>CM077913.1:0-10000000 GCA_039766575.1 Serrognathus titanus
CCCAACCCAACCCAACCCAACCCAACCCAACCCAACCCAACCCAACCCAACCCAACCCAACCCAACCCAACCCAACCCAACCCAACCCACCCAACCCAACCCAACCCAACCCAACCCAACCCAACCCAACCCAACCCAACCCAACCCAACCCAACCCAACCCAACCCAACCCAACCCAACCCAACCCAACCCAACCCAACCCAACCCAACCCAACCCAACCCAACCCAACCCAACCCAACCCAACCCAACCCAACCCAACCCAACCCAACCCAACCCAACCCAACCCAACCCAACCCAACCCAACCCAACCCAACCCAACCCAACCCAACCCAACCCAACCCAACCCAACCCAACCCAACCCAACCCAACCCAACCCAACCCAACCCAACCCAACCCAACCCAACCCAACCCAACCCAACCCAACCCAACCCAACCCAACCCAACCCAACCCAACCCAACCCAACCCAACCCAACCCAACCCAACCCAACCCAACCCAACCCAACCCAACCCAACCCAACCCAACCCAACCCAACCCAACCCAACCCAACCCAACCCAACCCAACCCAACCCAACCCAACCCAACCCAACCCAACCCAACCCAACCCAACCCAACCCAACCCAACCCAACCCAACCCAACCCAACCCAACCCAACCCAACCCAACCCAACCCAACCCAACCCAACCCAACCCAACCCAACCCAACCCAACCCAACCCAACCCAACCCAACCCAACCCAACCCAACCCAACCCAACCCAACCCAACCCAACCCAACCCAACCCAACCCAACCCAACCCAACCCAACCCAACTCCTCCCCATCTCCTTCCTTCCCTCCCCTTCCCCCTTATTCCCCTCTACCCCTCTCCCTTATACTCCACTTCCCCTCTTCCCCTCCCCTTATTCCCCTCATTTCCCTCCCCCTCCATCCAACCCAACCCATAAATACCCATCTCTTCCTTCCCCCCTCCCCCCCCCCCCCAACCCTACAAAACATCCCCTATCTGTACCCCTTCCCCCCCCCCCAACCCAACTCAACGTCCCCCTCCCCTTCCCCCCCCCCACCCAACCCAACCCAACTCAACGTCCCCCTCCCCTTCCCCCCCCTCCACCCAACCCAACTCAACATCCCCCTCCCCTTCCCCCCCACCCAACCCAACTCAACATCCCCCACCCCTTCCCCCCCACTCAACCCAACTCAACGTCCCCCTCCACTTCACCCCCCCACCCAACCCAACTCAACGTACCCCTCCCCTTCCCCCCCCACCCAACCCAACTCAACGTCCCCCTCCCCTTCCCCCTACCCTACCCAACCAACTTCCCCCCTCTACATCCCCCCCTCTACGTCCCCCCCTCTACGTCCCCCCTCTACTACCCCTCCCAACTACTCCCCCTCCACTCTACTCCCCCTCCCCACTACTCCCCCTCCCCACTACTCCCCCTCCCCACTACTCCCCCTCCCCACTACTCCCCCTCCCCACTACTCCCCCTCCCATCTACTCCAGCTCCCCACTACTCCCCCTCCCATCTACTCCAGCTCCCCACTACTCCCCCTCCCCTCTACTCCCCCGCCACTCTACTCCCCCCACCACTCTACTCCCCCGCCACTCTACTCCCCCGCCACTCTACTCCCCCGCCACTCTACTCCCCCGCCACTCTACTCCCCCCCTCTACTCCCCCCTTAACGGTCCCTCACGCCTTAACAGTCCCACCCCCCCTTACACTCCCCCCCTTACAGTCCCCCACTTTAACGGCCCCCTTAACGGTCCCCCTCCTCACCGGCCCCCCCTCACCGACCCCCTTTACTCGTCCCCCCCCTTAACTGTCCCCCCCTTAACGGTACTCCCACCCTTAATGGTCCCCCCACCATTAACCGCACCCCCTCCCTTAACAGTCCCCCCCTCGAAAACACCCCCCCGACGAACACCCCCCCCATCAAACACACTCCCCCCCATCGAACACACTTCCCCCAATCGTACACACTTCCCCCCCATCGTACACACTTCCCCCCAACGTACACACTTCCCCCCCCCCCAACGTACACACTTCCCCCACCAACGTACACACTTCCCCCCCAACGTACACACTTCCCCCACCAACGTACACACTTCCCCCCCAACGTACACACTTCCCCCCCCAACGTACACACTTCCCCCCAACGTACATACCCCCCATCGTACACACTCCCCCCACCATCGTACACACTCCCCCCACCATCGTACACACTCCCCCCACCATCGTACACAATCCCCCCACCATCGTACACACTCCCCCCACCATCGTACACACTCCCCCCACCATCGTACACACTCCCCCCACCATCGTACACACTCTCCCCCCCATCGTACACACTCCCCCCACCATCGTACACACTCTCCCCACCATCGTACACACTCTCCCCACCATCGTACACACTCCCCCACCATCGTACACACTCCCCCCCATCGTACACACTCCCCCATCGTACACACTCCCCCATCGTTCACACTCCCCCCCCATCGTACACACTCCCCCATCGTTCACAGTCCCCCCCCCATCGTTCACACTCCCCCCCCCCATCGTACACACTCCCCCCCCCATCGTACACACTTCACCCACCATCGTACACACTTCACCCACCATCGTACACACTTCCCCCCATCGTACACACTTCCCCCCCATCGTACACACTTCCCCCACCATCGTACACACTTCCCCCACCATCGTACACACTTCCCCCACCATCGTACACACTTCCCCCATCGTACACTCCTCCACCCCTCGTACACTCCTCCACCCCTCGTACACTCCTCCACCCCTCGTACACTCTTCCCCCCCCATCGTACACTCTTCCCCCCCATCGTACATTCTTCCCCCCATCGTACATTCTTCCCCCCATCGTACATTCTTCCCCCCATCGTACATTCTTCCCCCCATCGTACATACTTCCCCCCCATCGTACACACTTCCCCCCATCGTACACACTTCCCCCCCATCGTACACACTTCCCCCACCATCGTACACACTTCCCCCACCATCGTACACACTTCCCCCACCATCGTACACACTTCCCCCATCGTACACTCCTCCACCCCTCGTACACTCCTCCACCCCTCGTACACTCTTCCCCCCCTCGTACACACTTTCCCCCCCTCGTACACACTTTCCCCCCCATCGTACACACTTTCCCCCCCATCGTACACACTTTCCCCCCCATCGTACACACTTTCCCCCCCATCGTACACACTTTCCCCCCATCGTACACACTTTCCCCCCATCGTACACTTTCCCCCCATCGTACACACTTTCCCCCCCATCGTACACACTTTCCCCCCCATCGTACACACTTTCCCCCCCATCGTACACACTTTCCCCCCCATCGTACACACTTTCCCCCCATCGTACAGACTTTCCCCCATCGTACACACTTCCCCCACCATCGTACACACTTCCCCCACCATCGTACACACTTCCCCCACCATCGTACACACTGCCCCCACCATCGTACACACTGCCCCCACCATCGTACACACTTCCCCCACCATCGTACACACTTCCCCACCATCGTACACACTTCTCCACCATCGTACACACTTCCCCCATCGTACTCTTCCACGCCTCGTATATTCTTCCACCCCTCGTACATTCTTCCCCCCATCGCACATACTTCCCCGTCATCGTACATACCTCCCCCTCATCGTACACACTTTCCCCCTCATCGTACACACTTTCCCCCCCATCGTACACACTTCCCCCCCCATCCTACACACTTCCCCCCCATCGTACACACTTCTCCCATCGTACACTCTTCCACCCCTCGTACATTCTTCCCCCCCATCGTACATTCTTCCCCCCCATCGTACATTCTTCCCCCCCATCGTACATTCTTCCCCCCCATCGTACATTCTTCCCCCCCATCGTACACACTTCCCCACCATCGTACACACTTCCCCACCATCGTACACACTTCCCCACCGTCGTACACACTTCCCCCCCATCGTACACACTTCCCCCCCCCATCGTACACACTTCCCCCCATCGTACACACTTCCCCACCTTCGTACACTCTTCCCCCACCTTCGTACACTCTTCCCCCACCTTCGTACTCTTCCCCCACCTTCGTACACACTTCCCCACCATCGTACACACTTCCCCACCATCGTACACACTTCCCCCCCATCGTACACACTTCCCCATCGTACACACTTCCCTATCGTACAATCTTCCCCCGTCATCGTACATACTTCCCCCACCATCGTACACACTTCCCCCACCATCGTACACACTTCCCCCCCATCGTACACACTTCCCCATCGTACACACTTCCCTATCGTACAATCTTCCCCCGTCATCGTACATACTTCCCCCACCATCGTACACACTTCCCCCACCATCGTACACACTTCCCCACCATCGTACACACTTCCCCACCATCGTACACACTTCCCCACCATCGTACACACTCCCCTCCCATCGTACATACCTCACCCGTCATCGTACATACCTCACCCGTCATCGTACATACTTCCCCCGTCATCGTACACACTTCCCCCATCGTACACACTTCCCCCATCGTACATACTTCCCCCCCATCGTACATACTTCGCCACCCATCGACACCCTTCCTCATCGTACACCTCCCATCATCCACCTTTCCCGCCCCAATTTCCTCACCATCATCTTCCCCTTCCCCTTCCCCTCCCTCATCATCACCCTTTCCAACCTCATCATCCCCTTTCCAACCTCATCATCCCCTTCCCACCCTCATCTATCCCGTTCAACCCACGTGCACCCTTCCCCATCCTACCCCTAACCGACACAAAAATGTAAATTCAAAAAAAAAAAAAGAGAGAAACCGTACGAGTTGGAACATGATCGATCTCAATTCTTGAACGCAAACGAAACTACAGAATTACTTCGTTAAAAAAATGCCTTTCTTTTCGTGCGTGAAATTCTACTTGAACGTTGCGATTCCTTTCCAGAATTCGAAAGAAATTCCGAGCCGGACCGCTAAATAAAGTTAAAACTCTTTTATAAAAATTATAATATAATCGGACTGATGCGGCATTAAATGAACGAGTTTTAATATTATTAATAACGATTGATGTGAAATGCTTTGCTTTTAGAAAATTACCTCCTAAACTTCGATCATTCCTTTGCAAAACTTCTTCTAATTTTACAAAATTTATTCCTCTCGATTATTCCGTTTTCGAATTAAAAAAGTGGTGAAGGGAGACTGTGGTGGTTTGAGAAATAATTGAAGATTAATCTTCAGTTAGCAAGTGACTGCGAGTTTTTTTTAAACGAATTCTAACAAAGAATTGTTCTTTTATTTTCTGCATTTAGACGATCGATCGTATGTCCAACTCGTCGTTCGTTATGGCAAATAATTCATATGGTTTGACGACCAACCTTGTGTGCTCCGGTCCCTCGCAGCGCCGGCAGATGATTCGCCGCCGGGTGTTGATACAAACCTCCGTAACTTTTTTAAAATGCAACGCAGAAATGCGATATTTCACGGCGAGATAAAACGAACGCTCCGCTTAAGAGAACTAATTGAAACCCGAACGTTCTACGTAAACTATTTTTAATTTTAATTTTAATTTTAATTTAAATTTTAATTTTAAATTTTAATTTTAAATTTTAATTTTAAATTTTAATTTTAAATTTTAATTTTAAATTTTAATTTTAAATTTTAATTTTAAATTTTAATTTTAAATTTTAATTTTAAATTTTAATTTTAAATTTTAATTTTAAATTTTAATTTTAAATTTTAATTTTAAATTTTAATTTTAAATTTTAATTTTAAATTTTAATATTAATTTTAAATTTTGATTTTAAATTTTAATTTCTAATTTTAAATTTTAATTTAAATTTTATTAAATATTTAAAAAATTTAATTTAAAATTTTTAAATATTAAATATTAATTTTAAATCGTAATTTTAATTTTAATTTCAATTTTAAATTTAAATTTTAAATTTAAATTTTTAATTTAAATTTTAAATTTAAATTTTAAATTTAAATTTTTAATTTAAATTTTTAATTTAAATTTTTAATTTAAATTTTTAATTTAAATTTTTAATTTAAATTTTTAATTTAAATTTTTAATTTAAATTTTTAATTTAAATTTTTAATTTAAATTTTTAATTTAAATTTTTAATTGTAATTTTCAATATTAATTTTTAGTTTTAATTTGTTTTTAATTTTAATCTTTAAATTTAATCTTTAATTTTAATTTATAATTTTTAATTTTCAATTCTAATTTTTTAATTTAATTTTTTTTCATTTTTAAATTTCTATTTTTAAAATTTGTTTTTTTATTTTTAATTTTTTTTTTAATTTTTATTTTTAATATTTTTTAATTTTTATTTAAATATTTTTTAATTTTTATTTAAATATTTTTTAATTTTTTTTTTTTTCAATTTTTTTATATTTTTATTTTTTTCTATTTATTCTTTATTCTTTATTTATTCTTTTTTTTATATTTTTTTTATTATTTTATTTTTTATTTTTAAATTTTTTAAATTTTTTAAATTTTTTTATATTTTGTATTTTTTTATATTTTGTATTTTTTATATTTTGTATTTTTTTATATTTTGTATTTTTATATTTTTTGTATTTTTATATTTTTTGTATTTTTATATTTTTTGTATTTTTTTATATTTTTTGTATTTTTTTATTATTTATTTTTTTTCCTGATACTCGAATCATTTATTTTTCATTTATTTATTCTTCTCTGGAGAGTTCTTTTTAAATCTGGTGTCGAAGTTGGCCGTGAATATTTAATTGTGAAACATCGTGGTGAGAGTTGTCAATTTGACGTTTGAACTTGCTGTAGTATAAATGAAAGATACGTAGATAGTAAAAAGACAAGTGTGGCACCCCTGACGTGTACGTGTAGGTGGTGATCTTAATAAAACTGAATGGTATGCTTTTAGTAATTACTATTGTTGCTTGTGAACGACGTGATACGCTTGCGCAATTGTTTTCGAGATTGCGAACTCGAAAGTACTGTACTGTTTTTTTAGGGGTCGTCTTGATTTATTTTCAAATAAAATACTCGATGAGACTGATACTAATTTATTAAGAAAACTTAACGCCGATTTATTTACAACGGACTGTGAATAATTTATTCTTACGAGCCGAGCGATTATACGGTAACTGAACTCTACGTCGAACTGACCCGAGTCTGCTCCGTGCGCGTCTACTTAAACGGGAGCGGCTTTTCCGGCAGCTTCTGGAGTAGTTCGTCGGCGGAATTATCGCGAATCGGCTCTCGACACTTCCGCGGGCGGCCGCCGGCTAGACAAGTGCGTCCTTCACCGTCGCCCGTAGTTCGTCATGTTGCCCCCTCTTAAAAACGTTTCCTCTCGGAACGCTCCTCGTGATAGCCTTGAGGATGTCGAAAACGACTTGCTGCTGCTGGTCCCTTTCTGCAACTTCCGGTTTGGAAAAACTAGCGGTCCACAGTTTTCTCGTTTCGAACGGCTGCCTGCGAGTGGTGACTGCAGACCGGGACTTCGAGCCCCGTGTTCCGTTGAAGATAACTTCTCTCGTGCTTCGCGTTACCCCTCCGGTCCTGCTCGTCGAATCCGCAGCCCCACTTCGGGATGGCTAATTTAGTCTCTTTGCCTTCTACCGGCTGTCTCTTCCGGCTACGAAGAGCTCTCCACGTGCTGTGATAGATTTACCGTCCTGAGAGCGACCGATCGGGTTCTTTGGTTTGTCTTCTGTTCTGGAGTCCCTTTCTGGGCTGACGGCGTGAACATTTCCGACGACTTCTTTGGGACCTTCGTCTCTTGCACCTTTACTTCGAGTTGGTGGGAGATGAAGGACGCCGCGGCGCAGCTTCCCGGGATTGTCCCCTTCTTGATGTTGACGTTCGTCAGGCGGACTGGTACTTCCTTTTTCGCCGTTAACGATGTTTTTCCGACGAGAACTCGTCTCTTCCGATCTTCAGATCGTCGGTATTAGGAGGTTCGATCATAATAACCGTTGCCCGTCTTGAAAAACGCCGTTCGGGTTAGTGTCGAGGATAACTCGAGCGGCGGCCACGTCTCCTCGTTGATGCTGAATCAACTCCTCGTTATTGGCGGTCGCCGCGCCGCCACGCTTCAGATTCAATTGAAAGGCGTGGGCACCCGTGACGCCCGTTCCCAGAATGACCTCGTCCTCTGTTTCTGCTACCGGCGCACGGTGTTTGATGGAAATCGATCCCTTGTTAATGATCACCTCTCCTTCAACGTGGACCGTTGCCGATGTTCCAGTTGCTGTCCTCCGTCTCCGCTTGCTCGGCTCGGTGCGTTTTGATGATTTGATGACGTCGGGCCTCGAGATAGTCTTCGTCTGTGGCTTCCTTCGTGGAGGATCCTGTCTGGGCTTGGGACACCGCTTGCGAACGTGTCCCTCCTCCTGGCAATTCCGACACGCCAGCGGATTCTTCTGCCTTAAGACCTGCTCCACAATGCGGCGAATATCCTCGACGTGGCACGCTTCTTGGGCCCCTCCTCTGCAGAAGGTCCTACTTTGACGTCGATGGGTTCCTCTTCGTGAAAGTCCGTGGCAGATCGAACCTTGACGTGCCCTCCTGAGGCTCGCTTCGTCGGCTCGTATTCCGAGACGTAGGCCGATGCGTTCTTGGATGTCTTTGGGTGAGCCGTTCTCGATGCCTGCTGATTATCCGGGTCACAAATTCCATCTGTGAAAGTCTGCATCGTCAAACGTTGCGGGAATTCTACGAGAGCTGCGTGATACGCCAACTGGGCTGGGCGCGCTACGTCGGCCTCGAATTCCTGAAGACTCTCTCCGGATTTTTGACGACGATTCCTCAGCTGCGCGTGGTATACCTCCGTCAGATGCGCCTGACGTATCTCCAACTGTTCGCCAGCTCGTTGAAATCTTCTTGTTCGTCGGGCGGCATCGTTTCGATTGCTCTAGAAACACATCCTTCAAATTTTCGGACTGTTCTGGAAGCTTCTGGAGTAGTTCGTCGGTGGAATTATCGTGAATCGGCTCCCGACACTTCCGCGGGCGGCCGCCGGCTGGGCGAGTACGTGATTCACCGTCGCCCGTAGTTCGTCACGGTGCGAGAGGACGACACGAGATGTTATCAATTGTAATAACCGAAAAATAGACACCGAGAATGAAATCTAATGTAACGAACGAAAAATCTTAATAAAAAAAATAATAGTATGTTCACGGTGAACGCACACCTTGTTACGGCCAACTTCCAGTCCAAATTTAAAAGAACGCCCGATATTATGGTCTGAAACGTACTGTGTATTGACAGGGATTATTTGCAACTCATTTTTTTTTTAATTCAAGGTTTTTTTAGGTTGACATCTAAATCAGTATTCACGTATGATTCGAGAGAGCTCGGGTTAAAGACGACCGTGAAATAAAATCTCGTGTCTTTGCTTGATACGAATTTTGCTGCCAATTTGGCATTGGAGATATATCGATATATCAATTTAGAGAAGCTAATCGTCTTCCTTAACTCAAACATTAACCCGCTAGTTTAAAAAAAATAAAGGATTCAACAACTGAACTTCCGGTTTACATCGTTGAATTTTATTTTCGTTTGGCAAAACGGAGCTGTAATCCCTATGCCGCATCTATTCTGAGTTAAGATCAGAGTTTTCTTTTTCACGGCCGCCTTAAGATCAGAGTTTTCTTTTTCACGGCCGTCTGTGACCTGAAATTTCTCGAATCGCACGTTACATACGTTTGCTTTTCGACGTACCAAAAATTAAACCGGCCTCTAATGCTGAAAATATTTTTAAACCGCTACTACAATTAGCTAAAAAAAAAACTTTAATTGGACACCGAAACACTTATACGTAAGTTTACGATTTTCTCCGAAATTTGAATGCTTTATATTTAATATATTACTTATAATGTGTTTCTTTGCAACTCACTTTTCAATCTGTAAGTTTTTTATGTTGATATTTACGTCAATGTATCGTGTGAATTTCGGGTCGCAGGCGACCGTAGAATACGATCTCGTGTCTTAGGGCTTCATACGAATCTTGCCTTCAACTTGGCATTTGAGATTATTTATTTATCAATTTAGAACGTAATCTTTCTCAACTCAAATATGTAACCGCTAGTTTAATTAAACAAAACTATTTTGCAACTGAACGCTAGGTTTACATCTTGGAGTTTTACACTCGTTTAGCGCAAGGGAACTGTAGCCCCAATCCCCAATTCCTATCTGTTTTCTAAATCAGGGCGTGTATTTTTTAATGACTACCTGTGACGTGAAATTTTTTGATTTCTACGTTGTTTTACGTACACATATATTAACATAAACACAAATAAATAAACAATAAATAAACAAATAAAGAATATAACAATTTTATTTTATTTTATTTTTTTGAGGGGGGATATAAAACAAATTTAGTAATTTTATTGAAAATTAATTAAACGAAAACGATGCAAAGATAAGAAGCTGTACGAGTTGGAATAAAATCGATCTCGATAATCAATGCGAACAAAATTAGAATATTACTGGATCTAAAACTGCCCTTTCGTGCGTGAAATTCCATTTAAACTTTGCGATTCGCTTCCACAATCAAAAACAAATAGGTGGCAAGACCACAAAATAAAGTAAAAACTAAAACAATAATAATCTAATAAATTCAAATTCTAATAAAGACTTGTCTTCTTTTTTTTTCGGCATTGAAGCCTCAATTAGAACGTTAATCTAACATCAAATTTTAATTTTATTTTTTAATGATATAAATTCATGCACATTTGTAATTTCAAGGAAAGTTAGTGTAATTAAAGCATTTTGTAATGAATGAATATTTGTTTATATTTTTTTCAACGAAATATTATTTCATAAATAACCAGACTTCCAACTCGTCCGTTATAAGAAATATCCACTATTTCACGTTTTAACCCAATCTCAATCCCAACCCTTTACTTTAATTGGATTGGGTTAAGACGCGAAAAATGGTAGATTGGGCTGGGTTAATTAACACGCAGACAGCCAAATATCAGTACTGTGAGGAGGTGGACAGCCCAGAGCATACCCTACTTTATACCCTGAATGGGAGGAGATGCGAAGGGTAGCAGAGGCCATATTAGGTGAAGAAGTATCAATGGAAATTTTACGTCTTAACCCAACCCAATCCACTATTTCACGTCTTAACCCAATCTCAATCCCAACCCTTTTCTTTAATTGGATTGGGTTAAGACGCGAAAAATTGTGGATTTGGCTGGGTTAACTAACACGCAGACAGCCAAATATCAGTACTGTGAGGAGGAGGTGGACAGCCCAGAGCATACCCTACTTTATACCCTGAATGGGAGGAGATGCGAAGGGTAGCAGAGGCCATATTAGGTGAAGAAGTATCAATGGAAATTTTACGTCTTAACCCAACCCAATCCACTATTTCACGTCTTAACCCAATCTCAATCCCAACCCTTTTCTTTAATTGGATTGGGTTAAGACGCGAAAAATTGTGGATTTGGCTGGGTTAACTAACACGCAGACAGCCAAATATCAATACTGTGAGGAGGAGGTGGACAGCCCAGAGCATACCCTACTTTATGCCCTGAATGGGAGGAGCTGCGAAGGGAAGCAGAGGCCATAATAGGTGAGGAAGTATCAATGGAAAATTCACGTCTTGACCCAACCCAATCCACTATTTCACGTCTTAACCCAATCTCAATCCCAACCCTTTACTTTAATTGGATTGGGTTAAGACGCGAAAAATTGTGGATTTGGCTGGGTTAACTAACATGCAGACAGCCAAATATCAGTACTGTGAGGAGGAGGTGGACAGCCCAGAGCATACCCTACTTTATGCCCTGAATGGGAGGAGCTGCGAAGGGAAGCAGAGGCCGTAATAGGTGAGGAAGTATCAATGGAAAATTCACGTCTTGACCCAACCCAATCCACTATTTCACGTCTTAACCCAATCTCAATCCCAACCCTTTACTTTAATTGGATTGGGTTAAGACGCGAAAAATTGTGGATTTGGCTGGGTTAACTAACATGCAGACAGCCAAATATCAGTACTGTGAGGAGGAGGTGGACAGCCCAGAGCATACCCTACTTTATGCCCTGAATGGGAGGAAATGCGAAGGGAAGCAGAGGCCATAATAGGTGAGGAAGTATCAATGGAAAATTCACGTCTTGACCCAACCCAATCCACTATTTCACGTCTTAACCCAATCTCAATCCCAACCCTTTTCTTTAATTGGATTGGGTTAAGACGCGAAAAATTGTGGATTTGGCTGGGTTAACTAACACGCAGACAGCCAAATATCAGTACTGTGAGGAGGAGGTGGACAGCCCAGAGCATACCCTACTTTATGCCCTGAGTGGGAGGAGATGCGAAGGGAAGCAGAGGCCGTAATAGGTGAGGAAGTATCAATGGAAAACATCACGGAAATATTGATTCTGAACGAGCAGAGTTGGGACGGGGTGACCCAAATGCTCCGTACGATAATGATGCGTAAGGCGAAGGATGAGATGAGGATGAGTTGAGGCACTAAAACAGAGGAAAGAGAGATGAGCAGGAGAAGACGGAGAGGATAAGGGAGACAGCAAAGGAGAGTGATAGCAGAAGACGAAGGAAGATAATGAGAAAAGGATAGGAAAAAGAGGATAAGAAGAGGATAAGAAGAGGATAAGAAGAGTATAAGAAGAGGATAAGAAGAGGGGGCAACAGATGCAGAGGAAGGAAATGCCGGAAGGCGATACCCTCTGCGTAGAGTGGCGAGAGAGAAAAGGAGTACATGTACATGAGTATATTTTTAAATTCAAAATTACAAATTTCACTTTAGATTTTGCAATATCTTTTTCGAGGTAGACAAAATAACTATAATTAATAAATTTTGAGAAAGGAGCATTCGTTTTTCGTATCTTTGTAATTATTGATAATTCTTACAATTAGTTTAGTCACGATTGAAAAATGTAAGTGCTTAATATCTATCTCGATTAATGAACGAAAACAAAACTAGAATACTAGATCTAAAACTACTCCTTCATGCGTGAAATTCCATTTGAACTTTACGATTCGCTTCCAGAATAAAAAAAAATCCTTTGCAAGAGCACGAAATAAAGTGAAAACTATAATAATAATAATAATAATAATAATAATAATCGAATGAATTCTAATAGAGAATTGTTCTTTTTTTTGGCATTTAAGCTGGGTTTGAGAGCATTCTCAATAATTTAAGCGATGATTTCATTTAAACCTCAGTTAGAATGTTTAACATCAAATTTAAAATTTTTTTTTAATGAAATAAATTCGTGCACATTTGTAATTTCAATGAAAATTAGTTTAATTGAAACATTTTGTAATGAATGAATTTTGTTTATATTTTTAACGAAAGATTGTTTCATGAATATTTAAAAAATTTTCAATACAAACTCTAAACTGGATGATCGATATATCCAACTCGTACGTTCTACCAAATAATTCAAATGCCTGGACTCACATGTATGCTGGAGTATCCGAACATGTGCTGCTGCAGGTTGTGTCACTGCCAGGAAATCGTTCACCTGATGAGTGATGAGTTGGAGACGGTCGGAGGCTGGAACACGCCAGGCGAGAATTCGAACCGTTTCTTCAAATAATTCGGAGCTGCTGCTTGTCGTGAACATCTACAAAAGTATAGGTATTATATTCAGCGAAAAGAAAAAAAAATTGTTTGTTATTACCAGCCAAATTAAATATGACTTCGCGCAAATTCAAAACCGACGTTAGTTAGTTTTTCACTGTTCTGCGATCGATTCTGTAGCAATTTTACCGTATATTTCTTTAAAACTATTTTCTAACACTGTGATTTACGTCGAACCGATAGTAGGTGCTTTTAAATTAATATTTTTCACAATAGAATACACAAAGTCTGAATCGTCAATTACGATGGTCTTCTGGCGTTGGAATGTGCTTCACTAATGGCCGGACGGACGCGCGCGCAAGCAGAAATTTCAGGGGAGATGTTCGTTGGTTGGTCGATTTGAGTGACGCGCCGAAAACTGACCAACCACTGATTTTCTACAAGAAACTCTAATATCGATCGGCAGAATGAAGGGGAAATCAGCGGCCATCTTGAACACGGTTCGCATTTTAACGAACTTTTAAGGAATCCGCGTTGTACAAATACTTAAAAAAAATAGTAAAATAAAGAATGCTAGAATTGCCAAGGAATTATTGATGCAAAATTTTTTAAACATCTTATCAAAACTCAGAGTAAAACTAAATAATTTACCAACTATTATTAGTATTACATTAAAAAAATTATTTCAGAATTTATCATGTAAATCTCGAAAAGGTTATATCTCACCAATGCTTCGATTAATACATCGAGTATGTTATATTTTTGCAAGAGTACATTTTATGTTCTTTTTAAAAATGCAAAATATATAGGGTGTTCCATATAAAAAAATTTAAGTTCTTGCTTATATCTCGAATATTGAGCATTCTAGAAAAAAAAATCATTTGGAGCATTGAATTCTGTATGAAAAAGTACTTTGAAGAAGTTTTTACAGAAATCAAAAATTTTCATAAATAAAAAAGTTACGCGGGTTTACAGAAATCGAAGGATATTGAAAAACACCCTCCATAGAAAAAAAATTGTAGTAAAGAATACCACAGTTGTAGTAAATATAGTGACAGATACAATCGTACGAGAAATTCACACGATTGTTTGACATGACACTATTCTTGTGTAAAATTTCATTTCAACGTTCGTAATTTAATGTAAACTACAAGTCACAGGTGGCTGTGGAATAACATCTCATGTCTTAGAACTTGATACGAATCTTGCCGTTAACTTGGCATTCGAGATATATTTATCAATTTAGAACCTAATCTTTCTCAACTCAAATATTAAACTATCAGTTTAATTAAACAAAATTATTTTACAACTGAACGAAGGGTTTACATCCTGGAACAAAGTATCGTTTGGCAAAACGGAACCGTAATCGGAATGCATATGTTCTCCAAGTCAAAACGCGAGTTCTTTTTTTTGAAGACCGCCAGTCCCTTTAATTTATTCAATCATATGTTATCTACAGGCACATTTCAGAATAAATCCATGACATGTAGTTTTATTGAAAATTATATGCAAAAATAAGAGAAACCATACGAGTTGGAATAATATCGATCTCCATCAATGAACGCAAACAAAACTAGAATATTACTTAATCCAAAACTGCCCCTTCGTGCGTGAAATTCCATTTGAACTTTGTGATTCGCTTCCAGAATAAATAAAAAATTCTTGGCAAGACCACAAAATAAAGTGAAAATTATTATAATAATAATCGAATGAATTCTAATAAAGAATTTTTTTTTTTTAATGAAATAAATTCGCACATTTGTAATTTTAATGAAAATTAGTTTAATTGAAACATTTTGTAATGAATGAATTTTTGTTAATATTTTTAACGAAAGATTGTTTCATGAATATTTAAAATTTTTTCAATACAAACTCTAAACTGGATGATCGATATATCCAACTCGTACGTTCTACCAAATAATTCAAATGTCTCGACTCACGTGTATGCTGGCGTGTCCGACCAGATTATCGAACATGTGTTGCTGCAAGTTGTGTCTGCCAGGAAATCGTTCACCTGGTGAGGTTACGTCAGATTCTTCATCAAAGAAGCTCGACAAGCTCGGATTGAATGCATGCTTAGAACAATTTGCAGTCCACCGTGAAAAATAGCCTGGAGAAAGAAAAATTTATTAACCTATGTTATACGGAATGACAAAGTTACTTCTTACCGTAGAGTGAAGGCCGATTTATAACTCGATCGTAATCGGAATCGCAATTTTAATCGTAATCGCAAGAAAATTGAAAGGTACAGTTTCCTTTGTTTAATTTATAATCCAATCGTAACCGCAATCGGAGTCGTAAGAATCATAAGAAGTTCGTCAACTTTCATCTCTTACGATCAGATTCTTACGATCGACCAATGAAAATACATCGCTAACCGAATAAATCCGATCACGTTTCCGATGAAACAGCGATTTGGGTGGGAAATGTGAATTTTCATGCGGATCTTGGGTGAAGGTTATGTGTGGTGTTTAGTTTTCTGTTTCCTGTGTTTAGTTTAGTGGAGCGACGTAATGAACGAGGGATTGTTAGTTACTCTGGTAGAGAGCCACGCAAATTTATATGATAAAAGTAGGAGTGATTTCAAAAATGTAAACAAGCGAGATAATTCTTGGGATGATATTGCGGCTGCCATGGGAGAAAGTAGTAAGTTTTTACATGGATTATATTAACAGATTTGTATTAATTTAAATTTTTAACACTCAGAGGAAAATTGTCAGCGAGTGTGGTTAAACATTAGAACCAGGTACACTAAAGAAAAGAAAAGGAGAACATCGATGCCTTCAGGAAGTGCAGGAGATGAACAATTAAACTGGTCATTGTACCACACTCTGCACTTTTTAGACGAACATGTAAAACAGAGAAGGTATGTATTATTATACATGAAAAAGAATCAATGAGCTCATTCAAGTTACACAGCAGCTGTCAAACAGTGCTCAGCATGATGAAAGTCTGGCTCATGTTCCTATATGGACAACATAACATAATATGAAAATGTCAGCTGCTTCATAGCGCCTTGAAAGCATGTCCGTAATAACATTGCTGAGTCAGCAACTCAACTTGTGTGGTCTTTTGAACAGGCCCATTGTTTTAATAAAATACTTATTATTATAGAACATCTACAAATGTCAACTACTCTGTAAGTAGTGCTTCAGTATCAGCATCATCTCAAGTCCCAAGTTCATCCCGTAGCAGCAGCAGCAACAGTGGAAGTTGTTGGGATACAGTTCGTGAATTAATTAGTTCACCTTCCCCATGCTCACCATCCGAAGGGGACGAAGAGGTTGCTAAAAATACAACAGCAGTGTTACCAAATGTGACTGCAAACACATTTCGAAAAAGGAAGGGAGGGGCTACTGAGATTGCCGATTTTCAGAAAAAAATCTTAAATACAGCTGATGCGTTACAAAACTTTATAAGAGAACAACCTACAGAGGATTCGGATGTTGCATTTGCTAAGTATGTAGCTTTATCATTGAAAGAACTTGATCAGAAGAATAAAAGCAATGTAAAATTAGAAATCATGCAGATTTTATATAAATATAATCTTTAATTGCAAATATACTTATTACAGATTTAGTTTAAATTTGTGGTTCCCTTCCCTCTTGAACACGGTCGATTTGCCATGGTACAGCTCCTTGTGGAGAAGAAAAATAATTCATAAAAGCATTTCTGATTTCAGCTGACGTTCTTTGCGGGTTATTTGCTGCCACGCGTCCTACAGATCTTAAACCATCAGTTTCTTGCCTCCACTGTCCATCAGATAAATCTGGTGAATCAACAAATCCATGAGGACAATACTGAGACTGATTCTCAATTTGTAAAAAATTATGCAGGCAAACTGTCGCTTTTACTATTTTGTCAATTGTGTCAACTTTTGCATTGATTGTTGTTTTTAAGATCCGCCACCTTGCAACAAGAATTCCGAAACAATTTTCAACAATTCTTCTTGCTCTTGATAACCGATAATTATAAATTTTTTGCTGTAGCAACAAATTACGACCAGGAAAGGGTCGCATGATGTAATTTTTCAAAGGAAAGGCTTCATCAGCTACAAGTACATAAGGAACTGCAATATTTGTACCAGGCAGATTTGCTGGAGCAGGAACATGTATATCATCTCTGTCAAAAGATTGGCCAAACACAGAGTCACGAAAGACACCTCCATCACTTCCAGAACCATAGGCACCAATGTCTACCAGAACAAACTTGTATTTTGCGTCAGCACACGCCAGTAACACTATACTAAAAGTTTTTTTATAGTTAAAATATTGAGATCCAGAGTTTGCAGGGGCTTGGATGTTTATATGTTTTCCATCAATTGCACCTACGATAAATAGCGACAAAATATTAGCAGTTGTAATGAGTTCGTTCAACCAAACATGATTGCTTGTCGTCAGCTTGCAGTCTGCATGTGATTTTCCGGTAAACATTATCAAGTTTAATTTAATTACATTTTAAAATAATTACAAGCAGATCCCAAGCAATTACGTCTGGTAAAGGCACTCAATGATAGGTGTTTTTATTTGTGGGTGTTCACAAAAATGGAAGAAAGAAATACAGTTAATGATGACTTTGAGGCTTATCAGAATGTGTGTACCTGTATAAAGCAATTAATTTAAAATAACCTAAACCACAGGACTCAACTTGAGGTTGCAGTCTTTTAATATTGACAGAACACACAAGTAAAAATACCTAATTTTTCCATTATTGAAAAATCTTTACCTAGGCAATTGGGAAAATTCCATCTTTCAAAAAAGTCTTTTGAGATTGCTAACCACTCTTCAGCATTGTCTGGACTTTTTAAATATATAGGCATCAAAGCTTTCCAAATCACGTTGCACATTTCAATAATTATTTTATGGACTGTAGCAAGTCCCATTTGGTATTTCCAAGCTATTGTTTGCATGGAAGATCCCTGTGACAAATAGCTGAAAATATATTTTATTCAAAACTACTTATCTATCATGAAAAAATTACACCATTACTGTAATGTGACTGCTACACGTTCTTCAAATGTTATAGCATCAGGTGTCTGAAGTCGAACATGGAAGTACGGTTTTAATAAATCACAAAATTGTTGATACACTTTCAAGTTCATTCGTGTATATTTAAAAAATTGTTCTGGATCTACGTGTTTCATAGGCAACAATGTTGTTATAAAAAAGCCCTTTCTCTTTCTGTTGCAATTTATAGGACGTGTCTTAAATCTTCTGGCTTTCCTATCACTTCTGTTCTTAAGACGTATTTGTAAATAATAGAGTGTAAGCAACAAGAAACTGCCGCCCAGAGCTACAACCGTCTTGGTTTGCACATCCATATTTTATATGCCTAACAACAAATTAAATCAGTAGTCTCAAATGGTTTACTATACCTATTATTTATTTACAACTACTTACCTTTGTTTGCACCTGTATATTTTCGCGTATCTCAACTTTGTAGGTTAAATAACCAATTCACAAATTTGATTGACAACAGTCTTATGACGCCGATTGCGATCAGTTATAAAATAGTACCTTGCGATTCTTCCGGTTAAAATTGCGATTAAAATTCCGACTCCAATTACGTTTGACTTATAAATCCCACTTGATGGTTAGACGGTCGGAGGCTGGAACACCCCAGGCGAGAATTCGAACTGAGTTCGAATTGAAATAATTCGGAGCTGCTGCTTGTCCTGATCATCTAAAGAAGTATAGGTATTACATTCAGCAAAAAGAAAAAAAATTATTATTACCAAGCCAGATTAAATATGGCGACTTCGCGCAAATTCAAAACCGACGTTAGTTAGTTTTTCACTGTTCTATGATTGATTCTGTAGCAATTTTACCGTATATTTCTTTAAAACTATTTTCTAACAGTGGTTTATGTAGAACCGATAGCAGGTGCTTTTAAATTAATATTTTTCACAATAGAATACACGTCTCACGTAGAATACACATCACGCGTCAGGATGTGCGACACTAATATGCACTAACGGACGGACGGAGGCGCGCGCAAGCAGAAATTTCTGGGGAGATGTTCGTTGGTTGGCCGATTTGAGTGACGCGCCGAAAACTGACCAACCGCTGATTTTCTAGAAGAAACTATATCGATCGGCACAGAATGTACGCAGAATTCAGCGGCCATCTTAAACACGGTTCGCAATTTAACGAACTTTTAATGGAATGTTTCGTTTCAGATATCTCCGTTGTACAAATACTTAAAAAATAGCAAGATAAAGAACAGTCGTGAAAAGAACGCTAATGAACAATTACCAAAGAATTATTAACGTAAAAATTATTAAACATCAGATCAAAACTCTGAGTAAAACTATGCAAAGATAAGAGAAACCGTACGAGTTGGAATATCATCAATTTTTCTAATACCTGAATCATTTACTTTTAATTTATTTATTATTTTATTATGTTCTGAAACGTATCCATATATTGAGAGGATGATTTCTTTGCAACTCATTTTTCTACTTTTAAAATTTCTTAATACACGTCTTTGACCAATAATTTTATTAAAATTTGTTTCAAAAATTATTACTCAAGTTACTAGTAAATCAGAATATTTGATAAAAAAATTCTTTTGAATTTGTAAAAAAAAAGAATTAAAAATATAGGTACACCAAATAATTGCATTATAATTTCCTTAAAAAAATCACATGTTTCGAATAGGCGAATAGCAGGCCTCGAATTCGAATAAGCCAGACAGGGGTAAATCCATTATAACATAGACCGGGGGGTGTACGGACGCGGACTTTTGGCGGTCACCGCTGCAGAAGGTCAAACGATGATGCGACGACATATCCGCCAATATACAGAGATCAGAAACTAAAAATGAATATAGGGAAATTTTTCAACGTAACATATTTTAACGAACTTTTAAGAAAATGTCTCATTTTTTTTAGAAATATATATAAAAATAGCAAGATAAAGAGCAGTCGTGAAAAAAAAAACGCTAATGAGCAATTGCCAAAGAATTATTAAAGAAAATTATTGAACATCTGATCAAAACTCTGAGTAAAACTAAATAATTTATCAACTGGTATTGGACGGTGTTATATATTATATCTCCCCCAATGCCTCGATTGATATATCGAGCGTGTTATATTTTTGTAAAGGTAAAATTTATGTTCTTTTAAAAAATGCAAAAATATACAGGATGTTCCACATAAAAATTACTAAATTTTGCTTATATCTTGTTAACTATGCGCTTTAGAAAATTGCAATTAAAATCAATGAATTCTACGGCAAAAAGTGCATTGAGAAAGATTTTGCAGAAATGTAAAATTTTTATAAACAAGAGAGCTACGTTGGTTTTTAGAAATTACAGAATTTCGAAAAACTGTACCAGATATAAAAAGCGGTCTTCACCGAATAAGCCAGACAGGGGTAAATCCATTATAACACAGACGGGGGGTGTACGTATGCGGACACCGGCGGTCACCGCTCGAGGTCAAACGGTGATGCGACGACGTATCCGCCAATATACAGAGATTAGAAACTAAAAATGAATTTAGGGAAATTTTCCAACGTAACATATTTTAACGAACTTTTAAGAAAATGTCTCACTTTTTACAAATGTTTTAGAAATATTTATAAAAATAGCAAGATAAAGAGCAGTCGTGAAAAAAAAAACGCTAATAAGCAATTGCCAAAGAATTATTAATAAAAATTATTGAACATCTGATCAAAACTCGGAGTAAAACCAAATAATTTATCGACTAGTATTGGACGGCGTTCATGCCTTTCAGTATTACATTAAAAAAAGAGTATTTCATAATTTTCATAAATCTTGAAAAGCTTATATCTCCCCCAATGCCTCGATTGATATATCGAGCGTGTTATACTTTTGTAAAGGTAAAATTTATGTTCTTTTTAAAAATGCAAAAATTTATAGGTGTTCCATATAAAAATTACTAAGTTTTGCTTATATCTCGATAACTATGCGCTTCAGAAAATTGCAATTAAAATCAATGAATTGTACGGCAAAAGATGCATCGAGAAAGATTTTGCAGAAATCTAAAATTTTTATAAACAAGAGAGCTACGATGGTTTTTAGAAATTACAGAATTTTGAAAAACAGTACCAGATATAAAAATGCGGTCTTCACCATTAATTTTGTTATAACTCCGAGGTCAGTTTTTATCTAAATCCACTAGAAATAGACGTTTGCCATTAAAAGCGTCAAATTTTTCCCTACCCTTGTACGCGAGTATATTTTGAAATGAAAAATTACAAATTTTACTTTAGATATTGCAATATCTTTTTTGAGGTTAAGAAAATAACTGTGATTAATAAATTTTGAGAGAGGAGCACTCGTTTTTTGTATCTTTGTAATTATTGATAATTCTTACAGTTAGTTTAGACACGATTGGAAAATCTAAGTGCTTAATTGAAAAGAGTAAGAAATACATGAAGAACATAATTAATTTATTTTTAGAAAGAGTCATTCCTTAGTAAATTTTACTGTCTGCAAATTTTGATGCCCGTTATAATTTAGTCGAAAAACAGAAAAAATTAAATGGCTGTGGAGTGTTTATCGCAAACAGTTTGTCGATTAAACCATAACATATATCAAGATTTGCAAAGACAAAGAAAAGTTTACCAAGACGTAACACTTTCTAAAAATAAATTAGTTACGTATGTATATATTTCTTATTTTTTACGTTTAAATTTTTTTTTTATATCTGTAATAATATGTCGATTTATTTACTGAAACTTCGTGGGGTCACTGAGCAACCTCACCTAGCATTTTTTGTGCTTCATATTTCACATGGTCATCCGAAGGTTAAACTGTAGGGGCTAAGAGAAAACACATGAGGAGGAGGGTTCCATTAAAATAATGAGTTGTGACCTAATGAAAATTTCAAATGCTGTAAAAATGTTAAAAATCAAAATACCATCAATTACTTGATTAAATTAGCAATCAATCAGTTGACAAAAACGACACAAAAATTTAGATGCAAAGATAAGAGAAACCGTACAAATTTAAAAATATAGATACACCAAAATTGCATTATAATTTCCTTAGAAAAATCGCATGTTTCAAATAGGCGAATAGCAGGCCTCGAATTCGAATAAGCCAGACAGGGGTAAATCCATTATAACACAGACGGGGGGTGTACGGACGCGGACTTTTGGCGGTCACCGCTCAGAAGGTCAAACGGTGATGCGACGACGTAATCCGCCAATATACAGATCAGAAACTAAAAATGAATTTAGGGAAATTTTCCAACGTAACACATTTTAACGAACTTTTAAGAAAATGTCTCATTTTTTTTTCTTTAGAAATATTTATAAAAATAGCAAGATAAAGAGTAGTCGTAAAAAAACGCTAATGAGCAATTGTCAAGGAATTATTAATAAAAATTATTGAATATCTGATCAGAACTCTGAGTAAAACTAAGTAATTTACCGACTAATATTGGAGGGTGTTCATGCCTTTCAATATATGTTAAAAAAAAATTCATAATTTATCTTGTAATCTTGAAAAGCAAATGCTTCGATTAATGTATCAAGTAGATATAATATATTTTTGTAAAGGAAAATTTTGTTCTTTTCAAAAATGCAGAAATACATAGGGTGTTCCATATAGAAATACCTAAGTTTTGCTTATATCTCGATAACTATGCGCTTCAGAAAATTGTAAATAAGATCATTGAATTTTTTTTAGTGAATAAAGCACCCATGTACTTTCATTGAAAATTAGTTTAAGAAAAATGTGCACAAAAAAAAGAGTAACCGTAAAGTTGGGAATATCGACCTCAATTAATGAACGCAAACAAAACTAGAAAATTACTTAATAAAAAAAAAACTGCCTCTTCATGTGTAAAATTCGATTTGATTGTTACGATTCATTTCCAGAATCAAAAAGAGATTCAAGGAAGGACCACAATACAAAATGAAAACTATTATAATAATAATCAGATTGATACGTTAAATTATTAACGATTGATAAAATAATTTGCTTTTGGAAAATTACATCTTAACTTTCAATTCCTTTACAAAATTTATTTCATTTCAAATTATTCCACTCTTGAATTGTTCTAAGAAAAAATAAAATTTATTAATATTTTTCCAAAATGACAATTTTCCAATACTTGACTTGATTCAAGTATTACAAAAAATCATAAATTATCATTTTGGAAAACCAAATATTCAAAATTTCCTTTTCTCGCAGAACAATTTAAGAATGGAATCATTTAAATGAAATAAATTTTGTAAAATTGAAATAGGAAATTGTGCAAAGGAATTGGAAGTTAAGATGTAATTCCTTAGCAACTCATTTTTCAATTTTTAAGATTTTTATATTGATACTTAAATCAACATTAACATATGATTCGATAAATTTTGGATCACAGGTGGCTGTGGCATAAAACCTCGAGTCTTAGCTTGATATGAATCTTGCCGTCAACTTGGAATCGATATGTATTTATCAATTTAGAACCTAATTTAATTAAACAAAAAGATTTTACAACTGAACGGAAGGTTTACATTGCTGAATTTTATTTTCCTTTGGTGAAACGGAGCCGTAATCCGAATGCATACGTTCTCTAAGTAAAGACCTTTCTTTTTCCACGGCCGCCTGTGATCCTTTAATTTACTGAATCGTACATTATTACATACGCACATATCAAAATAAATCAATCATATGTAGTTTTATTGAAAATTAGTTACACAAAAGCGAAGCAAAAATAAGATAAACCGTACGGGTTGGAATAATATCGATCTCTGTTAAGGAGTGCCAACAAAACTAGAATATTAATTACTTGATCTAAATTCTTGGCAAGACCACAAAATAAAGTGAAAACTATTAAAATAACCTAATGAATTCTAGTAAAGAGTTGCTCTTTTTTTTTTTTTTTTGGAATTAGGCTAGGTTTGAAATGATTTTCAAAGATTTAAGCGATGATTTAATTAAAGCCTATTAGTTTGTGAGTGTAACATCAAATTTTTATTTTTTTTTAATGAAACAAATACAAGTACATTTGCAGTTTTAGGCCCAGTTTTTTCATCTCCAATTAACTATCTGGCAATTAATTCCCACAATTGTTACTATGAGAATATGAGAATAAAGCGTCACATAAAGATAACTGGAGGTAAAAAAAACTGGGTCTTAATGAAAATTAATTTAATTGAAACATTTTATATTTTTTAATGAAAGATTGTTTCATGGATATTCAAACTTTTTCCAATACAAACTCAAAACTGGATGATCGATATATCCAACTCGTCCGTTATAGCAAATAATTCAAGTACTTGACTCACCATGTGCTGCAAGTTATTGCCATTGTTTTTCGCAGCACCAGCAAATCGTTCACCTGGTGAGGCTACGTCAGACTTGACCGAGAGTCGCTCCACCTCTTCTTTAAATAAGCTCGACAAGCTCCCATTGAATGAATTTGCAGTCCATACGTGAAAAACAGGCTGGAAAGAGAAAAACGTATTGACCTTATGATACAGGAATTACAAAGTTACTTCTTACCGTAAAGTAATTGCTAGACGGTCAGAGACTGGAATATGCCAGGTGAGAATTCAAGTAATTTGGAGCTGCTGCTTCTCGTCGTCATCTAAAAAAATACATTACATTCAGCTAAAAGAGAAAATTATTGCTTTTTTTATTACCGAGCAAAGCCATGGCGACCCCCATCTGGAAATCGACGCTTGTTATTTTTTCCACTGTTCTGTGATCGATTCTATAGCAATTTTTTTTAAAACTATCTTTGAAGACATTTTCGTTTATGCCGAACCGATAGTAGATGCTTTCTAATTAATATTTTTCACAATAATCTATTCAAGTATGGACGCGTTCTCGCGTAGGTAAGCTTCCCGACTGAGCGGACATGCACGCAAACGCAAGCAGAAATTTTGGGAGAGACGTTCGGTGATTGGTCGATTTGAGTGGCGTGCCGAAAACTAACCAATCAACGATTTTCTGCAAGAATATTTTTTGGAAGAACAGAATGTTCCAGAAATCTGCAGCCATCTTGAACACAATTCGCGTTTTAACGAACTTTAAGGAAACGTCTAATTTCTCTGTTGTGCAAATACTTAAAAATAGCAAGTAACGAGCAGTCGTGAAAAAAACACTATTGAACAATTTGCCGAGGAATTATTAACGTAAAAAATTCTAATTATTTCACAATTTATCTTGTAAATCTTGAAATGCTTTTATCTGGCACATGCTTCGATCAAGTACAGCCTTGGTCAAAAGTATCAGGCCCCTTACGTTAACTTCTATATCATGAAAATCAAGTTGAAGTGGGGTAAAATAAAATTTCCTGGGTACAAGATAATAACAATTTATTAAAGTAATTAGTATTTTCTTGGGCCATCTCTAGCCTTAATCACTGCAGCTATTCTTTTCAGCAGAGTACTGACATTCCTCTGCGATAGTATTATTCCTTCTTTCATTAAGACGTTTTTTAAAATTGCTTTAGATGCAATTGGATGCTTTCTAATGTGACCCTTTAAAATCCCCCACAAATGTTCTATGTGATTTAGGTCTGGGGATTGTGCAGGCCAATCCAGGAGGTTAACCTTGTTTTTTTGAAACCACCAACCTTTTGTGGATTTTACCTTTCTAAAAAAGTTTCGCGGTTTTAAAGGGCGTCAACGCATCCCTTAGGATCCTCTGAACATCCCTTAAGGAGTACATCAAAATCGAACAGTAAATAAGGGAGTTATTAACAATTTTTCATTTGATGACGTCACGGTAGTTTGTGACGTCACGAGGCACTTTTCCCTTCAAAATGCGTTGGAAAACACGATTATTTCTGAGAGTCCTGAAAAAAATCAACTTCTTTATTTGAGCCCTTAGGGTCGATTTGAACGTCTTATTCGATGGAAGCCCAACGGAATACCCAATCAAATTAAAAAAACTCCTTTGTTTTTTCTCAGATTTCGATGTGCCCTTCAAGGGACGCTCACGGGACCCAAGGGATTCGTTCGCGCCCTTGAAACCATCGCACTTCTTCGAGAAGGTCGAAATGCAAATGTCGATTTTCGACAGAGGGTTAAGCCAGCCGAATAAAAAAAAATCATCTTTCCAGTGGTCGAAAATCAACTATGCAGCCCTACGACCCTCCGTTACTTACTGCGCAACCCTTTTGTGCATTTCGACCCTCTCGAAGAAGTGCGATGGTTTCAAGGGCGTAAACGAATCCCTTGGGTTCCCGTAAGCGTCCCTTGAAGGGCACATCGAAATAGGACAATAAATGAGGGAGTTATTGACATCTTTTAATTTGAAGACGTCACAATCGCTTACGATGCAACAAATAGCCCTAATATTCAAACAATGTTAGAGATCGAAATCCGAATACATATATGAACTGACATGCACTAAAAGAAATTATTTCGCTAACTATCTCCAACAAAACAATTTCAACCAAGAGGCATACTGGAATATTATTACTAGGGAGATGACCCACGTTGACATTGACCCAAATGAGCTCAACGATTTCTTCGTTAACATACCGAAAAGAAGTAATTTTCCACAGTTCTATCAAAATCAAGCATTCGCTTACTCAAGGTATCAAAATCCAATTACCCAATGTTTTGTAGACTATCGTTAATATCTGCCTTAATGGATGTTGTAAAATATTAAGTACAAAATACAACAGATTCAATAAAAATACTATATATGTATTCTCTTTGATGCATTAAAATGGAATATAAATATATGTACAGTATTTTTTTATAAAAATATATAAATATCTTTCACAACAAAACTAACAAAAACTAGATCGAAATTAACAACTGGACATGGCTAATGGTACAAAAGCAGTGGATACGGTAAACAATAAAATACCACAAAGGACATGTAAATAAATTGCGGAAGATATTTTAATTTGAAGAAATAAAACGCTCATCTAATTCTTCTTTTCTTTTGCCTCCGATGTGGCCATGAGAAAATCACACTGTTTAAGATCACTGTTGTTATGGAATGATTGTCTAAATAATCTCACTAGCGTCGTCTCTTTGCTCTCGCAAAATAGTGTCTATTGTTTTGTGCACGTTCTCCGGCAAGTGATCCAGAAGCATTCTGGGCATTATTCTTAACTCCATGAAGTCTTCCGCCGTAGCCCAACGCATTTCGTAGTTTGGGCCACCAGTTCTTGCTTTCCTGATTACAAACAGACTATATTCTAATAGCACACGAGAAAATAAATAAATAAGTAGATAGACAAATATGTACATAGTAACAACAGCAGGGATTTCCCAACTTTTTTGACTTACTTATTTTTGAATTTAGAAAGAAATGTTTCTTAAATAAAACGCTCTGTATATTAATTATTAGAGTCTAAATTAAATTTCAACGGAATTTTATTAAGATAAAGTAAGGGAAGCACAAAAAGAATGAGATATTCCTGTAAATGTAATATCTTGTGTTTGATTTTATGCACGCATCTACCTGTAGTCGATATTAACTTTCGTATTTTAAATGGAGCACCTCGTGTATTATCATAGTTTTGGATTCTCCGATCAATTCTGCATCTTTTATTTTCATGTTCACATAGATCAGAACTAAAATGTGTGCACCGTTTCGGCGATATTCAATTTTTACAAAAAGATTACGATTACAGTGATTAGAATAAATTGGAATGTTTCAAGAACTGAAAGGATAAAGAATTGTGCTATTCATTGCTTGATCACAAAGATGAAGTAATGCTTTTCTGATAAAAGATAAATCGTATGCATTACAAATAGTTAACAGAGGATCCACAGAATTTGATACTTTTCAACAATGAATAACTTCATTTTTTAAGAAGACTGTGGAGGTTCGCCATAATGATGAAAATTTATTTTTCAAATGGTTCTTTAAGACGAGTTCCGTTCAATTTAATTATTGTAAAAGTAGATCAATATGTAATAATATTGTAAATGTCGGAAAACCAATATGTATGGAAAATTTAAGAAATTAACAAAAGAAATTATAATTATAATTTTAAAAGTTATTACGGAAATGAATTTGCGGAATTCTATATATAAAAAACTGCGATAAAGTGCAAAATGAAAAATACCTAAAATAAAAATTTGATTTTTACCTTTCGGCTTTAGTTTTCTTTCTTGCTACGATATGTAATATTCTTCCTGGTGTGAACAGCCTCGTTTTGGAAAACCTTCTCACTCCCACGTCTCTAGACAGTAGGGCGGCTTCCTATAATTAGTTATTGCATTTTTGTACTTTTAAGTTTCAAAATGAGATTTTTATACCGTCGATGCGGCGACCGTCGGCACCGGTCTTCTACCGAGCAGGGGAGATGTGCCCGGCGAATTTGCCGTCTCGTCTCTCCAGGTGGACTCCAGATCTCCCGAAGGAACACCGAACAAAGCGTATCCGAAACCGTTCAATAAAATACGATACTGAAAGTAAAAGAATATATATGCATATATTTATCAATAATGTCTTATTAATTACATAGGACACATTTTGCCATTTATTTGTAAGAAATTATATCTTTCAAGTGACGCCCTTGGACTACTAGGTATTTATTTAATCACGTTAATCTCGAACGAAAATTGACCATACGAGTCGTAAAACTTTAAAAGGCACAAACTGTCAAAACAGGCGATCTGACTGGCCAAGAGATATTGCCATATCTGGAAATAAGTCGATTCGGAAACATTTCACGTAACAAATAAGACAAATGACTGAAGACATTAACAACTAACTACTATGCTGTAGCATTCTGAGAAGTGTCACGTCATTTTGGCGAACCCTGTACATCATTGAAAGTGCCTTTTGATTTTCCACACACTGTGCTCTATCTTTTGGATCTGCCTTCTTTTCGCAGACAATTTAGATTAAAATTACTTTCATCTATCCAAATAAGAATACTGCCATTTGTTCTGCTTTCCAAAATTTTTTCGCCCTAGTCTCTGCGCTTCGTCATCATTATTCATATTTGCAATTTGTGGTCTAATCGCTTTGGAGTGAAAATAACTTTTAAGGGTTAAGGTACTATCATCTTCCATTTTTTTATGCCTCTTCTTTTTTAGGAGTCTTCTTTTTAGAACCAACTCCTTTAAGTTTTGAGAAGTGTCTGCTTATTTTTTAGCCATTCATATGCAGTGCGAATGTTTACTCCTAAGTCTCTAGAGCAGCCTGTCGCCGATCCTTATCATATTCATGTGCCTTTATAATTCTTGCTTCGTCACTAAATGAAATTTGCAAGAGGCATTTTTCACATTTAAAATTCAATGGTAAAAACTAATTTGACATTTGGTACGTTATACTTTGCTATTTCATTTGCCAAAATTCCAACTCTCTTTTGAAATATATTTTCACTATGTTGAAATTTATTTTCAATTGTGTGAAATATATATTCATGGATGTTAATTTAGATTTCGTTTGTGTGAAACTGGTTTTTAGTAGTTTGAAGCTGGATTTCAGAAGTGTGAAATGACGTTGTAAACGGAATAGTGGTGTAAGAAAATGAGAAACTTGAAAAACATAGGTGTGAAATTTTTGTATGGCGACCCCGCGATACTAGTTTTAGCTTGATGCAGGATGTACACAAAACCACTGACCTTCGGCAATTTGCTCGCGTGAAGAACTTGAATAATGCCGGTCCTGACGTTTTCTATACTATCGACCCCTAAACGCATTACGAAATCATCTCCGACTCCCACACTGAAAATAAAACTCTCCGTCAACCTTGCCGCTTCACGACTCAAAACACCAGCTGAAACAAAAGGATGCTAATTAACCGGTAAAACCTGCGAACAGAGCGGTGGATACCTGGCGTTGCAAAGGCGTACACTTTTAGATCGGGATATTTGGGTCGCATTTTGAGCGCTAGAAGAGCGGCCACTCCGGCACCGAGACTGTGCCCCGTCAAAACGAGCCCGTACTCGGGATATAAAGCGAGGGCCCTCTCGACGACGCCGACTTCCTTCAACCTCTTGATGACATATTTGGCGCCGATTGTCATTCCTTTGTGCGCCATCGTATCCGGAGGCAGTCCGTCCGCTTCGAAACGATCAGAAGTAGCCGTCAGATCGGTGAAAACATCACGCAAGGAGATAGAGCCTCGGATGGCTATCACTATGTTCGACGTTTTGTGGTCCGCCATCACGCAAAAGGGCAACTGAAACACATATCTATGTACCATCGGCTGCACGGAAAACTAAGACAGTGAAAAAAACGGTTCAAATTTTCGGTGTTTGTTTTCCGATGAATATATTATCGTCATGGAATTGAGCAAAATATAAAATCAACATGGTAAAACCCATGACGTCAAAGCTGAACCCGTACGGGTTATTTAACAGCGTTCTTCCTGTGTTTCAATATAAGAAACGTCAACCTGGCGTGGCAATGACCCACGTTGAAGACTCGCTCACTGAATGACTATAGACAGGCACTCACCTCAAACACGTGATTTCTGAACGACGCGAATAAGATGTCCTGCTCTCTCATCTTGGAGATGTACTTGACGCCGGCGAGATGACAAAGACAGCAGTTGTCGTCCGTCACCATGGTAGATTTGGATCGAAAACAGGAGCAACAGGTGACTTGTCTTAAAAGACGAAACGCGCCCGTCGCGCAATACCTGTACATCACGAAGGGCCAGCCATAGGCGGCCATCGACAGACGCAAGAAATGGCGAGCGTTTTCGAGATTCATCCATCGCGGAGCTAATGAGAATATCCTATTCAGATCTGCAATGCAACGTAACGGCAATCTGTCGAAAAAATAATCTAAATTTTACCTGTGGTATATTTAGGAGTTTCTTCGTCGGACAACATCTGTATTCTCCTCATTTCTCTGGTCTCCCTTTTTTGTTTTACTCTGAGGAGAACACAGCCGGCCAAGACGTCGGATGGAACCAGGTCCGTACTCCTAAAGAGTGTGCTCAGCAAAGCGGCGACCTGCTGGAAAGCTTCGTGTCCGTGTTCGTCCGAGCGCACCCAACAGAATGCCCACCGAAACCGTCTTTGCCAGATGCTCGTCACTTTCCGGTGTCGAAGAGATTCCCCTGCGCTCGGAGTCTCCTGGATCTCGTGGTATCGCTTGGAGCCGAGCGGGTCGAAAATTAACGCGAGGCCGAATACGGCGAGGCCGAACAGGGCCCAGTTGAATATCACCAGAGCTGAAGTGAAAGACTTTAAGGACGCTTTTCACGCAGGACTATGAATAATAAGATTAACCTTCGACCACGGTCCTCGAGAAGTGCCCTTCGTACGGACATACGACGACGTCGCGGCAGAAAGCCCACATGGTGCCGAAGACGTTCAATACTGTCTCCGGCAAAATGAGGAATATCTTTACTAACAGAATGGCAGGAACGTGGCGTCTAGCTTCCGTGTCGCTGATGGAACCCTGAGCGCTTCTGTTGATCAACGTTACCAGCACCAATATCACGACACTAAGGAGCGTCATCATGCCGATTACATAAACACGAACGTACTGTCCTCCTTTGGTGCATTCCCACGTAGATTCGTAATATTTCACGTGCACTATTGCTATTAATATCAACCTTAAACAAAAGTTAAATGCTTCAAATTGCTGGTCTTAGGACAAGTAGATAGATATAACGGATCTTCAACAATTTTTTCAAAATTGGATAAAATTTGATTAGCCTCAACATGTTCAATGGCAAGATCTAGTTGTTGAGAGTCACATATTCGTTTTTGGAAGTGGCCAATGCAAAAAGTATATATTAAAATAAATTGTGTGAATTCAGTCGCATAGTCTTCAATATAGAATTTATATTCTGACAGTATTTGGGACACCTGTACAATTTAATCAACGATGCGTACTTTTGTTTCCGAGTAGGGTTTCGTGACTGGAAGTCAGTTTTATTTTATTTGAAGAGATCCTTTTGTGATATCTCTGCTCGGTAAATTTCAAATTTCTAGCTATCTGAACTTCTTCACGTGCACATGAACAAAAAAATAAATAAATTTAAGATATAAAATTCTAAGAGAAATTTCTGATTAGGGATACATTTTTGTTTTCCAACAATTAAATAATGTACGTAACCAAATTCAAAATTATATATACAAAAATAAGTAACTGAACATCAGGTTTACATTATGTCTGATTTACATTAAGCGAAAGCGATCCTGTAATTTTGTGAATAATGGATTTCTGGCAACTTTTTTTGCTTTGACGTCACATCTCGCATTCAACATTGTATCACCAGGGAGGGATGGTTGTGTTTATTTTTAACAGGTGATTGATCCGCTCCCCCTCGGCTGCGAAAATTCAAATTGGAGGAGGGCGTTGAAAGTAATGATCACAAAGTCAATAACTACGTGTATAGACATGTGGAATACCGTAAACGAGGAACGTTTAATATTTTTACTTATGTTCATAATTTCAACGAAGACGGAACAACACTACAAATTTAATGTTTATACTTTGTACTACTCCGGATAGTTAAGAGAAAACGTTCGAAAATTTGGTTGGACTAATGTAAACTACGGACTGGCGAAAATCGATTGATAACTATTTCCGGTGTTCAATTTGAAACGTTTACTCTTGCTAACTTTTTTATTCTTATTTTGGTATAAAGTCCGTTTTAATTAAGAAGTATAAATTCAAAGGAAATTGCTAACGGTGGGTATCAGTAAACAGCCTGTAGTTGCCACATTTTTGAATTTTAACCACTAGAGGCGCATAAAATGAACGATTAACTAAAGAACGGACTGAGGTGTTTTTTTAGTTTGTCAAAATATTTGAACGACCTTTTTTTATAGTAATACGAATATAGTAATTTCGGTAATTCGTTCATTTGGTAGAGATTTTCTTACTCTTTACAACGATACCACAACTTCTTAAGTTTGCTGCTAAATTAACGAAATAAAAAAGTTATTTTCAATTTTTTTGTTGTTTCTGTAAAACTGTTTCGTATATTTACTGCCAAACCCAACATAAATAGACTTGTTGTTCGACTTCTTGCAACTGCCGTTATGAGCAACAGATTTCGAAGTTATGTAAAGCCCCCGCATGTTCTTAAGTTTGGCAACTCAGCTTAACTAAATGCAAAACATGTTGAATTATGTTACGACGTATGTATACTTTGTTTCGCCACCGCCGTAATTATGGTAATTTCGTCGAAGAATCGCAACGGTAATAACAGTTTTCATTTGTGCTTGTACGCGTCGTCACGCGAGTGAAAAAAAGTTGTTTGTCTTTGACGTTCTTTTACACTGACGGAGGCCACGCTTTAATACGGCGTAATTACTTTTTCGCGCAAACAAGACAACGATCGAAATGACTGGTACGTTTTTCCTTCACCTGTGAATTTCGAATTACCAAATCTTTGTTTTCCTGCAAACGAAAAAATAAACTCTATTAAGTACCTACAATTCAGGTACAATTAAGGCTGTCAACCGTCCAGGATTCTGCGGGACTATTCCGTATAAGTAACAAAAATCCCGCAATGAAATAATAACCGAAATTGTCCCGCATTTTTCTTGAGTTTTCATGTACCCCAACTGAATGAGAATGTTCTACAGCTAGCTTGTGCTTACAAGCAAGCAAAGTCTAATACGAGCCTTATCTATGTACTTTTACCGAGAATATGTTATTTTTGCAAAAACGCTTGAACACGTCAATTAGGATTGCCGGGCGTCCTACTTTCGGTAGGATAGTCCTACAATTACCAGTAACATGTCCTCCGTCCTAGATTCACATAAAAAAAAATAAAATACATAATTTATATAATTCGACGTGCGAACGCAAGAACATCGTCATTCTAAAAACGTTATTTTTTTACCAGCTAAATGAAAATTAATCAAAACTAACTCAACAAACTTTCAAATTTTACAAGACGCGATAGTCAGTGTGAGAGTGAGATAGATAATACTTTGGGTACCGTAGGCGGAGCATCATTTGATCACCTAATAGTGATGTAAATAATTCGAATTAAAATATTCCTTGCATTCAAGTACTCGGATACTCGGATTAAGATATTAGAGAGTATTTTCTCTCTCGCACGAATTCGGAATCGAATTCGAATCAATTTTTCTTCAAACCGAGTACTCGGATATTCGGATTAAAATTAATCCGAGTATTCAGATACTTGGATGAATTCTTCCGAAGTTTACGTCGGCACATGCAACAGCAGCAATAAAGTCTAAAATCGCAAATCTCCAATGACTGTCTACGCATTAAACGAACCGCACACAATTCCCAGTTTTTTTTATTTATATAGTCCCAATACAAAATAAGAAACAATAAAATGGAATTTCCTATTGCAGTACCTTTTATTTATTAGTAGGCGAAAGTAAAATGTTTTACGCATAAATTGTACAAATTTTTGGAAAAAATTTCTACAATTGTAGAATTATTTTCTACAAAAATTACACAAATAGGGACGAGTATAAATTGTGGTACAAATTAAAAAAAAAAAAAAATGGTAAAAAAATTGTAAGTGTGTCCTATGTATAATTTTCTGTAATGAATATCACATTTTACTGAGAAATTTCAAAGTTAGGCCATATTATTACTTATGAAGGTAATAGACATTAAATAAAACGTTATGTGTAACCAAGTTAATGGTTTTCTCGATGTTGCATTCAAATTCGTCTAATCTGGTATTTCTGGTATTCGAATGTGCAGTATTCGAAAGCGCATTCGAATTAACTTTCGCAGTTGCATTCGAATTCGATTGAACCGAGAATTTCGTTCATTCGAACACACAGTATTCGAATATCAAAATCATCTGAGTATTTACAACACTATCACCAACTACCGCGATTAACAAACACAACACGAGTGCCGACCGATGAAAGAAATCAAAATTTTTAAATGAAACTGTTAAGCTGACCGCTCTCATTCTTACTTATATTTAAGGCTGATCAATAATGATATTTTTTCATTTTCTTAGCTCTTATGGCCTGGTTTGCACATACGCACACAACACGTTCTCATATTGCACCGTAATGCGCACATTTATCTAAAAGGCGAAATCTCATAAATTTCCCCAAAAAATAATTTGTTGACGCGCTTCTACTCCGCGCTTCTGCCTTAAAAAATGCCATTTTTGTTTCGTAATCAAACATAGGGGTCGTTGTCTTACTTTCAGCTTTTTAAAACCTGGCAACGTGTTCGGTGCTGGCAACCCTAAAACAGACCACTCGCTAGGAAACTTGCTAGGCAACATGTTCGTCAACGTTTCTTCAGCAGGCCACTCAGTAGCAAGAGTAACGAACCGCAACTTTCACTTGAAAATTACAAAGCGAACGATCCACACGAAAGATTCTCATGAATACACTGCAGGAGAAGATTTTGCTGCGCGGTTCACAGACTTCGGCCGGCATTCGATTAGAATTTCAGGAGCACGAATAGAATGTGGCGTACATTTTTTAACGGGTATGATTGGGCCGAACTTCAGAGGTGCTGATTGACGGAAAAGGTTTAAATTTAATATTGACATGTTTTATTACGATAAAGAAAATAAATTAAGTATAAAAAAAACAAATCGAAGTTTGAATTTAAATTTTTTTAAAAGAATATAAAATATGTATATTCTGAAATTCTATTTTTTTTTCAAACTAAACCATGGGTTCCCAAGGTGGGTGCTGAAGTCTTGTAGAAGGGTGGCGGCAGTAGGTTCAGAGGCACCGATCTATTCACAATAAAATAGTACGAAAATGAACAGTTGCAGTTCATTTTCGCCCCGTTTTATTGTGAATACATCAGTGGTTTATTTCTATACGTTGTAAGTATAGTAAATGTTTAAATAATTTCAACGAAAGCGAAATGGAAGTGAACTTACCACAAAGTCCTCACGGAGATTTCGAAAAGTCCCGGAAAAACAAGATCATCTGAAGCGGCCAACCATTTTCTTCCGAAAAGCCGAAGCGCCGGCATAACGTGCCACTATAACCTACAACAGAAATTTTTTCGTTCGAGCGTCAACAACAACCACAAAATACAAACACGGAAACATAAAAATCGAAAATCAATAACATCTACATTATCTGCAATCTACAATTGAATTACCTATAATGAAACGTCGATTGATGATCAATTTAAAAAAACATCCGGAGAAGTATGAATATTACGGATTTATTACAAATAACACGTTAGTTCTATACAGGGTGTTTCTCAAGTTGATACAGACAAAAATTGTGATGTATTGTATGTGCTATGATCTCATGATTGCACCAAAATTAAAACAGAAGTTTTAAATTTGAAACGTCTGGGATAATGTCAGGCCCTCACAATAAGTGAAACATTTTTTACAAACATCTTGCAGCCGGGCTTCGTCATAATTAAAATCATGTCCACAATTTTACTGTTTGATAATTCGGGCGTGTTTACAACACTAATTTACGTGTAACCGTATCAGCATACTTGCGGATTAAAACTGAACGAGTGATCGCTCGATTACATAATAACAATTGATTAATTGACGAAGCATTTTTCCATAGGCGTTGTAAAAATAAGGCGGGAACCGGTTTACCCTTACGCCAAAAAAACATATAATATCTCTAAAATTTATTAATTATACAAAAATGGGTTCATTATATTAATTTTCACCCAAATTTTCATTAGTTGCGAAACACCCTGTACACACAAAAAACGACCGCCTTATAAATCTCGGAATAGAATAGCTATACTCTTCAGGTTCTATTTCTAACGCAAATAACTATCACCTATTATAATTAACCTTACAATTGCGACTTGAATTCATAACAAAAGTGATAAATTAGAAGAATACAACATGAAAATGTAAAAAGTGCAAGTTAACAGTAAAACTGTTGTACTCTTTGAATTTTAAACTGACCAATGCAAAGTCCCGACTTAAACCCGTTTGAGAATCTTTAAAGTACCGTAGGTGAAAGAATTCGGAAACTTCCAAGCCATTCTCGAACCCTCGAGGAGATCTCAAGATATCATCGAGCAGTTTGGACGGAGAAGAAATTTCGCGCTTATTTGAAGCATGCCTTGGTATATGGGAGCTTCTAAAGCAGCGAGAAGAGCTCTAACTCGATATTAATAAATGTTTCACTTTGTTTTTAATTTTGCACTTCTTGTTTTATTGCTAAACTGTTTTTAGTTACGTTAAAATAAATCGCCTCGTTAATCTTATTATTCCTGCTAGTGATAATGTAAATAGAAATAGTTACTACTGGACATCGATTATTTATCTGCGAATTATTATTTAATTTAATTATTCCCTAATTTTGCTGCAGTGGCAAGTACCCGAGTTGTTGTCCAATCGTAATTTGACCAAGGTGTGATTTTTTCTAGTCCAAAAGAAGTCAATCTCTAATTTAAATTTTAATTAACGTTTTATGATTCTGACAGAACTAATCGAGTACACATGCAATCAACAATTTAAATGGCGACATCTCGCAGCCGATTTTTGACCTTAAGTGTTTGCATGTGTACTCGTTTTCGAACGTAAATGGGTCAGATAGGTGCGATGGCTGTGGAGGTCCCAAAAGAAGGTTCATTTTAATGTCGAGTTTCAAACACATAATTTGAAATTTTCTATACTTGTACTATGACGTGCGTCTCCTTAAACAGTTACGCAAGTGTAATAACGAGAATCACAAACATATTGCCGCTGCATAAGCGCTTTTATTACAATCGGTGAAGGAAGGATTATTTCACGCTGATGAATGATTTTGTTTTAGGAAATTTTTAAGAGGGGCGCGTGCTTTATTCGTTTTACGCCTATGGTTAGGTAAGTTTGGTTAAAATGAAAAGATTAAAAATATTAAGTGAATCAAATTTAATTGCGCTTTTTTTAAAATAAAATATTAGATATGTAAAAATAACGAGAGCGATAAGTTGAAAACAATTACTATTAATTTGTCCTCTTCTCTTTAAGATTTCTTTGCTTCTAATATTAACCCATTAATTTCTTTTCAATATTAACAAATGTCAGAATTTTTTTAAAGATAAAGTTCTGCCGCGCAACTGCGATATTTTATTGTCCACAAATGATGTACACTGGACACGATCACGATTGTTGGGTGTTACACATACCTACAATTTTTTAATGATAACAACCTTTGACATCCAAAGGTTAAAGAATACTGTTTCCTAACTAGTCGCCTTTTTCCATCGCTTGCGTCTCTAATTAATTACTACGGTGTAAAATAAACTATTCATATGTGTTTGTATATTCATTTTTCTTTACAGCCTGTTTCAATGAAGATGCACCAAACACGGTGTGACGATAGACATCGTGAAAAGAAATAAAAGTTTTACAACAGCATTTTACGATCATTTTGAAATTTCAACTTTTTGATTTAACATGTTAAACACTTTCATTTTAAGGTAAAATATTTACATCGTTCAGTCAAATGTAAAAGTTTTCCATTTTCTTGGTGCTATTTCAACAATTTAGAAGATGTTCAGTAAAGAAACAAGTACATTTTATTTAAATCAACGCACAAACAGTTGACATTAAAAACGTTATTGACTTAACTATTTCATTTTTCTCAAAGCATGCAAGCAATCATATTGTAAATTGTTTGCCACAGCACTACGTTCCCACTACTCGATACTTGGCGGCAATCACTTGTATGTAAACGTTTCGGACCGCCATTGGTACCGCGCCTCAGTGTGTGTCCGGCCTTAAAGTTTGGATCAACTTCGAAAACATTTGATAAGGATATTGTTTAATTTTTATAGGAAGTACACATTTTTTAATTTTATTGATCTAACAACATTTAAGTTAAGTACGAAAAAACTGATTTCTTACCAGGCATTAAGTTTTGTGTTGATCCAAACTCGCGGTGCCGCGGACACGTTGCGTCAAAATTGCAGACGAAAACAGTAAACATTACCAACAGATTTCAAATTTCATGGCGTAGACCTCCCGAGGGATGCCTTTCTTTTCGAATGAAATTCGTGCGAATGATTTTCGAACGTGGTTTGAGCGAATCCGGCCGATTGTCACCCACCTCGAAGGTGTCCGGAGCTAACCCACATACAAATTGATTCAGTTTTATACTGACCCGGGCCACTGTTATTTTACGGCGCAGGATCGCGCTTCGGTCAATGTTTCTGGGGTTAAGGTTAAAAGGTAAACCGTCGCTCGGTCGAATGAAACGGAATCTCGCTGAACCTACACGTTTTTGGATTTTTGATAGATAGCTACTAAACAATAAAACAGTTACTTACTCGAGTGGCAAACACACACATGCAAATGCACGTCCTTGGATTGCTAATCTATAAAAAGATTAATTTCATTGATATAATTAAGTATAAGATATTATCTGTATTTACAGCACTACTGAACACAATACGCAGGTATCAACGGTATCCTAAATATTTGTCTGACATGTATACCCAAGCACATGCAGATTAAACGGAACATTACTACCTCGAAATCGGAAGAGGAGTATTAAATTTATTAATTATCTTCGACGGAATTATTTGTAGATAATACTCTATTTTATTTAAAAAAGAAAAGAGAACGTAATTTGAACCCTTCTCCACGCATACTTGGCGTCATGTGTTCAACAATAAAACAGAACAGATGGAGTACTTCTAATTAATATGGCATGTTGTGCAAGAAATACTATGGACACGTAGGTACATGACAAAAACGAATAAATTTACACACGTTCGTGGAAACATTACTAAACAGCAAGGAGTTGTTTTACGATACTAACTTAAATACTAATAAAAGCTATAGGTTGTTTATGGTGTCTTAAAAGAAAAATAATATTAATCTTCATATACCGTGTGTCTTACGAATAACGCACCAAGCTATTGATAATCGGATTTCGGTAATTCAAAAGTCACTACAAAAGAGAATCACTTGGTAAAGTTAAAAATTATTATGATCACACGAGACATGAAAAATTTAAGGTAGTACAAATGTGTGTATTAAGTAGGAAAATAAAGTTTTATAATTATTATTTTATCGACTTCTTTCCTGCGCGCACTCAATGCGACCTCGACACGTCAATTTCGTTTTATAACACGTTTAACACCTGGGAACGGAAGTCTGAGTTATGTTTCTTTACGCGATATAATTATTAGTAATTTCTAAACGAACTGGAATTACGTGGATGTAGTATTTTATCTCCGTATTTGTTTACTGACGACTTCGAACAAATGGATCAACGGCGAACACTTTCTCGTGCGGAATTTTTACGAAAGCGCGGCGAAGAAATTCGCGAGTTGCAAACACGTATTGAATTTGTTAAACTTTTAAGAGGTGTGTTAATAATTCGTCACACAAACACGAAATTATGATAATTAACAATCGAAACAAGTTACGAATGTGTTTATTGTTTAAGTTTTAAATTCTGGTTGAAGGACATGTTTCTTGTGAAGATGAACTTTATTTACAATACAATTTAAAATAAAATTTAAAACAACTACTGGGAATTCTTAACACGGAGATTTGAATTGTTTTTGGTTTTAGAAATTTATTTTTTTTTATCTAGAATTCAAAGTCGGATCCCTCGTTGGAATAATCTACTTCAAGTGATTTGATTTACATGCCGTACCTATCATAAAATTATTATACACTTTTATGAGGGCGTTTATTTCGTTCATCTCTTCTATTTTAATCAGGGGCGCATAGTCCTCTTGTGGCTAATTTTTTATTAATTATTTCTCGAAAACCAAAGTAAATAGAATTTTTTAATAATCTTTCCCACACATCACTTTTTATCGTAGATTTTTTTTGGCGAAACAATTGTCATTCACCTTGTATGTACGTATAGTCATTAAATTATAGTTTAATTTGAGTGTAATCAGTAGAGTTGCTCTCGAGATACTGTCGATAGTACTCCCAGAGTTGTGCCCATTGACGAGGAACACGTCTGAAAACACTATCAACAACATCTGTAAAACGCGGCGTTGTATTTCGTCCGCATTGCAGCAGCTTGGTTTTGTTTTAGGGTAATTTTTTAAATAAAAATAAAGTGATCTGAAGAATTTTTTTAACGTTTTTCCCATAATCTGTTAAATCCATTCTCTTATGCGTCATTTTACTTAAAAAGCGAAACTAATTCCCTACAGTATCCTAAGAAATCAAGTTCAAATACATGGATCGTCGAATCTCCATCAAACTGAATAAAGTTGACTATCGCATGACAAAAATGTCATCCTAAAAAAATAAAAAATGATACCCTTTTGTCGTATTTATAAATCAGTCTTATGTGATTTTTGAATTACAGAAAACGGACGATTAATAACGAGGTCATAGTGCGGTGCGTTTTTTCGTAAGACAGACGGCATTATGCTCGCATTATTTCTTTGAATTTCATTAAAACACGCAAACAACTTTATTACATTTGCGTCACTTACTAATGGCGCGTCTTTGTTATAAAGTGAACTGTAAAAACCTGTCTGAGCATTTTGCGCTCTTAAAGAAAACGCAATCGCGCGTGTCACTTATATGTGCTAGAGCAGACTGTCAATTATCTAATCCGACGGTAAACCATGTTTTATGCAACTGTCCTTGATCGATTTTTGGAAAGAAGTACAGCTAAAGACAAGTCAGTGTACGAAGCTGCAGCCAACAAAATAACTCTACAAGATATGAAGAAATGTAAAATTTGGTAAAGAAAAATTGTCACAGTTTTGAAGCATATTACAGCCGTTCTATTTACTATTACAGTTCGTTGATGTAAACCACAAACAAATCTTATTTATTTTGTTAGGAATAGAAGCCTGATTGACCAAATTTGCCAAAATATGCATGACATGTCCAGTTCTTGCCCCGGATTTTATTGTCCGCTACTGTACATAAACTCATGCAGTCGCGAGCAATAAAAGCGTGGTCGTCATTACTTGTCAAAGACTTGTATCTGAACTGTATTTCATTAAAAATAAGGAGGCTGATGTCTTAATTTTGACTATTGGGAATAATTTCTTGAAAATTAAATTTATTTTCGATAATTTTTCGGTACAGATTAAGATTCTGAAATCAAATTTAATTAGAGGCTGGTATCAGACGGCCAATAATTTTACGAGTTTTTGGCGGGCAAAATTCTAATTACTCCTTCTAGTCTAAAAGTAGACTACAGTTGTTTTCATGCACGCACTTTGATTCAATCAGTTAACCGATTATAACCAATTGCCGCAATAAAACGAAGTCGGCATTAATAATAATAATTGTTGATCAGCATCCCGCGCGAATAAACGAATTGAGTTGTAGATACGTACTTAAAACGACTTCTAACGGCACTCACATATTCGTTGGCAACGTCCTACTTCATTCCTCATTCCTTCATTCATGAAACCTATGAACCGTGTGTGTTATTGATAATTTATAAATAATCACGAGTATGATTTTACTTTGGCTGTACAAAAGTAGCACGCAAATTAATCACTTTTCCCTCATTTATTCGACTGTTCGACTGATTCACTTCATTTTAGGCGGCTTCTATCATTCTACCATATGATCAGAAAAGAAATTATTTAAAGTAGGCCATTATTATAACTTTACAGTTAACAACAGTATCGTATCAGAATAACAGTATAACAGTACAGCTTGACAACCTCACTACTTTAAATACACTGTATGATGAACGATGACTGAAGGTTTGCGTCTGAAATATTTCAAATATGCTTTGGTCTGAAACAGGTGTTGACTACTAAGATGTCAACATTAACTTCCACACAGACGCCATACACGTCAATTTAATTGTTTCTTGGGATTGTTTAATGTGTTTTTCTATTTCTGATATCAACTTACATCTGAATGTTCCAGACGAAAACCACCTTCAGCCATTGTTGGTCACAGTGTATATGTATTATCTGTTCAAAGATTAAAAGACCACGGTCGGTGTTGCCTTGTGAAAAATACAACTGGCAAAGTTGTTGTGGTTAAAAGTTGGGTAACAAAAACAAATGCAAGACGTATGTACAGTGACTTGGGTACATACCTACGTCTTGCCCACTTTCAGATTATCTAAGGATTGCTGTTTTTATTATTTGCAAATCTTAGGATTTTCGCAACTAAATTTTCGTTTCCCGTTTCAGAAACTTCGTAGGTAACCGAATATCACTGCAAAAAATTACTCCTAACATAAATACATTTCTTCGGCACAAATTCTGTTAATTCGGACGGGACCGGTTCGATTAGGTAATACGAGTACGTTTCTTCGCGTGGCGCGCGTCGACATATTTCTTTCACAAGCACAAAACCAGAACGGATATCGTTTCCAATTAAGCAAAAAAAAGAACATGTAGACTTCTCACCGACCTCAAATCGTGTCAAGTTTCGGAAATTTCATCTGAACGTATCCACCACAGGAACGAAACACATTGAACAGTACACTACACTCTGGAACATTTGATACTGATCGGGTTCGCAAAATTCGTCCGAGGATACCGTCGTACTCTACCTCGACCACCTGTTCAACTGACAACGACAAAAAATTACATCGCACTCCCCACTTGGACGACGTCAAGAATTACTTACCTACCTACCTACCACGAGATGCGCAGACTTGATGACCATTCACCTGCGCGCTTTTTGCCCACCCGAGTTCCTAAACCATAAGTTGCAAACGCAGGTGGGATTGTTATACATTTTATATTTGCCTGCTTCGCGGGTTTCATATTTTAGAACACAGTTGAATTTTGTGCCGTTGGTTATTTCACTGCAACATGTACACTCGCAGCGGAATGTAATGAAAACCTGGAAAGGGTAAACGGCCATCCGACTTCGCCCGACCGAGAGATAAACGCCGTAGCTCCGCCCGATCAAAATTCTTGGAAATACCTACCCTCATTGGTAGTATTTTCCCAATATAAGAAAGTTTTAAACGAAAAGTGCGTTTTTCTCTTGCAACGTACATTGAGCTATGGCGAATTTTCTAAATCCAAGCTTCACACTTTACCGGGCGCGCGCTTACTATTTCATCCCACGAATTAGATCGACGCGAAAAGTAACGGTCGAGCTCTGATTCGGAAAAAGTTACGTTTTTCCTGAATTACTACACGACGATGTAGGGCAAGAATAGGAGAAAATAAGAAATAGCGAATTTGAATAACGCACCCAGCTTTTAAAATAGGAGGCGGACAACGTTGCCAAGACGAAGATGTTGAAAAAATTGCAGTGAAGTTCCGAATTTTCAAAACGTAAGTAGAATCTTTTTTCTTCTTAGCTTTTCTTGAAAAATATAGATTAAATTGGAACGCAAAATGTGCGTGCGAACGGTAAACGAGTTAATGCTCGATTAATATGTATTTTTGAAGACGCGCGCGCGCGTTTAGTACCCGCAGACGGGACGATTAAATGTCAGCTTCGCTCTCGGAAATATTTGCGGCGATCCTAATAACGCCCGATTTTGTAAATTACGCCAAGATGCGATGCAGCGATGAAAGGAAAATATCAGTTCCAAAAACACGGTCGAACGGCTGAAAAAATTCACCGGAAAAACCGAGCGTCTGCCGCCGCGCGGTTGCCAGTCGAGCGATTCGTCGCCGTTCGGAGGATATTCCGTCAAAACCTGCCGACTGAAATTTTCCACTTCTCCAATTCGAAGACATCTTTTGCCGATTTATAAATTTGAATTGGACCGAGTGATTTCTTTTATATTTCATAATCGTAACAATTCTTGAAATGAAATTCGTACAGCTCTTGGATTATTCAAGAGCTATTTTGCATCCAGGGAACACAACCAGAGGCTCCAGTCTCGATTTGCTTTCCATGAAATTCGACTGTAGACCCAACCCTGGCATCAATCGTGTCGTAACACAAAAGGCGCTTTCCAATTACACGTTTGTGCTACTCGGGATGATCGGAGATGATCCGAAGCGTTCCAATTGTAAGAGCGTGAAGCACCTGAACTAATCAGTTTTGATTTCCCTCTTCCCCCGAGCACCTGTCATATCGTTTGCGTTTCGAGCACCAAAAGGGTAGGGAAAGGGAATACATGTGGCGCGCACATGGTCAGTTTGACGTATACGTCACAACTGACGCTTGCTAGCGTTCCCATTACGATTTCTAAAGTGTAGCTCGGATCAGATCAGTTCAGGTGCTTAGAGTTCGTAATTGGAGAGCGCCTAAAGTCAACTTGAAATTACTCCGCCTGTCATTGTTATTGACGTTACAAGTTTAGCACTAAGGAATGAATTCGCGCCCATTATTCAAGATATTAGCTGCCGCGAGCCCCTTCGACGGCGAGCGGCCCTCACAGCGCGCCAGCGCTTTCTTTACACCGTTCTTCAAGGATCCAAACGTCTCCTCTGTCCAGGCGCTCAAGCAACAAGCGGTGTGGTGCCACACACACGGTTAAATAAAATAGAAAGAATTTTTACAAAATTCCAGCAGGTCTTATAAATAAAGGAATGCAATCCGCCAAATATGTGCGGGAATTTTTAATTTGGAAAAACGTGAGGGTGGGGCTGCTGTGAACTGCCCAGCGCTTTCTTCGAATTTTTAGCAAATGACTCCAAATCGTCAAAAATTCAATGCCTTTTTTGTCCTCGGGTTCACTGATATAAACAAAAAGAAAATTTCAAACGAATGAGCGAGATACAAGATTAAAAATTGTGAGTGAGAATAAACGAATGCAGTTAAAACCTACAAGAAATGGCGCCGGTGGTGCGAATAAGTCGTTCTGTGCCTTTCTTGATAAAATACTTTACTTTTGAACGGATTTATTGTTTATTTCATTTTCTTATCGACAGATTAATTTCCATTTAAAAAAAAATATTTCTTGTTCCGTTGTTTGTTCTCTTTTGGCGAAAAATTGTCGATCTTTTATCTTTCATTCACTCCTATGTTCTGATTGCGATTAATTTTGTCAAATTAAAATCAAGCAAACCTATGGGTACTCAAAGCTTTTCGAAAAATGTTGCCTAAAATTACTCAATGAAAGATAGTAACATTTACTTTGGCATTAAATTTAGAAGGTGTATTTTCAATGCGGGAGACCGCCATTTGTTAGCGATGCGCGCGGGGCAATTCAACATCTAGAAAATACCTGGCAGAGAAGATTATGATTCGTGGCTTCATACTTTACGAAGTTCTGCTTGCGTTCTTCTAATTGCTTACAAAACAGTACACTTCATTGATTCATGGCTTGGTAAATTAAAAAAATGTGAGTGATCGTAATGCAACGTAACTCCCATCTCTAAATTGCATTTGACATTTGTGGTTGGTTGAAAGTCCTTTGGTTGTGAAAACATGAAGTTTCGTTCGTTAAATTGCGAATAATCCCCAATATATCGCGGTTATTTATCATGTGAATTGCTGTGGTGCGTTTTCGTCCATGTTCTCGCTACCGTAAAATAAAAACCTACGGCAGGTAAAACCTTCAACGTATCTTCTTTTTAATCTTTATTATTGCAATCGGTTACTCCTACTTGACAGCGGCTTCAAATTTACAGTTACACATTGCATTAAATTTTACATAATTAGTTACCTACTTGTGTCCGAACATAACCTAACATTTTCTTAATTTCAGCCCTCAAATACGCACCATGGTTGTCAAAACTCACCAGAAACGCAACGTCCGCATTTTATTAGTGGGAGACCGAGGCGTAGGTAAGACCTCCCTCATACTGTCACTTGTTAGCGAAGAGTTTCCCGAAAATGTCCCTCCGAAAGCGGAAGAGATCACCATACCGGCTGATGTTACACCTGAGCAAGTTCCTACCAACATCGTCGACTATTCAACATCAGAGCAGACAGATGAGGAACTTAACGAACAGATTAAACGAGCGAGTGTTATCTGCGTAGTTTACTCAGTCGATGATGATGATACGATCGATAGGATATCTTCGTATTGGTTGCCGCTGATAAGACTTAATCATCCCGATGGAGCATGCCCGGTTGTTCTCGTGGGAAACAAAATAGATCTTGTGGAATATTCCACGATTGACGTAAGCAAAAAATTTAATTAAATTTAGAATTTAGTAACTTGTATAATAGGCAACAGTTAAATTCACATTTAAAAACATTTTTACCATGAATTAAGTACTTGCCTTTCAGGGTGTCTACTCGATTATGGAAGAGTTTTCCGAAATTGAAACATGCATAGAATGCTCAGCAAAAACCTTGAAAAACATCTCCGAGATGTTTTATTATGCCCAGAAAGCGGTGCTCCACCCCACCGGCCCCATATATTCTGTGGAAAATTCTGATGTGCGTAGGTTTTCTTTAACATACCAGACCATCTCTTACTTCATGGTACTTACAGTTAACAGACGCATGTAAGAAGGCTCTGATTCGCATCTTCAAGATTTGTGATATCGACTGCGATGACTTACTTAATGACATGGAGTTGAATAACTTTCAAAGCCGCTGTTTCAATTCACCTTTACAACCTCAAGTTCTGGATGATGTCAAGGCAGTTTTAAGAAAGAACATCGAAGACGGCGTGAGTCACAATTGTGTCACGCTAAAGGGCTTTTTGTATCTGCACAGCTTGTTCATTCAGCGAGGCAGGAATGAGACTACGTGGACGGTACTGAGGAAATTCGGATACAATGACACTCTCAACATGTCGAAGGAATACCTCTTTCCAGTGTAAGTTATTTTTACTTGTGTTCATTCCGAGCTTACGCTGTTGTTTTCAGTTTGAAAGTTCCCACGGGTTGCACCACCGAAATATCTCATAAAGGGCAACAGTTCTTGACGCACATCTTCGAGAGGTACGACAAAGATAAAGATCACGCCCTGTCTCCGGCTGAGTACGAAGAGCTCTTCTCGACATGCCCAACTCCTGCATGGGGGCCTGATGTTAGCACGATGGTACCAACTAATGAGAATGGTTGGATCACATATCAAGGTTACATGTGTCAGTGGGCGTTGATGGCCCTAGTAGATTTAGCCAGAATATTCGAGTACTTTGCCTATCTTGGCTATAACATTTATGAAAATGAATCACAATTATCAGCCATTCAAGGTACGTCCACGTGCTCTCGTTTCTAACTCGGAGAGAAAAGTCTATAAGTAAGGGAATTTTCAATTTACAGTTACGAGAGAGAAACGATTGGATCTGGCTAAGAAACAGTCCAGCAGAAACGTCTATCAGTGCCACGTAATTGGTCCATCATGCTCTGGAAAGTCAAATTTGTGCGCAAGTTTTATTAGGCCAATTGCTGATGTAACGCTTAAAAAAATACAAACCAAAGCCGAATATAACTCAACATTTTGTTTACAGAGAAACTCTAGGATAGAAAACACCGGTTACTCAAATTGCACAGTGAACGTAGTTCAAGTGTACGGGCAAGAAAAAATAATGGTGCTTAGAGACATTAACGTAAGAAGCGTGTCGGATCCCCTTCTTCCCAATGAAGTCCAATGCGATGTTGCTTGCTTAGTGTATGATGTAAATAACCCCAAGTCATTTGAATATGTCGCTCGTATTTATATTGTAAGGGTTCTTTTTTGTGATCTACGGTTCATGGGAGTAATACTTTGTTTTTTTTTTTTTTATAGAAATACTTTGCAGAAAGTAAAATACCAGTGTTAATAGTAGCAGCCAAAAGCGACTTAGAAGAAGTGCGGCAGGATTACTTATTGCAACCTGCTGCATTCTGTCAAAAATATCGGGTGCTACCCCCTCAGCTCTTCAGCGTTAGAGGACACATCAGGAAAGACGTCTTCGTTAAACTAGCTACGATGGCAGCTTTCCCGTAAGTAATATTTGCTTTTACTACCAAACCTCCAGTGTAAAATGAATTTTTTCTCAGTCGTTTTCAACCAGCTTGGATTTTGTTCTACAAGCACAGGTTTGTCCGATTTTAGTTGTGTTCATTGGCAACATCAGTAAATTAAATATTCGTATGCCAAGCTCTGTATGGTTTTTGCATCGTCCACTTTCCTGACTTCTTTTGTTCATAATTTCGTTTAATTTTTGGCAGATGTGAAAATTTTTTGGCCCATTTTTCCACGATTACCTGGCTGTCTCTCCATTTATTGATCACATAAAGAAAGCTGGAATGAAATCTGAGATTTATACTTTTTGCCTCATAAAATCTTAATGAAATGCAGCAACTTTTTAAAAACGAGTGAAAAGAAAGAGTTCTTTCTTACTTAGCACGAAATAAAATTACCCTACTAGTTCTGAATTATAATAATTTTGATTTTATCAATCAATTTTTTGAATATAATGAATCAATCTTAAATGCTAATCCTAAGCTAAGATGTACAAAGAATAATAAATCCAAAGTAGTTAAAAAAAAATGTGAAACGTCTCCTTTTGCTCGTTTTTGAAGGTAACCACGTCCAGCCCTAATAAGATTTACTTAAGCGTTAAATACTATGATGTGTTTGTTTTATTTTCAGTCCGTTACGCCGCATGGTTAATATGTTATTGTTGCGGCCTCAACCATCGGAATGGTTTAATCAGTTTTACAGGTTGCTACTTTAACCTACTAAGATTGTTTCACATCTAACGTTTGCTGTTTATTAATTACTCGACTGAGCCAGAATTAATCACGAAATCAATTTAAACGAATCTTTCAGTTCGATGACAAATTAAATAACAATTTGTTTTCACTTTCTATTCATAGCATGCGTTCTCTTTCTCTTTTTTGTTTTATTGCACAACATAACTTCTTTATCATCAACACTTTTTCCTACTAGAAGCTTGCATTGTATTTGTCACCTTTCATAAATTAACAATATGAAACTTAGTGCATGTAAATCACTAACGGTATGTGTTTTGTTGGGAATGTTGAACATGAATGATTAATATTTTTTTATAAATTCAAGGAATCTTCGGGAGTTTGGGTTATTGCCCACCGATAGGACGACCTGGTGGAAAGCAGGCTTGGGGTTAGCAGCTGCAACTGCTTTTGGGTTTTTTATAGTTAGAGTGTTACATACATCCGACAAGGTAAGATAGTTCAATCATGCTGACTGAGGGGGTGTTTTCATTTATCGGTGCAAAATGTGTTGCCAAAGTTTTTAGCACAACTTTGTCTCGTTCTTCTTTTTTTTCTCTTTACTACTTTAGAAAATATATAGCGTAAAGTGTACAGGGAATAAAAATATATTTCTTAACAAATTGATTTTTATAGGTTTGATCCCTGTAGATATACTTCGGGTGTATGTAAAAATTCTCATTTTCCTAGGAATAAGATAAATTAATTTCTTAAAGATATTTAGTTTTACGTTATTATAACACTTTAGTATGTTTGATTAATTAAATTCCAGTACAATTCATGTATAATACCGTCGACTAATATTATTGTGGCTCTTGACCACCTGTATTGTGTCTCTTTTTCAATTTCGTTAACGTTATAATAACATACATAGTATAGGAAGAAAAATATAAAATGTGGTGCTGTAATAAGTACGTCTATCTAGTCTAGATTTATGTTCATATATTTTTCAAAACTTGTAAAACGGGCAGCAATAATTGATGAACACGTGGTCCGTCATTCGGATATCAACATAAAAGCGAACGAGCGATTATGTCACCTTTAATTATTGTTGCTCATTCTTTGTATAACTGCCCTGTTTCTTTTTAAAAAAGTGTACAGTTACGATTTGTTTTTTTCAGAAAGGCAGAAATGAATGTACCTTAAGTTTTAAATAAATAATTACGATAAAAATTAGAAAGAATGGCTTTTTTATTATCTGTTAGTAACCTAATTGGTGAACATCTAATGAATTTACGTGAATTCATCGAGGAATTCGTCGATGAGTTCACTGATGATGAAGTTTTTTCGTTAGGTAAGTACACTTATGCCTGAAAAAATTGCAACGAATTATAATCCTAAGCAAGCTTCCCATGGACGCAATGCAATGCAATTAAACATTGCACGCAAAAATTACATTGGTTCACGGCTTTATACAGGCATGAGGTAATGTCACCACTTCACCTACATGATATCAATTCAAACTAAGTAAAAAAACTCTAATAAAGTTTTGTTCTAAAGTAAACCGTTTCAAAAATACCGAGTGTTCTATGTTTAATTTCTTAAAATTTTGAAGTTCTAATCATTTATCCATTCATGTAACAATCATGTGAAAAACAGGATTACCACAACACAGATTTTATAATATCTTTTTTGAGGTTAAGAAAATAACTATAATTAATAAGTTTATAGAAAGGAGCATACATTAGCAAACTTTTTCGTGAAATCGTAATTGTTGATAATTCTTACAGTTTAGCCACAAAATAAGAAAATCTAAACGCCTATTGGAAAAAGTACATAGGAAATACATGAAGAACAAATGCCTCGTATATGCATAACTAATTTATTGTTAGAAAGAGCCATTCCTTAGTAAACTTTTCTGTGTTTCTGCAAATTTCGATACCCGTTATAGTTTAGTCAAAAAACAAAAAAAATTAAGAGGCTGTAGAGTGCTTTTTGCAAACGGTTTCTTGATTAAACCAAAGCAGGTATCAGAATTTGCACACAGAAAAATTTACTAAGGAATTCCTCTTTCTAAAAACAAATTAGTTATGCATGTAAGAGGGCTCTTGTTCTTCATGTATTTCCTACTTTTTCAGATAAGCACTTGGATTTTCCGATTTTGTGCCTAAATTGTAAGAATTATCAGCAATTACAAAGACACGAAAAAAAATGAAAGCTTCCTTCTAAAAACTTATTCATTATAGTTATTTTCTTAGCATCGAAAAAGTTATTCTTAAATTTGTGTTGTGGTAACTCTGTATATTTCGCACTAGCTGTTCACTTCAAATTACTAAAAACACTTTTGGATGTAGATGTTGGGTTCTTGAGCCCAAGATCGTGAATGGATTATAACGTATGATTCAATAAATTTCAGGTCATAGGCGGATGTGAAAAAAAAACTCGTGTCTTAGAATAGTTGCATTTGGATTACAACTCTGTTTCGCTAAACGAAAATAAAATAAGCCTTTCAGTTGTAAAAAACCTTTAGTTTCATTAAAGTAGTGGTTTCATATTTGAACTAAGAAAGGTTAGGTGCGAAATTGATAAATAAAAGTGCGTACTGAATTGCCCCCTCTCCAAATCGAAAACGCTAATAGCAATAATCGTAACGAACTTCAAGCGAGTTCTTATCCTGTCCGTCAGGTGGCGCCCGCATTGTTGGAGGTGTTTTGATTGGTTGTGCACGTTACCTGGATGCACGCGCATGCGCGACTCGCCTTCGTCAGCGTGCAGTGCGGCAAACTTACACGCGATACGTGTGTGAACGGATGCGTTAGTTTGAAACTTCGCCATGCGTGATTCAAAAAGAACACTTTCGTGTTAGAACTTTGTCGAAAGTGAACGAAAACATGAATAGTGCACGTCGTGGCGCTTGACGTCCGCATAAAATGCGATCTCCGGCGAAGCTATTACGATGAAATCTAAAAGTTAACGGTGTGTTTACCTATGTATCGCCAGCCACAGGTGTTCGTGATGAACTTAGCAACTGTTGTCATGGTTGGCCGTTGGTGTTAAAAGCGAATTCGAAATGGTGGAAAGTGCAAAGTGTGAATGTATTCGTGCGTTCTGAGAACGGCCCGCATCAGAATATTGAACTTGTATCGCAAAAACCAGGATGCGGAGGAAATTTCTCGTGCACAGAACGGTTACGTGTAAAATGGAAGAGAAGGAACGGAATCGCTTCGTAAGGATTAACGTAGCAGCGGTTTTATACATTTTATCGCTTGCATCTACAACGTTAGCAGGTCGGTACAATTTCATTCGTTATTTAGAATTTAGTTCACGGTCGCGCGTACTTTTTCCATTTATCTATTGTTCTTTTCCAACGAATGCGTTTTCGTTGGCTTATGCAGTTTTGCGCGAGGCCTTGAAAGTACGCGCGAATGCAACTTCGTAATGAACGCGTCAAGAAAGCGTGCAATTTACGTTGACAGCGTTCTATAGCATAAATCAACTTTTACAAGTTTTGCTTTCATAACTTTCGTTGTCAATCACAAATCACAAGAGGAATTAAAATATGTTTAACTTTTTAACTTTTAACTTTATTGTTGACGTATTCGACCGAAACTAGAAAACGCATCCTAGTAAGAGGGCACTCCTCTTGACATCACAAGTGCCTGCGAACGAAGCCCGATATACTATTCAGTATTTAAAAGTCAGTTTGATTGATAATTTTTTTATATAGCTTTCTCCTTTTAACTTTCGTGAAACTGTTTTTCCTTTCGCAGTTGGCTACGTTGCATTCTTAACCGAGATTGATCAGATCAGCATACCGATAGCTTAGTGGCAATACTGCGTATTACACCATACTGTAATACTGCGTAACAAGTTTGTAAGAACATGTTTTTATCCACGTTGGAAATAAAAGATCGTATAGTTCAAAATTGGTGCTCTATTATTAAGTAGTCATGCTATGCATTCGTCTAAAGAAACAATCAATGTTAGTTGTAAGAGAGGATCGACCAGTTGTTGAAAAACGGACGACTGTACGTAATCAGGAAACGTACCTCACGTTATTTTTAACTAGTCTACCGAAGATGCAGTCTCGCTACTGTCGAAAAAACACCAAGAAGTTGTACCTGGAAGCACTCCACATTAAGAGTCCGGCTGTATGGACTATACAAAAACAACGTGAAGAAAATAATGAAACAGCTCTCAGTAATTGCATCTTTTTGGAAATGTTTGAAGAAATGAATTTGACACTGAAAGAAAGATCAGTGCAACATTTGTGTTGGACATCAAGTTGGCAACATTGACGGAGATGAGTACCAATCTCACATAAGACAGAAAGATCAAGCTCGACTCCAAAAAAAAAGACGATAAACAGAAAGCTATTGCTGCTGAACTCCACGTTTTTTTATGAATGTGCAGGCTGCTAACAACGCTAACAAATTCTACTTGAAACAAAAGCTGAAGATGCATAATTTCACTATTTATAATCTAGCTACCCATCATTGCACTCATTATTGGTGGCATTTTCAGTCTTCACATCTATAGTCATTACTCATTTGGAAAAATATTGCACTGACAATCGTCACATTATCATTTGCAGCGACAGGTGTCCATATCAAAATAGGAATACCATCATTGCCAACGCCTTATTGAATTAGGCCGTAGGAAATAGAAAAGCTGTTGTACTATAGTACTTGGAGAAATTTCCTTAAAAATTATTTAAAAGATCAATGCTTCTTTCTATAGCATAACCGAATATATCGAACTTTGTGCCTCTCTTATTCAACTAGACGTGATACTGACTGTGTCCTAATATGACCCGTGACGCATAAAAAAGTGTAACTAAAAACTGAATGAATAATTGATTTGTTTGTGCTTAAGACGTAACATTCGAGTAATTTTACAGGCTGGCGATAAATTTATGTGTGCCGGGTTTATAAGTAGTAAACAAATGTGAACTTTTAGAAGAGGTCGGAATACTTCAAGTACTTCATTGCAAACCATTCGAAATTTTAATGTCACCTAAAATCGCAAACCAAAACCATAGAGTCCAGAAATGAGGTATGAATAAATTGGAAAATTGTTCGTTCAATATGGAAAAGAAAACAACTTTACATCGAGCAAAAGAAATGAATGAAGATATTTATTTAGAGACCCCAAAATAGCGCAACTTTCTTGCAATTTAACCATCTTTGTATATTTTATAGTTTACGAGTCCCTTCCCCCTCCACAATGGGCCAAATTCCATGACAAGAGTTTGATAAGAAGATTCAAAAATCATATAAATGGGACCTTTGCAAAGAAATTTGTGGTAAATAAACATTTAAAAAAAATACTACATTTATTCGTGACTTTTCTAATCATTCCGTAATTTTTCTTTATTTGCGTGGGGTTATAGAAAGTATTTTTTTTGCTAATTTGTATTTTGTAAACACAAGTTTCCAAAGGTTAATTAACGCATTCCTGAGTGGGCGTTCTAATGTCGCACATTCCCGCATTCTCGTCAAGGATAGAAGGTTTTAGTTCTGAAATTGCGTTTAAATATAACAGGAATTTAATATTTATTAATCATTGCATGCTGTTAGAAAACTCTGTCGCGATAAGGTGGATCAACAAGCAGGTGTATTTGCCATATACTGATAAGATTAGTTTAGATTGTTTTTCGTGTCTTTTTTTATTATGATGGAAAATAGACAAGCTTTCATGTTTCTATTTTTAATAAGAGTCATCTCTATGGTGGATACCAGTCGATTTATACATGCATAGGTGTATGAAAAATTCCACCTTTTTCCTCGCTTTTGTTACTGAAAGCCAGAATTTTTGTGTCCCGTTTGATGGGTGTGCAGCGATTTTAGTATTCATACAAGAGGCGGCGTGAGAATTTTTTTTTTATCTGCATTGCGTGAATGTAAATTAAAAGGTCTCCCAGCATTTGTAATGCGTTTGTTATGTGCTTGCTAGACGATGACGGCTCTGTCGTGGTGAACAACAAAGAGCTGGAAAAATGTGTTGTGTGATTTGATTTATCCGAGTCGCCTTCTTTTAAATAAACGGTTTTAAGAGAAACGAATAATATCGTAATACAATGGGGGCCTGTGAAGAATTAGTTAAAATCGTTTCTTCTTTAAATTTCAAAAGTGACACTGAAAATAAAGTCTACGAATGACTGGATACTTCGGCTGGAAAATATTCCTGAATTTTTTCAAAACGGGCAACATAAAGCAGAATTCTAAAAGAAAACTTTGATTTGCTTTGACAACATTTTCTCGTGTCAGTGTGCATCTGAAATTTGTTAAACAATTTGATATGGGACGCGCGTATTTAGGTTTATGACCAGTTTTTATTCGATCGTGTTGTAAGATTGATCAAAAATATCTAAAATGAATTAATTAATTAACGATTCGTTTTTGCACGCACTTGTTCAGATCGATTTGTAATCAACGACATTGAATTAATCTTTGTGTTAAGGTTGGGCTCGTTACATGTTTATGTAAGAGTTATTTACTTCTCGTTAAATAAAATTTTATATTAGCATTGCTTTCACTTTTCGATTTATTCATAATACACTTAGCCATTATTGACGAGAGAAAATGCCTCCCAAAGAAGGAAAGCAAGCAATTAAAATGACTGTTTAAATGCAATTCGGGCTGAAAAATCGCCATCAAACACGAACGCGGAACGATCCAGTTTCAATGAACGGTTGTTCTACGTTAAGTGCTTGGAATGATTTCCGTCGAAAACTATGAGAATTTGTCATTGGAAAGAGGCTTTTAACTGTAATGACGGGTCAGAAGCAGTAAATGGTAGCGGCATTTTTGTTCATAAAGAACTGTTTTGTAATATACGTATGGGTACGTTGAGTAATTATAACGGACCCAAAAACATGCGTAAGATACTGTTTTAAAGAGAACGACCATTAAATGAGGAATGCGTTTTAGTCATTTTTCGCTCTCTTCGTCGATTCCTTTTTGACACATTTAAAAATAAGTAACAAATAGTGGCCGGACAATAATATTACCGGTTGACTGGGAATATCATGAGGATGATTATACATATAGAGTGTCTCGCCTCGATTGCACAACAGTACCGGGGTACTCTGGGATGAAAACTAAGCAAGAAAGTTCTAATAAACAAATGTCAGTTTGCTCTCACCGATATTGCAGCAAAATGTTTATCTTTTGCTTAAGTGCACTGTTTAGAATATTCACAAGGCGAAAAGTTCTCCTAATTTGAGAAAATTAAACATGCTAATTGTTAAAGTAAAGCGAAACTTGAATTTGCCGCCTAATTTGGCACTAAAATGGCTACATTTGGGGGTACATCGAGGATTAAAAGTAATGTGCCCCCAACAAACTTTTAGATCGCGACCTAAAAGGCAAACATGTATTGAATTTTATTTCATGTTTAAATTTTGTGTTTGTTTACCCCTTGCTCGTTCGCTTGTCCGTATACTTATTATTATAGTGGTCAGAAGGGATCAGGCTGCAGTTTAACATTTATTAATGCATTACGCATTTTAAATTTACGAGAGAACAAACTTCTACAAGTTTTTCTTGTACGTGTCAATCAGGCTTAACACTCCTTCCCATGAATTTCTTGGTACAAAAACTGCCTACAAAATTTGTTTGGAAAATCTTCAACAAAAAAAACTAATTAAAGTAGACCCTTGTTCGATGAAAATATGTATAACAATTTGTTCTTAATCTTTAACGACACTTTAAAGATTGTTTAACATTTCATGGGGCTATCAAGAAGATAGTGAATCGTTGAGCAATTGTGCGATTTTTGAATTGCCCGATGAAGATTAAAAAGAAATTGTTATAGAAAGAAACTAAATCAAACAAAAGAAAAAGATACGTATCCTACCTTGATTCGCAGCGTGCAAATCTGTTACAGTGCTCAAGAGGTAGAATTTCCTTGTGAAAAGAAAAAGATTCTATATCGTTCCCTAATTGAGCTATGGAAGAAGGGGCGCTTAATAACTCATCCTGTACAGAGCCATAGGGGAGACCTTACTTTTGATTCTGACTGTACTTTATACGTATTTTGTACGTAATCGAGAAAAAGTTATCCAATAGATGGGGCCCTGGATTTTCTCATGCACAAAGCTCTTAAGAAATTTTCCTTCGCGTGCAACTCGCGAAAATTGCCAGACTCGTGATGAACTTGTTCCAAGTTCTCGGGATATTATTAAGGGGAATCGCCATCTTCCGCAGGAAGAAAACAATTTCACAAACGATCTTTTGAATAACTCGGAGACGCGATACTTTGTCGTCGTTCTAAATTACACCCTCCGGACGCGACAGAAATATAAATTAAATTACAAGGGATGAAGCAACAACGTATGCAGATGATGTTGTTCGCATTGTTATTTATTTAGGTGGAATTCATTTTAAGTTTAGTTCGCACGCACACGAAATTAATTCGGACCAGACTTAAATAGATCTGGTCTCTAAACAAAATCATTTTGGGTCAAGTTTTCTTGTCATAGTATGATAAAGCATTGCAAACTTTCGGAAATTACAGGTGAACCACCGCAATCCATCAATCACTGTTATAGGATATGTACTCTTAAAGTCGACTGTAGTAATAAAGTGCACTTGAAGTTAACGGGCTATCAGTTAATAGGATCGAGGGCTTCTACTAACATTTATTGTAACGGATTAAATACGAACGGAATTAAAATTCGAATTTTATCGTCGTTCGGAAATATGATTTTGGACGCTTTTGTTTATTTTTATCATCCAGTTTGTTTCATATTTCGATTTGCTTTCGGCCGTAAATTTGGACGGACTTTGGCGTTTTTTTCTCTAAACGCGCGCGGGACTTAATGCTCGAAAAACGTCTATTTTGTTTTGAATGCCTCTCTCTTCTGCCTTTATATTTTAAGTTTATGGTTCGCTTAGAACTGGCATCTACGTTATTTAGACAATGTTAACGTGCAATTTACGTTCATCCTCTGTAAAAGGAGAATCACCGAAAACGTCTCCGCGCAGCATTAAGACATATTATTGCAGAGCGATCGGCAATTACCATCGGATTCGGCACAAAACATGGCTTTATCATCACCGGCCTAGAACGATTTTGATTCGACTTCAAAGGTAGCGTAATACAGAAAGAAGAGCAATCCGTGCTTATTAGAGATTCTGAAAGTAGATGAACATAGAATTATAAAAAATAAACTTGAAAGAATCTAGTCACTACATTTGTTAATATTAAAAATCTATAACAAGAGCAAAGAACTTTCACTTTTGGCCGAAAGATGACTGATTCAGAGATGATTTTCAATATACCTGAACACCATTCATATGTAACTACAACATACATACATATACATGTGTAACTTAATTTGTTACGAAAAGTTTAGATCGCGACATCCTGCGATCGTTTTGTGACCTAATATTGCATTAGAGTTGACGAATTGCAGCCAACTGGGAATAACTAGACAGATCGGTTTGGTTTTCAGTGAAATTCTCGAGCTACGTTTCTGTTAACGAGGCTTCAAATAGGACCGAAACAGCTGTACAGAGGATGCTCAAGGAAATTGAGCGTAAAAACGGGAAATTTGAAGAAAGTGGTGGAAAATTTTCACATAAAGACTAATTCTGGAAATTGTCTTCTTGTGGAAAACGGCGAGCAGAGGTTCTTCGACTTTCTCAGTGGGCCGCGTGCGGAAGAAAAACCCCCAAGCCCCTGCATGTTTAATGCCGATCTCGGTCGTGCTGCGCCGCACGATCCGACGGAATTTAAAATTCGTAAGAATTATGGCGTGCGATTAACGGTAGTATTTACAGCGTTTAGTTTTTTTTAATGAAACACCGAGCAGTTCGGAATTTATTCAAGTTAATTATTCAAGTGGGCCGGCAACGTGGCGCGCATTATTTATTAAAAACTTTTCTATTTGATCTTCTTTTAACATTTCGTTTATAGTTGTTTTACAAAGCCAACAGATAGAAATTTCACTTATGTATTCGTATATACACCGAGTATTAAATGTAATGTCTCCCCCAAACCATTTTGAAGTGTTGAAGTTTTGTTTTTGTTTACCTTCTGCTTATTACAAAAACGAAGAAGAAGACTTTACTTTTGATTCTGACGGTACATCAGAGAGCACTGCCACGTGTTTATTAATCATTAATTCAATTGTTTTTGCATGAAATTCAAATTTCATGTAATGAATATTACCTATCGAGTGTTCAATTTAATGCGTTTATTACGCTTCTGGAAGTCGAATGTAATTTTACCCGGCGAAATTCCTTCCGGCCACTGCCGCTGGTCTTCTGCTAGAATAAACAGTCGGAACATTTGAGATTATCTGTTAATTACGTCCGGTTCAATGATCTGCGTTTGCGGCCGACCGATTTGATGCTGCGCATCCGTCTTCATTCGACCCGAACGGCATTACGTAACGCGGCTTTGCGGAGGCGATCTTATTTCAAAGGTGAAAGAGCTCGGGGCCTGCTAATTAGTGGATATAGCTTTTCGACGAGCGCTGACAATCCTCTGCGTTTCTTGCATCTAAATCGCCCGCTTGTTTGCCCAATTAATTGTGCAGCGTTGCCTAATCTGCCGTTGATTGCGCGCCACGTCTGTGTAATCAGCAAATAAAGTGGATTATAAACTGATTAATCGAGAGAATGTTGAGCAAATGCTTCACAGTAAATTATGTTGTGTAATATTAAGTTGGAATGATACTCGTTGAGATATTCGCGGACATGTTCGTAATCCTCTAATAAATTAATAAAATTAACAGATCGCCGAGATAACTATGGTAGAAAAGGCACAAAAGCTGCAGAACACCTTTAAATGTCCTTACTTGTTGTTTTATGAAACACTTGGTGGTTTCTAAATTTACACAATTTTTTGAAATGTTATATAATTTTTGAAACATCGGGGAACTGCACCCGTAGGCATGTTTCATTCCTCCTCTCTGACTCATAAAATAAAATTTCTTGATTTTAACAAGTGAACTAAATATATGATCTGTGTTTTCATTCATGGTATAAAATATTTGAATTGTTTCAAATGCTTTTAACATTTCGGGGCGATGGGAATTCCATCATTGTCACTTTCATCCGAATTTTCTTGGAGCTCATCTTGTATGCTAACACTAGCTACAATTTCATAATCTGTGGAAAATTCGTTGGTAATGAGGTCATCATCGAGGTTCCTAAATTAATCATCCATAGAAGTCACGTCGTTTGTGTGACACAATCCCAAACACTTATTAAACGACGATTCAACATCCGAGGTCATTTGAGGTTCATGGATTATATTTTCTCTTAAGTGTCCTAATTCTATTTCATCATCTTGATCGTAAAAATTGTATATTCCAACACCCGTTTTTCTAAAACAATTCTGGATTATTGTTTGGGTGACGTCAACATTTCATACTATAGTTATAATACTAACGCAATCAAGAATATCAATTTTAGGAATAAAAGAGTTGCTTTCAAAACTGTCCACAATGTTTTCCAGATCCTGCGCCTATAATGGAATTTGAAACATTTTATGATGCCTTTTTGATCAAGAGGTTTTAGTTTGGAACTCATGTTTGGTGGAAAAAATGATAATTTTATTGTTTTTAATTTGTAACCTGCGTACACGTTGTACAAAATTCTTACCATTTTTTTATAAATAAGAATTTATTTGTCTTTAAGGTAACTTCTGCGTATCAGAAAGTACAAAGAAAATATGAACACAAAGCGCTCGTTATTTTCTTCGTATTTGAACAAACGAAACATGTGATCTGGCGGCTACTTCGTTATCGCGTTTCGTCGCACAGGTTTGGAAACTCTAGGAAAAATAATATGTAATTTTTCGTCCGAGTGTAAACAAAAACATATTACATTTCATTACTTCAAGCATTTACAAACGTTGCCATGATTATCTTGTGTGGTAAGATACGAATAAATTGGTCATGGAACATTGTCCTCGTCGCTTGGTGATTGACCTAAACCCACACAGCGAATTGATGATTAAAGAGAGGACAAAAATCTATTAGGTCAATTAAAATTAATCAAATTACAATGCGTGGAAAAGCTTATGCGACCATATCATTGGTTTTCTGCATGTTTAAAAACACAACGCTCCAGGATTTTAAAAATGTTTCCGCTTAGACTAGACCACTAACAGGACATTGGCCTTTTAAATGACGTTTCTCTGTGGCTGCGGCACAGGTAAATTAATTTCTCATTTCGCTGTCCGCAAGATCTAACTGGAGAAAGAGTTTAAAATATAGTTTCCGAATAACGCGTCGCAAACAAGAATCCCATCATGCAAGTCGCCTCGTCCTTTGGAAATTAGAACGAGATTTAAATTAGTCGCGTTTAATTAATTCGTTTTGTTGGCGGAACTTCTTAATTAATAATTTACCGACGGCTCGCTTTATTATATTTTCTTCTCGCGTTCGTTTTCTGCTCGGGCAGTGCCAGATGAGGTTGATCGTGTTGCGGCAACATCCTTTGATTGTCGTTTAAAACGTAACGTTTTTATTTAATGAAACATCCGCTATTTTCTAATCGAATCCTTTACCTTTAAAACTTAAAGGAGGAATGTTTCCGTCTTGTTTTTATTTGTTGATTGTCTGCAGAAGCGTCCACAGCTTTCGGATTTTTATCGCAGCAAGTTCCTGTTTGAAAATAAAAAAAATACACAAACTAGCAAATTTGAGTTGTCCATTCCTTAACGAAATAATGCCCCCTAATATTAAATTATTTTTAATTGGAATGTCAAAACGAGTATTGCGACTCCACATCGATAACAGGCTTTATTTTTTTTTATTTTTGCATAAAGCACATCTTCGAGGTTGTTCAGTAACGATGAGATGTTGCCCACGCTGGGAAAACCACAATTGGCCTAGGTTCTGTTGCATTTGGTCGTATTCCGTATTTGTAGAGAGGGGATATTGCAACAATTCTACGGAATTCTTAGTTGTCCAACTTCATTCTGTATCGCTTAAACAATGTCCATGCATTGTTTCTGCAGACGTCGAATGTCCAAAATAATACGGGATTGTACCATTTTTTCGCGAAAGCCGATCCTGTAATTTACAATATCGTTGTTCAATAGGTCGACCTCTCCCATGTATGTATTATTTTGGTGTACAATATTGGAGTGTGTTATTTCTAACTTGGATTTTTCTTTGGCAGAATAACAATGAAAAAACTAGTTAAAATATTAAATATACATTCTATTTCATCGAAACTGCTATGTGTTTTCTTTTATTTACGAGAGCGAAAAAATTAAACTGTCTTTTTAATGCTCCGACGTGACAAAGAAGTGGAAACTGAAATATTAATTCCTTGCATCACCGCGCACACATACATATACACACGTCGGGTAACTATTCATCGGAAACGTAAAACTCATTCGATGATGTAATCTCTTTACCGACGGCAATTTATCGCTAACACCTGCATAGAGTCGTTAATTATCCATCGCCGTTCCCGGATGTCGTTCACATCAGATTCATTTTTGCCTTCCCCGGTTCAATTCACGCTTACATCATATTCCAGTACGTCCAGACTCCTTCACTATTTACTCGAAGTGGTAATCTCCGGGCGTACACACGTGTTTGTTTTAGTTTTGATTACCTACCAAGTTTACTGCAAGCAACTAATTAAAGTTCGGATTTAATATTGTAGATAAAGAGATTATGTGTCATGTGCACACACACATAAACTGTATTCGCGAATACTTTTATTGTGTGTAATTATTACACGGTAATTTCTGAATAAAGTATTCAAAGTAACGTGGCCTCTTTTTTTTCCAGTGTTATCTCGGTCATGTGAGGACCATTTTCTAGCTAGCTTAAGCGAACCAAGTTGAGTAATAATGATCGTCATTATGAAACCCAGTGGAATGCACGCGCATTTGAATTTAAATATTTTTTTTTATCTTAAGTGGAGCCAGTCAACTTGCTTAGATTAAATTAATTGCTCAATTAAAAAATAAATTAGATTTTAAATGTACAGCGTTGGACAAAGGTCATGACATGCAAGTGTTTGAAGACGAAACTTAAGAATACCAAAAATGCCAAAAATATCGGTGGACGTAACGATTAAAAATTTTATTATTAAACGAGCACTAATTTCTAATGTTTAAACAAATTCTCGGTAAATTGCAGGTAATAATTGTGCTTGTTTTGCATTAACAGCACTAAATTTTTAAACAGCGATTTCCTTGTACGGGGACTGTTTCTATCTTGGTTTCCGGAGCTTCCGCTTTTAATATCCGAGCGAAACGTTCTTCCGGACTGATTGTGCAAATGAAACGGAGCGCAACCGACGCAGTGTCTCTTAATGCGGGCTCGCCTCGTTTTCTCTCTCATTATTCCCCGCTTCGTATGTGTACGTATACCAACAACACGACTTCATCCAGCCTGCGGATTTAAAGAAAATTTTTGTCAGTCCGGACATTTTTTTTAATATTGCGGCCATTCAATTTGCATATCTCAGTCGCTTTAAGCTTTACAACGCGACGCGACCATAACTTTTCCTCCTTTTGCATAAAAGTTTAAGGTCTGTTACAAAGATGGTTTCAGAAAATACGATTGTGAGAAACTGCACACCAGCAACTACTTTCGCCCGTAGATTTCAAATTTTCACACATAACCTTGTAATTTACCATCGGACTACTGGCGAATGGAGAAAATTAAAGGCGGCCTGGGGGCGCTCGAATTCGCCTCGGAGCGCGTAATTGCAGATTCGCGCCGATTTGTTGTATCCGATGTATAATTTCATCGCTCGTTGTTCGTGCTCTCGAGGATTACTATGCGAAATCACGAGGTCATTTTCCAGATTATGATGGATGGACATGCCAATGCAAATAAAGCCTGCCTTTGTGCTTGAAATCGAGTTCGAAGTGTGATGGATATCGCTGTAATTTGTTGTAATATTTAGAAACTCCTGAACAAAATTAACGCATCAGCAAAATGTTTTTATTTTTTCGAAATTTTAAATTTCAACAAATAAGATACCAATTTAATTAATTACTTAAAAAAATCCCGTTTTGTGGCTGCACATTTCTTTGGCCTTGAAATATTCTAGCAGAATAAAAAGCTTAATTGATTTTATCGTTATTTACAGTGTGAACATAAACAAAATAAATATCAAATATCAAAATAAATATCATTTATCATCGCTAGCGTAAAGCAAATTTGAATTTTCTTTTACAAAACAACGTAAAGAAAAATACATAAGTGGGGGGGGGGTTTCAGAAATGAATTAGTTTTTATTATTTCGGTGAAAAGCTTTATACATTTACTTAAATCCAAACGAACGGAAACAAACCAAAAAAACAAAAAGGTAATTACATCTAATCACCTTCAAATTACCGTAAATTACGAACGACATTCATATGTTATTTAAACGGATCGTGTACACTTTCTAGTTGACATATGTAACCAATGCAGCAGCATAAAGAATTCAACAAATCGTATTTTAATGAGCCCCAACGACGAACAAAACAAGTCAAACTGAGCCACACAGCTCGGAATCTAACCGTTAGTTAGCATTTAGAAGTTGAAATTAATTAAACAAAAAAATTAATTAAACACGCAGTCATGAAAGGCTTTCGAAGCGAGACGGTTCATTACGTACGAGCAGACCGACATCAACAGAGTCGTTGTTGAAATTTCATGAAGGCAGATAGACGCAACACGTGTGCAACAAAAACTGCAGATTAATTAAATCGCTCTGAAACAATTCGGCAATTGACTCGGCGTGAACTTGAGCAACGGCAGACCAGCAGCGCACGAAGAACTCGAGCTGAACCCACGCTAGTTCTCACCGTATGTTAATTCGTTGCGGGATAGAATTTGAGATAACGGACGAAATTGAATGTAATAAATTAATAATATCGCTTGACGCAATGATTGAAAGAGTCTGCTGTTACTTAATTATACAAATTATATCTTCATGCTGTAATTTGAGTAATTCAGTTCAGCCCAAACGATTTTTGTAAAATCAAGATCGCCTTTTATTGAGGTCGTTAGTTTTAGAAAATTGGGTCGAAATGAAATAGATCACTACAACAATATTTCACAATTTTATGATAATAATATTTATTTGACTATACATATTTTACATAATACGAGGACACTTCAAGTAAATAATGAAAACCTGTGATTCGCAGGGTTGATTAACTCCAAAGTCATTGACCTTGAAAATAACAAGTAGAACGATGTAGATTAATCAAGAAAATAAATAATAATAATAATAATAAAAGTAAATAAAACTATCACTACGTTTTCTAATGATGATAATTTCTCTTCGCTGTATTGGATAGTGCATTAGCAGAAAATAAAATTCAAACAGATATCGACATGTGGCCCAAATTAACCTCGTAACAATAAGAGAAAACCAACAGATCAACAAGAAAACAAAAGAAGCGTCATTGTAATACACACAAAAATTAATTAGACAGAAAAAAAGGAAGAAATCTCAATAGGAAGAATCAGATTAACATAGAAACAAACACAATCGGTCCACTTAAGTCCGCAGTCGCGATCATCAATACCTTTGGAAAATAATTCGAGAAAAATAAATGGGATATTAAAATAAGCCAGCAACGAAATACGAAAATTAAGGTAAGCAAAGTATAAAAAGAGATCCTAATAAAAAGAAACACTAAACTATACCGAACAACGAAAATCGAGAATAAATTGAATAAAAATAAAATAAATTTCGTTATTGTTGTTTTCTTTCATTTAACAGAATTATATTTTCGTATTTCATTTTTTTTTTTTTACTTTTTTTTGCTTTTTATCAAATCAATGATTTTCAGAAGCATTTCGTGAGAGATTCGTCAAATTTTTCATTTGGAATTTTTTGTTCGTTTACGTTTCATTGTTCACCTCTTTTCCGTTTTCAAATTTGACGCGGAAAGTTAAAGGTCGTACGTCTCGCGAAGCGTAATTCCCCAGAATGTAACAATTTAAGTAAACAAATATGTCGGTTGTTCGGTAGTGCATTTCATTGTTCTTGCTAAAAGGCCCCAAAACGAGCAGTCGAGCAGGTATGTAGGTGTGAACGCGAACTCTCGCGAGTGCTCGGAGGGGTTATTAATTTCGCAAGGAACGAGAAAGGACGCGTGTGTTTCAGCGAGCACGTTGCGAGAGGGTAATGCATTGCGTTTGCAGGTCTTAATGCGAATAATTCAGACTTCAAACGACGTTATTACTGCGAAATAATTGGCGTGGCGCAAGAGTGATTTATCGGAGACCTTTTCCGTATCGGCTTCGACTTCCATTTCAACTCATCTCTCACGACTTTAATGCTCAAACACGCCCGTGTAATGCCGGCTTAAACGTTACATAATTGACATCATTGATTAATTAATTTAACAGTTTTACGCTCTCCCGTTTTTATAACTGCTCGAATAAGGGATTGATGTTACTCGCGAAAATACTTGTAGATTTGCTCTTGGACTTTGTTTTGAAAAAATAAAATAAATAATATTTCACCGGTGCCACCTATAAAGATGTTCTTGAATTCCAAATTTTCAGCATTGTTTTAAATTCATTGATTTATTAATTTTTATCAAAACTTAAAATGTCGAACTTTAGAGCGTTTTATGAATCACCAAAAAAAGATATTTTCTAATGGCTCGGTCACGATAATTTTAATAGCGCCATCTGTGTAAGTTTCTCCGAAGTACCGCTTTTATAGGGCGCCAAATTTAACTGAAATTTCTGTGCTCGAAAATCGTCCGCGGGAAATGCACGAAGACGAATGCGTTCGTAACCTGGGGGAATCTCGAGACGACCTTTCAGTTATTGGCGACGGTTTGCATACAGAATTGAGGCGTTCGAGTTGAGAATGTGAGGACGTCAGCCGACTTTCTCGGAACGTCGACGCAGTATGATGTAAGGGTTACTGGCCACAAAGGAAATACCTGTAGCGTTGGAATGTGACCAGTCGGCAAGGCTGTTTGTTGTTCGCTTGCTGTTTTATACCTTTCAATTGGATCGATGGCCCGTAGAGAGCTGCGAACGGATTGTCGATTGCGAAGAACAAACAAAATTGTTTTTGCTCGCTCGTTCAATGAAATTCTAAGAAGTTTAATTATTTGCCACCGCAGTGATGTGTCCCCGGAATTATTCCTGAAGCTAATACAATGTCGTTGCATTAATAACCGCAATTTAGCGCCCGAGAGCGAAGGTATACTTTATCGCCATCAATTCTTAATATCCAATGAATAGTCTATTCATCCATGACATGACACACATGCGAGCTGAAAGCAATTATATGCCGGCAGCCCCTGCCGCATTACGTCCAGTAATGCATACAGGATGACGGATGATGGCGGGGAAAAAATGAGCTCGCGCCCGGTAAATTACGTTAACGCGTGAATGATTTAATGAATCGTTAAAAAACATCGGGACGCGCGTCATTCTGCTTGAAAAAATGACGAAACAGTAATGTCAAAAGCGCGCGCGGAGATTCAACGTGATGACAGCTGTCACTTGAACGTAAACAAACATTCACGGGGGTTCAATGGACAGGGTCGGATTTCGATTAAATTCCGGGCGTAAGTTTCACCAAAAAAGGAAAAGATCGTTTGACGCTCATTAAATTTCGCCGGAGGGATACGTCGTTTCGGGGGACGCAACGAAATTATTGCCGCATATTTCGTTTCGCTGGAGTACGGCAAACGGGGGCCGAATGGCATTCATAACTTATGCCTCCTGCGTTTCACATCCGGTATTGTTTAGATTTTCCGCCAGAACTTTTTTTAATTAAAAAAAATGAGAAACTTGGATATTCGGCTTGGCTTTAAAAAAAAAACTATTCCAATTATTTAATTGATCGGTAAATTTTATTAACACGAAGCTTTTTTTATTTATTGAGAAAATATTTGGCCAACGTTTATCAAGTTTTGTTGTGAATCTGCATAGTTAAGTTATAATTACATTTGTCGCGTTTCTTTTACATTGTTCTTTTTGCTTAAAGTGTGCAGAAGTGAGGAATTTGCGTCCCCCCTTATTGATTTAGAGAAACCGCAAACCCCTTATCGGTTATTGTAAAGCTATTAGTTTTTAAGAGTCATTTCATTCTTATAGTTTGTATTATTCTCAAAACGCCTGATTAGATAGCAAAATAGCGAAACAAACAAAGAAAGTCGGTGACACGCAGTACTTGCGCTGAAAAGTATCTTAGGGATGTGGTTGTAAGGGTGTGAGGACAAAAAAAATCGCAGAAAATTAAACACGCTAAGAATAAATTACGTCATGACTACTCAGCTTAAAAGTTACGCCTTTTGTTTGACATATGTCACTACTAATTTTGAAAATCTGTACTGGTTGTGTAATTTATAATGGAAAAGTTGAAAGAAAAACCCAAAGAATTCACGAGCACTATTGGTTTATTTGTCCTCGAACTACTTTTTGATAATTAAACGTTTAAATAATTTTTCGAATACCTTCAACAGTGAGTTCGCTTTTCATTTGTATGTAAGAAAGAACTTTTTAAACTCTTTATCTGCTTCACGTAAGTGCAGGCTATGTAAACGCGGATAATGCAAATACGGCCTCTCGCACGTTGAACTCGCCTCCTTTGTATTCGATTACGTTTCGACCCGATTAATTTATCACCATTAGCTTTGTCAACTCGTCCTCCTGTATTGACAGAAAATTCTTTCATGACTCACCGCAATTACCTCCGTCGTTACGTTCACGTGAGTCCGCGCTCGTTTCTTAATGGAGTTAGTTACCAAGTGTCGAAATTAGTTTTAATTGTGGTGGCTGACCTAATTAATTTTATCGTCTACGAACAAACAAGGCTAATGGGTTCGTAGCTTGTTCACATTGTATGTAACTTTAACAGCAGTTTTTGAATTACTTGAGTAATTGAAATTTATTTTGTTGACCGTAAAGATTTTTCGTTTGCAATTTGCAAATTTGATATGTCAATTAATTCCTAGCCATTGCTTATCGTTATTAGCTGCGACATATACGATATCTGCAAACAGGGAGAGAAGACGTAAAAGTAATTCCGTTCGAAACCCGACACGCATTATTATATCTGGTTACCTCCGAGAGTGAGGACGATGATAATTAACAGGGTGTGCTCGTTGTGGCTAATGCGACTCCAAACACGTTTGCTGAACAGGAACTTGCGGTGCACGTTTCACGTTAGCCCCACGCAGACTGGTCCCGTTAATCACGCAGAGCTTTCGAGTATAAAATTGCAAACTTGCGGAAACGCAAGTTGCGAAACGTAGATTGTTAACAACTAGCGTGCTTCGGATGGGAATTTTCAGTTTATTATTAATTTTCGGAGTTATTTACATCCCTTGGGATCTTGATGGTACTGACAGTTTACTGAATGAATGGTCGATGGTTCAAAGTGCAGAGCAACGCGTACTTTATTCTTATATTCTGCGATAATAGAAATTGTTAATAACACTGGCGGTTACGAATGTGGTCTTTAGTTTATAAGGTCAGAATGCAGGTGACTAACTGTCTGTCCCTGAGCGCGTAGTAATTCATATTTATTTCGAATGTATAAAGCGAGAAATCTAACTCTTTTTCTCAAAAGAGCTCTCTCTGGTAATTTTTAAGTTCTCTCTCATTTTGTGTATGAGAATTTCTTGGAAATTCTGTGATTTTTCTTTCTGATGTCTTCGGCCACCATTGGTAAGTTGTTGTTCGGGTAGCACGGGACGATGTGCAACCTGGATGGAGGTCCATCGAGCCTTTTACGAAATCTCCTTTCATTGTAACGACGCTGTATATAATAGCACCCAAACTGTTTCAATCCTTTTACATACAAATCACAGCAACGATTGCCATCGACGTAACTGTTTTGCTCCGTAAAAGCTCCGTAAACACCTTCGAACCGGTGCACGATAATATCGATTAGCTCGTTCTAAATGCTCAGAAAAATGCGGACGCTAATCCGAATCCTTATTGGCGAGCGTTATTTCGAACACGCGATTCAAATCTCTTTCATGTCCCGAAAGCCCTGGCAACTTTAAAATTCTGCTCGTGTCATATCGAAGCGCCACTTGATTGATTGTCCCCGTATTAAACGTTCGCCTCAAGAACGGAAAAATTGTAAAAACTATTTTCTTGTATCCTGTATTCGGAAGATGCAGACTTTTTCCGCTGGGATGCCTTTGTTGTTGTATTTGAAAACTGCAAACTAAGTATTGTACTTTTCATTACCAAGCTAATAACTAAACTGAATACCGAAAGAAAAGTCGAGTGGCAGTATAAATGGTCAAATTGTCAGTTTCAATTTAAGTTTGCAAAATTTATGTTCAATTATTTGAAACAACTGTGTGGGCAGAAGAAGAAAAAGACGAACATCCCTGACTTTTATAAGATAGGTTGCTATGACATTGTGACGAATATCTCAACGACAAGGTTGTAGATATCCTTCAATTTTATGGGCTGGAGTTTTCGAAATTGAAGACTGTACCATAAACAGATTTATTGTTTATTTTATTTATATTTTACAGTATTTTCTCGGGAAGAAATATTCTTAAAATCAGCATCTTTGATTTGGTTGTTCTAACAAGTAACGAAACATTATTTATTTCAACCTATTATTTTCGGCGGCGCACAAAGAAGGAAAGCGGTGGTAATTTGTTTTCGTACCTCTCTCCTTTTGATGTTTCGGAAAGCCTGAAAAGACCCGCTCTCTTTATCGGTCGCGATCGAGCAAAACAATTTATTATAAATTCTTTTGTTGGGGTGCGCGAATTGCGCGCCACATGCAAGCAGATCATCACGATTATTCTCGTAGTATTCTTCGTCTTGGCTGACGACGTCCTTGATCTCTAAATGAATTCCAAGGGTTATTTCCTCTATTATTTATTGACGAAAACTATTCGGTTTAAATGCGACGAAGCTCCGGTTTGGATCACCCTGCAACGCGACCCTCGTCACTAAAGTGTTATCCATTTTAAGAATTTAATCCCACACGTACCTCGGACTTCTTCGCCGAGTTTTTCACTTCCGGCTTCCTTCTATGTTACCGCTAATTACGTCCGATTCGACTTCACCTCGTAATTAACACGAAAATCAAGGCAGGAAACCTCTCTTTCGCATCGGCGAGCTCAAAGGAAAGTCTTGAAAAATTAACGTGAAGCCGTAAATATGTGAGAGACCCTCAGAGTTAATATTTACGTGGATGTGAAACCTCAGCGATAAGACAGATCGAGCGTTCATTACTTTAATGATTTCTTTTCAAATAAACACATTGAATGTGACTTGAATTGTAAGGTCTTCTTTAAGATCGATTATGAAACTGACCGTAAGTAACTAAAGTGTCTGCTATTTGGGTTGTAGACGCTTTACGTCTTGGTTAAAGTGAAGAATTGTGATATATTTTTTTTATTTCTAATCTATTCTCACTTGCTACACAGTAACTGAAGCTCATTATCATATTTACTAGTGAGCCGGATACAATCGTTGTTAGCCATTTATTTAGAAAGGAAAAACTATCGCACGCGGCTAGGAAAACCTATTTTATGCTACGTCATTAAAATTAATCCGGCGATCTATCTGCGCCGCTGCCTTAGCAATTTATTTTTCCCTTTACGGTGTCGCCTCTATGCAACCCGTCCATTCAGCGCACCGGGGCATAAAATTGCATTTACCTTTCTTCTGCACAATGCCTTACCGGTTCGAGCCCGGCCTTATATGCGCCCAAAGCCGATCAATGGCATCCAGAAAATGTAATCACGATTACGCCCGTGCAGCAAAAAGTGGTCTTGTTCGCTCGTCAAAAGCCGATTCGATGAGATATCGCGTTACGTTCGATCCACTCGAGAGTTTCAGCACTATTTAGTTTTCTTAAAACAGAAAAAATTTTCCTGTGAGGAATCAACGAGCTTCGAAAAAAAGACCTCAAATTTTAATAATACAACAAAAAAATAATTACGCAATTCCTCAATTCCATAACTTGACACAATTCTTATTACCCGCTTCCATCTATGACTTCGTGCGCCCCCTTGTAAGTTAACAAATGAAAATGGAAACAGTAACTATTCGTCACCGGTACACATTAAGCGAGCTGTGCCTTCTTTCCGCTCGGCACTAGCTTGATGAAAGCCCGAAACTTTAAAACCGTTAATTAATTCATTCAAAAGCTATTGTGACGAAGGATCAACGCCATCGCGTTAACCGCAACGTAAACAAATAAACACACAACATAATGAAACAGTACCGGAGCGAAAGTAAATAATCAAATCAGCGAGCGTCTCCCGTGCGCAACCGGATCTGCAAGTACCGTCGACAACATTACATCGCGACGTTTGTTCTTGTCGACGATAAAGCTCGATTCACACGAGAGCAAATTAAGTAACTTCAAATTATGTTGTCCGTTGATGGGTTTCTTGCGACATTTTGGATGTATGATTTATCAACGCTGTAGACCAAAACTGGCATAAAATTGGAATGAATCGACGTAATATAAATTTCGAATTAGCAGCAAGTGTTTGGAATAAAGAAGGCGAATAACATTTTAATAATGATTTTGAACGCGAGCGCAATCGATACCGCGAAAACCTAGAAACGAATGTCTTCGGATATCAAAGCGGATCTTCGCCGCCCCTCCAGATATAAATCGGAGTTTACGGACAGGTAAATCGTGGTCAGGTATTACCCGGATTTCCGCGCACCTCCAGTATATCAAAATAAAGCAGGCCGAGGAGGAGGTGAAAAATGCCTTTTCTCCGACTTGTTAAAACTAAGTTAATAATGGACGATGCGGAGGAAGTTAAAACTTATGTATTTATTGTCACGTGAAGAAACCGTCCGGCCGGCCGGAAATTGGGCGATTGATGTCTTCGTTAATTAAATATTTAACGGCGGCGGGATGGCTTCGGTCAATATTTAGTTTCACGAGTGCCTGTTACAAGCTGGCCGGCCGCGTTAACGTAAATAATCCGGGCCCCGACTCATACACGTTCCTGAAATGTTCGACTTTTCACCTGGTCCGAAAATAGCCGGCGCTAATTAACGGCATAATTGGCGTCGTAACGTTCGGTTTACAGTATCGCGTTTATTCGAGCTGCGGCTAACAAAAATATATGCGCTTTACGATTCAGCAATAGCTTGCCCGCTACCAAGTCAAGTGGAGGTTCAGATAAACGCGAAATGTGGAGAGGACGTAGGAAATCCTATAAGAAGCAATATACAGGATGTATCGTATTAAAGGAGCCATAGTGATAGTCGTAACTGAGAGTTACATATACAGTCCGAAAAAAGTGTTGCAAAACGATATAATTTTTATGAAAATTTTATAAAAAATTCTGCACCGAGTACGAGTACGAACTTGTGCTTCTGAAAAACGTAACGATATTTCGGATAAGGTCATCTCGTACAACTGGGATGTCATAAAAAAGCGAACGAATTGTGTAAACAAGGCTGTTACACTATCAAATACATTTTAATACTTAAGCGGCCCACTATAACCATAAAAGTTGCTAGAAAAGCATTTACGATATGTACCATAAACGATGTCATATTTGTGCGAACTAATTAGCATTTATTGAATGAATAAAGGAATAAATAATATGAACGCTTCCTCATCAAGGCATTTATTTACAACAGGTGTTCGAAATGTCTTCCACCGGCACGTAAGCAGGCGTCCACACGCTTCAGACATTCTGGATCCTCCGATACTCGGCGAGCTGCAGCATAAATCCGCTGCTGTAATAGTATTATACTCCCATTAGCTAGTGCTCATTACGTAAGGGGCAGCTACGAATGAGAGTACGTTTTGACGCGCTCAACGTTCCATGTAAATCTAGCTTAGTAGTCTAATGTGCGTATTCATAATGCTAATAATAAAGAAAAAACGTTTCGAATTAGGAATTGACCGAGTTTTCAATCGATGACCCTGTTCACGCATACAGGTCACTAAGGGTGGGTGTTAGATTTAAATTCGCGATTCCGTGTCGGATAAAACCATCTCTCGAAGGCAGCAATAAAAGGCGGAAAGGAAGCGGCATTAATGCATATCGAGTTAATAAACCGGGTCGACGTTCCGTGCATGCAACGGCTTTATGCAAATGTGTTCCGATGCTTATTTAATTATCCCCGTGCTTAGCCGAGCACGGCTGTAAAAAAGCGAATTAAATCCGATCCACGTTAGATTTGTGAATATAATCCGGCCGCCGTAAACTGCTTTTACTGCAGCGGCGCGGCCCTGCGGAATGTAGTAAGGCTAGCAGCATACAGGTATACGGTTTTTCAACCGGGCGGCCTTACCAGTTTAATTGTTTCTTCTTCGAAACGTAACCTACATAACTCCGATAAATGTTATCCTAATTGTGGAACTTATACTTGAAATTGCTGTTTTTTTATTATTAGCATGAAACTCTAGAAAATTCCTGCCCCTGATATTACCTCTTCTTTTTTGGACAGAAAAAAAAACACTTTTTGTTTCCGTACAGAAATAATATGCCGCAAAAATCTAGTTAGTTCGGGAACTAATGAGTTAATAACCACTAGCGAGATATCCAAACCCTACATTCATCCATCGCCGTTGTTTATTAACATAAACAGCATTGCTTTAGAATGAGAAATAGTAATTCTTATAGTTTTTTATGACGCTCAAGAAGTCAAATGTGCATTTCTTGTTTTTGTCTTTGTAAATGAAGTTTAGTGTCGTCACATTAACTTTACTTAATATGACGACATTCATCATGGCCTATTACATAACTATGCAGAGCCTTTGTATTCGGCGAGGCTTCCTCAAATTCACATCGCCATCTAACAACAAGTCTCTTACCCGTTAAACTCGTCTCGGTCACTGATTCAAAGCGGCGTACACCTGGGTGAATGTAAGGATAGTAATTAGCCGTAAGTATAATGTGTGTATACACACATGCAACGGTTTGAATTACTTCTGTGCCTCGCAGGCAAGCCGTAATTACCTCTCGCTGGAAGGAAGCGACTTTTTTCCGGATGACTTGGCGACTGGCTTTTGTCAACGAAGACGAGTCAAGGTCGTGAGAATTAATTACAAAAATCCACGCATGCAGAATATGACCGGTAGCGCCGTGAAGTAATGTGAAGAATGCAAGAAAATCCCAATATTGAAGTTGAGAAACACTCCAGCGTTATTATTAGAGAATGGAATCAGATGTTTCAACGTCATCAGATAAGAGGCACAAGCGCGTATTGGAATTATTCCTTCTTTCCTGTTATTATGACGAAGTATTTAAGCAAATCTGGAAATCGGAGTGGAGTTGAACAACCCATCACTCTCTAATTGTTTTATGCATTCGACTTGATAACACTATTTTCCTAGCAGTGTTATTGATCTTCAGTAACGCAACATATTGCCGCTTCGTAGAATTTGAACAACGGGAAATGTGAAACGCCAACCCCTAGCTACTGGTGATTGAAAGTGATACTTAAACTCGAGAAAAAGAGCGCGTGAAACTATTGACTATTGTTACGAACGTAATTTATTTTTAATAACGCAGAAGTTAAAGTGATTAGTTCTCAGTTCCAGTTCAATGTTAATTACGCGATGTCGTTCACAGAACTGGTGGCCCCGCATCAGAGGAAGACCGAATCGTCTTTGCGATATGGTGTAGTTTCCTTAATAATATGCAAATGTTAGACGTTTCAATATTTGCGTTGCAGTCGGCCTTTAAAGTATTTGCTCGGAATGTTTGGTTTAACGAGGAGGTGGAAAAAGTGAGCGAAATAATTACGGCAATAAATAAATTTAACTTGCCTTTATGAAATCCGGTGTAAGAAAAAAAAATTATATCATATTGAAAACATGGTTTTATATACAATTATAATTTCTATCTTCACAAATATGTATCTTTATAACTTATTCATATTATGTCCGCACCTCACTGGTCAACCGTAGAATAACTATTCGCCGAATATCTCTTAAGCTTCGTCTATATTTACGTTACCGTTATTCCAAGAATAGCGTTATTCTCAGTTTATCCGACGATTGTAAAATCGGGTCTTGTAAGTAAATACTAAGTCTGTTTGTTTTCTTTCGAATGATAAGCTTTTGTCTATTTAAATTTGTGAGATTATAAATTGTCAGACTTTTGTAAAGTTCCGCCAGTTTCCTTTATCCTATTTTACATCTTGTTAAAAAGACATAAAAAGGGTCCAAAGTAAAAGACCGGTGGGCACTATTTTCCCTAACAGTCATAATTCAAGTGGTTCTCCTCCTCTCTTCTTTAACACAAACGTAATTCGTACCAATTATTAATTCATAAAGTCGTTGTTAGCCACTTCCTGCTGAAACGTTTCCCAAAACTTCGGCGAGCAGAATTTTAAACAGCGCCCACTCTGTTCTTTCTCCTCTTCAACCCAACAATGCAGATGCCCAGACAATTAGCGAAGATTCTAACCATCTTTCCTTTCGTTGCGGTTGCATTCTTGTTTTCCTTCGCGCGATGGTCTAGACACATGCGGAATAACTAACTTATCGTAAATTATTTATAACCGGCGTGCGTCACTTGTTCCACTCGGTTAGGCTTCGTAATGGTCAACTGGAACGAGAATTACATGTGCAGCAATGGTGTGCTGGTGAGTGACCTCCCAAGGTTACGACGGCTATCTCGATCTTAGCATCGATTTTTTTAATGCTTAGATTAGCCGAGTAACGACCGCCTTTACGATCCTACGCTTTTATTATGCGCTCGCTTCTTGTTATTACGTCATCTAATGGAAATTATCAACCGTTATGTAAATGCTCGCAACGTTTTGTTGTTACATGCGAAACCATTGCGCGCTCCTTTACATCATCATGGATGGTCTGCGGTGTACACCGAAGTCATTACACAATTTCAGTCCAGTGTTACCATCTATTATGCACTACTCAAGAAATAAAAGCAGTCATTCTTGTTGATTGGAATATGTTAGTATGTTCTGTTAGCGATGCCGCACCACTGGTGTACAGTATGACACCATCCGCGACTAGTGTCCTGGATAACGCAACCGACGCGCTAAAACCCTACCAAAATATTGCTGATATTCCTTAGTAAACCTTTATCAAACGCCCAGTACATTTTATTATGAACACTCGAGTGCCCGACTAATTTATGCGTTTCCAGCACGCTTACCACTCAGCATTCGCTATTTTTTTTGCAACCCTCTGCCCGACTAATTCAAGGACAAAAAAAATAAACAAACTCGCTCGTTATTTACCGATTTTCTGAAAATGCGTAAGCTTTCTTAAATTCTAAACTTCCTAATTATGCAACGTCAGCAGCTTAGCAAGGAGGAATCTTCATTTGCAATTCTGATGTAAAAAAAATTATGATAATGTTATTGATACCAAAGTTGCTTGACATGGTAGTTCGTTGCAAGGTCCACGAGAAAAAGCGCGAAACATTGCACCAACACTTTTTGACATCAAAAAAGCAATTTTTGCACTTAGATTACAATCCTACAAGGAATTTCCTGACATTGTGATTGAAATCTCGTACCGCCGTTATTTGATACTTCGTAAGAAGTAGATGACAGCGGCGCAGCGAGACGTAACATACATTACGTGCTGCCATTTCTTTCCGTCTGCCTCCGGCCATAACTGCAACAAACAAAACTAAAAGCGAGCGCTATTTTTGAAAGTAATAAGCCGTGCACGGGGGCAGCTAAGCGTAACGATTGTCCGAGGAGCAGCTCGCGTGCAGCTGCGCCGTTTCGGGGCTTTTTCCTCGCGGTGCTCCAGGTGTCAAATGTATGGTTCCCTCGGGGACGGCGTCAAGTGCATTTTTGCCCGAGGAAGGCGATTTACCGCTCCCCCCGGATTTGCACTTTGTATTGCGCTCGATTTATGGCGGAATTAGGGGGTGCTTAAATTCTATTGTGCGGAGATTTATCTTGCCCCGGATTTTTAAAATGTGACCGGAAATTTAATTGTTTAAGCCTTTGAAGTCCCCAAATAAAGTTTCGTGACATAATATAAAATTAACGTAGATTAATATACTCTGCCTAAAGGCGAATTTAACAATAATAATAATAATATGTTAGTATTTGATGTTATTAGGAAAAAAATTATATGCTTTTAGCTTATGCTGGAGAATTTTACCGTCGACGCAGCCGAAGGCTTTACTTAGATCGCAAAATAAAACCGTGTTATCTGAAAAGCATCTGTGATATCCTTGACTAACAAGAGAAGTATCCCAACTGTGATATCCTTGACTAAGTCAAGAATGCTTCTAACAGTACTTTTGTCTCCCTAAAGCCATTAAGTAGATTATTAATTTCGAAGAATTGAGTTATTTGCTTGTCCATATATTTCTATGCAATTTTTGAGATGATTGGAAATGGGAATATAGAGCGATAATTTTCAACCATATTAGGGTTCGCTTTCTTAAGTAATGGAATTGTAAGAACATTCTTTAAAATATCTGGAAATATATTATTCTTTCTTTGTAGAATTGAAAGGGGATCTTGGTTGAATTAGGAATATTGTTTGTAAATATTTGTAAAATATTAAATTCATCAGCAGTAATATTATTTGATGATATTCTCATCGTCATTTCTATATTTATTTATAATATTCCATATATACTTACTACGGTTCTGAGAACGGCGAATTAAATTATCGTTTGCTGTCATTTTTGCTCTGATGAATGCCGCTTGGTAGAGTTTTTTTTTATAATCTTTAAATTGACACTGATTTACATGTGTTTATGTGGAAATAAATTGTTTTTAAACTACCTATGGGTATTCAAAGTTGCGTTGACGTTTCGTCTATTACCAGCACCAAGCTGAATCTCGTCGATCAAATAATACTCTCACCACTTGGTATTATTTCAATTTTATACTTAATCGAAAATTAATCTGAAAATCGCGTGACGCGTCAACGCAGCGGTACACCAGCAATAATTCAAATGTGTACGCGACTTTGCTTTTCTCTCCTCGTCTCGGAGCCGATTTGTTTTCAGCATCATCACGGCATCTCCGGTCGGATTAAAGTTTTTGTGCGGTAAAAATTGTTTATTTCGTCGTAAAAAGGACTTCCCTTCCATTTCCCGTTTCGAACATACGCAGTGCATTCGCTCCCGGCTTGGGATTTTAGATCGTTAACGTTTTTAGTAGGATTCTAATTTTCCAAGATGTGTTTATAAAATTCTCAGGAATAAATAAATGAAGCACCGAAATGCATTATTGATTGAAGGAATCGGATTTCGCTGGCTTAAGATTACAAGATAAGATAAATCACTTATCAGACTTGATAGAAAGTACTGCGAGCACACTTACGAAGAAAGACGACGCAATAAAATCGTCGTTTTTATAATCAAAATCAACTCCGACATTCGATATTGCATTCGCTTTGATTTACCACCGGAATTATTTTTCTTCACCTGATCTACATTGTGCGCTGCCGCCATCTATGCTATTGTGCGGCGCCGAATGGAAATTAAAACGTCCGCATTGTTGGTTCTACATTTGCAAAAACCCTGTTAGTTTGTTGAAATAAATTACTTTAATGGGGCGCGAGTTCGAGGATAAGATTGCATTGTGGCGGCGCGACGGCGGCGGCGATGCATCTGAAATTTCCTTGTTTACATTCAGTATTTTGTTATTTTAATTGTAAAACGGCTAGAGATAGTCCGTTAATGCCTGCCTGCGTGAATATGGTAATGACGCAATCTGCAATTATCAAGGCCTCCGATTCAGCTTTGTGATGGGGGTGCAATAAAGGTACTTGAAGTGAACAAGAATTTTCTGGCGAAGCAAGTTCGTTTCCGGTCGCACAAACGTTCAGAAAAATGGGCGTATAATAAAAAAAATACTCGGTCTTTAATTTCATGCAACGAAGTTAATTTTCAAAATAAAGCCTCAAAATATGCAGAAATAATTACGTATCTTATTTTCCCTCTCTTACACCCGACTCTTTCGTATTGACCAATCTTTTTTCGTGAATACTGTTTGTGGCTTTAATTAATTAATTAATTAACAACTCGAGTTCGGTAACAACTTGTATATTCGATTCATGCAAATACTAAAACGGAATTTGAAGCGCGCGCGAATCCCGCGATCTAATTTTGATATCACCATGGCAGTTTTTTTAAATATTATTTTAAAATCGCAATGGCGACGGCGGGCGGCGGGTATCAACAGGAAATTAAGATTTTTCCGAAGAGAATCGAATTCTCTGGCGCGGGATTTGGGACGAAACTGAACCGCGCTCCCGTTTTTCGCTTCCGTTTTGGAAGATTTAAAATTCTAGACAACGAGCGTCTTTTGAATCGAATTTGTTTATCCTATTACTTGCGTAATCACGTCTTAAAGTAAGGATTACTTGAAATCACAGGTTTCACCCTAATTTTGAGCAGGTAATTTAATCGGGTTCGAACGCTTTTGCGCGGATAATAAACGATCGTTTTTTCGTTTGTCCGGCAATAAATTCGCAGCTTTGAAGCGGCCAGGCAAAAGCTTTTGTGTAAATCTGGAGTGCAGGCCGCTTTGTGTTTAATTCTCGCGTTAATTTTTTTTTTTTTTGGAATAACAGTTCTGCTTTGGGCTATTTCTATCGATAGGGAGGGGACTAACGCTTTATCAATTCGATATTTTGTTGCAAACAATTTTTTGTATACATTTTAAGCCAGTAAATTAATTGTAGCAATTGAGCAATTTGGAGTCCAACGTAGCCTCGTTTTTAAAAGCGTACAATTTACTGCCTTAGCAACAATTGTAAAAATAATCGCTACTGAGACAATAAACTTAACTTTCGTGTATGAAACTGGGCCATACTGTTACATTAGGAGTTTAATATAAACCACTGCTTACTAAATTAAAAATGAATTCTTTACAGTCGTAAATAGTACATTAAAATATTGTATAATCAATAAACGAGCTGCGCTGCTTTGATACAATTTGAATTTACGAAAACAATACGTCGTTTGTTAGAATATTTCAGTTTTGTCTAGATATGGCCCATCTACCTGGATGTAACAATAACTTTCCCCGTATTACCAATATGCGGATTAATTAAACAGCTCGTGTTTTATACTCCCTTTTTGGGTGTAGCAACAGATTAAGTAATGAAAAGTATTTTTGCTTTATTTGGTATTCTCGGCATTTAATAATAATGCAAATAAGCCGCGTGTTTTCGTTTTGAGACTTTCTTCGGCCAACTTAATATATAAACTTGTATAATACAGGTCGTGCTTTAACACGCAGGAGAAAATTCCCAAGCGAAACCACCTGTTACAAACTTCGGCACGGCTCTCGTGAATTATGAAAGCCGTGGCTCACAAACTTGCGGCATGTAATTAAAACCTCCGCAAGAAAACTACTCGGCATATCAACCGCGGGGACGTACGGGAAATGCACGCCGCACGAAATGGAAAAATACGGGAAAAAGCGCGCGCGCTCATGCTGGGGACGAAAGCTCTCCGTAATTGAGTCTGGTGGAATGCAAGAACGGTGCGCTCTGAATGGTGCATGGCTTATATTTCAATACACTTTGTGTGCTCGCGAATCAATCACGTCGCTCCAGCCCCGAGTACAATGAACGCACTCGGATATAAATGTCGGGGATGAAAAGGTTAAATCCGGCGGCGCTGCGAAAATACGTCGTTTAACGATGTGGTTGGGTACGCTAATCTAGAGTGGCCAGGGATTTAGTTGTTTCTCTTGATGAGACCACTGCCTTAATTAACACCAAACGCACGAAGTCATGCCTAATTGAGGTTTTGCGATTTTGTTTCCTGTTTTTATAACACCATTTTCGAACACGTGATACATACAGAAAATACAATTCATTTAGCGAAATAAAAATCAACTAATCAAACAACTAAAATCACAATCAGTTTTAATTCCCATCTACTTTCGCCGAACCCAATTTACTTTCATTAATTAAGCGCACCTACCGCAATTCTGCACTGCTTTAAAGTACCACTGTTGTTAAATGCAATTAACATCATCCCGTTGCATTACGCGTCCGTCCGCTCTTTATTTCATCGCCGCTCCGCAATTAGTCCTCGCCGACATAAATTAAAGCGCGAGAATGAAGCGCCTCTACGTAAAAGGGCGCGCTTAAGGGTAAATAACGCTAATTGATTCGTGCCAGTTCGCGAATCTAGCTCTTCCTTACACTTCGCGCTTCTAAAAACGAATGGAATTAATTTCGCTGTTGATTATTAAGCGGACGAACAAATGAATGGGCAAACAAACCCTGCGTTGCAAAAGAGGGCCCCTCGTCGTGTTAGAATGAAATCAAGTTTGTCGTGGGGGTTAAGTGTGATTTAGGTTTTAAAATGATACTCTACATTTCATTGAAAATTAGTATAAAACGTAGGTGTTCGTTCAAAAATTTTTTTTCCTTATTTGCTTTTGAAAACGTGACACTTCTATTTTGGACTTTTTAAAGAATAAAATAGATATGGTTAAGGAAAATGTTCCCGCACACCTGTTGAACCGACGTGCGTAACATTCGGTTCTTTTATTTTCCGCACGTCAACCTAGTATTTGCAGAAAAGAAAATAACTATTTCACGCAAAGCTAATGGCTTTTTTCCTCAACAAATTGCGCTAATCACTCATCCAGCGCTTATTCTAATCGTGTTAATTTTTTTTACGCCACGCACTCTCACAAAACAAATACAATTAAACTGTGATCTTTACGTTTGCGAAATCGCTTGCGCAATCGTATGAAGATGTGGCTCGAAAAATGGTTGTGAAATGAGGCTCATGCATTTGGTAATAACGAAGTCTTGAATCGCATGCATTAGCATTTAAGCGGGCTGGAAACACGTGGTACATACTACCAAAATGGGACTTCCTGTAATTAATCGTGAACGAAAGCTTTTATCACAAGTGTATCGTAGTACGGCGAACATGTATTACACACGACCGCGTTGAATCATCAATGATACTTGTCGAGGGTATTTAATCATTCAGTATTTTATCAGAATCCGAAGTAATAAAATTTGGATGTTCTCAGAACAGAGGCGTAGGATTACCTGGATACAATAAGCAACCCCCTCTTAATTTGTATAAGAATTGGTTTGAAATTTTTATAAAGCTATTAGAAATATGTAAGTGTAGTTTTCACGTGAAAAACGTGTTTCTTTTCTATGTTAAAAAATGCAATTATCGAAATTAATAATATTTTTTCATTTTTAAATGCCATTGGGAGGACAGTACATTTATTGCTGGCCGTTTTATTTTGATTTCTGTGGTGAGGCCATTGCTTTCAATACCTTGTACGTTTATTCTGTGCTGTCTACCTAATAAACGTGTGCTTTGGCTATTAGCGGTCATCAGCTGAATTATTCAGGCACTCATTCAGTCCGCAGATGAATAGAAATGGCGTTTTGAATAAATCAATCGCCGAAATTAGGTGAGCCCAAATTCATCGCTCAGAATGAACCGTTACCGTCATCGGAAATGATGGAAAGTGATGCCTACACCATGAAGTTTTCAATTTTTGCCCAATGTATAAAATTGAAATGAATTTTTTGCATCTTTTGACATCCTAAGTATTTTTTTCCAAAAATTGTTTCTGTTAGAGATTCAGTGCAATGCAAACGCAATGTCTCTCCAATTAAACATTAATTTGTGATCTGATACTTTTTCGCCGCTATTACGAATAGGCGAACAAGTAGTGCCACGAAATAAAATTCAAGGAGTATACCAGCTTAATATGACTCATAAGGAGTTAGAAAGCAATTTAGTATTTATTTGGGGGAGACATTATTTTTGCTTTTTAACTGTCGTATTGTGATAATTGTCATAATTCAGAGAACTCTCTCATAATTGGCACGTCTTATTTTTTTCTCTTTGAAAATGATTAAATAATTACCCTTCAACGAGAGCAGCAAGCGTCGGAAAGAAGTGGCCCGCAAAGGCGCAGATTAAATCTACATTCATCTACATTCACATCACGTGAAGCCGGTAATTTAACTTTCAACCGCAGAACAAAGATAAAAACGCCGTGTCCCGATCGCAAAAGCGAGAGACTTTCTCTAAGTGAGTCTAATTATGCCCCGGAACGATAAAAATTCTAATTTTCAGCTTTTAAAGTAAGTACGTCCTCGAGTTATCCGAGTTTACAACAATTCATTTTTTTTTGTGTATGATCTGATTATTCCATTTTGTATTTAAAGAATTTACAGAAATTAACTCATTCTAATAAACCTCGAAACTTATCCTTGTTTTATTATACTTGAGTCAATGATAAATATTGAAGCTCCTCATTAAGCAAAGGTTTAAGTAATTCTCCAGATCTCAAAGTTAAAAAAAACTTCTAAAATCCGGCGCAAGTCAACAATCGTGACATTTACCGGTACCGCTCAAACGGTTTTTGTAAGCGAAAACATTCACTCTTGCCTAATGTAGTATAACAAATTAGAAATTTGCTACTTTTTTTAACGCTATTATACTGACTTAACTTGCTCGTTTAACCGCAGCATAAATTGATTAATTCACGCTGGCATTAAGTCGATTATTGCGGCCACAAATTGCTAATTAAGTGCTTGAACCTTGCATGTGTTCGTAATCGAAACGTTAGGTGCATCGAACTGATAGGAGATAGATGCATGCCATGCATATTGTATGCCGTCGAAATTTCAGCGCACTTGCCGCTTTTGATATGTAAAATGAAGCTCGGCATGAAGTGATGGGGTAATAAAGTCCTCGTGCTTTTCGCAGGTACAGATGGCGGACGGCGTGTCATTTCGTGTATACAACGTATTTACGACATTGAAAGGTGTAAACCTGGCGCGCACGTTGAAGGTTTCTTTGCGCTCGAAGATAGTCGGGTGATGATAACATTATTATGATGAAATTCCGTCACTTCAGAGTTAGGGTAGGACGTGAATGGTCAGTAATTTTTATTGTTAACTGAAAATGAGAAACTAGCGCTTTTTAAATGAGGTGAATTTCGTCGTATCGTTAATTATTCGACACCAAAAAAGAGCTTTGGAATCACACCTAACGAATCAACATTTGCACATTTATTTACACGAAGTCGGGATTAACCAAAACATGTGGCCACATGTGACATACTTCCAATACCCTGCGGAAAACCCGGATATTAATAAAGCGCGCCATATGCGGAGAGCTTTTTTACGAACGGTCTCAAAATAGCAGCCTCTTCAAAACTACATCCGCTCATCGTTGCAACTCAAATAGGCGGTGGTGCACTTGCTTGTTTTCTGCCCCCCCGATTTTCGAGGGGTGCTTTAATCCCCTTCCCGAGCGATAAAAATAACAACTGATTTGTGATCGCACATGCGGTGTAAATGCACGCATAATTGCATCGTTCGATGATAACAGCAGGAAATTATTTATGGACCTAGTTAGAAATAATCGGGCATTGATGCAAACACGCCCCTGTCAAGTAACTGATAACATCTGTTGTTTAGATTTGACGTTTATTCGGACGGGCGCGGGCGAACGCAATGAATTGAATTACGCGTTTTGATTTTGAAGTTGATTTAATTACGAAAGCGCTGTTTCGAATGGGCCATTGCGGACATTTTTCGACGGACGTTTTAATAACGTTAAGTGTATTGTAATTGCTTTTCCTTATCAGATTGTATGTACGACTCGGTAATAACATAACGAGCCAACTAATGTGAATACTATCTAATCACAAAATTGTATTTTCCGAGTTCGAACAATATTTATCGAAATTACGCAGTTATAATAACTTATGGACTATAATACACATAGTTGACATGTGCACGTCATAAAATAAGTTCCATTGCGTTTCAACTGTTGACTGATGGAGTAATTTATTCTCCATATGCGCTTCTTGACGACGTAACGCATCAGGTCGAAACCAATTTATTTTAATGTGCGCCGGTCCAAGGAATTTAATTTGCTTGGAAAAATTTTGAAATTGCAATCGTAACCAAATACCGCACGACATATTGTGCGTAATATGAACAGCGCATTGAAAACACCATCTGTTTGTCGCTCCCACAACCATCACGCAATTTCTGTCGTTAACAACTCGTTTTCGTCCCCAATGAAACACAATACCTTCGTTTCGAAGAAGTGAGGAGCCCCCGGACTTGTCTCGCCTTTCACGTTTTGTGTTACGCAGGTTTCAGACGCTGCTGATGATAATGATGATGATTACTATTATTATTAGTTATAATCGAAATTGCCGCGGCCTCGAGGTTTTTTCCTCTCTCGCGTGAGAGAACAATGGGTCTCCGCTTTAGTCCGCTAAGCTCTCTTGTTGGTGGAGGAAAGTTGGGGCGCGCCAAAGAAGTTCATAATTGAAATTATCGTTTAAGAGTTTTCTTTTCGACTTTCCCGGACGCGATTTATCTCGCTCCGGTGCGTCCACTGCGATGGCTTTAATTGCGTCGGGAGATTGAAAACCGAAGTCTTCTTTAATCGAATCCATGGCTCGGCGTCTAACACCGAACAGAGATATGCTGATGACGAGGATACTTTTGTCATTAGGAAGTGTTGTGAGATGAGACAAAGATTTTTGGACAAAATCTGATTAGGAATTTCATTAACGTAAAAGCATTTGTAGAACTTAGAATTGATCACATGGTCTTAGATATGAATAAAAAGGGAATACCAGACTGAGAAAACGGAAGATTACATGCAAGAAGGAAACTAACGTATAGTTCAATAAATTTCAGGTCACAGGCAGATATGGAATATGAAATTTTATGTCTTAGGTTGACACAAATCTTTCAGTCGACTTGATATTGAGTTTTGTTTATCAATTCTGCAGCGACCCTTTCTTAATTCAAAACCACTAGTTTAATTATACTATTTTTGGTTGAACAGAAGACTTACGTAGTGGAATTTTACTTTCGTACTGCACAAAAAGTTCAAGGAATTTGGAGGTACTCCAATCGGGCCACTACAGATGAATTTCAAGAGAATTTCCTGCTGTTTTAATCGATTATCAAACTTTTGCGAATGTTTAAATCCCTAAGTAGCTTTAGTAGCGTTGCAAGAAAAGAAGGTAGTGGCCGCCCTAAAAAAAATAGAGGCCCTATTCTCAACCCATTAGAAAAGATTCGTATGTGTAATTACGTCAGAATAACATATTGTTACAACTTCGGGGTTCACACATTATAATAATGCTTATATATTAAAAATAAATCTATTAAAATATTTCTTGTTGCGTTAACTCTCTTTACTGTGTCTTGCAGGTCCGCACAGTCATCCAATCATTAAGACTGAAGCTTTAAACGTTTGATTAACACGTCAGACAGTAATTTTCTTTTGCATTTGCACTTAGAAAACAATTTCCGATTCTAGAATATGATAGCCTGGCTAAAGCTTCGCAATCTTAACGACGTTGTATGTACCTCCATTATCGGTCGATGGCAAATAAATCACCCTGCATCGCCATTATTGCGTGTCATCGCCTAATCGCTCGTAAATTCAGTTGCAAATTGTTTGCATCGGAAATATGTATTTTCGCAAAACAAAGGGATTTTTTTTTGCTCCTGGAGATAATGTCGTTTTTATGCCGGGGCGTAATCGTAAATTCGGACCGCGCGGTCGTGTTCGTAATAGGTTATGCACGCGAATTATTTACGGGGTAAACATCGACCCACGAGGGCGGACGTTCGACCTAGCAAATTGATTGGGATTATCGAGTTAATGGCTTGGAAGGAACACACAGACGATTCAGCAGGTTGCAGGTTTATCGGTCGGCTGATTAATCAGCATAACCATGTATGGACAAATTTGATTTCTTCAAATATCTATTGTTGCCTAATTACCTGGTTTACAATTTAATATAGCAAATTTGTTTATTTTGTATGCGATTTGGAGACATGATTTGGTATAGGTATTACGAAAAGGGAAGTAAAAAATGGGGCACAAATCTCCGGATGATCGCTGAGCGGTACAAAATTAGTTAGGCTCGTAAGATAGAACCTTATTATTGCACAAAAGTTTGCAACTCTAGTGTAAATTCCCTTACTTATCCTTATCATATTTACGAAGACGAATTGATTAAATTTCCAATCGACAACAACAAAAATTTCCACTCCATTCATATACAGTTCGATTCGTTCGCGTGCTTGTTAATTATACGATAATATTTGGATTTCATTATTTAATCATTTATAGGGCATTCCCTGTCATCGTGACCCAATTCATTCCCGTACGTGATTATTTATGTTTTGTTATTATTAATAGCGCACAGCTTTTGCGAAATAATTCAACATATTTCATTACGCGCGAGTTAATTAAACGCGGCGAAAGTAATTAATTCGCCTCGATAATAACCGATCCGCAGTGTACCCGCTTATATTTACGTGAAACTGTCGCTCTTGTACAGCGGCACCAATTACCTAGCAAAGAATTGGCCTAGAACGGAAAAAGAAATGAAAAATGCTCCACGGGAAAATGAGCGTTAACCGCGCCCGAAATAAAGTACGCGTCGTATTTAACCGGCGGAATTTTTATGACTTTCTGTGTTTATTTGGGTTACGTATGATTTGTTTACTAACTTAGTAGAGTTATTCTTGGCGTGAGGATCTCCGGGATGAATCAGCGTTAACGTTAACGTCCCAGCGAAGTACGTACACAGTTATTCGGAAGTGAAAGCTGATATAGTTTTGAACCCTGATTTATAAGGAAATACACCGTGATAGAAAAAGAGAATTTATCAAAAAGAATTTTCTGTTTAACTATCTCAAACGGACACTGAAAATGGCACTAACCGTTTCACTATCAAGTGCCATTTTCAGTGTCCGTTTGAGATAATTCATTACACAATTTCGCCGGACAAGAATCTACCTTAATTATTATAAGTATTGTCAAGTCAATTTCAAATTGTTGTCGTTGTATAATTACGATATTTAGGAATATCAGAAAATTAATACATTTTCAATATATCTGTAAATCATAAGCACTGTTGTTTATTGCAATATGACAGGGGGATAGGGGATGCAAAAGAAAAAAACATTGAGCAGGCAGCATCCGAATGGTGCTAGGAATATTCTCCCTAAATTTAGGACTCTTTTAAGGGGAAATTTCTTTTAGGGTGATAAGGAAAATCGAAATTAAAATTTAATCCAATAATTAATCTTGTAATAAAACATTTAAGTTTCTTTTTAATCATTTTATAATGCACAGTTCATTGGCTTACGAATTTTATCTGATTGTTTGACAGCTAACCAGCTAGAAGTTAACAGCAATGTCCCGATTTTTAACAATTTGTCCCGCGTCCCGCGAAGTTTCAAAAAAGTCCTACTTCTTGGAAAAGTAAACTGATAGGCGGTGTTGGTAAACAGTTACCTGAATACCTGAACTGAACTGATGCTAAAGACGTTTTTTCTCAGCCCTACAGCAATCAAGAAAGCGAAAAAACAAAGTGAAACGAAGACCTGACTGAGTGAGGGATTGTTTATTGTAGCTACATGGTGTAATAGCATTACTTATCAATAATATTTTAAAAAAGAAAAACTATAGTCAACAAAATAATTAAGTAAGCGCGCAGTCAAACGAAGGCCCTCGATTATCAAAACCGGGAGACCATCAATTATGCACAAGATTGCTTGCGTTCAGCTAACGTAGCGATTAAAAAGTAATCGTCGACCGACCGATCGATTTTCCGTTTATAATAATTACGACCGTCATGATTGTTTGCTTTTCGCAAATTTTGAATCGATAGTTCGTTATCTTGCGCCCTGCAAACGCGAGCGATTTTTAATAGAAACGGCAAAAACGCAAATTTGTTCCCGTGCTTTGTTAAACAGGTGTTCTTTTCAACGAACGAAATCATGTACTTTGCCGAACGTGGCACGTGAATATTATTACCCTGCTTTAAAGTGCACATTTAAAACTAAGCAACAAATAGTGGCCGGACAATAATATTACCGATTGACTGGAAATATAAGGAAGATTATACTAGGTGTTTCATTGAAGATGCATCAAACTTGGTTAGCGGGTAGATGTCGGGAAAAGAAAGAAAAGTTTCTTTGTAAAATTTTCTCTGTAATGAATAAATTTAGAGAAAATCGAAGGGAAAGCAAAGTCGCATATTTTTAGGATGGACTTTAACTAAGAATGAATGCATATTTTTGCATAGCCCCACATTTGTAATTTGATTAAATTAAATAAGTTTAAATATCCACGCGATTTCACATCGCTGCTGCATTCGACGTGTGGCAAAGTTTAATACACCGAGCTTTGGTCAAGGGCAAAATAAAATCTAGTCTAGTTATGGATTTATTTATTACCCCCCTGCAGCTGTGTGCCATTCATAAATGCTATTTAGATCGCCCATTTTGTTTCATAATTCCGTGCGCTAGAGAATTTCAAAAAACATCGACTCCAAATTAATTAAACTTGCATTAAATTTTTTTTTAAGATATTATGTTTGAAATAATGTCAGAAACGTGTATAGAGTGTTTCGCCTCGATTGCACCACACTACCGGCGTATTCGTGGATGAAAACTAAGGAAGAAAGTTCTAACAAACAAATGTCAGTTTGCTCTCACCGATATTGCAGCAAAATGTTTATCTTTTGCTTAAGTGCACTGTTTAGAATATTCACAAGGCGAAAATTGCTGACAAAAAATTCTCCTAATTTGAGAAACTTAAACATGCTAGTGGTTAAAGTAAAGACTTTTGAATTTACCGCCTAATTTGGCGTTAAAATGGCTACATTTGGGGAAACATCGAGAATTAAAAGTAATGTGGCCCCAACAAACTTTTAAATCGCAACCTAAAAAGCAAACAAACATGTATTGAATTTTATTTCATGTTTAAATTTTGTAAATAAACTAAGATTGTGTAACTGACAATATAGAAAGTGTTAGGAAAGAGTTTATACATGTATTTGGGCCTCATCAGAACTCTGTACCTTAAAAAAGTTTGGTTTATTGAAAAATTTAGAAAAACTTAACCCTTTTTTGAATTTCTAAAATCTCAAAAAACAAGAACCAGAATTAATGATAAAAATATGAAATTCTTTTACAAAACATACAAGGAAAGCGATTGCAATGTTACTAACGCAACAAACTTTTTTAAGGTACAGAGTTCTGATGAAGCCCAATAAGGCCGAAATACATATATAAACTCTTTCCTAACACTTTCTATATTTCCAGTTACATAATTTTAGTTAATTTTAATAATTTTCATCTGGCAAGAAAACTTGACTTTTAATTTTGTGTTTGTTTACCCGCTTGCTCGTTCGCTTGTCCGTATACTTATTATTTTAGTGGTCAGAAAGGATCAGGCTGCAGTTTAATATTTATTAATGCACTACGCAGACGCAATTTGTAACTTGTAAAGTTAAGACTTTGAAAGTCGGACTTGTAAATTGCAGCGAACTCTTTCTAGCGCTAAATATAGTAAACGACACTGTGGTCTAAGAAATAATTAAAAAATTAATCTCCGCCCACAATAATTTTTCTATCCGTAGATACGTATTTCGGCGGCTAAGCTGCTATCTTCACTACACACACTACAAATTTAAAAGCACTTCATAAAACCTAAAAGGAACTAATCATAATAAAATAAGAGCAAATCAAATAATACAGGAGAAGTATTGGTCCATTCAGTGCAAATGGATGTTTGATAAGGAAACGATTCTCCGAGATGGATTTCCTGAAGTGCTCTTAACTTGCGATGAGTGGGTGTAATCTCCTCTAATCTGTAGGCTGTTTTTTAATACGATTTATATACTTTTTTTTCAGGGATATTTTTTAAATATTTAAGGCAGTATCAAATAATAGGGAATCAGATGTTTATGAAAGTTCTTTATTCGCTAGAATGAGAACTTTTTTCAAGAGAGTGGACCAATACTTCTCCTGTATTATTTGATTTGCTCTTATTTTATTATGATTAGTTGCTTTTAGGTTTTATGAAGTGCTTTTAAATTTGTAGTGTCTGTACAGGGTGGGCCAAACTCGACACTTTTAATAGGTAACACCTATATTTAGAAGAGTTAGGCAAAAACTGACCTCGGTCCCTGGAGCTCGATTTTCATAGTTATCGTCATCCATAGCCTACTTCAATGCGATAAAAACAATTAAATTTTTGATTAAATCTTTGAATCTCTATATTTCACAAACTGTTTGAATAAAATATCAAGCGTTTTATATTTATATGAATGAAATTTTATACTCCTTTCAAAAACTTAAAAATATATAGGGTGTTCTATATGAAAAATCAAAGTTCTAGCTAATATCTCTAATATTGAGCACTTTAGAAAAAAATAACTTGGAGCAATGAATTCTGCATGAAAAAGTGCCTTAAAGAAGTCTTTACAGAAATTAAAAATTTTCATAAGCAAAAAAGTTATGAAGGTTCTTAAAAATAGTAGAATTTTGAAAAACGCCCTGTAGCTCCTAAACGGTACAAGATTCACCATTAATTTTGTCTTAAAAGTCGAGATCCAGGGACCGAGATCAGTTTTTGTCTAACTCATCTAAAAATAGGAGTTTCCTATTAAGTGTCGAATTTGGCCCACCCTGTACTGAAGATGGCAGCTTAGGCTTAATTCTTTCAAACGCATTCTAAATTTTCGAGAGAACAAACTTCCACAAGTTTTTCTTGTACGTGTCGACCAGGCTTAACAACTCCCTCCCATGAATTTCTCGATGAAAAAAAATATATAAGCACTCACCCGTCTGCAACCCTTCTGCAACCTGAAGTGGAACTAAAAAGAAAAGAAAAGAAATAAATTTGACTTGAAAAAATTTTTAATTGAATTATATTTTCCGGATAAATTTTATAGTGCATGGAATGCTAAATTCACGGTGCAACTTCTAGGTTAGGCACAAAAAGTGGCCAGAAAATTTGTTTGGAAAATTTTCAACAAAAAAAGACCAATTAAAGTAGACCCTTGTTCGATGAAAATATGTATAACAATTTGTTTTTAATCTTTAACGACACTTTAAAAATTGCTTAACATTTCATGAAGCTATCAAGAAGATAGTGATTCGTTGAGCAATTGTGCGATTTTTGAATTGCCCGATGAAGATTAAAAAGAAATTGTTATAGAAAGAAACTAAATCAAACAAAAGAAAAAGATACGTACCCTACCTTGATTCGCAGCGTGCAAATCTATTCCTTAAATGCAAGAGTAATCCAGGGAAAAGTCACTAACCACTTTCACTAGATAGATTCACTGAAAAGAAAAATTATTGTTTAGGAAAATCTATAATCCTACAGGAATTTTTGTGGTCGACTAAAAGTGTCTGTAAGGCGTCATCAAAATGTTAAATACTCGTACTTAATTCATTAATTAAATGCGCTAATAATCACTTTAAAGCACTAATATTAATTATCACCTTAACCCCTCGGATTTAAAACAGAAACTGGCCCGGTAAACGACGTCGTGATGCGCCCAAAGCATACTGAGGAGCGTTTTTGCTGGAATCAAAGAACAAGCAGTTTTTGTGTTTTTCACGTAATAAAACGTAAGGAGTCATCAAGGACGCATTTTTGTCAATCACGTAACACAAAAAAATGCGTGCACAAATAAATGTCTGACGTGGTCTGAATTTTATATGCTGCGATTCGAAAGTATACAAAGTATTTCACTTAATTCTCTTAGGTGGCAGAAAAAATGTTTAAAAATTATTAAACAGTACAATATATTTAAAAATCGGTTTTGTTTGGATTTCTATTTAGATTTCATTCGTAGGAACAGTTTTGCAATTGGGTTTTATACAGGTCGTCCCATAATTATACCGACAAACTGAAAGGGGTTTTAGAAGAAACCAAAATATGGCAAATGCATCACTAATTGACACTATTAGAGCATTATTCACTATTATGACTTTCCGAATTTAAAAATTGATCAAAGAAATTGATCAAGAAAGCAATTTATTTGTCAAATAAAAAAAAATTAACCAACACCAATACGAAGGGCAAGCCAATTAGTTTCATGTGATGTCGTAAACAACAAAGGTCAGATTAATTTTTGTGTGCTTGTAATTGGTTTCGATCTGGCAATACATAAATCAGTGAATAAATAGAAACTATGTATGTGCAGACGTAAACCGTTTACAATTGTCGCGTTTGCGTTTTTGAATTTTAAATTCTTGAATTTTAAACCCAGCTGTTTTTAGCCATTTTTATTCATCATTGCATTATGTAGCTATCTTTGATGTCAACCAAACTGACCTACCGGAATGTTAGGAAATCATAGAGCTTGCACTTTCAAAATCATGTACTTTAACTTCTAATTTAAATCAAACATCCATTCAACGTCAATAACTAAATAATACTGACCGATCTTCCCGGTCACACCCAAAAACTTAAAAAAAAAAAAAAAAAAAGAAATCAGCCCAATCATTGTCACGTAACTGCAAACACGCTTCGTTTTTTTCCTTGCAGGCTGCGCCGGCCTTTGTCCTTATCTTGGCCTTGGTTACAGGAAGAAGTACAACGAGAGTGGCCCCAAAGGAGAAAAAACATCCAAAGACGCGCTTAAAATCTCCAAAATTCATTAATTATAACACGGGGAAGTGGAAACAACACGGAAAAAATCGAGTTCGAGCCTCGAAAACTGTTTTTAAGAAAATGCATGAAAAAACAAATTAATTTCGTCGCTGTATGACTGACTGGTGAATGAACACAACTATCTCGTTTTATTATCACACTTTACTTTGCCATTTAATTTTTAAATGCCCGTGCAACTAACCGTGACTGCGCTCAAGCGAATTCCACTTCTTTATTGTGTCGGTTGTTGGTGAGTGGCTGTACGCTCTGTTACCAGACAAGGACGAGTTTGTTAACTCGTTGTCTCTCAATCAATTGTTGCAGTCCAAACGAATTGACATAAAATAATATCACTTTCATAGAGTTTACATTATAGCTTAAGGAAATTACTTTAATTTGAAACACTTTAGTGTTAAAGCTCTCGAAAAATGTTCGCCTTAAGCCTGTTTTACAACATCATAGAATTTGATCCTAGAAAGTGGTACACACGTATCAAGTTTTAGGTCAGTGTAAAACACAAACGTTTTTTATTAAATTCTTTTTGGTACTATCATCTCGTAACAGGAATTAGTATAATGTAAAACAGGCTTTAATGACACGGATCCTAATAAATCTCACACTTTATTGTTGCATTGAGCTTCTTAACTGTTTAATAAAAAGGAAACTTCTTAACCTTTTCAACTAATAAGCCCCGATAAACTCCGAGATGATTAATAACGTTCTAAACGTCGTTTTGATTACGTTTTGTGAAGCAGAGGTTGTGTATCTCCGAAAACATTTTAGAACTGCTCAAGGGAATCAAAACACAAAAGAATATGATATAGTTCTCTTTTTTTTAATAAGTTAATCCTGCTCACCGTGCGATAATTCCTCTCTTATTGGGTTAAAAACAATTCTAAAACTGGATACACTAAGAATCCATTCTTTTTGTGTCTTTGGAACAGCAAACAAAGTTAAAAGTGATTATTGGATAAAGAAAGAGTGGTCTTCACAAGCGAATACGTGGAGAATACTTTGAAAAGCGGTAAGGCACTTTTTAAGTCAATCTGCCGTTTGCTTTTATGGCTATGTTACAAAACTAAAAAGACAACCCTCGTATAAAAAGTTTTTCCTATATTCTTGAGCTTCAACCAATGATTCACGTTTCTAACATTATAGTGTGTACTAAAGTAGTGTCGAAATTGTATGCGCCAATAACCTCGACGAACGTAAAATTTGAACGCTACAATTTCACTTATTTTCTGCTTTTTTTTGGCAGAGCAAAAAGTTTTGCGACGCATACAATAAAAAGCTTTCAAATCGGGCTGTATCTCGAATATATGGTAATTCGCACGTCCTGGCGGTCGTGCGGTTTCCACCGAATTTTTAATCGAATTTCTGCTTGCTACACTCACACTTATTTAAAAAAAAAATGTTGTGCTTTGAGCGATTAATATTAACATCGTCCGTTAAATAAGTGGTCGCGATACATTTTTTTAAAAACTTTGTAATTAGCGATTATTTATGCCCGGCGATATTGCTGCATCTTCTCGACCGAAACTTTTTCCATATTTCGCTTGCCTGTCGGCCATGTTAAAATTGTTTGTGGCGTCCGGAACGTCTCGGCGAACTTATTTAAAGTTACGTAAGTTTGTGTCGTTTACCTGCCCGCTTTGTGTATTGCAGTCCGTTTCGGTCATGTCCCGCTGATAAAATTTGCAGACGAATCGATGTGACCTGCACTTTTCAATTTTAATCTCGACGAGGACGAAAAATGCCCCTTTTTTATCACGGAGACATGCGAAGCCCACCCGATATAAAAACTGCTCTGCTCGTTACGTGGTTATTGCAGGGTATTACGATCACTTACACGCAAGACGTTTTTAAGAAATTATACAAGGTGACTTACGGAAGACTCATTTAAAGTTTTAACAACCGCCTGGCATTATTATTATTATTAAAAACCCAAAAATAAAAAGGATCGTTTTACTGTTTTAGTTTTCCCTTGACAACTTTGTGTGAAGTAACATGAAATTTCAAACTTAAAATTTATTTCCTTTTGTTTACTGGTGGTGGCTTTGTTTGAATATATATAAAAAAAAAACTATTTAGTACATACGTTGTGTAATTAGAGCGACATTGTCCCTGACTTAAAATGATTCAATGCTCAAGAATTTTTACTTAAACTTGTTAAAATTCCTAGTTACGTAAGTGACAAGAAAAAAATGAATAAGGTTCCGAGACTCAGAGGAGTGTAACTTCGGTGCGCCGGTCGAAGAATTAAAATTCAGGTTAGTGCAGAATCAATTATTCCCATACACTAATGATTCTGTAATAATAATATCGCTAAATAAACAGTCGGTAATAATCTGCCAATTAGATAGCTAAAAGTCACTGCAGTTTCTGATTAAAATTAGTTAATTGTCTGATAACGCCTTATGTCCGGGCGGGTCGTTACGTGACATTCCTGAAACCTACTGGGTGGTTATCTCCCGGTAGACTGTCAGGAGGGAACCTCGCGCGTTATCCCTTGGTTCTCATTGCACAACCTACGGCGGGCTATGGTTACTCTAGCCGGGGAATGCCAGTCTATTAAATCTAGTGTTTGGATTCCTGAAATCTACTGGGTGGTTATCCCCCAGTAGACTGTGAAGAGGGAACCTCGTGCGTTATCCCTTGGTTCTCATTGCACCACCTACAGCGGGCTATGGTTATCCTAGCCGGGGAATGCCAATCAATTAAATCTAGTGGTTAGATTCCTGAAACCTACTGGGTGGTTATCCCGCAGTAGACTGTGAGGAGGGAACTTCGTGCGTTATCCCTTGGTTAACTCGAAATTTCTATAACTCGTAGTAATTTTTCGGTCTCTTGAGATTCGAGTTATGGAGGTTCTACTGTATTATATTATTATTATTATCTCGCCTTAATTTCACATTATATAAATTGTGGAAGTCGATCCAAAGACGTTCCTAATGAAATCTGCTACAAAAGCCGAGCCGTTTAAATAAATTTATTCGATTTCCCCCTCGATCACTTGAACAAATTAATCGCGCGATTTGCTTAACATCTTCGACGTAATTGCACCCTTAATAGCGCGAACTTAATTTCCTCGCAGGTGTCCGCTAAATCGGAAACCGCCACGGTTTTGTTTGCGTAGCACAAAAAAAAAATCTCATAGTTAATGAAACGTTCGGATTCGAAATTAATGTCAGGCCGGCAGAGCGAGGGCGAAATGTCATATTATTTGATGTGGCTTTGTCCGGGCCAAATGTAATTAACGATAATAAACGGCCGGGGCTGCTGGATTTAGTTCAACTAGTAGGGTACAAAGCGGTCATTTTTTTGGGGGGGAACCAACTGCGGATGATTACCTGCTGACGGTTATCTGTTTATTAGTTGTAAATTGGATTGCGTGAATACCTGAGATTCATGGGGGATTCACAATTATACAGTACACGAACACAATAAAATAAATGGAATTGGTTTTCACACATCACTTACTGCTGTTACAAACACCAAGTCGATGAATGGGAAAATTTGCTACTACTTCAAAGGTTCACGTAACAGCGGATTTGTATAGACTTACAAAACCCAATAACTTATTACTGCCTAGAAATGTGATCGAAGGAGGAAAAATTATTTACGAAATACTAAATTGATTACCGAAGACGACGCTTTCAGTTAATTAAAATTTCAAGAAACAAAAAACTAAAGAACTTAAAAGAACAATTTAAACTCGCCCATAAACAACTTACAATTACTGAACAAACAAAAATACTTTGCATAGCCAATAACTAATAAGTTGGGAAACGTGTTAGTCCAATATTTTTTAAATAACTAGGTACGGCTGATATTCGATGCCAGGATTTATGAAATTCCCTCGCGGAACTTTATTAGCTACAAAAAAATAAGCAAAACACGGCGTAACAGCGCGTGCTCGCGAATAAAATATATATTACGATTTGCTCGCGAAAGAAAGCCACATAAATTACGTTTATTTATTGCGCGGCGTCGGCGTAACTTGCCAGCTTTATTTGTCACCGTGTTCACTTCGGAATTACCTGAATTCGTGAGAAGCCTTCTGTAATATGATTACTTCCACATTGATAGATTTAGAACGCACCGTACGTACAACACAGCTGCCCATTTTAGATCGTGACCCCTTAAAATTAAAAAAGTAGGCAACACATTATACTTCCGTGCTTTTAGTAGATTAGGAAAACATGAAGTTATTTCTGATTTGATTGATGGGTTGCCTATTCCAAAATCTTCAGGGGTCAACAGGATCGGATTTATGCAGGCTGAGACTGGAATAGGAAATACATTTATAATTATTAGGGACATGTTGTTTTTCTCGAACGTCGATCACGAATTGAATTTATATAATTCAGAAGTGACATCGCAGAAAGTCATAACTTATTATTTAGACGTCCATGAGGACGCCGAGCGCAAAACCGTGTTTTATAATAATTCCCTCGACCCTGCGCCAGTGACGAACATCGCCCATCGATATTTTTTATTAATAATTGATGGGAAAGGCGGAGATCAAACGCAAGATCGTTTTCATTATTTTTAGTTCCGCAGTCGAATTCAACTCAAAGTCCGAAGCCTTCATACATAAATTTATCGTAAATGTGAACGGACGCGCGCCGTATTTTTAGTCCTGACGAAGGACTATAAGTTTTCGCGAGTCATCACGTAAATGGGGGAACACTGCGTCTGCGGTGAATTACGAGTTGCTGAATAACTGCACGTTCGAGACGTTCTAGCATTACCGAATTTATTTTTAGTGTTACCTCAAAATGTTTATGTCTCATACAGTACATTTCAGTTTCTTTTAATTAGCTAGACATGGATTTTCAGTAAAACTATCCTTATTAATAGCGTTTTCGATTGACTACCCCAGACTGTCAAAGTATTTTCATCTCGTTTTAACTTCATGTAATGAACAGAGGATTGAGATCCTCTTATAGTGCTCTGGTATGTACAACAATTAATATTAATCACAGCAACGGCGTGAGTTCATTGGTTCACTAATGATGTACGATGTATATTACCAGCAGTAATCGTCCGTCCAGAAAAAAAAATTATCGGCTCGACTGTCCAACAACGAACTACAATGACCATTAATAACGGCTACAAGTCTGGTATGTCTAACCCCTTTCCATTACGAACAATTATGTAAATTGTCGCGTGCTGCAGCAAAGGACGGGTGCAATGAGCTTAAATTACAATATGCAAGACGTCGACGCGACGCAAGCTTTAGGAAAAAAGAAACTTAAGCGGCAAGATTAAATAAAAACCCCATTTTTTGGTGCAACGGCGTGCAATCCGTCCCGGATAGACTCGGTTGTATTTAAATTCCGGCGCTTCTCTTTGATCCTCACCTTGCTGCTAGGCATTACCGTTAACGTCGTGCATTATCCGACTCCTGGGTATTGAAACCCTGTCAGCGTTAAAACTTATCTACTCCGCGTAGCATAATCCGTTGTTGAAGTCATGTTATTCATCACCCATTGTATGCCTAATATAATTACACAATGTGCCTTGCCAATTCAAGTACTGTTTGCTAAGGGCATTGTGGGAGCGAGCTCGTGGTAAATAGCGAAGTGTCCGCCGCCTCTGTGTGGCGTGTGTACCTACCCGTTAAGAAATTAATGGCTGATGATAAATCGTGCCCCGTGCCATCTGATAGTCGATAAAAATTTTGTTATATTTACTACCATATTCACCATCTATAATTTCTAGAGTGGCATGCGAATTATAAGTTCTTGTTAGGCTTCGTTCAATCTTTTTATTTATCGTTAGTATTTGGTTATTATACTCTCGCACTACTATTCTGCCTTACTGTTTGTTTTTCTGTAGGTAATTGTTCGTTCAATCTTATCTTCAGAGAACTTTGTGCGATCGTTTTCGTAGCCTTGTCACAAACCAGACCCACATTTAGGACGAAAGAGAACTAACTAATTCCTGTGCCGTTCACTTTTCCGTCTTTATAAAACCACCGAGCATTTTCATTTTAACATTACCAATGTAGAAAACTTGCATTACTGTAACAGCCTTTCCGTGTCCGGTAATTATACACTTGCGCCGGGGGATCTGCATCAAAAACTGCCCTCCCTAATCGCATTCCGGGTTTGTTCCGGAATCTGAATACCGCGGAACAACAACCTCTATTTAGACGACAAACAGTTACATCGTTTTCCATCTCTATAACGGGTAATATTCATGTCGCAGATAACTCTATTTTTATAATTGTCGGGCCGCGCTATAATGCCAAATGCAGTGAATTTTGTCACAAATCTGTAACTTCGCCATTTATTGATATTTTTTAATCAAACCTTGTATTCTTAATGAAAAAGAGGTAAGGTTTAACGTGTGTAATGAAAAATCACAGTGTGAGTAATTTATTTAAACAAAAAATAAAGATTTGCGTAAATATAATTAGTTATAAAACTATGCGCAGACGATGTAAATCATTATTAAAACAAAACTAGTGCAAAAGAATATTAATTAAGTAATTATAGTAATAAGTTGTACAATAAAAATTGAAAATGTTGATGAATTTCTTTGATCGTAATGGCAGTTCACAGGTATTCGAAAAAATTCGCAGGTAATTTATGCTGCTCCACACAAACATGTACCTTAACCTTAGTTTTCCACGCCTGAAATTCACGCAAATATTGACGAAAAATAGAACTTGGTGTAATTCGTGAATAAATTGACGAAGAAATTCATGAATTTATTTGACGTCAAAGTTAGTGCACTACACTTGTCCAACTTCTTTACGAAGCGACGAAATAATTCATGAATTGTCAATGTAAAGCGGCCACAAGAGAACGACCTGTGCAATTCGTAGATCGATAAGCGACGAGTTAAGCGACTGTGAACGATTAAAGATTTTTTTTTATAAATAAACGATTTCTTTGAGCCCCGAATTTGTAACAACGAAAAATATATACGGATTGCTATGTCTATAATAAATATATTGTAGTGAATTCATGCAACACTAAATAAATGTTTCCGTATTGGAGCTGAATTGAAAAGGACCGGGATCCAAAAAGAGGGAGCGGAAGGAAAATTATACGATAACGAACGCGTTTCGGGCTAACTTCCAAACAACTACGGTGTTTAGCAGGTAATAGAGGTGAAATTAGTCGGCACATTCTTTGACTGTCGTCGAACAAAGCCACCGACCGCTTAAAATTCCGATTCGGTTATTCCGGGCCTTGTTTACTCCGTAGCCTGTGACCGCATAAAGGCCGGCCATAGACGAAGAGAAATATTTTGAGACTTGAACTCTCATTCATTCATAAAACAGAGCTACATTCTAATGAAAGATATATCTTCAATTTACAAGATATTTACATTATTTAGATTTTTATGTAATCCTGGTTCTAAACTGCTTGTTTGATGTATATTGCTGTGATATTACCAGAATAACGAAGTAAACGAAAATAAATAAATTTTAAAATATGCACATACTGAAGTCGCAGTTTTAGTATTCCGAAATTGCCGAGTAATATCGTTTTAGCTGAACACCATTGTACATAAAAAGAACTTTTGAATAGTTCTGGAATACAGAATGAAAACAGATCGTCGACATCCAGCACGTAAATATTGATGCGCGAGCAGTGCATTTTCAAAGCTGAGATAATAAACGGAAGCGACAGTCGATTTTCGATTAGAAGCGAACATGGCGGCAATCCATTAATGCACATGTGCCCGTTTAACACCAAAATATCTCTCCTTGGAAAGCGAGAGGACCTAACTTTGTTTATGCGCGCAACACGTAGCTTTCGACGCTCAATGAACCGACCGACGCCAAACGGGGTGACAAACGGCGTCCTAATTTTTCCCTCGAAACTTCCTAACTTCGTAACTCATTCCACCAGATGAAGTCTCTGGACGTGCAAGCGTGAGAGCGCGGAATTGACAAATTATTCTCAAAGATCGCAGACAAGTTAATGTCAATCAGAAAAGCGTGATTACTTTTTTTTCCAGTGCAAGTCTCTAAGCCCTTTTTGTTTTTTTTTGTCCAAAACTAATACATTGCAAGGTTCTTGAGGACGTCATCAAAAATCGCTGTGCTATTGCGATTGGTTTGATTGATTCCCGCACGTCACTCGCAGCAAACGGCAATTCTGCAACGTCATCGATTTCAATCGGACATCCATATATTACATGTACGTCTGTGCAACAGTCGATTATTATTGATATTGCTATGTAATTGTCGTCGTACAGAGCAGAAGTAGCGTAATTGTATTAGGGCCAGACGCAAGCAACATAAAACAGATGTCTACAGCAGCGGCATACATAAAATACCAATGAACTCTCCGAACAAATGTTAGTTGTTTCTTCCCTCGTATCTCCATAAAACTTCACACGGAACTCGAAAATTTATTGGTGCCACGGCTGTGCGGAGTATATACTGTCGGACAGACGGATTTAACGCGCACGTGAACGCAACGTAAACAAAGATTCGTTAATTAAGTAACACAAAGCAAACACACATATCTGGTGTGGTGTCACTTCGACGTCGGGCGATGTTGTGTAAACAGAGATACATACGTAAATCGACGCTTCTTCATTACGCAGTCTACGTTATGTAAATGTGCAGCAGCACTTTCATGTGTGTATTGGCTTAGCATTATGAAAATAAATAAGTAAATCATCTCCAGCGACTTAAAACTACGAAAACAAATAGCCGTTCGTCGCCAGGTAATTAATAAAGTTCGCCTTAATGTGACAAGCGATTAATACATTTACGAAGTACCGTGAGATTAAATAAAAAATGAAATAAGCTTCTAGCAACAAAATTTCAGTTGACTAACCAAGTTATCACAGAATTATAATTTTCACACGATTGCATTGCAAACTTCTTTAATTGAAGTTTGTCAAAGTTAAAGCACGAATTTGGATAAATTTTTAGGTCATTTTCTATTTAAATCAGGTATCATAAAATAAATGTTTGCGTTAGCTTTGTTTTACAATATCAGTTATTTCTCAACAATTAATTCACCGATGAGCTCATTGGTGAGTTAATCGATGACCTTATCGTTGAGGCAATCGATGATCTTATCGGTGAGTTAATTGCCGGTGTCATCTCGGAAACAATTTCCTTAACTCTCGCCGAGAAAAAGCACAACCTAATATTACACTCCCACCGTCGTTGTCGGTGAGTTCATCGATTAACTCACCGATGAGCTCATCGATTAATTCACCGATGAGCTCATCAATTAATTCACCGATGAGCTCATTGGTGAGTTAATCGATGAACTCATCGGTGAGTTAATCGATGAACTCATCGGTGAGTTAATCGATGACCTTATCGGTGAGTTAATCGATGAGTTCATCGGTGAGTTAATCGGTGAATACATCGATAAGCTCATCGGTGTGTTAATCGGTGAATACATCGAGGAGCTCATCGGTGAGTTAATCGAGAGATCATCGATGAACTTATCGGTGAGTTAATCGATGAACTCATCGGTAAGTTAATCGAAGAGCTCGTTGGTGAGTTAATCGATGAATTTATCGGTGAGTTAATCGATACTTCTGTGATGGATTTTCAATTTGTTATTCGAGCTATCCAGGTAATTATCGGGTACATACCGGTACCTGGGTATTTATCAGGTAACGGATAATCAATAACGGGTTCCTAGGTAACAAAATTAATCATGTATCCGTAACCCTAGTTAAAGATATGTAAAGTATTCATTTGACTGTTTTACGTATATGTTCATTTCAAATCAAAACATCATGTTTTTAAATAGAACATCTGCTTTTGCGAAGTGTATAGGTTTTCTGGTTGACATTCCACGTGATAAGACGGTTTCATCCATATGCAGGGAATATAATAAAGTTTCTGAAAGCTGCCGGGCCGGTGTCATCTCGGAAACAATTTCCTTAACTCTCGGGGAGAAAAAGCACGACTCTAACATCAAATTCCCACCGTCGTCGTCGGATTATTTTTCGCCAGAGAGATGGATACGTTGCCTTCCTTCGGTGATGCTTGTCCGAGCGTAATTCAATTTAGCGATGGCGAAAGTCTGTCTCGTCGTTGACCCCGTAAATTATAAATCGCGCGAAATTAACGTGGGCCGCACCGCGGGATCCCGCCTGATTTTTCCTTCGGGGAAAATTTTAATTGCGAAATCGAACGCGGCCTCAACAGTGAAATTTAATAAATTCCTTCGCCGAGTGAGTTTATTTCCAAAGTTACACGACGAATTCAGATGTAATTAAGGCGAGGAGAGCACTCGAAGCTCTTTGATGCCGCCCTCGCAGATGCGATTCTTCTTCCCTTGTTTTTTAAATTCTTAATTTCGGAATTAAATACCTGGTAACAAATGGTATTCGACTCTTTTTATTTTGAGGATAGAATTTAATTTTCCCGAATTCATGTCAGTTTTGTTGGTTAGATTTTTTTTTTTTAATATTGAAAGATAAATGCTACATAAAATAATGACCATTCTTAGGAAGTATTTTTCAATCTAACAGATCAGGTATTCGGCTAGTTTCCGGGCGATATTATAATGCTAGTGCACGATCCAATATTATCCTCGACGAGTGTCCAAGTCGACGCTAGTCGACCCCCCTGCACTTCAACAGTTGAAAATTAAGATCCTAAGTTAAGTTAAGATTTCAAGCAAATGCTTAAAACCTGTCTAAGACATTGTTTAGGATTTTCTTAAGTGTACAACTACTGTCTACGTTTATCCAAGAAAAGGTTTGATTTTATTGACCAGCATAATTTTTGAATCTAAAATTTTTGCGCGCAGCGCAAACACTGCGATTTTGAACGATAACACGCGATAAATCCTTATTTGGCCCCACCTGTGGCTCCGCCTTCGCTGTATTTCGTCCCTTAACGCTGCCCTGCCAGAGATGGTAGGAAGTTTGAGAAGCAGACTCTTAAACAATACGTGTTACATTTTCTGCAGAGCGTGTTACATTTTACAAAGCAAACCGCTAGAGCATTGTCACCGCAGCCGCATTATTAACGCTCGCCTGCAAGCAATAAAACGTCGTCGGCACACCACGTGAACGGCGACGTAAATTGCTTCGTTTTCAACTAAGCGCAGGTGCAGGAGGGATGACCATGCGAAAGAAGTGCAGGAACAATTTATATAAATAATTCGGGCGCGATGAGATTTTCTTCGGCGCGCAGGGGAAAAATGGGGCGTCTTTATTTAAACGGCCCCGCATTTGTTCTAAACGCCGGCACGCTTTATTTAAAGTTCTGATGCAGGTTGTTTTGCTTCTGCAAAATAGATGAGCTTTCTGTAAGAGCATCTCAGAATGTGCAACGATTTATCGACGATCTGTTTGGATAAAATTATAATCATGTGTTTTGATCTTACTTCAGCTAAGCTAACTCTGCAAGACATAAATAAGGAAATTGAGAGAAATAAACAACAAAGGAAGTGATTAATTGAAACGGTTGTCAAAACGCAAACATTTTACTACAAATATTATTCGACAACAAACATAAAGTTTAGCTTTTTGACCTAATATTGCATTAGGACAAAATAGACTCGCAATAAATTTTTTATAAATTTTTAACGTTTTGAAATTTTATTATTCCATTATGGGGAAATATCCGGAATAATAAAATGCTTTTAACCAACAAGTTCATTACCGCCAAAATGTGATCATCACAAATCAATTAATCCACCTACATCGCGTGTTTAACTTAATTACAAAATCCAATCAAACGCACACATGGAATTAATCGCAAATATGTGTTGATTTTTGAAAGGACGACGTCCTGGCGAGATATGCATAATTGTAAATTTATGGCAATGAGTTTTTAGTCGGGAGGCACAGGAATTTGAGGTCGCGTTAATCACGGACGGAAACTGGATTATTAATAAAATTCGGGGGGCGAAAAACCTCATGAATAATAATGCCGGCGACAACCTAATGCAGTTTACGTGTTGCTGTTGTAAGTACTGCGAGTACTGCACGCCTCGTGGCACACAAATTGTCGGTCAAACGTTGCGTTAAAAAAGTGTGTACGTGTTTGCTGTTTGAACATGCAAATTAAATTCGCGAAAAAATTACATGATGTGGCGATGTACATTTTCAACGAGGGTACTTTTTATAATTACGAATTAGTTCAAAATTTTAAACATGATAAATTCGCAGTTTGAGAAGTTACAAAAACGCCCTTAATTCAAATTAGTTTATGTCAGTACGACGTAAAGCCAAAAAAAATAATAATAATAAAATAAATAAAATAAAGAAAACACGACAAACAAAACTGTGAACGAAGTCTCGGAGCTGAGAAGATTTTGGTAAAGTAGTAGTAAATAAAATTGTGATGAAATTTTGTCATTCGCATCAACAATAAGAGCGTCATACTAACTAAATATGCAGTGTTAACTAAACACACAATGAACTAACTCCACACCGTGCGGCCGGTATGGTGTTCGCCGACTATGACAAAATGCACGCCATAGTTTAATGGAATTTAATATCAGGGGCATCGACGTCGGGGCACCGATAACGAATAATCGCATGAACGGTTCAATTTGAAGTCTAAATTACGCCCTTGTTGTTATTTGCGGGTCCGTTTAATTACGTCGCATTATGACGATTATTCCGGAACATTATCATACCGGACATCAAGTGCAGATTTCCGATGGTGATGGCCATTTTGCGCGTTGGACAAATAACTTTGATCAATTATTTTCATTGAGATTGTTTATAATCAAATACGTAAGAGCAAGGTTAATTTTTTTTGACGTTATTTTTTCAGTTTCTTAAACGATTTTCAAAATCGCGCTCATCGGTGAGCTCATCGGTGAGTTCATCGGTGAGCTCATCGGTGAGTTCATCGATGAGCTCATCGGTGAGCTCATCGGTGAGTTCATCGGTGAGTTAATCGATGAGCTCATCGATTAACTCATCGATAAGTTCATAGATAAGTTAATCGATGAGTTAGTCGATGAGTTAGTCGATGAGTTAGTCGATGAGTTAGTCGATGAATTTATCGATGCGCTCACCTGTAATTTTATTGTCAAAAACATCACTGAATTAAACGATAAACTTATCGGTGAGTTAATTGATGAACTTATCGGTAAATTAATGAATGAATTTATGGGTGAAATAATCGATGAACTTATAATTAAAGTAGAATCTTGTCCGATGAAATTTCGTAATAAATTTTAAAACGTAGAGCGTTAGTGCCAATTTTAGTGTCCGTTTTAAAATAATTTATGATGAACTTACAGGTGAGTTAATCGATGAGCTGAGCAACGAGTTAATCGATTAGTTGAGCGATGGGGAGAGCGATGAGTTCATCGATTAACTTCACGTTTTCATCAATCAACTTATAACAAAAATAATTTTTTGAAAAATTGGCTGAAACGCCATCATCAGGAGTATTTTTTTTATTTAGGAAAATGTAAACAAAACAAAACATTTAAAATTTTTACATTAAAATAATGAAGACAGTGCGGCGTCTGAAATCGACTTAAAAAATGAACTTGTAGATAAGCACATCAATAAATTATCGGCCGTGTCATTGATGACTTCATCAATGAACTCGCCAATGAGTTCACCAATAAGTTAATCGTTAAACTCATCGCTTAGCTCATCGATGAATTCATCGCTCAGTTCATCGAAGAACTCATCGCTAAGTTCCTCTATAACTCATCGCTCAGATCACATCAATTAATTCACCGATAAGTTTATCGATTATTCAGCGATGTTTTTAACAATAAACTACAGGTGAGCGATTACCTTACTTTACTTATCGGTGATTTAATCGGTGAGCTCATCGGTGAGTTAATCGATGAGCTCATCGGTGAGTTCATCGATGAGCTCATCGGTGAGTTCATCGGTGAGCTCATCGGTGAGCTCATCGGTGAGTTCATCGGTGAGTTCATCGGTGAGCTCATCGGTGAGCTCATCGGTGAGCTCATCGGTGAGCTCATCGGTGAGCTCATCGGTGAGTTCATCGGTGAGTTCATCGGTGAGTTCATCGGTGAGTTCATCGGTGAGCTCATCGGTGAGTTCATCGGTGAGCTCATCGGTGAGTTCATCGGTGAGCTCATCGGTGAGTTCATCGGTGAGCTCATCGGTGAGTTCATCGGTGAGCTCATCGGTGAGTTCATCGGTGAGTTCATCGGTGAGCTCATCGGTGAGTTAATCGATGAGCTCATCGGTGAGCTCATCGGTGAGTTCATCGATGAGTTATTTTAATGTAAAAATTTTAAATGTTTTGTTTTGTTTACATTTTCCTAAATAAAAAAAAATACTCCTGATGATGGCGTTTTAGCCAATTTTTCAAAAAATTATTTTTGTTATAAGTTGATTGATGAAAACGTGAAGTTAATCGATGAATTCATCGCTCTCCCCATCGCTCAACTAATCGATTAACTCGTTGCTCAGCTCATCGATTAACTCACCTGTAAGTTCATCAAAATTTTTTTAAAACGGACACTAAAATTGGCACGAACGCTCTACGTTTTCAAATTTATTACGAAATTTCATCGAACAAGATACTACTTTAATTATAAGCTCATCGATTATTTCACCGATAAATTCATTCATTAATTCACCGATAAGTACATCAATTAATTCATCGATATTTCCGTCAATGAAATTATTAATGAGTTAATCGATGAATTCATCGATTACTACCTCGTCGATAAATTCATCGGTGATTTCATCGATGAACTCGTTTCTTTGGTTAGATTAGCTTTCTTTTTGTAATTAAAAAAAATAGAAAAATAATGTGGCGTGCAGTTTTGGTAAACCTAAGTGGGACATTGCACATAGAAAACAAGTTATGCCAGGAGTCGTGGAAGCATTAAACAAGTACATAACCAAAAAAAAACTCAAGATTTTTACAACGTTAATTTAATTCTTGGAGGCTACTCAGTTCTAATGTAGTGATAAAATTTGTTACAAACACAACCAAGGAATGCAAGCGGATCTTATACGAACGACTAATGAATCTAGGATTTACTTTAAGGCCAAACGAAATGCACACTTCGTTGGAAGCAGCTCTGCATTTCAGAGAATAAAGGTTAAAATTAAAGTTTTTTTTTTGTTTGCGACTTTTATTGAAATGTAAAAGAAGCGATCGCGCTCAATCGAAGAGTTTTCCAAAGCAATGCAGGGAATTAATGTTTTGCGTTCCGCAGACACACACCGACCGATAAAATTCCATGCGGTAATTTCCAACTCGCCATTACGGTCGCTGTAAAATAAAATCAAACGCATATCATAAACAACCCGGTGTGTTAATTTGCGGCGGCAATATTTCCCCCAAATTTACACCCAATTACGAAATAATTTTCCCATTCGAGAAAAAAAAACGGTAGTATTTTTATTAGGCGGTAATAAATAATTCATGGAGAAAATTAACATTTTTTTTTGTTTTTTCAGAAAACCTTCAAGCACCTAGGTTTACGACGTCTTCGTCGACGAGTAGCATAGTCAGGTTAGGAACTACGAAAATAATTCAGTGGCAAGCTTTCGGTGAGTATACGTTCTTTTAACGCTGCATTAACGCATGACGTATGTCCGCAATTCGTTTTAATAATTGATAAAGCGGCCCTTTTATATTCAAATTCCGACGGCGAATATATCACGGGTAATATCAGTCATTCGATTCACATTCCGCTGACACATATTTAGCGATATTTCACATTTTATTTTCGGAACGCGAATAAGAATAACGATCGTTCCCCCATTATTGCGGTGGTCGTAATTACGTTTTCGGCCGGAAAGGGTGGCGTCGACGTCATACGTTATAAGTGAGTTTACTTTTTTTTATACGCGTACATGTGAGAAGGACTAAGTGAATTTAAAACGAACGTGCTTCATTGCTTTTTAAGAATTTTGCTCGTCGCTCTAATCAAAACCCTAACTCGGAGATCATGTGCAGGGAGGTCTTTCAGAAACTGTGAAGAAAACAATGAAACACTCAAATCATTTCTACGTACGTTGTAAAAGTATCATTCTTATTTTCTTTCTGCGTCGCTACTGGATTACACGGTTTGTTTGTATTTTTCCGACCTAGATTCGTTAGTTGTAACTCTTTGCTTTCAATCGATCATACTTATGGAACGCAGAAAAAGCGCTCCCGTCCCGAACCTACTTTTAATGCGACATTAGGATTGACTGGAGCTGGTCATTGAAAAATTGGCGTGACACACGGCAGCAGGCACTTAACCACATGTAAAAGTATTTCCATATAATAATATTTAGTACCAAATTTAAGTGATCGTTAAAATATTTTATTATATAAAAAAAGATGTTATTTTGCTGAATGCCACTTATCCACTTTGACATATTCCAGACAGAATTATTCTCCTTTTATTTTAACACTTTTAGTATATTAAAGGCGAATAGTTTGAATCGCTACATCCTGCGATCACTTTTTGACACAACTTTGTACAGGAAATGACAAATTGCAGCTGGTTTGTTACTTAATAAGTCATCTCATACAAGGCGACCAAGCGTACTGTCGAAGCATATTGAAAGTTTTTAAAAATTTTGTTGCAAAACGGTTTTGATTGCAGTGGGCCTCTCGAGCATCCTCTGTACAGCTGTTTCGGCCCTATTTGGGGCCTCGTCAGCAGCAACAAAATTTTTAAAAACTTTCAATATGCTTTGACAGCACGTTTGGCCGCCTTGTATGGGATGACTTATTAAGTAGCAAACTAGCTGTAATTTGCAATTTCCTATACAAAGTTTTGTCAAAAAGTGATCGCAGGATGTCGCAATTCAAACTATTCATTCCTTGGACAAGTCAGTTTGGTTTGCAGTGGAAGTCTCGAGCTACGCTTCTGCTGACGAGACCCCAAATAGGGCCGAAACTGTTGTACGAAGATGCTCGAGGGTTCCACTACAATCAAAACCGATTTGCAACAAAATTTTTATGTTAAAGACCTTGACAAACATCATCTACTAACTGTGAATGGCGTATTAGTTAACCATCATAATAAAGGTTTCAGACCGTTCATTAGGGAGCCCTGGGCTAACGTTGTTTGGGGGGGCCCCATCTAATTAACCCAAATTAACCCTTGTTCGCGATAGTTCGTTGTTTTCTACCCTTTTTTAAATACGAAAAGTTAAACTAAGGGCCGATCTTTCCATCTCCTAATAAACTGACTAATGGATAGTTATTTGGCGAATAATTACCATGGAAACAATTCATAAAATCAAACAACCATTCTAGAAAAACTAAGTTATTCGCCGAATAACTTTAATAAGCAGATGAAAACACCGGCCATAAATGACGAAAATGACTCACCCTGCGCATGCGCGCTTGCCTCCACCTCGTTGCAACATGACGTCGCAAATTCGAAAATTTTCGGCGTTTTTTCCACGGAAATCAAAGTTCCGCACGCCGAGAAATGTACACAAAACAATCACCACACTCGAAATTAACGTTTGTCGATATCGTTATGGGTCGCAGTGTTAAAAATTTGGGAATATTTTCGGAAATATCGAAGGCAAAGTACGCGAACAACCGAAAGCAACGTGGCCGCACAGAACAATGCGTTTTTCTACCCAAGCGATGCTTTTTTGTCATCAGAGGTGACTCGATTTGAAAATCACGATTACACGATAAGGCAGACGCCCCGAATAATTCTGATATTTGAAATAATATTCGCATGATTTTTTTTCCTAATTTAATATTTTGGATCATATTTTTAACAATAAATAATTAGCCACTTACCATTATAGTGTAATAATCAATGTTGTTAAATTACCGGTAATTTATTTCTACTGTGTTACCGTAACATTACATTAATTAAAAATTGGACATACCTAAAGTTAATTAGAATTTTCTGATTAATTTGATACCAAATACACATCATTTTTTTTTTTGTTAATAAAATGGGGTTTGATTTTTTTACTATTTCATGCTGTTTACACTAAATAATTTTGGAATTTTAAAGTCTTTAGACCTAAGTCTTGTACATTCATTATCTACCATTGGAAGCTTAATTTGTCGATTGTCTTTTGTTTTTTTTTCTTTGTAATTGTGAACCATCTTTTTTATATGAAAAAGAAACACATTATTATCGAGTTAAATAGTAAATTGAGTTACCTACTAAAATTTCAATATAAAAAATTGGGTAATTTTGTTAATACGAATACATTAAACATTTTTTTTTTAATTTTGAAGTACTAAAAATGAACGCTTGATTAACAGAATTCTAAAAACACAACTGAAAAAGTTAAATAATTTAATTGCACGTGGAGACAATAGTAAATTGATAACAATATAATAATAGTTCATAAATGACCTACAGTAATAATTTATAAAATTTAATGATTGCCCTACGTCCACGGAAACTTGCATTTTACTCGCATGGTGTGGCGTCGTTTAAGGCCACCGCACACCATGCATCTCTATTGTTGTAATTGTAATGCAAGCAACGTTCAGTTATAGCATGCAGTTTTGATGCAGCAACATAATTGCATACTAGTCGCACGTTCGTTTAATTCAATTTTTTAGCACTTTATGTTTTATCCAACTCTTCAGGGAAGTTGGTTATGTAAAGTGTCAAAATAAATTGCAGAGTGCGTGTGTTTTCAATGGACGAAGAACATGCGAACTTTGAATAGTTACTTCAAAATTGAGACCGTTTCCTCATGGGCATGTATGTATACCATATATCTATTAAAAGATGCGTTGGTAACAAGTGAAAATTACTGCAATTACAAACTTGCAGCAATAGAGATGGATGGGTTTAAGACGAATTTATAAAATAATAAAGCATTTTACTTTGGGCGAAAATTCACCATCGTTTCAGGTCGGGTTTTCCTCGAAAATGAAAATCGTACGTCACGAATTTGACTAGGTGCCGGCGCCACTATGTAGTGAAAACGTCGTTAATCACGTTCGCTAATTAAGCCCCAGCGAAATAAATTATTTACTCCCCCCGGCTATACACACCACTACTAGTAAGAAAGTTTGCATGTATCGATTTTTGCTAATTGGCGCTGAAACATTCCTTTCTGAATTAATTAAACGCGCGCGCCTCTTACTTTGATGTGCTTAATTATGCACGCGTTATTAACCGGCAACGAGCGGTTTTATTTTCAGACGAACTTTCTTTGCCGAAGACGCTCATTACGTCTTAGTTCACGATGAAAAATTTACTCAATTTTATAGTTTGTGCATACGGGGTAGCATTAACGAAACGTTTAAAATTATTTGGTACAACACAGTTGAAAATTTTTAATTTACTTAAGTACAAATATGGGGTATTAAAGAAGTTATAGCTTTCAGATCATTTCATGAAATCCTATTCTTTTGAATTCGAAAAGAATGCAAGCAATATTGATGATCACGTCACGTAATATTTGTTATACGAATCGTAATAGACAGGTAACAACACTTGTAAGCGTTCAAGTTGATAGTGTACATATACATATCTGGAGCACGTAAGCAATATTTCAGGCGAGCGGCGTTATAATATGTAAATATCAGATATTTCAGGGGTTGATGTTACCCTAGCATATGCACAGTAGATATATGGTATCGCAATTATGAAACAGTTATGCATAATTTATACGACAATGTCAACGTTAATACACACTCCATCCCGCTTGCCGTTGCATAACGTATCAGCCGGGGCACCCCCGTAAGAGCTCGCATAATTCTGAATAATACAAGACAGCACCACCGGCGTGTCTCCGCCCGACTTGCATCATTAATATCAATAATAATTACAGGTAGCCGACGTCCAATCTTAATAAATCAATTTGTATTAATGAGGTCGCCTTAATCACTAAACATTAGCGCTCCTGATTAAATTCACCCCCTGTTACACCATCTCGTAAAACATCGTCCAAAATTTTATAACGCGACTTTAAAGAATTTGACATTAATAAAAAAATGTCTTCTCTCCATCCGTGAGTTCGTTTTATGAAATTTTAAATGAGTCTAAAAATCTGTACTTAAGGAAATACTGTCTTTCTTTTTTTTTTTCATAAATACCTTTTGCGTTTTAACTAATAACCTAATTCGGTAATATCCACGTACATATGCTAAGTAATTTCGTAAAAATTTGTTTCAATCGAATCCTTTTCATATTTTAAACGCAGACGAAAGGAGAGAAGGAGGGTACAGACCATGAGGTCCTGCGATTTGTAATTTCGCGTTTTCGATCACCAGTTAGCAATCTAATCTCGGTCGGTCGCCCGGAGTCTTTCGGAGCGCTCGAACGAATCGCTGGTTTCTTCTATTGAAAGACGGCGGGGCGAACAAAAAGAGGTCTTTAATTCCGGTTTGAATAATAAATGACAAGTCAAGCAGCAGCCATTGAACGCGGACTCCGGGCACCGGCAATATCATAAACAAACGCTCTCATTACCGAGCATTCACTGGGGCTACTTTATCGCACTGCGTCCTCGACCAGAGATAAATTAAAGATATTTCCTTAAGGCAGAACGTGTACGTACTACGTACACATTCCTTTGCTTCTTTTTCTTTCGCTTCGAAAACGAGCACTAAGGCGAACTTTCGCACATCAAAGCCCTTGCACACACGGAAACATGCTCGTAGCCTTATTTGACACTTTAAAAATGAGAATGAGGAATTAAATATTCACCTACAAATAAACTTCCTCGTAACATTTTGAAATGTACATGAGACAACAACACGTTGACAAACAATAAAAAGAATTGTTGCATGCGCGCTGGTTTTCCAAAAAAATTCTGTCTGTGCAAGCCTCGTGTATACGTACATACAAAAATGTGAAATAATACAAAGAGGTAGTCCACGAGCATGCCTACATGATTATGGTAAACTTAACATGCAAATAAGGCCGTCTAGCGCGCCAACAATTAATATCGTAATAGCTTTTATTTTTTTCTAACTCCGCAGGAAATTAGTTGAGGTAAATCACTCTGCTGGCGTTGGCGATTTACCCCGCATAAAGTGGTCCCGATATAATTATAATATATAATTTTCACAAACGCAAGCACAGCGGGGCGAAAGATAGAGAAAGCGAATAAATTATAAGATATTTTTATTTAAAGTTGTTTCATTGGACTCTGACCGTGAAAACCTGTGCTTTTTTAATTAGCAGGGAAATTTCTTTCTTCGAAACAAAAGATATAGTTTTCCAAATTTCAATCTTTTATACACACCTTGTAAGATTTGAAAACAAACTTTAAAAGATATTAACTCTAATATAAAACGTCTAATACAAATGTCAGGTATCTATTTCCAAACTCTGTGAGTTAATCAAATTAACTTATTACTTTCTGCAAGATTGAATAAACAGTAGAAAATCCTAAAGTATAAACGACAGCGTTTCCATCGAACTACATACTTATTAACCTAACCTCAGAGACCTTTTTTGTATAACATTTATAATTTTACACATAAATATGGAAATCACAGCACGCCCCACGAACTAAATTTCAGTCATTCGCAATAAAATAAATAAATAAAATTAGTTCTTTTATGCGATTTAAAGTATGACTAAGGAAGTGCAGTTTGTTACTTGAATACATCCTGGTATGAAGCGCACGCGTAGCAATGTCCCCGGCTGAACGCAGTCGATGTAAAAGAACTAATGAGCGCGAAATTCAAACAGTTTAAAATAGTACGTAATTGATATAGCATAAACTATGTGAAATATGTTTATTTAATTAATATAATTTTTATTATTATTTTATAGTATACAGCGAATGCAAATTAATTTGATTGGATCAAAAAAAAGTGTAGCAATACTTTGAAGTGCCAACACCTTAAACAAACAAAGTCGTTTAAATTTTCTGATTGATGACTTGAACATGATAACGCGTTTTTACTATTTAGGTATATAAATGATGATATAATTGCTTTTTCACAAGACATTGTATACGTAACAACAACAACAACAACGACCGGAATCAGAAACGGGAAACAACAGATTGCGGGGAGGAAGATGGTAATTGTTCCGTAATAGTAATCACCCGGAGGTAATCTCTCGATTTTACCCTCGAACTGACTTCCCTCGTTAATATTGTAATCGTTAGACTGCTTAATTTACAATCTGCAAACCAATTCTGGGTCTATGGAGCGCGCCGAGTTCATTATAAGTTCTTTATCAGAGTTGTTTTATTGCGTGGAAACTTGTAATGGATTCAATCTTTTCACTTCTTCCTCTTGCACGTAGATTTCAATATTCATTGTTTTATGTTATCCAACGAATAAACGTGAGGACAAAAGTAAGTTTTGATGCAGTTGAATAAAATGTATGCACATAAAATGGATCGAAAATGGCGATAAAAAATGCGCACGGCCTCTTGTCCTCCGGCACTTTTCACTTCGTTATTTATTGATGCGTCTCTGTTTTATTTACACGGAATCCGCTCGGACTTTATCGTCCCGCGTCTTTATTTATTATACTTGCTCCACGCGATATTTATTTAAGGATAATTCGTTAATTTTCGGCGCGAGTATTTATTTAAATGCCCGATTCGAAGATGTACGTTTGCCAGAGAAAGTGTTGCAAAGCTCCTATTTTCCTTTCGCATTGCTAAACTCGATGGTGCTTAAATAAATAAAGCGAAAGATACCTTCCAGAATTGTGAAGACATAGGCAGCACCTAATCCGATCCTGTTGCCTGTTGCGGAGATGAGGAAAAGGAACAATTACGAATCTGTTTCTGTATTAACTTGAAAATTTTATTCCCGCGCAATTAAAAACAATGGCGTCGCGTATTTAAGAACGCCGCTCCCAGAAACTCGTTCCGACTTTTGAATAATGTAAATTAACCGCTTTACGAGATCCGGAACTTCCTGTTTCTTTTCTAAGTACGTTAAATTACAGCACAATACTCCTGATCCCGCGAGTAATTGGGAAGACGATTTCCCCCGGAATGCTGAAACCGTGGCCTGAAGTAATATCCTGCCGCTTTCCGTTTCCGGTGGTTACTTACCTGGCTGTGTTTTTTTACTGAAAGTTTGCGCCCACGATTAAAAGAGAAAGCTAACGCCGCTCTGGTTTTGAATTATTTCAGTTACAGCATAGTTATTCTTGATGTTCCGGGAATAGGGGGTTTTCACGTTACATTTTCGTCGTATTGCTCCCGATGGAATTAAAAAAATGAATTTGCTGCTGGGGTTAACTCGATTAAACAACCGCATATTGCATTTTTGGTGCACAGAGGTTATTAGTACGTACTGCAAAGCGTATTTGTCGGTTATTCGGTTTTCATTTTGAACAATTAGCGATTGAAGTTAATTGCCAAGAGCATTTTTGTTTTGATTTAACACTCCGAATCTTTACTTTACTTTGTAAGACATTATTAAAGTTGAAGCAACAAAATAACGGTCTGTATAAACTGCATTTTAGATTAAAACATAATTTTTTAAGTGTCTCAGCGGTTGCGAATATCTTCAGAACGAATATCTTCAGAACATTGCAATTTATAATGAAAAGCGTGTTCTTAGTGAGCAGCTAAAATATTTTTATTCAAACTCACACAAAAGTGAGATTAGAAAGATTTCATTGACCCTTCCTCTTCCTAGTAACATTAGAAAAAATAAACTGTCAAATTCCGTGACATTAGGCACAGGCAACTGAATATTCACTTGTGTAACTTTGGTTGCCTACCTACATTTTTTTAAATCAATTCTTTTAGAATAAGCCTGTTCCATTTGACAGAATTTCTAGTTCGAACCGTTCAAATCATGCGCAGTAGAAAATTTATATCCTCACGCTCATGGTCAGTACGATTTTGAACGGTTCAGAATTGAAAATCCTAGCGAATGGAACAAACCTGATAAGTGAAACTTAAAACTAAAACTATTCTTTGGTTTCTTATTCACTTGAATCCGAACCTATTTTAAGATATCCCCGTTGGTTTTTTCCGTAAGTAAGCTACAGAGGAGGCGCAAATAACAAATAATAAATTATGCGCATAATTAAATGAACAGCGTCGTGTGCGAATGCATATATTCTGATTAGTGTCAGTGCAGTAGTAGCGCTGTGTTAATATTATTCCGCGCTGTAACCGGATCTCGCGCTTAATTACGTTACTCCCGACATTGATCGTAACACAGGTTATAGCTTATGAAATAATAAACAATAGAGTGAGTTCGGGGGGTCCCCGAAAGACCGGCGTAAAGAACTTTAATACCTAGGTAGCCGCCCGCCCGTAAAATATTTTACGATGTTTATTAAAAAATAGTTATAGGCGGGCGTCTTTTCTTGGCGCGGCGATATTTGATGAACATCTTTTGCAGGCTATCCGCAACCGCAGTATAAATGGCTCAAAGATGGACAACCGATAACTGAATTCTCCACGGAGTCCTTCTACAGGATAATGTCGACCAAATTAGAAGATGGTGGCAGCTACAAGTGCATCGCGTCTAACAAGGTTGGCTCGATCATCAGCGAAGAAATTAAATTAATAATAGCTTGTAAGTGAATTTGTTTTATATGCGAAAATTTACGTCATTTAATAACCATTATTATAATAAAAAATGCAGGTAAAGTTATTATTAGGAAATGGTCTAATTATTACTGCACCCTGTATAATGATTTATTATACAGGGTGCTTCTATGCTTGAGTCAATATTATTAGGAATTATTAGGAATTATTCTCCACATTCTAATGACGAAGCTCAAGTGATAAAACTAGGTGTCGTTAAAACGGATTTTGTAAAATTTTTCTTGAGGGACGGTTACGTAAATTTTGTTAATAAAACATTTATGATTTCAAATCAACTAATAAAAATAATAATAATATTTATTGAGCTCAGAGATCAACATAAGCTATTGTTGCGAATTCGGGGTTCGCAGAAAAAGTGTCATTCAATTTTAAATGATTTTATGTCCACAATCGCTTAACACAATAAATAATTCCCATTCACTCTCTCCTTTGAGAATAGCCTGGAACAAATAGCGAGTAGCCTAAAAATAGAATTTGCCCCATTAAGAAATGTAACAATTTTTATACAATTTCAAAATGTACGAAAATAATCAAATTTGATATCCCCCCTGTGAATTTCTATAATTATTTATTTATGTACTCAATTTTTCAAAATTAAATAAGGGCAGTGGTTGGATTACTTTATGAAGACGATTTCAAATAACTCAAGTTCAGTATCACCCTGTTTATTAATTCATTGAAAATAATGAAAGTAATTAATTACTTATAAATTCAAATATTTCTTTCCAAATTAAACGAAATGGTTACCGCATTCCTACAAAACCATCAAAGATCTAAAAAAAAGTAACTTTTACCTTTTTTTTGCCTTTGACTTCTCTGTTGGGAAATGTGTCACAATGCACTCAGACTTCTTAATGATATGAAACCGCCATTATGAAAATTGCGGGTCAGAATCAGAACCGTGTCGCGCCCTCGCGTTTTTAATTCACCCACAAATAAAACATCGGGTTTCTCCCTTCCCGTTTAATATTTCACGAAATAAAATATTAGATATTCCGATTTGGTGTCAATAGTTTATGAAACCGATAATAGCCCCTCTTTGTGGAGCTTTTAGTAATAACTAGGTCATTGGATTACAGTGGTTTCGATCTGATAAAACTTCCAAAACTTTTACTAACAAAAAAGACACGCTTTTCAAAGTCGCTTAAAAGTTTTGAGATCAACATTTTAAGACGAATTAATGAGAATACCTTGAAGCTTACGTAGTAAAGATAAAGACTGCAATAACCAACTGTGGAGATACGTGACGTGCGAGCCGACCCCAGTCTATTGCAATCTTGTTCATTAACAAACGTTTCTTTCCCTATTTTACTAATTACATTTAACCAACCGATAAGGCGTTTAAATTGCATTTATTTCAGTTATCCTTATTACTTTTTAAAATATAAATAGCTTCTAGCAATAACATAAGCTAAATTGTAATTTTGCATTTCCTGTGTAGACATGGGGGTGTTCGAAAACCAAACGGAATCAACCAAGTCCGTAGAAGCTGGGCAAGCAGCAATATTAGAACTACCTCGGATACAGTCGTCGCCCGGACCGGAAGTAACATGGCAAACAGACGAGGGCCCGCTAATATATTCCCAGAAGTACACCAAATCAAAAACGAACCAACTCATTATCCTCTCCACCGACCTGAATGATCAGAAGGCATACCGGGCGCGCGCGATTAACACGCAAGAGGGCAAAGAAGAGAACAGCGCCTTCATAAGACTGCAGGTCGTCGACGTCGATTCCACCGCGGAAATAGCGCCGGAAATCATTATCAAGCCCCAAGACGTCCAAATTATTAAAGGCGCCGACCAGACCACGCTCGATTGCATAGCTAACGCCCGGCCGCTGCACGAGCTGGAGACGTTGTGGTTTAAGGACGGCATCCTCATAGAAAATTCGGGCATCACCTACACTTTCAATGACGTTTGGAATCGGAGCCTCACTCTGATTTCTGCAAATTTAACGCACACGGGAGACTATACTTGTCAGGTCTCGCTGAGGTCGGGGGGATTCCCGACGGTCAAGGCGAACGCGAACGTCGTCGTGCAGGAGAAACCGCGATTTGTTAGTCACACGAAAACGGAAACCCTGGAGGATTACGGGGCGCAGATTAGTCTGCCATGCGACGTCGTCGGCATCCCGAAGCCGAACATTTCTTGGTACAGGAATTCGATAAACATCGAGAGCTTACGAGACAAAAGGTGAGTTAATCTACGTTTGCGGCTCAAACAAAAATAGACACTCATTCATAATTGATGTGGAAAGGACGTGTGTAATCGAAACTAACAAAAATTAGAACAATTTTCAAGAGACAGGCAAATGAAAATGTTTCATACGTTCACGTCATTTGTTTCAAATCTTCTTTGTCGAATTAGAGCTAACACAATACAAGAAACAAAAGACAACTGAAATAAACACCAAGCACAATTCTTAGATGAATAAAAAACAGAAGAGGATCGTCTATTTTCATTTGTTTGGGAGCGATTGAAATTCAAAAGGCTCCGGAAAAACTGCAAAAAAGACGTTTAGCTCCTATTCCGAAATGTTTAAATGTCTGTAATCGGGAATAATAATAATTGTTATATTTTTATCTTCCTAACTAAAAACTCCATCTTACTTTTTGTAAAATTATTTAAAATTGCGTAACTGGCAATATAGAAAGTGTTAGGAAAGAGTTTATACATGTATTTCGGCCTTAGTGGGCCTCATCAGAACTCTGTACCTTAAAAAAAATTTGGTTTATTGAAAAATTTAGAAAAACTTACCCCTTTTTTGAATTTCTAAAATCCCAAAAAACAAGAACAGGAATTAATGATAAAAACAGAAAAAATTTTTGGTAGAGAGTTCTGATGAAGCCCACTAAGGCCGAAATACATGTATAAACGCTTTCCTAACACTTTCTATATTGCCAGTTACACAATTTTAATTAATTTTCATAATTTTCATCTGGCAAGAAAACTTGATTTTACTTTTTGTAGATACAAAATCGAAGAAGACAACTCGCTCGTGATAAAAAAGCTGATGATTGCCGACATGGGAATGTTCCAGTGTTTCGCCCGCAACGACGCCGGCGAAAGCTCGATGTCGACCTGGTTGAAAGTGAAAAGTAAGTAAAACCGCCGCGCCCCCCAAATTTAAATGAAAAACTAATCGTTGAACACCAACAGAACGAGGCAGAAAGGTTCGGAGCCCGCGTCAAAACATACTGCGATTGCGAAACATGAGCGAGCGACGTAACAGAAAGAATTTTCAGTTTATAATCACCTGTAAGGAAACAGAACTTGACTGCTTAGATTACACTGCACCCGTAGATTAGAGCTCCGTTATTATTTGTTTATTACGTATTTTGCGTTCGAGCGAAGTTATTATTACACACATTTGTTGCACTTCGTACATTTTTCATAGTTTAGCGTTTATCGCATGCACCATTGTTTAAAGATTTTTTTTGATACTTATAATCTATTCCTTATTTATTTGTTATCGGAGTATGTCGTGAAACTCTAGTGAGAACTTGGAACTCAAGTATGTAACTAAATTTTGACAATGAACATGTTAAAATGTAAGCTTTTGCTTTTAAAATAGCAGACTGACGTCCTTTTTTTTAGAGATATGTGGTTTTTTGGGTGGGCGTCTTCCAAACAGATTTGCTTCAACAAGTCTTCTCTGTACGCTTCGGGTACTTAGATTTAAATCAAAAATTTTCCCTTTTATTCTTGAGGCAGGTTTCCAGGAGTCGCTTTGAGAGATTCTTTAAATCGTCTGTCCATATTTTTCGAAACCCAAGTTTCTACACTCTTGAAAAAGCTTTAAAATTCTGCAGAAGGCGCCCTCTATAATAAATATTATTATTACACGTATTATAATAATTAAAATAGTTATAAATACTGGGTCTTAGAACTACCGGATAACCGACGTGGTTGCCTGGCACTCTGGAAGTTTACAATAAGGGTCAAATTCGAACGATTTTATTCATTTTCATTCGGATACTTTCAAGCACAGGTATACAAATATATAAGTAATTCTTCTTTGACCCTGTTTGGTATTAAATAAAAAAAAATTCCACCCGTGCAACTGGCGTCAAATTTGAACTTCTTTTAAGCATCACCACAAGATGTAATTAATGTACCCTGCATGACTTCGTTTGCATGAATCTGTACTTCTTAATTTCACTCGCATGGGTCACTGATTTACATTGATTTTAGCCTCAGTGCCTGTGATGGAAGTCGGACCTCAGAATGTAACAGTCTTGGATGGTAAAGATGCCACCATAAACTGCCAAGCCGTGGGGGCACCCACACCGAACATCACCTGGATTTACAACGGTAAGCTTGATCATCATTAAAGCAAATGACTTTGTGAGGGTGTGCTTAAACCGTAAATAAGTAACCTGATTGATGAACAAAGATGTCTTGTGTGTAAAGTATAATATGCATGAAGAGTGTCGTGTGCACATTGCGACTAATTATTTTACAGAGCAAAACGAAGTCGAAATTTCCGGACGAGTTCAAGTGCTTGAAAATGGGGATTTATTGATTGCAGCGGTGAAAAAATTAGATGCGGGTTTATACACCTGCATAAGGCAGAATGAAGCAGGCCTTGTTCGAGGGTCTGCCCACTTAGGTGTCCTGGGTAAGTACGGAGCTTGCCCTTTTTCTTCTCGCTATTCTTCGTACTAACTATTTTCTTGTGTGTACAACATGTTCCGTTTATAAATAACGATTTAAAATTGCAGTGCGAACGCAAATAGTTCAACCACCTGTTGAAACACGGGTCCTCTTGGGGCACACCGCCACGCTACAGTGCAAAGTCTCTTCTGACCCATCAGTGCCATATGATTTGCAGTGGTTTCACAATAAACAGTACGTAAGTAAAGGAGAGATGCTTCTGCCTCACCGTTGTAATTTCAGATTGATAAACCCGACTGTAAGTTCACGAATTAACATCTTACCAGATGGAACTCTGGAAATACAGGCGGTTCGCGCAGCTGATGTTGGTCAGTACTCGTGTACGGTGGTATCACCGGGTGGAAATGAAACTCGAAGTGCAAAACTGAGCGTCATCGAACTTCCCTTCGCCCCCATCAACGTGAAGGCGTCCAGACTTGATACTGCCACGCAGAGAGCCGTTAACATTAGTTGGACGCCCGGATTTGACGGTAACAGTCCCATAAAACAGTACATTGTACAAAAGCGTGAAGTGCCAGAATTAGGTATGTAATACTTTCGTCCTCTTCACATGATTAACATCGCTTTTGTGCAGTCGCTTTTAGAAAGGAATTCACATTAAGCTGTTGAAGTACAGAAACGATGTTAATGTTTGCATGAGCATGTTTTAAAATATTTAAATGGGAACGTACAATAAGTATCATGTTCAACTATGCCCGAAGCTATCGGTTAAGTGTTGTGATATATCAGAAATAACTATACATCTTTTGAATCTGACAGAAGCATTTCCATAAGAAATATCCAGGAGTAAACCTTAAAGGCCCAGTTGTACAATGCCAATTTAAATTTAGGCTGAAGCAACGATTATTTTAAAAAATATTGTTGCAGGTTTAAGCTTTGGCTAAAGTTAAGCTGGCATTGTACAACTGGGTCTAAGAAGTATATGAAATTCCTATATATTTCTGAAATTAACAGTAATATGGGTACTATCTACTTTTCTTAACTAATGGCATTAGCTATATTGTACACAAATTACAGATTATATTATGCATGCTCATTTCATCCTCCATGTTGAAATACGTTGCTATCAAACGATTAAATGGGCAGGAAATATTTTGCTTTAATAGTACCTCCGATTCCAGGTCCCATACCCGATCCATTACTCAACTGGATCACCGAGCTCAGCAACGTTTCCACCGACCAAAGGTGGGTCCTGCTGACAAACCTGAAGGCAGCCGCCGCGTATCAGTTCCGCGTAAGCGCCGTCAACAGCGTCGGGGAAGGGAGCCCTTCGGAACCCAGCAACTTAGTTATGTTACCGCAGGAAGGTATGCACTATTTTGCAAGCGTAGGTTGAACAGTAAATTGTTTTCCCTTTTTTCCAACCGTGCAGGAAACTTATCGAAATTTATTTTCAAAGGTGGGCACTCACTTAACTAAGTTCGTTTCTGTCCGTCTGCATCTTTGCATCTCTTCTTTCTTTTGTGTGGAAATACGGCATGAATTTGTTGTGCATCGAAGCTTAAGCAGCCGAGCTAACGCTTTCGAATTTCAGCTCCTTCCGGTCCACCAGTTGGTTTCGTTGGCTCAGCGAGGAGCTCCTCTGAAATAATCACTCAGTGGCAACCACCGCTCGAGGAACATCGAAATGGGCAAATCCTCGGTTATATAATACGATACAGACTGTACGGTTACAACGAAAGCCCATGGACAATCAGGAATATTACGAACGAGGTCTGCCCCAACAATCATCTGCTATTGCATAAAATAAATGCGGTGTATTTTCAGGCCCAGAGGAACTATTTAATAACAGACTTGATTACGTGGAAGGATTACACGGTGCAAATAGCTGCGTACAATAACAAGGGTATTGGAAAGTTTACGGATGGTGCTAAAATCAAGACGAAAGAGGGGATGCCGGAGGCACCCCCTATCATCGAGAAAGTCGAGGCGTTAAATTCAACGGCCATACAAGTATGGTGGATTCCGCCTGATCCGCAGAAGATCAATGGCATCAACCAAGGGTATAAGTTGCAAGCTTGGAAGGATAATATCGAGGCTAAAAGATTAACGGTTCATCCAAACTTACTTGATCCGTTGGCAAAGCAGACGGCTGTGATGGGTGGCTTGGAGAAATTCACAGACTACAACGTTACAGTTTTGTGTTTCACTGACCCCGGGGATGGTGAAATCAGTGATTACATTCATGTCAAAACCAGTGAAGATGGTAAGTTAACTTACTTAAAATGGCAATGGTTCGTTTGCTACTACCTAATTAAACCAGAACATCAAAACCAAGCAACTGATTTTGACAATTTACTTTCACATTAATTAGGAATTCCAAACTTTAAATTCTAATTCTCCCTTAACTTAACAGTTCCTGATGAAGTATCCAACCTGCAATTCGATGAAGTCAGTGATCGTGCAGTCAAAGTCCTCTGGTCTCCCCCAAAACAAATCAATGGAATACTAACGGGTTATCAGATTATTTACGAAGTGAAAGACGATCCCAGCTCACAGGAAATCCTGAATGTCACCGCAAACACCTTGAGCATCAGAATCACTCACCTAAGACCGACCACTCACTACCGCTTCGAAGTGACCGCGTGGACCGCGAAGGGACCCAGCCCTCCTAAGATCGCAATCATTCAATCGGGGGTTGAACCGGTCTTGCCACATCCACCTTCAAAGCTGGCCCTCTCGAACATCGAAGCGTTCTCTGTTGTTTTGCAATTCACACCGGGTTTCGACGGAAACTCGTCCATAACCAAGTGGACGGTTGAAGCGCAGACCGCTCGTAATGCCACGTGGTTCACCGTCTTCGAAATATCCGACCCAGATGCTACCACCATCACAGTTGCAGGCCTGGTGCCCTTCACGATATACAGGTTGAGATTGATTTCAAACAACGTCGTTGGGGCGTCGCAGCCTTCGGAGCCCAGCAAGGAATTCCAGACGATACAGGCGCCACCATCACATCCCCCTAAAAACGTCACCGTGAGAGCAATGAGTGCCACGGAACTGAGAGTGCGATGGATTGTAAGAACATTAAAATTGCCAATTTATTTTATTTTTTGGTTTTCTTTTCTTTCAGCCTCTGCAACAAGTTGAATGGTTTGGAAATCCGAGGGGGTACAACATAACGTATGCAGAGCTCAGCACTGGAAGGTCTCGCAGTGAAACCATCGATGATCCGACTGCAAACTCTCACATTGTATCTGGGCTGGAGGAGTTTGCACTGTATGAAGTGACCATGCAGGCTTATAATGATGTAGGGAGCTCAATTCCGAGCCCAAAAGCTTTGGAAAGAACAAGAGAATCAAGTAGGTTGAAAACTGTAAAAATAATAATATGATAACAAATTGTATTACAGTGCCATCATTTGGACCAATGAACGTCGAAGCGAATGCAACGTCATCAACTACCATCGTAGTTAAATGGGGCGACGTCCCCAAAGAACACCAGAATGGCTTAATAGAAGGTTTCAAAGTTTATTACGGAGCTGATACGAGATCGCTGGTTCAATTTAAGTTGATTCCAAACAACTCCACCTTTACTACCACACTGACCGAGCTGCGAAAGTTTGTACTGTACCACATTCAGGTGCTCGCTTACACTAGGTTAGGTGATGGAGTCCCTAGCACGCCTCCGGTGAGAGTCCAAACATATGAAGATGGTGCGTGCTTTTAATAACGCCTTAAAAAATACGAGGTTGTAAATTGATGTTTGTTTTATGCAGTTCCTGGCGCTCCTTCGAACGTTTCGTTTCCCGACGTATCGTTTACTTCGGCCAGAATCATCTGGGACGTGCCGGAAGAACCGAACGGTGAAATCCTTGCGTACAAAGTGACCTACCAATTGAACGACACGCACACGAATAACAATAAATCATCAAAGGAATTCCCACCATCTGATAGGACGTTTAGGTATTAAATTGAGGTTTGTGTTTAGGGGCTGGAATGTATTGTCTTTTTTTGTTTCAGGGCCACAAATCTAAAAGCCGAAATGTACTATTTGTTTTCAGTAACGGCACAGACGAGGCTTGGTTGGGGCAAGACTGCCCATGTGCTGGTGTTTACGACAAACAACCGTGAAATACCTCAGTCCCCTTCAATTCCTCAAATCAGCCAAAGCCAAATACAAAGTAAGCAGATCACATTCAGCTGGACGCCCGGACGAGATGGCTTCGCCCCTTTACGGTTCGTTTCCATTAAAGTTCCGGAATTTAAAATTATGGTTGTTATATTTACAGGTATTATACCGTGCAGAAAATGGAAAATCAAGGTCCATGGCAGTCACTGCATGAGCGTGTAGATCCTCAGTTAACATCGTTCACTGTTTCGGGTTTGAAGCCATACACTTCGTATAAGTTTCGCATTCAAGCAACCAATGATATAGGACCAAGCAGGTTCAGCCCCGAGTCAATTGAAGTCCGAACTTATCCGGCAGGTAATCCTCTGCAGACAAAGCTTGCGGCTTTCAGTAACTCGTGCTTGCAGCTCCCAGCAAAAGTGTCAGCAATGTTAAAGTTGTGCCGATAACAACCACGAGCGTGGAAGTCTACTGGGATCCCATCGAGGAACACTTTTGGAGCGGTGACGTTAGCACTGGAGGATATCGAGTTATCTTTCAACCGGTTTCAGATTTTCCCACCGCGCTTCAAGCCACCCCCAAAGAAGAAGTCATGGGAATTCATGTAAGCCACCAAAAAAAGAGTAAAACTACTGTGAACCAAAAAAAAATGTTGCAGGCTAATAAAATGGTCTTAAGCGAATTAATGCAGGATCGTAACTATGAGATCGTCGTGGTACCGTTCAATTCGCAGGGAGAAGGACCGGCCAGTCCTCCATCGACTGTTTACGTGGGCGAAGCCGTCCCAACTGGTGAACCGAGGGGCCTTGAAGGAGAAGCCGTTTCGTCTACTGAGGTGCGTTTGCGATGGAAACCTCCGCAGCAGAAAATGCAGAACGGAGAACTCTTGGGATATAAGATATTCTACCTGGTGACAAAGTCCCCACAAGAACTGCCGCCTGACAAAAAAATCGAAGAAGAAATTGAAGTGGTCCCGGCAAGCTTCACGTCGCACAGCCTCGTTTTCCTTGATAAGTACACGGAATACCGCATACAAATCCTGGCTTTTAACCCCGCCGGAGATGGGCCAAGATCGCACCCGATCATTGTGAAGACTCTGCAAGGCTTGCCCAGCGCCCCCGTCAACTTGTTCTTCAGCGAAATCACCATGAACAGCCTAAATGTATCTTGGGATCCACCAAAGATGCGTAACGGTGATATAATCGGGTACATCGTGACTTACGAAACCACAGAGCAGAATGAGCGTATGTTAAATTCTACAGGGTGCACTTTTCTGGTAGTTTCAAAGCTGTCTTTCAGGATTTAGCAAGCAGGTTAAACAGAAGGTGACCGTGACGAGCCTCTGCGTGCAATCCCTCGAGGAAGAGGTGACGTATACGTTTACTGTGAGGGCCCAAACGTTGGATTATGGGCCCGCAATTTCCAGTAACGTAACCACAGGGCCCCAGGAAGGTTCACCTGGAACACCCAAAGAACTATCGTTGGCTAAAACCCTGTCTAGCATCGAGTTACATTGGTTAAATGGACCTACGGGTAAAGGGCCTATCCTCGGTTATTACATAGAATCAAAACGAAAAGGTTCTCACTTTAATTATGATTGCTTATGTTTGTGCTTACGCTTTTTAATTATAGATGATACACGCTGGCAGACTGTGGTTAAAACCACCAACGGTCCCCTGCTGGATTTCACGGTTTCCTATCAAAGCTTACTGCCATCAACTTCGTACAACTTCAGGGTAATCCCATACAATAAGTATGGAATCAGTTGTCCTGCTTATGCCGAGGAGACAGTTTTAACCCCATCAAAGCTCTACCTGGAATACGGCTATTTGCAACACAAGCCCTTCTATAGGCAAACCTGGTTTATGGTTGCTTTGGCAGCCCTGTCGATCATCATCGTTATTATGGTGATTGCTGTGCTCTGCGTTAAAAGCAAAAGTTACAAGTACAAACGTAAGTGTACTCTTGAGTGTTGCATATTTTTCTTAACGACTTCTTTGTTCAGAAGAAGCCCAAAAAACACTCGAGGAATCCATGGCAATGTCAATGGATGACCGGCAGGAACTCGCAATGGAACTGTACAGGTCCCGACATGGAGGAGGTAATTTGAGTTCATTAGGAACTATGAGTAAACGTAGCACTTTGCCTCGTAAGCCTGTACATCAACCCCCTCCTCCTATGTTAGGGAAGTCTCCACCGAGACCGTCTCCGGCCTCGGTGGCCTATCATTCGGATGAAGAAAGCCTCAAAGCGTACGATGAAAACCCTGACGACAGTAGTGTGACGGAGAAGCCTTCAGAGATCAGTTCTAGTGATTCACAGGTATGCATAAAACACTTCGACTTGGATGGTCATAAAATGTTTTGTGCTCCCAGCAGAAGCACCGTACGGCATCTTTGGCCAGCCCAGAATTGGTGTGTTAGTAAAGTTTCTAGAGTAGTCGAGATGCTCTCACATTCAGATTTTCTTTCTTCTTTCTGCATTGTCATAATTTACAATTCAGGGATTGCACTCTTGCTTTAAATTTGTAAATAAAAACAACTTACTATTTAAAAATTGAATTGCTACTACGTACGAGAACTTCCTCTAGCGTTCAGTAAACTTATTTATTTTTAATTTTAGGCGAGATAAAACGATCTAGCAGTTTTTTCTTATTCAGTAGCATACGAAGCATGTCCATGTTAAACTTTATCACCAACTTTATTGTCGGATTGAAAAGTATTTACTTCCGTTTCACAGTCAGTGAAATGAAAGCAACAATTCAATAGAGGATTTGGTTTTCTACTAAAACGTCTTCAATATTTTAAGTTCTGGCATAAAACTTCTTAATCCGATAATTCATTTTATATTTGTTAAAATAATTCTTGTGCACATCACATCTGGATCACATGAACGTAAGATCTATTAAGATTTACATTTGCATGTGTAGCTGATAACGTTCAACTTTCTACATTCTGACTGCTCTTTCGTTTAGGGTTCCGAGAGTGAAAACGAAAGCGTCCGTTCAGATCCGCACTCCTTCGTGAATCACTACGCCAACGTTAACGATTCACTGCGACAGTCCTGGAAGAGGCAGAAGCCGGTGCGTAACTACTCGAGTTACACGGACTCAGAGCCGGAAGGAAGTGCCGTGGTGAGTTTAAACGGGGGACAGATCATCATGAACAACATGGCACGATCCCGAGCGCCCCTGCCGGGGTTCTCGTCGTTCGTGTAATTCTCTTAGCCGAATATTTATGGACGTTTAGTTACAAGAATACTTAGAGAACGTCTCCGCCAACGTCTTTCTTAATTCTGAAGATGAAATTCTAGTTCGAGAAATTAGAATTTTAATTCCGCGACTGCGTACGTCAATAAAATTCATTTTAACACTGATAATATCGTATAGATGATAGATATAGTAAAATTATTCACAAAGACTTATATTATCTTAAGACTAGACCTAAGCTCTTATCATTGTATATATTCCATGCCCGAGTCTGATTTTCACTTTCGTATGAATTCTGTTCTCATTTCATCTATAAAAATATGCTATAAATAAATCGTGATTGTATATAACTTAGAAAAATTAACAAATGATCATCTATTTTCTACTCGTTCCTACATTTGTTTTTTATATTATATGTCTTAACAAAATAGATGATGATAGTAACATAAAAATCTCATTCTTCTTCGTACACGAGAGAATCTATTTTGTTACTTCATATACGTATACTTTGTACATTTTATATTTCTAAACGAATGAAAGCTCAAAACTTCATATCTAAAGGCCGCTGTAATTTTTTACGACGAAACTTTTCATCACTTTTCGACATTTCCAGTGTACGAATGGTTTCTTTAGGTGTTAAGCAAACGTACCAATGAATTTGATATTTTTATTTCGGACTGTATTCGTCATAGACTACACTGCCCCATGTTCGCTTATGTAACTTATTACAACAATCATTATTTGTTAAATAAATCTGTGATTCTACCTAAAACTGCCGTTTTTATTTCCCTTTGCTTAAGCCAATTTAGAATTTCGGGTAGTTCAAATTAAAAAGCAAGTTAGGTTGTAAGAAAGAATGTAATTATCATCTGATCAACACAAACTGGCTTTGCACTTCTGTAACCACTTTGTCATGTTAACGTTGATCTCGTTTGCTGAGATTTGCCTGAGGGCTGAATATACGGCTACGTCTGCGATGGTGAAATTGCTTCGGCCACACAACCAAGATGCTTTTCCCAGCTTCTTATTGAGGGACTGCAGTAAACTGACACGTTCCGTTTTAGTCTTGGATCGGACTAGTAAATAACAAGTGTCCAGAACTCCATCGAGCTCCGAGGGATTTGGCATCGTTTCATAATTTAAACTTGAAGTGACTCTCGCCAAGTACCTCAATATGTTTACTTCGCCTAGGATAGGAACTTTTGAAACGATTAATTCTGTTTGGCTGCCAACTGCAAAGAGAAGAGATTCTTGTGTGGCATGCATTCTTTTACTTAAAAGCAATAAAAGCAAAGGAGAGAGCAATGTTGGAATAAAAATCGAGAGATGCAAGGACAAGGAATAATCTGGAATTCAAGTGGCTTGAAAGTGTGATGAAGGAAAAGATGTGAAGGAAACTATTTCTTTCAAAGAAAGAAATATTTAACTGGACGTAAACATGGAAAAACCAACGAGATTAGAATATCAAAGTCTAAAATGAAAGGATATTGAGGGAAGAAAACTATAACTTTATACGAACGTAAATTGACTTTGAAAATGAGTGCTTCCTTCTAAAAACTTATTAATTGTAGTTATGTTCTTAACCTCAAAAAGGTTATTGCAAAATCATTGTTGTGGTAACCCTGTTTTTCACACTAGCTGTTCACTTCAAATTACTAAAACCATCTAGAAAGGTGACTTACCTTCCTATGGGTGATCATAACAAATATCACCCAGATTAGTTTTGTTATTAGAAAAATAACTTTTTTTTTTTCAAAAATTTTATAGCAGAATACCGGCTTAACTAAGCACTTCTGGATATAGGTATTTTGGGTTCAACGTCTTATATCAAACCCAGGAATCTGTGGTGAAGCCGTGTCCACTTAATTTAGCGACACCCTGTATACTACAGGCAATTAGACCACTGTGATTTATAATATAATTTCTTAAGTGATATGTTGCTAAATTATTTTATGTATGTATTGATGTTTCTCCAATATAAATTGCATTACAATATTTATCTATAAATATATTTAAATACATAATTATTTTTGTTGTATAATTAATTTCATTAGAAAGTTTTTTATATCTTCTATTGATATACTTTCCTAAAATCTTTCTTTAATTATTTGTAAATTATTTTTGTGAAAATTTCTAAGTGACAGTAAAATTACTCTATCAATTAAGTTACTTCTGTAACAAAGAATAAAGTGGAAGCCAAGGAGAAGGCAGACAACGGCCAAGTTTATCTGGGATAACAGGAAATGCAGAATGACTGCTGAAATATGCAATTTAACCAACAAATTTAAAGTGTACGTTAAAATAATTTATTATACAATTTTCACTGGACAAGAATCTACTTTAATTAAACAACCAAGTTTATAATTTAATTGCATATTTCAAGTTGTTCTTGGTGACTAGGTGCAACTTTAATTAAAAAATTAAAAAGTACTCACCATCTTTCCAAATTATCCGCACGTTTATCTCCATTAGCGGCTTTAATTTGGGCCTAAAGCTCTGAAGCTTTTCCATAAGTTGCTGTGCGCTTTCGCCAAGGTCTGACACGGAAGAATGCAGGTGGCACTGTACCTTCAAATGAATGTCTTTCCAAACGGACTGCAACACTTGCAGATAGTACGGTGGATGAGTGGAACTCACATTAATCACAAGATCAGGAATTTTTTCAACCTAAAAGAGATGTGCTTAAGTTTCAAAGTGTAGTTGCTGCTGTGACTACAGAATTCTATAAATCAACCTTCAAACTTAACCTAAAAGATTCAATGTTCAACCTTACCTTCAGCTGTTTCCTCTCGATTATGGGTTTGGTTATGATCAGCGGTGTATTAACTCGGAGTGCCTCTTTTAAAGTGAGCATCTGATTCTTGAGCTCGGCCAGCTGATTCAGGATACGTTCCTGTCGTACCACGAGTGCAGCCATCTCCGGGGGCTCTCGTATATTCTGAAAACACTGTTCATAAAATTCTTAACCTCAAGTAAATTAATAGCAGATTTTGCAATTAAAAATGAGTGACAAAAGAAAGTCAGCAGGAAGATATGCATTTCCTCCTTTGTGCAGTTTGTACATTTGGTAACATGACAGTTGTTCAGAGAAATTGATAGCTGCTGTGTCAGGCAGGCGAATTCTGCTCTAAAATAATGGTGAGTACCTTCTTTTGCCCTCTGCTAAGCGCGTAAATTACATCAAGATGCAAGACTAATAAGATTGAAACCTTCAAAAACTGAATAACCTGGTCGAACGTCCCCAAATTTGCGCCGTTCGTCTTCGCAACGTGTCCCGTATCCCTAATCGCCGTCGTGCCGTTTCTTGATGGCGAGTGGAAGCTTCTAATTTTGTACATACAATCGGGCGTATCCACGACCAAGTCGTGCCCAACTATGGGCTTCATGAAGTACATTTTCATCGGGCCGTTCATCTCCTCGGTAATTGCCTGGCTTTTCGATTCGATTCAATTTCCAATAGGGCTTCGCTCGTTCGATTTCATAATCACAAAATGGCGTCGTCCATATTTTCGAAATGTCAAAATCATAGGCGTCGGCGGCTTCCGGAGGACACCGCTCGCGCTCAAATCATCGTTCAAGACGAAAGCACGCGCTTGGGCGTCGTGATTTGCGACTAAACAAGATTTTCTCGTAGTTTTCCAGCGAAATTTCCGGGCGGCGTCGACGTAATATGCGTCCCAAGTTCTTCACGAGTCGTCCATTTTGTTTTCCGTTCCGATGTCATGTAAATGAAAACAGTCGGCGCGCAGTCGGTTGTTGCCGAACACTTCCTTTCCAGAGCGGAAATCGCTTCGTTTTAGTGAAATCGCTGCGACGACGTCGCAAACGATTTTCTTTTCGCTGGGAACCTGAATGAAAATTCACGCGGTGTATTTACACGATCGCAACGAATCGGTGAAAATATTTTTCCCGCAGACTTCACTGTCGACATCTGTCGACTCGCACAGTGGTTCACAGTAGAGGCGCTTGGATTGGACGTCGGGATGTATCGCAATATTGACGTTTTTTATGTATTGTGTGCAATATTTCTGCTTGTAATTCGCAAAACTGCCTTCCACAAATCCTGAAAAGCCTCGTCCTTTTTGCTGGGAGTGCGTTTCGGTCCAGGCGAGTTGCATTTTCTATGCTGCATATTGTCATGGCGGCGGTGCGATCAGCCAATAGGAATGCTCGTTGCTTCGTTTGTTAGGTGTTCTTTTTCACTTCGCGGTTCGCGTCACTGGGACATCCTTATGGCGTAATGAGTGATTTACATCCGAAACGCTGTGTGTAATGTGCAGTGTGTCCTAAACGAATTAGCGGTGCACTTCCAAGGACCGTCGAAAAGGCCAACAAAATGTGTTTGGACCGCTTTGTCACGTGACGTAGGTAATAGAATGGCGAAATGATCGTACGGCGACCATGAATCGTTTCAAGTGAAGTTTTGACATTCGTATTTGTATACAAGCTTGTTTTCATTGTACACCACGTGTGTGTGACCCTATGATTGACAGTTAGGACGCATCATGTCTGCAAGAGGCGTGAAGAAGAGGGGAAGACCCCCCAAAGTTCACGTTGCAGAAAGAACTAAAAAGTTTCAGTATCATTTGCTAAAAAAGCCCAAATATTTATTGAATTACAACAAAGGTTCAGATTCTCAGCAAAGTACGCCCACTCCGTCGAGGCCGACCTCTCCACAGGGCAGCGATGCTGGCAGAAGGAGTAGCACTCGAATTCGAGGGAAAGACGGTCACAGGACGGGCCGGAGAGGTGGAGGATACGTTGGCTCTGCATACCAGCGAAGAGGTTATAATCCAAGTGCAGCCGATTACCACGACTCCGAGTATCACTATGGCTCAGATTTCGGTGACGAGTCCAGCGACAAGAGCGAAATCGATGACGACATCGGCTTATCAGAGAGCGAATCCGAGGATTCGGTGGACCCGGGCGCTACTAGTGATAGTGACTTTTCACTCAGTGGTTACAGTACTATTAGTGGGACGCCACGTAGGACTGCCAGTGTGCCGAGGCAACCGACACCTGAACCCGTTTGGCTCCAAGACAGGCCCCTATCCCCGTTGAATTTGCCAAAAACCTCCGACGACCTGTTAGTCCCGCATGAGCATATCATGTCCATAGTTAGCATATATGAAGTACTGAGACACTTTAGAAATCTAGTTAGACTGTCGCCGTTCAGACTGGAAGATTTTTGCGCGGCCCTCGTATGCGAAGATCAGAATAATTTGCTGGTCGAGGTCCACATCATGCTCCTGAAGGCTTTACTTAGAGAAGAAGACTCGCAACAGACTCATTTCGGCCCGCTCGACCAGAAGGATAGTATTAATATTTCTCTCTATTTATTGGATTTTATGACGTGGCCGGAGGTGCTTAGGGCTTACGTGGAGAGCGATAAGGGCTTCGATGGATCTGTCTTGCACGTTTTAAGCACCACCGACTATCCTTTTTGTGCACTGGAGGACAAGATTAAAGTTTTACGGTTTCTAACTGATCAGTTTTTAACCACGAATCCTGTACGTGAAGACTTATTAAGCGAAGGTATTGCTTGTTTTCATTTACGTTTACGAAATGTAAACTTTTTTGGTATCTTTTGAATGTTGCGTTTTTCTTTTCCTGAAAAGAAATCAAGACACAAGGCAACACCCAGAAGACATTAACATATCATGATTTATTTATAAACCCAAATCATTGGATTAAATTTTTGCTGTTGTTTACATGAGATGCAAATACAGGGTGAGCAATAATAGGTCTACTTGTTATCCTACACTCGTGTACAGTAGTGCATGTAAACTTTTGTTTTACAAAATATGCTTTAAGGAAGCCTAAATTCTTTGAAAATGTGTCACTACGAATCATATTCATACATACTGACGTGCCACACACAAACGTTTCAGGTTACATTAAAGCATATTTTACAAAAAAGTATACAGCATAGCAAACAGACCTAATGTTTGGAAAGTCCAGTGGCTAAAGACAAAAATGAGACCTTCATTTATTACCTTGATATTGCTAATAAATTAAAAAAAGATTGATAAAATTTGAAATTAGTAAGAGTATTTACAAAGTCATGCTTTAGTATAAGTTTACTATATTTCAGTTCCCATGCACTATGATGATCACTGCCGGGTGTGCCACAAGCTGGGCGACTTGCTCTGCTGTGAAACCTGCCCGGCCGTTTACCATCTCGAGTGTGTTGATCCCCCGCTGATCGATGTCCCTGAAGAAGACTGGCAGTGCAATATATGTCGCTCTCATCGAGTGACGGGCGTAGTTGATTGTGTATTAGACATCGAAAAGCAAGGCCAATTGTCCAGACAAGATCACCTCGGATATGATAGGCACGGGAGAAAATACTACTTCTTATGTCGACGCATTTTTGTGTAAGTTACTCATGTGCATTTACTTATTAATAGATTAAGACGCAGTTCCATAATCGAATTTAAAAGAGACTTTACATTTAAAGTTACTTTCAGATGTAAGAGCAACTGTGAAAACATGTTTGTTTACATATCTGAATGTGTCTCGTTTAAATTTCATTATGAGACTGTGTGAAACTAAATAAGACGCAAAGACTTCACAGGGAGAATGAGGAAGGTGACGTGTGGTATTACACGACGGTCCGACAATTCGAAGAACTACTCAAAGTCTTGGACCCGCACGTCTTGGAAGCCGAACTCTATCGAGAGCTTCAAGGAAATAAAATCGAGATACTTAGACAGATGGAGCTCACCGAGAAACTGACAAATCAGTTCAAGGGCAATAAGAAAAGCTACTTGGAAGTTGAGAACGGTAAGCTGATGCAATCCGTGTGCTTTATATAGTTGACCCATAATATTGTTTTCCAGGGCAAATAATAAAAATGCTGAAAGAAATGGAAGAGAAGTTGGAAGAGGAAAGGAAAGAGAAGGCAAAGCAAAATGCAGAGGATATGGTGGCGAAAATGCATGAGGATTCAAGCGAAATATACAATGATAATTCCGTTGTAATAGAAAATAAGGAGACGGTAAGCACCACTATGGTGGAAACCAAGATGAGAGCGTCTTTGCCTAACAATGAAGATGCTGTGACAGAGCTTTCTACGACAACCACGACGACTACTACTACAGTAACAAGCACAAGTATAGTTAAGTCAATGTCGAATGTAGACTTACAAAACGATGAACTGCCACCAGATTTTGATGATGATGATCCAGATAAAGACAAAGAGAAAGACATCATGACCAGGTCAAGAACGGGCTCGTTGATGCCGAGGACCTTCAACATCGACGATTTAAGACGAAGGACGACTGCCATTTTAAACAGGGAAGATCCCGATAAAAAGAACGATGAGCGAATGACCCGGCTGAAATCTAGTCAGCTAGCTAATGGCACTTATTTATACAAGCTGGGCATGGACAATCAGTTTAAATCATACGTAAATCAGTTCACCACTAATATAATAGCACTCAATAAACCCCAAAGGAACGAGGAACGCGATAAGAAGCGACATTTGTCGCACAAGTTTTCCTTGACCACTGCCTCCGAATTCAAGTGGATAGGTGGAATGAGCGGTAATAAAACCTTACTGTTGAACACGCTGCGACAAACTATCTTGCAACTGGAGCAATCAATTCAAGCCCCGTTCATGCACCCGAACTGGCAGCTGATAAGGAAAAATTGGCTCAACGTGGTCGGAGCTTGCCAACAACCGAAGGACTTCGCGAAAGCCCTGATCGTACTGCAGGTATGCATAAAGCCGGTGGTTTTCGCTAATGTCTGGCATGAACAGTTGGGGCACACAAAGTTATCCCGAATCACCGCCGCAGAAAGGGAAGAACGCAAGAAAATTGAGAAGCGTGAAAAGAAAGAACGTGAGGAAGAGGAAGAGCGAAACCGGATGATCGTGACCGGCTATGTTAAATACACGATGGGCTTCAAGCACCAACTGTGGAAACAGAAAGGTGAAGAGTATCGAATACATGGGAGGTGGGGGTGGCTTTGGCTAACGGCCACCAGGAATCACAAGATAGTTAATTCGAAGCAGCTAGGATTGGCTGCCGGGCCTCACAGAATCATGGTGCAAATACGTGATCACGTTGGGTTAAAAATACTTGCCGTGGATGCGAATATGTACAGTTTTTTGATGAAAAAGTTTAAGAAGGAAGGAGAGAATAATGGGGTGAAAAATGAAGACGCTGGCGGTGGTGGTGACAACGCAAGAGCAGGCGATGACAGTAAGTAATTTTTGTTCCTTTCATGGATCACTTTTTAATTGTGCACTTATTTTAATTAATAGTTCCGGCACCCTTAAAAAACTTATCAGTCGTCTCTCAAGTGATGGAATTCGAGGAAATCGACGTCACGAAAGCTCTTACAACACCCGGACGTTTGCTATATCCGAAAGTTGCAAAGAAGTCGAAGCTCGATGACCTACTACTAAGGAGAACGCAGCTGAAAATGTTGGAGGAGAAGAAGATTGCGCAAACCAAGGTGGAAGAGGTGCACAATGAAGATGAGAACGTCGATGTAGAAAATGAAGACGTGGATTTGGATGGTGCTGGCGAAGTGGGCTTGGAAAGGCAGCTAAATAATATGATGAGCGGAAAGGTTGCTGCTCCAGCAAATCTCGTTCAGACCACAGTGAACAGAGAAATGCTCAACACGATAGCCAAGAAAATACAGGCGTTACGTTCGCACTACACGACTGTCTCAAAACTTGCCAAGGATTTTCAATGTTATTCGAAAGGCTGCAACAGTAACTCGTCTACTTTAACAAGCAACTGCTATTCGCCGCTGTGCTTGCAAAGGAGCAAAGTGCGCAGAGAATTGCTTTCGCTTCTTCGCAAAGCAAATTTACACACGAATGCTTCTACTTCGATAAAGCTTCCGAATTTATTAATGTCTCAACAACCAAAGAAACCTTCAATCTTGGAGCAGAAATTAACGGAACATCAGAACACGATCGCAAAGGAACTGCCCAGTGAAGCCTCAATATGCAAAGACCTGGCGAGTGTTGTGATGGCAGCTCAAAAGTGTGGTGACGACGTAAATTCCGTGTACGTTCCAAAGAAGGTGGTGCAGAATTCCGAGCCAGTTAAACAAGAAATCAAAGTCGAAATACCGGATGATAAGGCACAATTGTTTAATAACATCAATGACTCTGCGTTGTCTCCCCCTCACAAGAAAGTTAAGATAAAACGCGAGAGCGAAAGCGAAGATGTGAACATGGACATCATGTCGCCTGATGACATCAAAGAAATGATCATCGGCAAGACTGACTGTAAAATTGGGGAAACGAAACCTGTATGTATTACAACTGCCATAACCATGACCACCACAACGACGACGACGACCACCACTCAGCAGACTTTAGTCGACGGTGTTGTTGAAACCAGCACGGATACTGTGGTGGTGTCGTCAACTAATACTGGCCGTACCATTCAAACATTGAACGCAAAATCGTCGTTGTACACTGCCCAGCAAAACCGTAGGTTTTGTGCGTACCGGACGATTGTGAAACGAGAGGAACGAGTGGCAAAAAAAGAACACGCGGAGGATGGCACGGAGCGGATCTACTCGGCTGTCTCCACCGAAGGCAAGGTCTATTTGAAAAAGGTCATTGTTGCCAGCAATGATAAACGTAAGAAGCGACAGGTCGTTAAGTACCCGGTGTGTTCTACTTTCCAAACAAAAAAGGCCATTCGCTCTTTGTTAGTGCTCCCAAAGCATGAAGTGCGCAAGCTCGCGAGGCATGCAGGACGCCTATATATCAACGGATTTCATGCATTGGCCAAACCCAACAACATCATCTGGCCTTATCCTTGTGCCAGGCCCATGTTCAAAACTTGCTGGATTTATCGTACGGTGAATTTAAAGTCTCTGGCGAGTGCTGCTTTGCAGCTTAGGATATTGTGGGCGTGTTTGCGGTGGGACGACATGCAGGCGAAACCACTCAGCACTGATGGCAAGCACCAAATTACTACAGAGACGGAAATTCTATCGTTGGAGCTTTTGAAGCACAGACACACGGGACAATTCCTTGAGAAGACCCAGTATTTGAGGAGGAAAGTCGTCATACCTCTAGAGCTGCCTAAGACAATAAGAGGTGAGGTGATATAAATATATTGTAGTTTAAGTGGAGAATAAAATTAAGTTGATTCACTCTAACAGTTTTTCTGTGATTTTGTGTAGAGGTGACATCAATAAGAAGTGGTTTAAGGAAAAGAAAAAGGCCGGAATCACCTCAGAGCACAGATCCACAGGTCTCGGAGGAGTGGGTGGACGAAGAGAAGCTTGACCTGTGGGAAATCAAGCAGTATGGAGAAAGGTATGCTTTTAAGTTGTAAACTTTTTCCAAATTTGACGTATGTTTATATGAAAATAAAATGTAGGTTATTTTATTACTATTCAAGAGTGTACTAGGAAAGGGATGATTTTTTTTGTAATTGTGTTTACTTATTTATGCTTTTCATACTTCACCAATTGCGCTAAATTATTTTTAACTGGGGCAAATCATTAAATGATTTTAAAAAAAGAGTTGTTTTTATCGTGGGGAAATTTTTTAAGGCCACTAAGCAAAGTTGCTTTTCATTTCACTGGATTAATCTCCTCTGGTATCAGAAAATTTACTTTTGTGAATGCGCGCTCCTAGTTTTTGCATGCAACTGCTAATATTAGTAGACGCTCACTTACAAATGTGCATGTACCCCACTAACAGCCTGCTGTATATGTTACCGCAGGATAGAGAAGGCTAATGCTCAAGTTATCACTAGGAGTCGAACGGGTAACCTCCCTCCGGCTAGGACTGTAGTCGATGTAGCCGACACTTCCGGAAAGATCCTCGTTAGCAGCAAAGGTACTGCCGAAGAAATCAAGGAAAAAATGGAGCAACAGTTACGGCTGCAGCGAGCCGCCCACCAACAAAAGCGAGCCCTGGAACTTAAGAATCCTCAGGCCGGGCAAATTATTAAAATGGTCGGAAGCACAGCGCAAAGTGAGTTCGCACAAATTTTAATTCACAATGAATTAGGCGCCCCCAGTAAAAAGTACCACAGAACCACCCGGCTTAAGTTACTGTTTGTCTTAATTGATTTTTTTTAATCCATTATAAGCTGCATCTAGTACAACTACCAAACCAACGACAACCAATACGCCAATTCAACCGAAAGGTATGTGACGTCTTAAGACTGGTTGGTTTGTCTTGTTCGTGCTTCTCTGTTACACTGCCTGTTTGCATGTGTCGGTTCAAAGTTGTCAAATTGTGAAACATTTACTTGTTTTGTAGTGACGACTGCGGACGGTCAGATGAAAATTGTGAAGAATGTGGTAGTCCCGAGCCAAGCTGCCGGAAAGACGACATTGACTTCACTTCTGACAGCGAATAACAACACTGGCAACAAGTTCGCAGGACGCAGGATTTTTATGACCAAAGCACCCGATGGTACAACTCGCGTTATCACTGGTGCTGCCAATATCTTGCCGAAAGCAGTTCAGAATACGCAGCAGTCTTTGATTAAGGTTCAGACTACGACCGGGCAGCCTGCACAGCAAATTCAAATTCAACAGCAAACTGGTAAGTTGATTTTAAGATTGTTTTCCTTTGGAACACACTTATGTGTTGATTCTGCTCACATCCATAGGATCTGTAACTCAAATATGAAAAAAATATAGAAGTTCTGTGGAAGATAACTTCAGAATTCCATTTTTTCTTAATTATAAGCTTACAGACCTTACAGTCCTTACAGAAATGAGCAGAATCGACCTATTCATTTACTGGGTTTTGATGAAATTATTGTGGATCGTTATTAAACTGTTCGTTTATCGTCGTGACAACGAAATTAATAGTAATTTTATTCAGTGGCTACCACACCGACAACATCAAAACCGAATGAAGTACCACAACGTGTCCAAATATTACGAGGTCCGGATGGTCGCCTGACTGTCAAGGGCCTCATGCCGGGCCAGCAACTCGTCCAAATGCCGGATGGCAAGTTGCAAGTGCTGACCACCACACAAATACAGCCTGCAACTCCGACTCCTCCCGTCGTCAAAACTACTCAATCTAACACCCTGACAAAGTCCACAGTTATTAAGACGACATCTAACACTCCTGCAGGTAAAGTTGTGGTGCAGGGAAGTCAAGTGAAGGCCATCCTTCAGCAGCCGGTGCAGAGCCCCGTCAAGACGCAACAGGTCATCATGAAGCAAACTACTCCAGTGGTGCAGAAAATCGTCAACGCCCCCAGTACAGCGGTCAGCGGAAACCAGGTGTTCTCAACTCAACAGCAGGTCGTAGTTAGTGGCAATCAAATCCTGAGTAGCACCAGTGGACAGCAGGTACGTACATCAACGAGTCACACATTTCAAGGTCACGCTCTTTTTTTATTTCTAGGTTATAACGAATCAAATTGTTGTGAACAACCCCAACCTAGCGCAACAACTCCTGTCTGGCAAAGTGCAAGTGGCCACGGTTAATGGTCAGCAAGTTTTGATACGCCCCACTGGCAACAACCAAGCTCAAATCGTAGCACAACTCACGCCCAGCACGGTAGCCCCAGCTCAAATCCAGCATCAAGTAGCCACGCAGTTGCCAACTACAGGAACCGCCTCTCCCATAAAGCCGGTCGTTCACCAAGAGGTGACTCAGAAACCAGTCACCGAAACAATCGACCAAGAACAGTTGTTAGTGGGACAACCTCCCGGCACGGTCATCAAATGCGTTACGGCTCAAGTGATTCAAACACAACAGGGTCCAAGGATCGTCTTGCAAGGCTTACAGGGTGCCGATTTTACGCCTCAACAGTTGGCAACCGTGCAGCAGCAAGTTAAACAGCAGTTATTGAAAGGTCCGTTTTTGTGTTTTATTTCTCTATTATGTTAGTTATTTAATTAATGTCACGTTGCAGCTCAAGCGTCCACCGGAAGGCAAGGTGTGCTTGGCCCGACTAAGATCTACCTTGCGGTGCAGCCAAACAACAATGATGCATGCGATGCAAATTCGCAACCACCCCCATTGACTCCCGTGCAGCAGCCTCCCGTTTCCACATCACAAATTCAATCTCAGTCAAATCCGAATCAAACCGTACCGGGCCTCTTGCAGAGCAGCATCGCCGCTCACCAACAGGTATGCAACATGACCCCAATGAAACCCAATCCCAAGGTGATAGTGCAACCGGTTAACCAGGTACTTTACACTTAACATTCCCCAATGACCGTTTATGTTTCGGCATGTTGTAAATAAGTCATCGTTTAGTATTTAGAAGTGATAATGTCTGATTTGAAAGTTCTGCGCGATTTACACCGATTGTTGTAGTGTTGAGCGCAGAGCTTTCAAACACTGATCACATCCGAAGGTTTGTTTGTAGAAGCGCAGTGTAAAATTTATGTTTGTAAATGTTTCTGTACATGAACGTTTGTTGTAACTTTTCACTACTAACAAATACGGCTGACGTGATTGGCGGGAACGAACCAAATCAAAAGTTCATGTATGGCCTGACCACCGCTTGTTATGTTGTTCGCTTTCAATGTATCAACTAGTTCTAATAAATTCATACTGTTAACATTTTTGGTTTGGTTTTGCTTCTTATCCATCCTTTTTCACTTGTTTTTTTTTTTTTTTTAATCTGTGCTTTATTAGTCGATCTGCTTGCTTCGACTTGTCGTGAAATTGTTGTTTACGTTGCTGCGGGCTGTGACCTACATACTAACATGAAAGTGCATGATGTTTCACAATTTGTAAATTTTATCATATAGAAGATTTTGTTGTTTTCTAAGAAATTGCTTAAAATATTCGGAAAAGATGAATGGAATTTGTTTAAAACTTTAATGAATTCAATCAATTAATTGATAAAGAAGAATAATTACAAATGCGTATAACTTGTCTTTGCTTGTCCATTTTAATTCTCTAAGTTAATAATTTCTGATCTATTATTCATTCCTTGCCTTCCTTTTCATTTATGAAGTCTTTCCTGGACACCAACTGGAGTAGATTTTCTTATTTCTTCTTCATAAGAAACTACATTAAAGCAATCTTTTTGTTTCTCATATTGCATTGAACTTCTTTCTGAAGCAGATTCATTTCCATCACCTCGACCTTCTCTCTGTTTTCTGTAATTTTTATTTATTAGTGAGCTCACAGTAATTCAATTTTATTTTTTTGTTTCTTACTGACCATCTGTAAATAAAAATCATTTATTTCTGCTTCTGTACAAATGCAATTTTCGTTGGTTTTTCACAAATATGACTTAACATGTTATTTTTAGTAATTGCGAAACTTTTTTTTTTTTTAGTTTGTCAGTATAACTGTAAAAATTATACTGGTCATCGCTTATTTAATATACAGGTGTCCACGAAAGGTCTTATACAAAATACATTGTCTTATTCCTCAATAAATTGGATGCACAGATATGATATGTTCTGTAACTTGACCAACCAACCAACGAATAAGAAATAAGAAAATTAGGAACGCCTTTCATTCAGCTCTTGTTGATCCCGGTAACAAAGCGCTCCTCTATTATTGAAAATAATTTAGCAGTAACCATATATGATCCGGAATGGTGCTGATTTATCACTCCAAGAATAGTTAGAAGACAATACTAGATCTAAACAAAATTTTTATGCGACAAACATATTGAAGTTGTTTTAAATGATTTCAGTTGTATGCAACGTTTGCCCCCCCTTGAAAGATATTTTGTGGACTCCCTTGGCAGTTACCAAAAAAATTTCAAACAGGTCATCAAATCCTTAACCTTTGACGGACCCTTTTTTCTAATGCAGGTTTACTTTGTAATTTTTTTTAATAAATAATTTAATTATCTACCCCCTCCCATATATTATTCAAAATGCAGAGTTTTCATTGTAATTACTTTGTCATTTGTTTCATGTATTTATTAATTTCTTTTTTTTTATAAAGAACTTGACAATTCGTAGACCTTTTTATTCGATTTTGTTTTGAGTTGACGATAGTCTTTTGTTTTCTGTTTTGATTTGTTTTTCTTTTACAATTGTGATTTCGCGTTTGTTTTTTAATTTTTAATTCGATTTTGGCGTTTATCATTTGTTTCTTTTCTTGACTTTATATTGTTTGCTTTTTTTTTGCAAAGGTTTGACATTTCATAACTTTTTTTTATTGATCACTATTGGTGTCTCTCTAACTCCATAGTCTCAAGGGCCTTTTTGCCTTTTTTTTTTATCACTTATCAGGCTGGGGAGATCCTGAGTAGCTATCAGAGTCACTGCAATTAGCAAGACCTATCACCACCACACTCTAAAAGTTGTCATTTTAAGAAAAGTTGAAGTAAATGACATTCAATTAATAAATTTATAAGCAACAATAAAATTATTTCGATGACTAAACAAATAGGGCCTGTAAACGTGTTACGAATACGTCGAAAATAAAACAAGCAGGTTTAGAAGTAAATTTTTTTTTATTGTGAACCACCTCCGAGCTTTATTTTTTCACTGGGTCTTATGTGGTCTTGTAGTGCACGAGTGTTTTTTCTTATTTATTTTTTTTTTTTTTAATATCCAGCAAAGAAATTCGTTGGTGTCGTTGCGTGATACGTAGAAATGCATGTGTAAATAACTTGCGACAAATTGGCAGTTAAGTGTAAAAATGCCACGAAGCAGCTCGTTGTGATTGTAGGGGTGGCTTGTTTAATTGTTACCCTTTGCAGGGTGGTGAGAACGCCGGCGCTCGACAGGTTTTAGTTAATGGACAGCAGGTGCAGACGTCGGCAAAGAAAGCGGCGAACGTGGAGCCGACGACGCAAAATGCCAGCAGCACCAACGAACAAAACAAACAGTTCGTGGTTACGCCCGACTACATACAACAAAGTATGTTCGTATATCAACCTTCCGTTATAGTGTACAATCCCAATTGTGCGTACCCATTGCAAAACGACTACGTGAATCATTACAACTAGGAAAGGGCAACCGTTCCGTACTAGTAAATTTACTTTCCGTTGTTTTATTCTGTGATATACGTCGATTCCTTTGTTTAGGTCCTCTGGTTGTGTCAGTATTAACTTCTGCTATGATTTTGATTAATCAACTTACTCGCATGTATGAAAAAAACTGTATTTATTCCAAATTGATGATGTAATAAAAGCGTTTGATTAAAGTGAGAGCGTTTTCTTGGAACCGCCCGCCCTTTCGTTGTTGTTTATTTTTGAGTCGTTTTGCTTTGGGTCTCTTTCTCTTCTTCTTCTTCTTCTACTTCCTCCCACCTCTCTACCTCACCCCCTCATCTCATTTTATTTTCTTTTGTTTGTTGTTTATTTTCGCCGTTGTTTTTGTTCAGCGATTAAAACCGCCCTGAAACAAGAAAACCTCAACCCGGAAATCGAGGAGAAGCTGCTGCAGTTGCAGAGGTACCAGGAGAAACAGATGAAGCAGGAGCCCGAGATCCCCAATTCCGTCGCGTCGAGGGTGAACGCTCAGGCTTCTTCCTTCGGGAGGAACAGCCTGCCCGCGCGGAAGAGGCCCCCCAGTTCTATGAAGAACGACGATGACGAGTGGGTGATGGAGACGCCGAAGCGAGTGAGGCCCAACAGGAGCGCGGAGATGGTGGTGAAAAAGGAGGACGTTCTGTAAGTAGTGGGAAGCGTGAGGCGATTCGGGCTAATCCTGTTGTAATCGTTAGCGTCGAGCCGTTGAAGGACAAGACGATATCTCCGAGGACTCGAGTTAAGTTAAAAGAGGCGCAGGAGCATGATAGGCGCGTGGCCCAGAGGACGAAGATTACGGTCACCCTGTTCAGGCACAAGGAGCTGCTGAAAAAGGATATTTTAAGAAAGAGGTCTTTGCTCGAGAAGGAACTTCAGCATGAGATACAGGTAAGGCTTCTTTTCTAATCTTATCATATACAGGGTGACTGTAAAAGTTCTGACAACTCGAAAGCTGTAATTTGTCACCATTTGACTACTTTAGGTGAATAGGTTTTGAGAAAATTGTGATTCATACAAATTTAAATCTCAAAAGTTTATAAAATGTAAGACGTCAAAGTTTTATTCTAATTAACAAAAATCCACCATCAATATTTGATAACGTAGGGGAAATTTGGGCGCCATTTTTAAATCGTTAAGTATCGTTTGTTTTTGTCTCTTTAATTCCTCATCTTACCTTTGACACTTCGTTTATAGCGTTTTTGTTTCATCTACACTGATTGCACTCAGTGTTTCTTCATCTCATGTTATTACTTTGTCTCGTTGATTTTCTTTTGTTTCTATTTCCATCGAATTTCAGTCTTCTTTTGTTTTTTATTCATAGTTCTTCGAATTTCCACGTCATTTATTTTCTATTCTGTGAAATTATTACAGTTTGTTTTCTTATCGGTCTTGATTTTCGACCAATTCGCCTAGTAGGTAATCAATGTTTCTTGTTCAACTTTTTCGTCGTATTTCATCGTTGTCATTCGACTTTTTGCTTAGAGAATTTTTTTGTTTAATTCCCTAATTACTTCACCATGTGAATATAAGTATCACTAACTGATTAACCTGCCTGTACTTGTGGGGATGGCGATAGCGAATAGATGAATACGACTGTAACTAAAAGACGAGAATACGGCAAAAAAAATGCCATTGATGACGTCTACAATTTGTTTTAACATTTTACTTCGATATCTTCATGCATGGTTATTTAGTTATTCACTTTTGTCTCATTAAGTTGAATGCAGCAAATTAAGTTTAAAATACCTGACAGTGATTCAAATATCCGCGCCACAAAGACGACCAATCACAAATGTTCTTATCTAAACGTAGGTAAGGTTCACCTTTCTGCCGAAAGATGGTGACGTCCACTCACAAAATCATCGAACATTTGAATCTATTATTTGATGATTTACTTTGAATACAACATGAATAAGTGTGTTGGACCGATTTAATTTTGTGCTGTACTTTAATTTGTAAGTATAAGTAATTACATTAAAAGAAATGAATTTTTAGAGAGAGGTAAACGAAGAGTTGGCTGCCAGGACGAAACTGGAACGCTCGAAGCAGGACGAAGTACGCACCGGAAGCAGCAAAAGAAAATCGACCGCCACGTCTGCCACCCCGGCGTACCCACAGACGAGCAAGGCCTCGGCGAAAAGCAAGCGAAGCCAGAAATCACAGGCATCTCCGCCCTCGCAGAGTCGAGCGAAAAAAGAAAAGCTCTACTGCGTGTGCAGGACCCCGTACGACGAAACAAAGTTCTACGTTGGCTGTGATTTGTGCAACAACTGGTTCCACGGCGATTGCGTGGGCATCACCGAAGAGAGCAGCAAGACGATGTCCGAGTTCATCTGCATGGAGTGCAAGCATGCGAGGGACACGCAGGAATTGTTCTGCCTTTGTAAACAGCCTTATGATGAATCTCAGTGAGTGCAGCTCGAATGTTCCATCAGGCGAAGAATACGCCGCCCTCTTTTGTTTTCAGGTTTTACATTTGCTGCGACAGATGTCAGGACTGGTTTCACGGCCGATGCGTTGGCATCCTCCAATCGGAAGCGGACAACATCGACGAATATATTTGCCCCAATTGCCAAAGAAACTCGTCGGTTAACTATGCGAACATGAAAGATCTCACGAACAAAGACTTTGAAGGCCTGCGCAAACTCATCAAGCAAATACAGGTGAGTCCTATTTCAAGTTTAAAGTGCTCCAAAAAAAATGTATCCTATGATTTGAATAGAGTCATAAAAGCGCTTGGCCATTCATGGAACCGGTCGACCCTACGGAGGCACCCGATTATTACAAAGTCATCAAAGAACCGATGGGTAAGTTCCGCTTATTTCTTCGTCCTTGCTTACCTACAATTGGCTTCGTAGATTTGCAGAAAATCGAAGAGAAAATCAACAATCACACGTACAGCAAGCTGAGCGAGTTCATAGGTGATATGACGAAGATATTCGATAACTGTCGATACTATAATCCCAAAGAGTCTCAGTTCTTCAAGTGTGCTGAATCCTTAGAGGCTTACTTCGTTAATAAAATCAAATTCTTAAGGGAGAAGCTCTACGAGAACAATTGATTTTATCGAAGTGATGGACACGTTTAGTGTTGTTAATAACGCATAGTGATTTATTTGAGATTTTTCAGCGAGTAGAGAGCACACACTAATTAAACGTACGAGATGGTGCGCTGTTGTTGATTCGAGGAGTCTCGGATGCAAATTTGTACATAAGATTTACTATATAATGTAATTGTGAATACTTTTGTCGAGCATTTTTTATTATCGTAGGTAAATTTTTATATGAAGTTTTAGTTTAATGGAGACCAATTTCTGTTTATTTATTATTGAAGTGTTGCCAAACACTTTTTAACTGTAATTTATGTTGAGTAAATCAATTGTTTAGATTTTAAGATTTCTACCAGAGTTCAAAATAGCATATTTTTTTAGTTAGTGCCATTGTAGATAAATCGTTACTAATTCTCTGTCTCTCTCTCTTACTCTTTTTTTCTCTCCTCCCCCCCTGTCGATGATTAATTTTCGTACACCCATTAAATTCATATTTATAATCATGCTCTTTCTTTCTTGTTTACTTTCCAGTGAAGTTGCAAATATAACTTGTACATTATAGATACTTGTATTTTATTATTTTGTTAATAATCAAATTAAGAAACACGTTTTTTTGCGTATAATTAACTCGGATAAAATTTAATGAGTTGGGCACTTTACCTCTCTTTGGCAATGAGTACAACTTGCAGCCTCATAGTTAACACGGATATACCAACACCAAGTAATTCACAAGAGACAACTGAGCTTGCAAAAGAAAGCAATTTGAAACGAAAATGAGAAGAAACAAGTAGCAAAAAGGAAACGGGTATTTATTTACTTACAAGAATGTCATTCACTTGAGTTTTTGACAATATATTTCTTTTGGCGTTGCACAAGTCATGGTGTTGCGTTCAATAAAAACCGTTATCAAGTAGGCTTATGTCAAATGCAAAGTCACGTCGTAACTATACGATTATTACAAACATAACCTAACTTTTTATGTCCATTTAATTACGATTTTCTACAAAATGGATAATGAAACTTAATGAAATAAAACATTTATTTTATTACAAATACTTCGAAGATATAAACAAAATATTTGACAGTTGAGGCCGTTGATGACACGCAGTAATTCAAGGTTTCAACTTATGTATTAAGCTACGACGTGCCGTCATAAAATGAAACCTTCTTGATAACGGATTTTCTTGAACGCACGTTATCAATCCTACACTACTACTACTTCTGAAAATTAGGAACAGTTTTATTACAAATTGATTCTAAATGAATGTAAATGTAAAGTAAAAATGGAAAAGAAGAAGCAAAAGAAGGTAAAAATGGAAAATTCTTTCTTACGAAAAAGAAAACAATTGAAAATCGAATTGCGGCGCTATAAAATAAACCGTTCAAAATCTTAAAAGCGTCATCTATGTAAATTTCTTTAAACTACCGTTTCAAGCGCCAAATTTAAATTAATCGCAGTGTCGATTAAAAATTATTATTTTTAATTTAATTTTGGTAATACATGAAGTACACTTTTTTGTATTGTATGGGAAATTCTGGTTTACAAAGAAAAAAAAAACAATTGAAGATCGTTGTATTACAAATTAATTCGAAATGACAGTAAATGTATAGAAAGTAAAAAATGGAAAATACTTTCTTACGAAAAAGAAAACAATTGAAGATCGAGTTGCGGCGCTATTAATTAAACGGCTCAAAATCTTAAAAGCGCCATCTATATAAATTTCTTTGAACTACCGTTTCAAGCGCCAAATTTAAATTAATCGCAAAGTGTCGATTGAAAATTATTATTTTTTATTTAATTTTGGTAATATCCGACACATGTACGGGAAATTCTGGTTTACAAAGGAAAAAAAAAACAATTGAAGATCGTTTTAACAAATTGATTCTAAATAATTATATATGTATAGAAAATTGTGATTTATGAAAAAAAAAAAACGATTGAAAGTCATGTTGCGGCGCTATGAATTAAAGCGTGCAAAATCTAAAAGCGCCATCTGTACAAATTTCTTTGAACTACTGTTTTAAGCGCCAAATTTAAATTGTAAAGTATCGATTATTTTTTTTTAATTTTGATATATTAATTTGTTAATTAAAAGTTAAAATTCAAAAGTACCCAAAACTTTATTAAAATCTTATTTATTTTTACTTTTCTAAAGAAACAAAAACAAATATTTATTCTTGCAATCTACACTAAGGGCCAATTTCATAATCGGATTTAAAGAAGACTTTAAAATTAAACTCACATACAGATGTGTAAGCAAATGTGTCTTCACATCTGAAAGTGACTTTAAATTTGACGTGTCCATTATAAAATTGGGCATTGCATCGCATTGTCAGAGCATTTTCTTACTAAATCCTGCATCGACGTAGGTTTAGAAGAAAAGATATCAATTCTGACCTTTCAAAAACACAAGTGCTATTATAAAATAGTGACAAAATATAAGGAATTTAGAATAAATGTATATGCAAACACAATCAATGCGTTCGCCCCAATTTAATTTCCTCTAATTTTCCAAGCGTAACATCATACACATCCTCGGCTACTTTTATCTCATCTTTAATCCCACCGTAAGACCTCTCTTCGAAATCATGCTTCTCAATGAAATCTTTCACCAATTCCACGATTACCTCTGGTCGATTTAGATGCACGTGATGAGTTCCGGGGACCTCGTGAAACCGAAAGTCCTTGCTGCTCCTCGTGATTGCCGCATGCACATCCCTGAAAATCACCTCGTCACCCATGAAAGGCCCCTTCGCAGTTTTGGAGATGAATACGGGGCACTCGACTCGGCTGGCATACTTTACGAGCTCGACTGGGTTATGCAACTCGAGTTGGCCAACTTTAACTCGGGGGTCCCTTTTGAAATAAAACTTGCCCCGATGAATTTTGGATGGTTTTAAATTGCGCGCCAGCAAGTACTTTGCAGAGTCTACGTCTATGGACCTGTAAGAGTACAAGTGTGAACCTTCATGCGTCTTCTCTTCCATCTCTGCGTAAGTGTAAGCTGGAGGCTCAACTTTGCTGTTCTTTAACTCATCGTACTTGATAAATAACTCGATGCAACCAGCTATTCTGTCGTACTCATTCGGGTATGTGAGCGGATACGAACCGTCAAGGCATATCAAAAAGTCGACTTCACCAGGAAATAAAAATGTGTAAGTATAAGCGGCTACACCCCCTAGTGAATGGCCCATCAACGACAGCTTTTTCCACCCAAAATACTGGGACAGTCGCTTTATGAGGATTACCTTGTTGAAGCTTCCGTTGTAATGGGGAATGCCTGCGGGTATGCAAGAGGAGTGTCCATGCCCAGGAAAGTCTAGTGCCAGTACGGGTATGTGCTTGCACAATTGGGGTATTAAAGTATCGAACGTTCCGCAGTTGTCCTTAAACCAACCTTAAATAATTGACGATAACTAAAGTAGATTCGACATACTTGCCAGCCATGTAATGCAAGGATGGGGCGCTTGTCTTCGGGGCCCCACCACTTTCCGGCGATGTGGCCCCAAGGCACCGGAATTTGTACTTCTTGGTAGCTTCGTTGTGTAAAAATATGTCTTACATTTGCTACAGTCTTCATCGAAGTTTTCAAGAACATCTCTTCCACCAACAATAAGTTAAGAAGTTTACAAAGACTCTGTTTGGTGTAATAAAAGAAATTTACAAAAATCCCTTAAGCACGTAATTTATGCAGCATTAATTAGTCGAGAATTTAAATTTCCTTTCAACTTAATTGCTTATTTCAACATGAATTGCTTATTTTTAACATGTTTTCTTGAAATATGATAAAGCTCACGCAAAGCAAATTAAATCTTGAGTAATAACTTTCACAACATTGGTGTTAACATCATTCTCGCATTATTATTTTTTTTTATTTATCTAATTTCAAAATTGCATTTGTTTATTTAATTTTTTTTTGGAAAATAGGAATAAGGTTTTGGTGTTAGAGATGTGTGACAGAGGTCTTACATAAAACCAAGTTCTTTCTCATTACATCAGTTTATTCACATATCAAAGAGGCCTAAATCTAAAACCTGCAATTAAGAGAAAAACGATTATAGCTGCGGGGGTGTGGTAATCCAGCAAAACTCGTTTGATTCTTGTCAGAGGAGGGAAACGTGTAAACGGGAGGAGAATGAAATAGAAATTAAAACGTGTTTGTTTCATCAGACTTGAGAACGGAGCAGAGTTGAGCTCTTGTCTTTTCGATTCAAACAAAACCGGTCTGATGTCTTCGACAAAAATGCGTACGCACGTTTCGTTCTTCAAGAGATTTGCAAAAAATTCTTCGAAAGAAAATTTTCAATTCTCTTGTGAGCCGACAGCAAAAGGAAACTTGAAAATTCAATTTCTTAAATACACTTCAATTTCATCCAATACCACGTGTTCTTATCCCTTTTTAAAACAAAGGAAAACAATATTAGTGTTGAACGAAATGTTTATTAATGGCTTACCTATAACGTTTCACACATCTTTATAAATCTAAATCAAAACCTTATCATAATAAAACTGACCTTAACTACAAATTGAATTCGAAGCCGAATAGCTCGTAGCAATAAAAAAAAATTGTTGGTATCTCATTAGACACGAAATTAATTTTCAGGTCTTTCATGTTAAAAAAAAAAGAATATGCGACATAGAACTATGGTTCAATTTTTTGCTCGGAGCCTATGTCACATGTCATCATCAAATAATACACATACAAACAAAAAAAAAATTATACGTTGTCGCAACAACAAAAATTAATTCAAGAGCTTACACCATTCGAAACAGTGGAAAAGAATTAAAATGCTGTAAACTCTATTAAAACATTTACTCTAATATTAATCCTTTTAATATTTATGAAGGGACCGTCCGGGAAGATTAATACCGACCTGCAGAATTAGAATAAAACACGAATTAACAAAAAAATTATCTTACACAAATGAATTGTCTACTTTTTTTTTTTTTTTTTTGGTTCAACTCTAAGTCCTATTCGTATGAAATCTAAGACTTTTCAAACTCTAAATAAGTCAATGCCAGAACGTCTCTGTACGTGAAATGTGACATTTTATTTACTCTAAAGCCTCATCAGAGAAAAACTACACAGCAACACACGTTAATAAGTCAGTACGGTACTTACGTGGTGAGTAAGACCTTGATCTGGAACGGTCATAACGTCGACGCCTGTAATAAGGTGAGGGAGATCTGCGATGACTGTATTTTGAGCCTCTATATCCACCACCGCCATAATAGTCACTAAAAGCAGAAAATTAATTCACTACTATCATGTAAACTAACGAATTTAAATCTATGGAAGCCTTTGAAAGCTGTAAGCGATGAGTTTTCCAACTTACTCTCTGTCCCTGTCTCTGCGGCGGTCCCATTTGTCACTGGGGAGGCTGAAAGTGAGAGATCTGTTACTTACAACAAAAAGCGTTGAAATGGTATGTACTTGCAAAGTGAGTTATCGACAGTATAAAAACCAAAACACAAATGTAAATATGGATTGTCTTGTCCAATCACGTCTTGCTTTCTTTAGAAAAGTTCAACAATCTGTGATGTTACAAATTTGACTTCGAGTTTTGCTTTTTGAAATTGAATCACAATTAAAGAGTTCAAAAAATTATTTTCGACATTAGAATTGAATACTTAGGGATTGATTATTAAATAATTTCCTAAATTCTAACAAGAAAATAAAATGTCATAAATTAGGTAAGTACACTTGCATATTGGAGTTTATACTTTTATTAAATTTAGCGAATTTTCGTTTTCACAAAAAGAGAAATTTTTTTAAAGGAGAAAAAATGGAAAACAAAATACCAAAACGTGTAGACAAAAGACTGTCGAAAGAATTACGAAAATCGCTACATTTGAATTTTTTTCTTCAAAAAAAGACGACGATTGATTCGCAGATACTAAAACAAAAACAAAAGGAAACGCAAAAACAAAAGACGGTCGACTTTTTATTGATTAAATTTAGTAAAAATGCAAAACAAAACACCAAGACAAAAGAAGAGCAAATAAAAACGCAAAAACAAAAGACGATTGGTCTACTTTTCATTTATTAAATTTAATAAATTTCCGTTTTCTAAAAAAAAGAAAGTTTTTTCAAAAGACGAAACGTGTAAAACAAAACACTAAAACGTGTTGACAAAAGACTGTCGAAATAATTTCAAAAATCGCTGCATTTGAATTTTTTCTTCAAAAAACAGAGAACGATGAAATATTAAAACAAAAGACGACGGATTGATTCGTAGATACAAAAACAAAAACAAAAATAGAAACAAAAACAAATGTAAACGCAAAAACAAAAGACGATCGGTCAACTTCTCATTTATTAAATTTAATTAATTTCCGTTTTCTCAAAAAAAAGGAAGTTTTTTCAAAAGATGAAACGTGTAAAACAAAACACTAAAACGTGTTGACAAAAGACTATCGAAACAATTACAAAAATCGCTACATTTGAATTGTTTTTCTTCAAAAAACAGAGAACAACGAAATATCAAAACAAAAGATTCGTAGATACAAAAACAAAAACAAATGAAAACGCAAAAACAAAAGACGGTCGACTTTTTACTGATTAAATTTTGTAAAAATGCAAAACAAAACACCAAAACGTGTTGACAGAAGAAAAGCAAATAAAAACGTGAAAACAAAAGATGATCGGTCAACTTCTCATTTATTAAATTTAAGAAACTTCCGCTTCCACAAAACGCTTGAACTTCTTTTCCTTCGAAAAACAGAGAACGATGAAATATCAAAACAAAAGACGACGATTTTCATAGATACAAAAGCAAAAACAAAAAGAAAAACAAAAGACGGTCGACTTTTTTTACTGTTGACGAAGAATGTCCAAACAATTTCGCTCAATTTTGACTTCTTTTTTCTCAAAAAACGAAAGACGACGGTTGATTCGTAGATGCGATACAGAAATGAAAATGAAAACAAAAGAAAAATGTCACAAAATCACGACCGACTAAAACCCAACCGTTTTGAAAATTGAATGAAAAAAAAAACAAAGAAACAAAAAGACAATGAAATAGACGCGCAAAAAAAAAAACAAAAGATGAATACACAAAATAATAATTATTGTTTGTCGAAATAATGATAGGACATCCTGTATATATTTTTTTAATTTTAAAATTTTCAGTTTGTTTTTTTTTTGTTTTTGGTAAAAATCTCTTCCTATAACTTTAACATTAATATAATTAAATAAATAAATACATAACAGTAATAGTTAGTCAATCAATATACTGGGTCATAATACTCATAACGCTCCTACGTTAGTGCATTACATTTTTGAACCTTCAACAATGTACCTACACATTTAATTTGAAAAAAAATAAAATAAAATTACTTCTAAGACAAATGAATTTTTCTTTCATGGTCCCTCATACATATATTCATTGATTAAATAACCACATCGTCCCCTTAATGCTATAACTCGGTAACTCGAACCTGTCTAATTTTTTTAATCTTTACTGCTCTAACAATATAAGTCTTAAAAGCACAAGAAAAATAGAAACAAACAGATAAGTTATCCAGTTGTAGCACTAAGGGGACGATATTGTCTATAAAATTCGACGCACAACATTAAAAAATGTGCAGTAAAGCCTTTGACAAAGTTTAAAGCTACGCAACTTTAACCATATTCTCTATTGCTAAAAATGTTTATCTTGGCCAGTTTACTTCAATCAATCGGAAATGCACTAGGGTTTAAAAATGCAATCCGGAGTTGACGTGGCCGTGAACAAAACAAGAACGACTTACTACGTAGGTTTTCCCATGTAAATCCCAGGCGTGGGCGTGTGTGCCCTCTCTGTGATCGAATAGTCCACCCTGATACTTTTGCCATTGATTTTTAAACCCGTGCACTGCTCTTTCGCCACCTTGGCGTCCTCTGTGCTTTCGAAGTAAACGAACGAGAATCCCCTTGATCTGCCAGTCTATAAATGATCATTATTAAAGACCCCACGTTTCATGTACAAGATTTTTTCAATATTAGGAAGAAATTTAACCAAATCTTTACAGAAAATCTAATGATAAGATCGTAGGACATGAATGAAAAAAATACATACTTTTGCATCGATAACTACTTGCACCCTTTCCACCGGTCCATACTTAGAGAAAATGTGGTAGAGTTCGTTTTCGGTTGTGTAGACGCTGAGGCCAAATACACCCAGGCAACGGGAAGGTTTCGGGTTGTCACGGGTGCCGAGGTGACGTCTGCGACTAGACATGGGGCTGTGTGAGTGAGATCGACGTCCATATCCTCCTGAATGAGAACGGCTTCGAGAGTATCGAGAAGACTTGTAACGTCTGTCTGAGCGAGAACGACTGCGAGACCTGCAACATTAAAACAAAGACAAACTAAAATACACCGTCTGGGTACTTTAATACATGATTATACTGAAAACTAAAATGCAAAGGTGAGGGCAAACAAACAACCCAATTTAACAGTTAATAAGGATTATGTTATAATTTACACCAGGCGTTTACATCTGCCAGAAATGAAGAACCAAGGATAGAAATTGCACTAGTAATTTCCTGATCCTAGAGATTACAAATCTTCTAATGCAACTGGAATTAACTCGTGTAAAGATAGAATTTTGATGGATTCCCTCGCACAGAGGGATTAGAGGAAATGAAATAGCAGATTTTTTAGCAAGACAAAGAAGACGTTTTGGAATAGGGATCTAGTATCTAAAATTTATGAAGTTTCTCTCAGATATTGGGACAAGACAAGTTCAGCACAGGGCAAACATTTATATCTTATCAATCCAGACATTGAAAGCAAGCCCTGATTTGCTAAATTCCCTTTCATAAGGCAGAAAATTTATTGCAACCTTTTGTAGAATCAGAATTGCACAATGTGCCTGCAAGGAACATCTGGCCAGAAGATTGGGAAGAAAGAGGAGACGTTAACCACATTCTTTTTGGGATGCAAGGACAATGATTTGAAAAATTTAGTCAAGTTGCATAACTTTTCCCCATACTCGATTGACTCTCTACCAGGGAATATTGATTATAACTTATTTTCCTTTCTTTCAAGATCCAACCACATACTTCAACCTGCCTAGTATCCTCCTTACCGGGTTCTTTCTCCGAGGCCCCTTTCAGGTGTGTTTAAACTCGCCGGGGCTCCGGCTTGATTTGTGTTTCTTTAAAAAAAAAAAAAAAAAGTGAAAGAAGAAAAATAGCAACCAAACAACTCATTTACATTGCCATAGAAACGTTAATTCTCCAAACTTTGCAATTTTTTTGTTGAATCAGTTTTAATTACCTGGTTAGGTAACTAAAGCTTTATTAACTGTTAAATTGATACTTATTATTATGCAAAATACAAATTACTTGCTCAATGAATCGGCAAAGAAGAACTAAATTGTCTTGGAATAAACGGAGCTGAGCATACTGTAGTGTGCATGTCAGCACGGGATTCCAAAATTAATATCCCTGCATTTTCTAAGAAATTTTGTATGTAATCACAAAACTCTCCAAATGTTGCAGGAAACAAACAAGCCATCGCGTTTTAAATGCTGCATACCTGTACCTACGACTGTCCCTTTCTTCTCTGCGACGTTCCCTGTCCCTATCGCCTTCTCGGTATGACATCTTTCTGGATCGACTCGGACTCCTACACAAAAACACCCTTGAATCAGTGGTTAAAAATAAAAACCAAGAGATACCAACCTTGAGTAGCTTTTCTTGTTGTGATTTCGAGGTGATTCTTCGCGCCGGCCGTGAGGAGAGTGATCACGGTCGTTCATTTGCTTGTGCCCTGCAGGAGACCGGCTTCCCTAGAAACCAAACTATTTATCAAATTGATTTTTTGGACGACAAGTTCTTCAATAAATACAAAATATAATCGCGACGCGCGTCGGGTCGTTAATTTCACGCGTTGCTGATCTTCGCGGGCGGACGGACGAACGGGCGGGCAAGCGGCAAGACCGGCGCGGCGTACGCTACACAAATTAACGACCGAAGCGCGTCTATTTTTAACACGCACGGCGAAAATAGAACGTGCTACTTACCTCCCTATCGCTCATAGTATGACAAAAAATGAATAGGAATTTAAGTATGGGATTTCTGCTGCAAAAATCCCGGGAGCACGTGCAGGGACGCCGACACTTACCACTAGGCAGCCGCCAACAATGGTGACTAAACGTGAATGCGAATCAAAATGGCGGACGCGTGCTTCCTCTCCGGCGACGCTGATTGGCCACCGTTCAAAATCGCGACAAACACGCGACGCTTCCGGTTTACGAATTCCTTTTATTCTCCGCGCGTTGTCAAAAAGAAAATTGCTTGTTGTAAATAGATTCTAAAAGGGTAAGTGTTAGATTTGATAATTAAGAACCACTTTACCTTTCAACACAAACAAAAATAACTTCATTCGTACACTTTTTCCAAGTCAATTTTCCCGCCATTTCTCCGCGTTGTTTCGCAACGCATAGGTCATATGATTCATCGCACATTTTAAGTAAATATATAAATAGTGAGCACACTCACTAACAAATAGTGCTTTTGTGCGTGAAATTAAGATTATTCAGGCTGAGAAACAAATCTAGAACTGTTAGATACATTCGCGCTGCAAAAAAGAACATGAACAAAAAATAAAAACAGCGCCACAAGCGGTTGAGCCTGAATTAAATCGCGGATGTGCATGGTAGTGTAATATATAGGCGGAGACTTTAAAGTACTAATCTCTTTTAACTTGAATCTCCGTATACAGGTATTCAAGTTGAACTACGACTTTTTGAAACACTTTTGAAAAAAATCTGTCCGCCAAAAATTACGTTAGTGTGGCTGGCTCCCTCTTCACAGTTTTGCATTAAACTGCCCCCCAGTGTTACCAACGCGCAAAAAGCAGAAATCCTTCGAGAGTTGTCAAAAAATCCCTTTTCAACGTAGAAAACGTCCCAATTTATTACTAGGTAAATAAAAGTTGCTTACAAAATAATGAAGTAATTAAGTATAACACTTAAGTTGTCTAAACAAATTCGCAAAAACTTTAATTTTGAAATTAAAACGTTACCAATATTAAACGTAAAAGTTACAAACAGCGTGATAGGAATTTTTTAATTAACCAACTGAGCATCATTTTGACGTTTCGGAAGTTCTCTGAAGAATTAAAAGAAAGTTACTAAGGCTACTGTATTTAGAAGGTACTGCCATTCGTTTCCGCGGCTTGCTGCGGAGTTTATGAATTAATTTAACCCCTAATTAAAAAAAATAGAAAGTTGGGGCTCCTTTCAATATACAGTAACCTTTAAAATTATTGGTTTACAGCGCCACTGTACCATTCACTTGCATCTGGGTTTAGAGTAGCGCTTCTATAATGATTTGTTTAGAACTACCGGCTGTCGTTGGAACTAATGCGGCCTGTTTGATGACAGTGCTTTTCTAGATTTACGTGATGGCTGGTGCGATGTTATTTGAGCGAGCCCAATCCGTTTCCGATGCGAATCGGGACAAAGACGTGCAGTTTTTACACAAGATCAAGCGCGGCGAGGAAGACGACGAAAACGATGAGGATATAAAATCGAAAGAGCAGGACATCCTCAACCTGGGAGAGAAGTACAAGAAAGAGGGTAAGGCCAAGGAACTCGCGGATCTCATCAAAGCGACCAGGCCGTTTCTCAGTCTCATAAGCAAGGCGAAGGCGGCCAAGCTCGTGAGATCTCTCGTGGACTTTTTCCTGGACTTGGAGGCGGGTATAGGAATCGAAGTGCAATTGTGTAAAGAATGTATCGAATGGGCGAAAGAGGAACGAAGGACTTTCCTGCGCCAGTCCCTGGAAGCCAGGCTGGTCGCGCTCTATTTCGACACGGGCATGTTTGCGGAGGCGCTGCAGTTAGGGTCGACGCTTCTCAAAGAACTGAAGAAACTGGACGACAAAAATTTGCTGGTCGAAGTACAACTACTGGAAAGCAAAACGTATCACGCCCTGAGTAATTTGCAGAAGGCCCGTGCCGCCCTTACTTCAGCCAGGACGACGGCCAATGCCATCTACTGTCCACCGAAAATGCAAGCGTCTTTGGATTTACAGTCGGGGATTTTGCACGCCGCAGACGAAAAGGATTTTAAAACAGCATATTCGTATTTTTACGAGGCGTTCGAGGGTTTTGATAGCGTCGAATCTCCCAAAGCCTTGACGGCTCTTAAATACATGTTGCTGTCGAAAATTATGCTCAATAACCCTGAAGATGTACAGCAAATCGTGAGCGGCAAGCTGGCCATTAAGTATGCAGGGAGAGACATCGACGCAATGAAAAGTGTTGCACATGCTTCACACAAGAGATCTTTGGCTGATTTTCAATTGGCCGTCAAGCAATTCAAGCACGAATTGGAAGATGATGTCATAGTAAGAGCGCATCTGGGTACCCTCTATGATAACATGCTAGAGCAGAATCTTTGTCGCATAATCGAGCCTTATTCTAGAGTAGAAGTAGATTACATAGCAAAGACAATTAAGCTTCCCATGCCGCAGGTAGAGAAGAAATTATCGCAGATGATTTTGGATGCCAAGTTCCACGGGATTTTGGACCAAGGTGAAGGTAAGTTCGCTTAATTATTATATATTTCTACTTAAATAGAGCGTGCTATATTAATAACGTTGTGTTAATTTGCATTTCAAACACGGAAAAAGAGATATTTAAGTTTATTCTGAACTGGAAGAAAAAGTAGTGGCGCCATCTATGCAAAGGTCGTTGCACTAGAGTTAAAGGCGCCAAATTTAAATTTGGCCTTGTATTATATGCAATGTTTTTATAAATATGTACGTAGATCAAACGTTTAAAATAATCGATTTTGCTTTGACAACAAAACAACGCAGTAATCTTTAGAAAAAGGTTGCTTTAAAAATTATATTCTAATAATAAAACTTGTTATTCCAAAAGTCACTGTAAACACTAGTACGAGTCACTTTATTCAGAAATAGCCCTCCACTGAGACGTACATGAATGTAAATTACACAATGAATTCATCACGTGGACAGACTATGCACAAAAGTAGCAATTATAATTGTTTTGTATAAGATTTGGTTCCATTTCTTGAACAATTTAAATTGTGCAGTGAATTATATTGAACAAAAATTGTTTGCAAAAATCTAAGAGTTCTATTTTCAAAACAATATCTGCTGCAACCCAAAAACGTTCTGTCCCAAATATTATTTTAGAAATTGAAGCAAAGAAGAATAGTCTAAAACGACTTTAAGACAACAGCATAGGAGCAACAAAGAAATAATATGTTTTTTATAATTTGATTTTGTATTTTGTTATTCTTTAAAGAAATGTCGATTTCTATTGCAGTTTCCACAGGGTTAACAATTGTCAATAATTTGAATTTATTTTTATGCTGTGCTCTAGATAAACACATCCATCTCCATCTTTAATTTAGTTGTGACGCATCCACTGTAACGTTTTTTTGTTGCAGGTGTTCTTATAGTTTTCGAGGAAACTCCAGTAGACAAAACATACGAAATGGCATTAGAAACGATACAGAGTATGAGCAAAGTGGTGGACACGCTATATCAGAAAGCTAAGAAATTGTCATAGGTCTTAACCATAGCCTAAATTATTAATTCTTCGATTTATTAAATAATGTGCAGACTGTATTTTTCCTACTTTAAAACCTTCAATTCTCCACACGTTGTTTCTTTTATTTAAAACAAAGAAGCGCCTCCTTCTCCCCGGACCGTTTTAATTAACAATAATTTGATGTATATATGGAAATTAACATAGGATTTTTTTTGGGTTATTAACCTTGTGAACTAAAAATTTAAAATAAAATTGTTTATATGAAGTCGGTGTTTTCTTTGTTTGTGGTAAAGGGAAGTAAGACGCAAAGATTCAAGCTTGAATACCGAAAAAAAAAAATTTACTTAACTTTTTTTGTTTTTATTATTACATTTTTTTTTCTTATTTCTTTTTGAGTTTCTAAACTCGTAGTCTATCTCCATCGGGTTAAACATACCAGGCATTACCCTATTAACCCGATGCCTGGGTAATATCAAGTTAACGTCCGTGGGGCACCATTCGCGTTGCAATCTAGGAATTACTTTGAAGTTTTTTTCGTTGTACTCCCCATACAAATCGAATACACCCGGACCACTGTAACAAGGAAAAAAAATTGAATTTATATTGGGGTAAACTTCGAGCGTTCAGTACCTTTGCTTTGCTTCTCTTAACAGTGATACAAAAGGACCGTGCTTCGGGAGGTGTAGCAGCAAGTAGTTTCCCGGTTCATGCTTCATCAATTCCAAAAAGGTTTTATACAAAACGCCCAATCCTAAACGTGGCTTGTATTTGTGGTGCACCTGCGCTTCGTTGTTAATTTTTTGCAAGTTGCAGCGCTCGATGAGTATCACTTCGCCGCTCTTGAAGTGTGTACGGACTGTGAAAGCAGTGCAATTTACGACAAGTGGATTTGCTTGAGGAATTTCATACCTCTGCATAGTTGGGAACAGGGTTTTATGTAAACGGAAGTCCATTCTTTAATGAGTTCGGTTTTCGTCGGGATGCTGCCCCCAAACTGGAGCTGGTACTCTAACTTTGGTGACACGGTCAGTGGTTGTAGCATCCCACCATCGCTCATCTAGGAGTAAAAAGATACGCATACATGGCGGAAACATATCGGAACAGTTAGTACCTCACACCCATCAAGCTTACTCCGTATCAATACTTTAACATCCTTGAGTTTGTGTCTCGTTTTATTTAAGCTGCTTTGTTCTTCTTGCTGTTGTAAATTCCAAAGGCGATAGGAAGCATTATGGTGTATATTAGGCTCCGATTCTGTTACAGTCTTCTCACCATCTCTAAGAATATCTGCGTGGCCTTGAGGGCTTTCAGTATTTGAGACATTTTTCAAAACATTCTGAGTCATTGGGATTGGTACTTGTTCGTTTTGGAAACTAGAAATCAATAAAACTACTTTCCACTCATGACCAAGTACTGAAAGGTTTCACCTGAAAGCTTTGACGTTACAAAAATTAGCTTTCAACAACTTCTTCACACAGTACTCGTGTATATCCTCTGTGTTTGGTTCCAGTTTACGTAGCGGTTTGTCCAAATATACGATTCTAGGAACCATTGGTTCACCTGAAAGACAACGCAATGACAATATGGAAAATCGGGAGGGACGACAGACCTTTCCGTTCAGGATGTGCTTTGATAATAACCGGGATGCACCAGGCACAATTTAAATTCGTGAAATCCATCAATTTCTTCACAGTACTTGATGATAAAACGACATCTGCATTATTCACTTTTAAGAGCCCGTCGATGTTTGCATCTTTGCTAACTAAAATGTATAAGTAAGAAAGTGTTAAGTGCTTGTTCTGCAGGTGATTATACCAGGCAATTTCGAGTTGAATGTCAATTCTTTGCAGTCCTGCAACAAGTTTGCATTCATGGTGTAACTGTGCATCAAGTTTGGCGGATTAAACTTTGCCAGAGATCCCTAGAGTGAACAGAAAAGAATATTCAACATTAATAGTTAAGCCAAGTTTACCAACATGCAACCAAATAAAATATTGGACAACGTGTGGATAAAACTGTGTAATCGCTCATGTATGACTTGGGGCCCCACTTGAGCCAATTTTTTTAATTGATTATAAAAAAAAAGTAAGTACCAACTCTAGCAAGTTTGCCACGTGCAGCATTTCTATTGGTACATCACCATCACTGTAGGAGTACGCCAACATTTCAGCTTCCACATAAAACCGTGCATAATCCAAGCAACGAGTCAACTCTTGCCTCCAAGCACACTCACCATATCGTACATACTTGCGATTTCTCAAGCGCACCTTCGATTGTGCAACACTAAAATGCCGTTTCGCATATTCCAAATATGACATATTTTCATCCATGATGATTTGCTTCATGTCCTATGGAAACTAACGGAAGTAAAACGCAAACATTTCACGTCGCTTAAACGCTTACATTAAACAGAAGTATGTTGTTTCGATCAAGCAACGTGGTCGCTGTTTTGCCCGACTGTAACATCTCGAGGGCGCTTAAACACATTTCCTGTTGCTTCGCAGATAGCCTGGATTTCCTCTTGCACGTAAAAGTGTAATTCAGGCCCGGGGCCGTAACTTTAGCAGCAGGAGCTTTCTTCGTGGACTTCACGGTCGTTTCCCCGCGCTTGTCGATTTTTACGGCCCCATCTAAATGTGCAAAGACATACGATTCAGCGACCCTGTCTTCGGGTATGAATTCGGGGCCGTGCTCCAAGTCGTGCGGTCCCGAAATTGTCCTTAACAAAAAAAGAAAACGCTAATGAGGTTCTTTTTAACAGAATTGAGCGAGTTTGCTTGCCATTTCATTTTTAAAAAGTCCTCCATCGTATATAAAAATAAATAAACAATAAGTTTTTTAGGTTATGTATATCAACCGGGATTTTTTTTTGTTCTTTCAAGGTACGATTACTTTTACTGAAACATGCAACGTATTTATAGGTATTAAAGTGAGGAATACTTTAATTTTGCAAATGATCTTTATAAATAAAGGAACAGTATAATTAAAGTCCCTACATTTAGGGATTTTTGGAATAAGTTTCTAGATCAGTGTTGCCAACTTAGGGGATAAATAGTTTCAAATCGTCAAGGATTAGGGGATTTCTTTTTTTTTTCAAAAGGATTTTCAGGAAATTGAAAGCACAGAGATGCTGTTTATTGTAATAGGAAATCCATTTGTGTAACAATTCGTGTATTTGTAGTGTAAAAAGTGAGAGTGAGCTTATGTGCGAGTTTTAAAACAGTGTTGCCAAGTTAAGGACTTATTCCTCAGATCTAAGGTTCTTTACAAGCAATCATTAGTTTAGGAAGATTTTTAATTAAAAGATTCTTGACGTACATACTTGAAACGAAGTCCAAATTTTTATATAATTCGCTTACTCACGTGCAAATCTCGACCTCGCGACGTTCTGTCAGTTGAGTTACTAACGCAGAAGTTAATAATGTTGGTAGCACTTGTAAACTGAACTGAATTATCATAGTACCTATTTTAAATCATGGAAATCATTCAAAATCATATAAATCAAGCTTTAATTTGTTTCCTAGCACTTCGCTGTTTTTCTGTTTCTTTTCGTAAGAAAAAAATAACAAATGAAAAATTGTCGCGAAGCGTTTTAAAATCAAATTAAGTTTTCTTTTGCTTTTGTACTTAAATTTTCCCCTCTCTTCTCGTAAAAAAAAATAAGCTGAAGACAAATGAAAAATCGACGATTTTCAGCGCGAAGCTTTTGAAAATAAAATCAAGCTTTCATTTGTTTCTTTGTATGCACTTCATTATTTTTCTTGCTTCTCCCCGAAGCAAAAAGAATTGCCTTTTTCTGACGGAAAGCTCCAGTAAATTAAATAAATCTAGCTTTCTTTTGTTTCATGGTATTTCATTGTTTTTTTTTGTTTCTTTTCGTAAAAAGAAAACAAGAAATGAAAAATTGGCGCGAAGTTTGTGTTTTTTTATTATTTTTTTTTTGTTTGTTTTCATCCGTGCTGCTTCTTTTTTTGCTTTCTGTTGGCGATTTAATTTTCTTACACGCTCCGTTCCTGAAGGGTCGATCTTCTTTTGTTTTCTTTTTCTCGCTTTTTCGTACTTCCACGTTGTTTGTTTCAGTTCCTTTTTTTGTGTCGAAACTAAGATTTCTATGTTTGCTTTCTAAAAATCCACTTTTTGTTTCTTGTTTACCTTTTTCTTCGTTCTTTGACGTTCATTAGTTCAATTTTCTTTGTTTTCTTAGCAAGAAGGCATTTTTTCTATTTTTGCATATTGGTAACACTGTCGCAGATGCACCATCTAGCGATAGAAGAAGAATTTACTGAATTTGACAGGTGACGTGCATGACATTTAAACTTTGAAAGTTGTTTATATCATTTCTTTTTATTGACACCAATAAAATTCATCGTTGAGCATAAGAAGCACTCCTAACTCAATCATGTTGTCCTCTATGGTGAAAGAACACAATGCGAAGCAGGCCGTAGCAAAGGAAATTCAGGGTCAGTCGAAGCACGTACAATTTTCTAGGATAATTCAGTTTTGCGTTTCAGAGGCGAAAAGAAAGGAAGCTTGCGTGGCAGCCAGTGACTTGACGCAGGCTCTCGTTGATCATCTTAACGTTGGGTGAGTAAACTAATTGTCTTTTATTGGCGTAAAGTACTTAGCCCTTGTAGAGTCGCTCAAGCTTACCTTAATCAGAAGCGATTAGACGCAGAGGCGAAGCAGTTACATATCAGCGCCACAAACTTCTCAAAGCAGACCCAACAATGGCTGAACATAGTGGAGACGTTCAGTAGCGCTCTGAAGGAATTGGGGGACGTTGAGAACTGGGCGAAAACGATCGAAGGAGACGTGCGCTTGATAACCAACGCCTTGGAGAATGTTTACAAAAACTCGCAGGACACACAATCGCAGTGACTTACATGACTTTAGTACAGGCAACGTTTTTTAATTCTTACGCTAAGGATAGATTGTTTATACTGTTCAGTGATGTGTTATGCAATAAATTACCATTGTTTGTTATAATTGTGATATGTTGTACACAATAATGATTTGGTTAAAAATATTTGAAGATATAAATGTGGTAAGAGCCAGGTGTACGGCTTTTAATGTGAACTATAAAGTGGGATTTTATCAGGAAGCGTTACTATGAGGTGAGATATAATTCCAGCACGTTTTAGAATGAGTTCTGCCTCCCAAGCTAAGTAATAACTAAATAGTTAAGAAATGTTCTTATTGTAATTAAGTTATCTTATGTTGTAGAAAGATGAATCATTCAGGATATGAATCACTGTAGAAATTATAAGCTTTCTTTAAGAATGTTAAAGGTTAAATAAAAGTTGGCAATTTGGAAATATTTACAGTTGTTGAAAAATGTTAACACATCAATAAAAAAAATTAATTGAAACATGTAAACATATCAAATGTGAAATCCCTCGTTCAAATATATGGGGTGAACATAAAATATGAAGTATAATGGATTATCCATGATGTTAGTGACTATGAATTTATGATCAGTTGCACCAAGCCCTGAAGCATGATTTAAGCAAACCTTAAATTTTAGTGGTGTTTATAATGTGACACTGTATAAGTCATATTTTAAGTGATGCTTAAAGTTAAGCAGAGCTTAAGTAGTTGGTGTAATTGACCATCAGATTTTGTTAAAGATTTAAAAATGATAGTTCATCGAAATATGTCATTTCTATAACAACTTTGATGAGCAGAAAAATAAATAGTTTTCACATTAACAGCGTTCATAGTGACTTAAAGCAAATCTTCACATAAAATATGAAACTTTGATAACTCAACGGAATCCCTTAAGAAAGTTTTGAGTTCCGAGGATGCGAGATTTGCGTTGCTGATTAGAAACTAAAATGAGCTAAATATAAACCGTTTCTTTTTGGCTATCACGGACCTACAATTTCAATCAAAGGACAAGAACGGAAACGAGTGATAAGTTATCACTGTGGATAGGCGAAAACGATTGGCTTATCGTTAGCGATTCCATGCGGACTTATTTGCAATTTCGTTTTTAATACAATTATTGTATGAGAATACGTAAAGTTTAATGTGAAGGCGACCTCCCCTAGCACAAGTAAAAATAGTATCTACTTGAACATAAATAAAGTCGTGGGGATGACCATTTTTTTTAAGTTTATTTTAGTCAGCTCCAGGAGATCTGAATGTGTATTTGCTGCATATTTTCTTAATTAAACATGAAAACATGATTTGAATCGAACGCAAAGAATCTAAAGGAAAATAGCGGGTGATCAAAACTTAGTAATCACTAATTTCATAGCCCACTTCTGGGTGAAAGGCTGATTTTATGACCAAGATCAGTTTTGTCATTAATCAGCTGAATTATGTTGTAAAATCGATTGTCTTTTGTTTTTATTATTATTTAAATTTTATATGTATTTCGTATTTTCTTTTTAATTCTGTCATTTATTTTGCTTTCTCATAGTCATTTTCAAACTATTGATCTATCAAATCGTGTCGCGTAAAACCGATCGTCTTTTGTTTTTATCATTTTTTTTTTCTAATTTTAGTTTTTATTATTTGGTTTTCTTTGTCTTGTCGTCTCTCTTTTAAACTTTTTAAAAATTTTATTTATTGTTAATCAACTGAATTGCCCTGTAATCGACCGTCTTTTGTTTGTATTCTTTAACTTCATGTAGAGGGAGATCGAAATTGATTGTCTTGATTCTACACTACTTTCCGTGAGGTTCTTATCAATATTTACTGAAATGCACAGAAATAATTTCAAATTACAATTTGAGGGAGAAAACGAGTATTTTTGTTCTAATTTGAGGGAAAAACGACAGCCAATAGTTGGCAACACTGCCCGCTAGAGAGACTGAAGACCGCGTGTAGAGAAGTTTGTCCACATCGTTCCCCATTGTAAATCCTCCGGGCCTCGACGACATTTTTAAAAAAGTGTTGTAAATTGAACGAATTCTTATTTAGAAAACATTTTTGATCACCCGTTATATTTACAATCTTTCCAATCAGCTGTTTTCTTTTGGAAAAGAAACTGCAGGGAGACGTCAAGCGGACTATGCTTTTTAACGTTTCGTTTGAGTTATATGGGAGCAAGAGATAATCGAAAATACAGAAACCCGGTAAAGAAAAACCAATTATCGGTAATACGTTACCGGGAAGCGAAAAGTTCGCGCATCCCACATCCTTTCGTGACGAACGCCGAAAGGCGACATTGTTCGGCCGCTAATTAAAGTAAATAGTGATTCATTAATGTTGTTAGTCATGCAAATGAGGCGATCGTGAGCCTTTTTTTCCAGCCGAGACAGATAAATATTATTGTTAAAACCGTAACGAGTTTCCCAGCGATTTTCAAGGGAAACGTCGCCGCGCCTGCGTGCTATCTGTTGCTTTGAGTTGGTCGCCATATGCATTCGACTTGGACGACATAGCAAGCAAAGACACAGGAGGCGGCCGAGAGAAAGTTTTCTTCCTGATTAATCACACGCGAAAATTCCGGACGTGCGTCGTGCGGTTTTAAATTAGGAGTTCCAGGGCGGGTGACGTGATGTGAAAGGGCCAAATCCACCCGCACATCTATTTATTTATTTTAGGTGAGTATACGTTGACAACCTACATCTCGGTGAATAACATTAAAAACGTTTTACGCGACGATAAAAACAGCTTTTTTGCTTTTGTATTTACGGCCTTGGACGCGTGTGCCGTTTGTGGTTTATTCTTTACGTAAATTGACTGTGGGTTTTGGGCTGATTGCAGTTGTACAAATAAAAATATGCCCGGACCACCGCCGCCGCCACCTCCAGGAGGTCCTCCACCTCCGCCGGCGTTCATGCCTCCACCCCCGACGAAAGGTGGAGCAAATGACCGTTCCGCGCTCCTACAACAAATTCAGAAGGGAAAGAAACTGAAGAAGGCCGTGACGGTAGATAAAAGCGGGCCTTGTATACCAGGTCAGTACTTTTATTTCTCTGCACTTTAAAGATGACTTCATTGGTGACCTATATGTCAAAATTTTGATTTTGAATAAATTAGTTTGCAACAAACTTGTATCAAGATAATAATTCAGGGATAACTTTGATATTGTTGGTGAGACTTAAATGTCAAAGTATTCGTCTTGGACCATTTCCGAAATAGTAACTTACGTCATGCAGGTGAATGAAAAAGTAGTAATTAAGGTTTTCCACCCCACGTTACAGTTTTGATTTTATAGTTACATGCCTAGATATCATAGAGATTTTTGATGAAGGAGGGTTAGGGCAAATAAAGAATCGAAGTAGATAGTGTTGCCAAGTCCTAAAAAACCTCCGGGACTTTAGTTGAAAACCCCCCAAATTATTGTCCTAAATACTTCTGTCTTTTCTATTTTCAAAAACTATTTTAGAAATCAAACTCAAAATTCACAAACAACTCTAAAGATAAAAGGAAAAGAAAATTCTCCAAGACTGTGAACGCAGTTATAATTAATTCCTCCACAATTATTTTGTTATTGCAGTAAGACATGGTTTTAAGTTAGTAGGTTGGCTATTATGTTAAATTAAATGCAATGTCAAGTAACATCCGTCAAATTGTGACAGTTCAAGTCAGTTAGGTTAACTAGTGTTGTCAATCTTACGATGAAAAAAAAATATATATTGCAACTTTGATTTAATTCAGAGTAACCTAAATCTACAGTTTGGTCAGGAATCACTGTTTAATGAGTTGGCAGTGCTGAATTTTATTTTTAAATGGTACAAATGGAGTAACTTCCACGGCTTGACACCGACAGCCGTCACTTTACAAACGTCATTTGACATTTCAAATTCAAACTAAAATGCTAATTTTTGTGACATAACCTACAATTTTGTCGCTGTTTGGGTTATGTCAAATAAACCAACAAAACATAAATCAGTGTTGTAAATAGCCGAATAAAAAAAATGGTCTTAATTGTATTGCCAACTCAAAACAGTTGTTCCAGACCACTTTGTAAATCTATATGACATTCATTGTTACATACAATTGTTCTACATTCTCATTAGACATTCATGACATACTGCGATAACAAATAGTGAAGGAGTTTATTATGATTATACTGTGTTAATCATATCAGCTAAGCTAACTAAGACTCGTATTTTTATTTTTCGTAACCTCACCTTATCTAAATAGTTTTGGATAGAGAAGTTTATTTTTTATATTTTGATTAGAAGGTCTTTGAAAACCAAAGTAATGCGCCGATCGCGCCTCTTACGTGTGTTTTGTTCGTTTTGGTGCCCTCAAGGATTGCTTATTACTTACTCAAATTACTTGGTTAATAGAACATTTTTTCTTGACAGCGCCATCTTTACGTAAAAGTTTTTGTTTGGGCTGCAATCATAACCAAAAGATGTCAGTCCTGTCAAAATGATTTTTTAATTTATTTGTATTGAATTTGAATTGAACTGCGCCGTCTATTTGAGTTTCGCCGAACTACTTTTTACAAGTTAATTAATTAATTATAATGATTTTTCCAGTGTTTCAGTCAATGTCGCCCTTCATCAAATTGTTGCTTGTTCACTCGATGCTGCATACATTTTTGTACGTATGCAAATTGATGCTTATTAGGATGTTTAAGTAAACACACTAAACGACATAATTAATCGGCCTTGTTCGTGTCATGAATTTTATAGAGCGGATTAGCAATGTAAATGTGTTTTAATTATTAAATATTCAATCTGAGAATTGGGCGTTAAAAAAGTTAAATCAAAGCAGTGACTTGCGTTCAAGTGAGAAGTAGCTGAGTGCTGATATTTCATTGAAGGGGAAATCCACTTCACCCTCTGTAGCGATAAAAGTATAATTAATTATAATAAGCTTAAATATTAACTGCATCTGTACCTTAAACTTAGAGTTAAAAATAAATGAAATATGAATAAATAATAGACCTCTAAAGTTAAAAAAAAGAATTGCGTTGAAAATTCGTTTGCATCTTCAGTAGATATTGCCTGAGAACTCACTGTTGGGACGGCCTGTATGTAGTTTTGTTTGTGTTCAAAATGTGTATTATTATTATTTTTTTTAAGGTAAATCAAATCAAAATACAAGCAATAATAATACAAGTATCGGCAATAGTGGCGGTGGATTAGGCGGAGGAGCAAGAGGTGCACCCGCTGCCTCGTCTGGCCCTGCCATAGCCAATGGCTTGGGTTTAGGAGCACTATTTCAAGATGGCATCCCTAAATTAAAAGCCACAGGAAAAAATTTGGGTAAGTTCTACTGATAAACAATGAGCTCAGATACACACGCAGATAATCTAAAATGTACTGAAAGTGATTATCAAAATTTATCAGCCTTGTTTCCAGTTATAATTTTATCTGAGCCTGAGATTATGGTCATGTAAACAGGTAGAGGGTAACTCACAAACAGATAAAAATGGGAATTTTTTTTCTCGACTAGACTTATTGTAAAATTTACACCATGTAATTATATTCATATATATATAATCTACGAAGAAAGTGTATGCTTTATTTATTTTTTTTAACTCACTACAACAGTTAGTAATGATCTCTTACTTATACCATATATCAGTTTACAAACTAATTCTTTGGTATTCATAAATATTTAACTTTCAATTTCAAACACTTGATATCCTTCAGCAGACATTGTTAGTTTCACCAGTCGTTTGCGAGCATTTTACATAGACAGTTGGTTTTGCAAATTAAATTAAATTGCACTAGGAACTAAATAGGTATTTACATACATATTACGTATAAGTTGATGATTGTAAAGACTAACCGCATTATCTAATATATTTTATCACGACTTTCCTGTGAAATCTTGTTTGTTTAGTTTGTGCAAATGTTTAAATAATTCCTGATTTGAAAAGTAATGTGTTGGCTTTATCTAACATACGGAAGGAAGTTTATTACTATTTGTTTTTTTTTATTCAATGTAAACAGGGTGTTTACTAAGAGCCAAAATCAAATGCAATAGATTTTTATGTGACCGTTCCCAACTTGGTCACCACAATTCCCTCTTAAATTGCTGTTGTCTTTAACTCTGCATTTTTCGTTTCTAGTTCCTTTTATTCTCAACCGTTCGTTATTATTGATGTCACTTTGATGTCTGTGTAGATTTTTTTTACCTTGAATGGTTACAAATTTTCCCGTCTACATGCACACTTGTTTAGGTGGAGTTAAGAACAGTTCCGGAGCTAACAGCAATACCACTACACCTGCTCCAAGAGTCCCAGAAGCTTTCTCGCAACAACAAAGAAATTTCGCCTACACGCAGAAGGAATTGAAAAAGCAGATGGCCAGCGACAACAGGAACCGGGGCCCTCCCCCACCAGCACCCGTTAGGAACTTCACCGTAGGCCAGAGTCAAGACGACGCTTCCGGCATATCTAAATCAAGGAATGGCACTCTGAACGGCTTCCACAGTAACTTACTCCCTCCAAACTTGGAAGCCAACACCAGTACGTTGCACCGAAAAGCCAGCAGCAACGTAAACCTCCACTCCTTGGATACCACAGATTCCTCAAACGAAAGCGGCAACTTCCAAGCTAGGCAGTCCAACTTCGGCAAACCAAATTTAGCACCCAAACCCCCACAGTTAAACGGTTAGCAATACCTTAGCCCTTAGCTGTAAACTTATGGTTAATATGCATTGCGTTTTAGGAAAGCCTAAGAAATTGTCGCTGAATGGTAAACCCATCGTGAGGACGCAAAGCATGAAGAGCCCGAGGTCCCCGTCGCCCCAGAGCGGGGACTCCACCGTTCAGAACATGCCGCCGAAATTCGGGACCGTTAGGAATATACCGCCGGGATTCGCAGAGAGCCTCAGCAATTTACACCAGAAGCAGAGGCCCCCGTTGAACGAGAGACCTAAGGCACCACCGCCTTCAGTGCCTCAACAGTACAATCCATCGACGCCTCCACCGCCGAGCAAGCTGAACATGGTCAAGCATCCCGGGCACGCACCTCCGCCCCCTCCTAACATCAGCTTCGTGCAGACTTCGAGTATCGTTGCTCCTCCTTTGCCACCGCACAGGACAGCTCCGCAAATACCATCGAGGCTAGTAATTCCATCTGTAAGTGGTTTTTGTTTCGTTTAAAGCAGGGGAAGGGGTACTTTATCTTCAGAGAAAAATTACAATCGTTACCTTTTAATTTGTGTTTTCCCTTGAATTGTAATTGTAAGCTATTTTTGTCAAGGTTTGCCTTAAAAGTTAAGTGATTTTGTTTTAAAAATTCCAACGAATTGGCAACGCTGTAATAAAAACGGGCAGGGAATGTATTTCACTTTAATCAAGTGCAGGTGCGCCATCTTTTGACAACCGCACGGAAATAACGTGCTTGAACGCCCCTCGCTTATGAAACTAACTTCATCCGACCGCCATCTGTCGACAGAAAGTGGAGCAGGTATTCTCATCTGCCATCTTTGACGCGAGCTTGACAGATATTCCGTTTTTATGAAAAAGTTGAACTGTCTTGTTGCCACTGTATGTCGAGAGATGGCGCTCTAAGACTTGTTTTAAAAATAAATGAATCGATGAGAACGCAAACAAAATGAAATAATCGATTTAAAAAAATGTTAAACAATAAAAACAAAAGGCAACCAATTATACAGCGCATTCAGTGGTTTAATAAATTAAATAAAAGAAAAAACGAAAAACAACATTACAAAACAAATTAATCAAATTAAAATATATATATATATATTTAAAATTAAAATAATTTAAAAAAAAACCAAAGCAGAGTTCAATAGATTCATAAATAAAAAAGAAAGAAAAATGTCGGCATGCTTCAACAGATGGCGCGCTCTTTGATGTCTTATAATAAAGCAAATCATTTTTTGTGAAATGCCTCTCAGATTGTCAGAAAGTAACTATAACTTCTATGTGGCGCCACTATAACTTCTATGTGGTGGCCATCAGATGGCGCCACTATAACTTCTATGTAGTGGCCGTCAGATGGCGCCACTATAACTTCTATGTGGTGGCCGTCAGATGGTGCCATTATAACTTCTATGTGGTAGCCATCAGTTGGCGCCACTATAACTTTGATTTTTTACTTTCCATTTCACTCGTCAGAACTTAACTAACTTCTGAGGGGTGGGCGTTAGATGGTGCCACTACGATTCGGATTTTTACTTTGCATTTAACTGCCTAGGTTTTGGTCACCTCACTGAAATGTCTTCTTTTTTCTTTTTTTTTTAATAGATACCTGCAAATTTGAACACGAACGGAAATGCACCGCCGCCTCCTCCACGGAACTCGTCGATTAAGGACGGCGCTGCTGGCAGGCGGACGTCTTCTCCGACGGATTTCGATGTGAAATTCGCCAACAGATTTCATGACGTTAGTGAATTCCCTAGGCCCTCGCAGTTTAGAAACGCGACTAAAATTTATTCCTCCAGACCAGGTACCTTCAACAAAACTATTTTGAAGTAGTATTAATTGTGCTTGTGCTTTTGTGCAATTGGAAACATTTCTGCGTAGCGAAAATTAATTTTTTTTCCACTTTCATCCAAGTATTAACTTCGTTCGTGGTTTTGGTTGTCCTGTCCGCTTTCTTGTTGACTTTGGCTAGTATTTTTTTTTAATTTTAATTTCATATGATTCTTTTTCTTTCCTAGATTCAATCATCTAAACGGAGTTCCGCATGTTACATATTGCATGGCAATCAATCACTTCTACTAACTCGACCATTGCCGCTCTTTGCGTGACTAATTTCTTCTTTTAATATGCAAAGGCACTTTAGGATTAGTTATTGTGTAATTTTTTTGTAGTTGGCGGTAACAAGCAACAGGCCCCGCTGCCCCCGAATCACATACACCTCGGCAACAATCGTTTGTGGGATTCATCGACGTGCTAGCGTAAGATTTCATAGCTGTTTTGTTGCTCAAGTATGTGCAATCGGGATGTTGAAAAGAAAACATGTTAAAAAATAATAATCCATATCATTAATAATAATTAAGTATGTTAAGTATAATCATGTGATTACCAGTTCTTCTAAAAAATAGGAGTTGGAAAGTGAAAAGATCATTCAGTCATTACTACTGCTGCTCGTTTAGATGGTTTTGTGTTTTTATATTCGATTCAAGCGGCTATGAAACCCGAACTTACCAAAGAATTCCATGGATTAATTAAAATTTGGAAGTGCGAAAAAAATTGTCGTGAAAGAATATAGGCAGCTTTGATTGAACGGTCTTTTTTGGGCGAATTATTTTGTAGAATATTAAAAAAAAAAATATGCTGTAATTTTTAGTTTTAATCACACGAAAAATCGCCTAATATAAAGTTCACACCTCTAATCGATTTGTTGCACCAGTCAGAAGTAATAAACAGAATAATGTTTTCCAATCATGCAAGTATGATGCCCCTCGGATGTAATGCAGCCCCAGAAGAAAATTTGTTTACTGTTTGATCGAGGGGGGTGGGTAATGCCAGAATTGGTAGAGTGCGGAATAGAGGAACAATTCCGCACGCTTAGAAAAAAAAGTTCTTTATCGTAGAAGTTCTTTATTGTATGTAACTTTAGTCTGTTTGGCTGTGGTTATACATCAAATGTTTTATTGTATATTTTTGAACAGATTTTTAAATGCTGCTTTCAATTGCATGAAAACTTCTTCTTTCAGTTATGTAGCGAGAGCATTGATAAGACTGTTGACTGATCCGAAAGTATTTTGTAAAGTATTTATTGGGTATCGATTTGTTTCTCTTCCGTGGTGAGCATGAAAAACTGTTTTATTGTTATTCCTTTTCAGCACCTCTTAATTATTCATTGAACGCAATTACAAAAGCTTCAACATAATTAGTATGAAGTTGATTCGTTTCAAACTCGTTCAGTACAAAATACGTACAAAAAAAATTTAAGCTTGCAACAAAAATACAAATTATGTTGAACAACACATTAATCAACCAATCACACCTGTTAACGATACACTATTAAAGAGTTTAATAAACCAAATTCTACTTAATTAAGCATCATTAGGAAATAAAGGAGTTTTAACTGTGTAAGTACTTATTTGTAAAATCGCTTCGCTTATCACTGGTGTGTTGTTCTTGACTTTTCAAGGAATTAAACGTTTCTTAATGTATAAAACGAATGATGCACCACGTTGCTTTGAGGAGACAAGTTTCGAAATGTCGGGGAACTTGCCTCCTTAAAAGAATTCTACTTTTTTTTTTATACGCAGGCCTTCGTTTCATTTGTAATTTATTTATCTCTACGTTTATATTGAACGCGCAGAATGACTAAGTTGTGTAAGATTTGCAGGTTGTCCTAGTCTCTTGTTTTGAATAACGTGAGTCTTCCATTGATCGAAAGCGGCATCCGAGCAAAACTATTATTATTATTGTAATGCGTAGTCATTTCTGTCTCTTGTTAGTACTACTTTGTTAACGTGTATCTTATAGTTTACATTTTATAGCGTAATTAAGTTAACTAGTCACGTTTCTTCTTCCAACTAGCTAGCGAACTCCAGTGCCTAAAATCTTAAAAGAACTAATGTATATATTATATATTATTGTAAATATGTAAAGAGGTCCTTAATAAAGAAGACTTTTATCATCGAAATTTATATTTCACTCTCTCGTCCCTTGTAAAGTTTTCCAATCAATTCAATAACAAACCAAAATTATCTCCGCAAGGAATCAATGTAATGCACAAATAATTTATACGAACAATCACTCGATGCATGTAAGACTAACGATTAAGAAAGAATAGTATGAAAAGCTGGCACTTCCGTGTCAATACGTACAAAAAACAAAATTGGGGGGGAAACAGCAGAACACTTGCTAGTTGTCCAACGTGAATTACTTATTAGCTAAAGCGTACAGTTCTCACTGAAGTCCGTACAATTTCAGAGTTCTATCCATAGAAGTGGATGCTATGTAGTGTGCGTGACGTCCAAAACGAACCCCGGTGGCTGCTGCTGTGTGGTCGTTGAAGACTTTCAATTCTTGCCATTGTCTACATAAATATATTCTGAAACAAACGAAAATAGTTTGAAAGTTGCAAGTCTTGTTTAATTTTTTCGTCCCACAACTCCAAAAACGACAGAACAATGAAGTGGCCCCCAAATTTAAAATGTACTCGATTCATTTACACTTACCTAACATCTGTTCCGGCCACAGCAAGGTACGTCCCACTCTGATCAAAACAAAGGTCCTTAATTTGGTAGCCCTCGTCCAGTTGAATGGTCTTGAAGTTCTTGAGCCTACGCAGATCCCACAACTTGACAGAAGCATCATCCGCGGCAGTCGCCAAATAATAACCGTTCTCAGAGAATGAAATGGACGTTATTGCACCGGAATGACCTGTAAAATACATACAGATCAGAAAGAATTAGGAATAGTAATATAACTGCACATGACTAAATTTTAAATAAACCAAACAAGTGTCTCACCAGTGAAATTTGCGACATTGCTCTGCTGTTTGAGATCCCAAATTTTGATTTGTGCATCTGCAGTTCCCGTGCCGAAAATAAGACCGTCCGGGTGAAACTGAGCCGTCGTCAGGGCGACGTTCGTCTGATCGCCCACTTTCGTCAACAAACGCCCCGAGCGAATGTCGGAGAAAGCCCAATGCTGATCCTCGGAAGTGGAAAGAACAAAGTCACCAGTGGGATGCAGGGACAAGCCGGTCACAGCACTGTCATGCGATCTGAGCAACAGAGTCGTCTGGGACGTAGGGACGTTCCAAATGCGAATCGTCGCATCAGGTGACGCTAAAATAAAAGAAAAAACCGTCACCACTTATACTTGGATGCCTTCTATTTCTCACCAGTGATAACAAGGTCCTCATCCGGATGGTAAACAACCTTTGTGACTTTCTTGGAATGGCCTTTCAAAATCGCAACGACTTGCTCAGTATCTTTATTAAAAACTGTGGCGTTACGGTCGTTTCCACCAGTTAAAATTTTGCTCGTGTCGGAATGATGGATGTCTAGCGCTAGAATGCCCGGTATACTGGCCGAATGTAAACTCTGAAACACGTTACTTAATCATCAGACGCTAAACTATTTGTTTACTTACCGGATGTGATGTGAGCGTTCGAAAAGATTCCAAGTCTTCTTGAGTGGTCAACTCTTCAGGGACGGTCCGTCCACGCTTCTTGCGTTCCTGAGTTAAAACTGTTGCCTTGTCCTGCAATTTCTGGATCACTTCATCGCTCATACCGGCTTGCTCCGTCGGCTGATTTGCTATTCCACCCGCTTCAGCGGCCACGGCCTTCAAAGAAGAAAAATTTGTTAAAATAAGCGAGCGATTTTAATCAATAAAAAACGCACCGGTTGTGGTACAGCGGTGATGCCAGCTTGGGGCTTTAATGTTGCAAGCGCCTCTCTAGCAGCCGTCACCTCCTTATTCAAGCGTGCGATCACACGGCATGCAGCATCATGTTGATACAGCGCGTGACTCAATTCCTGCCGCGCAGTCTGCAATTGCTGTCTCTGCGTGAAGCTGTACAGCATCACCGCGTCCCATTCATCCTGGAGCAGCTTCAGTGTAGCAGGTATGCTGGTAGCACTGGGTGGCTTGGGTTTCACAATCGGAGGGGCTGAAACGAACTCGATTAGAACCCCGTACGCCCCACCAGTTACGCTTACTTTTAATTTCTATCAAATCTTCAGGTGACAATTCCTTTCCACTAATCGGATCCACCCCATTTTCCTGTATGTACTTCTCGATGATGCGCCTTTCGAAGATGGCACCCGAGGAAGGCGATACCACCGGATGTTCTGGCACCTCGTTCGAAACTTGTTTGAAAAACAGAAACGAGGAGGTTATGAACGGACGCTTGTAACATGCAATGCGTTCTCTTGTAATAAATCGTCGCAGTTTAAGCGGGAACGCAAAGCTTAAGAAAACTGCACGCTATTGAACGCAGCTGATACATTTACGATGTAATTATCGGACGAAACGATATTAAAGAAAAATACTTACTAGCACAACACAACGCCATTTTACTTGAATTTGTCTTGGGGGCAGTGTTGCCAACCCACCATACAATTCACCAAGTCTTCAAGTTTTTGTGATTTTGGCGCAAGAAAAGTGATTGTGGACTCTGAAACGTTTTTAATTTAAACGACAGTTTTTTTTGGGAAGCCCGAATTCGTTTAGAAATTCAAACATTAGAGAAATCGTTACTGCAAAAATGTTACTCAGAAAATTTTAGTGACGCCATCTGCATTAACTATTAGAACTTTTACTTTCAATATTAAAACTGTATATATTATAGCTATTAGATAACTATTATTATCGTATTAAACGTAATGTAATTGATCGATCAATTAAATTGCTTTCGGTTCAGTAGATTTCTTAGTTCAGTTCCAAAATATAATCGGCGCCATCTGCATTACCTTCTCAAACTATGAAACTCTTGGCGGCAAATTTAAATTTTACGAAACGAGTCTCCTGAATTTTGTTTTTACTTTTCTTTTCACAAGTTTAATCAGATTAGGAAATTGATTAAAATTTGTCCACGGAATTTGTGAACATGTGGGCAACCGTTTGCATAAAAAATTAAATATTAAAACAAAACGTTATAAAAATAACTCTGTATTATGTAATTCCTTACACAATAATGATGAATGATGAACTTGCACAAAATCATCAAATCAAACCAAATCCTGCGATCAATTTTTCACTGGCCAAATGGTTTTGTCTTACTTAATGATTTTGTGCAAATGGAGCTTTTGAATAACTCATCATTTTTCTTTATCATTTGTGGACAAACCCGGAATGTTACATTGTTGTTTATCTGCATCGTTATTCATTACAGCCACATTAATTTCAAATTCACTTAGTAGACGAAGACGAAGCAATAACTCTTAATATATCGTAGGAGTCGCGTTGCTCTTCAAACGAACGCAGCACTGAGACGTTCTGTCGAAACACTCACTTGAAAAATGTTTAGAACAAATCACGCTGTACTTCGTAGGCTTCCAGTCACCTCTGTGTACGAAGCACCTCCATAATTGCTGACGTATCGGATTTTGTGGGAACCTACAATTCGAAAAATAAAAATTGAATTTATGATATGTGTAAGTCACCTATGAAATGTTATTCCCGATGATTTCTTATTATCCACGTTGTTTCTGCTGTAGCAATCGCGAACGGCACACGAGACCATTATTACGTGAGTTCCTTTTCTTAAAACGAAGTAAAAAGTAGTCAAACTAACTAAATTAATACCAAGAAGATTTGACAGAAGTGTAGTATTAACATGGCGCCATGGCTATACAAGTTTGGTTAAATCTCATTCCAAACTACAGATGTCGCACATATAAAAGGAGTGTAGAGAAATTGACATATCACAGTTGGTATTGCCGATAACAAATGAAAGTTGCCTCACCGGTAACATTGGTTATTTACATTACCGACTCACAACATTAATGTAAACTATGTATACTTTTACCTTTAAATAAATGAATTTAAAATTCGTTATGTGTTAAGTGTTTGGCGTCGAGAACAATGACTTTTATTTCTGATTGTAGTGATATTTCACTCGAAGCGGTTGGCAACACTGATTGATTTGACAGGTTTGACGTTTTGTCACTTTGACAGTGCATGCTATTGCCAAATACAGTAGAGAAAAGGCAAAATTTCAGTTCGTACACGCGTATTCGTGGACCATACCCTTGTGATACACGTTATAAATGCGCTCCACGGTATTCAAACGTGACTATATAGCGTTACGTCACAGATCGCACTAACCCACAAAAGCCATTTATGTAAATATCTAGCAATCTTAATGCAAACCAGTTTTGCAATGTTAGCACGAAATTCACTGTTGCGTAAGCCTTAACACGGACCACGTTGCTGAACCTTCGATTTACGAGTTTGCTTAATGGATGTGTTTTCGAAAATTCATAAACTATCTGTGGGCATTTCTGATGAAGCTATTCGGCGACATGGGCAATAATGGGATCAAAAACAAAAAGCCTTACGCCTTCAAGATATTCGACTATGAGAAGATCGAGCCGAACATGAGCGCAGGCAAGAGGATACCCCTGCCGAGAAGCGGCCATCGCATTGTATGCGACACGAAAAGCTTGTACTCCTTCGGCGGTTACAACCCTTCCATACTGAGCAGCGACGACGGCAGAGATGACGACGAACTCTCCGTGCACTCTTTCCCCTTGTTCCAGGAACTTTGGAAGTTCAACTTCGCCTCCAGGAAGTGGATCAGGTTTAACAGTCGAGAGACGCTTCCCTCCGAGTTAGCATCGAACGCGGTCATACGCCAGGGGAATTATCTTATGGTATATTCTTGCGTAAGCTTATCGTTAAGCACGCGCTCCCTTCCAACAGGGCATTGTTAATTTCGTTCTGCGTTTTAGGTGTACGGAGGGACGGGATCGCCGTTTGGGTACAGATGCAGCAATCAATTGTACGTGTGTCGTTTAACCGATGAAAACAGCAACATGTACGAAGTTAACACGGAAGGAAACGCACCGCTTGCACAGTACGGGCAAGCGTTAGTCTATTATAATGACTATTTGTATACGATAGGGGGAACCACTGGATTCGCATACACCTGTGATATTCATAGGTAAACCTTCACCATTTGAGATGACTTTCAGTCTGTCAATTTCTGGATTCGCTTGTTATTGAAATTTCAGGTTAAACATGAAAACTCAAGTGTGGGAAGCTGTTTACATCTGCCAGGGTCAAGGTGATTACGAACCTGAAGGAAGGTATAGGCACGAGGTGGCGTTCGATGGCCAAAACATTTATATATTAGGAGGTGGAACTGCCGAAGATGCATTTGATTTCGCTGATATTCCCGTGTTCAGTTTAGAAAAAAGGCAGTGGCACCTACAGAAGACCTACAGAGATCCTAAATGTAAATCGCAGTCAAAATTAACTAATTGATAGCATCATAGATTTGGATATTGCATTACAGGTACAAACTTGGGTATACCGTCTGCAAGAAGATGTCACGGCGCAGTACAAATGGAATCCCAAAATGTCCTGCAGGTGTTCATCAGCGGGGGCTACGACGGTGAAAACATCTACGATGACCTGTGGTGCTTGAACCTGAAGACATTTCAGTGGATCTCGATAGAGACTTGGCTGCCGTTTCCGACTTACTTTCACTCGGCAGCCGTCACCCCGGAAGGTAAGATGTACATATTTGGGGGAATCTTCTCACACGGTGACATTGAACGCAACAACGTGATCCACTCTGCCTGGCTGTGCATACCGAAGCTAAGTGAAATCTGCTGGGAGGCACTGCTCTATTACAATCCACAAATAATAAACTGTTCTAAAAATCGTTTGATCGATGCCGGCTTGCCAAGGCATTTTGTGCAACGACTTGAGTGATCGGCTGTTCGTTTTAATTTAATTTTATTCTCATCGAGAATTGCCCTTGCGTTAAAAGATTAAGAAAAATAATGTGTCATGTCTGGAATAAAATTTTGCAAGTATTACCACGCAGTGTTTTGCTTATTTTTTTTTAGTTAAAAGTAAATTATTTACATGAAAGTTATGTGATTGAAAAGGCTAAGGAAACAGCTTCCATCAAGAAGAAAACTAACACTCGTTCTCAAAAATAGGGGTTTACATGGAAAATTTACTTGGACTGTTTAATTAAGGACATAATTCTTTACAAATTTTGTCTTTACGTATTTTCTCTAAGATCAAGAATAAACTAGCTATGTGCATTTAACGAAATTATGAAAAATCGAAATACCCGGGCTTTTCAGATTACAAATCGTTCCTGTAACAGTTTCCGAGATCCCTGTATAAAACATCGAAAGAAAGCCACGCTGTATATACATTTTTTTAAAGAAAATTAAAATAGCAATGACGCTGCCATCTGTTTGTCAAGTAGAGAAACTCATCCGGATAGGCAAACCGACAGCTAACATGTTAGATGGGTTGCCTACCTTATATTTATTTATAACTATTTTTAATATTTCTGCTCCACACTGATATTAGATGTAAAATGAATTCTATAGTAAACTCTTAATAATTTATACGATTAACAACAAAAGGAAAAGTGAGGGATACAATTGAAAACAACACGTACTGTTTGTGCATATTTAGAACAAGCGTTTTTGGACAATATATATCACGCAAGCAACAAAAAACGCAAACGCAAAGAACGTTAAGATTTTGTCGGTAAACTCTCTCCGGCCGTACTTAGCCAGAAGCTTACCGGATTGGCCAATGGTGGTGGAGGTAACTTTGAGCTCCTCCTGAGTACCGACCACATTATCAGACGAAACGACCAAAGTGTCCAAAGTCTCTGCGCTACGTTTCGTCGTGTCTGCCAGTTGCTTGCTAATGGACAGTAACTGATCTGTCACGTTCGAATTTAACTTCGCCAAATTATCCTTGTCGCGTTTAGGGCGCTGTCGCAGCGATTTCTCATCGCCGGTGTGCCTCAGTAATTCCTCCTTCATATTTTTTTCAATAGACAGCATGGACTTTATGTTCGCCTTCTTAAAATCGTCCATAGACCTGAAACAGCTCCCAATCATTCTTGCTCACTCTGTATAAAGAAAAAAAAACGGAACTCACTTGGATAACTGTTCCCGCTGAGATACCACTTCCTTCAACAGCTTGGTGTCCTTGTTCTCCTTCGCAACGTCTCCGAATTTATCGATGAATTTTCTGAGTGCGGATATTTTCGAACGGCCCGCGCCGTTTAACGTGTGCAACTCGGATATCGGTCCGGCGCAAGCGTTGATGTCCTGCGTGTGTCATCGTAAGCTGACGTAACCAATTTGGGTCTTCGTGCTATAGTTACCTGAATTATGGCCCTCAGCTGTAAACTGTGCTGCGTAATCTCTTGCCGAAGCGTTTTCAGTACGTAATGCGTCGAATCCATGATGATAACTTTAATTATTCGCTAACGTAAATATTCTTTCGTTTGTTCTACTCTAAGGAATGTAAATGTCTTTTGGTTGTGATTAACTAGTCGCTACCAGATGACGATACTTGGCTAACAATCGACGTTAGTTTCTTTTGTGATTTAACAACTTCATTCTTTTGTTTGGGTCGATTGTGGTGGGACGTTCGACTGTTTCATCATTATTAATTAAGAGAAGCGAATTTAGTTTTAATTACCTCTAGAATCAAATCAATTAATACAGAATGTTTCTAGTAATGTAATTTGCACGAGATGTTGGCCTTATTCGACAAATGTCATCAAAGACCAGTGTTGCCAACGTAGCGAAATTTCGTCTAAGAGTACTATCGATAGAATCTCGAGAACTACTCGCCAATTTGAACCTTCAAATAAATTACTACGTCGCATCTACTGTGGAAAGCTGTTAACAATTTAACAGACTTAAATATTTTAAATATCTTGGGGCAGTGTTGCCAACTGCTAGAAGTGCTGTGTCTCAAGATCGATGTTGCAAAACCGCTCTTTAATGCAAATAAACGCCCATAATATCAAAGTCTAGTGATTTACACCGAAATCTGTTTCCTTCCTAGTGAAATTGGCAAGATATTAAATGTTATTATTAAATTGTTTGGTGTGGTGTTTAGTGGGTTTTAGGGAGTTTTCAATTAACGCCTAGGGGATTGTGAAATGCAAGATTGGCGATGCTGGTTCTAATTGTCAAAATTAACATGAAGACACCTTATGAGAATTAAAATAGTCACTAGCGATGGGGCTGGCCGTGAGGGCATAGCGAAATAATATAGCACGCGTGCCTCTTTCAAAACCTAGAAGTATTTGTTCAAGACAACGGTCTAAAGAGCATCTTTTCAAATTTGGCGTCAAAGTTGGCCATGAAAATTTAATTGTGAATCGTCATCATCATGACAGCTGTCAATTTGACGTTTGACTGCGTCATTTCTACGCGATTTCTCCGCGAGTCCTGAGAAATCCGACCTTTTTATTTGAGCCCTTAGGGCCGACTTGAAGGTACCATTGGAAAGATGAATTTTTTTACTCGGCTGGCTTAACCCTCTGTCGAAAATCAACTGCGCAGCCCTACGAGGCAGTCCTTTTGTGTATTTCGGCTTTTTAAAAACTTTGATGGTTTTGAAGGGTGCGGACGTATCCCTTAGGGCTCTCCGAACATCCCTACTCGAGCACATCGAAATCGAAGCATCAATAATTAAGTTATTAACAATTTTTAATTTGATGACGTCACAGTAGATTATGACGTCATGAGATACTTTTGTCTTCAAAATGCATTGGAAAGCACGATTTTTCTGCGAGTTCTGAAAAAATCAACTTCTTTATTTGAGCCCTTAGGGCCGATTTGAGGGTATCATTGGAAAGAAGAATTTTTTTATCCGACATGCTTTACCATCTGTCGAAAATCAACTGCGCAGCCCTACGACCCTCCGTTACCTACTGCGCAGCCCTTTTGTGTATTTCGGCGTTTTAAAAACTTTTATGGTTTTAAAGGGTGGGAACGCATCCCTTAGGACTCTCCAAACATCCCTACGAAAGCACATCGAAATCGAACAGTAAATAAGGGAGTTATTAACAATTTTTAATTTGATGACGTCAGAGTAAATTATGACGTCATGAGGCACTTTTGTCTTCAAAATACGTTGGAAAACACGATTTTTCTGCGAGTCCTAAAAAAATCAACTTCTTTATTTGAGCCCTTAGGGCCGATTTGAGGGTATCATTGGAAAGAAGAATTTTTTTATCCGACATGCTTTACCATCTGTCGAAAATCAACTGCGCAGCCCTACGACCCTCCGTTACCTACTGCGCAGCCCTTTTGCGTCTTTCGACCTTCTCGAAGAAGTGCGATGGTTTCAAGGGCGCGAACTAATCCCTTGGGGTCCCATGAGCATCCCTTGAAGGGCACATCGAAATTGGACAAGAAACGAGGGAGTTATTGACACATCTTTTAATTAGATAACGTCACGCGGTACTTTTTGGCTACGAGTCCTGAGAAATACGACTTTTTTATTTGAGTCCTTGCTTTAGAGGTTTCGAACTCGACAGTACGTTAAAACGACACACGAATGAGATCTATTGTAACAAACGAAAAACAATAATATTTACGGTTGTCAACAAACTAACTACCATATTGCAGAAACTGTCAATTGTAATTGCATTTTTCCACTGCCTTAGGTTCCCTCCTGTTAAATCTTAACTCGTTGCTTACAAGACGTTCAACAGCGCCAACTGCCGAAAGTATCTCTTATTCTTTTCTTTTAATTTATGAATATAGAATACGGCTTTTTTTTGTTTTAAATATGTTGTTATACTTTTTCAAATTTTGCTTGTTTGTTTGTTCTGCCACTTTTTTCGAAAGCGTTTTTTCCTTTTTAAATTTATGAATCCACTGTGAAGTAAAATGGATTGTCCTTTGTTATTATTGTTTTCTATAAATCTCGTTGTGTATTTCTTTTTTTTTTTCTTTTAATTATATTATTACACTCATCGTCCTTAATATTTATTGAAAATGAAATGAAAAACAGATGAGGAAATAAAAACAAAATAATAAATAAAAACAAAAAAAATGAAATAGAAACAAAAGACGATCGCTGTCAATAAATGACAGTTGATAATAGATTCATTTGAATAAAATAAAAACAATCACTTTTTTATTTACGGGTGTCAACAAGCTACAATATTGCAGAAACTCTCAAATGTAATTGCATTCTCCCTCTGCTTTAGGTTCCCTCCTGTTAATTCTCAACTCGTTAGTTACGAGACATTCAACAGCGCCATCTGTTGAAACATGCCGAAAGTATCTCTTTTTCGTTTTTTTTTTTTTTTTTTAATTTATGAATATAGAATACAACTTTGTTGCCTTTTTTTCTTAATATTGTTTCTTCGAAAGTTTTTTTTAATTTATGAGTCCACCGTGCAGTAAAATCGATTATTCTTTGTTATTACTGTTTTCTTTAAATTTCATTATGTATTTTGTTTTATATTTTTTCATTTTCTTTGCTTTCTCATCGTCCTCACTATTACTAAAAATGAAATAAAAACAGAACAGGAAATAAAAACTGAAGAAGAAATAAGAGGAAAAGAAAATGAAGTAGAAACAAAAGACGATCGCTGTTAATAAATGACAGTTGATAAAAACAATTGCTTTTTATTTGCGGATGTCAACAAACTACAATATTGCAGAAACTCTCAAGGGGAATTGCGTCCTCACACTGCCTTAGGTTCCCTCCTGTTAATTCTCATCTCGTTAGTTACGAGACATTCAATAGCGCCATCTTTGGAGACCTGCCGAAAGTATCTCTTTTTCGTTTTTTTTATAATTTATGAATACAGAATACGACTTTGTTGCCTCTTATTGTTTTTCTTTGATATGTTGTTATACTATTTTAAATTTTGCTTATTTGACTTTTCACTGAAGCTAAGACATGCCGTCCAGATTCCATGGACAGTTAATCAAATTTGCAATTTGGCAACAGAGCAATTTTTCAATTGAACACTCGCTCAGAGCATTACGTTTGCAGGTAGTGAAATAAAATACGTCGAATCAACAAAATTAAAATAATAAAAGTAATATATATTTACATAATTAAATATAGGTACATGGCAGTAAATACAAAATATTTAGATTAGTAGCACAGTAATAACTAATACATTTATACTCGCGCAGGAGCAGAGAAAAAAAAACCGTGTCTTTGAAAACTCCGAAACGAAACAATAACGAAACGAACGGGCTACTAAATGAGAAGTTGAAACAATTGCACAAATTCGAAATCCCTAACGAATTATTACCTAAAAGGGGGAGGGGGGGCTACTACATGAGATCAGGATCGTAGAAAACAGTGAAGACTAGTTGATCCTATCCTTAAAAAAAATTAAATAAAAGTGATACCCATTACCAAATTAAAAAAAAAAGTAAAATCATGTTTCTTTTTAGTTGCTTTACATGGAATTTTAAGCTAGACGTTAATTGTATCATGTCTTAACGAATTGTCATTTGTTTTTAAAGGAATTCTGCTCGACGTCAGACACTTACTAAAACGGATTAAATATAAAAAAAATTAATATAAAACAATAAATTATTTACTTCAGTCTCATCCTAAGACGAAAAAAAAATCCCCAACTAACAAAGTGTGTCCAGAGTATTTTAACAGGCGTCGGAAATATCAATCAAACTATTGCTTGTCTCCGTCGTTCTGTTCGTATGACGATGTGATTTCAACGGAACAAAACGAGTTGACGCACTGAAACAGTTGCTTATCACAATTTTAAAAGTCTACACCCGCGCATCGGGTCTCGAAACGTAAATTAAAGGGAGGAAACAAAAAAATGTTTAGAGCCCAGTCTTGGAATGGGAATGATTCTTGTTTTGTTAATAGCGGTCAGTTGTCCCATCTGGAATTTAATTTTGGCATAAGTACAACTTTGCAAGCAAACTATTATTAGCAAAAAAGAATCACGGGACCGAATCTAATCAAACAAAGCTAAAGACAACTATCGGGATGTTGGCTTTGATGAGATTTACGAGACTTACTACACTTAACGTCAGTCTTAACCTGATCGATGCTCATTTTCCTAGGATTTCCGAGCGTGACCAGAGCGCTGGCGATCGCCAGCCCCGCCGACTGACCTTTCACCACGTACGGCTCCCCACCGGTGGGCAATCTCACGAGCAAGCTGAGGACCGCCGCCCTGTTACCGTAACAGGGCTCCAAAGCGATTGGACTCGGAGAGTCACGCTTCCTTCGTTTACCATCAGAAACGACCGCTATAGTAGTGTTCTCCGAATCCACGCATTCCTTCACCTCCAGTTCCACCAGCACCTGAGAAAACGGACGCGATGCCATTTGTTCCATTTCCACGAATAATCTCTGACGCCTTCTGTACATGTCGTATCTCTGCTTAATCTTCCACAACAGGGCTGCTGCCAAAAGCAATGCCAGAAAACAGCTGCGAAAAGATTTAATCATCAACAACTGACTTCCAGACGAACACTAAAATACTTACGAAGAAAAAGTTATGAAAAACTGTTGTATGTTCAGCTTGGGATACTGAGAGAAAGAAATCTGTATCCACAGCGGAGGCTGGAAGTCGTAAACGTAGACGTAAAACGTCGTCAGCGTTACATTATCTTCGATTCCAAAGTTGTATTCGGACTTCCCGAATCTCGACCTGAAATTGGTGCAGTTATGCCCAGAGTAAATGGGCTTCTCCTCCTTCGAATTCGCCTTCTTAATGGTTATGTTCATTTTGGCCAAAACGGAGCAGGTGATGGTGAAGTCTGCATCAATATCCGGCTTCGTGGGTGAATTCCGAAAGTTGATCTGCGTAAAGTGTCTGTCCTCCTTCTTGGATAAGTTGAAAGTGAACTGGTAATCGATGGTGAGGTCATCTGAAAGGTGGGTGAGTTCATAACGATGCAAACTGGCAAAGCATTCACTTACAGTAACAGGACCCCTTATTCGTCGGATCACCGTGGTAGTGATTGGTGGCATCGCACTTTTCACAGTGGTCCCCAGCCAAGCCTTTAGTCGTGCAGTAGCACTTTCCTGTCTCTGGGTGGCATTGCGTGGCTTGACCATTGCATTCGCACGGCTGGCACTTACCTCCATTCACCGGACTACCCCAATAACCGGGAACACACCGCTCGCAGTGAGGCCCCATAGTGAGATCCTTGCATGCCTGACAGACATTGCTGTCAGCTCGACAGCTCGCATGACCGTTGCACTGACAAGCGGGGCACGTCGTGAAGTGCCAGCGATCTTGATGACATGTGTTCGATGGAAGGGAGTGGACATCGAGGGTGGGGCCTAAAATTTTAACTTATAAAAACAATACTCAATACTAAGTGGATGATTAATACAGTACCTGTATAACCTCCTGGCATGCATTTTCCCAGCCCGGTCTTCGAACCGTCATCGCACCAACCACATGCAGGATCATCTCTGCACTGCGCACAAGTCGAGTAGAAACTGCACTGGGATTTCTCTTCACTCCCCCGGCTTCTGCACTTACCACTGATGGTTGTCCACTCCCTGCACTGGCCGTAGGGAAAGCTCGAGATGTAAGCGTTCTTATCCACGCACCGCCCTTCGTTCTGACACCAAATGCACTCCTCCTGCGTGCAGTTCAAGCACGACGTGTATTCCGAGCACACTTTCTGGCACTGTATCTGCTCGCTTGCTTCAGATGCATTGCTTGAAATAGGAAACGTCGTGCACCTGGCCCCATCCTCGTACTTCCACTTGCAAAACGGCTGAGAGCCGCACGAAGTGCAAGTGTGCAATTGCTTGCAGATGGGCGTCGGATCCGGGGGGCACTGTTCCAAACTGGTCAGCGTCTTCTCGTAACTGACTTCCCTACATTCGTGGTAGCTACAATTACCATTGCCACACCAAACGCAATCGTTTGTGGTTTGGACACAACTAGTGCAGTCCTCGAATTTCTCGCACAGCTCCTTCTTTTGCAGTATGCTCTGAATTATGTAAGAACGGTTCAGCTCCGGACAACGCGTTATAATCCCCTCTTGATCCAAGGAGGGGTTTATGATTAAATTCCTGGGCAGATCTTGTACGGGCACGCATTTATTATTGCGCTTGTCCCACACGCACTTCACTCCCGGTCTGGTGCTGAGGCAGGAATGTTGGGTCGTTAGGGTTTGGCAAATCCCAGGAGTGTACTTTAATATATCGGACAACATCTGGCCATCGAAGCCCCCATAAATATACAGCGACCCCTCGAACACCACAGCAGAATGCCCGTAGCGAGATATATCTGCTTGCATGTCACCGGGCACGGATAAGGTGTGCCAACTATCACAGATCACATCGTACGCCAGCAACTCGGAGCTGTAGCATTTGGCACCGAAGCTTTGTGACGTGTCATTGTGTGTGTTGCCCCCGAAAACCAGCAGGAGTCCAGGCGAGACAAAAGTAGACGAATGCAGAAATCTGGCAGAAGGCGCGTCGATCAACAACTTCCAAACTCTCGAGTCTGGCTCGTACGAATACAGATTCTTGCTGAGTACTTGCGTAGACTGGCTTTCCGAGACATCACCCCCGTATACGTATATTTTGGAAGTCAATGGATCCCAACTGGCCGTGTGTCCGTAACCTCCTTTAACCGGGTAGCCCCGGGTGTTGACTACGTGCCACTCCCTCGTTCCAAAATAATACTCTTGGACCGTGTTCAGGAAACCCAAGTGAGGAGAGTGCCCGAATATGAGGACCATGCGATCGGCCTTCTTGTTATTTATGTTGGTCACGACAGTGGCGGTGTGCCCGGCCACCTTCAGGGGCCCACAAAGTAAGTAACTCCCGTTGCACGCCTCTGCTTTCACCGTGACGTTCTCCCACGATTTGACGCTGATATCGAAGGCCCACAGCTCTGAAGTTGGACCGTGGTTGCCGACCACTCCACCGTATATAAAAATCTTATCGCCATATAAAACAGTTGAGTGACCGTAGCGTAGGGATGGACCATCAGCATAATGACGCGTTTCCCAAACGTTTCCTGCAACAAGTAATTGAACAGATTTAATTAAGAAAAAGAGTAAAAGATGTGCATTTAATAATAATAATTAAAAAAATGCTTGACCAATTCTATTGCAATTTCGATGGTACTCGATGGTATAAGTCACTTTACTTTCACATAAGAGATCACTTTGAGGCTGTCTAGGGAGTTCAGGTTTAATATTCCTTTTTACAAGAACGATCTAGGGTCCCTAGATTTGTGATTTGATCATTCGCGAACTAAAAATAGATTCCCCTTAAAAAAAAAAACACTTTAAATAAAGTTTATCCCCAAACTTACAAGAAACATTCCTAAGTTGGCAACGCTCAGACTTTCTTGTAAAAAAAAAATATTAGAAGTAGTGCTCAGTGTTGCCAACCTAACGCCCAAATCTCATTTCATGTTACTTTTGCAAGGTAGTTTTGATTGGATTGAGGAGTTGTCTTTTCTAAAGCCTTCAGGGGAATACGAATACGTTCCGCAAGTATTCTCAGTGACTTACTTATTGCGTTATTATAGGACTTTCAACAGCGCCATCTGTTGAAGCTTGAGGTTAATCTACGAGGGTGATTCAGTATTTAGTTATTGACGGGTTATATTGAAAAACCTCCGTCAATCCAGCAAAGTTGTAACGGATGGTCATTTTTGGACGGTAACAAACAAATTACTTGCGTTGTTTTAAAACATTAAACAATGCCATCTGTTAAAACATACCGAAAGTTTTTTTCGTTTGTTTCTACAGGGCTGGCTCAAGACCAATAAGAAAATGCCACTTGTCGTCAGTAAAGCAAGAATGAATTATATTTGTGCGCCATCTGTAATGGTTTTCTTTTAAATAAACTGTTGACAATGTGGAAGGTAAATAAATTTTTATTTTGTCATTGTTAGTTTCATTTTTTTTTTCGTCACTTACTGAATCGTGCTCGAAAAGCGATTGTCTTTTGTTTATGTAATATTATTGTTGTACATATTTTTTAAAATGTCGTTCATTTGTTTTGTCACCCCTTCTCCTACACAGTTTCTTTTAATCTACTGAAATTTGCTGGCTGTAAAGTCGATTGTGTTTTGTTTTTATTATTTCGTATTCACGTATTTCGTTTTCTTTGCATTCTCGTCGTTCTTTTAACTTCAATTGTCTATCAAATTGTGTTGTAAAATCGATTGCCTTTTGTTTTCATTCCTCTTTTTTTTTTAGTTTACTAATTTTTTCAACTTTTATTATTTTCGTTTCTGCGCTGTAAAATCGACCGTCTTTTGTTTTTTGTTTTCACTTTATTTATTTTTTTGCATTTGTCTTGTGTAAAGGAAGAAATGCAGGTTTTTTTTTTAGATACTATTGGTCACGTGGAAGGCAAATATTTTTTTTGTTTTGTCGCTGTTCATTTCCAATTGCTTCTTTTTTTTTAATTTATGAATTGTACTCTACTCTACATGCCTACAATCGTCACTTGTTTGTTGTTATACGTATATTTTTAAAACGTTGTTCATTTGTTTCCTTTGTTTTGTTACCTTTCCTGGCAGTTTGCTTTTTTTTAAATTTATTAACCTATTGATTAGTGTTGTGAAATCAATTCTTTTGTTTTTAGCATTAAAAAAAATATTATTTCGTATTTTTTTTTTTTTTTATTAAATTACATATTTCATTTTCTTTGCTTTCTCGTTATTCTTATTTATTTATTTTAAAATTTTTTAATCTATTACATTGTGTTCGTATCGATTGTCTTTTGTTTCTGTTACTTTTAACTGTATGTTTCTTAACGATTTTTTGGTAAGTATGGAGCGATTTCTGCTTTTTACACGTTGGCAACACTGTTGCAGATGCCCTGCCATCTAGCGATAAAAACGGAATTTACAAAATTTGACAAGTTGCAAGTTTTCTTTAACTTTGATTTTTTTAAATCTTTGTTTTGTTACAAATCAGTTTGTTTCAAATTGATCGTCTTTTGTTTTTAAATATGTACGTATTTTAAAAGATTTGTTTGTCACCTTTCCTCGCAAACAGTTTTCTTAATCGCTGAATTGTGCTACAGTAAAGTCGATTGTGTCTTGTTTATATTAGTATTTAAATTTTATTATTTCGTATTTATTAAAAATTCTATTACGCATTTCGTTTTTTTTTCTGCTTTCTCGAATGTCCAACAATTATTGTAGTCCTGGGTGGCTGTGGAATCAAACATTTTGTTCGACACATGTTAGATTATCTTTTGTTTTTATTTATTCTTTTGTTTTATTCAATTTTTGTTTTGGTATCTTCGTTTGCGCTGTAAAATTGATCGTCGTCTTTTGTTTTCTTTAGCTTTATTTATTTATTTTTTAATTTATTGTCGTTTGTAAAGGAAGAAATGAACTGTATTTGTAGCTTTTTCTTTTTAAATAATCTGATATTCACGTGGAAGACAATAGTTCTTTGTTTTGTCGTTGTTTGTTTCCAATTGTTTTTTCTTTTTACTTACGAATCTAGTGAGTTTGTACTCTAAAGTCGTACGTCTTTTGTTTTAATTTTTTAAATTATGTTTGACATTTTCGAAAATTTTATTCATTTGTTCTCCTTTCTTGTCACCTTTCTTCACCAGTTTTTTGTTTTATTCATTAAACTCTTGAATTGTGCTGTAAAATCAATTGCCATTGTTTTTATTATATATTTTACTACTTCCTTTTTTTTGCTTGCTCATCGTTCTTTTTAATTAAATTTAATTAAAATCGATTGTGTTTTGTTTTCATTATTTTAAAAATTTCATTATTTCACACACATTGTTCAAAAATTCTCTTAAAATTGTTTCGTTTTAAAATTCGTTGTTAATCTACCGAATTGCACCGCAAAATCGGCCGTCTTTTGTTTCTGTTTTCTTTAACCTTATGTATTTTAATGAATTTTTAACGTTTTACTTTTTCCTCAATTTATTCCCAAATCTAGCAACAAATTGAGGAATTTTCTAGGTTGAAAATGGATTTCCTGACAACTCTTGAGAGATTTCTGCTTTATTCATGTTGGTACCAATGATACTGCTTTCGATAGGGGTGAGTATTCTCATCTTGTTTCAACCTCATGTAATAAAAAGAGATGGATAGTGAGTGCGTATTCAGTGCCCCGAATCGAAAGTGCTGCCATTTTTAACTTTACATTGACAAGCACCGCCTATTTTTCAAATTGACACTGTTGCACTTCAATATCAAAATTATTATTAAGTGTGGTCAACGATTGAGACTCATTTTTCCCTCCCATTGGGACACAAATTTCCTTTTAGGCTTGCTTTCACTCTCAAATTGCATTTTTTCAAATTTCAAATAAAAATTCAGATAAATCGGGAAAATTTACTCAAAATGGTAACACTGTGCTGCAATCTTGATTATGACAGCGCCATCTATTACTATAACGTGTAACAGAATGAAGCGCCATCTATTAAGGTTAAATTTTTTTCTGGCTTTACACACCATTCCATTTTAGATTTTAAATCCTGGGGCATCACGAATTCAAATAGAAAGCATAAATAATGTAAGTACAATGCAGTACATACCATTAAAGTCGTATGTGTACAGGACTTTGCCCCTGTTGTAGTTTTCACCAGCGACAATATACAAGGAATCCCTCCACACCGCCGCACCATGTGACGCAGACCCCGGAGGTTCGAAACTTAACGGATCCACAGCTTCCCAATATCCATTTTCCACGAGTTGCCCGCAATCCATACCTTTGAACCCCTTGTTACATCTACAGCCGACTTCGGGCTCGCACTGCCCCCTGCCTTTCTTGCTCCCGCACTCATTCGGACACTTCTCAATATGACAAGCGACACCTCCCCACTTGCCGTTACACGTGCAAGTTCGCTCGATGCAAATCCCATTGCCGGAACAGTCTTTCCCCGAAATACGTGAAGGGCACGCGTTCAAGCGGTACGTCATATTGAATCCGGACATGTTGTAGAAATCGTCGCTGAAGAAGTGAACCAGGGCGGAACCGGACGTGGCCACGACTTCCGGTATTTTCCTGATGCTGTACCCATCTTTGTACATTAACCCGCTGAAGACGGCGAGAAGAGGAGAGTCGACGCTGTCACCGTCAAAAATGTACAGGTGATCCCAGCCACATTCGGTGGCGAATTCCTCCAGGTGGAACGTGATCGACGAGTTCTTGGCGTCTATTAACCAACTGCATTTCACGCCCACCGAATAGTTTCCTAGGCCATCATGTATCGTTCCAGTAGCCGTACCTAACCTAAAACGAGAGACGATCACGGATTCGGTTTATCCAATCAGAAGCGTGCGCGTGTTTTACCTGACTTTGCCCCCGCAGAATTGGCACTGCGGTCCCTGCCATCCGTCGTAGCAAACGCAGGTTTCGTTGACGCATTTTCCGTTGCCCCCGCAGCCGGAGGAGTCTTGACACTTGGCGGTCGCCGACGAGCACACCACACCGAGGAAAATCAGCGAGCAGCAGATCGCCGGCAGGAACGCGCTGAATTTTCTCCGGTACTTCGATTTAAACAGAAACAAAAACATTTGCAGGGCTTCTAACATTGCGATACCACCATTTTAATTCGATCGCATGGCAACGTCGATATTATTCGGTAAAAATGTCACGACCGTGCCACTTTATAAAACAACAGTCATATCACTTGGCACCCTGCCGATTTAATGCCTCATCTCAGATCGGAATAAGGACTGGAGGAGATCGCTGTGAACGCCGAATTTGTTCGCGAAACTCTTCCGATCCATATTATATTTTGACGTTTACCGTGTCAACCTTTGTCGCCGAACAAACAATTGCAACAACATCGCAAAGTAGGAATGCAACAATGTTTTCTCAGTGTTGCCAATAGAAAGCAACCATTTCATTTACTCTTTCAATAACATTATTAAATTTGGAGCACCTGCTTCAGCGCTGCCAACTTTAATACTTTAGTAAAAAGGTCCATTATTTTGAAGAGAAATAAATTCAGCATATTTTCTACAACCTCTTTATGTTCAACACTGAAACGCTTGTCTTTTTCTTCACAATAAAATACCTACAAAGAACAATTCAGTTTTTTATTCAAGTAGTACGTGAACTTGTCACGGCGTTTTCGATTAACCTGCATCGGTTCCGCTCGGTGTATTTGCATCTTGTTTTAACCTCATGTAATAAGAAGAGATGGAGATATTCTGAGTGCGCGCTAGTGCAGTTAATCGAAAACGCCAAAATTTAGTGCCATCTATTATTAAAAACCGCGAACAAATTCTTAATTTCTGTTGGCACTACAAGAACGTGTTCAGAAACTTCATCGACTTTTGCCATGAAATCTGGACGGCATGTCTTAGCTTAAGTGAAAACTACGTCATTGCCTTCGACGATTAAACAAGATAAACTGGTAATGCCAGTGCAAAGGAGGACAGTTTGTTTGAAAGCAACATCAACAAATATTGCGGAGGGAGGGAGAGGTGGGGTACTATTTATTTGCCCCTAGTACACATGGGGACGTTCATTAAATGGGGGCAAGATGAAATAAAAATCGAATATTTAGTAATTGAAATAATAATAAATTAGCCATGACGAAAAATAATTGTTTACTTTATTACATTAAATAAAGTGCGTTCAACAGAAACCGTTATCAAGTAGGCTTATGTCAAATGCAAATTTTGCAAAGTCACGTCGTAACTATGAACATAACCTATAACCTAATTTTTATATACATTTAATTGTGATTTTCTACAAAATGGATAATAAAACACAATTAATCAATTCCAGAGCCTTCTTGATAATGGATTTTTTTTGAACGAACCTAACCTATAAACGCAATAAAACTCCACCCGTGGGTTTTGTTACGTCACACGACATTCCCGAAAATTATCGATCTTAATCACTAAACTTGTCTTTACAAACAGATCCCCCTTCACCCTGGTGAATATGTTAACTACATTTTGAAGCTCGTTCGCCCAATCTATCTTGTTTAATCGTCAAAGGTCATTGCACTCCTTAGCTGGGTTCGTTTGTTCAACTCCGTTCACTCTTAGAGCGTATAATCGCATCTTTCTCACTCACGATTTTATAGCTATTTTGTATCTCGCTCTTTCATTTGAAAATAATGTATTTATATTGTGTTTCCATGACAACGGGCGCTCTGTTCACACCCTACTTAAATGTGGGACGTGAAACATCGCCAGTTGTCATGGAAATAATATAAACACAAGACATTTCAAACGCACGAGCGAGATACAAAATAGGTTAAGAATCGTGAGTGAGAAAGATGCAACCATACGCTTCGAGAGCGGACGGAGTTGAACAAACGAACGCAGCAGCTCTTGATGCTGTTTTACAATAAAGCTAAGACATGCCGTCCAAATTCCAAGGCAAGAGTTGATAAAAAGACTTAAAAAATCACTCTGTATATTCAGTTTCTCTCGTATACAGCTTGCGAGTCGCTGCTAAGATCATACGTCTACTTCGTTCTGTCACAGATTGGCCAGACGCGAAGGCTCGAGGCGGTTCCCTTGACATCACATCCTGGCAAGATTTCGGCCATTGTTTAAGTGGTTCGTAAGGCGCGAAATTTGAAAACTACAGCATGCCGCAGTATTCGATTTCTACGTACATTAACGCACCCTTCTTCAGTTTTCTATTTTGATCAGCGAATAGAGATAGAAACGAAAATCGGCGTGAAATCATCCGATTAACAGTACTCTGTAATACATAACCTCAAAATGACGTAACAAACTCTCTGACAGACAAACTACCAAAACAATGGCGGCATCAGAAACGATGGGAATGCCTATCCTTCGTAGCTGTATTAACTTGTGACAGCGCCTGCGTTCAGCCAGGCAGAAGGCTACGTAGCCCTTCGCGTGCGCCACCTAGCGTGAGGTCATATATGTGTTCAAGCCGCTAAATGTAGCAGCCGCCATATTTTAAATCGCTTTTTAAAAAAGCTACGTCGTCAGCGCTAGCTGTAGCGTTGTTGTTTTAGGTCGTGTCTGAGCATATGAAAGCCAATTGATGATGCTGCAGTAACATTTGAAATCAATTCACTCTTTTTGTAATAACACAATTAGTTATTTGTATTAAGGTTCTAATTAATTCTTGATTAGTTCTTATTAATCATCAATTATGAAATCGAACTAATTAAGAATTATATAACGTCAAACAAAACGAAAAAGCCGTTCAGCCAGTTCACAATTGGCTACATATGCTACAAATTAGCGCTCCGCTGCGTAGGAATAGCGGAATGTAAACGCTATCTCTAGCTGAACGCAGCCAATGTGTGATTTTTTAATGATAATTGTTATTGCGTTGGCGATATCCGCTTCTGTCACTCGCCTTTGTCATATTTCTTCTATTATGTGATTATCAGTAAAATAAAAAGACGTAACGTAACGGGTCGATCCGAATAATCGTAATAATAAATATGATTCATCGCAGCCATATTTAAAAAAGTGAAATACACTTCGGCGCCAAATTCAAAGTATCCTTAGCAAGTGTTGCCAACCTAGGAATATTCTCGCTAAATTTAGGACTCTTTTGAGGTGATAAGGAAAATCGAAATTAAAAATTAATCTTGTAATAAAACATCCGTAACATTTAAGTTTCTTTTTAATCATTTTGAAATGCACAGTTCATTGACTTACGTTTCTGACAGTTGACAGCAGTGTCACGAGTCATGATGACTGTTGACCATAATTTTGAAGAGTTTCTTTCCTTTCAAGCACAACGAAGGTGACTGTACGTCCCGATTTTTAACAATTTGTCCCGCGTCCAAGAAATATCTTGTTCCTCGTCCCAGTGTAACAGAGAAAATAGTTTTGTGACGATTATTATTACTTGTGACGTCACTTTTAGTAACATTTAAGTTAAACGTCTAGATTTTTTGTGAAAGTCTATTGGCAACACTGAAGATAGATGTCTCTCGTAGCCACTACTGGCATATTTAAGTGATAATTGATAATGATATCTAAAGTACATTCACTTTTGTATTGAGCAACCAAAGTTACACGATTTGGTAACTTTTACCGTTGTAACCTGACTTCTTTTATAATTGTTCTTGTACCTTGTAAATGGGACTTTTATTTTTAGGTTATGTTGGCTTCAATTTTGTGCTGTTATTTTGGATCGTTCGCCTCCTTCTTATTAAACGGATTATACCTGAATGCGATGCTTTGTTTGTTTCGTAATGAATTTCCGGTCCTTTTTTTTTGAAAAATGCGTTTTGCAATTGACAACTAAATCGGGACAAACGATAATTTGATTAACAAAACTTTAAATACAATGCCAATCACTTTTGTAAGGTAACAAGAACACAAGAAAAAAAAAACACAATTAGTTATTCATTACAAAAGTGAATGGACTTTGTAATAAATAGAAATCTAAAAACAAATCTGAATATTAACAATGGTTATTTATAAGAAAATATGTACAGTCGTAGACAATTAAAAGAGAACGTTCAGAAATTTGCTTACAGAGTTGAGGTAAAATTGGGGCAATTTCGTTCTTCTTTAACTGTCCACGACTGTACATAAGTTTTCACAGTGTTCACGGACAAAGTTTTTCGAAATTTAGGACCTTTTTATACGAAATAATTTAATCCAAGGACTCTTTTATTATTTTTTGCCCCTTTTTTATTATACGTAGTTTAATATAGACATTTCCTTGAAAGATTAATCAGCATTAAAGTCCCGCGCAGATAAATCAACTTTCGTATTACTTATTTACTTGCACCAATTCTTATTTTTACGACCTTATTTACGGCGCAAGCGATAACATTGAACTCAGCGTCGCGCTGTGTCAATGTAACGAGGCCGATTACAAAAAGTTATCATCTCCGCGATGATTTCATTGAATGCATAACAGAAATGTGAATGTGTTTCTTTAAAAAAACCCAAAACGAAGAAGCAAAAACGTGACCTGACGGCAAATCATCTAAATCCGAAAGAATGCATTACATTTAATATTTGTCACGCCATTATTAAATATTGCGAGCACGCCCGGGTAAATTTTCAACAAATGTGGTAAAAAAATCCCCCTCATGTACGCACGCACTTCTGCGTACGAAGAGATTTCGCGAAAAGCGACACAAGGCCGCGGTGATGTCGGCCTCAACATTGAACCAAAGGACAACGTCGGATGAGATAAAACATGACGCGCCCGCAGCTTTATAAAAGCCCTCGTTAATCTCACAATTATGGTTCATTGATGTTGAAACGCTCGCTGTAACGTGCAAGCACTTGAGAATGGTAAACGTGCGGGTTTTAGTTGCGTGTTGTGTCCTGATCCTACTGACTTATGCTGAGGCGGAATCATCTCCGTACTGGTATCCTTTCTACGGGAGAAGACCTGAGTATCGTCGAAGTTACGGCGGCGACGGCCAAGGAGGTGCCAGGAGGTACAAAGCCATCTGCAACGTGCACGGAGTTAACAACTATCCGTTCCCAGGAAGACCCGGAAACTCCGTGTGTCCTTATTAATTGTGAGAAATGTTCTCAGGGTAATATAAATAACAATCTTGGCTAAAATAAAAAACACAGTTAAATGTCTTTGATTTTTCTTTGTGGTTTAAATCCCTCTGTATTCGGAAAAACACTATTATTAATTAGGATTGATGATGATAATACTCACTGATTGCTTGCACCTGTTTTTAGTTTAAAAATCGCGGTTTTCCCATGACCACCAATTGTAGATTTTTCCGTTTTATGGACGTACGGGCCTTTTCTTGTACAGTCAGGTTAAGTTCCTTTCATTTGATTGTCCTCCTGCTTTCGCACTTCATGGGGGAGACACCTTTTTATTACCTGACTGTACATACTTATACATATTTAAATTATTTGGTGACTGGTGCCTAATTTGGGCTACTCCGTACACATAATCAAAAATCAACAAAATTCTACCTCTAGGCATCCACGGAAACAACATTTGAAATCAATTCAGTATGTATTTGCTTTTCATATTTTAATTTTTTTTTATTAATTATGTACATATTTCGAGATTTAAAAATTTCCTTTTCCATAATTTTTCTTTTTCTTTTAGTTTTTCCTTTGCACTTGTGCGTCATTAGTTTTTTTTTTAATTTACTCCTTGTTATGAAAATGACAATATTTATTTTTCAATAAAAACAATGACATACATATTACGAGTGAGAAATGCAGTATAAACGGAAAAAAAAAATTTCTGAAGAAAGTAAGAAAAACAAATGACGATCGTGACGTTGACAGCAACAGCTTTCATTTTTCATTTCTGTTTTACTTTCTATTTAAAATTTTGTTTGCCATTTGTTTTTCATTTCAATTTTTGTTTTGGTTTTGTTTTGTTTTTTAATTTTAAACTTTAAGAGCAAAGGTTCGAAAAGGTCAGGGACAACCCAATAAAAGAAAATTGATAAAAATTTCTAAAAAATTAGGACTTTAAGAGAAGAGGATCAAAAAAGTCAAGGTCAATCCAATTCAAGGCAAAAAAAAATTGGAAAAATTTTGAAAAAAATAGAATGTCAAGAAACGAGGTTCAAAAAAGTCAAGGTCAATCCAATTCAGGACAAAAGAATGGGAAAATTAAAAAAAATCGAATTTCAAGAGCGAGGTTCAAAAAGGTCAAGGTCCAAATCAAGGATAAAAGATTTGAAATGTTAAGAAACGAGATTCAAAAAGCTCAAGGTCAATAAAATTCAAGGTAAAAAAAATTAAAGTGTCAAAAGACGCGGTTCCGAAAGGTCAAGGTCAATCCAATTCAAGGCCAAAGAATTGGAATGTTAAGAAACCAAGGCTCAAAAAGGTCAAGGTATGCCAAATTCAAGGCAAAAAATGAAAAAAATTTTAAAGAAATTAGATTTTCCAGACACGAGGTTCAAAAAGGTCAAGGTTAGTCCACTTCAAGGCAAAAAACAAATTGGAATGTTAAGAAACGAGGTTCAAAAAGGTCAAGGTCAATCAAATTCAAGACAAAAAAATTGGAAAGGTCTTGAAAAAATTAGAGAGTGAAAAGACGAGGTTCAAAAAAGTCAAGGTCAATCCAATTTAATGCCAAAAACATGAAAAAATTAAAAAAAACAATTAGAATTTCAAGAGACGAGGTTCAAAAAGGTCAAGGTCAATACTAATCAAGAGGGAAAAATTGGAAAAATCTTGAAAAAAGGTCAAGGACGCTCCAATTCAAGGCCAAAAACATGGAAAAATTTAAAAAAATTAGAATTCAAGAGACGAGATTCAAAAAGATCAAGGTCAAACCAATTCAAGGCCAAAAAATTGGAATGTCAAGAAACGAGGTTCAAAAAAGTCAAGGTCAATCAAATTAAAGAAAAAATAATTGAAAAAATCTTTTAAAAAATTCGAATTTCAAGAGACGAGGTTCAAAAAGGTCAAGGTCAATCCAATTTAAGACCAAAAAGTAGAATGTTAAGAAACTAGATTAAAAAGGGTCAAGGTCAATCCAATTCATGGCCAAAAAATGGACAAATCTAAAACAAATTAGAGTGTCAAAAGATGAAGCTCAAAAAGGTCAAGGTCAATCCAATTCCAGGCTAAAGACATAGGAAAACTAGAATTTCAAGGAACAAGGTTTGAAAACGTCAAGGTCAATCAAATTCAAGGCCAAAAAATTGGAATGCTAAGAAACGAGATTCAAAAAGGTCAAGGTCGATCAAATTCAAGACAAAAAATTGGAAAAATCTTGAAAAAATTAGAGTGTCAAAAGACGAGGTTCAAAAAGGTCAAGGTCAACGAATTCAAGGCAAAAAAAATTGGAAAAATCTTTTTAAAAAAAATTGAATTTTAAGGGACGTCGTCAACGTCAAGGTCAACCCAATCCAAGGCAAAAAAAATGGAAAATATGGGGGGGGGAACATTCAAGAACGTTTAAATTCAAGAGCAAATGCTCGAAAAGATCACAGGTCAAGGTCAACCGAACTCAAGGCCAAAAGGTAGCAGAACAGAAAATCTTTAATTTTAAGAACAAAGGTTCGGAAAGGTCAAGGTCAATCGAACACGAAAACAATTGGAAAACGAGGCAAAAAAATTGGAAAAATAGGCGAAAATGTTAAAAAAAATTCAATTCCAAGAGCAAAGGTTCACATAGATCAAAGGTCAAGGTCAATCCGAGACAGGTTAGGTTTGTTATTAACAAAATTTAAATGACGTCACAGAGGAAAAACAAAAGCCAATCGAGAAAAGATTCTTGCACTAAAATTAAAGGTTTACCTCTCTTAGGATTTTAATAAAAAAAACTTTAAACAAATTGGTGGGGGACTTTATCACCGCTCGTAAGTTTTTTAAGGATAAATTCAGGTTAGGTTAAGGATTTACTCGATGTTGGCAACACTGTCTCGGCGAGTACTTTAATACAAACGAAATTATTGAAGAATATATTTAAGCATCATCTTCAACTTATAAGATATTCAATAACGAGTAAATATGTTAAGTCGTGTAAATTACAAACGAAAGCGATGGTAATTGTTTGGTTAACAGAACGGGGAATTCTGCTTTCAGTCTAAAGACTCGTCCAAATAAATTTTTGATAGGAGGAGGCCGTGCAAAACAAAAAAAACAAAACATTTGTCACCGTTTTACTTGTTGAGCTGTCAAGTTGACATTTCGACTTAACCTGCATTAATAGGAAAATCACGATTATTGTTTAATTTTCGTAATATTGTAGTAAAAGTAAATAATTACGCCTTCCTCGATCAATAATTGATTTGGATTGGACAGTATAATATTACTACTACTAATTAATTTGAGCCGCCTCGAAATTTACGTATAGTAACTAATTACTTCCAAACTTTTATAACACCGTCCCTGGACGCCGTTACCATGAAACACTGCGACGCTTTACAGAGAGCAATATCGGATATGCAGTCCCTATGGCCGGCCGGTGGAGGTTCGGGTCCGGCCCTGGGTATTTCATCGCCTTTGCCCGTCGACCTGGCGCCGCTGGATTCGACGGTTTCGATGATCACCGGCGTGCCATCGATCAATCGTTCGGTGTAATTGGTTGCGCCGATCTGGGAATCGTTCGCGGAATGCACGGCCAGGCAGGAGTTTCCCGGATTCTCCAAGTCCCAGAAGCGAATGCTCTGATCGGTTCCGCCCGCCAAGAGGAAGCCGTTGCGGTCGATGCATCCCGCTTGCATGGCGCATACGCTATGGTTTGTCACCTGTTGCCGTAGAAAAACAAAAGCGAAAGTGAATTCTTTGTTCGACTATTACAATTCATAATCATAAAATATGTTCACGCGCAGTATACGGCAATAAAATAATTTGTTCGAATAAAATTAATTTCGTACAAAGCATAATTCAAGGCTATAGGAAACCGCGCGTCTAGAATATTTACACTATTTATTCATCGCCCAAAAGAAAGACACAGAGCGCATAACAATGCGCCGCGAAAATTCCTTTCACCGTCCGTCAAAAAAATTACAACGTAATTTTTGTTTTACGCTAACATACCGGGTGACTTTTAAATTTTTCTATCAACTCTTGCCACGAAACGAAATATCCAAGAGAAAACAAAGCAGAGATGGCATGAAATGTCACTTGTGACACGAAACGTCATTGCGACATAAAGAAACAAAAAAAAATTGAAAGAACTAAAAGCTTCACGCCGGAAATCGTCGATTTTTTGCACACACACAAAAAAAAACAAAGAAATCGTTGCAAAAAATGAAGAAACAAATGAAAGTCTAATTTGATTAAAAAGAAAAAACAGAAAAATAATGAAATGCAAAGAAACTAATGAAATTTAATTTTGAAAAGCTTCGCGTGCTTCATTTGTTTTCAGCTTCTTTTTGGTTTACAAGAAAAAAAATTTATTTTAAAGATCACCGATAAATTCATTCATTAATTTACCGATAAGTTCATCAATTAACTCAACGATAAGTTTATCGATGAGAATTCAGCAATGTTTTTAACAATAAACTTACAGGTGAGCGCATCGATTAACTTACCTATGAACTTATCGATGAACTAATCGGTGAGTTAATTGATGAGCTCATTGGTAAGTTAATGAGCTCATCGGTGAGTTCATCGATGAACTCAGCGATAAGCGCACCATGAACTCACCGATGAGCTCATCGGTGAACTTACCGATGACCTCATCGATGAACTCATCGATGAACTCACCGATGAACTCTCCGATGACCTCATCGATGAACTCACCGATGAGCTCATCGATGAACTCACCGATGAGCTCATCGATGAAGTCACCGATGAGCTCACCGATGAACTCACCGATGAGCTCATCGATGAAGTCACCGATGAGCTCACCGATGAACTCACCGATGACCTCATCGATGACCTCATCGATGAACTCACCGATGAACTCATCGATGAAGTCACCGATGAGCTCATCGATGAAGTCACCGATGAGCTCACCGATGAGCTCATCGATGAAGTCACCGATGAGCTCACCGATGACCTCATCGATGAACTCACCGATGACCTCATCGATGAACTTACCAATGACCTCATCGATGAACTCACCGATGAACTCATCGATGAACTCATCGATTAACTCACCGATGAGTTCACCGATAAGCTCACCGATGAATTCACCGATGACCTCATCGATGAAGTCACCGATGAAGTCACCGATGAACTCACCGATGAGCTCATCGATGAGTTCATAGGTAGTTAATCGATGCGCTCACCTGTAAAAACATCGCTGAATTAATCGATAAACTTATCGGTAAGTTAATTGATTATTTAATTTAAAATTAATGAATGATTTCGGTGAAATAATCGAATCTTGTCCGATGAAATTTGGTAATAAATTTTAAAACGTAGAACGTAGTGCTAATTTTAGTGTCCGTTTTAAAATAATTTATGATGAACTTATAGATGAGTCAATCGATGAGCTGATGAGCTGAGCAACGAGTTAATCGATGAGTTCAAGCGATGAATTAATTGATGAGTTCTTCGATTAATTCACGATGTTTTCATCAATGAACTTATAACAAAAATAATTTTTTGAAAAATTGGCTAAATGCCATCATCAGAAGTAATTTTTTTTTAATTTAGGAAAATGTAAACAAGCAAAACATTTAAAATTTTTACTTTAAAATAATGAATAAAGAAATCGACTTAAAAATGAACTTGTACTTCATCAATGAACTCATCGCTAACCTGTTTGATAACTATCGCTCTGTTATCAATTAACTCACCGATAAGTTTATCGATTAATTCAGCGATGTTTTTAACAATAAACTTACAGGTGAGCACATCGATGAACTCATCGATTAACTTACCTATGAACTTAACAATGAATGTGAGTTCATTAATGAACTCATCGGTGAGCTCATCGTGAGTTCATCAATGAACTCCTCGGTGAATTCATCGGTAAGCTCATCGGTGAGCTTATTGCTGAGCTCATCGATGAGTTCATCGGTGAGCGATTTTTCATTTGTTTTTTGCTCCTTACAAATAAAATAACGAAATACAAACAAATGAAAGCTTGATTTGATTGATTTTCGAAGGCAATCTGTCGGAAATCGTTGATTTTTTATCCAAAAAAAGAAAAAGCAAGGAAAACAATGAAAAAAAAAAAAAAAATGAAGGCGTCATTTGATTTTCGAAAGCTTCCCCGTCGGAGGAAATCGTCTACTACTGAAATACAAAGAAACAAATGACAGTTTCACTTTTGTTTTCAGTGTTACGTGGGAAACCGTCGATTTTTCATTTATTATTTTTTGCTTACAAAAGAAATAATCGAACACAAACAAACAAATGAAAGCCTGATTGATTTTTTGCTTACAATACAAAGAGAAACAACGAAAAATTCAAAGAAACGAATGAAAGTTTAATTTTCAAAAGCTTCACGCGTTTCATTTGTTTTCAGCTTCTTTTTGGATTACAAGAAGAAAGAAAAACAAATCGAAATACAAAGGAACAAATGAAAGTCTCACGCCGAATTCTTCATTTGTTCTCAGCTTTTACTTTCCGTCTTTTGATTCTCAATCGCTCCCAGCGCCGCCCAATGAGATATCGACAATGTTTTCTGTTCGTTCAAATCTGCACTTCGCAGTTGTTTGTTTCAACTCCCTTTTGTTTCTTCTTATTTAATTAATTTTTGCATTGCAATGGACTTCGTGAAAAAAAAAGAAGAAACCTGTACTCTTTAGCGTGACTCCCTCTATGCAACTTTGCATTGAACGTTTACCGTTGCTATAGTTACCGCGTTGAGTTGGAATTGTGTACATTTATGTCAATTTGAAGCGTTTGTTTTTGAACGACACTACCGAAAAAGAAAAAAGAAAAAAATCTAACGCTTTTATGAAATCTTGGTGAAGCATTCACCGTGCTTTCTGAAACACACTGTATAATGCAACTGCAAGTCGATTTGAACGAGAACTACTAAGCGTGACCAACAAAGTGTTTCTAATTTAACACACAACAGTTTAATAATTTAATATTTAAGAACTGTTACGTGACTTTAATCACTTTCGCTTAAAAAACGTTGCCCCAAATCTAAACAATACGAAAAAACGCTCTTTACATTTACATAATTCGTGAAAGTAAACGCAAAAAGCACTAAATTAAAAACAAAAAAAGGCGACGGGAATTTCTAATGCGGCATTACGTCGGACTTACATTCGTTTTTGATAAGGGCGGTGCTTTGCTGGCCCACAACACCTTTTCTCGAAACGCAGTCTCCAAATTCCACATGGAAATCTCATTGTTGCCCTGCACGCTCGACAGTATCCACGAGTGTTTCGTAGGGTGACTGACGACTTTACGAATTCTCGCCCCTAAAAGCCTAACGTCAATCTTTTTTTGGCTTCACGCCCCGCGAAGTTCTACCTGTGGGGTGTTCGATGGTGGCGATTGGTAGCTGAAAACGCAGGTCCCAGGTGATGTGATATCCGCTGCTGGTCCCCAACGTCAACCAGCTTTGATGGGAATCCAAGCAGAAACTAGTGATGACCCCCTGTTTGAGACCGTTTTCTAAACGCCATGCGGTTCCAGGAGCTCGCATGTCCCACCCGACTAGGGCACCGTAGAGTGTGGCATAAATCAAGACGCTCTGAGGACCCGAGTCTAAATACTGTAAATCAACTGCACAACCCTCATCTTCTGGATTTAACTGCCTCGTTTGCACTAGAGTCATTCTGAAAGCAATGAAAGTCTTTATTATGATTGCTTACGAGTAGTTGTTTCACCTGCTGCTCGTAGTGTCCAACCTCAGAACTAAAATCGAGCCATCATTGACCGCTGCAGCTAATGACTGAGTTTTCTCGCACACGGCCAAGCCAGCCACACTTACGCTGCCCGGAACCCTATAGCTCTGCTTCGATCTGTTTGCGATGTTCTTGCCTTCCATTTTAGCACAATCCCATATCCTCACGAAGCCATCCATAGAGGCACTTGCAAACAGAGACGTTTCAGGCAGGGGGCAGAGGCGTGTGATGGGTGCCCTGTGTTCATGCAAGTGGGCCATTAGGGATCCTCGGACACGCCATCCCGGTGGGGGGAGTTGGGGCTGCCATGCGGCTTGCTCGGCCCATTCTTTGCTTCTGTTCAAATTAATTGCACTCTGAAGTTGACGAACCAAGTACAAAAATGACAATAACATTTAAGCCATCAAAAAAAAAGTACCCGTCACTTTACAAACTATTAACAGATCGTACCTGACAGCCTCCAAATAATGTTCCTGTTGTCGGGTGATTAACTTTCTAAGTTCCATGCTGCAATTCGCCGTCCTATCTGAAGAATTTTGAAAATATTCTACTCTACAATAAAAGGTTTCACTCACATTGAATGTAAGACCTCTCGTGAACGCTGTAATTACTTGGGGGATCGGGGGTGATGAAATGCCCGTGGCCATCCGGAATTGGTGACGAGGGCCTGCTCAAAGTCGCCCGAGAGGGCCCCCCGGAGTTGGTGCTTTCCGAATGCCGACTGGATAAATCCGAACTGAAAACTACTGGCGTGAGAGAGCTCGCCTTTAAAACCAAGATCGCAGCCCCACCTATTTTGGAGAACGAAGCCGTTCTTCTGCCGAGACTCCAAGTTGATCACGTGGCTCTTCAACGCCGTAGCCTGTAAGTTGATTTCGATTTTCCCTTCCACCTGCTTGTTGTGCTTCGCATCGGCCGAAGTCTTGTGCTTGTGAATTTTGTGCAGGTGATGGCTCATTCTAAGCAGGTAATCTTCAACCTCGTCGGTCATTCCGTACTCCTCGAGGCGCCTCAAAAGCTACAAGCGAAGGACAGATTTTGGTGATCGCATGATTGATTGAAAGCACTTACGGTTTTCAGAGTGTTCTGGACCTCGACGTGCACATCGTGTGAAGGCATCCTGCCCGAATTGATTAAGTCCCTCGCTTCCTTTCGGTTCTGCAGACTCTTCAGCAATTGATCGATGTTCGAGTACTTTATCACGCTGTCGTAAACCGTCCTTGGAATTGGATTCACCAACGATTCCAACAGCAATTCAGGCCTGCGTGTTACGAATGCGTAAATTGGTGGCGAGTCCTCGAACGTGTTTAACTGACCTGTCTAGCTGTATCAGCGGATACTTCATGTATAAGCTCAAGTTCGGCATGATCTTGCTTTGTACGTCCAGGACAGAAAGGGACTTTGCGGATGTGGAGATGAAACCGGCGACGGCCTGGCGAATCCACAAACTGGGGTGCACGAGGAAACACGAGCACTCGGTTATTATTTCACAGAGCGTGGGCTTCGTTATTAAACCCAATTCGGTTAAGGAGGACATGGCGTGGATGGCCTTCGTCATAACAAATTCGGAACTGTCGGTTAAACCCTACAAAATAAGCAAATAAAATCTATTATATTTGATGGTTTCTGGCTATTAGCATTACAACCAGACACAGATGTTGTTAAGTTCGACTGCCTTTTTGTATTTAGGGTAAGGAATAATGCTTAGGAATGAACTCTCCTCGAGCTGGAGCACCTCGGATGAAAGGTCCACCGCCAAGGACTTACAAACATTCATGTTAAAATATTTGGTTAGACGTGCATGAGAATTGTTATAAAATTTTGTACACTTTATAGAGTAACGACATATTTATAAAGTAAGGCGAGAAGAGTTTTTTATATTTCTTGTTATTGATCCATCAGTAATGACAGAAACGAATCCCGGGCATTTCTCTTTAAATTTTGCCTCAAAAATGCAATTAATTGTCACAGTTGATACCGTACTTTCAAATAACCGTGCTTGTCAACAATCTGATTGAAGCTGTCAAAACTGTCAAAAGTGATCATTCACAAATGTCAAAAAAGAGCACCGGCGTTGCCGAATATTAGACTGTTTGTTTACTAATCGCAGCAACGCTGCATTTTTGTCTTTCGGCCATTACCCACTCCGGGCAGTTATTAAGAATGTCTTCTTAAATCTGGCGTCAAAGTTGGCCATGACGATTTTGTTTCTTGTTTTGACTTTTCTCGTCAAAAGAAGGCGGAAAAAACAAAAGGCTATCGAAATTTTGACAGAGATTGTTGGAATTTTTTCAAAAACAAAATGTAAATCAAACAAAAGACGTGCGAATGCATTTTTCTTTCTAACAATTGAAAAACAATAATCTTCTTCTTCTTCTTCTCTTTCGAAGTTAGTGTTTGAATAATTCTTCTACTTAACTTACCCATAAGTCGATCGTCTTTTGTTTTCTGCTCTCTTCTTTTTTCGGCGAATAAATAAATCGAGAATTTGTTTCTTTTTTATTAATGTGAACAATTGTCATAATTTCGGTGATGTTTTCTCTCTTTTTCTTTCTGTTCTATTAGCCCTTGAAAACAAAAAATAAAACACGATCGACGGCGAAAGTGAAAATCTTTCGTTTTCGTTGGCTCGTTTTTGTTTTCGTTTGTCTTTTGACGTCCGGCGATTGGTTTGCGTGAACGTTTTTGTTACACGAACCACGTTCTGACGACAAAAACAAAAGACGATCGACTTCGCAATCGTCGATTTTTCATTCGACGAAATGAAGACACTGTCGATTTCCTTTCGTTTTGTTTTCCATTTGTTTTTTTTTTATTAATGCGAACAAAACTTGTCATAATTTCGTTGACGTTTTCTCTCTTTTTTTATTGTGAAAAAAAAATCCGACAATTTCTCACAAGGTCGATCGTTTTCTGTTCGATTTGCCCTTGAAAATAAAAAATAAAATAAAACACGATCAACGGCGAAAATGAAAATCGAAGTTGACAGTATTTTGTTTTCTTTTCTCGTTTTTGTTTTCGTTCGTCTTTTGACGTCCGGCGATTGGTTTGTGCGAATTTGTTCGTTACACAAACCACGTTTCGACGATGAAAACAAAAAATAAAACAAAAGACGATCGACTTCGCAATTATCGATTTCTCATTCGACGAAGAAATGAAAATCGATGAAGACACAATCGATTGCCTTTTGTTTTGTTTTCCATTTGTTTTTTTTTTTTATTAATGCGAACAAAACTTGTCATAATTACGGTGAGGTTTTCTCTCTTTTTCTAGTATAGAAAAAAATCGATAGTTTTTCTGTTCAATTTGCCCTTGAAAACAAAAAGAAAAAACAAAATACGATCGACGTCGGAGTGAAAATCGAAGAGACAATTGACAATCTTTTGTTTCCTTTGTCTCGTTTTTGTTTTCGTTTGTTTTTTGACGTTTGGCGTTTGGTTTGTTTGAATATTTATGTTACACAAACCACGTTCTGACGACAGAAACAAATAACAAAACAAAAGGCGATCGACTTCGCAATCATCGATTTTTCATTCGTCGAAGAAATGAAAATCAACGAAGACCCAATCGATCGTCTTTTGTTTTCTTTTCTCTCTCTCTCTTTTTTTTTTAATTAAAGCGAACAAAACATGTCACAATTTCGATGGTCTTTTCTCTCTTTTCGAGCGAATTTTTTATACGATCGATCCTCTTTTGTTTAAGTAATCCGAAGACTTGTTTTTCTTAAAAAAAAAACAAACAAATACAAACCAAATTTCAACATTTCGTTTGTTCTTTTGTTTTCTCGGCCGTCTTTTGATAGAGAAGAAATCGAAATTCTGTTATTTCTATAATTTAATTGTGAACCATCATCATCATGACAGTTGTCAATTTGACGTTTGAACTTGCCATTCCTAACCTTGCGTGAAAAACAGTGAGAAAACAATGAAAACAAAATAATAAAAATTCAAAAATAATCCAATTAAAAAATTACAATAACAAAAACAAAAAACAAGCGAATTGTTAATTTATTAACATTTAAAAACCAATAAGAACATAAGACTATCGATTTTACACAACAATTCAGTATTAAAACAAACGAAAAAAAATCTTTTGACATCTTTTGAAATTGTTAAAAACCATTATTTGTGAATTTTTATTATTTAAGTCAAGTAGCGACCATTTGGCGACTTTCTTAGGTTTTGGTAACGAAATTAGCTACTTTCATTTCTGATTGTGGCGATATTTCACTCCTAGTGTTGGCAACACTGAGAACACCCGTTATTTTCATGAAATAGTCCCCAAACTGAATCGTAAAATTTATTATAATGATGTTTCTTTTAAAGAGCAAGTAATTAAAATACGCCAATGTTGTTTAATAAATAAAGTTCAATAAAAACCGTTATCAAGTAGGCTTATGTCAAATGCAAATTTCGCAAAGTCACGTCGTAACTATACGATTACTGTAAACATAACCTAACTTTTTATGTACATTTAATTACGATTTTCTACAAAATGGACAATAAAACTTTATTATTGAAAGAAAACATTTATTTTATTACAAATACTTCGAAGATATAAACAAGATATTTGACAGTTGAAGCTGTTGAGAGAGCAATTGAAGGTTTCAACATACGTACTGAGCTACGACGTGCCGTCATAAAATAAAAGCAAGTTCAGAGCCTCCTTGACAACGGATTTTTTTGAACGCACCTTATTTGAGGGTTTCTGGCTTCTGGGCCATTACAACCAGACACAGGTTTTGTTAACTTCGACAGCCTTTTTATATTTAAATTCAGCCACGGACGAGTTTCCTCAGTCCCTAATGATGGATACCGCGGAAGTGGTCACTTCTTAAAGTATCCTGTAGGGTTTCTGATCTACTCATTCTAGCAATGTCATTTTCTACCTTGAGAAGGAGGAGGAGTGACATTAATTTCTGTGAGAAATTCTCGGTCCATTATAGAGTCAATTTTAGATTCTAGGCAATTTAATAATCGAACTTGCTACGTTTTCGTCTTTCAAGCCCTCCAGATTACTTTGAGGTGGGGGGAAGATCCCCCCAAACTTGCTCTCAAATTTAACTTTAAGATAATACAATCAAACTATAAATATATTTGGTTACCGAACATAAAGAAAATTAGCTAAATGGGAAAAGGAATCGAACTTATGAAAGGCAGTCGAAGGTTATGCACAACTGCACAACACTATCCTTGCTGATTGACAATTAATCAACTGTGTATTTACTTTTAATTGTAAACAAAGCAAAAAAGTGTTCCTTTGCATAAATACCTGTAATAACAGAGGCGTTAAAATCACAGAACAGTGCCAGCCTAAATACGCAGCGACCCCGACGATGCAATCAAAAAATGTGCCCCTCAATTCCTTATCGTCCTTGTCATTCAAGAAGGTGATCATATGAGACAGAAGGACGTCGTTAGCTAGAATTTAAATTCGTGAGCGACCAAAAATGTGTAGTGCATTCACGTACCTTTCTGTTTGCCAAAAAACACGCACAATTTCGTGATCCCGCTCTCCATCAGGGTCTGCTTGACGAGACTCTGCGAATCAGACAGCAAAGAACTCACCGTCTGCTTCACCATTTCGTGCAGCGCTTGTAATTCCGTTTCATAGTTGATGCGCGGGACGTTATTTCTGCTCAGCGACTTGTCGTACCAGTTGGTCTGAGTCTGTTCGAGGTAGCGCAGTGCGATTTCAGCCAGAGTCGCGATGTTCTTGGCATACGCTGCACGTACGCACGTGTTCGGATCGACGGCCAAGGCCGTAAGGCCCGGCAGGATGTATTCCGGGAAGATGTTCGCGTCCGAACGCGGCACCTTCTTTACATAGCTCAAACACTGCGTGATGACATTGATGGCGGCCACCTTAATCCTTGCGTTTTGATCGTGCGCAAGATAAAGCTGAAACACACCGCACTGTAACTTCAGGAGGCGTCGCTACAAAATTCGGCTTACGATGTACGGTAGAATTCGATCCAAAATCGTTTCTTCATTCGCATGACTGGCCAATTCCAGCAGGATTTCTAAGCTTTGTAGTTTCGAGGTGCAGTCGTGCAGCCCTCGGATACATGAAGTCACCAAACTGACTATGATAACCAAACCGTCATTGTCCGTCCTTCGCCCCTTGCTTTCTTCTTCGTCGGATTCCTCGGGCGATTTTTCTGGAAAGAAAGTCTTCAAAATCCCACCTATATCCTTCTTCAGCCTCAGAATTTTCTCATCGGGTGATATTATCGGATTCGGCGAGAACACCAACATGTAGGGCTGCAGGAATGTGTAAAAGTACTCGGGGAATAAACGACCGCGCTCCTGCGATAGGTAAGTCTCGGCGGTCAATCGCAGAGACGGGTCCCTTTGTATCATACTGGCTAAAAGCGCTTTCAAATTTGGATTATCGATGTGCTCCAGGTGCTTCTGAGGACTGTACTCTCCCGTCCTGTAGAGTAACAAATGTGACAGCTCGAACGGCGGATGCCCCTCATTCCACAACTCTAACAGAGCGCAGCTAAAACAAACCTAAACGTGCACCAACGTAGAGATGAAACATGTTTAACTCACCCAGCAGAAAATATATCCATGGCTGGTGTTAATTCTCCAGAGTTGCAAGGGGTCTCGTTGAATATACAGTTGCTTTCAAGCGTCAACGTCTTTGTGAAGCGTTCTGGGGCAATGTAGCAAATTCGTCTGCGTGACGTATCGAAAAAGTAGGAGTAATCCGCGGGGTTATCCTCGGGCAAGAAAGTCGGCTTAAAAGAAGCGAAATCGACGAGCAACACCCAATTCCAAGAAGTCACGGTGATATTCTCCAGTTTAATGTCGCCGTGACAAACGCCGACTTTGTGGCACTGGTTCAACCCATACAGGACCTGGAACGTAATCCAACGCTTCTCGATGTTTGTTAAAAACGGCCTGGTGCTAATGCGGTCGTACAAGCTGTATTTCACGTACTCTCTCATGATCAGTCCGGCCTTGTCCGTAACCACAATTTTCTGAAACGGCAAGCAGTTGATGGCAGTCGACAGTTTGGTTCGGATTTCTTCCAGGCGTTCTTTGTAGGGTGATAAAGGCAAGGAGGGGTCGTGTATTGCAAAGACTTTCACCACTATGAGACCTTCTTGTGAGTGTGCCCTCGCCACTTTTAAGAATCTCGTGCTGCCGAGGCTGAAAAGTCCGGAAATGAGACGCCCGAGGAAAATCTGGTTTCCAAAAAAAAAAATACCTGGCATCAAACTTGAGCTCATTGTGATCCGTGAGGTAGTGCTCCACGGGGAAGATTTGGGAGGGAGCTATTCCCACTAGTTGGTTACCCATTTTAATTCACGTCCGAATAACAAATTCACGTGTTTATGACGGCGAGGAACATTTCAAACGACCGTGCTTTTCAACAATCTGATTGAAGCTGTCAACACTGTCAAAAGTAATCATCCACGAATGTCAAAAAAATCACCGGCGTTGCCGCATTGTAGATTGTTTGTTTACTTAGCGCGGCAATGTTGCATTTTTGTTTTTCGGCCATTACCCACTCCAGATAGTTATTAAGAGTGTTATTTTAAATCGGGCGTTGAAATTGGCCATGAAAATTTAATTATGAACCATCATCATCATGACAGTTGTCAATTTGACGTTTGAACTTGCCATCCTAACCGGAATTGCCAACTTTGTCAAACGTATTGTCGCCAACATTTCAGAATGAAATCGCCCAATGCGTATATTTTATATGGAAAATAAAAAATTTTAGTCGCCAAATTCAAAAGTAAGAATCGCCCACTAATGCATTTTAAATGGACAAAAGAAAATTTTTGGTCGCCAAGTTTTACTTAAAAATCGTCCAAACGGCGATAAATCGTCCACATTGGCAACCCTGATCCTAACCTTGCTTTCGAGGTTTCGAACTCGACAGTACGATAAGACGTTAGAAGAATGTGATCTATTGTAATAGACGAAAAAGGAGACACTAAGTATGAAATCTATTGGAACAAACGAAAAAAGATAATAAGAATATAAGATTTACAACAAATAATGAAAATTGTGGTATGTTCACAGTAAGCACCTTGTCACGGCCAACTTAAAAGGTCACACGATGTTTTCATGAAATAGTGTCCGCACTGAATCGTAAAATTTATTATAATGACGTTTCTTTTAAAGAGCAGGTGATTGAAATACGCCAATATGGTTTTGTAAATAAAGTGCGTTCAATAAAAACCGTTATCAAGTAGGCTTATGTCAAAATTGTCAAATTTTGCAAAGTCACGTCGTAACTCTACGATTACTATAAACGCCAATATTGTTTAGTAAATATAATGCAAAGACATGTTTATGATACTTTAAATGTGCACTCATCCAAAGAACAAAACAGTCGGATACGCTTTCTTCGTTTAGCAGGCCAGTACTGGCCCAGGAAAGATGTGTACGTACAAAAACTGCATTGCACAAACAAAAAATTCGGCGATTATTTTTTATTTGCGGATGGCAACAAATTGCTACATTGCAGAAACTGCCAAACGTAGTAGCCTTCTCCCAATGCCTTAGGTTCCCTCCTGTTAATTCTTAACTCGTTGCTTACAAGACATCCAACAGCGTCATCTGTTGAAATATGCCGAAAACACCTCTTTTTCATTTCTTTTAATTTATGAATATACAGGGAGATCGAAATTGCTTGTCCTGATCCTACACTATTTTCGACGTGCTTGATATCGATATTTACATCCAATCATTAAAACGAAGTTACCAACATAACGAGATATCCTAAGATTTTATTCATTCGAACGGCGATGAACTGTCAACAGAATACGAAAATAGTTTCTTTATTAATTAGGTTAGGTTTGGATGTAACTTTGATGAGTGTTCTACGCACGCCTCAAGTCGGGACTACTTTTCTTTCTAACCTTCATGTGATAGATATAACTATTGATATCAAGCTCACGGAAAGTAGTGTAGGATCAGGACAATCAATTTCGATCTCCCTGTAGAATACAGCTTTGTTGCCCTTTGTTTTTTTTAAATGTTGTTTTTTTGAGCGTTTTTTTTTTTTAATTTATGAATCCTGTGTGCAGTAAAATCGATCGTCCTTTGTTATTATGGTTTTCTATAAGTTTCGTTGTGTATTTCTTTTTTCTTTTTTTAATTATATTATTTCACTTTCTTTGCTTTCTCATCGTCCTCATTGTTTATTAAAAATGGAATGAAAAACAGAACAGGAAATAAAAACAAAAGAAAATGAAATAGAAACAAGAGACGATCGCTGATAACGATGATGATAATAAATAGATTCATTTGAATAAAATAAAAACAATTATGTTTTTTATTTACGGATGTCAACAAGCTATAATATTGCAGAAACTGTCAAGGAGAATTGAATTGCGTCCTCTCCCTGCCTTAGGTTCCCTCCTGTTAATTCTTAACTCGTTGCTCACGAGACATTCAACAGCGCCATCTGTTAAAACATGCCGAAAGTACGGCTTTGTTGCCTTTTGCTTTTTTTTTGTTTTAAATAAGTTGTTATATTTTTTCAAATTTTGCTTATTTGTTTGTTCTGCCACCTTTAACTTCGAAAAAAAAAATTCTTTTTAAATTTATGAATCCACTGTGCAGTAAAATATCGATTGTCCCTTGTTATTATTGTTTTCCTATAAATTTCGTTATGCATTTCCTATTTTATTTTATTTTTTTAATTATATTGTTTCGCTTTCTTTGCTTTCTTCATCATCCTCATTATTTATTAAAAATCAAATGAAAACAGAACAGGAAATAAAAACAAAAGAAAATGAAATAGGAACAAAAGACGATCGCTGTCAATAAATGACAGTTGATTAAAGAAAATAGCTTAGATTGATTTCTTTTAGCGATAACGATGATGATATTGAATAGATTCATTTGAATAAAATAAAAACAATTATTTTTTATTTACAGATGTCAATAAACTACAATATCGCAGAAACTGTCAAGCGGAATTGTGTCCTCCCACTGCCTTAGGTTCCCTCCTGTTAATTCTGAACTCGTTGCTTACGAGACATTGAACAGCGCCATCTGTTGATACATGCCGAAAGTATCTCTTATTCGTTTCTTATTAATACAGAGTATGGCTTTGTTGACTTTTGTTTTTTGTTTTAAATTTGTTATATTTTTTCAAATTTTGCTTATTTGTTTGTTCTGCCACCTTAAACTTCGAAAAAGAAATTTCTTTTTAAATTTATGAATCCACTGTGCAGTAAAATATCGATTGTCCCTTGTTATTATTGTTTTCCTATACATTTCGTTATGCATTTCCTATTTTATTTAATTTTTTTAATTATATTATTTCGCTTTCTTTGCTTTCTCATCGTCCTCATTGTTTATTAAAAATCAAATGAAAACAGAACAGGAAATAAAAACAAAAGAAAATGAAATAGAAACAAAAGACTGTCGCAGGAAAAAAAGCAAACAAAATAATGAAATGACAACAGAACACAGAAACAATAACAAAAAGCGAAATGAAAACAGGACCAGAAATAAAAACAAGTTACGAAAGGAAAATAAAAGGAAATACAAACAGAACAAGAAATAGAATATGTACATACGTACAAACAAAAGACGATCGCGATTGACAATTTTTTTAAAGTTGCTTACATTCATTTTTTTCTTTGAATAAAATAAAGAATAATGACATTTATAACAGAACACAGAAACAAAAACAAAAAGTGAAATGAAATAAAAATTAAATAAAAACAAAACACAATCGACTTTTTGTTCGTGTGACGAAGTGTCAATTGCAGCGATAGCCGTTGTTTCAATTGTGGGTCAATAAGGCCGAGGTTAACATGCAGGGGTAACTATTTTAACGGCCACGAGTGTACATACATTAACCACTAAAAAAAATAACGCTTTTTGATGTATTTCCATATTTAAATAAAATCGGAATAAGGAAGCGTAGCCCATGCTTTACGATAATCGCCAAACCAATTTTTTCTACCCTAAATGTAAGCCCAAATGACGAAATTCCGTGCAATCTATTGGGAACAAATAAAACTAAGCTATTACAGAAACCTGTAATTGCGATCAGCCATTGTTTATATAGGTGTCCGACAAGTATTCACACCGCGCGTTTCTCTGTTAAAAACTGTATCGACAAATGCAATAACATTTTCTAAAAGAAAAACAGTCACCAAAATATAGCTCTTGAAAGTTTTTTTTTAAATAGGGCAAGGCAGTGTAAAGGGCAGCACATTTGATTTAATTAATCTCGATATATTCGGGAACATGTGTACAGCGTCGTTTCTTAGCAACCACTATTAACAATAAAATGATGATAATTCAACAAATTTTGACGTCACATTTGACAGCTTGACATTTGAACTTAGAAGTATTAGTAACTCCTATTTTATGAAGAATTTTATGAGAATTTTAAGGCCTGTTCACATTGGAACTTAATAATTACTTTGTTTAAAACATTAATTTGTTCAACAACAATTAACCCCTTCAATTGTTTCCTTGTACCTTGTACATCATCAGATATTCCCTGATAAGGAAAACACTGGCGCGTCTAAAAAAAGCGACTGCATGCTGTTTCCTGGCAATCAGAACGAAAACAAGTTCATTCTTCGCATATCGCACGTCAAAATTCGAAGTCTTCACACCAAAATGCATCGCGAGCTACCCCCTTTCCCCAGGACACCGTCCCCCGAGAACCTCGAAGGGAGCATCACCACCAGAATCCTAGCGGAGAGACTTAATCGGCAACGCGAAAAAGAGATTTCGATTGAAAAAAAGGCAAGCATTCAGTTCTCAGTTTATTAAGATTAAATTTTGGGAAAAGGATTCTTACAGACGTCGAGGTCTGATTCATTGCATTCCCAAAGTCTCAGCAGCGGTAATTCGCTTCGGACTCCCGGGAGGTTCCTTCGGGGCGCAGCCCTACCTAATTCCGTGGCGAAGTCGATGTCGCAAGCCGCCGAAACCACCGCGAATAAAGACGACAAAGGAACGCGCAAGGCCCTAAGAGACGCCTACGTTACAGAGGTACGTTCCTTTAGAAAAAAAAAAAAACAAGTAACTATTGCTTTTGTTAACAGGTAATCCGGCGGTTGCAGATGAAACTGTATCCACCAATCGCGGCCACTTCTTTAGAATTTCAAGGTTCGGAAGACGCCGCGACTTCCACCACCGACGAGAAAATCAGCGAGGTTTGGACTTTTCACTTCAAAAATACAAAGACATCGGAAAAGATATCAACCCGCGTGACCACCACTTACTCTGAACGGTAACAAATCTGCGCTGCTTTCCATCAGACGTTGCCCCAGGTAGCTCAGTGGTATAAAGATGTTAAAGAGAAAGGCGCCAGGGTGAACGCTTCCACGTTCGCAATAGTTCGTGCGCAAACGAAAACCGATCGGTACTTTACTGAACGCGATTTCGTTGCCAGGGTTGCCACGCTAGAGCTTAAATTGGCTGTTGTCAACTTATTCCGTGAAACATAACAATTTGAATTAGCTTTTGTTTTCTTTGGAGAAAAGTTTCAAATCATGGCGTGTATTTATCATCGATATTCGTAACCAAGCTGATGTAAATTACGATGTCTTTGTAAATCGATTTAACACATTGTTGCCAACAGAATACAATGTGTTACCTATACGGCGGGGGTCATGTGGTTTGAATTCACTTCTGCTACAATAACTATCGTAAATTTATGTTTAAGCTGTCTTTGCCCATGTCCATCGTAAGTAAAGACCAAGCGTCGATTACCTCCAAAGAAGGTAAATCCCCGAAAAACCACGGCGTTTCGTTTAATTTAAAACTTTGCAGCCGATCGAGATAACTCCGAGAAAGAACGGGTGAGGATCATCAGGCGAACTTCGATCTTGAGTCCGGTACTGTCGTTTGTTTCTTCGATTTCCGCTCCTCTTGCCACGTTAAGTCTGCTTGCAGTTACCTCACAAGCGGCAGCCCACTCCGGAGTCCATCAAGAACGCGATCACCAACTCGAAGACCATGACGAAAGTGATTGACGTGAATAGCATGGAACGAAAGAGGCAGTCGGCGTCCAATCAAGCTTTGGGCTCGCTTTCCCACTTGACGGGGCCTTCCTGGGCGTTGTTGAAGAACCGGGCGTCGAAGGCCAGCAGGGCCAGCAAACGAATGGCGAGCAAATACCTTCGGCGGAAATCGATTTTGGAACAGGCTTCGCAGGATCAGGTGGAACCCGCGAGGACGGTGTCGGAAAACAGGACGGAGGACTCGCAGACTCAGACGGTTTTGAAAATGAAAGATTTGAAAGACGTTAGGCAAAAGTTTATTGTTTGAGAATTGAGAATTTAAAAAATAATAATCGTTTGGTTACTATCTGTCACGTGTGTGCTTTAAGACGGTGAAATACGAATAAGACCCTTTGAGTATCTGCAAAAGGAAGTTTCGTTTGGTGCTAATAAATCCATTGGACTGGACTTACCGCGATGAAAGTCTCAAGAGTGAGAGGCGAGAATTTCCCCACGGTCAAACACATCGGCTTCTGCATCCTCAGGATCGTCAATATCATGCAGGTCTGGAATGGCTTGCGCGTGCCCAACCATTCACTCTCCCACAGGGCCTGGGGCAAAGCGGAGGCCTGAAACTTGATCATTTGAGAAAGCGCCAAGCCAGGCTAAAGACGTGCTGAGAACCTTCAAGCGGATTTTGTTGCCGAACCAGCAGTACAGCACCAGTTGGAAGTACATGGTCAGCAAGTAGGTGAGTTCGTTGGCGAACTGGGTGCTAAGGACGGGAGTCTGAGAATTAAAAGGAAAACCCAAGAATCACCAAATAAAACCTTCAGGTATTACTAAAGCTCACATTAAACTTCATGGCCTTTCTTTCTTTTAAAAATTATTTGTTGCGTTATTTAAACAACGCCATCTATTGAAACTTGCCGATATTTATTCGCTATCTGTAAGACATCTAGCAGCGCCATCTGTTATTGACGGGTTCTATTGAAAGACGAGTGGTGTGTTTTAACTAACAGCAGTGCTGTTGTCGGGGAAATTCCATCAAAAGCTCTTTGACATTTCTTCTCAATTTATCACAAACGTCAAATTTGAAAAGAAAAAAATACAAACAGGGTTTTATTGTGATAGAAAACCAGACTCATTCGTATAAAAATAAAATAAACACATTTTTAAATCAAATATCTTCTTTAAGATTCGAAAATTAAATAGAAAACAATTTTGATACCGCCAGCGCTATTAATTTCTATGGCCCGTATTCTCATCTTACGGTCAGGGTCGTGTTTAAGTAAAGTCGCGATTGAAATACCTAAACAAGAAACGATACAGCTTTATGTCAATCTAATGTGTAAGAGAGCGATGGACGAACCGTTGCCATGTGATACAAACGTCATTAAATTAATCGTAAGATGAGAATACGGTCCAAATGACTTTATTTATGTTACCCATCATATTGTAATGTCAAGGCCACATGAAAATAATAGGAGTAAATTAATAATAACAGAAAACTATTAATGAATCGAAGTAGCGAGAAGGAATACCAACCAAAAGTCCAAAATTCTAATAATTTGACCTTAACAGATCGTCACATTTACAGGAAAAACATTAATACTTCTTTTTTCGTCAAAAATAAAAGAATTGAAACAAAATTAGCATCTGGCAACACTGGCTTGACGGTCATTTCTGAACGGTCACACGATTGCGTTGTTATAACAGCGCCATCTGTTGTCATCGAAATTTCTTCTTCGCTTGTTTTTTAATTTTAATTTATGAATCGACTTTCTCGTGTCTTTTGTTTCTATTTCTTCTTAATATTATTACATGCGTATTTTTCTTTAGGTTTATTCATTTGTTTGTTTTGTCACCTTAAAAAAATTATTAATCCACTGAATTGTGCTGTAAAATCGATTGTCTTTTGTTTTTTTTTTATTGCTTTTTATTATTTCGTGCGTTCTTAAAATTCCATTACGTAAGAGTTTCATTGGCTTTGCTTGTTCGTCGTTCTTTTCATTTTTTGAAAAAAAAAAAAAAATAAGCTGTCTTTTGTTATTATTCATATTTTTTTTATTTGATTATTTTCGAATTTTATTATTTTGTTTGTTTTGTTTCGTCATAATTCTTGCGCTGTAAAACTGACCGTCTTTTGTTTCCGTTTTAGATTCTGGTGTAAATTTTAGGGATTTTTTATTATTGAAAGGGGATTTCTTTTTATACGTTGGAGCTTTTGTGTTATCCACTGTTTTTTTTCTTTTTTTTTTTTTGTTGCCGTCTCCTCTTTTGTTTTCTATTTCGTTTTCTGCAAAAGAAAATGACCTATTTCCTACGTGACGCGTCTTTAAAATGAAGCATTCATTTGTTTTTTTTTCTGTTTTATTTATTTATTTTTTTTTGTGGAGCAAAAGTTACAAATAGAAACTCAACGATTTCCGGCGTGAAACCAAATGGAGCTTTTGTTTTATCTATTGTTTTTTTTTTTGTCGCCATTCCTCTTTTGTTTTCTGTTGACGACTTGATTTTGTTCGCAAGGAAAAAAAATCATCAAGTTTTCATTTGTTTCGTTGTTTTTCATGTTTCTTTTATAAGCCAAAGAAAATGGCCGATTTCTGACGGAAAGTCTTTCAAATCACGCATTCATTTGTTTTTTTTTGTTTTGTTTATTTGTTTACTTCTATTTGAAAGCAAAATAGAGACGCAACGATTTCCGGCGTGAAATCAAATGGAGCTTTTGTTTTATCTATTGTTTTTTCTCGTTTTTGTTTTCATTTCCTCTTTTGTTTTCTGGTGGCGATTTGATTGTTTCTTTCTGTAAGGAAAAAAATCGGCGATTTCCGACGGGACGCCGCCTTCGAAAATAAAATAAATCAAGCTTTCATTTGTTTCGTTGGTTTTCGTTCTTTCTTTTCACGTTTCTCGTTATAAACAAAAGAAAACGGCCGATTTCCGACGGAAAGCGCCTTTAAAATCACTTGTTTCTTTGCATTTCATTTTTAACAAACCAACAAACGTAAAATCAACGATTTCCGCTCTTGAAGCTCTTGAATGTCAAATCGAGCTTTTGTTTTCCAGTGGCGATTTGATGTCTTAGACTCCGCCCCGCAGAAACGTCAATCTTCTTTTGTTTTTTTTTTAAATTAAATCTACATTATTTTAATTGCTTGCGACACAAAAATAATTATTTGTTTACTAAAGATATTTGTACATGAATATTTCAATTTTTTTTGCTAAGAATAAACTTGTCATTTTCTGACTTATGATTTTTTAAGGTTATGTTTACGTACCGTCGATACAAGAAGTAAGCTAACGCAGAGGATGTAGAACATGCTCAGTACCTGCGCCAGCACTATGAGATTGTAGTTTTCTTCCAGTTTTTCGCACATCCTGAAACAAATTTTATCAAAAAAAAAATTACTACTAGATTTGACGAGACAGAGTTCTTAACTGGCCCGGGCAAGATTTCATTTAACGCAAATTTTCCTCGCCTTGGCGCTAGTTACCTAAATAAGAAACGCCATAAATAACAAAAGAAAAAATCACAAGGAAGCTATAGTTGTCATAAACTGCGTGAGTTTGACGTTAATTGAAAGGACGTTCCGGATATAGTTTGCTTCCGATTTTTTAGGAGGTAAGTGGCGCCAGCCGAGAAACAATTGTACTAAAAAAATTGTGCAGGCCGGTTAAGGACACGTTGTGTCTTCAAATCTAGTAGGTCGTGACTTGTTTTTAATATTAAAGACAAATAGAATCCTAGTGAATTCGAAGCTAAGGTTTACATCGAGTAATCAAAATGGTGTGTTCACAATAAGCACCGCGTCACGGCTAACGTTAACGCTAAATTAAAAAAAAAAAAAAGACAAACGCCCGTTATTGCTTTACTCTAAATAGCCGCAGTGTGTTACACACTCCTGATTGATAATTTGGGCCATCCTTGTCTAGTGGTTTTGCTAGTGGTTTTCGCTCTCCGAATTTGCTACTATTCTCGCTAGATGGCGAGACATCCGCGTATAATAAAAAAAGTCAAAATTGAGTTACATCGGCATTAATTTAAGTAATGACCGCGACGCTGCCCTTACCTCTTTAATACATACAATAGGAAATTTGTATTTTTTTAAATTAAATTATTCGCGTGACATTAAAATTTCGAATCCATCAGCGCCATCTGTTGCCTCATGATGGCATTATAAGTACTGCCTGCGGTGCTGCTCTTGTCTTTTTAATAAAATTCGAAAATTCGCTTTCATTTGGATTACATGCATCAAATTAAAATGTCAGATCACACTGGCGCCATCTGTTGATTTATGGCGACATTAACTTAAGTAATGCCTACCATGCTGTTCTCATCTATTAAATATGAAACTCGTTTTTCTTTCATTTGTTATTAGAATTAATCGCATAAAATTAAAACTTCAGTCCCATTGGCGCCCTCTGTTGAGCGTCTTCGAAATTATTGTTAGATTTTCGGTAGTTTCCAATATATTCGATATATTTATGTGAAATAAAACATTCGGACATGCTGACGCCATCTGTGTGTGACGTTATTAGATGTTTTTTTTAAATTCTATTTAGAAATTTCGCATTTTCCTACGCCATCTGTTATGTTCCGGCGGAGATGTTAATTTAGGTAATTCCACGGTGTTGCTCCTGTGTATTTAAAATAATCCTTTTTTATTTTACTCTACTATAATTGTTGACTTGAAATTAAATACTTGAAACTTGTTAGCGCCATCTATTGAGTTACGTCGACATTTAATTTAAGTAACGATGGCGACGCTGCCCTTATCCCTTTAATACATATAATAAGAAATTTCATTTTCCTTATAAAATTATTCGCGTGAAATTAAAATTACGAACCCCTCAGCGCCATCTGTTGGGTTGGGCTGGGTGACATTACAAGTACGGCTGAGAAGGAACGCGGACGAATGCATGATGGCCCCTTGCAACCAATCAGACGCCGTACCATAAAAGGAAATCGATCGACACTTCGACCCACGCTATTCCAGTGCCAGGGTTGTCACTCGAAAGTATGAATTGGCTGAACATTTAGACTTTCGAGTGGCAACCCCGATACTGGAATCGCGTGTTGTCATCTTGCTTTCGTTCGATAACTTGAAACTGTAACAACCTACCACCGCTTGTACAGAATCGTCAAGCGCACCCACATATTATTAAGAAAATTAATGGAAATTAACTCAAAATTTTGTTACAATCGATAATCTTTGTAAATTCGAAACAATTTGTGTCCTTTAATTTTTTAACAAGTCAGAACACGACACCTGGAATTCACGATGTCTTTAAAATGAAGTCTTTCCACTTTGATGGTACATTTTGATCATTAAGTTTGCAAAGCGTCGCTTTATAATTTTCTTCTCAACTATGCATGAGGTGAAAAAAGCGCAGCCCTAAATTGCACACGTAAATAATTCACCACAAGTCCCTGCATGAAACAATTTGGCCGCCATTTGAGGGCGAAATGTCGTACCCCAAAGATTACTTCGCTGTGAATCGCGTGTTGATGACGTACGGAGGCTTGTGGACGCCCAAAAATTTAACGCCCCTCGTCCACTTTTGCTTCAAGCTCTACCAGTTTTCCGTGCTCGTGTTCTCGGTGGTGGTTTTCAATGCGTCCTTGTGGATGGGGGCGTACATACACCGCCGCAACTTCGACTTTCTAATCGAAATCTTTAATCTCGCCGTTACAATCGCGCTCGCATCGGTTAAGAACGTATTCTGGTTGCTGCGCGGCCATAAAATCCAGGCCGTCATAGAAACTCTGGAAGACGAGGGATTGCACTACGAAAACGCCCCCGGATTCAATCCGGGCCTGCTCATAAGAAAAACCAAGACCATCGGAATTGCCGTGACGATGTTCTATTTCATCACGGGACAAATCACTTTGGCTTTCGCATACGTGACCCCCTTCATAGGGGGATCTCGTTATTTATTCCGGGGGGAATCCATAGCGAACGTCACGGCGTTCCAAGAACTACCCTACCTAACGCCAGTACCTTTCAGTTATGATACCCCCGCGAAATACTTGCTGGCCCTCGTTTATCAAGGGTCGCCCATGTATTTTTACTCACTCAACCTCATCGGGCTTGATACCCTCATGGTTAGCATTATGAATATTATTGGGGTAAACGTGGAGATTTTGCAGGGCGCATTCAGGACCATAAGGGAGCGCAGCCTGAGTAAGATCGACGGGCCGGTTCTAGACGAAGATGGTCTTCACAATTCGAAAGAACTGGAGAAAGTGATGATGGACGAGATGATGAAGTGCATCGGTCATTTGAAAACTATTTTTAAGTAGGTCTTATCGTTGGCGCTCCTTCGATCGTTTTAAAAACGTGCAGGTTTCAGGGTTTGCAACGAATTAGAGGCGCAGTACTCGCTGATAACTTTGGGGCAAGTGCTCAGCACCCTCTACATCCTATGCAGCAGTCTGCTTCTAGTTTCGACGGTATTTAAATTCGCCAGGCGAAGTGTGTGCTTCTTTTCATGCAGTGCTTGTTTGCAGACTCCGCTCGCCAGCAAGGAATTCGCCAACGAATTGGGATACTTGGTTGCCATGTGCTTTCAAGTCAACTTGTACTGTTGGTACGGGAACGAAATCACCCTGAAAGTAACTACGCTTATTCATAAAATCAAAGTTGATGATTAAAGACTTTTTAATAACAGGCCTCGGATATTCCGCAAGCGCTTTGGGAGGGTGGTTGGTTGGAAACTCGACGTCCGTATAAAGTTTGTATGTTAATTACGATGGCGAGGATGAGAAGGGCTCTGCACTTAACCGCCGGCAAATTCTCGCCTCTTACTCTGAACACCTTTGTTTCGGTAAATACACAGAGTGATTTACAGTTTTCTGGACCTTAGTTGGCCAGTAGAATCAATCATAGATGGGATGGTAGTCATGTGGGATTAAGAAACTCTAGGCTACGAAGTAGTTAAATGGCTTATGAAAATGCTTACTTTTGACCTTGGCTAGTAGAATGTTAGATGGGTTACTTGGCTAGTAAATGGATTAGTTGGCTAATAAAATCATAGATGGGGTAGTAGTCATGTGTGGTTAAGAAGCTAAGAGCCATTAAGTAGCTAAATACCTTATGAAAATGCTTACGTTGACCTTAGTTGGCTAGTAGATGGGTTAGTTGCCTTGTAGAGTCATAGATGGGGTAGTAGTGATGTGTGGTTAAGAAGCTATGAGCCACGAAGAAGCTAAATGGCTTATGAACATGCTTACTTTTAACCTTAGTTGGCTAGTAGAATGAAAGATGGGTTAGTTGGGTAGTAGATGGGTTAGTTGCCTCGTAGAATCATAGATGGGGTAGTAGTCATGTGTGGTTAAGAAGCTAAGAGCCACGAAGAAGCTAAGTGGCTTATGAACATGCTTACTTTTGACCTTAGTTGGCTAGTTGAATGATGGATGGGTTAGTTGGCTAGTAGACTCATAAATGGGGTAATAGTCATGTGTGCTTAAGAAACTAGGAGCCATTAAGTAGCTAAATGGTTCATGAAAATACTTATGTAGACCTTAGTTGGCTAGTAGATGGGTTAGTTGTCTCGTAAAATCATAGATGGGGTAGCGGTCATGTGTGGTAAAGAAAGTATGAGCCATGAAGTAGCTAAATGGTTTATGAAAATGCTTACTGTTGACCTCGGTTGGCTAATAGAATGATAAATGGGTTAGTTGGCTAGTAGATGGGTTAGTTGCCTCGTAGAATCATAGATGGAGTAGTAGTCGTGTGGTTAAGAAGCTAAGAGCCATAAAAAAGCTAAATGACTTATGAACACGCATACTTTTGACCTTAGTTGGCTAGTTGAATGATAGATGGGTTAGTTGGCTAGTAGAATCATAGATGGGGTAATAGTTATGTGTGGTTAAGAAACTAGGAGCGATGAAGTAGCTAATGGTTTATGAAAATGCTTACTGTTGACCTTAGGAGAATTATCGGTGAATTAGTTGCCTCGTAGAGTCATAGATGGGGTAGTAGTCATGTGGGGTTAAGATGCTACGAGCCACAAAGATGCTAAATGGCTTATGAACATGCTTACTTTTGACCTTAGTTGGCTAGTAGAATAATGAATGGGTTAGTTGGCTAGTAGATGGGTTAGTTGCCTCCTAGGAAACATAGATGGAAAAGTAGTCATATGTGGTTACGAAGGTAAGGGCCACGAGGAAGCTAAATGGCTTATAAACATGCTTACTTTTGACCTTAGTTGGCTAGTTGAATGATAGATGATGGGTTAGTTGGCTAGTAGAATCATAGATGGGGTAATAGTTCTGTGGTTAAGAAACTAGGAGCCATGAAGTAGCTAAATGGTTTAAGAAAATGCTTATGTAGACCTTAGTTGGCTAGTAGATGGGTTAGTTGTCTCGTAAAATCATAGATGGGGTAGTAGTCATGTGTGGTTAAGGAACTATGAGCCAACAAGTAGCTAAATGGATTATGAAAATGCTTACTTTTGACCTTAGTTGGCTAGTAGAATGATAGATGGATTAGTGGCTAGTAGTTAGGTCAGTTGCGTCGTAGAATCATAGATGGAGTAGTAGTCATGTATGATTAAGAAACTATAAGTCACTAAGTAGCTAAATGGCTTGTAAAAATGCTTATATTGATCATAGTTGGTTAGTAGAATGATAGATGGGTTAGTTGCCTCGTAGAATCATAGATGGGGTAATAGTCATGTGTGGTTAAGAAACTAGGAGCCATGAAGTAGCTGAATGGCTTATGAAAATGCTTATGTTGACCTTAGTTGGCTAGTAGAATGATAGATGGATTAGTTGACTAGTAGATGGATTAGTTGTCTAATAGAATCATAGATGGAATTGTAGTCATGTGTGGTTAAGAAACTATAAGCCATTAAGTAGCTGAATGGCGTATGAAAATGCTTATGGTGACCTTAGTTGGCAAGTAGATGGATTAGTTGACTAATAGAATCATAGATGGAGTAGTAGTCATGTGTGGTTAAGAAGCTAAGAGCCACGAAGAAACCAAATGGTTTATGAAAATGCTTACTGTTGACCTTAGTTGTCTAGTAGAATGATAGATGGTTTATGAAAATGCTTACTGTTGACCTTAGTTGGCTAGTAGAATGATAGATGGGTTAGTTGAGTAGTAGAGTCATAGATGAGGTAGTATTCATGTGTGGTTAAGAAAGTATGAGCCACGAAAAAGCTAAATGACTTACAAACATGCTAATTTTTGACCTTAGTTGGCTAGTAGACTGATAGATGGATTAGTTGGCTAGTAGATGGATTAGTTAGGTAATAGAATCATAGAGGGAGTAGTAGTCATGTGAGGTTAAGAAACTATGAGCCATGAAATAGCTTATGGCTTATGAAAATGCTTACTTTAGACCTTGGTTGGTTAATAGAAGGATAGATGGGTTAGTTGGATAGTAGAATCATAGATGGGGTAGTAGTCATGTGTGGTTAAGAAATTAGGAACCTCGAGATAATCAGAACCAAACAGAATTCGGATTGAAGTAATGTTAATAAATAATAATAAAAAGCCATAATCTTAGCTCTGTATCATAAATTATGTGCGTCTGGCGTTAGATGGCACTGAGAAAATCAAATTAACACTTGCATTATCATGAGCTTTGCATCATCGATCACTGAAGTGGAAACCGACAAGTATTTCAGTATTGTTTCCTTTTCAATGGCGAGTGAGAAAAGGATTGTGCCAAGCTCTATATATATATATATATATTTGAAACTCCGAGGAAAAGATGGAAAAACGCGCCATCTATTGAATTTATTTTTCTTAAATATTAAAACTCAATTGAAATGTGTTTTAATTGAGGTAATATTGTAATCAAACCATCGATGTGCACAGGTATATACTGACTACACTGTATGTGCCGTGAAACGCTCTGTATGTAGATACATCAAATTGTGCAAAAATCTTATAGTTTCTGTATGTTTCAGATTGTGAAGGGTTCTTACTCCTACTACACCGTACTCAAGAACACCAAGCAATAATATTCATAAAGTACAGTAAAACCTCCCATAGCGGACACCCAACAGTTTTCAATTCCCCGCTTATGTAATTTGTATAGATTTTAACAAATAAACAGAGATGGCGCTACTTACCTAATCACCATTTTCAAATGTTTAATGCACTTCTTCATCTCACGCATCATCACCTCTTCCAGTTCCACCGAATTGTACAAACCATCGTCGCTCAGCGTGGCCACGAGCCCTTCCATTTTCCTCAAGCTTCGCCCCCTCACGGACCGAAAAGCGCCGTTCAAAATATCCAGGTGTATCCCGATGAAATTCATCATGTTCATGAAAAGGGTGTCCACCCCAATGAGGCCGAACCCGTACATGTAGAAGGGCAAGCACTGGAACGTAATGGCCATCAAGTATTTGGGGGCGGTGTCGTACCTGAAGGGGACGTAAGTGTAATAGGGCAACTGTGCGAAAGACGTGACGTTAGCAACGGGCCAGTCGTTGTACCAATACCAGAACCCTCTGGCGTAACTGGGGCCGTAAAGGATGCCCAGCGTGAGCTGCGATAAGATGAAGAACCCCAAAGCATACCGGATGCCCGTACCTCTGGCCCTTTTGGTTAACAACCCCGGTTTAAAATCCTCGCAATCCTCGTAGTAGTATTCCTCACTTTCCAAGGTCGTTATGATTTTCATGATGTGTTTGGAGCGGAACCCCCAAAAAACCGTCTTAACCGCCCCCATGAAAACGCTCAGAAATAAGTTGAAGCTCTTCAGCATCAGCTCGAGGTCCCTATGTTGTTGCAGCGAGCCAAGAAAAACGCAGGGCACACATACGGCCACCGAAACGAGATAGAATATAACTTGATGGAGCTTGAAGCCATAGTAGCTTAGCCTGGATGGATTGGACGGTGGCCAAAGTCCGGCAAAGCGAAGAAACTTGCGGTTGATGTAGAAGTAGTCTTTGGCGTAGTCGGATTTCGCCGTGGGGGACATGCTGGGGGCAAACGTAGAACTGCGTGCGTGGCCTGCTTAAATCAGTTCGAGGGTGATTCATATTTTATGTTTAAATTACAAGGCGCGGGATGTTACCTAAGAGAATGACGACGACTTATACTTTACATACTTGAGGTGGCGGCGTTCGAATTTACAAAGCATCTTTGTAAGGGTGTTAATAGATAATGTGCATGTTTTTGATTATAATTCATACAAATGGGGGGCGGGGGGGAATTTAATAAAATCACTGGAAAAACAAATAAATAAAAAAGCAGATTTGTGCAATTTTTTTTAAAAGATTATTTGTAATAACTAGAGAGCGGGTGGCTTTAGGTCTTCACACTTCACTCACGCTCATTCAACATCCTATAAATGATTCATTCGAGACAAACTACATCAGAAACCTAAAACTGGCCGCTCTCTGCTAATAACTTTCAATTCAATACGCACTGTACATACGTTTCTCACTTGATAGGAAAAAAAAACAAAAACAAAACGATCGAATGCGTAACTCACAAGCGACCATTTTTTTTCATCACTTCCACCGAGAGGACAAGAAAACAAAAGAAATCATTTCTTCGTAGAAAGCAAAAAAATAAAAAACACGATCGGTTTAATGACAATTTCGAGCGGCTCCTTCCTCAAAACAAAAACAAAAACAAAAGACGATCAGTTTCATGTATTTCAGCTTACTTTTTTCACTGGAAGACGAAAAACAAAAACAAGACGACCGTCTGCATAAGAAGACGAATCAATCAAAACAAAAGACGATCGGTCTCTCTCGCGGCTCAATTTTATTTTTTTCTTCTCCAAAAAAAAAACAGAAATTACTACGAATTTTGTTCGCATAACTTTTATTCTTCTATTTTCGTGGGAAAATAAGCGAAAGTCGATCGAAAAGAAAAAAAAAACGAAAATAAAAGACGATCGAATGCGTAACTGAAGAACTAACATTTTGTTTTCGTCACTTCTACCGAAAGGACAAGAAAACAAAAGAAATCATTTCTTCGTAGAAAGCAAAAAATAAAAAAGACGATCGGTTTAACGACAATTTCGGCCGACTTTTTTCTAAAAGAAAAAAACAAACAAAAGACGATCACTTCATAACGAAATTCAACCTACTTTTTTCTCACAGCAAGACGAAAAACAAAAACAAGACGACCATTAGCGTAAGAAGACAATCAACCAAAACAAAAGACGATCGGTCGCTCAACTTTATCATTTTTTTTTCTTCGCCAAAAGAAAAACCTAGAAATTACAACGAATTTGGTTCGCATAATAATAATTGCTCGAAAAAGAAAAAACAAAATGTAAACGAAAGACGATCGACTACGTAACTGATAAACATTTCGTCGGTTCATCTGACGGGACAAGAAAACAAAAGAAAACTTTCGACTTTCATTTCTTTATTCAAAGCAAAAAAAAGTCATAAAAAGCTGACCATTTTAACAACAATTTCGCCTAGTTCCTTCCTAAAAGAAAAAAACAAAAGACGATCGATCATTTCATGACGACTTTCAACCAGCAGTTATTTCGTAGCAAAACGAAAAACAAACGCAAGACGACTGTCTGCGTCAGAAGAGGATAAACAAAAACAAAAGACGATCGATCTCGATTTAGGTTGAAGAAGAAAAAAGAAACAATTTCGACTAGTTCCTTCCTAAAAGGAAAAAACATAAACAAAAGACGATCATTTCATGACGAAATTCAACCTACTTTTTTCACAGCAAGACGAAAAACAAACGCAAGACGACTATCTACGTCAGAAGACGATAAATAAAAACAAAAGACGATCGATCTCGATTTAGGTTGAAGAAGAAAAAAAAAACAATTTCGACTACTTCCTTCCTAAAAGAAAAAAATAAAAACAAAAGACGATCATTTCATGACGAATTTCGACCAGTTATTTCATAGCAAAACGAAAAACAAACGCAAGACGACTATCTGCGTCAAAAGAGGAAAAATGAAAAACAATTGAAGATCGCCTACGGAAAAAGAAAAAAAAATTAAAAACAACTGAAGATCGTCAAGGAACAAAGAAAAGGAGTCCAAAAACATATGTATAATTGAGTAAAAGCTGTTTTAAGCTATTTTTTATAGTGAATAAAATTTAGCTGCGTTAAGAAAATCGTTTGGCTTTTGTTCAAAATAAAACAGAACACCAAAGCCACTATTTTAGATTGATAAAGTACGCACGAATGACGTCACAACGTTTAAGTACCACAAGAGGCGCTGTTGGCGTTAGTTTAATTATGCAACATGTGCGCCCTCTATTGGATAAAAAGTTGTTAGTGACGCATTCGGTACTTTATCACATCTACTGACTTTGCCATTGCAATGGCAACGTTAAATAATTCTTTATGATTACAGGAGGTATGCATATACTATTAAAAATTAAATTATTCCCGCGAACAAATTTGTGTTTTTATTGGCTACGACGTCCTCTTTAATTATAAAATAAATTATTAACAGATCACGCGGCGAAGAAACGATTTTATTAAAAATTCAAAAAGTGTGGCACCAAGATATAGGTTTGTTCGTTTGTTTTGCACTTTCTACACTTTTAATTTCTTTTTTTTTTCTATGTGTCTCACTCCTACTTCCATTATATTGCATACATCTCACTCTCTCAGGAGCGGTTGTTGCAGAAAGTGCTAGACAACCTTCAAAATATGCAACCGATTGTGCCCCAACCTTGATTTCTGTTATTTTTAAAGAATCTAATGGTTTACAACATTTAAATAATTACTGCGAAATGCTCTGCATGGATTAATTCAACAATGTAAACTTTTTGAAATATTTAAAATTACTGCGGGTATGCAACCAATTATACGCTGCTGCATTGCAGGCAAGTCTGACATTTAGGCGATTCGGTTTAAATAAATTATATTCTGTGTTGAAATGTATTTAAGATAAATTGTGGTCACTCTTTTATAAGTAAATTGAACGAAATTGCTTTGGGAGAATCAATAAATTGAATAAATCATCGGCGGCTAAGTTATTTAACGAACCCTTCCTTGCACGCTTTTTGTGGAACGTATCCCAATCGATGCGGCGGTAATTTTAAACGAAGCAAAATGAGGGACAAATACAACGTAAATGTTAATAACTAGAATCTCAGATGTTCTTAGTTCTTACACAACAAAGAGAACTTACATAATTTATTCAAAACGAATTGCTCGAGTATTTGTGGAACGTACCCGAAACATTTTTGGCGGCAATTTCGAATCAACGCTGTTTCAAATAGTCGTTAAAAATTATTAGCAGACACTTCGCACGCAATTTAATTGTCCACAACTTGAAATTATTTTCTCCCAAGTCGACTAAATAAACGGGGCCACCCACAAATGACACATGTTTATAATAAAATCTATTCTCGAGCTCTTTGATCTGCCCCGTTGGAAGCAAATCGGCGAGTTCCTTTGACGACGAAATTCACAAAGAACGACACAGTTTAAAATTTTTATTAACAATTACAAAAATAATTGTAGACAAATAGACTTGTGTTTACAATTCGATATTTACATTCACTAATTAATTAATAAATCTGAATATACCAACAAATATACTTTACATACAACCGCTGCGGGTTATAAAGCTTGAGGCTTAACACCGAGAGCCCGCGGCCCGGGACGTTAAGTTTCAAGTCACCCGAACATCCTGTATAATACACAAAACAATATAAAAACATACAAGTTTCTCGATGATCAATCTGAGAAGGCACTAGCATCATCGAATAGCGTCCGAGGCGGTCCACCCACTTATACAATCGCTGCTCGTTTTGTATATGTACATTTCACGTTATTTACAAGTAAATCACAACTTATCTGGACAGTAGATATCACGTACGTCAGTTTGCTTTAAAGCTGCCCCAGTGGTTTTATAAAATATACAGGGAGTTGCATTCGTTGTAGAAAATGTACTGATACTATATAACAAGGCATATACACTTCTATATACAATACAATCATAGCCGCCTCTCCGTGCCATCCACAGCAAACATACCTACAACCTAAACGACTCGGGCTCGCCCTTTAAGAACCTTTCCATTTTAAAAGGCGAATCCGATGACATACGAGTATGTATATATCTTTGTGCGATTAATAATTATAGAATTTTTAAGGCATATTTGAACACATGTACATTGTAGATATAAACAGGCACACGAATACAATACAATGAGTAAATACACAAACACGAACTTGTCTCAGACATACCGTTTCAATAATATTATAAAATACTTTGCTTATAAGGCAGCTCTTTGCACTTAATACCTAAGGCGTTGGTTTTTTCATTTTTGTTTTTGTTTTACACGTCGCAGATTAGGCCGCACTTCTTTGAGAGGTAGAACGTCAAGTACACGTTGGGGGGGAATGGGGGCGGGAGGAGGGGGGAGGGAGCAGCGTTGAGAAGTCAAATGCAACAACAGGCAACTGGTCGAATGAAAAAAAATTTTTTGGAAACGTGTTTCGTTTGTGATTTTATTGCTGCATTGTTGAATGTTTTTTTTGTCGAAATTAATTGATTCGTTTTGGTTAAATTGATAATTTTTTTTTGCACGAGATATCTCTAGGCCAAAGTCTCAAAAACTCAAAAAGATAATTGAACGAAAAAACAATGAAATGCAAAGAATTATTTGAACAAAAAAAAAAAACAAATGAAACGTCGAAGATTCTCCAGAGTTAAACAAAAAAAAACTCGTGTAAACAACAGCGAAATGCAAGGAATAAATTGAACAACAAAAACAATTGAAAAATAAACGACTCGAGTGAGGAAAGATTTTAAAAATCCCCAAGGAGGAACAAAAGAAAACAAAAAATCGAAACAAAAATAATTCGGCGGGAAGAAATAAAAAAAAGTAAAAAACAATTACAATAGCGTGAATGAAAAACAAAAGAAAAAAGGCAATTGGACAAAGTCAATGAAATGCGAAAAAGAATTTGGACAAAAAAAACCGAAGAAAAAATATATTTGGATGAAGAATCAATGAAATGCAAAAACAAAAAAAAAACAAGTGAAACATCCAAGATTCTCCTGAGTAAAACAAAAGATAACTCAAAAGTAAAAACAGAAAAAAGATAATTGGATGAAAAAACAATGAAATGGAAAGAGTAATTTGGGCAAAAAAAACAAGTAAAACATTGAATATTCTCCAAAGTAAAACAAAAGAAAACTCAAAAAGAAAAAAGATAATCGGACGAAAAAACAATGAAATGCAAAGAATTTGGACAAAAAAACACAAATGAAACGTCGAAGATTCTCCAGAGTTAAACAAAAGAAAACTCGTATAAACAACAGCGAAATGCAAAGAATAAATTGAACAACAAAAAGAATTGAAAAATAAACGACGCGAGAGAGGAAAGATTTTAATAATCACTGAGGAGAAACAAAAGAAAACAAAAAAAACAAAATAAAAACAATTCGGCAGGAAGAAATAAAATAAAGAAAAAAAAAAACAATTACACCATGAATGAAAAACAAAAGAAAAAAGGTAATTGGACGAAGTCAATGAAATGCAAAAAAGAATTTGAAAAAAAAAAAAAGAAAAAATATATTTGGATGAAGAATCAATGAAATGCAAAAAATAGTTCGGACAAGAAAAACAAGTGAAACATCGAAGATTTTCCAGAGTAAAACAAAAGAAAACTCTAAAGTAAAAACAAAAGAAAAAAGATAATTGGATGAAAAAACAACGAAATGCAAAGAATTATTTGGGCAAAAAAAAAAAACAAGTGAAACATCGAAGATTCTCCAAAGTAAAACAAAAGAAAACTCAAAAAAAAAACAAAAGAAAAAAGATAATTGGATGAAAAAATAGCGAAATGCAAAGAGTAAATTGAACGACAAAACAATTGAAAAATAAACGAGGAACAAAAAAAAACAAAAAAAATCAAAACAAAAATAATTCGGCAGGAAGAAATAAAAAAAAAAACAATTGCAATAGCATGAGTGAAAAACAAAAGAAAAAAATAATTGGACGAAGTCAATGAAACGCAAAAAAGAATTCGGACAAAAAAAACAAAAGAAAAAATATATTTGGATGAAGAATCAAGAAATGCAAAAAAATAATTCGGACAAAAAAACAAGTGAAACGTTTAAGATTCTCCAGAATAAAACAAAAGAAAAAAGATAATTGGATGAAAAAAAAAAACAACGAAATGCAAAGAGTAACTTGGGCAATGAAAAAAACAAGTGAAACATCGAAGATTCTCCAGAGTAAAACAAAAGAAAACTCAAAAAGAAAAAAGATAATTGGATGAGAAAACAACGAAATGCAAAGAATAATTTGGAAAAAAAAAACAAATGAAACGTCGAAGATTCTCCAGAGTAAAACAAAAGAAAACTCGTGTAAACAACAGCGAAATGCAAAGAATAAATTGAAAAACAAAAACAAATGAAAAATAAACGACGCGAGAGAGGAAAGATTTTAAAAATCACTGACGAGGAACAAAAGAAAACATTTACAACAACATAAATGAAAAACAAAGGAAAAAACATAATTGGACGAAAAGTCAATGAAATGCAGAGAATAATTTGGCGAAAAAAAAAACAAATCAAACATGGAATCAATTAAATAAAAATAAGCGGAACTTGCGCATCTCTTTACATTGAAGAATTATTGTCGCATTATTTTCTTAAACACCCTGTATACTCGTACGCATGCATCGCGTGATTTTTTAAGTGTTTTATCAACTCTTGTCGTGAAATCTGAACGGCATGTCTTAGCTTGGCTTAACTGAAATATAACTTGAAGTTATTCTACAGTAAAGCTAAGACATGTCGTCCGAATTTCACGGCAAGAGTTGATTGAAAAATCAGTCGGTGTTTGGTTAATTTTGAATAAAAGAAAGAAGAACACAGAACAAAAAAATCGGGTTTCCTTTCCTTTTAAAGCGTCTCTTACGATTCCGTGAGAAAAGGTTGCAACACTTTATTGCACTGGTAGGACTATAATGCCTGGTTTTGCGGTACATAGTCCAACCATTCCAATAAAGCGGTTGCAAGTTTTGATTGAGAAAAAAAAACAATTAATTAATTATCATTAAAAATTAAATTAAATCAAACTATTCAAATTCTCACTTTAAGGCCCACCATCACTTGCAATCAAGTCATTAATTATAATTAAAATTAACATGTAACTTTCATCAAAGCAGCTAATCTCCGATTTTTGAAAAATCACAACCGAACACGTTTCGCTTTCGAATTCGATTTGATTTTCAAGAAACCCGAAGTGCAACGGACAAGACGACTTCCGTCCTGGATTTATCACATTTAGACGTCACCTGTTATACCATCAATTAATATTATTACCATTAATTATTATTAGAAGAGAGTTAACTCTTTTGGCACAACAATTCCGTAAAATACAAGAAGAAAATAATAATAATAAGATCGACGGAATTCTTAATTTGACGCCCGTGCGCAGCAATCAAGAATTCATTGTTTTTCTTTTTTGGTCATTGAACGAGTAAATGCAAACTAACTCGAGCTGGATACGACACAGTCGGAGAAATGTTAATCCACTTAAAACTCTTTGGCAACTAATACAAAACGGGTTATTAAAATATTCCTACGCTACTAACGCTTGAGATTGGTTCGGACACGCGAATTCAAAATTTGGTAAAAAAAATAAACATCGAATGAGATTCCTCTTTAGCTTTCGTTTTAAAAACTCTCGCGAGAATTACACACTAGATGTATAATATACGTATATAATCACAAAATTGTATAGAAATTAAAAATAAATAAACAAAATTATGTATATATATAAAAAAAAGAAATCCTGTGGGAATTCGCACACGTTACAAATCGAGTAAAACTCACCCCGGGTATGTACGTCGTGTACATACGCACGCGCAGGCGCGAAGACCAAATATACTTAATAGCTCAGTCTTACGAGTACAACATAAATTTACATGATACGCTAAAAGAGAATTATTGCAACATTAAAATATCCAGGTTTCTGTTTAATATCGTGTCCTTGACGGAATTAAAAACGACCTTAATGTTTTCCGTGTCGACTGCGGTGGTGAAGTGGTGGTACAGGGATTTTTTTGGCTCGCGCTTCACGCCCGTGAACATCGCCAGGATGAAGGCCTGCACGTCCTGAATCGAGTGGGAGTTGCCGGCGAACTGGGGGAAGTACCAGCGGATGTCCGTCTCGGGGTTGGCCACCTTCTTCACCAGCAGGTCGTACTTGTTCAAGAACAGGATGATGGACACCATGCTGAAGATCTGGTTGTTGATGATGGTGTCGAAGATGTTCTTGGATTCTTCGAGTCTGTTGGTCTTGCGGTCTTCTAGCAGTACTTGGTCGAATTCGGAGGAGGAGACTAAGAACAGGATGGAAGTGACGGAGTCGAAGCACTGGAACCATTTCTGTCGCTGTGATCTCTGACCGCCGACGTCTACGAAGAGGAATGGGACGTTGTTAATCGGAATGACGAATTCTGTGATGCCTTTTGTTGCTTTGCGACAGTGCAGGATGTCTCTGTGCGTTGGGGAATAATCCGGTCTCGCTATCCTTTCCAAGTTGTTCAGGAAGTATTCGACGGAATCACTCTGAAACAAAAGCAACGTATAGAACACGATCGAAGGCATCTCCTAAACCTTAAACCGCTCCATTTGATGGTCAGCCATCACTCCTAAATTTAATAATTTTTTTTTTGAGCAAAAAAATTGCACTCATGGGGGAGACGTCTTTTTATTACCTAAAAAACGTCTCCCTCATGAAGTTTGACTATGCCTAGCAGGCGGACAATCGAATGAAAGGAGCGTAACATTTTATGGAGGGAGACATCTTTTTATTACCTGACTGTAAATACCTAATATTCATTCTGAGACTTGACGACTCTTATTAATTTTCAAATGTACTAACTTATTTTAATATTTGACCAAAAATACACATAAAAAAATTAAAAGATTAATTGAGGGATACAATTATTAGCATAGCAAATTATTATCGATTATTGCAGTTGGTATTGAAGCCATTACGGTGTATTTGCTTTGATTAAATAAATAATTCGTATCGTATCAGCAGACTAATCAAATATTTACTTACACGAGCATTACAGTTTGAACTTTGAAGAGAAGAAGCAGAAAGATCTTAGTGGGGCGAAGAAACAGAAATAATTGTAATTAAATGCTGCAAGTAATAAAGTCAATAAAAAAATCCTACAGGTACACCGTTAAAATTTTATGTAATTGTACTATTTTCATAAGTACGTAAATTTAAATGAAACGTGTATGTACACTCTGCCATGCATTTTTGCATATAGTGTGAACTACCTCCAGAAGTAACTCTGTAAACTTTTTTATACAGTCTGTCCATAAAAGATTTTCAAAAAAACGACAACGTGTTGATTTTTCTTAAATATAGGATGATCAAAAAAAATTTAATCACAACGATCCAATTTGTCACCTTGGCAGATCCATGAAAGACAAAATAAACAGAAGAAAGTATTTGAATTTTACTCGGAATTGAAAAAAAATATATGAGAAAAAACAGACGAGTAGGAGGGTACATATAAAGAACAAAAGCTAATGGTCTCAAAAAAAAAAAAAGTGTTGGGGAAGAACTTGGGGGGGAAAAGACGAGGACGGAGATAGCTGCGAAAACCCAAGGTTATTTTATAGGCGGTAAACAAAACTAGAATAAGAAGAGAAAAATATAACAAAACAAAGAAGAGGACAAGAAGGAGAAATTATAAGCAAATGAAAGAAATACTTTGAAAAGACGCTAGAAATACTCAGCTAGAGGAGAAGAAGTATTCTTAGCGAAGCAGAATATCCACAACAAGAAATAAAAGAAGCAATAAACAAATTGTAAAGAAGAGAAACAATGCTTCGAGATTTTTATCTAACTTGCGCGTCTGCCAAGAGATGGCGCCACGCAACCATTCGTGACAGTTTCAAGAGAAGACTCTGGCAAACCCATGTCTGTCCTTTATCCCGATTGTACGCTCACTCCCTTAACTTCCAGTCGACGCTATACATCGAAGTCCTTCAAATAATTATCAGCTAGCGTCAGCGATCGCTACGCCGCGCTGTGCGATGCAGTTGAACTGCTCAAAGTAGCGAATTAAAAGTCAAATACTTGACATATGAAAATACATCACGTCACGTCACATCACTTCCCCTAACCTCACTGTCCGCTCCTTACTTTGAGCGGCCGTTGCGGCAGTATGATTTTTTGTGTGCTATGAACGTCAGCCCAGAGATGGCTCTGTATATCAAGTTTTGCATTCCTCGAAAATATGAACGTGCTTTTAACTCTGAACTTCGCGCGAATCAAAACAATTGACGATCGCATCCTTTTTTCGTCCTAATGACTCCGACAAGAGATGTCGCTGCATTCGTTTTCTAAGCACTTTTTAAATTATTTCACTTAGGTATAATTATCCAAACGTACTTGTAAGTTATAAACATGAATCGAAACAATTGACAGTCGTTTTCTTTTTGTTGGAAAGTATTTTTTTTTTCTGTAGAAATTCTCGATTTTTTTAACGATTCGTCGCACAAAGACTATCCGATTTTTAAGCATAAAAAAAAAATATTCGACTTCTAATTTATTCACGTAAACTTATAGGTTATAAACGTGAGTCAAAACAAATGAAAATCTACTCTTTTTTTTGGGATGCAGAAAGTGTCTATTTAGTTTGATAATTCTGCCAAGAGATGTCGCTGCACCATTCGATTTTTAAACATTTTCTAATTATCCACGTAACATGTAAGTCGTAAACACGAGTCAAAACAATTGACAATCGTTTTTTTTTTGTAGAAATTCTCAAATTTATTTATGATTCTGCCAAGAGATGTCATCACACAAAGTCAACACGATTTTTAAACATTTTCGTAAAAATTATTCGACTTCTAATTTATTCACGTAAACTTATAGGTTATAAACGTGAGTCAAAACAAATGAACATCTACTCTTTTTTTTGGGATGCAGAAAGTGTCTATTTAGTTTGATAATTCTGCCAAGAGATGTCGCTGCACCATTCGATTTTTAAACATTTTCTAATTATCCACGTAACATGTAAGTTGTAAACATGAGTCAAAACAATTGACAATCGTTTTTTTTGTGAAAAGTTTTTTTTTGTAGAAATTCTCAAATTTATTTATGATTCTGCCAAGAGATGTCATCACACAAAGTCAACACGATTTTTATACATTTTCGTAAAAATTATTCGACTTCTAATTATCCACGTAAACTTACAGGTGATAAACGTAGGTCAAAACAAATGAAAATCGATTTTTTTTGTTGAAAGTCGCGTTCAGTTTAATAATTCTGCCAAGAGATGTCGCCCCACAAAGAAGACCATTCGATTTTCAAACATTTGCTTAAAAATTACTCTACTTCTAATTTTTATCCACGTAAACTTACAGGTTACAAACGCGAGTCAAAACAAGTGTGTTTTTATGGCAAATACTCTGAATTCACAAATACTACATGTAAATACATTTATGGTGGATTTCACAAACGTTACTTAAATTTAATCATGGGTTAAAAGTAAAAACGTTGCTATGGTTACATGTGCTGAAGGTATAGGTATGATTATTCTTAAGCAATGATTAAGTTTAATCGACCTTTGTGAAACCCAGTATTAAAGTCACAATTCAACGACAGCGAATTTGAATGAAACCATAAAACGAAGAAGTATTCAAACTAAATTCATGAAATGCACAGTGCTGTCGCCATTATCCAAATAAATAATAAGTAAGTAAACAAAAATCAAATTTTAGTGGCTCCTGTCAATATAACAAACCGAGACACTTTCAACAAATACGTTAAGTTAAGAGTTACAAAAAGAAGAAAAAACAAGAATGAATGAATTAATTAGAGTAATCCTTCTTTTTATTTTCGCACCACACATAAGGACTGCTCATTTAGTAACGTGTCTGCTATAGTGTTGAAGGTAAATAAACCCATTGTTAAAATACGAAAATGAATTACAATCTCCAATGAAGTCATTAAATACCTGTGCGAGACACAAACCAGACAATAACTAGTTTGCAACAAAGTTGTTAGTAGCGTTGAAATAGAAGTGCCGGGCGGAGTGGTGTTTATTTCGAAATAAAATCCATCGAATGGAAGAAAGTGACCCACTCAGGTCAATTGCGTACGCGAATAAACTTTTTACGGGCCAGCGAGCATTTTATTAGCCCTGATTTATTATTGCAAGGAAATATTTTCGGACCACCGCATAAATATGATTTAATGACTGGAAGATATCCTGAAATGATTCCGGGAAACCACACTACTATAAATAGCCAATATAGAGAGCGTACATCCTAAAATTAATTGAGGTTATGTTACAATAATAAACAACCGGGTTCTATTTATACAGATGTTTATTAGATTTAATAAGTGTGTAGATAGGAAGCGAGGTGAGGGTTTAATTTGGTATTTCCACGAACGAGTGAGTTTCCGGAAAGTATTTAATCATCTCTTTTTTATCAGGCTTCTGCTGATATGTCATAGCTTGTTGTTGAATCATGATATTAGTGCGTCGGGTTGTTTTGTTTTTACATTAATAAGTACGTGTTAGTTTCTAGGTGTATACTAACCAGTTGGAACTCACGCCTTCTCTCGAACGCCCTCCTGATCCCGCTGTCTTTCCAGAGCTTGGATAAAAACGGGGCGTACGTCACGAACTGTCTGAAGTCGAGCACCATGCTATTATTAAACTTAAACAATTCTCTACCGATCTCACTATTGCTATTGTCACCCCAGGGTATATCGAGCTTATCCCTCGCGTCGACCAAAACCTTCATACCCTTCACGACGTTCTGATAAATGACCTGCTGGTATTCCCTGATCAAGTCCTGTTCGAACTTGATCCCGTGTATGATCCTCATCTGCTTCAAGAATGTTGATTTGCCACTCTCACCAGCACCAAGTAACAACAATTTCACCTGACGTTTCAGCACTTGCTTGTCCTTTTTGATCATCTTGTCGATCTCCTGGCTCCTGTATCTCTGCTCCAGTTCCTCGGGATTAAACTTGAAACGCAAACAACACGGACAGGACCACATCAGAGATGACATTTTTAATAAACTACATTTCTTCTCCTCGGACATTAAGCGCGCAGGACGCATGCGCGAGCGGTGGCGAACGCATCACGCGGTTTTTGCAAATTCTTTTAATTCTACATCACACAGCGAAGCACTTCCGCACCGCATACCACTCCCATTTCCCTATATTTCGCGTGACACATCCTGATTGTTTATGCGTGCGCGCTGCGGCTCCTTCTTTGTACGGCGGAACCGAGAGGACAAGCGTGGGGCCCCCGGAAAACCGTAAACTTTCTTTTAAACGCGAATTTTACAGAAAACCGTTCCTAGTACAACAGAGAAGAACTAATTAGAGAGCAGCGATTTGAAGCACAAGTTGAAATGCAGTGAACTACGTCAATATGTTTAAAAAAAAATGTTGCGGAAATCGCGGAAGGACTCAAAAAAATTAATTTGGCAGTCAGTGTTGCCAACATAAGAATGAAGCGATAATGAAATTCGGCAGTGGTTGCATTCGTAAAAATCAACCGTTTGTTGCTATCTATGGTTATCTTTATTGGTTTACGATAGAATATCCATTTCAACAGTTGCTTCTTTTTAAAATGCTCATTGTTTATGTATAATCGTAGTGCAGTGTTGCCAACGATTGATAGTCGATGTTCCCTCAGGGACAAAAATTCCCTTTTATGCTTATTATGCAATATTAAGCCATTTCTGTCAAGTTTCGCCTTACAGTTTTCCATTTTGCTATTTTAAGGCATAAAAATTTCCACGAAACAGTGTCGTAGAATGTTAAAAATCTGGTGAGAATCAGGGCTACCACCTTAAGGAATTTATTGCTTTTTGGAGATTTTTTTACTCAAAAGGGATAAAGGAACTTCCAGTAATTGATTTTTAAAGTTGCCGTGACATTATTTTACATTATTTTTATAAAAATTAGATATACCCGTACTTAATTACAATTTTCTGATTAATTTGATATCAATTTTTTTTTAATTCTTTGTTCCTCATTAACATTTGAAGTGCAATATATATCGATCGTCTTTTGTTTTCTACCTCTTTCTCAGTAATTGAAAATTTTCATTTTTCATCGCGTTTTTTTTTTGTTTCTCTCCAGAAATTTTAGAATTTTACCGTAAGTTTGACTTCCGTTTATTTTTTAATTCTTTTAATTAAAAATTGTTCGTCGTATTTCGGTTATTTTTAAACGGAGATTTTCCCTTTTTTTCTCTTTCTCTCTCTCTCTCTCTCGATTTTATTTGCTGATCGTCTCTTGTTTTCTTAACTGAAATGTCTTTTGTTCCTCTGTTCTTCGTTATAAGTGTAATACACCGATCGTCTTTTGTTTTCTATTTCTTTCTTTGTAATTTTAATGTTGAGAACTTCGCTAATAATAATATAGACTGTTAGTGCTTTTGTTATTAGTATTGCTTTTTTATTAAAATGCTTTTTTGTTTTTTCTTGGTGGGTGTTTTTGCTTCGCAAACTTTCTTGCTTAAAAATAAATAAATAAAACAATAGATAATCGATTTTACAACGCAATTTAATAGATTAATAAACAAAAGAGAAGCAATTTCAGATGAACGACGACTAAACAAAGAAAACAAATTAATAAAATGGAAAAAAATACCACATAAAAAAATTAAAACAAAAGACAATCGATTGTACAACACAATTTATAACTTAATTAAAAAAAAAAAAAATTGAAATGAAAATTTTTGAATTTTGAGAACGAATAAAGGAAAGCAAATAAAAAAATTGAAAGGTGTGAATTCAAATTTTTTTGTCGGTAGTGTACTTTTGTTTCCATGGACGACTAAGACAGAATTTTGTCGAATGTTCATTACGTGAAACCCAAAATGGCCCAAATTAATTAAGTTTATAAATAAGCTCATCGATGAACTCACCGATAAGTTCATCGACGAACTCACCGATGAGCTTATCGATGAACTCACCGATGAGCTCACCGATGACCTCATCGATTAACTCACCGATAAGCTCATCGATTAACTCATCGATGAACTCACCGATAAGTTAATCGATGAACTCACCGATAAGTTAATCGATGAACTCACCGATAAGCTAATTGATGAACTCACCGATGAGCTCATCGATTAACTGGCCCAAATTAGGCGTCTGTAGTCAAATAAGGTGTTTAAGCGGAAAGTGTATCTAAAATGTAGCCCAAATAGCGGAATTTCGTTCAATCTGGCAACCCTGTAGATGCTTGTTAGAAAGGAGCTCATAGACGTTCAAACAAGATTATTTGAATGCTTGAGTATCAAATGGCTCACAGACGGTCTAACATGATTGGTCGAATGCTCGTCTGAAAGGAGTTCCTGATTTTGTTTAAACGAATTTGTTTAAATGTGATGATTATATTCCCGCCATTCTTGAACACGTTTATACGACTCAGCGGAAGCAAAAGTACGCTTCGAAAGGTGGCGTCCGCTTAGTAAACAGTTGAAAATTAGCGCCCCGTTCACCCAACAAAGCAAGCAGCCGCTTGCATTCACCTCGTTTTGGTGAATGCAATTAGTCCTTGCGCCATCTATGTACAAGTCCGACAATTTCCTTGAGGTGTCAAATTTAAAACGAGAAAACGCCACAAAACATTTCAAAAAATTCAGAAGTTCCAATGCTTCTCAAGAAGCAGTTCATAGAATGAAAAGTGTGTTTTCAATAAAGCAATGCATTTTTAGTTTAATGCTTTTAAAGATTAAATCTGGTGCTTTCAATTTATTTACAGTTGGCACTGCTCATAAACTGCTAACTTCAAGTTCAAAGACCAACCTGTCAGATTTGAAATACATAATTGTTTACATCCTCAAAAGCCACAAGAATTTCCGTATATTTAACGCTTCTTTTAACTCATTTTATAATCGCAGCAAACATGACGGAAATAGAAAGATGCGTATCTTCGGCCCACATACAAAAGCTCGGTGAGTCCAAGCGCAACAACACGAGTCCCCAGCCATTCCCATTCATCACTCAAATTCCATTCACAGGGCATTCGCTGCAAGAAATCAGAGAAAGGGCGCTCAGAAACATAGTGTCCAAGTTCGAGCACGGCCTCACCTACGACCACGGCAACGACCTGGCGCGAAGCAAAGAGATACTGCAGAAGCTCTTCGAGTGGTTCCTATTTGAAGAGTGCTCACACGAAGACGTTGTGCTCAAACTCATCGAACGAATCTTACAGGTACGAAATGGAAATACAACGATTATTAGTAACGGCGTGTTATTCCAGACAGAATCAGGTTTGGCTTTGCTAAGGCATTACGGGCCTAAAGCAATCATGGCGGAGCTAACGCAAATAAAATCATGCGTCAAAACTAAATACCATCCGATAATCGATGACATCTTGGAGTTTGTGAAGAAGGAATGCGGGGCTGGGACAGTGGTGCCACCCTTACAGTCAGACGTGCCTTTAAGCTATAGATCTCATGAAAGCAGTCGGCCTATAACAGTGGAAAGTACAGCATCGCCTATCGAGGGTTTCGTACGAGGTGACTCTTCACTAGAACAACAAACAGGGTAATTCATAAAACTTAACAGGAAGAAACCTTATAATAATTATTAATTTTATAAATTAATTCTCAGTGCATGTAAGAGTACGCCTGATAAATATGAACCGGGGCAAAACACTTTACCATGGCAGATGCTTGTGAAACCTGATCAGCACGTGCTCCAATCTGTGGAGGACTCTTTGAGGAACCCCCCACAACCGAGTGCCCTGTTACACTCCTGCGAATTTTTTACTGACATCATGATACATGATTTCCCGGCAGAGGTGTTCCTGCAAAGACCCGGCATCGTTTTGGTGAGCATGTAAGACAACCGCCTGCCTCATTTTCTTACATTTTTGAATCAGATGTTTCAGAAATTAATCGTGACAACCTCCTCGACGAGAGTGGCCGCTTGTGTGATGAAATGCATGTTAAAATTAACGCAACTTCTGAAGACACGCGTCAACTACTACAGCGACCCCGGCACTCACAACTTAAAACACGTAACGGATTTCGAACTTGAACCAAGACGATTTGTGCATGACTTGGAAGTTGCAGGTGAAGCCGCGGGTGTGTTCAGGTTTTTCTTCCCCCGATTCAGAAAGCCAGAGTTACAGTGCGACCAGTGGTAGGACCGAGGGTTCCGAAGATGCTGTCTTGTTGCAAACAAGGCAGATATCACTGCCTTACTATTGCTTGAGCACGATGAAGTGCGTCTTCGATTATTTACACGTCAAGCCCGTACGTCTAAGTGAAGACACAGCCAAGAAAAAGCACTCGGTACCTAAGCACTGCTATTCCCGTGTTTATATTTTGTTTGTTTCCTGTTGTTTCAGGCGGGAGTTAATGTGGCGCTATGCTTACTCACGAATTTAATCGATTTATTAACTGTGTGCACTCAAAAAATTGCAAGCAGTTTCAATGATGTCCTGATCAAATTTGGAGAAGTTATTGAGAACTTACGGTGAGCAACCTGCCCCATGAAGTTGCGCTTTACCTTCAACGTACACAATGTGCTTGTAGGTTGGAGGTTCTTTCCAATGATTACGAGAAGACTTTTCGCATCGTGCACTTGCATTTGCTGGGCAGCTGTGCTCACTTTTTAAGACGTTTTGTTTCGCCTGATGACTCGAGTGGATCGCTGCCGAGGAATTTAAAAAACGCTCTGTCGTCTGCCGTGCTTGATTTGTCCTTTCTACATCTTTATCCGGGGGTTCACGAGGATCTATTGGTTTTTGTGCAGGTACTAGTCCTTGATATATCAATAACTCGTAATGACCTTGAAGTGATTGTAATTTTAGGAATTCGATTGCCATTACAAGGGCGATTCCATTTCGAAATACAATCTTATTAAAGACATCTGCGCCAGCATGACTTCCTCGGTTTGTTTGCTGAGGAACCACAAGTCCCTGTCGGTGCTGGACTGCGTCACTTTAACCAAGGAAAGCTTGATAAGCCTGGAGTTTCACAGAAACTTGTCCCTGCTGAAAATATTCGTCGATTTGTGTGCGAACAAGCTGCCCATGCACTCGTTCAAGGACGAGATCCTGAGAACAGTAGAAGGTAAAACGCTGATTGCCAGATTTCTCTTGTGAAATATAGCCAAACACAAATAATAGCCCAATTTCCCCTAATAACAGGGAATTAAACTTAAGAAAAGCATTGAAAAAAAATATTCTAAAAAAGGCAATCTTATCTGAACGTAGGAACAAATAAACAAAGACACAAAAAGAATATTTTTTTAGTCATAGGAGGATAGTTGACAATTGTCGAAATTCGCCTTTCTTTTTTTTAAAGTGGTAGAATCCATAGTTCACTTTGACCACTGTCAAAATAAACTATAATTTTATATAACTGCCATGCAAAAAAGTAAAAAACTTTTTACTTTCTACAGCCAATTTTTCATTAAAAAATCATAAAGTAACGACAACAGAACATAGAAACAAAAACAGAAAGTAACATGAAAACAGAACAAAAAAAGAAAAAGAGAAACCAAAGAACAAGTAAAAACAAAAGAAAATGAAATAAAAGCAAAAGACTATCGCAGGAAATAAGTGACAGGTAATTAGATTGATTACTTTTAATAATAATAAATTTAAAAAGCAATGATATAAAAACTGAACACCGAAAACAAAAATGAAACGAAAATAAAAAAGGAAATAAAAATTACAAAAGAAGTGAAAACAAAAGAAAATGAAATAAAAAAAACAAAGGAAAATGAAATAAGAAACAAAAGATAAATAAATAAATGGAGGTTAATTAAAAACGATCAAATTAAAATATCGTCTTTGCTTCGAGTGGTTTCTTGAATTTAAAATAAAATTTAAGAAATGAAATAAAAACAACACGAAACAAGAGCGAAAAATGAAACGAAAGCAAACAAAAAATTAAATACAAACAAAAGGCGATCGCGCTAAATACATGGCGGTTCATTGAAAACAAAAAGTTGCTTAGATTGTTTTCTTTTTTTTTTTAATGAAATAAAAAAGAATGTAATGGCAACAGAACACAGAAACAAAAACAGAACAACAAATAAAAACAAAAGAAAAAGAAATAGAAACAAAAGACGATCGCTGTAAATAAATGAGCAGTTAATTTTTAAAAAATTAGCTTAGAATGATTCCTTTTAATTATAATAATAAGTAAATTTGATTAAATAAAATAAAAAATAATGAAAAAGCAGGAACAAAAACAAAAAACGAAATGAAAACAAAACAGAAAGAAAAACCAAAAAATGAAATGAAAACAAAACACCGAAACAAAAACAAAAAATCAAACAACAAATAAAAACTAAAGAAGAAATAAAAACAAAAGAAAACGAAATAAAAACAAAATGAAGTAAAAACAAAAGCCGGTTAATTAAAAAAAATAACGTGTTTAATGGCAGGTAAAAAATAATTAAATAAAAAAGAACAGAACATGAAACAGGAACGAAAAGTGAAACACATGAAAACAAAAGGAAACGAAATCCAAACAAAAGACGATCGCGGTAAATAAGTGACAGTTTATTTGAGAAAATGCTCGGATTGGTTTCTTTTCTTTTTATGTAAAATAAAAAGTAATTAAATAAAAAACGAAACACGAAACAAAAAATGAAATGCAAACAGAACGAAAAATAAAAACTAAAGAAGAAAGAAAAACAAAAGAAAATGAAATAAAAACAAAAGATGACCTACGATTTAATGAGAAGCATGAAAATCGTCTTTGCTTAAATTGCTTTATTTTCTTTAAGTGAAAAATATGAAAATAAAACACGAAACAAGAAAGAAAATGAAATATAATAAAACAAAAAGAAATGGAATGTGTACATACAAACAAAAGACGACCGCAATTGACAATTTTAAAAAAGTTGCTTTTGGGTCCAATTTTTTCTTTAAATAAAACAAGAAATAATGAAATGACAACAGAACACAGAAACACAAGCAAAACGTGAAATGAAAACAGAACAAGAAATAAAAACAAAAGAAAATTAAATACAAACAAAAGACGATCGCGCTAAATATATGGCGGTTCATTGAAAAAAAATTTGCTTAGATTGATTTCTTTTCTTTAAGTGAAATAAAAAATAATGTAGTGGCAACAGAACACAGAAATAAAAACAGAACAACAAATGAAAACAAAAGAAAATGAAATAAAAACAAAAGACGATCGCTGTAAATAAATGACCAGTTAATTTAAAAAAAAATAGGTCAGAATGATTCCTTTTAATTAAATAATAAGTAAATGACAACAGAACACAGAAATAAAAGCAAAAAGTGAAGTGAAAATAGGACAAGAAATAAAAACAAAAGAAAATTAAATAAAAACAAAACACAATCGACTTTCTATTCGTGTGTAGAACTGTCAATTGCAGCGATAGCCGTTGTTTTCATTGCGGGTCAATAGGGCCAAGGTTAACATGCAGGGGTAACTATTTTAATGAGCACGAGTGTACATATATTAACCACTAAAAAAAATGTTTTTTTTGCGAAGCAAGTGATGCATTTAAATATTAAAAATAAAATGGAAATAAGGAATAGTAGCTCCGTGCTTTACGACAGTCGCCATACCAATTTTTCCTCCTCTAAATGTGAGCCCAAATGGCGAAATTTCACCCAATCTGGCAACACTGCTCAAGAACTTTTCCACTCTTAAATTGCATACACGGTTCCTTCCAGAAATTACCTTGTGTTTACTCGCCCATGATGACCCAGAAGTGAGATCGGAAATGTACAAACTGTGCTACAAAAAAGTCATCGCAGCGATAGGGCCCAAATTAAACACATCGAGGACCGGAGCACCCGGCTCACAAATTCTCTTTTTAACCCGATCGGAAGTGCTAATCGAAATAGCCCTCCACGGCATGGGAATGGGAATGGGTAGTGCTGAGGTTTGTATTTAACCAACCCACACATTTCTTTTTAACACCGAATCGAAAATGTTAGGTGCAACCCTACGCCCAAGACATTTTAATACACATCTTGAAGTGCAAGATTCTAGTTTCCGATGACATTTGGAACGCCATCATCGAAGCCATAATCCCAGCTCTTCCTCTTCTGTTGAGCTATGCGGATGGCAAGTCTGTACTTGGGCGCACCATCGTGTCTATGTTGGATCCGGATCGAGCCACGTCATTAAATTTGGGGCCTTTAGAAGTATGCTATGCGTTTAATTCCTTTGCCCCAAAATCATGGGGATTTCGTTTCCAGGTCCTCAAAGGAAACGTCCTGCTCTTGTTCAACAAGGACCCCCTGATATGCGAAGAGGGTGTTTCCAGATTAAGTTGGATGTTAGCCTCGGAAGACGGTGCAAGGGAATTACTGCCAAGATTCAACAATCTTCACGATAGGGCACTGAGCACCGTCTGCAGAATCAACCACGCATTCGACTTGAATAAAGTGCGAAGCCCGCAACAGTTTTACCAGGTCGGTTGCACCTTTGTTTCACGTTCAGAATTTGACCTGCGCACTTTTTAGCCGAGCAGTTTATACCAGGTGTTGCAATTGCTCGGTTCTGATAACGTAGAGCCCGTCATACGAAGGTCCGCCTTGACACAGATCGCAGTCATGATGGAAGACCCACTGGTACATGTGACGTTCGTTCAAAACAAGGGCGTACCGATTGTGATCGGTGTGATGAAGAGTGCACTTAAAGACACGTGCTACACGGATTATCCGGATTCGGTGATGCCATGTGTTTCAATCTTGAAGAACATTTGTTTATATAACTCTGGCATCCGGCACGAGTTGAGCACGAACGCCGAAGTTTTTTATTACACAGTTCGAGGTTAATTAAGTATTTACTCTAAAACCAGTACCCGATTGTTTAATTTTCATTGCAGGGCTGTTTCTGTTCTGCACCGAAGCCCGAATGAAGCAAGATGGCAGCGCACTCCTGTTTCTACTGTCGCTAAACAATTTCGTAACGGGCACACCCTCCAAAGGCGACCTGGCAATTCCCAAACTGATTTCTGAAAGGCTCTGCGCACCCTTCTCCTGTAAGACCCACCTTGACGTGAGCAAGTACGCCCCAAGGAGCATGACAGGCAAGTTCCAACACCTACTTGACAGTCACGTCTCACGGAGTGTGGTTTCAGCTTCGATATTAGAAGACAGGTGGAGTTTGAGTTCGTTGCAAATACACTGGAACGCCGAGTGGTTCGGTGGCTTCAACGAGCTGTTAAGTTGGGATAAAGTTGATTACACCGGCGAAGACTTCAGTGAAATGTTGCGCATATCTGAAACTCAGTTGAGCATGGTGAAGCAGTCGTCGTTGGAATTCTGCATCAACAAATACCTGGGTGACTTACAGAATGTGACAGGTCATCATGAAAACGCCGTGGATTTAATCAACAAGTTAAACGAGTAATTTCTGTGGTGTAAGTGAAAGTTGATGAAAGTGTAATGTGTAATTTCTGCAGGTGTCTTCAGTTGTATGCGATTGTGAAAGACGAGTGCGCAATCGAGGGTGAATTTCTGGCTTTGCCGTGGAAGGAGAGCTTTGCTCGTTTCTTGAGCATGCCCCCTTCGAGTGAAAGCGATGCGGAGTTGTTGGGCTGTGTCTTGCATTTTCTAGACACTCTGCTGTTATTTTACAAGTATGCCGGTGAGTTTGAGTTTATTTACTCTCCATTTATCAAAATGAAAAATTAATAAATCATATTTTAAAACTGCACTGCCATCTCTTAAAATTTTTTTTAATTAAGAGTATTTTTTGCAATGAAAAACAAGTAAAGTTCCCTGTAGGAATTTTCGTTAGAAAAAAATAGACATAAATGGCAATGTGGCTGCTTTTTTTAAAAAACTGGCAGATGGCGGCTCCTTTTTGGCACTTCGTATTTTACTAAATCGTTTATTTAAAAAACCCAATAAATGAAGAAACGTGAAAATTATACTTCAACGGCTGCACTGCCATCTTCAGTTTTTCTTGAGAACTAAAAATACGATGAAACCAAGCGAAGCTCTTGTGAAGAGATTTTAATGTTCAAAGAAAAGTAAAATTGGCAGTGTAACTATTTTTTTAACATTTTGCTAATTGTTTATTTTCATTTTTGGCCAGTATTACCATCATTATAAAAGAATAAAACTATATTATTTCAACAGCTGCATGCCATCTTTTAAGATTTTTTAAAATTAAAACTACAGATTACAGATTCCTATAGTTCCCTGTAGGAATTCTAATTAACAAAAAGTTTTTTTTTTTTCTTAATTATTTCTTAGTGGTGCAATTCGTTAAGACGAAACAAAAGACGACTTTAAAGTATGAGGAGTAAGGTGAAAAGTTAATTTTATAGAAAAAACTGAAACAAAAGAGCATCGATTATTCTTCTTTTTTAGAAATATGAACGTACGGTTAAATTTAAATTTCGCGCCGAGAACATTATAGTGCGACGCGATTTAGAAAGATGTCGCCACATAATTTTTGTTTTGTTATTCGTTGCTTGATCCAAATGCGAAGATGAACGCGAACGAAAAACAAAGGAGGAAGGCCAAGTCTTCTTTTTCTTCTTGAAAAATAAACGCAGCAAGAACGACAAACTAATTTCAAATTTCGCGCCGAAAAATTATAGTCCGACGAAATTTACATAGATGGCGCCACTTATTTGTTTTTTTTTTATTATTATGTATTACTTTCTAATGTCGTAATTCTTTAAGGAAAGACAAAAGACAACTTTAAAGAAATACATATAAAGGAAATAAGAGAAAAATTAAATTGATAAAAAAAGTAATAAATAACAAACAAAAGAGTATCGACTGGTTATCGAATTGTTTAACAAATTTATGTTATGATTGTCGTTTGTCTGTTTTTATGTCAGTGTTGCCACCATGTACAGGCGTAATTAAATCTAATAAGTTAATTTTGTTTTAATATATTGTCTTTTGTTCATTTATAATCAGTGCTACCAAATATTTGACAACTTTTATTGACTTTGCCACTGTATTTCAGAAATGATGTAACGACTTTCATAAGCGTAACATATTACAGAAAACTAAAAATTACAAATTCTTAAGTAACCACCAACAAAAAATACGAAAACCACATGAAATCCGATGTTTATTGATTAATTTATTTTGTAGACAATTGCTGGATAGTAAACCTCCTGAAAGACCAGACAAACCCCTTACTCGAAGTCCTCCACATCGACGCGTCCCATGACACAGAAATAAAGACCCTGAACAAAGACCTGTTGCAATTAATAGCAAACTGTGCGAGCTATGAACAGCACTACTTAGACTGGAACTCGAGCAGCCGCAGAAGTTCCTCGTCGTGGTCACACGTGGTGGAAATCATAGCTGAAAACCTAAAAGTCAGCGATGCTCAACACTTCTACAACTTAGGTAAATAACACCACGCCAAATTTTCGCCCCCCAAAAAAAAAATAAATGCATTTCAGCCTACCTCGATTGCCTCCTGTCTTGCTTGGTGCACCTGACCGCAATGTTAGGATGGAGTCGAAGTAAGAACGGTTCATCAGCTAAATCCATGCTGATGCAATTAGTGACGGGACTGTGTGAGATGATCAATGCGTTTCACAGTAGTAAGGGGCTTTCGGCTGCCGACTCCCTGATGGGGCTCAGTATTACCAGACATGCCGTGCTCATCTTGAACCACGTTTTGGTGGAAATGCAACACTTTAACTTAAAGGTGAACTCAATTTTATAAAGTATGACTTCATTTTTATAAACAACTTGAATGTTTTCGGTGCAGGATTGGGATAGTTGCTTTCTTAGAGAAGAGTCCGGCCTTGAGGATTCGGTGTCGAATTTATATGCACTCTGCATGAGCAGAGACGTAGTCTTGCGAGCTGCTGTCTACCAGCTGCTTTCTGGATTGGCAGTTTCAAATCGATGCGCCACAGAACTGGTTCAAGGTAGAAAACTACTCGTAACAAATTCCTCGTAAAAATTTAATTACGCATTACAGAACTGAAGGACAAGGGCGATGGATTTTGGCAAAACTGTTTGAGTGTGTTAATGCAGTACGAAGAGGCATGCATTGTGAAGGAAAACGTTGCAAATTTACTGGCGAATGTTTGCAGTCATACCATTGCCATGGTGAATGGTAGTTGCATGCTTGATGCGGGTGTTGCTCCTATGAAAGTTAGCAAACGGGTAAGAATTTCGTGAACTTGAGATATAATTATGTTAGACGAACATGTTTTGGAAGTAATATTATATACATACACTTTCAGAATATTACCCCGATACAAGCCGTATTAAAATTCCTGGACGATATAAATTTCTACAAAGAATTAGACACAACCCTGTCATGCCTGTATCCATCCGGATCGTTTTCTGTCAGTGAGAACTTCAACAGACAGAAAAGCAAGAACCTGCAAACAGGTGATTGCACAATTTTTTGTTTCATCCAAAACACACTTCGTTTCTTTTTTTTTAAGGCACAACCATCCATAACAATTCTGTGATCAACGGTGAATATGTGTACGCATACATTAACAGCCAAGATCATCCGAGTACAAGAACAGACACTTCTGACAACAACTCCCTGATAGTACTGACGACTCCAAGTTACATCAAAGCCCTTACGTCATTCATCTTAAATCTGTTACTTTTGGCTCCAAGTGAAGTTTCTTTCCGCCTTCAAGAACATGATTTAATCAAAACATTCTTTAAGTAAACATTAATATTCCTTCGGTCTTGATGTAGTTATGAGGTGTCCTAATTTTTTTAGATGCCTCTGTGTGCCAGAAGTGGAGCTGCTTAGCACGAAGGATCTCGCTTTGTACTGCGACGTACTAGAAATGAACAGTGGAATTTGTTCTGTTTTAAGCGAGGCCATCAACGCACAAGCTGCTTGTTTGGGGGCAGTTCTACACGCTCGTGATTGCCTCAATATCCTATTCACATTATTAAACCCATCCATTTACCGTAGGCAATTACATTATAATAGTTTTAATAAATCAAAAACGAGAGGGTTTTAGATACAACACTCCCACAACTGGTCTACCTTAGAAACAAGCTTTGGAGTGAGATTTTCACCTTCATCGCTTTGGTTTTGAATCACACGAATGCGTTCAGTATTGTATCAACCGCTTTAAGTGAGTGCGGGAATGTAACGTTCTTACAAGCACTGTATGAAGCGATCACCTGCAAGAGCTCAGACGGTAAGTTTTAATTTAAGCTCTCAACAACGCACTAGTTTTTTTTTTTTTTAACAGATCTGCAACAGTCGGCTTTGAGCTCTCTGACTTCACTGTTACACAAAATCTCAAGTGAAGACAAGTCGATGCAAAATTTGTTAGACAAAACTAGGACTCCGAGGACGCCCTGCATTGAAGAAAACAAAAAAGTGCAGAGTTTAAGTTCAGGGCGTAGTGAATCCGAGGACTTAATGGCCGGGGCAACGCTGTGTAGAATCTTGTTGCACCTGCTCGAGATAACCTCAGTGAAACATGATGCGCAGCACAACAGGAAGAAATCGCTTGTAATAAACACCTTGACTGGTGTGCTGTGTGTTTCACGCGAAGCTAAAACGTATGCGTTGGACAACGGCCTCCTAGAAACAATCGTGCAGCAACTAAGGGAGTTCCATTTCAAGCTAAGCTTAGATTCGGTGGAGGCTTTAAGGCGGGTTTCCGATCGTAAGCGCTTGTGCCCCATCTTGAAGGAGATCGGGTCCTTGTTGGGCCTGTTAACGAATTTTATGTTCGGGGAATCCAATGTTAAGAGTTCGGCGGCCAAGCTTGGTTTTGCAGACTTGCTCCATAAGTTATGGGCGTGGTTGCTAACACAGAAGGAGTTGTTAGTGGATGCCCTCAAATTACTCTGCACGTACACCACAGGTTGTTTATTAGGTATGTCTCTTGCTTTTGAATCTGAGGTATTTATGTACATGCAGTCTTAAATTATTATGGTTTTAGCTTGTCAGTCTTTACCTCTGACAAGTTCTGTGGCTGGGTCAGGTCCTAGGAAAGTACCAAGCAACGTGTCTTTGCTTCACGCTGTAATTAATTTAATATCCAAGGAGATGGATCAGATAAGTCGCACGCATGATATGTCGGTTTTGCAATTGTGCTTTCACCTGTTGGAAAATAGTTGTAACAGCGTTGAATGTCGGATAATCCTATCCAAGGTATTCTCTGTTTTATTTACATTCGCATGCATATTCAGTTTTACGTAACTTGCAGGCCAATCTTATCCATTGTCTGACCCGTCTTCACCCTGCCATAACAAAAAAGCAGAAACCTTGGGAGTGTGTGGAACTGATTTGGTTGGAGTTTCTGCAAGCTTTCACTGGTCATCCGGAAGGCCAAGCTTGTGTGGCAAAAATTTCAGATGTATTGGACCTGGTCATCGTTTTAACAAACAGTACGAGGTTAGCCAATAGGCAAGCGGCTATGATTGTATTAAGGAACGTTTCATTTTACCAGTGTAACAGACCGAGGCTGTTGACATCAGGTACGTACTGCAAACTCTTTTACAAAATTTGTTTTAACCAAGTTGCTATTTCCACAGCTGAATTTCTTAACACCCTGGAAGGTAAGCTGACGTCCGGAAGTTTGGACGAGAAGAATTTGGTTGTGACAATCATGTGGTCGCTGGCAGCAAACAATCAAAAGGCCAAGCTAGCGTTTAAGTGTGCGGGATTGGATCGCAAGCTGCAAGAGACTCTGAAAATTCTGCATTTAACCGCAGATGTTAACATAAAACGTGATGACCTAGATAGAATGCACTATGTGTTGAATTTATTGAAAGAAGACAAGTGTAAGTGATTTTACTGATGTAAACTATTAAGTTATTATTTAAATAGGACTTCATATATTTTTATATTTGTAATTTTTTAAGTGATAGAAATAATAAAAATTATTACTACATTGGATGTCTACTTCTCAGGGTGTTTGTACTTTCTTTGGAAGCAGTTCTTTATTTATGTTGAACCGGGTTTTGAATTTGGCCCAAAACTATTTTGGATTAGCAACTTGGAAAACCCATACGAGTTTTTATATTTAGTGGAAATAAGGACGTTTTGGAAAATAAAAATAACAGACCTTATTAATAAGCTCTTACTGTATTAAATACATTAGAAGAAAAATCCCAATATTTTTCCTCCCAGATGTTTTCGCCGTGCCTCTTCGTGATCCATAATTCCACCACTAGTCGTTAGTACCACATATCTGTAATGAGCAGAAAAGAATTTCAAAGGTTAGCCTTGAAACCAAAGTGCGCAGGCTTCAGTTAAAGAGTAAAGTCTAAACGATCCATTAAATTCTTTTCCAGAAAGCAGCCCTTAATGAGTTAAAAGAAAAGCAGATGTCATATAATTTCTTTTTACAAAACCTCACCTCAAAAAGGCGTTAAAAAATATCATGCATTTCTGGTACATTGAAATATAACAAAAGGCGCTTTCCATTAACACAAATGGGCAGCTCCAAGCGGCTCATCTGTGTATATGGAAAGCAGCTAATATATTGACTAATTCTTACCCAAACTGACGCGAAGGAAGTAAACTATTCGTCCACTTTTCGATGTGTGTAATGGGCACATCAAACCTAGGAGATATAACACCGCACTTGTTTAATCTTCCCGTCAAATTCACTACGATCTTTCCGCTTCTGTGGTCGTCGACGATCTCGAACTCGCCGATGTAGCCGTGCTTCATCATCACCGTCAAAAACTTAACGATCACTTTCGAGCAGGGCCTGATCAGTACCTGCCTCTTGCCGCGCTTTTCCGCGTTATTTATCGACTTGAGCGCGTCGCTCAGCACATTCATACGCACCATGGCTGGTGAGGCTGAAAAAGATAAAATTAATTTTGAGGTTATGTCAAACATGTACCAAAACTTATACAAAACCACCAAACTTAAAAGCAATATACAAGCAGGTTAATCGCTTTAAGGTAACTAACTAGTGTTTACATATAAATAGGCGCAATAAACATAAATACGACCAGTTAATCAATTTTGAGGTTATGTTAATCACAACACGTTTTTTGACTCCGGTTTTTCTCAAACGACTTTCCAATCACTTTCTTTAACTCGAAAGGCTAAAAACAAGCAATTTCGGCCCGTTTTTGCAATCAACAGGCGAGTTATTGCCGTTTTAAGTGCGATAAAAACATTAACTTGCCCGAAGAACACGGCTGTTTACGTCGGCGTCGCCTGCCCCAAAGACGCACCGAAACCAAAAATTTTACGCCCGCACGGCATTGATGGAACGTTTCAAGCAACGGATGATTAAAAATGATCGAAAATTACCTGCGATAAATCCTGTGTTTACAAGGAAACCTCTCGCGTACGGACGACGCACGTAAAAAGAAAAATGGTTCCATCTTTCACCGGCGGGTTCGCTGCTGTTCAAATTAAGGCGCGAAATTTGAAATTGAAAGCAGTGCCATCAATCTTACCGAAATTGTTGTTAATGGAAAGGATTGTAAATAAAACTATTGATATGATTTGTATTTACGAAGCAACTTCGCGTTCGAACTATACTGCCTAAATTAATAAAGAGCACAGTTTTATTTTTTTTTGTTCCTGCCACACTAGAGTAATTTGTTACTATCTTCAGAGAAGTGATTGCTACGAGCTAAAGCATAATCTGTTAAGTTAACATAATTAACAAATTAACATAAAATGAGCAAAACACAATTTATAATCGAAATCAAATGTTAATTTAACGTGGTAACTCTGGTGGCAACTATGGCAACGGCGGTTGGTTCCATTTGTCACCGCTGAGTTCGCTGGTGTTCAAAGCAAGGCGCGAAATTTCAAATCAACAACACGTCATTATCAACAAAACGAATTTGTTATTAATGATCGGAAAGTAGTCCGAATTGCGCGGAGTATATTTAAATTTGGAAACAAATAGAAATATGAATTACTATATCATTTAGACCTGCTAAAAGCAGCCAACTCAATAGAAAGAAACACGAAATACTAATTGGGTCGTAAATTAAATAAAATATGCAAATAATAGAAATCGTTTTTTAATCCTGAACGACTTAAACTTTTGTTTATTTGTCCTAATAGCTTTAACAGGTGGTCAATAGAGGGGCGCGAAATCATCCAATCGTAACCGCTTCATGTCTGCAACCGGTCGCGCAAGTCCTCGCGGAAGATGTTGACCCGTGCCACGTTGTTGAATCACTTATTAACATGCCTCGTGTTTTTTTGTTGCACGTCCCAAAATGTGGCCCAGATGCCGTCTGTCCCGTGGTACGAGAATCTTCCGGCGGTTGCCATGGACTATAAAGTACATATCGACCCGGGCAAAGAAGACTGTTACTTCCAATATGTTAATCCAGGTGCTACGTTTTACGTCAGTTTTCAAGTGAGTACCGTTATAATCGTTTTATCAATCAACGAAAATTAATATACAGGGTGACCATACGCTAAGGGTGTGTACATTCCTTTTGAGAAATTAGTTGCAGCTGAATCATGTTCGTGTAAATTTGATATTAAACTAATTTTATTGTTGCTCTGAATTGAGACTTTTATAAAATTATCATGTATTGCTGAGCCCCTTTGGAATTCACAAAGTGATAAGCGAAGTCTTCTGTGAAATGTTTGTTTACTTGTCAGCTGATTGATTGATGCGAGGTTAACGACATCTATAGTTGAAAGCTAGAAGCTATACATATAGTTGAAAGAAATTTCTCTTATAAGCAAGTTAAGGTTTTTTGAATATTCTTTGAAAATTGCAAAGAATGGTAAAATTTTTTTAAAACGATGATAAAAATGGTAAATTTTTTTTTTAATTGGAATTTCGAAAGTCGAGGTTCGAAAATGTCAAAGGTCAAGATCAACCCAAAAGAATTTCAAAACATGGGGGAAATTTAAAAAAAAAATTGAGAATCGTGATTTGAAAAGAATAAAGGTCAAAGCCATCTCCAAAAAATAGGAATTAATACAAATGGAATTTCGAAAATGCCAAATGTCAAAGGCAAGCCAAGGTCAAGGTCAACCCAAAAAATTCCAATGGAAAAAATTTAAAAATTGGAATTTCAAAAATATCAAAGGTCAACCCAAGAAAATAGCAAAAAACGATTAAAAATTTTTTTTAATTGGAATTTTGAGAGTCGAGGCTCAAAAGGTCCAAAAAATTACAAAACATGGGGGAAATTAAAAAATAAATAGAAATTTTGAGAATCGAGATTTGAAAAGGTCAAAGGTCAAGGTCAACCCGATTTTTTCCCAAAATATGGGGGAATAAAGAAATGGAAATTTGAAAAGCAATAATTGAAAAGGTCAAGGTCAATCCAAAAATTTCAGAATATGGTAAAAATAAAAAATGGAATTTTTAAAATACTAAAGGTCAAGGTCAATTTAAAAACAAGCAGCAAAAAATTATAAAAAAAAAATCAAAAATTGGAATTTTAAGAATCGAATTTCAAAAAGATCAAAGGTCAAGGCCAAAAGATGCTAAACATGGGAGGAATTAAAAAGAATAGTAATTGTGAGAATCGAGAAAAGGACAAAGGCCAAGGTCATCTCAAAAATTGGAATTAAAAATGGAATTTCGAAAATGCCAAAAGTCAAGGTCAACCCCAAGAAATCTAAAATTTGGTAAAAAATTTTAAAAAATTGGATTTTTGAAAATCGATGTTCGAGAATGTTAAAAAAGTCAAGGTCAATTCAAACATTTTTCAAAACATGGGGGGAATAAAAAAATGGAATTTTGAAAACCAATATTTGAAAAGGTCAGGTCAACGCAAAAATTCCAGAATACGGTAAAAATAAAAATGGAATTTCGAAAATACTAAAAATCATGGTCAATCCAAAAAAATGGTAAAAGAAATTGGAATTTTAAGAATCGAATTTCAAAAAGATCAAAGTCAGGGCCAAAAAAATTGCAAAACATGGTAAGAATTAAAAAAATAATAATTGTGAGAATCGAGAAAAGGTCAAAGGTCAAGGTCATCTCAAAAATTGGTATTAAAGAAGGGAATTTCGAAAATGCCAGAGTTCAAGGTGTTAATATCTGGTAAAAAAATTTAAAAAAAAATTGGATTTTCGAACATCGACGTTCGATAATGTCAAGAGTCAAGGTCAATTCAAGGAAATGCCAAAGAATTGTAAAAAAAATTAAAAATTGTAATTTTGAGAATCGAGTTTCAAAGTTATTGTGGGTGGAGATTAATTTTAAATTAATTTTTAAACCACAATCTCCTTTACAGTTTTTTATTCTTTGTGTAGCATGCATATAAATTATCGTTTAATTTTATTAGGTTGTGAGGGGTGGAGACGGCATGGCTGGCTTTGCGGTCAGACACCCGTCAGGCCAGATCGTTCATCCGTATCAGTGGAAACCCAGCAGTGAATACCAAGACGAGCGTTCCACAGGAGGTTATTACTCTGTGTGCATAGATAATCAGTTCTCAAGGTTCGCAGGCAAACTGATTAATCTCTACATCACCGTGGTGCGGTACGATCAATGGGAGAAGTATGCGAAAGAAATCGAAGAAATAAACATGAACATGGAGAACTTCACAGTTAGTAACGCACTCTCGTGCACCTCATGGGTCAAAGTTGATTGGTTTTTTTTTGCAGTCTGGGATTATTACAGTGGAACGCAACATTAACGAAATGCTGCAGTACCAGTATCACTCGAGAGGCCGAGAAGCTAGAGATTACAATTTGTTAAGAGACAATAACTCTTACGTCGTGCGCTGGTCCATCGCTCAAATTCTCGTGGTCGTGCTGACGACGGCCGTGCAAGTTTATTTCGTTAGGAAATTATTCGAAATCAAAACAGGCTACAGCCGATCGAGGATTTGAAAGTACCGTATATGAATCATTACTTTGTGCTGCCACCGTCGTGGTGAAATATACAATTAAATCCTGTAAGTTATTTTGGATGACAGCAAAGTAATTTCTCCACTCGAACGCTTTACACTTTTACGTAAATAAGTTATTTAAATTGACACGTTGATTTTAAACAAGTTTATAATAAATTTCGTATAAAAATTCTACGTCGTTTTGTTCTTATGTGGCCCCCGTTTGTTTTAAGGCCTTTGAATCTGGACGACAACAGCTTCATTGCGGGATTTATTTATTGTTTGTAAACAATTTTTCTTTCTAACAATTTTTATAAGTTTCGTTAAATAAGTGTATAAGCTCTAAACACTCTGCATGTCACGTGATTAAGTTCTACTTCAACGTCGTCATTACAATCCGAACGCACCCCTAAAGATTGGCAACGCTGTATCAGGGTCACCAACTTTACATAGACATACATTAAGACCCTAACCTGACATGTGGCCAAACGTTTGTTTATTTTCACAATAATTCACTTAAAAATGGCTTAAGCTCACCGAAAGTGAAAAAAGAAAAGACGGCAGACAACTGTCGACCCTTTAAACTATAACTGCCCCCTGATGGGAACACTGTCGAGGTGTGTTCATTTGGATGATGTACCCACATCTTCCCGCCTCACTAATAGTTCATAAAAAAATAGCATAATAAATATAATAATCTTAATTTTAGAAAGTCGAACTAATTTTGTTTATTTATGAGAATTTTATTTTAATTTCTTTTCATTTTATAAATTTTCTCTATTCCTCGATCGTCTTTTGTTTTATTTTATGTCAAAAATTGCACAATTGTCAAATGTTAAAAAATGCGCCTGTCTATAGTACAGAGAGATCATTATACATTGTCCAGAAAAAACTGCTTTCCATGGACGTGATATCAAAATTTTCATCCATTATCATGTATGCAGTGAAATTATCTACTTTACCTACATGTTTTTAATCCATCTTTGTATAAAATTTACTTACGAAACACCCGAAATAATAACAATATGCTACGTGATCTTGAAGAAGACTATTTTCGGAAAATTACTACAGAAAATTCGTAAATTAACAAAAATAGGACCATCAAACACAAGTGTCAAATAATGTGACTAACATCAGAGAGGAACTAAGGTTTGATGTACGCAAGAAAAGTAGTTCTTTCTGGACAATGTACAATGATCAGTCTGTAGCTATTTTATTTTTAGTTCAATCTTTATTTATTTATTATTTATTATTATTTCTTTAAATAATAATATTTGTTATTTACTTGTAACTACAAGATGAACGCTATATCGCCCGCAGTCCTGCCAACCTACATATTCTCAAGTTACCAAACTGTCATCACCAACCGGCATTGATAAATTCCCAAAGTGGACTCCGTTTTGTACATTTGATGTGAATTTATTTTTTTTAAATAATCATTTTAAAGAATAAAAATAGCTTGATTAAAATCATATTTAAAGAATCACTGATTTTAATCAAAGAGATTTAAATCAGTTCAAACCTCATTGTCTGTGATTGGGTGCATAATAAATATAGACGCAACAGTTGACTGAAACCAGAAACTTGTTTTATTAGGGTTGCGTTTAAACAAGTTGGAACAGTTATTTATTAATCAATATTTGACATCTGGAGTGAGGTTAGGTTTTCGTATAAATAATTATTCTACATTATATGGTAAAAAATTAATTGTAGGCTATACTTCTTACAGTATTACAATATTACCCATCATAATTATTATAAAAACTATGTCGGCAATTTGCATGAGGTTAGAATTTCGAATATGTGACAGAAAAGACAAATGACTCACTAGCACTGCACTCATCGTAAATTTCTGGTAAGTAAATTCGACAACTGATGGTAGTCAACATAAGAAACCATTAACCGTTCGGCGTACCAAACAAGTCAACACACTCAACAGCTATATCCGCTGAACGGGCCCATTATCACACAAACATTTAAATCGATTTTAATTGATGAGGAAATGAATAAACATTGACCAACATTTTGGAGCACATAAAGATATTAAATATTTCTATCAAGTTCTACTTCAACATCGTCATTACAGTCTGAACGCACCCCTAAAGATTGGCATCAGGGTCACCAACTTTACATACATTAAGTCCCTAATCTAACATGTGTCTAAATGTTTGTTTATTTACATAATAATTCACTTAAAAATGGCTTAAGCTCACCGAAAATGAAAAAAGAAAAGACGGCAGACAACTGTCGACCCTTTAAACTATAAGTATCCAGCTTGTTATACTCGTAGACTGCATTTAAAATTAACTTTCTTATTTTGAGATTATGTTTATTCACAGCTCGCCAAATCCTGTTTAACGGGAATCAGTTTCGAAAGAAAGAGCATAATCGTAAGACTACAGCCCACACAAAATAGCGTTAATCTCTAAACCGTGACCTAATTTCCGGGCTTCGTTGTATTAACAGTGGTGCCACCTATGACCTATTAAGCAACGCAGGATTTACCGTGTGGTCTTAAACGACATCCACGTAAAAATCTGTCGTGCAATAAATTACTTTTTTTTTAAGTCTCACCACGTCACGCTCCGTAAAATAATAAAACGACACACCAGAACCAGAACGAAACTGTATTTCAAGGATTTAAAACTCAGAAACAATTTTTTCTAGAATGTACAAACTTTGGAGACATATCCGATACAAACACGTGACGACTACTCTACGAAATCAAAATAAAATAATAGAACCACATGGGACGCAACTGAAGAAGAAAATTCTCTACGACGACAACGTATTGCTTTGTGCACGAGGTGACGAAAGAGTACGATATGGTAACAACACATGACATTGCCCCCGGCCGGTTAATACAGATATGTAACTAAAATAATTTGTACATTACATCACTTTGTCATGCCTTAAAAAACGGAAATTCCGACCGAAAATTTAATTATTGCACCCTTGCACTGGTACGGCTCGATACTGGTATCGGGGTTATATTGGCGACGTCTGCCAATGGCTTCGAAGGGGACGAATGCGCAGCATTACCACCGGATCTTCCTCGTCCCCCTCTCTTTCCTCTGCCTTTCTTAGGTCCACCACCTCCTCCTCCACCACCAACAGATCTCACATTCTCAAGTTTATCTGAAGTTATTTTGAAAGTGTCTCGTCCCGTCGTTGCAATTTCGGTGAACTGCAAGAGGTTTGCAAGTTAAAAAAAATAAATTGACGAGAAATTGACAGACCTGTTGCAACCCCGGCGTGTTTTGATTGTTCAATGTAGCATGCGAGTTGGATGTGTAGCGCTGCTGTTGTTTGTTCGTCTTGGACTTGGCGGTGATCTGCGTGTGGGATGTGTGAGTGAAGATTTTGACGACGTTCCCGACGGCTTTGGTGCGCCCCTCACGGAACACCATCCTCTGTCCGGGTACCATGTACTCGGGGTATTTGATGAAGCGGAAGTGAATGAGCGCTTTGTCTCCGGTCCTAAGGCATTCTTGCGACATCGAAATTATACTGGCCGTCTGCCTGATGCTTCCACAGTGTACTAAAACGCACAAGGTCATTAGCACCAACAAGAAAACAAATGAGGGAGATCTCACCCATGGCTTGGTAGCGTGAGCTAATGGTTGTGGGATGATGCAGCACTAGGATTTCCCCTTCGAATTCCCAACACGCTTGCGGATTTAACGATGGACATACCATCACCATCCCCTTCCTAATTTGCGAACGTTTTATCTGAGAGCAAATTGTAATTTAATGAAAGAAACCATGCCACAGATTTTCTTTTAAATTAAATTAAAAATTCTGACTGCATCTGATTCGATGGTTAAGCCTTCACGTCTTTCAAAGCATTCTATGTGACAATTATATAAAGTGATAGAAATGTTCACTCAACAAGTGATGGTGGGCCTTGAAGGGGGGAGCTAAGACCTACTGCTGCTGCTGATGAGCTCCGGATGAACCTGTTACTGATGAACGTGCTTTGACGACGGCGAACCGAAACGTGTGTTACTAGCAATTTTGGAATTAAGGATAGGCCCTGCTTATCTGGATTTGTCTTACAAGGTGAGACAATCCTTGAAGGCCCACCATCACTTGCAAGTGGTGTGTGTGAGCATTGAAGGCCCACACACCATTTGCAAGTGATGGTGGGCCTTCAAAAAATTTGATTAGCACAGTGAGAAAAGTTTACAAGAAAATTCCAACACTTTATTGCACTGGTCGGACTATAATGCGTGACTTTGCGGTATCTAGTCCGACCATTCCAATAAAGCGCTTGCAAGTTTTGATTGGGAAAAAAAAACAATTATCATTAAAAAAAAAACGCGTTTCTCGACGACGATCGTTCTCTGTGCCAATTAAATCAAACAATTCAAATCCTCACTCAATAAGTGACGTGGGCCTTCAAGGCCCACCATCGTTTACCTTTAAGGAGGCCTTTAAGGCCGACCATCACTTTCAGGTGCTTTGGGGACCTTCAAGGCCGACCACCACTTGCAATCAATTCATTAATTATAATTAAAATTAAGATGTCGCTTCCAACAAAGCAGCTGATCAAGACAAGACGACTTTCGTCCTAATGCCCCACACATCACTCATCATTAGATAAGTAGAGGAATGTTATGAGATTTTTTTTTTAATGATGACTAAACCCCCTGTAACTTCTGTGGAATGTTTGATAACATAATTATGAGAACCTTTTTAAGAGCGAAGCTTGCGGTCTGTCCAGCTCGAACCTCTCTGACAGCCATGCGTTTACGATGGATGCTCTTCACAGCAATCGGCTGAAAATGCCCCAAGGGATCCGGCCCCAACATAAGCATGTCGTTCAACTTGATCACGCCCTTCAAAGTAGTGCCCGAAACCACCGTCCCCACGCCCTACAAAAAAAAAAAAACATTCCCGAAAATGGACGACAAAGCTCGACCGTCTTAATTACCGGAACTGAATAGCTGTCATCGATCTGAAACTCGGCTGGTTCGTTCTCCTTGTACTCCATGCGGGTGGTCAGCAAGTTGAGGAAGATCTTCAGGAGATCCAGGTTCTCTCCGTTCACGTTAGAAACTTGGAATATTGGACATAATCTGAAATGCCGGGTTGAAATACAAGAGATAGTTCGGGGGCAGTCGATTACCTTTCGGATACGAAATTCGTTGCGCTCAGGACCACGTCGTCGCTCGTTTTGACCATGACTGGAACCTTGCGACATCCCGGGGACTTTAAAATACGGACCAGCATCCGTAAGTTGTCCTGCAGGACGTTTGCCGGACACATGTCGATTTTTGTGACGACCACGAACACCGGAACGGACAGAGCCAAGGCCAGGCCGAGATGCTCTTTCGTCATACCAACTATGCCAGCATTAGCACCAACCTAGAAACACAAAAGTTTCCTTGATTTCTGAGACCTGTTTGCATTACAACAGCAACTTGAACATTACTATTGTGCCAATTACATTAAGGGTATTATGGCAATTATATTAAGGTTATTATGGCAATTATATTAAGGTTATTATGGCAATTACATTAAGCATTCACCATTCGCCATAAGATATTAAAAAATTAAGAGAGAAAGAAGTTTTAGTTTCGTCCCAGGAGTTGGAAATTTGATTTAACTGACCATGAGCATTCCAAAGTCGGGTGCATGTCCCGTCATTCCGAAGACAGTCGTCTTTAAGTAACGTTCGTGCCCCGCCAGGTCTATAAACGTAATCACTTTGGAGCTTTTCTCGCAAATCTTCACCCAATCCAGCGAGCCATGCTCTGGTTTGTTGACAACATGCCCTAAAATTATTATTCGTTTTACTTATCAGCAAAATAAAAATTCGTTTTATGGCAATGCCGTACCTTGGCTGTCAAATCCTAGGATGTCGTTTCCGACTGAACTTGTTCGTCCGGATTCCATTTCGTGCTTGTGTCGAAACAGTTTCTGCCTTGCGTGGCCCCTGCCGTTGTCTAACTCGCCGTGTGTTAAGACCCCCAAGAGCGTGGACTTTCCGGCGTCCACGTTACCGACGACAGCCACGCGTATCTCAAGGAAATCTGGTAAATACAATCGTGACCTATATGTGTGTATACCCTCTCACTCTTATGTTGACATCAATGCCTCTTTGTCTACAGCAAGTCTAATACATAACAAGTCATTGATGTCAGTTTGCATTATACAGACTGTTTCAAAATAATTACCCCTAATTTTTAGAGATGATAGAGGGAATCAAATTAAGCATCTTCTTTTAATAAAACAATTTCCGGAAATTCTCTATTTTCGAGATAAATTCGATACGAAGACCATACAATTTTGAAATAAAATCAAAGCGAAAAGTTAGGAATAGTTTTCCTGAAGCAGCTGTATAAACAATGTACTCTTTTGTCGGGTATTGAATCTGGCAAATAGAATTAACCCCGAATGTTCCCAGTAATTATTTAAAGTTGCAAACATCAAATTTGCTTTTACTTAAGATTGGCCGCAACTATATCTAAATAACTTATTGCAACTAATTACCTGTATCATCGAGCAGTCTTCGAATTAAATACTGAGCGACGGTACCTCTGAGCTCCTTCCTCTCCCTCAACTTGACGCAGCTGCACTCCAAAGCAGTAGCCAAGGATTGCAGCGTCGCAACAGCCGCCTCCATTTCATCATCCTGCAGACCCCCATCGGTGCCGTCCTCAGAACTGCCTATCTACAAAAAAAAATTTAACTTGATTCCTAAAGGCACCTAAGTGAGATTACCTCTAATATAACTTCGCCCCTTCCTTCCCCCAGCTGCTGCGACAGCCGCTTCAAAAGCAAGTCGTATTGTTCCTCGTTCGGACTGACCAGAATGCGTCGGCCTAAAATCTTGTCGAATTCCGAAGGCGTCTTCTGCGCCTTGTCGGCGAACATGCTGAGCGACTCCTTGGAATCACCCATGCTAACTAACACGTGTCTTGAAGAATCCTACGTATATAAGTACTCTTCAGTTATTGCATCATACAGCGCCCTTCCAGATTAAACAAGTAGAAGCCTCCCGATGCAATGATTATGCAACATTGTGTGTAGCCTGGAAATTTCATTTCCTGAATTACTCACTCGCTAATAAACAATCGATGTTAATGTTGCATCACACAGCTTTAAAAAAAGAAAAGTCAATATTTTGTACTTGTTTTGATGTGATATGCTATGGGCTTGCCTGTTGGGTACCTTTATTGTGTCCTGTAAAATTCATACTAAAGCTAAGTGCACGCTCATCCTCCTGAACAAACACAAACGGAGCTTAGTTAAAAGTTTCCATTAATTTCTGCCAAAATTATCAGCGCGCTGCTGCTGATAGGTAAATTGGCGATCATAAATCATTAAGTGCGCCTGTCAAGCACAAATACCTTTGCTTATTTTTATCTGTCGGCCCTTTTTCATTCAATTTCACCCGGAAAAAGCTGCAACATATGGCGCTAGGACGAAACCGTACGAGGAGGCGTCCCTCCGTTCTCAATAAATTCGTGCGGAACGCTGCGCCCTTAACGAAATCGGCCCCGTTTCAAGGCGCGCAGGTGTTCCCCGTTTATTTATAGAAGATAATAAAAATACTCACGGGGTCTTGAACTTTACATGTTGACAAATACGAACGCTTGACGTGACGATTGCCAACTTTTACTTTCCAGGTGGCAACGATTTTTGTTTTATTTTTTTCTGTTTTTGCAAAAAGGAATTATTATTTTTAAAAACGGCCATTTAAAAGTTCTTACAGAATTCTAAATTCAATACGCTTGCCAATATGCCTTCAAATTTGTTAATGTCAAAGGAGCAATGTTGCCAGCTGACACATGTATAGAAATCTCTAACCACCGGGAATTTCTCGCACGTCCGGCAACATTGTTCTGAAGTTTGTTGCATTATTATTTATAACAAAATAATTTTGTTTATGGTTTTTATGGTCAACAAATTCATGTATTATTGGAACTTTACATGCTCACACATTTGAAATGATGAAAGCAATAAACAGTAAATAAAAACAGTTTCCTGCAATTTTTCTTACTTTCGACAGTGTTGCCAGCTGACACATGTATAGAAATCTTCAACCACCGTGAATTTCTCGCATGTCCGGCAACACTGTTCTGAACTTATTGTATTGTTATTTATGACAGAATAGTTTTGTTTATGGTTTTTATGGCGAACAAGTCCATGAATTAGTGGAAAACTTTAAGCTTTACATGCTCACTCATTTGAAATATTGAAAGCAATAAAAACACTAGATGAAAACAGTTTCCCTTATGCCCGGTTTTTCAGTATTGGTTTAAACTCGATTTTGAGTTCAAGTTCAAGTTTTAGGTTTAAACCGTATTTTAGTGTTGGTTGAACCATGAGCCGAACTCACAATTTGGTTTAACTTGAGCCGATGTACGTACTAAGCTCAAGGTTTAATATCCCGCTCAAATTTAATATAACCTTAAAATAAGCGTTTATATAAATCTGATATAGTATTATAAAACCATGAATTTATTAGAAAGCTCTGATGATGAAGATGTTATTAATTACATTGAACATCTTGGGCGTGTTAGAAGACCGAAAATTAATCGAAGGCGTCCAAATAACTTTGAAAATTGGGATGATCATGATTTCTTTGTGAGATATCGTTTACAAAAGGATACTGTTAGGGGGGTCCTAAACCGTATTACTGATATGATAGCAAATCCTACAAATTTGTAAGTATATTACACATACTACATACTACAAAGTCAGAGAATTCAACTTGTTTTACAGAAATTCAAGCTTAAGACCAGAAGAAATGTTATTGCTAACATTGCGTTTTTATGCAACTGGTAGCTTTCTAAATGCTATTGGTGATTTGGACGGTGTGCACAAATCAACAGCTAGTAAAACCATACGAAAAGTATCCCATGCCATTGCATCTTTAAGCAGTGATTACATTCGTTTCCCTCGAAGTAATGATGAGATGCAAGAAGTAATTCAAGGCTTCTATGAAATTGCCGCTTTTCCTAGAGTGATTGGCACAATTGACTGCACGCATGTTAAAATTCAATCTCCAGGTATTTAATATGAATATTTTTATGGTTGATTATATTTATATATCGTTTTATTATGCAGGGGGTGATAACGCTGAGGTGTACAGAAATAGAAAGGGATATTTTTCCTTAAATGTTCAAACTGTGTGTGATCATAGGCTAAGAATTCGCAATATTGTTTGTCGATGGCCTGGTTCAGCACATGATTCACATATTTTTAATAACTCCTCTCTTCGCCAAGAATTTGAACGAGGTTCTTTTGGCAATAATTTATTATTGGGCGATAGTGGTTACAAAAATCGCAATTATCTGTTGACACCTCTACAACATCCAAATACCAGAGCGGAGAATTTATATAATGAGGCGCACATTCGAACACGTAATTGTGTTGAGCGCTCATATGGTGTTTGGAAACGAAGATTCCCAGTTCTGGCAAATGGTGTCAGACTGGCAATACAAACTATTCAGAGTGTTGTTGTGGCCACAGCTGTATTACATAATATTGCTTGTGATGAAGGTGAAGAGGTACCACCTGTTGCTGCTGATATTGAAGCAGCTATTAATGCAGGCAATAATGTACCGCAACAACACAATTATTATAATGTGCCTCACAATAATCGGACAAGGCAAAATTTAATAACAAATTACTTTGATAACATGGGGAATTAAGAGAAGGTATTTCTTTATTGTTACAAGTAATTTTTCATTTTTTTCCTAATATTTCACATTTCATTCTAGCTTCAGAACTGAAGAAAATCAATATAATGCAGTTGGAGTAATAACCATTATATGTTGATGAAAATGCTAGTCTATCAGCTAGCATACCAAAAGCAGACAACATCAGTCAGTCATCAGTTTTCAAGATAATTAGGAATGAAACATTTAAACCTAAGTTTCAGGAACAAAAGAATCTTCTAGAGTTACCATAGCTTATCAAATTACAAACATAGCGAATGTATTTTATCAAACCTTAGAACATTGTTTATCCTTTACAAATATTTAATTTTAAATTTTTGTTAAATTAATCTGAGAGTTTTGAAGTATTTAAATATTCGCTTGATTTAGAAGCAAGGTATAAAAAATTAAAAGTCGTCGTTTGTCTTTGTAATAGAATAAGACTCACGAGTGCAGGTGTACACTTTTCAGCAACATTACTATAGTAACTACTAAGCTATGCTTGAGATATTTTCCTGTCTACATTTAAAAAAGTCACAGTGTATATGTAAATATGAAACTGTATGGTTACTTAGATTTATAATCTATGTGAAAATGATTGTGCCATAATAAATAGACAAGTAAAGCAGAAATACGGTTTTATTCTCCACTATCTAAATATTTTTTTTGAGCTTCAAATTCCAGTTTTAATATATCGTTTTTTAATTGTTGCTCTTCTATTTGCAATTTTTTTAAATGCTTTTCATCTTGGAGAAGCTCTATTTTTAGTTGGTGTTCTTCAATCAAACATCTTGTTTGTAAAGCGACATAATTCGCTTTGTCGTCAGCCAGCGATGCCCATTTTTCATTTGTATGTGTCCCAGTAACTTTTCGCTTTTTTGCCACCTTTGCTGCTGTGGTTTCCCCGTCGATTGTGCGCTTTAAAACCGACGATATTGGCTGCGACAGCATGCTAGGTGCATGATATTCCCATGTTCTTTCTTGGGGCTCCTTGCTGCTTGATGCGGGAGGTTCTATGTCATCTTCAGTGACAAGTATCTGTATTTCTTCTGTAGGTTGGGGGGTAACTAGAAATGTTTACCAGTACAATTAGGAGGAAAATTACAAGCAATAGATTATACTTACCATTTGCAGCATCACTATCGAAGTAACAGGGCAAACCTTCCAACCGAACACCCAACATCTCTTTCACTTCTTCATCCACGTGAGTAAATGTTACTTGGGATGAAGGTCCACCGCCAGTGCCGGTTACTTGACACCGGTTATCAGCAAACTTCTGCTTCGTTCTTTTTTTTATATTTTCATATTTTTTTCGGAGCACACTAGCACTTCTATAAATTTGCCCATATCTTTGGTTAAATTGCGCGGCAATATCTTCCCACGCCACATCTTTTTCTTTCCATAGAATTCTATCTGTTTTTTTGCATTCAATGATATGCTTTTTATTTTTAATTAAATCAATTAATAAATCGACTTCTTCCGCCGTAAAATTAGCGGCTCTTCGAGAGAAAGATTCTTGCGACATGTTTGCTTCCATTTTTCACACATACACTTCAAATAAACTGCAGTCAGTCAAATACTGCATTTAAAACAGCCAGATGCAAGCCAGATGTTTAATTTCGAAAATTCCATATTTTCTTGTGATTTCATTGGCTATCATTTCAAACGCCCACTCCATCTCTTTTTACTTACCTCTCTACCAACATTCAGAAAATATGCTCATTTTTGGTTTTACTGAACTAGTTCTGCGGACGCACTCAGAAACCGATCGACTGAGTTCATGGTTCAAGTTCAAGTTCAAGGTTCAGCTGAACTTACACTTAAACCAATACTGAAAAACCGGGCATAATGCATAATGGTGTTGTTTCAGTGTTGCCAAGTTAAGAACTTACTAAGATCTAAGAATTTTTCAAGCAACTATTGCCTATTTTTAAACTAGGAAGAATAACAGTTATCAGCCTGTTGTAGGTAGATTGATACTGTAATACTAAATCAGAAATTAATTTGGCTTGCTTAGGAGGCTTGCAAATTCTTCAAATAACCAGTTTTAGCAACAGATTTGCTTGCAAGTCCAAAACTAATTGAAATTTCGCATGGATTATAAAAGATGTTAAATTTTAGGTATAAATTGAAAGCTTCTGTCTGTCAGACGGCGAGTTTTTGGCGGGAAAAATTCAAATTACTCCTAGTTTAAAAAAGATTATGGGAGTTTAGGAAGATATTTATAAAAGTCCCGAAATCTAAGGATTTGTGCCGTACCTACTTGAAATTGCGACCAAATTTTAAAATAATTCGCTTATTTGCGTACAAATCTTGACCTTACGCCTTACTGTCAGTTAAGTTACTAACGTATGTAGATTAATCATGTTGGTAGCCCTTGTAAACTGCACTGAATTTTAAGTAAAAACGTCAACTCAACACTCAACGATGAAGGACATCATCATGGTACTACTATTTTTTTTTAATTTGTTGCGAGTGACCTAGAATTTTAGATCAAAAATCGGCCGGAAGATGTCGCGACTTTAATTTTTTTTATCACTAAAAATAAAGACATTTTCAAATATGTTATAATTTGTATCGGAGAAAAAAAAAACAAATCTCAAGGCACAAAATTCAAAAAATGTAATTAAGGAATTTTAAGGACAAATTGAGGTTGGGTAAAGTGTTTTCTCGACGTTGATGTTGGCAGCACTGGCCGATTTTTGTGCTTGCATTCGAGTGTAGAACGAGCTTATAGTCTCTTTGTTTTTTTTTTTATAATACCTGTCAGTGTCAAAACTCTATTGTTTCTGTTGGAACCCTGCTTTAATAATTAAATTTAGGGATAAGTGGAAGATGTGTCAATTTATTCCAGGTACCAACATCAGAATCATTCGACTGGTTTTGTCAGTGTTGTTATATAGGCTGTTCTTTTAAATTTAGTGTCGAAGTTGGCCATGACAGGGTGCTGTGAACATACCACAATTTTGATGATTTCTTGTAAATTTTAATTTTTCCATTATCTCTTTTCGTTTGTTACAATAAATCTCATTCTTAGTGCCTCCTTTTAACTTTATTACAATAGATCATATTCTTGTGTCGTCTTATCGTACTGTCGAGTTCGAAACCTCGAAAGCGAGGTTAGGAATGACAAGTTCAAATGTCAAATTGATAACTACCTTCATGATGATGGTTCACGAGTAAATTTTCATGGCCAACTTCGACGCTGTTTATTACCGGTAATTTATTTTTAACGTTACCTTACCGGTAATGTTACCGTAATATTGCCAACTACATTTTTTTAAGTAAAAAATTTCAAACACCCATCATTTTTTCTTGTTTTTTGTTCCCTTAATTTTCATTGGATGTTTAATTTACCGATCGTCTTTTGTTTTCCATCTCTGTCTTTGTACTTGTGAATCTTCCTCTTCTCTTCACACTTTCTTTTTTGTTTTATTCCAGAAATGATATAATTTTACCGTAAATTTGTCTTTTGTCGTTTTTTTTTCTTCTTTTAATTAAAAATTAGTTGTCAGATTTCGCTTGTTTTTCATCGGAAATTTTCCCTTTTTTTAATTTCCAATTCATTCATTTATCCATTCATTTTTTCATTCGTTCATTTATTCCTTTATTCATTTTTTCATTCATCCATTCATTCTTTATTGAACGGCGTCAAAGACATGCGGTGGCCATATTTAGTTACCACTTTGGACAAGAAACTTCTATTAGTATGACTCCCTCCTGTTTATTCTTTCCTCGTAGGATAAAGGAACAATTTTTTACAGACGCGCAAGCTTCTAGGAGCACTTCATAATTGAATAATAAAATACTCCTCCACATCTTATCTATTTGTTATCGCAGTAGGCTGTGATTTTAAATTAGTAGACTAAATTTAATTTGATGTCATTATAACGTACGTCAAATTGCGGATAGATAGATTGACATCTGGGGAAGTTACTAGATATCCCAAGATTATGTTGACAGTTCATTGCCGTTCATTCATCAAAAATGGTTTATTTCGTTGTAATGGCAACCTGATTAAATAATAATTGCATTCTTTATTAATTAGGTTAGGTTTAGATGTAAGTTCTATGCACGTCACTACTTCTCGTTGTAACCTTCATGTGATAGACGTAAATGTTGATATCAAGCTCATAGAAAATAGTGTAGGATCCGGACAATTAATTTCGATCTCCCTGTATATTGACATGACGTTCATTGTCAAAATTAATAGCGTTTTTGATTGACCGCACTAGTGCGCGCTGAGAACATCTCCATCTCGTGTTATTACAGGAAGTTTCCAAAAAAAGGCAAATATACTGAGTGTAAATGAATCGAAAACGCTATTAGTTATATACATGAGTACCAACCATATTCTCACCAAACTTTCACGGCATACTCCGAAAACAAATAGATAAGGAATGGATTATAGGTTGTCATATTAAAAAAAAATTGATGTTGTTTTGATTGATATAGTTTCTTGCTTTGTTATAATTTGGTGTAATTTTCACTGCATTTTTTCAAGATATAAAAGGATTTCCATTTAAAAAGAGCGATTTTTATGACAACAGGGATTTTTCAAATTTATATGTTGGCAAGATTGCGTCAGCGTTCAGTGTGGCCAACATAAATCTCGTAATAGCAGCGACTGAAACCTGAACCTCAAAATATAAAATCGCTCAGTTTCAAATCAACCCAAATAAATATTATGCCCCTTTGTTCACCTTTAATCGTTAAACAACAGTGCGATTACTAACACGAAAATGTTAAAGTTACTCCAAAGCGCGAGGTTACTTTTTAGGTTAGGTAATAATGAACATCACATTTTGAATGCCGCCTCTGTTTCAATCCTATTAAAGAGCCTTCCGGTTAGATTCTATTCGTCTACGATAGGTGAGAGATGCACCTGATTTCGCAAACGCTTTTAAAACGGGACGGCGTGTTTTGTAGAGGAAACCAAAAATCCAGAGCTGAACATCGAAGAATTAACTGAAGGCGATGCCGAGTTGCAGCACAAGTATAAAGTCCTGCTCCTGGAGGCGGAGGTGATGCGCCAGGAGGGACGCAAAATTCCGTCCCCTTCGTTTTTAAAAACGCCCCACTGGCTGGAGTTGTTCAAGTTAAAAAGCAGAACAGCGCGGATTAAGTACCTAGAGTTCCTGTTTAAGTCAGAAAAGAGGAAAGAAAACCAGCAGGTTCGTCCTACTTGTTTGAAGAATCGCTGGAAATACGAGTGAGTTTTTGCAGATCAAGAAGGAACAGAGGCGTTTAGAGAGGGAGCAGGAAGCGATAGCGAATCCTAGAGAGCCAACCGATCATTTAGTGTACGCCTTGGGGCACAATCATATTCTTTTAAGGGTTTACGACACAACTATAAACGATGTTTATAATTGGAAGTTACTGGAGGCAATGCAGTTCGGCCAAAAATTGGTAGTGGATTGTGGTTTCGATACTCGGATGACCTCCAGGGAGAACATTAACTGCGCGAAGCAGCTGATGCTGCTGTTTGCGGAAAATCGGGCACACGAAGGTCAGCTTCGACTAAACTGGTCAATTACGTTTGATTTTGTGGATTTCAGATCCGTTCGACGTACATTTCTGCAACGCAAATCCAAAAAGCACTTTAATGAAGTTTTTACATCAACACATAAAGACCATGTATGAGCCGTGGTTTCCTCTGAGCTTACACGAGAAAAGTTACAAGGATATCTTCCCCAAGGAACAGCTCGTGTATTTAACGCCGCACTGCAAAGAAGAGATGAAGGCGTACGACCACGACGCCGTGTACATCATAGGCGGAGTTGTTGATAAGGTAGGTAGGCCTTGATTCGGCCAAACAAGTTTTTAACCGCGCGAAATTCTAGGTAAATAACGAGCCCCTCTCTTTGGCTAAGGCCAAAGAAGAAGGCCTGCGCATGGCTAAGTTTCCACTCGAGCGATATTTGCAATGGGGGTCAGGTTCTGGAAAGAGTCTAACGTTGAATCAGGTTGTAGCAATATTGCTAGATATGAAACGCACGGGCGATTGGAAGCATGCGCTCAGGCACGTTCCACGCAGGAAATTATTCAATACCCATTATGAGAATGAAGAGCAGGACGTCAGCTTGGATCACAATCCTAAGAAATTCAGAGCTGGTAATATGAATCTTAGTTACAACAGAGGGGGAAAGAGGCAGGAACGAAACGAAACCACCAAGAGGAGGCTGCGTGATTTGAAAAGTATTTTCAATGAATAATTTTTTTTTTTTTAATAAAAATCAATTCCCTACCAATTTGTTTTTGCCAACCACTGAATGTCAAAAAAATTCTTTCGTTTGTAGCTTCAATAATAGACAGTTTTTAATTAAAAAAAAATTATGTACAACATACATAACTGGAAATTAATTTCTTCGTCTACGGACCCTGGATATACGCCAAGCATTCGGCTCTTCATACTTATTGTATAACGGCTCCAATCTCTGATTCTTCTTGAATTTGCTGAGCTTAGTCGGGTCTGAGAATTTGAAGAAAGCGGGTGCGAATTCCACCAACCATTTCGGATCTATGGTCGTAACTTCTCGCATGTACTCCTTGGTTGTTTGCACCAACTCATGGTAGATGACCCTAAGAAAACCGAGCTCAATTCCAGATTATAATTTAAATCGTAAGTAACATACCATTCGGGTTGTCTGTTGAATAAAGCGCTCGACGGATGTATGTAAACAACTTGGCTGTCCACCAAAGTGCGATAACCTTCTTGGGGGTCTTTTTTAGCTGCATTCCGGAAGAAACCCGAGCAGACGGCCTTTTGCACTCGCACTGTATTTTTCTCCGCGGATACTACATCTAACTTATGCCTGAAATCGCACGATTTGAGACAAGCTCGGGTGCTTCAAAGAAGTTCGTACCTGTCCATGATTCCCAGTAATTGCTTCCGGACGTCCTGGGCCCTCTTTAACGTCCGGATTTGAACGAAGTTCTCGTAACACCACGCGTTCGAGAACTTATTGTTCTTCCAACTGTTGTAAACGGCCAGAAGCGTGAGGTGATCGCCTTCCGGTTGGTTGAACTTTGCCTTTTTTTGATCTGCGAGCGCTTGCTTGTCTTTGGGCCTGTAGAAAACGTTTTGAACCGACAGCATGCTGACGATGGTTAGGATTTCGTCGGAACATTGAAGGGCCACCGACATGATTAGCATTTTCGATAGATTCGGTTCTAAAGGGAATTCAGCCATCTAAAACAAAAATAGTGCATTTCTTTGAGTTTAGTTGCGGAGAATTATTTTATTTTATGAATTGTGTGCCGGTGGTAACAAATTCATTCTCACCCTTCGTCCTAATCTAGTCAGAAGTCCTTCGTCGTCCAAAGCAGAGAGCGAATGCAGTTGTTCCAAGGCCATGATGAGCGATTCAACGGGGGGTGCATCCATGAAATCAAAGTGCAGTAAATCATTGATGCCCATGGTCTTAAGCTGGAGGACCGTGGTGGCCAGGTTTGTTCGCTGAATCTCTGGGACCGGAGTTGGTAACATTTCGTCCCTGTATGCCCGTTCGGTGTACAATCGGTAGCACTTTCCTGGCCCGGTCCGGCCGGCTCGTCCTGCTCTTTGTTTCGCTTGCGCCTGAAATCACACAAATTTGTATTTTTAATCAAAAAAAAAGTAAAACACTTTTACCTTTTACCCCCAGGACATAGAATTATTTAAAATTTAATTAGAAAGGCATTGATTTTAATTAAATTAATTTATTAAAAGTACAAATATTATCAAGTCCTTTAGGGAGGCCTTGAAGAAATTAAAATACCTGTGAAATGGGGGTCACAACGAGAGAATCCATCCCAGTCTTGGAATTATAAACCTTCTGCTTAACAAAGCCGGGATCAACAACGTAATAGATTCCATCGATCGTCAGGGATGTCTCCGCTATATTAGTAGCTATAACGACCTTCCGGCTTCCAGGCGGGGCAGGATCGAATATCCTCGTTTGCATCTCCGAAGGCAAAGCAGAGTAAACAGGAAGGATAATCAACTCGGGCACGTCCGGACCTGCACTCGTTTAAATCACCAACATGTCAACATCCTGCATTGTCTTTACTTACCTAAAGACTTCATTCTCTCGTACAGGATTTCACATGCGGTGTCGATTTCCTCCTGCCCAGTCAAAAATAGAAGGATATCCCCGGGGGGTTCCCTCAGATGTATCTGCATGACAGTGATCAAACTGGCATCTAGGTAATCGGTCTCCGGTTCTTTCGTGTACAGGATTTCCACGGGGAAAGTCCGACCTGGTATCGTGAAGATGGGGGCCTCGAAGAAGTACTGCGAGAATTTGACTGCGTCGAGTGTGGCCGAGGTGACTATGAGTTTTAGTTCGGGGCGTTTCGTAACTGCCTGCTTGAGCAGACCGAATAAAACATCCGTGTGTATGGTGCGTTCGTGGGCCTCGTCCAGCATTATGACGGAGTAGGACTTCAAATCGAGGTCCATCAGACACTCCCGTAACAACATACCGTCCGTCATGTACCTTGAAAAAATAAAAGTGAATTTAGAGTGCATTTGAAGGAAGGACAAGAAATAAAAGTGGATTTAAAAGAACAACAAGAAATCAAAGTGAATTTAAAGTGGATTTGAAGGAACGACAAGAAATAAAAGTGAATTTAGAGTTGAGTGAATGAATTACTTGATGATGGTTTCCGGACTAGTGCAGTCCTCGAAACGTATGGTGTATCCGACTTCTTGCCCGAGGCGACAGCCAAATTCTTCTGCGACTCTCTTGGCCACCGACATCGCAGCCACCCTACGTGGTTGAGTGCAACCGATTTTCCCTCTCGAAGTCAAGCCAGCCTCCGCGAGGTACTGAGTGATTTGGGTCGTCTTACCGGAACCTGTCTCTCCGATCACAATCAAAATTTGATTGTCGGTGACTGCCTGAGTGAGAAAGCGTCTCGTATTTATCAAGTTCGATCAAGGAACACGTTTGAATTAATTCACCTTGATGAGTTCCTCTCGGAGTTTGTAAATGGGCAAAGACTGGCGTTGCTCTATTATGGTTAAGTTGGTTTTCTTTCCGAACGATGATTTCTTTCCTCCGATTACGTGCTTCTTCCACTCGGGTAGGTCCTGCGATTGCAGGCCGATCCCTCGCATGTTCGTGCCACCAATTTTGGCATCCTCTGTAAACAGGAGAGACTTGTGTTAGTTGCACTTACGCGAAGAAGTTACCAACAATGATAGAAAAAAAGAATGAAATTAGTAAATTAAATATTTGAAGGTTCACAAAGGACACAAAACGTCTAATGTGTTCTTTTGTTTATATCATTAAAAACAAGCAAAAAAATAGGAAGAAAACAAAAATGACCAAATAGTTTCACATTATAGTAATAGATGGCAACACTATAATTATTATTGTCATAAATGTCAATGTGCACTTCCAATAATACAGTTTCGCAGTATTATATTACACTTGCACAGCATTTGTCCTTATTACACATTATTTAAAATTATTACCATCCAAAATTATTACGTTTAATTCCAAGAGTGCGTTCAGAAATTATAAACTTGTTGCATCAGCAGAAGAAACAAAAGAGAACTGAAGCAAACAACGACAGGATGCAGAATTGAATGGAAACAAAAGACGATCGTCGAATCCTATTCGGCCAGGGGCGATTGAAAATCAAAAGACAAAAAAACAAATGAAAAGAAATGACGGAAAATCATCAACCTTGCTTTCATTTGTTTCTTTATATTTAAGTTCTTTTTTATAAATGCGAGAAACAAAAAATGTCCAGCGATTGAAACACAAAAAAAATGTTTTGTTTTGCGTCAAGATTAAAAACGTTGACAAAAGACGATCAAATTTCGACATTTCTCTTCACAGACTTCACAACTTCGAAAGAAAACATAGTTTTTTTTGTTAAAAACATAAACAAAAGACGATCGATTATGTAACCAAAAGCAAGAAATAAAAGCATGGCCGGCGGTTTGGATAAAAAAAAAAGTTTCGCGCCAAAAAATAAATGAAGAACGTTGACAAAACACGCTCGAATGTCGACTTTTCTCTTCACGGACATAAAACCAACTCCAAAGAAACATGTTTTTTTTTGTTAAAATCGTAAACAAAAGACTATCGATTATTTAATCAAATGCAACAAACAAGAATATAGTAGGCGTTTTGGATACAAAAAAAAAAAACTCTCGTTTTGCGTCGGAAAATAAATGAAGAACGCACAAAAGACGATCGAATTTCGACTTTTTTCTTCACAGGCATAAAACTATAAACGAAAACACGGTTTTTGTTAAAAATATAAACAAAAGAAGATCGATTATTGAACCAAATGCAAGAAACAAGAAAATGGCCGACGATTTGGATACAAAAAAATTTAGTTTCAAGTCAAGAAATAAATTAAGAACGCCGACAAAAGACGATCGAATTTCGCACTTTTTTTCACAGGCTTCAAAACTTCAAAAGAAAACACGATTTTTGTTAAAACCATAAACAAAAGACGATCGATTATTTAACCAAATGCAAGAAACAAAAAATGGCCGACGATTTGACACGAAAAAAAAACTTTCGTTTCGCGTCAAGAAATAAATTAAGAACATTGACAAAAGACGATCGAATCTCGACATTTTTCTTCACAGACTTCACAACTTCAAAAGAAAACATGGTCTTTGTTAAAAACGTAAACAAAAGACGATCGTTTATTTAACCAAATGTAAGAAACAAAAAAATGGCCGGCGATTTGGATACAAACGTTTTGCGTCGGAAAATAAATGAAGAACGTCGACAAAAGACGATCGAATGTCGACTTTTTTCTTCACAGGCTTCATAACTTCAAAAGAAAACATAGTTTATGTTAAAAACATGAACAATAGACGAACGATTATTTAACTAAATGCATGAAACAAAAACATGGCCGGCGATTTGAATAAAAAAAAACGTTTGGCGTCAAAAAATAAATGAAGAACGTTGACAAAAGACTACTTCTGCACATTTGCCTTTACTTGTAGAGCAGATAATTACAGTAAACAGTAACCCAAGTAGGATTAAAATATAAATAATTGAAAAGTATCAACAAATTTAATAATTATCAAGCCCCGAAGCGCGGATCCGTTTTTCGTTCACAAAGACAATCGCGGCACCATAATATTCCAACGAAGACTGGTCCCAAATAACATTACAAATGGCAGAATAGTCGGGGGGCTAAGAATAAAGCCTAAATAGCAAAACAGAAAACATCCGTTAGGGCCTGAATTTCGAAAAGCATAGACAATGCTTAAAGTTGCATCGGGTGACAATTTCCGAATCCTGTAGGCTTTCAAGTGGCAACCTTAGCCTGGTGCCGCGTGCCTCGAAGCACCGTTCGGTTTCCTTTAAGTTCATATAAGCCCTACGGCTTCTGATTAGTGGTTGAAAATCACCACCATAATACTCCATCGAAGACTGGCCCCAAATAATATCACAAATGGTAGAATAGGCAGGAGGGTAAAAATAAAGCCTAAATAGCAAAAAAGAAAACATGCTTTATGGTCTATCTAAAAGAAGAAGATTAAGATAAAAAAGAATGGGGAAAGTGGGTGCGCAGTTCTGTAAATCAAATAAAGCACGTTGCTTACCATCTGGTAGGGGGTCGATCCAATTTTTATTTCGCCCTGACGGTTGTGAATCAACCTCTTGCTCCCGCTGTAGCATTTTCTGCTCCCGACGTTCCTTGGCCAGTGCAGATTGCATCATTGCAGCTTGCGCCAGGGATCCGTCTGGATTTTTCACAATTCTAAATAAAAGCAATAAGAAAGAAAGTGAGGTTATGGGCTTGCCTGCGGTCTTCGAGTTTCCATGAAATAAATTCAATTCACAAAAAAATTTACCTTACGGGACTGAGATCGTGAAGGGCTCTGCCATGACCTTGAAGGAACGGAGGTTCATCCTCGACCAATTCTATTTCAATATCGGCTTCGCCGCCGTCTTCATCTTTCGGTAATAAGCCGGTTTCCTCATCGAAATCAGGCAGTTCGCTTTTATCAATGCACCCAGATGATATCATCTACCAAAAATCTACTTTCACACTCAACTTAAAGCACATAAAAATCACTTACTTGTTTAATTTCCCATCTTTCCGGACTCGATATCCTCGTGACCCTCTTGCGTGAATCCTCCTCGCTTTCATCGACTCCGACCGGCAATCTCAGCACCGAATTGGCACTGTGCGTGGGCCTGTCGGGGTTACGATCTTTATCTTCACGTTCCATAGGTGCATGTGATAAAGGGTTGAGATCACGTCCAGTCATTTGACAGACGTCTTTCATCGAGAGAGACACTTTCTGCCCAGTAACTGACAAGACTTTCACCTGCAACGTTCACGGCTTATTTAATAAGAGTACGGTTGCTTGTAACTGAGTGTAATCCTTATCAGTACCAATCTGACTAATCATTTTTATCAGACTGGCTTAATTAATTAAAAAAAAAGTGGGGCGTTCTGGTATTATTATAAGTCAAGCCTTATGATGAATAAAAAGCTCGAAAACCTTGCCTGGATTGTTTAGAAAGCATGGAAGATGTGTAAAACTAAGCAGGTAATTGACTTACTTTGACTCTAACCCCTCGGGACACGACTTCAGACACGTTTGTCACCCTACCTTCCGCCCTGAGCTGCGAGATATGAACCAAACCCTCCCACCTTCGCCTCAAACCTTCCAACTGCACGAAACAACCAAACGGAACTATATTGGCCACTTTTCCGTTATAAATCTGCAAAACGTCATAATTTCAGCAAACACTCTTTGAAAACAATCTCGGACAAACCTTGCCCGGTACGGGGTCATCTTCTAACTCCCCGGGACTCTCGCGCCTGTTCCTGTCCCCGCTCCGATCTCTGTGCTTGCTCCTCGCTTTGTCGTTTCTCCTTTCTCTGGACCTCGACCTTCGATTCCGACTTCTGTCTTTCGAGTGATTCCTTCGCCTCTCATTCGATCTATCTCTCCGCCTTCTGTCTCTGGATCTGCTCCGCCGTCTTTCCCTCGATCTACTTCTTTGCCTGCGTCGTGACCTGGAACGCTCTCGGCGCTTATTATCCCTCTCTTTACTTCGGCTGCGCTCCCTCGGCCTCTTGTCCTTCTCGTCTGCGATATTCCTAGAAGGAGCATCGGCTTCGAATTGCGCCATTATATCGGCGACCACGTCTTCGGTCTTCTTGTTCTCGTCGCTCCCCTCCTCTGAGTCTGATTCGCCGAGAGGTTTTTGGGGCTCATTCGGGATTGCCAGCGCGGGGAATTGCATTGATAGGGAGTCCTTGCTCGTGATGACACCGGTCAACGCTGAGTTCGCTTTCCTGTTTGGTTTCATGTGTTGTATGATGCGCAGTAAGTTGGAGACGAACGAGTCGGAGAATTCGGCCCCGTTTTCGATCAGGACCTTCTTGAAGGATTCCAGTGTGTCGTGCTTGTCGGCCAAGTGTATTATGAACTCGGCCAGGTCCTTGTCGTTCATGCCCAAGTGATTTTCCAGTTCCGTACATACCTTGGAAACCAGGGAGAGGTGCTCCAACTTTTCCAGTTCGTTCATCTTCTGGGGGTAATTGAAACTGCGAAGGGGAAACTTCAGTAAACATTCGAACTTAACCTCACTTTTTAAAAGAAGTTTGACAGGTGGCGCGTTATGTCGGTAACTGAAGGTGCAGAACTCTGTAAGAAAGTATTTATTTTCAAATTCAATAAATAAAGTATTAATTGTAAGATTTGCATGTTATTAGTCACATTATTGTTTATTGTTAATAGAAATGTGCAAATCTTTTACATAAAATATACAAATACACTTCTTAACTTAAGTAGTGACAACTCGTCAGATGTCGCTGTTAAGAATATATGTTTAGAATTTAGATAATCCCTAATCACTAATCAATTCAATCAACTTGCTGGGATAATTATTTGCAAAGAGAAGCTCTAGTGATCATTCAAACTTAATTTAAGTTTCAATAAGAAATCCGATTCGTGGGACGGTGGCAACAAATACAGAACTCTGTAATTTCCTTATATTTACATTTACATCATTGCATCTAAGAATGGTAATAATAAAAACGTAATTGAAACAAAGAAACGTTTCCTCGTTGCATTACTTTACTTTGCCAAAAGTATAAAATAAGTAAAGCATCGAAAGGTGAATGCCGTCGCTAGATGTCGCTGTATAAAAACATATATTTAATTTAATAAATTTAAAATTGATAAATTAAAATAGCAAATAATGTGAGGAAATATAATAAAAATGAGAAATTATTATAGAAACGCCTTATTCGAAAACTATTGGCAACACGTATTCTACACGTGCCAAAATCACTGAGTAATTCCCCTACTTTCCCATTCAGTTTTCCATTGTTGTTCCTACGCTTATTTTAGAAGGTGTGCCTTACAAAATGGGCAATTTATTGAATTCGCTATTTGGCCCAGAAGAAAATAATAGAGTCTCCTACGAATCTGCAACTCGGTTTACTAACGCGGGACTAAATTATTATTACCAAGACCTAACAAGTGCACCGGTAAGAATAGAACCAGAAGGATGGAATCAAGGTGGTATTCAACAGCAATCATGGTCGCAGACAGTCACACAAAATCAAGGCCCTGGTATTGAAATATCGGATCCATCCAGTCAAGGTAGAGCAGCCACAAATCATTACACCGGTTTAATTACTATGGTGTTACGTTGTCCGGAAGCACAAAACTGGGCACTAGCTGATTACACCCTTCAACCCGTACGTCTGGTGCAGGTCTTAACTATAAGCAACGAATACGAAACCGTCAGCAGGCTGTTTAGAAGCACGAATAAGAAAGCGTTCAAGATCACCAGAATCGACCGAATTCAAAACCCGTACTTGCTGTGCGCTTTCCTACTAAAAAAGGAGGAGCTGAAAAATCGGCTCGGGTACGACCCCCAAGTACTTGACTTGTTTCACGGAACGAAACGCAGCTCAGTGGAGAGCATTTGCCAAAATAACTTCGACTGGAGGAGACACGGTGAACACGTCGGTGCCCGGTATGGCAAGGGGGTTTCATTTTCGCCTATATCCAACTATGCGACGTACTATTCGGATGATGAGAGGGACGGTAAAGTCATGCTGCTCGTGAAAGTGTTGGTAGGGAGGAAGTGCCTGGGAAAGAACGGCATGATATTGCCGCCTGGTAATTGCGACACGACTGAAAAGGACAGCGGACATGTGATTGTGAAATACGAGGATAATGAGTTTTATCCCGCCTATAAGATTACTTATGATTTCACAGGGAATTATAATCCTAAAAGCAGAGCCGGAAGAAAGACGAACGTGAACCTTAATTACAATTATTATGTTGACTATGATTATTAACTACTCATTATTAGATTTTAACTTTTATTTATTGAATAGTTCAGCTGTGTTATTTGTGACGCATAATGTTATGATTTAATTTTATAAAAAGAACGTATTTTAAGTTGTAATGTGTGAAAAGTGTGACGAAAATGTGATACATATTTTAAGAAAACGTATTGTACTCAACATTTATATAAGCTGTATAAATATAATAAATTATTCGCTTGTTTTAGAAATCTTTTCTTAGGTAATTGCCGTTTGTTGAGCGATCAACAAAGAAAATTAACAATTGAAACGATCCTGCAACCAGTTATTAGTAAGTTGGAAAAACTAAATAGGAGAAATAAGATCAAATGAAACAGTCAACTCTAATTGTTTCGTTGTTTTTTTCATAAATAATGTATTTATTATTAAAAGAACTATTGATTCAACAATGTACAAACAAACAAGCACCATGACCTGATTCTTTGCCCTACCGCACTGCCCCCTGGTGGGAACACTGTCGAGGTGTGTTCATCTGGATGATGTACACACTCCTGCCCGTCACACTAATAGTTCATAAAAAAATATCGTTATGGATATAAATATCTTAATTTTAAAAAGTCGAACTAATTTTGCTTATTTTGAGAATTTTATTTTAATTCTTTTTTATTTCATAAATTTTCTCTATTCCTCGATCGTCTTTTGTTTTATTTTATGTCAAAAATTGCACAATTGTCAAATGTTGTCTATAGGAGCTGTTTTATTTTTAGTTCAATTTTTATTTGTTTATTATTTATTGTTATTTCTTTAAATTTATTTATTGTTTGTAAACAATTTTTCTTTCTAACAATTTTTAAAGTTTCGTTAAATAAGTTTATGAGTTCTAGACACTGCATGTCAGGTGGTCAGGTTCTACTTCAACGCCAACTCTAATTCGTTTTTATTTTGATCACTGTTCATTTTGTATTTTTTCTTACAAAGACATGTTTGAAAATACTGTTAAGAGATGGCACTGTGAATTGTTCAAAAAAAATCTAGCAGAATCTACTAAAAATTCAACCGAAACAAAAAAAAAATCGAATTTCATAGTACACACAGGCTAACGTAGGTGGCACCACTGTGTTCCTTCACTTCACAGTGAACAGATATTGGTGAAATTAAATGTGAACTAAAAAATAACAAATGCTATTTATGTTTTCTATGTAAAAACTGAATAAAATTTTCTACTTTTATCTTCCGATGTTGATTATTCGTGGTTTCGAAAAGGAAAATAAAAATAAACGACAAGAGGTTATGGACAAATTAAAAATTAAAGGAATTGTCTAAAAAATTAAAAAAAAATTATAATTTGTTATTGTTTTATTGTGTGCGATTTTCAAACAAATAATTAAGTATTCAAAAAGAAAACAAATGCTACATCTGTGCAAAAACAAAATTTGAACCAAAAAAGAAAACAAATGAAAATCGTCATCAGAAAACGGCCTGAGATCCAAAAAAAAAAAAAAAAATTGAACAAAAGTGAGTTTTATTATTTTTTATGTAGAAAAAAGTCAAAATTCGATTGGAATCGAACGTCTTTTGTTTATCGTTTTTCATTTAATTTTTTTTACTCAAAGTTTAATAGTCCGTGAAACATAAATGACAACATATTTCGCATGTGGTGACATCTCCTGTAATATTAGTGATGTTCGCCAGTAATTAAAATGAATTCCAATGCCAACTCTAATACGTTTTTATTTTGATCACTGTTCATTTTGTATTTTTTATTATAAAGACATTATTTGAAAATGTTGTCAAGAGATGGCGTTACGAATTGTTCATCGAAATCCTGACACGTGTAAGATTTGAACACGAGTTGTGAGTTTCCCCTCAATTATCGCCTTAGAGTTGGCAACCCTACCCAAAACACACACTCAAATTCCAACTCCAACTCTAATTCGTTTTTATTTTGATCACTGTTCATTTTGTATTTTTTATTACAAAGACATTGTTTGAAAATACTGTTAAGAGATGGCGCTGTCAATTGTTCATCGACATCCTGACACATGTAAGAGTTGTACATGAGTTGTCAGTTTCCCTTAAATTATCTCCTTAGAGTTGGCAACCAAAACACACATTCAAATTCAAACGCCAACTCTAATTCGTTTTTATTTCAATTACTGTTCATCTTCTAGTCGATCTCTCGGTTTCTGTTGAACTAAAATTTCTTCGTTTTTTGTTTTGTTTTGTGGTTCTCGTTTTGAAAAAAATAAAAGTATTTTGATTCTTGTTTTGTTTCACAGTTGATTCGTGTTTTGTAATTTTTTTATGCAGAAAGAAGTCGAAATTCGATTGGAATCGAACGCCTCTTGTTGTCGCTTTTCATTTATTTTTATTTCTTGATTTTCAAAGTGAAAACGAAAGGTTTCTCTACATCTAAATCGTCGAGAATATTTTATTTCTTGCATTTATTAAATAATCGATCGTCTTTTGTTTATGTTCGTGGTAAAAACCATCAACTTTTCGTTTCTCTTTCTCTTTCTCGTTAACGGTCCATTGTGATGAGGTCAGTGTTGCCAAGCTTAAGTAGAATATTTAAATAAATTCGATTCACTTCTGTAATGAGAAACTAATCGTGATTTTTTTTGTGTTCTTATGTTGTCCTACAAAAGCGTTTGGTATTGCAGTTAAAGCTTTGTTAATCAAATTATCGTTTGTCACAATTTAGTTGTCAATTGCAGAATGCAATTTTCAAAAATGATCCGGAAATCCAACACGAAGTCATTACAATCCGAACGCACCCCTAAAGATTGGCAACGCTACATCAGGGTCACCAACTTTACGTACATTAAGACCCTGTCCTGACATGTGGCCAAACGTTTGTTTATTTTCACAATAATTCACTTAAAAATGGCTTGAGCTCACCGAAAATGAAAAAAGAAAAGATGGCAGACAACTGTCGACCCTTTAAACCATAACTGCCCGCTGATGGGAACACCGTCGAGGTGTGTTCATTTGGATGATGTACACACTCCTTCCCGCCTCACTAGTAGTTCATAAAAAATAGCATAATAAATATAATAATCTTAATTTTAGAAAGTCGAACTAATTTTGCTTATTTATGAGAATTTTATTTTATTTTAATTTTTTTTTTTTCATTTTATAAATATTCTCTATTCCTCGATCGTCTTTTGTTTTATTTTATGTCAAAAATTGCACAATTGTCAAATGTTGAAAAATACGCCTGTCTATAGGAGCTGTTTTATTTTTAGTTCAATCTTTATTTATTTATTATTATTTCTTTAAATAATAATATTTGTTACTTGTAGTTATGTCAAGATGAACGCTATATCGCTCGCAGTCCTGCCAACCTACATACTCTCAAGTTACCAAACCTTCATCACCAACCGGCATTGATAAATTCCCAAAGTGGACTCTGTTTTGTACATTTGATGTGAATTTAAATAACTGATGGCAGTCAACACAAGTAACCATTAAAGTCCCTAGATTAATCTAGGGACTTTAGTAACCATTAACCGTTCGGCGTACCAAACAAGTCAACACACTCAGCAGCTACATCCGCTGAACGCGCCCATTGTCACACAAACATTTCAATCGATTTTAACTGATGAGGAAATGAATAAACATTGACCAACATTTTGGAGCACATAAAGATATTAAATATTTCTATCAAGTTCTACTTCAACACTGTCATTATAGTCCGAACGCATCCCTAAAAATTGGTGACGTCACATCACGGTCACCAACTTTACATATATTAAGACTCCAACCTGACAGCTGTCTAAACGTTTGTTTATTTACACAATTCACTTAAAAATGGCTTAAGCTCAACGAAAATGAAGAAAGAAAAGACGGCAGACAACTGTCGACCCTTTAAACTATAAGTATCCAGCTCGTTGTACTCGTAGTCTTCATTTAAAATAACGCTCTTATTTTGAGGTTATGTTTGTTTACAGCTCACCAAATCCTCAGTTTAACGGGAATCAGTTTCGAAAGGAAGAGCATAATCGTAAGACTACACCCCACACAAAAGAGCGTTAATTTCTTAACCGTGGCCTAATTTCAGGGCTTCGTCGAATTAACTGTGGTGCCACTGCGAGATAACCTGCGACATATCAAGTTAAACGCGAAGCAATGCAGGATTTACCGTGTGGTCTTAAACGAGAGCTACGAGGCGCAGTTCCAGTATTTCGACCCGTTCCTAGACATCTGTCAAGGAGATGTAGACACGTAAGTGGACAGTTTTGGAAACCGTTTGCCATTAAGTCGTTGGTGCGGTGTTATAGGAGATCGCTGGAGTTTTTTTCAAACCAACATTTATCAGCAGCTTTGAAGGTCGACCCGGATAATAGCGCTGGCGAGTTGGTGGTAACCGTACCCCCAGAAGCCGCCCACTTGGTAGCAGAAGGCACGGCGTTGAGGGTTGGCATAGAATTCTCCCTGGAACAGCCGCAAGGTGGTTTGCATTTCGTGGTTCCTGTCGGAGAAGGGACTTACACAGAAGTGAGCAACTTCGTTTTTAAAAGCCGTCACCATTTCATTAATCAAAAAGTTCACATCGTTGCTACCTCGAATTTTTTTTGTTTCCATTGTGACCAACAATATTGCCAAAGTCAGGACTTAATTCCAATTCATAGGCATTTTAAAATAGTGATTGGGGGAATTCTTTTAGAGAAAAAGGCAATTTTTGAAGGCTAAATTATTTAAATTTTAACAAATCTTGACAGGAATGCTCAAAAATAGTTTAAAATTGTAATTCGAGGGAGAAAACAACTGTAAAGACAAATCTTGTTCCAAAGTGAGGGAGAAACCATTATCAACAGTTGGTAACACTTAGTGTTATGTTTCCATGGCAACCAGTCAACAATCAAGTTTCTCAAGCGACGCCGTTTTCGTGTTGTGAATAAATTTACAATTTCAGTTTTGTGTAAGTAATAATAGATAATAACTTTCTTTTAAATAATAATTAATAAGAAAAAAACTTTCCTTTTAGTTATTTATTTAGTTTTTTATTCGAGAGGACTTTTTATTGCGTTTATAACAAAGTGAGAACTCAGCGTGTCAGTCTGCATTGCATTTAGTTATAATTTCTTTATGTTGTTTATTGTTTGCAGCATTTAGAATTGTTTTTCACCATTCATTGTTTGTGTATTATGTAAAATTATCCTTTATTTGCTTTATTTTTGAAATTTTAAAAATGTTACAATGGCGCCATGCAAAAATCTTGCTTGTTGATTGGTTGCTATGGAAACGTAATGGTTGCTATAGAAACGTAACATATACAGACCGTGCAACTGTGACTGACAACATGTGACCTTGTTCTTTAGTTATTATTGTTAATTAAGTCTAATTTTATTGTTTTGATTTTAGCGTGGCGTACACCTTTTCACTTATGGCCATCAAAATTCCTCCCGCCTTTGGTTCCCCTGCGTCGACAGCTTCGCAGAACCGTGCACCTGGAAGCTGGAGTTCACCGTCGACGAAAACATGACCGCAGTATCAAATGGGGACCTAACCGAAGTGGTATTCACCCCCGACATGAGACGTAAAACCTTCCATTACGTGCTGGGCGTGCCGACCTGTGCCCCCAACATTTCTTTGGCCGTCGGGCCTTTCGAGATTTACGTCGATCCCTTCATGCACGAGGTAACACACTTCTGCCTGCCCCAGCTCCTGCCGCTACTCAAAGTTACGACTCGGTACATGCACGAGGCCTTCGAGTTTTACGAAGAAACCCTCTCGAATAGGTACCCGTATTCATGTTACAAGCAAGTTTTCGTCGATGAAGTCGACGAGGATTATAAGTCGTATGCCACCATGAGTATATTAAATACGAATTTGCTACACTCAGCTGTTATCATCGATCAAGTGTACATAACGAGGCGTGCCATGGCGCAGGCCATCGCGGAGCAGTTCTTTGGTTGTTTTATCTCGATGCAGAATTGGTCAGACATGTGGCTACCAAAGGGCATAAGCTTATACCTTTCCGGATTGTACTGCAAGAAGTCATTCGGCAATAACGAATACCGCGAGTTCATCCAGAGCACCTTGCAAGATGTCGTCAAGTACGAAGAAGAATACGGGGGTATAATCCTCGATCCCAGCCAACCCCCCGCTCCTATACCGACCGCAGCGAATAACCCCCAAGGAAATCAGAAGCACAACGAGAGTAGCTTTTACTTTTCTATTCGCAACTTACATACTATGTCGCCTTTATACGTCGAAGCCATGCACAAAAAGGCCTTATTGGTTATGAGGATGCTGGAACACCGAATCGGGCTGGAATTGCTGCTGCAAGTTTTCAACAAGCAGCTCTCGCTGGCATCGAATGCCGCGGGCCAAAAAATTGGGAGCGGCCTCTGGGGGCACATGTTGATCAGCACCAACGTCTTCACTAAAGCGATCTTCACCGTGACTGGGAAAGACATGATAGTGTTCATTGATCAGTGGGTGCGGACCGGTGGGCATGCGAAGTTCCATCTGACCTCAGTTTTCAACAGGAAAAGGTAACTCAATACTCACAGAAGATTCACTAATTATAATAGCGAGACTTAGCTTTTTATTGCAAAAAAGCATGGATTTTTCCAATAAAAATAACAAATGCGTTCGTTACAGAAACACCATCGAATTGGAAATTAGGCAAGATGGCACCACCCAGCCCGGAATAAGGAAATATGTGGGTCCATTGCTGGTGACCCTCCAAGAACTCGATGGCACTTTCAAGCATATGTTGCAAATAGAAAACACCGTCGTGAAGGCGGACATAACGTGCCACTCGAAAAGTCGCAGGAATAAAAAGAAGAAGATTCCCTTGTGCACCGGTGAAGAAGTCGACATGGATCTCAGTGCTATGGATGATTCGCCCGTGCTGTGGATAAGATTAGATCCGGAAATGACTTTGTTGCGGTCCGTTGTAATCGAACAGCCCGATTATCAATGGCAGTATCAGTTGAGGCACGAGAGGGACGTCACTGCACAGATGGAAGCAATTCTGGCCCTCGAGAGGTACCCCACTCCCGCAACTCGTCTGGCTCTAACTGACACAATCGAAAACGAGCAGTGCTACTATAAAGTACGCTGTCGGGCTGCACATTGTCTTACAAAGGTGAGTGCTATAATATTATGTATACAATACATGAGGGTTTAAAACGTTTTGAATTTGGCAGGTGGCAAATGCGTTAGTCAATTGGGCAGGCCCCCCGGCAATGTTGCAAATATTCCGCAAGTTCTTTGGATCATTCGCAGCGCCCCACATAATTCGACAGAACTCATCCACAAACCTGCAGCATTATTTCCTTCAGAAGACGATTCCATTGGCCATGGGTGGTCTCAGGAATGCCCACGGGATATGCCCTCCTGAAGTCGTGCGGTTTTTGTTGGACCTCTTCAAATACAATGACAATTCGAAGAACAGGTACTCCGATAATTATTACAGAGCCTCCCTCGTCGAAGCTTTAGGGTGTACAGTTACCCCGGTTGTGTCCGTCATCCACCAGGGGGCACCTATCACATCCGAAAGTTTGAGTGCGGACACCAAGCTGGTGCTTGAGGAAATCACTCGGATGTTAAACCTGGAGAAGTCACTTCCTTGCTACAAGTTTACAGTCACCGTCGCTTGCTTGAAAGCAATAAGGAAGCTGCAGAAGTATGGTCACCTACCCAGTAGCCCGACTTTATTTAAAAGCTACGCGGCTTACGGGCAGTTCATTGGTTAGTGTGTGTTGAAAACGTTCTTTGAAAAAACGTTTAGTCTTTCAATTGCAGATGTTCGATTATCTGCGTTCGAATGCCTGGTTGATTTCGTCAGAAACGACGGAAGGTGGCCCGACTTGCAACATTTGTTGGACATAGCCGAAAACGACCCAGATCCCGGAGTCCGACACAAGTTAGTTCGTCTCCTGATTATTAATCCACCTTTCGAGAGGGCTTACCGACATCGCCTGGACGTACCCGAACTTGTAGATCGAATTTGGAACAACATAAAGTAAGTTGGCGGATTCTTCTTGCGTTTTATTAATTTATTATTTATTTCAGCGGCATGTTATCTCATGATTCGAAGCTTCGCTGTGACTTAGCGGATCTATACTACAAGCTTTACGGTTTGAAAAGACCGACTTGCCTGCCAATCCCCGAGTTGGCGAACGTCTTGAAGCCACAGAAGGTGCACGATGAGGTGAAGCGAAAGCCACCGCAGTTCATCCAGGAATCAAAGCAACCGCCTTCGTTCAGTGGTACGAGTGAAATAAAACGCAATGCCTCACCGGTGCATAAAGAAGGAGGACCCAGCGATATTGTCATTGAGGAAAACGTCGATTGCATCAACGTTGAGATTGTATCCAGAGAGGAGCGCATCAAAGTAGTACGTACAATTCATGTAAGCGATTTCTTTTTATATTCCATGTGTGTTGTTGCGTCAGGAAGAAACTGTTGTATCAGAAGTTAAAACCGAGCCTGTAAAGGGGGTTTCTAAGCAGGAGTACTTTTCTGATAATTCGGTGTCGCTTCCTGGAATAATGGGCCAACAAGGGCCGATAGGTTTCGAGCCGGGCATGTTCAAGAAGGAAGGTGATAAGCACAAGGCTGATTCAAACAAGGTGAGTAGGTGTAAGTGCACTAGCAAGATAAATAAACTTTAACTGCGCAGCTCAAGAAGAAGAAAAAGGATAAGAAGAAGCACAAGCATAAGCACAGGCACAAGCATGAACACAAGCACAAAGACAAGAAGGAGAAGGATCCGAATAAACTCAAGCTTATGGAGGAGACTCTCAGTTCAGTTAGTTCCACGCCTAGCCCGAATCCCACTTCTCTTGGCAGTGAAACTTTTTAAATAGTTTATAACAAATGCAATTTATTATTTTATTTTGGTAAGTTTTTTTTCATTTTCATTTTTAATTTAATCATTGTGTACTGGAGTACGTGTTAGTAAATTTTTCCTTTAAAGCGAGTATTTTAATGCCGCACAAAATTGTTATTTGTAAGTAAATAGAACAACCTGTTTGATCCTAAAAGAATACCTGTTTTGCAACAATTTAAAAAGTTCTTTTGTTTGTTGATAAAGATGATTGCGACTTCGCGAACATGTCTAATTATTTATTTATTTATTTTATACAGACTATTAAATCTTGAGTGGTTTTGTTAAAATTATCTCTATATCAAATCTATAGATTTGTCACTAAACCAGTCATATAGTTTGTTTTTTTTTTCTATATCTGTCGGTGTCAAAATTCTAGGGTTTCTGTTGAAACCCTGCTTTTATCAATAAATTTAGGACTGAAATTTTTGAAATTTCCTATTATTCAGGTAACAAGTACCAACATCAGAAACAATTGACAGGTATTATAGAAAAGAAACGGAGTATATCACTATGTGTTCTTTTAAATTTGGCGTCGAAGTTGGCCGTGACAAGGTGCCACAAATTTGGTTATTTGTTATAAATCTTATTTTCTTATTATCTTTTTTCGTTTGTTGCAATAGATCTCAATCTTCGTGTCTTTTTTTGTTTATTACAATAAGTCTCATTCTTGTTTCATCTTATCATTGTACTGTTAAGTTCGGAACCTCAAAAGCAAGGTTAGGAATGGCAAGTTGAAATGTCAAATTGATAACTGTCTTGATGATGATGGTTCACAATTAAATTTTGATGGCTAACTTCGACGCCAGATAAAAAAAGAAAACTATTTGAATTCATTAGAAGTTGGTTGTGGGAATTTCAACCGAAAGTCACCAGGTGTAGTGTCACAATTACCACATTGGCAACATTGGGCGTAAGTTGGTAAAGAAGAACTCGATTTTTATGCTTAGTTAAATGACAGAAGTTACCATAAAATTAAAAAGAAATAACTAAATTAGTAATTATTAATAGAAAAAATTGCTTTCTGTTTTACTTTTTGATTTATTTCCTTCAATTTTGTTTTTCCTTTCAATACGATTTATCCTAATTTGGAACCTTTTTAAACCCGAAAGGGACAAATATTCTTTTTATTATAAACGATTATTTCGAGGAATATTTGGGGACTTTGGTAACCTTGTATATATATTTTTTTTTCTTGTATTGCCACTGAGACATTCATTAGATCAGCGGCTTTTACTTTAGGAAAGAGAAATTATCAGATTATCGGTAAAACAGTTTTCGTCATTTTTTTTTTTACATTGTGGCTTTGTCTTACATTATCAGTGTTTACATATGGGACGATTTTATCTTTTTTTTTAGACAAAAAGGGCAAGGAACTCCTTTAAAAGGAACAATATTTAGAGACGCTTTTAGGAGTACTTTGTAATTAAATAATAAAATAGTACTGATTATAAATAGGTAGTCATACTTTTGTTTCGTTCGATGCATGAGTTTTTTGATTTATTTTGGTTTTTGGTCCAACAGAATTTTTACTGCGTTGAAAGGTCATTCCATCTATAAAGCCATTTCTTGTTACAAAAACAAAAAGGATTTTTCAATTTTGAAAGTTGGCAACTCTCATCTGCACATGTTACCAACCAGTGTTGCCAACCCGGGATTTTTCTCCCTAAATTTAGGGATTTGTTTCTTTATTATGGAGAAATTTAGGGGCACATCATGTTTAGGGTTTTTCTAGGGGGAAAGTCAAAATAAGCAGCAAATCGAATCTTTTAAATTCTTTGTTTAGTTTATTTTCTTATAATTCTACGAAGTGGTCAAGTATAACTGTTTGAATTGGCAATACAATTAAGAGGACTTTTTATTTTGCTATTTGCGACACTGCAACCAGATATATGTTCTGTTGGTTATTTGACGTAACTTGAATAACGACAGATTTTAGAAAATCAAGTTTTCTTGCCAGATGAAAATTATGAAAATTAATTAAAATAAGGCCGAAATACATGTATAAACTCTTTCCTAGCACTTTCTATACTGCCAGTTACACAATTTTAATTAATTGACAGATTTTAGGTTATGTAAATAGGAGTTAGCGTTTCAGTTTCAAATGTCAAATGACGCTTGTAAATGATGGCTGTAAGTGTCAAGTCGTCAACAACTGGAAATAACTTCAGTTGTACCATTTAAAAATAAAATCCGGTACTGCCAACTCAAATCACTTTGTAGTTTATTTTTAATAGTTGATTATTTAGTTATGACAATGTCGTTTTCTTAAATGAAATTCGTTCCAGAATGTACCTCTCTTAAGTATAATTGTGCGTCGGCTTTTTTGTTAGCAAGTGTTCAAATCTATTTTAGAATTTTTTGAAATAGCTTTTAGGAATAACAGTTGGCAACCATGTTTTTGTAATTGAATAACGAGCGAAAAACAGGTCCCAAGCAAATCCGTTACTAGAGTATTTAGTATTAATTCAATTATCTTAACTGTAATGAACAGAAATGGGTTTTGTTGATAGTAAAATCGAGAACTTTTATGAAACACCTTTATTACGTAAAATCTTTTTCAATATAAATAACTTTTACAAATATACATACAATCAGATAAAGATAATAAAACAAATGAAATAACAATTATCAATACGTGGTAATAACACAATTCATTTAGTTTTCAAGTAACTCTCCGAGAAGGCCAGCAGACGGTAGCGTTGCTTCAAGTTTCTTGCACGGACGTGCGGATTTGCTATTTCTTCCACGTAGTTGGAAGGAAACCACCCTATCTGACCATCCCTTATTCTCTCACCATAATACCACCCTAAGAAATATTTTTTGTGTATTAAAATCAAAATGAAGGCAAACTTTTTACCATCAGTCATTTTTCTGTTCACGTTTATGATGTCTCCTCTAGATACGGGCAGTTCATCCGGTTGGTTAGCTGTGTAATTATGTATTGCAGTCACTTGGGGACAGTCCCAGCATTCGTAGAGTGTCTCTTCGGGGTCTTCAGACTGGCGAGGTAAAACAGCCGAAAGCCATCGCTCTTTATCACTGTCGCTATTGCATGATAACAGCTGGAAAGCAACAGCGTAAAATTCAACACTCAATAGGCGGCGGCGCTTACCAATTCGATTAATTTTTCATCCTGATTTTCTAGTATCGTCAAGAATATCAAGTTACGTCCTTGTGTGTCCTTGGCAGGCAGGGTAGTTACGGAATCTTTGCTTATCTCGAGTAGACCCCTCGGGCAGTAATGTAACGCAAGATAATTGTCTTCATTGCTAAAACCAATAATCAAAACGAATAGCTCAAAGCGGTTTTGCTCATAAGCTTACCTTCTGTATTTAGTAACCAAAAACAAATCGTTGAATAGAAACAAGAACAGAGGCAATTTGGTGAATCGCTTTCCAAACGTCAACTTCACATCATCGCCCCTGGAAACCATCTGCGTAACCGGTCCTGACCTCTCAAGCCACCGTGAACCGGAAATCAGGTGCACGGGCTTCATATCCTTGGGGAATTCAATCTGTCGGACGATTTCCTTCATCTCGGCTTCTCTCTCGACCTTACGTGCACCCTCATTACATTGGTTTACAATCTGAAATCACTCTAGTAAATTTATTTGCCAACCACTAAACTCGACTTACTTTGTTTATTGTGGTTAAAGCGTACTGGCAGTGTAGGTACTCATCGTCTTGAGGGGCGAGTCTTTTTAAGACTGCGTCGAGCAGTAAAGGCCAGCGAGTGATCCGTTGCATTGGTAACATCAGGAATGAGTATAACGTGAGGGCCTGGCACGCTGTGCTAGATTCAAGTTGGCGGAGTGTATCGTTGAAAGTCTGTCGGTCTCTGCAATAACAACGTAATTACATTTGCTTTTGATCTACGGTGGCGCTTACTTAAGTTTCCTGAGGATGCTGTCCAGCATAATTTGGTTCTCACAGTACGTCACATACACATAAAAATTCTCCTCCGCGTGCTTGTGCACGATCTCACAGACACCGTGAAGGAGAATGTTGTCTTGCCAGCACTTCTCCAAGTCCAGCAGTAATTTCTCTGAACAATTTTTAACCGCCGGGATCTTGCTGAAGAGCAACTCTTTCTCTTCGTTGCTCAAGCACTCGCAGTTGCACAGGTTTTTTATGAAATGGTTGGTGAGGACGTTCAGGGAATTCTGGTAGGAGGCTTCGGAGGTCATCATTTCGAATTTGGCTTCCTGCAGTTTCTTCTGGGGTAAACTTAACGTGCCTGCAAGTGAACGCTGTATGTTTAAACAAATTTAATTTCAGGAGAAAAAAGCACGTGAGGATGGTGAAAGCAGAGGAAAAGAAAAATGTGAGAGAGCCACACTACACGTCATACACCAGAAGGGATGGAAAGAGGCAAGAATTAAATATGTAAGTACTTAGCACTGTTGATTGTTTGACTTCTGGAATTTCACACCACAGGGTTCGTGATACTGAAACGCTGTTCCGAATAGGGGCAATGAGTTCCATCGCTGTAGGCCTGGGTCTTTGTTCGATGATGATTTGTTCCGTACCGACTTCTTCGTAGCCATCGTAGTCTAGGTCGGATGTTCCACCCTGACACACTGACTGAAACAAGACAAAACATTTTGTTATGTGTTCGATTCCCTTTCCCATTTACCTAATTTCCATTAATTCAGGAAACAAACATATTTCTAGTGTGGTTTCATTATCTTAAAGTTAAATGCGAGTGTAAGTTTTAACGTAAATATAAAAAGGCTGTCGAAGTTAACAAAATTTGTCTGTGTCAGAAACCCTCAAATAAGGTGCATTCAAAAAAATTCGTTATCAAGAAAGCTCTGAACTTGCTTTTATTTTATGACGGCACGTCGTAGCTTAGTACGTACGTTGAAACCTTGAATAACTGCGTGCTATCAACAGCCTCAACTGTCAAAGATTTTGTTTACATCTTCGAGGTATTTGTAATAAAATAAATGTTTCATTTGATTGTGTTTTATTATCCATTTTGTAGAAATTCGTAATTAAATGGATATAAAAAGTTAGGTTATGTTTATGATAATCGTGTAGTTACGACGTGACTTTACAAAATTTGAATTTGACATAAGCCTACTTGATAATGGTTTTTGTTGAACGCATTTTACTACAGAAGATATTATTTTTGTTTATAAATAATGTTATTTAAATTTTAATCTATGGAAAATACAATACCTCCATAACAGCAGCATCATAAAACTGATACAGCGGTTCTTCCTGCAGCAGCAACTGCATTTCACCGGACGCAGAAGACAACGACTTATCCATTTTCGTGTCGGCACTGCTACAACTATCGATGCTGTCATTGTAGTAGTCGTTTTCGTTCTTCAAATTGTAATACTCCTCACTGTTCTCCTGATTGATCAAGTCGATGTTGTTATTCTTGACGCTGAGATTGCCATTCCCACTATTCTCTGCCGAACTCGAGCTCGGCGTGCTCGTGCCCGTTTGGTAGAGACCGACCTCAGCGTACCAGAACGTGTTTGGCCTTCTGGGACCGTTATGGATGGTCATTTCTGCGTTGTTAAACAAGCCGACCTCTGCGTACCACGACGTTGCACGTTTCGGATCATTTTTACTAAGTCTTCTAATTTCTGCACAATAAGGAAAATAAAATGGTTTCACTATTTTCTTACCTCCCAATTTTATTTATTGAATTAAAACTTACCAACACTTGGACTTATTGGTGGTGGTAACACTGGTAAAGGAGGAGGTGGATTCTGCGGTCTGACAGGACTAGATTTACTCTTTGTTTTTATAGTAGCCGGGGGCGATAGGCTGTTTCTCTTCGGTTCAGTCTCGTTCTCGTTTTTTGCCTCCACCCCCCTATCAATATCGATGGGCTCGGTGAGATAAAACGTGCTCTTGGGTTTCGTCAGGTTCTGCGTGAGCTCACTGGCCGACTCGGCGCTCATGGACATGCTCCGCCTGAACTTCCTCAGGAAGCCTTTCTTGTTGGAACTCTTTTGCTTCTCGTATATTACGCTCTCGTTGCTGTTGTCGGTCGATGGAGTTCGCGAGTACGATACGTTTTGGTACGAATGTAGACTAGTTTGGCTTTCTCTGGATTTGAGTTCTTCAACAGCCGAGCTGTCGTTCGCTTCCGGTTTTGGTTTTTGGTTTCTGCCTGGTAAGGTTGGAGCGGGCTTGTCATCTTTGGGCTCTACAAAATGATTATTAAACGAAAGAGCTTTAAATCGAGCTAATTTTACGAACCCATTGAATCTAAGTCCGTTCGAGATTTCCGTTTCGTCATTCGACTGAGAGATTTACTAATGTCGTTTTTCGTCATGGACCAGTTCCTTCGAAGTCGTTTCATGTGTTTCCCTGCGGAGGCTGCCAGTCTTGTGAGTACGTAGGTTTGGTTGTTGGGGGGTTCTGGTAATTGAGTGCTGCCCATATCCACGCCATTGTCACGCTAAGTACACAAACGTTTCAATCATAATCTGCTTGTGAAAGTCGGCTGCAACTACGCTTACCATGTTTTCCTTGACGAAGGAGCAGTCGGAGTCACTGTCAAAGGAGTCGGAATCACAATGAGATTCGCCCCGTCCATTGTATAAACTTTCATAATGATGATCTGAATCTGTCTCGCCTGTAAAAGACGTAAGAAGTCTTAAAATAACGAGTTTTCAGTTCATTCAAGAGCATTAATTGAAGTAAAGAGAGGTTATGTTAATTGACTTACATAAAATTTACATGTGAAGTTAAAGTAATTCGATGTGTAAATAATATGTAATACATTTTCGCTTTTGGTCGCTATTTATTTAACATCAATATTTAAATTAAAAAAAAATATATAACCTAAAAAATTACTGAGGTGCGTCAATCTGATTGGTCGCCATTCCACTAATGGATGTGGGACTCTTTGGCGGGAATTTTAAATCGGGTCACAATTTTGAAAGTAAAGCAATAAATGGCGAACAAAAATTAAGTTTCGGTTTAAATTTTTATGAAGGGTTTCTAGGGGAAACGTTTTCTTAACATAATTTTTAGGGGGGGGGAAGGAAACCGAAATTAAAAGTTAATATAACCACGTGCATGACACAAATATTTTCATTACAAAAAAAATGTAACATTTAAATTCCTCTTTATTAATTGAAATGCCGCAGTTGGTTGCTTGTCTTACCGCCTTATCTGAGCATTTGACAGCCGATGAGCTAACCAGCTGGCTGTAATAAAAAAAATTTATTGCAGGATTTTTTTTTTGTTTTACAATAATAAATAAACCTTTCTATATAAACTTATTTCGAACTATTTTTAGCTTTACAATCTGTTTGATTTCTAAAGTAGGTTTTGGGGGAAAAATTAGGGGTACTTACTACCAACTTAGGGGATTTTCAACTAATGTCTAGGGGAAAGTTCATTGAAGACTGCTAGAAACGCATAAAAATAAAATACATTCACTTTCGTAATGTAATTCATTTTGTAGAATTATAAGAAAATAAGCTAAACACAACTAAACAAATTCGTCAAGAATTTAAAAGGTTCGATTGGTTGCTTATTTTGACTTTGCCCCTAAAAAGACCCTAAACATAACGTGCCTCTAAATTTCTCCCCAATAAAGAAACAAATCCCTAAATTTAGTCAAAAAAACCAGGTTGGCAACACTGTATAAAAAAATAACATGCAGATCAGTGTTGCCAACTTTCAAAATTGAAAAATCCCTTTGTTTTTGTAATAAGAAATCTCTTTATAGATGGAATGGCCTTTCTACATTGAAGGAAGGAAGGAAGGAAATGCAGTAAAAATTGTTTATTGACCAAAAACCAAAACAAAACCAAAAACTCATGCATCGAACGAAACAAAATCTATTTCCTTTTCAAAAATATGACTATCTATTTATAATCAGTTAAACGAGTTGCATTAAATTAAACTAAATCACCATTAATAAATGTATAACATACCGATTGAAGTCGAGCTATCTATGCGATAAATAAACTAGATAAATAACTCAGATAAGACTAGTGAGCTATTGTGCTCAATTAAAAAAAATAATAATAAATCTTAAAATACATTTTCTTGCAGTAATTTGCACTGAAAGGTGTACGTGTACGTTTTTAACAATGAAGCAGAATGAGCAGCTTTCTTATTCAAATAAGTTCTCATACTTTTGCTTTTGAATTTTACGCACGATTTACGGCAAAATTCAAATAAAAAGTAAATCAGTGCGCGAATGAGATGTACGTTTACATTTCTTTCTTCGAGCAAAATGCGCATTTCATTTACGTGTTGTTCGCAATTATGCACTTAAACGAGGCGGAAAATTATTCGGAATTTTTGTCGTTGGGTGTACATACAATAACTAATACGTATGTAGAACGCAGCATTGACATTTCATTAGCGACTACCAGACGTGAAATTCATTATCTACGACCTGCCGTTAATTACAGTTAATCACTTTACGTCTTTAATTCATGGGGCCTTGCATTTGTAGCCGGCGAGAAGTAGGTTTATAGATCACGTTATGCTGTTTGCTCCATGCTACCACAGGTATTGCAAAAAGCATTCGTTCAAGACGAGCAACAAAGTAATTTTAAAATCACGTCCGATTCAAATAATCCCGCCATTTTGCTCACGCAGTGTCACCAACCTCACATTTTAAAAGAAGCCGCAATATTCCAAGCAAGAAATTAATTATTACAAAAGCAAACGATGCGGGTTTAGATGCAGTTTTGAAATGCTTAGAAATGTGCTTGCGGCTTGAAACTAATCCAAAATATCAACGGCATCTGTCGGTTACATAGAATTTTTTGGGTTGCATACGAACAAAAGACGAACGGGGCGAACGCATCGCGTCGGTTTGGTCAGTTCGCGGCCGGCGTTTTCATTCTTCGTAAAATTAATCAAATAAGTGTTATAATCGCCGTTTAAGCGTATAAATCTATGTGTTTGTGTAAAGTGTGTGCCAAACTTGGGGATGTAATCAAATCAAAGGTGCTGGGAATGACTCCCGCTCTGCAAATTCGCGGTAAGTCGAGGAATAACCTTCCTACAGGAATACTTTGTCATGCCCTTTGTTGTTTGCTCCCTACAGCATTTACTATGTTTGCTGATGTTAATAGTTTAGGTTTTCGGGTTAAAAACGATAGGTTTGAACCGAAATTGTCGGCGAAAATCCCGCCATTTTGTTCACGCAGTGTCACCAACCTCACATTTTACAAGAAGCCCGCAATATTCTAAGCAAGAAATTAATTATTACAAAGGCAAACAATACGAGTTTAGATGCACTTTTGAAATGCTCAGAAATGTCCAGAACATCAACATCAACGGCATCTGTCGGTTACATAGAATTTTTTGGGTTGCATACGAACAAAAGACGAACGGAACGTACGCGTCGCGTCTGTTTGGTAAGTTCGCGGCCGACGTTTTCATTCTTCGTAAAATTAATAAAATAAGTGTTATAATCGCCGTTTAAGCGTATAAATGGGTGTGTTTGTGTAAAGTGCGTGCCAAACTTGGGGATGTAATCAAATCAAAGGTGCAGGGAAGGAATCCCGCTCTGCAAATTCTCGGTAAGTCGAGGAATAACCTTCCTACAGGAATACTTTGCCATGCCCTTTGTTGTTTGTTTCCTACAGCATTTACTACGTTTGCTAATGTTAATAATTTTAATTTTTGGGTTAAAAACGATAGGTTTGAGTCGAAATTGCCGGCGAAAATTAAAGATGGCGACGCCGTAGTGCGCATGCGCAAGGTCGGTAACTGCCGTTTGTGTGTGACGCTCGGGGGTCGTGTTAACAACAAAATGGATTTCATGGTAAGATAAACGAGAATATAAAGTACAAAATTGGTCGTGGCCATCATAGTTCCTTCGCTTCTGCGGTTTAAATTACTTCCAATTCAAATAATCGCGCCATTTTGCTCACGCAGTGTTACTAACCTCACATTTTAAAAGAAGCCCGCAATATTCCAAGCAAGAAATTAATTATTACAAAAGCAAACGATGCGGGTTTAGATGCACTTTTGAAATGCTCAGAAATGTCCAGAACATCAACATCAACGGCACCTGTCGGTTACATAGAAATTTTTGGGTTGCATACGAACAAAAGACGAACGGAATATACGCGTCGCGTCGGTTTGGTAAGTTCGCGGCCGGCGTTTTCATTCTTCGTAAAATTAATAAAATAAGTGTTATAATCGCCGTTTAAGCGTATAAATGGGTGTGTTTGTGTAAAGTGTGTGCCAAACTTGGGGATGTAACAAATCAAAGGTGCTGGGAAGGAATCCCGCTCTGCAAATTCTCGGTAAGTCGAGGAATAACCTTCCTACAGGAATACTTTTCCATGCCCTTTGTTTGTTTCCTACAGCATTTACTACGTTTGCTAATGTTAATAATTTAAGTTTTCGGGTTAAAAACGATAGGTTTGAGCCGAAATTGCCGGCGAAAATTTAAGATGGCGACGCGTGTAATGCGCATGCGCACGGTTGGTGACCGCCATTTTGTGTTTGTGTTGTGACGCTCGGGGTCGTGTTAACAACAAAATGGATTTTATGGTAAGATAAGCGCGAATATAAAATACAAAATTGGTTGTGGCCTTCCAAATAAGATTTCAAATTTTGACTAAATACAGAATAAACTGTGTTAAGCTTTGCCGAGGTTTGTTTGGCGCGCTTTCTTGCCCGATGGCCAAACGCACTCGAAGACGTATGAATATTAGGAAAAATTCATTTATTGTAACGTTATCATCGCTTGTAACCGACTTAACAATAAGTTGGCGGTGTGTTATTTATTTATTTTTTTGAAAAATCAATTTGGAGTCGACTTAAGAAATCTTAACAGTGCGCATGCGCAATCTCCGTTGGTTTAAATTTGCCCGCCAAACCACTTTCGGTTATTGTTACGTAATTCCTTTGCTTCTGCGGTTTATTTTATTAAAAAAAATTGTTTCAGGATCAGCCGGTGTTTCATCAGTGTGGGTGAGTCGTTTTTCTTTTTTTTTTTTTAGATCCAATATAAAGTGGCCACTTCGTTTTGTAAATTTTTTTTCGGCAATTTGAACGAAGTAAGTACAGTCGGAATCATAACTCATGGCCTTTACAGAAAAACCACATTTTTTGTGGTTTCCAAGCAAATAATTATTTTACCACATCCTGGATTCACTTTTAAGCTTTTAATCGACGTGCATTCAGTTAAATTCTTAATTTCAATGTTTTTCTCTCAAAGGTTAGTAACACTGACAGCTGCAGTATTGCCAATGTTCATCAAAATTCTACGATTTTTAAGAGCCTTTATAATTTTTTGTTTCTGAAAATTTTTGATTTCCGTAAGACACTTTTTTTATGCAAAATTCGTTGCTCCCTCCAAATTATTTTTTTCTAAAGTGCTCTATATTTGAGATACAAGCAAGAACTTTGATTTTTCTTATGGAACACCCTATATATTTGTACATTTTTGAAAGGAGCATAAAATTCTATTTACAAAAATATAAAACACTTGATATTTTATTGAAAAGCTTTTTGAGATACAGAGCTTTCATGTTTTAATCAAAATTTTGTTTGGTTTGGTTATTGCAGCATTCAAGTAGGCCATGGATGATGTGTCAAATTTGGCCCACCCTGTACATACACATTCTTACTGTCCTAACAAATAGATTATGTAGTAATTGCATTTTGACTGACTGCTCTAGAGCACTCTCAGATCATCTCCATCCCTTAGTATTACACGAGGTTAAAATAAGATGAGAATACTCTGAGAGTGCTCTAGATACGTCCCATTATCACCGGGACAATCCCGTTTCTTTTTTTTCGTAAGTATTGATCAACAAGCATTCTAATTAATATAAATTCAAGGGAAATCACTAACGATGACGCTTTCTTTCCTTTATCTGCAAGATAATCGTTTGTCAATTATTCAGGCAACTTGATTTCATTTCATTCAATTCATTCAATTTCATTTTTTGTAATTTGTAAGCAAATTTAAGCGGTTTTGGTATCGCTGCAAAGAGAAAGAAAACCTCTACCGAATGAATGACAAAAGTGGAATCGTTTAAATATTTTGACAACTATTATCTGTGCAATTGTTTTTGAATTTGGGTTAGAAATTCAGAATTAGCACGGAAATCAGACAATCTACAGGGTGTTCACGGAAAACGCCTTCAATAACTAACTTTTTGATTTGAATTTTGACGAACCACCTTAAATTATAAAAGTTTCGGGGCTTCTCCTGCTCGATTTTATGGTAACATTGGAAAAACAAGTGACGGTCAGGTTTTCCAGACTTGTTTTTAACTGGTTTTTGCTATGGAACATTACGTTTTCTAACATGAGGATGTCAAGTTAAATGTGTCTCTTAAATATTATCTCCCAAAGCAGCTTCCCTTTGTGCCCAAAACAGTTATGGTCAGCCTAGCTCTAGAGCAAGATGTATTCGACATTCATAATATTGAAGGAAATTGGTACGACGTTCTGTAAGCGTCATGAATTATGATTGCGACTGTACATATAAGTGCGCCACATTATATTGCGTTTGCTTTGTATAATGTTCTTTTCTTTTTACAACCTGCGGCCTGTACTGTATAATGCGGATTTTACACGCCAATTAATCAAAAAGTAATAATTAATAAAGTTTCCCAGTGAGACAAACGTTAAACTGTTTAATCTTTCGAGCAGGGTTGTCAATTCGAAAGAATCGATTTTCCATCGATCAAATTTTAAGTTTTTAACCGCTACATTAAATTTTAATTTTAGTATTTGAAATTTTTAATAGCCTTGCTACTTCTTAATTCAAACAATAAAGCAATAATTAATTAAAAAAAATTATTTAGAAATTTATTGTAAAAGTCGTTTTGTTTGGGACGACGAATTTAGGCACAGCGTTGCCAAGCTTTTCAATTCAAAGTTCCCACAAAAGATAATTAATTTCTCCTTATTGCCAACAGCAATTAAAAAAAATCCCTTAAACATTTGCAATGGCAAAGCTTTTAATTAATTAATAAATTTATTTATATTGACATTAAGGGCAGCAATTGACGAATTTCATACAATTTTTAATTATTCGCAGTACTATGTTAATATTAATCTTATGTAAATGCAAATATCTGTGACACCCCACTTATACCGGTGTCCCACGCCAAGTGCTCACCCTTCTTGATTCTTTTATCTTTAATCGATTTATATGAAATTTGGAAAGGATAAATGAAACAAAAAATGAATTTTCCGACATACTATCGAGCACTGTAGGAACACCATGTATATTTTTACATATTTGAAATGTACTGATCATTGCGAGTCCGAACATGTTAATTTTGGATTGCATGACAACAAGGAAAAAACGTTTTTGTTTTTCAATCTAGTAAGCTATAAATCGTGAATTTTCGTTTTAATGCAATCAAGTAATTCCATAAAATCACGTAACTCATTTTTTTTAATGTGCTTCTTAGCATAGTTTAACAGAATTTTTTTTGTGAGCACGCGAGATACCAAATACTTCATACTTTACTTGAAAATCAAAGAAAGTATAATTCCAGCTTATTAAACAATTAACAACAATTGTTGACGTCATATGTTTAAGCTCAAGCTTAAATTTAAACTGGTAATATATCTCTGGGCCTAAGTCTCAGAGCGCGACCTTGACACTGGAATACGATCAGCTGTACTTCTGAAAAGATATTTACAATGAAGAAAGTACAGCCTCAAGCAATTACAGTAGAAATTTATCAGCGCTGATGTAACTCTGTATTAAAATGAAACGTGTTACGATTTCGAAAGAAACCGATAGGACTGTCGTGTACGGAGAATCGTTGAAAATGATATCCCTCGCTCTTAACCGGTCAAATCAATTTGCACAAACGACGTTCTGCCAACCAACCTAATAGGATGATACATTAAAAAAATTGTTTAATAATTACGCAGTTAGTACACTTAGCGCGTAACACTAAAAAAATTTAGGATCAATTATCAGAAACAAATGCAAAATAATCAAGAGATCTTAAGGCGGTGCCGCACTAGACAATTCACATTTGATCGTAATAAAAAAAGCCAAAAACGAATTGTGGATTTAAAATTTCTTTAAAATATTAATTGATAATAATCAGGCTTCGGACATTTCGGAGCGTTGCCACGGCCACGCAATGAATGGCTCTCCTTATTGCGTATCCATGGCAACGCTCTGACAAGTCCAAAGTCCGACAATAATCATTCAAAATGTAATAATAATTCGAAGTTCTCAATGAAACAAAAAAGAAGGGGGCAAATGACAGTCGTAATATTTACGAAAGTAAAAGGAACAGGGAGATCTGAAAAGAAATTTCTTAATTCCTGAAAAATAATTCCTGAAAAAATAAAAACCTGAAAACAGGAAACGGTTAAAAATAAGAAAAATGTTTTCGACGCCATCGAAATGAAACAAACAAAAGGAAAGTTTCCAAAGATAGTAAGAAAAACAAAAACGACGAGCGTAAATTTTACGAAGGAAAAACGTACAAAAACAAATGACGATCGTAATGTTTGAGCGCGAATTTCAAATAATAGTCCATAAATAAAATAATTTCAATTTATTACTGTTAAACGTCAAATCGGGATGTCACGATTTTCAACGTCAAATGCGATTCTTTTTCTAAGAAAACACGAAGTTTGAAAATTAGTGAGTTGGCAACACTGTCTAAGTCTAAAATGGCCGCAGTATAAGAATTCGCCCAGTAGCAACACTCGAGCCATTTTGTTTGATACCTAATGATTTGCAAATAGGTATCAAACAGTATGGCGGTCGAATTTGACAGTGATGTTTCATTAGTCTCTACTACTTATCATAGTTTCAAAAAACACCTAATGACAAACGTCAAGCAATGTCACGATGACAAATACGGGCGACATGTCCCGTAGCTCCTACGTAAGAGGATCACGATGACAACCGTCATAATAAACAAAATTAAGACCGTTTTAGAAAGTGTTGCCAATTCACCAATTTTCAAACTTCGTGTTTTCTTAGAGAAAGAATCGTTTTTAACGTTAAAAATCCGGTCCATTTTTTGGTTTTTTTTACACCACCGTCATTTGTTTATCAACCGTTTTCGAGTTTGAAATTCGTCTTCAAATATTCCGCTGTTGCAGTTTTTGTTTGAAATTAATCAATCTATTTTTTTCTTCTTTTTTGTTCATATTTTCTGAAATTATTTTTTTTCTTTCGCAAACATTACGATCGTCATTTGGTTTTCCATCTTTTTTCCTTCGTAAAATTTACGATCGTCATTTGTTTTTCTTCGAAAGTTTTCATTTTTTTTCCCTCTGTCATGTCGTTGACGTCGAAATCATTCTTCACTTCCTCAATTTTTTCCTTATTTTTAATTGTTTCCTGCTTTCAGGTTTTCAATTGTTTACTATTTTTCAGAAATTAAAAAAATCTTTTCAGATCTCCGTGTTTCTTTTACTTTCGTAAATATTGCGATCGTCATTTGTCCTCTTCTTTTTTGTTTCACTGAGAATTTCGAATCATTATTACGTCATCTTGAGTGACTATTGCCAGGCTTCGGACATGTCGGAGCGTTGCCATGGATACGCAATAAGGAAGAACCAATGAAAAGCGCCGATTCCATTGCGTAGCCATGACAACGCTCTGAAATGTCCGCAGTCTGATTACTATTAATTATTATTTTAAAAAAGAAATTTTAAATCCACAATTTGTTTTCGTTTTATTGTTTTATTACGATCGTCATTTGTTTTTTTTTTTCACTTATTTCTGGAATTTTTACTTGTTTAGGTATTCCAAAAGTCGCTAATTTTCTTTTGTTTTAATAATTGTTTGCCATTTTTCAGAAATTAAATAATATTTTTGTTTTTTTTCGTAAATGTTGCGATTGTAATTTACTTTCCCTTCTCTTTCTTTATTCGTGAATTACCATTACGTTTCGAATGCTTGTTATTATAATTTTATTTTTTTTAGTGCGATCGTCAATTGTTTTCTTTACTTTCTTTAGAAATCCTTTTCCATTAAGATTGTGTGTTTGTCAATCGTTCGTTTTTTTTTAGTTTTTGATCGTTTCCATCTTTTTCTTCGCTTCTGTCTCTCAGCAAACGCTGCGATTGTCACTTGTTTTCCTTCCTTCTGAAATTTTCATTTTTTTCTCATGTCGACGACGTTAAAATCATTTTAAATTTTTTTCCTTCGGCCTTAATTTTGTTTATTTTGACGGATGTCATCTGCTACGTAGATTTCAACGTGAAAGTGACGTTTCGCCCGTATCTCTCATCGTGACATTGCTTGACGTTTGTCATTAGATGCTTTCGAAAACTATGATCCGATTAATCAGTTCAGCGCGTTAAAACTAAAGGTCAATCCAATTTTTTTTGTCGTATTTGATATAATATGACGTCTGTCGTCAGACGAATTACATTTGACGAGCTGTATTCAGGAGATTTTTGAAGGCCGAAGAAGTCACGTATTACAGCGACAGTTGTTTTTATTAATCCGGTTGCGACACCCACTCGTGTCGCAACTTTACATTAAAAAAATTGCAACAATAGTAAACAATTAAAAAAACGAAGAAGGAGGAAATTAAGTTGTGCTTTACCTATGTAGAAATTGATTTCCTGCGATTCCAAAGCACCAATCACGAACCTGTTTTTCAGTTTGGGAATATTACGAGGCAATTGCTTGACATTTGCGTACACTTCACTGCTAGCGATTTCTTTGTTACACCCGAACGAGGAGCAGTTCCTTGCAATGGACTTGATTGTGTTGAAGTTCTCGTCAGTAAAATCCAAGTAGATTAGAGACGAGGATGTTATGAAAACCCTGTCTCCGATGTCTCGCCTGGGACGCCTGCAAGTCGTCGGTGCGGAACGAGGCGGAGGTCTGGGAACAACCTCGCGTTTTGCACTTGCAACATTCGACGCGGACCTTTTATGATGAGGGTGGTTGCGATCATCGTCGAAACGAGCACTCATTTTAACGGCCCCATATATGCAAGTCGAGAAGTTAACAGAGCGCGAATAATCTAGAAAGTTTTTTTGTTTCGCACTTTGTTTACCCTACCGATTGACTACTAAAGACTGACCCGTGTCTCATTGTAGACTGACCTTGATTGTGATTCACGTCAACACATACACCTGCGACCCACACTCGAATTCCTATTCCTGCGAAAAAGACCTGGACGCGACGACGAACGACGACGACGACGACGGTAACGTGCACTTGACTTGAACGAGAATGAGCCGCAAATACCACTGGAAACTTTCACTTATTGCCTTGTACTGGGCGGCAGCCATTTGCATCCGCTATTTTAACCATGGAAATACCATGTCAATGTATACAGAGCGATCGTGGGTTTGTACGGCTGCACGAATTCCAGACCCAACTGCAATTACTGCGTTCCTTATTAAGCTAAACTTGTCACTTTTGCTAAACTGTAAAACCACAAATTGCATTTTGGCCTAACTAAGGGAAAACCTGTTTGGCCAAAACTACGCGTTGCGTAACTTATGGTAATCATATAATTTTTTTTTTTGGGCGTGCGATTTTATGTAATGACATAGATGACGTGATATCATTACCGGCGTTCTATTTATACATCTTGTAATTTTTTGCTCTACAGGTTGAGTCATTTGAATATGCACCTTCCTGACAGCGATCACGTTCAAGAATTACGTTGCAGTGAAAAGATCAAAACGAGGCAAAAAGATGATTTAAATTACAGGAAATTCGACCTCGAAAGAAATAATTGAGCTTGTAATAAGCAGAGAGCGGCCGGTTTTAGTTTTTTTGACATCAGAAGTAGGCAGTTTGCCTTGAATACACTCAAAAGATGAAGGCTCGTCATAAATAATTCGCATTGTTTAAGATTAAAAAAAAATGCCGGTCAAATCGTGTGTTGCTGCCCCACGTTGGGCACCAATTGGTTCTAAGGTTGTCAACTGCGATTTTTTGAAAATCACATATGTGTATAAAGAAAAGGAAACAAGTGACAATCGCAGCGTTTGCTGAGAGACAGAAGCGAAGAAGAAGATAGAAACGATCAAAAACTACAAAGAACGAACGATTGACACACACACACACACACAATCGTAATGGAAAAAGAAAGTGAGGAAAACAATTGACGATCGCATTACAAAAAGAAGAAAATTATAATAATAAGCATTCGAAACGTACTGGTAATTTGAAATTCACAAATAAAAAGAGAGAAAGGAAAACAAATCACAATCGCAACATTTACGAAAAAAAAAAAAAAACAAAAATATTATTTAATTTTTGAAAAATGGCAAACAATTATTAAAACAAAAGAAAATTAGCGACTTTTGGAATACCTAAACAAGTTAAAATTCCTGAAATAATTGAAAAAAAAAAACAAATGACTTTCGTAATAAAAAAATAAAAACCGAAAGCAAATTGTGTAATTTGCAAATTAGTAGGTATCAAACAAAATGGCAGTTGTGCTCGGGTGTTGCTACTGGGCGAATTCTTATACTGTGGCCATTTTAGACAGTGTTGCCAACTCACTAATTTTCAAACTTCGCGTTTTCTTAGACAAATTTGGCGTTAAAAATCGTGACATCCAGATTTGACGTTTAACAATAATAAATTGAAACGATTTTGTTTATGCACTATTATTTTGAAATTTTCTTTTTGGTTTTTTCTTCGCCACCGTCATTTGTTTATCGACTGTTTTGAGTTCGCTGAAATTCGTCTTCAAATATTCTGGACAGTTTCTGCTGTTGCCGTTTTTGTTTGAAATTAATCAATCTGTTCATTTTTCTTCTCTTTTGTTTAGAAATTTTCTGAAATTATTTCTTTTTTTTTTCGCCAAACATTACGATCGTCATTTGTTTGTTTTCATTCGTAAGATTTATACTCGTCATTTGTTATTCTTACTGTTTTCGGGAACTTTTATGTTTTTTTTTGTTTCAATTCGATGTCATCGAAAATATTCTTCATTTTTTCTTATTTTTAATTGTTTCCTGTTTTCAGGTTTTATTAATTTTCAGAAATTACGAAATTTGTTTTCAGATATTTGTTTTTTTTACGTTCGTAAATATTGCGATCGTCATTTGTCCTCTTCTTTTTTGTTTCATTGAGAATTTTGAATTATTTTGCCAACTCACAAGTTTGAAAACTGGTGAGTTGGCAACACTTTCTAAATTTTGTTTATTTTGACGGTTGCCATCGTGATCCTCTTTTGTAGACGTCACGTATCTGTCATCGTGACATTGTTTGACATTTGTCATTAGGCGTTTTTGAAAACTATGGTTTGATCAATCAGATTAGTATCTGTCATCGTGATATTGTTTGACGTTTGTCATTGGCATTTTTGGAAACTATGGTTTGCTCAATCAGATTAGTATTTGTCATCGTGACATTGTTTGACGTTTGTCATTGGGCGTTTTTGAAAACTACGATTTAATCAATCAGATTAGTAGGTTCAGTGATCTTGACGTTCGAAATTGAAATAATTTTACTTATTTGTACTGATCGTGCATGATGAAGCACATATTAGATCTGTTTGTTTGTTCTGCACTTTTCTACTTTTTGCACCAACTGCTTCTGAGAGAGTGAGATATATATAATATAATGTAAGTAGGAGTGAGAAAAATAGAGTAAACGAGTTAAAGTGCAGAACAAACGAAGAACCTATAGCGATGTTTGTTGTCGTCTGTTATCGTGACATGTTTTTGTTGGTCGCTAAGCCTCCACAATTAAAGTCCCTAGGATATTAAAGTACCACCAATTAACCCCCATTTTGTCGCCAAATGGCGGCAAATTTAAAAATTGTTTGCAAATATTGTTACATCATTAAAGGTAACTTAAGAAATCGAAGTAATTTACCGCACATTTCAACTTTGACATTCAAATAATAAATACAGAGTGATCTTATACCGTCAAGTTCAAATATGAGACAGGAACGTTTAGGTATATTGAGAACCAATCAAATTTTTCATTATCTTTTCTTCTTTTTTTTTGAAAAACAATATAAGGCTTGGACTTATGTCATACAAAATCAGAACTCCAAATTAACAAAAGACAATCGAAGACTTTGATGGTAACCCGGATTTTCCCTCGACTGGTCACAACTTGCTTTCAAAGCCGACTTTGTGATTACCGACAACATTAATGGACATGTAATATCCGCCTGTGTTGCCGATTAAAGGCGCTGTAATACGCGCTCTGAAATTCTATTACATAAATAATCAACAATAAACAAAGGCGTCTTTAAAAGTCCCGACCGACATACAATTATGTATTACGATAAGCAACAAGCGTTTCCTATTGGACGAAATGGTATTAAGCTTATCTAAGCTTGATATCTCCGGCCAAAATATGCATGTATTACGCGTGACACGTGGTTTTTTTTAATTTAATCCGCCAATAAATATTTTTGCAGGTGAAATGTGTTATTGCCGAACGAATTCAAACGGAACGGAAATTATGCGCAACTTTTACTTTCTCTGGAAGGAAATTCAGGATGCACGACGTCGACTTGTCATGTCATCACATCACGTATACATTCCGCGTTATAAAAATCCTATTGCTTGGATTACATATTGATTAACTTGGGGGCCTAGCTTGGCTTTAAAGTAGACCTTTTTTTCCTTGTAATTTAGTCAACAATTTTTCGTTATTCGACTTCATAATAAAGAGAATTCAATTAAAAAAAATAGAATGAGAACGAGAGAAAATATGAAAATAGTTACAATTTGTTTTCCAGCTACTCTTACTTGGACCACCCTGTGTGTTTAAGAATGCTACGCATGGATTTATTCGATCGTTTCGAACTAAACTACTTGCTATTCGATTTTCCACGGCACCTAATGAATACTAAAATCTCCTGTTTACTCCGTTTCACGCCGATTTACTTTCACTACCTACTCTCCATTCATGATCGACTTAACGAGCCCCGCGAGCGTACTCAAAAGTAGGCGCTTTTTTTCTCACATTTCGCGGCCTTAACCCGACGCCGATTCAATTAGATACGCTGCGTGGCTTGCTTTTTTCTTTTCTTTTCAAAATCCCAGGATTTCTTTCCTCCTGACTGCGGGAAACGCCGCAAATAATTAGCGATTTCATAAAAAAATTGTGGAAGTGCGTTCCGAGCTTGCGAAACGCATAAACGGGTTAAGGATCTTGCGGGGGGAGAGGGAGGGGGCACGTGTTTGCGTCCTTACGATAATTATTGTGAATTCGTTACCTTCATTTGAAGCGTGGTTCTTTGGTTTCTTTGTCCACTGTTCTCTTAATTGCTGGGACCAGGCCGAGGTCTTCTTGCTGATTTTCTGTTTTTCTCGCACCCTACAAATTCATACTTCGCGTTAAAATAAATATGTATACAACGCGATCGAAAATAAAACGATTTTCGCTACTCATGGCCTACTCTGAATCGTTTTATTTTCGATCGCGTGGTAGTTGAATTATTCGAGGTCTTTAACTATTTCGGAATTTTCCTTTTCAATGACGATGATTGTTTTTATTTTGTAAAAAGGGAAAATATTTATAAAAAACAAATTATTTTTATACCCCGGGCCCCTCAATATCTCGCCGCCTCTGAATATGTGCAATTATTATTAAATTTAATAAATCGAACGATAATGAAGTTTCACTTCGATTTATTTATCTATCAATTGTTTATTATCCACACACACTTTTTGTGATAATTAATGAAATCTGGCTGATTGCTGATTTAAGGCAGGTTTACGAACCGATAAAGTCGGATTAGCGAAAATTACAAATTAATTTGGTAGCACGGTTTTCGTAATTGCTTGTAAATTGTTCAATCGGTTGGTTTTTATATAAAAAAAAATTGGGAAATCGCAAGCAATCGATTTGCAAATCGGTAACTTAATCGCGAAAAAAAAAAGGTAATCGAAGCGAAAACGAGGGAAAGTGTTTAGTTAGGTTAGAGCATGCGGCTTTGTTGAATAAGTTGCCTACATCACAGGCGGAAAAGTTGATTATTTCTTGAGTTAGTGCTTTTTTTATCGTTACATTATTAAAACGCCAAGAACTTTGATCGTCAGTTATTAATTAATTAATTACAAAAAGAAAAACGAAAAAAAGCTGGAGGTTATTTTTAATTTTTATCACTTTTTGTTTTATACAAAAATATTGTTTTGCTTTAAACATAACTACATACACTGGCTGCAAAATAACACATTTGTAAGAAACGTAGGAAAATATTTCCTTAGCAATAAATGAAATACGAAATTCACAATTTCCTTGAAACCTTTATATGTAGATGGCGCTGGAGGTAACGAAGAGCATTAAAAAAAAAATTGAATTGAGAGTTACAAGAGTGGAAATGAAATAAATTGTAAGAAATGTACAAAAAAACTTGAATTTTCCAAGAAGCATTTGCGTTAAAAAATTAATTAATTTCAAGCTCGACGTTAAAGAGACAATTACAATTTCTACGTATCAACAGAGCGCGAAATTTTGAAATTACAATTTAGCTGGAACTCGGCAGATGGCGCTGATCATCACACATGTTTCACAATTATCGTGTTTTCAGGGGCCCAGTTTATGAAATCACTCGGCAATCATGATGACGTAGCTAAAGAAACGACGAGAATTGCGTCATTTTGACGTAACGTCGCATACGACATTATGTGAAGTGATTCCAAGAATTAGGCCCTAGGGACTGAAATTTTATGAAACCTTCTTTTTTGTGGTGAAGTCCAGAGTCCTTTATTAAAGGATTTAGTTGATTTGATTAGCAGCTGTTTATTCCACCATTGATCTTCTAAACAGCCATTTGATGTCCTTTACTTTCTCTATAAAGTCATCTACATCACGCCATCTATTGGATTGGACAATTTTCAAATGTGATTTGACAGTTTAAAATTAAAACTCGATAGGTGGCGCTGGCTGCAACCATCACAATTTAAATAAATCCCGATCAAGCTAGCGTGTTCGAAATTTTCATTTACTAGTTAATTGCTCGAAACAAGAAAATGTAAAATGTATTATTCGTGAAAGAACGAGGAATGCAAGAAATTTTCGATTACATAATTTCAGAAAACATAGATAACAAATAAAAACAAAAAAGAAAAATGCTATCGTTATCGTTATCGGAAAAATGCTATCGGCATAGCACAGAAAGAAAACGATACTTCAAAAGAAAAACAAATCTTGATCGTAATGTTTAAACGACAACTTTCGTTTTTCATTTGTTTTATTTTTTATCTAAAATTTTGTTTTCAACTTTTCATTTCATTTTTGGTTTTTGGTTTTCGGTTTTCTTTTGTTTTTTTTTTCATCCTGTTGTTCATTTGCCTTTGGTATTTCATCTTAATTTTGTCCTTGTTTTTTATTTGTTTTTTTTTCTAATTTTTCCTTTACTTTTAGTTTTTCATTTTTTTCATTTTCATATTTTCTACGTTTTCGCTTGATTTGATTCTTTTCTTCAATTTTGTTTTTCTTTTGAATTTGCTTTCATTTTTAGTTATTTAATTTCAATTTTTTTATTTGCTTTTTGCTTTTCATTTCATTTTTGTTTTTTTCATTTTTATTGTCTTTTTTATTTGTTTTTTTTTTGCAAATTTTTCTTTCCTTTCAGTTTTTCATTTCTCTTTCCTTTCAGTTTTTCATTTCTCTTTCGTCTTTCATTTTTTTTAATTTTGATATTTTTCATGTTTTTCTCTTGTCTCGTTTTTATTTGTTTTTTGTTTTGGTTTTTAATTTCTTTCCTCCAATTTTGTTTTTCCTTTCAATTTGCGTTCATTTTTAGTTACTTTATTTTCATTTTTTATTTGCCTTTTGTTTTTCCTTTCATTTTTTTCATTAGTTTTTGTTTTTCATTTGTATTTTTTTCTAATTTTTCCTTTACTTTCAGTTTTTCATTTCCCTTTCGTCTTTAATTTTTTAAAATTTTAATATTCTTCACGTTTTTCGCTTGTCTCGTCTCATTATTTATTTGTTTTTTTGGTTTGGTTTTGGTTTTTGATTTCTTTGCTCCAATTTTGTTTTTCCTTTCAATTTGCTTTTATTTTTAGTTACTTCTTTTTCATTTTTTATTTGTCTTTTGCGTTTCCTTTCATTTTTTGTTTTTCTTCTAATTTTTCCTTCACTTTAATTTCTCATTTCCCTTTCGTCTTTGATTTGATTTTTTTTTTCATGTTTTTCACTTGTCTCGTTTCGTTCTTTATTTGCTTTCTGTTTTTGGTTTTTGATTTATTTTCTTCAATGATTGAACAGTTGTGCAATCAAAAGTGAATTGCACTCTTTATAAAGGGATTTAGTTGATTTGATTGGCCAGCTGTTTATTCCATCATTAATCTTCCAAACTGCCACTATACTTTCCCTATAGACGACTTCAGTAAAGTCATTTTCATCACACCATCTATCGGAATCGACTTTTTTCAAATGTGATTTGACAGTTTAAAATTGAAACTCGATAGATGGAGTTGGCTGCAACCACCCCAATTGAAATAAACCCCAATTAAGCTAGCATGTTCGAAATTTGAATTTATTAAGTAAAGTCACATCTGCGTTATACATCTAAAATAAATTCCATTATTGTTATTATTATTATTATTTACTTGTTCCAAAGGCAATAAAAAAGATGTAAGAAAGTAAATTTCAATTTTGTTGAAACAAACTTTTATTAACTTTTGAAAATTTTAAATAATTTATTGATTTATAAAGACATAATACTCAAATTATGTATTTTTTAAAATTATATCTGATGGGCAATAAAAACAATAAACAAATACGCATAGACAATAAAAAAATAGATTAGGATTGACATTGGCGTGGTATGATTCAAAAATAAATTTTGAATACGACAGTTCGACACATAGTTATATTTGTGCTTTTATTTCGAATTAAACTAATAAGCAGCTAAGATTTGCTATTTAGGGAGTTCAATTTGAAGTCACCCTGTACATGCAAGTAATTTTTAATTGTGCATTAACTTCTCAATTATAAATCAATCACCGCGAATTTAACTTCTAAGAAATTGAATGACCCCGTTAACTCATCGATAAAATCTGATAAGCTTTGAGATACGAACCCCATTGTGCTCGTTTTCTTTCTTTTGAGATACTTCTTCCGGTAGATGTATAAGTGAGTGGGGAGTTCGGAGAAGAAACCCCCCAAGTCTCTCGTCGGATTTCTCAGCGACCTGAAACCATTCCGGGTAGTTTTTAGAAAAACGCAAAAGAATCGTTCGCTCCAAACCGCTTACATTTGTTTGAACCACTTTCTTCGGATTCTGACGGTAATTTTTGCCAGAAAATCGAAATCCCCCGAGTCAACCAACCAACTAAAAGTCAGATCTGAGGACAGGAGAAAGAGGATCAAAAAATCCACATGCTTTGCTTAATTTAGTTCTGATTATGTCCCAGTTTTTTTCTTTTTGGAAATTTAAATTCAGTGACGGCTTTAACGACACCATTATGAATACATAATCACCACAAAGCATACGGTTCTTCCTGGTTGTGTTAATATTCTCGACAAACAAACTAATGAAGTCATACTCACAGATAGACCGCAAAATTTTGAACGTTTGTCAACATGTTGACGTCGCAACACTCTCGGGAAAGTTTTCGCTCTAACTAAGCCGGTGAAGTACGAGCAAAGAAAAAGACTACCTTGGCAAATTAGCATGATTGTTGAAGAAGCTATGTGTTTACAAATCGACAATCGATGCTCTCCATTAAAACCTACGCTCACTCGAACAACAAAGCGAGCGAGATAAGCGTGTTGTTGAGCGTTTGTTTATCTTCGGAGTACGCGAAACATTTTCCAACAAATCCTACTCGAAGTACGAATTTTTTCGAGATACGAAATAATGATTCACAATCGCGCGCATTGCGAAAATTACACGGCAATTGTAACATTTACAAGTGACTGCCGATACAATAACGTCAAGGTAGCGCACATTGAGGAGCGTTGTTTATTTCCGACCTTGTAGTTCGATTAGGATTTGCGATATTTGCGGAGATGATGAATTAGAATCGTGAGCCAAATCAAACAAAAAAAAAATTAGCTGAATTATTTAAAACCATATCCAATACTCTACGGTGCATTGATTGTAAATGAATGACATGAATTTGTTCTGAACATGGGCGTAAGGTGGTGCATAATACAAAAAAAAAAAAAATACAGGGCGAACAACAATGATTAAACGTCATGTGAACTCTCCTTATCTTGCTACAAAAATGAATGTGAACGAAGGTGAGGGAGGTCACGTGGACCTCAATCATTCTTAAATTAAAAGTTTGAAGATGAATTTCGAAATTCAAAACAGGTATATCAGAAGCGAAATAGAAATCAAATAGAAAAAGCAACAGAAAATTGTAATTTTTATCAAAATAATGTCAATGGAACCCCGTCAGATGGCGCTGATTACAGTTGGTACAAACAGTTTCAACCAGGGCGAAATTCCTCCATTTGGATTACATTTTAGACGCACTTAAAAATTTTATTTGGCGACTGGTGCCTAATTTGGGCTACGCCCTTCGCATAATGAATGTACAACATAAATTTATTTAATACGAAGGCATCCATTTTGAAAAAATTTGGAGAGATTAGGCAATCTTGCATAGGACGCGTGAGTAATAAACATGACTTTCTTCTAAAATTTTCAAACAACGCCGTTTTAAAAAGGGGGGAGTTTATGACACCAAATCCAAACGAAAATAGAAAAACAAAATTCTGTCGTTTTGCCTTTTATTAAGTGAATTTGTTCAACGTTTCGTGTAGATACCATTATCAAGGTTGGCTCGTTCGAAGAGATGTTTCAATCCTTGTCAATTTATCCAAAAAAAAATCGATTTGTTTTTAAAATTTGCCGCCAAAAACTGATGTGTCATCCTTTTTATTTACAGAGTGGCGATAAAGTCTCGCGTCAAGCTCATAATTTTTTTTCTTTTTCTTTTGCAAAATCCTAAAACAGGAACATTTTTAATTAAAAAAAAAAGCCAAAAATCTTTTCTCGATCGGCATTTGTTTTTCCGCTGTGACCTCGGCGTTAATTTTTTTAAATGGCAACAAAGGCAAAGAGTTGCCGTGACGTAAGAGCTAAAACAAAAGCCGATCGGAAATTTTTGCAGTGAAATGCGCCTTTTTTTTAAATTTTGTTGTTTCGCAAAAAAAATCGATTTTGTTTTTAAATTTTGGCGCCAAATTTATTTCTAGGATGGTGACACCTAACCTAATGTCTTCTTTTTGGAAAATCATGAAACAAAACAAATTTTCAATTTTAAAAAGACGCATTCCTCGATCGGCATTTGTTTTTCTGCTTTGACGTCATCGTTAATTTTTTTTAAACGGCAACAAAAGTCGATTCGGCATACATTGGTCCTTCGAACCGGATTATGTTTGATGTTTACAAACTTTATGCTTTAGCACAAATGTATGCTTTGACATTAGCACTCTTTTTACTCAAAAGAAAACGGACGAATAGTTTAACCGGTGGAATTCAAAATAACATCGAGTGTTTTGTTTTTAAGAAAAGGGCGAGCGTACATCCTTACATAAAACAAAAATTGATAGAACATGTTTCGGTTCGTCGAGCCGGATTATATTTGACGCTTTGTGCTTCAGCACAAATTGTACACTTTGACATTAGCGCTCTTTTTACTCACACGAATAGATTAGGCGACGGAATATTAATTACGAGTGAGCAAGCATGTACAAAGCCTATTTTGGTCCTTCGAGCCGGATTATGTACGATGTTTACATACTTTATGTTTTAACATAAGTGATACATCCAAGAAAACTTTGGTCGAGCCTTTAGCGCTTTGCTCACTCAAAAGAAAACGCGTGGATAGTTTTGTCAGCGGAACAACAATCGCGAGTGTCTTGTTTTCAAGAAAAGGTGCGGGCAAACTTAGGTGAAACAAAAGTTGATTCTACAATTTTGGTCCTTCGAACCGGATTAAGTTTGTTGTTTAGATGCTTCATAGGTTTGCCCCATCAGCAGTTTGTGGGTAGTTCGAAAATCGCCCGAATTAGTTGCCCACTGAAGTAATGACAACGCCATGAACGTGTGTCTCGTCTAGTCATTCATTCATGGAAACAAAAGTATACTACCGAACAAAAATTTGAAATCACATCTTTCATTTATTTGTTTTTTACATTTAAAATTTCTTATTAATTGTGCACATATTTATTTTCCAAATTGAAAAATTGGTTTGGAAGGTTTTTGTTTCTTTCTCATAGATTTTTTACTTTTGTTTTTTCCCCTAATTTTTCTTTTTCTTTTAGTTTTTATTTGCTTTAATTTTTTTTTCTTTTTAATTTTCTCCTTTGTACAACAATTATAATATTTACTTTCAATTAAAAGAAGAAGAAGAAATGTTAGAGTTGCTTTTCACTTGTCTCTCTTTTCATATTTTATTCGCTTTCTCTTTGTTTCCAATTGTTTCTTTTTTAATTCCTTTTCGTTTTCCTTTTCTACGCATTATTTACTTTCACTTTTCATTTGTTTTATTTTAAATTTTGTTCCTCTTTTGTTTTTCGTTCTTATATCTCATTTTTGGTTTTTGTTTTTGTTTTTTTTTTAATTTTTCCTTTCCGTTGCGTTTTTCATTTGCCTTTGGTCTTCATTTCATATTTCATTTGAATTTTCTCCTCGTCCCTCTTTTCACTTAATGTTTGCTTTTTGTTTTTCATTTAGTTTGTGTTTTCATTTGTTTTCTTTTTTCCTAATATTTCGTTTACTTTTAGTTTTTCGTTTTTTTTTCATTACATTTTTTTTATTTTAAATTTTTTCCCTGTTTTTCCCTTTTCTCGTTTCATTATTGTTTATTTGTTGTCAGTTTTGATTTCTTTTCTTCAATTTTGTTGTTCCTTCCATTTTTAATTACTTCATTTTTATTCGCCTGTTGCTTTTCATTTTTGGGTTTTGTTTTTCATTTGTTTTTTTTTAATTTTGAAAACTGCAACTTTAAGCTTTCCTTTCTTCTTTACTTTCACAATTTACTGCATTAAGTCAAACGTATTATTAAATTCGTTTCAATGGAGGCCCGTTAGATGGCGCTGATTACAGTTGGTATAAACAGTTTCGAAGTTTCAACTGTTTTTTTTATGAAAACTAATTAAGATTGTGTAACTGGCAATATAAAAAGTGTTAGGAAAGAGTTTATACCATGCATTTGGGCCTTATTGGGCCTCATCAGAACTCTGTACCTTAAAAAAATTTGGTTTATGGAAAAATTTAGAAAAACTTACCCCTTTTTTGAATTTCTAAAATCCCAAAAAACAAGAAGATTTTAGAAATTCAAAAATGGGGTAAGTTTTTCTAAATTTTTCCATAAACCAAATTTTTTCAAGGTGCAGAGTTCTGATGAGGCCCAATAAGGGCGAAATACATGTATAAACTCTTTCCTAACACTTTCTATATTGCCAGTTACACAATTTTAATTAATTTTCATAATTTTCATCTGGCAAGAAAACTTGATTTTATAATTGTCTTTTTTTTTTTTTAATTAAAGCGTCTTTGACCTTTATCTCAACGCGTCATGTGTATATGTAGATGATTTGCAATCTCGAAGAAAAAAAGGAAACTTTTGAAGAATTCGGTATTGTTATGTACAGGGTGAGTCATGGTCCTGTATTTTTAAAGTAATTGCTTTTATTTTGAGAGATAGAGCAAAATGTCTTTAAGAAAAGTTGCTTCTACAATCCGGGGAACTCCATTGACCTCGATCTTTATTTGTTTTGGGATTTTTTTAAATAGCATGGTGTATTTTTTAGGACGGATTTTAATAGATGTTTGAAATCTATCTAAAAGGTTATCTTTTAATTCTCTGCGTTTGGTGTTTTCCTCGTCGCAAATTTTTCTACAGTTCGATTTCGTTACATTCGATTATATTCGTTACGAAAAATAATTTTTTTGCGCGAGTTTTTTCTTCTACATAAGTCGTAAACGAGTCGTTTTCGAAATTAAAATCGAAATGTCTCAAATTTTACATCTTTTAATTGTCGGCGGCATTTCTCTACTAAGATGAGTTAAGGATGTTAGAGTACAGTGTCACTGATAATTAGAAAAAGTATTAGAAGTGACTGAAACTATAAAAAAATCAAATTATAGTGCCACTTCACTGATCCCCAACTACTTTCATAGTTGGTAACACTAGCACTAGCACAAAACGGCGCTAAATACAAATTCAATTTTTTTAAGCCTCGTAAGAAGTGATTATACCGTGAGAGCAATAAAAATTCAAGTTAAAGTCAACACTTTAACTTACATAGTACATAAAATGCTATTACTTTTTAATATGTGAAGGTACAAGGAAGACAATACATTGGGTTTTCATTGCTCATAACCGTCTAAAGATCGAACCATGGCCCCCATTCACCTGATTTATCTTCGGGGCACTCACCTGAATCATGGAATTAAATTTTAAAAAAATGTAGAACTTACAATATAAATCCCGGATTAATTTTGTCCTCCTCGTTATCTGACATATCAATCCAGTCGTCACTGCGATCACTAGAACTCACACTGACAGTTTTGTAGTTGAGCGCCTCCTCGGTCCAGCTGGGCACCGATCGCCCGTACAAACTGTTACTTTGTTGTTCGGAGGACACGATAGAATCCCTATTCGAACCCGTCCCCCAATTTTCCAGCGCGATGTTACACCCGTATATGCTCTCGTAGTTGCTTTCCACCTCGTGGTCCTGCCCCGCTTTCGAATCCACGGTGCTCACGTTGTATATGGATTCGTAACAGTTGGAGAATTCCTCGCTGTTTCTCATGGTGTAGTAGGAATTTTTGGACGGCGGCCTAGGAGGAAGCGGCTCTTCCTGCCTTCTCGGCAGTAACGGAGGAGGAGTGGAGATCATCGAAGGCAGAGTTTCGTAGATGTTTTCTTTAACGTCCAAGAGGACGGGGTTGACGGCCTCGTACCCATCATCGCTTTTCTGCTCGAGGTCTTCGTATTTTGGGGCCGGCTTGCAATATTCGTAATTGTGGGTTTTCACCACGGACAGTTCTTCGTAGATTTTCTCGTCCTCTTCGGGTTTCGGTTCGGGCATTTTCTTTTTGAGGACCTTCTTGGGGAAGTCATTGGTCGGCTCTACCAGATCGTAAAGCTCTTCCCAGCTGTTGCTCGCGGCGTTTTGGGCGGTGGGCTCGTCGATGATTACCGGACGCCCCAAAGTAGGCGATGCCAATTTATCGGTGCTGTGCCTCCAGAGGAAAGACGCGTTCGGTTTTAGGTCCTCCACGGGGGGTGACTTTTTACTTTTAAGCGTTTCGTACGATGAGTCGCATCGTTTCGGCGGTGTGATCGGAATGTTAACGATTTGTACTGGTTCGTCGTCAAAATCAGTCTTTTCGTCGGTTGTTAGTTGTTCTTCTTGTCGTGGAATGTTTTGGTCTTGTTTGGACACTCTGAATTTCTTGTTCGCGATTGTTTCTAGATTGAATTTCTTTTCAGGCACTTTTGGTTTTGGCACGGCGACCGCCGGTTTGGGTCTGATTGCTTCTTTGTCGCTTGGGGAAGTTCGTTTTTCGAAAATTTCGATGGCCGCGCGGACACTCACGTTGTTTTCCGCCGCCCGCGTCGGTTTCTTAGGTACACTAGGGGGCCGCGGCGCGTTTTGTTGAATACTGGCGTTTTGTTCAGTCTCATTCACTAGGTGGGGTTTCTCTAAAAAGCCGAACTTTGCCCGCACGCACGTCTTGCTATCACTTTTCGATAAGCTGTTGCTTTTCTGCAACTTTTTAATACTAACTTTTCTCACTACTGATGCCCGTCTGGTTATGTACACGGTTTTCTCTTCGGATTTAAAGGGGTGCTTCATTTTCACGCTGGGTTTTCGCACGACCTTCTCCGCATCTCCTCTTTGGCTGTTGGCTCTCTTGACGATGCGTGCGAATTTAGGATCGTCCAAAATCGACGATTTCTTTTCGATGACCATCCTGTCGAATTTCGACGCGAGTTCCGCCACGGTGCTGCTCCGATACGCCGTCACCAATTTCCCGCTGGTTTTTCTGTGCAGAGACGAGGTGCGCCTCGTCTTGTAGCTGATCTTCCTCAGAGGCGCTGCCTTCTTCGGCTCTTGCTGCTGGACTTGCCCGACGACGACATCCTGCCCCGCTCTATCTTGACAATCTATATCACCGGGATATAGGGACAAGTTGAGGAACGCCTTCCTTGATTCCTGCAGGCTCTCTTTGAGACGGGCCGAATACAGGAAAGGGGAGTTCGTGTGGTGTTTCTCGTACGTGCCCAATTGGCCGCCGCGGTCCAACGACATCGACTTTTGCCAGACAACTGGACGGTCCAAATGCATCGCCATGGCTCCTGCAAAAGTAATCTTATCTTATCGAAAGGTTTATCTTCTATAATAAAGCGCGCAGAACAATACTACATTCTATGATAAAGCGTAATTTTCTTCGAAAACAAGCAACTGATTAATGAATGTAATCCAAGGAGAAACATTAAGTTGCCTACACTCGTAATAAACTCATCAGGCGGAAACAATTCAAATAAATATTGTGAAGACAGTGCCGCAATTCATGACTCATTACCAAAATCTATGTTTACATTTTTATTATCTGTTAGATGCTTTAATAAACAATCGTTGGAACGTTATATCTTTGGGTAATTTCAGTAAATAAGTGCTGCTGCTAATTTAAGCTGAATAAAACTCCACAGATGGCACCACATAACGTAAGAGATAAGAGAGTCTTTGTATATACAGTCCTTGGAATATATTATTTCATTGTGAGATTCGAATTCCTTAAAAAAAAATTATTTATTTATTCATTTATTTATTTTCGCCTCATTGCCACGCTTATGTAAATCAAAAAAGTTGAAATTGTTTAATGCTGATGGTAAACAATAGATGGCGCCAGTTAAAATCGCATGTGTTTTGTTGCACGTTGTCAATTTATGGTCACTTGTTAGTGGTAGCTACCTTCAATAGGTGGCACTGTACAAAGGAAAGTCATTTTTGATCTTACTTAAAGCGAAAACCTTGTGAGTTCGACTTAAATTGAATTCCTTCTCGTCCAAATTGACATGGAAAATATTTGAAACATTTTTTAAATTGTCTTATTTTTAAACATCAGGGAGTTGTCAATAGATGGCGCTAGTTACAAAGAAAAAGTAATGCATTTTTTATGTATCTATGGCGAATTATATCGGGATGAAACTTTAGGTGGTTTTAAGACTTACTTTTCTTTCTTATTATTGATTTCCAGAATACTTTGACAAGTAATTAATTTGACATCGATTCTTATCAACAGATGGCACTAGCTGCGAAGTAAAATTTACTGTTTATTTAGTTTTCGTTTTGATTTTTGTTTGTTCATGGCATTCGATAATGATCCCGCCAATGGATGGGAGTGCAGAGTCATTTCTCGCTTTTCTTATATTGAATCCTTTATCGTTTGAAATACTGAAACTTTGAACACCAGAAAGTGTAGATATTTTTCATTGTCAACAGATGGCACTAGATACAAAGTAAATTCGTTTTTATTGTATTGATTTTTTTTGTTCTCACAACAGAGAAACGCTAGCGTAACTGTTGTACGTTACACCCCCCCGCCAACAAGCCTAAAATGATCTCGAATCGCTATTCTCTTCCTGTTTGATGCGCTCCTGAGAAGCCTGCACTCCTTTGCGTCGCAGGGGCGTTATTTACGCCGGTACAGAGAAAGCCAAAATTTTTAGTTTCAAACTCATAGATTTAATATTATTAATTAGGATTTTTTAATATCATGCTTTGTATTTTATTTTTCAAGTATTCCATGTCTTACAGTTATTTGTTACGGTCGAGAATTTAGCTAAGTTCATTTATAGTTTCTGGGTCACCCTGTATGTTGGCGGAAACGTGGTCGCATCACCGTTTGATCTTTTGGAGCTTTGACCACCAAAGGAGTCGCCCCCGGTTCACCTCTTCTTTGCTGTAATGAGTCTGTCCCGGGTAGACACTCGTTTGAATTCTAGGCTTGCTATTCGCCCATCCGAAACATGCGATTCTTCTTCCTACCCCAAACTTTGCGCATTGTAGCTGCCCGATTAAAAGTTCGTGGCAGTCTTTTGCTGCTTGTTTGGCAAACAGACCGCATGGAGAATTGGCTACATTTTCAGCGAACTGTGTTTGTTCTGGAATGAAAAAGTAATAATCCGGTTGTGAATTGTTTGCTGCGAGTCCAATGACCTTTGTTCTGCAGGTCTTTCCCTGTCCCTCGATTCTACGGCATACTTTTAGGTTCGTAATCTTTGTTTTCCTTTATCTAGGTTTTTCTATTTTTTCTTTTCCTTCTTTTTGGTATATTTTACATGATCTTGTTCCGCCTTCTGTCTATCCCCACGACGTTCCGGACGCTTTACCGGAGTTTAGTAACCGTAGGCAAGCTATACAAACCTACGGAGGCATCGTCTCGGTTAACGTCGTGTGCGAGCCGTTTTGGTCATCTAAGAGTTGGTTACCTAAACATGAGAAGTTACCACTTTAACGCCATCGAAGTGGTAACTGAGAGTGACTCCCTCCTGGTGTTCGTTCTTTCGTTGAAACGGAGTAACATCTGTCAGGTGTTTGACGTGACCAGTGTTGCCAACTTAGGGGATTTCCCCCTAAATTTAGGGGATTTTAAATGTCAAAGAGTGAATTTAGGGTATAACGTTCTTTAGGGGATTTTTCAGGTTTTTTTTTAACACTAACACTAACATCTCGCATTATTACATTAAATTAAAATTAAAATAAACGAAAACGCTATAATATTTAGAACTAATTTTTTAGCTACATTAAAGTAAACGAAACCAAAAATGATTTAAAAAAGAAATAGAAATATACACCTGCAGATTTGTAAGTAAAATCAAATTTTAGGGGAACATGTCTTTCATTTGGGGGATTTTTAAACTTTAGATGGGGGAAATCGTTATCAATGGGTTGGCAACACTGGACGTGACGCTTCGACATTTCTTGTCTGTCCGATATACTGTACGTTTTATTTAACGTGTCAACGTTGCATTTAAATAAAAACAAAGGTGCATTACTGGCGAGTTTGACTTTAACTTCAAATTCTACCCCTTTGCTTCGGGGTTCCCAATTAAATTTTCATTAAAAAATACTCTTTATTATGTTAAAGGAAGAAGATTGCAAAAACTGTTAAAACATATACATGCTTCGGTCTAATAACTTCTGAAGCCTGATTATTTTTGAACGTCTAACTTACAACTTTTAGAAACATCTTGCAGCCGGCGGGCTTAAAGAAAGTTTCGAACTAATGAAAACGAGCGTAACTTCAAAAAAATCCCGAGCGCTCTACTTTTACTTTACTTTATCGTTCTAAGCGCGCAAGACCGCCGAAGGGCAAAGAAACTTCTCGTTTACTGGAAGCGTTCCCAGCCATTTCGTGCACACATTTTCCTTTCTCTTGTGCACCGTTCTTTCCGTCTGCATAATGTTTTGAGTAAATGAGTGACTCACAAACGTCACGGCCGTGCTACATGACATGTGTACATTAACTGTAACATTAAGCAGTGAAATAGTCGCAAAATTCCAGATTAAGACGTTCTAATCCGACAAGAGAAAAAATGCAGGCCAAGTTCTTAGCAAAGAAATGTTTAATTTACGGAGTTAATAGCGCATGACTCGGTGGTCACATTTTAATTCGATTTATTTGCAGAGCAAAGTCGCTCCAGCGTGAATGCGTCCGACCAAAGCAATTAGTTATATGTAGTAAGGTACACTCTAATAAAAGCAATTTTTGGTTTAATATCAGTGAGAGTTTTTGCATTAGGATGTATTACAAGTATGACCAGGACGGAATTAACCATTTTCTAATTGCGTTCGGAATTAATTACGATTACAATTGCCCATAGTCAGTCGCAATGATCACTTTCTCGTTTTCTCTGCCGCGCGTCTTTCGCGGGATGCGCAGGGAATATTATTCGATTTTCTATTTTACCATCCATGTCCGTTATGAATCTAAATCAGCGGAAAAATCCGATGCGCCCGGACATTCCGGTGCGTACGAGCGCGCGCCGTGCCTGCGAATTGTTATTATTTATTGTTTGCACCGTTAAAGGTCAGTTTCTTCGTGTAAGAAAGTGTGCTTGTTGCAGTTAAGTCATGGTCTGATAGCGTTTTGGGCTTACGACTTATTTAACTCGAAACTATTACGGAAAACCAGAGTGTTATTAAAAAAAATAATACATTGTACTATGATCCATTGCGCACCTGACGCTCACTGTTCCGTCTTTGTGTGTCATGTTCTGTGAATCCCGACGAAATTACCGTCTCCATGTTTTCAAAGTCAGTTTTCGAAATACTCCTTCCTGAAACGACGAAAAATGCAGACCCCTTTTACAAAATCGTAAGCTTCTTCATCGTCCTGTATAAGAGAGATTTTTGGACGGCGAAAGGACGAAATCGTTAGACCCCTTTCAGGAATGCTCGATGTTCTTGAAGATAAGGTCAAAAAACGTGTAAATTTGAGGCATTTTCTTTTTTTACGAGTTTGACACATTGGGCGCCATAAATTGTCGTTATTCGTCTCCACGTTGGGCACCAAAAATTGTCATACATCGTGCAAAAATAGGTAAAGTCAAGCGTTTGCACAGCAAGCACTTTTCCCCTTTTTTTTAATTTCATTTGTTTTTATTTAATGGCGAGAGTATGATTTTTAAAATAATCAGGATCTGGCGCGTTTGCACAGCAAACAGCCCCAATCATTAGTTTTTTTTAAATAGATTATTTTAAAAATCAATTTAATAGTTTTTCTTAATTGGATTACAATTTCTAAGCCAGATTTAGTCGCCACATGAATTCGTTTGTTTCGTCGAATCAAATCTTCCTTTGCTTAACCTAACTTCGAGAAAAAACGTCAAATAAAGAAAAAGACAATTCTAAAAGACTAATGACAACCATTAAAAAAAGAATGTCGCCAGCGACAAGAATAAAACAAAAAAAAACGAACATAAAAATAAATAAACGACGATCGTAAAATAAAAAATAAAAGCCGAACGAATGACGCACTCATGAAACAATCGATAAAAATGAAGACGAATGAAAAAAACTGAAACAAATGACGATCGCCAAAAATAAAAGACTCATAAAACAATCGATAACAAATAATGAAGAAAAATAAATAAATGACAATCGCCAAGAAATAAAAGAAAACGTGAAAGATGAAGAAATAACGCGCACTCCTAAGAAAAGTGATAACAAATGAAAACGAAGACGAAAGAAAATCATATAATAAAATAAATGACAAACGAAAAAAATAAAAATAAAAGAAATACGATTGCTTTTGGAACAATCGCGCGGAAGAAGTCGATGGTTTTTAATGAAAACGATGGACGAGGAAAAGAAAAACAAATGATCGCAAAAAAAAAACTTAACAAAACAAAAAGTAAAAGACGCATTCATAAAACAATCGATAACAAATGAGGACGAATAAAAAAAAATTAAATAAATGGCGATCGATAAGAAATGAAGACGAATGAAAAAAACAAATGACGATCGCCAATAGTAAAAGAAATAGTAAAAGACGAACGAATAACGCACTCCTAAACGATAACAAATGAAGAAAAATAAATAAATGACGATCGCCAAGAAATAAAACAAAATAAAAATTGAAAGACGAAGAAATAACGCGCACTCCTAAGAAAAGTGATAACAAATGAAAACGAAGACGAAGGAAACTTATACCAGAAAATAAATGACAAACGAAAAAAATAAAAGAATAAAAGAAAAAACGATTGTTTTTGGAACAATCACGCGGAAGAAGTCGATGGTTTTTAATGAAAACGATGCACGAGGAAAAGAAAAACAAATGACCACCAAAATGATAACAAATGAAAACGAAGACGAAGGAAACTTATACCAGAAAATAAATGACAAACGAAAAAAATAAAAATAAAAGAAAAACGATTGTTTTTGGAACAATCGCGCGGAAGAAGTCGATGGTTTTTAATGAAAACGATGGACGAGGAAAAGAAAAACAAATGACGATCGCCAAAAAAAAAAATTAATAAAATAAAAAGTAAAAGACTAACAACGAACAGTGCATTCATAAAACAATCGATAACAAACGAGGACGAATAAAAAAATTAAATAAATGGCGATCGATAACAAATGAAGAATGAAAAGAAAAGAAAAACAAATGACGATCGCCAAAAATAAAAGAAATAGTAAAAGACGAACGAATAACGCACTCCTAAAACAATCGATGACAAATGAAGAAAAATACATAAATGACGATCGCCAAGAAATAAAACAAACCCAAAACAATCGAAAAAAATAAAAGAAAAGAGAAACGGTTGTTTTTGGAACATTTAATGGAAACGATGGACGAGGAAAAGAAAAATAAATGACGATCGCCGAAAAAAAAAATAAAATAAAATAAAAAGTAAAAGACTAACGAATAACGCATTATAAAACAATCGATAACGAACGAGGACGAATAAAAAAAATTAAATAAATGACGATCGCAAAAAAATTATTGAAACAATTGGTAACAAATGAAGACGAGACAAACGAAAATTCGCGAGAGGTCGGCCGAATCGTTATTCGTCGACAAATAAGGAAGATTGTTAATTCTTTTTAAATGCATGTCGAAAGCGACTGTTTTTCGACATCACGAACGAAACTAAAAAAGACGAGCAAAGACAAAAACAAATGACGATCGCCAAAAAATGAAAATAAAATGGAAAGTAAAAGACGAACTAATAAGCAACAATCGGCAACAAATCAGGACGAGACAGACGAAAATTCGCGAGCAGTCGATAAACAAGAAAGATGACAATTTTTTTAATGCATGTCGAAAACGACCGTTTCTGGAGCAAAACAAAGTTGAACAAAGAAAAAACAAACGACGATCGCCAAAGTAATAATAAATAGAAAGTAAAGGATGAGCGAAAAACGCGTTTTTAAAACAATCAATAACAAATGAGGGCGAAAGAGAACGTTTGTCATTTTAATTAACAAAAAAGGATAGATAATGGGAAGCAGGACGAATCGAAAAAAGCGGAGATCCGGAGCGATCGAAAACGAAACAAGACATATTTAACTTAAAAAAAGTAAACGAACGAGAAACAAAAGAAGAAGATACGAGTGAGAAAAGAAGACAAGAGAAAAATCGATGCGGAAAACTTCCGCGAAACCAAAAGTAACTTAAAAACTCTTCTGTGTTTTTGTTAACTATTAAAGCTATTTCATCATTTGCAAATTCCATCTGGAATTTAGACAATAAGTGTTATTTTTTTGTCAAGTACCCAAAAAAAGCAGCACTTCTGGATCAACGGGGGGGTGAGGCTTGATCTTGAAAATTTTTGGACCGTCGACTACCAGGATTGAAAGTAAATAACTTGGAAATATTTGATTTACAATATTTTACCTACATCTAGTCGGTGAGTGAATTCATTTGTCTCAACAAACCAAATCTTCCTTCGCCTAACCTAGCTTTCTAACTTCGTATCCTCAGAATTAAATCAAATTAAATTTGGTCATGACTAGAAATCTCTTCTGCGTTTCTGCTAATGTTCTTTTCATCATCCAACTTTCTAAAATTAACTAAGCAAGATTTCTTCATTTTCTAAGCTAAAAATTTGTTATAAACTAACTTAATCGATGACTTTTTCTAGTTTTCTAGTCATTTTTAGATCGTTCATGTCCGTTTAATTGCACAAGGACAGTACCCAGCACTTGTTTCACTTCCTTTGGACCTCATTCTGGTTTCATTGATCGATACTTCAGTGTGGTTGGATGATTAGTTTCCAGAAGCACCTCGTCGATCAAAATTCCACAGCATCAGTTGTCTACTGGCTACGGTACAGGAAGTTACTTTGCTTATCTGCTTTTCCATGAGGTTTTCATCAGAATCGTACAAGTTATGAGACGTCTAAAGGCATCTATTATGTGAATAACTCTGTCGATGTCTCATATATGCGCAAACAATCGTTCTGGTATAAGTTGTTAACGCGGTTAAGCTAACTCGGAAACGCGCAGTCGTTAAAATCCATTGCAAAATTTTACGCCGGTACTCAAACAAAAATTAAAAGTTATCCAACCAGTTACAAAACATCAGTAATTGACAAGGTCTGTTGTAGTATGGCCTCGGATCAATTAGAATTCGACATACAGCGCGTTCCGCTGACGTAATATTTGCATACATTGTTGAACTTTTCAAATAAATAGACGACGGATCACACAGTTGCTTCCTTTATCAATCTCATTTTACACATCATAAAACCAATAATTTTTGTGAAGTAACGCAACACAAAAAGCGATTGCACGCTGCAATGCCTTTAATCGCCGTTATTCGCATTCTGGAATGAAGTTGCAATTTATTATTGCTGTTATACTAATCAGGCGATTACAATTGTGTCCGCCGTAATCTATTAAGCGCTCGCGCGCGGATCTGTTCGCTTTAACAGAAACAAGAACTCGTTTCCTGCTGTCGCAGAAACAAAGAGCACGACGCAAATTGCCTTTTACATCTTGTAGAGCTGCAAATGCATAGAAATTTCCCGGAGCCTTGGATTTAATGCACACGACGTTTTGCCCGAAGGTATATACGTTGTTGAGTTGTAATTATTACAAACGGATTGGTTACGTAACCTGCAAGTTTATACTCACGGATTTAAAGTTTCTCCAACCGAACCGTTTTGCCTATAAATCGATTGTTTCATTCAAACGTGGAAAAAAGCGAAGATACTGCGTTTCATTAATTCTTCGTCAGGCAATGCCTTTGTATGTATTGTTGTGAATCCAAGGGGGGTTCGAAGGAGGTGAACTAAGTGCTCGGTGAAGTGTAATGTGCGGTTTTAAAGAGTCGTTGCGCAATTAGACAGACGTAAACGATCTAAAAATGATGAGGAAAGAGCCAAAAATCAACGATTAATTTAGTTTACAATAGATTTTTTAATTGGAAAATGAAGAAAATTAGTTTAGTTAATCAGAATAATTTTTTGATAATCAAATAGTTAACGAAAACACAGAATTACGACAAAATCTAGTTTAATTTAGCAATTCCTTCGAAAATTAAGAGAATTTAAGTTAATTTTGAGGTTACGAAGTTAGAAAGTTAGGTTAGGCGAAGAAAGATTTGAGATGCTTGGTGACGAGAGTGGATCGAGCAGCTTCGACCGGATGCAAGTTCGTTCAAGTTGCGCCTTATATTAGAGCCGGCATGAGAAAGCCGTGCGCGCAAATCAAATAGCAGATTCAATTGTTTTTTAGTATAAATACCGGTGTAAAGTGCGTCCACATTCTTTTTTTTCACACATTTCGCTTTACAAGTTCGAAGGAGCCGGTGTGAATCCGCACACAAACCGATATATGGAAATTCTATCACTCACATAGAACCCCCATGCACCGATTGGCGATCGAAGACACACCTGCGAATGTCAAACCAAACATCAAGTCCGTTGCCAGCGCACTCAAACAATTCGGCTATGCAACCGCTCTTATTTCAACTATTTACGCGAAATGAGAATGTCACGGACCAGCTTTGCACCGGTATTTATACTGAAAAACAATTGAATGTGGTTTTGACGTTGGGCGCGCCACATTCGCTCGGCGGCTCTAATATGTGGCGCAAGCCTTAAGTCATACTTTAAACTCGAAACCCTTGCTTAGTGTGTGAATTTGTAAATTTTGAAAAAAAAAACAAGTGTTAGTGAAGAAAACGGTGCGCAAACTGAAATGGCACACTCATTTGTTTTTCCGTATAAATACAGGTGCAAAGCGTGACCGCGACATTGTTATTTTCACTATTAACGCGAATTGTGAATGTCACGGACGAACTTTGCACCGGTATTTATACTGTAAACAATTTAATGTGGATAGCACTTGATGTTGTGTGCGCAACGCTCGCCTGCCGGCTCTAATATGCGGGGGAAGCCCTAAGTTATACTTTAAACGTAAAATCTTCGCTCATGAAACGGCATTCAGTTGTTTTCCGTATAAATACAGATGCAAAGCGCGGCGGCGACATTCTTATTTTCACTATTAACGCGAAATGAAAATGTTACGGACGAACTTTGCACCGGTATTTATACTGAAAAACAATTGAATGTGGGTGGCACTTGATGTTGCGCGCGGAACGCTCGCCTGGCAGCTCTAATATGTAGTGGAAACCCTTAGTTATACTTTAAACGTAAAATATTCGCTCATGAAACGCCATTCAGTTGTTTTTCCGTGTAAATACAGATGTAAAGCGTGACCCGACATTCGTATTTTCACTATTAACGCGAAATGAGAATGTCACAGACGAACTTTGCACCGATATTTATACTGAAAAACAATTGAATATGAGTGGCACTTGATGTTCCGCGCGCAACGCTCGCCTGCCGCCTCTAATATGTGGTGGAAGCTCTAAGTTATACTTTAAACGTGAAATATTCGCTCATGAAACGGCATTCACTTGTTTTTCCGTATAAATACAGAGCAAAGCGCGTCCGCGACATTCTTATTTTCATTATTAACGCGAAATGTGAATGTCACGGACGAACTTTGCACCGGTATTTATACTGAAAAACAATTAAATGTGGTTGGCAATTAATGTTCCGCGCTCAACGCTCGCCTGCCGGCTCTAATATGTGGTGAAAGCCCTAAGTTATACTTTAAACGTGAAATATTCGCTCATGAAACGCCATTCAGTTGTTTTTCCCTATAAATACAGATGCAATGCGCGTCTGCGACATTATTCTTTAGACCAGGGGTGCTCAAACTTGAACTGCTGGCGATCTACCCCAATATTGTTAGACTCCGATCGATCGACTCTGAGAGGCTGCAAGGTAGGCTCTAACTAAAAAGCCAATTAAATGATGGTTTGTTCGTAAGCGAGCCGCCAAACACGCCGGCCGAAGTTTATAGAAAAATTAGCGGGAATCAAAAACGTCACGGCTTTTCTTTGACAATTACCGCTCGTTCCTTTGATAAAGCCTCCTTTCGCCGCTAGCAGGGAATTATTACGACAAAAGAAAGCGATGAGGGGGTTATTATGACCTAATTGAGGATCAACTAAAACAAAATCTGTGAATAGATCTATATCGGCAAATTTTTTTCGAGATCGACTCAAAAAGCACTCGCGATCGACAGTTTGAGCACCCCTGCTTTAAACTAATTTCGCAGGCGCGCTTTGCACCGGTATTTATACTGAAAAACAATTGAATTTGGACACTTCTTGTTGCGCATGCGACGTTTGCTCGCCGGATATCGGTTCTAATACATGGCATAAGCCTTAAGTTATACTTTAAACGCGAAATCTTTGCTTAATTTGTGAATTTGTAAATTTTGAAAAAAACTAGTGAAGAAAACGGTGCGCAAAATGAAATTGCACACTCATTTGTTTTTCCGTATAAATACAGATGCAAAGCGCGACCGCGACATTCTTATTTTCACTATTAACGCGAAATGAAAATGTCACGGACGAACTTTGCACCGGTATTTATACTGAAAAACAATTAAATGTGGTTGGCAATTAATGTTCCACGCTCAACGCTCGCCTGCCGCCTCTAATATGTGGTGGAAGCCCTAAGTTATACTTTAAACGTGAAATATTCGCTCATGAAACGGCATTCACTTGTTTTTCCGTATAAATACAGAGCAAAGCGCGTCCGCGACATTCTTATTTTCAGTATTAACGTGAAATGAAAATGTCACGGACGAACTTTGCACCGGTATTTATACTGAAAACAATTGAATGTGGGTGGCACTGGATGTAGCGCGCGTAACGCTCGCCTGCCGGCTCTAATATGTGGTGAAAACCCTAAGTTATACTTTAAACGTGAAATATTCGCTCATGAAACGCCATTCAGTTGTTTTTCCCTATAAATACAGATGCAATGCGCGTCTGCGATATTATTCTTTAGACCAGGGGTGCTCAAACTTGAACTGCTGGCGATCTACCCCAATATTGTTAGACTCCGATCGATCGACTCTGAGAGGCTGCAAGGTAGGCTCTAACTAAAAAGCCAATTAAATGATGGTTTGTTTGTAAGCGAGCCGCCAAACACGCCGCCCGAAGTTTATAGAAAAATTAGCGGGAATCAAAAACGTCGCACGTCACGGCTTTTCTTTGACAATTACCGCTCGTTCCTTTGATAAAGCCGCCTTTCGCCGCTAGCAGGGGATTATTACGACAAAAGAAAGTGATGAGGGGGTTATTTTGACCTAGTTGAGGATCAACTAAAACAAAATCTGTGAATATCGGCAATTTTTTTTCGAGATCGACTTAAAAAGCACTCGCGATCGACAGTTTGAGCACCCCTGCTTTAAACTAATTTCGCGGGCGCGCTTTGCACCGGTATTTATACTGAAAAACAATTGAATTTGGACACTTCTTGTTGCGCATGCGACGTTCGCTCGCCGGATATCGGCTCTAATACATGGCATAAGCCTTAAGTTATACTTTAAACGCGAAATCTTTGCTTAATTTGTGAATTTGTAAATTTTGAAAAAACTAGTGTTAGTGAAGAAAACGGTGCGCAAAATGAAATTGCACACTCATTTGTTTTTCCGTATAAATACAGATGCAAAGCGCGACCGCGACATTCTTATTTTCACTATTAACGCGAAATGAGAATGTCACGGACGAACTTTGCACCGATATTTATACTGAAAAACAATTGAATATGAGTGGCACTTGATGTTCCGCGCGCAACGCTCGCCTGCCGCCTCTAATATGTGGTGGAAGCTCTAAGTTATACTTTAAACGTGAAATATTCGCTCATGAAACGGCATTCACTTGTTTTTCCGTATAAATATAGATGCAAAGCGCGTCCGTGACGTTCTTATTTTCATTATTAACGTGAAATGAAAATGTTACGAACGAACTTTGCACCGGTATTTATACTGAAAAACAATTAAATGTGGTTGGCAATTAATGTTCCGCGCTCAACGCTCGCCTGCCGGCTCTAATATGTGGTGGAGGCCCTAAGTTATACTTTAAACGTGAAATATTCGCTCATGAAACGGCATTCACTTGTTTTTCCGTATAAATATAGATGCAAAGCGCGTCCGCGACATTCTTATTTTCATTATTAACGCGAAATGAAAATGTCACGGACGAACTTTGCACCGGTATTTATACTGAAAAACAATTAAATGTGGTTGGCAATTAATGTTCCGCGCTCAACGCTCGCCTGCCGGCTCTAATATGTGGTGGAGGCCCTAAGTTATACTTTAAACGTGAAATATTCGCTCATGAAACGGCATTCACTTGTTTTTCCGTATAAATATAGATGCAAAGCACGTCCGCGACATTCTTATTTTCACTATTAACGCGAAATGAGAATGTCACGGACGAATTTTGCACCGGTATTTATACTGAAAAACAATTAAATGTGGTTGGCAATTAATGTTCCACGCTCAACGCTCGCCTGCCGGCTCTAATATGTGGTGGAGGCCCTAAGTTATACTTTAAATGTGAAATATTCGCTCATGAAACGGCATTCACTTGTTTTTCCGTATAAATATAGATGCAAAGCGCGTCCGCGACATTCTTATTTTCATTATTAACGTGAAATGTGAATGTCACGGACGAACTTTGCACCGGTATTTATACTGAGAAACAATTGAATGTTGGTGGCACTTGATGTTGCGCGCGCAACCCTCGCCTGTCGGCTCTAATGTGTGGTGGAAGCCCCAAGTTATACTTTAAACGTGAAATATTCGCTCATGAAACGGCATTCAGTTGTTTTTCCGTATAATGCAGGTACAATGCGCGTCCGCGATGACGTTCTTCTGTCGACTAATTTCGCGAACGCGCTTCGCACCGGTATTTATACTGAAAAACAATTGAATGTGGTACTTGAGGTTGCGTGCGCGACGTTCGCTCGCCGGCGCACGCCTTAAGTTATCAGAATTTGTAAATTTTGAGAAAACAGATGCCAGTGAAGAAGGACGGTGCCCAAAATCAAATAGCACGGGATTATCAAGTTAGGTTAGGCGCAGGAAGATTTTATTTCATGAAAGAAATTAATTCGCTCACCCACGAAACGTAGCTTGAAACAAGTATTTCCAAGTTATTTACATTCTAGTGTGGTGACGGAAATCCGAAAATTTGAAAAAATTGTGGCAATGTTTGATTAAGTAAGCAGATAGAGAGAACATTACCTACATTCGTCGTTTTTCGCGGTTGCTTCGCATAGAGCAGCAAGCGGCGCGCAAAATGAAATGGCGGATTCATTTGTTTTTCCGTATAAATACCGGTGCAAAGAGCATCTGCGACACTTTTCAGTTCGACTTTAAACGCGAAACTCTTTTTACTTTGTGCCTCGACTTGAAATGAACAACTTCGTGCTTCTTAATGAAAGCGTTAAAGTTTCAAACGGTGAATTGTAACGAGTGTAAAACTCGCATCTGTCCATCACGTTTCAGCAATTTATTTTTCCGTCTCCCACGCGCAACCCCTTTTTCTTTCATGCATGCAACCGCCTGAAAAACTAAAAAACCCCTGCGGAATGTCGTCGCAACATACTTTGCAAGTGCAAGGCTTCGTTTTTAATTTTCTTCTTCAACGCTTCAGTATATAATTCAATCTACTACAAACATCGAGTGCCCCCCCCCATTTATTAAACGTTATTTAATGAAAGCAGTACTGTTGTTAAACGCGTTAGTTTTGAACCTGAAGGAAGATGATTTGCTGCAATAAAATGAAGTGAAATCCCGTTACACACATACTACGACGTAACGCTAGTTTAATAATGTGACCGTTCCTGTTCAACCTACGTCTTTATTTCTTTTATTCGGTAAACCGTAAAGCAGTTTATTTATAACATGCATAGTATAAATCGCGCGTTATTTTTAAAAAGCTCTTAAATGCGATGCCGCGGCGGGAAAGTTCAATAACTCCCCGGCCTGCGACGACAAACGACAAAATAAAACACAAAGTAAATGAAAAGGACGCTCGTTTATTAGCTTTCATGTAAATAAATAAGGCGCGAGAGAGCAGAGTCAACAACTCTTAATATTTCGCGCGCGCGGAAAACTTATTTTTCTTTCCGCGTTATCGTTCCCCCCCGGCATTGACTTATTTATTCCTTCTCCGTAAGTGATAAGTTTATAATTTATTAAGTAAACAGAGAGTGTAAAGGCGCGCGATAAAGTTGGATTGATTGATGTGAACGACCCGGGGGTCACCTTTTATATTCTCTAGTTTAATTATATGTTATTAACGGATTTGGGTTTGAAGAAGAAGAAGAAGTTGGCCTACGCTTATTTCGTTCTGGTTCTTTTTGCTGCGCCCAAGGTTAGAAATGCCTGGGTGATGATGAGAATGTTCCATCAAAAATGTTCACTCAAAAGAATTGATTCAAAGAATTGGCAATCGCTTTAAACAAGAAGTATCATCAAGTAATTAAAACGATATAAAAAATATTATGGTAATAAAATGACATTGACTGGAAAGTCGATTTGAATTATGCAGATGATGCAGGGATAATTGTTTTCTCTGATTTATTTCCAAGATTTCAAATGAATAAAAAGTTATTGAAAGTGATTTCTCCATAAACCAATAAAAATCGCTGGCGTTAAAATTAATGGACTTTGGATTATAATTGCAAAATTAATTGTCAATATAGTTTGTGACTGCCTTCACAATAAAGACGTAGAAAAACAAAACCAATTTATTGTTGTTGTTAATAAGCGCACAAATTTGTTCACAGTGGCTCAACACAAAATAAACAATCGCAACAAATACTGCTTCTATTAGTCGCTATTAATGTCACTCGTCGCTTTTTAAATAATAAAACAAGTGATTCAAATTGTGCAAGCTTTTATGATAGAGACCCTTCCAATCTCGAACATTCTGGTAAACTCCTATTTTTTTTTTGCAAACGTATTTAGTAAAAAAAAATCGTACCTATGTGACAAATAGGTGTAGCGGCAATTTCTTTGATGGGTTTGAAAGAGAGAAGACGAAATCGCTAGACCCCTTCCGGCGAATTTCAATAATCGCCCGGATAAGTCCGGAAAAAATTACAAATTTACCCGGCTTTCAAGCTTGCCAAAATTCCAGACCTTTTTTAAAAAAATCATAACTCTGTGACGAATAGCTCCAGCGCCAACTTCTTTGAAGTGTTTGAAAGAGAGAAGACGAAATCGTTAGACCCCTTCCGGCGAATTTTAATATTCGCCCGGATAAGTCCGGAAAAGATTCTAAACTTACCCGGTTTTCAAGCTTGCCAAAAATGCAGACCTTTTTTAAAAAAATCATAACTATGTGACCAATAGCTGTAGCGCCAATTTCTTTGACGTGTTTGAAAGAGAGAAGACAAAATCGCTAGACCCCTTCCGGCGAATTTCAATATTCGCCCGGATAAGTCCGGAAAAAATTCAAAATTTACTCGGTTTTCAAGCTTGTCAAAAATGCAGACCTTTTTTTTAAAAAAATCATAACTCTAGGACCAATAGCTGTAGCGCCAATTTCTTTGATGCACTTGAAAGAGACAAGACGAAATCGATGGACCCTTTCCGGGAAATTTCAATATTCGTCCGGATAAGTCCGGAAAAAATTCCAAATTTACCTTGGTTTTTTGTAAACGTCTTTTAAAAAAATCATACCTACGTGACGAATAGGCGTAGCGGCAATTTCTTTGATGAACTGGAACCAGAGAGGACGAAATCGCTAGACCCCTTCGGTTAATTTCAATATTCGCTCGGATAAGTCCGGAAAAAGACTCCAAACTTACCCTATTTTTAAGCCTATCAAAAATTCAGTCCTTGTCTTAAAAAAAATCATAACTACCCGACGAATACGTATAGCGCCAATTTCTTGGATGCGTTTGAAAGAGAGAAGACAAAATCGCTAGACCCCTTCCGGGAAATTTCAATATTCACCCGGATAAATCCAGAAAAAGTTCCAAACTTACCCCATTGTTTTCAGCTTGTCAACAATGCAGAGTCTTTTTAAAAAAATCATAACTACCCGGCGAATATGTATAGCGCCAATTTCTTGGATGCGTTTGAAAGAGAGAAGACAAAATCGTTAGATCCCTTCCGGGAAATTTCAATACTCACCTGGTTAAGTCCGGAAAAAATTTCCATATACCATTGTTTTTAGTTCATCAAAAATAATATTGAACACATATCTAGTATTTTCTTTCTATTTCTTAAAGCGTCACCAGAACCTTCATCTTCTTTTTCTTTGTCTACTTATATTTACTTTCATAAACAGTTGAGAGGCAAGTAATTTTTTGTATATTTATTCCATTCCTTTGAAAGCTACTTTTTTCCTACTTCGAAAGTATGCTGCTGCATATGTAGTTCTAGGTTGTCTTTATCTCACATTTCCTAAGGTTTAGGAACTTTGCGTGAGCAGTGTTCCCACGTGGGTACATGTGGCTGCCACTGTATATCAGCCACGTGGCTCTCAATTATTTCTGAACGCACGATAGCACCATGAACTCAGAGCAACTGTAAATCAAAAGAAAATAGTTTTCTTTGAAAAACAATTACTATTCTTCTATTTTTGTTTTAAACAAAAGCCAGATGTTTACGAATAGTTTTTCTAACTCTATGAATTACGGAATGCTGGACGATAAATATGTAAACTGTAAGGGTTTGATGCAACCATAGGGGTCCTAATAAATAAAGGAAGCTTAGTATCACCTTGTATTATGATAGTGTTGCCAAATCACACAATTTTTCTCGTGTTTTCTGCAACAACTTGAGGCACTGAAACTTTGTAATTACGAACAAATCTTTCAGTAGAGGATGCCCCCTTGAATGTCTTAAAACAGTCGAGTCTGGGTGGCAGGCTGTCGCATTCCATCGAACGCAAATTAAATCGAAAAAAAAATATGTTGAATCGAAATGAAAATTCCACGAACGTGTTTTCAGTATCGGGCTTTTTGTTTCAGCGACCTTCGCAATTAACCGCGGACAAAGTGTGACGTGCAATAAACCTCGAACAATACAATACCTTATTGTGTTAATTGCGTTTTAATATTCCATCGGTGGGCCCGTGGTACCTAATTAATTCCGAACTGACCTAATAGAGGTTTCCGCTCTTTTAAAAAGCCACCCACGATCCGCATCTCTCCCCCTTGTTGGATTCTTAATTAATTTCCAATTTTGTGCGTCGGGAAATTCCACGTGACATTTTCGCGGAATCAAAATGGGCACGAACCATTTTAGACGGACGAGTTTCCTGCAAAACTGCAACAACTCGAAAAGGTGAATCGCGAAAGGCGCTTCCTGGAATGCAGATGCAATCTGGCACGCGGTGACTTTCATGTTTCGAGACGTAACGTTCTCACCATTTCTAATAATCGATCTAAATTACATAACGATGAAGAAATACTCACTTTCCATTATTTATCTGCTCATATACGTGTTATTGCGCGCAACTCGGGAATGTGAAAATGATGGACGGGGAAAAAAATGCGTTCCGCTCGTTTGCTTGATGCGATAATGGAAAGTTTTACTACCTGGCTCATCTGCATTAATTTGTGGATTGCACCGGATTTTCCTGGTTCTGTTTCAATCGTCGAGGAGAATTTAATTGGTTTTGTATTCGATCGCAATTTGCTTGGTGGTTGCGTTATCTCGGCCGTTACTCACAATTCACTGTTTGCGTGTCAATTTCTGGGAATTACCGCCAAAGTCAAATTTCGAAATTCTCCTTCCGCCTATTACGTAATCGACCTCTGAAACGACGAAAAACGCAGACCCCTTTAAAAAAAAAGCGTTAGTTTCCTCATCATCCTGTATATTGGACATTTATTTATTTATTATTAAGGAATTACTTGTTTCATAGTTATTAAGCTACTTCTAGTCGGTGTGTGGATTAATTTGTTTTATCAAATCAAATCTTCCTGCGCCTAACCTAGTAATCCTCAAAATTAATTTAGTTCTCTCGATTTTCAAAGAAATGTGCTCACGAGTAAAAATCTCTTAGGTTTTTGTAGAATAAAGTCTAAATAGCTGCGTTAGGGCTTGAATTGCGCAATGCCGAGGTCAGGCTTCGAAAAGAATAGAGAGTGCTTAAAATTGCACGGGGTGATGTTGACTTACTAAAATTATCCTGTTTGACTAAACTAATTTTCTTCATCATCTAACCAACAAATGTAGTATAAACTAACTTCTAGTTCTTTTCTGGCCACTTTTAGGTCGTTTATGTCCGTCTAATCGCGCAACGACACTTGAAAACCGCGCAATACACTTCACCGAGCACTTATTTCACCTCCTGCGTATCGTTGTAGCTCCAACGGTTGGTACGCACCTCGTGGCTGAATTAAAACTCTCTGCTGCCTCCAAAGGCACCTCGTCAACCAAAATTTGACGGCATCAGTTGGGTGTAACTTGTAGTAATGCTCCATTTCACTCACTCCCCTGCGCATTTCGATTGGCTTCTTTTAACAACCCCCTTCTATTGTTTGTCCGACAACACCCAAAGCGCATACGAATCTTGTAGAAACGGCAGTAAAGTTACTGATCGTACATCAATTGTTTAGTGGTTGTATCTAACACACCCGCACGGGCAAACGAAAAATGACACCATCGAAACAAGCGACGTGAGAAGGAATACAGAAACCTGATCGCGTGATATTCAAGCACCAATCAGAAGCTGTACGGCCTTGCATTACCATTAAAGGAAACCAAATGGTGCTTCGAGGCTAGGGTTGCCACTCGAAAGCCTACCGGATTCAGAAACTGTCACCCCATGCAACTTTAATGCTTTTCGAAACCTGATCTCGACAAATAACTCAGGTATTTAAGGCAAGTACACTTAGCGCAATTCAGGCCATAAAGCTTTATTCTTATCCTCCTGCCTATTCTGGCGTTTGTGTTGTTATTTGGGGCCAGTCTTCGATGGAGTATTATGGTGACGCGATTGTCTTTGTGAACGAAAAACGGATCCGTGCTTCGGGCTTGATAATTATTTAATTTGTTTTCAATGACAGCAGCGAAACAAGCGGGTGTGAGAAGGAATGCGGATACCCGATCGCGTGATATTCAACCACCAATCAGAAGCCGTAGGACATTACATGACCATAAAAGAAAACCAAACAGTGCTTCGAGACACGCTGTACCAGGCCAGGGTTGCCACTCGAAAGCCTACCGGACTCAGAAACTGTCATTCCATGCAACTTTAATGCTTTTCGAAACTTAATCTCGACAAATAAGTCAGATATTTATGGCAAGTAAACTTTGCGCAATTCAGATCGTAGCGCATGTTTTCTCTTTTGTTATTTAGGCTTTATTCTTAGCCCCCTGACGATTCTACCATTTGTGATGTTATTTGAGACCAATCTTCGTTGGAATATTATGGTGCCGCGATCGTCTTTGTGAATGAAAAACGGATCCGTGCTTCGGGCTCGAAAATTATTTAATTTGTCGATACTTTTCAATTATTTATATTTTAATCCTGCTTGGGTTAGTGTTTACTTTGATTATCTGTAGTACAAATAATGGGAAGTGTGCAAAAGTGGTGACTTTTATGTATTGTAAATCCTGCTATCTTTCATTGGGGTTATGTATGACCTCGAACCGTCCCACTGAGTGAATCGGAAGCTTGCGATGATCTGAATTTGCCTTTTGCAAACTGGATAAGGTAGTAAGTTGTTTGAATCACCTTTAATGACTTGGGTTCTGCAGTCGGTTACAGTCACTCTGTATTCTGTGGAAATTAAAAGTCGTTATGCGTTACACCGAACAGTGCTTCGAGACACGCGGCTCCAGGCCAAGGTTGCCACTCGAAAACCTATCGGATTCGGAAACCCCATGCAACTTTAAGCACTGTCTATGCTTTTCGAAACCTGATCTCGACAAATAAGTCCGGTATTTATGGCAAGTAAACTTTGCGCAATTCAGATCGTAACGCATGTTTTCTCTTTTGCTATTTAGGATTTATTCTTACCCTCTCTACCTGTACTAGTAATTGTGATGTTATTTGGGGCCAGTCTTCGTTGGAATATTATGGCACCGCGATTATCTTTGTGAACGAAAAACGGGTCTGTGCTTCGGGCTTGATTATCATTTAATTTGTTGATACTTTTCATTTATTTATATTTTATTTTTATACATGAATGACTTTCATAATGTAGTCATTAAAGAACCAAAGTAGAACCAAACAAACGACATCGGGGCGAATCATTTAATCATAAAACTCGTCAAGACTCATTATTAACACTTTCGAAGTATCAGCGTAGAAATCTTGCGAGCACGATGACTTAGTCGCAATGTCGTTGTAGATTTCTCATTTTTGCATGGATACATTGTTTAGAAGTACTTAATCAGCAATAAAAAAACATTTTCTCCGCACCTGATGCGCTTAAAACACTTAAAAGCGGCGGCTTTTCCTTTAAAACATTCTGAAATAATCCTTTTAAGCTGATAATTCAAAAGATCGTGTTATTTCTCCGTGCAAACGTTATCATCAGCTTCTTATTTGGAAGTCGCTATCTATTTCAATAAGCATGTGTATTTTCTTTTTGTTATGCAAACGCAATATCGCAGATAGATAACGCTTCGCATGCAAATGTCGTCGAGTGTGCGCCCCAGATACGTAATAAACCTGAATTATTTCTTTGTGGGACGCGCAGCTTATTAAATATTATAAATTCTAACGAGTTTACGTTTCGCGGCGGCTGAGCATTTATACCGCCGAGCGCTTCCGCCTTTTTTAACAACTCTTTTAAATGGGCGCGAGCAATAAATGTAAGACAGAGAGAGGTCCGTGAATGTCCATGTGTTCGGCGTTGAAAGAGACGAGGATCCGTTTACGGCTCGGAAACACGATATGAGAAACCTACTTCAATAAATTCTCGCGTTTCCGGTAATGGACTCGGCGTAACACAGAGAAACCATAAAAGAAAACTTAGTTGCGACTTTATACTCTGCGGCGCACGAAAATTGAGGGAATCGAATTCATTTCGTAACTGTTAAAAGCGAAAATGTGGCCACGGGGCGAATAGAAATTTTCTCTGTGTTAAAAGTGGAAAGCTGCGTGTTTACGTTTTAAATATTTAATAATCGAACGAAATTAAATAGGCAACACTGATCAACCTAAAGGTGGCGTTGCAATTTTTTTCGATGCATTATTATTGTTCATCCTGGCGCCCCCCTTTATTAACACGTTTCAAACCACAGCCATCTCCTTCGAGCTACCTGATGGAAAGTTACCGTTCAGGGTAAGTAAACAGGAGTATTTGATTATTAAAGTTTTGTGGTAGCAAGGCCTTAACCATACATTCAGAACATTACCAACGTGAAACTAACAATTAAAGCAAATTACGAAATTCCCTAGAGTTACGCAAGCTGAGAGCGCTTTCAATGCTAGCACGCAACGGTACACACGCACACGTTAAGGATTCCCTCGGCGAATTTCCATAATTATTCCATTATGTAAACAACATCGATGGAAAACGCGAAGAAAGGTGCGTACGCGAACGTTTTTGGCACAGGTTGCGGCACGACGCCGACCGCTGAATACCAAATTCAAAGTTTGCAAAACGCATTTATAAATCGTTTCGAGCTGAAAAAGAAACACTCGCTCATTGATCGCACCGTATCCGTTGCCGAGGAGGAATTTATCTCTCGTTTCTTGCGCGCAGATAATTCCGAGAATTGTTGAAAAATAAATAAACCGTCCTTAACATTTGTTGCGATAATGAATGCGATAGGAATGATTTGCATTTAAGAACTGCGCCTATTGACGTGCAGAGATACTCGGAATTAAATCAAGCAAACTTGTGATATGATTCGAGGAAAGCAGATTTCGAAAACGTAACAAATTTCAGATTTTGAAATCGTACAATAAAAATATTGTCACGGTACAGCTCGACTTATGAACGAAGTCAAAATTATTCTGTCATTATATAACACGCTGCAATACTGCAGCGAAAAAAAAAACAACTGAATGAATAGAAGATAGATCATCGAATACTTGAATGAATTGCAAGCGGCAAGTGCCTTTCGCTGCAGACAACGTCAACACTTCGGAACGCAGCTCTTTTTTTTTCTCTTTAACAAACCTGTATACTTATGTACGAGTGGTGGTCGCGTTCGCGGATTTCGAGTGACGCGCGTTTTTCGCAACGTCTATGCATTATTTATCTGGCAGACGATTAAAAGGGCGTGTCCTCCAGCATCTTACGAGCGAGGAATCTTGTGCGTTTAGTCACAACCCTCCCTCCCCACCCCTCCCCCCACAATCGAGATGAGTCACCTGTGGTCTGCAATTCATTGACTTTTTGGTCGTCTTCTTCTTCGTCGATGGTCACCTGGTGTTACTCACCGGTAATACCGGGTCTAATTAGCAGCACGTCGCCTTCGGAATTTACACATTCCGGTTATACGCGAACAATTACTTCAAGAGATTAAAAAAAAGACAAATGAATCCAATTAAGAAAATTCGCAAACACAATTGATAAGTAATGATATTAACATTTACTTCCTTAGAAGGTGTCTTCGCAGGTATTGAATAAGTTTGTCAAACTTATGAATAAGACATCCGCGGCCATTTTAATAAAAATCTATTAGTTATGTCAATAACAATTGCTGCGGAAGCAAGTACCACAAAAGAACACAAAACTTGTGTGTTTTTTTAAAGAATTCGCGCATCATTCCATACAAAAAAAATGTCATCTCGCGTAAAAGTTAAATAATAATTTAAAAAATTAGCGAACAGGAGTATGTCAAAATGATTTCAATGTAGACCAAGAGATGGCGCTTATAAACATTGTAGATTAGCCGACAGCAGTAAGTAGTATAGCAAGCGGGATACTGTGACAGTTTTCTTGCTTTGCTCTGGTAAGATGACGTCATTGTCGACAATTCGTCAGATGCAAGAACTAAATGGGATGCCCCTAAACGGCGTATGCACCCCTGCTTAAGGGCAACGACATTATCAACACTTCTTAAGTTACAAAAACAAAGAACTAAGAGGTGACTTCTTCAGCATAAGAAACAACCCCCCTAGAAGCTTTGCTCCGGTAAGATGAATCATTGTCGACAATTTCTAAGATGCAAGAGCCAAAGGGGATGACCTTGAGCGGCACATACACCCCTGCCTTAATGCCAACGACATTATCGACGCTTCTTAAGCTACAAAGAAAGAAAAACTAAAAGGTTACTTCTTCAGCATAAGAAACAACCCCTTTAGAAGCTTTGCTCCGGTAAAGTGAGTCATTGTCGACAATTTCTCAGATGCCAGAACTAAAAGGGATGACCTTGAACGGCACATACACCCCTGCTTAATGCCAACGACATTATCGACACTCCTTAAGTAACAAAAAAACTAAAGGGTTACTTCTTCAGCATAAGAAACAAGCCCTCTATAAGCTTTGCTCTGGTAAAGTGAGTCATTGTCGACAATTTCTCAGATGCAAGAGCTAGAGGGGATGACCTTGAATAACCTGCTTAAGGCCAACGTCATTATTGACACTTCTTAAGCTACAAAAAAAGAAAAAACTAAAGGGTTACTTCTTCAGCATAAGAAACAAGCCTACTAGAAGTTTTGCTCCGGTAAGATGAGTCATTGTCGACAATTTTTCAGATACAAGAACTAAAGGGGATGACCTTGAACTTAAGGCTTAAGGCTAACGAGATCATCGACACCTCTTAAGCTACAAAAAAAGAAAAAATCTAAAGGGTTACTTCTTCAGCGTAAGAAACAACCCCTCTAGACCTTAAACGATGGTCACTTTTCAAAGTCGAAGTGTCACAGTATTCCGCTTGCTATACTACCATGGGGATTCCAGAATTCACTTTCTTATGGACGTATCAAACGTATTGACAGTTCTTCAGAACTAAAGGGGATGACCTTGAATGACGCATATACCCCTACTTAAGGCCATTACCAACACGTTTTAAGTTACAGAAAAAGAAAAACTAAAGGGTTGCTTCTTCAGCCTAAGAAACAAACCCTCTAGAATGGGAATGACCTTAAACGAGGGCCAATTTTTCAAAGCCGAAGTGACTCAGTATCCCGCTTGCTATACTACCATGGGGATTCCGGAATTCACTTTCTTTTCGATGTGTCAAACCCATCGACAATTTTTCAGAACTAAAGGGGATGACCTTGAGTAGTACAGACATCCCTGCCTAAAGCCAACGACATTATCAACACTTCTTAAGCTACAAAAAAAGAAAACTAAAGGGTTACTTCTTCGGCCTAAGGAACAACCCTTCTAGAATGGGAATGACCTTAATCGATGGTCACTTTTTCAAAGCCGAAGTGTCACAGTATCCCGCTTCCTGCACTTTCATGGAGATTCCGGAATTCACTTTCTTATAGACGTATCAAACGTATCGACAATTCTTCAGAACTAAAGGAGATGACCTTGAATAGCGCATACACCCCTGCTTAAGCCCAACGACATTATCGACACCTCTTAAGCTACAGAAAACGAAAAACTAAAGGGTTACTTCTTCAGCTTAAAAAATAACCCTTCTAGAATGGGAATGACCTTAAACGATGGTCACCAACGAGATTATCGACGCTTCTTAAGCTACAAAAACAAAAAACTAAAGGGTTACTTCTTCAGCATAAGAAAGAAGCCCTCTAGAAGCTTTACTCTCGTAAGGTAAGTCAATTTGTTTGATTTTTTTTTTGTGATTACAGTAAATTTGGTAATTTTAATTATTTCATTATTCAATTGTTTTTTTTTTTAAGTAATTTCTGTCCAACTGTTTTTTGTTCAACTGTTTTAAATTAAGTTACAATTTTATGTTATATATACTTTACAACTTCAATTGTTTCCGTTGATTATCTTAAACTATTCGATAGCTTTTTTTTTAATTAACCGATTGTTTTTAAATGAGTGGACAGTTTTGCTCGATTGTCTAATCAATTGTTTTGCGTCTTGATTAATTGTTTATTTTCGAACGTTCATTTGTTTTTACACAGACGACAGTTTACTGTAACTGGTTTTTTTTTTGTTTTTGTAATAACATATCGCCTGTGATTTAGTCGATTGTTTTAAACCAGTTAGTTATTTGAGCAGTCAATTGTTTTTACACTGATCAGTTAATTCACGTCATTATTTTACCTTAGGCCATTGTTTTTGAGCTGTCAATTGTTTCTGATTCATCGATTGTTCCAATTTTAGATTAACTTGACGCTTCTGCTTAAGCGATTGTTTTCAGTTCGTCGATGAATTTTTCTCGTTTGATGATGTATCGAAGGATTCAACTATTTTGAGGGACGTTTCAACTGGAACATGCAAGTTACTGTCAAAAAAAAAAAACAAACAATTATTTGAGGAGTCAATTGTTTTTTCGTTAATCATCCTTGTCATTGTTTTAGGTTAGAACGCTATTATTGAACTGTCGATTGTTTTTGATTCGTCGATTGTTTCAATTTTAGATTAAGTTGACATTTCTGGTTAAGCGATTGCTTTCGATTCATCGATGAATTTTACTTGTTTGAAGGCGCATTGATTTGATTCATCCATCGATTGTCGACAATTTCTCAGACGCAAGAACTAAATGGGATGACCTTGAACGGCACATACACCCCTGCTTAAGGCCAACGAAATTATGGATACATCTTAAGTTACAAAAACAAAAAACTAAAGGGTTGGGTAATGAATAACAAACAACAAACAACCCCTTTAGAAGCTTTGCTCCGGTAAAGTGAGTCATTGCCAACAATATCGCAGATGCAAGAACTAAAGGGGATGACCTTGAACGGCGCATACACCCCTGCTTAAGGCCAGTGACATTATCGACACTTCTTAAGTTACAAAAACAAAAAACTAAGGGTTACTTCTTCAGCATAAGAAACAAGCCCTCTAGAAGTTTTGCTCTGGCAAGATAAGTCATTGTCGACAATTTCTCAGATGCAAGAACTAAATGGAATGACCTTGAATGGCCTGCTTAAGGCCAACTACATTATCGACACTTCTTAAGCTACAAAAAAAAGGGAAAAACTAAAAGGTTACTTCTTCAGCATAAGAAACAACCCCTCCAGAATGGGAATGACCTTAAACGATGATCACTTTTTCAAAGCCGAAGTGTCACAGTATCCCGCTTGCTGCTGTACTTCCATGGGGATTCCGGAATTCATTTTCTTATGGACGTATCAAACGTGCATGTATAATTGCCTATCGTAATTTTTGCTAGGCGTTGGCGAGAGCAAGGAGTGATATTGTGAATCGATACTCAACAGATATGCTCTCCTGTTCTTCAGATGCCATCATCATCAATCAATTCAGGTTACAAGCTCTACAAACACGTCCGCGAATAACTAGTTTGTTGACAAACTGCTCAATTTGATGCTCGACAGACCACCGTGACACACTTCAGCAACTTTATCATCAGCTGCAAGAACCGATTTAACACATCGACTTCCGCAATTAGCTCACGCACGCTCGTTGGGCAGATAAAACGGCCATCTGTAACTGCACGCCAATCAGGGGGCCGTATTTATTATTGTAAACCGATTGTTTACAATTCGCACATGAGCTTCGCGTAAATATTTGATTTTTAACCGACGCTTCTCACGTCTCTAATAATAATAACAATAACACTAAAAGCTGATGTTGTTAGAAAGTTGTATTATTTTAGTGCGTTTAACAATTGTAGGCTTATTTGCCTTAATTTGAATGTTATTAAATCCACTTGGTGTTTATTAAATTGTTATTAAAAAAAAAATAATGTCATTGCGTTCATTCGGTTTTTCTCTTTTTTTTTGATCATTCGGTATCTTCGAATCTCGGAAATCCATTCAAATTTCCTCTAATGATACATCCGTTATCCGCTCCAGATCCACAAACTATTGCACTTTTGCGTCGTTTTTTCTTCGAGTTCTTCGGCCAGACCCGTTACTTTAATGTTATCGTTCATGTTTAATTCGTCGACATGTGCAGAAGCGAGCGGAATCTTTGTCTAATCAACGCCACCATTTCATTTAATCGTGCCGTTGCCTCCGCGTTTTATTGTTATTATTATTTTTCGCTTAATTGCTGTGTTGTTTTTCAGCTCAATTACGAGCCAGCGTCCGCTTTTATTGTTCGCGAATGCGAAATTTTCGTTAGAGGATGACCGCAAATTAGCAGACGGTTTAGGTAAACGGTATCCAAACAAAAAACGGTTCGCAAGTTTTAATTAATTGTTACAAGTTCAATCATCTTTGATGTGCATGTGAACATGTGGGTTTTAATTGAGTATGATTTGAATTTACCGCCATGTACATTTCTGCGATGTTGGCAACACAACCTTGCATTGATTCTTTTTTTTTGTACAGAAGCGGACAACATAATTCGAGCACGCAATTTGCCGCTTAGTTAATACAGGTGCTGAATGTCACTAGTAATTCAGAATATTAAGTTTGACATTTAATTTTTAATTTTTGACGAACTTACGTCACTTGTTTTAGCCGCATTAATTAATCGTCTCTTGTTTTTCTTTATCTTATTCAATTTTGTTCTTTGGCATTTCTTTCGTCAATCGTTGTCTTTGTTGCGTTAATTGATCGCTTTTTGTTTTTCTTAACGTCACTCATTTTTGTTCTTTCGTCAATCGTCGGTCATTCGTTTCGCTTCCTTAATTGAATGTCTTTTGTTTTTCTTAATCTTACTCTTTTTTCCCATTTCTTACCTCAAACAATTGCCACTTGTCTTTCTTGTATTAACTGATCGTCTTTTGTTTTTCCTTAATCTTACTCTTTTTTCCCATTTTTTACCTCAAACAATTGTCACTTGTCTTTCTTGTATTAACTGATCGTTTTTTGTTTTTCTTAACCTCACTCATTTTTTTTTTCTTTCGTCACTCGTTTCGCTTACTTAATTGATTGTCTTTTGTTTTTCTTAATATTACTCTTTTTTGTTTTTTCCCGTTTCTTTCCTCAAACTTTCGTCACTTGTCTTTGGTGGTTAATTGATTGTCTTTTGTTTTTCTTATTCTTACTAATTTTTGTTCTTTCGCGTTTCTTTCGTCAATCGTTCGTCACTCGTTTCGTTTCATTAATTGTTTTTCTTAATCTTACTCATATTTGTTTTTTCGCGTTTCTTTTCGCAGACGTTCGTCACTTGTTTTTGCTGCATTTTTCTTTTGTTTTGCTTAACCTTAATCTTACTCATTTTTGATCTTTTGACGTTTCTTTCGTCAATTGTCTTTTATTGCATTAATTGATCGTCTTTTTTTTACTCTTCCTCGTTTTTGTTCTTTGGCGTTTCTATCGTCAATCGTTCGTCACTTGTTTTTGCTGCGTCAATTGATCACCTTTTGTTTTTCTTAATCTTCCTCATTTTTGTTCTTTCGCGTTTCTTTCGTTAATTGTCTTTTGTTGCATTAATCGATCGTCTTTTGTTTCTCTCAGTCTTACTCGTTTTTGTTGTTTGATGTTTCTTTCGTCACTCGTTTCGCTTTCTTAGTCGATTGCCGTTTGTTTTTCTTAATCTTATTCTTTTTTTGTTTTTGTCCCGTTTCTCTCCTCAAACGTTCGTCACATGTTTTCGCTGCATTAATTGATTGTCTTTTGTTTTCCTTAATCTTCCTCATTTTCGTTCTTTCGCATTGCTTTCGTCAGTCGTCTTTTGTTGCATTAATTGATCGTCTTTTGTTCTTCTTAACGTTACTCTTTTCTGTTCTCTGGCATTTCTTTCGTCAATCGTTCGTCACTTGTCTTTGGTGCGTTAATTGATCGCGTTTTGTTTTTCTTAATCCTATTCATTTTTGATCAATTGTCTTTTATTGCATTAATTGATCGTCTTTTGTTTTTCTTAATCTTATTCGATTTTGTTCTTTATCATTTCTTTCGTCAATTGTCTTTTGTTTTTCTTAATCTTCCTCATTTTCGACCTTTGACGCTCCTTTCGTCTATCGTTCGTCACTTATTTCTGCTGCGTTAGTTGATCGCCTTTTGTTTTCCTTAATCTTCCTCATTTTCGTTCTTTCGTGAGTTGTCTTTTGTTGTGTCTTTTGTTTTTCTTAATCTCCCTCATTTTTGTTCTTTCCCGTTTCTTCCGTCAATCGTTCGTCACTTGTTTTTGTGCGTTAATTGATCGCCTTTTGTTTTTCTTAATCTTACTCTCTTCTGCTCTTTGGCATTTCTTTCGTACTTGTTTTTTCGAGTTTGTTTCCTTAAACGTTCGTCACTTGTTTTTGCTATATTAATCAATCGTCTTTTGTTTTTCTTAATCTTACTCTTTTCTGTTTTCTGGCGTTTCTTTCGCTAATCGTTTGTCAGTTGTCTTTAGTGCGTTAATATATAACGAAACCATAACGAACAAAAGACAATCGATGGTGTAGTAAATGCAGGAAACGAAAAAAAAAAGTTTCGATATTTCTTGCGCCAAAAAATAAATAAAACAAAAGCGATAGCAAAAGAGATCGCCAAGAATTTGACCTCTTTCTACAAGAAATTAATTAATTAATTAAGTAACAAAACACAATCAATTGTGAAATAAAACAAGTTTCTATAAGAATAACAAACGAAACACGAGTGATCGTAACGTGCCGTTTTTAAAATTCCTCCTCATAGTTGGCCGTGAATTATTATTAGTTGTGAACCAGCCTTGCTTGAAACTTGCTGATAAATTGACGTAGATCATAACCTCACTTTTCTTATTGGAAGAAATGTCAAAAAGTTCAAAAAACTTGCTATTTCATACGTCAGGTAGATTGAGGCTGGTTCACAACAAACAATTCACGGCCAACCACGAGGAGAAATTGTTAAAAAGACACGTTAGAATAAAGCAAGAAACAAAAAGTGAATTTGAATTCAACTTTTAATTTTGTTTTTGCGTCAAAGAATAAATAAAAGCGACATCAGCGATGTCTGAAGTATTTATAAGAATAACAAATGAAAGACGATTGATTATATAACAAATATAAAAAACAAAAAATTGCACACGATTTGGATTTAAAAAAAAAGTTAATTTATTTTATGTCAAAAAATGAATAAAAGCGGTAACAAAAGATGTCTGAGATCGCTTTGAATTTGAATTCTTCAATCAATCAATCAATCAATCAATTAATTAATAAAATAAGAAACAAAAGACTATCAACTACAAAGCGTTTAAAAACATGCTTCACGTTTTGTTTAATTCTTTTAGGACAGATGTCACCACAAAATGATAAAACAATTATTTATTTTATAAAAACTCTAAGAGCTGGTTATTTTATTTTCAAATAAAATCACTAGATTTGTCACTAAAACGGTTCAGAAATCATTAAATCTGAACTCGCCACAAGTTGTATGAAATTTCAACAGTAAATCGCCACATCTAGTGACGAAATCACTGGATTGGCAACACTGCAACTATATAAACAGAGATGCTTCTGTCATTTTTTTCAATTTGACACTAGAAATTGCGGCGCCAAATTCAAACATTAAAAATTGTTCACTACACAAAAAATTCGATTTAATAATAAAAACAAAATGATATACACATAAGAGACTTTAAATGCCAGTAATTTTAAATATTTAATTGAATTCTCAGAGATGTAATTTGGAATCTAATTAAATCATCGCATGGGGACGTTTATTATTTTTTTATCGCAGTAATTAACTCATGAAGGACTAATTTATTAGCTTCGCTGATAAACCCGAAATATTTTTATGCATCGAAAACGGGAAACTCACATAAAATGAATCACTTCAGAAAGCGATAACTCCTGTCACTGATATTATAATACCGATTGACGCAAGAAGAATGATTCAATGTAAGCCACAATACGGAACTTCTACACTTTCATTCTTGGATTTGCACAGACGTACAGCTTTTACTTAATAATACACTTTGAAGGAATTTCGCCAGGGAAAACGGCGAATAAACTTCCTTTATTAAATACACATGCATAGTCGTTGTCTCCTTGATTAATCGAGGTTAGCCAAATATTTGTGCGCCGGTTTCTAATCCCATTCGGTTTTCGCCGTGTGGAAACAGCGCTTGTGTTTTTTGTCGTCAGCGATAACTTAATCACGACCAACCAGGAAACTAACTACAAATGCAGTGATATCTCGCCGGTGGAATGCGAAAACTCATGTCATAGTTGATTTGAGACGACCTTGCATTTACTTAGTTCCTGTCGACGCAAAACACTATGAAAAGAAAACGAGGCACCCCTTTCTGTATGTCTTCATTCATGATCACAGCACAAAAGAAAGTGATTTCGCTCTTTCTGCAATAATGTTGTCACGCGCCCGGTTCTACTTTTATAGAGCTTCCCTCTTCCGGGAATCTCTACTCTGGGAACTGGACGAACTTAACGTTAACTATCAGCGTGGCGGTTATTTTAATTTCGAAAACAAAAACAAACCGACAATTCTCTGGTGAAGCGTGATCGCCAATAGAAGAAAAGAAAACAAAAGAATAATCTGTATGGAGTGTCGAATGTAACACGAAAAATTAACTGGTTTTTAAGAAACTGAAGAAAACTCGAACTAAATTCGAAGAGGAAGATGAACAAGATGGACGGGGATTGTTCGAAAATCAAGGTCGGTAAGGAAACACAAGAAAAAAAACTGAAAACACGAAAAAAAAACGTAAGTCGCGAACAGAAAACAAAATTAAAAACTGTGACACGTGACAATTAAAAAAACTAATGCTACAAATAGGAAGAAAAACAACGAAACGCAAAAAAAAACAAACGAAAAAGCTTGATTTGTTTTTCGCAAGCTTTGCGCCGTGAAAAATGCATGCGCCAGGAAGAAGCAAGAAGAAAACAAATGAAAGCTTCATTTTTCATTTGTTCTCCCCCGCTCTTTCTTGCGTACCGAAAGAATTATAATCCCACGATCTTCTTTCGTTTTCCGTTTCGTCCAACTCTGCGTTTCTTTGTTTGTTTCGGTTTTCTTTTGTTTCTGCCTTTTGCGTTTGTGTAAAAAACCGACGAACGACGAAGAAAAGAAACAAGAGACGGATTGTGCGAAAATCAAGACTGACAAGAAAACAAATGAATGAGAGTTCCACGATCTTCTTTTGTTTTCTGTTTCATTGAACTCGGCGTTTCGTTGTTTGTTTCGGTTTTGTTTTGTTTCTTCCTTCTGTGTTTGTGTAAAGACCGACGACTGACAAGAAAAAGACGAACAAGAAAAGAAATAAGACACGGATTATGCGAAAAATCAAAATTAACAAGAAAACAAAAGAAAGAAACGATTATCTCTTGTTTTTCATTCATCCAATTTTGCGTTTCGTTGTTTGTTTCGGTTTCCTTTTGTTTCTTCCTTTTGTATTTGTGTAAAGAATCGACGAATGACGAAGAAAAAGGCGAACAAGAAAAGGAACAAAAGACGTATTGTACGAAAATCAAGACCGACAAGAAAATAAAAGAGCGAGAGTTCCACGATCTTCTTTTGTTTTCTGTTTCATCCAACTCTACACTTCGTTGTTTGTTTCGGTTTTCTTCTGTTTCTGCCTCTTTTGCGTTTGTGTAAAGAATGACGGAATGACGAAGAAAAAGGCGAACAAGGAAAGGAACAAAAGACGAATTCTATGAAAATCAAGACCGACAAGAAAACAAAAGAATGAGAGTCCTACGATCTTCTTTTGCTTTCTGTTTCATCGAATTCTGCATTTCGTTGCTTGTTTCGGTTTTCTTTTGTCTCTTCTTTTTGTGTTTGTGTAAAGAACAACGAATGACGAAGAAAAAGGCGAACAAGGAAAGGAACAAGAGAGGGATTATGAGAAAATCAAGACTGACAAGAAAACAAAAGAAGGAGAGTCTTCTCTTGTTTTTCATTCATCCAACTCTGCGTTTCGTTGCTTGTTTTGGTTTTCTTTTGTTTGTTCTTTTTGTGTTTGTGTAAAGAACAAACGAATGACGAAAAAAATGGCGAAAAAAAAAGAGGAACAAAAGATGGATTGTACGAAAATCAAGACTGAAAAGAATCATTTGTTTTCTTTTCAGTCTTGATTTTCGTTTTCTTCCGTTTCTGCCTCTTTTGCGTTTGTGTAAAGAATGACGGAATGACGAAGAAAAAGGCGAACAAGAAAAGAAACAAGAGAAGATTGTCCGAAAATCAAAACTGACAAGAAAACAAAAGAGCGAGAGTTACACGGTCTTCTTTTGTTTTCCATTCATCCAATTCTGCGTTTCGTTGCTTGATTAGTTTTTTATTTTGTTTGTTCCTTTTGTGCTTGCGTAAACAACGACGAATGGCGAAGAAAAAGGCGAACAAGAAAAGGAACAGAAGACGGATTGAACGAAAATTAAGACAGACATGGAAAGAAAAGAGCGAGAGTTCCACGATCTTCTTTTGTTTTTTTCTGTTTCATCCAACTCTGCGTTTCGTTGTTTGTTTCGTTTTTTTTTTGTTTTTCCTTTTGTTTTATGTAAAGAGTCGAAGAAAAAGGCGAACAAAAAAAGAAACAAAAAACGGATTATATAAAAATCAACATAGACAAGAAAAGAAAAAAGAATGAGAATCCCACGATCTCTTTTTGTTTTATGTTTCGGTTTTCTTTTGTTTGTTACTTTTGTGTTTGTGTAAAGAACTGACGAATGACGAAGAAATAGACGAACAAGGAAAGAAACAAGAGACGGATTGTGCGAAAATCCAAAACTGACAAGAAAACAAAAGAATGAGAATCCTACGATCTTCTATTGTTTTCCATTCATCCAACTCTGTGTTTCGTAGTTTGTTTCGGTTTTCTTTGTTTCTTCCTTTTGTGTTTGTATGAAGAACGATGAATGACGAAGAAAAAGGCGAACAAGAAAAGAAAGGAAAGACGGATTGTTCGACAATCAAGACTGACAAGAAAACAAAAGAAGAAATCTTAATGGTTCGACGAGAAACAACTGAAACAAACAATGCGGAGATGCGAAAAAAATGAAAAAGCAGAAGATCGATGTTTCTGGGGCGGGTGTAACAAAATTAAATCGCACAATTGCCAACATAAAACAAAAGTATGGCAGAGAAAAAATTAAAACTATGTCATACTTCCGGCAATCGAAATAAATGAATAAATAAAAGAGTTTTACAATTTTGTATAATTTTAGTGCCGGATTAACGTTGAAGAAATGCGAAACGAAATTTTCGTGCGGCTCTCCTTTCGCAACTCCAATTAGCGGTGTCGTAAATCCGGCGTGTAACGACGTCACGGGCGAGCATTTCGAAATTTAATTCTCCGCTAATTACGCAAATCCGCGTGCAAAATTTAACTCGGGCGACATTTCGTCTTGATTGTTCAGTGCTTTCTCCAATAATAACAAGCTTAAAAGCGAACACGAATATCGGTTCAAAAAAAAAAAAAAAACGAAGTTTTTGGGCGTGTACAGTCGTGGACAACTTAAAGAAAACATTAAAGCGTATTTCACACATTATAATAGAACATATGGGATTACGTACGTACTGTATATGTCTGTGAAATAAAACGTTTTATTTGGGAGGCAGGGGGGGAGGTTGGAATTGGGTTCTTCGTATTTTCTTTTATATTAACCCCGTTCATTTCGTGTACATGCAATTTTTCCTTGCTTGCCTTCCCTTCTCTTTAAGCTATCCACGATTGTACATGCAAATAATTAATAGTAAATAATAAGAACGCTACTCAGATTTGTTTTAGATTAAAATCGTTAATACGTAATGTCCAAAACATGCGGCAGGTTAATCGCAAATGTCAATACGCCATTCAATAAGAACTACATAAGTGGCGGAGGAAAAAAAGAGCGACCAGGTGTATCGTACACGTAATCTGTTTATTTTCGGACTACGTGACATTAGTTCTCACACGTAACACAATTGCCCGTGTTTAATAAATAATAATAAAAAATTTAAACACCGTTAGCTTTCACTATCTCAGACTCTTAATCTGATACGTGCCGAATATGTGTTGGGGGGCACCACTTGGTTTGACGTCCTTGGGGCTTGCTTAAAACTGCTGCTTTTGAAAACATAAATAAAAAAAAAAAACTAATTTACTAACATTAACTGCTGCGCAATGCATTAAGAAAAAAATAGACCTTCGACGCAAGTCCTTTTTTAAAACGAGATTGGTGTACTTATACAAAAAAAATGTATAGTATAAAAAAAATCTTTATTTTCTACGAAAAATTACTAAAACTGGCAACAGTGTTTAAATTACACATGACGTTGTGCAGATGTGCAACGCACAAGGGCGCCTGATCAGAGGGGTGCCAAATTAATCTGTAATCATTGAGATGGATATACAGTCGAACCTCCATAACTCGAATCGCAAGGAATTGGAAAATTACTTCGAGTTATACCAAGTGATTTATTTTTTATCAACTCTTGCCATGGGAATTTGGATGGCATGTCTTAGCTCTACTATAAAACAGCATCAAGGAGTGCAGTGCCGCCCAGATTTCATGGCAGGAGTTGATAAAAACTTTTAACAAATCACTCGGTAGAAATTTCGAGTTAAAGAGGCGCGAGTGTAACTAAAAACGAATTGCTTCGGAATTAAAACATAATTATTCAAAGCACCATTTGACTGTAAACTTTATTTCAGGAGAATTAAATTTTTATCAGAGTACTACAGATAAATCAGTATATACAGGGTGACTGACAATTGTTTCGCTAGTTACAGTGTTGCAAACAGACGAATAACTGTATGTTAAAATTATATTATTTCCAAAAGTTACCGAGCTGTGCGAAAATATGTCGTCAGATTATGCCAATTTAATTAAAAAATATGGCTTTCTGAGTTGACAGGTGTCAATTTTAAAGTGCTTGTTTGTTTCGGTTTCCTTTTGTTTCTTCCTTTTGTGTTTGTGTAAAGAATCGACGAATGACGAAGAAAAAGGCAAACAAGAAAAGGAACAAAAGACGGATTGTGCGAAAATCAAGACTGACAAGAAAATAAAAGAGCGAGAGTTCCACGATCTTCTTTTGTTTTCTGTTTCATCCAACTCTACACTTCGTTGTTTGTTTCGGTTTTCTTCTGTTTCTGCCTCTTTTGCGTTTGTGTAAAGAATGACGGAATGACGAAGAAAAAGGCGAACAAGAAAAGAAACAAGAGAGATATTGTGCGAAAATCCAAGACCGACAAGAAAACAAAAGAATGAGAGTCCTACGATCTTCTTTTGCTTTCTGTTTCATCGAATTCTGCATTTCGTTGCTTGTTTCGGTTTTCTTTTGTCTCTTCTTTTTGTGTTTGTGTAAAGAACAACAAATGACGAAGAAAAAGGCGAACAAGGAAAGGAACAAAAGACGAATTCTATGAAAATCAAGACCGACAAGAAAACAAAAGAGCGAGAGTTCCACGATCTTCTTTTGTTTTCTGTTTCATCCAACTCTGCGTTTCGTTGTAGTTTCGTTTTTTGTTTTTGTTTGTCCTTTTGTGTTTGTGTAAAGTGACGAAGAAAAAGACGAACAAGAAAAGAAACAAGAGACGGATTGTGCGAAAATCCAAGAGTGACAAGAAAACAAAAGAACGAGATTCCTACGATTTTCTTTTGTTTTCCATTCAGTATATACAGGGTGACTGACAATTGTTTCGCTAGTTGCAGTGTTGCAAACAGACGAATAACTGTATGTTAAAATTATATTATTTCCAAAAGTTACCGAGCCGTGCGAAAATATGACGTCAGATTATGCCAATTTAATTAAAAAATATGGCTTTCTGAGTTGACAGGTGTCAATTTTAAAGTGCTTACAAACTAGATCTATTATATATTAAAGAATAATAAAAATAACACGATCAGTATGATAAAATAAAATAAAATTTGCCTATTGGTAACTTCGAGGGTTGTGCAAGTAAATTCTGTCCGAAATTGCTTTCTGTCTTTCCAGAATTTATGAATCTCTTAAAGGAGGTCATGATTTCAAACTGATTCCGGGAATGCGCTCCTTCCTTTCTATCACCGTTCGTTTCTTTATTCGTCAGACACCCTGTATATGTAAATTCTGTCCTAAATTCCTTTCTGTCTTTCCAGAATTTATGAATTTAGTATAGATAACTGTTGGATATTTATTCTTAAAGGAGGTCATGAATTCAGACTGACTCCGGGAATACGCCCCTCTCTTTCTATCAGAGTTCGTTTCGTTACTCGTCGGAGACCCTGTATATGTAAATTCTGTCCGAAATTTCTTTCTGTCTTTCCAGAATTTATAGATAACTGTTGTGAATTTATTCTTGCTGAAAGGAGGTCATGAATTCAGACTGATTCCGGGAATACGCCCCTCTCTTTCTATCACCGTTCCTTTCGTTATTCGTCGGACACCCTGTATATGTAAATTTGGATTAAATGAAGGGTGTGTTTAATTTCGAATTTATCTAAATATAACGACGCGTCAAATTGCTTCTGATAATTACGATTAAATCCGCCTTCCCCCCCCCCGGAACATTACAATATAAATTTTGGAGAGAATCTGGCAACCATGAACCCAGTCGGATAACATGAATTGTTTATTTATGATATACGTGTGTAGTTTAAAGCCGGCCCTGCTTGTTCTTTTTTTCTTCATTGAAAAATCTGTATACTCCAAGCAATTACTTTACTTGTTTTCTGGTAACAGCAACAAAAAAAGTTGAATTCAAGAAATTACTTGCGTATTATTTTTAATTACAAGAAGAAAAAAAAACTACTCACCTCTAGTACAGCGACACTATTTAAATCCTCCCACTGACAAAATTGCAGCAACAACATTCAGTAAAGCGCACAAAATTCCAACACATTTCGCGTGCGAATCACTTTTTTTCGCTTACGCACACCACCACGTGCAAGAAGTGCTATTGTCCTCCGGTTCGCACCTTACAATTTCAGCGTTCGAACGAACCCCGACCGTTTTCGATTCACGACTGGCGAAAACCGAGCGACATCGTCATCGAACTGCCTCCCTCAAGCTATCACCTTCCACATCCAAGGCGCACTGAAGAGCAAGAGATCCTGTTGCTTGACATTAATGTTGACTCGTTTTTGTTCGTGGCCGCACGAAAAATACCGGTGCGGTGTCGTGTTGGTAAATTAAATTCTTCGGATTCCATCGCTCGAGATCCCAGATAATTTATGGTGGAAAACAGGGGTAGTGGAGCGGCTGTGAGGAGGTCTTTGAGTGAGAGAGCTTCTTTTTTGTTTTTACTGGCGCGATAAAGCGGCGTTTTGTTGGCCACTTGTTCCAAGAGCTGTAAAATCACGCAGTTCCAAGATAACACAGGTAGTCAGTCGGTCGAGTACGATGAATATCGAAAGCAAACAGGGGCTCTTTACAAAACGTTTTACTATTTTTTGGCTTCAACAGTTTATATACTTATTCATTATACAGAGGCATCAAAAAAAAATGGAAAGAATGTCCACAATGGACATGCGCACATACGTAACGCAACAGGGTATTTAAATGTATTTTAAAGATTGACCGTTCACTTAATTGAGCCATAGCCTATAGCCTATGATTTATATTACCTATCACTAGCAAGTTGAGTTTCAACATAACCTAGTTTCGTTCTGTCACTAATAAATGGTAGTGTAAAGCACTATTGTCATTTTAATAATTTGTTTGAAATATTTAGTGAGTTTGCATGTGTTGAAAATTTAGTGATTTCGTGCTGCTTTAGTAACGAATTTAGTGATTTGTTCAACTCTTATAATCCTTACATAATAATTATTTAGTCACGCCCTGTATATAATAAACTATTTGCAAAATGGAGTCCATATAACTTTCATTTGAAACATTTTTTTTTGGAAAATTACTTATTAGAGAGGTATGAAGTGAACATCCGGTATATGTAACAGACCTTACGTAAAATAGCAGGACATTTTCCAGAATTGTTTTCTTTTTAACCAATTCATTTAATATCAAGATAAGCGGAGGCTGAAAATTCTTTATTGAAAGTTTTGTTAGTACACAGAGACATTAAAAAAAATTGTATAGAATGTGACGTGCATACATACGTAACGCACCAGGACATTTAAATTTATTTTAAAAGTGACTGGGGATTGATATTTGTTTATTTTAAATCTGTTATTATACAGGGTAATCGAAAAGTATTGTAATAAACAGGTTGTGTAATGATTGTTTTTTACCAATTAAATTAATTTCGAAGACAAGCAGCGACTGAAAACGTTGTTATTATACAGAGACATTAAAAAAGATTGTGATAAAAACATTCACGGACCTATATACGTAGCGAAGTATTTAGACATTTCAACAGATGTTTTCCGCCAGTCTTTTGTTTTAAGAATACATAAACATAAAAAACCGAAAATCTCTATTTATTAAATGTACGAGGACATCAATGGAAACATTGTTTAAGGAAAATCCGTTAATATACAGAGGCAATAAGAAATTGGCAGTGTCATCTGCAATTGTTTTGAGAAACTTGTAGAAAAGTATAATATGCAACAACAAAATAAAAATATTTAGGGAAAAATTAAAATTAACGAAAAACAAAAGAAGAAAAAAAGACAATTGCGCCACCTGTCGTCGTAGTTTTGTACAAACATTTCTCGAAGAAACGGAATTTTAAAAAATAAGTGGCGCCATCCAACGTTGACTAGAAAATAAAAACAACAGTGCCGCCATCTGTCGTAAACTGGCACAAGTATTTCTCTGGGGTTTTCTCTATTAGTAAAGATTTTAGATTAATGGTGCCATCTAGCGCTGACAATGACAATCGCAGAGAAAAAAGAAATTTCTATAAAAAGAATGACGTCATGTTTTGCGGATGAGAAATTTAAATAAAGCGTTATTTCAATTTGGCGCCATCTAGCGGTAACAGTGACATTCACAAACAAAGAAGAAAATTAAATAAAATACGACTTCCATTTTCTTTTCTTTTTATAGAGTTTTCTTTGTCTGTGAATGTCTTTGTCAGCACTAGATGGCGACACTAGTCTAAAATGTAGAGAAACGTTAGGGAGATATTTTAATTAAATTTCTCATTTGCGACACGTCACGTTATTCATTTCGTTGTTGCTTTTCATAAAACTTTCTTTTCCGTCTGCGATTGTCATTGTCAGCGATAGATGGCGCCACTGATCTAAAATCTTTACAAACAGAGAAAATGAAAATCAAATTTCGTGCTCTCAGAGAAAACCCTCGTGCCACTGTTTTTCTTTTCTATCAACACGGCATGGCGCCACTAATTTTTTTAAATTTTGTTTCCTCAAGGAAAGTTTCTGTACAATTACGACAGGTGGCGTAATTGTCATTCATTTTATTTTTACTTCTTGGAAAATTTCCTTTTTTTGTCTGCCTCTGACAATTATCAACATTAAGATGGCGCCATTAATCCAAAATCTTGTCTAATAGAGAAGAAGATAATTAAGTTTCGTGCCAGAGTACGATAGATGGCGCCACCTGTCGTAATTTTGTAGAAACATTTTTTGAGGATACAATTTTTGAAAAATGAGTGACGCCATCCAGTGTTGACAATAAAGATTTAAGATTAGTGGCGCCATCTAGTGCTGATAATGGCAATCACAGGTAGAAAATTCTGTAGAAAGTAAAAATAAAAAAATGGCGTCATATGTCGCAGATGAGAAATTTAAATTAAATATCCTTGCGTCATCTATCTGAACATTAAAAAAATAAAATAAATGACGTCATCATCTGTCACAGATAAGAATTATTTCAAATAAAGTTCAGTGGCGCCATCTATCTAAAAATTAAGGTGTTTCCTCTGACACAGAGGTGGATCTTTGAGTTTTATTCGCCACCAATTAAAAGATGGCGCTGTTCGTTTAAAGAACATTCATCTCTGACTCCACCTAATAAAATAATAAAAACAGGCTTTCATTACTCGCCAAGAGATGGCGGTGCGGAATTGTCGTTTAGCAGTGACATTACAGCAGGAGATGACAGCTAGATATCCTCTGACAACCTTTCTCTTAAAGTAGCCGATACTTATTTGCCTTAACCTCAATGGCCCGTATTCTCATCTTATGATTAAAGTCGTGTTTAACTCAAGTCGTGATTAAAATAAGCAAGAAACGATATAGCTTTATGTCGCTTTAATATGTAAGAGAGCTATGGAGAGCGTTGCCATGATAAAAGCACGTTATTAAATTAATCATACAATGAGAATACGGGCCAAAGCCATACCTAAATGGGTCATGGGTGTCCTGCATCGGTAGTTGTCGACTACAAAGTTCGAAAACACACACTCATCAAAGTTGTACTCTTGATAGAAGTCGTCCAAACCAACCATTATTTAGGTGGACAATCGATTTTGACAGTTCCGAATTGCTTATTCGCCGTAAGTGACGTCAACTTTCTTATTTTAAGTGGAACATCCTATATATTTTTACTTATTTGGAATCTGCAGGTCATTGCGAGCTCGAATATGTTTCTGACGGTTCCGAACTAGTCAGAAATTGCCTCTGGAACAAACCTATTAGAGGCAGAATAAAACTAGGTTAGGTTCAAGTGTAGCTTGACAGCGACAGCTAATATAAATCAACGTTATGGCTATGGCTACGTTAAGTAAACTGTCAAAGACGAGTCAAGTTAACTGAGTTCATTTTCTTAATTAATGATTGATCATGGTTAGTGCACGTCGATTCTTTACTTAACTCAACCTAGCCCATTTGATTTTGACTACTGTCAGTGTCAAAGTCGTGATGGTACATAACCTAGTTTTTGATTTGTCGGTAAAGACATTCGCTGTCAACCATGAAGCTGTATGCATCTCCGAATCGTACTGTATGTAAGAGCGTAGAAATTAAATATAACATGCTCTTTTCTAAATTTGTACATATTTTGTTTTAATCCGTTTTCTTTATTTGCAAGTCGTTTTCACAACTCGCAAGACCTTAATGATTTCTTAGTAATGGCAAGTTAGTTACACCGACAACAGTCCTCTGAACCCGAAGAGGCTCAACTAAGGATACGAAACGATAGGACGATGAGATGGATCGATTTTATGGGTTCATCGGAGATTTAAAAATAAAACGCATCTGCGAAAAAACACGTAGCCGCCTGCCGTTTATTATCGAGCGTCGGTTACACAAGAGTAATATTAATTTCTCATTAGAATAGAAGACAAACAACTTTTATGTATGTTATCGGCTGACGACGGCTGTCCTTGTATTTAAAATAATTCTTTGGATCATCACCTCCGCTCGCTCACCTGCGGATGCTACTTTAAAATCGTTACACGCCGCAGGTGCGACTGTTTATTGACGTCTCAAATTGTTTATAAATCCGTTACGACGACGTCTGCACGACGTGCGGGAGCAGATTAATTTTTCTCAGGCGTTGTTGCACCTCTTCTTGCGTTTGAGGTGCCGCTGGTTTTGGTCCGGTTGGTTTCTTTTTGGAATTTTACTTTCGTACCAGGACGTATCGGTGCACTGCGACGAGGATCTTCGGACCACCGTTCCTTCTTATTTTACGTATTTCCATAACTTTCTATAAGTAATTGGACTGTAATGAGTGACGAGTCTTTTTGCGTTTATCTCAATTTTCAGTTTTTTTTTTTTTTAATTTCAAGGTAGAGACGGAACAAGTTTTTAAGCGACATCTCTTGGCTAGACACGTGATTTCACAGTACTTCACAAGACAACAAAAATCTCACTCATGATATAAGAACCTCGAAGACCCATCTCTGTACTCGTGTCTAGAGTTACTTGATATGTGCGCCACCTTTTGGCTTGTTACGTTCTGAAACTTCCACACGGAAATTTAGCAATGCCGGAGAATTTTGGCCATTTTAGAGTTCACCGTTGCAACCTCAATCACCCCAGCATAGGCTTGAAATTATCGATCGATGAAAGCTAACGCTTGATCGATAACCTTTGCGTTTATTGGATGGAGCTGACTTCCTTTGATATTCCTACGCGTCAAGTCTCATCTTTCCGCTCGGTGTTGTGGGAAGCGCGTCATAATTCGTTCACCGCCGGTGGTGCCGTGTCATGTGTTGCAATTTGTTGGAGTTTTTACTAGGAAAAATTAGAATGAATATCTAAAGTTCGTCTGGCGGTAATTTAAAAGATTTTTTTTTCTTTAATTATCTTATCAAGCTTGGAATGTGATAACGTCCAGGTAATAAAAATAGTAACGGGTGAGGGCATACGAGTGGGTAAGATTAAAACCTCCTGGTGTTTGTCGAATGACCTTCTACAGAATCAAGACGGTTTGGGAACGCCATTGAAGTTATTACGAAACAATGGCTGGGTTTATAGTTGAATTCTTGGCTTCCGGTTGGAACCGCGTGTCTCGGATTTCTTCACTGCCGACGTTTCGTTCTTCGTTGCAGAAGAACTTCTTCAGGGCTGCTCCTGGTGGTGATGCTGCTACTGCTGCTGCTGTTGGTCTTGCTGCTGCTTCGCGTTAGTCGTTGAAACTGAGGCTGGGTTTATAGTTCACCCTGGCGTCTTTTGTAATAACATCTAAATTAATCTCACTATTACTAGCCAAGTTTGGTTTGGACTTGTTGGCAACGCCATCTATCAATGTTTTCACGAACTAAATTCTTGAATTCATTTTAAAATTCCAGTACGAATGTTTCCTCCTCTGACACCAATTTTCTTGTCGTTTCTTCTGTTTTCTTCCAATGTGACGCCAGTGAACATGAAACTTGCCTTCCAGATTCTTCGCTAGATGGTGCTTCGACATATTTTAGCGCGAATTTTGTCTGAACAATCGAAATCGCTACGTAATTAAACTTCCCGCTTTCCCATCGATTTTTCCACGTTTCCATGACGACTTAAGGTAAACGCAAAGCAGCAGCAGCAGCACGCCACGGCGAATTTCTGCCCGCTTCGAATTCGTTCTTGAAAGATCAACTGACACATGAGCAGAAGGTAATTATGACTTGCCTAATTTTCGTCTCGTTTTTTCCCCAAGTCTTACGAAACCGTTTCACATTTTTATGCAAATCACGTCGGGCGGCGCACCGCAATAGCGCGCGTTGCAGGAATTTGCCTTACGTTGAACTTGCTGGGAAAATACCGGGGCACTTGCATTCGAGAATGAAAGAAAGATGGAAAGAAAGAATCGCGTTCTTCCTAGACAAGAAATCTCCCAATTAGTGTCACGATTATTCAAGAAATTCGTTCGTTCCGAGTTGCTCTTGTACTATGCGTTATGTATGTGCGTAACAATAATTGTTAAAGGATGTAGTTAGTTCTGAGCTCGACCAAAGTAATTCAGTAAGGCAGAAACGTAATCCGTTGCAATGAACGCGCGCGCTTATGCGAATAGCGTTTAACGCCCGAAGGCTCTTTTGCAACGCTATACACATAATTGTATAACGTTGCGAAATGAAATTCTAACCTACTTTAATCATAGTGAGATTGCAGATTTGAATAATTCGGCGAGACGGTGTGTGCTCTTTAGATTTTATAATTCAGATTATATTATTTATTGTTCTCGAATTTGCCGTCGATTTATCCGTGACTTTTCGAACACATTACAGCACCATCTGCATGCATTTTCCCAAACTTGTTTTTCAAATCTGGCCCAATCCGAATTATGCAATTTTTTCTTTGCGATTTTCTGCCCACGTAAAGGCACTCTCCCTTTCTTTTCCCGACGCACATTTTGTGACACGTCACCATCGCCATCTGTTTATATTCTCATGAACTAATTTCCTCGATTCGCATTAGAATCTCATCTGATTTAAATGTTGTGTGTTCACTTAATGTCTTTCTTTGTTTGACAGTTGATTTTCCTCAAAAATTTTGGCAGGCATTTCCACGAACTTAATACCTAAATTCATTTTAATTTTGTTTTGTTTTGTGATTTTCCATTGACGTAATGTTATCATTAAATGTTATTATTTAACACCTCTTTGTTATTCTCCAGTTTGTTGTCTTTTTTACCCGCAATTTTCCGGACTAATTACAGCGCCATCTGTGTACGTTTTCGAGAACTCGTTCCTTGAATTGTCTCTAAAATCTGATCTAATTCGGATTCTGTGATTACTTTCTTTCTTTTAATTTTCTGTCCACGTAAAGCCCTCGCTCTCTCTCTCTCTCATCGTCTGAATGTGTTATTTTATTCAACTGCAGATTTTTTTTTACATGTCACCATCGCCATCTGATTACGTCTCTACAAAGTAACACTCTGAATTCGCTTTAAAATCTCGTCGCGATTTTTTTCTTCGTTCTTTTAGGCAAGATAACATTTTTCTTGTTTCTTGAATATTTGCTCATGGACGAGTTTTGTTTCTGGGCTAGGGCTCTATATGTATTATGTGAGTAAAACCTTCCGCCATTTTGAATTCCAACAAAATAAGTTTGTGTTGTTTTGTTTTTGAATTTTTCATCTGGTCTTCACGGAAAGGTTTTGATAAGCAACCAACGCCATCTCTTGACATTTGCACGAACCAATTCCTTGTATTCGCTTATCCGGAACGAATTTCGTAATTTTATCTCGCGTGATTGGAATTCTTTTCGGCTCTTGTGTTTTTTTTTCTCGATTTTTGAAATTGCAAAGTGGTACGTAGTCGCAATAATTATCAGGCAAGCCTCGTAGCTAACTGTTTTTCACGTTTGTTGTTGTTTTAGCGACTTGAACATTTCGAGATGGTTGGAGGCGCACCTGGACAGGAGCGCCGGGCTCTCGACGATGCCCGGAAGCGTCGTGCTCGCCGACGTTTCGGGCGACGGCGATCATCGTCTGGTGCTCGCCGACTTAAAGTTGGCCAACGACGAGAGGTCGAGGCTCAAAGTGTACAAGGGAATGGTCCTCGTTTCGGATCAGATTCTGCCGGACATTTCCAGCTCTGTGGTCAGTTTCTACACCGACAATTACGACTCGAAAGTGCCAGGTGCAGCTCCTTTTTTTATCTCACTCAGTGAAATACTTTTATTCGTTACTTATTACTATTACTATTTAATTTAACACTGTATTGCTTAATGGCAGGCGTGTTTACCAAGAGGTGGACTTTTATTCGATAATTCAAATGCGATTTAAAACCCCATTTGTCATGAGTTTCAATTTCTTTTGATTCGACGCTCATGATTGCTTTGTTTTTTTCCCGAACAACGTCGGATGTTAGCAAGTGCCATCTGTCGGTTTTCACTTCAATTAATGACCCTAAATTAGCTTAAAATTTCATGACATGAGTGTATTGTTTTATTATTATTCGATCGTTACTATTGGATATGCAGTTAGGGTCAAGTAAATAAGAAAATGAAAATTTTAACTCTATGGGAAATCCCCGGAAATCAATAGAATGAATTTTGTAGTCGTAGCGGTTGCTTGCGGTTCCGATTTATTAATCTACAAGAATAACAAACCGTACTTCAAGTTCACCGTCCCATCTCAGTCAGTCCTGGCTCTTGATGTGGACGTGTGGAAGAAACTCTCCGAGGAGTCCACCGAGGACCTAACCAAAATTCTCGACGCCCTCAAAAGCGTACCCTTCAACGCGCTTTCTTCGCGGTAAGTAATCCGCTGATTTAATAGAAAAGACATCTTGATAATCCACAGATCTCAGAAGTTACTAACTCTGGAGTCGACTGAACGGGAAGAGTTCGTCAGGAAGTACAGCAACGTCGACCTGGTGAAAATGTCACCCATTACATGCATGACGGTCTTATGCAGAAGCACGCAGGACAAAACTTCACCGGCCTGTCCGGTTTTGGCCACCGAAGCGGGGCAAATCTTCATACTGGATCCACAGTTGTTAACAATCCTCCACCAGGTAAAAAAAAACAAATTGGATCGAAACCAGAAAATACTGACGCAAAGCTTTGAAGGCGTCGGTCTGCAACGTCAAGGCCACACCCTGTATATTAAAAGCGGCCGGGGCTTTCGACGTCGAATTTAGAATAGCCATCGCGTGCAGGGAAGGCCTGGTGTGCCTCCTGAGGCGGAGCTGGTTGGAAGGAAAGGTCCTTCTGCAGTTAACCACAAACATCATCGACATGGTACTAACACCCGGTGATAATTTTATTATGTTGGCAACGACGAACAAGACGCTTCACTGCTACACGAAGCGAGTACTTAAATTAATTTTAATTAGTCGAACAAAGGCAGTTGCCCCGCTGCGTTTTGTTTTAGGGCAATAAACTGTGGACGCTGACGACCAACAATGACATAACTTGCTTGTGCTTGGTGCCCCTGAAACACTTGAGCACTTCTCTGGTGGCCGTCGGCATGAGAGGGGGCGCCATACATTTATATCAGGGAAGGCATCTGGTGGATGTGATGGTTGCGCCCGAGACACCATCGACCATAGTTTTTGGACAGATGGGGCAAGAAGAGCACGTCATGATCATCATAACATTGGGTACATCAATGCTGAATAACTCAAACGAGTGAGATCTTTCTCTTTCGCTTTTGGGATTCGGTCGCTGAAACGACACGACGAAATTTTAGAAATTATTCCCGAAACGCTGAAAATACCCGACAAATTAAACGAAAAAATATAAAGAAATGAAATTCCAATCAGAAGAGAATTTAAAACGCAATTGTTAATTCTTGAAAACGTAAAGAGATGGCGCTGGTGGTAAAAACAAAGATACGGAATTCAAGGACATATGAAGAAGTTACTACATTGAAGAAAATCGGAAAAAACGCAAACAACGAAAAGAAAATAAAATTTGAGTTTGACTTAGGAGAATTATCGATGAAAATAAAATAAATTATTAAAAAAAGTTAAAAGAAAATGAAAAAATTTCAATGAAAACAAGAATTTAAAACTCAGTTGTCAGAGTTGGTTCGCGAATATATACAGAGATGGCGCTGGCATTAAAAGACACATTAACAAATAACGTTAGACGTTGAATTCGAATCAGATGGGTTTTGAAGCGAATTCATTTACATGAGACGATGTTACCAGCGCCATCTCTCAAAATTTTCACGTACTACGTGCATTTGTTTCGAAATTTTCATTTGGTATCGATTTTATTTTGAAAATTAATTTACGTGGACACCGAAAGATGGCGCTAGCTGACGTGTTCGACCATATCTGACGTTGTTAATGACACATTCAAGAAAATTTAGACAGATGGCGTTGATAATGAATCAAAAAATTCATCGATTAAAGAAAAGATAATAAATTTAAGGAACAGGAAAAATGCGGCGTTGTAGAACATCGCGAAAAAACCAGAAAAAAAAATCGCTGAGCTCAGATGAGATTTTAAAGCCAATTCAGAATATTAAAAAAAAATGAACGCGCAGATAGATGGCATTAATAACTTGTTTCGGGAATTATGGATAAAAATAAGATAAATTCTTAAAAAAAGTGAAAAGAATTAAAAAAATCTCAATGAAAATAAGAATTTAAAACTCAGTTGTCAGAGTTAGTCCGTCGAAACGCAAAGAGATGGCGTTGGCATAAAAAAGATTCAAGAATAACAAATAACGTTAAACGTTAAATTCAAATCGGATGGGATTTGAAGCGAATTATTTACAGGAGAAGATGTTACTAGCGCCATCTCTCAAAATTTTCACGTACTATGTGGATTTATTTTGAAATTTTCGTTTGGTATCGATTTTATTTTCATTCTTCTTCCGATTTTCTCAAATTTTGAAAATTAATTTACATGGACGACAACAGGTGGCGCTAGCTGACGTATCCGACTATTGTTAATGAAAAACACATGACACATTTAAGAAAATTTAGACAGATGGCGTGGATAACAAATTCAAAAATATTGCGTTGAAGAATATCGTGGAAAAACGAAAAAAAAAAAAAGATTCGCTTGCTCAGATGAGATTTTAAAGCCAATTCAGAATATTAAAAAAAAAAATGAACGCGCAGATAGATGGCATTGATAACTTGTTTCGGGAATTATCGATAAAAATAAGACAAATTCTTTAAAAAAAGCGAAAAGAAAATGAATAAATGTCAATGGAAATAAGAATTTAAAAATCAATTGTCAGAGTTAGTCCGTGGAAACGCAAAGAGATGGCGCTGGCACTAGAAAACACCAGAATAACAAACGTTAAATTCGAATCAGATGGTCAAATCCCATCTGATTAGAGAATTAATTTGCAGGAGATGTTACTAGCGCCATCTCTTAAAATTTCACGTACTAATTCCGTGGATTTATTTTTGAAATTTTGATTTGGTCTCGATTTTGTTTTCGTTTTTCTTGCGATTTTCTCAAATTTTGAGATTAATTTTGAAAATTAAAGTACGTGGACACCGATAGATGGCGCCAGTCGACCATACGTGACGTTGTTAATGAGAAAGACATGACACATTTAAGAAAGTTTAGACAGATGGCGTGGATAACAAATCCTGTTTCGAGAATTATCGATAAAAATAATATTAGTTCTTAAAAAAAGTTAAAACAAGAAAAAATATCATTGAAAATAAGAATTGTCAGAGTTAGTTCGTGGATACGCACAGAGATGGCGTTGATATTAAAAGACACAACAAGAATAACAAATAACGTTAAACGTTAAATTCGAATTGGATGGGATCTGAAGAAAATTAATTTACAGGAGAAAATGATACTAGCGCCATCTCTTAAAATTTTCGCGTACTAACTCCATGGATTTATTTTTGAAATTTAGATTTGGCTTCGATTTTATTTTCGTTTTTCTTGCGATTTTCTCAAATTTGACATTAATTTTGAAAATTAATTTACGTGGACCCGACAGGTGGCGCCAGCCGACCATTTGTGACGTTGTTAATGAGAAAAACATGACACATTTAAGAAAATTTAGACAGATAACAAATCCTGTTCCGAGAATTATTAAATTAAATTAAAAGAAAAAGAAAAGATATCAATGAAAATAAGAATTTGAAACGCAATTGTCAGAGTTAGTTCGTGGATATGCAGAGAGATGGCGCTTATATTAAAAGACACAAGAATAACAAATAACGTTTAACGTTAAATTCGAATCGGATGGGATTTGAAGCGAAAATTAATTTAATTTAATTTCACGTACTAACACCATGGATTTATTTTGAAATTTTCGTTTGGTATGGATTTTATTTTTGTTTTTCTTGCGATTTTCTCAAATTTGAGATTAATTAATTTACTTGGACATCGACAGATGGCGCTAGCAGATGTGTTCGACCATATCTGAGTTAATAAAAAACACATGACACATTCAAGAGAATTTAGACAGTTAGCGTGGATAATAAATCCAAAAGATGTTACTAGCGCCATCTCTCAAGATTTTCACGTACTAAATCCGTGGATTTATTTTGATATTTTCATTTAGTTTCGATTTTATTTTCGTTCTTCTTACGATTTTCTCAATTCTCAAAGATTTGCCAAATATATAATAATAATGTTGATTGTCATTAGGTCTTGTAAAAAATATGTTGACATTGTCAAAATAATACATAATCAACGCCATCTGTTTAGTTTTCTTTGAAAACACTTTCAAAACCCAACCGTCATAAATTTTCGTTTCTTGCAACGTTTTCGTTTTTCTTATAACTCAACATCCTTATAAAGTTGTTGCTATTATTTTTTTTTTCAACGTCAGGCATGTTGATAAAGTGTCATCTGTCGATGTTAACGTACAAACAACGTCAACAAAATGTCGATATCAAAAGCCGCAGCTACAAAACCAAAATGACGGATACGAATTTGGTGATTTTCTTTTACTTTCTTGCGATTTTCTTTGACATAGTCTTCGTTTGCCCTTGAGTTTGTTATTTTACGGTTTTTTTTACCGTCAGCGCCATCTCTTTACGTTTTCTCGAACTATACACATACATCAGATCTCTAAACTAGCTTAAATTCACATCTGATACGAATTTGGTGATTTTTTTTACTTTCTTATGGTTCTTTTTACTAACAGCGCCATCTCTTTGCGTGTTCATGAACTAATTGTTTGTTTTCGCATTAAAGTCTGATATGAATTCCTTCCTGTTTGATTAGCTTCTTTTCGTCGACGCATTTTTGTCTTGTTATCAAAGTTTTCACGAACTAATTTCCCGAATTCATTTTAAAATCTCATCTGATGGGTCTACTCTCTTCCTTCTCTCTCGTCTAATTTAGAATGTCTTACTCAATGATTTTAGGAGGCGCTGTCAATTTTAAAATACTGAAACGCACAGCCGATTTCAACTTGTCCAAGCACGACGCCCTGGCGCCTCCTCAAGCCCAAACCAAACCGCTGCCCCTTCCCAAAAGGAGCAAGCTCTTCCTGGAGCAGAGCATGAGGGAGAGAGAAAACGCAGTGGGTGCGTGAGCAACGCGCGATGTAAATTTCGTCTTGCTCAATTGCGTTCCTTTTTCCTCAGAGATGCATCAAAACTTCCAGAAGGATTTGATTCGTTTGCGTTTGATAGCGGCGAGGGCGACCGTCCAAGTGCAGTCGGACCAATCGGGGGTGGGCAACGAGCGGGAATTGATCAAATTATCGGCACAGGTGGCCAACTCTTTTTTCCCCAGAACGCTTTAACTTACCGCTACACTTTTAGGTGTTGGGGCTTGGCCCAAAATTCACGCTCATTCTTTCCTTGGAAAACATGAACACCAGCAAGGCTTTATATGGATGTACCGTGGTGTTTCATACAAAACCAAACGTCTATAAATTGTTGACGTATTTAATTAAGGTAAATACGTAAGTCGTAATTTAAAAAAATTTAAAAATCTTGTATGCGTAGTGATAGGCAATTTAATTAACGCAGTGCAAGTTGGGTTGCCTATGTTACTTAAAATATAAAATTCCTTCTTTTGTCCTGTGAAGGTGCCACTGATTCCCCCGGGGCTTTCCTACAAACTGGAAAACAAAGTTGAAGAATCCCTTAGATCCGAGCATGACGTTGATGGAACCGAACAGGACCTGAATACTCAGCAAAATCAAATAATTCGGATCTTCGTGATACGTTTGGGGGAACCACAGCCCCTATTGGCCGCCACGATTAATATGCCACCGACAGATGTTATAGCAATCTAATAAAATCACTATAATAAAGTTATTGTCCTATCAATGAATTTGTTTAAAACAGCAATTGGTTTAACTTTCGTGTTATTTTGGTTGCCTACTTTGTAGGGATTTAATCGTAAATTTCCTTAAATCGCTTGCATTCATAAATAAATGTGTAAGTTCTAATTAAGACATAATGAAAACTGCGAAGGACATGGAATAATTTAAAGAGAACTAGAATTTGATTGTTGTCCGACAAATGAAGTCTGTTTTTGTGATGCTGTACTAGTGTACGCTGGTGTACACTTTTTCTTTTCATAAAATATTCTTTAATGAAGCCTAAATTCTTTGATAACCTGTCAATACGAGACATACTCGTTCATGTTGACATACCACGCAAACATTTCAGGTTGCATTAAAGCGAGTTTTGCAAAAAATATGCATTGGTGTACACCAGTGTACGATAACAAACTGACCTATAAGCAGACTTAAGACAATTTCGATGGTTGTTATGGTTACGAAGTCTGGCCAGAAAGTGAGAGGGAATAGGGCAACACCAAGTTGTAATAACGGAATAAACGGTGACAATAAAGTAAATCAAAAATAAATGAAAAAGAAAGATAAAAAGCTGTAGGTACTCTCTTAAGTCCCAAGAACTCGCTAAGAAATAATTAAATAGATAAAAAAAACAAAGTTCCAATTAGATGAGAATTTAAATACTGAATTGTGAAAGTTAGTTCATGAAAACGTTAAGAGATGGCGCTGGTGGTTAAGAGAACCGCAGGTTAACAAATACAAGGAAAGACGAAGACGTTACGTGGAAGAAGATCGCAAGAGGAGAAAAGACAATCACTAAATTCGATTTAGATGTGAATTGAAACCAGTTCAGAGATTTAATTTACGTGGACACAGACAGATGGCGCTAGCTGAGAAGAAAAGGATAACCGAAACAAATGGCACGAAACGAAAACCCATTACTGAACGGATGAAAACGGTAGAATTCCAATTAGATGAGAATTTAAAACTGAATTGTGAGAGTTAGTTCATGAAATCGTAAAGAGATGGCACTAATGGTTAAGAGAAAAGCAGGATAACAAATACAAGGACAAACGAAGGCGTTACGTGGAAGAAGATCGCCAGTAAAGAAAAGAAAATCACTAAATTCGAATTAGTTGTGAATTTAAACCAGTTTAGAGAATTAATTTCCTTGAACACAGACAGATGGGGCTACCTGAGAAGGAAAGGAAAACCGAAATAAATGACAAGAAACGAGAAATCGTTACCGAACGGATAAAAACGGCAGAAATCCAATTAGATGAGAATTTAAAAACTGAATTATGAGAGTTAGTTCATGAAAACCTGAAGAGATGGCGCTGACGGTCGAGAGAAACGCAGGATAACAAATACAAGCGAAGGCGTTAGGCGGAAGAAGATCGCAAGAGAAGAAAAGGAAATCACTAAATTCGAATTACTCGTAGATGTGAACTGAAACCAGTTCAGAAAATTTATTTACATGGACACAGATAGATGGCGCTAGCTGAAAAGGAAAGGATAACCGAAACAAATAGCAAGCAACGAAAACCCGTTACCGAAGGGATAAAAAAAGCAGAGTTCCAATTAGATGAGAATTTAAAACTGAATTGTGAGAGTTTGTTCCTGAAAACGTAAAGAGATGGCGCTGATGGTTAAGACAAACGCAGGATAGCAAGCACAAGGACAAAGAAGATCGCAAGAGGAGAAAAAAAAATTACTAAATTCGAATTAGTTGTGAATTTAAGCCACTTTAGAGAATTAATGTGGATACAGACAGATGGCGCTAGCTGAGAAGAAAAGGAAACACGAAAAAAATGGCACGAAACGAAAACCCGTTACCGAACGGATAAAAACGGCAGAATTCCAATTAGATAAGAATTTTAAAACGGAATTGTGGGAGTTAGTTCATGAAAACCTAAAGAGATGGCGCTGATGGTTAAGGGAAACGCAGGATAACAAATCCAAGGACAAACGAAGGCGTTACGTGGAAGAAGATCGCAAGAAAAGAGAAGGAAATCACTAAATTCGATTTAGATGTGAATTTAAACTAGTTTAGAGAATTAGTTTCCGGGAGAACAGACAGATGGCGCTAACTGAGAAGAAAAGGAAAACCGAAAGAAATGGCAAGAAACAAAAACCTGTGTAACCGAAGGGATAAAAAAGCAAAGTTCCAATTAGATGAGAATATAAAAACTGAATTGTGAGAGTTAGTTCATGAAAACGTAAAGAGATGGCGCTGATAGTTAAGACAACCACAAGGTAACAATCTGAAGGACAAACAAAAACGTTACGTCGACGAAAATCGGAAAAAAGAAGACGGTAATTCATTGAGGCTTCCTCGACTAAGGGATTCCTTAGGATGAGTATTACTATGGTAACTGCCGTACATGATACCCATTCTAAGTGGCCCTTTACTCAAGGAAGCTTCAAGGAAATACGATGATTACGGACATAAATTCGAATTAGAAGAGAATGTAAGCTAGTTTAGAAAACACCGACAGATGACACTAGTTAACACGTTTGACGAAAAAGGTTAACGCTAATAATAAATTGAAGGATGTCCAATTGGAAGAAAACCGAAAAAACAAGCGAGCATTTCCCACCATATTTGCCCGTTGTTGCGGAAATAATATAAAGAGAAGACTTCTTGAAATAGATAAGTGAGATGCAAAATAGAGTGAGTGAGAGAGATACGATTACTCGTCCAAGATGCACTTACATTAGAATGGGTCTACAAGTTTTTCTAGTTACGCAGCCTGAACTGCTGTCTAAATTACTAAATTGGCAACACTGTCAATGTAGCAACCTAAAACCTACTATGTACATTTCTGTGCTTGAGTAAAACTTACTAAAGAATTAATGAAGTACTGAACATTAGTACTGAATTAAGTGCGAACGTACAGACTTAGGCAACATTGATTACAATGGAGCGTCCCTGAAAGAAAAGTTGGCATCTTCAACGAAGTATGTCTATAGACTCTCAACGAAGTACGTATATAGACTCTCAAGGAAGGACGTCTATAGACTCTCAACGAAGTACGTCTATAGACTCTCAACGAAGTACGTATATAGACTTTCAACGAAGTACGTCTATAGACTCTTGAATGCTTAAAGGGTTTTTATTTTTGAATCCAAGTCGACATTGTAAAATCACTTCTGCATAATTACTATGCATTGTACTTTTCTGTTTTTTTTACTTAAAATTTCAAATTTCCATTAAAAACGAAGCCATGCCGTTAAAAAAAAACATAGTGATATTAATTGTAATATGTTCAGTACACCCTGAATAACTGTCACTAACTAAAACGCACATTTTATGATATTGTAAACTTATCTCTTTAATTTCTGAGCATTTATCTAACATGATCAATTTTTTACAAACAAAAAACTCGACTTTGCAGAACTTGGCTGAACTGTTGTATGTATGTAATTTATAAATAAATTTTCATGACAACTGACCTTAAATCAGACACTTCTAAAAAGTGTCATCACAACTGAAAGCTAAAGAAGTATAAATTACGTACTTGCGCAACTGGGAAAATCCATAGTAAAGTTTCACCCATTCATTTTCATAAATAAGAAATAAGCGCACATATATAAATATCGGTTAGGGCTGAGAACTGAACGTAGACTCGACAAAAATGTCACTAGAAGAGGTGAGTCATTTTTCCTTTGCCTGAAGTGCCTTCAATGTCATTTTGTTTTCTTAAGAAATTCAGCAATGCCTGCGAACAAGTCAAACAATTCTCAAAGCGTCCACCGGATGCCGATTTATTAGAAATTTATTCGCTGTACAAACAAGCCACCGTAGGCGATGTTAATACTTGTAAGTTATTTTATTTGAAATTTTTATTCAAACTTTGGTTTCATTACTAATAATTAAATTTGAAGTTAGATTAGATTGGTCTCGTTGTCATTTTCAGCGAAGCCATCTGACGCAAAGGGGAGAGCAAAGTGGGAGGCCTGGAACGGAAAAAAGGGAATGAACTGCGAAAACGCCCAAGAGAAATACGTGCACTTAACAAAAGAACTCGCCCCTAAATATAAATAAATATAACATCATTTTAATGTTGGTATGGCAATATTAAGTGTTTACTTTTAGATAACAATCAGCTGTAAATTGCACTTTTTCAAATGAATACACGCGTGCACATTACGATAAAGCCGAAATTAGATGTTATTATGAAACGAGAAGTTCTAATAAAAATAAATAGTCTGCTTTAGATATCTACCAGAAGGGTTAAAGTATTTTATTTTTAACATTCATTTGACTTTTGACTTTTTTCGTGTGTTGTTCAAACAATTTCAAAGCAACAGAAAGAATATACTTTCGCCCGACCCCGTATAACATAAATATACAAATAAATATTTAGACGTTTATGCTTTCATACGTTTTTGATTTTTTTTTCGCCTAATTGTTGTTATTTTATTAATTTTTTCTTAGTGTTTATTTTATGAAATTGCAATTTTCTTTTGTCAATCAACGAGTTAAGAATTAACAGGAGGGAACCTACGGCAGTTAGGTTATGTAGTTACATTTGTCAAAAGTTACCACTTTGCGGTAGGTCAGTATTTGCAATATGGCGGTTTGTTGATATCTGTTGTCGCCAAAGTCCGAGCTACTACTTTTATGATATTATCGAAATCATAAGAGATGAGCCCTTCGCCATAAATTGCACGCGTTTGGCGTTGAATCATCCATCAGACATAAGAAGCATAACTTCATCCTTTTCTTATTCACCGTTGACAAGAAAATAATACTGAAATATTCGTTGGTTATACCCTCGGTGATTGATGACGCAGGGCTCATTTCCAGTGCCTAGAATGCAATTGGGTATTTCTAGGATCTCATTTAGTTAAATTTAGCGTGGCAAGTGTATTATAAACCACTGGTGAACTGTGTGATTTTTAGTCGTTCCAGCAACGCTTGTGTGCGGCCATATTTAGTGATCACTTTGGACAAGAACCTACCGTTAGGATGACCCCCTCCTGTTTATTCTTGACTCGTTGATTTCTTGACTTGTTGCCAGCGCCATCTGTTCACGTCCCAGCAAACTAGAATGTCTATAACTAACTTTAAGGTTTCAACTGATTTGAATTTTTTCGACTTCGCATACTTAGCGGTTTTTGAATTTATAAGACAAAGTTTTTTTTACACTTAATTTTCGGCATTTTGTTTTTGTTATTTGTATTTAATGACAATGTATTTATTGTTTTCTTTTTCACTTTATAAAACCTGCAATTTTCTTTCGTCAATGTTTTCTTGAGGTATGGCTAGCGCCATCTATTTACGTTCCAACGAACTAGGTTCTTTAATTGAGTTTAAGGCTTCATCTGATTTTGTTTTTAAAATTACTTTTTGCACCAAATTATGGTTATTTTTTTTAAATTTAATAATAATGTACCTTTTTTTTATAATAATGGTTAACTCCGTATTTTTTTTGTTTATTTTACGAAATCCGCCTTTCGCCAACGTTTTCTCGACGCGTTGCCAGCGCCATCTGTTTACGTTGGAACGAACTGATTTCTTCAACTGACTTTGAAGCTTAATCTTATTTTAATTTTCTTTTTTCTCTTTCTTATCAGTTCTCGAATTGGTTTTAATTTTTTTTTTCATCTAATTATTTTCTTTTTGTTATTTTTGTTTCTATGAAATATGCAATTTTCTTTTGACAACGTTTTCTCGATGTGTTGTCAGCGCCATCTGTTCATAAGCCAACGAACTAATTTCTTTAATTGACTTTTACCTGATTGGAATTTTCTCTTTTTACGTTATTGTTATTATTATGTTTTTTGCACTTTTTTTTTATTTTTTTTTTCGCACCTAATTGTCGTTATTTTCTTTTTGTTATTTTTATTAATAATAATGTACCTCTTCTTATCATAATCGTTAATTCCGTTAAGCTTTTGTTTTTATTTATTTGATGAAATCAGCAATTTCTTTTTCGCCGGCGTGTTTTTGACATTTTGCCAGCGCCATCTGTTGACATTCCAAAGAACTAATCGATTTTTAAGAAACCGGTGTCGCGAAAGAAAAATGCGTCATGTCGCATATCAAATGAAAGCACTGGAACAAAGGAATACGATCGTGATGCCAGGGGCATCTTGAAAAAGTTGAAGAAGATCGAGTTGTGATCGAAATCGGTGACGCGAAAGAAAAACGCGTCCTGTCGCACGTCAAATGAAAGCTCACGAACAAAGAAAAGCGATCGTGATAGCAGCGTCATCTTGAAGAAGTCGAAGAAGATCGAGTTGTGTTTGGCAGCGCCATCTGTTGACATTCCAATGAACTAATTAATTTTTGAGATTCAACCCGAATTGAATATTGGTTTTGTTTTGCGACTTACAATACTTACCGGTTTTATTTCACGATCGAAAGCTCTCGAACAAAGGAGGGCGATCGTGATACCAACGCCATCTTGAAAATGTAGAAGAAGATCGAGTTGTGATCGAAATCGGTGACACGAAAGAAAAATGCGTCGTGTCACACATCAAATAAAAGCTCTCGAACAATGGAAGGCGATCGTGATACCAACGTCATCTTGAAGAAGTCGAAGAAGATCGAGTTGTGATCGAAACCGGTGACGCGAAAGAAAAACGCGTCCTGTCGCACATCAAATGAAAGCTCACGAACAAAGAAAAGCGATCGTGATAGCAGCGTCATCTTGAAGAAGTCGAAGAAGATCGAGTTGTGTTGTCCAACGCCATCTGTTGACATTCCAACGAACTAATTTATTTTTAAGATTCAACCCGAATTGAATATTCGTTTTGTTTTGCGACATACAATACTTACCGGTTTTATTTCACGATCGAAAGCTCTCGAGCAAAGGAGGGCGATCGTGATACCAACGCCATCTTGAAAATGTAGAAGAAGATCGAGTTGTGATCGAAATCGGTGACACGAAAGAAAAATGCGTCGTGTCGCACATCAAATGTGAAGGCGATCGTGATAATAACACCATCTTTTCGAAGAAAATAGAAACCGATGACATGTCGCACATCAAATGAAAGGTCTTCGACAAACGAAGGCGATCGAGATGCCGATGTCATCTTGATCGAGCTATGATCGAAACCGGTCGCGTGAAAGAAAAACGCACATCTAATGAAAGGCCCTCCACTGTCATATCAGTTCTTGAATTTGTTTTGAAATTTTTCCATCACTTTGAATTGAATTGTCGTCGTTTCGTTAGTTTTCATCATAATCATTAGTTCCGTTCATTGTTTGTTTTTGTTTATTTTATTAAATCCGTAATTTTTTTTCGTCGACGTTTCCTTGACGTGTTGCCAGCGCCATCTGTTGACATTCAAACGAACTAATTTCTTTAACGCACTTCAAGATTCCATCTGATTTGAATTTTCTTTGCCTTTACGGCCACACGCACTTTTCTGTTCTTGAATTATTCATCGGGAGTCTTCGAAGGCGCTGCCAATACCATACATTTGTATGAAGTAAATTCCTTTTTTATTGACGTTTTCAGCGCCATCTGTTTGATTTAAGTTTTGAGTGCTTTTTTCTCGACGTCTAACGCCTTGAATTTTCTTCCTTTTTAATTCATCTGAGTTCTTTTGGATATGTTGTCGCCGCCACCTGTTGACTATTCACTTCTGCAAAACTGCAAAGAAATTGGCAAAGCGTTATTCAAAAAATAGAGTTAAGCCAATATATTTGAAGCACCCTGTATAAACGCCTAAGCATAATTTTAAATATACGCCTTGAAATCATTGAAAACAGTTCATTTTGAGTGTGCCGGGTTAGGTATTATTTTTTTTTTTTTAATTGAATGAACACACTGCATAATTCTTAAAGTATTTGTGAGTTTGTGGATTACATGTACCATACGTTTCGTTTTAGGTTGAAAACGTATGCGCGCGTATTTTGCATGGTTTTGTTTAAATCCCTTTGATTTTTATAAGACAGTAGCTAACTTGTATCTCAAATATACAGCGAATATTAATCAAGTTTAAGTGTATGTTCCTTCTTCTCTTCTGCGAATTGTTTTGCGCTGCTGATGTTAACGAAGGCCTGCACTTTGAAGTCCTTATACATATAAATAATCCAAGTTGCTAACTTGCATTTTTAATTACTCATAAAATTACTCAGCTTTTTTCTATGAGATTACGCAAACGGGTTTAACTATATATTAGTAAATCCTCGTTTGTTACCTTCGCACGGTATCTTAAAAAAAAGGCTTTCAGGCACAGGGTCGCCTCAGGACGTAAAATATCGCCACAAGTAAACATGAAATAACATTTTAGATTCTGCTTAAAATTCTGCGACTCTAATTAATGCAAACTCATTAAAGAAAAATCGCGAAATGATCGTCCGTTGTGTGCCAAGTGCAAAAACAAAAAGGTTCCTGCACTTCGCACTCAATTAAAAGCCGGGCCTGTATTTTTACTTTTTTTTTATTGATACCTGCACACTTATAGGCCTCTTATCTCATCTAAATATACATACGTAAGCCTGCCATAAATTATCCATGGAAACCTGAATTTATTTCAATTGCATTCGAACAACAGCGCGAGTTACATTATTAACAAAAAAAAAAAAAAACGTAAGTACATTTTTTATTTAAAAATAAATTATCTGTGCCTTAACGAGGGGGTTGCGAATTAAGAAAAGAAAAGGCAAAATTATTTGCCAAAAATAGAATGTAGTGAGTAACTTTTTGATTTTTCAGAAGGAGAAACAATGTCTTTGGAAGAGGTGAGTAGTAGGTCCAATTAGGCACTTCATTTTTTTAATCCAATGGTGACTAACACCTTGTCAGGTAGTGTACATATTAAAATTTTTTATGTCGTGGAGGATCTTGAAAAATTCATTTTTACATCAAAACACTCTTATCTCCGAGAACAAATAAAAGTGAGTAAGCGATTAGGTAATCTGATTATTCCACGCACGTCTGCACGTTCTTTTATCTCTCGTGCAGATCAAACGAATTTGAATAAAGTTGCAATAATTATTTTTCGACGTTTCGCTGGTGCGTATCGGCGAATTTCTCGACAAAACTGCACAGGGAGCGAAGTTAATTCTTTTTTTTTGATCAGAGATTTAAGGCGATGGCCGAGAAAGTCAGGTACATGACGCCACCAGCTGATGCTGACTCCTTAGAATTGTACAGCCTTTACAAACAAGCAACCGCTGGAGACTGTACTACAGGTGAAAACAAAACAAACGCAACAACGAAGGTGTACTTTACAGTTTTACGATTACAGCGAAGCCGGGTCTGACTGACCTCAAGGGGAAGGCCAAGTGGGACGCGTGGAATTCGAAGAAGGGAATAAGTCAGGACGACGCTAAAGAAAAGTACATCGCCAAAGGCACTTCCCTGGGTCTTTGAACGAAACACAAATCAGTAAAAAGTTGTTGGGTTTTTATGTCTTTTCCTTTTTATTAAAAAAAAAACTTGTTTCTGAAATGCAGTAGTTTCTGATTTTCCATCAGGTTTAAATCCTATGCTCATATTTCATTAAAAGCTTCTGCTTTTCCTGACCAAAACCGATGACTTTTGGAAAATTTATAACAAAAAAACTCGAACTTAGAAAAAAGAAATTAAATTAAAATTTCGACGAGAGATTTAACGCGAGCCAAACATAAGGAAACCGGGAACTGCAATTTCGACGAGAGATTTAACGCGGACCAAACATAAGGAAACCGCGAACTGGCTTATCTTCCTCGCTGAAGCTACTTCAAGGCTCGTCACCTCCTGGAAACGTGAGGAGGGAAATTCTACGACGTCAGCAAGAATTTGAATTCAGTTGGTCGAAAACAGTAGCTTCCAAGCGAAATTTTTCTCGTTACGAGAGGGCGTAAACGTCTCAGTTATTCAAGGGCAGAGACGCACAGTGGCGTGATTTACTTTTGCTGAGTCAATGGGAAAGTTTTATCTCGTAACCTGAGTGTATTCATTTGAAAACGTATCTGAAGCTCATCCGACTTCTTTCTAAGAACAAGCAGAGCCGATAATCAAATGATTAAAACAAAATAAAAATAAATTAATTCGATAAATTCTCTAAAGCATTTCTCCGGGTCCTTACAGTTTTAAATGTGGCTATTATGGACGTTATTATTGGTTGTTTATTCTAAAAGAAATCTTCAGGAGCAACGATTTAATAAAACGGGTACCCTGTATAACACCAATACACTCGCAAACTTTCTCAAAATGACCCCTGCGTACGTTATTAAAACTTTTTCATTGCGTTCTTGTAATTGACACCCAACAACACCATCTGTTGAAACATTTCGACAGTCTTCTTTTCATTTGTTTTGTCGGGTGATATTCCAACAACTACAATCACGAAAGAAAACGACTTGCAACAGCGCCATCTATTGAAAAACCCGAGAGCTTTCTCTCCTTTTGCTTTACTTTGTTTGTGTCTTTGTTTTTATTTATTATTTTTTTTTAAATATTGTTACATGTGCTTATATATATTTTTTTTTAATTTTTACTTCTTGCATCGCTTGGATAATAAACTGTTATTATTAATCCGTTGAATTGTGCTGTAAAATCTTTTTGCTGTTTTTCAAATTAAAGAAAAAATATGTTATTTCATTTTCTTTGCTTTGTTCTCATCGTTCTTTTTATTAATCTACTAAATTGTTTTTTTTTTTAATCCGTTATCTTCTGCAACGACGATTTTGCGTCAATTTTATCAGCGCCATCTCTCCACGGTTTTTGAAACTAATTCCCCGGAATCCGTTTTCTAATCCCAACGCGAATTTTCTTTTGGTTTCCTGCGATTTTATTTCTTTTCTTCTAACCTAACGCACTCTTTCGTCGATGAGCTAACTTTTTGTTTAGCTTGGCGGTAAATTCAAAACGCCCTCGGTTATTATTAAAAAATCACACTGTACTTCACATTTAAGAAACCATTTTGAAAGGAAAAAGAAATATGGGATCTGGTGATCTTGGCTTCGCCACGATAGGTCCAATATTGGCTAATTTAAATCGTTCTGGATTGTATAAAGTCATTTCTGTTTATTTGATGAATCAATAAGCGAGTCTATGCATCACATACTTCATAATTAGTCAACATTTATCATCCAACGGCCCATCGAGCATCGTATTGAACAGGTCAGCGTGTTGTCTAAAGATTTTATCAAAATTGACACTAACTTGGTGATTATTAATAAACAACAAGGCAAGATCGATGTGTGTCATAAATAAATCAACACCTGATAAATAAATAAATGAATGTAGATGTCTATCTGTTAAGGTTTGTATTTGTTTGGCGATATTATAAAGGCGACCTTCAAGTGATTACACAAGAAACTAAATCAGAAAGAATCTTCATTTTTATAAAACCATCAGAATAAAAACCATGGTAACGTAATAAGATCAGGTGCAGAAAGTAAGGTCAATAATTTTCTTGTCCTTGGCTGATTTATACTCGCATATTTAATTAGGCAGATTGTTAAGTAGCTGTTAAGAATCATTTCCCTTTCCCAGATGATTTTTGTTTATTGTACCGTGGCGAAATTAATTATTAATTAATTCATTATTATTGAATTCAGTATGAAATCATAAGATCTTTAAGAATTGTAAAGAAATACGGCCGGAACTTTTTTTTAACTGCGTATGCAACTCATTAGAACTTTTTCCTTAAAAAAAAAGGGGGAGATGTATGTGGCCTTAAATCTAAATCATTAAAAACTTTCTCCCATCTTCCATACCTTAGCGAATCCGCCAATTACGAATTTTTATTGTTAAGGCCCCTACACACGCGTTGAGATACTCGTAGGCTTGTTCAATGGACAACATGTCGTCAAAGGAATTCTGCAAGTGGTGAGGCTCGTAAACCTTAAAGACATGTTGACCCTAAACGAGATGGTTATGATTTGCACCTAAAATGCACCTCTTGCACTTTTGTGATACTCAACTCGCAGAACTGTCAAGTAGTACCACTTAAGCAGAACACGGCTGTACATAATTTCTTCCATAGTTCAGCGATGTCGCGAATTATTTCAGAATTTCCGATGTTAAGACCTCTACAGACGCGTTGAGATACTCGTAGGCATGTTCAATGGACAACATGTCATCAAAGCAACTTTGCAAGTGATGAGGCTCGTAAACCTTAAAAACATGACATGCACCTCTTGCACGCAAACCTCATTCTTGTGACACTTAAGGCTGTACATAATTTCTTCCATTATTAAGCGAAGTCGCGAATTATTTCAAAATTCCTGTTGTTAAGGCCTCTACACACGTGTTAAGAAACTCGAAACACATGTTCGATGGATAATAATAAAACAGGCAGGATGTGGTATTACTTTACGTGGCAACTCCATGTGCTACATACACTGAACTGCTCGTAGGCATACTCGACGAACCAATACGTTACACAAATGTCTTTTCAAAGAAATCCCTAACTACATTCTTAGTGGTATGCTGTCCCAACATCACTTTCTAACCGTTACAAAACCGCCCATCGAAATAATGATAGGTATTGGCAACTTTATCAAGTGTCAAACTTTGATGAGTGCACGCTTTTGACGGTTTTGAAATGGTTAGAGAGTGATGTTGGAACAACGTTTTATACTCTTAGTGGTGTGGTAGTACATGGTATGCAACGTTTTATACTTTTAGTGGTGTGGTAGTACGTGGTATGTAACGTTTTATACTCTTAGTGGAGTGGTGGTACAAGATATACAAGGTTTTATACAACTGCGCCGTTCACAGGAGTGTTTACGAACATGTCTATAAGATTCCTATAGATACATTCTATTGATTATGCACTATCTAATGAATAGACTTTATTTTAACAAATGTTATACTTTTAGTGATACGATAGTGTATGATATACTCTTAGTGGTGTGGTAGTACTTTAATGACATGAGTGTTTACGATCATGACTACGAGGTTTTCTATAGATACATTCTATCGATTATGCATTAATTGTAATTAATAGATTTTATTTTAACAAACATTATACTCATAGTGATATGGTAATGTATGATACAGAACATTTTATACTCTTAGTAGAGTGGTGGTACAAGGTATACAACGTTTTATACAACTGCACCGTTCACAGGAGTGTTTACGATCATGTCTATAAGATTTCTATAGATACATTCTATCGATTATGCACTATCTAATGAATGGACTTTATTTTAACATATGTTATACTTTTAGTGATACGGTAGTATATGATATACAACATTTCATACTGATAGTGGTGCGGTAGTACATGGTTCTATACTCTTAATGGCGTGGGGGTGTATGGTATGCAAAGTTTTATACTCTTAGTGGTGTGGTAGTACATGGTATGCAACGTTTTATACTCTTAGTGTCGTGGGGGTATATGGTATGCAACATTTTATACTCTTAGTGGTGTGGTAGTACATGGTATGCAACGTTTTATACCCTTAGTGGTGTGGGGGTATATGGTTTTATACAACTGCACCGTTGAGTACTTTAATGACAGGAGTGTTTACGATCATGACTACAAGGTTTTCTATAGATACATTCTATCGATTGTGCACTATCTAATGAATAGAATTTATTTTAACAAACGTTATACTTTTAGTGATACGGTAGTATATGGTATACAACATTTTATACTTTTAGTGATGTGATCGTACAAGGTATACAGCGTTTTATACAACTGCACCGTTCACAGGAGTGTTTACGATCATGTCTATAAGATTTCTATAGATTCATTCTATCGATTATGCACTATCTAATGAATAGAATTTATTTTAACAAATGTTATACTTTTAGTGATGCGATAGTATACGACATATAACATTTTATACTGTTAGTGTTGCGGTAGTATGTGGTTCTATACTCTTAATGGCGTGGGGGTGTATGGTATGCAAAGTTTTATACTCTTAGTGGTGTGGTAGTACATGGTATGCAACGTTTTATACAACTGTACCGTTGAGTACCTTAATGAGAGGAGTGTTTACGATCAAGACTACAAAGTTTTCTATAGAACCATTCTATCGATTGTGCACTAATTGAAGGGTTTGGTGCAAAAACCGGTCAGCTCCATTTTTCTTTGAAAATCACTTTTTAGTTGGATTTCATTCTACTTCTCGCGCCGCATCGTTTGGAATTGAAAACGAACAGCTTCGCGGCTTCTAATACGAAATATTTGAAACCAAATTTTCTAGTTTATATTGGGTTTCCGTACTTTGAAAAACAGTTTTTTGTTGCTACTGAAAAATTTTTAAAAATGGAGCTGACCGGTTTTTACACCAAACCCTTCAATTGTAATTAATAGATTTTATTTTAACAAATATTATATTCCTAGTGATATGGTAATGTATGATACTGAACATTTTATACTCTTAGTGGAGTGGTGGTACAAGATATACAACGTTTTATACAACTGCACCGTTCACAGGGAGTGTTTACGAACATGTCTATAAGATTTCTATAGATACATTCTATCGATTATGCACTATCTAATGAATAGTGATACGGTAGTATATGATATACAACATTTTATACTGTTAGTAGTGCGGTAGTACGTGGTTTTATACTCTTAACCCTCCGTTAGTCGCGCATGAATCCAGCAGATACATGATTTAGTTATTTACAATTTTTTTGGAAAAGAACAATGCTAGAATTCCGAGGTGCGATTTTAATAATAACAACCAGGTAAGCAGATTTTGCTTATACATTGTACCAGAAAATCATTTAGGCAAAAATTATGAAAATTTTAATTGAATAACACATCATATATGTACATGTACCTAGAAGGTACAGCGCGACCAACCGCGTTATAGAAAATCGCGCGCCTAACGGAGGGTTAATGGCGTGGGGGTGTACGGTATGCAACGTTTTATACTCTTAGTGGTGTGATAGTACATGGTATGCAACGTTTTATACTCTTAGTGTCGTGGGGGTATTTGGTATGCAACATTTTATACTCTTAGTGGTGTGGTAGTACATGGTATGAAACTTTTTATACTCTTAGCGGTGTGGTGGTATATGGTATGCAACGTTTTATACAACTGCACCGTTGAGTACTTTAATGACAGGAGTGTTTACGATCATGACTACAAGCTTTTCTATAGATACATTCTATCGATTATGCACTAATTATAATGAATAGATTTTATTTTAACAAATATTATACTCCTAGTGATATGGTAATATACGATACAGAACATTTTATACTCTTAGTGGCCTGGTAGTACAAGGTATACAACGTTTTATACAACTGCACCGTTCACAGGAGTGTTTCCGAACATGTCTATAAGATTTCTATAGATACATTCTATCGATTGTGCACTATCTAATGAATAGACTTTGTTTTAACAAATGTTATACTTTTAGTGATACGATATTATATGATTTATATTCTTAATGTTGTGGTAGTACATGGTATGCAACGTTTTATACTCTTAGTGGTGTGTTGCTATATGGTATACAACTGCACCGTTAAGTGCTTTAATGACAGTAATAATGAGTGTTTGCGATCATAACTACAAGCTTCTCTATAGATACATTCTATCGATTATGCACTATCTAATGAATAGTGATACGGTAATATATGATATACAACATTTTATACCCTCAGTGGTGTGGTAGTATGTGGTATGCAACGTTTTATATTCTTAGTGGTGTGGTGGTATATGGTATGCAACGTTTTATACAACTGCACCGTTGAGTATTTTAATGACAGGAGTGTTTACGATCATGATTACAAGCTTTTCTACAGATACATTCTATCGATTATGCACTATCCAATGAATAGACTTTGTTTTAACAAATGTTAAACTTTTAGTGATACGGTAGTATATGATTTATACTCTTAATGGTGTGGTAGTACATGGTATGCAACGTTTTATACTCTTAGTGGTGTGGTGGTATATGGTATACAACTGCACCGTTAAGTACTTTAATGACAGGAGTGTTTGCGATCATAACTACAAGCTTCTCTATAGATATATTCTATCGGTTATGCACTATCTAATGAATAGACTTTATTTTAACAAATGTTATACTTTTAGTGATACGGTAGTATATGATATACAACATTTTATACTCTTAGTAGCGCGGTAGTACATGGTATGCAACGTTTTATACTCTTAATGGTGTGGTAGTACGTGGTATGCAACGTTTTATACTCTTAGTGGTGTGGTGGTATATGTTATACATCGTGTTTACAAGCTTCCCTACATATATTTTGTCGATTATACATAACTACTTCCAATTAATAGATTTAATGTTGACAAAAGTTTTTTAATCTGGCCCAAGAGCAATCACTCTGTACCTACCTGTAAATAATTACAAAAATCCACCCGTAATTAATGGGTATTTATACGTTCGATTAATTACGTCCTAACCCTACTTTTGGTAAAGAAAAGTTCTGAATGATGCGTACTTGTTTCTGATGTCACACCCAGCATTTCGCAAATTGTTTTTTTTGACATCCCTCGTATGTAATTTTTTTTTTGTGTGATATGCAGTTACTTGCGCTATTACATCTGATGCGTACATGTAGCTATATCACACCCGGCAGGACTTACTGCAGCATTTCCCAAATTTTTTTGACGTTCCTTATTTGCAATTTATTTTTGTGTAAGAATTACTTGATTTGCTACAACTTTTATGTGTATATGAATCTGTGAAACATCCAGCGAGACTTTTTGTCACACAATTTTCAGTCATTAAAAAAAATTTTTTTTGAAGATCCCTCGTATACATGCATATTTTTGTGCAATAGTTACATATACTATTACAATAGCCGATGTGTACCTATGGCGTGTTTCTACGTCACACCCAGCAGAAGTGGCGATAGGATTTCCCAAACTTTCTTGACATCCCCCGTATAAAATTTATTTTTATATGCTGGTTAGTTGTATCATTACAACGCCTGCTTACATAATTTGAAAAAACTCGACTTCGTTAAAAAACACACTCAATTTTCCAAACATAAGCTTTCGGCGAATCGCATTGGTGAAGTATTCTTCAGCCAAGGCGTCATTTATTTCATCAAAAAAAGGTACCTCAGATAATTACGTAATTTTTTAACCTCCCCTCCCCCTCTTCCAAATTTTGTTTAATTACCGCTTGTTTAAAAACGATTTCATGCACAGATAAGCCTGTGCGAAGTTATCTCCTTTTCGTTTGCTATGCATGTATGTGTGTATCTTTCCTTGGAAGTTGCGCCTGCGATTGCGCAACCTACCGTATACAATTTCCAGCAGAATTGACGTGGTGGTTGCGGAGAGATAATTGCAGGTCATTCGTCGGGAGGGGGGCAAAGTCCGAGTGTGTTCAGTTGACTTTCAAGTTGCCTTCATAATTGTGTTCCTCCGTCAATTGGCGTCAGTTGCGTTCAGTATTGAATCGAGACCAAGGTATGTATACGTATGCGAGTTGCCTATTTTTAATTCGGCGTGGATTGTGCAATTGTTTTTACTACGCGGGTTAACTCGAAATTTCTTGACCCGCACGACTAGTTTTGTTTTTTTTTCTTTTTGCAGGTAGCACAGACAAAATAATGTCGCTCGACGCAGTAAGTTTTTGATTTTTTTTTATTTGTATTACTCATGCTCAACATTCCAGCCACGTTATTCTAACCGTTAAGTAGGTGTACGGTATCAGGCGAGACATTTTTCAAACTGTTTAAACAATCTTGTCATCGTGTGTGTCACAAAAATTCATTAGTGTTGGAAATAAATTATGCTGAATGAATTATAATTTTAAATGCGGTGTGAAGTCCACGTACTTATTGTTTACGAAAAATTGTTTTTTTATGTAATGTGGACGTCAATGAATACAATTTATTTTTAATTATTTTTTTTTGGATAATGAAACAAAATAATGTTCAGTTTGACTTTACATTTAGTTTCTAATTTGTTCCTTGTCTGTTTTTTGCTTAATATTTTAAACACTATTTATTGAGTGATCTTTTTATACAGGGTGTACTATGTCAAAGTATTCAATTGAGTTGACAGTTTTTAATTTAATACTCAAAGTAATTCAACTTACTGTTCCTTTTTCTCTGAATTCTAATTGATGCAATTTCAGTTTAAGTTGTAATAATTATTTTTTTTTTTTTTGGGTTTTAAATTGCAATATTGTTTTTTTTTTATTATTTTTAATGAATTCGCTGTGATTTAATTTTGATATCCACCGAAAAAGATCTCGATTATTTTATGTCCATTTCATTTTTTTTTATCTGATTCTTATTTTTCCAAATTTTTAATTTTTTTACATCTTTCGTTTCGTTTTGCATTTTTTTTTTAAATCACACACTTTGAACCGGCTTCCAACTTTTAAGGTCTCGTTGTTTATATTCAATTTTATTTTTATTTGAATTTTAAATGCTTTATAATTCATTTTTTTAAATTTATTTATTTTCTTTTGTTTTTCTTCCTTTAGTTGGGCACACCATTTAATTTTTCACTTTTTCTCTCTCCGTTTTTATTACACAATATTTCCACTTTTGTTTATGTTTTTCTATGGTTATCTATGTATTGGTTATGCAATTACTAAATACCGAGTGATTTTTGAAATTTTTTTGATCAACTCTTGCCATGAAATCTAGACGGCATGTCTTAGCTTAAGTGAAAAGTACATCATTGCACTCCTTGACGCTGTTTTACGGTAAAGCTAAGACATGCCGTCCAAATTCCACGGCAAGAGTTGATCAAAAATTTTTCAAAAATCACTTGGTATAATTATCGATACCTCCTTCACTTGTTTTTTTTTTTTAATTTTATTTTTAAATTATTTTCGAACAGTTTCTTGCTTTCATTTGAATTTTAGTTTCTTGACTTTCATTTTCATTTAATTTTCTCTTCTTTTATTTTATTTGAATTTTTGAGTTTTATGTTTTAAAAGTTTCAAGAGTCTTCGTTGCCTTTCACTTGTTTTTTTTTTGTTTTTGTTTTCAGATTTGGTCAACTTATGTACTTGAAAAACGCTTAGATTTTTAATTGATTTATTTTTATTTTTTAACCTTCAATAAATTTTGTGAATTTTTAATTTTTAATATTTTTTTAACTTCAGAATTTTAGTTTCTTTTTGAAATATTCGTGCTTGATTTTTCGTTTTCTTTTTAATGTTTCGTTAAATTCATTTGTTTTTGTTTTCTCAAAATTTTTAACAAACCAATTTTGTACATTTATTTGCATTTGAATTTCTATTTCTGTACCTACCTTCATATTTTTATTTTTTGGTTTATTTTTTGAGTTCTGTTAAAAGTTTCAAAATTCTTCATTGCCTTTCACTTGTTTTTTTTTTTTAATCAGAATAAGTAGCGTGCTCAAAAACATCCACGTTTGGAGTTGGCCATGATTTGAAAGACCAACAAACAAAGTACGTCTTTACTTATTTTTTTTTTCAAGTTTTATTTTCCTTTTTAAATACTTCGTGTTTGATTTTTCTTTTTTTTTTAATTTTTCGTAAATTCATTTGTTTGAATTACTATGACCACCTTCATATTTTTATTTTTATTTAACTTTGGTTTATTTCATTTTATTTTTTCAGATTTATGTTCTCTTAAAAGTTTCAAAATTCTTCATTGCCTTTCACTTGTTCTCTTAATCAGAATATATAGCGTGTTCAAAAGCACCCACGTTTGGAGTTGGCCATGACTTGAGATAGCAACAATCAAAGTGTCTTTACTTTTTTTTTTTCGAGTTTTATTTTCCTTTTTGAAATACTTCGTGCTTGATTTTTTCCTTTTTTATTTAATTTTTCGTTAAATTCATTTGTTTTTGTTTTTTCAAAATTTTCAAACAGAACAAATTTGTACATTTAATTGAATTTGAAAATCTACTTCTATACCTATCTTCATATTTTTATTTTTGCTTTTCACTTGTTTTCTTAATCAGAATATGTAGCATGTTCAAAAGCACCCACGTTTGGAGTTGGCCATGACTTGAGATAGCAATAATAAACAAAGTATGTCTTTACTTATTAATTGCATGTGTCACACGAACAAAAATAAACAGTAAAGTAAATTGAGGTTATGAAAAACCCCCCACCACCGGATTCAATGTGTTTTAAAACTCGATTCCTGACGCCATTTATTGCGTTTTCCAAAAACTGAGGCATATATTATTTATTTCTTCGAACTTCTCGCTAATTCGCTGCTTTAATCTTTAATTAATTAATAAAGCAGAAGCAAGAGAGAATTAAGTCCACAACAAAATTGTAACCTTAAAACAGGTTATGGTGACGTTCAGAGTACCGACGTACGTTTACCGAACCAATGCCAACTGCAAACGCGGGAATTTTTGAACGCACCTCATTTAAATTATTATTATTTTTTTAATTTTAATTGATTTTTATTATTTTTTCTGTTTCTATTTCTATTTTTAATTTTTAATTTTAAATTTTAAATAACTTGTACTTTTTTTTCTTTTTAATTTTTCTCTACCTTCATTTGTTTTTTTTCTCGAAATTTTAACTGGATTTGTACTTTTCAAAATTCTCCGTTCTTTCATTTGTTTTTTCTTTTAGATATTTAACATTATTTTAAGAGAACTCTTAGTTTTCTTTTCTTTCGTTTTTTGTGAGATTATTAAAATTTTTATTTCAAAATTCTTCATTTTCTTTCACTTGTTTTTTTTTTCTTCAGATTATTTAAATTATGGAAACAGTTTTGAGTTTTTATTTGAATTTTATATGTATTTATTTTTTTTGCTATTTATTTTTTGATTTTAAATAAATTTTACATTCTTTTCTAAATTTTTCAGAATTTTTTTATTGCTAATTTCTTTTATTTCTAATTTTTTTACAATTATTTTTTTTACCATTTTGTTTTTGTACAGTTTGTAATTTTTATTTTATTTTTTAAAACTTTATTTATTATTTATTTGATGGGTAATATTTATTTGAATTTTCAATGCTTCTAAATTAGGAAATTAAAAAAAAAATCTTGTCAGTACTAGTACTTTAATTTTTTGGAGTTTTTTCAATTTTTGTTTTGCTTCTTAATTTTATTTAAATACATTTTTTAATTCTCCAAAACCCTCAAATATTTAATTTTAATTTTATTCAACTGCCCCCTTTACTTTTTTTTTCAATTTTGAATAATTTTATTTCCAACACTGTTGTTTATCACAACAATTACAACATAAACAGTTCAACAGTAACGTTTCTACCGATCACGTGACTTCTGATATTGTTTGATCACCCTGTATAAGCAAGGTGACACACGCAAAGTTACATCCACGATCAAAAACGCAGTTTATTTTTATTTTTACGTTTTATAATAAGTGGCTTAGTGTTACGTACTTTAACCTGACGACGACCGGACGAAGCACGTTAAACAAATAAATTAATTCCCCTAGAAATTCAACAAGGCAGCTGAGGACGTCAAGAAGTTGAAGTCACTGCCATCTAACGATGACCTCTTGGAAATCTACGCGTGGTTCAAACAAGCCACGGTAGGAGACGTCAATACAGGTACATACATATCGGGTGTTCGTTTAAATTTGGCATCGAAGTTGGCCGTGACATACCCCAATTTTCATTATTTATTGTAAATTTTATTGTCTTTTTTCGTTTGTTACAATAGATTTCATACTTAGTGTCTTCGTTTGTTACAATAAATCACATCTTAACGTGGTGTTGAGTTCGAAACCTCGAAAGCAAGGTTAGGAATGGCAAATTGACAGCTGTCATGATGATGATGGTTCACATTGAAATTTTCATGGCCAACTTCGACGTCAGGTTAAAAAAACAATACCGTGAATAGAAGACAGTCTTTTTTGCTCACTCTATACGTATACGCAAGTTTGATGTAAAAAAGACTGAGAACAACTGAAGATGAGGCACTTTCCTCTCTTGCCTGGACATTTTATATATATACACGCAGGTGTTATGGTTTTTTCTTTTTAGATCGTCCAGGTTTGCTAGAATTAAAAGCCAAAGCCAAATGGGACGCCTGGGCGGCAAAGAAGGGCACACCAAAAGAAGTAGCCCAACAGAAGTACATCGAAAAAGTGGAGTCGCTCGTCGCGTCAATCGGCCTGCAATAGCCCGTTCGCGTGTGCCTTAACTTTTTGTACTGAATTTTCTACATCACGCACTCTATTTCTACAAAAATTAGTTTATACGTTGGCAATGTGATTAAATTGTTTCAAACTCCTCGAGTTAGTTTTTCTTTTGGTTGACGTCGAGCGGCGATCGAATGAATACATATTCATGAGTCCTTTCGACCATTCAAGGGCGAGGTTTGACGCAATCGCGGGAACTTGAGCAATGACTAATCTCTGGCTGTACATCAGATACGTTTATCTCGAGTGGATTTAATTCTAAATATAAATAATGTAATTCTGTAATTATTACTGTTATCTACCATCGGCCTCCGACCGTGTAAACACTCCAAAAGCGTCGGATTAGTCGAGTGGCGTGAAATGAAAATTAGTGAGTCGGCCGCTTTTAATTAAGTCGAGTGGATTTTTTTTTGGATCACTCTGTATTTCTCACACGTTCATTAATTAATTTTGCGATTAGGCGCTCCATAAATTCATGGGACATTGCCTGGAAATTATTAAAATAATGACAAATCAAATACGTATTTTGCTCGCTTTATCAAAAATGATAAAGAAACGTCAAGGTCATTTGTCCTAAAATTTGTTAAAATTTTTCGTAATAAGTTTTAAATGCGACGGCCACGCGCGCATCTTCATTGCACAGTAAATTTGTATTATTTTTTGAGTTCTGAATTGCTTCGTTATACAGCGTGATCATTAACGTTTGAAAACGGTTTCAGTTGGCCCCATAATGTGTGAAATTTTTTTAAATTTATCAACCATCGATTCATAAATGTGTTGCAAGACAAATGAACCATCGGTTACTGCCAATTACGTTGAATAAAATCAAAACAAAATGACATGTTCTTGATGTCAATGTCAGGCGAATGTCAACCGCTGACAGTTCGCTGAACGATGCGGCGTGTTTTGTCTTGGCTTCCAGCATTGACGGTAAATCCTTAAGTTGCTTAAGCAGTAATGGTGTTTCTTAACCTCACAATTTTTTTAATAAAAAAATAATTGAAAAATGACAGCAACAGCTACGCGCGCAATTTCGTTTTGGTTCTGAACGAAATGGTTGCAAATTACTTTTTTCTTAACAACGTCATGTAATCTTATTACTTTATTATACAGCGTGGTTATTAATGTTTGAAAACGTTTTAAAAACTTTAAAAACAAAAGACAAAGCACAGTTGCAACGCTAACAACAGTGTTGCCAAAAGTATGAAGGTGTGAACACTTAAAAATCTCTAAATTGGCAACATTGGGTGTTTTGTTGGTAAAGAAGAAATTCGTTTTTCATCGTTATATGTTTTCCCAATTTTGTTCTTTTGTTTTCTTTGTTTTGCCAACTTTCTTTCCAATTTTTTCAATTTACCAATCTGTACTGTAAAATCGTTTGTCTTTTGTTTTTGTTTTTTTTTTTTTTAATTTTATTGTTTCGTATTTTTTTTTAAATCTATTATTTCAATTTCTTTATTGCTTTCTCATCGTTTTTTTAAATTTTTTTTTTAAATTATTAATCTGTTAAATCGTGTTATAAAATCGATTGTCTTTTGTTTTTATTTTTTAACTTTTAATCATTCGCTTTTGAATTTTTATTTTTGTTTTGTCACCATTCTTTTTAAATTGTTTTTTTTTAAATATGTTATTGAACGTTAGTCTCCGTTTTCTTAAACTTTCCGCAGCTTTAATGATTTTTTTAATTAATTTCTTTAATTCTTTCCTGAATCCAGAAACAAGTTTCAATTTTAGGGATTTCCCATATTGAAAATGCATTTTTTGGGCAACTCTGAGGATTTTTGCTTTTTACGCATTGGTAACACTGATAGTAACTGTCAAAAGTTAACAAACAAACGCGCAGTGTTGCCAGATGGCGAATTTTTTCTCCAAAATGGCGCCATTTCAGGCGGTTGGGGAAAACGTTGGTGAATTTTTTTTGCGAGTCCGAGCAACTGTTTTTACATGTTGTAAATTAAATTGTTAATTACTTTATTTTGTCAGGATTTACTTTAATAATTGATAATTTGTTATAACTAAAGTCTCGGGGATTTTTTGACACACACTCCAAACGCAAACTTCTCGACTGTCACTGCATACGTTTCAGGTCTGCCAACTTAGTTTTTTTCTTTGTTTTAATATTCGCGCTGCTAACAAAATATTCTCAAAAAAAGAAAACAGTAACTCAAATTCTTTTATTGTGTTGTAATAATTATAAATTCTTATTTATTTATATTTATACAAATTACTAAAGTTAGATGCACTCTAAACAGTTTAAACGATTCAAAGATGGCGTCAGATGTCAAGCGAATGTACTGCTGTACATTCGCTTGACATCTGACAAAGCACAGTTGTAACGTTAACAACAGTGTTGCCAAAAGCCTGAAGCTTTGAACATTTAAAAATTATTAAAATGGCAACGTTGGGCGTAAGTTTAAAGAAGAATTTCTATTTTTTTACGTTGCTTGCGCAGTTTAGTGTCTTAACCTCACAAATTTCTTAATTAAAAAAAAAATAAAAAATGACAGCGACAGCCACGCGCTCATCTTGACTGCTCAATAGATTTCTATTGTTTTCGTTTTGGTTCTGAACGAAATAATTGCAAATTACTTCTTGTTTTTTAACATCGATATATAACCTCATTACTTTATTATACAGCGTGGTTATTAACGTTTGAAAACATTTAAGAAAACTTTAAAAACAAAAGACAAAACTGTCAAAAGTTGAAGCACAGTTTCAACTCTAACAGCAGTGTTGCCAAAAGTATGAAGGTCTGAACACTTAAAAATCTCTAAATTGGCAACATTGGGTGTTTTGTTGGTAAAGAAGAAATTCGTTTTTCATCGTTATATATTTTCCCAATTTTGTTTTCTTTGTTTTTCCAACTTTCTTTCCAATTTTTTCAATTTACCAATCTGTGCTGTAAAATCGTTTGTCTTTTGTTTTTGTTTTTTTTTTAAAATTTTATTGTTTCGTATTTTTTTTTTAATCTATTATTTCAATTTCTTTATTGCTTTCTCATCGTTTTTTTAAAATTTTTTTTAAAATTATTAATCTGTTAAATCGTGTTATAAAATCGATTGTCTTTTGTTTTTATTTTTTAGCTTTTAATCATTCGCTTTTGAATTTTTATTTTTGTTTTGTCACCATTCATTTTAAATTGTTTAAAAATATGTTATTGAACGTTAGTCTCCGTTTTCTTAAACTTTCCGCAGCTTTAATGATTTTTTAAATTAATTTTTTTAATTCATTCCTGAATCTAGAAACAAATTTTAATTTTAGGGATTTCCCATGTTGAAAATGCAATTTTTGGCAACTCTTTTTGGGGATTTTTGCTTTTTACACGTTGGTAACACTGATGGCAACAGTCAAAAGTTAACAAACAAACGCGCAGTGTTGCCAGATGGCGATTTTTTTCTCCAAAATGGCGCCATTTCAGGTGGTTGGGGAATTTCTTTTAGCGAATCCGAGCGATGTTTTACATATTGTAAATTAAATATTCCCAAAGAAAAAAACCGTAACTAAAAAGCAGTAATTTAATTATTATTTTAAATTCTTATTTATTTACATTAATAGAAATTACGAAGGTTGGACGTGCTCTAAACAGTTTAAACGATTCGCAGATGGTGTCAGATGTCGGATATCAAACGAATGTATAGTGGCGGTCAATAAAATCAACACATTTCTACAATTTTTGACGTTTAGTACATAAGCAAAATTCTGACATTTAATAGTTCTTGTTTGTTTTGTAATTTGGCAAAATGCATCATCCAGTTTAACTTTACTGTTACTTAAAGACTTCAAATGTCATATTAAAATCACTCAAGCTGAAGCTTAAGTGTTCGGTGCATACGGCCCTTGAATGGACACTTTTCGTTGCTGTATACGTCGAGGTGCTCATGCGTGTAAACGCTTTCTTTACCCTAGCTATGGTTATTTTGCTGATGAGAAGTTGGCACTGTTGGCAGTTCAGAGTTTCAAAAATAAAGTTACTGTTTCTTGTTATCCACAAGTCCCAAGAAGATTTACGCTACATTTTATCGAGCTGATTTAAGTAACAATACATTTTGACATTTCGTACAACAAAATAAAGTGATAATAATTTTTGGTTATGTTATACTTCAATTTGACATTCGGATAAAGTTACCAGATTTGAACAATTGTGGGCGTGACTTAATTCGCGCCGCACATGTCGTTTCACGATTTCTGAATAACGAAAATGGTCTATTATTACTTATAAACTTAAAAATCGATTTTAGTTACGAAATATTAAAAATCTACTATAATTTCAAAACGCCATTTATTGCGCTTATAAGTACTCTGCTGGTAACACTGATTGGACCTGGTAATGACAGATGGCACCACTGATTGGATTTGCCAATAGCAGATGGTAATACTGAGAAGTTGACAAATGTGACGTGAGTAACGTGACACATTTTGACGTTTCCTCCTTCCGCGTTCCCCATCATCAACAGCGATAACAATGTTCATCGGAACTCACTGAGTCACATTAAATGCGTCCGTTTCAAGCGATTCTACCCGGAAGGCGTCGTATACTTTAAGGTTAAATTGCCCCGCCCGACGAGGTGAGAGGTGTGTCACACGTTTAACCGCAGGACGTTCGCTCCACTTATGAGATTCTTGATGGATTTCATTATGCCGCCGTTGAAAGGCTCGAAGTGTATCATGGATAACATGTCGAACAGCAAAAACAACAATTACTTCATACCCCTGCCGAGCACGTCGAATGAAAACGCGCAGCGCAGCCAGGAGTACCCCCCGAAGGTGTTGAGGAACTTGAACTCCCTGCGCCTGAATTCGCGGTTCTGCGACGTCGAGATCAGGGCAGGGGACAAAATCATTAAGGTATTTGGGTCCCGTCGATTTAAATCATCCGCTCATTCGTTTGCTTGCTTGTAGGCGCATAAAGTGGTGCTGGCAGCGAGCAGCAATTACTTTCAAGCTATGTTCGGCGGGGGCTTGTGCGAGAAAGACCAGAAATCCGTCGAGTTACACGCCGTAGCCCCCCACATCTTAGACATGTTGATAAACTTTATATATTCAGGCGAAGTTGACATAAATCAAAGTAACGTGCAAGAGCTAATGAAAGCCGCTGATATGCTAGAATTACACGAGGTGGTTTTCAGTTGTACGGAGTTCTTAATTAAGGAACTCCACTCTACTAATGCCGTCGGAATATACAGGTGAGATCGCGTCGATCCAATCGAACCAATCGATTGCACGTCGATTTCAGATTCGCAGAAACTCACAACTGCTCGGAATTGACGACGGCCTCCTCCCAGTACATAGAGCACCATTTCCCGCAGGTGTGCAACGAAGACGAAATCTACGAACTACCGAAGGAAGAGATAATCAAATTCTTTTCGTCCGAGCAACTGCGCGTGGACTCGGAACTGCAAGTATTTCAGGCCGCCTTGCGCTGGATAACTCACGATTTAATCGACAGGAGGAGATACGTCTTTGAAATATTGCAGCACGTGCGACTCCCTCTTTTATCACTGAGTAAACAAACTGCCCGGGAAGTTTTTTTTTTAACTTAAAAATCTGTGCTCGTAGATTTACTTGAGAAGGCCATCACCGACTGCACGGACAGCAGCTTGAGGGTTGCACTCAAATCGGTGCATAGTGACATCGTAAACAGAAAAGGCTGCCTCGTGCAGCTCGTTGCAAACCCCCGGCTTTGCGCCAAGACTGACATCTATGTAATCGGTGGGAATAAGCGTGAGTTAGTTTGGCACAGAGGGAGCGACAGCGCTTTCGTCTCAGTGGCACGCTACGACACTTTCAAAAGGTATAAGCGCAACTATAAATATAATCCGTTAACAAAACACCCATAACGTTTACATTTTCGTATTTATAATTCTGAGTATTTGATAGATACTGTTTTAAATGTCTGTAATCAATGGTCAATAGCGTTAAATGCACTACTTATCAAATACACTAAGACTGGGCTGCATAAAAAAATTTAAGGCAGGATTAAATCTAAGCTTAGGTTAGAATGTGCTGTAGGTCATAATGTGCGTCACAATCTAAGTTAAGTTTAAATTTAATCCTGGCTTAAATGTTTTGTGCAACCCACTCTAAAGATTTTCAATGTGAAATTGTTAACGTCACAGGAGTTTTTACAAATGCGGTAATAAAAAACCAATTTTGTAGAGAATGGTGTAAGGCCCCGGATTTGTTGGTAAACAGAATAGTTCCGGGCGTTGCAACCCTGAACGGCAAAATTTACGTGGTCGGGGGTGAACAGGAATCCAAATGTCTGCAGTGTGCCGAGTGTTACCGTCCGGGGGACGATTGTTGGACGGAAGTTGCCAGCATGATCGTACCCAGGTGCGAGTTCGGGTTGTGTGCCCTGAACGGTTACTTGTATGCTTTGGGGGGTTGGGTGGGGGATGACATAGGCGGCTGCATCGAACGCTACGATCCCAAAATCGATGAATGGAGACACGTCGGGATTCTACCCGAGCCTAGATTTAGTATGGGAATAGTCGCTTACGAAGGTACGCCTGTTTTTATTCGTTTCACAATTAATATCACTATGAATAAGTTAAATCATAAAGATCGTTCGAAATGTCTGCCATCTATTGAGGGAATTAATAGAAAAAGAAAATGATTCAATAGAAGTAGGATAGATGAGGCTGCTAAATTTTTTTATGGTCATTTTTAAAATAAACAGCTTGACACGCGTTTGCCATCTGTTGAGAATGAATGCAAAAAAATTAATAAAAAAAAAAAGATGGCGCTACTAAACAAATGCACTGCTATTGAGGAAATGATTTCAGAGGAATGTGGGTGCTGATTTTTTTTTAGATGAACAGTTTGGTACGTTTTACTGTCTATTAAAAAAAAAAAAATTGAACGCAAAAGAAATTCGTTCAGGGAAAATGCTATAGGTGGCGCTACTAAAGAGTACATTCAACAAATAGTGAATTAAATACAAAATAATTTGAAGTCACTGTAGACGATTATAATATAAACAACCCAAAATATAAAATTAAACAAAAGAAGAACATTAAAAATTATTTGGCATCTTTGCTGTCCGTTTAAAGGGCCAAGAGAGACTAATTCGATCTGCCTGCCATCTGTTGAAGATGAATACAAAGGAAAATTGTAATTTATGGACGACGCTACAATAATAAAATATAATTAATAATAATTTCTTTATGAAATAAGTTAAGTTTAAACTTTTTAAATTTGGCATGCCTGCCATCTATCGAGAGAACCAGTGCAAAAATGCCTGCTTCAACAGTAATAAGATAGATGGAGTTGTTAATTTTCTTAAGTTCGTTTGTTTCAATGCATATCAGTGTAAAATAGTTTAAAAAACAATTCAAAACTCTTCCACCTGTGGAAACGTGTGCAAACAAATTGGTTCTGCAAAAACTTCATAGATGGCGCTACGTAAAAGTGATTTATTTATTATAATAATAAAATTAAATAAAAGATAATTTTAAAAGTCATGACTTCCTGTCATCTGAACAGCTAGGGCAGGATACGGCAGAGATTAGATATCTAGATGGCGCTGCAAAAAGTTTAAATTAAAAAAAAATTGGTTCAAAAAAAAGTATGCAGATGGCGCTTCTAAAAAGCGCTTTTTAAACTGCTTGTTTTACAACGTTAAATAAATAAAATAATTTCAAGGGATTGACATATGAATAATAAATAATCCGAAATAGAAGATAAACAAAACTTAAAAAAAATGAGATCTCTGCCATCTATTGAGGAGATTAGGATTTGTTAGAGATTAGAATTGTTGTTCAACACAAAGAAAAAATAGGTATATATAAAATAATTAAAAAAAAAGACGGGCTGTTGAAAGGAACGCAAAGAAAAATTGGTTCGGCAAAAATTAGATAGATGGCGCCACTTAGGTACCATACACGTGTTTTTTTTTTTATTAAAAAATGTTGAGAATTTTACAACAAATGATAAATCATGTAAAAAGTCATTCCGTATGACGCTGACGTGAAGAAGAGAAAATCAGAAGTAAAGTAAACAAAAGAACATTAGAAAAAAAATTGAGATCCCTGCCATCTGTTGAGAGAATGACTGCACACGAAGAATTCGACACGGATCAAGTAGAGGGAGCTGCTATTTTTTGAAACTGTTGCGTTTTAAAGAGAAAAGAAAAAAATTCGTAAAAAATTACATAGATGGCGCTACTACATTACTACACTTTGAAAAATAAAGCTGCGAATATGAATTAATATAAAAAATTATGTTAAAAAGTCAATCAACATGATTTGACTAACAAGAAAATATCAAAATATAAAGTAAACAACGCAAACTAAAAAATAATTTGACGTCTCTGCCATCTATTGAGAGAATGAATACAGAACGAGGATACGGTTTAGGTAGATGGCGCTGTAAGAAATATAATTAAAAAGGAAACAATTTGACGTGCCTGCCGTCAATTGAAAACGAAGTCAGAAGAGACTAGTTCGGCAAAAATTCCATAGCAAGCGCCACTAAACAAAATATACTAAAAAAAAACTAATTTGTCATTTCTACCAACTCTTTAGAGAATTTTTTATCTGTTGTAAAACTCGCAGCTTTTTTTATTTAAAAATCACTTACATACCTTAGTAACGCCATCTATTTAATTTCTGCCGAACCAATTTCTTTTGCGTTCCTTTCCAAGAGCAGCAGACACGTCATTGTTTTTTTTTTTAACTATTTTACATGTGCATACATGTTACTTATTCGTGTTGAAATCACTGTTTTAAATAAACGAAAGCTCCATCTATATAATCTCCGACGAATCTTTTCTGTGTTAGTAATTCTCTTGATAGATGGCACAGGTGTCAAATTATTATTTAATTTTTTAATTTTTCTCTTATTTTGGTTTATTTATTATTTACTCTAAAATCGCGTCAAGTCACTATATTTATTCATTTTAAACGAGCAGTTCAGTGGCGCCATCTGTAGAATCTTTCCCAAACCAGTTTATTTTTCATTCATGCTTTCGCTCTCCTTTTTAATTATTTCTTATTTGTGTCAGGTTTCAACACAAATAACGAATAAAAAATAATTAAAATCATCACGCGCACAAAAGTAAATAGTTCAGCAAAAATTTTGTAGATGGCGTTGCAGAAAAGTTTCAAACAAGGGAAATATAAGTTTTGATTTAAGAAATCAAGTGATTTGTTAGCCATCTATCGGAAGCAAATGCAAAGGAAAATAGTTTAGCTAAAAATTGAACAGATGGCGCTAGTAAAAGTGAAAAAAATATTTCTACAGGAGTAAATGACCCCCAAAGCTATTCTTTTTTACAATTTCCAAACCACTTAACTTTTTAGGACTTATCTACATGGTGGGAGGCTGCACCGCAAACCAGCGTTACTTGCAAGACTTGCTAAGTTTCAACCCCTTAACGGGAGAATGGAGGATTCTACCCTTGATGTTCGTCGCAAGATCCCAAATGGGGGTCGCCATTCTGAACAATTATTTATACGTCATTGGGGGTGATAATAAACATCAGGTGCTCGATTCAGTCGAACGATACTCCTTCAAAAAGGTACCTCTCAAAATAATAATGATTGAAGACTCCACCCTTTAACCTCTGCGAATATAGCCTAAAGATTTATTCGTTGTAGAATAAATGGACGACTGTACCATCGATGGTGGTTGCAAGAAGTAGACCGGCCGTCGCAGCAGTCGACGGCCTGCTCTACGTGATAGGTGGCGCCCAAACGAACGAAGACTTCTACCGATCGCAATTCACGCTTTCTTCAGTGGAGTGCTTCGATCCTGTCACCAACACGTGGTCGGATTGCCCTTCACTGCCAGAAAGTCGCGCTGAATCAGGCGCAGTCGTCGTATGATAGTGTCGCTTCTTCAGCTCGAAATGAAGGTGTAGACCTAGCTTGAACGAACAGGATCTGTATGTCGTAACTTCTCTTCAATCTGAGCGCTTGAAACTACATTAGTTTCATTAATAACACGAACGATCTAGTAAGGTTACCGTGTAGATGCATCATAGAGTCGGATTATTATTTTTCGTTTGTGTGGAAGCTTTTCGCAAGCTCGAGCTTGTCTCTGTAGTAACAAAAGCACTTTTCGTTTATTAACTGATCTCATCCTTAATAATTTCATTCCTTAATTTTCACTGCTAGCCTTTGAGTTGATTTAAGAAATTAACACTTTATTTATTACCCATTATCATCACATCTAGTAGGACAACTTAATGTTCATGACAAGTTTCATTTTTTTCCAGCAAATTGAACAAATTACAAAAGCTTTCGAGTTTAATTTTATTTTCTCACTTATTATTATTTTTTATTTAGTTCGAATTTAAGATATATTTTATTTTATTCTATGTGAAATGCATAGAAAAGTTTTATATAAAAGTCTAAAGAATCTATATTATGAATATATTATCTAAGATACAGGTGTCCCACAAAAGAGTGATCCCGCATATCGAATTTTGCTTAAAGTTTGATATTATACGACGAAAAAAAATTGATTTTGTATGCAGCATAACTGATGATTTCGTTTCACTACAAATAGGTTAGATTTGAAGTCATTGCCATGCCCGCCATCTATTGAGGGAATGAATGTAAAAAAAAGGGGCTCAACAGAAATTATATACAGTTGCCCATTTTTTAAGGTTGTTGATTTCAAGGCCAATAAGCAAAGCAAAATAATCTTAAAGCCACTTGACGTGTCTATTTGGAAATGAAGGAAAAGAATTGATTCGTCAAAGTTTCCATAGATGGCGCTAGTGAAAAAAATGCCTGCTGATTTTACAACAAATTTAAAAAAATTCATTTCACATGCCCGCCATCTATTGGGAGAATTAGTTTTAATTTAAAAAGTAATTTGACGTGTCTATTTGGAAATGAGGAAAAAGAATTGATTCGTCAGAGTTTCCATAGATGGCGCTAATGAAAAAAAGTGCCTGCTGATTTTACAACAAATAAATTAAATTAAAAAAATTAATTTGACATGCCCGCCATCCATTGAGAGAATTAGTTTTAATTAAAAAAGTAATTGTGCCTGTTTGGAAATGATTCCACAGATGGCGCTAGTGCAAAATGTACTTAAAAAAAAAATGCTTGCCGACTTCACAACAAATAAATTGAATTTAAAAAGTCACTTGACATGCCCGCCATCTATTGAGTGATTAGTGCAAGAGAAAATAGTTAAACAGCAATTAGAGTTGCAGTTTTTTTAAGATACTTAAGATCAAGGTCAAGGAGCAAAGTAAAATATTTTATAAAACAAAATTGCTTCGTCAAAGTATTCACAGATGGCGCTAGTGAAAAACGTACTTAGAAAACGACGCCTTCTGATTTTACAACAAACAAGTTAAATTTTGAAAGTCACTTGACATGCCCGCCATCTATTGGGGGAATTGGTGAAATAGTTCGACAGAAATTAGAGTTGCAGAATTTTTAAGGTCGTTAATTTCAAGGCCAATGAGAAAAGTGAAATAATTCGACAACAATGTGCCGCGGCTGCTATTCGGAAATGAAGAAAGAATTGGTTCGAAAAAGTTTGCACAGATGGCGCCACTAAAAATTGTACGTTAAAAAGAAGCCAAGAAAATGGATGCTCCTGCCCTTTGTTGGAAACGAATGCGATATAAATAAGTTTGGCGAAGTTGGCACAATTGAAACTATTGATTTTGATTCAACCCGGAGTTAAAAATGACTTTTGTCATTTGATATGACTAACATGTTCCAAGAAATAAACCAAAATATAAGGTAAACAAAAGAAATGAAGATCGACAGCAACTCTGCTAACCACTGAGAAATAATTTGACATCACTGCCATCTGTTGGGGGAGTGATTAATTACAGGAGGATTCAACAGAGATTAGGCAGATGGCGTGGCGATTTTTTTTTTTATTAAAGCAATACAAAATAACTAAAAAAATAGTAATTAGACTTGCAGCCATCTATTGCTTTGTTTAAAACAAAAATTACCAACACCACAATAAACGAACTAAAGCATGGTGACCATAATGACCCATCATTTACAACGAACCTGTTTTGGCAGTCCCTTGATAGACGGATGACTGTATAAGGAAAATAATTTGACATCTCTGCCATCTGTTGAGAGAATTAGTGCAAGAGGGTTCAGCGAGAGATTAAATAGATGGCGCAGCGATTTTTTTTTTAAATTAAATGACACAAGATAACTGAAAAAGAATAATTTGACTTGCAGCCATCTATTGGAAGCGAACGAGAAAGACATTGGTTCTACAGATATTCTATAGATGGCGCAACAAAAAACGTGCTTTCGTATTTTGTATAAAAAAAGAACTACAGACGCCACAATAAGTAATAAGTTCAATAATAAACATTAACATAAAGAAATCCAAATGTACGACTAACAAAAGAATATTGTAAACATGTAATTCGAAATCACTGCCATCTGTTGAGAGAATGGATATAGAAGAATGCCATCTATTGAGAGAATGGATAGAAAAGAATGAGTATGTAAAAGCAGTTGCTATATTTTCTTTAAAGACGTTGATTTTAAGACAAATAAGAAAAAAGGGAACAATTTGATGTGCTCACCGTCCGTTAGAAATTAATATAATAGAATTGATTACACGAGAATTTTACAGATGGCGCTACTAAAAAGTGAACTCTTTAAAAGCAAAGCTGCTGATCCGTTTATAGCGATTAAAAGATTCAATTATCTTAGGGACAACAGTGTTATTGGTTTGGAGAGTTGTTATTGATAAATTAATTTGCGACCTTCACAACAAATAATAAAGTGGGCTGCTCTTCGGTTCTGGGGTTCCCTGCCATGTAGAAAGCTTGTAGAACCTGAGTTTCGATCGTCTTGTCGTGATCTTCTTCAGAAATGAAGTTCACTCTTCTTCAAAAGTGAAGTGAACTTCACTTCTGAGGTAGATCACGACAAGACGATCGAAACGTCAAGTTCTACGAACTTTCTACATGGCAGAGAACCCCAGAATTGAAGAGCAGCCATCAACGACGGCCTTGAAACCCCGAAGACTAAAATAATAAGTTAAATAAGGAAGTCTTTTGCTATGATCTTGGCATTAGCAAGAAATAAAACAAAATGTAAACAGAAAAAAATAATTTGACACCTCTGCCAACTGTTGAGAGGACGAACGCAGAAGAGATTAGGTTGAACCTCACATCTTTGTGGGACATCCTGTATCCCTGATATTTATAGTGCTTTGAAAATTTCTCTGTGCATTCCACAGGCCACATTAAAATGTGCTACCCCTTACAGGAAGAGTTTCAAGACGTTTTTTTTCTTGCACTCATACTTGTATTTTTTTTTCTTTTCTTTTATTATAAACCATGGATCTCATTCGCATTTAATCAACAATTAAAATGCAAATTCGTGTCGGCCTTCGATTATCGCGTTCTCTTTAAGCCACCCCTTAAACAAGAAGTTAGCAGATCGACTGCCACTCGCGTTGTGAATTTTGTTTCTTCGCGTGCCAAATTGATTTATTGATCAAGTGCTTCTCGAGTTACCACCTCAAATTACCAGAGTAATTTTATTATTATTATTATTATTTTTGTATTAATCAATTATTTTACTAACTAATGGCTTGTAAACTGGCATGCTTTGCAATAACATAATCATTATTAATTAATGTTATTGTAATTCTTATATCTCTTATACGACCAAAGATTAAAACCAAATATAATTTTATTGATATTAGAAGTGAGATTGATTTTGTGACCCCCCAGGAAAATGTTAAATAAACAAGTTACTTACTCATTCTTTATTCAATGGTTAAATTGTTAGATTTTCATTAGATGCTTCGGACAAACTATTATTATTATGTAAACAGAAAACGCGTGGGAAATGAAGCGTCCATGTCTAGTTCCTCTGAAATAAAACTTTGTGTATGGTCGACAGATCCGGCACTAATTTGTTTGCCGAGGACGACGCAGAAGCAGTCCTGGTAGTAGTTAAAAACCTGCAATTTTTTTTCCTAATTAACCAAATAATTCTCAAACATATCTGACCCGTACCCTTCAGCCACAGGATTAATGGCAGGCGCCGTCGGATTATTTATGGGTCTCTTATTAACTAGGAGGCATTTCATCGGCTGTCCATCCAACTGTCTATTGTGATAAGTATCGACGGCTTTCTGCGCATCCTTCAGGTTTTTATAGATTACTTCCGCCGTGCCCGGTCTCACCAGTCTCGCCACCAAAAGCTGGCCGATATCTTCGAATAATTCCTGCAAACGACAAAATTTGAAGTGCACGGGCGAGGTGTAACCCCCTCTCTCACTCTTATGTCATCCTCGGTTACGCCGTTTTGTAAATTCGATACGACAATCCTATGCCCGATCGGGACCATGACTTTAGTTTTCGTGCCGGCCAATATTCCATGCGTCTGAGCCTGAGGGGGGGTTGAGTCGAGTCTTGAGTGTACGTTAGATCTAGACGAGATGTTCAACCGGGTGGAAACTAAGGGCATTTCTTCGTCGACCGCATCCAAGTCAACATAAGAAGTTGGCCTGCGTAATAGAAGAACAAAAATAAAATATTTAGGACAAATCAAATCAAATACCTGTTACTCGCAGATGTGAAACTCCTCCATTCTCCGCCGCTACCGTCCGTGATTATATCACGGTACTTCAAGTGCTGTCTGCGGTGCTCAATATCGGAAGATAACAACGGCGAATGATTCGGTCGATACCAGCGATACACATTCGGCTGCTCGTATTTATACGCGGGATGCAACGGCTGGACCGGCGGAGAATAATCGTTTAGTATAGTCTTGCGTATAACTGGCGGTACGAACGGTAACGAACTTGCCTTCGGAGCCACGGGCGCCGCAGACGTTCTCTTAGCGGTCACCTTCTTAAGGGGGGCGCGTCTAGACGTGATCAAACCCAACTGGTGCTGTATTGCCAGGTTTAGATCAGTGCTTAGCTTTGCTTTGTTTGTAACGAGCGAGATTTTTCCGTTCCTGTCCGTTTTCTTGAGGATGTTGGAGCCGATGGGGCGTATATCGCTGTTTAATACGTTCTCGCCCCTGTTTTTCTCTCGAATTTTCAGTAGCTTGCTGCGTGCGTCCTGTTTGCGAGCGATGTTGGCCAGGACGTCCCTCGCATCCACCACGGTCTTTCGTTTCTTCTGGATGATTCTCTGTCGGGCATCGGCTACCACCACTTTCGCCTTGAAGCTACCTAATCGGGTCTTCACGCCCGGTGATTGCTTGACGTTCTTAAGCTTCATTTTAATATTCCTAACGCAGAGGAAAAACTTGGGTAAGCAGAAACTGACTCGGGCAATAGTGGAGCGTGCAACTTACCTCTTGTATTTGTTGGCCATTTTTGTCGCCCGGCTTAAATTAATATTGTTGCTTGTGTATAATACTTGAGAGTCTGCGGGGGGGAGAAAAGCGTTTTAATTTCCACCCTAAATTGGGTGTTCGTCGAGGATTACTACAATTGTATACGTACTGTCAAATACGACTGTCAACGCAAAATTAACGCCGCGGACGATGGCGCCATCTAGAACCAAATGCGCGCGCACATTCAAATAATTGCGGTACAAACCGAATTGTGCATTTCTTTATGTTTCAGCGTATTTTCAGAATTGACAGTTGTAAAACGCATTAACAAATTAATTACAAGTGATCAGCTCGTGGTAACTCCGGGAACAACAGCGCCATCTGGCATTCCACTTGTCTACAACAGGAAGTTACTCCTAATTATCGTGAATTTACGTCCGCAATGAAATTCCAGAGGGGCTGTTGTTCCCGGTTCCTGGAGCCACGAGCCGACAGCATATAATTAACAAAAGAAAAACTTTTATTAATTATATGCGATCTGCTCGTTGCTCCAGGAAGCGGGAACAATAGCGCCCCCTGGAACTCCATTTCCGGATGTAAACTCGCGATAATTAGGAACGATTTTGCAGGTGAATAAACGCAAGACGAAATAATAAAGTAAAACGTAATTAATAACGAACGACCACATAACCATTTGCAGCATTATCAAAACACGCACAATTGAACGCGTTGCAACAGCAGCGCCATCTAGAGCAATGTGCGCGCGCAAATTCAAATAATTGCTTTACGTTTCGGCATATTTTCAGAATTAATTCTTGTTGTAAAAAACATTAATTAATTACACGTGTGGTCAGCTCGTGGTAAACACTTTTTTTTTAGCAGCGCAATCTGTAGGATTTTTCCTCAACTAATTTCGTTTGCACTTATTTTTAAATGACCTTTAAGAATAAATATCAGCACCACTTTCTTTTGCAGTCATTTCCTCAAGAGCGTGTGTTTGTTTTAGTGGCGCCATCTACACATTTTTGTTTGAATTAATTTCTTTTGTGTTCATTTTCAACAGATGGCAGACGTGTGTCAAACAGTTTGTGTTATAAACGACCATAAAAAAAATCAGCAGCCTCCTCTATCTTACTTCTATTGAATCACTTTCTTTTTCTATTAATTCTCTCACAGATGGCAGACAGCGCCATCTACGATCGTGTATTTGAGGCTTTCAGTGTTTTTAAACGTTTTAAAGATAAATTATTTGGTTATTAATTAATTAATTTTTAAGTTTTTTTTATCTTGCCTTTTTTTGAGGTTTTTTGGTTTTATTTTTTTCCGAGTTTTAATTTTTTAAGATTTTCTTCCAATCTTAATTTCCTGCTGGGATTGGACAGAGTCGGAATGAATTGGATTTGGTTGACCTTGACCTTAACATTTTGAAGCTTTAGTTGGGTCAGATTGGGTTGGCCTTGGAATTTATTTGACCTTGACCTTTAACTTTCTGAATTTTGTTTCTTAAATTTATAATTTTTTTTGAGTTTGAATTTTTTAGGCCTATTGATAAATATTTTGGCTTTAATTGACCTTGACCTTTATTATTTTTTTTAAACCTTTCTTGAAATGTTAGTTTTTCTTTCATTTTTATTGATATTCTTATAGATTGCTGTTGTGGAATGAAAGATCGATATTTCATACTAATTACTTGGTTATCAATAAAAAAATTATTATTTTAAGTTTTTTCAATCTTATGTTTTAAAGTTATATATATTTAATTTCTTGCTTGGATTGGAGAGAGTTAGAAAGGATTGGATTGGGTTGGGTTGTCCTTGATCTTGACATCTTGAAGTTAATTCTTTTTCTTTGGTTGGGTGAAGTAAGATTGGGCCTTGTTGACCTTGATCTTGAACTTTAAACTTATAATTTTTTGGATTCAATTGCTTTACGTTTTTTAAAATACATATTTTTGCTTGAATTGACCTTGACAGTCAACTTTTTTGAATCTTGTTTCTTCAAATATTAGTTTCTTTAGTTTTTCCTCAATTTTCAATGATGTTCTTATAGATTGATATTTCAGATGAAAACCTTCAATCATTGTTGGTCACAGTGTATGTAAAAAGTCGTCACAGCGCCATCTATGATCATATATTTGAAGTCGGATGAGTTTAAAGGCGTCTTAAAAACGTAACAATGCCAAGTTATTTGGTAATTAATAAAAAAGTTTTAATTTTTGAATTTGTTTTTCCCATCTTAATTTCTTGCTTAAATTGGACACAGTTAGAATGGATTGGGTTGGGTTAAGCTTGACATTTTGGCCTTGGTTTTTGAATTTTGAATTTTTCTGTTTGGTTGAGTGAAGTTAGATTGGGTTTTGTCGACCTTGGTGTCTTATTTGTCCTTGACCTTCAACTTTTTTTAGTTTTATTCCTTATTTTTATAATTTTCTTGAATTTCAATTCTTTTTCGGGCCTTTTTCTTGATACATACATCGTTTTGCTTAGATCGACCTTGACGTTTAGCTTTCGTGAACGTTTTTTCTTGAAATTCTAGTTTTTTTCTTATAAATTGCTAGATTGCTGTTGCGAAATGAAAAATATTTCAGATGCAGACCGTCAATCATTGTTGATCATAGCATATACAAAAAAGGAAAGTCATCAACAGCGCCATCTACAATCATGTATTTGAGGCCCGACATTTTTAAACGTTTTAAAAACATAACAGTAACAAATTATTTAGTTTATGTATTTTTCAATTTTGTCTTGTTTTTTGAAGTAATTTTTTTGTTTTAAATTTTTCTGAGTTTTAATTTCTTAAAATTTTTTTCCAATCTTAATTTCTTGCTTGGATTTAACAGACTCAGAATGGATTGACCTTGGCTTTGTCATTTTGAATTTTGTTTGCTTCACTCAGGTGAAGTTAGATAGGGTTTTGTTGACTTTAGAATTTTATTTGACCTTGACCTTTAACTTTTTTGAGTTTCGTTTCTTAAATTTATATATTTTTTTAAAGTTTTAATTGTTTTAGGTTTTTAAAAACACATGTTTTTGCTTGGATTGATCTTGACCGTCAGCTTTTTAGAACCTTATTTCTTGAAAAGTTAATTTTTCTTTAATTTTTATTGATATTCTTATATATTACTAAATTGCCGTTGAAGAGAGAGATATTGATATTTTAGATGCGAATATTCAACAGTTGTTGATCAGAGTGTACACATAAAAAAAGCTAAGTCGATAACAACGCCATCTACATTATGTATTTGAGACTCGATATTAATGAACGTTCTAAAAACAACAATAACAAATTATTTAGATGTTAATTAGAACTAATTAGCTAAATATGCATGTTTTATTACAACCAATAATAAATAAATTGAAATTGGTATAAAAGCGATGAAGAGAAAAGGAACACAGATTAAAGACACACAGATAGGACAGCTTGCGTTACAGTCGACGCACACGAATTTAATTTTTTTTTTAATTACAAATCCTGAATTTCACAAAATTTTATAAATAAAAAAGTGCTTGCACTGGAAAGACATAAATTTTCTGTTGTTAGCGACTTTTCCGTCTGATTACTTCAAATTCCCGCAAGTTTCCGTCCGATTGGCAACATTGCGCCATAATTCAAACAACCAAAAGCTCGGCTTCCCTCGGTTCCATCTCATGCAAAGATCATACGCACTCGTCGTGCTTCAATCAACGAAGTTAAACGAGGCTGTTGGCTCTCCATTTCTTATGAACGTGAAGACAACGACGTACTCACATTCAAAGTTTTTACTTTACGCATCAAACGCGCATAATTTCTTAAACCATGTCTACTTGATTAAATTGGTAAAAGTGAAACGTCAAATTTGCGAAATGAAAGCGACCAAGAAACTTCAGATAAGAAATTTGCGGGCCATGCCAGAGCCGAGCGAGGTCTTCAAACGTACTCAGATGGCCATGCTGGAGAAGTCGGTGCTGAAAATCCACAACTCCACGACTCTAGAGGATTCCTACGAGGAACTATACAGGGCGGTCGAGGGCATGTGCACGTACAACTACAAGGACTTCCTCTACGACAACTTGCACGCCATCATCGAGAACTACCTGAAGAGCAAAATCCACGTGTTTTACCTGGAGGACATCGCCTTCCTCGACACGCTCAACTGGACCTGGGTGACTTTCTGCAAGCAAACCAAGTTGATCATCAACATCTTCCTCTACTTGGACCGCTCGCTGATCAAAGACAACTACACGAAGTCCTCGATTTGGAACATGAGCTTGAACCTGTTCAAATCGAACATCGTTTTAAACAACAGGATCAATTCGAAGTTGATGGACGCGATCCTGACCTTGATCGAGCTCGAAAGACAAGGAGATATAGTCGACGCGAATTTATTAAAGTCGCTGGTGACCATGTTGCACGACCTGCAGATATACGAAGACCTGTTCGAGCCCAAATTCCTGCAGGCGACCAACGCGATGTACGAGCAAGAAAGCAGGAAGCTAATCGACGAGTTCGATTTACTCGATTATCTTCACTACGTGAGCAGGAGGCTGCGCGAAGAAGAAGATCGAATTCAGAATTACCTCAGAAGATCCACCGAGAGGAGTTTGCTGATCGCCCTAAAGCACCAACTAATAAAGGCGCACCTCGCGAAAATCTCGAGCAAAGGCGTCGAGGAGTTCCTCGAAAGCAAGAAGACCGCGGAGACCGCCCTGCTCTACGATCTACTGGGGTTGATCGCCGAAGGGCACGGCGAATTATGCAAGACGTTCACGGAGTACCTGAAGAATCGCGGGGGTAAAATCGTGCAAGACCTGAGCAACGATAAAAACATGATACAGGACTTGCTCGACTTCAAGCAAAAAATCGACGAGCTCGTCTTGGTGAGCTTCAAGAACAACGAGAAATTCTGCGAGGCCGTCCGTTCTTCGTTCAAGCACTTCATCAACCAGAGGCACAACAAGCCGGCCGAGTTACTGGCGAGGTTCGTCGATTTTAAGCTGAGGCGCAAGAACGTCGACGAGAACATCGAGGAGATCCTCGATAGAATCATGGTTTTGTTTCGCTTCGTGCAGGGCAAAGACATTTTCGAAGCTTTCTACAAGCGAGATTTGGCCAAGAGATTGCTGGTGGGGAAATCGGCGAGCCAGGACGCCGAGAACAGCATGATCAGCAAGCTCAAGCTGGAGTGCGGCGCCAGCTTCACGGCTAAACTGGAAGGGATGTTCAAGGACATCCGCTTAAGCCAAGACATAAACACCTCCTTCAAGCAACACTTGGAGAACAGCGCCAGCGCGAACATCACTTCGGAATTGTCAATTAACATCTTGACCAGCAGCTTCTGGCCCAGCTATCCCACGTATATAATAAACCTGCCAGAAGAGATGATACAATACCAGAGCATCTTCCAGAATTTCTACGTCTTGAAGTACAGCGGGAGGAAGCTGCAATGGCAGCACAGCCTCGGCCATTGCATCGTCAAGGCCGACTTCCTCAACGGCAAGAAGGAACTGCAAGTCTCCCTCTTCCAAACGATCATCCTCTTGCTCTTCAACGCCTCCAATCAGTTGAGCTACAACGACATAAAAGACTCCTGCAACTTGGAGGACAACGAGTTGAAACGCACCCTGCAATCACTGGCCTGCGGCAAATCCAAAATCCTGATCAAGAACCCGAAGGGCAAGGACATCGAGGAGAACGACGTGTTCACCTTCAACCACAAATTCACGGACAAGCTCTTCCGGGTTAAGATCAACCAGGTGCAGTTGAAGGAGACGGTCGAGGAGCACAGGGCCACTCAGGAGGGGGTGTTTTACGATAGGCAGTTCCAAATCGATGCCGCGGTTGTTAGGATCATGAAGCAGAGGAAGCTGTTGGATCACAACGTCTTGGTGGCCGAGTTGTGCAGCATTTTGGACATACCGCTGACGGCCAGCGATATCAAGAAGAGGATAGAGCAACTCATCGATAGGGATTACATCGAGAGGGACAAGGACAATCAGAATTTGTACAAATACGTTGCCTGAGTTTTCGTTCGTGTAATACATTTCTTTCTCTTTAGTTTTCTTTTGCAAACCACCAGCGATGGTTTACAATTTTGCTTGCAATTAATGGAACTTCTGGCCTCGTGCGTGTTAAAAGAATTAACCGCGTTCCGGAACATTTATTTTTGAATTCACCCTCGTAGACGCGTGCGTTTTGTTTGGATTGCGCATGAGTACAGCTCGTCCTAGTCGATAATGCGAGGCAAGGTGAAGGTTCTTCGCGATATCCGCTCAGAGGTAGTCGGGCGGATTGCCCGAGCAAGTTCTGTAAGGCCTTCTTTTTTTTTCGAGTGAAGATGTGGTCGAATTCCCTCAGAATATTCCAGCGGACGTCCACCAAGGAGACGCTCGTGGGTAAGAGAATTTAAATTCCGATTCTCGGGGGAATAATCGAGAAGCGAAAGTGTAACTAAATATAAGAGTGCGAGCATACAAAAATAATAACACGCTTTCTATTTACGTTTTTAGCGTTATCTCAACGCTGGATATTTTTACATGCGTTATCGGAGTGTGGACTTTTATATTTCGCTCAATCGTTGAACTTGTTTCGGTGTGTATACAAATTTTGAACGTGAAAGAATTGTTTTCTCTTTTACTTTTCCAAAAATATATGCACAATACATTTTTAAAAGTGTAATCAAAATTAAAGTGGAGGAAAATTATCCACCCCAAATTCCCCCAAAAGGAAAAAGTAGAGGTTCGATTTGGTACGTGACTCTCTGGTTTCTGGTCGTGCTTTGGTTTCTCTATATTTTCATTTTATTAATTCTTTTTTGTCTTCTGGAAGCTGCAATAGGAATATTTCTTTTCCATTAGAATACAATGGATTTCAATTAGATAGAACCGCACAGGGACGCAATGCGCAACGTTATCGTCTATTAGAATTAATAAAATTTAAATTAAATGTCCGGTGTTTGCGTCACTTGATGTTGATGCGTCCTTTAGTTTTTCCTTCGCTTACAAAACAACAGAAGATGAAGAAGAAAAAAATTAATTAACTTCTCTATAACAGTAAATGATGCTTTTTGTCAATAAGAAGAAGAAGAACAATAATAAAGTAAATTGGGCATCTTCAGTTTTAACAAGTTTTAAGTTTTCTAATTAGGACGATTCTGTAGAATTTTAATTGTATTTTTGTTTTTGTATTTCGTATTTTATTACAATTTCCAATCTCTTCGTTTTTCTTCTTAAATGAACAGGTGGTTTCTTCGTCACTTCATTTACCATCTCCTAGTAACATATCGTCCACTAATATTTTTGTCTTTTGATGAAAACAGGAAGAGCATTTTCAATTTTTTTCAGTGGCGCCATCTATGAGCTTGCCTCCTGAATTTTCGAATACTCAAAATTCTTCGGGCCACTTGAACTTTGCAGTTGTCAGGAAAAAATGCGAAACTTATTCGATTCCGTCCACGTTCTGTTGAAAAATTAAGTAAATACTTTGAATTTCGAGTTCAATCGAGAGTAATTTTAGTGGCGCCATCTCTGACATTTTTTCTGAACTGAATTTTTACGCTTTAATTTTAAGAATTCTCGAAACGAAAATGGTGGAACCCCTTTTGATGTGTGAATTCAAATTCTCGGCTTTGCAATTCAAGCGAAAAAAGAAAAATGCAATTCAGTAGCGGCGCCATCTGTCAGATTTTCCGGGACGGAATTTTTCGTGCGCCGAAATTTAAAAATAAAGTCCCCGCGTTTTCTCTGTCTTATCTTTGATCGGAAACCGAAAAGTCCGTTCAGTAAATTTATAAATTCTTGAACGAACTCCGGTTGATTGAACTTTGTAATTGTCAGAAAAGGAATGTGTTTGTGGCCACGATACTTTTCAATCTTGGAAAAAGCAGGAAAATATTTGAATTCAAACGCCATCTGTGAGACTTCTCCAGAATTGAATCCTGTAACGAAAATGTTGAATCAGTGGAACCATCTGTGAGATTCTTTCCAAACTTAACTCTGTAGTGGTAAATGAAAAAAAAAATTAAAAAGCCAAAGGAGAGGGACACTGGCGATTTTAAAATTATTATTATTATTAAATTAAAACACAGTTTTGGAAAAAATTCATAGATGGCGCCAGTGAAGCTACACGTTTTCGTTGCGGACGTAAAAGCTGATTCGACCGCGAATTTCAAATTTCTGCTTCAAAATTAAAAGAGAAAGACATTGAGGATTTTTAAATTAAATCGTACGTATTCAGTTCGAGAGAAATCTCACAGATGGCGCCACTGAAACTACGTTTTTGTGACAATCGCAAAAGCTGATTCGACCGCCAGCTTCAATTATCTGCTTCAAAATTAAAAGAGAAAGACAATGAGGATTTTAAAATTAAATCGTAAGTGTTCAGTTCGAGAAAAACCTCATAGATGGATGGCGCCACTGGTATTACGTTTTCGTTGCATTCGCAAAAGCTGATTCGAATGCGAATTTTTCAGTTTTCTGCTTCAAAATTGAAGGAGAAAGACATTGAGAATTTTTTAATTAAACCGTACGTATTCAGTTCGAAAAAAATCTCATAGATGGCGCCACTGAAACTACGTTTTCGTTGCGCTCGCAAAAGTTGCTTCGACCGCGAATTTCAATTTTCTGCTTCAAAATTGAAGGAGAAAGATTGAGTATTTTATAATTAAATCGTAAGTATCCAGTTGGAGAAAAGTCTCATAGATGGCGCCACTAAAAGTACGTTCTCGTTGCAGTCGCAAAAGCTGATTCGATTGCGAATTTCAATTTTCTGCTTCAAAATTGAAGGAGAAAGACTTTGAAGATTTTTTTAATTAAACCGTAAGTATTCAGTTCGAGAAAAATCTCATAGATGGCGCCAGTGAAACTACGTTTTCGTGATAGTCGCAAAAGCTGATTCGATCGCGAATTTCAATTTTCTGCTTCAAAGTTAAAATAGAAATACATTGTGGTTTTTCTTAATTAAACCGTAAGTATTCAGTTCGAGGAAAGTCTCGTAGATGGAGCTACTGAAACTACGTTTTGTTGTAACCGCAAAAGCTGATTTGACGCGAATTTCAATTTTCTGCTTCAAAATTGAAAGTGAAAGACATTGAGAATTTTTTAGTTAAACCGTAAGTATTCAGTTTGAGAAAAATCTCGTAGATGGCGCTACTGAAACTATGTTTTCGTAGCAGTCGCAAAGGCTGATTTGACCGCGAATTTCAATTTTCTGCTTCAAAATTGAAAGAGAACGGCATTGACAATTTTTTAATTAAATCGTAAGTATTCATTCAGTTCGAGAAAAGTCTCATAGATGGCGCCACTGAAATTACGTTTTCGTGACAGTTGCAGTCCATTTACTAAGTAAATTTATAAATTCTTAAACGAACTCCGGTTGATTTAATTTTGCAATTATCAGGAAAGGATCGGGACGCCATCTATGAACTTTATCTCCAACTGAACTTTTGTGGTTTAATTTAAAAATCCGAGTCAACTTCAGCTGAGCAACTGTAATGCAAACGTTAAATCAGGAGAGCCATCTGTGAGATTGTTTCCAAACTGTGCCCACTGTCTTTCCTGCCTCAATTTTCAATCGGAAAATAAAAAAATCCCCAGTGTCTTTCCTCTTTAATTTTGGAACAAAAAGCGTGGAGTCTTTGAGGCATGAATTGAAACAGTCGTTACCTCAGTTTTGCAAATTTAATTCTAGTGGCACCATCTATGAGATTTTTCCAGAACAATAAAAAATTATGAATCGAAAAGAGAAAAATCTGAGAAATCTAAATTCCTAACTGAACTCCGGCTATTTGGATTTTGAAATTGTTAGGAAGAAATTGGGAACTTTCATGCTTTAGTTAGTGAATTAGAAAAAATATTGAATTATTCTAGTGGCCTCACCTATGGGATTTTTCTCTAACTGAGTTTTTATGATTGTTTAAAAATCTTCACTGGCTTTCTCTTTTAGTTTCGAAACAGACAGAGTGGAGCCTATTTGATGCAACGAACTCAAATTCCGAGCTGCGCAACTCTTACTAAAACGTACAATCACTGACGCCATCTGTTAGAGTTCTTCCAGATTAAACTCTTAGGCGCTAAATTTAAAGAGATAGTTCATGTGACGCTTCAACTTTTCAAATGATCGCAACTTTATTTTTCAAGTGGATATATCGAGTGTTCACAAACTCCCCCCCTCGAGTCAGCTCCAGCTGATAAAAATAATAGAGTTCTTCGTTCTTTTCTATTTTTTTTTACGCGGGCCATTGATTGTTGAAAACAAATTCATAGCGTCTTGTCTTAAAATTGGGGGGTTCCAGGAAATCTGAAAACCTTCACGAGCTTCGTACAGGGAGAACCGAACGCGCCGAGCATGAAAACCACAGATGGGGCGATCAACAAACAAATGAAGGAAGACCTGTCTCAACTGCAGGTTTGCAAACATCCATTTCCAAAGGGGCACCTTCATCCTTTCTAATCTATGATTCAGCACACCGGTTCGGTCCAGTTCTTCGCCGACCTGGACAACTCGCTGGGGAATTACCTGGCGGACGTCGACGGCAACCTCCTACTCGACTGTTACATGCAGATCGCCTCCCTCCCTCTCGGCTATAATTATCCCACGATGTTCGACGTATTTCGAGACCCGACCAAACTGGTGAGTAAAATCCCCCTCCCCCCTCAAAGTCGCCCAAAATCTAATCTCCCTCGTTTAAAAAGAAAATGTTGGTGAACAGAACTGCTTTGGGAGTTTATCCGCCAGCAAACTGGGGCAAATACTTACGAGATATACTAATGACCGTAAGTACTTCAGGCATTAACCCCAAATCCTTCGCGTTACCATTGTTGATTGTTTAGGTCGCCCCCAGTAAATTGCCGAACGTCACCACGCAGATGTGTGGGACTTGCGCGAACGAGCACGCCTTCAAGAACATATTCATTTGGTACGCGCGCAGGCAGAGGGATGGGCGGGAGTTCAACGACGCCGAGCTAAAAAGTAGCATGCTGAATCAACCCCCTGGTTGTCCGAAAGTCGCCATCCTCTCATTCCACGGGGGTTTCCACGGTCGGACCATCGGGTCGCTTTCGGCCACGCGCACCAAACCCATACACAAAATAGATTTCCCTTTGCTATCGCACTGGCCGGCGGCGAGGTTTCCAAAGTACAAGTACCCCCTCGAGGAAAACAAACGAGAAAACGAGAAGGAGGATAGGGCGTGCCTTGCGGAAGTAGAAGACCTGATCGTCAAGAGCAAAAAGGACGGCGTCCACATCGCCGGTGTTATAATCGAACCCATTCAGTCGGAAGGGGGGGACAACGAAGCTTCGCCACAGTTCTTCCAGGAACTGCAAAGAATCTGCAAGAAATTGGGGGTGGCATTGCTCGTAGACGAGGTACAGACTGGTTGTGGAACAACGGGAAAAATGTGGTGTCACGAATGGTTTGATTTAGAGTCGCCCCCTGACATCGTTTGTTTCAGCAAGAAGATGCAATTCGGGGGGTACTATCACACGAAAGAGATGCAGTAAGTTTGGGTTAATTAAAATGGTTCAAAATGTTATGTCGGGCATTCCTTGTTGTAGACCTGATAAGCCATATCGCGTCTTCAACACGTGGATGGGTGATCCGGCGAGACTCTTCATTCTAGAGGAAGTCCTGAGGGTGATAAGGGCGGAAAACCTGCTCGAAAACGTCACGAAAGTGGGAAAGACAACGCTAGAGGGATTAACGGCGTTAACAAAAGAATTCCCCTATTTAATACACTCGGCGAGGGGGCGGGGCCTTATGATAGCTTGCAACGCGACTGACTCGAGAGTTAGGGACCAACTGCTGGAAAAACTGAAGAAGAAAGGTAACCGAATCTCCTGCACGTCATCCGAATTCAGAACGAGTTTCTTTTAGGGGTTCTCCTGGGGGGTTGTGGAGCAGACGCGCTCCGTCTAAGGCCGGCCTTGATTTTCCAGGAGCATCACTCAGATATATTTTTGGATCGCCTTAGGCAGGTTCTAGGCGAAATGGAATAATACCTAATCAAATGCAATCTAAAGCTTGAGTTACGTTCAAGCTTTGGGTTTATTAAAAAAAAAGAAAATCAAAAAAACCAACGGCTGAAGACCTGGTCGAGAAGTGTGCGTGCGAGGTTTGAAGTTACGTAAAGGAGGTCTTTGGCCGCTGAAATCAACGTCTTCCAGAAGTCTTCCATTTTCCAAATTGCGATGTTAAATTAATAAAATCATGATTTAATGTTTATCGGTTTTTTTTGCCCCTTTTCTTTGTGCATCTTTTATTTAATTCGAATTAAAAAACTAGTTAGCCACTGTGTATTTTCTGAACGCGTCGCAGTTACTTGGGTGTACTTTCTGAACGCGTCCCGGTTACGCGGGCGCGGCCGACCTAAGCAACTGTGGCGCTGTTACCGCCTTGTTTAAACTATGTGACAATTCGTGATGTTCGAAACATTTTTTAGTGCTTTTTCTTAAAAGAACGCGTTTTATAGTGCTACGTAAGCGATTGTCGTGAGATTTATGCTATCAGTGGCCTCGAGGTAGGTGGCTTTTCGTTTTTCGGAAACATCACACACTATACGCTGAGTTGGTTCGTCCACGGCGTCCACGCCAGTTTTCACTATAAATTTCTTTTCTCGTTTTAATTTCGGTGTGATTCTTTAGTTTTAACTTAAAATTAATATCCCAAAAAGCTTTTAAACCGGGATTAATCAGTGTTGCCAACTTAAGTGGCTTCTTTTTTCTGCAAGTTTTATTTCGTGAAAAGAAACCGAAAGCTGAAGTTCTTTTCATTATTGTTTTGTTTTAGAATTCGTTGATTACCTCGTTTTTGCCAACCGTTTCGAAAATCGTCTGTTTTTATTAAACAAAATAAATAAATTTTCTATAAAGCAAAAGACAAAACTCTCGTCAGCGAGCGCTCGCATTTGCTTAAAAAATAATCAAAAAACACTTTCTTTACTGCCAGTTACACAATTTTAATTAATTTTCATAAAAAATAATCATTAAAAAATCACTGGAAGCAGAAAATATGACTAAAGATTTCACTAGTGACAATTTCCAGTGTTGCCGGTAATTCTAGAAAGTTTCCTGTATTGCCAACATAATGGAAGAAACTGTAATTAATGATCGATGCAACTCGCATGAAGAGACGTTTCAGATCATAAATAAACAAAAATATTTACAATCTGGGATAAATTTTAACAGACAGTGATTAGCCTTCATTTGTTTTAATTTTAAATTTTATTTTCATTTTATAATCAAACGGAAAACAAAAAGAGAAACGATTAGCAAGTAAGTTGTGTGAAAATTGAAGGAAAAGAAGAAATTGATGCCAAAGGGAGACATTGTAATAAAGTTAGCAAAGGCGACCAGCAAATTAAATACAAAATTTATTTAAAAAAAAAATCTTTCTAAATTAAAAAAAAAAACAAATGAAAATTTACTCTGATATGCTGATATAATATAAAACATTTCTGGAAATACAAACAAAAGGTGGTCAGCCAATCGTGAAAAATGTGCAGAAAATTCGAATGCGTACAAAAAAATTTCCAAATTTTATTAAAACAAATAATAAAAGACAATCGGCAAATTCAAGGATACAATCGTGAGTGAAAAGGAAATTTTCTGAAGAAAACCAAGTGAAAGTTTACATAGGAAAATAATCCCAGTTAGAAAAAAAACGGATTTTAATCAAAAAATAACAAGAACAACAAAAATTTATTATTATTTGTGAATAAAACGAGGAAGATTACGATTACAAAGAAAGAGATTTAAAAGAAAACAAAAGACGATCTGCACATTGAACTTCCAATGAGGAACAGAACAGAGGAACAAAAGACATTTCAGTTGAGAAAACAAAATTTCAGAGAAAATAAGCGAAATATGACAAATAAATATCAATGATGAGAGAAAGAGAACGAAAATTAAACCAAAGCGCTTAAATTAAAATTAAAATTTACGGTAAAATTATAACATTTCTGGAGAAAAACAAAAAAAAATTGTTTCTCAGTTTCCCTCTGGTTTTTTTATTGCAAACTTTAACTTGCTTTCTCTTCTATTTCCCTTTCAATTTTTCTTAAATTTGTCAATCCTCTTTTATTAATTTTTTTAATGAAATTTGGACATTCTTTTTTAATTTTTCCAAATTTTTTCCACATTTTTCCTTCCTTCAATTTTTCACTCAATTGTCTTATTGCCTTTCGTTTTTAATTCCAGAAATGTTTTATATTATTACATCAATATGTCAGTGTGGTCTTTCAATTGTTTTTTTTTTTAATTTAGAAATGATATTGTTTGAACTGTTTGGTATTTTCTTATTTTTTTAATTTAATTAGCCGGTCGCTTTGCTTTCTTTATTAAACCCTCTTTCTTCATCATCAATTTCTTCTTTTCTTTCAAGTTTCACACAAGTTACTTGCCGATCGTCTTTTGTTTTTATTATAAAATTACAATTTTTTTCTTAATTTTTAAATTTTACAATTTTTTTATTTTCTATTTTTACTGCAAACGACTTATTATTGTTGTTGTTGTTGTTGCAAGAACATCGGGCAGAAACAAGCGAAAATTAAAATTAATTACGATCGATTCCCTGCCCCTTTTTTGGATATAAAGAAAAACGATATTCGAAAATCTTATTTCCTACTCTCGAACGTGTTTTTTTTTCTTTTTATTTAGTTTTTGCTATCTTTCGACTAATGAAATGCGATGATTCGTCTAAAATGTTCGTAAATTTGTTTCATAGTTGGCAATGTTGTTGCTATTTTTATTACGAAGACAAAATTCGACCGAAATTTAACTTATTTCTTGACGCAAAAAAATCGTCGACTATTTTTATTTCTTGCGTTTGTTAAATAATCGATTGTCTTTCGTTTGTTTTCAAAAAAAAAAAAAAAGTCTCGTTTTCTTTTGTAATTTTGGCGGTCTGAGAGAAAGACCAGTGTTGCCAATTCTGGCGTGCTTAAGCGGAATATTTAAATGTTTAATGTTACCAAACCGTTATTATCATTACCGTACCATAACCAATAAAACTTTTTCAATAAAAATCAGACCTACCTATAATTAATTACAATTTCTTAAAAATTATTTCAAACTCTGCATTTACAATAAATAAATTTAAAATTTTTAAAGTATCTACACCAAAGTCTCTGTTTTTTCATTATATGGTTTAATTTACCGACTGTTTTTTGTTTTTATCGCTTTCTTTGTAATTGTAATTCTTAAAAAAAAAAAAAAAATAAAAACGATTTAATGAAACTAATAACAAGAGCAATAATTATTATTACTAAGGAAGAAAACAGAAAGATTACAATTAAACAAATAAAAAGATAAAAACAAAAGACAAAAGGTAATTGAAATTCCAATGAAGAATAGAGAAACAAAAGACATTTCAGTTGAGGAAACAAAAAACGATCGGTAATTTCGAAACAAAATTGAGAGAAGGAGAGAGAGAAAAAAAGGGAAAAAATATGCGAAACAAAGAAATATCAATGATAAGAAAGAGAAACAACGAAAATGAAACAAAAGCGTTTTGGTTAAAAAATAAAAAAAAACAAAAATAAACGAACGAAGACAAATTGACGGAAAATTATAAAATTTCTGTTTCTTTTTCATATGAAATATGAAATTACAAAGGAAAAATTAAAAACAAAAGTCAATCGGCAAATTAAACTTCCAATACTAATGAATGAACAAAGACTTAGGTCTAGAGACTTTCAAATTCTAAAATTATTTAGTGTAAATAGTATAAAAAAAAAAAATCAAACTCCATTTTATTAACAAAAGAAAAATAATGTGTATTTAATATCAAATTAATCAGAAAATTCTAATTAACTTTAGGTATGTTTAATTTTTAATTTAAAAAAGTAGTTGGTAATGTTACAGTAACACATTAAAAATAAATCACCGATAATTTAACAACCCTGATTATTACACTCTAATGGCAAGTCGGTAATTATTTATTGTTAAAAATATGATCCAAAAAAATCATGCGAATATTACTTCCAAATATAAGAATCGTTCGAGGCGTCTGCGTTATCGTGTAATCGAGATTTTCAAATCGAGTCACCTCTGAAAACAAAAAAGCATCGCTTGGGTAGAAAAACGCATTGTTCTGTGCGGCCGCGTTGCTTTCGGTTATTCGCCTCCTTCGTCTTTGATATTTGCGAAAATATTCCTAAATTTTTGGCATCGCGACCCGTAACGATATTGGCAAACGTTAATTTCGAGTGTGGTGATTGCTTTGTGTACTTTTCTCGGCGTGCGGAACTTTGAATCAGTGGAAAAAACGCCGAAAATTTTCGAATTAGCGACGCCATGATGTAACGAGATGAAGGCAAGCGCGCATGCGCAGGGTGAGACATTTTCGTTTGTAGATTTATGGCCGCCGGTCTTTTCATCTGCTTATTAAAGTTAATCGGCGAACAACTTTGCAACATTTTCACTAATTTCTAACGATTTATATAATTTGTTAATAATGGAAAAGGTTTTTCTTTGGTAATTTTGAGTAGGGTCACGATAAGTGTCTATCTTTATCAGACAACAAGTCATTAACTTTGGGAAAGTAATTTTCTTTATTCAATAAAACAGTGGCATTACTTTTATCTGCTGTTTCAATAGTAATATTAGGGTTTTCTTTAAGAAATTTTTTAAATTGCGAATTAAAATTTTGTATTTTGATTTGTTGAATGTTTCATCCACAATTGTTTTAATGTATTTTAAAAAATGGTGACGAAATTTATTTCTAATTCGAATTTTGGACGTTGACTCTAAAGATTTTGTACCTAACGTGATTAGGCAAAACCTTCGTGTTTACATTTCAGTAAAAAAATTCTACGATTATCTTCGTGCACGTAATTTTCCAAATATCAGAATCATTCGAGGCATCTGCGGTATTGTGTAATCGTGATTTTAAAATCGAGTCACCTCTGAAAACAAAAAAGTATCGCTTGGGTAGAAAAACGCATTGTTCCGTGCGGCCGCGTTGCTTTCGGTTGTTCGCCTCCTTCGTCTTCGATATTTGCGAAAATATTCCCAAATTTTTGGCATCGCGACGCGTAACGATATCGGCAAACGTTAATTTCGAGTGTGGTGGTTGCTTTGTGTTCGTTTTTTGGTGTGCGGAACTTCAAATTACGTGGAAAAAACGCCGAAAATTTTCGAATTAGCGACGCCATGATGCAACGAGATAGAGGCAAGCGCGCATGCGCAGGGTGAGTCATTTTCGTTTGTTGATTTATGGCCGATCTTTTCATCTGCTTATTAAAGTTATTCGGCGACTATTATTTTATAGTTTATAATTGCTATCGTATATAAAGTGCGTTCAATAAAAACCGTTGTCAAGTAGGCTTATGTCAAATGCAAACTTGCAAAGTCACGTCGTAACTATACGATTATTAATAAACATAACCTAACTTTTTATATCCACTTAATGACGATTTTCTACAAAATGGATGATAAAACACAATCAATCAAATAAAACATTTATTTTATTACAAATACCTCGAAGGTGTTAACAGTTGGGGCTGTTGATAGCACGCAGTTATTCAAGGTTTCAGCGTGTGTACTAAGCTACGACGTGCCGTCATAAAATAAAAGCAAATTCAGAGCCTTCTTGTTAACGGATTTTTTTGAACGCACCTTAGCTTTTACATCAACTATAACAATTTTGATGATTAAGACACTGATGGCCAGTTGCACCAACGAATTAAGCTCTACTTAACTTTAAGCGTCACTTAGAATATGACTTACACAATGTTATAACGGCTGTTCTTTTAAATTTGGCGTCGAAGTTGGCCGTGACGAGGTGAACATGCCACAATTTTGATTGTTTTTTGTAAATCTTAATTTTTTATTTTTTTTCTAATAAATTATTTTAACGGGCGCTTAAAATTGGCACTGTCGCTCTACGTTTCACTATCCGATTGATAGCTTCGTCAGGAGTGAAGATAAGTCTATCAATCGATAGTGAAACGTAGAGCGATCGTGCCAGTTTTAAGCGTGCGTTAAAATAATTTATTATATGTACTTTAATTATATTTTTTCTTTTGTTACAATAGATCTCACTCTTAGTTTATTACAATAATTCACATTCGCATTCTTGTGTCTTGGCATCCCGTTGAAAATACTTGATTTTTTTCTTAAAGAAACAAAAAAAAATAATAAAATATGCATAAAAAACAAATGAAAGCCCGATTTGATTTTCTCGATAGCTTCCCGTCGAAGATACAAAGAAACAAAAGATGGATTTATTTTATTTTTAAAAATTTTCTGTCGGAAATTGGCGATTTCTTCTTGCTTACAAAAAGAAAACAAAAAAATAAGTATAAATAAACAATTGAAAGGCTTGATTGTGATTTGTTTTCCATTCTCTTTTTTTTCCATTACGGAAGAGAAAAATTACAAACAAAAAAAAAACAAAAGAAAAGATCATGATTGTAATGAAAAACAAAAGGCAAACAAAATGTAAAATATAAAATAAAACAAATGTAAAATGAAAGTTGTTGGTCATTATGTAAACATCGCGATCGTCGTTTGTTTTTTCCGTCTTTTTTCGTATCGTAAAATTTACGATCATCATTTGTTTTTCGTTTGAAATGATCGTTTTCTTTTTCTTTTTCTGTGCCACCACATTTCTCCAATAATCAAAAATGTCTTCCTTTTTTCTGTTTTTGTTTAGTTTTCTTCGTTTCTAAGAAATTACGCAGCAATCGGAAGTTTATTTTCAATTTTTAGAATTTTTTTTCTTTCATAAATATTGCGATTGTTTTCCACTTTTTTTTCTTTGCCATTTTGAATTACCATTACGGAAAGGAAAAATTAAAAGAAAAAACTAGAAACGAAGTGAAAAACAAAAGGCAAACAAAATTTAGAATACCTATAAAGTAAAACAAATGAAAAATGAATGTTGACGCTACATAAACATTACGATCGTCAATTGTTTTTCTGTCTTTTTTTTCGATTCGTGAAATTTGTTTTTCGTTTGAAGTTGTCGTTTTCTTTTCTTTTTCTATTCCGATTACGTTTTGCCAAAAGAGTTGAACGCGTTTTTCCTGGCGCCTTTAGCACCTCAAAGTGGTAACTGGAATCTCTCCCGATAGTTCTGTTTCGTTGGGATGAAACCAACCTGACATTCAGAGTCACCGCTGTGAACAGATCTTTACGGAGTCATTGCGAACCGATTTTGGCCCGCCATCTTGATATTTGTTACCCGAAAGTTCATCAATCCCTCCGCTATAGGACACCACCTTTAGCACCCCAAAGTGGTAACTGGAATCTCTCCCGATATTTCTGTTTCGTTGGGGTGAAACCAACCTGACATTTAGAGTCACCGCTGTGAACAGACATTTACGGTGAAACGATTTTGACCCGCCATCTTGATATTTGTTACCCGAACGCTCATCAATCCCTCCGCTATAGGACGCCACCTTTAGCACCTCAAAGTGGTAACTGGAATCTCTCCCGATATTTCTGTTTCGTTGGGCTGAAACCAACCTGACATTTAGAACAGACATTTACAGACAGCCACCGCTGTGAACAGATCTTTACGGAGTCATTGCGAACCGATTTTGGCCCGCCATCTTGATATTTGTTACCCGAACGTTCATCAATCCCTCCGCTATAGGACACCACCTTTAGCACCCCAAAGTGGTAACTGGAATCTCTCCCGATATTTCTGTTTCGTTGGGGTGAAACCAACCTGACATTTAGAGTCACCGCTGTGAACAGACATTTACGGTGAAACGATTTTGACCCGCCATCTTGATATTTGTTACCCGAACGCTCATCAATCCCTCCGCTATAGGACGCCATCTTTAGCACCTCAAAGTGGTAACTGGGAGCTCTCCCCTTATTACTCTCTCGTTGAACTGAAGCCAACCTGACATTTGAAATGACGCGGCGCTCGTGTTACGTTTTGAATACTTAATATTAAAATCTAACAAAATAAAACGAATAATAAAAGAAAGGTTGGATCACCATTTTCCAGAAATTACAAAACGATCAGAAATTTATCTGCAATTTTTTGTTTTTTTTTCTTTCGTCAATGTTGCGATTGATTTTCAAAATCGTTGCCTTTTTTTGCTTGCAAAAAAGACAAAGAAAAGTAATGAAGTGAAAAAAAAAAACAAAATGAAAGTTTCTAAAGCTTCGCGCTGAAAATAATCGATTTTTCATTTGTTTTCAGTTTCTTTAATAATAATAATAATAATAATAATTTTTCTTTTTTTTGCTTACAAGAAGAAAGAAAGAAAAATGTAAAACAAACAAATGAAAGCTTCGCGTCGGAAACCGTAGATATTTCCTTTGTTCTCAGTTTATGTTTTGCTTACTGTCAGTCTTTTGTTCCTCAATCGGTCCCAGGAGAACGAGAATCGACGATCGTCTTTTGTTTTTTTTTTTTGTTTCATCCAACGCCTTGTTACACTTGCGACATTTGTATTTGTTAACTTTGTTTAGCAATTTGTTCGCAATGGCGTCACCTGTCAACATACACAGCGTTTTCGATTCACCACCACCAAGGTATTTTCGTCTCGTTTTATTACACGACGTCAAAATGCAAGTGAATCGAAAACGCTGCTTAGTGCCTTAGCGGAAATTTATTTTTTACTTTCTTCACCTGACTTTTCGACGCGGTCGTCAAATTATGGCCGTGCTTTATTTTCGATTCAGGCCGTATTTGTTCAACTCACGTTTAGGGCTCGAGTTTCTGAAAATGGCGACGAACCCCGCGACCCCCCAACTTCGGCGTAGACAGGGCTTTGTCTAGACACGAAGCTGAGTCTTATCATCCCACTGTTGAGTTTGAAACCTCGAAAGTAAGGTTAAGGGAATGGCACGTTTGAACGTCAAATTGACAACTGTGGTTCACAATTAAATTTTCATGGCCAACTTCGACGCCATATTTAAAAGAACATTTTTCATAAACACTGTTTAAATTTAAGCTCAGCTTAAGTCACGCTTAAGGGCTTGGTTATTATCAGACTTCGGACATTTCTTAGCGTTGCCATGATTACACAGTGCCTATGGCAACGCTCCGAAATGTCCGAAGACTAGTTATTATTAATATAATTCCTGATTTTTTTAAATCCTGTATTGATACTCCACGTATAATGTGCGTTGTGGGCGCGTGAATAATCATTACTTGATGTTTCTTGATGATTAAAGAATGCCATAATCGAAACAATCCTCGTTAACGCCGCGTGTATTGCGCAAGCTCGAGCTTTAAACGTGCTGCTGCCGCTGCTGCTACCATTTGCATTGCATTGATATACATGGGCCGCAATAAAACAGAGACAGAAGTAACATGCGATAGCTGATGGTAGTGTTGTGTTCAACGCGGTTTGATTTACGTGCGCGTCCCTCTTTGTGTCTCACACGATAACAGAAAAGTGTGCGTGATATGTCCGAAATTCCGACCGACTTTCCTCCTCAGACCTACTCTTCGTCTTACTTCCTCAATCTGGCCGAGGTAAATATCGCCGTACATATGTTGGTGGAGGTTATGCTCTGGAATGTCATCATGCATGTACACATATAATACGGCAGCAACACACATACAACAAACAAACAAACACACTATCAATTACAATAACATAAACCACTAGAAACTGATTTGATTTGGGTTTTATACCGGGGGCGGTCATGTAAATTGGGTCACGTTCACTTTTGTTTTCCATTTTCGGATAAGTAGGCGGAAAATCCTGATTTTGTAATTAATGTTAATTGCTTGAATTAGATTAGAGTTTCAGGGGGCCTCCCCCTTTGTATAATTCCTATTGAGGCAAATGTGTTGAACATGTGCGTATCACTCATTGCAGAAGGATGTTTATTTTTGTAGTCGTGCAATTTGTTTATAAGAAATGCACACGCCGGCTGTTGGTGATGACGCAGGTCGTTACCAGGAGATTCGGATTTTTTCTTTCTTGTAATTGGATGGCGACTCGCAATTGTCTCGACGATCGTGCTTCATTTGCATTGATTTGAATGTTATACGGGGGTCACTTGAAAATTTATTGGCACTCGTTTCATTTAAATTATTTGCTCTTTGGGTGCGTTCGCAGAACATTGGTTTATTTACAATTTATTACATTTTTTCTTGTTGGTAAGTAAAGAAGTTAATAATTAGGGGATTGTCATGGGGGAAACTCGGATAAAAGTTTTTAATTTTGGAATTTTTAATTAGTAAAGACAGAGAAAGCAATAGCGTACAAAGTGCGTTGGTAGCTCCGAGTTGGAAGTTCATTAGGTAATCCATTAAAAAATTCAAAATAAATTTCCAGCGATGTTGCCGTTAAAAAATAAAATGATTAACGCGACATGAGTTAAATAAAAATAAAAAAAAAACTTTCGATTTTTATCGTTGGCACAAAACTTTGCGAAAAATAAAACAGCCCCCAACCCCTCGAAGTAAAAACTATGTATGTATTAAGATATGGGCAAACAGATTGGCATCGCTGTAAAAAAGAAAAGGGGAGCCAGGAAAAGACAAAAGGCGAGCGTTAAAAATAGAAGAAAAAAAATGGACAAAAATCGTATGGTATTGTTAAAATGAAAAACTATTAAAAAAGAAACAAAAATTGATAATTTCAAAAAGTAGAATTGAATAAAAGAAAAACAAAAGATAATCAGTGCTGATGGTTCCAAGAAACTGGGCAAATAGGCAATGAAAATAGAAATCGTATAAAACAAGGTCAAATCGAGTAGAGAAATTGACGATTGCGTCCAAAAATTTTAATTTATCCAACAGTTAAATTTACACGAATTAGAAGAAATTAATAAGTTAATTGAAAATTGAAAAACAAATAAAATCAAATCGAGTAAAAAAAAATAAAAGACGCTCAAGTGATAATTAAGAAATTATATGAAGTTAACTGGAGTGAAAGAAAAACAAAATACGATCAATTGACAATTAAAAAAATAAACTGAAATCGAATAAAAGAAAACAAAAGACGGTCAATTGATGGTTAATTTCTTTTTTAATAGTCAGACTGAATAAAAGGAAACAAAAGACGATCGGCGATGAAGATCCTAAAATAGACAATAAAAATAAAAATTGTATAACATAAAGTCATATCGTATAAAGGAAAAACAAAAGACGGTCGACAAAGTTAAATCGAATAAAAAAAAACGATTTAATTGATAATTATTTTTTTTAAATAGTCTGAATAAAAGAAAACAAAAGACAAACGGCGATGACGATCCTAAAATAAGCAATAAAATGAAAGTAGTAAAAATAAATTCATATCGTATAAAGGAAAAACAAAAGACAATCGACAAAGTCAATAAATTGATCATTTAAAAAATTTATTAAAGAATAAAATCAAATTCAAAAGACGATCGGCGCGCAATAAAAGTAAAAATTGTATAAAACAAAGTCATATCGTATGAAGAAAAAACAAATGACAATCGACAAAGTCGAATCGAATAAAAAAAATAAAAGACGATGAATTGATAATTAAAAAAATAAAAAGAATAAAAATATGTAATGGAAAAACAAAAGACAATCGACAGTCAATACAAAAGAAGAGGAAAGACGATCAATTAATATTTTTTTTTTAATAGTTCGAATAAAAGAAAACAAAAGACGATTCTAAATTAGGCAAATGATAACAATTCGCTTTAAATAAAGCGAACAATTACTATCATTTGATCGACCTTTGTTTTTCCTTCATACGATTTGACTTGATTTTGTACAATATTTATTTCGCGAAACGTCAAATAATGTCAAATAAAGTCAAATTTGTTTTCTTTTGCCATGTGATAATTAAAATATAAGAAACACTTACCTATTCGGTTTGACTTTAATCGAATAAATGAGAAACAAGAGACGATCAGCGACGAGGATCCCAAAGTTGGCAATTAAAATATAAAACCCAAATAAAAAATAAAAAATCGATGTTTTTTTTGTGCTTACCAAATTGAAAAATTGAAATTCATTAACGATGCTTAATTAAGAAAATGATAGACGTAACGCCAAGAAAAAACAAGAAAAGGGATCAAAGGAAATAAAAATCGTATAAAATAAAGTCAAATCGTTATAAAAACAAAAAAACAAAAGACGTCCAATTGATAGTAAGTAAAATATAAAAACATTTATTCGATTTGACTTTAATCGAATAAAATTTAAAAAAAAACGAAAGGCGGTCAGCAATGACGTTCCCAAAATGTTGAATTTGAAACTAAAACTGTTGAAAATTGAAAATTAAAATAAAGTCAAATCGAATAACGGAAAAACAAAAGGCGATCGGCGACGAAGATCTCCAATGAGACAATAAAAATAAGAATCATTATTTTATTCAGACTATTTAAAAAAATAATCAAATGATCGTCTTTTGTTTTTTTTTTATTCGATTGTCTTTTGTGTTTTTCATTATAGGTTACGACCGTTTTACACAATTTTTATTTGTATTGCGTACTTTTTTTGCGTGTTAATCGTCGATTGCCTTTTGTTTTCTTTTATTCTGTCTGACTATGTTTTTCAAATTATCAATTGATCGTCGTTTGCTTTTTTTTATTGACGATTGTCTTTTGTTTTTTTTATTGACTTTGTCGATAGTCATTTGTTTTTCCATGAAAATGATTTCATTTTTTACTATTTTTATTTGATTGCCTAATTTAGGATCGTCGTCGCCGATCGTCTTTTGTTTTCCTTTATTCAGACTATTTAAAAAAATAATTATCAATTGATTGTCTTTTGTTTTTTTTTATTCGATTTAACTTGTCGATTGCCTTTTGTTTTTTCATTATATATTACTTCATTTTATACAATTTTTATTGCGTATTTTAGGATCTTCATCGCCGATTGTCTTTTTATATTTTTTAAATAAATTTCTTTTGCGTCCTACTTATCATTTTCAATAAATTTTTATTGTAGCATAAATACCTGATGATAGTTTGTTTTTGGTATCTGTGCTGCCAACTTTGAAACTGTTTTGGTGAAATCTTCGATCGTCTTTTATTCAGTCGCATGGTACATTTAAAGCATTTTTTTTTCTTCTTGGTTGTATTAATGCACGTCCTATTTGTGTCTCAAACTGATTACTTAATTTTTTTTGAAAGTCGTGTGTTTCTTCAATAAATAAATAATAAGGAACCAAGTAAAATAAGCATCATTAATCAGAAAATATAGCAGAAATGACATACTTCATTAATTTTTTTTTAAATACAATACCAGAATCGCCTTAAATGGATCACTCTGTATATATAAAATTTGAAATAAAATCTTAAGCCAATACAAGTCGGAATTTTTTTTCTTTCGTTAAAAATGCGCTAGGTTTAATTTTCGTTTATATTCTCTGGCAACTAAAAATAAAATCCATAAAAGAACAAGTTCCAGTAACGTCCTAAACGATGATAGGAAATCAATGATCAGTGACGTTCGTCGAAACCAGTCGTCGTAAATTATTACCGGTAGCATTTTTATTTAATTCAATATTATTTAATTATTAATATTGATATTATTAACGACGGTTAATTGCGGAATTCTGCGTGTAACTAACGATTTGCGCACTACTCGCACAATGATAATTGCACCGTCGGCGTCGTGCGTTTCTAATTTAAACAATAAATCAATCACGGTTCGTCGATTCAACTTGACGAGTGGAATTTTATGCTCAAGAAAAAATATGTTCGAGATTTAATTTTCGAGGGTGTTAGAGGCGAGTACGGTCCTGTGCAATTCTTCGTTAGAAAACGAACAAGAATATGTTTGTTGGCCCAATTACGATCATAATTAGAGTGATTTAGAAATAATTGGACACAAACGTTAATTTAATTAGCGCGATATGTATAATGAAAAAAGTTGCCGATTGAGATGGCATTAAACTGTTTTCATTTCTGTTTACTTACTAGTCTGCAGACGACATCCATATCACTTACGAAGTGTATGTCAAAAAGTACACCAAAAATTTTTGTCTAATATTTTCCCCTTTTGCGTATGTCTACGTATCTGTCACTTTCTACTGTTTCGTACATATTTGAAAATCATAAAAATTGTGAATTAAAGCTGATTAAAATAAAGTCCAATAGAATTAAAAAAAAATGAAGAAGTCGACAATGAAGATTTTCTTTCGGTTCAACCGAATTTTGAAAATTGAAACTTTTTAAAGTTGACTTTAAAAGTCCCGAAACACATTTTGTTTTGTGAAAAACAAACTATATCTTAATAACAATAATTTAATTAATAATTTATTATTTCCAAGATGACTTTTGTTTTTTTTTTATACTTCATTTTATACTATTTTTATTTTTATTGTATATTTTTCATCGCTGATCGTCTTTTGTTTTATTTTATTCAGTCTGATTTTATTTATTTTTTTTCTTTATTTTATACCATTTTTAATTTTATTGCGCCGATCGTATTTTCAATTTGACTTTATTCTTTAAATTTTTTAAATCATCAATTGATCGTCTTTTGTTTTTTTTTTTAAATTCGATTCGACTTTGTCGATTGTCTTTTGTTTTTCCTTTATACGATATGAATTTATTTTTACTACTTTCATTTTATTGCCTACTTTAGGATTGTCATCGCAAATTGTCCTTTGTTTTATTTTTTAATTTTTTAAATTATCAATTGATCGTCTTTTGTTTTCTTTATTCCATCCGACTTTGTCGATTGTCTTTTGTTTTTCCATTATACGATAAGACTTCATTTTATTATTATTATTTTTTATTGCGCATTCATCATCAATTTTTGCTTCTTTTGCCTGTCGTCTTTTGTTTTCTTTTGTCTGACTTTATTTTTTAAATTTTTAAAAATTGATCGCTTTTTTTATTGACTCTGTCGATTCTCCTTTGTTTTTCCATTATTACGAAATGACTTTAGTTTTTTATTATGTTTATTTTATTGCCTAATTCAGGATCGTCTTTTGTTTTCTTTTATTAGGACTATTAAAAAAAAAAGTATTGATCGTCTTTCGTTTTTTTTTTTTATTGACTTTGTCGACTGCCTTTTGTTTTTTCCATTCCATATTTTTACTTTTTTAATTTTTTAAATTTATCAATTCCATCGTCTTTTGTTTTTTTTATTCGATTCGACTTTGTCGATTGTCTTTTGTTTTTTTCTTCATACGATATGACTTTATTTTATACAATTTTTGCTTTTATTGCGTATTTTAGGATCTTCATCGCCGATCGTCTTTTGTTTTCTTTTATTCGGACAATAAAAAAATGAATTATCAATTTGATCGTCTTTTGTTTTCTTTTCTATTGACTTTGTCGATTGTCTTTTGTTTTTCCAATTAATACGAAACGACTTTATTTTGTACAATTTTTATTTTTGTTTTGTATTTTAGGATTTTCGTTGCCGATCGTCTTTTGTTTTCTTTTGTTCAGTCGGATTTTATTTTTATTTTTTAATTTTTTTAACTATCAATTCATCGTTTTTTGTTTTTTGTATTCTTGTATTTATTTTGTTTTTTCTATATACGATATGACTTTATTTTATACAATTTATATTTTATTGCGTATTTTAGGATTCTCGTCACCGATCGTCTTTTGTTTTCCTTTATTAAGTCTGACTTTATTAAAAAAAAAAAAAATTAAATTATCAATTGATGGTATTTTGTTTTTGTTTTTAATTCGATTTGATTTGTCGATTGTCTTTTGTTTTTCGATTATACGATAGGACTTTATTTTTTACTACTTTTATTTTATTGCCTAATTGTTATCTCGATGATCGTCTTTTGTTTCCTTTTATTCAGACTATTTAAAAAAATAATTATCAATTGATCGTCTTTTGGTTTTTTTTTCATTCGATTCGACTTTGTCGATTGTCTTTTGTTTTTCTTTTATGCGATGTTTCTTTATTTCATACAACTTTTATTTTACTGCCTATTTTAGGATCTTCAGGGCCGATCGTCTTTTGTTTTCTTTTATTCAGACCATTAAAAAATATATATCAATTTATCATCTTTTGTTTTTATTAGATTTGACTTCATTATCTTTTTTTAATTACTAGTTTCTATAATTTAAATAATTTCTATAAGTTCAACATATTTATACGTTTTCTATTTTTGGCAATAAAAAAATCGCATTTTTTTTATTCGATCCAACTTTGTTTTATACAATTTTTATTTTCGTTGCGTAATTTAGAACCTTCATCGTTGATTGTCTTTTGTTTTTTCATTTTTCATTTTGCACTATTGTTATTTTTATTGCTTATTTTGGGATCTCCATCGTGCATTTGTTTTCTTTTATTCAATCTAACTTTTTGTTTCGATTTTCATTTCATTTATTCGATTTTATCTTTTTTTTTTTTCATAACTGCAGTTTTTCTAATGCGAATAGTTGTGCAGTTTCAATAAGTTTCAAAATTACCGTACGATTTCATAACGAATTATTATTACTATTTGCTTTTTTTTATTAATTTTTTTATGATCCTAATTTTAATTCCAAAATCATTATTGTGTTCGTGTTATTAATTTTTCTTCGAGTTTCGCTCATTTTTTGCTATCAAATTAAAGAAATTGATTAAAATAAACAATAGAAGACTGTAAATTGTGACGTTAGAAGTTTTTTCTTTTAATTGACTCTCGTATACAGAAAAGGTAAAAGCAGAACTGTTGTGCGGGTTTTAACGAGCGCGAGTAAAATGCAATGCGATTTTTTTTTAGATGTAGAACACAGACGGATGTAACAGTGATGCTGTCGCAGTTTCTGCGCCGATTTTATATTTATATCTGTTCGACATGTAGAAAATCGCAGTGCATTTTACTCGCACTCGTTAAAACGCCCACACAAGTTCTGCTTTTACCTTTCCTGTATACGTACCTGCATTTTCATGGTGCATTTACGAATGTGTACCTAATTTCCAAATTATTGTTTCTTTAAAGGACGACAAAGGAGGAGGTGGTGGTTTAAGGGTTGAAGGAGTCGGAGGTTTATCCAACAAAAAGAAGTTTCGTCTGACCAAGGGAAAAGGCGAGTCGTCAACGCTCTTGGATTGTTTCATCAAGACGGTGAGTCGATTTTTTTCTTTACATCCCGAATTGAATTAGGGAAGCTTTCAATGAAATCATTATCGACTTCTGTGTGCGATTATCATTTCACACAACGACGTACGCACACCATACACGTCCGAAGACAAGCAATAAACGTGTTTACCATTGTTCGTTTAATGCTGGTGTTTACTAATAAAAGGTTAGATATGATCGTAAATACACTGCCTGAATGCGCTGTAATTTCATGATGGGTTTTTAATTAATGACTTGGGGCTTTGTGGACGTATGGTCTATGGCAAACACTGCCGCCATAGACGCAGAAAAACCATAATGGGCGTGCTGGATAATCATCAAAGAGATAATCGTTTATCTAGAAGGAAATCAGAGCTGACGTATCATAGAACCGTGGTGATTAAGGTTTAATTTATAAGTAATCGATTTTATTTTATTTTTTACGAGGGTGTAACAATAATTAAAGGGACGGTAAATTTTTTTTCCACTGTATTAAGTTGTGAATCGGAACGAAGCAATTTCATGTTCCTTTTTTGTTAATTAATCGAATCGAAAAAATCTAAAACGCAAATTTCGAGGACGCCGCCACCTGTCTCTCCGAAACACAGAAACTTTTGCAAGGTTATTTTTAAATTCGTAATCTAATGAATTTCCGCTTACGCATTTCAAATTTCTCTCGCCAAACAAAATTCGAATTTCCTGCGTGTCTTTGACATGTGGTGAGCGCACCTTGATCTCTTCTTCTTCTCCTCCTCACGCGATGGATTTCCGTCGTCCTTTGTTTGGCCAACTAATTGACATTTTCTTGAAACAGGAACGCTGTATAAACGCGCAAATATTATTATGTGCTCAAGCAATTCGACGGCCATCGGAATTAATCAGTGTTGCTTTTATTAGTTAGTGCGTCGATGTACGATTTGCGTCAGAGGATCTCTTGACCTTTTTTTTTCCCAAACCCTAGCGCCGCGTGCCCGCCAAAAAACGAAAAGAAAAAACGCACAAAAAAAAGAGATCCACTCGCCAATGTCTCAAGTGGACAGTCACGGTTTTAATTTCAACGAAAACACCTGATAACTTAATTTTCATATTTTTTTTATGTACATGAGTATTTATTTGTTTTTCTTTAAATGTCGATAGTAATTTTTAGTTTTCTTATTTCATTTTTTTTCCTTAGAAATTTGTTTCTTGAGCTTAATTCAGCTTCTTGAAGCAAATTGACTTTCGTCTTGGCGTTTCTCATTCGCCTTCGCCTTCAAGTAAATAAAAGTATGTACCGAGAATTTTGCCGACTATCTTTTGTTTTTTTCTAGTTTTATTTATTTACGAAGCTTTCGTTCGCTACGCAAACGTTGAGCGTTGCGCTATTTTTAGTGTTCATTAATTTATTTTAGAAAAAAAAATTCATCGCAGTTTATTGTGACTGATAATGATAACTTCTACTCAAAACGCTAGTTAGACGATAATTAATTTTTTTATTGCTTATTTATCTGTTTTTTGTCGCGGCGTAAGTTTGTGCATCCGTCGTCAGATGTCTCATTTGTATGCAGAGAAGCCGAAAGCCGCGCAGAGTTCTCTCGCATTGTAGGATGCAGGCACACGAGAGGTGGTGCCATCTTCACGAAAACACACTAAATATCATTCACGTTTCTAGCCCTGGCTTTTCCGAAAGTACACAGAGAATAACCGAAACATATTTATTTTTATACAGCAAAAGAGAAAATATGTAATAAACTCCTGTGTTGTAAAGGCATTAAAGTCTGCGTAGAGAACAAGTAATAATTTTTTTTTGAATACTTATAATTTTTAGGCGCAAAACTCCCTTAAGGAATCGATTACCTACCGACTCTTGAGGTATAAGAACCTAGATTTTTTTAAAGCTAATTATTAAAAAAAATGTTTTGGAGACGATTTTCTGGTGCTAGTTACGCCACTGTGGCTGTGATCGTTTTAGTAGATGCTTCCTCTTCTTCAACACTTGACGGTGAACTCTATCTCTCACTTAGAACCATCACGATTAAAAAATAATAAAAATAAGCACTGATTTAATTCAAAATCTTGATTTTTTTTGTTGATATTTATTAGAAACTTCATCATTAGACTTCGGACATTTCGGAGCGTTGTCATGGCTACGCAATGAATGGGACCTTTTCATTGGCCCTCTTATTGCGTAACCATGGCAACCGCTTCGAAATATCCGATGTCATGTCAATTAGAATCTAAGTGTCTCGTCTCTTATTTGAACAAGTGAACTTTTTCGAGATTTCTTTTTTTTTTTTTTTAATCGTCGCCTTTCTTTGCCAGATCGTCGCTTGTTTTCCTTCTTTTGTTTCTGGTGTTCACTATTTCTTGTTTACTTCCCCCCTCCCTCGCCTCATTTTGAACAATTGAGCTTCCTCGAGACTTTTACTTTCTTTTAAAGCGACCCTCCCCCATATGAACATTTATTGCAGTTTTTCGTGACTTATTTTTCAAAAAATCGTCGCTTTCCTTCGCTCACTAGCAGCAACTTACGATCGTCACTTGTTTCTCGTCTTTTGTTTTCCCGGTTTTCTCTGTTTTCCTTCCAATCCGAAACCCTCTTCGTTTGAACAGTTGATTTTTACGAGGTTTTTATTTTTCGAAGTCGGCGTTTTTTTTTTTTTGTTTTTTGTTGTCTTTTGTTTATCTGGTTTTCATTTTTTTTTCTTTTGTTCTGACCTTTCTTCTCCCCTCCCCCATTTAAACAATTGCTTTCTTTTTCGAGACTTTTTTTCTTCAAATCATTGCGTTTCTGCGCACACTAGCAACTTACAGCCGTCTTCTGTTTTTCGTCTTTTGTTCTTCTTTATTTTTTTTTTATTCCGAAGTCCTCTTAATTTGAGCAATTGAATTTTTTCGTGATTTTTTTGTGTCCTTGCACATTCACTGGAAACTGCACGATCGTCACTTGTTTTTCGTCTTTTGTTAAACTGATTTTCATTCTTTTTTCTTTTGATCTGACCCTCCTCTCTTCTCCTCACTACCTTTTGAAAATTTGCTTTTTTCCGAGACATATTTTTGCAAAAATCGTTGCTTTTCGCAACACTATAGCTGCTTACGATCGTCATTTGTTTGTTGTCTTTTGTTCTTCCGGTTTTCTCTATTTTTCTTTTAATCCGAAACCTTCTTCATTTGAACAATTCAATTTTTTCAAGTTTTTTTTTGTATCCTTGCATATATTCGTTGGAAACTTTGCGATCGTCACTTGTTTTTCGACTTTTGTTTACCTGGTTTTCATTCTTTTTTCTTTTGATCTGACTTCCTTTCTCCTCCCCTCTCCCATTTGAACAATTGCTTTTTTTCGAGACTTATTTTGAAAAAAAATCGCTCACTGGCAACTTACGACTGTCACTTGTTTCTCGTCTCTTGTTCTGCCGGTTTTCTCTATTTTTCTTTTAATCCGAAGCCCTCTTCATTTGAATATTTGAATTTTTTCTTGATTTTTTTTGTGTTCTTGCATATTCACTGGAAACTTACGATCGCCACTTGTTTTTCGACCTTTGTTAACCTGGTTTTCATTTTTTTTCTTCTTTTGTTTGGACCTTCTCTATTCACTCCGCCAATTGACCAATTGCAACTTTTCGAGACTTATTTTATCAAAAAATCATTGCCTTTCTTCGCCCATTAGAAACTCACGATCGTCACTTGTTTCTCATCTTTGTTTTCTCTTTTTTTTCTTTTTAATCCGAAACCTTCTTCAATTGAATCTTCTTGAGACGTTTATTTTTCAAAATTGTCGATTTTTTTGTGTTCCTCACTAGAAACTTTGCGATCGTCACTTGTTTTTCGTTTTTGGTTTTTTTTTCGAGACTTATTTTGAAAAAAAATCATTGCTTTTTTGTGCTCACTAGCAACTTACGATCGTCACTTGTTTCTGGTCTTTTGTTCTTCCGGCTTTCTCTATTTTCCTTTTAACCCAAAACCCTTTTCATTTGAACAATTGGATTTCTTTTTGTGTCCTTGCATATTCTTTAGAAACTTCACAATCCTCACTTCTTTTTTGACTTCTGTTTTCATTTGTTTTTTTCTTTTGTTCTGGTCTTCTCTACTCCATCCCCTTCCTCATTTGAACAGTCGAAATTTTTCGAAACTTATTTTCCAAAAAATCGTCGCCTTTCTTCGCCCACTAGGAAAGCACGATCGTCATTTGTTTCTCATCTTTTATTTTTTCGATTTTGAATCTTTTCGAGATGTTTATTTTTTAAAATCGTCGATTTTTTTGTGTTCCTCGATACTCACTAGAATCTTCACGAGCGTCACTTGTTTTTCGTCGTTTGTTTACCTGGTTTTCATTTTTCTTCCTTTTAATCTGACCTCCGCTGTCCCCTCCCCCATGTGAACAACTGCTTTTTTCTAGACTTACTTTCAAAATCGTCGGTTTCTTTGCGCGCTAGGAACCTGCGATTGTCATTTGTTTTTCGAGTTATATTTCTTTTAATCCGGCGCCCCCTTCGTTTGAATAATTTTTTGAATTTTTTCGAGATTTTTACTTTTCAAAATCACCGATTTTTTTTTTGTGGACCAGTAACTTAACGGCCCGTCACTTGCTTTGCACTTTTCGTTTTCCTGTTTTCATTATTTTTCTTTTAATTTGACATCCTCTCTTCTTTCCCATTTGGGCAATTACATTTTTTTGGGGCTTTTATTTTTCAAAATCGTCACTATTCTTTATGCGCTACAAAACTTCGCGATTGTCGCTTGTCTTTCGCCTTTTGTTTTCCTAGCTTTCTCTGTGCTTATTTCTTGAATATTTCAAATCATAGTTTTCCTTTGAATGCCAATAGTGTTTTTCTTGTTTTATTTTTTTCTCAGAAATTAATTTGTCTTGAACTTAATTCAGTTTCTTGAAGCAAATTGATTTTCGTCTTGACGTTTTTCATTCTCCTTCCCTTCGCCTTCAAGTAAATAAAAATATGTACCGAGAATTTTGCCGATTATCTTTTGTTTTTCTAGTTTTATTTATTTATCGTCGACTTTCTTTCAGTACAAATTAGAATTTTTTTTGGGTAAATTACTTGTTTTTTGGCTGCATTCTTTTTTTCATTTAACCGTATTTTTGTCTTTCCCTTCTGTGAAACAATTGAACGTATATTTGATTTCTTTTGTTTCTTTTTTTTTTAAGAAAAGTCTCTTTATTTTTTGTTTTTTCGTTGTTTATCTGATTTTCTTTATTTTGTTTTTTATTTTGGCGCCTCCCCCAATAGACAAATGAATTTCTTTATGTAATGGGAGATTTTTCTTTTTGGATAATTACTTGTTTAACCAATTTTTTTGTCTCTTCCCCCCGTCGAATATGGTTATGTTCATTTGTTTCTCAAACTAGTTTATTTTTTGCTTTTTAGTTGTTTTCTAATTCACATAGGAGTCCCATTCTTGTGTTGTCCTTACTTTGGGACCAATTTTTTTGCTAAACTTGGAGCTTCTGGTAATTACTTGATGATTCAATCCGTTCAGCGTAAATCTCCGAAATATCTTCGATTGCATCACCAAGTCTTCGCTTATAAATCGCAAACGGTGATTTAATTGCCTTGTATTTTTTTTCCTGTCGTGTGAACGCGAAAACCGCCGCCACCTTGGCTTCGTAATTGCCCATATCATGCAAGAATGCACCGGCTAAAAGTTTAAAATTCCGTAACTTTCCTGTTTAGAGAGAGCTGCGAATGGTTTTGAAAAGTGTCACGTGGTCGCGCGCATTGACGTCAATGGTGACCTCCGTCTGGAAACGCTGGAGGTTCGCTCCACATGCGAGGTGCCACCAGTCGGTTTTGGCCACATTTGGTCACGCGGAGGAGGACAAAGACGGAACGCTGCACCGTGAGGCAAAAATTCTCTGTTTGTCTGCGTTTCGTAACCGAGAGATTTGGTTTTACGCTGAAGTTTAACAATAAATAATGCGGGGTCGTTACACCACAGAATCCGACCGAAAAAGAATTTCAAACGCCAACGGAGAATTTGAAACACCCCCATCTGATCGAATCCGACAAGAAAACCAGAGTGGTTTTGCACTTTTGGATTATTTCTCAATACAGTGCGATTTTTAAATTTTTTTTTATCAAGTCTTGCCATGAAATCTGGACGAGGCATGTTTTTTAACTTTACAGTAAAGCTGCCGTCCAAATTCCATGACGAGAGTTGATAAAAAATTTAAAAGATCACTTGGACGGAGTAGGGTACAATTACCTGCTGATAGAAAGCAGAAACGATAAATCAAATCAAAGCACAGAAATATGTAAATATTTTAAAAATCACTCAGCGCGTAAGAGCATGACTCAACAGAATTGCAAGTCAAATGTTTGCCTGAAAATTATTATTAAATCGTGCAATATCATGCAAGACTTATTAATCGATGGGAAAAAGTATTGCAGATCTTTATGTTAAACGTGCGTCTAATAAGTAGAAACCTTCTGAAACGTTGAAAGTAATATTTATATGTTTCGGAAACTGACAAATTAAAAAGTGGGACGCAAATTTGCCTAAACGAAAATAACACTCGAGAAATCTAATTAATTAATATAAATATTTTAACTAAAAAGAACACTCAGGTGATAAAAAGATATCTCCCCCATGATCACTATGGCGAGTAGGCGGACAATCGAGTGGAAGCTTCATAGCATTTTATGGGGGAGACGTCTTTTTATTACCTGACTGTACATCAACTGCTTTCTGAAGTTATTTTTTAATTTTCTTTTTTTTTTCTTGCTGGAATTGAAATTACCCAACTTTTTTATGGTGCTTTTTGTAATATCTACCAATGATTACCGTACGTTAGATAAAATTGCTTAATTAATAGAAACATCTTGCAGAGTCACAGGCGATATGGCCAGTACTGTAATTATGCCACGTGGGTAATTAGCTAAATGCAATTATTACACTAAAAAGTGGCACAAACTTCCTGTGAAAATTACTCGTGCGGTTTGATTATTATTATTAATTTTTTTTTTCGAGTGTGATAAACGTATCGCTTCATTTTTATTATCCCAATTATGTGTGCGCCAGTAATAATCGGAAAACAGAATAATTAAAGCAGAAAAAGCCGAGAATATACATTTGTTTATTACTAAGTTATACAAAATAATCACGTTAGGTTTTTCCTCTTGCCTTTTGTTATTGACGCGCAGTAGAATTAATTATTAATCTCGGTGTTTAATCGTCAGGCATGTCGGGGGCATGTGGTGGATAAATAACACGGGGATAATCCGTTTGTCAACACTGACGAAGGATTATCATTTTGGTTTAAGCTAAGCGTTTAATTGCATAACGAGTAAACAACGACCGCTTTCAAGTTTTAACGGCGCTTAAATTTAGAAAGGACGTATGATGATTATTGAAAAGAACAGCGAATTAATTAAAAATAAAATGAAACGTATAGTACGATCGAACAAAAGAAGCCAAGAAATTGATTTTCAAAGAATTGGGTTGGCAGTACCGGCACTGCTTATTCTTTCCGGTCGTAATTTGACATTTAACGAAGTAAGGTTATAATTAATACACTTGTATATTTATTATTATTATTTTATGTAGGTGTGTGTGTGTCATGTTGAAAATAATAATTTGCATATAGAATCAACGTCTGTTGCAACGGCTGCACTAGGTGTTGTTTAAAAAAAGAATCATAACCTCAAACAAAACATCGATAAAGCAGAAAACGGTAATCGTGCTGCCAACATATATTTTTCGTCGTAATACAATTTAAGTCAAATTTTCTTCAGATCAATTCATCTCAATGCAATTCGAGTTTTGCACAATATTTCTATTTCCATTTTGTATAAAGCAGAGCTTAAGTGTTTGGTGCATCTGCACCTTAGTGTTTATACAGGGGAGTTTCCTAAGTTCGTTCCAACAGTTGACATTTACTTTATTTACAATAATAACTGCCTGAAGTTGAGTGCTATTTCAGTTTACTAGTGGCCAGTTGCATCGAACACTTAAGCTGACCTTAAATTTAAGCAGCGTTTATAATATGACATTTGAGGTAACACAACATTATGTAAGTCATATTCTAATGACTTATTTTTAAGCATGACTTAAGCTGAGCTTAAATTTAACCGTTGTATAGCTTTGTAACATTTGACGTTAAACAACATTGTGTCAGTCATAATCTAAGTGACGCTTAAAGCTAAGCGGAGCTTAAGTGGTTGATGCAACTGGCCATAAGTGACGCTTAAAGTTAAGCAGAGCTTAAGTGGTTGGTGCAACAGGACCTTAACTCCAGATTTGAATTTCGCTTTTGTCTTCACTGTTCCCTTTTGTTTCGGGGTTACGTATGACCCTGTCCATCCCCATCCGTCGGCTTGTGATGAACTTAAATTGCTCTTCCTAGCTTGAAACCTACAGGTAGCTATAAATTAACCCTACACCGCCTTGGCGTTGACTGACCTTCGAGCAGCATTCATACATACTACTGCTTACGTAGTATTATGTCGGGGAAGTACACATAACATTGCTTGCGCAGCATTTTGTCGAACAACCACACACAACACTGCTTGCAAACCTCCTATACCATTGCTTGCGCAGCATTTTGTCGAGCAATTATCCACACACACACACAGAAATGTCACAGAAATCGAGTTCCTATGTCAGACCTGTCTTCCGGTGTTAGTTATTCTACTACCAATGATACTGCCTTCCAAAATCCTAGATGATAATATTGTTTCGGAGTTACGTATGACCCTGCCCACCCCCATGAGTCTAGTCGACTTAGGATGAACTTAATTTATCCTCCCTAGCTTGAAACCTCCAGGTAGCTATCAATTAACCCTACACCGCCTTGGCGTTGACCGACCTTCGAGCAGCACTTATACTTATCACTGCTTACGTAGTACTATGTCGAGCAACCACACACACACACTGCTCGCGCAGCATTTTGTCGAGCAACCACATACAACATTGCTTGCAAACCTCCCATACCATTGCTTGCGCAGCATTTTGTCGAGCAATTATCTACACACGCACAGGAATCTCACAGAAATCGAATTTCTACGTCAGACCTGTCTTCCGGTGTTAGTTATTCTACTACTAATGATACTGCCTTCCAAAATTCTAGACGATAATATTGTTTCGGAGTTACGTATGATCCTGCCCACCCCCATGAGTCTAGTCGACTTAGGAAGAACTTAATTTGTTCTCCCTAGCTTGAAACCTCCAGGTAGCTATCAATTAACCCTACACCGCCTTGGTGTTGACCGACCTTCGCACAGCACTCATACTATCACTGCTTGCGTAGTACTATGTCGAGCAACCACACACACACACTGCTCGCGCAGCATTTTGTCGAGCAACCACATACAACATTGCTTGCAAACCTCCTATACCATTGCTTGCGCAGCATTTTGTCGAGCAATTATCTACACACACTCAGGAATCTCACAGAAATCTACTTTCTACGTCAGACCTGTCTTCCGGTGTTAGTTATTCTACTACCAATGATACTGCCTTCCAAGATCCTAGACGATAATATTGTTTCGGGGTTACGTATGACCCTGCCCATCCCCATTGAGTCCAGTCGACTTAGGATGAACTTAATTTGTCCTCCCTAGCTTGAAACACACCTACTACACCTCCTTGTCGTTGACCGACCTTCGAGCAGCACACATACTTATTAGTGCTTGCTGCTTGCATAGTACTATGTCGAGCAACCACACACACACTGCTGGCGCAGCATTTTGTCGAGCAACCACACACAACATTGCTTGCACAGCATTTTGTCGAGTAATCATCCACACACACACAGGAATGTCACAGAAATCGAGTTCCTACGTCAGATACAGGCTGTTTCCTAAGTACGTTCCAAAATTTAATGATGTGACTTTTGCTCTACAAGTTTCGAGTAAATTTGGCCCAAAAAAATGTAAGTAGTGTTTAGATAACATAATTAGCATCACTGTTAGCTGGGTTGCATATTTAAAACATTTTCATTCTTTAAAAAAAAATTTCAAATCGATATTCTTTTTTTAATCGTTGCCTTCTCTAGACATGTCCGTTATAATTATAATCAATTAAAACTGGAATTAGGGTTAACATGACTAAAATATTTTTTTAAAGCAAACTTTAAAAGCAGCACAGTGACGTCAGTGCTAGTTGGGTTGCCTACACTTAGCTAATCGTCAGGAAAGGAGCATTTTTAAGTTTTTCATTTCGCTTCATAATATTTTCTTTCTTCTGAACATAGCCAACTGAACTTGGTAAATTATTTGGAATACTTAGCGTGTCTTGATGGTCATAAACAGATTTAATAACTTTACAGCCGGCTTCAAATAATTTGAAGCATTCTATACACAAAGGTGTCATTAGGAGTCCAGGCAACGCAAATAACATCGTTGTTAATTGGGTTGCATAACTTACTGACTTTGTTAAAGTAGGTATTAACATAAGCAACCCAATTAACAACGGTGTTGTTTAAAGTATTCTTTCGTAATTATTAGCAGAGAGCGGATGACCTTAGGCTTTAGCTAGTCGTAACTATCGAATCAAACTTATTTTTACGGAATCTTGTACGTTTCTTTTTTATTTGCTTATCCATATGCCCGCTCTCTGGTAATTAAATAAACCAGTGTTTATATCAAACGTCTCTCTACGTCGCAAGCGGATGTGGCTAAGTTAATAATTTGGCCACAAGTTAATTATTACGGGTTAGTCCAGGGCTGCTTAATTTCCAACTGAAAAAATCCAGTTCACTGAAAAACGAGAAAGGCATTTCCTCCCTTTCGCGCATTCCTCACCGAGTACTACGTAAACTCTCCGACCGCACATGTGCCATGCCATCATCATCATCTAATGACTTCAGGTTTCGAGAATAATAATTAAGTCATCTCAGTGCCGGATCTGGTAGCGCCCGTAACGAGGCCCGGTTTTTTTCTTCTATTGAATTCGCTTAATGGCTCGTAGCTGACGCTAATTGAAGTGTACACTGACGTACGACGCTGTTGTGGCAGGGAGAACAATGAAGAAATCAAAATTTGCATATCAAAGAACGTCCGACGTTAATGACTGTTTGCACAATTGAAGATGTGAATTGACGAACTACTTACAAAAAAGAAAAAAATTGGCCACTTGAATACTTCGCAAATAATTTATGCAATATTGAGGAAAAAATTGTTGTAGTAGAGCTCTCGCAATTTGAAAAGAACCTGTGGGCGGAGCGTCAGGGGTTGTTCTCAAGTCGCGCGATCTCTACTTTTTAATTCGCCTTCAATTTTTTTTCCGATTCGATAGTAGGTTGATTAATTTGCTTGGCGTGAAACTATTCGATGACCTAAGCCGTGCAAAAGATGCGTCGCGAATTTTAATCGCCCTCTGGCGATTTGCATGCGTTCTCCGGCGAGAAAAACAAGGATTTTCGCTGAAAACGACGGCCTTGTGCGCGCAGCACAGGGGCGGAAAGCAGAAGAATTCAGGAGGGGCATTTGCATAACGTCCTCCGTTTCAATAGCGCATAGGCGCACGCTCGTGCCAACTTAAAAAAAAACACTTTAGCAAACAATGCGGGACCTCAAGACTTAATAAAATTATGTAAATCGAATGGGTTCGAGTACGGGTGGCCCACATGCGTCTCTCTTTTAGTTAAGTGAACAATAATTGCGGCTTGCTTTATAAATATGTAGTTGTTAATAGCGCGTCCTTCGCTGTTGAATTTTTGCTTTGCATTGTAATGCTGCTAAGTGCACACGAGGAATTTTTTCTTTGTTTATTCTAAGTTGCTGTTTCTACGACCTTTTTGCAACTCCTGAAATTCGAAAGAAAAGAATAAAATCAGCACTTTGTGTCCCGATCTCGAGTTGAGTGTGTTTGTTACTTTTATGAGTGTGTGACGTAACCCACTGGTTGAGGGACGCTGGGCCAAGCAATTGCCCGTCAATTGTTTCTGTTAGAAAGTTACTCTGTTTATTCAAATTTTTGGTAAAAAAATATTCTAGAAAGCTAAATTGAAGACGGGATCATTTTGTGTCCTATATACAGGGTATCCCAACCTTCTGAAGTAGTTGTTTTCTTTTCCATATAATGGCTTGGATCATGTTAAGCTTAAATCGATTGTCTTTTGTTTTTATTATAATTTTTTTAATATTATCATATGTTTACCTATTTTTTTAAATTTTGTTCGTTTGTTTATTTATTTTGTTACGTTTCCTCCCAAACAGTTTTCTTTGAAATTTGTTAATCTAGTGAATTGTGCTGCAAAATCGATTGTCATTTGTTTCAATTATTTTATTTGTTTCAATTATTTTTTTAATTTTTATTATTTGGTTTCTTTTGCTTTCTCATCAAAAATTATTATTATTATTATCATCATCGTTCTTTTTATTTATTTTTTATTAATCTATTAAATTGTGTTGTAATGTTAATTCTTTTGTTTTTATTTATTTTTCTTGTCTTTATTATTTTGTTTGTTTTGTCACCATTCTTTCCAAATCGTTTTTATTTTTATTTAGATATTATTAATCAACTGAATGGGCGGTGTGAAATCGCCCATCTTTTGTTTCCGTTTCCTTTCGTTTTTTAATGAATTTTTTGTGTTTTCTTGAATCTAGTAACAAATGTTGGGGATTTTTAATTTATTTTAAAACGATTTTTTGGAAAACTCTTCAGGGAGTTCTGGTTTTTACACTTTGGTAACACTGCTTGTTGTATTGGCAGCGTTAGCATCGCCGGCGTATGTAAGGCACTGCGCTTTGACATTTGACAGTTTTGTCTTTTGTTTTTATAGAATTTAAATTTATTTATTTTATTTAACAAAGTCAGGCAGTTTTGGAACGATTTTCATTGTTTGTAACTGGGAGTGTATTTGGAAAACATCCATAAAAAAAAACAAATGAACGTCGACTTTCTCCGAACAATAAAGAAAAATAAAAAAAAAAAACAAAACAAAAGATTAATGACTATTTTGTTTCGCTTAGTCCTCACTGAAAGAAAAATGTCAATAAGCGAAACAAAATAGTCTTTAATCTTTTGTTTTGTTTTTTTCAACACGCTGCCCAATACAACGAGCCAACATGTAAAAACCAGAATTCCCTCAAGAGTTGTCAAAAAAGTCGTTTCTCAATACAAACAATCCCAGCACTTGTTACTAGATTAAAAAAAAAAAACGTAAAAAAAATCATTAAAATGCGAACAGAAACAGAAACAATAGACGAGCGATTTTACTACGCAATTCAGTTGTTAGTAGTATGTAAATAAAATAAAAACAATATGGAAAGAAGTGACGAAACAAACAAAATAATAAAAAAAAAACAAATAAAAACAAAAGAATTGACTTTACAACACAATTTAATAGATTCAATAATAAAAAAAAAAATAATAAATTGAACGATGAGAAAGCCAAAGAAACGAAATAATAGATTTTTAAAAGGCAAGAAATAATAAAATTAAAAAAAAATAACTGAAACAAATGACGTCGATTTTGCAGCACAATTCACTAGGTTAATAAATTTCAAAGATAAGTTAACTGTTTGAGAGGAAAGGTGACAAAACAAAGAAACCAAAAGAATAACATTTAAAAAAATAGGTGTACATCCTAGGACTCTCTGAGTAGTTGTTTCGGACATATTTGGAACCTCATCAGCGGAAAGTCGACCGACTTACAAAAATTTTTTCTTAAAAATCTCTAAATTTTCCAATTTTCTGTAACAGCAATATTTAACCGTTTTGTGCCGGATTGCTCATTAGGCATCAAACTGGTTACTATTTGTAATTGCTCACATAATCGTAGGTCAAAAGTCGGCCGCAAGATGTCGCGACCTAAACTATTATTCTGAAAATAATTATAAAACTGTGTATTATTAAATAAACAGTAGTAGTGAATTAAGTACGAACGTATTATACTGCTTTCGACGACATTGACGCCCTCTTGTTTAAAATTTAGCAGTTCGCAAATACCGCGAAATTCGAAATGGCCCCCCATTTTTTACATAAAAAGATGGGATCACATTGTTTTATAATTAAAAGAGAGATTAATATACTTATATATTTTTTTATATAACACGTCTTAAATTAAGTAGCATTCTTAAATAGTTTATAAATAAATTAAATATTTGTTTCTCTTTTTTGCCTCTCTCCCCCCTTCTCCAACGTTTCTCGGCAACACTAAAAATATAACTGTTAAAACCGAATAACACTTTCACGCTCAATAAATAAATAAATAAATCCCCAGACAAGTACATTTATATAAAAAATTAAGAAGTAAAATCCATTTTTAGAAATGAATTAATTATAAATCTTTTACGTGTACAAGTTAAGTGCGTCGTAAAAGTAAATTGAAAATTAACCGATGATTCAGCGGCGATTTTTCATCGTCGTAAATTGGATGAATAAATTTCCCGGTAACTTAAGTACTTACCAGTTTCGTACATACATAAGGAAATCTGAATCACTTTCTTCGTTCGGATCGGGCAGACAAGTCGTCGTCTCTTCGGCTTTTAATGTCGCAAGTAATTTGAATTAATTAATCGATTCGCACCTGCGAAGTTTTCTGCGAAATACGAGTTTGGACACTTTTCCTTTTTTGATACGATATCCGTGACTTCCATCACGTATTAGTATAATTATTATTATTGCATTGCAACGATGATCACCGAACAAAACCATTTCTTGATTGTTTTGGATGAAATTATTTTCATGATACTTTAGAGAATTATTATATTTATGAACCTACATGAGCCTCTCTTTTAATTAATTATAAAACAACAAGATCATATTTAAAAAACTAGAGAATCTTAGTGGGGTACATTTTTGAATTTCGCGGCATTTTTGAAGTGTTAAATTTTCAACAAGAGGGCGTCAGTGTTGTCGATGTTCATTTAAAAATGCGCCAGGACTTTTATTTTCAATACATTTTTCTTAAAAATTGAAATGTATAAAATATATAATATACGCTTGCCGGTATTTTTTCTAGTAATTTTTACTTTTTGACAGTGTTGGTGTTGGCACTATGCTTTGAAATTTTAAAGTTCTCCTCTCTCTTTTGTTCTTGTAGAATTTATCTATTTATTTTATTTAATAAAAGCAAAAAGCAGGGCAATATTGCATTTATTTTTATTGTTTGCAATCAGCAAATACAATTCTTGATTAAAGTAAGCTGTAATTTGTTTTGTAAGGTTGGCGACACGCAGCGTAAGAGTGAGCGAGAGGACACTTGCCCACTAACTGTCAGTGTCATATTATCTGATCACCCCTGTCATATTTCAAGTGTGTATTGTTCGTTTACTTGACATCGTCACTATCACTGTCAAAATTTGAACAGAAATCATGATTTTGAGTGTACATCAGTTACTAATATGTCAGTGGATACACACCAGATTAGATTAGATAATTAACGTTAGAAAATATAACATACCATCAGTTTGACAGTGCAGATGTCAAATAAATTGATTATACGTTAACCTCAAAATTCACTGGTTTTACGTCCAAAGTCAATATGTTTACATTTTATATGAGTGACAACACTGGAGCAGTGTCGCCACTATTATAAAATGCATGACACTCCTCCAGTATTGCCACTATTATAAAATTTAAACATATCTAACTCTACTGAATTTTGTTAATTTGTTTTCTTTGTTTTATCTATCACCTTTCCTTCCAAATAGTTCTTTTTTTATTCATTAATTCACTAAATTGTGCTGTAAGATCGATTGTCTTTTGCTTTTATTATTTTTAAAATTTGATTATTTTTTTATTTTATTATTTTATTTTTATACAAACGTTGTCGAATTCTGCATTGTTGTCTTTTGTTTTGTTTTTTTTTATGATTTTTTAATATTAATGTTAAATATTTTTTAAATTGTATTCATCTGTTTTCTTTATTTATTCATCTTTCCCCTTCTAAATGGTTTTCTTCGAAATTCATTAATCCAGTGAATTGTGCTGTAAAATCGATTGTCTTTTCTTTTTGCAATTTTTTAAAATTACATAATTTTTTTATTTTTTTATACATATTTCGTTATCTTTGATTTGTCACCATTTTTTCAAATTGTTTTCCTTTTATTTTAAATTTATTATTCATCTACCGAATTGCGTTTTCAAATCGACTTTCTTTTGTTTCTGTTGTGTCTTTTGTTTTTATTTTTTTTTATATTTACTTTTTGAATTTTGTTTTGTCGTTTTCCCTTCCTAGTTTTTTTTTTAATCTATTAACTATTAAATTAAATTAATCTTTTAAATATTAAATTAATCTATTATGCCGTAAAATCGATTGTCTTTTGTTTTTGTTATTGTTTTTTTTTATTTGATTATTTTTTCATATTAATTTTGCTTTCTTTGTTTTGTCACCATTCTTTTCAGAGAGTTCCTTTCTCTTAAATTTATTATTTTTTTTGTTTTTGTTTTTAATTTATTAATCTACTGAAATATATTGCAAAATATTGCAAAATTGATAGTCCTTTGTTTTTATTATTTTTTGAAATTTGATTTTTTAATTTGTATTTTGTTTCCTTTGTTTTGTCGTCTTTCCTTCTAAATATCTAGGTAGTTTTTGTTTAGTCTATTAATCTACTAAATTTTACTGTAAAAGCGATCGTCTTTTGTTTTTATTATTTTTTTAATTTGATTATTTTTTAATTTTAATTTTTGTTCTTTTTAAATTTATTTTCAATCTTATTTCGTTTTTTTTTTTCATTTATTCCTCTACTAAATTATATTGTAAAATCGATTGTTTTTTGTTTTCATTATTTTTTTAAATTTGATTATCTTTTAATTTTAATTTTGGTTTCTTTCTTCTGTTTTGTCACCATTCTTTCCACATTGTTTTTTTTTTCTCATCAATTTATTAACTGAACTGAATGGCGCCGTAAAATCGACCGCCTTTTGTTTCTGTTTTCTTTAACTTTTTTTTAATGATTTTTTTATTCCCGATACTAGTAACAAATTTTAGGGATAAATTATTTCAGTGGAAAAAGAAAATAAGATGAAAAAGAAAATTGAAACAGACGACTTGGTTTTCTGGAATAGTGTAGGCGTCTCGCGCAATTTCTTCTTTTGTTTTCGTCTATTTTTTTTTAATTTTCTTGCGCTCTGTTGGATGATCGTCGATCTTCTTCTTTTCTCTTGTTTTTCAATCACCTGATCTTTCACATTTCCATATCATTTGTTTTCGAAACAAACCACATCGAAATGCTAACAGCGACAGGATGAACGAAAAACAAACGAACGTGGAGTAAAAACAAAAGATAACTATTTTTTTCGCTTGGTTCTTTTGTCGACATTTTTATTATTAATGTTTCTTTAAGTCTTCTTGTCATTTTCAAAATATTTTCGTCGAAAGCCTATTCCACTTTACTTCCTTTCACTGTTCCTTTTTTTTTTGAGTGTCTTTTGTTTTTATTTTGTCGAATTGCCTTTTGAAATAGTGTAGGCGCTTCGCGTAATTTCTTCTTTTGTTTTTTTTTTCATTTTTTTGCGACAGAATGAACGAAAAACAAACGAACGTCGAGAAAAAACAAAAGATAACTATTTTGTTTTTTTGCTTGGTGCTTTTGTCGTCATTTTTGTTATTGACGTTTCTTCGAGTTTTCTTTTCATTTTCAAAAGTTTTCCGCCGAAAAGCTATCTCATTCTTCACTTTTCGCTGGTTTTTCTTTTGTTTATATTTTGTCGAATTATTTTTTGGAATTTTGGAGGCGTTTTGCGCAGTTTCTTCTCTTGTTTTCCGTATTCTTTTTTAAACAAATGTAGTTCTTGCACTCTATGGGATAATCGTCGATTTTCTTTTCTCTTCTTGTTTGTCGATCATCTTATCTTCCACGATTCCATGTCGTTTGTTTCGCTTTTCTTCTGTTTTTTTTTTCGTCGAATTATTTTTTCGTGTTTTTTTCTTTTGATTTTTTTAGTTAGTTTTTTGATGTTTTTTTTTCGTTGTAGTTTGTTTTTTCTTCAACATTCTTTGTCTCATTACCGTAGAATTAATTTTGTTTATTTCTTGAATTTAATTTCTCGACTCTTCCATCGGAAGTTCGTTTTTCTTTTGTTTTTTGTTCGCCTTATTCTTTCTACAGAGCCATCTCAATTTCAAGTTAAAAGAATTTTTGATAGGGATGCAAAGTGGCGCCCTCTGAGTGAAGCCAACATTTTTTAAAATCTTCTTTTGAACATCCTTTCGTATAGAAGACAATGAATATGTAATATCAATTTTTTTTCAAGAAGTAGAAAAACAAACAATAGAATTTTCATCGCCATCATGAGATTCATTTTTCAGAAGTCAATACTCAGTGAATCAAAATAACAATTCCACTAAACCTAGTACCACAAGGTTTTAGGGCTGAAGGTTGCGTGCAGAAGGTCCATTTTAGGTGCGCATGACTGTACATATAAGCGTCGCCGTATATGAATGAAGTTGACCTTTTATTTTAACGTCGGTATTTTTCACTGGCGCTCGTTTTTAAATCACTTCAAAATCAATCGACTTTTAACGTGCGCAAACACCGGTTTCTTCTTTGAAGTGAAAAGAGGAAGAAATGAGACAACATTGGGGGGTTATAAATAAAGTAACAAATTATTCCAAGTTATAAATAAATTTGAAAACTGGTTTGGATGTGTTTTTTAAAGCTGCGTCGTCGTTGCAGACGATAAGAAAACGAATCTGATAAAACGAGTCACCACTGCAGAGAAAGCTTCGCATTGACGTCAATGGATCCAGTGGCTCGCGTTTCCTATGCCTATAGCCAGTTTCTAACGCGTAGGTCCGCACTGAAGACCGTGCACGCATCCCCGGCGAAAACCCGTCAAAAATGCGTATGTAGGTCAGGCGATCGATGGTAACCGTGGCGCAATATTCTCGCCCCGTCGACGTCGCCTGAGCAATTAATTTTGCGCAGGAACACGCTCGCGAAATCCACTATACACACAAACACTTCACCACTCCCATAGAATTTGCAAAACGCTTCTTTTGTTCCTTCATCCTCGTCATTTTGTGGCTGTTTTCTCTGTCGGTGTGGCTTAGCGCTTTTGGTTCTGTTTGCGCGGTTAAGAGAGAGATGGGGGACGATGGATTGTAATATTTTCACCCTGCTCACCATTTCTAAGGTAAAATGCACACTCTTACTTGTTTTTTTTTTAAATTTTATTAAATATTTACATTTAGATTATTTACAATGTATACAGTAAGTGTCCGGTGTCTATTGTCGCATCAATAATGTTTGTTTGGGCGGGGAGAGAGAGACGTACCAATCAGTACGTAGATACAACGCATTTCTACCTACTGATTGGTCTCTTAACGATTGTCGTTGTTTAGCGTTGTCGTTATAATTTACAGAATAGGGGGTAAGATCGAGATTAACGTGATATAACTGGGGCGAGGGCGAAAGTTATGGTGTCTGACAGTAGAGTCGTGACGAGCTCTGTATAAAGAATCATCAAACGGTTTTAGAAAATCACTTGCTCCTCGATTCGGGTTGTATTTGCTTTATATGGAATATCACAGGGACGAACGAGTGACCATGTGACTCTCAATTAGCGTCGATCGCCCTGTATGACGCATATACAGTGAGGTTGAAACGTAAGGAAAAAACGCCTAATTCTTGGAAGAAACGGCTTTTTGCTAGGAATATTACGAATATGTTTTATATGATATAGGATGTCCAAGAAAGATCAACTTTGTTTGTTTTTATTTCTTCTAAATGGCAACCCGCGTGCGTCCCTTTTTCTCAGTTTCGGATTCTTTGTAAAATTCACTAGTATTTTTTTTTAAAGATTCCCATCCATGGGGTAATTTGTTATAAAGCGAAGAACAGATTGTTGCTTTCAAAAAGAAAGAAGATGGCGCATGGTCGCTTCAAGGCAATCGAAGATCGGGACAGTTTTAAAGCCCCTATCGTCCAATGCAACTTTTCTTCTCTCTCTAGGAATAAAAAAGTCATTATTTAAAAATCGTGTCACCCTGTATATTCATATTGGTTTACAATGTAACACAATCAAGTCCGACGATCTTTTTTCTTTGTTTAAAATCAAATTGGTAGAAGACTATGAAAAAATTCAATAAACTACTGTGATCATAATTAAATTTAAAAAAAATACAAGTTTTATTTTTAAATTTCTTATACAGGGTGTTCCAGAAATGCTTATAAAGCTTTAGGTAGTCCTATTCGAGAACGTTGCAATTTTGGGGCCCTTATAGATTGTATAAAAGGAAAACACCTGAGGCCGATCTTGTTGAGAAAACAGAAAAAAAGACAAAATTTAAAAGGCTAAAACAATCGACAGTCGGTTGGCCCTGAAAAAAAAAAGCGCACAACGAAGAATAATAATAATAATAATAATAATAATAATAATAATATTTATTCATCAAAAATACATGAAAAGTCAAAAGAACAATTGAAAGTGAACAGAAGAAAATTGCAAAGAAGAAACGTCATACAGAAAACGAAAACAATCTTGAAGAGAAACAAAAGAAAATCGACTTGTCATGTTTTAGAAAAACAAGAGAACAATTTACAATAAAGAGGAACAGCCGACGATCGCTCAGAGGAAACCGAAGTTGACATTGAATAAAAACAAAACAAAATTGATCCAGAAACAGTATGTCTGTAAAATGATCTTTTTTTTAAAGAGAAGAAAAACAGAAAGACCAAAAACAAACGACAGTCCCGCACGAAGAAAATAAGAATGTGTTGAGTGAAACGTCGGAAGATCGTCTTGAAGAAAAACTGAAGAAAACCGATTTTCTTGTTAAAGAAAATAAAAGTGAAAGAAAAAGACAACCAACGACCTCCTTGCGAGTAAGAAAACTGCAGAACGGAACGTTGGAAGTCAAGAAAAACAAAAAAAAACAATTTATATAGTAAAGAGAAACAGTTGACGATCGCCCAGAAGAAACCAAATTTAAGGTTGAATAAAAGCAAAAGAAAATTGATTAAAAACGGTGTTTATAAAATTATCTTTTTTTTTAAGGGAGAAAACGTAGAAAGAACAAAAACAAACGACAATCGCCCACGTCTTGAAAAAAAAAACAAAAGAAAATTGACTTTCTTATTAAAGAAAATAAAAGTGAAAGAAAAAATCTCTTTGCAAGTAACAAAACTGCAGAACGGAAAGTCGGAAGTCAAGGAAAACAAAAGAACAAGTCATAATAAAGAGAAACAGTTGACGATTGCTCAGAAGGCAAAAAAACAAAAAAAAATTGATGAATAACAGAATGTCTGTAAAATAATTTTTTAATGAAAAAAAAATTGAAAAAAAAAAAACGAAGTCGCTCACGGAGATAGTAAAAACGTGTGGAATGAAACATTGGAACATCGTCTTGAAGAAAAACAAAAGAAAATTGACTTTCTTATTAAGGAAAATAAAAGTAAAAAAAAACAACTAACGATCGTCCTTGCAAGTAATAAACAAAACTGCAGAATAGAAACTCGGAAGGCAAGAAAAACAAAAGAACAATTTATAATGAAGAGAAACAGTTGACGATCGCCCAGAAGAAACCGAAGTTAAGATTGAATAAAAACAAAAGAAAATTGATTAAAAACGGTAAGTCTGTAAAATGATCTTTCTTTCTTTAAGGGAGAAAACATAGAAAGAACAAAAACAAACGACGATCGCCCACGTCTTGAAGAAAAACAAAAGAAAATTGACTTTTTTTATTATAGAAAATAAAAGTGAAAAAAAAAACAACCAACAATCTCCTTGCAAGTAACAAAACCGCAGAACGGAAAGTCGGAAGAAGTCGAGGAAAACAAAAGAACAATTTATAATAAAGAGAAACAATAGACGATCGTCCAGAAGAAACCGAATTTAAGGTTGAATAAAAACAAAAGAAAATTGATTAATAACAGAATGTCTGTAATTAATTTAAAAAAATTGAAAACAAAAGAAAGTCGCCCACGGAAGTAATAAAAACGTGTGGAGTGAAACATCGGAAGAAAAACAAAAGAAAAGTGACTTTCTTATTAAAGAAAATAAAAGTGAAAAAAAAAACAATTAACGATCGTCCTGCAAGTAACAAACAAAACTGCAAAACGGAAACTCGGAAGGCAAAAAAAAAACAATTTATAATAAAAAGAAACAGTTGACGATCGCCCAGAAGAAACCGAAGTTAATATTGAATAAAAACAAGAGAAAATAGATTAAAAGTAGAATGTCTGTAAAATAATTTTTTAATAAAAAAAAATTTAAAAAAAAACGAAGATCGCCCACGAAGAAAATAAAAATGTATAGAGTGAAAGATCGTTTTGAAGAAAAACAAAAGAAAACTAACTTGTCATTAAACAAAATAAAAGCGAAAAAAAAAACAACTAACAATCTCTTTGCAGGCAACAAAAAAGCAGAGTCGAAAGTCGGAAGTTAAGTTAAAACAAAAGAAATTTTAACTTAATTAAAAAGGTTTGTTTGGGTTTATTTAAAAAAAAAATGACAGTCGTCGAAGTAAAAAAAAAATAAAACAAAATTCGATTAAAAACTAATTGTTTGGCCGTGTTACACAAACAAAAAGAACGAAAGAAAAGAAACAACTGACAATCACCAAACAAAAACGAACCAAACAATTGATAATCGCCAAATAAATAAATAAAAACCTGACAATCGCTTACGAAGAATAAATGTACAACAAAGAATGGGAAGAAGAAAAAAAAACAACAAAAGAAAACGAAGTAAAAGGTTAGAAAATGCAGTTGACAATCGTCTGCAAGGAAACTATAGAATAAAAAAAACAAAAGAAAGTCAACACCTTATCATTATCAATTGCTCTTTTGTTTTCTTTAATAATCAAGAAAGGAAACTAACGACCCCTGCACAAAAAAAATTGCAGAACCTACGACGGACACAAAATTGAAAGTGTTTTTCTGGGGCACCCTGTATAAAAAACAAATACGTCAAATAACAAAATTAAATAATGTGTTCATCAAAAGTTTCTTTTTTTAATCTTCTCGTGGAAGAAAAATTCAATTTAAAAATAATTAAAATCTCTTCCCAAAATTAAAAAAAAAAATTAAATTCGGGAAGCTTTTGACTGACTTTCCTTTTTTTTTTGGTTTTTCTACATACAAGTATTTTAATAACGTGTTGTGATACGTTATTAACGTCTCCATTGCGTTTGAGAAAACCGGTGTCACCAATTTTCCACGATTACCACTCGATGACCAGTTATTAACGATTTCCGTGCGGACATAATTAATGGGATAACGATGTTGTAAATGGCGTTTCCTTGTAAGCCCACGTACACCATCCACCCACCCTTTGATTACATATCGCCGCGATCTACATTGACGTCAAACCGCAGCCGCACGGTCACTCACTTCGCCTCTTTAATGACTCAGAGCGTGTGTAAACAGAAGCCGACTTTTCCAGCTAGCCAGCGTCGTAAATCCTCCACTTGCTCTGAAAAAAAAATCAATCAATATTCCCATTTACGTACGCATACTTCTCTCGGGTGTTCAATTAAAAATTTTATCGAATAGTCCTTGAATTTGATCAACGCGAAATGTCACTTTAGGTTATATTAAGTGAGGTTAGAAACAAACCACCCCAACTGTCATCCATCAAACGTCAATCGTAGAGATCGTAGGAGACCATTTCAGTTTCCCGATTTTGTCCAAAATCAATCTGGTCTGGAGTAGCGATTGACTGCCTCTTCCAATTCTTCTTCTTTTCTAATCTTTTCCTCATTTGCTTCTTTCTTTTTCGAATCATTTTGCGTTCTTTGAGCTTGTTTTTATTTCACCTACATTTCAGAAATTCCTACCACGTCTTTCTCATCTCTGATTTTGGTTATCTGCCTCTTCTTTCTCCTTTCAAGCCCGTTACTTTACTTCTGAAGAATTGTCGGGATCATTTGTTTTTTTTATTTGCCTTCCCAGCTTCATATTTTAGCCTTCTTTGCGATGTGCTTGCACTATTTGAGTTGTCCTCTTTATCTTCCTCTGCGTTTAGCCTTACGTTTCTTTACCAGGCGACTTTTTTGTCTTCTGTCTCCTTCTAATTGTCCCCGACCCCGTCCTTTAGTTTGCTTGTCTGCGTCCTTGCATTGTTTCTCTTGTCTTTTGTTTTTTATTAATATTTTCGTGCAACTGAAGAATTGCCTTCTTTGCGTCTTCATTAAAAAAAGAGAGCTTCTCGTGTTAACACTTTTCGATGGTCTTTGTCTTTCTTTCTTTTACGAAAAAAAGTTGTGATTTTTGTTGTTACTGGATCTGATCGTCTTTTGTTTTGCTTTGCTTCACTTTTCTAAACAAACGTATTGCTTTTTCTAAAGAAATATTGAAACTTCTTAAAAGAAGAAGAAGAAAGATGTGATTTGTTGTTAACTCAATCCGATCCTTTTTGTTTGTTTCTTTAATGAAGAAAAAAGTTGTGATTTGTTGTTACTGAACCCGATCGTCTTTTGTTTGCTTTGCTTCACTTTTCTAAACAAACGCACTGCTTTGTTTTTAAGAAACATTGAAATTTCTTTAAAGAAGAAAAAAAGAGTTGTGATTTGTTGTTAACTCAATCCGATCGCCTTTTGTTTTGGTTTGCTTCGCTTTTCTAAACAAACGCGTTGCTTTTTTCAAACGAAACATTGAAACTTCTTATATGAAGAAGAAAGTCGTGATTTGTTGTTACTCGATCCGATCGTCTTTTGTTTGTTTCTTAAAAAAAAAGTTGTGACTTTCTGTTACTCAATCCGATCGTCTTTTGTTTCGTTTTAAAACTCTATTGTCTTTTGTTTGCTTTGATTCGCTTTTCTAAACAAACGCTTTGGTTTTTTTAAAGGAATATTGAAACTTCTTTAATGAAGAAGACTTTGTTGTTACTAAATCGATCGTCTTTTGTTCGCTTTCATTCATTCATGTTTTTAAGCGAATTGCATCTGATCTTTTGTTTTTCAATAAATAAATAAATGTATTGTAACCAATACCCAACAATCTATTTTGTTTTTCAAATAAAAAAACTGGAATTATCGATTATCTCTTGTTTTTTTTTTCTTTTTTCTTTTTCTTCACCTCGCTTTTGATGAAGTGCAAATATTTTATTTGTTTGTTTTTTTCTGTAATAAGGCGAAACGAAGTGCTTTCCCTCTCTCTCTCTCTCTCTTCAAATTCAAAGTTGTGAAATCGATCGTTTTTTGTTTATACAAGCAGTTCTTTTCGATGACCTTTTGTTTTTTAAAGAAAAAAATTGGGATTGTTACGCTATCGATCCTCTCTTGTTTTTTCTTTTGTTTTTTGTTTGCTTTCGTTCATTTTTTTTAATAAATGCGTCGTAATTTCGACGGACTCTGGTCTATTCTTTTTAAAAGAAAAAGTTGAGACTTGATACGCTGTCGATCCTTTCTTGTTTTTTTTTTGTTTGCTTTCCTCCATTTTCTTTGAAACAAATGCATCGTAATTTCGATGGCCTCCGCTCTTTTGTTTAAAAAAAATTGATTCTTGTTACACTATCGATCATCTTGTTGTTTGTTTGCTGTTGCAATCTTTACAAAGTCGATCGTTTTTTGTTTGTTGTTGTCCTTTTTTTTTAATAGATGCAATGTAACAATACCCTCCGATCTTTTGTTTTTTAAGGAAAAATTGATACTTTTCACGCTATCGATCTTCTTATTTTTTGTTTGTTGTTGTATTGGTTACCAAATCGATCGGTTTTTGTTTGTTGTTGCAATTGTTACAAAATCGATTGTTTTTTGTTTGTTTTCGTTCTTTTTTTTAAATAAATGCGTCGTTACGGTGCCCTCTAATCTTTCGTTTTTCAAAGAAAATGGAACTTTTTACATTATCGATTCTCTCTTGTTTCCTTTTCTCTCCATCCTGCTTTTGGTGAAGAAAAAAAATGTTATTTGAGTTTTTTCTTTAATAAAGCGAACGAAGTGCTTTTCGTGAATTCGATCGTTTTTTGTTCACATCACTCTTGTTTTATTCTCTCTTAGTTTTTTGGTTGCTTCCGTTCGTTTTTTGTTTAAATAATCGCGTCGTAATTTCGATGACCTCTGCTCTTTTGATTTAAAAGAAAAAATCGAGACTTGTTACGCCATTGATGCTGTCTTAGTTTTTTTTTGTTTACTTTTATTCATCTCTTTAAAAGAATGCATCGTAATTTGGATGGCCCTTGCTCTTTTGTTTAAAAAAAAAATGAGGCTTGTTACGCTATCGATTCTCCGTTGTTTTTTTGTTTGCTGTTGTTATTTTTTTTTTTTAATAATTGCAATGCATTTGTTTGTTTTTTTAAGAAATGATGGGGATTTTTCGATACCATCGATTCTCTCTTATTTTTGATTTCTCTTCACTTGCTCTTGATGAAGAAAAGTCGACAGATGAGAAACGAACCGAAAACATTTTGCAAATTTATTGTAATTTCGCCGAGCCTAATTAATCCATGCTTTATCAGTCGCTTAATTAAATTAACTACGACATCTACAACATACGTAAGATATGCGTTTTTTTTTCCGCCGCAAAAACACGGAATCGGATACATCCCAAACGATTTTTTTAACCTTGTTAATATTTAATGGCGTTGCGGCAAAAAACGCACGAAAACAAATACATAAATCCGCGCTTTCCGATTTTTTCTTAATACGTATGAAACGGATGATATCTCTTTGAATATTTCGAAATATTACCTTCATAAATCAGCTGTCGCATTTACATACATACATGTTTTCGTTAGAGGTGCCGCTTAGGTTGCACGTTCATAAATCGCCGTTAATTAGTTTTGCTTAATTTTGGTTTTCGGAGTTAACGAGTTGGTGAAATCCAAGTAACATGAAATTAGTTAGTTACATACTTACCGTTTACGAATCAGTAAACTTCATTTATGTATAATATGCATACTTCTATTGGATGATCGATCATCTTTGTTCTACATCTAGAAAATAGCAGTGCATTTTACTCGCACTCGTTGAAAGCAAGGTCTGCTTTTTCCCGCTAGATATAAGAATCCAGGAGTTCAGTAGAGATCTCGCAACTTGAGGCGCAAGCAATGTAAGGAGGTAAGCTCCGCCCACTGGTTCTCCTCAAGTTGTGAGATCTCTACTTTTTACCATGCAAATAGATGGCTAAACTTATTCGACACCCCCTATATGTATGTACGGCCGATTATAATAATTACTCAATGAGTAATTCAATTAGAATTCGAACCGGAAGTGTAGTTAGTACCTCATCGAAATTAGCTATAAAAACGTTAAACAAATTCCTTAAACTTGATTAAGCACGTGGGAAACAATTTCCTAATTGTCGTCGGAAATTACATTCTTGATTGTTTTCGTCGAAGCACACGCGCGATTCTCCTTGTTATTTTTCCAATTTTAATTTGAATGCCTCTCAGGAAATTAAGTAAACGCGCTTTGCTTAAACATTTACTTATCCAAATAGCGAAGCTAAATATTTTATTTGATTTGACGTAAACCCGCACGCACGCAATTAACAAAGCTATTATTGTAAAATGCCGGATGTTTAAACTTGGAACCATCGCGAGTTTTTAAATTCGTTATCAATTTTGCCAGCTGGGGTTTCTTGATACGACCGCAGTTCATTCCACATTCAGTATTTCAGTAGTTTATTAAAGAATTGCCACATTTTACAACGCGCGGGAAAATAAACTAAAAATTATTATTATTACCGTTACTGACGTTTAAAGTAGTTCACCTTTGAAAACGCTCGTTTATTTATCCTTTTTTTTCTTAGTTAATAGAAATGTATGGCGAAAGAATTATTCATGTTCCTCGTTTTTAAAGCGGAGGAAGATTCAGCTGAATAAATATTTTTTTCAATAAATGCCTCAGGATGTTAGTTACTACAGCGCTTTTGGTTGTTGAAATGTATGTTTCGGTAAAAACAATAAACAAAAGGAGGACGAATTTACTTGCCGTATTAACCTAATTTCCGTTTTTTTAAATTGCTGTTGTGCTCTCGTAGATAAAACACTTTTTTTTCTTTGATGAATACGAGGACGAATCAAAAAGTAAATGCACCTTTTAATTTACGGCAGAAATCAATCAATAAACTTCATTTATGTATGTGTCGGGTGTTCAATTAATAGACTTGCAGATCTTGAATTTGATCAACGCGAAATGTCGCTTCTGGTTCATGTTGGGTTATATACGAATCACTGCAACTGCTTGACAACTGTCAGCTGTCAAACGTCAATCTGTTTGGAAAGTCATTTTTCTTTATCTTTTTTTTTATTGTTCCTGTTTCTCGTTTTTGCAAGTAATTACGACTTCTGTGTCCTTAGCAGGTTTTATATTAAAACGTAACTTTTTCTTTCTTTCTCAACTTTATTTAAGTGTTCGGTATTATTACAAACAAATGAGAAATCTTCGTAGACAATAAGATCCTTGAAAATCGTGACAGAACATATTAAATCCCCGCCCATAAGTTCGAAGGAGTAATTTAAAATTCGCGCCTAAAAGATTAATAATAGTGCTAAGAATCCATAGATGGCGCACCGAGTAGCACTGGATCAGCATACTATGGATTAACAGAGTGTTGATCTGTATAGTGCCTCAGTTCCAGGCAGAGTCCTTTATAAAGAGAACAAGGACAGGGAATGACAGTTTGGTGGCATAATCAACTACCTAATCAAAAACTAATTGCTCTCTTCATACTGAAACTTAGTTTCTTTGATCGAACCACCAGTTTATTCCACCATTAATCTTTCAAATTGACACTTCACGCCTTTATTGTAACACGTTTCAAAGGATTTCTAGTTCCAAGAATCACCGATGACAGAGGTGACAATTAAGTAAAAAAATGCAGGATATGAGAAGAAAATGTCAGATCTCCAATCATAACGAAAATTTAAAGCAGAATTGTTTAAATTAGTTGTTGGAAACGAAAAGAGATGGCGCTGGTAATAAGAAAACCCGCCGCAAGATAACAAAATCCGCCGCAAGATGATAACAAAATCAAGGACAAATGAAGAAAATCGAGAGATCGGAAAATCATCATCATTAAATGCGTTTTTAAACTAATTAGGCAATTAATTTGCGTGAACACAGACAGGGGCGCTGGCTGGCAGACGCGTTCGAATGGTGTTGAATTGGAATAAAATAAAAAAATGCAAGATGAAGAGAAAACTGAAGAATTCCAATCATAGGGGAATTTAAAGCTGAATTGTGAAAATTAGTTGTTGGAAACGAAAAGAGATGGCGCTGGTAACAAGAAAAGCCGCTGCAAGGTAACACATTGAAGGCCAAATGGGGACGTTACTTTGAAGAAAGGCGAGAAATCAAAGAATCGTCACTAAATCCGAATGAATCGTCACTAAATCCGAATGAACACGGACAGATGGCGCTAGCAAACGTGTCCTTCGTTGTTAACAAGAAAAAAAACAACACATCAAGGAGGTAGTATTGGAAGGAAATAAAAAAAAGGCAAGGATATGCGAAGGAAATTGTAGAATACCAGAACTTAAAGCTTAGCCATGAAAGTTAGTTCTTGGGAACGAAAAGAGATGGCCGCCGCCGCCGACAAATGAAGTTACTTTGAAAAAAACCGAGAGATCAGAAAAATCACTAAATTCGAATCAAATGCGGATTCATATTAATTTAGGGAATTAATCTACGTGAACATAGATAGGTGGTGCTAGCAAACACGTTCGTCGTTATCAACAAAAAAACATAACACATTCAAGAGTGTTGAAAATTGGAACAAAACAAAAGATAAACGTAAGGAACGAAAATTCGCACGGAATTATGTAAGTCGTGAAAACGGTCAGATGGCGTTAATTGATTCACGAACTCGCAGGTAGATGGTGTTGGTAACATGTTCCGACAATTACCGTTCAAAATGACAAAAAACGACAAATTTATCAAGAAAATACAAGATGGAAACATTCCAATCAATGGAGAATTTGGAACTGAATTTTTAATTCGTGGAAACAGAAGAAGATGGCGCCGGTAGTAAAAATGAAGTCGCAAAATAATAGATTCAAGGACAACTGAAGACGTTACGTTGAAGAAAATCGCGAGAAACGAAAAGTAAATCTAAATTCGAATCAGATTTCTCCAGATTTGAGAAAGAATTAATTTACGAGAACACTGACAGATGGCGCCGCTAAGAAGAAAATGCAGAAACCTTACAAGGAACGAAAATTTGCGACCTATGACATTTTAGGCAATTTTTTTTTCTTACACCTAAGTTCGGTGGATGTAAATAGGTCCTGAAAATCTAGAAAGATGGCTTTAATTTGTCAATCAAAGAAGAAGATAACAAATTCACCAAGAAAGGAGAAAAATATTGCGTTGAAGAATATCGTAAAAAACGAAAAGAAAATCGCAGAGCTCAGATATTTTAAGACTAATTCAGGAAATCAGTTCACGAGCACGCAGACAGATGGCATGTTCCGAGAATCACCGATAAAAAAAGACGACGAACTCATCAAAATAAATGCAAGTAGCGAAAAAATCCTTAGCAACAGATTCGAATTTAAAACTCAATTTTTAGAGTTAATTCGTGGAAACACGTAGAGATGACGCTGGAATTAAACAAGCGTCAAACTAATATATTCGAAGACAAATGAAAACGTTACGTCGAGGAAAATCGGAAAGAAAAACGAATTAAACGAGTTTTTAAGTGAATTTAGACAATTAATTTACGTGAACACTGACAGATGGCACTGGCTAACCCGTCCGACATTGCTGATGAAAAACAAACAACACATTCAAGAGCAAAATGAACCAATAAACAGAAAACAAAAGAAGATCCTTCAGAGAAGAGTGCTTCAAAATAAAAGAAAGCCGTAAAAGAACTGAAGAAGAAGGAAAACAAAAACTAAAAACAAAAGATATTGAAATTCCAATCGAACTTTGACTTTTCTTCATAGAAAAGCAACAAAACACAAAAGACGATCGACAGTTTAGCAAATGCAAAGACTAAAAGCTTTGGGTTGACGATTTAGATGAAAAAAAAAAAAACTCTCTTCTGCTTTTGAATCAGAAAGTAAACTAAGAGCGATGACAAAAGATGTTTGAATTCGAATCGAACTTCCTTCATAAAAAAAAGTGATAAGCAAAAGACGATCGTTTTTTTTAACAACTGCAGGGAACAAGAGAATGGTCGACGCTTTAGGTAGTAAAAGAGAAACTGTTCGTTTTTCCTTTGCGTCAGAAAATAAATTAAGAGCGAAGGCAAAAGGCGTTCGATTCCAATCGACTTTCTTCTTCGTAAAAAAATAACGAAACAAAAGACGATCGACAGTTTAACACATGCAAGGAACAAAAGTTTTTGGGTTGTGTATTGTTCCTGACAAGTAATGCACGGGAGGCTTTGGATGTGCTTCCGACATATCAGTGCACGGAAAGGATATGTGTGTGTGTGTTGCTCTAACGATTAATGCACGGAAGGCTTTGGATGTGCTTCCGACACTTCAGTACACATGTGTGTGGCTCCTAACAATTAATGCACGGGCTTTGGCCGAGTGTTCCTGACACTTGAGTGCGTCAGGGCGCAGTCTTAGCTACCAAATTTGACGATGCGATCTTATTTGCGGGCCAATCATTATATCGAATATAGTTTCACTCTTATTTGTTAGGGGGCGACCTAAAATTTGTTTATTTGTGGGGATCGTCATCGTTGCTTTGTTAAACAAATGACTACGTGACGCTTCGTCCGTATTCGTCTTTCGCCGTTGTCAATCCTGACGTTTCTCGTTTTCTGTCAATTTGACATTTCTGACATCTGTCATTTTGACGTTTTCTAGTCAGCCATCTGTCATAATCAGTAGCGCGCGCATATTTTTCTCAATTTACAAGGATAACTATAATTTCTGTTAAAGTTTACGAGAATTGAGCACATACATACACAAAGAGCAACAACAAAAAAAATCTTCAAGTTAAACCACTTAAAAAAAAGGAAGCCAGCGCCATCTTTAGGCCCTAAGATGAATCTTTCTGGCGTTACGTGTTATTTTGAAGCGAATTTTACTATTTTGTTTTGTTTAACCTTGCGTTTGAATTGGCGGAGGGAGATCTTGGAAAGAAAATAAAGGAAACTTTGACTCACTTTTAACGTTAGTCATGAAATTGCATTTATTAATCAATTAATTAATTAAACTCGGCCTCTTTTCCTTTGTTTTTTTTTCCTAGCCGCCGCCGCACCTACGAGAGAAAATTAATACCTGTCAGTGACAAAGCCGCCGCTGATATTTATATCAGCAGCGCCTCGCGTATAGAAAAACTCAAACAAACAACAGTAAATAGAGGAAATTAATTAATGGCAATAACTCCAGCATCGGCATTTCATTTAATCAAACGATCCTTTAGCGTGCTTTAATTAGATCCGTGAGAACAAACAAATTTGCATTTCCCTCTTTTCCCCCCCTCGGACCGACTGCACTGTTTGCGGCTGTTAACCGAACCGGTAAACGGGTACGTTTCGTTTATTTACACGATCACCGGCAGGCGGTGTTTGTACGTACGCGGGCTATTTGTTGACTCTTTTTTTTTTGGTGCGGATTGTATGCGTTTCGAGAGAAATCTGGTAATTCTGCGCGCGTAGATTATCTGGAACCCCCGCACGTAGCAAGGGGGAATTTTGCTGAAATTCGCTTGACGCAAGCGGATTGCGGTGAAACGCAATTAAAGCGAAGTGTATCGTTAATTGGAGAAATTTTTTTCAATCTGGCAACGCAGTCGCATTTAACCTTAGAAGAAAAAAAAACTTTGGAAAATCTTAGTTTCTTTGTATTTGTTGAGAAAAACGTTGATATATTCGTTATAAACGGTTTACTTATGCTGTTCATGTACAGGGTGTTAATAAAAACTTGACGAGGGGGCTCAAAATATGCAGAAAAGGCTTAATGAACACGGAATGGATTCGGAGATACGAAACGTTTACTCAATTTTTTTTTAAATTTGTGTGCAAACAAACTAGCTTCAGAGATGTCGTGGCTGCTGAAACATGGAGGGAGGGCACCTTGAACATCTCATGTGACTTTTTGCAATTGTTTGCTCATAAATATTGTTAGTTTGTTCGTAGTTAAATTTACAAAAAAAATGTATAAACACAAAATGTTTCACATCTCCGAAAGAGCCCAGTTGCAACTCTTTTTTTAACACCCTGTATAATTCCTCTTTGTACGGGAATGTTGTCCGAATTTGGCAACGCGAGACTTTATTAAAAATGAGTTTGTCTTAAAAGATTTTAAAATTTTTATAAATAGAAAGCAGACAGTTAGGCAAATGTCCACCATTTTTTTTAATAAGTAGCAAGCAGACAGTCCGCTGTCATTTTTATGATAATCTGACAACGGAACGATTTCTGAAAATTTCTTTTAAATACTCCGCACTTTTTAATAAAACAAATGACGGTTTTGCCTGTAAAATCGTTAAACAATAGACACTTAGCATGGATACTTTCATTTCCTGTCACTAGACCTCGCATCTTTAATGGAAAAACAAAAGAGCATCTGCGAGATTTTTTTTCAATTACGTGCGAACAACCTTATTTATAAAACATCTGAATAGAATGACAAAAGACATCTAATAATATTGAATGACTTTCATTTCAACGATGGAGATTTTAATTCGTTATGGATTGATCTCATTGTCTCAGTCTTTTAAACGGAAAGACAAAAGACGTCCGACTTTTTTATTTACTTTTTTTTAATGATGGATAATTTCGTTTGTTTTGAAAAGGTTACATAACCTCACACTTTTAAATAAATTGAAAAAAATATTCTAAACATCACTTTGAAAAAAAAAAGAAGTATATGGATATTTACGTTTGCTTGGTCTTGACACTAACTGGACACTTTCTAATGGAGAAACAAAAAGCATCTGATTTATCGAGTTTTTTTTTTAAGATAAATATCTTCGCTTTTACTTCCCCACTCTCGCGTCCACATGATATCGAATGCAGTTTCAGTTTTTCAAACACTGATTGGTTTCCGGTTGGAACCGAGTCACGATTGGTTCTACTGCCGATATTTCGTTCTCCATTGCAGAAGAACTTCCTCAAGGCTGCTGCTGCTCGACTAATGAGAAATAGCAGCAACACCGCCATCAGCAGCCCTGAGGAAGTTCTTCTGCTTAGAAGAACGTAACGTCGGTAGTAGAAGCAGTCGTGACGCGGTTCCAACCGGAAACCAATTTAGTTATGGACAACGGCCGTGGAAGCCTCCAATACATTCATTTTCTTCGGCATGATCTTATGCTTGTGGACAAAGAGAACAAAAGACATCTAATGTGTCGATTCTACTCAACGGAGAGCGCTTCAAGATCAAAGAAAGCGGTAAAAGAATTGAAAAAAAAAGGAAAACAAAAACTAAAAACAAAAGACGTTGAAATTCCAATCGAATTTTGACTTTTCTTCACAAAAAAAAAACAAAACAAAAGACGATCGACTGTTTAGCAAATGCAAGGACGAACAGCTTTGGTCGACGATTTGGATAAAAAAAAACTTTTGCTTTTGCTTTTGAATCAAGAAGTAAATTAAGAGCGATGATAAAAGACGTTCCAATTCCGATCTGCTTTCTTCTACACAAAAAAAATCGCTTTTGCTTTTGAATCAGAAAGTAAACTAAGAGCGAGGATAGAAGACGTTCGATTCGAATCGAATTTCCTTCATAAAAAAAGTGACAAAGTAAAAGACGATCGTTTGTTTAACAACTGCAGGGAACAAGAAAATGGCCGACGCTTTGGATCGTAAAAGAAAAAAAACTGTTCTTTTGCGTCAGAAGATGAATTGAGAGCGAAGAGAAAAGGCGTTCGAATTCCAATCGACTTTCTACTTCACAAAAAAATAAACAACAAAACAAAAGACGATCGACAGTTTAACAAATGCGCAAGAAACAAAAGTTTTGGTCTACGATTTTGATGTGCGAAAAAAAACTTTTCGTTTTTGCTTTTGAATCAGAAAGTAAACTAAGAGCGAGGATAGAAGACGTTCGATTCGAATCGAATTTCCTTCATAAAAAAAGTGACAAAGCAAAAGACGATCGTTCGTTTAACAACTGCAGGGAACAAGAAAATGGCCGACGCTTTGGATAGTAAACGAAAAAAACTATTCTTTTGCGTCAGAAAATGAATTGAGAGCGAAGAGAAAAGGCGTTCGAATTCACAAAAAAGTAAACAACAAAACAAAAGACGATCGACAGTTTAACAAATGCAAGAAACAAAAGTTTTGGTCTACGATTTGGATGTGCGAAAAAAGCTTTTCGCTTTTGCTTTTGAATTAGAAAGTAAATTAACAAAAGACGTTCGAGTTTCAATCGAATATCGACCGTCAATTTAAAAAGAAATTAAAGACCTCTTTGGTTTCGAAACTTTTTTGCTTCACCACGTGTTTTTTTTTAAATTTCGACTAGCATCATCACTAAATTATGCAGATTGAGAATTTGCCTTAATTATCCCCAAACTGACCTTGTCACGACTCGCATTGTTCGCTTCTCAATTAGCACGAATTTGTCGAAACGGTTTTATTAACTCCATTTCACCATGATCTGTTATTATCATCATCATCACGCCTAATTTCAGCTGCGACTCGCAATCAGAGAAGCGCTACATTAATTTTTTTTGTTAATCAATAGAGGGCGTTCTACTTCTTCACTATTTTCATTAAAGAAGAACTTGAGTGAGAAGTAAGTACGTACATAGGTTAGTTGGCCTTGACGATGAGAAAGTGTGAAATTCAACGTTGCATTAATCGCGATAAGCAATAAATCATCAATGTTAATCATCCAGGAAATGCCATCATAAAATCGTCGGCGTTTGAAGCTCATACAAGTATGTAACAATCTGAAATGTTTGTTGACAGGAGTGCGAACTAGGTTAGGCGACTTATCTAATGGGTGATGCAAGAAATCTATCCTCGAATTGGTCGCTTTCTTGAATCACAGTTTGACCAATCAGACAAACATCATCGTATCGACCAGCATGCCACTTCAACTAGTCAATTTATGTCTTGTTCGTTACGTAAAAACTGACTTGTAAACATGACACCAATAATCATGGCAATCAATTTCTCTCCAGTCTGGGCGCCCCAAACAAAGATAAATTATTTTGAGCATATGTACAGCAGCACACCGTTGGCCATTGATTTTTTAACACTGCGTTCTGTACAGGCGCGAAAATAAAACAAGTCAAACACTCTCGTTTATACGTTCGCTTCCGGCGAGTGCTTCCAATAAATATTATTCGCCGTTAAGTTCGTGTTTTTCGGCGGGTTCGAGGAAGACCTACGCGTCTGTTTATTCTCACGGGGAAAAAAGGATATTATTCATTCCTTCGTTTCTCTATTTAAAAAAGCACGGCCTGTTTACCTGGGCAATCACGAAAACATGTGGAATGAATTCTCTCTTCCGATCATCGGTGTGGAAACATTTTTTCTGGGAAGCTTTCCCCTGGCGTGACCGTCGACGAACACGCAAGACGATTCTTTATTGTCCAGACAAAAAAAAAAACAACCTTCCAATGGATCAATATGGAATTTGCCTCTTCACTATGACCAGAGCAGTGCAAATTATTACTTGCTTACATTTAAAACAAACCAAGGACCAATTTGCTAACTGTTTCACAGTAACATTGCTACTTACCCCGAACTGTAACAAGTTTGCGCTGCTTTTCATCACCTGTTCACCCAGGTGGCTCGGAAGAAGATGGGCGTGGTTTAAAAGGTGTTAAACGAAAGACGCCAGCCAGGGTGAAGAAGTTAAAACTAAAACGTACTCCATACTAGAAGCTCGAGTGGAGAAAGAAACGAGACACTTAGAAAACAAAATGGCGATCATTAGCGTTAGGACCTGGTGTTAATAAAATCCAAGCCTTGGACAGGGTAAAAGACTTTCCCTAGGCGTTAGCGGTGCTGCCATATAATTTCCGACAACGTCGAAATAAGTTTCCCTGACTTTTATCGAGTGAAATACGAAGGTGCAACAGAGACAAGTGATCACACGATGCGAAATCCCCAATTAGACATTACATGTCCATGTAAGGAAACAGATCAGTATTTCGGCGGACGCGGAGGAGTCGCAAATTAAGTCAGCTCCACTCAATAAACGCAAAGGTCACGGATCAAGCGACGTTTTGGTCGATAGATAATTTCAAGACGTTACCGGTACTGTTATATAATTTCCGACAGCGTCGAAATAAGTTTCCCTGATTTTTATTAGCAAACGCACAAACCAACACGGCCAAACGAAAAATGATGCGGTCGAGCCGAGCGAAATACGAAGATGCAACAGAGACAAGTGATCACACGATGCGAAGTCGCCAATTAGACATTACATGTCCATATAAGGAAACAGATCAGTACTTCGGCGGACGCGGAGGAGTCGCAAATCAAGTCAGCTCCACCCAATAAACGCAAAGGTCACGGATCAAGCGACATTTTGGTCAATAGATAATTTCGAGACGTTACCGGCACTGTTATATAATTTCCGACAGCGTCGAAATAAGTTTCCCTGAGTTTTATTAGCAAACGCACAAACCAACACGGCCAAACGAAAAATGACGCGGTCGAGCCGAGCGAAATACGAAGATGCAAGAGAGACAAGTGATCACACGATGCGAAGCCGCCAATCAGACATTACATGTCCATATAAGGAAACCGATCAGTACTTCGACGCACGCGGAGGAATCGCAATTGAAGTCGGCTCCACCCAATAAACGCAAGGGTCATGGATCAAGCGACGTTCTGTTCGATTGATAATTTCAAGCCTACGCTAGGGTGTTTGGGGCCGAAATTCAACAGCATTTCGAGAACTTTAAAGAAAAAGAATCTATGGGGATACTTTATTATGTTGAATTAAAAACGTGCAAGGATAGATACTGGTTTAAAGGGGAAAGAAGTCTATTGGACAAATGTCACAGAAGACAGAACCAAAACAAGGCAAGGTAGATTAATAGGTGAAAAGATGAAAGTGAATCCGAAATCAGACGGAACAAGATAGACAGATAAAACAAATCGAATTCCTTTATTAGAACCAAGTAGGCAGAGCAGAGATGGGGGCAGGATAGATAAATACAGATACATAAGTGGGAGATAACCTAACTTCTCTCATCTATGTATCTGGACTTAGATAAATGCAGATACAACTTTTCATTCTTTCGTTAGTTGATTTATTTTATCTGCTTACATCTGATTTCTGCCTCTAGCCATTTATCTAACTCTAACCTGTCTTTAGAAGCGAGAGGAGGGAGGAATATGTCAATAGTACATGAAGGCAGATAAATACCTAGAGGCAGAAATCAGTTGTAAGGAGATAAGATGAATGAATAAAATTAAAGAATGAAATATTGGAAAGAGCTAAGGCAGGATAGATAAATACAGATACATAAGTGAAAAAAAAAATCAAGATAAGTGTTAGATGCTCATAAAGGCAGAATAGAAATAGGTAAATAGCTAAAGGCAGAAACAGACGCAAGCAGATAAATGAAACAGTGAAATAAGGCAGGTAGATAAATACAGATACAAGACGAAAAAAAGGAAGGTCAAAAGGAGGAAGCACATAAAGACATATCTAAATACGTATCTCAGATACTGCAGAAAAATTGTGTCTGTATCTGCATCTGCATCTAGATACAATTACATGAGTGTCTATTCGTCTGCGATACTAATATACATATACATAAAAGCAATATTTCCTTAGTCACAATCCCCAGTCAATCCCCTGGATTGATTTGACAGTTATCTTGTTTTGGAGGCACAGTGTCATTTCTGTTGGTGATTTTATAATTAACGTTGATCATTCTGCTATCTTGAATAAACTACATACAAATACTTTTTTGTATTTGTATCTACATTTAAGTAGTTTCCGAAAAAGTATCTGCATCTGCATCTAGATATATATATTTTTGGAAGTATTTATATTTGCATCTTTAACAACACTGTGCAGATAGAAAAGACGAATGAAAAACGTGATGGAATGAAATGTCGGAAAGTGCTAAGACATGTTAGATAAATACAGATACATAAAAGAGAGAAGGAGGAATGTACTCGAAAGCACGTGAAGATGTAAGGCTGGAGGGGGGTAGATAAATAGCTAAAGGCAAAAACTAGATATAGGCAAAGTGAAAGAATGATAGATAAATACAGATACATAAATGATAGAAGGAAAGCACAAAAAGGAGGAATGTCAGCAGCACATAAAGACAGGGTGGAGATAGATAAATAACTAGAGGCAGGAACGAAACAAGTTGAATGAACAAAATGAAAAATTGAAATATTCGAGAGAGAGACGAGCCAGGATATCTACCCTGCTTTGGGAGAAGCGAAGGACAAAAGCACATACAAACAGAATAGATAAATAGATAAACAGCTAAAGGCAGAAACCAGCTAAGAATAAAGTGAAAGAATGAAGTATAAAAAGAGGTAATGTAGAATAAATAAGTACAGATACATAAACAAGAGAAGGGAGGAATCTGTTAGAAGTATTTAAAGATAAAATAGAGACGACTTGCCCCAATTTTTTTAACAGTTCTTCGTCCTCATCCAAAAGTGATTGATACTACGAGAGGTTTGAACGGCATCGTCATTTCTTTGCGCGTGAAGGTATTTCGCGTCTAATAGTGTAACATCGTTACCTGTCATTAGCTTCGAGTAACGATTTGTTTGTTTGTTTGGTCGTTCATTCGCATCCGTTGCAGGCAGATTTATATTTGCGACATCACGTCTCGAATTCCGCAAACGTGCCGCGCTCAAGAACAAATTGCGAATTAATTAACGTGGACGGACCCAAATTGTTTATGCGTCGACGGCACGAATAAGTTGTTGGAAGGATCTTACTCGCAGATGAAGTCATCATCGAACAGTACTTGTTGAAAGGTGAATGAAGTCATTTCTGGTTAAAGGTTATCACAAACGAAATCACATTAAATATGTGCGCACATTTAAATTAATTAAGAAAAAAAATCATCGTTGAATCGGCTAGAGCACGTATACGAGGGTTGTTTAATAATATGAGAGCCTGAAACTTGGGAACATATACTTATTGGTTTACTTGCAGGAAAACAACTTAGTGTTATTTTATTTATTGTTGTCATTTATTATTAATATTTTCGGAGGGACCCTTTTAACTTACATCTTTAATATTTTGTTCTATTTTGAAAAAAAGGAAGATTTTTTTCAATTTTTGAAAATCGCCTAAGTCAGCTGAGAAACCTCAAATAACTCGAAAACGGTTCGCGTTAGACCCACGTTGCGACCCATCAATTCGGACTAGAATTCGACGTAGAATACAAAAACGCAATAATATACAGGGTGTTATATAAAAAATAAGGTACTTTTTGTACTATACACCGATAAAACGACGTTCATTTGTTTTTTTTTTTTTTCGTAAAACGCATATCTATCTTCGGAGGTACCCTTTTAAATTACGTTTTTAATATTTTAGTTTATTTTGAAAAAAAGGAAGATTTTTTCGATTTTTGAAAATTGTCTATCTCAATTGAGAAACTTCAAATAACTCGAGAACGATTCGCGTTAGACCCACGTTGCGACCCATCAATTCGGACTAGAATTCGACGTGGAATACAAAAACTCAATAATATACAGGGTGTTATATAAAAAATAACGTACTTTTTGTGCTACACACCGATAAAACGACCTTCATTAGTTTTTTTTTTTCGTAAATCGCATTTCTGTATTAAGAGGTACGCTTTTAAATTACGTCTTGAATATTGTCTCCTATTTTTTATAAACAGGAAGATTTTTTTCAATTTTTGAAATTCGCTTACGTCAGTTGAGAAACAGAAAACAGTTCGCACTAGATTCGAATTCGACATAGAACTGCGGCCCATCAATGCGGATTAGAATTCGAGGTGGAATATAAAAACACAATAATATACAGGGTGTTACATAATAATTACGGAGGAGGTAACCTTTCAACTTTCGTCTTTAATATTTTCTCCTATTTTCAAAAAAAAAACGAAGATCTTTTCGATTTTTAAAAATCGCTGAAGTCAGTTGAGAAACCTCAAATAACTCGAAAACGGATCGTATTAGATCCGAATCGACGAAGAATTCAAAAGTGCCATAAATAGAGGATGTTACATAAAAAATAACGAATCTTTTGAGTTTTCGATATCGATAACACGCAACACCTTCGATTGTTTTTTTTTGTAAATCTACTTACGTGTGCTATGTCAAGTGTTATTATAGTCACCCTTTAAACCGAGAGTTTGGGAAAGATGTTCACAATAGCTCCTTTTTAATTCTCGCGAGGCATTTCCTTGCATGCATTGTCTTCCGAAAAAGTTAAACTTTTTTTTTCTTTTTGTATCTCAGCTGAATATTAGGAACATTCTTTATACCATATAAATCTTCTTTCTGTGTTCTCTTAATAATTGTCTTTATTTATTTCTTCGTATATTATCCTGATCTATTTGAAATAATCAAACATCAGCTTTCTTTTCATTTGTTTTTTGTTTGTGTTTTTGATTAATGATACACAACGCTTTTGACATCTGTGTTGCCTATACTGCTTCAGTCTCATTTGGCTGGACCACAAAATTGAATTTGTTTTGCTTTCTGCGATTGGTCCTTCATTTTTCCCTTCTTTCAGCGAATATATCAAGCTTGTATGAAATGGTAAACAATTTAATTTAATAATCTTTTAATTTCTTTTTTGCATTGGATTGGCTTGTTAGAGATCTCGTAACTTGATAAGAACCTGTCAGGTTGCATAACCGCTTTGAGCGGGTAAGCTCCGCCCACAGGTACTTCTCACGTTGCGAGATCTCTATGCAAGTATATCTTGTCACCTTGCACATCATTGATGAGGTAGTTTTTTTTTTTAATTAATTTTGTAAATTTTGTCGAGTTGGAATCAACCGGCAGGAATATACATATTTATTTACATACTATATTTAGAGTGAGAAAAGAAAGACGGACGGATTTCCATTGACGTCGATGTGCGTAGGTCATGTTGCTCGTGCCGAGGGTCGCTTGCTTGAGATAACCCGCCGTTTATTAATAGAAAATAAACGCCTTTAATTGCGATAATTAGCCAACGCAATTAATGAGGCTCGAATTGCATAATGCGTGCGGGAAAAACTCGCCGATGCCATTGAATGCGCCTTTATCGGGAAATTTGCGCAGCGACACTGAGTGCAGGGAATTTACGCCATCTCTTAGTCACGACTTTCTTTGTTACAGTTTGAAGGCTTACTTAAAAAAAAAAAATTTTAATATTTGAATTTCCCGCCAATAATTGTATAGTGTATTTCACGCTAAAATGAGTAAATAATATCAGATTCTAACACATGTCTTAATATGTCGCCGATTAAAGAGGGACCTCCTGTATATACTTCTTTAAATTAATCGTTTTAATTAAAAGTAATTGATTTATTAATGTAAAATCAACTCCAATCACCAATAGGTGACGCCACTGTAAAAAAATAAGCGAAGAAAATTGATAAAATAACGCAATATGTGAAGCAAATATACAGGGTGTAACTGAACGTTTGCAAAAAAAATCGGGGGGTGATTCCTGAATTGATTTTAAGTAAAAAAGTTCCTTTGAACATATGGCCTAAAGCGCTTCGTTTTCCATATACAGGATGATGAAAATAAATCATCTAAAATAGTAAAGCGACCTTTTTAATGCGAGTTCGGCAGTCAACAACTTTTTAACAATTACCTGTACCCTGCAATTATGAATTAGATAATTTTTTTCCTACACATCACCAGTCTTCGTACAATACATTTCAAAATAATTTTCATCTAGTCGCCTGTAACTTTTCCGGGCATAATAACAAATGCCGCTTAACTAAAATAGGGATACTTGTTACGTTACACGCTTTGGATTCGTACTGTGTCCACTTCGGAAATGTGCCTTGATAAGAAAAGTGTCAATTAAACTTCATCACCTTATATAACGAAAAGGAAGCAGGTTAGGCAACACGTTTATAGGAACTTTTTTACTTAAAATCATTCCAGGAATCACCCCCTCAAAATTTCTGCATTCATCAAGTTACACCCTGTATATTAGCTTTGCAAATTGCGTTATTTTGCCATTTTTTTTCATTGGTTTTTTTAACAGTGGCGTCGCCTATCAGATTAGAGCTCATTCATTAAAACGTTCAATTAAAAAAAAGTTTAGATATACAGGGTGAGTCACGATTCTGTATTTTCAAAATAACTTTCTTATTTTGAGAACTAGAGCAAGAAGTCTTTAAGAAAAGTTGTGTTGATTGTTGAGGGCTACCACCCGGACAACTCTACTGACCTCGATCTTCAATTGTTTCGAAACGGCCGCGCCTTCTTCGATTTTTTTTTTTTATAGGATGGTGGTAGATCTCGTGTGCTCCTCATTTTCCTTTAATTTCTGATTTGTGTCGCGTTTTTAATGTGAAAGGCCTTTGGAAATCGAACGAAACGTTTCATCACCGGCTATTGTTAAGAGAATGCGACGACAATTTGCCGTAATTCACGGCCGACGGTTAATTCGATTTTCAGCGGAGCAGAACGTGAGCACGCACCTACAGCCGAGCCGGCGGCTTACGTAAAAGCTTTTTTGCACCGAATTAAGAATCGTTGTTGTTTCATAACAAACGGCGAACCTTGAATGGCGGGCCCGAATTACGTAAATCACTGCCTCCACTCGGGTCCGTTTTTCCTCCTTCCCGTTTTCCTCGGCCGAAGGAAGAAAAAGAAACGACACTTTCACTCTCTTACGAATTATATCACTTAGCAACAAATAGCTTTTAATTACGTAGGTTCGTAATAATACGTATTGTGGTTACCAAAAACAAAAAAAAATTCCGTGCATTAGCACTTTAATTGTCGAAAAGAATGAGCATCGCCTTCAAGTAATTGAAAATTAATCTCCGGCCAAGATCCGTAGATACGTATGTATTTCGGCAGCTCAGTTACCATCTTCAGTACACGCACTAATAAGCTCAAAGCACCTCATGAAATCTAACAACCATCTAATCATACTTATAATTATAAAAAAATATCAATAAAATCAGTAAAAATAATAACGGAAAGAAAATGATACGTAATTATCTAAAATTCTACCAAATAAAGAACTTTCGTAGTTCATTTAATTCCCTGTTATTTGATAGCGCCTTAAATATTTTTAAATTATCCCAAAAAATTCATAAAATATGTATATATATTTAAATCGTCAAAAGCAACATACAGATTAGAGCAGATCACACATGTACACCGCAAGTAAGGAGCATTTAGGAAATTTATCTCGGAGAATCCTCTCCTTATCATATATCCACTGCAAATGGGTTTAACTGTCTCTAACACCCCCTTATATATAATTTAGGTCGCGACATCTTGCGGCTGATTTTTGACCTAACAAAACGACCTCTTGCCGCCGATTTTTGACTTTAGAAAAATATTCGTAAATATCTAAATATGGACCGTCAAAAAACGCCCTACAAATTAGAGTAAATCAAATAATATGGAACTAGGTATTGGTCCGTTATCTGAATTCATTCAATTGTTTTTATTTTCTCGAATAAAAATATTTTCTTAAGCATTTAATTCCCTGCTAATTGATATAGCCGTAACGAATTTTAAATTATTCTTAATAATAGCGTGTCCAGTATTGTAAGTATGCTGGGTAACACTTGATTTTTCAAACCTATTATACCTGTAATGACTTAAATATATTTCCTTGTTTATCCAATATACGAGAGAGAGATTTGAAGTTTGAGGTCTACGACATTCTCCCTATTCCCCTGACCTCGCTCCAGGCGAGTATCATGTCTTTGGTCCACTTAAAGAGGCATTAGGTGGGAAGAAATTCCAGAGTAATGATGAAGTGATTCAGGAGATGTGTGAGTGGCTGTGCATACGACCAAAGGAATTTTTTCTTTGGAGGGTTCAAGCATTTCCAAGACGGCGGAGGAGGTGTATAGAACGCAGTGGGGATTACGTCGAAAAATGACATTGTTTTATTAAATTTTGTTTACCAACGTTTTTAAGGTTTCCATTTGACTCTCCCTCGTATTTTGGACAAACAAAGAAATATATTTAAGAAACATTTAAGTCACTACAGGTATAATAGGTTTGAGAAATCAAGTGTTGCCCAACATATTTACAATACTGGCTAAGGATAATTTAAAAGTCATTAAGACGGTATCAAATAACAGGGAATTAAATACTTACGAAAGTATTTTTATTCGAAAAAATAAAAACTATTTAATGAATTCAGATAATGGACGAAAACCTAACTTGTAGGACGTTCCTTGACGGTCCATATTTAGATATATACGAATATTTTTTAAGTCAAGAATCAGCCGCAAGATGTCGCCATTTAAATTACATACAGCTTGAGTGAAGCAAGTAGGTTGGTAACGCGTGCCTCGGATGTTTTCGAGGCGACCGGCCTTGTCTCGCATTGAGAAGCGAAACGATGAGCGCGTATTTAATTATTTTATTTTAACTAGGATTTCAATAATTCTTGTTACAATATTGTTATAATTGCCGCAATACATTCGCATAACGCAATTATTATTGTTTGTACTTAAACAACACTTCCATAAACATTACAGAAATTAATAAATGAAAAATCCTCTCTGATAGTGGTTAAATTAAAAAGAATTCACAACGATAATATAAAAACATAATAAAAGTAACAGAAAAACGATTCTCAAATTGAATGAAAGATTTTATAGAATGAAGATAAAAATAAATAAACTTAAAGTAATTCTGGTCAAGAAATAATAAATATATTAAATATCTTTCAAAATTTTTATTAATTCTGCGGATGGTTGTAGCAATTGGAACTGGACGGTTTACAAATTTTTCTCTGAATAAATTAATTCGTTAATACCACTTTATAATTTGTACTTTCTCAGGTACACTATAATTCATACTGAATTTTTGTACTGAAGAAAAACAAAGAACAATTAAAATAAATATTATATTATAATAAAAAATATTTGTAGCTCAAAAACAACTCTAAAACCTGCACGTTTCGAACTGGAGGCGTGAATTGATACACGCTAGCGCAAGAGCCCCCTCTACTTCTATACAACTTTGTTCAAATTTACTTCTATCCACCTAGTTGTAAAATTCAACCTGTATAAGGGAGTGTTAGAGACAGTTAATCGCATTTGCACTGGATATTTGATAAGGAGAGAATTTCCTGAAGTGCTCTTAACTTGTGGTGTGCATGTGTGATCTGCTCTAATCTGTAGGTGTTTTTTGACAATTTATACGTATATATTTTATTAATTGTTTTGAAGAATAATTTAAAATATTGAAGGCAGGAAATTAAATGCTTACGAAAGTTCTTTATTCGGTGGAATAAGAACTTTTTTCGGGAGAATGTACTAATACTTATTTTCGAAGTATTTAATTTGTTATTCGTCTAACTTTAGATAATTACATACTATTTTCTTTCCGTTATTATTTTTATTCGTTTAATTATATTTTCTTGTAAATTATGAGCATGATTAAGTGATTTTTAGATTTCATGAAGTGCTTTGAACTTGGTAGAGTGTGTAGACTGAGGACGGCAGTGTGTATCTACGGATATAAAAATTCTCGTGGGCGGAGATTAATTTTTAATTATATCTTAAGCCACAATCTCCTTTACTATTTTTTCGTTTTTTTTTTACCGCCTCCAAGGTTGAAAATACCCCGAGAAAACGTTATCAACAAAGTGCGGCGGTTAATAAAACGGTGTCTGTTTGTTTGTTTATTTATTCAGCGATTAGAAGAAGCAGATGAGTAAACAGGTTGACATCGCCGTGCCGGACGGTTTTTATCAATTAATTATAGTTTGACGGTTTGCAGATAAATAGAGTTTACCTCGTCGATTGAATCGACAAAATATACATACAGCCTTGGCCAAAAGTATTAGGCACGTTACATTACTTCTATATCATGAAAATCTGTTGGAGTGGGGTAAAATAAAATTTCCTAGATACAAAATAATAATTTATTAAAGTAATTAGTATTCTATTCGGCCACCTCTGGTCTTACTCACTGCGGGCAGCTATTCTTTTCGGCAGTTTATGAAATTCCTCTACGATAATATTATTCCATTCTTTCAATAACACGTTTTTTAAAATTGCTTTAGATGTAACTGGATGCTTTCTAATGTTACGCTTTAGAGTCCCCCACAAATGTTCTATGGGATTTAGGTCTGGGGGTTGGGCAGGCCCAATCCAGGAGGTTAATATTGTTTTCTTGAAACCACTTCATGGTAACTGCAGATTTGTGGCAGGGTTGATACAGCATTTCTTCCATATTTATATCACCAAAGCTCTTGGAAAATGATTGCCGCAATGTCGTTTCCAATTCGTGTGGGAGTTCATTCGACCTTCACAAACAAACATTTCGCCTACACTGTCGGCTGTCATACAACCCCAGATCATTACACGCCTCCCCCCGAGTTCCACTGTTGGTATCACGCATTCCGGAAGGTATTCTTCACCGATTCTCCGCCTCACGTAAGCCACACCAGGAGTTCCAAATACCTTACAATTAATTAAAAAAATGTAGATTTTAAACACACCGTATAACTTTCTACTGGCGAAGTGTAGAAACGAATTCAAAATTACGAGTGATATAAAGCTAGTATTACCTCAGAAGTGATTCGTCGGACCACATTTGCCCAATCCTTCTCTCTAAAGGATTGATACTTTATAGCTCATTCCAAACGAGGCTTTTTATTTATTTTTTCTGAAAACCACAGTTTCTTTCTTGCTTTACAGCATTTCAAGCCAGCTTCATTAAGTCTTCTTCTGGTCGTTCTGGCACTGATCGGTCTCCCGATTTCCTCGGATAAACTGGCAGCGAGCTCGGAGGAAGTTTTCTTTCGATTTTTAAGTGACTCTCGAATTAAATTTCGATCCTCACGATCCGAAGTTACCCTTTTTCTACCTGATCTTGTTCGGTTCGCATGTGATCCGGTATCCGCGTAACGTTCCAAAGGCAATTGCACCGCACAAGGCGAACGTTTAATACTTGTGGCCATTTCTGTCTGTGTGTTGCCTTGTTCGTGCAAGAACTGAATTCGTAAACGTAAATGCTCACTAAGTTCGTTCTTTTTAGGCATTTTTTTACAGCAAAAATGACGATATTCAAAATTATAATGAATTAAACATTATACTGGAAAGATCGTCCTTACTACAAGCGCTTATACATGACTGACTACCTTTTCACAGAACCACAATTGCGAACTATCATCTGCCACATGTTTTACAACCGCTGTAAAGTACTGTGCGTTATTTAAATTATCGTTTATTGTTGCCGACTATATGATAATAAAATTCTAAAGATTTCTGAGTAATATTTTTGGAGATAAATTAAGGGTGCCTGATACTTTTGGCCAAGGCTGTATATACAACTACAAAAGCAATGTATTTTTTTTTTAATACCGTGCGGTCAATGAAAAATTGTTTAGAGTCAGCCGGAATTAACAGTTTGACATTCGTGGCGGAACTAATTCTAGGTTATGTGTTTGATTTCGCCTGTCACTGTAAAGTCGCGCTTTAACATAACCTAGTTTTTGCTTTGTCAGTCAACAATGTACATCAGATCAGTGTTACCAACGTGCAAAATCGCTCAAGAGTCCTTTTCAACGTAGAAAATCCCTCAATTTGTTGCTAGAATCGGGAATAAACGTAATAAAAAACGTAAAAAATTAATTAAAATTACGTAAAATTAAAGAAAACAAGCAAAAATAAATTTAAAAAAAGCAATTTCAAAAGAGTGATGACAACACAAAGAAAACAAAATACGTATACGTAATTGTTTTTTTTTTTTAAATTTAAAAATTGTATAATCACAATTGTTGCTAAATTCATGCAATTTATACACAATCTGACATTCCCTTGTAACTATGTATAATGCAGTTGTAAAAAAATAATAACAAAAACAAAAGACAATCGATTTTACTACACAATTGTAGATTGATCAATAATTCTCATGAAAAATGTAAACAATGTTAAGAACACTAAAGAAATAATAGAGTTATAAGATTTTAAACAAGTACGTAGTAATAAATTTAAAAAAATAGTAGAAATAAAAGACAATCGATACGATACGAAATAATAAATTCGAAAACTGATAAAAACAAAACACAATCGATTTTACGGCGGCACGATTAAATGAATCAATACTTTTGAGAAAGTGAAAGAAATAAAATTAAGAAAAAAAAAAAACGAAATAATAGATTTTAAAAATAATCAAAACAAAAGACGATCGATTTTACGAACACAATTTAATGGATTCATTCATAATTTTAAGAAAAAATGAAAATAACAATCACAATGCAACAGAAATAATAAAATTAAAAAAAAAAAACAAATGATAAATTTAAAAAAATAATAAAAACAAAAGATAATCGATTTTACTGAATTGTGTTCGTAAAATCGATTGTCTTTTGTTTTTATCGTTTTTTAAATTTATTGTTTCATATCGTTTCGATTGTCTTTTGTTTTTATTATTTTTTAAATTTATTATTTCGTTTTTTTTAGATTCATAAATTAACAAAAAATGAAAATGACGATCACAACGCAAAAGAAATAATAAAATTAAAAAAAAAAAAATACGAAATAATAAATTTAGTAAATAATAAAAACAAAAGACAATCGAAACGATACGAAATAATAAATTTTTAAAATGATCAAAACAAAAGACGATCGATTTTACGACAGTTTAATAGACTGAATACTTAAAAAAAATAAAATAAAATAAAAACGATGATAACGCAAAAGAGATAATAGAATTAAAAGAAAGAACGAAATAATAATATTTAAAAAAATAATCAAAACAAAACACAATCGATACGATGCGAAACAATAAATAAATGCCTAATGCTTTTGGGCGAGGCTGTATGTTATGTTTGTATATTAAAAAGAAAAAAAAAACGGGACGAAATATTTAGGGATTTAAGTATTCCTGAATTTTAGAAATGTTTAAAATAAAATCGCGTAACAAGAAACTCGAACAAAAGAAACACAAAACCCTTGGGCAAAGCAAACGAGAATGAGAATGAGAAAGTAGAGGGAAATTAGTACGCGAATAAAATTTCTAATTACATCATTCGTCATTATGTGCTAACGAGGGTCTTCGTATTACACGCACGTATAAAATAATTTAATTTCTATTAATTCATATATTCCGCGATTTAAAAAAAAATAAATCAGCATATAATATACATAAAATTCTATGTATAGTCAATAACCATTGTCGTGCCTTTGGACTACTGATCAAACTTTATAAATATAGATCTCGTAATTGCACATTGTGTTTAAAAATAGCCCCCGTTTTGAATATTCCGTTGCAGTAGCGGCAATCAAAATTGAAAACAGCTGCGCCCCCGAAGTACAATGCCACACACATGGACGTTTTTACGAGCGAACAGGTCGCTTATGTACTTGCGTACTTATATATACGAACGAACGGGCGTCCATTTATGCAAAGTTGTCTGAAAAGAAGTCGTATCAGCTTCAATTCTCACGTTCAATATTTACGGTGCGATTAATTCCGAATCGCGCCCGTTTATTATTTCGCTTAATGCCACTGTTTGCCGTTTTTATTGTTGATAAATACGTACAGCAAATTGCGCTGCATGCAATTATTAGAGATATTATTGTTGTTTACGGAGAATGCTGTTTAGGATCTTTGCATTCGATGTTGATTATGTTGGTAGATGGTAGGAGTTTTTCCTTTCTTTTTTTTGTAGAGCCTTCTCTTGTCTTCTTTTTTTCAACTGTGAGAGTCGTTTTTAACTATTTCCTTCATTAGTTTCCTTTTCCCCATTATTCTTCTTCTATTATTTCATTCATTTCATCACAACCCCTGAGTCTTCTTCTCTTTCTTTGATCTACTACCACTAGAATCCATCCATTCTATTTGTTTTTTTTTCTACCGCGCATTCAATTAAATTCCTAATTAAAGTAGGCTATGACTTAAAAAAATCACAACTTAGTTTAATCAGGAATTCATTTGAAGACGCGGTAGATGGCTCTCGCGTATATTTTTTTTTCATTCCTGGTGTGGTTTCTACTTTTGTCATTCCCCAGCATTTTTGTCAATGTTTCACTTTGTTGGCGTTTGTTTTATTTTCTTTCCTTTTTGACCATCGTTCTTCTTGGTCTTCCTTGTCATAGCTTTATTTATTTCTTCTCGTCACAGTTCCCCGAGTCTTCTTCTCTTCCTTTGATCCATCGCCTAAGATGGCTTTTGCGTATCATTTTCTTTATTCCTGATTTGTCATTTCTCAGCATATTTGTCAATGGTTCACTTTGATGGCATTTGTTTCATTTTTTCTTTCCATTAGTTTTTACTTGACCAGTGTTCTTCTAGATCTTCTTCTCCTTTTTCTTTGCTCTATTGGAGTTAGTTCGTCACTTGCTTTTATCCACCTGTTTCTTTTCGTTCTTTTTTTGGATGGCTTTTGCGTGTCACAGTGCCGTTTTAGGAATTTCGGAGGCCCTGAGGCAGACTTACTTTTTTCAGTATTATCCTCGTTTTCTTTCTTTTTTTTAAATAATTTGGTACTAGAAAACCATACCACTCCCTTGTCGAACTTTTTAGAAAGTTTCATCTCCACCACTTGCTCTCACTTGATCGAACGGGCGCCCCTTGAGCTTGGGGGAAGGGGGGGGGGGGCTGAGGCGGCTGCCTCTGTGATAAATAGGCAGTGGCGTGTCATAGCCTCTTGTCACCCCACAGCATTTCTGTCCCCATTTGACTTGGTTTTAATTATTTTACGTTTTGATACTTACTTTCCTTTTCAACTGCTTTCCTTGTTAGTTCCTTTTTCTCCATTGTTCTCCTCCTATGTCTTCTCTGTCATGGATTTATTTATTTTCTCTTGTAACAATCTTCTTCGATCTGTTGGCATGCCTTGGTCTTCCTATCTGTTTATTGTTTTCTATGTAAGTGTCTTTTGCGAATCATTTTCTTTGTACCTGGCTTATCATTTCCCAGCGTTTTGTCAACGTTTCACTTTGATGGCATTTGTTTTCTTTCCAACTGTCTTTGTCGTTAGTGTCTACTTGCTCAGTGTTGTTCTTCTGGATCTTATTTGTTTTGACTTTATTTACTTCCCCGGAAGTCTTCTCCTTTTTCTTTGCCCTGTTGGAATTCATCACTTGACTTTATCCACCTATTTCAAGTTTTTTTTTTGCTGGATGTCTTTTGATTGTCATATTCTCTTGTCACTCCATAGCATCTCTGTCACCGTCCGTCTGACTTGGTGGCGTTTTGATGTTTTCTTTTATCTCCAATTGCCTTCATCGTTAGTTTGTTTTTCCCCATTGTTCTCTTCCTAAATCTTCTCTGTCCTGGATTTATTTATTTCCTCTTGTAACAATCTCAGAGTCTTCTTCTCTTCTTCGATCTGTTGGCACGCCTCGGCCTTTCCATCTGGTTATTGTTTTCTATGTCGGGTGTCTTTTGCGAATCATTATCTTTATACCTGGTTTGTTGTCATTTCCCAGCGTTTTGTTAACGTTTCACTTTGATGGCATTTGTTTTCTTTCCAACTGTCTTCGTCAATAGTTTCTACTTGCTCAGTGTCGTTCTTCTGGATCTTCTTTGTTTTGACTTTATTTACTTCCCCAGAAGTCTTCTCCTTTTTCTTTGCCCTGTTGGAGTTCATCACTTGCCTTTATCCACCTGCTTCTATATATTTTTTGATAGATGGCTTTTGATTGTAACATTCTCTAGGCACTCCATAGCATCTCTGTCACCGTTTGACTTGGTGGCATTTATTTTATGTTTTGATGTTTTCTTTCCAACTACCTTTATCATTTCTTTGCTCCATTATTCTTCTTTATGTTTCCGCGTTTTTCTTTTTCATGTTTTCTCCATTGTTCTTCTTCATGTTTCCCCATTGTTCTTCTTCATCATTTCTTCTCCCCAATGTTCTTCTTCATCATTTCTTCTCCCCATTGTTCTTCTTCATCATTTCTTCTCCCCATTGTTCTTCTTCATCACTTCTTCTCCCCATTGTTCGTTTTCAAGATCTTTTTTGTCGCGGTTTTATTTACTTTCTCACGTCATAATCCCCCAACATTTCTTTGATCCATTGGCTTGCCTTATCCTCCTTTCTATCTGATCATTTGTGCTACGTAAGATGGCTTCCTGATGTGTTTTGTGCTTTTGACGTTCCTCAGCATTCTTGGTCAACGTTTCACTTTGATGGCTTTGCTTTATTATTATTTTTTATTCTCTTTAACTGGCATCAACATTCTTTTCTTTTTTCTTTGATTTATTGGAGCTCATCAATTGCCCATAATCATCTATTTCTACAGATGACTTTCACGTAATTTTCTTCATTTTGTGATGTCTTGTACTCTTCTTGCCAGTCCAAAGCGTGTCGCTTTTGTTGCCTTTCGATTTATTTTGTAAATCGTCTGACGTTTTCCCCCAGCAAAATTGTTTTTCCTTTTGGTAACTGGATCCATATCGACCTTAAGCAATCTTACTATGTAAAATGTATCTATCGAGGATTGAACCAACTACAAATGGCGAAAAAGAAATAGAAGTGAGAAAACAAAAGAAATGGCATGGAGATGTTAAGGATTCGAGGTGAGAAAAGGCCTCGGACAAGGAGATCCCCTGTCGATGGCGTTCTTCAATTTGGTCTGGAAGCGATAATAAGAAATAGTAGTCTTGTATGACCTTGACAATACTAGTCGGAACCAAAGAAAATCAGCAAAACAAGTGAACAAGAAGCAAAGACGCTTGGATTGATGATAAACCAAGATAAATCGAAATAAATTTCTGGTTTATGCATAGCATGAAGACCGTCCCCACCAATATTGACGACTTTCTTTCATTATTGCGTCAATCCGTGTGAATAATGTAATTACCATAATTTTCTCAAAGAGTAAAGTAAAACCAATAATATTCCCTTATCGTTTCCCAATCTATTCCGTCTTTGATTCGTGTAGAACATGCACGGACTGAACTCTAAATAAACAACCCAATCCAACCAATAAGACTCTCTTATCGTCTACCTTTTTATTCCGTCTTTGGTCCGTGCAGAATATGCACGGACTGAGCTCTAAATGCGTAAGCTACCAACACCATGAAATCATTTCTTTTGCCGCTGAAGGGCGCGGTAAGCCTAAGCACATAGAAAAAAATTTAACAAAAAAAATCAAGTTCTTATGTTTCGTAATAATGTACGTGTGTCGGTAAACAATTTCACAATCATCGTAGTAATTATTCAAATGTTATCGTCGATTGAAACTTTCCCTCCCAAAATAAATCCCAAAAAACGAAATTCTTTCGACTTTTTCGAGTAGGCGACGATGGTAATTAGGGGGGACTCGGTGAACAACAAGTTACTAGTTCTGCTGACGTCAAAACAACTCAAAACCGGCGAATACAAGAGCCAAAAAAAAACACACACACATACTGACAGTGTTTGCTCCTGACAAATTCTGACGTTAGTGGCCGGCCGGTAGAAAGGAATGAATTTGGTGACCTTGAGCGAAAGGATTCGAACGTCCTTCCATTTGCGATCTGCGAAAATCATTGCAGACGCCCCAAAAAAATTTGTTATGTATAGGAAAACAAATTGCCAATAATCATCAGATGAATGATGAAAAGTAAAGTAATGGTTGTAAGTGGGTTTGCGTTATGTTAATTAGGAAGCAGGCGAACGACGAGAGTAATGCCAAGGCCAATTAAGGCGAATTGTGCCTTAAGTAAGACGACGAGATTAAAATTCTTGACCTAGAAGCGTTATCGGTGATTTCACTTTGAAGAAATTGTTGGGGAACAATTACAACCTGTTGTATGCATTTCAGGAAAGCAAAACAGGTTTGCTTTAATTGAGAAGCGTCCGCTGTGGGATCCATAATATACTATAGGAAAACCAAAACGAGTAAACGAAACTGTTCATTAAAGATTCCCTGAGGGATTTTTCACGTTCAAGAAGACCGTGGGGTTTGAAGAGGACTGCTATCCCCCAACGTATGAAATTTGCATTTTACAGGGAATGTTCAAAAAGTTTTGCGCCCTCACGAACCTAACCAATCAACCTAATGTAACGTTGATGACACGATGCCATTGGGCAATCACCGAATTAGGTTGAGCAAAATAATTCGAACAAAAAACAAATTAAATTAATTAAGTCACAGCAACGACTTTATTTTATTTAGTGATGTTTAGAGCTGCGACACGTGCAGAGGGCCAAACGAATAATACATTTCGATGACGTGTTTGTTTGTCCAACTAAATAAGCACACTTTAGCAAAAGCATCGTAATAAAATTAAAACAATATTGCGGCAGCTCGTTTTCGAGGAGATTTGTTTGCTCGCATGAATTTACAATTCGGAGGAAAGATTTACAAAAAAGAAAACTTTCTTAACTCTTGGATTTTTACAGATATACGAGGATCGAACAAAAACAACCTTCACGTTCTTTTTTTCAAACGACCCTCGTATTCCATGTGCGTCATTCGTTCTCTTTCTGTTTTTTCGTTATTTGAAAAATCGTAAAGCGAGCGATATCCGAAACGCTATTAATAAATAAGCGTGCGTTAAACGTCCTTTGTTTTTTTCTTTTTTTGCTTTTTTTTTTCTTGCAGATAAAGAAGGAGCGCGCGCGCGCGCGTGCGCTCGTTCGCTCTTAACAACAAATGTTTCGTTATGTGTATTTTACATAAATTTGTTATTATATTTTGCATTGACGCAAACCGTCGACTCAGATATTATTTACGACCACGGTAACGGCGCGAGGCGCGTCGCCATTGGTGCCGCAATCGCGAATGTTTTCATTTTAATTGCCGGCCGGAGAAACAAAAGAATTCCTTTTTTTTTTTTGAAATTTTTTCGCCGGCGCCCCGAACGCGAAAATAACTTTGACGCTGCGTCGAAAATATTTGCGCGAATTAAATGCGAGCTTTGTAATTTGAATTTCCCGCGAATTAAATACGATTTTTGTAATTTGAATTTCCCGCACTAATAAAATCGATAATTAATTAATTAATTAACAACGAAGAAATCAAAATGGAACCAAAAACTTCAGGAAATATTTACAAAAATGTGATGAATGAATCGCATTTTTTTTTCTCTTTTCTTTTTTCGATAAACGAGATAATAAAACCAAAAGGGAAAACAAAATTAAACAAACGAAATAAAATAACCTTTTTTGCGATTTTTTCTTAGTTGTCAACATTTTCTCGCTAGATGTCGCCTTTGAGCTCCCCTTGCAATTTAGGAATTGTTTTTAATTAAGAATGAACTACTTTCTGTACTACTTTCGAAAATTGGTTTTGTTTTATTTTCTTTTATTACTTATTGAAAAAAATAATTCAAAATTCGTCGACAAATGTCGCCCTTAACTTATCCCTACATTGTTGTCATTTCAATGCCAAGGATTTTTTTACGCAATTGCAGTTTCGCTTCGAACGACTTATTAAAAAAAATCACAGATTAGTTTAAATTTAGTTCAGTTTGAAAAGCAATTTTTTTTAATTTGCTTTTTTCTAAACTTCTGGCAAAGAAATTAATAAGTTTGTCAGCAGATGTCGCCCCTGGACGCTCCTACAATTTCGGAATTGTTTTAGTCTGAGAGTAGAGAAACAAAAAAGAATTAAAATCGAATACGATTTTAAAAATTTGTTTTCTTTTTCTAGTTATTAAAAAGCTAGTCCTCAAATCGTCGATAAATGTCGCTGTGAAAATGTCGTTCCACATTTGAAATTCTCCTCTAATGTTGAATTGCTCAAAAAAAAAACAAAAATATTTAAATTGTGTTCAAAATGAATTCAGTTTAAAAATTTTCTTAATTGCTGAAACAAGATTAACCAATTTATCGATAGATGTCGCCCACGAACGCTCTTGTACTTTCGAAACTGTTTTTTTTCTTTTTTCTAAAAGTGAGCAGTTTATGAAGAACAAAAAAAAATTAATTGAATTCGAAACTAATTTAAAATGTATTTTTTGTTTTCTTTTCAATATCGAAAGTATAAGAGCGTTCATGAGCGACATCTAGTGACAAATTGATTAATCTTCTTGTACTTTCGATATTGTCCTTTTCGCAATTAATAAAAAGCAGATCATCAATTCGTCAATAGATGGCGCTGTGTAAATATCTTTCTAAATTTGATTTCATTAATTAGTCAATAGATGTCGCTCTTGGACACTCTTGCAATTTCAAAATAACTTCTCTAAGAATGAATAAAGAACAAGAAAAAAAGTTTAATTAGAATTCGAAGTGAATTCGATTTTCTTTCAAAATGTCTTTTTGTCTTCTCTTTTTCTCATTTTTTCATCGATAGATGTCGGCGCTGTGAAAATAGCCTTTCTATTTTGAAATTCCTCTTTTTTTTCTCGTTAATACTGAATTACCAAAAAGTAAACAGAAATATTTAAATTGTGTTCAAAATTAATTCAATTTCGAATGTTAATTTTTTTTATTTGTTCTTAAAACAAGAAGATTAATCAATTTGTCGATAGATGTCGCGCACATGTGATCTTGTACTTTCGAAATTGTTTAAAAAAAATGCATTTTTTTGGTTTTCTTTTCAGTTTCGAAAGTACGAAAGCGTTCATGAGCGAGCGACATCTAACGACAAATTGATTAATTTTTTGGTTACCGAAAGAAGATTAATGAATTTGTCTATAGATGTCGCCCATATAAGCTCTTGTACTTTCGAAATTGTTTAAGAAAATGTATTTTTTTTGTTTTCTTTTCACTTTCAGAAGTACAAAAGCAGCGTTCATGAGCGAGCGACTTCTATTGAGAAATTTATTAATCTTTTTGTTACCAAAAGAAGATTAATGAATTTGTCGTTAGATGTCGCCTGTATAAGCTCTTGTACTTTCGAAATTGTTTAAATATCATTTTTTTTTGTTTTCTTTTCAATTTCAAAAGTACGAAAGCGTTCATGAGCGAGCGACGTCTATCCACAAATTTGTTACCAAAAGAATATTAATCGATTTGTCGATAGATGTCGTCCATGAACGCTCTTGTACTTTCGAAATTGTTTTTTTTTTTCTCTAAGAGTATGTCATTTATAAAGAACAAAAAACTTACATTGAATTCGGAGCGTTCGTGAGCGACATCTATCGACAAATAGATGAATCTTCTTGTTAGTAAAAGAAGATTAATCAATTTCTTGATAGATGTCGCCCATGAACGCTCTTCTACTTTCGAAATAGTTTTTTTTTATTCTAAGAGTGAGACATTTACAAAAAACAAAAAAAAATTAAGTTGAAATCAAAGTGAATGAAAAATGCATTTTTTTTTGTTTTCGTTATTTATAAAAATTCGACTGTGAAAATTTCCATTAGAATTTGCCATCTCCTCAAATATTGAGTTATAATATTGAGTTATTAAAAGAAAAAACAGAAATATCTAAATTGAGTTTAAAATGAATTTAACTTTAAAAGTTTTTTTTTTATTTGTCTTTTCTTTATTACTAACGAGAAGATTAAACAATTCGCCGATAGATGTCGCTCTTGTAGTTTCGAAATCGTTTTTCTTTAAAATTAAATCGTTTTGGAAAAACCAGACAGTTTAAAATGTGTTTTTTCTCATTTATTAAAAAGGAAATCCCCAATTCGCCGATAGATGTCGCTGTGAAAATGTGCAAATTTCAAATTGCCTTTTTTTTTCTTTTAGAACCGAGTTACTAAAAAAGACAGAAATATTAAAATTTTTGTTTTTTTTTTTAATTGCAAGAAGGTTAATCAACTTGTCGATAGATGTCCTCACTCTTGAACGCTTTTGCAGCTTCGCAATTGTTTCTTATCTAAGGGTGAATAAAAAACGAAAAAGTTTAAATTAAATTCGATTTGAAAATTGCAACGTTCTTCTTCGCTTTGTCTTCTTATTTCGAAAGTCGCATTCCAATTCGTCGCTAGATGTCGCTGTCTTTCCGATTTTGAAATAGTTGCTTTTTTTCTCTTAAAAACTGAGTAATTTAGAAAACACACGAATATTTGAAATTGAATTCAAAATTAATTTCGATTTCAAAAATGTGTGAGTTTTTTTTACTCGTTTCTCGTAATCGCTAACAAGGAACTTAGTCAGCTTGCCGATAGATGTTGCTGTTTAACGCTTGAGGAAACTGGACAAGAGACGGCAACAAAAGGCAGAGACAGATGTATTTACCTCACAACGAAGAACTAATATTATTAAGAAACTAACAAAAATACGAACAGGAAACCATCATCATCGTCATGACTGCTGTCACTTTTGACATTTGAGCTTGCCATTCCTAACCTTGCTTTTGAGGTTTCGAACTGGACAGACTACGATAAGACGATACAAGAATGTGATCTTTTGTAACAAACGAAAAAAGATAATACGATTTACAACAAATAATGAAAATTGTGATCTGTTCACAGTAAGCACCTTGTCACGGCCAAATTTAAAAGAACACCCGATATATCTATGAACTTTAAAGAAGTAGATTTATTTCTACTTTATTTAGTGTCATGTCGAAATATTTTTTCTTGTGATTAATTGTAAAAACAGTTGACAAACGCGTTCGCTGCCATCTCCTTCTCTTTACGACTCCACCTTTGGTTGCAGCTGTACTTACATTGATCAAGAAAAGTGTTGGAACACGAAGTATTCCCTTTTTTTCTGTATAAGGTTGATTATACGTTGCAATATTTATTTGTCCCATTCAGATTTTAATGTTGTGCGTATCTAATAAATAAATTATACATACGTTCTTGCTTACTACAAGGTTTACAACGTCGGGAGAAAATTATTTTTAATCTTCTTGCACAACTGATTCGCAACACTTTGGTTTTTCTGCAACATTTGCGTCAATGCGAAAGTTTCGCAAGTCCGGCGAACCAACCAACTCATCATCAACATAATCATGATTTTTTTAGAAATTAAAAAAAGCTACGCGACGTCCAGCACATCCACAATGGAGGAGGAATTTTTTCGCACCTCACCAAAACTGATTATGTAATTTTTGGCCGTGTAAAAGCGGCGAATTACCAAAACAAATAGTTTCGGGTCCCATTAAATAAATAAATAATTCATGGAGAAAAACTCGATCCTATTGACGTGCGTCAATAATATTTGAGGCGGCAATATTTTATTTTTATTTTTTTTTTAATAAATGTCGGCACGCACGTAGATGTAATTATTTTCTTAATTAAGTAAATAATACGTCGGGGTTGGAAACTGCGCGAATTTTTCCAATACATTCATAGTCTGGTTCGGAATTGTTGTAAATTGTTCAGGTATTAGAGAAACGCGATGTCGTTGGGGGCATCGGAGAAATAATGTCAACAAAACAAGCCATCAATTTACTGATTTACGTAAATTTGCTAAAAATAGCGTAGATAATTAATTAAAAAAAAAAAAACCTGCACGTTAGGTGAAAAATTCAGTTTTAAATACGAGGGAAGGTCAAAAATATAAAACAGAATTTGTTTTTCTCTAAAAAAAATGATAATTACGCAAAGCCCAACAACCTTACGTTTGTGCTTACAATATTTCACGAAGCTACTCTTCGTTGGCACGATTTTTTTGTTTGTTTTTGCTTGTTCCGCGATTCCTTGAGAAGTGGCTTCAATAAAACATGAAATGCGAACAAAACCGAAGAGAGAAAAAAATGCACAAGGAAATGTGTACGCGATCGACGATTTGAACTCACGCAAACAAAATCATTGATCAGGTGCTAAAAATACCGTTCGCACCGCATCAAGGTTGGGGCCAAGTCTTAAGCGAAACAATCGCGATGACGTCAAGCTCGTTTCCGGCGTTAATTACTCCGGGAAAGAAAAAAAATAAAATCAAATTAAACGTCGGCCCTCGCTAATTATAATTAAAGACCGTGGACGTAACGCGCAGCGCGTAAACTTGAACTACGTGGGTAACGTCCTTAGCGATGCGTCAAAATAATATACTTACATAGTTATTGTAAATAAATAGAACCTGGGGTGTATTGTTGTGTTGTGTTGCAAACGATAGTGAAAGGATGCTGTTTTTCAAGTAAATCAATAAAAGAAAATGTATCATTTATCCAAAACCTAACCTGTCAAGATAAGATCATATACAGCCTTGGCCAAAAGTATTAGGCACCTTAAATTAACTTCTATATCAGGAAAATCTGTAAAATAAAATTTCCTAGGAACAAAATAATAATTTATTAAAGTAAGTCTCCCGATTTCCTCGGATACTCTGGCAGCGAGCTCGGAGAAAGTTTTCTTTCGATTTTTAAGTGACTCTCGAATTAAATTTCGATCCTCACGGTCCGAAGTTATCCGTTTTCTACCTGATCTTGTTCGGTTCGCATGTGATCTAGTATCCGCGTAACGTTTCAAAGTAGATTGCACCGCACAACGCGAACGTTTAATACTTTTGGCCATTTCTGTCTGTGTGTTGCCTTGTTCGTGCAAGAACTGAATTCGTAAACGTAAATGCTCACTATGTTCGTTCTTTTTAGGCATTTTTTACAGCAAAAATGACGATATTCAAAATTATAATGAAATAAACATTATACTGGAAAGATCGTCCCTACTACAAGCGCTTATACATGACTGACTACCTTTTCACAGAACCACAATTGCGAACTATCATCTGCCACATGTTTTACAACCGCTGTAAAGTACTGTGCGTTATTTAAATTATCGTTTATTGTTGCCGACTATATGATAATAAAATTCTAAAGATTTCTGAGTAATATTTTTGGAGATAAATTATGGGTGCCTGATACTTTTGGCCAAGGCTGTATATACAACTACAAAAGCAATGTATTTTTTTTGAAATACCGTGCGGTCAATGAAAAATTGTTTAGAGTCAGCCGGAATTAACAGTTTGACATTCGAATGACATTCGTGGCGGAACTAATTCTAGGTTATGTGTTTGATTTCGCCTGTCATTGTAAAGTCGCGCTTTAACATAACCTAGTTTTTGCTTTGTCCAGTCAACAATGAACATCAGATCAGTGTTACCAACGTGCATAATCGCTCAAGAGTCCGTTTCAACGTAGAAAATCCCTCAATTTGTTACTAGAGTCGGGAATAAACGTAATAAAAAACGTAAAAAATTAATTAAAATTACGTAAAATTAAAGAAAACGAGCAAAAATAAATTTAAAAAAAGCAATTTCAAAAGAATGATGACAACACAAAGAAAACAAAATACGTATACGTAATTGTTTTTTTTTTTAATTTAAAAATTGTATAATCACAATTGTTGCTAAATTCATGCAATTTATACACAATCTGACATTCCCTATGTAACTATGTATAATGCAGTTGTAAAAAAATAATAATAAAAACAAAAGACAATCGATTTTACTACACAATTGTAGATTGATTAATAATTCTCATGAAAAATGTAAACAATGTTGAGAACACTAAAGAAATAATAGGGTTATAAGATTTTAAACAAGTACGTAGTAATAAATTTAAAAAAATAGTAGAAACAAAAGACAATCGATACGATACGAAATAATAAATTTTAAAAATGTTAAAAACAAAAGACAATCGATTTCACGACACAGTTTAATAGATTGAATACTAAAAAAAAATAAAATAAAAACGATGATAACGCGAAAGGGATAATAGAATTAAAACAAGAAACGAAATAAAATTTAAAAAATAATCAAAACAAAACACAATCGATACGATGCGAAACAATAAGTTTAAAAAAATAATCAAAACAAAAGATGATCGATTTTAAGAACACAATTCAATAGATTAATAAAAATTTAAAAAGAAATTAAAGCAATGATGATGACAACGCAAAAGAAACAACAGAACTCTAAACAAATGCGAAATAATAAATTTTGAAAATATTAAAAACGAAACGCAATCGATGCGATACGAAATGATAAATTTAAAAAATGATAGAAACAAAAGACGATCGATTTTACGACAGAATTTAATAGATTGAATACTTAAAAAAAATTAAATAAAAACGATGAGAACGCAAAAAAAATAATAAAATTCTAAAACAAATACGAAATAATAAACTTTGAAAATGACAAAAACAAAAGACAATCAATATGATACGAAATAGTAAATTTAGAAAATAATAAAGACAAAAGACAATCGACTTTACGACACAATTAAATGAATCAATAATTTTGAGGGAAAAAAACGACGAGAACACAAAAGAGATAATAGAATTAAAAAAATACGAAATAATAATTTAAAAAATAATCAAAACAAAAGACGATCGATTTTACGACACAATTTAATAGACTAACAACAATTAAAAAAAAAAAATGGAAACTATGAGAACGCAAAACAATAATAGAATTTTTAAAAAATACGAAATAATTTAAAAAATTATCAAAACAAAACACAGTCGATACGATACGAAATAATAAATTTAAAAAATAATGAAAACAAAAAGCGGTCGATTTTACAGCCACAGTTGAATAGATTGACAACAATTTTGAGAAGAAATGAAAATAACGATGAGAACGCAAAAGAATTTTCGAAAAATGCGAAATAATAAATTTAAAAAGTATTCAAAACAAAACACAATCGACAAGATACGAAATATTAAATTTAAAAAATAATGAAAATAAAAGACAATTGATTTTGTAGCCACAATTCAAAAGATTAATAAATAAATAAAAAAATGTTTGGGAACAAATGAGACAAAATAAAGAAAACAAATGAAAACGAATATATGCACAGCAATAATATAAAACGAAAATAAAAACAAAAGGCGATTGATTTTAGAGGACATACAGTCAATAGATACGTAAATTAAAAAAAAATAATAATTCGAAACGAACAGTGATATAACAAATGGTCGGCAAATCATCTAAAAAAAAAAAAAAAAAGAACACGACGCTAGATGGCGCTGTTCAATATCTCGTACAAAGTGCGCTTTTTACTGACAACAAGTGACATTCTTTTATTGACCTTGCGCATTGCGAGGAATAGCTAGCGAACCACCCCCGTAAAACAAATAAAGAAAAAAAATTCGGCATGTTTCCTAACAGATGGCGCTGTTGAATGTTTTACAAAAAAAAGAAAAACGCCCCTAGACAAATAGAGTTCCACAATTAACACCGTTTTGAGTCGATTGAACGCGAAAAAATGCAACTACTTTCGACGTTGCGCCATGCCTCGTTACTTAGGGATTCTAAATAATCGAACTCCCTGTATTAAATTAACTGCAATTTGAAAAATCATTCCTTAAGTTGGCAACACTGATTATTCATTCAATTATGTACCATCCTAGGATTTTTTCACGTTTGTGTTATGTCTTTGAAGTATGAAGTATGACGACATGCTGTCAATAAGGCAAAGAAAATTTACTTCCATTTTTTTTTACTTATAACCAATGTCAAAAAACAATAGAAAAAAAAACTGTTTGAACCTAACCTTTAATAGATAAAGGGATGTGAGCGGGAAATAAGGAATCGAGGACGCTGAGTCTGAATAATTTTGATCGCTTGTAGTTTTGTAAGTAATCGAGATAGGACCCACATTCATATAACATTTTTTGCTTAAAATAGCCTACGCGACAAGCCACTGAATTTTTCACGCTCGCTATAAATCACCCTGTATATTAAATACATGTTGAGCTGTTAGGTACTAGGGAATATACCCTTCCTTGTTGTGTCTTTAATGAAGATGAACTACTCTCGTACATTGCACTCGAACTATTAATGTAAATAGCCGTTTCGTGTCAACTTCAATTCGTTTACGTTCAACGCAGTACTTAATGAAATTATTTTCGGTCTTTAGCAAAACAAACAAATACAGCGTCAACGTACACGTATATACACAGGAGTAATTATAGATGACGACTGTAATTTTGCCTGGTAATCGAACAGTAAGCAAATTGCAGGAAAACGAAACACCTTACAAGCTTTTATGTACAACCTATGTATGTATGTACTTACATACATACATGGAAACGAGGATGACGAACGGGAATTCTGGGCTGACATTACACAAATGTCATGTCAGGTGATAAATAACGAAACGAACGGCTGATATTTCGCGTGTAAGTTTTCTTCCAAGAAGCGAAGATTTTCATATGTTGCAACCTCGCGAGTTGCATAACGTAATTAATTACCATCTTATTAAATACTTGCGCGCAGTCGAATTTACGCACGACATATCAATGTAAACATTACATGAGCCCAGGAAAATGTAAACACCACTTAAACTCATAGGTTTTTCGATATACAAGTCGTGTGAACTAATTTCTTTTGATACAATTTGAAAGTCACTAATTCTCATTCGGTTGTATTAATTTCTAAAAATGGGAGTCTTTTTCGAGTTACAAAATTTGTTGATTCAGTTATATTTAGTAGAATTTGAACCCACGTGGGTGGAATAATAATTCTAATTCTAATCTGAAAGCAACATTTTTAAATTCCATCGTCACCATCGCCAACCGCAGACAATACATAATCTCCACCATAAAAACCGAGGCAAACCCGTTTACCTAACGCCGGTATATTTCCTAAGCCGTTCAAAAACTCGGGCAAAAAAATTTTTTACGATCCGAAAATTTTCCAAACGGAAGCAACGCATGCATCAAAGTCAGGTCAACGTACAATCCGCCAGCATCTCTTCGCAGGTAATTACCTCCGAGAAGAAACACGAGCAGGATGTTTACGTGTGGGTAGGTGGGTCCTCGCCTAAATGTCAAACACTAATTCGCAATAATTACGGTTATTTGCATAATTGAAAAGTCCACGTTTTCAGACGGGCGTTCAGGAATTCTCGCCTATTCCAATTAAGCGTCGCGTCGGTCGGTGATTGACTGGGATCCCCGTGGCGCGTAAAAAAATGTTGTGTTTTCCTGCTGTGATACGGCGACGTTTAAATGGTTTTTCGTTGAATTGATTCGGATGAAAAATGTGAAGTCATAAATCAGCACGAGATTTAAAAAACATCGATTGAGAGGTTCACCCATTTCAGAGGCAGGATTCTATAATTCTATACGTGGCCGAAACAAAATGGCCGTTGTACCGTCGGCTGCACAGAAAAGTAAACGACTGCAAATCGCTGTTGTATGTCGGACTTTTTGATTTAGATACTGCAAGAAAATGGACGGCCGATGTCTACTTGATTGTCACAAAAATTGATTGTCACAAGAAAACTTCCGGTTCACATTTAAAACAAATAATATTGACGTCACAGCGGAAAAACTAATGCCGATCGAGAAATGATTTGTGCACAAAAATGTTTTTTTTTAATTAAAAATTTACAAGTTTCGGGATTTTGCAAAAAAAAACATTTAATAACAACAAGTTATGAGTTTGGTGCGGGACTTTGTCACCACGCTGTATAAATAAAATAAACTGAAAAAGCAAATTGTTGTTAAGAAAATGAAATAAAATATGAAAAAGTGATAAATTGCAACGATTATCTGAAATTTTCTGAAATAATTTAACAAATTCTTACTCATTTTCGCGTTTCTTTCCTCAAACGTTCGTCATTTGTTTTCGCTACAATAAATGATCGTCTTTTTTCTTGTATTTCGTGTTTTTCTTAATGTTATTTATTTTTGTTCTTTCGCGTTTCTTTCTTCTTTTGTCTTTTGTTGCATTAATTGATCGTGTTTTGTTTTTCTCAATTTTACCCATTTCTGTTCTTTGACGTTTCTTTCGTCATTTGTTTCGTTTCATTAATTGATTGCCATTTTTTTTTGTTAGTCTTACTCATTTTTTGTTTTTTCGCGTTTCTTTCCGCAAACGTCCATCGCTTGTTTTAGCTGCGTTAATTGATCGCCTTTTGTTTTTCTTAATCCTACTCATTTTTGTTCATTGACGTTTCTTTCGTCATTTGTTTCGTTTCATTAATAGATTGTCTTTTGTCTTTCTTTATGTTACTCATTGTTTTGTTGTTTGACGTTTCTTTCGTCATTCGTTCGTCACTTGTCTTTGCTGCGTTAATTGATTCGCCTTTGGTTTTATTCTTTTTTGTTTTTTTTCCTCGTTCTTTTCTCAAATATTCGTCACTTGTCTTTGCTGCATTAATCGATCGTCTTTTGTTTTTCTTAATCTTACTAATTTTTCTTCTTTGACGTTTCTTTCGTCGTCTGCTTCATTAATTGATTGTCGTTTGTTTTCCTTAATCTTACTCGTCTTTGTTTTCTCGCGTTTTTTTCCGCGAACGTTCATCGCTTGTTTTAGCTGCATTAATGGATCGTCTTTTGTTTTTGTTAGGTTTTGACGTTCGACGCTAGAAACTGGTACATACGCGTCGAACTCTGACATCCAGGTTGGATGTTGATTACTTGTTTTTGTTATTTTGTATTTTTTTCGTCTTTGCTGCTTTAATTGATCGCCTTTTGTTTTTCTTAATCTTTGTTCTTTCGCGTTTCTCTCATCTTTGATCGTCATTTGTTTTTGTTACAATAATTGATCGTCTTTTGTATTTTTTAAATCTCATTTTGTTTTGTTCTTTAACATTTCTATCGTCAGTTGTCTTTGGTTGCTGCATTAATTGATCGATTTTTGTTTTTTCTTCTTCATTTTGTTTTTTCACGTTTTTTTCGACAATCGTTCGTCACTTGTTTCGTTTCATTAATTGATAGCTTTTTGTTTCTCTTGTCTCTCATCTTAGGTTTTTCGCGGTTGTCTTGTCAATTGTCTTTTGTTGTTGTATTAAGTGCTCGTCTTTTGTTTTTCTCGATCTTACTCGTTTTTGTTTTTTTCCCGCTTCTTTCCTTAAACATTCGTCACTTGTCTTTGCTGCATTAATTGATCGCCTTTTGTTTTTCTTATTCTCACTCGTTTTTGTTCTTGGACATTTCTTTCGTCAATTGTTCGTCATTTGTCTTTGCTGCCATCATCGATCGCCTTTCGTTTTTCTTGATCTTTCTTTCGTCAGTTGTCTTTTGTTGCATCAATTGTTTGTCTTTTGTTTTTCTTAACCCCACTCATATTTGTTTTTTCACATTTCTTTTCGCAAACGTGCGTTATTTGTTTTAGCTGCGTCTTTTGTTTTTCGTAATTTTAATCGTTTTTGTTCTTTGGCGTTTCTTTCGTCAATCGTCCGTCACTTGTTTCATTCTATTAATTGCCTCTTATCTTTCTTAATTTTATTCGTTTTTGTTCTTTCGGTTTCTTTTGTCAACTGTCCTTTGTTATATTCATTGATCGTCTTTTGTTTTTCTCGATCTTTTCCCCCGTTTGTTTCCTTAAACATTCGTCAGTTGTCTTTTGTTGCATTAATCGGTCGTCTTTTGTTTTTCTTAATCTTCCACATTTTTGTTCTTTTTGCGTTTCTTTCAACATCTTTCATCGTCATTTGTTTTTGTTACAATAATTGATCGTCTTTTGTTTTGTTCTAAATTTTATTCAGTTTTGTTCTTTAGGATTTCTTTCGTCAATCGTCTATTGTTGCGTTAATTGATCGTCTTTTGTTTTGATCTTTGGCGTTTCTTTCGTCAATCGTTTGTCACTTGTTTCGTTTCATTAATTGATTGCCTTTTGTTTCTCTTAATCTTATTCATCTTAGTTGTTAGGCGTTTGTTTCGTCAATTGTCTTTTGAGACGAAACAAATGACGAACGATCGTCTTTTGTTTTTCTCAGTCTTACTCGTTTTTGTTTTTCCCGTTTCTTTCGTCAATCGTTCGCCATTTATCTTTGCTGCGTTAATTTGATCGCCTTTTGGTTTTCTTGATCTTCCTCATTTTTGTTTGGCGTTTCTATCGTCAATCGTTCTTCATTTGTTGCAATATTTGATTGCCTTTTGTTTTTCTTAATCTTATTCATTTTTGTTCTTTCGCTTTCTTTTGTCAATCGTTCGTCACTTGTTTCGTTTCATTAATTGATTGCCATTTGTCAATTGTTTTTTTTTTGTTGTTTTCTCGATCTTACTCATTTTTGTTTTTTCTCGTTTGTTTTCTTAAACATTCGTCAATTGTCTTTTGTTGCATTAATCGATCGTCTTTTGTTTTTCTTAATCTTACTCGTTTTTTGTTCTTTGGCATTTCTTTCGTCAATCGTTCGTCACTTGTCTTTGCTGCGTTAACTGGTCGGCTTTTGGTTTTTCTTGATTTTCCTCATTTTTGTTCTTTCGCGTTTCTTTCGTCAATCGTTCGTCATTTGTTTCGTTTCATAAAATGATTGCCTTTTGTTTTTCTTAATCTTATTCATTCTTGTTGTTTCGCGTTTCTTTTATCAATCATCTTTTGTTTTTCTTAATCTTACTCTTTTTTTGTTCTTTCGAATTTCTTTAGCACTTGTTTTTTCGAGTTTGTTTCCTCCAACGTTCGTCACTTGTTTTTGCTGCGTTAATTGATCGCCTTTTGTTTTCCTCAATCTTACTCTTTTTTGTTCTTTCGCGTTTCTTTCGTCAATTGTTTTTTGTTGCATTAATTGGTCGTCTTTTGTTTTTCTTAACCTTACTTATCTTTGTTCTTTTACGTTTCTTTCGTCACTTGTTCCGTTTGTTTTTTGTTTTTCTTAATCTTAATTTGTTTCTTCGCATTTCTTTCCTCAAACGTTCGTCACTTGTCTTAGCTGCATTAATTGGTCGTCTTTTGTTTTTCGTAATCTTACTCACTTTTTGTTCTTTGACGTTTCCTTTCGTGAATCGTTTGTCACCTGTCTTAGCTGCGTTTTGTTTTTGTTTTTCTTAATCTTTCTCATTTTTGTTCTTTCGCGTTGCTTTCCTCCAACGTTCGTCACTTGTTTCGCGTCATCGTCTTTTGTTTTTTCGTTTGACTTTGTCAGTTTATTGAATTTCGCGATTCTATACTCTTTCATGTCAATCTCTTTTTTTTCTCAAAAATACTACCATTTCTGTTTTTATTATTCGCGGTTTCCTTTCAGCCCTCTGTTTTCTTTTTTTTTTATTCGATTCTCACTTGTTTTTTTTTCCTTGATCAATCGAATTTGTATTTTGATGTTTTTTTTTCCGTGGAATCAGTGTTCGGTGTTCTTTTTTTTTCGAAATTATTATTCTTTCTTTGAAGGATAGCCTTTCACCTTTTATCGATATTCGATTTAGCATGGATTATGCGACAGTCTTTTGTTTTCTTTCGTTGGCCAATTGGCTCGAGTTTCCCTTTTCATCGAACTTGTCAATTTTTAAAAATTTTCGAATCGATCAAATATGCGCTTCAATGCTTTTGCTTTTATTAACATTTTCCTCCTTTGTCTTCTGGTATGATCGTAATTTTTTTCTTCTTCTTCGCCTGTTGTTACTGTAGTATTGCCCTTTTTCCTCGAATCGTTTGTCATTTGTTTTATTTTTCCCCCATGTGATTATTGATATCCTGTACGTAAAAAGCTTCATCGTCCTGATCGCAGCACATTGTCTATAATGACTGCGAGCATATTTGAATTGTTTTGCTTTTTTTCGTACCATGCGATTGAAAAATAAAGAAAAAACTTAGAAAGCAGTTAGCTTTGACATTTGATGTTGCTGTTAGTGACAAAAGCTGGTTATGTTTTATCCACCAACTTATCGAGGACGTTAATTGTTGTGGTTCACAGCCAAAGGTTTACGTCTAGCAAGCTGCGTTTAATTTGCTTGTCAATGTCAAATTGCTCTGTAACATAACCTAGTTTTTGTTTTGTCACTAATCCCATTTTGATGTAAATGCATACATAAGTGCTCTCCATTTTGAATAAGTTTTTTTTTTGTTTCGATCACTGAGTAATGCCTGCATACTAAAAACTCAAGGTCAAGTGTAACATTTTCTTCGTTTCACTAAGGTGAAGGCAGTGTTAGCGAAGTAAACTCGAATGACCTTGAGTTTATAGTGCATATTTGAAACTGCGCCCTGAGGAAGGAATGCAGCAGTTCTCATTTAAATGCTCTACCCTGTATATCCTTGTTAAAAATGTGGCACCACCATGTTAAAACCACATAAAAACATATTTACAAGTGTGAACGTGCGAGGAATGCTTCTTTCTGGTTTCATTTCCAACCGCAGTTATCGCTGTTTTGTTATTATTTGTTGCTGAACAACCGCTTGGTTACTTCTTAGAAACACATCTTAGTAAGGAAATTTTAAAAACATGGCAATGCAAAACGGAGGGCCAAAGTTGAACTCAAGTGTTTGTTACTACAACACATCTTCGGGTGTAATATATAATTTATTTTTCCTTAGTTTGAAGTGACGTATATTTCGTGGACACCTGTGGATTTGGTTTTTGAATGATATCTTCTCGAACTTCTTCGAAAATGGTAGGTGAATGTCGTAAGCATTTCTCAGCTCACCCACGTCCCACATGTTACATTAAATGACGTAACGCGAACCTATGTATTACCCGGTATAATTTTTCCACACGCCCGTTTCTTGCTAACGTGTTTGCATCGCCGCATCCGGAACGTACGTACTCACTACGTTGTTGTTTACGGTCGGGCTTCGGGGAAGTCGCGTAATTTCCGAGAGTTTCGAACCATCAATGAACGTGTCTCCCTGACCTTCCCGAATCCACAGCCAGCCTGTGCCACTTTCTTGTTGGCCTAATATGTGTCTCGTCGACGACGCGACTCGCCGGTTGTTGGTAAATAAATTGGATGGCCTTTTTTTTTTCACGAACACTGTTGTGGTTTCAAAGTCCAGGGCGATAGGCGAGGTCCAAAGTTTGCGTGTCAGAATTAGGTTGTTTCGGAGTGAAAAGTCCGATTTCGTTTTGATCAGCCCAACTAAGTAACTCATCGTTAGGTTCATATGCAAGAATCCCAGAAAATAGATGAAAGTTTCGGGCGTATTTCGTCAGAAAATCACTGTGGCGTTGGTATGTCCCTCGCTGGCGTTGCGTCAAAAGAACACGATTTGCTATCGTCATTGTACGATAAAAATTCTCAAAAGAAAAAAATTATGTGAACATTAATTACGAATTATCGCTGAGGCTCTGTATATATTTTATGAACAAAGTTATAAACTCGTAAAGCAAAAGTCGTCTTAGATTGTCGTATTAGTTGTTAATTAATTTGATACCGCCTTAAATATTTTTAAATTATCTCTAAAAAATTAATTATATATCGTCAAAAAACAACCTACAGATTTAGAGCAGATCACATCCGCACACCACAAGTTAAGAACACTTTAGGAAATTTATCTCGAAGAGTCCTCTCCTTATCATATATCCAAAGCAAATGCGTTTAACTGTCTCTAACACCCCCTTATATATAATTTAGATCGCGACATCTTGCGGCTGATTTTTGACCTAACAAAAACGACTTCTTGCCGCCGATTTTTTGATTTTAAAAAATATTCGTATAAATCTAAATATGGTCCGTCAAAAAACGTCCTACAAATTAGAGTAAATCAAATAATACGGAACTGGGTGTTGGTCCATTATCTGAATTCATTCAATTGTTTTTATTTTTTCGAATTAAAATTACTTTCGTAAGCATTTAATTCTCCATTATTTGATACCTCCTTAATGAGTTTTAAATTATCCTTAATAATACTGTGTCCGGTATTGTAAATATGCTGGGCAAGACTTGATTTCTCAAACCTATTATGTCTGTAGTGAGTTAAATGTTCCTTAAATATATTTCTTTGTTTGTCCAATATACGAGGGAGAGTCAAATGGAAACCTTAAAAACGTTGGTAAACATAATTTATTGAAACAATGTTATTTTTCGACGTAGTCCCCATTACGTTCTGTGCACCTCCTCCACGATGAATATCAATGTGTTTCACTCCTTCACTGTGCAAGAAACGAACAACAAAATGCTGTTCCTCCTTAGTGCAGTGCTCTAGTAGAGCTGCCATTTTCAAACTGTAAATGTGTCAACACATTTATTCGTTCCTACGATATGTCATTATAAAGACATACTACATCTCAAAAATAACTTTTCTGCCAATTTGTAAGACAAGGTTCCATTCGATAAATTTCCTAAAGTGTTCTTAACTTGTGGTGTGCGGATGTGATCTGCTCTAAATCTGTAGGTTGTTTTTTGACGATATATAATTAATTTTTTAGGACACTTTTAAGGTTCTCATTTGACTCTGCCTCGTTTTTATTAGCACATTCATTAGACTTTGATAAATTCCAGATTTCTGTTCAACTTCAAATTTATCTTTCGGGTTTTCCAATAAATTAATTATAATAATGTTAGTGGAAAAAGCTAATCGTAATACATTAAAAAGTTTACACTTTACCCTGAAGTATCTGGGGAAATTTGATGTTGTCAATTCCCCAACTTTATTATTTTACGTTAAACTTGTTTGGCAATTTAATTTTAATGAAGAAATTACCCTTCGGGAAAAAAAGTATCAGTTGTTTTCACTCATGTGTATGACGTTCATACATACAAATAAATGATCATGGATTATTCTAAGTTGTATAATTTAAGAAAAAGATAAGAATGCTTAAAAATCGAATGGCATGTGCATCACCGACATCTCTTGGCAGAGTCATTAAAGCAAAACGAAAATTTCTAAAGAACAATTATTTCGACTCTGTTTTTTATAACATACAAGTACGTATATAGGGATAATTATAAGTCGTATAATTATAAAAAAAATCATTACCTTTCATAAAGAAGAAGATTACCAACTGTTTTATAACCTATAAGTAAGTGCAAATCAAATAATCTAAGAAAAGAAAAAGAAATGCTTAAAATTGAACAATATTTGCATGGAAGGGCTCCTCTTAAGCGACATCTTTTGGCAGAATAATTAAAGTAAATCGAGAATCTCTACTGAAAACAAAAATCTCTCGTGAAAAAGTACGATTGTCATTTGTTTTGACTCGTGTTACGACGTGCGAGTACACATGGCTGATTATGTCGAATGGTTTAAGAAGAAAATGATACTTGCATTGAAAGCTCTCCAGCGACATCTCTTGGCAGAATCTCTTAAGTACATCGAAAATTTCTTCTTTCTTTGACAAAAAAAAAATAGTCAATTGTTTCGACTCTATTTATATAACCTAATTATGAGAAAAAAATGAAATGCCGAAGAATCGAATCGTATTTGCATTGAAGGCTCTGTCTGCGGCGACATCTCTTGGCAGTATTATTAAACTAAATGTGAGAATTTCTGCAGATTGTCAATTATTTTTGACTCATGTTTATAACCTACAAGTTCTCACATAGACTATTCGAAGCCGAATAAAATTAAAAAGAGGAAGCTTAAACATCGAATGACATCTGCACTGAAAGGCTCCGCAGAAAAAATGATCTTTCGCAAAAAAAAAGAACGATCGTCAATTGTATTGACTTATGTTTTATAACCTATAAGTTCAGAGGGATAATTAAAGAAAGCGCCTAAAATGAAATCGTATTTACATTGAAGGTTCTGCAGCGACATCTCTTGGCAGAATAGTTAAAATAAATCGAGAATTTCTATTAAAATCAAAAAACTCTCACGAGAAAATACGATTGTCTTTTGTTTTGACTTGTGTTTATGACCTGCAACTATACATGGATGATTATTATAAGTCGAATGGTTTAAGAAAAAAATGGTATTTGCATTGAAAGCTCTACAGCGACATCTTTTGGTAGAATCATTAAAGCAAATCGAGATTTTCTACAGAAAACATTACCTTTCACAAAAAAGAAGATAGTCAACTGTTTTATAACCTATAGGTAGGTACAAATCGATAATTATAAGTCGAATAATTTAAGAAAAGAAAAAATGTTTAAAAATCGAACGATATTTGCATGGAAGGCTCTGCAGCGACATCTTTTGGCAGAATAATTAAAGTAAATCGAAAATCTCTACTGAAAACAAAAACCTGTCACAAGAAAGTACGATTGTCGTTTGTTTTGACTCGTGTTTATGACCCGCGAGTACACATGGATGATTTGTAAGTCGAATGGTTCAAGAAAAAAAATGGTATTTGCAATGGAATGCTCCGCAGCGACATCTCTTAGCAGAATCTTGAAAGCAAATAAAGAATTTCTACAGCAAATATTACCTTCCACAAAAAAAAAAAGATTGTCAATTGTTTTATAACCCATAAGTAAGTGGAAATGGATAATTACAAGTCGAATAATTTAAGAAAAGAAAAAATACTTATAAATCGAACGATATTTTGCATGGAAGGCTCCGCAGCGACATCTTTTGGCAGAATAATTAAAGTAAATCGAAAATCTCTACTGAAAACAAAAACCTGTCACAAGAAAGTACGATTGTCGTTTGTTTTGACTCGTGTTTATGACTGCAAGTACTCATGGATGTTACTTTCCACAAGAAAACCCGATTGTCAATTGTTTTATAACCTTTAAGTAAATACAGTAGACAATTGTATTCGAGCAATTTAAGAACGAATAAATAAAAACGCTTTGAAAAAGCGAATGGTATTCGCATTTGAAGGCGCTGCAACGACATCTCTTGGCACTATACATTTCTATCATTTCATTTTTTTTAATTCTTAATAATTTCGTCAGTAAGTTTTATTTGTAGCTGGCATAAACATTTTTTGAAATAAGCACTCATATTTTTGAGAAACGCAAAATTTGATTTACAGCGCCATCTTTTATTTGACGTTCAAGACACGTGAGATTAGTTTGTTAGTCGCCGGAACACGCCCAAAAAAATAACACTGACGAAAACAAATAAACATATTCTTGTAATTTCGAATTAAAAATTTTTCTTTTAACGATTTAAGAATTATTTGAAGAATTTTGATGTACAGCGTTGACCAGAAGTTATGCGACGCGAGCGTACATTCGGCATAAGTCGCGGACATATGTTTGCCAGAGTTTTTTTTTCTTACAATTAACAACAGCGACATCTTTTGACAAAGTCGGTAATTATTTCAAAAATAAAAAATTCCCTTTTATGATGTACAAATTAACTCTGAAAAAATTCAGGAAGAAATAAATCTAGACGCCAATAAAAAAAGCATGTGGAGTAGAATATAAAAAAAAATTCAAAGTCGAATGGATAGCTACCATTCGACACGATAAAACCGCAGCGCCATCTCTTGGCAGACGCCGAATTAAATGAAAACCTCCAAGAACTCAGCACAACTGATTAATTTGATACTCAGTAAATCATTTAAAATTCACAAGGAAAGGCAAAGCAAATCCGCACGGGAAATTAAGCAGTAATTGTTGGTTGGTTCGAGCAACGGGACCGCAGCGCCATCTTGCGTTTAACGCATCAAATGAACGCAAGAGCATGTTTGAAAACGTCTTAAAATTTTCTCAGGAAATTTTGTCCCCGAAGACTACGAGAATACGAGACGTTTCAAAATAAAAACACTGGCATATTTATATTTTTTAAGGACGTGATACTTGATACTACAGCGCCATCTATTGGCCGACGTCCTAAATGTGGACAGACATTTTTAAAACAAACTCGTAGTAGCACAATTGGGTTGCTGTTTACTGAACAATAAGAGAACATAATTAAATAAATTCCCTTAATTTAGTGTTAAGAGATTAATTTTCAATTATTTCAAGATTTGATGTACAGTGCCGACCAAAAGTTACAGGACCAGTGCCATCAACTATCAATTTAGAAATCGTTTTGGGTTTTTGTTTACATAGATGGACTTCCATGGAGGTTTTTTTAAATTTTTTTGTAGATTTGTTTCTATAATTAAAAAAAAATCATTTTTATCACGAAGTAGAATATGATTTGTGTCAACATACTCAGTCATAGAATATATTGCGTTTGTATTTGAAATTGAAAGACGTACTTTCGTAGCAGTTGCATGACCGTTCCCTATGAATGTTAGTATAAATTCCTTATATATTTCGGTATTTACGTATATCGGGAATGCCAAAAATGAAGTCACTCTTTCGTAATCACCTGTGACCAGACCATTTGTTAGATTACGTAAGCTCCGAGCAACTCACGGACTTGACACAAAGGAAAACTCTTTGAGGAAGTCGTTTTCGCATAACATTATTGGCGTAGCGTCACCGTCGACGATCATCATCATCGTATCATCGTTGAAGGTAGAAACAGACATCAATAACAAAACGATGCGAAATGTTTATGTCTAGGAAGCGGATCATGACACGAATACATTGTAACAAAGTGCGTTGGAGAATTCACGAAGCCGACACGAATTTATTGTTATTATTATTAATCGGCCATGCGACGACACACACGCGCCTCCAACGCTTGCGTCAATTAAAAAAAACAACGTGAACACAATAAAAGAATTGGGTTTTGCAATTTTAATCGGAATTCCTCGCTGGTGATTCACTAGGAATAAATTCCTGGCCGTGTTTTGACGGAGAAGTTGAAAATCGGAGCGTTGCACTAACGTGCCAAATGTACAGCCTTGCCCAAAAGTATTAGGCACTCCTATATCACGAGTAATATGTTGGAGTGGGGTAAAATCAAATTTCCTAGCTACAAAATAATAACAATTTATTAAAGTAATTAGTATTGTGTTGGGCCATCTCTAGCCTTAATCACTGCGGCTATTCTTTTCGGCAGAGTACTTGTAAGTTTATGACATTCCTCTTGGGTAATATTCCATTCTTTTAATAACGCGTTTTTTAAAATTGCTTTAGATGTAATTGGATGGTTTCTAATGTTACGCTTTGGAATCCCCCACAAATGTTCTGTGGGATTTAGGTCTGGGGGTTGGGCAGGCCCAATCCAGGAGGTTAATATTGTTTTCTTGAAACCACTTCATGGTAACTGCAGATTTGTGGCTGGATTGATACAGCATTTCTTCCATATTTGTTTCACCAAACATCTTGGAAAATGATTGCCGCAATGTCGTTTCCAATACATTTATGTAAGTGTGGGAGTTCATTCGACCTTCACAAACAAACATTTCGCCTACACTGTCGGCTGTCATACAACCCCAGATCATTACACTGCCTCCCCCGTGTTCCACTGTTGGTATCACGCATTCCGGAAGGTATTCTTCACCGATTCTCCGCCTCACGTAAGCTACATCAGGAGTTCCAAATACCTTACAATTAATTAAAAAAACGTAGATTTTAAACACACCGTATAACTTTCTACTGGCGAAGTGTAGAAACGAATTCAAAATTACTAGTGATATAAAACTAGTATTATCCCAAAAGTGATTCGTCGGACCACATTTGTCCAATCCTTCTCTGTAAAGTGTTGGTACTTTATAGCTCATTCCAAACGAGGCTTTTTATTTATTTTTTCTGAAAACCACAGTTTCTTTCTTGCTTTACAGCATTTCAAGCCAGCTTCATTAAGTCTTCTTCTGGTCGTTCTGGCACTGATCGGTCTCCCGATTTCCTCGGATAAACTGGCAGCGAGCTCGGAGGAAGTTTTTTTTCGATTTTTAAGTGACTCTCGAATTAAATTTCGATCCTCACGGTCCGAATTTATCCGTTTTCTACCTGATCTTGTTAGGTTCGCATGTGATCCAATATCCACAACAAGAAATAGAAGAAGTAATGCAAAAATTGTAAAGAAGGAAAACAATGCTTCGAGATTTTTATCTAACTTGGGCGTTTGCCAAGAGATGGCGCCATGGAACCATCCGTGACAATTTCTATTCGATTTCTAACCTTCACCCTTTTTTTATTCGTGTGTAGATTTATTTATTTTATTTCGAGTTACGTGTTGATTATAAAATAACAATTTTTGCTTAAGTTAGTAGCTTTGTCAAAAGATGTCGCTGTCGTTCGTTTCAAGAAGACTCTGGCAAACCCATGTTCCGATTGTACGTTCACGTCCCTTAACTTCCGGTCGACGCTGTACATTAAAGCCCTTCAAAAAATTATCAGCTAGCGCCGCGCTGTGTGATACAGTTGAACTACTCAAAGTAGCGATTTAAAGTCAAATACTGGACATACGAAAGTATGACGTTACGTGACATCACGTCACTGCCCCCCTAACCTCACTGTCCCGTCCCTTACTTTGAGCGGCCGTTACGGCAGTATAATTTTTTGTGTGTGGTTTGAACGTCGGCCAAGAGATGGCGCTGTATGTCAAGTTTTGCGTTCCTCAAAAATATGTACGTGCTTAACTCTGAACTTCCCGCGAATCAAAACAATTGACGATCTTATCCTTTTTTTCGTCGAAGGTAATTTTCTAATGATTACGACAAGAGATGTCGCTGCATTCGCTTTCTGAGCATTTCTAAAAAATCACATTTCTCTTAAGAATGGTTATCCAAACGCGCTTATAGGTTATAAACGTGAATCAAAACAATTGACAATCATTTTTTTTTACGATGTAGAAAGTGTCTATTTAGTTTGATAATTCTGCCAAGAGATGTCGCTGCACAAAGACCACTCGATCTTTTTTCCTTAAATTATTCGACTTTAAGTGATATAAAGCAAATATAACCTCAAAATTTGATACGTCGGACCACACAACATTTGTCCAATCCTTCTCTGTAAAGTGTTGGTACTTCATAGCCCACTCCAAACTTTATTTTTTTCTGAAAGCCAAGGCTTCTTTCTTGCCTTACAGCCTCTCAAGCCAGCTTCATTAAGTCTTCTTCTGGTCGTTCTGGCACTGATCGGTCTCCCGATTTCCTCGAAAAAACTGGCAGCGAGCTCGGAGGAAGTTTTCTTTCGATTTTTAAGTGCCTCTCGAATTATATTTCGATCCTCACGGTCCGAAGTTATCCGTTTTCTACCTGATCTTGTTCGGTTCGCATGTGATCCGGTATCCGCGTAACGTTTCAAGGCAGATTGCACCGCACAACGCGAACGTTTAACACTTTTGGCTATTTCTGTCTGTGTGTTGCCTTGTTCGTGCAAGAACTGAATTCGTAAACGTAAATGCTCATTAAGTTCGTCCGTTTCAGGCATTTTTTTATAGCAAAAATGACGATAATCAAAATTATAATGAAATAAACATGATACTGGAGAGATCGTTCTTACTACAAGCGCTTATACAAGACTGACTACCTAATTCACGGAACCACAATCATCTGCCACATGTTTTACAACCGCTGTAAAGTGCTGTGCATTATTTAAATTATCGTTTATTGTTGCCGACTATATGATAATAAAATACTAAAGCTTTCGGAGTAATATTTTCGGAGATAAATTAAGAGTGCCTAATACTTTTGGTCAAGGCTTATAATCGGTGATTTCTATAATTGTATGGATTATCACTTGGCGGTCTATTGAAGAATTACCCTGTATATAACAATCTACTTTATTATAAAAATAATTTGCATCATGTAGGATGATATTCCCAAAATGTATTTTTGCCAAACGCTTACATGGAGCTGAACCACCACAATGCCACCACGGTGCGTTGTTTGTTTATTAGCAGTTTGCGTTCTTTCTGGATTTCGCTGCGATAAATGTCGAGTTATTCCGGCAATGCACGCCTATTTTTACTTTTTATTTCACACTCTACGAGTTTCTGGAATATTTTCCCGAGATAAGGTGCGAGAAAATAAATAGGAAGCCTGGAATGTTCGTCACTGGATTTGCTAATCCATCCACTATAACATTAATTTGTGGCCTAATCAGAAGTAATTGAACAATTTCTACTAAAATTAAGTCAACCACAACGTAGCCACAACAAATGCAACGCTTATTATTATTGAGGTGAGGTGAAAAGTCCCTGATGATGAGAATAATTTCAACAAAATCGAAATTTTTATACATTTTATAAATATTTACATGGGTCGACTGTGAAATATTTCTCAGTTGGTTGCGCTCACGTACCTACGTACCAAACCAGGACCGGCTCTATTGGTGTTGGTAGAATTGGAATTCGAAAGCGTGTACGTTTACAAAACTCCGAAAAAAAAACCAGAGCGTGATTCACTTTCTTCCTCCGAGTAATTTCTAAAATTGTACAAACAAATAACCATCAGCGTATTTACGGGCGTCCTGAAAGCGATGATTGCATTTCGTTGACGTCCTCCTTGTGCAACGAAAATCCGGTAAACGTCCATCTTCCAGGAGCACTGATTGCATCATTCAAGCTCAAGCGTCACCTACTTCACGGGGACTAGAACAACATCGAAAAAGCTGTTTTTGGACTTTTAGATTGCGCGAATCAACAAAAGAGTGAGAGAAAAAAAAACGAAATTAATTAATTAACTGTAGCGACTGGAATTAGTCAGCGTATGCGCACGGAAACCTTAAAAGGCTTCTCACGAACCTGAAGGTCCCAATTTTTTTTTGTATGCATGTGGCAATTAATTAATTATTGATTGAGATCTATCACGCACATCATTGCTATACAACAAAAAGAAAAAAGAGTGTGTAGGTAGAAGTCGATGGCAATGACTGAACAATATTGTTACGAAGAATAACATTTTCATAACGTTCATAACTGATTCGAATAGCGCGCCAGTTTTGGCCTTTTAACGTAGAGATCCTCTCCTACTCGATTTTTCCAGCAAACGTCTGGAACCATCTAGCGTGTGACTCAGAACTCACTTGGAATCATTGAGAAGGTCGTTGGCGTGACCAGGCGATTCGGGCGTAACAATATTAAAGTTCCATTCGGGAGCTAATCAAGGAGCTAATCAAGGAACCTGTGTGTGAAATTCGCCACAGATTTTTGGAAATTTTACTTCACCACCATTGACGCAAGAGTATCAATACCCAATTTGTTTTACGCCCTCAGTATTTCCGTATTATTAAAAATGGGAAACACGCGATTGCAGATGTTCCTCCTATACTTAAAAGTGGATCGAGTTTCACGTCCGCAGACATCCGGCTTTTACGTATTCCGATTACTTGAGCGGGCGTCACTCAGCTCCTCTGTGTCAGTGGAACATCAATAGTGACTCACTCCTCTCTTGTTATTATTTGTTATTAAACCAGTTTGGGCTGAGGTTTATTCAATGGAAGTTTGATGCACATTTTATTATTCGCGAACATTCCTCCGGTACAGTGTGTCCATAAAAGATTGTCGGTGTGTTGATTTTTCTTTGATATAGGAAGATCAAAAAAAAATTTAATCGCAACGATCCAATTTGTCACCTGAGCAGATCTATGAAAGACAAAATAAACAGAAGGAAGTATTTGAATTTTAATCGGAGTTGAAAAGATATATGTGATGAGTAGGAGGTACATATAAAGAACAAAAGCTAATGGTCTCCAAAAAAAAGGGCGTTGGGGAAGAACTTGGGTGAAAAACACGAGGGCGGAGGTAGCTACGAAAATCCAAGGTTATTTTAGAGGGGGTAAACAAAACTAGAATAAGAAGAGGAAAATATAACAAAACGTAGAAAACAAGAAGAAGAAATTATGAGCAAATGAAAGGAATACTAGAAATAATGAGCCAGAAGAAGTATTCGAGAAAAAAAGAATATCCACAACAAGAAATAAAAGAAGCAATAAAAAAATTGTAAAGAAGAAGAACAATTCTTCGAGATTTTTATCTAACTTGGGCGTCTGCCAAGAGATGGCGTCACGGAGCCATCCGTGACAGTTTCCATTCGATTTTCAACCTTCACCCGCCCTTTTTTATTCGCGTGTAAATTTATTTATTTTATTTAGAGTTAATTGTTGATTATAAAATTAATTTTGCTTAAGTTAGTGGTTTTGGCAAAAGATGTCGCTGTCGTTCGTTTCAAGAAGGGTCTGGGAAACCCATGTCGCGATTGTACGTTCACGTCCCTTAACTTCCGGTCGACGCTGTACATCAAAGTCAAAGTCTTTCAAATAATTATCAGCTAGCGCCAGCGATCGCTGCGCCGCGCTGCGTGATACACTTGAACTGCTCAAAGGAGCGATTTAAAAGTCAAATACTTTACATATGAAAGTATGACGTTACGTCACGCCAAATCACTGCCCCTAACTTCACTGTCCTGCTCCTTACTTTGAGCGGCCGTTACGGCAGTGTGATTTTTTTGTGTGCTCTTTGAACGTCAGTCAAGAGATGGCGCTGGATATCAAGTTTCGCATTTCTCGAAAATATGAACGTGCTTAATTCTGAACTTCCCACGAATCAAAACAACTGACGATCGTGTCCTCGTTTTCGTCAAAGGTAATTTTCTAATGGTTCCGGCAAGAGATGTCGCTGCCTTCGATTGCTAAGCATTTTTTTTTTAAAATTAGGTATAATTATTCAAGCCAAGAGATGGCGCTGTATATCAAGTTTTGCATTCTTCGAAAATATGAACGTGCTTAACTCTAAACTTCCCGCGAATCAAAAATTTTCTAATGATTACGACAAGAGATGTCGCTGCATTCGATTTCTAAGCATTTCTTTTTTTAAATTATTTCCAAACGTACTTATAGGTTATAAACATGAATCAAAACAATTGGCAATCGTTTTCTTTTTGGTGGAAAGTAATTTTTTTTCTGTAGAAATTCTCGATTTTTTTAAAGATTCTGCCAAGAGATGTCGCCGCACAAAGACCATGCAATTTTTAAACGTTAAAAAGAATTATTCTCCTTCTTATTTATTCACGTAAACTTGTAGGTTATAAACGTAAATCAAAACAAATGAAAATCGCATTTTTTTTTTATGTAGAAAGTGTCTATTTAGTTTGATAATTCTGCCAAGAGATGTCGCTGCACAAGAACCATTTTCAATTATTCGACTTCTAATTATCCACGTACCATATAAGTTGTAAACGTGAGTCAAAACAATTGACGATCGTTTTTTTTTTTTGTGAAAAGTTTTTTTTTGTAGAAATTCTCAATTTTATTTATGATTCTGCCAAGAGATGTCGCCACACAAAGACAGCACGATTTTTAAACATTTTCGTAAAAATTATTTGACCTCTAATTATCGTAGGTCAAAACAAATGAGAATCGAATTTTTTGTTGAGAGGTAGAAAGTCGCGATTTAGTTTAATAATTCTGTCAAGAGATGTCGCGGTGGACAAAGACCGTTCCATTTTCAAACATTTGCTTAAAAATTACTCTACATCTAATTATTATCCACGTCAACTTATAGGTTATAAACATGAGTCGAAACAAATGAAAATCGTAATGTTTTCCTTTTCTTTTCTTTTTTGAGAGAGAGGTGGAAATTCTCGATTTATTTTACGAGATGTCGCCACAGGGCCTCCTTCACGAGTTTTAAGCGCAGTTATTATTTATCTATAGGTTATAAACACAAGTCAAAACAATAGACAATCGTTTTCTCCTTTGTGGAAAGTAATTGTTTTTTTCGGTAGAAATTCTCGATTCTCTTTATGATGATTCTGCCAATAGATGTCGCTGCGCAAAGACTGTTCGATTTTGGAACATAATTCGACTTTTAATTATCCTCGCAATTTATAGGTTATAAACATAAATTGAAACAAAAAGCAATCGTTTCTTTTCTTTTTTTTTTTTTGAGAGGTAGAAATTGTCGATTTGTTTTAAGAGATGTCGCTGCAGAGCCTTCCAGGGAAATAACGTTTGAGTTTATTTGTTTTGAAATGTTGTAAAATTATTCGCATGCACTTATACATAGGTTATGAGCACGAGCCATAAACAATTGACAATGTGGAGAAATTTTCTGTTTGGTTTAATAATTCTTGCCAAGAGATGTCGCTGCACAAAGACCATTCCAGTTTTCAGCATTAAGAAAAAATTATTCGATTTCTAATTATCCACGTCAACTTATAGGTTATAAACATAAGTCGAAACAAATGACAATCGTATTGTTTTCTTTTTTCTTTTCTTTTTTGAGAGTAAGGTGGAAATTATCGATTTATTTTAAGAGATATCGCCACAGGGCCTTCAATCAATGCAAATACCGTTCGAGTTTAAAGCTTTTAAAAAAATCGATTTCTAATTACCCAAGTAAACTTATAGGTTATAATCGTAAGTCGAAACAAATGGCAATTGTTTTTTTTTTGTTTTTCGAGATAGGTGGAAATTTTCGGTTTATTTTAAAAGATGTCGCTACAGGGCCTTCAATCAAAGCAAATACCATTCGATTTTAAGCAAATTTATTAATTTTTAAACAATTCGGCTTTTAGTTATTCGCATGCACTTACAAGTTATAAACACGAGTCAAAAACAATTGACAATGTGTTAGAAATTCTCGATTTAATTCCTTATTGTTTATACTTCTAAATGCGAGTCGAATGCGCTTTATTATTACAATCCACGAGGGCCATATTGTTCCATTCGTCGCATAATAATGAATTGATTATTGATCGGTGCACACTCATATGGATGGATACCTTTTGTGAGAGAGAAAGACGCTTTCGTTTAGTGTTTGGCCTTCGATAATTTTCAAAATCAACAGAAAACACGCGCGTGATTAGTGCACAGAGAAACGACGGGACGTCCAAATTTTTTTTCCAAGAAGCTTACGACGTCGAATAATTTGCAATAAAAACAGAATTAATTAATTAATACGTCGGTTATTAAAGCGACCAAACAAACCCATAATTCAGGATGGATTTTGAACGCGGAGCACGAATTTGTTTACTCGTTGCTTGTTTATATGTTTACAGAAGTTGTTAATTGTAAAAACTATTGTGATGAAGCGGAATCGATTTTCTTTTGCCGTTTGGAAATTATTCGTGACGAAGAATGACGAAGGACTCGAGGTAGATCCTTGTGGCACCCCTAAATTATTTGTAACTTAATTTTACAAAAGTTATTTACAAATATACTCCAATTGCATGTTGTAAAAACAAGAAACAATGGAGGACCTAAAGTGGATCCCTGGGGTGACCCCCAAACTGCGCAACGTAAAGATTCGCGCGGTCATCGTATCGAGTGTTCCTCGATAGGTGCTCTAGGAGTCTTATCGGCTTTATCCCAAAGTGAAACCATGAGAGTTGATGATGAATAGATGGAAGGTCGCAGATATGAGATACCGTACGAAGCAATAACTTATCTTGTATCTAATTTGTCACGATAAAACTCGAAGCAGGTAGATAACACGCGTCTATATAAAGCCTTCCTCGGTTCCCCATCGATCTATTTTCACCGTCCGTGATTGATGGCCATCGCTTCAGAATCGGACGTGCGTCATTCTGGAAATTAGAAACGACGGCGTCCATGTTTGGTGAGTTTCTTATTGATCGTTTAATTGACCGGCGCGGCGTAATAATAATACATCAAGGCGTCGCTCGCTCGCCCGCCGAACAATGTTTCCTTGTCGATTTTATTATTATCATTATCGACGGCAGGTAATGACCTTCCGCGGCCGATTATGAATATGTATAATTTTTTTTTGACGTAAGTGGACCGATTTTGTGTGTTGCGTACACGCTCTCGTCGGTGATTCATAGCCGTATTGTGCGGTGGTGTTATGCATACAATGCGGTTGGTTCATTTGAAAGTTTGATTCATTATTTCTGCGCGCATTTCGATTAACGGGAAAGTGCGATGAGGTGTTCGTTGACTTATGTGCACGTAGAATTGTTCGAGTGTTCGAGGGCGTTGGAAACTCAAAATTATCTTTATTGGACGATGACACACATACGTAGATCTCATCATCGATGACATTATTTATACATAGAACTGTCGTTTTCTTTTTAATGCGTTTTGTGTTTACATTTGTCATAACAATTGACGATGAAAAAATATTGTTCTTGGGCAGTTTGCACGAAACAACGAAAAAAAAAAATGAATTGCACGCCCCTATTCCCAAGATATTTTTGGAAGGCGTTGTTGCTTCCTACTCTCCCCATTTTTCCTGAACGAACCTTGAAGGTCTTCGGAGGTGTTTAGTTTAAATTTGCAGCAGCAAAGTTCATTGCATCCGTTGATCTCGTTCTGGGTCTTTATCAAGGCATGCCTCAGGTGCCAACACCGATAAAAAAAATAATTTATCATCGCCCCTTATCATCACCAAAGTGCAACAAAGTTTCGCGTGCATTAGCTGCTCGCTCTCGTCCTCATTCGCATTCCAGCCCCCCCTCTCTTCAAACGGAGCACTGACGTAAGCGGTCGCATCCAATATCTTCGAACATAAGCAGGCGCTGTGGACAGTCGGTTCACTGACAAGTCGGTGTGTGTATTAGCATCATCAGGCAATAGTTAATTTTTTTTCGGTGCGTTCACGCAGTTGTGTATCTCGCGGTCCTCTTCGTTTTAACATGTGTGTTAACCACTTGACGATGGTGCCTGCAGTGGTAAATTTCGTCACCAGCAAAGGAAAGGATACGTATTCTGGATTTATGTCGGAGTTGATTTGCGTCAAGTGTGCCACGCTATCATCGGTGAGTTTTTATCCAAATTACATAAAAAAAGAGGGTCCAAACAGGACCAAATAGAGTTTGGATTTGGCCCAAAAGAGAAAAGAAAATTTTTGGCAACCTAATTTAAACGAGCGCTCGGTCTAATCGTTTTGTTTTTAAATTTACGTGAAACTCGGTAATGTTCCGTCGGTGATATTCCACTCGTTTTTTTTTTGGTCTTTGATGACCGTTCGTAATCACTGCCAGTGTTAAATAACCGCGGGTAAACGAACTTGCGGTCGCTCGTGCGGTGTTAGTGGCACAAGAGAGAAAGCTTCTAAGAATGCAAGAAACGTCCGAGGGATTTGGTCCGTGAAACTTCAAGCTTCAGCTTGAACGCGCGTAAAATTGGGCAAAAAAGTTGATTTTGGGGCGAACCAAAAGAAAAGTCATTTCATCACAATAACTTTGAGCCAATCACGTTTTCCAATAAAATCTCGCCAAGACATTTTTTTTTTGCTAATTTGCAATAATTAATCAGCGCTTGCAAGCTGAGTTAACTTCGGTCTGCAACTTCTCAGCAGTTCTCAACATTTTTTTTGCTCGTCAACGTCCTTGGACTTCGCACGGTTACAGCAGCGCACGCATTTGTTTTTGGGCATAGGTTGTTTTTCTTCAATCTTCCGTTTTGTACGAGTAAAATCTAGTCACCTATTTAAAAAAATTTAGTCACCTATCAAAAAAAGAAGCGAAAGAAAGAGCTGTGAGCGAATGACGAAAGAGTAAGAAGCTTCTTTTGTCAGTCCGAATTAACCAATCATAACGGGAACGAATGTCAGTCAAAAAAAAAAAACTTTGCTGTAAAATAAATGAACAGATACGACGGAATTCTGCTACGTACCGTAGATTGGGATTAAAAACAAAAAAATACCGCATTAAGTAGTTCAATGAACATCTGTGAACTACCTCCATACGTCAACATTACAAAACAAAAGCTAGGTTATGTTGTAGTATTACTTGACACTGTTTAAATTTCCTGTCACTGTCAAACTATACTCTCTTACATAACCTGACTTGTCGTCTGTGTTCGATGATATTAGAACTTGGAAGCAGTGTTGCCAACTAACTCTTCAGTGGGGGAAAGCCATGACGTTAGTTGAAAACCCCCGAAATTGCCACTAAATACCTCCAACACTTTTTTTTTTGAAACCTACATTTTGTGTCACTTCTATCATAAAACAATTGACGATGAAAAAAACATTTTTTTAGCAATTTGTTGAGAACAAAAAAAAACCAATGACGATCGATTTTTTCGACGAAGAAAGACAGTCGTAGGTTTTCCTTTTTTACCATTAATCACATTTCGTTTATTTACTTATTTTTTTTTGTTTTTTCGTTTATTTACTTATTTTTTTTTGTTTTTTCGTTTCTTGCATCTGTCAAATGATCGATCGATCGTCTTTTGTTTGTTTTTAACGAAAACCAGGTTGCTGCTTGACAGCGACACTGCATTTACCGTCAGTATGTCTTTCGAGCGTCTTCTGTTATGGCTCTTAATTTATTTTTCTACGGCGGAAGTAGAAACGAAAATTCTTTTTTCCGTGTCCAAAATCGTCGACTGTTTTTTCGTTTCTTGCATTTGTCAAATGGTCGATCGTCTTTTGTTTATGTTTTTAACAAAAACCACCAACCAATCAGGTTACGTTACACGGTACTACTTGACAGTAGTGACATTGAATTTGTCAGCATGAAATTCTTATGTTTAAATTTGCTGTCGCTGTCAAACTGCACTGTTACCTACCTAACCTAACTTTGATGACATTTTGTTGCCGATACTGCCAACTTAACAGAAACAGCCTCGCCAACTCTTCAATGGGAGAAAGACAAGACGTTAGTCGTCACAGTATGAAATTCTCATGTTTAAATTTCCTGTCGTTGTCAAATTGCACTGTGACCTAACCTCACTTTTGTTTTGTGTTTGATGACATTTTGATGCCGGCACTGCCAACTTAATAGAAATAGCTTCGCCAACCCTTCAATGGAGGGAAAGACAAAGACGTTAGTTGAAAACCTGCGAAGAAACAAAACTGAATTCATTCATTTGTTTTTGTCAAGTAAAAACAATCGAAAGTTTTCTTTTTTACGTTCCTTTATTTATTTATTTCTTGTGTCTGTTATCGCTTTTAATTTATTTTCTAACGCATAAGTGAAAACGAACGTTTTTTTTTTGGCATCCAAAGTCGTCGATCGTTTTCTCGATTCGTTGCATAATATGTCAAATGATCGATCGTCTTTTGTTTATGTTTTTAACGAAAACCAGGTTGTCCTTGATAGTGACAGTGCTCTTGTCAGTTTCAAATTAATTAATTTTTTTGTGTTTAAATTTCCCGCCGCTGTCAAACTGCGCTGTTACATAACCTAACTTTGTTTTGTGATTGATGCCATTTTGATGTCGATACTGCCAACTTAGAGGCAGTGTTGCCAACTCTTCAATGAACTTTTCCCGAAGTCGTTTGTTAAAAAGCGTTTTGTGGTGACATCTGTTATAACAATTAACGACAAAAAAAAATTGTTTTTGACAATTTACAGAAAACGAAGAAAAAAAAACGAAACAATAGTAACTTTTGAACAATTTATTTTCTAAGATAGAAGTCAAAACGAAAGATTTTTTTTCTATATCCAAAATCGTCGACTGTTTTTTGGCTTCTTGTATTTGTGGAATGATCGATCGTCTTTTGTTTGTTTTTAACAAAAGCCTTCAAACCAGGTTATGTTACTGTAGCACTGCTTGGACATTGACAGTGGTAGTGACAGTTAGTTTTCGTCTTGTATTGAAATTGCCTATCGCTGTCAAACTGTGCAGTTGCATAACCTAACTTTTGTTTCGTGATTGGTGACGTTTTGAAGTCGGTATTGACAACTCAGAAACAGTGTTGCCAAGTCTTCGATAAACTTTCCCCCATTGACGTTGGTTGAAAACTCCCGAAATTGACACTGCGTTATACACTCCAAATTCTTGTTTTCTTTTTATCGAAACCTACTTTTAGAAAAATAATTATACTTCAGTTGACTCTGTCATTTTGTATAGGTGACATCTGTCATAAAAGAACCAACAATAAAAAGACATTGCTTTCGCCAACTTGTAGAAGAAAAAAAATTTTTTTTTTACAAACAAAAACCATTTTATCATTAATTGCATTTTGTTTCTCTTTTCTATTTATTTATTTTTTTTTGTGTCTTTCGAGGAAGAAAACGCGATTATTCTAGATTTATTTCGCAGTTGATTGTGTTTTGTTCTTCGATTGTGAAAAAGAAAGTCGGAATTCGGACGTCTTTTGTCATCGCTCTTAATATACACCTATTTTCTGACGCCGCGAGAGATTTTGTGTTTGTTTCATGCATTTGTTAAACAGTCGCGATCGTCTTTTGTTTATGTTTTTAACGAAAACCATCAAGTCGCATCTTATTTTGCGATTTTATACGCCGAAGCCAGCATTGCCAATTCTAACACACTTAAGTAGAATGACGAAAAGAAAAGAAAAGATAATTGAACACAAGAAACAAACGAAAGATTTTTCAGAAGCTTCCCGAAATCGCGGGTTTTCTTTTTACACAGAAAGAAACAAAAATAAAGAAATGGAAAGAAACAAGAGAAAGTTCGATTTTCAAAAGTTTCGTGCCGATTAGAAAAAGAAACAGAAAAAAAGTTGAAATGCAATGAAACAAATGAAAGCTTTATTTATTTATCAAAAAAGTGAAAACATAATTTGTTTTTTCTTCGGCATTTGTTTATTTATAGTGAAATTTTTAACGAATTAATCTGAATGCTGTTTGCGAAAGTCCGTTGGCAACACTGATCACATTAAAGACAATAAAAATTAGGTTATGTTCTATCATTTGTTAAAAGATCGGTCGTCTTTTGTTTATTCTTTTTAACAACAAAACCATCAACTCGCGTTTTTTTGCAGTTTCATGAGGAAGCCTATGTTCCCAATTGAAATAGTAACGCAATACGTTTGAAAAAAAATAAAAACAATTGATTTTCTCAGCATATGTTTCTAGTGATATTTAAGCTAAACGTTCGGACTTTTTGCAAGCACCTGTTGGCAACACTGGTCATTAAAGACGGAATAAAAATTATTTGTTAAATGACCGATCGATCGTCTTTTGTTTGTTTTTTAACAGAAAAAAAAAACATCAATTGACGTTTTTTTTCCAATTATTTTAAGCTGAAGCCAGGCTTGCCAATCGTAACGTTGGAAAAAAATTATCCCTCCATTTGTTTCTAGTGATATTTTTAGTGAATTATTTTGTGCAACTTTTCGGCGATTATTCAAGCGAATGTTCCGACTTTTCGGCGAATCCCTGTTGGCAACACTGGTCACTAAAGACAAAATTACAAAAAAATGACAGTACGATGTGCATTTTCTTGCACGTCAACATGATGACACTATTCAAAAGTTAAGGTACGAAGCGAATTAGAACTTGCGTTAACAGTTTTGAGTAAAACAAAGGAATATTACCGGCGGTAATTTGAGTTAACCTATTGGTTTCTCGAACAATACCCCATCATTAGCACGCGGGATCGGAAAGTTACTTGCATTCTTCGGGCGAGCGCACTATCTGCCGTACTAATTATTTGTTGTTGACTTTTTTTGTTTCGTGTCCGCCGTTAGTTTATTTTAATTATCGGCCGTTTAGGAGCGATCACGTCTCATCATATCGCCACGTGAATTGCGCCTTAAAATTCATGATCATGACGAAATCCCCTAAAACTCGATTTACAATCGGAGCAGGCCATCTCAGTTGGCAACACTGAGAAATTTGACAGTATCTCACATTTGAGGTTAATTCTGCGCTTGAATCCCTTTAAAATGCAATTCAATTATGATCAAGGTAGGCCGTGCTTTTTATAACGCAGTTGTTAACTTTGACGGTCTCTCTCTCTCACATTTGAGGTTAGTTCTTCGCTTTGAATCTTTGAATAACGCACGCGGCTTTCTCTGGTAACCTTTTACTCGATATTCGGTATTTTTAGAATAATGTGTAATCTTCTAGTTAAAGAATTTGACAGTTATTCGATTTTGAGGTTAGCTGATGTCATCAACTTTCCTTTTTCCAACTGTTTAGGGACTTTAAGCTTGGCGTCCCTTTTCACGAGCGCACAACAAATCACGGCTCAAGGTCACCTTCTTCCCTCTCCCTTCAAAGGCCGAAATAAAGTGAGGTTATGGTTGACGTTCGTGTTCATTTTGAACTTCTTTTTGTGCATTACCTTTAAAATTAGCTTTCAATTTGAGAAATCCCATAGAATTAACTGTTAATTAATTAAAAATTGCGAGGTTAAGTTTGCGAATAAACTTAACCTCGCAATTATGACAGATGTCAAGCGTCAACGTCAAACAGCAATTGTTTCGAGCAGCCACAATTTTGAATGTCGTTGCTATCACGGCCTACTCTAGTTATAAATTCGTTTGTTTTTCTGGTACGCTGTTAAACGAAAGCGTCAGGGAACGCGTTTGTCAATTTTCTGTTGACAATCGAAGTTGACGGTGTTTTATAGGTTAGCAAACGTTTTATCGTCTATCCTTCTGACGTTTCCTATGTCTATTATTTTGACGTTTACCGTTTTGATGTTTCTCGACGTCTATCATTTTGACGTCTGTCACTTTGGTATTTCTTGACGTCTATCACTTTGACATTTCTTGACGTCTATCACTTTGACATTTCTTGACGTCTATCACTTTAACATTTCTCGACGTCTGTCACTTTGACGTTTTTTTACATCTGTTATGTTGACGTCTGTCATTCTGACGTTTCATGACGTCTGTCATTCTGATGTTTCTTATGTCTGTTATTTTGACGTTTCTTACGTCTGTTATGTTGATGTCTGTAATTTTGACGTTTCACGACGTCTGTTATTTTGGCGTTTCTCGACGTCTGTCATTCTGACGTTTCTCGACTCCTGTCTCTTCTTATGTCTGTCATTTTGGCGTTTCTCGACGTCTGTCATTCTGACGTTTCTTATGTCTGTCATTTTGACGTTTCTTTTAGCTGTTATGTTGACGTCTGTTATGTTGACGTTTCTTATGTTTGTCATTTTGGCGTTTATCGACGTCCGTCATTCTGATGTTTCTTACGTCTGTTAATTTGACGTTTGCCATTTTGACGTTCCTCGAGGTCTGTCGTTCTGACGTTTCTTAGGTCTGTTATGTTGACATTTGTCATTTTGACATTTCTTGACGTCAGTAATTTGAGAAATTTGTGGATTTATAATTTTTTTTTAAATATAAGGCTTCGCTCCTTCATTTGTTTCAAGCAAGTGTTGCCAACATTTCTTTATATATTTTGAAAAATCGAATTAAAAATGCCAGTTTTGATTGCAAAGCTTGCCAATTACTACTCAGACGTACCAACCACAGAAAATTGTCCAGTTTTAACACAATTTGCAAATATTTACGTTTTACTCATTTCATATTCAAACATTGCCAGTGTTACCAACATTTTTTTAGGAAAACAGTTTTTTTTATTTCAAATTTACTTCCTTGAAATTCCTCTCAATGTTTTGTATCACTCACGACAACCTAACCAAAAAGAGCTGACAGGTTTGACAGCAGACATGCATGCCAACTACTCAGGCATACCAACCACTAAAAAGTTCTCGCTTCGGTGTTCCAAATATTGTTCCTGTGAGTGACTTTTTTTAATTCTGAACTTCACAAAATTATTTCGACTGTTTTTTTTTTAATATCACTCCATGTAACCTAACCCCAAAAAAAACTGACAGTTTGACAGCAGGGGCGTACTAATCTACTAAATTTTTGTTTGTTACTTTTTGACGATTGTATGAAAACCTGAGAACCAAGAAAAAAAGTGTTGTTCGCTGCAACAATGTTATTGTTGGCTTCGCGCTTGCTTGACTCGGTTCTGTTTCGAAACCGGGACAAGGCCGCCTGGAATGCGATCGGTGAAACGAGTTGAATTTCATAAATGCGTTAAATTGCACAACGATTTACATAAGAAACGCGCGTCATCCTCGCCGGTTTCAGATAATTAAGAAACGATTTACGTCCGCCCGCCTCTCAAATTGCCATTCGAGTAAATTTAAACGAGACAAACTAATTCGTATTAATTTGCAGTTTCTGTTACAGTCGACCGACAAGGACATCGAAGTAGCGGACTTCTGGAAGTCGAGGCACGCGAACGCGAAGAGCTCCTCCGAACGGTCGGATTCGCCCAGGAACGCGTTCAAGAGATGGAGGAAGAACGTCGGACTGAAGAGTCAGAATGCGAACAGCAACAAGGCGGCAACGACGACGACGACCACGTCGTCCAATAATACCCACGAGAAGAAGAAAGATGAAGACATGTCGCTCTTGAAATTCCTGGCGATTGTAAGTTTTTCAGTTTTTTATAGAATGTAGTATGATTTGCTTTTAATGTAGAAACACCCTGTGTAGGGCTGTTAATCTAGAAGTACACTGAAATTACAAAATTTAAAATAATTAATAGAACGAATTATTTTCTTTTAATTGAGAAACACCCTGTAGAGAGCAGAGCAATAATTAAAAATTACAAAATTTAAATTAATTGAAAACTATAACCTCCCAAATTATTTGTTTTTTTATTCAGAACACCCCGTAGAGTGTAAATTAAAAACTAGAACTTTTCAAATTATTTGCTGCTAATTCAGAAACATCCTGTACAGCAATAATTAAAAATTATAAAATAGACCCTTACAAATTATTTGTCTTTAATTCATAAACACCCTGTAGAGTAATAATTAAAAATTACAGAATTTAAAATAACTAAGAAACTAGACCAGTGTTGCCAGATGCGAGGAAAAAATCCCTTTTCGGAGGGATTTTAGCATCCTTTGTGAAAAAAAGTTTTTTTTTTTAACAAATGGAAGAAAATCCCTTTTCGGGGTGGGGAGGGGGGTTTTAGCAGCATCCTTCGCGACGAAATGGATTTTTTTAATAAATAGCTTGATTTTTCTCGACGTCTGTCATTCTGACATTTCTTATGTCTGTTATTTTTATGTCTGTCATTTTGGCGTTTCTTGATGTCTGTCATTTTGACGTTTCTTGATATCTGTCACTTTGGCGTTTCTTGACGTCCGTCATTGTCACGTTTTACGACGTCTGTCATTTTGACGTTTCTCGACGTCTGTCAATCTGAGGTTTCTTACGTTTGTTATGTTGACGTCTGTCATTTTGGCGCTTCTTAATGTCTGTCATTTTGACGTTTCTTCTATCACTTTGGCGTTTCTTGACGTCTGTCATTTTCACGTTTCACGACGTCTGTCATTTTGACGTATCTCGACGTCTGTCAATCTAACGTTTCTTACTTTATGTTGACGTCTGTCATTTTGGCGTTTCTTAATGTCTGTCATTTTGACGTTTCTTGAGTCTGTCACTTTGGCGTTTCTTGATTTCTGTCATTTTGACGTTTCTTGAGTCTGTCACTTTGGCGTTTCTTGATTTCTGTCACTTTGGCGTTTCTTGACGTCTGTCATATTGACGTTTCTCGACGTCTGTCAATCTGACGTTTCTTACGTTTGTTATGTTGACGTTTGTCATTTTGGCGTTTCTTGTTGTCTGTCATTTTGACGTTTCTTGAATCGGTCACTTTGGCGTTTCTTGATATCTGTCACTTTGGCGTTTCTTGACGTCTGTCATTTTGACGTTTCTCGACGTCTGTCAATCTGACGTTTCTTACGTTTGTTATGTTGACGTTTGTCATTTTGGCGTTTCTTGTTGTCTGTCATTTTGACGTTTCTTGAATCGGTCACTTTGGCGTTTCTTGATATCTGTCACTTTGGCGTTTCTTGACGTCTGTCATTTTGACGTTTCTCGACGTCTGTCAATCTGACGTTTCTTACGTCTGTTAATTGAAAATAATTAGAAAACTTAGAACCTCCCAAATTATTTTCTAATTATTCAGAAACGCCCTGTAAAGTGTAGAGCAATAAGAATATTAATTACACTAATTCATAAACACCCTGTGGAGTGTAGAGAAATAAATAAAAATTATAAAAGTTAAAATAACTGGACCAGTGTTGCCAGATGCAAGGGAAAAATCCCTTTTCGGAGGGATTTTTAGCATCCTTTGCGAAAAAAGGTTTTTCTTAACAAATGGAAGAAAATCCCTCTTCAGGGGGGGGGGATTTTAGCAGCATCCTTCGCTGCAAGGACAAGTTCTCAAAACTAAAAAACAAAAATAAAAATGTCAGAATCAAAGCTGCAACTTCATTTTGAACAACAAAAGCAATAAGCTCAGTATTATTCGAGATACAAAAACAAATTATTGCTTATGTTCTTTGTTTTTTTTTATGTTGGGTGTAGGTGTGTCTCTTTTAACCGATGCATCCTCAAATGTACAGTCGTGGGCAGCTAAAAGGACCGCTCGGAAATTTGACATAGTTTTACTGCATTTAGTTCTCTTGCAACCGTCCGCGACTGTACTTAACTTTGCAAAACCAAAGCTGCCTTTAATCACAAACCCAGTTCGTTTGATTTATTTACTTTTTTTATACTTACGACCGAATAAATCGTTATTCTTCTTGGCAGTCATTATTCGCGTTCTGCGACAGGTGTAAACGACCAAAAAAAATTGCAGAAAACAACACAACAAATCGAAAGGTCAAACAAACACTTTCGCAGTTGAACTGAAGTTGCTGCATTCAATTTCGTGCGAGCGCAGCGCAAAAAACTTGCGCAAATTTTTTTGGTTGTTTGTTGCAGTTTTTTCTTTCGTTTTGAGGACACAAAGTTCAAATCGCACTCGATGATATCACGTGAGAAACGTATGCCCAAAACAAATTCACAGAGCGAAAACAAAACAAATAAACAAATACTTGGGGCAAAAAGCGTGTCGTTCAAGGAAACTAAGAGAGTGTTTAAGAAAAAAAAATGGGTAGATTCAATCAAAAACAAAAGTGAATAGTTGAAGAAATAGTTGCTGATTGAAACCAATTTGCTTTGGCTATTTTTAGCCCCGATCTTTGATTGAATTGCATGCAGCGCACAGTTCGCTGGCCGTTTCGTTTCGTACACGAAACCGAATCGTGATCGTCGCTGGAAATCGCAGATTTTGGCACGTGATTTTTTGGGGTCAAAATTTTGAAAATTCGACGACTTTGCAGTTAACAAAAAAATATGCAATTTGCGTGAAACAGCACGCTAACAAATTGCACCGATTTCGCAAGAACAACTGCAAACAAACCGCACTCGTCAACTGAAGCAAATAATATTGCTACGGCAAGAGTTGTTCTAAAGTTTTTCTCTCTTCGAGTTATTAAAAATCCCTAGGCGCAATAACAGGCTAAATTCTTTCTAAACATAGTTAGATTATTATAATAGTAATTAACTTTTGTAATATGTCAAAAAAAAAGGAAAAAAGATGCCTTTTGTCGATCTGTTGTTAAAAATCCCCCTAAACGGAGATTTTCCCTCGCATCTGGCAACACTGCCTTAAAGATTGTAAATTTGAAATTCCCTTTTATTATTACGTACTTTTTTTTAATTATTACTATACAGTGTGATTCTGTAATAACAGTACATAATTTGGAAGGTTTCAGTTTTCATTTTGTAATTTTTAATGATTACTATACAAGGTGTTTCTGGATTAACAGAGATAATTAACGGAAATAATTCGCGAGGCTTCTCGCTTTAATTTTTTTTATTCTTCCAATTATTAAAAAAAAAAACTTCATCGCTGAAAATCTCCCAAAAGAGGAATTTTCTTGCATCTGGCAACACTGCCTTAAAGATTATAAATTTGAAATTCCCTTTTACTATGTACTTTTTTTTTAATTATTACTATATGTGGCAAAACAAACATAATAATACAAAACGCCCTGTATAATAACGATTTTTAGAAGAATAATACAATTTGAATTGTGTTATTCTGTTTGTTTTGTCACAATTCTTTTAAAACTATTATTATACAGGGTGTATTTTTATTAATTAATTAGGAATAATCAAATTAAAACAATGAAAACAAAAGACAATCGATTTAACACCGCATTTTAATAGATTAAGATTTTTTTTCAAAAAAAAAAAAACGAACAGGCAAAGAATGAAATAATAGAATTTTTAAAAAGTATAAAATAATAGAATTTTTAAAAAGTATGAAATAAATTTAAAAAAAAACAGTGGAAACAAAAGACAATCGATTTTACAACGCAATTTAATAAATTGAGATTTTTTTCTAAAAAATTTTTAAAAAACGAACCGACAAAGAATGAAATAGAATTTTTAAATAATATGAATTAAATTAAAAAAAAAACAATAAAAACAAAAGACAATCGATTTTCAAACGCAATTTAATAGATTAAGATTTTTTCAAAAAATTAAAAAAAAAGGACGAACAGGCAAAGAATGAAAAAAAAGTTTTTAAAAAATATGAAATAAATTTAAAAAAAAACAATGAAAACAAAAGATGATCGCCGAAGAATGAAATAAAAGAATTTTTAAAAAAATATGAAATAAATTAAAAAAACAATCAAAAACAAAAGACAATCAATTTAACAACACAATTTAATAGTTTGACTTTTTTTTCAAAAAATTTAAAAAAGACGAACGGGCAAATAAAAAAAAGAATTTTTGAAAAATATGAAATAAATTTTAAAAAAAACAATGAAAATAAAAGACAATCGACAAAGAATGAAATAGTAGAATTTTTAAAAAAATTGAAATAAATTTAAAAAAAAACAACGAAAACAAAAGACAATCGATTTTACAACGCAATTTAATAGGTTAAGAACGAAAATGAAATGATAGAATTAAAAAAAAAATTCGAAACAAAACAAAAGACAATCGATTTTACAACATAATCTAATAGATTGAGATTTTTTCAAAAAATTTAAAAAAAAAACGAACAAGCAAAGACAACGAAATAATAGAATTTTTTAAAAAATCCGAAATAATTTTAAAAAAACCGTAAAAACAAAAGACAGTCGGTTTTACGGCACAGTTACGAAGATTATAAATAAAAAGAGAGTGTAGAAACAAATGAACAAACTTTAAAGAAATGTAGAACAACATTAAAAAAAAAAACAAATAAATCCGCGAGGCAGAGTTCAGCAAATGCGAATTAAATTAAAACAAAACGAGAGAAGACTTTCGACGCATTCCAACAGAGGGCGCTGTTTGAATGTCTTGTAACGGCGCAAGCCACTTTTTACGCCCCGCCCCGAATTGAGTGTCGCTTGAAACTCACACTCACCCTCGTAGAAATAAACGAAAAGAAGACCGTCGGCGGATTTCAACAGATGGCGTTGTTAAACATCTTACACTAACGCAGCAAGTAGCAATTAAAAATAAATAATTAAATGAGGAACATGAGTTGCCTAGGAGCTTTCAGTTTCTGTGTTCGAAACAAAACGATCCGAGAAAAGTTGGCCACAGTGATTATACCGTGAATTCAAAAAGTAATGACCGGGCAACATGCTAAAAGTTGGAGCCAAAATGGCTGTATTCTGCGGTACTTGAAACTGTAAAGTTTTTTTTCTTGTTGTTCTAGAACGCGTTAGATCTAAGCGCACCTGCCAGCGACGTCCTTTTAAAAAGCAGAAACAGCGGATGGTTCCAACTCAGCGGACACCCGGACAGCCTCGCCCCGGCCGGTCCCGGAACCGTCTGGAAGAAGCGCTCCGGAGGCCCGGACGACACGGAACGCCTCGTCTACGAGGAAATCTCGCAGGATCCCGCCATCAGGGACATTGTCCCGAAGTACTACCGCGAAGTCGACTACAAGGGCGAGAAATTCATCGAGCTGCAGGACCTCCTTCACGGATTCCAGGTGAGAGAAAAAAAGCGGCATTTGCGTAAGCAAGCCAGAATTTATTAGCGAATTCCACACTATATATAGCCTGATTAGAATATGCGCCGACGAAAATCTTCCGTTTTTTCTGGCGAATGACGTCCGCGTTCGAATATCACGCAATCCTCTGTGTAAACCTGTATGCTATTTTTAGTCTTCTCTCCTCGAAGGTTGAAATTCATCAAATGACTTCTTTTCCAGGACCCTTACGTAATCGACGTGAAGATGGGCACGCGGACGTTCCTGGAGTCGGAAGTGAGGAAATCCACTGCCAGGCCGGATCTTTACCAGAAAATGGTGGCCATAGATCCTAGCGCCCCCACGCGCGAAGAACATCAATGCAAGGCGGTGACGAAGCTGCGTTACATGCAGTTTCGCGAGCTACAATCGTCCTCGTGCAGCCACGGCTTTAGAATCGAGGCGATGAAATGCCGGGGCACGCCGCCCGTTACGGACCTGAAAACTGTGAAATGCGTCGACGAGGTCAACCGCACGCTCGACCTCTTCCTGAACAACCGCGAGGACGTGAAGCAGAGGCTCTTGTACAGACTGAACGAGATGAGGAGCAAGATCGAGCAGTCCGAGTACTTCAGGAGGCACGAGGTCGTTGGGAGCAGCGTCTTCATGATCTACGACGACAATAAAGTCGGCGCGTGGTTGATAGACTTCGCCAAAACCAACAAGCTGCCGGACGGAGTTACGGTTAACCACCGGAGGCCGTGGATACAGGGGAACCACGAAGAGGGACTGCTGTTTGGATTCGATCAACTCATTCAAGTGAGTTTCTTTTTTTTTTTAATTATTGTTTATGTCTTGGAGAGTTATGGTGTAAATTACTCGTCGGGGCAATTATTTTATTTGCGGCCAAATTAAGGAATTAACGCGCGCGCCTTAATCGTTCTAATGTGTTTTGCGCTTGCTTCGCGTGCCATAAAAAAATTGGGAATATTCCAGCAGTGAATTACAAATAATGTGTTTTCTTAGCTTTTTTGACTTCAAATTAAAAGTTTCTTCGCCCCCCATTTTGACAGTTGACAGCTTGAAACAATTTCAAAATTAAAATAATTGCCGCCGCGGTTGATAACAATAAAAAGCTGGAACGTCCTGGTTACTTCTGGAATCTCAATAAAATTGCTTCATTTGTTTTTAATTGATGAAAATTTGTTTTTAATTGATGAAAATCCCGTGATCGACGTGCTTTCGATGTTCTTTTGTTTTGATCGACTCGGTGTTGAGGACGCGCTTCATTCGCTAAGGAAATAACAAATCTTTATTTTTTTTTTAATCGAATTATTTGGCGTATTGATTTTCAAATGTTTTTTGGTTTAAATAGTTTTTATTTTGTTTTTTTTTTAATTGACATTTTATTTCTTCGATGTTCTTTTGTTTTAATTAATTTTCTTCATTAAAAAAAAAAAAAAAAACAAAAAAACGAGTGCGCTAGGAATCTTAACTAAGAGAGTTCAATTGTTTCTTTTTTGCTTTTGTTTATTGTCACGACGTGATTTTATTCAATTGTTGAAAACGTGCCTCCTTTGTTTTGGAAGACTGATTATTATTCATATTCTTTTTTTTTTAAGAAATTTAATTGGCATTTAATTTTTTTTCGATGGGCCTTTGTTTTGATTAATTGTGTCGATTAAAAAAATCAAAAACAATTGCGCTAAGGACCTCTACTGAGACGTTCAATTTTTTTTGCTTTTCTTTTCTTTGTTTCAATTGTTGGAAACGTGCTTCGCTTGTTTGTTTAATTAATTATTGCTTTTTTTTTTGTTTTTTCGTGAAATTTAATTGGCATTTTATTTTATTGGTAGTCGTTTGTTTTAAATAATCAATTGTTGTTGTTTTTTCGTGAAATTTAATTAGCATTTTATTTTATCGATCGTCTTTTGTTTTGATTAATTCCCTCTGTCAATTAGGAAACAAAAACAAATGCGTACCTTTACCAAGAAATTCAATTGTTTTTTTGCTTTTCTTTTGTTTATTGTTACGAAGTCATTTTATTCAATTGTTGGGGGAACGTGCATCGTTTGTTTTGAGTATTTTTTTTTTCATGAAATTTAATTGGTATTCTATTTTAATGATAGTCTTTTGTTTTGACTAATTGTATCTGTCAATTAAGAAACAAAAACAAGTGCGCTAGTAACCTTTACTAAAAAATTCATTTGTTTTTTTTCTGCTTCTCTTTTGTTTATTGTTACGAAGTTGTTCGATTGTCGGGAACGTGTCTCGTTTGTTTTAAATAATCGATTAAATATTCTTTTTTTTTTTTCGTTAAATTTAATTGACTTTTATTTTATCGATCGTCTTTTGTTTCGATTAATTCCATTTGTCCATAATTAAAAAAACAAAAACAAGTGCGCTGAGCACGTTTACCAAGAAATTCAATTGTTTTTTTGATTTTCTTTTGTTTATATTGTTTCGAAGTTATTTTATTCAATTGTTGGGGCAACGTGCATCGTTTGTTTTAGATAATTGATTTATTTCTATTGTTTTTTTAAAGAAATTTAATTGACATTTTATTTTATCGATGGTTTTTTGTTTTGATTAATTCCACTTGTCAATTAAGAAACAAAAACAAATGCGCTGAGTACCAAAAGATTCAATTGTTTTTTTTTTGCTTCTCTTTTGTTTATTGCTACGAAGTCATTTTATTCAATTGCTCGGGGAACGTGCATCGTTTGTTTTGAGTATTTTTTTTTCGCGAAATTTAATTGGCATTTTGGTTTATCGATAGTCTTTTGTTTTGATTAATTCCAGTTGGCAATTAAGAAGCAAAAACAAGTGCGGTGGTAACCTTTACTAAAAAATTCATTTGTTTTTTAGCTTTTCTTTTGTCTGTTGTTACGATGTGATTTTCTATAAATTGTTGGGGGAACGCGTCTCGTTTGTTTTAAATAATCGATTAAATATTCTTTTTTTTTCTTTTATTTTATCGATGTTCTTTTGTTTTGATTAATTTCATTTGTCCGTAATTAAAAAAAAACAAAAACAAATGCGCTGAGCACGTTCACCAAGAAATTCAATTGTTTTTTGCTTTTTCTTTTGTTTATTGTTAGGATATGATTTTATTCAATTGTTTGAAAACGTGCCTCGCTTGTTTTTTTTTTCAATCAAGAATTTTTTTTCTTTCCTCCTGATATTTAATTTTTTCTTTCCTCCTGATATTTAATTGGCATTTCACTTTATTGATAGTCTTTTGTTTTGATTAATTATAATCTTAAGCGCCGCACGTCATTTTTCAAATTAACAATTGACAGCTTGAAACAACTTTAAAATTAAAATAATTGCCGCCGCGGTTGATAACAATAAAAAGCTGGAACGTCCTGGTTACTTCTGGAATCTCAATAAAATTCGCTTGAACCAGTCTAGTAAAGGATGTATGATTTTCTCATCGGGTAAGTCGGTCGCAGCCGCCGTTTTCAACGATAAAAAGCTCTAACGCGAGTCAGTATTACGCGATCATTGCAATAAAATGCAATTACATAGTCACGAGTGCGTAGAGCGCAATATTCCATAGAATTCCAGTTTCGATCACTTCAAGTTTTTTGACGTTTTTTTTTCGTTAATCGTTATCGATTGCAAGTTGCAGGTAAACACGCAAAAAATAAATTACGCCCATAATGAGACGATTGATTAAAAAACAAAGTTTATTTACATGTTTAATTGTGCCGAGCAATGTTTAAATTAAAAATTATTATAAACAACAACAATTTTATGAAACTTATCTGGCGGTAATGAGATCGTAAACATTTCGATTAAAAATTGTTGCTTTTGTATCACGATCATCACATCCGACAAGCCGGTCGCAGTCGCATTAGGCGAGGAATATGTCGGATCGATCCATTTCGTGAGCGGTCTACTCGTTTCATTCGTGACACGCCTTCGTTCGTTTGTTTTTTTTTTTGTTTCAATCCAAGCGCGATTATGTAACAACAAATTCTCCTTTTTTTTTTATTAACCGCCGATTGTTAACAAATAATGCCTTTGTTTGTGACGTAATTATTAACAAGTAATTGCGAAACGGTAAAAATAAACTTCTTCTTTTGTTTCAATCGATTCATTTGTTGACAAAACACGGATCCTATGTGTGCGAAGTTCGCTCGTTACGATTTTCTTTTGTTTGAGAACTAATCACCTCTCCGACGCGGCTGATTCGATTTGTTTATTTATTAATTGTGTGAAATGCGTTCGATTTGTTTATTTTTTTCGTTAGGACGTCGCGTAATGAAACTGTTTTTTTCGATTTTCTATTGTTTCCATCGCTCGATCGTTGTTTTGAACGTGCCTCGTTTGTTGACGAAACAAAAGCTTGCCGCGAGAGGAGAGATCATTTATTTATGAAATTCAACTGTTTATTTTGTTTTTTAAATTATTGTTTGCCAAAGACGTCACACGGAAGTCAGTTTTTCTTGTTGCTTCGTTTGTTTTTAATTGAAAATCCCGTAATCGACATGCTTTCGATGTTCTTTTGTTTTGATCGACTCGGTGTCGAGGACGCGCTTCATTTGTCAAGGAAATAACAAATCTTCATTTTTTTTTAATCGAATTATTTCGCGTTTTGATTTTCAAATGTTTTTTGGTTTAAATAATTTTTATTTTGTTTTTTTTTTTACTTTAATTGGCATTTCGTTTTTTCGATGGTCTTTTGTTTTGATTAATTATTTTCTTAAGCACATTGCACGTGTCAATTAAAAAATCAAAAACAAGTGCGCTAGGAACCTTTACTAAGAAGTTCAATTGTTTTTTTTTTTTTTGCTTATTGTTTTACGATTTTTGCAATTGTTAAAAACGTGCCTCGTTTGTTTTAAATAATCGATAAAAAATATTTACTTTTTTCGTGAAATTTAATTGGCTTTTAATTTCATCGATAGCCTTTTGTTTTGATTAATTCCATTTGTCAATTAAGAAACAAAAACAAGTGCGCTGAGTACCTTTACTAAAAAAATTCATTTGTTTTTTGCTTTTCTTTTGTTTATGTTACGAAGTTATTTTATTCAATTGTTGAAAACATGCGTCGTTTGTTTTAAATATTCTTTTTTCATGAAATTGGGATTTTATTTTATGGATAGTCTTTTGTTTCGATTAATTGCATTTGTCAATTTAAAAAAAAAAAAAAAACAAGTGCGCTGAGAACCTTTACCAAGAAGTTCAATTGTTTTTTTTTGCTTTTCTTTTGTTTATTGTTACGATATGATTTCATTCAATTGTTGAAAACGTGCCTCATTTGTTTTAAATAATTGATTTTTTTTCTTTTTTCGTGAAATTTAATTGGCTTTTTATTTTATCGATGGTCTCTTGTTTTGATTGATTCCATTTGTCAATAATTAGAAAACAAAAACAAGTGCGCTGAGAACCTTTAGTAAGAAATTCAATTGTTTTTTGCTTCTCTTTTGTTTATTGTTACGAAGTTATTTTATTCAATTGTTGTAAACGTATCTCGTTTGTTTTAAATATTCTTTTTTCGTGAAATTTAATTGGCGTTTTATTTTATTGATAGTCTTTTGTTTTGATTAATTCTATTTGTCAATTAAGAAACAAAAACAAGTGCGGTGGTAACCTTTACTAAAAATTTCAATTGTTTTTTTTTTGCTTTTCTTTTGTTCGTTGTTCCGATGTGATTTTGTTTAAATTGTTGGGGGAACGTGCCTCGTTTGTTTTAAATAATCGATTAAATATTCTCCTTTTTTTTTCACGAAATTTAATTTTGTATTTTTGTTTTTATCGATAGTCTTTTGTTTTGATTAATTCCACTTGTCAAAAACGGTACCAAGAAGTTCAATTGTTTTTTTTTTTGCTTTTCTTTTGTTTATCGTTACAATGTGATTTTGTTCAATTGTTAAAAACGTGCCTCGTTTGTTTTAAATGATCGATTCTTTTTATTCTTTTGTCAAGAAATTTATTTAGCATTTTATTTTTTCGATGGTTTTCTGTTAGGATTATTTTCTTAATAATAATAATAATAATAATAAAACAAGTGCAGGAAAAACCTCGACTAAGAAGTTCAATAAGCCAAGAGGTCTTCAAACAAAAGAATTCTTCCGCGATCTTCTTTTTTCCTGGTTGAAATTATAGTGCCACCTCGTATTTTCAGTTGAACTTTTCTTTCCTCGTCAGTAAATGACTGAAGTCTAAGAGCACCCTGTACATGAACAAAATAGAGAAAAGTTGTTGCGCTCTACGCCGCCCGTGATATTATTTGTTGTTCAGCTATTTCGAGCTCGTGTCGTAAAAACAACCGATCGGCTGACCCTTCCTTTCCTGCCTCCTTATCGGATTGACGTCAACGGAAAGATTGATACAATTATTACAAAGACAGGAAACGCAAGCTGATAAGAACGCGCCGCACGCGAAACGAAACGAAACGAAAAAGGGCAATTGCGTCCGCGCCACGGCCCACCCTGGTTTCGCGCGTAGATCCTACCGTGTGGGGCCCTGCCAAAAAAGGAACGGGGGGCCATTAAGCGTTATTGCCGGTCGTTTACGGCGTAATTGACGTGATTATGTTTGAATGTTGATGTTTTTGGCGGACACGTCAGAAATAATTCATAGAAATTGCGCCGCCGGTGGTCTAGAACTAGATTTAACTTAGTACGATTTTCCGACCATCCTGTATATGGATTCGTCAATTAAAAATCGATGTTTTTGCCAGTTTTTCGTACATTTAGGGCAACGTCGCGGGTATTACGTCGAAGGCATCGAATCAATTTCATGTTTACATATTTTTGTTTCGTTTAATTTAAATCCGTCAAGTTATGTTGTACCCTGTATATTCTTGTTTTTATTTTCTATAACTCGTATGTATTTAGTTTAATTAAATTAATCTTTTGTTTTGTGATTATTGGAAGAATCATGGCAACCATGTTCAATATACACATAACTCTCCCGGTGTTGCCAGACGGCTCGCAAAATCGCATTCTCGTGGAATTTTCCCTGTTTCTTTTAATTTGAGTTGAGTGAAGCTAAAAACAATTCTAAATTGCATTTCTTTTGTTGCAGATCATCGAAGACGTAAAGATATCCTCGTCCCCAAATAACGATTCATTCTCAAAAGCGCTGCCAACTGTCACGGTCAAGTCTTGAGCTCTCGGATTGACAGAATCTCAGAACTCTCGAGGAAGATTTTGATGAAAGTTGGCGGTCGGTTTGAAGAGTGGAAGCTTCACACCGCGTGTTTTAAATCCACAAGCGCGCGCGCACGCGCGCTCGCGCGGTCGAAGACGATGGAAGCCCGAAGAAACTCCTGTGTTCAGTTTTGACTCGAAAGACTTCAAGTGCGCCTCCCCCTGTATATAAAGCAAGCAGTCTCTATGGTGGTCACCAGTATTGCGGACCAATGTTCTTAAGAAGTTTGTTTCTCTTGAAAACGTTCTAGTCGGAGCAATTATTCTCGATTTTTTTGGTCGTTTCTTCACGTGTTTAAATTTTTTTTTTCTGTACGGAATAGCACTGTTTAGGTTTACTTAAAACGCGATTGTCTAGTCACATAAGTAAATTGTAAATTGATTTTTAGGTACTTAAGTAATTTATGTAGGATCTTCGAATACGTTTTTGTACCATGTAAAACTGGCTTTATTATGTAATAATAACTCTTGTGTACTTATAAATAAAATATTTGTATAAATTTAATGATTTTTTATGCATAATTGCCACAGTCTTTAAAAAAGAACTGTTTGTGAGGTAGAATTTAATTTCAAACTATGAGAACGGCGACCTCTGTTAACCAAAGGTCGAAGCTTAAAGGCAGCATTACAGAAACCTGTAAAATCGAATACAGAATTTTTCTGAAGTTTAAGGTACTTTAGAAAATACAAACGTTCGCAGCGCCTCTATTATTCAGTAGCCGAAATAACGTTTACAGGAATCTGTAAGGTTGCTAAGTTGCGTGTATGGATTGAGTTTCATTTTTTAATTGTATATAACTAAAGAATTTTTAATAAATTGTAAGGGAGGATGAAACGAAATTCACGCGATCGCAATTTTACAGAGCGTCAAGACAAGCCAGCGCCCTCTGTCTGTGAGTAGCAGAAGCTTTAGCAGAATTACAGATTTCTGTAAGCTCGCTAAGGTGTGCGTGTAGTTTAGATTTTTGGATATTTAAACTGAACATTGCAAAATTAAAGAATTTCATTTTCCCAAAGGGATTTCTTTCCCCGGGGGACTTTCCTCCCCCTTACAATCTATTAAAGAATCTTTAAACCAAAACTTTTCCAAATCAAATCTTGCATGTGAGGTTTGAATGCGATGGTCACTTGTACCCCCACCCACCGTCCCCGGAGCTGTCGCCTTTATATAGTCCGAAAGGTTGCAAGTTGTAATGAGAGGTATGACGTCACAACAGCAATTTTTCCGTAATTTTCGATTTATTGAAGGAATTTTCCGCAATTAATTGTAGTAAGTTTTGTGTCTGGCAAAATAACGAACTCCTGTCTGAACGATGTGGTGACTCTCAAAAGAGCCCTTTAAATGGAGGACGTGTCCTTTCATCGCATGGAGGGAGGGAATGGTGTCACTGTGGTTTCCATACTTGTCCTGGGGTGCGTTCAGAAACTTCGTGTGCACTTTGATCGTGTAGTAATTGCATCTCTCTCCTTCACGATTTTTAATAGCTTTGTTCGCGGGGACGATCCATGGCTAGTCCTTGACAAATGCGCACGCGCTCTGCGATTATTGACATTTGCGGAGCGAGGAAGCTAAGATTTTGACAACAAAACGTCACTGGGATGACAGATTCGTTGCCAAAATCCAAGCTTCGATTTTGACAACAAAATGTCACTGGGATGACAGATTCGTTGCCAAAATCCAGGCTTCGATTTTGACAACAAAATGTCACTGGGATGACAGATTCGTTATCAAAATCCAAGCTTCCTCGCCCCACAAACGCTAATATCGTAGAGCGCATGCGCATCGTCTCCGCGAACAAATCTAATATATTTTGCATCTCACTCGTTTATTTCAAGAAGTCTTAGGTTTATGTTGTTTCCATGACAACGAGCGAATTTTACGCATTCCACTTCTAAAGTAAAGCGTGCAAAGTTTGCCCGTGGCCATGGAAATAATGTAATCGGGCAAGGCTTCCTGAAACAGACGAGCGAGATGCAAAATACATTAAAAATCGTGAACGAGAGAGAGAGATGCGATTACGCACGCCCAAAATGGTGCATCATCCGAACGCACCTCTCTGGCGTTAAACCTGTAAATAAACGAAACGTTAGAAGAAAAGCGCGCACGTACAAATTTGCCGAACAAATCACAGACGCATCCATCAAGCTGCAAAGTATCTACAGAGTGGTCTTTTAAATTTGACATCTGGTCGGCTGCAAAGCTAAGATTAAAAAAAATCGGGCAGCAAAAGCGAGGTTATGTATGTTGAAACTGTTGACAAAAATTCCACAGCACTCTAGATGTGAAATTAAAACAAAAAGATCACTCGGTATAACAAGAGTTAAGTAATTCGTTGATTATTGACAATCAGCCGTGTGCAATAGATTGTCAGACTATGTGAAACCGCTTACCAAAAAAACATATCAATTATTTTTGCTCTCCCTGTATATTAGCTGAAAATTCACAAAAAAAAAAGCGCGAATTTTCCTTATATTTATGGGAATTAAGGAGAGATTGAAACGAAGCAGAAAAAAATATGGTTCCGCCCGGGATCGAACCGGGGGCCTTCTGCGTGTAAAGCAGACGTGATAACCACTACACTACGGAACCGCATGGCACAGGTGCGTGCTCCTTCTTATTCGGTAACCAGAAGTAAATAAATAATTTAAAAAAAAAGAAAAAAAATCGGTCTTGGTTCCGCCCGGGATCGAACCGAGGACCTTCTGCGTGTGAAGCAGACGTGATAACCGCTACACTACGGAACCCTTGACTACGTCACCCTAAGGGGTGCGATGCCCTACGTACATCAACAGTTTTCATCAAGAAAGAAAATCAATACTTCTTTCTGCTTTCCATATGTCTCCCCAGTTATTGTTGTGAAAATACAAGGGGTAAACAAATATTTTTAGAATCACCATCACAGTTTCGACCATCTTTGGACATTTTCAAGTGAATTGCAAGCATTAAATTAATTCGACACCTGTAATTTACTTGAAAATGTACAAAGATGGTCGAAACAGTGAGCAATCCAATGAAGCCATGCAGATGATGTCATGGCAAGACCTGATGATATAAATGCAAATAAAAAAAAAAAAATTCGAATACCACTTGGTTCCGCCCGGGATCGAACCGGGGACCTTCTGCGTGTAAAGCAGACGTGATAACCGCTACACCACGGAACCACTGAGCTCCTCGCTTCTAACGTAATTTATTTAAACGAAACTCTTAGTGTTTACAAAATGGTACTCTAATAATAAACAAAACCTACTTAGGATCGTTTATATTTTGTTCACGCTGTATAACAAAATATAATTATTGTGAATTTAACGGCGTTTTCAATTTCAACTATCTCTTGAGCACTTTCAAAGCATTATTTCAACCTCATTTAATAATAGAAGACCGAGATACTTTGAGAGTGCTCTAGAGCGGTGAATCGAAAACACATGTGGAAGAGAGCGTGATATTAAAGCTGCGTTTCCGATTGACTAATATTTAATTGCACATGTTATTTCCATGCCTCAACAACGAATCCAATACAATATACATATAGGGTGACTGACAATTGTTCCGCATAATAGAATGAATGCCACAGATTATGTGAAAAATTCTATGGAATAGATTATAATTTATTTAAAATTTATCCAAATGGTATGTGACGTCAGCCTGCGTAGAGTCCTTGCAATATAAATTATTATTAACACGGAAATTTTCGTGTTGTAGTGCTTTATTCGTTTTCCTGTCAAAGCAGGTGTTGTTATTTTTACTTTCTACAATTTATACGGAATGATTTACCCCAAGTGATCGGCATGCATTTGTCAATTAAAAATTTCGTAAATGTCTTGGAGCTCGTATTCGAACTGATTCACTTTAATTCTGTTTAAAGGTCAAGTGTTAACGTCAAGCGCCGCAACGACCATAAAACTATAAAATACTTTTACTTGCCGCACTTTCTTAACCAGGGACGTATCGTCGTTTTGAGTATAATTTTCGATTAATTGGTTTTCGAAAACTGAAATACTGTCTGCCAAAAAAAAAAAAAACAAAAAAACAAAACAAAGAAACAAACAATACTTAACGAAAAAAAAAATCAAAAGACTAAAACTAAATACGAATTTGATTGACCAAGGCGAAAAAAAAAGCAACACGATATCTCTTTAAAGCAAAACAAATGACAACGGACAAGTCAAAAAAAAAAAAATAGATGCTGAAAGGAAACCGCGAATAATAAAAACAGAAACGGTAATACATATTTTTGAAAAAAAAAAAAATAACGATATAAAAGTATAGAAGCGCGATATTCAATAAATTGGCGAACGAAGAAACAAAAGACGATAAATTAATGCAACAAAAGACAATTGACACAATTGACGAAAGGAATGCCAAAGAATAAAAACGAGTAATATTAATGAAAAAGAAAAGATGATCGATTAATAAAATGCAGCAGAAACAAATGACGAACGTTTGCAGAGAGAAAAACGCGAAAAATAAATAATAATTAAGATTAAGAAAGAGACAAAAGATAATCAATTAATGAAGAAGTAAAATGAGGAAAATTAAGAAAAACAAAAGACAACTGACGACAGAAACGCGAAAGAATAAAAACGGGTAAGACTAAGAAAAACAAAAGGCGATCAGTTAACGCAGCACAGACAAATGACGAACGATCGACGAAAGCAACGTCAAAGAAAAAAAAACGAGTAAGGTTGAGAAAAACAAAAGACGATCGATTAATGCAGCCAAAGATAATTGACGAAAGAAACAAAAATGAGGAATATTAAGAAAAACAAAAGGCGTTCAATTAACGCAGCAAAGACAAGTGACGAACGATTGATGATAGAAACGCCAAAGAACAAAACCGAGGAAGAGTAAGAAAAACAAAAGACGATCAATTAATGCAACAAAGACAACGACTGACGTAAGAAATGCCAAAGAACAAAATTAAATAAGATAAAGAAAAACAAAAGGCGATCAATCAATAATGCAGCAAAAATAAATGACAAGTAATAAATACGATTAAGAAAGAGACAAAAGATAATCAATTAATTAAACAGAACGATTCACGAAAAAAAACGAAAGAACAAACACATGTGACGAACGTTTGAAAAAAGAAACGAGAAAAAAACAAAAAAAGAGTAAGATTAAGAAAAACAAAAGACAATCAACTAAGAAAGCTGAACGGAAAGAAACGCGAAAGAATAAAAATGGGCAAGACTAAGAAAAACAAAAGACGATCAATTAACGCAGCACAGACAAGTGACGAACGATTGAAGAAAGCAACGCCAAAGAACAGAAATGAGTAAAATGAAGAAAAACAAAAGACGATCAACTAATGCAGCGAAAACATGCGACGAACGTTTGACGATAGAAACGGGAAAAAACAAATATGAGTGAGATTAAGAAAAACAAAAGACGTACGATCAATTAACGAAGCGAAACGAGTGACGAACAATTGACGAAAGAAACGTCAAAGAACAAAAATGAGTAAGATTAAGACTAAAAACTAAAGACGATCAATAAATGCGGCAAAAACAAGTGACAAACGTCTGCGAAAAGAAACGCGAAAGAACGAAAATTAGTAGGAATAAGAAAAACATAATACGATCAGTTAATACAAGAAAGACAAGTGACGATTGTTTGAGGTTAGAAACGGGAAAAAAAGAGTAAGATTAAGAAAAACAAAACACGATCAATTAACGCAGCAAAGACAAATGACGAACGATTAACGAAAGAAATGCTAAAGAACAGAAAAGAGTACGATAAGAAAAACAAAAGACAACTGACGAAAAAAATGCGAAAGAACGAAAATGAGAAAGATTAACGGAAACAAAAGGCAATCAATTAAAGCTCAAAGGCAAATGACAAACGATCGAAGAAAGAAACGCCAAAGAAATGAAAATGAAAAAAAAAACAAAAGACGATCAATTAAAGCAATAAAACAACTGACGCAAGAAACGCGAAAGAATAAAAATGAGGAATATTAAAAAAAAAACAAAAGGTAATCAATTAAATAAAATGGAAAATACTGATTCCATGAAAAAAAAAACATCAAAATACAAAATTGACCAACGAGAAAAAAAAGCAAAACGATATCTTTCTCAAGCAAAACAAGTGACAATCGACATATTACTGGGGAAAAAAATGAATAACGATGAAACTCTAGCGCCATATTTAATACATTGACAAAGTCAAACGAAAAAACAAAACACCATGATGAGAAACAAATGACGAACGATTGACGAAAGAAACGCCAAAGAATAAAAACGAGGAAAAGTAAGAAAAACAAAAGACAACTCACAAAAGAAATGTCAAAGATCAGAAGTGAGTAAGAATAAGGTTAAGAAAAACAAAAGTCGATCAATAAATGCAGCAAAAACAAACGACGAACGTTTCTCGAAAGAAACGGGAAAACAAATATGAGCAAGATTATGAAAAATAAAAGACAATCAATTAATGAGACGAAACGAGTGACGAACGATTGACGAAATAAACCTCAAAGAACAAAATTGAATAAGATTAATAAAAACAAAAGACGATCAAATAATGCAGATAAAAACAAGTGACGAATTTAACAGCTCTTAACGGTCGTTACGCCCCTGCCTACGGCCTTCATTACTTAGGAGCTCCGCTTCTATTATTTGCGCCTTCCAAAAATAGCTTCTGCAATAATTGGAAAATTAGCCCAATTCGTCGCCAGCCACTGCGACAATTGCGAAAATACATTTTCCTCGAATACACAATCCAACCACATGCAATTGCCCTTTTGTGTAATAAACAAACTTTTCGTCGTATCTCCGCAAAAATGCATTCGACTTTTGCACCGCCAATGTTTATTCGATTGCACATGCACCGGCGAGTCGGCGCGACACGCAGAAAAATCTCCCCCCGCGCATGAGCGTACCGCTCCGATTATTCAATAGAACCGCGTTACATCAGTAAGTGCTCTCCGAAAATGTTCCGATCATCCCTAATCCGTGCCCATTCCGTGTTAAAAAATGCCCTCAACACGGGGAGACCAGCGCCCACCCGCTTCATGTCAAAGCACAGCACGGAAACGGATGAGCAATTCGACAATCGATACGAGGCCTACTTCAACCGGAAGGACATCGATGGATGGGAGGTGAGAAAGGGCATGAACGACCTGTGTGGTATGGATATGGTCCCGGAGCCGAAGATCATCGTCGCGGCCATGAAGGCCTGCAGGAGGGTCAACGATTACTCCCTTGCCGTGCGTTTCTTGGAGGCGATCAAGGAAAAGTGTGGTGGACGCGTCAACGAGATCTACCCCTACATCATCCAGGAGATTCGGCCGACGCTCACCGAGTTAGGGATCGACACCCCCGAGGAATTGGGGTACGACAAGCCGGAATTGCATCTGGAATCCATATGGACCACCCATAAATGAAGAGTACCAAAATAATTATAGTTAGTACTTGTTAAAGCAATATTAAATTATTTTCCACGTGGTTGTGTTAAAATAAATTGTTGCAAATTACAATGCGATTTTCATGTAAGTACTGCGCCGAAATGGAGTACTGGTTAGGCAAAGTAATCGTAATTCCGATTTATTAATTTTTTTAATCACATCACACCCTGTAGATTGCCGAAAAAAAAATCAGGAGTAAACGGTTCTATATTATACTGCGCGACACTGTGCTGTTTGGGTCTAAAAATAAAAAGAAACTTCAATCACGCAAACAGTATGGTGAGAAATGTAGCAGTAAATTAGCAGAAGTGATAAAAATCGTTGCCCTCGTTACCCCCTTGTAGTGAAATTGGCTCTCGCCTATTTTTATGGTTCCTCAGCGTGCAATAATTTGGAAACGAGAAACTTTTCAAAATTCTACCAGGGGTGGGCGTAAAGTTAATCCATACTGCATTTTGTAAATAAATAAATAAATAAAAATAGTTAGACGAACGTCAGTGTAAGTGTTTTAAAAAAGACCCTGTACATTACTGGTTAATTAAAATTAGGATTTGCAATTATTAATTGATTATTTTTCTTTCTTTTAAATTACACGTCGCTTTTGTTGCATATTAGATCTTCTGATCTAAATACTGTGATCGTTGTTACATTGGCGTAGATACGGTTGCGTGTACCCTCAATCTTTGCAAGTAATCTTAAAAGCATACATCATCCGTATTTCTTATTTTCTTGAAGTTTCCTGATGATGTAGTTTATTTTTTTCTTTGATCTTTCCTCTTTTCTTCTTCATTTTATATTATTTTTGTCATTACTATTATTATTCCGACACTGTAGGCAACATTTTTTAATGAATTGCAAATTCTTTTGACAAAACAATTGGCAACAACTACTATTCTATTACTTATAAAATATTATATACAGGGTCTTATCAAACTAGAGTCATTCAATTAGGTTTGAGGTTATCCATAATAAATACGCGGCTCTCTAGCTAAAGCAAACTCTTGGATATTTAAAAAAGAAATGGCAAAGGGGCATAGATGTTGGCAAAACCAAATTTTACATTTACTTCAAAGTCAAGTTTTCATATATTTTTTTTTTCTACTAAATATTTTCTTTTCGTTGTCATATCTTACCTGTAATTTATTTTCTTTATTTCTTCATTGTCATACGAAATCGTTACTTGCACGTTTAGTTTCTTTATCGGACATGCCATGTGTGCAACAAAAATTCAGATTAGAGTAAGCGGGGCAAAGAAAGTGTACGTCTGTGATTAACGCGACGTCAGGCTGATCTGACCGTATTACTCTAATATATTTTTTTATTGCTCAGGGGTTTCAATCTAGGATGGTTGTGAAACAAGAAGTCACGTCTTTGATTATGACGAAATTATACGTAAATGTAAAATGACAGCCGATGGATTAACCAATTCACAGCGTACGTTCGAATTCCGTGGCCTGCCTAGAATAGAAATCGAATGATTCGCATTTTATAATAATAATAATTATTGTTAAGTGCCGTTTTAAACATTGCAGCGTTTTTTAACAAATGACGGACGAGTTTTCAACAGCATTTTTTTTAAATATTGAAAAAAATGTTTGGACATAACGATGTCATTCAAAATATAATGTACAAAATCGAGTCATTTATTTATACTCGGCGTTTCGAGGGAGAGGGAAGTTGACCCCATTTTTTTCCATCGCACATAATTATTGACCATTCTTTTAGATATTGTACTTTACTTAGCGAATAATAGCGAATTTTTCTACAAAAATTGCAGAATAACGTTCACCTTACACTAAAAAAAAGTTTTTCAATAACGAAAACTACATTTTAACGTTACTCAATAACACCAGAACAATTTGGTTAAACCCTGTATAAACTTATACAGGGTTTTACCAAATCAGAGTCAAGTGCCATACGTGTATTTATGTGACAGCTATAAACGCTACGTCACTTTATGATTGCCAGTTATTTTTTACGTTTTTTTGGAACACTTCATAGGTGAGCTACTACATTAGTTATGGGTTTTATTGAATGACAAGTTGCGTCAGACTACCTTTTCATAGTACTTTCAAATTTGATATCTTCGAGATCAATGGAAAAAATCAGTTTCTTCCGAGTCAACGAGCGCGGATAGATAACTCTTGACGTTGAAGGAAAGTTCCGCTGCTAGGGTGTCAAGCGCCATTTTGCAAAACACATTTCGGCGCCCTTGGATAATGTCTTAAAATTCGGAACAAATTAATCCTTTTTACCATTTTACCCCCCAAAATGTACAGGATAGCCAATATTTGCGAATGTTTAATTCTATATGCTACTTCCCTGTCTAAAAAACGAACCAACGCAGTGTATATACAGGGTGACTGACAATAGTTTTGACAAAAGCTACTTTTACATTCCATTTTTCTTATCAATTCCTGTCATTAAATCTGGACAGTATGTCTTAGCTTAAGTGAAAAGTACGTCATTGCACTCCTTGATGCCGTTTTACAGTAAAGCTAAGACATGCCGTCCAAATTCCACGGCAAGAGTTGATAAAAAATTTAAAATCACTCGGTAGGGGAAAAATTATATTAAAAAAAATGACTTTTTTTAAATAATTATCTTTAATTATTAAAAAAAATTAAAAATGATGCCTACGTCGGTAAGTGGGCGAGAGATGACTATATTGGCATCGAAGACGAACCTAATTGAACTCGAAAATTTTAAGCAAAGACCCAGTGACAGTATATATACAGGGTGACTGACAATAGTTTCGACAAAAGCTACTTTTACATTCAATTTCATGAAGAAGTGTCTCAAAGAAATCAAAAATGTCCACAAACAAGAAAGTTATGCAGGTTTATAGACATTTATAGACAGTTTATAGACTAAGCGGCACAAGATATCGAAATGCGGTCGTCACCATTAATTTTGTCTTAAAAATAAAGCTCCAGGAGCCGACGTCAGTTTTTGTCTAACTTTTCTAAAAATAGCTATTTCCTATGAAAAGTGTCGAGTTTTGGCCCACCCTGTACAGTTCCTTTTTTTTATATTAAACAAAATTGCCACACGTGTTGTAGATGTTGTTACGTTACCGTAGCAACTGATCTCGAATTCTCTTGATTATTTTAATGAGCACGTATCGCTTATTAATTATTATAATTGCTCGTTTTTAATTATTTCTAATTGTAAAAAAATGTCTTTTTTGTTTATTTATTTATTTAAAAAAAAACTAATAAAATTAAGAAAGTAAAAAAAGAGATTTATAAAAGTCGCGTAATGCAATTTAAAAAAAAATGACATTTAAAAATGTCACTTTGCCTTTGCGTGGTACATATTTTCAAACTTGATTAAGCTCATCTTCAGTGTCAATATAAAAACTTATTTTCTTTTTGTATATATCTCTCGCCCCCTCCTCGTGGGCGTCATTTTTCTATTTGTTTTTTTAATTAAAAAATTAAACAATTGATAATAATTTGTATAGAAGTGTCACTGCGTCTTTATTTAAAATTTTCGAGTTCAATTAGGTTTTGTCCTCAATGCCAATATAGTCATCTCCCGCCCACTTACTGACGTAGGCGTCATTTTTAATTTTTTTTTTTATTAATTAAAGATAATTATTTAAAAAAAGTCATTTTTTTAATATAATTTTGCCCCTTACAGAGTGATTTAAAATTTTTTATCAACTCTTGCCGTGGAATTTGGACGGCATGTCTTAGCTTTACTGTAAAACGGAATCAAGGAGTGCAACGACATACTTTTCACTTAAGCTAAGACATACTGTCCAGATTTCATGGTAGGAATTGATAAAAAAATTGAATGTAAAAGTAGCTTCTGTCGAAACTATTGTCAGTCACCCTGTATATACACTGCGTTGGTTCGTTTTTTAGACAGAGAAGTAGCATATGGAATTAAACATTTGCAAATATTGGCTATCCCGTACGTTTTGAGGGGTAAAATGGTAAAGGATTAATTTATTCAGAATTTTAAAAGGCATTATCTAAGGGCGCCGAAATGTGTTTTGCAAAATGGCGCATGACACCCTAGCAGCGGGCCTTTCCTTCAGTCTCAAGAGTTACCTATCCCCGCTCATTGACTTGGAAGAAACTGATTTTATCCAATGATATTGAAGATATCAAATTTGAAAGCACTATCAAAAAGGTAGTCGGACGCAACTTGTCATTCAATAAAACCCATAACTAATGTGGCAAGCTCGCCTTTGAAGTGTCCCAAAAAAAACGTAAAAAATAACTGGCAATCATAAAACGACGTAGCGTTTATAGCTGTCACGTAAATACACGTATGGCACTTGACTCTGATTTGGTAAAACCCTGTATAAGTTTATACAGGGTTTAACCAAATTGTTCTGGTGTTATTGAGTAACGTTAAAATGTAGTTTTCCTTATTGAAAAACTTTTTTTATTGTGAGGTAAACATTATTCTGTAATTTTTGTAGAAAAATTCGCTATTATTCGCTAAGTAAAGTTACAATATCTAAAAGAATGGTTAATCATTACGTGCGATGGAAAAAATGGGCTCAACTTCCCTCTCCTTCGAAACGTCAAGTATAAATAAGTGACTCGGGTTTGGTAAAACCCTGTACATTATATTTTGAATGACATCGTTATATCCAAAAAATTTTTTCAATATTTAAAAAAAATGCTGTTGAAAACTCTTCCGTCATTTGTTAAAAAAAGCTGCAATATTTAAAACGGCACTTAATAATAATAATTATTATAAAATGCGATTCATTCAATTGCCATTCTAGGCAGGCCACGGAATTTGAACGTACGCGGTGAATTAGTTAAGCCATCGGCAGTCATTTTACATTTACGTATAATTTAGTCAAAATCAAAGACATGACTTGTTTCGCAACCAACTTAGATTGAAGCGCAATAAAAAAATATATTAGAGTAATACGGTCAGATCAGCCTGACGTCGCGTTAATCAATCACAGACGTACATTTTCTTTGCATCGCTTACTCTAATCTGAATTTTTGTTCCACACATGTCATGTCCGATAACGAAAGTAAACGTGCAATAATGATTTCATACGATAATGAAGAAATAAAGAAAAGAAATTACAGGTAAGATATGACAACGAAAAGAAAATATTTAGTAGAAAAAAATACATGAAAACTTGAATTTCAAGTAAATGTAAAATTTGGTTTTGCCAACATCTATGCCCCTTTGCCATTTCTTTTTTAAGTATCCCAGAGTTTGCTTTAGCTAGAGAGCCGCGTATTCATTATGGATAACCTCAAACCTAACTGAATGACTCTAGTTTGATAAGACCCTGTATATAATATTTTATAAGTAATAGAATAGTAGTTGTTGCCATATTGTTTTGTCAAAAAAATTCGAAATTCATTAAAAAATGTTGCCTACAGTGTCGGAATAATAATAGTAATGACAAAAACAATATAAAATGAAGAAGAAAAGAGCAAAAATCAAAGAAAGAAATAAATTACATCATCAGGAAATTTCAAGAAAATAAGAAATGCGGAAGATGTATGCTTTTAAGATTACTTGCAAAGATTGAGAGCCCACGCAACCGTATCTACGCCAATGTAACAACGATCACAGTATTTAGATCAGAAGATTTTACATGCGACAAAAGCGACGTGTAATTTAAAAGAAAGAAAAATAATCAATTAATAATTGCAAATCCTAATTTTAATTAACCAGTAATGTACAGGGTCTTTTTTAAAACACTTACACTGACGTTCGTCTAACTATTTTTAATTATTTATTTATTTGCAACATGTGTGCATTAATTTTACGCCCACCCCTGGTAGAATTTTGAAAAGTTTCTCGTTTCCAAATTATTGCACGCTAAGGAACCATAAAAATAGGCGAGAGCCAATTTTACCAGAAGGGGGGTAACGAGGGCAACGATTTTTATCACTTCTGCTAACTTACTGCTACATTTCTCACTATACCGTTTGCGTTATTGAAGTTTCTTTTTATTTTTAGACCCAAACAGCACAATGTCGCGCAGTATAATACAGAACCGTTTACTCCCGATATTTTTTCAGCGATCTACAGGGTGTGATGTGATTAAAAAAATTAATAAATCGGAATTATGATTACTTTGCCTACCGGTACTCCATTTCGGCGCAGCACTTACATGAAAATCGCATTGTAATTTGCAACGATTTATTTTAACACAACCACGTGGAAAATAATTTAATATTGCTTTAACAAGTACTAACTATAGTTATTTTGGAAGTCTTCATTTATGGGTGGTCCATATGGATTCCAGATGCAATTCCGGCTTGTCGTACCCCAATTCCTCGGGGGTGTCGATCCCTAACTCGGTGAGCGTCGGCCGAATCTCCTGGATGATGTAGGGGTGGATCTCGTTGACGTGTCCACCACACTTTTCCTTGATCGCCTCCAAGAAACGCACGAAGGGCGTAATCATTGACCCTTCTGCAGGCTTTCATGGCCGCGACGATGATCTTCGGCTCCGGGACCAAATCCAAACCACACAGGTCGTTCATGCCCTTTCTCACCTCCCATCCATCGATGTCCTTCCGGTTGAAGTAGGCCTCGTATCGATTGTCGAATTGTTCATCCGTTTCCATGCTGTGCTTCGACATGTAGCGGAGGGGGCGCTGGTCTCCCCGGTTCAGGGCGTTTTTTAACACGGAATGAGCAGGGATTAGGGATGATCGGAGCGGTATAGTTAAGGTTTTTAGAAATCGCAGCGGCACAGAATATCGAAATATGCGGTCTTCATCATTTTTTTTTTTTTCAAATCGAGCTCCAAGAGGCGTGGTCTATGTTTGCCTAATTCTTCTAAAAACAGGTATTTCCTATAAAAGGCGTCAAATTTGGCCCAACCTGTACACGTCAAAATAAACCAAAATTTTTAAAAAGGAAAAAACACTTACTTGACCATTTTTTAATAACTTTCATACAATTTTTACAAACATTTTCCAAATTTGTTTACACTTCATTTATTTATTTATTTTTAAATAATATAATAATAATAATAAATATATTAGTCAGACCTTACAGACTACCTTACAAGAACTTCTTCACAGGTTCGTGAAAAGTCAGAAAAATAGGCACATAAACAGAAATGCATTATACAGGGTGTGTCAAAAGAACTGTTCCTAACTTTGGGTAGTGGTGGAGGTCATATAATTCAAGCAATTTTTATTAATAAAGTAAATGTTTCCGTGCGTCAAGTTAAAACAAACTAAAAAAACTGACAGCTCGATGTGAGAAGTAACTTTCCTATTCACTTCTAGTAGCTACACGATTTTAATTAATTTTAGAGATGTACCGAGCAGTCGGTTAAGTCGACTATTCGGCTAACTTTCCTAACTGGCGACTGCTTAAGGCCGCGTTGCATAAAAGATTTAAGCCAGGATTGAATTTAATCCTAAGTTAGAATGTGACGATCATTATGACGTACAGCATTTTGCATGTCACATTCTAACTTAGGCTTAAATTTAATCCAGGTTTAAAGCTTTTATACAACGCAGCCTAAGAATGAAGCGATTCATTGGCTTAAAGACGGATTTATTTCGTAAACTAGGAAGGCACAAGAAATACTTAGACTTTCTCATTAGAAAAAGACTAACTTTCTTTAATCTTCCATTCCATAATTATTAATAATCTTCTGTTTTAGTAGCTGCTACTTAAATAGTCGGCTAAACCGACTAGTCGGTACGTACATCTCTAATTTGAGAAAATTTGAAAAATTGAGGCCACCATTTTGCTACGGCGACGCATGATTCGATCGGGTAGCCTAATTTTTGAACATTTCTTATAATTTCTTAAGTTTCCTTAACAAATTAAAATTAATTAAAATTGTGTAGCTACTAGATGTAGATATAAAAGTTATTTTTTACACCGAGATTACTTCTAGTGCTCGTTTTCTTTATTTTAATTTCGTTTTAACTTAACGCGGACACAACTTCATTAGTAAAAGTTGCTTAATTACACGCCCCCTACTACATCTGAAAGTTACGAACAGTTTTCCTGAGACACCCTGTACAACACATAGAAGTGGGTGGTGCATTGCGTTTTCTTTCGAAACGTATAAGTAATTGCGTCACGTTTCACAAACATTTTTACAAACAAGTCGACGAGTGTGTAGGGCCACCCCTTAAATACAACATATAACATAAAGGTCTCGAAACACCGCAGGCACCAAACCATAAACAACAACGTCCCGGTAAATCGAAGGAGGAGAACAAAGAACAACGATAATTCACTTCTCGAGGGTAGAAAATGTATTTAATTCCACCGTATCATTATCCCCCTCGAGTGGAATGTGCGTACGAGAGCACGCAACAATTATCAAAATTGGGCCTCGTCTTCTCCCTTTCCATCCCCCCCTCACCTCCCACTGCACCGGCGAGATTCTTTTCGAATACCCCTGTTGTTACGGTGCACGTTAGTCTCGCGCAAACGTTTCGAGTGTTCGCGTTCATCGCGCAGACGGAACCCCCGCGATAATTTCGAATTCGACGCGAGTGCGAAAAAGAAAAATAAAATTCGTGGTGCGTTATTGTTGAGCGCGTTCCGCTCTGTTTCGGACGCCTATTTAAAAATAAAAAAATTATTAACGTTGATTTATGGAGGTTTGTTTTTGCGTGAAAGCGTAAGGAGGAGGCAATTTGTACATACAGTACTTAATTAGGCAGGTAAGATTTCTTTGCGAATTCCTTTTGCGCGTGCGGCGAAGACGAAAGTTCAAAGAAAAAAAAATGAGCTTCCAGATTACAAAATGTAGTTACTAAGTAATGCAAAGCACGAAATTCGAAACAAAAAAAATACCCCCATGTTCTATGAATTAATTAATATATGTACGTGTGTACAGGGTGATTGAAATTCGAGGGGCCGGCATGGGGATCTCGCTTATTATAAGAGATAGAGAATCGGTTAAATGGAAGTTGCAAAGTTCCTCGAATTTCAATCACTCTGTATTTACAGGCAAGAAAAGGAAGAGATTGATTCAGAAATTGAAAAAAAAAAGAGTTTGATGGTGTTGTTACAGAATTGAAGATAAGTTATCACCTAACTCTCGTCAATAAAAATAAATGTGAGGGCAGTCGACTCTTAACGCTATCATCTTCCTATTGTGTTAAGAGTTAACACTATTATATTCTAATTGTGTTGACTTATCCTTCGAAATGTGATAAATAACCACGAATTTAATTATAACTTAATTATTCAAGAAAAAAAACTTAAAAATAATATACGAGTATTTAACACATAGGTATTCCGAAGTAATTTCTTATAATTTGTATAAGTACAGTATTGGACAAGAGTAAGTAACATTGTTTGAAATTTAAACCACCATTGCTAATCACCAGACTTCGAACATTTCGGCGACTTATACAGGGTTTCTCAAAACCTATGTCTTTAATTAAAACTGTAGGTATCTTACATTTTCTTATACTCTCGCGCATCGCTTCTTTTAGTGGCTTCATTTTGTCGGGTTAATTAACAGTCACCCTATACATATATATTTCAAAACGCAGAGTAAAATAAAGAAAATTCTAAAAGAAATGTCAATACTAATCGATATGTCTTTGTATACAGAGTGCCTTAGAATCCATGTCTTTAATTAAAGCGGCTCCTTATAAAAGAGATTGATTCTCCAAATCTGAATGGTATTGCAAAAAAAAATGAAAAACTGACCTACCACAAGCGCGTGCAGTTTCTTTGTTTTGAAACCTCTGCTTACTTTATGACTTGTTGAGGCAAGTCCGCTTTCAATAACAAGTAAGAACTGCAATAAATTTTTTATTTACGTTTGAAAGGATTAGGCCAACGTCTCGGATGCCGCGCGCGCGCCATCAGCAATTTTTTTTATATCCACCTGTGTTTCACCGACAATTATTGGCACAGCGAAATGCGTTTTTCGTTGCGTTACATGATATTTATTTGTCGTTTGTTCAGCAATTCTTTTAATAGCTTATTAAAGAGACGACGTAATCAACATACTTAGTCATAATTTATATCTTAAACACAAACTTTTAACTTATTTAATTAAAAAAGTTTGTAATTCGCTTTGTTCATGTTACGGTGTTTGTGCAGCTTATGAAAAAATAAATTGCAGCTTTCTTAGGACCAGTTTTACAATGGCCGGATAAACTAAGAATTCGCTATACTTGGTATATCCACAGTTAAAACTATAGTTATACCAAGAACCAACAGTTTTAACTATAGATATACCAAGAACAGAGTTATACTTAGTTTATCCAACTATTGTAAAACTGGCCCTTAAGGAAGTAGGTACGATGTGACGAGCATTGTTGTATTAAATTAAATCTGACACATCGTAATTTAAGAATAGAAACTGTACGTCTACGGTTAGCAATACGCGAAATTAAAAAAAAATGTACACTACAGCACAAAATGCATATCAAACGCGTCGTCATACCTGTGCATTCATTATGACCTTAGAATTTTAGTAAAGTTCACTTTTTGTTCTTGGCACTGATATTTGTAATTACAATAAACGTTCAAAATGTTGTCCTGCGGTATTAACACATAATCGGCACGTCGTATTCAGTTATTTGTTACGTTACGTACACATATATTTACACGAATTAAACTAACACAAAACAAACTACACTACGTAAATTCGATAAATAATACCAAGCCTATTAATGTTTTTAAAAATATATTTTAACCTCAGTCTTTTATAAAAGACAAACGCACTCGCTCGGGCTGAATTTTCTCAAAGACTATCATCCAGCACTTCGTCTTTCATTCTAACCCCCTCCCTAATGTAAGCATCCGTGAATTTATGACAGCACGATAGCAATAATAAAAATAAACAATAAAGCACGAGAAGTGAACCGAGCCAGCTGAATTTTATTTTATGACAGTGCGATTGTTACCAATAAATCGCCAAAGCGAATGTAGGTAAACGTTTCTGAAAATTCACAATTATTTTTTTGTAAAAGAAATCCATGTTATACAGGGTGCTTTTTACAACATCCGGGAAATATTCATTCGCGGTTGCAACAAAGCGACGAACTGCATAAAACCTGCATTAATGTAAATATGTATCCAGTCGTAGGGTGTGAACTCTTACCGGTAGTTGTTATACACCCTGTATAATTTAGGTAGGTTAAGTTATGACTTATGACAGAATTTGCATGATAATAATAATAAAAGGAAACAATAAAGTACGAGGAACGAAACCGAGCCAGCTGAATTTTATTTTATGACAGCGCAATTATTACCAATCAATCGCCAAAGCGAATGTAGGTAAACGTTTCTGAAAATTCCGAATTATTTTTTTGTAAAAGAAATCTATGTTATACAGGGTGCTTTTTACGACATCCGGGAAATATTCATACGCGATTGTAACAAAGCGACGAATTGCATAAAACCTGCGTTAATGTAAATGTGTATCCAGTCGTAGGGTGTGAACAATTACCGGTAGTTGTCATACACCCTGTAGGTTAAGTTATCACTAGATCCGAGTAAGTTTTAGATAATCGAAAGACTACTAGATGCAAACGTCGCGGTGGTCGGAGTGAATCATCACATCACAACTAAAACTAAAAGTATTTTCATCTTTAAAAAGCTAATTCTCGGTGTCCCATTATTTTTATCCATCACTATACACTCAAATATATAATTCTTTCAGATATTGCTTTTAAACGAAGCTTTTTTTGTTTGTGATGTCTTACGAACAGACTTTATTACGCTTTGATTTAATTGTATAGAAAAAAAGAAGACCTTCTCGTATCCTGCTTGTACAGGGTTTTACCAAACGTGAGTCACTTTTGCTTGTGATATTATAGGATCAGATTTCATTACGCTAATTAATTAATAACATGTTGTGTACACGTACAGTGTGTGCTCGGATTTACTTAACATCTTTTAGTTTTTCTCGAAAAAATCGATTTTGTAAAAAAAGTCTTGCTTGCTTCTGAGCTGGCGCCTTACTAGTTCGATTTTCTTAGAACAGTTTTAATTTTTTTTTGTTAAAAAAAATAAATACCTACGCAATTAAAATTTCTAATTATTGCTTGGGTTGCTTACATTTCGTCTTGATTTTTCGCAGTTTGGAAGCTTTCCCCAAAATCGATTTCTTCAAGAAAACAAAAATTAAAATCTTCCATATGTTAAGTAAATCTGAGCACACACTGTATATTTAAAGAAAAAATTTCCGTGTCCCTCTTACACAGAGTATTACCAAACTTGAGTCATTTGTTAATTTTCCCCATTATCACTATAATTCGGTTTCCAAATTACAACGATCCGTTTGTTTGAAAACATCTGCCTAATTATTATACATAGGGCGTTTCGGAAAGGGTGAGTTAACTCCATGGGAGAAAACAAGTTTCACATGAGTACATCGGCTTAGCTTAGCTCACGTAGGACATGTTTTGTTTGGTCACTTGTTCTGTAATCGTGTATATACGGTATATGGCCGTTCTAGGCTTTAAGTTCATTTCCCAAAACAAACTGTAGATGCGTTGCCGCTGTCAGATTGCTGAAATGCGACTGGGTTTACACAGCGAGTCGATTGGCAAGGTGAGAAATCGTATGAAAAAAAAATCCGCCTACTTTAATTATAAATTTAAATGATCGCGTGCTACGTTCAACTACATCGTTTTTGACATCTAACCTACAAATTTAAACTGTTGCAGTAGGTAATTAATAGTTAGTTGTTGTTATTCAAACTTTTAATAATTAAATTTGTTCCTGGGATGTGATTTTAATTTTAATTAACAACTTAAGTTCAGTAACACCCTATATAAAAAATGTATGGCAGGAAGTATTTTGGTGGCAGTTTCAGTAACACCCTATATAAGAAATGTATGGCAAGGAGAAGTATTTTGATAGCAAATTGATCATCTATTTTGTTAACAATAATAAAAGTTACTGGCTCTAATTTGACTATTAATTAGAAGTTACTTTGCCTTCAGAGTGTATAGAGCGGTGACGTCGACACAATTCACTACGATTAGCACCGGTGTTAATTTAAAACACATTTATTCTCCGCCTGTTTACCATTCAGCAAATTGCTCTGTTAATTGTTAACGACTACTAAGCCTGCGTTTAAAACGAGCGACGATAAATGCGTCTTTACTTATGTCTTGTTAACATACATTACCATCTAATTAATGGCGACTTTGTATAAACTGTGAAAAAAAAATAGATCCAAGGTTGCACTAATACCAGATAGTATCGCAACTCTTACGTTACTCTTACATTGGATCACGTGATTTTAACGTATACGATATTTTAACGTAAGAGTTGTGATAACTCTCTACCCATTATAACATAATAACATTAATTTTTAACGATTATTTTATTTTTTAATACTGTTTGAAGACATTGAAGTCGGTAAAAGTCAACAAGCAAGTTGCACAGGCAAGTCGACGCGTTTGTAGCGGCCTTAATCCCGTTGTTATCCCGTTAGGTCGCAACTTTACGACGGGCAGCTTAATTCCTTCCACAATTGAAACGTAAAAACCTCGATCCTGCCACGTTCCACTCGATAAAAGCGACACAATTGCCGATTTAATTGGCGCGAATGCTAATTAGACTAATTTGCATAATCGCCTGTCGCAAATTAAGCCGAACGGATTTGAAACAAGCAAATTGCACTTTCCTTTTATTCACTTGGCGTTTAATACCGTCGCCGGCACTAAAAACAAAACGAAAAGCTATGAATTCATTCCAAAATGAACCTTATCCACTACGTTACTTGATACTTCGTTTCTAGTGTCGGTGACTGTGTAATTTTTTAAGCATTTCTTCCGCAATCCTGTAATATTCATTCTGTTATGCGTTTTTTTTTTAGAAACAATTGTCAGTCACCCTGTATTAGGTACATATAGGATGACTGACAATTGACTGTGTTGATTCGTTTTTTAGACTGGGAAATAGCACGTACAATTAAATGTTTGTAAATATACATACATTTTGAGTGAAATGATAAAGGAATAAATATGTTCAGGATTTTAAAAGAGGGCCCAAGGGCGCTCGACACCCTCGGCAGCGGGTCTGCACGTCAGCGTGACAAAGTTCAATAGCTCCATTGTTAAATGAAATACACAAGTAAGTTACATTCAAAAGTTGCGGGGCACTTAAAAGACTGTGTTGTAAAACTATCATCAAAGATACAAGGTGTTCCACAAAAAAATGATTTTTTTATTATACTTTATACTCCTATATATAATTTTTAATTTCAAACTCAGGGTAACTAAAAATATGTCTTTAGATTTCAACGTCAAGCAGCCTCAATATTATTTCTAGGAAATTAAAATTTGGACGCTGATACAGGATATTCAGCTTGCGTAATCAAAGTTGGCTATTTTGTAACACTTTTTGTCTTTTGTTTTTATTTTATTGAAATCATTGTTATATAGTGTTCCTTTGTTTTCTTTATTTCGGTCACATTTTCTTCCAGTTTCTCTTTTTTTTTGGTAAATTTATTGATCTATTGAATTGTGCTGTAATATCAATGGAAGCAAAGATGACAAAACAGGGGGAAAAAAACAAATGAACAATTAATTTAAAACAACAATAATAGAAACAAAAGACGATCGATTTTACAATGCACTTTAATTAAAAAAATTAAACGAAATCAAACACTGATATGATTTAATTTAATAAAATTTACGAAAATTAATTTACTATGCAGGAGTTATAATTAGGGAGGATGACGACGGGTACCCGGGTACCGATTTCTCTTTATGAATACTCGTTACCCGATAAGTACTCGCGTACCCGATTACGCGATACTCGATAAGTGTCCGACAACTGAGTGACTTTTCTTTAAAATTTACATTAGCTTTCATAAAATAAATGTTTGGAGCGTTTGGAGGAATGACGACGAGTACCCGTTTAATTGAATGGAACCGGTTCCTCTCTATGAATACCCGTTACCCGATAAGTACCCGGGTACCCGATAATTACTCGATTACCCAATACTCGGTAAGTGTCCGACAACTTACTGACTTTTTTTTAAATTTAAATTAGGTTTCATAAAATAAATGTTCGAGTAGCTAACCGTAGTTATCGGGTATCGGGTACATATCGGGTACCTGGGAATTTATCGGGTAACAGGCAATACACGGGTATTAAAACGGGTACCCGGGTAATAAAATTATCGGGTATCGGAATCTCTAGTTATAACTAATTAAATGACCACCATAAAATCATATACGAGCAAAAGAACGAAAATAACAAAAGAAGTTCGTTTCTACAACGGAATACAAGAAAATCAAATCGCCAAAAGAAAAAAAAAACGAAAACAAAAGAATAATCCGTACTCGTCCGGAAAGGAAACCAACGATTTTCTTTTGTTTTCAGTTCTGTTTCAGTGCTGCCAGATGACCCCTCTTTGCACCTAGCGATTTGGGGCGATAAAATAATAATAAACTGAGCGATTTTTAAAGTTATACTTTTTTGAGATGTTGCAAAATTGCAGAACCAACGATCTTCTTTTGTTTTCAATTCTGTCTCAGTGCTGCCAGATGAGAGGGATGACCCCCTCTTTGTACCTAGCGATTTCTGGCGATTTTTAAATTTATTTTTTTTTGAAATTTGCGAAATTCAGCAAGTATTACACATATTTTAGTTAAGAAATACAGGGTGAACGAATAAAAGTTAAAAATGGCTAATTATTACCCACAAACTGACGTTTTTCTGTTTTTTTTTCTATGATGTCATAATCTTGAACAGTGACGTCTTTTTTTAACTTTAAACTTAACTTATACAGTGTGTTCCCAGATTTACTTAACATAACCTAACTTTGTGTGCTCGAAAAAATCGATTTTGTAGAAAAGCTTTGCTTGCCTCTAGAATGCTATACTGGAAAAATCAAGACGAAGAATAAACGACCGAAACAGTAATCATTATTAATTTTAATTACGTAAGTATTTTTTTTTTTAAGAATAAATTCTTTTGAACAAAAAATCAGAACTTTTCTAAGATAGCAATTACTAATGCAGTAGTTTACAAACAAGCAAAACTTTTCTACATAGTAATGTTATTCAAAAAAACGAAAACAAACAAACGTTAAGTAAATCTGGGCACACACTGTATATTTTCCCGACGGAATTGTTTTTTTTCTCTTTACGACTGCGTGAAAATATAGCGTTTCTGAGTCTACCATTTGGAAAGCTATACCATGGTTTTTTTTTAAATTTTTTATTGCTTTATGAACGTGAAAATTAATATTGGCGATGTTGCAGCAGGTAGTTATAGATCTTAATGATTATTAATTTTTTTTTAGAAACATACAAGACCCCCACAGAATTTATAGATTTTTTTAGGTTATGTTTTGTTTGACAGCACCTATTGTTCTTCTTTAATTTACAAAATTTACCAACAGAGGGCGCTGTAAAATTTGAAATAAACTTAATGTATCTCAGTCAATATTAAACTGAACACTGGGCTGTTAACAGTGTTGCCAGATGTTACTTTCACAGTCCATCAGATTTCGTTGTTAATTCTTCCAGAATCCGTCAGATCGCACAACGTACTGATAACAGAGTCTCTTAATTATACATGGACATGAAGTGGCAGTTAGGAAGACTAATGGCTGCATGAACAGCTGACCAATAAAAAGCGAATTGCGTCCTTTATAAACGGATTTAGGTTCTTTCCTCTATACAAAGGACAAACTGGAAAATAATGTTCATGTCGTAGCTTGATTCACACATGTGATTTTAGTTTTCATTAACAACTTAAGTTCAGTGTCACCCTGTATAAGAAATATATGGCGAGAAGTATTTCGATTTTGTTAACAATAATAAAAGTTACTAGCTGTAATTTGACTATTAATTAGTCGTAGCTTGATTCACATACCACGCGATCATTTAAATTTATAATTACAGTAGGCTATGGATTTTGAATTAGGTTGGCAATAGTAACTGTTGACAGCTTAATTTGAGTTTGAATTGTCAAAGTGGACCCGGAGGCGAACATTTGCTATGATTGTCAAATAAATTTGAATTATCTTCTAGTGCTTCGTTTTCTTCAAATGAAAAACGATTGAACGTGAGGACCCTAAACGTCAAAATGTTTACATAACCTCTAATTTACACGGCGAATCGATTGGCAAGGTGAGCAATCGTTAAAAAAAAAAATCCGCCTACTTTGATTATAAATTGAAATGATCGCGTGCTACGTTCAGCTACGTCGTTTTTGACATCTAACCTACAAATTTAAATTTAATAGTTAGTTGTTGTTATTGTTTGATAGAAACTTTTAATTTTTAATAATTAAACTTGTTCCTGGGATGGACGAAAGGATGGTCTTAGGTTTCGAGAGCAACAAATAAATAATTTGACGGCTAACAGATGACAAAACTGACGCCTACTATTTTTTTAATACACTAACGGTGTTAAGGGCATGAATTTTATTTTCCACAGCCACATTCCTTATGGCATATTAATGCTATTTGATTACCAAACAAGTCACGAGGTTAAAACAACAGCGTTTTCAATTGACTGTTCTAGAGCACTCTCATTTTAACCTCAAGTCACAATAAGGGATGGATATATTCTGAGAGTGCTCTAGAGCAATCAATCGAAAACGCTATAAGATAAGAATACTCTGAGAGTGCTCTAGAATAGTCAATCGAAAACGTTGCGCGTAGTTTTCAAGGCCGCTGTTTCAATTTCGTGCGCCAATACTTTTGGAAAGGAGTGTACAACTCAGGATTTCCCTTTCCTCGACTTAAATTGATTATAGATTAATGGCTGAAGTGAACGATCAACACCTGGTTATCGAAGTCGAAGATAATAGCGCAGGAAGCAGTCGATTTTTGAGACGACCGGCGAGAAAGAATGATTTACTGTTTCATAATGGGCCCGCCCATTACTTTACGCTCGAGATTTACGATGTTACGTAAAAGGGGGCCAGGAAGGATGACTTCGGACTTTTTCCGGCTCGTTTTTCACGTGAACTTCTCGTAACACCAGACGATAGAGAAAGTAATAGCGTTCGTGTTGGACAGAAAATTATACATTTGGGTTTGAACTTAACGAACGCAGTGAGGAATGAGCGAAACGTAGGCTACCGTAAGAAAGAAATTTGCAAAACTGATTCTTCATCATACTACATGAACTTAGTTATTACTTTTTTTTTAATAAAAAGGGAGCGGCCATGAAAGACCGTCTTAGTTAGATTACGTAGTTACAAATATAATTTGACAGCTGTCAAGGCGAAGAGTTCTTCACTCAAAACCTCAAAATATTTTACGTAAAATGAGATGGATCGACATTTTTTTTTAATGTTGAGATCCTTAATTCGAATGTTGTACCTGGCCAGTTAATTCTGAAACACCCTATATTATATTGATAGGGTTACTCTTGGCCATATCTTCTCTGATTTATTATTAAATTAAATTAAGGTAGGTTTGTGTGGCTTACCATTTTTTGAAGTTCACCTTCCGTCACGGAGATTTTCTTAAGGCAATTTGTTTACAACAATAGGTGACCGTGAAAATCACAGTGCGTGCCGAAAACAACACGGAATTGCACTCGCCATTGTCGAGAACAAAAACACACACGATCTCCGAACACGCAGATATAATGATGTCAAGTCTACACACACACACACACACGCACACAAGACGAGCGAACTCAAGAATATTGAGGCAAAGAGGAAAAAGCCATACGTAATTACTCGGTAATTCATAATTACGCAACGATTACATCACAAAACCTCCTCGTTTCTTGTTGTCGCAATCTCCAAGACAACGCCGGCGATGATTTGCGTTATTTACGATCCCGTGCGCACTTAATTTATACGCCATTGATCGTGATTGCGCGTAAATAAATGTGAGTAATTACAAACGTCGTTTGGTAAATTCTAATGAGGGGTGTCCGTCATTTGAATTTAACAATTTTCTTTATTGGATTGTCACATGAATATTTATGGGGGTCCGATTTACATACACACATGCATACATGTATTGTGTACGTATGCACGTGCGAGTGTCTTTTGAAGGCGTATGTAAATGAAAATAATGAATTAGAGAGATCGTTTAAACAAAATTAATTATATTACCCAAAAGGAATTTAATTTTCCAACGACGGCTCTGAAAATTTACAGTTTCTACGTGGGTGACACAAAACAAAAAGGGCCTTAACCAGTCGAACTGAATATCTCTAACCCGATTACCGAGTAACACTAATTTCATATAACAGACGCCAGATGTCGAACGTCGTCATAACCGAGCTTTTAATTATTCATTCTACGTGCGTTTCTCCGGTCCGTTGGATAATCGTCCGCGACGTTCTAGACTTAAACCAAACACACACATTGGTACGTAAAACCAGAGCGGGCTTAATAGAATGGAAATCGAACACCTGTCACATTGTTTCAAGGAATTCACATTCAAGTTGAAATAAATAATTCTGACAGTCGCAGAAAGAAAAAACGGAGCCATCAGTAAATCTGACAAGTCTGTCGGTCATTTTTTTGATTAACTAATAAAGGGCGCCGCAGTGTTTCTAATAAATTTAATTAATTCGTCTTGTACCTTTTTTTTCTCAAAGAAGAATAGATGCTGGAAACGCGAGTTAAACTAGTAGAACCCTGCGACGCGCCCGAACGTGCCACCTTGTTTGTTGACTTTACGGACAACTAAGTAACTAATAAAGACGGTCCAACAAAAACAAACTAAACTTATTGACACGATAATTAAATGGACCAAAAAATTATTAACTGAACTCAAGAGAAAAATAAACGCGCAATTACCAAGCTTTACTTCGGAGAAAACTTCAAAAAGCTCGACAATGTTTATTGCCTCAAATAACATGCACTAGCAGGACTAGTCTAGACTCTAGCTAAAAGACCCCCTATGGTTATGTTTTACAGTTGGCGCTAGAAGTAATCCACAATACTACAAGCTACCTGCGTCGACCCCTTCGGAATCCCCCTCAAATAAAACCTTCGAATGCTTACTGTTCGTGATCGTCTAATTAAACTCGACCCTACGTTGTTGTAACTGGATTCTACTTTTGGTGAGACGGTGAATAAAATTTGAGAGATCAAAGGAACTAGATACGTATAAAGGAACTAGATACGTTAAATTGAATTAATTATTGATAAAAAAAAAGGTAAAAACTCCTTCTGCCAGCCACTGAGGGATCTCGGGGAAATTGAGCGTAAAACCTCGTTTGAAAGCAATATAAAAATCACGCTTATCAAGAAGTATAATAAAATTCGCTTAACGTATTTCACGTCGAATGTCGTAGCGATCTAACTTACTTCAATTCACACAGCTGGTGGCTAGGTGCACACGCAATTAGTGGCTGTGGCAACTTTGTGACTTTTAATCATTTCATTATTAGCTCTGCTTGTTCTTAGAAAGAAGCCGGATGTTCGTATCGCTTTTACGAGCTTCGGATGCGATTTCAAATCAATCCTATCAGGTTTGATTCAGCAAAAGGTAAATCACGGCACAAAGCGTCTCTGCCCTTGAATGAGCGACGTGGGTAAAAATCAGTAAAAACGAGACGTTTACGCCATCTCGTATCGAAAAAGTTCCGCTTAGAAGCTACTGTGGGGACCGTCTGAATTCAAATTCTTGCTGATCTCACAGAATTTCCCTCCTCAATTTTTCAGGAGGTGTAGCTTAAGCGAGGAAGATAAGAAAGTTCCCGGTTATCTTTTGTTTGGTCCGCGTTAAATCTCTCGTCGAAATTTTAATTCTTTCTTTTTTTCTAAGTTCGGATTTTGATTTCTTGTTATAAATTTTCCAAAAGTTTATCATCGGTTTCGGCCAGGAAAAGCAGAAGCTTTTCCCGCACAGTTTAGTGTTTTATCTAAATTAAATTCGTCGTAATCGAAATAAGTCTCGCAAAGCTAACTTTAGAGTGTATCCCCAAAATTTTGGATACGAGAAAAAATCTTTTGATTCATCACTGGTAAGCTCAATGTAATTCTTGTCATAAAAGTTAATTAACTAAAAGCATTTTTCTGTGTGAATTATACCTCTCTCCTTCTTGTCGAATTATATATTTTTTTTTGTTGTCATAAATATTTTCAGATATTTTGTATTCTGTAATTTTCTTGATATTTGTTCCTGTTGTAGTTTCATATGTTTTAATGGAAAATTTCGTTATGCTTGTAAAATTTTATTTTAATATATATTTAATTTGTTAAAACTATCGAATTTTATTTAAAACCTTAAAGTAGTTTTTCTAGAGAATCTTTAATAATAATTCGAACAAGAAGTTGGAGGAGAAAGATCCGACAAACCCAAAATAAGTAAGCCTGAGGGTAAAAAGGGCCAAAATTCAAATCAAGTCTAAAGAGAGCGGGAAGAACGATTGCTGGCTAACTTCTGGCTAAAACTGGAAACGCTACTAACAAAGCAGTCGCTTCTTGCGTCTCAATTTGGTTTGGAAAAGTTTTGGTTAAAAGGGTGGTAAAGTTTTAGAAAGGGAGTTTACAGAAGTCAGAATTAGAGACTTTCAATCTCTTTTAATTTTCACTGTAAAAGATTTCTATTTTAGAAATCTCGTGTTCTGGTTAAGAACTGTTTTGTTTTGACTTCAAAATATAAACCACCCCTTTCTCCCATACTGATCAGGTTCTTACAATTTTTCTCGTATCCAAAATTTTGGGGGTACACTCTAAAGTTAGCTTTGCGAGACTTATTTCGATTACAACGAATTTAATTTAGATAAAACACTAAAACTACGCGGGAAAAGCTTCTGCTTTTCCTGACCGAAACCGATGATAAACTTTTGGAAAATTTATAACAAGAAATCAAAATCCGAACTTAGAAAAAAAGAAAGAATTAAAATTTCGACGAGAGATTTAACGCGGATCAAACAAAAGATAACCGGGAATTTCCCTTATCTCCCTCGCTTAAGCTACTTAAAGACTCGTCACCTCCTGAAAAATTGAGGAGGGAAATTCTGTGAGATCAGCAAGAATTTGAATTCAGACGGTCCCCACAGTAGCTTCTAAGCGGAACTTTTTCGATACGAGATGGCGTAAACGTCTCGTTTTTACTGATTTTTACCCACGTCGCTCATTCAAGGGCAGAGACGCTTTGTGGCGTGATTTTCCTTTTTCTGAATCAAACCTGATAGGATTGATTTGAAATCGCATCCGAAGCTCGTAAAAGTGATACGAGCATTCGGCTTCTTTCTAAGAACAAGCGGAGCTGATAATGAAATGATTAAAATAAAATGAGAGATAAATTAATTTTATAAATTCTCTAAGCACTTTTCCGGGTCCTTACAAAGCTACCTGCGGCGACCCCATCGGAATCCCCCTCAATTAAAACCATCTAATGCTTATTGTTCGTGATCGTCTAATTAAACTTAACCCTACGTTGTTGTAACTGGATTCTACTTTTGGTGAGACGGTGAATAAAATTTGAGAGATCAAAGGAACTAGAAACGTATAAATAAAAATGCGGGACGTTAAATTGAGTTAATTATTGCAAAAAAAAGTAAAAACTCCTTCTACCAGCCACTGAGGGACCTGGAAAATTGAGAGTAAAACCTCGTCTGAAAACAGTATACAAATCACAAGAAAAGATACGCTTATCAAGAAGTATACTAAGATTCGCTTAACGTAATTCACGTTTAACATCGTAGCGATCTAACTTACTTCAATTCACACAGCTGGTGGCTTGGTGCACACACAATTAGTGCCTGTAGCAACTTTGCGACTTTAATTAGATCAACAATTAATTTTTCTTCAAGATAGCTTTGTCTTGGTACTCGCGTTTGCTATCTTAGATAGTACTCGAAGACGCTATGAGTAATCAACCAGCGCACAGTGTGGCAGTGTGTCTACAGGCTACTGTAATAATGGGAATTATTAATTGATTAATCAAATGTTCGAAGAAGTATGTGATACAAAAGGCCGCCCTCGGCGATCAATTTGCAAGATAATTAACAGCAACTGCCGTTAGTTTTTCACGGACTCTTTTCAGAGGTGATGGACTACCCTATCTCTAGCTAATTAACCTAATTAACCAGGCCACGGGGTAGGATCTTTCGTCTACTACGTCCTCGTGCCTTAGAGGGTGGTACAATGTACGTCTTTTTTCAGATCCCTCTTCGTCGTTTTTCGTCGGCTAAACCTATCATCAAACTAATTTGTTTGCGCAAAGGACCCAATTGACTGTTTTATCGACACTCCGCTTTTGCGGTTATGGCACTTTCAGTCTCTCGACAAATTGCTTTCAATTAACCCGCAAATCTTTCGGCAAAGACAACACTCCAGTCCACACACAGGGCGTTGAGAGAAGTTCTGTTAAGAAGATGTCTAGTTATAGGTAGGTGGCCTTGTAATTTTACGGGATTCGTAACGAGTATTAAACCTGTCTTGATTTCTGAGTTAGACTGCTGGTCGCACTATGTTCCTCGGCAGATATAACTTTGCCTGGTCAGTGGTTTGAGCTGCAGATTTCCCTGAACAAGTCGAAATAACACCGATAGCGTATCTCTGAATTGCCAGAGAATGTCGCAAAAAGGTAGAACTAAATTACAAAAAAAAAATACATCGTATTTGAAATCGACCAATAGATTCTAGGGGCAGTTAATTTACTCTAGTTGATTAAGTCACAGACCACGCAAACTACTGAATTTATTGAGTTTTAACTTTGATTCAAAAGCAAACGCAAGTACCAAAATTAAACTAAAAATTGCCTAAGCAATGCAAATATGGAACTCTCAGAGTGATAAGCCAATTAAAAATAATTCTTATACTACCAAGTACGTGAAAAGAAATATAAATTCATGCAATTTTTTACCTTTCCGCGTTCCGCGATGCGCACATCACACTCTCACGCACTTGTTTTTATGATCCACTCGCGACGTTGTATTCGCGGCGCGATTCGAGTTTTTTTGTTTGTTTTATCTGCCCTTATCTTAATACACTGTATTTTTGACCGTCCCGAAATAATATGATTTAACTCCAATTATTAAAAATAGATGAAAACAACTGCAAGGACTCAGAAAAAAAAAACTTCTCGAGTTAAATTAAAATTCACCTGTTCGTTCGAACGATTGGAATCTTTCTGTCCTCCGTTTTTGATTTTCTTTTCGCAAGTAACAAATTAAACTCCTCCCTATGCCCCCGAAGCAAATTTTAAAACCCCCTTGACCAATAACCGCTATTATAGTTCAGAAAAGAATCACGCCTCTTCTCGTTCCCTTGGACTACACTAGTAAATTACCGAACAGTAATTAGCCTGAGAGATACTTGACTCTCCGGTGGTCCGCACGTGTTGCAACTTTCCAACTTCTTCAAAATAACTCGACGCTGCAAGTATTCATTGACAAATTTGCGTCCGTCCTTTCGTTTTTAACCTTTCCCAGACAAAAGACCAAATGGCAATTCCTTTCTACGGGCGATGTAAAATGATCCTTTTTCTAAAACTTACAAAATATCTCGAGCACTTACGCGACAAATTCTTTCAAAGATTCTAAAGCGTATGGACAAAATTTTAAAGACTTATGATATCAGCAACAATGCTACAAGTGCCGTTTTCGAACTGGGTGTTCTAAAAGGACCGTCCCTTTACGGCCGCCTCGTGAAATTACTTTTCTTTGCTATCTACAATTTAAACAAACAAAAAACCCGATTTGTTTTTAAACATCAAATCCGCGACGGTTTCAGTTGAGGTATTATAATTTTGTTTCGCGCTTGACGAGCGTCAAATTGTAGCGCGCGGGTTCCCCCTAATCCCAACGTACGAAAGTCGGAAAAGTTAACATCTGCCCCGTCCGGTCATGGGTGAGTTCCATCGACCGTTAGTGCAAAGAGGAAGAGAGGTCGAATGGGGTGCGATTCGCCGCGCCGCTTCACGGGAGAAAGATCCGATAAATGTACCGTAAACTCTGACCATTTGAACTTGGGAAAACGAAAGAGGTGCTACAAATAAAAATGAACAGAATCGTGAAGTGTGCCGGGTGAAGGGAAAATGGCGCACCTGCGCCACACTACTATATTAAAAAGCAAACATTCTAGAATTTAATCGGGAAAATGCATAAATTACATAAGGCAGAAGGTGTTAAACGTATATGAAACTTTCTCGAATCGAGAATCAAATTGCTTCCGGAGAAATTGAACTTGTCTTATTAATTGTCGGATTAACACATGCTACTGGTTTTGTTACTAGAGCAAACACCAGGAGTTTTTAATTATTCCTAACAAAACAAAAAGTTGTCTATGTTATATACAGATGTGTACAGTCTGAATTAAAAATGGAGTCTCCTTTTTTTAATATTAACAAAATATTTTGACTTTTGTGTGGTCAGGACCGGAGCTTTCAAAACATGTCCACGTCTCGTGCAGCTTACAACAAAAGAAGCGCCATTCCGGTTTGTGTACGTACGTTCGTGAATCGCGCCCTTAAACGCCGGGGGGTCGTCGCGAGCTAGTTCGCCGCCGCAAATCAAGAGTGTCAAAGAACGAGTTTAATGTTTTCGCGAGGATCCCGTAAATCATACGAGGAGCGGCGGAAAAAAAAGACGCGCCTTCTTTCCTTTTGTAACCCGATGCGTTTCACTTTTCATTTTTACACACAGATCGCGACGGGTATATGAATAATTGATACAGAAATAAAATAAAACGTACGGGACCAGTTTAATTTATTATTAAAATATTTACGAAAGTTATTTTATTTTATAAAAAGAAACCGCAGAGAGGAGAAAAATATTCAAGTTTGGCAACATTGTCCAGGATGCGTTTTGATGTTACCCACCCGAATCTAAATGAATTTTCTTTCGTTCTCTTCCTTTTTTCTTTTTAGAGTAACGATTTCGTGGGAGAATTAATGGAGACTTGCATGCAATCAGCGCATTTTGCACGGTGCACGGCCCAAGGCTGCGGAGCCTTGGAACGGTCGGTAACCGTAGCTCCGTGTGAACCTCCAGTTCAGAGTTCAGTTCGCAGACCAGCCGCTAGATCTTATCATCGTTGATTGCGCATTGTGTCCGAAGAGATATGTGCGCTCCTACGCGCCGCCGACAGCGCCGCTCGGAACTTCCTCGCGTGCCCGTAAACAATTTGCTCCGTGTCGAATCGATGATTGGCTCCGTGCAGACAATTGATGACACACGTCATTCCCACAAAGACTTGCTTGTTCGGGCTAGTTTAAACGAAGAAGAGAAAAAAACCAGGTCATTCGAGAACACACTTCGACGAACGATAACGTTTTTCATATAACATACAACTATATTGTTTGACAGCTGTCAATTTCTTATCTACCACAAAAAAGAAACTAATAGAAAAGGTGGGAAGACTAATTAACAATTTTTTTTCGTTCCATCGTGATTTCTGGTTCAAAACGTCTTTGAATCGCGGGAAAACGAGCCAGCATCTGTCGCAAAAGACAGACGGTTTAATCGGATCGATTGGAAACATGCTGTATACCGTCGCGTTTCCCATAAATCCCTCGATAACGATCTGGAACGTTCGCCGCAATGAAATTTGTTACAAATGGCCGACATAAATAGAGCCGTTATTGCGGCGTGGCATCAAGAGCGCCCTGGATATTACGTAATAATGGGCGATTTCAACGACGAGTCATGACCCGAACCCGCCGTAAATCTCCGCTCGTATGGAGAGGCACTCCGTGTAACGCGATATAATAATTGATCGTCGCGTTTCTATCTCGGGCGTTATCTTTATTGCTTTGTTTATTTATTGCCACGCTCCGACGGGCCAGATACAATGCGTTTCTCAAAAGGTGGTGCGCATACGCCGAAGCAACAACGAGAAAGTTCTTGCTATGTTTGTTTTGTTGCACATGTATACCTTTAAAGCCGCATTATAGCTCGTTCATCTGCCTTTTTTAACATAATATGTCATGGGACACAGGGTGACTGTTAATTAGCCCCCTACAAAATTAAGCCACTAAAAGAGGCTTTCGAGAAGTAATTAATCAGGAATTAACCCCAAAACGACGATGCGCCCCTGGCTAAAAAGTAGAGAAGCAGATCAACGAAATAAATTCCTTCGTAGAGTTTTTTATGGTTTTATGGTACGGCGGCGTGGCATCATGAACTTGACCTTTGAGTGTGAGTTTACGTTAGTCCCGTTTTTAAGTCAAGAGATGCCGTGAAATACGAACGAAATACGAATATTTACGACAAATTCGTGCAAATCACCTGTAGTAGGTTATTCCACTGTAAAAAATTGTATAAAAGGACACGAAATTACATTTTGAATCGAATTATTCAGTACTTACACCTTCAGGTAATATAATTAACATGTCTCAGCAAAAGTTTTAATTTTTATCTCATTTTTGCCCCCCCATTGACCCTGTGTCCTTTGAGAAAGTAATATAACTAAAGCATTTATGTCAGAATATTCAAAATACAATGTCAAACGCCATTACGTTTAAAGGCACAGTTTGCGTTTGATTTTCTTAAGTGTAACATCCAGTACGTATACAAAGATATATCGATTAGTGTTGACATTTCTTTTAGGATTTTCTTTATTTTACTCTGCGTTTAAAAAATATATATAAAGTGACCCCCACAAAATTCAACCACTAAAAGAGGCGATGTGCGAGAGTATGACAAAGATTGTTTAAAAAATTCCTTCTGCTTCAGTTTTCGAAAAATAATTAATCAAAAATTAACTCTAAAACTGGTTAAAAAATAGAGGAACATAAAAACTCCCTTAAGGCTTTTATGGTTTTATGATACGACGGCGTGGCATCGTCAACTTGACCTTTAAGTGGGATTTTACGTCAAGTCCGTTTTCAGGTCAACGGCCGGTGACGTGAAATACGAATATTTACTTGACAAATGGATGCAAATCACCTGAAATAGATTATACCATACCTGCTGACAGTAAAAGAAATAATTCACTAAAACAAAAAAACAATTTTTAATCGACTTGTTAAGTATTGCGCTTCTGCCGCGAACCCCGTCCATATTTCCGCGCAAGTTTCCTTTGTGTTCGTCGAGAAACCGACTCTCTTTGGTTCATGGCGAATGGCTCGCGCGCTGCTCTAGGACAGTTTGATTTTGGCAATTAACTATAAACTATTCAGAAGATTTTTTTTTATATATCTTCCCATACTCTCGGACATCGGTTCTTGTAATGAATCCATTTTTTCGGGTTAATTAACAGTCACCCTGTATTTCTTTCCTACGACTTGCACTTAATTTGTTTATAAATTATGGTACTTACACGAATATGTGTGGACATACGTATGAGGAAGCTTCGTCATTTGTTTGCCACGACCTAAAGTCTTCTTGGGCATCCGGATCGCCTATAAGTACCAGCTATTAGCTCGCGCAATTTGCAAAATATATTGGCGAGCTTCGTGATTTTAATAAGCCATTAATCTTTGCCGTGCACTATGTTTTAAGTACAAAGTATGTCCATGTAAGGCTAGTAAGTGAATGACGCACTGTCTCTCGTTATTTTCTCGTGCGTTTGTTTACTGTATTTGTACAACATTAAGTTTGTTTTAAGTTAAAATTATTGATCCAGCGTTCTTCGTGTTTAAAAAATTTGGATTTGAAATTTGTAAGTTTTAGAAAAAGGATCATTTTACGTCGCCCGTAGAAAGGAATTGCCTGCCATTTGGCCTTTTGTCTGGGAAACGTTAAAAACTAAAGGCTGGACATATAAATTTGTCAATACTTGCAGCGTCGAGTTATTTTGAAGAAGTTGTAACATGTGCGGACCACCGGAAAGCCAAGTATCTGTCAGGCTAATTACGGTTCGGTAATTTACTAGAAGTCCAAGGGAACGAGAAGAGGCGTGATTTTTTTTCTGAACTAAAATAGCGGTTATTGGTCAAGGGAGTTTTCAAAATTTGCTTCGGGGGCATAGGGATTAGTTTAATTTGTTACTTGCGAAAAGAAAATCAAAAACGGAGGACAGAAAGATTCTAATCGTTCGAACGAACAGTTGAATTTTAATTTAACTCGAGAAGTTTTTCTTTTCTGAGTGCTTTGCAGTTGCTTTCATATTTTTTCATAATTATAGCTAAACCATATTATTTCGGGACGGTCAAAAATACAGTGTGTTAAGAAAAGAGCAATTAATACAAACAAAAAAACTCGAATCGCGCCACGAATTCAACGTCGCGAGTGGATATAAAAACAAGAGCGTGAGTGTATGTGATGTGCGCATCGATAATAGGTTTAGCCGACGAAAAACGACGTAGAGGGATCTGAAAAAAGGCGTACATTGTACCACCCTCTAAGGCAAGAGGACGTAGTAGACAAAGATCCTACCCCATGGCCTGAATTAATTAGGTTAATAAGCTAGAGATAGGGTAGTCCATCACCTCTGAAAAGAGTCCCTGAAAAACTAGCGGCAGTTGGTGATAATTACCTTGCAAATTGATCGCCGAGGGCGGCCTTTTGTATCACATACTTCTCCGAACATCTGATTAATCAATTAATAATTCCCATTATTAAAGTACACTGTAGACACACTGTCACACTGTGCGCTGGTTGATTACTCATAGCGTCTTCGAGTACTATCTAAGGTGGCAAACACGAGTACCAAAACCAAGCTATCTTGAATAAAAATTAATTGTTGATTTAATTAAAGTCACAAAGTTGCCACAGCCACTAATTGCGTGTGCACCTAGCCACCAGCTGTGTGAATTGAAGTAAGTTAGATCGCTACGACATTCGACGTGAAATACGTTAAGCGAGTTTTATTATACTTCTTGATATACGCGTATCTTTTATTGTGATTTGTACATTGTTTTCAAACGAGGTTTTACGCTCAATTTCCCAGGTCCCTTAGAGGCTGGTAGAAGGAGTTTTTACCTCTTTTTTTGCAATAAATAATTAATTAAATTTAACGTTCCGCATTTTGATCTCTCAAATTTTATTCACCGTCTCACCAAAAGTAGGATCCAGTTACAACAACGTAGGGTCAAGTTTAATTAGACGATCACGAACAATAGGCATTCGATGATTCTAATTGAGGAGGATTCCGAAGGGGTCGACGCAGGTAGCTTGTAGTATTGTGGATTGTTCCCAGCGCCAGCTGTAAAACGTAACCGTAGGGGGTCTTTTAGCTATAGTCTAGACTAGTCCTGCTAGTGGATGTTATTTGAGGCAATGAACGTTGTCGACCTTTTTGAAATTTCTCCAAAGTAAACCTCCGTAATTTTTTCGTTGAGTTCAGTTAATAAATTTTTGATCCATTTAATTACCGTGTCAATAAGTTTAGTTTGTTTTCGTTGGACCGTGTTTATTAGTTATTTGGTTGTCCGTAAAGTCAACAAACAAGATGGCACACGACCATTTCTTAAATGTATTTCCATTTATTGCAACGTTTTCGAATACCTAGCAAAAGCATCAATCATAAAATCAGAAATTATGGCCCGTTACTCACTCGGGTGATTTGTTCCATTCGTACCGCAAACTTAGCCCTGGTGAATAAAGCCTATCCATTACTGTTTATAACTAAAACTTGGTGTTGCATAATTTGCTTTATTAACAAAAAAATATATACATTGTGAGATGAATGTAAAAATACGGAAATCGATTCCGCCCCCGCAGAAAGCGCCACGCCGCGAGAAACTGCATTCTTCGACTCTGTTGCAATAGCTCATTAATTCAAAAAAACCGAAATTTATGCGGCGACAATTATCCAATTTCGATTGATAACAATAAATGTTTCGCGCTCGACGGGGGGTCCCCCAGCCGGGCGGCGCTTGCGACACGTTATTAGCTGGGCGGATTGCATGATAATTGCCCGGCTGAGGCAACCGAGGAAAAATGCCTACGCGGTTGGGAAAGAGAGTCAATATTGTTCTGGGCTTAATCTCGTTCTTGTTCTCGTTTGTTGGTGAGCTGTTGCGTTGCGCGTATCCGCGAGGTGTGGGCGCGACGATTAGCATTAGGTGTGAGAAGAAATTTCAGCCTAGCACACAAAGACAGGAGATAAAACTAATGATTCACGAAATATTTTGCTTGTTATTCGATTGTTGAACAAGCCTGAGGTGTCAGCATCCTAATAACCAACGATGATTTACAGCTGCGATTAGTTAACACCGATACAATCAGCGTGTGCTTTCTTCTAGAAAGATTAAAACATCACCTAAGTTGTTTTGCGTCGCAATGTTTGAAACTATGTTCGATGACTTGCTTGATGAGATTTATATGAAACCAATAAGTTTCTACTTCATTGTAGAACACCACAGTAAACGAACCTGACTACGCGCTGAGATCGGTGGCGTTCGAGTGTAAGACAATGAGAGTAATTGAATTCTCTGCGCTGTCTCTCACACTTTTGTGACGCGCCCGAACGTGCCACCTTGTTTGTTGACAACTAAATAATGAACAAAGACGGTCCAAACAAAAACAAACTAAACTTATTGACAAATTAATTTACTGGACCGAAAATTTTATTGACTGAACTCTACGAAAAATAGCCGCGTAATTACCGAAGGTTCACTTCGGAGAAATTCCGAAAAAGGTCGACAATGGTACTGTTAATAAACCATGCAATTCCCTAGACCCTAGCTACCGGCTACCTACAGCTACGTTTTTACAGCTGGCGCTAAGCAATATTGCTCCACAATACTGCAAGCTACCTGCGTCGACCCCTTCGGAATCCCCCTCAATTAAAACCTTCTAATGCCTATTGTTCGTGATCGTCTAATTAAACTTGACCCTACGATGTTGTAACTGGATTCTACTTTTGGTGAGACGGTGAATAAAATTTGAGACATCGAGGGAACAAGAAACGTATAAATAAAAATGCGAGACGTTAAATTTAATTATTTATTGCAAAAAAAAAAGAGGTAGAAAATCCTTCTGCCAGCGTCTGAGGGACCTGTGAAATTGAGCGTAAAACCTCGTTTGCAAACAATGTACAACTCACAATAAAAGATACGATTATCAAGAAGTATAATAAAATTCGCCTAAAGTATTTCACGTCGAATAACGTAGCGATCTAACTTACTTCAATTCACACAGCTCGTGGCTTGGTGCACACGCAATTAGTGGCTGTGGCAACTTTGTGACTTTAATTAGATCAACAATTAATTTTTATTCAAGACAGCTTTGTCTTGGTACTCGTGTTTGCCACCTTAGATAGTACTCGAAGACGCTATGAGTAATCAACCATCGCACAGTGTGACAGTGTGTCTACACTGTACTTTATTAATGGGAATTCTTAAATGATTGATCAGATGTTCGGAGAAGTATGTGATACAAAAGGCCGCCCTTGGCGATCAATTTGCAAGATAAATAACAGCAACGGCCGCTAGTTTTTCAGGGACTCTTTTCAGACGTGATGGACTACCCTATCTCTAGCTAGTTAACCTAATTAATTCAGGCCACGGGGTAGGATCTTTGTCTACTACGTCCTCGTGCCTTAGAGGGTGGTACAATGTACGCCTTTTTTCAGATCCCTCTACGTCGTTTTTCGTCGGCTAAACCTATCATCGAACTAATTTGTTTGCGCAAAGGACCCAATTGACTGTTTTATCGGCACTCCGCTTTTGCGGTTATGGCACTTTCAGTCTCTCGACAAATTGCTTTCAATTAACCTGCAAATCTTTCGGCAAAAACAACACTTTAGTCCACACACAGGGTGTGAGAGAAGTTCTTTAAGAAGATGTCTATTTATCGGTAGTTCAAATTGTTTAGCCTCGTAATTTTACGGGATTCGTATCGAGTATTAAATTGTCTAGACTGTGCAGGCCGCACTGTGTTCCGTCGGCAGATATAACTTTGCTGGCCAATAGTTTGAACTGCAGATTTCCCTGAACAAATCGAAATAACACCGCTAGCGTGTCTCCGAATTGTCAGAGAACTTAATTTACCCTCCTTTACAATTTATTCGGAGAAAAAGATGTATAGAACCTAGAAAATTCAAATCTAAACACATCTGATAGCATCGACCACGCTTTAATCAGCGAGTACAAAATATAACACGGCCTTCCTCGAAGTCTTACAAGAAAGATTCCCACGATATCCATCTAACTCCGCGCGCAAAATGCATAAGTATAGGATTCTTCTTTCGATGTTTATGTACTTATTACTTTTATGATAATTCTACCTCCATAATGCCAATGCAACTTTGCACTATAATAAAACACTCCCGCTTTTAAGCCGAAGCTTAACAACGTACAAGGAGCTTTCGATTTCGCTGCAAAGATAAAACAGTCGCAGCGGTAAAGCAGGAGAAGAAGAAGACGAAGAATCTCCCGGCGACTTTGACCTTTCGCCCGAGCGGGCGTTATTACAAATACCCACAATATCCAGAGACGCCCGGAAAAAATCATTTTCGCAATTACGGCTCTGCGCCTCTCGCAATTTATGGACCATAACCGAGCGGACTCGGGAATAATAAACTCGACCCGACAATTCGAATATCATTATTATAACAACTGCTCGCCGGTCGTGGAACTTTATTATAATAAAGTTATTTACGGGCGTTATTTGTTATATCAGATTAGCTGCATGTGTGCCCGTTCACGTCGGATTATGGAAATACGGAGAGAGATGTCGCGTCAAAGTTACACGGACGCGATGGTGATTTATTTCAGGCTCGTATTCGTTCGGTTTATTGTGAGCGAGGCTATTCCCGCATGAATAATTGTCTAAATGCATTAATTCGATCTGATGCTTCTCCTACCTTAATGGAAACATCATTATAAACTTCATAAATTATTTATGTTCGTTAACCATATGTGCATAAACATCAAGTGTATTTTTCTTGAAGACTCCAATTAACGATCTTTGTAAATTCTAACAGCGTAGTTTAAGGCTTCTTTGAAGACTCAACGGTGGTAAGCCTCAAGTCATTAATTAACAAAAAGCATTTACAATACAGGAGCCAAAAGAAAACTTTACGTGTGAGAAATCGCAGATCAAAGTGACCATAATATTGATAAGAAACAGCTTTTTGTAAGCAGCATTAAATTTCCTTACATTTCGAACTTAACAAGTGTTTCACTCAATCATAATAAAAAAGAAAACATGAAGATCGCATTCTCAACTTTGGGCGCCAAGGCAACCACCGAGATAAACACAAACACTATGTCAGGAAGTGTTTAAGAACTCGCACCAAATCCTTGCATGCAACCAATTGTCAGGAGTAACATACGTAACCCTCCGTGTAACTTGTTGTCGGATGCACAACCAAAGTCTCCCGTGCAATCAATTGTCAGCAGCAACACAAACTGTTCCGTGCAATTTATTGTCTGAAGCGCAACCAAAGCTTTCCGTGCAACCAATTGTCAAGAGCAACACACCGCCTTCACGTGCAACTAATTGTCAGGAGCTACACACCCACTCTTCCGTGCAATCTATTGTTGGAAGCTTCTACACACCTCTTATCGAGGGCAAACGACATTTATATGCCGGATAACCATCAGCGTTACCAAAGCCAGTCGTTAAACAAGAGAAGACGTGGAACTCAAGCAGAAGCAAGATTCTGAGATAGTCTCTATGTCAACCCTGTATTCAACAACGTTACCAGAGACTTCACCCTCCAGATGATAACCGTCCAGGAGAGCGTCGCACACATAGTTATTCAAAGATTTTAAATTGTTCATCCGTTATTATTATTTATTTTGTTATTAAAGTTGTGTTAAATAAAAATATATATCAGAATACTACCAATTATAATTAAGGAGAAAAAAAAATAATTAAAACTTAAGTCTACTCGCGGTCATTTGAAAAAAGCCGAGTGGCTGCTTTTGTTCTTTGGAGAACTTGAGGTCGTCTTTTTTTTTCTAGAAAGGATGCGCAATAGCAACAGATGGTTGCCGGTCCTAATAAAGCCCGATTCCCTATGGCTTTTCCGCCTTCGATAACCACGTGAAGGTCGTCTGGCGCTTATCAGTGGACATCTACGACGATGAGGGAGTGATGAAATGAACTCTCCGGCGCCTCGCAGCCCCCGCTCGCGCAGCCAGGTTGGGGGTCGGCGCCCTGCGCGGCCCCCCTCGCACCTGCACTCCGACTGCCCCCCCGACGACGACGACTCGCCCAGTCTGGGCCAGCGATCCGCTTCTTTGGTGAGTGACTTCGATTGTGCTTTATCTCATCACGAACTCGTGACGCTCGAGCTCGTTCCGATTGACGATTAATTAATTTACTCTCCGGATGGGCCTCGGCTTTTCTAATTAACTTTTTTTAACGAAAAAAAAATCGAACTCTAATACGAAATTCCAAAAGATTAAACGTGGGTGCATATTTAAAAAATACGGGGCGATCAAAAAGAAAAAGACTCTGGAAATTTAAGATTACCGCTAATTTTCTAATGGTACGCGCAGTGTTTACTAGATGGCGCTTATTTACATTAAGCTCGGTAGATGTCGCTAAATAAGTTTACTTGATTATCTTCCCCTTATGTCAAATGTCAAACAGCCGGATGGATAAATGAAAGCCTATTATTTTAATTATGATCAAATGGCGCGGCCCTCCTTCACTTGTTGTCACAATGGCGGGAATTAGCAATACGTTAGTAATTTACTATGAGCACTGCGCAGACGCTAAACATCAGCGTCGGGCGTAGCGGTTATTTTAATTTCTAAAACAAGAGAAGAACGACAATTATCTGGTGAACTGAGATTAAATCAAATCGCCAATAGAAAAACAAAAACAACAGAAGCGTCGATTGTAAAATGAAAAATTAATTGAATTATAAGAATGCAAAGATACAAAGAAAAAGATCAACAAAAAACAAAAGATGGATTGTTCGAAAGTCGAGACTGACAAGAAAAACAAAACAAGAAACTAAAAACCAAATGATACGAACAGCGCCGAAACACGAAGAACACGACGAGCAAAAAAACAAAACAAAAGAAGATCGACGAAAACAAAACAAATGTCAATCGCAACAGGAAACATTAATGCGATGAAAACTTGATTCGCCTTTCAAGACTTCAAAAGCCGGAACTCATTTGTTTTTCCTTTCTTGCTTATAAAAAAAAAGAAAAGAAATACAAAGAAACGAATGAAAACTTGATTTTCGAAGGTTTTCCGTTGAAAATCGGTGATTAGTCTTTTGCTCACAAAAAAGAAAGAAAGGAAAAAAACTTGACTCCATTTTCCAAGACTTCAACGGCCGGAAATCCATCGAATTTTCATTTGTTTTTCTTTTTTTTACTTATAAAAAAGAAAATAAAAACAAAGAGACAAATGCTTAGTTGATTTTGAAAAGTTTTCCGTCGAAAATCGGCGATTTTCTTTTGCTCCCAAAAAAGAAAGAAATAAACAAAAACTTGATTCGATTTTCAAAGGCCTCAGAAACCGGAAATCGTTGAACCTTCTTTTGTTTTTCTTTTTTGTTTCCAAAAAAAAAAAAAAAGAAATAGAAAGAAAAAATGCTTATTTGATTTTCGTAGGTTTTCCGTTGAGAATCGGCGGTTTTCTTTTGCTCACAAAAAAGAAAGAAAGAAACTAAAACTTCATTCGATTTTCAAAGACTTTAAAACCTAAAAATTATAGAATTTTCATTTGTTTTCTTGCTTACAAAAAAAAAAATAATACAAAGAAACAAATGAAAACTTGTTTATTTGATTCTCGAAGGTTTTCCTTTGAAAATCGGCGATTTTCTTTTGCTGACAAAAAAGAAAGAAAGGAAAAAAAGACTTGATTCGATTTTTAAAGACTTCAAAAGCCGGAAATCATCGAATTTTCATTTGTTTTTCCTTTTTTGCTTACGAAAATAAGAAAAGAAAAACAAAGAAACAAATGAAAACTTGCTGAATTGATTTTCGAAGATTTTCCGTTGAGAATGGGCGATTTTCTTTTGCTCACAAGAAAAACAAGAAAGAAACGAAAACATGATTCGATTTTCAAAGGTTTCAGAACCCGGAAATCATCAAATTTTCATTTGTTTTTCCCTTTTTTTTTGCTTACAAAAAAGAAACGAAGTACTAAGAAACAAATTAAAACCTGCTTATTTGATTTTCAAAGGTTTTCTTTTGCTCACAAGGAAAACAAGAAAGAAACAAAAACTCGATTTGATTTTTAAAGGTTTCAGAACAAGGAAATCATCAAATTTTCATTTGTTTCTTCTTTTGTGCTCACAAAAAAGAAATGAAATTCAAAGTAACAAATGAAAACGCTCGTTGAAAATCGGCGATTTTCTTTTGCCCATAAAAAGAAAAACAAAAACTTGGTTCGATTTTCAAAGGTTTCAAAAACCGGAAGTCATCGAATTTTCATTTGTTTTTCCTTTCTTGCTTACAAAAAAAGAAATGAAGTGCAAAGAAACAATTGAAAACTTGCTTATTTGATTTTTGAAGATTTCCCTTTGAAAATCGACGATTTTCCTTTGCTCACAAAAAAGAAAGAAAGAGACTAAAACTTGATTCGATTTTCAAAGGTTTCAGAACCCGGAAATCATCAAATTTTCATTTGTTTTTCCCTTTTTTTTTGCTTACAAAAAAGAAACGAAGTACTAAGAAACAAATTAAAACCTGCTTATTTGATTTTCAAAGGTTTTCTTTTGCTCACAAGGAAAACAAGAAAGAAACAAAAACTCGATTTGATTTTTAAAGGTTTCAGAACAAGGAAATCATCAAATTTTCATTTGTTTCTTCTTTTGTGCTCACAAAAAAGAAATGAAATTCAAAGTAACAAATGAAAACGCTCGTTGAAAATCGGCGATTTTCTTTTGCCCATAAAAAGAAAAACAAAAACTTGGTTCGATTTTCAAAGGTTTCAAAAACCGGAAGTCATCGAATTTTCATTTGTTTTTCCTTTCTTGCTTACAAAAAAAGAAATGAAGTGCAAAGAAACAATTGAAAACTTGCTTATTTGATTTTTGAAGATTTCCCTTTGAAAATCGACGATTTTCCTTTGCTCACAAAAAAGAAAGAAAGAGACTAAAACTTGATTCGATTTTCAAAGGTTTCAGAACCCGGAAATCATCGATTTTCATTTGTTCTTCTTTTTTTGCTTACAAAAAAACGAAAAGAAATTCAAAGAAACAGATGCTTAGTTGATTTTCGAAGGTTTTCGGTTGAGAATCGGCGGTTTTCTTTTGCTCACAAAAGAGAAAGAAAGAAACTAAAACTTCATTCGATTTTCAAAGGTTTCAAAAAGCCGGAAATCATCGAATTTTCATTTGTTTTTCCTTTTTCTGCTTACGAAAATAAGAAAAGAAAAACAAAGAAACAAATGAGAACTTGCTTACTTGATTTTCCGTTGAAAATCGACGAAAAAGAAAGAAACGACAACTCGATTCGATTTTCAGAAGCTTCAAAAGTCGGAAATCGTCGAATTTTCATTTGTTTTTTTTTTTGCTAATAATAGAAAAAAAATGAAATACAAACAAATGAAAAACTTGACTGGTTAGCTTTAAAAAAATTGCTCGTGATCGTATCATACAACTCATCGTACATCAAATCAAATATCCAGGCACGTTCATCGAGGAATTACAAAAGATTAAGTTATCTATAGCAACACGAAACTGAAAACCCACAAAGGCGATAAATTATTGCACCTACGAGTCCAGGGCGTGAACCAACGATATTATTAAGATACCAAGAAAGCTCTCTCCGTCCAAATGGTTTCGACTGGCGTAATAAAATCACCGTTCGCCAAGTCGAAATGGAAAAAATCTCGTAATAGACAAACGGCACGTGACTCGAACAAGATCTACTCGTGTACGTCGTCCGCACGCACATTCCGCTTCAGCAGCAACTTGTCCAATCCGTATCGGGCGACTGTTTATGGTTTTCCGCGTGCACCGAGTTCGCGGAAGTCGCAGAAAAAGCGCGTAAAATATTTCACGACGCGGTCCGTTCGAACGACGAGAGAGCCGTTAATATGTCTTTATCGTTCCGAGCTAATTAACGTTTTTCGATGGGTTTCGAACGAACGACAGATGCACCGGCTAACTGTTCATTTAAATCGCCGCGGAGTTCCGCTGACATATAAACATAAAACATAAGCAAAACCCGCTCGAGATGTTATTGCCCCGCAGGATGATACTTTATGGCTATCTAAATCGCTCCTGTGAGAGGTAATTTGCGGCGTTCCTGATTTTTTTCATTAAGGCCACTGTAAGATAAGTCGAAACGTGTTTTCAGCTGTTTTCGTATTTTTTTTTATAACTTCAAACAAATTTTATTTGTGAATTTAATTTTTTCATTCGGATCTTTCGAAATTTCCTTGAATAAAAATGTCGACACTCGCAAGAGGTGCGGTTCTAATCCGATTTTACGCGTTCGCGAACGAAAAGAATTTCCTCGACAGCACCGCAGTCACGGCCACTTATGCGCTGCTTATTTTTCCATCGCCCACGTTGCACACTTCTATCGAACACATACGTAAGTACATACATGACACGACAAAGATTTATTGTGTTCAGACGTAGCCGGGGCACCCCTGTGTGTTACCTCATTAATGAAACAACTGCCTCGCAGCGTTTCCTTCACTAATTAACGCCCGGTATACATACAACATATATCACCGAACGAATTTTTATGAGCGACACGGAATTTAATTAAAATCGGTTTGATGGCTCGATTTTAAATTTGCTTGTTCGCGCAAGACAGCCAGATGGGTGTTCGTTCGTTCGTTCGTTGAAGGAAAAAAATGATGCTTTATTTAAATGCAACGTCCATGCTGCGGCAGGATAATGGTCGGCCTCTCCGAGAACAAACAGCACGTGATGTCCGTTTATGGTTACTTATAATAATTTATCGACGAAAAATGCCTCGTGTGTAATTAATTAAGATTTAATCTGCCTGCGAAAGCTCGGAACGATCCTCGCGGCCATTAATCATTTCTGCGGGATGAGTTATGGCCATGCGATGGAGCTGCTGCTGTTGCTGCTCTCCTCTGCGAGGAGTCCGAAGAGGAGAGCCCCAACAAATTATTGTTTATGTTGGATGCGTGGTGCTAAAAACCGAAAGTTAATTGAATTGGTTTCGAGTATATCATGCTAGTCCCACTTGATATTTATAAACAAGTCGGGCTTTTTTGTTTGTTTAAATTGTAGATAGCCAAGAAAAGTAATTTTACGAGGCGGAGAATGCCACCGTAAAGAGACGGTCTTTTTAGAACATCCAGTAGCATTGTTGGTGACATCATAAATCAGATCGCTTTAGAATCTTTGAAAGAATTTGTCACGCAAGTGCTCGAGATATTTTGTAAGTTTTAGAAAAAGGATCGTTTTATATCGCCCGTAGAAAGGAATTGCCATTTGGTCTTTTGTCTGGGAAAGGTTAAAAACGAAAGGACTGACACAAATTTGTCAATGAATACTTGCAGCGTCGAGCTATTTTGAAGAAGTTGGAAAGTTGCAACATGTGTGGATCACCGGAGAGTCAAGTATCTGCCAGGTTCGGTAATTTACTAGTAGTCCAAGGGAACGAAAGGAGGCGTGATATTTTTTCTGAACTAAAATAGCGGTTATTGGTCAAGGGGGTTCTTAAAATTTGCTTCGGGGGGCAAAGGGAGGAGTTTAATTTGTTACTTGCGAAGAGAAAATCAAAAACGGAGGACAGAAAGATTCTAATCGTTCGAACGAACAGTTGAATTTTAATTTAACTCGAGAAGTTTTTCTTTTCTGAGTGCTTTGCAGTTTCTCATACTTTTTCATAATTACGGCTAAATCATATTATTTCGGGACGGTCAAAAATACAGTGTGTTAAGAAAAGGGCAATTAAAACAAACAAAAAAACTCGAATCGCGACGCGAATTCAACGTCGCGAGTGGATATAAAAACAAGTGCGTGAGTGTGTGTGAGGTGCGCATCGCGGAACGCAAATAGATAAAATCGCATGAATTTATATTTCTTTTCACATACTTGGTGGTATAAGAATTATTTTTAATTGGCTCATCACTCTGTGAGGAGAAAATCTGTAAAGTTCCATATCTGCATTGCCTATGCAAATTTTAATGTATTTTTGGTGTTTGCGTTTGCATTTGAATCAAAGTTAAAACTCAATAAATCCAGCAGTTTGCGCGTTCCGTGATTTAATCAACCAGAGTAAATTAACTACCCCTAAAATCTATTGGTCGATTTCAAATACGGTGTATTTTTTTCTTGTAATTTAGTTCTACCTTTTTGCGATATTCTCTGGCAATTCGGAAACACGCTATCGGCGTTAATTCGACTTGTTCAGGGAAACCTGCAGCTCAAACCACTCGCCAGGCAAAGTTATAAGGACTGTTTATGTTACTAAACGGACACTTTTAATCTTACGCTGAATTTCCAAATTGTAATTATTTTTTTAGTAGTAGGTCTTGATAGCTACAGCCAAGTGACGATTGTCAATTGTAATTATTATTTACGACAGTTGTCAAAGATTCGCAATAATGAAGCGAATTGATATCGAAATCAGAAAACTAATCGTGCAAAAGTGGTGTTCAGAAAAGTTATCTATACGAAAACTTGCCAAAGTTGTAAAATGTTCAAAGTCGGCGGTTTTTCAAATAATCAAAAAATTTGGGGAGCATCACACGCTTAATGATTTATCCAAATCGCGGCGCAGAAGAGGCCCGGTAAATGCAAAAACAGAGAAAAATGTTGTGAAGCTGTTAAAATCAGAAAAATGTATATCTATACGTGGAATATCTAAAAAGGAAGGTGTTAGCGTAAGTACTGTACAAAATATCAAAAAAAGAAATAACATACGAACTTACAAAAAACAAAAAATACCGAAGAGAAGTGAGGACCAACAAATACGGTCGAAGAAACGTTGCGGAAGGTTGTACAGGATTTTGATTCAAAGCAAAACTCGTTGCGTCCTTATGGATGACGAAACATACGTCAAAATGGACACCAGCACATTACCAGGGCCTCAATTTTATAATGCAGTTGTGGGAGAAGATGTACCTGATAATTTGAGAACAATTAAAATGGAAAAATTCGGGCAAGCCTTATGTTCTTGCGACCTTAAAAGTTCAACATTTTTTACAACTGGTACAATTGGAGGCGATGTATATAGGAAAGAATGCATACAAAAACGTTTTACTACCTCTTTACCGTAAGCACAACATTCCTCCATTATTTTGGCCAAATTTAGCATCTGCCCACTACTCTGGCACGACGTTGGAGCTGTTGAATTCTAACAATGTCGATTTTGTGAAAAAACTGGATAATCCACCAAACTGTCCTGAGCTTCGCCCAATTGAGCACTACTGGGCTATTATAAAAAGATACTTAAGAAAAGATGGCCGAGAAGCTAAAACAATTGAAGAATTTAAACAAATGTGGGGTGCAGCTAACCGAAAAATGTCAGTGGAGACCGTGCAAAGGCTTATGGCTGGTATTCCAGTAAAAGTTCGAAATTTCTATCGTTCTTAATTATATTTAGTTTTTGTATAATTAATATAGACTGATATAAGTTGTTTTGTAATTTAGAAATGAAATGAAGTGAAATTCAGAAAAAAAATTAAATACATAACATTAATTTAGTGTCCGTTTAGTAAAATGAACAGTCCTTATCTGCCGACGGAACACAGTGCGGCCAGCACAGTCTAAACCTAGAGATCAAGGCAATTTAATACTCGTTACGAATCCTCTAAAATTACGAGGCCAAACAATTTGAACTACCAATAAATAGACATCTTCTTAACAGAACTTCTCTCACACCCTGTGTGTGGACTGAAGTGTTGTCTTTGCCGAAAGGTTTGCGGGTTAATTGAAAGCAATTTGTCGAGAGACTGAAAGTGCCATAACCGCAAAAGCGGAGTGCCGATAAAACAGTCAATTGGGTCCTTTGCGCAAACAAATTAGTTCGATAATAGGTTTAGCCGACGAAAAACGACGTAGAGGGATCTGAAAAAAGGCGTACATTGTACCACCCTCTAAGGCACGAGGACGTAGTAGACAAAGATCCTACCCCGTGGCCTGATTAATTAGGTTAATTAGCTAGAGATAGGGTAGTCCATCACCTCTGAAAAGAGTCCCTGAAAAACTAGCGGCAGTTGCTGTTAGTTATCTTGCAAATTGATCGCCGAGGGCGGCCTTTTGTATCATATACTTCTCCGAACAATTAATAATTCCCATTAATAAAGTTCACTGTAGACACACTGTCACACTGTGCGCTGGTTGATTACTCCTAGCGTCTTCGAGTACTATCTAAGGTGGCAAACACGAGTACCAAGACAAAGCTATCTTGGAGAAAAATTAATTATTGATCTAATCTAAAGTCACAAAGTTGCCACAGCTACGAATTGCGTGTGCACCAAGCCACCGGCTATGTGAATTGAAGTATGATATTCGACGTGAATTACGTTAAGCGAATCTTATTATACTTCTTGATAAACGCATCTTTTATTGTGATTTTGTTTTCAAACAAGGTTTTACGCTCAATTTCCCAGGTGCCTCAGTGGCTGGTAGGAGTTTTTATCTTTTTTTTGCAATAAATAATTAATTAAATTTGACGTCCCCCATTTTTATTTATACGTATTTAGTTCCTTTGATCTCCCAAATTTATTCACCGTCTCACCAAAAGTAGAATCCAGTTACGACAACGCAATTTTCAAAGGATCGCCGCCGGTAGCTTGTAGGTCAGTAAAGTATATTGCTTGGCGCCAGCTGTAAAACGTAACTATAGCAGCTAGCTTTTAGCAGCTTTATTATCAATAACATTGTCGACCTTCTGGACCTTCGGTTCAGGTCAATAAATTTTTCGGTCCATTTAATCATTTTGTCAATAAGTTTAGTTTGTTTTTGTTTGGACCGTGTTTATTAGTTATTTAGTTGTCCGCAAAAGCAACAAATAAGGTGGCGCACGTTCGAGCACGTCACTGTATACATCGATGACCCCTTATGTTCTTGTCTAACACGTATTACTTCCTTCTGAGTGTAACACTCCGCGAATGGACAGATGAACTTATCGTCCCATCAGTGATTTGCACGTGTGTTCAAAACGAACTCTTCGTGGATGGATTAATAAGGAGTCTCTCTGAACCATGTGGCTGAGAATTCATTAATTAAACTATGCGATAAGTGATTCTCATTAAATGATATATGTACAGGGTGACTGTCAATTAGTCTGACAAAATGAAACCCCTTGAATTGTTCCGTTGCAAAACTCTAGCTCAGATGCGTTGTGTGTTGTTGTTGGTTGTAATTTAAACCAAACTCAATGTTGTACGAATTCAGTAAACAAACGCACGGGAAAATATCGAGAGGCAATACACGTCATACACTTACCTTACAAGACATACTATGTACTTAAAACATAGTGCACGGCAAAGATTAATGGCTTATTAAAATCACGAAGCTCGCCAATATATTTTGCAAATTGCGAGCTAATAGCTCTACTTATAGGCGATGCGGATGCCCAAGAGGACTCTAGGTCGTTGCAAACAAACAAGCAACGAAGCTTCCTCGTGCGTATACATACAGATACTCGTATAAGCACCATAATTTATAAACAAGTCGTAGGAAAGAAATACAGGGTGACTGTTAATTAACCCGACAAAATGGAACCACGAAAAGAAGCGAAGTCCGAGTGTATGGGAAAATGTTAAAAAAAAAATTTTTAATAGTTTATAATTGATGAAAAATTTTCCCGAACTCCGGCACTGCGTAAGAAATACGACATACGAAGAGACCAGGTCGACGGTCAATTTTAAAATATTTTCCGGGACGTAGAAGAAGAAAAAAATAAACTTGCTCGTGAATGTGAGACACTGGCTAGGGGGGCGCCAAGGAAGGCTAAGCCTGCCCTGATCCGCGATGAAATTATTACTTTATTTTACTGTGGTCGTTCGATTGTCACTTTTTTCCTCATAACTATTTTTCGCTAACGATTGTCAATTGTTTTTCTTCACCGACAACTGTCAATTGGTGTTCTTCACCGACAACTGTCAATTGTTTTTCTTCGCCGACAATTGTCAAATGTTTTTCTTCACCAACAACGTTAATTACTTTTCTTCGATTATTAATTGTTTTCCTTTACGATTGACTATCAATTGTTTTTCTTCACCGATGACTGTCAATAGTTTTTTTTTTCATGAACGGTTATTAATAAAAAATTGTTTTCCTTTACAAACCCCTATCAATTGTTTTTTTTTCTTCACGAACGATTGTCGAATTTTCTTTTAACAATTTTTGGTCTTTTGCTTCAGTTTTATTTCACGACCCCCCTTTCGCTCTGTAGACTTTTTTCACGGACGATTCTCAATTGTTTCTTTTGATAAACGATTGCCAATTGTTTTTCTTTGTTGTAAGTTGTTCTTCCTTAATTGCCCGTTCTCCTTCAATATTAAGTCAGGACTTTGTTTTGTTTTACTTATTTATTTAACGAGCGATTATCAATTGCTTTTCTTCGAAAATGATTTTCAATTAATTTCCTTCGTGAGGGGTCGTCAAATGTTTCTTTTCCTTGTGAGTCGGTCTGACGCGTCAATTTTTGCTTCAGTCTTATTTCACGACTTTCTTTTGTTTTATTCTTACGAATGATATTCATTTTTTCTCCTTTTCGCCAATGATTGTCAATTGTTTTGCGTCCGTCATCAATAGTTTTCAATTAATTACCGTCATAAGCGATTGATTGTCGGCTGTTTCTCTTCATTCCGAGTTGTTTTCTCGTCATTTTTTTTACTGTCTCACTTCAGTATTATTTCGCAACTCTCTTTTGTTCTGTATGTTCTCTTTTTGTGAACGGTTGTTTTCAACTACTTCTTCTCGCGAATGAGCGTCAATTGTTAAATTCGAGGTCATTCCTATGCAGATCATTCCATGAATAACTCCCTTTTTTATTGACTACCTGCTTGGCAAAAATATTTTCGGGTCGTTTCCACCCAAAGTCGTTCAAGGTCAATCTGATAGTCGATTATTCCAAGAATAACACAGCAAAAATATTTTCAGGTCACTCCTATGCTGAATCGTTCCATCCAAGGACGCTGAATTATACTACCATTTGGAAACTTGCGGTTGTGAAATCTTTGGCTTACGTTTCGCACGGAAACAAAGCAACAAATCTGATTGTCCACAGCTATTTTAAACGTCGCTAGTGTCAAACTGCGTAATATGAACGCGCCGAGCAGATAATTGAACAAGAAACGCCACAATTCGTGAAGTGTGTACGGTAGTCACGAATTGTTCTAGAGCAGCGCGCGAGTCATTCGCCGCGAACCAAAGAGAGCCGGTTTTTTAACAAACACAAGGAAATATTGCGCGCAAGTATGGACGGCGTTCGCGGTAGTAACGATGCGTGCGAACGAATTTTTTAACAAAGCAATTTGAATTGTTTTTCGTTTCGTTTTCGTTTACCTGTCGGAGAAGGTTTTCAAGGTGGGATCGCTGTTATCCTTTGTATGGAATAATTCCCTTCAGGTGATTTGATCTAAAAATTGAGTTGACGTAAAATTCCACTTAAAGGTCAAGTTTGCGATGCCACGCCGCCGTATCATAAAACCATAAAAAACTTATTTGAGGCTATTTTTTTCATTCAGCCGCTACTCTAAACTATTTAGAATATATTTTTTAAACATTTCTCCCATACGTTCGGACATCGCTTCATTTTATCTGGTTAATTAACAGTCACCCTGTATGTACATTTCATCAGCGCGATTTAAAAGCAAAAAAAAAAAAAACGCGCTGCTCGTTTTGTTGTTGTTATTATTATTGAGCGACGTGAAACCGTTACCCGCACGGGAATTAAAAATATGTTAATTGAGCCGTCATCGTTTAATGGCCACTAAACGAAAACCACGTGAATATTAAGAGCGTTTTTGGTCGGATTTACGACGAGGCTATGTAACGGAGACGGAAGATGAGGATGGGCGGGTTAATTGCAGTGGAGAGTTCGAGAAGAGGGAACAAAAGAACCTGAAACAAAACGAGCAAAGCGAGCCAGACTTGTCGAAGACGCTGTGCTCACGTAGGGAAGCGTATGTATGCAAATGCGAGGAGGAGAAGCATTTCTGGCATGCGAGGAGCAATAATTTATTGACGAGAGTTCTTCTGTCTCGGAGGAAGTACGAGTGCACAAGACGCGAATGATATACAGTTTCTGAATGCTAGAAGACTTATTAATTTCGAATACTCCCTCGTATATTAAATTCACGGTTAAGGAAATTCGTTCACCTCTCTTTGTATATACATACGAATACACGAAGACGATAAAATTGTCCGCATTTAATAACCCGCTTCCGGAACGTAGTTAAACATTCATAAATATTTATGTTAGAATTAGCTCCCCCATAAATTACATACGAGGAGCAAACTAGTCTTTTCTTTGAACGGGCCCAGCTGCGACATATTCAAACGGCGGTATTAGCACCAGTTTAACAAGTCCTCCCGGTTGTAATTTTGCGCTTTTGATTTATTTGCATCAATTAGCAGGCGCACTGCAATTTTGAGCGACATTGTACACGGAAATTCATTACGATTTTGTTTTGAAGAAGAAAAAAAAAGTCACTCTTGCGCAATCTTGGCCATCAAAAACAAATTCCGACGTCCATATAAGGAAGGACCTGACTCGTACATACAACAACATAGACGAAATTTGCTGTTTCACGTTGGGGAGCAGCTTACTTAGTCAGGTTTTTTTTTTGTGTTTTGTTTTGCATGTGTAAGGCGAGCAAGACAAATCACAGCTCTATGCAAATGCAGCTGGAACAATATGGCGTTAGCAATTATTTCGTAAGAAACGCCATCCCACTTGCGGCGGCGCCAACAACGAACGACCTCTTACGTAAATCCATGCAATCAATTAATTATTCTCATAATTTGTGTTTCTAATTTTTTGTTTTACATAAAAATTCTATGAATGGTGTTCAGCTAAAGCGATGCCTTCCGAAACCAATTAATCCTTTTTTTTATAGTTCTTCCTCGGCCTTGCTGCTGAAACCTTTTCGAAGGACCTCATCGTCATCACTTTGATGATGCCTTCATTAATTCCTCGCAGTTTATTACGATTTTAGGTCTACTGATAGCTTCCAAGGTCAGTTCAAATGTTGGCCTTAGACTTTTTCTAGTCCTTAGTTCTGAAACTTATCGAAAGATCTCATCACAAAACAAGGACAACCCTCAACACAAAAAAGTAATTCGACAGAGAGAAACAAACGACGACTGAGTGTTGTAAATCGATTTAAAAAGAAAGAAATAAGAACAGCTGGACAGAAAACAAAAGAAAATCAACGATTTTCATTCAGCAGACGGCGATTGAAATTACAGAAAAGAGAAACTAAAGCAAAATGGGGTACGAAGAATTAGTTGTAAACCAATTTAAAAAAAAAAAGGAACAAGAAAATATAAAACTGCTGAGCAGAAAACAAAAGAAGATTTTCATCTAGCAGACAGTGATTGAAAATCAGAAAAAAAAAGGAACTAAAAGAAAACTGAGTACGAGGAATTAGTTGAAAATTGATTCAAACAAGAAACAAAAAAAAAACAAGACAGTACAAAAACTAATGGACAGAAAACAAAAGAAGATCGACGACGATTTGCGTACGGCAGAGAGTGATTGAAGTTAAAAAAAAGAAATTAAAAGAAAATTGAGTGCGAAGAATTAGTTGAAAATTGATTCAAACGAAGAAACAAAAAAACAAGAAAATACTAATGGACAGAAAACAAAAGAAGATCGACGATTTGCGTACGGCAGACAGTGACTGAAATTTAAAAAAAAAGAAACAAAGAAAATTGAGTGCGAAGAAAAAAAAACAAGAAAATACAAAAACTAATGGACAGAAAACAAAAGAAGATCGACGATTTGCCTACGGCAGACAGTGATTGAAATTAAAAAAAAAAAAAAATACTAAAAAATTGAATGCGAAGAATTAGTTGAAAATTGATTCAAACGAAAAAACAAAAAAAAAACAAGAAAAAACAAAAAAGACAAGAAAAAACAAAAAAGACAAGAAAAAACAAAAAAAAAACCAAGAAAATACAAAAACAGCTGGACAGAAAAAAAAGAAGATCAATGGCTGCATACAGTGATTGAAAATAAAAAAAAAAAGAACAAACTAAAAGAAAATTAAGTACGAAGAATTTGTTGAAAATCAATTTTAAAAAAGAAACAAGAAAATACAAAAATAGTTGAATAGAAATCAAAAGATCGCGGTTTTCATACAGTAAACAGGAAACAGAAGAACGTCGACGATTTTCGCCCAAAACTAACAGAAAACAAAGACAATTGGAAACGGAAAACATCATTCGACAAAGACAAATAAGAAAACAACTGAGTACCTACGAAGAATTTGTTGTAAATCAATTAAAGAAAATTATGGGACCACCAAATAAACACGATCGACTTTGACAAAAAAAGCTAAAATAAACTACAATTAAAAGAAACCTTCAAAAAAGAAAAGCGATTAACAAGGAACGAAAAGAAGAAGAAAAAACAAACGAGGGTCGATTTAGGTCGCACAGAAATCGACGAATGCCTTCAGTAAACAAATAAAAAACGATAATGAGGTAGCGTCGGCAAAGCAAAACAAATGAATAACGCTTGAAACGAGAAAAAGACATAGAAGAACAAAAAAAAAACAAATGACGATCCACGTAATAAAAAATCAAATCAAATAAAAACGACAATCGAAAAAGGAAGAAGAGAAACAAAACTCCAGATAAAGCACGACCGACTTTGACAAAAAAAAAAAACACAAAAACTACAATTAAAAGGAATCTTTAAAACAGAAAAAAACGAAGAAAGCGATTAATAAGGAACGAGAAGAAAAAACAAATGAGGGTCGATTTAGGACACACACAAACGCCTTCAATAAATAAAACAAAAACGATAACGGGGTAGCGTCGGCAAAGAAAAACAAATGAATAAGATTTGAAGCGAGAAAAAGACATATAAGAGCAAAAAACAAATGACGATCCACATAATAAAAAATAAAATGAAAAAAAAAACGACGGTCAAAAAAGGAAGAAGAGAAACAAAACTCCAGACAAAAGACGACTTACAATTAAAAGGAATCTTTGAAACAGAAAAAACGAAGAAAGCGATTGATAAGGAACGAGAAGAAAAAGAAGAAAAAACAAATGAGGGTCGATTTAGGACACACAGAAATCGACAAACGCCTTCAATAAATAAATAAAAGAAGAACGATAACAGGGTAGCGTCGGCAAAAAAAACAAATGAGCAAGACTTGAAACGAGAAAAAGACATACAAGAGCAAAAAAAACAAATGACGATCCACGTAATAAAAAATAAAATGAAAAAAAAAAAACGACGGTCAAAAAAGGAAGAAGAGAAACAAAACTCCAGACAAAAGACGACTTACTTTGCCAAAAAAACAAAACAAACTACAACTAAATGAAATCTTTAAAAAAGAAAAACGAAGAAAGCGATTGACAAGGAACGAGAAGAAAAAGAGAGAAGCAAACGATAATAAGATAGCATCGGGAAAGGATAACAAATGAACATCAAGGAAACAAAAAGCAACTACAAACGAAAAAAGTGATTGACGAGCAAAAAAAAAACAAATGACGATCGAGTTGGGAGGCACAGAAATCGACGATCGCCTAAAACGAACAAATGAAAAACGATAATAAAGCAGCGTCGACGAAGAAAAACAAATGAATACCTATTATTTCACATGAGCAAACGAATTTGAAAAAACAAATGACATTCGATTTAATGAAAAATTGAGGAAAGCTCAAAACAAGCGACAAAATACGACCAATTTTGATAAGAAAACTAAAAAGACTACAATTCAATGAAAAAGTGAAATTGCTGAACGCCTCCAATAAATAAAAGAAAAGCGACAAAAAACACGAACGATAATTTTCTTCGACGTAATGCCTTGAATTTTCGTTTCTCGCAAGTTTTCCGATTTTCTTTCAATTCAACGTTCTCGAATATGTCAAGCATTTTCGTTGGGCATGTTAGCTAGCGCCATCTGTCGGCGTTAACGTAAGTTGTTTCCCCAAATTTCATTCGAATTTGGTGTTTCTCTTTTCGTTTCCCTCGAGCCCCTTGATTTTTTTCGGCGTAACGTCTTAGTTTGTTCTTGAATTCATTATGCTTCCGTTTCTCTTTACTACCAGTGCCATCTGTTTACGTATCCACGAACTAACTCCCACAGTTCAGTCTTAAATTCTCGTCTGCTCGGAATTTTTTACCATCACCGAAAAGTTCTTGATCCAAAATGACAATTCAATAATAATCTGTCAGTTGTTAATAGATTCCATAAAGATGGAGTGAATTGTGTGAATTACAAAGGCCATTAAAGAGAAACTCGCTGTGTAATTAATGGCAAATACGACGCCGTTAACACAATTCGACACGTCGGTTAATTCTACACACCTACGACTTAGCCAATCGATAATGAACGCTTCCGGGTGTGAAACGCTCTTTGCAACGAGAAAAACGCCTAATTAATTTAATAAGAATTTCCTGAGTTGGCAATCGAATCGCGCGTATACATTCGGAGCTTGCGAAATGGCGCAATTTGTGTCGTTACCGCCGCCCGCCATTGTTCGCCGATAATTAAGTAATTTGCGGCTGCCGGCGACGCGACGTAATAAAACCGCCGATAATACAGTGTGACTGTTAATTAACCGGAGATAATGAAACCACTAAAAGAAGCGATGTCCGAGAGTATGGGAAAAATATAAAAAAAAAAAAATTCTGCCCTCAAAAGAGTTTTTTATGGTTTTATGATACGGCGACGCGGCTTTGTGAACTTGACCTTTAAGTGAAATTTTGCGCCAACTCAGTTTTTAGTTCAAATGCGTCCAAATCAGTAGATTATTCGATAGAAAGGATAACAGCGGTCCCACTTTGAACACCTTCCGTAACAAATAAATCACTAAATTGAAAAACAATCAAATTGCCGTGTTCGCACGCTACTTTTTTAATTAACTACGAACTATTTAGAATAATTTTCTTAACATTTTTCCATACTCTCGGGACATCGCTTCTTGTAACGGTTCCATTTTGTCCAGTTAATTAACAGTCACCCTGTATTTCTTTACTACAACTTGATAGTCTTAGGGTACTTATACGAGTATGTGTATATGTATGTATACTTTTATACGAGTATGTGTATACCCTGTGTACAGGATAATTCTTAAACGTTTCGGTAAAGTAAAGTAAAACCATGTGAAGTAGAAGAGTCGACGTCTTAGATGACGGATACAGCAAGCAGCCAATCTAACTTGGCTCAAATTTGCATTTGCGCTTGTAAAGGCTTTTCCGAACAATTTCAGAATATACGCCACGTAATCCACATTTTTCCTTTGTGTGCTCTCAGGCGAACGAATGAATAACCATTTTTAATAAACCATAAATAAAATCGCTCGTTACCCGTCCATACCCGAATGGTATGGACGGGTAATATACCAGCACTAAACGCATATGCGCTTCAAAGCTCATAAATATGCCCCGCATAATTATTGGTCGCCGGTCGGAGGCCACTCATGAAACGTGTAATTATTCAGCCGAGCCCCTGGGGCAACCAGGCTATATCTCGACGGTTCACACAGAACCCATCGTCCTTTGCGTTTTCGACTTTTGGGGCATAAATTCTCAACCGTTCGCTTTCGGGAGAGAGAGAAAGATTTATTGCATATTGATTTTATTGAAGCCGATAATACGAGGGTTAACTGCAAAGTGTTTGCTTATCTTTGATTTACGGAATGAAATATTACTCTGACCAAAATTAACTTTCCCGCGTCGTTGCTATCTCCGTTATTTTAAGTGGAATTCAACGAGTCCAGCAGTAAAATGCGTTTGATTTTTCTTCCTCGGTTCGATCGCCCAGGAAACGTTCGCCTTATAACTCGAAGTCATCAATATAACTCTTGAATAACGAGCGCGTAATTAAGCGTTCTGCATTCGATCTAATTGAGGATGGCGTGCGTGAAACGCCGTGGCCATTAAGACGTGCTGAAATTGGAGTCGCTCGCCTTTTAATTCCTCTTCTTCTTCCTCCTGTTTCAGACGACCCTGCAGCCCACCATCGCTCAACCGAGAATGGCGCAACTTGAGACGCTCGAAGCAAAGGTAAGGTTTTGGCGTTCACGTAAATAAATTATAATCAATAGCCTCTTCAAAATTTATCTGTTTCGGGAGTTATAGATTTTTGATTTTTAATTTAGAGCTTTTTTTGATTCATTTGTGCCATCATTTTTGTTTGTTCGCCTCTAGGTGCCCAGATGCATCCTTCAATTTCTTTTTTCCTCCTGTTCATTCTTACTTTTGCTTCTCCCGATTCTCTTTATTCATTTTTCGTTGTTGTCCAACTATCACCTACTCCAGTTTGTTTTTGAACGAGGAGGAGTAATTTGAATTTTGCCCCGCCAAAAACTCGCAAAGTTATTATAATCAGAATTCCCTTAAGATGGTAACAAATGTCAAGAGAATTATTCAATTATTTTGTTTTCACTTTTTTTTCTACAATACGCATTACGCTTCTTTCTTTATAGACTATAGTCAGTCTTTTTTTTTGTTGTTATTTTGTAGTCGATTACTTTTGCATTTCTTTTTTAACGTTTGTCATTGGGTTTTCACTTCAATCACGATTCTCTTTTGTTTTTATTCATCCACGTCATTTGGTTTTTTTTTTTTAATTTTTATTTTGATCAAAGTCGCATTCTGTTTAATGATTTTTTAATTTTTAATAATTTATAATTTATTTTAATTTTCTGTTCAAATACTGCTTATTTAATTATTGTTATTTGTTGTTTTTGCTTTGCGCAATCGGTTGTTTCCAGTTTTCTTTTTGTGTTCCACTTCGCTTTTGAGATGGTGACAAAAGACGCGAGCATTTTTTTTTGTTTTCACATTTTTTTACGTTACGTATTTATTTTGTCAGTCTTTTCATTTATGTTCGATTGCTTTTGCTTTAATTTTTTTTAACGATCGTCATTTGTTTTATTTTCTAAATCGTTCATTTATTGATTTTCGTTCTTTGTGGCCTTTGTTTTCGCTTCATTCGCGTTTGTCTTTTGTTTTTCTTCGGCCCCGATTGTCACTTGTTTATCCTTTTTTAACGATTGTCTTTTGTTTTGTTTCTTTTTTGAAATCAGTTGTTTCTTGGTTTTCATTATTTGTGGCCTTTTGTTTTGCAGTAGTTTGCTTTCGCTTCATTCGCGTTTGTCTTTTGCTTTTCTTCGGCCACGATTGTCACTTATTCAGCCTTTTTTTGTTTTTTGTTTTGTTTTTTTTTTATCAATTGTTTCTTGGGTTTCATTATTTGTGGCTTTTTGTTGTGCAGTCGTTTGCTTTCGCTTTAATTTTTTTGTTTTTCTTCAGCCACGATTGTCACTTGTTTATCCTTTTTTAACGATTGTCTTTTGTTTTGTTTTTTTTTTTAAATCAATTGTTTCTTGGTTTTCCTTATTTGTGGCTTTTTGTTTTGCAGTCGTTTGCTTTCGCTTCATTCGCGTTTGTCTTTTGTTTCTCTTCAGCCCTGACTGTCACTTGTCATCGTTTTTAACGATTGTCTTTTGTTTTTTTTTTTATCAATTGTTTCTTGGTTTTCAATATTCGTGGCTTTTTTGTTTTGCAGTCATTTGGTTTTGTTTCATTCACATTCGTCTTTTGTTTAACTTCGGCCACGATTGTCACTTGTTTACCTTATTTTAACGATTGTTTCTTGTTTTGTTTCTTTTTTAATCAATTGTTTCTTGGTTTTTATTACTTGTGGCTTTTTGCCTTGCAGTCGTTTGCTTTCGCTTCGATTACGTTCGTCTTTTCTTCAGCCCTGATCGTCACTTGTTTATTATCCTTTTTTAACAATTGTTTTTTTTTTCTTAAACCAATTATTTCTTGGCTCTCATTATTTGTGGCTTTTCGTTTTGCAGTCGTTTACTTTCGCTTCATTCACGTTCGTCTTTTGTTTTTCTTCAGCCACGATCGTCACTTGTTTATCCTTTTTTAACGATTGTCTTTTGTTTGGTTTCTTTTTTGAAATCAGTTGCTTCTTGGTTTTCATTGTTTGTGGCCTTTTGTTTTGCAGTCGTTTTCCTTCGCTTCATTCACGTTTGTCTTTTGTTTTTCTTCAGCTACGGTTGTCATTTGTTTTTTTTTTTTTCTTTTTCATCGCAAGTCGGGTTCTGTTTTAATGATTACTTAATTTATTTTCTTCTTTGCATTTCTAATCAAGTACTTCAAGGTTTTGTCACTTCTTGTTGTTTTGTTTTGTGCAGTGGGTTGTTTGCACTTTCATCATTCACGATTGTCGTTTTTATTTTTGTTGTACGAACGTCTTTTGTTTTTTTCTTAAATCAATTATTTCATGATTTTCATTTGCTGATTTCTTCGCAATCGTCGAAAACATTCGTTTGCTTTTTTTGTTTTTCGCTTCGTTCAAGATCGTCTTTTGTTTTTTTTTTTCGTCCGCGTTTGTCTTTTGTTTCTTTCTTCTTCTCTATTTCGTAAGCCGCGTTTCTATTTTGTTGATTATTTTAATTTCTTAACTTCTTTTCATTTTTGCCCGAACAGATACTTCTTGTTTTATCACTTCTTATTGTTTTTGTTTCGTCACTTTTTTTCTTTTGCTCATTACTTCCCTTAAGATGGTAGGTAACAAAAGACGAAAGAATATTTTCCTATTTATTTTATTTTCACATTTGTTTTTACCTTGAGCGTTTTTTTTTTTTTTCTATAGACGTTTGTCGGTGGTTATTTTATTCCGATTATTTTATATGCTTTCCTTCTTTAACGATTGTCATTTGTTTCTTTTTTGAATCAATTATTTCTTGGTTTTCATTTTTTATCTGTTGCTTTGTTTTGCAATCGTTATTTTTTGCTTCATTTTTCGCTTCATTCACGTTTGTCCTTTGTTTTTCGCTTCATTCACGACTGTCAATTTGTTTTTCGCTTCATTCACAATTGTCATTTGTTTTTCTATATCGACGATTGTCATTTGCTTTTCATCATCTACGACTGTCAATTGTTTTCGATCATATAAGATGATGACAATTTTTTCCCATTTTCATAACCGTTTGTCAGTTGTTTTTTTAATTATTTTTCATTGTTTCTTTTGTCTCGATTTTTGTTTCCTTCAGTATGTTGCAGTGTTTTTTTTTATTTTCTTGCATTATTATTTTTTATACGGATCGATAATTGTTTTTTTTAATAATATTAATTTTTTTAAATAATTTAACGAAATTTAAATCGCGTTTAACAGCCCATTTATTTTTCGGTATCATTATTATTGTTTATTTTAAACTTTCTATTATTTGTAACTTAATTTATTTCGTATTCTTCTTTTTTTTAATTTTTGTAGATTACGTTACGTTTCAACTTTGATAATTTTTTTTAATGTACAGCTGCGAGCAAAAAAAATGGGTCCCCAGTATCAGTTTTCTGACATAACGACAAATGTTCCATTACGAAATGAAATGCTCGCAATTGTCATAAGCTTTGTACAACGACATGAGTCATGCGTGTCCTATTTGCCAAATTGATTAAAATCTAACACACACGACAGGAAAATATTTTCAATTCGTGACGTGATTCCGTCAAATTTTTTATTGACTTAACGACCAAACTCTTCTCCAAATGTATACGACCGATTCCAATAAAATGAATTACTTCTTAAGATCGCGGCTTATTTCTAATGCTTCGATACATTTGGAAGGCAGTGTACATATCGTTTTTTTTTCTAACTTTTAAGGCCCAATTCAACGAAATTTCATCAAGTCGGGCTATAATTAACGCAAGTACGTTAATGTATGCGAGATTTTCGATCGACCAAAAAAAAAAAAAGTCCGATAACCCCATCGGCAACAGCGCCCATAATAAAAATTCCCTTCCCAGAACCGTTACCGCCACAATAAAAAACTGCACTTCAATTTAAAAATCAATTACAGAACGAACAGAAGGTAATCTCCGATCGACTTAATAGGAGCGGATTACGAAACGGCCGATGATATGTGGCCGCTGTTTTTTGCGCCGATTTTTTTCTTCCACGCCGATAGAAACACGCGCAATTTGTCCGAGGCGAAGAGGCGATGAATAGAAAGAGGTATGTTCGGCGAGGGCAAAAAGTGTGGCGAATGATTTATAATAAAGGCCACGACGACGATGGGTAATTGCGAACACGTTTAGAGAAAGAGATTAGAAGAAAAAGCTGATGATATCGAAGCGGGAAATTGCGCATAGTTTTCTCAAAAACGGCAAGAGATAGAAAGTTGCGAATTACGGTTTCACTCGGCGTATTTCATAAAGTTGGAAATTTTACCCAACCTAATTAACATACAGGGTGACTGTTAATTAAGAGAGTATGGGAGCACGAGTGAAAAAGATACCTCTAAATAGTTTATATTTAATTTAAAAAATTAACTCACGCGTACGAAATACGACGCCACGTTTTATAAATGCGGCAGTATAATAGGACACACATCTTACTTCGTTTTATTACACGTTTACCAGTTGGGAACGGAAATTCGAGTTGTTTCTTTTACGAGACGTAATTATTAGTAATTTCTAAAATAATAACCCGGGGCGCATCGTCGTTTTGAGGCTAATTTTCGATTAATTATTTCTCGAAAAGTAAAGTAGAAATATTTTTTTCCACGCTCACGGACATCGCTTCTTTTAGTGGTTTCTTCTCGTCGGGTTAATTGATCATGTAAGAAGGCGAATGGCTGAAGAAGCAAAAACAAAAGACCAACAGACAAATTAAAAAGATGATGAAAACAAAAATTGAAGCGTATAAGAATGACATGAGTAATTGCGAAGACGAAAGTCGTCTGTGAGAATGAACTTCGAACGCTGGAAACAAAAGACAATCACGTAAAAATCGAAAAACTAAAGAAAAAGAAAAACAAAAGACTATCAGCCAGGCGTAAGACGTAAGCGAAAACAAATCCGATGTACTTAGAAAAGCAGAAAATCAAGAAAACAAAAGACAATCAAGGTCAATGATAGAAGACGATTTACAAAAAAAAACAAAAACAAAAAATCGAAACAAATCGGCAAAGCTAAAACAAATGAAAATCTGAGTCGGATATGAAATTAAGGCAGCCACGCAAAAAGTCGAATAACTAAAAAAAGCGAAAACAAAAGGCGATCAGGTAAATATAGATCAATGGAAGACGATTTAAAACAAATTGAAGCATATTAGAATAAAACTAATAATTGCGAAGCTAAAACAAATGAAAATCGTCTGCGGAAATCAACTGCGAACGATGGAAACAAAACTCAATCACGCAAAAGCAGAAAAATTAAAGAAGATTAAAAATAAGAGGCGAAAATAAAAACAATTGTTTAATAAAACAAAAGATAATCAAACAGAAAAGCAAATTTACAAGATGTAAGTGAAAACAAGTTCGACATAGAAAAGAAGACAGTCAAAAAACAAAAGACAATCAGACAATGAAGGTCAATGATTAAAGACGAAACAAAAGGTAATCGCGCAAAAAGTCGAATAATGAAAAAAGCGAAAACAAGAGACGATCAGACAAATGTAGATCCTATGGAACAATTGTTTAATAAAACAAAAGATAATCAAACGGAAAAGCAAAATTTACAAGACGTAAGTGAAAACAAGTTCGATGTAGAAAAGAAGAAAGTCAAAAAACAAAAGACAATCAGACAATGAAGGTCAATGATTAAAGACGAAACAAAAGGTAATCACGCAAAAAGTCGAATAATGAAAAATGCGAAAACAAGAGACGATCAGACAAATGTAGATCCTATGGAAGACGATTTAAAACAAATTAAAAATTAGAATAAAACTAATAATTGCGAAGCTAAAACAAACGAAAATCGTTTGTGGAAATCGACTTCGAACGACAGAAACAAAACACGATCACGCAAAAAACCAAAAATTAAAGAAAATTAAATTACAACGAACACATATAATTAATTGGGGAAGTCAAAGCAAAGGAAAACCAATCAAAAGATGAACAGACATCAAATCAATTGTTCAATGAAACAAAAGATAATCAACCAGAGAAAGGCAAATGAATGTGAAATAAAACACGATCAAGCAAATGAAAGATGTTTGAAAAAAAAACGAACACATTGGAATATAATTATTAGTGAAGCAGAAACAAAAAGACGCAACAGGTAACAAATCAATTGTTTAAGGAAACAAAAGACGATCAGCCAGAGGCAGGCAATTTTTACAGAAGACGAAAGCGAAAACAAACACGACGCAGAAAAGCAGCACAAGGAAAGTGGATGGCGATTTTCAAAAACAAGAAAAAAATTTGAAACAAATTAGCACGTGATTAATTGGCGAAGGCTAAAAACGCGGAAACAAAAAAATATAGACGAGATTTGAGGTTATGTGATTTTTGAATTTACATACAAAAAAAAATACTGCATAAACATGAATGGCTAAGAAAAAAACGAGAAAACAAAAAAGTGGATGAGATTTAGGTTACGTGATTTTTTAATTTACTGTGAAAAAACTACATTGAAAATAACTGATAATGTAGTTTTTATACAAAATATTTTTTCCAAGTAGTTTTCCTATTTTTAAGTAGCACTCATACTTATGATGTTGTACATTTTCTCTTTAATGGTCCTTCGTATATACCACGCGATCATTTAAATTTATAATTAGAGTAGGTCATGAATTCTAAATTGGGTTGGCAGCACTGACTGTTGACATGTTAATTTGAGTTTGCATTGTCAAAGTGGCGCTTCAAAGTGTTTAATTAATCGCTGGGGGCACGCACTTTGAACGTTTACTATGATTTTTCAATCAATTATTTCTTGGTTTTCATTCTTTATCCGTTGCTTTGTTTTGCGATCGTCGTTTGTTTTTGCTTCATTTTTCGCTTCATTCCCGTTTGTCCTTTGTTTTGCAATCGTTTGTTTTTGCTTCCTTTTACGCTTCATTCACGTTTATCCTTTGTTTTTCGCTTCATTCACGACTGTCAACTTGTTTTTCGCTTCATTCACAATTGTCATTTGTTTTTTTATATCGACGATTGTCATTTGCTTTTCATCATCTACGACTGTCAATTGTTTTCGATCATATAAGATGATGACAATTTTTTCCCATTTTCATAATCGTTTGTCAGTTGTTTTTTTAATTATTTTTCATTGTTTCTTTTGTCTCGATTTTTGTTTTCTTCAATATGCTGCAGTGTTTTTTTTATTTTCTTGCATTATTATTCTTTATAATTGTTTTATATTGTTCTTTTTTAATTGTATAAAAAATTTTAAATAATTTAACGAAATTTAAATCGCGTTTAACAGCCCATTTATTTTTCGGTATCATTATTATTGTTTATTTTAAACTTTCTATTATTTGTAACTTAATTTATTTCGTATTCTTCTTTTTTTTTAATTCTTGTAGATTACGTTTCGTTTCAACTTTGATAATTTTTTTAACGTACACCTGCGAGCAAAAAAAAAATGGGTCCTCAGTATCATTTTTTTGACATAACGACAAATGTTCTATTACGAAATGAAATGCTCGCAATTGTCATAAGCTTTGTACAGCGACATGAGTCATGCGTGTACTATTTGCCAAATTGATTAAAATGTAACACACGCGTCAAGAAAATATTTTCAATTCGTGACGTGATTCCGTCAAATTTTTTATTGACTTAACGACCAAACTCTTCTCCAAATGTATAATTAATCGTTGGGGGCACGCACTTTGAACGTTTACTACGATTTTCTGCATCATTTTCTTAAAATTATTGATCATGAGAACCCCAAACGTCAAAATATTTACATAACCTCTAATTGACACGGCGAGTTGATTGGCAAGGTGCGCAACTGTATTAAAAAAATCCCGCCTACTTTAAATATAAATTTAAACGATCGCTTGATACTTCACGTTCATAGATTGGATTTAAACAAATAAATAGTCACCCTGTATCTTAACTAATTATTGAGGGTGCTTCAAATTAAAAAGAAAATCATTAGGAAGGGACAACTGATTTAATTCGTCCCAATTTCCATACAATCACCGCGACAGTTGGTTTTTGGAATATTTCACAACTGCAAATTAAACTCGGTTTACGCGATTTAATTTTCTGTCCGCCAAAAAATCATGTAATACAGGGTCGCTGTGGCCGCACGGAAATTGCGCGCAGAAAAGTGTGAGGTATTCGGTAGACATTCGGTTCCACCGAACTGGTTCTGGTTGGCGGCGAATCCGACACGTTTTTGGCCCGGCGCTCGTTTAATTACGCCGGCGGAATTTCAATTCGGAATTTCATCCCGAGGTTTCACGCGGACAGGATATTACGAGAACCAGAAATAAAAATAAAACGAACGGGATTATTCTGCTGGCCGAAAATAGATGAAGTTGTTAGCTTTTTTTTTTTCGCCTAATGTTGCACGTAATCGTTTTATAATCGTTTCCTCGGAACACCTAACGATGTGTTTTTTGAGCGCTCGGATTAGGTAACTAACGGGAAACATAAAACCTCCAAACGTAAATAAATAAATAAATAAATAGTGATCCGTTATGATGAAACTCCGTAGAATATTAATTTGGAAAAATTGCACCAAATTAATTTAAGCTTTCAGACCTCCATCTAGCCTCTTGAAATTCTAAATTAAACCGCGCTGTGTATATTCCACCCCCTGGAATTCCAAGTGAAACCATAGATAAGCTCGCATGCAACCACCCACGTGGCTTTGTACTGCAACGCTGCACGTGACATGCCATCATCTTCGTGAAAACATGACGGCGCCATGCCTCACTTAATAGCGAACACCCACTTGCAAAAGACGTTATAAACTGTTTGTTTGAACAAAGCTGACACCTGCGGTCTCCCACTTCTCCTTTTTCTTCTTCTTCCTCTGCCTCACTGAAGGCGATCATTAATTTCCTGAGCGTGCGACTTCTTGCAGATGGCCAGTATCGAGGTGTCCCTGTCGAGCACGCCGAGGAGAAAGAAGAACGGCACCCTGAACGCGTCGATACGTTCGATCCCCAAAGAAATCGCCGTCAAGGAACTGGAGAGCCTGCGAAACGCGCTCAGGGACAAGGAGAATATAATCCAGAGTTTGATGGGACAGCTGACCATACCGGGCCTGAGGCTGGCGCAGATTAGGAACCACAACAACAACAACAACAACAACGGAACCACCAATAACAGAGAGCTGTCGGAAATCGAGAAGAAACAGGCGGAGGAAAGGCTGAACAGGTTGAGGAACGACACCGACAACAAAAGACTGGCCATTAAAAATTTGAAGATGGCTTTGGAACGACTGGATATTACCGAGTAAGTTGGGAATTCGAATCCTTCTGCCAACGTTTGTCTTCGGACAGACTAAGACTTCTTCAATCCTGATGCTTCTAGTGATTGTAGCGATTGCACTTGCATTAGCCCTGATGATGGGTTTAGAGGTTGGAACTGCATCGATCTCTTTCTGCCAACATCTTTGGCAGAAAGAGATCGATGCAGTTCCAACCCCCTAAACCCATCTCTCAGCGATGGTGCTCTTGAAACACTAATTGACTGAAGAGACCTTAAGAAGACCTTAATAGCAATATTGTAATTCCCATTCTGTAGTAATATAGATGTAAGAATACAACAAGCAGAACTGGAGTATCAACTGGGAAGAGAGGAACTGAATCTTCTGACTCTCTTGGAGGAAACGAGGGCCCTGCAACTGTGCTTGGAAGAGAGCAACAAGAACTCTTCGGATTTCAACACCTTGTTCAGGTATGCCTTAAATCTTTCCGTTGCACTTTAGTTTGTAAAAATTCCCACTACACTATATATTAAAATAAATTGCCTGACTTCACTTCACCATAATGAAAGACTTATGCCATCTATAGAGAAAAACATCTCGTTTTACAAAGTCATTAATCGTAAAAAGAACAAAACTTTACATGAAAAATAAGGACCATAAGAGTGTCAGGTAATGAATACAGGTGGTTATGAAAAGGTCTGCACGAGGCGCCCTCTATTGAGAACTACTGTAATGAGAGACTTATGCCATCTATGGAGACATACAATAATCGTAGAAATGGCTTCTTGTAAACCGGATTAAATTTTGAACTTCTCAAGAGTGTTTGTCTTATTTATGCCAAGCAGACAAACAAACGGAATAAAAAAAAGAACACGGAACTGAAGTGGTAATCATAATGAAGAAAAAAGTTGAAGAATGAAACTAATTGAAGTTCATTGCTTTTGCTTTCTTAATAGAAAAGTTTTGCTATTAAGGAGGACTATAATGATTCAGATATGTGCGTGCAGTCATCAATAGATGAGATATTTCCAAGTGTTTCATTTTTGTTACACGTTATCGCTGTTTTTTTTTTATTTATCGACTGCTTACTCATCACAAAGCTAACTGAGGGGAAGCAAAACGTTGACAAGGAGAATGTTTAGAAGAAGTCATTTGTATCAGTTCCTGGATTGAAATAAAGATAATTTTGATGGTTAGGGGAAAAGCTCCGCTCTCTGCTAATAATCCATTATAACTAAGTAGAAGGGCAAAGGGCGAGGGCGACGAGTTTGAAAAATTCAGAAAAACGAAATGAAAAGAGTGAAAACACGGAAAACTGATGGTAATCGACAGATAAGAGAAAACGAAATTTAAGGCATAAGGTGTAAAAAAAAAACAAGTGACAGTCGATCGATCAAATAATCGAAAAAGACAATTGATTGAATCGTCGTTTGTTAATCAAAATTTAATTCTTGCCAGAGGAAAAAATAATCAAAAGCGATGGGCGAACTTAAAAGAAAAAAACAAAAGTCAGATACAAAACAAATAATTAAAGAAAAGACGATCGACAGTGACGAAATGAATAAAACGAGAAACGTCAGTGACTCTAAGTGACAAAAGATGAGATAATTTGAGAAACACAAAAAATCGATAGAGATCAACAAACAAAAAAAAAGACAATCAACAAAAAAAAAAAACAAAAACAAAAACAAAAAATCGAAAGATGGCAAAAAAATGAACTAGTAAATAAACCACAGAAAAACAAATGACACTCGATCGACAGAGTATTAAAGAAGACAAATGACGATCGGCAAAGATACAATCGAATCAAAACATATATTGAAAAAAATCGTCGAGGAGACGTATCGACTTAGAAAACAAATGATAGTCGATCGACTTAGAAGACAAATGAGACTCGATCGACAAGAAATTGAGCAAAACAAAGGCATTTTGCAAAGGTGCAGAGTATCAAAAGACAAAAATGATAATTTTTTAAAAAATTAATAAAAAAAAAGACAAATCATAATCGATCAACAACAAAATGTTTCTTTTATCATTTCAAAAAAAAAAAAAGGTTGGCGAGCGATTTTTGTTTTTATGAAAAATAGACATAAACGAAAAAGTAAAAACAAAAAAGAACGCCAGAGCTGTGGGGGCTTGCACGTTGCCCAGCGACCATCAGAATGACAGAGGGCCTCACATCAAAATGATTGTTGTCAGAAACATCAAATTGACAGACAACAAGAAACGTCAGATTGACATCGTTGGACAGGCAAAGCGTCACGTGACATTTGTATAAGAAAGCAACGATGACAATCGTCACAAATAAACACAATTTAGGCCGCCCCTTGAAGAATCAAAGTGAAACCGCAAACGATCATGATTGGCCTGCAAATAAGATCGCATTCTCAGATTTGGTCGCTAAGGCAACCCCAGAAGTAAACGCAAAAAGACCGCCCCCTGACGAATGAGATACAGCTCTGAGCATCTGTGATTCGATTACGCATTTTAACTAATGAAACGCCCCCGCTACGAAAAGGCCCTGTAAAAGCGAGAGCTCTGGCCGCTTTAGCTTCAGTATGTCAAGAACTCGCACCAAAGCCTGGCGTGCAACTTATAATCAGGTACATTATTGTCGGAAGCACATGCAAAGCCTCCCGTGCAACCAATTGTCAGGAGCAACACACACAAATTTTTCCGTGCAATTTATTATCGAAAGCACTACGGTTCGCAACGTCTTCATTTCAACAGCTTGGACTTTCCTTTTTTGTTTTTTTAGTTAAAACATCTTTGATTTTCCCTTTTATCTTCTTGTCCGATTATTATATAATCTATAATCGACTTTTCTTTTCTGAACTCTGACACTTTCGTATATCTATGGGCATCCTTATGATTGTTTATCATGCATAAGTCCAGCAACTTGTCCAAATTTGGTTTCATATGTACGGTGTGCCATTTGCAATTAAAAAAGTTGTATCCGGTATCACAGATTTGATTCACCCTATATAGATGATAATTTCATGTTGTAGACCTCTAAAGTTAAAAAAAGAATTATTTTTTGTATCTTCACTAGTTATCGAGAACTAGTTGTCCGAGAACGCGCTGTTGGGACACCTGTATTATCCATATCTCGTATAGTAATAATACGTAACCTGCTACCATGTTTTTACCTGTTATTTGAAAGCTGCTTTTCATCTGTTATTTACAAACTGCTATTTGTTTTTTTTTCTCCCATCACCGCCTAGCAAAAGTCACGATAGGCAACCACACATGCGAGTTTGGTACGCCCAGGGAAGAACTCCATAAGAAAGTGAGTCAGTGTATCTATTAAATCAAATATGTGGTAGTTAATGAACTGAAGATAGGTTGATCTGTAACGTACAGGGTGTCCCAAATTAAGTGAGACTCTATGAATATTTCAATCAATAATAGGAACACTAAAAAAAAAATAATAACAACGCGTTAATTTCACTCAGCTTTGGTCTAATAATAAGCTATTTGCTGTTGCTATTAATCTCGTAGAGGAAACGAAAAGACGTCATTTTTTTTACATAAAAAAATGTTGGTTGTTTTGAATGCAAATATTTTATTATAGAACAACATTTGTTAAGTAATTAAGAAGACCTACACACGTTCATAAAATAAAACAAGTTCAACTGCCCAAGTCTTTCGTATTTAACAGCGAAAAAAGTCAAAGTCAACAGATGGCGCCACAGTTTCTTTTGTGCTTTCCCTTCTTCCTCGCTCTTTGTCTTGCGAAAAATGAAAACGAGATATTCCTAAATAATAACGATAAAGCTTCGGAACCTTGTTTTATTTTTGTAGTAAATCAATGTCTTTCTAGATTTATAATTTTTAATACGTTTCTTATTATCTGCCTTTTTTGTTTTCGAAAAGAGAAGTCTAAGTCTCTTGCATTTAACAACTATAAAAGTCAAGAGATGGCGCCACAATTTCTTTTGCGCTTTCTCTTCTTCGTCGCTCTTTCTGTCTTGCGAAAAATGAAAGCGAGATATTCTTAAATAGTAACGATAAAGGTCGATAGATGTCGTTAGCTTCGGAGTCGTGTTTTATTTTTGTAGTAAACCAGTGTCTTTCTCGATTTATAATTTTTAATACGTTTCTTGTTATCTGCCTTTTTTTTTGTTTGCGAAAACAGAAACCTAAGTGCAACTTGCATTTAACAACGATAAAAGTCAACAGATGGCGACACAATTTCTTTTACGCTTTCTCTTCTTCCTCGGTCTTTCCGTCTTGCGACAAATGAAAACGAGGTATTCCTAAATGGTAACCATAAAACTCGATGATAGATGTCGTTAGCTTCGGAGTCTTGTTTTGTTTTTGCAGTAAATCAGTGTCTTTCTAGATTTATAATTTTTAATACGTTTCTTATTATCAACCGTTTTTTGTTTTCGAAAATAGAAACCTAAGTGTCTCTTGCATTTAACAGCGATAAAAGTCAACAGATGGCGCTACAATTCGATCAGAATTCTTATTCGTTTGTCGAATTAGTTCTGTGATATAAATTAATTATAAATAATTATCATAAAACTGGTGGTTGGCGTAAATTTATAACTTTTTATTAATTGCTTCTTTTATTTTTGAACAAAAAGATAAAAGTCAATTCCATTTAAGAGCGATAAAACTCAACAGATGCCGCCACGATTCAATTCATTTGACTGATCACATTCGAGGTATAAAATATTAACCAAATTTTTAATTCCATTTTCTCTCTTTCTTTCTTTCTATCAACTAAAAAACGAAAACTACAATAACCACGAAAAAAAAAAAAACGCAAAAACGCGACTGAATAACAAACTGATAAATAAATTCATTCAATTTCAATTTCGATCAGGTTGAATTTTTTTCCCTCCCATGACAAAACCATATCGTCATCCGCAGTTACAAATTCATCGACGAAGACGTCCTGCATTCAGAGCGCTCTTTAACTCACGCGAAAGGAAGAGGAGTACCTACGAAAAAGCAGAGCACGTACAGAATGTCGGCTTCTAACGATCCCGTCGGAATGTATTACGGTTTTGCGGTGCTTTATAGGTACCGTGCGAGCGTATTCTCAACCGGAGCAAATATTTAAGAAAAAGACCGAACCGGAAACCGAGTTTTTCTTTGGCCAACAGAACGCGTCGCGTCGTACTATTGAATTTGTGATTTGGATCCGGCCCTGGACGGGTTTTAAAATGTAAATAAATGTGCATATTTTTAGCTGCGTTGCTGGAGAAGAGGTGGTGACCCTTCATGCCATTGAAGTGACGTACGATCCGAAGAGTCCTCGCTTCGGGGCTGGCCAGAAGGATTCCAACTTGGGGCTTTGGATCGACTGGGCTTTGGAGGACACGGGGATATGCAAAGGCGATCGGTAAGTGTTTGGTTTCATTCAATTTCTATTTTAACCCACTCGTCCAGAGAGTTTTTCCCTAATTGTGGCCTCACGTGAAACTTGAAAAATTTGTCATCGCTGCTTCAAATAATAACCAAGTGAGTAATCGCCAATTTGCTTTGCGTAAAGCCACGTTTTTATGGTATGATGTAAAAACAGGATGCAACGGCGGCGTGATTCATGTCAAGGTACAGAGGCGAATTACGCCGGTTCAGTGAACCGAGCAGTTTTTTCGCGGAAAACTGCAAGTAATTTGAGCATTGTGCTCTTGTTCGAGAAACGCTTGCGTGCCGGGATTAATTCGTCGTGCGTGTTGCAATCGTCGAGTTTCAAGAAGATTTGATTTCCTTATCGCATCCAGCGAAGAGAGAAAGAAAGAAAAAAAAAAGGATTCCGTTAGCGTATTTAAAGGAGAGAGCTCGTTCGAATAAAATAGAAGACGTGGTTCAAGAAAATTCTTAATTTGTTCCCTGTATCCACTTCAACTCCTCTTGATTAGCTAAACCCCAATTGAATTGACTAAAACCGAACATTTTTTCATGTTGGTCTTTCGGTTCATATCAATTAAATTGAGGGTTTAGATAAATAGAACGAAACAGAAAAATAATTAAATAGCGATTGTATTGTATTGGTAGCACTGTTTTTTGTTTTATCGACATTTTAATGTCAAAGAACATTCGATAGTTCGTAAGTCGAAACCGACAAGAAAACAAAAGAAGAAATCGTCAATTTTCATCTGTTACGAAAAGAAACAAAAGCGAAGGAAGTGCAAAGAAACTATAACGAAAGCTTGGATTGATTTGATTTACAAAAGTTTTCCGTTGGAAATCGTCTACTTTTTTCTTTTTTTTTTACAATAGAATGAAACAGAAAAACAGATAGCGAGAAACAAATGAAATTCGATTTTTTAAGAGCTTCGCGTCGATATTTCGTTTGTTATTTTTTTGGCTAGAAAAAGAAACAGGAAGGTAATTAAAGAAATGATGCTGGGGAAACAAATGAAAGCTTAATTTATTTGATTCTCAAGCCCCCCTCCCCCCCCCGTCGTGTCGCAAAGAAACACAAGAAAAAACAATAAAATTCAAAGAAATAAATGGAAAATACATGGTTTTCAAAAACTGCTTCCGGAAATCGTCGATTTTTCATTTATTTATTTTTGCTCACAAGAAAAAGGAACAAAAGAAATACAAAAAAAAACAAAACAAATGAAAGTCTGCTTTGACCTTCTCAAGCTTCCCAAAGAAACAAAGGCTTTCCGTTGGAAATCGTGACTCTTTCATTGACAAAAAGAAACAAAGAGAAAAACAATGACATGCAAAGAAACAAATGAAAGCTTGATTGATTTGATTTTCAAAAGCTTCGCGCCGGAAATCGTCGATTTTTCCTTTATTTTTTGCGCAATGAAAGACAAAGAAACAAATGAAAGCTTCATTGATTTGATTTTCAAAAATCATCCATCGGAATTCGTTGATTTTTTGCTGACGAAAAGAAATAGAGAAATAATGAAATGCAAACAAATGAATGCTTGATTTCTAAAGCTTCACGTCGGAAACTGTCGATTTTTAATTAATTTTTTTTTTGTGCAATTGAAATACCAAGGAACAAATGAAGGCTTAATTGATTTGATTTTCAAAAGCTTCGCGCCGGATACCGTCAACTTTTCATTTATTTTTTGCATAATGAAATTCAAAGAAAACAAATGAAAGCCTGGTTGATTTGAATTTCAAAAGCTTTCTGTCGAAAATCGTCGATTTCTTGCTGACAAAAAGAAACAAAGAAAGATAATGACATGTATAGAAACAAAAAGCTTGATTTTCAAAAGCTCTCGGCCGCAAATCGTTGATATTTTGCTGACAAAAAGAAACAAAGAAAAATAGTGAAAGGCAAACAGACAACTGAAAGCTCGATTTTCAAAGGCTTCGCGCCGGAAATCGTCGACTTTTAATTTTTTTTTGTGTAGTAAAATACAAAGAAACAAATGAAAGCTTGATTGTGTTGATTTTCAAAAGTTTTCCGTCGATTTCTTGCCGTCAAAACGAAACAAAGAAAGATAATAACGTGCTAAGAAACAAATGAAAGCTTGATTTTCAAAAGTTTCGCGCCAGATGCCATCGGCTTTTCATTTATTTTTTGCGTAGTGAAATACAAAGAAACAAATGAAAGCTTGACTGATTTTATTTTCAAAAGCTTTCGGTCGGAAATTGTTGATTTCCTGCTGTCAAAAAGAAACAAAGAAAGATAATGACGTGCAAAGAAACAAATGAAAGCTTGATTTTCAAATGGCTTCGCGCCGGAAATCGTCGATTTTTTTATTTATTTTTGCGTAGTGAAATAGAAAGACACAAATGAAAGCTTGATTGATTTGATTTTGAAAAGCTTCGGCTGCAAATCGTCGATTTCTTGCCGACAAAAACAAACAAAAAAAAAAATTTAGTGCCCACTTGAATCATCTGACGGGAACAGTGAGTTCTAGGATTCCAGGAGGTGCCACTAAACAAAAGCTTCACGCCGGAAATTGTCGATTTTTAATTTTTTTTTTGTATAATACAAAGAAACAAATGAAAGCGTGATTGATTCGTTTTTCCAAAGCCTTCCGTCGAAAGGCGCTGATTTTTTCACATGCAAAGAAACAAACGAATGCTTGATTTTCAAAGGCTTCATGATTTTTATCAACCCTGCGTCAAATATTTCGAGTAAAAGCGTTCCGACCGCAACTGTTTCAACTGTATTGATGCATCACTGTGTGCCTGGTCCTATTCAAAGCATTGAAAACAATCGAAGTGGATACGGGGCTTTATAAATCGAATTAACACTTTTTGATTATCTAAACCCCGATTGAATGGACGGAAACCGAACGTCTGACGTCAACGTGAAGAAAATGTCGTTCGTGACTTAACAGCCAATTCAGGAAACTAATTGAATAAGAGATTGCAAGTATTTGACGTTTGACAGGCTTTAGTGACGCTTTAATGCAAGCAAGCGCATGCGCACACTCTTCAAGTCAACAAAATCTCATGGTTTAATTGTTGTTTTTTTTTCGCGACAGCGAATAGATCAATGGAGTTGTTTATAAATCGCTAATTTCTGTGATCTGTGAGGTTTCAATCCGTGGTCTCATCAAAAACTGAAGTGAATACGGGGCTTAAGCTTGGTACTCAATTTTTATTATTTTTTTTTGTCTGTTCAAAGTAGGGCCGACTTACTTTGAAACAGCCTGTATACAGTACAATCGAAAAGAAAAGCTATCCATCTGGTTTGTCATGAAACTAACTTAAAAACGTTCGGTTGGCAGTTGTTTTCGATCAGAATTTGACATTTAACGATTTAAGGTTATAACTTGTAGGTTACTTAGACATAGGCCGCCATCTCTTGACCAGTAACAGAAAAGTTCCGATGGAAAACGAAAACAACCGAATTAAATTTTATTTACGTTTGCGTTGGAGTTTCTTTATAAATAAATTTTTCCTTGAATAACTCGAAGACGAATTTTTATTATTCTTTCACTTCGATTTGTTTCAGCTTCGTAAGTCGAATTTCACAGCAGACAAGGATGTCTGTTTTGAGGCACCTTGTGACTTGTTTGTTTGTTGTTTGACGGACGAGTGCAGTTCGAAAGATCCATTCTGTAAACGGTTGATCGTCTTTTGTTTTTGATGACCAAATCAAAATTACAAACAAATAAAATTACAGGCAATTGTTTCCTGTTTCAAAGCAAGAAAAAGTACAGACGATCGACTTATGTTTTTCTTTCAAATAGTTTACGCGATCGACTTTTGTTTTTACAATTGTTTACACTATCGACTGGTTTGCTTGTTGTGTATGACGAATAAATGCAATTCGAAAGGCGGTTGATCGTCTTTTGTTTTTCACGACAAAACTTTTGCTTTTTTTGCAATCGTTTACGTGAACGACTTCATTTGTTTATTGTTTGTCGAATAAATGCAATTCTGCTTGATCATCTTTTGTTTCTGATGACAAAAGCGAACAAATACAAGCGATTGACTTTTGTTTTTCTTTACGATCGTTTACGCGATCGACTTGCTCGTGTGTTTGTTGCTCGACGAATAAATCTAATTCGAAAGTTCTATTCTTGTGAATGGTCGATAGTCTTTTTTTTTACAAAACAAAAGCAAAAAATATAAACGATAGACTTTTGTTTTTTTTTTAATCCTTCAGACAATTGACTTTTGTTTGTTTGACAATCAAAATAAAACGGAACGTTGTATTCTATAGACGATTGATCGTCTTTTTTTTATGACCAATCCACAATTACAAAACAAAACAAAATTACAAATAATTTTCTTTTGTTTTAAAGCAAGAAAAAAGTACAGACGATCGACTTTTGTTTTTGTTTTTACAATCATTTACGTCATCGATCGACTTGTTTGTTTGTTGTTTGACGAATAAATGCAATTCGAAAGTTCGATTCTATAGACGGTTGATAATCTTTTGTTTTTCAAGACAAAAGCAATAAAAAAAAAAGACGATCAACTTTTGTTTTTTTTACAATTATTTACACGATCGGCTTGTTTGTTTGTAGTTCGGCGAATAAATACAATTCGAAAGTTCTATTCTTGTGGATGGTCGATAGTCTTTTGTTTTACAAGACAAAAGCAAGGCACAAAAGAAATACTCTTGTTTTATTTTATAGATTGAGTTTTATATACCGGATGTTTTTTAGAACGGCAGACAGCCGATAACTCATTAATATTTTTTTTCCGTTTAGGCTATTCTATGAGATACTGACACTGACTATGCATTGCTTTTTTTTTTTATCCTAAGGCCTTCAATTATGATGCACAACATTGTTTTTCTTTTTTTATTTGCTGTAATAAATGAAATCAAGTTAATAAAACAAATTATTATTAAATTACAGTGCAATCTCTATAACGTGAACGCGTGGTTTGGGTAAAAAAAAATTAGTTTAAATAAATCAATATTTTTGTGACACTCCTTTGTGGGACACCCGTATCTTCGTTTATATTTTTACAACATAGACTCTTTTTGTGTCCTTCATTAAATGAATAGTAAATGTCAGTCACCCTGTATAGAACAATCTCACTTTGGTTTTCGAGATTTTTTTAAAGGAGTTTGAATTTTCCTCTTTTTTTTTTCACTGAATATCTTGCCCTTGTTTGTTCATAATCAACGGAGTATTGGACAGAACTTTCCCTCTTCCCGGCGGCTAGCCAAAGTCCCCCCCGGTACGTCTTGAACAAACAGTTCATTAAGTACAATTGTTAAAGAGTTCACGCGGCGCTTCTTCGCCTCGGTCCAATAAACGAATAGTAAAAGTCGTGATTGCGACGAACAATTCCATTATGTAAGCTGTTAAATAATCGTACATAACATACAAAGCGTTCTTCGGTGATGCCCTGCGCATCCCGTTGGTTTGGTCCATTGTTGCCACGACCTCTTTTCCCAGCCGCAGACGAACAATGAACGCCTCGGACTTGTGCTCTAATTAGTAATTATTATGTGAACATGATACATTTTAGAAGTACATACATAAATTCACGCCCCAAACAGATCTATCGCCGCCGTGTTCGATCGATTCTATGATAATGAGTGTGATACGGGGGATGGTAAATAAGTAAAGGACCTTCCATCGAAAAAAAAAGGAAAACCAAGCATGGTTCATTGCGCAAAGAGAAGAGGCCCATTATGATGATAACAAGGAGAGTTAAAAACAATGACGAATTTAGTCGTAAGATACAGGTGTGTGTAATTGCGCCGGAAACACGGGTGGAAGGTCACAATGGTTGGCTCGTTCCCATTGTCAGAGAGAGCTTCCGGTCCTGGTTGCCCTTCCTCTCTAGAACGCGCTTATTACCATCGCACCATTGTGAGTCGAGCGTTTCCACTTCTTTTTCTCTCCATCCGGATCGCGGTTTAATTAACCGCCTGTTTAATGTTGCACGTTGTGCACTTTGGTTTTACGACATGCGCACTTTAATCGTCATCGAAATTATCGCGAGGAATTTATTCGCCTGAAATTTTTGAAAATAACCCGGAAGCCCATCGAGTACGCAATTTACATGTAATTCAGGAACTCGTTTGCGTTCTCCATGAAAGCGACCGTAAGCGCGCCTTCCCAGCCAGCATCCAGTAAACTTGCCCATTAATTTAATCGACGCACTCGGCTTTTATGCTAAATTAATAATTTCATTCAATTACCTCTCCATAAATATAATTAATAACGGTTAATGGAAGCTAATGAGCTAAAATATTAAATAAAAATTATCCGTTATTATACTCGTTATTAATGTTAATATTTGATAACTTATTTAAAAAAAAAAGGAGTTGAAATGGCCTTACCTTTTCTATGTTCCTCTTGGTTCTTGCTCGCTTAATTAACACAGGGTGTTTTAGGCATAAATGACCAAAATTAGAATTGCAATTCAGGTCCTCCTATGGAAATGTGGGTAGGTCCAGAAAAGCTTATAGCGTTTTCGATTGACTGCTCCAGAGTCAATCTTACTTCATCCTCATGTAATAATAAGGGACGAAGATATTCTGAGAGTGCTCTAGAGCAGTGATGGCGAACCCATAACTAGCGGGTCACAACAAATTTCGCAATTGAATTGACTTCCGGTTGGAACCGCGTCACGACTGCTTCTACTGCCGACGTTTCGTTCTCCATTGCAGAAGAACTTCGTCAAGGCTGCTGCTGGTGGTGTTGTTGTTGTTGTTGAGGAAGTTCTTCTGCAATGGAGAACGAAACGTCGGCAGTGGAAGCAGTCGTGACGCGGTTCCAATCGGAAGTCAATTCAATTATGGACGACAACGGCCGTGGAAGCGTCCAACAACTTCGCATTCTAGTAAAAATCAACTGATTTACGAAACGGCATTGACGGTTACGTTGAATGAAAACCTTTGCATCTAATAAATAAAATAATTAAAATAACAGCCCTTTAATTAAAGTAAAAAATTCTCGGCGATGGATTGCAACTAAAATGAAGCGTTTTGCACTTTCGGAAGAAATGTGTATAAATATAATATGTCGGAGAAGAAAGAAAGAAGAAAATGACGTACTATTTAACGACTTAAAATGCACGACCCACTGTTCATTACTACAAAAATTTTAATATAAATTTGATCCGTTGGTAAAAAAAAAAGGTTCGCCGACACTGCTCTAGAGCTGGAGCAGTCAATCGAAAACGGTATTAGTTAAGGCGTTACGCCGCGCCCCTTCAAAAATGGAGGCTAAACGTAGGCTCTTCATTAATAAATTCATATTTGTGATTAACTCATAACTTTATTTTATTTTTTTTTATTCGGAGTTAATAAATCTTCGGAGTTATAAATAATAATAATAATAATAAAACTTCCTGCTATTCTAAAAACTAAAAATCTAAAAAAATAAATTAAACTTACGTACAGAAATTATCAATAAAAGGGACGACCGAGAAAATATTTTCTACAAATAGAAAGTCTCCATCAAAATTCTTTTCAAATTTGAGAAAAAAATTGAGAAAAACCTTTTTAAAAAACCTACAATTTCGAACGCGAAGATTCGGAAAGGTCAAAGGTCGAGGTGAATCCCCTGTCCCCGTCGGCAACTTGGAAAATTTTCTTAAAAACGAACAATTAAAAAGGTCAAGGTCAACCCAAGGAAATTGAAGAAAAAACTGGGTAAAATCTTTAAAAAGTTTACTATTTCGAGAGGGAAAGTTCGGAAACGTCAAAAGTCAACGTCAATTTTAACAAAATTAGAAAAAATAAAGAAAAATCGTTAGAAAACAATTTTCAAAGCACAGAGATCGCCGCCAGGAACTGGGAAAAATTTTAAAAAAACAAAAACTAAAAACGTCAAGGTCAACCGAAGGTAAGAAAACATCTTTAAAAATAGCAATAAATTTAGAGAGAAACAAAAACATCTAAAAAAAAAGGAAAAAATCGCAATTTTTTTTTTAATTTGGAGGTCAACGAAACTAACTAACTATACTCAACCAAAGGAAGAAATTAAGAGAAAAAAAAAACAATGAAAACAAGAAAAATTAAAAACTTCTTAAAGAGTTAGTTAAAGGTCAAGGTCAAACGAAACCTAACTTTACTAAACCAAAGGAATAAATTAAGACAAAAACAAGAAAAGCTAAAAATTTTTAAAAAATACAAAAGTAAAAGTCAAGCCTCCATTTTTTTAGGGGGGGGGCATAACTCTTTAATAAAGAAGTGTTTTCGGGCATAGGTATCTTTACAGAACACTTACTGTGCCATCCTGAAATCGAATCTTAAATTTGGTCAGTTAATCGTGAAACATCCTGTATAAACTAAGGCCAGTGGCGACACCTACACATTCCGTTATGAATCAAATGTCCAAATTATAATATTGTCGTAACTAACTTTTTGTTAAAATAAACCAAATTTTAAATAACTTCATGAAAAAGAATTTATGCAAAATTTTCTATAAACTGAAGACAAAATGTTTTATTTTTTTTCTTAAAGTTTTATACAGCGTGTTCAAGAAAGTACGCAACAAATGGAAAACTTTTTTAGAATCCTTTGTTACTTAAATTGGTATGTCATTTATTTTAACTTTTAAGAATGAAATGGCAATAAAGAAGTGTTCTATTTATTGCATACTTTTCTGGACATGTCTTATAAAGTTCCGTGTAGTTCCGTATTAGTCCAAGAACGCCGCTATATTTTCTTATAAACTAAATTGCTTCTGTATTTCTGTTTGCTTTAAATAAATTAAATACAATAGCACTGACATCTATCTCTTGCTTGAGAATCAACACTTGACGCTTAACTTTTTTTTTAAAAAATAAGAAAATCTGAAAAAATTTTAGCAGAAAATATCTTTTTTACAGAAAAAAATATTTATAAAAATAAAATTATAAACTGTTGCGATACGAAATATTTTTTTCAATTTTTTTTTTTATTTTACTTTACTGTATTTATTTATTTTTGTGTATTTGCTGTCTTTCAAGTGAGTAAAAAAAATTAGTAATCAATTATTACAAATACAACAGGGTGTTTCATAAGTAGAAGCGAAAAAGAAAGCTTGAATTATTTATCTTAAAAAAAGTGAAAACATAATTTGGATTTTTTCGTCATGAAATTTTTAACGAATTAACTGTGTATGCTCAGACTTTTTGCGAAAGCCTGTTGGCAACGCTGACCATTAAAGACGAAAAAATTAGGTTATGTTCTATCATTTGTTAAACGATCGACCGTCTTTTGTTTATCTTTTTAACAATAAAACCATCAACTGGCGACTTTTTTTTGTTTCATGCGGAAGCCAATGCCCATTGAAATATGCTTAAATAGTAATGCAATACGTTTAAAAAAATAAAATAAAATAAATAAAATAATAATAAATAAAATAAAATAAAGCTGAAGCCAGTGTTGCCAAGCGTAAAGTAATATATGTTTGCAGTGAATTTTTAGTGAATTATTTTGTGCAACTTTCGGTGATTATTTAAGCTAATATTTGGACTTTGCGAACTCCTGTTGGCAACACTGGTCACTAAAAAGACGGAATAAAAAAATCAGGTTATGTTGTATCATTTGTTAAATGGTCGATCGTCTTTTATCTTTTTAACGACAGAACCAAACTTTTAACAACATAATCATCAACTTTTGCAGTTTTATGCCAAAGTCAGTGTTGCCAATTGAAATATGCTTAAATAGTACAATTAATATGTTCGAAAAAAAGTAAAAATTGATTTTTTTCAGCATGCGTTATAGTGACATTTTTAGTGAATTATGTTCTGCTTTTGGCAACTTTTTGGTGATTGTCTGTGAATGCCTGTTGGCAACATTGCAACCAACGCCATTTCAGAATGATTTAAAGAAGGAATTTAAATGTTACAAATATTTTTAATGCAAAAAGTCGCTAGGTACGCAGGATTATGTTATTTAGAAAATCCTCAAGTTGGCAACACTGCTTACAAAATATATCCTCCACGTATTTTTAATATTTTTTTTATTTGATCACACTGTAAGAATGTTGTTTCATTTTTCATACTGTCATATTGTATATTCAGATGTTCTTTAAAAATGTTTTGTTTTCGCGTAAATTATAAAAAAAATGACAATTCAATGTGCATTTTGTTACACGTCAACATTAACAAAACAACTAAACCAACAAAGCAACTTTGACGTCTAATGAAAACAATCGTGTTCTGTCACCTCACACATAATATATTTTTCTTTTTTTTTTATTTCATGGCTTCCTACTATTTATTGAAGTTAAACAATGATTGTACGCGGAAACTTTGAAGTCTAATAACTCGGAAATAAAGTCCTAAATATATTTTACGTTTTTTAATCGAAATATCACCGCGTACATGCTCCTTAATTTTTCGCCACGAGTTATGAAACACCCTGTACATTAAGCACATTGACATACGCAATTGATGAAAAACAGTGGCGACATCCATACCGTCTATTATACAGCAACACTGACACATGTTTACTTATTTATTTATATGCATTACAAAGATTAGTGGTGCCATCTTTACCTTTTATTGTGAATTAACACCAAAAAGTGTCAAAATTATACCCTAACTTTTTTTTAATGAAAAACCAAATTAGAAAAAAAGATTTTGTACGATTTTCTAAATTAAATTGAATTTAAATTGAATATCGTTTTATATTAGTTCAAAACTCCTCTCCAATTTAATAAATTCAAAATGGCGACGTACCAACACATGAAAATTGCAACAATGTTAAATTTAATGATAAACTTCATTTTTAGGATAAAAAAAATCGTTTCAATATAACACTAAAATTAACAAAAAAAAGTACACTTACCAGTTCAGAAGTACACGAACAGAAATGCCAAAACCATATGAGTATGGAGGGGGTTTCGTTAAAAAAAATCTGAAAATAAAAAACATCAAATTGAATGTATTCTATCATTTAATTAAAAAAAATAATTAAACCAAAATAATCTAACTAGTTCAAGGAAAAATTGCAATTTGATTCACACTTGTGGTTATTTAAGGTTAATGTCGAAACTGGCTCATAGAGGGCGCTTCGAAAAAGTCACTTTTACTGCAAATTTTTCACTAACTTCCCAAACTTCTTTCTGATTTACAATAAATAACAAATGTAGGTATAGCACCTAGCCTCTCTACAAAAAGGAAAACTAGGTCGAACTCTCGTACAATCCGTTTGTAATAATTATTGTAAAGAGAGCAGCATTCCTTTCTTCAACAAAACATCGTTAAATAACACCTCATATTTCTTTGCAACGCAAATCTGTAGGTGAGAATCGATACGAATTACATAACAATTACATCGTACGAAATTACACGTTTAAGCAACACGCAGCACCAAATGCCATCTATGCACGTACCAATTAAACGAACGCAATTCTCAGAACAATCAAGCCATTGTTTCGGCGATTAATTGCTTGCGAACTTAGCCATCAATTAATTTAGAACACTTTTTGCAGACTGGTGGAAGTCAATGGTAAGATCGTCTTGACGAAGACGCGTGACGACCTGACGAGGTTACTGGCGGCAGCTCCGGATCCAGCCCAAATCGTCGTCCTCAGGAAAAAAGCGGGGAAGCCCCAGAGTACAGAAGTGGTACAAACTACGACGAACACCGGGTCCAAGGAAGTTCAAGCTTTAAGGTCGGAGTTGGAAGTCGTAAGAGAAAGGGCCGAGGAAGCCCAACGCGTCAAAGATGGCTTACGATCCGATAACATCAGGTTAACGCACAGGATATCATACCTAGAAGAACAAGTAAGTTCCCAATGGCAGCCCAAATATTTTAATCGCCCATCTGATTTCAGGTATCCGAACTTCTGAGTCGTAGAAACTCAGAATCCGACATAAGAATCGTCACCCAAAGCCCGGTCATCACGTCGACCGTAAAAACCAAACAAAACGTGACCAACATAAACATAAGCTCTCAGTCAACGACGGTGGCCAACAACGATCTACAGGTTTTCCAGAAGGGCCCCCAAGTCACCGCCCTGGTGGCCAACCTCCCAGGCCTGGAGATCTCCAAAGATAACCACACGTCGCTTCCAGTGCGTTCCAAAAGCAGCCTCTCCAACGTTTCGAACACGCACATCCCTGCTCCGAGCCCCCAACCCTCCGACAACGGCCACTCCTGCCATAAGAACCACCGCCAAAAACATCGGAACTCCCGAAGTGGTTTGCAGTTAACGAACGGCCTCGATCAAAACTACACCAAGAAGCACCATCACCATCACTACGTTAACAGGGAAAGGGATTACAGTTCTGAAACTAATTCGACGGTTGAGCAACCACGCCCGAGGCGGGCGGTGGAGAACGGACACTACCACAAGCCCGTGACGACAGAAAGAGAATACCCAGATCCATCTTTGATGGAGCAAAGCTACAAGAAGGCGACGAAAATCGTCTACGACCTAACAAAGCACAAGGAGGCGAATTTGTACGAGAAACACAGGCAGAAATGTCTGACGGCCTCCGAGAAGTACAACGCGGATTTACTGCGACATTACAACGCCCGAAAATCAACCTCGGTCCTAGATTTCCGATCGGAAGTCCACATAGGACCAAAATATGACTCGAGGAGCATAGAAACCTTAGACGGGTTAGACTCCTCCACCATCACCAACGCCAATGGAGGAAAGCGCTTGTATAAGAAGCTACAGGATGTTAGGAGCGTAAAGTCGTTGGATTTCGATAGTGATTGCAACACCTACCGCAGTACCAACCAAAGCCAAAACAACGTCGATTATACCTCAGAACCGATCGAGGGCGGTGGTAAAAAGCAACTTCCAAACTACCACCACAACTTGTACGGTGAGAAGCCGAGGCCGACGCCCCCGAAGAAACCAATCAGACTCTCTTTGCACAGGGCACAGAGCGTTCAGTCTGTGGAGACGCCGACGGACACCCCCGCGGGTTCGCCTGACAAGAACGACCCGAGGAAGCCGATCAAGAGGAACTATAAGGGAGAAGTTCCGCCAGTTTCTATTTTAACTGTTAAAGTTGAGAAGTCTCCCGATAGGAAACAGAACGGCTCCGTCAGGATGGACCAAAGCGGCAAAAAGCAGAACGAGGTGAAGTGGACCAGTTTTGGCCAAGCGCGCCACAAGCACGACAATGGATTTTCGCAGCACGCGATTGAAAACGGCAGCTGGTGCTAGAAAGTTTTGCATCATGCAGTATTTGTGATGTTCGTGTACAAAGTTATAATTACGTCATTCCCGTACATGTTCCGAAACGTCCTAGTAATGTAAATATTAAAAAAAAAATAAATAATGAATGAGACAGTCGGCAAAAAAGACAGTGTGCAGATGATGTTTACCGAAACAGGGATTTTTTTGAACTTGAACTTTGTCCACAAAAAAATCTTGTCGTTTTGAAGAACTTGGTCATCGTGAGTTTATTTTTTAAATAAAACGCATTAATTAGTCTATTGGTGTTTTCTTAAAGGATTACCTAGCTAGGGGGGGTTCAGGGTCATTTTTTCCATATATCAGGTGTTCAAAAGAAAAGTTAATCAAGTGGTCTTTGATTTTTTTCATATTACTTAAACTATGTCTCGTGATATACTTGTCATCTGTCACCTGACTTTTAAACCCCTTTGAGTAGTTCAATTGTACCATGCAGGGTGGAGCTAGCGACTTCTAACTGTCAAAATGTCAAACTTGTCAAAATGCTTTATTCAGCCTCAAAACCATGAACCCAGCAATTACCGATGATTTTCTCGCAAGCATTCGTGTTTAAAATCGAATGTGAAGTGGAAATCGTTAAGTTTAAATCGTTAACAAAAATGACACCAAACTTCCAGTCAAGAAATTTACTTCTAGGTTATGTTTACTAATCGACGTCTGCAAGTACCAATGAACTTCGTTTCGTTGGCACACAAATTGTTGATCTGGTTGATGCGAGATTCGGTGCAATAATAAAACGCGAGGCATATGAGGCACGTCTTCGATTAGATCAAAACAAAATGTCACTTTAGGTTATGTCACGTCATATGCAAAACATTGCTGTCATCCGTTAAATGTCAATCGATCTTGGAAGAAGTCATCCTTCAATCACTTTATCATGTTTCATAAAAGAAATTAATAAATAAAAACCGGCTTGATGACGTTTTTCAGTGAACACTCGTTAGTTTTATATACAGAACGTGTTGCGACCCTATAGTCAAGACAGCTCAACTTTGTGAACTTTCGGCGTTGCCCCGCTTATTCACGTAAAATCTCCATCTTAGTCATTTGGCGAATTTTATTTTTTTATGACTCCGACGCACTGTTGCCTATTGCCTGTTTCACGACCATTTTTGGCGTTCAACGTGGAAAAGAATAACTCGACAATTTTTGGCGTCCAACATGATGAAGACGAGTAACACGACAATACGTTTTGTTGACATTTCAAACTACAAATCACCTCCAAATTGACGTTTGTTTGAAAATACCAACACAAATTGGCTTCTCAAATTATAAACATAACCTCCAAGTTAACGTGTGTCATTTTCTAAGCGCCAACCGCCAGATAACACAAAACAGAATTTTCCTATACTTACTTAAATTACGAAATGAACGTAGGTTGACGTTACGTACTCAAAAGTGTAACGATGACGACCGTGAAAATAAACAAAATTAAGGCCGCCCCTTAGCGAATTAAAGTACAAGAGCTTCTGATTGGTCAACAAATAGGATTGGTCGCTAAGACAACCCCTAGAGCAAACACAAAAGGACTGCCCCCTAGCGAATAGGATGCAACTCTGCTCATCACTGATTGGAGCACGCATACAGACCAATGAAGCAGAATTGCCTAATCCCCGCCACGAAAATACGGTATGAAAGGCAGAACGTGAACCGTTCCAGCCGGTGCAGCTTGTGCAGAATTGTCGAGCAACATTCACACCACCGCTTGTGCAGAATTATCGAGCAGCTAAACAGTGCTTGGCAAACACCCGCACTTCACAAACTCCCTAAAAACTAGACCAGTTAAAAGAAGTAAAGAACGACGTCAGAATCGGGACACCCTGAAAGAATTCTAAGATCGAGTTCATCTGTCGACGCCAGAGACACCGCCACCCAAGAACAAGAAACCAACAATGTCCGTCCAATTACCTCGTGATTACCATCGATTATGAGCAAACGGGAGTGACCCCCCCCCCGCACCTTCTTCATTAAGCTGCAACATCCCAGGCGATTTCCTGTGAGAAGGTCATAACGCAGAGCACGTTCTCGAATGTCATACAAACGTGTTATTCTAATTAATTAAATTTATATTTGTTATTTAAATAAAGTTCGTGTTGTGTTAAAAAAAGATTAATCAACAATAATGACGAAAAACGGCGTGAAAATACTTTTTAATCAAGATTCCTACGAGTGACAGTTAAAGAAAAAAACAAAAGAATCACTTTTTTTAATTTTGTGTAAAAATGACAAAACGATTGTGAAAGTATTTTTTATATATATATATAAAAAAAAACTCAAGAACGACTGATGGTTCAAAAAACAAAAAAAAATTAGCTTTCTAATTTTCTATAAAAAAAAGACGATCGCGTTTTAATTTTGCGTAAAATTGTTTTAAAATCACTTTTTAATTAAAATTTCAACATTGACCGACAGGAGAGAAAAAAAAAGGTGATTTCGGCAGGGTCACTCCAAGACTTGAACCTCCTCCCACCCTGACCTTAAATTTCTAGGTCAAGGTCGAAACTAAACTAAACTAAATTGGCAACGTTGCACTCCGGACCGTCATACTTCTCACTACCCTCCCGTAAACGAACATTAACCATGTGACTATGCACGCGCTACACTTATTTTATAAGGATAAGGAACGATGTGACTATAGACGCGCGACACTTATTGTATATGGACATTGACGGTCTAAAAAATGTATAAGTATGGTTACCTAACCACTTTGGCACTTTGGATTATGATACTTCCTCCTACCCCCCCCCCCCGTAAACGAACATTAATAATGTGACTAGACGCACGCGACACTTATTGTATATAGATATGAAACGATGTGACTATAGACGCGTGACACTTATTGTATATAGATATGGAACGATGTGACTATAGACGCGCGACACTTATTTTATATGGATAAGGAATGATATGACTATAGACGCGCGATACTTACTGTATATGGACATTGACGGTCTAAAAAATGTATAAGTATGGTTACCTAACCACTTTGGCACTTTGGATTATGATACTTCCTCCTACCCCCCCCCCCCGTAAACGAACATTAATAATGTGACTAGACGCACGCGACACTTATTGTATATAGATATGGAACGATGTGACTATAGACGCGTGACACTTATTGTATATAGATATGGAACGATGTGACTATAGACGCGCGACACTTACTGTATATGGACATTGATGGTCTAAAAAATGTGTAAGTATGGTTACCCAACCACTTTGGCACTTTGGATTATGATACTTCCTCCTACCCCCCCCCCCGTAAACGAACATTAATACTGTGACTAGACGCACGCGACACTTATTGTATATAGATATGAAACGATGTGACTATAGACGCGTGACACTTATTGTATATAGATATGGAACGATGTGACTATAGACGCGCGACACTTATTTTATATGGATAAGGAATGATATGACTATAGACGCGCGACACTTACTGTATATGGACATTGACGGTCTAAAAAATGTATAAGTATGGTTACCTAACCACTTTGGCACTTTGGATTATGATACTTCCTCCTACCCCCCCCCCCCCCGTAAACGAACATTAATAATGTGACTAGACGCACGCGACACTTATTGTATATAGATATGGAACGATGTGACTATAGACGCGTGACACTTATTGTATATAGATATGGAACGATGTGACTATAGACGCGCGACACTTACTGTATATGGACATTGATGGTCTAAAAAATGTGTAAGTATGGTTACCCAACCACTTTGGCACTTTGGATTATGATACTTCCTCCTACCCCCCCCCCCCGTAAACGAACATTAATACTGTGACTAGACGCACGCGACACTTATTGTATATAGATATGAAACGATGTGACTATAGACGCGTGACACTTATTGTATATAGATATGGAACGATGTGACTATAGACGCGCGACACTTATTTTATATGGATAAGGAACGATGTGACTATAGACGCGCGACACTTACTGTATATGGACATTGACGGTCTAAAAAATGTATAAGTATGGTTACCTAACCACTTTGGCACTTTGGATTATGATACTTCCTCCTACCCCCCCTCCCCCCCCCGTAAACGAACATTAATAATGTGACTATACGCACGCGACACTTATTGTATATAGATATGGAACGATGTGACTATAGACGCGTGACACTTATTGTATATAGATATGGAACGATGTGACTATAGACGCGCGACACTTACTGTATATGGACATTGACGGTCTAAAAAATGTGTAAGTATGGTTACCTAACCACTTGGGCACTTTGGATTATGATACTTCCTCCTGCCCCCCCCTCCCCCGTAAACGAACATTAATAATGTGACTATAGACGCGTGACACTTATTGTATATAGATATGGAACGATGTGACTATAGACGCGTGACACTTATTGTATATACATATGGAACGATGTGACTATAGACGCGCGACACTTATTGTATATGGACATTGACGCTCTAAATATGTAAGTATGATTACCTAACTAACCGGCACGCAGTTTTTGTATCACTTTCTTTGAATTTTCTGTAGTTTGCCTTTTAATTAAATTAATTCGGGCAAAAAATAAATAATTAACGTACAACAAAAAAAAACAATAATACTCGAAAAAGTGCCGTGCGTTGCCATGGTAACGTAATTGCCATCAACGTAATTTACCATCCGCCATCTTATCAGAAATTAATTTATGATGTTTTTCTTAAAGGCACACGTACGGTAGAATTTCAAGAAAGCATTAAAACGTCGACATCTAAAGAATAAAGCACACAAATCGGTAAATACCTTCGTAAAATTACAATCACGGCTTGCTTCCTTCAAGTCACTGTTTCACATTCACTTTTATAACCCAAATTAGTTCGCGAACTACACGAATTATGACCATCTTTAGAATTAGCAAACTAAACTGCACGTAAAATATGAGCACGACGACTTATTCGCGTTAATTAATTCGATTCTATTAGTTTTAAGTTAAACGCAACACGAAATGACGCGCTCATCACTCGAAACGATAACGACCACAATGCACTGCGACCGAGGTCGAGATTTGATTGGACGGCGCTGTGTCACTACCAACTTTTCTTTACTTTTTTTGCTCACAATCCGATTACTAAAAATAATCACGGCCGGAGATGCATTAGGTAATATTAATTTCTTGCGTTTCATTGTTTACTAAAAAAAATTATGTAATCGAAAGATGAGGATGCTATCTGTTTGACTTTTAGAAATTTCCGCGTGCAATAGTTGGCAGCGCTGGCTTTGCCAAGCGAATTATTTCGAAATGTAAATAAAATTATTCAATACTAATTAAAAAAAAAAAAGCGCAAACCGAACCGAAATGATCTTCAGAAACACCATAATTAAGGTGAGTTCGCAAATACATCGCGTTCGCTTCAACATAACCTCAAATTTTCTCTACGACATTGCGACACTTTCCAAGCGTTATCGATTCAAAAGTGCTGATTCACGAGCACGTTTTATCTCTAACATGAACTCACTTTAATTACAGTCGCAGCGGTAGCACGTGACGGTAATTTGTTTATAAATGTCGGATTCGAAAGGAAGCCACCATCCACCAGGAGAAAACTCGACGAGATTTTTGGACGTCGAGCTCAATTTCGGATGCAGAGAAGGCTCAAGCAAGATAAGCACGCGCCAGTTTCTTGAAGACTCAAAATGCATCGTCGGTATATTCGGTACTTAACTAACTTAATTAGCCGGTGGTTATTAATTTCTTGATTTACTTTCAGAGAAAATGGGCAAGGTCTTTGCCCCCTTGAAATACGACATGACCGGAAACATCACTGTGAGTATTTCAGGTTTACTTTCGCATTCATATCCGTAACGGGTGGAATTCTCACAGAAAATTACCAGTAAATATTCAAGTAACGAGGAGGCTCATGAATTTCTGGACGAGATGATCTTGGCCGAGAAAGCAGAAGGTGGCAACGTGACAACCGATGCTTTACAGTGGCTACGAAGGTGCAATTTCCTTCCTACCAAATAATCACCGCCGCCTCATGTCAACTTAATTTTTTTTAGGGGGTTGCATTTCATTGCGAGGTTCTTCGAGTGTATCATTGAAGATGCGGATGCCGGGAGTGACCGGCAAGATCTGAAGCCGTTCTTCAGGACTGCGTATCAGGAGGTTTTAGAACGGTATCATGGTTGGATGGGGGTCAAGTTGTTTAATGTAAGGTTTCATTGTTTAAATTCAAAAAGTCTATATTTTACTGTAGGTTGGCTATCAGTATTTTTTTTTTTTTGTATTATTTCTCTGAGGGAACTATCAGCGAGGGCTGCCAGACGATCAAAATTTAAGTCACCAGATTAGCTGATGTAAAGTCACCGGTTACCAACCGAAAAGCACCGGTTTGTGCCCATTTGTTACTTATTCAAGTTTTTTAAAAAGGCAATTTTAAAAGAACGGTGACTAAAGAAAGGAAATAAAATACGTAATAAAAATCGAAAACTAAAACAATTTTTAAAAATGATTAAAACAAAAGACAATCGATTGTGCAACACAATTAAAAAAAAAAAAAAAATTGAAAAGAATGATGATAAAACAAAGAAACAAAATAATCGAATGGATAAAAACAAAAGACGATCGATTATACATTACAATTTAACAAATTGAAAAAAAAAAAAAATTTTTAAAAGAATGGTGATAAAGGCAAAACAAAATAATAAAAATTGAAAAATAATCGACATAAAAAAAACAAAAGGCGATCGATTTTATAACTCAGATTAATAGTAAAAAAAGAACATTGTGCCAAGATGCCAATCTTCATTTATATTTAAAAAAATGGCAACAAACCCAATGGAGGATTAAATCAATTATACAATTTAATAGATTGATAAATAAATTGAAAAGAATGATGACAAAACAAAGAAAATAAAGTAAGTAATAAGATTGGAAAAATAAATAAAAACAAAACAACTTGGAAAAAGTGGTGACAAAACAAAAAAAAACAAAATAATAATAAATAATTGAAAAATAAATAAAAACAACATTCGATCGATTTTACAACGCAATTTAATATATTAATAAATAAATTTAAGAAACGAACGATTACACGAAATGTTATAACATTTTTCTTATTATTTAGATTTTGCGAAAAAGCACCACAAAATCCCAATTTCTTTTAAATAATCACCAGCTAATAAATCAACAACAAAAAGTCACTAGATCTGGTGATAAATTACCACCACTGACAACACTAGTGCTGCACATTGATGGCAGTGTGGCAACATTGCTGTACATTGACGACAGTCGGTGTTGCCAACTGTCCCACTCATAAAGTAGCAAACAATTTATTTTCAATAGCTAAAGGAGTTGCAAGTTACAAGTGAATTTGTTTTTTTAAATCTCAACTATTTTCAAAGAGGTTTTATAGTGTAATAACAATAATTAAATTGATTGTCGCTCTGTTTCACTATCGTTTGATGGCTTCTTCAGGAAGAAGAAGCTTTCGATCAATAGTGATAGCTTCTTGTTCAAGAAGAAGAATATATCAATCAATAGTGATAATTTCTTCAGGAAGAAGAAGAAGAATATATCAATAGTGATAGATTCTTCAGGAAGAAGAAGAATCTATCAATCAATAATGATAGCTTTTCAGGAAGAAGAAAAAGAAGCTATCAATCAATAGTGAAACATAACAAATTAATTTAACGGACTCTTACAATTCACACTATCGCTCTGCGTTTCTCTATCGATTGGTAACTTCTTCAGGAAGAAGAAAAAGAAGAAACTATGTTCAGGAAGAAGAAAAAGAAGAAACTATGTTCAGAAAGAAGAAGAAGAAGAAGCTTTCAATCAATAGTGAGAGCTTCTTCAGGAAGAAGATTCTATCAATCAATAGTGATAGAAGAAGAAGCATCTATCGATCAATAGTGATTACTTCTTCAGGAAAACGAACAAAAAGCTATCAATCGATAGTGAAATATAATAAATTAATTTAACGGACACTTAAAATTCGCACTATCACTCTACGTTTCACTATAGATTAATAGAAGAAGAAGAAGTTTTCAATCAATAGTGATAGCTTCTTCAGGAAGAAGAAGAATATATCAATCAATAGTGATAGCCTTTCAGGAAGAAGAAAAAGAAGAAGCTATCAATCAATAATGAAACATAACAAATCAATTTAACGGACTCTTACAATTCACACTATCGCTCTACCTTTCTCTATCGATTGGTAACTTCTTCAGGAAGAAGAAAAAGAAGAAACTATGTTCAGGAAGAAGAAAAAGAAGAAACTATGTTCAGAAAGAAGAAGAAGAAGAAGCTTTCAATCAATAGTGAGAGCTTCTTCAGGAAGAAGATTCTATCAATCAATAGTGATAGAAGAAGAAGCATCTATCGATCAATAGTGATAGAAGAAGAAGCATCTATCGATCAATAGTGATTACTTCTTCAGGAAAACGAACAAAAAGCTATCAATCGATAGTGAAACATAATAAATTAATTTAACGGACACTTAAAATTCAGACTATCACTCTACGTTCACTAACGATTGATAGCTTCTTCAGGACGAAGAAGGAGAAGAAGACGCTATCAATGAATGGTGATAGCTTCTTCAGGAAGAGGAAAAAGAAGAAGCTTTCAATCAATAGTGATAACTTTTTCAGGAAGAAGAATAATAAGAAGAATATATCAATCAATAGTGATAGCTTCTTCAGGAAAAAGAAGAAGAAGAAGAAGAATATAAATCAATAGTGAAATATAATAAATTAATTTAACGGACACTTAAAATTCGCGCTATGGCTCCACGTTCCACTATCCACTTCAGGAAGAAGAAAAAGAAGAAGCTATCAATCAATAGTGAAACATAATAAATTAATTTATTATGTTTTCCCTGAAGAAATAATCACTATCTTCTTCCGGAAGAAGCTATCATTATTGATTGAAAGCTTCTTCTTCTTCCTGAACATAGTTTCTTCTTTTTCTTCCTGAAGAAGTTACCAATCGATAGAGAAACGTAGAGCGATAGTGTGAATTGTAAGAGTCCGTTAAATTAATTTGTTATGTTTCACTATTAATTGATAGCTTCTTTTTCTTCTTCCTGAAAAGCTGTCATTATTGATTGATAAATTCTTCTTCTTCCTGAAGAAACTATCACTATTGATATATTCTTCTTCTTCCTGAAGAAACTATCACTATTGATTGATATATTCTTCTTCTTCTTGAAGAAGCTATCACTATTGATTGAAAACTTCTTCTTCTTCCTGAAGAAGCTATCAAACGATAGTGAAACAGAGCGATAATTAATTTAATTATTGTTATTACACTATAAAACCTCTTTGAAAATAGTTGAGATTTAAAAAAAAATCATTTGTAACATGCAACTTCTTGAGCTGTTAAAAAGAAATTGTTTGCTATTTTGTGAGTGGGACAGTTGGCAACACTGACTATCGTCAATATACAGCAATGTTGCCACACTGCCATCAATGTACAGCACTAGTGCTCTTACAATTCGCACTATCGCTCTACGTTTCTCTATCGATTGGTAGCTTCTTCAGGAAGAAAAATAAGAAAGTATCTTCAGGAGGAAGAAGAAGAAGCTTCCAATCAATCAATAGTGATAGCTTCATTAGGAAGGCTCCACGTTCCACTATCCACTTCAGGAAGAAGAAGAAGAAGAAAAATAAGAAAGTATCTTCAGGAGGAAGAAGAAGAAGCTTCCAATCAATCAATAGTGATAGCTTCATTAGGAAGGCTCCACGTTCCACTATCCACTTCAGGAAGAAGAAGAAGAAGCTATCATTCAATAGTGATAGCTTATTCAGGAAGAAAATTAAGAAGCTATCAATCAATAGTGATAGCTTCGTCACGAACGAGAAGAAGATCAATAGTGAAATATAATAAATTAACTTAAGGACTATTACTACGGCTACTGATTGATAGCTTCTTCAGGAAGAAGAAGAAGCTATCAATGAATAGTGAAACATAAGAAATTCATTTAACAGACACTTATAATTCGCACTATCGCTCCACGTTTCACTATCGATTGATGGCTTCTTCGGGAAGAAGAAGAAGCTATCATTCAAAAGTGATTGCTTCTTCACAAACAAGAAGGAGCTATAAATCAATAGTGAAACAAATTAACTTAAAACTGCGCACTATTGCTCTACGTTTCACTATCGTTTATAGCTTCTTCAGGAAGAAGAAGAAGAGGAAGAAGCTATCAATCAATAGTGAAACATAATAAATTTATTTAACGGACTCTATCGCTCTACGTTTCAGGAAGAAGAAGAAGAAGCTATCCATCAATAGTGATAGCTTCTTTAAGAAGAAGAAGAAGAACAAGAAGAAGCTATCAATCGATAGTGAAACATAGAGCGATAGTGCGAATTTTAAGTGTCCGTTGAAAGACATTGCTGACACCACGTAGCCAATTATACGAAATTAATTTGGGACACCCAAGTATACTCGATATACTTTACTTTTGTCGGGCCCAAGTTTTACAACTCATTGCCTAAAGAAGTACGAAATCAGTCGACTTCAGCTTTCAAAAGAAATTTCAAAATCTTACTCCCTGAATTAGTAATTAATTACATTAAATTAAAATAAGTTTATATCAATCATTATCATTATTAAAAAAAATTTTTTTTTACACATTTCTATTATTAATATTATAATTGTGTTATGGCGTTGGTTGAGTGGTTGAAGAGCAATTTTGCTGAACTTCACCAACAGAAATAGAGTCGATATGTATTTATTTATTTATTTAAATAATTTATTACGTAATAACAATGTATAGTCTAAATAAAAATGAATGAATTGTAATCTAACATTCTACACCCAATTACAAGAGTAAAGTTGAAAAAAATTCGACAACATTTGCTTTAAAGTAGTTGAAGACATTTCTAATTAATAAAAAGTCGTAGGTCAACAGGTCTTTGGAACCCACTTTTTTCAAAATAGGGAGCTTCACAATTCGTAAAAGTTTGTGTAATGAAAACCAATATGAATATTTGATATGAAAACAAAAGTAGGAAAACTTCTTTGATAAAATTAGTAATTTTGTATCACACAACACGGTCGTGAAAAAAAAAAAAAACGCAAACTGCGAATGTCAAAATGTTCCCTGGTGGGGCCCCTTTCACATACATAGCACGTCAAAGGAAACCGTAGCTGAACTAAGAGTGAAAATATCCAGAACTAACTAAGTTGGCAACACTGCGTACAGCAAAACATAAGACTTTTTGAATTGATTTTTATGACTGCCTAATCATTGATGACTACTTACTTTGTGGTTACCACAATTTGCTATTTGTCCATTTATTATAATTTATTTTAATTAACATTAACATTTTTTATCTCAAAAACTAACTAGAAAAGAACTTTATATTCTCTCAGTATTTGTTTTATATTACACTATACCGGGTGTGTCATCTAACTGGGTTATAGGGAAGGGGCAATTGAAAGGTAATTTTATGGAGCACTGAACGACAGGATAAAAGTGTGGTGGTTTCAGTTGTAAAATAAAAATTAGCATCCCTCAACTCTTTCAGATTTTTTAAATCTTTATTAAATATCAACTAGCTCTTGTTCTAATATTTTGACAGTTGTACCTGGATGAAGAAAGAGGCAGATAGGACGAGCTATCTCTAAAAAGATGACACAACAACGATAACACGTAGCCATATCTAACCTAATCCTAATCATCAAATCTTTGTTGATATTTAATAAAAACAAAAGAAAAATTGTAGGCACTGTGTTGAAACATTGGAGCCAAGAATAGAATGCACCCAAGAATTAAAAAGGGCGATTTATTCTATTAATTGTGTTAATAAGTTTACACTATTGACTTTATCTGTAAAAAAGAGATCGAAACTTGGCCACCAGTTTTTTCTATATATCTTACAGCCACAGAAATGGCCTTGGGAGACATTAAAATTGATCCACCCTGTATATACAATAATAAAAAAAATTCACAGAAAACATCAGGTTAATTTCATTTCTGATTTTGTTTGAAATTAGAGTTTTGTTCATTGGGAATTAATTCGTGTGCAATTTTTGAAAATTTCAGGTCATGTGTCGTTTCGCCCCCAGTCGCAAGGAACTATTCCGGATACTCTCCTCCGGGAAAACCTGCAAGGACGAGCTCATCCTACAAGACATACGAGTGTTCAAAACGAACTTGTTGACTTGTGTGCGGCTCCTGATCACATTCTACAACGACCACGATCTAGAAAACCATGCAAAAGTATAACCAACAGTTTACGACCACCTGTACATATTGTTTTATATTATTTATAGAAGTAAAATAACCACCTACAACATGCAGTTTCATTTCGCTTTGTATAGATCCTGCGTGTTCCTGGCCCTGCATTCGCTTCGAAGTTTCATGATGCGAAAGTAAGTGGCCTGCTTCGTCGCTGTGTACTTAAGAGCGCTGTAGCCGGAAGCTACCTGCGTTGTCAAAAGAATGAACATGACTGATTGAATGACGGATTCAGTGATGCGCAACTCAAAGTTGGGGTTTAGCAACAGGAACCCCTGCAGAGGGAGCTGCAGCAGAATCGAGAGCATCCAAAATCCGGCTAACTCTGGAATCTACGATGGCACTTAGAGTATAGCAAACACTCGGTGTATTTAAAACGCCAACCTTATCACCTAAATTCCCTGCGTAACCTAAGTAGAGTCTGACGGCTTCGATGAGGAGTACTCCGGCCACGGTTGTGGCCAAAACGAACTTGTACAGTTCATTGAAGCCGCTGTACTGAAAACGTTACTTGTTTAAAAACGGGGAAACGTTGCCTCTCGCGTGGACTACCTTGTCGCAGATGTACAGGGCGGTTGTTAGTAACCAAATCGGTGAGAAGACGACATTGAAATACAGGGACATCTGCAGGGGAAGACTGCTCATTACTTCGGTCTCTAAAATCAAAGACTTTTTGAATTACACACAATAGTGAGTTACTAGCGGCATCTAGCGTCACCAAAAAGCAGCTAATTGACAAAACATTTCCCAAAAACAAAAGTTGCTTCAATTGTGTAGTGGAAGGAGAAGTAGACATTAAATAAGCTTGCGTGCTATAAGCGCCATCTAGTGTTATTACAAGGAAGTAATGGTAATTATCAAAGGAATTTGAAAACTACTATCACAAATGACGTACCCATCAACTTGTCTTCTATCTTATGGGATAAACCGGGGAAGACCCTGTCGCTCAAAGACGTGACGGTCTCCTTCCAATCCATTCCGTCGCGTCGCAAGCAATCACAAAGAAATGAACCTTTCCATCAACAACGAAAATCGATTCCAATTGTGTTTACGCGCGTTTCCTAGGCAACGTTCCTTCCCCCCAATTTATTTTGCATTTGCTACAGGCGCAATTTGAACTCGCCCCAATTCCACTCCAATGCAATTCATTAAAAACAAAAAAAAAAATAGCGTCGTGCTAAACAATGCGTGATAAACTGATAAGATAAGCCAAGCCATCGATAGTAATGTCCGAGGCATCGTCATGGAAGTGCAGAGCCTGATGGACGTCGCGAATTTGGAAAAGTGAGTAAAACAAACGGTGGTTTCTGCGTTGATCCAGTTGGGTTTTAGGGCCGAGGATTTCCTGCGGCGACACTGCGGGGTGGAGGGCGAGTTCCTGAGCGAGTTCCTCCACAAGTGGCCGGACAAGTGGGCCGAATTCGAGGACATCTCCGCCGACGTTCAAGATAAAATCGACCGGGCCTTTCGAGAGCTCGCTTTGAGATGCAGAGACGCCAAGTTGCAGGGTTCCTTGCAGGTCGCCGTGGAATGGTACGTTCGTAATCGACCGATTACATAAGCGCGCACACTCGACTTGGTTTCAGCATAATACTAAATAAACTCCACGACTACATAGTCCCGTTAATTCACTACCAACACAACGACGAAGACGAGTATTTCTATTACAAGTGCAAGGATCTGAGTGATAACAAGATTACTGCGGAGCAGTTTGGCGCCCCCGATGATTACGCCATACCTCTGTTGGCAGCGGTGAGTTCCCCGTCGTCAAATCATATTTAATTCAAAGTGTGCTTTGAGGTGGTCGAATTGGCGAGCCTGGATGGAAAGAAGAGCCCGGCGGAGAAGGTCCACTGTTTGTGTACGACCTACGATTTGGTTTTCGCTGAACTCAAGAGCGCTATTATTGAGATTATTTCAAGGTCAGCAGGTAAATAACACCTCCAATTATAAATCAAAACAATGCCTGCCTTATTCCCATGCATTTCCTAGACAAAGACAACGAAATCCCAATCATCGAAAACTATGATATTATCCCAGTATTAATGACGGTCATAGTGAGAGCGAAAGTCCTCCACTTACCCAGCAACATGTACTACGTAGAGAATTTTTTATGGAAGCTGCAAGAGTCAGAGAACGTCAGGTGAGTGTACACACACATGAAAAGCTGTCACGCATTAGTGTTTTGCACAGGAACACCATCTCCGTATTCAAAAGCACGATAGACAGAATATGCACGGTATCCGAGGAAAACCTCCAGCCCGGCTGCGAAAAGGTTTGCAGAGACTTGGACCTGAGCAAGGTGATGAAAATCATGACGGAGTTGGAGTTGAAGCGGAAGAAACAAGAAGCCAACTTGACCCTCCTCGACCAACACATGGAGAGAGTCTCGGATCTTATTTACGCCTCGACTTTCACAAACACCACTTGATCGCACACTGTGATTTATTACAATAAACAAAACTTGCACTGTTTAAATTCAAGAGTTCAGAAAGTTTATAAGCCACACTTTATAACGTTTCCTGTATTGTCTTCGACTACAAGCACGAGGCCAGCTTTAAAGCTGTCTGGTATCCGAAAGGAGAACCTCAAGATCCTTCCGGGAAACACCCAGTGTTCTATCACAGTCTCACGAACGTCATCCCTGATTTCTATGACACGTATTCCGGCAGTTGACTTCAATAACTTTGATTTACAATCGAAGGCGAGCGTGACCTTCTTGACGGGGAAATTATTGAAAAATCTGCCGGAAAATACAGCATGACAGAAACCAACAACGCACACAAAAAATTAGGGGGCCTACCTGTGATAATAAAGAAGCGCCGCACTGCTCCGAGTAAAATAAATTCCATCACAGGCCTTAAATATCACAGGGTTTCCAATTACATTATTGTTATTAAGGGCAGATCGAGTTTTCGCCTGCCCCAAACTTGAGGGCGAACCAACAAAGAACTCGCTGATATTATCAAATCCACGCCCCATAATCCCGTCCTCGGTGTGCCCCAGGTCAAACGTGTGGCACAACTCGTGCAAGGCCGAGCCCAAAGTAGTCGAGAAACAAGCCCCGAGTGTGCCCCTGAAATCAATATCGAGATCAAATAAAAATAAACCAGATTCTACCGACCTTACCTATAACAACTATCATCCATGAACCTCGTCTTATCAACTAAAGCACAATCTCCAAATCGCTTGGCAACTTCCTGCACGCCCTCCGGCCAAGTGTAGAGGCAAGCCGTCCCGAATAAGGCCAAGCCACCCCCGCCCAAAGCCACGTAACCCTCGGTTAACCCCACGATCTCGTCGTGCGTTTCAACTTGATCGCTGTATTTGCTCCCGTTGTATCTCGTGCATGCGAGGAAGCCGAAATATTTCTTGCTTTCGCACCCGATTCCCGACTGCATGATTTCCCTGCCCAAGTTGGCCCATAGTTCGCTTGGGGTCATTCTAAGGGCGACTTCCCACCGCAGCTTGCTCTTGAATGGCACGCAACCGGATTTGATTTGGAAAGTCTTCCTGGTGGGGCCCTCGCTGGCTAATTTCTCCGAAATAAAACACTGAAGCAGCCTACAGCCCGTGAAGATACGAGCGCAGGCACTTTCAACTGTGTTGTCCTGAGTTTCAGGCGCCTGAAATTTACCATCGTGGCCCTCGTTGATTATATACAGGGGTACGACTTCAAAATTCGTCTCTCGCCTCAAGTACTTAACGTTAAGGCTGTTGTGGAGGCAGCAGTAACCTAAACGAATACAATTCTCGTCCAGTTTCAATTCCACCAGGCATTTAAAGTGAGTCTGGTCGAGTGTCGTTGGCTCAAAACGTGTTGACTCGCCACCGTTTTCGACGAGGACTTCCACTTTGCGCTCGCCTGAGGTGTCAGCGCAGTCAGCGTGGTGAACCGTTATTTTAAGCAGCAAGAATGAATGATGGATGGTCTCGTTGTTATCGATGTTATCAACGATGATTTCGTTCGCAGTGTTCTTGTGCATTGCTTCATTTCATATTAAAACATGTCCTTGAGTCATTCACGGGCGGCCACCGTGGAGGTTTTCACACGTTCATATCAGAGGCCCCTTCGCTTTCCGATATCTTGGGAACTAAAATAGGGATAACACGAAAATCAATCTATGTGAGAGGGCAGTCGTTTTTAAACTACATAATAACGAAATATACGCGATTTTCCGCTTTCTAGTGTACCTGTACCTGCACTTTGATTGTTGACATAACCTCAATGTATTTAATCAATGAAATGGTGTAGAACGTAATGTTTTATTTATCCAAATTCCACTGCTATGAGAAGGCAAGCACTTTTGCATCGTATTTTCTGGGTTATATGAAAAAAATTACCAATTCAAAAGCCGGTCAAAACCGACATGCATCTGACATAACCTCACTTATCAAGCCGCGCATATTATGAGATTAAATCAACGCTTACCTCATTTAAGGTGTTTGCAGACTAACGCGGAGTCTTTAATGTTGTAATTTTGTGCATTTTAACTTGCAATGCACGTAAAAATTACTGTAATATAAACAAATAGGTCACAACACAAATTCGAACTGCCACTAACATTACAGGTTTCTTTTTTCTTGCAAGCGCTGCCGCCAAATTACTGAAAAGTTGGCGCTGCTCTTAGCAAGTGTTTAATTTATTAATTAAAAATGAAGACTTAATTAAATCAATATGTTGGCCGAACATAATAATTCATTTAGAGCTTCAGTAAAATGTGCTTCATTACAAGTGAGCAGTAAACGCGAACGCATTTTCCTTCTTGGTGTTGCAATAGATGGTCGAGAGATGGCGCCACGTATTTTAGTCATTAACTTATTTATTTAAAGTGAAGAGGATGTTATTATTAATATTCATTATTTATGTTTGTAATTCTATATCCGCACTTGTAATTATAAAGCATAAATTTAAATAGCACCGCCCAGTTTGAAATTTGGGAAAGACTTGGCGTTTCTAAAGATGGCGCGCTAAAATTGATACAAACTGGCAGTGTTGCCAATCCGGGATTTGTCTCCCCGAATTTTGGGGATTTTTCCTTCATTAGGGAGAAATTTAGGGATACATTATTGGCTGGGGACAAAACCTAAATAAGCAGCAAATCGAGCTTTTTAAATTCTAGTTGTATTTACTTAGTTATTTTCTTATAATTTCAGTTTTTTTATTACTTATTCTAATTCTATGATTATTTAATTATGACAATGTCGTTTTCTTAAACAAAATTCGTTCTTAAATATACCTACTTTAAGTATAATTGAGCGTCAGGATTTTTATGTAGCGTTCAAATCTATTTTAGGGGTAGCGTTTAAATCTATTTTAGGATCTTTTTGGGGAAGGGGGTTTGAAGTAACTTTTAGGGATAACAAGTCCATACAGTGTTGCCAACCGGAGGGAAATTTCCCGTTTTGCCGGAATTTTAGCAAGTCGAAGGGAGAAAAGAAAAAAAGGCATTAAAACGGGAAATTTGGGGGGTTTTCCAGTTTTTTGTTGTATTATGCTTTATTAGGAAATTAGCTATTTTATTTCCTATCTTGCACATTTTGCCCCCCCCCCCCCCCGCTTACTGACATTGACTTATGAATATTTAAATTGATTCATCCTCATCAACAGAGGGAATGGTAGAGTATTTATTTTATTTTCATGTTTTCAGTCATATATATTTTTTTGAATCAATAGGAAAAGTTCTCCTGGCGGGAAATCCGTGGTCAAAACGGGAATTTTTAGGTAGCAAAAAGGGGAGAACTATGTTCAGATGGTTGGCAACACTGTCTCAATAACAGTTGGCAACAGTGAACTGTCAGGCTGCCTGAATAAACATCACCGATTTTGGAGAATCCTTCAAAATCACAGATAAACAAGCAAGAACTCGTTGTAAGCGATTTTAATTGAAGCCATTACGTATTTATTTGGCTAACTGAAGCAGTAACTAAAACTGAACATTAATTTTACATTGTTTTTTTTTTTAAATTGAGGTTAGGATCTCTGTATTATTTTGTCTCATTTTTTAAAGATGACAAAAAAATTTGGTGTAAGTATGGCGGAGTTAGAAAAACTCCGCCAGTTCCAGTTTTTCCTAATGGAAAGGAAATTTAAAGCAATTGAAAAGACGGACTTCATTGGCATGATTCAGCTCAAATCTCAATACCAACTGGTGCCGGTCATTAAAAGAGTTTACGTCGCTAGTAATTGGATTTACATTGATGATGGTATGTTTGTATTACCCGCCAGTAAGATTTCAACAAAAGTAACACGTGGCAATGAGGTTTTGCTTCAGCTTTGGACGCCTATCTTTGGCTTTGGATCAACACTAAGCCTTACTTTTTTGCATAGTTATTTAAAAGATGATTTTCTACAAGCGTTAGGTGATGTAGGGGATGAAAGTGATCAGAGGTGAGACAATTTTCTTTTTTCCCTGCGACCGACTTGAAATTATTATTTCTCCTTCGGCATTCGCCTTACAAACTGGGGAAATGCGGAAAACCCAGTAGGAATCCGAATATGGTCCAAGTCATGGGAATTCTTTCTCTCACATAGAACCCATACGCACTACGAGAGGATTCGAATCTCAACCTAATAATTGCCCCACCAAGCGTCAAGCCCGTTTCCAGCGGATTGAACCACTCGACTCTCAACTACTCAAAACAATTAAATTGTTTTCTGACAATTGTTTTATTGTTGCAGTGATACGTCCCTCCATGGCTCCCCGATTCCTCCAAATTCATCTGGCACGGACTCATCTTAAATGATATTAATATTTGTTATTCAAATTTGATTATTAAATGATAAATAAAAGCAGATATTTTGTGTTACTCTAAAGCAAATCTATTATTATATTTCTTTGAAGTCTTTAAAAAAATTTTCTTCTTGCTTCTTTGATGGCTTATGGTCAGTCACACAATCACTTATGATGTTAATCACAATCGACTGAATTATACCTTTTACACGGGCAGTGTTTTACTTACTTTGATTGTTATTTATACCCTGCTTGCTGGTATGTAATAAGTATTATTTCTAATTAATTTAATTGTTGAATATAATGGGATTTAAGGGACAGGAGAGATTCTTCTAGCTGCAGCGCCACAGAAACGGGCCACGGTAGGTAACACAAAATGCTATAATAGAGAAGAGAAGTAGATAAAATCAAACTGTTCAATTCTTTCTTATCCTAAGGGCACGCTAGGGAAAGCAAGTTTTAAGCCGTGCACAACTAATTAGCTGCAGACTATAATTTTGTATTTCAAACTTCAAACTTCGAACTTCAAGTATATTTCTATTAGGATTTTCTATCATGCATCTAACATTCAATGAGGCATGCATACCCATACTTATTAGTTTATTACAAATAATACTACCCCTAAGAATTTGACTTCACTTTAACTGATTTAACTGTTCCAATATGCTATTCTTAGGTATAAGATTGAATCCAGTGATTTGCTGTTACAAGGATACTGTTGTTTAAATACAAATACTGGGGACGAAGAAGATAAACGATTCCCATTTTGGCACATCAAATTACTTTTGTGTTCTTCCATATTGAATCCATTTGTCGGAATAACTTTCTTACGTTTAGGGCATGCATCCACGCATGGTAATGGTCTCGGACTCTGGGATGCAGGCAACAACTTAAGAATATTGTCTAATGTTGCCAGAATCATTTGTGGGAGTTACATCAATTGTTGCTTCATCAAGTCGAGGAAATTCTTGAAGTTTATTGATTAAATTTCTATTGGGCTCCTTTAAACTAATTCTGTTATAGTGCAATCTGAATGCTTATGTTATTCGCCACAATTAAGACGTCTCTTCTTCCTTAAGTATGAAACATCTTGTATACTACCACCGGGAGAGCAATCCCCCGACGATGAATTACTCATACTAACTACAACTAACCCCCTAGCAAGCAGGGATACAAAGCAAACCAAAAGAAAAAAGAGGGCAAACAGTTTACTCACGTGCCTCTGATGACTTATTTGCTAATTTGTAAGCAAAACAGCACCGATTTGAGTTTAAATGCACAGGCATGATTTCATTCGCAGTGTTCTTGTGCATTGCTTCACTTCATGTTAAAACATGTCCACGAGTCATTCACGGGCGTCCACCATGGGAGATTTCACACGTTCATGTCGGAGGCCTCTTCGCTTTCCGATATCTTGGGAACTAAAACAGGGATAACACGAAAATCACTCTATGTGAAAGCGCAGTCGTTTTTAAACTACATTATAACGAAATATACGCGATCTTCCACTTTCTAGTGTACCTGTACCTACACCTTGGTTGTTGACATAACCTCAATATATTTAATCAATGAAATGGTGCAAATTTATCAAAATTCTACTGCTAAGAGAAAACAAGCACTTTTGCAACGTATTTTGTGGGATATATGAAAAAAATTACCAATTCAAAAGCCGGTCAAAACCGAGATGCATCTGACATAACCTCACTTATCAAACCGCGCGTATTATGAGATTAAATCAACGCTTACCTCATTTAAGGTGTTTGCAGACTAACGCGGAGTCTTTAATGTTGTAATTTTGTCCATTTTAACTTGCAATGCACGTAAAAATTACTGTAATATAAACAAATAGGTCACAACACAAATTCGAACTGCCATTAACATTACAGGTTTCTTTTTTCTTGCAAGCGCCGCCGCCAAATTACTGAATAGGAGGCGCTGCTCTTAGCAAGTGTTTAATTTATTTATTAAAAATGAAGACTTAATTAAATCAATATGTTGGCCGAACATAATAATTCATTTACAGCTTCAGTAAAATGTATTTCATTACAGGTGAGAAGGAAACACGAACACAAGTTTCCATCTTGGTGTTGCAATAGATGGTCGAGAGATGGCGCCACGTATTTTAATCATTAATTTATTTGTGTTATACGTTATTCATTGCAGATTAATTTAATTAAATAGTAATGAAAGGGGAAGGGGGCAGCATCGATCCACCACTGACCCGCCTAATGTCAAAATGCTTGTAAAATAAACGCAATCAAAATTACTAACAGGGTGCAGCAGTAACACAAAATGACGCAGTATGTGTACATACAGGGTGATTCAAAATAGTCTCCCAATATTTTCAAGGTGAGCAGATCATCAAAAATAAAGTCACCATTTCGTATAATTTTTTTTCCAAAAGTGAATAATAAGAGGGATGAAAATATTACTTTTCTGGGAATATCCCTTAAGTTATCAAGGTAATATTTGAAACTCAGGTGTAAGGAGCCTCACTGCGAATTAACTACGTACTCGTCACATCCCCCCACTTTTTTACGGGGGCAGTCTGACATAATGTAATTTTATAATAATAAAATCGATAATTTTCAAACCTCAATTACTCGAAAACGGTTCGGTTTATCGAAATGCAACAAGAGGACCTTTTCTGTGCCGAATAATCCAAAGAATATCTCCTTCGCAAGTTCTTGACGAAACACGCAAAAAGTATCAAATTAGGAATAAAATTCAGGTCAAGTCACCCCTAAAAATTCAAACTATCCCTTAAAAAGGAGGGAGGCTCCGATAAATACGTTGTAAATGTGAAGTTAGATGACACATACCTGAGTTTAAAATTTTAGTTTGATAACTCAAAGGGTTCAGAAGATATTGTACGAAAAGTATTACTTTTCACCCCTCTTACGGGGCTCATAACTCGCTTACCATTCGCTTTAGGAAAAATAATTATATGAAAAGGTGACCTTATTTTTTGATGTTCTACTCGTCCTGAAAATATGGGGAGATAATTTGGAATCACCCTGTATATTACTAGGCAGTGGCGTACCCAGAGGGGGCCCAATTTTGAATGTAATGTAATGTAATGGAAAAGGGGATTGATCTTAACAATCGAAGGTATATACAATGTAACATTTAAACGAAATGAAAACGATATTAATCGAAGTCGTCGTCTCGAGTGCTACTCGAAGTCGTCTGTTTTGTTACACAATTTTACAATTAGATGCCGGCAATTCATCTAACGGTATCAGTGACGTACGCACTCGCGTTATCGCGCTGATACGCACACGTAAACAACGCACAAACTGCATAAACTTGCGTTATCTCTGTTGCTATAATAGGGCCCGCGTACTTCCATTTCAATCGGGCCCGAGGACGGACGCCGATAACCTCGAAATTCAAATATTCATTTCCTACTGTAAAATTTGTAAATAGTGTGAACTCTGACACCATCGTTACACGATAAGCCTATTTATTTAGTTCAAACTCGAGAGAGTTCACTAAAGTCACCTTCGAGTCAGTTTTTGGACATCCTGCAATTGATTGCGACCCTGAGTTTTTTTTTTTTTTGTCTTGGTGGTCGTTAGAATGCATTAGGTTGTATTTTTAGAACTCGCACTTTGCACTGACGCTCCCTGCAAAATAATTTGCGCGCAAAAACTTGAGTTTTTTTTCTCTCTGGTCGCTGTCAATGCACTTGATCGCGAAGGATTTTGTTGGACGATCACTTGTGACCGTGACTTTTTTCGTTGCTAGAATGCATTAGCGTTCTATTTTTAAAACTTGCCCGTTGCACTAAAGTCGGTATTTCACTCATACACTTGGGAAACTAAAAAAATGAAAATTTAATGGGTTAGGGTGCACCTATTATTATTCTTATTGGGGTAAACTGCGACTGCGGTTGACATACCTGATGTTTTTTTTTTCTCTTCGGAACTTGCCTCATAATCTAGAGGTGAAAGGGTAGTTCGCGGAGGGCAATTTTGTCTCATTTAGTTTAACAGAGCGAACGTAATATCCGCGCGATAAGGAAGTCGGCTTTCCCATTACGTTCTAAAAATAATCGTTCCAAATTCATCCTATATTTAATTTTATCGCAGAATGCGCACAAATTGACGATGTCATTTTAAGTTGGTGTTACGGCAGCACACTGTTGTTTTTCCTGATAATTTATGTTAAAATTCGGTGGCATTGACTCGACGTTGTTTTAAAATTTTTGCAAATTCTTGATTCTTTCAAATGACGTAATTCGTTAAATATTAAAAAAAAAAAAACGTGGTATCCATGAATTATTGCACTCAAGGGGGCAATTGCAGTTTGTTTCAAGGGAAAGCTGACAAAGAAAATACCGGGTGAGCCAGAAATATTGCCGCCTTTTTGAATTTCCCGCAAATTCCACTACGTCTTTTGTTTCGATTAAAAATTAACAGATAATGATTTTTTTTGTTTTTATTACATTTAATTTACATAAAAAACATTGTTGCAAATAGGTTTTGATTGCAGTGGATCCGTCTGTACAACTGTTTCGGGCTTATTTGGGGCCTCGTCAGCAGAAGCGTAGCTCGAGATTTCCACTGCAAACCATACCACCGACCTGTCCAATATTATTCCCAGGATGTCGCGATTCAAACTATTCCTTATTATTTAATTTATAATTAAAGTAGGTGAAAATTGTATAATAAATTATTTTAACGGACGCTTAAAATTGGCACAGTTTACAGAAATGATATACAGAGTGAACGTTTTAAATCGTCACCTTAAAGAAGTTGTTAGAATAGGCAACCCGTCAGTCAAGTCACGAATAACTTCGTATTTTCAAAGCGCAGAAGTAGAATGTGTTGCCTATACTTTAAATTCAAATTAATTTTTTAACTTTTAAGGTTAGAAAGTTAGTTTTTTTTTTTTTAATTTACGACACGGTACTTAGTTAATGTTCGTTTTCATTTCCATTCGTCTTAAAATTGCAGAAAATTACCTTTTGCTTTTCTTTAATGTCAATTATATTCCACGAAAAAAAAAAACAAAAATCAAATGAAAAACAAAAGACGGTCGAACGCGGTACGTGAGCCTTCGACTTCCGTTTCCTCGTAGAAAGAAAGGAAAGCAAAATCGATTGTCTCTGGCATTTTCTTTCAAAAACGAAAGAGAAACAAAAATGATTGTTTTGTTCTCGTTGATAGAGAAAAGAGAAACGTCGAAAACAAAAGACGATTGTCTTCAAAAACGAAGATGAACGATGGTGTAACAAATAAAAAAAAAATTGTTTTCGTCGAAAGAAAACCGATTGGTCTTTCATAATTTCTCTGCTTTCAAAAACAAAAGAAAAATCGAAAGCCAAAAAAGAGAAACGTTGAAAACAAAAGAGGCGATCGGTAGCAACGGAACTTTCAAATCAAAAAGCAAAATTTCATGGTGTCTGTGCCTTCAAAAACAACAGGAAAACAATCGTTTATAAAAAAAAATTGGATTCGACGAAAGAAAACGAAAATTAAATGAAAAACAAGAGACGGTCGATCGCGGTACGTAAGCTTTCGACTTTCGTTTTTTTGGTAGAAAGAAAAAACAAAATCAATTGTCTTTCAAAAACGTAGAAAACAAAAGACGTTCGGTCGCAGTAGACAGCAGCACTTAAATACTCGCACTCGTGCTGTTTCACTTTTCTGTTTTCAAAAAAACAAAAGACGTTCGATCGTATGCAAAACAAACAATTATATTCGACGAAAGAAAAGCAAAAATGAAACGAAAAACAAAAGACGGTCGATGGCGGTACGTAAGCTTTCGATTTTCGTTTCTCTTTTTTCTGTCGACAAAATCAAATCAATAATTTTTGTCTCTCTTTCATTTTTAAAAGAAAATGGCAAAAACAATCGATTTTTTGTTATTTCTTTTTTTCTACGTTTCTTCGTAGAAAGAAAGATCTCTTTTTTCTGTCGTAGAAAACAAAAGGCAGTAGCACTTAAATGCACGCACTCATACTGTTTCACTTTTCTGTTTTTCAAAAAACAAAAAACGATCGATAGTATGTGAAACAAACAATTACATTCGACGACAGAAATATAAAAATTAAATGAAAAACAAAAGATGGGTGATCGCGTGGTACGTAAGCTTTCGACTTTCGTTTTTTTTTTGGTAGAAAGAAAAAACAAAATCAATTGTCTTTCAAAAACTTTTCTTTCAAAAACGAAAGAGAAACAAAAACGATTGTTTTGTTCTCGTCGACAAAAAAAAAGAGAAACGTAGAAAACAAAAGACGTTCAGTCGCAGTGGGTACTCGCACTCATACTGTTTCACTTTTTTGTTTTCAAAAAACAAAAGACGATTGATTGTATGTGAAACAAACAATTATATCCGACGAAAAAAAAAAACAAAAATTAAATGAAAAACAAAAGACGGATGATCGCGCGGTACGTAAGCTTTCGACGTTCGTAGAAAGAAAGAAATAACAAAAAATCGATTGTTTTTGCCATTTTCTTTCAAAAACGAAAGAGAAACAAAAACGATCGTTTTGTTTTCATCGACAGAAAAAAGAGAAATTTAGAAAAAAAAGTGAAGCGTAGAAAAACAAAAGACGTTCGGTCGCAATAGACAGCAGCACTTAAATACTCGCACTCATACTGTTTCATTTTCCTGCTTTCAAAAAACAAAACATGATCGATTGTATTTAAAACGAACAAATATGAAAACAATTAAATTCGACAAAGGAAAAAATAAATAAATGAAAAACAAAAGGCAGTCGATCGACTCTCGTTTTTAAATAAAAAGAAAGAAAAATCAAAATCGATTGTCTTTGACGTATTTCTTTCTTCAAAGACAAAAGAAAAACGAAATGTGTTTTTTTTTTTATTTTCAAGTTGTTGTTTCCCATTTTCTCCATCATACCATCCTTTTCTTGATTCGTTTCTCTTACCTCTTTCATTTTTAACTAACACTTTTCGCCTTTTCCTTTTCTTTCCGTCATCTTTTCTTTTTTTTGTTTAATATTCTTCTTAGGCTGATTTTCGATTTAATCAATCATTCGAACCCGAACGTTACTCGTCAATTTTGACTTGCCCTTGGTTTGAGGTTGACGCTTTTTAATTAATCGGTTCTTTTTGCCCCACGTTGGGCGCCAATTGATGATGGTGTGGTTATAAGAGGCCCCACGTTGGTTGGGCGTCAATTTACTTGTTTATCGATCTACGAAGTGAATTTTCGAACTAGAGGGCCCACGAAAATGACGTCGTCAATTCCCGAAAGATTTTTACGAGAATCTACGTCATTTTATCATCATTCCAGCACACAAACTAGGTCGTCTTTTGTTTTGTTTCTCTTTTTCCTTTTCAATTTTTCACTAATGAAAATTTTGATTTATGATTTCAACACGAAACCGTCACCTTCAATAATTTATTTACGTCTTCGGTGTTGCCAACTTCTTGCGTAAATATATGTACACTGAGAATCAAAAGTAATGTCCTCCCTGGTAAATGTAAAATTACGGCCTAGGTAATCCCTACTGACCACCATAATAAGTGGATAGAAGGACAAGCAAATGAGCGAACATGAAATAAAACGCAACACGTGTTTATTTATCTTTTAGATCACGACTTGAAATTTTACATTGGAGACATTGCTTATTACACTCAGTGTATATAGTTAAAATAAATCGAGGCCCGGAGGACTTAACGTAGATGATCATTTCGTATAAGAAAAGAAGAAATTGTGCGAAAATGTTCAGGTTTTCCGAGTTGGATAGCCAAAGGTGAAATACCGGCCGTCACGTCCAAGGTTTTTCCTTCGGGGAACCTTTCCTCGGCGAAAACAAATTTCGTCTAACGTCTAATGTCAGTTAATGCACTCTGCACGAGGACGCAGCATGCAGTTTTTTATTCGCCCGCCCGTTCAACATCAAAGTTCGCCCGTGAACTTTCCTTCTTCCATTCCATAATGCAGCAGCAAGTAGCTGCTTACCTCACTATTGCCATAATCAAGGCGATTAATTTTTAACGAGCGCCTTTTTTCTCGACCAAAAAAGAAAACTTCAAATATTTATTAGTAGAATACGTTCCTGTGCAAACGAAAATCTAAGCGTACGGTACATGCGACAGTCCGGACCTGCATTCAGTGGGATATTTGCTTCAACTTTCTTTCGATGCTTATTCACGCATACATAAACAAAATTCCACACTTTTTTTTTTTGAGTGCGCAAAAATCTAGTCCGATAACCGATAGAAGGTTTTGGCATTGAATCTTTGATCTTTGTACTAGTGAATGGTCGCAGTGTTTTTCGAAGCCAGGACCGGACTCAGTTAAATATGTAAACAAATTTAAAAGAGTATCAAAAGTAAAACGCGGAGAAAAAAAAATCGCTTAACGTTTCGCAAGCTTGATTATTAGCGTTATTCGCATTTGACAAAACAGTTGCGAAATAACAAGTAAAAATGTGTTTCGTTTTTTTTTCCCTACCATTGAAGTCAGATATTAGATTCCATTCTTGATTACCTGATGCACAAACGATGACTGGCAAGGAGTTCATATATACAGTGTGTCCCAGATTGAGTAGGCTACCATTGGTAACTTTCTTATTAGTGAAGATAGAGAACGATTCGCTATTGTGTAGAACAATTTATTTCTAATTCCAAACGATTTTCTATTTACTGATATCGATTGGAACGATTCGAAACTGATTTAAAACTATTTTGTTGACTTGCACAATTCGCTGCTGCTTGCTGCTGCTTGGAACTATATGTTGCTGATTTGGAACGATTTAATACCGATTCAGAAGAATTTATTGCTGATTTTGAACTAGTTAAGAATATTTATTACTAGCTTGTAACGATTTTATATAGATTTAGAATGATTTGTTGTTGATTTCGAACGATTTGCTGTCGAACGATTCGCTGTTGTGTGGAACTATTTATTGCTGATTTCAAACGATTGGCTATTGACTGTTGTTGACTGGAACGATCTGAAATGATTTTGAACGCTTGCTGTAGACTTGCACAATTCGCTGTTATACGTATAGTTCCAAACATTGCTGATTTCGAACGATTTCATACTGATTCAGAAGGATTTATTGCTGATTTTGAACAATTTGATGATTTGGAACGATTTTCTGTTGACTGATGTTGACTGGAGCGATTTGAAACTGATTTAGAACGATTTTGAACATTTGCTGTCGACTTGCACGATTCGCTGCTGTTTGGAACTATATGTCGCTAATTGGGAACGATTTAATACTGATTCAAAAGGATTTTTTGCTGATTTTCCGTTGACTGATGTTGACTGAAGCGATTTTCTGCTATTTGGGAATATTTATGACTAGCTTGTAACGATTTTATACTAAATTACAACGATTTGTTGTTGATTTCAGACGATTTGCTGTAGACTGATGTTGACTGGAACGATTTGAAACTGATTTAGAACGATTTTGAACATTTGCTGTCGACTTGCACGATTCGCTGCTGTTTGGAACTATATGTTGCTAACTGGGAACGATTTAATACTGATTCAAAAGGATTTATTGCTGATTTTCCGTTGACTGATGTTGACTGAAGCGATTTTCTGCTATTTGGGAATATTTATGGCTAGCTTGTAACGATTTTATACTGATTTAGAACGATTTGTTGTTGATTTCGAACGATTTACTGTTGACCGATGGTGATTGAAACGACTTGCTGCTTTGGATTTATCGTATGTTGCTGATCTATAATGATTTAATAGTGATTTAGAACGATTTATTGTTGATTTGGAACGATTTGCTGTTGATTGTTGCTGACTGGAACAATTTGCTACTGTTTTGAATTGTTTATTGTTAATTTATAACGATTTGGTGCTTAGCTTTAGCGATTTACATTTGACTGATGTTGATTGAAGTTGTTTGAAATATGTTGCTGATTTGAATTGATTTGATACTGATTTAGAACGATCTGGAACGATTTGCTGATGGCTGATGTTGACTAATGGTGACTGGTACGATTTGCTGCTATTTGGAAATATGTATTTCTGATTTAGAACGATTTGTTGCTGATTTCTAACGATTCGCTGTTGACTAATGTTGACGGGAACGACTTAATACTGATTTAGAACGACTTTGAACATTTGCTATTGACTAAGTTGACTTGCACAGTTTTTTTTTTCATACTTTGGCGGTGGGCAAAGCCAGGCAATATTTTGCAGTTTTATGTGCAGCACATAAAACTGCAAAATATTGCCCATTTAACCAAATCTCCATCTTCACTAATAAGGAAGTTACCCATGGGAGCCCACTCAATCTGGGACACACTGTATATATAAAAAAAAACTGTTTCATAAATTGTCAAAACAGTGAAAATAAAGAAGTCTCTAAAAACAAAGAAAAATAGGTTTGGCAGAATGAAATTCATAAAACAAAAATACCGGGTCTTCATTTATTCTTGTGTCCCACGTGACCTATGACGTACGTAACCGACCATCTAACGGTCAGTCAAAATGACGTGTCACATCTTCATTTCGGAAGTATGATACATTGTGCATTGTTTTTGTTTCGTTTCTCTTCAAAACCTTAAATTACAATTAGAATCGTAAAAATTGAAATAATAAAAAACACAAACACGTACAACAATCGTTCGACGCTACTGTAATTAAATCTAGTGTTGCTGTAATTCTACTCGGGCTTCCGCTAAAAGTCTGAAATAATCACAAAAAAACGGACAATAATTTACTAAAAACAAATCATTTTATTGAATATATTACTAAATATTTCAATATTCTTCTTGAGCATATTAGGTTTGGCAACACTGGTCTCAGATCAAAAGATCGTTAAAATTACAAAAGGGCTGTCGAGTGGTTTAGAGGTTAGCCTAGCCGACTTTGGAAGTCGTGTCGCTCAGCGGTGTGGGTTCGAGTCCCACCAGAGCCATGGATGTTTGTGCTGCCTAATGACTCAGACTCATTGCCTTGACGACGATTTGCGCTGTAATGTTACAGATTACAACGCAAATCGTCAAGATCATGGAGCACGGTCGGCGCAAAGCAAAGAAAGAAAAAAGAAAATTAAAAAAAAAGAACCAGAATTAACGGTTTCTGTCAAAAACAGAAACAAAAGACGATCGACTGTTTAACAATGCAAGAGAACGGTCGGCGATTTGACTGTGAGATTTCACTTTCGCGTTGAAAATAAATCAGAATTTAATAGATTAATAAATTTTCAAAAAAAGACAATGTGAAAAAAATGATGACAAGATTAAAAAAAATTCTAAATAATAAAAACAAAAGGCAATCGATTTTATAACACATTTCAATATGTAGATTAATAAATTTTTTAAAAAGCAATTTTAAAAGAATAATAACAAAACAGAAAAAAAAACAATAAAATTAAAAAACAATCAAATTAAAAAATAAAAACAAACGACAACGATATGACAACAATTTAATATATTCATAAATAAAAAAAACGATTTTGTAAGAATGTTGACAAGACAAAGGACAAGCGATAACAAAAGAAGCAATGGAATTTCGACTTTTTTTTCCATAAAAAACAAAACACGGCAACTGCCAAACAATAACGAAAGAAGAAAACAAAATACGATCGATGACAAAAACGAAAACTTTCGATTGTTTTTCTTTGTTCAAGAAAAAGTGACTAATCGTTTTTCGTTTTTTCCTCGTCGTCTTCTTTCCGCTTCTGGAAATTTCGTCAATTTTTGCAAAAATGTCAAAAATTCTTTGCACATACTGTCGATAAAGAAGAACGCGACTTTTACGCTTGGCGAAAATCGCTAATTATTTTATGATCGAAGCAACCAGAGAATTAAAAACGAATCCTAGATTACTTTTTATTAAATGAAAAGATCACTAGAACCGTGCATCACAAAATCACTAAAGTCACTAGGCCTAGTGACAAAATCACTAAAAAACAATTGGCGAAACGACCGGGATTTGTTCGCGTCAATTTTCTTTCAAACCTGAGTTTGACATTTTTTTTTTCGTAGTCGATTATTGAACAAATCGTTTTTATTTTTTCTTGCGGTTCCTTTTCATAAAAAGAAAAAAAATTAGAAAACAAAACCCTATCGAGATTATTGAGAATTTGTTTCGAATAATAATAATTTTTTTTTTCGCAGATAAACTAACGAAAGTCAAAATACAAAACAAAAAACGATCAATTTTTATAATAACAAATATTTTTTATTCATCCAAAAGTAAGAAAAGTAAAAGAAAATCAACAACTTATAAGAAAACTTTTGGCTTTCTTCGGCGAAAGCAAAAATAATAAAAAAAAAAATGACGATCGGTTTTGCGACGACTTTCATAAAAGAAAAGAAAACAAAGGAGGATCGTCTCAGGATGGATTTCAACTGTTTATCGCCTGGTGAGGCGACGAACGAAAACGAGACGAATTTCTACGTAAGGTGACGTAAAACAAAAGAAAGCTCAATTCTACTTTTTTCTTCGTAAAAATAAAAAAAAAAGTCGATCGATAAGAAAAAAATGAAAACAAAAGATAGTCGATTGTGTAACTGACAACCAGTTAATCCGAAAGGACAAGAAAATAAAAAGACAACTTTTTTTTTCTTCACTAAAGAAACAAACAAAAGACGATCGGATTGAGTTAACAACAAATCACAACTTTCTTTTCTTCATTAAAGAAGTTTCAATATTTCTTTAGTAAAAAGCAACGCGTTTGTTTAGAAAAGCGAAGCAAAGCAAAACAAAAGACGATCGGGTTCAGCAACAACAAATCACAACTTCCTTTCTTCATCAACGAAGCAAACAGAAGACGATCGGATTGAGTTAACAATCAACAATTTATAAGAAAACTTTTGGATTTCATTTCTTCAGCGAAAGCAAAAGTAATTAAAAAAAAAAATGACGATCGGTTTTGCGACGATTTTCGTAAACAAAAGAGGATCAGTCTCAAGATGAATTTCAACTATTTATCGCCTAGTGAAACGACGAATTTCTGCGTAAGAAGACGTAAAACAAAAGACAGCTCAATTCTATTTTTTCTTCGTAAAAAGAAAAAAAAAACAAAGTCGATCGATAAGAAAAAAATGAAAACAAAAGATGGTCGATTGTGTAACTGACAAGCAGTTAATCCGAAAGGACAAGGAAATAAAAAGACGATCGACTTTCAATTTTTTATCGAAAGCAAGAAACAAATGTCTAAAAAGACGACCGTTTGAACAATTTCGACCCAAAAGAAAGGCAAAAAGAACAATTTCGACCCAAAAGAAAGGCAAAAAGAAAAATAAAAGACAATCGCTTCTTAATCAATTTCAACTACTTTCTTCATAGCAAGACGAAATACGAATAATTCTTTCATAATGTAAAGTTATGTTGGAGTCAAGTCGCTGTACAGGATGTCCATTTTAAATCAGACTTTAGAATAGGCAACCCATTAACCAAATCAGAAATAACGTTTTCATACTGTACTTAAAGCACGAAAGTAGAATGGGTTGCCTATTTTGCATTTTTAAGGCGTCACGATTTAAAACCTTTTTCTCTCGGTTTACTTTCTTTTTTCTCTTTTATCTCTTTGCCATTCTTCGTACTAACTTTCTTATCATATCCTCGTCATTATTTCCTTTGCCTTTATTCGTGAACAAAATTAATAAAGTAAGAAAAATATATCTCTTTTCTAACAACAAACTGAAACAAGTCCTTCTCGATTTATCTCAAGAAATAAAACAAAAACAAAACAAAAAAAATAGATTAATTGCAAATTTCAAAATTGGTACTTATCGAACGACATAATATTTATTATTACGAAAATGTGGTCATCCTTCTAACTCGATTTTGATTAGTTTTGGCTAAGTCAAAAAGCTGTAACGCTAGAGAGATGCCGCAACGCTCAAAACAGGCGCCACAAAAATTTCAAAATTTTTCTTCTTCGCTCGGGTCAACGCCGCTTCGAGTTTATCAACCAACGAACACACAATCAAACGCCTCCCAATCCCGATCCCAATCCCAATCCGTTTGTTTATTAAACAGACCTAACCTATCTGAACGTTTCGGAGAGGTTATCGTCGGGATCAGCTGCAGCAAATTCGGTTCTAATTCGCGCGGCATGACTTTTGATCAAAACATTCTTCTTCATTAAAGAAGTTTCGATATTTCTTTAAAAAAAGCAACGCGTTTGTTGGAAAAAAGCGAAGCAAAGCGAATAAAAGACGATCGGGTTGAGTAACAACAAATCACAACTTTTTTTCTTCATTAAAGAAACAAACAAAAGACGATCGGATTGAGACAAATCACAACGTCCTTCTTCATTAAAGAAGTTTCAATATTTCTTTAGAAAAAAGCAGGGCGCTTGTTTAGAAAAGCGAAGCAAAGCAAAACAAGAGACAATCGGGTTGAGCAACAACAAATTACAACTTTTTTTTACTTCATTAAAGAAACAAACAAAAGACGATCTGATTGAGTTAACAGCAAATCACAACTTTCTTTTCTTCATTAAAGAAGTAAACAAAAGACGATCGAATTGAGTTAACAACAAATTACAACTGTTTTCTCTTCATTAAAAAAGTTCCAATATTTCTTTAGAAAAAAAGCAACGCGTTTGTTTAGAAAAGCGAAGCAAAACAAAACAAAAAACGATCAGGTTGAGCAACGACAAATCACAACTCTTTTTTCTTCATTAAAGAAGCAAACAAAAGACGATCGGATTGAGTTAACAGCAAATCACAACTTTATTTTCTTCTTTAAAGAAGTTCCAATATTTCTTTAGAAAAAAGAAACGCGTTTTGTTTAGAAAAGCGAAGCAAAGCAAACAAAAGACGATCGGGTTGAGCAACAACAAACCACAACTTTTTTTTCTTCATTAAAGAAACAAACGAAAGTCGATCGGATTGAGTTAACAGCAAATCACAACTTTCTTTTCTTCATTAAAGAAGTTCCAAAGAAAATGAAAGAAAGCAAACAAAAAAAAAACAAGAAAGAATTGATAGCTTATCAAGTCTCAACTTTTTCTTTTAAAAAGAAAAGAGCAGGATGCATTTATTAAAAAAAAAAAAAGCGAATGAAAGCAAACAAAAAAAAACAAGAGATGATTAATAGCGTAACAATCTCAATTTTTTCTTTAAAAAACAAAAGGCCATCGAAAATAACAGGTAGTATAAACAAAAAACGATCGATTTCACAACTTTGAATTTGAAGAGAGAGAGAAAAGCACTTCGTTTCGCCTTATTACAGAAAAAAAACAAACAAAAAAAAATATTTGCACTTTATTTTCTTCATCAAAAGCGGAACGAAGAAAAAGAAAAAAGAAACAAAAAACCAGAGAGAATCAATAATCGCAGCTTTTTATTTAAAAAACAAAAGAGATTGTTGGGTATTGGTTACAATACATTTATTTATTTATTGAAAAACAAGAGATCAGATGCCATTCACTTAAAAAGACGAATGAAAACGAACAAAAGACGATCGATTCAGTCACAACAAAATCACAACTTTCTTCTTCATTAAAGAAGTTTTGATATTTCTTTAGAGAAAAGCAACGTGTTTGTTTAGAAAAGCGAAGCAAGGCAAAACAAAAGACAATCGAGTTTTAAAAACAAGTAAAAGACGATCGGATTGAGCAACAGAAAGCAACAACTTTTTTTTTTAAGAAACAAACAAAAGACGATCGGATTGAGTCACAACAAATCACAACTTTCTCCTTCATTTAAGAAGTTTCAATATTTCTTTTGAAAAAAGCAACGCGTTTGTTTAGAAAAGCGAAGCAAAGCAAAACAAGAGGCGATCGGATTGAGCAACAACAAATCACAACTTTTTTTCTTCACAAAAGAGAAAGACAAAGACCATCGAAAAGTGTTAAAACGAGAAGCTCTCTTTTTTTAATGAAGACGCAAGGAAGGCAATTCTTCAATTGCACGAGGAAAAAGATAATAATAAAAACAAAAGACAAGAGAAACGATGCAAGAACGCAGACAAGCGAGCTAAAGGACGAGGTTGGGAAGAATTTGGAAGGAGACGAAAGACAAAAAAGTCGCCTGGAAAAAAAATCTTCCTCTGGAAGATAAAGAGGACCACTCAAATACAAAAGAAATAGTGCAAGGACGTCGCAAAGAAAGCTAAAATATGAAGCTGGGAAGGCAAGCAGAAAAGACAAATGAACCCAACAATCCTTCAGGAGTAAAGTAACGTCCTTGAAAGGAGAAAGGATAACCGAAACTACGAATTTCTAAAATGTAGGTGAAATAAAAACAAGTTCAAAGAAGGCAAAATGATTAGAGAAAGAAAGAAGCAAATGAGGAAAAGATTAGAAAAAAAAGAAGAAGAATTGGAACAGGTAACCAATCGCTACTCCAGACCAGATCTATATTGGACAAAGTTGGGAAACTGAAGTGGTCTCCTTATTTTGTTTAAAGACAACAGCGTGTTTGTAAAGACCAAAAGAAAAACCTTTGACATAACGAACCATTTGGATATAACTCGCCCTCCTGCCATTAAGATCCTGGAAATAAAGGAGACTCCGATGATACCTTCAAAATTGAGCTTCGGTTGTTATCTTCGTTTCTTGTCTTTTCCTCGCATTCTCAAAAAGCAATTTCCTCCTCAGTTTTGCTTGTTACACTATCTTCCCCAACTTCCTGTTTTGTTCATGCATAATTTCTTTCTATTGGATCAAAACGGGGTTTATTACGCAACCCAATTCCACCTCTCTTTCTAATTAGTTGAAAAATATTTTTTTCTTGTTATTTACTTAATGAGTGTTCGTTTTAAACCTAAACCAATTGACGTTTGATGGATGAAAGCTGTCAAAAAAGTAACGACTTCTTAAACCGATTGGCGTTAGATGAGTGACAGTTGTCAGAGAGTTGTGGTGGCTTGTTTCTATCCTAAAGGAAAGACCTATGGGCGGAGCTTATCTCCTCACCTTGCTTACGTAGCACAGGTTCTTTTCAAGTTGCGAGATCTCTACTGTACTCCTGGATTTTTATACGTAAAGGGAGAAAGCACTCAACAACTTTAAGCTGCGCAAAATGCTCAGATTAAACCACGTGACCAATTTTGAACGTCACCAAAACGTCACTTTGAAGTAAATCCAAAATTTCTCAAGCCATGAATGACAAGGCAAGCACCGAGTTTGAGGACCCTCGCCCCCATCTTGTCATCATCGAAACGTGTGGTTGCGCAGCGCTTTGGGCTCTCATAGTGTTACTGCTGATGATGCAGTTTCCTGAGATGTGGGGCCTGCTCTTCCTCTCCGCTCTTCTCCTCTACATCATCATGGACGTCACCTTTTCGGCGGTGTACCTGGTCGGTCTTCTCACCTTCCTCATCGTGTACTCGGTCGTTCGAGTGTTGGTCAACGCAATCGTCTTCAGGAGTGCACGCGAAGAATCAACAACACGTCAGATGTCACGATGATAAAGTAAATAAAATTGTACGTGCAATCAATTATTTGGTTTTATTGTCTTTCCAAATTTAATTTGGTTTTGTACAGTGGAACTCACCCCCAAGATGTAAAAAAGTTATTTGAGGGTCCAAAAGGACGCTATGGTGAACCACATACAATTCGTATATTGCGATGATGTTATTGGATGGCCCCACGTTGTGCGCCAATTTGTTTGTAACTTTCTTAGGATAGGTCGAGGTTATACGTAACACCAAAGTGAGAAGGCAGAGTTTAAAAATGAAATAAATAAAAGCACACTTACTTTGATTTGTGCAATCAGATAAATAAATCAGTGCAAACATGAATTCCACGTAGGTTTCATCTAAATACATGAAAACTATCAAGAATTTAAATAATAATGAACCACGAAGCATAGATCCACCTTTCGTTCGTTCACAAACAAAAGCAAAACATGTCCTTAGATAGGGCCGATCTTAATACGTCCACACTGACTTCACATTAGCTGTCAGAAAGTCTTCCAAATATCAAATTCTGGCGGAGGGTGTAACACCCCCAGAGTTGTGTTGATGATGTCACACGTCAGGTCAGGTCGGAGTCGAAATCTACTAACCAAAGAAGACAGTCAAGTTATGCAGGGGGGGTGAGGCCTTTATCTACTTGTGCAATACTTTGAAATCTGATGTAATGCATTTTTGGTTCCTATACAATACAGGGTGATCCCAATTACTAGAAATAAACATACTGAGTTTTAAATTCCTAACATAAATTGTTTTTTATTTCCAAGTTGTTTCTTTTTTAATTTCTTCCACCATTACGGTCAACATATTTTTTATATCCTTCTTTTCCCGTTTCATTCTATTGTTAAATTCGTCTGTTTCTTGTTTTTTCAATTCTCCCTTCGTTCTGGTTCTACCTTTTTTTTTAAATATTTGTCTTGCTTTAAGTCGATTTGATCAAGCCTGAACGTTGGTTGTCAATTGTGGCTTGCTCTGGGGTTAATGCCAATTAAGCGATTCTTTTTGCCCCACGTTGGGCGCCAATTGGAGACGGCGTTGTACGTAAACTTCGGAAGAGAAAATCAAAGTCGATCGTCTTTGACATTTTTTTCTTCAAAATTAAAGATGAACGTTTGCGTAACAAATACTTACAGAAAAAAAATGTGTTCGTCGAAAGAAAAACGATAGCATTTCATGATTTTTTTTGTTTCGAAAAACAAAAGAAAAGTCGAAAGCGCTACGGAACAATGAAAAGCAAAATTTCATGGTTTCTCTGCTTTAAAAAACAAAAGAAAAACAAACGTTTATAAAAGAAACTGAATTCGACGAAAGCAAAAAAAAAAAAAAATTAAAAAGAAAAGACGGTCGATCGGGGTGCGTAAGCTTTCGACTTTCGTTTTTTCGTAGAAAGAAAGAAATAACAAAAAATCGATTGTTTTTACCATTTTCTTTTAAAAATGAAAGAGAGACAAAAATTATTGTTTTGGTTTTGTCGACAGAAAAAAGAGAAACGTAGAAAACAAAAGACGTTCGATCGCAGCAGGTAGCAGCACTTAAATACTCGCACTCGTACTGTTTCGCTTTTCTGTTTTCAAAAAAAAACAAAAGACGATCGATCGTATGTAAAACAAACATTCACAAAAACAATTTTATTCGACGAAAGGAAACAAAAATTAAATGAACAAAACAAAAGACGGTCGAGCGCGTATATACGTGAGCTTTCGACTTTCTCGTTTCTTCGTAGAAAGACAGAAAAAACAAAATCGATCGTTTTTGGCACTTTCTTTCAAAAACGAAAGAGAGACAAAAATGTTTGTTTTGTTCTCGGAGACAGAAAAAAGAGAAACGTAGAAAACAAAAGACGTTCGATCGCAGCAGGTAACAGGCACTTAAATACTCGCACTCGTACTGTTTCGCTTTTCTGTTTTCAAAAAACAAAACATGATCGATCGTATGTGAAACAAACAATTATATTCGACGAAAGATAACAAGAATGAAATTCAAAACAAAAGACGGTCGATCGCGGTGCGTAAGCTTTCGACTTTCGTTTTTTTTTCATTAAGGCGATTGTCTTTTATTTTCTCTGTTTTGTTGATATTTTTTTTTCATTAACCGACCGTTTCTTTTGTTTATTTTTTCTTTTATAAATTAATTAGTTGATCGTCTTTTGTTTTTGTTTTTGTTTTACGATAATTAGTCGACAACATTTTATTAGTTTTTCGTTTAATTAAGTCGATTGTCTTTTGTTTTCCCTGTTTCGTTCACATTTCTATTGAATAATTAATTACAATAATTAGTCGACTGCCTTTTGTTTTATTAAATCGATTATCCTATGCTTCCTCTCTTTTTTTCACATTACTTTTCATTAATTAAATCGACCGTCTTTTTCTCACGAATTAGTTGATCCTCGTTTCTTTTCTTTTCTTTTTTTTTTTTGTCGATAATTAGTCGACTGCCTTTTGTTTGTTTTTCTTTTAATTAAGTCGATTGTCTTTTGTTTTCCCTGTTTGACGATCGATCGTATGTAAAACAAACAGTTATATTCGACGAAAGAAAAGCAAAAATGAAATTCAAAACAAAAGATGGTCGATCGATAAACACTCGCACTCGTGCTGTTTCACTTTTCGGTTTTCAAAAAACAAAAGACGATCGATCGTATATATATATAAAACAAACAATTGTATTCGATGAAAGATAAACAAAAATTAATTGGAAAATAAAAGACGGTCGAAAGCGGTACGTAAGCTTTCGACTTTCGATTTTTCGTAGAAAGAAAGAGAAAAGGATTAAATGAGAAACAAAATACAGTCGATCGACTTTCGTTTTTACATAAAAGGTAAGAAAAATCAAAATCGATTGTCTTTGACCTTTTCCTTTCTTCAAAGACAAAAGAAAAACAAAATATGTTCTCCTCTTTAATTTCCAAGTCGTTGTTTTCCATTTCTTCCACCATCATCATCCTTTTCTTGATTCGTTTCTCTTACCTTTTTCATTTTTTCTGGTATCCTTGCCAATACTTTTCGCATTTTTCTTTTCTCTCCGCCATCTTTTTCCTTTTTTTTTATATTCTTCTTAAGATGATTTTCGATTTAATCAATTATTCGAACCTGAACGTTGCTCGTTAATTTTGACTTGCCCTTGCTCTGAGGTTGATGCTTTTTAATTGATCGATTCTTTTTGCCCCACGTTGGGCGCCAATTTATGATGGTGTGGTTATAAGAGACCCCACGTTGGTTGGGCGCCAATTTACATTTTTGTCGAGTAACGAAGTGAATTTTCGAACTGGAGGGCAGTGATCGCTCACGTATAGTTTTATACGAGAATTTACGTCATTTTGACGTCACTCCCGCTCATTTCGAGAATAACCCCCTTGTCCCCCCTGCGCCCTCAAAACTAATGCTGTGTTTAAATTTAGTAACTATTGGCCTGTCATAAAAAATAATTCAGAAACGGAATGGTATTCAAGGATTTTTTTTTCTTGAAACGCATTTTGCGAAGACCTTTGTAAGTTCCAAGGTTCACCCCGTGATCTCCTCGGGGACTCGGAATTGAAACCCCGCCGATAACCTTGCCCTTAACAACGCAAAGCCCGAACGCACATATCCCGGTGCCCTCATTGCGCAATCTAATCTCGGTGCCAGTGTCAAGTGCAAGAGCGTTTCCTGATTACCGCCCGAAGACGTCAGAGGGAATCAATTAATCAATTTATGTACGTCTCGGAATTTCGATTGTGAAGGAAAGAAATCATTTTACGCCGCGCGATTGACGAACGATTTCCGGGGGCGGCCTTGAAACCCAAAAATCAAAACAACGAGCGCGCGCGTCAGAGAAATGATGGATGGCGAACGCGTGCTGCGCTCCGATCCGAAGAAGCCGCAGGCAACATCCTTGACGTGACGGATTCCTTCGCGCAAAAAAAAAAAAAACGCACCAAAACAATTCCGCAAACGCGAGTTCACGGCCGCGCAGGAAGAAACCCACATTTTCATTCCGGATACAGTACACCACCTGTTTACGTCGATTCCATGAACGTTTCGTCTTGGAAACGCTGTGCGCGCGTATGTGTGGGAAAGAAAATGGAATGCCAGAACGACGGTTACGCGACTAAGAGGCGTAAGCGCCATTCACCATACTTTACCAGGAGAAACAAAAAACTGATCAAACTTATTTATTTTGATAAATCTTCACAACCCAGAATATTAATTATAACCATAAAACAAGCAATGATCCCCTAATTTAAATTTTATTTCATATCTTTGCCCCATTTACTGACGCTTGAGCCCAATCACTTTCACTAAGCGAGCGCTGAAGTGGCGCTTTGGCCTCCTTTTATTTAATTACCTCATCTCAGTTGGAAACTGAAACCGTCGCGCTTACGCCACTTAAACTTAAATTTTAAAGGCCCTGTATTTTTGAAACGGTTTACTTTAGAACAAAAATTTATTAGAGTTTTTTTACTTGGTTCGAATTGATTATCACGTAGGCGAAGCGTTGAAATTACGTCACGGGACACCCTGTATGTATATTCATCACAAAAAATACGATATACGAGGGAGGTTCGTTACCTGGTCATGAAGGCAGCCGTGGAATCCAAAGCAATTTGTTTTATTTTCCCTGTTTCGTCATTATTCTTATTGTGAGCTTACACGCACCGCTTTCGACCGTCTTTTGTTTCTCAATAAATTTTTGTTTTTCTTTCGTCGATTATAATTGTTTGTTTTACATACGATCGATCGTCCTTTGTTTTTTGAAAACAGAAAAATGAAATAGTATAAGTACGAGTATTTAAGTGCTGCCAGCAAGTTCGACCGAATGTCTTTTGTTTTCCACGTTTCTCTTGTTTCTGTCGACGAGAACAAAACAATCATTTTTGTTTCTCTATTGTTTTTGAAAGAAGAGGCAATCGATTTTGCTTTCCTTTCTTCCTACGAAGAAAGGAAACAGTCGAAAGCTCACGTACTGCGATCGACCGTTTTTTGTTTCCCATTTAGTTTTTGTTTTTCTTTCGTCGAATAAAATTGTTTGTTTTACATACGATCGATCGTCTTTTGTTTTTTTGAAAACAGAAAAGCGAAATTGTTTTGTTTTCTACGTTTCTCTTTTTTTTTGATCGACGAGAACAAAACAATCACTTTCGTTTCTCTCTCGTTTTAGGAAAAGAAAATGCCAAAAGTCTTTCTACGAAGAAACGAAAGTCGGGAGCTCACGCACCGCGATCGACCATCTTTTGTTTTCCAATTAATTTTTGTTTATCTCTCATCGAATACAATTGTTTGTTTTATATATATACGATCGATCGTCTTTTGTTTTTTGAAAACAGAAAAGCGAAACAATACGAGTGCGAGTATTTAAGTGCTGCTGCCTGCTGCGATCGAACGTCTTTTGTTTTCTACGTTTCTCTTTTTTCTATCGACGAGAATAAAACAAACATTTTTGTTTCTCTTTCGTTTTCGAAAGAAAGTGCCAAAGACGATCGATTTTTTGTTTTTTCCGTCTTTCTACGAAGAAACAAAAGTCGAAAGCTTACGTATCGCTTTCGACCGTCTTTTGTTTTTCAATTAATTTTCGTTTCTCTTTCGTCGAATATCATTGTTTGTTTTACATGCGATGCATTGTCTTTTGTTTTTTGAAAACGGAAAAGTGAGTGCGAGTATAAAGTGCTGCTGCTACCTACTGCGACCGAACGTCTTTTGTTTTCTACGCTTCTCTTTTCTCTGTCGACGAGAAGAAAACAAACGTTTTCGTTTCGCTTTCGTTTTAAAAAAGAAAACGCCAAAAACGATCGATTGTGGTTTTCCTTTCTTTCTACGAAGAAACGAGAAAGTCGAAAGCTCGCACGCACCGCGATCGACCGTCTTTTGTTTTGCTCATTTAATGTTTGTTTTCTTTCGCTGAATATAATTGTTTGTTTTACATACGATCGATCGTCTTTTGTTTTTTTTGAAAACAGAAAAGCGAAACAGTACGAGTGCGAGTATTTAAGCGCTGCCAGCAAGTGCGACCGAACGTCTTTTGTTTTCTACGTTTCTCTTTTTTTCGATCGACGAGAACAAAACAATCATTTTCGTTTCTCTCTCGTTTTAGAAAAAGAAAATGCCAAAAGTCTTTCCACGAAGAAACGAAAATCGGAAGCTTACGCACCGCGATCGACCGTCTTTTGTTTTTAATTTCATTTTTGTTTTCTTTCGTCGAATACAATTGTTTGTTTTACATACGATCGATCATGAAACAGGGAAAACAAAAGACAATCGACTTAATAAAAAGAAAAACTAATAAAAGGTTGTCGACTAATCATCGTAAAACAAAAAAAAAAAAACAAAAGCCGATCAACTCATTCATGAAAAAAAGAAACAAAAAAGATAGTCGATTAATTAATCAAAAGAAATGTGAACAAAAAAGAGAAAAAAACAAAAGACAAACAATTAAAAGAAAAACAAACAAAAGGCAGTCGACTAATTATCGACAAAAAAAAAAGAAAAGAAACGAGGATCAACTAATTCGTGAGAAAAAGACGGTCGATTTAATTAATGAAAAGTAATGTGAAAAAAGAGAGGAAACAAAAGATAATCGATTTAATAAAACAAAGGAAAACAAAAGGCAGTCGACTAATTATTGTAATTAATTAATCAATACAAATGTGAACGAAACAGGGAAAACAAAAGACAATCGACTTAATTAAAAGAAAAAAACAAATGAAAGTCGGGCGACTAATTACCGTAAAAAAACAAAAGACGATCAACTATAATCGAATTGGCTTCCGGTTGGAATCTCGTCACGACTGCTTCTACTGCCAACGTTTCGTTCTCTACTGCAGAAGAACTTCCTCAGCGCTGCTGTTGCCCGCTGCTGATGGTGTTGCTGGTGGTAGTGTTGCTGCTACTTCAACAGCCCTGAGGAAGCTCTTGTGCATGGAGTGACCTTGAAGATCCTAATAGAACTCTTAAGTCAAAAAAGGACGAGATAGAAAAAAATCGAAGAAGCATCATCACCTTCGTACCTGAGGAAGAGAGATAAAAAAAAGAAAATCCTCATCTTCGTCGTTTTGAGCGGCAAAAACGGAGATGGCCTGATTATTTTGGAGAAGAAAGCACGAAGCCACTCTCAACGAGGTTTAAATCAAAAAAAGAAGAAGTGACAGAAAAAAAAATTGAAAAGAGCACAAACGCAAGAGCTTAGATGCTTCGGTTGTTTAGGAGATGGCAATCAAAAGAAACCAAGGAGAAGAAATGCGGGGTTTGCTTGGAGTGACCTTCAAAGACCTCAACGGAATTTAAGCCAAAAGGAGGAAGTGAAAGGAAAAAATAGCAATGAAAAGGAAACTACGAAGAGGGGTCAACGGAATTTGGGCCAAAAGGAGGAAATGAAAGGAAAACATAGCAATGAAAAGGAAACTACGAAGAAGGGGCACGTGGTGTGACCTAGAAGCACCATCACCTTCACACCTCCGACACGTTGCTTGTAACCAAAACCAACAACTTGGATGACTTGAACTTGATTTATTTGAACCGTTTCTGCCCCCCACATGTTATTCAATAGCGCGTGGCGTTCACGGCGAACTTCTGTGCCATATCCTTAACGATCTCCCAGTATCCGGGGATGATTTCGGCCACGAGCCTTTTCCTCCAGGTGGTTTTGACCGCGAGCACGGCGACCGCGACGAAGAAGGGCCACAAAACCGAGCAGATTTGCCTCACGCACCATCTGAGGACCACCCACAGCCCCACGCAAGTACATCCGAAGAAGAAAACGGCTTGGAGGTCGGGGGTACAGATCACCGCTTCAATTCTGTTCCACATGCTTCCAATTTTTGGATCACAATGACATTGGTAATAAGGATTTTGACGGCCCCACTGCCCACGTGACTTGTCACAGGTCAAAATGGAAACTTATGATCATCGCAACTAATCAAAATGACTTTTGACGATCATGTCACTTGTCATTGGTCCAAATGGAAATTTATGATTATGTTTAGGAGTGCGCTAGAGTATTTTGATTGCCAAGTTCAGGTTACGCTGGTGCTCCTTTGGATTACGAATTTACTGATGATGATGATTACGTTTCGAGACCAGTGGATACTCTTTTTCCTCTCCGCGCTTTTCATGAGCGTCTTCCTGGACGTGGTCTGCTCGAAGGCGTGCGTCACCGGCCTTTTCCGAATCCTCGTTCTATATTGGCTTTGTAGATGGTTCTTCTACGCGACGTTCTTTGTGACCTTGGAAATGAGGGGGACGTGAGAGAAAGAGGATGACGACGAATGTAAAACAGATGAATATTTCTTTCCCTTTGACCGGATTATTCCAGATGGTTCTAGTAAAAGATATTGGGAATTTAATTCCCACAATTATTGTATATTTGTTTCTTTTGAATTGTGATACGTGGAAATCTGTGTCGGGGATTCCCAGAACCTTCGAGGATTTTTCCGAGGAGCGCATTTCGAGAAGTGGTCATCGGGTGAGCACGCGGGCGCCTGCCTGGATCCTAAGGACGACCACTCTCGGTTTCTGCCGTAAACGGCTCGTTATGGCATACGCAGTTCATTATGTGTTGCTAGCTGGGGCCGATATGACGTAACTGGCAAGGTCTGCAAGGAAGACTGGTCAGTGTGGCGCCTTCTCGGAGCTCCTCGAATTAAGCCTGACATTGATAGTTCAACGTTCGGACTGTGAACGAATCACCTACACACCACATACGTACATACCAGGTGGTCAGGTACTCATCACGTGCCAAATCGAAATTTCTGGAGAACACGAACGAAAACAAGAAAAAAATTGAAACCGTGGAGGAAACTGCGTCCTCTCCCTTGGGGCTGACGATTTTCCACCACGGCGTTACAATTAAAATCAATACTTTCGCCCCAAATAGAAAATAACTTAGATTGAGAAGGTCAAAGGCTCAACTCACTCTCAAGATTACAAACAATTACTTAATCCCATTCGAGGACTCGGTTAGTCCCGCATGGCAACTTGCTCTCTCTCTTTTGCATTTCGGCCTAATCGCCAAAGGTCGGCACCCAACAAATCGAATTCGATTGGCGCAGGTTAATGCCTGATTGCGGGGCGAAAACCTTTCGACCTTGTTTTGCACATTCCCAGCGGTCGTGCGATTTGGAGAAGAGGAGAAATTGCATCCCGGAAGGTCCTCGACCCCGCCGGCGGCGGCGACGGCGATTGCAGCTGGCGGGTTCGGGGTAACGGGAACGCGCACCCCTCGATTTTTGTTTTTGTGACGAGGGGGTAACAACCTCGTGTTTTCCACCGAAGTATCTCCACGTAGATAGCTTTGACAGTTATGATCCTGATCCGCGATAGGAACGTCCAAAGTTCAGGGGAATCTTTGCGCTGGTCGTTACTGTGTTCAGTTGTGAAATAGAGAAACAAAAGTAACCATACGTTGCCAGATCCTCAACTTTTTAAACCAAAGTAAAATTTGGGAAGAGCAGTGACTTGAACTTATTCGTAACACGTCACCAAATATCGATTTTTTTCTCCACATCGAAATAAATTCAATCAAAATCAACTTCTCGGAAATAATCCAGAATTTCAAAGCCAGTTGCAAACGTTTTGCGGTGAAAATGTCGTTAGTAAAAAGTAGGGCCTCAAGATACTCCCTTGGGGCATTCCTAATTAGATTGGCTCTGCGTCAATAACATACATAAATTTATTTAGCAACCATTTTGTCTTTGGTTTTGAAGAAAATTCAAGAGATTAGGCAACCCAGCATGGGGCGCATGAGTAATAAAAAAGTAATTTCTAGAAAATTGGGAATTTTTTTTGTAATTTTCAAACGACGCCGGGGCAGCTCGCGACCAAATCCAAACGAAAATTAAAAAAAAATTCTGTCGTTTCGCCTTTTATTAAATGAATTTGTTCAACGTTTCGTTGGCGATATCATTATCAAGGTTGAGTCGTTCGAAGAGATCTGTCACTCCTGTTATTTTGTAACAAAAAAAAATCGATTTTGTTTGACGCCAAAAAAGACCTGGCGTTTCGCTCTTTTTATCTACGGGGAGTGGTCACAAAGTTCCGCACCAAGTCTATCATTCGTTTGTTTAATTTTTTTTGCGAAATCCTAAAACTGGCGAAATTTTTACTTTAAAAAGACGCGCACCTCAGTGCAAAAATATTTCCTCGATCGGCATTTGTTTTTCCGCTATGACGTCATCATTATTTTTTTTATGGCAACCAAGAGGTTAATAATAATAATAATAATAGTGAAGACATCACAGTGGAAAAACAAATGCCGATCGAGAAAAGATTTTTACACTGAGATGCGTACCTCAGTGCAAAAGTATTTCCTCGGTCGGCATTTGTTTTTCCGTTGTGACGTCATCATTATTTTTTTTTAATGACAACCTCTTGCTTTTGTTGCCATTAAAAGAAATGAACACAGATACTCCATTTGTTTGCATTTTTTTTGCAAAATCCTCGAAATAGACAAATTTTAGAGCGAAAATCTTTTCTCGGTCGGCATTTGTTTCTCCGCTGCGACGTCACCAATGAATGGCAACAAAAGAAAATGATATCACAGCGGGAAAACAAACGACGATCGAGAAAAAATTTTGCACTGAAATGTATCTTTTTGAAATTAAAAAGCTTGGTGTTGGACTTTATCACCGCCCTGTATATTATTTTCGCCATCATCGAGAGCTGCAACTTCACATCACACTGATTTTGCAAAAACTATACAAAAGTTCTTATTCTTATTCTGTCATGAAATAGAAAACGCGTGTATAACTAGACGCAATCAAACAATAAACGAATATTTTGGTCCTTCGAGCCGGATTATGTTTGATGTTTAGAAAAAAAAACACAAATAGGCGTAGGTGCTCCACTCCTGTCATTTCATTAAAAAAAAAATCGACTTTGCTTGACGCCGAAAAGAACTGGCGTTTCGTCCTTTTTATCTACAGCGTGGCCATAAAGTCCCGCGCCAAGCTCATAATTCGTTTATTTAATGTTTTCTTTTTTGTTCGCGTCTCATTATGTTAAACATGTCACGCTATTGTTGCCATTTAAGAAAATTGAGGATGACGTCACGGACGTTTCATTTCTGTCAATCTATCAAAAAAAAAAACACAATCGATTTCGTTTTTAAAACTTTCCGCCAAAAGAACCCGTCGTTTCGAAAGATGAACGTTTCTATTTACAGAATGGTGATAAAGCTCATCACTTGTTTGTTTAAAAGATCTTTTCGCGATCGGCATTTGTTTTTCCGCTGTGACGTCATCGTTGAATGGCAACAAAAGCAAAGGGCTACCAATTAATAATAATAATAGCGACGACGTCACAGCGGAAAAACAATTGACGATCGAGAAAAGCTGTGTCTTTTCAAAATGAACAAGCTCGATGCTTGACTTTATCACCACCCTATATATTATTTTCGGCACCATCGAAAGCTGCAACTACAGATCACATTAATTTTGCAAGAACTAAACAGAAGTTCTTATACTTATTCTGTCATGAAATAGAAATCACATGGACCCTTACTGGGCACAATAGAACAATTTAGGTCCTTCGATCCGGATTATGTTTAATCTTTCAATACTTCATGTTAAAATGCACATTTTGACATTAGCGTTCTTTTCATCCTCGAGTAGGTGTAGATGTTCCACTCCTGCCGTTTGATCTGGCGTTTCATCCTTTTTATATAGAGGATGGTCATTAAGTCCCGTACCAAATTCACAATTCGTTTACTTAATGTTTCGTTTTTGTTTGCAAAATCCGAAAACAGATAAATTTTCAATTTCAAAAAGACGCGCGTTTCAGCGCAAAAATCTTTTCTCGAACGGCATTTGTTTTTCCACAGTGACGTCATCATTAAATGGCAACAAGAGCAAAGGCCTGTCAATTAAAAAGAAATAATAACAACGACGTCACAGCGGAAAAACAAATGACGATGTTTTCAAAATTAAAAGGCTCGGTGCTTGACTTTATCACCACCCTATATATTATTTTCGCCATCATCGAGAGCTGCAGCTTCACGTCGCACTAATTTTGCGAGAATTAAACAAAAGTTCGTATTCTTATTCTGTCATGAAAAAGCTATAGAACAATAAACGAATATTTTGGTCCTTCGAGCCGGATCATGTTTGATGTTCAGATACTTTACGTTTTAACATAAACGCACACTTTGGCTTTAGCGTTCTCTTTACTCTCAAAAGAAAACGCACGAATCAGTTGGTCGGTAAAACAAACGTGGACAAAACAAGCGTCGATTCGGCTTGTTTCGGTCCTTCGAGCCGAATTGTGTTTTGGCATAAATGCACGTTTTGATATTTGCGCTTTTTTACTCAAAACAAAAACATAAGTGTTTTGTTATCAAAAAGAACAGTGAGCAGACCTTCATCAAACAACATAAAACAAAAGTTGGTACATTTTTGTTCTTCGAGCCGGATTATGTTTCACTAAAAAGAAAACGCATGGATGGTAGTGCTGAGGATAAGAAACAAGAGCGTTATGTAAAACGAAAGGTGCTTTGATACATTTTGGTTCTTCGAGCCGGATTATGTTTAGCAATGTATACTTTAAAATTAGGGCTCTTTTCCCTAAAAAAAAACGCATGGGTAGGTTAGCTGACACAACAATATACATGAGCGCTCAGTTTTCAAGAAAAGAATAAGCAAGCATACACAGAATAACTGTCAATTCGCCCTATGTTGGTCCTTCGAGCCGGATTATTTTTGACGTTTCGTTACTCTACGTTTTGTCATAAACATCATCGCCCTTTTCACTCCAAAATAGCGCAGTCGAATAATAAAATAATGTTCAAAGCAGCATGTGGGTAAATAGAAAAAAAATTAAAGGCAAATATAACGAGTGATCATTAATGATTGAAAATCACTGATTCGTAAAGAGTAAAATAACAAAAAAATTAAACCGAAAATGAACCTTCTGGGCTGCTTACAATATTGAGGGTCGTCTACAAAATTTTAAGTCTGTGAAACCACCCTAAGGAAAAGGGCCTCTCGTCTCGGCGACGTGTCTTGACATTGACCTCACTGAGCTCAAGCTTAGTTCCAGCAGTTTATAATCCGATGGTAATGGCCCACGTAATCGTAGAAACGATTTCACTTAAAGTTTTTTTTTTCCTCGGGCGAGTCAGGAAATACAGGGTGTCCTAAAATAGACTGCAAAAAATTAAGCCGCGGTTCAATTTCCGAATGTGAAAGATTTTTATAATTACAAATATAATATGTTTTTGCAACAAAATTCACACATCAAAAATAATAATAATGATAAAAACAGGCATGCCTATCGGTAATTAAATTAAAAAAAAACAAAAGACACAATAGTTTGGTTCGGTTTCGATTCACTCGAGATTATTGTTTCGCCGACTAATTTTTTCATGCGTTTTCTTTTGAGTTAAAAAGGCGGCAGTGTTAAAGTGTACAGAACGCAAAGTATAAACTTTAAACATGATCCGGTTCGAAGGACCAAAATGTGCCGAGATAGCTTCTGTTCTTTTGAATGTCTGCCTTATGTGAATCGTTCTTTTTTTTAAAGAACACATTCCGCCATCTACTTATATATGCGTTTTTCTTTATGTGGACCGTCAAAAATGGCTGTCAAATGTCACTACACATCAAAATTCTCCTACTTTTAAATTTTTTTATGAAAAAATTGAAACAGTTTTGGATGCACACTTTCGTTCAAGATGGCATAGTAATGTTAAAATGCACAGAACGTAAACTATCTAAACTTTAACCATAATATGGTTCGAAGGACCAAAATGTGCCGTGACAACTTTTGTTCTTTTGAATGTCCGCCTTATTTCTTTTTCCAAGAACTCATTCCGCCATCTAGTTATACATGCGTTTTCTTTTAAGTTTACTGTCAAAAATGACAGGCTGTCAAATGTCACTAGCCTTCAAAATGCACCTACTTTGTTAGTTTTTTAATAAAATTTTACCAGTTTTGAATGTACGCTTTTATTGAAGATGGCATAGGCTTGCTTACCAAGACCTAAATCGAAAAATATCATATAACACAACACCCTGTACAGACAATTGAAAAGCTGTGAAAAAATGAAAATTTTAATTGACGTCCGCATCTCTAGGTTAATGTAACGTAATGACGGTTTCGAAATACTCACAAACTGCAGGTAGAGGAACCCTATGGAGTATCTAAACAACGAACCTAATCCGGTTCGAAGGACCAACTTTTGTTTGCTGACATCTTTTCTATGAAAACAAAACACACGCGATTTAGTAATAAGAATGCACTGGACAGGCTCGACTAAAATACACTGTTTTTCTTTTTTTTTTAACAAAACACTCATGATTATTGTTGCGCCGACTAATCTTTTCATGCGTTTTCTTTTGAGTTAAAAGGGTGGCAATGTTAAAATGTACAGAACATAAATTATCTAAACTTTAAACATAATCCGATTCGAAGGACCAAAATATGCCGAGATAACTTTTATTTTTTTTAATGTCTGCCTTATGTGAATCGTTCTTTTTTTTTTGAACTCATTCCGCCACCTACTTATACATACGTTTTTTTTTTCAAGTGAACTGTCAAATGTCACGTCGCCTTAAAAATGCACCAATTTTTTTAGTTTCTTAATAAAAAGTTATTGCACTTTCATTCAAGATTGCATGGGCTTGCTTACCAAGACCTAAATCGAAAAATATCATATAAGGAATTTTATTTCAGGACACCCTGTACAAAGAATTGAAAAACTGTGTAAAATAAAAAATGTCCGTCCACGTTTCTAGGTTAATGTAACGTAATGACCGTTTCGAAATACCAAGAAACTGCAGATGGAGTATCTAAACAACAAACATAATACGGTTCGAAGGACCAACTTTTGTTTGACGTATGTTTGCTGACATCTTTTCTATGAAAATAAAACAGCCAAGTTTGTTGTTCTGTCAGCTGACCTACTCGAGTAGGTTTTCTTTTCACTGACAAACGCTCCAATGTCAAACTGTGCATTTGCACTAAAACGTGAAGCGTCTAAACAGTGAAAACAAAAGTGTCGATTCGATACAATTTTTTGCTTCATGTTGCATGCTCACTTTTTCCTTGAAAACAAAACACACGCGATTTGGTGAAAACAACGCTAACGTCGAAGTATGCATTTGCACTAATTTATGAATCGTCTAGGCAGGCTCTTTAAAAAAAAAAAAAAACAAAACACTCACGATTATTATTCCGTCGACTAATCTTTTCATGCGTTTTCTTTTGAGTTAAAACGGCGGTAATGTCAAAGTGTATGGAACGTAAAGTATCTAAACTTTAAACATGATCCAGTTCGAAGGACCAAAATGTTGTGGTTCTTTGAATGTCTGCCTTATGTGAATCGCTCTTTTTTTTTTTAGAGAACTCATTCCGCCATGCGTTTTCTTTTTAAGCGAACTGTCATAAATGACAGGCTGTCAAATGTGTCGTCGCCTTAAAAATGCACCAATTTTTTGTTTTTTTTTTTAATAAAGAAATGGAGGCACACTTTCATTCAAGATGGCGTAGACTTGGTTGGGAAGATCTAAGTCGAAAAGTGTCATATAAGGAATTTCATTTCAGCACACCCTGTATAAAGAACTGTAAAATTTTCCGTTTTTGCTAAAACTATCACCAGTGCTACTTTTTAATCGTCCAGCGACTTTCAGGTGACTTGCTCGATTACTAATAAACGTGCGGGCATGTTCTTGGTGATACTCGAAAAACAAAAATAAATTTTTCGAACCCTCAAACAAGGAGGCGTTTAATTTGTTTGAAATAACTTCGTATGCGTCTCAGAAAATTTCAAAAAAGAAAAAAACTGAACGGTGAGGTTTCGAGGTTCGTCGAGCATGACCACGAGCATGACCTTGCGTGAGTTCCAAACTGGGCCGAAAATTTGGATTACGTCGGAGTAAGTGAAAAAAACGCGCGAGCAAAACAAAACAAAAACAGAAACGGAAAGGAACCGGATAGCCTTCGAAATCGCAAACACGCACACGTATTCCATAGCGCCGGATCGGCGCTGTTTACTTTTTCGCCGGCGTTTTTTCTTCGGCCCGCTTTTTTGCAAATTATATAACGATTACGGCCACAACAACAAACAAAAACAAATCGCAAGCGAACAGATGGCCCAGCGGAGAATTAATGGGCGCGCGCGTAAATAATTATTTCATCCAGAGGGAATTTCGAAGTTTTCTTTTTTTTCTTCGCTCGCTCTGTATATGCGTTTCTTTTGATTGTCCGGCAATTATATATGCATTTCGTTTTATTGCGCGTTAATTTGTTTTCGCCGGTGCAATTAGCCCTCCTCGGTGGCAATGAACTATTCGATATGCGCTTTCCCTAAGCTGGAAATGTGGGCCTAATTTGTGCCCGATTAGGTAAGGCCGGTGACATTGTGCTCTAAATGACTTCGGAATTCCGTCCGTTCGTGAACCTGAGCGCCAGGGAAGGAATCTCTGAAGTACTTTTCAAGTACAAAGACGAAAAACTAAAAGAAGAAAGCAAGTAGAAAACTAGAAAGTTTGAGAGCCCCAAGTTGGTTCCAGTTTTCTTTTATTCTTCATCTTTCTTTTTACGAATATTCTTACTTCTGACTTAAATCAACTTTGGATTTTCAATTTATGCAGTGAGGGGTGTGAACGGTAGCTCTTAGTAGGGCGCACTATCGTTAATCATGGCGAGGCCCCATTTTGGGCGCCATTTTTTTTGTAATAACAAATGACTCAAAAGTTCCTGACTTTGGGCGGTAACACACCCCTGAGAGGAAGGGAGACAAACTGAAGATCACAATCATACAATAAAAATTTAGTATCAACGTAGGGCCGCCTCGTCATTTCTATAATAACATCAAAATTGGCGCCCAACGTGGGGCCTCTCCATCAACAACATCTTCACAACAATAATTAGTAACGTGCGTTCAAAAAAGTCTGTCATCAAGAATGCTCTAAACTTGCTTTCATTTTATGGCGGTACGTCGTAGCTTTGTAAGTACGTTGTAACCTTGAATAAATGCGAGCTGTCAATAACGTCAATGTGGAAGATCTTCTAAAATATACGTTCTATTTCATTAGCTGCGTTTTTTTTATCCGTTTTGTAGAAAATCGTAATTAAACGCATATAAAAAGAGTTAGGTTATGTTCATGAAATCGTATGGTTACGACGTGACTTTGCAAAATTTGCATCTGACATAAGCCTGCTTGATAACACGGTTTCTTTTTTAACGCAGGTTAAAATATCATTTCAATATTGATCAGGCAACTCGATTGTCTTTTGTTTTTTTTTTTTCATTCTCGATTGCCTTTCGCTTTTCTACGTCCACGATTGTCATTTGTTTTCTCTGTTTTTTTCTTCTTTGATCGTAAGTCGCATAGTGTTTTAATGATTAATTACAAAACGCGATCGACTAATTCACGAAAAAGAGAAAACAAAAGACAATCGATTTAATGAAACGAAACAAACAAATAAAAGTCAGTCGAGTAATCGTCATAAAAAACAAAAGGCAATCAATTAATTCATAAAAAAAACGACAGTCGATTAAATTAATGAAAAGAAATGTGCGCGTACAAAACAAAGGAAGTGAAAACAAAACTTAAGAAAATAAAAGATAATCGATTTATTAACGAGAGAGAAAAAAACAAAAGGCAGTCGACTAATTTATCCTGATAAGAATCAAAAAACGATCAACTAATTCGTGAAAAAAATAATAAAACAAAAAAAGACATAGTCGATTAATGAATTAAAAGAGATATGAACAAAGCAGAGAAAACAAAACACAATCGATTTAATGAAAAGAAAAAAACAAACGAGCCAGTCGCCTAATTGTCATAAAAAAAAAAACAAAAGGGAATCATTCTAAACTAATTCATAAAAAGAGACAGTCGATTAAATTAACAAAAAGAAACGTGCGCATACAACACAGAGAAAACAAAAGCAAAACTTAAGAAAACAAAAGACAATCAACTAATTCATGGACAAAAAATAAAACAAAAAAGACACAGTCGATTGATTAATTTTAAAAAAATGCGCAGTTACAAAACAGAGAAAACAAAAGACAATCGACTTAATCAAAAGAAATGTGAAACAGAGAAAACAAAAAAAAAAACAATCGACTTAATGAAAAGAAATATGAACAAAACGGAAAAAAACAAATGACAATCGATTTAATGAAAAGAAAAAAACGAACAAGTCAGTCGGCTAAATGTCGTAAAAAGAGACAAAAGGCAATCAACTTATTCATAAAAAAAGGACAGTCGATTAAATTAATGAGAAGAAATGTGCGCATACAAAACAGAGAAAACAAAAACAAAACTTAAGAAAAGAAAAGTTAACAAAACAGAGAAAACAAAAAAAACAATCGACTTAATGAAAAGAAAAAAAAACAAACAAAAGTCAGTCGACTAATCGTCGTAAAAAGAAACACTTAAGAAAACAAAAGACAATCGAGTTATTAACGAAAAAAAAAAAACAAAAGGCAGTCGGCTAATTATCCTGAAAAGAAACAAAAGGCAATCAACTAATTTATGAAAAATAAAATAAAATAAACAAAAAACATAGTCAATTAGTCAATGAAAAGAAAAACAAAAGACAATCGACTTAATTAAAAGAAATGTGAACAAAACAGAGAAGACAAAAGACAATCGGCTTTACGAAAAGAAAAAACAAAAGTCAGTCGACTAATCGTCGTAAAAAGAAACAAAAGGTGAAACTTATTCAAAAAAAAAAAGACAATCGATTAAATTAATGAAAAGAAATGTGAGGGTACGTACAAAACAAAGAAAACAAAAACAAAACTTAAGAAGAAAATAAAAGATAATCGATTTATTAACGAGAAAAAAAAACAAAAGGCAGTCGACTAATTATTCTGAGAAGAATCAAAAGACGATCAACTAATTCATGAAAAAAAAAATAAAACAAAGAAAAGACAGAGTCGATTAAGGAATGAAAAGAGATATGAACAAAGCAGAGAAAACAAAAGACAATCGATTTAATGAAAAGAAAAAAACAAACGAAAATGAGTCGACTAATTGCCGTAAAAAAAAACAAAAGGCAATCATTCTAAACTAATTCATAAAAAGAGACAGTCGATTAAACTAACGAAAAGAAACGTGCGCGTACAAAACGGAGAAAACAAAAGCAAAACTTAAGAAAACAAAAGACAATCAACTTATTAATGAGAAAAAAAAACAAAAGGCAGTCGATTGAATATCCTGAAAAGAATCAAAAGACGATCAACTAAATCACGAATAAAAAATAAAACAAAGAAAAGACGTAATCGATTAATTAATGAAAAGAAATACGAATAAAACAGAGAAAACAAAAGACAGTTGACTTAATGAAAAAAAATGTGAATAAAACGGAGAAAACAAAAGACAATTTTATGAAAAGAAAAAAGCAAACAAAAGTCAGTCGACTAATTTTCGTAAAAAAAAAAACAAAAGGCAATCGACTAATTGATAAAAAAAGACAGTCGATTACCAAATATGCGCGTACAAAACAGAGAAAACAAAAGCAAAACTTAAGAAAACAAAAGACAACTGACTTATTAACGAGAAAAAAAAAACAAAAGGCAGTCGGCTAAATATCCTGAAAAGAATCAAAAGACGATCAACTAATTCATGGTCGATTAATTAATGAAAGAAATGTGAACAATGTTGAGAGAAAACAAAAGACAATCGATTTAATGAAAAGAAATGGGAACAAAACAAAGAGACAAAAGACAATCAACTTAATGAAAAGAAAAAAACAAACAAAAGTTGACTAATTGTCATAAAAAAAAAACAAAAGGTAATCGACTAGTTGATAAAAAAAGACAGTCGATTAAATTAATGAAAAGAAATGTGCGCATACAAAACAGAGAAAATAAAAGACAATCGACTTATTAATGAGAAGAAAAAAAAACAAAAGGCAGTCGGCTAATTATCCTGAGAAGAATCAAAAGACGATCAACTAATTCACGAATAAAAAATAAAATAAACAAAAGACAGCGTCGATTAATTAATAAAAAGAAATGTCAGTTTAAAGTATCATTGCAATATGGATCAGGAAACTCGATTGTCTTTTGTTTTTTTTTTTTCGTCCACGATTGTCTTTTGTTTTTCTTCGTCCGCGATTGTCATTTGTTTTCTTTGTTTTTTGTTTCTTGATCATAAGTCGCATAGTGTATTAATTATTACTTAATTTGTTTTCTTTTCATTTTTGTTTCCTTGTTGTTGTTGTTTTTGTTTTGTGCAATTGGTCGTTTTTCTTTTTGAGATCGTGACCGAAACCGAAGCAGTTTTTCTCATTTGTTTTCGATTTCGATTTTTTTCGCGCTTCGCATTTCTTTTTTTTTATATTATCGTTCGTCAGTCGTTTTCTTGCTACTCCTATTATCTTGCAGTCGATTGCTTCTGCTTAACTTTTTTGTTTTCGTCGTTTGTTTTTATCTTTAAACAATTGCTCCTTGATTTTTATTATTTGTTGATTTTTTATTGGTTTGCAAATGTTTGCTCCTGCTTTATCCACGGTTGTCTTTTGTTTTCGTTTCCGTTTCATCATTCGCGATTGTCATTTGTATCATAAGTCGCGTTGTGTTTTAATGATCAATTTTTTTTCTTTTCTTGTTCAAATACTTCTTGTTTTGTCAGTTTTTGTTTTGTTTTTTCTCGATTACGAATTTTTTTCGTCGTAAATCGTTCTGCTTCCCTAAAGATGGAAACAAAAGACAAGAATGCTTTCCCATTTATTTTGTTTTCACGTTTCTTACAGACATTTGTCGGTCGTCTTCATTAATTCCTACTGTTTTATAGCCAGTTGCTTTCCTTCATTTGTTTTTTTAAAACAATTTTTTTTTTAATCAATTGTTCTTGCTTCTCATTATTTGTTATTTCGCTTCATTTACGTTTGTCTCTTGTTATGTTTTTCTTCATCCACGATCGTCATTTGTTTCGTTTTTCTTTTTTTGGTTGATCGTAAATCGTGCTCTGTTTTTCTTTTAATGATTATTTGTTTTGTTTTCTTTTCGTTTTTGTTCAAATACTTCGCGTTTTGTCATTATTTGTAGTTTTTGTTTTGAGATCATCGTTTGTTGAAAATTTTTTTTCGTCATAAAGTGACCCACTACCCATTCTCACATTTTTTTTTTCATAGACGTTTGTCAATTTCTTTTTTTTTTTTTCATTATGTACAGGGTGGGTCAAATTCGACAATAGGAAATTCCTATTTTTAGACGAGTTAGACAAAAAATGACTTCAGTCCCTGGAGCTCGATTTTTAAGAAAAAATTAATGGTGAAGACCGCGTTTCGATATCTTCTACCATTTAGGCGCTACAGGGCGTTTTTCAAAATTGTACGATTTTTAATAACCTTCATAACATTTTTGTTTATGAAAATTTTTGATTTCTGTAAAGGCACTTTTTCATCCAGAATTCATTGCTCTAAGTTATTTTTTTTTCAAAGTGCTCAGTATTTGAGTTATTGTTTTTTTTTGGTGTCATATTTTAATGTGGATCGGAAACTTCGTTTACATCGTTACATAAGAAATGGCGCCCAACATGGGGCCTCTTCTTCATCAACAACATCATTACAACAATAACTAATACAATATCATCACGATATGGATGATGATGGACCGAAATACCAAGTGTTTATTTTTTCGTCGTTTTTTTCTTTTTCATTTTTTTTCCTAAAGTAAATAATTGAAATTGTGGAAGACCACCATTAAATGGACAGCCTGTATGTACACCTTTAACTTATTATTTTTTAAATAAAATCTAGTTACAATATTTGTCCTTAAACATAGAAGAAATAAACAAAACAAAATATAAAATGAAACTATTTTGTTATTTTGTTATCGCAGCATTAATTGTTCTATGTATTTGCTTCTCATCAACAAATAACTGTTTTTGTTTTGAGGAAAAACAAGCAAATTCTCGGTAATGTTTACTATTGCAGGCAGTCCGGAGTACGTTAATTAATTACGTCATTTTTTCTGTCAATTAAACCAGGATTAAAGGCGAGAAGGGAAATTTTCGAGAAAATTTCGAAGGTCTTTGAACTTTATTTGCACGGCTCGAATAACGGCCCCCCCATTAAACCGAACGGGCAAAAAGGGCACCGCTCTCGGAAGACGAACAATAAATGCTCGGTCAACTTCCAACCACTGGGCCATTGTGTGCACAACCCCAAGCACCACGAGTTCAAGGACCGACTTGAAGCAACGTCCGCCGACGTCTTTGTTTAACTTGTACACGTTAGGGGGTTACTACCACGTGTAAATATTTGACTTTGGCAAAGTTTACTACCACTTATTATTATAATACCACCGCCGACAAGGTATTTGGTCGCTCGGGGGTTGGCAGAATTCGCAAACTTATTATTTTCTTACCCAAGAAATAACTGTCGCCAATAAAACATATTTTTGTAACGAAACTAAAATAGGAAAAAAGAGCGCGCCGTGGTGGAAAACTAAACTCGGCGCGACGGGAAAATGATTTCCACCACGGTCTCGATTTAAAAATTTCTCTCGTCGATCAGTGACACGTTGAGGTAACATTTACGTCAGCAGTACGTCGTCGAGAAGCATTTTCGAACGAAACTGTTTACGCACAAGGGGAATCTCGCGATATGGGATGATACGGGTTTGAACTTGACCTTCTCCTCTTCTTCGGCATGGTGTTCCCGCACGTACGCATAGCTTTGGGGTGAACGCATGCCCTTGCTCTCTTACTTAGAACAAACGCATTTCCAGCAAATTTGAAGCGCAGATTCGAAAAATGCAAAGTGCGACCTCGCCAACGCGCTTTGACACCGGGATTTGCAAAAAGCCATCGAGCGTAAAAAAAAACAAGGGCAAAAAAGCGAGAGGGGCAATTAATTGTAACAAATTGCCTCGCGACGGATGTTGTTTTTGTCGAGGCAAATGCACTTTTAATGCAACGTTTATTCTAGGCACGGTTCGTAGTCAAGGTGAAACTTTTCCATCTTTTTTTTTCCTAGGGTTCGAACCATGGCCATTTTTAACAAGTCCAGTCAACGTTGAATGTCAGTTGCTCGAGAAGAAAAACCTGCGCGGGCAAGTTTGAGGTTTTTGCATGTTATCGACGTCAAATTTGCACTGAACAAGTTCAATAGTCCCAAGGTTGCAATTGTTTTCCCAAAATTCGTTACGAAATGGCGTCTTCACACAATCTATATGTCAACAATTGACTCATAATCGAAAAGAAAAAACAAATGGCACTTGACTAATTATCGTAAAAAACAAAAACAAAAACAAAAGACGGTCAACTAATTCATGAAGAAAAGAAACAAAAGACAGTCGATTAATTAATGAAAAGAATTGTGAGCGAAACAGAGAAAACAAAAGGTAATTGACTTAACGAAATGAAAAAACAAATAAAGTGCTATCGACTGATTATCGTGAAACAAAACAAAAAAACAAAAGGCGATCAACTAATTCATGAAAAAAGAAACAAAAGACCGTCGATTAATTAATCAAAAGAAATGTGAACAAAACAGGGAAAACAAAAGACGATCGACTTAATTAAAAGAAAAACAAACAAAAGGCATTCGACCAATTATCGACAAAAAGAAAAAGAAAACAAAAGACGATATTTTTTTTTATATGAAACACGTGAACAAAACAGAGAAAACAAAAGACAATCGATTTAAGAAAAAGAAAAAACAAGTCACTCGACTAATTATTGTCGTAAAACAGAAACAAAAGGCAATCAACTAATTCATGCAAAAAAGACTATCAAATTAAGCAAAAGAAATGTGAACAAAACAGAGAGAACAAAAGCAAAACCCAAGAAAACAAAAGACAATCGACTTATTAAAGAGATAAAAAAAGATGGCAATCGCCTAAATATCCTGAAAACAAAACAAAGGCAATAAACTGATTCATGAAAAAAAATAAATAAACAAAGGACGCAGTCGATTAATTAACGAAAAGAAATGTGAACAAAACAGAGAAAAAACAAAATTAAAGAAAACAATAGACAATCGACTTAACGAAAAGAAAAAAACAAACGAAAGGCATTCGACTAATTGTCGTAAAATCGTGGTCGACTAATTCATGAAAAAAAGAAACAAAAGACAGTCGATTAATTAATCAAAAGAAATGTGAACAAAAGAGAGACAACAAAAGACAATCGATTTAATGAAAACAGAAAACCAAACAAAAGTCAGTCGGCTAATTGTCATAAAAAGAAACAAAAGGCAATCAACTATTTCATTAAAAAAAGACAGTCGTTTAAATCAATGAAAAGTAATGTGAACAAAACAGAGAAAAAAGCAAAAACAAAACTTAAGAAAACAAAAGACAAACGATTTATTAATCAGAAGAAAAAACAAAAGTTTGAAAAGAATCAAAAGATGAAAAGAATTGAGAACAAAACAGAGAAAACAAAAGACAATCGACTTAATGAAAAGAAAAAACAAAAGAAAATCGACTTATTGAAAAGAAAAAACAAACAAAAGGCAGTCGACTAATTGTCGTAAAAAGAAACAAAAGACGATCAACCAATTCATGACGATTAAAATAATCAAAAGAAATGTGAACAAAATAGAGAGAACAAAAATAAAACCTGAGAAAACAAAAGACAATCGACTTATTAACGAGAAAAAAAAACAAAAGGCAGTCGGTTAATTATCCCGAGAAGAATCAAAAGGCGATCAACGACGATCATGAATAAAAAATAAAATAAATAAAAGACATAGTCGATTAATTAGCGAAAAGAAATGTGAACAAAACAGAGAAAACAAAAGAAAATCGAAGTAACGAAAAGAAAAAAAACAAATGAAAGTCAGTCGACTAAAGATTGTCGTAAAAACAAAAAAAGGCAATCAACTAATTCATGGAAAAAAAAAGAAATGTGAATAAACTAGAGAGAACAGAAACAAAACTTCGGAAAACAAAAAACAATCGACTGATTAACGAGAAAAAAAAGCAAGGCGATCGCCTAATTATCCTGAAGAAAAAAACAAAGGCGATAAACGCATTCATGAAAAAAAGTTAATAAATAAACAAAGGACGCACTCGATTAATTAACGTAAAGAAGTGTGAACAAAACAGAGAAAACAAAACCAAAGAAAACAAAAGACGATCGACTTATGGTAATGTAAAGAAAAAGACAAACAAAAGGCAGTCGACTAATTATTGTAAAAAAAAAACGAAAGACGATCAATTAATTCAGGAAAAAATGAAACAGAAGACAGTCGATGAAAAGAAATGTGAACAAAACAGAGAAAACAAAAGACAATCGACTTAATGAAAAGAAAAAGACAAACAAGAGGCACTCGATTAATTATTGTAAAAAAAGAAAAACGAAAGACGATCAACTAATTCACGAAAAAATGAAACAGAAGACAGTCGATGAAAAGAAAAGTGAACAAAACAGAGAAAACAAAACTAAAGAAAATAAAAGACGATCGACTTAATGTAAAGAAAAAGACAAACAAAAGGCAGTCGACTAATTATCGTAAAAAAACGAAAGACGATCAGTAATTCACCAAAAAAATTAAACAGAAGACAATCGATGAAAAGAAATGTGAACAAAACAGAGAAAACAAAACCGAAGAAAACAAAACCGAAGAAAACAAAAAACAATCGACTTAACGAAAAGAAAAGAAAAAAACAGACAAACTGCAGTCGACTGATTATCGTAAACGGAAACAAAAGACGATCAACTAATTCATGGAGAAAAAGAAACAAAAGACGGTCGATTAATTATTGAAACGAAATGCGAGCGAAATAGGGAAAGCAAAATACAATCAGCTTTATGAAAAGAAAAAAAGGACGACTAATTATCGTAAAAAGAAAACAAAAGGCGATCGACTAGTTCATGAAAAAAAAAGGCAAAAATTTAAACAAAAGACAATCGACGTGTAAAATGGACACCTTTGATGGAATTTCTCTATTTTATGTTTTTACTCTTTCAGAAAATGAGTTTAGATCTCAACATGTCATTGTTTTCGGATGAGACGTACAACGTAGTTGAATAAAATGAGCACGATTTGACACAAAGAAAAATATCAATCGAATCATTATGCACTCGCCCGGTGCTGCTTAAACCAAAAAAGGATCATTTTTTAAAAAATTATCCCTTTTCCTACCCTAAATACAGTGCTTCGAATCGTAACGATTTACTTGGCCACCGGTGTACATACACACGACGTCCTTCTTCGGTAAATTGTGAAAGAAACTGGAAGTCATCGGTCCCTTCAAAGAAACAATATTTCTTAATGGTAAAATGCGCATGAAAAGATTTCAACGGGGAAAAAAAAGGGAAGAATCCCAGGAAGCATCAAGGAGGGGCGACTAACACCGTTTCGAATTATAGCAGTCGACGCTCAATTTATCTCGAACGAAAGCTTCTCGACGTTGAGCAATTCTCGGTAGCTTTTTTTGTGAACCGCGAAGTAACCAGAAAATCGAATTGATGATGACAGAGTTGACAAATTAACTAAATGAAAGGATGGACGTTCACTCTAACGATTCCCAAAAATTCTAAACCTCAATTCGGACGAATTCACCAAAAGGCTCTAAAGGAAGGAATTCAATTTTCCAGGAATCGACCTCACGGATTGGAATTTGTCCTTGACACGCCGTTACTTGAAAATTTCAAAATTACTTCTCTTCTAGTTTATGTTTTCTTTTAATTAATCAAGTTTTTTTTATGTTAGAAGTAAGCAACATGGAAATTTCATTAAATAAACATAATCGGCCCGAAAACTGATCCTTGTGGGACACCTCGTTTTTTTCCAGTAGTTTTGCTGTGAGTTTTTGTATTCGAAAGAGCGTTTGGTGTTTGACGTCAAGTTCAAGATCACGCCGACGAAGAATAAGAACGAATAACGACGAAATTATTATTGGGCAGTTTCCACACGAACGACACTGAAAAAGAAGAGCAAAAGTATTCAGCAAGAGCGTTTCGTAACTTGTTACATCAGTATTAACAACCACTTCAACTATTGTGCACACTCATTGAATGGTAATCTCTCGTGTTGCAATGCCTCGTTGAAATTATTTAATACCTCGAGACGCATAACTTTTTTCAAACGACGGACGCACAGAGAAGAAGGAAAAAAAAAAGGAATGGTTCCTTTTTTTTTTTGGATGATTGCGCAAGGTGATCGATTACTCGATTGCGAAAGGAAAAATTCTTCGCTGTTATTGCCAAGGTGTTCGTCCGTCGCTGAATGAACCGGGTTTTCGGACGGCGAGCAATAATGGCGTTTTGTGTGTCAAGGCCGGAGGAAGGACCCCAATCAGGACCCCCCCTTACCAAATTATGCCGTACGGCCGGCGATCTACGCGCAAGTTGCGAAAATCGCGCGCCACTTTGCATAAACAGCGCGGAGCTCACCTGTTTGTCGAAAGCTATTTTTAAGCTGATCTTTCGCAAAACGTAAATATTTGCGACTCACCTGGAGGCGAGGTCCTTTCTCTTCGTTTACATAAAACAAACAAAACACGAATAATTCATTCGTTCGCCGTTTCGTGGCCGCCGGAAACTTTTTGGACGCCCCGCGTATATTTGCTACAGGGACTGACGGGAAAGTAAAGTCATTATGCAATTCAAGAAAATTATGCAATCAGGACTTCTACAACAAACTGTTTGCGCATTCGAAATATCGCGTTCGAAAGTTCTTTTGATAACCCTGTCAAGGTCGCGAGATGCAACGGAAGAAAACCCAGGTTTATCTCGCTTTCGCCACTCGTGACTGATTTTGATTTATTGCGCCCCCCCCCCCCAATCTGTTGCAATACACGATCGAAAATACTTAAATAAAAGATTGTCGATGGCAATTTCTTTTTTTTTTTAATGTAGACTGTGCACGCATGCAATAAATGATATAACGTGGCAGGCAGAAGGGCGATTAAATAAATAAATTTAAAAAAAAACTATAAATCACCGTCAAAGTCGGATAAGCCTGGACGAGAGGCGATAAATGTTGCCTCTGTGGCATGAATAACGACGGTGCACAAATCTGCATAGATAGTGAACATCGCGATAACCTTTATCTCTTTATGCTCGGATGACTCCATTAAATACTTATATAACAGCGTAATCGAAATAAGTGGAGCACGGCTGTTATTGAATCGCCTTGTTTTATCCACAAACCCGAGCTTCTACAACGGAACGATTCTTTCTCTGCGTTCTGCACAACTCATTCACGAAACGAAGACAATTCCGTTCTAGATGTCTTTTGACAAGGTTCCAGCAGTTACAGATCGAACAGCAACAACAAAAAGAGGCGCATCGCTTTGAGTTATTCGGTTTTTCGATAAGCAACTATTAACAACTAACAACCATTATAGTCTTCCCTCAGCGTTCCGTGTTGGGACCTTTCCATCTTTTTTTTCCTTGGGTTCGAACCATTAACTGTTCAGTCAACGTTGAATATCGAGTTTGATGTTTTTTTTGCATCTTCTCGAAACGAAATCTTGCCCCGAACGAGTTCAATAGTCCCCCAAGGTTGCAATTGTTTCCCCAAAATTCGTTACGAAATGGCATCTTTTCGTCAACAAATAACTTACGAACGAAAAGAAAAAACAAGCGCCAGTTGACTAATTATCGTAAAAAAAAAAAACAAAAAACAAAAGACGATCAACTAATTCGTGAAGAAAAAAAAAACCAAAAGGCAGTCGAGAAAACAAAAGACAATCGACTTAATGAAAAGAGAAAAACAAACAAAAGGCAGTCGACTAATTATCGTAAAAAGAAACAAAAGGCAATCAACTAATTCATAAAAAAGACAGTCGATTAAATTAATGAAAAGAAATGTGCACAAACAAAAGCAAAACTTAAGAAAACTTATTCATTAGAAAAACAAACAAAAGGCAGTCGGCTAATTATCCTGAGAAGAATCAAAAGACGATCAACTAATTCATGAAAAAAAATAAATAAAACAAAGAAACGACATGGTCGATTAATTAATGAAAAGAAATGTGAACAAAACAGAGAAAACAAAAGACAATCGACTTAATGAAAAGAAAAGACAAAAGACAATCGACTTAATGAAAAGAAAAAACAAACAAAAGGCAGTCAACTAATTGTCGTAAAAAGAAACAAAAGATGATCAACCAATTCATGACGATTAAATCAGTCAAAAGAAATGTGAACAAAATAGAAAGAACAAAAATAAAACCTGAGAAAATAAAAGACAATTGACTTATTAACGAGAAAAAACAAACAAAAGGCAGTCGGCTAATTATCCTGAGATAAAGGTGATCAACAACGATCATGAATAAAAAATAAAATAAATAAAAGACATAGTCGATTAATTAGCGAAAAGAAATGTGAACAAAACAGAGAAAACAAAAGAAAATCGATGTAACGAAAAGAAAAAAACAAATGAAAGTCAGTCGACTAAAGATTGTCGTAAAAACAAACAAAAGGCAATCAACTAATTCATGGAAAAAAAAGAAATGTGAATAAACTAGAGAGAACAGAAACAAAACTTCGGAAAACAAAAGACAATCGACTGATCAACGAGAAAAAAAGCAAGACGATCGCCTAATTATCCTGAAGAAAAAAACAAAGGCGATAAACGCATTCATGAAAGAAAGTAAATAAATAAACCAAGACGCACTCGATTAATTAACGAAAAGAAGTGTGAACAAAACAGAGAAAACAAAACCAAAGAAAACAAAAGACAATCGACTTATGGTAATGTAAAGAAAAAGACAAACAAAAGGCAGTCGACTAATTATTGTAAAAAAAAAACGAAAGACGATCAACTAATTCAGGAAAAAATGAAACAGAAGGCAGTCGATGAAAAGAAATGTGTGCGAAACGGAGAAAACAAAAGGCAAGGCAATCGACTTAACGAAACGAAAAAACAAACAAAAGGCTGTCGACTGATTGTCGTAAAACAAAAGGCGATCAACTAACTCACGAAAGAAAAATAAATAAAAGACGATTAATTAGTCAAAAGAAATGTGAACAAAACAGGGAAAACAAAAGACAATCGACTAAATTAAAAGAAAAAGAAATAAAAGGCAGTCGACTACTCATCGTAAAACAAAAAAAAAAAACAAAACAAAAGACGATCAACTAACTGATAAAAAAAAAAGAAACAAAAAAGACAGTCGATTAATTAATCACAAGAAATATGAGCAAAACAGAGAAAACAAAAGGCAATTGATTTAACGAAATGAGAAAAACCAATAGAAGATTGTCGGCTAATTATCGTAAAACAAGAAAAAACAAAAGGCGATCAACTAATTCATGAAACAAGAAAGGCAGTCGATGTTTTCTTAAATAATTTTTTCGTCGTTTTTAACCACCAGTCACTCACAAAATTCCGATAGAGTTCAAACAGAAGACAAACGACAAAAGCAAATTGTTGATCGCCCAATTTCAGATAACACAGATAACAAATAAAAACAAAAAGAAAAAGAAAAACGCGAACGGAATTGAAAAGAAGGAGGAGAAAACGATAACGTCAGAAGGAAAAGAAGAAAAAGGAAAATATACGACGATCGTAGATTTAAAAAAAAAAAAATAATTGTAAGGCAGAAAAACAATGACAATCGTAATAAAAAAGAATACAAAGAATGACATTTCTGTGCCCCATCTTCACTTGCTCAAAAAAAGAAAAAAAAATAAATCGATCTGCAATATTAAAAACAAAAGACGATCGATTCCGTGACGGATTTACGTCGTTCTCCGTCGCGGACGGAAGAGAAAGAAATTGAAATTCGTAACAAAAACAAAAGACAATCGATGAATCGACTTGGAAACTAATTTAGAGCGAAAATTTTGATAAACGCGCACAATTTTTTTTTCGCGAAAGTAATTTGAAGAACAAAAGACAAATTTCAATTTTTTTTAGGGAAATTATTGAAATTTTACGCACCCTAATCCTAATTAAGGAAAAGAAACAAACAAACAAACGAAGGCAACAGAAACAAGTGACGATCGATAAATTTTAAATTTGGAGGATTCCACTTTCCTTGCCCGTGTCCCTCTCGTATGTGCATTGGCAGTTTCCTGTAAATTAACATTTTTTTTAGCGTTGGCAACCCTACCTGTAGTAATCCCACTTATACGAGGTGTGATCAAACCAACGAAGGCATCAGAAACAAATGGCGATCGATTACGTAAATTCCGAGGTTTTTTTTTATTTGGATTCCGATTTCCTCGCCCGTGTCCCTTCCGTATATGAATTGACAGTTTCCTGTAAATTAACTTTTTAGAGTTGGCAACCGTAGCTGTAATAATCCCACTTATACAAGGTGTGATCAAACAAACGAAGACATCAGTGCCTCCCGTATATGAATTGTCAGTTTCCTGAAAAATAACTTTTTAGAGTTGGCAACCCTGGCTGTAGTAATCCCACTTATACGAGGTGTGATCAAGTTGTTTTGGATCTCTCTTATATGTGCCTCCAAAGCAGCCATCAAAGTGATGATTTTAACGGAGAAAAACGAGCAAACAAGAGCGATGAAAACGAGAAGCAGGAACGGAAGAAATCGAAAATACAGCAGGTGGTTGGAAAATTTAAAATCATCCATCTGAACCCAAATCGTCGAAGCGAGAAACAAAAAGGTAAGGTACGAAAAAGGAACAAGAACTGGTTCGTTTTGCCGGAACAATTAAGCACCAACCAATCAAAGAAAACAAAGACCTAAAACAATGCTAATAAATTAGGATAGAATAATCAATGTGCAATATCCTGATTTTATTTTCTTCACACTTATTTCACATTAAGGGTTTGCATCAGTGCTACCAATCGTGGTAGAAATAGACCATTACTTATTATTATTATTAATGCAACGCTGTGTTGTGGTATCCCATTTTTTTTTATTGAAAAGCGCCATCTATCGGCACAAAATGCAAATCGTCGAACTGAAAAACAATACTCATTTGTTTTTCAGTTCAACGATTTGCATTTTGTGCCGATAGATGACGCTTTTCAATAAAAAAAAAATGGGATACGTGGACGTGGAAAAATCTTTTGAAGATGTGAAGAAAAACAAGCAAAGAGGAAAAAACAAAATTCAAAAGAATTGCAGAGGGCCAGAGAACGACAATTAAACTACGTTTCCGGTACAAGTAAAAACGATCCCATTCCAAGTGAATCACTTTTTTTTAAGTATGATGATTGGCTTCCCCTCATCCGTCCTAAATTATAACAACTTCTACTTTTACTCTTGGATATTGCGCGATGTTTCATTTAGTAAGCGAATTTTAATAACCAGGCGAGTGTCAGTTGTCACGTATTATCCTGCGATCCTTTCTCCGAAAACTCTAGAAAGCATGAAATATTCCGCCCGAATTAATTACATACTATGTATACACCTCGTCCTCGTCCTCGTCTCACTTAAGATCGTTCGGAGTTGAGTTCGTTCTCTTTTTCTTTTCTTTCCAAATCTCCTTTTTGCCCTACTTGTTCTTCTTCTTCCAGTGAATCGTCTTCTTTTATTTCTTTTCCTTGAATGCGAGTGTTTGATCCTAATCGTCTCAATCCCTCCTAATGAGTTTAGTGTTTTGGTTTGGTTTTTTTATTTATTTTTTTCAAAAACTCGAGAAAGCACCACCACCCCCGAACAGTTTCATCGGTGAAAATACAGCAACACCTAACGGAATTTACCAGAGGGTTGTTGTTAGTTAGTGGCAGCTGCAAGGCGTCGCCGCCGAGGGTGGATGTGGGTCAGAAAGAAGAAGCAACAGGTGGTGGGCTTAATTAAGGGTGGAAAATTCCGGGCCGTTATTTTTTTGTCTCCTCCGATTTCGTTTTTTGGACAAATTGCGGAACGCACCTGTCTCTACCCATCAGGTAAGAGTCCTTCGATATACGAAGTACAAAAAAAAAGAAAAAACGCCGAGGAGATTCGCGATGGTTTTTTGCGTTCTAACATCTAACAGGCGACAACGAAGGGCGTCTGCAGGTGTGATTCGAGCTGAGTTCAGGTAGAAATACTCCGTTTTTCTAAAAAGGGTTAATAACAGGCCGAGCCGAGGCATTAAAAGCACGTGACCGCAGCTGCAGCGGTGATGAGATGGATGTTCTTTGTGTAGGGGGATGGTGAGGGTGCACAACGGGAGATTAACGGTTTACCTATGATAATATTTACGGTAACCTGGTTACTAATATCAAAATGAAGCAACTCACCGAAATCGAATTAATTTTGAAGAGTATTCATTTGATTAACCGTAAGGGTGCAAATGTGAGTCCTTGCGGAACGCCGAGTACAAACCGGGGGCATATGTGTTCGGGTGATTCTGGTCGCGTGCCACGACAATTAACAAGTGTCCGTTTCGCCACCACGTTTTTCATCAGCGATAAATAAATAAATTACTTAATGAAGAGACGGGCGACCGCCAAAAATACGCTCATTTAAATTCATTCGGACGTGCGAGCGGATTCGGGTCAACGACGGTGGGTTACCCAATTATTTTTTTCTTGTACGTACAATTCGAGCTGAGCTTAGACACGTTGGTGATTGATGAAAAAATTTGAGCGGGCCACAAATTCGAAATGATTTCCAAAAATCCACGAGCGTAGGAGTTTCGCTTGTGGTCACCCGTTGTTGTTAATTTATTATGATTCCAATTGTTGCGTGTTATTACGCGCTGCTTGCACACGGATTTGCAATTACACGGGCTTTTAATTTAATATTTAATTCAAGGTTTCAACTTGTTAAACGCTCGGTATGTGGATGTGGATGTGGATGTGGATGCATCATCAAGGGTTCAATCGCCCCACCTTCGCAAGTTAAACGTTCTTTTTAGTTCCTCGATCAAATTGCTTTTTACTTTTTTTTTTTATTATTTATATTCTCTCCCTTTTAATATTATTTTGCAAGAACGCAACGAAAAGTACTTATTAATTAATTTAAATTAAATTAAAAATCTATACGTATGCGCATTGTTCACCAAAAAATATGTCTTGGAGACGACATTTAAAAAATGAATTGAATGAAAACGAAAAAACAAAACAAAAGAAGTTCTACTATCCACCTACACGAAAAGGTCAAACAAAGCGGTAGGAAAAACTGAAAAAGAATGTGCGAAATACACAAACAGACAAAAGTCAGTTTGTAAGAGAAACAACAACAAACAAACGCCGAAATACAAACTCAAATAGACGGAAAACAAAACAAGATCGACACCTGTAGGTGTAGATCTTTTACAGACTTGAAGGTTGACGGAAAACAAAAGAAAGCGCAATAAAAAAAACGAAATAATAAAACAAACGAAACGTGGAAAAAAAACCGACGCGCCCTCAACACCGCAAATCGAAGCAACAAAAGAAAATCAGTCCATGATAAAAAGAAACCAAAAAGAGCTAACAGAAAACAAAACAGTAAGCATTTCAGAGTGGCAGAAAATTCATTCACAATAAGAAGAAACAAAAGAGAACCGAAACAAATAACAAAACGATGTACGTACAAAATGAGATAAACAGAAAACAAACGAAGATCGACGATTCTCCTACGGGGAAAGTGCTTCGAGAACAAAGAAACGAGCGAAAACGAAAAGAATCGAGAAGGAATGAAAACAAAAATAAGAAACAAACGAAAGCCAACGATTAAAACAACTGAAAACAAAAAAAGATCGATGATTCTTCAAATTGAAAAAGCCTCAAGATCAAAGAGACCTGTAAAAGAACTGAAAAATAACGAAAACAAAAGAAGATCGACGATTCTCCTGCACGGAGAGTGTTTCAAGGTCAAAGAGAGCGGTAAAAGAACCGGAAAAGAAAGGAAAACAAAATCAAAGAACAAAAAAAGGTCGACGATTCTCTGTGCTTCAAGGTCAACGACGGCAGTAAAAGTACCGAAAAAGAAAGAAAACAAAAAGAAGAAACAAAAGAAGATCGACGATTCTCCTGCACGGAGAGTGCTTGAAGGTCAAAGAAAGAGGTAAAAGAACCGGAAAAGAAAGGAAAACAAAATCAAAGAACAAAAAAAGGTCGACGATTCTCTATGCTTCAAGGTCAACGACGGCGGTAAAAGAATCGAAAAAGAAAGAAAACAGAAAGAAGAAACAAAAGAAGATCGACAATTCTCCATAACGGAAAGTACTTCAAGATCTAAGGAATCGGTAAACGAACTGAAATTGAATGAAAATAAAAGAAGATCGACGATTTTCCTACACGGACAGTGCTTCAAGGTCAAAGAGAGCGGTAAAAGAGCCGGAAAAGAAAGGAAAACAAAATCAGAGAACAAAAAAAGGTCGATGATTCTCCTGTGCTTCAAGGTCACCGACAGTGGTAAAAGAACCGAAAAAGAAAGAAAACAAAAAGAAGAAACAAAAGAAGATCGACGATTCTCCATCACGGCAAGTACTTGAAGATCTAAGGAATCGGTAAACGAACTGAAAAGGAATGAAAACAAAAGAAGATCGACGATTCTCCAATGCTTCAAGGTCAACGACAACGGTAAAAGAACCGAAAAAGAAAGAAAACAAAAAGAACAAACAAAAGAAGATCGACGATTCTCGAACATGGAAAGTACTTCAAGATCTAAGGAGTCGGTAAGCGAACTGAAAAGGAACGAAAACAAAAGAAGATCGACGATTCTCCTGCACGGAGAGTGCTTCAAGGTCAAAGAAAGAGGTAAAAAAACTGAAAAGAAAGTAAAACAAAATCAAAGAACAAAAAAAGGTCGACGATTCTCTATGCTTCAAGGTCAACGACGGCGGTAAAAGTACCGAAAAAGAAAGAAAACAAAAAGAAGAAACAAAAGAAGATCGACGATTCTCCAATACGGAAAGTACTTCAAGATCTAAGGAATCGGTAAGCGAACTGAAAAGGAACGAAAACAAAAGCAGATCGACGATTCTCCTATGCTTCAAAGTCAAGGAAAGAACTATAAAAGAACTGAAAAAAAACAAAAACAAAAGCCCAATCCTGCACGGAAAGGGCTTCAAGTTCAAAGATCAAAGAAAGCGATGAAAGAACCGAAAGAGAATGAAAACAAAAAGTAAAAACAAAAGAAGATCGACGATTCTCGGACACGGAAAACGTTTCTTGTCTTTTCAATAATTTAATTAGTTGATCGCCTCTTGTTTCTTTTCAAACTTTTGTTTTTTCTTCTGATTAATAAATCGTTTGTCTTTTGTTTTTTTTTAAGTTTTGTTTTTGTTTTCTCTGTTTTGTACACGTTCCTTTTCATTAATTTAATCGACTCTCTTTTTTTAATGAATTAGTTGATTGCCTTTTATTTCTTTCTACGATGATTAGTCGACTGACTTTTGTTTGTTTTGTTTTTTGTTTTTTGGTTTTCATTAAGTCGATTGTCTTTTGTTTGTCTTTTTCATCAATTAGTTGGTCGTCTTTTGTTTTTTTTTTTTTGTTTTACGACAATTAGTCGACAGCCTTTTATTCGTTTCTCTTTTAATTAAGTCGATCGTCTTTTGTTTTCCCTGTTTCGTTCGCATTTCTTTTGATCAATTAATCAACTATCTTTTGTTTCTTTTTTTTCGATTTTATTGCGATTGTCAATTGTTTTTCTTAGTTTCTTTAGGAGCTTTCACTTCCATCTCGATTGTGTTTTTTTTCTCTCTTTTGCTTTTATTGTTTCCATTTTTTTTTTCTTTCCGTAAATGTTGCGATTGTAATTTGTTTTTTCTTTTTCCTTTTCTTTCCTTGCAAAAAAAAAAATCGTCCCGGTACGTTCCGATAAAGAAGAAGTGTCAACGAATGATTTAATTTTTTTTAAAGCGACTTGCCTGTCGCTTTAAAAAAATCAGGGCAATTATCTAGTGCGGGGCCCCTGTGTTTCCATTGTGATATGAAATACACAAAAGAGTTACATATAAAAGTGCACAGTACAACACCGTCCCCGACGAGTGTCCAGGCTAGAGCTAGCCGAGGCCCCCTACGTATTTGCGTGCGGGATTTTTTATTTACATAAGTAAGGGAGTTGCTGCGACGTCAAAATTTGCAACAGAAACTTAAGACCTTCTAATTATTAGTAAATAATGTGGAGTGCTATAAAAAGCGTCGCTATTTTTAGCGATTAATTTCCGCGATTGCCGCACACGATAATTTCTTTTATTAACACGTATTGTTTTCGTGATAATTATTTACTCCAAGAACGACAACGCGATACAATCCTTAACCCATTTTCCTATAAAAACAGACGGCTTTAATTAACACTGAACTATATAGAGCGCGTACAACACACATACTTATATAGAGCGGTGTGTTATTACTCTTATTATTATAATAGAGCGAATGAATATTTATGCGGCCAATTACCGGGGTTTTTTCTTTTTCTGGGCGGGCACGGCAAAAATACAAGATAATAATGAATATTTGAAGGCACCGTAAGGCGACGGCGACGTTGTGCAAGTCAGTCATGACCATGAGCGTTCTCAACATACTACCCCTGACCCAATGCTCTGATTTCACTCATCTGCATACGCGGCACGTTATCTAATCTGCTGCTTTCTGCAAGCGTTGCTTTTCGATTTTGGCTCGCGATTGATTCGGGCCCACAATTGTATGTGTATCCTTGCCCTCGTGATATACAAAAAAAAAATCGCGTCACGTTTATATATACCTATACACACGCGTTGTACATGTGTGTGTGTGTGTGTGTGTGTGTATAAAATCCGAAAAATTGTGTCACTGTGTGATATAGATGAAGGTCGGCGATTTGGAGAAGCCGGTTTGTGAGGAGGAGACTTGTTGTATCTTGTGCACGTCTTTACTTATTTACATGCGGTATAAACAAAATATTTTCACTCTGTCAAATTGGATGTGTTTCAAATCTTTTTTTTTTTTTTAATTATGACGCTTTGAAAAAATATTGAAAAATAAGTAAGTTAAGGACGAAATTTAGTCACTTGCTAAAATTTAAAGTCATATCATATGATGCATGATACAGCACCATCCCCGACGAGTGGACGGGTAACGCCAGCCGACACCCACTAACTGAGCCAGGTTAGGGTCAAAGTACTCTGCCAAAAAATCGCCATCTCAAGGCCGACAATGCACAGCAAACCCTTGCCAAATATCCACCAAATTTTATTAACAACATTCTCTATATTTTTTTCCCTCTGCCTGACACATATCCCTGTATCATATTGCCAAAGCATAGACGAAATAAACTTGATTATTTCTTTTTTTTAGTTACTGCTTGTGTTCTACATTAATTTAAACTTCTTTCTTTATTTTGTTTAATTTTTTCGTTTAATTTATCTTCGTTAATTGCTTTTACTTTTTCTTCATTAATCTTACAGAAGCAGTCTATTGTTGATTTTGAAACGATGTAGATTTTAAATGATTTCAAAACATGACCTTGAAGAGTCTTGTCGGCTGACCTTTTATAATATACGCTGATACAAACCCTTAATGTTATTAAACAGTCATTAACAAATACTAGATAATCTCGATAATGTTTATGATTATCAGTTACATCAAAGCATGATCCTGACATGGAATGCCATATCGTCATCATTACATTTCTACCGAGTGTCAATTATCATAATCATGTGATACTTAATGGAACAATTATCAATAAATACTCGACTCGATCAGTTTTACGATTATTAGTTACATCAAAGCGTGATCCTGACACAGAAGGAGATTTCTTATCATCATCTTTACGTTTGTAATGAGAGTGAGAGAAGGAAGGTCCCAGTTATAATGGTGTTACGAAATACTTATTAACAAACACTCGACCAATTTCATAATTATTAGTTACATCAAAGCGTGATCCTGACACGGAATGCCATATCGTCATCGTTACGTTTGTACCGAGAATGGGAGAGTAAGTGTCAGTTATCATAATCATGTGATTCTTAATGGAATAGTTATCAACAAATACCCGACTCGATCATTTTTATGATTATTAGTTACATCAAAGCGTGATCCTGACGCAGAAGGGAATTTCTTACCACCGCCGTTACATTTGTAACGAGAATCAGAAAGAAGGTGCCAGTTATAATTGTTTTACGAAATACTTACTAACAAACGCTCGACCAGTTTCATGATTATCAGTTACATCAAAGCGTGATCCTGACACGGAATGCCATATCGTCACCACTACGTTTGTACCGAGAATGGGAAAGTAAGTGTCAGTTATCATAATCACGTGATACTTAATGGAACAGTTATCAACAAACATTCGACTCGATCACTTTTGTGATTATTAGTTACATCAAAGCGTGATCCTGACGCAGAAGGGGATTTCTTATCATCATCTTTACGTTTGTAATGAGAGTGAGAGAAAGAAGGTCCCAGTTATAATGGTTTTACGAAATACTTATTAACAAACACTCGACCAATTTCATGATTATTAGTTACATGAACAATTTCATGATTATCAGTTACATCAAAGTGTGATCCTGACACAGAATGCCATATCGTCATCATTACATTTCTATCGAGATTGAGGAAAGCAAGTGTCAGTTATCATAATCATGTGATACTTAATGGAATAGTTATCAACAAATACCCGACTCGATCATACTTATGATTATTAGTTACATCAAAGCGTGATCCTGACGCAGAAGGGGATTTCTTATCACCGCCGTTACATTTGCAATGAGAATGAGTAAGAAGGTGCCAGTTATAACTTTTATACGAAAGAGTTATTAACAAACGCTCGACCAATTTCGTGATTATCAGTTACATGAAAGCGTGATCCTGACACGGAATGCCATATCGTCATCATTACATTTCTACCGAGAATGCGAAAGTAAGTGTCAGTTAACATAATTATGTGATACTTAATCGAACAGTTATCAACAAGTACTCGACTTGATCATTTTTGTGATTATTAGTTACATCAAAGCGTGATCTTGACACGGAATGTCGTATCGTCATCATTACTTTTTTGCCGAGAATGGGAAAGTAGGTGTCAGTTATCATAATCATGTGATACTTAATGGAATAGTTATCAGCAAATACTCGACTCGATCAATTTTATGATTATTAGTTACATTACAGCGTGATCCTGATGCCGAGACGAATTTCTTATCACCACCGTTACATTTGTAAAGAGAATGAGAAAGGGGTGTCAGTTACTAACGAAATAGTTACTATCAACTATTTATGAATTAGATAACTATGGTTATCAGTTACAACAGAGCATGATCTTGTTTATTAATGATTAAATCGTAAGTGGAAAGAAGAGCCATCACTGTCATATTTTGGTCCTTGTTATTTAACGACTGAAGAAACGTGATTTTATTCATGAGTAACTTTTCAGAAATACAGTTGAACACTCCGCATTTGACGGCAATCGACTGTACCTTGCCATCATCTTGCTTCATACCTCAAACGTTTCACCCCCGATCTTGATTTCCCTTCCCTTTTCTTCTTTCCCTCCTCACCCCAAATCGCCTCGTCGGCATTTCAGTGAATTAAATACCTGCCACGACCGTGCGTTGAAAAAAACGCGCACAAAAACGCCTGGGAAGGTCCCATTGTCCCTCTCCCTTCCGATGCGAACAAGAGGAGAGAATTCATCCGAGTTCGATAACCCCATCGCAGGCCGCAAAGAACAAAGGCCCACACCTCCTCGTCCGTCATTCCAAAGGGCCGTTTTTTATCGCGCTCCGAAGGGTGAAGAAAGGCAAAAAAAAAAAAACCGATTTCTTCCCATACGGGGGGAGGGCAAAAAAAAAAAGGGTTGAACGCACCCGCTTTTTTAAGGACGGTCAGTTCGTTCACCTCCGACTGAAAAATTTTCCACGGAATGGAATTTTTTCAGGCGTGAAAAGACCGAGCTCTTGTGTTTGTTGTTGTTGTTGCTGCTCGACCTATCACAATATGAAACGCGGCAGGATAGGTTTCGTGGCAATAATTCCGCGCTCATTAGCGATATTGGGTTAGTAGGTTCGCAGAAACGTCACAGAGGAAAGTCTTCCGATGTTTTTTCAGATCGGATCTGCATCACATTCGATTTGTTGTTTATGCAAATGAGGCAGGCGCGCGCTCGCTCCTTTCTATCTTATTCACTTTTTTGCGCGCCTCGCGAACAACCGTCGACAAGAAACTGTTTATTGTAGTTCTCGCTTCGATGGTTCACGTACAACTCGAAGTCTCTTTCTTTGTTTCGCGCATTTTTCATGCAGATTTATTTGGAATCGCCGGTTCCTTAAAGAGTTTCGTGGAACACGCGCAGGACAAAAAGTATTGGACTCAAAGTGCTCCCCAGTGGCACACATCCAAAATATCATTTCTTTTATTTTATTTTTTTGATTTTGATCAAGAGTACTTAGTTTGTTTACACTGTAAGTCACCTGGAGATATATATGTTGGTCGTATTGAGACCAATTCGCTTTTTGGCGTAAACACTGCCGGTTCAACGACCGATAAAACGCATTTTGTCTCTTCCTATTATCATCGCTTTCGTAATTCCGACGGTGATTGTGCACAATACGCGAAAGGACGACGCGGTTCATCGATGATATCCACTCGCCCCCGCCTTATCAATCGGGGAATTCGTCCTTATTCGCACGAAAGAAAGCGCTCGCTACAGGCAGGGACGGACTCGGCCGCTTTTATACTTAAGATGGATTGCACAAAGTCGACGCTCGTAAAGGAGTTTACGAGACGTAAACCCTTTATTTATATCTCGGTCGTTAATGCTCTCGCTTTTGGAGTTTTTGCGGATTAAACGCAAGCCGACTTTTATGTCTTCCCTTGTAACCTGCGCAGTAAAACTAATTTTTTCACGTCGGAGATTGCACAATTAGGATGATGGACAAAAGTCACGATTGCAACTGTCCCAGGACGCATCGGCCTAAAAAAAAAGGGAAGAGGGCGCCAGACTTCAACAACAAAGACCCAGTTCGTTTTGGAACTTGTTTTAATCATGTTCATCAATAGTGGATTCATTACGGAAAGCCCTCTGCGGTTGATCGCGTGCCTGGGCCCAGTACTCGTTAAGATTGGAGTTTAGTGGAGCAAAACGAAAGGGCCGCCACTTGCGGTGGTCCTCATACGATGCCAAATTTTCCTTAAATCATGTCAAATTACATAAACTCACTCTCTTCCTTTGACTTACGTTATTGTTAGTGGCCTAACGATATATGCTACAACTACAGTAACCATAAACGTACATAAAGAAACATAAAATTGAAGTACAACTTAGCTTCACCATTGAATTTGAAGTTAAGTGTTATTTGGAGGATTGTGGCTTTGGTATTGGAAGGAAGAAGTTTTCGGTGCTCTGCTACAACTTGAAGGATGAACTGAGTTTGCTCTCCTGATTTGGTGTATAGTCTCCTGCATGAAGGCCACTCCTCTCTCAGCAGCATCACGTAATGTAGCCACTGTTCGTTAAGCTTCATGACATGGTGGGTTATTGGACCAAGATGCAGGGTCATCCCCTAGGAGATCCGTGTTTAATGTTAGAGCTTTAAAGACTTCCTTGTCTCGAAATCGGGAATCTCCTTCTGTCTGGTGTCATGATCAGAAAGAGACACTCGCTAAATCCATCCCATTTTCCTCTTCTCTGCTATCGAAGAAGGAAAATCCAATCAATCAGAAGTATCCTTTGAGCTTCTTCAGAGAAGCAAGAGAAATTCAGCCTCCAGATATCAGTAGCAGATCGCAGCAGCATTGACGAGATTAGAAAACTCGACTACACCAAAAATATAGAGTTCCGAAAAAGGTAGATCTTCACACCATAAATCAGACTTGCACGGTACCTAGCTCCGGGCTTTATGATTTGAGGAACTCCTCCCGAGAACGAAACCGAGAGTTTCAGTAACTCTCTGCAATCATCTCTAGGATGATCGGCGGTGTTCAACTGCCCAGTGGCATAGGAAAGAATTTTTTGTATGACTGAGTCAGTACTGATTGATCCCTGATCTGATTGATCCCAGAGTTTCTTGAAACGTTTGAACAGCGGTATCTCTAGACCTAAAGAAAGGCCTAAGCATGTAGAAAAGACTTCCTCCGGCATAAGACTAAGAGTAGCTTCAGGAACCAAACAAACTCCGGGATTACCAGCTTTGGATCAAAGCTGAGTGCTTTTACGTCCTCTCTCTGAGATTCCAGTCAATTGTTTGGATGAAGGCATCACACGTGGCCCCTGCAGTTCCATTGAGGAGCCTTGGAACCAACTTAAGGTAATCTCCAATCTTCCCGAAGGTGCCCGCCTCCAAAAATGTTCAAAAATTAGCAAAATTGTAAGGAGTTGATCAGTACCATCACACGAAGCAAGAATTGGCGATGTGTATGTCCTCTCTGAGATTCCACTCGTCAGTGGTTTGGTTGATGGCATCACGCATGGCCCGTTATGTTCCATTGGGAAGGTTTGGGACAGCAAGGAGTTGATCAGTACCATCACACGACTTGGCAATCTGTGTGTCCTCTCTGAGATTCCAGTCGCCAATTGTTTAGTTGATGGCATCACGCATGGCCCGTTCTGTTCCATCGGGAAGGTTTGGGACAGCAAGGAGTTGATCAGTACCATCACACGAAGTTAAATTAAGACCTTCTCATCACCTGCTTCCATCTCAGTGAATGGTAAGAGGTCTTCCTAAGCTTTGAAACTCTGCTTTTAACTCTTCCTACGATAACGTCGAATAGATTCGTCCTGTCTGGTACTGTGCACAGCTTGCCTGTCATTGATTTTTGCCCAATCTATGAGAGATCACTTTCCTGTTTCTCTTTGAAACAGGTGCACTGCACCCAGATGTTGATGGTAGTACCGGAATTTGACTTTTATTTTGTGATTCCTCTCCTACACTAGACGACGATGGAAGATATTGAATTCAGTACATTTTCCTTTTGAAATTGTCTTCCATTTCGCTTTATCTCCTCCTTCTCTTTCTTCTCAAGCTTCTTGTCAAGTCCCGTCGCCCTCCTGGCATACAGTGACCTTCTCATCACCTGTTAAATCTTCCGTCTTATTTCCATCTCAGTGAACGGTACGAGGTCAAGCTCAAGTCCCATGGTTCACCCTCGCCTTCCTGGCTCTTACCGAGCGAGCAAGAACTCACGATCCTCCTGAATATTAATCATCTCCAGAGCATTTCCATCAATCAGATTCTGATGTGAAGGCTTCTTTATTCTGTTTTTGAGTGTTGGTCTGTCATCTCGCTTTAGCTTCTCCTCCTGTTTCTTCTCAAGCTTCTTATCAAGTTGCATCGTACACTTTGGCCTTCCTGGCTCTCATTGAGCGAGAAGAACTCACGATCCAACCGAATGTTAATCACCTCCAAAGCATTTCCATCAATCAGATTCTGATTCTGTTTTTGAATGTTGGTCTGTCATCTCGCTTTATCTTCTCCTTCTCTTTCTTCTCAAGTTGTCAAGTTCCAGGGTACATCCTCGCCTTCCTGGCTCTTACTGAGGATCGTGATTCTGATGTGAAGGTTTTTTTCATTCTGCTTTTAAGTATTGGTCTGTTTGTTTCTATTCTTCTTGACTTTCTCCCAAGTCGTTGTCAACTCTTCAAACTTTTCTATTGCTCCTCGTTCATCTCCTACAGAAATCCTTGCTTTGTGACAGTACGTGAACAACTTTTCAATTGTTGTTTTCGCTGCTTAATGCTTTTTTTTTCTTATTCTCCAGCTCATAAAAGTAAATTATTAGAACATCATGGATTGATGGTAATTTTGAACCAACAATTTTGCCTGCTTCCTGGTTACTATGAATGGCCATTGTTTTTTCTAATAAAAGGGAAGATATTTTTTTATTCTCGTTTCCTCAATTTTATTTTTAAATGTGAAAGCTCGAATCTTTTACGACGCATTCGAATTCCGAAAAGAAGCGTCCTCACCATTACCTTATTATACCTGTGACCCATATTTTACGATCAGCGACCAGCTGAGGGCCCCCCTCCGCGCGACCCAAATCGCTTCCTTTCGCACGACAATAAGGAGGCGAACGGGTAAGTGGGTCAGACGGTAGCGAATTTTACGGGCCGGTCGTAAAACGCTCCCGAAACGCGACTTTCTTACCGAGAACAACCCCCCCGTAAATCACGTTCGCGCGTTTCGAAGACGCGCCGTAAATTACGACGGCGGCGACTTTCCCTTTTGGTGCGTCCGTTTTGTGACCGCACTTTACGACGCGCCCTAAAAACGGTTTCGTCGGGTTCGGATGGATTTTTAGATTTCTCCGAGGGGGTGGTTTACAGGGGGTCCGAGTAGTAAATCTTAGAAAAGTCAGCGACCTCTTGGCCGAGTGAAGAAGCCGAGTGTAAAATTGAAATGTTCACCGTGCGTTTAATTGGGGTAAATCACATACAGGATGGTCGGAATCGAAGCCCGATTTGGGGATGATTTAGATACTACCATTATATGTTACGAATTGTGCCCTTTCATTTAAATAAGATGGAATCAAGGGCATCAAGTTAATAGACAGTCCAAATCCACATAATTATCAAATACCGTATACCTTGATTATCAATTTAATGCTAAAAGCCAACAATAGAGGGCGCTTACAAAGGGATCAACTAAGAGACTATAACAAGAAAGCTGTGGCATGTTGAAGGAAGAAACACAACAAAAACAACTTTACTCGTTAAGCGCAGGTGTCAATGACATTTGTAATTGACAGATGACAGAAAATTGAGATTGAATTTCGTAGCCAGCTTGATCCAAAAACATTTACAAACACGTATGACCGTCAACACTGCAACACGAGCTACATTTTGATATGTCGGCGTCACTTCCCTGATTCACTAGAAATCCCACGCATCTGACAACACCGCAATTCATCGTGATCGTAGGATAAGATGCATAATTTTGACAACCCTGTTTGTTTTTGTCAACTATTATTATTATAAACACTGCTTGAGCAAATAGAAAATTTAAAAAACCATTCGGTATCAGAACCATAAGGATCTAAGCGCATTTATGCGAATTGACTGCCAAAAGTAAGCGTTTAAGTGAAGATGAAATAATAAATAAGTTTAATAGAATAAGGAAACAATTGCTTCTACGCCATTTAGTTGACGTGTAATGTAATTTGTAAACTGGTCAAATATTTAGAGCATTTTGTCGAGCAACGACACACAATGTGTTCGCGCAGCATTTTGTCGAGCAATCACCCAACAATACAAACTGGCAGCGCAGCATTTTGTCGAGCAACCACCACAACACTACTTGCGTAGAATTTTCTCAAACATTTGCAACAATTAATGCTGCCATCTAACGGCCACTCATTGTCACAAAGTAACCGTAAATACTATGGAGTGGCCGTCAGATGGCGCCACTACGACACGGACTCTTATTTTCAATGTAACTGTCAAGGTCCTGGACAATAACACTGCAGCTGGCAAGGCAATTTTATTTTCAGTTCAAAAACCAGTAATACGTATGCCAAAAAAAAAACAAATGCTGGTTCTTACTTCATGAGCCACTCGAATCGAAACGTCTCAACATACAAAGAGTTTTGGAATTTTGACGACTTGTGGGAAGATATTTTTATGTAAGCCACTAACGCAAGCAGCTCGCTTATAATTAAAAGAAAAAAATGTGATGATATACAGGGTGTTGTTGCGCGATTTCGATGAATATAAAGTAAACTAAAAAGAGGTTCGCTGGTGAAAAAAAAAAAAGAAAAAACAAATAAAACCATATTTAAGAAAGAAGAACGCTACGTGACGATCAACACTACGCTCAGCAAAAGCATGGAAAAATTCAATTGTTTTACGTGCTTGTTTGTGGAACAAATATATTATTTATCCGCTTTCACAAATCTATTTGTATCGCATTTAACAGAAACTAGAATAATAATTATTTTTTTTAAAACAACCATTTAGTGAAGTTATTCTGACTTTTATTGTTATTTTTTTTTAAGTCAAGAAACGTATTGCGTAACAGTGTTGCCACACGTACGGAATTCTCCCTTGATTCAGGAGAATTAGTTCTCCTGAAAATTACGCTAATTAAAGATGTCACAGTCTTCTCGATAATGTTTCATGCTTCATACGTAATTCGTTTTTTGAAATAACGCGCAACAGAGTTGCCAAATGTTCAAACTTTTTTCCGAATCAGGGAATACATAATTCTGCGAATATGTTTCCATGGTGGAGAAGGGTTCGTCGAGAAAAGAAAAAATGAAGTTCTGAAATCGATCGTCTTTTGTTTTCGTTTTTCTCCGCTTTGTGAAAAGTCGTCCTGTTTTCATTTTTCTTGTCATACCACGAAGCTGAAATTGCCAGCTTTTGTTTTTCTCCGCTTTATGAAAAGAGTTGTTCTACTTTTTTGTTTTCTGAGGCAAGAAGTTTTCAAATTGTTTTTTGTTTTCTCCGCTCTTATGAAAAGCGTCGTCTTGTTTTTGTTTTTTGTCGTACTATGAGGTAACACGTTGAAATTGTCGTCTTTTGTTGTTATTCGATAAAAAAAAACAAAAGAAAACAAACAAACGAAACAACGAAACAAACGTCACAAGAATATGAAGAACAAGGTGATCTATAAACAAAAGAAAATCAACGATTCTCCAACGAACCGTAAGGAAATTAAAAAAAAAAAACAAATTCGACAAAAAGAAACAAAAGAAAGCAAAGCAAACCAGACGTGAAAACGTGAAACGTATCCAAAAACAAAAGAAAATCATCGACGTTTCTCTAACGAAGTGTAAGAAAATTAAAAGAAAAAAAAACAAAATCAATAAAGCAAAACGAACGACGAATAGAATGATCTGAAAACAAAAGAAGATCGACGATTCTTTAACAAAAATGAAAAAAAAAGAACTAAAATTAACAACGGAAAACAAACGACGAATAAAGTTTTCCAAAAACGAAAAAAAATCGACGACTTTCTAACGAAGTGTAAAAGCAAAACCAAAACCAAAATCGACAAAGAGAAACAAAAGAAAGCTAAACAAACAAGACGTGGAAAAGTAAATACATCTAAAAACAAAAGAAGATCGACGATTCTCTAACGAAGCGCAAGAAAGATTAAAAAGAAACCAAAATCGACAAAGATAAACAAAAGGAAGCGAAACAAGCCACGAATATTTGAAAACAAAAGAAGATCGTGTAAAAAATTAAAGACGAAAAAGACATCAAAAAGCGAGATGCCTAGGTTATTCCAAAAATACTATAACTCGGAAAAATAAAAACAAAAGACAATTTAAAAAAATTGAACAATCAAAGAATGAGATGGCCTTCGACGCAAAGCTTTTGAAATGAAAATTGAAAAAAAAAAAAGAAAATTTGAAGAAGTGTCAAAGATAAAAGTGACTGAAGATGACTAAATGAAACAGAATAATCGTTTTTCGGAGAATAATCGACATTCATTTGTTTTTCGTTCATTCTATTCTCAGCATGTCGGCGATATTTGATTCAACTTTCTTTTGTTTTTTTTTTCTTTTTCTACCGAATTATTTTTTCAAATAGCTTTTTTTTTTTCATGACAGTCGACATTCATTTGTTTTTTGTTCACCCTATTCTTTTCTTTTTTTTATCGAATGTTTTTTGTTGTTTTTTTTTTGCAGAAATTGTGAAATCGATCCTCTTTTGTTTTTGTTTTTCTTCGCTTTGTGAAACGTCGTCCTGTTTTCGTTTTTCGTCTTTTTTGCAGAAAAAGATGAAGTTGTCGAATCGATCGTCTTTTGTTTTTCTCCGCTTTGTGAAATATCCTGCTTTTGTTTTTCATCTTTTTTTGTTGCAGATGAAATTGTCAAATCGATCGTCTTTTGTTTTTGTTTTTCTCCGCTTTGTGAAAGGTCGACCTGTTTTCGTTTTCTGATGTAAGAAATTGAAATTGTCATCTTTTGTTTTTCGTGTTTTTTAGGCAGAAAAAGATGAAGTTGTGAAATCGATCGTCTTTTGTTTTTGTTTTGCTTTGCTTTGTGAAATGTCGTCCTGTTTTTGTTTTTCGTCTTTTTTTGCAGAATGAAGTTGTCAAATCGATCGTCTTTTGTTTTTCTCCGCTTTGTGAAAAATCCTGCTTTTGTTTTTCGTCTTTTTTGTTACAGAAAAAGATGAAATTGTCAAATCGATCGTCTTTTGTTTCTGTTTTTCTCGGCTTTGTGAAAGGTCGACCTGTTTTCGTTTTCTGAGGTAAGAAATTGAAATTGTCGTCTTTTGTTTTTAGCGTTTTTTTTTGCAGAAATTGTGAAATCGATCGTCTTTTGTTTTTGTTTTTCTCCGTTTTGTGAAAAGTCGACCTGTTTTCGTTTTCTGAGGTAAGAAATTGAAATTGCCGTCTTTTGTTTTTCGTGTTTTTTAGGCAGAAAAAGATGAAGTGAAATCGATCGTCTTTCGTTTTTGTTTTCCTCCGCCTCATGAAAAAAGTCGTCTTGTTTTCGTTTCTTGTTTTTCTGTCGCACTATGAGGTAAGACAAGACGTTGAAACTGTTGTCTTTTGTTTTTCGTTTTTTTTTGCAAAAAAAAGATGACTTTGTGAAATTGATCGTCTTTTGTTTTTGTTTTTCTTCGCTTTGTGAAAAGTCGTCTTGTTTTTGTTTATCTTCTCTTACTATGAAGCTGAAATTGTCAATTTTTGTTTTTCGGGTTTTTTTTTGCAGAAAGCTGAAATTGTGAAATCTATCTTCTTTTGTTTTTCTCCGCGTTGTGAAAACCGTGTTGTAAAAAGTCGTCCTGTTTTTGTTTTTCTTGTCTTACTACGACGTAAGAAGTTGAAATTGTCAGCTTTTGTTTTTCTCCGCTTTATGAAAAAAATCCTTCTCTTTTTGTTTTCTCGGGTAAGAAGTTGAAATTGCCAGATTTTGTTTTTCGTGTTTTTTTGCAGGAATCGTGAAATCGATCGACTTTTGTTTTTGTTTCTCTTCGCTTTGTGAAAAGTCGTTCTGTTTTTGTTTTCTGAGGTAAGAAGTTGAAATTGTCGTCTTTTGTTTTTGGTGTTTTTTTTTTTGCAGCAATTGCGAAATCGATCGTCTTTTGTTTTTGTTTGTCTTCGCTTTGTGAAAAATCGTCCTGTTTTTGTTTTTCTTGTCTTACTATGAGGTAAGAAGTTGATATTGTCGTCATTTGTTTCTCGTCTTTTTTTTTGCAGAAAAAGCCGAAATTGTGAAGTCGATCGTCTTCTATTTTTGTTTTTCTCCACTTGGTGAAAAGTCGTCCTGTTTTTGTTCTTCTTGTCTTACTATGAAGTTGAAATTGTCAGCTTTTGTTTTTCTCTGCTTTATGAATAAAGTCTAGCTGTTTTTGTTTTCTTAAGCTAAGAAGTTGAAACTGTCGTTGTGGTGTAGCCCAATTGAAAGGAAGGATGAACGAGAAATTAGGTAGCAATGAAATAAGTACCAACTGAGAAGAAAGAAGAAGATCGAGGCCAAGGTGGATGAGCGGAATAGGAAGATCCACGTCAGAATGAAACCGAAGATCTACCGGCAAGCTATGACCAGAAAAGATACCAAATAAGAGAAGCGAAGGGGATACGCAGGTTTAATCTAACGAAGGCAGATGTAGTGGTATGGCCATGTTAAAGGGATGAGCAAGGATTTAATGAAGAAAAAAGGAAAATCAAGACCAACGTGGATGAGATGGGTTCAAAGAGCTAAATGAAAGGAAAACCGACGGATATGTTGAAAAGAAATGGGTACCAATTGAGAAGAGAAAAGGCAGATTAAGGCCAACGTGATGGGACGACACAAAGATCTCTGTTGCCACGGCCAACGAATTCCACAATTAGGTAACTGCGAACAAAGAAAGAAATCGATTTCTAGAGATCAGTAGACAAGGCATGATTAAAAAGGAAAGGAAAGGTCGATGTAAACGTAATCTAAGAAAGATAATGAAAGTAGTTGATGTGGTGTAGCCTTATTGAGAGGAAAGATGAACCAGGAATGAAATAAGTACCAACTGAGAAGGAAGAGGAAGATCAAGACCAAGGTGGATGAGCGGAGTAGGAAGATCCACGTCGGAATGAAAGCTGCAACCAGGCAATTGAGAAGATGGAAAGAAATGGAAACTGAGAACTGGAAGGCATACGAAGCGATGCCCTGAAATCGAATGTTATTTAGATTTTTCCAAAGCAAGGACACTCTTTTATGTCCTGGTTGAATAAGTCACTTGATTGCATTTACTGTGTATACCATTCACTTTCTCTTTGTCTCTCAACCCCCTCATGTTTCGTCCTCCACTTCTACTCTACTTTTCCTTGTTTTTCCCAATCAATCTCTTTTCTTCGTTACTTGAGTATTTCTACAATTTTTTCATCTTCTTTTCTATGTCAGTAGATCTCCATCCATTTTTCCACTATTTCTCAATCCGTTTAAACTCCATTCTTTATGTTTTTTTTTTATTATTCTTTCCACTCCTATTTCTTCGCCTCCTTTCCCCCGCCATTTTCTGTTCTATGTCTCCATTCTCTAGAGTCTCTCTTTTTTTTCACAATTTCTCAACCCCTTTCAGCTCCAATCATATTCTATTTGCTTCGGTTTCTTTTCTTCCTCTTCTTCTCCACACCAGCAGTCTTCCCCTCACCAATAAAGCTCTCCATGCATTGTTTTAATTTCTTCTCAATCATTTTCTTGTCCATTGCTTGCGTTGCCTTCGTTGGAATTCGTTCGGGATTTAGTAAACGAAGGAAAACATCTTGCCATGCCATTTACGAGATGAGTTACGAGGAGATTGTGAAAGAGCTGGTCAGAAAAAAGGCGAATATCAAAATGGATTAAAAAAATGAAGGTAACTATCCATTGGAAATTCAGAAAATCAGAAAATACAAAAGTAATATGTAAAGGGTGGATTAAAGGAGCGTGGCTGGTTTTTACAGCCAAGGGACTTAATTAACTTGGCCATTCATTACAAGATGGGACAAAATCAGAGAAGAATAAAGGCTGGATTAAATGAGCGTAACTTATCGATGTCCATTTTGAATATATTTACATATATATATCGCATTCTAAAACATTCCACTTAAACGCATCGGATTAGAGAAAAAAAAGTGCAGTTTGAGGTGAACGGTTTGTTCACACAGAGTTACAGAATTCTTCCCAAACAGTGGTAACCAAATTGTTCCTAAAATTCTATAAACAAAAAAAGTAGCTGAGTTGCCAGATCTACAAGATTTTCCCTAAATCTAAGGATAAGGGATTCGTTCGGGGTTGCCACATATATGGATTTTTCCCAAAATCCGACTCGTAAATTCCACGACGTCTTTGCGTGCGCGTAACCAGAGAGCTTACTGCGCGTTTGTAACTTCCTCGAAGCCTATTTTGAATCGGCACGTCCTTAAATTTTCGTAAACACACTCTCGGGTGTCAGGCGAGTCTGCACTTTCGCATCTCGCACGGGATGGACGAAGGAGGCGTTGCACTCGCCGGGATCAACAACCCCTTATGTAATCACCTTCGTGAATTAGCGAAATCGCATTGTTTTCGAGGTGTCACGTTCGCCGGAGGTGATGTCACACGAAGTGGATCACGTACGACATACGTTTTCATTCAAGCAGGCGCAATTGCGCGACCACCTCTTTTGGTGATGGCGAGAGGGCGGAAATCGTTTGGACTCGTCCAGCCTTCACCGAAACCAGCGACCAAAACAATGACTGGCCGAAATTGGTTCAATGCGGAAATTCGCCTTGGTCAAGGTCTTCGAGGAGTGCGCGAGAAAGAATTTTGGGGAAGAGAGAACGAGGAGGAGGTGGTTCAAGGCTTGCGCTTTTTGATGAATGATGATGGCCTCCAAACGGAGGAGACCCAAAAAAAAAAAGAACCGAGTGAATTCGCACGTGTCGCACGATAAACTCTTGCATAAGACGAGCGTTTCGTTTTAATAAAATAATTCCAGCGTTATTTATAAACATGCAAAGTATACCGCGAGCTGTGCACTTTGTTCACCTAATTCTCATTTGGGCAAAACTGACTCAGCGGATTGATTTATTTATTTTTTTGTTGACACGGCAGGGAGATCTTTGTTTGGTAATCGATTCCGTAACACTTATGACACACGGTGTGACACTATTTTTGGCTTCCCAACGAAATTTGTGTGCTGCTCTGAAAATAGACAAGTGATTTTTAATTGTATCGAGCACGAAACCTGTCCCGCTCGTTTCGGTGATAATTGTCGAGGTCAAGGATTGTTGATGGCGATAGCTTGGACGTTTTTCTTTTTCTTTTTTTCTTTTTGGGTCGAAAACAAGCGAATCGAGCGCACGAATTTCATTATCAGTGCAGCCTGTGCTAGGAGACCGTGCAGGTACGTATTTTTGCATGAAATTCTCGTTTGTCGCTTAAAAATATGAAATGTTATTGTTTTATCCAAAAATCAAACCAAATATCAAATGGTCCAAGTGAAGTGGTCGTTTCGTTGGTGGTGGTTTATGCTGAGAGGTATCACGTTAGCAAAAAAAAAAAAAAAACGACGAACAATTAGTTTAAAAAAATTATAAAAGTAGTGGCCGGAATCATTCCAAGTCAATTCGAATTTATTACGTACTTTTCAGGGAATATTTACTACAGGGTGTCTGCAAAAAGTTGGGCGAATATTAACTTCATTTTTCTTTCAAATGGAACTCCCCCAAATTTTTTGGGTCCAGTTCAACGTTACATCTGTTAATTTTTTATACAACTCACCACACGTCAAAACTCAACTGTTTTCGAGGTATTGACGCTTGAATTTTGATAATAATTCAAAATTTGCCAAGCGGTAAGAGCTACCTCTGCTTTTTCGTAACGAAGCAATCATCACTGAAATAAAACGAAAGTCAAATTTTGATAAAAAAATTTCAACTTTCGAGCGTCAATATCTCGCTTGATGTTTCGTGAGTTAGATGAAAAGATTCGTCAAATTTTGGGCAGCACCTAAAAATGCAAAAAGCAAAAATTATTGGGGGTTTCACCTGAAAAAAGAAAATAAAGTTAACGCTCGCCCAGCTTTTAACAGACACCCTGTAATGCAGAAACTATTTTGCTTAAAAAGTGATCACAAAAGTAAAACGAACTTCAATAAATAACACGAATAGAGAAACTAATAGATTAATTGCTTTTATGTACAGCGTGTCCCAAATATTAATGTTCAGCCACCAAATTAGCATTTTGAAATTAATTCAAAATTTGAAGATGATTGAAGACCATGTGACCCCTCGCTTTCAGTTGCCTTCGTTCTTTTGACAAGATCGGTATGTCATAAGATCCCAATTTTTGAAAATTCTTTGATACAGAAGACTCTGTATTTCCATTGCAAGATCGATCTTCATTTGTTTCCTCTTTTTTTTCCCCTTAATTCTCAGCATATATTTTTGAAAGTCACATAAACAAAAAGACAATTTTTGTTCCATTTCTTTTTTTTTTATTTTGAAGAAATGGGTATTTTTTTAATCCTTTGCATTGATTGATTCATTTGTTTCTTTTTTTTTGTTTAAAAAACGTTGGTTATATTTAAATTTTCTGAACCATTTCCGTTCCAAAATCGATTTTCTTTTGTTTTATTTATTTATTTTTTTTTTTAATTCTTTGGATTCTTTGTTTCTCTTTTTTCTTTAAATTCCGAGGCAAATGAAATTTTTGACTCGGAAGAGACCATTTTCGTCGATCTTCATTTGTTTCTCTTTGGCTCGTTTTTTCGAATCGTTTCCGTTACGAAAACGACTTTCTTTTGTTTTTTTTTTTTCTTCTTTTTTTTGTCTAATTTTGAAGCAACATTTCTGAGAGAAAAAAAAAACTATTGCCAGGGCAAAAAAGGAACAACTGCCAAAGTTCAAAAGCGATCTTCACTTGTTTTTTTTTTTAGTTTCACTTAAAAAAATACTTTTGACAGTTCTTTTATTTCGTAGGACACGGAAGATGACCTTGAAAATAAAAGCGAACTTGACAAAACGATGCTTGCCAATTTTTAAAAATTTTTGACAGCATTTCCGCTGCAAAAGCGATTTTCATTTGGTTTTTTTTTAGATTCGCTTAAAAAATATATCTTTTATGTCGTAGGACACAGAAGATGACCTTGAAAAAAAAACCAAATTGACAAAGCGATGCTTACCATTTTTTTTAAATTTTTTTGGCAATATTTTCGCCCCAAAAACGGTTTTCATTTGTTTTTTCTTTAGTTTCGCTTAAAAAAATATTTCTTTTAGACACAGAAGATGACCTTGAAATACAACAAAAACGATTTTCTTTTGTTTTTTTTTTTTTTTGAAAAATTACTTTTGGGAAAAAGACAAAAGACAGAAAATGAATAACTGCCAAATTTGAAAAGCAATCTTCATTTGTTTTTTTTTTTTAATCTCATTAAAAAAAATATTTTAAAGTTTTTTTTGTATCGTAGGAGACAGAAGATGACCTTGAAAACAAAAACGCAATTAAGAAAACGATGCTTGCCATTTTTTTTTTAATTCCGTGACAGCATTTCCGCCCCAAAAGCGATTTTCATTTGTTTTATTTTCTTTTTGAAAAAATACTTCTGAGAGTCATTTCGATCCACTTGATCCCAAAAGGGAGAAAAAACAAAAGACAGACAAAAAAGGAATAACTCTCAAATTTCAAAAGCGATATTCATTTGTTTTTTTTTTAATTTCACTTAAAAAAATACTTTCGACAGTTTATTTATACCGTACGACACAGAAGAAGATGCCCTTTGAAAAAGAAAAAACGAAATCGACAAAAGCGATACTCATTTGTTTTTTTTTTTAGATTCACTTAAAAAAATACTTTTGACAATTATTTTATGACGTAAATTGACAAAAGCGATTTGCATTTGTTTTTTTTTAGTTTCACTTACAAAAAGAATATTTTCGACAGTTTTTTTTTATATCGTACGACAAAGAAGATGACCTTGAAAAAAAAACACGAAATCGATAAAAGCGATTTTAATGTTTTTTTTTTTTTTTGAAAAATTTCTTCCACTCGATCCCAAAAGAGAGAGAAAACAAAAAACAGACAAAAAAGAAATAACTTAAATTTCAAAAACCATTTTCATTTGTTTTTTTAAAAAAAAAAAAATATATTTTTGACAGTTCTTTTATGTCGGGGGATACCAGACCTTGAAAACAAAAACGAAATTGCCAATTTTTTTAATTTTTGGCAGCATTTCCACCACAAAAGCGATTTTCATTTGTTTTTTTTTTTTTTTGAAAAATTACTTCTGAAAATCTTTTGGATCCACTTCATTCCAAATGAGAGAAAAACAAAAGACAGACAAAAAAGAAATAACTCAAATTTCAAAAACTGATGTGAAATCACTTCAAACAATATCGACAGAAGATGACCTTGAAAACAAAAACAAAATTAACAAAACGATGCTTGCGATTTTTTAAATTTTTTGACAGCATTTCCGCCCCAAAAACGATTTTCATTTTCTTTTTGAAAAAATACTTCTGAGAATCTTTTGGATCCATTTGATCCCAAAAGAGAGAAAAAACAAAAGACAGACAAAAAAAAAAAGAAATAACTGCCAAATATCAAAAGCGATATTCATTTGTTTTATTTTTAGTTTCACTTAAAGAAATATTTTCGACAGTTTTTCTATATCGTATGACACAGAAGATGACCTTGGAAAAAAAAACGAAATCGACAAAAGCGATTTTCATTTGTATTTTTTTCTTTTTTTTTTGAAAAATGTCTTCTGCGAATCCTTTGGGTCCACTTGATCCCAAAAGACAGAAAAAAAAACAAAAGACAGACAAAACAGAAAGAAGTATCAAATTGCAAAAACAATTTTCATTTATTTTTATTTTTTGTTTCAATTAAAAAAAATATTTTTGACAGTTCTTTTATGTCGGGGGATACCAGACTTTGAAAACAAAAACGAAATTGCCAATTTTTTAATTTTTGGCAGCATTTCCACCACAAAAGCGATTTTCATTTGTTTTTTTTTTTTTTTTTGAAAAATTACTTCTGAAAATCTTTTGGATCCACTTCATTCCGAAAGAGAGAAAAACAAAAGACAGACAAAAAAAGGAATAACTGCCAAATTTCAGAAGCGATCTTCACTTGTTTTTTTTTTTAGTTTCACTTACAAAAAATATTTTCGACGGTTCTTTTACATCGTAGGACACAGAAGATGACCTTGAAAATGAAAGCGAACTTGACAAAACAACGCTTGATAATTTTTTTTAAAGTTTTTGACAGCATTTCCGTCCCAAAAGCGATTTTCATTTGTTTTATTTTCTTTTTGAAAAAATACTTCTGAGAGTCATTTCGGTCTCCCAAAAGAGAGAAAAAACAAAAGACAGACAAAAAGGAATAACTGTCAAATTTCACTTAAAAAATATTTTCGACAGTCTTTTTTTTATTTTGTACGACACAGAAGATGACCTTGAAAAAAAAAAACGAAATCGACAAAAGCGATTTTAATTTGTTTTTTTTTTGAAAAATTTCTTCCAAAAGAGAGAAAAAACAAAAAACAAAGAAAAAAGAAATAACTGTTAAATTTCAAAAACCATTTACATTTGTTTTTTTTTTGGTTTCAATTAAAACAAATATTTTTGCTAGTTCTTTTATGTCGGGGGACATAGAAGACCTTGAAAACAAAAACAAAATTGCCATTTTTTTAATTTTTTGACAGCATTTCCACCACAAAAGCGATTTTCATTTGTTTTTTCTTTTTTTTTTGAAAAATTACTTCTGAAAATCTTTTGGATCCACTTCATTCCAAAAGAGAGAAAAACAAAAGACAGACAAAAAAAGGAATAACTGCCAAATTTCAGAAGCGATCTTCACTTGTTTTTTTTTTTTAGTTTCACTTACAAAAAATATTTTCGACAGTTCTTTTACATCGTAGGACACAGAAGATGACCTTGAAAATGAAAGCGAACTTGACAAAACAACGCTTGATAATTTTTTTAAAGTTTTTGACAGCATTTCCGCCCCAAAAGCGATTTTCATTTGTTTTGCTTTTTTCCCCTATTGTTTACAATTAAATTTAGGTCAGTTTTGATTAATTTTTTTTGTTACAATTTGTTTATACTTGATTCCCTGTTGTTGGCCATATTGCAGTTGGGAATAAATTACTTGATATTTGATGATGGTTTTCTTTTTTTTTTTTTTTTTGAAAACTCATGGGTTATTTTTTTTTTCTGCGATATATCTGACTCGATTTCAAAGTCTAAGAACCTTTCACACGTTCTGACTTACTTACGGGGGGTTGCCAAAAAAAAATTACTCCAACAAATTTAACAAAACAACAAATTAAAAATTGACAAGCGAAAATCACTATGTGCCGTTGAGAATTAAATAAGATATTTTGAACTGAAGTGAAACCGTGCGAGTTTACGGAAACGAAACTTTCTTCGCGAAAACGAAGAAGTGGTCATCCGACATTGACTCTGCTTCTTTCCAGGTCCAGCATTCGGACCAAAATGAATTCATGAATGAGATGCAATGCTATGATACCGCGGATGCAGAAGAAACGACCAATCAGCAAGAGGGGAGATTGAGACCGATTGGCTCGGCCGGAAGACTCCTCCTACGCCCGTCTCACGCATCTCCCCCCTCAATCGGCTTAAGTTTTGAGGTTGAGTAACGTATAAAAGGTTTGCTTTAGTACGACATAGCATTGACACTCATAGAGCGAGCAAGCAGCAGCAGCAGTACCACATAGACAAAAGGTGATCGGTGATCGAAGAAGAAGAAGAAGAACAAGACTAAAAAAAAAATGTTCCTTTACGGTTTCATGTGGTTGTGGAGTGTTGCGTGCGAAGAAGTGTCGGCCAGTCTCTTGCTCGTATTCTTCACGGTGTTATTATTTATTCGGCTCATTCAGGTGGTAAGGGAGACGTCTTCCTTACCCCCGGGACCTTGGGGATTGCCCGTGGTCGGGTCGTTACCGTTTCTGAAGGGCGATCTCCACCTGTACTTTCGCGATCTCACCCACAAGTACGGCTCGTTGATTTCGACCCGGCTCGGTTCGCAACTGGTTATAGTGCTGAGTGATTACAAGATGATAAGGGACGCCTTCCGCAAGGACGAATTCACGGGAAGGCCGACCACGGAGTTCACGAGCATCCTAGGAGGCTACGGTAAGTAAATCTTCAGTCAGTAAGTCGTCAGACGAGATGGCACGCGCCACGGACTGAACTAATCTGTTAAATTATTGAACGAGCGCGCCGCAAACACAACTCAATTATCTTTGACAGGGCCGGACTTGCACGTAACGGCGATCAGAAATCGATTGAAAATTCTTAGCGTAAATTACTTTTCAAACGACCGAACGAATCAAACAAGAAAAAAATTGCAAACGAAAATGTTTCGATATTTATACGGCCTCGTCAGTAAAGAGCAACTCTGTCATTTCGATTGCAAAACGCAGCAAAAATCTTCATTTCCTTCTTTAATTCAAAGTTTTATTTTTTCAAGGCCGTTACTTCCATTGCGAAAGCGATTTTCATTTGTTTCTCTTTCTTGTTTTAATTCTGAGCAGATGTTTTTGTGAGTCATTTAACCGTAGGAAGAAGAATGTCTGTAATTTTGAACAAATATTTTTAAAAATCCTCTCGGTAGATGGTTTTGACGGAAAAAAACGTTTTCATTTGTTTTTGATTTAATTTTGAACCTTTTCGATCCAAAAATTTAATTCCAAAAAAAAAAAAACGACCGTCAAACCAAAAAATTTTTTGCAAAAAACGATTTTCATTTGTTTCTCTTTTTTTTTCGTTGAATTTTGTATCAATATTTGTTTGGAAAAAAAACGATTGACTCATAAAGAAGGAACAACTGACAAATGTTTTTTTTTTTCGAGACCACCTCCGTTTCAAAAGCGAACTTCATTTGTTTGTTTTTCTTTTTGAATTTCCGAAATTCTTTGGCACAGAAAACCGTCGATCTTCATTCGTTTCTCTTTTCTCTTTTAATTCTAAGCGCATATTTTTGAGAATCCTTTCGCATAGACAAAAAAAGACGTTTCTTTGCTCGATTGTTTTTTTTTTTTTTTAATTTTGAATAATTACCTATTTTTAAGGGTCCTCCCGTTAAGTGATTTTGAAAAAAAAAATTGACAAACACGCTCATCTTTTTGAATCGTTTTCGTTCGATAAACGATTTTCATTTGTTTCTCTTTTTTTTTGTTTAATTCTGAATCCATATTTCTTTGGAAAGAAAAAACAGTCGACCGATAAAAAAGGAACAACTGACAAGACCACCTTCATTTCGAAAGCGATCTTCATTTGTTTCTCTTTTTTCTTCAAATTCTGAAACAAATGAAATTTTTGAGGATCCTCCGACACAGAAAACCAATCGATCTTCATTTGTTTCTTTTTCTTTCAGTTCTAAACACATATTTTTGAAGATTCTTTCACGTAGACAAAAAGAAAGCCGTTTTTTGTTTCTGAGGAAAAGAAACAACTGACTGATAAAAAAAAGGAACAGCCGACAAGTTTTTGTTTCGAGACCAACTTCCATTTCAAAAGCGATCTGCATTTGTTTCTCTTTTTTTTAAATTTTGAAACAAATGAACTCTTTGGTACAGAAGAAGAAACGTTGGCTAACTTTTGATTGTCCCGAACCGTTTATCGTTCCATAACCAGTTTTCATTTGTTTCTGTCTTGTCTAATTTGGAAGAAATAAATTCGAGAATCCTTAGATGCAGGAGAGTATGTAGTTCCATTGGAAAGTCGATCTTCATTTGTTTCTCTTTTTTTCTTTTAATTCTAAGCACATATTTTTGAGAATCCTTTCGTTTTTTGTTCCATTTTTTTTTAAATTTTGAACAAATATTTTAAAAAATATTTGCGAGAAACAAAACAATTGACAGATAAAAAAAAAGGAACAACAGACGAATTTTTATTTCGAGACCGACTTCTATTTCAAAAGCGATCTTCATTTGTTTCTCTTTTCTTTTTATTTCGAAACAAATGAATACTTGTTTTTTAATTCTAAGCACATATTTTTGAGAATCCTTTGGTATAGACAAGAAAAACGTTTTTTGTTCCTTTTTTTTTAATTTTGAACAAATGTTTTGAAGAATTCTCCCGTTAGGTGGTTTTGAAAAAAAAAAAAATGAGAACCAAAAGAATTCTGGCTTATTTTTCCGAAACGTTTCCCTCCCAAAAACGATTTTCATTTGTTTCTCTTTTTTTCTGTTGACTTTTGAATCAGTATTTCCGAGGAAGAAAACAATTGACAGATAAGAAAAAAGAAGCAACTGACAAATTTTTATTTTGAGACCAGCCTCCATTTCAAAAGCGATCTCCATTTGTTTCTCTTTCTGAAAGAAATTAAATTTTTGACTTTTTTCCATTTTAAGATCGATTTTCATTTGTTTCTCTTTTTTTATAATTCTTAGCACATATTTTTGAAAATCCTTTGGCACAGACAAGAAATACATTTTTTGTTCTTTTTTTTTAAATTTTGAACAAGTATTTGTCCGCTAGGTGATTTTGAAAAAAAATTATGGTTTACTTTTCCGTTCCGTTCCAAAAACGATTTTCTTTTGTTTTTCTCTTTTTATGCAATTTTGAAACAACATTTCTAAGAAAAAGACAGACAAAAGAAGGAACAACTGCCAAATTTTTATATTTCGAGACCCCACCTCCATTTCAAAAGCGATCTTCATTTGTTTCTTTCTTTTTTTTTTTTTTAATTACGAACTAACTTTTGATTTTTCCGAACCATTTACCGTTCTAAAACCAATTTTCATTTGTTTCTTTTTTCTTGTTCAATTTGGAAAAGATACTTCTGAGAATCCTTTGGATTCACTTGATCTCGAAAGAAACAATTGACAGACACAAAAGGAATAATCGTTTTTCGAGACCATCTCCATTTCAAAAGTGACCTTCTTCATTTGTTTCCTTTTTTTGTTTCGTCCAAAGAAATACTTTTGGCGGTCCTTTGATATTGGAGGGACACAGAGAAGATGACCTTGAACGCAAACAAAAATTATCAAAACAGTGGCTTGCCGATTTCTTTATTTTTTGAGACCATTTCCGTTGCGTTTGTTTTTTCTTCAATTTCGAACAAATGTTTTTAAGAGTTTAATTTCAAGGACATCTCTGCCTCTGCACTAGATGGCGCTGGCACTAACACTTTCACAATTATGGTAATTTTTTTCTTCTTTCTTTCTTCTGATGTTAAGTTTCCTACAACTATTTTTTTACTAAATTTCACGCTTTTTGTAATGTTTTTTTTTTTAAGTAAAGAGGCGATAATGAAGCTCGCTTATTGTACACTAGGTGGCGTTAGCAGAAACGCTTTAAAAATCGAGGTAGACTTTCAATTTCTACGACATTTTAAGTCACCACCACCACCAATTTATTTTTAAACGTCATAAACGCTTGCTTTTGTTTTTGTTTCTAACATTTATAAAAGTAAAAAGACGACCGCGAAGTTCACGCATTATACACTAGGTGGCGCCTGCAGTGACGCTTTAAAAATCGAGGTATGGTTTTAATTTCGATGACGCTTGATTTTGTTTGTTTTTTTCTAACGTTTTTGAATAGTAGAAAGGCGACAATGAAGTTCACTTATTGTACACTAGGTGGCGCTGGCAGAAACGCTTTAAAAAACGAGGTCGAGTTTCAATTTCTATGACATTTTAAGTTACCACCACCACCAATTTGTTATTAAACGTCATAAACGCTTGCTTTTGTTTTTTCTAACATTTATAAAAGTAAATAGGCGATCGCGAAGTTCACTAATTGGACACTAGATGGCGCCTGCAGTGTTGCTTTAAAGATCGAGGCGTGATTTTAACTTCTGCGACATTAAATCATCACAAGCAATTTGTTATGAATGTCCTGAACGCTTGCTTTTGTTTTTTCTAACGTTTACAAAAGTAAAAAGGTGATCGTGAAGTTCACTGCTCGTACACTAGATGGCGCCAGCAGTGAACGCTTTAAAAATTTCGACACGTTTTTAATTATTACGACATTAAAACACCTGCGTGCCAAATTGTTACTGAACTTCAAAAACAATTGGCTTTGTTTTCCCTAATTTACAAAAGGTGATGGTGAAGGTTATGAAAACAATAATCAATAGCAGAATAACGTATGGACATGACTTTCAATTGTTTATTACTCGCTCTGTGTAAGCGAATATTAAAGGTCAAGTTCACGACGCCGCGCCGCCGTATCATAAAACTATAAAAAACGTCATGAGGGTATTTAAAATTTGACAAACGCGTTTACTAGACAATAGGTGGCGCCGGCAGAAGCGCTTTAAAAATCGAGGCAGAGTTTTAATTTCTATGCCATTAAATCGCCACCACTAATTTCCCATTAAATGTCACGAACGTTTGCTTTTGCTTGTTTTAAACGTCCATAAAAGTAAAAAGGCGACCGTGAAGTTCGCGCATTGTACACTAGATGGCACCTCCGGTGACTCTTTAAACGTCGAAGTGTGGTTTTAATTTGTACGACATCAAATCATCACCAATTTGTTACTAAATGTCATAAACGCTTGCTTTTGTTTTTTCTAACGTTTATAAAAGTAAAAGGGCGATCGTGAAGTTCACTGCTTATACACTAGGTCGTGAACGCTTTAAAAATGTCACACGTTTTTAATTGTTACGACATTAAAAGCCGCCAGCGCGCCAAATTGTTACTAAACTTCAAAAACAATTGGTTTTGCTTTCTCTCATTTACGGCGAAGGTTATGGAAACAATTGTAAATAGCAGAATAACGTATAAAGGCATGACTTTCAGTTGTTATTGCTCGCTCTGTGTAAGTGTGTGCTGAGCGAATATTAAAGGTCAAGTTCACGATGACGCGCCGCCGCGTCATAAAACCATAAAAAACTTTATGAGGGTATTTAGATTTTGACAAACGCGTTTACTTTTTTTAACAAATTTTTATTATGAGTAGGCCATGGAAAAGAAGCTTTTACATGAGATTACACAACAAATTATTGTTTTTTTATTTATTTAATTTAAATTGTAACAAAATACCCCCAGAAAATTTTGGCGGTAAATCGGCTGGATTGCTATGAGGCCCCCCAGCATCTTCTGTGTAGCTTTTCGGTCCTAGTTGGGACCTCATCAGCAGAAGAGAACTCCGTAGCAATCTCGAGGACCAACAAGACTTACTTACGCAAAGATAGCAAGCATGTCATTCTGACTTATAATTGTGATGAGAATAGCAATATTGTTACCTCCTGCCTCATATGCTATTACGCACGAGATGGCCAGTATGGACAGTCACAAACAAAATTTCCTCACCTTGATTGTACCTACATTTGGCCAGTCGGTATGTGGCAGTAAATTAATAAATTCAATTTATTTATCGTAAATGAATTATACAAGTGAGTTGAAAACCATTTCGGATACGACCCTGTCATTTTATCGAAGGACCAAAATTTGCAGAAGTCTGAATCCGGCCCTGTCCTTTCAATACGTCGATCGCCGCGGTATCCAATTGACATACTTATTGTAATAACGCTCGCGTCAACCTTCTTACAACCTTGACAGGTCAGCTTTTTGAGTAAAAGTGGCCGCAAAATAGTTCTCACCGATTCACGAGCATAATCGACGACCGATAAGGCGTAATCAAGCTAACCCACTTTGTCGTTTCTATTCAAGTCGAGTGCGTCATTATTGTTTAACAAACCGAGAGCGCGCGGAATCAATCGTCTATTTTTAAAACAATGTCGCAAGCGCGTTTTTATCATATGGGTCAGAGCGATCCTAATCGGACTTTTTCTTTCGCTCGCAGGAATCATCAACACCGAGGGCAGCCTCTGGAAGGACCAGCGCAGGTTCTTGCACGGCCGGTTGAGGCACTTCGGCATGAGCTACATCGGCGCCAGGAAGGCGCAGATGGAGAGCCGCATCATGCGGGAGGTCGAGAGCTTCCTCTGCGTGCTCAAGGCCCAAAAGAACGAACCGGTGGACCTAAATTCGTATTTCGCCGTGTCCATCTCGAACGTCATCTGCGACATCATCATGTCGGTGCGTTTCTCGCACAACGACGCCAAATTCGGGCGTCTCATGACACTCTTCGACGAGGGCTTCAAACTCTTCGGTACGCTCAGTCCGGTCCTGTTCATACCCATCCTGCGTTACATACCCAGGATGACCAAGACACGTCAGAAGATAGTTGAGGTATCTATAATTTTTATATATTTACAAATACTCTGTGATCAAAAAAGATTTTCTGATATTACGATCATCCTCGACGAGTGTCCAGGGCAACGTCCCCTAATCATTTCTAATCACAAACCTTCTTTTTAATATAGAACCGTGATGAAATGGGCATCTTCCTGCAAGAAACAATCGACGAGCACCGCAGGACTTTCGACCCAAGCCACGTCAGAGACCTCCTCGACGCCTACCTCTTCGAAATCCACAAAGCCGACGAAGAAGGCACCGGCCATCACCTGTTCGAAGGTCGCGATCATGGTAAATCCCCCCGAATTTCGTTTCGTTTCGATTCGAAGCTCATTCGCTCGTTTTCAGATCGTCAGATCCAACAGATCATGGGCGACCTCTTCTCGGCCGGCGTGGAGACCATCAAGACCTCGCTGCAATGGAGCGTCCTGTTCATGCTGCACCATCCGCACGTGATGAAGGCCGTGCAGGAGGAACTGGACGGGGTCATAGGTCGCCATCGACTTCCGAAATTGGAAGACATCGCGTACCTTCCGGTCACCGAGTCGACCATACTCGAGGTGCTCAGGATATCCAGCGTCGTCCCCATGGGTACGACGCACTCACCCACCAGGTAGGTCTTCAAACAAGTATTTGAACAGCGTTGCCAGATCCTAAAGGAAACTACACAATGCGTTAGGTTTGGCAACCGATCAGATATTAATTGACACATGAATTTCCATTCAATTCACAGTCAATGAGTTCAATAAGAACCAAACAGGTGAACTCAGTCAAAATGAGTTGAGTTTGTAACGTTTACGAAATCACTTGAATTGATTTGAATTGGTCAAATGTGTATAGGTGAGTTCAATTGAATTGAGCTGAATTCGATATATTTACAACTGCATTCAATTTGGCTTGAATTGTATTGAATTGAGATGAATTGAACTTGAATTGTATTGCCTTGAATTCAAAGGGTTGAATACGTTGAAATACAGTTGAAATGAGTTATAAGTTGCACTCGTACTGAGTGAATTGAGTTGAATTTCTCGTGCTCGAAACCCCAAATGGTTGGTTCTCTACGAATCAATTCTAAAATTGACTTGATTCAAATTTACCGAGTTCGAATCGCATTGTGTTCAAAATCGGTTCAACTTGCGATCAAATTCGTTTCATTGTTAATCAACTCCACTTGATTATTGTCGAATTGAACGTCAGAGTTCAACTGAATTGAACTTATTCAAAACCTGAATTGAGATGAATTGAGGAGTGAAATTGTATTGAATTGAGGTTGAGTATGTCTACAGCTAAGCTAAGCGATAGAACTGGATTCGAGCTAATTGAATTGAGTTGAATTTGAAACCGCAAATCGATTCTAAAATTGAATCTGACTGCTTCGATCGAGTTCAAATCGCATTGAATTTAATTCAGCCACTGAACGGCTTTGTTGATTTCGAATCAACTCGATTCACGTGTGACCAACTCGTTTTTGAATTTATGGATTCAACTCTTTGATTATACTAGACGCGTTAAGCCCTCAATTCAATTTCCGCGGCGTTCAGTTGTTTTCAAATTACTTTTGAATCAATTCAACTAGTGAATAAATTTTCTTGATTCTTAATCAACTCCGTTTAAGTGTAACCAGATCGTTTTTGTTGAGTTTGGAACTGAATTAAATTGATTCGAATTTAGATCCAGTTACACAAAACCTGATTGGAGATGAATTGATCTGAAGGAAATTTGACTTAAACTGTCTAGTCTTGAATTGAATTGGGTTGAATACGTCCATAGCAGAAATGAGTACAGCGCAATTGAGTTAAATTTGGTGCTTGGTTATCTGCGAACAAATTCAATTTTATTCAAATTGTACAAAACACGGATTGAATTGAGATGAATTGATCTGAAGGAAATTTGACTTAAATTGTATCGTCGTGCACTAAATTGGCTTACAGTTGAAATTAAGTCTATGCGATTGAGTTGAACTTGGGCTATCGAAACTTGAATTGAATTGAGATGAATTGACCTGAAGCAATTGTATTTTCTTGAATTAAACTGGATTGAACACGTTTATAGTTGAAATGAATTCTACGCGGCTGAGTTGGATTGATGCTAATGAAATTAACCACGAATCAATTCAATTTTCGAATTGATTTAAATTGAATTGAGATGAATTGAACCGAGGGAAATTTGACTCAATTTGTATCCTCTTGAATTCAATGCGTTGAACACATCTACAGCTGAAACGAGTTTGGTTTGAGCTAGATGAATTGATTTGAATTGTTCGTGCGATTGTTTTTTCTTTCCTGCGAATCAATTCGAAGCCATCGTAAACTCTCGTGGGACGGGCGTGAAAATCGGATTACGCCAGGACCGCGCCGAGCGTTTCAATTTACAAGTCAAATAACGCAATAATTTATGCGTTAACCGCGAACGAAACGCGCTCGGAATCGTTCGGAACGAATTTTTTCCATTGGACGTGAGTCACAATAATCGACCGTTACTTCGTGATTTTTGTTTACGATCTCGTAAATTACATAAAAGCATTATTGACCGATTTAATTAACGATTCCGCCGCGGGCTTGCGAAACGAGATTGAGAAATCGGCAGCATTCTGCAGACAGATCCGAGCACGCGGAGAGTTCGTTGAACCCGAAGAATGAGCAGCGGGTTCACGACTCACACCGTCTTTTTTTTTTTTTAAGGCGTACGCCGCGAACTTTCACTTTTTCGCAGGTGCAAATTTGACTACTGACCCAATCTTTCAAGGATCACCGCGAGAGCGAACGCATTTCTATCCGAAAAGGGTACGTGCGAATCACCGCGACGAACGGCGACGTCGAATTTCGATCAAACCCAATCTGCAAGGTCAATTTAAATATACACGCGGCCCACTCAGCGACGGAATCATTATCTAAGTGGCGACGTCATAAACCAGCTTAAATTCAACCCAACCCAACCCAATTCAATTAAATTCAAGTCGCACCTTGAGTTCACGTCGATTATGAACGTGTTGAATTCAATTCAGCTGAATTTTGTTAAAAACTCACCATCAATTAATTTCCGAACTGCACTTAATTGAGGTTTTAAATTCAGGTTTTAAGTTCAATGCGTGAATTGTACTTAAGTCAATTCTAAAGTCAGCTTGGATGCAGTCAACAGTTTTAAATATTAAACTCACTTCAGCTGAATTCAAATTGTTCGATTCAGTTCAGTCTCGAAACAACTCAATTCAGAAATCTACATTCGTTCAATTCTGTTCATAAACTCAATTCACTTTCTAACTACACATTCAACCGAATTCCACTAGCTTCACGGTTCACTTGAACAGCTGCGTTGAGTACAATTCAATTGAACCGCTGCTCATTCCTGATTCAATTCAACAAGTGTTCAACTCAGTTCAATTGAATTCAAATTGCTTTGATTGACTTCACTGATTATGGATCTACAATGTATTGGTGTGTGAACTCTATTCGACTCAATTCAACCCTTTGTAAACTCTATAAACCAAATTAAAGAATTGGGAGTGAAGTCAATTCTGAATTCTGCTAAAAATGAGGAGCTCAGGTGCATTCAACTCTGTTGAATTCGGATTGTTCAATTCACTTTAGTCCCGAAACAACTCGGTTCAGATATTTGTCAAAAATATTCAGCTCAATTTTGTTCATAAACTCGAGTAAGTTTTGAACAATACAGAATTCACGTTTTAATTCAATTCAAATAGCTGGATTCAATTCGACTAGTCGTTAACTCAATTCAATTGGATTCAAGCGATTATTTCGTTTCAATTTTGTTCATAAACTCAATTAATTTTTGAACAACACACTTAACCGAATTCAACTAGCTTGACGATTCAGTTGAACAGCTGCGTTGAGTTCAATTCAATTGAATCAGTTAAATGCTGTTCCTTCTTTATTAAATTCTACAAGTTTTCAAACTCAATTCAAATGAATTCAAATTGCTTTGATTGACTTCACTAGTCACTTATGACTGATTGTGGATCTATAATGTACTCGTGTGTGAACTCTATTCGACTCAATTCAACCCTTTCTAAACGCTGAAAGCCAAATTGAAGAATTGGAGTGAAGTCAATTCTGAATTCTGCTAAAAATAACGAACTCAGATGCATTCAATTCAGTTGAATTCGGATTGTTCAATTCACTTTAGTCCCGAAGCAACTCAATTAAAAAATTTAGGAACTATATTCAGCTCAATTTTGTTCATAAACTTAATTAAGTTTTGAACAATATTGAGTACGGTTAGCTTCACGATTCATTTAAATTCAAATTCCTGGATTTAATTCGGCTAGTCGTTAACCCAATTCAATTGAACTCAAGTGATTATTTCGTTTCAATTTTGTTCATAACCTCAATTCATTTGTGAACTATACATTCAACCGAATTCTACTTGCTTGACGATTCAGTTGAACAGCTGCGGTGAGTTCAATTCAATTGAATCAGTTAACTACTGTTCATTCCTTATTCAATCCAACTCAATTCAATTGAGTTCAAATTGCTTTGATTGACTTTACTGATTATGGATCTACGATGTATTCGTGTGTGAACTCTATTCGACTCAATTCAACCCTTTCTAAACTCTATAAACCAAATTGAAGAATTGGAATCAAGTCAATTCTGAATTCTGCTAACTCAGATGCATTCAAATCAGTTGAATTCGGATTGTTCAATTCACTTTAGTCCCGAAACAACTACGTTCAGAAATTTGCCAAAAATTTTAACCTCGATTTTGTTCATAAACTCAATTAAGTTTTGAACAATACAGGATTCACGTTTCAATTCAATTCAAATAGCTGGATTCAACTGGGCAAGTTGTTAACCAATTCAATTGCTTCGATTGAATTCACTGATTACGTTTCTGATTTTATTCAACTCAATTCAATTTAACTTCGTTGAACTCAATTCAACTGTAAACTTTTGAATTCCATTCGAAATTCAACCCATCACAAATGCCTAGATGTAGATGAAAACAACGAATACTTATGGTATGCATTTGTTTTTGTTTTTTCAGAGACGTCCAATTCAGCGGTTACACCCTTCCTCAACACGCCCAAATAGTGCCGCTCCTTCACGCCGTCCACATGGACCCCCAACTCTGGACCGAACCGGAGAAATTCAACCCCTCCCGCTTCATCAACGCCGAAGGCAAAGTGACCAAACCCGAGTACTTCCTCCCGTTCGGCGTGGGCCGAAGGATGTGCCTCGGGGAAGTCCTTGCCCGCATGGACATGTTCCTGTTCTTCTCGTCGCTCCTCCACACGTTCGACATCTCGGTCCCCAAGGGCGAGAAGCTTCCGAGCCTGAAGGGCAACACCGGCGTCACCATCACGCCCAACCCTTTCAAAATATGCCTGCGCCCCCGCCCCATGGAATGGGACTGCATCTCGTCGACGATACGGTCGGCCGGAAGTCACTAAGAGTTCCAAGGGGGTAGAAATCTTGCGCCTGAGGGATTTCGGAGCACGGTGTCTTGGAAGTGGTTCCTAGCGTTGCATACTTAAGAGAAAAGGCATGTACTTATTAATTTTACTCTCTCTTTTTTTTTTGTTTGTAATTCTTTGACTACACAATAGAACTCTTTTCGTTAAACAGATCTCCGACCGGGTTCGGCTGTGCATTGAAAGTGTTCATACTCATAATTTAGTATTCGCTAGATTTAAGTAGGCTAGTCATCATCAACAGATTATGTAATGCCAACTGTTTTTATAGTTTTTATCGGGACTTGTAAAGGAGAGAGCGTCGGATACCTTACGAGATTACGAGAAAATTGGGGGGTCTTAACCAATAGCTCACTTTTTTCAATTGTTTTTATAGATTCACCACACCATTACCATAATCAATGACATACGAAATGTGCAAAACTGAGCTAAACTCAACTAAATAGAAGAAGAAAAAATTGGGGGCTATATAGCCCCAAAAGAAGAAAAAATTAGGGGCTATATAGCCCCAATAGAAGAAGAAAAATTGGGGGCTATATAGCCCCACTTGATATTCCTCCTTGCCCTCAAGCAGTTTCTCATCACCATCGATGTATTAAATGAATTTCGTTTTTTAATACACGAGTTCGGGGCAGATGAAATTTGGGGGCTAACTAACGCCATGCGAGGTCTCCCTTTTCTCTCGTTTAAAGTATTGCTTTTACACGTTCATAACGCCACGGCTTCAATATTAATATAACACGAATGAAGGCCATTAGTGGTAGAGCTTCACAAAATAGAAGAAATTGGGGGCTAATAGCCCTCTTTATTTTCATACATTTCTTACTCCCATCAACATATGAGATGGATCTTGCTCTTTAATCCGCATACTACCGGAGATTTTATGGGGCAGAAAAAAAGTGGGGGCTAAGTAACTCTTAATTTGGGGCTAAGTAGTCCCTTGATATCCCCCTTCATCTTCAAGCAGCTTTTCATTACCATCGATGAGTGAAATGGATTTCGCTTTTTAATATACGTACTTTACGCGATAGACGAAATTGGGGGCTAAGTCACGATAGCACCTTCAGTTTCTCTCTTTTCATTACTTTAGGCGTTTGTTAAACAATTTCAATATTAATGACGTATAATGTGTAAGGTAGTTCTTTTCAATATATCTGCGTTAGTGACTTGGTGAGATTAAAAAAAAATGGGGGCTAAGTGACGTCGGTGCCTTCTCTTTCTTTCGTTTTCATTACTCTATATATTTGTCACATAATTTCAATATCAATGACATATCATATGAAGTAGGTTATTGGTCATTAATGCGTGAGGTAGGTCTTTACGAAATCGGGGGCTAAGTTCTCCTCTCCCTCAATATCCCTGTTAATCTTTACACAGCTTTTCACTAGTGCCAACATCTAAATTGAATCTCCCTCTTTAATATCTACGCTGGTGAATTGGCGAGATTGAAAAAAAGGGGCTAAGTGACGTCTCTCGTTTTGTGACGTAATTTCTATATCACTGACATATCATATGAAGTAGATTATTGGTCATTAATGCGTGAGGCAGGTCTTTACGAAATTGGGGGCTAACTACCCCTCCCCCTCAATATCTCTTGACACCATTTTTTTACTAGCGTCAACATCTAAATTGAATCTCGCTATTTCGTATCTGCGCTCGTGATTTAGCGGAATTGAAAATGGGGGCTAATTGACGTCAACACATTCCTTTTCTGTCCCATTTAAAATCGTTCGTTTCTTGATTGCTTTTATCACTATCATAAAATGGAGGAGGCCACTAATTATAATTATAACTGCGTGTTTGAGCTTTTCGAAATGGAAGAAATTGGGGGCTAAGTAACGCCTCCTCCTCCCTATGCCCTCGTTTGTCTTTACTCAACTTAATCTACCGTCGACGTATGATAAGAAGCTCGCACTTTAATATATGTACGTACTAGTGATTTTACAGGCCGACGAAATTGGGGGCTAAATGACGTCGACACCTGCTCTCTCTTTCTTACTTAAAATTATCTCGTTTTATATATTTACCATGTGATTATGGGGCGTTCGTAACGTATTATTTGAATGAGATCATTGAAGTAAGTGCTACAGTGTCACGAAATTAAAAAAAAAAGTGGGGCTAAGCAAGTTTTCTAAATCGTTTTTGTGTGAAATTCATCTGTCTCTCTTTTGAAAACATGTGCAAGTGAGTTTAGAGAATAGACAAAATTGGGGGCTATGTGCCCTTGTTAATCCTCACTGTTGAATATTTGAAATATCTCTTTGGGGGCTAAGCGACGTCAATATCTTCCTTTTCTCTCGCTTAAAGTCGTCTCTTTTTTCGTGTGAAATTCATCTCTCTCTCTTGTGTAAGTTACTTTTGAGAATAGACGAAATTGGGGGCTATGTGCCCCTTGTTAATCTTCACTGTTGCCAATATTTGAAATATCTCTTTGGGGGCTAGGCGACGTTAATATCTTCCTTTTCTCTCGCTTAAAGTCGTCACTTTTTTCATTGCTTTTATGAAAATAGAAGAAATCGGAGGCTAGGAGCCCCCCCCCTCTCCTCATCTTACCTCAAAATCCTAATTTATCTTTACCAAATTTACACAACCAAAATGAATGAATGATGTGATTATCGGCACTCTATTGTAGGTTCCGGTGATTTTACGGGACCAACGAAATTGGGGGCTAACTGACGTCTGTTGTTTAAAGTTTTGTCACGTGATTACGTTATTAATACCTTATTATTTAATTGGTTGAGATCTTTAAAAACAAGTATTGGAGTTCACGAAGCAAAAGAAATTGGGGGCTATGTGGTAATTCCCCCCTTCCCGATATTCCTTTGCTTTATTGCAATTTTTTTTCACCATCGTTACCTTGTGAAATTTACTTCCTTTCCCTTTAATAAGCGAGTTAGCATGGGACAGACGAAATTGGGGGCTATATAGCCCCCAATTTCTCTCACTTAAAATAATTCGGCTTTTATTGCATGATTGGGATATGAACGACCCCTACAGCTCCAAAAATAATTAGGCGATTTTAAGACCCCCCCCCAAGGTTCTCTCTTTCTCTCGCTTAAGGTATCACACGCGGATTTTTTGTTTTAATAATATTTTTACCACTGGAAAGTTGGCATCACACAACAACGTTTCGTTACCTATATTGAAACCAGTGTTATTCGCAACCGTTTTCAGGGCAGATAGATTCTTGTTGACTAGTTAAGAAAGTATCTAACAGTAGGCCGCGCGCCGCCGCCGCTTGAAAAGGCGGCGCGCCATTGTTTTTTTTTTCTTCTTGTACATAACTTAGAGTTAAGTCCATTCTATTTTTTTTGTATATATAATTTAATGTTTGTTTTGTGTATTTTTTTTTATCTTAAACTGTACATATTAGAGGAGTAAGACCAAGCTAAGAGTAACTGTTATTTAAATAATTTTATCACACAACCAGCGATCAATAAAAATGTTTTTTTGTAAAAGCGTAGTGTTTTTTTTTTCTCTAATTCGATTTCGAGAAGGTCCTATTGTCATTTGTTTTGAATTATTAAAAAATAATAGTAATAATTGGGGTGAACGTGTGGGCAACTCATAATACAGCGACGTTGAGAGAAAGACAGGCCGATTGGGGCTTTGGCTTTCCGCGTTTTACGGGACGCGATGGTTCGTTCCTATCGACATCAAGACATCGTCGCAAACACCAGGCGACTGCGATCGCGGTTTATTAGGCGAAGTCGAGGACCTAACCGGTTCGTTTTATGACTTACTCCTTGGCACGCGGCGATGCGTTGAGGGGGTTTTAGCACCATTTAGGCCCCCGCGATTTTGATTATTTACAAAATCCAACAAATAATGTGGCAGACATTTCTGAACACCCCGTATACGCCATAGTTAAATCATATTTGTGACGATGACTTTTCAAACAACTGAAGAAAAAATATTAAACACCGCAGGAGTAAGTATTACCTCTTCGCTTTTTTTTGTTTGGAAAAACAAATGTTTAATTTTTTTTTTTTAATAATGCAATTCGTCAAAACGTCGATGGTCTTTTGTTTTTCCCGCCTTCTTTTATTTTCGTTGTTGAGACTTCCAACGACTGGCTTTTGTTTCCCCCTCCCACTGACGAGAAAAATTCGTAATTCGTCAAGCGATCGATCGTCTTTTGTTTTCGACGAAGAAAAAAAATGCAAAAGACGATCGGATTTTCGCTTTTGTTTTATAGATAATCCAAACAACACCCCCAATACCAAAACAAAATGCGAACGCTTAAGTTTGTTTTTTTTTTAAGCGAGCGACATTCGTCAAAATGTCGATGGTCTTTTGTTTTTTCCCGCCTTCTTTTATTTTCGTTGTTGAGACTTCCAACGATTGGCTTTTGTTTCCCTCTCCCGCTGACGACAAAAATTTTAATTCGTTAGGCGATCGATCGTCTTTTGCTTTCGACGAAAAAAAAAATGCAAAAGACGATCGGATTTTCGCTTTTGTTTTTTAGATAATCCAAACAACACCCCCAATACCAAAACAAAATGCGAACGCTTAAGTTTGCTTTTTTTTTTAAGCGAGCGATATTCGTCAAAATGTCGATGGCCTTTTGTTTTTCCCGCTTTCTTTTATTTTCGTTGTTGAGACGTCCAACGATTGGCTTTTGTTTCCCTCTCCCACTGACGACAAAAATTTTAATTCGTCAAGCGATTGATCGTCTTTTGTTTTCGACGAAGAAAAAAAAATGCAAAAGACGAGCGGATTTTGGCTTTTGTTTTATAGCTAATGCAAACAACACCTACAATACCAAAACAAAACGCGAACGCTTAAGTTTGTTTTTTTTAGCGAGCGACATTCGTCAAAATGTCGATGGTCTTTTGTTTTTCCCGCTTTCTTTTATTTTCGTTGTTGAGACGTCCAACGATTGGCTTTTGTTTCCCTCTCCCACTGACGACAAAAATTTTAATTCGTCAAGCGATCGATCGTCTTTTGTTTTCGACGAAGAAAAAAAAATGCAAAAGGCGATAGCATTTTGTTGGCTTTTGTTTTATAGTTAATGCGAGCAACGCCTCTCTAGAAAGCCATTTTTTTTTGAAGGGGGCAGGGGGGGATTTTGGCAATTTTAGAACTAAGGGCTCTTGATGGAAAGAAAAAACTAAAATAAAAAACGATCGATTTCGTCATTTCGATGATGAAATGAAAATCGTAGACACAATCGATTGCCTTCTGTTTTTTCTCTCTTCTCTTTTTTTTTGTAATCAACGCGAACAAAACTTGCAAAGAAAAAGAATATTGAAGAAAAAGCGTTTACACGGTCGATCGTTTTTTGTTTAGTTTGGTTTCGACGAAGAAAAAATGCGATTACTGAATTTTTTCTCCGCGAGAAATAGAAAAAATGCAAACCAAACGCGTTTTGTTTTTTCGGCCTTCTTTGATGGGCGAACGTCTTTTGTTTTCGCCACGTCATCAATTTTCAATTTATATCAGAAGCCAAAAATTGTTCCAAAGTGAAACGGCGAAGATCATCGTGTTTCGTTTGTTTTTAGAATCTTTGGAGTTTTCTGAAACACAAGCCAATTATCTTTCTTTTCCTTTTTTTTTTTTAAAAAAAGTCATTTTATCGATGTTTTCATTTTCAATTTTTAGCGTCACCCCAGTTTTTCAAGTCAGTTTTCACCTTCGGGCGATGATCGTCTCTTGTTTTCACCGTATGTCAATTTTTAATCGACATCAGAAGTGAGGTTATTTCAAATCGCAACAGAGAATAGCGTTCCTCTTTTGTTTTTACTATTGTTTGATCTTTGGGGAAATTTTTGAAACAAAAGCCGATCTAATTTTATGAAACAGTTTTTTTTTTTTACATTTTTACCAAACCACTATTTGGCATTTTCAGAACAAGAAAAACTTTTGCAGAAAAGTTCGTTCTTGACGAAGGAAAACAAAACACGATCGTCTTCATCGTCGATTTTTCTTTTGACGACGAAATGAAAATCGAAGATGCAATTTTTGTTTTTTTTTTTTCTTTTTAATTTCTCGCGCAGAAACAAAAATTGTTCGAAACAAATGACATCGATCATCTTTTGTTTTCGTTCCTTTCGTTTTCGACGAAGAAAGAGACATATCCGAAGGACGTTCGGATTTTGTTGGCTTTTGTTTTAGTTAATGCAAACCAACACCTTTCTCGAAAATCCGCGATCACTAACTGAAAAAAAAAATCCGCTATGTATACAGGGTGAGGAGTGGGGATGTTCACGGAAGCGGTTGCAGTTGTAATTGGTTGTGTAATATTGGAAAAGCAAACGTTCAATTTTTTATTTTTTTAAGAAATGTCCGTTGACCTTGAAACATCAAAAAAAATTAAGTTCTTGACAACTACAACGTCATCTATTTATTTACTTTTAATGTTATTATAAAATCGAGAAACTTCTAATTTATCCAATTTTATATGAACCCCAAAAGTCACAATTTCGTAAAAAGCGTATTTTGTTTTCGCCGTTTACCGATTTCCGACCGACATCAGAAGTGGGATCAAATCCAAACGATCGCCTTTCGTTTAGTTCTTCGTTTATCTCTTTTGATTGTTTCGTGCGAACGTCTCGGTTTGGCGAGTTTATGAAGCAATAAATTGTTTTTCTTTTTTCTTTCTTAAAAGACATTCATTTTCACTTTGAATTCGAACGCACTTCGGTTTTGCAAGATTTTGGCAGCGATCATCTTTTGTTTTCGCAATGTGTTTGTTGGTTGGATTGACATCAAATTTGAGATATCTCAAAATTCAACGTTTTTCTTTTCCTTTTTTTATTTTTTTCAACTTTGGAAAGTCTTAGCTTGATTTTCGCTTATATCTTAACGGATATCGATCGGTTATTGTCTTTATGTTTCCGGCGAATTTAGAAATAAAACGCACCCGGGCGATCGTGTTCTGTTTTCGCTGCGTGTCGATTTCTATTGAGATCAGAAGTGGGATCATTTCAAACTGCAAGAGAGGCGATCGCCTTTCATTTGTTTTTGAGACCGTCTTATCTTCGGAGATTTTGAAACAAAAGTCAGTTGTTTTTTCTTTTGATTTTTTAAGCAGGTCGCCATTTTGGATCGACGACAATTTTTTTACTGACATCAGAAACGAAATTGTTTCAATGTGCAACACAGAAAATCGTCGGTTTTCGTTTGTTTCTTGGGACGGGCTCTTCTTTGGAGATTTTTCAAACAAAAGCCAGTCGTCTTCTTTCTCTTATTTGTTTTTAAGAGGTCGCCGTTTCGTACCGTTTTCAATTTTTAGCGGCGCCTCAGTTTTCTTCACTTTGGGCGTTCGTCTTTTGTTTTCGCCGAGTATCCATTCCCAAATTGACATGAAAAATGTAGTCATTTCGTTTAGGTTTTCAAACAAATGAAGACTTCATCATTTGATTCGCTCTGTGTATGCAATGACATTTTTTTTTTGTTTTTTTTTTGCTGACAGGATAAAACAGGATCCGGTTAAATAAAAAATTGTTTCTTTTCACGGAATATTTCTTTAATAAAATCGATGAATAAAACAAACAAAAAAACCAGTGACCCTCAAACATTTCTTTTGTCACGCACGGTAAACACCAACTCGTGCGGCTTTGGGGTGAGCGTGATCCCACATTCGCCCTTTAAATCGATCGTCGCGCCCTTCGCGGAGGAAATCGAAAACTCCTGGACGATTGCGGCGCCGAAAAGGAACAGCAACATCCTCGCCAGCTCATCCCCCACGCACATCCGTTTACCTTCGTGAAAAGCTCGCGGTTTCCAAAACAAAACAAAAACTGAAAGAAAGGCACTCACCAGTTTGGAAAGGGATGAAGGCGTCTCGCTTCACGAATTTGCCCTCCTCGTCTAAAAACCTGGCCGGCTGGAACCGCTCGGGTTCGTCCCAACTTTCGGGGTCCATATGCACGCGCCACTGCAAGGGGATGATCATGGATCCTTTCGGAATTTTGTAGCCATCGAGCTCGACCTCTTCCAAAGCGCCATGGGGTATACCGACGGGGACCACCGGGCGTATTCGCTGTGCTTCGGCCAACGAGGCTTTCGTCAAGTGCAGATTTGGAAGGTCTTCCAAAGAAGGAAAGGCGCCACGCAGGATTACATCGAGCTCGAGTTGCACGTCACTTTGCACCAGCGGATTACACGCCATGTACAGTAGAAACCACCTAAAAGAGGCGGATGCCCCAATTTAGAAGGCCAACGCAAAAATAACGAGAAGCAAAGAACCTTAGGGTAGTTAAAGTCGTGTCTAAACCAGCCCCAAATACGTCAGCGAGTAAGTGGCAGAATTGCTCGTCGCTGTAAAACTCGTGCTCGATGGTGCCTTCATTTTTTTCACGTTCTAGTAGAAACGCTCGTATTAAATTATCGTCGGCATTGTCTGCCTGTTCCTTGATGATTTCGTGGTAAACTCTGTGCGTTTTGCTTTTGCCCTCGAGCAGAAACGCCATGGTCTTTTTGTATTTTGGGAAAAACCTAAAGAACTAGGTGTAAATTGGGATGACGTTTTCAAGCTCTCATACTATGTGGGGTGAGGAAAAATTCACTTCCAAAGAACCCCTCGGTGTTAGTCGGGAAGAAATCAAAGCAAAACTGAGGACCAACCTAAGAAAAGGTAGGAAGTTCAGAGGTCCTGCGACGCCTATGTGCTTCGTCCCTTCTTCCTGAAGATGCTGGAGCCAGTTCCACAGTTCGTCGTCTCGCGACCATGACTTGCCGAAAACTATGAGGTTCATGACGGAACCTAAATTGTGTCTCAGAGGTTCCAGAGGATCTAGCACCGTGCTCGGTTGACCTTGGGCAAGATCCTTAACGTACTAAAAAATAATAATTTTGATTTTGATTTTCAACCAAGCCCTTTCTCTTTTTCCTACTTTACCCATTTTCTTATAGTTTGCTTAATACTAATCTACAGGATGCAATGCAAAGGATATTACGAAGCTACAAAATATAAAGGAGCAAAGCACGGAGGAAAAGAAAAAAATTCAGCGAAAACCTACAAATATGAACTGATTAAAAAGAGAAAAGAAAATGCAAAGAGGAGAAAGAAACAGAAGCCAATCTAAACTTGCAGGAAACTGCGACAAAAAAAGAAGAACTTCCCCTTTTTCAAATCATATCATAACAGTATTTCCTCTTTTTCCCCAATAAAAAAAAATTATTGAACAAGTGAAACTCAAAAGTTAAAAAGCTTTACCAACTCAATACAGTTTACCTTTATGAAGTCCAGGACTTGATTCTTTATCAGCGCTTCGATTTTGTCCCTTTTCGGACCGTACTTAGACGCGCCCACTTGTTTCAAAAATCCGGAAACGAACCTGCGCTGATTTTTCCACAGCCCCTTCTCAGCGCAAATCAACCCTGAAACGACACACCACACTCCGAAATTCCAAAACAAAAAAAAAAAAAAAACGAAACTTCCGCCTCGCGGTCTTTGACTTTGATCGTTAGACGGCGGGCGGCGGCGCCTTGAACTTTCGGAAAACACACAAACAAATTGTTTTCAAATTAATTACGCTTTCCTTGACTTTTACAGAACGCAAAGCAGGAAGTCGGAGCTAAACGTCGAGTTTAGAGATTGCATTTGCAGAGGCGGCTTAGGAAAGGTTATGGCCGCTCGCAAAAAATAAAAAAGAAAAAACGCGAACGTGAAGACGAAATTCTGCAGCGGAATTTTAATTAATCTTGTCGTAGGTCGATTTCTGCACGAGGCGCAGCGCACCAGGCGAGCGGAGCTCGGGTTTCGAACCGGCCCTGGCGAAAATTCGCACTGGGCGGCTGCAATTTTCGGCGCGGCGAGAAAAAAAAAAGCGCCCGCGGTCAAGGACATTATAATGCAGTTTTTATGGCGGTCGCTCGTTAGATAAGCTAATTTACGAGGCGCCGTTTCGTTTGGATTGCACTTTCGCGTGCTGCCAAAGTTCTTGTGCGCTTCTTGTCCCTGTTTGCAAACTCGACGGCGGTCGCCCACCGAAGGGTTTCTCAAGAAAAAAAAAATTTATTCCAAACTTGAAAGCGTGATTGTTCGCGAATTTGGACAACATGCTGGAGATGCACCACTGGAAAAGATCAACCACTAACTGAATGACCAAATAGGAGGAAAACGTTGGAAGTAATGAAATCCGAATTGTTAAGGTCACGCCATCTTGAAAGGATGAGAGAAAAGTACCTTCTGGAAAAGATCTATCGGTAGTCAAGACTAGAAGGGGTAGGTAATTCAAGAAATTCCGAAGAAGGCAATCGCTAAGACAAGGCCATCTTAAAAGGATGAGAGAAGGACGACTTCAAAGAGGAAACGTGTCTCCCCCGCTCATGCAAGAGTAGATACTGAACGATCCATTGAAAGAAATGATGTAATTCAAGATATTCGAAGAAGGCAGTCGTTAAGGTAAGGGCCATCTTAAAAGGATGAGAGAAGGACGACTTCAAAAAGGAAATGTGACTCCTGGAAAAAATCCACCGCCAACTCAAGGGTAGAAGGAGTAAACGCTGAACGACCCATTTAAAGAAACGAATAATTCAAGGAACCCGAAGAAGGCAGCTATTAGGGTAAGAACCATCGTAGAGGGATGAGAAAAGAACGACTACAAAAAGGAAATGCAACTTGCGGAAAAGACCTCTGTTCAGTAGAAGCAGTAGATACTGTACGACCCATTTAAACAAACGAGGTAATTCAAGGAATCCGAAGAAGGCGGCTGTTAGGGTAAGAGCCATCTTAAAGGGGTGAGAGAAAGACGATTCCAAAAAGGAAATGCGACTCCAGGAGAGATCTACCAGTAAGTCACGACCAGAAAGAACGATCGATTAAAAGAAACGAAGAAATTGTTAAGATACGGCCATCTTGAAATTAAATTAGGATTGAGATCGAACCGTCTGAGAGGAAGAGAATACCAAAAGCACGATCACCATCTACGTATTCAGAACGAACTGAACGGAAATTACTGCTGCTGAAAATGGATTCTTAGCGAAAATCTACCCTCAAGCCATGGCCAGAAAAGATACCAAAAATAAGAGAAACGAAGGGGACAGATACAAGTTCAAACTAAAGAAGACAGATGTTGTGGTGTGCCATGTTAAAGGGGTGAGCAAGGAATTAAGGAAGAAATAAGGAAAATCGAGCCCACGTGGATGAGATGGGTTCAAGAAGCTAAATGAAAGGAAAACCAACGGAAATGTTGTTGTACCAGTTGAGAAAAAAAAAGGCAGATTAAGGCCAACGTGATTGGGGCGATAGAAAGATCTCTGTTGCCACAACGAATTCCACTATTAGGTAACTGCAAACAAAGGAAGAAATGGATTTCCAGAGGTCAAAGACAAGCAACAATTAAAAAAGAAAGGAAGGGTCGATGTAAATGTAATCTAAGGAATATAACGAAGGTAGTTGATTATAACGAGGAATTAGATAGCAATGAAATGAGAAGAAAGAGGAAGATCAAGGCCAAGGTGGATGAGCGGAATAGGAAGATCCACGTCACAATGAAACCGAAGATCTACCGGCAAGCCATGACCAGAAAAGATACCAAATAAGAGAAGCGAAGGGCAGACGCAGGTTTAATCTAACGAAGGTAGATGTAGTGGTATGGCCATGTTAAAGGGATGAGCAAGGAATTAATGAAGAAAAAAGGAAAATCAAGACCAACGTGGATGAGATGGGTTCAAAGAGCTAAATGAAAGGAAAACCGACAGAGATGTTGAAAACTAAATGGGGACGAATTGAGAAGAGAAAAAGCAGATTAAGGCCAACGTGATGGGACGACACAAAGATCTCTGTTGCCACAGCCAACGAATTCCACAATTAGGTAACTGCAAACAAAGGAAGAAATGGATTTCTAGAGATCAGTAGGCAAGGCATGATTAAAAAGGAAAGGAAAGGTCGATGTAAACGTAATCTAAGAAATATAATGAAAGTAGTTGATGTGGTGTAGCCTTATTGAGAGGAAAGATGAACCAGGAATGAAATAAGTACCAACTGAGAAGGAAGAGGAAGATCAAGATCAAGGTGGATGAGCGGAGTAGGAAGATCCACGTCGGAATGAAACCTGCAACCAGACGATTGAGAAGATGGAAAGAAATGGAAATCGAGAACTGGAAGGCATACGAAGCGACGCTCTGAAATCGAATGTTATTTGGATTTTTCCAAAGCAAGGACACTCTTTTATGTCCTGGTTGAATAAGTCACTTGATTGCATTTACTGCGTATACCATTCACTTTCTCCTTGTCTCTCTACCCCCTCATGTTTCGTCCTCCACTTTTACTCTACTTTTCCTTGTTTTTCCCAATCAATCTCTTTTCTTCTTTACATGAGTATTTTCTACAATTTTTTCATTTTCTTTTTTATGTCAGTAAATTTCCATCCATTTTTCCACTATTTCTCAATCCGTTTAAACTCCATTCTTTATGCTTTTTTTATTATTCATTCCACTCCTATTTCTTCGCCTCCTTTCCCCCGCCATTTTCTGTTCTATGTCTCCATTCTCTACAGTCTCTCTTTTTTTTCACAATTTCTCAACCCCTTTCAGCTCCAATCATATTCTATTCGCTTCTTTTCCTCTTCTTCTCCACACCAGCAGTCTTCCCCTCACCAATAAAGCTCTCCATGCATTGTTTTAATTTCTTCTCAATCCTCTTCTTGTCCATTGCTTGCGTTGCCTTCGTTGGAATTCGTTCGGGATTTAGTAAACGAAGGAAAACATCTTGCCATGTCGAATTCTTGGCTTCCGGTTGGAACCGCGTGTCTCGGATTTCTTCACTGCCGACGTTTCGTTCTTCGTTGCAGAAGAACTTCCTCAGGGCTGCTGCTGGTGGTGATGCTGCTGTTGGTCTTGTTGCTGCTTCGCGTTAGTCGTTGAGACTGAGTAGGTAAGTCCGTTGTCGTGGTATTTATAGGAGCCGGTGGGAGCAGCGGGGTGGAACGGTGGGCGGGGCGGAACGGTATGTCGGTGCGTGACGGATCGTTAATCAGATGTTTCCAAGTATTGTGAAGGTAGAAGCCATTGTCACGGTTTAGATTGTTGGGGTGTTTGAAAATTTCTATGGATTCACGGATTTTACGGTTAAAGAAATGAGTAATAGTGAAACCTTTATCCTCAATTCCCAACATTTCGTCCAAAAAATTCACGATATATCCTTAGACCCACAGGACCTTCTGGTCAGCTTCGATGTTGAATCCCTGTTCACCAAAGTGCCAATACCCGACACCGTTACTATTATCCAGCAACTGTTTAGAGCCTATAACCAACCCAAAGACCTAATTCCTTTGATAGAATGTTGCTTAACCTCAACTTATTTCATGTTCCGAGATCAATATTACGAACAAGTGTCAGGAACAGCCAAGGGTTTACCTTTATCCCCAATAGTAGCGAACATCTTTATGGAGGCTTTCGAACAACAAGCCCTTACTTCTTTCCCTCTCAAACCCAAATGTTGGTTCAGATATGTTGATGATATTTTTGCAATTTGGCCACATGGTAAGGAATTCTTGGACAACTTCTTTGAACACCTTAATTCCCAACATCCGGACATTCGTTTCACTTTGGAATACGAAAAGGACGGTCACTTACCTTTCCTTGATATCCTAGTAAGTCGCCTCCCGGACGGTAGATTAGGACATTCTGTGTATCGCAAACCAACTCATACTGATCGCTATCTGAACGCACATTCCCACCATCATCCTTCTCAAAAACAATCGGTTATCAACTCACTAGTTGATCGTGCCTTTACCCTATCAGAGTCCTCTTCACTCCAAACTGAACTAAACCATATAACAAAAGTCCTTCTCAACAACAATTATAACAAACACGACATCCAAAGATCCATTGCTCGTCATCGAACCCCCATTCCACCGCGCCCTGAACCTGATGCACCGGCAGTTGCTACGGCTTACCTACCTTACATCCACACCATAACGGACCGAATAGGCAAAATCCTCAAACGACAAAACATCAAATCCATTTATTTACCCATGACAAAACTCTCAAACTACCTACCCTCCACGAAAGACCACATTCCCTTACAATCCGAAGGAGTATATCGTATTCCGTGTTCCTGTGGGCGTGTATACATCGGTGAAACTAAACGATCTGTCAGTACTCGTGTTTCTGAACATGAACGCTGCACCAGACTACTACAAACAACTGGTTCCGCCTTAGCTGAACATAAACTAGAAACCGGCCACCAAATCCAGTTTTCTGAAACAAAACTCCTAGCCCGCTCATCTCATTTCTTTAACCGTAAAATCCGTGAATCCATAGAAATTTTCAAACACCCCAACAATCTAAACCGTGACAATGGCTTCTACCTTCACAATACTTGGAAACATCTGATTAACGATCCGTCACGCACCGACATACCGTTCCGCCCCGCCCACCGTTCCACCCCGCTGCTCCCACCGGCTCCTATAAATACCACGACAACGGACTTACCTACTCAGTCTCAACGACTAACGCGAAGCAGCAACAAGACCAACAGCAGCAGCAGTAGCAGCATCACCACCAGCAGCAGCCCTGAGGAAGTTCTTCTGCAACGAAGAACGAAACGTCGGCAGTGAAGAAATCCGAGACACGCGGTTCCAACCGGAAGCCAAGAATTCAACAGAATTGTAGAAAATCAGAAAATACAAAAGTGAAAACCGCTTAGGATCAACTGAAGCCAACAGCTCCAGATTACTTGAATGCACCAATTCACCTGGTCTACCCCTGTTTGGGACATTAATTAAATTTAAATTGAAAGTTGGATACTTTTAGCTTCTATCCTCAATTGCAAATACGTACTCTAAGCTGTCGTAAACGTATTCCTTTTTTTTTTTTATTTTTTAAGGAAGTCATCTGAGTTTGATATTTCTAGTTTTGCTCTTCGCGTTCGCTAGTGAAAGTGATTCTGTTAGCACACACCTGCAATAAAATCAAATTCGGCTCGAATATGCAAAACGTTCCGAGATTTGCGCGCCGAAATGACCGTCGACTTTACGATTTCGCCGCCGGCGATGGATTTATCGCCGTGTTCCTAGTAGCGCGTAGAAAAATAAGGTTTACGCTCGACCGTGACATTTCCTTTTGCATAGCATGAATAACAGGAATAATTCAATTATTAATTTTATTCATCGATTTGGATTTGTTTACTGATTGCGTTAGATTCCTGTACAACCTCTACGTACCGACGTAGAAAGTGCTTCGTTGCAAATTTTCAGTATCGCTTGTAATTCATTCTTCTTATTAAAAAGCACAGCGCTATATATATATAGTGTACAGTGTAGAGCTGATGTGGAAAAGGGTTGAACGTTTAACAGTTACTATTACAGAATTCTACTATACCGGCAATTTCATTTTTCAACTCCAAGGCAAGCTCCTATTTAAATAGCGTCCATTCTATTAAATTCCTAATTCCGATGAGACTAACGAGAAGCAGCAGCAACACCACCCCTGAGGAAGTTCTCCTGCAATGGAGAACGAAACGTCGGCAGTAGAAGCAGTCGTGACGCGGTTCCAACCGGAAGCCAATTCAATCATGGACGAAGATTTTTAACGTTTTTAAGAGTTTTAAATGCTAAAGCTCACCTGTTTCGCTTCGAATATACCGTCCTCCGTGTTTTTTTTCTCGTTATATACAGATTTCTGAACGTTGGTTGTGTTATTTGAGATTATGCGATTTCTAAACACTGGACCTCATCGGTATTGCTTCATATATTATCGTATTTGTAATTTTCTTAGTGAAATACACTTCTTTTATTTTAAAAAATCCAATTTTGAAGCAATTTGAAACATCAGGTACGTTGGATGCGAACACAGATGGCGCCGATAACAATGAAGCTGGAAGATGCCATTGTGACAAAAACGCGATTTTTAAGAACTTCAAACAGTATAGCTCACCTGTTTTGCTTCGAATATACTTGCTCGAGGCTTTTTTTTTGTTATAGACAGATTTTTGAATGATGGTTGTGGTATTTGAGGTTATGTGATCATTGAAACTTCAATTTCCAAGGTTTTGAAGACTTCTAGACATTAGACCTCACCTGTGACGCTTCGAATTTAACGCATTTGAAGTTCTTTTGGTGAAATACACCAATTTTTATTAAGAAAATCCAATTTTGGAGTAATATGAAACGTCAGATATGTTAGGTGCAAACACAGATGGAGCTGGTAACAATCTTTAACGTTTTCAAGAGTTTTAAACACAGTAACTTAACTGATTCGCTTCGAAGTTATCGTATTCGAGATTTCAACTCGCTTATATTTTCAAAAATTAAATGTAGAAGTGCCTTGCAAAGTTGTGTCGTGTTCGGCGTGGAAGCAGTGTTGCCAACCGTTGACATTTGAACAAAATCATTCCCTTTTGTGCTTGTTTTTCCAAATTACAATTTTAAGCTATTTTTATGTATTTTTGCCTTAAGATTTAAGTAATTTTGTTTTCAAAAGTTCTCCTCTTCGCAGAAGAATATTAAGGGTGGGTTTGTCAATCACAAGCTAACTCTAACTGTCAGTTTGTTGCCATAGTAATGACTATGAAGGCGACAATTGTTGCCATGGCAATTAACTGAAGGTTAGAGTTAACTTAAAGTTAACTTGCGATTGATAAATCCACCCTTAGGCATAAAAATTGCCATGAATCGGGGAAATTCCCGCAAATTTGGCAACACTGCGTGGAAGTACATGGCCAGTGTTGCCAGGCGATCGATTAGCCGACAAAAAGTCACTAGTTATCAACCGAAAGGGCACCAATTTTTAAATATTCGTGCTGCTAATTGTGATTTATCTAAAATTTTTGACGTTATTAATTGAAAAGATCGATGTCAAAACAAAGAAAATAAAATAATAAAAACAAAAACAAATTAAAAAACAATAATAATAATAAAAAACAATACAATTTACAGATTAACAAATTAAAAAAAAAACAATCCGAGAAGAATGTTGTTGACAAAAGAAAGAAAATAATAAAAATTGAAAAATTATCAAATTAAAAAGAATAATATAAACAAAAGACGATCGACTTTACAACACAATTCAACACGTTAACAAATTAAACTTTCAAAAGAATGGTGACGAAACAAAAAAATATATAAATTTAGGAGTAATCTAATTAAAAAAATATAATAAAAACAAAACACAATCGATTTTACAACTTAATTTAACAGATTAATAAATTTAAGAAAAAGAAAAACAATTTGAAAAGAATGGAGATAAAACAAAATTGTAAAATATGTAAAGAAATTTGAAAAAATTAATGAAAACAAAAGACAACACAATTTAACAAATTAACAAATTAAAAAGAACAATTTCAAAAGAATAATGACGAAACAAAAAAATAATAAAAATTCAGGAATAAAGAAATTTAAAAAAATATATAATAGAAACAAAAGACAATCGATTTTACAACACAATTTAACAGATTAACAAATTAAAAAAAAAAAACAATTTCAAAAGAATGGTGACGAAACAATGAAAATAAAATATGCAAAGAAAATTGAAAAATAATCAAACTAAGAAACCTTCAAGTTATCTTAAGATTTTCGGCAAATCCGTCCAAATCGTCGATCTTCTTTTGTTTTTCTCTACGTATTTCATCTTGTATGTATTTATTTATTGATTTCTTGTTTTTCTTTTAATTTTGCATTCTTATCAGTCTTGAGATTTTCAGTTCGGCTCTGTTTCTTCATATTTCGCATATTCTTTTCATTTTTTTCTGTTTTTTGCGGCTGTGACCGACTTGATGTTATTATTTCTCCTTTGACGTTCGCCTTACAAACTTCGGAAACGCAAAAAACCCAATTCGAAGGAACGATATGAATCCGAACGCGATCCGAGCCGTGAGAATTCTATCTCCCACATAGAACCCACACGCACTAGGAGGGGATTCGATCCCACACCTAATAATTCAGAACCCAGGCCCAACCAGCATGCACTAGGAAGGGATTCGATCCCAGGCCTAATAGTTGCTCTTGATTTTTTTTCTTTCGTTATTTTTGATGTTTCTTATTTAGGTAAGTAGCGCCAAAGCGAGGAAAATTTGCGTTAAATGAAATGAACTGCCCTGACCGGATGTGAGAGCTGGAAGGTCGTGCTCCAAAACAAGATTATTCTTTTGTTTTTGCTCACCTTATTCGTCGTCGTTCATTTCAGTTTTGTTAAATTTTTTGTTTCCTTTTTTTTTAGATTTCCTATCAGTCTTGAGATTTTCGAAAAATCTGCCTAATAATCGTCGATCGTCTTTTGTTTTTCGTTCGTCTTTTTCTTCATATTTCAATATGCTTCGGATTTCAACGACGTCGTTTCTTTTTTTTTTTGTGTCAAATCATTATTGTTTTTTCTTTTGGTTTCTTTTCTTTTGTTTTGATTTTCTTACACTCCGCTGCTCTAGAAACGTTGATCTTCTTTTGTTTTCTTTTTTTTTTTTTTTGATATACGTCTTATTCTTAATGGTCGCATTTCCACGTTGTTTTCTTATCAAATTTCTTTTCTTTTTTTTTGAATTTCTTACATTCTGTTGCTATAGAAACGTTGATCTTCTTTTGTTTCTTTTTTGTTGTACGTCTTATCAAATTTCTTTTCTTTTGTTTTGAATTTCTTATATAGAAACGTTGATCTTCTTTTGTTTTCTTTTTTTTGTTGTACGTCTTATTCTTATTCTTCGCATTTCCACGTTGCTTTTTTACATAAGAAATCCGGGTGCTTTCAAAAAGTCTTTTTTTTTCCAATTGCTGTTCATGTTTTCCAAAAATCGACGGTCGTTTGTTTCACACGTTGTTCAACGTCACACGTCATTTTTCTTTCAAATTTATTATTATTTTTTTTTTTTGCTTAATATTGTGTTTGATCGTCGTTCGTTCTTTTCAAAAATCCACGGTCTTTTGTTTCACGCGTTGTTCAGCAACGTTCAAAAAGTAATGTAACCATTCGTTCGGAGAAGATTAGAAAAAGGTTGATCGTCGTTTGTTATCCAAGAATTCAGATGTTTTCAAAAAATCTTTTTTTTTTATTGTCGTTCGTGCTTTCCAAAAATCGACAGTCTTTTATTTCACACGTTGTTCAACATCGCACGGAAGTTTTTCTTTCAAATTTATTTTGTTTGATTTTTTTTTGTTATTGTTTTTGATCGTCCTTTGTTCTTTTCAAAAATCAACGGTCTTTTGTTTTACACGTTGTTCAGCAACGTTCAAAAAGTAATGCGACCATTTGTTCAGGAAAAATTAGAAGAGTTGCTCGTCGTTTGTTATTCCACAATTCAGATGTTTTCAAAAAGTCTTTTTTTTTTTTAATTGCTGTTCATGCTTTCCAAAAATCGACGGTCTTTTGTTTCACACGTCGTTCAGCAACGTTTAAAAAGTAAAGTCGTCACATTCGTTCCGGAAATATTAGAAAGGTTGATCGTCGTTTGTTATTCAAAAAATCGGGATGTTTTCAAAAAATCTTTTACTTTTCCATTGCTGTTCGTGCAAAAATTGACAGTCTTTTGTTTCAAACGTTGTTTAACATCACATGTCATTTTTCTTTCAAATTTATTTAGTTTTTTTTGTTATTGTTTTTGAACGTCGTTTGTTCTTTTCAAAAATCAACGGTCTTTTGTTTCACGCGTTGTTCAAAACATCACTCATCCTTTCAAATGTAATTTCTTTTGTTCTTGATAGTTATTCGTTCTTTTCAAAAATCAACGTTGTTCAGCAACGTTCAAAAACTAATGTAACCAATCCTTCGGAAAACATTAGAAAGGTTGATCTTCGTTTGTTTTTCAAGAATTCAGGATGTATCCAAAAAGTTTTGTTTTTCCATTGCCGTTCGTGTTTGCCAAAAATCGACGGCCTTTTGTTTCACACGTTGTTCAACATCACACGTCTTCTTTCTTTCAAATTTATTTTGTTTTTGATCGTCGTTCGTTCTTTTCAAAAATCAACGGTCTTTTGTTTTACGCGTGGTTCAGCAACGTATAAAAACCAATGCGATCGTGCGTTCGGAAAAGATTGAAAGGGTTGATCGTCGTTTGTTATTCAAGAATTCAGGATGTGCAAAAATCGAAAAGAATTTTTTTTAATTGTTGTTCGTGCTTTCTAAAAATCGACGGTCTTTTGTTTCGCACGTTGTTCAGCAACGTTCTAAAATTGGATCGTCATTTGTTATTTAAGAATCTAATTACAACTTGTGATTTTTTTTTCTAAATTATCATTTCAAGTTTATTTTGTTTTCGATGATCATTTGTTTTTTTTTTTTTTTTTAGAGTTGGTAGTTTTTAAAAACGCGATCCTCGTTGTTCAAAACAACGTTCAAAGAGACGGACGATCGTCGTTTGTCGTTCAAGAACTGAAAACGTTTTCAAAAAGTCGCCGTTCAAAATTCGTTCCTTTTTACTTCAAATTTATTAATTTCTTCGCACTTTACCAAAATTAACCGTCTTTTGTTTCACATACTGTTGAACGACGTTCAAGAAATTGATCGTCATTTGTTGTTTAAAAGTCCAATTATGATTTTTTTTCTAAATTACTATTTCAAATTTGTTTTGCTTTCAACCGTTAATTGTTTTTTTTTCTAGAATTGGTAGTTTTAAAAACATAGCCTCGTCGTTCGGCAACACTCAAAGAGATGATCGTCGTTTGTTATTTAAGAGTCCAATTAGGATTTCTGTTGGAAAAGAAATTCGTCTTACCTACATAACTTTTGTTTCGAAACTTTTAATTTTTGCATTTTGTTTCAATTTTAAAAAATTTTGAATATTTGAAAAGTATGTTATATAGTATATATATATTTTTTTTTTTTTGGAAAAGTTAAGAATTTAAGGGTCAAGCATAAATTTGTAATTGCAATGAAGCAACCTCTGGACAACTGTTTCGGCCTTATTTGAGGTCTCGTCAACAGAGAACTCGATTACAATTTCACCGACTCGTCCTAGTTATTCACAGATTGTTAGGTCAAAAAAGTCCCGCGCGATGTCGCGATCTAATCTGTTATTAAGTAATACAAATATTTTGAAAATCACAAAAATTGAAGAACATTTATTAAAACGTAACACTTAAGTACGTAAGTATGTATTCTGCGTAACGAAGGGGGGGGGGGGAACGTCGATAAAATCGCCGCGGTAAATTCCACATCTTCCGAAAGGTCAAGAAGCGTTTCGTACGCTCTCGAAAGGGTAGCGATGGTTTCGGGGTCCGGAGGATTAACGACCGCCCTTGCGCACTGATAAGAGGCGTTCGTTAATGCCAGGGCCGTCGCGGAGGCAACGTCCTGGGAACCTTCCTCTTGTTTGCGATCTCCGCATTCCGCCGGTCGAATTCACCCCGGGAGGCCTCCGACGACGGCGCGGCTTACGTAACGTCCATTGCATTTCAATCATTTCCTAGCTAACGAGCGGAGAGGAAAAAATCCGCCGTGTGCAGACTTAATTAACGCTTAAATGTCACTGGTTTCTTCTTTGCCTCGCGAGAGCAGAACTTTGTTTACAAATGACGCTACAAACTACATCCATCCGTCTATGTATAAGCAACACGCGATGGAAAAACTTTGACAAAAAAAAAAGAAGCGTTCCTTAAACTGGAAAGAGAAAATAAGAAAAAAAACTTTAAAGTTCTGTAGCTTTAGATCTAATTAATATCAATAGAGGGCGTAGAATACTTCTCGCAAAACAGGGGCAATGTAGCAATTTTCTTTTCACTTTTCCCTTTTTAATCTCTCAAGAGTAGTGATTCAACAGACTGCAATTTTGGTGAATTTGGTTCCACTCCTAAGTCACTATGAAAATCATAAAATTTAAAAGTTTGGCCGTGAGATGTCGCCACCTAAACTTCCAAAAAATTTAAGAAATTCAAACAATTATCTTCCACTTTTGTTGTCGTTTGTCGTTCGATTTGATGCCGGTCACTAGATAGCGCTGTTAGAATTGGCGTTAAAGAGACAAAATATTTAATCCCTAGATGGCACCAATGATACAATGCCGTTTTGATTATGTAACTTCAAAAGAGTAGAAATTCTTTGAACATTACCTGAAGCAGACACACGTTTTTCTTTTTTTTAAATAAAATTAACCGAAACCATTTTCTTTTTAACAGCTCTTTGAAACGCGGTGGGATTAGCTCCTTTTATTGTCAGTAGGTGGCGCCACGTTAATATTAACATTCGAGGAACTTAATGTCTTTCATTTCTACCAGGTTTTCTTAATTGAAACGCGAAACTCTTTGGTTATCGTTTGTAGTTCGTCTTGATGTCGGTCACTAGATGGCGCTGCTCGGGTTGACGTTAAATTTGATAAACGAAATATTGAATCCCTTTCGTATTTACACGGCTTTTCTATTGAAAAGCGAAAATGAAATATGGCACGAATTTGCACTTTTTTTGAACAGAGAATTTCGAACTCGGCGTCCTAATATTTATCTCAAGTATCAACAGAGGGCGTTGAATACTCGTTAAATTAAAAAAAAAAAAACAAAATTAATTTACGTTAGATTTCGCTTAGGATTTGCTTCTTTCTCTTCGCTTTAATCTCTCAAACAATAAAGCAATTAGCAGTGGCAGTGAATTTGTTTTCGCACCGAGTCACTAGATGGCGCCAGTGGTGCAACACCTTGATATTATCGTAAAGTTGAAAAAAATCTTTCTTCTTTGTCTATTCATTTTTATGAACGCTCTAAAATTGCACTGAGAAATCACTAGATGGCGCTGCTGATGTAATGCCGTTTTGATTGCGTTACGATTCTTTTAACGTTATCTGAAGCAGGTACACGTCTTTCTTTTTTTAATAAAACCGTTCTCTTTTCAACGGCTCTTTGCAACGCGGTGGAATTAGTTCGATTTGTTGCCACTAGGTGGCGCCACGTTAATATTAACATTTCAGGAACTTAATGCCTTTCATTTCCTACCAGCTTCTCTTAATTGAAACGAGAAACAAGTTGTCCTTCTCTTTTGTTATCGTTTGTCGTTCGATTTGATGTCGGTCATTAGATGGCGCTGCTCAGATTGACGTTAAATTTGAGAAACAAAATATTTAATCCCTTTCGTATTTACACGGTTTTTCGAATGAAATATGCGCGAATTTGCACTTTTTTGAATGGAAAATTTCGAACTCGGCGGCCTAACATTTATCTCAAGTGCCAACAGAGGGCGTTGAATAGTCGTCACACAAAATCAAAAAAACGAAATCGATTTAGAGAAGTTCGCCTAGGATTTTCATCTTTCTCTTCGCTTTAATCTCTCAAGGAAGTTTGCTTCTAACAGTAAGGAAATTAGCAATCGCGGTGAATTTGTTTCGCACCGAGGAACTTAATGCCTTTCATTTCCTACCAGCTTCTCTCAATTGAAACGAGAAACGAATTGTCTTTCTCTTTTGTTATCGTTTGTAGTTCGATTTGATGTCGGTCACTAGATGGCGCTGCTCAGATAGATGATGTTAAATTTGAAAAACAAAATATTTAATCTCCTTCGTATTTACACGGTTTTGCTAATGAAATATGCGCGAATTTGCACTTTTTTGAACAGAAAATTTCGAACTCAGCGGCCTCAAGTACCAACAGAGGGCGTTGAATACTCGTCACACAAAATCAAAAAAAAAAAAAACAAAATCGATTTAGATAAGTTCGCCTAGGATTTTCTTCTTTCTCTTCGCTTTAATCTCTCAAGGACGTTTGCTTCAAACAATAAGGCAATTAGCAATCGCAGTGAATTCGTTTTCGCACCGAGTCACTAGATGGCGCCAGTGGTACAACACTTTGATAATAATTACAATGATAAAGTATAAAAAAGTTCTTTGTCTATTCATTTTGATGGTCGCTTTAAAACTGCACTGAGAAGTCACTAGATGGCAGTGCTGATGCAATGCCGTTTTGATTACGTCACTTCAAAAACTCAAACATTCTTTCAACGTTATCTGAAGCAGGTACACATTTATATTTTTTTTAAATAAAATTAACTAAAACCGTTGTCATTAATGGCTCTTTGAAACGCGATGAAATTAGTTCGATTTGTTGCCACCAGGTGGCGCCACGTTAATATTAACATTCGAGGAACTTAATGCCTTTCATTTCTACGAGCTTCTCTTAATTGAAACGAGAAACGAATTGTCTTTCTCTTTTATTATCGTTTGTAGTTCGATTTGACGTCGGCCACTAGTATCAACAGAGGGCGTTGAATACCAGTCACACAAAAGCAAAAAAAAAAAAACAAAATTAATTTAGATAAGTTCGCTTAGGATTTTCTTCTTTCTCTTCGCTTTAATCGCTCAAGGACGTTTGCTTCAAACGGTAAGACAATTAGCAATCGGAGTGAATTTGTTTTCGCACCGAGTCACTAGATGGCGCCAGTGGTACACCTTTTAAAAAAGTCAGAGGCCCTATTCATTTTTATGATCGCTCAAAAACTGCACCGTGAAATCACTAGATGGCAATGCTGATGCAATTCCGTTTTGATTATGTCAAAATTCTTTCAACCTCGTCATGTATCTAGATTTCTAGCCGAAACTAGTTAGGATTTAAGTTTACAAAACGCTTGTGGAATAAAATAAGCTTCACTTTTCCACATTTCCATTCGAATTAATCATTTCCGCCGAGTACGCTTGAAAGTGGAAACCTGGGCCGGTACGCCCCTGTCGACTTTCATCGTTATTAAAGAATCCGAACGAACGAGCGTATAAATAAATTCCGCACGCAATCCCAAATCAAGCCGAACGTATAATTTAGAAATTTATGCGTTATAAATAGCCGACATCCGTCGTTTTGAGGCGGAGGATTCGCCTCGAAACCCTTAGCAACAGCGGCGACAGGATTGCACACGAACGAACTCGTCGTGGATCGCGTGGATTTGTGCCGAGAAGAAAGCAAGGTACTTACCGTAGCCCTTCATGATTCCGAAGGTGAGGTACAACGGGGCCCTTCCAGAAGTCGCCTCTTTCGCAAAGATCCTCCTTATCAGTCTGTGATCGGAAACGACGACCGTGTAGATGCTGCCCAAATACAGGCCGTAAATCGGGCCGTATTCCTCGCTGAGTTTCGTCAGAGTCTCGTGCGGCGCTTCCGGATCCAACCAGGGTAAGTACCCCATGAGGGGGAAACACCAAGGACCCGGGGGAAGATTGGTGCGGTCGGCTCGAACCCAGAAGACGAAGACCAGCGTCGCCAACAGTACGGCCAGGACGCAAAGGAGGAACATCTGCAATGCAAGAAAAACAGCGAAGGTCAATAAATGAAGCGGATTCCGCAGTATGTGAAAGACTGGCATGTCGAAGACGGTGGTCATCGGATGTCATGCATATGTAAGCGGAATAACTTAAGGTTCGTCTTGCGGAGGCATTTAAATACAGAATGTTTTATTGAAAGAAAACTGCTTACGTATAATCGAAAAAAAAAAACTGTTTCTGATTAGGACCCAGTTGTGTAATTCCAAAGCCAAAACTTGGCAACAATTGTTGAAATCATCGTTTAAGTTTCGGCTTAAATTTGAAGTGGGCCTAGATGGTACCAAAAAAAAAAAAAAAGATTGTCCATGAGCTCATTTAAATAAGCAAATTATTCCCAAGTAGAAACGAAGATTACTTCTTGGTAAATAAAGGCATCAGATATAAGGAATTAAAAGAGATCGAAAGCTGACACTTTCTGGTGAACAAAAGAGAAGAAGTGAACAGAAGCCAATAAAAAAATAATAAGAAGAAGAACTCAATGAAAACCAGAATAATCAACTGCGGAATACGAATAAAAATTACGAATAATAAACCAAATAAAATCGATGATTACTAAACGCATTTGTTCAAAAATCAAGATCGACAAAAATGAAACAAAAGAAATATAAAAATAGGACGTAGTAGAATAAGGCGAACAAAAAAGAAACAAAACGAAAACGAAAAGTATACAGAGATTTTGAAAACGTTGCGAATAAATTAAGGATGAAGAACAATATTCTTCAAGTTGAGGAAGGAGGAAAGGGGATGAACAAGAAAGTTGAAGAAGAAACCGCTTTTTATTTCATTCGAAGAAGAAGAACAAAAGGCGAAAAACAAATTTTGCAGGAAATTAATAACGATTTGTTGAACGTTTCGCGGTGATATCATTAGCAAGGGTGGATTCGTTTGAAGAAATACTTCGCTTCTGAAATTTCTTCTTTTGCGTTTAAATTGAAGGAGGAACTGTTTTCCTATTTGAAGAAGAAGAAGAAGAACAAGAACATAAGTCCTCAAGGTCAAGATCGAAACCGAAAAAAAAAAAGAAAACACAATAGCGAATTTATTCAACGTTTCGTGGTGATATCAAAGGTAACCTTGTTTGAAGAAATACTTCGCTTCAGTCATTTCTTCTAAGATATCGTTTTTGCGTTTAAAATTTGCCGCCAGAAAAAACCTGGTGTTTCAGGCAAAGTGAAGAAACGCTGTGGTTGAAGAAGAAATTGTTTTTTTTTTTATTTGAAACAGAAGAAGACATAAGTCATCAAGCTAAAGAGCAAAACCAAAAAAGAGAACAAACTCTTTTTCTATCTGAAGAAGAAGAAGAAGGAGAAAAAGTAGAACGAAGTAGTCCTCGAGGCAAAGAACAAAAGCCCCAAAAAAGACAAACTTTAACTACTGCAGGAAATTAATAACGAATTTGTTCAACGTTTCGGCGTTGGTATCGTTGTTAAGGGTGGTTCGTTTGAGAAGAAATACTTCACTTATGAGATTTCTTCTTTTGCGTTTCAAATTTGCAGCCGAAGAAACCTGGCGTTTCAGGCAAAGTAAAGAAATGCTGTGGTTGAAGAAGAAACTGTTTTGTTTGAAGAAAAAAAAAAGAAGAACAACAACAACAAGATAAGTCCTCAAGGCAAACAACAAACTAGAAAAAAAAATTAAACTCATACTCACAGAGTTCTTTAAAAATAAAAGTTTTCACAACTCCCAACAGATGGCGCCAGGTGAATGAGACTGAAAATGAATAATTCGACCGAGGAAAACAAACAGAAACAAACGAGGAAACGTGGAAACACGAAGAATAAGAAAGAAACAAATGAAGATCGTTAAATAATAAAATCCAATCGCCAACAAAAAAAAAAGAACAAAAGAATAATCGATTTGATGCGTCTAGAACGATAAGAAAACAAAACAGGAAACACAAGCAAAGAGAAGAAAATCAAGTGACAAATGTAACACGAAAAATAAATGCGACAAATAGGAAAGGCACGCAAATGAAATGCAAAAAAAAAAACAAATGAGAAAAAGCTCGATTTTATTTTCAAAAGCTTCGCGCCATCAAAAATGTGCGCGACGAAAAGAAACAAGAAGAAAAACAATAGATTGCAGGAAAGAAACAAATGAAAGTTTCACAATCTTGCCTGAAACCGTCGATTACAAATAAAAATTTTACAACTCTCAACAGATGGCGCCACATGAGTCAGGCTGAGAATGAACCGTACCAATTCGACGAAGGGAAACAGAAACAAGCGTGCAAATACGAAGAATACAAAAGAAGATCGACAGTTTTCCGGCGAAGCGTTACATAATCAAATCGCCAACAGAAAAGAAAAACAAAAACAAAACAATAATTGGTGTGAAGTGATTGTAATTTGAAAAAATAATTAACTAATAAAAAATCGAAAAAAAAAAAAAACTCGAAATACAGAAACGACGAAATACGAAGAAAAAGTTGAACAAGAAACAGAGGGAGGGCGCTGAATACTCGTCGCACAAAATTTAAAAAAAAACAAAATTAATTTAGATAAGTTCGCTTGGGATTTTCTTCTTTCTCTTCGCTTTAATCTCTCAAGGACGTTTGCTTATAACAGTAAGGAAATTAGCAATCGCGGTGAATTTGTTTCGCACCGAGTCACTAGATGGCGCCAGTGGTACAATATTTTGATAATAATAATAATTATAAAGTATAAAAAAATCAAAGGGCACGTTCTTTGCCTATTCATTTCGATGATTGCTCTAAAACTGCACTGAGAAGTCACTAGATGGCAGTGCTGATGCAATGCCGTTTTGATTACGTAACCTCAAAAGCTTAAGCATTCTTTCAATGTTATCTGAAGCAGGTACACATTTCTATAAATTAACTAAAACCGTTCTGTCATTAATGGCTCTTTGAAACGCGACGAAATTAGTTCGATTTGTTGCCACTAGGTGGCGCCACGTTAATATTAACATTTCAGGAACTTAATGCCTTTCATTTCCTACCAGCTTCTCTCAATTGAAACGAGAAACGAATTGTCTTTCTCTTTTGTTATCGTTTGTAGTTCTTTCATTTTCTATTTTCTTGTTTCTTCTTTGGTCAACGTAATATCACTTGCCTTACTCTTTCCATTCCGTTCGCTCTCCGATTGACCTCATTTTTCCCCTCTCACTTTTGTATATACCTTCAACATTCTTATTTCCGCTCCTTTTGGTTTTGTTGCCTTTCTTTTAACTTCAGTTCTTCTTTGTTTCTTCACCTCGTCAGTTTAATTTCACTTGTCTTTCCCTTTTCCGTTTGTCTCTGGTTTTCATCCACACTCTTCCATTTGCCTTTGTTGTTTATCTTCAATTTTCTTATTGCGTCTTTCATTTTCCTCACCCCTTAGTATTCAGCGTTTAATTTTCTTGCATTTAATTTAACTGTCGTGTAGTATAGTCAGTGTTTTGAATTTTTTTTTTTATTTTGGAAATGACTAAGGCCAGTTTAAATTTAAGCTGAAGCTTAATCCCATGTCCACGATTGTTTCGTTTTTTTTTTGTTTCGTTGCCTTTTCGTTTCGTTATTCAAATTCGCCTTTGTTCGTTTCTTCGCATCATCTCCCGATCGGCTCTTGTTTGTTGTTGTATTTAATTTTCGTGTTTTCTTCCTTCCGGTGGTTGTTTTTTATTTCACGTTGTTTCTGTTCGATATGAAGCTAAGAACAAAAGGAAAAATCGACGATTTCCGGCGCGAGGGTTTTGAAAATCAAGTTTTCCGTGTTTTTCTTTGCATTTCGTTCTTTTTTTTTTGTTTCTTTTTGAAGCAAAGAAAAAATCCGATGGAAAGTCCTTGAAAATCAAATAAATCAAGCTTTCATTGTTTAAGTGGCTTCCGGTTGGAACCGCGTCACGGCTGCTTCTACTGCGGACGTTAGTAGAAGCACTCGTGACGCGGTTCCAACCGGAAGCCAATTCGATTATGGACAACGGCCGCTGAGGCCTTCAAGTTAAAGTAAATCAAGCTCTCCTTTGTTTCTTCGTGTTTATTGTGCTTTTGTTTCTCTTCGTTAGCAAGAAAAAATCGTCTTCATTTAAAAATCAAACAAATTGAGCTTTCATTTGTTTCTTTGCACTTCAATTTTCTTTCTGTTTCCCTTCGTAAGCAAAAAATAACGAATGGGAAATCGGCGCGAAGCTTTCGAAATTCGAACTTCCATTTGTTTCTTCCCATTTCATTATTTTTGTTTTTGTTTTTTTTTGTGAAAAGAATCCACGATTTCCGGAAGCTTTCATTTTAACTTGGAGGCTTCCGCGGCTGTTGTCCATAATTGAATTGGCTTCCGGTTGGAACTGCGTCACGACTGCTTCTACTGCCGACGTTTCGGTCTCTATTGCAGAAGAACTTCCTCAGGGCTGCTGCTGTTGCTGGCGGTGTTGCCATTGTTCTCTTTAATCGAAGAGACTAACTAACGAGAAGCAGTAGCAACATCATCAGCAGCAGCAACACCATCAGCAGCAGCAACACCGCGTAGCAGCAACACCACCACTAGCAGCAACAGCTGCTAACTTCTCATTAGTTAATCTCTTCGACTAAAGAGAAGTAGTAGCAACATCACCAGCAGCAGCAACACCGCCAGTAGCAACAGCAGCCCTGAGGAAGTTCTTCTGCAATAGAGAACGAAACGTCGGCAGTAGAAGCAGTCGTGACGCGGTTCCAACCGGAAGCTTTCATTTGTTTCTTTGTGTTCAATTATCTTTTTGTTTCTTTTTGTAAAAAAAAATCCACGATTTCCAACGGGAAGCGCTTGAAAATCAAGTAAATCAAATTTTCATTTATTTCTTTGCATTTCTTTTTTTTTGCTGTTTCTTTTTGTAAGCAAAAAATAACAAATGAAGCGGGAGAATCGACGATTTACGGTGAAGCTCGAACCTACATATCATTTGTTTCTTCGCACTTTGTCATTTATTGATTCTTTTTTGCCAAGCCACGTGATTATCACAACAGAAATCAAAATAAAGTCTTTTTCTGCCGTTATTGCAAATAATTCTTTGAAGTTTTATTAGACGTGACCGACAGATGGCGCTCCAAATTAGTTAAACGTGACTACGGATCCATTGGTCAGTTCTAGGATCTACAAAATCCTCCCAAAATGCTCCCAAGAGCAGCTTGCTCTATTAAAAGCGCAATAATCTTCACCGCTGGTCAAGAGATGGCGCTCTATAAATCATTAATTGTAGTTTCGTTCTAATTTTGACAAATTTACAGTATTCAAGGTTGATTATCACGAGTATTGACATTTATTTTCAAATTACAATAAAATAAAACTCAAAAATTTGATTTATCTGTCCAAGAAACGTTTGTTTTATTAAAAATGCGACCATTATCGCCACTGGCCCAGAGATGGCGCTTCATTGTGACCACAAGTCCATTCTTGTGCCGAGGGAGCTTTAAAGGAAAAAACAACGCCTGTGGAAAAATCAAAATCGAATCGAATACCTCGATAATCCGACACCTATAGCTTTCAAATCCTACCTCTTAGATATCACAACCCCGATTTCTATAGTGTAGATAATTCCGGATTACAGAACGTATCACCACATCAGAGTCGGACTAGCAAGATTTTGCTAAACGGGATAACACTGCCGGATTATCGAGAATTTATTATACACAATTTGTACCGCTCCAAATCCTATGCTATAGTTAATGCCGATTTACTGGTTGTATCGGAATAGCATTGTCGGATTAGCGAGATTCTAGTAGGCATACTTAACCTGAATATCTCCATCCCCACTCCAATTCCTATTAAATACTTTCGTCTAAATATCTGCATCCCCATTACAATTCCTGTAGCATATGTAATGCCGGATTACAAAATTTATCATGCACTCTGGTCCTAAATATCTCTCTCCTCATCTCCATTCCTGCAGTGGATAGGTAATGACGGATAATATTGGAATAGCGAGATTCTGCTGTCGGATTAGCGAGCACACTTGTCCGTTATGCGTTCCTAACCCAATTCTTGTGTAGAAATGCCGAATTACAGGTTGTATAGAAATTGTATTGTCGGATTAGCGAGATTCCACTAAATATCTCCATCCTCCATTCCAATTCCTAGGTAATGCCGGATTCCAGGATGTATCAGGATAGCAGTGTCGAATTAACAAGATTTTATTATGCATATTTGAGAGATAGCATTGTCGGATGAACGAGATTCAATTATGCATACTTGTCCTGAATATCTATATCCCCATTCCAATTCCTACAGTATAGATAATTCCCGATTACAAGATGTATTGAATATTGTATTGTCGGATTAGCGAGATTGTACCAAATACATTCGTCTTAATTTCTCCATCCCCATTGCAATTCCTGTAACGCAGGTGATGCCGGATTTCAGAATGCACAACAATGTCGAATTAGCGCGAATATGCATGCACTTTCGTCCTAAATATCTCTATCCCCCATCCTACAATGTCTCCTACGTCTCATTTTTCTTATTATTCAAGTCTTCTTTTGTTTGTTATAATTCGGCTTCTCCGATTTTAATCCGTGACGCCTTAAAAACTGAAAGTAGGCAACCCATTCTACTTCACTGCTTCTAAGTGTATTATGAAAACGAAGCTTTTTTTGGGTTGATTGATGGGTTGCCTATCCTGAAAGTCTTCAGGGGTCTTGATTTAAATGTATTTATGTTTGCGTGTGTATTTGAGGAATGTATAATTTGAATTTTTAAGAATTCGTACATTTTTGAGAAGGAGATGAGGCGGTGGATGGAATCTTGTCATAGGCGTTAGCTGGTTATCGTGTCATATCCTGGCGTTTTGCTTCCTTGTTTACTCCTTTTTACTTTGTTCTAGTATACTTGTACATGACTGTACGTTTAAACAGCAATTGTCTACTTTATTTCTGACACTGCGATTTCTTCTTCTTGGCTTATTCCTTGTTGTTAGGTCTTGGGAAAGGGAAAGGGAAAATGAATTTGTTTTTTTCTGACCGTATCGATTTTGGTTTACTTTGAAGATTAACCGTCGTTTTGATTTAGTTAACGATGTGATGCAGGGGGGTGGGGATGGGGGGCGAGAGAGATAATGCGCTTTGTGCATATTTAAAATTTCGAGTTTTATGTAAATCACGTCCGCGGTTGAGACGTCGCTCGGGCAAGGCAATATAATTTTTGTTTTTTTTTTTTGGGTTTGAAACCGAGAAGAAAAAAAAATAGTCTGCGCTATCCGGCCAGGTATAGAGCGGCAGTCAACGTCCGCCCGGCGCAACATAAAATCCACCTTGTTTTCGCGCAAAAATGGATTTTTTCGAAGGTTGACGCACCGCGCCGACTTTTTTTCCGAAATGGCAACGTCCTGCCCAGCCAGCGCTGAAATAATCTTAATTCGTTTACCTCAAGCAACTGACCTTTAAAATGTAAAAATCGAAAACGATCACAATGACCTCTTCGGCGAACCAACGGACGTATATCGCATTTGAAGGAACGAGTTTCGCGCCGCGCCGTGAGTAAGTGTGTATGACCACGCCTGTATATAGTAAGCTACTTATATAGTCATAAAGTTTGCGCGAATTGTCTCGCTCCATAAATATTCGACAATTATTGGCGGGCTCGAGGATATTTGGGTTACGAGATGTGTGCGTGCTGCGTGCGATTTTTTTTTTCGCTCTCTGCTCCAAATTTCTTTCACCAATCACATCGATATCTCGGTATTCACTTCAACTGTTTTCTCTTCTTTAATTTAAAAACGAGATGACTTCTGGCAAAAGTCTTTCTCCTTAGATTCCAATTATAATACTCAAAAGGGCAGGTTTATGACAAAAATACTTTCCTCCTCTGTTCCCCAAAAATGCCTATTTCTTTACAAACTGGTTACAAGTGTTAAACGGCAAAGGAAAGTCGGAAGAAGTGAAACCACAATGCACAAAAACGTTTGGGTTTACCATGACTTCGTTGAGGAATCTTCTTCTCTGACTTCAGAACCAGATGACTTCTCGCCCATCACAAGAAAGCTATAATAACCTTCAACCAAGTCGCAGTGAATTCAAAACTTCTTCTTCTCCTTCTTAAGTTCTACAAATAGTACTCAAAAGGGCTCCTTTCCTTGCAAAAATTTCTTCCTCCATTTCCCCAAATAGCGCCTATTTTTATACAAAGATGGATACACGTGGTTGATGGCAAGGGAAAGACGTAAAACCAAAATGGTCAAAATCGCTTTGGGTTTTATCATGACCTATCTTCTTCGCTGATTTCACAACCAGATGGCTTCTACTTATCCTCTCGCCCATCACAAGAATACGATTGGAGCCAACAACCATGCTGTAGCTTTTGCAAATAGTATTCAAAAGCACAGGCACTCTATCCTTTGTTATGGTGTTCCTTTCTTCCCCCATCCTCCCAAAAGAAGTGTCTATTTCCTATACAAGCGGTCAAAATCGCTTTGGATTTACCATGACTTAGTTGGGGCATCTTCCTCTGATTTCAAAACCAGTTGACTTCTTCTTATCCTCTCGCCCATCACCAATAATGTCCAACAACCAAGTACTAGTGAATTCAATTCTGCTTCTTCTGCAAAAAGTACTCAAAAAGGCCCTTTTTCTTATGATCTTCCTTCTCCCGTTCTTCCCCCAAAATATGCCAATTTTTTTTTTACAAAGGTGAATACATGAGCTGGATGGGAAGGAAAAGGCTTTGGGTTTAGGGTGACTTCAATGAGGAACGCGCTCAGGAAGAATTCATCTTCTTAGAACGCATAAGAATTACATAATTGCGATAAAACCAACGTTGGATTCGACTTAGCCCCGCGTGTTTTGACGAAGTCCGTTTATCTTGCCACCTACGACCTGCTCCTTTCGCGCCTCTATTTTTAGAGCGTCTGGTGCTATCTTTAACTGCAGCCAACGCAAAACAAAAACAGACGACTTTGTTATCACCCTTGTCACTTTTACGACGGAACAGTAGTGGCCCAGGAATTGGTCGGAACCAAACCCAAAAGTGTTGTCCTGCGATTCCTCCCCCCGACAAGGACGCCTTCGCTTGCTCTCTTCTTTTTTCAAGGAGGTCTGCGTTGAAGCTAACGGTTAAGAAGAACAGGGACCATCTAAGAATGCAATCCCCTTAAAAATGGAATCCAACCCTAAATAACTCTTCGTTATGGTCCATTCCTCATCCTTTCATCCTTTCCTCATCAATACCATCTCCTCCAATATTTTCCCTCCTCTTAAGTGATTAGGGCACTCGATTATCAATTCAGCTTTTGCTGATTCTCCCCTTCTTGAGTGATTGTCAGTTCAACTTTGATCCCTTTTGTCGACTTTCCCCTTCCAATGCCCATTGTATTATCATCCCTAATGATTGTAACGATTTTTTACATGGCAAAGGAAGGAGTAACAATATTGAATTCCTCATACCGTTCCACGCCTTCAACTCCCAACTTCTTCTTTTGTTATGCACTATGCATTTGTTCCATCCATTTCTCGTCTTTTTGCCCTTGTACTACCCTCGCCTTTTATTTTTTCCCAACCACTGTTGCCCTTTCTGATTTCTTTCGTTGATTTCCCCTTCCCTTCCCACGTCTTTATCGCCTCTATTGATTTTAACGTTCTACTTGATAGTAGAAGCAGGAATAGTTCTTCCTTCTGCCAAGTTTGAATTATTCACGTTCACGCCCTTCCATGCCTTCCTCAATCCTATTATTTCGTGTTTTCTCCCTTATACTACCCACGCCTTTTCTTTTTTCGATCCATTGTTGCCCTTGTCGATTAAATTTTTGATTTCTTTCGCTGATTTCCTTCTCCCTTAATACCTCCTCTATTGATTTTAACGTTCTATAGAGAAATAGTTCTTCCTTAGCGTCAAAATTGAATTCCTCGCACCCTTCCACGTCTTTAACTTCCATCTCTTGATTTTTTTTTCTTCAAATTCCTGAATTAGGTTACCCTTTGCGGAGTGATGGACGTTTCTCGTCATTTTTCGCTTCTGCTATCCATGCGTTTTACTTTTCATGCCCACCGCTGCCCTTGTCAATTAAATTTCCGCGATCTTCTATTGACTTCTCCTTCTCTTTCAATTTCTTTATCTCCTCTATTCATTTTAACGTTCTATCTGGCGGTAGAAGGAGGAATAGTTCTTCCTTAACGTCAAAATTGAATTCGTCACACCCTTCCATGCCTTCAACTCCCATCTCTCAAGTTTTTTTTTTCTTCACCTTCCCCAATTCTGTTCCCCCTTGGAGGCTGATCGAAGATTTTAAGCATTTTCTCGTTTTTTCCTCTTCTGCTATTCACGTCTTTTATTTATCCCATCCCCTGTTGCCCTTGCAAGTTAAATTTTTGCGATTTCTTGTTGACCTCCTCTTTCCATTCCGTTTCTTTATCTTCCAGATTGGTTTTAACCTTCTCTCTGATAGTAGAAGGAAGAAAGGAAGAATAATAATTCATCTTTAACACGCCAGAATTGAATTCGTCACACCCTTCCATGCCTTCAACTCCTATCTCTCAAGTTTTTTTTCTTCACCTTCCCCAATTCTGTTATTTGGTGGCTGATAGAAGATTTTAAGTATTTTCTCATGTTTTTCCCCTTCTGGTGTTCACGCTTTTTATTTATCCCATCCCCTATTGCCCTTGTCAGTTGAGTTTTTGAGATTTCTTGTTGGCCTCTTCTTCCCTTTCCATTTCTTTACCTTCCAGATTGATTTTAATCTCCTTTCTGATAGTAGAAGGAAGAAAGGAAAAATAATTCAACTTTAACACGCCAGAATTTAATTCCTCACACTCTTCCGTGCCTTCAACTCCCATCTCTCAAGATTTTTTTCTTTCAGCTTCCCCAATTCTGTTCCCCTTTGGAGGCTGATGGAAGTTTTTATGCATTTTCTCATGTTTTTCCCCTTCTACCGTTCGCGCCTTTTAGTTTTCCCTTCCCGAATTGCCTTTGTTAGTTAAATTTTTGCGATTTCTTGTTGACTTCCTCTTCCCTTTCCATTTGTTTATCTTCCAGATTGATTTTAATCTCCTTTCTGATAGTAGAAGGAAGAAAAGAAGAATCATTTATCTTTAACACGCCAAAATTGAATTTCTCACACCTTTCCATGCCTTCAACTCCCATCTTTCAAGTTCAACTTCCCCAATTCTGTTACACTTTCGAGGCTGATGGAAGTTTTTATGCATTTCCTCGTTTTTTTCTCCATTTGCTATCCACGCCATTTATTTATCCCATCCCCTATTGCCATTGTCGATTAAATTTTTGCGACTTCCCCTTTCCTTTCCAATTTTTTATCTCTCTCACTGAGTTTAATCTTGTATCTGATAGTAGACGGACGAAAGGAAGAATAATTCTTCTTTAACGCCAAAATTGAATTCCTTACGCCTTTCAACACCCATCTCTTCTTAAACTTCCTCAATTCTGTTACCCCTGTGGAGGGATGAATGCTTTTATCCACTAGTTCCGTTCATTTCTTGTCAATTTTCTCTTCTACTTCCCATTTTTTTCCATCGACTGTCAGTTGAACTTCTAATTTCTTGTACTGACTTCTCCTTTCAACTGCTTAGTTCTTGCAGTCAGTCTTCTCATCTCTTCTATTAGCTTTATCTTCTATCAGGCCTCTAGCTGCCATATCTTCTTCAAATCTTTCGATTCCGTTCCCCTTGTGGGGTAAGAACTAATTTCCATTTTGGTCGCCAATATTTTCTTCGGTTTTTCTACGGTCTCTCTGTTCTCGTCTTTTCGATTTCATTAGGTCTACGTCTTTCCTTCAGTTTCTAAAGTTCCAAAGGCAATTGAGAGGTAACAATCCCTTCCCACACTTGCTCCTTCTATTACCAAAGTTCTTCTTCTTCTCCTGATCCCTTTTACTTATTCGTTCCATCCAGTTCTCCTCTTTATTTCCTTCTACCACCCACACCTCTTACTCTTTTTTTTTTTTCGTTGCTGGTTCCTTGCGTTTTCTCTTCTGGCTTCTGTAACTAATCGTTGGTTAATTGATTTCTTAATAGTTTCATCCCATCCCCACCCTAATACGTTCTTCTACTCCTCTTTCAACGTTTCCTGCTGGCGCCAGTCGCACCCTTTCAACTCTTCGGTGCCTCCCTCTTCTTTGTTTTCAATTGTGGATTTAGCTTCCTTCCTTGTTTTAAATATTCTAATTTTCCCATAAGTTTTTACTTTCAACAATGACTGAATTAAAAAAAAATTATTTAAAATAAGTCCAAGGAGTTTCCATTTGTCAGAATCGCCGAATCGATTTAAGAGAAACGTTGAAGGTTGAAGCTGGAAATAATCATTATTACTCAACGGCCCTTTAACTACAGGAAGTCGCCGCCGTTCGTTAGAATCTGATTTGATTGATTAATTGCGCTTTGAAACGGCAAATTGCAAATGAAATGCTGAAACCGAGAGTGTAAGAGGCAACACGAGCCCCGGTAAGAGGAAAAGGATATAGCTCGCGACAAATTACAATTCAACTCGATATGCCAAGGCAATCCGACTATTAATAGTCCGCGGGATTTTTTCTTTTTCTTTTCGAGCGGTCAATCGACTTCTATTTTTCCGCGCAAAAAAAAAGAACGCGGAGGGGGTGGGGGGAGGGCGAGAGAAAAAGCGCACAGGAATAATCGCACGCCACATACATTATTACAATCGGACAGTTAAGCCATTGAAAGATCGGAATCTCCGACACGTCGATTCAGGCGATTTTTTGCAGAATTGTCTGGGCAAAGAAGAAACGTTGAACCGCGAGTGGTCGTCCTTAGATTTTCATAAAAATGAATGCATTGCCCCCGCGGTGCTTGACCTGGGGCCGCCGGCTGCACGTGCGCCACTGTGTCCGTATCAGCTGAACACTCCGACGACGTCTCCATTCGATCGCATATCAACAAGCAAAATGCATTAATTAATTAATTGATTAAACAAATTAACCCGAACATCAAAGAGTCCTTGCAAAAAAAAATTATCTCGACGTTGACTTCCATCAAGTTTCTAAAATTGCGATTTGTTAATAAATCGATCGTCTTTTGTTTGCTTTCGTCAATTTTTCTAAACAAAAGCGTACAGTTTTAAACTTGAAACTATCGATTTCTCTCTTGTTTGGTTGCTCTGTTCTTTTTTTTTTTTTTTTAAATAAACGCATCGTAATTTCGGTGGCACCTGTTCTTTTGTTTTTTAAAGAAAAATGAGCTTATTACGCTATCGATCCTCGCTTGTTTTCTTGTTTGCTTTCTTCATTCTTTTCTTTTGGTGAACAGCATCGTACTTCCGACGGCGTCTGCTCTTTTTTTTTTAAAGAAAAAATCGATATTTGTCACGCTAACGGGCATCGTGATTTCGATGGCCTTTGCTCTTTTGTTTTTTAAAGAAAAACACGAGATCTGTCACGCTATCGATCGTCTTTTGTTTTTTTTCTTTATCATTTGTTTCTTTCATTCATTTTTTTTAAATCAAGTTTCGATGTTTTTTTAAAGAAAAAATTGAGACTTGTCGCTCCATATGCTTATCGATCCTCTCTTGTTTTTTCTCCTTTCGCTTTCTTCATTCATTTTTCTCTTGATGAATGGCATCGTGATTTCGATAACTCTGCTCTTTTGTTTTTTTTTTTTTTAAGAAAAAATTGAGATTTGACACGCTATCGATCGTCTCTTGTTTTTTTTTTGTTTGCTTTCTTCGTTCATTTTTTTAAATCAAGTGTAAAGTAATTTCGATGGCCTTTGCTCTTTTGTTTTTTAAAGAAAAAAAAAGTGAGACTTGTCACGCTATATGCTTATCGATCCTCTCTTGTCTTTTTTGTTTGCTTCCTTCACTCATTTTTCTTTTAATGAATGACATTGTGATTTCGATGGCTCTGTTCTTTTGTCTTTTTTTTTTTTAATTGAAACCTGTCACTTTATCGATTGTTTTTTGTTTTTTTTTCTTGTTTGCTTTCTTCATTCATTTTTCTCTTGTTTTTTTTTTTGTTTGTTTTCTTCATTCGTTTTTCTTTTAATGCAAGGCATTGTGATTTCGATGGCTCTGCTCTTTTGTCTTTTTTTTTTTAATTGAAACCTGTCACTCTATCGATCGTTTTTTGTTTTTTTTCTTGTTTGCTTTCTTCATTCATTTTTCTCTTGTTTTTTTTTGTTTGCTTTCTTCATTCGTTTTTCTTTCAATGCAAGGCATTGTGATTTCGATGGCTCTGCTCTTTTGTTTTTTAAAGAAAAAATTGTTACTTGTCATGCTAACAGGCATCGCGATTTCGATGTTCTTTGCTCTTTTGTTTTTTAAAAGAAAAAATTTAAACCTGTCACGCTATCGATCGTCTCTTGTCTTTTTTTTTTTTGCTTTCTTTATTCATTTTTTTTAACGAATGATATCGTACTTCCGATGGTCTCTGCTCTTTTGTTTTTTATATATTTATCACGCTATCGATTGATTCGTCTTTTTTTTTTAATGGCATCGTGATTTCAATGGCTTTGCTGTTTTGTTTTTTTTTTTTTTTAAGAAAACATTGAGAATTGTCATTCTATCGAACGTGTTTTGGTTTTTTTTTTTTTTTGTTTGTTTTCTTCATTTATTTTATTTATTTATTTTTTAATGAATGGCACCGTAATTTCGATGGACTCCATTCTTTTGTTTTTTTTTTCAAAAAGAAATTGAGACTTGTGACGCTGTCGATCGTCTCTTGTTTTTTCTATGTATGGCATTGTGATTTCGATGGGCTCTGGGTTTTTGTCGTTTTAAAGAAAAAATGGGAAATCGTTACGCTATCGATCCTCTCTTGTTTTTCGTTTGCTCGTTCCAATATCCTCTGCTCTTTTGTTTTAAGACAAGAATTGGCAGCTTTCATGCCGTTGCATGTTGATGGCGCCCTCTATTAGGTGTGGCGTAAATCAATCGACAAGAGAATCAATCAAATTTTAAATCATCACGTGGAAGTTCTTTCATTAGATGACAAATCGACGTTCGCGGCTCGATTTTGCCAAAACCGAAAATTTCACTCAATTTTGAACATGCGTTGCTGGCGCCACCTACCGGACGTGTCATGAACTCACAAAGAAGTCTCATCATTAGATTTTACGTCAGTTATATGGAAGTTCTTCAAAATGGATGACCCAAACTTCAGCGCAATCTTCGATATGTGCTACTGGCGCCATCTATCAGCCGTGGCGTGAAGCGATGAGAAAATCAATCTGATTCTACGTCAACATGTGGAAGTTCATTAATTTACATGATGAACTGATGTTAGTGGCTCGGATTTGGCAAAACCGAAAATTCCTCTCAATTTTGAACGTGCATTGCTTCCGCCACCTATTGGACGTTTTGCGAGCTCACAAGGAAGTCTCATAATTGGATTTTGCGTCAGTTGTAGGGAAGTTCTTCAAATTGGATGACAGACTGATGTTCACGAAAAAAACAAAACTTCGGCGCAATGTTCAATATGTGCTACTGGCGCCATCTATCAGCCGTTTCATGCAGCGATAAGAAAATCAAAGCGACTCTATGTCAACATGTGGAAGTTCATTAGTTTAAAAAACAAATCAGTGTTCGCGACTCGGTTACGTCAAAACCGAAAATTCCGCTCAAGTTTGAATATGCATTGTTGGCGCCATCTACAGGACGTTATGTGAACTCACAAGGACGACTGTAACGCGTAAGCTAAGTAGCTTGAATGTGGTGGTAGATAAAGTATAGTACAGAACTCGAGCTGTAAAGCCATTACGCACTTGTGGCATTACTTGCCCTCGCCGCTGCGCGGCTCGTGTGCAACTTTTCCACGCGTGATATTTGCAGCTCTCATTATGTGATATACTATTACGTCATCATCTGGAAGTCCTTTAAACTGGAAGACAGACTGATGGTCACGACGAAACAAAAAAGTTCGGCGAAATTTTCTGTCTGTTGCTGGCGCCATCTATCGGACGTTATGACAAAGTTATTCAAATTTTACGTTATTACGTGGAAACTCTTTCAATTAGGTGACAAATTCGTCGTAATTTTTGACGTATCGTCGCCTAGCGCCATCTACCAAGTACCCAATAAAAAAAAAACTTAAAATTTGTCCGATTCTTTCTCATATATACAGGGTGAGTTTTTTTTTTTTTTTCGACGTTTAATAGTGCGACGATCTCGGAAACTAGCAGAGCTAGAAAGGGGAAACGTTTGCGGCCCGTTTAATGCGGCTTTTGTTTTTTTTTCCTTAAAGTTCATGGCTGGCTAGATATTTCGAAAAAGTTGCTTCATTTTTTTTACGATTTCGTCAATCGCATACAACTCGGTTATTCTTGGCTTTAGAGAAAATGTGTAAAGACAAAAGTCGTAGAGAATTATGTTCTTAATTAAAGAGTCCAATTGAATTTTCCATGAAAACTCCTATTTTGGAGTTATGACATGAACATAATTTTTTTCTAATTAATCAAATGCAATTACTCTCAGAGATGGCGATCAATTAATAATTTAATGTTGACAATCCCAAAGAAACTTTAAGGAGCGTCGTTTGACCCTCTCCCCCCCCCCCAATCAAAAGTAGGTCTCAATTTCCAAAAGTTCGCGAATTTATGTGATGTTATGCAAAAAGAAAACGTCGTCGACGTTTCGATGTTGATATCATTTGAAAAAAATTCTTTTAAATGATTTGAAGCACTGTGGTTCGTGTTCATAATTGGGTTTTCACTCGTTGGGTATTGAAAGTTCCTACGGTTTGTCAAAATTAGCACTGCTTCAGTAATTTTTTCTATTATCGACGAAAAAAAAAAATAAGAACGCGAATCGATTTATTATCGGGTACGTCACGGTCGAGGCTAAAGATGAAAACACGAAAATGATTTTCAGGGGCATCGTCCTAGTGGAGAAAGGTCGTGACAGTGAAATCCGAGGGTCAGTGCCCGCCGAGGCATCAGCACCATGAAAGTCGACAGTCACTTTTCTGAAATTCGAATCTAGGACAGCATCCTACTTAGAGTACGGAATTGGGTTATGTATTTTTATAACCGGCGAGTAATCGTAGCAAGGTTTACGAGCCGCGCTCTTCTATCTCGGTTCAATGGGGTGAAGGAAGTACGCAAACAACGGAAAATATCGCGCACCGAGAGGATGTGCACCCAAACTAACTAGATCACTGTTAAAACAAAAAAGAAAAAAAAAACGTACACACATCGCCTTCTTTTTCAATAAAACAAGTTGAGGAAAAATTAGAAAATGTGGTAAGCAACTGGAGCTGATAAATCTTGGAATGGAACCGCCATCTCTTGCCAGGAAGTTGAAGCTTTTTGGCACGCCATCTTTTGCCAGGAAGCTGAAGCTTTTTGGCACGCAATTTCTCTCAAAATTAAATAAATAAATGACGTGCGTTTTTAACTTTGCCAAAATCGAATACTCCACCCAATTTTCGTTGGACGATGATAGTGGCGCCATCTACCTCCTCCCCTCGGATTATGTGATGTGGAAATTTACGTCACGATATGGAAGTTCTTTGAGTTAAGAGGCAATTCGAGGTTCACGGTTAGACTTTGGCAATACCAAAAATTCGGTGCTTTATTGAGTAGAATTTATCCATTAAGAAATCTTAGAAGTGGCACGCCATCTTCTAGCAGGAAGCGCAAGTTTGTTTGGCACGCAATTTTATTAATCTCAAATGTGGATTTGCACGGGGGTCAGCAACTGATGAAGAAACGTTCAGTGATTGCCAAATTGGGAGTACTTTAAGTTATATTGTCAAAATTGTCAGTCGAAGTATTGTCAATACTGGCCAATAATGTTGGTTATACTGCTAATATTGGCGGCAAAATCATTTTATTTTTTTTTCTCATATAAATAACGAGAGCCTAGCGGCCCACCTACCTCCCGTAAGTGATGATGGGCCCGACGACCCCTCACCTCTCGTAAGTGATGATGGGCCCGACATCTCCTTACTTCTCGTAAGTGATGATAGGCCCAACGACCCCTCACCTCTCATAAGTGATGATGGGTCCGGACACCCCTCACCTCTCGTAAGTGATGATGGGCCTAATGGCCCACCCACCACTGACAAGTGATGAAGGCCGAAGGCCCTTCGACCCATCACCACTTATTGAGTGAGAATTTGAATTGTTTTATTTAATTCTCATAGAGAACGACTATTGTTTTGAAAGACATGTACATAGCGCTTCGCGTAATGAGGACCGCTCACCATGGAGTGGGGTGAGTGAGTTGAAGGATATTCATCATCTTGGCCTTTAAATTTGCAAGAAAATGTTTCAATTTGTTCTTCAAAATTCTGCTGCGTCCTCTGTGTTTCGGCCCTATTTGAGGCCTCGTCAACAGAAACGCAGCTCAAGAATTCCACTGCAACTAATCTAACCTTTCCATTACTATTACATCGCAATTGCGAATAACTAGGACAAGTCGGCTTCTGTTGACGAGGCCTCAAATAGGGCCGAAACAGTTCCACAGACTATGCTCCAGGAATCCACTACAATCAAAATCGACTTGTAACAAATTTTTTAAAACTTTCATTATGCTTTGACAACACGCTTGGTTACTTTGTATGGAATGACTTATTAAGTAGCAAAGTGGCTGCAATTTTCAATCCTAATGCAATATTAGGTCAAAAAGCGATCGCAAGATGTCGCGATTTAATTTTTCATTCTTAATTTGTTCCTTGGGTTGAGTTGAATTGACAATTTAAAAATTTCCGATGTTTTCCTATTGCCTTGCCTTGGGTTGACCTTGTCCTTCGACCTTTTCGAATCTTTGCCCTAATTTTTTAAGATTTCCCCCCCATTTTTGCTATTTTTTGTCTTGGATTAGGTTGACCTTGACCTTTGAGCTTTCCCAACCTTCGCTCTAGAAAGATTTTTCCACTTTTTTACCCTTTTTTTGAATTGAACTCGACCTTTTCGAACTTTCGTTCTCGAAATTGTAAATTAAAGACTTTTCCCTCTTTTTTTAACTTCATGGTTCCTTGCGTATTTTCAATTTTTTGGAATTTAATTCGCATGCAAGTAATTTTTTCTACAAGATCCAAAAGCTCGCATCGATTGTCATTTGTTTCTGTTGATTTTTGTTTAAGCTTGAAGCAGTTTTTGTTTCGTGAGGAGCGCATATGATTGTTTCTGTTTTTTTTTTTTTAATATTGTCTATACGATTCTTTGGATATTTTCAATTTTTTTATGATTTGATATTTTTTTGCCTTTCCATATAAATAACGAGAGATGATGGGCCTTCGACCCGTCACCACTTATTGTTGCAAAAAGAAAAAGAGAAAGCAAAAGGCAATCGATTGTGACCAAGAAAAATCGATGATGATTTTTTAATTAAATTTTTTCTTTCATCAAGAGCCCTTTGTTTTAAAAACGCCAAAAAAAGTGGTTTTGTAAAAAATTAAGGCAGTTCTATAGTTTAACTATCCTCCCCCATTGACAAAAAAAAAGGAACGAAAATAAAAGACTATCAAAAAAGGAATGATTGTCTAGAGAGGCATCGTTTGCACTACCTATAAAACAAAAGCCAACAAAATCCCTCGTTTTTTGCACATTTTTTAAGATAGGATAAGATAAGTAACGAATTTGAACTTTTCTTTGTCAATGGAAGGGGAAAACAAAAGCTAACGTTGAGAGTGTCCACCATGAAAATAAACGACTATCAAAAAAGAAGGCGGAAAAAACAAAAGACCACCGACGTTTTGACTAACATCATTCGCATTACTTAAAAAAGAAAACGTAAGTGTTCGCGTTTTCCTTTTCTTCGTCAAAAGCAAATGAAACAAAAGACGAGAGAGGTGTCGTTCGCATCATAAAACAAAAACCGATCGTCCTTTGCACATTTTTTTTCTTCGTCGAAAACAAGAGGCGATCGATCGCCTAACGAATTCGTCCATGGAAGGGAAAAACAAAAGCTAACGCAGAAAACCTCAATAAGTTTCCTTCGTCTATTATTTTCCAAACACAATTAAATGGATTTTTTTTAATTAAATGATTGTTTGAAAAACATAAGTAAATTAAAGTTTTTTTTTGGGGGGGAAGAAGAAAAGTATTCACTTTTTCCATCGTCAAAAGCAAATTCACTCTTTGTAACGACGGTCAATTGTTTAACAATTGTTTTTTTCTTTACTGGGGAAAAAGAGGAAAGACTGTTATGACTTGATTTGAAAAAAGGGATGTTCTTCTTTTTTGCCGCAGTTTTCCTATCGCAGTTTCGTATTCTTTTTTTCCTGCTTAGGTTTACTTTAGATTGGTTACGGTTTCTTTCTCCTTTTTGCATTCTCTTTTCTTCTTTTTTAATCAGTTCATATTCGTAGGTTTTCCCTGATTTTTTTTTCCTTTCCTCCTTGCTCTGCTCCTTTATATTTTATAGCTTCGTAACATCATTTGCATTGCATCCTGCATATTAATATTAAGCAAACTATAAGAAAATGGGTAAAGTAGGAAAAAGAGAAAGGGCTTGGTTGAAAATCCAAATCAAATTATTGTTTCTTAGTACGTTAAGAATCTTGCCCAAGGTCAACCGAGCACGGTGCTAGATCCTCTGGAACCTCTGAGACACAATTTAGGTTCCGTCATGAACCTCATAGTTTTCGGCAAGTCATGGTCGCGAGACGACGAACTGTGGAAGTGGCTCCAGCATCTTCAGGAAGAAGGAACGAAACACATAGGCGTCGCAGGACCTCTGAACTTCCTACCGTTTCTTAGGTTTGTCCCCAGTTTTGCTTTGATTTCTTCCCGACTAACACCGAGGAGTTCTTTGGAAGTGATTTTTTTCTCACCCCACATAGTATGAGAGCATGAAAACGTCATCCCAATTTACACCCAGTTCTTTAGGTTTTTCCCAAAATACAAGAAGACCACGGCGTTTCTGCTCGAGGGCAAAAACAAAACGCACAGAGTCTACCACGAAATCATCAAGGAACAGGCAGACATTGACGACGATAATTTAATACGAGCGTTTCTACTGGAACGTGAAAAAAATGAAGGCGCCGTCGAGCACGAGTTTTACAGCGACGAGCAATTCTGCCACTTACTCGCTGACGTATTTGGGGCTGGTTTAGACACGACTTTAACTACCCTAAGGTTCTTTGCTTCTTGTTATTTTTGCGTTGGCCTTCTAAATTGGGGCACCCGCCTCTTTTAGGTGGTTTCTACTGTACATGGCGTGCAATCCGCTGGTGCGAAATGACGTGCAACTCGAGCTCGATGTAATCCTGCGTGGCGCCTTTCCTTCTTTGGAAGACCTTCCAAATCTGCACTTGACGAAAGCCTCGTTGGCCGAAGCACAGCGAATACGCCCGGTGGTCCCCATCGGTATACCCCATGGCGCTTTTGGAAGAGGTCGAGCTCGATGGCTACAAAATTCCGAAAGGATCGACGATCATCCCCTTGCATATGGACCCCAAAAGCTGGGACGAACCCGAGCGGTTCGAGCCGGCCAGGTTTTTAGACGAGGGGGCCAAATTCGTGAAGCGAGACGCCTTCATCCCTTTCCAAACTGGTGAGTGCCTTTCTTGCAGTTTTCGTTTTGTTTTGGAAATCGCGAGCTTTTCACGAAGGCAAACGGATGTGCGTGGGGGATGAGCTGGCGAGGATGTTGCTGATCCTTTTCAGCGCCGCAATTGTCCAGTGAGTTTTCGATTTCCACCGCGAAGGGCACGAGATCGATTTAAAGGGGCGAAGATGGAATCACGCTCGCCCCAAAACCGCACGAGTTGGTGTTTACCGTGCGTGACAAAAGAAATGTTGAGGGTCACTGATTTTTTTTTTGTTTCATTCATCGACTTTATTAAAGAAATGTTCCGTGAAAAGAAACAATTTTTATTTGACCGGATCCTGTTTTATCCTGTCACCAAAAATGTCATTACATATACAGAGCGAATGATAATGTGAAGCTGGATGTCGAACAACCAATAACATTGAGAGTTTTCGGCGGGAAAATTTGAATTCCACTTTCGATTACTTGTACTGCCCAGTATTGCCAGGGATTCCCACGTATTTTTTATGTATTTTCCCGAATTGGTTTAGTACTGCTTGCATTACTACAAGTATTGCTAGGCCTGCTAAGTTAGTGCCATTAAAATGTACAGTGATTCCCATCGGTGGGTTTGTTAAGCGCAGAATTAATGATATGCATTAGCGCTTATCAGAATTTCGCTCATTGTTAGTAATAAATTACCTTCAACAATGGCAGGTACGTAACCGCAAGGATCAACATTAGCATTAAGTCCGGCGATAATTGAAATTTACACCGCGCATTTTTCTCACTCACTTTTCCGCCGTGCCCGCCGTTAAACTACTTACTATATTTACGATCGGGAGAAATCTGTTGTTGCAGTTTGAGGTAATTTTTGCCGGTGTTATTGACCGAGAATGTGTGCTGTAACCTATATTCGCCATCGTCGGCGCTTAGAGATTCCTTTGCACTTTCATATCGGCTCCCATCTTCGTCGACGGCCAAGTCTTCTCCTCTTTCAGCAGCCCGGATCCAAGGACCCCGGCGAAAACTTTTACAATGTAATGATGTCATAAAAATACGAAAGTCGACGGTGAAATGCTCCTCTTTTTCGTACACGTGCTTCTCTCCTTCTCTCTTTTTGCGGACCTGCCCATTGTGTGAGAATCAGAATTATCGATACACTCCGCCCAGCTTCATTTATTTTTATAACTTTCTTCACGATGAAACTCCAAAAATTCTGCATACTCTTCGAATCGACACATTAAAAGAAAACTTGCTTGAACTTCGCGCTCACGTCTACTTTTATAATTTGGAATCCTTCTAGCTTTGCTTACATTCCATAGGGAAACCCCAGTTTTTCAATTTTGGAAAAAATTTAAAAGGGAAAGCTGAATAATCTTGTAGGGAGTTGATGGCCAAGAGAAGCAATTTTAATTTCCTTCTTCAATAACGCCAACGAATTCCAGATGAAACTTTGTAAATATTATGAAACCAAGGCGTGCAGCAGTTTATCACCGGACGAATCCCAGTGTCAGTGAGTCAGGGTCAGCGAGATAAGCGGCGATATTTAGAGCGAATTATCGCGCGGTGTTTTGGTGAAACAGTTCGCGCCGTGTCCTTGAAAGAAATGCTCCGTCCGACAACAAACTAAGTGGGTTAATCGTTTTTTAAGTGGACGATGCCCGAAACACATGCCGATAATGGTGGTCATTAAGGAGTGTTTGGTAAAGCGACAGCTGATGCGTGTGCTCGAGCGAAACCGTCCTCTTATCACAGTTCGGTAATTATCTTTCTTTGGCAACATTGTTGCGAATTAAATGAAGCCAAAAACGGTCGCCGAACACCAGAAAGGGTTTCAAATTCAAACCCGATTAACCCCCATTTGCACAATTCCACCATAACTTTAAGCCAAAGCTCAAACAATTGCTGAAATAATCGTGGTTTAAGGTGGCCTTAGTCATTTCCAAAATTAAAAAAAAAATTGACTATACTACAAGACAGTTAAATTAAATACAAAAAAATTAGACGCTGAATACTAAGGGGGTGAAAAAAATGAAAGGAGAGGAAGAAGCAATAAGAAAATCGAAGATGAACAGCAAAGGCAAATGGAAGAGTGTGGATGGAAGCCAGAGACAAACGGTAAAGGGAACGACAAGTGAAATTAAACTGACGAGGCGAAGAAACAAAGAAGAACTGAAGATAAAATAAAGGCAACAAAACCAAAAGGGGCGGAAATAAGAATGTTGAAGGTATACACAAAAGTGAGAGGAGACAGAGAGCGAAGGGAATGGAGAGAGTAAGGCAAGTGAAATTACGTTGACCAAGCAAAGAAGGAACAAGAAAATTGAAGATGAAAAAAGAAAAGAGTGTCAGTGTAAACGAGTGACATGAAACTGACGAAATAAAGAAGCAATAAGACAATTGAAGACAAAAATATAGGTGGAAATAGTATTATTGAAGATAACAGAAGAGCTTAGGAGGAAAACAGAGATAAATCAGGGAGAGAAGCTCCTGGGGGATGGAAAGAAAAGAACAAGTGAAATTACACCGACAAAGTAAAGAAGCAATCAAAGAACTGAAGCTCTACAACGACCATAACAAAGCAAAATGGATTTCAGAAAGAAGAAAGAAAATGTTGTTCTACGAACAAAATTCATGCATACTGAATGGAGTCCAAATATGTGTAAAAATAATTTTAAAATTGAAACTCAAATGAAGACAGGGATTGAAGAATAGAGTATTTGAACAGTCAAAGAGTTTTAATAAAAAAAAGAAGATATCAAAGCAATCTCAAAAGGAAAAGAAAAAAGAAAAACGAATTAGTGAGACAGAAAAATGTAGAAAAGGATCCAAAGGTCCAGAAAATTTATTACAAACAAAACGTGGGAATAAAATGGGGGGAGGGAGGTTGGAAAATCGAAAGGAAAATATCGAAGATCAATAAAAGGTGAAACTATTTTTTTTTGTGGAAGTTAAGGATTAGAAAGGAAAAGCAAGAAATAGGAAAAAGTTGAAGAAAGTTTGTCTTTGTTTTTTTTTTTACCACGTTACTTAATTTTAGTTTTTCTCAGTCTTTTTCTCCTTCTGCTCTTTCTGCATTATCAATTGAGTTTTGTTCTCCATTTTAGCGAAAGGACTTTGCATTCTTTTATGACTTTTAATTTCTTCACCTTCTGCCCCAGTTATGATTTGTTTGGCTTTCTTTCCATTTTAGTCTTTTCAATGAACTTAAAGATTTCTTTTTCTTCTTCTTCTTCTTCAAATGGTAAAACAGTTTCTTCTTCAACCACACTCTTTCTGAAACACCACGTTCTTTTGGCGGCATATTTGAAACGCCAAAGGAGAAATCTCAGAAGTGAAGCAGTCCCTCGAATGAATCCACCCTTGACATCGATACCACCACGTCACTTGTTTTCTTCTTCTGTTTTCCTGCATCATCAATTGAGTTTTCTTCTTCATTTTCAGACTTGCTTCTTTTTGCGAAAGGACTTTGCGTGCTTTTAATTTCTTCACCTTCTGCAACAGTTATAATTTGTTTGGCTTTCTTCCCATTTTGATTTTTTTAATGAACTGACTTCTTCTTTTTCTTCTTTAGATGGAAAAGGAGTTTGTTCTTTTCGCAGCAGTTACCTTTTGTTTTGATGTTTTGGTTAAGCTCTTCACCTTGAAGACTTAAGTCTCCTTCTTCAAATAGAAAAACAGTTTCTTCTTCAACTATAGTGTTTCTTCGCTTTTCCCGCATCACCAGGTCCTTTTGGCGGCAAACTTTAAAAGCAAAAGAAGAAATCTCAGAAGTGAAGTATCGAATTAATCCAGCCTTGATGATGATATCACCAGGTCACTTATTTTTAGTTATTCCCAGCCTTTTCTTCTTCTGTTTTTTCTTTGTTTTTCTCCATCATCAACTGAGTTTTGTTCTTCATTTTCAGATTTGTTAGTTTTTGTGAAAGGACTTTGCATTCTTTTAATTTCTTCACCTTCTGCACCAGTTATGATTTGTTTGGCTTTCTCCCAATTTTGATTTTTTTAATGAACAGACTTTTTCTTCTTCTTCTTCTTTTTCTTCTTTAGATGGGAAAGGAGTTTGTTCTTTTCGCAGCAGTTACATTTTGTTTTTGTTTTCTGGTTTTGCTCTTTACCTTGCGTCTTCTCTTTTTTCTTCAAATAAAAAAACAGTTGTTTCTTCTTCGACCACTTCTCTTTTCCTGAACCACAAGGTTCTTTACCGGGAGGGGTGGGGGGATTTTAAACGCCAAAAAAAAAAATCTCGTAAGTGAAGTGTTTCTTCGAACTAATCACTCTTGATAATGATATCACCACGAAACGTTGAACAAATTCGCTATTGATTTTGTGCAGCGGTTAAAATTTGTTTCTTTTTTTCGGTTTCGATCTTTACCTTGTGTTCTTCATTCTCAAATGTAAAAAATTAAAAAAATTTAAGTGAAACTGCGAAAAACAGAAACAGAAGAAAACCGAAACAAGCAGAGCTGGAAGAATCGAAAACAGAAGAAGATTCTTGTTCTTTCGGTAAGCGAAAGAAAGAAGCTGAAGAAACAAATGAAAAATCGACGATTTCCGGCGAATTTTTGGACATTTTGAGATGAAGCTTTCATTTGTTTGTTTGCATTTCATTGTTTTCTTCTTGTTTCTTCTTGTCGCGTAAATTTTTCATGTCACTATTGACACTTTACACAGTTTCCTCTTTTGTTTCTTGTTGGCGTTTTGATTTGCTTCAGTTCTGCTGTTGTAACATCGATCCTATTTTGTTTCTTTTTTGTTCACCCTATTCTACTACATCCTATTTCCACGTTTCTTTTGTTTCATTTTGTTTTGTTTTGTTGTTGATCTAGAGAATTGTCGATCTTCTTTTGTTTCTTTCGTCCACCGTAAGTTGTAGAAAATCAAATTATTTGTTTTTTTTTTGCAATTCGTTACCTTTTTTTCTATTTGTCGTATTAATTTTTTAATCGTCAGTTTTTACGGTTTTTACTTTTGTTTTCTGTTCGCGGCGACTTAATTTTCTTCCTCTTTTTTTCGTGTTTTCATTTTTTGTTTGTTTCAGTTTTTTTTCTCTTTCTTTTCTTATCGGTCTTGATTTTCGAACAATCCGTCCGGTCATCGTCGATCCTGTTTTGTTTCTTGTTCAACTTTTTCTTCGCATTTCGTCGTTTCTGTATTTCGAGTTTTTTTTTTTCGATTTTTTATTAGTTAATTATTTTTTCAAATTACAATCACACTTCACACCGATTATTGTTTTGTTTTTGTTTTCCTTTTCTGTTGGCGATTTGATTATGTAACGCTTCGCCGGAAAACTGTCGATCTTCTTTTGTATTCTTCGTATTTCCACGCTTGCTTCTGTTTCCCTTCGTCGAATTGGTACGGTTCATTCTCAGCCTGACTCATGTGGCGCCATCTGTTGAGAGTTGTAAAATTTTTATTTGTAATCGACGGTTTCAGGCAAGATTGTGAAACTTTCATTTGTTTCTTTCCTGCAATCTATTGTTTTTCTTCTTGTTTCTTTTCGTCGCGCACATTTTTGATGGCGCGAAGCTTTTGAAAATAAAATCGAGCTTTTTCTCATTTGTTTTTTTTTGCATTTTATTTGCGTGCCTTTCCTATTTGTCGCATTTATTTTTCGTGTTACAATTGTCACTTGATTTTCTTCTCTTTGCTTGTGTTTCCTGTTTGTTTTCTTTTCGTTCTAGACGCATCATATCGATTATTCTTTTGTTCTTTTTTTTTTGTTGGCGATTGGATTTTATTATTTAACGATCTTCATTTGTTTCTTTCTTATTCTTCGTGTTTCCACGTTTCCTCGTTTGTTTCAGTTTGTTTTCCTTGGTCGAATTATTCATTTGCAGTATCATTCACGTGGCACCATCTGTTGGGAGTTGTGAAAACTTTTATTTTTAAAGAATTGTATCAGTATCAGTTGATTTTTTTTTTCTGTTTTGTTGTTTGCCTTGAGGACTTATCTTATTGTTGTTCTTCTTCTTTTTCTTCAAACAAAAAAAACAGTTTCTCCTTCAACCACAGCGTTTCTTCACTTTTCCTGAAACGCCAGGTTTCTTCGGCTGCAAATTTGAAGCGCAAAAGAAGAAATCTCATAAGTAAAGTATTTCTTCTCAAACGAACCACCCTTAATAACGATACCAACGCCGAAACGTTGAACAAATTCGTTATTAATTTCCTGCAGCAGTTAAAGTCTGTCTTTTTTGGGGCTTTTGTTCTTTGCCTCGAGGACTACTTCGTTCTACTTTTTCTCCTTCTTCTTCTTCTTCTTCAGATAGAAAAAGAGTTTGTTCTCTTTTTTGGTTTTGCTCTTTAGCTTGGCGACTTATGTCTTCTTCTGTTTCAAATAAAAAAAAAACAATTTCTTCTTCAACCACAGCGTTTCTTCACTTTGCCTGAAACACCAGGTTTTTTCTGGCGGCAAATTTTAAACGCAAAAACGATATCTTAGAAGAAATGACTGAAGCGAAGTATTTCTTCAAACAAGGTTACCTTTGATATCACCACGAAACGTTGAACAAATTCGCTATTGTGTTTTCTTTTTTTTTTTTCGGTTTCGATCTTGACCTTGAGGACTTATGTTCTTGTTCTTCTTCTTCTTCAAATAGGAAAACAGTTCCTCCTTCAATTTAAACGCAAAAGAAGAAATTTCAGAAGCGAAGTATTTTTTCGAACGAATCCACCCTTGCTAACGATATCAACGCGAAACGTTGAACAAATCGTTATTAATTTCCTGCAAATTTGGTTTTTCGCTTTTTGTTCTTCTTTTTCAACTTTCCTGTTCTTCACCTTTCCTCCTTCCTCAACTTGAAGGATTTTGTTCCTCATCCTTAATTTATTCGCAGCGTTTTCAAACTGCTTCCTTTTCTCTTGTCTGTATACTTTTCGTTTTCTTCAAAAGGGGACAGTGTTTTGGATTTTCTTCTTCTTGTGTGAGAACTGCTTAAACTTTAAACTGTTCTATCTTTTTCAACTCTTATACTTTTTTTGTTTTTTTTTCTGACTTTCACCTTCATCTTTGGCAGTTACGTTTCCTTCTTCTTCTTCTTCTTGCAAATTCTTCTTCCTCTAAATTCTTCTTCTTCTTCTTGTAAATTCTTCTTCTTCTTCTAATTCTTCTTCTTCTAATTCTTCTTTTTCTAATCCTTCTTCTTATTTTAATCCTTCTTTTTCTTCTAATCTTTCTTTTTCTTTTAATTATTCTTCACCTTTTAATTCTTCTTTTCTTTCTTCTTATTCGCAAGGCACGTTTTTCAAATTTATTATTTCTTATTCAACTGTGGTTAAGTGACTAACTAAGATTCTATTTGCGCTTATTTACGAAAATCAACAGTTAGAAAATTGCTATTAAAAAACAAAACGAAAAGAAACGTCGGGGCAGTTTTTAGGCAAACAAATGAAGAAAAAGTTTCAAAACACTAAACAAACGAAAAATATGACGTCTTTCTCCCCTCATCCCTAAATATGGAGATGTGGGTACCCTCCAGCGGTCAGTGAAGATTTATTTTTAAAGCGCGACACAATTGTTTACTTTTCTGCGAAGCGAGAAAGTGCTTTCGTTTCGCTCATCCCCGGCGCGTTTCGCTTTCTTTTCCGCCAATAGAAAACGAGCGAAAAGGACGACGAAGCGGCGGAGGACGGAGCGGCCGCAGAACGTGCGAAAGTAGGCCTCAAGATAGCCCAATTCAGCGTTGAGGCCGCGGTCAACGATTCCGTGAGGAGCAGTCCCCGGCTAGGGGGAAGCGACCTTGCCGGGCAGACGTTACCTGCATCTGCCCACGATCGGGACACCGTCCAATCACCTGCACCCCGACCGTGGGGCTCTTGAACTCAACTTTGAAATTCCACCAAAGTCGACCGCCCAGACAATATTTTAGAAAAGAACAAAAAAAAACTCGTTCCTAAAAAAATCCTACAGCAACTGAAACTTAGAGTTGAATTGAATCGAATAAAGTTCAAGCATTGCTAATTCATAATCAGAAAAGTGACCAGGCAAGTCAGTCAAAGCTATTTGAATTAAATTGAATTGAGTTAAAAACTTGTTGAATTAAATTCAATTGAACAATCTGAATTAAACTGAACGCTATTTTTAGCTGAATTTAGAATTGACTTGAGTTCAATTCGGTTTGGTTTACGGGGGTTAGAAAGTGTTGAATTGAGTTGAATAAAGTTCACTCAAATACAATGTTGATTCGTATTCAGTAAAGTGGCCAGTGAAGTCAACCAAAGCAAGTCGAATTCAATTGATCTGAGTTCAAAACTTGTTGAATCGAACTCAACCTTTTTGAATTTAGTTGAATTTGCTTGAATTTAGCTCGAAAAGTAATTAAAATTGACTTAGCTCCAATATCTGAAGGTTCTTTGAAATGAATTGCATTAAATTGAGCTATTAAGTCTATTAAGCAATTTAATCGGGCTCAACCATTTTGAATTTACTTGAATTCGGTTGAATATAGATCGAAAAGCAATTAGAATTGACTTAGCTCCAAAATGTGAATGTTCTTTGAAATGAATTGAATTGAGTTGAACGCCTTTAGGACGATTTGAAGAATTGAATCCAAAATGATCTGGTCCATTAAGAATTAACGAACTTGTTCAGTGGCTGAACTGATTTAAAAGTAGTTTGAACACAATGGAAATTCAAGAATTGAATGTCTCTGCCGAGTTCAAATAGAATTCAAAGCTTTCGTAGTTAAAGTCAGTAGCTGAATTGAATTAAACCTACTTCGTTGAATTGAGTTGAACGCGTTCAATATTAATGAGAAAATTGAATCCAATTCAAAGCGATGAATTGAGCTCAGTTCATATCGACAAAGCTGTTCAGTGGCTGAATTGAATTAAAAGTGATTTTAATTCAACTGAACTAGCCGATGACGGTTTATAACTTAATTCGAATCGAATTCAACAGCTGGTTTGAACTCAATCATATTGAGCGTAATTGAAATGAAATGATCATTTGAATTGAATTAAATTAAATTGAGCTGAACTGAATTGTTTCGGTAGCGAAGTGATTCAAATTTGAATTCTGCTGAATTGAGTTTATTGTTATTTTCAGCTGAATTTCAGCCCAATTCGGTTTAATGAATTTAACTTAACTGAATTTAAAATCTTTGGCGCTAGCTGAATTCAATCGAGTGCACTGTAGGTATTAAACAAAATTCAACTGAACTGAATTCAACACGTTTGGCAGGCGAAGTGAACTCAAGGTGATTCGAACTTAATTGAATTGGTTTCGATCCGTTTGAAGTTCGAAAATTAATTGGATTTATGAACAGAATCGAGACGAAATTAAGTTCAGCTGAATATGGTTCGCAAATTTCTGAATTGAGTTGTGAATTGATTCAAGCAATTTGAGTTCCACTGGATTGAGTTTAGACATTAAAACAAACTACCCGAATTGAGTTCATCTTTAGCTGAATTTCAATCGACTTAAGACCAATTCAGTTTAACGACATTAAACTTAACTTAGAGTTAGCTGAATTCAATTGAGTTCAGTACTCGAGCGCTCGTGGCCACGTCATCTGAGGGTCTCTGCTTCAGTTAAGTCAGTTACTCGTGCGCTTACATTATCCCAAACTATAAACCAACGAGAGGTGGATGATTTCTCCATGAAACGATCCGCTTACTATACCATTCACATTTTGGACAGAGTAGAAGACCAAGGGAAGCCGAATTTGGGCCAAGTAGTGAACAAACACTTACTAAGCCAACAAGCCCATCCGTGCTTTGGTGAAAGGCCAAAATTTCGGAAACCCGAAGGCTTCTAAGAGCAAACAGAAAGTCACTGATGGACTGACAGAAGAAAACGACATAGGAAAAATAAGTAGGTATGGCCAAATGACCCAGTCCTAGGTTTAGGCTTACAATTAACGAAATGAAAAGATGGATGAAAGAAGAATGGAGAAGCACGTCAATAATTTGTCTGGAACTGTCAAAACGATAGAAGAATCAAAGAAAATTGTAAGAAACGGCCAGCCAAGGACTTCCATGGTGTTTTGGAAGAGGGAAAAAACATTCGGCGTTTCACTAATGGAAGCATTAGGTCCTGATTTAAAACAAAAGTATGGATTGGGAGAAAATAAAAGAAGAATTAAGAAGACTTCTTCTGGTGGCATCAGTAAATCATAGGAAAAAGGGAACATATTTCCAAAGGTTATTTGAAGATGACTTCTTAAGGTGGTGGATTCTTTGGCTTTAGTTTTTCTCGCCTTAGCCCATTTGAGCAATTCACACAGCCCAAAAAAAAAGAACCAAAAGGAGTTTCTGATTGGGCAAAAAAAAAGAAGACGCAAATAGGTTTCCTTGAAACCAAGTTGGATACGAAAAACGTGAATCCCTTTTCGTGTGCGTGATTCAGAAGTAAGGCAAATCAAATCTGATCGCAAAAACAAAAGCAAAACGATGGTTTAAAGGCGGTCACGCTGCAGGAAAGTGTCGGTTTCACATAAACAAGCCAGCCACCTCGGAGAGTATCAGATCGGGAATGTAGTTCAGTGTGTGGTGGAAAATCACGCGGCTGAGTAGGATGGAGGAGCAACGTACCGAGTGGCACTGACCATCGCTAAAGCCGGCTCATTTGCATTAGAATGCACCGTAGTCTGCGATTACCGGAGTAGTGCACTCTTAATGGCCGAACTTATGGTCTCTATCTGTCCGAGCCCCATTCGCCCGCCCGATAACGCCTGACAAACGAGCAGAATCCCGCTGAAAACTCGGCGTCTCTCCCGCTTGATCGATGCGTCTGTTTCGACTTGTTTACGGCCGCGATTTGCATAAGTACAAGGCTCGCCTTGCTTTTTTGCGAAACAATAAAATCCGCGCGGCAAAAAACCGGGGATTTGCATACGTCTACGATTTCAGAAAATTATCGATCGCCGATGACCCTATCGCGCAAGAATGTCACTTTAGGACTTGGCCAACGGACAGTGCCCGTAAACACGACCAGACTGGTAGACATTTGAAAGATCATTGATCCAAAGAAGGAAAAAAATCTTCACCTTTTACCATTCGGTTAATTACTGATCACAAAATTAAAAGCGAAGACGTTCTAACCACAGAGAACATTGCCCCAACAAGCTCAAAGGTTGATCAAAATGACTTACTGCCCACAGTTTTAAACAAAGTTTGAATTGTAACCCTTGTTGCACGTCCCTGCACATTTTGGATCTTAATAAAACCAGATGTGTTGTGGGTTTGGACAAGAACGAGAGAGGGAGCGCTGAAAACCTCTTTCTGGTCTCCTTCAGTAAAGCTCCCTTTACCATAGGTTCCATACGACTTCATCCAAAACATGTTTTATCACGTCTTGTTTGGCCTTCCCATAATGTCTTCCAGATTTGTTGTGGGTTTCGATAAGAACAAGAAAGGGGGCACTGAAAATCTCTTTCTGGTCTCCTTCAGTAAAGCTCCCGTCTCCATAGGTTCCATACGTCTTCGTTCAAAACATGTCATCACGTCTTGTAAAGCTCCCTTTACCATAAGTTCCATACGTCTTCGTCCAAAACATGTTTCATCACGTCTTGCTTGGCCTTCCCATAATGTCTTCCAGATTTGTTGTGGGTTTCGATAAGAACAAGAAAGGGGGCACTGAAAATCTCTTTCTGGTCTCCTTCAGTAAAGCTCCCGTCTCCATAGGTTCCATACGTCTTCGTTCAAAACATGTCATCACGTCTTGTAAAGCTCCCTTTACCATAAGTTCCATACGTCTTCGTCCAAAACATGTTTCATCACGTCTTGCTTGGCCTTCCCATAATGTCTTCCAGATTTGTTGTGGGTTTCGATAAGAACAAGAAAGGGGGCACTGAAAATCTCTTTCTGGTCTCCTTCAGTAAAGCTCCCCTTTCCAGAGGATCCATACATCTTCGTTCAAAACACGTTATCACGTCTTGTAAATCGCCCTTTTGCATAGGTTCCACACGCCTTCGTCCAAAACATGTTTTATCACGTCTTGTTTGGCCTTCCCATAATGTTTTCAGGATATGCTGTGGTTTTGGTTAAGAAGAAGGAAAGTAGCACTGAAAATCTCTTTCTGGTATCCTTCAGTAAAGCTCCCTATTTCATAGACACCTTACGTCTTCGTCCTAAACATATTCTCATGTCTTCTTTGGCCTTCCTCTCATTTCTCCTCTTGACTAATCATCTCGAGGTTAGCTCTTGAAACGTCAAAGTTGCTAAAAAAGCTACCTTGGAAAGAGAATTCATTAACTTCCACATTACCAAAAAAGAATTATTAATTTGGAGCCTAGATTTTAACTAGGGAAGAAGAAAGGGGGAGGATGGAAAGAGGAACCTAGTGGAAGGAGTCAGTGGTAAAAGTAAAAGATCCCCAACCGACCACAATTTAGGCAAAGTTTGAATGGCAGCTCTTCTTGCGCTTCACAAAGGCATTTAGCATCTTGTTAAATCCAGACATGTTGTGGATTTGGATACGAACAAGGCACTGGGGCGGTGAAAATCTTTTTCTGGCCTCCTTCATTTTCCCAAAGGCTGGTGCCTACCGGGCCCCCTTACGCGTTTGGCCAAAACATGTCTTATTTGGCCTTTCCCCTTGGCCAATCATCCCGAGATTCGCTTTAGCAACAGAAAAAATTGAAATTAGTTGGCTTCTTGGAATGAGAATTCATTGGCAACGGAAATCTATGAGAATATTAATTTGGGCCGCCAGCTTTTAATTAAGAAAGAAAACGGAGAAGACGACCTAGTAGAAACAGTGGAACTACGAAACAAAACGAAGCTGAGGAAGGACGTGGTGTGACTGAGTAATAAAAGAAATTGAAACTTGAATAATCTAGGGAAGGAAGAAAGCAAGGATGGAAAACTATAAGGAATAAGGCAAAAATTTCATTGATCTGGTTTTGGAAAGGGACAGATAACAGTAGAACAAAGAAAGGAAATGGGAAGAAGATGCGAAAATCGGAAAAGAGAGGAACGGAAAAAAAAAAACAAGGACAAAAAGGCAGTTACGTTCAAAAAGGGGAAATGGAATAACCTCAGTCAGAAAAAAACTGGATTAGTCTTCAAATCAAATCTTCTTCCTTCTGCCAGAAAAATCCGGAAGGTATTTTCATCTCCTTTCCTTTCAGGCAAAAACCTTGATGACAGTCTTTCTGTCAAACGTCAAAGATGAATGCAATCAAACATTTTCAATTTTGGCAATTCTTCGCTTCCAAGCCGGAATCACTCTTTCCAAAAATAAGGGAGAAGGCTATACGCGATTCGTGTCCTGGCTAAAATTTGATCTAAATTCTTCCAGCAATTGTCAAAGACGGAGGAAATCACGTATTTTGAAAATGTTCATTGTTACTGCTTGGCTTCCAGGCTAACCTTTTTTCCTCTTCCAGATGAAAGAAGACTAACGCGTTTCGAATCCGAAAAGTTGATCTTCTTTCCCCTTGACTTGACCAAATTCGTTCAGGTGTCGAGGTTGACGGAAGCCACATACTAATGCTATGGCTAGGTTGGAATCTCGTCGATCTATCTTTCATCTGCCAGAAGAAAGAAGACTGACGCGGTTTGGGGAGGAAAAACCTCTAAATCTTCTTTCCTCTGGCAAAGAGTTGACCAAAATCTTTCGGCCAAACGTCGAAGACGAAGGAAATCAAATATTGCACACCCCTTGTTAACCTTAATTCATAATTTCAAGCCGGAAACCATCTTCTGAGTGTTTTTTGTCCAGATGATAGTTTCATCTTCTTTCCTCCGAGAGGAGACTTGACTAGAGTCTTTTAACTAAGTGCCAAAAACGAAGAAAATCAAGGTACCTTAAAAGTTCGCACTTTTAAAGACCTTGGGGCCGCACTAAACTAAAAATGCGAATCACTTAAAGGCTTGGAATTCCTTCTTCTGGCGGAAGAACATAGTTCCGGCCTGGAAGTCATCTTCACCTTCTTTTTTCTAGAAGAAGAACACTGTTCCAGTCCGGAAACCACCTTATGATTGTTTTTCTCCGGAAGAATTTTCATCTTCTTTGTTCCGAGAGGAAACTTGACTAATGTCTCTCAACCAAGTGCCAATTACGAAGGAAATGAAGGTATCTTCAAAATCCGCACTTTTAAAGGCCTTGGGGCCACACTGGACTAAAAATGTGAAGCACTCAAAGGATTACTTAGGCGTAATTCTTGGCTTCTGAGTCGGAATTCCTTCCTCTGGCGGAAGAACTTAGCTCCAGCCCGGAAGTCATCTTCATCTTTTTTTTTCTAGCAAAAGAACACGGTTCTAGTCCGGACACCATCTTCTGAGTGTTTTTGTCCGGATGATATCTGACATCCTCTTTGCTCCGAAAGGAGACTTGGCCAACCAAGTGGCAAAAAACGAAGGAAATGAAGGTATCTTCAAAATCCGCACTTTTAAAGGCCTTGAGGCCACACTACTCTAAAAACGTGAATCACTCAAAGGCTTACTTAGGCGTAATTCTTGTCTTCTGAGTTGGAATTCCTTCTTCTGACGGAAGAACTTAGCTCCAGCCCGGAAGTCACCTCAATCTTCCTTTTCTAGCAGAACAACACGGTTCCAGTCAGGAAGTCATCCCCATCTTCTTCCTTCTTTGACCGGAAGAGAAGAGTTCAACGCATTTTCGAACCGGAAACCAAGAAGTACCACCTAGCTCTCCAAAGTACGAACTTTGGCACTTTCAACACAGCGAAAAATACGATCTGGGTATGATTTGGTTAGGAAAGAGGAATTACCAACTGATCGACGTAGCTGAAGAAGGCAGAAAAAAATAGTTAAAAGAGATAAGGAGATAAAATGATAAGGAAATGGTCGTTACTGTTACTACAAAGCAAAGGGAGATAAGCGAAAGCCCTAAATCAAGTTTGAAATAAGGGAAAATGAGGTCGCGAAAAGGTGATTGGGCAAGACTCTTCAGAAAGGGCAGAAAATAACAGAAAACAAAAGGAATTGGAAGGCAGACGCGACAAAAAAGGAGAAGTCCAAATTGTTACAGCAAAGGGAGGAATCAAAATTGTCTAAAGAATCTCTTCAAACGAGAACAACTTAAAAATAATGAATGCTGATGCACTTATTAGAGAAAAAAGAAAATATCTGCAACTGAAGGTTACTGCAACCATTGCCATTCGGAACTTCCTAGCTTTGGACTAATGGCCGAATGGTGAAGATCAAAATGGTTGCAATCCGGAAGCCATTTATTCCATCTAGCAGGAAAAAAATCAACCTGCAATTACTTTTTGAAGCAATTCGAAAGCTTTTAGCATTTTCAACTCGGCAGAGAAGATGATTGCCACTAACTATTGGTTTTTGGCCGAAGGGTTACAGTCCAAAATTCATTCCTTCCATCTGGCAGGAGAGAAATCAACCCAGTTTCAATCTGCAATTACTTTTTGACGCAGCCCTAAAGTTTTGGCATTTCAACTCAGTAGATGATGATGATACAGGTTAAGTATGAGACCTTCTTAGCATCAATTTGAATTGCTCATCAATCTTACACTTTGGGACTTTGGTCCCATCAAGTTTTGAACAAAGTTGGCACAAACAGATGCCCCAAAAATTAAAGTAAAGTAAAGTCACAAAGAAGCAAACCCGAACCAATTCCTTAATTAGCCCAGAAGAGGTCCAGACTAGGAAGAGCACACAAGCACTAAATAGCAAACAAACCAAAAAAACCTCCAAGAAAGGAGAAACCAAATTGAAACGAATTGACTTCCAATAAAAACAAGAATCTTCACAATTATACAGGGGGATTATATACATGGCAGCGTAAATCATGTTGGTTTAGACACAATCCCCATACAAAGCATTTTTTTCTCTTAAGTTCGTAACTGGTAGAAACGCGTTGACCAATTTGGCCCATGTTTCCCTACAATAACCGAGTGAGAAAGAAACAAATGAAGGCAACAGAAAACGCAATGCCAAAACGAAACCGAAAGTGAACGTAAGTTAGGCACGTTTGCGTTAGATGGCGACGAGGCGATCGACGAGCAACTTGCGTACACCACCAGATGAGCAAACTGGTTTTCTTCATTTTGCAATAGTAGATTTGAAAACCCGGACACGTCGCGCTCACCTACGAATTCATAAACTACATGCGCACGTCCCTTTCCAAATAGTAACGCGACGCGCCGCTTCATTTTCCTTGATTTCGTTTCGCAAAGAGCAACGAGAATTTGGGTTCGTGTCTTGGCGCCGCGTCGAAATCTCCGTGACACGAAGAAGCCGACGATGCATTTGAAATAAGTTCACGCACGTGGACACCGGAAACCGTTACGGAATTTGTCGAATAAGTGAAATCTTCGCTCCAGTTTAAAATTCCTTAATGCCAGTATCACTTACAATCATAAGATAGGACGCCCCACGTTGGTCGCCACATTTTTACCACCACGCAGGTTTCCGAAATAATTTGGCGCCCAACATGGGGCGGCTAGTTTTTATTCCCTAATTTAAAAACAACTTATATTTAACTGTAGTGTTAAATACAAACAGCAATTACACGTCGGTTTTTATTAAAACAATCGACTCCTTCTTATTTGCTCACCTTTTTTTCCTTTTTCAAATTTTTGGTAACTGTACATGTATCGTTTGTTTTTTTGTCTTGGGCGATAGCCGAGAAAACGGTTCCGAATCTGGACGTCGTCGTTTTTGCGCCGGCCGTTACGCTCTGCTCCGCCGACTTGCTCTAAGACATAAGCGCGATTTTACGAGCCGGCAAAAAACTAATTAACGGCGTGAGTAAGTAGAGCTGCCGTCATAGTCGACAATTACAGAAACGAGGTCCGTCCGCGGCTTAACGGCAACAAAAGTGTCGTTCGATAGATTTTCCCATTTCGAATTCGTTCACTAATCGCGGCCGTTGAACCCGTCCACCTTCTCGATTAATAACAACACGTCTTGTGCTTTCCATTTGAGCGAGGCAAGAACCTCGGCCTCGTCGCTTTAGGTAATCACCGTGATGTTACACCATGACAAAAATTTCCGAGCGCCAAAAATCTCCTGCACCTTTTGATGACGATCTTCAAAAGTTCACTCGATTAAAAAAAAAAAAAAAACGAGGAAGACGAGAATGTTCTAAAACCCATTGATCTCCTTTGTTCTGTTAGAAGTTAAAAAACTCAAGACGGTTTCCGAACTAGAATCTTTTTTTTTCTTTCCACTGTAATTGATGTACGGTTTGCCGGACTATGCAGCACTAGCGGGTAAGGTTTGACGGACTATGCAGCATCAGCGGGTGAGTTTCACTAGACCAAACAGCAGCACTAGCAGGTAAGTATTGCCAGACTATGCCACACTAGCATTGATACCCTTATTTTGTGGCGGGGATTAGTTAACTCTGAATCATGCTCTACTTTGTTTGCTCGAATCAGCGATGAGCATCGTTGTGTCCTATTTGTCGGAAGGTGTTTTTGGTTCGGTGGTTGTGTTAATGATCGAAATGAACCTTATATGTAAGCCAATCAGAAACGAATGCGGTTACGCTCCAATTCATTAAGGGGCGGCCTTAATTGTGATTATTTCGACAGTCGTTATTGTGCTCCCTTTTCCATAGGTTCCACACGCCTTCGTCCTAAACGTGTTTTGTCGCGTCTTGTTTGGCCTTCCCATAATGTTTTCAAGATATGTTGTGGATTTGGATAAGAACTAAAGAGGGGGCGCTGAAAATTTCTTTCTGGTCTCCTTCAGTAAAGCTCCCCTTTCCAGAGGATCCATACATCTTCGTTCAAAACACGTTATCACGTCTTGTAAATCGCCCTTTTGCATAGGTTCCACACGCCTTCGTCCAAAACATGTTTTATCACGTCTTGTTTGGCCTTCCTATAATGTTTTCAGAATATGCTATGGTTTTGGTTAAGAAGAAGGAAAGGGGCACTGAAAATCTCTTTCTGGTATCCTTCAGTAAAGCTCCCTATTTCATAGACACCTTACGTCTTCGTCCTAAACATATTCTCATGTCTTCTTTGGCCTTCCTCTCATTTCTCCTCTTGACTAATCATCTCGAGATTAGCTTTTGTAACGGCAAAGTTGAAAAAAACTACCTTGGAAAGAGAATTCGTTAACCTCCACATTACCAAAAAAGAATTATTAATTTGGTGCCTAGCTTTTAATTAGGGAAGAAGAAAGGGGGAGGATGGAAATAGGAACCTAGTGGAAGGAGTCAGTGGTAAAAGTAAAAGATCCCCAACCGACCACAATTTAGACAAAGTTTGAATGGCAGCTCTTCTTGCGCTTCTCAAAGGCATTTTGCATCTTATTAAATCCAGACATGTTGTGGATTTGGATACGAACAAGGCACTGGGGCGGTGAAAATCTTTTTCTGGCCTCCTTCATTTTCCCAAAGGCTGGTACCTACCGGGCCCCCTTACGCGTTTGGCCAAAACATGTCTTATTTGGCCTTTTCCCTTGGCCAATCATCCGGAGATTCGCTTTAGCAACAGAAAAAAATTGAAATTAGTTGGCAACGGAAATGCGTGAGAATTATTAATTTGGGCCGCCAGCTTTTAATTAAGAAAGAAAACGGAGAAGACGACCTAGTAGAAACAGTGGAACTACGAAACAAAACAAAGCTGACGAAGGACGTGGTGTGACTGAGTAATAAAAGAAATTGAAACTTGAATAATCTAGGGAAGGAAGAAAGCAAGGATGGAAAACTATAAGGAATAAGGCAAAAATTTCATTGATCTGGTTTTGGAAAGGGACAGCTAACAGTAGAACAAAGAAAGGAAATGGGAAGAAGATGCCAAAATCAGAAAAGAGAGGAACGGAAAAAAAACAAGGACAAAAAGACAGTTACGTTCAAAAAGGGCAAACGGAATAACCTCAGTCAGAAAAAAGCTGGATTAGTCTTCCAATCAAATCTTCTTCCTTCTATCAGAAAAATCCGGAAGGTATTTTCATCTCCTTTCCTTTCAGGCAAAAACCTTGATGACAGTCTTTCTGTCAAACGTCAAAGATGAATGCAATCAAACATTTTCAAAATAGTATATCCACCTTCTCGATTAATAACAACACGTCTTGTGCTTTCCATTTGAGCGAGGCAAGAACCTCGGCCTCGTCGCTTTAGGTAAGTAATCACCGCGATCATTGATATCAATAGTGAATCACTTTTGAAAATTCACTCGATTTAAAAGTGCTCTTCAGTTCGTAGGATGAACCATGACTAACGTTTCCAATAGGCTTGACGTTTCTTCTGTGATACTTAAGAGGGAATTAGTCGCCTGAATCTACCTACTCCTCAGGATATTCCATTTGAAACGTTAGACACTATTTCTCCTACTTCTACCTCTCCGAATGTAATTGCTAGGAGATGCCACTTTTTTATGGCAACTACCGACGCCCCCGGCATTTCCGGAAGAAGTTGCTAGACACATATAATGAAAACAAATAACGAGGGGAAGCGACGGCATGTAGGAGACTAGATACTTAGCCTCCCACTTCTCCCTTTTCGAATGTCAAAGCTGGGAGATGTCACTTTTTCATGTCAACTACTGACGCCCCCAGCATTTCTGGAAAAATTGGAATTCCCAGCCTATATATTTCGTTGAAGTTAATTTTTTTAGTGAATTACATATTTTCTCTCTTACATCCTCTTTTCCGATTGTAAACGCTAGGAGATGCCACTTTTTTATGGCAACTGCCGACGCTAAGCATTTCCGGAAGTAATTGCTAGATAATATATTGAAAAAAATAACAAATATCAAGGGGAAACGTACGGTATGCAGTACATTAGATAGTTATCCTCCTGCTTCTCCCTTTTTGAATGTAAATGCTTGGAGATGCCACTTTTTTATGGCAACTACTGACGCCCTCAGCATTTTTGGAAGAACTGGGAATTCCAGCCTACATATTTCGTTGAAGTTTCTTTCTTTTCTTAACGCATTACACACTTTCCCTCCTACTTTTATTTCCGAATGTAAAGACTAGGAGATGCCACTTTTTTATGGCAACTACCGACGCCCAACATTCCCGCAAGAATATTTGAAAAAAATAACAAATATCAATAGAAACACGACTAAACGAGAAATTCCCTGATTGTGCATAACTAAGTCCTTCTGCATTCTGACGTAAATAACAGTTTCAATTTAATATTAATAAGCCAGAAAAAAAAAAATAAAGCACCGTATCTACGGCGTGGGTCGCCCCGGTATGTAAAAAGAACCTCAGCTGTTATGTAGCACGTCAGGATTAATGGGTATTTAATGTCGACTCGATAAAACTCCTTGTTTTTATCGCTCGGGCTAATTAGTTATTGAAATTTCCTCGCGTAATTTATTAATAGTGTCAATACCAGTCGGGTTTTCTCGCGCGCGGAAAATGTCGCAATCCCGATCCGCATAATTAATTCGTCTATTATTTTCCGGTACTTTACCGTGGTGAACGGGTGCTTTTGGCTCTTCAGACAGCGAGCCGCCGCCGCCGTACCGTTGCGGATGAACGGGCTCGGTTCTTCTTCTTCTTCTTCGCCTTCTTCATTCAAATTAGGCACGCACTCGCACCGAGCCAAGAATGCCGACTAAAAATGTGCTTCAAAGTTATTGGACTGGAAAACGATTTTTGAGCAATTTGGGTAACCCGATTCTGCTCGAACTTGATGGGTTTTTTTGCGAGCAGCGCGCCTCCATTGTCAACCGGGGCCGAAAAGTGACAGAAATCATCGATGGGGACCTAGTTTATTAAATGCACGATCACTTCCTCAAACACACTCGTTGCCCAAATTAACACGAAGGCAAAAAAAATCAATTATTTACGTCGCAGATCAAAAACACATTCCCAAAACATCATGAAATGGAATCGTCCCTTCTGCCGGTCAAATTAGAAAAGACAGATGGTGATCTTGAAAACCCTCAACTAAAGTTTTTGGGCAAGCCAATAGGAAGAAGAGAAGAAGTGGTCACGAGTAGTTTTCGATCTCAAATGTAATTCCTTCTATATGTAGTGCTACAGTCAGTTAGCTCTCTCATTGTCTCCATTTTTATACATTGGAAAGGAATCAAGTGGTTTCGTTTAATTTCTTCAATAATCCTTGTTGAGGCTATATTTTCCCAAATTGGAGTGACTGGGTTTTGTTCTCCTTACCTCAGATCACTCCGGGCGCGTTCCAACACATTCCAGCACTTTCTAGCGCATTACGTGTGTGATGAGTTGGAATGTAGGAATTCGCTGGAATGAGCTCAGCGCATTACAATTCATTCCTGCTAGTAATTGCCTGGAAGCGCTGAGGTATGCTCTAGAATGTGCTGAAACGTACCGGCACGTGCTGGAATACGCCGGGGTATATCGAAATAAGATGAGATGACCTTTGTTACTACCCAGATATTCCATTCTAGCACTTTCTAACTCATTACATAGGTGATGAGCTGGAATGCAGGAAAGCATTGGAATGAACGTAGCGCTTGGTGGTAAATCCCAGTAATACGCTGAAGTGAAATTGTGCTGGTACGTGCTGGATTCGTCTGGAATATGCCGGGATATATCGGAGTAGAATGAGACGACCTTTGATAATATAGCCGTGTTGTCCAGATATTCCAATGCGTTCAGAACATTCTAGCACTTTCTAACACATTCCATCTGTGATGACTTCAAACGCAGGGAAGCGCTGGAATGAACTTAGCGCGTGCTGGTAAATGACGATAATGCGCTGGAAAGTGCTGGGGTACGCTCGGATGAGATGGAATTGTGCTGGATTCGTCTGGAATACGCCGAGTTATAACGGAATAGAACGAGATGACCTGTGATACTCTTGACGTGGTAGATTTTCGCTGCGATACGCTTTAATGTCTTGAAAGGAGCTAAGATGTGTTGAAATGAGCTAAAATGTGTAGAAATGTGCATATGCACTGACGTTGTCTCGCATACACCAGTATGAGCTGACTTAAGTTGACATGTGCGCTACGAAACGCCAGAAAACGCTGGTATAACTTCGGATGCGATAAAAAACGATGTCAAGCCAACGGGATTCGACGAATTCCAGTTCATCCGCGCTGAAAGTGCTGGAATGTATTAGAATATACTAGTATACGCTGGCATGTGCTAGAGCCTGCTAGTATACGCCCGAATGCTCTAGGATACGCCGAATTATATCCAGGTGCGGAATACGTAGGTAGAAATTCCTTGGAATTCGTTAAGAGAGGGTGAGATGCGCCGGAATGACCCGAAATGTGCTACGAAATGCTTGAATGAATGTGTTTACGTTGTTTAGAATGCGCCGGTATGACCTAACATACTTCTAAATGTGCTGGAATGCACCTGGTATCACTTCAAATATGCGGCAGAAGCGCTGAGGTGCACTCTGCTTGCTTCGAGGTAATGCTTTGCTAAGTCAAGCCGTCTCAAGAGATATTATCGCACCTCATCCGAGCATGTCCCTCCTAGAAAGTGCTGGAATGTATTAGAATGCACCGATATGCGCTTGAATGTCCTGGAACCTGCCGGTATGTGCCCGATTGATGCGAAAGAAGAAATCTCTTCGCATCGAATTTCAACCACATCCGAGCAATCTCCCTAGAAAGTGCTGGAATGTACTGATACGTGCTGGGGTGTCCCGGGACCTACCGGCGTGTACCCGAATGCTTTGTAATACGCCGACTTATATCAGGGTACGCGATACCTCTTCCAAGCACATCTCCCTAGAAAGTGCTGGAATGTACTGATACGCGCAGGGACGTCCTGAGACCTGCTGGTATGTGCCCGGATGTTCTAGAGTACGCTAGGTACGAGATACGTCTGCAAAAATTTGCTGTGATACATCGAAATGCGTTGAGAGCAGCTAAGATGCGCCGGAATGAACTAAAACGTGCTCGATTGCGCTGGTGGACGCCGGTATGAGCTGATATGGTTCGGAATGCGCTGGGTTAAGCCTGATATATTCGGGTACACCAAAATACTGCAGGGGTGCGTTACGAGCGACTATAATGGAAGTACTCTGCCCCGAGGTAGTGCCATAGGGTCTCATCAAATCTCATTGCTATGCACTGACGTTGTCTGGGATGCGCGGATATGAGCTAAGATAGCTCGGGAAGGGCTTAGATACCTCTGAAGGTGCTGGTATAGCTTTGGATACGTAAAATAATTCACGAGTGACTACAATGGAGGCGCTTCGAGGTAATGGTACCTCATGGCCGTACGCTGACGTTATTAGAGATGCGCGGGTATGAACTAAGGTATAGAAGGAAGGTATAGAAATTGTTGTGGTGGTTAAAGCTCACCTCTGCGTTAACCTCATACTTTACTCCCTGGACGACCTACGAGGTCCGAGGGGTAGTAGTTTTGCTTTCCAAACAATCCAAGTTAATTTTATCTACTTATAGTAAGTAAGAGAATTTTATTAGTATTCCGCGAGCGTGCGAATTAAATTAATTACGCCGGAGGTGTTCGTGAAATTGGCTTTGTTTTAAACGCCCGATGTGTAAATACGTCCATACGACATACGTAACGCAGTGAAAAGCATAAGTCAACAAACAAACAGTTCGTGCGCGCGTAACGACAGCAGCAAGGCAGCTACTGGCCCTGGGACTGGGTCACTGAGTCCCAACTTTCAGTAGGTAGGTGAACAACCGGAGTTCGGCGGCCGCCACACTAAATGCCAACGAACTCTGCGACACTCGGTACAGGTGTTGTTATCATCTGATCTGATCTCGTCGAGAGCCGATGGTGGTGGTGTCATCGACGGATATACCTACCTACCACATCTAGCCGGTTGCGTTACGTAATTAATTAATTGATTGAACGCTCGACGGGGCACACCTGCAATTGCGTGCGTTTACGCCGGCGTTTTATTTTCGGCCGCGCACAAAAAAAAAAGGAAAAGAAAAAACAATCAACGTCTCCCAGAAGGACTTGCGACATGGCGTTACGCAATGTGCGAAAATCGGAGACGTAAGCGAAAAGGAACTTTCTTTTTGGGGGGACCACCTTAGAAACATAACAAGAACGGAAGGGAGCCCCAAACAATAGTTCTTAGGAAAGAGGGTATAGGGTTGCGACTCCATCAAGTACGTCTTCTGCTTGGAATCCAAATCTTAATAGTTTATTGTTTAAGGGGCAAATGGGTTTACTTCCTGCTTACTCGTAGATTAGAAAGAAATTCGAATGCCATAGTCTCGCCCCCCCAATTTTATGGTCTCTTGCAACAATGTTGCAAGTAACGCATTTAACGTGACAGAAACCGTCGAGGATTGTTGTTTTATGACACCAATACATGTTCAATCAGTTTTGCATTGCACCTGAACACCTCGTGTGAGTCACCACCATCAATCTGCAAGGGGGAAAACCAAATAACTCGACCGTTTTGCAAACACAATCGAGATGCAAATGGTTTTCGAGTTTTTGTAATCGTGCCATCTTTCCCCACCCCCGACCATGATTTTGCCATTGCAAAATCGTTGCGATTTTTTCTCCTCCGCCCTCTCCCCTCCGTCCCCAAGAAAGAACGCGAACCTTATTAACCCAATTAGTAATTAACTTGGCAAAAATAACATAAAAACGCGCCTTTAATGACAACGAGTTTATAAATAGCTCGATCGACATGAATACGTTCGCATGCATAATGACTGAAAGGAACTCACTCACTCCTACTACTACGTACACACGGCGATTCTACGACGCAATAAACGGCCACAATGCCGCCGCTGTGGGCACAGCCAGTACCAATATTTTAATAAATTCCATTCCATTTTTCACGCCGCTATTAACCTTTTCGCGGCTGACTTCATAACGAGCGAATAAAAATTGGTTCCGAAATGCCAACGAACACATTAATTACGTTTTTAACGCCGGCACAAGAACTATTCGACTCGTTGCGCAATTTCATTCTTATGCGCGAGGCCGAGTGCTTAAATTTTCGCACGTTTTTTTTTTTATGATGGTTCCAAGAAAAAGACGCCTCTTTCTCAGAACTACGACGTCGCGAAGTTCGGACACCTCAAGGCTACACGAGTGGTCCTCTACACTTGTGTGTTTTGCTAATCACAGGGCGATGAAACTCAAGCAAATTTGCTTATTGCAAAATTGCCCAAAAATGTCAGGCGAAGTATGTGCTAACCAAATTCAAAATTTTGGATCCATTACCACTACACCAATTTGCCACGTCCTTTTTCCTCCTAAGAGAGATGGTAAGATGTCCATTACAGAAACCTTCATCTCAAACTTGTTAAATTAAACTTATAACGAGCCCATAAGGACTCCACTAATTAGACCTGACCCTAACAGGACCGAGCTAGGACCGTAACCGGGCCGGAACATGCAAAAGAACATTCTTTCCATAGTTTTACATGTGATAGTACCCACTAGCCCGTAACGCATCGGTCAGACACCGGACCATACAGTAATGGGCGCTATCTCATATAGAAAAACCATGGAGATAATGTTTCTTGCATGGTTGGTCCAGTCATGGTCCTAGCACGGTCCTATTACGGTCAGGTCTAGTGGGCGTAGTCCTATAATCGGGAACAAGAGAGCATACTGCGTGACCCTAATAGATTGACAGCCCCACCTATCGCACCAATTGATCTAACAAGATTTGAAACGTTCTTCTTGGTATAAAATCCTAAGCAAACAAGACTTCGTTCTTCTGTTGTAAGGCTGGTATGGTACATGTGCCTCGTGAAATTATTATTATACCAGTTATTTGGCTTTACCATAATCCTTTGACTTCACCCTAAAGATGACCTAATCCTTAAGGAAGGCTTTTACTTCGCCCTAAAGGTGACCTAATCCTTAAGGGACGCTTCGACTTCACTCTAAAGATCACTAACCCCTAAGGGACGCTTTGACTCCACCCTAAACACCATCTAATCCTTAGAGAACGTTTTGACTTTACCCCAGTGCCTTTCAGACCTCCTCTTGGTATAAAATCCTAAGCAAAAAGGACAGCGTTCTTCAGTTATAAGGCTAGTATGGCACATATGCCTCGTGAAACTGATCGTCTTGTTCAGCTTTACCATAAAGACGACCTAATCCTTTGACTTCACACTAAAGATGACCTAATCTTTAAGCAACGCTTTTAATTCGCCCCAAAGGTGACCTAATCCTTAAGGGACGCTTGACTTCACTCTAAAGATAACTAATCCCGAAGGGACGCTTTGACTCCACCCTAAAAACCATCTAATCCTTAGGGAACGTTTTGACTTTACCTCAATGCGTTTCAAACCTCTTCTTGGTATAAAATCCTAAGCAAAAAGGACTGCGTCCTTCAGTTATAAGGCTAGTATGAAACTGAAACTCATCATCTTGTTCCGCTTTACCATAAACACGTCCTAATCCTCTGACTTCACACTAAAGATTACTTAATCCTTAAGGAACGCTTTTACTTCACCTCAAAGGTGACCTAATCCTTAAAGGACGCTTGACTTCATCCTAAAAATGACTTAATCCCTAAGAAACGCCTTCACTTAATACTTAGAGAACGTTTTAACTTTACCCAATGCCTTTCAGACCTCTTCTTGATATAAAATCCTAAGGAAAGAGTACTGCGTTTTTCGGTTATAATGCCTGTATGGCACATGTGCCTTATGAAATTGATCAACTTGTTCAGCTTCACCGTAAAGATGACCTGGTCCTTCGACTTCACCCTAAAGATGACTTGATCCCCAAGTAACGCTTTGACTTACCCTAAAGATGACTTAGTCCTTAGGACACGTTTTGACTTCACCCATTGCCTTTCGTACTTCTTACGTGACACACCGGACCGTACTGGGCGTTATCTCGTAACAAAAGAAAAACTATGGAGATAATGTTTTCGCATGGTTGGCCCGTTTACGGTCTAGTGGGCGTAGTCCTACAATCAAGAACGACTGAACCGGATATTTAAATTGGATTCTCCGCACTGAGGACACTGATTGTCCAGAGGGTTCCCTGCTAACTGAACGGAGGATCCTAGGTGATCTTTACGGATCCCTTTGGATGTGACGAGCCTACCCCAGCCGACCAGTAAATGCCCTGACTTGCGCGAAGTCTTATCTGGAGGGTGAAAACTGATACCGTGGGGACCGGTTGCCTGGGAGAAAAAATTTTTGGAGGCGGGCACCTTCAAGAAGATTGGAGATTACGTGGAGTTGGCCTACCCTACGTAGTTAGAGCCGTGGAGAAATATCTTTCGCTCAATAGGGTTGTCTTAAGGGGTAGTGGTTAAATGACGTTTGAATTGCGGATCTCAGTGCTAGCCTGGATAACCAGAAGAAGCGAGGGGCGTGCACCCCAGATTGATCTGATAGCATGACCGAGGCTGCATCCGTTCGTGTGCCCTAATTGAACGTACCTCAATCTGATGGCTCTAGTAGGTGCCCAAGCAGTTATGTGAAATAAACCTAAGTGCTGCTCGACAAAAGAGAATGACTTGGGGATGCTTCGATATCCCTTGGCTTCGATCCTTCGGGATATGTGGTTCATATAGAGCTTCCTAATTGCCCGGGGATGCTTCTGGACATCCCTTATGGCCTCCGGGATATGTGGTGTATACAAAGGATGCTGATTGTCCAGGAGTGAATCTGGTTTAAGCCGGACATCCGTTTCTGCCTTTTGTACGGAGGCTGTTGGTTATCCGAGGATGCTTTTGCCTTAAGCTGGTCATCCCTTGCGGTCGTTTATAGGTTGTATGCTTGAAAGCTACACACCCACTTGGCTAGAGGGTGGTTGTTCACTCTGATGCGTAAGCTACGGTATTTAGCTCGGATACTTGCACTCTACAGCACCAGAGGGAGGTATGAGGGCATGAAATGCCACAACCCGTATTACCTGGACCTTATTTGAACGGTTTAAAAGTTGGATGTCGATACGGAGTGGGTCCATTACTCGGAATGGGTCTAACTTAGGTAGGATATTGTGTCTGGGCATTTAAGAAGAACTCTCCGAGGTTTATGGAGTTATAGGAGCAACCAACCTTAAACCTAATACGTAAAGCGTTTAGCGCAAGGCACGCTATTTGGGCGTATCCTATCCCAAATTGGTGCCTCATAGTTCCAACTTTCCTGATCTGGACGGCCTTTGCTTGGGTAATAAAACAGAATTAAATCGGTAGAACAAGACGTATACGAAATGGGCGGGGCTTTACTCCGACGTAATAGAATTTGCTCCAGTGGGCGGTCTTAAACACAAGCCAATAAGAGACAAGACCCCTACCACAGGGCGGTGCTTAAAATGAAAGTACTGAATGATCCGCCTATTTTATAGAAGACTGCTTTTGACAGGCGTTCATAATTAAATGGGCGTGACTTTACTCTGATGTAATAGAATTTGCATAGTGGGTGGTCTTAAACGGGAGCCAATAAGGGTTGAGGGCGGTGCTTAGTATGAAAGTACGGAATTAACCGAATGGCGCGCAAGTAAATAGGGCGGGTCTTCACTCTGACGTAACAGAGGGTGCGCGTTTCGTAATTTCGCCTCTTTTCAAGGTTCGACGAAACAATCGGTATACATACAAGAGGTCGATCGATGCACTATTTTTCTTTTTTTGCTTTGTACATGAGACCACCCCGTTCAGTGCAACGGCTTTGTTTATGTTAACTATTAAAAATGTTTCTAAATAGAAAAACGGTGGTGTTTGGTATAAAAACCCGTCGATTAAGTGCAAGGTTCCCCGGACGGTAACTGAATGTGCGTTGGTTCGTTTTGCTCGTTGCTGAAAATAAACAGAATGATAACGTACTATGAGCGCTCAATTACGTAGTAATGCTAATTAGAGATAGTAATGGCACACGGCAAACGTATAATTTCGCAGGAATGGTATGCGCGGAGAACCGCGGCCTGCTGGTGGGTGTCGCTGTGATACTACTCATAATACTACCAGTACAGCTGCTTACTCCGAGTACTGTTGCAGCAGGTCAGCGACCGCAGCCTTGGCTCTGACTTTCTCATTCATGTGAACGTAGGTCCATCTCCTGCTTGCACACCGGTAATTATGGGTTCTTTTTTGTGTCTCCTGTTTCATAGGTTGCCGCGATTTATTTCGTTTTTTTTTTTCTTATTATTGCGAACGCGAAGAACGGCTATAAATAGATCGAACGTTCACCTCACTTGGTTTTGTAACAGTTTTCCCAAGAATGCGAAAAAATACAGAAATAGAATTGACATTTTTACGCGATTCAAAACGTAGGTTTGGGCGCCAATCGGATTGCAATTCTGATTTCTTTATTGGCTGGCAGCGACAAGGTTTATGGTTTTTACCTTAGGTCCAAAGAAAAAAAAATTAAGAATTCCAACTGTAGTATGATCACAAAATGGACACTTTTGTTTCGAATGGTAACACGGGTTTCCATTATGCTATTGCAAAAAGCTAAATTCCTGAACAGTTTAAGTTTGGAACCTAGCCACAACCTATCATCCATCTGATTTGATGACGTAATCCGTAGGTAACTTCATCCTGTGAATGACCTATTCCTTAAGGGACTCTATAAATGGGAAAGCTTTTTTTTACCTTAAAGTTGAACGCTTCTTAGGGAAAACAGGCAGTGCCTTGACTTCACCCTAAGGATAAGGATAAGGGCGCTCTGACTATACCAGAAATACGACCTAATCTTTAAAGAATGCCTTGACTTTACCTTAAAAGTTATATAACTCTTAGGGAATGCTTCAACTTTACTAAAAAGATAACCTGATCCTTAGGCAATGCCTTGACTTTACCCTAAGGATAACCTATTCCTTAAAGGGTGCTTTGAGTGTACCAGAAATACGGCCTAATCCTTAAAGAACGCCTTGACTTTACCTTAAAGATTATATAATTCTTAGGGAATGCTTCAACTTTACTAAAAAGATGACCTGACTCTTAGGCAATGCCTTGACTTTACCCCAAGAATGATATGTGCCTTAAGGGGCGCTCTGCGTAAACCAAAAACATGACCTAATCCTTAAAGAACGCTTTGGTTTCACATTAGAGATTATGTAATGTTTAGGGAATGCTTCAACTTTACCAAGATGATAACCTAATCCTTAAAGAACGCTTTCACTTTACCCACAATGCTTTTCATCTACTTCTTGGCAAAAAATCCTAAGCAATCATGAATGGACTTCACCCTAAAGATGTCTTAATCATTAAGGAACGTTTCGACTTCACTCTAAAGATGATTTAATCCTTAAGAGATACCTTGACATTACTCTAAAGATGACCTAATCCTTAGGGAACGTTTTGACTACCCCAATGCCTTTCAGACCTCTTCTAGGTAAACGATCCTAAGTAAACAGTACTGCGTTTTTCAATTATAAGATGACCTAATTCTTAACGAACGCTTTTAATTTCACCCCAGAGATGACCTAATTCTTAAAGGACACTCTAACTTCACTCTAAAGGTGACTCAATCCCTAAGGAACGCTTTGACTTCACCGTAAACATGATCTAATCCTCAGGCAACGTCTTCACTTTACCCAATGCCTTTCATACCTCTTCTTAGTAAAAAATCGTAAGCAAACATATTGCATTCTTCAGTTATAAGACTGGTATGGCACATATGTCTCGTGAAACTGATCATCTTGGTCAGGTTTATCGTAAAGTTGACCTAATCCTTAAGGAACGCTTTTAATTTCCCCCCAAAGACGACCTAATCCTTAAGGGACGCGTTGACTTCACCCTAAAGATGACTTAATCACTAAGGGACGCTTTGACTCCATCCTAAACATGACCTAATTCTTAGGAAATGTTTTGATTGGACCCCAATGCCTTTCAGACCTCTTTTTAGTAAAATATCCTAAGCAAACCGTACTGGATTCTTCAGTTACAAGGCTGGTATGGCACATGTGCTTGGTGAAACTGATTATTTCATTCAGCTTTACCATAAAGATTACCTAATCCTTAAGGAACGCTTTTAATTTCCCCCCAAAGACGACCTAATCCTTAAGGGACGCGTTGACTTCACCCTAAAGGTGACTTAATCCCTCAGGAACGCCTTGACTTCACCATAAAACATGACCTAATCCTCAGGCAACGTCTTCACTTTACCCAATGCCCTTCATACCTCTTCTTAGTAAAAAGTAGTAAGCAAACATTGCTGCATTCTTCGATTATAAGACTGGTATGGCATATGTGCCTCGTAAAACTGATCATCTTGTTCAGGTTTATCGTAAAGATGACCTAAACGTTTGACCTCACACTAAAGATGACCTAATCCTTAAGGAACGCTTCGACTTCACCCCAAAGACGACCTAATCCTTAAGGGACGCTTTGACTTCATCCTAAAGTTTTCACTCTATCCAAAGCCTCTTCTTAAAAAAAAATCATAAGCAAACAGTATTGCATTATTCAATTATAAGGTATGGTATGGCACAGGTGCCTGGTGAAACTGATCATCTTGTTCACCTTTACTATAAAGATGACTTAATCCTTAAGGAATGTTTTGACTTTACCCCGGAGACGACCTAATCGCTAAGGGACGCTTTAACTCTACCCTAAAGATGACTTAATCCCCAAGTGACGCTTGACTCCGTCCTAAACGTGACCTAATCCTTAGGAAACGTTTTGACTTTACTTTTCTTTCGACATAAAATCCTAAGCAAAGAGTATTGCGTTCTTCAGTTGTTATGCCGGTATGGCACATCTGCCTGGTGAAACTGATCATCTTATTTAACTTTACCATAAAAACGACCTAACCCTTTGACTTCACGCTAAAGATGACCTAATCCTTAAGGAACGCTTTTACTTCGCACCAAAGGTAACCTAATCCTTAAAGGACGCTTCGACTTCACTCTAAAGATGACTAATCCCTAAGGGACGTTTTGACTCCACCCTAAACATCATCTAGTCCTTAGGGAACGTTTTGACTTTACCTCAATGCCTTTAAAACCTCTTCTTGGTATAAAACCCTAAACAAAACGGACTGCGTTCTTCAGTTATAAGGCTAGTATGGCACGTGTGCCTCGTGAAACTGATCATCTTGTTCGGCTTTACTGAAAAGATGACCTAATCCTTTGACTTCGCCCTAAAGATGACCTAATCCTTTACCCCAATGCTTTTCAGATTTCTGCTTGACATAAAATCCTAAGCAATCAGCACCGTATTCATCAGTTAGGTGTAAGGTTGGGCTTTTCTGCAACTGCTCGACTTGTTTAAAAGCAAATTAAAACGAAACTACCGCATTTGTCACCCTCCTGGAAACATACCACCCAGACCAACCCAAGGTGACTTGCATCAGAGGTACGAAAGGCACTTCTCGTTGCCGTGCCAAAAGGGTTTCCATAAGGTTGTCTGAATTGGTAAAAGAACAGTAGAAACAGTAGAAAACTGCTATTAACTCATGCAAACAACCTTATGGAAGACCTTTTCGTATGTCAACGAGTTACCTTTTGCCCTTGATACCTCTGATGGATCTACCTTAGAAATTCGCGTGTACAGAATGTCCCTGCACCCCTGACTTCGTAACTATGTAGGCAACCAATCACCCTGCCACCGGTTTTGCTATTTCAGACTCCTTAGTTAAATGGGGAAATGGACCGGAACCCCCGTAGCTTATCTACTGATAATTCAACGTTGCTCATGGCGAAGACCTCTCCAATTGCATGCTGGTGCCTATGGCATGGTCATTAAACCAATTCTAAATTTCAGCCTTGGACGCACCGTTCATATCAGTCAAGATGGCTGGAGAAATTGAGCCAGTTACCAACGTAGAAGAAAGAAGAAATTAGAAGAGGAAGAATTTGGTGGAGGTGATGTAATGAGGCTATGATAAAGAAGCCTCGCTGTCGCCTCGTTTGATTAATTAAATGCCAACGAGTTTCTAAGCCAGTGGCGGCTCGCGCTTCTTTTGTTAGATGAGGCTCAACCTCTTTTTATTAAAATTTTGGCAAAACCATCAATCGATCGATATAATCAAAAAATTCAATTCGAAAAGAGAAGAAACGGCATTCTGCACCGCATTTTTTTTTTTTTTTGATTTGTTAATTTTTTTTTACCTACTTTGAAGTTACAAGAAGGGGTACGTGTCGTGCATTTTGTCCGTCGGTGTACGTCGCTTACTCCATTTTTTTTTTTTTTAATTTAAGTGTGTAATTAAAACTGTTTTTGTGTGCGCGCTGAGAAACCGAACACCGAGCTATTAAATTCGGCCTTTTGCATTCAGTGCAACTTGGAAAGTTGACGCCTTACCGCGTCCTAATTGCCACGAGCGCCAACGTAAAAATTAAAAAAAAAAAATCCGGATCATTACGCGCACGCGATGCTTTTCCTGCAAAAATACTCCTCGCGTTGCGAACTTCGAAAGCTCACGCCGAAACGAGGAAGGAAATCGAAAACTTCTGATAAAATACAGGGTGTTTCGGTTAAAAATGACAAAACTAACAATAGCATTCAGATTGCTGCCGGCTGCATTTGCATGCAAATCGAAATCGCGCACAAAACGAACTAAAATCAGGTCGTTACGGGAGCTAGCTAATTTCTAATCACGTATACACACTTCCTCGACGATAAATTATTATCATCGGGGCATTATCATATCGCTATTCATAACTCCGGCCGGGACATGCAAATTCTATTAAGCGCGCGAGCAAAAAAAAAGGTGTCCCTAATGTTGCTTGACGGCTCGGATGTTGGGGTCCCTTTCTCTTCGGCAAAAAGCAGGTTAGCACCTACACCCACACAGACGCGGAACAGATAGGTCACCGGAGATAAATCTGAATTATACTTTGTTGTGCTTAAGTTATTGCTCCGGTGAAACAGTTTCTCGATAAGGTTTGGCCTTTATAACCGCCGCACGTCCGTCGCCTCGACAAAGACAACCAGTTTCGAACGCTCGATAAATTTTAAACTTTGAGAAAATTAAAAAAAATTGAACCCCCCCAGACTTTAGTTGAAAACCCCCAAAACTAGTACACCCCCAATTTTTTAGAAATCAAACTTAAAAGCCACGTATGACTAGAAAGATGAAGATTTCTATAATGGTGGTCGAAAATGAAGAGAAAAATAAACAATTTAGCAAAATGTTAAAAAAATTAGCTACACTGCCATAAGACAGAAACAAAAGACGATCGACAACAGTAAAATTACTAAAACAAAAAGCCAAAGAGAAGAATGATGATTGTCCGAGAAATAGAACAAGGAGAAATAAATGAAAACAAAAGACAGAACAAGGACAAAACTGTTTTTTCTTTAATTCTAGAGGATTACTGAAATCAAAACAGCGACTGAATTTGTTTAATCTTGCTCACTCTCGCCTTTGCTCTAAACATATACAGGGTGACTGACTATTATTCCGCCAAAGAAAAACCACAGTAAGAAGCAAAATTCGACAGTACGAGAAAAATGTAAAAAAAAATATCTTGTACTTCAGTTTTCCAGAAATAAGTAATCAGAAATTGTCCCTCGAACGACATTAAGACATAAACAAGGCAGACAGAGACAAAAGACGATCGACAGCAGTAAAATTACTAAAACAAAAAACCAAAATAAACTATATTGAAAACATGAAAGCTGAATTTGTTTAATCTTGTTCACACTCTCGCCTTTGCTCTGAACACATACAGGGAGGGAGACCTTTGAACAGCTGAAATACGAGCTCCGAAATGATCAACAAGTTCATGCAAACCACCCTGAAGTAAATTATTCCGTAGTAAAATAAATTATTTAGGATAAATAAATAAATAAATAAATGTTTTAGGATAAATAACAGACGGAAAGAAAAAACAAACGAACATCAACCAATCGAATGTCATTGTTTTTTTTTTTTTTTTTTGAAAACAAAATTAAAACTAAATTAAGACCGAAAAAGAAAAAAACAAAAGAGCAGTGGGTAACAGGGCCATTCACAGATCGACAGAAAAAAAAACAAAAACAAAAACAAAATTAAGTCAAAAAAATAAAAGATAAAAGCACAGCGGTAATAAGTCATCGGCAGATCGGCGTTCTTTTGTTTTTGAGCAATTACATTTTTTTTTATCTAAATTAAGATTGAAAAGAAAACAAAAACAAAAGAACAGTAGTAAAAACTTAATCACAGATGAGCAGAAACAAAAAAAAACAAAAAACAGAAGAACATCAATCATCGATCAGCATTGTTTTTTTTTAACAACAAAATTAAAACTAAATTAAGATTGAAAAAATGAAAATAAAACAACAGTTGTAACAAGGCAATCCACAGATCGCCAGACAAAGCAAAAACAAAAGAATATCAACCATCGATTATCATTGTTTTTTTTTTATAATTTCTTCTGTTCATTTATAGTTTTGTTTTGCGGGAACAAAATTAAAACTAAAAAAAATGACAGACAAAAGAATAGCGGAAACAAGTCATCGGCAGATTGGGGTGCTTTTGTTTTTGAATAATTGTATTTTGGAACTAAATTAAAACTGAAAAGAAAACAAAAACAAAAAGCACTAGTAACATAGATCGGCAGGAAAAAAAAAGAAAACAAAAGAACATCAATCATCGATTGTCATTTTTTTTTTTTTATATTCTTTCTTCTGTCTATTGTTTGTTTTGTTTTGTTTTGTTTTGTTTTGGGTGAAGTAAGGTTTAAGGCAGCGAATTTTTTTTTTTGTAAAACAACAAATTAAAACCAAATGAAGAGTAAAAAAAAAAAAACAAAAGAACAGTTGCAAGAAGTCATGCACAGACCGACAGAAAAGCAAAAACCAAAAAACATCGACCATCGATTATCATGTTTTTTTTTTTTTATATATATTCTTCTGTTTATTGATTGTTTTGTTTTACGGGGCAAGATTTAAAGCAGAACAAAATTAAAACTAAATTAAGGCTAAAAATATAAAAATAAAAGACAAAAGAACGACGGCAACATGTCATCAGCACATCGGCGTTCTTTTGTTTTTAAACAATTGTACGTTTTTAACTGAATTAACACTGACAAAGACAAACGAAAACAAAAGAGCAGTAGTAAGAAGATATCCATAGATCGACAGAGAAAAAAAGGAAAACAGGAGAACATCAACCATCGATTTCCATTGTTTTTTTTTTAATATTTTCTTCTGTCTATTGTTTGTTTTGATTGGGGGAAGCAAAATTTAAGACAGCATTTTTTTTGTAAAACAACGAATTAAAGCTAAAGGAAAAGTGAAAAAAGAATACAAGACAAAAGAACATCAACCATATATTGTCAATGTTTTTTTTTATATTTTCTTCTATCCATTGTTTGTTTTGTTGGAGTAAGATTTGAGAGAGTGAATTTTTTGGGCAAAAGACAAAAGAAGAGCAGTAACAAGTCATCTTTTGTTTTTGAACAGTTATACTTTATTAACTAAATTATTGCTGGAAAAAGAAAAAAAAAACAAAAGAACTGTGATCACAGATCGACGTAAGAAAGAAAAAACAAAAGAACATCAACCAACAATTATCATTTTTTTTTCTTTTTCTCTATTTTCTTCCATTGTTTCTTTTGTTTTGTTGGAACAAGATTTAAGGCAGAAAAAAGTATTACTTAATGAAATCAAGAAAAAAAGAAGACAAGAACAACGCTAACAAGTCATCCGCAGATCGATGTTCTTCTTTTTTTTTTGTTTGTTTGTCTTTTTTTAAGTAAATTAAGACTAAAAATAAAAAATAAAGGACAGCAGCAGCAAGTCATCTGCAAGACTAAAAATAAAAAATAAAGGACAGCAGCAGCAAGTCATCGGCAGATCGTCGTTCTTTTGTTTTTGAACAATTGGACTTTTTATCTAAATTAAGACTGTAAAAAGAGAAAAAACAAAAGAACATCAACCATCGATTATGTCATTGTTTTTTTTTCTGCTCATTGTTTGTTTTGTTTTGCAGGAGAAAGATTTTTTTGTAAAACAGAACAAAATGAAAACTAAATTAAGACTAAAAAAAAAAAAAAACGACAAAAGAACAGCGAAAACAAGTTATCCGCACATGTCGGCATTCTTTTGTTTCTGAACAGTTGTCTTCCTTAACTAAATTAAGACTGACAAAAGAAGAACAAAAGAACAGTGATAACGAATCATCCATAGCTCGACAGAAAAAAAGAAAACAAAAGAACATCAACTATCTATTGTCAATTGTGTTTTTTTTTCGTATTTTCTTCTGTTTACTGTTTGTTTTATTTTTGCGGGAGCAAGATTTAAGGCAGTGATTTTATTTTATTTTTTTTTTTTTTGTAAAACAGTACAAATAAACCCAAAAAACAAGTCATCCGCAGGTCGTCATTCTTTTGTTTTTGGAAAACAGTATAGTTGTACTTTTTAAACTAAATTAATGCTAGAAAAAAAAAGAAACAAAAGAACTTTGATAAGTTATCACTGTTCTTTTGTTGATAACAATTCATCCACAGATCGTCAGAAGAAAAAACAAGAGAATATCAACCATCTATCGTCATTGTTTTTTCTTTTTGTATTTTTTTCCGTTCATCGATTGTTTTGCTTTGCGGGAGCAAGATTTAAGGCAGTGATTCTTTTTTGTAAAACAGTACAAATAAAAGACAAAAGAACAAGTCATTCGCAGGTCGGCATTCTTTTGTTTTTGTAAAACAGTACAGTTATACTTTTTAAAGTAAATTAATACCGAAAAAAGGAAGAAACAAAAGAATAGCAATAAGATAATAAATCATCCACAGATCGACAGATAACAACGGCCCAGTTTGAACATCTGCTTTGGCTGGTAAACAAATAAATCACTACAACACGAAAACAATTCAAATCTCCGCGTTAACAATTCCTAGTATTTTATTCAATTTTATTGTAAATAAAATTTATTCTCATAAGCAACGTGTCCGTCATAAACAGAATTTAAAAGATCAGTATCCGTTTCGATTGTTAATTATTATAATTTCGTTTTGAGTGCGCCGTTCAACAAGAAACAAATTCTGCTATTATAAAAGGCGAATTACGAAGAAACCTAAAAGTTTAACAAATTCAGGGCGCGTTTGCAATTATTTCCCGTGCATAGTCCGTGGCGTTGTATGTCATACGCAGCGTCGCAGCCATGATTTTAGGGTAAATTTTTATTTAATTGTAAACTGTTTCGCAGAACATTTTTCCTGTCATCTGTAACGTTCATTTTCTCACTCTTTTTTTGATGGAACAATTGAAGACGCGAGTGGGTGAAGGTGTTACGCTTTGAGTAAATTAAGGTTTAATTTACGAAAAGGTTGAATTTCTGAAATTTCCGACGGTGCTATGAGAAAGATGGGTACTTTCAATTGTCAGTCACCCTATATAAAAAAAAAATCTGCTGCAATTTTTGACTTTGTTCTGTATTCTGTTGTTTTTGTAATGAGACAGAACAGGAACACAGAAACACTTTAAAATAAGCTCAAACAAACTCAAATAGAAGAAGAAATTAATAAAAACAAAAGACGATTGATCGGTAAATTACAAACGCAACGAAATTTTAAACAACAAAAATTATTAAAATGTAAAAATTAAAAAGTGAAAACCAGAGAAGACTTTACTATTTCTAGAGTGAGACGTAAAAGCAACAAATGAAAGCCTACATCCAAACACAACAAAGACGAATAAATAAGCGACGATCAACCTTAAAATTACTACAACAAAAAAAGAAATAAAAATGAAAAAGTTGGTCGTGAATTGTTAGTTGTGAATCGGCCTTGCTTGAAACTTAACAAATTGACGTATATCATAACCTCACTTTTCTTATCGAAGGAAACGTTACACAAAATTCAAAAAACCAGTTTTATTAACAAGTTTTATTCAAAGCAAAATCATAATAGGCGATCAAAGTGTCCATACTCATATTTCTTTTTTTTTATTCCTTAAGACATGATTATACGTGTATTTCAAACGTCAGGTAGATTGAGGCTGGTTCACAACTAACAATACATTTCACATTATAAAGAACGAAACTTTACAGCCACTTTCAACATCGAACATTAAATATCTCTTGGCAGAAAGTGACGCCATCTGTCCAATTTTATTCGAACAATTGTTGCGTTGCCATTATTCCGTTAATAATATTAAATGTGGCGCCAGCTTTTGACTGTCGTAAAAATCAAACGTAGATAAAGAACGCGTTTTTAACATTAAAAATTAAATGTCATAGTGGTGTCGAAAGTAGCGCCACCTATCGCATTTTTCTGGTACACCAGTGCGAATTAAGGTGCGACAGATGGCGTTACCTTCAATACGAGACGTTATTTAGTTTTTTATGTTAAAAATGGATTTAATTTTGATCAATATAAAGAGTAAACGGAAATGCAAAAAGGTTTCAGTTTTCATTTAAACTAACGAATATGAATAGTCAATACAACGCATTAAGGTCAGCGCCATCTATCGAACCTCGGCAGTAATTAATTATATTTACGTTCGATCTATAAAGATTTTTAAGTTGTTTAGTCGTATGTTATTGTTAAAGGTGAGTGTGGACTGGACGTTCTCCACAGCTCTTTACAATCAAAACAAACGAGCCGATGTTGTTTGAAAACCTTCAAGATGGAAGATTGGTCGATGGTATGCGTTCACCGAATGTGACCGACTTGTTTGGTACTGCTGACCTAATCAATCCATTGTTGATAGGAGGTTTTCAAAGCAAAGAATCCGATTGGTAGTCACGTCCGGCGATCGGTTTCACGTGAAACGGTTCTTAATGTCGTATACGTAATTGGTGTGATTGTTATTAGAGCAGTGGTCGGGTGTCAGTCGGTGGACCTTCCTTCCTAAGGTAGGTCGGTCCAATGACCTCCCGGAATTGGGAGCATCTCGGAGGTCATCGAACCCGGCAGGATTCCGGGTCCTGATCTCGAGCATGAACTATGAGTACGGCCGCATTGTTATGGCTCCGAACATTTAGGAGAAATCTACCGCGATTGAGATCTCTACCGGACACGTGCGGATCGGTAGCCGTGCTTTTGTAAGCGTACTTATAGGCACGCACGGGGAGCACGTACTCTACACGCATTTATGACGCTTTTACGACGCGTCGTCGTTTTTGGGCGGAATGCTAAAACGCAAGCGCGATTTCACAAGTCGACTTCATAACGACGATGCCTTCGCCTTTCTTTTGGACACGCACGCACGCAAGAAGCTGATTTCACGTCATCAACACATTCTTTTTACCAACTTCAATTTACACATCGTTGCCAAATTTACTTTTATTGCTTCTTTTCAAGGACGCACAGTAGATGTCGTCAGGTGATTGACTTTGCAATGCAGCTATTACCAATTCACCTTTGTTACCAACTTAAAACCGCACGTTTGGACATCCCATATTTACTTTTTAACTTTCGCGCAAGAAATCTTCTTATTTTCCTTTTTTATTTAATGGTTTCTGGCTAATCATCCGTCCCTGTTAGGTACAGGCCAAGAAATCAACACATATTTGTAGCTAACTTCACATTGTTATCAATCTACCACATACTTCAATGACGTTGCAATTGTGAAGATAGGCGTTAGAACTAGTACCAGTAACAAAAGAAACTAAAGTAAAGAAAATTAACAATTAATATAAGCGAGAGCTTCAGTTAATCCTGTGCACTCAAGTGTCGGGAACAATCATCAAACTCTCCCGGACCCTTCCGTGCAAATCATTGTTGGATGCACATCCAAAGCTTCCCGTGCATCAATCGTCAGAAACAGCAACACACGTCCTTCTGTACAAACCATTGTCGGAAGCACATCCAAAGCCTCCCTTCCCTCAATTGTCGGAAGCACTACACACACTCTTCACTGCAAACCATTGTCGGAAGCACGTCCAAAGCCTCCCGTGCATTAATTGCCAGGAGCCACACACGCGTCTTATCGAAAGCAAGCAACACTCACACTCCGCACGTCCATCGATAACAACCCTAAAGCTAGCCGTAGTAGGAAGAGAGAAGAGGTGCACACACAGGTACATAATAAACCTAAGATGCTCCCACGCACTCTACCATCTACCAACATGAAGACCGTCGTTGAGACGAGAAGAGGAAAACGCCCCGAGAAGGTTTCCACGACAACCTAACGTATCACAAGCTCTGTCAGCAAGCCTAATCAAAGCCATGAAGTCAAAAGACAAAGAATGCCGTAGCTGCCGCAACATACTAAAGCAGTCCATCATCAACCCTGTCGCCATAACATTATCAAACCCTTGGCGATTCACTGTACCCGCTAGGACATTGTTAAGACATCTACGTTTACATCACTTTTATTTAATCTTCAACAAACATTTATTTACGTTATGAAATTACATACATATACTTTTTATATTGGCTGTTAATAAAATTCCTGTTCGCGTTGTGCTAAAAACGATACTGCAAACACGCTATAGCATCATCAAACAGTCGCCGAGGTGACTCGTCAAAGAAGCCGGCGTCATGCAAACATAAACAAACATAACTGAGCGCTGTCGAATCCAGGAAAGCCGCGGTGGCCCACAGGGCAAGTGTGCACCTTGATGCCACTCACCACGTTTCGTATTTGATTAAAATTTTGGTAAAAGAGTGAGGAGAAGAAGAAGAAATAGATTTTGGGCGTAAAAATTGATTTTCTCTTTCACTCTCGTCGTGGCATCTAGAGGTGTTGCAACGAGGCGCTTGTAAATCGGTAAATTCGAAAGTAAAGGATAATCCATGCCCTTTGTTTTCATCAGTTTTGACCAACTGTGTCCTAGGCTCCAGAAGGCAGAAGAAAAAGAGTCCCAAACGAGGAGAACCCCTAGAAAACTGTAGCAAAATGGCAATTCGAAAGGATAATGGATGGAAATTCAATTCCACATGGAATTTTAATATGTACAATGCCACAAGGGAACAAGAGGAAACTCCACGACGCAGAAACAGCAGAGGTCTAAACCAAGGTGAGTCTAGAAGGCGCGTGTTGGAAAAGGGAGGGGCTGGAAATTCAATTCTACATGGAATTTTAGTATGTACTATACCATAAGCGGACCAAGACGAAAATGGAGGAGACTCCAGAACGCAGAAGGAGAAGAGGCGGAAACGAAGGTGAGTCTAGAAGGCGCGAGTTGGAAAAGGGAGGGATTAGAAATTCAACTCTACAAGGAATTTTAATATGTACAATGCCATATGGGAGCAAGACGAAAGTGGAGGAAACTCCACAACGCAGAAGAAGAAGAGGCCCAAATGAAGGCGCGAGTTGGAAAAGGGAGGGGCTGGAAATTCGATTCTACTTTGAAAGGTGATAATCAGAATACTACCAGGAAACAAGGAAAGAGACTAAAGTGGAGAAAACTCCAAAAGACAGCCCAAGCTAAGAGAACTCTAGAGGACTAAAGAGAAATGGAGAGATTCAATCTTAGAGGACGGGAACCGGAAAAGGGAGAGGCTGGAAATTCGGTTCTACTCGGAATCTTAATACCTAGAATATTGCTAGGAAGTAAGGAAAAAGACTAAATTGGAGAAAACTTCAAGAGGTAGTCCAAACTAGAAGACAAAAGAGAAATGGAAGTTCGAATGAAGAGAAAAGAGACTAAACTTATCCAAATTCCAAAACGCAGAAGGAAAAGGGACCCAAACGAAGAGTTTGGAGCTTTAATACCTAGAATACTGAAAATAAGCAAGAAAAGAGACTAAAATGGAGACAACTGCATCAGGCGGAAGCAAAAGAGAGAACTATAGGCAGAAGAGAAATGGGACTTGGAGAGGACAAAGGCTGGAACTGTTATCAGGAAGGAAGGAAAAAGGAACAAAATGGAGAACAGAAGGAAGAAAGTCCAAATAAATGTAAAGAAAACTCCAGAAGGTAGAAAATGAAGGAGAGCAGTAATTATGACCGTCATACCAGCGGAAAAGTAAGTCAATAAAAGAATAACTGTTATGGAGGTGCATCCTATGTACTTCTCTTTTTATCTGACAGTATCTGCAGACATTTTTATTCCATGGTCTTCTTTACCTCGTTTGTTTTTTCATGTTGGTTTTCTTCTTCAGCACAGTCTGCTTCAATCATATTTCTGCGATTGCTTCATTATGTCTTTGTTTGTCTTTTGTTTAGTGATTGCTATGCTCTTTTTGTCCCCTCTGTTATTCTATAATTTATAATAAGTAATAGTCTCGATGCATTCCGAACTCGTACAAGAAGAAGAAAACGCGTCGCCTCCGTCCGTTATTGCAGTTCTTCTCCTTCTGGGATCGTAATTCCTGGATCTGGAACAACGCGAACGGTAGTAAGCCGAGGAGGGAATAGCGGTTAGTAGTGACGGCGCTCCGGGCAGACGTACGTACGCGCGTTCTTCGTACATCCACCTATGAAAGTGAAAGCGGTCCGTTACCCGTCACACACCTCCAGAGCTCAATGACCTGCAGAGCATCTTGTGGATTTGTGCATTCAATAAGTCGTCCCGGTTGTCTTTCGGCCCGTTCCTCGCACCTGCACCAGCTTCGTCGTACTTTCTATCAGAACGTAACGTCAACCGGAGTGGAAACGATTTCTTTCGTTTTCTTCTCTTTTTTGGCCTCCCGGTCTCGCCCTCTTACGCCCGATTTTCTGCTTTTTACGCACGCTCGGAATCTGGTCGATTTCCTGCTGGTTAATGGACGAGGCTAACGAGCCATAAAATACTAAGTGAATTCGGAGAAGACGTCCGCGCGTTCTTTTTATTTGACTCTGCTTCTGTTTAGAACAGATCAAGAAAGGTGATCAAGAGCAACGGCCGATTCAGGTTTCAAAAACAAGTAGTTCCTTCTTCGTTTGCTTTTTAAATTTCAAGTTTCTACTTTCTCAGTTGAATGAAACTGCAATTTTTGAAGGTTCAGGTTCAGTTAGTTTTTCTTTTGAAGAACTTTACGTAAGAATAACGTAACACTCATAATCGACTTCTCCTTATTTTAGTGTTAAGTTTTTTGTGTGTGTCTTCAAATAAGCGTTGAAGAAGAGAGAGAAAAAGAAACGAGTAACTTTTAAGTAGAAACTACATAGAATTCCTAGGCGCAAGTCGCGATGCGATCGTATAAACTCGCGAGAAGAAAATACTTAGAAGAAAACAAAAGACAACCGAGAACTGCTTTTGATTTTAATTGCTTCATTGACGGCAAAAAAATAAAATAAAAATCGGAAGATGATCGGCTTCGCAGTTCACAAAACGGAAAACAAGAACGCATCGAAACTAGGACAAATTTTGTTGGAATAATTATTATTATTGCTTTAACGAAAGTCGATCGAAAACTAAAAATAATTAAAACAAAAGACGATCGATTTTATGAGATAGACAAGAAAACTAAAAGACGATTGACCCAGGGGCGTAGCTAGGAGAGCCCTGGTGGGTGTTAGGGCTGGCGGTGTGCGCTCAAGGGAAACCCTGATAGCTCTTAGGATTGGTGGTGTGCGCTCAATATGGTTGTTTTGTGGTTCATACGTCGTAAACAAAAGATAATCGACTAGGTAACATTAAACGGTTCATAGGAAAGAGCAAGAAAACAAGAAGACGATCGACTTTCGACTTTCATTTCATTAAAAGCAAAAAATAAATAAATAAATAAATAAAGTTTAGCGACAATTTCTACTGGTTCCAAAAAAACAAAACAAAACGAAACAATAGACGATCGTTTCAGGGCAAATTTCAACTGCTTATTCCATAGTAAGACGAAAAACAAAAATGAAAGCAATCGTTTTCACAACTTCGACTTTTTCTACAGAAAATGACGAAAAACAAAAGACGTCAAGACGAGAAACAAAAACAAAAGACAATCGATTTTACAACTTCGACTTTTGTACAGAAAATTATGAAAAACAAAAGACGACAAGACGAAAAACAAAAGACAATCGATTTCACATCTTCGACTTTTTCTGTAGAAAATGACGAAAAACAAAAGACGACAAGACGAAAAACAAAAAAAAAAACGAAAGACAATCGATTTCACAACTACGACTTTTTCTGCAGAAAAATGACGAAACACCAAAGATGACAAGACGAAAAACAAAAGACAATCGATTCCACAACTTAGACTTTTTCTGCAAAAAATGATAAAAAAACAAAAGACGACAAAAACAAAAGACAATTTCACAATTTCGACTATTTCTGCAGAAATTGCCGAAAAACAAAAGACGACAAGACGAAAAACAAAAGACAATCGATTTCACATCTTCGACTTTTTCTCCAAAAAATGACGAGAAACAAAATACGACAAGACGAGAAACAAAAAACGAAAGACAATCGATTTCACAACTTCGACTCTTTCTGTAGAAAATGACGAAAAACAAAAGACGACAAGACGAAAAACAAAAAACGACAAGACGAAAAACAAAAACAAAAGACACTCAATTTCACAACTATGACTTTTTCTGCAGAAAATGACGAAAAAACAAAGACAAGACGAAAAACAAAAACAAAAGACACTCGATTGGACTACTTCAACTTTTTCTGCAGAAAATGACGAAAAACAAAAGACGACAAGACGAAAAACAATCGATTTCACATCTACGACTTTTTCTGCGGAAAATGACGAAAAACAAGAGACGACAATTTCAACTTCATATATCGTAAACAAAAGATGATCGACTGTGTAATATTCAACAGTTCATACGAAAGGACGAAGAAGAAAACAAGAAGACGATCGACTTTCGACTTTCATTTCATTAAAAACAAAAAATAAATAAATAAATAAATAAATAAATAAAAGCCAGATCAGTTTGGCGACAATTTCGACTGGTTTCTTCGTAAAAATGCCAAAAAACAAAACAAAACAAAACAAAACGAAACAAAAGACGATCGTTTCAAGACGAATTTCAAGTGCATATTCCATAGCAAGACGAAAAACAAAAACGAAAGACAATCGATTTCACAACTTCGACTTTTTCTGCGGAAAATGACGAAAAACAAAAAAAAACGACAAGACGAAAAACAAAAGACAATCGATTTCACAACTTCGACTTTTTCTGCGGAAAATGACAAGAAAAAGACAAGACGAAAAAAAAAAACAAAAGACAATCGATTTCACAACTACGGTTTTTTTCTGAAGAAATCGCCGAAAAACAAAAGACAAGAGGAAAAACAAAAGACGATAGATTACACATCTTTGACTTTTTCTATAGAAAATGACGTAAAACAAAAGACGACAAGACGAAAAACAAAAAAACGAAAGACAATCGATTTCACAACTACGACTTTTTCTGCGGAAAAATGACGAATAGCCAAGGATGACAAGACGAGAAACAAAAACAAAAGACAGTCGATTTCACAACTTCGACTTTTTGTAGAGAAAATGATGAAAAACAAAAGACGACAAATAAAAAACGAAAGACAATCGATTTCACATCTTCGACTTTTTCTGTAGAAAATGACGAAAAACAAAAGACGAAAAGACGAAAAACAAAAACAAAAGACGATCGATTTCACAACTTCGACCTTTTCTACAGAAAATGACGAAAAACAATAGACGACAAAACGAAAAACAAAAAAAACGAAAGACAACCGATTTCATAACTACGACTTTTTCTGAAGAAAATGACGAAAAAAACCAAGACAAGACGAAAAACAAAAACAAAAGACGATCGATTTCACAACTTCGACTTTCTCTACAGAAAATAACGAAAAACAAAAGACTGCAAGACGAGAAACAAAAAGACGAAGGACAATCGTTTTCACAACTACGACTTTTTCTGCAGAAAAATGATGAAAAACAAAAACAAGGCAGTCGATTTCACAACTTCGACTTTTTCTACAGAAAATAACGTAAAACAAAAGACGACAAGATGAAAAACAAAAAAACGAAAGACAATCGATTTCACAACTACTTTTTTGCAGAAAAATTACGAAAAACCAAAGACAAGACGAAAAACAAAAACAAAAGACAATAGATTTCACAACTTCGACTTTCTCTACAGAAAATGACGAAAAACAAAAGATAAAGTTGCGTTTTGAAACTGGCGCTCGTAAAGATGGCAACACCGGAGAAGTCGTGGCCACTTCGAAAAACAAAAGGCGACAATTTTAACTTCTTACCTCATAGTAAGACGGGAAAACAAAAAACAAGACGATTTTTTTTATAAGATGGAAAAAAATCAAAAACGAAAGACAATCGAATAAAAAGATATTTACGAAACATCTTATATCCTACCTTCCCCTCACATGGATTCGTTTAAGTATCGACATCCTACGATTGCTTTTGGACCTAACATTGCATTAGGATTGACAAATTGCAGCCAAAAATTTGACGTCTTTATCTGCATTAGAGACAAAAAGATTTTGTACGCCCCTCGTATATATATCCATGTGGAAGTGCGGTACGCCATTATTAAAAAAATTGTTACTTTGAAGCGAGATAAGTCCTCCGCTCGAAAGACCATAAATACCTCTCGTCATTCCCGCAATTAAAACCATCCGCTTCCGAGGTGAAAGATCGACGAAAAAAAAACAAAGAAAGGCGATGACGGTAGCGAAAAGTATTCCGATTTTTGCGAGCGCGTGTTTCTTTCGTTTCGTCCTAAATTTCGGCGAGGTGATGGATCGGTTACGCGGCGTGCCGTGAAATTTGACGACGACAGTTGCGCAAAGTCAAGAGAGAACAGGAACAACGATTACATCATCAACGTCACGTACAGGATGATCAGTAATTAAAACGCGTTGAGGTGACAGTCACCAAGTTCACTATTTAGCCTCCAGGTGCAAAATAATTTAGTTTCAGGTTATTATTAAATTTATTCGTTTTAATCCCACTTCTGATATCAATTGTCAAACTCTCTTTTCGTACTGTGGACACTTTCATACGGAATTTAAAATCATCGAATCAGAGACTAAATTCGCTCAGATAGGAGCACTCAAGTGTCGGGAACACTCAGCAAAGTCTCCCGTGCATTACTTGTCGGGAGCCAGACACACAACCCTTCCGTACAAACCATTGTCGGAAGCACATCCAAAGCCTCCCGTGCATTAATTGCCAGGAGCCACACACGCGTCTTATCGAAGGGAAGCAACACTCACACTCCGCACGTCCATCGATAACATCCCCAAAGCTAGCCGTAGTAGGAAGAGAGAAGAGGCGCACACACAGGTACATAATAAACCTAAGATGCTCCCACGCACTCTACCATCTACCAACATGAAGACCGTCGTTGAGACGAGAAGAGGAAAACGCCCCGAGAAGGTTTCCACGACAACCTAACGTATCACAAGCTCTATCAGCAAGCCTAATCAAAGCTGTGAAGTCACAAGACAAAGAACGCCGTAGCTGCCGCAACATACTGAAGTAGTCCATCATCGACCCTGTCGCCATAACATTATCAGACCCTTGGGGATTCACTGTACCCGCTAGGACATTGTTAAAACATCTACGTTTACATCACTTTTATTTAATCTTCAACAAACATTTATTTACGTTATGAAATTACATACATATACTTTTTATATTGGCTGTTAATAAAATTCCTGTTCGCGTTGTGTTAAAAACGATACTGCAAACACGGTATTGCATCATCAAAGAGGCGCCGAGGTGACTCATCAAAGAAGCCGGCGTCATGCAAACATAAACAAACATGACTAAGCGCTGTCGAATCCAGGAAAGCCGCGGTGGCCCACAGGGCAAGTGTGCACCTTGATGCCACTCACCACGTTTCGTATTTGATTAAAATTTTGGTAAAAGAGTGAGGAGATGAAGAAGAAGAAATAGATTTTGGGCGTAAAAATTGATTTTCTCTTTCACTCTCGTCGTGGCATCTAGAGGTGTCGCAACGAAGCGCTTGTAAATCGGTAAATTCGAAAGTAAAGGCTAATCCATGCCCTTTGTTTTTATCAGTTTTGACCAACTGTGTCCTAGGCTCCAGAAGGCAGAAGAAAAAGAGTCCCAAACGAGGAGAATCCCTAGAAGACTGTAGCAAAATGGCAGTTCGAAAGGAAAATGGCTGGAAATTCAATTCTACATGGAATTTTAACATGTACAATGCCACGAGGGAGCAAGAAGAAACTTCACGACGCAGAAACAGCAGAGGTCTAAACGAAGGTGAGTCTAGAAGGCGTGTGTTGGAAAAGGGAGGGGCTGGAAACTCAATTCTACATGGAATTTTAGTACGTACAATGTCATAAGGGGAGCAAGACGAAAGTGGAGGAGACTCCAGAACGCAGAAGGAGAAGAGGCGGAAACGAAGGTGAGTCTAGAAGGCGCGAGTTGAAAAAGGAAGTGATTAGAAATTCAACTCTACAAGGAATTTTAATATGTACAATGCCATATGGGAGCAAGACGAAAGTGGAGGAAACTCCACAACGCAGAAGTAGAAGAGGCCCAAACGAAGGCGCGAGTTGGAAAAGGGAGGGGCTGGAAATTCGATTCTACTTTGAATGGTAATAATCAGAATACTACCAGGAAACAAGGAAAGAGACTAAAGTGGAGAAAACTCCAAAAGACAGCCCAAGCTAAGAGAACTCTAGAGGACTAAAAAGAAATGGAGAGATTCAATCTTAGAGGACGGGAACCGGAAAAGGGAGAGGCTGGAAATTCAGTTCTACTCGGAATCTTAATATCTAGAATACTGCTAGGAAGTAAGGAAAAGGACTAAATTGGTAGTCTACGCTAGAAGACTAAAGAGAAATGGAAGTTCGAATGTAGAGAAAAGAGACTAAACTTATCCAAATTCCAGAAGGAAAAGGGACCTAAACGAAAAGTTTGAAGCTTTAATACCTGGAATACTGAAAATAAGCAAGAAAACAGACTAAAATGGAGACAACTCCATGAGGCGGAAGCAAAAGAGAGAACTATAGGCAGAGGAGAAATGGAACTTGGAGAGGACAGAGGCTGGAACCGTAATGTTATCAGGAAGGAAGGAAGGAAAAAGGAACAAAATGGAGAACAGAAGGAAGAAAGTCCAAGTAAATGTAAAGAAAATGGCAGTTCGAAAGGAAAATGGCTGAAAATTCAATTCCACGTGGAATTTTAACATGTACAATGCCACAAGGGAGCAAGAGGAAACTCCACGACGCAGAAACAGCAGAGGTCTAAGCGAAGTGTCTTAGGATACTTTCGTACAGAGTGAATTCTGTTTTACGGATTTTAAAACCATCAAATCATAGACTAAATTCGCTGAGATAGGACACTGATTGAAATTAATTCAAAACTATTGAAGTCACAGACTAAAATCGTTCTTATAGGAGGCTAACGCCACGTCAAAAGCTCTGTGTTAGGACTAGATTCCACTGAGGCAACATATGACATGCAATGCTAATGAGCTAGAAAAAAGACCCAAAAGGTCAGGTCGAGTCCGTGTATACACTGTCAATTGTCAAAGGCTCAGGACACTTGAGAACACTTTCATACAGAATGGATCATTACGTTAATTGTCTTTGATGGAATTTAAAACCATCAAATCATAGACTAAACTCGCTCAGATAGGACAACTGAAGCTAATTCAAAATTATCGAAGTCATAATCTGAAATCGTTCAGAAAGTTCAAGCTTCGTAGATTAAGAATATTCAGATAGGACAGCGATGCTATAATTGAAAACCATCGATCATATCTTTATGTGAGTGTTTAATATAAGACTTCAGAATATAAAGAAAAGAAGAGGAGAGAAAAGAAAAGTTACCTTCATATTGGACTTTGTAACATGAGGACAGCTGATGATGCCGACAAACTAAAACTCTGCCTTCTTTTTCTTATAAATTTTTGTTGCGTTTGACTTTCTTTGCAATTCCGTTTATGCATTTCCCTCGTGTACAGACGGGGGCGCGGGGTTATGCAAATCCGTTCGCATGTCTAGATCGTCCGACATAGATACAGCTACATACAGGTGCGCTCTGCTGTTCCCTTTTCGACGAGATTTATGGCGCGGATGTCCCCGCAAATTTACTGCTAATGATTCCCGAGCTGAGCGATCTTGATTTATTCGACGGCGAACGCGGAGACTCGGGGTCGAAAAGGAAAACAGACAAAGCGAGTACTGAAAACTCATCTTGGTTTATGTAAATCAGAATAAACCACGAGGCGGGGAGATTTTTTTTTTTTTGTAAAAAATACTCGGGATTAAGAATTAAAGGCACGATTCCACTGAGGCGACAGAAAGACGACATAAAAGTACAGCGTTGCGTTTCAAAATCATCGCACGGAATAAGTTGCCAACACTGTAAATGTTTAGCCAACTTAAGCTTTAGCTTTTTAATTTTTTGAAAATGAAGCAGGGCGATTTTTGCGTAAAAAAGTTTCGTTGGCTAGGAATTAAAGGCGTAATTCCACCGAGGCAACAAACTTGCACTTACGGAAATACGGCACACTCATATTATACTAAATAGAAATAGAGGAGGAATAAACATTTCAGTTTGACATTAGCGTTTGAACCTGACAGGTTGTTTCCAAACTCACTCAAATCCCAGCATTCTAATTTTGAACTGATGTCAGTGTCCTTACTCTGTGATCGATGGTTTTCAATTATAATCACTGTCCTATCTGGATATTCTTAATCTATGAAGCTGGAACTTTTGAAGTGACATCAGCGATGAACGATTTCAGATTATGACTTCGATAATTTTGAATTAGCTTCAGCTGTCCTATCTGAGCGAATTTAGTCTATGATTTGATTGTTTTGAATTCCATAAGAGACAATTAACGTAATAATTCATTCTGTATGAAAGTGTCCTCAAGTGTCCTAAGCCTTTCACAATTGACAATGTATACACGGACTTGACCTGATCTTTTGTTTTTTTTTTTTGTAGCTCATTGGCGTTGCATGTCGCATGTTGCCTCAGTGGAATCCAGCCCTAACACAGAACCAACACTAAACATTCGATTTTTACGCAGTATAAACCGAGCTTTCTTTCCAAAAATAAAAACATGTCAAAATTATGATCGAATTATCAATTAATTAATTTCCAACCGAATTAAAAGCGCGGTATTTTTTCGAGCATCAAGTTTCAATTTGCCACAAAAAAAAAGGCGTTCGTACGCAACTTTGTTAATGCAATGCGCCCGGGGCGTAGAAAAAGCGAGTCCAAGTCGTCGCGCGCGGGAGGGGGGGGGGGCATATTGACGAAACGAAATAATTAATTAAAACCAGTCCAAAATTGCTCGTCGTAAATTGAGCAACGCGCAAAGCGCTGGAGATTCGCAGATGCGTTTTGCGACACGCTTCGCTTTTCCACCACGGTCGGCCCTAGTCGAATTCATGAAAAATCCGAGCGAGCTTACGCAACGGCTTAGAATTTTCGGCGTGGGATTGCGAAAGTGTCTTTGAAATGCTCAAAAAAATTGCATCATTCATCTAAATAGGTCGTGAACTTTACGACGAATAATTAATTTGATCGACTTAATGAAGGAGGTTGGGGTTTTGGAAAAAGGGGGCCCTAAGAAAAGGGAGGGAGAGCAAAACTGAGAGCGAATTTCATTCTGATTCCGAAATTATAATAACACCGGTTAGTACTAAAGCTACTGGTAGATTCTTGAAAAGTTTTTCAAGGTGTACACTTGACTCCCTCTGGGAGTCAATTAATGCTTTATAAGGGATCGATAACATTGGAGGTCTATTTCTAAATAAATTCTTTTCACATTTATAATTGGCACAATAATAGACAAAACGATGGTTTCAGAAACACCCTGTATTTGCCACGGATCTTGCAATTTTATTTTAAGCACATTTATTTTTGGTATCTATGAGATTTAAAAGTTGCTTTTGCTGAATTTTTCAGCACGTAAAAATGAACGTTTGGTATTAATCACGTGTTAGGGCTAGATTCCACTGAGGCAGCATGTAACGTAAGACCCAAAAGGCCAGGCCAAGTCCGTGTCAGTTATCAAAGTGTAGGGACAGTTTTCGTACTATGTACATTTTTATATAGAGTGAATTATTACGTTCATTGCTTTTATGGAATTTAAAACCTTTGAATCATAGACTAAATTCGCTCAGATAGGACACCCAAAGTAATTCAAAATTCGAAGTCGCAGACTAAGGTCGTTCAAATAGTAGGCTGATGCCATGTCAAAAGCTCTGTATTAGGGCTGGATTCGACTAAGGCAACATATGACATGCAACGCTAATGAGTTAGAAAAAAGACCCAAAAGGTCAGGTCAAGTCATAATCTGAGATCGTTCAGATAGGACGCTGATGTCACTTCAAAAATTCCAGCTTCATATATTAATGTTAATTGAAAACCATCGATCGCCTAGATAGGACACTGACGTCAGTTCAAAATTAGGATGCTGAGATTTGAGTGACGTTTGACTTATCTGACAGACTTTGGAAACAACCTGTCAGGTTCAAACGCTAATGTCAAACACAAATGTTTATTCCCCCTTTATTTCTATCTAGTATAATATGAGTGTGCCGTATTTCGTAAGTGCAAGAAACTTGTTGCCTCGGTGGAATTACGCCTTTAATTCTTCGCCCACGAAAAAGATCGCTCTGATTTATTTTCGAAAGATCTAAAAAATTACTAAAATGCAAAAGTAAAAACGAAAACCAGGGAAATTTTTACAATTTTTAAGCGAAATGAAAGCCTACGTCTAAATAGAACAGGCAAGACATAGACTAAATTCGCTCAGATAGGACACTGAAGCTAATACAGAACGATCGAAGTCACAGATTAAGGTCATTCGAACAGGAGGCTGATGCCACGACGTCAAAAGCTCTGTGTTAGGGTTGGATTCCACTGAGGCAACATGCGACATGCAATGCCAATGAGCTAGAAAAAACACCCAAAAAGTCACGTCAAGTCTGTGTGTGTATATCGTCAATTGTCAAAAGCTCAGGACACTTGATAATAAATTATTACGTTCATTGTCTTTTATGGAATTTAAAACCATCAAACCATAAACTAAATTCGCTCAGATAGGACAACTGAAGCTAATTCAAAATTATCGAAATCATAATCTGAGATCGTTCAGACAGGACGCTGATGTCAATTCGACAGCACCAGCTTCATAGATTAAGAATATCCAGATAGGACAGTGACGCTAATTGAAAACCATAAATCACAGAGTAAGATCGCCCAGATAGGACACTGACGCCAATTCAATATTACGATGCTTGGATTTGAATGACATTTGACTTATTTGACAAAATTTCGAAACAACCTGTCAGATTCAAACGCTAACGTCAAACTCAAACGTTTATTCCTCCTCTATTTCTATCTAGTATAATATGAGTACCCAAATTATATTTTAATCCAAGTCTCACCCAACCGTTGCAATCACTTATTTCAAGTTGCGTAGGTTTTCTATGATTCTACGACGTATCTCTGTAAGTGCAGGAAACTTGCTGCATCAGTGGAATCGCGCCTTTAATTCAAGCGAAACCGATGCGAAAGAAAATCCGATTTTGAAATTGAAAAATTCATATAAAACAAAACACAAAAGGGAGCGCGATCGTAAAATTACTATTATTAAAAAAAATGAAAGCCGTACAAAAAAGAGAGGGACAGAGGCGAGAGCCCGATAAAAGACGATCGACCGAGAAGTTACTCAAAGGTTGTTCGTGAAATTACAAGCAGAACGAGAAAAAAATTTTTTTTTTAAATTGCTGAAACACTAAACTTAATTACTTCTGATTTTTTACTTACAGTTAAAGTAAGTGGCAAGTCTGCGCTGCTTTTCATCAGCTGTTGCCCCAGGTAGCTCAGTGAAGATGGACGTTAAAAGAAAGACGCCAGGATGAACATTACCCAACTGGTAATAATAATGTGGCCTCTCGTTCGCAACAGTTCTACGCAATAAATCCAAGAGATTTTACCTGGTATAGTCACAAATATACAAATAGTAATAATAAAGAGCTGATTTACTTAAAATCCATAGTGTACTTACATAACGTCGAACTCTGGGAGTCGATTAAAGCTTTAAGGAAATCGATGGACCCCTAGGGTCGATAACATTGGAGGTCGATGAACTATTTCTATTTCTAAATAAATTCTTGTCACATTCACAATTTGGATAATAATAGACAAAACGAAGGTTTCAGAAACACCCTGTATCTGCCACGCATCCGATAATTTCATTTTAAGCAAATATATTTTTGATATCTGCGAGATTCAGAAACTATTTTTGCTGAATTTTTTAACGCAATTTGAAGACAAAGAAAATTTTGATACCCAAATAAAAAAAAAACTTTCATAAAACAAAACACGAACGTTTTTGTTATTTTTATTCTTCTGGTTGTTGTTATTATTATTGTGATTATTTCTCTCGGAGCCCCGAGAAAAAAAGCAGCACCGGTACCGAGTGGTACCCGCAAGGAGGCTGACGTGGTCCTCCGCGAAGAAGCCGATCATATACAGAGCGTGGCTGCTGAAGCAAGATGTGCTCAAAGCAACGTATGGAAATACAAAATAGACAAGCATGATCCACTGACCCACTGACAACGTATACTAATTTCTGTTTTTTTTTTCTTTTTCACTCCCACTTCTATTTTTGGGAAGGTTCGACGACCTCCTCGCAACCTTTCCACTCGAACGGACACGGCACTCCGAAGCCGGCAAACACAACATCCGAGAGAAATTTCGTGAGCGCCGCGATATTCCTCCGAAACGTGCTGCTGCTTCGTTTTTTTTTTTTTTTGCTTTGTTTCTCTTGCTTTTCTTCTTTTGCTTTCGAACGTAAACGCAATTAAACGGCGGCGGCGAAATCGTACGCGTACACAGCATGTTCTCAAATACAAGAAATGAAATCAGGTTTCATGATTTTATTGCTTTTTTCAATTTCCGAAATACGTTCAAAACTAAACCAAAGAAGAAAAACGATCTCTGAAGATATACCGGTCGTTGTTGCAAAGTGAAAACATAAGCAATACAACAGACAGAAAACGGGGGCTACCCAATGATCTGCGCTTTTTTTTCTTTTTGAATTTCCATGATCTCAGTTTGATACAACAACCGGTATAGTATGTTGTCAATAACTTCGATAAATAGCACTGTTTTTGATTTATACTATTTGTCCACGACTACTCAATAATCTGTGAATAACTAACGTGTTTGGTCAAGAATAATGCTACCCAGCAGTGAATAATCATTATTCACGCAGTCATGGTAACAACCATCATTGTTTGTGGTGTAAATTCTAGAAGAACTTAAAATCGTCTACTCACGCACTATTGGCCCACCCTATATATACAGGCTCAATCCAAAAAAAAAAAAAAAAAACGCTTACGCATTGCATTTGTTTTAAAATTTGTGTTGCTCACTCGCAAATCTTTATAGTCCTACCACCTCGTTTAACATATAGTCTTATCGCATGGTTTCAGTAGCGCTGTTATTTAAATTGTAATTAAAAAAATATAGTCGTGGACAAAGTATTGTACACCACTCGCTAGTATAACCTCGTGTATAATATACTATAATCGACAAACATTTTGTTTTGTTTTTGTTTCTTTCGAATCGTCAAGCCCTTATGAAGATTGTCAAAGAAATTCTCGACTTTCTTAAGCTTAGGAGTAATCCGAGGTTAATCAAGTTAACTTAAATTAGTTTTGTGACGTTCCTTCAACTTGGAGAAAGAAACGAGGACGAAATTAAACCGAAACAAAAGACGATCGACGGAAATCGATTTTAAAAAAATGCAAAACTGATTATTTTTGGATTAAAAAAAATAATATAACTGAACGCAAACGATCGCAAAATTACTAGTGGAATAATTAAAGAAATAATAAAAAAAGGGAAAATAAAAATAAAAAAATAAAAGCCAAACACAAAGGAGGGAGGGGGATAAAGCTAAACAACAGAATTGAAAAACAAAAGACGACCGACAGGAAGTCGATAGGAAATGTAAAACCCACCAAAATGATTTTTGAATTTATAATAATAATTAGAAAAATGTTATCAAACTACAAAAAAAAATGATAAAAATTAAAATTAAAAAAATAAACAAATGAAAGCCACGCAGATAAGGGGGGATAAAGATAAGAGGCAGACATATAAAGCAATGATTTAAACAAAAGACGATCCACAGGATCGATAAAAAATGTAAAACTGATTAAAATGATTTTTAAATTAAAAAAAAAAACGAATATTACTGGTCAGAATAAAACACAAACGATCGTAGAATTATTACAAAAAAGAATTAAAAAATTACAAAAAAAGAACAATAAATAAACAATAAAAGTGTGGCAGCAACAATAATTTTTTTTTAATGGAAATCAAACAGAGAAGAGACAGAATTAAAAAACAAAAGACGATCGACGCAACAAGCCAATAAAGAAATTTAAACTGGCGAAAATGATTTCTAAATTTAAAAGAATGTGACCAAACAGAACAAAACACAAGCGACCGTAAAAAAATTACTACAGAAAGGATACATGAAAATTCCAATAAAAAGATAAACAGAGCAGAGAAGGATAATGACAATATCCAAACAGACAATCGATGAACGTCGGAGAAATTAACAGAAAAAAGATAAATCTATTAAAAAGTAAAAGAAAAATAAAAATCTAATAAAAGAAGAAGAAATTCATGGAAACAAAAGACGAAACAGAACAAGAAATTTAATATTTTTATTTATTCGTTTATTTTCATTAATTTTTTTATTTATGATTCTAAAGAGTTACTAAAAAAAATGAAAAATGTTTGCAATTTTTAATGCGAGACGAAAAAACAAGAAATCCAAGCAAAACAAGGACAAACAGGCATTAGAAAAACCCTGTCACTTTTTAATTTGTCTCTCTCTTTTCATTCAAATATTTGATTTTTGACTTTCAATTGTTTATTAGTTTTTCACTTTCGTCTTTCATTTATATTTTTATATTTAAATTTTTTGCTTGACTCGCTCCATTCTTTATTTGCTTTTTGTTTTGGTTTTTGATTCCTTTTCTTCAATTTCGTTTTTCCTTTTAATTTGCTTTAATCGTTAGCTAATTCTTTTCACTTTTTCTTTGCCTTTTGTTTTTCATTTTTTTAATTTATTTTTTAGTTTGTTTTTTTTTTTAATTTAACTTACCATGAAGTTTTTCATTTGGTTTTGGTCTTCCATTTGATTTTCTCCTTTCTCCTTGTTTTTCACTTGCTTTTTACTTGTTTCTCTTTTAATTTGATAATTGTTCTTGGCTTTTCATTTATACTTTTTAAAAAATTTTGTTGCAAATCAGTTTTGATTGCAGTGGATACCTCAAGCGTCTTCTGTACAGCTGTTTCGGTCCTATTTGGGGCCTCGTCAGCGGAAGTTTGGTTTGCAATGGAAGTCTCGAACTGCGCTTCTGCTAACGAGGCCCCAAATAGGGCAGAAACAGCTGTTTTTCATTTGTCTCTCTTTTCATTTAATATTTTTGTTTTTCATTTTATTTTTGATTTTCTTTTGTTTTTTTTTTCTAATTTTTCCTTTATTAGTTTTTCACTTCCTTTTCGTCTTTCATTTGTATTTTTTTATTTAAATTATTTCCTCGTTTTTCGCTTGTCTCGTTTCGTTTTTTATTTGCTTTTTGTTTTGGTTTTTGATTTATTTTCTTCAATCTTGTTTTTCCTTTTAATTCGTTTCTGTTTTGGCTTTTAATTTTCCTTTCCATTAAGTTTTTCGTTTGGTTTTGGTTTTCATTACTGGTTTTTTCCTTTTTCCTTGTTTTTCACTTGTTTCTCCCCTCATTTAACTTTTGTTTCTTGTTTTTCATTTTATTTTTGGTTTTTGTTTTTTGTTTATGTTTTTTTTTTTTACAAAAAGTGCATAACTTTTAGTTTCCCATTCCCCTTTTCTCTTTAATTTGATTTTTTCATTTAATTTTTCATTGTTTTTCACTCCTCTCGTTTCATTCTTCATTTGTTTTTCTTCAATTTTGTTTTTCCTTTCGAGTTGCTTTCATTTTTAGTTATCTTGTTTTCTTTTTATATTCGCCTTTTGTTTTTCATTTATTAATTTCATTTTTGGTTTTTGGTTTTCCCTTGTTTGTTTTAATTCTTCCTTTCCATCATTTGATTTCTTCATTTTTTTCTGTTCTTGCTTTACAATTGTCTCTCTTCTCATGTAATATTTGCCTTTTGTTTTTCATTTCATTCTTGACTTTTGTTTTTCATTTGTTTGTTTTTTCTCCCTAATTTTTCTTTTACTTTTACTTTTTCATTTCCTCTGGTCTTTTTATTTTATTTATTTTTTTTTCATTAAGACGATCGGCCGCAAAAAATTACTAATACTTACCAAAAAAAAAAAAATAATAATAAAAATAAAAAATACATTGAAGAAAAAATTAAAACCAAAAAGAAAAGAGTTAAGTCCGAGAGATTACTAAAAGAAAAATTAAAATTTTTGAAATCTATTTAAAAAAAAAGCAAATATGAAAGACAAAAGTAAAACAAGTAGAAATTAATCAAAACAAAAGGCGACAGATCCTGAAGAAGAAAAAGAAAAAAGAAAAAAGGAAAAATTAAAAACCAAAGTTCAAAGCAAACCAAAAAAAATGCAAGCCTACATCCAAGCGGATCAAGGATGAATAAACAAAGGACGATCGGCCGTAAAATTACTTAAAAAAAAAATTTTTATTGAAAAGTAAATCAATAAAATGAAAGGCAGAAAAAAGAAAGGGTTCAAAACGAAAGCCACAAGATAAAGGACGAGAATTGCTAAAAGAAAAAATAAATAAATCCACTGGAAAACAAACAAAAATGATAAGGAAATAGAACGAGAAGAAATTAGTAAAAACAAACATTTCCAAAAAACGAAATTAAAAGCAAAAGAAACAATTTTTAAAGTAAAACGTCCAAGGCCAACATCCAAACGCAGGCGCAGGAACGAATAGACAAAAGACGATCGACCATAAAAAAAATTGAAAACAAGTAAAAGAAGAAGAAAACAATAAAGACAAGAGCTGAAAAGACTAAATTTTGTTTTGGTTATTTTCAGAGTTTGGAATAAAAATATTTTGATTTCATGGTGGCAATGACATTCGTGAAAGTACAAAATAAATCATGGCACATCGATGTACAGTCGCGATCAGAAGAAACTGGTCATCAGTGTCACTCTTTGACAAAGTAATGACATGTGTCAAGTGTGTTCTGTTTGTCAGTTGTTTGATTCGTGACGATTCCATGAATTTTCTTAATAAAAATCCGATTTCTAGTTATTTTATGCTTTAGCATTTTCATGTTCGTTCGTCTTTTGTCTGCCAGTGTTACGTTTTGAATTGCTTGGCTCTCAATTTTTTTTTTATATATTTTGTTTCAATAATCCTCTGGTGTTCGTTCTTGTAAGCTCTTACGTCGAACGTTCACGATTATCTTCGTTGATTTCGTTAATTCTGCTAGAGCTTCCGTTGTTTTTTGAATTGGCCAATCAGAGAAGGGCTTCACTAAAACAAACGAATCAACAGAAGAGGTGTGAAATTAGTTGAAACATCAACCAATCAAGCTCTTATAAAACTAATGAATCCGTGAAACCGGAATCAACTGACCGACCAATCAGACGAGACTTTCGTCAAGTCCTTATAAAATTGACGAATAGGAAGGAGGAGGCGTAAGTTTGACCATTCGAGGGGTGGTTTTAGCAAAAGTGGAAACGATTTCTGATTTGGTCGCACTAAATTCCGTAACCGTAGATTTTCGAAAACCCACTCGCGAGTATCGTTTGCGGGCGCGGGTTCAGTGAACCACAAGGTCGCTGAATGTTCAGAGCGCTGCCTACGTTACAGGGTATTCCCATTGCTTTCACTACATCGCATCGCGGCATACGCGCGCTCGTGCCCAGCGTACGGCATACCGCTGCTAACGTCTAACGTTGCGCTTTATCGCCAACAACAAACGTAAACCTAAATAAGAAGTCGTCGGCCGAACGCGAGTGCTTATATGAAGAAACGCGCTCGCTCGTCCTTATATGTAAAAGGCACCTCAAAAACCTTACCTTAAATGGTCGCACGGACGGCGAATTAATTAAGGTTGTATTAATCATCGATTATTAACAAAAAAAAAAGTGTATCGAATACGTTTACGTTGATCGTTTCGAATTGGAAGAGACTCGCGTAAACCAAAAGTTATGAAATCGAAATATAATCAGCGGTTCTCAAAATAATTGAAGCCAGTTTTGTTTTCATTAACGGCATTTGATGAACCAACTATAATAATTAACAATAATTAATTGTTTCGTTGAGCGCCATCTAATTAGCGATTTAAACAATAAATGCGTCCGCGTGGCAGTTTCAATTAGGTTTTCCCATCAGCGCCATCTCGTCAATGTTTTAAGTAACAACTGCATTTATTAATTAATCAATCTTGTAATGCGTCCCCCTTTCAATCAACTAACAAGTGTAGTGCTACGTAAAACGCTGATGAGATGGCGCTGATTGGAAAACTGAATCAATGCGAGACTGTTTCAATTAAACTTTGCAATCAGCGCCATCTCATCAGCGTTTTAAGTAATACTGCAGTTGTTAGATGAGAAATCGTGTAATGGGTCTGCGTGGCCTTTCAATTTTATCCTCGAATCAACGCCATCTCGTCAGTGTTTTAAATAACTACTGCGTTTGTTAGTTAATCAATACGTCTGCATTGCCGTCAGAACTGAACGGAACAAAACACAAACGATCGTGAAATTACTACAGGAAAAACAAAAGCCGAACTGAGATGAGGGGAATAATAAAGATAAACGACAGAAATGTAAAATTTATTAAAATAATTTTTAAATTAAAAAAAAAACGAATATTACTGGTCAGAATAAAACACAAACGATCGTAGAATTATTACAAAAAAGAATTAAAAAATTACAAAAAAGAACAATAAATAAACAATAAAAGTGTGGCAGCAACAATAATTTTTTTTAATGGAAATCAAACAGAGAAGAGACAGAATTAAAAAACAAAAGACGATCGACGCAACAAGCCAATAAAGAAATTTAAACTGGCGAAAATGATTTCTAAATTTAAAAGAACGTGACCAAACAGAACAAAACACAAGCGACCGTAAAAAAATTACTACAGAAAGGATAGATGAAAATTCCAATAAAAAGATAAACAGAGCAGAGAAGGATAATGACAATATCCAAACAGACAATCGATGAACGTCGGAGAAATTAACAGAAAAAAGATAAATCTATTAAAAAGTAAAAGAAAAATGAAAATCTAATAAAAGAAGAAGAAATTCATGGAAACAAAAGACGAAACAGAACAAGAAATTTAATATTTTTATTTATTCGTTTATTTTCATTAATTTTTTTTATTTATGATTCTAAAGAGTTACTAAAAAAAAATGAAAAATGTTTGCAATTTTTAATGTGAGACGAAAAAACAAGAAATCCAAGCAAAACAAGGACAAACAGGCATTAGAAAAACTCTGTCACTTTTTAATTTGTCTCTCCCTTTTCATTCAATATTTGATTTTTGATTTTCAATTGTTTTTTTCATCCAATTTTTCCTTTGTTTATTAGTTTTTTTTCTTCCCTTTCGTCTTTCATTTATATTTTTTATATTTAAATTTTTTGTCAGAATTCATTGATCTTAATTACAATTTTCTAGAGCACATAGTTATCGAGATATAAGAGAAACTGTTTTAATTAAATTCTCCAATCAGCGCCATCTCGTCAGCGTTTCAAGTAACAACTGCATTTGATGGTTAATCAATCTTGTAATGCGTAACCGTTTCAATTAACAACTTAAAACGCCGATGAAGTGGCGTTGATCGAAGAAATTGATCAATACGAGACTCTTTCGATTAAATTCTCCAATCAGCGCCATCTCGTCGGCCTTTCAAGTAACAGCTTAATGTAATGCGCAACGTAACATGGAAAATTAATCGAAGAAAACCCGCAGGAAAACCGACAAAGAAAAAAGGACGAACAAGAAACAAAAGAAGATCGACGATTTCCTGGCGGTTTCTTCGAAGAATAAACGACGTTCTACTGCGGATCGAAGAAAACCCGAAGAAAAATCAACGAAATACGAAAGAAAAATGACGAACAAGAAACAAAAGAAGAGCGACGATTGCCAGGCGGTTTCTTCGAAGAATAAACGTCGTTCAACTACGGATCGAAGAAAACCCGAAGGAAAACCGACGAATTACGAAGGAAAAAGGACGAACTTAAAACAAAAGAAAATCGACCATTGCCAGGCGGTTTAGAAGAATAAACGACGTTCCACTGCGGATCGAAGAAAACCCGAAGGAAAACCGACGAAATACGAAGGAAAAAGGACGAACAAGAAACAAAAGAAGATCGACGATTGCGAGACGGTTTCTTCGAAGAATAAACGACGTTCCACTGCGGATCGAAGAAAACCCGAAGGAAAACCGACGAAATACGAAGGAAAAAGGACGAACAAGAAACATAAGAAGATCGACGATTGCCAGGCGGTTTCTTCGAAGAATAAACGACGTTGCACTGCGGATGGAAGAAAAGCCGAAGGAAAACCGACGAAATACGAAGGAAAAAGGACGAACAAGAAACAAAAGAAGATTGCGAGGCGGTTTCTTCGAAGAATAAACGACGTTCCACTGCGGAATGTAAAAAAATAAAATCTCCAACGAAAGCACAAAAGAAGAAACTGTAAAATGTATGCGACGAGAAGAAACAAGAAGAAAACAAATGAAAGCTCTGCTTTGGGAAACGTCAAAATATTCTGGCCGGAAATCGTCGATTAAAAATAAAAGTCTTACAACTCTCAACAGATGGCGCCACATGAATTAAAATGAGAACGAATCTGTAATAATAATTCGACGAAGGAAAACGGAAACAAACGTGGAAATACGAAGAACAGGAACGAAACAAACAAAAGAAGATCGACAGTTCTTCGGCGGAGTGTTGGATAATCAAATCGGAAACACAGGAAAAAAAAACACAAAAAGATAATTAGTATAAAGCGCCGCCGATTGCAATAATCGTAATTTGAAAGAAATGATACGATTTTAAGAAATCAAAGAAAACTCGACGTGGAAGCGACGAAATACGAAGAAGATGGAAAACACGAACAAACGAAACAAAACAAGCGAAACGGATTGTTCGAAAGTCAAGGTCGATAAGAAAACAGAAGAAAAAACACCGAAACAAACAACATGAAAGCGCGAAGAGGAAGAAAAAAAAAAGAAAACAGTGGCAATTAAAAAAAAAAAGGAAAAAGAAAACAATAGACAGCAAAGAAACAAATGAAAGCTTAGTTTCAAAAATTTTCAAAATCTCTCCGGAAATCGTCGATTAAAACATAAGCGTTTTGCAGCTCTCAACAGATGGCGCCACGTGAATGGGAATGAGAACGGATTCGACGAAGGAAAACAAAACAAACATGGTAACACGAATAATTAAAAAAAAAAAAAAAAAACAAGAGAAGGTCGACAGTTCACCAGCGGTAATCAAATCGCCAACAGAACAAAAAACAAAACAATTGTCGATTAATAAGAAATCAAAGAAAAGTCGAATTAAAAGCGACGAATTACGAAAATTGACGATTACTGGATGGAAATCAAGATAGATAAGAAAACAAAAGAAAAACACTGAAACAAACAATACGAAAACAGTTGAGTTAGCTTCCGGTTGGAACCGCGTCACGACTGTTTCTATTGGCAGTAGAAGCAGTCGTAACGCGGTTCCAACCGGAACCACGATAGAGAACTCCAGAGCTGGTTTTGGTTTCAACTCGAAATTTGAAAAAATCGCCAATACTCGCACACTTGGGTAAAAGTTCGCAGTCATCTCGTACGCGTACTTAAATCAGACACTTGCTTGTTCCTAAATAAGAATTCGAGTCAAACACGATTTTAAACCCCTTCAGTTTCAAATCTTCATACACAGCGCCATCTGTTAAGTATATTTGGAAGAAAGAGAAAACCGAGAGCCATCTATTGAGCTTACGCGCAACTAATCGATTTCTTCGTCGCTTAGCATTTCTTTTTTTTTAATTTTCGTCACTGCAGCGACATGTTGGTGTTAATTTTTTTTCATGGGTTGTTGGTTTGGCAACGAATACATTATATTGTTACTACCACCAATTATTTTTTAAGAACGCAAATAGTTCTGAAGATGTTTAAGGAACAAGGTTTGTTTCTTACTGATGAGCGTTTAATGGTTTGAGAAATTTCAGCTTCAGTGTTTCAGGCTAAAATATGCGTAAAATGGGTGCGTTATTTAAATTTCACGTAAATTCCCCGCTCTCACCAAGTCGATGTACTCCGATGAGGTTAAATGTTTGAAAATGCATAATACAAGCGCGATGATCTGAAGAACGGGGTAAACGTTCCGGTTTGATTCCCCTTCACCGTCGTTTGTTCGAGTTAATTAACCACTGCGGCGCAATTATTGTTATTACGCGATTTCGCGCTGGTGTTCCGTGCAACGCCGATTTTGATATTTTAATAATGATAATCATCATTACGCAATTACGGTTGTTACGACCGCGTTACGATAAAAAAAAAAAGCGCAACAAAATTCGCCAGAAAATTCGCCACTCATTCATTCTCACTTTTTCTACTTTCTTTATTTAGCACTTCACTGCAGTACAGTCAGAATTAAAAGTAAAATTGCTATAGAGCTGCCTTCAGGCAAATGTAATTGAAGATTACTTCAAAGCGTTTACAAGCTTACAAAAAGAAGAAATGGCATTCTGCACATCAATTAAAGCAGTTAGTTTCTAATAATTTAACTAACTGGCAAATAAATGAATGTACGCTCACTAAACCTTGCTACTGGATGCAGAGAAGCAGACGGAACTTCGATCACATTAAGGACTTGTCATCTCTACCCAAACGTCTTCCGACTGTCTGATATCTAATTCCGGTATCAGCCACCGGAAATTCCGATTATGAACGAAACGCTGGGTATGGAATCTCAAAACACTCACTTACCCTATGAGTCATTCGTCAACTCTCAGTCATGTTTGTTTATGCTTACATAATGTATAATGATGAGTCACTTCGGCGATTGTTTGACGACCCAATGTGCAGCTGGTGTGTTTGAATGCAGTTTTATTGCAAACGTCAATTTCATTATCATGACGGCAAAGCCCAGCCGCTGTAACATTATTTAACATTTTTTAATATTTATGTAAGTTAAACAAACATTCGATAGGACATCAATAGCGCGACCTTGGATAAAAATGCCCACCTAAAAATAACCTTTGCATTCAAAGCATGCTGGAAAACACACCAGCTATACATTGCATCATCGAACAGTCGCCGAAGTGACTCATTAAAGAAGCCGACATCATGCAAGCATAAACAAACACGACTAAGAGCTTGGAAAACCACGATGACTCATAAGGCAAGTGTGCACATTCTAACTTAGGTTTAAATTTAATCCCGGCTTAAATGTTTTGTGCAACCCAGCCTAAGCATGGGTTGCGTTTTAAAAGTTTTAAATCAGGATTCAATTTAAGCCTAAGTTAGAATATGAGGCGCCTAATTGTTATACGTTAAACTGTGTCACATTCTAACTTAGGTTTAAATTTAATCCTGGTTTAAAACTTTTACGCGACCCACCCTAAGAGTACTATGTAAGTTAAACAAACATTCGATAGAACAATACCAGCGCGACCTCGGATAAAAACGTCCACCTAAAAATAATGTAAATAAATGTTAGAGCGATTTTACTGTCATTATATTGAAACTGATCTCTGTAATAAAACTGCATTCTCAAACACACCAGCTGCATATTGCATCATCAAGCAATCGCCAAGGTGACTCACCAAAGCAGGCAATATAAGCATAAACAAACATGACTAACAACGGACAAATCCAGGAAAACCACAACGACTCGTAAGGCAAGTGTGCACCTTGATCCCATATACGATGTTTCATTCATAATCAGAATTTCCGGTATGAACCAGAGCATGCAGAGCCATGAAGATCGTTGGGTTATTGAAAAAGAGGATTTAGTACTATTATAGTACCTAGTAACAAAAGAGACTAAAGTAAAGAGAATTGCAAAAGAGAGAATGAGACGCAGAGAAATTGGCATTTCTACGCTCGGGGAATAGGGTAAGCGAAAGAATTGAGAAGAAAAGAAGTTACTAAAAATGGTGTGACAATCCGAAGTAAGGAGGGCTGCTAAAGCAAAATGAGATGAATAACCATCATCACCTGTACGGTATTAATTAGTATGAACGTAAGAAATCGACATTTTATAAATCATTATGGCTGGGTTGAATAAAACATTTAAATAAAACTGCATTCAAAGAATGCTGGAAAACACTCTAGCTATATATTGCATCATCAAGCAGTCGCCGAAGTGACTCATTAAAGAAGCCGGCGTTATGTAAGCATAAACAAACATGACTGAGAGCTGACGAATCTACAAAATCTCATAGGTCAAGTGTGTACATTCTAACTTAAGTTTAAACTTAATCCGGGCTTAAATATTGTATGCAATCCAGCCTAAGTGTGAGTTGTTTAACTCACGATTTGCAAAATACCGATTTCTTAAACAGTTCTAGAATTTTTATTATTTATTTATTATTTTGTTTTATTTTTCTGTTTCTACTTTCATTTTTATTTTGTTTACTATTTTGCTTTTATTCATTTATTTAATTATGCGTGGCGATGTGGCGACATCTATTGAAAATTGTAAAAGTTTTTATTTCTAAAGAACTATAGTTCGTTACTTTTACAAAATATCCAGTATTTGTCCAAAAAAAATTCTCTTTTCAAAGAACAGAATCAAACATGGAAATACGAAAAGTAAATAATAAGAAAGAAACAAAAGAATTTCGACAATTCCCTGGCATAGTGCGAGATAAAAAAACAAAAGAAAATAATCGGTATGAAGTGTCAAGACCGATGGGTAAACAAAAGAAAAAAAATCTGAAACCAACGACAAGAAAACACGACAAAAGAGGAAAAAAATCAAGTCGCCGCGAACAGAAAACAAAAGAAGAAACCGTAAAAAGTGATTAACGCGACAAATAGAAAAAAAAGACAACGAAATGCAAGGAAAAAAACAAATGAAAAAGCTTGATTTGTTCTTTCAAAAGTCGACAGCGGATGAAATAAAAGAAGATCGACAAACCTCTAGCGGAGTGTGACGTAATCAAATCGCCAACAGTAAACAAAAGAAACAAACAAAAGAATAATCGGCAGTATGCAGAAAACTGCGAATTCGAAATGCGAACAACAAACAAAATAAAATCGAGAATTACTCAAAAATCGACAAGAAAACAAAAAAACAAAGTGAAGAATAAGGTGAACAAAAAAGAAACAAGAGAAGATCGACGTATCTACGGCGGAACGTAACCAAAACAAAACGCCAACAGGAAACAAAAGAAGAATTTGCACAGGGTCTCAGTTGTAACGTGAAGAAGAAAACAACGGAATGCAAGGAAACAAATGAAAGCTCCACCTCATAAATTTTCAAAAATCCTCTCACCGGAAATCGTCGATTTTTCATGTGTTCTTGGCTTCTTTCTTTTGTTTACTGAAAGAGAGAGAATCGACAATTTTCTTTTGTTTTCCATTAGTCCAGTTGTGTGTTTCATTGTTTGTTTCGGTTTTCTTTTGTTTTCTATTCATTCGGTTGTGCGTTTCATTGTTTGTTTCGGTTTTCTTTTGTTTTCCATTCATCCAATTATGCGTTTCAATGTTTGTTTCGGTTTTCTTTTGAAAACAAAGAGAATCAACGATTTTCTTTTGTTGTTCATTCATCCAGTTGTGCGTTTCATTGTTTGTTTCGGTTTTCTTTTGTTTTCCGTTCATCCGGATCTGCGTTTCATTGTTTGTCTTTTGAAAACAAAGAGAATCGACGATTTTCTTTTGTTTTTCATTCATCCAGTTGTGCATTTCATTGTTTATTTCGGTTTTCTTTTGTTTTCCATTCATCCAATTGTGCGTTTCATTGTTTGTTTCGGTTTTCTTTTGTTTTCCGTTCATCCGGTTCTGCCTTTCATTGTTTGTTTCGGTTTTCCTTTGAAAACAAAGAGAATCGACGCTTTTCTTTTGTTTTTCATTCATTCAGTTGTGCGTTTCATTGTTTGTTTCGGTTTTCTTTTGTTTTCCGTTCATCCGGATCTGCATTTCATTGTTTGTCTTTTGAAAACATAGAGAATCGACGCTTTTCTTTTGTTTTCCATTCATCCAGTTGTGCATTTCATTGTTTATTTCGGTTTTCTTTTGTTTTCCATTCATCCAATTGTGCGTTTCATTGTTTGTTTCGGTTTTCTTTTGTTTTCCGTTCATCCGGATCTGCGTTTCATTGTTTGTCTTTTGAAAACATAGAGAATCGACGATTTTCTTTTGTTTTCCATTCATCCAGTTGTGCGTTTCATTGTTTGTTTCGGTTTTCCTTTGAAAACAAAGAGAATCGACGATTTTCTTTTGTTTTTCATTCATTCAGTTGTTCATTTCATTATTTGTTTCGGTTTTCTTTTGTTTCTGTCTCTTGCAGTTTTCACTTTCGAAGTGCCTCATATTGTATTGCATCGGACGTTAAAAACTACTTCGGTCTTCATTTGTTTCGAAGCAGCTGTTATTGAGTTGAGAACACATCTACAGGGTGTTTTGCTATATCCGATCGGCCCAACTAAGAATTGCTAAAGCAAAAGTTAGACGCAGAAAGTGCTTCGTTTAATGAAAATAATTGTAAAGAAAAAATAGTTTTGTGGTAAAGTTGGAAAGAAGAAGAGGGATAGAAAAAAAATCTTTTTTTGGGACTCACTGGGATACAATTAGGTTTTTTTCTTTTGCTTATTTGAAATCGTATTTTGTAGAGGAAACGAAAAGAACCGGCGGTGTTACGTCGGTCGTGAGCCAACAGGTAGGCAGGCAGGCAGGCAGTCCTTTGAACTCACGCAGAAACGAGTACGCAAAAAGCCATTAATTCCGGCGTGAATGTAAACACATTACATAAAAAGTCGAAGAGAAAAAAAATGGCAAAAATGACAATCCACTCGCGGGTCGTTGGCCTTTCGAGCGCGAACGCACCGGGGGCGCCGCACGCGAATCTGGCGCCTATCTCGGCCGCGCTTTGGGCCCCTTTTCGGCCGAAACCGCCCGCCGTAATACTGACGCGCATTTGGGACTCCGATTTCGGCAACTTTCGAGCGTGCGTCTTTTACAAACCTGTACATTAAAAAATTTCCGACACGCTTATTTTTAGACGTAAAAGTTATTTATAATCGCTGATTACATCGTTTCGTAACGGCCGGCGAGTTTACTAAAGCAAATCGCAAAACTTAACTTTCTGCGACAAAAATATAAATAAATAAAAAGTACAAGACGCACAATACCACTGCCGACGGAACTTTAACAAAAACATATAATTTTATGCTTCTCTAATATGTTAATCACATTTTACTAACGACAAGTTCGAAATTAGTGAATAATAATAAAAAAAAACATAGGTAGGTAACCAGAAGTGCACGCAGATGCTACTTTGGTTGCCTATACACAACCATTCTTCGTATTAAATAAAACCTAAAGCATTTGTTTCTCAAAACAATAATAGTAAATAATAAAAAAAAATAAAAAGAAACGTACGATATTCACGTTGATTTTCATATACAGGCTGTCCATCAGTGAATTTTCGGGCAATATCTGCATATCTACTGAAGATACAAAAAAAAATCAACGCATTTCTTTTTTTAATTTTAGAGATCGACGACATAAAATTATTTTGATCTATACAGGGTGAATCAAAACAACTTTTTTATTTCAAATGGCACACCCTATATACGAAACCAAATTTGGATAGACCATAATATTCTACACGTTTTCTGTATACCATTGCCTACACCCAAACGCAACTGTTATTGAGATATTTAATATTTTATCTAAAAGCTGTCAATTGCAGCTACTACTTTATTTATTCATATTTCATTTATTTTTAGCTCTCGGAAAAATTAATTTGGTGCAGTTCTTACTCGTAATGGGTGTTACATAAAAAAGAAACACATTATTATCGAGTAAATAGTATATTGAATTACCACTGACGTTTCGCAAACAGCTTTTTGTTTTGTTTTTCAAAGTGAATTCATTTTTTAAGTTTTTGTGAAGAGAATATTAAAAACATTATATCGGTAATAATATAGCTTCTCAAATCTAATAGTTACCAAAGCGGCCAGACCCGTCTTAACAGAACTCCAGTACTTACCGCAAGAGTTAGGGAAATCTGACTTTGCAAATTTAAATGAAACTTTTTTTTTTGTTGTTTTATAATGTTTATTGTTAGAATTGGTGTAATTATTATAATTACAACAATTACACTACACACTCTAGTTAGGTTTCATCAGGATTTCCCTAACTCTTGCAGTGAACACTGGCGTTCCGTTAAGACAGGCCTGGCCGCTTTAGTAATTATACAGTGAGAGTAAAAATCCGATAAACAGGAATATACTGATTTTTGAAAAAATACCAAAAACAGGTCAATTTTGTTTTTCAATTCCACATTTTTTGATATAAGATTCGGATATACAGGGCGAAGCAATAAACTTACATTACGAAATTGACAATTGGATGGAGTGCCAAAATATGGAATAAAAAATGGGGGTTGCTGTTTTAAAATAAGGCGATGACGTCATCACACTTAAACACTTCGTCCTGCATACCCGTATATTGTGTTAAAAATGTGGAATTGAAACATAAAATTAACCTTTTTTTGGGATTACTGTATAATTACCAAAGAGGCCAGACCCGTCTTAGCAGAATTCCAGTGTTCACTGCAAGAGTTAGGGAAATCCTGGTAAAACCTAACTAGAATGTGTAGTGTGATCGTTGTAATTATAATAATTACAACAATTCTAACAATAAAGCTTATAAAAACAAAACAAAAATAATTAATAAACTAAACGTAAATTAATTATTTGTAATATAAACATTTACGTTTCCGATTATTGTATTTCATTTTAACAAGTTTAAAAAACAACAAAAGTTCATTTAAATTTTCAAAAACAAAAAAGGAATGTATGATTTTTCCAAAAATCAGTACATTCCTGATACTTTTTACTCTCACTATGTAATTACCAAAGCGGCCAGGCCCGCCTTAGCAGAACTCCAGTACCTACTGCAAGAGTTAGGGAAAATCAGACTTTGCAAATTTAAATGAAACTCTTTCCAGTTTTCTAAACTTGTTAAATGAAATACAGTAAAAAGTTCTAACACTTTTAAATGTAAATTTACTCAATTGTGCGAAACAAAAGCGTCTGCGTTGTTGTTAAATTACAATATAACTGTTGTAACTGTAAGTATAGTTTTTTTCAAAATCGAACCAGAATTCAAATACAGGTTTCTTTTTTCTTTTTTTTTTCATGCGTGGCGATGTGGCGCCATCTGTTGAAAATTGTAAAAATTGCATTTCTAAAGAACCTTAAGAGTGTGTTACTCTTGGAAAATGTCCAATTTTTATCAAAAAAAAATCAATTTTCAATGAACCGTAACGATTCGACGAAAACAAACGTGGAAATACAAAAAAATATAATAATAAGAAAGAAACAAAAGATCGACAATTTTCTGGCGCAGTGTGCACTAATCAAATCGCCAACAAAAAAAAAACAAAAGAATATGACGTACCAATGGGAGCACGAAAAATTAATTAAAAGATCGATCGCCATCTAAACTGCTCAATGCTTATACCTGGTCGCACAGCATTTTTAATAATAGATTAAGAATGATTAATTAATTATGTATACATTTATTTATTTATTTTATTTTATATATTTACATCATTGCGTTCAAGAGCTCCCACGTTTGGAGTTGGCCATGACATGGCGATAGCAAGAAGCACAGGTACGTCTTTACTACACGAAGACGTCAAGTAAAGCAAGTGAGGTTAGCGGTTTATGATTGCAGCGCCGACGTACGTTTATCGAACCAACGCCAACTCCAAACGTGGGAGGGGTTTTTGAACGCACGCAACTTTTATTTCATTTAATATACATGCAAAGAATACGGCGGACGAAAGAAACAAAAGGAGACCGACAACTCCCTGGCGGAGCACGACATAAACAAATCGGCGACAGAAAAAACGAAAAACAAAAGAACAATCCGCATGAAACGTCGAACGCGATTCATTCATTCGATTATAAGAAATCAATGGAAAGCCGAATATAAAAACCCGAATAAAAGCAAACAAAAGAAGATCGATGACTATTGGCTAAGCGGATTGTTCGAAAATCAAGTTTGTTAAGGAAACAAAGGCAAAACAAAAGAAGATCGACGTTTTTATAGTAGGGCATGAGGTAATCAGAAGCAATTGTTTAGAGAGAGCAGTGTTGCAAGATGTAATTTTGTTGCGGCGTAAAAAAAACGGCAGATGGCGGTAGACTCGTGTTTTTCAAAACTTTTGCGCGTTCAAACATATCCTTGACTTAAAAGAAACTCCCTCCTCGGTGTATTCCAAGGTCAAATGAGCTAGAACCGAAAGTTGGGAATTCGTACTGCGAATTTATTTGATTCTAAAAATGGGCGCGTCAAACAAATTTTTGTTTTTACGCGATAAAAAAGAATTCTTATCCACCAAAAGTAAAATGTGAGGACGAACGAAAACTATTGTAACCTGTGCATTCGTTATTATTCATTATAACAAAAGAAATCTGCCAATGAGTAAATAAAGGCCGCACGTGCGATTGAAATCACCGACGTGTTTTCAGAAAATCCCCGACATCCACCCGAAACTCACGGCTGAACGCATTTAACATCATTACAGATTTCTTTAATGAATACTATAAAAGTGCGCCAAGAGAGGGCAGCACATACAATTAGGAATCTGTAACGCTTTGATTACAAGGAAATCTACACTAGTGAATTAGAATTTTTTAAATTTGTAAAGTAATAAACCTAATGAAAATTACTTTTACTACAAAAAAAAAAAAAGAAACAAACAAAAGAAAACTGATTAATGTGTTAAAACTGGAGAACATGAAACCCCAAGACGTTAGATCTGGCAACACTGGCATAGAGTGATAATTGTTACACGAGGCATAAAGAAATCGACAATTCTTCATTTGTTCCGAACTTCCTTTTTGTTCACTAATAGCGTTTTCGACTGACCGCTCTAGAGCACTCTCAGAGTTCTTTCATCTTATTTTAACTTCATGTAATCATAAGGAATGGAAACTTTCTGAAGGTGCTCTAGAGCAGTCAATCGAAAACGTTGTAAAAGAATGAGAAACGACGATCTTCTTTTGTTTTTTATTAATCTACATCTGCATTTCGTTCTTGTTCGTTTTTCTGTCGGCTTTTGTTTATTTACACAGTTGCGCACCTTGCCAATCGACTCGCTGTGCAAATGTAAATTAGAGGTTATGTAAATATTTTGACGTTTAGGATCCACATGTTTTAATTTAGAGGAAATTAAGAATATAATGCATTTTATTGATAATCATAGCATAATATATGTTCAAAGTGTTCGCCTCTAGTGATTAATTAAACGTCTTGGAGCGTCACGTTGACAATTCAAACTCAAATTAAGCTGTCAACAGTCAGCGTTGCCAATCTAATTAAAAATCCCTAGCCCACTCCAATTATAAGTTCAAATGCTCGCGGAGTAACAAACATATTTATTTAATTAATTGAAAAAACCTTTGGCATTTTCTTTAATAGTTTAAATACCGCCCTGGGCTACAAGGAGAAGATGCACGTGAATTGCAGAAGAAAATAGCGCGTTAATTAACGATCGTCTAAAGATTCGCGCGAAAAGATTAACAAATTAAATCGTAATGAGTCGATAGTTCGTAATTTCGGCGCTAGATGCCGCGCAAGTTGAATTGCCTTCCTTTTAAAAGTTCGTCCACTTTTCTTATTAATCACAGCGGACGTTCTTATCTCGTTCAGTTATCAAGGACATCGAGTAAATGTTATTCTATTCAAGGAAATTATGAAAATTCTGCGACACAAAAGGAAAAACGTTTCATCTGATATAGGCAACCGAATATACGCAAGTGAAACGCGCCTGCCTAATCACGAACGAAATTTAATAATAAAGTGCTTAGAAATTAAGCTCGCGTGATGATGGATTTAAAATGAAAGCGACGACAAGAGCAACCTTCTTTCATAATAATCGACGAAAGTGGTTCTGATTTTTGGGAGCATTCAAAATCAAGTTGGCAACACTGATCACGAAATATTTAAAATGAAACACGATAAGAACTTTTCATAATGCGCCAGAATGTTGCACTAAACTTTGATTTACCAGTACAAAAGTACTCTTTTTAATTTATCGTGTGTTTTGTTGTAACCTACCATGTAAAACAGCGAAGGTTAACGTTTACAACAGTATCGTTGATTTGAAGCGTTACGAGAAAAACGTCACTCACCTTTTACCGCTGATACTTCTTTCTGGCGCAGAAACGTCCGCGGCTTTCCAAATTTGCCAATTTACAAGTTTTGTTTACGTTCGGTTCAATGCACGTGCGTTCGTAGTTGCGCCATTCACCACTGTGACGTTCGGCGGTACGACGTCGGTAATACAGTTACCTGCTCCTAAAAATTTACAAAATTAAATTCGTTTTTAAATAATACTAAACGTGGTTTTCTCGTAGTAATTAAGAGGTCATTTAAATTTATTGACACAAGCGTTGCAGTGATTAAGCAATTCCTTGTTGGATGACGCCATCTTTAAATATTCAAGGAAACTGTAATGAAAGCATGATTTGCTTAAGAGCAATTTTAAAAATACTTTAATTTCTAGGCAATGCAATAATTTCATACACACTACATTGCTATAGGACGAGCTTTATTTCAGGAAATCGTAACATTTTCAGCCAACTTCATTCACTGAAATGTCGTCAGTGCCACAAATCGCCGGGAGATGGCGCTAACATCGATTTTTTTTTTCTTAACTCTCGGAATCATCCGAACTTATTTACTTTGCTTCTTAAATACATCAAATAAATACTTGGTGGTTTAAATACTGCTTACATTTTACGAGCTTAAATAATAAAAATCGAAGCCTTTGATCTCTTCCACGGCCATCTCTGCTGCCTAAAAATAAAGAAAGGTTATGTGATCGTAAATTGCGATTTTTCTCGGTGTTTACATTCCGAACGTTCTCCATCGAATCATAAACCAAAGCCTCCAGTGTTTCCCTGATTTTTTCATTCCACAGGCCCTCCAACGTTCTCTTGGACGTTTTCGCCAGGAAGGCCAACAGGAAACAAACTCGTTCCCTCATCAGGCAATCCGAGTGCCTCAGCATGTGCACGAAATCCAAGCGTTCTTCGCTCGAGTCATACTTGCTCTCGCTACTCGAGATAACCCGGTCGACGAGCTCGAAGTTTTCGGGCGTTTTCCTCAGCAGCTGGGTGAAAATAGCCAGAAGGTCTGTGACAATGCGCAGCTCCTTCTTACCTGAAAGCAAACACGCACAGACGAAATTACAACGCACGCTTTCAACCGCATTAAACTGACTCAGCATTAGGAACCTCTGGAGCAAGGCGTAGATATTCAAGACAGCCACCGCATCGCAGAACTGGTTGAGGAAACGCACGTCCAGGTGGACCAGGTAGCACAGCAAAACGAAGATGTGCTCGAGTGCTTGCAGGTCATCGTCAGTCAGATCCATCAAAGACTTGTAGTTTTCGTGCGGCGCAGCAGGAAAAATGGGTGAGTTTGCGGGTGTGGGGGTTGAATTATTCGAGGACGTATTACGAGCTAATAATTTGGTGGCGTAGACAAGGTTTGGGACGAGTTTCACCTCGAGGTACACCTGCAAAATACCTCATGAGAATAAGATTGTAACTAAAGGAGCTAAAGTCCTTGCTTTCTTGATTTGTTCCAGTTTACTCTCTGAAGTCCCACGCATTACAAACGGAAGCGAAAACAAGTTCGCAACGTATCCCAGGACTTTTGGGCTTGCGCTGCTGTTCCTTAGCGGTGAGACGATGATGTTTGTGAGATTTGGCTGAGCCAGCGACATCATCTCACCTGCCATGACTTCTTCTATCGTGCGGTGGAGGAATACGATCCACTCTTCGTTCTCGATCGGATGGGAGTCCTCGTGGATGTTGATCGTTCCATCTGAAATAAATTATTCTTTACTAAAAATGGCTTCGAATTGGAAACCAGAAATTACCTTGTGAGTTGAGGTTTTTATCATCGGGGGGTTCGTTCACAGACACCTCCTTTTTGCCTCCTGTCAAGTCTGACTTTACTGATCCCTCACCCTCTATGAAATTCTCCTCTTCTTTGTTCGTGTCTTCCACTGATAGTGCGGCCATTTTATCTGTCTGTAGGCTGTCCCTCTTAGACTCTGGACTGCCAATATTGGACTTATTAGTTCTGGAGTTGGGGTTTTCATTGGCTTGGTTCTCTTCCACGTTCCTGAAACGTATTTGGGCAAGGAACGTTGGAAACTCGCTCACAACCGACTTACTTGCTTTGGGTTTCGCTTTTCTGCACGAAATGGTCTTTTCGCTGTTGCTCTTTAATCTGCAACGTGTTGGCAGACATAGGCCGAGTCAGAGGCATCGGGGGGGCACCACTCTCGTTTATTAAGATGTGCCCCCTGACGAACGGATGGTTCAGTATCTCAGGCCAGGTCAGTCTTTTATTCGGATTCTTTTGCAAGAGGCCCTAAAAAACAACCAACATTAAATAATCTAAGCCGTAACGAAATTAATTAAGACCTTCAGGAATGAAATGCAGTTTTCCGATATGAAGCTAGGCCATTGGATCTGCTCGTGCCTGATCAGCCGAATCAAGTGTAGAATGGACGCCGTGCAGAAAGGGGGCGCCCCCACCAATAACTCGTATATTATGCAGCCCAGGGACCAAAGGTCTGCGTTGTGATCGTACGGTTGTTCTTCGATTAATTCGGGGGCCATGTACAGTGGCGTGCCTGCAATTAATTCTATTGAACTTGCGTAAAAAAAAGGGGGGAATCAAAGACGATCTTAGCTACCTTTGATGGAGGTCAAAACGTGGGTGCCCGTGCTCATGTTGCGGGCGAAACCGAAATCGCATAGTTTCGCGCAGTTATTCGTGTCTAGCAAAATGTTCTGAGGCTTAAGGTCCCTAAAAATTATCACTTTAAGCATCAAATGACCAAAAAGCATTCACTTTTTTAATCGAAGTGCGTTTGGACACTCGTAAAAATTGATTTCAAGAGACTTATAATCAGACTTCGGACTTTTCGGAGCGTTACCATGGTTACGCAATACGAATGGGTAGCCATGGTAACGTCCTAAGTCTGCTTATAGTTTATAAATTACAAACTATAACTTACCTTGAAGAAACTGTCAATGTGAAAAAAAAATTTTTTTTTGAACGAACTTATGACCAGAGTTGCCAACAAGAGGAAAATCGAAACACTAACGGTTGTTATAACATTAAAATAAAAAATTAAAAAAACATTGCTTTATTGAAAAAAACATAATCACTTCAAAAAAATTGTCGGATTTGTACATAGATGGCGCCACCAATTTTTTTTTTTATTTATTATTATTATTTTTATTAATTATTTATTTATTATTGAAAAAAAAAACATAATCACTTCAAAAAAATTGTCAGATTTGTACATAGATGGCGCCACCAACTTTTTTTTAAATTTATTATTATTATTTTTATTAATTAATTATTTATTTATTATTGAAAAAAAAACATAATCACTTCAAAAAAATTATCGGATTTGTATATAGATGGCGCCACCATCTTTTTTTTAAATTTATTACAGAATCATTACATAATGAAACGGCGTTCCTTTCTTTGAGTTTTTTTAACTGTGTGTACATTACGCTTTTCACACGTGAAATAAAATTTTTGACAGTCTCAGAATCATCCTGCGTCCAAACCAAACCAGCAACAGGCACAGCCGATGAAAATTATTGCAAGCGTTCCACAATCATCAACTTTTAATCAGATTTGTGAAAACAAGATCGTCTAAGAACTCCTTTCTGACGAGCTTTCGAACAATCATGTGCGACCGTCTATGAACTCCTTTTTCAGGCACATTCAAACGTCTGTATTTTTTTTATTGTCTTTTTATGACGAGTTTTCTGGTTTTAAATTTCACTTAAAAAATGTACGGATTTGTACATAGATGGCGCCACCATTTTTTTTTTATACAGGGTGATTGAAAATCGAGGGCCAGCTGGAAGTCTCGCTTAGTATAAGAGATAGGGGATCGGTTAAACGAAGGCAGAGTTTCATGCTGATTAATAATCTGTTAAGAAATTTAAAATATTTCGAACGGTAGCTTCACAATTCGAACACAGCTTTTTTATTATTTATGAAAACATTCATGCCGCAACCTTTTCCGCTCGATTGAATGCCGAACGTACTTTCTTAACAGATTTGGCAACTCTGCCTCCATTCAACCAATTCTATCTCTAACAATGAACAATTGTCAATCGCCCTGTATATAAAAAAAAAATTCAAGTTAGTTGTTTTTTGGCAGTTACAGAGCGATTCTGTGTTAACCAAAACACCAATTCATTTTTAAATTAATTGCAGGTGCTTCATAATCATGATTTTTAAACAAATTTGTGAAAACAAGACCGTCTATTAGGAACTCCGTCCTGACGAGCATTCGAATAATCATGTTTGACTGTCTATGACCTCATCAACAAGTGTTCAAACGACCTTGTTTGCCTGTCTATGAGCTCCTTTCTGAGGAGCAATCATATAAAATTGTAAAATAAACTTAGACCAGTGTTGCCAATTTGTGGGAATTTTCCCTTTTCGTGGAAATTTCTCTTTCTTAAAGGCATTCGAACAATCATGTTTGATTGTCTGTGAGTTTAGCAACAAGCGTTCCAACAACCTTGCTTGACTGTCTATGAGCTCCTATCCGTGTAAAATTGTAAAATAAACTTAGACCAGTGTTGCCAATTCGTGAGAATTTTCCCTTTTCGTGGGAATATTTATTTCTTAAAGGCATTCGAACAATCATGTTTGACTGTCTATGAGCTCATCAGCAAGTGTTCAAACAACCTTGTTTGCCTGTCTATGAGCTCCTTTCTGAGCAGAAATCATATAAAATTGTAAAATAAACTTAGACCAGTGTTGCCAATTCGTAGAAATTTTCCCTTTTCCTGGTAATTTTTATTTAGGCATTCAAACAATCATGTTCGATTGTCCGTGAGCTCATCAACAAGCGTTCCAACCAACCTTGCTTGACTGTCTATGAGCTCCTATATGGCAAGTGTCTGTGTAAAATTGTAAAATAAACTTAGTCCTGTGTTGCCAATTCGTAGGAATTTTCCCTTTTCATGGGAATTTTTATTTAGGCGTTCGAACAATCATGTTTGATTGTCTGTGAGCTCATCAACAAACGTTCCAACAACCTTGCTTGACTGTCTATGAGCTCCTATCCGTGTAAAATTGTAAAATAAACTTAGTCCAGTGTTGCCAATTCGTGGGAATTTTCCCTTTTCGTGGGAATTTTTATTTAGGCATTCGAACAATCATGTTTGATTGTCTGTGAGCTCATCAACAAACGTTCCAACAACCTTGCTTGACTGTCTATGAGTTCCTTTCCGTGTAAAATTGTAAAATAAACTTAGACCAGTGTTGCCAATTCGTGGGAATTTTCACTTTTGATGGGAATTTGTATGCCTTAAAATTGCAAGAGAAATTTTTTGAGAAAAAGGGAATTATTGAAGACAAAATTACTTAAATTTTGAGGCAAATCTTGACAAAAATGCATAAATAGCTTAATAATAGCTTAAAATTGCAATTTGAGGGAGAAAACAAGCATAAAAGGGAATGCGAGGGAAAAACGACTGTCAGTGGTTGGCAATACTGACTTAGACAGGCAGAAAACAAAAGAAAATCGAGGATACTACAATCTGAAGATCAAAAAACTGAAATACGAAAACTGTAAAACACAAACTAATATTCAACAATCAATACCATTACCAACATACATTTGATATTCTTGAAAAACACCAGAGCATTATTCAAGAAGCACTATTTGGCAAAAATCTTCCGAGTGCAAAAAGCACCGGATTTGGTGCCAAAAGCACTAAATTAGCAACTCTGCTGCTTATGATTTAACTTTTACAAGCACCTGATCATTTCTTTTTGTATCTTGATGCAATTTATACGGCTTAACAAAGTTATCACTAGTTTACCTGTGTAAAACCCGATGCGAGTGTAAATAATACAGAGCCGAAACCAAGTCCCAAACGATGGCTTGCACACGGTCTTCAGGCAAATACCCTTCCTTACCAAGTATTGCGTTAAGCTCGACGTGTGCAAATTCGGTAATTACGACGATCTAATAAAGAAAACCTTTCTGATAAACAAAAAAAAGGGATATGGTGCTTGTTGTAACAGACCTCATTCTCTGTTTCGAAAGAATCCAGCATCTGAATTATGTTGGGGTGGTGCAGATGCCTTTGGATTTCGCATTCTCTCCGCAAGCCCTTCAGTTCTTTGACCGAACGTCCTCGCTGCAATACATTAAATAAGCAAGCGATAGTATGTAATTGCTCCAGGTAGAACTTACTTTACTGATCACTTTCAACGCAACGAACTTGGAGTCTGAGTTCTGTACCGCTTTGTACACTCGTCCAAATGATCCTTCGCCAAGCAAGCTTATCACTCTGTACTTATCCATTTCAACAGGTTTGACGATTTCAAAAACCACGTAAACAAAAGTGACATTTACTAGTGACGCCCCACGGGTCTCTACTTTATCGACCGTCGGTGGGTACAGTGTTGCCAACTGCTTGGAGTGAAATATCGCCGCTTTCATTTAATTTCGCTCCCAAAATTTAAGAAAACAACTCAAATAATAAATATTCACAAATATGGCTAAATATTTTACGTGTTAAAATTAAATAAAATTCAGTAATAAATACATTATGATAAACCACGTGATTTTTAGAATTTCTTATCAACTCTTGCCAGGGAATTTGGACGCCATTTCTTGGCTTTACTGTAAAAGAATTAAGGAGTGCAATGACGTACTTTTAATTTATGAATCTACTCAATTGCGCTTTGTTGCGTCGTTTGTTTTTCTTTTTCTTTTTTTTTAATTGTATATATGTGTTAGGGACATTAAGAAAAACAAAGTTGGTAACAATGAGAGCGGGAAGAGAGAGAGAGAGAGAGTTACGTTGTACGTGGTGACGTTAAAAAAAAAAACAGTTGACGGCCAAACCGTTGAGTTTTATTAAACCTGACGTGAGTAGAGGAACAAGAGAGTGGTTTCCTAACATATGTATTTTTATTTTTGTTCATTTGTTTTATTTGTTTCGTCACCTTTCTTTCCAGTTTTTTTTTTTTTTTAATCTGCCGAATAACAAACAACAGCGCCATCTGTTGAAACCTGCCGATAGTCTTATTTTCACTTGCTTCTATGTAGGTGGCCGTCTGGTTATTGACAATTAATTGAAGGGTCATGTTGGGAAACTATCGTTCGTTGAGTTTCAACTGACAATGATTTCTGAAGTTGCAAAGAATTACTTGCGTTTTTATAAGACATTCAACAGCGCCATCTGTTGAAACGCGCTAGGAATTTTCTTCGTTTGTTTTTATTTATGAATCTACTGAATTGTGCTTTGTTTTTCTTTTTCTTTTTATTTAATTATATATATATATTTATTATTTTGTTTATTTGTTTCGTCACCTATCTTTCCATTTTTTTATTAATTAATTAATTGTTTTATTTTCATTTCTGGACAATCACAAAAAAAAACGATTGCGTAGTTATGATCTTCAACGGCGCCATCTGTTGAAATGTGTGAAAAGTATTTTTTTTTTCGCTTTAATTTGCTACTAATCTACTAAATTCTGTTTTATCGCGTCTTTTGTTTTTGTTTTAATTTTATTTCCACATATTTTTTAATTTTATTCACTTGTTTTATTTGTTTTATCACCTTTCTTTCCAGTTTTTTTTCAAATTTATTTATTAATCTGCCGAATCGTGCTGTAAAATCAATTGTTTTATTTTCATTTCACTTTGACAATCACAAAAAAAAAAACGACTGCGTTGTTATGACATTCAATGGCGTCATCTGTAGAAACATGTTGAAAGTTCTTTTTTCGTTTTAATTTACAAACCCACTGCTTTGTTGCGTCTTTTGTTTTTATTTTTTTAACAGTATTGTTATTTTGTTTTCCTTGCTTTGTCACTATTGCCACTTTTCCAATTGTTTTTTTTTCTATATACTACATAGTTTATTATAATTTTCTGAATAATGCTGTAAAATCGACTGTCGTTTGTTTCTGTTTTTTTTAACTTTGTGCATTTTTAATGACGTTTTAGCGTTTTTTTAAATTCGTGAAAAGCCGCTACGTCGCTGCGGATTTAAACATGTTGCTATAGTAACGATAAATCGCTACGGTTGGCAACACTGAGCAGGTAACATGAGCACGAAGTTTAAACCGAAGCAAGACTGTGAAAGTATTATTAAAAAAAAAATTAATGCGCGAATTATAAGAGTTCATCGCTGCGTTTACGAGCGACGTGACGTCATTTCTCCTATTCAACAAAACAAGCATCACTTTGACGCTTTACAAATCCCACTTCCATTTTAATGCAAATACACAGGTAATAAACAACAAACAATGCAAAACACGTATCAAATTGTGCGAATGTTAACTTTACGTTGCTGTGTAACAGAGTAGCTGCTTTCAGCTATGCGAAGAAGTGACGTCACAAGCGAAACATTCCTGCTTGAAACATGAACATGACAACTTTAAAAGCTTATTTTTCCGTTATTTCAAAAAACGGTCAACATTCTATTTCGAAGATGAGTTAACTTCTCCATGAATGGCGGCACCTTCTAAATGCAGCAACTTTAATGCACATGCGAGGACAGCGCCACCACTTGAAAGTTGTAATTAATTTCAATACCAGGAAGGTCTACGTATTACAATCATAAATTGTCATAATAGTTATGTTATTCCCATGCACTGAGCCTCAAAAGATGTTTTTTCATAACACTAATTCACAGATTAGAGCGCCAGGCGGCGCTGAACGTAAAGATGTGCATGGTTCCTATTCGGCCACTTAAATTCGCCCATACGAGCTTCAAATATCGTTGAAATTTCTAGTTTTTTCGGTAAAACTCGCTGCTCGACACAGAAACTGTGAGAATTGAGTATTGACAAGTGAAGTTGGCAACACTGGTCTTTGGTGCTTAGAGGGGTACTGAGACAATAACGTAGAACGGGTGTGTAATTGTGGAAACATGTACTTAATGTTAGTATTCTTAATTATTAATTAATTATTAATAAAACTTAATAATAAAGTAATAAATTTGAAAACCTGCTCAGCCAAGAATAAAACAGAAACACAGCATCATCTGCATATGTAACGTGCGCGCTTTTGAACACCGCCATTTTGGCACAATTTACAGCGACATCTAGAGGAGACGTTTTGCTGTCCTTGTACAGCATCTCTGATTGGCTAACATTTCGAATTATTTTGAATAAGCCAATCAAAAAAGCCGCTTAACTGACTAGGCAGGAAGCTCAAGCCTCCTAGAGACGCATGCGACGTCTTTTTTTGCAGCACTATCTTTGAGTGGCTGCATTTGGTAGACCTCAAACAGAAAATCAATTGCAATTGCAACACTGCAAAGCAACGTTAAACGCTTCATCAAAGCGTCGCAGGCAGCGCTGCGCTTGCCTGAACGCGGCCATTGCCAACTTTGAACTTCATCTACTTCATCTAAACAGCGTCACCAAATTCGCTTTTAATTTCGTACGAAGCCTCGCGCGGCCTTTTTATTTATTTTATTTTGTATTTACGCCGATGCCCGCGTTAGTTTTCCAAATTGAAAATAGCGATTGGTAATGCGCCGGAACGTCCGTTAAAATTCTAACCTCAAAATTTTTCAAAAGAGGAAAAACCGAAGATGCCCTACGCGATCGAACCGCACGAGGTTCTGGCCTACTTGAACGAACTGGGCTACAAGAACATAACGGCCCAGCAACTGAAGGAATTTATAAGAGGTAGGTGGCAAGGCACATCCTAACAACAATCTATTGCACGCCCTCGAAGAACAATTCTAACAACAATCCGTTGCCCTCAGATTTAAAAAAGCTGATCAAATACGACCTCAGGATACGCAAACAGCGAGAGGACATCGAGAACGTACAGCCCAAGACCAACGACGATGTGTTCCAAGCACTGTACAAATCAGGAACGACCTCGTCGAAAGCAAAGGAGAAGGTGATTACGGTACAAATCAAGAAGCCCAATAAGCAAACGATTGTGGATAAGACCAACTCAATGTCGTCCACTTCAGATCGCACGCGAGTTGAAGGCTCAGGCGTAACAGTGTCGGAGTCGTTTGATGATGAAGAATACATCGAGAAAGCAAGGCCTAAAACAAGCGACGGTATTGATGTTGGAATTCGTTCGAGCAGAGTTTCTCAATTAAGGCCGAAGACTTCATGTGAGTAATGCCATCAGTTGGATCAGCGCTTGAACGTTTTGTGTTTGCAGTTATAAGGCCCAGGATACAGCTGAGGCCTTGCAAAAGTGACCCGGTCGCATTATACCATGCGTACCAGGCCGAGTGGAAAAAGCAGAAGTTCCCAGGGGTGGAGAACCATGCCAATTTGCGATGGGCCATACGCGAGAGAATGCTAGGAGAACCAGCACAGGTTGGGGGACCATTGCCTTTCAAGCTGCCGTGTTTGCATTAAAATATGTTTTGCAGGATTTCCATCCCATGGGATCCATTGAGACGCTGCCAAAGAAACGAGGGGCCCCTCGAAGGACGTAGGCGTACCTCCCTAAATATAATTTAAATGACGAATGACCTTGTGTGTGTGTCATTAAGATGTTGAATGTTATTAATAAATAATTTCGTGTTGATTATAAAAGATTGGTGACATTTGACTTACATATCCTTTCTTTCTATTAGTAATACTCGAATTAAAATGAAAACTTACTTTTTTAATTTAATAACATTTACATGCTTTCACAACAAAGTTATTTAATAACACCATCACACACTATCAACTTTGTACTTGGCCAGTATGTTTCGCGTCTGGTTCCTGTGCAAGTGAATCAATAATTTCGTTTCGATTTGCTCGGCCGCTGCCTGTGTCAGCACCAGAGTTTCGTGCTTCAACATGGAGTAGACATTTAAGCCGTACACGGGCATTAAATTCATGTGTTTTATGGTATCGGTGGCCACGGTGATATTTCGGGGCATCACATCGATCCTGAAAGTTAAAAAAAACAAACAGTTTGGAGACTTTTCAGACAATCACAAACTGCAGTTCTATTTCATTTAAATTATGTGAATTAATATGAGTAAAGTTTACTAACAAGTCGACGAATAATACCGAAGGCCCCCAATTCCTGCTCTTAACCAACTCTTCCATAAATTTCGACTCGTCCGTGGGTATCTCCAAGTCCTTGACGATGTGCAAGTCGTCTTGCGCCAGTTTTACAGAAAGCGTGCTCGTTAAGCCCAACACCCTCGAATAGAATGGCAACATATAGAAGTGGGGCGTGGGCTCACGAGGGCCGTGAACTACACCTCCGCCCCTAAACAAGGGGCTCCTTATAGAACCATGCCTGGCTCTTCCTAAACCTAAAAAACAATTATAAAACATTTACGTAGGCTGTTACACTAGTGTGCGTCTTCTACCTTTCTGTGGCCAGGGCTTGCGCCCTCCACCTCTGACTTCCGATCGGACTTTGGTGTGTGCGAAACTGACGTACCTATACATCGTCTGCCACCTCACGTTCTGGTGGATTACATCAATGCGAGGGCTGCACGCGAATACGTCGGGGTGCAGCTCTAACAGGCCCAGTTTCTTCTCGTCGATGGTGTCCATGTTCTCCAGCCAAACCTGCCTCGATTTGGCGTACTTCGGGGGGAAAAGTACCTGCGGCCGAAGGTTCTCGGCCGTGGGGCCGCCGCCGCCTGACGTAGAAAACGATTTTGCGGCGCAATTGCACTGTCTTAGCTTCGTTAAAACGTTGGCTAACATCTTTTCGGAAGAAAAACAAAACCTAACCTAAAAGCATTGATGTGACGGCGCTGCCAACTTCGGATTTCGAAAGATCCCAAACGCATATAATTTCAATTTATGAATTTAATTTTGAACAGCTTTTAATATACTTATGTAATCGCAAGGTGAGTAAATACGTTTTATGTATATACATACACTTCTTTCAAAATTAATTTAGATTGTTACTTGCAATTTTATGCAACCAGTTATACAGCTGTGTAAATACGACACATATCACTGAAATAATTGTTTCTATTTGAAGCAATATGCAAATTAATATAATTGGTAATTTTTCAGATAAGCGAAACAATTTAAAAAAATTAGAAAGGATTGCTTCTTTTGTTGGCCTGAACCGGATATGCCTGTTGTAATTTTTTGCTTATACAGGTTGTCTCAAACTAACCTTTTCTGGGAAGTGACCGAAGGCGTCAGATATACAAAGTGGTCAAGAATGATTTTTTGAGTTGGTAGTGCTGGATTTTATTTTTAAATCGTATAAATGGAGTAACTTTTTGTTGTCGACGGCTTGACGCTGTCAGCCGTCACTTTACCGGCGTCATTTGACGTTTCAAACTCAAATTAAAACGCAATCGCATAACCTACGATCTGCCACTGTTCAGGTTATGTCAAAACATATATCCGGTTGCAGTGTTTCAAATAGCCGAATAAAGAAACGCACTTAATTGTATTGCCAACTTAAACAGTTATTCTTGACTGCTTTGTATAATAAAAACTAGTGCGCAGTTACGAGGGTTGTAATTTTTGCAATTTCTTCCATTCTCCGTCGGGAGGTGATACGTCGATCTTCTTTTTGTTTTTTTGTTCGCCTTATTCTTACATAATGTTTCCTCGTCAATTCGCGTTGTGGCGACTTAATATTTCTGCATTTGCAGTTTTTTCGTTTGTCTTTTGTTTTCCATTCTCCATCGCGTTGGAAGTGATACGTCGATCTTCTTTTGTTTTTTCTTCTTCTTAGTGTTTCCTCATTAACTTTTATCCAGTTTTCTTTTGTTTTTTTTTTAAGTCGAATATTTTTTTATATTTAAAGTTTTCTGTTGTTTCTTCATTTTTGAAGAATTATTATTTTTCGGTGTTTTCAGTTGGTGTTTTTTTTTCTGTCCGTCGAAGGTTAATCATCGATATTCTTCTGTATTTTTTGTTCTTTTTTCTTTTTGTCTTCGGTAAAGTACGTTCGTTTTCTTCTTTAAAGTTTTCTTTTGTTTTTCTGTTAGTCTTGTTTTCTGTTAGTATTTTGTTTTCTTTTCTGTTAGTCTTTTTTTTTCTGATACTCTGTTGTGTTCTGTTAGTCTTTTTTTTTCGAATACTCTTTTGTTTTCCATTCTCCGTCGAAGGTGATTCGTCCATCTTCTTTTGTTTTTCCATTTTATTGTTTCCTCGTTGAATTTTAAACAGTTTTCTTTTGTTTTTTTTTAAGTCGAATAATTTTTTGTATTTAAAGTTTTCTGGTTTTTCCGTTAGTGCTTTTTTTTTGTCTGTCGAAGGTGAATCGTCAGTTTTTTGTTCGTTTTTCTTTTTGTCTTCGTTAAAATACATTCGTTTCCTTCTTTAAAGTTTTCTTTTGTTTTTTCTTTAGTCTTTTGTTTTCTGTTACTATTTTCTTTTCTTTTCTGATAGTCTTTTGTTTTCTGTTAGTCTTTTGTTTTCCATTCTCCGTCGGAGGTGATTCGTCGATCTTCTTTTGTTTTTTCCATTTTATTGTTTCCTCGTTGAATTTTAACCAGTTTTCATTTGTTTTTTTAAGTCGAATAATTTTTTGTATTTAAAATTTTCTGTTATTTCTTTTCTTGAAGAATTATGATTTTTCGGTGTTTTCAGTTTTCTTTTGTTTTACGTTGGTGTTTTGTTTTTCTCCATCGAAGGTGAATAATCGATATCCTTTTGTATTTTTTGTTCGTTTTTCTTTTTGCATTTCTTCGCTAAAGTACATTCGTTTTCTCCTTTAAAGTTTTCTTCTGTTTTTCTGTTAGTATTTTGTTGTCTTTTCTGTTAGTCTTGTTTTCTGATAGTCTTTTTGTTTTCTGTTTTATTTTCCACTCTCCGTCGTAGGTGATTCGTCGATCTTCTTTTGTTTTTTTCCATTTTATTGTTTCCTCGTTCAATTTTAACCAGTTTTCATTTGTTTTTTTTTAAGTCGAATAATTTTTTGTATTTAAAGTTTTCTGTTATTCCTTCTTTCTTTTTGAAGAATTATTATTTTTCGGTGTTTTTAGTTTTCTTTTGTTTTCCGTTAGTAATAATCGATATCTTTTTTGTATTTTTTGTTCGTTTTTCTTTTTACATTTCTTTGTTAAAGTACATTCGCTTTCTTCTTCTAAGTTTTCGTTTGCTTTTCTGTTAGTCTTTTGTTTTCTGTTAGTTTTTTGTTTTCTGATAGTATATTGTTTTCTGATATTCTTTTGTTTTCTCTTAGTCTTTTGTTTTACATTCTCCATCGGAGGTGATACGTCGATCTTCTTTTTTTTTGGACAAGTAATTTTTTTTTGTATTATTTGTGCATATTTAAAGTTTTCTGTTATTTTCCATTAGTTTTTGTGTTTAGTTATTTTTTTTATTTTTCGGTATTTACAACTTTCTTTTGTTTTCCGTTAGTCTTTTGTTTCCGTTCTCCGTCGAAGGTGAATCATCGAATATTCTTTTGTATTTTTCTGTTCTTTTTACTCTTAGCATTTCTTTCTTTTTTTTTATTGAATTATTTTTTGTATTTATAGTTTCCTGTTATTTTCTATCAGTCTTTTTTTTTTTGTTCTTAATATTTGCTCGTTAACATGTATTCAGTTTTCTTTTGTTTCTTTTTTTATTGAATCATTTTCTCTATTTAACGTTTTCTGTTACTTCTATTAGTCTTTTATTTTTGACGAATTATTATTTTTAGTTTTTAAAGTTTTCTTTTGTTTTCCGATAGTCTTTTGTTTTCCATTCTCCGTCGGAGGTGATATGTCGATCTTCTTTTGTTTACTGTTCACTTTTTTCAGGTTTCTTTGATTTTGTTTTGGTCAAAGTACTTAAAGTTTTCTGTAATTTTTATTTTAATCTCTTGTTTTCTGACGAATTATTATTTTTCAGTATTTACGGAGTTTTCTTTTGTTTTCCGTTTGTCTTTCGTTTCCGTCCTTTGACGAATGTGAAACGTCGATGTTCTATTGTATTTTTTTGTTCATTTTAACGTTAACATTGGAATGATTACTTTCTTGCAGTTTTCATTTTCGTTGTTCTTTTGTTTCCCATTCTCCGTCGGAGGTGATACGTCGATCTTCTTTTGTTTTTTCCATTTTATTCTTAGCGTTTCTTCGTTAAATTTTAACCAGTTTTCTTTTGTTTTTTTAAGTCGAATAATTTTTTGTATTTAAAGTTTTCTGCTACTTCTTCCATTTACAGTTTCTTTTTCGTTAGTGGTTTGTTTTCCATCCTCCGTCGGATGCGAGTTACGTCGATCTTCTTTTGTTTTTTTTTTTTTAAATTTTGTTCTTAGCGTTTTCTCGTTAACTTTTATCCAGTTTTCTTTTGTTTTTTTTAAGTCGAATAATTTTTTTGTATTTAAAGTTGTCTGTCATTTCTTCCTTTTTCGAAGAATTATTATTTTTCGATGTTTCCAGTATTCTTTTGTTTTCCGTTAGTGTTTTGTTTTTGTCTGTCGAAGGTGAATCATCGATATTCTTTTGTATTTTGTTTTTCTTTTTGTCTTCATTAGAGTACATTCGTTTTCTTCTTTAGAGTTTTCTTTTGTTTTTCCGTCAGTCTTTTGTTTTCCTTTAGCATTTTGTTTTCTTTTCTGATAATCTTTTTTTTCTGATAGTCTTTTTTTTTCTGATAGTCTTTTTTTTCTGATAGTCTTTTTTTCTGATGGTCTTTTGTTTTTTGTTACTGTTTTATTTTGCATTCTCTGTCGGAGGTGATACGTCGATCTTCGTTTGTTTCTTTCTTAATTTTATTCTTAGTATTTCCTCGTTAACACGTAGTGAATTTATTTTGTTTTTTTTTTTGTTGAATAATTCTTCTCTTTAATGTTTTCTGTTGTTTCTATTAGTCTTTTGTTTTCTGACGAATTATCACTTTTAGTATTTAAAAGATTTCTTTTGTTTTCCATTCCCCGTCGGAGGTGATACGAGGATCTTCTTTTGTTTACTGTTGACCTTTTTCAGATTTTTTTTTGTTTTTGTTTTGGTCAAAGTATTTTTTGTATTTAAAGCTTTCTGTTATTTCTTGTTTTTTCACGAATCATTATTTTTCAGTTTTCTTTTGTTTTGCGTTAGTCTTTTGTTTTCCATCCTCCATCGCGTCGGAGGTGATACGTCGATCTTCTTTTGTTCCTTGCACATTTTATGAGTATATTTTGAAACGCTCCTTTTCCTACGTGTTAAACTCTTGCTGCTGTAGTTGTAAATTCAAAATTAAAAAAAAATTATAATTTCTGTACAACCTGAACAAAAAAAAGTGAACTTCACTTTTGTATTTAGTTTAAGTGTTCGCCGCCACCGCCTCATCCCCCACCTGGATCCGTCCCTGGGTTTTACTAAATAAAAGAAACTGAGGTGACCCAATTCCGCCAAGTTAATTATTAATGTCACTTTTCGTCGCTCTAACAAAATAAACCAATCGAATTGGCCGCTGTTATATTTTTTTTGTCCTGGGAAACGAGTAAGTGGCGGACGCGCCAGCGTCGTCCGTCAAATTTTTCCCACGCCAGACAAACTGGTAATCGAGGGCTGTATTTAGGAAAGCCTGAATTAAAGACGAAGCGAATGCAATATTAATAATCTCAACGTTCGTCAGAGCGTCCCGCAGTAGTTTTCCCGCCTTCTTTCCTTCAGCTCGTCACTCGAATTCCAAAAGATGGATCGATGGGTTGGAGGTCTTGCCGTCGTGACGGGGGCGAGCTCCGGAATCGGGGCTTCGATCTGCGAGAAGTTCCTGAAGGCCAAAATTAACGTGGTCGGTTTGGCCAGGAGGACCCAGTTAATCGAGGAGCTCGCCCAAAAATTCTCCACCGACGAAGCAAAGCTGCACCCATTTACCTGCGATCTGGCCGACGAGGAAAATATTTTGCAAGCGTTCTCTTGGATCGAGGAAAACTTGGGGGGCATTTCAATCCTGGTCAACAACGCGGGGGTCCTTCTGCAAACCCAAATAATCGGTGAGGTTTGCCTTTTTTTTTAATTTTGAATAAGTTATTGAATACAGATGGTGATTCGAAATTATGGAAGAAGACCATGGACGTTAACTTCATAGGCCTTTCGATTTGTACGAGGGAGGGCGTTAAGTCGATGCGTAAGCATGACATTGACGGGCAAATCATCCACATCAGCAGCATAGCCGGACACTTCATACCGCGCACGGAAATCCCCGGTTTGAACGTTTACCCTTCGTCGAAGCACGCGGTCACCGCAGCCACCGAAACACTCAGAAGGGAACTCAATTATAACAAATTGAAAATCAAAATAACGGTGAGAAAATTTACGTAATTCTAATTAAGTCGAAAAGTATTATTGCCTGAGGGAGAGGTGGGTGATTACTTGAACCTCAGGTTTTGTTCGCTAGATGGTGGCACTGGTCAAAATTGCAACTGACATTGTTGATTTTGTTTCTTCTTTTGATTTTTCTCGTCAAAAGAAGGCGGAAAAAGCAAAAGGCTATCGAAATTTTGTCAGAGATCGTTGTAATTTTTTCAAAAACAAAATGTAAATCAAACAAAAGATGTGCGAATGTGTAATAATTTTCGTTTTTTTCTTTCTAATAATTGAAAAACAATAATCTTCTTCTTCTTCTCATTCAAAGTTAGTGCTTGAATAGTTCTCTTCGTACTTTAGCTTACCCATAAGTCGATTGTCTTTTGTTTTCTACTCTCTTCTTTTTTCGGCGAATAAATAAATCGAGAATAACATTTGTTTCTTTTTTATTAATGTCAACAACTGTCATGATTTCGGTGTTGCTCTCTTTGTTTGGTGTAGAAAAAATCGACAATTTCTCACAAGGTCGATCGTTTTCGATTTGCCCTTGAAAACAAAAAATAAAAACGATTGAGGGCGAAAGTGAAAATCGAAGGGACAGTTGACAGTCTTTTTTCTTTGTCTCGTTTTTGTTTTCGTTCGTCTTTTGACGTCTGGCGATTGGTTTGTGTGAATACTTTTGTAACACAAACCACGTTTTGACGACAAAAACAAAAAACAAAACAAAAGGGCGAAATCGAGGAGACAATTGACAGTGTTTTGTTTTATTTGTCTCGTTTTTGTTTTCGTTCGTCTTTTGACGTCTGGCGACTGGTTTGTGTGAATACTTTTGTAACACAAACCACGTTTTGACGACAAAAACAAAAAACAAAAGACGATCGACTTCGCAATCGTCGATTTTTCATTCGACGAAGAAATGAAAACCGAAGAAGAAACAATCGATTGCCTTTTGTTTTGTTTTCCATTTGCTTTTTTTTATTAATGTGAACGAAACTTGTCATAATTTCGATGATGTTTTCTCTCTTTTTCTAGTGCAGAAAAAAATCGATAGTTTTTCTGTTCAATTTGCCCTTGAAAACAAAAAAAAAAAACAAAATACGATCGACGTCGAAGTGAAAATTGACACTCTTTTGTTTTCTTTATCTCGTTTCTGTTTTCGTTCGTCTTTTGACGTTTGGCGTTTGGTTTGTTTGAATATTTATGTAACACAAACCACGTTGTGACGACAGAAACAAATAACAAAACAAAAGATCATCGATTTTTCATTCGTCGAAGAAATGGACACAATCGATTGTCTTTTGTTTTCTTTTCTCTCTCTCTACTTTTGAATTGACGCGACAAAACTTGTCATAATTTCGGTGATCTTTTTCCTTTTTTTTTTACTGAACAAAAAATCGATCTCTTTTTGTTTAATCCGCAAATCGGAGAAACAAATGACGATTAGCTTCACACCATCATCGACTTTTCTTTCTACGACGAAATGAAAATCGTTAGATATACAATCGATTGTCTTTTATTTTCTCTTCTCTTGATTGTTCATTCGACGAAGAAATGAAAACCGATGAAGGCACAATCGATTTCCTTTTGTTTTGTTTTGTTTGTTTTTTTTAATGTGAACAAAACTTGTCATAATTTCGATGATGTTTTCTCTCTTTTTTTTTAGTGTAGAAAAAATCGATAATTTCTCACTAGGTCGATCGTTTTCTGTTCAATTTACTCTCGAAAACAAAAAACAAAATCGATCGACGGTGAAAGTGAAAATTGAAAAGACAATTGATTGATAGCCTTTTGTTTTCGTTCGACTTTTGACGTTTGGCGATAGGTTTGTGTGAATGTTTTTGTTACACAAACCACGTTTTGACGACAGAAACAAAAAACAAAACAAAAGACGATCGACTTCGCAATCATCGATTTATGTTGCGACGAAATGAAAACCGATGAAGACACAATTGATTGCCTTTTGTAAAAAAAATCGATGATTTCTCACTCGGCCGATCGTTTTCTGTTCAATTCGTCCTTGAAAATAAAACACGATTGATGGCGAAAGTAAATTCGAAGAGACAATTGACAATCTTTTGTTTTCTTTGTCTCGTTCATCTTTTGACGTTTGGTGTGACTGTTTTTGTTACACAAACCACGTTCTGACGACAGAAACAAAAAACAAAACAAATGGCGATCGACTTCACAATCATCGATTGTTCATTCGACGAAGAAAATGAAAACCGATGAAGACACAACCGATTTCCTTTTGTTTTGTTTTCCATTTGTTTGTTTGTTTTTTTTTAATGTGAACAAAACTTGTCATAATCTCGATGATGTTTTCTCTCTTTCTAGTGTAGAAAAAATCGATCGTATGTTGTTCAATTTGCCCTTGAAAACAAAAAGACAACACGATCGTCGGTTTCAAAAATTTTCACTGACGATTGTCATTTGTTTTTGTCGATTTAGTTTTTTTTTTTTCACTATCGCTAGTCATTCGTTTTTGTATTTCTCAATTTTCCTAGCATTATCGATTGTCACTTGTTCTCGCCGATTGAAAAAAAATGCACTGTGAATAGTTTTTATTTTTATTAATTTAAACATTTTTCGCATCGTCGATTATCATTTGTTTTCGTCGATTATCGTTCGTTTTTGTGGATTAAATTTTTTATCGCTATCATTTGTCATTCATTTTCGCATTTTTCAATTTTTTTTTTGCATTATCGATTGTCAATCGTTTCTATCGAATTATAAAAAAAAAATCCAGTGGATTGTTTTCCATCTTTATAAATTTAAACATTTTTCGCATCGTCGATTGTCATTTGTTTTCGTCGATTAAAAAAAAATTTTTCTTCGCTGTCGAATATCATTTGTTTTTTGGTCGATTTAATTATCGTTTTCGTATTTCAAAATGTTTTTTGCATTATTATTTCAAAAAAATCAATTTATTTGATCAATGGCCACCGAATTCGTTTAGAATTAACGGTTTTGTTTCGTCAATTTCAAATTTGATTTTTTTCACTGTCGATTGTCATTTGTTTTTGACGATTTAATTTTCTTTTCACTATCGTTTGTCATTCGTTTTCGTAGTACTCTCGCATTATCGATCGTCACCGGTTTCCGCCGAGTAAAAAAAATTGCACAGTGAATTGTTTTCTACTTTAAAAAAACAAAAAAAAAAAAAAAAAACAAAAGCTATTCAAATTTGTCATACTTTCATTTCATCTCTCTTCTATCGACGAAGAAAAGCTTAGTTCCTATGCAATCGATAGCGTTTTTCGTTTCGACAAAAAAAGAGAAAAACAATCGGATTAGACTTGTTATATACAGACCGGTCACAAAACAATAGAATTTTTTTTGTATACTCTTTTTTTTTTAGAGCGTTTCTCCCGGTTTGGTTGCAACTGAAATGGCTGGCAACGTCGGGATCGAAACAGACGAAAGCACCGCCGTACCTTTCCTGCGCTCGGAAGATGTCGCTGATGCTTGCATGTACGTCTTATCCACGCCCCCTCACGTACAGGTGATTAAGACTACGACTTCGCTCGTTTTTTTTTTACAATCAATTTTTAAACTTTCAGATCCACAACATTATGATCAGACCTGTAGGTGAAGAACTATAGACGAGGGCCAGTCATACAATACAAATTTCTATATTTATTGATAGATACATACTTGATTAATACCTTACAAAAATGATTACTAACACCTACTAAACAGTCGATAAAAATATAGATTTAATAACGCCCTCTACAACAAAACGGCACAAAACTGAAACTAAAGACATTACACTTTAAACAATACTTATAAAAATATTTAGAGGTACTCTGATTATACGTGAAATAAAAAAAAAATCAAAATATTCCTTTGAAGAAATCGAAAACCCCCTTCTTGTCTCCCTGATGTTGGTTTTGATTCCTTCGTTCACTCTATCTATTTCCTCCCTCGTCCAACGCGATGAACTCGAATTTATCTGCTCTCTTGTACGTTTCGCGGTTGCTCCTGTTGGTGCCCCTGCTGCTGTAAGAATGCCCGCTGTCGGAGTCTCCATCACCATCGGCGAACTTGTCCTTGGACTTGGAGCGGCGGTTTCCTCCTCTGCCTCCTCTATGGTAACGCCCCCCACCACGCCCTCTGCCACTACCACCAGTCTGATTTTTCTCATACCCTCCAGCACCCTGACTTTCCGCATTGAGTCCATGTCGCTTCATGAAGTCCTCGAAATCCCCATCCACTTCTTCTTCGGGCTCCCCCTGAGCTATCTCACAGTCGTCCAGGAACTTGTCCATGTGACGCAAGTCCACGCCGGATTTTTTCTCATCGACATCCGGCTCGTAGGGCCCGCTCGGACGCTTGTAATTTTTCTCGTCGAAGTTGTTCCGTTTTACCTGCAAAGGCTGACCTTGACCATCGCCGAGCCTGTACAAATAATTCGGGTCGGGAGGATGATTCGGAGCGTTATTGAGGGGCCCCCGATTATTGAACTCATAATTGGGATTTCCTTGAGTGAAGTCACCAGCGTGGGGGTAAATCGGAGGTCCTTGATTGTTGTAAGACTGTTGGCCTTGATTGTAACGACCCGGGCATTGATTGTATGGACCTCGGCCTTGATTGTACGGGCCTGGATCTTGATTGTATGGGCCTGGACCTTGATTGTATGGACCAGGGCCTTGATTGTGCGGGCCTGGACCTTGATTGTAGGGACCTGGGCCTTGATTGTGAACGTGAGGGCCTGAGGCCTGATTTTGAAGACTTGGGTTTTGGTTGTGAGGACCTGGACCATGATTGTACTCTCCTGGGCCTTGATTATAACCTCCTGGGCCTTGCTTGTAATTTCCTGTGCCTTGGTTATAACCTCGATTGTAATTTCCTCGACCTTGATTGTAGGCGCCTCTGTTCCCTTGATTGTTCCTGTAAGGCCCCTGTCCTTGATTTTGATTATTGGGATTGGGCCCTGCTCCTTGATTACCAACATGAAATCCTTGTCCTTGGTTATAAGGTTTTTGGTTGTGAGGTCCTTGGCCTTGATTGAAATTGTTGTGTCCATCATAATTTTGATTCCTATTATTTCCTCGGCCTTGATTGTAATTTTGGCCCCGCCCACGACGATTGTAGTTCTGCTGTCGATCTGGGTTGTTTTGTTGTCCCTTAGCGAAAGCCCCTTGATTCTTGTTTTGTTGATTGCCTGATTTTCCCCCTCTGTTGTACGCCCCCTGCTTCTTCCGTTCGCCGCTGTCCTCGTTTGAAACATCGTCTTCGGATTTTTGAGATCGAGAGCGATGCTTCTGGGCAAAGTATTCCTCCATTTCGGGAAATGTCTGGAACAGGTCTTGAAATTTCTCCTTCATGTCTGATGGGATCCCGTCGCTGTCATCATCGGAGTTTCGCTTGTTGACCTTCTTGTTTTTCGGTTTCTTGTTGATGCCCTTGATGCTCGGGTTAATGTTCCTGGGCTTCACAGCGTCCAGTACGTACTCAGTGTTATCTTCGTATTCCGCTTTCCTGGCATTCGTTTGCTTCTCGAAGAGCTCTTTAATTTTTTGCCCCGTGTATGTCAGCCCAAAGAGAGCCTGCACGGCTTTGAATATCTCATCCGAGCTGACAGCGGAGGTAGACCCATCGACTTTCAACCGAAGAGCTTCGTCTAATATCTTTTTTTCTTCATCATACTGCTTCAATAGATCTTGATAGTACATAATTAGCTGGTTATCGGTGTCTTGCCCAAAGGAATTCTCCCTGCAACACAATTTAAACAACTCAAAGCAAACTTGCCGGACACTACGCAACATACCGGTCAATTAAATACTCGATGTAAGCCTTGTAAGCATCATTGTAGGGGGCGATCGCATTATGCTGTAAAAAGTGTGCAAATTTCGCCATGTTTTTGACAATGACCTCCTTTTCTTCTTCGTACACAAGGGTCCTAGCCTCGATTTTTTTGATTAACCCTTGTGCTGCGCTGACAGCGGTCTCACGATCTGTAATCTGCGACTGCACCCCCGTATCGGTTATTTTATCTTCGTAAGTCTCGGTCACATAGTAAATGTGCATGTGAGCCGAGAAGTCACAGCTGCATTCCCTGCATTTTTTCGACGGAAGCATGGCATGACAGTGTATCAACTCGGGTGAGCCAATTATTTCAGCAGGGACATTTCGCAAATAACACGGGTCATGACAGCGTTGCTTGTAGTGGTACTTCTTCTTGCCAGCCACCTAAACACAAAAACACTTCAGAAACACGCACTCAACAAAAGCGATGGTCTTTACCATGTAAATCTCGGAGCACTTTGCATTCGTGCAGATGGTAGTCGGCTGCTTCAGTTCTTTGTGGCGTAGGTTCACGACTGGGACGTAGAGTCGCTTCTTTAAGTCCGCCATGGAGAGGTTGTCCTTGGCCAGTGTGTTATTGTGCCTCTGCAGGAGGTTGATGTTATCGTTGATCAGGTCCGCGATGTCTGCCAAGGGCTGAGAAAGCTGGATGATGATCCTGCGTGCGTTGTTCACCGAGATGGTGTCTTGCACCTTGTGAGGGACGAGTTGAACGGTGCTGTTTCCTTCGCCCGTGATGAATTCGATCATCCTGAGGAAAGCAAACAAATACCACAAAATTAATAATTAAAAAAAGAAAAATTATTTAAAGTGTGTGTATTAGAAACCAAAGTTTCCAACAAAATAAACTAAAAACGGAAGCATCTCTTCTAATTGCTGAAAAGGTAGAAATGTAAGTGTGGACGTCAGTGTTTCCCTCGACACGTTTCTTACCATCTTATACAAGGGGGATACATCGTTCTATAATTTAAAAAAAAAATCCCCTGTCTAAATATTTTGCAAGAAATGAAATACATTTGTTGCAAAAGAGTCCACCTATTGCTAGGCAATTTTGGTACACCGATGTAATACAAGTTGCCTACAATGCAGGCGGAAAAAATACTCCCTATTTTTTCCAAATATAAAAAAAGGGACCTGGCCGCAGTCTGTTGTCACTAGTGATGTAAGAAGAAGATATTTGAAAATATTTTGTACAGCCCTACGTGTTTTAAACCGTAAAATGGCCGTATTTTATCACAGAATACACGTGGGGTTGTACAAAACATTTTCAAATGCCGTTTTCTTACATCACTAGCTGCCGCTAAGGGTTTCACATGCTGAATTTTAAAACGGAAAACAAAGACGATCGCGCCTTTCAAGTTACGTCAAAAACTAAAAATTAAAAAGAATTTACAAACGAGAACGATCGTCGTTTGTTTAAATTCAGAACAAAAAGATTCGATTTTTTTTTTTTTGAATAAATAAAAGAAAAACGTTGAATTTTAATTCAAGGAACAAAAGACGACTGGAGTTTCAATTGACCCTGCAAGTGTCTTACACTATGTGATTCTTTTTAATTTTTCTACCAACTCTTGCCATGGAATTTGAACGGCATGTCTTAGCTTGCTTTTCTGTAAAACAGCGTCAAGTTGAAGAGTGACGTACTTTTCACTTAAGCTAAGACAGATTTCATTGCAAAAGTTGATAAAAAAAAAATTGAATTGGCTTCCGGAACCGCGTCAATTAGAATAAATTTAAAAAATGAATCAAAAAAACAAAAGACGACTGGAGTTTCAACTGTACTTAAGTTAAGAGAAAGAAAAATCGATTTTAAATTAGAAAACGAAAGACGATCATTTGAATTGGTTAAAAAATAAATAGCAAAAACGATCGTGTTTTGATTAATACAAACGAAAAACAAAAAAAAAACGAATTAAATTTTAAATCAGAAAACAAAAAACCATCGCTCTTTTAAAATTACGTCAAGGAAAATGTACAAACGATCGTCATTTGTTTAAATTCAGAACAAAAAAAACACGATTTTCTTTTTTTTGAATCGAAGTAAATTAAAAAAAAAAACAAAAGACGATCGTCTGAATGAGTTTAAAAAAAAAAGCAAAAACGCTCGTGTTTTGTTTAATTCAAACGAAAAACAAAGAAAAAATGGTAGGTCTTCTTAGAAAGAAAAAGAAATGAATTTTAAGTTAGAAAACAAAAGACGAAAAGAACGTTCAGATTTGTTTAAAAAAAGTACGACGCGATCGTCTTTTGTTTGTATACAAAAAAGAAAAACACTACCGCGTCTTTAAAATTACGCAAAAAAAATTCCAGAACGTACAAGCGAGAACGATCGCCATTCGTTTAAATTTACAACAAAAAATCCGATTTTCTGTTTTTGAATCGAAGTAAATTTAAAAAAAAAAACAAAAGACGATCGTTTGAATTAGTTTAAAAAAAAGGAGAAACGATCGTGTTTTGTTTAATTCAAACGAAAAACAAACAAAAAACAAATGGTAGGTTACCTTAAAAATTAAAAAAAAATTGATTTTAAATTACTAAACAAAAGACGATCATTCGAATTGGTTTAAAAAAAAATAGAAACGATCGTCTTTTATGAATTTAAACAAAAGACGATCGTTTCTATTTTTTTAATTGATTTAATTGATTGAATACAAACACGTTGAATTTTAAATCGGGAAACAAAATACGACCGCGCCTTTAAAATTACGCCAAAAAAAAAAAAATTACAAAGTGCACAAACGAGAACGATCGTCATTTGTTTAAATTCAGAACAAAAATTTACGATTTTCTTTTTTTTCTTAAGGAAAATAAATAAAAAAAACGTCGCATTTTAAATCAAAGAAACAAAAGACGACTGGAGTTTCAACTAACCCTGTATCTTATATTTAAATAAAAAAAAAAAAATTGATTTTATATGAGAAAAAAAAGACGATCATTTGAATTACTTTAAAAAAAAGCAGAAACGAACGTGTTTTGTTTAGTTCAAACGAAAAACAAAAGGCAAACAGTAGGTTTTCTTTAAAAAAAAATGAATTTCAAGTAAAAAAACAAAAGACGATCGTTTAAATTAGTTTAAAAAAAAAGTATACACGATCGTCTTTTGTTTTTCACAAAAGAAAAACACAAATCAAGGCTTTCTTAATTGAACACAAACACGTTGAATTTTAGAACGGGAAACAAAAAACGATCGTTTGAATTAATTTAAAAAAAAAGAGAGAGAAACGTTCGTGTTTTTAGTTCAAACGAAAAACAAAAAACAAAAGGTAGGTTTTCTTAAAAATTAAAAAAGAAATGAATTTTAAGTTAAAAAAACGAAAGACGATAAGAACAATTAAATTGGTTTAAAAGAAAGAAGACACGATCGTCTTTCGTTTAAATTCAATTGTTTTTCGTTTGAATTAAACAAAACACGATCGTTTCTCTTTGTTTTTTTTTTTTTATTCTAATTCAAATGATCGTCTTTCGTTTTTTTTTTTTTTTTAATTTATTTCGATTCAAAAACAGAAAATCGGATTTTTTGTTGTAAATTTAAACAAATGGCGATCGTTCTCGCTTGTACGTTCTGCAATTTTTTTTTTTTTTTGCGTAATTTTAAAGACGCGGTCGTGTTTTTCTTTTTTGTATATAGACAAAAGACGATCGCGTCGTACTTTTTTTTAAACAAATCTGAACGTTCTTATCGTCTTTTGTTTTCTAACTTAAAATTCATTTCTTTTTCTTTCTAAGAAGACCTATACCATTTTTTCTTTGTTTTTCGTTTGAATTAAACAAAACACGATCGTTTCTCCTTTTTTTTAAACTAATTCAAACGATCGTCTTTTGTTTTTTTTTTTAAATTTACTTCGATTCAAAAAAAAGAAAATCGTGTTTTTTTTTGTTCTGAATTTAAACAAATGACGATCGTTTGTACATTTTCCTCGGCGTAATTTTAAAAGAGCGATCGCTTTTTGTTTTCTGATTTAAAATTTAATTTTTTTAAGCAAACCTATTCGTTTTTTTTTTTTTGTTTTTCGTTTGAATTAATCAAAACACGATCGTTTTTGCTTTTTTTTTAAACTCATTCATACGATCGTCTTTTGTTTTCTAATTTAACATCGATTTTTTTCTCTCTTAATTTAAGTGTAAGACACTTACAGGGTCAGTTGAAATTCCAGTCGTCTTTTGTTTCTTTCGTTTTAAAGTTCGACGTTCTGTTTTCTGAAATTTATTTCGATTCAAAAGAAAAAACAAAATCGCATCTTTTCGTTCCGAATTTAAACAAGTGACGATCGTTCTCGTTTGTAAATTATTTTTAATTTAAATTTTTGGATGCAATTTGAAAGGCGCGATCGTCGTTTGTTTCCCGATTTAAAACTCAACGCGTTCGTGTTCAATTAAGAAAGCCCCGATTTGTGTTCGTCTTTTTTTTTTGAATTTAAACAAAAGACAATCGTTTGAATTAGTTTAGAAAGAAAGCAGGAACGATCGTGTTTTGTTTAATTCAAACGAAAAACAAAACGCAAATGGTAGGTTACCTTAAAAATTAAAAAAAAAAAAAAAATTGATTTTAAGTTAGAAAACCAATTCTCCTCCTCCAATACTTGCCAATATTTTAAGAAAAAAAAATTTATAGCCAACAAGATCCGAAGTCACTTCAAGAATGGGAAAGGAAAACAAATGCGTGTTTAGTGGTTAGAGTGACTTTACATTTAGGGCCATGACACACACAGCGGTTTCTGCAGTCTCGGCAGCCGAGTCGACAAATTACAGCAGGTGTCACACACCGCGGTTTTATACTCGGCAGCCGACAGACGATTTTGTTTTAGAAATCAATTAATTAATTGTCTATGTTATTATGTGTCAAGTTTTGCAATGGATATTGAACAAAAAAAAGTGATATTATTATCATTGTTATATTTACGATGGAGAAAGAAGAAAACGAATAGGAGAATGTGGGTACATCCTATAGTAGAGTGCCGCTTGGACAAAGGACAATTTTACACTCTATTTGGCCAAGCACGAGAAGACCCTGAAAAATTTTTTAATTTTACTCGGATGTCCATAGCTTCATTCGACGAGTTACTGAGTGTTTTGCGGGAAACTATAACAAAAAAAGATAGTCGTATGCGAAATAGTATACCTGCAGAAGAAAAGTTGGTCATAACTCTCAGGTAAGTAAACATATACCTAATATGAATATGAAATAATATAAGTTTATTTAACTAACTTAAAACTTTGAAATAACATTTCATTCTAATAATTTAACAAAACTTTACTGGACTTGACTTTTTTTAATTTTGAACTGTCCATTTGTAGCATTAACTAAATATACTATAATCTGAATCATCTTCAGTATTATATGAACTAATATAAGTAGCAAGGGATTCGCCTGGTGATACAGTTGGAGCAGGAGATACCACTGGACTTATTGTTTCTTCTTGTCTTGATATTGAAGCAGTTGATTGAGGTTGAGAATACTTGCTTGTTGATGGTAAGTGATTTTGTTCCCGATTGTCGGTTTGATTGTTCCTGTGTGGATATTGGTATGGTTTGTTGTATTGCTGTGAATGTTCATGTGAGAAATTTAGTTGTGGATGTACTAGAGAATGCGTGTAATGCATCGTGTTAGAATGTTGTGGCTGCATTTGATGATATTGTTGTGATCGATATAAAGTTGTAGGAATTGAATTTTCTTGTCCAGACTGAAAAACAGCTGAGGATTCATATCTACTAATACATTGCAGCAGTTCTATCCTACAATTAGTATTCAGGCATCGTGGAAGCGATTTAAGGGCCGGTAGCAAAGATAAAAGAAATTGTTCATTGTCATCAACTTTGTCTTCATTCTTACTTTTTTTTTCACATCTCTCAAGAGAGAGAAGAATTTTTTCTTCAATCGGATGCATTCTTTTTTTGCCAATTCGTTGGATTTTTTTCTCAGCTGGAGGTCTAGTTTCTCCCAGTGTCTCCTCTGGGAGTTCATCCACTATGATCTCGTCTTCTGCGGGCAATGAACTGGTAGTAAGCTTGGGAGTTAACGTATCTTTTAAAAAAAGTAACTGTTGGGTATAAATATACGGGTTTTTTTTACTGGCTCCTGCTCCCGACTTTTTTTTATTTTCTTGCATTTCTCTTGCGAACCGGTCTCTAATGTTTTTCCACTTCTTACGTAATAAATCTCCTGAAATGAAAAATATTAAAAACATTGTATTAAATAAAACTATTTTCTAATTACTATTCCGTAATTACTAACTTGAAAAATTGGGTGTTGTTTTATAGTTATGTTATCTTTTCATTTTAGGTATCTAGCTACAGGGTGCTCTTTAACTGAAATTCATTATAGTTTTCGAATTGGAAGATCTACTGCGAGTATAATAATAAAAGATGTATGCACAGCCATATGGGATTGTTTAATTGAAACTACAATATCCCATCCTACTATGGAAAAATGGTTGGAGATAGCTACAGAATTCAAAGAATTTGCAAGGTTTCCTCATTGCATTGGAGCCATAGATGGGAAACATATTAGAATAAAACAACCTCCTAATAGTGGCTCTATGTATTACAATTATAAAAATTACTTTTCCCTCGTCTTATTCGCAATGTGTGATGCAAACTATTGTTTCACTTACATTGACGTTGGTTCATACGGAAAATGTAGTGACGCTGGAATATTCAAAAATTCCTCATTGTATACAAAGTTATGTAATGGCTCTTTAGAAATACCTTTACCACGCCAATTGCCAAATTCAAATGAAATGTGTCCTTTTGTCATAGTGGGTGATGAAGCTTTTCCTCTAATGGAAAATTTAATTAGACCTTACGGAGGAAAGCATTTGACAGAGAAAAAAAATATATTTAATAATCGATTGAGTACAGCACGAAGGTACATTGAATGTTCATTCGGAATTTTGGCAAATAAGTGGAGAATATTTCATCGGCCACTAGATGTTGACATAAATACTGCTGAAATGATTGTTAAAGCCGGTTGCGTTTTACATAACTTTGTACGAAGAAGAGATGGAACACAAGAAGGGCCCTATAGCGAAAATATGACACCATCAGATAACACAGAAAGATTAGCATGGGATATGAGAAACAGAGGCAATTCAAGAGCTTTAAACGTTAGAGATAAATTTGCAGAATATTTTTCGCAAGTTGTGTAGTTAAAAATACAAGGTGCGTTCGTTTATTCAACTCCGTTCACTCTTGGAGCGTATAGTCGCATCTCTCTAACTCACAATGTTTAACTTATTTTGTATCTCGCTCATCCGTTTAAAAATCTTGTGTTTATATTATTTCCAAGTCAGCAGGCGATCTTTTCACTCCACATTTAAGTAGGGTGTAAATAGAGTTTGAATAGCTTGTCTGTTATGGAAATAATATAAACACAAGATTTTTCAAACAGATGAGCGAGATACAAAATCGGTGAAACTACGTGAGTGAGAAAGATGCGATATACGTTCCAAGAGTGAACGGAGTTGAATAAACGAACGCACCTACACATGTTTAAGATTTATATTATGTATTTGTTTAAATAAATTATTGTATAAATATCACACTTACCTAATTTTCGCTTTTCCTCAATGGGCATATTTTCGCCACCAAAAATATTTGTAATTTGTTCCCAGGATGTTTTTCTTAGAGTTTTATTACTGTATTCAGGAATTACCATGTTCCATAATGCTGGCCGAATTTCTACTTCACTAATTAATTTTTCTATATCGATTTTAATTGAATCATCCATATCGATAGCCAATTTGTTATCTTAGGAATTTCAAAAACCGCCTTAAGAACAGCTATGTGTGGATAGCAGCGTCTAAAATAATGAGATTATGTGCCGCCTGAAGATATAAAACAACCAGCGGCGCATAGTTCATATCATGTGTCGAGGCGTTTTTAAAAAACGAGCCGGTGGTCAGCAGCAGTGTGTGTTTTGCCTAATCTAGCCCTTAGTAAATAATTGCCGATTCGGCGGCCAACTCGGCTGCCGAGACTGCAGAAACCGCTGTGTGTGTCATCACCCTTAAAGTTCTGTTGTGAAAACACCACGTTTAGACTAAACAATTTCAAATTTGGCGAAATTTAAATTAATTTGGAAACTTTTGTCGTTTAAATGGTCGGTAATACCCTGGGCATTGATTAAAATTATTATATAAAATATTGCAACACATATGTAGTTAGGGTTTTCCCCTAGTATTATCACCAACACAACACACTGAGTCATTGTGCACGACGCTTATTGCCTTGATAAGCAATCAACAAAGTTTTATTTTATTTTCTCTCAAGGCTGAGGATTGTTTAACGAAACTCTTATTTATATTTTGACGAGATAGAAACTACAAAACCGTGAGTAACGCCATAAAACAATAGCAATTAGCTGATTTTTTTAAATATTTTTTATTTAAAACATGCACTTTTTGTTACTGCAACGCAAAACGCCTAATGTGTAGGCAGCTTTGAATACGTCGTTGTATCACAGGTTGCATGGATTACAGGATGAAGCTGCCAAATGTGCCTACAGCAAAACGTCGATTTTTGACTCGATTTTTACAACTGCCCCACTTGAAACTTACATATTTATTTTATATTATTATATTAAAAAAATGTTAATCAAAAGTAACTTCCTTAAATGATTGAATTGTCCGAAATAATTACTTTGTGTCTAGCCAAGGTACGAAGGACTTAGTTTTCAAAACAAGTCTCACTCCCTCCCCACAAATTTGTTACTTACCTCCAACATTCGCCCACCGATTGTTCCCAACTTCTCGAGAAGCTCTCCTTGTCCTCCTTGGTGAACCTGATGCCCTCCTTGTACGACACCATAAACCTGAACGACTCGTTGTCTAAGCAGAACACGTTGTTCTTGTCGAATTTGATATCGGCGTGAGGAGGGTTGCTCCTGATCTGATCGAGGATCCTCCTCACAGCAGGGGCCGTGTCTCCCGGACGATAGAAGGTGCTCCGGGAATTCGTAAACAAAAATATAATGTTCCTGCTGGCGCTCTTCTCCAACCTGGACAGGAGCTGCTTGATGCAGTACTCGAAGTACACGGTTATCCTCGAGTTGTTCGGCTTCAAAAGAAAACATATGGCGTGCAAGTACTCCATGTTACCGATGTAGGTGAGTATGTTCTCGAAGTTGATGAAGTCCTGGTCCAGTCCGCGAGTGTCCCCGACCCCCGGTGTGTCTATGAGGCGCACTCGTTTGCCGTACTTAGGCAGGGGAAACACGTAGGAACGCGTGCCCTGCGTGGCGGACTCGCCGACTTCTTCGTTTTCATTTTTGTCTTGTCCGATTTTCACCTGCTTCTCCTGCATGTTCTCGTCGGTTACCGTGAAGGACGATGGGATCAAGCAGCGGACCGCACTCTTTTCGGCCACTTGGAATTTATCGTACTCCATGTAGTTGGCGAAGGCGTTGATGAAGGTGGACTTGCCCACTCCGGTTTCGCCCATGAGGAGGATGTTGACGTCCTCCGTGCCAATGGACATTTGCTTGAACTTCTTCGACATATCGCCCAAATCATCCATGATGTCTCACCCAGGAAATTAAACCAACGGGAAAATAAAATCTGTAACGAAAGCGCAATTGTACAACAAAAATATTTTTTTACTTATCTAAGTAGCAGACGCCATTAATGCCATGAACAAAGAAAATGGGGTGTTCCCCGCGACTGTTTGCAAGAACGAATAGGCACCCATCCTCAGTAACAACGTGCAAACATCAACGAAATCACTATGATTACTCTAAACAACTTACTTGTTAATTATTACACATTACAACACTGCGCGACAACACAAAATAATATTCCAATTCACATATGATACGATAAGACGTCGGAACTCCACGTTGCCAAATTTCGAATGACTTCCCAAGCGCGATCACTTACATCCAGAAGCGTCAACACCTTGGAAATTCGTCTGACTTAATTCAGTCTTCCTCGTGGTTCCTTGATGACAGGCGAAGCACAAGTAATTCGTTCTTCGATTGCGAACAAGTTCTGGAGTTATCGCCGAGTGCAAAGTTCACGTTTTCACCTACATGGTGGGATACGAAGCTGCAACGGTGCAAAACCCGATTGTTTCGCCGACGGTCACCGCCATCTAGCGCTAGAATGTCAAAACGTCAAATGAAAACAATTTAATAACGAAAGTTATACACCGTTATGTGATTGAATATCATGGGTGCCAACTTGTTTTAGCCTCGTGTCGTAACATAGGATAGAGATACTCTCAGAGTGCTCTGGACGAGTCAGTCGAAAACGCCATTAGTCTTAAATAGCACTATAATGGTCGTCTGTTATACAGGGAGATCGAAATTGTTTATCCTGATCCCCTACACTGCTTTCCACGAGCTGGACATCGACATTTACATCCAATTATTAAAATGAAGTTAGCAACATAACGAGATCTAGGGAAGTTACTAGATATCCTAAGATTTCGTTGACAGTTCATTAATGAAAAATGATTTATTTCATTGCCTAGCAATCTTTTCGTTCTAACCTTCATGTGATGGATGTAATTATTGACATCAAGCTCACGGAATGTAGGTTAGGATCAGGACAATCAGTTTCGATCTCCCTGTATACCTAAACATTACAATTAAAAAAAGATTCCCGATTGGAAAAAGACATATTCATCGAATGACAGCAGTCACTATTTCAGGAATTTTTCACCAATGACTTCTGCAGTTGGCGGCACGCGATGTAAGAGTGAGGGGGCAGTTGTCATCAGTGCTGCCACAAAACGCACTAAATTTCGTAAAAACGTTCCGAAACGCGAGAAATTTTTAAATAAGCATAGCAAACCATAATTAACTAAAATAATTAATAATAAAAAAAAAATTGTTAATAGTGTGGTGAGTTGGTAATCATGCCACGATACCTAACGGTAAATTTCCAGTGTTACCGGTAAGGTAGCATTCATTTGTTACCGGTAACTTTTGAATGTTACCTGCTTTGCCAACATAGCGGAGAAAGTTGCGAGTTTTCGTTTAGTTATTGTCGGAAACAAATAAAATAAAAAGAAAATTGCAGGAAAATCCAAACAATATCCTTTCTAAATCGAAAGGAAAAAAAACAAATGAAACGCCACACTGATACGTTCATGTAATATAAAACGTTTCTGGAAGTAAAAACAAAAGGCGATAACTACTGAGTTGAGAATTGGGGCAAGGAAAAATTTTGGCTGCAAAAAAATTAAAAAAAAAGGAATGTCCAAATTTTGTTAAAAAAAAAAACAATGTAGCACGATCGGCAAGCTCAAGATAGCGTGCGTTCAATAAAATCCGTCATCGAGAAGGCTCTGAATTTGCTTTTATTTTATGACGGCGTCAACTGTCAAAGGTTTTGTTTACATCTTCGAGGTAGGTATTCGACCCTGGCGTTTTCTTTTTAAAAAAAATTATTTTCATTGCTTTCTGATCGTTCTTTTCATTAAAAAAAAAAAACTTAATCTATTAATTTGTGTCATAAAATCGATTGTCTTATTTTTCTGCACGGCAATAAAACGCTCGTGTATCCCCGGCCTTAGCCGCTCCTGATTTATCACCAGATCTAGTGACTTTTGTTGTTGGTGATTATTAAGAAAAAAAATCGGGATTTCCTGACGCCTTTAAAATTTATCAATCCACTAAATTATATCATAAAATCGATTGTCTTTTGTTTTCTTTTTATTTTTTTTTAATTTGATTATTTCTCAATTCCTTTAATGCGTTTTGTTTCATTGGTTTTGTCACCGTTCTTTTCAAATTCAATTTTATTTACACTTACGTGGCCATTAGAGGAATGGAAGTGTTGTTTTGTTTTTAAAATACTAATCTATTAAATTCTTTCTTCTTCTGTTCACCCACCCCCACCCCTCATTCCGGACGCGTTATCGGTGTTTTGATCATCAGACGATTCCCATCACAGGCACCGCTGTGAACGGACCTTTACGGTGTCGTTGTGAGCCGATCTTGGTCCGCCATCTTGATGTTGGTTACACGAACGCTTCATTATCAATTCCGCCGCTAGAGGTCACCACCTTTCGCGACTCAAAGTGGTAACTGGGACCTCTCCCCGATATTTCTGTCTCGTTGGACTGAAGTCAAACTGTCATTTGGAATGACGCGGCGCTCTTGTTACGCCTAACCCCGACGGACGACATTTTGACGTTTGGTTCTTGGACAGTGGAAACTCGGATCTAACCTTTCTTTTATTATTTATTCTATTTTGTTATATTTTAATATTAAAGCGTCAAACGGCATTGATACGCACCATTACTTTACAGGAATGGATGTGTTGTTTTGTTTTTAATTTATTAATCTATTAATTCCTTCTTCTTCTGTCCACCCCCGCCCTCATTCCGACTGAGTTACTGGTGTTTTGGTGATCAGACGATTCCCATCAGAGGCACCGCTGTGAACGGATCTTTACGGTGTCGTTGTGAGCCGATCTTGGTCCGCCATCTTGATGTTGGTTACCCGAACGCTCATCAGTTCAGTCGCTAGAGGACACCACCTATCGCGACTCAAAGTGGTAACTGGGACCTCTCCCCGATATTTCTGTCTCGTTGGACTGAAGTCAAACTGTCATTTGGAATGACGCGGCGCTCTTGTTACGCTTAACCTCGACGGACGACATTTTGACGTTTGGTTCTTCGACAGTGGAAACTTAGAACTAACTTTTCTTTTATTATTCATTCTATTTTGTTATATTTTAATGTCAAACGGCATTGATAAGCGCCATATTTTACAGGAATGGATGTGTTGTTTTGTTTTTAATTTATTAATCTATTAAATTCCTTCTTCTTCTGTCCACCCTCCCCCCCCCCTTCATTCCGGCCGCGTTACCAGTGTTTTGGTGATCAGACGATTCCCATCAGAGGCACTGCTGTGAACGGATCTTTACGGTGTCGTTGTGAGCCAATTTTGGTCCACCATCTTGATGTTGGTTTCCCGAACGCTCATCAATTCAGCCGCTAGAGGACACCGCTTTTCGCGACTCAAAGTGATAACTGGGAACTCTCCTCCATATTTCAGTCTCGTTGGGCTGACGCTAAACTGTCAACGGATCTGCAATTAAGTACCTTAGTTTAATTGTCAATTGTCAATTGTTAATTTGACATTCCAGTCTGGGTACTGGTTGTTTTTTTGTACGATCGACTAAGGTTATTGATTTGAATTTGTTTTTCTTTCTTTGATCGGAGCATAGAATAAAGATAAGCGCGCATTCCTGGTGATTCAACCTTTGTTTTGGGGTTACGTAACGACCTCCACCCATCTCCTAGAGTTGTAAAAGCGATTGTCTTTTGTTTTTACTATACGTTCTTTTTAATTTGATGATTTTTCCGTTTTTATTATTGTGTTTTGTCACTACTATTTTAAAATAGTCTTTTTTAAAATTCATTATTAATTTACTGAAGCTTCAATAATGATAATAATGTTTAAAATTAAAATTAAAACAAATCAGAATGGGTGCAAAAATTTTCGGTTGGTGACCGGTGACTTCTATCAGCTAATCTGGTGATTTAAATTTTGATCGGTTGGCAACACTGATTAGATTCTGTCAAATTCGAGGTTAGTGTATTAATCAAGGTGTAAATACGTAATAAAACCTGTTGTATTCAATGATATGAACATTAAAGTACAAATAAATGTGATTGAACAATAATGTGATAATAAAAGTAATTTAATTTGTATAACTTTGTTTTAAATAAGAACTCCGAGTCGGCCACCTTACCACATCAGCAGGCAAGTAAGATTATTATTAACAACAACGAGGCCCCCCTCCTCTAAATATATTATCGTAGGTGCCCCTAAAGCCACATCATGTCAGATTTGGCAGAAGAAGCTTCGGATTATTTTAAAACCATGCGCATCACCGACAACGACGTTAACATCCTCCTCATGGGGGAGACCGGCGTGGGCAAGTCCACTTTCATCAACGGCTTCGCCAACTACATGAAATATGACAAGTTCAGCGTGGCCGAAAGAAGCCAAGTCCTCTGCCTGATACCCGCCAAATTCGAAGTGACCGACGAAAACTTCGAAGTAAGAACCGTTCAAATCGGCAAGAACATAAATGAAAGCGAAGAAGTAGGAGAGTCGGCCACCCAACAAACCACGTCTTACGTCTTTACAATTGGTAAGAACAAGAAGAGGATCCGCCTGATCGATACGCCGGGAGTAGGGGACACTCGCGGCTTGTCTCAAGACAACGTGAACTTCGAGAACATACTGAAATACATTGGTAGATTAGATCGACTGCACGCGGTTTGTTTCTTGTTGAAACCGAATCACGCTAGGCTGACGGTTGCGTTTAAATACTGCATGAAGCAGTTGCTGAGTCTACTGGAGAAGAGCGCGAGCGAGAATGTGGTTTTTTTGTTTACGAATACGAGGAACACGTTTTACCGGCCGGGGGATACCGTGCCCGCTCTGAAGAAAATACTTGAGGAGATCAACGCGTCCTCCGAGGTGGACATTCCGTTCAACAAGGATAATGTGTTTTGCTTAGATAACGAAGCGTTTCGGTTTATGGTTTCTTGTAAGAATCATGTTACCTTTTGCAGGGAGGATCGCCAGAGTTTCTCTACGAGTTGGGATCACTCTGTAAATGAGTGTTGGAGGTAGGTGTTCAGCTTAGTTTTTCAAAAAAAAATTGAATTTATTTTACGTAGCTTATCTTTTTTTTTCTATTTGTTTAGAAAAAGAAATAACTTGGGGCCTCACATAAGTTGGAAGTCTTTTCATATTTTTTTTTTGTGGAGAAGGGAAAAGGAGAGCTCGTTTCCATTTGTTGCAAAAAAATGAAAGGTTTTCGAAAATTCAAAGTTAGATTGCATTTATTTTGTAGTAATTTATTATTTTAGGATTTTTATTATCCCCCCTTTAATAATTTTTTTAAATTTATTTAGTATCTTGTTGTTAGTCGTCTTTTGTTTTGTTTGTCTTACTCTAAATTCTTTTCCAATTCAAAATCGGATTTTTCTGATTTTTCTTCGATTTCGTTAATAATAACAATTCATCTATCTTAATTTATTTCTTTTATTGTTTTTTTTACATATACATACATAGTTTTTCAAAAATCAGGGCAATAATAACTTTTTTCTTGCAAATTTCTAGAAAAAAAATTCTGCAGTCTCTTTGTTTTCTCGAAGTTTCTCAACTGTCATTTCTTTTTTTTTTTTAATTTTTAAAATTAACAATCGCTACACTTCGAAAAAACAAAAGACTGCAGAATATTTATTTCTGGAAATTTACAAAAAAAAGAACAACATTTGACAAATTAAATAACAACCGACGATCGTGTTTCAAGCTTTCGAATTTAACTTCTTCTTAGGAATCTTTAATAAATAGTTTTTTTTTCTGTGAATATTAGCGAACTAACGTGTCTGATTCTTTTGTTTTTTCGATAATGATGAAAAGACGGACTATAAGTCTTTTGTTTTTGCCTTTGTACTATTCATTGATCGCCTTTTGTTCTATTATTATCAACTTTAACGGGTCGAAGACGTTAATGATTAATCGATAATTTATTGATCGTCCATTATTATTTTTGTTAACAATCGTCGATCATGTTTTGTTTTTCTCTCTTTTTTTTTAATTCCGATTTGCTTCTAAACCGCCAAATTTAAACAATGAGGACGAATAAAAAGCAAAAGAAGATCGACGGCGGAAAAGAATCAAAAGATTAACTGAAAACAAAAGAAACAATAACTACAATATTTAAGGAATAAGATAAAAACAAAAGAAGATCGATCGATGGCAAAAGAGATTCAGAATATGGTAAATTAAAAACAAGCGAAGATCGATGGCAAAAGAGACTCAAAAGACCAACAGGAAGCGACAATATCTAAAGAAAGATGAATAAAAAACAAAAGAAGATCGACAGTGGAAGAGAGTTAAAGAAAACTAACGAAAACAAAAGAAGCAATAACGATAATAATTGAAGAATAAGATAAATTAAGTTAAAAACAAAAGAAGATCGGTGGCAAAAGCGGCAATATGTAAATAATGATGAACAAAAAAAAAACAAAAGAAGATCGATCGATGGCAAAGGGGATTCAATATAAAAAGAAATTAAAAACAAACGAAGATCCATGGCGAAACAGACTCGAAAAACCAACGAACGTGACAATATCTAAAGAAAGATGAATAAAAAACAAAAGAAGATCAACGGTGGAAGAGGGTTAAAAAAACTAGCAGAAAACAAAAGAAATAATGATGATAACAATTGAAGAATAAGATAAATTAAAAACAAAAGAAGATCGGTAGCAAAAGACATTCAGAATAAGATAAATTAGAAACAAACGAAGATCGATGGCAAAAGAGCCTCAAAAGACCAACAGAAAGCGACAATGTCTAAAGAAAGATGAATAAAAAACAAAAGACGGTCGACGGTGGAAGAGAATTAAAAAAATAACTAACAGAAAACAAAAGAAACAACAATGAAATAATTTAAGAATACGATAAATTAAAAACAAACGAAGATCGATGGCAAAAGAGACTCAAAAGACTAATAGAAAACGACAATATCTAAAGAAAGACGAATAAAAAACAAAAGTAGATCGACGGTGGAAAAGTATCAAAAGATTAACTGAAAACAAAAGAAACAATAACTACAATGTTTAAAGAATAAGATAAAAACAAAAGAAGGTCGACGATAGAAGAGAATTAAAAAAAACTAAAGAAAACAAAAGAAATAATAATGATAATTACTGAAGAATAAGATAAATTAAAAAACAAAAGAAGATCGATAGCAAAAGAGACTCAAAAGACCAACAGAAAGCGACAATATCTAAAGAATGACAAAAGAAGATCGACGGCAGAAGAGAATAAAAATTTCTAACAGAAAACAAAAGAAATAATAACGATAATATTTGAAGGATAATATACATTAAACAAAAACAAATTAATTAAAACGAAAGAAGATCGACGACGAAAAATAATTAAAAGATTAGCTGAAAACAAAAGAAACAATGACGACAATATTTAAGGAATAAGATAAAAACAAAAGAAGATCGACGGCGGAAGAGAATCAAAAGTTTCACCGATGAAAACAAAAGACATAATAATGACAATATGTTTTGAAGAATAAGATGAGTGAGAAACAAAAGAAGAACGATGGCGACAGATGACGAATTTCGTTAACGTCTTGACTCGGCGAAAACAAAACACGATCGCTGAATTCGAGTCGAAAGAAACAAGTTCTTGTCTAGAAGTAAATCAAAAATCGAAAGAAAAAAAAACTAGAAAGCGAAAAACAAAAGACAATCGATAGGTCATCGAAGGCAAAAAATTGAAAAATTGTTCAAAAAACAAAAGAATGCGAAATTGTCGGCCAGTTAAGAGAAAAAAACACTGGAATTTATTAACGCCTTCGATTTGACGCAAAGCGACTTCGAAAACAAAACAGGATCGACAAGTTGATCCACCGTCGATCTTCTTTTGTTTTTTATTCATCTTTCTTTAGATATTGTCTGTCGCCTTCTGTTGGTTTTGTGCCGTCGATCTTCGTTTGTTTTTAATTTATCTCATCCTTCAATTATTATCATTATTGTTTCTTTTGTTTTCTGTTATTTTTTTTATTCTCTTCCACTGTCGATCTTCTTTTGTTTTTTATTCATTCATACATTATTCTTTAGATGTTAACGTTTTCTGTTAGTCTTTTGAAACTCCATTGCCATCGGTCTTCTTTTGTTTTTAATTTATCCTGTTCTTCAATTATTATCATTATTGTTTCTTTTGTTTTCTGTTAGTTTTTTAGAAATTCTATTCCACCGTCGATTTTCTTTTGTTTTTATCTTATTCCTTACATATTGAAGTTATTGTTTTTTTTTTGTTTTCAGTTAATCTTTTGATTCTTTTCCACCATCGATCTTCTTTTGTTTTTTTATTCATCATTCTTTAGATATTGTCGTTTTCTGTTAGTCTTTTAAGTCTCCATTGCCATCGATTTTCGTTTGTTTTTAATTTATCTTATTCTGAATTTCTTTTGTCATCGAGCTTCTGTTGTTTTTGATTTATCTTATTCTTCATTATCATTATTGTTTCTTTTATTTTCTGTTAGTTTTTTTAAATTCTCTTCCACCGTCGATCTTCTTTTGTTTTTTTTATTCATCATTCTTTTGTCGCCGTTTGTCGGTCTCTTTTGCCGTCGATCTTCGTTTGTTTTTAATTTATCTCATCCTTCAATTATTATCATTATTTCTTTTGTTTTCTGTTATTTTTTTAATTCTCTTCCACTGTCGATCTTTTCTTTTTTATTCATCATTCTTTAGATATTGTCGCTTTCTGTTGGTCTTTCGAGCTTCTTTTGCCATCGATCGTCTTTTGTGTTCAATTTATTTTATTCTTCAATTATTATCATCGTATTGTTATTTTTTGTTTCCTGTTTTTTTGATTCTCTTCGATCTTCTTTTGTTTATTCGTTAAATATTGTCGTCATTGTTTGTTTTGTATTCTGTTAGTCTTTTGATATTCTTCCGCCATCGATCTCGTTTTGTTTTTAATTTATCTTATTTATTTTATTCCCCAAATATTGTCGTCATTGTTTCTTTTGTTTCCCGTTGACATTTTTAATTCTTTGTTCACCGTCGATCTTCTATTTTTTTTTTATTCGTCATTTTTTAAATATTGTCGTTATTGTTTCTGTTAGTCTTTTGATTCTCTTCCGCCGCCCATCTTCTTCGACGGCGTTTCGCGTTCTTTTGTTTTTTGAACAATATTTCGATTGTTTTTGTTTTCTTCGACGATCCATCGATTGAATTTTTGTTTTTTCGCGTTCCGAGTTTTTTTCTTTCGATTTTTAATTTGCTTCTGAACTAGTGATTCGAACTATTCTTGTTTCTTTCGACTCGACCCCATCGTGATGGCTTTTGTTTTCGTCGAGCCAAAACGCTAACGAAATTCGTCGACTGCTTCTTGTTTCTTTGACAATTGATCGAAAATTCGTTGCTTGTTTGTTTTTTCTCGCAATCTTTTTTTGTTTTTGATAAATAAGATATTGATGACCATGTGTATTTTTTTGTAGGATGATCAAATATGTGACGGGGACGGATGACGACGCGAAATTATCTCCGCATCTCGTCTTGAAGACAATCTCCACGAATCAAGCGCGCAACGTCATCATACAATTGTCCAAACCCCTGTCAGACATTGCTGATCTCATCACCGACAACATCACCCTGCTGCAAAGACACAAGGATAAATTAGACAAAGAGCAGGCGTTCATCAAGAACCTAAACGGTCGCCTTTACATCCCCCAAGTCGACTTGGAACTCATCCGACTGAAACACCCGATCACCGTGTGCACTAACTCCAAGTGCTGCGAAGTCTACACTGTAAGTTCGAGCCGCGATAATAAATATTCTTTACTTACAAGGATTTTAGGTTGGAGGACTCAAGAAGACCCACTACAAGCAAGTGTGCCACGGCCGTTGTTACCTGGAGGGAGTTCCACAGGACTTAATCGGGCCACCTGCCTTAGTGAACTGCTACGCGATTGACCATCCTTCGAAATTGTGTTACGAGTGCAAGTGCGATTTCTCCTCGCACATGCACGTTTATTACTTGACGAAAACCTACGAGAATCAATTGAAAAACTCAGATATACAGACTCAGATTAGTGACAGAGAAGGTGTGGTTGATGAACGGAAGGCGGCGATGAAGAAGCTCGAGGTCCTCAACCAGGAGTATGAAGCTGAGAGGGACGTTATTATGAAGTGCATGGCGAAGTTCGCTGGATTTTTGAAGCAGAATGCCATCGTTACTTACAACGATGCGTATCAAGAGTACATCACTTACCTCATAGATAGGTTAGTGGTTGGATGATACTCTCTTGTTTACACCAAACTTTGGCTTTTGTTATTTAGTGATGCGCTCGTTTTCTTGCATTATCTTTATTCTGGTCTGTTTGCGTTTTTTTTTTTAAACGTCTGTTTAGTAATTTCTTTTATAAAAGTCACCGAAGAGTAAAATCCGATTTGCGTTCTGCTGTTGGGTTTGAACCCGGCGCCGTCAGCTTAACAGCCGACCGCACTGACCACTGCACCACCGAACGGTTTTTAAACGCTAAAGTATTACCTCTCATATAAAGTTGAGGGACGGACGTTTGCACTTTTGGATTGTTTTAAAAATTGGCATATATTTTGAAAGAAATTATTCCAAAAGAAAAATAAAAATATCGGCAATTTTTTTTCGTTAACGTTGAAATTTCTGCGTTTTTTCGTTATTGACCTCATATGAACGAATTGCAGGGAAAAGTCCTTGGGCCCCCAGACTGACCACAAAACTATCTTGCACTATCAAACCTTAATGAGGCAGTACTTGGCCGAAAAAGAAATTCTAGTTGAGGCTATGAGGGTAAGCCCGGGAGAAACCACGCCCATCAGTATCACACCAAAGGACATACTCGACTCCGTCGGATCGTTGTTTTTCCTCAAGTGCACCGGCGGGAAAATTCGCGAACTCCATTTAGAAGAGTACAAACTTAGGAATAAAGAAGCAGAGCACAACAAGGAGTACGTCCTGGAAGATTTCGTCTGCGAGAGGGCAGACGAGGTGAATTCAGAATCAAGTGGCGGAGGGCGTGAGTCGTCAGATGACAGCAATTTGGAGACGAAATTCGGCCAGTTACTGAATTGGTATTTCAACAATAAATTCAAGAATTGATGGGGGTAGGGGGAAACGCCCAAGCGTTTAGTAGATTGATAAATGCGATCGCCCTTGTAAATAAAAGTTTTATTTTTGTGTCTGCGAATTTTTTCCGACCTCATTTTCAACGCGTAAGGACGATCCACGCGCCTCATTATATAACCAGTCAAATTGAGTGATACTTCACTGAGGTGTAGGCCACTTAAGTCACTCCAATTTTCACACTCGATTAGAAAGATTTACGTTCATTTATAGGCTTTCCTTAGAAGCAGGTGAATACACAACATGGTGATCATACCAAGAGAAAACTTATGGCACACTAACTGCTGACTGTATCCCATTACTTACCATTACCATTAACTATATGAAATTAAAACAAAACGAAAACAGCCTTTTTCAATAAATAATAGAAGAAAATAACAACAATAATTCAAAAAGTTGATATTTGTGAAGGAACTATTCGTGTAATTGAAGTAAAAACACTTCGTGTGATTTACCGATAAATACAGAGCTCTACTTTAATTATTTTTTCTACTTAACGCTAGATGGCGACGACAATAACATCTCTCTATTATGCCACGAAAAAAGAATAAATAACAGGAGGAGTCATACTACCAACAAAGCTAGTAGATTGATTACTAATCTTGTAATCGTTCGTTCTCTGTGATTACTTTCTCCACCACCTCCGATTAAGCAATGACGATTACAATTTGGATAATAACAAGCTATGTGTGATTTTGGATGATTTGATCACAAAAAGTGATCGGTATTGATCAGTATTAGGTTCAATTCACCTAATCATTGATTCCATGATTGGTTTGAACAAAAACGGCGACACAGATGACGTCACAATTAATAAAAAAAAAATGGAATCAAAGTAGTTGTAACGAGAGAACTCGATTATTTACTACAGGAACTCCATCTGTCGGATGGGGGAGGAATAATGGAAGTTTTCTTTTTTAATATAAACGACTTACGTTTCGGAATGAATTCTTTCAGGGCCGACGCTGGTCGTTGTGCAGATTGTGCGACGCACAAGGGCGCCTGATCACAAGGGTGCCAATTGTACTTAAATAAATATAACTAAAAATGAATTGCTTTTGAGAATAAAACATTTAAGTTTCTCAACAGAAAAATATTTTTAGAAATTTTCGATGGTAAAGTGTAAACCAATTTAGATGGAGGTCTAAGTGCGTAAATAACATTTTAATGGTTTAGTGTTAATTCGTTCTTGTGAAGGCAGCCCTCAATTTCTTTAATGTTATCCTCCGTTTGTGTAGGTTACACTTAAGTAAACTAATTGTTGTATCATCTGCAAATAAAATAAGACCATTCCCATTTTGAGAACATTTATACAAATCAGAAATAGGATTGGCCCCAAAACGGAGCCCTGTGGAACACCAAAGATACATTTGACCTAATATTGTTGATGACGGAAAACTATTTCCTATTTTCAAAGTAAGAAGATGTCCATGATAGACTAGTGGTACTGAAATTATAAAATTCAAATTTTTCTAATAATTTTGAATGTGAAACGCAGTCTAAAGATTTATGAAAGTTACCAGAAAGTTACACCAACAATCTTTGTTTTCTCTAGCGTAGGTGGTTTACAGCATCAATTGTGGACTTATTGGGTCCAAAGCCAAATTATTTTCCATAAAATATATTAAGGTTTTCAAAAAGATTTTAAAATCTGAGACTTTAAGGTTAATGTTGGTAAGACAGAGATGCACCTGTAGGTATTCAGTTCTGTTTGGTTACCACTCTTATGAATTGGAACGAGTTTGATACGAAAAAAACTGGTACACCAAATTTGTCCCTTTGTAAATGCAATTCAAACTGCGCATTTGTATTGTGGCGGACGCGCGGTGGGCGCAACTCCACTTATGTGCTCAAAAGATGAGTCTACAATTTACGATATATAAACAAGTTGAGAGAATAATCATAACTCGACGTCATGAAGTGCAAACCCCTTGCCCAGGCGGGCGTACGCCTGGCGGATCCCTGGGATCAACGGCGCTTCGTGGAACGTGATGATATTCCGCTGCGGGGATGTCTAGTGAAACCAACCGGTAAGTTGGTCGGTGTTACCACTCCGACGGAGGTGATAATGCACTTGGAATGTCGTACGATGTCCTGATCTCGTTGAATGCTTCCCAGTATAATGCCCGGCGGTGGCAGTGACTTGATTTCCGTCTTGTTGCTCCGACGTGGAATCCGCTTCTGGAGAGACGACTGGGCGTGCGGTGCCCATACTCTTCCTTGGCTAATATCCCGGTGGCGATGTTAGAACGACTGGAATTACCCTGACTTTTTGGCAGCAGTGCTAGATCAGCTTTCATTCAGCCTAACCTTTCAACAACAGCGCTTGGAATGTCGTACGCCGCCCTGATCTTGTTGAATGCCTTCCGGTATAGTGCCTGGCGGCGACGGCAACTTGATTTCCGTCATGTTGGCTCTGTATGGAATCCGTTTCTGGAAAGACGACTGGGTCTACGGCGTGCGGTGCCCGTACTTTTCCGTGGCTGATATCTCGGTGGCGATGTTAGAACGACTGGAACTACCCTGACCTTTCGGCAGCAGTACTAGCTCAGCTTTCATCCAGTCTGATCTTTCGGCAACAGCGCTTGGAATGTCGTACGCCGCCCTGATCTTGTTGAATGCTTTTCGGTATCGTGCCCGGCGGCGGCGGAGACTTGATTTCCGTCGTGTTGGCTCCGTGTGGAATCGACTTCTGAAGAAACGATTGGGCCTATGGCGTGCAGTGCCCGTACTCTTCGCTGGTTGGTATACCGCTAGCGATGTTAGAACGACTGCAACTACCCTGACCTTTCGGCTACAGCTCTTGGAATGTAGTACGCCGTCCTGATCTTGTTGGATGCTTTCCGGTATAATGCCTGGCAGCGTCGGCGGCGACTTGATTTCCGTCAAGTTGGCTCCGTAATGGAATCTGTTTCTGAAGAGACGACTGGGCCTACGGCGTGCGGTGCCCTTACTCCTCCTTGGATAGTATCTCGGTGGCGAAGTTAGAACGACTGGAACTACCCTGACCTTTCGGCAGCAATACTAGCTCAGCTTTCATCCAGTCTGATCTTTCGGCTACAGCGCTTGGAATGTCGTACGCCGCCCTGATCTTGTTGAATGCTTCTCGGTATAGTGCCCGGCGGCGGCGGAGACTTGATTTCCGTCGTGTTGGCTCCGTGTGGAATCGACTTCTGAAGAAACGATTGGGCCTATGGCGTGCAGTGCCCGTACTCTTCGCTGGTTGGTATACCGCTGGCGATGTTAGAACGACTGCAACTACCCTGACCTTTCGGCTACAGCTCTTGGAATGTAGTACGCCGTCCTGATCTTGTTGGATGCTTTCCGGTATAATGCCCGGCGGCGATTTGATTTCCGTCAAGTTGGCTCCGTAATGGAATCTGTTTCTGAAGAGACGACTGGGCCTACGGCGTGAGGTGCCCTTACTCTTCCTTGGATAGTATCTCGGTAGCGAAGTTAGAATGACTGGAAATACCCTGACCTTTCAGCAGCAATGCTAGCTGAGATTTCGTCCAGTCTGACCTTTCGGCAACAGCATTGGACAGGCTCTGGTTCACTGCCGTCCTGGCACGCTTTATATAAGTCCTTAATTACTCAGCGTTCCTGGAACTCACGGGTTTAATAATACGCACGTGTTTTCACGCGCTTCTCGCATGGCCTCAGTATCACAGCAACCAGAAAACTTTAAAAATTTAAAAACTCAGCTGTCATCGACATTGTGATAATTCTTAACTTTGTTTAAACAATTTGTAAGGAAGGTGGGATTAATTTGAAAGACAGATGGGATTAACGCCAATAAGAGCGATAGTTGAGGAATATTAATAATCAGTAACAGTCAATACTAGCCATGTTCGCATTTTCGTGATAAGATTGTTCGTGTGCGGTCGGCTAATCGCTTATTGACCTTAGGGAGCATCCGCGTGCTGTATACACTGAGTTATTCGTTTTTCAAACACTGAAATAGCGTTCACAACTAAACGTTTGCAAATATTGGCTCTCTTGTCCCTTTTTTGGCGAAACGATAAAGGAATAATTTGTTCAGAATTTTAAAAGGGCGCCAAAATTTGTTAGGCACCCAAGCAGCGGGCCTGAATTCTCGAGTGAATTGACCTGGATTGAATATCTCTTTATTTGCAAGATATGTTCTAGCAAGATATGTTTATTAGCAAGATTAATTTTATCAACCTTGATTTTTAACCTCCTTTAATCAAGGATTTAGGTAAAAAGAAAAAAAGTGACAGTTAATTAACGTGATCGTAAAGTTGAAGTAGACGCAACAATTATAATAAAGCAGATCAGGAATTGCAGTCAAAAGAAGTACATAAACCCATCTAGTTGAGATTAACGATAGTAATTCGGGTTGATTTGAAAGCGCCATCTGTGGAGGAATAAAGAAAGCCTTTTTTTATATATATAAACTTTTAGATGGATTTGCTAAATTAATTTCAAAATACTTACAACTGTTGATTATTCAACAAGAGATTGTCGATCGAAAGCCACACTTATTCAGCAGTAGCTCCATCTAGGGGAGGACGGTAGCAACTGTCGATCGAGAAGTACTTTTATTTGGGAAGACAGGTTGATGGGCTTCATCTTTTGGAGAACAATCAACTCTCTCTTAGGTCAATTACGTTGAACAAATAATTTTATTATAGTGCATCGATCTTTTCCATTAAAAGAGAACAGTTCCTAGCCCCATCTATCGTAAAACAAAGAAATTTTTATATATTTACAAATTAGTTGATTCATAAAACGCAAATAGTCATCGTGAATGAGGAGAGTTGATGTCAATGTGGAGTTGATGATGGTAGTAATCATACTTGTTGATTTTGAATGTTAAGGAAAAGTTGAAAGCTCCATCTGTTGTAGAATAATGAAAGTTTTTTTTTTAATAAATTCGATATCTAATCGATTACGTTCGGAGATAGATCGTGGAGCATATACAAGGCGTCCACCGCAGCGAGGGGTCCCGGTAAACCAAACAGTGCGCTTTATTTCTTTTTAGGTGCTTTGTTTATGGGACTGGTTAGCGATGACCGAGGAGGCAGAGAGAGACTCGCGCCGAACATTCATCACCCGTTTCAGGGCCGCGTGTTCTCAGAACACCCCGACATCATCACCGGCTCGGCTCGGCGGCTCATCTCCGACGATGACCAAGCACTATTCGGACCGCATTTTTTAAACGGCCGCCTTGCTTATTTATTAATAACATCGGCCGGATTATTACAGATAAGGCTCGCTAATAACGTCGACGACGCACAAAAAACACAGCGCCACAAGCGTTCTAATTACGAAACGACGAATTACGTGCGATCGGTATGTGGAACGCGATGAAAGTTACCAGCAGTTACATGGCGTTAGTTGGCTGCAGAGTTAGATGAGATTGGATTGGAGCCCAAAAAAAAAATGGATCGAAGAGGAAAAAAATTGAAATTACGATAAAACAAAAGAACGCGCGCGGTTATTTACCTCCGGGCAGGCTCTGTTAATGTGCGCCCCGGAAAACTGAAAGGCCGTAACAATTTTTCAACTCGTCCTGAAATCGGTGGGATATAAAGTCTTTACTTCGGGACCAAGGCAAATAGAGAGATCCAAAACAAAGAAATCACGCTAAAAATAACTTGATTGTATGTATAATGAAAAATTACACTAAACTACAGAATTGCCGAAGTTAATTTTCCTTTCGGAGTAACGCAGAACTGTACTTAGTTTGGTTTTTATAACTCTTCTTTAAATAAAGCTATCGTCAATAAATTAGGGTGGCCAGATTCTTTGGTAGCCAATATGGATCAATGATGGCTAACTACATCAAGCTTCTGCATAACTATTTCAATTAGATCCTCTCTTTAACGCCTTCTCGTAACTATTTCTGTTAGATCCTCTCTTTAACGCCTTCTCGTTTTTATAACTGTTCTTCAAATAAAGCTATCGTTAATAAATTAGAGTGGCCAGATTCTTTGATAGCCAATATGGATCAATGATGGCTACCTATATCAAGCTTCTGCATAACTATTTGAATTAGATCATCTCTTTAACGCCTTCTCATAACTATTGCAATTAGGTCCTCTCTTTAACGCCTTCTCGTAACTATTTCAATTAGATACTCTCTTTAACGCCTTCTCATTTTTATAACTCTTCTTTAAATAAAGCTATCATCAATAAATTGAAGTGACCAGATTCTTTGATAGCCAATATGGATCAAGGATTGCTAACTACATCAAGCTTCTGCATAACTATTTCAATTAGATCCTTTCTTTATCGCCTTCTCATCGGCGTTTTAAACTTATTTGTTTTGTGATGATGAGGCTTCGGTAGATTTTAGCCAATGTCTCTGCAGTGTATACAGAACTTGTTACGACCCTATGGTCAGACCCCTCAGCTTCGTGAACTTTCGCCGTCGCCCCACATATATATAATCTTAATCTCGATCTTAGTCATTTGGCGAAATTTATTATCTACTTGGAGTCATGGGACAATCAACCGTCATTTCAAGGTCGACTCATTAATGAAGCCCGAGGCTTAATTCACTTATTGAAGAAACTCATTGCTTCCCAATAGTTGGGGGATTCCTATAAAGAAAGATCAGTTTTTCCGTAGAAGACTTCTCCGGTTGTTCTGTGGTTGGTTCATCTAAAGTCCCTTTCGTTATTCTGCATTAGATGGCGCTGTCAATTACTTCCGATTGGAATTCTGGTGACTTTAGTTCCGATTAAGGTTACTGCACTTAGAAGATACCGCCATTAATTTCCGCGGCTTTCGCCCCCCAAATTAAAAGACGCGATGAAAGCGTAGATGATTACGACGTTCTCCGATAGATGTCATTTAAAGATTGAACTTCGATTATTTTCCAACATATCGAGCTCTCGATATGTCCCTGCAATCGATTTCTCTATGAAGGACTTGCTTGATCGATTTGTCGTTTGATTGCTGCTAGTTGATGTAAAATTACTTCATCAGGTGGACCTCTCTAATTAGCCAAAAATTTCTGTAACTTAGAAAAAAAGCTTTTACCATTCTCCGATAGATGTAACCTTCAATATATCTATCTCTGTCAAGAAATCGACGATCTATCGATTATTTTTTGTTTTGTTTTTTTTCCATTTCAGGCTCTAAACAATTGCTTGTTGATATAAAGACAAAAAAACGATAAAGTGCAGCTGTTTTTTCAATAATTTGTTCATCGTCTTTTGTTTTTTATTATCAATCTCTCATCGCCATTCGTTTTTCGCGTTCGCTTTTTTTTGCTTTGACTTTTAATTTCAATAAATCGGCGCGAATTCGAATTCTCTTGCTTCTTATACAATTTATCGATTTCGTTTCCTCTCTCTCTATCGATTGTCTTTTGTTTCTTCGCATTCCAGGTTCTAAACAATCAGAAAACGTTTCCTTTTTCTAAAAACTTATCGCTGGTATTTTGTTTCTGGCTGCTCGTTTCAAATGTTTCCCAACAAATCGGAGCCGATAGTACCGGGTGATTTTTTAAATCTTTTATCAACTCTTGCCATGAAATCTGGACGGCCTGTCTTAGCTTAAGTGAAAAGTATGTCATTGCACTCCCTGATGGTGTTTTACAGTAAAGCTAAGACATGCCGATCAAATTCCATGGCAAGAGTTGATAAAAAAAAATTAAAAATCACCCAGTATAATAATAATATCTTTATTGAGTCGTAACATGTTATTACAACTGTATTGTCTTCGTCCAATGAATAATTTCCAAGGGTTGCTTTTCATAAATTTCCGTTTTTTTTTTCCAAAGCTTAACGATCGTCATTTGTTTTAATTTTTTAAATTTTGTTTCTTTTCCCGAAGCCTTTCACACAGTCTGCTTTGAGGATTTACTGGTTTTTATCGATTTTGTTTCTCCATCGGTCGGCGCGATCGTCTTTTGTTTTCATCATTTCGAATTTCGATTCCCGTAAATGTGTTTATCGTTCCCCGATAGATGGAGCCTTTAATATATCTCTGTAAAAAATAATCAGTTGATTAGTGACATTTTGTGAAAGGTAATCGGTAATGGTTGTACTTGAACTCTGCAATAAGTTAACTCTAATATAAAAATCAAGTAAAAAGTTGAACTAAACTAAAAATGTTCAATTGTTTTCCAGTAGTGGAGTTTTCTTTGCTTATTTGTATTGATTTCTCGACTGATTTTCTATTGTTTATTGACGGTGATCGTCAATCGTAGTGTGAACCGAATTGGAAGCCCCATCTATCGAGGAACAACGAAAGCTCTACTTTACAAGTAGCCATCTATTGGTAATCAACGAAAGCTTTATTAATACACAATTTTGAATTAATTCATCAATTAGTAAAGCTTATCAAAGATTATCACTAGGTGACTTCTTATAAATTAGAACTTTCGTTTATCGTCGATAGATGGGGCTTCGAATTTGGTCCATATCACAGTGAAATCCCTACAATATAAAAACGATTAATCACTACTTGAAGTGATGGGATACATTTATTAGATTAATTACCTGATTTATCGATGTGGCGTGCTTTTGAAGACACAAATACCAACCTTCGGGTTTGCTTTCGAATTCAACCACCGTGGTGGAATCGAGCGAGACCTTGAAGAGTCTCCGGGCTCGCAGGCGGTCGGGGAAAAAACCGGCAGAACGTTTCAGCGATAACCTTAATTACTCCCCGACTTAATTACCGATGAACAAACAGGACGAGCGCCGATCTCTTCTTCGACGTGGGCCCGCAGAAACGCGACCTTGATTTACGGCGCCGCCGCGAATTCGTCGGACGAAGACCGAGAAAAAAGCTGTAACATACCCGTTTCGGAGTTATAAATAACGGCGATTAGCCGAGGAACGCAACCGGTAATCAATTTTGAGCCGTGAGATTCATCGAAATTAGAGAGGCCGAAAGTTTAGAGAGAGAGAGAGAAAAAAAAAACAACAGCCAGGAAAAATAAAATTAATTTTTTGGGGCGATTTATTTACAGGTATTTTCTCGAGGGCCACTCGAGTGGACGTCAAATTAATGGTAATGTGGAATACCTGTAACTGTCCGGGGCTTAGATAAAAGTGAGTAATGAAGTACAGACGTCGATGACGAGCCCCAGACATGAATTTTGTGTTTCAAATCCCAACCGATAAGAAACGCGATTAGCGGTAATTGTCCGAGTCCGAGGGCCGCTTGGAAGGATATAACATACACACTTGCCTGTTACTTTTTGGAGTTCTTAATAAAATAACACACGTGCTTTTATGTCTTATAATAACGTCACAAATATAAAAAAATTACTTACGTGAAAGAAACACAAATTTGAGGTTAACCGAATCGATGAAACGTCATTTTGTGATTGGTAGCCTCGAACCCAAAACGCGTTAATCTCGACCTCCTCTTAAATTCGCAACTAAAAATTTAATTTCCGGTCAATCTTTTGAACCGAAATTAAAAAAATAATTATAATTAAGTGATTTACATGAGAATAAGTTTATAAATATATTTTTTTGCAGAAATTATCTTGCAATTAGTAGTAATTAATCTCAAACCCAAAACGCATCACCTCGGTGTTAGCCTCGAACCCAAAACGCGTTTGGGACTTATTTGTTGCGTTTAAATTTTTAATTGCAATAAATTTAGAAATCCATTCGCGCAAAGAAGTAAAACAATTATTAACGGAGAGAATGACATACAAAAATACCTACAAGAAAATGGGGAAATATTAATTTTTTGCAAAGTCGTCGGTGATTGGTCAACTCGGGTCAGGTCAGATGAAGCCGACGCCGAGGAGACGCTTAGAGTCGAAGCAGGAAACGCGTGTGTTTGTGTTGTGGAAGCTGGAAGTTGGAGAATTCCCGGTTGTTTCCATTTATTTCCCGACGAGCTAAAGAGCACCAGGTTCTCCAGGCCGCGTACTTCAGATTCCATACAGGCCAATTAAAACGGAGGGATATATTACAGGTATGCGACATATTTTAGCGTTTTAGAGCTTGCTCGATAAGGCAATGGAAGTTAGAAAATCTTTGAATATGCAAAATAGGGCTTTTGTATCGAAAAGTTAGCCAAAAAATATTAAAAAAATTATTTGGGTGAATCAAACACAAATTTGAGGTCATTTTGCGACTGATAGCCTCGAACCCAAAACGCGTTAATCTCGACCTCTTTTTAAATTTGCGATTAAAAATTTAATTTCTGGTCAATCTTTTGAATCGAAATTAAAAAAAATAATTATAATTAAGTGATTTACATGAGAATAAGTTTATAAATATAATTTTTTGCAAAAATTACTTGCATTCAATAGTAGTTAATCTCAAACCCAAAACGCATCAGCTCGGTGTTAGCCTCGAACCCAAAACGCGTTTGTGACTTATTTATTGCGTTTAAATTTTTAATTGCAATAAATTTAGAAATCCATCCGCGAAAAGAAGAAAAACAATTAATAACGGAGAGAATGACATACAAAAATACCTACAAGAAAATAGGGAAATATTAATTTTTTGCAAAGTCGTCGGTGATTGGTCTGCTAAAATTAAGTATAGGCCAGTGTTGCCAGAGGTGGTGATTAATCACCAGATCTAGTGATTTTTGTTTTTTGTTGATTTATTGCCTGGTGATTATTTTTAAATACAGTCAATTCCGGATATAGTGAACTTGAAAAATGCATCAAAACTGGTTCACTATATCCAAGATTCGTTATAAAAGAAATAAGTATAACATTATTTATGTTTATTATGTGGTTTTATTGTAACATACATTCGAATGACCTGAAATACACTAGTTTATCTATGTATATATGTACTTATATATTTATGAATTTTGTTGCAAGTCGGTTTTGATTGCAGTGAATTCCTCGAGCATCCTTTGTACAGCTGTTTCGGTCCTATTTGGGGCCTCGTCAGCAGAAGCGTAACTCGAAAACTGCACTGTAAATCAAATTCTCGAGCTACGCTTTTGCTGACGAGGCCTCAAATAGAGCCAAAACACCTGTACAGAAGAAGCTCGAGGAATCAAGTGCAATCAAAACTGACTTGCAACAAATTTTTTAAAACTTTCATTTTTCTTTAACAGCACGCATGTCCACCTTGTACGAGATTACTTATTAAAGTGGCAAACTGACTGCAATTTGTCAATCCTATGCAATATTAGGTCAAAAAGCGATCGCTTTTACTTTTCTATATACATAGAGTGAACCAAAAGAGTGGTACTGGTAACAACTTTTTTATTTCAAATGGCACGCCCTATATATGAAACCAAATTTGGATTTCTCATAAAATTCTACATATTTTCTCTATACCATTGTCTATGCCTAAACTCAATCGTTCTTGAGATATTAACATTTTGTTTAAAAACTGCCATTTTCAACCACCATTTTATTTATTTATTTTTAACTCTAAGATCAATATTTTTGGTACAGATATAGTTGATATATAAGCTTATTATAAGCCATTATTAAATGTACTTTTATCTCTACAGGCTGGTCATGGTATTAAACAAAATATCAGAAATTTCAAAATGACAAAAGTGAATTTTCTTAAATAGCACGCCCTGTATATTTCCATCCTAAATTCTTCGTTTAATAAAGTACTTTCATTTTTATTAAGTATGTCCTATACCTATTTACGATATTTTTTTAAGATTTTCAGATCTATTTGAATTATTTCTTTTAAAATGAATAATTGTCTAAGTTGGCCTTGGAAAACCGGCAAACAAATGGACCAGTTGACATTAATAATTACTTTTCAAAGTGTTAGACTGTTCTGAACTTTCAGTTGTGAACTTGTTAAGACATTTTTAGATTTAATGAAATATTTCTGTATTCAATGGTTGCATAGCCGAGTTAGTCGGGTTCGCTGGATACAGGCTTGGTCTAGGCAACTGTAGGTATGGGTTCAAATCCCCTCCTGGTGTATATAGGTCCAAATGTGAGAGATGGAGTACTTATGTGATGAATTGTTTTCGGATTCATATAGATTCCTTCAAACTGGATTTTCTGCGTTTCCCTAATTTGTAAGACGAATGCCGAAAGAAAACATCGATTAAGTCGGTCGCAGCCGCAGCGGGTCATATCAGTGTAGCTAGCCTAACACCTGTCTGACAAGCTCATAGAGAGAATGGGGCATGAATGGTATAAATACATGTATAATTGTCTAAAGAAGACACGTATTTAAAATAAGTAATGCTTTGAACTTTATCATCGCTTGAAAAATTTATTATTATTATTATTCCACGACCACCTTATACATTTATTCGTTTTTGTGAAAATCCATGTGAGAATGCCCTTACTGGTAATATTTGCGGCATCGTCAAGGCAGAAGTGTGTGAAAGGTGCCATTGGCGGCACAGTCGACCAGGCCGGAACCAGCTCCGGTTTTACCGGTGTGTGTGAAAACGTCCTTACAGTCGATGGGACGTCTAATGTTTTGAAATCACTGATTTAAACGCGCGTTACTCACAATCAGGCGCTTCCCACAAAACGATCCCGTCCATTAAAACACGATAAAGTAATTGAGCCGGCGTCGCTTATCTGTCCCCCTAATCGCAGCGGCGGCGGCGGCGGTGGCGCACGTCAAGAGTGGACGTCTCCTCTTTGGAAAACGGTTCAAAAGTCGCAATAATTACGTGCAAGCCGATCCAGGGGGCACCGAGACGGGAGCGAGGCAAAAACAACGGCCGGCATACCACGGCTTAAGTGTCTGTTTGCCTCTCTTCGAACAAACAAGAAGGCCAGGAACGGCATAAACAGACGCGCTGCGCCGATGCGAGCCAGTTCGAAACGAGCAGGCTGTGAGTGAGTTTCGCTCCGCGCTGTCACGCATTATCACGCGCACCTTTGAATGGTGAGAGTGCGTTTTGGTTTTTCGGCGGATCCGCTCTAAAGTAATGGCGTGAATCTGGGACGTTTCGTACGATTGTACCGGAAGCAAACTTTGCTGTGGTCGTTTTGAAAAGGAAGCAAGTGTCTGCGTGTTTGAAGCACGTTAGAGGTGTGCAATGTCGATACTTTCTGATATCGAGTAGATACTGATACTTTTGTAATTGGTATCTGATACTTTAGATCCGATACCGATACTTTGAAATTAAATACAAATTTCCAACTAGGTAGTAGGTACTTAACACTTCAGTTGACTCAATACAGCAGGACTTTTAATTTAAATATTGTTAGACTTCAGAAAGTATGTGATATTGATACTAGTAGTGGACATTAATCCAATAAAAGAATAATTGAATATTTTATCAGGAAAAGAATATTTTACAAAATAAAAACGAAAAATTTTTTATTATTGAAAGATCTTGTCCGCATCGGTGGTCTGGGTCGGGATCGGCAGTCAAATAAGGTATAAATAAATTGTCGAATTCGTACATGAGTACGAGGTTTGGTCCCGATGTTGATACTCGGTATCTGATATATTTGTAGCTTGGTATCTGATACTTTCGAATCCTCCCAGTATCGGATATAAAATATCAGATAAATACTTTTTGCACATCACTAAAGCACGTTCACATCCAAGTAATTATTGAGTTTGTTTAATTTCGGAGGCGCCACCGCTATGCTTTCCGAGAAAGTGTTCCTATTTAAAAACTGGCGAAAAACTTTCAAAGTACTATAGTGAATTGACTTGGCGTATAACGAGTCGCGACAAGTTCAAGTATGTTATTGATAACGCGGTTTATCGTTTTGGTGGTGTGGTGTGGATTGCTGGTGGTGTCCGCAATCGAACAGCAAGGGACGTTTTCGATTAACAGTCCCGTCGTGAGGCAACAACCACCTGACAGTCTTGAATGGACGTCGACCACTTCGATGACAACAGGTGAGAGAGAGCGACGTTCTCCAGGCTAATTAATTATTAATTATCGCTTCGCGTTCGCCGGCCATCACATGCATGCGATGTTGTTGATGATGGTGATGAGTTCGGTTCGATGACCTCCTGCATTTGTTTTATGCCGTTGTTGCGCGCATGCATGCTCGGAATATTCTGCTGCGGCCGTCGATAAATTATTTATGCTTTTTAATTGACGCGCCGAAGCGCTCTTCTTTTTTTTTCGTTGTCTTCTTCTTCGACGATAGCAGTCGTAATTTAATGAAATTATGCGCGTTTGACTTTGCTTGTTTAATTAATTGATTTTTGGTAAAAACAAACATATATTGAAAAGCTTCTCTTCTCTGTAAATTACTTATGTTTTTTAATTGACGTGCCAAAGCGCTCTTCTTTTTTTCCTTCTTCTTTTTCGTCGATCGCGACCATAATTTAGTTACTTTATGCGTGGTTTGCGAAAGCTAATTTATTTAACAATCATTTCTTTTTATTGCTTTTCGTAGAAACAATTATTAATGCTTTTTCAAGTGACGTGCAGAAGCGCTCCCTCTTCTTCTTCTTCTTCGTAGTCGTTCGCGATCGTAATTAAGTCGTCGTACGCGTGCTCGATTTCACTTGTTTTTAAAACATTTGCATTTTTCCTGAAATTTACGTTTTCGACCTGTTGAAGAACGTAAGATAGAAATCAATTAAATTTCCAAAAAATGTCGGCCAATAATTAATTAAATTAAATTGTTTGCTTCAGTTATTATAATAAAACAAAAGAGGACTCGCTGCCAAGTTAATGGAAAACAGAAGAATTGCTAAACTGATATTAAAAAAAAGAATGACGTCTATAACAAAAGTTGTTTCAGGAGGAAATTAAAACCCGAATATTCAAAAAAACAAATAAATAACAAACGATTTGGAAGAATTCGTTGAGACAAAAGAAAGTACAATTTTCTAAAAAAGAAAAAAAAAAACAAATGAATGGAAGGCGTTCACTTGTTTACACGTTCGTAGATTTCAAAAAAGAATGAAAACAAAGCCCACTTTTTTTTTGTCAAAGATGTCATTTTTTAAATAAATATCTACAGCTGTGTATTGTTTTGTTTCATATTTTCTGTTGATATTTAAAAAAAAAATGACGTCTATGACAAAAGACGTTTCAGGAGAAAATTAAAAACCGAAGATTCAAAAAACAAAAGCCGAACTTGCAATAAAAGACAAAAGAAAACACAATTATCGTTTATTAAGTTTATTCTGGTTTTAATTAAATTTAAATTAAATAGTTTTTCGTAGAAACGTACTCGTATTACTGAAAAAACTGACGAGCAGAAGAAGCGCTCTTCTTTTTTTTTACTTCTTCGTTTCTTTGTCCGTCGTTCTTGGGCGTAATTAAGTTAATTGATTTCATTTGTTTCAAAACATTTACGTTTTCGACCAATTGAAGAACGGAAGATGGAAACAAATTAAATTTCGAAACAATGAAAATTACAAAAAAAAACAAAAAAATTGTTTACATTAGTTTTTGTAGTAAAACAAAAGACAACTGACACAGAACAGAGCAAAACATTGACTCGTTGATGTCTGCGACAAAAGAAAATTGAAAATCGAAAAAAAACGAAAAAACAAAAGACGATCTCGTAATTGTCAAGAAAAAACATATGTATTAGATGACACAAAATTCAATTCGGCAAAACAAAACACAATTGTCTACAAAACAAAAGAAAGTAGTTGGTCATAAGTTTCGAAAAAAATGAAAACAAACGCCTCGTGTCAAAGACGTCATTTTTTTTAATTTCAACAGTTTTGCGTTCTTTTGTTTTTTCATTAACCGTTCGCCTTTGGCTTTTGCTATAAAAAATATAAAAATAAGTTCCTTCTTAATTTTATATTAATTTTTTTGTTCTGGTTTCTTATTTCATTAATTTCTTTTGTCTTTCGTTTTTTCTTTGACTATCGTGTCTTTGAATTGTGACAGAATTTTTTAAAATTAAATTTATGTTTTATATTAAACTCAACTGTTTTCTTAAGTATTTTTTTTTCCATTATTATTAGTATTATTGTATTTTCCATTATTTTTTTTAATCTACTTCTAAGTATTTTTGTTATTAATCTGAACTCTATTGAATTTTCTTTTTCCTTTTAGATTTTAATGATTCTCTTACTTTATTCTGTAAATTGAATAAATTACACTCTTTTCTTTTACTTAGTAACTTGTCATCGGTCGTCGTTTGTTTTTTTTTCATGTTATTTTGAACTCAATGTTTGTAAATAAGATTATTCTGAAATTTTGTTTTGTTTATTAGCTTTTTGTTTATTTTTAAATTCGTTAGTTTATTTATTTTCCCACATTTCTTAGGATATTTTATGCCTTATTCGCTTTCTTTTTATTTTCCCTTTAATCGACTAGCATTTGTTTTGCTTCATTAATTGATTGTCAATTGTTTTTTTTATTCTTTGCTTTTGTCAATTATATTTCATATTTTGTTTTTTCATAAATGTTTTTATTGTTTATTGTTCCTTCGAACTGTTTGTTAATTTTTTTTCTTTTCGTTAGTCGTTTGTTATTGTTACGTATATTTCGTACAATGATAAATTGTGACGATATTCTGAGATTTTTAAAATATTTTATAACAGTTTCTAAATCTAATATCTTACCCATGTTTTGTCTTTTCCTGCTTCTTTTGTCTCTTGTCTTACTTCATCAACTGATCGTCATTTGTTTTCTTCTTTGTTCGTCTCTTGTCTTACTTCATCAATTGATTCGTCACTTGCTTTCTTCTTTGATTTTGTCAATTATATTTCGTATTTTATGTTTTCTGATTGTCTAAAATATTTTATAATAGTTTCTAATTAGAAAAAAAAAATCGCAACACGTTTGCGTTCTTTCCAGCTTCTTTCGTCAATCGTTCGTCCCTTGTTTTACTTCATTAATTGATCGTCATTTGTTTTTTCTTTGACTTCGTCAATTATGTTTCGTATTTTCTAAAATATTTTATAACAGTTTCTAATCAGAAAAAAATCTCAACTCATTTGCGTTCTTTCGTGTTTCTTTCGTCAATCGTTCGTCCCTTGTTTTCCTTCATTAATTGATCGTCATTTGTTTTTCGTTTGACTTTGTCAATTAAATTTCGTATTTTTTATGTTTCTTGAGATTTTCTATTACATTTTATAATAGTTTCTAATCTGTGTTCTTTTCTGTTTCTTTCGGCAATCGTTCGTCGCTTGTTTTATTTCATTAATTGATCGTTATTTGTTTTTCCTTTGATTTCGTTTTTTGTTTGACTTTGTCAATTATGTTTCGTATTTTCTAAAATATTTTATAACAGTTTCTAATTAGAAAAAAAAATCTTAACTCAATCCTGTTCTTCCATCAATTGTTCCTCACTTGTTTTACTTCATTAATTGATCGTCATTTGTTTTTCCTTTGACTTCATCAATTAAATTTCGTATTTTTATGTTTTCTTGAGATTTTCTAATACATTTTATAACAGTTTCTAACTTTGTCTTCTTTCGTCACTCGTTTGTCACTTGTTTTACTTCATTAATTGATCGTAATTTGTTTTTCCTTTGACTTCGTCAATTAAATTTCGTATTTCTATGTTTTCTTGAGATTTTCGAAAATATTTTATTACAACAGTTTCTAATTGTAAAAAATCTTACTCGTTTGTGTTCTTTCTTGTTTCTTTCGCCATCTTTATTCTTTTGTCAATCGTTCGTCACTTGTTTTGCTTTATTAATTGATTGTCTTGTTTTCTTATGACTTCATCAATTGAAAACATTTATTTCATTGAGTCATAATTGTTTTTTTTTTTTTAATATTACAGAAAGTTAACAATTTCTCTTTCTATTATTCGTGGTTCCTTTCCGGCATATGCTTTTTGTTGTGTTTTGATTTCTTTTTCATGGAATCATTGCTCGGTGTTCTTTTTTCTTAAATTACTTTTTAAAAGTAAGAATTTTTGTTTTCTTATTCGTGCCTCCCCTTCGACTTTCATCGTCAGTCGATTTTGTTTCGTCGAACGATCCTAATTTTTTGTTTTTTTTTTTTTGTTGGCCAATTGGCTTACGTATTTTTTTTTTCATTGAGCCTTTGATTCAATTTTTCCGCTTTGCATGATCGTCATTTTTTCTTTGCCATTTGTATTTGTGCAGTTTTTCTCTTTTTGTCTCGAATCGTTTGTTTCTTACCTTTATTTATTTATTTATTTATTATTATTCTTAATTTTTTATTCCACGTGACTGAGATCCTATACTTTAAGAAAAAAATTTATTCATTGGTCTGATCGTAGCATATTTCTAAAAACTTGCCGTGCTTAACACCGTGCGATCGAAAAATAAAAATCTAGTACTGCGCAATTAACACTGACATTTGATGTTGTTAGCGACAAAATAAAAACGAGGTTATGTTTCACAGCAGTTTATCGAGGACGTTGATTGTTGAATCATAGTTAAATGCCTCTCATGTTTGTGTTTAAATTGCTTGTCAATGTCAAATTGCTCTGTAACGTAACCTAATTTTTATTCTGTCGCCGACATTTTGATGTAAACGCTACCAATTTTGAATAAGTTTTTTTTTCTCGAAAACAGAATATTTGCTTGCACTTCATAGCACAGAAGTATTTTTGGACCTCCCCTTGCACACATACCTCAAACTATTCGTTACATTCCGGATAAAATCGTGGCAATTTTTCAAATTGTGATCGGTCTCTACCTGCAACATTCCAGACCTGATCAATCAAGCCATTAGAAATTCTCTCAAATTGATGACTTATCAATAAAATATTTATATTGCAAAGATCATTGATTTTCATGGTGAGAAAAAAAAAGAAACGTCGTTTTCTAACGTGATTATCACCGAGTCAAAACGCGCTCGACGACACCTCGCTGGTCTATTAATCAGCCATTAGCTTAAGAGGTTCTCGCTGGTCGGCGTTCTGAAATCATAGAGATGCCATTCTAATCTCGTTTAGTGCGGCCGTAAATCGTGCCCGTTTTCGAAATCGGCCGTGATCCTCTTTGCGACTTACCTGTGCCTGAGTGCTTTCACTTGTAACGATAAGAAACTCTTTATCGTTAAGGAGGTGGTCCCCGCGTCGTCGCCACAGAACAGGTACTCGAGGCGGAATTGTTTCTTGGGCAAACAAAATCTCAACTATTTCGACCATCTACCACTTTACAAGTTAAACGATTCTTCGAAAAAGGCAAATGAAAATTGCACGTGTTTTAGAAGGTTTTTTTTTTGTTGTTGTAACTAGAAGATTCAAGAAAAGTGAATACTAAGAATGTTGCATTCAGCATTTTCTCGCCAAGTCAATCAATTTATTTCTATTGTTTTTTTTTTCTTATCATAAATTCGGTCATATACAGACAACTTAAAAAAAGATTAGGCCTCTTTGTTGAGATGTGTTTAGAACATTCAGACATCAATCATGGGCTGCGTTCAGAAATTCTGGGTATGGCATGCGTTCAGAAACTCTTGTCCAAAATAAAACGTATAAATCTCTTTAGCATGCTAATGATCGATCGTTTTCGTCGCTCTAGTCCTAATATAAGGGCGCGTTGGCAAAATTGGCTTATCCTATTTAGATATGTTAAAAATAATTGGGGTGCGTTCAGAAAATTGCTTCGACGTTCGTTCAAAGTACGAGTGGATAAAAGATGATAAATTGATTAAGTATGGCTAATTTTATTTTAAATCGCACAATTTTATCAGACAATAGTGACGAGTCACCACGAATTTACTGCGTACAAAGGAAGAAACCTAATCTCCGGAATCACGCCGGTTAATACAGAGATACGTGGTACTAGCAGTAGTTATTCTTTGTTTGTTTATCGCGCGCGCGTAAACAAACTTCGTTTTATGGTTCCTATCAGTAAAAGTCATACGAAACGAAACGAGCCGTAAGCAAATATTGAACTTGCGATGAAACAAAGAGGCCGCGAAACAAAATCGCGCCGATGAAACAGATACAACAACATAGATGCTTGAAAACTGAGTCAGAAGCATCTAAATATACACACGTTCGTCGTGAATCATGTTTCGCCTTTTCTTTTAGCGTACGCTTACATCACAACTAGCGCCACTTATCCGTTCGGAAATTGTGTTCGACGCCGCCGCTCTTTACGCGCTCGCTCGTAAAACTGTATATGTAAGCCGTGGGTTTTCAATTGGAAAATTCCTCGCTTCGCTTTATTATTATTCGAGCTAATAACGGGCACGCCGTTTTCAACTGCGGCGACGATTACAATCGTAAATCTCATTACATCATTAGACTCCGGCTATGTCGACTTTATAAGGTGAAGGCAGATCGAGATTGAAAGTAATTAGCGTGTCAAGGAGACGTCGTCGTTTTAACTATTACATCTTGCTTTGAGCAAGAGTTTTCGGACGCACCCTCGTATTTTAAAAATATGGCAAATTTTCTGAACGTACCCCAACTCACACCTCAATGAAGAAATTATATGAATTTCTTGAATCCACACACTAATTTTTCGTTAAAAAGCAATAGACTTCAATAAGCGTTTTCTGAACGCACCCTTTCACTGAATCAGTTTTAGTAAAAGCAAATTTGTTACTTATCTGATGTGACAACGAAAAAAAAAATTAAAAAATCGTGCATATTAAGTACGGAATTGTTTATATTTTTTTTTTATAGAAGTTCTTTGAGTGTTCTGTAAAATTTGATTGTTTCCTGAACGTATGAAACTCATTTCTGTACCGACCTCTAATGAAATAGCACAAAACTTATAAAACGAAGTGGCTAACTTATTGAACGCATTAATATCTTGAAGATTGTGTAGTTTGCCTTTTTCAATTCGTGAAGAATTTGAACGCACTCAATTTCTGAACGTACCCCATTGTTGAATCGAAGTGGCATTAATTATACGCTTTATTGCTACATTGAATCAATTCTGTGAATCGTCGTCTTTAAATTGTAGATTTTTTTTAGTATTCAACAATCAGACATTTTCAGTTTTTGAACGTACTCAAATATTCTGAACGAATTCCTTCTTATCTCTGAACACCAAAATAAAATTTCTGAACCTGTTTTTCTCAAATTAGGCCTCCTTCTTTTAACGTAGCGAACATTTTCATAATTTAAAAATGTCTAGGTTTTTTGATTTGTCAAGAATCCTAACGCACCCACATTTTCTGATTGTACTCTAAGCGTGAATGAATTTCTAAGATACACATCAATACGTTGAATACATTTCTTGAATGCATCTTGTTGTAGTCGGAAATGTTTGAAATTTCAGTATGCGAATAAATAAATTTTTGGAACGTATTTCTGTGTCTAAAAGAACGCATTATTGTCTTAGTAAAAATTCTGAACGTATTCTTCTCAGGTAGACAACTTTTTTTTTAATATTGGACTCGACGTTTTCAAAATTTATGAGTCGTGGAGAATCTGAAGCTTTCTGAACGCATCCCATTACTAAGTAAAATTCTTAACGCATTTACTTGTTTTTGTACAACGTCTGACGCTTTAAAAACTTCTGAATTTTCGAACTTTCTTTGAATCCCCCCCCCTTTTTGGGAATAAATCAAATCAATTAATTTTTTTGATTTGTGAAGCATCTGGACGTACTCAAAATTTCTGAACGCAGTTTTTTTTTTTAAGAAACGTTCCCTAAGATTTGAACAAGTTTTCTGAATGTATGTTCGCTCCTGAACTAATTTTATGAACTTCTAATTCTAATTTTTCTGAACGTAAGTCAATCGACGAGATCAATTTTCCTGTACGCGACCTCAGATTATTCCTTTGACTTCATCAATTGAATTTCGTGTTTCTATGTTTTTTTCATCGAGTAATTTTCTGTTACTTTTTTTTCCATCATATTAGGACGCGTTCATAATATTCAGGCATCAACTGTGGGGTGCGTTCAGAAATTTGGAATGTGTGGTTCTTCTCTTCGATATGCTTTTATTGATAAATTGTGAAAGACTTTTTAAAATATTTTACAACAGTTTCTAATTAAAAAAAATATTCGTTTTTGTTATTTCGTGTTTCGTTTGTTAATTGTTTGTCATTTGCTTTGCTTCATTAATTGATCGTCATTTGTTTTCCTTTGACTTTGTCAATTGAATGTTGCGTTTACTTATATGTTTTTCCTCGCGTCATTTGTTTTCTGTTAATCTTTTTTCTTGTGATACGAAGACGCGTTTATAATATTCAGGAATTATCAGTGGGGTGCGTTCAAAAATTTCATGTGTGGGGTGCATCCTTTTGGCATGCTCCTGTTAATAAATAGTAACGATTTTCTGAGATTTTACAACAATTTCGTTCGTCAATCGATTGTTGTTTGCTTTGCTTCATTAAGTGATCGTCACTTGTTTTCCTTTGACTTTATTAATTGAATTTTGCGTGTTTTTTTTTAATCGAGTCATTTTTTTTTCCAAACATAAAGACGTGTTTAGAATATTCAAGCATTAGCTATAGGGTGCGTTCGGAAATTTTATGCGTGAGTGCGTCCCTTTGGCACGGTTATATTGATAAAATTAAACGATTCTCTGAGATTTTCTAAAAGATTTTACAATTTTACTAATAAAAAAAATATATTTCTTTTGTAAATCCGATCGTCATTTGCTTTGCTTCATTAATTGATCGTCATTTGTTTTCCTTTGACGTTATCACTTGAATTGTGCGTTTATATGTTTTTTCATCGAGTCATTTATTTTGTATTACTTTTTTTTCCAAATATACGAGCACGCGTTTAGAATATTCAGGCTTTAGCTGTGGGGTGAGTTCAGAAATTTTATGCGTGGGAGATTTTCTAATTTTTTTTTAACAGTTTCTAATTAAAAGAAATTATATTTCGTAAATTCGATCGTCATTTGCTTTGCTTCATTAATTTATCGTCCTCTGATTTTATCAATTGAGTTTCGTGTTTCTACGGGTATTTTTCCATCGAGTCATTATTCAGGTTTTTTTTTTTTATTATTATTGCATTGAGTATTCTCTCTTTTTTTCGTCAAGTTAACCAATTTATTTTCATCATAAATTAGTTCTTGTAAAGACGCGCTTAGAATTTTCAGACATTAACCGTGGGGAACGTTCGGAAATTCTATGTATGGAATACGCTCGGAAACTCCATTGATTGTTTCGTCGCCGTAGGTTTAATATAAAGATGCGTTCAGAAAAATTAGCAGATTAAAAGAAATTCTGTCAAATTCGGAAACATCGCTCACACTCAAATTGACACTTTGATGTTAATTTGAAATTCAGAAAAGATTCTTCAAGTTTCTTTCGTAAATCATCGTCGATCAAAGTAACTATGCTGACCATATGAGTAAATATAAAAGCAAATGTCAATTTCAAAAAAGGCCAAACGTCAGTTTTAAGTCTAAGTTGAGTGTGAGTGGTGTTTCTAATAGCGTTTTCGATTGACTACTCTAGAGCACTCTCAAAAGATCTCCATTGTTATTACATGAGGTTAAAGAAAGATGATAATGCTCCGAGAGTGCTCTAGTGCCGTCAATCGAAAACGCTATAGATTTCAAGTTGGGGTGCGTTCAGAAAAATGCCTGGACGCTTCAAGTATGACTGGATTTTTGAAATAAAATGTTCAAACTTGTATGCAAGTTTTCTGAACGTTCGTTCCCTAAGATTTCTAAATGCACCTTCACTTTTGAACCAATTTTCTGAATTTGCTCTAATTTTTCTCAACGTAACCCAACGGAAAAGTAAAAGAACAAAACATATAAAACGACGCCATGAGAAGAAAAAAAAGAACGCACATACGAGCATGTTCACGAGCGTGTCTTTCCGTCTGTGACAATTTTTCATATTTTTCAGCTCAGCTAAAGAAGGACGAATATTTTTTCTGTCTAGATTGTTAATTATTTGGAAATTTTCTTAAATAATATGTAATTAAATCAAACAAATACTTGGAATGATTTCTACATAAATTTTTAAGACCTGCTCTTTCTTTGAAGTGCATGGGCACACGAGTCGAAGAGACTTTCCGGCTTCATTTACGCGACAAAAATATTACCGACTTATTTTTAGTTTAATCATTCTGTGTCGTAGAGAAGACAGACGGCCTCGGTGGTAGACGAAGCGCCGAAAACGAGAAAGTCGAATGCATGTCGGCGTGGGCCAGACAAAGACACCTAGCGGCGCCACCGGCCCAACGCAGCGTCTGGCCCCCAAGTACTTCTGCATGTTCGTCTTAAGTGGCCTCTGCCTTTATCAGGCGACTTAAAATATCCGGTGACTAACGCGCATATAATTGGTGTCTTGGATCTTAACTTTATTATGCACTTTACTTATCGCCGCCGTTCGATTCTCATTCTATATCATAAATTATTCGGGCGTACTTGTTGTCTCTTGTTAATCTCAGCGGCGTAGATTACGCCGGTTACTTTGTCTTTTCTTTCCCTTCCTTCTCCGTCAGGGTTACACGCCTTTGTTTTCTTCAAGCATCGATTTTAATATTCATACGCCGTTGTCGTACAAGGATTTATATGTCGATGTTGTTGCACGTATACAAACGGCGAGTTTTTCAAGTCGAGACTTGACACGCTGCCAAGCCGGGGGGAACTTTCGTTTAGTCATTGCATTTTTAATAATCGCATAAATTCGTTTTATTGCTCGGGGAATAAATTACACGTCTTGTAATTATTAATGCGGTAATTGGCCGGGAAACGCGGCGTGCGAGATTCTAATTTCATGCAGAAAATCGAAGAAAACGCAACGGAATTACCACATGTAGTAATAATAATAATAATAATAATAATAGCAACCGATGCGCGTACAACGTTGTCCATAAATTCATTTATAAATTATTAATGTTCCGTGTATTCATTGAAAAGGCCTGCAGGCATTTGCGGACTTGAAACAGTAAATCAGGACCGGCACTGGCCTTCCAGAGATAAAATAAACAAAGAATCTCTCAGCCGCTTACTATTTATCTATTAAGTTACATTCCGGTTTTTAATTAACGTAAATTAGACGTCGTCTTGATTTAGGCTAATTTTATTCTCTAAACACTGTACGTTTTTAAATTTAAAAATACTTAGTTCGGAAAAATATTCATAGATGGCGCCACTCGACTTGTTTTATAGCACCTTTTTTTTTTTTTTTACAATATTTAGCTTTAGCTATCGTTTTGTACTAAAAATAAAACAACGATCGTCAATTTTTTCGTTATAAATGAATTTTGTTTTCTAAACACCTCACGTTCTTCGTTCCAAAATTTTTAGTTCCGGAAAATAATCATAGATGGCGTTACTCAATTATTTTTTTTTTAATATGTAGTAACTTTCTACTTTGTTTTATTTTATTTTATAATTTTTAGTTTTAGTTGTCGTTTTGTATTAAAAGTGAAACGATCGTCAATTGTTTTGTTTTGTTTTGTTAACAAGTCGAACCTTTTTCGAAAACGAATTGATTTTAATTGCGAAGTAATTCTGAAAAATTGTGTTTAACGTTTAACCTAAAAAAATGTCAATAAATGAATTTTGTTTTCTAAACACTGCACGTTCTTAATTCTTAGTTCCGAAAGATGATCATAGATGGCGCTACTCGATTTTTTTAATGAACCCTATGTTTCTAAACACTGTACTTAGTTACTAGAAGCAATCATAGATGGCGCTACTCGATTTTTTCTTAATAGTAATTTTCAAAGCACCATTTATTTAACAATTTCTAGTTTTAGTTGTTGATTTGTATTAAAAATAAAACGACCGTCAATTTTTTTACTTCTTTTCTTTTTTTCTTAACAAATGGGACCTTTTTCGAAAGCTTTTAATTGCAAATGAGCAACAAATTAATTCTGAAAAAAAAAAGGAAAATAAATTCTGAAAAAAAAAGGAAAATGAATTCTTTTTCTAAATAGTGCATGTGATTAATTTAAAAAATCTTAGTTCTGAAAAATAATCCTAGATGGCGCTACTTGGTTCTTTAAATAGTAACTTTCAAAACACTTTTTTATTTTAGAATTTTTACTTTTAGTTATCGTTTTCTAATAAAAATAAAACGATCGTCAATTTTTTCGCTTTCTTTTTTTTTTTTTCAAGTCGATCCTTTTTTGAAAGCGAATTATTGATTTTAAGTGCAAATAAATTCTAAAAAGTAGTGTTTAAACAAAAAAAAAATAAAAAGAAATGATTTTCTTAACACCGCCGTACGTTCTTAATTTAAAACGTCTTAGTTCCGAAAAATAATCATAGATGGCGCTGCTCGATATTTTTAATGGCATCTTTTAAAGCACCTTTTTATTTTCTAATTTTTTTATTGCGTTTTGGATTGATCTCGGACTGTTACACGAGGTAGTGTTTAACCTCAGAAGAACTTTGTTTTCTAAACACTGCACATCCTTAATTTAAAAATTCTTAGTTCCGGAAAACAATCATAGATGGCAGCTACTCGATTTCTTTTGAGGTGCGTTCGAAACATTCAAGCTTTGTCGTTGGATTGTGTTCAGAAATTCTTCAAAATCACCTTTTACAACACTTCTATGAAAAGTAAAGTGTAAGTGTCATCGTGACGTTCTTTACGATCTCTTCTAGCATCTGGTTACGGGAGAAATTTAAATAGATGGCGCTAACAAAATTGTTTTCGCGTTTGATACTTGAGAATAGTCGAATTTCACTTTCTGGACAATTGCAGGATTTTATTTAAATTCTTGAGAACCTCTGTCATCAGTTTGACGTTTATTCTTCGTTTTCAAAAGTGGAATTTGTTTTTTTTTTTTTTGAGAAATCAAAATTTGAGAAAGTTTCCATAAATAATATATGACTTTTATTACAACGAAAAATTAAAAATCAAAATTTACTCTCGATTTAAAAAAAAAACAGGCTTCTTTATGTGTTGGAGAAATACCTTAGGCCCTATTTTGTTTCGATGGATGATGATGATGATGCGGCCCTGACTTGTCTGATTTAAATGAAATGTGAGCAACGATCTTCCTCAGCACCAATAAAAATCAACGACAACTGCAAAACATAAATAATAAATAAAATGCACGACTGAATTGCTTTTGTATAATGATGCAATAAAAATAAATCAAAACGGTGTATGTCCCTGAAGTATATCGCATTGGGCAAACATCGATGTTTGTGCAGATAATAATAAGCAAGTAACAAACACGGCAAACAGTTTCCGGGAAAAATAACAGCAAAAAGCGCGGCGCTCATTTGATGCCGAGACTTTGTTGGTGTTAGCAAGTCAAACAAACCGCAATTTATCACATATTTATTTATTTAGAGCTAAAACCTTGAATGCGTTTGTTAAAAAGTAAAAACGTGGTGATCAAGAACGTCAGTGTGTGTGTGCGTACATGATATTTTCATAAATAATTTTTTAATTAGAACGGAAAAAATATCTAACTACGCCACTGTGTTTGTCTGATTTTAACACAGCTTTTGGTCATCTTTTACTTAGGTCGTAGGTCACGTGAGATACAGGAGTATACGGAGATCGTTTTTCTTATCTTCGTAGAGTACTGTAGAGTTACAACAAGAGAGTTGCTAATTTGCATAATAATATTGATTTCATTCTTCGGGACCTGCTGATACCTACGCCACGTGACGTTTTACTGTTCATTTACAAAACGTCGCGTTGTATTTTTCAAGCAGTGTCGTGACATGGTTTAGGGTAAATTTTTAATTGGGTTTAATTTATTAATTAAAGTTTCTTATGCATTTTCCCTGTAATCTGTGACATTCATTCTCTTACTTGCTTTATTTTGTCGGGTATTACTACAGTAAGCGTTTAAAAACTTGAGTGTATCAATCTCAATGGCCTTCTTTTGTTCTTGCATTTACATAATACGTTGCGCAATCAGTCAGACTGCCACACTGAATTTATAATAAATAATAATATCCTACTGCAAAGCTGTCATAGCACCGCGGCGAGTGACTAACGTATGTAAATTTTTTTTTCATTAAAAAATCATTTCAAAAGTATTGTTTTTTTGTTTGCAGCGGTCGCAATTAAGTAGCCTTGCAGCAACAATGTTTGCACGCACATATTTAATTAATAAGGCAGCCCAGACGGCTTTAATATTCATACATGAGCGTAAAAGTCGCGTTGAATATGCAATTAATTCGTCGCAGCGATTACTTCCTCCTTGCTTGCGCTTGCCTTTGCTCGTTTACCTCTTCGGCCGGAGCAGTTTCTCACAAACCCATTTAGCATCGCTTCTGGAGCAGCAATTATCACCACGGTGCGACGTTTGCAGAGGTTTCAGGCTGATAATTAATTTCCTTTCTCGTCCGGCGACCAGGCACTTAAAGGGATCTTAAAAGTCTGCGGTTGCATTGTTTGCTTCCTGTCTGTTGTCGGTTGGATGGTTGGTTGGTTCGGTTGGGCGGTGTGTGTTGAGCTTACCACCGGGGTTCGTCTTGGGCAAACAACCGCTTTTATTTCGGCGCTGCAGATAAGTAGGTGAGTAATCGGGTGATTACAGCTTTTGTTTGTGGTCGTCATTAAAACGGTGAGTGCTCCTTGAATTCCACGTTGTTTATGGCGTCCGAGTGTTTGTTCTTCATTTGTGTTTCCTAATTGCCCAAAAACAATAAAACACACGGTCACGACACAGAATATAGTATAGTTGCGGACATTTCAAAACAACGTTGAAAGTTTCATCTTTTGTAATCCCAATATGATACAGGAGCGCGCCGGTAAAATCCGGCGCCTGTGTGTCACATTTTAATAGGCGCCCCTCTACTCCTCTCTAATTACAAAAACTTACAACTCATATCTTTCTGATTAGTGATACGATATAGTATGTAACAGCAGAATATAAAAGAAAGTTAAAAATACAGTAGATTTTTTTTATACAGGGTGACTGATAATTATTCTGAGTAAAAAAATGAACGTCTTAGATTACCAGAAAAATGTTCTTCGGAACAGTTTATAATTAATTAAAAATTTACGTAATTTAAGTAATGCTTACGGTGAAAGTAGGAACGATTTACAACTAGTGCGCTAAAAACACAGGCTAGGGTTGCAGACATGTCTTGAATTTGGTAAACTTTTAATAGATTTGTGTTAACAATTCGTCTTTTATAATAATAGACTTAGTTTCTCATTGAACGGCGCGCACAAAACGAAATTATAATAATTAACAATCGAAACAGATACAAACATGTTTACTGTTTATAATATTTTAAATTCTGGTTGTCAAATCTTTATGGCGGACACGTTGCCTGTGGTAGTAAACTTTATTTACAACAAAATTTAAATTAAAATTAAAGAAAAATACTAGGAATTATTAATACGGAGATTGTAAATAGTGATTTATTTGTATACCTGTGAAAGCAGGTGTTCAAAGTGGACTGCTGTTATCCTTTGTACGGAAATCATTTGCATGCGTTTGTCAATCATTTCGGAGTTCGTATTTCAGCTGTGCACGCCTTAACACGCATAAATCTATAAAACACTTCTCTGACTGTATTTATTTCGTTCATTTGCTCCCATTTCTTAAGCAGGGCGTATCGTCGTTTTAGGGTCAATTTTTGATTATTTCTCGAAAACTAAAATGCATAGAATTTTTTAACATTTTTCTCATACTCTCGGACTTCGCTTCTTATTGTCGGTTTTTCTTTCGAGGAACAATAGTCAGTCACCCTGTATATGTACGCTTAGAGCGACAGCGAACAAAAATAAAGAAAACTCGCGCAGGTTCTAATTTTTTACTTTTTTATGTTAAACTATTTGAGAACTTACAAAATACTAAGAAATAGTGCTGATAAATAATTTGTTTAAAATATAATTAAAAATAATTTATTTAGACTTAATTACTGAATAATAATTTTTTGTTTAAGTATTTTCTCCTTGCCCACGATGAAAGATATAGAGGTGTTCCGACGCCGCATTCGGGTACGGCAGGCGAACGTAAGAGTCGGTGTGCGAGAGAGAAAGTGCAAAGCGGGATGAGATTTCAATTAAAAGCGAGAGAGACAGCAGAAAACGGACCGAAAATTCAATTACTTGCATTGTCTTACACTCGAACGCCACCGATCTCAACGCGTAGCCGAGTTCGTCGGACTACCTGTCCTTGCCTGAAATCTTTGCTGCCCCTATGCGTCCCACAAATTCTCCGTCATGATACTTCAGTTGTTTTTTTTTTTAACTAAAAGGAATTACCACCGAAAGATAAACTCATATTACACTAAGTTACAGGCGAACTAATTGAAGACCGTTCTAAAATCAGATTTTTCAATCTCAATACAGGGTGTTACGAAGCTTGAGTCTTTTATTAATATACAAAGTTGTCAGTTATAAAAAAGATTCAGTATCGTTTAAATAATAAATAAATTTACACGCTACGCTATGGTTGACTGTCCAGGACCTGTCAAGTGTGTATAACACAAGGCGGTCATGTGGTCGGCACCTTTACATCGCAAGACAGAAAGAATTAAGGATTACATGTGTATAATTTTAGATTTTATGTCAGCTAACCTGAGTTATTATTAACGTATGTGTATGTACATGTTTGCTTTGTGCGTTCGTAGCTGGATCTAAGTCAGTACAGTACAAACATCCACGGCTCTGGTGGGACTCGAACCCACACCGCCTAGCGACACGACTTCCAAAGTCGCCTATGTAATTATGCTTTTTGAGAATTCGTTGCGATTTCTATAAAAGACTAAAATTCAAGCACAGCTGTAGGTAATGGCCGAGTATAAATAAATGATTTTTTTTAGTTTTAAATTAAAAGAAAATTGCACATTAATTCTCATTGGGAAACTTTGGATTCGCTCATTTCAGCTATCATCCACCTGGTTTATTTATGCATGCCTTTTAATCTTCCTCGTAACTAATTCACCGCGCTGGCATTTTAATCGAACGCCATTACGCAAGCCTACTTGATCGAGTCAAAATTAATTTTCTCGGAACGATCGCCACTGCCGTTTCCAGCTTTGTTTTCGCTCGCTCTAATTGAGAGAGTCCGGTCGTCGTCTGCTCGTTTCAATGGCATTTTGTGCGCGCCCTCTACACGAAGTTGCGTCTATGGAGCGAGCGGAGGTCCGGCCCTAGACGGGCCCGGCGCCACACTGCCATTATCTGCAATTAAACCTACCCAGTTTTACAATTACTCCGCACGCAAACCCACTGGAGCGATGATTTACAATGGCAACGCTACAACAGCAACAAGTTGATGCACAACACAGTGCGGTAAGGTCGTGTACACATCGGAAACAAAAATTGAAAAGCACATTCAGGCCGAGTACACACCATTCGTAAAGCAACAATTAAAGAAAAAATGAGGCAGATGAATATAAATCGTAAATTGACGTAAGCACAAAACAAAGTTCTAAAAAAAAAAACTACAGTATAAATATATTCGAAGGTCAATGATAATGACGGCGATTATTAATTTTTGAGGAATTCAAACGGGGTTTATCTCCACGTTATCTGACGGCCTACACTCGAGATGATGACGCCTAAATAATCCTCAGATCGCTTTCGCAATCTGGCTCAAGTATTTATTTACTTTCATTTCTGACTGTGTTGGGGAGATAAGTTTTACGTGAGCGTGAGGGTCCCCCGGTGCTCAGCCAATTCATCGATTTATTGATAATTAATTGGGTGAATGCTTGCGCGATTAATCGGCGATGATGCGGTAAAATTTCGGCGATAACCGGAGATAAGTCGAGCAAGAATGAACATTTACATTTATTATTAGTATTATTATCTTTTAAATATTTCCACGTTGATATCAAAGTCATACGAAATTAATTTAAAGGGGATTTGAAAAAAATATTATTTTGATATTAAAGAAAAAACATAAACAAGATAATTGAGTCTTGCTAGCAACGACAAAAAAAACTATTAACATTAACCATCTCTAATAAAAAAGAAAAGTTAACACTTTTTCAACGACAAAAGAACTATGTACAGGGTGGGCCAAATTCGACACTTAATAGGAAAAAAATAAACAAAAAAGTTATACATTATAGGGAACAAAACAAATGACGATCGATTTTAATTTTTGTCTTAGAAAAATTAAAAAATTCTAGATGACAAAACAAACGGCAATCATTTATTTTTTGTATTTAACTGTAATTTTAAAAAATAAATGACGATTGTTTTTCAAAAATTGTACAATGTAGACAGAAAAATTCTAAGAGGCAAAACAAAAGATAAGCGATATCAAAATTATAAAATCAAAACTTCAAGCCAGAAAATTTAAAAAAAATCGTAGAAGATGAAACAAATTACAGTCGATTTCAAACATATTTAATTGTACCGAGTGATTTTAAAATTTTTTTATCAGCTCTTGCCATGAAATCTGGATGGTATGTCTTAGCTTAAGTGAAAAGTACAGAGAGATGGAAAATGATTGTCCTGATCCTATAATACTTTCCGTGAGCTTGATGTCAATATTTTACATCTATCACATGAAGTTTAGAACGAAAAGCAGTGGCGTGCATAAAACATTCATGAAACTTACATTCAAACCTAACGTAATTAATAAAGAATATAATTTGTTTAATCAGATTGCTATTACAATGAAATTAACTATTTTTCGTGAATGAACGACAATGAACTGTCTACAAAATCTAGTAATTCTCCCAGATTTCCCTATGTTACTAATTGGATGTAAATATCGATATCAAATTCCTGGAAAGCAGTGTAGGATCAGGACAATAAATTTCGATCTCCCTGTACTTTATACGGTTCTACAGTAAAGGTAAGACATGCCGACAAATTCCATGGCAAGAAGAGTTGATAAAAATTTTTAAAAATTACTTTTTACTATACTTACTCGTGCGCGAATAATAAATGGCGACTGATTTTAAATCTTAAAAAAATCGAGAAAATTCTTAATTGAAATGTTCAGCATAAGAAAACTTCAAGAATTTTTGAACATACATGACGTTTATTTTTCAAAACCTTTAAAAATTCTAAAATCGTGGAGTGAAAAATTAAAAAAAGAATGGAAATTCTAAAAGGCAAGACTAAAGCTACTTGTCTTTTCTATCTTTTTGCCTTGAACTTATACAATTTAAAAAAAAAATTAAAATCAATCGTCTTTTACTTTTCCCTCTAGAATTACAATCAAAAAAGTTTTTTTTGAAGTTTAAAAATTAATGGCGATTGCATTTTCTTTTCTCTCCTAGAATTGTTAACTTGAGTTTAATATAATATACAATTTTCTCCATTTTTTATAGAAAATTTATTAATTATAATTGAATTGGCTTCCGGTTGGAACCGCGTCATGACTGCTTCTGCTGCCGATGTTTCGTTCTCCAGAATGAAACTCTTCGACTAACGAGAAGCAGCAGTAATACCATAGCGGCAGCAACAGCTCTGAGGAAGTTCTTTTGCAATGGAGAACGAAACGTCGACAGTAGAACCAGTCGTGACGCGGTTCCGATTCAAAAACTAAAGAAATTTTCGACTTTCCTATTTTGAATTTTTCAATTTCCTCATTTTCAGGAAGTTAAAATCTGTTTAAAAATTCCTGCAATTGTTTTTTTTTGTTCTAAAATTTTCAAAAATTATCGCAAATCGGTTTTGATTGCAGTGGATACTTCAAGCATCTTCTGTATAGCTGTTTCGGCCCTATTTGGGGCCTCGTCAGCAGAAGCGTATGTCGAGACTTCAGCTGCAAACCAAACCGACGTGTCCCAGGTTATTCGCAAATGCGATGTAATAGTAATGAGTAGCTTGAATCGCGATATCCTGCGATCACTTTTTGTCACAACTTTGCAGTAGGAATGAATGAATGACCGCCTTGCACGGAATGACTTATTAAGTAGCAAATGGTAGTCATTTTTAATGCAAAGTTACGTCAAAAGTGATCGCAGGATGTCAAAATTCAAGCTATTCACTAAAATTTTCAGTTTAGATCTAGTTTTTAAATTAAAAAAAAATCAGGCCGATTTTCCTTTGTTTTGTTTCGCAGAATTTTCTACCTTTGCATTTAGAATTTTTTCGATTTTCTCAATTTGAAAATCTAAAATCAGTTTACAATTTCTTCCTTTGTTTTATTTATCCTTTGTCCTTTGTCACTATAAACAATGACAATAAGCAGTGCGTCCCCGAGTTATAACCAAACCGCGGATTAAAAAGTACCGTCGCATCTACGTCCGTAAAGCTAGCTTTACACGATGCCTCATTTCGTACGTCTTGATGCGTTTATAGCGCAATCCTAGTGCATGCTTGTCTGCATGCGTTAATTTTCGATCTAATTCCATTATTTCCAAAAGGGAGCCGTTTTCGTTTTTTGCACTTTGTTATTAAGAATACGCTTAAACCGAACTTATGTTAGGTTAATTATATAACAAATAAAAAAATTATTTGTTATTATTTTATTGTATTCTAGGAATATGTGTTGGCGCTGCTGGGGCTTTGTGACGTCTCACTGATGGTGCTCATCGCGAAACTTGTGTGGCGAAATGACTGGTTGTAATGTAACGAGTTTTAAGACGTAAAATATTTCAAATGCCATTCTATTTTCGTGTTACAGTCAAGTTGGCCAATAAAAATGAAAGTAAACCTAGGAATTGCAATTCAAGTCATGTTTGCCTATCCGTTACGTAACTGGCATTCCGAGCGTTACGTAAAAAAAAGCAATCGAGTGTCCTACAATAACGATAAATAAATAAATAAGTAATTCGTGCCCAGTCACTCTTTTACCTCTTATATTTGACGAGTAGCGGCCGCGCTGAATTACGAAAAACGAAAACAAACAAGTATAGAAACATCCGAGGTTGTTATGAAGAGCTTTGTGTCGACCGCCTGACATCGACATCGAGCGGACTCAATAGGCGCACGGTGGAAAAGCAAAGTAAATAAACCGCACGGCAATAAAAAGCGCACCGTGCATAAAGGATTCCTAAATAGCGGAGCTGACATGATGACAAAAGGAATTTCCATTGTGCGCTGCGTCGGGTTATTTTTATTTGGGCCCGGACGGGACTCGCCCGCACAGGTCCGAACAGGCGGACCCCTCCTCCTCTTCCTCCTTGTCGTCCTTTTCCTTCTTGTTTCTCGTGGCTCGGTCGGGCGAGCACGCAGCGCAGGTAATTAATTAAAAATGTTTGTTTTTATTACTGGCGGGAGCGGGATTAAAACGAAACGCTCCAAAATGGACGAGTCATTCGTCAGGCCGGCCCGGCCGGGCGGCGTCTAATTAAAAGCGTACTGAAACTTAATTACCGCTTTCGAAGAACAACGGGGCGATCATATTTTCGATTGTTTTATCGGTGCGTGTTTGGTTGGCCGGTTTTACCGAGTTAAAACTGATTCAAGGACGCGGCGGCGTAAAGAGCCAAAACGATCACAGAATGCAATGGAAAATGTGCGCCATAAATCTTAACGGAGAATGCGTCGCTTTACATATTGCGGCTGAGGAAGGAAGGTCACAATACACGGACCACCTTTATAAACTAAAAATCATAGACGTGGTACAGGACAAAAGACAGGTGGCTTTAGTTTTTAAACTTAAAGAAAAAACAGAATATAAATAAAACAAATGACGATGACGGTTTTCGGGTTAACCGTCCAGAAATTCATGGACGGACGCCACTGGAAAGTCAAAAACCGGTCATCTCAGACCCATGATGCGACATATCAAATCAGGCTAGAATTTGATTTACAATTTGAATATGCAATAATATACAGGGTGTTCCATAAGAACAAACGCATCTTTGGTTTATTACTCGAGAATGCGGTGCTCGAAAACGATCTTATTCGGAAATAAATATGAACATGAATATAATTTTTGTGTTCATCTATTTTTTCTATGGTGGATAATAAAGGTGATAAAGCAACTGAAAATTTATTGTGACTGTGCGAAGAATATACAGCAATTTTTTTTGTCTTATGTAACAAATTGATGGAATTTTTCACTGATTTTTTTTTGAACTCTAGTCTCTACATTATCCTACAAAAAAGAACGAATGCGCTCCTCTAATTATCGCTCGCTCTTTATAACTTTAATGAGTCATTACACGATCGTTCGTTATACACGTTATTCGAGCGCAAATTAAAACTTCCCCGCCTCCGGCATCGCGTTTTTAATTAAAAATTGGTCTCCTCCGATCGAAGTCATCTCTTAAGTTCCCTTCTTCTTCGGCGCGCCGCTGCACGTGAAACAAAAATCCATCGAGGAAAAAAACCCCTAATTGCGTTTTTGTGCGCGTCGCCCAGTGACTCGTCGAAACCGCCAAATAATGGTCCTCCCGATCGGCCCGGCAAGAACGATTTTATCCGACGGAAATTATACGGCGCGAGGGGAAATTATTTTAAACAAACCGGGCGTCTTTGTTATTAAGCAATTACCGCGGAATCTAATTGCACGTAAGTATGGCCGGGAGGAAGACCCGCCGGCAGCGTTGCGCTCTCTCAGGTAAATAATAACACGACCGGACTGGCTTTCGATGCAGGTAACGATGCGAAATTACAGAGTGTTCCTCCGACAGACTTCACTTCCCACAGAGGTAGAAATCCTAGATGGTTTGGCCCTATGAGAGAAATTATACATACATTGAGATGTCTGTTGAAAAAAGGGGCGGGTGCTTAAATTTCTCATGATTTATTATTATTTGTACCTACTACTACGGTTAACTCCAAACTTGTAGCAGAAAGAGCAGTTGTAAATAATAATTAAAGTTCCTCAAATTTAGAATTCATCATCCAAAAGTTAAATGCATTTTGCATTTGAACCAAGTCTTGCGTCAGTCACATGGCTGAACAGTTTGATAGTGTTCTAATTCATTCCCCTTGAAAAAAAATCGTAATTATCATTTGATTAACCTCGAAATATTCTTATGTGAACAAGATCTAACTTTTAATCGTTAATTTTAGACGTCAAGTATCCGTTGGTGGAAATGACCAACGCAAAAAGAATATTGTTACATTCCCTGATACAAATTCTATTTTCAGACTGGTCATGCTACCTATGTATGAGTAAGCTAAAAATTCTAGTGGTTTCCAGACTCGCTCTAGATGGTGGTAGAATTTGCTGGAACATTCGGTATCTTTTCGGCATTATTCTCGAATAAGTGAATTAGTATCGGTATAAGAGACAAGCGGCGCGCTTTTTAAATGAATTTTAATTCGAAAGCGAAGTATCTAGCCATTAGAGGAGAACGATTAAGTTATAGAAATGACATTTGTTAGACGAGTGTTGCAGCTAATGCTGCAACTCTCGTAAACATTAAAGTCTCAACGACGCAGCAGCAGCAGCAAGACCAACAGCAGCAGCAGTAGCAGCATCACCACCAGCAGCAGCCCTGAGGAAGTTCTTCTGCAACGAAGAACGAAACGTCGGCAGTGAAGAAATCCGAGACACGCGGTTCTAACCGGAAGCCAAGAATTCAACAAACATTAAAGTGTTTCTAAAATAAACAACCCTTATAATTTGTGAACCCCGAAACATCAGAATGATAGAGATTGAGAAACGTGAGAGCTCACACGTTGCTTAGTGACCAAAAAATCACGTCACGTTGACAAATAACAACAAATGTCAAAGTGACAGAAGTCAACGCAACAAAAATCAAGGTGACAGACGTCGAGAAACGACAAATTGACAAACGTCAAAAAAACAGACGTAAGAAACGTCAGAATGACAGACGTTGAGAAACGTCAAATTGACAAATATCGAAATAACTGATTTAAGAAATGTCAGAATGATAGACGTCAAAATAACAGACGTAAGAAACGTTAAAATGAGAGACGACGAGAAACGTGGGGGATCAGAGGTTGCTTAGTGATTAACTAATCACCTCACGATGACAAATAACAGCAAGCGTCAAGATGACTGAAGTCAAGGTGATAGATGTCAAGAAACATCAAAGTGACGTCAAAATAGCAAACGTAAGAAGCGTCAGAATGACAGACATCGAGAAATGTCAAAATAACAAAAGTAAGAAACGTCAGAACGATAGACGTCAAAATAACAGACGTTAGAAACGTTAAAATGACAGACGACGGGAAACGTGGGGGCTCACACGTTGCTTAGTAACGAACAAATCATGTCACGCTGACAAATAACAACAAACGTCAAGGTGACGGACGTCAAGAAACATCAAAATGAAAGGCATTAAAATAACAGATGTAAAAAACGTCAGAATGACAGACGTCGACAAACGTCAAATTGGCAAACATCAAAATAAGAGACGTAAGAAATGTCAGATTGACAGACGTCGAAAAACGTAGCGGCTCACACATTGCTTAGTGACTAACAAATCAAGTCACGATGACAAATAACAATATATGCAAATAAATTAGCCAAGAAATGGAAGAAAAAAGAAGCGTAGTTATCAAAATTTGAAGCCAGTTTTCGAGGAAACACTTTCAAATGTGCTTAAGTGTATCGGGTCTTCAACAAAACAATACATCTTAGTTAGTTAGCCTTGGGAAAAAAAAAACCGTATGTCTTAGCTTGCATAATCAATTTCTTATGCCTACGTCAAAAATGAATTAAACATTCGATTAACCTCAAAGTATACATATAACCTCAAAGATCTATCTATTAATTAATGCAAAAAGAAATTGTTCTTAAAAGTATGTATTAAAATCAATTGTCTTAATTCAGTACCTTCGCGTAACCTAAACTTCCAATTTTGACAGTGTTTGCGATAATCACAATGTCTGTGCAGTTCAATCTGCGATACGTACTTTGTCCAAGGTTGACTCGAGGTACTTTTTTTGTTGAAGACCCGTTATATCCATGAATGACATGTGGAAATTAGGCTTAGAATTGAGCTACGAATCGTTCGTCATTTGTTTTTCTTTCTTTCGTCTGCTGTTTTTTTTTAATCAAACATCTCAACAAGTGAAGGTCGCTTGTTTAGTTTAGTTTAGTTTTTTTACTTCAACTATTTTTTATTTGTTTTTTTTTTTTGTGCCGGTAGAAAGCGGTTTGGTTAAAGACAATTTAAAAAGAAATGCAAAAACCTAGGGGTGGTTCAAAAAGCAGAAAAGTCTGTTCGATTGTTTTGTTTGGCATTTTTTTTGCTAATTATTTTTTTATTCCATACCGGGCGATTCAGAAAAAAAGTGTAAAAGAAACCTAACCAAAGGTGGTGCAGAAAGTGAAAAATGCGAGGTCGATTGTTTTGTTTTGGCTTTTTTGCTTTCACTATTTTTCATTTTATTTTTTATTGTCCTGCACCAGTAGAGAAATTTGCTTATTAAGGACGATTAAAAAAAGGCATAAGAAATCTAACAACTACTTCGATTTTTTTTTTGTTGAAGTTATAATTTTCACTCAATAAGTGGTAGGCCTTCCGCATATTAAGACAATTGACAATTGTGCAAATACTTGCCGTAAAATGAAACAAAAGACGATCGAAAAGTAAAGAAAATTTCCAAAAAAAGCAAAAAAACTCAGATAAACGAAACTAGTTCGTCTTAGAATTTCAACAAAAAAGTCGATTGTTTCAGTTTCTGTTTTCTAGTTTGAATATTTTTCACAGTAGTTCTGCAGTGGTGGAATGAAGTTTGTTCAAGTTTTGATTTAAAAAATTAAAAAAAAGAAAAACGAAGTACATTCTTCATTTGTTGTTTATTTATTATTATTCATTTACTAACACCTTATACAGGATGAGTCACTAAGCGCGACTCTCTTCGATCGCTCATTTATAGAACGAAATGGAATTTTTTTGTCTTTGACAAAGAGTTGCTGGCTATTGAGTACCACAATCTAAAGCTATTTTAACTAATTCATACAGGGTGTTCCGTAAAATTGTGGCTTTTTTTCGTATTGAAGAATTGTGATATGTATATACGATTGCTTCTTTGAATTGTAAAAAAATTGAACGACCTGACATGCTAACCGAGTTCCTTTGCAGGCTCCGTCAGGTGTTTCTGCAATCTTCCAGTCTGCGTATCCACGGGCTACATGTGCAAGTCGTCGTCGGGAGGCTGCTTCTCGGATCTGTTACATCAGTCGGCACCACGTTCCGTTTATGGAGGGCGACACGGATGTCTGGAACTGCTCACAGACAAGTAAGTAGCAATGGCGAGCTAAATTTAGAACAAAGTTTGTGTGCGTGAGCGGCACGCGATATCTCCCTTTCGCCACACGAAACTGTCGCCTAATCTAATTCTTTTTTTTTTTTTCATAAAAAGAAACCGATTATTTTAGGTCGCTCTGTATAATTGTCGTTCCTTTAATGTTCATAAAGCAATGTTAATAGATACTTACTTCAAAGTAAGTCGTTGTTTCGAGCTACCATGTGCCATCGGCCTGTTTGAATAATTAAAAAAAATCTAGGAGGTGATTACAAAAGCAGGTCTGCTCAGCATCACTCGACGATTACCTACCATTTAATAAACTAACGTTGCGCACGTCGCTGATTATTATTAACGAGCTTCCATGTCCTCATTTAAATCGCCGAAGTTTTTATGTTCTCGATTGAATAATCGCCGCGGATTTCACGGCGATAATTCAGCGCCGGTCCAATAACTTCACGGGGCCCGAAATTTATGGAACGACGCGGAAAGAATGCGTGAGACTTTCGGGACGATTAACGACTCGAAATTTACCAGATGCCGGCGATATTTTTTGCCCGCGCCTTCCATTAGAAACAGAGCTGGTCCATGCGACGTTTTTAATTTATGGCGCCTGAATTATACAAATTCTTCCTTGAAACTCACGTTTAAATTTCAAACGAAATCGTTTTCTCTCGGGATTAAAAAAAAAATGTAGAACTGGCAATTTTTGCTAGCATCTGGGTTTGCTCTCAGGATCAAGGAAATTTTGTAAAGTTTGGGAACGCTTCAGTAATGAGAAAATGAAATCTGCAGGATGGATGTTTCAGTTTAAAGAAAATTGAATATTACTGAGGGGATATACCGTTTGTTCCATTGAAACTTGAAAAAGGCGAAGGTTGGAGAGAAATGGCTCTATTTTAAAACGAAGGATGTAAAACCTAATCTAATATTTAAAAAAACCGTACATTTCTAAATCAAAACGAAACGTACGGTATGTCTTGGTATGTCTTAAAATAGAAAGAGCGTGCGAGATAGGAAAAGCGTCAGATATTTAGTATCAAAAGAAAGATTAAAAGAAAAGAAAATTATAGTGAAAAATAATGAGCGTGAGAAACGGTTTATTTAAAGTTAAAGAAAAAGACTTCATCTAAAAGAGACAAATTTAATGAGAAACATTGAAATTATTTTTAAATTTTGAACCTGTTTCTCGTTTTCTGCAGACACAAAGAAAATTTCGTAGACGTGGCAGCTCTGCTTGAAACATTCTGCAAGGTTTGTAATTATTCAGAAAAATCAAAATCTCATTTCTGTTTATTAATGAAAATTTTATAAAATTGGCAACGCCTCAGTATCGTGAAAGTCAACCAGTCAGCTCAGTTTGTTTGCTGTTTATTTGTTTCAGTATTTCCCAGATTTAAAGAAAATTTGATGTTATGAACAGAAGTCTTAAAAAAAAGCGAAAAAAAAAAGAAAAATATTTAGTGACGTAAAATGAAACAAAAGACGATCAAGAAGTAAAGAAAATTTATAAAATTTCGAAAAAAAATTCTCAAATAAACGAAACTAATTCGTCTTCGAGTTGGGTTGAATTGAGTGCTGTTGACCTTGAAATGTAATTTCACCTTGACCTTTAATTTTCTTAAATTTTTCTAAGTTTTAATTTTTCAATCTTAATTTCTTGCTTGAGTTGGGCAGAATTAGCTTCAATTGGTTTCGGAGTGAAAGGAGGGATGAAAAGGTAGTGTGAGAGGAAGACAAACACATATGTATATTAGGAAAGCGTCTGTGTAAGAGAAAGAAAGGGAGAAAGGGGGTTGGGCTGATGATATTGAAATTTCACTTGACCTTGACCTTTAACTTTCTAAAAAAAATTAAAAGTTTTAATTTGGTTAGGTTCACCTTGAAATTTCATTCGAACTTGACCTTTAACTCAATTTTTTTTTTGACGTAAAGTAAACCAAAAGACGATCGATATTTGTATATCAAAAGAATTAAAAAAATATATAAATAATTTAATAACAATAGAAAAATTCTCTTCAAATAAACAAAACTGGTTCGACTTACTTAAAATTAAGATGTGTAGATTTTAAGACATTTGACAATTCTACAATTCTTGACGGAAAATGAAACAAAAGACGATCGAGAAATAAAGAAAACTTGTGAAATTTCGAAAAAAATAAAGTAAAAAAATTTCTCAAATCAACGAAACTATTTCGTCTTAGAGTTAGGTTGAATTGGGTCCGGTTGACCTTGAAATGTAACTTGACTTTGACCTTTAATTTTTTTAAGTTTAATTTTTTTTCAATCTTAATTTCTTGAGTGATTTTGTGTCATTTTTATACAACGCAACCTTAGAATTAGGTTGAATTGAGTCCGATTAACCTTCAAATGTAATTTGACCTTGACCTTTACCTCTTTTCATTCTTAGGCTGCGTTGTATAAAAGATTTAAGTCAGGATTAAATTTAATCCTAAGTTAGAATGCGACAAACGTTACGACGTACAGCATTTTGTGTGTCACAATCTAACTTAAGCTTAAATTTAATCCTGGTTTAAACCTTTTATACAACGCAGCCTTAACTTCTTGCTTGAGTTGAGTAGAATTAGCTTGAATTGGGTTGGGTGAAAAAGGAGGGATGAAGAGATAGTGTGGAAAAAAGACATAGGCATATGTATGTTAAAAATGCGTCTATGCAAGAGAAAGCGATTGGGCAGACAATGAAATTTCGTTTGACCTTGACCTTTAACTTTCTTGCATTTAGAAAGTTTGAAATAGTTGGATGAACCTGGAATTTCACTTGATCTTGACGTTTAACTTTTTTAAATTTGTTTTAAGTTTTCGTTTGTTGGGTTGACCTTGAAATTTTCTTTGACGTTGACCTTTAATGTTCTAATTTTCTTTTTTGAATCTTAATTTGTTGCTTAGGTTGAGTATTATTTAATTTTTTTTTAATAACTTTTCAACAGTCAACAAATTAGTGTTGCCAAACACTTGCTTTTTACGTTAACTTGGGGTAATATTAAAAAAAATAGTTGAACGACATATTTAATACACTGATGTTGCCAAATTTATCAATTTTTCGTAAATTTGAAGACATTTAAATAAAACCCACCTAATTGAACTAAACTGAAGACCTGGTTGCCAAACGTTTGTATTTTTCGCAACTTGGAGGAATTTGATTGAAACGTTTCTCTAATTTAAAATGATTTTAAGGAAAATCAAAGCAAAATTAGAGAATTAGGTTTGTTTTGTTTGTAGTGCTTCCCTAATGGGAATACTTTGTTTAAACCTAAAAATATCTTTGACATCATTAAAAAAAATTAAAGAAAGTTTGACTTTCGTGTGAATAAATGCCATTAACTCTCTATGATTTTATAAATAAGTATCTTCTGCTTCCTCTGATTTTATCTTGAACTTTCTTTTGCGGACTTCCTCCCGACTTTCACCGGTTTATTTGAACTTCCTTTTGTTCGTGCACCAGAGGTGGAAAAGCAAAGTTGTTGATGTCCGCGTTGAATAATTGATTCGCGGTGTAAATAAAAAGCAACAACAATTATGATAAATAATTGTCCCGTCGGAGTTCAGTGGCCGTGACAACGGCGCGCGCGTTTTAATCATCGCGGAAAGCGACAACGCAATATATCTCCGTCGTTTTTTACGATTTTAATAGGCGACCGTCCCGCTGGTTATCGACTCGTTAAAGTTCATTCGACGTCGCCGTTCCGTTATGTAAAACAAAACCGGGCACTTTCGTATTCCACCGGTCGCTCTGGCATTTGCATGTGCCGAGTGAAAAAAAAACACCTTTTACTTGCAAACTCGTTCGCGCTTACCGCCGAAGATAATAAACAAATAGTATTCATGGTAATAATAACCTTTCGAAAATCTAATCGCGTAATGTATGTAAATGTCACTCGCAATGTTCGTCGTGGTGTGTGCACGGCCTTAAAATTGATGTGCGGTGGAATGTGCGAATTGAACCGGTGCAAGGCGGCCGGCGGAGAGAAAGCGACATTGCGGCGGTCGCACGCGTTTCATGAGGTCGAATTCCCTGTGCACCTTTTCGGCTGTGAAGTCACGACGTGGCCTACGGGGCCGCTTCGCTAAAGCGGGCAATTAACGGCACGAGTTAATCTGATAATCCGTCGACGAAAGTCATAAATAATATATCCGCATCCTAGCGCGGCGTTATTTCGGCGCGTTTTTCATGCACGCTGACCTGAATTCGGCAATGCGTTCCAGAACGATGCCGGATGTATCAGAAGGCGATGATTACAAGCAGTTTTAATCAACTGAGCGAGCGCAAACAATCGAAAAGCGAGGTTGAAAAATAATATCGCAATTGAGTAAAATGGAGAAAAATTAGAACATCTGGCAACGTGGAGGGTTGTACAGGTCAAGAAGTCAAAAGAAAACTGAAAACGTCAATAAAGAACGTCAAGAAGAATCATTCATCGTTATATCTTGATATATTTAGAAATTGAGAAATCCGGCAACGTCGACCTTATTTCGATTTTTAAGTTGGAATGTTTGGCAACGTCGCCTAGTCTTTTATTATAATAACTCCAAAAATAGTAAAAGAGACTGGTTTAAAAGAATATTTAAAAAATATGAACCTATTAACTTGTGTCATAAAATCCTTTGTCTTTTGTTTTCTTTATTAAAAAAAATTATTTCGTATTTTTTTTAAATTCTACTCTTTCGTTTTCTTTACTTTCTCATCGTTCTTTTCACTTTTTAAATTGTCATCTTTTAAACTGTCTTTGTTATCGATTGTCTTTTGGTTTTGTATTGTAATTTTTTTTGTTTTTGTATTTTAATTTTTTTTGCTTTTGTATTTTATTTTTTTTGTTTTTGTATTTTAATTTTTTTTTTGTTTTTGTAGTTTAATTTTCTTTTTTGTTTTTGTATTTTAATTTTTTTTTTGTTTTTGTATTTAAATTTTTTTTTTGTTTTTTTTAGTGTTTTTTTTTTAATATCCATATTAACAACTGAATCGCACTGTAAAAAATCGATTGTCTTTTGTTTGTTTTCTTTAACCTTATGAATTTTTTGTTTTTTTTTTTTTAATTATTAATCTGTTGAATTTTGCTCTTAAAGCGATTGTCTTTTGTTTTTATCATTTTTCTAAAATAATATTAATCTACTTATTAAATTGTGTTGTTAAATCGATTGGTTTTTGTTTTCATTATATTTTAAGTTTATTATTTTGTACTTTTTGTTTAAAAATTCTATTATTTCGTTTTCTTAGTTTTCACGTCGTCCTTTTAATTTAAAAAATATTAATCTATTAATTTTTGTTTTTATTATAAAAAAAAAATTATTTCATATTTTTTAAAAATTCTACTATTTCGTTTCTTTGCTTTCTTATCGTTTTTTTCATTTTTTTTTTTTTTAATTAATACTTTAAACTGTATTTGTTATAACATCGATTGTCTTTTGTTTTTGTTATTATTATTACTTGGAATTGTAGTCTTTACTGTTGTATTTTTTTTTTGGTTTGTCACCATTCTTTTTAAATTGTTTTTTTTTTTTTTAATTTCTATATTAACAACTGACTCGCACTGTAAAAAGTTGATCGTCCTTTGTTTGTTTTATTATTATTATTTTTTTATTTATTAATCTATTGAATTTTGCTCTAAAATCGATCGTCTTTTGTTTTTATTCTACTTTAAATTTATTAAAATTAACTAAAATTGTGTAACTGGCAATATAGAAAGTGTTAGGAAAGAGTTTATACGTGTATTGCGACCTTATTGGGCCTCATCAGACTCTGTGCCTTAAAAAAATTTGGTTTATTGAAAAATTTAGAAAAACTTACCCCATTTTTTTGAATTTCTAAAATCCCAAAAAACAAGAACAGGAATTAATGATAAAAATATGAAATTCTTTTGCAAATTTTTTTTAAATTTATTATTTTGTGCTTTTTAAAATTTCTATAATTTCGTTTTCTTAGCTTTCTCATCGCCTTTTTTACTCAAAAAATATTAATCTATTAACTTGTGTTGTGCAATCATTTGTCTTTTGTTTTTATTACTTTTTAAAATTTCATTGTTTTAAAAATTCTACTTTTTATATTTCGCTTTTCACTGTCGTATTTCACTTTCTTTAAATTATTAATCTATTCAATTGGATTGTAGAGTCGATTGTCTTTTGTTTTTATTATTATTATTTGAAGTTGTATTATTTACTTTTGGATTTTTTCTTATTTTGCCTTGTTATCATTCTTTTTAAATTGTTTTCTGCATATTAATCAACTGAATTGCACTGTAATCTCTATTCGTCTATTGTTTTCTTTAACCTTATGTATTTTTTTACATTTATTCCTGAATCTAGTAATAAATTGAGGAATTTTCTGTGTTAAAAACGGATTTCTTGGCAACTCTTGAGAGAATTACACGTTGGTCTTGGTAACCCTAAATGGGGGAGGAAATGTTTTCTTTATCATGCATTCAGGAACTCCCACGTTTGGAGTTGGTGTTGCTGAGGGTAAGTTTGTAATCATAATCAATTGATCTCACTTAACATAAGAAAAGACAACTTGTTTCTTGCCATATGAAGTTATAGCCAACTCCAAACGTGGGAGTTTTTGAACGCGTAATACATACAAATGGATTTTTACTTGCTTAAGTGGAGAAACGAATCAAAATATTTACAAATTATCTCATGGTTTGGTTTTTACGTAACATTGTAATATTTAATATTAGTTAATTGAAAGGGAATGAGATAGGCAGATATACGCGTCAATTTGATACTTGGTTATGTTTTGAATATAAGCACTTCCACGTATTGAATAAAGAGTTTATTATCGCACTTATAAAAACTCGCAAGTCATGCGTGGATTTAAATTTAAATAGACCATTATCAAAACAGCATGATCACGAAAATAAAATTTAATTACGATTGGGGCCGTCTTATAACGAACGAATTATATTATTAATGGCCCCAATTAGAACAGAACGGCACACCATACGATGCACCTATGTGGTGGCCACTTCCTGCCGATGATAATTTTCTTCGCCGTAATTCCGTTAAGCGGACGCATTTGCATGCACGCGTTCGCCTCGATAAATCGGAGGAAGTCGTAAAAAAAAGCGAGGCACTTATTAATTAAAATTTAAGACGCCACGGCGCCGTAAAGACATTAACATTTAAATAAGTGGCTGAACGACGAAGGGAAGAGACGCGGCCTTCCAAGCCCAACAGGTTTAATTAATCGAATATTTCAGAATCGCATTCCATATGCCACGCATTTTTCAATTTGAACGAGGAAATCGTCGGTCGTTTCGCATTCTACGTTTTTTTTTTTTGCAATCAGTCAATCAAATCAAATCAGGCTCGCTGGGCTTTAATTAGAATTTATTCCTCGCGAATGCAAGAGAGTAATTTGATGTATGCTCACTGCTTATCCCGTTGAGACGAGGAATCGGCATTCTTGCGCGTTTACTTACGTGCGGCCGGAGACTTCGACGCAGGTGCAGGCGAGGAACCCCCGTCTCTGATCGTTTCGCGTTGCGTAATAACCGGGGCCCTCATGCTCTTCGTTCGCTCGTTTTCTTAACGGTAAACCAGAAGTCGTATTGCCGCATTCATGCTCTTGCAGATCGATCCGGGGCAGCGTTCCTTAAATCGTCACTTCGATTGAGAAATATCTCGTGCGTTCACACGAAAGCCGAGATTGTTTACCGTCGCTGGATGTGTGGAATGGAGAGTTGATTGCTTTTTTTCTTTAAGAGAGAGAAAATTGCCTGCGATCAAACGCATTCGGTTGTTTATTTATTAAATTAATGCGCTCCGAGTTCCAAGAGACACTCAACTTTATACTCGCTCAATTAAGTAAACATCTGCGAAAGTTACGTACGCGGCGGATTTCTTTGCGAATAGGTTAAAATCAAATTAAAAATTACTTTTCTATACAATATAAGCTTTTAGCTCAAGTTTGGAGGAGTTGTTGATTCCCAAAATCTACCAAATATATCGAATTTCATAGATTAACTTCAAATTGTAAAAAAATATATTACTCAATATTGCTTCAAGAAACGCACAGTTGGTACTGTTTCTGATTTTCAAATTAATCAACATTTTGATAAAATCAATTGAAAATGTCTTCAAATTTAGGGAAATTACTTTAAATTTCACAACATTGCCCGGGTCATCTTCGAATATCAGAAAGATCAAACAACATTTTTAATAAATTTGAATGGAAATTTCTTCAAATTTGAAGAAAATATCTTAAATTTGACAACGCTGGACAAGTTTTCTTCACATATCAGGAGCTTTAAACAACGCACAGTTGCCACTATTTCCGTCTTTCAAATTAATCAACATCTTGATAAATTTCAATAAAATTTTCTTCAAACTTGGGGAAGTCCGAGTTATCTTCAACAAATCAGAATCATCAAACAACGCACAGTTGCCGCTATTTTCGTCTTTCAAATTATTAATCAATATTTTGATAAATTTCAATAAAATTTTCTTCAATTTTGGGGAAAATATTTCAAATTTGGCAACATTGCCTGAATTTTCTTTAAATATTAAGGAGCTTGAAACAACACATAGTTGCCACTACCTCCAATTCTCAAATTAATCAACATTTTAATCAATTTAAAAGAAATTTTCTTCAAATTTGGAGAAAGTACCTCAAATTTGACAACATTGCTCTAGCCATCATAAAATATCAGAGGCATCAAGCAACACACAGTTGCCACTATTTCCGTCTTTCAAATTAATCAACATTTTGATAAATTTAAATTAAGTTTTTCTCAAATTTGGCAACGTTGCCCGAATTTTCTTTAAAATATTAAGGAGCTTCAAACAACGCAGAGTTGCCACTACTTCCGATTCTCAAATTAATCAATATTTTGATAAATTTCAATAAAATTTTCTTCAATTTTGGGGAAAATATTTCAAAGTTGGCAACGTTGCCTGAATTTTCTTTAAATGTTAAAGAGCTTGAAACAACACACAGTTGCCACTACTTCCTATTCTCAAATTAATCAACATTTTGATAAATTCAAATGAAATTTTCTTCAAATTTGGAGAAAATATCTTAAATTTGACAACACTGTCTAAGTTTTCTTTATATATCAAGAGCTTCAAACAATGCACAGTTGCCACTGTTTCCGAATTTCAAATTAATCAACATTTTGATCAATTTAAAAGAAATTTTCTTCAAATTTGGGGAAAGTACCTCAAATTTGACAACATTGCCCGAGGTATCTTCAAGAAATCAGAAGCATCAAACAACGCACAGTTTGCGCTACTTTGACTTTCAAATTAATCAATATTTTGATGAATTTCAATAAAATTTTCTTCAAATTAGGGGAAAATATCTCAAATTTGGCAACATTGCCCAAATTTTCTTTAAATATTAAGAAGCTTCAAACAACGCACAGTTGCCACTACTTTCGATTCTCAAATTAATCAACATTTTGATAAATTCAAATGAAATTTTCTTCGAATTTGGAGAAAATGGCTTCAACTTGACAACACTGTCCAAGTTTTCTTCGAATATCAAGAGCTTCAAGCAACGCACAGTTGCAACTGTTTCCGATTTTCAAATTAATCAACCTTTTGATAAATTTTAATTAAATTTTCTTCGAATTTCGGGAAAATATCATAAATTTGACAACACTGTAGGAGATTTCGTCAAGCAACACTTCGGATTTTCAAATTCAGCAATATTTTGAGAAATTCGAATGCAGATTTTCTGCAAATTTGATAAAATTTGGCAACAGTGCTCGAGTTTTCTTCAAATTTGAGAGAAACGTGTCACATCCGGCAACACTGCTTTAAACAAAAGAAAAGTGTGATTGTTATACTTTTGTATAGAGGCCGCTGGCTTCCATTTCTGTAGAAAATTCTTTAAAATAAGGATTAATCAAGTGCACGTCGCAATATCATAATTAAAGTTTTGTCCGGTAGATGGCGTTGCTGCGTGAACGCTTTAAACTACAGGAATTATTGTTATTTTTTTAATAATAATATCCTAAGTACTTACATATCTGCAGGTGTTTTAAAATAATGAACGAATTTTTGTTAATTACGCAATTTTAAGTGCTTCATAAAATGTCGTAATGAAAACTTTATCCGGTAGATGGCAGTCTTTAAATATTAATGTCTAATCATAATTTTCTTCGTGTTCTAGTTTTGGTTTTTTTTTGTCAAAGTCAGCCTCTGTTTTCTTTTTCATTTTAAAAGTCGACGCATTTAATAAAGGACGCCACTGTATAGGCGTTTACCTTTTTTTTTTGATAGATGGCGTTGAATAAACCCCTGCAGAAACATCCTTTGAATTTATTCTATGTTTAGTTCCATTTGTACGGCGATTACGCATTTATTTTTATTTTGAGAAAGTATTTTGATAAATGGCGTTTTTATTTCTATTTTGAGAGAATCAATGCGTTTGATAGATGGCGCTACTAGTGAAGCCCATACACTTCACCTTGTAGAGTGTGTCATTCGATAGATGGCGTTGATTGGCTCATACGGAAATACGTTTTTTTTTAATTGATTACGTCCTATTATTTTTTGAGGAAACGATTTTTCGCTTACTTGAAACAATCGAATTAATTCCGTGCGCAAATTGTTGCAGAGTGCAGAGAGATTGGTGCCAGCCGAGCCCGAATAGGAGCATCGGCCACAAAAAGAAGAGCCATCCGAAGTCTTTACTTCTGTGTTGCTACCGTGACATGTGCAACCACGTAGACAGTCCCGAAACAACGGTGCTTTTTAACGAAACAGGTAAACATCTTCACTTTCACACGTATTTCAACAAATATTTTAATGTACCCCTTAGTCGCGCCATCGCAAGTCTGAGTTTTGACCTTAAAATTATATATTTTAATTTTTGTCTTCTAGATAATCTATTGAATAACATCAGCTCTCAAATCGACACATTAGGCTACAATAGCTCGGAAGTTTGGTTCAAAGCAGCGACCATTGCAGTCCCCATCTGTGGCGCTGTGATCTTACTGTTGTTGATCGTCCTGGCCATTCGAATTTTACGCGCGGAATCTCAGAGCAACACCCGACACAAATTAGGGTAAGTCCCCTCGGCCGGCTGTTTTTTTTCGCCTTCTGATTCCCAACGTTTTAGGACCTCTTACCTTTCATCTGCGCCGAACAAAAACAACTGCGCCAAATTCCACGAACACTACCAGACGCCGCACAAAGAGCCGACGCACCAGAACCCCATCTACGTCAATCACTTCGAGGAGCCCCGCCAGATCCGGACCCCGTTGCTCTTGCAGAACGAGCTAGGGGGGCGCCAGCACGTCGCCGGAGAGAAAAACACGAACGTCGTCATGAAATACCTCCCGAATCATTCCTACGTGGACTCGAAGTCTTACTACTCCTTTGATCTCGATGGGAACGTCGATTGTGAATTTAATGATTGCGAATCGAAAAATCTCAATTTTGATAAGGGGCTGGGCGGTTTTGAGGGGCGCGCGAAGAGTTACGATAAGGGCAAGATTAAGGACGATAACATGTCGCAGTAGGGGTACTTAAAGGAAAGGCGGTTGACGGCTTAAAAGCTCCGGATGATTTTATATGAGCGGTAAGTACGTTTTTGATCAGCGGTTCTCAAATAGTTAAGAGGAGTTTAAACTTGGAAACAGAAACAAACAAAAGGGAAACCGAAACGTTGAATTTATAAAAATTTAGGATCACCAAAAAATATTTTACATTTTTTAATAGAAATTAAAGTTAGATAGGTCGCGACATCGCACGACCGTGCGAGAAAAGTAAATAACAACGAACGCTGTTGCCGTTAAAATTAGAAATTTAATAACTAATTTAAAAAAAATGTGTAATATGTGGTGATCAGTGGTACTTAAAAGTTGGATTCTTTAAATCGCTAAACATATACAGCAGTGTTCCAAAAATGAAAATTATTCAAGAAATGAAATCAAAAGTGACCATTTTTTTAACAGTACCAAAAAATTTTACGCTGTCAACAACCTAGGTATCTCTAATCCATGAAAGTGCGATGTGTGCTAAGAATTAGTTTAAATATGGCTGTGACACGCTGATATTTTCGCATTTTTCGACACAAATCCCGCCACCAACCAGAATCGCCTTTAAAGAAATAATTAATACAAAACTTCGGCTTGCCTGCCCTCCTTCGATTAATCGATCGATCTATGATCCGAGCAATACGTGCTATCCGGGCTAACAAAAAAAGAAATCCCGATACTTACCGGTTCTATTCGTGTACTTGTGTATCTCAGGTAAATAATAAATAAAGCGTCGACGGACGTGAATTAATTACATTTATTCGTCAAGACTGTTAAATTATTGTGATTGATGCATGTGATTGCATGAGGAAAGAATTAAAGCCTTGCACGCACGGTTTTTTTATACGCAAGTGCGTACACGGCTTTACACCATTAAAAAAAAAAAGACTGCGTTGAATTCAATCATTACGTGTTAGTAGCTAATGAGTCTCATTCTGTCTGTATCTAACAACGGCATAAAAACCTATTCCTATGAAACGCCAATGTGATTTACTTACTTACTTATTACTAACTAACAACCGAACGTGTTGGACTGCTCAAATACACTAAAGTCTCACTATTTTTTAAATTTTTTTGTACATAGCGGCGGAACTGTAGATTGTTATTACTATTATTATAAATAATATGATGACTATCGCAATTTAGAGGATTTAAGTGTTTATATGTGCATATTTTTCAAAGTAGTTGTAACTTTTTATACCGTAGGTTGTATTATTATTATTTACTACGCGAGGGAGCCTAGTTCCAAAGTGTACAACAAAATAGTGTTTAAGAAGGTGTTAAAAAAAAAAGGAATGGAGATTGCTCACTTTGGAACTAGCCCCCCCCCCTCTCACTTCTAGGTACTATAATATAAATAAAGCAGTTTATTATTAAAAAGTAAGAACATATTTATTACGTTTTATGTTATCGGAAATAAAATCTATTTCTCACTGTCGCGTGTTATTACTTTTGTTACGCCACTATACTTGAAAAAAAAAAATAATAACCGTAATCTAGAGCGCGCATCGAAACATCTGGGATCATCGAGAAGATAGATGGCGTAACAACTGTAAAAAGAGAAGTTTTCTTAATCCTGTCCTCCCTCCTGGGTATTTCGTTAACGTCAATCACGGAAAGATCCTCCTAAGAGAAACTTGACTGATCCACCCAAATAATTTCCCACATATTTATAAATTTCTAGATAAAACGGGAACTTCCCGTGTCTGGCAACACTTTTTACTGGGGGTGAATTCTTATGATTTTACACTTTTACTTCCTGGATTGCACTACCAATTGTTATGGCACTGCAAGTAAGAGGGAAAAACAAAAAATATTAGGTAAAGTCGGATGAGATAAATCCCAATCAATTTCTCTCAATGTCAAGATACCTAATATTGTTCATGTTAGAATACCTTAGAGTGAGGACATACGGGCGCCATGTTTGTGTTAACTTGTGAGGTAAGTTCGAAATTGGGGTAGTCGTCATCACCACTGCAGTCACAACTTGCTGTTTCCTTCCTGTGATGATTACCACGACTGCATTTGATTAAATTTGGCGTCGAAGTTGGCCGTAACAAGATGCTTACTGTGAACATACCATAATTTTCATTATTTGTTGTAAATCTTATTTTCTAATTGTCTTTTTTCGTTTGTTGCAATAGATCTCATTCTTAGTGTTTTTTTTTTCGATTATTACAATAATTGAATTCTTGTCACGTCTTATCGTACCGTTGAGTTCCAAACCTCGAAAGCAAGGTTAGGATTGGCAAGTTCAAATGTCAAAATTGACAACTGTCTTGACGATGATGGTTCACAATTAAATTTTCATGGCCAACTTCTACGCCAGATTTAAAAAGCCAAAAAGAATGAGAATTAAGTAATATTAGTATTAATGAGCTTGGTGCTCTTCTTATTCGTGAAATATTGCTGCAAACAAACCGGTTTGCGAAACGTCAGTGATTCTTTCTCGTTCAAATAATATTAATATTAAAAAAATACTGACCTGATCTAATCAAATTAACACTGGGGGTTAAAACAGTTACCTCACAATTGACATTGATTTTGAGGAACCTGTTTAAATATCGTATATTCAAATTTAGCACAAATATGGCTACCGACCAATAGAAATCGTCTTCGCCGCACTCTAGTTCGCTAGTGTTAAAGTCACTAGATAATAAAACTACTTCGGTTTCGAAGGTTACCTTTAATCAAAGGACAACATTTGTAAACAATTTTTTAATTTGGCGACGAGATGGAGGCTAATTTACGGTACTTTAATATCTAGGGAGCCTCAGTTCGTGTAGACTTGCCGCGCCATCTTTCGTAGTAGTCTCAAGCTTTGAGGATTCAAAAGCGAATCCTTCGTCATTTTTCGTTGAGTAAATAGCTCTACTTAAAGTTCGTTGTATTTCTAATAGATGGCGGTATACTATCAAATTCAATCTTTACTCATAATATTTAATAAATTTCCTAGGAAGAAATTTTAAAGAGGCTTACCTGATCGTTGAATTTAGTTAATTCAACTGAATCGGGTTTGCGAAGACATTTTCCAATTATTTTGAACGTTGGGTTAGTTAGTTCTGGTTTGATCCTGAACTAAGACTTACGGTAAAATCGAAGCGATGGCGCTGCAGGTTTAAAAAGAATTGAATTTCTGTCTTAGAGTTTCACTAGAAAACATTCCAAGAATGAAATATTTTATCCGTTTTCAAACGTGATTATGTGAGATGGTTAAGAGCAGATTAGACGGAAATAAAAATTAAATCACATGTAAGCAATCAACTAGAGCTGCGTTCGTTTATTCAACTCCGTTCACTCTGTTTACTCTTCGCACTCTAAAGAGTAAGAGCGAATAAGTTTTAATACAAGTAAGAGTGAGACGACTCGTTGTCTAACAATGGTCAAACATGGTCGGATTCGTTCATTTTAAAAATTTGTATTATATCGTCTAATTGATGTAAAATTAGTTGACTACTTTGACCAAGAGTCGGACGCAGCATAAATAAAGTATAGAGTGAACGGAGTTGAATAGAAGAACTCGTGTAAATAAATAAAGAGTAAATAGAGTGAAGTTGGTTACGTCAAATAAACTAACAAAACATTATTCGATTGCAAATAGCCGAATAAAAAAATGCTTTTAATTGTATTGCTAACTCAAACAGTTCTTCTTGACCACTTTGTATAGAAAAAAACATAACACGTACAAATCACATTTTATTACATGTCTTTATGTCGATCGATCGTTCGGTAAGTTTAGGAACTTGCAGCTGGTCGGCATATAATAAGAAAACGAGCAGTACATTTTGAAATGAAAAAATATTTTTGTTTTGTATTTTTCAGTAAAATTACTAAATATTGCTTTGAATTTGTTGATAATAAAATCATAATGGTGAAGTCTATTCTGGTGATTTTTATCCTTGATCTGGTTATTTTTTAACTGTCAGACTGGTGATGAAAAGTTCTTAGGCCTGGCAACACTGGTCACAACGCGCATTCTTTTCAAAAAAAAGAAAGTTTCTTGCTATGCTGAAACAAGGCGTAATTCGATATAATTTACAAACAATTTATTGATTATTTTCGTGCGTCTTTTCTGCGGTAGACATCAGCCAGTTACTAAAACGATCGGGCAGGTTGGCAACGTTGTAGGAATTTTTGTACCGTTGATTATTTATTTTATGTAGCGAGAAGAATATTATCGATAATAACGAACGTGCTTTAATGCATTATTGACGAAACTAATTGAAATTACGATTACAGAATTTGGTTAGATATACGAGTAGATGGGCATTTCACTGTCAGCAGTTGGTACGTCTGGTTACTGAATTCGAAATTCGAATTGCCTCGATGCTTTGGTATACAACGAATGAGCTTTTTTAGCTTTATTTTGAATTATCTGAAACGGGAATTGCATTAAAGTGCACACAAGAAACCGAATTAATCTGGTGGGTAATAATTTGCGTTTGGTTTTAAATCGTTAAGTTAAACTTGCCATGTTGAACATAACCTCAAATTTCATGACGCCATGTAATTACAATCTAATAATTTGTTGAATAAATCTTTTTGGGTATTTTAAATGATGAGAAGGAAGTAAACGCGGTTGTGCGTGGTTTTTTCTTTCTCGGGGGTTGTTGCCTTTTACATAACCTCAAATTTCATTTTCATTCTGCCGTAAAGTGTTGCACATTGTACGTTTAAAATTGTTTCAAAGGTCGGTCCTAGCTGGTGAAGGAACTGTTCTAGCTTTACTTGCCGATTTATCTTGAGCCTGTTCCACAGGAGAAAGAGTAGAGGAGGCGGAAGCGAAAGACTGCAAAAAAGTAAATAGTCTATAAAAATCCACTATCCACAATTGTTGCTAATTTCAGCTATTAATTTCTTTTCAGCCCCATCAGGGCCTAATTGGGCATTGGTGATAAATTATTGGGGACACACCAAATACTCGAAACATATTTCCGGAGTGATCCGCAAAATGAATTCTAGGTCTGATATTAGAGGGCCATTGGGGATCTGGGGAATAGCAACAGGCAGAACGGATCATCAAGAAATGGCTTCTATGAGCATAACTGGCTTCAGTGGTGAGTAAAATTTTACCATGTAACTAAATTCAATTACGAAAGTACGTATTTGATGTTACAGAAACAAACTCCAAGTTTTTGTGCTTAATGAAATTGTTCAAGGACCTAGGATGAATAATTTTCAAGGTAATAATATTCTCATTTTAATTTTCTTCTAGTGTTAAACCTTTCTCTTTTGCAGAGTTTCGAAACTACACATTTAAGTAGTAATTTGATCTTAAGACTCGACAAGCCAGAAGGGACCCATCTGTGAAAGCTGTGAAGTTATTTAATCAAAGGGAAACGTCAGGAAACGACTGAATTTTTGAGTGCAAGCCTGAAGAGGCGCAGAAAGGAAAGAAGCACAAATGGGAGAGAAGTTTCAAGTTTGAGATGACAAGGTCAGTAGAAACAGTCATATCGATGTTATTAGGATGGTATTTCAATGCGGTATTTAAAAAAATCACAAATTATTTCTGGTAATGTAAATTTGCCAAAACTCGTCTTGCATCACCAGATCTAGTGACAAAGTTGGCAACACTGGCTTTGGCTCAATTTCCAATTGAATTTAACATAGCGAGTCTATGTTCTGAATGTGCAGGTATAGTTGCCTGTGCCTGTGTAGAAAAAAAAAAATAAGACAAGGAAGTTACTAAAACATGAATTGTGCGAATTAAAAAAATTTCGCGCCCAAAAATTATATGTAGTCCGACGATGACGCCAACGCAACTCTTTCTTTTTACTGAAGTTCGACAAGAGGACAAAAAAATTAATACACAATCAGACAACTTCAATAATATTTAGGCGTTTCAAATTTCGCGCCTAAAAATGTGGTTCGACAACTTTTACACAGGTGGCGCCACATAGACAACGTGTCCAAGAAAGTCTGCAACAAATGGAAAACTTTTTTATTGTCAAAATAAAATTCGAGAAAGAATAACGACGGACAAAGAACGAGATGACTTTTTTCTGGCGGCAAAAGACTAGCAGAAAGAAAACTTGAAGAAGTGCTAATAATAAACTGATATTCATTTGTTTTTCGTTCGTTCTATTGTTAGTATTTTGATATTGTTTGTTTCGATTATCTTTTGTTATTTTCAATTTTTTCCGAAAGCTTATTTTCATTCATTCTCCGCCGGATGAAGTCATTGATCTTTTGTTTTTTTTTTGCTTGCCACAGGATCTCATTCTTCACCTTTCACTGTTTTTCTTTTGTTTTTATTTTGTCGAATAATGATTATTATTATTATTATTATTATTATTATTATTAAATCATAATTTCTTCTTGTTTCTTATTGTTTTTTTTTTATTTTCTTGTACTCGATCTTCTTTTGTCATCAGATTGACTCATTTTTCATATTTTTGTTTGTTTTTGACCAACATTTTAAAAAGCAATCGGAAGGAATAATTCAGTGGAAAGAGAAAAAACAAAAGAAAATTGGAACAAACAACGTCGAAATGCTAAAGATAAAAAGAACGAAAAACAAATGAATATCAACAGTTATTTGGGTGGGGGAGGGGGGGGGTTAAAAGATCATGTTTATTATGAACACTTATTCAAGTTTTCTTTCTGCTAGTCTTTTGTTTTCAAAAGTTCATTTCATTCTTTACACTTTCGTCGTTCTTTTATCGAATTTTCTTTTGTTTTCACTTCATAGATTTTTTTTTTGACTTTTCTTTCACTTTCTGTTAATTTTTTTAATTTCATTGCACTCAGTTGATGAATGATCGATCTTCTTTTGTCTTTGATTCGGCTCATTTTTCATGTTTCGCTTTTCGGGGAATGAACAAAAATGAAAAAAAATATTCAGAAAAGATAATTCAGTAGAAAGAAACAAAAGAAGCTTTAAAACGAACAGCAACGAAATACTAAGGGTAGAACGAACGAAAAACAAATTAACATCGATTTTTTTTCAATTTTTTTGTACCACGTTGAAAAATCGTCGATCTTCTTCTGTCTTTGGATCGACTAGTTAGTTCTTCATATTTCCACGTTGTTTATTTCGCTTTTCTTTTGTTTCATTTTGTCGAATTAACCTTGTATCAACTGCTGTGTTTTGTTTTTCGTTCATCTTTGGTTTTTTTTTGTGGAATTAACCTTGTATCATGTGCTGTACTTTGTTTTTCGTTCATCTTTTGTTTTTTTTTTTGTGGATTTCATTTTTATGCAGAAAAGGATCGTTGATTCTTAGTCCTTGTTTTTCATTATTTATTTCTTATACTCCACGTTTTGATTAATTTTTTTGCTTTGCTTTTTTTTGTTCAAAGCAATCTTATATTAATATTTATTTTGGTCTTTTTGATTAACTTTTGGTAAGGTGACAATATCAATAATTACAAAAAAAAACAAAGAAATTGTTGCTTGTACCCAATGGAGCCCCTAGATCGTAGCCCCGTATATACATTACCGGCTATACCCCCCTGATTGTTACGCCACCGTTTAAATCGACTTTGCAATGACGAATAATTTTAATTTTTATTGACCACTGATATTGGACGAGCATTATATTAAGTTAACATGAGCCTGAACCCCCCGCCCGCCTCCCCCATAGCTATTCTAAGAGCACACCTAATTTTTAATTCTGAAAACGTCCTAATCCTGATAATTCATGTTTTTCTTAATGTTTAAATTGAGGTAAACAATTGAATATTGAACCTGTTAAACTAAATGGCGAATCGCTTACAGTAGGTTTCGTTTAAACGATCGCAAAGCACACACTGTATACATACTACACTTATGTAAATTATTCTTATATCATTGATTTTCTTAAAATTATTTTATCATCTCTGCTTGGGGGGGGGGTGTTTGAATGTGAAGTCATGCTCTCAACCTGATTAAATTTTGCGCGACATTTCTGCCCTAATTAAATACGAAACGGGTCGAGTTGGCGACGTATTATGTATTTTTATTAATTTGTTCGTCGTGCCCTCGTCTCACACAATAGAATTAGAATAACACGTCAACTTCGCAATTAATACACAATGGACGCTGGGGCACTTAGCGGAGCGTTAAAGTTTCGCTGCATTGTTAAGACCCAGTTAGTTGTCGTTGTCGTACCAGTTTAAAACAGTTTTAAAAAGTGATAAGTGATAACTAATGAGCGGAAGAGTTATATTTTTCAAGGTTACCGGACAGAGGCGCACTGAATATTGCTTTTTACAGGAATTGAAACTATTTAAAAAATTTAAAAAACCCCGAAATCGTAACAATATATTTTTTTTCTATTCATGTGATTCTTTCTGTAATACACACATTTTAAAGACACTTCCCTCTTGTTTTTCTTCGTTCATTATCTTCTTAAGTACGCATTTGGATATTTCCAAAAACTAAGAGATTCAGAATTGTTTTTATATTTTTTCTGTAATCTATGACATGGATTTTTTTAGCAGTGTCGAATAATATCTGTCTCTCGTTTAATTTTCTAAAAATCTTCTGAGACGAACCCGAAACTTCTAACGAAGTCGAAATTCATCAAGGGCCTTTTCATCTTATACACGCAACATTCGGTATTCACAAGTGAAACCGTCACAGCTAATTTGCATCCACCGAATTCTTAATGATTTATTTAAATCGCACGCATAAATAAACAACTTCTCGAACCTTTTTTTTTTTTCCTCCTCGCGCGTCGCAGTTAATTCGCGCGCCCCTTTCGTGTAGTTACGCGCGCCGCGGGTGGTGGCTTACTTAGCATTGTAAATCGGCGAGGGGCTAATGCGGGGGCTTTTTTCGGAGTCGGTCGCCGCCGCCGCCTTTTTGTCGCTAACTTCGTAATAAAATTCGAGCGCGGTAAAAAGCGGCGGAAAAAAGGAAAAGTTTTGGCAGGGGGCGCACTTGCGAACTGTTTTCATTGCCTCTTTGCGGGCCCGTTAATCACCAAATCTATTTAAACTCGCCTGGAGTATGCTCGTGTGCGGAATGGTTTTTCTTTTGCCTTTCCAACTTTCGATTCGAGAACTGAGTGGAATTTATTCGAGCGTAAATCATAGAAATTGAAATTATACAGGGTGATCACACAATGATTTTAAATGGGTCAATAGCGATAGGTGGCGTTCGTATTCGTAAATGTTATTAAATCATAGATCTTCGTATTATGATGTAAGCTGAGATACCTACATATTATACTGTCGTATAATCTTGCCGTCAAGAGCAAATAAAATTTCGTTCTAACAAATCGCCTTTCGACGATAGGCATGTAAATAAATCGCCGACAAAAAAAAAATGATCCCGATAAAAGAAGCGCGGCGGGAACATCCCGGGCCTTATCTCGGAAGGCCGCTAAATCATCGGGGCGGCAAGACGCGCCTAATTTATTTCAGCACCTAATTTCGTTCTGAACGCGCCCCGGGAAAGACGACTAGATTAAGAGCTCCGTGTACTGTCGTCGTCCTGTTTGTTTTGGAAATTTTATTGTCGTAGCCGCGGACGGTCGTGTTTAAAAAAGAGAAACACGCCGCCAATTTCACGTTTAATGAGCGGAATTTATTTATTTTCGTCGACTTTCTGTGAAACACGCCGTATACAGGTTGCTGTAAATTTGAAACTTCTTGTTCTTACGATTGGACTTATCAATCTTGCTGTTGGAGATAATTTATTTTTTTCTTCGTTTTCTTCTTTTTTTTTAGGCACAGAGAAAATAAATATAGAAACAAAAGACGATCGCCGGTAGAAAAGAGAATTACCGATTATCGTTATTTTTTGGCTTTCGAAAAAAGAAAGGATAGGAATCGAGCATCATTTATTTTTGCTTCATCTTCGTCTTTTACGAAATTACTAAAACAAAAAACGCATTAAAAAGCACAAATAAAATAACTAATGAAACAAAAGACGATCGCCGGTATAAAAACAAACTACCGATTATCGTTATTTTTTTTTGGTAAAAAAAAGAAAAGGAATCGAACGTCATTTATTTCTTCTTCGTTTTCTTCTTTTACAAAATTACTAAAACAAAAAACGCGTTTTCTTTTTTAGAAAGCACAAAAAATAAATTAATAAAGAAACAATAACGATCGCCGGTGGAAAGGAGAACTACCGATTATCTTTATTTTTTGTCAAAAAAAAAAGAATTTACTTTCTCTTCGTTTTCTTCTTCTTCGAAATTGCTAAAACAAAAATAAAAATGAAAAATCGTAATTTCATAAATGAAGAAACAAAACACGATTGCCGGTAGAAAAGAAAATTACCGATTTATCGTTATTTTTTGCCCCCAAAAAAAGGCGTCATTTATTTTTGCTTTGTTTTCTTCTTTTACAAAATTATTAAAACAAAAAATGCATTTTCTCTTTTAGAAAGCACGAAAAAAATAACTAAAAAAAACAAAAGACTATCGCTGGTACAAAAGCAAACAACTTGGTAAAAAAAAAGACAGAAATTGAGCGTCATTTATTTCTTCTTCGTTTTCTTCTTTTACAAAGTTACTAAAACAAAAAAACGCGATTTCTTTTTTAGAAAGCACAAAAATAAATAAATAAAGAAACAAAAGACGATCGCCGGTGGACAGGAGAACTATCGATTATCTTTATTTTTTTGTCAAAAAAAAAAAGAAGAAAAAGACAGAAATCGAGCGTCATTTATTATTTCTTCGTTTTCTTATTTTTCGAAATTGCTAAAACAAAAATAACACAAAAATAGTGATTTCTTTTTTAGAAAGACACGAAAAAGTAAGTGAAGAAACAAAAGATGATCGCCGGTAGAGAAGACAACTACCGATTTATCGTTATTTTTTTGTGCAAAAAAAAAGAAAAATGACAGGAATCGAGCGTTATTTATTTTCGCTTTGTTTTCTTCTTCTTTCACAGAATTGCTAAAACAATAAACGCGTTTTTTTTTTAGAAAGGCACAAAGAAAATAAATAAAGAAACAAAAGAGATCGTCGGTAGAAAATAGAACTACCGATTGCTTATCTTTATTTTTGTTCAAAAAAAAAAGGACAGAAATCGAGCGTCATTTATTTTTTCTTTGTTTTTTTTCTTTTTCAAAATTGCTAAAACGAAAGGCGCGTTTTCTTTCTTAGTTTAGAAACACAAAAAGAAAATAAACAAAGAAACAAAAGACGATCACCGGTAGAAAAGAGAACTACCGATTATCTTTATTTTTTGTCCAAAAAAAGAGGACCGGAATCGAGCGTCATTTATTTTTTCTACTTCTTCGAAATTGCTAAAACAAAAATAACACAAAAATCGTAATTTCTTCTTTAGAAGGACACCATAAAGTAAATGAAAAAACAAAAGACGATCGCTGGTAGAGAAGACGACTACCGATTTATCGTTTTTTTGTCAAAAAAAAGAAAGAAAAATGACAGGAATCGAGCGTCATTTATTTTTGCTTCGTTTCCTTCTTCTTTTCAGAATTGCTAAACGCGTTTTTGTTTTTTTTTTTATTTTTAGAAAGACACGAAGAAAATAAACAGAAACAAAAGACGATCGCCTATAGAAAAACCGATTATCTTTATTTAATTTTGGGTTGTCCAAAAAAAAAAAGAAAAAGAATCGAGCGTCATTTATTTTTTCTTGTTTTTCGAAATTGTTAAAACAAAAATAACACAAACATCGTAATTTCTTTTTTAAAAGGACACCAAAACGTAAATGAAGTAACAAAAGGCGATCGCTGGTAGAAAAGAAAAGTACCAAGTATTGTCGTTATTTTTTTTTTGTTTCAAGAAAAAAAAAAAAGACAGGAAACGAGCGTCATTTAATTTCTTTTTTAGAGGACACCAAAAAGGAAATGAAGAAACAAAAGATGATCCCTGGTAGAAAAGACAACTTATCATTATTTTTTTGTCCAAACAAAAGCATAGGAATTTTTTCTTCGCTTTTTTTTTTCACAGAATTGCTAAACCAAGAAACGAATTTTTTTTAGACGGACATAAAACGTAACGAAACAAAAGACCATCGCATTAAACGACTTAAACGCACGCATAGGCTACCTTCGAAAACGTAAAACGCTTCATTTACCTGCAATCCATCACTCGAATTCAAAATTCTCAAAGAAAATAAGAAAAATAAAAGACGATCATATTAAAAATAAAGACATCACATTAAAAATAAAATAAAATTCAAAACGAAATGTAGAGTTAAAACTTCTTTAAAAAAATAAAAGACAGAAAGACACTTAATGATCGATCGTAATATTTACCAATAAAAAAGAAATAATTACAGGAAGTATAAACGAAAAAGAATTGATTAATCTCATAGTACCGTGCATTCAAATAAATTCCTACTTAAAGTAGGCCATGACTTCAGTGTTTTTTTCTCCTAAAGGTTAGTAACATTGACAGCTGTCCAATTAATTGCTTCTGCTAACATAACCTCTCAACACTTGGGAAACGCATTTGTGCATTCAAGATGAAGGACAACGTTTTAAGCGTTAATGTTGTTTTGAATCGAAGTAATTAAGTGTTTCCCGGAATTTCGAGTTTACACTTTTTATATGTGATGTCATGATTAGATAATATGACACTGACAGTTATTGACAACTGTCCCTCATTCTTGTAATGAGCGTCGCCAACTTTATAAAAAAATCACGGCTTACTTTAATAACGAATTCATTTGAAGGCATGGTATTTATTGTGAGACAATAATGTTTAATGAGCGAATTAATGATGTTCGTCGGCTTTCTGTGAAACACGCTGTATGCAGGTTGCTGTAAATTTTAAAATCGTGGAAAACATTTCTTATTTGCGATTGGATTTAGCAAGTTTGACGTTGGAGATAACCAGCAAATTCTACTCCCATCCGTAGCGAGTCTGGAAAGTACTAGAATCTTCGGCCGCCTCATAGTTGGCGTAACCAGTCTAAAAATAATGGAATTTGCATCACGGAAAGCAACAATATTATTTTTCAGATAAAATAATTACCGTGCTTAATTTTATTGCACAGAACGTACATGCGAAGAAGTTCAAACGTATTAAGTGACTCAAAGAAGCGCGAACTTCAGTGTTTTCACATTTTGAACCACCGTGCGACGCTTCTAATTATAAGCCCGCGTAAATCCCTGATTAACACAAGGAAAGCCTTGTTCGCTGCCAAGAATTTATTCTCGTCAAATGGGTTGAAAATTCTCTTCCTGTAAGCGGCCACTTAATCGTGACTAATACGTCCAGGAATCCTCAAAAGCGCACGCACCGAACCTCACGAAAAAAATGCATATAATTAGCTCGGAACGAAAAGATGACAGACGCTGTACAGAGCTTAAGCGCTGAAAGCGACCGAAACGTTTTATATTTAATCCGGACGTCAAAATATTTAATTTGGCCGTCAAAAAAAAAGAACCTGTCGAAATTTTAGTTTTGGAGGACCGACCAACCACCGAGAAAACAGATGAGAATGAAGAAAAAAACTTATTCGCTTTAGAAGAAAGTAGAGGAAGACAAACATAAAGCGCTTGTCATTTAATGGTATGAGCAACAACACAAACTAGCCACAATTAACATAATTGTGTAAGTTATTTGAGTTATTGCTACTCTAGAAATTGTTTTACTTTACAAACAGGGAAAATTATTAACAGTTCCACGTATGTGTATATTCCTCGAGCAAAATCAAATACCGTGCGCGCCCTATTTTCTTTCCTCACGCTCTACTCTTGTATCTGGAGGTCTTGGCAAAAATACATAAATCCATAGGAAGCGGCGACGTACTAAAACCCGAAGACAGTGAAAAATTGCAGGCGGGCTTAGGTGATCGCGCCGAACCGAAATTACCGGCGGCTGCGGCGGCGGAGGCGAAATCCACTCGCCAAAATATCGCGAAAACAAGGGCGGGCGTTTGGCCGGGGCATAACCGGGTCAAGACGGACGCAAAATCGGCGGTGCGACGGCGAAACTGGCGCCCGGGAGACGCCGATGCGAGAGACGCGGTCGATTCCCGTTGCTGACGGACGTGACTTTTGTGTGCCGTTCGAATTTCGATGAGGACGAAACGATAATAAACTATTAAAATCGAATTAAATTATTTCAGGAACTCGACACCTGAATATATTTAAAAAAATAAGCAGTTTTAGTTTAGAATCTCCATTCTCGGACAAGGCAACGTAAGCGGGACTGAAAAGACAAGAAAGCATTGAAACGGCTTCCTGCATAATCACTCCTGCCCTTCAGGGGGGGGGACGCACGAACGGGTCGGCTTCTCAAATTTTTATGGGCCAGCAAGGATTGATGAAAAAACGCCGGCAATGTTTACAGGAGCGACGGTTAGTCTGCGACGCAAAGCCATGAGGGAGATTAATAATACTTGCCATGAAGAATTTTCTGTTCTAATATCTCCGATTGTTTCTTGATAACAATGACAATTAAACAAACAAGCATCGAATTCCTTCTGAAATAAACGTCGAAATACTGAATTACATCATACAGAAAAAAGAAGAAAGAATGAATAAGATGCTAACAGATAACAATCGATAGATAAAACAAAAGATATCCACATACCTACTTAAATATCGATTGTTTATCAACTCTTGCCGTAAAATTCGGACGGCATGTCTTAGGCTGCGTTGTATAAAAGATTTAAGCCAGGATTGAATTTAATCCTAAGTTAGAATGTAACAAACATTATGACGTACAGCATTTTGTATGTCACATTTTTGTATGTCACATTCTGACTTAGGCTTAAATGTAATCCTAGTTTAAACTTTTCATACAACGCAGCCTTAAGTTTCAACCAGAATTAAATTTAAGCCTAAGTTAGATTGTGACATACAAAATGTTGTATGTCATAAGGTGTGTCATATTCTAATTTAGAATTAAATTTAATCCTGGCTTAAATGTTTTATACAACGCAGCCTAAGTCTTACTGTGAAGTAACCCCAAGGAGTGCAACGACTTATTTTCAATTAAGTCCAAAGTTCATAACAAGAGTTGATAAAAAAAATTAAAAATCAGGAGATTTAAGTGAGGAAAAATAAAAACCATAAAACTCAAACTGCTTCCCCAAGGACAAACAAGGACATACGAAGGTTGACAACAAATTAAAAATTCTGGCACGAAATGACAATCACAATGAATAATGGCGAATACAAAGGACAATTTAAATCAGAAAGAAAAAAACACAGATTGAAAATAAAAGAATCAAAAAGGTTTTATTTTAGTAATGGAATAAATCAGAGGCCGAATTAGGTTTCGAGAGGAAAATACAAAATATAACGCTTGACATCGAACCAAGATGATGACAACACAACCGGCCCAGTGGATGTGGCGAATAACGTATGTAACAAAAGTTTCGGGAATTTTTTGCAAATCTAATAATACAAACTGTAATTTTTTTATTTAAGTTTTTACTTAGGAGAACTATGCAGTGATGATTTAACAAAAATTATATTGTATTACATAGCAGCTAAAGGGTCATGGGTTTCAATGGTTTGCGATTTAATGCGAATGCCTATCATTAGCTTTTGGACAGAAGTGGGTTAAACTCTCGAATCTTTTGGTAGATTTCTCGTCATAGCTCTTCTTAATTTTGGGCTTCCCACCCACCGTTGTAAACTTTTCTTCATTTTGGGCTTCCCACCCACTTTTCTACCAAGTAAACCCCAAAATTCTTCTATAGGACAGGCCTGAGGAACATTCGGAGGGTTATCCTCTCTAGGTACACATAGGATGTTTTGTTGCCTTAACCAATCTTGAGTTATTCTCTTGCATAATGGCACGATGCCAGATCCGGCCAGAACATAATATTATCATGAACATGATGAGTTTGAATAAAATTTACCAATTTAGGAAAGCATCTTCTAATATAAATGTCTGCAATTACAGCTACACCCCTAATTAGTCCAACATAAGGCCTTGAAATACCAGCGCACCTCACTAGTATCTTGTCCTCGAATTTCGCCTTTTTCTTATATCTTACATCATTAGGAACGTCTTCAATATTGTCTGTATAAAAGCCCTCGTTTCCTTTTATTTCGAAGTTAGATAATGTCGTCATCCAAAATTATCGTTGCGTCGTCTCTGAAATGTACTCGTCTTAAATGTCTGCAGCACCTTGGAATCCTCTCTAACTGAGCAGCCTGAACTTGTCGCATTCTAAATTTCTAAAGATTTCTGTCAATATCCCTCTTGATTATCATATGGGATACGTAAAATCTTCGGCTTAATCTTCTCGTTGAAACTCCTCTTCTATTTTTTGCAGATTCAATCAAGTTCTGAAAGCTTGGATCATTCAAAACTCGAGATTCAGGCACGGCAAACCTTCCTCACATTCCCTAAGGACTCGATGCATTATTGCCTGAGAAATATTTTGGTTTCTATAAACGGCGACGATATCACATTTGGGTATTTGGCCAACCAAGTTGTAAATACCTTTCCGCTATTCTAGCTTGTAAGACATTTTGTACAACTTTGTGAACACAAATGTATTGTCAAACTGTAGAGGAAACTTCACAGATTTGTCCATATCCAATGATAAGTTGGTTGCTTTACTTTGTATTAGGAAAAAATATTTTCCCAAAACTTTTGTTGCACACGTTATTTTTGGAACGTTTTTCCCAACAACTGCAAATACAAAAATTTTGGAAACACAACGGCACCACATCACATATACCACCACAAACAATGTTCTTTAGAACCATAGAAGAAAACGACGTAAGACAAGCATTCAAGTCATTACCAAATAAAAGTTCCCAGGATATTGACAACATAACTTGCAGAATGGTGAAAGCGATGGCGGGCGGTATCATAACACCCCTCACCTACCTAGTCAACAAATCAGTTGAATCGGGTATAATTCCTGAGACTTTAAAAAGGGCCCGATACATTAGGATGCATTAGTAAACGGTAGCCAGACTAAACACCTTTTCTAAAATCTACGAAAGAATAATATATAATATGCTCTGGAGTTACATTAAGAAATTTAACATCCAACACGGTTTCAGACTAACAAAATCAACCGAATCGGAAACATTTAATTTCATGGAACAAATTCGCAAAGAAATGGGTGCTGATAAATACATAGCAGAACTCCTCACGAGCGTTTGACACAATTAATCTGATTTTCGTTAAAAGCAATTTATACGCAATTGTCATCAGAGGGAGGCTGCTCGATCTAATCCTATCCCAAAGAGAAATAGTGGTAGAAGCAAACAACAAAAGATCAGAAAGCCATAGGATAAACATAGGAGTAGCGCAAGGATCGATTTTAGGCCGCCCCCTCATATTCTTATTGTTTATTAACGATCTCAGACAACATGTAGGAAGAGGATATAGGATCAAATATGCTGATGACACTTCTTTTAATAACCTGAAGGAACTGAAAGCTTACGTTTCAACGGTTATCTAAGATGTGGAGCAGTGGAGTCAACGAAATAATTTAATCCTTATTGTCAACAAAAGTGTTCGCGTGCTATTCTATAAAACCCATAAAACGGCGAATCGACTGACAGTCGACACCAAATTCCTAGCCATTCACATTGACAGCAGACTAGAGTGGTTCAAACAAATTGGTAAAGTTCTGAACGAACCAAATAGTGCATATTTTATTTAAACTTAATAATACCATAGACTCCGCCGCCATAGAGACCGTCTATTACTGATTAATGCATCTGCACTTATCTTACAACGTTATAGTGTGGGGTAGATCGTCTGGTAATACTAGGGTAATAGTTACGCAAAAAAGGATAATTAGACTTATGTTTAATCTGGAGATTGTTTTAAGAGTGCTGAGATTCTGACATCATATTGATATAAATCTGGTGTCGAAGTTGGTCATGAAAATTTAATTGTGAACCATCATCATCTAGACAGTTGTCAATTTGACATTTGAATTTGCCATTCCTAACCTTGCTTTCCAGGTTCCGAACTTAACAGTACGATAAGAATGTAGCAAACGAAAAACGATAATAAGAAAATAAAATTTACAACAAATAATCAAAACTGTGGTGTGTTCACAGTCATGGCCAACTTCGACGCCAAATTTAAAAGAACACTCGATACATATTAAGATGCTGCATGTACGCGTACGGTAATTCTAATTCTTTCGAAAAAAAAATCGTATTTTCACGACTACAACAACACAAGGAATGGAAACAGCCTCGCAGTATACTCTGTGATCAAACTATACAATCATCTACCGCCAATGATACATACGTAACTGCAAATCTAGAACTCTGTTCAAAAAGAGCTTAAAAAGCATCTAATTGATGGGTGCTATTATAACATTAATGAATACCTCGGTCTGTGATACAATGCTCGCTATCCGTATTGTCAATGTACATAATTTTATGTATACAGATGAGTTTGGCGCAGTTCTTACTCGTGATAGGTATTACATGAAAAAGAAACAGATTATTATCGAGTAAATCGTATTACCACTGACGTTTCGCAAACAGCTCGTTTGCTTTTTCAAAGTAAATAACATTATAATATTAGCCTACTAATTTTTTAAGATTTTGTGAAGAGAATGTTCTAAAAAATTATATCAGTAAGTACATAATTAACAATACCGCCAGGCTCGTCTTAACAGAACTCCAGTGTTTACTGCAAGAGTTAGGGAAATCCTGACAAAACCTAACCAGAATGCGCAGTGTAATTATTGTAATTATAATTGAAGTAATTACAATCAATTAATTAATAATTACAATTAAGTGATTATAATTGAAATAATTACAATAATTGCACTATGCACTCTGGTTAGGTTTTACCAGGATTTCCCTTGCAGTAAATACTGGAGCTCTGTTAAGACGAGCCTGGCCGTATTGTTAATTACATACTTGCTATTTGATTTGACAAGCCATCTTACTGATATAATTTTTTAAAACATTCTCTTCACAAAAACTTAAAAAATTAGTAGGCTAATGTTATAATGCTATTCACTTTGATAAAGCGAAACGTCAGTGGTAATTAAATATACAAATTTATGTTTATAGTTAAGTAAGATGTTATTTTAGAACGCGCGCTAAGTTCACGTTAAAGCTAATGATTGTTTTTATGTGCGCTATTTCTTGTAAGATTTTTAGACCATGCTGATGTCTTTAAATATGGTGGATAAGCAATAAATTGATCGATTGAAATCACTCGGTATAAAATTATAGAAGGAAAAACAAAAGGAAACTTAAATAAACATGGAAATATAGGATTCCGTGCACAGAAAACAACAAAAAATAAAGATCGACGGTTTCGTTTAGCAGAGAATGAATAAAATTACAATGAGAAAAAAATAATTCGACAAAAAAAAACAAAAAGAAATTGAAACGAACGATACCGACATGTTTAAGAACGATTTTTTATTTTGCATATCTGTATCGACCGATATGGGAGTCACGGGTTCACAAACTCGTGCCACCCGTTTCGGTATAGATATGGCCTTCGTGATTTTTTTCCACATTAATACATCCCTTGTGAGTATGCACACCGATGTTGAAGTGGATATTCCATCCAGTTCCGGCGTAACGATTTTTTATGTGCATATCTGTACCGACCGATATGGGAGTCACGGGTTCACAAACTCATACCACCCGTTTCGGTATAGATATGGTCTTCGTGATTTTTTTCCACATTAATACATCCCCTGTGAGTATGCACACCGATGTTGAAGTGGATATTCCATCCAGTTCCGGCGTAACGATTTTTTATGTGCATATCTGTACCGAACGATAAATAAGTCACGGGTTCACAAACTCGTGCCACCCGTTTCGGTATAGATATGGTCTTCGTAATTTTTTTCCACATTAATACATCCCCTGTGAGTATGCACACCGATGTTGAAGTGGATATTCCATCCAGTTCCGGCGTAACGATTTTTTATGTGCATATCTGTACCGAACGATAAATAAGTCACGGGTTCACAAACTCGTGCCACCCGTTTCGGTATAGATATGGTCTTCGTAATTTTTTTCCACATTAATACATCCCCTGTGAGTATGCACACCGATGTTGAAGTGGATATTCCATCCAGTTCCGGCGTAACGATTTTTTATGTGCATATCTGTACCGACCGATATGGGAGTCACGGGTTCACAAACTCAGGCCACCCGTTTCGGTATAGATATGGTCTTCGTGATTTTTTTCCACATTAATACATCCCCTGTGAGTATGCACACCGATGTTGAAGTGGATATTCCATCCAGTTCCGGCGTAACGATTTTTTATGTGCATATCTGTACCGACCGATATGGGACTCACGGGTTCACAAACTCATGCCACCCGTTTCGGTATAGATATGGTCTTCGTGATTTTTTTCCACATTAATACATCCCCTGTGAGTATGCACACCGATGTTGAAGTGGATATTCCATCCAGTTCCGGCGTAACGATTTTTTATGTGCATATCTGTACCGACCGATATGGGACTCACGGGTTCACAAACTCATGCCACCCGTTTCGGTATAGATATGGTCTTCGTGATTTTTTTCCACATTAATACATCCCCTGTGAGTATGCACACCGATGTTGAAGTGGATATTCGATCCAGTTCCGGCGTAACGATTTTTTATGTGCATAGCTGTACCGAACGATAAATAAGTCACGGGTTCACAAACTCATGCCACCCGTTTCGGTATAGATATGGTCTTCGTGATTTTTTTCCACATTAATACATCCCCTGTGAGTATGCACACCGATGTTGAAGTGGATATTCCATCCAGTTCCGGCGTAACGATTTTTTATGTGCATATCTGTACCGACCGATATGGGAGTCACGAGTTCACAAACTCATGCCACCCGTTTCGGTATAGATATGGTCTTCGTGATTTTTTTCCACATTAATACATCCTCTGTGAGTATGCACACCGATGTTGAAGTGGATATTCGTTCCAGTTCCGGCGTAACGATTTTTTATGTGCATATCTGTACCGAACGATAAATAAGTCACGGGTTCACAAACTCGTGCCACCCGTTTCGGTATAGATATGGTCTTCGTGATTTTTTTCCACATTAATACATCCTCTGTGAGTATGCACACCGATGTTGAAGTGGATATTCGATCCAGTTCCGGCGTAACGATTTTTTATGTGCATATCTGTACCGAACGATAAATAAGTCACGGGTTCACAAACTCGTGCCACCCGTTTCGGTATAGATATGGTCTTCGTGATTTTTTTCCACATTAATACATCCCCTGTGAGTATGCACACCGATGTTGAAGTGGATATTCCATTCAGTTCCGGCGTAACGATTTTTTATGTGCATATCTGTACCGACCGATATGGGAGTCACGGGTTCACAAACTCATGCCACCCGTTTCGGTATAGATATGGTCTTCGTGATTTTTTTCCACATTAATACATCCTCTGTGAGTATGCACACCGATGTTGAAGTGGATATTCGATCCAGTTCCGGCGTAACGATTTTTTATGTGCATATCTGTACCGAACGATAAATAAGTCACGGGTTCACAAACTCGTGCCACCCGTTTCGGTATAGATATGGTCTTCGTGATTTTTTTCCACATTAATACATCCTCTGTGAGTATGCACACCGATGTTGAAGTGGATATTCCATCCAGTTCCGGCGTAACGATTTTTTATGTGCATATCTGTACCGACCGATATGGGACTCACGGGTTCACAAACTCATGCCACCCGTTTCGGTATAGATATGGTCTTCGTGATTTTTTTCCACATTAATACATCCCCTGTGAGTATGCACACCGATGTTGAAGTGGATATTCCATCCAGTTCCGGCGTAACGATTTTTTATGTGCATATCTGTACCGACCGATATGGGAGTCACGGGTTCACAAACTCAGGCCACCCGTTTCGGTATAGATATGGTCTTCGTGATTTTTTTCCACATTAATACATCCCCTGTGAGTATGCACACCGATGTTGAAGTGGATATTCCATCCAGTTCCGGCGTAACGATTTTTTATGTGCATATCTGTACCGACCGATATGGGACTCACGGGTTCACAAACTCATGCCACCCGTTTCGGTATAGATATGGTCTTCGTGATTTTTTTCCACATTAATACATCCCCTGTGAGTATGCACACCGATGTTGAAGTGGATATTCCATCCAGTTCCGGCGTAACGATTTTTTATGTGCATATCTGTACCGACCGATATGGGACTCACGGGTTCACAAACTCATGCCACCCGTTTCGGTATAGATATGGTCTTCGTGATTTTTTTCCACATTAATACATCCCCTGTGAGTATGCACACCGATGTTGAAGTGGATATTCGATCCAGTTCCGGCGTAACGATTTTTTATGTGCATAGCTGTACCGAACGATAAATAAGTCACGGGTTCACAAACTCATGCCACCCGTTTCGGTATAGATATGGTCTTCGTGATTTTTTTCCACATTAATACATCCCCTGTGAGTATGCACACCGATGTTGAAGTGGATATTCCATCCAGTTCCGGCGTAACGATTTTTTATGTGCATATCTGTACCGACCGATATGGGAGTCACGAGTTCACAAACTCATGCCACCCGTTTCGGTATAGATATGGTCTTCGTGATTTTTTTCCACATTAATACATCCTCTGTGAGTATGCACACCGATGTTGAAGTGGATATTCGTTCCAGTTCCGGCGTAACGATTTTTTATGTGCATATCTGTACCGAACGATAAATAAGTCACGGGTTCACAAACTCGTGCCACCCGTTTCGGTATAGATATGGTCTTCGTGATTTTTTTCCACATTAATACATCCTCTGTGAGTATGCACACCGATGTTGAAGTGGATATTCGATCCAGTTCCGGCGTAACGATTTTTTATGTGCATATCTGTACCGAACGATAAATAAGTCACGGGTTCACAAACTCGTGCCACCCGTTTCGGTATAGATATGGTCTTCGTGATTTTTTTCCACATTAATACATCCCCTGTGAGTATGCACACCGATGTTGAAGTGGATATTCCATTCAGTTCCGGCGTAACGATTTTTTATGTGCATATCTGTACCGACCGATATGGGAGTCACGGGTTCACAAACTCATGCCACCCGTTTCGGTATAGATATGGTCTTCGTGATTTTTTTCCACATTAATACATCCTCTGTGAGTATGCACACCGATGTTGAAGTGGATATTCGATCCAGTTCCGGCGTAACGATTTTTTATGTGCATATCTGTACCGAACGATAAATAAGTCACGGGTTCACAAACTCGTGCCACCCGTTTCGGTATAGATATGGTCTTCGTGATTTTTTTCCACATTAATACATCCTCTGTGAGTATGCACACCGATGTTGAAGTGGATATTCCATCCAGTTCCGGCGTAACAATTTTTTATGTGCATATCTGTACCGACCGATATGGGAGTCACGGGTTCACAAACTCATGCCACCCGTTTCGGTATAGATATGGTCTTCGTGATTTTTTTCCACATTAATACATCCTCTGTGAGTATGCACACCGATGTTGAAGTGGATATTCGATCCAGTTCCGGCGTAACGATTTTTTATGTGCATATCTGTACCGAACGATAAATAAGTCACGGGTTCACAAACTCGTGCCACCCGTTTCGGTATAGATATGGTCTTCGTGATTTTTTTCCACATTAATACATCCTCTGTGAGTATGCACACCGATGTTGAAGTGGATATTCGATCCAGTTCCGGCGTAACGATTTTTTATGTGCATATCTGTACCGAACGATAAATAAGTCACGGGTTCACAAACTCGTGCCACCCGTTTCGGTATAGATATGGTCTTCGTGATTTTTTTCCACATTAATACATCCCCTGTGAGTATGCACACCGATGTTGAAGTGGATATTCCATTCAGTTCCGGCGTAACGATTTTTTATGTGCATATCTGTACCGACCGATATGGGAGTCACGGGTTCACAAACTCATGCCACCCGTTTCGGTATAGATATGGTCTTCGTGATTTTTTTCCACATTAATACATCCTCTGTGAGTATGCACACCGATGTTGAAGTGGATATTCGATCCAGTTCCGGCGTAACGATTTTTTATGTGCATATCTGTACCGAACGATAAATAAGTCACGGGTTCACAAACTCGTGCCACCCGTTTCGGTATAGATATGGTCTTCGTGATTTTTTTCCACATTAATACATCCTCTGTGAGTATGCACACCGATGTTGAAGTGGATATTCCATCCAGTTCCGGCGTAACGATTTTTTATGTGCATATCTGTACCGACCGATATGGGAGTCACGGGTTCACAAACTCGTGCCACCCGTTTCGGTATAGATATGGCCTTCGTGATTTTTTTCCACATTAATACATCCTCTGTGTGTATGCACACCGATGTTGAAGTGGATATTCGATCCAGTTCCGGCGTAACGATTTTTTATGTGCATATCTGCACCGATATGGGAGTCACGGGTTCACAAACTCACAAATTGCTATATATGTATATGGAAGTGCAGAGTGAAAACAATATAAAGAAATCGAAGGGATCAATATGTTAGTGATTGAAGAAGTGAAAAGTGGGAAATAGAGAAGGAGGTTTTGACAAAGAAAAACTAGCAAGGAAGCTTGGTGATAGGAAAGACTACAGGAGTAAAGTCGGGAGTAACAGAAAACGTAAAGACCGAACACAAAGATTCAGATTCTGATGGACCCATTAAAGTTGCCCAAGAACGCATTGTTGGGACACCTGTGAGTGTTCCATTTAAAAAATCATAAGCTAGGTCTGTAACTCTTAAATGAACCACCCTGTCTGGTTAGAAATTATTTTAAATTATGCGCATCGGAAACCTACACAACTTCTATTGAGAATTTTTTTGGATAAAATGTATATTCAGAGTTTTGTGGCACACTGTACATACCGGTTAATAATTAAAATAATAAATGAGGGTTTACATTAATGAAACTAACCTTGTAGTACATATTCTGATTTTTCTTTGCACGACCGAACAAGTCTCCGAGCTTCACGATGGTCTTTGACTCAAACCGGTCAGTGGCTCTTTCAGTTTCAGGGATTTCTTCGGAAGGAAATTTTAATTATTTATAAAAAGCCTACGCGTGTTTAGCCGACTTAAGAAATACGTGTAAAATTGTGGGGCGGCATTCATGCCCCACCCTGTACAACATTTTTTCGTTTCGTCTCATGACCGAACAAGGCTACAAGCTTCACGATGGTCTTCCACTGAAACCAGTTGAACATCTCTTTCCGTTTCAGCTTTTTTCAGGAGGAAATTTTAATTGTTTATTAAAAGCCAGCCCAGCCGGCTTAAGAAATATTTGTGAAATCGTGTTTCAGGCGTTTCTGTATTTTCAGGGAAGCTTATCTACATCGAGGCGGCCGTAAAAGAGCGCGCCGATAAAACCGCGGACGTTATTACGCGTCGCGTAAAAAAACCGCGACGTCGGCGTCGGTCTTACGTAATAATTCCCGATTTCGCGTTTCATCAAAGGCGGCCGAAATAAACGGCGGCGGTAATTAACCCTAATAATAGTTAACACCTTGCGAGGGTATTCTAAGCGATGCTGGAAGATATGACGGCAACAATAAAGTGCGTGAAGATACGGCCGACGTCTTTGGCTGCTGTTGCTGCTTAGGTGCGCTCACGGAGTGAGGGAGAGAGCGAGAAGGAGAGAGGCCTCCATAGTTAATTTAATGGTGGAAAAGAGGAGGAGAGCTGGAGGGAAAGGGCGCGGGGGAGGAGGAGAGACGGCAGCTCGGCGCAAGACGGTCGGTATCCCGGTCAATACTCTGGTTTGACAGAATTCTCCGACTCTCGCGTGCGTGTGCATTTCACGTCCATGTGTCGCTGAGCAGCATCGCAGAGTACGCTTTGCCCGAAACACACATACACACTCACAATCAAATTTCATCCAGTTTGCGTGTTGGCTGTATGGATTTTTGATCGCGCATAATCCGAGTGCTTTTTTTTTTTCTTGACTATGTGAGGGACTAACTTGTTCGCCGAAAAATGGAAGGACGAAAGTGATCCGCCGACGACTGGCTACGCGTTATGGGGAAGGCGAGACGATTTCCTTTTTGGATACTTTTGTTTTTTATAGGTACGTCAAACCATAAGTTTCCATTTTCAATTTTCAATCAAAAAAAAAAAATCTTCTGTGTACGCCGCAATAATCGCAGCAAACTCTGCATCAAGAGAGTGTGGAAGTGCCACTTACATAAACGTAAATATGCGCGTATGTTTTTTGCCGGTCGGTTATCTTGCTGTAGCGGCCCAAATTCTGAGTCACTGGTGCCCTTTTTTTGCGGGCAACCGCAAAAAAAGCGCTCGCCTTGGAAGAAAGTGCCGCGGAGCTTTAACAGATTGCCGTTAAATAAAAAAAAATAATCAATATTGGGGACATTTGATCGCTGATAGCCGCCGCATGTTGTATTTGCGCTCGCTCTTACATATGTGTGTGCTAGGTATTAATTAAACACAGTTATCGCGTGTGTATGTCGCTTTTTTTTTAAATATCAGATCACAGGACTGTACTTGCCCTTTTTCTTTTTTTTGCTTGAAAGTCTAGAACAGGCGGTTTTTGAAAACCCCAGCTTTATTAATTAATAATCAAATGTGCCAGAACGTATTAATAATTACGCACACATTGACGTTTATGTAATCATTAATCTCAGGACCGTATTCGATCGCGATCGGTTCGGTTTCGGTACCTAGAAACTGGCTGCGTATTATTAGTAAGGGTTTTTGGAAGGAATTCTTTTAATTCGTTTACTTTTCAGAAATCTTTCTATTTTTTTTCGTATTTTCTACTGTTCCTCCCCCCTTCCCTCGCTGAAAAAAAAAAAAAACCATAAAGACTTGCCGTATTAAAGTTAGAAAAGGTCTTGTAACAAGTGATTTCGTAATTACTTTTCCCAGCAGACATTTTTCTTGGATGTTATTGCAAATTCGTGAACACCCTCTGTATTTCATGGTTGTTGTTAAATAATTTGGATTTTGTAGAACAAATTTGAAAATTTGTTTCCCTTTTTTAATTTTCAAAATCGAAATTGCATCATCGGTAAAATTTAAACAGGTTTTGCAAAAAAAAAAATCTTGTAATTTAAAAAAAGAGAAAAAAAAAACAAAAGAAGATCGTCAAGGTCCTGAAATATCTAACGAAGTTCGGCATCTTCTTTTTCCAAAAAATTCTTTTTTCTTTTGAATTCACTCTGAAACAGAAACGCTTTTAAAAATATTTGCCTGATATTAATTGATTCCTTTTAGTTTGATAAGTTTTACAAAACAAAGAAATCTTTCAATTAAAAAAAAAGGAGAAAAAGAAAAAACAAATGAAGATCGTAAATGTCCTGAAATGACTAAAGAAATTTGGCAGATGTTCGTTCTTCTTCTTTTTCGAAAGTTTCTTTTTTCTTTTTGAATTTCTCTCTGAAACAGAAACGCTTTTGAAAATATTTGTTCTATATTAATTCACTTCTTTTAGTTTGAGAAATTTTGCAAAACAAGGAATCTAGTAATTAAAAAAAAGGAAAAAATAAATGAAGATTGTAAGAGTCCTGAAATGCAGTTAAAAAAGGTGAAAAAACAAATGAAGACCGTAAAGGTACTGAAAAACCTAAAGAAATTTGGCAGACGTACGTTCTTTTCCTTTTTTGAAAATTTCTTTTGTCTTTTCGAATTTCACTCTGAAACAGAACAAAAATCTCTTGAATTAAAGAAAAAGGAGAAAAAGAAAAAACAAATGAAGAACGTAAAGGTCCTGAAATATGTACCTGAAGAGATTTGGCAGACGTTCCATTCTTTTCTTTTTCGAAAATTTCTTGTGTCTTCGAATTTCACTCTGAAACAAAACAAAAAATCTTGCAATTAAAAAAAAGAGAAAAAGAAAAAACAAATGAAGTTCGTAAAGGTCCTGAAATACCTAAAGAAATTTGGCAGACATTCATTCTTTTTCTTTTTCGAAAATTTCTTTTTTTTTTTGAATTTCACTGTGAAACAAATCAAAAATTTTGTAATTAAAAAAAAAGAGAAAAACAAATGAAGATCGTAAAGGTCCTGAAATACGTAAAGAAATTTGGCAGACGTTCGTTCTTCTTCTTTTTACTAAATATAGTAAAGTTCATTCTTCTTCTTTTTCGAAAATTTCTTTTTTCTTTTGAATTTCACTCTGAAACAGAACAAAAATATCTTGTAATTAAAAAAAAGGAGAAAAGAAAAAACAAATGAAGTTCGTGAAGGTCCTGAAATACCTAAATAAATTTGGCAGACGCCCATTCTTTTTCTTTTTCGAAAATTTCTTTTTTCTTTCGAATTTCACTCTGAAACAGAAACGCTTTTGAATATATTTGTCCGATATTAATTGATTCCTTTTAGTTTAAGAAGTTTTACAAAAGAAATCTTGTAATTAGGAAAAGAAGAGAAGGTCCTGAAATACCTACAGAAATTTGGCAAACGTTCATTCTTCTTCTTTTTCGGGAATTTCTTTTCTCTGTTGAATTTCACCCTGAAACAGAAAGGCTTTTGAAAATATTTGTCCGATATTAGTTGATTTCTTTTAGTTTGAGAAATTTTACAAAACAAAGAAGCTTTATAACTTAGAAAATAAAGAAAAAAAAAACAATTGAAGATCGTAAAGGTCCTGAAGTACAAACGTTCTTCGAAATGTTTTTTTTCTTTTGAATTTCACTCTGAAACAGAAACGCTTTTGAAAATATTTGTCCGATATTAATTGATTTCTTTTAATTTGAGATCTTTTTCCAAAACAAAGAAATTTTATCGTTAAAAAAAAGAAAAAACAAACGAAGATCATAAAGGTCCTGAAATACCTAAAGAAATTTGACAAATGTTCGTTCTTCTTCTTTTTCGGAAATTTCTATTTTTCTTTTGAATTTCACTCTGAAACAGAAAAATTGATTTCTTTTAGTTTAAAAAGTTTTACAAAACGAAGAAATCTTGTAATTAAAAAAAAAAACAAAAATAAAAGAAGATCGTAAAGGTCCTGAAATACAGACGTTCTTCGAAAATTTCTTTTTTTCTTCTGAATTTCATTACAGAACAGAAACGCTTTTGAAAATATTTACCCAATATTGATCGATTCCGTTTAATTAAAAAAAAAAAAAAAATAGAAAACTTTCAGTTATTAAGTACGCAAGAAGATATCGAAAACCTTCCAATTTGTGGGACACCCGTACATACATACTTTTCGAAAAAGATTCTAATTTAAGTAATTTTCGCATATAGGAAGAACCCCCTCTTCGTAGGGTTTCCAAAATGAATTTAACCAGTAAAAAGAAATCGGAAAATAAAAAAACGGATGTAATTATAAAAAAAATTTAAAAAACGGTCGTAATTTATAAAGAAATTAAAATAAAATAAAATATCTTTTCAGTTTGCAACGGTGAGAAACTTAATTAATTTTTTATGAAATAAATTTGAAGCGCCATCTTTTAGTAACTAAACTAAATATACGTATTTCAAATGCTTTCTTATAATTTTAAAATTGCGCCTGAACCTCGATCGTTTGTAACTTACAAAGTCGGTCATCATGTATTCTGATTTGAAATTTCTAAAATAGCAATCGGATGTAATGAATTTCGAAGCGCCATCTTTTGGTCAACTGCGAAACTTGACGTATCTCAAACATTGATTTAAAAAGTTTAAAATCGCTTGACATCGCAGGCCATAAATACCTGATATCTATGATCTGCGATGTCACCTGTTTTGATTTGAATCTTTTGAAATATCCATCGAATTGAACGGCTTTCGAAGCGCCATCTTTTAGTCATACGTCAAACTAAATGTATTACGAACATTTTTTTAAAAGCTTTTAAACTGTTCGAACCTTGATTAGTGGTAACTTGCAAAGTCATTTTAATTTGATTCGAAGCTTGTGAAACAATCGTTGAATTTAACGGCTTTTGAAGCGCCCTCTTTTAGCCATACGTCAGACTAAATGTATTTCCAATCTTTGGAAAAATTCTGTTATTAATTGATAATGATTTTACAGAGTTTAAAAACGCCCTCTTTCGTTTGATACTTGAAGTTTTGCAAAGTTACAAAGCTAAGTGTTAATTAGCTTCACTCGAAGAGGACACTGATTTAGGCACTCGATCACGTGCACGAGTACTTTTAACGACGCCCTATAAGAACAATCCAATTTGTTCTATTGTTAGTAAGGGGAAAGGAATGCCGGGCGATTCCATCTCGGGGCAAAACTGAATCACCATCGCAATTCGTGCTTTTGTTTCCGTCCTTTCTGCATGCGGCACGTACGCCTCGTTTTTCCGGGAACGCTCCGGCAGATGTCGCCCTTTCTAAACGCACACACGACTAAATAACTCGGCCGCCTCCAGAACGAAAGGTCAAAAGCCTTGCGCCACGAAAAAGGCACAAAATCGACTCATTGTCGGCGGTGTGCCCGTTTTTACGACCCTTATCAGGCACGCCGCTGTTTTTCCAGACGTACTCTTATCAGAGGCCAAACATGAATTGGGTCGAAAAAATTAATCCCTCTCGGGATTATTAAATACAGAGTGTTTTATTGATTTGTTGTAATGTCAGCGATAACTCAATTATTGTTGTTATTAATAAATATATGAAGACGGCGTTGTTTGGGTGTGTCTGTCAAGGCTCACGCCTTGAACTGATCGTTTTTAATTGCATTCATACATATATTAGAATTTTTATTTGTTGGGTGTATAGGAAGTGCTTCGATAAATAAAATTTTTTCGTTCTTGAGCAACCAACACGTTGCGTAAATATGCAGCGGCGATTGTAATTAGTTCAGAGGTGGATTGATTGGATTTTAGAACGACTACGTTTGTGGGGTGCAAAATGTCGCTTTATATCCAGTGGCGTGATGAAAGTAGCTTAAGCACCCTGTCATTAAAACGTTAAGGATTCGTAACAATATTTAAATGACCACTGATTTGTGAAATGCGATCTTTTTGTAATAGAACCGAGTTACATTTGATATAAATAAGCATGTGCCATATGTCTTTCTGCAAGCGCACATTTCAAAGCGATGAGGTCAGAATGAAGAAGAATAATAATAGTAGGCCGGCCACAATTACCGATTAATTTAATCTATGAATGTAAAATGAGCAACTGACTATATAATTATTAAATGGAATGTTCAGAACGTCCATTTTAAACTTCATGGAAGTTCATAGCACGTCGGCGTCGTGTCCAATTTGTAAGCTTCGATTTTCCTTCTTTCTTCTTTTATTTCGGCGGCGTAGTTTAGTTTACCAGTTTTCTTACGAAATTGAAAACAACGAAACGGTTCATCGCTTTCGGATAGATCTGTGTTTGTTTAATTTTCGTTTTTTTTTGCGATTAATTTAATCTGACTGTTTGATTACGTACTTGAGCTTCTATTTTGATGTGATGAGGTCAACGTCAAGAGTAGGACGGCGCAATTTCGTTGCTTTAGTTTATGAATACGAAATAGGGCAATTAGGTGAAGTTAAGTATAGGCAACAGAGTCGCGGGGGTTATTTTTAAACGGTGTTTTGAAGCGTTCTTGAGTTTCATGGAAGCGGTTGCACATTTCTTCTCGGTTTATTTATGTGCGTTTCGCATCCTATATTCATCTTTGAACTTTTTCGTAGTAAAATCTGCTCGATTTTCTGCGAAAAGATAAAAAAAAATATTTAAACTTAACTAAAACTTTTTCTATAAAATCAAATTACATTGCCATTATTTATTACATTGCCATGATTTCTATCTTCCATATGCAGGCAGTGTCACCCTATAGAAATTAGAACAGATAAACCTGAAAAAAAAACATGAATGAATGGCTCTATCTAAAATTCCTCCGAAATATCAAAGCACAATTAACGTTCTTATCTCAAGAAAAATTCGGGCGTATAATTAGAGAATGAATGGTTAATGACGGGATAACACGATTCATCAATCGCGGAGGAGGCGATCGCCTGAATATTTCAGTGAATCGGGAGCAGCGGAATGAATGGATTTTACTACGTTCGTCGTTGTACAGAGAAGCGCGGGCACCATAAACAAAGGCGCGTATTTATTTTAGATAGCGTCGTAAATATTAACGCTGGAGAGCGCCGATAAACGCCGAATTTTTAAGACCTCCTACTGTGCGGCTACCGTTGCTTTGACTTTGCCCCGTTGCGTTCGCGAGTAAATAACTCGCCTGTTTTTTACCATCACGTGTTATTTCACTCAAACGCTGGATTTCGAATTTTAATAATCAGACCTGGGGATATTCCGGATGTTCTTGGAAAGTATATGATCTTTAGGTAAGATTGAGGCAATTGAATGTACAGGGTGGGCCAAATTCGACACTTTTAATAGGATATACCTATTTTTAGAAAAGTTAGACAAAAACTGACCTCGATCCCTGGAGCTCGATTTTTAAGACAAAGTTAATGGTGAAGACCGCGTTTCGATATTTTGTACCGTTTAGGAGCTACGCCCTGTAGCTGGTCTTTGACTCAAAGCAGTCAGTGGCTCTTTCAGTTTCAGGGATTTCTTCGGAAGCAAATTTTAATTATTTATAAAAAGCTATGCGTGTTTAACCGACTTAAGAAATACGTGTAAAATTGTGGGGCGGCATTCAGGGCCCCAGATCAGTTTTTGTCTAACTCGTCTAAAAATAGGAGTTTCCTATTAAAAGTGTCGAATTTGGCCCACCCTGTACACGTTAATTCTAATAAAAAACACGTTTGCGGTTGTATTTTAGCCGACTTTTCTAAATACTGGCATCAATTTCTTTTTCTATAAAACTACCTAAAAAGTTCTAGAAATTATTCTAAAGTGTACTAAATCAACAGAGGGAGCCACAGAAAATCTTAACAAAAATGACGTCTGCAATTCTCATCAAAACATCGTGCTCAGAATTTAGTTGCGATTGAAATATGCCGTCCAAAATTCTGTTTAAAAAACTGTCACTAGATGGAGCCACCGAAAGCTATTTGAAACTTGAACGTAAATCAAAAACGTTCCCTAACGATCGTAACTGATTAATTATAATGAAATGAAATGATTATAATTTAATTAAATCTATAGAGTGAGCCATAGGAACATTTTCAAATAATGACGTCAGCAATTTTAGTTGATAATTTCAAAATATCGCTCAAAATTAGCTTGACATTCAAATTTGCCGCTCGAAATTCAGTTCAAGAAAGTCCTCGAAGATGGCGCCACATTAAGCTATTGGAAAATAGAGGAAGTTACGGGAACTTTTTTAAATATTGATATCCGCAATTCTCGACGAAAATTTCGAAAAATTTCGTTCACAATTTAGTTGCGTTTTAAAGTTGCCGATCAAAGTTCAGTTCAAAGAATTCCTGTGGAAAATAGAAACAAAAGACGTTCGATTTTATAGCGCTCTTTAATAGATAAATAAATCTAAAAAAAAAAAAAACAATTTGGAAAGAACAGTGACAAAACAAGGTAAACAAAATTATAAAATAATCAAGAAATAAAATGAAAACAAAACACAATCGACTTTACAACATAATTTGGCGCTCAAAATTTAGTTAAAAAAAATCTCCGCAGATGATTTTATTTAAGGGGAAAATTCAGTGGCGCCATCTGTACCGATCTCTCCAAACTAATTTCATATTTTTCTGCCATTTGTTTCCATTCGAAGCGAAAATTCAGTGGCGCCATCTGCACTGAATTCTCCGAACTAATTTCGTGATGTTCAAATTTCTCTGCTGTTCGATTTAAATTTTTAAAGCAAAATTCCAATAGCGCCATCTATACCAAATTCTAGAAACCAGTAATCTCCAATTTCTTTTCTAATTTCTTTCTGCTATTCGAGATTTTATTCTTTATTGCCGATTTCTCAAAATTAATTTCTCTGTTCGATTTAATTTTTAAAGCAAAAATTCAGTAGCGCTATCTGCACTAATTTCTGCAAACTAGTTTCGTAATTTTGAGTTGTTTCGCCAGATGTTTCTGGTATTTGTTTTAATTGGAGCGAAAATTCACTGGCGCCACCTGTACAGATCAAAACATCAAAATATCTCGCTCAGAGTTTGATTGCGATTCAAATATGCCGCCCAAAATTCAGTTTAAAGAACTGTCACTAGATGGAGCCACCAAAAGCTATTTGAAACTTGAAAGTAAATCAAATCTGCCGTCGGAAACGTTCCCTAACGACCGTAACTTTCGTAGTTCGTAGCTGAAATTATTAGAATTTAATTAAAGGACATCAAATCGATAGAGGGAGCCACAGGAAACCTTTTCAAATATTGACGTCTCCCATTCTCGCCGGAAACATCAAAATATCTCGTTCAGAATTTATTTCCGGTTCAAATTTGCCGCTCAAAATTCAGTTCCACAAAGTCCTCGTAGATGGCGCCACAGAAAGCTATTTGAAAGTTTGAGGTAAATCAAATCTGCCGCCGGAAATGTTCTCTAGCGACCGAAATTTCCGTAACACCTGCTGGGAGATATTGGAGGTGATTCACATTTAACTAAAGAAAATAAAATCGACAGAGGGAGCCACAGGAAACCTATTCAAATATTGACGTCCGCAATTCTCGTCAGAAATTTCAAAATGTCTCGCTCAAAATTTGGCTGCAATTCAAACTTGAAGCCCAAAATACAGTTTAAAAAATCCCCATAGATGGAGCCAATGAAAACTATTTGAAAGTCGAAGGTCCTAATGACCGAAATTTCGTAAAACCAGTTGAAAAGTCGAATTAAACTACCTATACAAGTTAGCCGGAAATTTTAAAATCCCTCGTTCAGATTTCGGTTGGGATGCAAATTTTTCGCTCACAGTTCACAAAACTACCTGTAGATGGAGCCACTGAAAGCTAAATCAAATCTGCTGATAGAAACGTTCTTTAACCACTAAAAATTTTTAAACGTTCCCCTAACGACCAAAATATTTTAAACCATCAGAAAAGTCCCGTTGAATTTAATTCTAGCTAAAAGATGGAGCCACTGTTCGAGGATTTAAAATCTCCCGCGGAAAGTTCCGAAATATGATCAAAATTTAATTAGAACTCAAGACTGTCTCTGTTTAAAGGACAGAAAATTCTTGTAGTCGTTGTTATCAGTACATTGTAATTAGATAACGCTTGCCTCAAGCTTTATGTGCATGCATTTCTGAGACACCTGGATATTGGCTTTGAACTAAAACCGGACTTTTAGTGTTTACCAGTTAAATTGAAAGCAAAAAAATGAAGACGTAATTTTTGTCGCCTTGGTTTTTTGCTAAAAAAAAATGGCGAACAGAATTAATTATCATTATCAGAGCTAGGGAAATTCCGGACGTTCTTAAAAAGTATATGATTTTCAGGTAAGATGCGGCAATTGTGAGGACACATTCTAATAAAATACACGTTTGCGATTGTATTTTTTCTGAATACTGGCATCAATTATTAGATAACGCTTGCCAGAAAAAAAAAACTAATGCAGACTCTCAATTAAATTAAATAAACGTAACATATTGCTGTCTGATAGCTTTAAATCAGGTCGTAAAAAGAAAAAAAAAATTAAATTCGGTTTACAGAAGATTTCGTGAGCGTCACGTGTGGAAATGTTAAATCGGTTTATGCATTTAATTCAGTTTGTATTTAAATTTATAATAAAAGGGAGCTATTATGGGAAAGCAATAATATTAATTCTGTTTATGCGTTGAATAGAAAATGATATTGCTATAAACCAGGTACAAAGTTCATAAATTACAGGACGCCCATGTCGGTCTGGAATTTACCCGAGCTCTGGTAATAATAAACGCAGGTTTTAAACGCCTAAACACACTAGAATTTGTTTTTTTAAGGCAGTTGGAAATAATTTTAAATTATGCGGAATGGAAACGCACTCAACTTTCATTACGAAATTTTTTTGATAAAATGGATGTAAAAGGGCATTTTTTGACTATTTCACAGGTTTGGGACAGCCTGTATAGCGTACCAAGATGTGAATTCTCATTAAGTTATTGCTTTCAATAAATTGGCAAGCTATATTCTTTAATTCATCAAAAACCTTCGCGCCATCGCTTAATGATTAGATTGAGAACGCAATCACCTTTTGACAGATGGCGCAGAAGTGTAACGGCGCAAGATAATTTTTTAAATTAGATTTTCTTTGCAGTTTTTTTTTTGTTCTTTGGGATTCTGGTTTAGGTATTTTAATTTCTTGCAGGACGAAAGCGCGGAGTTGTTTTGATTTACGAAAGTAAAAGCTTGAAACAGCCACAGGTTTTAATTCAGCTAGTTCTCAAGAGATGGCGCAAGCATAGTCTTCGAGTTGATAACTACCAAATTTTGAAATTAAATTCTGTTATTTATTTTTTTTAATTTGATTATCCATCAGTCCCAACAAACTTTCTTAGTTTAAGATAGACGCCCCCAAAAAATAATTACATTGATTTTCTTGGTTGCTTAACATAAAATTAACTCAAAAGGTGGCGGCATTATCGTTTTCAAGTAATGTTTAGAATTAAAAATTAGTTTTCGAAATATTCCAAGTGCTCAAAATCAGGAACTTTCTAGTGTTCAATAGATGGCGCTTGAAGTCAGCGATTTGTTGGTTTTGTATTTTTGCCTTACAAATTCTTTCTTCAAAATATCTTGATTGAATAAAATTAACTCAACAGATGGCGCTAGCGTTTTTAAATTGCGTTTTGAATTAAAAAATAGTTTTCGAAAATCAAAATCAAAAATTTCCAGTGTTCAAAAATAGATGGCGCTCGAGAGGACAACGACAAAGAAAATATCGCCATTGGTTTTTGCTTTCTTTCTTTTAATATCTTAGTTGCATAAATTAACTCAACACTTCAAAACAGAGATGGCGCTCTTGTTTCTAAGTTACTTGTATGGGTTTTTGCGTTTTTGCCGTAAAATTCTTTCTCAAAATATTTTGCTTGCGTAAAATTACCTCAACGGATGGCGCTAGCGTTTTCAAGTCGAATTTCGAATTAAAAATATTTTCAATATACTCAAAATCAGAAATTTTCAAGCGTTAGATAGATGGCGCTCGAGTACTGCGTAATTATAAATACTTAAATTGGTTTATGCCTTAAATCGTTGTCAAAATATCTTGATTGTATAAAATTAACTCAATAGATGGCGCTGGAAGTTACATTTTGGTGTAAAAATTAGTTTTCCAAGCGTTCAATAGAAGGCGCTCGAGAACGAAGATAAAGGAAATAGTTACCTACATCGACTTTTGCTTTAACCACCCGCCTTTAAACGACAAAAAAGCTTAATTTCAAGCGTTTTTCTTCGCCAAAGTTTCAAATCTCGTTTTAAAGTTCAAATTGTCTTCGGCTTGCTTCAGCGCGATCTAATTGAAATTGTTATCACAGCCATCTATGGACGATTTAGTAACTTATTTCGAGAACGAGGGAACGTCAACAAAAATTAAACGTAACACAGCTTTAAGTTATCTAACAACGCCCTCTGTTATTAAATTGTGCAAACAGTGTTTAGCCTGCCTTAAAATGGTAAAAAAAATGTAATTCGGTCGTTTTTTTTTTGCTTCATCAAACTTTCAAAGCTCCCTTCAAAGTTCAAATTGACTCCGGGCGTGTTTCGTCGGCGGTCCATTGAAACCCGTCGGGCGTCGCGACGCGTATCAATCAAGTTTTTGTGCGGTCGCTTAATTGACGAGAAAAAAATCGACCTGTGCGCGTCGCTGAAAGCCCCCTCGAATTAACACGGGGCTTTAAAGCACCCTGGCTGGGATGCAAGACGCGAAACTCTAAAAGAGGTCCTCCGAGCGCTTTGTTTATGTGGCACGTCGTCGGTGGAATTAACAACGGCTCTGATTATTGAGTTTCGGGATCGACGCCGACGCCGCCGACGTCATTCAGCGGATAATGCCTGTACGTGTGCGTGTATTTTCGAAGGCAACTGGGGCGTGAATTTAAATTTTGACTTCCATTGAATTGGTTCGTGTTGATTTGAACGTTCAACAAAATCCGTGTGTGGCAGATGAAAAGGCCCCCCACCCTCACTCGTCATTTAACAAATTTAATTCAAATTCCCCAAAACGAATCAGCTCAGACTTCATACAAAAAAAAAAAAGAAACTGCCAATATTCTTAACGAGTTTTCGCGATTGGTACAACGAAAACTTTTTATCGGCTGACCCAATTACAGAGCAAAGATTATCGAGAAAACAATAAAGAGCGAAAATAGAAACCCCGATTTAAATCCTCGGACGTTATCAGTGTCGTTAACCCGATAGGAAAATTCAGAAGGCACGCTCAGGTTGGCCGCATTAAAATGTAATTAGAGCGATGATGTCGGAGATAGGACGGCCGAAACTATCGGGTGTACGCTTGCGAGCCACCGTGGGCGGACTATTTCCTCACCGTAAGGTCCCAAGAACGAACGAACGAACGAACTTGTTTAAAATGCAAGAGGACGGAAATACAAACGGCGAAATGTACGCATGTGTGACTTCGAGTTATATTTGTCGTTCGATTGCGTAAGTTAAGGTTGCGATGGTCGTAAATTATGAGGGGGTTGGGGGAGTGGGAAACTTTAATATTCAGGCGAAAGGGTCGCCGACGAAGTTGCAGTGGAAATAATCGATGAAACTAGGGAGCTAAACGCATTACGACATGTAATATTCTTTATCACGACAATTTGAATCGAAAATCATTTTGGACTTCGTGTTTAATTTCAGTTGTTTCCAATTTTAATTTCAAACTGTGGCGGTTTTTCTTAGTTCACGTAGAACTCGGTAGATGGTGCTAAAGTTATTAGGCTATTAGTAGAATGCCTGTACAATTATTTATAATTATAATTATTCGTGAGTTTTGAGTTTGATTTTCTAAGTAATCATCATTAGAAAATGATTAGGGGTATTTAGTAGCAATTTAGGGGATTTTGAATGAACGTTTCCGTGAAAAACTCATTGAAGATTGGTAACACTACTTACGTAATGTAATTATGATTAGCAGCCGATTTTTTTTTTGTTTCTTGCTTTCTGTCACATTTAATGTCATATTATATCGTAAAAATGTTGTTTCCTTAATTAATTGGAGAATGAGGTCTGAAGAAGTCATCAAAGCGGTTGCATTACGTGAAGATGGACAAAGCATTCGTTGTGAAGCCCAAACATTGAATGTGGCTCGAAGCAGTGTTGCCGATGCTACAAATCGGCATAATCAAATTGGACGCTATATTAGAAGAGCTGGATCAGGTCGAAAACGAGCAAAAACCAGAAGGGATGGTCGTTTTATAGTATCAAATCGGCATTTTACTGCTAGAAATCGGCAAAATCGGTGTTTTACTGCAAGTAATCAGCGAAATCGACGTTTTACTGCAAGAAACGTTGCTGGTCGTTTAGCTGAAGTTAGAAGAATGATGGTTTCTAGAAATACACTCAGTAGAAGACTTCAAGAAAGTAATTTAGACTCCAGAAGACCCGCTTTGAACTGTCATTAACTTCAACCCATCGAAAAACAAAGTTACAATTTCCTCAAGAACATATCAACTGGACGGTGGACGATTGGAGCACCGTTTTGTTTACAGAAGAGTTCTGCCTCAGCTTAAATTTCGAATTTTGCTCTCATCACAGATTGCCTTCATAGGAAACGCTGGCTCAACTAATTCGTACTTTCTCTGCTGAGTCGACAAGTAGAACTAAAGAGAAAGAGTTTGGCATACGTCGCACGTCAGAATTAGTACAAAAAAGAGGCTTGTCCACCATCTAGCGGTGACTATTTTTTTGCTTGAAGCTCCGCGCGGGTAGAGAAATTCGAATTTTGTTCTCATCATAGGTTGCCTTCATAGGAAACGCACGCTCAACAATTACATATTTTCTCTGCCGAGTCTACAAGTGGAACTAAAGAATTAGTAAAGAAACAAAACTTGTCCACCATCTAGTGGTGGCTATTTTTTGCTTGAGGTTCCGCGCGGGCAGAGAAATTCGAATTTTGCTCTCATCACAGATTGCCTTCATAGGAAACGCTGGCTCAACAAATTCGTACTTTCTCTGCTGAGTCGACAAGCAGAACTAAAGAGAGAGTATTTGGCATACGTCGCACGTCAAAATTAGTAAAAAAAAGAGACTTTTGTATCGGCAATCAATTCATATTAATGCATGACAACGCGAGGCTTTCATGTAGCAGTCAGAGGAGTACCTAGAAAATGCTGCAGTTGTTATATTAGACTGGCTTGCTCGAAACCCAGACCTTAACCCGATAGAGCACCTCTGGGATATTCTAGGCCGTCGACTTCGGCAGCGTTTAAACAGTCCCAGAAGCTCTTCAAGAACTCCAGGAAGCACTAGAAGCAGAGTATCCACAAATTACTCAAGAAACGATTGCAAACCTGGTGCCAATTTGTGCCGATTTTCTTTTCGTGTTTTCTTTTGTCGTTCTTCTTTTGTTTTATCTTTTGGTAACTACTTTCCTTTTGTAACTTGTAATTTTTCGCGATTTTATTTGTTGACCTTACATCAGCATCATCATCATCCAGCATTTGCGATCGTTTCATTTGAATAAACAAACTCCTTTGTGTGCACGCTGTCGGTTTCGTTCATCGCCGATAATTCGCAATTTAAAATTGGTGCTTTTCGTTTGCGATCGAGTTTTCCTCCGGAATTAAATTTTGAAAGCTGCCGGCGGCGTCTGTTTGTTCTACAACAAATCGGCGCGAGACAAAAGCGCCGATGATTACAACAATGCGAACGGCGGAAACTCCGACAAAGTAAATATTGAAGATATTAAATCGTTTTACGGTCGTTTTCAGGCGAGTTCGATTAAAAAACTTCGGTCGATCGTCGAAGCACGCAGCTCCGATCAATTGCCTTTTTCATGACTAATTAAACAAGAACCTTTTATGCTACAGCAAGAACAAAATAATTGATTTATGAACGAATGGATATTGCTCACCGAAAAAAGCACAGATTTCTTTGCATTTTAAAGCACATCTTGGTGAAAAGTAGGCAACCAGCAAATAGTTGCTGTTTTATTCTGAGTTGTCGGTGGTTTTCGGAATATTTTACGGAAGTGGTTATAAAAGCAGGAATGAGTACGAAGTTTGAGCGCAACTGACACGCGATTAGCGAACTGTGATTGTTCTAATTCTTTTCATTGTCTTCATCAAAGGCAAATTTGTGGGACTATTTAATGTATGTAAAACAACGCAACGTATAAAAAATAATTGTAATATCTCAAAATAAGTGCCGCGGCGTGTCGTTTCGAAATTGGCCGATAAAATTGAAAAATTACGTCCCCTGCCCGATCTATTTATGCGTCCTGCGAGCTCCGGCTCGGGCTCGTTTTACGGCCGAGGAGGAGAGGAGGAGCAAGACGAGCTAACAACATTTGTTTTCAGGTCGGAGGACGTAAAACGCACGCATTCCGCAGATTTGTTCGGGGCGAGACGAGCTTTCTTTTACGACGCTCGTTATCATAAATGCGAATCTTTGCCGCTTTGACCTGGCGGATTTTCTAAAAATTTCCGCCCGAGAATTTACGGCCGTAAAACGACGACGATCTGGCAATTTTAAGTCGCCACATTTTTTTCTCTCTTCCACTTTAAAATCGCTTACGTATTGTAATCAGAGGCGAAATTGGTCGTTTTTAGGTCGGGTGACTCCAAAACAAGAAAAAAAAAAATGCCTTTCTAATTGGAAATTCTCATCACAGGTTGTCTTCATAGGAAACGCCGGCTCAACAAATTCGTACTTTCTCTGCTGAGTCAACAAGTAGAATTAAAGTATTTGGCATACGTTGCACGTCAGAATTAGTAAAGAAACGAGACTTGTCCACCATCTAGCGGTGGCTATTTTTTGCTTGAAGCTCCGCGCGGGCAGAGAAATTCGAATTTTGTTCTCATCATAGGTTGCCCTCATAGGAAACGCTCGCTCATCAAATTTGTACTTTCTCTGCCGAGTCGACAAGTGGTGCCAAAGATAGAATACTTGGCATACGTTGCACAGAATTAGAAAAGAAACAAGACTTGTCCACCATGTAGTGTTGGCTATTTTTTGCTTGAGGTTCCGCGCGGGCAGAGAAATTCGAATTTTGCTCTCATCACAGATTGCCTTCATAGAAGATGCTGGCTCAACAAATTCATACTTTCTCTGCTGAGTCGACAAGTAGAACCAAAGATAGAGTATTTGGCATACGTTGCATGTCAGAATTAGTAAAGAAACGAGACTTGTCCACCATCGAGTGGTTACTTGAAGCTCCGCGCGGGCAGAAAAATTCGAATTTGGTTGACTCAAGTGATGTCCCACTTAAAAGTTCTTTGATAAGGAAGTTTCTAAAAAGCTACCGCGGAAAGGAAAACGAGAGTTCCTTTTGCGTTCTTATTTTCGGTAAAGTTTTCCATTCCATTTAATACATTCTTTCTTAAACCACATGACAATGGCCCACACGCAAATTAAATATTTTCTTTTTATAAAAAAAAGTATAAAATTTTGGAAAATGCAAAGGCAGATGACAACCTGAAATAAGAATTTTCGAAAGACGAAATGAAAACGTGGGAGAAATATGAAAATTGCCTATGTTTCGTCCTTTCTTATAAAAGAACTGCTGCTCCGTGGAAACTGACCTCATAAAGTGGCAGTGACAAGATAAAGGATCAGCAAAAATAATTACGATGTTGTATGTCCGAAAGCCGGCTTTTAAGTCATTTTTCAAATTTGAAATATTTGTAAAACCGATTTTGTCAAAAATTTCGGATACGTGAGAGTCGACCTTTCAGGTTTAATTGCGACGTCGCCAACCTCACAAAGTCGCCTCTTCCACGTGCGAAAACAACTGCCGACCGCCACCTAATGAAATAAACGTTCCGATAGGCGGCGGTTGCCTGGAAACCGAGCGAACCAAGTGCGTTCGTTGCCTTTTGGGTTAATGCGACGACGAGCGCGAGAGCAAACAAAATCGACTCCGACAAAGCAAATATCATAATGTATCTAGAACGCGTCGAGTATTCCGGTCGAGCAAACAAAACAAAAAAAAAAAAAAAAGAACGTGATTAATCGACCGGTACACGCAACAACAATTTAATTTGGACTTTGGAAAATCAGAGCAGGAAGTTCGAACTTAATAATAAGCGGCAATAAGATCGGTTGCAAGTATGCGGGGAATTTCAATTGGAGCTGCCGTTAAAATAACAACGTCGGGCGTCGATACACAACGCCACCACATTGTTGGACCGCGCGGTCGAAGTATCCGGGGATTGGAAACGAACAATGTGCGCCCGGCTTAATTACGCGAACGCTTCCTAAATTAGAAACGTCTTTACGCCTTTATTAATTATCGCAGCAGCGTGTGCGGCCTTTAATCTCATAATTGCTGTCTGCGTTTTTATTCGTCCTCGCGTGGTTAATTCGCTTCCTTATCTCCTGGATGCCATCCGGTTTTTCTCGTTTTTCAAATTCCGAAGAGTCATTTCCTACCGACGGCAAAAAAGCGGCCAAGATTAAGCTCGGACGTTTTCAAATAAGCAATCTTGAAAAGAACGTGATGAGCAAAGCACGCGGATACGTCATCACCAACCTACATCTATTGGGTGTGTTCGAAAACTTTACGAGTAAAATGCAAAAAGTTCGCCCGTTGTCCAGGAAATAAAGTAGACAAAAGTAGAACTAAAGAGAGAGTATTTGGCATACGTAGCACGTCAAAATTAGTAAAAAAAGAGACTTGTCCACCATCTAGCGGTGGCTATTTTTGCTTGAAGCTCCGCGCGGACAGAGAAATTCGAATTTTGCTCTCATAACAGTTGCCTTCATAGGAAACACTGGCTTAACAAAGATAGAGTACTTGGCATACGTTGCACGTCAGAATTAGTAAAGAAACGAGACTTGTCCATCATCTAGTGGTGGCTATGTATTTTTTATTTGAAGCTCCGCGCGGGCAGAGAAATTCGAATTTTGCTCTCATCACAGATTGCCTTCATAGGAAACGCTGGCTCAACAAATTCGTACTTTCTCTGCTGAGTTGACAAGTAGAACTAAAGAGAGAGTATTTGGCATAAAAAGACATCTTGAAAGAGATGAGTGAGATGCAAAATAAGTCAAAAATCCCGAGTGAGAAAGATGTAATTACACGCCCGTGATGTGTATAGTTTTCGATCGCTCCCAGTGTATATAATAGATTCGTTCGCCATTTTGGAGCCCAGTTTTCTCTTATTTAAATGAAAAATTACAATTTAATACAAAGTTATTGTACAGTATTGAAAAAAGAAGGAACAAATTGGATGACGTCATAACTTTTGCATGTATCGCCCTGTGTATGTAAGTTCTATGTCAAAAAGTGTATAATTTAAAACAAAAATTGACCTATTTTTGGATTTTTGTCGAAGCTCAATAGTTTATTTTTTTATCAAATTTGTTCCTAACTTTTTTTTCCATACTGTATGTGAATGTTTCGTTTTCTTTGTTGTTCGAAGAAAAAAACAAAATGGAAATTTCTTAAACACACAAATTTGCCTTATATTTTTGTTATTTTGTCAACTGCGCCGCTGTGTACAAGAACAAATAAAAGAGTTTTAAACAAAAGAACTTCGTCGATCCTAATTCGCCTGAGGGCTATTAAAAATTAAAACAGTAAAGCAGTAAACTAAAAAGGTAGTTGAAAACAAATGAAAAACTGATGAGTTCCGGCGCGAAACTTTCAAAAACAAAACCAAACTTTCATTTGTTTTATTGTTTTTTTTTTTGTGTCGCATTAATTTCTCGTGTTATATTTGACGCTTCAAACTTGATTATTCTTTTTTTTGTTCCGATGGCTGTTTGTTTTTTTTTTAAATTTTTACGCTCCCCTATAGAAACGGTCGATCTTCTTTTGTTTTTGTTTTTTTTTCTGTTTATCTTATTTTTTGTATTCCCGCGCGAGTTTGTTGAAGGTCGAATTTTCGCCGTATCTTCTTTTGCTTCAACTTTCGAAAAATCCGCCCATCAATCTTTTTTTGGTTTTATGTCCATAGAGCGATTAAGTATCAAAAGACTCTCAGAAAAATTAAAAAAAAATATATAAAAAAATCTTTCGTTTTCACTTTTGCGTTGCAGAAGTACATTTTAAAAGCGATACCATTTGAGTTTACTACCTATATACTCAATGGCGATACCTAACAAAAGACGATTTGTGATTATTGTAAAATTTCGACCCTCTCGAGCACCCTCCGTAAAGCTACTTCGGTCTTAATCGGGGTCTCATCAGCAGAAGAGTAGCTCGAGCACTCCATCGCAGTCCCAACGACCAACAAGACTTACGCAAAGTTAACGCGTAAATGCAAACATGTTACACTGTCGCGTTCTCATGTCGGAGATCTCGAACTATTCTTCCGCTAATGAGCCCCCAATTAGGGCCGAAATACATTTTAAAAGCGATACCATTAAGTTTATGCTAATTAGTTCCTATATACTTAATGGCGATACCTAATAAAAGACGATTTGTCGATTGTTGTAAAATTTCGGCCCCCCCGAGCACCCTCTGTTTAGCTATTTCGGACCTAATGGGGGCCTCATCAGCAGAAGAGTAGCTCCAGCACTCCATCTCAGTCCCCACAAGACTTACGCAAAGTTAGCGCCTGAATGCAAATATGTTACACGGTCGCGTTCTGATGTCACACGGTCGGAGATTTCGAGCTATTCTTCTGCTGATGAGCCCCCAATTAGGGCCGAAAAAGATAGGCAGATTATGCTCGAGGACCCCATCGCAATCCGGCCGACTTGCAACCAAAGTTCTGCTTGTTTGCGATGCCACGCTAATTGTCCGCACTGGCCATCTCGTGGTGGGTGGTAGCTTATTAGGCAGAAGTAGAGCAGTATCGTTGTTTCGGTCTTCTACTGACTGTACTTAAAGAAACCATCGTTCGTGTAACTTCAGCTAAACTACCAGCAACGTTTTTTGCAGTAAAACGCCGATTTCACCGATTGCTTGCAGTAAAATGGCGATTTCATCGATTTCTTGCAGTTAATTTTAATGATGAATAAAAATTAAACTCGACTTGCTTCGTATAAATCCGATTTTTTTTTTACTTAAAATGTATATAGCAGCCAGGTTGTCGCAATTCCTGCGCTGCTCTTCTCCTTACAAGACATCGAGTTTCAATAACGCCATCTTTGTTCTACATCTAAAAAAAAACAGCGCATTTTACTCGTACTCGTTTAAACCAGCGCGCTAGTTCTGCTTTTACCTTCTCTGTCCACATAACAGCATTGCATACTTTTTGACAATATTTAATGTTCGTTTACGACAGAGCGCTTATGCAACTTAAAAAAAAAACGAAAGGATTTGACGATTTGAAGTCTGCCGTAGAAACTAGAAGGAGAAAATTGTAAGTAAAATAAACGCGTGGTCTTTTTCTTTCGAGGAGCAAGTCGCAAGTTTATTTACCCTTCCAAATAAGTAGAGCAAGTAGAACGCGGTCGCTGTACAAAGACTTGGACTTAGCACTTCCAAACTAATGCACTTAACGAGACGGGCGCACAATACGCCGACAAATTAACGGGTTCCTGCTTATTTAAGAGATTTCGAAGCAGCAGCTCACCGGGGATTTTTTCTTGTTGTGTCGGTTGAGCTGAGTGGGTAATCGAGCCATCAATTACACGTACCCACGGACAATTAAATTCATCGAAATCAATATGGGGGCCGACAGTCGATAATTAATTGTTTGATGACCAGAGAGCGGAATTTTTATGGGATGACGAAGCACGCATAGTTGGCCAGCTGATTCGACGAAGGACTATTCCGCTGTAGCGATTGCAGACGTACTTCGTCGATTCAGCTGGGCGACTATGTGCACTTCGTCATCCCATAAGAATTCCGCTGCATATTTGACTTAAAAGCTTCGAGTAAGACTGCGCACTTTTTCCTTAATAAAAAAAAGAAACGTGCAGGGTCGGACTCATTTTTCAAAAGGAAGCTGCGACGCATTCACGTCTTTAATTAACTAACCCCCGCGCATCCCAATTAAATACGTTTTTACGACACCTGCATTCGGAAAATTATTAAAACCGATGCGCCCCACGCATTAATTAGCTCAGCAGCGCAGTGCATACCCGCCCCACCTCCGCCGCCCCCTCGCCCCGGCCGTAAATAAACCCGGCGAACATAAATTAATTAAAACTATCTTTACTTCGTTGCGCCGTTTCGAAGAGAGCGGGCTGGCGGGCGGCATTAAAGGAATTTATGCGGCGCTTTAATCGATGTTGCAGGACTTCCGTTAAAACCGGAAGTGGCGCGTTTCTTTGAGGAAGACGAAAATAAATCACTCTTGCAAGGTGTACATGTGTTCGCCCCCTCCCCCCGCCACTCTTACGGCGATTAAACTTCGCAAATAAGGCCCCGTAAGGAGAATTAATTAAAATTATCTTTTGCTTCGTTTTAGAACGTTACTTGGGGAGATTTATGTGGTATGCTAATTGATGTTGTTGTTGCCGTTGCCGGGCTTTCCGTTAAAACCGGAAGTGTTTCATACTTTTTTGTTTAAACAGAGGAAAATGAGGTACTTTTGTACTTCTGTTGGGCTTATTTTCGGAATAAAGCAGGTTTTTAAATGGTACATAGCTAGGGAGGGAATACTGTCGCGTACTGAGTTTTCGATCCCGGGATATCGGGATTTTCTGTAAATCATCCCGGGCAGCTTCAATATAAACTGACTAACTGACTTACAAGACTTACTCTGCTTTCATCAAATATTACTTTTAGGGCTGGTTTATTCACTTTCAAGTAACTTTAACTTTATTTGAACAATTGTTACGATTGGCAATGAATTGAAACATCAAGTTAATTGAAAGTGAATAAACCGGGCCTTAATTAGTTTAATAACGAAGTATAGCATATTTTTAAATATTGATGGGCAATCCCGAAAATCCCGGAATTAGTACTTTCTATTCCCGGAACCAAAAATCGCCCGGGATCCCGGGATTGAATTTCCTAATCATAGCTGGAACCCAATCTTTGGTGTTGCGTACTTAATCGTAACGTGCGGAATTCAATTAAATTAATGTCTTTTAAATTAAAAAGAAAACATTTTATTTTTTTATTTGTTGTCGACGTTTCGTTAAAACAATGTAAACATTTTCGCGGAAACATTTTTTTTGGAATCATTTATTTTTTTCCTCTGCAGAAACGTTAATTTCTGTCTGCTACACAGAAACATTCAATTTTTTTTTTAATTGCAAGATTTTTTAAATTTTTTGTCGCAGAAACACTAGAAATCATAATAATTCGACAAAAGAGAGCTGAAACAAGGCAAAGTGTACAAAAATATAAAGAATAAGATGAACAAGAAGAAAACAAAAGGGAAAGACATGTTTATTTAAAAAAAAAAAGTATTTTGAATTGATTCTTTATTCTTTACAATTATTTCTAGAATCGATTACTTTTTCATCTTTTGGGCATCAACTATGTTTAGTTAGTTTCTTCTTAAATCTTAAATCTCTGCTCTTCGACATCAGAAATGGAGTTTTGCTCTTCATTTTCAATCTGTTCTTCTTTTTCAGATGAAATACCATCATTTCTTCGTTTACTCCAACAATTATAATGTGTTTGTCTTTCATTTCAGATAAAAAATTTCTTCAATTTGAAAATCTGTTTTATCTTTTTCAAGTAGAAAAAGAGTGTCTATTTTGTTTCTCATTTGTTTTTTAATTTTTCTTCTTTTTCTGTTCTTCAATTCGATGACATGCATTTTTCTTCTTTTCCAAAACCAGATCTTTTAATTCCTTCATTAACTTGAACATTTCTAAATTGTTTGTCTTTTCTCATTTTCATCACAAGCTAGAAGATCTATATTTTCTTCTTATGATAAAAAAAAGGTGACCACGCACGTACGGAATTGCCAACATCTTGAATTTTCGATTTTTCCCAGAGAGAGGGGCATTCTAATGTTATCCAAATCTCCATTTTTCATTAGATTTAGTAAAATATGTACAAATAAGTCCGTCGTGATTTTTTTTGACGTATGTCTGTCATATATCACGTTTGGGTGTTATGACGAATCTTCAAACACAGAGAAACGTGATTCGCTCTGCCGCGCCGCATTTCGACGCACATCGCCGCGTTACTTGCGCATGAAACTAGAACGATCAGTGCGGAGACATGTCGCTGAATTCATCTGGAGTAATTTAATTCCAACGTGTGAGTTATTAAAAACAGAAATACCAAGCTTGGCTCTGACACGCCGCACCCGGCCGCGCTACCTACCCTTGAAACAAGAACAATCAGGTGGGAGACTTCTCGCCGAATTCATCTCAAGTAATTTATTTCAAAGCGGCGAGTTATTAAAAACAGAACTAACAAGGTTCGCTTCGCCGCGTCACCCCTCGCCGCACCTTCACCGCGCCACATATGCCTTAAAATAAGTACCAGGGCGGAGAAATCATTTTTTTTTTTCAATGATTTTTCTTTATATTTAATAAAATATGTACAAATAAGTCTGCCATGATTTTATTTGACGTATGTCTGTCATGACGAATCATTAAACACAGAGAAACGGCTCTGCCGCGCCGCGTTTCGACGCACATCGCCGCGAAACTCACGCATAAGACAAGAACGACCAGTGCGGAGACATGTCGCTGAATTCATCTCGAATAATTTAACTCGAACGAGTGAGTTATTAAAAACAGAAACGCCAAGCTTCGCTCTGATGCGCCGCACCTGGCCGCGCCACCTACCCCTGGAACAAGAACAATCGGGTGGGAGACTTCTCGCCGAATTCATCTCAAATAATTTATTTCAAAGCGGTGAGTTATTAAAAACAGAACTAACAAGTTTCGCTTCGCCGCGCCGCTGCTCGCCGCACCTTCAGCGCGCCTCATACGCATCAAAAGAAATACCAGGGCGGAGAAGTTATTTTTTTTCAATGATTTGTTATTGGATTTAATAAAATATATACAAATAAGTCTCCGGCTTCATCGTGACAATATAAAGGTGGCTATGGACACGCGGAATTACGAAGCCGCAAGAAATGGAAATTGAGAATAGAAACGTATGGTCAGAAGTAAAAGTATTGTCTCCCCAATAAGATGTACTGATCGCGTGGTCTCATTCATTCTGATCCTCATAAGAAGCAGGCGGCCAAGCAAACATTCGATGTGTGATCCGCCTACTTGTTATAGCGATCAGAAGTGATTTGATTCTGACTGTACCTTCAAGTGTTTTTTTTTTTGTAAGCAGGCTTTTATCTATTTTTTTCCTCTTTGAAACAATATCGAATCAACAGATCTATTACACGGAGCGTCTGTAAAAATGACAAAGCAAATATACGGGGCGGTATTTTTTATTCGAATCGAATGATGCGGCGACTTGATGTTTCCGTCTCGTCCGTTATCGCGGCGCTGCGATCGAGACGCGCTCCAGATTGCACTTGTTTGCGCGTCTGGCGGATGCGAGCGTTCGTTTTTGCAATTAATCAAAGCCAGAACCGCGGCGCCGACCTCGTACATACATATTAAGCCGCATTAATCAACCAATTAGACGTTTAAATCGATGCCCGTGCGGCTCATTTTTCTTTGTTGTTGTTCTTCTTCTTCTTGCGCTCCCGCTGCGTCTTACGTAACACGCCTGCATAACGAGCGTCGGATCACTTTTCCTTTCATTTAATGATGATTGCGTCAGATTCGAAACAAAAAAAGGTTGTTTTCTTTCTTTTTGATGCCGTGGTGGAAAGTTACAGGTCCTGAACATTTTAGTTTTAAGGGCGAATGCTAAAACTAGAATGGAAAAGCGTGTACGAGTAGATTATTAAAAAAAAAAAAAATACGTCTACTCATCAAAATAAATATAAATAAATAAAATCTACGAGGGGTGAACGAAAAATCTGTAACTAAATTAGTTTTACTTTCGTATCAAGCGTTTTAGGGTGGGTTTATCAATCACAAGTTAACTTTAAGTTAACTCTAACCTTCAGTTAATTGTTAAACTGATAGTTAGAGTTAACCTGTGATTAATAGGCCCACCCTTAATAGTTTTTTCTTTTATATTTATGATATACAACCGCGGTGCATTAGATTTTAGCGTAAATATAACTATTGAGCAACGAAATAGAAAACCAACGACGCAAAAGCGTCTGTTTTTCCAGCCGAAACCTAAAACCGAGTGCCTGCCCATTTATCTGATTGCTTGTATATGTAAAAAAGGAAAGTTCCGTGTAAACAAACACGCCAGCGCACCCGGTAGGCAATAAAACAACGAATCAAAATATTAGTGTATTAGTGTTTTAAATTCCGAACGATCGCATTTATCATTGAGAAGGTTTATTCACGTAGCGTTTCGAAAGCGCGCCGCCCCCGTCTTCAGTTTCTGTTTGTATTCGGGAAGAGGGCACTCGCTCGCTATCAACTAACCAACCAACCCAACCATCGGCTCAGTTGAAGATGGTATCATTTCAATGGCCGTCGAGTTAGTCATCGTCATCATCATCAACATCAATGTCGTGCATGTACGAAGCCATTATCTTCATCGTAATATGTCGGGCTGCGCCCCATTGTCCTTGATTAAATCTATTGATATCCGATAGAGGGGTCAGCTCGCGCTTGTCCGGGGCTACAACGTTTACTATGTTCATTCATCGTACGAAAATATTTTCACCCCTCGAAAGTACACTCGGCGGTGTGCGTGCGTGAGCGAGGGCGATTAGGGTTTCCATGTGTGCGGAGGTCGCCGTGCGTGTGTAATCGCGAAGAAAAAGCCCGTGGAAAATCGATGGTGTTGCCACCGGAATTAACATGATTTTATCGGAGGGTGGTTTGTGCTTTTTTTTTCTTGAAAAAAGAACAATGCCATTTCAAAGTTAGTAATAAACAGAATAAGTCACCGTAACAATATTGTTACGAACTTGGGGCTCCTGGCAGTCTAACCCAAGACTGTTGTATCAATAATTGTTAAAACTCGCATCCGGTTCTGCTTTTATCGAGGTTCCTCCCTCCCCCATATCGGGAATGTTCTGGAGCCGGTCAAGAAGTTTCTAGCAAATTTAAGTCCATCTGGAGCGCGCCTGGAATTTTCAAAGTTCCTCTCGAAACTGCTAGGTGGCGTCACAAAACTAAACAGTTGAAGTCCCTAGATTAATAACAAAGTACCGCGCGTTAGATGCACCTAATAAGTTAACCCTTTGGAGCCAAAATGGCGTTATCATTTTGATCAGTTTTTATTAGCCATTCTGCACTAAGAAAAAATAAGTTTTAAATCATAGATTGTCAATTATCTAAGGTGCTTGGGTAGCTCAGAGACTGACATCTTGACAATACATATTAAAGGTGATCGTACACGTTCATGTGTCATATTTCGTCTTAAATCAAATTTATCACTATTTCAAATAATTTATTCCAAAATGTGAGTTATTAACAACACAAATAATAACATGATTCGCCCTGCCGCACCTCGACGCGTTACTTACGCGACCGTTTTAGTGACTTCATTTCTTTCAATAACTTTTCATTTGATTAATAAAATATGTTTAAGTAAGTCTGTCAGCGTTTAATCTGGCGTATGTCTGTCATAGTATTTGGAGTTTTGCTTTCGAAAGTAGCTGCCATATTTCGCGTGGAATAATTTATTTCATAGACAGAAATCAAGTTTAGTTTTGCAACGCCGCGCACTTAGTCGCACGTCACCGCGTTTGGTCACACGTCGTCGCGATTGGTCACACGTCGCCGCGATTGGTCACACGTCACCGTAATACCTATTCATCATACAAGAACAACCAGGTCTGAGATTTAATATCTTTCAATCATATTTAATTTGATTTAATAATAATATTTAATTTTGGTGACTTCATTTCTTTCACTCATTTTTCATTTGATTAATAAAATATTTTTGAAGTAAGTTTGTCTGCGTTTAATCTGACGTACGTCTGTCATAGTACTTCGAGCTATGCTTTCGCGTGGAATAATTTTCATAGACAGAAATCAAGTTTAGTTTTGCGACGCCGCGCATTTAGTCGCACGTCACCGCGTTTGGTCACACGTCGCCGCGATTAGTCACACGTCGCCGCGATTAGTCACGCGTCGCCGCGTTTGGTCACAGATGGCCGTGCTTGGTCACACGACGCCACGCTTGGTCACACCCCCGCTCTACCTGTGCATCATACAAGAACTGACATCGTGAGAATACATATTAAAGGTGATCGTACACTTCGTAATTCTTCGTGACATTTAAAGATAGCCAAGCGCGTACGGAATTGTCAATAGTCATGCGTGTACAGTTACCAGTTATCGAGCTGTTGGGGCGGTGCAGAGGAACTGACGTCGTAACAATATTGAAAATGGCCATACACGCACGAAATTGTCAATTAGCTTTTCTGAAAATATGTCTGACAAGGAGAGAACCATGTAAAATATTAAAACATAACTCGCCGTGACAATATCAAAGATAAACATACAAGTACGGAATTGTTAGTTGACGCTGTTGCCAGCTTGCTAACATACGTACTTAGCTACGACGTGCCATTATAAAATAAAAGCAAGACAGAGCCTTCTTAACGGTTTTTTTAACGAAAGAAATTTGTTTAAAGCATCCGACTTTATATTGACAATTTCGCATGCGTATGGCCACCTTTAATATTGTTACGGTGACATTTGAAATTCATTTTGGACGACTTTTGTTTTATCTTTTTTTCTTCGCCAGCTTCCTTGTTTATTTCATGTGACCCGCTCTGAAGCTTCCAAAACTTTCAGGCAACCGACAGCCCAATTGGTGGTTGATTATCTTTAACATTGTTACGGTGAGGCTTCAATTGTTTGTCCTTTTTCTTCAATACGTGTTAATTTTAAAATTCCAATTTTAAATACACTGACAATTAAAATAAAAAGGACGTCTGCAGATTTGAATAATCCGTTCCAGATTGCCTCAGGCGAGATTATGAAATCACTAACGAGGATCTCTAGGATCCGTTTGATCGTCCTGCAACGAGCCCAGCACCAGGAAATGTTTATTAATTAGGCAATTATTTCGTGCAACAAACGCGATTAGCACTAACCAACGCTCGGCTTTATTTATGCATCGTCTATAAACGATCTCTCGAGTACTACGTACAACTACGGAGGAAATTTCGCAAACTCCTTTCGAAAACGTTCCCCCCTGTAATTGAGTTAGTTGTAAATTCGATTTACGTCGACTTCAGCACTTTAACCTTCGTGATTAATTAGTTTACACACTATTAATAAATTTTATTTTGCGTGCGTGGGTCTTGAAGCGGAGTGGTGGTGAGAAATAAAGTAAAGTGCACGTCAATCCAAGTTAACGTTTTTCCTTACTTTATCAAATAATCAAGTTTCTGCATTAAAACCAATTGAAATGTTTAAATTAGTTGAGGCAACGTGACAATATTAAGGGACCCACACACTTGCGAAATTGTCTTAGTTATTTGTGCTTACTGTACAGTTTTTTTTGAGTCATTTATTAAATTCCTTGAGCGTCTCGGCTTCAATTGTGTAACAGATGTTCACTTAAGAGTAATTAAGCGATTTATCGGCGACTGTGTCCCAGTAAGCGTAAGCCGGAAGTGCGCTTGTTAGTGAGTTTCTCGTTTTCTGCACGTCATCCACAGATCTAACGACCGGACGACGATCATTAAATGAAAAGAATCTTGCTTACGTGTTTCTGGAGATCCGCGAGAGCTTTCATTAGGTCGCGATGGCGCTCGATTGTGTACACTCTGCTTCGTCTGTCTGCAAAGTGAAAAACGGCTTCGAGGAAATTATCCAGCGCCTTGTTTGCTCGCGCTGTTTATTTACTCGCGGCTCGGTTTCCTGCAAACGATTTTTGCCCCCTCGTTTGTTTACCCGCTTTTCACCCGATAAATTGCGCAAAAACAGAAATAACATGTTTCGCTTCGCCGCGCCGCCCCTTGCCGCACCTTCACCGCGCCCTGCCTACGCATCAAAACAAGAACCAGGGCGGAGAAGTCACTCTTTTTCATTTAGATTTAATAAAATATGTACAAATAAGTCTACCATGATTATATTTATTGTATATCTGTATACGTATATCTGTCGTATGGGTATTAAGACAAAAAAACGTGTTTCGCTATGCCGCGCCGCGTTTCGACGCACATCGCCGCGTTACTCGCGCATATAACAAGAACGACCTGTGCGGAGACATGTCGCCGAATTCATCTCGAATGATTCCTACGTGTGAGTTATTAAAAACAGAAATGCCAAGTTTTGCTGTGACACACCGCACCTCGCCGCGCTACCTACGCCTGAAACAAGAACAATCAGGTAGGAGACTTCTCGCCGAATTCATCTTATTTCAAAGCGGTGAGTTATTAAAAACCAAAATAACAAGTTTGGCTTCGCCACGCCGCACTTCGCCGCGCCTCCACTACGGTTCATACGCCCCAAAACAAGTACCAGGGCGGGGAAGTCATTTTTTTCAATGGTTTTTCATTAGATTTGATAAAATATGTACAAATAAGTCTGTCATGAGTTTATGTGACGTATGTCTGTCATATATTATGTTTGGGTATTATGAGTCATAATATTTTAGTTTTGAAATAACTGTCACATTTCGCGCAGATTTAAATTTATCGCCAAATTCGTCTCCAGACGTGTATTATTTAAAAGAAAAACATGTTTCTCTCTGCCGCGCCGCACTTTGCCGCGCCTCCTTTGCGACAAACAAGAATGAAGTCTCCTGTCTATTTCCTGCAAACAATTGTTGCCCCCTCGTTTGTTTATCCGCTTTTCACTCGATAACTTGAGCAAAGGCAGAAATAGCTCTGTCGTACCGCGCTTTGCCGCACCTGCGCCGCGCCTTCTATGCGACAAACAATGACAACCAGGGCGGAGAGTTAAGTTCCTTCAATAATTTTGAATTCGATTTATTAAAATGCATGTTCAGATAAGTCTGTCTGTCATGATTTAATTTGACGTATGACTGTCATAATATTTGCTTTGCGAAACAACTGCTATATTTCGTGTGGAATCGAATCTATTGCCAAATTCATCTCAAATAATTTATTCCAAAATGTGAATTATTAAAACTGAAATAACAAATTTCGCTTTGGCACGCCGCACCCTGGCCGCACCTCGCGCGCCCTCTACGTGTCAAACAAGGACAACTAGGGCGAAAACTTTTCTTTTTTCCATAATTTTTCATTTTATTTAAAGAAATATGTTCAAATTAGTCACGATTTAATTTGACGTGTGTTTTGCTCTGCCTCGCCGCGCTTCGCCGCACCTTCACCGCGCCTCCTACGTGACAAGCAAGAACAACCAGGCGGAGATTTCATTTTGTTTTCAAAAGCTTTTCATTTGATTTAATAAATATGTCAAAATAAGTCTGCCCGTCATGGTTTAATTTGACGTATGTCATTTTTCGCCTTAAATCAAATTTATCGCCAAATGCATTTCAAATAATTTATTCCAAAATGTGAGTTATTAACAACAGAAATAACATGTTTCGCTCTGCCACACCTCGCCGCGTTATTTACGCGACCATTTTGTTGACTTCATTTCCTTTAGTAATTTTTCATTTGATTAATAAAATATGTTCAAGTAAGTTTGTCAGCGTTTAATCTGTCAAAGTATTTTTAGTTTTGCTTTCGAAAGTAACTGCCATATTGTGGAATAATTTACTTCATAGGCAGAAATTCAAGTTAATTTTGCGGCGCCGCGTATTTAGTCGCACGCCGCCGCGTTTGCTCACACGTCGCCGCGATTGGCCACACGTCGCCGCGATTGGTCACACGTCGCCGTGCTTGGTTCTCACGTCGCCACGCTTGGTCCACACATCGCCGCGCTTGGTCACACGTCGCCGTACAATCTACTCATCGTACAAGAACAACCGGGTCTGAGATTTAATTTCTTTCAATTATATTTCATTTGATTTAATAATATTATTTAATTTTGGTGACTTCATTTCTTTCACTAATTTTTCATTTGATTAATAAAATATGTTTGAAGTAAGTCTGTCAGCGTTTAATCTTGACGTACGTCTGTCATAGTGTTTGGAGTTATGCTTTCGAAAGTAGCTACCATATTTCGCGTGGAATAATTTACTTCATAGACAGAAATTCAAGTTTCATTTTGAGGCGCCGCGTTTGGTCACACGTCGCCGCGTTTGGTCACACGTCGCCGCGTTTGGTCACACGTCGCCGCGTTTGGTCACACGTGGCTGTGCTTGGTCACACGTCGCAACGCTTGGTCACTTTGGTCGCCGCTTTACCTATGCATCATACAAGAACAACCAGAGCTGAGATTTAATTTCTTTCATTCATATTTCATTTGTTTTAATTTGATTTATGACTGTCATAGTGTTTTGGGCTTTGTTTTTCGAAACGACTGCCACATTTCGCATGGTATCAAACTTATCGCCAAATTAATTTCAGTTTATTATAAAAGTGAGTTATTAATAACATGTTCCGCTCTGCCAAGCTGCGCCGCGCTTCCCCGCACCTTGTCACATAAACGACACATGTACTAGACATGACTTAAAAGCAAATTTCAAGGTTGACTTGACCTGTCGTTTATTTGAACGCATCTGACCGTCATAATAGGCGAAGTGACATTCATTTATTTTCTTAGTTTCAATCTGCTTTTTATGTGGTGACTCACTTATTGAATTTGGACGGATGGGTGATGGGGGGGAGGGTCGGCCTGTTTGACTAGATTACTATGACAATTTATAATCATTGTTATTGTAATTCAAACTGCACTAAGGGCTTGGCCGCGCTCGAATGAGAACAGTTACACCCTATATAGCGGCGCGATGAATCACGTTGGCCACCACCCTTACTCGCTTGCTTGCGTACTTACCCTCTCGCATCTGTCATTTTTATTATCAAATGACAAATGCACGTTTTATTAGAGGGCCCCGCATCGAAGTCATCGCGTCTCAAATGTAACCCTTGTGTGTACGAACGCTTAATATTGTTACAGTACGCGTGTCTATGGGCATATTTAAAATGATCAATTTTTAGTTTTAACAAAGAAACGTGCTTACTTGTGTGAACGTTTAATATTGTAAGTTGCATGTTCTCTGGTTGAACCGTGTGTCTATGGGCACGTTTGAAATTGTAAATAAGTGTATACAGGCGGAAAGCGCTCGAAATCGCGGCGAATGACAGAACACCGAGAGTTAAAAGCGAGTTGTTTACGAAGCAAACAAGTTTCTGGTGTAATCGTAACGGATTACACACAGATTCGACGGAAGAAGCTTATTTAAAAGACGCCCAACTGCGCTCGGTGATAATAACGCCGTTCAGATTATTTGTACAGGCCGAGGGGGGGTTCCAGGTATAACGAGGGCGATATCTTCTCGTTCCCTCCCTGTTACAATTCCCCAGTCCCGAAACGAAACATTCATTACTTAGCCGCTTCGTTTTTCTTGTTCCTCTGCGTTTTTCTTTCTTTTTTTTTTTTCTTCTTCTTGAACGCCCTCTCTCGGATTAGGCCGATTAATCTCCGTTGAACGAATTATCAGCGAGAGAAATTAAGTGCGTTTGTTGGTTTTGGTATTTTTGGGAGCTTGTATGTTTTTTCTGGGGCCCCGGACAGATTTACTTCGGTCGCCGCGGAAAGATGACATCTTTAATGTTGCCACGACGAGGCAAAATAATTAATATCTGCCTGGGGCTGGTGAACGTTTATTTTTGCGGGCCAAGTGGGAAAGTCGTTCGTCTTTGGCGAGTTTGTTTTCTGGGAAAATATTTTCGGAATTAAACGCGCCTTTAATGATGGAAAACACGTGCGCCAGATAAATTCGGATTTAAACAGTAAAGCTTACAATGCCTTGTTTTTTTTTTTTCATTCTCTTTGTGCTGTTTACTAAATTTCATGTTGCTCCTAAAATTGGCAAACTTCACGTCCCTGTGAAAATTTTTTTTAAATGCTCTTATATGTATACAGGGAGTTTCGCAGCTTCATACAAAAAATACAACAAATGAGAATTTGGGTGAAAATTAATAGAACGGTGCCCTTGGCATAACGTTCTATTAATAAATCTTACAGATATTAAATGTTTTTCTTTTGCATAAGATTAATTGCGTAATAGCCTGTGGAACAATGCTTCGTCAGCTGTTATACAATCAAACGTTCACACATTCAGTTCTAACTCGCAGGTACGCTGATACGGTTGCACGTAAATTAGTGTTACAAATATGCCAAAATTTTCAAATATAGTGAAATTGTGGATGTGATTTTAGTTTATTTCGAACACTTATTGTTCCCAGAAGTTTCAAACATTTCTCGCGGAATCATTGGTTCTGGGTAAGAATGTTCTTTTTTAATTTCGTTGGTGCATTCATGAGATCATAGATCAAACCACATTTTTTTAATGAACTTGATAAACACCCTGTATATGTATGTAGATAATTAAAAAAAGAATATCTATGACGTCGCAGTTGGAGTTTAAAAAATTAAAAAAAAACGTCAATTTCTGATGAATAAACCTTTTAATTTTTTTGCTGAATTTATGATGGCTCTACCATCGATATTCCTTACTTTTAATTCACCTTGTATAAGTGCATAATTAAATGTAAGGCCCACGTTATTATTTTTGAGTTGACGATGCGAGTGATTATGTAATTAAATTATGTACAATACAAATACCTAAGTAAATATGAAAACAAATCGTATTTATTGTTAATAATATTATTATATTTAAATATTTTAAATATTCGTATTATGTTGAAATTATGTAATGTTAAAATTATTGTATATCGTCGGACGTTCTCGGTAGAGCGGACACATAGCAAGAACGATAGATCTCAGTGTTGCCAATAGACCTTTGCAAAATGTCTGAACATTTAACTCGACTAGGAAGTTTTCAATATTTCAATGTTCTGCTTAAGCGTATTAGGTTTGGCAACACTGGTCTCAGCATTACAAGACGGTTAAAATTACAAAATTATTGCCAAAAACCAGGCCCTTCGCTGCCCGTTAGGCCGATTGCGCACTGTAGAAAGGCGCCTGATGAAAGGGGCTCCAAATTATCCGAAATTATTGAAATAATTATTCAAAAGCACCTTGTTTGTAAACTTAATTACACCAGAATTAATTTTTATCAAAGTACTATTGATAAGTCAGTGTATACATACAGGGTGACTGACAATATTTTCGCCAAAAAGGAAAAAACTGTGAGAAGCGATATCAAAGAGTATGGGGAAAAAGTCAAAATACTCTATGCACTTCAGTTTTCGAAAAATAATTAATCCAAAACGACGATACGTCCCTGGTTAAGAAAGAGCAGGAGATAGGCGAAATAAATACAGTCATAAAAGTGTTTTATGGTTGCTACGGCGTTGGACGTTGACTTGACCTTTAAACGGAATTGTTGTGATTCTCTGAAATACGAAAATATTTGCGAAATTATTAACAAATGCATGCGAATCAGCCAAAGTAAATTACTATTCCATATAAATTGTATAAAATATGGACAACAACGGCCTTAAACACCTGCTTTGACAGATAAACAAATAAAGCACTACACGAAAACAATTCAAATCAAAATAAATTTAAATTAATTGCAATTATTCTACACGCACTGACGTAGTATGCCTTCTGGATACATTTTAATTCCTAATCTGTGACATTTGTTCTGTCACGCGTTTTTTTTTCCTTTTGGTGGAACAATTGGCAGTCACCTTGTATGTACGCGGTCTACAAAATTGGAAAGAAACAATTTGTTCCGAATTTCGCTTTTCACGGCCAGCTTAGACAATTATTCATTTTAAAAGAATTAATTCGGGCTTGAAAATCTCAAAAGATATCGCAGATAGGTGTAAGACATGGCCGTTCTTCGGTTCTTGGGTTTTCCTGCCGCATAGTACTTGACGTTTCGGTCATCCTGTCGTGGTCTTCCTCAGAAGTATAATTAGTAGTTCCTTCATTCAATTAGTACATCGTCTAATTACTTAGGCCCGGTTTGTTAATCACGAGTTAACTCGTAACTTTCGGTTTGTCCCCATAGTGAGGACTACGAAGACAATTGTTGCTATGGCAATTAACTGAAGGTTAGAGTTGACTTAAGTTAACTTGATAAGCTACGCCTTACCGAAGAAATTTCATTAAATTCAAGTTTACTGACGAATTGACAAAAATAAAATAATTAATCGCACGAAAGGCGATCCCGCTACATTACTTAATTTATACGTGTCATTTTTTAATAGATATTGGTGCACGTCGTTGGTTGTAAATTGTAATAACACGTTATGTAGTAAAAACTAGCAATGGGTCAAAAAGGCCACGTTGCGTTGGACCAGTAATAATTAAAAGACCAACTTCATTTGAAGGGTATGGAGGAAAAACAAGGAGTGTCACTTTTTTTTTAATTTTCAGATAATTGCGTTCCTTTGATTAGCAACTTAGTGAAACTTAGTAATACCGAAGTGTGGTACATACATCACAACTGTCAATGATTAATTCAAGTCAGAAAACATATACACTTTGTTAATATTCTGGTAGATGGCGCTAGAATGTCGGTTCTTTAAAAATTTGCACTTTCCCTGTTTTTGCTCCATACTCCTCGTTCGCAAAACGTCACGTTGTATTTCTCAGATAATGTCGTAGCATGTTCCATTCAAAATCCGACGTTTCGTTGTACGTTCACTTCTTCTTCAGGATACAACTGGTTAAAAAAGAGTCGGAGATAAGCGAAATAAATACAATCATAAAAGTGTTTTGTGGTTGCTAGGCGTTGGACGTTAACTTGACCTTTAAACGGAATTGATGTGTTTCTCTGAAGCATAAAAATATTTACGAAATTATTGACAGTTTTGATAGGTAAACAAATAAAGCACTACAACACAAAACAATTCAAATCAAAATTAATTTAAATTATTTCCATATACTCTACACACACTGACGTAATGTGCCTTTTGGATAAATTTGTAATTCCTAATCTGTGACATTCGTTCTGTTACGCGTTTTCTTTTTTCTTTTCTTTCGGCGGAACAATTGGCAGTCACCTTGTATGTACGCGGTATTCAAATTTTTTGTTTGCAAATATTGGCTCTCCTGTATATTTCGAGTAAAATGTGAAAGGAATGACAAATACGTTTTGCACAAGGGCGCTCGACACCCCCTAGCAGCGGGCCTATCCAAAACATAAACAAAAGGCGATCGATTCTTTAACAAACGCAGGAAACAAAAGAAATGGTCGACGACTTGAACGTAAGAGAACCTTTCGTTTTTACTTTTCGATCCAAAATCAATTAAAAGCGGTAACGAGAGACGTTCGAGTTCCAATCGAATTTCGACTTTTTTCTTCACGCAAAACGAAATGCTATCAACGGCCAAACAAACTTACAAATGTTTCTATCCGCGCTTTTTCCTGGAAAGATAAGAAAAATAAATAAAGAGACGAAATACGATCGACGGAAGATAGGAAATGGCGGTAGAAAAAAATGGGGAGAGAAATCGATTGTTGTCTTCGGTTTCTTTGTAAAAATGTTAAAAATTCTTTGTTTGCACGTATTGTTGATAAAGAAGGACGCAGTTTAAATGCTTGGTGAATAAATTCCAATAGAAAGTCACCAGATCTGGTGTCAAAATCACTACTAGATTGGCAACACTGGGCACAAGTGTACAGATTCTGTTGGGAATTCGATTTTTATGCTTGGCACACATCGGTAATTCTTTTATGACGAAAATTACTACAAAATTAAAAAAGAAATAACCAAATTAGTCATTGTTAATAGAAAAAGTCACCAGATATGTCACTAAACCAAACCGGTCACAAAATCACTAGATTTCAGACATGTCTGAATTTGATCAAATTTATCTGAAATTTCAATAGAAAGTCACCAATTCTAGTAACAAAATCACTAGATTGGCAACACTGGCGGCGCCTCCCACCCCCACACCAACAATAAATTGGGAGCAGAATTGCCAAATCCCTTTTTAGAGATTTTTTTATACCCAATGGGGACAAAGAGATTATATTGTTAAAAACGATTTTTTGAGACACTTTTGAAGGCTGAAGCCCCCCTCCCCATCGCCAACAGTAAGTTGGAAGCAGAATTGCCAAAACGAGGAGAAGAGAATGATCGAATTATCGGTAAAACAGTTTCGATGACGTCTTCAGCGCACGCGTTCTTTAAAAAAATTGTAGATTTGCACACATTGTTTTATGGTACTTTTTTACGTTGTGTTAGTTTTCTATTTCTTAAACATATTAAGTATATTCTTGTTTCTTCTTCCTGTAATTGGGAATTTAAATGTTTAAATTGCTTCGGGACATTTAGAAATTTGATAAAATTTATCTGAAGTTTCAGTAGAAAGTTACCAATTCTAGTAACAAAATCACTAAATTGGCAACACTGGTGATACTTCCCTCCCCGCACACCAACAATAAATTGAGAGCAGAATTGCCAAATTGAGGGAATCAACCCTTTTTAGAGATTTTTTTATACCCAATGAGGACGAATTATTTCGTTAGAAATGATTTTTTGAGGGACTTTTGGAGGCTTTGAAACCTCTCTCCCAATCGCCAACAATAAGTTGGAAGCAGAATTCCTAAAATGAGAATTATCGGTAAAACAGTTCCCATAACTTCTTCAGCGCACCGCGGTCTATAAAAAAATCAATTTTCAGGAATTTTTTCTACGATGCAACATTTGTTTCACATTGCCTGTGTGGCTTTACCCTTTTTCGTTGTTTTTTTTTCTTCTAACGATAGAAAGGGGTAGATTCCTTTAAAAGGAATCATTTTTACAGGCGGACTTTTTACAATTAAATAATAAAATAGCACTTACATTTAAGTAACGTCATGCTTTTGAATGAATATACAGGTCGTCCCAAATGTTCGCGTATATAAATTTGGGACACCTGTATAATGAAGCGTAAAAGAAAATAATTTTGTTTTTGTTTTTGTAATTTAGTGGTTGTTATTTCTTAATGCATATAAAGGAATTTTCTTCTATGAAAAGGGACTTTTTTCGGTTTTACAGTTGGCAACACTGGAAGGATGTTTCAAAATATCAAGGGTGAATTCTGCGGGGAGGGTAGGGGAGGGGGCGTACTTGACAAATAAACAATAAATTAATTCGATTTACATGATTCGTTTCAATGAAATAATTACGGAGTGCACTCACCGCTGATGGAACGTTTTGATTAGATTCGAGCGACGGTTTTCGAGCTGCCATCTCTCGAGCGTTGCGCAAACTAAACGCCCCCCGTATGTTAGCGGTATTTACTGGTACGCGGCAAAATTTACGGCCACGATAACGCGGTTTAATTCGCCGGCCGGACAATTAAGCCGGGCGGTTTAATTCGCACGCACTCATGCAAATTCCGATAAAGTATTTACGGCCGCAAATTACGTCCGCCAATTCGTCTCGTGAAAAATTAATCGAGGGCTTCTTCGTTTCTCGATTCCGTGAAATCATCATCTCCGAATAGATTTCGGAGTGTTTCAGACCGACCCGTTCGACGTGGGTGTGGAAGAAGCTTGTAGTTTGTGTATAAGAACTAACGGGAAATGTCCTAATTATTTATAGCCTTTCGTTTTAGTTTTTGTTTAGATTAGTCCTAACGATGTGAAGGAAAAAAATTAATTGGTTTAAAAGTCGGAGGATTTGTTTGTGGTTTAAAGCCCTCTACACACACGTCGACATGTCGCATAAAATAAAAAAGAAACGCTGACGTTTCAAAACAGCGCCATCTATGGAGCTAGAAAATAGCTAAAATCTTCCTTCCTCCTGCCATTTGAATTATAAAACTGCCTGAAATTGCTTGTTTTTAAATAAGCCGCCTTTTGACTCCATTAAATATATTCGACGCCCCATCTAACGAGCTCCTCTTGAACTAAGGAGAGCCACCGCATTCAAAATGCCTTGCACAGTTTAGTTGAAAAATAGATTCTCAGCCCGACGATCTTATGTATTCTTTTCTTATATCATTGTCCTTTTTTTTCCTAGCGCCACCTGTTGAGTTTTGTTTTAGATATCGAGGGAAAAAATGACGTTTCAAAGTAGCGCCACCTTCGAAGCTTCAGTTAAATCAATGTTACAAAGAAAATTTAATCCCCTCACCGCTTCGATTATGAAATAATGTAGCAAGAAGAATATTTATTTCTATGTCGCTGTCTTCCTCTTACTACCGCCATCTATTGAGTGTTCTCTGTATCGAAATTAATGTAAAAATCGTTTAAATGAAATTTAAAAAAGTTGATGGCGGTATATAATCGATTGAAATCTAAACAGTCGATCGAATACATTAATGATTAATCAATTTCTTTGGTTTGCTTATACATTCCTGTGTGTTATCGATACGTTCGCATCTGTTTCTTTGCGCTCGTCGCCGTGCCCCGAAAATACACGGGCAGTTTCGGTGAAAATAAGCTTTCGTGTAAATCGCCACGTCTTTTCGACCGTCTTAATTCGGCCGTTATCCGGCGGCACATGGCCCGAATGGGGCCGTGATTTTCGCGATGACAACACCCGTTTGCGTTAATCCCGGGTTTTACGGCCGTTCCGCTCGGGTTGTGTTCTTGAAATCATCTCAAAGGCGGCCGCCTTGCATGAAAAAACGTTTTTAATCCGATGTTATTGCCGGAATTTCAATAGCTTCACATCAAATCACATTTTTTTGATTGTACGTTTGGCAGTTGGCAGTTCTGTTGAATTGTGTCGTTATTACAGTGGGAACAATCAAATTGCATTACTCTCAGTATTTGTATCAGAAAGTTAATTTAGAATGAAGAAGATATTCAAGAAAAAAAAAGTGTATGTAGTTCAAATTCGTGAGGATAGATGGCGCTGAGTATACATTATAAGTTTTTTTAAAATTATTGTTTTGAGTTTTTCATTTTCGTGTTTATTTTTGTTAAAAATTAACTAATAAAAAAAGAGGAAAATTTGATTTAGACTGAAGAAAATATTCGGAAGAAAAGTTTACACATTTGTGGATAGATGGCGTCGAATGCATTTTATAGAATCAATTTATTGTATTTTGGCTAATTTTTCCAATTTTCTTAATAGTTTTTTTCGGTTTCTTGTTTTCTTACTTATTTTTTTTTTACAAATTAACTAATATGATGAAAAACTGATAAAAAATGAAGATATTAAAAAAAAAGTTGTGTAGCTCACGCACGCGCGGAGAGATGGCGCCAACTTGCACATTATAGCACCATTTTTCAAACTTCTAGGTCCATTTTGAAATATGTGTTGTGATTCATGCCTCCGTCTAGCAAGGCGGAATCTCGAACTTTCCCGAACGCTGTAGAATGGTTCGGAAATTGTGATAGTTTGTGTGATTGTAGATTGTAAGTACACAAGCGTGATTCCTAAGTTAAGTTAATTTTTTTAGTAGCGTGTAGAACTCGTTAAACGAAACATTTTTTCAAATACAATTTTTGAAAAAAGTTAATCAAAAGTTGTTAATTTATGGAGAATGTCGTCGAATTGCTCCAATGCTGCATCCCACCTGCATTTTATTTGCAAAAGTAATATAATAAGTTTTCTATTTTTATTTTATTTTTAATTGTATTTAAAAAAAAAATTCGCGAATTTTACACGCTATTAAAAATATGACTCTTCTTAGAAATCACGCTGTATATCCAATTTCTTGTGAAAAACAATAATATGCTAAACATTAAGTTAATTTAAGGCGTTTCATATTAGCTTCAATTTATGGACTAATTGGCGTTCTATTTCTTTTTTAATTTATTCTGCTGCGCCCCCCCCCCCCTCCCCTAGTTTGGGAAACTCTGCATCGTAGAATCAATTCAATTTAGCTATTTTTTTATTTGCAGTTTTTCGCCTTCTTGCTTATTTTATATTAGAAATTAACTAGTGCAGAGAAGGGCTAGTTTAGAGCGAAGAAGTTTACACACGTGCGGATAGATGGCGTCGAGTGCTATTACAGTTAATTTTTCTAGTTTTTTCAGTCTTTTTTGTTTTCTTGCTCATTTTATGTTGCAAATTAATTAAGGAGACAAAAATTAATTTAGAATAAAAAAAGATATTCGAAAAAAAGAAAGCGTGTGTACTTCAGGCGCGCGCGGATAGTTGGCGCTGATTACACATTAGAAAAACAATTTATTTTGGCTAATTTTTCTACTTTTTGGTTTTAATACTTATTTTATGTTGCAAATTAACAAATGCGATGAAAAGTTGATTTAGAACGAAGTAGATATTCGAACAAGAAGCTGTTTACTTCAGACGCGAGCGGTTAGATGGCGTTGAGTGGCCATCTTAGACTCGATTTATTTTTAGCTACTTTATTCCAGATTTTCTTGTTTATTTTGTTGCAAATTTTAACTAATGCGATGAAGAACTGATTTAGAATTTAGAAAAAAAAAGTATTGTCAAAAAAAAAACTTAGGTTAGTTCACACGCGTGAGGATAGATGGCACCCACTGCATATAACAGAAACAGAAACGATTTATTTTAGCTAATTTTTTATAATTTTTTCCGTTTTTTTTTGCTTATTTTATGTTACAAATTCGTTAATGCGATGAAAACCTGATTTACAATGAAGAATATGTTCGAAAAGGAACTTGTACAGTTGGTAAACGTGCGGATAGATGGCCTTGAGTGCAGATTAATATGTAATTCAGAACGATAAGCGCAAAAAAATACGATCTCGAGCCTTTGTTTTAAATATATTTTTTTTCAATTTAATTTTTTTTTGCTTTTCATTCAACGTGATTTTTTCATTCAACCAGTGGCACGAAATATAGTTACCTCGGCGGCCAATAGATGGCGCTCTTTTTTATTCTCAAATTATTTTAAAATATTCTGCATTTCTCAGTATCAATTTCGTATTTGATCGTTTCCTCACTTAATTGTTATCAACACCCGTAACTGTTTCTAAGTTTCATCTAGTTTTCGAATATTGCGCGGCTGCGATCAACTTACTAGATGTTTTTCTCCTTCGTTCGGCCTCAGTCTTACAAAAACCAAACGAAACTGAACGAATAAATTCGCTTCGTTGAAGGCGTTTTGTTAGGCTCATCACAAATTAAAAAAGAAATCTTAATGTAGTCTTCAGGCTTTCGCGGCTGTCGTTGATGGCTGCTCTTCAGTTCTCGGGTTCTCTGCCGTGTAGAAAGTTTGACGTTTCGATCATCTCGTCGTGATCTTTAGAAGTGAATCACGACAAAACGATCGAAACGTCAAACTTTTTACACGGCAGAGAACCCGAAGATGGAAGAGCAGCCAAAATAGATTACATTAGACGTCCTTCCATTTCCACGCATGCGCATCTTCGTAAAATTGAAACCACTTTCGTTCTAAACCACTCTAACCGTACACGTTATTATTACCAGTATTCGAAGCCCACTGCGCGTAAATAAGTTTCATTTCGAAAACTCCAAAAAATCTGGGAGCAGTTGGTCTGCGGACCTATGTTTATTAAGACTTTCGTGTTTGTATGAATGTGTAAAATATCCGAGTGTGTTCGTCAAGCGCCCTGTATATTCTACATAGTCACGCCATCGCACGACTGGGTTTTGACCTAAAACCGTTTAAGGTCAAAATCCAGTGGCGCCATGACTCGACTGTGTGATATGTTTGTTTTATTCCTGCACATTAGGAATAGTAATTTCTGGACACCCTGACTATTATTCCTGAAAATTATAAGAGCTATATTTTTGGAACACCTGTATAAGTGTACGGTTTGTGATACCGTAGAGGAAAATGAAATCGATTAGAACGTAGTTGCCTTTGATTATTGCAGACCCTGTTATGTTGCAGCGCGTTCACCCTCGTTTAATTTCCACCCCGCCGTGTCTGTGTTTGATCAGACTTGCAGACGACTTTGACGTCATCCCCATACGGTGCACGAGGCCCGGGCAATTAGCTTGATATTCTCCCAAAGGCACGGAGATGCACGCAGAGGCTAATTATATTCGAGAAGAATTGGCCTTTTCCGAGCGTGGCGAAACTTTATGTATTTCTCCGATGATGACGGTCGTTAACATGCGAAACGTTCGCTCCGTTCCATATGGGAAATCTCGCGAAGTTTTCTTTTCGGAAACGCGTAAGGTATTCCGTGCATGCCGCTCCCGGAGACTCCGGGCGTGCCGTTTTTCCCAGCATCGAGAGTCCGGGCGTTTTATTTTCGATCTAATTTATTGCCCGACGCGCTCGAGTTTGAATTCGCGCACGAAGAAACGCCCCCCCCCGGCACGATTTTTATTTACGCCGGAATAAAAGTCGCCCGAAAATTTATCTGTCTCGCATTCCCAGTTTGGCACGTATTGTACTTATCGATTCCCTCAAAAAAAAAAAAATCTTTGACTTTGAAAAGTAGGGCATGAAGACTTCTTGTTAATTCTGAAAGAAAAAGGAAGATTATTTAATTTAATTTCTAGACAATTTACTTTGCGTTAATCGCCGCGGTAACATCCGCAGAAATTCCGCAGCGTTTACTACTTCATTAAATTTAGTTATGTCTTTGGGTGCCGGGGGGAGTCGTGGCGTTATAATTTAATTTGTAAACATAATTTAACTTTAGGTTGGTAATATAATTCCGCGTGTTATCATCCTGTTGTTATTATTATGCTTAGCACACGGTCTAAATCCTGTGCGCGCTTAAATAACCTAATTCCGTCGTCTCTTCTGGTCCAATTAAATTTTGGCCTTTCTTGCTCAGAGTTCAAGTCGCTTAAGGCATCTACACACGCGCCGACAAATTTGTAAACTTGTACGAGAGAATACTTAAAGTTGTTTACTTAAAGGCACAAAGTGCCTTTTCTTTTGGAGAAAAAGTGTGGGTAGGGGGCATTACAGGAACTTTACATCGCAGGATAGAATCTAATTTGACATAGTATCGTTGTCTGCCCGCTTAAAAATTCATTTCATTTAACGCTCCTGCACACGCGTTGACTTGTTTGTAAATTTGTTTGAAAAATTGCAATTTTTTTCTTCGCTGTAAAGAGCCTGATTGCTTTTATCACGAACTACTAGATTTCACGAGACGCAGTGTCTTTATCCGGCCTGCGCAGTTTCTTAGTTGAAGTGTTTCTCCGCTGGCGGCACTTATCAAAAAAAAATTGGAAGCGAACTAAATTCAGAACGTCATCTTCTATTAGTGTCAAGTTCGCGCGATTTATAGCATATACTGTTACAGTTTCTTGCTTAAATACAGTTTCCTTGTGATTTCTTCTTTTTTTTATTTTTGGTATTTCTTGTTTGGGTAACTAATAGACCGAGAGCTAGCGATGTATTTCAACAAGCCTGAAAATTAGTAGCAAGGTGCCAGCAAGAACACTGATTACAGAACCACGCGTCTTACACTCCGACATGGCGGGAAAAAGGAATAATTTAGCCCCAAAGGACGAACTCGATGCTCAGTGTTCTCTCGCACTCACGCCCTTATATAGGGCTGTCGTGTTTGCTATGACATGGTCATGTACCTAAGCTGAACAAGAGGCGATCAAAATTGATAAAAAATGAAGAGAAAGAAGTCGAAAAACACAAATGCGGAACAAAAGGTGATTAAAATTGACTAAATAACGAGCAGATAGGAATCAAAACACACAAAAGTGAAACAAAACCCGATCAAATCTGGTCAATATAGAAAAATCCACCCAAAGAAAAAAGACGAGCGATTTTCACGAGGTTCTGAGAGAGAAATCGCTTCTCTTTTGTTTACACATTGACGCTCCTTGCAAAATCCAACCATCATGCGTTTGTTTTAATAGTTCTCTTTTGTCTCTTTTGGTCTCTTTTGGTTAGCAAACAGAACGTGATCTTGTTAACTAACAAACAGAATAGGTTGTTAACTAACAAACAGAACAAGAACCAAAAGAAAACTATTCAAACAACGCCTGTTTGTTAATCAACAAATAGAACAAAAGAGAACCAAAAAAAACAAAAGAAAATCAAAAAGAACAAAAGAGAATCAAAAAGAACAAAAGAGAACCATTAAAACGTACAAAAGCAGAACAAAATGCGATCAAAATTGACAAGAAATTAAAAAAAAGAAGTCGAATATATACAAGAGACAAACAAAAGGCGGCGATCAAGATCTACAAAAAATGGACAAAACGAAACAAAATCGATCGAATTTGAGAAAAACTGAAAGAAAAGGGATCGACACGTGCAAAAGCGGAACAAAAAGCGATCAAAATCGACAAAAAAATGAACAGAAAGCAAAAAGCAAAAAGCAAAACAAACTGCGATCAAAGTTGACAAGAAATGAACAAAAAGAAGTCGAGATATACAAGAAAGAAACAAAAGGCGATTAAAATAGACAAAAAAAAACGAACAAACAGGAATTAAAACAAACAAAAATGAAACAAAACACGATCAAAATCGATAAAAAAATCAATCGAAACGTATGAAACATGATCAAAATTGACGAAAAATGAACAGGAAGAAATCGAAAGAGTTTAATCAAAACGTACAAATGTGAAACAAAAGGCGATCAAAACCGACAAGAAATGAAAACAAAGAAGTTGAAATATACAAGAGAGAGAGAGACAACGAAACGATCAAAATTAACAAAAAATGTACAGATAGAAATCGAAATATATTAAAGCGAAACAAAAGGCGATCGAATTTTGAGAAAAAATGAAGGAAAGGAGATCAATCGACAGGTACAAAAGCGGAACAAAAGGCGATCGAAATTGATAAAAAATGAACAGAAATGAGCGAAATACACAAATGCGAAACAAAAGGCGATCAAAATAAACCAAAAAGAGCGAACATACAGGAATCAAAACACAAAAAAGTGAAACAAAACACGATCAATATTGACGAAAAATTAACAGATCAAAAAAATCAATCAAAACGTACAAAAGTAAAACAAAAGGCGATCAAGATTGACAGAAATGAACAGAAAGAAGTCGAACTATACAAGAGACGAACAAAAGGCGATCAAAATCAACGAAAAATGGACATAAACATATCGAAACGTATCAAATTGATGAAAAATGAACAGAAACAGATCTAGACAAACAAAAGCAAAACAAAATTGACAGAAATGAACAGAAAGAAATCGAAACATACAAGGAAAAAAACAAAAGGCGATCAAAATCAACATAAATTAACAGAAACAGATCGAAATATACTAAAGCGAAACAAAGGCGATCGAATTTAAGAAAAAGTGCAAGAATCGACGTCGGCACGTACAAAAGCAGAACAAAAGGCGATCGAAATTGATAAAAAAATGAACAGAAAGAAGTCGAAATACACAAATGTGAAACAAAAGGCGATCACAATAGGCAAAAAAAAACGAACATACAGGAATCAAAACATATAAAAGTGATCAAAATCGGTAAAAAATGAACAGAGAAAGGTGGAAACTTACGAAGCACGATGAAAATTGACGAAAAATTAACAGAAAGAAATCGAAAGACTTTTTATAACTTACAATATTCAGGCCGTTCGATTTGAATAAATTGACTAAGTTTGGAATACATGCACTGAACCGTACTGTAGTTCCATTTAAATAAAAAATCATAAGTTAGGTCTGTAACTTTTAAATGAACCATCCTGTATGGTTGGAAATTATTTTGAATTGTGGGGGATGGAAATCTGTACAGCTTTTATTAAGAATTTTTTTTTTTTGATAAAGCGATCAAAAAAGAGCATATTCGCACTAATTCAGAGGTTTTGGGAAACCCTGTACAGAATGCCGTTTCTTCTCTTTATAAAAAAGTTGAATTTGTTTTACGTCGTTTTGAATTAATCGCCGTTTGAATTTTACATTTCTCTGAATCATTTTTCCTTCCTTAAGTTTTTCTTAATTGTTAATTAATTGCACATGATTTTCAGTTATTTTTTTAAACTGTCTTGAATTTTGCTTTATGCCAAATTTCTTTCTTAATTTTTTAAATTTTCAAAACACATTTCGTCTACGTTTTTTTTTAATTTTCAACTCAATTCTTATAAAAGAAAGGAAATACTTAATACAATAAGAGAAGAGGAGTAATTTCAACAATCCCGAGAAATATATGTAGTAACGCGGCCAAGGGTTAAAATTTTGTTCTGGGAGTTGCTGCGAGTTGACATAAAACTAATGGTATTAGTATTGTATCGGTCATCCCCTTACTTTTGTATCTTTTGTATTATAACCCCCCCCCCACCTCCCATCTCTTACAATACAGATTTTATTCAAAACATCTGAGATTTGCGAGTAAAAAATTTCAAACGGTACCATTCCATTAATGTAGCCTTAATTCTGTTTGCCATGCTTCGTCAAAGTGTGTGGCACGCTTAAGCTTTAAATGTGCCCCCTACTTAGTATACATTAATAATTATATTTAGAAAATAATTTATTGAATTTGAAGGTTTCCGTGGAGGTATTTCGGAATTAAACTTTATTTACCATTCGATCACATTCGTGCAATAAACGCAATAAATCATGTATGGGCGCAAACACCTACGCATTTGCTGATTTCATCGCCGCCGCCGCCGCACATTTTATTGCTCGTCGGCCGTCCGGTTTTAATTTGTCCCCCGAATCGACGCCGCCGTCGCGAAGAAACGTCGACGCAGCATCACCATCATCATCATCGAGCGACGGCCGCACCGTGCGCAGAAATAGTTTGGCCTGGGCGTGTTATTGTCGAATTCGAGAGAGTAGAACAACACATGTGCGCTTCCGCCCGTTCGCTTTTCGCCGGATATCGGGGGCTATTGATTGCGCTGCGCTTTATTTATTGTGCCCGAGTAATTTATAGATTTACATATCAACGCTTACATCTCGTCCATCTATGCTCCCCTCCTCCCTCCCCCCCGGCTTGCGATCAATTTCGAATACATGCGTGGGACAAGTAGCAACGAGTTATTTACGACATTCGCAAATATAAATTTTCGCCCGGTTTGTTAGCTGTATGTATCTAAATTTCAATTGAAAAGATATTAGGGCAAATTTATATTACAGTCACCCTGTACGTACATAAACATGATTGTGATATGTCAAAAAATAAATTGTAAGGAGGGAAAATTGAAAATATCTTGTGCATTAGGTCCTTTCAATTTTTCCTCCTTACAATTTTTTTTATCACAATCATGTACAGGGTGACTGTAATATAAATTTGCGTCGAGTTCGTTCTTGTGAGTTAAAGGTTTGGTGATGAAGTCGGAAAGGCAAATTTAATTGGAAGAGAGAGGTGGCCGCGGGCGTATGCAAATCGAAGGAAAAATCTTGAGCTTGTCCCCCGCCATTGTTTCGCAGTGGATTTGCAATTTAAATCGAATTTCGCCCGGAAAGAAATGAGGTGGTAATTCTGTTTTGGAAGTCCCCAGCTGTCTTCGCGTTCCCGGCGGAAGTTCGGAATGTAATTAAAAACGGGATCGTCATATTGCGACTCAAATTTTCTTCGCTTGCACTGAGGGTGACGACCACCAACCAAGAGAAACTCAAACTACTAATTTAGTATATTACTAAAAGACGACTTCAAGCCACAGTTAAAGCATGATAGTGTGCACCAAAGTATTAATTTTGATCGTGTTTCGTACGTTTCCACCTTTTTCTGTTCATTTTTTTCATCGATTTTGATCGTGTTTTGTTTCATTTTTATCTGTTCGTTTTCTTTTCTGTTTATTTGGAACGCCTTTTGTACGTACGTGTCGATCGATCTCTCTTTTCTTTTACTTTTTTTTTTTCAAATTCGACCGCCTTTTGTTTCGCTTTAATATGTTTCGACCTCTTTCTGTTGATTTTGATCGCCATTTCTTTGTCTCTCGTATATTTCGGTTCTTTTCTTGGCAATTTTGTTAGCCATTTGTTTTGTTCTTGTTTGTCTCGATCTCTTTCTGTTCATTTTTTGTCGATTTTGATCGTGCTTCGTACGGCGCGACCTGTTTCTGTTCATTTTTTTATCGATTTTGATCGTGTTTTGTTTCACTTTTGTCTGTTTTTATTTTTGTTTATTTGGACCGCCTTTTGTTTCGCATTTGTGTATTTCGACTTCCTTATGTTCATTTTTTTTATCAATTTCGATCGTCTTTTGTTCCTCTTTCACGTGTCGATCTCTTTCTTTCACTTTTTCTCAAATTCGATCGCCTTTTATTTCGCTTTGATACGTTTCGACCTCTTTATATCCATTTTTTTTTGTCCGCCTTTTGGTTGTCTCTTGTTTATTTCGACTTCTTTCTGTTCTCTTCCTGTCATTTTGTTCTGCTTTCTCGATCTCTTGCCGTTCATTTTTTGGTCTATTTTGATCGCCTTTAGTTCTGCTTTTGTACGTGTCGATTTCTTTTTTTTTTCACTTTTTCTCTAATCAATTGCCTTTTGTTTCGCTTTAAAGTATTTCAATCTCTTTCTGTTCATTTCTTGTTAATTTTGATCGCCTTTGTTTGTCTCTTGTACATTTCAACTTCTTTCTGTTCATTTCTAGACAATTTGATAGTATTATGTTTTGCTTTTGTTTGTCTCGATCTGTCTGTTCATTTTTTGTTGATTTTGATCGCCTTTTGTTTCACTTTCGTACGTTTTGATTGATCTGTTTCGATCTCTTTCTGTTCATTTTTCGTCAATTTTGATCGTGCTTCGCATGTTTAGAGCTTTTTCTGTGCCATTTTTTAATCGATTTTGATCGCCTTTTGTTTCGCATTTGTGTATTTCGACTTCTTTCTGTTGATTTTTTCATCAATTTTGATCACCTTTTGTTCCGCTTTTGTACTTGCCGATCTCTTTTCTTCCACTTTTTCTCAAATTCGATCGCCTTTTGTTACGCTTTAATATATTTCGATCTCTTTCTGTTCATTTTTTGTTGATTTTGAATCACCTTTTGTTTCTCCTTGTATATCTCGATTTCATTGTTTTCGTTTCTAGTCAAATTTGATCGTATTTAGTTTTGCTTTTGTTTTTCTCGATCTGTTTCTGTGCATTTTTTGTCGCTTCGACCTTTCTCTGTTCACTTTTTTTTATCGATTTCGATCATGTTTTGTTTCACTCTTTGTGTGTTTTAATTCCTGTTTGTTCGTTTCTTTTCTGTCGATGTTGGTCGCCTTTTGTTTTGCATTTGTGCATTTCGAGTTATTTTTGTTCATTTTTTTGTCAATTTTGATCGCCTTTTGTTTTTCTCTTGTATATTTCGACTTCTTTCTGTTCATTTCTTGTCAATTTTGATCGCATTTTGCTTTACTTTTGTGTATCTCGATCTCTTCCTCTTAATTTTTTGTCAATTTCGATCGCCTTTTGTGTCACTTTTGTACGTTTTGATTGATGTCTTTCGATTTCTTTGCGTTCATTTTTCGTTAATTTTGATCGTGCTTCATACGTTTCAACCTTTTTCTGTTTATTTTTTTTTAATTGATTTTGTTTGTGTGTTGTTTCACTTTTGTCTGTTCGTTTTTGTTTTTGTTTATTTGGATCGCCTTTTGTTTCGCATTTTGTTCTATTTTCTCAATCTTTTTCTGTTCATTTTTTATCAAATTCGATCGCCTTTTATTTCGCTTTTGTACGTGTCGATCTCTTTTCTTTCACTTTTCTTAAATTCGATTGCTTTTAGTCTCGTTTTAGTATGTTTCGACCTCTTTCTGTTCATTTCCTTTTAATTTTGATCGCCTTTTGTTTGTCTCTTGTATAGTTCGACTCCTTCCTGTTCATTTCTTGTCAATTTTATTCTAATTTTGTTTTGCTTTTGTTTATCTCGATCTCTTCCTGTTCATTTCTTGTCAATTTTGATCGCCTTTTGTTTCACTTTACGTTTTGATTGATCTCTTTTCATTTCTTTCTTTTCAATTGTCAATTTTGATCGTGTTTCGCAAGTTTCGACCTTTTTCTATAATTTTTTAAAAAATTTTATTCTTCGTGGTATCCGAATAGACGAACCCAAAGCCCTGTATATCTCTTCTTCGTTGTATTTCTCTTTTGTTTTTTCGGGAAAAAATTGTTTACCATTCTCTTATTTTATACGAATGTAATGAAAAGCACGGAAATTACGCGTAAACAAAAGAGAAATGATTTCTCTTTCAAAGTCTCAAAAAAGACAATCGTTCGTCTTTTGTTTTCCCATAATCTTTTCTTTTCTCTTTTAATTTTTTTTAATTAAAATGCTCGGAAGTTTTCAAATCGTTTTCGAGAAGTGTTTTGCTTTGATGAAACTTCTCGATTGTTTATTTTATTTCTATTTTCTTTGTTACTTTGTTCTTTTGTTTGCCTTGAACTTTTTGGGAAAGGAAATTTGTTCGAGTTATGCGCAAAGAAAAGAGAAGCGATTTTCTCTTTCGGAACCTCGTGAAAAATCGCTCGTCTTTCTTTTTTTTTGGATTTTTCGATATTGACTGGATCGATTGATTTCGGTTAACTCGATTTGTGCCTTGTCCAAAATCCCACGAGCCACTAATTTGGGGGCCCTCTGTAAAATAGATTTACAATCGGTTGACGCTAACTCTTACCCTCTAAGCTTAACAATTAACAGAAAGAAGTCGAAATATACAAGAGAGAAACAAAAGGCGATCAGAATCGACAAGAAAATGAACATAAAGAGATAGAAACGTACCTACGTGTCGATCTCTTTTCTTTCAATTTTTCTCAGATCGATCGCCTTTTGTTTCGCTTTAGTATTTATCGATCTCTTTCTGTTCATTTTTTGTTGATTTTGATCGCCTTTTGTTTCTTGTATATTTCGACTTATTTCTGTTCTTTTCTTGTCAATTTAGATTGGATTTTGTTTTGCTTTTGTTTGACTCGATATCTTTCTGTTCATTTTTTGTCGATTTTGATCGTGTTTTGTTTCACTTTTTGTGTGTTCGTTTTTTTATCGATTTCGATGGTGTTTTGTTTCACTTTTTGTGTGTTTTGGTTTCCGTGTGTTCGTTTCTTTTTTTTTGTCTATTTTGATCGCCTTTTGTTTTGCGTTTGGTTCTCTTTTTTTTGGTTCTTGTTCTTTGTTAGTTAACAAACAAGCTTTTAATAGTTTTCTTTTGGTTCTTGTTCTGTTTGTTAGGTAACAAGGGCCTGTTTTGTTTGTTAATTAAGAAGAACCTGTTTTGTTTGTTAGTAGAGAAGAACCTTTTCTGTTTGTTAGTTAACAAACCTCTTTTGTTTGTTACCAAAAGAAACAAAGGAGAACTCTTAAAACAAACGTACGGTGGTTGGATTTTACAAGGAGCAGCAATGTGTAAACAAAAGAGTAGCGATTTCTCTCTCAGAAGCTCGTGAAAAATCGCTCGTCTTTTTTTTTCGTGAATTTTTCTGTATTTGACTGAATTAATTGATTTCGGTTAACGCGATTTGTCCAAATTATCAATAATTTGAGGACTCTGTATAATCTATTTACAATCACTCGATGCTAACTTTTACCCTCTAAACGTAACAAGCATTTGTTTTATTAGTTTTTGTTTGTTCATTTTGATTCTTGTTCTGTTTGTTAGTTAACAGAAACAGGTTCTTAGTAACAAAAACCAGAGACAAAAGAGAACTAATTAAAACAAGCGATTGTTTGTTAACTAACAGAACAAGAACCATAAGAAACAAAAGAGAACTGTTGAAACAAACGCTTGATGGTTGGATTTTGTAGGAAGCGCCAATTACAAGACTAGCTACCACTTAAGAATTTTTTTTTTCTAAACAATGTTCTTAGTGATGTTCCTTTTCTATGCCATTGCTATGTTACTTTTGTCAAATATCAAGTGTTCAATTGAAACGTTCCTCATTCATATTTTCCATAACACAATGAAGCAGATCTTGAATTAGAACAACGCGAAAAAGGTTATGTCAGGTTAGGTTATTAGCAAAAGAGCACAATTGTTTGACAGCTGTCAAAATTATTATAACTTTTGTTTGCGTCTTATACTTTGGTTTCCAGTAAATTTATTTACGTATCGTGATCGTTTCTTGTTCTAATTAAAGCGATTACTTAAAGAAGCTGATAACGAGCGAACGAAACGTCGGTTATGTCACATTAATAAAAGCCACCCGAAGAATTGTTATTGCAAAGTTTCTTGTGGCCTCGCAGAATGGGGTAAATTAAAATATTTTTTTCTTTTCTTCGTGGGCCTAACTAGTTTAGGGTGGAACTTAATTTTGTTCCCGTTTCGAACGTCACAAATCACCATCACGAAACGCTCCCAATATTTACGGGAGTCGCTCGCGCACGAAAATCATCCACCATCCGTGATTTACACCCCGCCGCCGCAGAAATAATCGCTCTCGCTCACTTCGCAAACATAAATTACCATTTTTATCGTCGAATTCGGGGGGGAAGGCCCGGGGCTATCTCAATATTTAACGAGTGTCTTGTTCCGTCGACCTTCAATCTGATACGCGACGACGGCCTTCCTGGGGACCCGGATCGATATCGGCCCCGTTAGAACGGCGGAACTAAACACTCATTTCGGCTCCGGGGGTGGGTGGCGGAGGGCGTGACGTGTGGAGGGCACTCTCTCTCTGTGTGAAGTTCGCCGGGTACGGTCGGATGTAAATTGTTTACAGAACGGCGGTGAACGGGAGAGCCATGTGTTGATGAGTAAATAATTTCATGAGAATCGTTCTGCTCTACATATGCGCCCCCCCCCTGCACCAAGGAGGGGGGGCGGACTGACAGACGCAGCAGACCGAGATGGAAAACATCTTTGATTAATTAATATACCAGATAATAACTCTGTCAGCGCCGTAAATTGTTTATAAAACAATCGCAACCGCGACGATATCGTTTAATTGTGTTGCTGGAAGGGAACAATTGCCTGCCGGCTGCCACTTGCACTTGTTTATTAACTTTTCTCGCCAGTTACATCAACAAATAAATCATAAATAAATTAATCGAAGCACAATGCATACTATTACTTAATTCTTCTATAGGTTTTTCCGGAAGTTGTAACTTGATGACATACGAAAGGGCATTTCTGTTTTGGGACACCTATATTTAACAGACAATAAAAAAAGTCTCGCAGATATTATTCTAGTTTCAGTTACTTTGGACAACAAAAATAATGTTTTTTTTTTTCATTTCATTTCGTAAACATGCTTTCCCAAACACGAAAAAAAAATTAATTAACTTCCGTCTTGTTTGGGGAACTCTCTTGCAATAACATAATCAACTCCCCCCTCCCCGCTATCTCGTCTGTTTGCGTCTCGTCGTCGTGCCAAGTTTACATTCGCAAACGAAACGCACGACGACACCGGAATTTAACTCCGGATCCGTTCCGGACCGGCGGCTTAAATAACAACGGAATTGCAATGCCGCCGCATAGGTGACGTTCAAACTTCGTGTGTGTGTACTTACGTTGCAGACAGGTGGCGTTTTTGCGAGTTCGGGGGTTTCTGCGGGAATTAGAATTTGTAATGTGGTCTCAGCGTTGCGCTTTTAAAATTTATAAGTTTGTTGTATGTACGCCGGCGGTGCACCTGTAAGTCGGACGTAAAACTTTGTGGCGCGTTACATAAAACGAAGCAAAAACTTGTTTTGCAAGTGTAAAGTGCACTTACGTAACGGTTAAGTCATCTCGGGTCTTGGTCATTTGTTTTTTTTTACAAAAAAAAAATACAAAAATGAAGAGTCAGGCTGCGTTCACACTGATTATTGAACAAAAACGTTTTCAGACAAAGCATTTGTGACGTAATTTTGTTAGAGAGCGTTTTTTCAGTGCTTTTTTAAATAGGACCAGGCATCAAAATAAAAATCAGGCTGAAACAGCTGCGGTCAGAACGTTTTTGCTCGAAATGTTTGACGATACAGTGAAACGTTTTGTCCGAAAACGTCTTTGCTTCATCAGTGCGAGCGCAGCCTGACTTGAAGACTTCAGACTGTTGGAAAAAATGCGTAGACGCGAGTGTCAGTTTCATATTTCATTGTACACTTCAAAAACCAAAATTTAGGGAAGCCTGTAACACGAAAAAAACAAAACTAAAGTAACTGAATGTCTGAGAGTGATTTAAAATCAAAAGACAAAAAGAAAAACAAAAGAGAACAAATGAAAAGTCGATGATTTTCAGCGTAAAGCTTTTGAAAATCTAATTAGCTTTTTCACTTGTTTTTTTTTTATATTTCTATTTTTCCTTTTTCTTGTAAACAAAGATGCAGTTGAGAACAAATGAAAAATCGACGACTTTGCGCGCGAAGCTTTTGAACATCATCTTTTCATTTGTTTCTTGACATTTCATTACTTTCCTTTCTTTCTTTTGTCCGTGAAAAGTCCGATGGGAAACCTTTGAAAAACAAATGAATCAAACTTTCCTTGGTTTCTTTGTATTTCCAATGGGAAGCTTGGGAAAGTCAAATCAGGCTTTCGTTTTTTTTTTTGTATTTTAGTATTTTTCTTTGTTTCATTGTGCAAAAAGAAAAAATCGACGATTTCCGACGGAGAAGCTTTTGAAAATAAAATCAAACGAAGCTTTCATTTGTTTCTTTGTATTTCATTGCGCAAAAAATAAATGAAAAGTCGACGACTTCCATCGTGAAGATTTTGAAAATCAAGCATTCATTTGTTTCTTTGTATTTCACTATGCAAAAAATAAATGAAAAGTCGATGATTTTCGGCGCGAAGCTTTTGAAAATCAAGCATTCATTTGTTTCTTTGCAAGTCATTATTTTTCTTTGTTTCTTTTTGTCAGCAAAAAATCAACGATTTCCAACGGAAAGCTTTTGAAATTCAAATCAATCAAGCTTTCATTTGTTTCTTTGTATTTCATTGCGCAAAAAATAAATGAAAAGTCAACGATTCTCGGGGCAAACCTTTTGAAAACCAAATCAATGAAGCTTTCGTTTGTTTCTTTGCATTTTTTCATTATTTTCCTTTGCTTTTTTTTGTCGGCAAGAAATCGACAATTTCCGACGTAAAACAAAAAAAAACTAAACTTTCCTTTATTTCTATGTATTTCTGATAGGAAGCTTCAGAAAGTCAAATCAGGCTTTCATTTTTTTAGGATTTCACGATTTCCCAAGGAAAGCCTTTGAAAATCAAACTTTCGTTTTTGTTTCTTTGGAAAGCTTAAGAAAGTCAAATCAGATTTTCATTTGTTTTTTTTTTGTATTTCTTTTGTTCCTTTTTCTTGTGAGCAAAAATGAAGTTGAAAACAAATGAAAAATCGACGTTTTTCGACGGAAAGCTTTTGACATTCAAATCATTTGTTTCTTTGCATGTCATTGTTTTTCTTGTCAGCAAGAAATCGACGATGAAATTCAAATCAATCAAGCTTTCATTTATTTCTTTGTATTTCATTATCCAAAAAAGAAATAAAAAGTCGACGGTATCCGGCGCGAAGCTTTTAAAAATGAAGCCTCTCATTGTCATTGTTTTTCTTTGTTTCTTTTTGTCAGCAAGAAATCGACGATTTCCAACAGAAATCCAAAAAAAAACTGAACTTTCCTTCGTTTCTTTGTATTTCCGATAGGAAGCTTAAGAAAGTCAAATCAGCCTTTCATTTGTTTTTCAGTATTTTATTATTCTCCTTTGTTTCTCTTTGTCAGCAAAACATCAACGATTTCCTTCGGAAAGTTTTTGGGAATCAACTCAATCAAGCTTTGATTTGTTTCTTTGTATTTCGTTATATGCGAAAATAAATGAAAAGTCGACGATTTCATTTGTTTCTTTGAAGCATGTCATTATTTTTCTTTGTTTCTTTTTTTTTGTTAGTAAAAGAATAACGATTTCCAAAGCAAAGCCTTTGAAAATCAAACGAATCAAACTTTCCTTTTCGTTTCTTCCAGAAGCTTAAGAAAGTCAAATCAGACTTTCATTTGTTTCTTTTTTTTTGTATTTCATTGTTTCTCTTTGTTTCTTTAATCAAAAAATCGACCATTTCCGACGCGAAGCTTTTGAAAATTAAATCAATCAAGCTTTCATTTGTTTCTTTGTCTTTCGTTATCCAAAAAATAAATGAAAAGTCGACAATTTCCGGCGTGAAGCTTTCGAAAATGAAATACGCTTTCATTTGTTTTTTTCTTGTTCTTTTTTTTTCCTTTTTCTTGTAAGCAAAAATGAAGCGGAGAAGAAATTAAAAATCGACGATTTCCGGCGCGAAGCTTTTGAAAATCAAGCTTTCATTTGTTTCTTTGCACGTCATTATTTTTCTTTTTGTTTCTTTTTGTCGATTTCCAACGAAAAAGCTTTGAAAATCAAAAGCAATTAAACTTTCGTTTTTATTTCTTTGGGAAGCTTAAAAAAGTCAAATTAGAGTTTTATTTGTTTTTTTTTTTTGTATTTCTGTTGTTCTTTTTCCTTGTGAGCAAAAATGAAACTGAAAACAAATGAAAAATCGATGATTTCCGACGCGAAGCTTTTGAAAATCAGGCATTCATTTGTTTGTTTACGATTCATTATTTTTTTTTGTTTCTTCTTGTCAGCGAGAAATCGACGATTTTCGACGGAAAGCTTTTGAAATTCAAATCAATCAAGCTTTCATTTATTTCTTTGTATTTCATTATGCAAAAAAGAAATGAAAAGTTGACAATTTCCGGCGCGAAGAAAATCAGATCAATCAAGCTTTCATTTGTTTCTTTGCATGTCATATTTTTCTTTGTTTCTTTTTGTCAATAAAAGAGTCACGATTTCCAACGGAAAGCCTTTGAAAATCAAATGAATTAAACTTTCCTTTTTGTTTCTTGGGGAAGCTTTAGAAAGTCAAATCAGACTTTCATTTGTTTTTTTTTTATTTCTTTTGTTCCTTTTTCTTGAAGCTGAAAACAAATGAAAAATCGACGATTTCTGGAGGCAGCTTTTAAAAACCATGTTTTTTTTCCATTTATTTCTTTGAATTTGATTATTTTTTCGACCCGGGGAGGGGCTTGAAAATCAAATAAATTAAGCTTTCATTTGTTTCCCAGCATGTCACTAACTACCTTCCTATTTCTTTTTCTAGCCAAAAATAACAAGCGAGAAATCGACGGGGAGCTCTTGAAAATTCGATTTTCGTTTTTCTGCGTTTAATTATTTTTCTGTTTCATTCCTAAGAAAAAAAAAAGAAAAAAGTAGACGATTTCCTACGGAAAACTTTTCAAAATCAAATCAATCAAGCTTTCGTAGTAGCTTCTTTGCACTTCCTTGTCTTTTGTTTATTTTCGTAACAAATGAAGATCGACGATTTCTTCTTTTGTTTTGTTGTCGGTTTCGATTTTCGAACTATCGAATGTTCTTTGACACAAAATTTCGATAAATCAAAAAACGACAATCGATTACAGTGCTGCCAACACAATTGTCATAAATGTCGATAATACAAAAAACGACAATCGATTACAGTGCTACCAACACAATTTTTTTTAAGCAAATTTATGGTAAACCAGATAACTTTTTTTTTTTTAATTGTACTGTTTTTTTTTTAACAAACTTCTTGAATATTGTTCCACTATTTCTCGGTGGTTCACATGCAACCGTAAATTCCTCCGGTCGAATAAGTTCCGGTCACGCGCTCCCCGCAATAAAAGCGCCCGCTGTAAATTCGAGTTTAGTGCAAGCCTAACATTTCACTCGGACGAAGAATAATAAGAAGTAGAGGAAGAAGAAGAAGAAGGAAGCGTCGCATAATAAAAGCGCAACATAAATTTGCTCCGGCGCCGGAAGCGAGCTTATGTCCTCCTCTAAAGTGGCTTTCCGCGGTCTCTTAATAAACTCGGCCGCGGTTCATAATCACCAGCTGGCCGCGGCTTGCATCCAGATGGCCGGCGTCGTGTCTTTGTCGGTCGTCTCTGTCTCGCACCGGACCCTCCTCCTCCTCTTGTAATTAACAGCATCATACGGCCGGCTCAATTACGCCGGGCGCCGCTCTCATGTTCTTTTCAAATGCATTCTCTCGTTGCCGGCCATTGTGCCCCCGACCGTTCCTATTAATTGTTTGTTTGTATGTCGGAATAACGACCAATTATGCTCGACATGCAAATGGGGCGTCCTTATTGGCCGCAATTACCTATCGATTGTCGTTTGTTTACAAAAGTAGTCTACCGGAAACTTGCGGATTTTATTGTTAGCTTTGAAAAGTGTAGCGGATATCGCAGCTGATCTTAAACGGTAGAGAATTAACATGGGATTTTCGTATTTTTCATCACACTTGTCAAATTGTTTCTTTTTTTTTAAATTTGTTATTAATCTACCGCATTGTGCTGTAAAATTGATTGTCTTTTGTTTTTGTTATTAATGTTAGAGTTGGTTGGTAGCCGAACGGTTTAGTCCGCTGGCAACGGACTTGACGTTTGGCGAGGCAATTATTAGGCGTAGGTTCGAATCCTCTCCTAGTGCATGTGGGAGATAGAATTTTCATGGCTCGGATCATGTTCGAATTCATAACTGGGTTTTCTGCGTTTCCCGACTTTATAGGTCCTTAAAGAGAGGATTTATCCATTAAGTTGGCAACAGTTCGCACTTCATTTGTTCTTCTCGCAGTCTTCTTTTTGTTTCTCGTTAGTCTTATTTCACACTCTGCCCGTAAATTGTTGATCGATGTTCTTTTGTCTTTATCTTATTCTTCATATTTGTATACATATGTAATCCGTAGAGACATTTTCAACCCATGCCCAGCGAAACGTCGATTAGCGAACGGTTTAATTGACAGAACCGTTGGTAACATGAATATTTTGTTCCGAGTATACTCGAGGCGCGGTCAATGTTCATAAACTACCAACCACCCACTATCACACAGTGTGTTAATAATCTCCGTAAAACCACTCAACTAAATGGGCGTTTCATTTGCGGCCGGGGCGATAAATGAAATTTTAATTCCTTCTCCCCCCCGCCACGGGCGGCAGTAAAGCAAGCAGTACACCGCCGATCGCGTAAATATATTCCGGGGCGCTCGCGTGGGAGGCGGTTATTAACTTTACGATCGCGCTCCGTATGCACATGAAGCGCTCGTCACCGTTTCAAAGCAGACGTTTTACGATTATTATGAAGCCATTACGGCCGACGGAATTCCACCCGAACATAACAGGCGGAGGACCAATTGAGATTACCGAAACCAATAACGAGATGCACTCGACGGCCTTGTTAAAAGCCAATTTACCGGCGAAGCCCCGGATATCGGAATTAATTCTTTTTTTAAAGAGCCGCTTCTATAAATATACGACGTGTGTTATGGTCTATTTATACGAGGGGCTTATGTTTATGTATAGAAATTAAAACGTTTCAATCTCAGATTAGGTGCATTCAGAGCAACACGCTCACTTAGGCTAATTTTTGATTAATTATTTCTCGAAAACTAAAGTAGAAAGAATTTTTTTCCATTTTCCCCTCCTCAAGGACATCGCTTCTTTTAGTGGTTGCATTTTGTCGGATTAATTAACAGTCACCCTGTATAAGGGAGATGAGGGAACTGCGGTGACAATCCGCAATAAGCCGAGGGTTTCGGCGCGAATAATTCCCGATTGACGGCTAATGCGGCCCAAATCGCCGGCCCGAATGATTTAACGAGCTTATCTGTTGTTATTTCAGCGCCGAATCCGAAACGTCCGCTCGTCCATCGATCCCCGTCAATAATCGACGCCGGAGTTAATATCCCGGCATTAAATCGCATTTGTCCGCCGTTTCGAATCCCCCAAAGCCCCCCCGATAAGCGCCCACGTCGCCGTCGCTCACAGAGAGATAAAGCAAGAGTTTAAAACGGGTCGGTCTTCATCGCTTGACGGTTTTCGAATTATAAATTGCTAAGGGCACCCAATGCTTCGGGCAGTGGCGGCTTCAGGAGCCTGACCTAACACTTACAGGGGCCCCGCACCACTTAACACACTTTAAATGTAGATCCACTCGAATTTTTTGCCAAGAAACGTGAAGATGGTTGCACACTAGTCAGAAACCAGGCCCAGAACACCACTTAACACTTTAAATATGTGTATATAAGTAGGTCTTGAATTAGATCAACGCGAGACGTCACTTTAAGTTACGTCACGTTAACTGACATACGTCAAACGTCAATTAGTTTTGAGAAATTAATCAACTTTCAATAAAACGTCACAAACAGCGTTTTTTCCATTAGGTACTATCTCGAAGCATTTTGTCAAATTATACAAAATGATCGAAAAAAGTTATCTAGATTGCCAGGACACTAATTAAAATAAAGTGTAGTAGTACTCCCACCGCTTAGCACAGTATAAGTAATTACGCAGTAGCGGCACTTCAATGTCTGTGTCAAATTCCACCGCCATATTGTTTGATACCTATAGCATTTGTAAAGTAATTCGCAAATCAGTAGGTATCAAACAAAATGGGATAGATTCGAGTGTCGCTATTATGTGGATCTTATACTGTACTGCTTGGTCTTTTCGATTAGAATTTGACATTTAATAATTTAAGGTTATGTTACAATAGGTTTATTACAGTTTTAACTTTTTTTATGTAGAGTATAGTTGGGTGTCACGCAGTGTTACCAATGTGCAAAAGGCGGTCATCAAAAAAATCCCTTTTTAAATGTAGAAAATTTCTAAAATCCGTTGTAAGGTTCCGGACAAATTAAAAAAAAAAAAAAAAACCTAAAAAATCATTAAAAATAAATATAGTTAAAGAAAACAGAAACAAAAGACGGTCGATTTTACAGCGCAACTCGGCAGATTAATAATAAATTAAAAAAAAAAAGCACCAATTCGAAAAGAATGGTGAGTAAACAAAGAAAACTAATTCAAAAATAAACAAATTAAAACAAATATTTAAAAATAATCAAATTAAAAAAAAATAATAACAAAAACAAATAACAATCGATTATACAACACAGTTAATTTTTTTTTTAACAAATAAAATGATGTGATGTGAGACAATCGATTTTACAGCACAAATAAGCAGATTAATAAATCCTTAAAAAATACTGTTTGAGAGAAAGATGACGAAACAAATGAACGAAATCCAAAAAGAATACACATTATTAATAGAAAAACAATTTTTAACAAATTGAAAAAAAAAAATAGAAACAATTTGACAAGCATGGTGACAAAGCAAGAAAACAAAATTAAGAAAAGTTCAAAAACAAATCAAATAAAAAAAAATAATAAAAACAAAAGTCAATCGATTTTGCAGAATTAAAAGAAAAGCGTTTGGAAGATGACAAAACAAATGAACAAAATCTAAAAAAATATCTAACGTTAATAAGAAAAACAAAAGACGATCGATTTTACAGCACACTTCAGTAGATTTGTAACAAATTAAAAAAAGGAAACAATTTGACAAGGATGGTGGTGACCAAAGAAAACAAAATAAAAAAAAAAAAAAAAATAATAAAATAAAAACAAAAGCAAATCGATTTTACAATATAATTTAATGCACTGATGTTTTTTCTCTTTTTGATAAAAAGAATGACGACAAATCAAAGAAAATTAAATAACGAATTTTTTGAAATACATAAAATTTAAAAAACAATAAAAACAAAAGACAATCGATTTTACAGAACAATTCCGTAGATTAAAAAAAAGAATTTGACAAGAATGGTGGACGCAACGAAGAAAACAAAATAAAAACTTAAAAGCAAATCAAATTAAAAAAAAAAAAATAATGAAAACAAAAGCTAATCGAAAACAATGACGATAAATCAAAGAAAATGAAATAATCAAATTTAAAAAGTAATAAAAATAAGAGACAATCGATTTTCCATAATTCGGTAGGGTAATAAATTTAAAAGAAAACTGTTTGGAAAAAAGATGACAAAACAAAGAAAATAAAACGAATTCAAAAATTAATCCAATTAAAAAAAAAAATAAAATAAAAATAAAAGCAAATCGATTTTACAATACAATTTAATGCAATATTATTTTTTTTTGTTAAAAAGAATGATGAAAAATCAAAGAAAATGAAAACAGTAGAATTTTTTTCTTAAATACGTAATAAAATTTTAAAAAAAAACAATAAAAACAAAAGACAATCGATTTTATAGCACGGTTCAGGTTAGATTTGTAACAAATTTAAAGAAAAAGAAACAATTTGTAAAATCGATTGTCTTTTGTTTTTGTTTCTAGTCTTTCGTTTCTTTGCTTATTCGTCATTGTTTCTATTAAATATAATAATAATAATCTTTATTAATCTTGTTCGTCACAAATGACATAAGACAGGTCACGCAAGATAAAATCGATTGTCTTTTGTTCAATAATAAAAACAAAAAACAATCGATTTTATTAGACGCAAGATAAAATCGATTGTCTTTTGTTCTTAATGTTTTAATAATAAAAATAAAAGACAATTAATTTTATTAAACACAACACAATTTGGTAAAATTTTATTAAACACAACACAATTTGGTAAAATTGTGTTGTAAAATCAATTCTCTTTTGTTTTTATTGTATTAATAATAAAAACAAAAGACAATCGATTATTATTATAAAATTGTGTTGTAATATCGATTGTCTTTTGTTTTTATAATTTTTTTTAACAAACGACAAAGTAATAAAAATTCTATAACAATCAAATTAAAAATAATAATAATAAAAACAAAGGCCAACAATTTTATTTATTTATTTTTTAATATCGTTCCATATTTTTTTAATGTTGTTCATTTGTTTTATTTTTTTTTTTTAGTGACCTTGTCTTTCTGCTTTTGTTTTAAATCGGTTAATCTACTGAATTATGCTATAAAATCGATTGTTTTTTGTTTTTATTACTTCGTATCATTTTTTTTTTTTTGCTTCTCCATCGAAGTTTTCAATTGTGCTGCGAAATCGATCGTCTTTTGTTTTTATTATTTATTACATTTTTATTTCGTACCTTTTTTTTAAATTCTATTTATTTTACTTTAGTTTTTCGTTGATCTTTTCTTTAAATAAGTATTAATATATTCAATTATTGTGTTGTAAATTGGATTCTTTTTCTTCATTTGTTTTTTTTTTTTTTGTTTTGTCTTGCTTTTGTTTGTTCTTTATTACCAACATTTTAAGGAGAAACCATCTAGAAAAGGCGACTTACCTACCTGTGGGCCCTCAACCTATGGTTAAGCCTGTATACAGGATGGCTGTTAATTAACCCGACAAAATGAAACCACTAAGACAAGCGATGTCCAAGAGTGTAGGAGAGATGATACAAAAATTCTTTCTGCTTTAGTTTTCGAGAAATAATTAATCAAAAATTAGTCCCAAAACGACGATACGCCCCTGGTTAAAAAATAGAGAAGCGGATAAACCAGATAAAGTTTTTTGGCTAAGTTGACCTTTAAGTGAAATTTCACATGAACTTCGTTTTTACGTCAACGACCGACGCCGTGAAATACAAACAAAATACGAATATTTACTTGACAATGCATGCAAATCGCCTAAAGTAGATTATTCCGTACAAAGGATAAGAGCGACCCCAGTGACAAGTAAACAAATAAACCACACGCACTATACACACTTGCGCGCAGTATTCGTGTTCGTCGAAAAATCGACTCTCTTTGGTTCGCGGTGAATGGCTCGCGCGCTGCTCTAGAACAGTTCGTGAATACAAAAATTTCCTAATCTTAGTGAAGCAAACTACACTTTCGTGATTGTCCGAATTCAGAAGTATATTCTACCAGGACTTAAACAAAGATGGAATAAAGCTTGGAAGGTCTAAGGAAACATTTTTGTTAAGAAATGCCGATTTGATTTTAAAAAAAAATCAGTAAATGACGAAGTTACAGATTTTTAATAAAATTAACTACGCTCGGCGCGTCCCTGACGATATTATCGAAATGGCAAAACGTCGATCTGTTAATTCGCTTTGTTCACTTGTTTATTAGACTTGTTTGATCTCTCTTCAAAACTGAAGTTTAATGATTGTTTCAGGTTTTTCAAAATGCGTGAACGTTCACTTCGAAAATAAGGACGGGGGCTTCTTCCTGAAGCAGTCGCCCCGCCAGCACTTCGCCCCCCAGCAAGACCTAAGCACCTCATCCGGCTCTCCGTTATCCGTCGATCGCTTCACCGTCTTTCAGAGTTCCCAACCGATATCGGTGAGGGCGACTTACGGCCCGTTCAGCACGAAGCAGACGGTTCCGGCACGATACGTAGTTCCGGACCCTCTTCCCCTAAACGCATCCGGCACGTCGATAGACATCCAGGAGCTCGCCACGCACCACCTGGACATGTCCGCGCACATAGTTCGAAGTGAGATCCCGCGGGATTCCCCCGTGCTAAGGGTGCTCTTCCATACCGGAACGGACCCCAGCGGCCGCCGGCAGATCTTGTTAGCACGCCACCACCAAGTGTGCATTATTTTGCACGCGATTATGAATAATAAGCCGCCCCTGAGCGCGGCGTGCAGCCCCGATGGTGAAGACGGGGTTTGTCTGGCGCAAATTACCATCCCCTCGGCGTGGTGGCCGCCGTTGCCCGCGCCGGATAAAGACGGACGCCTCGGGAAAATCGTCAAAACACCCCCTAGACTGGTGCAGGTCTCCTACTCGGTGCAAGAACCCCGACCGGAGGACGGTGAGAATTGCCAACCACAAATGCAATTACAACCCTCGACGGTACTAGGGATGATACCGTTGGTACCCGCGAAGGCCGCTTATAAAGAGACGCAATTAGGTGACGCGCTCAGGATACTCGTCCCGCATCCACCTCTCTTCCCCCTATCCAGGATGCACATCCCCCTGTTTATAGATCGAGAAAAGGCGAAGAGTATATCGGGGGTTATCATCAAGTAAGTAACATCTGTTTTTACTTCTCTGAGATACAGCGCGAAACAGAAAAGGGAAAACAAAGGCGGCGGCGGCGGCGCCGGTCTCGTTTTATTAAAGTACGTGTTTCACATGCTCCGGAATGATTACCGGAGCCGACTCCGGGCGCGCATCGACTTAAAAACTTATTACACTCGGGTGTTTCTTATTGCGAGGAAAGTTCGCCGGTAAAGCCTTGTTATAAAGTTCGCCGGCGGAAAATAGATGTCGACATTAGCGGAAAATGGGGCTGCGAATAGGGGTGAGGGAGGGGGGGAAAGGTATTTTCATAAATCATAACTTGGGCGCGCTCGCACTAATAATAAAAAGTTTCGGACGCGCGCGCCCCCTTTTTGATATAAAAAAGAGAAAACGAACTGTTTTTAAGCAGCGACACCTCTCGGATCCAAATTAAAATTCCCTTTTTCAATGAAAGTGACCTTGAACTTTTTCTAGGGCGAGAGTAAAAAGCGGAATACGTCTTCTGGGGGCCGTAGCAACCGACTCTGCCGTGTGGAACATCTCCTTGGAGATCAACGCCAGGCACACGTTGGCAACCGTGAACGTACTGAGGAAGGAGCCACCGGAAACGGAGGAGAGCGTCGCGGATGGAGAGTAAGTCCTGTTTTTAATAAAACCGCGTAACGATCGACCGGGGGATCACTCCAATGATGCGCCGCCCCCCTCGTTTTGAGAAACTGAAAGTCTGAGATTTTTTACTCTCTGATTTTCTAGTGATACAATTTATTTTGAATCGTATCGTGAGTAGCCCGGCCTTTAAAAAATATATAAATCCTTGTTTATGATCTCTGTATATGCGTTGATTTGTATCTAATTAAAACGTGATCTTCGCATCGGTTTGCACAAACCCTTTTTTTACCGTTGGGCCAAATTTAAGTTCAAAGTTTTGTAGTGAGACGCTTGCCACCAATACCCAATTCAAACTACATGACCAAAGCATCTATAAACTCTTTCACAAATTTCAAGTTAGCTAACGAAAGAAGGAACAGAAAATAATTAATCGCACTTAAGGCGATTTCTCTCCTTCAATCTAGTGAATTAATTCTAATTTATTAATTACATTTTTTCGCATAATCTATGATGTAGATTTTCTCTTGCGTTCTTTTTTGTTGTCGGGTATTATTTCGGCCATCGTGTATTTCTTTGCATTTCATTATTACCGGAACATCTGCGTGTGAGTTTCTTTCATTTTTATACGCATAAGACCGAATGGTAATGTCCTTTCTATTTGGAGCCGCTGGCGGAGGTCCATTTCATAAGGAGAAAAAGAGCGAAGGCCGTAACACTGAAGCCGATTGAAATAAAAAAAAGAGGAAAACGCGCCCGAATTGGGCCGTAAAAAATAAAATTTCTTTTTCGATTTATGCTCGCACCGGCGCGTGACGCCCCCACGTTTTATTTCAGTATAGCATAAAACCCGATATAATTTTCAGGACTCGATAACAATCATTTATCCATACTTAAGATAACTACCTGGAACTTGAAGACAAACAAAATAGGAACGACATTGTTAAACGGCAACGTAAACTTAATACGTAATAATAAGAATTAAATTACAGTGTTGCGTTGTACAAATAAAAAAAAAACATGTCAATTCACTTTAAATTAACAAGAAAAAATTATAGCTTGTTTTTTTTTTATTTAGGGAAACGAGTTGCTTTACAGGGAATCAGAAGTGGGATATGCTTTTTGGCTATCCCTTTTTTTTTCTGACAGTTGAAAGAGCTTTTAGTAGATGTCGAATTTCAACAATATTTGTAGCAAATATTCCCGCGAAACGAAGGGGAATGGTATCAATTTAATTTCAAACTCGTATCTAAAGTTAAAACCAAATCAAAATTATTGTTTGCGGAAATTAACTTGTCATAAGGAGTTTTGGGGTTAACAAGTTAACAACCTTCGAATAAAGCATTTTTAGTTTGACGATGTCGTTGCCGAGGAACGTACCTGGGGCTGTGCGGGGGTCGCGGAAATAATCGAGTCATATTTCCGCCATCACAAAGGAGACGTCCATTTTATTGTCCTCGACACTTGTAATCCGCCCGGTGAAAAATTATGCAACGCAGGAAAACCTCGTTGTGGAAAGAGAGCAGTTTCAAGTCTAAGGGCTGCAATACACGATCCATTGATTACCGAATCAATTACGGCGTTACGAGAGTATCGCGTGCAAAGGCGTCCTTAAATTGGAAACAGAAATTCTTTTTTAATTTCAGAAGTCTACAACATGAAATTATTTTCATCTGTGAATCAAAGCAGTGGTACCGGATGTGACATTCTTATTTCAAATGGCACACCCTGTATATGAAACAAAGAATTCACGATACGCTATTTAAGAAAATTGATTTATCTTTTGAAATTTCTGATGTTTTGTTTATTACCATGACCACCCTGTAGCGATAAAAGCACATTTAATAATGGCTTATGTATCAACTACAACTGTCCCAAAAATATTTTCTTAGATTAAAAAAATAAATAAAATTGTGGCTGAAAGTGGCAGTTTTTAGACAAAATGTTAAATATCTCAAGAACAGTTGGGTTTAGGTATAGACAATGGTATACAAAAAATGTGTAGAATTTTATGAGCAATCCAAATTTAGTTTCATACATATAGGGTGTGTGTGCGATTTGAAATAAAATCGTGGCAGAAAATGGCAGTTTTTAGACAAAATGTTAAATATCTCAAAACCGGTTGGGCTTACGTATAGACGGTGGTATACAAAACATGTGTAGTACTTTAGGAGCAATCCAAATTTCGTTTCATATATAGGGTGTGCCATTTCAAATAGAAAAGTTGTGTCCGGCACCACTGTTTTGATTCACTCTGTATAGAAGAAAATAATTTGGTATTGCTGACCTCTAAAATTAAAAGCAGAAATGCGTTGAAATTTTTTTTGTATCTTCACTAGTTATCGAGGTATTTCCGGAGAACGCACAGCCTGTGTACAGGGTGTCCCATGACATAAGGTCAACACTTCACCTACGTGGCAATCAATTGAAACTAAGTAAAAAAACTCTAATGAAATTTTGTTGTAAAGTAAACCGTTTCAAAGACACTGGGTGTTTAATGTTTAATTTTTTTTTTAATTTTAAAGTTCATCTATTCACTTATTTGTTCACTTAATTATCAATTCAAACTAAAAAAAAAGTGTTCAAAATGACTCTGGTTGTTTGCTAAAGACGCTCTAGCCTGCTTTGAAAACAATCCCCGGGAGTCAATATGAACATCTTTTTTTTAAGTCTGAATTGATTATTAGGTGAACTGATAAATGATTAGGTGAACTTTAATATTGAAAAGAAATAATAAATAAAAAACTAAATATTAAACACGGTTTACTTTAGAACCAAATTTTTTTCGAGTTTTTTCACTTAGTTTGAATTGATTGTCACGTATGTGAAGTGGTGTGACATAATGTCACGGAACACCCTGTATTTATATTTTCTGTGATTCGTCTTCTGCATCAATTTTTTCGAGTTTTCACATTTTCCTTTTGTTTCGTAAAATCTATTAAGGCGAATGTCTTTTGTTTTTGTTTTTTTTTTCTTCCGTTAAGTTTCCAAAATTCCGGCACTTTCGCCATTTTTATCGATTCTAATTTTCCAACATATCTACGTAGCTGTTACTTCTAGACCTCAACTGTCTTTTGTTCACCGGCATTAAAAGAAATCCTTGCTTTTTTCTTATTGGTTGCGATTACGTTACGATTACGTTACGATTACGCATCTCTCTCTATTCAATTTTTGTTTCGATTCGACGATTTGTTTCTTACATTTTTTCGATTTAGTTTTTCGACAAGTCGATTGCTTTTATTTATTAATTATTTACACACAAAGAAAAATATTTATTTTTTAAATTGTATCGTCTTTGAAATCGATTGTCTTTTGTCCTTTTTTCGCTATATTTTAATAATTCTGTGGTTTTACGTAATTAGTTAGTCTTTCTTCTTTATCAATTTGCACGTTGGGGGGGGGGGAGGTAGAGTTATTTTTGCACTGATTACGATCACACATCGCAAATTGTTTATTTTTCGATTGGCTCATCGCCATTTGTTTTCTTTTCTTTTAATATTTTTCGCATGTTTGATCTGGTTTTGTTTTTCGACGGAAACATTTCAAATGAATTCGACTGACTTTTGTTTTTTTGTTTTTTTTTTTTCGTCGCATTTCAGAAGTTAGTTCTGTCACTTTTCTTACGTCATCATTGCCTTTCTTCAGAAGTCGATCGTCTTTTGTTTATTTTTCCAACTATGTGTACCACTTTTAATTATGTTTTATGCAATTCATTGTTTTGCTTTTCCTTTTGTTTGTTTTTATTCTTCGTTAAGGGTCCAAAATTCATATTTTCACAATATTTTAGGTCCTAATGTAGTCGACGTCGTTTGTCTTTTGTTTCCGACATTTTTTAATTCTATTTTCGGGCAAGTTTTTATTACGTAGTTACGGATGCGTTACGATTACACATTGCCATTCATTTTTTTCTGTTTGGAGTCAGTCATTTGTTTTTTACATTTAAAAAAAAAAAATTATTTTCGACGTCAACTGTCTTTTGTTTACTTATCGGCATTTTTTTTTTTTAGTAGATATTTCCTCGTGCTTTTATTTTTTGGTAAATTTTCATTGGTTACGGTTACGTTACGGTCACACATTGCTATTCAATTTTTTTTTGCGATTAAACGATGCTTTGTTTTTTACATTTTTTTGATTTATCAACAAAGTCGATTGTTTTTTTGTTCGTTAATTATTATTTACACGTTTTAAAATCGTGTACGCATTTTATTTTAAGAATTTTCCAAATCACGTGCTTTTACGTAAAAGTAAATAAAGTCGATCGTCTTTTGTTTATTTTTCTCTTCATCATTTTGTTTTACTTTCGTCTGTCTTTTTTTTTTACTTAATCTCCAACTGTTTTTCATTACTTTCATCGTCACTTTCGATATTTTAAAAATATTTGAACGTTTTTCCGAATTGTATCTGTAAACTTGATTGCCTTTTGTTCAATCTACATTGTTTGTCGTTTGTCTTTTGTTTTACTCAATTTTCAACCTTTCTTCATTGTATTTTACGTCGTGAGTATTTTTTTTCTTCATTACTTTACGTTTCTTTTTTATTCGTTGAATTTATGAGCCTGTTTTGTTTTTTGTCGATAAGTTTCCGACGGTCCTTTTTGAATCCTAATTTTTCATAGTGTAAAGTTCATTATACCGGGTGATTTTTGAAAATTATTAACGAACTCCTGCCGTGAAATTTAGGCGGTGCGTCTTAGCCTAATTTAAGAATAAGCCATTACCAGAGAGCGGAATTTTTAGGGGATGACGCAGGCACGCATAGTCGGCCAGCTGACTCAACGAAGGACTATCGCGCAGTTCATTATATGTCTGCACATAGTCCGTTGTAGTAAATACACATGCTACAGCGGATGCACAATGAACATCGCGATATCGCTTCGTCGAGTCAGCTGGCCGACTATGCATGCCTGCGTCATCCCCTAAAAATTCCGCTACCTAGTCATTAAACTCCTTAAGGTTATATTACAGTGAAGCTAAGACATGCCGCCCGAATTTCATGGCAGGAGCTGACCAGGGCATTGGATACAGAGAGAGAGACAGAGAGGAGCGAAGCTTGGGACTTGATCACACTAAGTAATTTTTTTGAATGTCAATTCTGCCGGTGTGTTTACGGCCTTACGTCTTCCGACTGCGTAATCGTTTTACATGACAACAGCCGTTATTACATCGAAGATATCCGATTAATTACGATCAAAACGGCGTATACGTGTTCCTAAACGGATGCAGATGTTTTACGGTTATCGCAAAGTCACACTAACAAGTATGACTTGAAAGGATAGAAATCGACACGTATCTGGGCCTCCTTCAACATTTTATGTTCACCCGGTCCTCCTTTCTCCAAGGGAAAAATCGCGTTCTGTTAAAACGACGCGACGGCGCTCGAATCAATTCGATCCTTTTGAGTACGTAACTCCGAAACGAAATCTACAATAGAATTCAAATCGAAATTGTAAATCTCAGGTAGTAGGTGCAGCACGTCCGAATTCGAACAAATACAAAAGAAAGAAGGCAGGTAGCCCGTGACTTTCGCGAAGCTCCCCTTTTTTTCGGGTGGGAAGTGGGAGGAGGACATCCCTTCGTCCGCCAGGTGCGCCCCTTTATTTAGAACGGCGACTCCGAAATTATTCGGAATTTACGAGCTGGATGCGAACAGATTTACCGTACGCGACCAGTTTTACAATTGAAAACAAATTGATCCGTGGATGTTGCATGTGTGCCGCGCCGCCATACACCCCCGCCCCCCCAAGCGGCGTATGAGACGGGAGCAGGTGACGGAAGAGCTTCGGGGATTTGGATTCACTTCGCCTGCTGACAATACGAAGCCGGGACGTGGAGTGCACTAAAAATAAACTTGGAAGTTGCTTTGGGTTCTCCTTTTATTGGATAAATTAGATGAGAAAGGTTTACACGATATCCAAAAAAAAAATGGCCGTAACAATATTATTGCAATCAACAACTGCCTCTACGCCTGGGAACTTTTCAATTCTTAATTATTTTAATAATGGAGTGACAAGTTTGAATTGAAATTGACCCCCGTGGAGGTCACAATAACCAACCGGCACATTCTGATTTAATTTACTGCTGCGCCCTTAACGAACGTAGCGTAGAGAAATTAAGGGAGGCGGAATAATTTCCCCGGAAATATTTACTTTCATTAAGAACCTCTTGTAATTTCTTGCAGGTTGTTCGAGCTATTCACATGGCTGGTGGAGATCTCGGAGGATGCTCCGGAGCCGTACGAGGACGCGAGGGTGGTTTGGTCGGCACGTTTCGAGCCCCCGCAGGATGAGGCGCAGGGCGCGGGCGAGCCCCACAAATCCGAGGGGAGGAAGTCCACGACCCGCCTGGATATACAGAAGGACGATATACAGGCGGTCGTGCCAATTAGCAAAGTGAGTACCTACCTTAGTACCCTTTCGTAAATATTTATGTTCATAAGTCGCTCTCTTGCTCCAACAAGGCTTTAATTAGCATCCGGATGAACGGAATAATTTCAGACCGGAAGAAGGGAAACAAAATTTCAAAAAAAAAAAATGTGCTTCCCTGAGGGAATGTTGTATACGAGGGGAAGTCGATAAGTCACGCCCAACACTTAAACAGTACAGAGTTACGAAGGCGAAGATCTTGCTTTCGTACGTCATTAATACTTTACAAATTCACAAACGATCAAAGCCGATTTATAGAGGGGGGGGGGGGTTGGGATTGCGGGGGGTAAGTCTCATTAAAATTCAAGCGCAACAAGATTTAGGTTTCGCAGTGTAAGCAACGGACGCGTGCGAAGGCACGCCAAGAATTTCAATTAGCCGCTCAATCGGACGAAAAATTCGCAGTCACTTCATTAAGCCGCCCCCTTCCCCACTCCACCCCATTCTCGATCGCTTCCCGGCCTAATTCGCGAAACTGTGTCACGGTTTGCAATCTTTTTTCGCGGGGGCCTGCCTGGAAGCTTGCCAGGTTATGTTGAAAGCAAGCGAAAAGGAACAAAAGGGAACGTCTTCAAATGACGACTCGGTATTGTTGCGGCCAGACGTTCTTCTTCAAGGTTGGACTCGAAATGGTTTCCTTTGAAAACGATCCCAAATTGAAGTCTGAATGCGGGTCGAAAATAGAATGGATCTATGTCGCGCCATCTAGGTTCGCCGCGCTCTCTCTGAATGATCACTAATAGCGTTTTCGATTCGCTGCTTTAGAGCAGTGCTTCTCATCTTTCGCTTATTCGAATCGTGCTATAAATAACAGAGTATTTCAATCTAACATCCGGTATAAAACTAAATTAAATACTCTAGAAGGCTTCCAGTGCCATCTAGCACTCTCTTAAATGTGGAAATGTGGCGGAAAGTGTTGGAAACGCCAAAAATAAAAAAAAAATTGCGCTACCTAGTGAGAGACGGCGCAAATAACAAACCGAGTTATGCCTTTTTAAGCATTTTTTAATCTAACGCCCGGTATAAAACTAAGTGAAAAATTCTAGAAGGCTTCCTGTGCCATCCTGCCCTCTCTCGAATGTGGCGGGGAAAGTTTCGGAAACGCGAAAATCAAATAAAAAAATTGCGCCACTCGGTGAGAGATGGCGGAAATAGCCAATTTCATTACTTGGTGGATAGATGGCGCTAGTGACAACGAAAAATTGGAATTACTTGGTGATGGGCGGTGCCAGCAACAAAGAACAAAAGACGATTGATTTTATTTCGTAAATAAAACAAGAAAACCAAAAAAGAGAGCGTTTTTGATTGACTGCTCTAGAACCAGAGTCACTATCGGAGTATTCTCATCTTATTTTAATCTCATGTAACAAAAAGGAATTGAGTTATGTTGAAAGTGCTCCAGAGCAGTCAATCGAAGATGCTGTTAATGTCACAATCTGCCATTAAAACAAAGGAAGATCGAAAAAAATCGATTAAGTATTGACTGCTTGGATTTTGACGAGATGCAAACAGAAGACGGTCAATTTTATTATGAAAACGATTCGAGAATCTCGATACCGTTAGAAAACAAAACAAAATCGCATCGTTTTTTTTTTTTTGAAACAAAAGACGCTCGGAAGGAATTAATCTGGAAATTTGGAAACGGAAACATTGAAACTTTTATTTTGTTGTCGATTTGTGTCTCTCCCACCTTTCGCTTATTCAAATCGGGCTATAAATAAATAGAGTTGTGTCATTTTTTAATCTAACACTCGGTATAAAGCTAAATTAAATACACTAGAAGGCTTCCAGTGCCATCTAGCACTCTCTCAAATGTGGGAATGTGGTGGAAAGTATCGCAAATGCCAAAAATAAAAAAGAAAATTGCGCTACCTAATGAGAGAAGGCGCAAATAACAAACCGAGTTAAGCTCTTTTTTATGGATTTTTAACCTAACACCCGGTATAAAGCTAAATGAAAAATTCTAGAAGGCTTCCAGTGCCATCTAGCACTCTCTCGAATGTGGCGGAATGTTTCGGAAACGCCAAGAGTAAAAAAGAAATTGCGCTACCTAGTGAGAGATGGTGCAAATAACAAATTTCTTTCATTACTTGGTGGATAGATGGCGCTAGCAACAAGAAATGGAGTTACGGGGTGTTCAAGGGCGCCAGCACCAAATAACAAAAGACGATCGATTTTATTTCGTAAATAAACCGGAAAAAGAGTTAATTTTTAATTATTAAAAAAAAAAATTGAAATTTTATTTCGTCTTTGATTCGTGTTTCACTTTTCAGACAGTTCGTTACTAATTGCGTTTTCGATTGACTGCCCTAGAGCCAGAGCCACTCTCAAAGTATTCTCATCTTAGTTTAATCCCACGTAATAAAAATGGATGGAGTTATGTTGAAAGTGCTCTAGGAGCAGTCAATCGAAAACGCTAATACTCTCACCAATCTGTCATTAAAACAAACGACGATCGAAGAAAAAAATTAACTGTTAGGAATTTGACAGGAGTCGATTTTCTTATGAAAACAATTCGAGAATCTCGATACCGTTAGAAAACAAAACAAAATCGAATCGTTTTATAAAACAAAATACGCTCGCAAGGAATTAATCTGGAAATTTGGAAACAGAAAAGTTTATTTTCTGGTCGATTTGTGCTCCCATCTTTCGCTTATTCGAATCGGGCTATAAATAACAAACAGAGTTGTGTCATTTTTTAATCTAACACCCGGTATAAAGCTAAATTAAAAATTCTAGAAGGCTTCCATCTAGCACTCTCCCGAATGTCGCGGAATGTTTCGAAAACGCCAAGAGTAAAAAAGAAATTGCGCTACCTAGTGAAAGATGGCGCAAATAACAAATTTCTTTCATTACTTAGTGATAGATGGCGCTAGCGACAACAAAGAAAATAGAGTCGCGGGGAGATAGAGGGCGCCAACAACAAAGAACAAAAAGCGATCGATTTTATTTCGTTTTTGATTCGTGTTCCACTTTTCGGACAGTTCGTCACCGATAGCGTTTTCGATTGGCTGCTCTAGAGCTAGAGCCAGAGCCACTCCCAGAGTCTTCTCATCTTAGTTTAACATCATGCAACAAAAAGGGATGGAGTGCTCCAGAGCAGTCAATCGAAAACGCTGTCAGTGTGACAATCTGCCATTAAAACAAAGGACGATCGAAAAAAAAATTGATGAAGTATTATCTGCTGTGGGAATTTGACGGGATATAAACAAAAGACGATCGATTTTATTACGAAAACAATTCGAGAATCGATAGCGTTAGGAAACAAAACAAAATCGGATCGTTTCTTAAAACAAAAGACGCTCGAAAATTGAATTAAAAATTTTATTTTGTAGTCGATTTGTGCTTAATATTTTCAAACCTTCAACTGTTACTGCCATTAAGATTAAAGACGATCAAAATAATGCGAAAAATGTCGACACGATATAAACAAAAGACGGGCGATTTTACTGTAAAACATTAAAAAAAAAAAAAAAACATAAGAAACACGAAAAGAATTATTGTGAAAAATTCGAAACGAAAAACAATGAAAATTTGATTTTGTTTTTGATTCGCGTTTATCGTTTTCAAACCCTCCAACTGTTGTCGCAGTCTTGTTTGACGGCGAACGTCATTATTTACCGTCATTAAAACAAAAGACGGTCGATTTGATTACGAAAAAAATTCAAAAGAAAATCGAAACGTTAAGAAAACAAAATCGATTCGAAGTTTTTAAAAGTTGGAAAAGAATTAATGTGGAAAATTCGAAACAAAACGACAATTTCATTTTTTTTTACTACCGTTAAAACAAAAGACGATCGAAAAAATTGTGAAATGTATTAAATGCTAGGAACTTAAGACATAACCACAAACAAAAGCGGTCGATTTTATTACGAAAACAATTCAAATCGAAACCTTTAAAAAAAAAAAAACAAAATTCAATCGAATGTGAAAACGTAAGAAGCTCGAAAATAATTAATCTGGAAAATTCGAAACGTCGAAAATTTAATTTTTGTAATCTTTACGGCTACGGCGAAATAATAATACGAACCTGACACGATATAAACAAAAGGCGGTCGATTTTATTACGAAAATGATTCAAAAGAAAATCGAAACGTTAAGAAAAGAAAACAAAATCGATTCGAAGTTTTTAAAACATAAGAAGTTGGAAAAGAATTAATCTAGAAAGTTCGAAAAAAAAACAACGACAATTTTATTTTTTGTCAACGTTATTGTTATTATTACTACCGTTAAAACAAAAGACGATCGGAAAAAAATGTGAAATGTATTAAATGCTAGGAATTTAAGACATAACCACAAACAAAAGCGGTCGATTTTATTACGAAAACAATTCAAATCGAAACCTTTCAAAAAAAAAAAAAGAAAATTCAATCGAATATGGAAACATAAGAAGCTCGAAAATAATTAATCTGGAAAATTCGAAACGTCGAAAATTAAATTTTTGTAATCTTTTTTATGGTTACGGCGATTAAAACAAAAGGCGATCGTAAATAATACGAACCTGACACGATATAAACAAAAGGCGGTCGACTTTATTACGAATGAAAATGGAAATCGTTAAGAATTGGCATCCGAGTAACTTAGTACTTCCTTTTCGTCCTGAACGGACGCCCTTTTCTAATTTGAAATAATAGATTTTCCTGTACGGAATTCCGGTTTCTTACAAAACTATTATAAAAGTGAAGACTTCTGACAATACTGAATTTTCAAAAAAAACAAACTATGACCTCATCCATGGCCGACCATGTGTTACTTACCGTTATGATAATTTAGTGCAAACTTAGTAGGAGACTTAATTTAAATGCTTGCGATATCACAGGGCTTTGATGGTAAGGGAGAGGCGACGGCCTCGAAATTCCGGGAATTTCCGAACTAATTAACGGCGGATTTTCGCAGGCGAAACGTAATTAGCAGACACCTTTCAGTCAACCGGCCGAGATTCGATTATATGTGGCGCTGATTCCAATGGGGTGGTGGTGGAGGGCGTAATCGCCTTTCGAAGGGCGGTATTTATGGCCACCTAGGATTTGATCTGCCCCGAATAATTGAAATTAATTTTCGCGATTTATGAGAAAAGTTTCCTCTTTTTCGTTTTGGCGTCGCTCGGGCTGTAGTGGCAGGCGGGCAAGTGCACCTACCTGAAGTGAGTCGACGTTCTAGAGGGTGCTCTCGTGTAGGGGTGGTTTTGAGTGGCGCGCAAAAATCCACCTACTATCGGGAAAATAAATTCGCGATGGCCCTTGAGATCGCCTGCTCGATGGCAAATATTTTTTGGTTTAGCTTCGGAAAGATATTTTGTTTCCTAACTCTACATACTCTGTTGATTTAGAAGACACTTTGATGTACCGTCGCAATCCGAGTTAACGCAGTAATCCAATCAAATGAAGCAACTTTAATTACAACAATTAATTTCGCCACGTGTAATTACTTGCCCCGTCTCTCCAGTGTGAATAACCTCTTCGGAATTGCGACGTTTCGCCTCCGCCCCCTGATGATACTGCGGAAATCTTGCAGATATAAAAGCATGCATCAAAAAAAAAATTCCCCTCCACCTCTCGAAGCAATAAAACCCTGTGTCCAGATGAAGGAGATCCTCTGCTCGGAGAGTTTCATTTCCCGTCTCTTCTTCCAGCTACGCCTAATATCCGGCCCGATATCGAGGGGCGAGCAATATCTTACGCCGCATAACTGTTTCAGTTTCGATATTTCGAAGTCCGGGGCCGGCTCATCCGTGAATATTCCGGGAATTTCGGGAGGAGGGGGCGCGCCGGGGAATAAAAACGGTGGTAAGATGGCGGACGTTCTTTTCGGACGGGACGGGACGGACTGATTGACTGACAAATTGCCGCCGCCGCTAATAAAATTCATTAAAACTTCGTCGCCGTCGTGAAGTTGCCCGATGTTTTTGGGGGCGGGACGTTGAAAACGGAAACATTTGGTTGATCGCTCTCAATTCTACAGGGTGACTGTTAATCAATTAAAAAATTTGCCCCGAAACGACGATGCACCCTCGGAGCAGATGAAGAACGAACTAAATACTCGCATACAGGTTTTTATGGTTTTATGATACGGCGGCGTAGCATCGTGAACTTGACCTTTAAGTGGAATTTGTAGGTCAACGACCGATGCTGTGAAATACGAATATTTACTTGATAAATCACCTGAACTATAGACTATTCCATACAAAGCGGCCCTGCTCTGACAGGTGAGCAAATAAATCCGTACACGCTATACACACTTGAGCTCCTGCCGCGAACGCAATATTCCCTTTCGCTCGTCGAAAAAGCGACTCTCTTTGGTTCGCGGTGAATGGCTCGCGCGCTGCTCTAGAACATATCGTCCGCTTCTGACGAACTGCTGCATTTCATGTTCAGTTACATGTTCGGCGCGGACATGAGTACGCAGCTTGGCACTAGTGACGCTTCAAACGCGTAATAAGTGTGATTGGTTTATGTCCGTGCGAAATGTAGGCCAGCTGTAAGTTTGCATGAATCACGAACTATTGCGTAGCCTAATGAAGGGGGCGCCACCCAGCGTACAATTGTCAAACTAGGGTAGTAAAACTCGTGGTACCGCTAGGGCTACACACTGTTACCGGCCGGTCTATTATATTAGATGTAAGTAGCGCAACGTCAGTCGTCGGCTCCGAATTTCCTTTCTTTATGCGCAGGTGCGCAGGTAGCTGACGTTGTCATTTGAAGGGGGCGCCACCTAGCATACGATTGTCCAACTAGACTAGTAGAACTCGTGGTATCGCTAGGGCTACACACTGTTATCGGCCGGTCTATTACATTGGATGTAAGTAGCGCAATGTCAGTCGTCGGCTCCGAATTTTCTTTCTTTATACGCAGGCGGTTGACGTTGTCGTTTGAAGGGGGCGACATCTAGCGTACAATTTTCCAATTAGGCTAGTAAAACTCGTAGCACCACTAAGGCTACACACTGTTACCGACCGGTCTATTACATTGGATGTAAGGAGCGCAACCGGCAGTCGTCGGCTCCGAATTTCCTTTCTTTATGCGCAGGCGGCTGACGTTGTCGTTTGAAGGGGGCGCCACCTAGCGTACAATTGTCCAACTAGACTAGTAAAAGTCGTGGTACCGCTAGGGCTACATACTTTTGCCGGTCGGTCTACAACATTAGATCTAAGTAACTCAACAGCACGCTCCGAATTTCTTTTCTTTGTGCTCGGGCGGCTGACATTGTCGTTTGGAACCGATTTTTTTTGAAAAAAATCAATATTTTTCTTTCGTGCGTCTTTACCTCAAGGTGTGCGATAAATAGCAACACGTGTTGAAAGTAAAAGATATTCTCCACAGGTTTATACCTGATACATACAATTGACGGTCACCCTGTATAGTGACAAATGAAGAATCACCCTGCATCGTAACCCAGACTCAAACTAAAACGCGAATGATAACTCTACGGTCGTCTATTTACACACACCAAAAGTAAATCGGAAACTGTTGCCACGGAAATTAATTTTATCAAACAAAACGTATTGGCAGCGGTCGTGACAGTCCACACAAACAGTGCAAAATAACGTTGATTTATCTGAAATATTACAGTGCGGCAGTAAACGCGTGAATAGACTGTTTGGTTTTGGTTTAAAATTACAAACTTTGTCCTGAGGACGGTAACGGTAATTTGCAAACAACTTAACCTCAATTATAACAACTTTATAAGTCGAGTTCGAAAGGAACCAAAAGCCTACGGCTGGCAACCACGTATTCGAAGGCACCCAAAATTGATATGTAGAACGAAACAACACAAAAACATGAGAAAACGTTAACGATACCAAAACGTATAGGTTTAGTAGGTCCAGTACTCGGAGAGTACTCTATGAGAATTGGTGGCTACAACCATTTCTTTGCAAACACAGTGTCAAGGTAGCCGAATCTCGAAATACGATGGCATAAAACGAAGTGAGAAGTGTGTCAAGCGGGTAGTCAATAAAGGAACTCTTATACTTCTATTATACTGCCGCATTTTTAAAACGTGGCGTCATATTTCGCATAATAAACTATTTAGAAGATTTTTTTACATTTTTCCTATACTCTGGGACATCGCTTCTTTTAGTGGTTCCATTTTGTCGGGTTAATTAACAGTCACCCTGTACATTTACCGTTTACTTTTGTTAAGTTTATCTAAAAAATTTTGTTGCAAATCGGTTTTGATTACAGCGAATCAAACTATTGATTAAGTTTATCGTTGGTAGCTTTCTTATAACGTGTTGAGAACACCGTCTTTTGTCACTGAACAGAGTGACCGTCAATTGTAACCTGTGGGGAATCTTTTTTGCTTTCATCGCCGTGAGTCGCCCTAGCGATACCACGAGTTTACCAGCCTACTTGGACGTTAGCTCTGATGGGGTTTTGAACCTTCATACCCCGCAGCTTCTGGTTCCAAACCTGTTTATTTTCTGCTATTCTTCTTTACATCTTCCACGCGTCATTTTCTTAGTTTTCTTACCAGTCTGGTCCTTGCATGTAATTCGACGTTAAAGGCAGTTTGTCTTCTACTTCCATTTCGATGTATTTTTGCTTTACGTGGACTCCCAACATCGGCTTACGTGTCCTTGTTTAAGTCACACACTCAGTTTCATTGCAAATCTGGACTTGTATTCTGTCGTTTAAGGCAGTTTGCTTTCTCCAAGACGTTCCTTAGCTCCTACCTCCATTTCTATTTGTCTTCTTATTAGTTGGTCGTTTGCACATCCCTTATTTATCACTTATTCCTTTGTTTCCATACGAATCTGGTGCTCGCCAAGAGTCCCTCCTCGAAACTGGCGTTCCTTAGCTTCTGCCTATGTCCCTATTTGTTCCTTGCTGCTCTTCTTCTAGTATTCTTCATTTTGATAGCCTTGTGGTCGTTTGGGTCCAAATTCCAAATTCGTCACGTGATCGATCGTCTTTTGTGTTTTTTTGTTGTTAGTTTTGCCTGCGAAAGACGATCGAAATTTGTTGGCTTTTGTTTTTTGCGCCTTTTTTTTTTTAATAGTTTTCTATTTGCAATGTTGAGAAAAACTTTCGACGTTAGCTTTTGTTTTTCCCTTCCATTGACGAAAAACAATTCCAAATTCGTCACGTGATCGATTGCCTTTTTTTGTTTTTTTTTTCGTTACTTTCGCCTGCAAATGACAATCGGATTTTGTTGGCATTTGTTTTGTTTTGTTTTTTTAAGTAATGCGTACGATATACGTCAAAATATCGACGGTCTTTTGTTTTTTTGTGACTTCTTTTGTTTTTGATGATAGTTTTTTGTTTGCGTCGTTGAGACTTTCAACGTTAACCTTTGTTTTTCTCTTCTATTAACGAAAAACGATTCCAAATTCGTCACGTGATCGATTGTCTTTTGTTTTTTTTTTTTGTCACTTTTGCCTGCGAAAGACGATCGGATTTTGTTAGCATTTGTTTTGTTTTGTTTTTTAAGTAATGCGTACGATACACGTCAAAATGTCGACGGTCTTTTGTTGTTTAGTCTTTTATTTGTGAGACTTTGAAGATTAGCTTTTGCTTTCCCCTTCCATTGACGATAAACAATACCAAATTCGTCACGTGATCGATTGTCTTTTGTTTTGGTTTTATTTTTTGGTTATTTTTGCCTTCGAAAGACGATCGAATTTTGTTGGCTTTTGTTTTTGTTTTTCAAGTAATGTGTACGATATACGTCAAAATGTCGACGGTCTTTTGTTTTCGGATTTTGTTGGTTTTTGTTTCTTGCGCCTTCTTTTTTTTTTTTTGATAGTCTTTTATTTGCGTTGTTAAAACGGTAGCTTTTGTTTTCCCCTTCCATTGACGAAAAGCAATTCCAAATTCGTCACGTGATCGATCGTCTTTTGATTGTTTTTTTCTTGTTACTTTCGTCTGCGACTGACAATAGGATTTTGTTGGCTTTTGTTTTTGTTTTTTTTTTTAAGTAATGTCTTACGATATACGTCAAAATGTTGACGGTCTTTTGTTTCCTGCGCCTTCTTTTTTTTGTTAGTCTTTTATTTGCGTTGTTGAGTCTTTTAACGTTAGCTTTTGTTTTCCCCTTCCATTGACGAAAAACAATTCCAAATTCGTCACGTGATCGATCGTCTTGTTTGTTTTTTTTTGTTACATTCTTTGACAATAGGATTTTGTTGGCCTTTGTCTTGTTTTTTTTTTTTTAAGTAATGTGCAATCAAAATGTTGACGGTCTTTTGTTTCCTGCGTTCTTCTTTTTTTTGATAGTCTTTTATTTGCGTTGTTGAGACTTTCGACGATAGCTTTTGTTTTTCGCTTCCATTGATGAAAAACAAGGTTAGATTAGGGTCTGTTTTGGGTCGTTTATCTTTTGCAAATTGAGTATCTGCATCCCTTAGCCTGCACCACTATCCCTTTTGTTCTTGTCAATGCGTAAGTTCCCAGTAAAGCTCGTGCATATCTACACCACCATTTTCTTGGCCTTCCTACTAACCTGGTCCTTGATTTCTTGATCTCTCTTCTTCAATTAAACTTCTGAATCACCTAGCTTCTGCCACCATTCGTCCGAGTTAATACGCTGCCACCATTCGTTCGAGTTAATACGCAAGCATTTTCTTGGTAGCTTGTTCCTTGATTTTGTCGTCGTTAAGATCTGTTTGGGTAGTTTGCCTTCTCTAAATAAATCTCGACATCCCTTCCGCCTTCATACCCTTCTGTTCTTTTCTATGTGCATGCTCCCAGCAAGGCTCGCGCAACCTTAGCCAAATTTTTCACATTAAACTTCCTACCAGGTTGTCCTTTGATTTTGTCGTTCGTTAAGTCTGTTTTGAGTGGTTGGTCCTTCGTCAAACAAACCTCGAAATGAATTTTACGCTAGGTGGCGCTCCCTTTCCAATAAGGTTTAGGCCACCGACAATCTGTTTGTAGTCCATTGAGCTGGGCATATTTTCCAAGTAGATTTTTACATTTACGACGATTCTGCCTAGTGTTTGGAACCTTATACAGGGTGAAACGGGTAGCACGAGACGAGAAAGTAGGTGGCATATTTTTGTTAACAAACAAGGGTTGACAGGAACATAACTCTTGGTACGAATTATTTGAGAATAATTTAGACAAATTGAAAATAATTTTATAAAGAGAAGAAACGGCATTCTGTACATCAGCTTCTTGCTAGGAACTAATTTAGCTTGTCGTCCGTGATTGAATTGGCTTCCGGTTGAAACCTCGTCTTCTAGTGCCGACGTTTCGTTCTTCATTGCAGAAGAACTTCCTCGGGGTTGTTGCTGCTGCTGCTGCTCCTTTTCGTTAGTCGTTGAGACTGAGACCTAAGACAGTCCCAATGACCAACGAGAAGCACCACTAGGAACTAATTGGCAATTAAATTAATTTTTGCTCACTGGATGCAGAGAGAGAGAAGCTGTCACGATCACACACGAGTCAATTCTGTCGACGTGTCTACGGCCCTACGTCTTCTGATTGTGATCATGATTTTTGACATCAGCCTTAATTACAATCGAAATCTACAGACTGAATCGTGTTATGACTCGGCGCAAACGCGTCCCCCCAAAACGGATGCAGGTGTTCCTACGCCTTCGCAGTCATCTTTTGTTTGTGATTACATACTATTTAAAATAAACAAAATACCGGTTTCCTACACACAAAAAAAAATATCGCAGTACGTACATTTAAGTTATATTAAACAGACCAGTTAGACAGACATACTGGGAACGTCCTCGTGAAACCGTATGGGAAATTGGCTTATTCTATTATAATTTTAGAATTAATTGTGCTCTCGTTAATGAGGGGGCAAGCTAAGCTGTACAATCTTTCTTCCTCCCCCCTCCCCTAATGCTTAAATCCGATCGGGTTTTAGCCCCCGCCAAGACGAAATGCATCATAATAACTCGTCCCCTCCTAATCCGCAAATTAATTCGGCGGCGGCCGCCGAAATCCATTTCGCCTTTCCGAGAACAATAGTCGGGTTATTGTTGTTAATTAATCGCGGGCCGGCCGCGCCCCTGGGGGCCTCGCCCCCACCACCACCCTGAGTTGCTTGATTGCTATCGATTAATTAATTATGTTTTCTTGCGTGCTAGACCTCCATGACGTCGCCGCCGCCGCCGTCGTGAACGAGCCGATAATAACGGAGCTTTTTATCCTCTCCCCAATTTTTGAGTTTGAGTTTCCCGAATGTCCAAAGAGAGGCAAAGTAAGCCCCACCAGACGTGTTTGCTTAAAGATTAGAGCCCCCCTCGCTAATTGTTTCCGAACTCGCTCGGTTTTAATCCCGCATCCTTCCGAACGAACTTTGCCGGCGCAGAGTGAAACAGCAAGACTCATCCGGGTGCGTTTCGTTTTGCAGAATTGGGAGGTCCTCAACACGGCCGTCCTGACCGGAAGACAGGTGTCGCAGGCCATGAAGGTCTTCATCGTGTCGCAGGCAGGCAAGGCGGCAGACGTCACATTCCAGGCGTCATGCCATTCGGAAGACGACAGCGTCCTTAAGGTGAGAGACTGTTTACGTTCATCCAAACGCTCGCCTAAACGGATGGGGGGAGATGTCGCCCTGAATAATAAAAGGTTTTGAATATTTCAAGCACCTGTTGTTGATGTTGTTGCAGTTCTCGCCTTAACTATGCAATCTCGCCTTAACTATGCAATTACGATCGAAATCTGCAGGTCGTAACTCAGCGCACACGTGTTCTAAAACGGATGCGGGTATTCTGCGGAAATCTACGAACGAATTTTCGTGGCGGCCTGTATACAACATCCAGCCGGAATTAGACATAGTAAAGCACTCACGACCGCCGTTTATTTATCAGAGGCGAGGGAGAGGGTGGAGGGCAATTCAATCAACTTAAGAGCGTCTGTTCAGGCCGCCAGTAAAAAGCGCGCCCTCCAAACGAAACGAAAAACGCTTTGTTTACCTCTTCATTGTTCCGAAAAGCGAAAAACTCTCGCGTGCTAAATTTCCGGAAGCAATTATTTCGATATTCCTCCGGACCACACGGGAAGCTAGTGCACACTCGCAGCCTTTTGTTTGTGTTTAATAGAGGTAGTAGCTACGTGTGCATTTCCCGAAGCGCCGCGGCACAAAGTTAATTTTCCATGCTCGCGTTTCGAAACCATGGTGGAAAATACAGAATCCTGAAGGGGACAGGTCATTTCCTCCACGGTCTGAAATTGCACATCATAAATTGCTAGTTCGCCCCGGGGGGGGTTTGTTCCTTTTTTCTTCGGGCAATTAACTTTTTACTTTCTTATCTGCTTTGTGTTTCAATTCCACGACGTAGAAGAGATTAAATCGATTCAACACGAGTTGTAGCTTTCTCCTAATAAACCCCAGCAAATAAACAACTGAATTTATTTGCTTTGGAGACTTTTACCGGGGGGGGTAGGGGGACAAACTCAAACGTATTATTACGGCCAGCGGCAAAGTTCTGCTTAGCACCGGAGGTAATTGTGTCTCTCCGGAGGCGATTAATTTCGCGCGCCCTCCTTCGACGAGGGGCATCCATCTGCCCGGGCGCTAATGCAATAAAGAAAACCGAGCTGTCAAATTAACTCCGACGGCGGCGCCCGGCAATTCATCGTGAACAAATGAGGCGTGAAAACTCTGACGTTTTGTTTAGGTGTCGTCCTCGTGCAGCAGCGTCTACGTGGACGGGAGCGAGGCCCGGGGCTCCGTGAACGGGTCGGTCCTGGTCAAGTACGGCACCTACACGGGCCTGGCCCGCTTCACCGTCTGGATGCCGGAGTTCCCGTTGGATCTGCAAGTGCCAGACACGCGCCTGTCTCAGCTCAAGTCTTGGAAAGTTCCCGATTATCAGCCGAGGTGAGCTTAGCACGTACTAAATTAAACTTCGCTTTAAGTTCGGAACTCTTTAAGTTGTAAGGCAGTTTCAAAACGATTTAGTTTTTCATGCAACCCCCTCCCTCTTGTAGCGCTATAGTTGGACGCCTCGTATATTTTTGCAAGCCAAATGGCGGACATGTCCTTGATTTCAGCGGAACGAAAGTACGACGTAAGAAGCGTTCGTATGGTAGTGGTTGGCGAGGTACTGGTTTGATGCCTGATGACATGGGTAACATCGTGGACCGCCCAAACTGTAGGTTGCGGTACCAGCAGTCAACTGTCGACGTGTACGCTCATTTCATGGCGAGCGACCACGACTCGGGCAGGGTGACGTACCTGATCAACCGCCGGACGTGGCTGAGAGTTACCGATCTCGTCCTTCCCCTGCTAAGAGTCAGCGATCCGAGGATAGCGAGCCTGCACGGACGTATCCTGCAGGGCAGGAGCATGGGCAGGACGGAAGTGCAAGTGAGTCGGCCGTTACTCCCGCCGACGAGTCCGCGCTAGCTTATGTAACGCGATGATTTCCTTGACAGGTCTTATCGCCGATAACCGGCCGTGTTATTGGCGCTAAGGAAGTTCGCGTGGGCAACGATAAGGTCGGATTGACGAGGCTGTCGGTGCAGGTCGTTTCCGGTTTACAGCTGAACATTTCGCCCGATAGTTCCATCGAGAACGGATACGTCGCCGAAACGAGCGTAACCAGAAAATTAACTGCTCAATATCAGGTAAGGAGCTTTTCATTTTAACGGAAACGAAACGAGGAGAGTTTTCTTTGGGGTCTTCCCCAATATTCGATCTACAAAGGCTATGGAGGTGAACTAAGTTGCCTATCCTGTAGACTAATCGAATTGGCTTCGGGTTAGTACCGCCTCACGACTGCTTTTACTGCCGACGTTCCGTTCTCCACCTACTCAGTCTCATCGACTAAGGAGAAGTAGCAGCAACACCACCAGCAGCAACCCCGAGGAAGTTCTTCTCCAATGAAGGACGAAACGTCGGCAGTGGAAGCAGTCGTGACGCGCTTCCGACCGGAAGCCTATCCAATTATGAACGACGGCCGCGGAAACCTCCAACTTGATGTCAATCGCTTTTCGCCTCGTATGGGTGCCAGTTGGTAGTTCTCACGCGTTAGGATTTTAACCCCTATCGTTCCGCTTCGCGCAAATTCCCTATAGAAAGGGAGTCGGTAATGACTTCGCTCGAGCTTCTTGTTAAGAACCTGATAATTTTTAGGAAGGACTTTTGGATATCGATTTGGAATTTTCGGATGGTAGTAGAACCCCTTTGAGGGAAGTCGCCGACGTCGACTACCACCTTGTGGTCGAAAGCGTAGACCCGGAGGTGGTAGCTTTCGCCCCCATGGTGGCGTCTCATCATCCTCGCGTGATCGCCGTGGGCGAAGGCAGCGGAGATCTGCTTCAGGTCACTCTGCTCCTCTCGGAGGAATGTCGGGGGCCGTCCCGCGTAAAGGGGAAGGGCTCCGGGGTGCTTGCGACGGCCGCCGCCTCCGTCATAGTCGATTTTAGCAGCAGCGACCTGCCACACCGCCCCGACATACTCCAGAACGACGGCGGCTCTTTCAGCGGGTCCAAAGGTGGAAGGGAGTTTCAGGATTTGCAGGACATACTGAAAGGTGCGCGTCTTACAATCTAAACCATCAAGGTGCAAGGAGAATTCTCGTAGGTTCATCCAAGGATGACGACAGCGAACCCAACGTGCTCGCCAGGCAGTATCAGGGTTCCAAGGGGGGCGTCACCAGGGCCCCGATTATGATGACTCCCTTAGAAATAAGCATGTACGTCTTGCTCGCAGCTTTCTGTTTTGCTATTGTGGTAAGTCTTCCACCCCCTCGCCCCCCCAAAACATCTAAATTGGTGTTGTTAGGTCTTCGTGGTCTCCTGCGTGGTCTACGCTTCCAAATTCAAACCCGTCGAGGTGGGAATCGATGGTTTAAGAGCTGCCCCCGTTAGCTCTACGAATTCCGTGGTGCACAGGGAAAACCGGAAGCCCCGAGAACCCGTCACCAACGCCCACGATTGGGTCTGGTTGGGGCGGGCGACTCTAGAGCATTCCAATCGGTCCTCCACGGTCAATAATAACACGACGGAAATGAGGATCACGACGAACCCCCTCAACCTCAACTACTGCGAGCCTGAAGATTGCCTGGCGACCAGCTTTAGCAACCCCACGCACATCGAACTGCCCAGTCGTCCAGCCGACGCCAGCCCGAAGGCCGTCATTGTGGATTCCAGCACATACTGTAAGAGCAAAGGGGGGAAAAGTGTTAACCCTAACCCTACTAATGATGACTTGGAGATTTGGTAGGTCGCTTGTGTCTAATCTGATTTTTGTTAACAATGCACCTCGCCCCGAAGCGCCGCCGGGTAGTTCCGCTCAAGGCTGGTTTGCTTGCAGGAATAAGCCCACGCCCCCTCCGCCCTTACCTCCTCACGGCGTGCCCTTGCAGAGCGTGGAGAGGCAGAAGTCGATCGATTTAATCGAAGAGTACAGGCCGCCGGTTCCGCCCCATAGAAATATAGGCGTCACGACGCTTTCGGTTGAGGCATCACCGACCAGAAAACAACACCACCACCATCACCATCACAGAAATAGTAGAAGTAAACTCCTGCCCGAGTACAGCAGGTATTCGAGGGATGAGGAAATCATCGTCGAGGACGTCGCGAAGAGGAGCGTGTTCGAGTTTGACGACGACGACGACGACGATGAGGGTCGCCCCGCCGCCGCGAGAAATCCCCGCGAGGAGTTGGTGAAGTTGAGGAACAATAACGACGATGAGGGGGGCTTCGTCCAGTTCCCAAAATCGCCCAACCACAACGGAAACGGTAAGTAAAGTAACCATTTGCCTTCGATCAAAACTATTTACCTTCGATCAAAACCATTTGCGCCTACGATCAAAACCATTTGCGCCTTCGATCAAAACCATTTGCGCCTACGATCAAAACCATTTGCGCCTTCGATCAAAACCATTTGCGCCTTCGATCAAAACCATTTGCGCCTTCGATCAAAACCATTTGCCTCCGATCGAAACCCTTTGCGCCTTCGATAAAAAAATAATTGAAGATGTGGTTGGTTTCAGCGCGGAGTAGTGCGGAAGTGAAAAGGGCAACCATCGTCGGCAATCCCATGTTCAGTACGGAGGCAGCTCCTCAACAAGAACCAACAACGGCCGAGCTGTCGGATTTATCAGGGTTGGACGGACTCCAATTGGACATGGATTACGATCAAATCATGCACTACTTTGAAAACCTCAAGGTAACCCCCTCGCGAGTCGCGGTGCCCCCGCCCCGCCCACCCATCTTCATTGCCCAATCCGTTTCAGGAATCAAATGCCTGAGTAGAAGAGATCATTGCAAGGATCCGAAGCATTCTGTTGTCATTCAGTAAGCAGTACAGGATGAACGCCCTCAACGGCAACGTAACGCATCCGGCTTACGATGATAACATCAACGAACACTTCGATTACATCTTCGATCATCTGAGTGAGTCCTACGCTTAAGATTAGCTTTGTTCTGTCAATTACGGTCGGGGAGTTACTCGCGCGCGCGCGCCCTCAAGCCAGTTCTCACGCGGACAACTCGCGCTCGACGAGAGAAACAAAAAAAAAACAAACAACGAAATCTGTACATACTGACGTCCAACAAAAAAAAATAAAATTAAAATAAATTAGTTTTCACACAGATGAGATTTTGTACATACATAGAGAACGCGTCAGCCGCCGAGTTTTTCCGTCGTGAGAATCTCGCTGGTTCCGGAAGACTGATTTTCTGTTAATCGGTGGTTGCAGGGCGTCCCAAGGAAGCGATCCATCTTTGGGAAGATGGGACGTTTTCGTTGGGACACTGTGTGAGACGTGAAAGGATGTCGTCATGAAATTTGCACGTTTACTATCAAAAACGCCCTATATTTAGCGGTTAACTATCAAAAACACCCTGTATTTAGAGATTAACTATCAAAAACACCCTGTATTTAGCGGTTAACTTTTTTTGTTTTTGGTCGTTGGAAGCTCGCCAATCACTTTTTATTATTAATTACGTTCGACTTGCGATGAAGAAAAAAGTAGAATTTCCAAAATAATAGAAATTTCATTGGTTCGTCGTGTTTTGTTTATTTTTTTATTTCCTGCGTTAATTTTAATTCTAGTTTGGAGAAACGTGAACGTGATGGTCAATTACTTTTTTTTTTTTAGTTGCAAGTAAATTATTAATTATCACCAAAGCGCGGACTTAAAAGTACCTGCCCCATTCATTTCGTCGCACGCGCAATCTCTGCGATGAAAGCAGCACCGCCTGTGACACGTCACAACCCCTGTGGCGTTAAGCCGAATTTCCAAGAGCATTTAACAATATAAAGTTTTTTATGGTTTTATGGTAGCTGCGACATTATTCTTTTTAATCCGCGTTTTGATCATAAAACCAATTGACTGTGAAGGTGCAAATTCTGTTTGACGCCGCCCCTACACGTCGCCGACGTGATTTTGTTAACTCGATGGTGTTACCCGAGAACAATTAAAAAGAAAAACATAGAGCAATAGCGTTTGATTTGTGCGCCCCTCGAAACTCAGCGCTTAAACAAAGAGGACAGATAAGACAATTAAGCGGGGATGTAAGGATGTTTGCAGTGATCGAAACCCAATCAATCGTCTCTAGTCAAAACTGGTTTAGCTTTACTGACTGACTCCGTATTTATTAATTGTAAAATTCGTCGAGCCTGGTACTGTCTCACAACATATTTTAATTAATTAATTAATTAATGTTTAGGAATCGTGTGTACATGTAGCTCTAGCAAAGCACAAAAAACAACATCGTTCCTGTTCGTTACTATCCGAAAACGAAGACGAAGAAGGAAACGACTCTTCTTTCTCGGTTTCACGTTCATTATTTACACTATATTAGATTTAAGTTCGTTTTAGGTGGAATATGCTGTGAATTTTTTTTCGTTTTAATCTTAATCGTGTTAGTTTAGTGTCGTCTGGTTGTATATTGATTTTATTTTGGTTATGATTTAAAGCTAAGCGCGCACGGGCGATTTTCTATCGTGCGACGGCGAATAGCTCGTGCGCGCCTGGCCTTAGCGCGGGGGCGAAATTGAATGAAACGTCTGCGCGTCGTAGCTTCTACTGGGTGGGAGGGTTTGTAAAGTGCCATACGAGTAGTGCCATGTCTTTAGCTGTAAAACACAGCGCGCCGACGTTTCGCCCCCTTTCGCCCGCCGCACCTTCTACTCCGATGTAACATAAGACTAATCAGCGCAAACAGAACTTAAGGTGTTCATAAACGTTGTACATTGATTTTTTGTGCCGTTTCCTCTCTCATCAGTTCGCGCGTGTTTTTTTATTTATTGTTGTAAATACTGTGGTGTAAATTTTTTAAAACAACTCACGTAGTCTTAAGTTTATTTATTAAACTCATATCATCAAGGGCATTATTAGAAGAAGCAAAAAAAAAAAAACGTGCACTTCCGGTTTTGTACAAAACAAACAAACAAAGACCCGTTAGTTGCGCAGAATGGTTTTCGTTGTCTAGGCCGGCCGCACATGGTCGGGTTTTTTTTTCTTTTGTTTCAAGGGCGAGGTCAATTATACACACACACGTCAGTGCCCGGATTCTTTCTTTACTTTTCTTTTTTTTTTTTTAATAATAGACTGCCTTAAGCACTTTGCGTCATCCTCGTCTGACGCTGTAAAGCAAATTTTTTACTCGTTAAAACAAAACAAAAAATAAAAACAAAAACAGGGCAAAAATGCTTTTTTTGACTACTTAATAAGTATGCCATTAAATTAAATTAAATAAAAAAAAAATTGTAACACAAACCTAATAAATAAATAAATAAATAAACGCTTTAGATTACTGTTACTCGTAATGTAAACCAATCTAGTCCATAGTAATTTTGTGACTGTCGACGAAACCATACTATATAGTAGGCTATGTTTGTAATAAATTCACACGAGTTAGTGGCACAGAGCTTACGAAACTACTTGCAGATGGCGGCATAGGCACTTCTGCGTCCGCGTTCTCCTCCAATTAATTACGGGTGTTGCACCATTCTACCAAATATTTTACGATGTAAGGACCCACCCCACCTTCCCTCTCCCCGTTTTGAATATTTTTTCGTACTCGTGTTGTCCGTTTGCACATTCGCACTGCCTTCCTTCCTCTCCTTCGGGGAGGGAAGGGAAAGGCCGCGCGAATCTCGACGTTTTCCTCCCAAATAAAAAAAAAACTTCCAGTTGAATTTATTTCGACGAAATCCTACTACTGTTGTAATACGTATTAACTACTACAGCCGGTTGTATATTTCCCATGCTTGTATATGTATATATAAGATAGCGGTTATTGTATATTGTTAATGGATGAAAACAATATGAGATATTATTTGGAAAAGTATTAGAGCTCAAAGAATGCATTACTTAATAAATAAATGTGCTACAATAAACTCGGCGTTTCATTTCATCCCTGCTCCTCACCTTCCCTACTAACTCGGAAATAATAATAAAAAAAAAAGAAATAGGAAAAAAAAATATACGCCGCCAAGTCATGAGGACGTTGGGCGTAAACAATAGGAATAGACCAAAGCCTACTGAATATGCGTCCGCCATTTTGGAGCCCAAAAATCGGTTCGCCATTTTGGAGCCCAGTCCCTCGCTTCAGCCGCAAAATTGAAAATTACGAAAAATTACCGTTGTGACGTCATACCTCTCATAACAACTTGCAACCTTTCGGGCTATATAAGGGCGACAGCTCCGGGGACGGTGGGTGGGGGTACAAGTGACCATCGCATTCAAACCCCACATGCAAGAATTTGATTTGGAAAAGTTTTGGTTGAGATTCTTTAATAGATTGTAAGGGGGAGGGAAGTACCCCCGGGGAAAGAAATACCCTTTGGGAAAATAAAATTCTTTAATTTTGCAATGTGTTCAGTTTAAATATCCAAAAATCTAAACTACACGCACACTTAAGCGAGCTTACAGAAACCTGTAATTCTGCTAAAGCTTTGGCTACTCGCCAACAGAGGGCGCTGACGTGCATTGCGCTTTGTAAAATCGCCAACTCACAAATTTCGTTTCGTTCTCCCATCAACTAAAGCTCACTTACAAAAATCTGTTTTAGCTATTCACCGATAGATGGCGCTGCATGTTATACGTTTTAGAAATTTAGATAAAACCTTGCGAGTTTTATTCCGCCGCCGATTCCACTTCAATTAAAAAAAACTGGATTAATTCCCTTGCGTCTGCGAAAGCAGCGAATCCTGGTGATTGATTTGATGGTTCTGAAAAGAACCGTCTTGGCGTGTACCGGAAGTTCACACTTCCACTAGCAGGGGGCGTCCGGCCTCAGGACAAAGCGTGAAGTTCGAGGATTCCGGATCTGGAAGATTTCAGGCGTATCTGAAACATACAACATATACAGGGTGTCCCAAAGCTCCTAGATAGTCCAAAAATGCGGCGAATCTGAAAGTACAACATATACAGGGTGTCCAAAACCTCCGGGATAGTCCGAAAATGCGGCGAATCTGAAAATACCTACAACATGTACAGGGTGTTCCAAGCCTCCGAGATAATCCAAAAATGCGGCGAATCTGAAAATACAACATATACAGCGTGTCCCAAACCTCCGAGACAGTCTAAAAATGCGGCGAATCTGAAAATACAACATATACAGCGTGTCCCAAACCTCCGAGATAGTCCAAAAATGCGGCCAATCTGAAAATATAACATATACAGGGTGTCCAAACCTACGAGATAATCCAAAAATGCCCATTTATATACAGGCTGTCCCAAACCTCTGACATAGTCCAGAAATGCCTTATCACATACATTTTATCAAAAAGATTTCCCAATAAATATTGTATTGGTTTTCATTCCGCATAATTTAAAATTATTTTCGACTATACAGGCTGGTTCATTTAAAAGTTACAGATCTGACTTATGATTTTTTAAGTGGCACATTATTTTCTTTTTGTTTCGGTATCGGTTAGCCCTTAAAGCACCAATAAAAATGATATAACATTTCGTTTGCTTATTTTGAGTATTTACCGAGTTATTTTAAGTTTTTTGCGAGAACTGGGTCATATTTGATCAGTTGCCAAAATTGTCGTTTTTAAATACGACGCTCAATTTCGGAACAAACTGTACTTTTAAAATATTCAATACTTTTGAAAATCGAGCGGCTATCAACTACAGTAATGATTCAGTTGGCGTGCTGCAGAATTAGTCAGTTTTTTTTTTTCAAATGGGACAGCCTGTATATTATAACAACAGATATGGATAGGCCTTCGTAAGAGCCGTTCATTGAAACCACATTTTTTGGGCTTACGATCGATGATAATAACTCACAAGTTCTCAATCATAAACCCATAAAGTGTGGTGTCAATGAAAGGTCTATCCATATCTGTTATCATAATATACGGGCTGTCCCATTTGAAAAACCCAACTAATTTTGCAGTACGCGCCAACTGAACCGTACTGTAGTTGATAGCTGCTCGATTTAAAAAAACAAGTACAGTTTGGTCCAAAATTGAGCGTCGTGTCATCAACGACAATGTGGCAACCGATCCAATTTGACTCAATTTTGCATGAAACTAAAAATAACGCGGTAAATACTCAAAATAAACAAACAAAATGTAATATCGTTTTCATTGGCGCTTCAAAGGTTAACCTAAAGTGCAATAAAAAGATAGCGTCCCATTTAAAAATCGTAAGTTAGATCTGTAACTTTTAAATGAACCACTCTGTATAGGTGGAAATAATTTTAAATCAAGCGAAATGGAAAAACCTACCCAACTTTTGTTAAGAAATTTTTTTCTTAACAAAACGTACACAAAAGGGCATTTTTGAAGTATTTCAGAGGTTTGGAACACTCTGTAGTGCAGGGCTTTGAACGCCTGATGAACAAATAAAGCCCTACAACACCAAAACAATTCAAATCAAAATTAATTTAAATTAATTCCAAATACTCTACACATACTGACGTAATATGCCTTTTGGATAAATTCGTAATTCCTAATCTGTGACGTTCGTTCTGTCACGCGTTTTCTTTTTTCTTTTGGCGGAACAATTGGCAGTCACCTTGTATGTACGCGGCGTACAAATTTTTGTTTGCAAATATTGGGCCTTCTGTATATTTGGAGTAAAATGGGAAAGGAATGACAAATACGTTTTGCACAAGGGCGCTCGACACCCCAGCAGCGGGCCTGTCAAAAACATAAACAAAAGACGATCGTTTCTTCAACAAACGCAAGAAACAAAAGAAATGGCTGACGACTTGAACGTAAGAGAACCTTTCGCTTTTACTTTTCGATCCAAAATCAATTAAAAGCGGTAACGAGAGACGTTCGAGTTCCAATCGAATTTCGACTTTTTTCTTCACGCAAAACGAAATGCTATCAACGGCCAAACAAACTTACAAATGTTTCTATCCGCGTTTTTTCCTGGAAAGACACGAAAAATAAATAAAGAGACAAAATACGATCGACGGAAGATAGGAAATGGCGGTAGAAAAAAATGGGGAGAGGAATCGATCGTTGTCTTCTGTTTCTTTGTCAAAATGTTAAAAATCCTTTGTTTGCACGTATTGTTGATAAAGAAGAACGCAGTTTAGATGCTTGGTGAATAAATTCCAATAGAAAGTCACCAGATCTGGTGTCAAAATCACTACTAGATTGGCAACACTGGGCACAAGTGTACAAATTCTATTGAGAATTCGATTTTTATGCTTGGCACACATCGGTAATTCTTTTATGACGAAAATTACTACAAAATTTAAAAAAAAATAACCAAATTAGTCATTGTTAATAGAAAAAGTCACCAGATATGTCACTAAACCGGTCACAAAATCACTAGATTTCAGGCGTGTCTGAATTTGATAAAATTTATCTGAAATTCCAATAGAAAGTCACCAATTCTAGTAACAAAATCACTAGATTGGCAACACCGACGGCGCCTCCCTCCCCCACACCAACAATAAATTGGGAGCAAGAATTGCCAAATCCCTTTTTAGAGATTTTTTTATACCCAATGGGGGCAAAGAGATTATTTTGTTAAAAACGACTTTTTGAGGCACTTTTGAAGGCTGAAGCCCCCTCCCCATCGCCAACAATAAGTTGGAAGCAGAATTGCCAAAACGAGCAGAAGAGAAATGATCGAATTATCGGTGAAACAGTTTCCATGACGTCTTCAGCGCACGCGTTCTTTAAAAAAAGAATTGTAGATTTGCACACATTCTTTTTATGGTACTTTTTTACGTTGTGTTAGTTTTCTATTTCTTAAACAAATTAAGTATGTTATTGTTTTTCGTTCTGTAATTGGGAATTTAAATGTCTAAATCGCTGGGGATTTTTGGGAATCGTCACAGGACCCGACGATCACACTCGCAGGGAATCGCCGAAGCATTATCGGTTTCTTCCGGAAACGTAAAACGCTTCATTTTACCCGCGATCCACGGTTGCGAATTTTTTTACTTTAATTAAGGGATTAGATCAGGGATCGCCAAACTTTTTTCTTGCCTGCAATCTACCACATGGATTTTCTTGGTGATTTTATTTTCTTTTATCAGTCACCCTGTATGTAGTACGCCTGGAAAGTCCAGATTTCTTTCAGCAGAATCTTTTCTCCACTTCTCAGGAGCGAAGAAGTTCATATCGCAATCACAATCACATAAGTACTCATTTGAAAACGAGAGAAGATAGGCTCAGATGCTGAATCGCATTAATTAATTTCAAACGCACAGTATTTTATTAACTCATAAAGACTTTACAGCGGAAGTTGTGTGATTTTATGCGAATACGGTCGGATTATTTCTTCAAACATAGTGTATGTTATAAGCAGAGAACGGAATCACATATTTTGACGTCATCGTATGACCGGCGTATTCTACGTTTTCATAGAACTCGGGAAAGACATTCCCCGGATTATTCTGAAAACGATGAAAATGAATTAATTTCGCAGCAATATCTGAATAGCTAGCCTACCTGACACGCTCATAGAGAGTGTGGCGCATGTATGGTGTCGGTAAGTATTGCCTAAAGAAAGTTTAAAAATTTTAAAAGATTCCTGTTTTACCGACTTAACTTGACGTTGGAAGATAATACGCAAATCAGGTCGTCTAATTAAATTACAAATACAAATATCTAACGACAGCGTACGCTTTAGCGCCCCATCGAAGCAAACTGCACATAAAACCGCCCCCTTCCTTTTCATTTTTCATTTTTGACGATTGGCCAACCTGAACGTCAAATTCAAAAGCCACACGCCTAACCTCGAAAATGTTCGGCGAGAAAGCCTGCGCTCTAATAAAGGAACTGGACCGCAACCAAGGCAATTTGCCGCCGTACAACGTAAGTAACCCCGCGCGGGATTAAATTCGAGGTTATGTCACTTGCCTTCCCGTCCATTTCAGGTCGATCTGGTCTCGGAAATAGGAAAAGAAATTACCCGCCTGATAGAACAAAACCAAGGAGACGCGTACGTATTTGAACAACAACAACAAAACTATTGAAAAAAGTATAAAAGAATATAAATTGTAGGCAGCTGAGTGAAAACAACCGCAGCGTAGGTGGCACTTCGTACCTTCCGACAATCCGTTTGAGGCACCTCGGGGTTCAGCGCAACCTCCGATGCCTCCTCGCGTACCACTACAACCGACTCCGCTGCCTGCGTACAATGCGTTGGGAATTCGGGAGTATTTTACCCGCAGAGATCAAGGCCAACCTCAGTCCGGCCGAGGCAAACTGGTTCACAAAGTATTCCGCATTGCTGACCAAGTACATGCGGTCGTTGGATGAAGACGGCACGGTTAATTTGGGCCTGGACATGAAACCACCCAAGAACTTGTACGTGGAGGTGAAGTGCCTGGTGGATTACGGGCGGTTTGAATTGAGCGACGGTTCTGTGGTGTTGCTGAAGAAAAACAGCCGACATTACCTGCCTAGGACTGAGTGCGAGGAATTGATAAGGCAAGGTGTCTTCCAACATATTCTCAGCTGAGTTTTATTTCTATGTGGACAATTTTTGGAATAAATAATGAAAGGAAGAAAGAATCGTTTGTAGATAAATATTATGATTGGAGATCGGAATCGCATATTTTGACGTCATCAGTAGGAAAACGAATGATTCGTTTACATGCCCCAAACTCTGTATGAGCTTGTCAGGTAGGCTAGCTATTCTGATATTGCTGCGAAATTAATTCATTTTCATCGTTTTCGGAATAATCCGGGGAATGTCTTACGCGAGTTCTATGAAAACATAGAGTGCGCCGGTCATACGATGACGTCAAAATATGTGATTCCGTTCTCTGCTTATAACATACACTATGTTTAAAGAAATAATCCGACCATATTCGCATAAAATCACACAACTTCTGCTGTAAAGCCTTTATGCGTTAATAAAATACTGTGCGTTTGAAATTATTAATGCGATTCAGCATCTGAGCCTGTCTTCTCTCGTTTTCAAGTGAGTACTTATGTGATTGTGATTGCGATATGAACTTCTTCGCTCCTGAGAAGTGGAGAAAAGATTCTGCTGAAAGAAATCCGGACTTTCCAGGCGTACCACATACAGGGTGACTGATAAAATAAAATAAAATCACCAAGAAAACCCATGTTGGTAGATTGCAGACTAATTAAAAAAAAAAGTTTGGCGATCTCTGATCTAGTCCGTTAATTAAAGTAAAAAAATTCGCAACCTTGGATCGCGGGTAAAATGAAGCGTTTTACGTTTCCGGAAGAAACCGATAATGCTTCGGCGATTCCCTGCGAGTGTGATCGTCGGGTCCTGTGACGATTCCCAAATATCCCCAGCGATTTAGACATTTCAATTCCCAATTACAGAACAAAAAACTATAACATACTTAATTTGTTTAAGAAATAGAAAACTAACACAACGTAAAAAAGTACCATAAAAAGAACGTGTGCAAATCTACAATTTTTTTTCAAAGAACGCGTGCGCTGAAGACGTCATGGAAACTGTTTTACCGATAATTCGATCATTTCTCTTCTGCTTGTTTTGGCAATTCTGCTTCCAACTTATTGTTGGCGATGGAGAGGGGGGCTTCAGCCTTCAAAAGTGCCTCAAAAAATCGTTTTTAACAATATAATCTCTTTGTCCCCATTGGGTATAAAAAAATCTCTAAAAAGGGATTTGGCAATTCTGCTCCTAATTTATTGTTGGTGTGGGGGCGGGAGGTGCCGCCAGTGTTACCAATCTAGTGACTTTGTAACAAGAATTGGTGACTTTCTATTGAAATTACAGATAAATTTGATCAAATTCAAACATGCCTGAAATCTAGTGATTTTGTGACCAGTTTAGTGACATATCTGGTGACTTTTCTGTTAATAGTAACTAATTTGGTTATTTTTTTTTAAATTTTGTGGTGACTTCCGTCATAAAATAATTAGCGATGTTCGCCAAGTATAAAAATCGAATTCCCAACAGAATCTGTACACTTGTGCCCAGTGTTGCCAATCTAGTAGTGATTTTGACACCAGATCTGGTGACTTTCTATTGGAATTTATTCACCAAGCATCTAAACTGCGTTCTTCTTTATCAACAATACGTGCAAACAAAGAATTTTTAACATTTTTACAAAGAAACAGAAGACAACGATCGATTCCTCTCCCCATTTTTTTCTACCGCCATTTCCTATCTTCCGTCGATCGTATTTTGTCTCTTTATTTATTTTTCGTGTCTTTCCAGGAAAAAACGCGGATAGAAACATTTGTAAATTTGTTTGGCCGTTGATAGCATTTCGTTTTGCGTGAAGAAAAAAGTCGAAATTCGATTGGAACTCGAACGTCTCTCGTTACCGCTTTTAATTGATTTTGGATCGAAAAGTAAAAACGAAAGGTTCTCTTACGTTCAAGTCGTCGACCATTTCTTTTGTTTTTTGCGTTTGTTAAAGAATCGATCGCCTTTTGTTTATGTTTTTGACAGGCCCACTGCTAGGGTGTCGAGCGCCCTTGTGCAAAACATGTCTATTGTTCTTTTCCCATTTTACTCGAAATATACAGGAAAGCCAATATTTGCAAACAAAAATTTGTACGCCGCGTATATACAAGGTGACTGCCAATTGTTCCGTCAAAAGAAAAAAAAAACGCGTGGCAGAACGACCATCACAGATTAGGAAATTACGAATTTATCCAAAAGGCATATTACGTCAGTGTGTGTAGAGTATTTGGCATTAATTTAAATTAATTTTGATTTGAATTGTTCTGTGTTGTAGTGCTTTATTTGTTTACCTATCAAAATTTCAGGAGAATCAATTCTGTTTAAAGATCAAGTTAATGTCCAACGCCTAGCAACCACAAAACACTTTCATGATTGTATTTATTTCGCCTACCTCCGACTCTTTTTTAACCAGTTGTATCCTGAAGAAGGAGTCAACGCACAACGAAACGTCGGATTTTGAATGGAACCATGCTACGACATTGTCTGAGAAATACAACGCGACGTTTTGCAAATGAAGAGTAGGGGGCAAAAACAGGGAAAGTCCAAATTTTTAAAGAACTGAACGCCCTGTATCTTTGATTATAGTTTTACAACATAGTCTTTTAAGTGCTCTGCAACTTTTGAATTTAACTGATTTGTGTATTTAATTTAGCAATGGAGCTATTGAACTTTGTCACGCTGCTGGGGTGTCGAGCGCTGATATTTCCCAGTCTAAAAAAACGAATCAACAAAGTCAATTGTCAGTCACCCTATATGTACGTATATACAGGGTGACTGACAATTGACTTTGTTGATTCGTTTTTAGACTGGGAAATAGCTTCTACAATTAAATGTTTATAAACATCGGTTCTTTTGTCAGTCACCCTGTATGTACCTGATACAGGGTGACACACAATTGTTCCGCAAGAAAAAAACGAATATTACGGGATAACGGGAAAAATGTTTTAGAAAAATTCTATGTACTAGTTTATAATTAATTAGAAATTTAACCAAAAAGTGTGCGTGTAGAAATTTTTAACGTGGAGTTTTAAATTGTTTTCGATATTTGTTTACCTGTGAAGCAGGTGTTCAAAGTTACTGCGTGGAAGTGGCCTTCGCATAACCTAAATTTTGCAATAATCGCAACACCTGTAGTTTAATCTACGATACGTACTTTTGTTTACGGAAAAAAATGAACAATTCATTTAAAACAATAATAATAAAAACAAAAGACAATCGACTTGACAGCAAGATTTAATTAAAACAATAAAATGAAAAGCAAAAAAAAATGAGTAGAATTAAAAAAAAAATGTGAAACAAACAAAACCTAAACCTCGAGCGTTACGTTTTTATTGTTTTTAAATTTTAATATTTCGCATTTTTTAAAAATCCTATTATTTCTTTGTTTTCTCTACGTTATTTTTGTTTAATTTATTAATCTATTAAGTCGTGTTGTAAAATCGTCTGTTTTCTACACGCATACTTTGTGGTTAAATTTCTAATTAATTATAAACTAGTTCATAGAATTCTTCTAAAACATTTTCCCCGTAATCCCGTAATATTCACTCTGTTATGCGTTTTTTTTTGCGGAACGATTGTCAGTCACCCTGTATCAGGCACATACAGGGTGACTGACAAAAAAACCGATGTTTACAAACATTTAATTTTACGTGCTATTTCCCAATCTAAAAACGAATCAGCAAAGTCAATTGTCAGTCACCCTGTATATACGTACATACAGGGTGACTGACAATTGGCAACCGTTTCATTTTTTTTTTTGCTTGTCATTTTATTTTTTTAATTAAATCGTGCTGTAAAGTCGATTGTCTTTTGTTTTTATTATTATTGTTTTAAATGAATTGTTCATTTTTTTGTAAACAAAAATACGTATTGCAGATACGATTGCGATTATTGCAAGTACCGTCAGAGTCTAAAATTTAGGTTATGCCAAGGAAGTGAATTTAGAGTATATATTTTGATATATTCTACTCTATTTGGATTGGCCACTTGCACACAATAATTTTGAACACCTGCTTGACAGGTACACAAATATATGCACTACAACACGAAAACAATTTAAAAGTCCACGTCAAAAATTTCGCATACTTTTTGGTTAAATTTCTAATTAATTATAAACTAGTGCATAGAATTTTTCTAAAACATTTTCCCGCAATCCTGTAATATTCACTCTGTCATGCGTTTTTTTTTGCAGAACAATTGTCAGTCACCCTGTATCAGGTACATACAGGGTGAGTGACAAAAGAACCGAAGTTTACAAGCATTTAATTGTACATGCTATTTCCCAGTCTAAAAAACGAATCAGCAAAGTTAATTGTCAGTCACCCTGTGCGGACGTAATACAGGGTGACTGACAATTGACTATGTTGATTCGCGTTTTAGACTGGGAAATAGCATGTACAACTAAATGTCTGTAAATATTGGCTCTTTTGTACGTTTTGAGTGAAATGTTAAAAGAATAAATTTGTTCAGAATTTTAAAAGGGCGCCAAAATATGTTTTGCACAAGGGCGCTCGACACCCTAGCAATGTGACAAAGTTTAATAGCTCCATTGTTAAATGAAATACACAAATAAGTTACATTCAAAAATTGCAGAGCACTTATAAGACTATGTTGCAAAACTATAATCAAAGATACAGGGTGTTACACAGAAAAATGATACAATTTTTTTAATGAATATGGAGGAAATGTTAAATAAAATACTCTGTGTACTTCAGTTTTCGAAAAATAATTTATCCAAAACGATGATACGGCCCTAATTAAAAAAGTGTTTTATGGTTGCTAAGGCGTTGGACGTTGAATTTTTATTACATATTTCATTTTGCTTATTTTGTAACAGTTATTTCAAATTGTTTTCCTTTTCAATTTATTATGAATCGGTCAATAAAAACAAAAGACGATCGATTTTACAACACAATTCAATAATAAAAAAATAATAATAAAATGAAAAGAAAGCAAAACATAGGAATAATAGAATTTAAAAAAAGAATACGAAACAAACATAACCTTCGTCGTTTCTTTTTTGGCGAAATAATTGTCAGTCACCCTGTATATACGGGTTCATCTACAGGGTGATTCAGAATTGTCTGCCGATATCATCAGGGCGAATAGAACGTCGAAAAATAAGGTAACCTTTTTATATAATTTTTTCCCCAAAGGTGAATAATAAGGGGGTTATAAGCCCCGAAAGTGGAGTGGAAAATTTGGCAATATCTCCTGGATCCTTTAAGTTATCGAGCTAATATTTTAAACTCGGGTGTAAGGCACCCAACTGTGCGTTTGTAACGTATTTGTTATATCCTCCCTCTTCTTCAAAGGGTAGTTTTAGGGGGTGACTTCAGCATTTTCTCCCCTAATATCTCATCTATCTTTCAGGGGATTACAAACTCCCTTATTATTGACTTTTGGAAAAATTTTATACGTAAAGATGACCTTATTTTTTGATGAATAGAACATCCATCGTTTAATGAACGTCAAAAATTTCGCCCCGATCGAAATTTCAAAAGAAAATCAATTTTGTTCCGTGCCGATTAATACTTACATAGCAATTAAAAAAAAAAAACCAACTTGGTGAAATGGATTTAGGAATTCCAGACCCGGTTTCATAACCGTCCTTCATATTTAACCCATAATTCATCTTGTATTTATACACTCATTCACTTTTAAAGATCGCCACGCTTACCGCGATTTAGGAGATTGTATTGCCTCAGGTATAGTCCGGTTTATAATTTTTTTACGCGAAAAAAATCCAACCGCACAGTTCGCGGAAACCATAAGCTCGCCACCAATAATGCGATTTATTCCAAACAGAAACTGAAACGTAAATATTTGTCACGCGGCCCCATAAATTTCAAGGCCCCTCCCCGTTCCTGTCGGGGACGGCTGCACACACACATAGTTTTGCTGCGTTTTTCTCTAAAATGACGCGACGAAAGCTTATCAATTACGCAATCGAAAGTCGAAAATCCAGCCGCAAAATCAACCGCAAGATCAGTAAACTACGTGAATAACAAATTCGCGTAAACCGTAACTTACGCGTGCAGTACTGTTTACTTTTGGGGGACGATCAGTGACTCACAGGAATAGAATTTTTATTTTGTTAGTTTGAGGCTGGACACAGACGTACGTACCTATATATGTAATTGTTTGATGTGATGTTAGTAGCCTAAGCAGGTCACTCGCTGGGCAACATGCTCGGCAACTTGGCTCGTGGCAACAAGTTCGCTAGTGTGTTGGGAGGTGGTTGGTCAACATGTTTGCAAGTTGCAGGCTCCTGGAGAAATATCTAAAAGCCTGCATAAACACGTTTGCTGCACAACATGTTCCCATGTGAGTGGCCTCCTAAAGATATGTTGACGAACATGTTGCCCAACATGTTCGCTAGTCACATCGAAAAGATGTTTGTCAGACTTCTATAAACTCCTAATGTTTGATGGATAGTTATCAACATGTCTGAACATTTCTTCTTACTTAGTAATTAAGAATCACTTGTCAGCAGTTATTGGTACGCCTAAATACGATCTATCAACTGTCAAAAGTTGCTTGCATCGTTTGTCATTTGTGTCTCCTCTTTGACAAACCGCCCGATTTTGAACTTGTTTCTGATTTTTTCCTCGACGGCATTTTTCGATTTATGGATTTTTCGACAATCGCCTTCACTTTCATATTGTTGAACGATCGTTTTCGTTGTTGTCCTCGTATATGTCGCCTAAATACGACCTGTCAAAGTTTTTCTATCGTTTGTCACTTGTTTCTTTTTGTTGACATTTAATCGAACGATCGTTTTCGTTGTCCTTTTCTTCGCAGGCGATTGGATGGACATTACCTATCAACCGAACCTCGTACGTTTCGCTTAAATACGATCTGTCAAAGTTTTTCTATCGTCTGTCACTTGTTTCTTTTTGTTGACATTTAATCGAACGATCGTTTTCGTTGTCCTTTTCTTTGCAGGCGATTGGATGGACATTACCTATCAACCGAACCTCGTACGTTTCGCTTAAATACGATCTGTCAAAGTTTTTCTATCGTCTGTCACTTGTTTCTTTTTGTTGACATTTAATCGAACGATCGTTTTCGTTGTCCTTTTCTTTGCAGGCGATTGGATGGGCATTACCTATCAGCCGACCCTCGTACGTTTCGCGTAAATACGATCTGTCAAAGTTTTTCTATCGTCTGTCACTTGTTTCTTTTTGTTGACATTTAATCGAACGATCGTTTTCGTTGTCCTCTTCTTTGCAGGCGATTGGATGGACATTACCTATCAACCGAACCTCGTACGTTTCGCTTAAATACGATCTGTCAAAGTTTTTCTATCGTCTGTCACTTGTTTCTTTTTGTTGACATTTAATCGAACGATCGTTTTCGTTGTCCTCTTCTTTGCAGGCGATTGGATGGACATTACCTATCAACCGAACCTCGTACGTTTCGCTTAAATACGATCTGTCAAAGTTTTTCTATCGTCTGTCACTTGTTTCTTTTTGTTGACATTTAACCGAACGATCGTTTTAGTTGTCCTTTTCTTTGCAGGCGATTGGATGGACATTACCTATCAACCGAACCTCGTACGTTTCGCCTAAATACGATCTGTCAAAGTTTTTCTATCTATCTGTCACTTGTTTCTTTTTGTTGACATTCTGTCGAATGACGTGTCAAAGTTTTTCTATCGTTTACTTACAAAAGGACAACGAAAAGATCGTTCGATTAAAACAAGTGACAAACGAATAGAAAAACTTTGACACGTCATTCAACAGAATGTCAACAAAAAGAAACAAGTGACAAACGATACAAAAACTTTGGCAGATCATATTTATCGATCGATAGTTAATATGCGCTGCGACCGCTTGTAAATAAAAGGACAACGAAAACGATGGTTCGACAGAATGTCAACAAAAAAGAAACAATTGACAAACGATGCACAAATTTTCACAGATCGTTCGACTGAATGTCAACAAACGAGGATCAACTGATAGGTAATATCCATCCAATCGCCTGCACACAAAAGGACAATGAAAACGATCGTTCGATTAAATGTCTAGTGACAAGTGACAAACGATAGAAAAACTTTGACAGATCCTAAATATAATCTGTCACAATTTGTGCATCGTTTTTCACTTGTTTCTTTTTGTTGACATTCTGTCGAACGACATGTCAAAGTTTTTCTATCGTTTGTCACTTGTTTCAATCGAATGACCTTTTCGTTGTCCCTTTGTTTGCAAGCGATTCCATGGACATTACCTATCAGTCGATCCTCGTTTGTTCAAGACGTCCTCTTTTATGTATTCCTTTTGTTTAAAAAAAATATATTAGAGTAAATCGACTTTTTTATTGTTTTGTTTTTTTTCGACAACTAATCGATCGTCATTTCTTAATAAGTTAGAGGCGCCCTGTTTTCCGATTTCGCAACATTTCGAACATTAGAGCAAATCGACTTTTTCATTCTTTTGTTTTTTCGACGACTTTTCGATCGTCATTTTTTAGAGAGGCCCTCTTTTTTTTAATTCTTTTGTTCATAAAAATTAATCTTCATTTCACCCCTCAATCTGAGCTCGATTGTCATTTGTTTCCGACTTTTCAAACGCAGATCACTTTCAACAAGCGATTTGATTTCCTTTTGTTTTTGATTTTTCTACAATTTATCCACTGTCGCTCGATTTTATTATTTTTTTCACGTTTTTACTTTTACTTGAATAAATTTATGATCGTCAGGGTAATTAAATCAAGTGAATAATTTCTTATTTAATATTTTTTTAAAGAAAATTATTCGTCGCCCCGATTAATTAATTAATTATTTATTAGTTAAACGTGAACGGACAAAACTTTAAAGTATGCCGGCAAATGTTTACTCTTTTTCTGAACGTGAACGCAAACGAAGCATGACAGGCAGACAGGGGCCCCCTGACACGCGTTCTCGGAACGCGCGACATCCTTTGATCTCGGCCTAGGATTTTTGGACCGCAATCGTACCGTTACCAGCGCCCAGGCATTTCCTCTAAATATTTACTTGTACTTCCCCATGGCTCACCCTGACACGCGCGGCGCCTTTCTTTCTGCGCCGCCGTGGCTGAGTACGTGCGCTTTCCACGTTCTTTGACATTGTTCCCGTTCGCTTCAAATTTCCCATGTCTCATTGACCTACTCCGTGGACACAGAAAAAGCGGAGGATTTGGGAATATCCGTCTGCTGGTGTGCGCGTACTGAGAACAGTAACTTGCATTGTGTTGAAGTTCTCACGCGTTCCATCTAGGAGAGGAGGACAGGGTCGTATTGCTTACTAATCAGGAATTACAGAAAAATCGACGCGATTAATTTAACGAATTCCTCAAGTTATCTGTCAGATTAGAATATGTCAATAAACAAATTGATTTTAGGCGTAGCTTACAATACATAAATACAGGGTGTCCCAAAACGGACCTTTCGGACTTTAATGATATAAAGAGACACGCAAAAGAAACACTTTTTTTCTATCATTTTTGTTTCTATCTTGTAAATTAAGATCGCAAAGTCTTGATGCTCCACTGTTTGAGTGTCACTGACTGTGGTTAGTATTTTCATACATATCTGTACGATGGGAAGTCTAACTTACACTTACACTTTATGGAACGTTAGGAACAACATGTAATATATATATATATTTTTTTAGAATTTTGCGAGGAATTCAAAATTGTGAAGAAAGACGGAGGTTGCTATTTAGAAAACAAAGTCGACGTTTCAGCCTTATCTTTTTGGGACACCCCATACAATATAAAACATTTTTCAAAATAAAAAAAAGAAAGTTGCCGGGGCCCGAGCGATTTTTAAAAAAAATTAGGCGTTTTCAGAATACCCATTTCTTTCCCTTATATTTCGACCGTTAAAGACACAATAAGTAAAACAAAAGACGATCGACAAGTCGAGGGAAAAAAATAACAATTTTATCAAACGAGAGACAATTTGAAAAGAAGAAAACAAAAGACGAACGCCCATGCAGTAAAATATCAAAGAATGAAAAACTGAATTTTATAAAAAAAAAATCACTTTATAAGTTTTTCGATTGTAACGAGAATTTGTAAAAAAAAAATGCCAATATTAAACAAAAAAAAAAAACAAATAAAGATCGACAAGCTGTTAAGAAACAAAACAATCGAAAATTTATTTAAAATTTTTTCCATTCGCTCTTCATTTGTTTTTTTCTTTTTATTTTCGTAAAATTTACGCGTTTGTTTTACTTTTTCGCGTTCTTCTTTTTCATTTGTTACCTATTTGTTTACATTCTCACCACATTTTTCAAAAATTACGAAATTTATATGTCAGATTTCTATTGTGATTGTCATTTGTTTTCCTTCTTCTTTTGCGTTTAGTTTTTTGTGAATTTCGATTTACTGTCATCTCTTGAGTGTTTGTTGTCATTTTATTATTATTTTTTTTAATTTTAGATGTACAATTCGTTTTCAGTTTTGTTTCTCTTTTTAATTATGATCGTCATTTGTTTTTCTCACTTTCTTCAGGAATTTTTACCGTTTCCTTTTCCATATCGATTCGATTCCTCGATCGTCGACAACGTTCTTAATTTTTTTGTTTGGTTTCCTATCGTTTTCCAGAAATCAAACAATCGAAGATTTATTTTCAATTTTTTCAGTTGTTTTCCATTCGTAAAAATTACGCTCTTCATTTGTTTTTGTGTTTTCTTTTCGTAAAAATTTACGACCGTCATTTGTTTTACTTTTTCATGTTCTTCTTCTTTTTTTTGTTTGTTATCTACGTTTACGTTCTCTCGCGAGTATCACGATCCTCATTTGTTTTTCTCTCTTTGTTAATGGATTTTATGTTTTCAAAATTTCTTTTGTATTTTTCGAATCGTCGAGAACGTTCTTTGTTTTTTCTCGCTTTTGATTGCATACCACTTTTCGATAATTACGAATTTCCATTTCAGATTTCTGTATTTCTTTCCCTTTCGTAAATCATATGATTGTCACTTGTTTTTCTTTTTCTTTTGTTTTCTTTTTTTTTCATTTCGAATTACTAATACGTCTTGAACGTTTATTGTTAATTTTCTTTTTATTAAACGATCTTTTCGTTGTCATTTCGTATGCAAGCGATTGCATGGACATTACCTATCAGTCGATCCTCGTTTGTTAACATTCAAACGATCTGTCAAAGTTTTTCTATCGTTTGTTATTTGTTTCTTTTTGTTGACATTCACTCGAACGACGTGTCAACGTTTTTCTATCGTTTGTCACTTGTTTCTCTTTTCTTCTTTTAAATTTGTTATCTATGTTTAGTGATATGAAGTGATTTCCCGCACTTCTCGTTCTCCCGCGGATATTACGATCGTCGTTTGTTTTTCTTAGTTTCTTCATCAATTTTCTTTCTTTTTTTAATTTCTTTTAGACTTTTCGTAACGTCGAGAACATTCTTTATTTGTTTTTTTTTTGTAGTTTTGATTGCGCACCATTCGTCAGAAACTAAGAAATTTTGTTTGATACTTCGGCGTTTCTATTCCTTCCGTAAATATTACGATCGTCATTTGTTTTCATTTTTTTATTTTATTTGGAGGTTTTTTTTTCTTTATTGTGATCGTCATTTGTTTTTCCTGCTTTCTTCGGGAATTTTTATAATTTTTTTTTTTATTTCGGTTGGGTTTCTCGATCGTCGAAAACGTTCGTAATTTTTTTGTTTTTAAATGTCCGTCACTTTTCGGAAATGATCGAAATAATCGAAAATGTATTTGCAATCCGTAAATGTCGCGGTTGTGTTTTGTTTTCCTGTTTTCCTTGTAAATTTCGAACCGCCATTAGATTTTGAATGTCATTATGAATTATTTTTTTGGTGAGTTTTAATTTTTTTATCGCGATCGTCAGTTGTTTTCCCTACTTTCTTCGGGAATTCTTTTAATGTTCTTCCCATTTCGATCGAGTTTCTGAATGGCCTCCTCGGAAACCTAGGTGGCGCTAGGGTCTAGATTGGCAAATGACCGCCAACAATAACAAGCACGTGTCGACTATCGACTACAGTATAAAATCATGCAATTGTTTTTTTATTTTGTTAGATGACATAAGCCAAGAGATGGCGCTCTCCGAATAACTCATCCTAACTTAAGAGCCAAACCATTTGAAGTTATTTCAAGGCGAATTTTTTTTTCTTTGGGTTGACGTCCGAGCAACGTAAATCAAATTCAAACAAAACTCACAATACTAACGACTTTCCAGATACCATTAGGGGTTAATTGTGATAGATGATGTCAAAGATTTGAAGCAAAGTCAGCATGACTACGAGTAGTCATTAGTCTTGCCGCTACTGATTAGTCTTTACAGGAAGTGTGATGAAAAAAAAAAATTAACATCAGAATGCGCAAAAGAAGTGACGTCAAAGATTTAAGCCGCTTTAAGGTAACAATGCAAGAGGTACACCTCATGGTGAGGTTGACGCATCGGCTGTCGTTTTTCTATGTATTTGACGCACGCCACCAATAAACGATTTCGTGCTAAGAAAATGTTTTTAATTATTCATTATTTAATTCCGAATTTGATAAAATCGCTGATGGCATTTCACCGATTTACACCACGCATCAAACGGGTCGAAAGTCCGCCGTCATTTTCTCACTTATGTTGTACATTAGCTAAAGCCACCGCAATTGTTTATAACTATTGTATTGATTGGCAATGCCGCGTCAAATCTAGGCAGTCCTAACTGGACATTTACGTCCGAAACGGCCAATTGCAATCGTGATGTGAAGAGAAAACATGTTTATCTTGAGCAAAGTTTATTTAATATTGATTTTTTTTTTTTTTAGATAACTTCGGTTTTGCCCAGTGAAAATGGAGTCGTTTGATATTGCACAAGTACATTGTTATCGGCGAAGTAAGTTGAACCAAGTAAACACTTGAGCAGGACCGTAATCGATAACTTGTTTGCTCGAATTAAATATTTTGTGTCGTTCAGTTTCACATTTCACTCTGCGGATAGCATTTCACTCCACGGATAGCATAGAAACGAAACAATCAACATAAACGTGCAAAGAATAATAAATAAAATAAAAGAAGATCGACAGGTCTCCAGTTGGATATAATGAAATTAAAGAACCGACAGAAATAAAAGAAAAAAACTGCACGAAACGAAAAATTTAAAATAAAAATCGACAGGAAGACATATGAAAAACGAAACGAATCACATATGGAAATAACATGATCCAAAAACAAAAGAAGATCGACGATTTGAAATAACATGATCGAAAAACAAAAGAAGATCGACGATTCTCCAACCGAAACTAAAAAAACCCGCACGAACCGCCTGTGTTATTCAAAAAATTAAAAAAAAAAAAACGTCAAAAAGACAAAAGAAAAGCGAAAGGAAACTATGAGTCACATACGGAAATAAAATGATCCAAAAACAAAAGAAGATCGACGATTCTCCGAGCGAAACTAAAAAAATCCGCACGAAACGCCTATGTTATTCAAAAAATTAAAAAAAAAAACGACAAAAAGACAAAAGAAAAGCGAAACGAATCAACGAGTCACGTACGGAAATAACATGATCCAAAAACAAAAGAAGAACGACGATTCTCCAAGCGAAACGAAAAAAACATGCACGAAACGCCTTTGTTATTCAAAAAATTTAAAAAAAAAACAACAAAAAGAAAAAAGAAAAGCGAAACAAAACTACGAGTCACATATGGAAATAACATGAACCAAAAACAAAAGAAGATCGACGATTTGAAATAACATGATTGAAAAACAAAAGAAGGTCGAGGATTCTCCAACCGAAACTAAAAAAACCCGCACGAACCGCCTATGTTTTTCAAAAAATTAAAAAAAAAAAAACGTCAAAAAGACAAAAGAAAAGCGAAAGGAAACTATGAGTCACATATGGAAATAACATGATCCAAAAACAAAAGAAGAATGACGATTCTCCAAGCGAAACGAAATAAACTTGCACGAAACGCCTGTGTTATTCAAAAAATTAAAAAAAAAAAAAAAAAACAACATAAAGACAAAAGAAAAGCGAAACGAATCTACTACTCATATATGGAAATAACATGATCCAAAAACAAAAGAAGATCGACGATTTGAAATAACATGATCGAAAAACAAAAGAAGATCGACGATTCTCCAACCGAAACTAAAAAAACCCGCACGAACCGCCTATGTTATTCAAAAAATTAAAAAAAAAAACGTCAAAAAGACAAAAGAAAAGCGAGAGGAAACTATAAGTCACATATGGAAATAACATCATCCAAAAACAAAAGAAGAACGACAATTCTCCAAGCGAAACGAAATAAACTTGCACGAAACGCCTGTGTTATTCAAAAAATTTAAAAAAAAAAACAACATAAAGACAAAAGAAAAGCGAAACGAATCTATTACTCATATATGGAAATAACATGATCCAAAAACAAAAGAAGATCGACGATTCTCCGACCGAGTATAATAAAATTAAAAAAAACAACCGAAAGTAAAAAAAAAAAAACTGCACGTAACGCCTTTCTTGTTTAAACAAAAAAAAAAAGATCGACAAAAAAAAACAAAAGAAGAGCAAAACGAATCATTCGGAAATATTTTGCGATCCGAAAACAAAATGAACGAAACGCCTGTTATTTCAAAAAAAAAAAAGAAAAACTCCACGAAACGAATCAAAAGAAAAAAAAAAGAAAAACTCCTCGAAATAAATCAAAAGGAAAACAAAACGAACGACAGGGAAATACGAAAAATAACGTGATCGAAAAACAAAAGAACGGCGGCGATTCTCCAACTAGAAACCAACACTAAGCAAAAGAAAAAGAAATGCGCAACAGGGCCTGTGATATTTCGAAAATAATTATTTTAGGCGAAAGAGAGAAACAAGAGAAAATTTTAATGTAGAAACGATTAAAGGCTTTTCGGCGAGAGCTTTTGAAAAGGGAAGACTTTTGATTTTTCTTAAGTCGAAGAAACACGAAAAAATAATTCGACGAAAAGAAAACAAACAAAAGAAAAGTGAAACTAACGACGTGAAAGGCAACGTAATGCAAAAAAAACAAAAGAGAATCGACGATTTTCAGTCTGAGTGCAAGAACCTTAAAGAACCTTCGGCAAGAAAAAGAAAAGAGTGTCCGAAACACAAAAAAAAAAAAAATGAAAGGCAAAGAAGAGATGGAATTTCGGCGGAAAGCTTTTGATTGTCTAACAGAGTCGAAAATAGAGAAAAAATTCAGCGAAACAAAGAAAAGAAAAGCGAAACAACAAAACAATAAAATATGATGGTGCCGGACGAAACAATTGACCGAAAACAAAAGAAGATCGACAGTCTCCAGCTGTGTGCGATAAAATTAAAGGACCGACAGAAACAAAAGAAAAAACTGCACGGAACGCCTGTGTTATTCAAGAAATTAAAAATCGACGAAAAGGGTATAACAAAATTAACGAACAACCTGTAAGAAACCGGAATTCTGCATTTTTTTGAACTTTTTTTGGGGTTGAACTCCTCCGACCTTTGAGTTCTTCTTAAGTGAACCCGAAATCAGTAATTTAATTTTGAATATGTTTTTAAAACTATTTTACAAGGAAACCGCTCCAATTCCAGCAAAAAAATAAATTTTCTTTTTTAAATTAGAAAGAATTCGTAAGTTGATTGCCGTACTTTTCAAATCCGCAGTAAGTTTCTCGTTTCAGGAACGTCTTTCAACCTTTTATTGTCTACTGCTTACACGAAACTTACTCGTCAACCCACGTAGAATAAAAACAACATATGACGTCTGATTTGAATTTCCTGGAGAAACCATAAATTTTCCGCGAATATCTCAAGCGCAACGCAAACCTCTCTCCCAAATTGTACAGAAAGATAATTTTATTTGGCGACTCGATTAAATAAAACAAAAAAGAAAGTCGCTCGCAAAAAATTCTACAAATCAGGCTTGACGTTATCGCGCGGTTTTTCCGAGAGATAAGGGCGCCGTGCGTTGTAAACGAGAATAAACAACGCGAGGCGATAACATCGATGGACGCAATAATTAATTATCTTATCTGCGATTGGTTCAAATAAAAAGCAGGCGCCTCAAGGTGTACGTCGTAAGCGTAAATGTTATTAAACGTACGATGGGAATTCATCGTTGACTAAACACGATTGTTTGAGAGCGCAAGTTCAATTTTTAAGTGTACACAGTACACGTAGGCGGTTCAATAATTAGATTAAATAGACCCACCTTTGTATGTAACGAGATGGTAATCATAAAAATTTAAAAAAAAAGAAGCGAAAATATTAAAATAAATGTAAAATAAAGATTACATCACGTGTTCGTTTAACAAGAATTAAAAACGAAGTTCAAAAGTAACGAGTGAAAGAGAGATTAAAAAAATTGGCAAAATAAAAAAAAAACTGTCTATACAGGGTTTTACTAAACATCAGTCTTTTATTAACTGTGTTAAGTTTTCCTTAATGTCATCAGACTTAAATTGCACTTAATTGTTCCAGCAAATCAAGATCGCAGTGTCTTTATATAGGGTGTAACGAAACAGCAGCCTTATTACTAGCGTAAGTTTTCCTTTTGTATCAAGTCTTCATTTAATCCTGTATCCCATGTGAGCTACGATGACGTACTTACGTACTCAACTACCTAACAATTGGCTAAAACGACATCTTTGTTCTGGAAAGACAAAACAAAACAAAGAAAAAACAAAATCGCAGTATATTTATACAGGGTTTTACTAAACTTCAGTCTTTTATTAACTACGTATTGTTTTCCCACCTAAACTGCACTGAATTGTTTTAGTGAAACGTAAAAAAAAAACAAAATCGCAGTCCACACAGGGTGTTACTAAACTCCATCTTTTATTCATGGTGTAAGTTTTCCTTTATATTATGTCTTCATTTAATCCTGTATTTCAAGTACGTTTCACTACCAGATCGCATTGTTACATCTTTTGTTCTGGGAATATAAAACAAAAGAAACAAAATCACAGTGTCTCTATACGGAGTGCTTCAGTTTCTACAGGGCCGTAGCTAGGGGGACTTTCAAGGAAGGGCTAAGCCTGCCCTGGAAAGTTTTAAGTCCGCCCGACCTGAGATGAAATTATTATTATTTTTTATTGTGGTCCCTCGATTGCCACTTTCTTCCCCCCTAACTTAACTTTTCCTCACGAGCGATTGTCAATTGTTTTTCTTCAGCAACAACTGTCAATTGTTTTCTTCACCGACAAGTGTCAATCGTTTTCTCCACCGATCGTTTTCTTCACCGACAATCTCAATTTTTCATCGATTATTGTTTTCCTTTACGAATGACTATCGATTGCTTTTCTTGTCGAGCATTTGTCAATTGTTTTCTTCACCAACGACCGTCAGTATTTATTTTTTTATGAACGGTTTTCCCCTCCACGAACGAATGACTATCAACGACTGTCAATTATTTTTTTTCGTTAGTTATTAGTTGTTTTCCTTTACGAACGACTATCAATTGTTTTTCTTCGTGAATTATTAGTTGTTTTCCTTTACGACCATCAATTGTTTTTCTTCACGAACGATTGTCAAATTTTCTTTTGTCAATTTTTTACTCTTTTCCTTCACAACCTTCTCCCGTTCTGTAGACTTTTTTTTCACGGACGATTCTCAATTGTTTCTCTTCATAAACAATTGCAAATTGCTTTTTTCGCTGTTGCCTGTTCTCCTTCAATATTACGTCACGACTCTGCTTTGTTTCACTTATTTATTTAATGAACAGTTATCAGTTGTTTTTCTTCATAAATGATTTTCAATTAATTTCCTTCGTGAGTGGTTGTCAATTGTTTCTCTTGTTCTTTCGTCAATTTTTATTTCAGTTTAATTTCCTTTTGTTGTATTTTTATGAACGATTTTCGCTTTTTTCTTTTCGCGAGCGATTGCCAATGAATTGTCTTCCTTCGTCAATAATTTTCAGTTAATTTTCTTCACGAATGATCGATTGATTGTCGATTGTTTCTCTTCATTGCGTCACGTTTGTTCTGCGCGTTCTTTTTTCTTTGTGAACGGTTTCCAAGTGCTTCTTTTCGCGATTCATTATCAACTGATCAATTAAATTCAAGGTCAATCTTATGTTGATCATTCCACGAATGATTTTCAGGTCATTTTTACGCAGAAACGTTCAAGGTCATTCTGATACTGGATTATTCCATGAAACATATAAGAGCAACAGAGGAAAAATATTTTCATATCATTCTTATGCTGAGTCATTCCATGAGTCATCCTCCCTCTAACAAAGTAGAATTATTTTCAAGTCATTCTTATGCTGAATCGTTCTATTAAGATGACTTTCATCATCATCAAGGTCATTTCTAATGCAGAATCGTCCTCTAGAGCATAGGGAAATATTTTCAGGTCACTCCTATGCTGAATCGTTCCGACAAGGTCATTCCTATGCTGAATCATTCCCAGTATAACAGAGGAAAGAAATTTCCGGAATTTCCCTTGCTAGATCGTTCCACCGAGGTGGTTATTACATTGAATCGTTCCATGAACGATGCAGAATCGTTCCATGAAAGTCATTTCTACGCTGAATCGTTCCCTGAAGGTCACTTCTATGCCGAATAATTCTATGAATCTTCCTCTATAACACAAGAAGTTTATTTTCCGATCATTCTTATGCTGAATCGTTCCACTAAGGTCATTCTTATGGTAAATCACTCTCAGTATAAAAGAGGAAAGATATTTTCAGGTCATTCTTATGCTGGATCGTTCTACTGAGGTCATTTTTACATTGAATCCTTCCATGAATGTGCTTAATCGTTTCATGAAGGTCATTTCTATGCTGAATAATTCTATGAATCGCCCTCTAGAACACAAGAAATTTATTTTCAGGTTATTCTTATGCTGAATTGCTCTATAAAGTCATTCCTATGCAAAATAATTACCAGTATAACAGAGGATAGATAGTTCCAGGTACTTTGTATGTTGGGTCATTCCCACAAGGCGATTTTTACATTGAATCGTTCTAGCAGGATCACTTTTATGCTGAATCGTTCCATCAAGGTCATTTTTAATGCCGAATGAATACATGAATCGCCCTCCTAAGTATAGGGAAACATTTTCAGGTCACTCATGCTGAATCGTTCCACTAAGGTCATTCTTATACTGAATCATTCCCAGTATAACATAAGAAGTATATTTTCAGGTCATTCTTATGCTGAATCGTTCCACTAAGGTAATTTTTATGCTGAATAATTCCCAGTGTAACAGAGGAAAGATGTTTTCAGATATTTCTAATGCCGAATCGTTCTACCAAGATCATTCTTATGCTGAATCGTTCCATGGAGGTCATTTTTATGCAGAATAATTCGGACTCAGCGCCTACAACACAAGATGTATACATATTTTCAGGTCATTCTTATGCTGAATCGTTCCACTAAGTTTATTCTAATGCTGAATCATTCACAGTTAAGAGAGGAAAGATATTTTCAGATATTTCTTATGCTGGGTCGTTCTATCAAGGTTATTGTTACCTTGATCGTTCCATGAACGTCATTTTTATGCTGAATCGTTCCTGGAAGGTCTTTTCTATGCAAATAATTCTATAAGTCGCCCTCTATAACATATAAAATATGTTTTCAAGTCGTTCTTATACTGAACCGTTCCACTAAGGTCATTCTTGTGCTGAATCTTTCTTAGCCGAAGAGAGGAATGATATTCTGAGGTCATTTTTATACTGGATCGTTCCACCCAGGTGATTTTTACATTTAATCGTTCCATGAACGTCATTTTTAAGCTGAATCGTTCCAAGGAAGGTCTTTTCTGTGCTGAATAATTCTATGAATCGCGCTCTATAACACAAGAAATATATTTTCAGGTCATTCTTGTGCTGAATCGTTCCATTGAAGTCATTCTTATGCTGAATATTTCCCAGTGTAATAGAGGAAAGATATTTTCAGGTATTTCCCGTGCTAGATCGTTCCACCGAGGTGGTTTTTACATTAAATCGTCCCACTAACGTCACTTTTATACGGAATCGTTCCATGAAGACCATTTCTATGCTAAATAATTCCATGAATCATCCTCTATAACACAAGAAATATATTTTCACGTCATTCTTATGCTGAATCGTTCCACTAAGGTCATTCTTTTGCTAAATCATTCTCAGTATAACAGAGAAAAGCTATTTTCAAGTATTTCTTATGCTGGATCGTTCTACCAACGTGATTTTTACATTGAATAGTTCCATTAACGTCACTTTTATGCTGAATCGTTTCATGAAGGTCATTTATATGCTGAATAATTCTATGAATCGTCCTCTATAACACATGAGTCGTTCCACTAAGGTCATTCTTATGCTGAGCCGTTCCACTGAGGTCCTTCTTATGCTTAATCGTTCCACTAAGATCATTCTTGTGCTGAATCATTCCCAGTACAACATAGAAAAGATATTTTCAGCTATTTCGTATGCTGGATCGTTCCACCAAGGTGATTTTTGCATTGAATCGTTCCATGAACGTTATTTTTATGCAGAATCGTTCCAGGAAGGTCTTTTCTGTGCAGAATAATTCTAGGAATCACCCTCTATAATACAAGAAATATATTTTCAGGTCATTCTTGCGCTAAATCGTTCCATTAAAGTCTTGCCTATGCTGAATAATTATCAGTATAACGGAGGACAGATATTTTCAGGCATTTCTTGTGCTGGATCGTTCCATCGAGGTCACTTTTGCATTGAATCGTTCTATGAACGTCCTTTTTATGCTGAATCATTCCACTAAGGTCATTATTATGCTGAATCGTTCCACTAAGGTCATTATTATGCTGAATTGTTCCACTAAGGTAATTTTTATGCTGAATAATTCCCAGTGTAACAGAGGAAAGATGTTTTCAGATATTTCTAATGCCGAATCGTTCTACCAAGATCATTCTTATGCTGAATCGTTCCATGGAGGTCATTTTTATGCAGAATAATTCGGACTCAGCGCCTACAACACAAGATGTATACATATTTTCAGGTCATTCTTATGCTGAATCGTTCCACTAAGTTTATTCTAATGCTGAATCATTCACAGTTAAGAGAGGAAAGATATTTTCAGATATTTCTTATGCTGGGTCGTTCTATCAAGGTTATTGTTACCTTGATCGTTCCATGAACGTCATTTTTATGCTGAATCGTTCCTGGAAGGTCTTTTCTATGCAAATAATTCTATAAGTCGCCCTCTATAACATATAAAATATGTTTTCAAGTCGTTCTTATACTGAACCGTTCCACTAAGGTCATTCTTGTGCTGAATCTTTCTTACCCGAAGAGAGGAATGATATTCTGAGGTCATTTTTATACTGGATCGTTCCACCCAGGTGATTTTTACATTTAATCGTTCCATGAACGTCATTGTTAAGCTGAATCGTTCCAAGGAAGGTCTTTTCTGTGCTGAATAATTCTATGAATCGCGCTCTATAACACAAGAAATATATTTTCAGGTCATTCTTGTGCTGAATCGTTCCATTAAAGTCATTCTTATGCTGAATATTTCCCAGTGTAATAGAGGAAAGATATTTTCAGGTATTTCCCGTGCTAGATCGTTCCACCGAGGTGGTTTTTACATTAAATCGTCCCACGAACGTCACTTTTATACGGAATTGTTCCATGAAGACCATTTCTATGCTAAATAATTCCATGAATCATCCTCTATAACACAAGAAATATATTTTCACGTCATTCTTATGCTGAGTCGTTCCATTAAGGTCGTTCTTATGTTGAATCATTCTCAGTACAACAGAGAAAAGATACTTTCGGCTATTTCGTATGCTCGATCGTTTCATCGAGTTGATTTTTACATTGAATCGTTCCATGAAGGTCATTTATTCCATGAATCGCTTTTTATAATACAAGAAATATATTTTCAGGTCATTCTTATGCTGAATCGTTCCACTAAGGTCATTCTTTTGCTAAATCATTCTCAGTATAACAGAGAAAAGCTATTTTCAAGTATTTCTTATGCTGGATCGTTCTACCAACGTGATTTTTACATTGAATAGTTCCATTAACGTCACTTTTATGCTGAATCGTTTCATGAAGGTCATTTATATGCTGAATAATTCTATGAATCGTCCTCTATAACACATGAGTCGTTCCACTAAGGTCATTCTTATGCTGAGTCGTTCCACTGAGGTCCTTCTTATGCTTAATCGTTCCACTAAGATCATTCTTGTGCTGAATCATTCCCAGTACAACATAGAAAAGATATTTTCAGCTATTTCGTATGCTGGATCGTTCCACCAAGGTGATTTTTGCATTGAATCGTTCCATGAACGTCATTTTTATGCAGAATCGTTCCAGGAAGGTCTTTTCTGTGCAGAATAATTCTAGGAATCACCCTCTATAACACAATAAATATATTTTCAGGTCATTCTTGTGCTAAATCGTTCCATTAAAGTCTTGCCTATGCTGAATAATTATCAGTATGACGGAGGACAGATATTTTCAGGCATTTCTTGTGCTGGATCGTTCCATCGACGTCACTTTTGCATTGAATCGTTCTATGAACGTCCTTTTTATGCTGAATCGTTCCACTAAGGTCATTATTATGCTGAATCGTTCCACTAAGGTCATTATTATGCTGAATTGTTCCACTAAGGTCAATATTATGTTGAATCGTTCCACTAAGGTCATTTTTATGCTGAATCGTTCTTGAAGGTAATTTCTTTGCTGAATAATTCTGGAAATCGCCTTCTATAACACAGAAATATATTTTCAGGTCACTCTTGTGCTGAATCATTCTATTAAAGTCATTCTTATGCTGAATAATTCCCAGTATAACAGAGGAAAGATATTTGCAGGTATTTCCTATGCTAGATCGTTCCACCGAGGTGGTTATTACGTTGAATCGTTCCACGAACGTCATTTTTATTCTGAATCGTTCCATGAAAGCCATTTCTATGCTAAATAATTCCACGAATCACCCCCTATAACACAAGAAATATATTTTCACGTCATTCTTATGCTGAGTCGTTCCATTAAGGTCGTTCTTATGTTGAATCATTCTCAGTACAACAGAGAAAAGATACTTTCGGCTATTTCGTATGCTCGATCGTTTCATCGAGTTGATTTTTACATTGAATCGTTCCATGAAGGTCATTTATTCCACGAATCGCCTTTTATAATACAAGAAATATATTTTCAGGTCATTCTTATGCTGAATCGTTCCACTAAGGTCATTCTTTTGCCGAATCATTCTCAGTATAACAGAGAAAAGCTATTTTCAAGTATTTCTTATGCTGGATCGTTCCACCAAGGTGATTTTTACATTGAATAGTTTCATGAACGTCACTTTTATGCTGAATCGTTTCATGAAGGTCATTTATATGCTGAATAATTCTATGAATCGTCCTCTATAACACATGAGTCGTTCCACTAAGGTCATTCTTATGCTGAGTCGTTCCACTGAGGTCCTTCTTATGCTTAATCGTTCCACTAAGATCATTCTTGTGCTGAATTATTCCCAGTACAACATAGAAAAGATATTTTCAGCTATTTCGTATGCTGGATCGTTCCACCAAGGTGATTTTTGCATTGAATCGTTCCATGAACGTTATTTTTATGCAGAATCGTTCCAGGAAGGTCTTTTCTGTGCAGAATAATTCTAGGAATCACCCTCTATAATACAAGAAATATATTTTCAGGTCATTCTTGCGCTAAATCGTTCCATTAAAGTCTTGCCTATGCTGAATAATTATCAGTATAACGGAGGACAGATATTTTCAGGCATTTCTTGTGCTGGATCGTTCCATCGACGTCACTTTTGCATTGAATCGTTCCATGAACGTCATTTTTATGCCGAATCGTTCCAGGAAGGTCTCTTCTGTGCGAATGATTCTATGAATCGCGCTCTATGACACAAGAAGTATATTTTCAGGTCATTCTTAACTGAATCGTTCCAGTAAGGTCATTATTATGCTGAATCGTTCCAGTAAGGTCATTATTATGCTGAATCGTTCCACTAAGGTCATTCTTATGCTGAATAATTCCAAGTATAACAGAAGAAAGGTACTTCCAGGTATTTCGTATGCTGGATTGTTCCACCAAGATGATTTTCCATTGAATCGCTCCATAAACATTACTTTTATGCTGAATCGTTCCATGAAGGTCATTTTTATGTCGATTAATTCTATGAAAAAGTGGGGTAGACGATTATTTATGAATAAAAATATATAGAACTTCCCCTACGGGCTACGACCCCGAGTTTCTAGCTGGATGTGCTGATACTTAAAGTAATTACTGTTGCCATAACAAAAAAATAAAGAATTTAACAATGGAATACTACAAGTTACATTGTCCGTTAAGTAATTAAGGTTCGAAATTGTATAATAATTACGAAGCAAGATAGATTATTTCTTTCTTTTCTAATCAATCGATAAGGCGCGACTAAATTTTTCAACGACGGTGTACTTAAGCCCTTGGAAATAAATAAATGAAGTACGTTTACTTTCGTAATAATATTTTTTGTCTAATGTTTTCAATCCGGCGCTGTTTCTCACACGTAAAATGTGCGGGTGTTGCAAGAGAGGCGTTACTGCAAACCACCAGGAAATACAACGAATAAATAAAATCGCCATTGGGGATTCCCGTCCCGTTGGCATTGCACTGCACTTACATATTATGAATTTTCTCGGCGTGTATTTATATTCCGCGTGTCGGCGAAAACTTCGATTCTGTTGGTGATTAACGCCGAGCAAAATTACATCCTTTTGCCGGCGCGATTATCAATTCTCGGTAGCTGAGTGTGAGTTTATGCAAGTGAGAAGAGACGAGAGTGAATAATTTTTTTTCTTCAATAAATCAACAACGCAAAAAACCTTGCCTCACAGTTCAATAGGGGGCCAAAGCAATAAATCACTTGAATTTACATACGCACACACATGGGACAAGAAAATAACAATTCAATAAAAAATAAGTAATTTGTAAAGACAAGCAGAAATATTAATTGCAATTACTTGAACCGATTGGTGGGTCAGCAAGTGGAAATACCGAATTTAAAGCTGCTGACATCACTACGTTACTTGAGTGGGTTTGGTTTAACATTACGCCTATTTCTGTACCTTTTTTTTTTGTAATTGATTAAGGAGGAGTTACATACACTCGTGAGTGCGAGGTGATTGCTTTCCAATTTTGTTGGGCAACATTAAAAGTTTTTGCGAAACAATTTTTTTCTTTTAATAATACATTTGTGTTTTTTTTTTTTTTTTCAATTAGGTAAGTTCGCCGCGAGGCAAATCGTTGCACGTGCCTGCTCGGTTATTCCGCTTTTAAGTGCCTGACATAATTGGCACATTAATCCTATCTATCTACGATTTTTGCGCAGATAACACTTCATCCCGTTCTCATTACTCAATGCGACTTGCATAATCACTTTTAATCTATGTTGTACACGGTTTACACACGGCATGGAAAATCCGAGCGCATTTGTAAATGCTACACATTCTCCTGAGCTAATTAGCACCGCATAGATTCTTTTTTTTTCCCAAGCGAATTTGCGAATACAAGAGAAATGCTCATACAGTCGGAGAACGCTTGGAAATTTGCTTAGCACTAGGTAAAGAAGAAAGAAGAAAGAAAACGTCTGAACTAAACAGGTCCCACTTAATCTCTTCGGACGTAATCCATACGCGAATTGACGCTATTAATTAGCGATCGCTAATTCCGACGTCAAAGCGAAACGATTCAATCTCCGTGGAAATTAATGATAATTTTTGATTACGCTCGCGAAACGGGGGCGTCGAACTTTTCGGCCGGCACGCGTAAACTTTCGCCTTGAAATTATGAAACGCAGCTCATCCTAAACCTTTTCTGTTCTCAAATGACAGCCGAATTAGAACCCTTCACCGTATCTAGAGGTGTTCCACAAGGTTGTATCTGAGGTCCCTTGTTGTTCAGTGTTGATTGAAACGACCTGCCCGAGCGGGTAAGTTATGAATGCAGATGCAAACTTCCTTCACTTTGAGAGCCAGTAAATTATTTCCTAATAATGCACAAAATCGCTGCATTTTTGAACAGACTATACTTATAACAAAAATTAAATATGTACATAATTCTATTTGAAAAACAGAAACCGGTTTAATCGCAACTGACCGACAATTTTATAATGAAAGTATATACGAGGGTAAAGCTGCATTTGTTGAGAATAAGAAAATCTAGTAGGTCGTCGTGAAAAACAGAACATACAGCGTTATTTAGAGCAACTCTTTATCTGTCATTTGAAGTCACGTTCGTTAGAACCCAAGTTATTAATTTTTTAAAGTGATACTGCAAGTAAAAAAAGTGAAATTAACCAAAGAGCATTTTCGAATCATGATTTATTATGATTTTAAAAAAGTTTTGAGCTCTTATAAGTGCAAAAAGTGTTTAGATTCGGTTTTAGTGAACAAGCACCTTCCTTGGCTACAATTTATCGATGGTATAAAGAATTTGAACACGAAACGAATTCTGTTCACCATCAAAAAGGAGCAGGGCGTCCTCCTACGGCTATTACCGACAAAAACATTGCTGGTGTTCAAAAATTAATTGAAAAGGACAATGAAGCCACTTATGCAGTAATAGAAAATCAACTCAAGATTGGATACTTGGAACAATCAGACACGATCACCTGCCTTTAAAAAAGGTGGTTAGCTGGTGATGTAAACACTCTCAATAATTATCATCCACTGTCAATTATTCCAACTATTTCAAAACCTTTTGAATTTGCTTTCAATAATAGATTATCTCCTTTTTTGGAGAAAAACAAACTTACTTTTACCAAGTCAAATGGTTTTCGTAAAGAGTTTTCCACTAAACAGGCTATTGTTGAACTCTTTTTAACAATAAAGGAAGCTTTTGAAAAAGGTGATTCTATCTCCACCACTTTCGACCTTTCGAAAGCATTCGACTGTGTCAATCATGTAATTTTGTTAAATAAATTACGATATCATGGGATAAGAAGAGTAGCATTTGATTTTAGTACATCTTATCTGTCAAACCGTAAACAAATTGTTGAATGTTTTTCTAACAGATCTGAAGTTTTAGATCTTTCATCTGGCATACCACAAGGATCGATCCTTGGCCCACTTCTGTTCGTTATATATTGCAGTGTTAATTACCTTGATGAATAGAATTAAATAAATGAAGACAGTACGTGTGAGAGGAGTTTACAAAACATGCAACAGTGCCACGGCGCAACAGTGCGGTGGCTCGACGGAAATTTTGAAAAATTTTATTAAAAAGAAAATGGCAGAAAGAAAATTAAGAACTCCATGGACAAAAGCCCAAGAAATGGAGAGAGTAGCAGAAGAAAGAGAGGAAATTGGGGAAAAAGCGAGAGAAACCGAAGTTAAAGCAAAAGAAACAGGAGAGGATGTAAAGAGTATATTAACAATAATAATGGAAAAGATGGAGCAGAATAACAACAACAAATACAGGAAAACATCAAAGAAATCCAACAACAAATACAGAAAATAACAAGAAAATACAAGAGAGTTAAGAAAAATTTGAACAAGCAAGTGTAGAAATGAAACAGAATTTGGAAGAAGTAAATAAGAAAATAATGAAAAACAAGCAGGAACATTCTGGAAGAGTTCAAAGTGGAAACCAGAAAAGAAATAAATAAGAAATTGACATTGGATATCAAGGGACTGCGAGATCAAATAAAGGAAGACCTGATTAATGTAAGTGAAATGATAAAAATAGAAAACAAAACATGCATACTGCAGGTAGAGGAGAAATTAACAAAAGCAGACCAAGAACTAAACCAGAACTGCAGGGAACGTCAGGGTGATCTAGCAACAAAAATCGCAGAATACATTTAACGCTGACACTTCTTTCCCCTCTCCCCTCACATTTTCTGTGTTTTGTCATGGTATGTGTGCCCACCATGGGGCCATAAAACAAGAAGTGGGTAAACTCCGAGCGACCCAAAGAAAAACTCTGAGAGAGTAGAAATGCATCCACGAATTCACAACATTAATGTTAATGTTTTCTAAGATTTTATTTTAAATACGCTCGAAGTAATTCCCTTCAGCAATGATACACTTGACCATTCTTTCTTTCCACTGTTCAAAACCTCCCAACCAATCTTCTTCCAGAATACCTTCAAAATAAGCGTGAACTGCGCAGTCAATCTCTTCTTCTGACGTAAATCTTCTGCCCCACAAATTCGTTTTAAGCCCAAAAAGTAGCTAAAAGTCACACATTACTAAATCAGGTGAATACGGCGGATGTTCTATTACTTTTATATTTTTTTTCAGTGAAAAACTGGAGAGTTAAAGCTGCATTATCATGGCGCAGCATAATTCCCTTGTCTGGGACTTTACTGAACACTTAATGGTAATAATAATAATAAAAATAAAAATTGTGTAACTGGCAATATAGAAAGTGTTAGGAAAGGCCTCATCAGAACTCTGTACCTTAAAAAATTTGGTTTGTGGAAAAATTTAGAAAAACTTATCCCTTTTTTGAATTTCTAAAATCCCAAAAAAACGAGAACAGGAATTAAACCAAATTTTTTTAAGGTACAGACTTCTGATGAGGCCCAAATACATGTATAAACTCTTTCCTAACACTTTCTATATTGCCAGTTACACAATTTTAATTAATTTTCATAATTTTCATCTGGCAAGAAAACTTGATTTTATAAAGTATACAGTATAACGTAGAAAGTGTAAAATGTAAAATGTAAAGCAGCACACTCCTTAATACAAAATGTAAGTGATGATCAAGTAAAGTATCTTAACATCTGACGTTTGAAAGATAAAATACCACCAGATTTAAAATTACTAGAGATGTTATTGTATAATTTAACAATATAATATATGGGAAGCGTCAGCAGACCCCTAATCCTAATATTAATGTTATGCACATCAGTCCTAAAAGAAATTTTGTTATAAAAATAAGAGGGTGTTTCACTTTCAATAATTTTATAAAAAAAAAATACCGCCGAATGCACTTACCTCCGATCAAACATATTGACCCAGTTCTCCCTTGTAAGTAAATGCGAGGCATGGTCTCTTCGTCTTAGGCCAAAAATGATACGTAAACATGAATTTTGCACCCTTTGAATTCTAGCTACGTCAATGCTATCTAAACAAGGACCATTAGACTACATCGCAAAAATTGAACTGCGAAAGTATCAAGGAGTTGCACTAGCACTAGTGTTTAAAACTTCTTTGCTGTTGTATAGCATTTTTAATTTACTAAAGGATCTTTGCGCTTATATGACTTTTGAATCTAAGATTGACATCAATATGGAGTCCCACAGTCATTAAATACTAGTGGTGCACCGTTAATATATAGATTGATTTGATTTAGAATTGATATACGTGCTTTATTTCTACCGAAAACGAGAGCGCAAGATTTATTGGGATTAATTGCTAGACAATGATCTAACGAAATATTGAAAATGTTGAGCAAATCCGAATTAATTTGTGCAACCGCGTTATTTAGATGGAAATGATGCAGGAGTTGTGAATCATCTGCGTTTAAATAACATCTGCAGAACTCTAAGTTATTAAACAAGAAACTAGTATATATTGAAAATAACAATGGGCCTAGAATACTACCCTGAGGGATTACTTCTGCAAGCTCCTGAGCAGTCGACATATTGCCTTTATACATCACTTTTTGAAATCTGTTCATTTCATATAAAAATTGAAAAAAGTAACTGCTTCATTACTAAGACCAATGTAATGGAGTATAGACAACAATAACTTATGATTAACAGAATCAAAGGCCTTAGAAAAATCGAGCAAAACCAGCACAGTTATTTTGTTATCAATGACGCTTTGCAGATGTGATCGATATGATTGTTCTAATTGCTGAGGATCCAATCTTGAGTTGTTGCTCTATTATTGCATAAGTGGCTTTGTTGTCCTCTTGTATTAATTTTTTAACAGCAGCAATGTTTTTGTCGGTAACAGTCGTGGGAGGACGCCCCGCTCCTTTTTGATGCTGAACGGAATTCCTTTCGGTTCAAATTCCTTATACCATCAATAAATTGTAGCCAAGGAAAATGTTTGTTGACTAAAAACCGAATCTAAACTCTTTTTGCACTCATAAGCACTCAAAACTCTTTTAAAGTCAAAATAAATTATGATTCGAAAATGCTCTGTGGTTAATTCCATTTTTTTACTTGTAATATCACTTAAAAAAGTTAGTAACTTGGGTTCTAACGAACGTAACTTCAACAACTAAACTTCAAATGACAGATAAAGAGTTACTCTAAATAGCATAGTATGTTTTGTTTTTCACGGCCTACTAGATTTTCTTATTCTCGATAAATTCAGCTTTACCCTCGTATATGGCAATACGTTTACTATTATTTGTGTTTCACGAGTTTCTTAAAAAGTGTAATATTTTACTACACACATTATTCTACAATCAAATGTAAACATTTTCTACTTATTGTAGGTGTCTCCTTTTAGTAACAATTCGTAGATATAAATTCTACAACTCTGTGAAAGGAAGATTTGTTAGAGAGAATACCAATGGTGGCATGATAGAATCCCTTTCGCGTATTCTATAAATAAAAAGGAGCAAACGAAATTTGGCATACCTACGTCTCACGTTACGCAAATAAATAAAATTAAATGAGACGAAATTATTATTCATTATTCAAGGTTAAATATTTCGCAGTAGATCGTGTGCATTTATCACGTCGGGCAGGTCTTGTCGGGTCGCCATTTTATGAAGACTTTGCTGCAGGTTATTAAACAATTGACTTCAAAGCACTCTTGATTTTACAAAATAGCAAAAAAAATTGCAATTTTCACGTAAACAAATTTTTAGTTTCCATCCTACATTTCATTTCGAGCAAACGACACTCGCGCAAATCAATTTTGGAAATAATAAATTCCCCGTAAATCACATTTTTTAAGCATTACTTTCGATTTAAATTTCGGAAAGTAATCGCTCAGGTTATTTACTGACATTTTCAATTATGCACTGAAATACTTCGTTTATGATCTCCGGAGGTGAGCAAACTCTGTCGGTTTTTCCTCGGTACAAAGACCGTTTGTCCCCAATCTGTAGCTACGACGATTTCGACTTTTTGGAAAAACCTCGCAGCACACGCAAACAAAGGGAGGAAACACCTGGATCATATCCATCGTGGGATTTTATAAAATTTATTTATTTTGTGATAAACAATGTTATCGATGATCAATGGGGGGAAATCGATCGGATTTTCCCGGCGGACTTTATCTAGTTTGTTCAATAACGTATATCGAAAATTTACGCGTTGTCCTATACGAGGAAAAGTAAAGTACCACGTTTTCGTCAAAAAAGAATCTGCGTCTTCTTTTTCTTCTTTCAATCCGGTGATTTGGAAATTCCGCGGCGTTCGGAAAGTTGTTCTCGAGGAGACCGCGACTTGCGTTTCGTTTCAGGTTTAAGAGGCGTGAAAACAGCGAAATTCCCAATCAGAAAACGCGCGGTTTTCGTCCGAATCCTCCTTCTCGGGTTATTATTATTATTATTACCTGTTACATAACGCCGGTGTAGTTTCAAATGTTTCAGAGGAATTGATGCTGACTCGTTTAAGCGACATTATACTATTACTAATTTTCTCGCAAAGTGAACTTTGGCGTTTAATAATGTCCATCAGGAATCTCATTATCCCCCATTAAAATCGCTGGTATAATCCAGATGGTTGTGCGGCGTATTAATTGTGTATATCATTAACGAATATTTTCAGTAACGAGGTCTGGAAAGTACAGGTTCATAAATATTTAAAAATTTCTGTATTTTGCATAGTTTACGATGATCGAATCGTCGACGATGTTTACTGTGTTTTTGCGCAGTAAAATTCACTTCCTAACAAAGTATTTCAAAACTGAAACTAAAAATGCGTTTTTAAACGTTTCGGTTATCACATTAATTCCGAAATAATTCTCAAATTATTTTTTATAAGGAGTTACACATGAGGTGACGGTTACATTTTTTTTTAAGAAAATAATAAAAAACCAACGCAAAACAAGTGATCAAAGCGCCGCCATTTTATGTCCAAAGTGTCAGCACGCGGTATTTAGAGCGTCCTCTATTGTCGCTGTCAATTTTTCTGAACTGAGTTTTAATTTTTAAACTTCGAAAAATAGCAAATTAAAAAAAACATATATTTTGTCATTTTTCTAGAGCAAACGAATAAGAAAATCCAAACAAAAGACGGTCTATCCGTTTAAATAAGGGAAATTGAAGCAAGAACTACTAAAAGATTTTGACTGAAAATTAAATATAAAATAAGTAAACAAGAAAACACAAAATCGAAATCAAAACAAAAACTAAAAAGATTATAAATAAAAAAACATCGACTTCGCAAAATATATTAAAAAAACAAAAAACAAACGACGAACTATTGAAGTAACAAATAAAAATCAACTTTGATAAATTAATAAAAGTAAAGAAAAAGCAAAGGAGAACGCTAACAAAACATGGCGATAGTCTTTTATTTATTTTTATTTTATTTTATTTCAGCGCAGATTGTTAACTGCAGCCAAAACGAAAGAAACCACTTCTGTATTTTTTCAAATCAAAACAAAAGACGATCTTCCTATTAAAAACAAGAAATCAAAACAAAAATCAACTGATTATCGAATACTAAATTAAAAAAAAAAGTTGCTTTGTCAGTTTTGTGAAACAAGAAAAAAAGAAAATCGAAACAAAAGACAATCGATCTGTTTAGGTAAATAAAAAAATTGATTTTGTCATTTTTGTGAAGCAAAAACAAGAAAGAAAATCAAAACAAAAGATGATCGATCTCTTTGGGTAAATAAGGTAAATAAAAAAAATTGCTTTTGTCAGTTTTGTGAAGCAAGAAAAAAAGTAAATTGAAATAAAAGACGATCGATCTGTTTAGTTAAATAAAAAAAAAACTGATTTTGTCATTTTTGTGAAGCAAAAAAAGAAGAAAATCGGAACAAAAAACGATCGATCTCTTTAGGTAAATAAAAAAAATTGAGTTGTGAAGCAAAAAAAGGAGAATCGAAACAAACCATGATCGGTCTGTTTGGTTAAATAAAAAAATTGAGTTTTGAAGCAAAAGAAAAAAAGAAAATCGAAACAAAGGACAATCGATCTCTTTAGATAACTAAAAAAAAATTGATTTTGTCATTTTTAAGCGGCAAGAAAAAAGAAGAAAGTGGAAACAAAAGACAGTCGATCTCGTTAGGTAAATTAAAACAAAAATTGAGTTGTGAAGCAAAAAAAAAAAGAAAATCCAAACAAAAGGCGATCGATCTCTTTAGGCAAATAAAAAAAAATGGAGTCGTGAAGCAAAAAAAAAAGAAAATCGAAACAAAAGGCGATCGATCTCTTTAAGTAAATAACGAAAAATGAGTTGTGAAGCAAGAAAAAAGAAAATCGAAACAGAAGACGATCGATCTCTCTAGGTAAATAAAAAAAACTGATTTTGTCATTTTTGTGCGGCAAGAAAAAAAGAAGAAAGTCGAAACAAAAGACGATCGATCTCGTTAGGTAAATTAAAAAAAAAAAATGAGTTGTGAAGCAAAAAGAGAAAGAAAATCGAAACAAAAGGCGATCGATCTCTTTAGGTAAACAAAAAAAATTGATTTTGTCATTTTTGTGAAGCAAGAAAAAAAGAAAATCGAAACAAAAGACGATTGATCTCTTAGGTAAATAAAAAAAAGAAAATCGAAACCAAAAACAATCGATTTCTTTAGGTAACTTAAAAGAAAATTAAGTTGTGAAGCAAAAGAAAAGAAAATCGAAACAAAAGAGGATCGATCTCTTTATAAATAAAAAAAAATTGAGTTGTGAAGCAAAAATAAAAGAAAATCGAAACAAAAAACGATCGATCTGTTTAGTTAAATTAAAAAAAAATTGATTTTGTCATTCTTGTAAAGCATGAAAAAAGAAAATCGAAACAAAAGACGATCGATCTCTTTCGGTAACATAAAAGAAAATTAAGTTGTGAAGCAAAAGAAAAGAAAATCGAAACAAAAGACGATCGATCTCTTTAGGTAAATAAACAAAACTGATTTTGTCTTTTTTGTGCGACAAGAAAAAAGAAAGAAAGTCGAAACAAAAGACGATCGATCTCGTTAGGTAAATTAAAAAAAAAATGAGTTGTGAAGCAAAAAAAGAAAATCGAAACAAAAGGCGATCGATTACTTTAGGTAAATAAAAAAAAAAATTAGTTCTGAAGCAAGAAAAAAGAAAATCGAAACAAAAGACGATCGATCTCTCTAGGTAAATAAAAAAATTGAGTTGTGAAGCAAAAAAGAAAAAAAAAACGAAACAAAAGACGATCGATCTGTTTAGTTAAACAAAAAAAAGATAATTTTGACGTTTTTGTGAAGCAAGAAAAAAAGAAAATCGAAACAAAAGAGGATCGATCTCTTTAGGTAAATACAAAAAAAAAATTGAGTTGTGAAGCGAAAAAAAAAGAAAATCGAAACAAAAGATGATCGATCTCTTTAGATAAATAAAAAAATGAGTTGTTGTGAAGCAAAAGAAAAGAAAGAAAATCGAAACAAAAGATGATCAGATCGAAAATCAAAACAAAAGACGATCGATTTCTTTAGGTAAATAAAAGAAATTCATTTTGTCATTTTTGTGAAGCAAGAAAAGAGAAAATCGAAACAAAAGACGATCGATCTCTTTAGGTTAAGAAAACCATTTTCGTGAAGGAAGAAAAAAGAAAATCGAAACAAAAGACGATGGATCCGTTTAGGTAAATAAAGTAAATTAAAACAAGAGGCAAATCTTTTTCTTTCTAGTAAAAGATCTTGACTGAAAATTAACATATAAAATAAGTAAAATTTGAAAAACAAAATTGAAACAAAAGACGATGTCCACATTAAAAAAATCGAAATAAAAAACTGTTTACTACGTAAAATAAATATTGTTTAAATAAAAGAACACACAAAACGAAGAAACGAATCAACTTTTGGTAAATTAAAAAACAAAAGACGGCGGGATGGTGAGTTTTATTTATTTCTTATTTTATTTCAGTGCAGATTAAGTCAAGTTAAGTTAAAATAAATAAATAATTGAAATATCTTAGCTCGATTAAATAAAAATAATAATTACTTGCAAAAATTAATGTTTAATTAATTTTTTTTTAATTGATTAAAACTCAACTGTTCGTTTTAAAAAATCACTTGAACTTTTTTCGGAATTCCCCAGAAAACGTTTAGCTACACAAAAACTGGGGCAGGAAAGTTCCCGAATCGGGGCGAGTCCGTCCCTGTCGCCGTTCTAACATGTCGGCCGCCACATTTCTTTTATCTTGGGGTTTTCCACATGCAGTAACTACGCCGTGGATGAGCGATTCGCTGCACATGAGCAACGCACTCGGAGTCAAATTCCTCCGGCTGGGTTTCATCATTGTTCAGCGACGATAAAAGAAAAGCAATTTGCTCTGGCATCTGCACTATTCGCAGATAGCATTCGCACAAAAGCTAATTACAAAAGTCGTTTTTTTTTTGGAACAGCCGATAATAGGGGGGAATTCTAAAATATTAAGCTCGGGGCCTAATTTCTTGAATACGTTAGAATATAAACAGGAAAGGCAGTTTTACGTAAGTTACTGTTACGGTGAAGAGTTGCGTTTTGCGGTCCTGTCAAATAAAAACAAAGTACCGCAGAGCTATTTGCGTTCTGACTCGTAATCACGTTCTTCGTACGTACTACTAAATAAGATTTGCAACCGCAGGAGATCACGCGAAAAATCCGATTGAAAATCTCATTCCGCGAACAGCGAAACGCGCTTTACGAGCTTCGCTTTCCCACGCGCGGTGCGATTAATTAAAGTAAGCAAACACAAGCGCAAAGGGAAACGCTGATTATCATTACGAGGCGATTTCGATTTCTTCAGACTAAACAGATTCTAAAGATGACCTCCCGTGTTAAGTACGTGTGTAATTAGGAAATACCCGAACGTTACGCGGAATACGTTACAGATGGGCGATCGAAAATTAGTGAGCGCCCCCCTAAGACGTGTTTAATAACTAGCACCGTTAGCACACAATCAATTTGGGAATCGCCGGAGCAAACATGGATTAAAGGGCAATTAAAATTTGGGAATGTCCAAATGCAGTTCAAATCGAATCGTTCGCGAAGCCATAAGAAGTTATTGAACTTGAATTTATTAGTTTCGAGTTAACAGTTAACGACGACCGTGAATTAAATTGTCTGTATCGCCAAAAAAGAATTACATTTTCGCAATTAATGCCGAAATCCACTTATCCATGCACATATTTCACATCAATTTGTATGAACTGTACCCTATAAAGAGCAATCCACACGTACGTATAAGTACGCGAACATGTACGCAGCAGCATGTTTACGGAGTCACAAAAAATAACGAAACACACTCGTGCGGGCAATTCCACATCATAGAAAGAGATGGGCGACAGAGATTATCTATGATCAAGAGCGAAAACAAGAACACCCGTGTGATAACAACAAAACTGACGTATACTAAACGGTCATGTCTGAAATCATGCTCGAAAATCCTTTCGCCCCGAATATACAATAAAACAAAACGATGATTACATAAAAATAACTGCAATGGTTTGCGAATTGTTAAATTAAAAAAAAACGGAATATTTTTCGACGAAAATTTTTATACAGGGAGTGCCACTTAAGACGGTTTATTTCATACCTCTCTGGCTACTCGCTTTATAAAGAAAAAAATGTTTCAAATGAAAGTTCCACCAACTCATGTGGAGCATGTTTCAAAATTAGTTTGTTGCATACAGAGTGTTCCGTTCCAAGTGACCATAGCAACTAGCAAATGTCATGCATTGTCAAAGACCGTAAAGAAAACATAAATATTGTAATAACTATTAACGTTAGATATAGACGACCCTATATCATTGAAAAGAGAATTAAATAGCACATCTAATGAAATAATAATAATAAATAACATAAGACCTCTTTGATTATAATACAAGACAACATTGCATATCATTCAAAACTACCAAATAAATATTACTGACAACAAAAAAAATAAATAAAAAAGGCGAAATCATAGAGTTGTACAGTCTTGTTAATAATATTGTTACGAATTCGGGGTTCGGTTAACTGATTCAAATAGTTCGCCGATCCTAGCTTATACATATGGTGGAGATACTTCCCTTCTCGATTTTTCCAGCAAACGCCTAGAACCATCTAGCGTTCGACTCGAAACTCACTGAAACAATCGAGGAGGTAGATGGCGTGACCAGGCCACGGACGTAACAACATTACAATTACCGATGTTACACGAACTAAATCAAGCTCTTGCCTTTAATAAGTCAGATATGTTTTAAAAATGGCGAATAGATGAGCTTGTCAAAGAATTCTTGAAAAAGTTGTCAACTTCTAGAGCGAAACGTTGATTATAGACAAAATAAAAAGCAGAATTTGTTAAAAATCGAATGGCTGACAACTTTTTAAATTTCTTAATGACAATTGCCTTTTTTATAATTATTATAAAATTAAAGTTGTAGTGGAAGTTGACTAAATTTCGTTTCTTTTAAATTTCCTTGATTCGGGGCCTTTAAATTCGGAACGTAATCATGGCAGCCACCTCATGAAATCTCGTCTCCCCTTTGTTTTGGCAAGTTCACTTCAATTCACTCCCAGATTGCGTATACAGGGTGACTGTTAATTAACTCGATAAAATGGAACCACTAAACGAAGCGATATCCGAGAGCATGGAGAAATAATAAACCAATTATTCTGAACAGTTCATAATTAATTAAAAAATCAAGCTCCTGCACCGCACACGTAATACGAAGCCGCATTTTATAAATGCGGCAAAATAATAGGACTTTAATAGTTTTTTTATTATGTACCCACTTGCCACAATGCGACCCAGGAACACATCTCAATCCATTTTATTACACGTTTAATAGCTGGGAATGCAAGTCTGAGTTGTTTCTTTTACGCAACGTAATTATTAGCAATAAATAAGGGTAACAAATTCGCAATTAATCCTTTGTTAATTCTTGCGGATTATTTTAGTAGGGCGGAATGTACCAGCTGCTTCGTCCACAAAAACGAAAGTCGCAAGGATTTGTAATTGGTAATCGCGGAGGTCAACGTAACATCCGAGAGCGTGCAATTTTTGATCAAATCGTGCACGTGAGTGAATGTCGCAAAGTACGAGAAAACGTACACAAATTCTGACGAATAGTTTTTAATAGATTAATTATAAGTAGACACCGGATTTTATGTAAAATACTTCGCTTTACTTTTAAGTTTGTAAAGATTCCTCAAATATATCTTTTCGTTTCACTAGAAATCGAGTCAAACAGCTCTTATTTCTAATTAAACGAAAAAATAATTGAAAAAAATCTTTACAAACTTAAAAACTGAAGAAAGGTGTGCATTTTACCTAAAATCCGGTCTCTAATTATAAGTTTCCGAAAAAGCGCCAAACTTACAGCGTACGTCTGTCATAAAGGTTTTACGATATTTACTCAGACAAGCTTGTAAAACTCGAGCTTGAATAATAGACTTGTTAAACTGAGTGCAGACAACGTGCCTCGCGATGTAGAACATCAGCTCGTTTACTGACAACTTCGAACAACTCGATCAACGTCGAACACTTACAAAACCCGACCTCTAATTATAAGTTTCCGAAAAAGGTAGGTATGTTTAGATTTAAACGCCAAATTCACAGCGTACGTCTATCATAAACGTTTTACAATTTTACTCGGACAAGCCTGTAAAACTTGACCTTGCTTAATAGACGTGTTAAACTTCGTGCAGACAGTGTGCCTCGGGGCGTAGGTCATCAGCTCGTTTACTGACGACTTCGAACAACTGGATTAACGGTGAACAATTCCCATGCGGAGTTTTTGCAAAATCCGGTCTCTAATAACAAGTTTCCGAAAAAAGTAGGTATGTTTAGATTTAAACGCCAAATTCACAGCGTACGTCTGTCATAAACGTTTTACGATATTTACTCAGACAAGCTTATGAAACTTGAGCTTGAGTGATAGACGTGTTAAAATTCGTGTAGACATAGAAATAATAATATAAAAATAGAGGAAAAAGAAAAATACTGGAAATTCTTGACACGGCGATTAGAATTGTTCTTCGTTTTAGTGATTTATTTGTTTAGCTGTCAGAGCAGGTGTTCAAAACGGACCCGTTGTTATCCTTTGTATGGAATAATCTACGTTTGTCAAGTAAATATTCGTATTTATGGTATGGCATCGGTCGTTGATCTAAAAACGGAGTTGATTTGAAATTCCACTTAAAGGTCACGTTCACGATGCCACGCCGCCGTATCATAAAACTATAAAAAACCGAACGGAACAAGCGAGCCGGCTGCGAAGCACGTGTCTATGCCTATGCTCCTTTCATTCGATTGTCCGCCTGCTCGATGTAGTATTTCACAGCATCGCTAGTTGACCTTAAAACGGAATTGACGTGAAATTCTCTTTAAAGGTCAAGTCCACGGTGCCGCCGTATCATAAAACTATAAAAAACCGAACGGAACAAGCGAACCGGCTGCGAAGCGTATGCACCTTCCGTTCGATTGTCCGCCTGCTCGACATAGTAGTTAGCAATATTATTACATTTTATTGGGGAGACGTCTATTATATACCTGACGGTATAGTTGATGTAAAAAAAAAAAATGGGTATACTCTCTGGTTTAATCCGTTTGTGTTAGTGTCACGTTTACTGTCAATGTGACAGACAACTAACTGAAAGCGACAAAATTCTAATTCTTTCTAAATTAAAGGAAGGTCGGTCAATCAGTACTCTAATCAAATATTATAATTTGGTTAAAAGCAAATAATAATAGATTTTAGATTTCTTAATGCGCAGCAATTCTAATTTCAACTGTACACGCCAGAGTACAAGTATGTCACGAACCTACCATAAACGTCTGTGCATGTATGACAGCGAACTTGCATGGGCGTGTAGATGTACCTTAAGATTACAAAGCGGCGAGAGCTGGGGTTAAATCGTTTGCCATTAATAATACACAAATCAAATCGAGAACGTAAAAAAATTTAAATTACTGGTTATTCGCTTAAAGGGGGCTGTTAAATTGCCAATGAGATTCTGCTCACTGCATTTAAAATGAGATACGCTGAACTCCTGCGCGGCCAGGGCTGGCTTCAGGACTTTTAATACGATATTATTGCTACGTACACTTTGATATTGATTGTTTTTTAATGAAACAATGTTATAAATGAATGTGTTTACGCCTCGCCTTTCTTACATAACTCTGAAACCTGAGCGTTACGAACAAGTGTATTTGTCAATTGTCAATGTAAATTAAATGGCCATGTTTTGCTTCTTGCTGACACGCGGGAAATCCTTGACAATTTTACTTTGTTTTCATCTTACCACACCGTCGATAATTTACTGCTGCTAATTGCTGTAAACTCACCAAACTCATAACTCGAGAACGACGGTTTTCATAAATAAATTTCGTTGCGTAAATCAGCAGTGGCTTTGGATTTTTTTTTTTTTTTAATTTCAACAATAAACTGCATCGCTTTTGAACTCATCACCTACGCTACATAGTTTTCAACAACTAATTCTAAGCTAACAATAGAAAGTCTTGGGGCTCTAACTTGCTTAGTTTTTCTTTTTTATTTAGCATTTTAGCTAAACATAAACAGGATGAATGTTTATTACTGAAATTAACTGAACCGTTCTAATATTAGTTTAGTAGTTTTCAATTTTTTTAAGCTCGAACTGAACTTTACAGAAATTGGAAATCCCTGAGGGAAGGCCTTAGTACACTTTCATGGTTGAGTTCTAGATTGTTATCGCTTAAGGTATCCGGACAGTATATGCCAGGGTCGGCTTCAAGGGTGAATAGTTTCTTGCGCCCACTTTGCTAATATTATTGAGAATTAATATGAATAGATATATTAAGGAAATTCCCGTTTCATGTTATTGTTTTGTCTAATATTGCAAATTATAAGTACTTACCTACATAATTTATTATGACAAAGCGAATTCATATAAAAATTGAAAAAAAAAACAGAAAACTGTTATTTATTTACTTATTTATTATTTTCCGCCGTTTGCCGCGATATTTTTCACTAAATTAATCTATTATCCCGTACATGATTAAACTAAGTTTTTTTAAGTTAATTTTTTTAATAATGTTTAATGTTTGGTGATCGTCAGTATTTTCTTTAATCTTCTTATCGTTCGTTTGATAAATGGGAAACGTCAAAAATAAATCACCAAATAGAAAAGAGCGCATCTCTTGATCATCTCTATTTATTTATTTATTTTTTTAAATAACTTCTGTTGTATCTTTAGAATTGTTTTTCGCCTCATTTATTCTTCTTTTTTTGATAAACATCCTTTTGTCTTTTCTTCCTGCTGCCCCTTGTTATTTTTACGTTCTTCTTTTTTCGATCGATTTTTTTTTAAACTCGTGCATTCGTTTCTTGTTTCTTCCGATCGGTTTTGTTTTGTTGTTTTTCTTCTTCTTGAATATTCGCCTACATTCATTCTGACCGTGTTTTCGTTGTTTTCTGTGTTGCATTTTGTAATCACCTATTGTTTTTCAATTTACCTTTAGTTTCTTTCGATCGCCCTTTGTTCGCGTTTTTTTTTTGTTTCAAATCACTTTTTTGTTTTTTTATTTTTCTACATTCATTTTTACTTCTTCCGCTTGCCTTTTGTTTTTATTTTTTCAATATTTTGATGCCGTGCTTGTGATCGTCTGTATCTTCGTTTTGTTCTTCTAATCGTCTGATCGTATTTAATATGTTTCTTGTCCTTTTAAATCGTTTTTGTTTTGTTTAACTTCGTCTTTTGTTTTTTTTTTTATGCTGCGTTTCTATTTGTGTAATTCATCTCTTGTTTCTTGCGATCGGTTTTGTTTTCCTTCTTGATCCGTTTTTTCGTTATTTTTAAAGTTTCCCTCCGACATATTTTGCAATCGTCTATTGTTTCTTATTTGTTTTGATTCTTTTTCGATCGCTTTTTGTTGTTAATGTCTTTTTTTATCGTTCTTTTGTTTTTCGCTTCAATTTTATACGTAGGCACTTTCGTTTTTCTTCTTGCGCTTGCCTTTTGTTTTTTGTTTATTTTATATTCGTCTGCGTTTTTTATCGTCTGTCTCTCTATTGTTTTTTTTAAATATTTCTCTTGTTCTTTCTGCATTGGTTTAACGTTTATTTCGATTAAATTCTGTGTTTTATGACCGTCATTTGTTTTTCTCTTTTCTTCTTCCGATCGCTCTTCGTTTTGAAATTTTTTACGCTGCATTTTGTGAACGCCTATTTTTAATTCGCCTTTTGTTTCTTCCGATTGGTTTTGTTTTGTCGTTGTTTTTTTTTTTAATATTCATCTATACCTTTAACCAAGGGCGCATCGTTGCTTTGGGGCTACTTTTCAATTAATTGTTTTTCGAAAACTAAAGTAGAAAGAATTTCTTGAACACTTTTCCCAGACTCTTGGACATCGCTTTCTTCATTTTGTCGTCGGCTTAATTATCTTCATTAACAGTCACCCTGTACATTCATTTCTACTTTTTCCGCTTGCCTTTTGTTTTTTGTTTTGTTTAACTTTGACTTTTGTTTTTTCTAATGCTGCGTTTCTATTTGTTTAATTATCTTTTGTTTCCTGAGATCGGTTTTGTTTTTCTTTCTGATCCACTTTTTCGTTATTTTTAAACTTTCTCTCCGACATATTTTGCAATCGTCTATTGTTTCTTATTTGTTTTGATTCTTTTTCGACCGCTTTTTGTTGTTAATGTCTTTTTGTTGTTAATTTTTTTGTTTTTCGCTTCAATTTTATATGTAGGCACTTTTATTTTTCTTCTTGCGCTTGCCTTTTGTTTTTTGTTTATTTTATATTCGTCTGCGTTTTTTTATCGTCTGTCTCTCTATTCTCATCCCTGGAAACGTCAGAAACAAAGCACGTCTTGATTGTCGTTTGTTTTTTCTTCTTTCAATATTGCTCTTGTTCCTTCTGAATCATTCTTGGTTTAACGTTCATTAACTTTAAATTAAGTTTTGTTTTGTGACCGTCATTTGTTTTTTTCTTTTTGTAATTACTTGCTCCTTCATTTTCTTTTGTTCTTTTTTAATACATCTTTTGTTCCTTTTGAATCATTTTCGGTTTAACGTTTATTTACTTCGATTAAATTTTGTGAAGACCGTCATTTGTTTTTCTCTTTCTGTAAATACATTCACCTTCTTCCGATCGCTTTTGTTTGTTTTGAAACTTTTTACGCTGCATTTTCTGATCATCTATTTTTAATTCGCTTTTTGTTTCTTCGAGTTGGTTCTGTTTCGTCGTTGTTTTTTTCTTTAACATTCATCTATGCTTCTTCTGTCCTCTACTTTTAACCAGGGGCGCATCGTTATTTTAGGGTTAATTTTTGATTAATTGTTTTTCGAAAAGTAAAGTAGAAATAAGTCCTTTGACAATTTCCCATACTCTTGGACATCGCTTCGTTTAGTGGTTTCATTTTGTCGTCGGGTAAATTAACAGTCACCCTGTACATTCATTTTTACTTCTTCTGCTTGCTTTTTGTTTTTTTTTTATTATTTATTTTTATTTATTCGTCTGCGTTCTGTTATTATCTTTCTATTCTTTTGATTGTCTCCTTTTTGGAAACGTCAAAAACAAAGCACGTCTTGATTGTCTTTTGTTTTTTTTTAAGTACTTCTTTTGTTCCTTCTGCATCGTTTTTGGTTCAACGTTTATTTCGATTAAATTCTGTTTTATGACCGTCATTTGTTTTTCTCTTTTTGTAATTACGTTCTCCTTCTTCGGCTCACTCTTGTTTGTTTTGAAACCTTTTGCGCTGCATTTTGTGATCATCTATTTTTAATTCGCCTTTTGTTTCTTACGGTTGGTTTTGTTTCGTCGTTGTCTTTTTCTTTTTAATATTCATCTACGTTTCTTTTGACCTCAATTTTTTTAATCAGGGGCGCATCGTCGTTTTGGGGTTGATTTTTGATTAATTATGTCTCGAAAGCTAAAGTAGAAATAATTTCTTTAACATTTTTCCCATACCCTTGGACATCGCTTCGTTTAGTGGTTTCATATTATCGTCGGAGTAATTAACAGTCACCCTGTACATTCATTTATACTTCTTCCGCTTGACTTTTGTTTTTCTGTTTTCATTTTGTATTCGCCTGCGTTCTCTTATTGACTCCTTTTTGGAAACGTCTTGTTTATTTTTTAAATACTTCTCTCGTTCCTTCTGAATCATTTTTTGTTTAACGCTTACCTCACCATGCGGAGCACGATGAAATTGAGATACCGAAAGAAACTAGGAAAAGGCGGAGGAAACCTAAGGAAGCTGAGTGGAATATTAAAAAAATCAAAGTTGGAAAGAACGATTTGGATTTACCAGAACAAAAAGAAAAAAAAAGGTCAAGTTGATCATAATAAAATGCGAGAGAATAGAAGCACCTTGCATATCACAGAAATGTATCAAATACAAGAACCGGCGTTGCAATACAATTACTCCGCAACAACGAACAGACATCTTCGAGAAATTTTGGAAAGAATTGGATCGGGACCAGAAGAAAATCAGTTTGATGCAGAAGAAATCCGTTGGTAGAAAATTCGTTTCTGGAGAGCTTTCACTTGTGGCTATTTTCTTGCGGATCGACAATGAAATTAAACAAGTTTGCAAGAAAATGTTTTTATCCACCTTGGGAATAAGGGGTCGTGTGGTTCAAAATTTAAGCAGTCGTGGTTATGCATTCGTCTAAAGAAACAATCAATGCCAGCCATAGAAAGGACCGGACAGATACTGAAAAACGCACGATTGTACGTAATCAGGAAATGTACTTCACGTCATTTTTGACTAATCTACCGAAGATACAGTCTCGCTACTGTCGAAAAGACACAAAGAAGTTGTACCTGGAAGCTAACTTCACATCAAAAGCCCAGCTGTATGGACTATACAAAACAACTTGTGAAGAAAATAATGAAACAGCTCTCAGTAATTGCATCTTTTTGAAAATATTTGAAGAAATGAATTTGACTCCAAGAAAGGTCAGTCCAACAGTTATGTTGGACACCAAGTTGACGACGTTGAGGAAGATGACTACCTATCTCCCATAAGACTGAAGGTTCAAGCTCGGCTCCAAAAAGAAAACGATAAACAGAAGGGTATCGCTGGTGAGCTCCACATTTTTGTTATGGAAGTGCAGGTTGCCAAGCTATGTCCTATCAACAATGCTAACAAATTCTACTTCAAGCAAAAGCTGAAGATGCACAATTTCACTGTTTATAATCTAGCTACCCATTAATACACTAATCAGTGGTAGAACGAGTCAGAAGCAGACTTGGTGTCTTCAGTCTTCGAATCTATAATCATTACTCATTTGGAGAAATATTGCACAAATGCCCATATCAAATTAGGAATAGCAACCAACATCCGCAGCTTGACCTACGAGAGCACTGGATAAATAAAGTACATACTCAACTTTGACGATGAGCTTAAGGATTTGCCTCAAAGATTTAAAGCTATAAATCCGAGGACGGAACCTGAGCCATTTTACAAAGGCAGGATCAAAATATCGAAGCAAAGTGTGATCACCTCCAGTACATAAAGACCACTCTTCCAAAAGAAGCTCACAATTTCTACGATAATATTCCTCACTAAAAATTTGATTATCCTTAGAGGGTGTATCGCTTGGAGACACATCCCTAAGAGTTGGATGGAAATAAAAGCAGTATTTATACCTAAACCAGGACGAAAGGACTATTCTCTCGCAAAATCCTATCGCCCAATTAGTCTCACATCCTTCTTTTTGAAGAGTTTGGAAAGACTATGCGACAGGTTCATAAGAGAGGGGACTTTGACCAACAAACCTACTATTAGTAGGCAGATCCACAGAATCCGCCCTACATTCTGTAACTGGGCGGAAAGAGAAAGCTGTAAATAACAAAATGTTCACTTTAGGAGTATTCATAGACATAGAGGGTGCGTTTGACAAAACCACCTTCAACAGTGTCGAACGGGCACTACATGTAAACCACATTCTTCGGGAATGGATTTTACAGCTCTTGAAACATAGAGCGGTACACATTACTGTTGGAGACGTGTCTATTAGGGGAACGGTAAGCAGAGGCTGTCCTCAAGGTGGCGTTCTATCACCCCTACTATGGAACATAGTAGTGGACAGCCTCCTCCATCGACTTAATGGAGCAGGCTTCCACACAATAGGATATCAGATGACGTAACTATCCTGTTTAATACAAAATATAAACAAGTGCTGCGCAACAGCACTCACATTGACCGAAAACTCGTGCGCAGAACACTCTTTGACAATCAATCCCTCAAAGACGGAAATGATTCTGTTTACAAAAAAGAGGAAAGTTGAATGATGAAGTCAAATATCTGGGAGTCATTTTTGACCGGAAACTGAATTGGGGTAAACATGTTAATTGAAAAGTAGCAAAGCCATGCGTCGCTTTTTGTCAGTGTCGCCGTGCAATGGGCGGAATTTGGGGACTATCACCAAAAAGCCGCCCTATGGCCGTACACTGCCGTAATTAGGCCCATGGTTTGCTATGGAGCGTTGGTCTGGTGGCCCGGAGGCCGACTATCGAAAACAGCATCGGAGCTTTCGTACGTACAGAGGCTGGTATCCATGAGTGCTACCAGTGCGCTGAAATCCACCCCTACCGCCGCCTTAGAGGCCATCCTTGGCCTCCCTCCATTAAACATATATGTGGAGGAGATGACACTGGGATCGGCCCTTAGGCTGAGGGCAAAAAAGGTGTGGAATAATAAAGGTCTCGGAGGCGGACAGCACTTCATCCTGGAGGAGGCTCTACAAGACTCCTCTCTTTTGGGCGGTGGTCGACTCCCTCGCACCTACATATATATTCAAGAAGCACTTCAACGTTTTCTTGAACGCCGAAGATGCACCTAAACCCATTTTCAGTGATTGGTCTAGGAAGGAACAGGCGCAGGAATTTTCTCCGACGACCTGGACTTTCACATGAGCATAGCACTTGGCCAACTGGCAACTGTTTTTCAAGCAGAGCTAGTTGCCATTATAGAAGGTGCAAGAGCAATTCTGGATTGGGGTGTTCAGAAATAAAATATTTTCGTATTTGGACAAACGATTTCAGCGTGTTGCTGTCGGTGATTGTTTATCAACCGCGTTAAGTATAGCAGCCGGAGTTCCACAAGGATCTATCTTAAGTCCTGTATTGTTCTCGCTGTTTATAAACGATCTACCAACTTCTTGCAACGAACCAGACAAGAAAACGATAATCTACGAGGACGATACCAACTTCATTACATCTAACGATAATATGAACGCAGCTCAACAGTCGACCAAGAGTACACTGGAAGAAATGAAATTGTGGTGCAAAAACAATGGTCTTCCCTTGAATACCGCAAAAACGTTCATTATGGCGGTCGTCACCAAAAATACAACTATCGATTCCTCTCCCTTAATAAAGTGTGGACACAATTCAATATCATGCGTTCAAGATATGAAGTTCCTTGACGTGCGTATGGACAACAAACTGACATGGAAGTTTTGTCTGTTTGGAGAAAAACTTAAGTCGGAAAACGTTTCTCATATATAGATTACATGGGACTGTCAGTGTTTTGCGATCGCTCTATTTCGGACTGGTTCATTCTGTACTGGTATTATATTTTGGGGTAACTGTGCAAGTGCGGTTAATATCTTCAAACTTCAAAAGAAAATCATTCGTATGATGGCCAACTGGTTCAACTGCAGAGAACTTTTTATTCGTCCCTTAAAAATAGTAATTTTCACGACTATGCAACTCGTACATGTAATGACATAAGACTTCGCTTAAATAGATTAGCTGCAAGTCAATCCGGTCGGGTTTTTATGAGTTCACTGTGCTTCAATAAAATTAAGTCATCGTGGAATGACGAAGTGCCAACTACCAATAGATTTTTCAAAATGAAACTGAAAAGGACTCTAATCTCAGCTGCTTATTATTCAGTCAACGATTTTTTGGAAGAGTTTATTTTAGTTGAAGCTTTCTGAATGTTATATTTACTTCGACATGTCATATGTTTCGTGCTGTATGTAGACTATAAAAAGATAAATAAATAAACTTTGTTTATTTATTTACTCTCCTGACGAAGCTATCAATCGATAGTAGTGAAACGTAGTGCGATAGTGCGAACTTGAAGTGTCCGTTAAAATAATTTCTTACATAAAAATTATTGCGGGCGGAGATTAATTTTTAATTATTTCTTAAACAACAATCTCCATTACTAGTATTTAGTAATCGGGAAATTATTGAAAGTATAGGAAAGTATTATTTTCAGACACTTTATCGCACTTCGGTTTGTTTAAGTTATTTGTTGCTTCGGTTTCCTCGGTTTTTCAAGTGACTCAGTTTACATACACTTAAATTCGTCAATTCCTACGAACAATACTAATTTTTGTTGTTGCTAGTACCGAAACTAATTAGTCGACTCATCAATTACACTCTGAGAGTGCTACATATTACTCATTAAATCGAAGAAATATTAAACGAGATTTCACAATCATTTCTTTGATTCGTTCCCGTTTACTTTCGACAAAAATGAATTTTGCGAAAATTGTACCCACGGAGGTGGTTCTATACGTACGAAAATTTGTTTTTGTGATTTGGAAGTGTCGTGCCCCCGGAACGTGCCCGCAGAAAAGAAATAAATCCTGCCGATCCGAGCGGAACGTGTCCAATCAGAAAACCGCCGAGGTGGTGCACATGTTTTGTTTGCGTTTTATGGCGAGGGATTCCCGAGTTTAAAAGCCAGGCCCGAGCTCCGGGCAAGGGGCGTGCGTTCTCGCTCCGGACGTCGCAGCGCCTCAGTCGCTCTTGTGTCCCACGTGTGAACGGATCGAGAACGAAAAACGTAAACATCATTAAGTTCGTCAGGCATGCTCGCGATAGTGTTCGTGCCCTATTAACAAAATTAGCAGTTCTTTGAGCTTTCGAACCAATGTCCGGAGAGGACTTACTAAGGACTGTACTCAAACGATATTTTCAGAGTAAGTACGGTTTTATTTTTGTTTTTTGAAAATTAATTAGCGTCGGAAAAAAACACAAACTAATTTCCTTTAATTGGGTTTTGTGAAAGCAAAATGAATCGGGTCTAGATCATTAAAAATAAAGACGTGATTCCGATAATGTCGTGGTACGATCGGATATGAATGATACCGTTTCGGGTGAAATTGCCGGTGCAAAAACCAGGTCTGTTAATTGCCGAATCGTTAATTGAGGACAATCGAGTTATATCATTTAGAAAGAGCGATTCTTTTCTGATCCGAGCCGTAACATTTTTATTGAGTTTTGATTCGGTTCGGATCGCGCATTCCTCTTCTTCCATAATCGTTTTTTTTTTGTAATGTTTAGTGTTTCATTCAATTGAAGAATTATTCTTGTTTCATCGTTTTCATTTTTAATAAAATCACATTGTATTTAGTATCGTTTTAGCTTTTGGGATTTCAATCTAAAATAATTTCTTTAATTACGCTAATTTTCCCCCCGAAACGTACAAAATAATTTTCTCGTTAATATCGAAACTAATTAGAAACTTTGTACATATTATTAGTGAATTCATTTGTAACGATAAATACAGTTATAATCGTTAAGAAATCTACACAATATAATATAATAAACAATAATAATGAGATCTGAATTATATAATGATAACAATGTTTTTATTAGCTAAAGGCTATTTAGGACTAAATTCTGAAACATCGCTCGCAATCAACTCAGCTCAATCGGCAGTTTGATGTTAATTTGAAATTTAGAAACGCTTTGATTTTCATTGTAATGACTTTTTGACTTTCCATCGTAAATCAATGATGTTCAAAATAGCTACACTTACTATAAACTTGATTATAGGAGTAAACATGAAAGCATTCTGGATTTTGAATGGTCTTATAACGTCAAACGTCAAATTTGAGCGTGAGTAATGTTTCAGAATTTGGCCCTTAGTCACAATATAGATATTAGAAAACTGATTGTCAGCTGAATACTGATCGCCCTGTTATAAATCAGTTAATTATTTTTTTTTAATTTATTTACTTTTAAAAAACAGTAAAAATAAAAGGCAATCGATTTTACAGCACAATTCCGTAGATTTTAAAAAAAAGAAACAATTTTTAACAAAATTAAAAAAAATTATGAAAACAAAAGCTAATCGAAAAGAATGACGAGAAATCAAAGAAAATGAAATAGTAATAAAAACAAAAGACAATCGATTTTCCATAATTCGATAGGCTTTTAAATTTAAATTTAAGATAACAAGACCAAAAAAAAAAATAATAAAACGAAACGAAAAATTAATCAAATAAAAACAAAGGCAAATCGATTTTACAACACAATTTAATGCACTACTTTTTTTGTTAAAAAGGATGACCAAAAATCAAAGAAAATTAAATAACGTAATTTTTTTAAAATACGTATTAATAAAATTTCAAAAACAACGAAAATAAAACACTAACGATTTTACAGCACGGTTCAGTAGATTTATAACAAATTTGAAGAAAAAGAAACAATTTGACAAAAATGATGACAAAGCAAAGAAAACAAAAATAATAAAAATAAAAAAATAAATAAAAATAGAAAAAATAAGTAAAAACAAAATCCAATCGATTTTACAACACAATTTAATACGCTAATATTTTTTAATAAAAACAACGACGAGTAAAAAAACTTTAAAAAACTATAAAAACAAAAGACAATCGATTTTCAACAATTCGATAGGCTATTAAATTTAAGAGAAAACTCTTCGGAAGAAAGATGACAAAACACGAATGAACAAAATAAAATCAAAAATTAATCAAATTAAAAAAAAATAAATACGTAAATAAAAACAAAAGCAAATCGATTTTACAACACGATTTAAAGTATTATTATTATTATTATTTTTTTTTTTGATAAAAAGAATGTGGAGAAATCAAAGAAAATTAAACAAGAGATTTTTTTTAATACGCAGGTAATAATAAAACAGAAACAAAAGACAGTCGATTTTACAACACAATTCAGAACATTTAAAACAAATTTAAAAAAAAAAGAAACAATTGGACAAGAACGGTGACGAAACGAAGAAAACAAAATTACTAAATATTCGAAAATAAATGAAATTAAAAAAAAAATTAAATAGAAACAAAAGCAAATCGATTTTGCATCACAGTTTAATACATTAATATTTTTTTTAGTAAAAAGAACGACGAGAAATCAAAGAAACTTAAATCATAGATTTTTTTTTTAAATACGTAACAATAAAATTGTAAATTCAATAAAAACAAAAGACAATCGATTTTGCAGAAACAAAAGCAAATCGATTTTACAACACAATTTAATGCACTAATGTTTTTTTTTTTTTTTGATAAAAAGGATGGACGAGAAATCAAAGCATAAAATAAATAATAAATAATAAAATAAGAAAAAGACAATCGATTTTAGAGCACAATTCAGTAGATTAAAAAAAAAAAAAGAAACAATTTGACAAGAATGATGACAAAACCAAGAAAACAAAATTAATAAAAATTTTAAAATGAAACAAATGCAAAAACAGAACGGTTCAGTATGCCATAGAAACCAATTTAAAAATTGCTAAAGATTTATTTATTTACAAACGCTCAATTCAAAAGATTTGGGGGAGAATTAATAAAATTAAAAAAAAAGTTAAAGCTACCCCACCGCTTTAATTAAGTTTTTTTCTTAATAGATATACAGGGTTACTTACAATTAATTAAAGGCTCACCATGAGGATCTCGTAAAGTAAACCATAAGAGATGCAAGGACGTCTAAATTGCAAGAAAGTTGCCCTTTCTTGAGATCTACAAAAGTGTACATCTTTATTCATTTCTGAAATACCTTCAAAAAACTGAAAATTCTCAATTTCGAAAACCTTAAATACACACCTTGTTCATCTATGAAGATAAAATTCGGTAATCTTAGATTACATTTGATGGGCAATCTAATTCAGTCAGAAGAAAAAGGTTAATACGAGATACGACTGTCAACTATTTTTTTTTCTTAAGGGCGCTATCTCACATATTCATATCATGTGATACAAAAAAAATCTGAACACGATGCTTTTGTTTTAAATTATTACATCACACTTTTTAATGTATATACGTAATTACGCACTCTAATTTAATAATAATTTTAGTTCTTAATGTTTGTAATATTTACGAGATTCCTACGGTGAGCCTTTAATTAGTTGTAACCCTGTATAGGGACCGCTGAATGCCTTAGCGGTTAGCATAGCCGACTTTGGAAGTCTTGTCGCTCGGTGGCGTAAGTTCGAATCCTACCATTAGCAATGATTGTTTGTGCTGCACAAAATTTAAACTCGGCTATAAAACTTAAAGTGACTGTCTGAGATGCTTGATGCAAAAAGACAATAAAGCAGCATTGCTGCGCAAAGCGAAAGACAAGAAAGAATAACCCTGTATAGTGTAGAATCAATTAATTCGTGTGTAGAATAAAATCGAATTAAGTATACGTCTAACTGGGGGGAGAATTATTAAAATTAAAGAAAAAGAGAAAGTCAAAGCTACCCCACCGTTTTCATATTTTTTTTTTAAATAGATATACAGGGTTACTTACAAGTAATTAAAGGCTCACCATGAGGAACCATAAGGGATAATTTGTATGTAGAATAAAATTAAATTAAATATATAAGCCTCTTTAAGAAGTGATTCTCAAAGTCTGCGTAACTGAACATTTTTCTTAATTCTTGTGTGAAGATGCACTCTTACAATCCGCCCGACTTTTTCTGAGACGTCCTGTATATTTAAAGTCGGACAAACTAATTTAGTAACATAAGAGGGAGGGGGGGGGCGATTTGTCGAATCCGTTTCTCACTTTTAAGCAAAGAATGTGCTCTGCTCTCATATACAATTCGCCTGTACGTGCTGTACAGGGTGGATCGATTTCTCGGTCTCCTATGGGCATCTATGCAGCTATAAGAGATTGAAAAGAAAAAAAAAACTAGTGGTCAAGTCTCGATCTCTTTTTTTTTTTTAGAAATAAAGTCAACAGTGTAAAGAAAAGTTGATTTCCATTAAAAAGAAAATCTCGAAAATTTAATTAAATATCAGAAAATTATCTGCGCCACCGAATTGTACTCGAAAATGTGTCGAAACGCTTTCTTCACGTTTGTAAAAATAAGCGCGATTTGAGCGATCGATTGATTCAAACCCGAAAACAAAAGAAGATTTTTGATTGCTCTGTTGAGTTTATCTCTAAAGAAAAAAAAAAGATCGAGACTTGGCCACTAGAGTTTTAATTTTCAATCTATTACTAAATTATGTGGTGACGGCGATTGTCTTTTGTTTTTACTAGTACTAGTACTTGTCAGTGTGCGTTTCGAATTGTTTTTTTTTTTCTTTATTTACGAATCTGCCAAGTTGTGCTCTTTTGTTTTTAAATATTACTTCAATTTTATTTTTTATTTTATTCATTTGTTTTGCCACTTAAGCCGATCGTCTTTTGTTTTTATTATTTTTTTAAGATAATTCCATTACATATTTCGTTTTCCTTGCTTTTTCATCGTTTCTTTTTTTTTTTTAATTATAATCTATTAAACTGCCTTTTGTTTCCCATTATTTTTTTTTTTTTTAATTTTATTATTTCGTTTTATTTGTCACCAATCTTTTCAAATTGTTTATTTTTAAATCTAATTAATCTATTGTTTGTTTGCTTTTTAATTTTAGGCATTTTTAATGATTTTTTACGTTTTTAAAGAATAATTTGAATCGCGACATCTTGCGATGACTTTTTGACACAACTTTGTATAGAAAATTGCAAATTGCAGCTAGTTTGCTACTTAATAAGTCATCCCATACAAGGCGGCCAAAGCTTATTGAAAGTTTTGAAAATTTTGTTGCAAATCGGTTTTGACTGCAGAGGATACCTCGAGCATCTTCTGTGCAGCTGTTTCGGCCGTATTTGGGACCTCGTCAGCAGAAGCGTAGCTCGAGCAGACTTGCACTGCAAAACAAACCGACCTGTACAAGATTATTCGCAAATGCGATGTAACAATAATGAAAAGTTTGAATCGCCACAACCTACGATCACTTTTTGACACAACTTTGTATAGGTTTGGTTTGCAGTGGAAGTACGCTTCTGCTGACGAGGTCCCAAACAGAGCCGAAACAGCTGTACAAAGGATGCTCGAGGGATCCACTGCAATTTAAACCGATTTGCAACAAAAGTTATTTATAAATACGACATCAAATAGAGTTTGGGGGAAATCTGCTTTTTACCCGTTGGTAACACTGTCCTCAACACGCGACTCTGTTGAGCTTGGAAAAATAAAAAAAACTATTTTTTTTTTATTAACTACATTTCTGAAATATAACGGATCAGGAATCCCTCTAGTGCCAGGAATTTACATATTTTCTTTTGTTTTTAGACAATCGTTATTGTTAAATATTTTGTGCTTGTGAATGTACAGGGTTATTCTTTTATAATTCAAAAAAAAAAAAATTGATTTTTGAATAGAGAAGAAAACGCACCTTATTCAATTTTATTAGAACTAATCAGTAGTGATCTTTTAATTTCGCGTTTGTAAATACTTGTTCCCCAGGCAATTTTAACAATGTTTACTACAGATTGAAATTTTTGCTCATAACACGAAAACAAAAGAAGATAATCAATTTTTGATTGCTCTAATGGGTGCATCTCTAAAAAAAAAAAAAAAAAGATCGAGACTTGGCCACTAGTTTTTCTTTTATCTCTTATAGCTACAGAGATGGCCATGAGAGACATCGAAATTGATCCACCCTGTACATTTAAAGTTAGATAAATCAATTGTTTAGAAAATTTTAATTTAAATAATATAAAAGCAGCCAGAATATTTAAAAATTGCCCTTTTCCTACAGCTAGTCGCTTCGAAAAGTAAGCTTTTTCATTCTAGCTTCAGTTTCGAAAAGATTTTCTTTTGTACTAGCACATTCTAGTTAGTATTCATGCCACAGTGTAATGAATGAATAGTATCATTCTCATACAATTCCGAAAAAATTGTATTATTATACAGGGTGACTGTTAATTAACCCAACAAAATGGAAGCGATGTCCGAGAGTATGGGAAAAAAGTAAAAAAAATCTTTTAAATAGTTTATAATTAATTAAAGAATTAACCTCTTCGGCACCGAGTACGGAATACGACGCCCCTTTTTATAAATGCGGCAATATAATAGGACTATTTGACTATCCGCTTGACACACATCTCAATTCGTTTCATTACACGTTCAAAAGCTGGGAATAGGAACGGAAACCCGAGTTGTTTCTTTTACAAGACGTAATTATTAGTAATTTCTAAAATAACTGGAATTGTGTACGAGATAAGGGCAAATAATTGTTTGTTAATTAATTTGTTATGCTTACGATTTTTGATCAAATCGCGTGCGTGAATGCCACACAGATCGCTGAGATCGTTTGGAAATCTCCTAGACTCAGACGAGGTTACTAGAAATTTACTAATAAATAATTATCGATTACGTTTCCAAAGAATCGCTTAAACAAATCGGTTTTCTCCGAATTATTCGATCTGAAATTCAATACCGACAAGTTTCTTTTGTTTATTAGCCTAGACTGTAGTTCGTGGTTCACGTAAACTTACAACTGTAAAATCTTTGGCCTACATTTCGCACGGAAACAAAGCAATAACGCTTATTATGTACAACGCTTGTGATGAACTACGTACACATGTCCGCGCCGAACATGCAATTGAATATGAAATGCAACGATTCGTCAAGTGTATACGGTATTCAGGAACTGTTCTAGAACAGTGTGTGAGCCATTCGCCGCGAACCAAAAAGACGAACACAATATTGCGGGCCAGTAGGACGGCGTGCGCGTGTGTGCGAACGAATTCTTAACGCGGCAGTTCGAATTGTTTTTCGTTTTAGTGACTTATTTGTTTACCTGTCACAGCAGGTGTTCAACTGGGTGCCGCTGTTATTATTCTTCAGGTGATTTGCATGCATTTGTCAAGTAATATTCGTATTTCGTCCACGGTATCGGTCGTTGACCTAAGAACGGAGTTGACGTGAAATTCCACTTAAAGGTCAAATTCACAACGCCGCGCCGCCGTATCATAAAACTATAGAAAACGTCGCCGTCTTGGCACTAATTTTTTATTAATTATTTCTCGAAAACCAAACTAGATAGAATTTCTTTAACATTTTTCCCCACACTCTCGGACATCGCTTTTTTTAATCGTTTCATTTTGTCGGGTTAATTAACAGTCACCCTGTATATGGAAAGTCTTATTTTCGAAAACGATAGCATGCAAAACAAATGGCAAATTATTTCGATAACAGTATTTGTTCTCAGTCAATAAAACAAACAAATATAAATAAAAAAATAAAAAGACCTTCTCACGGAGTTACTTTCAACAAATGTTTCTATTTGATGAGGAGTATGTTTGCCGTTCAATATTTACATTTTTTAAAAACTATTTGGCACACGCAGGCAGCATTTAAAACCCGGCCGCAAATAATCGTAAATAACGCAAAAGGTCAGAACCGTAACGAGTGTGTTCAATGTTACCGGCGGTCTTTGAACCCCGAAACGAGCGGAAGAAACCGATCCGGCCGGAGTGGCGGAAATTCGCATGCGCATGCATGCAGTACCGGGAACGACGGTCGATCGCAAGAAGCCGAAACTTTAATCGCATTTTCCGGTTCACCCGGACGCGAAATTCCCGCCGAAAAAGTCAGCCGATAACTTTCACGGATAATCCGGGGCGAAACCGCTTAGTTTATATTTAGGCAACGCGTTTTAAATCATCATCCTAAAGAACTTCTGTATGAGGAAAAACCGAAACTGTATCGTTTTTTTTTTTTTAATTTCTAAATTGCTTTATATAAGCGCCGCTGGGGGGGTTCCAAACACGTTCCTTAAAGCGATTATGGAAGTGTGAAATGTTTCAATGAGACGCTGGGAAGAAATGCGGATCAACAGCATATTTCGAAATTGTTTTCGTGTGAACGATCCCCAGCCAACTACGAAACAACGGAAATTCCTTGTTTGTGAAAACAAGAGGTTCATTAAGTTCTTTGACGAAGTGTTTTATTCGTTCGTCGAAATATGAGCGCGCAAAGTGAACATTTTTGACGCAGATTCCCGGAGTATTTGGGTCAGCAATTTCGGGGATTTGATCCGAGTGAACGAGATCAGGGACACGTACCTTAAAGTAAACATTTCGAAAACAAATCTTGCTTTGACTCAAACATCCCGGATTATAATTAAATTAAAACGTGTTAAAAATATGTTTTAATTACCATAAAATATTGTCATTAAAATTAAGCACTCACCCTCTTATTCTGCAGATGTTGACAGTTGTGCCTGAAACAATAAATGGGTTTAGTGACCATTTTTTTAAGACATCAAAACGAAGTGCTAGTAAAGTAATTATGTCAATGCATAGTGACGGTTAGATAGAAAGTGATAGTGATAAAAATTATCACGAAAATTAACCGCACTACATTACGTTGGTTACCAGCTACCACCAAAAGATAATTTAACTCTTCTGGGTTATTTTACTTTTTCGCGCATGTACTTACCGCATTGATGCAATTTATTAATGAAATCTGTCCAATTTACTTTTAAATTGTTAAAGAACCCATGATGAACAGAATAGATGTTTAGTCGTAGACAAAGTATAGTATACCACTCGCTATTATGTATACTATTATCACCTCGGAAAGTTGCAAATATCCTTGATAATAATAGCATTGTGTATACTATACTATTAGCACATTTTCTACACGATTAGATAATGAATTTAAAAAAGAAAAGAATTTTTCTCCCCACATTCATTCTTTCGTAAATTTTTTTTTAAATTTTATTGTGCTTTTGCTTTCAATTTTTTCCGTTCTGTGGCATTTAGTTGAAAATCATCTAGATTGTATTTATCAGCAGAGATGTAACGTTAAACTTAGCGTGTTCTGGGCCTAGGCAGGCCTTTGACACGCTTTAGGCCGATGCAGCAGTTGCAATCTCTGCACCCCCGATCGCCATGCCACTGCTTCTTCCTTCCTCTAAACTATTTTTCGTGGAGATGTGGCTACTGCACTTTTCTACATTTTTTGAATTAATTAGTAATTTTCGTTCTTTTTCTCGTTCTCGGTTATGATTCGTCTTCCTTTCTCTCTATTCGTTCTTTGTTTATTTTTTTATTACGATCGTCATTTGTTTCCCTAACTTCTAGGAATTCTATTTCTTTCCATTTCGATCGTTTCTCAATCCTCAGGAATTTTTCTCGTTGTTCCTAGTGTGTTTCCATTTTTCTCTCTTAGTTTCAGCAAATGTTGCGCTTTTCCTTTTGCATTTTCTTTATTTGTGAATTTCCTTTTGATCGTTGTTTATTATTAGTTGCTTTGTGGTTCGTCTTCGTTTCTCATTTTATTTTTCTTTGGGAATTTCGAACTACCATCGCGTTTCGAACGTTCATTTTTTTCTTTTGAGGTTTTATTTTTTATTGCGATCGTCACCTTTTGCTCTCACTTTCTTTGGGCGTTAATTTGTTTTTCTTTCGACCGTTTCTCGTAGCCAAAAGTGTCTCTTTTTACTTAAAAGCTTAAAAAGAAACGGATGCTTCGGAATATTAAACTCGAGAGCCTTGGCGTCCTCCAACCTCACTTTTCAAATGCCAACTGGCAACATTGTAGCAAATAATTTATTAAATAAAAACGTTATTAAGACAACATTCAATGCAAAAAGAGATCCCTTATGGTTTTTATGGACACAAAAGACGCTAGGAAAACGAAACACTTACCATCTTTTCTCTTCCTCTTCCTCCTCCTGCAAGAACTGTCAAGTTCAAAATCCCTTCTCGCGCACTCGGCGATTTACCCTCTCACTGATCACGCACATTTTATTTGATTTAAAACGATTATTTCTCTTTGCAAAAGTCTGGAGTCAATGTGGCGTCAGTTTAAATCCATCACGGCACAGATGCTCCTACATTGCCGACATAATCAGTGTTGCCAACTTAATAAGGGATAAATCAGATCATTAGCAGCGATGCTAACCAGATTCTAAAAATTATCGTAGACCTCCCTCCAATCTAAGATGTGTGGACGTATTCTAATTTCAGTCGCAAGGACGTCTACAATAAATTTTGAGAACATGTTGGCGACGCTGATCATTAGGGTTAGAGATTTTTTCTTGACGAAGGAATTTCCAAAGCTTATTTCGTAAAAGAAGCTGGAAACTGACAGCCCAAGGATAACTCAAGATCTGTTCTTTTATGCGAAAAGAAACGCAATATCAATATTGAGAAACCGCCATCTATTGAGCAAAGTCTCAACTGACAGCAATCATTTACAGGATAGTAACAAGAAAGGACATGCGTTTGCCTTATCGCAAGGCATTTGTTAAAACATGCCGAAAGTTTATTTTCTACGGAGATGTGTGACTAGCTAGTTCAATAAACAAATGCCATTTGTCGTCAGTAAAGGACGAAATGAATTGTATTTGTCTGAGATATTGAACAGCGCCATCTACTGCATCTCTTGACCATGTGGGAGGCAAGTAATTATTTTTTATCATAATCTTTTGCTTAAGTTGAGTAGACTTGGATTGGGTTGACCTTGTCCTTGACCATTGACCTTACTGAAGCTCGTTTCTTGAAGTTCTCTTTTCTTAAAGATTTTTCCTATTTTTTGCGTTGGGTTGGGTTGACCTTTGACCTCTTTGAACCTTTCTGGCCCTGAAATTAAACATTTCTCTCTACTGTTTCCGATTGTTTTGTCTTGGGTTGGTTTGACCTTAATCGTACACCTTTTCGAACCTTTTCTTCTTAAAACATGAAGATTTTAAGGATTTTAAGGCCACTTATGGCCTTGGGTAGAATTGACCTTGGCTTTTGACTTTTGAACCTTTGCTCTTGAAATTTAAGATTCTTACCCAATTTTTTCCAGTTTCCTTTTTTTGTTTCTTTTTTTCGGCCGTCACTTGTTTTCGTTTTCATTTTTTTTTATTTGTTTTATTACGATCGTCATTTGTTCCTCGCACTTTCTTTAGGAATCCACATTTTTTTTTCGTCTTCGATAGCTTCGCGATCGTTACTAATGCTTTCACTTTTTTTTTTATTCTTGGTTGTTTGCGTTCTTGTTTAGGTGTTTGTTTTTTTGCGATAGTCATTTGTTTTCCTTTACTTTTCCATTCTTTGCGATTTGTCTTTTATCGTTCCTTCGTTTTTTCTTTGTGATTTTCGAAAACTTTGTTTTTTCGTCCATTAGTTTTGTTCGAACATTTTTTTAACCATAGCTTCTGTCTTTCTTGTAAACTTATTCCGAAATCTTTTTAAAACTTTCTAAAAATACTTCTTGCAGAAATATGCTCCAGTAAACTCTTTTGCTTCCTTAATTTTTTTCTCAATTAGCTACCACATTTAGTTTTCATTTTATTTTCAATAGTTTTTCCTTCGATTTCGCCTTCTTCTTCTTTAATTTCTTTCGTCAGTGCATGTTCTTCGTTTTTATTTCTTTGTTTTCGTTGCCACTTTTCGTTTGTGTTCTTCGCTTAGAGTACTCTTTCAATTTACGCATTCATTTCTTTTTATTTTATTGGTTGCTTCTTCTCGTCTTTTCTGTCCAGTCGTGGGATGTGTTTCGTTATCTTCGTCACCTTCCGATTATGCGTCTATGTGATTTTCTTGTATTCTTTCGTCTAGATCTTCTCCTTCTCTTTTTGATAAGAGTTTCTTATTTCGTTGCTTACAAACTCCCATTTCTTGCGACCAGTCCTTATTTTTTTGTCTTGTTTTTATTTTCTCATTTATTTTTTCTCTATTTCTGTCTTTCTGTATAGTCCCTTGAAATTCGTTTTCGTTATCATCTTTCGTATTCTCTGCTTCCGCATGGTTATTTTTTCTCCACGTTTAACTGTTCCTCTCCTTAGTGTCTGCTTTTTCTGGATATTTTTTTACTTCAAGATAAAAATTTCTTATTTCCTTCGTTGATAGAATTCTCTTCTTCAGCCCCCAATTCCTACCAATCTATTTATTCTCCTTTGATATATCTTTGGCTTGGTTATAGATACATTCTTGTTTTTTCCTTGTTCGTTTGACACAATTTTAGAAACAAATTCATATTTAGGTATTGCTTATCGCAACAGTAATTACTACGACTTAAATATTGAGTGTTGTTTTGTTAATAATCGTAATTGATTTGGTAAATTTAGCGTCAGCGTTTGAGTGTCGATCTTTGTCTTCTTTGTCTTCTTTGCGAATCTTCAAGCAACGCAAAAATTATTTTTAATGCGGTGATTTCATCACGAGCACACAAAAAGAGATTTTATTATTTAGTCCCAATCAGATCATGACGAGAAATAGTAAACGCGAAAACAACTTTGGCGTCACGTTTACGTTCTTGTATCAATCTGGCGAACTGCGACCCATTAAAACCCGATCTACATAGGAATTTGCATAAACGATTCGCAAAAAAGCGGAAAGAAATTCCCGAACCGGAGCAAAAAGCGACGTTGCCCGGGTACAGAGAAAATCCCAGGCGATTCCGTTCCATTTAATTATACAGCAGCTTGTTTCGAGGAAAAAATTGGAAAATTCCTTGATTATTCAAAACGGAAAGTATTTTAGGAAAGAAAAAATTACATCCTATTTCAAATGGCCTGTCATTATACAGTGTGTGATGCAAATTTTTATTTTCATTAATAAACCAAAGTAAGTAAGTACATTATCCCCCCCAAGATTTTCTTTTTATTTGTATTAATGTATGCGCGCATAAAATGATGATGTGATGAATTGATGATGTTACGAAGAAAGGTGATCGCATAATCCTTTATGAAATACCGCTGAGTAACCGCAATATCGCTTTAATAATGACGCAATAAGCCAAAAATTTGGTGAGCTTTTTTTTAATGAGAAAAAGTCCGTTGAGAAAAAGTTGATTTAAAAATTTGGGCAGGCGGATCTTGAAGTTAGCAAGAACTGAGTCAGTCCGTGAGTACAGAAAGATCATCAAGATAGAGTCGTCGTTGAAAGGACAACGAAGGAAATTGCTTGAAAACAAAAAGCTATACAAAAATAGCGATTGAACATTGAACATGAGGGCGATTTTCTTATTTTCTAAAATTAAATAAATTAATCGGCGTTTTTTATTTTATTTTTTTGATGAGTAAACCTTTTGTTTTCGTTTAACATTTTTAAACGGTAGTTATAATTTTTCAAAAGAATTTTAATTTTTTGTAACGTTGACGATTTTGAACTTCGACATTTAATAAAAAAGAAAACAATCCCAAGTTAAAATTCTGAAAATTATTTGTTAAATTTTATTGCATTTTTTGGGGGCTTCCTTGACCTTCGCTGTTAACAACAACAAAGAGATTTTAATAATTTTTTTCTTTTTACTCTTCTAGATTTCTTCTTTATTAAATTCTATATTATCCTTCAACTGTGACATATCCACTTGTGATTAATTAATTATTTTTAATTTTTCCACGAATATGGAAAAAACAAAAACAAAAGTACTTCACGATGAATATAGCAACCAAAACGAAAAGCATCAAACCATAAAACAAATTCAAACTAGAAAGACAAAAAACAAACAAATGAAAATTGAACTGAATGCGAGATGAACAGAAAAAGAAAACAAATAAGTCGGAAACAAAAGTACTTCAGAACCGAATTAAAAAAAAAAATCGGCAAGAAAACAAAAAAGAACATCAAAGGATAAAACAAATGATAATCGAACCAGATGTCATACATACAGAAAAAAAAAAAAACGAAACAAAACCGCTTCACAATGAAATTTAACAGAAAAATGAAAATACGAATAACAGGAGAAAAGGCTTTCAAAACAGAAAAGCATCGAACGATAAAATAAAAGATATAAAACAAATTCATTCTAGAGAGCTTAAAAATAAAACAATTGAAAATCGAACTCAATGCGAGAATGCGAAATGAATAGAAAAAGAAAACAAATAAGTCGGAAACAAAATTACTTCAGAAGCGAATTTAAAAAAAAGCGGAAAATGAAGATCGGCAGGAAAACAAAAAAAAAAAAACATCAAAGGATAAAACAAATGACAATTTTGGGACATTCATCATCGATTGTCTTTTATTTTTTTGTTATACTTCATTTTATACTATTTTTAATGCGTATTTTTTCATTGCCGATCGTCTTTTGTTTTATTTTATTCATTCCGACTCTATTTTTATTTTTTACTTTTTTTAATTATCAATTCATCGTCTTTTGTTTTTTCATTCGATTCGATTTTACCGACTGTCTTTTGTTTTTTCTTCATACGATATGACTTTATTTTACACAATTTTTACTTTTTTTGCGCAGATTGTCTTTTGAATTTGACTTTATTCTTTAAATTTTTTAAATTATCAATTGTTCGTCTTTTGTTTTTCCTTTATACGATATGACTTTATTTTTACTAGTTTTATTTTATTGCCTATTTTAGGATCGTCCTTTGTTTTCTTTCATTCCGACTATTAAAAAAAATAATTATCAATTGACGCGTTTTTTGTTTTTTTTTTTAATTCGATTTGACTTTGTCGATTGTCTTTTGTTTTTCCATTATACGAGATGACTTATGTTATACAATTTTTATTTTTATTGCGTATTAATCGTCGATTGCCTCTTGTTGCTGATCGTCTTTTGTTTTCTTTTATTCGCAGTCTGACCTTTTTAAATTTTTTTAAAATTGATCGTCTTTTATTTTATTATAGACTTTGTTAGTTATCCTTTGTTTTTTCATTATTAAGAAACGACTTTAATTTTTAATCTAGGATCGTCTTTTGTTTACTTTTATTCGGACAATTAAAAAAAATATTATTATTACTAATCGATCGCCTTTCGTTTTTTTTTTATTGACTTTGTCGATTGTCTTTTGTTCTTCATTCTATATTTTTATTTTTAAAACTTTTTTTTATTATCAATTGATCGTCTTTTGTTTTTTTTATTCGATTTGACTTTGTCGATTATCTTTTGTTTTTATACAATTTTTGCTTTTATTCCGTATTTTAGGATTTTCATCGCCGATCGTCTTTTGTTTGATTTTGTTCAGTCTGACTTTATTTAAAAAAATTTTAAAATTATCGATTGATCGTTTTTCGTTTTTTTTTTTTATTGACTTTGTCAATTGTCTTTTGTTTTTCCATTATTACGAAATTACTTTATTTTTTTTACTATTTTTATTTTATTGCCAAATTTAGGATCGTTGTCGCCGATCGTCTTTTGTTTTATTTTATTTAGACTATTGAAAAAAAAAAATTATTAATTGATCGTCTTTTGTTTTTTTTTTTTATTGACTTTGTCGATTGTCTTTTATTTTTCCATTGTTAAGAAATTACTTTATTTTTTACAATTTTTATTTTATTACCTAATTTAGGATCGTCATCGCCGATCGTCTTTTGTTTTATTTTATTCAGACCATTATAAAAAAATTATCAATTGATTGTATTTTGTTTTTTTTGTCGATTGTCTTTTGTTTTTCCATTGTGCGTTATGACTTCATTTTATACAATTTTTATTTTTATTGCTTATTTTAGGATCTTCATCGGCGATTGTCTTTTGTTCTCTTTTATTCTGACTATTAAAAAAAATGTCAATTTATCATCTTTTGTTTTTATTAGATTTGACTTTTTTTTTTTATTTTCTAGTTTCCATAATTTAAATAATTTCCATAAATTCAATGTTTATAAAAACGTCGCACTTTTTTTCGATCCAACGTTGTTTTATGCAATTTTTATTTTCGGTGCGTAATTTAGAACCTTCATCGTTGATTGTCTTTTGTTTTTTCATTATACGTTATGACATTTTGCACTATTGTTATTTTGGGATCTCCATCGTGCATTTGTTTTCTTTTACTCAATCTAACTTTTTGTTTCAATTTTTATTTCATTTTATCTTTTTTTTTCTTTGATGCGAATAGTTGTGCAGTTTCAATAAGTTTCAAAATTACCGTACGATTTTTATAATAAGTCTTTTTTGAATTATTATTACTATTTGCTTTCTTTATTTATTTTTTATAATCCTAATTTTGCTTTTGTTACGTAGTTAATTCGTTCTAGAGAAGTATATATTAATTGTCAATGAACGCCTTCGTTAAATATTCATTTTGCTTATACTTCTGGGACACCTGTATATTGGCATTGAAGTAAAACCTGACTTTAGTGTGTACCAGTTAAATTAAAAGCAAAAAATTAAGACGTAACGAAAGTTATTTTTGTCGCCTTGTGTTTTTTGCTAAGAAAATGGCGAAGAGAATTAATAATCATTATCAGAGCTAGGGAAATTCCGGACGTTCTTAAAAAGTATATGATTTTCAGGTAAAATGCGGCAATTGAATGCACTTGTTAATTCTAATAAAAAAAACACGTTCGTGGATGTATTTTTGCCGATTTTCCTAAATACTGGCTTTAATTATTAAAAGCTTTATATGCATTTCTGGGTCAGCCACGCCCGTCCGGAATTTCCCTAGCTCTGATCATTATCAACAGAAACACTGAGTGTAACGTGATCTGTTGGGCCCTAATTTTCTTGCATAAATATAAATACAAAAGACACCAAACAAATACGATTTGAAAAATCAATTGAAAGCAGCTTCGTCAAGTCAAATTGGAAATTTAAGAAGTGGCCATCTCTCGATCTACACGAGAATTTTTTTTTTTAACTTAAAAAAATGTCTTGTTCTTCAATTGACTTTCATAGACGCTAACAACATTTATGTTTGCATTCAAAATAAAACAGTGCTTACATTCTCATTAGCATAATTAAAAATGGCGTCCACAAAAACTCGATGGATTTTTCCCAAGAATCGAAACGTTTTTTCTTGAATCAAATTACTAACTACACTGGCATGACAAGGAAGCCTGATAGATATCGTGATTAACAAAGAGTTTGTTGCACTTAATGAAATCTTGATTGCAACAACGTACGACAAGAATGATTACTCAATGAACTCGTTTCAAGATAATGACTGAGTCATCTTACAACTAATAGTAATCAGTGTACCGAACACCTCCATCTGATTATCCCTTCCCATTCCCAAAGAGAGAGTGAGTGTAACGGCGATGACGTTCCAACTGCACGACTCCATAATTTATCGCTGCAAATACAACAATAGCTTCGTTTCTGCATTAAAGAAACCGGAAGCGCACATCATCGAGGAATTTTTCAAGAACGCGCGGCATTAACTGGAAAAACGCTTATTAATACGAGCAGAGAAAAATTCCGCCGCGTTTGAATCAGAAATGAGTGTTTCTCGTTTTGGGCGATGCGCGATCAAAATGATAATTAGACCTTCGAAAAAAAAAAAAAACGCACACATGAATCAAGTGAATTACACAGAATTCCTGACTGACGACATCATTTAACAAAATCTACAAATTTTATAGGAGTATATTATTTTCGCTCTCTCTATCGGCGACCTTGTAAACGATCAGGTAATTACAGGTATTAGGTCGACAATCAAGAAATGAATTCTCTTTATGGAGGTCACAATACCAGCAATGCCGTTCAAAATTATCTCGAAATTCCCGCTTACTCAAGGGTATGTAATCGCGGCATTGTCTGGAGAAACCTTCGACTGAAACTTAACCTACCTACAATACCAAAACTATCTGCACCGTCACCGTTTTCGAATGCACACACGAATTTTCGGATTCGTCAAGAAAAAAAAAAGAGTAAATAAGAAGTCCTTGAATTTATCAGCGTCAGGATGTAATTAATATGATATACATAGTACATTTCGAAATGTGAGGACGAGAAAAAAGTGCTCACAAAAAACGTTTCCTAGAAACAGGTTTCTTTCTTTAGCGTCGCGAAAGAGAAACGGCGTACGAAGCAAAACGTTTATATGACAATTTGATTATTGATTCCTTTTTAAGTACTAAGTGCTTCTCATTAGAATAGATCTCATGTGCTTAGATAATTTCTATTCGCTTCACAAAATACCGATTGTTTCATTGAAACTTGGAAAAAGGCGGAGACAAAACGGCTATATTATAAAATAGAAGTAAGCTCACCAAGCCACGCCTACACTTGCTGGGGCAAATCAGGACGAAACACGATATATGTCTTCTTTCTTCTTTTTCCTGTTCTGATTTCAATCTTCATCAAATTGAGGAAGAAAGCCTAAAAAAAAGAAACAATAAAAAGACTAATCGCTGAAATTAAATTTCAGGCATTCGGTTGAACGCACCACAATTCTTTTTTCTGATCAGCGTTTCGCCCCCCCCATGAAACGTCTGCAAGAAACAAGAATTCCGTGCGGCACAACCGTAAGCCAAAATCGAAACGAAAAGATAAACAAACTATTTTTAATTGTTACAGAAGACAAATAAATTGATAATTATTAAAAGTGTATATCAGAGCTCAGTCCGTGTATGTTCTGCACGAACCGAAGACGGAATAGAATGGTAAACGATATTGGTTGGATTGGCTCATTTATTTAGGGTTCAGTCCGTGCATGTTCTGCACGGACCGAAGGCGGAATAGAATGGTAGACGTTAACAGAATATTACTGGGTTTATTTTACTCTTTGAGAAAATTATCGCTTTTATAATACATTGTTCACACGGACTAACGCAACAATGAAAGAAATTCCTCGACATTGGGGAGGACATTCATGCTACGCATAAATCACAAACTTATTTTGACTTCTTTTGGTTTATCTTTAATTGAAGTTCTTTTGCTTCTTGTTCTATTGTCCTTGTGATTCTCTTTGGTTCTTTTTTGGTTTTGGCTGGTATTGTCGAGGTCATACATACTTTACTATTTCTTATTGTTACTTCCATGCCAAAATGAAAAACGCCATCGCTACTTGTCTGAGGCCTTCTCTCACCTCGAATCCATAATATCTACATTCCATTTTTTTTGTTTTCTTCTCATTTCTGTCATTCTAATCGGCTTCTTAGGCATTTGTATTCCTCGATACGTTTTACATCGTAAGCTTCCCAAAGGTCGATATGGATTCAATTACCAAAGGAAAATCACAAGTCTTTATGCAAAAAAAAAGTCAGATGGTCAAAGTATATCAAAATGATTTGAAAGGCAGCAAAAGGGAAGCCGTTGACTGACAAGAGTAGGAAACATAATAAAATAAAGAAAGTAACACGTGAATGTCATCCAGTAGAATAAGTAAGTAGAAACGCATGATTAAAGGCAAGTCAAAGAAGAAGAAGAAGAAGAAGTCTGGGGGTTTGCAACGAGAGGAGGTAAAAAGAGTCAATACAAAGAAAATAATGTTGAAACCAATTGAAGAAGACAAAATAAAACAAGTGCAATGCAATTAAAGTAAATAAAGCTATGGCAAAGAAGACCAATGGGGAAAAAGGGGCTAACGATCAAGGCAGTTGGAGAAAAAAGTAAACTCCAAAATATAAAGTAAATGCCACCCGGTGATGCTGTGGAAAGACAAGAGAATGTGACATGAAAAAGCTACCTAAGAAAAGAAGGATAAAGGCAAGTGATGGACTCCAACGCAGCAAGAAAAGAAAGGAAAAGACTTTTGGGTTGTAACGCGAGGCAACACAAAGAAGACCTAGAAGAAGAAGAATGGGCAAAAAGAAGACATTTGGAAAGAAAGATTTAAAAAAAGCAAAATAAAACAAATAACGTCAAAGTGGAACATTGACTAAAATGCTGGGGAATGACACTAGTCAAAAAGATGAGATCAGATAGAAAGGAGGGTAAGGCAAGCCAGTAGATCAAAGAAAGGTTAGGGGATGGTGATGAGAAAAAATAAATAAAGCCACGACAAAGAAGAAGAACAATGGGGAAAAGAAACTAATGAGAGAAAAGAAAACATCAAAACAAAATAAATGCCATCAAATCAAATGAAGACAGAAATGCTGTGGAATGACAAGAGAATATAACTCGCAGAAGCCATCTAGAAAAAAAAAAAACAAATAAAAACAGACGAATAAATGCAGGCGATGAACTCCAATAGAGCAAAAGAAAAGGAGAAGACTTCTGGAGAAGTAAATAACGTCAAAATAAAGAAAACCCAGCGGACAAATAGAAACTAATGACAGTTGGAAAGAAAACAAATGCCATCAAAGTTAAACGTTGACGAAAATGCTGCGAAATGATAAACCAGCAGTAAAGAAAATGATTCGCAGAAGCCATCTTACATAGAAAGAAATAATCGGAAAGAGAGGCAAGGCTTGCCAACAGTTCGAAGAAAGAGAAGAAGACACGGAGATTGTGACAAGAGAAAATAAATAAACCCATGACAAAGAAGACTTAGGAGAAGAACAATAGGGAGAAAAAAAAAGAAAAAAAGAGATGTCAATTCATAAAATAGTTTCACTTCTTCTCTCCTTTTTTCTTCGTCTTCTAAATAAAGGTAACTTCCACAGGCAGTATTTTCTTTTGGCCTTCTATAATCTTGTTCCAATAGAATGCAACGAAGAGATAAGTGGATAATTTCTGTCCATTCTTCTTTCTGTTGATTCTATTATTGTGCCATTTGGTCTCTTCTGCAGCAGACTATTCCCATTGGCTCTGCAACACGTATTTACTCCACTCGTTTCTTCTTTTTCCACTTCTTTTGTTTTGATTTATCCATTGTTCAATTAGTTGTAGACTTCTCCAGAATAGTTTTTAACTTGCTTTTCCTTTTTCAACCTTTTTCTTTCTTCGTCTTCTAAATAAAGGTAACTTCCACCGCTCTCTTTCCTTCCTCTTCCACTTATTTTGCTTTTATTTATCCATTGTTGAATTAGTTGTAGGTTTTTCCAGGTTGTTTTTAACTTGCTTTTCCTTCTTCAACCTTTTTCCAAAGCAATTAAACAGGTAGAGCGTCCATTATGACTGTTTCTTACTTTGCTTTGAATTCTATAGTCTTGCCCCAACAAGGATAGTGAATCATTTCTGTTGGTTTTGCAACGTCCACTTCTTCCTCCTTCTTTTTGTGGCTTTACGTCTCTTTGTGGGGACTTTAAACTTGTTCATTCGATCGAAGAGAAGTCAGATCGTCTCTTTCATAGCATTTTCATTTATTTCATAAAATAGGTCCATTTCTTCTCTTTTTTTTTTCGTCTTCTAAGTAAAGTTAACTTCTACAATTCTTTTTTCTTCCCCTTTCACTTGTTTTGTTTTTATTTATCCATTGTTGAATTAGTTGTAGGCTTCTCCTGATTGTTTTAACCTTCTTCAACCGTTTTCCAAAGCAATTAAACTGGTAGAACATCCACTATTATCATTAGAAGGTGAATAGAAAGCAACCCAGAGAAAGGGGTACGTTTTTCCTTTCACTGACTTTCCTTCTTTTTTGTACTTTCTGGTTTTTCATCCTCACAAATTCTTTTGATAAAATTTATGATGTAAATCCAACCTGTCTTCTGGTTTTATGGGGTTTTTCATTTCCTCTTCCTTTTCCAACCCTTCATTCTATCTGCGTGTCTGTCCCATCTTTCTATTCTTTATTTTCATCTTTACGTCTATTAATCTGTAAGTTTCAAATATCATTGTTTTCCTAACTTTAAATGCTCCCAATTTGGGCCATCTTTATCCGCAGTGAATAATTTCGAAGCACGTACTTCTGGTTATCGGAGAACTCTCGAGCATTTCAAAGGACCTTTCCTTTTTTAGTTAATTATTTCGATGTCCTACTATAAATCCTTGTGTCCCATTCCGTTTCTACGTCGTGCCTCTTTACCTCATCGACTCGCAGGTTATTCTTTCACATTTTCCCAATTATATTTTTGTTGAAGAGAGTTGAATAGATTTCTGCATTCCGTTTTGAACTCTGCCTGACCTTATCTTCAGTTATTTTGCAGAATAATGTCTTTCTAAATACTTGCACGAGATTATCGTCCAAAATCTTCTTATTTGCATTACTTAGCTGTATCCTCAAATACTTTGACATTATCTCCTTGTTTTGTATCCAAAGTGCCAACTTGCCCACTTCCTTTTTCTTTCTTCTCTTACTTTTTCGTCGATGGTTTAGGTAAACAGCGTAGGAGGACTCAAGATACCCCCCCCCTGCCTTTAAGCAAAGCACTTTGGAAATTGAAATGCTTTTGCCAAAGCATATCCACATCGATCAAAAGATAATCACGATAATCTAAGTTTTTTTAGTTCTACAGTTTTTTGCTGATTTACGCACTCGTTCATTCGTTGGAAGCATACTAAAATAAATGAGTGTAAATAAAGACGAAATGCTCAAACGATGAATCGAGAACAGACAGGGCATTATCGAAATAGGGAACCTCTATAAAAGCAGAGCGGGACATAAGATTTGAATCCCTTTCTATTTCGAAACCAAAGGGTACTGGTCGTAGAACAATTAACTAATAGAAGTGTTAATTGATAGAAAGGCTGCTCATCGTTGAGTGTTTTTAAAGTGTTAAGAGACCGGAGGCAATTAAATTCTTAATCGTCCATGGTCTTGTGTTCTTGGTCGCGACCCTCACTGACGTTTTGATTAAAAAAATGGCAATGGCCTACCCCCAATTTTTTCTCTCGTCTAAGCTTGGCTTGATACTGAAAGTAATTATTTTTCAATAGTTTTATTTGCGCCATAAACTATCACCAATGATAACTAAGTAGGTATCCTGATAACTTGCTTCATTTTTTGATAAAATCAGCCGATCTCTATTTAATCAGCACCGGCACGACACGCAAGTGAAAGTCTTCCGGCATTGATGAATCTCACGCGCGTTGACTTGACGCCCCCCCCCCGGTACCAGGGAAACCGAAGAATTTTGTTTTTGACACGACCGAGTCGTCGGATGTCATTGCTGAAACGCTAAACTAGTCTAACGAAAAGAAATTCGGAAAACCCGGCCTTACTTTCGCCAAACGAACATGTGCTCGGTACCCACCTTATGTGTGTCGCTTGTTAACGTTTTGGAAATACCACACACTCATTTCGACACCCGAGCGAACATACACACACGGTGGGTGCATTATTTAAACGCGATAAGGACTCACTCGCCTACGAAATCGCATTTTTGTTTTCATCGATTTTTTTCCTCGCCCAAACAAGTACAGCGGCGCTCAAAAGTTTCAGGACCTACCCTTGCATGTACGCTGTCCATCACTGTACTATTCGCTGCTGTTTAGTTTTTATTAGACATCATTTGTGTTAATTTAACGTCGGTTTATCCGCAACCTCAATTGCGTTGTTATAATCGCGAGGAAAAAAAAATTTTTTTTTTAGGTTTTCAGGAATTATCCCGCCGCTAATTCGCGACAGGGACTTATTATTTCACCGCCCGTCGATAAAATTTGGCGAACGCGAATTTGCGTCACCAGCAAGACGCGTTTGTTGTTACGGCAACCGCAAAGATACGGCGAGTAATGCACAATTAACTCTGATGACGTGAAAAGAGGGTTCAGAGTACAGAAAACGAAGATTTCCCGATGTTTCCCGCAATCGCATGTGATTATTATAACGTGAGTCTGTCGTCTTGAGGGGGGGGCTTCTTGGTACTCTGCGTTTTGAGAAAAATGAGGAAGAAGTACCTCGTCATGCAAAAATTAGATTGTGTCATCAGTGGTCAGAACAACTACTTGAAATTTGATTACAATGTATTCACTTCGACGAAGCAAGATTCGTTCTTGGTCACTTCGATGGGAAATCAGGTCAAAAGGGGTTATTTGACGCATATGTGATTTGAAGAAAAATTTTGAAGTGCTGAAAACCGGTGAACGAAAGTTTTCTATGGGTGTCACGTATGTATAGAACGTTTCAGATTATTTGGAAGTCGTAAAGTAATCAATCTCATGTAATTTTCGTTCGTGTTTTGTTTTCAAGATTCAATTGTCATTTGGTTTGTGAAATTCGACTGTCATTCGATGTCGAAAGTCGTTCGTCTTTTGTTTTGAAGATTCGATCGTCACTTGATTTCCAAAATTCAATTTTTATTTTCGCGATTCAATTTCGTCGGAACTTCGATTGTCATTCGATTTTTAAAATTAAACGATCACTTGATTTTCAAAGCTGTGAACGTTCGCCTTTTGTTTTGAAGATTCTATCGTCGTTCGATTTCGTGGGTTTCGAAAATTGGATGATCATTTAATTTTCAAGGTCTTTCGTCGTTTGCCTGCAAGATTCAATTGTCATTGGATATTCAAAATTCGATTGTCATTCGATGACGAAGGTCGTTCGTCCTTTGTTTTTAAGATTCTATCCTCAATTGATTAAAAAAATTCAATCCCATTGAAATTTACAGAATTCGATCATCATTTGATTTCTAAAATTAGAATGTCATTTCATTCGTTCGCCTTTTGTTTCGAAGATTCGGTCATCAATTGATTTCAAAAAATTCAATTTTTATTTTCACGATTTGATTTCGTCCGTTCGTCTTTTGTTTTGAAGATTTGATCGTCGTTCGATTTCGTTGGATTTCCAAAATTTGATTATCGTTTGTCGTTTACTTGCAAAATTCTATTGTCATTGGATTTTCAAAATTCGATTATCATGCAATTTTCAAGCTGCGTTCGTGTTTCAATTGTCATTTGATTTGTAAAGTTCGATTGTCATTCGATGTCGAAGGTCGTTCATCTTTTGTTTTGAAGATTCCACCGTCACTTGATTTCCGAAATTCGATTGTTACTTGCATTTCACTGGATTTCCAAAATTGGATTGTCTTCTAATTTTCAAGGTCGCCTGATGTCGAGTTTCAATTTGTCATCGGATTTCCAAAATTCGATCGTCATTTGATTTTCAAGGTCGCCCGCTGTTTGCTTTCAAGATTCAATTGCTTCGAAAATTTTGGGGAAAAAATCCGAGTTGTTCGTCGTCTCTGGATTTCGATCGTCATTTGATTTCTAAAATTAGAATGTCATTTCATTCGTTCATCTTTTGTTTTGAAGATTCGATCGTCACTTGCAGATTTCAAAAATTCAATTTTTATTTTCACGATTTGATTTTCAAAGTTGTCCGTTCGTCTTTTGTTTTGAAGACTCAACCGTCGCTCGATTTCATTGGATTTCCAAAATTTGATTATCGTTTAATTTTCAAGGTCGTTTGCCGTTTGCTTGCAAGATTCAATCCGATTGTCATGTCAGTTTCAAGCTGCGTTCGTGTTTTGTTTTCAAGATTCAATTTTCATTTGATTTGTGAAATTCGATTGTCATTCGATGTCGAAGGTCGTTCGTCTTTTATTTTGAAGATTCGACCGTCACTTGATTTCCAAAGTTCAGTTTTTATTTTCGCGATTCAATTTCATTGGAACTTCGATTGCCATTCGATTTCTAAAATTAAATGATCATTTGATTTTCAAAGCTGTGAACGTTCGCCTTTTGTTTTGAAGATTCGATCGTCGTTCGATTTCGTGGATTTCCAAAATTGGATGATCATTTAATTGTCAAGATCTTTCGTCGTTTGCCTGCAAGTTCAATTGTCGTTGGATTTTCAAAATTCGATTCTCATTCGATGTCGAAGTTCGTTCGTCCTTTGTTTTTAAGATTCGATCGTCAATTAACTTATGAAATTCGATTGTCATTCGACGTTGAAGGTCGTTCGTCTTTTGTTTTTAAGATTCGATCGTCAATTGATTAAAAAAATTCAACCTCATTGAAATTTCCAGAATTCAATTGTCTTTCGATTTCTAAAATCAAATTGCCCTCTGATTTTCAAAGTCGTTCGTTCGTCTTTTGTTTTGCCGTCATTTGATGTCCCGAAATTCGGTTGTTACTTCCATTTCACTGGATTTCCAAAATTGGATTGTCTTCAAATTTTCAAAGTCGTTCGTCATTTGCAGTCGAGTTTAAATTGTTTGCTTTCAAGATTCAATTGCTTCGAAAATTTTGGGGAAAAAATCCGAATTGTACGTCGTCTCTGGATTTCCAGGATTCGATCGTCATTTGATTACTAACATTAGATTGGTATTTCATTCGTTCGCCTTTTGTTTCGAAGATTCGATCGTCACTTGATTTCAAAAATTCAATTTTTATTTTCGCGATTCAATTTCATTGGAGCTTCGGTTGTCATTAGATTTTTAAAATTAAATAGTCATTTGATATTCAAAGTTATCCGTTCGTCTTTTGTTTTGAAGATTCGATCGTCGTTCGATTTCATTGGATTTCCAAAATTTCGATTTCTTAATCCAAAATTTGGATTATTCAAGGTCGTTGGTCGTTCGCCTGCAAAATTCAATTGTCATTGGATTTTCAAAATTCGATTGTCATGCAATATTCAAGCTGCGTTCGTGTTTTGTTTTCAAGATTCAATTGTCATTTAATTTGTGAAATTCGATTGTCATTCGATGTCGAAGATCGTTCGTCTTTTGTTTTGAAGATTCGACCGTCACTTGATTTCCAAAATTCGATTGTTACTTGCATTTCACTGGATTTCCAAAATGATACATTTTTTATCTTTTAATTTTCAAGGTCGCTTGTTGTTGAGTTTCAATTTGTCATCGGATTTCCAAATTCGATCGTCATTTGATTTTCAAGGTCGACCGTTTTTGCTTTCAAGATTCAATTGGTTCGAAAATTTTAGAAAAAAGAAATCCGACTTGTTCATCGTCTATGGATTTCCAGGATTCGATTGTCGTTTGTTCTAACATCAGATTGTGATTTCATTCGTTCGCCTTTTGTTTCGAAGATTCGATCGTCATTTGATTTCAAAAATTCAATTTTTATTTTCGCGATTCAATTTTGTTGTGTTTGTTTTCGAGATTCAATTGCCATTTGATTTACGAAATTCGATGTCGAAGGTCGTTCGTTTTTTGTTTTTGAAATTCGATCATTAATGGATCAAAAAAAAAAAATTAATCTCATTGAAATTTCTAGAATTCGATTGTCTTTCGATTTCTGAAAAATTAAATTGTCCTCTGATTTTCATTGTCGTTCGTTTGCCTTTTGTTTCGAAGGTTCGATTGTCACTTTTTCAAAGTTATGCGTTCGTCTTTTGTTTTGAAGATTCGGTCGTCGTTCGATTTCATTGATTTCCATTTAATTTTCAAGGTCATTCGTCGTTTATTTGCAAGATTCAATCGTCATTGGATTTTCATAATTCGTTTGTCCTGCAATTTTCAAGTCGCGTTCGTGTTTTGTTTTCAAGATTGTCATTCGATGTCGAAGGTCATTCGTCTTTTGTTTTTAAGATTCGATCGTCAATTGATTTAAAAAATTGAATTTCACTGAAATTTGCAGAATTCGAATGTCATGTTTCATTTCTAACATTAAATTGTCCTTTGATTTTCAAAGTCGTTCGTTCGTCTTTTGTTTTGTAGATTCGACCGTCACTTAATTTCTAAAATTGTTACTTGCATTTCACTGGATTTTTAAATTTTCAAGGTCGTTCGTCGTTCGCTGTTGATTTTTCAATTTGTCATTGGATTTCCAAGATTCGATTGTCATTTGATTTCTAAAATTAGATTGTGACTTCATTCGTTCGCCTTTTGTTTCGAAGATTTCAATTTTTATTTTCCTGATTCATTTTTATTTTCATGATTTCAAAAATTATATAGCCATATGATTTTCAAAGTTCGTCTTTTGTTTTGCAGATTCGACCGTCGTTTGATTTTACTGATTTCCATTTAATTTTAAAGGTCGTTCGTCGCTTGTTTGCAAGATTCAGTTGTCATTGGGTTTTTAAAATTCGATTGTCCTGCAATTTTCAAGCTGCGTGCTTTGTTTTGAAGATTGTCATTCGATGTCGAAGGTCGTTCGTCTTTTGTTTTTAAGATTCGATCGAATCGGTTGATTTAAAAAATTCAATTTCTTTGAAATTACCCAAAATTCGATTGCCATTTGATTTCTAACATTAAATTGCCTTCTGATTTTCAAAGTCGTTCGTTCGTCTTTTGTTTTGAAGATTCGACCGTCACTTGATTTCCAAAATTTGTTTGTTACTTGCATTTCACTGGATTTTTAAATTTTCAAGGTCGTTCGTCGTTTGCTGTTGATTTTCAATTTGTCATTGGATTTCCAAGATTCGATTGTCATTTGACTTCTAAAATTAGATTGTGATTTCATTAGTTCGCCTTTTGTTTCGAAGATTTCAATTTTTATTTTCGTGATTCATTTTTATTTTCATGATTTCCAAAATTATATGGCCATATGATTTTCAAAGTTCGTCTTTTGTTTTGCAGATTCGACCGTCGTTTGATTTCACTGATTTCCATTTAATTTTAAAGGTCGTTCGTCGCTTGTTTGCAAGATTCAGTTGTCATTGGGTTTTTAAAATTCGATTGTCCTGCAATTTTCAAGCTGCGTGCTTTGTTTTGAAGATTGTCATTCGATGTCGAAGGTCGTTCGTCTTTTGTTTTTAAGATTCGATCGAATCGGTTGATTTAAAAAATTCAATTACTTTGAAATTTCCCAGAATTCGATTGTCATTTGATTTCTAAAATTAAATCGTCCTTTAATTAACCTAAAAAACTGGCCGCTCTTTGATCATAACTGCAATTTTTATTTGTATTCGTCGATTAACCTAAAGCTAGCCGCTCTTTGATTATACCTTCGGCTTACGATTTTTATTTGGAAAATTATTTCATTTTGTTATTTGTAAAAAGAATTTGTTCGTTTGTTCTTAGCCTTACACTAAGCCGGGTAATTAACGTATTCCGTCGCTAACGACCTTTGAATTACTTTCTCGGAAACTTTTAATTTTGGGAAATTTTAAGCGTCACTTACGGTCGGTTTTATTAATCCAGCCCCAAGAGAAGCTCAAGCTGTTCGAGGGGTCGTAAATTTCGCTTTGGCATTAATTTCTGATTAACCCAAGGGCTGACCGAACCCTCGCAAGAAAAAGCAAGTGATTTTTCCAACTTTTCTTTGTATGTATGAAGAATCTGTTAGATTAATTAAGGCGTAATGAGTAATTGCGTTTACTGTTACTATTAACGCCCGCAGAGACTGTTCGGAATAATTGTTTAATATTAATAAATTCGCGGCGTATTAGCATATGCGTTAATTTTATAAATAAAAATGATGGAATTCTCGAAAACGAACGGGCGCGTCTTTCCGGATCTGTGGCGAACGTTGTTGTTGCGTTTGCGTTTCCGTAAAGGGAACGAATGTCTTGTCTATCTCCTCTCTTGTGTTTGACTCATTTATTTAAATAAATATTACCGGCGGCTGGTAATGACGCCCGGGAATTTCGAACGAGGTTAATAAACAATAAATAAATTGGAAGAAAGTACGCGAGCTCTCGTTCTCGTCGTGGTCACATTGCATTGCGGCTCTACTGCGCATGACCGGGGATTCCCAATCTCGACCGCTCGCTTGGATCGGTTGCCACACGCACACACTTTTAGTTGTCGAGCTGTCGAGGAAGGTGGTAGTTGTATAACGATTAACGATCCGATTAAAATACGAATAATTGTCGATTTGCTAGCGCAGAAAGGGGGTTGTGAACGCAGTTGCTGATCCTCTTGTTACGCAGAGTGACTTTATATCTGAACTGTTTACGCCCTTCCGGAGGACGTAAAGCGAAAAGTGTGTGTATGTGCGTGGGGCCATTTTGAAAACAAGTGTTTGTTTAAATAACCGACCAGCATCCAATATGTCTGGAAATTTTGCAGATGCATCCAAGCTTCACCCTTCGGGTATGACCGAGGAAGATAAACTCGACCTGTACGAATCAAGAACCGACAGTGGTTTCATTTCATCGGGCAGCATCATAGTTTCTGGTGAAATCGCGTCCGAAGAGATCGACAGGAAGAGCCCCAAAGGGGCGACAGACGATAACCTAAAGACCCCCGACATCGAAGGTGATTACATGAGGCTGGACAGTGGCCTGGGGCTCGAGCTGACGAAGAGTTTTTCTTCGAGCCAGAGTTACAAGAGCAGCGGCCTCAATGACCTGAGCACGGGCTCGGTGATACTAACATCCCCATCGTCTCTGATCAAGCCCGTCGAGGAAGAACAACCCTGGGAACTCTACTACAAACAGGATGAGAATGGAGATACGTAAGTGAATTTTTTTCTTTAATTTCCAAACATCCGTGTAGCTACAGCCGTCTATAAATACCGCAGGCGCGTGATAATTTCTTAAATAAACGCGCTGAGATAACATTAATCCAGAAGCTATCGTCGGCCAATTAGCGCGATTTATTTTTTTTTAATATAAATTCACGTCAATTACAAAGCACAAACGCGCGCCTCTCAAACGTCGTCGCATTCGTTACTTAACAATTGTAAAGGCGAGTGCGCATCCGAACACACGCGTCGCATACTTAAAGCCGCGTCCACACCCCACCGTCAGGCCATCAAGAAACAAAGAAGTCGCGTACACACTTCAGCATGCAGCACCAAGAATCAATACCTTACACAGTTTTAAGGCCGCGTACGCACGTGCTCTAAAACCATCAGGATTTCTTCTACGAATCGTTCTGTGCGACTGCATTTCTACATTCAACCCTGAAGTACGTCATGTAACGGTATTTTTTCTCGGTACACACAATGCTAGCTTGCTTGCTTCATTGGAGAAACCGCAACGTCACAGGTTAAAACATTGACTGCGGTTTTTCAGCGGAATTTAATCTCGTTTTCGTCGTTATCTGGGTTTTTTCGAGGGGTTTTCTGGGACGCACTCGGTTTCGCAACGGACACACGCCTCCAAATGTCACACGATATCGATTAAGTCGGTTACGCACTTTTTGAAATGGCCCCAAAATCACCTTCGCGTTTCCCGGATGTACAGTCGCAATCTCAATTCATGACATAACCTTTACAGAAAAACTCGTCGTGGACACTTTATTTGTGGTTTCCAAGCAACAAATACTTTAGGATATTAAGTAGTAAGATTTGGATGCATTCAACGGTTTTGAAAGAAAATGATACGATGATCTATAAGCTATAAGCGTCATGAATTATGATTGTGACTGTACATGCATTTGACCGCCCAAAAAATCCATTTTCAATTGAATCCGCCAGGGGCGAGCCATGTTTTGAAAAATCTTGAACTTGACATTAAGGTCGGTTCTTCTCGATTTTACAACCTTAATAAACTAAAGCCGGATATGCACTTGATCATTCTCAGGAAGTCGCTCCGTTTAATTTAATTAACCTTAAAGATTAAAGCCAGGTGTGCACTTGATCGTTGAGGAAGTCGCTCGACATTTCGATAGTCGCTCTCATGCTTGATTAATTCCGGGACAAACCAAAACGTCACGGGTAAACCCCTTCCTGGACGGTTTCCAGCAAAATCCCTGTATTTTAATTTCCGAAGTTGCCCGCAGGGTTAAACCCGAGCCTCCCCCCCTCCCTTTTTGTGCAACACAACTCGATTTCGAAAAGTCTGTTAAATGCCAAACCTGAAGTGTCAGGGCTAGGATTCCGAAATTTGTTTGATATTCGAGAATTAAAGGCGAGTCCGCACTCGATGTAGTTTTAAGGCCGTTTAAATTAAATCCGCCAGAGGCGAGCCATGTTTTGAAAAATCTTGAACTTAACATTAAGCCCGGTTGAACGTTCTTCTCGATTTTACAACCTTAATAAACTAAAGCCGGATATGCACTTCATTATTAGGGAAGTCCCTGCGTTTAATTGAATGAACCTTCAAGATTAAAGCCAGGTGTGCACTTGATCGTTCAGGAGGTCGTCCGACATTTCGATAGTCACTCTCATGCTTGATTAATTCCGGGACAAACCGAAACGTCACGGGTAAATCCCTTCCTGGACGGTTTCCAGCAAAATCCTTGTATTTTAATATCCGAAGTTTCCCGCAGCCCCCCCCCCCTCCCTTTTTGTGCAACACAACTCGATTTCGAAATGTCTGTTAGATGCCAAACCTGAAGTGTCAGGGCTAGGATTCCGAAATTTGTTTGATATTCGAGGATTAAAGGCGAATCCGCACCCGAAGTAGTTTTAAGGCCGTTTGCGCACTATCTTTGGCTGGCGTAGAAGATGAGATTTAAAGTCATTTGCTCTGGGGGGGGGGGTCAAACCTTCGAGGGTTTGTAAACGAGTGCATAGCAATTTTGTTTTTGGTACGTCAAATACAATCACGTGGTCTTCTTGTTTCATCAAGTATAAAAGCGAACGCGTACGAAGCAACAGATCAGGTGATTTTTGATCGTTAATGATGTGCCTTTAACTTGTACAGAGTGTTTCTGTTAAGGCCAGGTAAACACTGCGTGTTATAACATTTGTTACATGACCCCATTCATCCGTTTGCCACTCTTCGAATAAGAGACCACGTGACTCTCAGTTGTTATCGTTCTATCTTACTCTGACTTGCAGGACGTGCTTGTATTAAGGCCGAGTAAGCACTCAAGCGTTTACTGCATTGCATTCGTGTTTGACGCATCGACATTAGTTATAACCAGAGATGCGAATTCAGACCTGCGTGCACTCTCGTATTTTGTACGCAAGCGGTGGACTGAATTCGTACTCCTGGTTATAGCTAAAGATGTTTGCGTTTTGGAGTGACGATTCGAGTTATAACAGCAAAAGCCTGTTTCACACTTTTTTTTTGGCACAAACTGATCTCGTCGAGGGGGGGCAATGTAGAATTAACAGTATTTTCGTTACATTGATGCACAATTCCGGGATCTTCCGAGGCAAAGATTCAATAACACCAAAGCGTGACCTTGTCCGTTCATAACCAGTGTAGGTTTTTTTATTATTTTGCGTTTACATTACGTAGACGCACGCATTTGCGGTATGTTCCCCTGCGAAGGTCATTATATTGTTACGGTAAACTCGTAAATTAGGTTGGCAGGCTTAAGTTCTGATGTTGTCGCTTTTTCGCTCGTTTTTTCCGCTGTTTCGGTCCTTGATGCGTGTTCGTCTCTCTGAATAATCGATCACGTAACCCGTCATCGTTTAATTAAATCGCCTCGCGATTTCGACCTTTGATTCGCTGGCGACTGAAAAATCGTTATTGTTGTTGTTGTTGTTGCCGGAGGTTCCGCATCCTGGATGGAAGAAGACGGCGACGTTGCGCGAAACGAGGGCCCCTAATTCGATTTTCGGCGCCAATTTGCACGCCCCCTATAATTCGACGCGTTACGTAATTCGCCGCCGGATTAACGACTTTCGTTTTTTCTCTCATTAGAGCTTCGAGGTGAGGAGGGTATAGTCGGAGGCATTTCGTCACTCAACAAACCCATACGTAGATCATTAAAGTTTAGAGATGCTAGTGACCTTGAGCGGATTTTTTTTGCGCGTGCTTAATTACACCTCATTTTCCGGGACGTATTACGTAACACCATTACACCATTTGTTGTTGTTGTTGGTGGTGGTGCATGTACATAGATAGATATATACATATATACTTGAGGGGGGGAAAAATTCCCGTGGAAGAATAATTTACATGTTGGCTGGCGTACGTGATTCCTCGAAAATGTAATTTATGCAGAACCGGTCCCGCAGATGAGAAAACTATGTGTGAAATGTGTGTCTCCTTGTTTCGTTAATTATCCATTTACCTGGCCCCCCTCGTCCCCCCGTCCCACCTCACTCGCAGCCGTCCGTATATTTGGACCTGGAATTTCCTATCTTAATTAGCATTTCGGTTACGGCCGATTTACACTGTGTCTGGTCGGGTCACATGTTCGTCAGTGTTTTGACCTTTCGTCCGCCTCCCCTCTCTCACTTTTCGTCGCCCCAAACGAAATTTGAGGATTACCCAGCCAAGCACCATACATAAATCCTGCATATTTTATTATTATTATTATTATTGTTGTTATTGTTGTTATAATACGTTTTCATTATCATACGAACTTGTGTGAGTGTGAGTGAGCTTGTTGTTGGTTATTTAAAAAATGATGTCAGAGGTATTTGCGTACCTACACGAGGGGACATGTGATCATAATTATTTATAACAGATGTTTTACGCTTCGGTTCTAATTTATCAGTAACTTTGGCTTTTGACCGGCTCGGTTGCAACTCATCAGGGCCAATTCACACCGCACAGTCCCGAAGCTTCCACAACTTCAACAACCAAACGGAAGCAACCCTTTCTTTCTTTCTTCAGGTGTTTCACAGAACGTCATTGCTTTTTCGACCCCCTCAATACAGTTGCACCATGAGTTTTCTCATCAAGGCCCGTTCACATTGTGCAGTCTGCGATTCACTTTCTTTCTTTTGTGATATTTGTCCATCCGGTCTTCTCAATGCCTCAAAACTGCTCGTCGTTGGTTTTCTCAGCGCATTCCAGATCTTTGCTTCAATTTCGTTTCAAAGCGTTGGCCTTCTCCCTTTCCAATTCCCTGCTTGTGCAATACTTTTTTTTTTTTTTGTCAAAGGTCCTCGTGCATCCTTGCGCCATTTCCGAATTATTCAAGGCCCCAATTTCCCCCCCTTTTTCCAGTATTTCAATTCCATTCACACCGTATCTAGAACTCTTAAACGGCCCTCTTATTCCCACTTGAACCAAACGCTTGAGCTGTGACGTTTGAGGTCGTGTTCTAAGTGATACTTAAAGTGCTTAAGTGTTTGGACCACTGGCCATCAGCATCGTAAATAAAGAAGCGGGGAAAACAATTGGCTTTCAATTTGGAACCGTGTTCTGAAGGTGATTCGTGGGATATCGAAGGCGAAACGTCTGAAGACGAAACCTCTGAAGAGGAAAATGCAGCTTCTGTGTTTGCCCTTCATAACCCAGCTGTTCTTCTGTTTAAAACATCCAGAGAGCTGTTAAGAATTGTTGGAGGGGATACGTAACAGCAGTTCGTCTTTTTTTTTTCAAGTTCCCTTGATCGATTCAGACAGTGTCTTGACTTAATTTAACCTAATTTTCTAAGACTTTCAAAATAATTTCTACGAGTTTTTAATTATTTAACTTTTAATAGACAAATCTATTTTTCAAAAAATGGTCTTCGTGTAGAAGAAATTCCAGTTTAACTTTTACAATGACGACAGACTTGGACGTTGATTGGTTCAAACCCCACGAGATTATTCCGTATATCACTCGTATTCATCCACCTTGATAAGTTGCTTGGTTAGGTTGCTTCGGGTAGAAATCTCCTCCCATATTCAAGATGTTTCCTAATAGTACTCCAGGATTCAGATAAGACATCATTGCACCATTCCTTTTACCCAATCTTCCTCCTGGAAACTTCTTTATTTTCCATTGCTTCAATCACACCCTTGTTGCCTGTGATTCATTGACATCTTTGCCCTTTTTCAACCTTCCATTCCTCTTTACAGAACCTTACCAAGTTGTCTCTGTTTTATACCAACGCAAATTACCTTTTCTATCATTGCTTCTTCGTTTCTTTGATTATGTGTTCTGATTCTTGCAAATTCTGCGTGAATTTATAAAGCCTGCAGCTTGAGGGTTGACCATATCTCTCCATGGTTCTCCAACCTAATTTTGGATAACCACAGTAAGCCATTAAGTCCCTTGCCCAACACTTGTTCTAACCTAAATATCCCTCGATTGCCCCCATGATAGAAATACGTAATTTTTTGGTCGAAATTAACTAACTTTGAGGTCCATTTGGTATAATTAGTGCACATTCTTCTTTAGTCATCAGAGTTTGAGATCTCTAGCGAAAGAGTGTGGCATTGGTCAATTTTGACAGTTCCGTAATTTCGATGCCACATTCAAAAGTTGAAAATAAAAATTAGATGTCGTCGAATTTCTCTAACACATTGCCTTGCTTGGTTGTCTCGGCGTTTCTTTTTTTTCTTGCCAATCTTCCTCCTGGAAACTCCTTTATTTCCATTGCTTCAATCACATCCTTGTTGCCTGTGATTCATTGGCATCCTTGGCCTTTTTCATCTCCCATTCCCCATTACAGAACCTTACCATGTTGTTTTATTTCAACGCAAATTGCCTTTTCTACCATTGCTTCTGATTATGTGTTCTGGTTCTTGCAAATTCTGCGTTAATTTAAAAAAGCCTGCATCTTGAGGGTTGACCATATCTCTCCATGGTTCTCCAACCTAATTTTGGATAACCACAGTAAGCCATTAAGTCCCTTGCCCAACACTTGTTCTAACCTAAATATTCCTCCATTGCCCTCATGCATTGAAATACCTAATTTTTTGGTCGAAATTAACTAACTTCGAGGTCCATTTCTAACATTGATCTACTTTGACAGTTCCATAATTTCGATGCCATATTCAAAAGTTAAGGATAAAAATCAGATGTCGTCACCGTCACATTGCCTTGCTTGGTTGTCTCGGCGTTTCTTTTTTTTTTTCTTGCCAATAGTGAAACTGAAAATCGCAATGTTGGTAATCCACCACGTAATTCATTGTTTCCGGAGAATTGGTTTTGTGTAAGCGACTTCGATGTGGGTCAATCTCTCCAACGTCGCGCCTGTGTGTGTGTGTGTGTGTGTGTTTATCGGCGACGACGACCTTGGGGTTTTTCGGTTTTAGAAAATTCGCAAAAGAAACTAACTGAGTTCAAATCACGCTCGCCAGTGACGTACTCGACCTTTACACACCGACCTTTAGATTACCACTTTTTCCGTTATCAAGTTCACAGTACTCGCATAAAAAATGGAGGTGACGCAAAACATTACGAAAGTATCACAATAAAAAGCATGCATCTTGAGCATGTTTAAAGGCCTCCATCAAAATTCCGCTGCGAGCGAACGTGAACGTACCTTAATGGTACCGCAGACGAATTTTTCAAGTTTACGTCATTAAACTCCTCCAAATCGACGATTAATAATAATTGCGCTCAGTTAGACGGTTATTAAAATCCCCCTTCCCCCCACTTCTCCTTACCCGAATCGACTGGAAAAAAAAATGCCACGTGTGGTGCAGGTGATTTTCTTTTTCTTTTAATGTCAATAAAAGTGCTGAAATTCCGCAAGGTGGTGTTATGAGTCCCGTCCGGAAAGTACGAAAACGGCGAATGACGCACGAAATAATTCGATTGTTCACTCTGTGCCCACACCTGATGGTGTGTGTGTGTGATACAAAAACCGAAATTCCCTGTTAATCGGCGCGCGTTATCACCACCACGGTGTTTCGAGAATACCGCACGCCATTCCACGATGATAGGTGAAAATTCCCAGCATTTCTCCGGAAATTTCGAAATCGTCCGCGTCCCTATACGCGGGAATTTCGGTGTGAGCGTCGGGAAAGTTTTCAGTTTGTTCGTAAACGCCATCTGGGAAATACGGGCGAGATATAAGCGAGGAAGGGACCGGCTGAGGGATCAGTCCGAGCGAGGTGTCCCGCAAGGTGGTACGAGTGCACCTTTAACGTTTCTGTGATAGATTCTCTGTGATAATGGTGGCTATACGTTTCGGTGCAGCGAGCAAGTGTTGTGGTGAATCGTGGAATTATTTTGCGAAGTAAGCTCGAGGAATTATTAAACTAACATGATTGTGAAACGAGCGTTATTTTAAAGGGGGCTGAGGTTATCGCAATCTGGGTGTTATCTCTGCAGCGGCGTGGTTCGTTTAGTTTGTTTGAAATTTGGTTGAGGGAGTAGCAATGTAGAGATTGTTGGGCAAATGATATCGTGCGACCTCTTTTCACTTATTTGTTTTAAGATAAGAATTAATCAATTGTTTTTCTTTGAGTATCAAAAGTTTTCTTTCCGATTGTACATTTTATATTCGTTCTTGTATATATTCTTCTTTCGTTTCATTTTTTCGTTACTCTCCGCATTCAATCTAGTTTCAGTTTGTAATTGTTACAATTTTTTTTTTTGTTTTTGCAATCTATTCAAATTTACTGCGTGTTTAATTATTTTCTGGTTGTTTTTGTTTGCCTTCAGTTTCGTTTTTGACTTATGCATCGTTCAAATTTCTAATCTTCTTGTCGCTCCACTTCTTGACTCTTCTTCTCACGTACCATACAGACATTACGTTTTGTTTTATTTTTCTCCAATGTAATTCTTATCAGTCACACTTCATTTGTTTTTGCATTTTGTGTATCTTTATCATTCATTGTTCTCTTTTTGATTTTAAGATTTGGCTTGCTCGTCCTTTTGCTTTATTTTTTCGTGTTAGTTTTTATATTCATTTCGTTACTTGTTTATATTTTTGGAACCATTTCGTTTGTTCGTTCCTCTTCTCATTTAAACTAGTTTTAGTTTGTAATTGTTCATTTTTTAAAATTTTTCATAGTTACGATTTCCTTGTTGTTTCTTCATCTTTGGCTGTAATTTTCCCGAATCGATTTTTTGTTGTCTTCTTGTAACTCCACTTGATTTTTCTTCCCATACGTTTTTCATTTAGAATCTTTTCTTTTTCTTTACTTCCCTTCGTGGTGGAAAGAAGCATTATTTCTGCAACTACACCTTTCTATATTTCCATCCATCTTATTCTAACTTGGATGATTAGGGTATTTGAATTATTTCCTTTTTTTTGCTTTCATACTTTGTCTGCTTCCAATTTTCTTAACCTTCTTTCTTGGTTAGGATTTTCGCTTCGATTTTCCATGCATAAACGGGCGGTTCTCTCATTTCCTTTGCCCTTTTGAGTTAGTTCTTGTTTTTTCGTTTCTTTTCCATTCAATTTGTATTTTTTTATTTTACAATCCACCAACTTCTTTGTGTTGATTTTGATTTACATTGACAGTGCCCTTGCATTTCATTTTTAAACATCCCGTCTTCTTTCACATTCATTTTCTTCAATCCACGCTCTTAAATTTTCATCAAGCCTCCTTTCTTCAATTGCTTCTACTTAAACTGCCATTCTAGTCATTGATCTTTATGAACTTTAATCATTGTATGTTTTATTTTCTATTCTACTTGATTGGTTTCTTTCGATTTGCTTATTTCATCCTTCACGGTTTCTACTCTTTCAGATCCAGCGACCAAAGGGAGGGAGCAATACTTCTACTAGTTTCTTTACAATCCAATCCATCTCTTCCTAGCTTACGTAATTTAATAATTTATTTCCTCTTTTGTTGCGCTCATACTTTGCTGCCCATTTCCATTTCCTCCCGAGTCTCCTTTTTTGTTATGGTTTTATTTTCCTTGTGAATTAGTTGTTCTTTTCCCCCATACAATCGACCATTAATAATTTCTTCTTTCCAGACTCTTACACGATGCTATCATAGAAGGCTTCCTAGAGGTGACCTTGGCCTTAATCAAAGCAGCACCGGCTCCAGCCCTTCTGGATACGGCCAACGACGATGCCCAAACTCCCCTGCACCTTGCGGTAGCAACCGGCCAATGGAGAATAGCCAGATGGTTAATAGTGGCTGGCGCACGACCTTGCCCCCGAAACCTTCAGGGTGATTCGCCCCTTCACATCGCAGCGAGAATGGGCGACATCTACTCCTGTAAGGCCATCACGGACGCGGTACAACAACACGAAAGGGACGTCCTGAACCTGAAGTACCCACCGCAACCCTACCAGCAGTGCGACCTGGACCAATGGAACTACGACGGTAAGTGCCCCCAACCAAATTTAGAGCTTTCGCGATCGTTTGTTATTGCCGTCGAGGTGACGTCATTGAGATTTGGCCCGAAGACAAGTCGACGTGTCGACGTTTATCGGTGGAAGAGTATAATTCGGGCGCGTCCGAGCGTTGCGTGGGTGGTTCGAGGTTGGACGGATTTAGGATCGGGAAGGTGCGCCCGGAAATTTCAACATTCAAAAAAAAAAAGAAAAGAAAAACAAATGTCGAGGTGAAGAGACCACTTCCTGTTTTGCGGGAAGTGAAACAACCTGTTGACCCTCTTGCGTTTGACGTGTCCTGAGGAATCCTTGCGTCGGGAAGCAGGAAATTGCCTCGATACTAGCAATAAGTTGTTTTCCGGATTTGGTTTTGTTGGGTACATTCGTGGGCAATACCAATTGTTTTTTTTTTTTTGATCGAACGAGCTACGTAATCGCACGCGAAGCTTCATATCATTCCGTTTAGTAGCGAAAGTGTTCCGTGCCTTTCGTGTCCTTGACGCGAAATGTTATTAAAACTGTTCTTCGCCGCGTACAACCGAAATGTCTGCGTTTATCGCTGGCGAACGGATGTTGACGCGCAAACAGGAAACTTCTGGTGGAACTGAAAACTTTCCACTGAGGACCTCTAACAATCGTCTATCAGGTCGAGACCTGCTCAATGTTGATAACGTTGAAAAACTCTACCCTATTTCTTGTTGTACAAGATTTGGTTCATTTTAATTTGTATCAACTTTTAAATTGAATTGCAAATTATCTGAAAAAATAGAACATGTTCTACCTACAGCCGAGACATTTTCATTGCCGAAATTGAAACGAAGAAGAAGAAATGGGGTAGTGTAAAGCGGCCTTAAGATTAAATAACGCCACCTCTCGGATTATTATTGAAGTAATTTTTTAAACGGAAGTCTTAAGTAAATGCCACTTTCCTTCTCCATTAAAATATTCGAAAGCATTAATAAGCCGAAATTAATCCGGGGAATCCCAGAACTATGAGGTGAACGCCACGGCTACAACATCCCTCAGTGGCGTAGTAGATACCATTCTGCACAAATATCAACCAAAACGCAACATAAACATCCTGATCTCCGTGGACGGAGATTTTATCCAGAAACCAGCTTGAAGTGAACTCTTCCGAATGTCTTAAGTTCATTCACCGCGCGCGTTATGGTACAACAGCACACTTGCCTCATGTCGTTCGGACTCAACAAGTACAAGGAAGCCAACAATGAAGAAAGTATTTGAAAATTCCGGCGAACAATGCCATCTCTCGACTTTTAACCGTACCAGGGAAGAGAAGGTTTAAACAAATGAAGACTATAAAGTTGCATTGTCAAGACTGCGTAATTCGGACTCTACAAGTGCAAGGAAGCCAACTTGGAAGAAAGTATTTGAAAATTACAGCGAATAACGCCATCTCTCGACTTTTAACACTACCAAGGAAGAGAAGATGTAAACAAACGAAGACTATAAAAGTTGCATTATCAAACAGATCTGACTAGGAAGCCCAGGGATGACGCCTCATCATTTCGAATGACCTTTTACATCCACCGATGCGTGTCTCTGATCAATCCCAGTCACATTAAAAGAAAAAAACTGACGGAAACTGGAAGTTTAAAAAATTTAATTCTCAATAGATGGCTGCACAGTCTCGTTTGGAAAAAAAAGACACTTTTACATTAATTGAGACGCATCGACGGAGTATAACGCCATCGATTGTTAAGACTGCGAATGTCCGAAGCAGATCTGGGAGCACCTACGATTACATCGAACCGCCAAATTCCAGTTCAAGAAACAATTGAGTTGCAGTGCGTAAGGCCAGTTTCCCTGAGATCCGGCTGAGGCTATTTGAAGTCATCCCATTTGACTTTTGTTTTTGACAGAACCAGAAGCTGATGTTCTCTGTAAGAAAATTATGATTCAATAAATTCTCAATAGATGGCTCCACGATCTCGTCTGGAAAAAAAACTAGTTTTAAGTGAATTAAGCACACGCCTCAGCGTGCGTTCATGAAATGAAACAAAAGACGATCAGAAAAACTACAAACAATGGGGAAAAAAGGCAAAAGTAAGAAAAGGCGATCAGACAAATTAAAAACGAGAAAAAGTTAAAACAAATACGACCGAAGAAATACGAAAAAAATTAAATAATCGGAAGAGATAAGCTCAAATATCAGAATGAACAGTAAGAGAAACGAGAGAGGATAAATAAAATCAAATATTAAAAAAAAAGCAAAACATAAGACGATCGAAAAAATTAAACTCGAATATGCAAGCGAAAGGAAAAATGACAAACGATCGGAGGAAACGAAAAGATAATTTAGAAACAAAATCTGCAAACAATCGAAAAAAAGTAAAAAAAAAACAACAAAAGACGATCAGGAAAACTACAAACAATAGAAAAAGAATGTGAAAGAAACAAAAGACGATCAAACAAGTTAAAAACGAGAAAAAGTTGAAACAAAGACGCTCGAAGAAATACGAAAAAAATTAAAGAATCGGAAGAGATAAGCTCAAATATGAGAATGAATAGAAAGAAAAACGAGAGAGGATAAAGAAAATCAAATATTTAAAAAAAAACAAAACATAAGACGATCGAAAAAATTAAACTCGAATATGCAAACGAAAGGAAAAATAACAAACGATCGGAGGAAACGAAGATAATTTAGAAACAAACTGCAAACAATCGAAAAAAAGTAAAAACAAAAACAAAAGACGATCAGGAAAACTACAAACAATGGTAAAAAAAAGGTAAAAGAAACAATAAAAATGAGAAAAAGTTAAAACAAAGACGATCGAAGAAATACGAAAAAAATTAAAGAATCGGAAGAGATGAGCTCAAATACGAGAATGAATAGAAAGAGAAACAAGCGAGGATGAATAAAATCAAATACTAAAAACAAAAGACGATCGGAAGAACAAAAGCCGCCCAGTTTGAAATGAATTGAAAAACGCCCCAGCAGACTTACAAATTTGATCTTGTAATGAGCGGATCACAGCGCCATCTTTTGCCAAGACTACAAATGTCTGGGGGTGCATCGTGCACCCAATTGCAATTAAAAAAACAATTGAGCACCACCATCACATTCGGCTGAGACGTATTTGTAGAGCCACCTCAATTCACATTAATTTTTTTTTGACAGAACCAGAAACTGATGCCCCATGCCTAGAAGTTTACAGTACAATTAGTTCGCAATAGATGGCTCCACAATCTCATCTGGAAAAAGCCCAGTTTTAATTGAATTGAGACGCCCCAGTGTGATGTAGAGCCATTCCATTGTTAAGGTTAGGAATGACAAGAAATTCCTCCGGGGGAGTCGCCAAAATGCAACTTTATTTACAGCACCTGCTACATATCTCTGAAACGCCCCCTAACAATTCAAGTTTAAAAAAATATTTGACAGTACAGCTCCACACTGCCGCGTCGTCTGGAATTAGTTCGATTTTAAATGAATTTTGAGCCCCCACAATCGAAATTGATTGTCTGGAAGTAGCCCAGTTTTACACAAATTGAGACATTATTAAAGTCGCGTCAGCGCCATCTCCTATCTAACAACAACAACAACCCTTTTTTAAAGTGACGTTTTCAAGCAAATAACTGCTTTTTTTCCTTGCAAAAACCGTTTTGAGGCTGCCTCTACGAAACGAGCGTCCGTCACTGTTTTGTTTTTACCTCGTCGCTTCCTGTTTTGCAGGAAGTAAAACGGCAGGCACGTCGATGTCAAAGAACTCGCGCAGTTAACCAGGTGAAAACAATACAATTAATAGGTATCGACTAATGTGAAAACCCAAAGTAGAGTTCTCGGGGAATCCCAGAGCCACGAGGTGAACTAATGAAGATGATGACATTCGCAATTTGATATAAAAACTCGCGAGTTACAGTGAGCAGACCATAGCGCCATCTCGTGGTCATCGACAATAATCTTTTTTTTTTTCTACTACAAAGTAAATACCACTGTTTTTATCGCGTCAAAGTAGAACCGTAAAATTGCATTATTAATTCTATGAAAACCCCGAAATGGATCTGGGGGAATCCCAGACAGCAGGACCACGAGGCACGTCGAATCACATAGATAGGTATTCGAGAGCGCAACTGCCGCCGGTTAAGGTCTGTGACGTTGATGACGTACAGCCGCACGCCTTCGAAACGTAGTACACAATGGCATTTGCATTTCAAATTCGTTTAAAAACCGTTCTCGATCCGGGGGGCTTACGTAACTTTGAACTTCGCGTGATTTCATTAACAGCGAGTTTTAATTACCCTGCGGCTCACTTTCTTAATCCCCCCCCCCCTCCGTTCACCATGTTCATCTGATGTGAAAACGAGCAGGCAGGCACAAAAGAAGCTCGGCCGATGTATATTATTAATATTGGGTTTTGCCCAGGTAACGGCGGCGTGACATGGAATAACCCTGTCGGTGTTTATGGTGCCGTGTCATGAAATGTATGTACAGTGGCGTGCATGCGTGCGTGTATAGGCACGCAGGGACGGCGACGGCGCGCCATTATCACAGCCGCGTCGCGTCCTTGATTCGGACACGCGAAAAAAATTGCGCTGTTTTGATTCGTTCGCAAACACCGAAACGTTCGCCTCTGCGCGCGGATTTTGCATCACTGGAAAAACCGAGAGCTGTTGTACTGTGTAATAAATAAATACAATGTGTTAATTGTTATTAAAATATTTGTTATGTTTTAGCTTGCGCGTGTTCGGCAAAAAAATAATAAAAACAATACGTTTTCTGACGCGCGCATTTTTTTTTTTTTTTAATCTGCCGCGCGCATCCGTCTACGATGATAATAAATAGGAAATTCTGGAATGTTTTCTTACTTAACTCAGTCACTCACATCGGATGGATGATGTAAACGTGTTGTTCAGCTACATCATAAAACGAACGGTCATTATAATATTTTAATATTAATATTTTTGCCTTTCGTTTATAATAAGCGCGCGCATATCAAATCATCGCTCAAAAAAAAATTGACGATCGAGTTTTTCTTCTGGGAGAAACTTATGGTGGTGTTTATAACTTCACGTCTGAACGCGGCTCTCGGTAGGTAAAAAAAAAATCCGTTTGGGAATCCCTGTCGTTTGAGCCGAGCGATTCAAGGCGGTCCGCATGTAAACAGTGGTATGACTTTCAAATTTACCGTGACTAAATTAACAGTTGTTTTTCTCGCTTTTTTCCCCCCTTATGCACTTCGAGCCTCTCTCGCACATAGTTAAATCGGAATTCGTTCGAGGATGACTTTTGTTTTGGACTCGCGGCCAAAATTTAATGACTGCACTCGATATGCAACGGAAAAAAATGGTTTTTCTGCAACCCAGGGAAAATAGAAAATACTTCGCGTGTAAACAAGGTCACTACTTTCGAGCAAGGCCTACGTCGAAAGCAAAAACTGCGAAAAAGTTACTTTACATGTCCCCGTTTTTTTCATTTTTAATTACAGGGGAATGCCATAAAGTAAAGGCACTTTCTTTCATGCGCATCAACTAATTTGCACCTTCCTCTTAGTCTTAGGTATTTCTCTAACATGTGGTAAAAGGAATTCGTTCTACTTAAAGTTGTTTTATTTCACTTCTTGTTTGTTTAAATAAATATTTTTGTAATTCGCGTAACTCTTGAAAAAAAAATAACGGCGACACTGGAGGGAAAACGCGGATATGTTTGCAGAATGTCTGAGGCAAAGACAAGCGAATTATAGAGTCTCGGTTTCGAGTGAAATGCAAAAGGGGGTAGAGCAAGAAAAATAATTAACAAATTAGGGTGAAAGTGAGAACAAAAAAAAAATCACCACGAAACTGGAAGAAAAACGCGGATGTATTTGCAGAATGTATGAGGAGAAGACAAGCGAGTTATAGAGTCTCAGTTTCAAGTGAAATGCAAAGGGGGAAGAGCAAGAAAGACAGTTAACGAATTAGCGTAGAAGTAAGAATAAAAGAAATCACGACGAAATTGGAAGAAAAACGCGGATATGCTTGCAGAGTGAAGGTGAAGAAGGCAAGCGAGTTAGGGGGTCTCAGTTTCAAGGGAAATGCAAAGTAGAAAGACTGTTGACGCCACCTCCTACCTATGCGTTGTTATATTCTTTGTTTAATTTCTTCTTCGTTCAATAATTTTGCGATTCATTCTGAATTAACGAAAAATCTGAGAAATTTCGTTCTAAACGACGAGCCACAGTTCGTTATTTATTTTAAATCAAAACAATTACTTTTCCATTTAAATTTTAAATTAAAAAAAATTAGAGATATTTAATAAATCGTGAGGAAATATAAAAGGCTACCAGTTCTCTGTATTAAAGTTCCCCCCCCCCCCTTATTCTGTAACCCATAACGACAATCGTTAAGTCACATTTATATTGACCAATCAGTATGTAGAAATGTCGTTGTATCTAAGTAGTGATTGGTCACTTAACAATTGTCGTTACGAGTTACAGAATGGAGGAGTTAATATGTAACTCATACCGACATCGTTACATAACAACAATTGTAAGCGACATTTTTTGATCAATCAGTACAAAAAATATGTCACTTAATGATTGACGTTATTTAACGATATCGTTATGAGTTACAGAATTAATAGGGGAGTCAATATGCAATTCAAAACGATATCGTTAAATAACGACAGTCGTTAAATGACATATTTTGACCAATCAGTACCAAAACTATGCCACTTGACGATTGTTGTGATGAAGTACAGAATAAAGGAGTCATTATGTAACTCGTAACGATATCGTTAAATAACAACAGCCCTTAAGTGACATATTTTGACCAATCAGTACCAAAAATATGCCACTTAACGACTGTTGTGATGAGTTACAGAATAGAGGAGTCATTATGTAACTCGTGGCGATATCGTTAAATAACGAGAGTCGTTAAGTGACGTCTTGACCAGTCAATATCAAAAATATGTCACTATTTAACTATATCGTTACGAGTAACACATTAACCCCCCACCAATTTGTAACTTATCACAACAATCGTTAAGGTACATATTTTTTGTACTGATTAGTAAAAATATATCACTTAACGATTGGCATTATTTAACGAGTTACAGAATTAATAGCGGAGTTAATGTGTAACTCATAACGATATCGTTAAACTGTGGCACTTAACGATTGTAACGATTGTTGTGATGAGTTACAGAATAGGGGAATCATTATGTAACTCATAAGGATACCGTTAAATAACGACGGTCGTTAAGTGACATATTTTGACAAATGTATCACTTAACGATTATCGTTGTTTAACGATATCATTAAGAGTAACATATTAACTCAGCTATTTTGTAACTCATCATAACATTCATTAAGGTACACATTTTTTTGTACTGATTGGTTAAAATATGTCACTTAACGATTGTCGTTATTTAACGATATCGTAATGAGTTAAAGAATTAATAGAGGAGTTATTACGTAATTCATAACGATATCGTTAATTAACGACAGCCGTTAAGTGACATATTTTGACCAATCAGTACCAAAACTATGCCACTTGACGATTGTTGTGATGAAGTACAGAATAAAGGAGTCATTATGTAACTCGTAACGATATCGTTAAATAACGACAGGCATTAAGTGACATATCTTGACCATTCCGTGTCATTTAACGATTGGCGTCATTTAACGATATCGTTATGAGTTACAGAATTAATAGGGGAGTTAACATGTCATTCATAACGATATCGTTAAATAACGACAGCTGTTAAGTGACCTATTTTGATCAATCAACACCAATATTATGCCTCTTAACGACTTTTATGATGAGTTACAGAATAGGGGAGTCATTATGTAACTCATAACGATATCGTTAATTAATGACAGCCGTTAGGTGACATATTTTGACCAATCAGGACCAAAAATATGCCATTTAACGACTGTTGTGATGAGTTACAGGGTAGAGGAGTCATTATGTAACTCGTAACGACTTCGTTAAATAACGACAAATATGCCACTTAACGATTGTCGTTATTTAACGATGTGGTTATAACTTACAGAATAGGGGAGTTAATATGTAACTCGTAACGATATCGTTAAATAACGACGTCCGTTAAGTGACACATTTTAACCAATCGGTACTTAAATACACATCCATGTATTAATTGGTCAAAATATGTCATTTAACGACTGCCGTTTTGAATTACAGAATAAGCGGCTGATACATAACATGTAACATTAAAAAAAAAACATATAAATGTCAACCTCAAAAACATACATCAGAGTTGACATTAGTATATCGTTACATCCTCTACGTAAGTAAATACAAAAGAAAAATGGTTACAATTTCGGTATTAATTGAAGGGGTGTACATTTTTTGTGAATTAACGTAAGTGCTAAATAAAAAGGGAGATGAAATACCAATTCATTTCATGCCATAACGTAACAATTGCCTCTATAACGTGTAGTTCATGTGTAAACTAAAGCAAAATCTGTAAATTTCGTTGGCATATATACTATCCCCACAGCACATGGTATCAGCCCATATAGTGATGGATGTTTCATTTTATCGGTCACCCTATACATACACTTAAGTTTTTTTTATTAATTATTTTGTTTTTCAAATTTTTTACTCGCGAGTAAAATTTTCCGTTTTTATTTGAATTTTGGTGACGACTAGCCGGGTATTTACGTTATGATGCAATAGATATGCATTTGGCGTGTGCACTAGATCGATGCGTGCCTTTTCCATTTTGCGATGATGATAAGCTCCGGTCCAAAGGTAAACCCAGCGCGTTTCCGAGAATTCCGCCGACGTTTCTCTGGAAATCCTCGCGGTACACAAAAGAACTAATAATACGACCGATGCGTAAAAATAAAAATAAAAATAAAAAAACCGCCGCGTGATTGCGAGGGCGGGACGTTTGCGCTCATTACTACTATGTACGTGACTTAGGTATTTCTGATCTTTTTGTTGCCCGGCCCCGAAAAATGCGTTGCCCGGTGTTATTTTTGGAATTGCTTTACGGCATGACTTTGACGTAAACTACTATGCACGTTGTTTTTCCCCGAACTACTCGTATTTTGGGAACACTTGGGATTGTTTTGCAAATGATTCCAGTCACCTCGGCTACTGCGTCGCCTTTGCCCGGATTATTTTTGCCCGTTTGGGATTGCCTCACGGCATGATTTCGACGATGCGTAATCACGGTGAATCAGGAACGCGCACCTATCATCATCATTGCATTGTGAGGACTCACCGGATTAGATTGTTTTCGAAAAATCCTTTAACGGACAGAGTTTCAACTTTGCTTCTTCATCCTTATGCATAAATTAGCCCAAAACTCAACGTATTTTATCCAGCGCCATCTAGTGACCAGCAAATCAATCAGTTTATTTTTTTTTTCGTCCTAATTTAGGATAATATTCGACAAATGGCGGGTATGGCCTTTCTTTGTTAATAATCAAATTTGCCTTGTCTTCTTCCTTGTCAGTTAATTAATGACCGCCTCCAATTCGAGTGACGATGTCCTCCACTTAGCACCGTTTTGGTTTTATTTTTATCATTTATAACTTCTTCAAACGTTGATAGGATGGCGCTGAATGGTGGACTTAAGTAGAATATGGTTTTCATTTTGAGACTTTAGTTTTCTTGACGTAGCTACGCCAGCGCCATCTCTAGGCCATCAGCTGAGCTATTGCGTTATTACCCTTGCCTTTTTGTTTATTTGTTCTGTGCTTTTTTTAATTTTAAAAATAATTTTTAATATATGTAGGTATTTGTCCTTGATATTTCCATCCAGCGCTAGCTTTCATCCTAAACGTAATTGTTGCATATTGAGAGCGCCATCTGCTGTTGGTCATTAAAAACTATCAAATGACTTTATTCAAAAGATGAGAATACGAGCCCCATTGTCTTTAAATAAGAATAATACGTGAAAGATGACGAACTGAAATTCACAGAGAGTGATTCGATGATGGTGCCTTGTCAACATCGTTTTCCCTTTTAGTCAATCCAGCATAGATACGACATCTCACATACCTATTAAGAACGCCATCTGTTGATCGACGGTGAAAGGTTCTTGCCGCAATTTTCTGAATGATTTTCTCTAGGTTTACAGGCTATTAGTAGTTGTCTTTTTAATTTTATCTGATAGAACTGCAAACGACCGTTTCACAAAGAAAAACAATCATGTCTTCTCAACCTACGAGAAAAATGAAACGCTGATTATCCCCCCATCTATCGGTCGACAACAAAAGCTTCTGTCAATTTTAAGAAAGATTTCTTTCTAACCCATTTTAAAAATGGACAGCTGAAGGTCTTACAATGCTTCCTTTTCCCTCCTAAGCGTAATTGTTGCATATTGAGAGCGCCATCTCTTGTTGATCATTAAAAACTATCAAATGGCCCGTATTCTCATCCCGTAATTTAAATCACGTTTATTTCCCATGGCAAAGCTCTTCGTCGCCCGCTTCACATCAAATCGATATAAAGCTATATCGTTTCGTGTTTGTTTTAATCACGACTTTAATCATAAGTTGAGAATACGGCCCCATTGTCTTTAAGGAAGATGATAAACTGAAATCCACAGAAAGTGATTCGATGATAATGCCTTGTCATCATCGATTTTCCCTTTTAATCGATCCAGCATTGACACGACATCTCACATACGTCTTAAGAACGCTATCTGTTGGGCGACTGTGAAAGGTCCTTGTCGCAATTTTCGGAATGATTTACAGATAATAACCAACGTACTATTAGTAGTTGTCTTTTTCACTTTATCTGAAATAACTTCTAACGACCGTTTCACAAAGAGAAAGTCGAGAAAATGGGAGAGCTTGAGAATTCCACCATCTATTGGGCAATAACAAAAGCTTCGCTTTTAACTTCTTACGGCTACAGTGTCTTCTTTCGCCAAGTGTAATTGTTGCTAAGTATAGAGAAGGTAGCGCCAACTTTCTACCTCACTATCTTCTGTCTTTTTTACTTTGAGTTGCAAACTCCCTAGCAACAGTAACTTGTTACGTATCGATCCTTTTTTTTTCTTAGCATTTCAGCGCGTCCTTTTTCATTTGGAGGACGAAAAACGCGGAGCTGAATGGCGGTAGCCTTGGTGCTAATGTCTTGTCATCGTGCTTTCCCTTCTGATCTAATCTCACATATTAGGAATGCCATCTGCTGGTCGGTGGTGAAAGGCTCTTTCGTTAGAACTGAGGTTTTCAGGTAATAATCAACTGGCTACAGTCTTTCCTCTTAAGTTGAGGCAAGGTTGCAATCGTCACTCCTTTGCCTAACTACGTAAGTGTGTCTGTTTCCAGCAGTTTTTCCAAACAATCCAAATTTGGAAAACCTAAAGAAATCAATCGTCACATTCATGGTTACGTTACATCCGCGGCGCCGATAAATCTTCTTTTTGTGGATAGTCGAGCCATCTATGAGCCAACCGAAGATTCGAAAACTGTCCAGGCGCGCCCTAGATGGTGGTAGAAGTTGCTGGAACGTTCGCTACTTGATTCTGCACTTCTGAAGGAGTGAATTGTTATATAATTGAAAATATTATTCAGAAAGCGACAGCTTAGTGTCTGTGAACGTTTCTTTTCTGCGAACCCCGAATTACTAACATTAACATAACTCGGCGCGTTTTATTTTAGAAAAGCTTTTGGGGAATCCCAGAGCTTAAATCAGTATCACTTTCACTTTCCTTTTAAAACAGGTACGTTACATTTAAAATAAATCTATTCGGTGACACCCAGCTGGCAATCAATTCACGCTTCCTGGCCAGATAAAGAACGACCTTGTTCTCTCTTGAGTGTACATACATGATTCAATGATGTAAATAGCCCCAAAAAATGCCTGCATTTATTCAGACTCGACTTGGAGACGACGGCCAAGACGAAAATGGCACTTGGGCGCGTTATCAATTGAATAACAAACAGCGGCGAGGCAAATTTTGGGAAATTGACGTCAGTCTCGAAGAATTACAAAGACCCGCCTGACCTTCAGAGGATACCTGCGCGCCTGGAAAAAAATTCATTTACGTTTACATGAGCACCGGCTATTTTTAAACAACTTCTGATTAAATCCGGCACATCATTTTCCCAATCGTTAAATAAATCTTAATCATTGATGACGACGTTGGTTTTTAACAACGTAACTGTTACTATTACTGTTACGGCAGGAGCGCAATGAAAATATCTTTTGTTTAATTAGCGACGCGACGCACGTCTAATAGTCGTACATACATACGTAATTAATTGAGAATGCGACGGACCAAAAATAAAGCATTTTCAGCCCAAATTAGACCGGATTTACCGGAGAGCTTTGGAGACATAGTCGAGCAGTGAGTCTCTAATAATACGCTCGGTAGGAATGTCTTTGGAAACGCAGGGGCCTGGAAAAACCAGACACGTCTGGCACGACGGTCTAAATTCCGCATGTTTCAGCGCCGAGAATAACACCAGATGGATTCGATTTAGAACTCGCGCGCGTCGTCCGAAGGCGCCTTCTTTAGACGCTATTATTACGCTCATTGATGGCCGCGATCGAACCGTGCGGCGAAGGTTCTCCGTGCAATTCGATTTCTTTCCCCAAGTATTGCGCAGTGGAACTTCCCAGCGGTATTTCGAAGGAAATTGTTAGAACTCCCGCAGAAGAGAAACCGCAGCCGTTAGGTTGATGTAATTATTTGTTTTGTCGTCGTACGTCCTGTTTAATACGTTTTTAATTAATGTCTGTTACGCCACGATAATAACATCCTTCATCGCCTTTCGAATCATTTTGTTATAATTCGAACTCGATTACAAAGCTTTCCACAGTTTTCAATCACCAACAATCATCCAAGCTCTTGTCGTTTAATATGTTTTTAACTAACACTCAATTTAGACCTTCTTACGTTACGGCGAAAACAAGAGAAATATTGATCGCCCCCATTTCTATTTTCGTTCTACGTGATCGTAAAATCCATGGAATTCATTTATTCGTTGTTTAATATGACCGGCATACTTAATCCCCTGATAGTTCGGCAGCCCCTTTAACACATAGGTTATTTGGGTTGCCTACGTCGAAAATATAAGCAAAATTGATAAAAAAATGCGAAAGGGCATTAAAATATCCACGATAATGCCTTCTTAAATCCAAGGAGTTACATTCTTTCTTCTTTTCGTTATACTGCAGATGTATACAGGCTGGTGATAAAGTCCCGCTCCAAGCTCATAATTCGTTTATTTAACGTTTCCTTTTGCTTAATTTTAAACAGACACTTCTCGATCGGCTTTTGTTTTTTCGCTGTGACGTCATCATTATTATGATTTTTTTTTAAAGGCATCCCTACTATACAATTGAAGACGAAGAAACGTTGATTCAAGTTTGACAGTTAATAAAACGTACTTCCAACGCTGTTAGTTGTGACGTCAAGAAAACGACGAAATGGCATCAAATGTTCGTTTTTCTTTAAACGCGGGTAAATTGAAATGTTATACAGGGAAGGGCGTGTTTCCAGACGACACACAATGTCAAATACTCTTCATCAAATTTTCAAGGCCACATTTTTTTTTTGTTTCGTTCTAATTTTTCTTCTATCCAACTGTACCAGCAAGTGTCGATCGTCTTTTGTTTCCACGACTTCAAATTGGAATAATATCCGTACACTGTTGCCAAATGCTGGTAATTTATCATCATAAAAAATGCACACTTTTTTTTAAAAACATCGCTTTCCTTTACTCAACTGTTTCTCTTCGTTAACCGCAAGGCAATAATTGTCGATCGTCTTTTGTTTTTACAACTAATTGGCACGTGACATTACACAACGCTAGTACATAATTATTAACCTTCAACGTCGTTGCATTTTTTTTCTAAGTTTCTGTTTTTTTTTTGCTTCAATTATTTCTCTTGCTTACTTTAACTAACAGCAATTGTTGAGATCGTCTTTTGTTTTTACAGCTGATCGCAATAATATACCTGCAAGTGACATTCCGTACACTGTTGCCAAATGCTAGTAATTTAAAGTTTTTATTTTTTTTTTTTGCTTCGATTATTTCTCTTCGTTACTTTAACTAACAGCAATTGTTTGATCGTCTTTTGTTTTTTTGTATAATATACCTACGCGTGACATTTCATACACTGTTGCCATATGCTAGTAATTTATCATTATCAAGAATGTGCATTTTCCAACGTCGTTCCATTGTTGTATGTTTCTTTTGTTTTAAATCAAATGTATCTCTTCTTTATTAATTGACAGCAATTGTTGGTCGCCTTTAAAAATTGGGATGTGACATTTACATACACTGTTGCCAAATGCTAGTAATTTTTATCGTCATTAAAAGCGCGCATTTCTTCGACGTCGTTGCACTTTTTTCTGAGTTTCTGCTTTTGTTTACTTCAGTTGTTTCTCTACCTTTAACTGCCAGCAATTGTTGATCGCCTTTTGTTTTCACAACTACTTGGCATAACATACCTGCGCGTGACGTTTCCGTGCACCGTTGCCAAATGCTAGTAGCTTATCATTAACGAAAATGTTGTGCATTTTTTCAATGTTGTTCTATTTCTCTGCTTTCATTTTAATTCGATTGCTTCTCTTTCTTTAATCGACAGCAATTGTTTTTACGACTTTAAATTGGGATAGTATACATATTTTCTTTTTTTTTCCGATTAATTTCTTTCTCTTTTTCAATAACTGCCCTGTCAGCAATTGTTGATCGTCTTTTGTTGTTTTTTTCTCTATTTTTGAAGAGAATTACCTGAGCTTTTCCAACGTCGATTGTCGTTTGTTTTTCTATTTCTTGCAGTTTGAAATTCAATTTTATTGCGTTTCATTTCAATTCAATTGTTTCTTTTATTTAACTGCCAGCAATTGTTGATCGTCTTTTGTTTTTTTTTTCCATTTTTAAAGAGAAAAAATAATAATCAGAGCTTTTCAAACGTCGATCGTCGTTTATTTTATTTTTTCGTGCAGTTTTAAATTCATTTTTATTCTATTTTATTTTAATTCAATTGTTTTGTTTTTCTTTTTCTTGCAGCAATTGTTGATTGTCTTTTATTTTATTTTTTTCATTTTTAAAGAGAAAGAATAATAATCAGAGCGTTTCAAACGTCGATTGTCGTTTATTTTATTTTTATTTTTCGTGCAGCTTTAAATTCATTTTTATTGTTTTATTTTAATTCAATTGTTTCCTTTCTTTAATTGACATCGATTGTTGATCGCCTTTTGTTTTTTTTTTTCTCATTTTTAAAAAGAGAGAATCATCTGAGCTTTTCAAACGTCGATCGTCATTTGTTTTCTTTTTTTCTTTTGAAGTTTTATATTCAATTTCATTCCCCTTTTGTTTTAACTCGATCGTTTCTTTTCTTTAATTGGCAGCGGTTGTTGATCGTCTTTTGTTTTGTTTTTTCCCGTAATAATCAGAGCTCTTCAAACCTGGATCGTCGTTTGTCTTTTTTTCTCTTGCAGTTTTGAATTCATTTCTATTTAAATTCAACTGTTTCTTTTCTTTGACCGTCAGCACTTGTTGATCGTCTTTTGTTTTTCATTTCTTTCCATTTTTAAAGAGAAAGAACACTCATAGCTTTTTTTTGTTTCTTTTTTATCTTGCGGTTCTAAATTCGTTTTTTCTTCAAGTCTGCACATAAAAGTAAGTTTCCCCTATTTTTTTTTTTTTTTGGGTTGTTGTAAATTCCGTTCGCATCGATTTCTTCTCCGTTTTGGGCTTTGCCCTCGTACGAATCGATCGTCTTTTGTTTTTAATTAAAAAAGTGCAGGAAATGGAAAGGAGTGGAGTGACTGACTGTCTTTCAAATGTGCACAATTTATTTTCAAATTTATTTTTGATTTTCAATTAATGTAAATTGGGATTTAAATTGAATTAAATCCGATCGTTTTTTGTTTTATCATTGTTTAATAAAAAATATTGTTTTTAGTAAATAATAACGCGTACATTCATTTTTAATTTTTTTTTTTTTTTTGAGGTAAAAAATATACATAAAAATTAAATTAAATTCATGAAAAGCCATCTTATACAGGGTGTAATGGAATTGAATGGAGTAATTTCACAGGGTGGTAGCTTGGACCAAGACGAACGAAAAATGTTATATAACATGGTATCCTAAACTCAATTGTTTTCGAGGAAAAAAAATAACGAATTTCATAAACTTACATAAAAAATGTGACCAAAGGAATGGAAATTCCTGCATTTGTTCCATTGTGAATAAACAATGGTTATCATTGAATTTTTACGTCACTTTCGAAAATAAATGAGGAGCTCTATCATCAAAGCGCAGTTTTCGACCAAACTTGAGGAATTGGTCGCCCTGTACATATAAATTCGATGTCATGTTATGCTTATATTTACATAGTCTGATTGCAAGAACCCTTGAAATTGAATAATTAGATTACAGCCAAAACTAGAGCATAAAATGTCATTTTCTGACGAAACCAGTTGTCGTCAAAAACTGGGATTTGATGTGGAGCTCCCATCAAATGTGTTTGTTGCTTTAAATTTTGAGTGAACGTGAGTGTGACAACATTCCACCAAAGCCCGCATATGGCCGAAAACATGTTATGCCTTTATTTATTTCTTCATAACTCGAAAGCGGTGACATTTACGACACCACATTATATAACAATTTTTGATCGCCTAGATCCAAGCTACCATCCCGTGAAATTATTGCACTCAATTCAATTACACCCTGTATAAAAAGGCAATAACATGACACAATTTTCGTAAATTTTAATAATTTTAAGACATTCAAACAGGGCGCAATTAACGGATCAGCATTTTGGATGGCATTGCACCCCTCCTCCCCCTCTCAAGTCGCACAAGTTTTCGATTGATTGTTGTAACCCGTGAAAACCCCGGTTTTATTTTCTGCAATGAACCGAACGATATTTCGAGGTTTCCCAAGCGCGCAAATAACCATTGCCTAATGATTCAGCGCCGCCCATACATGGCCACCGTACCCCAAAAAAACTCTAAAATTAGAGGAGCGCGCGCGTGACCCCGCGCAATTCACCGAGCACCGAGCGCAACGCCGCCGCACTTTACTACCGATGGGGGTCCATCGACTTTATTAAAAGGCCCGCGCCATCTATGCTTTTTTATTTCGTTATCAAAATCGCGGCTTGCGCGCAATGCAAATTACGTCTTTGGGTTTTTATTAATAATCTCAAGGTCGGAATGTTAAAGTTGTTCAATCAACTATGCCACATTATTTATGTGCATATGAAATGTTTACGTGACCTTACCCCCGCAGTTGAATTTCATAAATCGGTAATTGTGTATTAAATGCGCGTTGGTGAAAAAAAAAATGTAATTTAATCAAGTTGAACGAATACAACAACGACAATGTCGGTCGGTTGAATTTATTATCGTGTAATAACGAAATTTTATTTATGTAATTTCATAGATCAGTAATCCTTGAAATTAACTTCGACTGCGAAACTCGGGAAAACGCTCTAAAGGAAAAAAAAAGATAAATTCGTCGGTCATGCCCGAGACCATTTAATTTAATCAACTAACTAAATGAAGATAATTACGTTAGAGGAATTTATTTTATCTCTTTTGGTATGCGAGTGAAATACAGCAGAACGTTTTGGTATACGTGACTAGTCAACAGTATAGAAGTCGTCGTAATTTACTAAATTAGTGGAATATTTCCGCAACATAAATTAAAACTTTTATAGGACCTCATCTGGTTTTTCCCAAACAAACGATCGCTCGTTGCCTCTTTTTTTTTTTCCTTCGCCTCGAATCGTTCGATGCGCGATTAATTACCTATGGCCTATTCATAAACAGGGTTGCGACGATTCAAATCGACTGACTTTTTTTTAATTTAAATCAAATCGTTTATTGTTAGTGTCAATTACTGCATTTCCTATGTAAAAAGATAATAAAAATTTTAAAAAATCGTGAGTGTTTTTTTTTTTAAAGCATTAAAACTAGTAACACCGTGACGTCATGTCTCGATTAAATGAATCGACTGTAGTATGACCGTTTTCTTTTTGTTGCAGGGCAAACTTGCGTGCACGTGGCAGCCATAAATGGACATGTGGATGTCCTTCGGCATCTGGTTTGGTACGGAGCTGATATCAACGCCCGCGAGGGAAAAAGCGGCTACACGGCTCTGCATTATGCAATTGAAAAGGGCGACGAAAAGCTGGCCCACTTCCTTTTGTCCGACTGCGACAGGCTCGACGTGGATGTCGAGACGTACGGCGGGAGGAACGTCTTGGAGCTTGGATGCCCCATCACGGACGCTTTGGAAACTGCACTGAAATCGAGAGGAGTTCCTTCCCCATATCCTAGTGATGATGAATACGACGACGACGACGACAGTGACGAAGAGGTAAATGCGAGGGCACTTTCTCTTTCATTTCGCTGTCATGTCACCACCCCGCAGACAAGAAACCTTCCCCACATACCCTGTCATCTGATACTGTTAGAAATAAATTATTAAATGTTTAGTTAATAGTTACAAATAAAATTGAAATCTAAAAAATTAAATTAAATTATTTAAGAATAAACAGTGAAGCCCCAAGAATGTAACCCATTTTGTGAGCTAAACTAGGAAATATTAAAAAAAAACAAATGCCGATCGAAGAAGAAAAATTAACAAACTCGAGCTCTAAATAAATTAAGAATTAAAAATAAATTAAAAATTAAAAATAAATTAAAATTAAAAATAAATTAAAAATTAAAAATAATTTAGAAAAAGACGGAATATAAAAATTTACCTGCAAGCACAAGGAGAAATATTAAATTTAAACAAAAGACGGTCGACATCGGGAGGTGATGGCAATAAGGGGTCTAAAAATTATTAGTGAAAAATATTTCCGAATTTTGGAAATTTGGCAAGACAAGACAATTGACTCATAAATTCAACAAATAGAAAATAAATTTAGACATGTAGAAAAGGAAACAAAAGAAAATTTAGGTAAAAAGCAGTTGAAAATTAAGTAAAACAAAAGACAAACGACAAAAATTTATAAAACACGAGAAAGCGAAAAACAAAGACGATCGATCTACTTATAATGTAAACGAAGAAGAAAAAAAATTAAGTGGGCATCACAATGAAAGTGTCAGAATTTTGATAATTCGGCGAAAAGAAAAAAACAAAAGACTATCAATCGACTTTATAGGATTCAATAAAAAAATAAAATAAAAACAAAAGTATTTTAACAAATGTCGAGGGACTAAATTGCGTAAAATTAAAAAAAAATTGGAAGTTGGAAATTAAATAAACTGGAAAAAAAGACAAAAGACAAAAAATGTAAAGTCATTGAAATAAAGTAACAAAAGACGATCGACTTTACCGATTCAATTCGAAAATATTTTTAAGAAACAACAAACAAATTGCAAAAAATAAACAAAAGACAATCGACTTATTGAAGAAAAAAGACCAATTTCGTAAGACCACAGAACTCTGAAAAATACGTACATTTTCTTTAAATGTCTTAAAATGTGTAAATAATAATTAATAAACAAAAAGCGATCGACTTTGAAATCGTCTTTCGTTGAAAAAACAAAATGAAAATAAAAATGTTAAAAACAAATGATCTAATCGAAAAAAAAAACAATTGAATAGCGATGTGTGTCCGTAAAGTAACCAATGAAAATGTGAAAAAAAACAAAAGCAAAAGCAAGGAAACATTTCCCAATCAAATGCTGATAAGTAAACAAAAGATAAACAAAAGACAGTCGACATCGAAAAAAAGATTTAAAAATGTAAAAAAGAACATCGTCTAATCGAAAAAAAAAAAATTGAATATCAATTGCCGGTAAACAAAAGACAATCGAATTCGAAAAATGTAAAAAAAACAAATGATCATCTAGTTGAGAAAAACAATTGAATTGCATTGTGTGACTCGAACGTAACCAATAAAAATTTGCCAGAAAACAAAAACACAAGGAAACATTTTCTAAACAAATGCTGATAAGTAAACAAAAGACAGTTGACATCGAAAAAAAAGATCAAAAATGTTAAAAAAAAACAAATGTTCGTCTAATCGAAAAAAATTGAATATCAATATGTTGTCGTAACGTAATCGTAACCAATAAAAAAGTGGATCTCGTAAAACAAAATCAAAATATGTAAAAAACAAATGATTGCCTAATTAAAAAAAAATTAATAGCTATGCGTAATTGTAACATAACCGTTACTAACAATAAAAATTTTCCTGAAAATAAAAGTACAAAGAATTTTTTTGTAATGCAGGTAAACAAAAGACAATCGACGTCAAAAACAAAATCAAAAATGTAAAAAACAAATGATGGTCTGGTCAAAAAAAAACGAATAGGAATGTGTAATCGTAACGTAACCTGTAACCAATCAAAATTTGCATGAAAATAAAAATACAATGAGTTTTTTTTTAATGCGATTAAACAAAAGACAATCGACATCGAAAAACAAAATCAAAAAATGTGAAAAACAAATGATTATATGATTGTTAGTCAAAAAGAAAAAAAAAATGTAACGTAACGTAACCAATCAAAATTTGCCTGAAAATAAATTTACAAGGATTTTTTTTAATGCGGGTAAACAAAAGGCAATCGACGTCGAAAAACAAAATCAAAAAATATAAAAAATAAAAGCTAATCGACGTCGAAAAACAAAATCAAAAAATATAAAAAACAAAAGATAGTCGACGTCGAAAAACAAAATCAAAAAACATAAAAAATAAAAGCTAATCGACGTCGAAAAACAAAATCAAAAAATATAAAAAACAAAAGATAGTCGACGTGGAAAAACAAAATCAAAATATGTAAAAAAAAAACAAATGATTGTCTAGTCAAAAAGAAAAAAAAATGTAACGTGACGGTAACCTGTAACCAATCAAAATTTGCTGTAAATAAAGACAAGGAATTTATTTTAATTAACCGTAAACAAAAAAACAATCGACAACTATATCGATAAGTTAAGATCTGAATTGTTGATCGAGAAATGTCAGAATTTGACGAAAAAACAAAAGACATTCGACTATAGAAATTTAACACAAACAAAAGATAACGCAAAATCTTGAAGAAAACAAAACAAAAGACGAATTTTTCTAACGAGAAAATTATTAAAATCGTTAAAGAGATAAACAAAAGACCATCGACTTCTACTGTAATTACGTAAAGACCATAACGGAAAGTGTCGGGAATTTCGAAAATTCAGTTAAAAAAAAATAAGAAAAATGTTGCAAATACAAACAAAATGTAAAAGAAAATTATTGCAAGAAAGAGTTGGAAATAATTATTAAACAAGTGGCAATCGAGTTTAGAAATTGTCAAAATCAAGTGAAAAATATTTAAAAAATAAACAAATGACGATCGTCTAATCGAAAAATAAACTGAATTGCAATATGTATTCAGCACCAATCAAGGGCGAAGGTTTTTCTGCTCTTTCTCCCCCACCCCAACATATTTTCATATTCTTATTCCTACGCTTGATGTAAATGATATTAATTTATTTCGTTTCTTTTTTTGCAGATGGTATACGAGGCAACAAACATGTTCAAGCAGTCCTTAGTAATCGATGCTAGTGCGTAGCTTTAGCCGTAAGAGAATTTTATAAACGCGTAATGCTTGGATGCAGCAGCGAAATGGGAGAAAGAGAGATGAGGGGCCCCGAGGAAGAATGTCTCGGCCGGCGCGCGCAGAGGTGAGAACGTCTTCCGACAAAACAAAACAAAACACAGCAGTACAAGATAATAGCAGTGCGTGTTACACGAAAGCAGAGCGGAGTTGTTGCCAAATATCATTAAGTAATCCTGTGATTCCTGTCCTGTCGTCAGTTAGGCTTAGATACTTGTGAGTGACAGATATTGTAACTGTACGACACTATTTATGTCGTTCACCTGTACTTGTGTAAGATTTTCTGTTGCGTGCGACGAAGCTTCGAAGGGTCGCTGCAAGAACCTAAAGGCAAACCTTCATCGCACGCAAAGGGAAGTTATTCTATTTGGTGATTTTTCATCACTTCTAAGTTATAAGTAGGTGTAATGAAACGAAGACTAGTGGCTTGTAAGTATTGTGTTCCACTGTATATTAGTTTAGTTACAATTTCTGTTGTATTTATTGTTGTTAGTTGTTTAGGTGATATACAATTTTTTTTCGAATTCTACTTATTCTTGTCCTACTTTGTACATAAATTTTTCTATGTTCATTTAGCTAATTATTATTATTATTTAAGTCTTATTATTAGCGAAATTTAATTTTAACGTCTCACTATAATATAATAAATTTTTCTTTCAAGTAGAATGAACCGGTGTTTGATTGTCCCTCTGTTATCGCTCCGTAACTCAAGGATCGTTCATGCAGCTTCGCTTATGGGAAAAATTATTGATTTATGAAATTCAAGCACTATTAAAGCCAAATTTAAGCTGTGAATGGTCCTGTACTTATGTATTGTAGACACGGGGCAGGAAAATGTAAGCCCTACAACTTACCACTTTCAACTCGTTCGAGGGTTCGAAAGACTAAAACTTTTTCTTCTGACACATCATCAGCACTCAACAGTTCATTTTGGCACTAACAACATACTTTTAAAACCGAAAATATTTAGTTTGAAACGATTATTTGTTGGAGAGAAAATTACGCGTCAGTTCAAATTCAACAAAAAACAAGAGGCACCTACATTACCGACCGTAAGTCCCAACATTAAATTGCAATAAATTTCGTTATTTTCGCTATTCTCTTGATGTCTATAAATAAAATAAATGTAGATTCATCTAATTTATCCGTTATTTGGTTTACTCACGGAATTTAACACCGCTGGAAACGATTCACGAGAGCTAGCGCCAAATATCCCGTAGTGATGGCGCCACAATCGAATTCGTCCAATATAAAAATAAATATTTTTTAAAAGTATCGCCTGCGTTTAGTGTTTATCAAGCATCGTTAAAGCTTAAAAAGGAATTCGAAAGAAACGGATGCTTCGAAATATTAAACTCGAGAGCGGTGGCGTCCCCCAACCTCACTTTTTGAATACCTACTGGCAACTTATAAGTAAACATTGTAATAATTTATTAAACAAAAACGCTATTAAGACAACATTCAACACAGAAAGAGCTCTCTTATGATTTTTATGGACAAGAAAACGTTAGGAAAACGAAACACTTACCATCTTTTCCTCTTCCTCCTGTAAGTGCTGTCAAGTGCAAAAACCGTTCTCCTAATACACCATCGGCACTCGGCGATTTGCCCCCTCATTGATCACGCACATTTTAAGTAATTAAATCCATTTCATTTGATCGAAAACGATTATTTCTCTTTCGCAAAACTTTGGCGTCTGTTTGAATCCATCGTAACGCAGACGCTACCTACATTACCGACCGCGTCAGTGTTGACAACTTAAGTGATAAATCAAATCATTAGCAGCGACGCTAATCAGATTTTTGGTTTACTCACGGAATTTAATACCGCTGGAAACGATTCACGTTAAAACTTGAAAAGAAATTCGAAAGAAACGGATGCGAACGCGAGAGCCTTGGCATCCCCTAACCCCACTTTTCGAATACCTACTAGCAACTTATAAGTAAACATTGTAATAATTTATTAAACAAAAACGCTATTATGACAATATTCAACGCAGAAAGAGATCACTTATGATTTTTATAGACACAGAAAACGCTAGGAAAACGTAACTCTTACCATCTTTTCTCTTCCTCCTGTAAGTGTTGTCAAGTGCGAAAACGCTTCCCCTAATACACCATCGGCACTCGGCGATTTGCCCCCTCACTGATCGCGCACATTTTAAATAATCAAATCCATTTCATTTGATCTAAAATGATTATTTCTCTTTCGCAAAACTTTGGCGTCTGTTTGAATCCATCGTAACGCAGACGCTACCTACGTTACCGACTGTGTCAGTGTCGACAAGTGATAAATCAAATCATTAGCAGCGATGCTAACCAGCTTTGGTTTACTCACGGAATTTAATACCGCTGGAAACGGTTCACGTTAAAACCGAAATTCAAAAGAAACGGATGCGAACGCGAGAGCCTTGGCATCCCCTAACCCCACTTTTCGAATACCTACTAGCAACTTATAAGTAAACATTGTAATAATTTATTAAACAAAAACGCTATTATGACAATATTCAACGCAGAAAGAGATGACTTATGATTTTTATAAACACAGAAAACGCTAGGAAAACGAAACACTTACCATCTTTTCTCTTCCTCCTGTAAGTGCTGTCAAGTACAAGAACGCGTCTCCTAATAAACTATCGGCATTCGGCGATTTGCCCCCTCACTGTTCACGCACACTTTAAGTAATTAAATCGATTTCATTTGATCTAAAACGATTATTTCTCTTTCGCAAAACTTTGGCGTCTGTTTGAATCCATCATAACGCAGACGCTACCTACATTACCGACCGTGTCAATGTCGACAACTTAAGTTATAAATTAAATCATTAGCAGCGATGCTAACCAGCTTTTTGGTTTACTCACGGAATTTAATACCGCTGGAAACGGTTCACGTTAAAACTTGAAAAGAAATTCGAAAGATTAAACGCAGAAAGAGATTACCTATGATTTTTATAGTCACAGAAAACGTTAGGAAAACGAAACACTTACCATCTTTTCTTTCCTCTTCCTCCTCCTGCAAGAGCTGTCAAGTGCAAAATCCCTTCTCGCGCACTCGGCGATTTACCCTCTCACTGATCACGCACATTTTATTTGATTTAAAACGATTATTTCTCTTTGCAAAAGTCTGGCGTTAATGTGGCGTCAGTTTAAACCTATCACGGCACAGATGCTACCTACATTGCCGACATAGTCAATGTTGCCAACTTAATAAGGGATAAATCAGATCATTAGCAGCGATGCTAACCAGATTCTAAAAATTATCGTAGACCTCCCTCCAATCTAAGCTGCGTGGACCTATTCTAATTTCAGTCGCAAGGACGTCTACAATAAATTTTGAGAACCTGTTGGCGACGCTGATCATTAGGGTTAGAGATTTTTTCTTGACGAAGGAATTTCCAAAGCTTATTTCGTAATAGAAGCTGGAAACTGACAGCCCAAGGATAACTCAAGATCTGTTCTTTTATGCGGAAAGAAACGCACTATCAATATTGGGAAACCGCCATCTATTGAGCAAAGTCTCAACTGACAGCAATCATTTACAGGATAGTAACAAGAAAGGACGTGCAAGGCATTTGTTAAAACATGCCGAAAGTTTATTTTCTACGGAGATGTGTGACTAGCTAGTTCAATAAAAAAATGCCATTTGTCGTCAGTAAAGGACGAAATGAATTGTATTTGTCTGAGATATTGAACAGCGCCATCTACTGCGTCTCTTGACCATGTGGGAGGCAAGTAATTATTTTCTATCATAATCTTTTGCTTAAGTTGAGTAGACTTGGATTGGGTTGACCTTGTCCTTGACCATTGACCTTACTCAAGCTCGTTTCTTGAAGTTCTCTTTTCTTAAAGATTTTTCCTATTTTTTTTGAACCTTTCTGGCCCTGAAATTAAACATTTCTCTCTATTGTTTCCGATTGTTTGGTCTTGGGTTGGTTTGACCTTAATCGTACACCTTTTCGAACCTTTTCTTCTTAAAACATGAAGATTTTAAGGATTTTAAGGCCACTTTTGGCCTTGGGTAGAATTGACCTTGGCTTTTGACTTTTGAACCTTTGCTCTTGAAATTTAAGATTCTTACCCAATTTTTTTGTTTTTTTTTGCCTTGAGTTGGTTTGACCTTGACCTTTTACGACCTTGTCTCTTGTAATTTAAACTTTGTTTTGTCAAGAAATTAGAGAAATGTTCAAAAATTAAAATTTTTTAAACATTTCTCTCCATTTTTTCAATTGTTTCTCCTTGGGTTGGTTTGACCTTAACCTTTCACCTTTTCGAACCTATTCTTCTTAAAACAAAAAGGTTTTAAAGATTTTCTCCATTTTCTTGCTTTGACCTTGACTTTTGACTTTTGAACCTTTGCTCTTGAAATTTAATATTCTTACCCAATTTTCCATTTCTTTGCCTTGAGTTAGATTGATCTTGACTTTTGACTTTTCTGGTCCTCGTCTCTTAAAATTTAAAATTCGTTTTGTCACTGTTTGGTCTTTTTTTAATTTATGAATCTACTGAATTCCACTCTAAAGTTGATTGTCTTTTGTTTTGTTTGTTTTTATTTTTTTAAACGTTGTTGGTATACATATATATTTTTAATAGAATTTTGTTCTTTTGTTTTTTTTGTTTTGTCACCCCTGCCCCCTCTTCGTCTCTATTTTAATTAATTAATCTATTTGTTTACGTTCTGTTTTTTCTATTATTTTTACTTTCTCATGGTTCCTTTCATTTTTATTATTATTAAATTAGTAATTCATCAAATTGTAACGTAAAATCGATTATTTTTTGTTTTTATTATTATTTAAATGTTATTATTTCATATTTTTTAAAAATTCCATTATTTCTTTCGCTTCTTCATTGCCCTTTTCTTTTTTTTTATTATTATTTTATTAAATTGTGTCGAAAAATCGATTGTCTTTTACTTTTATTGTAATTTTTTAAAAATTTTATTACTTATTTTGGAATTTTTATTATTTTGTCCGTTTCGTCATAATTATTTTCAAACTGCTTTTTTCTTAATTTATTACATTAATTAGGTTAATAAATAAAAATTAAAAAAATAACAATAAAATTAAAAAAAATATAATGAAAACTGAAGACAATCGATTAATAATTTATTAATCAAATTAATTGCGTTATAAAATCGTTCGTCTTTTGTTTGCTTTCTTTAACTTTTAGGCATTTTTAATTTTCTAAGTTTGTTCCTGAACCTAGTAACAAATTGAGGGATTTTCTATATTGGAGGTTGAAGGTTTCTACGTTTTACACGTTGGTAACACTGCACTGAGTGCTCCTCATTTAACGAAACCAAATTACTTTACACTATTTTTTTTATATTACTAAAGATCAAGCTAAAATCTATTTAAACCATTAGGTTATGAATAACAACAAGAATAACAGTCTTGAAATCCAGTAAATAACAGCTGTTGTTAGTTCTAAGTACACCGCCGCACACGATGGCGCCACAATTGCTCGAAACAAAGTGCATATTCGCTTCAAATTTTCGAACTGAGTTTACTGAGGATTACAGAAGGGTTTATTCACTAAAGTAATGCAAACACGTTCAGTAATTCAACAAATTCAATTTGATTTATTCTAAATTTTGAGCAAATTGCAACAGCGCTCTGTTTTACTGACCAGATTAAACGAACGAAAATTCTTATATTACAACAACTTTTGCGCAACAAAATTCATTGTTAATTAATTATTAATAACACGTTTCTGTACAGATATTAAATTAAAAGGTTTTAAGGAACCACGTTCGAATCTAGGGATTTCTCTTACCAACTGTCAAACACCTTATACTGTCAACTTGCTTTTAAGGGCAAATTCTAACTTCAAAATTATTTTATTAAAGTAAACGCTTTAGTGAACGCTTTGTGAAAGCAAGAAAATCGCGAGGAAGCGCTAATTATTAAGTGAAAATCACTCATCAAGTCATAGCTGAGAATAATTGCCTGACGCGCATGGTTATTAATGGTGGAGAGGGGGTTAGAATATTCTGGAGTTTCTGGAATAACGTGTTGGTTGTTGTGTCAGTGATTAGCAAATTTGAATAAGCGTGCGTTATGGACCAGGTAAGTTGAAGTTTCATTCTTCTTGTATGCGTTTGATTCGCTCGGTGCATAAACGTAAGCGCGTGGTTTTCCGACAATTAAAAAAAAAAATCACATTGTTGACACAGGTAACAGCATTGAAGGATAAGGGCAATGCAGCTTTGTCAGAGCAGAAATTCGACGAGGCGATCGCCCATTACACAGAAGCTATTAAGCTAGATCCGAACAACCATGTTCTATACTCAAACCGTTCAGCTGCTTACGCCAAATCCAACCAATACGAGTTAGCTCTGAAAGACGCTGAGAAAACAGTCCAGGTCAAACCCGATTGGTCGAAGGGTTACTCGAGGAAGGGCAGTGCGCTAGCATATCTAGGGCAATACGACGAGGCCATAGCAAGTTACGAGGAAGGGCTCCGCATCGACCCAGACAATCCCCAGTTAAAAGACGGACTCTCAGAGGTGAAAGCGCATAAGCAAAGCTCCGCTGAACTCGGAGGTGGCTTCCAATTCCAGTTATTGAACGAGACAACCTGGGCGAAGCTCAGGGCCAATCCGACTACCAGAGCATATCTACAGGATCCCGAGTATGTACGTCTACTCCAACAACTACAGAACAACCCCAGGAGTTTAGGTGAAAGTCTACATGATCATCGAATAGTAGAGACCTTGAACGTGATTTTTGCGAATTTGGAATCAAACATGGGCGAGCCGGCCCCGATGGAAACCGAGCCGGCACCCGAACCCAAAACTAAAGAGCCAGAACCGAATTTGTCCGAAGGCAAGCAGCTGGCGAAGGTCGAGAAGGACAAAGGGAACGAGGCTTACAAGAAGAGGGATTTTGCAAGCGCCGTGCAGTTCTATTTGAAGGCCAAGGAGCACGACCCGACGGACATAACTTTCTTTAACAATTTAGCGGCCGTTTACTTCGAGCAGAAGGAGTATGAAAAGTGTATTGAGGAGTGCGAGAAGGGCATCGAGGTCGGACGCGAAAACCGTGCTGATTTCAAACTGATCGCCAAGGCATTTTGTAGAATAGGAAACGCCCATAAGAAACTGAGAAACTGGAAGCAGGCCAAGGTCTACTATGAGAAATCAATGTCCGAGCATAGGACACCGGAAATCAAGACTCTCCTCTCTGATATCGAGAAGATTATTAAGGAAGAAGAGCGCAAGGCTTACGTGGATCCTGTTAAAGCTGAGGAAGAGAAAGAGAAAGGTGTGACTTTGACTATCGGCGCAAGCCCTTTTTTATTCTACAAAAATTTTTGCAGGGAATGAATTGTTTAAAGCCGGAGATTATGCAACCGCTGTTAAGCATTACACCGAGGCAATCAAGCGCAACCCAGATGACGCTAAGCTCTACAGCAACAGGGCAGCGTGCTACACAAAATTAGCTGCGTTCGATCTCGGTCTCAAAGACTGCGACAAATGTGTCGAGCTCGATCCAAAGTTTATTAAAGGTTGGATTCGTAAAGGAAATATTTTGCAGGTATTCAATTAATAGTAGTAAAGCCGGTGATTACATTAATTAATTGTGTTCGTTTGAATCGCAGGGAATGCAACAATCCAGCAAGGCAATGTCTGCGTTCCAAAAGGCCCTAGAATTAGATCCGAATAATCACGAAGCTGTCCAGGGCTACAGACAATGCACGATGGACAACGCATTCATAGGTAACGACCCGGAGAAGATACGACAGCGTGCTTTAGGTGATCCGGAAGTCCAAGCCATCTTAAGAGACCCGGCCATGAGAATGATCCTGGAGCAGATGCAGAACGACCCGAGAGCGCTGCAGGATCACCTCAAGAACCCAGACATCGCTGCCAAAATCCAGAAACTCCTCGAGTCCGGTCTCATAGCCATTCACTGAACAAGTTACGTTTTCCTTTTATTACTCCCGTTTCATTTAGTTTTTAAATAATTGTCAAGTAGGTTTGCAGTTATTGATTACACTTAATTCATAATTTTAAGGATTTTATAGTCAAGTGAATGCGGTGGACGACTTTGATCAGTTCGTGTTAATTATTTTAATTGATTCTTTGTATGCAAGTAGAGTTTTGTTACGTGACATTCACGAAGACGTCGTAGATTTATTTCCGTAAGTTTTGATCGTAAAGTAAGTTGTATGAGCACGCCTTGAGATTAGCAACAATTGAGCTGCTTGTGCTTCAAGACGAGAGTCGACGTGTGTTATAAAAAGTGAACCGTTCAAATTTACTAATGTCATGTCAACGTAATAAAGCATCTTAGGCTAACAATTACGTCGTTTTATTTCCCTTGTTTTTTTTTTTTTTTCTATTGGCTTCCAGTTGGAACCGCGTCACGATGATTTTTTCTACTGCCGACGTTTTGCTCTTCATTGCAGAAGAACTTCCCCATGGCTGCTGTTGCTGGTGTTGTCGTTCTCAACGATTCATGAGAAGCAGCAACCCTGAGGAAGTTCTTCTGTAATGTCCAGCCGTCCAAATTTCGTGGCAAAATAACTTACGAAAATCACTCGGTATTTTGCAAAAAAATGGTCGATTAAGAAAATTCAACTAACGAACTTTCACGCATTCATCAACAGATGGCGCTGCGAACTTTTTATTAACTTGAGACGAACACCACGGTTGTGCTTTACTCCCGGAATTGTTTTGATTTTTCATTATTTTGCTAAAATTAGAACGTAATAAAAATAATTCCCTTTATAGTAAAAATAATTACGAATGTGCTTTCGTCATTACCGTCCAAATTGAAAGATATGCAGGACGAGAATAAATTGTAAAATGTAACTTTCACAAGCAAGAAGTTTCATCTACTTGATAACAGGTGGCACTCATGTTCAACTGTGAAAACAATTGTCATAATTACTTAGACATTTTTATTTTCTTATGCTCTAAACACAGCGCATTCCAGATTGGTGAATTCATGCTCAGTTTCACTATACAAAAAAAAAAAAAGGAAAAAATGAGATCGATTAGTAAAAAAAAATTGTAGCAAAGAGCTTCGATCGCATTTCAACAGATGGCGCTGCGGTCCCTTTATTTATAATTGGAGGCCAATTGCGACTAGTGTACTCTTTTTACCCAAAAAGAAATTAAGTTTAAGAAAGCGCGTTTCGTAAGCATAGAAGATTTATTCCAGAAAATTGATTTTATTTCTTGCAAATTCTGAACATGATATACGAATGCTACCTCATCAGGTACATACAATAGAGGCAAAGTGTAAAGTCTATAGGTTTTTAAATCATATAAGGAACTGATACAAACGGTCTTTAATTCGTCACTATTTTTCTGATGCAACAACAAGGGATTGTAAGTCTTGTACATACAAATCAGGATATAAAGTGAGGTGGAAAAAATCCTCTCCTCCATACCTGATGAATACGAGAGGGATACCATGATGCCACTGTCTATAGACAAACCTAGAAAACATGTGATGTTGATGCGTGATGTGAACGAGAAACCCCCCATTAAATGACAAAAGGGAAGATCCAAGCTTGATACTGAAATACAAAACAGACGAAAAGCAATTGAACAACGAATAAATGGCAGAAATTTAGCAAAAAAAAAAAATCTGCACGTAGAGATACTATAACACACTTAATGGACCAAAGGAATTCACAAAACGAATGGAGAAGTGTTTCAAGGTGCATAGCTAAAACTTTTAAAGTCCTATTAAATTGCCGCATTTATAAAATGTGTCGTTGTATTTCGTATGCAGTGCAGGAGCTTGATTTTGGGGTAATTTAATTCTTGATTAATTGTGAACTGTTTAGAAGAGTTTGTTTATCATTTCCACGTACTCTCGTACATCGCTTCTTTTGTTGGTTCCATTTTGTCGGGTTAATTAACAGTCGCCCTGTATAAGAAATCTGGGAGTGAATTGCCAAAACAAACGGTAAACGAAATTTCATGAGGTGGTTACCGTGATTACGTTCCAAATTTGTCGTTTAAATCTAAACATACCTACCTTTTTCGGAAACTTATGCTTAGAGGATTTTGTAAAAGTGTTCGACCTTGATCGAGTTGCTCGAAGTCGTCAGTAAACGAGCTGATGTTCTACACTGCACTCAGTTTAACACGTCTATTATGCAAGCTCGAGTTTTACAAGCTTGTCTGAGTGAATATCGTAAAACCTTTATGACAGACGTACGCTGTGAGTTTGGCGTTTTTTCGGAAACTTATAATTAGAGACCGGATTTTAGGTAAAATGCACACCTTTCTTCAGTTTTTAAGTTCGTAAAGATTTTTTTCAATTATTTTTTCGTTTAATTAGAAATAAGAGCTGTTTGACTCGATTTCTAGTGAAACGAAAAGATATATTTGAGGAATCTTTACAAACTTAAAAGTAAAGCGAAGTATTTTACCTAAAATCCGATGTCTACTTATAATTAATCTATTAAAAACTATTCGTCAGAATTTGTGTACGTTTTCTCGTACTTTGCGACATTCACTCACGTGCACGATTTGATCAAAAATTGCACGCTCTCGGATGTTACGTTGACCTCCGCGATTACCAGTTACAAATCCTTGGGGCATTTGTTTTTGTGGACGAAGCAGCTGGTACATTCCGCCCTAGTAAAATAATCCGCAAGAATTAACAAAGGATTAATTGCGAATTTGTTACCCTTATTTATTACTAATAATTACGTTGCGTAAAAGAAACAACTCAGACTTGCATTCCCAGCTATTAAACGTGTAATAAAATGGATTGAGATGTGTTTCTGGGTCGCATTGTGGCAAGTGGGTACATAATAAAAAAACTATTAAAGTCCTATTATTTTGCCGCATTTATAAAATGCGGCTTCGTATTACGTGTGCGGTGCAGGAGCTTGATTTTTTAATTAATTATGAACTGTTCAGAATAATTGGTTTATTATTTCTCCATGCTCTCGGACATCGCTTCGTTTAGTGGTTCCATTTTATCGGGTTAATTAACAGTCGCTCTGTATACGAAATCTGGGAGTGAATTGAAGTGAACTTGCCAAAACAAACGACAGACGAGATTTCATGAGGTGGCCGCCATGATTACGTTCCGAATTTAAAAGCCCCGAATCAAGGAAGTTTAAAGGAAAGAAAATTTTGTCCATTTTCACTACAACTTTAATTTTATAATAATTACAAAAAAGGCAATTATCATTAAGAAATTTAAATAGTTCTCAGCAATTCAATTTTTAACAAATTCTGCTTTTTATTTGGTCTATAATCAACGTTTCGCTCTAGAAGTTGACAACTTTTTCAAGAATTCTTTGACAGTCTCATGTATTCGCCATTTTTAAACATATCTGACTTATTAAAGGCAAGAGCTTGATTTAGTTCGTGTTACATCGGTAATTGTAATGTTGTTACGTTCGTGGCCTGGTCACGCCATCTACCTCCTCGATTGTTCCAGTGAATTTCAAGTCCAACGCTAGAAGGTTCTAGGCGTTTGCTGGAAAAATCGAGAAGGGAAGTATCTCCACCATATGTATAGGCCAGGATCGGCGAACTATTTGAATCAGTTAACCGAACCCCGAATTCGTAACAATATTATTAACAAGACTGCACACCTCAATGATTTCGCCTTTTTTATTATTTATTTTTTTGACGTCAGTACTATTTATTTGGTAGTTTTGAATGGTATGCAATGTTGTCTTGTATTATAACCAAAGAGATCTTATAAGTAATTTATTATTATTATTTCATTAGATGTGCTAGTTAATTCCCTTTTCAATGATATAGGTTTGTCTGCATCTAACGTTAACAGTTCTTACGATATTTATGTTTTCTTTACAGTCTTTGACAATGCATGACATTTACTGGTTGCTATGGTCACTTAGAACGGAACACTCTGTATGCAACAAACTAATTTTGAAACATGCTCCACGTGATTTGGTGGAACTTTCATTTGAAACATTTTTTTCTTTATAAAACGAGTAGCCAGAGAGGTATGAAAGAAACCGTCTTAAGTGGCACTCCCTGTATAAAAAATTTTGTCGAAAAATACTCCGCATTTTTTAAATTTAACAATTCGCAAACCATTGCAATTATTTTTATATAATAATCGTTTTGTTTTATTGTATATTCGGGGCGAAGGGATTTTCGAGCATGACTTCAGACATGACCGTTTAGCATACGTCAGTTTTGTTGTTATTACACGGGTGTTCTTGTCTTCGCTCTTGATCATAGATAATCTCTGTCGCCCATCTCTTTCTATGATGTAGAATTGCTCGCACGAGCAGTTTCGTTATTTTTTGTGACTCCGTGAACATGCTGCTGCGTACATGTTCGCGTACTTATACGTACGTGTGGATTGCTCTTTATAGGGAACGGTTCATATAGATCGATGTGACATATGTGTACGGATAAGTGGATTTCGTCATTAATTGCGAAAATTTAATTCTTTCTTGGCGATACAGACAATTTAATTCACGGTCGTCTTTAACTGTTAACTCGAAACTAATAAATTCAAGTTCAATAACTTCTTATGGCTTCGCGAACGATTCGATTTGAACTGCATTTGGACATTCCCAAATTTTAATTGCCCTTTAATCCATGTTTGCTCCGGCGATTCCCAAATTGATTGTGTGCTAACGTTGCTAGTTATTAAACACGTCTTAGGGGGGCGCTCACTAATTTTCGATCGCCCATCTGTAACGTCTTCCGCGTAACGTTCGGGTATTTCCTAATTACACACGTACTTAACACAGGTGGTCATCTTTAGAATCTGTTTAGTCCGAAGAAATCGAAATCGCCTCGTAATGATAATCAGCGTTTCCCTTTGCGCTTGTGTTTGCTTATTTCAATTAATTGCACCGTTATTTTTTATTTTATTTTTTTCTACCCCATAAAGAGCAATCCACACGTACGTATAAGTACGCGAACATGTGCGCAACAGCATGTTCGCGTACTTATACGTACGTGTGGATTGCTCTTTATGGGGTAGAGTTCATACAGATTGATGTGAAAGATGTGTATGGATAAGTGGATTTCGGCATTAATTTCGAGAATTTAATTTTTTTTTTTGCAATATAAACAATTTAAGCGAACTTTTAAAGCCGCGATTGCAGTGTTGCCAACCGGTGGGAGTGAAATATCGCCACAATCAGAAACGAAAGTCGCTGATTTCGTTACCAAAACCTAAGAAAGTCGCCAAATGGTCGCTACTTAACTTAAATAATAAAAATTCACAAATAACGGTTTTTAACAATTTCTTTACAGGTGTATTAGTTTCTAAATATTTGACGTGTTTAACATTAAAAAAAATTCAGTACATTTATCGAAAATGAAAATAAGAAATCCATTTTACTTTCGGCTAATAGGAAGCACGAAATTGTTTCTGTTTTGATTGACGGGTTGCTTTTTCTAAAACCTTCAGGGGTCACGATTTAAAATGGGCATCCTGTATAATACGAATCCGCTCCACTCAAAGTTGTTATTAAAATGACCCTTGCGTATGTTTTTAAAATTATCGTTTGCGTTATTCAACAACGCCATCTGTTGAAACTTGCCGGTAGTCTTCTATTCATTTGTTTCTATGGGGATGATTCACTGGTTTTTGACAAAAGTCACATTGAAAAACCACCATCGATTGAGTTTTGATTGACAATCATTTCTGAACAGTGACAAGAAAAGATTGCGTAATGCGTTGTTATTGGATATTCAACAGTGCCATCTGTCGAAAGATGTCAAAAGTGTTTTTTTTTTCGTTTCTTTTAATACTGAATTGTTTTGTAAAATCGATAGTCTTTTGTTCTTATTGGTTTTTAAATATTAATAAATTAAAAATTCGCTTGTTTTTTTTGGTTTTATTATTATAATTTTTTAATTTGAGTATTTTTGAATTTTTATTATTTTGTTTTCATTGTTTTCTCACCATTCTTCCCAGTATTAAAAAAAAATTATCATAAACTAGTGAATTGCGCTGAAAAACCGACCGTCTTTTGTTTCCGTTCTCTTCAACTTTAATGTATTTCTTACGACTTTTCTACTTTTTTTTTTTTTTAATTTGTTTTTTTATTTATAACCAACGCAAGAATCCATCGTCTTTAGTTCCTGTCAAATGACGTTCTTTGTATTTTTGTTTTGTTTTGTTTTTTTTTTCTTTTTAGTTCAATTTTATCGTGCTCTTTTTTCTTCCTTATTTAGTTCACCTTTCGTTTTTTTTATTCGTCGTTGGACTAATAGAAAACAAAAAAATTGGCAGTCGAATTGAAGAAAAAGAAATAAAAACGAAAAATAAGAAGAAAGCAATTGAAGAAAAACAAAAAACCATCGCCATTCTGAAGAAGCGATCGTCTTTTGTTCCTGTTAAATGATGTTCTAGTCTCTGTTTTCTTGTTTATTTTTTTTATTTTATTTTGTCCCGCTCTTTTTTCTTCGTTACTTAATTTTGCTTTCGTTTTTTTATTTCTCGTTAGACTAATAAAAAACAAAATAATTGACAGTTGAATTGAAGAAAAAAGATAAAACAATTGAAGAAAAACAAAAGACGATCGCCATCTTGAAGAACCCATCGCCCTTTGTTCTTGTTAAATGACGTTCTTGTCTTTTTGTTTTATTATTTTTTTTTTAATTCAATTTTATCCTTCTTTTTTTTTCTTCTTTATTTAGTTTATAGTTTTCAGTTTCTCTTTTTCTAATTTCTTTTGTTTCTCGTACACCTTATTCTTCGTACTTTCTTGCCTCAAGTTCTCTCTTGCTTGTTGTTCGATGCGAAGAAATCAAAGAGTTCGTTGAGATTCGTTGGCGTTCGTTGGCGATTTTTCTAATTTCTTTTGTTTTCTTATCAGTCTTTTGTCGTAATTAATTCCGGTTCTCTTCACTTTCATTGTATCGAATTGAAAAAAAATAAGAATAATTGAAGAAAAACGAAAGACTATCGCCATTTTGAGGAATGATCGTCTTTTTTCTTCTTCCATGTTAAATTACGTTCTTGTCTTTTTGATTTTTTTTTTCTTTTTTTAGTTCAATTCGAAGAAAAATAAAAGACGATCGCCACCTTGTAGAAGGTATTGACAGTTCAATTAAAAAAAAGAAACAAAAACGAAAAACAAGAATAAAACAATTGAAGAAAAACAAAAGACGATTGCCTTCTGAAGAAGCGATCGTCTTTTGTTCCTGTTAAATGACGTTCTTGTCTTTTTGTTTTTCTTTTTACTTCAGTTTTATTCTTCTCTTTTTTCTTCTTTACTTAGTTCATAGTTTTTAGTTTTTCTCTTGCTAATTTCTTTTGTTTCTCATACACCTCAATCTTCAGTTGTCTCTTGCTTCTTGCACGTCGCGAAGAAACAAAAGAATTCATTGACATTTGATTGCGATTTTTCTAATTTCTTTTGTTTTCTTATCAGTCTTTTGTTGTAATCCATCCAAGTTCTCTTCACTTTGATAATATCGAATTGGTTTGTCGCATTTCACATTCGCATGCCTCTCGGCGATCTCCTTTTGTTTTCCATTGGCATTTGGTCACTTTAAAACGTCACCGATGAATCGCCGGTCTTCTATTGTTTTTCAGTTTCTCTTTGTTTCGTCTTGTCGTACTTAATTGACGCTTCTTATAGTTTATTTCGTTTTCTTCAGGTCTCTCTTGTTTTCCTTAACCATTCCTGACTTGACACTTCACTAGCAAATTGTCGATCTTCTTTTGTTTTTCATACTATTCACTCTTAAAACAAATTAAACATCCTGTGTATTATAAAATGTGTGGATAACCCTTTCCCTAGAACCACATTCTATGGGCTTACGACTGATGATACCAACTCACAAGGTATCAATCATAAACCCCTAGAATGTGATAATGGATAGCATAAGCGATAGTCATATCTGTTGTAATACAATTATATCGAATATTATATATCGAATATATCGAATAGTTTGAACTAATTTTAGATTCGTGAAAAATAACTACTTTTGGTTCATTCCGCGGCAAACGCCGCTACGTCGCTACGAGCTTAAAAGTGTCGCTATTGTAGCGACAAATTGCTACGATTGGCAACACTGCGCGATTGTATAGTAGCGGACAATAAAATTTCTACAATGTAAACCTTACTTTGAATATTTTTGACGCTTAGCACTTGTCACTAGTACCTAATTCTAACGTTTAATACAAATTTTATTTATTTATTTTCATTTAAAATCAATAAAAACTAACTCTTTGAGAATCTAAGGAAATCATAATGCTTACTTAGTATATCTATGTTTCTTAATTCCTTTACAAGTTCAAAAGAATTCTTTAGAAAATATTCTGATTTACTGGTAACTTGAATAATAATTTTAGAAAGAAATTTTGATAACAAATATAGAGGAGAACCAGTGGTAGAAAATTCTTTGCGAAATGAGAGCTTTCATTTTGCCCACCCAACAAATTTAAATTTGGCGCGCTTTTCTTACACGAAGCGCCACCTAGCGTAAGTGAACAGTAACAAGTGGCGTCTCCTCGTCGCCTTGTTGCAAGCCGTTTCTGCAATTGGCGTTTATTTTCGTTACACAAAATCGCCCCAGCTGTTACTCAAGTAAATATTTATCGCCGATCCAAGGTACGTAATCGCCGTTTCGCATAGTGGCACGCACGGGCCCCCAGGCCGACGTATGAGCCCCGCCAACTCCGCCAAGTCCATCCTGGCCATCTCTTCTATTTTTCTTGTTTCCATTGTAGAAGACATGCACACGGAGAACCTGCTAGCTCGCGCGGTCATTGCCTTTGTTGTGGCGTCGTAAGCGAACACTGGATGCATGCGTTTGAAAACATCAATAAAGCGTGACTCATTATTTCCCTTTTGTGACTCATTAAAAAAACCTGGACGGAAGAGCCTAACGCAGCGTTTAATTCCAGGTGAGGAAATGGAGACGGACGAAGCAGATTCATCGAGCAGCGGCCCCATTTCGACGCTCAACAGTTTGTTTTCCTTCACCAGCCCAGCTGTCAAGAAACTCCTCGGCTGGAAGCAGGGCGACGAAGAAGAGAAATGGGCAGAGAAAGCGGTCGACAGCCTCGTCAAGAAACTCAAGAAGCGCAAGGGCGCAATCGAGGAACTAGAGCGCGCCCTATCGTGCCCGGGAACCCCAAGTAAGTGCGTTACAATCCCCCGAAGTCTAGACGGACGCCTGCAGGTGTCCCACCGGAAAGGCCTGCCGCACGTCATTTACTGTCGCGTATGGCGATGGCCGGACTTGCAAAGCCACCACGAGCTAAAACCACTGGAGCACTGTCAGTTTCCGTTCTCGGCGAAACAAAAGGAGGTTTGCATCAACCCCTACCACTACAAGCGAGTCGAAAGTCCAGTGCTACCACCCGTTTTAGTTCCGAGGCATAACGACTACGTCCCCGGGCATTCCCTACTACATTTTCAGCAGATGGCCGAAACGAACATGCCACAAAACGTGAGGTACACGTCCAACGGTTTCAATTCGAATCACTTGAGCCCGGCTTCGTCCCTGTCGAGTGTGTCGAGTCCCGGGAGTGTCGCGTCTAACCCCCAGTCGCCATACGCGAATTTAGCTGAAACACCCCCACCTGCGTACAGCCCCACTGACGAGAGCAACACGTCTTCTAACAACAACGCCACACTGGATGTGGTCGATGTACAACCAGTTGCTTACCAAGAACAACCATTTTGGGCTTCCATAGCTTACTATGAGTTAAACTGTCGTGTCGGGGAGGTTTTCCATTGTCATTCCACTTCCGTCATCGTGGACGGCTTCACCAACCCCAGCAACAACAGTGACCGTTTCTGCCTGGGGCAGTTGAGCAACGTGAACCGGAACTCGACGATAGAAAACACTCGCAGGCACATAGGCAAGGGGGTGCATCTTTATTACGTGAACGGGGAAGTTTACGCCGAGTGCCTGTCGGATTCGGCGATTTTCGTGCAGTCGCGCAACTGCAACCACCATCACGGGTTCCACCCTTCGACCGTGTGTAAAATTCCAGCCGGTTGTTCGCTGCGAATATTCAATAACGCGGAGTTCGCACAGTTGTTGTCTCAGTGCGTCAATCACGGCTTCGAGGCCGTCTACGAACTGACTAAAATGTGCACGATCCGGATGAGTTTCGTCAAGGGCTGGGGGGCGGAGTATCACAGACAAGATGTGACGAGCACGCCTTGTTGGATCGAAGTGCACCTGCACGGGCCGCTGCAGTGGCTGGATAAGGTCCTAACGCAAATGGGGGCACCGCACAACGCAATCAGCTCCGTGTCATAAACGTAGCGAAATTCAAAGAGACTCTATTTAAATGTACATTAATGCAACAGCAGTTATTGTGGATGTGAGGTTTACGGTAATTGTACGGGAAAGAAGATCAACCGACTGGGTGGAGTGGGGAGGAGGGGCGAGAAAAATTTGTAGACCAGTTTCATTAGGACTGGAACCTGTTGGAGTTGTAAAAAGCGTGCCCCGCATGTTAGACCTGGTCGGTTGGTTTTGTTTTGTTGCTTTCATGTAATGAACAGAGCATGTGCATTATACAGGCTGTTTCAAAATGAATGTGCATCAAGAGGAAATGTAATGCCTATTTCATATTCAAGAACGAAATGAGTTTTTTTGATTTTTATTTTTGAGCTAAAGTGAAAGCTATTGTTTCTGATGAAGGAAATGAAGTGAAAATTTTGGGAAAACAATATTTTTTGGCGTTTATGAGTCATTTTCATTTTTATGGATTTAAAGCACAATGTGCGCGTGTGTTGGTTAGTGAGCAGGAATTTTCTTAAGACATCTCAAACTCTCTCTGCGCAGATTTTTCAAGTTTTTTTTATTATGTAATAGTACATAACTTTTTTTTTTTTCTAACTTTTGGGGTGTTGAAAACTGACAGTCATTTCTCTTTCTCCATTCATTGCGGAAAACAAGAAAAACAACTGATAATAAGAAGGAAATTAAAAAAAAACAAACAAAAGACAATCGACTATTATTATTTTCACTTTGAATTTCACTTTTTTTTTTATCGTCGTCGTTTGTTAAAGTTAAAAATGTGTCGAGACAAATGCAGAGTGATCAGAAAAATGGCGGTTTGTGGAAATCAATTTTTTTTAATGGAACAGCCTGTATATTTTTAGATATTTCGATGCGCCGCAGTGAGCTGATTACAACAGTTTAAATTTGTATTGATTTCATTGAACTGCTTTCGTAAAATAAGTTTTTTTCTTGAAAAATTCTTCAAAAATTCAGTCAGTTTAAATATGAATTTCTGATTACTGAGATAACACAGACCAACGAAAATCTAACGCGATATTTTTGGGAATTTGTCCTAAATGAAAATGTGAACGAAATTAAGATATCTCTTTGCATTATACCGAGCGATCGATAGTTACGGAACATTCGGTGTCTCATTTTTTTTTTTAATTAAATGGGACGGCCTACTTTTTATTTCAGGAATGGATAGCACTTAAATGTAGCTTTCTGCCGATATAAAGTTACGTGCCTTTTTAACAGTTTTGTTTTGAATAAAGCGGTAGTGTACGTTACAAAAAGAAAACCATTAATCAACCTAACACAACGCATCAGGATAATCAGTTTTCAGTCGTGCAATGATAACAGAAAATCCAAATATAACTCTTTACATCAAGGCTTACATGGCGACGACTTTCAAACTTGCAACCAAATTTTAAGAACGATAAAACCCAATAGTTTCCATCACAATTTAGTTTTTATTATAAATTTATTAACTTTTGTTTAATTACTTACAATAGGGCGACGTTAAAATCGACATTTCACTACACAAAGACTGTAATTCCTAAAAATTGAAGATTAAAAAGTCAAAATACTAAACACAAAAGAAAGAAAGACGGCTAAGAGTGAAAGCGAAATACAAAAAAAAATCGCTTTAATAACTCGAATGAAAACAACAAAATGCGAAGGAGAATGAGCACAAAACAAAAGAAAACTGACGAGTTTTCGATTAATTATTCGAAAATTGAAAAAAAAAGAAACAAAAAATGCAACAACTATCTACTTAGGATTCTTAAAAGCAAGGTAAACGGAAACAGAAAAAAGAATGATCACAAAACAAAAGAAAATTATGGTTTTTCGATGATTCATTCGAAAATGAAAAGGCCAAAAAGAAAACAAAATAAGAAAGAAATAAAAAAAAGCGTCCAAGAACTACGAAGAAATGAAATAATTAAAACAAAGGAAATTTAAAAGAAAAAATAAGGCTAACCAAAAAAAAAAAACAATTGCTTAGACTTCTTCAAACTAAGATAAACGAAAACAAAAGAAGAATGAACACAAAACAAAAGAATATTGATGGTTCTTCGATGAATTATTGAAAGTCGTAACAAAAAAAAACACAAAAATGTAACGACTTAGACTTCTTCAAACTAAAACAAACGAAAGCAAAAGAATGAGCGTAAAACAAAAGAAAACCGACGGTACTTCGAAAAATTATACATGAAAATTTTGAGGGCCAGAAAGAAAACAAAAGGAAACTATAAGAGAAAGCGTCAAAGAACTGCGAAGAGAAAAAATATAAGCCGAAAATGCCGCAAAATAAGATGAACTTAGAACGAAAGAAAGAAAAAGAAGAAAAACAACGAAGTGCGAAGAAGAACGAGCACAAAAACAAAAGAAAACCGACGTCACTTCGACGAATTATACATGAAAATTTGAAGGCTAGAAAGAAAACAAAAGAAAACTTAGAGTGAAAGAAAGAAAAACAACGAAATACAAAGAATGAGCACAAAAACAAAAGAAAACCGACGGTATTTCGACGAATTATACATGAAAATTTAAAGGCTAGAAAGAAAACAAAAGAAAACTTAGAGTGAAAGAAAGAAAAAGAAGAAAAACAACGAAATACAAAGAATGAGCACAAAAACAAAAGAAAACCGACGGTATTTCGACGAATTATACATGAACATATAAAGGCTAGAAAGAAAACAAAAGGAAACTATAAAAGAAAGCGTCAAAGAACTACGAAGAAATGAAAAATAAACTTAGAATTCCGCAAAATATAAGATGAACTTAGAATGAAAGAAAGAAAAACGACGAAGTTCGAGGAAGATGGAGCAGAAAAACAAAAGAAAATCGACGGTACTTCAACGAAGTATACATGAAAATCTAAAGACTAGAAAGAAAACTATAAAAGAAAGCGTCAAAGAACTACGAAGAAACGAAATATAAGCTTAGAATTCCGCAAAATAAGATGAAGTTAGAATGAAAGAAAGAAAAAGAAGAAAAACAACGAAATACGAAGAAGAATGAGCACAAAAACAAAAGAAAACCGACGGTACTTGGACGAACTATTCAGGGAATTGAAAGGCTAACGAGAATACAAAAAAAAAAAGAAAACTGTAAAAGAGGACGTGAAATAAATTAAATAATTGACAAAAAGAAATTTAAAGGAAAAGTGCGACAACAACCGCTCAGAATTCCGCAGAATGAGGCAAGTGAAAACAAAAGAAGCTTGACGTTAACCTTCCAATGAAATATTTGAAAATCACTAGATCAGAGAAAACTATAAAAAGCGTCAATCCAAAAATGGAAAAATTAACAATAAACTAATAAAGAGGACCAATGGAATGCAAAAGAATAACTTGACAAAAAAGAAACAAAAGAGAATGAAACGAGCAAGACGGAAAAGAGAAAAATGAAAAAGAGAAAGAGCAAAAGAAGAAAGAGTTATTCGCATTACGTATTTGTTTATTTTAGCTCTTTTTCGCTTTTCTATCGAATTAATTTTTTATATCCATTTTATTTATGGTTTCTTTATTTGCCTGCTAAGGGTTCTGAATTTCAATTCCTCTCCATTTGGATGAGAATCGCCGTTGTTCTTTTGTTTTCTGTACATTTAATTTTGTACTTCATTGTGGTTTGTATCACTTTTGTGTGTTTGTTTGTTTGTTTTTTAAATCGAATTGAGTGCTCGGTGCTTATTTCAGTTTTCTTTTGGCGATTCTTATATGTTCAACAGTATATTATTCAAAGATAAATCGACATTCGAAAGTAATGGGCCAGTGAACAGACGTTAACATGCACTATGATATATCGAAAAATTTGCGCAGCCCTAATCACAGATTAAAAAATACTTACAAAAATTGTAGACAAGAAACTCAACTGAATAACATTAGTTTAAATTTCTTAAAAATAAAATTTGAAAGTTTGAGAAACCCTTAATAACTACGGCATTAAAACTCGGTAAAAAATAAACAAATAAGAAAATCTTAATGGCTATCTTACAACAAAAATTTAAATTAATGTTCGAACGGTCTGCGTTCGTATTCCACAAACTTATTTAAACGTTTTACAAAACTTAATTTAACTTCTTGTAACGTATTTCTGGAAACATTTTCAAATCCATGCCTTATTCTTTGTTTCATGTCATCTTTAGTTTTTGTAAACTTGATCTGTCACATAACCCCAAAGGAAAAAACCAAGAGGGGTCAGGTCAGCGGACGTGGTGGCCATTGTAGAAATCCTCCTCTGCCAATCCATTGGTTTGGACGCCAATGAATTAAATAATCTGCAAAAATGTGGAAGAGCACCATCTTGCTGGAACCATAAATTTGCAAGTGCACCTGCATTTTGTAAAAGACCTGGAAGTTCTTCTTTCAGAAAAAAATCGAGATAAGCTGCGCCTCTTAGGGAACCTTCGAAAAAATAAGGTCCAATCACTTGCAAATTTATTATTCCTCCCCTGACGTTTGATGACCAGCGATTTTGGTGAACTCCTGCCCTAATCCAATGGGGATTTTCTGTTGAATAGTAATGCACGTTCACTAGTCCATTACTTTTCAATGTCGATTCATCTGTGATCAAATCAGGATCAGCATTTATTATTCTTAAAATTTGCTTGCAAAACTTTGTTCTACTTCGAAAGTCGTCGCCATGTAAATCCTGATGTAAAAAAATATGGCAGGTGTGATATTTGTTGTTTTATAATTCTTTGGACACTTACTATACTTTATTGTTGATATACCAGCAAATTGCTAGTAGCGATACAATACATACATAAGTACAGTGGGTATATATAGAGTAATGTAACATTAAAATTAGTGTATGCTTGAACCTTGGGATATGTTTAATCTGTTTTATCGTACCAGGCATGCAGTTGTACTGTGACAGTCCCTTAGTGTCCCTTGATGGTGTTGACACAAAAAATATCTTCTGCCTGCCTGGTACAATAAGAATGAACATCCCTGTTATATTTGATCCTATCAACCAAGTAACTGGGCTAATCTGATAGCATACCTTTTTATATTTGACTCCTTGGCCGTTATCAAACACTTACTTTTAATTTCAACTTATTTAATTGCAACCAACCATCAAGTTCATTGTACTTATCGCACTCTCCTGTTATAAAAACTAAGGTATCATCGGCGAATAGATGGAGTCAAAAACATTACTTATGTTATTAATATACATAATGAATAGCAGAGGACCCAGGACACTTTCTTGCGGGACACCATACTCGGTATCAAAACTTCCCGAAATTGTTGATCCAAATTTAGTGGTTTGAGTTCGGTGCTCCACTTTATCACTGTCTCGTTTGTATTATAATTACGTAGTCTCTGGTCTTACTGATATCTGTTATGTTGCTTATTTCGTGTGAACTTATAGTTGGATTTTCTGTTATTGTTATCAGGATTCTAAACTGATTATTATCCTGATGTGTTGTGTTTGGATGATTAACGGTTTTCTTCTTGTAATGAACACCATCGCTTTGTTCAAGACGTCCCTTTAGGATTTGGAAACATTTTGCTTGATTAGGGCGATGGTCTGGATATCTTTCAGTATAAATTCTGGAGGCAAGAAGACAATTTCCATTACATTCTCCTAATATGTAAATCATATCAACTTTTTTGGAGAAACTCATCTTTCTATGTAACTATAACTATAACTTTCGAACGCAGTCAAGAATTACATTTGTCAAATTTTTAAAATTTTCTTTTCATGACATACTTTTTGAAATATGTTTTACTAAAGGCCAGTTTCATAATGGAATTTAAATTTAAAGTTACTTTCTGATGTAAAAACGCGTTTGTTTATGCGTCTGAATCTGACTTTAATTTTAAAGCGCTCGTTTTAGGAAATTTTCATTGAAATAGAAATATTTTATTTCTTTTTCAAGGTTTCACAAAACAGTAGACTTAATTGACAGGCGTAAATTTTAAATTTGTAGCAACAATTCATATTGCGACTGGTGGCGACATCGGGCGTGTAGAGTTTAAAAGCCGACCATTCAAATACTTGCAAAAAGAAAATTTCTTGTGACGAAACTATTAAAAATAAAGCCGCATTTAAGTGCTATCCAATTCTGAAATAAAAAGTAGGCCGTTCCATTTGAAAAAAAAAAAAAAAGAGTTACCGCATGTTTTCGTAAGTATCGATCGCCCGGTATAATGCAAAGAGGTATCTTAATTTTGTTTACATGTCCCAAAAATATCGCGTTAGTTTTTCGTTGGTCTGTGTTATGTCAGTAATCAGAAATTCATATCACAGAACATATCAATTAAGAGAAAGCAAATCCCTATACATTAAATGTTACCAGAAAAGCGTGGCGCCATCTGTTATACTTGGCGCTTGTTAAAAATAATAGGCGCCAAATTTAAACACTTTTCAGTCATAAACGAGTATAGAACGAGTTGGCCAAACATTGTTTAACTTTGAATTCTGTTTTATTCCAATACCAACAATTATAAGGACAAGAAATAGAACCAAATTCAAAGTTGAACGATGTTTTGACCCGTAAATAGTTATCAAGTTATCAGCTAGTATATAATCAATCAAACACAACTCGCTTTGCTGTTATAAAAAGACTGTATTTTAAAATATTTTGTAACATACCGTATTTTATCACAAAATACACGTAGGGCTGTACGAAATAATTAATAATAATAATTAGAATTGATCGATACAAACCACAATATGTGTACGCGTAAGTGCGTAAAACCACTGAGAAAGTAGTTAGAATGGGCTTCTGGCATAATTAAATTTACCTACTTGTACTTTTCTATGTAAATTACACTTAGAAGCTTTAAAATTTTTAAATTATTTGCCTTCTGCAAAAGAAGTCACAAATCTTAAATTTTTGACACGACGAAAGTTGAAAATTTTAAACGTGAGGTTTCTATAGTTATCTTAAATAAAATCATTTTGGCGGCTTTTTACTGCGCCATCTCTTAGACTTGGCGCTCTTTACTTGTCTAACGTGACTCAACTTCGGTTTGACACCCCTGATTCATATCCAAAGTGACCGAATTTTTGAATTTTTGAAGAAAAAAAAAATTATTTTACGAAAGTAGTTCAATCAAATCAATATATATTTAAACTGTTGTAATCAGCTCACTGCGGCGCATCCAAATATCCAAAAATATACAGGGTTTTTCATTAAAAAGAAAACATTGATTTCCACGGAGCGCCATTTTCTAATCGCTCTGTATAATTCAAAATAATGTTACAGTATGCCACGTATTGTCTAGTATAAATTTCTTTATCGATTTTTTTTTTGCCATAGGCCTCAGAAGAAATACACACTGTTGGGCCAGCCTGTACATACAAGTTTCAATCGTGTCTTTGAAGTCTGAAATTTTAATTTCCTCCTCAGTGGCTTAGGGATATTGCACGTGTCTTAGATACTGTCTCAATGGTCACATTTGCATGAAGAGAGCCTATTTGGACGACATTTCCTTCTTGAAACCTCTAAAAGCTGTACCGCCTGAAGTTAACTGTTTCTTCTTCTGCAATGAATTTGAGATTTCGCTACGAAAATATCTCCTGATTGCAGTTTTATTGTTTATTACCTGTAATGTGAAAAAGAAGACGAAATTTATCAAGCAAAAGTATATAAAGTGCGTTCAATAAAAACCGTTATCAAGTAGGCTTATGTCAAATGCAAATTTTGCAAAGTCACGTCGTAACTGTACGTTTATGATAAACATAACCTAACTTTTTATGTTCATTTAATTATGACTTTCTACAAAATGGATAATAAAACAATTAATCATTTATTTCATTACAAATACCTGGAAGATGTAAACAAAATATTTGACAGTTGAGGCTGTTGATGGCACGCAGTAATTCAAGGTTTCAACATACGTACTAAGCTACGACGTGCCGTCATAAAATGAAAGCAAGTTCAGAGCGTTCTTGATGACGGATTTTTTCGGACGCACCTTATATTTAAAATACTGACGTTTCGCGAAATTCATTTCACGAAACGTCAACGTTTAAAGTAAAAATCTGTTTTCTTTTTCATATTATAGTATCAACAGTAGGCGGAGCTGATTTTAATTCTGCAAGGTTTCCCAGTTACTTTATCATTAATAAACAAATTCGTCCCAAATTTTTTTTTTTTTTTTATATCGAAAATAATTCAAAGCAAATTAATGGCAATTCAGCTTGTTTTCAAATCCGGAAGTGCGTAGGTTTCATACGATGCACACTCGATTCGAAACAGCCCTCGTATAAACAAACAACAAACTTGTAGTTTATAGAAACCAAATTGAATATTTTTGAGACCATGTTGACATTAAGGCCCGCCTGAAAAGTGGACGACGTAACGTTTAAGATTTATGACGAAAGTCTCGGTTTCTTTCTTTCGACTATGGCCTTCCGAGGGTAACAAAGACTTAACATAATTATTTTGGCCTCGGCATTTTCACCGTGGAAAGAGGGGCCGAGGTCAAACTGAAAGGGCCGTACCTTTTACGACGCATACATTCATTTGTTTACGAAACCTGAAAATGCCTCATCACCGCGTAGAACAAATTGTAAATTCTAAGATTGATCTCCAAGGCGCGTTTATAATTCATCCCCAAAACCTTGTATAAATGATCGAATATCCGAGGAGTTAGTTATAAGCGTGCCTTCCAACACAAATTGAAGAGCTCTAGAGTTAAATTGTTTGCCATAAGGAATCGTTATTATTTTGGTGTTTCTTGAGGGAGTTTATAAAATCAAGTTTTCACATAATTATTGAACCGTTTCTAAATATAGTAGGATGTTATTGTAGGGCGATGTAAGTAGTGTAAGTGTAGCTTTTGGTCTGCCGCGTAAGGCGATGAGTAACAGAGTGTATTCAAAGGCCTTCCTTCACAGTGCCTGACTCAAAATTTAACAGCCTTTGTAAGAAATATATTTTTTATTTTATTAGCGTGTGCCTTAAAACAAAACCCAGGCCATCCATATTGTGACTATTCGAGAGAAATTAAAAAAAAAAGAAACACTCTGTGCTTTGGGGGTTGCCACCATTTATTTATTTTTTAACTTTCTGTACATAACATATTTTTCAGCTTAGAATCATAACTCTCTCTCTCTGATTTCTGCAGGTTTTTTTTCTTTCCTCTAGGTGTTTGTTAAGTACAATAGGATGTAATACCGCATGTAATCAAATAGGTTAAGCAATTATCGGCAACCCTTTCGTGTTTCTTTTCGAAGTTAATGCGTTTCGACTTAGTTTTGCTGCAAGACTATTACGTAGATGTTGATAATTATGTTTAAAAGTGATTTTTAAATAAAGAGAAAACATTCGATATTAAAGTAGTAGATTAGGAGAAAAGAGTTTACGTTTAATTTTAAGCATATACATATATATCGTTCTGTTATGTTTATTGCTGTGTTCTTCCGTTTGTTCTGTTTCTTCTTCCTCTTCATCTTTCTGGTAGTTGTCTGCCCGCACACGTTCGTTTAGTTCGGCGCGAGGACCGTTCACAATGTAGCCTAATCGTTGCCACGTCTTGCTTCATGGGGTTAATTAACTTGCCCCCCTCCTCCCTCAGTAACGTTTTTTTTTTCCAAATTATTTTTTGCAACTCTTGTGTTTTAAAGTTTTACATCCCTCGTATAGTTGGGGAAAAAATAACAAGTGCAATAAAAGAAATGAGAAATTTATATAAAATTGTTGACCCTAAGAGGTGCATTTTTTTTTGGTGCAATCATTTGCTAAAGAGTTTTTAAAAAGTGTTGCTGGGGGAAGGGGCCACGTTAAGTAACCCTGCTTCATAGTCTGTTTTCAAAGTTGCAATATGTTTATTTTGATGCAATTCTATTATTATTATATTATTATGTAACGGTTAATATTTGTTAAATTTTAATGTTTTATATAATTTGAAATTATCTTTAATAAATATATACATTATTTACAATTCCTGGCCGTCACTCCGAGCCTGTTTCCTCGAACTGTTAAGTTTCGTTTTGATTGAACGATAAGAGTGTGGACGTTGTCCCTATTTTTCCAGATGTTGTTATCTCGTCGATTAGGAAACGATCACCATCGGTTTTTAATTTACAAAATTTATATATCCATTTCAATTTTAAATTATTAGTTGATTTGGTGTCGCAAATAAAAAACAGGTATAACCAAGTGTAAAAAAAAATTATTTACTCGTTGTATGATGATAGGCAACTCAATAGTCAGGTCTGTAACTATCTACATATTTTTATTAATTCGAAGTTTTCATATTGCGCTGTGTAATTGCTTTCTTTTTCTTGTTAATTTAAATTTGGGCACATCTGGGCTGCTTTAATGAGACCAATTGAACAGAACATCAAATTCGCATTTGCTAAAAATGTAATTCAAATTTCCATGCCATCGCTTAAGGGCTTTGGATTCTCTCCGTAGGAGTCATCTTCCTTTTTTTTTTTGTTTTATACGCGTCATGCACGAACTGGTTGTTTGTTCCCCGAATTTTTCATATGAGGGCCTTTGACTCGTGCGGTATCTTCAGAACCAAAACGTCCAATTGATAGGCAACCAAACGGTCTGCCTGCACTCAGTTGTTTACCTCAATAGGCACGATGTTCTTTTTTTTTTTCTAAAATTCCCTACAAGCCGCTGATCGAGAAACAATCAAACATCGCCTTATTGAGATATAATCCGAAGTTGCACTTTGTTAATGCAACACTCCGTATATTATTATATTTTCGAATTCGCGGGTAAATTCTAGTCTGAATTCATGTGCCGCATGGTGAGTCTAGCGCAAGTACTTTCGGGCCCTTCATTTAAATTCGAACTTGCACTTTTTTAATGAAACACTCCGTATATTATTATATTTTTGAATTCGCGAGTAAATTCTAGCCTGAACTCATGTGCCGCATGATGGGTCTAGCGCGAGTCGTTCTCGAGCACTTCGTTCAAGGTCACCGATGTCACTCGAGAACCACTTGTCGTAGGCCCATGTTGCGACACATCGTTTCAGGCTAGAATTTACCCGCAAATTCAAAAATTTAATAATACACAAGGCCTCATCGAATTCTTTAGCACTTTTAATCTTTTGTTTCCCGTAGATTAATACATTTTTGAATTCGCGGGTAAATTCTAGACTGAATTCATGTGTCGCATGATGGGTCTAGCGCGAGTCGTTCTCGAGCACTTCGTTCAAGGTCACCGGTGGCATTCGAGAACCACTTGTCGTAGGCCCATGTTGCGACACATCGTTTCAGGCTAGAATTTACCCGCAAATTCAAAAATTTAATAATATACAAGGCCTCATCGAATTCTTTAGCACTTTTAATCTTTTGTTTCCCGTAGATTAATACATTTTTGAATTCGCGGGTAAATTCTAGACTGAATTCATATGTCGCATGATGGGTCTAGCGCGAGTCGTTCTCGAGCACTTCGTTCAAGGTCACCGATGGCACTCGAGAACCACTTGTCGCAGACCCAAGTTGCGACACATGAATTCAGGCCAGAATTTACCCGCGAATTCAAAAATTTAATAATAAATAAGGTCTCATCGAATTCTTTGGTACTTTTACTCTTTTATTTCCCGTATATTAATGCTTCCTTGAGTTCGCGGCTAAATTCTAGCCTGAATTCATGTGCCACATGGTGAATCTAGCGCAAGTACTTTCGGGCCGTTCATTTAAATTCGAACTAGCACTTTGTTAACCAATTCACGCTTATTTTGAAGGTTTTCTGAAAGATGGGTGCTTTTGGACAGTGGAAAGAAAGAATGGTCAAGTGCATCATTGCTGAAGGGAATCACTTCGAGCACATTTAAAATAAAATCCTAGAAAATATTAACCGTGTTTCTTATTCTTAATAAATTTAGCTTGACCCTCGTATCTGTCAATAATATGCGTTGTTGGCTGCCTAACTATCAGGCAGAATTTGGTAATTCTCGGTAAACTGCATAGTAGTCTTTCGTTATTTAACAAACTCGTCGATCTTCATTTGTTTTTTACATTTTCATATTGTCGTTGTAGTCGAAAATTTTATAGATTGTTTTTTTTTTTTAAATTTAGCAAATCAACGTTTTTCGTTGCCTTAGTTTTTTTTTTATTATTTCTATGGCGTCGGCGATCGTCTTTTGTTTTCGCTTTGTCGAATTTTTCTGTCGCTTTCTAATTACGAAGTTCATTTTCCTGAATTTCAAATAATTTAAATAATCGTCTAAAGAAAATCGTAAAGGTCATTGGAGTTTTGGCGCTTACTCTTTTTATTCGTGTTGTCTTTTTCTGTTGATTGCAGTAGATCGTTTTGAACTCTTTTGTTTTTTAACAACTCATCGATTTTCATTTGTATTTTACATTTTCATATTGTCGTTGTAGTCGAAAATCTTATGAATTGTTTTTTTTTTAAATTCAGCAAATCAACGATTTTCATTGTTTTGTCATTTTTCTCTTTATTTTTTATGGCGTCGGCGATCGTCTTTTGTTTTCGCTTTGTCGAATTTTTCTGTACTTGTCTAATTACGTAGTTCATTTTCCTGAATTTTAATTTCCTTTTAAATAATTTAAAAAAAAATGGCATTCCGTTTTCTTTTTCTGAAAGTTGCAGTAGATCAACGTTTTGAACTCTTTTGTTTTTTAACAACTTATCGACCTTCATTTGTTTTTTTTTTAATATTTTCAAATTCTTGTTGGTGTCGAGAAACTTTTGTGAACTGATTTTATTCTAATTCAGCAAATCGTAAAAGCTTTTCACTCTTTAGGTTTCCTTTTAATTTTTAATTTTGATGTCGTTGGCGATCGTCTTTTGTTTTCGTGTTTTCGAACTTTTCTGCATTAATAAAACAAGTTTCTAAATAATCATGCGCAACTCTTGACACGTTAACAAATTTTAGTGATTACTATTTTTTGTAGGGCGAGTTGAGTTTTTCATTAAAAAAAAATATTTTTCGGCAGCTTATTGATCGCTTCTTGTTTTTTGTTTTATTTTGTCTTTTCATATTTTAATTTAATTTCAATCGCGAACGATTTTATGAAGCTTTTGAACTTTTTTTTTCTTTATAAACTCATTTGTCGGTCATTTTTGAATTTGTTCATTTTTTTCAATTCAAAAAACGCAATTCAGTTGATTAATACATAACATACTTGCGTAAATTACAAAAAAAAAATTATAATAACGATTTGAAGAGAATGGTGACAAAAACTAAGAAAACAAAATAATAAAATTGCCAAGATATTTTTATTTAATTTATACAGGGTGAGTTACTAACCGATCTTTCTTCTGTAGCTCATTTATGTCGAACGAGATGGAATTCTTTTCTTTCATGAGATTCAACCTATTGAACACTATAACCTAAAATTATTTTGAACTTGTACAGTGTTACGTAAAGTATCGGCAGAACACAGCGGAATTTTTTTAAACGGAACACCCTGTGCATTTTCTTACAGACCAAACTTGATAAGAGTAAATTAATATTTCGTTGAAAACAAATTGATTTTCTACTTCTCTCGAAATATTTACTAACGTGTACGAAAAGTTTTCCAAACTAGTGTGTTGTTTTCATTTTTTCGCATTTTCACGTATGTTCCTTACTTGATCCGTACCCTAAACAGACAAGTACACAAACATAACTTAAAAATTAAGTTTTATTGATTTGATTTTACAATGGTTTTCACGTTGGATAAAAATCTTTCGTAGTTGAATCGAAACGACCAAAAAATCAATGGCGAATGGACCTATTTCATTCCTGTTTGTATTTCAGGAGAAATTTCCAGAAACTGTATTTCTGTACCACAAATGTGTTAACCTACCTCAGTACTCTGTAGGACTATTCAGAGAAACTAGCAGTGTGGCTAGAAAACATGTATAGGGTAGGCCTAAAGTAAGAAGTTATACTCTCCAACTTAAACAAACTTCAATGTCCGATTGGAATATTGTCATAAAACGTATCTTTTAATTGACTAATATAATTTTTTTTTGTTTTCTTTTTATCTCACAGTTGATTGTGTTTTATTTTTTTATAAAGAAAATAGTCGAAATTCGATTGGAATTCGAATATCTTTTGTTTGAATTTATTGTCTGACACAAAAGTTTTCTTTTTTACATCGAAATCGTCGACCTAAATTTTTGTTTCTTGCATTTGTTAAACTTCATCGATCGTCTTTCGTTTTGTTGGTTTCTTTTCTAGGAAGAAGAAAGCATCGAAATTCGATTGGAAATCGAACGTCCTTTGTCTTAATTTATTGGACGACTCAAAAGTTTGTTTTTACATCAAAATCTCGTTTTGCAGGACAGAACTACTTTTGTTTTGTCAACAATTACCATTTGTTTTTCCTCCAAACAAGAGAAAATATCAATTTTATTCCCCATCTTCTTTTGTTTTGCATATTTCATTGTCGATTACGTTTATAAATTTGTGTGCAGAACGATTCGATCGTCTTTTGTTTGTTTATTCGTAGTTCTTTCTTATAACGACATCGTTAAGTCACGACATTCATTGAGTGCTACATTTTGACCAATCAGTACTTAGATTAACCCCGTTATTCTGTAAGTCACAACGACAACATTAAGTATCGATAATCGTTAAGTGACATATTTTGATCAATCAGAATTTAGAAAATACGTCACTTAACGATTATCGTTATTTAATGTCGTTGTGAGTTACAGAATAATGGGGTTCTCTTGCTTGATTTTAACTCGACGGTGTACTGCTAAAGTGTTGTGCAATCGAGGAGGGACACCTGTAACGTAATTTATTAATATCTGATTTTTTTAAAAGTAAATTCGATTAAAATTGAACTTTTACGCGTCGGTTTAAATTGTGGGCCGTTACTTTCGGAACAATCCATGTACACATCCCACATTGAAAAATAAATTAGCAAATAGGCAACCCCTCGTCGAAAGACCTGTTAGTTTGGTTGCCTACCTCTTCGTAAAATTAATTTTTCAATAGTTAGGTTGCTTTGTTTCGTTTTGTTATTATTAGGCTGGCCTTTGAATTGTGCGTGCAACTAATTATAGTTTCTTTTTTGTTTTACAGAATTAGCCGCCGTTTTCGCCAGCTTCCCGCTTCGCGTTTTCAATCGGAGTCATTGATCTTTGATCCAATTGGAAGCTCGGACGCGAATGCGCGCGCAAAACGCACGCTCGGAAATATTCGCATAGCGGGAGATATACGTTTTGTACAGTATTGATCCACCTGATTCGGATTGTGTTGTGTTTAGTGGCCGGTGATATAGGTTTTAAATTGCGAAGGAATTATGTCTAAGGTAAGTGGTGGTCCTCCAGCCATTTTGGGCGAGCCCTCCGGTTATCGAGTGGCGCAGGAATTCAATCGCCTATAGAAAAAAAAAAAAAAACAACACGGCGCATTTGCGTGAATTTTAATTTGTTACCACGTGAAAGAAAAACAAACGCAAGAAGGATTATCTTTTTTTGTTATTGCCAGCCTGTGTTTAAAAGAATCAGAGCAAATTTTTTCCTTTGGGTGATTAAATAACAGATTTGAAGATTTTTTTTTCGTCAAGGCAAAACGAAAGGTTTTTTTCTTTTCTTAAATGCATGTCGTGAATACTTTCGACCTTTGCTAAGGTATTTTTTCTTCCCCGTGCAATTTTTGTGCTTCGTCACGGCTTGTTTTGCTTTGCAAAAAAAAGGCTTCACTAAACTTGAGTATTGATTTCAAAATGAAACTAGAAAAAAAAAAAAAAACTCGACAGTATGCAGGGCATTACGTTGATTCGGGGTCGCATTTTTGTAAACAAAAAATTCTGCTCGTAGATCAATTTTTGTTTTACTGTAAGACTGCACCGTTGCCAGATTGGAGTTTTTCTCCCTAAAATGGAGAAATTTTTTAATTCGGGGAGCAGTTTGGGAGAATCAATGAAATACTGCTTTTTGTTTTCATACAGTCAGAAATTTTTCTCGTTTTATTATTAATATACATATTATTTTGCATGTAATAAATTATTTTTCGTTTATCCAGAGAATTCAAGTTATACAAGATTCTTCGGAATATAATTTTTCCGCCTTTTCCTTTTTTTTTTGAGCAATTAAAGTTGATATCCTTTTTTTTAATTCTTCACAGTCGATCGCCTTTTGTTTTTTGTTTTGAGCAGTTCGAGTTGGTATGGTTTTTAAAACTCTGCGCAATATACCGGCTGTCCCACGCCAAGTGTTCACCCTCTTCTGTTTTTGATTGATTTGATCGACAAATTTCTTTCAACAGGTCCATTTTTCTTCTCTACGTGTCGATATGAATATTTCATAGATGGCGGTGATGAAATAACAGATATGACGTCATCGGGGATCATTATAAATAGCAACACTAATTTTGAATCGCTAAAGAAATTTAAATTTAATGTTTAATTGCAAACCAATCGAGGAGCAAGATTTTATTTAAGTAACGAATAGCGTCGCTATTTAAAAAAGTCATCAATGACGTTACTTCACCAACGCCATCTATGCGACAACGCGATGATCTATGAAATTTCTCTATCAAAACAATCCTTTGTTTTTTTTTTGTTTCAATTTATGTAGTTTTCTTTCTCGAAAAAAGAAAAAAACGAAACCTTTCTTCGACGAAGTCGTAATTCGTTGCTATATCGGTCGTTTTTGGTTTTCCTCTTTTTTTAAACTGACAAAGCCACTTTGCGTTTCTTTCGACAAAAGCACAGAAAAAAAGATGATTTCGAATTCTTTTTCTGATCTTCATTTTTAGAGATGATAGTGTCTTTTAAAATTCTGCGCAATATACCGGGTGTCTCTCGCCAAGTGTTCACCTTTTTCTGGAATGTTTATTTTCGATCGATTTGATCCACAAATTTCCTTCAACAGGTCCATTTCTCTTGTCTACGTGTCGATATGAATATTTCATAGATGGCGGTGGTGAAATAGCAGATATGACGTCATCGATGATTTTTCTAAACAGCAACACTAATTTTGAATCGCTAAAGAAACTTAAATTTAATGTTTAATTGCAAACCAGTCGAGGAGCAAGATTTTATTTAAGTAACGAATAGCGTCGCTATTAAAAATAAGTCATCAATGACATCATATCCGCTACTTCACCAACGCCATCTATGCGACAACGCGATAATCTATGAAATTTCCCTATCAAAACGATCCTTTAGTTTTTTTTTTAATTTTAATTTACGTAGTTTTCTTTCTCGACAAAAGAAAAAAAGAAACTTTTCTTCGACAAAGTCGTAATTCGTTGCTGTATCCGTCGTTTTTGGTTTTTTCTTTTTTTAAACTGACAAAGCCACTTTGCGTTTCCTTCGTCAAAAGCACAGAAACAAAAGATGATTTCGAATTCTTCTTCCGATCTTCGTTTTTTGCTGGTCGAAAGAAAAGCGAGCAAAAGCATTTTTCTTTTTCTACAAAAGAACAAAAGAATTATACCGCGCAGAATATAGCTTTCTAAAATGAGAAACAAAAAAGTCTTTTTTTTTGGTTGCCATGGAAACCAAAATTACCGAGTAACATATTCCGACTCGCAATGATCTGCAAATTCCGAATATGTAAAAATATACAAGGACGTTCGTTCGATTTGAAATATGAAAGTTTACATCGTGCTATCGTGTTTAATTTATCCTTTCCAAATTTCGTGTAAATCGGTCAAAAATAAACATTCCAGAAGGGTGAACACTTTTGGCGTGGGACACCCGGTATATTGTGCAGAATTAAAAAAAAACCGTACAATCTCTAAAAATGAAGATTGGATAAAGAAATCCGTGATTCTGTGCTTTTGTCGAAAGAAACGCAAAGTAGCTTTGTCAGTTTAAAAAAAAAAGACGAAAACCAAAAACGACCGATACAGCAACGTATTTCGAGTTCGTCGAAGAAAAGTTTCTCTCTTTTTTCTTTTTTCGATGAAGAAAACTACGTGTCTGCGAAGCTGACGCATCATTTCATGGAAACTCATTAATTATAGTGAGTTCTGGCTTTATTTTTAATAGTTCCTGATAGATAAAATCGATAGTTCTACTCATTAAAGCGAAAAAAAGGCAAAGCGCAAACTGAGACGCCAGGTACACAGCAGCGTCTCACTTTGTCCTACGCAAAATTACGTCTTCTGTTTCTTTTTAATGAGAAACAACTACAAAATTTAAAAAAAAAATCCAAATTTGTTGAGCAATTAAAGATGGTTTCTTCGGAATATATTTTTTTTTTGCTTTTGATAAGAAAAATAAATCGACAGTCTTTTGTTTTTTTTTTTTGAGCAATTAAAACTGGCATCTTTTCTTTAATTCCGCTAAAAGTGCTTCTTTCTTGCTTTATTTTTTTTTGTTTGTTTGTTTGTTTTTATTTTTTGAGCAATTAAACTTGGTATGTTTTTTTTATTCTTCAGAATTGATCGTCTTTTGTTTTGAGCAATTCTATTGTCTTTTTAAATTCTGCACCGTATTTTTTTTATTTTTGAGCAATTAAAATGGTATCGTTTTTTCTTTTTGCTTTTGATAAAGAAAAACAAATCACGCCGCTTTTGTTTTTCCTTTTTTGAGCAATTAAAGTCCATACCGTTTTTCTTAATTCTTCAAAGTCAATCGCCTTTTGTCTTGAGCAATTTTATTGTCTTTTTAAATTCTGCAATTTTTTTTGCTTTTGATGAAGAAAAACATAACTCCGCTTTTGTTTTTTCCTTTTTCGACCAACTAAAGTCGATATCTTTTTTTTTATTCTTCACAGTCAATCACCTTTTGTTTTGAGCAATTTTATTGTCTTTTTTTTTACTTTGATGAAAAAAAAACATCACTCCGCTTTTGTTTTCTTCCTTTTTCGAGCAATTAAAGTCGATATCTTTTTTTTTAATTCTTCAGAATCAATCGCCTTTTGTTTTAAGCAATTTTATTGTCTTTTTAAATTCCGCAAAATATTTTTTTTTTTGCTTTTGATGAAGAAAAACATCACTCCGCTTTTGTTTTTTTTCCTTTTTCGAGCAATTAAAGTCGATATCTTTTTTTTTAATTCTTCAGAGTCAATCGCCTTTTGTTTTGAGCAATTTTATTGTCTTTTTAAATTCCGCAAAGTATTTTTTTTGCTTTTGATGAAGAAGAACTTCAGTCCGCTTTTGTTTTTTCCTTTTTCGAGCAATTAAAGTCGATATCTTTTTTTTTTAATTCTTCAGAGTCAATCGTCTTTTGTTTTGAGCACTTAAAGTTGATATCTTTTTTTAAATTCTTCAGAATTAAAAAAAAAAGTAAAAACTAGTAAAGGTTTAAGAAATCATTAAAAATTAATCTCCACCCACAATAATGTTTATATCCGTAAATACGTATTTCGGCAATAAAGCTGCCATCTTCAGTACACACACTACCAAGTTAAAAGCACTTGTTTGAATTTATGAAGTGTTTTTAACTTGGTAGTGTGTGTATTGAAGATGGCAGCTTAACTGCCGAAATACGTATCTTCAGAGTTGATCGTCATTTGTTTGTAGCAATTTTATTATCTTTGTAAATTCTGCACAATTTTTTTTTTTTAATTTTGAGCAATTCGGGATGGTATTTTTTTAAATTCTTGGGGATATAATTTTTTGCATCTGACGAAGAAAAAGGAATCGTGTTTTTTTTTTAATTTTTGAGCAATTAAAAAAATGGCATCTTCTTTTTTAATTCCGCGGAATTTTTATTTATTTGTTTATTTATTTTTTGCTTTTAATGAAGACAAACAAACCACTCCGCTTATGTTTTTTTCCTTTTTTGAGCAATTAAAGTAGATTTTGTTTATTCTTCAGTGTCGATCGCCTTTTGTTTTGAGCAATTTTATTGTCTTTTTAAATTCTGCAAAATATTTTTTTGTTTGTGAGCAATTAAAGTCGATATCTTTTTTAAAAGTCTTCAGAATTGAATTTGAAATGGCTTCCAGTTGGAACCGCGTCACGACTGCTTTTACTACCGACGTTTCGTTCTCCATTGCCGAAGAACTTCCTCAGGGCTGCTGCTGACGGTGTTGCTGCTACTTCTGGACTTCATCGACTAACGAGAACTAGCAGCAACACCACCAGCAGCAGCAGCAACCCTCAGGAAGTTCTTCGGCAATGGAGAACGAAACGTCGGCAGTAAATTCAATTATGAACAACGGCCGCAGAAGCCTTCAAGTTAAATTGATTGTTGCTGTCTGATTTTTGACAAGTCGTAGCGCCATCTATGGAGTTTTTCTTGCACTGCTGTAGTTTTCGGTAATATTTTTGTTGTTTTCTAAAGTTCTGAGTAATCGTAGCGCCATCTATTGAGTTTTTCTTGAATCAATTGTGAAGAATTGATCGTCTTCGGTTTTGAGCAATTTCATTAACTTTTTAGATTCTGCACAATATTGTAGTTTTTTTTTTCTGTAGCAATTCAAACTGTATCTTCATTTTAATTTTGCAATTTTTTTTTGTTTTTGATGAAGAAAAGAAAACAAATCACGCCGCTTTTGTCTTTTCCTTTTTAGAGCAATTAAAGTTGATACCTTTTTTTTTGTCCTTCAGAACTGATCGTCTTTTGTTTTGAGCAATTTTATTGTCTTTTTAAATTCTGTACATCATTAAAAATTAATCTCCGCCTACAATAATAATACGTAGATACGTATTTTCGCCAGCTAAGCGGCCATCTTCAGTGCAGACACCACCAAGTTAAAAGCACTTCATAAAATCTAACAACCAATTGGTTGGTAGATAATCTACTTTTGGGCGAAAGAATAAAAAAATTGAAGAATTCATCAAGCAGCCTTTGAACTGTTCATGACATTTTGAAGTAAGTACGTAGGTCTTAGATTAGTTCGACGTGAAGCGTTATTTTAGATTATCTTCTGCTTTTTCTTCTTATTCGTTCGTTTTGGCTCGTTTCCAGCTTCTTAGGCCCCTTAACTAGTCATAGTTTTCTACGTAATATAAGCAAAACAAGACAACTATGTAGCGACGCGGTTGGCAACACCGTGCACAATGACAACTGCCATTCATTCAAATGTCAATCGGTTTAGGAAGTCGCTTCTGTCATTAAAAAAATCAAAACCACAACTTGATGGATAAATTTTTGAGTTGAATACTCGATATTTTAAGTAATTAAAAACAAAAATAATCGTACCTCGCATTCCATTGTTTGTCTTTGAAGATAACTTATCTTTTTAAACGTGTGATTTCTTAATTTTTTACGTTTGTTATTATATTACAGCGTTGCAATTCTTTTTTTAATAAATATCGGGTCTTCAACAAAAAAGTACCTCGAGCCGGCCCTGGAAATAAAAGCTCGTGTCGCAGATGCTGTGGTTAGATTATCGCAGGGACTGTCAAAATTGGAAATTTAGGTTATGCGAAGGAAATTTTATTTTAATAGATTCCTTTAAGAACGGAAGATATTACTTTCAAAATATGTTTTTTTTTACGTTGGCCGCTCCTAACGAGTTCGTCCAACAACTGAAAACTACACGCACAAATATTTTGAGGTTAATCAAACGTCAAACCATTTTTGATATATAAGAAATTGATTATGACGTACGATTTTTTTTCCAAGGCTAACTCGATGCGACAACAATTCGACGGATTTGCCGTCTCTGTCTTCCATTTTCAATTCAACGCACGCGATATGAAACGACATTAAATAGGCCGACTCTAATAATAACGCTCAGTAAATAATTACAGGGTACCGGCCCGTAATTTAATAATTAATAGACGCGACCGTTAAATAGGTGATGTCCATCAATGTCCAATTTTTTACTCTCCTTGACAGGACCCCGTCATTAAATTTAATTCCCGACTACTATTTTACACCCGAACTCGGTGCGTTCCATTTGTGTTGCATCTTAGTGTACCTGCCTTAAGCTTAATTGGCATTGGTAAGTTGTACGTGTTCGCCCAAGAGAATAATTTTATTTTTATTGATTCGAATTCATGCCGATTCTTTCTTTTCCTTCTTAGGAATGTAACATTGCAATTAGCAGCAGCGTGTTAATAACCGTGCGCGTAAGATTACTTAATCTGAATTGTAAACTGTTTGCAATAACATTGTTACAACGACGTAAACAAAAAGAGAAACCAGTTTTGATTAGCGTGTCAATGTCGTTGCAGGTATTTAGTTGCAGTAAAAATTCAAAAAAACAAAAAGAAAATTTGCTACACGCGCAGACATGGTTGTAGTGATGCTCGATGGGCCATCAAGTGCCATTGTTCCTCTTTCTTTTATTTAGTTATAATAAAAATTAAAAAAGAAAAGAAAAATGTCATGCGTGGCGATGCAACTCGAAGAACCATAAAAGGGAAAGACTCTGTTTTTTACTTTGTTTCAACCATGCAATTGGATAGATAGACAAAAAAAATAGTGAAAGAACAGACGTCTCGGGAACAGGGAAAATTTTGATGTGTGTTTTAGTTCATTTGTTTATTTTTTACTACTCTGATTTTTAATTTTTTTTTTTAATTTCCTACCATGAATTTAAGCATGAATTTTCCATTTTTTAAATTTCATCGTCATTTGTTCGTTTGCAACTCTAATTTGCCATTTCCTTTTTAATTTCCCACCATTTTGTTTGTCTTCTGGATTTCGTAAGCGTCTCCGACGGCGATGGTCATTTCTTTCTTCTACAACTCCAGTTTCTTCATTTTTTTCTAAACAATTTCCCGCCATTTTGTCTTCTGAATTTAAGGATCGTTTGTGTTTTAATGTTATAGTTTTCTCAAACTTTCTCGAAGTTTTCTGCCATTTTACCTTCGAAAATTGACCGTAAGTATTTTTGACAATCGGGTCAAAACACCAGTTACAACTCCAGGTTCTTCAAACTTCTTGAAAATGACCTGCCATTTTGTCTGTTGAAGCACTGAAGCATCTTCGATAATTTATCGTCATTTGTTTTTTTTTTTTACAACTCTAGTTTTTCTAAACTAATTGATCGTCATCGTCGTTGTTGCTGTTTTTATTATAACTTTGGTTATCGATTTTGTTCCAAATTTCCCGCATTTTTTCTAGATCTAAATATTTTAAACAATCGATCGTTGCTTGTTTTTTTTACGTCACTCGTTTCTTCCAATTTTCTCGAAATTTCTTGCCATTTTGTCTTCGGAATTAAACGTCTTCGACATTCGATCGTCATTTGTTTTTCACCGCTCCGGTTTTTAAATTTTTTTTTTTCGAAAATTTTCAGTCATTTTGTCCTTTTAATTGAGAACACCTTCAACGATCGATCGTCATTTGTTTTTTACCGACTCTAAATTTTTCGATTTTTCTCAAAATTTTTTGTTATTTTGTCTTCGTTCAGAATTAAACACTTATCGACAATCGATCGTCATTTGTTTTTTTTACAACTTTAATTTTTTCAATTTTCTCAGAAAGTTAGGTTTTCAGGTTCCTGTTGTTTTCTTATAACTCCAGTTTTTCAAAGTTTTTTAAAATTTTCAATTTGTTTTCAGGATATAAGCGCTGCCTTTCTGGATTTGAAGCATTTTCGACGATCGATTGATCGTCATTTGTTTTCTTACGACTTTAATTTTTTTCGATTTCTCTCAAATTCCTGTTATATCGCTTTCTTACAACTCCAGTTTTTTTTTAATTTTTTGAATATTTCCGCCATTTTGTCTTCTAGATTTAATCATTTTCGACCATCAAACGTCATTTGTTTTGTTTCAACTCTAGTTTTTTTCAAAATTTATCGCCATTTCGTTTTCTGGATTTAATCGTCATTTTGTTTTCTGGATTTAATCGTCATTTGTTCTTACAACTCCCAATTTTTTCTCTTTTCCAAACTTTTTCTACCATTTTGTCTTCTGGATGTAACCAAGCATCTTCATCTTCGATCGTCATTTGTTCTTACAACTCTCGGTTTTTGTTTCTTCTCCTAACTTTTTCCACCATTTTGTCTTTACACACAGTAATTGACGCAAATGAAATTAAGCATGTTCAACAGCGATTGTCACTTGTTTTTTTTCCAACTCCAGTTTCTTCAATTTTTGAAAATAAAATCTGCCATTTTGTCTTCTGGACTTAAGCATTTTCGACCATAAATCGTCAATTGTTTTCTGTCAACTCCAGTTTTTTCAAAATTTACCGTCGTCTTGTTTTCTAGATTTTAATCGTCATTTGTTTTTTACAACAGTTTTCTTCCAATCGTCATTTGTTTTCTTTCAACTCCAATTTTTTTCAAAATTTACCGCCATTTTGCCTTCTGGATTTAACCGTCATTTGTTTTTTTACAACGATTCTCTTCCGATCGTCATTTGTTTTCTTACAACTCCGGCTTTTTCAAGTTTTTTGAGAATTTTCCACCATTTTGTCTTATGAATTTAAGCATCTTTGACAATTAATCGTCATTTGTTTTTTTTACAACTTAACAAAAAAAATTCCTAACAATTTCACGTTTTAATTCAATAATCGACAATCGATCGTCATTTGTTTGTTAACGTTCTAGTTTTCTCAAACTTTCTCAAAACATTCCGCCATTTTGTATTCTAGATATAAGCAACTGTTTTCTTTGCAACACCAGTTTTGTTAATAATTTGTTGAAAATTTCCCGCAACTTTGTCTTCTGCATTTAATAAGCATTTTTGACAATTGATCGTCATTTGTTTCCTTGCAGCTCCAGTTTCTCAATTTTTTTTAAAATTTCCCGCCATTCTGTCTGTTCGATTGAAGCATCTTCGACAATCGATCGTCGTTTGTTTTCAACAAATCTAATTTAAAAAAAAATGTTCACCATTTTGTCTTCTGAATTCTAGCATACTCAATTGATCGTCAATTGTTTTTTTTACAATTTTGATTCTCAATTTAATTTGTCTTCAGAATTAAGCAGTTTTGATATTCGATCGTCATTTGTTTTCTTACGTCAGTTTTTAGCATTTTTTTAACAGTTTTCGACAGTTTGTTTTCCGAATTGGATCATCTTCGACAATCGATAATCATTTGTTTTTTTTTTAACTCCAGTTTTCTTCAATTTTCGTCCAAAACTTACCGGGTTTTCAACAATCGATCGTGATTTGTTTTCACACGACTTCAGTCTTTTTTAATTTGTATCAAAATTTTGCATTTTCAAGTGAAAATGGTCGCCTTTTGTTTTATTCACAACTCTCTTTGCGCCCTCCAAATTTTAAGAAACTTTTTTCTTCAATTTTCTTTCGCCGTTTTTGTTTTGTGTTTTTTAATTTTCAGTTCAGGTTTCAGGATTTTATTTACTTGTGCGATTAACTTTTGAAAAGAAAATTCATCGCGTCGTGCTGTTCGTGACAAACGCCCCTTTCCACACGGTTTTTGGCGCAAATAAAATTATCGTGAAAATCAGGCGGCCAATGGAAAATAATTAGTATAAAAATACTTAAAAGGTGAATGGTAAAATCAATTTCTACCGAAAGTTTCGTTGCGATTCCGAAGGCATTGCAAGAGCAATTTTTCTTCGCCTACAAGAAACGTTTACGTTCACCGTGAAAGTAAACCGACGGTCGCGACGCGAATTACTTAATTTCCACGACGTTTCGGATTTAATTACTTTCTAACAATTAGCTCTGCTCCTCGTCTATCGTTTGTCGCGCTTATTTCAGACCTGTTCCACATTCGATTAAATCCGGACTGAAACTAACGCGGCGATTTATTTATAAACTTAATAAATGGGAGGCACTTCGAACAAGTATTTAAGAACGCAGAAAATTTTGATTTCAACCCAACCCAACCCCCAAACGCACAATCTTATTTAAAAGAAATGGCGTGAAGCTTTACACGTACGATAAAATTTCTTTGTGTTCGTTATTACCAGAGAGCGAATGACCTTAGGTTTTACTAACCGATCTCTGTTTATTACGTAATCGAATGTAACACGTACACAAACAGAGAGAGAGAGAGTATAGAATGAAACTAATTCGAACTAATGTGTATTTAATCATCCGTAATAAAGCGGACGAAGAAGACCGTCTTGGTTACATAATCCTAATCGATAAGGGGGTGCGCTCTCGTCGAGGGAGAGAATGATTGATTACTTAAAATATTTGACGAGGAGACGAGAGAGAGGAGATGGATCACTTTCAACTCTGCAGGGAGAAAGAAAGGGGCGTAATGTTTGCCCGCTTCCATTAAGTAAACGAGATGGTGCTCCGACGATATCCAAATTCGATAAACCCTCGCGCCACGTCGTCTTTTATTCAAATATTAAGGCAAACACTCAATACAAACATGTGCGGAAAGCAGATAAAAAATTAATTAATTAAAAACGCGCACTCACGAACAAGAGTTACTATAGACCACATGATTGTGAAGGGTACAGTTCTTTCGTAGTAACTGTACATTCAGAAAGACGACTTATCTAGATTTGAGTGCATACTTGAATATAAAAGCAAACATCCTCTGCTCTTGTGAAATATTTTGATAAAATTCTTAGACGATATTCTCGATTCATATCTGAAGTTAGATTCAATGTCACAAAAAATTAGAAGATTTTTTTTATATACAGGGTGACCGACAACAAATACTGATGATAGAAGAGATTCCGCAAAGTCAAAGGTTTAAAGGTCAAGTTAACATCCGACGCAGCGCCGTAACAATCATAAAACTATAAATCACTTTTATTTCTGTATTTATTTTATTCGTCTTTCTTTCCTGGTACGTATCGTCATGTCAGGGATAATTTTTCATTAATTATTTCTGCGTACTACAAAAGACGATCGACTGACTCACTTGTCGAATTTGTGTCACCCTTAATACAGTAAAAAAAAAAAAACGCCGAAAATGTTTAAATTGAGAAAACAAACAACAGTTTTAAATAAACTGAAAAAGATGAAATTGTCGAATACACGCTTCAATTTAGACGGAAAATTAAAAAAAATTGATGTGAGAAAAGAAATGACGATCGAATATCGAATCTGCTTAATTCTGAAGACAAACTAAATTGAGAATCAAAATTGTAAAAAAAAAAAAAAAACAACAACTGACGATCAATTGTTGAGTATGCTTGAATTCAGAAGACAAAATGGCGAACATTTTTAAAAAAGAATTGGACTTGTTAAAAACAAATGACGATCAATCGAAAAGACAAAATGGCGGAAAATTTCCAAAAAAATCGAGAAACTGGAGCCGCAAGGAAACAAATGACGATCGCTTGTCGAAAGTGCTTATTAAAAGCAGAAGACAAAAAGTTGCGGGAATTGCAAAGAAAACAATTGCTTAAATCTAGAATACAAAATGGCGGAAAGTTTTGAGAAAGTTTGAGAAAACTAGAACGTTAACAAACAAGCGACGATCGATTGTCGAAGATGCTTGAATTAAAAAGTGAAATTGTTAGGATTTTTTTTTAAGTTGTAAAAGTTGTAAAAGTTGTAAAAAATTCATAAGATAAAATGGCGGCAAATTCTCAAATAAGAAAACAAATGACGATTGGAAGAAAACTGTTGCAAAAAAAACAAATGACGATTAAATCCAGAAGACAAAATGGCGGATTTTATTTTCAAAAATTGAAAAAATTGGAGTTGAAAAAAAAACAAATGACAATCGCTGTCGAAGATGCTAGGATACATTCAGAAGACAAAATGGTGGAAAAAGTTTGGAAAAGAGAAAAGAGAAAAAACGGGAGTTGTAAAAACAAATGACGGTTAAATTCAGAAAACAAAGTGGCGATAAATTTTGGAAAAACTGGTGTGGAAAGAAAACAAATGACGATTGATGATCGAAAATGATTAAATCCAGAAGACAAAATGGCGGAATTTATTTCCAAAAATTGAAGAAACTGGAGTTGAAAAAAAAAACAAATGACAATCGCTGTTGAACATGCTTAGGTACGTACATTCAGAAGACAAAATGGTGGAAAAAGTTTGGAAAAGAGAAAAAACGGGAGTTGTAAGAACAAATGACGATTAAATCCAGAAAACAAAATGGCGATACATTTTGAAAAACTCGTAAAAACTGGGGTTGAAAGAAAACGTCGTAAGAAACAAATGACGATCGATCGATTGTCGCAGTTTGTAAAAAAATGCTTAAATCCAAAAGACAAAATGTTAGAAAATTTTGGGAAAATTTGAAAAACTAGAGACGTAAAAAACAAAGGACGATTAATTTTCGAAGATGTTTCAATTAAAAAAAATTGACTAAATTTGAGTTGTAAGAAAACAAATGTCGATCAAAGAAGACAAAATAGCGGTAAATTTTGAAAAACTGGAGTTGAAAAAAAAAAACAAACGACGATCGATTGTCGAAAATGCTTAAATGGCGGATATTATTTTGAAAAATTGAAGAAACTGGAGTTGGAAAAAAAAACAAATGACAATTGCTATTGAAGATGCTCAGATACATCCAGAAGACAGAATGGTGGAAAAAATTTGGAAAAGAGATAAAAACGAGTATTTTAAAAACAAATGACGATTAAATCAAGAAAACAAAATGGTGGTAAAATTTGAAAAAGCCGGAGTTTAAAGAAAACAAATGACGATTAGAAGAAAACCGTTGTAAAAAACAAATGACGATTAAATCCAGAAAAGTGCAGTTGAAAGAAAACAAATGACGATTGATGGTCGAAAATGCTTAAATCCAGAAGACAAAATGGCGAACTTTTTTTCCAAAAATAGAAGAAACTGGAGTTGGAAAAAAAACAAATGACAATCGCTGTCGAAGATGCTTAGGTACATCCAAAAGACAAAATGGTGGAAAAAGTTTGGAAAAGAAAAAAACGGGAGTTGTAAGAACAAATGACGATTAAATCCAAAAAGCAAAATGACGATACATTTTCAAAAATTCGAAGAAATGGAGATGAAAGGAAACAAATGATGATTGGTTGTCGAAAATGATTAAATCCAGAAGACAAAATGGCGGAATTTATTTTCAAAAATTGAAGAAACGAGTTGAAAAAAAAAATGACAATCGCTGTTGAAGATGCTTAGGTATGTACATTCAGAAGACAAAATGGTGGAAAAAGTTTGGAAAAGAGAAAAGAGAAAAAAACGGAAGTTGTAAAAACAAATGACGGTTAAATTCAGAAAACAAAATGGCGATAAATTTTGGAAAAACTGGTGTTGAAAGAAAACAAATGACGATTGGTTGTCGAAAATGTTTAAACCCAGAAGACAAAATGGCGGGAAATGAAGAGGAGAAATTGCCAGGCTTTTATTTAAAAAAAGAAGAAACTAGAGTTGAAAAAAATAAATGACAATCGAAGATGCTTAGTGATACATCGAGAAGATAAAATAGTAGAAAATATTGAAAAAGTTAGAAAAAAAAAAACTGGAGTCGTAAGAGACAAATGACGATCGATTGTCGCAATTGTAAAAATGGTTAAATCCAAAAGACAAAATGTTAGAGAATTTTGAGAAAGTTTAAAAAAAAAACTAGAGTTGTAAAAAACAAAGGACGATTAATTGTCGAAGACGTTTCAATTAAAAAAATTTGAAGAAACTGGAGTTGTTAGAAAACAAATGAACGATCGATTGTCGAAAATGCTCACGATCAATTATTGCCTAAGACGCTTAAATGCAGAAGACAAACTTGCGGGAAATTTTCAACAAATGCTTAAATCCAGAACGTTAAAAAACAAACGACGATCGAATGACGAGACAAATTGGTAGGAAATTTAAAAAAAAGTGAAAACTAAAGTTGTCAAAAACAAAAGACGATTAATTGTCGAAGGTGCTTAAATCCAGAAGGCAAAACGACCGTAAATTTTCAAAAAAATTGAAACAACTGGAGTTGTAAGAGAGCAAATGATGATTGGTGGTCGAAAATGCTTAAATCCAGAAGACAAAATGGCGAATTTTTTTTTTAATTGAAGAAACTGGAGTTGAAAAAGAAAACAAGTGACAATAGCCGACGAAGATGCTTCGGTACATCCATTCAGAAGACAAAATGGTGGAAAATGTTGCAAAAGTTTGGAAAAGAGAAAGTAAACTGTTGTAAAAAACAAATGACAATTAAATTCAAAAGACAAAATGGTGGTACATTTTGAAAAAACGAATAGAAAAAAAACAAATGACGGTTGGTGGACGAAAATGCTTAAATCCAGACGGCAAAATGGCGGATTTAAAAAAAAATGAAGAAACTGGAGTTGGAAAGAAAACAAATGACAATCGCTGTCCAGAAGATAAAATGATGGAAAAAATTTGGAAAAGAGAACAAAAATGGGTGTTGCTGAAAAAACAAATGACGATTAAATTCAGAAAACAAAACGGCGATAAATTTTGAAAAACTCGATAAAAGTTGGGTTGAAAGAAAACAAATGACAATTGATTGTCGAAAATTCTTAAATCCGGAGACAAAATGGCGGGAAATTTTTTAAAAAATTTAAGAAACAAGTTAGAAAAAAGAAAACAAATGACAATCGCTATCGGAGATGCTTAGGTACATCCATTCAGAAGACAAAAAGGTGGAAAAGAGAAAGAAAACATGGCGGCTACTTTTGAAAAATCAATGACAGAATTATAGAGTCGTAAAAAATAAATTGACGTTCGACTGACGAAGGTGCTTAATTCTAGAAGTCAAAATGACGAGAAATTTTGAAAAAAAACGGAGATTCTTAAATCCAGAAGACAAAATGGCGAATTAAAAAAAAAAAAAATTATAATTTGGAGTTGAAAAAAAAAATAAATAAATGACAATCGCTGTCGGAGATGTTTGGGATACATCCAGAAGACGAAATGGTTGGAAATTTTGAAAATTTTAAGATTCAATTCAGAAGATACAATGAAAAATAAAATTGAATACACCAGAGTTGAAGAAAGAAACAAATGACAATCGCTGTTGAAGATGCTTAGGAAAGCACCCACACCCAGAAGACGAAATGGTGAGAAGTTTTGAAAAAGTTTGAAAAATCTGGTGTTGTAAAAAAAAACAAATGACGACTAAAACACAAGAAAACAAAATGGCGGCCACTTTAAAAAAAACAATGACGACATTGGAGTTGTAAAAAATAAATGACGTTCAATTGACGAAGGTGCTTCAATCTAGAAATCAAAATGACGAGAAACTCTGAAAAAATGGAAAAAACGAAGACAAAATGGCGGATTTTTTTAATGTTATAAATTGGAGTTGAAAAAAAAAGTTACAATCACTGTTGAAATTGTTTGGGGTACATCCAAAATGGTAGGAAATTTTGAAAAAGTTTGGAAAAATCTGAAACAAATGACAACTAAATGGCGACAAATTTTGAAAAAACTGGAGTTGAAAGAAAACAAATGACGATTGGTTGTCGAAGCTGCTTAAATCCAGAAGACAAAATGGTGGGAATTTTTTTTTAATTAAGGAACGAGTTGGAAATAAAAACAAATGACAATCACTGGCGGAGATGTTTGTAGGTACGTCCATTCAGAAGACAAAATGGTGGAAAAAGTTTGAGAAAAAGAAAGAAAACTGTTGTAAAATACAAATGAGAATTAAATTCAAACGATAAAATGTCGAGAAATTTTGAAAAAAAAAAAAATTTAATACAGTAGAGTTGAAAAAAGAAACAAATGACAATCGCTGTTGAAGATGCTTAAGAAAGTACCTACGTCCAGAAGACGAAATGGTGAGAAATTTTGAAAAAGTTTGAAAAATCTGGTGTTGTAAAAAAACAAATGACGACTAAAACACAAGAAAACAAAATGGCGGCCACTTTTGAAAAAAACAATATCAACATTGGAGTTGTAAAAAATAAATGACGTTCAACTGACGAAGGTGCTTCAATCTAGAAGATCAAATGACGATAAATTTTGAAAAAACGGATATCTTTAAATCTAGAAGACAAAATGGCGGATGACAATTACTATTGAAATTGTTTGGGGGTACATCCAAAAGACAAAATGGTAGGAAATTTTGAAAAAGTTTGGAAAAATCTGAAACAAATGACGATTACATCCACAAGACAAAATGGCAATAAATTTTGAAAAAACTAGAGTTGAAAGAAAACAAATGACGATTGGTTGTCGAAAATGCTTAAATCCAGAAGACAAAATGGCTGAAAATTAAAAAAAAAATTAAGGAACGAGTTGGAAATAAAAACAAATGACAATCACTGTCGGAGATGCTTGGGTGTACATCCATTCAGAAGACGAAATGGTGGAAAATGTTGGAAAAGGATTGAGAAAAAGGAACAAAATGTTGAAAAAAAAAAACAAATGACGATTAAATTCAGAAGATAAAATTTTGAAAAAAAAAATTGAATACGCTAGAGTTAAAAAAGAAACAAACGACAATCGCTGTTGAAGATTCTTAGAAAAGTAGCTACGTCCAGAAGACGAAATGATGGGATATTTTGAAAAAGTTTTGAAAATCTGCTACTCTAAAGAAACAAATGACGATTAAATCCAGAAGACAAAATGGCGGGGAATTTTGAAAAAAAACAGAAAAGACTGTAAAGGAACAAATGACGATCGATCAACTTGTAAAATTTGAAAAATGAAAAATTGATTCGAAACCATGGAAGACATTAAAAATACGTTTGCTTTTTTTTATTTTGTGAAAAGCTGACTTATGTTCTCATTTCAAATTTCGGAGTTGCTTCTTTGGTATCGCGTTGTCCTTGTAAATAAAGGGTTTTCAAATAAAAACCTTTTTAATACGCGACTCTAAAGAATATCGCGTTGTCCTTGTAAAGTAAAGGGTTTTCAAATAAAAACCTTTCTAGCATGCCAAGGAAAACTATTACGTCGAAAACGCATGTCTGCCCTTGTAACACAAATAATGGGGTAATATAACCTCAATTGTCAGATACCTCAAAAGTTGTATACTTGAGATGTGTTCATTACGAAACTAGGATTCAACCACAAACGATTTCAGCTCTAATGTGAAAACTATTTTCCAGTACAGTACAGTGGGACAGAAATTAAATTTTGATGACAGTGACAATGTCTGTTGCGTATTATAAGCTAAGACATGCCCTTTTTTTGTCTTTGTCATTTCCTGGCACACTGCAAGAGGTTTTTTTTTCTTATTTGAAAATTCATAGAATTCTGTTCATTGTTATTTTTATTGATCTGAAACACCATGCATCGACTAATCAATCTCTCATAATTCGATGAATCACACTGCACCGTTCAGCAGTTTTGACTCTGCGATCTGATAATTCAGACGAGCGATCTATTTTTTGACGTGGAATGCAATATATCAAATATTTGTTCAGATTAGAGATTAGTGAGATTACAGATCGAAGATAAGCGGCTATTCGGAATCGCAATGTTTACCTGCCTACTACGACCGCTTCGCGATCAGTCAAAATGGAACCGTTTGCCGAAATGGTGCTTCGTGAGATTAGATAACCGAAAAAGTAAAAGTAAACATTCTCGGGTCTGTTGAGTGCAGGTGCTTCGTCCGATGGAGGTTCGTGAACGCCGCCGACTCGTTCTTGGTTGTTGCCTCAATTAACAACGAAGTAATAAATTATGTAATTAATGACAAGCTGATTTACGTTACGTTGCTTTGCGCTAAAAGTGATATTTTTTTATTAAACTGCATTTCGTAACAATATTAGAGATGATAGAACTTTTGCGTTCAAATTTAAAAAATTCGCGGAAGACGTCGTCCACCCTGTATATTAGATTTTTTTTAAATTGTTTGAAAGAAACATTTTTGATTTAATCGCTAACATGTGACCCATGGCATTATTACATATACTATTATATTTTCTATTAAAAAATTACGAAATCAATTGTTTTTAGGGTGCTTAAAAATTCGACTTGTTATTATGATTGAACGGGGGCTTCAATCATCTTTTGTTTTTCAATTAATTAATTTTTTTGTGTTATCCTATCAGGAATTTGTTTGATCGTATTTTGTTTTCTTATTACGATATATTTGATAGGCTCTGATTGTCTTTTGTTTTTATACTAATAACCAGGAGTTTAAACGATTCTATTGTTTTTTTTTTTTTTTTGTTTTCTATTAGGAAATCGATCGTGATGCATGAAATGTCCCGATCGTCTTTTATTTGCTTATTAAGAATATGGCGCTTAAAAATCTCTGATCCGGTTTTGTTTTCCTGTTAAGAACGAAATGCAAGAAGAGACGTCGATCGTCTTTTGTTTATCTGTTGTCAACGGAACGCATTTGTTTTTATGAAAGTCTGGCCGTATTTGTTTCTTCTCGTTATTAGAAATTGAAAGGTCAAGGGAATCCGATCGTCTTTCGTTTTCTTGCAAGAAGAGGTTTTGAATGCGTTTTGATTTCTTATTTTCGATTGGAACATTTAAGTTTCTTTTGTTTAAAATTTTTTTTTTGCTTTATAGGGCGATCGTTTCTATTTTTTTGAAGAAGTTGATCGCTTTGTTTTGTTTTTTTTTTTTTTATGTGCGGGGCTTCAATCAACTTTTGTTTGTTTTGTTTGTTTGATGTTTAAAATGTTTCGTTCGCCTTTTATTTGCTTATCAAGAGCCTAACGCTTAAAAGTCTCTGATCGTATTTTGTTTCCCTGGTATGAATGCAACGAACGAAATGTTAAGAAAGTATATACGGCGATCGTCTTTTGTTATTCTATCACGAATGGGACGCTTTTGTTTCTATGAGAGGCTCACAGTAATTTTATTTTCTTATTAATTAATCAATTAATTGAAATTAATCCGATCGTCTTTTATTTTCTTGCAGGTAGAGAAAGAAATTTTGAAAATAGTTGAGAAAAGTAAGTAAAAAAAAGAACAACTGACGATCGATTGTCAAAGATGGCAATAATTTTGAAAAAACAAAAAAAATCTAAAGTTGTAAAAAAGCAAATGACGACCGATCGTCGAAGGTACTTAAATCTAGAAGACAAAGTGCGAGAACTTTTGAAAAAATTAAAAAAAAACTAAAATTAAAAAAAACAAACGATGATCGATTGTCGAAGGTAGTTAAATTCAGAAGACGATGGCGGCAAATTTTGAAAAATGACGTAAATTTTGAGAAAATTTGAAATAAACTAGAATGTTACAGAACAAACGACGATCGATTGTTGAATATGCTTAAATTCAGGAAACAAAATGGCGGGAAATTTGAAAAAAAGAAAACTAGAGCTGTAAGAAAACAAGTGAAGTTCTCCTGTCAAAAATGCTTAAATCCAGAAGATAAAAAGAAAAAAAACTGGAGTTATAAGAAAACAAGTGATAATATATTCTCGAGAATGTTTACATTGGAGAAAACTGGAGTTGTAAAAAAACAAGTGACGATCAATTGTCAAAAATGCTTAAATCCAGAAGATAAAAAGAAAAAACTGGAGTTATAAGAAAACAAATGACAATATATTGTCGAGAATGTTTAAATTAGAGAAAATTGGAGTTGTAAAAAAACAAGTGACAATCAATTGTCAAAAATGTTTAAATTTTGAAAAGAAAACTAGAATTTTAAAAAACAAACGACAATCGATTATCGAAGCTGTTTAAATCAAATCCAGAAGACAAAATTACGAAAAATTTTGAGAAATTTTGAAAAAACAAGTGACGATCGATTGTCGAAGATACTTAAATCCAGAAGACAAAATGATGAAAAATTTTGCGAAAGTTTGAAAAAATTAGAACATTAAAAAACAAGCGACGATCGATTGTCGAAGATGCTTAAAGCTAGAAAACAAAATGGCGGGAAATTTTGAATAAACTGGAGTTATAAGAAAACAAACGACAATCTACTGTCGGGAATGCTTAAATTGGAGAAAACTAGAGTTGTAAAAAAACAAGTGACGATCTATTGTCGAAGATGTTTAAACTCGGGAGACAAGACGGCGGAAAATAAAAAAAAAAACTTGGGGGAAACACTAGAGTTGTAAAAAACAATTGGCCGAAGATCCTTGAACCAGAAGACAAAATTACAGAAAATTTTGAGAAAATTTCAAAAGGAAAGAGAATGTTTAAAAACAAACGACGGTCGATTGTTGAAAATGCTTAAATCTAGAAGACACACTGGCGGAAAATTTTGAAAAAAATTGGATGAAGCTCGAATTGTAAAAAACAATTGACGATCGAATGTCGAAGATGTTTAAATTCCGAATACAAAACGGCGGGAAATAAAAAAACACTAAAGTTGTAAAAAACAAATGACGATTATTTGTCGAACCAGTTGACGAAATTACGGAAAATTTTGAGAAATTTTGAAAAAATAGAATTTTAAAAAACAAGTGACGATCGAATGTCGAAGATACTTAAATCCAGAAGACAAAATGGCGGAAAACTTCGAGAGAGTTCGAAAAAATTAGAACATTAAAAAACAAACGACGATCGATTGTCGAAGATGCTTAAATCTCGAAGTCAAAATGGCGGAAAATTAAAAAAAAAATTGGAGATATAAGAAAACAAATAACAATCTACTGTCGAGAATGCTTCAATCCAAATAATAAAATGGCGTCTTTTATTTTCTTGCAAGTGGAGGTTCTGATTGCATTTTGTTTTTGTTTTCTCTTTTTTTCATTATGACTGCAATGTTTAAGCGGCTCCGATCATCTTTTGTTTTTGTTTTTTTAAAAAAACTATTGTTTTACTTCTGCGTCAGAAAACAAATGGCGTTCGAATGCCAATCGAATTTCGACTTTTTTTCTTCATAAAAAAAAAAAACAAAACACAATCAGGTGTGAAATAAATTTAGAACAATATAACAAAAGACGATCGATTATTTAACAAATGCAAGAAACAACGTTTTGGTCGACGATTTTAAATCAAAATAACGAAACATAAGACGATCGATTTGAATATTAAAAAAAAAAAAAAACTATTGTTTTACTTCTGCGTCAGAAAACAAATGGCGTTCGAATGCCAATCGAATTTCGACTTTTTTTCTTCATAAAAAAAAACAAAACACAATCAGGTGTGAAATAAATTTAGAACAATATAACAAAAGACGATCGATTATTTAACAAATGCAAGAAACAAAAGTTTTGGTCGACGATTTTAAATCAAAATAGCGAAACATAAGCCGATCGATTTGAATATTAAAAAAGAACATCCTTCGCTTTTACTTCTACGTCAAAAAATAATGACAAAAGACGTTCGAATGCCAACTTTTTTCTTCGTAAAAAAGCAAAAATAAAACATTATCAATTTTTAAATAAATTTAGAATAATCGCGTTTTCTTTCTCGGAAAGACAAACAAATAAATAAACAAAATGGATCGATAGGCAAGTCGCTTTCATTGTTAATTATTTTATGACAGATGTCTCCACAAAGTGACCCAGCCAACTAATATGTTCTCGTATTGCGTAACCATGGCAACGCTCCGAAATATACGAAGTCTGTTTATAATTACTTCAAATTATTTTCAAATGAAATCACTAGGTTTCTCACCGAGTTCTCGTCATGTCTGAACTTTCTGGAAATTGTCTGAAATTTGACTCCGCTTAAACGTCTCTTTCTACTTCTAAAATAAATCGGTCGCGGCGTTTTACTTTTTAATTGAAAAGAAAGCCGATCGCTTTTGGTAAATCAAGCGTGTGTGATATTTTCGAGAAATTCGATTTTTTGTTATTGATCTTTTGTTTTTCAGCAAAAAAGGGATCATTGTTTGTTTTTAAGAGGGAGGGGGGGGGCGATCATTTGTTTTTGTTGTTTTCTTAAGGATTTGATGGCTAAAATGTTCTGGTCGTCTTCTGCTTGTATGTTAAGAATGATCGTCTTTTGTTTTGTTTGCTTTTACGACTGAAATATTTAAGGAAAGGCAACCGATCGTTTCTTGCTTCTCTAGTATGAACGGGCGCTTTTGTTTTTATGAGAGTCTGAGAGCATCTTCATTTCCTCGTTGTCAGAAATTTGAAGGTTAAGGAAATCCGATCGTCTTTTATTTTTTTTTTTTGGAAGAATATCAACATTGATTTTTTTTTTAATTATCTACTGCAACGAAGGGGTATAGTTGGCCTTATCCTTCCAAATATCTGCATTTCATTTATTATCTCTGTGAGAGGTTTGACAACATAGTTATTTCCTTATTGTCAGAAATTTGAAGGTTAAGGATATCTGATCGTTTTTTGTTCTCTTATTAACATTAACATTAAAAAGTTTTTTTGTTTTCATTACCGGAATGATGGTCGATGCCCTTTTATCCTCTCAAACGTATCTTTCGGATTAATGCCGCCCCTGCTTTTGGATAAATAAAAATTTATATTTATGCTAATCCCTTCTGCACAGGCAACTTCTTTTGCACGGTTTGTATTGTGTACTTATTTTATTTTATTTTTTTAATTATCGACCCTATCACGTTTACTACATAAAAGCGACGGCGAGCGTCGTTTCGAGAGTGAAACGACAATTTTTATTTGTTCGGGTGCATTCACGCACGTTCTTACTTCCATGGAAAGTGGAACTACTCCGTTCGGAATAAAATTTGCTTAAATTAGACACGCGTGATCGCCCGGACAAGTTCAGCCAAAGTTTGAAAAAAACCGAAGCCGCCGCGATTTAATTCCCATTATTTTTCAGTCAAGGCTGCCAATAGCGGCATGATGTCACGGCTAATTTAATCCGAATGTGGTCATTGTCAGCGCTTTAGTTTCCATTAATTAAGCACTAGCTTTACGATCTTACTTTCTAAAGTACGAGTCAATACACCTAAAAAGTAATCAACGATGTTTTATATGAGACAAACGATTACAGGAATCTGCCCAGTTTTGGGACACTCTGTACGTCGGTCAATGACATGTGTGATTTTAAAGAATTTAAAGACCTCCTTGTGTTTGGCAATTATTTTGGGTCACTCTGTATATTGTTTTTTTTTTAATTGAAGTAGATTCTTGTCCGTCGTTTGTTTTTTAACTTTCTCTTTTTTTTCAAATTTTCTCAAAATTTTCTTTGTTCTCTGGATCCTCGACAATTAATCGTTTGTTTTCTTTCTCAAAACTTTTCGCAATTTTGTCTTTCTGTTCAAGGATCTTCGACGATCGATCGTCACTTGTTATTTTTACAACTCTAATTTTTTCCAATTTAAGCATTCTCGACAGTAGATTGTCATTTGTTTTCTTGTAACTCCAATTTTTTCAAAATTTTCCGCCATCTTGTCTTCTAGATTCAAGCATCCTCGACAATCGATCGTCGTTTGTTTTTTTTTTTTTAATTCTAGTGTTTCCCAAGTTTTTTTTGTTAATTTCCCGCCGTTTCGTCTTCGGAATTTAAACACGTCGATCGTCACTTGTTTTTTTCGACTCGAGTTTTATTCGACTTTTTCAAAATTTTTCGTAATCTTGTCTATTAGCTTTAAGCATCTTCGACATTCGATCGTCACTTGTTTTTTCAAAATTTCTCCAAATTTTTCGCAATTTTATCTTCTGGATTTGATTTAAATACCTTCGATAATCGATCGTCGTTCGTCGCTTGTTTTTTTTAAATTCTAGTTTTTTTCAAAATTTCTCAAAATTTGCCTTAATTTTGTCTTTGAGTTCAAGGATCTTCGACCATCGTTCGTCGTTTGTTTTTTAAAATTCTTGTGCTTCCCAAGTTTTTTTTTTTTCAATTTCCCGCCGTTTTGTCTCCTGAGTTTAAACATCTTCCACATTCGATCGTCACTTGTTTTTCACAACTCGAATTTTTTTTCAAAGAGTTTTTCGCCATCTTGTCTCCTGTGTTTAAGCATCTTCGACAATCGATCGTCGTTTGTTTTTTAATGTTCCAGCTTTCTCAAACTCTCTCGAAATTTTCCGCCATTTTGACTTCTGGATTTAAGTATCTTTGACCATCGATCGTCATTTGTTTTTTAAAATTCCCGAGTTTTTTTTTTAATTTTCCGCCGTTTTGTCTTCTGAGTTTAAACATCTTCGACATTCGATCGTCACTTGTTTTTTACAACACGAGCTTTATCCAATTTTTTTCAAATTTTACCATCTTGTCTTCTAGATTTAAGCATCTTCGACAATCGATCGTCGTTTGTTTCTTAACATTCTCTTCTTTTTTCAGATTTTCTTAAAATTTTCCGTCACTTTGTTCTTTGAATCCTTGACAATTAATCGTTTGTTTTTCAATATTCTAGTATTTTTCAAACTTTCCCAAAACTTTTCGTAATTTTGTCTTTTGGTTCAAGGATCTTCGACGTCACTTGTTATTGTTACAACTCTAGTTTTCTCCAATTCTAGCATTCTCGATAGTTGATTGTCATTTGTTTTCTTGTAACTCCAATTTTTACAAAATTTTTCGCCATCTTGTCTTCTAGATTTACGCATCCTCGACAATCGATCGTCGTTTGTTTTTTTTTTTAATTCTAGTGTTTCCCAAGTTTTCTTTTTGTTAATTTTCCGCCGTTTTGTCTTCGGAATTTAAACACCTTCAACATTCGATCATCACTTGTTTTTTCAAAATTTCTCGTAATTTTGTCTTCTGGATTTGATTTAAGTACCTTCGATAATCGATCGTCGTTCGTCGTTTGTTTTTTTTTAAATTCTAGTTTTTTCAGAATTTGCGGTAATTTTGTCTTTGAGTTCAAGGATCTTCGGCCATCGATCGTCGTTTGTTTTTTAAAATTCTTGTGTTTCCCAAGTGTTTTTTTTAATTTCCCGCCGTTTTGTCTCCTGAGTTTAAACATCTTCCGCATTCGATCGTCACTTGTTTTTTTGCAACTCGAGTTTCATCCAATTTTTTCTCAAAGAGTTTTTCGCCATCTTGTCTTCTGTGTTTAAGCATCTTCGACAATCGATCGTCGTTTGTTTTTTAACATTCTCTTTTTTTTCGAATTTTCTCAAAATATTCCGTCACTTTGTCTTCTGGATTTAAGGGTCCTTGACGATTAATCGTTTGTTTTTCAATGTTATAGTTTTTTCAAACTTTCTCAAAACTTTTTTCGTAATTTTGTCTTTTGTTTCGAGGATCTTCGACGATCGATCGTCACTTGTTTTTTTTTTACAACTCTAACTTTCTCCAATTTAAGCATTTTCGACAGCAGATTGTCATTTGTTTTCTTATAACTACAATTTTTTCAAAATTTTCCGTCATCTTGTCTTCTAGATTTAAGCATCTTCGACAATCGATCGTCGTTCTTTTATTTTAAATTCTAGTTTTTTCAAAATTTCTCAAAATTTTCCGTAATTTTGTCTTTTGGCTCAAGGATCTTCGATCGTCAATTGTTTTTTACAACTCTAGTGCTTTCCAATTTTTTTTTTTTTTAATTTCCAGCCGCTTTGTCTTCTGAATTTAAACATCTTCGACATTCGATCGTCACTTGTTTTTTACAATTCGAGCCTCACCCAATTTTTTTTTTTTTTTTAATTTTTCGCCATCTTGTCTTCTGGATTTAAGCACCTTCGACAATCGATCGTCGTTTGTTTTTTAATATCCTCTAGTTTTTCAGACTTTCTCAAAATTTCACCGCCATTTTATTTTCTGGACTTGAGGAGCTTCGACGATTAATCGTCATTTGTTTTTTTACGACGGTAGTATTTTCCAAGTTTTCTCTCAAAACTCCCCGCCATTTTGTTTCCTTAATTTAATGATCTTCGACAGTCGATCGTCGTTTGTTTTTTAACATTCTCATTTTTTTTTCAAATTTTCTCAAAATTTTCCGTCACTTTGTCTTCTGAATTCGAGGATACTCGACTATTAATCGGTTTTTTCTCTCAATATTCTAGATTTTTTCAAACTTTCTCAAAATTTTTCGCAATTTCGTCATTTGGTTGAAGGATTTTGTTTTTTTTTTACAATTCTAGTTTTCTCCAATTTAAACATTCTCGACGGTCGATTATTATTTGTTTATTATAACTCCAGTTTTTTTTTAAATTTTCTGCCATCTTATCTTCTGGATTTAAGCAGCTTCGACATTCGATCGTCGTTTGTTTTTTAATGTCGTCTTTTTGTTTCAAATTTTCTCAAAATTTTCCGCCATTTTGTCTTCTGGATTTAAGGATCCTCGACAACTAATCGTTTGTTTTTCAATATTCTAGTTTTTTCTTCAAACTTTTTCAAAACTATTCGTAATTTTGTCTTTTGGTTCAAGGATCTTCGACGATCGTCACTTGTTTTATTTACAACTCGAGTTTTCTCCAATTCAAGCATTTTCGTGAGTCGATTGTCATTTGTTTTCTTATAACTACAGTTTTTTCAAAATTTTCCGCCATTTTGTGTTCTGGATTTAAGTATCTCGGACAATCGATCGTTGTTTGTTTTTTAACATTCTCTTTTTTTTTCAAATTTTCTCAATTTTCTGCCATTTTGACTTTTGAATTTAAGTATTTTCGACGATCGATCGTCGTTTATTTTTTAAAATTGTAGTTTTTCTCGAAATTTTCAACTTTTCGTAATTTTATCTTTTGGTTAAAGAATCTTCGACAATCGATCGTCAATTGTTTTTTAACATTTTTTTTTTTCAAATTTTCTCAAAATTTTCCGCTATTTTGTCTTCTGGATTTAAGCATCTTTGACAATCGATCGTCGTTTGTTTTTTAAAAGTATAGTTTTTTCGAAATTTCTCCAAATTTTCCACCATTTTGTCTTCTGGATTTAAGCATCTTCGACAATCGACCGTCGTTTGTTTTTTAAAATTGTACTTTTTCTCAAAATTTTCAACTTTTCGTAATTTTGTGTTTTGGTTAAAGAATCTTCGACAATCGATTGTCAATTGTTTTTTTTTACAACGCTACTTTTCTCCAATTTAAGCATTCTCGACTGTCGATTGTTATTTGTTTCTTATAGGTAACTCCAGTTTTTTGAAAATTTTCCGCTATTTTGTCTTCTGAATTTAAGCAGCTTCGACAATCGATCGTCGTTTGTTTTTTAACAATCTTTTTTTTCAAAATTTTTAAAAATTTTCCGCCATTTTGTGTTCTGGATTTAAGTATCTTCGACAATCGATCGCCGTCTGTTTTTTAAAATTCTAGTTTTTTTCAAAATTCTCAAAACTCCGCCATTTTGTCTTTTGGTTCAAGCATCTTCGACGATCGATCGTCATTTGTTTCCTTTTTACAACTCTAGTTTTCTCCAATTTTCTTCAATATTTGACGAAGTTATGAAACGATAGTGAAACGTAGAGTGACAGTTTATGTTGATTTTACTATTTTTTTTTTTTTTTGCTTTGTTGACCAAAAATAAACGTATACTATTTTGAAGACTAAACGCTGAGGTCCCACTATTCCACTATTTCCCAAACTTCTAGAGTTTGTCGGAAGGATTGGGCCTGGTTGGCGGCTGCGACCGACTTTGATGTTATTTTTTTCTTTGGTTTTCGTCATACAAACTGGGGAAACGCAGAAAACTCAGTTCTAAGGAGCAAAATTAGAACAACGCGCGTGGAGCTTATAATAATAAGCACCAAGTCCGGACCTGGTTTTCGATGCTGCTTTATAAATTGCTTCGCCTATTTACAATATTATAAAATCGACAGCTTCATGTGAAAACCCCGTTAATTTACATTTTTATTTATCGTCAAAACCATCACACACACACACAACATAATTTCACCATTTACATGCACGGACATTTTTTTTATTTATTCTTAAATTTATTAACAGCATTTTAATGGCGGAATTTACATTTTAACAAGCATCAGCGGATGTACGCCGAATAATTAAGTGCCCACGCAGCGTTTTATTTTAATTAAATTAACCGACTTAATTTTTTTTCACGGTACGCAAACAAAAAGAAAAAAAAAAAAGATCGTGACCGCTTGTCATGACCGACGACGACAACAACAACAATAATAGATTATCTATTCTTAAAGTAAATCTCAAGCGGGTTTGTTTTTACCCGACGTAGAACAAGTCGTGAGCTTCTTGCTGCTCTACGATTTTAATTTACGCTTTGAAGAAAAACCCATAAAATATTATTTACCGAGCGCTCACCTTTCTAGCACCTTGAAATACATTTTATCGCAGACATGCTTCACGCATCACGAGCTCGATTCGCAACAACGTTATCGCGCGCTTTAAAAACAGGAAAAATATGTAAATAAACAGAACAGGTTGTACACTATCTCGGAGCAAACGAAAACAAGAATTTTTACTAATTTAAATGCGACAGGGTTTTTGTTTATAATTTGAACGGTGCGTACACATTTCACTATTAGACCTATCAAGAAATGTTAAATACCAAAGCTTTAGGGGATTACCTGAACCACCAGAATTTACAAAAAAAATAAATAAACAAATTACGATCAGAATGAGTCTCAACTTTGTTATTTTAAACGGAACACTCAGTATATTTTCTCGAATTAGAAAGATATTCTTTTCCTAATCCCAAAAATGTGTACTTTGTCTATATTTGGTCTAATACTTTTACCTGAAATAAAAAATGGGGCATTCCACATTCCATTAAAAAAAAAAAAAAAAATGAGATACCGTTCGCCCTGTATAACGCTAAAAGGTGTTTTAACTTTCTGTATATTTTCACAAAGGCCAAAGCGTTTAGTCTTTTGTTTTCTAATTGGTGGTGAAATATTTTAAGGGACTTGCCGGAAAGCTTTTGTTTTTCTATTAAGAACGGAACTGTTAAGAGATCCCGGCAGTCTTTTGTTTTAAGAGAGTCTGATTTTGGATGAACACTATTTACTAGTTGTTACTAGATCCAGATTGTCTTTTGTTTTCCCATCTCGGGTGCAATATTTAAGAGACGTCGAAACTCTTGTTTTTCTATTAAGAATGGGACGATTAAGAGGTTCTGTTGTCCTCTTTTGTTTCCTTTTTGTTTTGATTTTGGATGAATTGTGTTAACAGACTTTGATCGTCTTTTGTTCTTGCAACGCGAATAAAATATTCAAGAGACGTCGAAAAACTTTTGTTTCTTCTATTAAGGATGGAAGATTAAGAACTGTCATTTTCTTTTGTTTTCAAGAGGGCCTGCTTTTGAGCGAATCGTGTCAGAGATTCAGTCGTCTTTTGTTTTGCCATCGGAATTTAAATAGTTAAGAGACCTCGATTGTTTTTCTATTGAGAATGCAACGGAACCGTTTCCTTTTGTTTTTAAGAGTGTCTGATTTTGAATTAAATATATAAGAGAAGCCGTTCGTCTTTTGTTTTCCCATCGGAAATGAAATGATTGAGAGACGTTGAAACTTTCGTTTTTCTATTCAGAATGGGACGATTAAGAGGTTCTGTTCTCTTTTGTTTTGATTTTGAACGAGACTTTTGAAGACTTTTGAAGAGACTTTGATCGTCTTTTGTTCTTACAATGCGAATAAAATATTTTAAGAGACGTGTTGAAAAGCTTTTGTTTTTCTATTAAGAATAGGACGACACTTTGATCGTCTTTTGTCCTTACAAAAGCTTTTGTTTTTTCTATTAAGGATGAAAGATTAAGGGCTGTCGTCGTCTTTTGTTTTCAAGAGGGCCTGCTTTTGAACAAATCGTGTAAGAGATTCGATCGCCTTTTGTTTTCCTATCGGAATTTAAATAGTTAAGAGACGTCGATTGTTTTTCTGTTGAGAATGCAACGGAACAGTTTCCTTTTGTTTTTAAGAGTGTCTGATTTTGAATTAAATGTTTAAGAGACGCCGATCGTCTTTTGTTTTCCAATCGGAAATAAAATGATTAAGAGTCGTCGAAAATTTCGTTTTTCTATTCAGAAACGGGACGATTAAGAGGTTCTGTTCTCTTTTGTTTTGATTTTGAATGAATTATGTAAGAGACTTTGATCGTCTTTTGTCCTTACAACGCGAATAAAATATTTAAGAGACGTCAAAAAACTTTTTCTATTAAGGATGGAAGATTAAGAGCTGTCGTTTTCTTTTGTTTTCGAGAGGGCCTGCTTTTGAGCAAATCGTGTAACAGATTCGATCGTCTTTTGTTTTCTCATCGGAATTTAAGTAATTAAGAGACGTCGATTGTTTTTCTGTTGAGAATGCAATGAAACCGTTTCCTTTTGTTTTTGTTTTGTCTGAATAATCATATAAGAGACGCCGATCGTCTTTTGTTTTCCCATCGGTGATAGAATGATTAAGAGACGTCGAAAAATGTTTGCTTTTGTATTGAGAATGAAGGTGCCGATGTCTTTTGTTTTTAAGAGATTGTAAGAGATCTTGATCATCGTCTTTTGTTTCTTTTTTTGTTTCGCATCGTTTTCGTTTAAATTGTCGTTGTTAAGAATAATTATAAGAATTTGAGAGTTTATTAGAGATATGGCCTTTAAGAGAGAGGTTCCGTTCGTGAAAGAATATTCCGACTCTTCTTTCTTTTCTTCTCTGTTAAGAACCAGACCTTTCCGTGTTCTTTTGTTTTTGAGCTACTTATTTGTTTTTAAGATAGCTCGATCAACTTTTTATTTTCTGATTAAAAAGTCAATTGTTTTTATGGTGCTTAAAAGATCGATTTACTGGTATGAATGAATCCGATCATCTTTTGTCATTCAATTTAAAGACGGGACGATTATTAGTGCCTTTTTGTTTCTTTTGTTTTTTTTTTCTGTGTCTTACGCTAATGTCTTTTGTTTTCAAGAATATCTGATCATTATTTTATTTTCTTGTTAAGATTTAAATAGGCTCCGAACGTCTTTTGAATTTCTATTAAGAATGACAGATTAATTTCTTTTGTTTTCTGTTAAGAGGTTCCAATCGTCTTTTATATTTCTATTAAGAACGAGAGCTTAATTTCTTTTGTTTTCTCTTATGAGGTTCGATAGTCTTTTGTACGTCTATTAAGAGTGACAGTTTAATTTTTTTTGTTTTCTGTTGAGAGGTTCTGATCATCTTTTGTACTTCTATTAAGACTGACAGCTTATTTTTTTTGTTTTCTATTAAGAGGTTTCGATTGTCTTTTGTATTTTCATTAAGAATGACAGCTTAATTAAGAGTTAAGAGGTTCTGATCGTCTTTTGCATTTCTGTTATGAAGGAGAGCTTAATTTCTTTTGTTTTCTATTAAGAGGTTCCAATCGTCTTTTATGTTTCTATTAAGAATGACAGCTTCATTAAGAGCTAAGAGGTTCTGATCGACTTTTGTTTTTCTATTAATACTGAAAACTTAATTTCTTTTATTTTCTGTTGGGAGGTTCCGATCGTCTTTTGTATTTCTATTAAGACTGACAGCTTGTTTTCTGTCAAGAGGTTTCGATCGTCTTTTGTACTTCTATTAAGAATGAGAGCTTAATTTCTTTTGTTTTCTGTTAAGAAGTTCCGATCGTCTTTTGTATTTATATTATGAATGAGATCTTAATTAAGAGTTAAGAGGGTCCGATCGTCTTTTACATTTCTATTAAGAATGAGAGCCTCATTTCTTTTGTTTTCTGTTAAAAGGTTCCGATCGTCTTTTGTATTTATATTAAGAGCGACAGCTTAATTAAGAGCTAAGAGGTTCTGATCATCTTTTGTATTTCTATTAAGAATGACAGCTTAATTAAGAGTTAAGAGGCTCCGATCATCTTTTGCATTTCTATTAAAAATGACAGCTTAATTAAGAGTTAAGAGGTTCTGATCGTCTTTTGTATTTCTATTAACACTGACAACTTAATTTCTTTTGTTTTCTGTTGGGAGGTTCCGATCGTCTCTTGTTTTGCTATTAAGAATGACAGCTTAATTAAGAGTTAAGAGCCTCCGATCATCTTTTGCATTTCTATTAAGAATGACAGCTTAATTAAGAGTTAAGAGGTTCTGATCGTCTTTTGTATTTCTATTAAGACTGACAACTTAATTTCTTTTGTTTACTGTTGGGAGGTTCCGATCGTCTCTTGTTTTTCTATTAAGAATGACAGCTTAATTAAGAGTTAAGAGGCTCCGATCGTTTTTTGCATTCCTATTAAGAACGATAGCTTCATTTCTTTTGTTTTCTGTAGTCGCGCCACTTGCGTAAAAAATGTTTTCTTTTTCATTTTTCTATTTTTTTTTTCAAAATAATTTTACTTGGACTTTGGAAAGCAAATCCTGATATGTGGCAAATAAGAATTCAATTTTTTCCGTGCATGGTTTCTGTTGTTTTCGTTTTGTTTTTTGTTTTCTACCGTGATGGAAATTACAAAATCTGAAATGAGAAATTTCAATTCCACCACAGTCCGAACAATTTTTTTTCCTAAAAATTTTATTTAACGCTAATTAAATCATCAACAGGATAAAACTGTTGCACGAAATGACATTTGTTTATTTATGCATGCGCAAATTGATTTCCACTCCAATTCGAAGGAGTTGCACTTTGTTAATAAAATAACTTCGTCTCTTGTTTAATTGCAGTCTTCACACTAACAATAAGTTTTAATTGCTTTCGTGTGAAGGTCATGCAATTATTGTAATTTCTTTTGACTCGTTCATTGTTTGTTTATTGACCTTAATAGATTTAGCCGTGACAATTTCAGTAGGCTTATAATCGATCACTTCGATAACATTTAATCCGGCAAAAATTAAATTAAAGTCAACAAAATTATGAAAAAATTGCAGTTACATCAGAGGTTGCTCGTCCGGTGCAAGGTCGCCAAATTAAGTTCACAATCCCAAAGGTGTAATTATGTGTAATAAAAATTCACGTGGGCAGGTAATTATCGCCAGACAATTAACAATTACGCTTCGCCAAACGCGCACGGTTGCGTGGAGGGAAAATTAGATTCTGTGCGCGAAATTAAATCTGCGAGATAAATTCCGATGTAATTTTTCAGATCACATAACACCATTAAAAGGGGGCAATCCGATTAACTTGGAACTGAAAAGGGAGGGGCGTTAAATAGGTAGTCCACCTTACAAACTAAATTAAGTTTTGCAAACGTTATTTTGCTGTGAGTTCACTGCCCTATAATGCATTTCTCGACTTGATTAAACAAACATGTTCATGATACGCAGATGAAACGTTCGTCAGGCGCAATGCACTTTGTATAAATTAACGAAAGGCGTTTAAAGACCTCAGACCTATCAGCATTTTTCCTGCTTCGTCTAAAATTATTAGAGAAACAATTGCGAGACTTTGTAGAGCGAAATAATATTCTGCCAATGACGGTTTTCGTCCAAATCATAGCTGTTAGATGTTAATAATATTTTGAGAGGAATGATCACAGAAAGGTCACGGTTTTGGTTTTGCTGGACTTCACCAAAACCTTTGTTTCCATAAGCCCTGATTATATTATTAGCAATTTTAATGCCTATTGGCATTGTAGCTATTGTGTTAGAATTCTTTAAATCATATCTTAAACGTAGGTTTCAGAAAGTAGCTATTGCGGGCGTTTTATCCACTCCTCTTGAGGTGACGACTGGAATACCGCAGGGCTCCATACTTGGACCATTGCTTTATGCATTTTATACTGCAGACTTTGCTTCTGTAGGACAAACAAGAACTTTCGTTATTTATGATGTTTCTTATTTAAATAATTAGCGTCAAATTTGGTTTAAATGAAATATTGCCCTGGCCTGGATATAAGAACCCTGTCTCGTGAAATCTAGTAGGTCGTGGTTCGTTTTTCAAAATGTGAAACACCAGATATCTCCAATTATTTCTTTCTGCCACATTGTCATCACTTTCTTCCCAGTAATCCGGATCTAATAAAACCACATGATAATGGCGTTCGCTTCTTCTGTGTTCTATTAGAAAGTCGCCTCCTTAACGACCAAAACTAACGAACTTCCTCGCATTCGAATGATTAAGTCGCGGATTTGCATCTGCAATCTGCGTATTAAGGCAGCCTTATAACGGTCGTGAGAACAGCGATGCACTTTGTCCGTGCAAGTTCATTAACTCCGGAATTAACGAGCGCGTACAGCTCGCCAATAAAAATTTTACGTAAACCGAGCAAATTTCAAAAGAAGCAAGCCATCACGCAGTACAACATGAGCGCTCGATTATACATTCAGATGGGGCAACTTGTCTTCTGTGTACAACAGGAAGGAAATGTTTCCTTTTGCATAATCTTCCTCGATCAATCACTTGTTTCATCGATGTATTACATTACAAGTCACTTAAATGATGCGTTGAAAAGCCAAAGCTGGTGCAGACAAACCGGAAACCTGTGTTACATCAACTGCTACCAGTGCAAGTATTTTGTTAAAAAAATTATTCCGGTTTTAAACGACTTCTGGTTTCGCATTTAAAAGAAAAGTGACACTCAAACTTTGATGTGACTCGACGAATAGTAATTGCGTTTTTTTTTTAATCACCTCATACATTGGGGCGTGATGGAGTATCCTTTGCTGTCAAACGCACTAAATATTCAATTCTAACAAAAGTTTTACTGCGAAGACCAGTATTTAAAGGTAAAAGGTACAATTTCCAACAATCGTAATGACCAGACGTACAGCAGCAAGGATAACATTCCTCGTTGACAATTATGTTCCACACCCTTCAGAGTGTCTTCAAAAACTATTACTCCACACTAAAACGCAATCAAGGTCACAAAACCACACCGAGTACTAAAAACAATAATACCACCAATGAAACGATCAAGCGCTACATTCTCTGCTCAGCAAAATTAAAACACATCAATACATAATTGGCGCCCAACACGGGGGCAACAACCTCCACATCAATATAGGTATAATTGGCGCCCAACGTGGGGTAAGAATACCATATTCCCCCTAAATACCATTAGATAATTGTAATCTAATTTGAGGTAAAGACGTGGGTAATACTTAGACGTACTGTGCCCTGTGCTTCCTGCATTCTCGATTGATGTCAGCACGTTATCGAACTTGAGCTCAAATGTGCGACAAGGATAGTCCTTGATCACGTGAATCAGCCTTCGATGTAATAGTGGTTATATTTGTGTGTATATCTTCTCACTCTTTGTCTATTGGGAGTCTAACTAGTTAATACATCATTGGTTTTGGGGTAATGGTAAGAATACCACCACACTAACACATCAATTCATAATTGGAGCCCAACGTTAGGGGCGACAACCCCCACATCACACGTCAATATGTTTATGTACTCAACACTAAGTTTATGTAACAATCTCAATAGGGTTTCGATATAATCTGTTACACCAATGTCGAAACTGATACTCTCCAATGCTCCACGCTGTATACAGGGTGTTAGGTTATTGCTTGGACAAATTAAAACTGTAAATGAAGGGTGTCGTATGGGATCAGAAAGTACTCAAACATGCCGGATTTTCGGAACATTTTGAAAAAATGCAAAAAGAGCGAACTATTGAGAACCGCTGATAGTACTTACGGAGCCAGCGCCGATTAAAGAAGATGTTCGAAATTCATGCCGTCAGCTCGAATGCATGCATCAACACGACGCTGTAAAACTGCCCGCACACGGAAAAAGAGCGCCGGCGATATCTACGCTCTGCAGCACGTGCATTGCACCTACATTCGCCATACGTCAGAATAATATCAACAAGTTCGTAATTTGTGTATGCATTCATTTTGTCCCCGACCTGCACACTCCGAAATATGTTAAGACACTGAACGTGCGTTATTTGTTTGTCATAAAATAATAAACCATCTGGGAATTTATGGCAAGGGGATCGCCCGCCCGGATGGCGTTCGGCACATGGGTGTAACAGTAGATAAGACAATCAGTGGTTTCGAAACAATTTTTATCGATTTTTGTTTGAATTTTTTCCGGGAAAACGAAAGCCGGAACACCCTCGAATTTAAAGGCTTTTTTACTGTACAGAGTGTTCTCCATACGTGGTTTGCAGGTGTCCAGTCAATTACCTAACACCCTGTATACTACCATGCAACGTCTTTCTCTTTCAGACAAACTTTCGATTTTGTAGAAAAATGATTCCTCTTAGATTCTTTTTATTTTTGTATTTTTCTCTTTAACTCTTTATTATTTGTTTTTCGGTTTTTCATTTCCATTTATTATTTTCATTAAAATTCATTGCTAAAATCACTTTCCTTTTCACAGACAGACAGAGAGAGATAGAGAGACAAAGAAATAGAGAGACAGAGACACATAGAGAGAGAGAGAGAGAGACAGAAAGAGAGAAACAGAGAGATAGAAAGACAGAGAGATAGAGAGAGAGAAACATAGAGAGAGAAAGACAGAGAGAGGGAGAGAGAGAGAGAGAGAGAGGGAGAGAGAGAGAGAGAGAGAGAGAGACAGAGAGGAAGAGATATAGAGAGACAGAGAGATAGGCAGAGTGATAGGGAGACAGAGAGATAGGCAGAGTGATAGGGAGACAGAGATGTTGGCAGAGAGATAGAGAGACAGGCATATAGGCAGAGAGATAGAGAGAAAGATATAGAGAGACAGAGAATATAGACAGAGAGATAAACAGACAGACTTATAGACAGAGGATAAACAGACACAGATATAGGCAGAGAGATAAACAGTCAGAGATATAGACAGAGGATAAACAGACAGAGATATAGACAAAGAGATAGACAGAAAGATAGAAAGACAGAGATACAGGCAGAGAGACAGAGAGATAGACAGAGACATAGAGAGATAGAGATATAAGCAGAGAGATAGAAAGACAGAGATATAGGCAGAGAGATAGAGAGAAAGATATAGAGAGACAGAGGTGTTGGCAGAGTGATAGAGAGAAAGATAAAGAGAAACAGAGGTGTTGGCAGAGAGATAGAGAGAGAGAGGGATATAAGCAGAGAGACAGAGATGAAGAGAGAGAGACATAGGCAGAGAGATAGAGAGAAAGATATAGAGAGACAGATATATAGACAGAGAGATAAACAGACAGACTTATAGACAGAGGATAAACAGACACAGATATAGACAGAGAGATAAACAGTCAGAGATATAGACAGAGGATAAACAGACAGAGATATAGACAGAAAGATAGAAAGACAGAGATACAGGCAGAGAGACAGAGAGATAGACAGAGACATAGAGAGATAGAGATATAAGCAGAGAGATAGAAAGATAGAGATATGGGCAGAGAGATAGAGAGAAAGATATAGAGAGACAGAGGTGTTGGCAGAGAGATAGAGAGAAAAATAAAGAGAAACAGAGGTGTTGGCAGAGAGATAGAGAGAGAGAGGGATATAAGCAGAGAGACAGAGATGAAGAGAGAGAGACATAGGCAGGGAGATAGAGAGAAAGATATAGAGAGACAGAGATATAGACAGAGAGATAAACAGACAGACTTATAGACAGAGGATAAACAGACACAGATATAGACAGAGAGCTAAACAGACAGAGATATAGACAGAGGATAAACAGACAGAGATATAGACAAAGAGATAGACAGACAGAAAGATAGAAAGACAGAGAGACAGAGAGACAGAGATACAGGCAGAGAGACAGAGAGATAGACGGAGAGACAGAGATATAGGCAGAGACATAGAGAGATAGAGGTATAAGCAGAGAGATAGAAAGACAGAGATATAGGCAGAGAGATAGAGAGAAAGATATAGAGAGACAGAGGCGTTGGCAGAGAGATAGGGAGAGAGAGGGATATAGGCAGAGAGACAGAGATGAAGGACAGAGAGATAGAGAGACAGAGATTTAGACAGAGAGATAAACAGACAGAGATATAGACAGAGGATAAACAGACACAGATATAGACAAAGAGATAAACAGACAGAGATACAGACACAAAAGACATATAGATAGAGAGATAGAGAGGCAGAAATATAGAAAGACAGAAAGACAGAGATATAGGCAAAGAAACAGAGAGATAGACAGAGAGACAGAGATATAGAGAGACAGAGAGATAGACAGGGAGAGATACAGAGATAGACAGAAATAGACAGAGAGAGATATATAGAGAGATTCAGAGTGAAACAGAAAGAGTGAGAGATACTCTCTATTTGATATCTGTCGTGTTTTTAATCATTAAATGACAAATTAAAAGATAATTCGAAAATTTTTGGAATTAGCTGCGCAAACATGGTGCTTATATAAAAAATTCAAAATGCGTCGATGTAACTCGTCAAGAGATGGCGCCACGAAGGAATACTGGACGAAATCAATTAGAGAGAGAGAAAAATACCTACGTAATTAAATTTGATAATTATTATTTGGGCTGTTTACAGTTCTGTTTATTTTTCGCCTTGATTTTTCCAATATAGCAGTTTAGAAGCAAGCAAAACTTTTCTACAAAAGCAATTTTTTTCAGAAAATAAAATAGAAAGTCTTCCAAATGTAAAGTACATCTGAGCACACACTGTATAAGCAAAAAAAAAATTTTTTCTAAACGTTTTCATAGTTTGAAAAATGTTTCAAAATTATCCATCATTCTTTGTTCTTGCGTGGCGCCATCTCGATTTACATTGACGCATTTTGATGTTTATACGAGGAGGGGTGGAATGAAAATAGAATAAAATATGCAAAATAAATCTGGGCACACACTGTATAAGCAAAAAAATATTTTTCTTAATGTATTCGTGGCTTGAAAAATATTTCAACATTTACAAATTATCTATTACTCTCCGTTTTTCCGTGGCGCCATCTCTTGACGATTTATATTAACGCATTTTGATATTTATACGAGGATGGGCGGAATGAAAATTAAATATGTAAAGTAAATCTGGGCACACACTGTATAAGCAAAAAAAAAATTTTTTCCTTAATGTTTTCGTGGCTTGAAAAATGCTCCAACATTTACAAATTATTCATTACTCTCTGTTCTTCCGTGGCGCCATCTCTTGACGATTTACATTAACGCGTTTTGACGTTTATACGAGGATGGTCTGAAAAGTTCGCGGAACGAAAATTTATATAAAAACAGAACTCTGCGGTTTGAAATTTTGCTCATTTTTCAAAATATTCCCCTGCCATCTCAATATACAGGACGATTTTAAAATAGACGGACAAAGTTTAAATTCCTGTAACCTCACAGATGTTGTGCAACGGAAGTAAACGTTGTGAAATGTGGGACTTGACGCAAGGGAAATCTTTCCATCCACATCCACAGTTGACGGCTACGACGTACACCCGATTTTTCCGCATTCGAAAGCTTCACCATCCACTCATTTCACGTACGGCGAAGATTACACTACTACGTAAAATAAAACAAAAGACGTTCGATAAATAAATCAAGTAAATTTTTAGAATTAAAAAAAAAATAATTAAAAATATCCCATAAGTAAACAAATTGGCTCGACTTTCTACAATGAAGAGATATTTTAAAACATTTGACAATCGTGCAATTTTTCACGTAAAATAAAACAAAAGACGATCGGTAAATAAATGGAGAATATTTATGAAATTAAAAAAGAATCAAAAATTAAAAAATTCTCTTCAAATGAAATAAATAAAACTGGACCGACTTTCTAAAATTAGAACAAAAGGCAATCGATATGCAAACGACTTTCTAAAATTAAGATATATTTCAAGACGCTTGACAGTCATGCAATTTTTGACGTAAAATAAAACAAATGACGATCGACAATAAATTAAGGAAATTTATAAAATTAATAGAAAACAAGAATAAAAAAATTATCATTAAATAAATAAAACTCTGTCTGACTTTCTAAAATCAGGATACGTGTTTTAAGGCGTGTGACAATCGTGAAATTTTTTACGTAAAATAAAACAAAAGACGATCGATGAATAAATCAAGAAAGTTTATAAAATTAAAAAAACAAAACAAAAACAATTCTCATTAAATAAACAAATTGGATCGACTTTCTAAAGTTAAGATACATTCGAAGACATTTGACAAGCGTGCAGTTTTTGACGTAAAATAAAACAAAAGACGAGCGATGAATAAATCAAGAAAATTAAAAGAAAAAAAAACAAAATTTAAAAAATTCTCTTCAAATAAACAAAACTGGCTCGACTTTCTATGTTTTTGTCTTGGTTTAACGTCGTCTGCCTTTTTTTTTTTATAAAGACTTGGCAATTGTTTTGTTTGAAAACTATGTCGCCTGTTGTTTTTCTTTCTTTTTTTTTTTTTTGAAAGAATCGATCGTTTCTTGTTCGAAAAAAAAAGACGATATCGAAATGCGTTCTTAAAAACTTTCCCTCGAAGCAAAAAAGAAAAAAGTCGATCGCCTTTTGTTTTGTTCTTTCGCTGGCAATTGTTTTGTTTCGTACGGTTTTAACACCGTTTTCCTTTTTGTCTTTGTTTTGTCAGCTGTCAAAACAAAATGAATGAACGTAGCGTTTTGATATATTTGACAGTTGACGTCCGAAGGAGCACCGGTTGAAACAGCGCCATCTATCTGTTATACTACAGACTTTTCCGCTCACCCTCGTATATAAACAAGAAAATTATTTTCTTTTAATGTCTTTTTCGGATTAAAAGATGTTTCGCCTTATCGATTTTAAGCCTGGCAGGCTCATTCTTAGGGTTATTATAAAAATGAGTTGCTATGGTCTATAGTAGTAGAAGAGAAGCTCTTATTCTTAACAAATAAGATTAAATTTGTTTAACAAAACCAAGAGCATCTCGCGCCTAATTGTTGCTCCCATAATTAAGCGAACAACAAAATTCCGTCTGGTGAAGTAACATCGCTTGACCTTTTTCTACCCACGTCGCAACGTTCCTTCCTTTTCTGTCTAGCCGCTCGCGAAGTAAGGCTTACGTGCCGGAGGCGACACGCGAAAATCCCATTGACATATAACGAAGTATTAAACATTTAAAGCCATGCCTGCCGCGCTCAGTTTTGCGGTGGATGTGAATGTGAACGTGAGCAGCGCGATTCTTCATTCATAATTGCACGCCGCGCGAAGGTGGACCGCGTTCGCAGAAGATCCATGATGAATCGTTTTCGACATGCCCTCGTAGCAGCAACTTTTAAGTAATATTAACAAAGAGTGCGGTGAGTGTGACCGTGCGACCGTTAGGATAAATGGGAGCGCGGCGGTAAAAAGGTAATTCAATCGAATTTTTATTATTATTTTTTTTTTTTTGTAATTCGAAGAGCGATTTCGTATTGACTGTGACTTGGTGGAAGAACAGGATTCTGGTTTCATAATTGATGCGCGATTAGAAAACCGGATTGTTAACCTCGATGTTGCGAGCGTGCGATCAGGAAATCCTGATTTTTGAAATTGCAAGCGCCACCGCAAAGAACATACAAGTTTGAGAGTACATAATTGATTCGCGCCTTCAAAGAGAATTCGTTTGTGGTGATAAGTCATTGATGGTCTTTGTTTCGTTTCACTTCACTTTCCTGTTTGATTTGTCTCGATTGATTTTGGCCTTCTTCATTTCCAAAAGGCTCTTGAAAATGGCGAAGGCGGTTTTGACTTGACTCAAGAATTTTTTCGTTAGTGAATAATTTTCAGAATTGGATAGAATTGACGCGACGTCAGCTGTGCTCTTGTTTCAGTTTCAGCGAACACGTCGAGGCGATTTAGCAAACAGGAAGATTCCCATCGTCAGCTTACGCTGTAAGCATGGCGTGTGGGTTGACTGCAAGTTCAAATTAACAGTACTCGGATGGGTGCTCGCGATCCTTTAATTAGGAATCCCACACACTCTGCCACTGCATGTCACCTCGTGCCCCTGAAAGTGACGTGCGTTCGCGCCACAGAGAACCTATTTGCATACGAAGCCACGAAAACAAAATTGTTTATTCATCGTCTCAGGAGGCCCCATCAAGAAGAATTCAGTATATCAGATTTACCCCAAAAAAATAACAGTTTGGGGTTGGGGGGTTGGTGGTATACCTAAATATTTTCTTTTCTTTAGTTACGAGGAGCGTTCAGATTTCAATATGATGGACGATTTTTCTCTAGACCTAATTCTCTTTATTTGGAAGCTTTTTGATTACTTGTCGGAGGAAGAATTGCTTTCACTGAATGTACGCCCCTCTCCAGGACAGCTTCATTAACATCAAAGGACGTTAAAGGACATTAAACAAATTAAATTGTCTATAACTTGCATAATGAAATTATCACTATCTTCAGTGACTAACTACTTCCATAGCTCTCGACCAAATTGCTTTCACTGAACGTATGCCCCATTTGAGACAGATTGATCTTTTTTCTCCAAAAATTCTTTCAGGGGTTCAAATAAGAAGTAACCTGAGAGAAGGGGAAAAGACTGAAACTGTTTACTGGATGAGTACGAAGGCTTTATTCCTGCCATTGCTTTTGCAAATGCACGAGGTTGTCTTGAAGGAAACACGCAGATCTTTGACTTTTCTTCTTTTTGTTTTTGGTGGAATTCTTCACTTTAATATCTACAAGAGTTAAGCAATAGTTTGAATTCAAATTCAGTTAGTAACAATCCCTGTGAATTCCAAAAAAATTGGCATTACTTCATCAGCCAAAAACACAGTCTTTGCTTTCTCCGACTTTGGAGATGTCGCTTCGGTGAGATCATCATTTTAGGCGTCGGTCCAAAGCTACCATGAAAAGAGATTAGATTGCAAGCTGGATGAGGATGAGAAAGACAATCAAACCACTTTTGTTTTTGCAGTTGGTTAAGGCATAGCATTGTCTGATTTGAAGAAATCACGCGTTTGGCTTTTCTAATTTTTGTTTTTGATGGCGTTCTTCATTTTACCACCTAGAAGAGTCAAGCAACAGTACGATGTTCGGTTCAACCATTAACAATCCCTGTGAATCCTCAATCCTCTGGTTTTGGAGACGTGGCTTTGATGACATCATCATTTCAGGGGTCGATCCAAACAAAAGATAACTTGATAAGAGGGAAAAGAACTTAATTGTATGCTGGCTGGGGATGAGGATGAGGAGGAAGAGGAAGAGGAAGAGGAAGAGGAAGAGGAAGAGGAAGAAAATCTCGTTGCAACTTCATTATTTCTTTTGTTTTGTTATTGTTTTTGCAGCAGCGTGTGTCTGATTTGAAGAGAACACCCTTTTGGTTTTCCTCCTTTTTGTTTTTCATGGCGTTCTTCACTTTACCACTTAGAAGAGTTGAGCAACACGTTGAGGATAAACCATGATGTTCATTTATAGCATTTTCTACTGACCGCTTTAGAGCGTTCTCCATCTTGTTTTAACCTCATGTAATAACAGGGGGTGGAGGTACCCTCGAGGTGCTCTGGGGCAGTCAGACGAAAACCCTATTAGTAAATCAACCATCAACAATCTCGGTGAAATTCAAAACGCGGCCTTTGTTTTCTTGGACCTTGGCTTCGATGATCTCATCGTTTTGGGGATTCAAACAAAGTAGCTCTGGAAAGGGGGAAAGGATCCAGGCTGTATACGCTGGGTGAGGAAGAAAGTCCTATCACCATTTTCATTTTTTGAATTAAAGTTTTTCTCTTGGCTTATTCCTGCGAAAACTTTTAATTTCTGTTTTTTTTGTAAGATTTTTAAAATTTATTCTTTTTTTTTGATTTGTCTCTCTTCGACCTGTAACACGTCGTTCGTCTTTTGTTTTTATTTCGCGATTTATGAAATTGCTTGGTGATTGAGTTTCCAAAGTGTGTTGTCTTTTGTTTTCTCTCTCTCTCTCGGAATTTTGTTTTGCTTTTGCTTTTCAGCTTTTTTCTTTTGTTTAACTTACTTTTTTCTTTTTTGGTGTTTTAGTCAAAGTTTTAGTTTTTGTTTTGTAACTTCGTAATATTTCGTAACTTTTTTCTTCAAAAAAAAAAAAAAATGCCCAGTCGACTTTGTTTTCTTTGTGGTTTTTTAATATTTTAAATATTTGCCATTCTTAGATTTTCTGCTTCAAGTCGAACGTCTTTTGTTTATTTTCTTCGCGATATTTTTCGTTAGTTGAATTTACAAAGTCAATTGTCTTTTGTTTTTCGTTAAATTTCTATAAATCCTACATTTTTTGATACAATTTTACGTAATTCGCTTTTTGCTTTATTTTTTTTTTAATTTTATAGTTTTTTTCGTCGAATTGAATTTATAAAATCGATTGTCTTTTGTTTTTTTCCATTTCGCCAAACTTCTTATTAGCGTTTTATGCAATTCGTCTTTTGTTTACTTTCTTCATTATTTTCATTTTTTTTTTTTTTTGGTTAATTTAATTTATACAATTGATTGTCTTTTGTTTTTTGTTTCGTTTTGGTAAGTTTCTTCTTATTATTAGTGTTTTATGTAATTCGTCTTTTGTTTAATTTCATTTTTGTTTTGTTTTTTATTTCATTAAATTTCTTCTCCTTATTAGTATTTAATGTTCTACGTACATAATTCGTTTTTTGTTTAATTTTTTCACGATTTTATTTTTTTATTAATTGAATTTATAAAATCGATTGTCTTTTGTTTTTCTTTTAAATTTTGTCAAATTTCTTCTTATTAGCGTTTTATGCAATTCGTCTTTTGTTTCATTCTTTCATAATTTTACATTTTTTTATTCACTGAATTTATAGAATTCTATTGTCTTTTGTTTTTTTTTTACAAATTTCTTTTTAATTGAATCATAAAATTGTTTCTTTTTCAATTCCCAAAATTTTTTCTTATTATTTTATGTAATTCGTATTTTGTTTAATTTCTTCATTGTGTTACAATTTTTTGTTCATTGAATTTATAAAATCGATTAATTCGCCTTTTGTTTAAATTTTTTCATTTTTTTTTCAATTTTTTTTTTTTTTGTTAATTAAATCATAAAATTGTTCTTCTTTTCAATTCGCTAAAATTTTTTCTTCTTAACGTTTTATGTTTTATGTATTCGTCTTTTGTTTAATTTCTTCATTACTTTACATTTTTTTTTGTTCATTGAATTTTTAAAATCGATTGTCTTTTGTTTTTTTTTTATCCATTTCGGCAAATTTCTTCTTGTTGGCGATATTTTACATTTTCTTATTAATTGAATTTATAAAAACGATTGTCTTTTGTTTTTCTTTTCAGATTTGCGTAATTCGTTTTTTGTTTAATTTTTTCATGATTCTATAATTTTTTTTATTATTTATAAAATCGATTGTCTTTTGTTTTTTTTTTTTTCATTTTGTCAAATTTCTACTTATAGGCGTTTTATGTAATTTTTTTCATAATTTTACATTTTTTTTCTTCATTGAATTTATAAAATCGATTGACTCTTGTTTTTTTTTTTTTGGTCATTTCGCTAAATTTCTTATTAGCGTTTTATGTATTTCGACTTTTGTTTAATTTCTTCGTTATTTTTTTGTAAATTTAATTTATACAATCGATTGTCTTTTGTTCTTTTTTTATTTTGGTAAATTTCTTCTTTTGTTTTCTTCATGATTTTCCAATTTTTTTTATCAGATTGAATTATAATGAATTATAAAGCCGATGGTCTTTTGTTTTTTTTTAAATTTCGTCAAATTTCTTCTTATTAGCATTTTATGTAAATCGTCTTTGTTTAATTCTTTCATAATTTTACTTTGTTTTTTATTCATTGAATTTATAGAATCGATTGTCTTTTGTTTTTTTGTTTCATTTTGGTAAATTTCTTCTTATTATTAGTGTTTTACGTAATTCGTCTTTTGTTTAATTTCATTCTTGCTTTGTTTTTCATTTCACTAAATTTCTTCTTCTTATTAATATTCTATGTTCTGCGATAATAATTCTTTTGTTTAATTTCTTCATTATTTCATTTTTTTTTTTGTTAATTGTATTTATGCAAGCGATTGTCTTTTGTTTTATTCTTTTATTAGCGTTTTATGTAACTTATGTAATTTCTTCATTGTTTTAAATTTTTTTGTTTTTTTATAAAATCGATTGTCTTTTGTTTTTTTTTTTTTTTATTAATTTTGCCAAGTCTCCTGTTATCAGCGTTCTATGTAATTCGCCTTTTGTTTAAAATTTCTTCATTTTTACAAATTTTTTTTGTTAATTGAATCGTAGAATTGTTTTTTGTTCTTCTTTTCAATTCGCTAAGTTTCTTCTTATTGGCGTTTTATGGTTTTATGTTTTATGTATTCGTCTTTTGTTTAATTTCTTAGTGACTTCAAATTTTTTTTGTTCATTGAATTTATAAAATCGATTGTTTTTTGTTTTTTATCGACTTCGCCAGATTTCTTCTTATTGGCGTTTTATGTAATTCGTCTTTTTTGTTTAATTTCTTCGATATTTTACAATTTTCGTGTCAATTGAATTTATAAAAACGATTGTCTTTTGTTTTTCTTTTCAGATTTGCGTAATTCGTTCTTTGTTTAATTTTTTCATGATTCTATAATTTTTTAATTGAATTTGCCTATAAAATCGATTGTCTTTTGTTTTTCTTTCCATTCTGTCAAATTTCTACCTATAAGCGTTTTATGTTTATTTTTTCATAATTTTACATTTTTTTTTGTTCATTGAATTTATAAAATCGATTGTCTCTTGCTTTTTTTTTTGATCATTTCGTTAAATTTCTTCTTATTAGCGATTGTCTTTTGTTCTTTTTTTATTTTCATAAATTTCTTCTTTTGTTTAATTTCTTCATGATTTAAAATTTTTTTATCAGATTGAATTATAATGAATTATAAAATCGATTCTTTTGTTTTTTTTTTTTAAATATCGTTAAATTTCTAATTATCAGCATTCTTTGTAATTCATTTTTTGTTTAATTTCTTCATTATTTCAATTTTTTTTTTGTTAATTGAATTTATACAATCGATTGTCTTTTATTTTTTTATCCATTTCGCCAAATTTCTTCTCATTGGCGTTTTATGCAATTCGTCTTTTGTTTAATTTCTTCATTACTTTACATTTTTTCGTTCATTGAATTTACAAAATCGATTATCTTTTGTTTTTTTTTTTTATTAATTTGCCAAACCTTTTCTTATGAGCATTCTATGTAATTCGTCTTTTGTTTAATTTATTCAATATTTTACAAGTCTTTTTGTTGTTAATTGAATTTATAAAAACGATTGTCTTTTGTTTTTCTTTCCATTTCGCTAAATTTCTTCTTCTTAGTAGCATTCTGTGTAGTTTGTTTTTTCTTTTGTTTAATTTCTTCATAATTTTACAATTTTTTTATTCGTTACTAATTGTCATTAATTTTCTTCATTATTCTACAATTTTTTTGTCAGGTTGAATCGATTGTTTTTTGTTTTGTTTTCGTAAAATTTCCAACACTTTTTCCGACATTTTTCGTTAGAGTTTCGCAAAATTCGTTTTTTAAAATTTTTATTAAGTTGTCATTATTATTATTTTTTTGGTCAGTTAAAATTGTTACCCTTTTATTTTTCGTTAACTATAATAAAATCGATTGTCTTTTTTCTTTCGTTTTTCGCTAAAATTCCAAAATTCCGTTAGGTTACAGTTAGGTTACGTAATTCGCATTTAAATTTGTTTTTCTTGAAGGTTGAATTTATAATCGTCTGTCTTTTGTTTTTTTAATTTCATTAAGTTTCCACAAAGCAGCAGAGACACTTTTCCACCACAGTTTACGTAATTACGCTTCAAAATTCTTTCGCTTCTAATTTTTCCTCGACGATTACCTTTTGACGTATTCACGAGCGAAAGCTCTGCATAAAGCACGTCTGAAACGTACCTATTTAAACTAAAATTTATAAGTTTTACCAACGGGTAATCGCTCGTGATACACTCCTTGCAGTGGGTGCATTGTTAAAAATTAACTATGAGATCACGAAGCCGCTGCAAATGAAATCATGAAACCACTTACGTTATTAAAATCCCAATTATGAGAGCATCAGCTTTCAAGGGCGTTAATGAATAAATAAATTGCGTTTTATAAAGTTTGCTGTTATATTTGTGGTTGTGAAGTTTTTTTTTTTTTTGGAAGCGCTGCCCTAAATGGTACAATTCGCTTTTCCATTTGGGTAACTGAATTTAAATTTTAACAATGGCCGTGCAATTACGAATTCAAACCGAAAAGAAACCAAGGCCAAATCATCTGGATACGTAAACGAATATTTTAGTGAATGTTTGTTATTTTAAATGCGTGAATCACTTACGTACATAATACCCAACTACATTAGGTATACATACACACTTGACGAGATTTGTTGATTCTCCATCGTGTCTTCACGGTCAGAGGAAGACGTCGCATAATTTAAAAAAGAAAAAACGAATTTATTACGGAACGTTTCAAACTATTTGGAACTCATAAAATGCACTTACTGTTATGGTGAACAATTAACAGATTCCGATTTTATGAGTTTCAAATTATTTGAAACGTTCTATACTTCCACATAACTACGACATACTTTTGAAAAGGAAATGCGTGCGCTGGATGTATTTTGAAGTAGAATGAGATCAGCGAATTCGCATTCAACACGTGTTTTTTTTTTTGTTGAAGGTACGTTCCAACGTTGCAACTTTTGAATCGATCGCCTTTTGTTTTCTTTTTCACAAAGAAATAAAAATAGAGGAAATTTGCTTTCCTCAAAATCGTTGTCTGGATCCCGAAACTCATCTACATTAGTGCTGTGAACATTAATGTTAGCCAAGTCTTCAAATTGAGACTTTGGTTGGAAGGAGGAGGTTTGGGTTGAGTTGCAAAGTCCCTTGAGCAGTCTCTTCAAGATCAGCCTCAAGAGCGCAACGTCCCCTGCTTTTCCCAAGTCCTTTTCCTCAAAATCGTTGTCTGAATCCCGAAACTCATCTACATTAATGCTGTGAACATCAATATCAGCCAAGAGACTTAGAATTCCTTTGTTGATTAGAAGGTTTGACGTGAACTTGAATAGTCACCTTTCTCTTTTGCTCCAGTGTCTTCTCCTCAAAGATGACATCTCGTGATCGAAGTAGTTTGCCTTCATTTCACAGTAGATCCTTTATTCCTCATCGTGATCATATCCAACAAGGATTCCCTTGACAGCCTTTTTATCCATCTTCTTCCTTTGTTGTTTTGGAATTCGTAGGTGTTTCTTACCATGCCGTAGTTCACATGGAGGTGCCCCTTTAATATCCTGTAGGTTGCAGTTCGTATTATTTCAATCCAAAATTTTTGGGGAATGTTTCCGTGAGTTTCCTGCATCCATTCTGTTCAGGAGTGTATAGAATTGTGGGACGTCGAATAACATCTTCTTTCTGAACTATTTCCTCGACTTCCCTGTTGTCGAATTATTTTGCATTATCACTCAGGAGTTCCTTGATTGCATGTCCAACAGTTTTCGCTTCAGTTATAAATTGGCGTACCCTTTCTTCTTTCTTTGATAAAATGAATTTTGTGTAGCCATCCTTGAAGAGTACAAAATATCGATACCCTGACACCACTCATGAAATGGGCCACACGCATCCGTGTGGATAAGTTCCGTTGTCCTGTTTCTGGTACCACACGGTAGACGATGAGCTTATACAGGGTGTTTCAGAATAACTGTTCCCAACTTCGAGGATTGATGGATGACATCGAATTAAGCGCTTTTCTTAATAAAATAATTTGCGAAAATTTTTTGTTTTCGAGATAAAGCGTAAAATAGAACTTTTCGCCTGCCAATATTTCCTGATCTATAATATCGGGTGTTCTCTTAAGTTTGGTGTCGAAGTTGGCCGTGACAAGGTGCTTACTGTGAACGTACCATTCTTTTAACAAACAAATGAAAATCGAAAGTTCTCCAATATATGGCCGATCTGTTTCGTTTTGTTTCTAATTTGCATTGTTTGTTGAGTTCGAAACCTCGAAAGCAAGGTTAGGAATGGCAAGTTCAAATGTCAAACTGACAACTGTCATGGTTCACAAGTAAATTTTCATGGCCAACTTCGATGACAGATTTTGTTTCAAAATTGTACGGTTTTCATGTCGAATTATCTCTAAAATAAAGAATTTTCGGAAATCATTTTATTAAAAAAAGACGCTTAATTCGATGCCGTCTATCATCTCGGAAAGTTGGGAATATTTATTCTGAAACATCCTGTATACAGCCCTCGCATAGTTCACTGTCCATTTCCACGTTGATTTTAAGTTCCCTGCTCGGTATTGGCTTCACGTGACACTTATTTTAATGTCACTGAGTGAATTGGGTTTCATGGTTGTCACTGCTACGCATTCCCACCAATTTTAGGTCTCGAATTCCCACACCAATTTGACGTCTCGATCAATTTTGAAATTACAAGTGTTTGCATTTGATACAAATTGACTTTTTGGATGTTCATCGTTTGCCGCAAGAACAGAAAAAAGATTCTCCTGAATTCTAGGCACATACCGTGCGTCTCACAGAGTAATGTGCCATTTTCCTCTAACCGCTGCTTCGTTGTCAACTTCACTTTTTCAAATCGCTTGAATTTTATTGCCGTCTACTGTAGTTAGTTACTGAGTGTAGTGTTGAAAAGGTTGAAAAAGGAGAAGGAATTTTTGTCCTGGTCGCACCAGTTATCTGTGCTACACTCAGAACTCATTACGGTTGATGTATCATCAGCAACAAGTGTCACTTTTTGTATCCTGTTCCGATTTACTTGTTTTTGGGAAGTTTGCCGTTTCCTACAAACATTAATAGTGGGCTTTTTAACTCAAGTTTGGTAGCACCCTGTATTTTCTTGTCGAATTAAATTTAATAAAAATACGTGAAATGTTATTGGTAGTTAGAAAAAGCTTCACGCACGTACAGAAACTGTTGCAACTTCGTGTTGTTGCGGTGACGTACACTGTCGCAAACAGTTGAAAGGCACCGTCGTCCATGACTATACCTAACTGTCGATAAGATCTGCACAGCGAAACCGTTTCAATTGGGCAATAACGTAATAACAATAACACATTTATTTAATAGTCGGGACATGTGTCGCTCGTGTAACGGCGAATAAACACGCGTCTCGATCGATCGACATCGTTGACCCGAATCGTTATTGGAACGTCCGCTTTTCGGTTAAGTTGAAGCCCGGGGGGGTTTAGACCCTAATCAATAAAAGTAAAGCAAAAGTGCGGAATCGATTAGGAGATAGTCAGTTACCTGCTGGATAGGTTCTGATCACCCGCTATAAATAGATCGTTACATACTCGACGGTCTTCGGTGAAGGTATTCTGCAGAATTGATTCGCGCGAGAAAGATCAAGGTTCCATCTTATCACGGCCCCGTGAAGAACGACTTCTTGCAATTAGTGGCAAAGCGCAAAAGAACGATCACGTTCGTGATGATCGGTTTGAAGAGGTTCGATTTTGATTTTGATTAAAAAAAAACAAAATTTAGAAAGAATTTTAATGAAATTCCTCGGTAAATTTAATCAGGTATACATATACCATGTGATCATAAAATAAGGCGTAAAAATAATAGACACACGCCTGGCCAAAGTAAAGATTAGCGTTACAAATTCGGGGGGGCCGTAAATCACCCGGGGATTATTTATTTTTCACCGAATAGTTTCGTGTTAATCGCTTTGTTAATTTGCGTTCTCTCTTCCTTTATTACGTGTGGTGCTATGACGTCGCGCCATCTCGAGTGTTTATTTGAGAAAACGTCGCCCGAAAAGGCAGATGTTTAATTGGGTATATTTTTTAATCGATTTCTGATTACGCATTTATGTCCGTCATCCGCTTAATTGCCGCGCAAACGTACACGTTCGATTAATTAATCTTGCCACGTTATAATTAACTCGTCTTGGTTAAACAAACGTGCGCGAGGAATGTGTGCTTGCATTCCGTTCAGAATTTTTCTCTATTAAAGGAGACCTGCGAACATGAGATGCTTGAAGACTTGTTCGACTACATGACTTTAATTTTGATTACGGCCCCACGTTGGGCGCCACCCGTACATTTCCGTGTGGATCTCCACGTTGGGCGCCAATTTACGTGATTATTTCATATACTTAATGCGCATCAGTCCACCGATATTCAATCTTGAATATTGAAACAAAAGAACGGAACTGCTAAATGTGGATGTTTGGAAAGCCGTGCCTTGCATACCAAGGCCGGCTTTCTTCGTCGTTGCAATCCTTATTAATTATTGCGGCCGGCAATTGTTTTTGTTTGCGTCTCAGATAAGCGCGACCGACTCTGAAAGGAATTAACAATGATCGAAACGGACGTTATCGGCGATCAGTTCGGCACGCCCCGCCCGTTTTCACGTATCCACGATGACCCTGACCGAATATTATCGCTTTAACGACATAACATTTGTCGCAGTACGTAATTATTATGTCGGTATTTATGTCTCTGCTTGAAGGTTCGCAACGGGATAAGTTTTTTTTCTGCAGAAGCCATACGCCATCTACTACGCAACGAACACTCCAGTCCAAATGGCCCAGTTTCGTCAATAACAAGAAATTAAGTTGAACAATCAACCATTACAAAAAAAAAAAAACAGTAGAAAAACCAATAATATACTAAAAGATCCAGTGTTTTTCTATTGCTATCTATTGTTTTTTTATTGAACTATCTACTGCCATGTCGTAGCGAAAAGTGACCTCTGGCTTCAATACGTCTTGTACAGGCAATTGTCAGGAACACTCATCAAAGCCTCTCGTGCAACTAATTATTAGGAGCAACCCAACCCAACCCTTACGTGCAACTTATTGTCGGAAGCACATCCAAAGCCTCCCGTGCAAACCAATTAATTGTCGCGAGCAACTCACACTCTCCTGTGGAACTTAGTGTCGGAAGCACATCCAAAGCCTCCCATGCAACTGTAACCTATTGTCGGAAACACCAACCACATATACTTCTTAACGAGGGTAGACAGCACTCTTACTCCACACGTCCATCGACAACTCCAAGGCAAGCTGTAGTAGAAGGGGAAAAGAGGTACAAACACATACACAGGTACTCAAGCAGCCTAAAGTGTTCCCATACACTCCAATATCGTCGCAGACCATCGCCTAGTTGAGAGGAGAAGAGAGAAACGCCCCGAGGACATTTCTACAACAACCTGACACATCACAAGTTCTGTCAGTAAGCCTAATCCATGCAACCAATTGTCAGGAGCAACACACACATACTCATTCTTGCAACGTATTGTCGGAAGTACCCACCACACGTACCTTAACTCTTACTCCGACAACTCCGAAGCCAACTGTTGTGCAAGGGAAGAAAAGGCACAAGCACACACACACACTGATACTCAAGCAGCCAGCCTAAAGTGTTCCCATGCTCTCCACCATCAACCCATATTGTCGGAGACCATCGCATCATTGAGAAGAGAAGAGAGAAACGCCCCCCTGAGGAGATTTCTACAACAACCTGACACAACACAAGTTCTATCAGCAAGCCTAATCACATCCCAAACACATCCTAAGCCTCCCATGCATCCAACTGTCAGGAGCAACACGCACACATAATAATTAATTCATATTTTATAAACCTTTTTTTTGTTTTTGAAAGAGAAAATAAAAGACGATCGATGCCCTTCGAAAGTTGCAACGCCGGAATGTACTTGAAAAAAAAATTGAATTTACAAAAAATTGACGGATGACGTTCGAATCTTGTCGTTTGGAGGAAACAAAAGGCGTTCGACGTCCTTCTGAAGAAGAAGAAATCGAATAATTTAAAAATATTTTGGGAAACAATTAACTAAAATCTTTCAAATTTCTTTTGTTCCTGACGAAGAAAACAAGAGACGATCGACGTCCTTCAAAAGTTGCAACGCTAGAATGAGAATGTACTTTCAAAAAGAAAAGAAATTTTATATCTTTAAAAGAGTTGACAGATTCTTTTTTTTTTGTTTCTGAAGTAGAAAACAAAAGACGATCGTCGCCCATCTAAAGTAACAACGACAGTTAAAAAAATGGAATAACGATTAATTCAAATTTCTTTTGTTTCTAAAGAAGAAAACAAAAGACGATTGACGCCTTTCTAAATTAACGAGAACGGTTAAGAAAATGGAATAACGATTAATTCAAATTTCTTTAGTTTATGAAGAAGAAAACAAAAGACGATCGACGTCCTTCAAAAGATGCAACGTTAAAATGTACTTAAAAAAATGAAATATCCTCAAAGAGCTGACAGATTCTTTTGTTTCTGAAGAAGAAAACAAAAGAGGATCGACGTCCTTCGAAAGATGCAACGCTAAAATGTATTTCCAAAAAAATAAAAATAAAATAAATATATCTTTAAAAAGGTGACAGATTCTTTTGTTTCTGAAGTAGAAAACAAAAGACGATCGGCGTCCATATAAAGTGACAACAACGGTTAAAAAAATGGAATACTTTTAAGAATAATTAATTCAAATTTCTTTTGTTTCTGAAGTAGAAAACAAAAGAGGATCGACGTCCTTCAAAAGACGCAACACTAAAATGTACTTAAAAAAATGAAATATCCTCAAAGAGCTGACAGATTCTTTTGTTTCTGAAGAAGAAAACAAAAGACGATCGACGTCCTTCAAAAGATGCAACGCTAAAATGTATTTCCAAAAAGAAAAAAAAATAAATATATCTTTAAAAAGGTGACAGATCCTTTTGTTTCTGAAGTAGAAAACAAAAGACGATCGACGTCCTTATAAAGTAGAAACAAGAGAAAGCACATAATGAAATCGAATATGCAATACGCGAAACGTCGCGTCGATAATTTCGAGTTAATCTACATAATAGTTATTATATTTGTGTATTTAAATAATAACTCAAGTTCGATAAGACCCTGTATATGTATTTGGCTTCATCGTTTAAAATGTATGATTTTTTTTATAAAAATGAATAATTTTGTGTTTTTCTTTTTTTTTCTAGAGACCTAATCCTGGCCGGATACCAGTGTTCGGATCCAGGATCCCCGTGCCAGGTCAAATACAAACGTTAGCAACGACGCGTGGCAATTTGGCCGACGTGCAACTGACGCCGACGAAGTCCTCTAATGAAGTGAGCTCGAAAGACTTGGGTAGGAAAGTGCGCGTCGCAGACAAAGAGGGCGTGCTACGTTTCGTCGGGAACGTTCACTTCGCACCGGGCGTGTGGTGCGGCGTCGAACTATCGAGCGCGGTCGGTAAAAACGATGGTTGCATCCGAGGAGTGCGCTACTTCGCCTGTCCGGAATCCTGCGGACTGATGGCGCCACACTCCAAAGTCTCTCTGATCGACGAAATCGCCGAGGACGCCGCTTCAGGTCCTTATAGCATGATATTCGACGTCAACGACCAATTGGTTAATAACAAAATCGCCGCAGCGGATAACCGAAGCGCCAGGAAGATAATCCGATCGCAGACTTTCGATAAATCGGAACCGATCGACAATTTGCAAGCGTGCAAGCGACAGGGCGACAAGGGCAAGTCGTACAGGAGCACGCAGATTAACTGCGACACCACCATCGTCAAGGTCCCTAAGGAACTCGACTCTAGCGACAGCTTAAATCACACGGGATCAAGCAACGAAACCATCATCAACATCTCCATAACCAACACGCGACGCACTTACATGATATCCCATAAAGACAGAAGCGTGTTGAACACCACAGATCCCAATCGGACGTTCACGACCGAAAACAACATAACGTTCGATTTAACGACGGACCCCAAAGCGAACAGCGAAACCACCAAACATAAAGCGCCATCTCAGCTGAACCTGAGGGGCGTCAATTGCAACAGCGAGACTCTGATTGTGAAGAACGCCGTTGAATCGGAGGACTTCCACTCGCCGGTCACCTCGTTCTTCTCCGGGTTAAACAAAGTAACCCATTCGACCCCCATAAAAAACGAAACCAACTCGCCGAAAAAGTCGCCAGCTCGCCATTCCAATCCCGCAGACGACGACGGTGCCAAGCGAGATTCTTTGGACTTCGATGAATCACTGGGGATCCTCACCCCGGATCAAATGATCGATCAGTCCTGCTTCCCGGAGTCTAGATCGCCGTCATCCGAAAACATCCAGTCGTTGCCCAACGATTTGAACGTCGTCCTCAAATTCCAAACCACCGAGGGTGGTGATATGATCAGCCCCAGCTTGGTGGATGGTAGCTTGGGATTGATCGACGAGCAACTCCTGTCGCCGTTCACGATGATTTCAGATACGACCATGAATATGGAACTTCCCCTGGACACGGAGAACAAATCGAAGAATTTCGCTATGCCCAGGATCGACCAGACTCCTTCTCCCGAAGAACTACCGCTCGACCCGACGCCCACCGTCGAAAGCGAACCGAAAACCGAATCTAGTCAATCGAAGACGACGAGCAATTTCATAACGAGCGTCACCAGCATAACCAGCATCGACACGGGGTATCAAGGCGACGGCGAAATGTCCCGACCTGCCAGCAGGGGCGCTGACAATTCACCCCTAACCAGAAGGCCTCTACCTCGACCGCAACCTAGAAGGCCAGACCCCATGACCGACTCTGATTTTTACACGGAAAGCGACGCAGATAACCACGAGGAACACCCCCTACGGGGCGACAGACGCGCGCAAGTCATCGACGGCACCCTCTATGGGGTTGACCCTCAAGCTGCGGCTGATATTTACGTGAATAACCGCGAGAATATGGACTCCAGCGGGATTTTCACCGACATCGAGTCGAACACCCGCGCGGAAGAGTCCAACCAAAACCCAACCCTAGACGCCTCACCTTCAGATTCCTCCACCAAGACGCTTTCGGATAACAGCCAAAACAACGTCGCGCTAATCACGAAGGCCCCCTCGATTTTGCAAGTCCAAGAAACTCGCATCGCCCCCGAAAAGGAGGTGGCGCCCAAAAGAAACTCCCCCTCACCATCCACCGTCACCTCGAGCCCTACGAGTATACGATCACCAAAGCACGCGCTGAGCAAAGACGACTCGCCCAAGAAGTACAAGATGCCGAAGAGGAACGTCGCGTCGAAGGTCAAGGCGATGATGGAGCCGAACAATAATTCGAGCGGCGAGAAGAAGTTCCCCGTCAAGAAGATCGTGGGGAGGTGGGATGCCGTGATGAACAAAATCTCGAAGAATCAGGGCGAACAGATCAAGACCAACTTGCGGGAGATCAAGTCGAAGGTGTTTACGACGACGACGACGACGACGACGTCTCCCATTGAAAGGAATGAGACGAGGAAGACGCCCGTCAGACCGACCATGGCGAACCAGAAGACTCCCAATAATAAACTGTGAGTATCATGGTCGCTCGTTTGGGATTGGTTCAGAAAATTATTTTTTATTATCTAAAAATAACTTCAAATCGTTTTTTGTTTCCTCGTAAAAGTCGTCTTGTTTGATACGAGGTTGATTCTGAAAGTATTGCAACTAACATCATCTTGCCCCTTGCTCCCCTTCGCCTTCCGTTTGATATGAGGTTGACTTGAAAAGTATTGGCGTCTTCTGTTTTCGTCTTCCCCCTTCGCCTTTCGTTTGATACGAGGTTGATTCGAAAAGTATTGCCACTAGATAGAACTTCCTCTTCCTCCTCCTCCTCCTTCTTTCGCTTAATTAATTTGGAACTAACATCATCTTCCCCCTTCGTCTTCCGTTTGATATGAGGTTGACTCGAAAAGTATTGGCTTCTTCTGTTTTCGTCTTCCTCCTACGTCTTTCGTTTGATACGAGGTTGATTCGAAAAGTATTGCCACTAGATAGGGCTTCCTCTTCCTCCTCCTCCTTCTTTCGCTTAATTAATTTGGTCTTTCGAAAACCCCTGTTATGCGAGTGCGATTTTTTTTTTTTAAGTTAATATGAATTTCTCAGTGTGTCGCCTCGCGCCTAGATTTTCCGGTCGAGAGCTTCATCTTTAAAAATAACCGGAGATTTATGCGCTGGGAAACGATAAATTAAGCTCGGCGATTGTTTCTCTTTTTTTTACGTAATTTCCGACGAACGAAATCTAATTGGTTTCATTACACTATGCGGCTTTTAAATGGATTTCAGGCGACGCGTCCGCACCAGGGCGGCCACCAACGTGTCGCAGACGAAGAATGCCACCACCAACATCGAAAGCAGTATCCACAGCTCGTTCAGCGACTTGAGCGCAGCGTCGCCCGTCAAGAACATCATCGGTGAGTGAGAATTTATTATCCCTTTTTTTTTGTTTGTTGGATTTTAACGACATCGTCTTCTGGGCACACAATTTTCGTTTGTCTTTTTAAGAAAGACTTGGGGAATGTCATGCGCATACGTTCACGTAAATCGAAGATGAGTGTTCCGGATGTTTTCGAAATTTTTTAGAAGTATATTTTTGAATCCTTCATTAAATGCTTTTTGAAACACCCTGTATAGGGTGCATTCAATTTGATTTTCACGATGGTACTGAAAGTAAACAAATTTTCAACTGTTTTGCTGCGTTGGCCGTTGTTTTCGCCAATTTCGTGACGAGCGCGTTTCAATCGATACTTCGCCGACCTGGGAAAACTCGTCCTTAGTTGGGGGGTGGTTTGGGGCGTGGTGTGTTTGCAACAGTGCTTCACGCCAGTGCCGCGAGAGAGACACTTTTTTTTTGTTCGTATGTGAGTTGCTCTCGGTACTACATCTTCAAAGAGGTTTGGGCTTCTTTTGGATTCGAACCAAAAGACCGCCTTTACAAAAAAAAAAAAAAAAATTAACCTCTCGTGTCTGGTGTAAAGATGTTTGAGGTCTTGCATTTCTTTTTAATCTTGTAGTTTTAAGCTCGTTTTGTTTGTTTAAAAGACGACCGAAAACAGGGGGGTTATCGCGAGTCACCGCGACGGCGTTTCAGATTCGGCCAAGTAACTCACTGGGGGGTGGAATGAACAAGCTATTTTATCCACCCCCGCAAAAACGAAATCGCAAGGATTGAAGCCTGGCCACCGCGAAGTCCGTTGATATAGGGAGAACCGAACTATTGTAAGATTGTCGGGATCTTAAACTGTAGTAAGCTTCAATTTAAATGAAATCCTGCATGAATCCTTAACGGTAACGCGATTCGCTACGTCAATTTTTAACTAATTAATGAATCCTGCTAGAGCCTGGGCCACTAGGCTGCTATCTGAAAGATGGAGATTTAGCCTGGGATATCGATTCACTACGTAAAATTTTATTTAGTTATTGAATCTCGCAAGATCAAGGCCACTAAATCGCAAGGACTCCGCGAGGTCCGATGTAGAGAGAACCGAACTATTGTAAGATTGTCGGGTTCTTAAACTGTAGTAAGCTTCAATTTAAATGAAATCCTGTGTGAAACCTGAACGGTAACGCGATTCGCTACGTCAATTTTTAACTAATTAATGAATCCTGCGAAAGCCTAGGCCACTAGGCTGCTATCTGAAAGATGGAGATTTAGCCTGGGATATCGATTCACTACGTAAAATTTTATTTAGTTATTGAATCTCGCAAGATCAATGCCACTAAATCGCAAGGACTTAAGTGTAGCCACCGCGAGGTCCGGTATAGGGAGAACCGAACTATTGTAAGATTGTCAAGATCTTAAACTGTAGTAAGCTTCAATTTAAATGAAATCCTGTTTGAATCCTGAACGGTAACGCGATTCGCTATGTCAATTTTTAACTAATTAATGAATCCTGCGAGAGTCTGGACCATTAGGCTGCTATCTGAAAGGTGGAGATTTTGCCTGAGTTATCGATTCACCACGTAAAATTTTAATTAATTATTGAATCCCATATGATCAAGGCCACTAAATCGCAAGGACTTAAGTGCGGCCACCCCGAGATCCGATGTAGAGAGAATCGAACTATTGTAAGATTGCCGGATTCTTAAATTGTAGTAAGCTTCAATTTAAATGAAATCCTGTGTGAATCCCACAAGATCAGGGCCACTAAATCGCAAGGACTTAAGTTTGGCCTCCGCGAGGTCGGATATAGGAAGAACCGAACTATTGTAAGATTGTTGGCATTTTAAACTGTAGTGAGCTTCAATTTAAATGAAATCCTGCATGAATCCTGAACGGTAACGCGATTCGCTACGTCAATTTTTAACTAATTAATGAATCCTGCGAGAGCCTGGGCCACTAGGCTACTATCTGAAAGGTGGAGATTTTGCCTGGGATATCGTAAAATTTTAATTAATTAATTATTGAATCCCGCAAGAGCAAGGCCACTAAATCGCAAGGACTTAAGTATGGCCACCGCGAGGTCCGATATAGGGAGAACCGAACTATTGTAAGATTGTCGGGATCTTAAACTGTAGTAAGCTTCATATTAAATGAAATCCTGTATGCATTCTGAACGGTAACGCGATTCGCTACGTCAATTTTAAACTAATTGGTGAATCTTGTAAGAGTCAGGGCCACTAGGCTACTGTCTGAATGGTGGAGAGTTTGCCTGGTATACCATAAAATTTACGAACGCCCCCTGTATAGTACAAAATATTTTTGAATTTTTTTTTAATTTGATTATTTATTTGATTCTCTTTTCTTTTTCAATTTTCTTAACACGTTACATGCAGTTTCTAATTCAAATTGCACTCTCTTGGTTCAAATCTCAAAGACGCATTTTTTCCTTTTTATTTTTCCATAGATTTAAATAAAAGCTGAACGACATTCGCAGTGACAGTTTTGACTCGTGTCATTTGACCTTTTGGATTCATTTCTTCTTTTTCGATTCATCTCTTTCACCTCGATTTATTTTTTTCTTTGCCTTCGTCATTTATTTCCGTCGCAATTCATTTATTTATTCCTTGATTCTTCGTCAATCAAATATTTTACTTCGTTTTCTATTAACTTTCTTCTGCCTTGTTTAATTTTTTTTCCTGGACCAATCAACTTGCTCCTTTTAGTTTATATTTTTTTGACACTCCATTTATTTGCTTCCTCGATTTTTCTTCGTAATTCTTCTTCAATTGTTTTTCTTCCTCAAATCAACTCTTCCCTTTCCCTTTATCATTTATTTCTTTTACAGTTGATTTATTCTTCAACTGTTGAATTCTTGGCTTCCGGTTGGAACCGCGTGTCTCGGATTTCTTCACTGCCGACGTTTCGTTCTCCATTGCCGAAGAACTTCCTCAGGGCTGCTGCTGACGGTGTTGCTGCTACTTCTCGACTTCATCGACTAACGAGAACTAGCAGCAACACCACCAGCAGCAGCAGCAACCCTGAGGAAGTTCTTCGGCAATGGAGAACGAAACGTCGGCAGTCAATTCAATTATGAACAACGGCCGCAGAAGCCTTCAAGTTAAATTGATTGTTGCTCTCTGATTTTTGACAAATCGTAGCACCATCTACGGAGTTTTCCTTGCACTGCTGTAGTTTTCTGTAATACTTTTGTTGCTTCCTAAAGTTCTGAGTAATCGTAGCGCCATCTATTGAGTTTTTCTTGAATCAATTGTGAAGAATTGATCGTCTTCGGTTTTGAGCAATTTCATTAACTTTTTAGATTCTGCACAATATTGTAGTTTTTTTTTCTGGAGCAATTCAAACTGTATCTTCATTTTTATTTTGCAATTTTTTTTTGTTTTTGATGAAGAAAAAAACAAATCACGCCGCTTTTGTCTTTTCCTTTTTAGAGCAATTAAAGTTGATACCTTTTTTTTGTTCTTCAGAACTGATCGTCTTTTGTTTTGAGCAATTTTATTGTCTTTTTAAATTCTGTACATCATTAAAAATTAATCTCCGCCTACAATAATAATACGTAGATACGTATTTTCGTCAGCTAAGCGGTCATCTTCAGTGCAGACACCACCAAGTTAAAAGCACTTCATAAAATCTAACAACCAATTAGTTGGTAGATAATCTACATTTGGGCGAAAGAATAAAAAAATTGAAAAATTCATCAAGCAGCCTTTGAACTGTTCATGACATTTTGAAGTAAGTACGTAGGTCTTAGATTAGACCGACGTGAAGCGTTATTTTAGATTATCTTCTGCTTTTTCTTCTTATTCGTTCGTTTTGTGCTCGTTTCCAGCTTCTTAGGCCCCTTAACCAGTCATAGTTGAATCTCAACGACTAACGCGAAGCAGCAGCAAGACCAACAGCAGCAGCAGCAGTAGCAGCATCACCACCAACAGCAGCCCTGAGGAAGTTCTTCTGCAACGAAGAACGAAACGTCGGCAGTGAAGAAATCCGAGACACGCGGTTCCAACCGGAAGCCAAGAATTCAACAATGGACGACGGCCGCGGGAGCCTTCAAGTTAAATTATTCTTCAACTGTTTTTTTTTCCCAATTGATTTCTTTTTCTTCGTAATTCTTCTCCAATTGTTTCTTGTGCTTTCTTCTCCCTGGAATTTTTTGTTTCTTCCTCAAATCAACTCTTCCCTTTCCCTTTATCGTTAATTTCTTTTACGATTGATTTATTCTTCGACTGTTTTTCCCCAATTGACTTCTTTTCCTTCGTATCACATTCTTTTTTGGAAATTCGTTTATTTCTTCTTTGAGCGTTTTTTTTCCCTTGATGCACTCTTTTCTGTTCGTCGGGAAAAAAATCCACTCGGGCAAGCAAACCAGATGATCATCCCCTGGTTGGCAACACTGCATTATTATTATTATAGTTTTTACTATATTTGTAACGTAGATGTTTCTGTCCTATTTCTCCCATTCTTCAAATTAAAAAAAAAAAAAAAAACAATCGGTTCAAACAATATTTAACAGCGCCTAAAATGATGATGTCACGGAAGCGACGTCTCCAAAGCCCGAGAAAGCAAAGACCATGTTTTCAGCTGATGAAATAATGTCAATTTTTTTGGGATTTTTTGGATTATTACTAACTGAACTTGAACTCCAACTATTGCTCAACTCTTGTAGGTGTTGGAGTGAAGAATGTCATCAAAAACAAAAAGAAGAAGAGTCAAAGATCTGCGTATTTCCTTCGAGACTGCTTCATGCATTTGCAAAAGCAATGACAGGAATAAAGCAAATACGTTGGGACCTTCGTACTCATCCAGCAAACAGTTTCAGTCTGTTCCTCTTCGCTCAGGTTATTTCTTATTTGAACCCCTGAAAGAATTTTTGAAGAAAAAAAGGTCAAGCTGTCCCGAACGGGGCATACATTCAGTCGAGAGCTACGGAAGCAGTTAGTCACTAATTTTATTATACATGTTATAGACAATTTAATTTGTTTAATGTTTAGTTATATATAAGCTCACACTGAATCAGTGACAACGTCCTTTGATGTGAATGAAGATAATTTTCAATGCAGCTACATAATACACAAATTCGCAAGTGTTTTACTGGATCCAATTCAATTTTGAAATTGAAATTAAAATTAAAAACAGAGAATTAAGTTAAAGTCTTGCTGACTGTCTAAAGTCTTCCGATTGTGGGAGCTCAAGCGTTGCTCAGTGAGTAAACAAATCAGGTCACGGACAAACATCAAGACGACAGACGTGAAGAAACGTCAGAATGACAAACGTTGATGTATTGTCCGTTTAGTTGACAATCAGCACCGTCAGCATCAAAATTTAAACGAAAATCATGATATTGAGTGTACATTCAGACACTAAAATCAGATTAGATATGGTATGGCGTATAATTAACGTTAAAAAAATTTTGTTTGCTCTCAAAATTAAATAATAAATAAATTAAAAAATACTGATAAACGAAACTAGTACGCAGTGATGCCAATATACTATCTGTTTGACAGTGCAGATGTCAAATTGACGGGCGAAACGTCACGATGATGATCATCAAAATAAATACAATTTAACGAATTAAAGCGCATTCGTTTCTGATTGGCCAACAAACAGAATCGCAATCTCAATTTGGTCGTTGAGAGACAACCACCGGAGCAAACACAAGAGGACTGCGAGTCTGCTCAACGTTGATTCGGAAACGCATAAAGACCAATGAAGCAGAGTTACCTAATCCCCGCCACGAAAATACGGTATAAAGGGAAGAACGCGAACTGTTCCAGCCAGCGCAGCTTGCGCAGAATTGTCGAGCAACACTCAAACCACAACTTGTGCAAAATTGTCGAACGAACACGCTCATGTAATGTCGACATCTTTACTGCTGCCTACGTATAAATATTATGCAAGGACAATGGCATTACGTATCCTGGCGTTGCTGCCAAATTAGCTTCCGCAAAATATTTTAATTCATAACTCGAAAACGGTTAGAATTAAGACACCAAAGTTATAACGTTTTTTTATAGTTTTGATTCAAGCTGCGATCGAGTGACATCATTGCACTCGAGTCCCCGACACCCTGTATACGTACTTATAAATATTAATGTGTAATTTGTACTGCTTTGAAAATTATAAATATGTAACATTGAAAACAAACACATGCTGTCACCATGAAATTAATGAAAAAGAAATTCAGAAATTCAAGCGAAAGACATAAACGAAGAAGGACGATTTCACAGCAGAGTTGTTAAAATATGTAACGAGTGTTTCAACGTAAGAGTAAACCAAAGAAAAAAAAACACGATCTGGTCAATGATTAAAGAAATAGTTGCGTTTTGTTTCATCGAAAGTAGGTAGGCGCTCTCTCTCTTTTCCAAAAAAGAACCGCTTGTTCAATTTTAGGTCGTAAGTCGCAAGTAAACATAAAACAATAAGACTTTATTACGTCCGGCTGTGGAATGCACGAGCTTCCATTCAACGTAACTGCCAGTGCCAGATACATGCAAGAATCTTATTGCGTCGCGGAAGAGTCACCTATACCCAATATACAGGGCGATTCTTGAGTAGGATTCAATAAAATTAGTTAATAAATTACGTAAAGAATCGCAAAGAATCGTAAAGAAGTGTAAATGGCAACAAGGATAAATAATAAAATAGCGATCAGTCATATAAGCGTCTTCGACGCTTATATGACTTAAGGTAATAACTTTACATGACTTTATGTGGCTCGTAAGCGGTAAACACAAGTGAAAACGAATCGCGCCTCGTTTTACGACATCGTCCGTAAAAAGCGTCAGGTAGCAGCAGCAGCAGCAGGTAACATACATAAAAGCTGCAGCAAGAACGTTTACTTCCGTACGTCGGCGTGCCTGTAATTTTAATCCGCAGTCGTCGTTTGTTTACACCATCAAATGTTCGAACTTCCTTTTCACCGCCACCGCATTCCTGCACGGCGTGAAAGTTCCAACGAACTCAAATATTTCGAGACACCCTGTATCTGATATTTCTTAACTCGAGCGCTCGCGTTTGTTTTTCTTTTGTTTCGAAGCCACAGACCAATAAATATTTAAATCGTATTATGCGAGACGTTTTTTTTTTTTCGCATCGATTTATCATTCAGCGGCGTCTGCCTGGAACTCATCAGAATGCACAAGGATAACGTCATCGTCCTTGTAAGCCACGCCGAATTATTTTCAACGGCCAATCGCGTGCCCGCCACGTGCAATTAAATTAAATCAAAAACAGAAATAATCTGAAGATGGGGGGCACATAGACTCACCGAGATGCTTGATACAATGTTCGACGACGAGTGATACGTTTCCATGATCAAATGTGAAACCTTTTTTTGCTTACGTTTTCATGCTCAAACATATTTTATTTTTTATTTTCTTTTGTTACTGACCCTCTCAATTATGTTAGTTAAATTTCTGTGATTATTTTTGTCAAACATCTCCTCGGGTATTGCTTTAAGTGTATTCTGCATCGCATTTTGCGAACCATCCAACTTGCACACCTCTTAATACATACAGACACTAAAATAGAAATGATGTGCCTCGCGTAACCACAGCCGCCGTCGATTCCGGATTTTCTCCAGAAGATTACGTGTCAAGCATGTGCGCAAATTGGTAGAAATTATTTGCGGACGATCTTGTAGAAATCGAAAGCTGGCGACTTTTTTTTTTTTAAAGGCCAGCGCTTTTCTTTTTTGCTCCATCGTCGTTCCGGTAATTAAGCCGAAATTGATCGTAAAAAATCACGGAGTTGCATTTTACAAATATCTACAAGGGTCACTCTAAATACTTGTCATGGGTTCGCCATCACTGACCTAGTGGCCTTGATCTTGCGGGATTCAATAATTAATTATTAACATCCAACTCAACACTTAAAAACGGAACTGATTAAGAATCAAGAGAATTTGTTCACTAGTTCAACTGATTCAAAAGTAATTCTTAAACGCCACGGAAATTGAAGAATGCCGAGGATTGAACACATCTAGTATTAATCAAAGAGTTGAATCCACAAGTTCAAAAGCGAATTGAATTGATTGGATATCAACAGAGCTGTCCTGTGGATTAATTAAATTAAATGCGATTTGAACTCAATTGAAGTAGCTAGACTCAATTTTAGAATTGATCCGCGATATCAAGCACAAAAAATTCAACTCAATTCAATCCCTAAGAACTCGTATTCAACCTCAATTCAATTCAAGGCAATACAATTTCAGTCAAATTTCCTCAATTCAACTCAATTTAGGTTTCGCGTTGGAGTAAATTTGAATTGATTGAATTGAGTTGAACTCTGACATTCAACTCAATAAAAATCAAACGTGGTAGATTAAGAATGATGGAGAGAATTTGTTCACTTGTTGAACTGATTTAAGAGTAACTTGAAAACAATGCGATTTAAACTCAATTGAAATGGCTTAGTGAATTTCAATCAATTCAATTTTAGAATTGATTCGCAGACAACCATTTGTTGGTTACGAGCACGAGAAATTCAACTCAATTCGATTAGGTCGAATCCAGTTCTATCGCTTAGAACTGTAGACGACATGTTCAACTTCAATTCAATTCAAGGCGATACAATTTCAGCCAAATTTCCTCAGTACATCTCAATTCAGGTTTCGTGTTGGAGTAAATTTGAATAAACTCAATTATGTTGAACTCTGACATTCAACTCGACAAAAACCAAACGGAGTAGATTAAGAATGATGAATTGTTGAATTGATTTAAAAGTAACTTGAAAACAATGCGATTTGAACTCAATTCAAATGGCTTAGTGAATTTGAATCAATTCAATTTTAGAATTCGTTCGCAGTTTCAAGCACGAAAAATTCAGCTCAATTCAATTAGCTCGAATAATCCAACTTACAACTCATTTCAGCTGCAGATGCGTTCAAACCTTTCAATTCAAGGCAATATAATTTAAGTCTTCCGCTCAATTCATCTCAATTCAATTCAAATTTTGCACAATTTGAGTAAAATCGAATCAATTTGATGCAGTTGTAAATATATCGATTTCAGCTCAATTCAACTGAATTCAGCTACACACGTTTGACCAATTCAATCCAATTCAACTCGTTTTGTGAACATTACAAACTCAACTCATTTTCCAGCGGCGTTTGATTTAGTTCATCTGTTTTCCTTTACGAGAAATTAATTCTTGTTAAGTTCACTGACCGTGAATTGAATTAAATTGAAGGCAGATTCATGTGATAGCAACAGTGATCGGTTATTGGTGAACCTCCTAAAGTAGTCGAATTGAAAGAACTTTAATTTTTGTGAAACGTCTAAGGCGCAATCGCTTTTTGACCTAACATTGTATTATACAAAAATTGAAGACCTGGCACCACACAAAAGTTACCTTGAAAAGAGGATGAGGAAGCAAGAAACGTACGAACTTTTAGTTTTCGGAAAACTTTTTTTTTAAGAAATTAATGTGTACAGTAATCGTCCCATTCTGACGACACGTTTTTGTTTTCGCTATGTACACATGCGTAATAAGTTAGTCGAAACGATCGCCTTTTGTTTTATGAACAAATGGATCGAAATTGTTGTAAAATGAAAGTCGAAAGTTTTCTTATAAACGGTCGATGTCGATGTCGATCGTCTTTTGTTTTCATTTTTTTTTTTTTGCTTTTGATCAGCTTTCGTCAGTTTGTCTGCGAAAAAGTAATACATGTTTAGTAATTATAAAAAAATCGATAATTGTCAGCTCTAGTCATAACCAGACTTCGGCGTTTCTTAGGACATTTCAGAGCCGGAGTTGTTTCATCTCGGAAATATCCTAAGAGACGCCGAAGTCTGGTAATTATTATGCGAATCGAATCTCGATGGGCGTTAGTTGAGCTGCGAAACCGATCCTCATTTTATGGACTTACCATTTCATGATAATAACTCACAAATCCATAAAATGTGGTGTCAATGGAAAGCTCATAGAAAGGGCCATCCATACAGGATGTTCCATTTGAAAAATTAGACTAATTTAGCAATACGTTCGATTTTCAAAAATGTTGAATATTTTTAAAGTAGGTACAAATATGTAGAAACAGTTTGGTCCAAAATTGAGGATCGTATCATTAAAAATGACAATTTGGCAACCGATCGAATATAACCCAATTTTTGCACAAAATTAAAAATCGCTCGGTAAATACTCAAAGTAAGTAAATATTATGTTAATATCGTTTCATTGGCTTTTCAAGGGCTGCAATAAAAATATATATTTTAGAGCCGGACTTGTTTCATCTCGGAAATATCCTAAGAGACGCCGAAGTCTGGTAATTATTATACGAATCGAATTTGTCGTAATCCCGATGGGCGTTTCTTGAGCTGCGTAAAATCTTTTGGTCTCGATCTCATTGCTTTCGACGAAGAAATTAGAAATCAATGGTTCTCGAACGCCTTTTGTTTTCTCTAGTGTTTCTTTTTATCCGAAGGTACTGAAAGATGAAATAAAATTTCGATTGTTTTTATTTTCATGAATAATTTTTCGGATTACTTTATCCGTTCATCCGTCGTTCTTCTTTTGTTTTTGGAATCGCTTTATTACTCGTACCTCGGCATTCGATTCGCTTTTCATTTGTCTCGTGTCATCGAATTGTTTCTTCGTATTTCCTCGACTGTTTGTATTGTTTCTTGTTGTTCTCTTTCTCTCTTGTTAGACGTTTATGTGAGTGTCTCCGAAGATTAATTTGAATAAAAAGAAAAAGAAAACGAAAACAAATAAAGGGTTACAAACACGCAGAATCAGATAATAAAAACAAAAGACGAACGTTAATCAGAAAGTGTGCCATAACATTGCAAGTAAAAAGCGAGACAAAAGTGCACAAAAACAAATTTTTGTTCGTGTTTTTTTTTTTGTAGTGTTCCGTTGTTTTATTCTTTGAGTACTGTTTTGTTAATTGTAGAATTAATTTTATTTATTACCTCAAGTCGATTCTTTAGTATTCATTCCAACGGAAGATCTTTTGTTTTTGTTTTTTTTTTGTGTGTTCGTTTTCTTCTCAGTATTTCGAAGTGAAATTACAGATTTTTAAGGGCTAACCAAAACTGCAAGAAAAATATATATTTCAGAGCCGGACTTGTTTTATCTTTGAGTCTCGTCCTAAGAGACGCCGAAGACTGGTAATTATTATACGAATCGAATACGTCGTAGTGAGCCGTATGTCAAATTTGTATTGTGTTGCATATTTAAAAATGTATTGTAAATATGCGGTACATTTAAAACGTTACTGCTTATATGTAATTATCAGCTCTAGTCATAACCAGACTTCGCTGTTTCTTAGGACATTTCAGAGCTGGACTTGTTTTATCTCTACAAGGTCCTAAGAGACGCCGAAGTCTGGTACTTGAACTTTGAATTTTTCATCTTGAAATCACCTGAAATCCCTTTTTGTTGAACATCTTTCAAAAATACTATTTTCTATAATTGAATTGACTTCCGGTTGGAACCATGTGACGACTGCTTCTACTGCCGACGTTTCGTTTTCCATTGCAGAAGAACTTCCTCAGGGCTACGGTCGACTAACGAGAAGTAGTAGCAACACCACCAGCAGCAGTAACAGCCCTGAGGAAGTCCTTCTGCAACGGAGAACGAAACGTCGGCAGTCGTGACGCGGTTCCAACCGGAAGCCAATTATGTACAACGGCCGCGGAAACCTCCAAGTTAAACTATTTTCTATGGTTACCAAAATAATTTCTTTTTTACACTTTCTCGTGGCGCTGAGACACCCTGTACAATACAAGTTGCAATTGAAACATTTTGAATTTTTTCCTTTGGAAATCCCTTTTAACCGAAAACTTTACGAAAATAGTATTTTCGCTAGTTCCAAATAAATACATAAATAAAAAATTCATTGAAAATTTCTGATTGCAACGCAGCATTCCGTATACAAAACTGGTCGCGTTTTTGGAAAAAAAATTGAATCTTAAGTATTTCACATTTGAAGTCCCTTCTGGCTGAAAATTCGCCAAAAAAAAAAACTCTCTTTCTCGTGGCGCTAGGACACCCTGTACAACACCGATTGCGTTCTTGACAAAAAAAAAAAAATTTTCTACTTTTTAAATCTTCTTTTTCTGACTGAAAATTTTGAAAAAATAAAATAATGTTCACTACAGTTCCGAAATATTCTTTTATTGTTTCTTGTGGCGTTAGACGACCCTGTAGAATGCAGGTTGTACTTTCGTTTAAAAAAAAGATGATTTTCTTGTGAATTTTCTACCTTTGAAACGCTTTCCCAAAAGAATGCAAGCAATTTCATGAAAACTAGTACAACCGGGACACCTTGTATAAAACGGGTTGCGCTTCTGACAAGAAAAAGATAAAAAACAATAGAATGTCTTTGAATTTTCCACTATTTAGATCCCCTCTGGCTGAAAATTTTGAAAAATATTTGCTACAGTTCCCAAAATATTTCTTTTACTGTTTCTTGTGGCGTCCTGACACCCTGTAAAATACAGGTTGTATTTTTGACAAAAAAAAGATGAACTTTCTACCTTTGAAATCCCATCTGGTCGAAAATTTTGCAAAAATAATACTTTCCCAAAATAAGACAAGAAACTTCATGAAAACTAGTAGCACTGGGACACCCTGTATAATACTGATTGCGTTTTCGGGAGATTTGATTTTTCCAGCATTGAAATCTCTTTTGGCTGAAACTTTTACAAAAATAATATTTTGTGAAATAAAAAAAAGGCAATTTCATGAAAACTTGTGCTAACACTGAAACACCCTGTATAATACTGACTGCTTTCTCGACAAAAATAAAAGAATCTTTTTGATTTTTCTACCTCTGAATTCCCTTTTGGCTGAAAATCTTCCAAAAAATAATATTTTCTAGTTAGTTTCCAAAATAAATTTCTTTATTGTTTGTCGTGCGGCCAGAACATCCTGTACAATAAAACACAGTTGCGGCTTTGACAGAAAAAAACGAATCTCCTCGAATTTTTCACCCCGAAAATTCCTTCTGACTGAAAATTTTGAGCCGGGCTTGTTTTATCTCTGTACGTAAAGTGTGTCAAAAATGAAATTTCATTTCTTATTTCGGAAACCACAGAAAATACTATACATGCAGGGTGATTCTTGAATAAACCGCAAAGAAAGAACCTGTGAAAGGAATTAAATCATAGGTTACGAGGAAAATGTTAAAAAGATTCTTTGGGAAATTTTATAATTAATTAAAAATGACCTCAAAAAGCACGTTACGCCTATGTGTATGGAGTTCGTCACAATCGTGAGTTTCAAGATTTCGTGTTTTTGTGCGTTTTCTTGTGTTTCAGATAAAGGTACCAACTTCAGAAACATTTGGAGTGTATCGTAAAGTATCAAAAATAAAATTTAATTTCTTGTTTCGGAAACCACAGAAAATACTATACATACAGGGTGATTCTTGAATAAACTGCCAAAAAAAAAAACTGTGAAAGGAATTAAATCATAGGTTATGAGAAAAATGTTGAAAAAAATTCTTTGCGAAATTTTATAATTAATTAAAAATGACCCCAAAAGGCACGTTACGCTTATGTGTATGGAGTTCGTCGCAATCGTGAGTTTTATGATTTCGTGTTTTCGTGCGTTTTATTGTGTTTCAGGTACCAACTTCAGAAACATTTGGAGTGTACCGTAAAGTGTGTCAAAAATAAAATTTCATTTCTTATTTCGGAAACCACAGAAAGTACTATTATACAGGGTGATTTTTGAATAAACCGCCAAAAAAGAAACCTGTGAAAGGAATGAAATCATAGGTTACGAGGAAAATGTTAAAAAAAATTCTTTGGGAAAATTTATAATTAATTAAAAATGACCCCAAAAAGCACGTAACGCCTATGTGTATGGAGTTCGTCGCAATCGTGTTTTCGTACTTTTTATTGTGTTTACTACCCTGAGCAATAAAACTATAAAAGTTAACCGTGAAACTTATTTAACAGAGCATTCCCTTTTGAGAATTCCCTTTTGGCTGAAAATCTTGCAAAAAATAATATTTTCTAGTTAGTTTCCAAAATAAATTTCTTTACTTTTTGTCGTGCGGCCAGAACATCCTGTACAATAAAACACAGTTGCGGCTCTGACAGAAAAAAACGAATCTCCTCGAATTTTTCACCCCGAAAATTCCTTCCGACTGAAAATTTTGAGCCGGGCTTGTTTTATCTCTGAAATGTCCTAAGAGACGCCGAAGTCTGGTAATTATTAAACGAATCGAATCCCGATGGGTGTTTCTTGAACTGCGAAACCGATTATCTTTTGGTTCTTTTGAAATTAGAAATCAATAGTTCTCAATCGTCTTTTGTTCGTTCTCTCTGGTGTTTCTTTTTATCTGAAGTGTGCACCATTGGAAGTGGGACGTCCTGTATAGTGTTCCATTTACACAAATCACAAGTCAGGTCTGTAGCTCCTAAATGAACCACCGTGTTTGGTTAGAAATTATTTTAAATTATGCGCAATGGAAAACTACGGAACTTTTATTTAAAAAAAAAAAAGAAAATTGGCGCGCCCAGGCAAACTTCAGTTTCAAAAAAAAAAAAACCAGAGCGGATCCCGCCTTTTTTAAAACGGACGTGTCCGAAATATGATAATTTCGTTTGTGGGGCAACTTGGAAGGAATAAACGGGCGCAGCAGCAAAAGGCCAAAAAGTCCTCCGGTTCCTTCGGCCACGACCGTCGACGAACAGCGGCGGCGGCGGCGACGACTTCGCCTCGCGACAGGTTCTTCAGTGAGGTCGCGCCCGCAGTCTGCATCGGTTCGTCGACGAGTTCGAGTATAACGGTGCCCCCTGTATTTCGAGTGCCTTACCGGACGCCTTCCGCGCGTCGCGCCGACCAAACCATGAAGACGCTGTGATAATTTTAGCCCCGCGTATTTTTATGCGCCAGTGACCACCGGGATATACAAACGTCGACGATGCAGTGAGATTTTTTTTTTAATTGAGACAAAACGACCACCGTCTATGTGTGTGTGTGTGTGTGTATGTGTGTATTGTGGGTAAAGTAAACAAACAGCACGTCACCGAATTAAATAATCGGAGCAATTTGCATGCGTTGTGCGGCCTCTTAATGTTTCGCTTCGCGTCCGCATAGTTCCAGTGCGGTTCGAAACGGATTCGAAAAGAACCGCCCGCTAGGATTTCGCCACACGCGTAAATAATGTTTGACCGATTTTATTTATAGAGGCGATTTATTCGAGCCACTCGTGCATGCGAGAACGTTCGTTCTGCTGGATTGTTTTCGTGTAAGCGGGCAGCAAAAATTGCGGAGTAGTACGTACAGAAAGTGGAACCGAACGAAAAGCTCCAGTCGTCCCCCTTTTTTGTTGCAGCAATTTATTAAATGTTTCCGTTTTGTCTGCGCGTTCCTCGCCTTGTCGTTTGCTTGCACACGAGGTGAAAATTTCACCGTGCTGCTGTTACAGTTTTGCTTGATGGAAATAGTTTTCGATGGCCCATAAACGAAATTCTCTGAGAGTACTTTGTTTCTATCAAAATTTCCTCAATTTTGGAAACTGGGGTAATATTAATTTTGCAGGATTTTCAGCCAAGAAAAGATATTAAATCACAGGTTACGAGGAAAATGTTAAAAAAATTCTTTGGGAAAATTTTATAATTCAAGACCCCAAAAAGCACGTAACGCCTATGTCTATGGAGTTCGTCGCAATCGTGAGTTTCAAGATTTCGTGTTTTCGTGCGTTTTCTTGTGTTTCAGATAAAGGTACCAACTTCAGAAACATTTGGAGTGTACCGTAAAGTGTCAAAAATAAAATTTCATTTCTTATTTCGGAAACCACAGAAAATACTATATATGCAGGGTGATTCTTGAATAAACCGCCAAAAAAGAAACCTGTGAAAGGAATTAAATCATAGGTTACGAGGAAAATGTTAAAAAAATCCTTTGTGAAAATTTATAATTAATTAAAAATTACCCCGAAAGCACGTAACGCCTATGTGCAGGGAGTTTGTCGCAATCGTGAGTTTTATGATTTCGTGTTTTCGTGCGGTTAACTGTTTCAGATAAAGGTACCAACTTCAGAAACATCTGGAATTTACCGTAAAATGTCAGAAATAAAATTTCGGAAACCACAGAAAATACTTTATATATAGGGTGATTCTTGAATAAACCCCAAAAAAAACCTGTGAAAGGAATTAAATCGTAAATTATGAGAGAAATGTTAAAAAAATTCTTTTGGAAATTTAATCATTAATTAAAAATGACCCCAAAAAGCACGTTACGCCTATGTGTATGGAGTTCGTCGCAATCGTGAGTTTTATGATTTCGTGTTCTTGTGCGTTTTATTGTGTTTCAGATAAAGGTATCAACTTCAGAAACATTTGAACTGTACCGTAAAGTGTGTCAAAAATAAAATTTCATTTCTTATTTCGGAAACCACAGAAAATACTATATATACACGACGATTCTTGAATAAACCGCCAAAAAAGAAACCTGTGAAATCAATTAAATCATAACTTATGAGAAAAATGTTAAAAAAATTCTTTGGGAAAATTTATAATTCATTAAAAATGACCCCAAAAAGTACGTTACGCCTATGTGTATGGAGTTCGTCGCAATCGTGAGTTTTATGATTTCGTGTTTTCGTGCGTTTTATTGTGTACCAACTTCAGAAACATTTGGAGTGTACCATAAAATGTCAAAAATAAAATTTGATTTCTTATTTCGGAAACCAAGTACTATATATACAGGATGATTCTTGAATAAACCGCCAGAAAAGAAACCTGTGAAAGGAAGACCCCAAAAAGCACGTAACGCCTATGTCTATGGAGTTCGTCGTGATTTCGTGTTTTCGTGCGTTTTATTGTGTTTCAGATAAAGTTACCAACTTCAGAAACATTTGGAGTGTACTTTAAAGTGTCAAAAATAAAATTTCATTTCTTGTTTCGGAAACCACAGAAAGTACTATTATACAGGGTGATTTTTGAATAAACCGCCAAAAAAGAAACCTGAGAAAGGAATTAAATCATAGATTACGAGGAAAATGTTAAAAAAATTCTTTGGAAAATTTTATAATTAATTAAAAATGACCCCAAAAAGCACGTTACGCCTATATGTATGGAGTTCGTCGCAATCGTAAGTTTTATTACATCGTGTTTTCGTACGTTTTATTGTGTTTACTACCTTGAGCAATAAAACTATAAAAGTTAACCGTGAAACTTATTTAACAGAGGGAACGCCGCTGTAATGACCCGCCTCGAACGTTTAAATTCATCCGAGCATTTATTCATTTACTAGCACGAAGACGATGAACCTGCGCACGTCTCTCCGCTGGGACATTTAAATCAGTTTCGACTAAAACCAATTTCAACAAAAAACATTATCTCTTTTGCAGGATTTTCAGCCAAAAGGGATTTCAAAGGTAGAAAACTTTGAAAAATATTCGTTTTTTTTTCTGTCCCGGTGCTACTAGTGTTCATGAAATTGCTTGTTTTATTTCGGGAACTGTAGAATATATTCTTTTTGCAAGGTTTTGAGCCAAAGGGGATTCCAAAGGCGGAAAAATCAAAAAGATTTATTTCTTTCTGTCGGAAACGCAATCAGTATTATACAGGTGACCCGGTGCTACTAGTTTTCAAGTCTTATTTTGGGAATTATAGAAAGTATTCTTTTTGCAAAATTTTCGACCAGATGGCATTTCAAAAGTAAAGAAATCGTCTTTCTTTGTTAAAATTACAACCTGTATTCTACAGGGTGCCCCAACGCCACTAGAAACAATAAAGAGAATATTTTAGGAACGGTAACAAATATTTTTTTCAAAATGTTCAGCCAGAGGGGATTTCCACGGTGAAAAATTCAATTCAAAAGATTCAATTTTTTCTTGTCAAAAACGCAAATAGTGTTATACAGGGTATTCCGGGGGCACGAAAAAGAGTAAAGAAATTTATTTTGGAAACTACAATTTAATACTTTTGCATGGTTTTCAGCCGGAAGGAATTTCAAAGGTAGGACATTTTCAAAAAGATTCATTTTGTTGTCAATAACGCAACAAGTATTATACAGGGTGTCTCGGTGTTATCACAAATTTTCCTGAAATTGTCTTTCTTATTTTTGGAACCGTAAAAAATCTTTTTGCAAGATTTTCATTCAAAAATCTGTCGAAAACGATAAAAAAAAAATTTTCAGAAACCCAACCCGTAATATACAGGCTGTCCCAGTGCAATTAAAAAATATAAAAATGCCCTTTAATGTAAACTTAATCAGAATTGTTGCAAAAAATCGCAGGCTTATACCAAAATTACTTTCTTTTTCTTCTTCTTTATACAGGGTGTTTGTTCATTAAAATACAAAGCAAACTTGTGCTTTTTTTAAACGAAACGTGTTTTATTTTTTTTCAGCAATTTTATCGCGTTTTGTTCACATACTTGAAAGCTTCATTAAAAGCATGCAGAGTTAGTTAAGCGCTTAGTTGCTTAATTGCATTCTTTAAGAGTGTTTCAAGCACATATCTAATGAACTTGGCTTTCTCTCTTGATTTTGTCTTTTTCTAAATATCTTTCTTTAATTAACGAGTCTCTGTACGCCACCGAAAATACAGGATATTTGATTAACCCTGTATATTTTATTTTATACAAGAAGTAGTCGTGCAAGAAATTTCAGAAATGGGCTCTTTTGAATTTCTAAATCGGACAGTTTGAGAACCGCCTATTAAGGCAATAATTTATAGCCTCGTTATACTGTTAGCTTCTCGTCTGTTAATCACCTATTTCTGTTGTATAATCCAATAAGGCTGACACAAACACAATGCCCCAACGCTTATCGCTAGACCGATTGTGAGATCAATGCCGATTGTTCGTACACGAAAAACGCATTATTAAGAAAAGGCTTGTTTACAAACGCCCACAAAAGAAATCGAAATAAAAAAAAAAGTTATCGGAATTAAATGAATGTTGCTGTTGTTGTTACGTGTCTTATTGTTACGTGTCGTGTCGTTCGTGGCTTGGCTTGATTTAGAAACGATGGTTTCACTGCGAGCGGATTAACTATACTTTGCGAAAAATGTCAAGGATGTTAGTAAAATTGCATTGCTTACGAGGTTGCACTTAATTGGAGGAAACTTCATAACCTCTTGCTTACGTCTGTTTACCGCCGATTAGCACAGTCTTTGGACTTACGAAACGTTACGTTTTCTTTCAAATTTAATAATCAAAAGTAGAAAAAAGTCCAAATCAAACTCGGTTTCTTGCAGAATCTAATAACAATTATTTATTGCAACTTTTTTTACTATGTAATTTGTTTAAGTTTGCCAATTAATTTTTTTATTGAGAACAATGTCGGTGGATTGGAAAGTTTGCGAAGCAATTTAGCAATTTCTTCGTTGCACATACAGGGTGACTGACAATCGTTTCGCAAAAAGAAATGCGAAAGAGAATGGATGTCGGAAAAAATCGTTACAAATTAATACAGGGTGACTGACAATCGTTTCGCAAAAAAAAAATGCAAAAGGGAATGGATGTCTTAGATTTCGAAAAAAAAAAGAATTTGACGGAATCGTCACAAATTAAAAACATTTCTTGGGTTGTCGGAGTGTTAGTTTTCAAACAGTTTGACAAATAGAATACACACGACCGACACATGTCGTTGTACGACTGTTATGACAATCACGATCATTTCATAATAATACACTTGCCATTGTGCCAAAGACGACATTTTTTTCTTGCTCGCGACTGTAGTAATTTCTGGTTGTAACTGAATTAGCTCAGTACACTCAAAAATAAATTATTACAGTGAATGTCACACGTGAAATCAAAAAAATTTTGAAATGCGCTGCCTTCCTAGTTTCTGTCCTTCAACGACAGGCAGTGACATGCTCTCAAAGTTTTATTTATTTTTTTTAAGTCTCGAGAAAACGGTAGATTTCTCTTTTTATTGAGAACCATCAGACGCCAAAAATCAACGTAGCGCCATCTGCTGAGTTTTCCTCGAATTACTTACTAATTCTTTCTTGCAAAATTTTAAAATGCATTGAACATTGTAGCTCTTTAAAAAAATCCCAGCGCCATCTGTTAAGTTTTCCTTGAACTATCGCAGTTTTCTTTGCAAACCTTTAAAATCAAATTATTGTTGCCGTTTGATTTTTGACAAATCGTAGCGCCATCTATTGAGTTTTTCGTCGAACTTTTTTTTACAAAACGTAACACCATCTATGGAATTTTTCTTGCACTGCTGTAGTTTTTTTTAATATTTTTGTATTGCTTTCTAAAGTTTTGAGAAACCGTATCGCCATCTATTGAGTTGAAGTATTTTTTTTTAAATGAATTGATTATTGCAGTTAATGTTTTGAGAAATCGCAGCGTCCTCTGTTGATTTTTCTTGGATTCAATGTAGATCTTTTGCAAAGTTTTAAAATGAATTGAATGTTGTTGCCCTTTTGTTAAGTTAATCATAGCGCCATCTGTTGAGTTTTTCTTGAATTATCGTTGTATTTCTTTTGAATATTGTTGCTCTTTTTTTTATCAAATCGTAGCGCAATCTTTTGAGTTTTCCTTAAAGTGAATTTATTATTGCAGCTAATGTTCTGAGAAATCATAACGACGCCATCCATTGAGTTTTTCTTGAATTACTGCAATTTTTTTTGCAAAATTTAAAACGAATTCTGTATTGCAGCTAACGTTTTGAGAAATCGTAGCGCCATCTGTTGATTTCTCCTTGATTTGATGTAAGTTTCTTGCAAAGTTTCGAATTGGAATGGACATTTTGACTTCTTTTAACAAATCGTAGTGCCATCTGTTAAGTTTTCCTTGAACTATCTTAGCCCTTTCTTTCGCAAAGCTTTAAAATGAATTGATTGTTGCTGTCTGATTTTTACAAATCGTAGTCACCATCTATTGAGTTTTTCTTGAACTATTGCGATTTTTTTGCAAAACTTTCAAAATGAATTAATTATTGCAGCTAATGTTCGTAGCGCCATCTGTTGGTTTTCTTCGATTTAATGTAGGTTTTTTGCAAAGTTTCAAATGGGATTGAATATTGTTTCTCTTTTCTTTTCAAAGCGTAGCGCTATCTGTTGTTTTTCTTGAACCATCGAGTTTTTTTTCTTTTTGTAAAACTTTGAAGTCAATTGATTGTTTCTGTCTGACTTTTGACAAGTCGTAGTACCATCTGTCGAGTTTTTCTTGCACTGGTGTAGCTTTTTCAAATATTTTTATTCTGACAAATCGTAGCGCCATCTATTGAATGTTTCTTGAATCATTGAATCACTACTGCAGTTTTTTCTAAAATGTTTATTGCTTTCTAAAGTTCTAAGAAATCGCAGCGCCATCTATTGGTTTTCCTTAATGTAATGTAGGTTTTTTGTAAAATTTTAAAGTGAATTGAATGTTATTTCTCTTTTCTTTATCAAAGCTTATCGCCATCTGTTGAGTTTTCCTTGAACCATCGTGTTTTTTTTTGCAAGTCAATTGATTGTTGCTGTCGGACTTTTGATAGATCGCAGCACCATCTGTCGAGTTTTTCTTGCACTGGTGTAGTTTTTTTTCCAATATTTTTCTTTTCTGAGAAATCGTAGCGCCATCTATTGAGTGTTTCTTGAATCATTGAATCACTACTGCAGTTTTTTTTTCTAATATTCTTATTGCTTTCTAAAGTTCTGAGAAATCACAGCACCATTTGTTGAGATTTTCTTGAATTACTGCAGTATTTTTTTTGCAAAACTTTAAAGTTGATTTAATGTAATGGATTGCGCCATCTATTGGTTCTCTTTGATTTAATGTAGTTTTTTTTTTTGGAAAGTTTTAAAGTGGTTTGAATATTGTTTCTCTTTTCTTTATGAAAGCGTAGCGCTATCTGTTGGGTTTTCCTTGAACTATCGTTTGTTTCTTTTTTCAAAACTTTAAAGTCAATTGATTGTTGGTGTCTGACTTTTGACAGGTCGTAGCACCATCTGCAGGAGCTTTTCTTGCACTGGCGTAGATTTTTCCAATATTTTTTATTCTGAGAAATCGTAGCGCCATCTATTGGGTTTTTCTTGAACCGTTGAATCACTACTGCAGCTTTTTTCTAAAATTTTTATTGCTTTCTAAAGTTCTGGGAAATTGCACCGTCATCTATTGACTTTTTCTTGAATTACTGCAGTATTTTTTTTGCAAAACGTTAAAATGAACTCACTAAGGTTTTGAAAAATCGTAGCGCCATCTGTTGGTCCCTGAATTATCATAGTTTTTTTTTGTGAAAACTATTCTGAGTAATCGTGGCGCCATCTGTTGAGTTTTTCTCGAATCATTGAATTACTACTGCAAGGTTTTCTAACATTTTTATTGGTTTCTAAAGTTCTGAGGAATCGCAGCACCATCTATTGAGATTTTCTACAATTACTGCAGTATTTTTTTTGTAAAACTAAAATGTACTCATTATTGAAGCTAGGGTTTTCAAAAATCGTAGCGCCATCTGTTGCTCTTTGAACTATCATAGTTTTTTTTTGGCAAAACTATTCTGAGAAATCGCAGCGCCATCTATTGACTTTTTCTTGAATCACTGAATCACTACTGCAGTTTTTTCTAATATTTTTATTGTTTTTGTGAAGTTCTCAGAAATCACAGCGTCATCTATAGAGATTTTCTTCAATTACTGCAGTATTTTTTTTTTTGGCAAATTTTAAAACGAACTCATTATTGCAGCTAGGGTTTTGAGAAATCGTAGCGCCATCTGTTGGTCCCTGAACTATCCCAGTTTTTGTTTCTTTTTGGCAAAACTTTAAAGTGAATTGATTGTTACTGTCTGATTTTTGACGAATCGTAGCGCCATCTGTGGAGTTTTTCTTGCACTGACGTAGTTTATTCTAAAATTTTTATTGCTTTCTAAAGTACTGAGTAGTCGTAGCGCCATCTATGGAGCTCTTTTTAATCATTTCTTTTAATCTATTTTCTTTTTTGCAAAAGTTTAAAATGGATTCATTACTGTTGCTAATGTTTTGAGAAAGCGTAGCGCCATCTGTTGATTATTCCTTAACTTAATGTAGTTTTTCCTCGATTTAATGCAGTTTTAATTGGATCGAATATTGTTGCTGATTGGTGATTTTTGACAGATCATAGCGATCGAGGTTTTCTTGCACTGCTGCAGTTTTTTCGAATATTTTTTATTGCTTTCTAAAGTTCTGAGAAATGGTAGCGCCATCTATTGAGTTTTTCTTGATTCATTGCAGTATTTTTGTTGCATAACTTTAAAATGAATTCATTATTGCAGCTAATGATTTGGGAAATCGTAGCGCGATCTGTCAATTTTATTTCGATTTAATATATGGATTGCGCCATCTGCGCCATTTTTCCTTGATTTAATGTAGTTTTTTTTTTTTTGGCACAGCTTTAAATGGATTTGAATGTTGTTGCACTATCAAAGCGTAGCGCCATCTGTTGAGTTTTCCTCGAACTATCGTAGTTTTTTTTTTCTTTTTGCCAAACTTTAAAGTGAATTAATCGTTGCTGTCTGACCTTCGACAAATCGTAGCCCCATCCATTGAGTTTTTCTTGCACTGCAGCAGCTTTTGTTTGTAATATTTTTATTGCGTTCTAAGGATCCAGGAAATCGCAGCGCCATCTATTGAGATTCTCTTGAATTACTGCAGTATTTTTTTTAACTTTTAACTTTAAAATGAATTCGTTATTGCAGCTAGGGTTTTGAAAAATCGTTACGCCATCTGTTGGACCTTGAGTTATCGTAGTTTTTTTTTTTTTGGCAAATTATTCTGAGTAATCGTAGCGCCACCTATTGAGTTTTTTTTGAATCATTGAATCACTACTGCAATTTTTTCTAAAGTTTTTATTGTTTTCTAAAGTTCTGAGAAATCGCACCGCCATCTATTGAGATTTTCTTGAATTACTGCAGTGCTTTTTCTACAAAACTTCAAAATGAATTTGCTATTGCAGCTAGGGTTTTGAAAAATCGTAGCGTCATTTGTTGGTCCCTGAACTGCCCTATTTTTTTTGGCAAAATTTTACGACTGCTTCTACTTCCGACGTTTCGTACTCCATTGCAGAAGAACCTCCTCAGGGCTGCTGCTGCTGCTGCTGCTTCTAATCGATTAACCAGAAGTAGCAACAACACCACTAGTAGCCCTCAGGAAGCAATGGAGAACGAAACGTCGGCAGTCGTGACGCGGTTCCAACCGGAAGCCAATTCAATTACGAATAACGGCCGCGGAAGCCTTCAACTTAAACTGATTGTTGCTGTCTGATTTTTTACAAATCGTAGCGCCATCTATGGAGCTTTTTTTTGCACTGCTGTAGTTTTCCGTAATATTTTTTATTGCTTTCTAAAGTTCTGACTAATTGTAGTGCCATCTATTGAGTTTTTCTTGAATCATTGCAATACATTTTTTTGCAAAACTCTAAAATTAATTCATTATTGCAGTTAATGCTTTGAGAAATCGTAGCGCCATCTGTTGATTTAATATAGATTTTCTTGCAAACTGGATTGCTGATTTTTCCTTGATTTAACGTAGGTTTTTTCTTGCAACGTTTTAAATGAGATTGAATATTGTTGCTCTTTTATTATCGAAGCGTAGCGCCATCTCTTGAGTTTTCCTCGAACTGTCGTAGGTTTTTTCTTCTTTTTGCCGAACTTTAAAATGAATTGATCGATGCTGTCTGACCTTCGACAAATCGTAGCCCCATGTATTGAGTTTTTCTTGCACTGCAGCAGTTTTTTTTTTTTTGTAATATTTTTAATGCGTTCTAAGGATCTAGGAAAACGTAGCGCCATCTGTTGAGTTTTTCTCGAATTACCGCCGTGTTTTTTTTTGCAAAACTTTAAAATAAATTCGCTCGCTATTGCTGGTTATGTTTTGAGAAATCGTAGCGCCGCCATCTCTTGAGTTTTTCTCGAACTACTGCACACATTTTGAGGTTCACTGATTCCCGGACGAGCGCTTACGTAAGAGTCTCGGATCCAGCAGTCAGCAGAACCAATTAATGAACCTCCGGTTGGAAAGAAGCGATAAAAGGATTGCGGCGCAAAGTTGATGTAATCGAATGACCTTATCGAGAGGACACCCGGCATTTTCAATGTCACTCGTCGATTTAATCGCCGCCGGTCGTAAATCGGCGTCATTAATGCCCGTTCGCAACCGGCTCGGGTCTTTGACGGTAATAACCTTAATCGCCCGGGGGGGCTCCCCGGATTAATAGAACCGACCGTTCACTTTTCGCGCGCGCAGGTATTTTCGTTTTTTGTTTTTTTTGTTTTTTTTTTGGCGAAACGGAGACACGGTGTCACTCAACTTTCATTGTTCGCGCGGATTGGTGGCCGCGTTAAGATCGGAGCAAGAACGAAAAAGAAAGTTAGGCACCGTCGAGCAACGGGTATTTTAAGACTACAACGTGCGGTGGGCCGTTGACATTTTGAACATACATGTACAAAGAGAAAAGTCGAAAAAAGGCTCCGGTCTCTTCGTGAGGAGTTAATGTATTCTTGAGTGATTACGTGATACTCTATTTCTCTGATTTCTTCGCCTAAGGAAATGCAGAGACTCATTTCCATGCACTCTCATTTCATAAGAGAGACAGGGTTCGTATCTCCCTTCATTCACATGACTCTTTCGATCTGGCAAAATGACGTAATTGTAACAAGTGTTTCTTGCCAAGTTATTTTTGCCTGTCAATAAATTTCAATTTAGAGCTGAAGTGGTAATTCGATGATTTGGCTTCGCCCACGTCGGAATTCTGGATGAGAGCGAAGCGAAAGACTTGCTTACTCTGCTAAGTAATAGAAGTAGGTTATCGATTGGGCTACCCAAACGCCTTGTCCCCTGTTACGAGCGCACTGGCTGTGCAAAACCTGCACAGGATCGATAATCCTGGACGTTTTACTGCCCTTTTTCTGCAATAACAATCCTGTCGTACCCCAAATACGGACATGGGATGCCTGAACGTCTGCAAACAGAAACAAGAAGACGAACAATGACTTCCATAGATTTCTCGGATTAAGAGAAATGCCACCACGAGTTTCTTATTGTTGATGAATGCAAAAATTCTTGCGAAAGGACAAGCAAATAAATCAACGGCGATACGTGAAAGTATTGATCGAGATGAGCGTTTCGAAAGCCGGAAGCGTTTCATTTCCTTAATTGCACAGCTTTTGAAACCGTTTCAGAAAGACACACAACCATCTCTAAACAGGACTATGAGAGAAAATGCACAAAAACACTTAGATATGTGTAATGGCTACGGTATACCGGTGTTAAATAATACGGGTGATGTAACGCAAGTTACGTTTACGTAATTTTTTTTTTATTTTTAATCTTATTCCCACGTTAACTCGCAGTGCTTCTCCTTTGATCATGATTGTGATAATAAAGAAGCATTGTCTGGACGCTTAATTACGACCTCGTATCCGCTAATTACGGAAACGAGTTATTTTTTGCTGGCGGGCAGCGGTTCTGAAACTGTTACATGAGTAAGAACCGCGCCAAACTCATTATGCACAACATTCTTGGAATTGCTCAATTAAAGCTCAAAGCTTTCAATTTTTTTTTTTAATATAAATATTAGGTACATTTTTTCTTGCTTCTTGCATAAACGAAGCAAGTGATAAATAAATTTGGGGTTTGTAGTTCGACAGCGGTTCTCAAACTGTTCTGTGTAGTTCGTGTCTAAATGCGCTCGTAGTTTAGAAATTCTCTTTTTCGTTTTCTGTTATCAATGGCCGTTGTGATCTAACAGAATCTATGGACGAGTTTTTCTAGAGAAATAAGTGGCGCTTTTCATCAGTGGTCCTCAACATTTTTGGGCTTTGCAATTCTTTAAGGCATCGTTTTCTGTATCGGCAAAATGCCAACGGTAATCTCATTGCATTAGGTATCCTAATGTAATTTATGTCTAATAAGGAATTGGGTGCGATCCATCAGTGGTTCTAAAAATTTTGGGTTTTGTAATTTATCCTCGAAAACACTCTTGAAATATTTTTCTTTCGTGTACCAATAAAATTCACGACAATAACGTTGATGCCCCGAAAGGATTTCGGAATGTTTTATAGTTCTTTATCAGTGGTTCTCAAACTGTTCCACTTCATCCTTAAATGCGCTAATATTTTTAAAATTCTCCTTTTTTTGTTTGCTGTTATCAGTCACGGTTGCATACGATCTTACAGAATACGTGGATGGGTTTCTCTAAAGAATTAAGAGGCTTGCGGTTCTCAAAATGTTAGGTTTTGTAATTCATCCTCAAACGCATTTTTTGTTCCAATTAAATTGACGACGACAATTTTGATGCGCCGAGAGGATTTCGGCATGTTCTTCGTCGGTGGTTCTCAAACTGTTTGTTCTGTGAAGTTCATTCCTAAATCCGGTCGCAGTTTTGAAATTCACTTTTTCGTTTTCTGTTATCAACGGCAGTTCTGATCTAACAGAATCTGCGGATGGGTTCCTCTAGAAAAATAAGAGGCGGTTTCCATCAGTGGTCCTCAACATTTTTGGGCTTTGCAATGCTTTAAGGCACATTTTTCTGTTCCATCTTTTTCTTTATCAGCGAAATGCCAACGGTAATCTCATTACAACAGGTATCCTAATGGAATTTATGTATAGTAAGGAATTGGGTGCGATCCATCAGTGGTTCTAAAAATTTTGGGTTTTGTAATTTATCCTCGAAAACACTCTTGAAATATTTTTCTTTCGTGTACCAATAAAATTCACGACAATAACGTTGATGCCCCGAAAGGATTTCGGAATGTTTTATAGTTCTTTATCAGTGGTTCTCAAACTGTTCCACTTCATCCTTAAATGCGCTAGTATTTTTAAAATTCTCTTTTTTTATTTGCTGTTATCAATCACGGTTGCATACGATCTTACAGAATACGTGGATGGGTTTCTCTAAATAATTAAGAGGCTTGCGGTTCTCAAAATGTTACGTTTTGTAATTCATCCTCGAACGCATTTTTCAAATCTCTTTCTTTTTTATTCCAATTAAATTGACGACGACGATTTTGATGCGCCGAGAGGATTTCGGCATGTTCTTCGTCAGTGGTTCTCAAACTGTTTGTTCTGTGAAGTTCATTCCTAAATCCGGTCGTAGTTTTGAAACTCTCTTTTTCGTTTTCTGTTATCAACGTCAGTTCTGATCTAACAGAATCTGTGGATGGGTTCCTCTAGAAAAATAAGAGGCGGTTTTCATCAGTGGTCCTCAACATTTTCGGGCTTTGCAGTTATTTAAAGCGCATTTTTCTCTTTCACCTTTTTCTACGTCGCGAAATGCTGCCGGTAATCTCATTGCTTTAGGTATCCTAATGGAATTCATGTGTAATAAGAAATTGGGTGCAATCCATCAGTAGTTCTCAAAATGTTGGGCTTTGTAATTTATCCTCGAAAACACTCTTCAAATCTTTTTCTTTCGTGTGTCAATAAAATTCACGATGCCCCCGAAAGGAATTCGAAATGTTTTATAGTTCTTCATCAGTGGTTCTCAAACTGTTCCAGTTCATCCTTAAATACGCTAGTATTTTTAAAATTCTCTTTTTTTGTTTGCTGTTATCAGTCACGGTTGCACACGATCTTACAGAATACGTGGATGGGTTTCTCTACAGAATTACGAGGCTTGCGGTTCATCAGTGGTTCTCAAAATGTCAGGTTTTGTAATTCGTGCTCAAACGCATTTTTCAAATCTCTTTCTTTTTTGTTGCAATTAAATTGACGACGACAATTTTGATGCGCCGCGAGGATTTCGGCATGTTCTTCATCAGTGGTTCTCAAACTGTTTGTTCTGTGAAGTTCATTCCTAAATCCGGTCGTAGTTTTGAAATTCTCTTTTTCGTTTTCTGTTATCAACGACAATTCTGATCTAACAGAATCTGTGGATGGGTTTCTCTAGAAAAATAGGAGGCGGTTTCCATCAGTGGTCCTCAACATTTTTGGGCTTTGCAGTTATTTAAAGCGCATTTTTCTCTTTCACCTTTTTCTATGTCGCGAAATGCTGCCGGTAATCTCATTGCTTTAGGTATCCTAATGGAATTCATGTACAATAAGAAATTGGGTGCAATCCATCAGTGGTTCTCAAAATGTTGAGTTTTGTAATTTATCCTCGAAAACACTCTTCAAATCTTTTTCTTTCGTGTGTCAATAAAATTCACGATGCCCCCGAAAGGAATTCGAAATGTTTTATAGTTCTTCATCGGTGGTTCTCAAACTGTTCCAGTTCATCCTTAAATACGCTAGTATTTTTAAAATTCTCTTTTTTTGTTTGCTGTTATCAGTCACGGTTGCATACGATCTTACAGAATACGTGGATGGGTTTCTCTAAAGAATTAAGAGGCTTGCGGTTCTCAAAATGTTGGGTTTTGTAATTCATCCTCAAACGCATTTTTCAAATCTCTTTCTCTTTTGTTCCAATTAAATTGACGACGACAATTTTGATGCGCCGAGAGGATTTCGGCATGTTCTTCGTCAGTGGTTCTCAAACTGTTTGTTCTGTGAAGTTCATTCCTAAATCCGGTCGTAGTTTTGAAACTCTCTTTTTCGTTTTCTGTTATCAACGTCAGTTCTGATCTAACAGAATCTGTGGATGGGTTTCTCTAGAAAAATAAGAGGCGGTTTCCATCAGTGGTCCTCAACATTTTTGGGCTTTGCAGTTATTTAAAGCGCATTTGCTCTTTCACCTTTTTCTATGTCGCGAAATGCTGCCGGTAATCTCATTGCTTTAGGTATCCTAATGGAATTCATGTATAATAAGAAATTGGGTGCAATCCTTCAGTGGTTCTCAAAATGTTGGGTTTTGTAATTTATCCTCGAAAATACTCTTCAAATCTTTTTCTTTCGCGTGTCAATAAAATTCACGATGCCCCCGAAAGGAATTCGAAATGTTTTATAGTTCTTCATCAGTGGTTCTCAAACTGTTCCAGTTCATCCTTAAATACGTTAGTATTTTTAAAATTCTCTTTTTTTGTTTGCTGTTATCAGTCACGGTTGCATATGATCTTACAGAATACGTGGATGGGTTTCTCGACAGAATTAAGAGGCTTGCGGTTCTCAAAATGTTAGGTTTTGTAATTCATCCTCAAACGCATTTTTCAAATCTCTTTCTTTTTTGTTCCAATTAAATTGACGACGACAATTTTGATGCGCCGAGAGGATTTCGGCATTTTCTTCGTCAGTGGTTCTGAAACTGTTTGTTCTGTGAAGTTCATTCCTAAATCCGGTCGCAGTTTTGAAATTCTCTTTTTCGTTTTCTGTTATCAACGTCAGTTCTGATCTAACGGAATCTGTGGATGGGTTCCTCTAGAAAAATAAGAGGCGGTTTCCATCAGTGGTCCTCAACATTTTTGGGCTTTGCAGTTATTTAAAGCGCATTTGCTCTTTCACCTTTTTCTATGTCGCGAAATGCTGCCGGTAATCTCATTGCTTTAGGTATCCTAATGGAATTCATGTACAACAAGAAATTGGGTGCAATCCTACAGTGGTTCTCAAAATGTTGGGTTTTGTAATTTATCCTCGAAAACACTCTTCAAATCTTTTTCTTTCGTGTGTCAATGAAATTCACGATGCCCCCGAAAGAAATTCGAAATGTTTTATAGTTCTTCATCAGTGGTTCTCAAACTGTTTCAGTTCATCCTTAAATACGCTAGTATTTTTAAAATTCTCCTTTTTTTTGTTTGCTGTTATCAGTCACGGTTGCACACGATCTTACAGAATACGTGGATGGGTTTCTCTAAAGAATTAAGAGGCTTGCAGTTCTCAAAATGTTAGGTTTTGTAATTCATCCTCAAACGCATTTTTCAAATCTCTTTCTTTTTTGTTCCAATTAAATTGACGACGACAATTTTGATGCGCCGAGAGGATTTCGGCATGTTCTTCGTCGGTGGTTCTCAAACTGTTTGTTCTGTGAAGTTCATTCCTAAATCCGGGCGTAGTTTTGAAATTCTCTTTTTCGTTTTCTGTTATCAATGGCAGTTCTGATCTTATAGAATCTACGGGCGAGTTTCTCTAGAGAAATAAGAGACGCTTTTCATCAGTGGTCCTCAACATTTTTGGGCTTTGCAATTCTTTGAAGCACATTTTTCTGTTTCATCTTTTTGTATGTCAGCGAAATGCCGACGCTAATCTCATTGCAACAGGTATCGTAATGGAATTTATGTATAATAAGAAGTTGGGTGCGATCCATTAGAGGTTCTCAAATTTTTTTTTTGGGTTGCGAAGCCTTGAAGGCACATTCTTAGTATCTCTTTGCCTTTAATATTTTTCTATATCAACAGAATACCAACGGTAACCTCATTCAAACAGGCATCCTAGTAGAATTAAGTGTACTAAAGGAATCCGTCAGTGGTTCTCAAAATGTAGGGTCTCGTAATTCATCCCAAAAGGCATTATTGAAGTCTTCTTCTTTCGTGTGGCAAAATAAATTTGACGGCCATTCTGGTAGATGCCCTTAAAAATAAGGAATGTTTTACGTTTCTTCGCAGGGTGATTCTCAAACTGTTTGGGCTTCGCAAATAATTCTTAAATCTGTCTTAATCTCTTCCTCTTTTTTTTTTAATTATCATTAAGTATGCCGAGGCCAACTTTGTCGCATCAGATTTCTGTCTAATATGAAATGTGTTGCCGTTCACCAGTGGTTCTCAAAATGTTTCTTCAACGTATATCCTCCAATGAAGGTCCTTTTTCGTGCGTAAATGATTAAACATATCAACAACGATTTTGTTCCGACGGTTTTAGCGTAAGAGGGGAATTTACTAGAAATTGGCCAGTGGTACTTAAATTGTTGGTTCTTTTGAAATGTAATTTTTTTCTGCAATAATTTTTGAAACGTTAGTGACAATTCTAAGGGAACTTCTGAATGGGTTTTAGTACGTAAATAAAAAAAAAAGACGTTTGTCAGCGGTTCTCAAATTGCCGTTCACTTGAATTTAAACTTACCAGCGATTCTCAAACTATTTGATCTTTGCAATTGTTTTATAACGCATTTTTAAAGAATCTTTTCCAACATCTATTTGGATGAGAAATGACATTTCCAGCGGTTCTCAAACTATTTGAGGTTTCAATTTTTTTTTATCGTTTCGACGTTTTTTTTTCCGTGCATTGAAATACCGACAGTTGGTAGTTGCAAGTTATTAAATATAATAAGAGTTAGGCAAGGAGGGTAAAAAAATGGCTACCTTCACTTGTTTCCCCCCCCCTGTTTTAAATGAAACATCGCGTTTCACGAATACGTGCACATGCATATGCATGCGTCGTCGGCGTGTTTTGTGAAAGAACGACGCGAATTGCATGTTAATTACCGTGGGGTTGCGTACGTGAGGGTTGATTAAGTGAGTCATGAATACTCCCGCGCCCTCTATCTTGTTCGGCGGGTCGGGTAACAGCAGCTCAGATGTCACCCATTGTTTTTCCTATTGCAACAAAAAAGTTGTAGCATTAGTTACCTTTCTCTACTGGAATTAGCAAACGCGAATGTCAACGATAAGAACAAAACAATTTAAAAATCAGTGTTGCCAACAACAACAATCTGAAAGGCGTTCAGTGTTGGCAAACGATCAAAATTTAAGTCGCCAGATACCAATTTAATTAAATTTTTGACGTTATTATTATTAAACTTCGGTAGATTTAATAAAAAAATTTAAAAAAAAACAATTTTAAAGGAACAATGACTAAAGAAACAAAAAAATAATATAAAAATTGAAAAATAATCAAATTAAAAAAATAACAATGAAAACAAAAGACGATCGATTTTACTACATAATTTAATAGAATACATTTTTCAAAGAATTTAAAAGAAAGATGACCGTGACGGAGAAAACAAAATAATAAAAATCTAAAAACGATGAAATTAAAAGAAAACAAAAAAAAACGAGACTATCAATTGTACAACACAAGTTAACAGATTAGCAAATTAAAAATTAAAAAAATTGAAAATGATGGTAACAAAACAAAGAAAACAAAATAAGATGTAATATGTAATTAAAAATAATCAAATTAAAAAAAAATAAATAAAAATGATCAAATTAAAAAAGAATAATGAAAACAAAAGATAATCGATTTTACTACACAATTTAACAGATTACCGAATTAAAAAAAAAGATAATAATTTGAAAGGAATGGAAACAAAACAAAAAATAATAAAAATTCAAAAATAATCAAATAAAAATTAAATAAAAACAAGACAACCAAATTTAAAAAAAAATACAATAAAAACAAAAGACAATCGAGATCACAATTTAATAGATTAATCAATTAAAAAGAAAACAATTAAAAAAAAACGGTGACAAAATAAAAAAAACAAAATAATAAATTTTCAAAAATATGCACATAATCGAATTTTAAAAAAATAATAGAAACAAAAGGCAATCGATTTTACAACGTAATTTAATAGAAGAAACAAAAAAGAATTGAAAAAAAATGGTGACAAAAAAAATAGAAAATAAAGTAATAATAATTAAAAACAATCAAATTAAAAAATATATAATTAAAAATAATCAAATTGGAAAAAATAATAATTAAAAATAATCAAATTAAAAAAGAACAATAAAAACAAAAGACAATCTATTTTACTACACAGTTTAACAGATTAGCAAATTAAAAAAAAACAATTTGATAAGAATGGCGACAAAAAATGAAAAATTAAATAAAAATATAATAAAAACAAAAGACGATCAAATTTAAAAAAAGTAATAAAAAATAAAAGACAATCGATTTTACTACACGATTTAACAGATTAACAAATTAAAAAAAAAAAAACAACAATTTGATAAGAACGGTGACAAAACAAAGAAAACAAAATAATAAAAATTCCTTAATAATCAAATTGAAAAAATATAATAAAACGAAATACTATCAAATTAAGAAAAAATAATGAAAACAAAAGAAAATCGATTTAACTACACAATTTAACAAATTAGCAAATTAAAAAAAAAAACAACAATTTGAATCCGAAATTAAAAAAATAATAAAACAAAAGACTATCAAACAAAAAAAAATTGATTAAAACAAAAGATTATCGAATAAAAAAAATAATATAAACAAAAGACAATCGAAAAAATGAAATGGCTTTCGGTTGGAACCGCGATTGCTTCTGCTACCGATGTTTCGTTCTCCATTGCAGAAGAACTTCTTCAGGGCTGCTGTTGGTGTTGCTGCTACTTCTCGTTAGCCGATGAGACTAGCAGCAGCAGCCCTGAGGAAGTTCTTCTGCAATGGAGAACGAAACGTCGGCAGCAGAAGCAGTCGTGACGCGGTTCCAACCGGAAGCCAATTGAATTACGGGCAACGGTCGCGGACAATCAAATTAAAAAAATAGCAATGAAAACAAAAGACAGTTGAGTTTGCTGCACAGTTGAACAGATCAGCAAATTAAAAAAAAGACAACAATTTGAAATGAATGGTAACAAAACAAAGGAAACAAAATTATAAAAATTCAGTAGTAATCCAATGAAAAATATATAATAAAAACAAAAGACAATCAAATTAAAAAAATAATAATAAAATAAATAAAAGACAATCGATTTTTTACTACACGATTTAACGGATTATAAAATTTAAAAAAATGACGACAATTTGAAACGATTGGTATCAAAACAAAGAAAACAAAAAAAAATCAAAATTAACCAAATTCAAAAAATATTATGAAAGCAAAAGACAACTGATTTTACTACACAATTTAATTTAAGAAGGAATTAAAAGCGGCGTCTTGACATAACATTTTTATTTTCATTTTTTTTAATAAAAAAAAAACTTGTACCAAGACGCCGCTTTTAATTTATATTAAATAAATAATGGCAAGAAACTGAATGGAGGATTACATCAATTGTGTATTCAATTTAATAAATTTAAAAAAAAACAATTTGAAAAAATGGCGGCAAAACTAAGATAATAAAGCAATAAAAATAAAAAAATTATAAAATTAGAAAAATAAAATAAAAGCAAACGAGAATCGACTTTACAGCACATTTTAATAGACCAATAAGTTAAAAAAAGAAACAATTGTAAAATAATAGTGACAAAACAAAAGAAAAAACGAAATAATAGAAATTCAAAAATACATAAACAAATTAAAAAAAAAAATTGAAAAGAAAGGTGACAAAACAAAGAACACGAAATACTTATGTAATAAAAATTGAAAATAAACAAATTAAAAGAAAAATAAATAAAACAAAAGACTATCGATTTTACAACACAATTCAGTAACATAATAAATTGAAGAAAAGAAAACAATTTGTAAACAATGGTGACGTGACAAGAGAATACACAATAATAAAAATTGATTGAAAAACAATTAAATTAAAAAAAAATAAAATAACAAAAGACTATCGATCGATTTTAATACACAATTTAATAGATTAATATAATTTTTTAAAAAGGAGTCGAAAATTCCATTTTTTTTTTAATAACTACCAGGTAATAAATCAACAACAAAAATCACTAGATCTGGCCTAGAAGCTTCCTGCCGGAAATCGTCGATTTTTCATTTGTCATTTACTTTTTAGGCTTAGTAGGTACAAAACGGAACAAAAAATAATGAAATATAAATGAACAAATGAAAGCTTGGTTTATTTGATTTTCAAAAGTTGAAAATTGCTTGCAAAAAGAAATTTAAGAAATAAATACAAATAATAATATTAAAGAAACAAATGAAAGCTTTGTTTAATTTTCATAAGCTTCAACGCTATTATCTCCAGTAAATAATAACGTAGGCCAACTGTCACTTTTAATTACCAACTGTCATTGCTTTTAATACCAACTGTCGCTTACTACCAACATTCGAAGGTACTTCTTGGAGCAACTCGGCACGTAAACGAAGCAACCATTTTAGTGGAAACCCATGTCTGCCAATTTGAATTTTACCAGCAGAGTGAGTCTACCTTTTTCATTGTACCCTTGGGCAATTTTCAAAAGTTTTTATTATTTCCATTCTCCTTTGTAGTTATGATCGTGTAAAGGCGATTGTATCTAATACGTGCCTTATCCAAACTGGTTTGTTCGGCCAATCAATTCCAGCTAGCGAGTTGTAGTAGTAAACGGGGAAAAGTCCGCGAAACCTACGCACATACCTCACACCGTGCATACCGAACACCGTTAAATGCTAATGTTCCACCTGTTCGTGCCGTTCGGTTTTTCTTCGATTCCTCCTATATGGCCCAAGGACATTGCGCTTGCCTTATACGCCGGCGTTCTTACAAAGAGATCCGCTATCTCTAACTGTACGACTTGCATCGATCGTGTTCTTATTCTTCTTCTTTGGCCGGTTTCCGATATTGACTTGACTTGACCTTACGTCAAGATCACACGTTAATCTAGAGCAAACGGACCAATCTGGGCAAGCAAACAATTGAAGGCAAGAATTTGTTTTAGAGTCTCTATACTTACCCTTACGTCAGCCTACTTGTTGTTAGTAACTAGGAACGGTGTACAGAAATTATTTTGGTAATAATTTGGTATTGGTAAATCTGATTCAAATTAATTGCCGAATCTTTTGATTTACAGAAGAGTTTGGACTTGTGTGCAAAGTACGGAAAGTGGTTTTGTGCATCCGCTTGTATGTACTTACGTTGAGGTTGCAAATGTTATGCAAATTTGGCTTTCAAAGGTCACGTTAATGAACCCATTGTGCGATAATCGCCTCTGACGTAGAGGGAAGATCTCGCATCGTCGACAATAAAATTTAAAATCTCATAGCAAAATTCGCGAATCGGTCATGACTAAAGCGCGGATTAAAAAGATTAAAAAACATGCACCGGAATCCGTGCTTTAGTTATGACGGTAGAAGCTTAAACGGGGGGGGGTTCTCTTTGTAAAACAATCAAGATTACCATTTTACTCAAAACGTACGTGCTATTTTCCTGTCTTAAAAACGAATCGAAACAGTGTACATACAGGGTGACTGACAATTGTTCCGCAAAAAAAAAAACGCATCAGAATGACATTCTTATTAGTAGCCCCACCTGCTGGGTGAATAACGTCAAATTCGGAAGGTTTTATTTACATTACAAAAGCATTTGTTTTAATTAAAAACAAAATATCTATAATCTAATTAAAAACAAAATATCTATAGGTAGAGTCCTTTATAAAGAAAATAAAGATATGATGTGGAACGAGAGGAGTATAAACAATTAACGACAATATTCGTGTGAAAATTGGAGAAAGAGAAACGGCGAACGAGCAATGCCAAGCGAATAATGACTTGTTGGAACTGTGGTCAGCAAGGTCATTTGCGTTCCAATTGTAATAGTGAATTGTTAAAACCAGTCAGCAAGAAGGGGCACATGCTGATTGTTTCCATTTCCCGGATAGGAAAGAATGGAAGCAGTCTGATGGCTGCAAATGGGCAAATTGCAATTTTCAATCGAACATCGCCCATATTGTGTCCACAACCTGCAGATGCACACTCCAGGAGACCGTGCCCTGAAGATTGTCGGCACTGCTTCAGATTGGAAGACAAAGAAAGAATAATTCCCACCAAAAGAACGCGCGTCACAAACAACCAATGGCAACCGGAGATTATAAGGCGCCAAGAGCAAGACCTAGGGGATATAATCTCTTGGAACGTCCAACTTGGGCTGAAATATCCAGACAAAGGCCCAATTTTCAGAAGAAGCAATTGGGCAGTTAGACAACTGACTTCTTAAAAGAGAATGGGAGTCACTCAATGGCAGTGAAGTTAAAGAGCAGTTAGTCCTTCAAAAAGTTAGAATTGCCGAAGTTTTGGAAGAAGTACGTGGTGGTGCGTCTGGTAAGCACTTGGGCATCAACAAAACATTGGCAAAGCCCAATTTTCAGAAGCTATTGGGTATTAGACAACGGACTTCTTAAAAGAGAATGGGAGTCACCCAATGGCAGTGAAGTTAAAGAGCAGTTAGTCTTTCCAAAAGTTAGAATTGCTAAAGTTTTGGAAGAAATACGTGGTGGTGCGTCTGGTGGGCACTTGGGCATCGACGAAACATTGGCAAAAATCCGAGAGAGGGTGCGTCAGATGTATTATCTGCAAGGCAGTGTTTGGACCTGTGAAGAAGACTCGAGGAAAACTTCATCTGCACAATGACAGAATCGCTATTGACATGGCCGCCCCGTTTCCAAAAACCGAACGCGGAAATAAGGACATCATGGTAGTAACTGATTACTTCACTAAATGGCCAAGAAAGCTACGCGTTCCCTAATCAGGAAGCAACAACTCGAACATTTGGGATGCCAATGGAGCTTCATTCCGATCAAGGTGGGAATTTCGAAGGAAGCGTCTTTGAAGAACTTTGAGTTGGATGCTTTAACTCATACTGCTCCGTTACATCCACAATCAGATGGCGATTCAACAGAACCCTTGGCCAGTATTCTCTACAGATCAACGCAATTGGGAACAACATTTGCCCATTTCTCTAATGGCATGTCACTACTAAGCAGTCGCCGTATCGAGTTTTGTTTGGAGAAGAAATGCGCGCGCTTGCCATGTGACTTGAAGTTCGGACGAACAGAAGCTATAGGACCTCGAGGATCGCTTGGCGAACACTCACCATAACGTGCGACGAAACGTCAATCTGATCACTGACAGAATGAAGACCCGGTACGGTAGACGAGCCAATCAAATGGGATTCCAACCAGGGGACGAGGTGTGGCTGCACAATCCTAGAAGGACTCGTCCTAAACTGGCATGGACCGCATGAAATAATCAAGAGAATTAATGACGTAGTGTTCAGAATACGAAAATGATCCACATGGACCATCTGGCTCCATATTAATGAAGGAGGAGGCAATGGAGACCTCGAGAATCGCTTGGCGAGCACTCACCATAATGTGCGACGAAACGTCAATCTGATCACTGACAGAATGAAGACCCGGTACGGTAGACGAGCCAATCAAATGGGATTCCAACCAGGGGACGAGATGTGGCTGCACAATCCCAGAAGGACTCGTCCAAAATTGGGATGAACCGCATGAAATAATCAAGAGAATTAATGACGTAGTGTTCAGAATACGAAAATGATCCACATGGACCATCTGGCTCCATATTAATTAAGGAGGGGGCAGTGGGGACCTCGAGAATCGCTTGGCGAGCACTCACAATAACGTGCGACGAAACGTCAATCTGATCACTGACAGAATGAAGACCCGGTACGGTAGACGAGCCAATCAAATGGGATTCCAACCAGGGGACGAGATGTGGCTGCACAATCCCAGAAGGACTCGTCCAAAATTGGGATGAACCGCATGAAATAATCAAGAGAATTAATGACGTAGTGTTCAGAATACGAAAATGATCCACATGGACCATCTGGCTCCATATTAATTAAGGAGGGGGCAGTGGGGACCTCGAGAATCGCTTGGCGAGCACTCACAATAACGTGCGACGAAACGTCAATCTGATCACTGACAGAATGAAGACCCGGTACGGTAGACGAGCCAATCAAATGGGATTCCAACCAGGGGACGAGATGTGGCTGCGCAATCCCAGAAGGACTCGTCCAAAACTGGGATGGACCGCATGAAATAATCAAGAGAATTAATGACGTAGTGTTCAGAATACGAAAGTGATCCACATGGACCATCTGGCTCCATATTAATTAAGGAGGGGGCAGTGGAGACCTCGAGAATCGCTTGGCACGTCGATAATACGTTATTCAATTATTTTTCCACCAACAGAATTCAAGAATATGTAAAAATATCTTCAACTTTTCTTCTCGAAATTTTCTTCCAATTTAAAAACATCTGACGTTGACATTTGGCGTCACAATTAGTGGCACCATCTGTGGAATTTTCAATGACTTAACTTTTACCTATTATTTCTTCCAACTTCCAGAATCACCCTGTATTTCTTTCTGTAAACATTTTAGTGGTTCAACTTGGGAGACCTTTTACGTATACAGGCGGTTTACAAAGTTTGTGGTCCGCCTGTTCTGGTGCGTTTCTCACATGTGATGTGAAGACCAATCATGTCAAATTGCGCTAGGTCATCACTTTCCAAGAAGAAGTCCATTGGCGTTCGCCCCACCGATAAAAATACCCGATTGTTTCGCAATTGCGACTTGGAAATAAGCGTCTATTTCGGGCCCTCGTTCGCGGCGGCGTCTGTGCGAAAGTCGAAATCGAAGGAATGGCTTGGTCCAGAGCTCTGGAACTGGACGGGCGAGGTTCGGGGCGGGTGGGCGGTTTGGAATAAGCTGCAAGGCAGCAGTGCACGTGTTTGCTTTTACGAGCCGTGCGTGGGGGGCCGGCGTAATTGGTTTTTAATTGAAAATGCGCTTATTCTACCAGTACGACTTCATTAGCGCACGTTTATAATTAGTGGGAGTCGTAAACCTGAATAGACTTTCTGTTTCTGCCAGCGATTTCAATATAAGTAGATCAAGATTAAAATTGTCGGGGGAAAAAACACAAACTAAAATATAATATATATTGTTACGACTTCAATGTCCACAATCGCTTAACACATGCCTCAACACTTGTCTAATAACTTAAACTGATTCAAGTAGCGCCTTTCCTTCTGGATTTTTCCAGGAAATATCTGAAACCATCTAGCGTTCGACTAGAGATTCGTCGGAATAATCGAGAAGGTAGATGGCGTGACCAGAATCAGAAGAGGCAAAAAGAAAGAAACCAAATTATTAATTATTTTATAGACTTCTGAATAGATGAGTCCAATCGACAATGGAAGAATGGAAATGGAAATCTCAGCAATCTCTCGAATTTCATTAGGGATATCTTGAGTGATAAGACGATTAATAGCTCCATCTACAAAGTAAATTACGAATTAAGCTTAGTGGAGAATACCAAGCACAAAACAATCCCTAACGAAATTCGCGAGATCTCAAAGATTTATTAATAGCTCCATCTGTTAATAAATAAATTACAAGCATTTATTGCATAGACGAGACATCCAAAAAGTAGTAGATCCATCTGTTGCGTAAATTATGAATTAATTTTAAAATCTATTGATTAGTACTTTGGAATACCCTGTACATATATCTGTGCGGTGTAAACGAGAACTCGAAACATGTTTGATAGTAAGCACAAGTAGATGGTAAATTATGAATCAAGTACAAAGTATTCAATAAAGCGCGCGTGAGATCTCGAGAATTTGCTAGTAGCTCCATCTATTGAATGAAATCCGAACGTCTGCTATAGAAACATCGAATAAAAAGAATAAAAACAGGGAGAGACTTCCAAAACTCATCTGTACCTCCATCTGTTGAGCAAATTACGAATTAAGTACAAAATATTCAATATAAAAATACGTGAGACGTCGAGAAGCTCCATCTGTTGAATACATTGCGAACGTTGATTGCAGAAACATCAAATCCAAGAAAAAGGTAGATTAATGATACTTCAAAAGCTTATTAGTACCTCCATCTGTTGAGTAAATTACGAATTAAATTACATACATTTTACTAGCGATTTCCTCGTGTAGCGTTTATCTCGGTGCACCCTGTATTTCTCTACAGTGTAAACGAGCACTTCCAACGGGCAGCTCCATCTACAAAGTAAATTACGAGTTAAGCTCCATCCACTACCACCATCTGTTAAACAAATTACGATTTAAGTACAAAGTATTCAATAAAGAAATTCGTGAGACCTCGAGAACTTATTAGAAGCGCCATCTGTTAGATAAACATGTTTAATTGTTTGTTGAATTTCTCTTTTTTTTTTTAATTAATCATCGCCGTGTCATTTTATAAAACTGTAAAGAGAGAAGAATTATGACAAAACAAAACAGAAACGATTTTTTTCGCAAAATTAAAAAAAAATCGCTCGTCTTTTGTTTTCCCATATTTCTTTCATTTTAGAAAAAGAGATACATCGCACACCTTCTCATTTCATAAAAATGCAAAGAAAAATTATCTCAAAACAGAAGAGAAACGATTTTTCTCTCAAAATCTCATGGGAAATCGCTCGTCTTTTGTTTTCCTAACATACTTATTGGTTCATTTCTCCTTTAATCAATTTTTATTCGAACTATTTTTTTTAGAAAAAAAAAACTTCATTGCCATGTCGTTTCATAAAAATGTAAAGAGAAAAAAAAAAGACGAAACAAAAGAAGAACGATTCTTCTTTCAAAATGTGAAGAAAAATCGCTCGTGTATTGTTTTCCCATATCTTAGAAAAAAAAAAGTCATCATTTTATTTCATAAAGATGAAAAGAAAGCAAGATTATGTCAAAACAAAAGAGAAACGATTGATTTTTCTCTCAAATTCTCAAGAAAAATCGCTCGTCTTTTGTTTTCCCCCCAAGTTTTCGTTTCCCTTTTCATTCTTTGTTAAATTTCTCTCTTTTTTTAAATTAATCATCGCCGTGTCATTTTTTTTTTATAAAACTGTAAAGAAAGAAAAATTATGTCAAAACAAAGAGAGACGATTCTTCTCGCAAAATGTAAAGAAAAACGTTCGACTTTTGTTTTTCCATATTTCTTTCATTTTAAGAAAAGAAATCCATCGCACACCTTATTTCATAAAAATGCAAAGGAGTCAAAACAAAAGAGAAACGATTTTTCTCTCTCGAATTCTCGAAAAAAATCGCTCGACTTTTGTTTTCGCATAAGTTCTTTTTTCCCTTTTTTAATTAAAACACGTACTCCAGATTTCCAAGTCGTTTTCAAAAATTAGAAGAAAAAAAATTGCGAAAGTTAAAGAAACGGGAAATTCAGAAGCTTATTAGTACCTCCATCTGTTGAGTAAATTACGAATTAATTTTATTACGTACATTTTAGGGGCGATTTCTTTATAGTATTTAACTCGATTCACCCTGTATATCTGTACAGTGTAAACAAAACTTCCAACGTGCAGCTCCACCTACAAAGTAAATTATGAATTAAGCTTGCTGCAGAAAACAAGTGCATGCATACGTATGTAATATTTGATGAAGAAAATCTCGAGACTTCATCGATTTAACAGTGGCTCCATCTGTTGTACAAATTAGGAATCAAGTTTATTGTAGATTCATGCGACTTCAGGAAACTCATTAGTGTCTCCATCTGTTGAGTAAATTACGAATTAATTGTATTAATGGAAAAATTCAATTTAAGTAAAATTTTTATTGAGTATTTCAGAAAATCGGGAAGGCTTTTTACTTAAAGTTTGTTAATTATTCGACTGTTTTAATTATTATCGTTTAACAAGGTTCACCCTGTATACAGTACCCTAGATAAGAATATCGCTGAACCTTGATAATCCGGCGCTTACAAAAAGCAACAAAGCCAAACAACAAACAACAGCCAAACAACAAAGTAACCGAAATAGAGTGCGAAACTCGTAAAAACATTTTTTCTCACGTTCCAGGTCTGAATACAACTAAACCTCGGTAATCCGGCACTTCCAAAAAAAAGCAACACGGAGAACAAAGTAAACGAAATAAAACGGGAAACTCTCAGCGAAATAATTTTTTTTACACAATAGATTTAAATATCAGGTAAACTTCGATAATCCGGCCTTTGTAATGAAGAACAAAGCAAACCTCGACGATCGCACTCGTGAAAGCGCGAGAAACAGAAGCTGTGCGAAACAATTATCTCTCTCACGATCCTGTTCTGAGTAGAGCTAAACCTCGATGATCCGACTGACACATTAAAGCGCGATGAACAGTGAATGATGTGGAACTAAAATTCCGCGGGAAATTTTTTTTTGCTCTTACGATGTAGATCTCAATACAGCTAAACCTCGATGATCCGACATTTTCACAGAAGGCGAAATGCAACATTAAAGCTCCGCGAAACATCTTTTTTTTTTTCGCATTCTTAATCTAACTAAACATTCGTAATTCGACACTTTTTATAAAAGCACGCGAACGAAATAAAGTAAGATTCTGCGAAACATCTTTTATTCCACCCACACTCTAGACTAAAATTGGCCACTGGAATGCGTAACTCTTCGGAAAAATTATTTTCGCGGTCTAGAGCTGAGTATAGCTAAACCTCGGTAATCCGACGTGAGCATAAAAGCATTAAAACGTAGGAAATTGAATGAAACGAGTAATATCCTTTTCACGATACCGTTTTCTATGTAATAAAACCTCGATAATCCGACACGTATATATACCCTTTTGTTTCCCCGGTGTTTTATCTTTTAACTAGATCTAAATATAGCAAAATTTCGATAACCTAACACAGGTGTAAATTCGACTTGTTTCCTCGATTCATATCAGAATGTACGTGAACCTCGATAATTCGACAGATCCCTACACAAAAAATATGTTAGGATGATGGTTAGGAGTTCTTATGGAAAACCTCGAATTGCTCTCCTCGCTAATCCCTACAGGACAGTGTTCTATTTCGATTTGTAAGAAAACCCCGAAAATCCCAACGCGACTAAACCTCGATGATCCGACATTTTCGCAGAAGACGGAAGCTCTACGAAACATCGTTTTTTAAAACATTCTTAATCCTCACACGACGGAAATTGGAAAGCGCACTAAACGAATGGAATGCGTAATTCTTCGGAAAAATTACCTTTCGCGGTCTAGAGCTGAGTATAGCTAAACCTCAGTAATCCGACATGAACATAAAAGCATTAAAACGTAGGAAATTGAATGAAACGAGTATTATTCTTTTTTCACGATGTAATAAAACCTCGATAATCCGACACGTGCATAAACAATTTTGTTTATCCGGTGTTTTATCTTTTATGTAGATCTAAATAAAGCAAAATTTCGATAATCTGACACAAGTGTAAATTCGTTCGACTTGTTTCCTCGATTGGTACCTGAATGTACGTGAACCTCGATAATTCGACAGATACCTACACAAAAAATGTAGGATGACGGTTACGAGTTTTTATCGAAAATCCCGAATTGCTCTCCTCGCTAAGCCCTACAGCACTCGTGTTCTTCTATTACGATTTGTAGGAAAACCTCGATAATCCAACGCGGTTAAAATACGTAAAACTCATGGAAAACGAAGTGAAACAAAGTTTTGAAACGCAACGATTTAATTATAAATATAGCAAAGCTGCCGTCTTGTTTTCAAAACGTTCTTTTAGTATCTGGATGTAGTTATACCTCGATAATCCGACACGATCTCGATGATCCGACACGACCTCGATAATCCGAAAAGAAAGTCGAGGAATATAAAAAGGAGGGTTTAAATTTATATTAAAAAAAATTAATTAATTTATCTGGATTTTGTGACTATCGCTTTAATCCGACACGTGTACAAAAATAATCATATAGAAGAATTGGAGATCAATTTTTTTCTTAAGTCTAAAGCTCCATCTGTTGAATGAAGTAGGAATTAAGTTGGAAATCTCAAGTACTACGTGTTGAGTGCGTATAGCACCTCCTGCTCCACAAAGAAGAGACATCTACTTGCGGATTGATGAGTTAAGTGAACTATTGCTTCAGTGCTATACAATTACTAATACTGTTTATCTATGCGCAAACATGTTTTCGAGTTATTATAACTTGGTCCTAACCCTACTTTTTTGATTTAAGAAAAAATCCGATGGGTGTGTTACCTTCGGGAATACGTCTAGCATCAACACGGTTTTAAAATCACCCTGTATATCATCTGTGACAACCAGGTCTTCCGTTTTTTGCTTTTTTGTTGGGATTTTTTTTTGTTCTGGTTTGGCAACGCTGAAAATGAAAAACTCAGTGTTGCCAGACTTACGGAAAGTTCTCGTTTTAACGGGAAACTTCAAGGTGTGTGGGAAATTATTTCTAAGTCGAAGGGAAACCAGCACTTTGGTTGCTTTGGCCTTAATTTTTTCATCCTAGACCCCCACAGATTACCAAAATACATCTGGCAACGCTAATGATAGCTCGAATAGTACAACCCGGAACCGCCGTCTGTGTTATCGCTATCTCCTATGATAATCTAATCAACGAAATGCCTGCCTTATCCTCGGCATTCCAGAGGGCCGTCAAGATGGAAGACGTTCAAGCGGACTTGCTGAGTATAAGGAAGACCAGGTGTTGAGTTGTTGCAAGTCCTCGTTTCTCTTTTGTCTTCTTGTGCTCCTCTCAGTTAGGCGTTAAGCTAAAATTGGACTTACGTGAGTAAACCTCGTCATCAAATTTCCCAGAATTTCCTTCCTTCTAAATCTTGCAATTAGTCACACACCCCACCATCACATCCAGATGGACGTTTTTTGCTTCTGCCTTTCATACGCGTAATTAGATTGAACGAATGTACACAGGCCATTCATCGCTCTCGCTATAATAATCTTCCACATCCTCTCTGCTCTGATCATCTCCGTCGAATTCTCGGCCGGGCGTTTCATTACCACTCATGTTAAGCCCGCACCGCGTCATTTAATTACATTATAAGTAATTATCTTCTGCCGCTTGTAATTTGTACCAGTCAGGCTCCTCTGGATGTCTGCCAGTGATGAGGTGGTGGTTCCATCGAAACCGTAAACCCAGAAAGTAATATGGAGCTTTTCGCTGCTCGGTTCAATATTCTCGGCGCTATTTTTAAAGCGGTGACGTTTTGCGCTCCTCAGGATTGTTGTTTTTACTTATGGAAATCGATGAGGTCGAACTGTGCTCGTTCTCGTTGCGGCGATCCGCTGTGATCCAGGAATGCATTTCGGCAGTCGAAACTAGGTTAGCCGCGGAAACGAACGTGATGTGTTTGTGATACGGAGTGAACGTGATGGGCCAGCATCCGTCCAAAGATAAGATCACCCGATCGGCCTCGGCCAGGCTGCCGGAACGGGAAAAAATCGCCGGAAATCTCGGAAAAAGAGGTAAGACCCCCCCGCCCCCCGCCCTTGTTGTTTGTTTGAACAAAAGACCAAGTGTCTCCCCTATGTGGGTTTTCATGAAACGCGATTGATTGGAATAGACATCATTTTACCTTAAATTTTTTTTTTTATTTAAATACCGTGGTGGAAAAGTATTTGACCAATTGAAAATTGATGTCTTGCTTTTTTTTGTTTACATTAAATGTAAGTAAAAATCATTTTGTAATTTTCAAAATAGTCCTTAATATTACTATTATTAAGTATAGAGCGTTCGTAAATGATTGAAAGGCGTTTGAATTTAGCGCGCAGTCGCGTTAGTGCCACACATTGTGTTTTCCATATTTTCATTGAGTTGATAACTTTCACTGAATGTGAGTTAGTTTTGTTCAATATATTAAGATATAACTTGATACAAAAAATATTGCTCTAAACGTCATTGTAATTCATGTAATTAATGAACTTCTGAACATTTATTTCTTTTTTTAATAAATTGTTTCATCAAAGTCTCGTTAAGTTACCCTTTGTAGACTTTCCTTTGTGTCGCCCATGGTAAAAAAAGTACAGTTTTTATTCCCAGCGGGAAATTCAAACGCCTTTCAATCATTTTTGAACGCTCTATATATTCATTCATAAAAAAAATAGCACACGAAACGATGAAGAATAAAGAAACGAAACAAAACGATCGACAAAAATCTGCAAGAATTGAAACTATTCATCGCAGGACGATGAATGCAAAATGAAAACAAAAGACGAACGAAAAGTAAAAGGTGTTGTTCGATCGGTCAACATCGAAGGCGTCTTATAAAAATAAAAGAAGACGATCGACTAATGCAGAAGATTCCATCGAAGCACAACAATAAATTTACAAAAAAAAATTTGAGACAAATCAAAACGAGAATAAAGATTAAAATTAAAATTGAAAACAATAGCTTTAAAGACACCACGAATTGGATTTGACGTATCTTGATTCCTAATTTATTCAACAGATGGCGCTGCTAATAAATTTCTGAAGTTTCGCGAATTCCTTTACGGAATATTTTGTATTTGTAATTAAGCGCCCTGGTTTTTTTAGGAGAAAATTATACGGGTTTAATAATATATTATACACGATGCTATAATGAATGCTATTATTACCGAGGATAATTTGCAACGCGAACGAGCAAAGCGAGCGAGGTATTAAAGGCCATTATAGCAAGTCGTAGACTATACTTTGTCCACGACTACAAACACTAATAACATAATCATATCCTATTTACTTCATTATACATTATAAACAATGATTGTTGCCATGACACCGTGAACGATGAATATTTACTGCTGATAGTGAATTATGGACAGCATTATCCTTGACCAAACACATGAATAATTGACAGATTATAGTTTTATTTTTCGTTGTCATGGAAACCAAAATTATCACATGATGCATATTCAGACTCGCAATGACCTGCAGATTCCAAATATATGTATATGGTGAGCACATGACGTGGGACACCCGGTATATTTATTAATTTTATTCGCTTGTTTTCTTTCTTTTCTTTAAAACTGTTTTTTGTTAATTTATGGATCTACTGAATTGTGGTGAAATCGATTGTCTTTTGTTACTATTGTGTTTAAAATTTTATTATTTCACGTTTTTTTTTTAATTCCACACTATTTCATTTTCTTTTGTTTTTACGTCATTCTTTTTATTTTTGAAAACATTTTATTTAATCTACGTATTTAAACGTGTTATAAAATCGATTGTCTTTTGTTTTAATTGTTACGATTTTTTTTTAATTCGAGTATTTTTGAATTTTGTTTGTTTTGTTTTCTTTACTTTGTTTTAAAATTTATTACGTAGCAGTTTTTTTTTTCGTTTGTTTTAATTTGTGAATCTACTGAATTATACTTTGTTGCTTTGTCTTTTGTTTTTTTTTTTATAACATTATCGTCATATATTTCGTTATTGATTTTTTATTCTTATTTTAAATTTATTAAATTAAATTTATTTTAAATTTATTAATCTATTGAATCATGCTGTAAAATCGATTGTCTTTTGCTTTTATTGTCTTTATTTTTATTGGCCATTATACTATAGAGTTATATACTATACTTTGTCCACGACTACATAATCATATCCTATTTATTTCATTATGATCTGTAGATTCCAAGTATGTAAAAATATATATGTGGTGAGCACATGACGTGGAACACCCTGTATATTTATTAACTTTATTCATTTGTTTCCTGTCTTTTGTCACGTTTCCTTTAAAACTGTTTTTTTTTTTAAATTTATGAATCTACCTACAGAATCGTGGTGAAATCGATTGTCTTTTGTTTCTATTGTTTTTAAAATTTTATTATTTCACGTTTCACTGTTTCATTTTCTTTTGCTTTTACGTCATTCTTTTCTTTCTTTCTTTTTATTTTTTTAACAGTTTTTTAATCTACGTATTTAAGCGTGTTAGAAAATCGATTGTCTTTTGTTTTAATTGTTACGATTTTTTTTTAATTTGAGTATTTTTGAATTTTGTTTGTTTTGTTTTAAAATTTATTACGTAACACTATTTTTTTTTTAATTTGTGAATCTACTAAATTGTGCTTTGTTGTTTTGTCTTTTGTTTTTTTTATAGCATTATTGTCGTATATTTCGTTATTGATTTTTTGTTCGTGTGTTACCTACCTTTCCTTCCGCACAGTTCGTATTTTAAATTTATTAATCTACTGAATCATGCTGTAAAATCGATTGCCTTTTGCTTTTATTATCATTATTTTTATTGGTCATTATAGCAAGTCATATACTATACTTTATCCACGACTATAAATACTCACAACATAATCATTTCCTATTTACTGCATTATACACTTTAAACAATGATTGTTACCATGACAACGTGGATAATGAATATTCACTGCTGGTAGTGAATTATGGATAGCATTATCCTTGACCAAACACGTGAATAATTGACAGATTATAGTTTTATTTTTCGTTGTCATGGAAACCAAAATTATTAGCATATTCGGACTCGCAGTGATCTGTAGATTCCAAATACGTAAAAATATATATATGGTGAGCACATGACGTGGGACACACGGTATATTTATTAACTTTATTCATTTACTTCCTTTCTTTTGTCACCTTACTTACCTACTCAATCGTGGTGAAATCGATTGTCTTTTGTTTCTATTGTTTTTAAAATTTTATTACTTCACGTTTTTTTAAAAATTCCACACTATTTCATTTTCTTTTGCTTTTACGTAATTTTTTTATTTTTTAAAACATTTTATTGGTCTACGTATTTAATTGTCTTATAAAATCGTTTGTCTTTTGTTTTAATTGTCACGATTTTTGTTTTTTTTTATAACATTATTGTCATATATTTTGTTGTTGTTTGTTCATTTTTTGTTCGTGTACCTTTCCTTCCACACAGTTTGTATTTTAAATTTATGAATCTACTGGAAAAATGCTGTAAAATCGATTGTCTTTTGCTTTAATTGTCTTTATTTTTATTGGCCATTATAGCGAATCATATACTATACTTTGTCCACGACTACAAATACTAATAACATAATCGTATCCTATTTACTTCATTATATACTATAAACAATGGTTGTTACCATGACACCGTGGATTTATTTTTAAGAGCCCATCACCCAGACTATTTTTCCTAACTGTCAATGACCCAGTTTTCCTAAGCTTTTATTTCTTTTATTTCTTCTTTCCATTTTGTCGTTTCTCAAACTCACGAGTATTTCCCAATCAATTATTTCTTTTGCGTGAAATCAACTTTCCTTGTTTTTTATTTGTTAGATGCGTTTTTAGTTTTTTCTCGATCGTCTTTTGTTTTTAATTACGTATATTTCTGATATTCAGGCGCTTTTTTTGTTGTTCATTTATTCCCAATTTTTCTTAACACTCTTGGTTTGTTCGTTTTTTAAATTTCTTATCGACTTTGTAATTTTTTTCTCAGATTTCTATTGTAGCCACAGCTTTCTGTTTTCTGTCCTTCACCATTTTTAACATAATTCGTTCAATTGCTACGACAAAACTTTAATAATAATCGAGTATTCCTGTTACTGTTACCTGTTATTTGTTACTTACTTTGACTTTTGCCCTCGGCTAGCAACAGTGAGAAGAGGATGGATAATTTAGATGTTAATGAAAGGACGCCAGGGTGAACCATAAATCCAGCCGATGTTTTACAATAAACTCGACGGCGTTCTCAAACCGTCTCGATTCCGCAGAAGTTCATTCGCAAACCATCAGAAGATTTTAATCTTACTTGCTCGTATGACCTACACGTCAATAGAAGTCTGAATTAAAGAAAAAAAAATGCTTGTTATCTGAATTTTATCATATTCCGAGCTTGGTAGACAAAAGAATTATCCAAAATTCGTCTGGCAGCATCTTGAAAGATTAAGACAAAGTTTAGATGAATTTTTCTGGCAACAAATTGTAACACACGACACAGAACCTCCGCCGATGAACGAATTATGACGCGCTTCCCACAAAACGAAACAGATAGACGACACTTGACGCGGAGAAATCGCAAATGAAGTCTGCTCCACCCAATAAACGCAAAGGTTATCGATCACGCGATGTTTTCGTCGATCGATAAATTCAAGCATACGATGAGGTATTTGGGGGGCGATCTCTAACATGGCCAAAAATTCTCCAGTGTTGCCATATTTCCGTGCGGAAGTTTCAGAACGTAACACTGCTTGCGCATCATTTTTTTTTTAACAATGGCTTTTCCTTTTGACGTTTGAAAGGGAAAAGATTGGTTCGTTCGTCGAACTGATTTATTAAAACTCGGATAGTCAACGATTTGATTACGTCAGCAAACAAAATAACGAACTATGAATCTGGTATGAGTTCTCTCTCTCTCGTCGGTTATTATATTTGCGGAAGAGCATTCTTGCGGCGCCATTTGCTTGGTCCCTGGCTACAAAAATAATTTTATGATTTTATGATTTATTCTTTCGCTCAGGTCGTCTGCTCGTTTCTTCACCAATGAACGCATTTCCAAAATTCATTATCTTAAGCGATGTAGAAAGAAACCCCAAAACACTTCCGAATTTCTTTTTTGCTGTCCGTTTGATAGACGGTGGTGGAAAGTACAAAATTCTTTTGCGGGAAGAATCATTTCCTCCACGGTCCGACTTTTTTTTTTTATTTTGTTCACGTTAGCTTGCCGTATGTTTTCGAATGGCTCTCTTCTACTGCGAGCTCGAATTTTACGTTAAATTAAACATCGCCCATCAGAATAAATATTTAATTCGTTTCCTGGAAGTACGAAAACAAATGGAGCTGCTACGTGTTTCTCTTTGAAGAAGGCGAAGTAAGTGCGCGTGCACAATCGTATTTTAACGAAATGCAGGGAACCACATTTCTTTGAAAAAAATTAATATAATAAGCACTCAGAAAATGTTGATGTAACATAACCCGGATATGAAACGTTTAAAATCTACGCACACATCTGATCCGATCGACTTAATTAATAACTTGCCTACTTTAGGACGAGGAAGGAGCGTGTGTTAGTTAGTTAGTTAGTTAATGGATTGGACCTTGGTATTATTATTTGCAAGAACATGATTTATGTTTATAATCAAGTAACTTGGAAATAATATTCGGTGATTTGTAATTAAATTAGTTTCGGTGGGCGGTGTAGTAACTAAAATCGACGCGTGGTATGTGAAAGCGTCGGTTTTAATCTCTTTTACGGCCTACATGCATTAATTTATTATCTGTTTACGCAACTCGATCTTTAATTCGAAGCTTTGAGAAACGAACGAGATATTAGAGGCATGTGCAGGAGAAGGCGAGTGTCGTAAGGAGTGTAATCTCAATTGCGCTTACTTTTTACCATAAGTAAAAGACGTGCTTTTACGCAATTCTAGCAATCTTCAGTACTTACAAGAAAAGTAAAAAACGCCTTCGATGTTTGTATACAGAAGCTAAGTCTCTGTCAAATATGAAATGGTCCACTTTTCATGAAGTTACTTAAACGATTGAGGTATAAAGATAATAAATTTTGTGGATTCTTCTGTTTGGTTAAAAAAAAGTCGTACCGCGGAGGAAATGATTTTTCCCCCGTACAAATATTGAATTCTCCGCCACTGCGTTTTAAATAAAAATCGGACTTTCTTTCTTCGTTGTTTAAGTTAATGAATTTAGGAAGACATGCTTTATTGTCTTCAATTTTTTGTTACGATTGAAAATTTTTGGTATTTCGAGTCACCCTGTATTGTATAGGAACTAGAAAGACCGTTACGTGCAGATCCTCAGGTTTCTTCAACATATTCCACTAGTAAACAAAAGCCATCACCTATGCTTCACTGTAACGTTCCATTTCACTCATTCCCCGGCGTAATTCGACTGTCTTCTTTTAACAACTCCCTTCTTTTGTTTACCCGTCGACCTCAAAGTGCGACGAAACGAATTTTGTAGCGACTGAAAACACGAGGTACACATCGTTGAATATGTCTTCAACCTTGTAATTTCTTCGGGTCGAAATTGCTTGAGCACAATACAGGGTGACCCGAAATGCTGGATATAAAAATTATAGACAATAATGGCTGTCTTCCTAAATTCATTAACATAAACGACGAAGAAAGAAAGCCCACCGGTAGTGGACAACGTGACAACGGGAGGGGCCGCCTTGAACGGTGACGCGACATATTGATCATATCACACCCCTCCGTCGAATTTCGACTCTCGTTGGATACCGTCGTTGGCCTGACGGCTGACGTGAAAGCAAAATGGACGTTTTAAAGGTCCGCTTTGCTTTTGTTTATTGTTATTGTAACGTCATGTTTGCGTTAAATTTGAATTAAGCAACCTTTCGTTGCACGCTTTTAATTCATTTGCATTTTGAGATTTATCTTTGCCTATGTAAACGAAAGACGGATCTATGCTTCGGGTTGAGACGGATCCATGCTTCAGGTTAAGACGGATCCATGCTTCGGGTTAAGATGGATCCGTGCTTCGGGTTTTATGCAAATTTTATTTGTTAGTACTTCTCGTTTATTGAACAGTGACGCGACATATTGGCCTCACACCCCTCCGTCGAATTTCGATCTCGTTGGATACCATCGTTGACCTGAGAGCTGACGCGAAAGCAAAATGGACGTTTTAAAGGTCCGCTTTGCTTTGTTTATTGTTATTGTAACGTTATGTTTGCGTTAAATTTGAATTAAGCAACCTTTCGTTGCACGCTTTTAATTCATTTGCATTTTGAGATTTATCTTTGCCTATGTAAACGAAAGACGGATCTATGCTTCGGGTTGAGACGGATCCATGCTTCAGGTTAAGACGGATCCATGCTTCGGGTTAAGATGGATCCGTGCTTCGGGTTTTATGCAAATTTTATTTGTTAGTACTTCTCGTTTATTGAACAGTGACGCGACATATTGGCCTCACACCCCTCCGTCGAATTTCGATCTCGTTGGATACCATCGTTGACCTGAGAGCTGACGCGAAAGCAAAATGGACGTTTTAAAGGTCCGCTTTGCTTTGTTTATTGTTATTGTAACGTCATGTTTGCGTTAAATTTGAATTAAGCAACCTTTCGTTGCACGCTTTTAATTCATTTGCATTTTGAGATTTATCTTTGCCTATGTAAACGAAAGACGGATCTATGCTTCGGGTTGAGACGGATCCATGCTTCAGGTTAAGACGGATCCATGCTTCGGGTTAAGATGGATCCGTGCTTCGGGTTTTATGCAAATTTTATTTGTTAGTACTTCTCGTTTATTGAACAGTGACGCGACATATTGGCCTCACACCCCTCCGTCGAATTTCGATCTCGTTGGATACCATCGTTGACCTGAGAGCTGACGCGAAAGCAAAATGGACGTTTTAAAGGTCCGCTTTGCTTTGTTTATTGTTATTGTAACGTCATGTTTGCGTTAAATTTGAATTAAGCAACCTTTCGTTGCACGCTTTTAATTCATTTGCATTTTGAGATTTATCTTTGCCTATGTAAACGAAAGACGGATCTATGCTTCGGGTTGAGACGGATCCATGCTTCAGGTTAAGACGGATCCATGCTTCGGGTTAAGATGGATCCGTGCTTCGGGTTTTATGCAAATTTTATTTGTTAGTACTTCTCGTTTATTGAACAGTGACGCGACATATTGGCCTCACACCCCTCCGTCGAATTTCGATCTCGTTGGATACCATCGTTGACCTGAGAGCTGACGCGAAAGCAAAATGGACGTTTTAAAGGTCCGCTTTGCTTTGTTTATTGTTATTGTAACGTTATGTTTGCGTTAAATTTGAATTAAGCAACCTTTCGTTGCACGCTTTTAATTCATTTGCATTTTGAGATTTATCTTTGCCTATGTAAACGAAAGACGGATCTATGCTTCGGGTTGAGACGGATCCATGCTTCAGGTTAAGACGGATCCATGCTTCGGGTTAAGATGGATCCGTGCTTCGGGTTTTATGCAAATTTTATTTGTTAGTACTTCTCGTTTATTGAACAGTGACGCGACATATTGGCCTCACACCCCTCCGTCGAATTTCGATCTCGTTGGATACCATCGTTGACCTGAGAGCTGACGCGAAAGCAAAATGGACGTTTTAAAGGTCCGCTTTGCTTTGTTTATTGTTATTGTAACGTCATGTTTGCGTTAAATTTGAATTAAGCAACCTTTCGTTGCACGCTTTTAATTCATTTGCATTTTGAGATTTATCTTTGCCTATGTAAACGAAAGACGGATCTATGCTTCGGGTTGAGACGGATCCATGCTTCAGGTTAAGACGGATTCATGCTTCGGGTTAAGATGGATCCGTGCTTCGGGTTTTATGCAAATTTTATTTGTTAGTACTTCTCGTTTATTGAACAGTGACGCGACATATTGGCCTCACACCCCTCCGTCGAATTTCGATCTCGTTGGATACCATCGTTGACCTGAGAGCTGACGCGAAAGCAAAATGGACGTTTTAAAGGTCCGCTTTGCTTTGTTTATTGTTATTGTAACGTTATGTTTGCGTTAAATTTGAATTAAGCAACCTTTCGTTGCACGCTATTAATTCATTTGCATTTTGAGATTTATCTTTGCCTATGTAAACGAAAGACGGATCTATGCTTCGGGTTGAGACGGATCCATGCTTCAGGTTAAGACGGATCCATGCTTCGGGTTAAGATGGATCCGTGCTTCGGGTTTTATGCAAATTTTATTTGTTAGTACTTCTCGTTTATTGAACAGTGACGCGACATATTGGCCTCACACCCCTCCGTCGAATTTCGATCTCGTTGGATACCGTCGTTGGCCTGACGGCTGACGTGAAAGCAAAATGGACGTTTTAAAGGTTCGCTTTGCTTTGTTTATTGTTATTGTAACGTTATGTTTGCGTTAAATTTGAATTAAGCAACTTTTCGTTGCATGCTTTTAATTCATTTACATTTTGAGATTTATCTTTGCCTATGTAAACGAAAGACGGATCTATGCTTCGGGTTGAGACGGATCCATGCTTCAGGTTAAGACGGATCCATGCTTCGGGTTAAGATGGATCCGTGCTTCGGGTTTTATGCAAATTTTATTTGTTAGTACTTCTCGTTTATTGAACAGTGACGCGACATATTGGCCTCACACCCCTCCGTCGAATTTCGATCTCGTTGGATACCGTCGTTGACCTGACAGCTGACGTGAAAGCAAAATGGACGTTTTAAAGGTTCGCTTTGCTTTGTTTATTGTTATTGTAACGTTATGTTTGCGTTAAATTTGAATTAAGCAACCTTTCGTTGCATGTTTTTAATTCATTTACATTTTGAGATTTATCTTTGCCTATGTAAACGAAAGACGGATCTATGCTTCAGGTTGAGACGGATCCATGCTTCAGGTTAAGACGGATCCATGCTTCGGGTTAAGATGGATCCGTGCTTCGGGTTTTATGCAAATTTTATTTGTTAGTACTTCTCGTTTATTGAACAGTGACGCGACATATTGGCCTCACACCCCTCCGTCGAATTTCGATCTCGTTGGATACCGTCGTTGACCTGACAGCTGACGTGAAAGCAAAATGGACGTTTTAAAGGTTCGCTTTGCTTTGTTTATTGTTATTGTAACGTTATGTTTGCGTTAAATTTGAATTAAGCAACCTTTCGTTGCACGCTTTTAATTCATTTGCATTTTGAGATTTATCTTTGCCTATGTAAACGAAAGACGGATCTATGCTTCGGGTTGAGACGGATCCATGCTTCAGGTTAAGACGGATCCATGCTTCGGGTTAAGATGGATCCGTGCTTCGGGTTTTATGCAAATTTTATTTGTTAGTACTTCTCGTTTATTGAACAGTGACGCGACATATTGGCCTCACACCCCTCCGTCGAATTTCGATCTCGTTGGATACCGTCGTTGACCTGACAGCTGACGTGAAAGCAAAATGGACGTTTTAAAGGTTCGCTTTGCTTTGTTTATTGTTATTGTAACGTTATGTTTGCGTTAAATTTGAATTAAGCAACCTTTCGTTGCATGTTTTTAATTCATTTACATTTTGAGATTTATCTTTGCCTATGTAAACGAAAGACGGATCTATGCTTCAGGTTGAGACGGATCCATGCTTCAGGTTAAGACGGATCCATGCTTCGGGTTAAGATGGATCCGTGCTTCGGGTTTTATGCAAATTTTATTTGTTAGTACTTCTCGTTTATTGAACAGTGACGCGACATATTGGCCTCACACCCCTCCGTCGAATTTCGATCTCGTTGGATACCATCGTTGAACTGAGAGCTGACGCGAAAGCAAAATGGACGTTTTAAAGCTCCGCTTTGCTTTTGTTTATTGTTATTGTAACGTTATGTTTGCGTTAAATTTGAATTACGCAACGTTTCGTTGCACGCCTTGAGATTTATTTTTGTCTTTGTAAACGAAAGATTTCTTCTTGCAAATTTCGGTTGTTATTTTACAGTGTCTGCCCAGATTTACTTAACATGTAGAACTTCTTTTTATTACAGTTTTTTCGAAAAAAATAATTTTGTAGAAAAGTTTTACTTGCTTCTAAATTCCTGCGCTAGTTATTACTAGTTCGATTGTCCTCAAATTGTTCTGATTTTTTTCTTAAAAAGAATTTATTCATGGTAAAAATACCTAAGCTATTAAAATTAATTATCGTTTGGGTTGCTTACAATTTTGTTTATTTATTTCGAAAGAACTGCTGATGACGAAGAAAATTAGAACGAAGAAAAAAAAAGAAGAGGCCAGCGAAAATCTTCAAATTAAAGATGAGAAGAAACTGACGATATTTTAGGCGGAAAGTCCTAATCGAGGAATATATGAATTGTAAAAAACAAGTGAAGAACGAAGCTGGAAGAAGAAGCAGTTTATAACTATGAGAGGAAATGAAGAAATTCGAAAAGAAACTGAATATTTAGCTTATCAAATAAATACGGAATTCAAGAAGCAAAATAAAAAGCAACATTGGAAGCACCCGAGATGGTCAGGAACTTAAAAATCGAGAAGAAGAAAAGAGAAACAATCAAATTGAGAAGCAAAAGAGTAAGAAAGAGAAAAAATTAAACGTACTTCAGGAGATGGATCATTAAAAAAAAAATGAAGAAACTCTTCTGCAGACCAACAAATGAAGAAAAGAAAGAAAGTAACAGTAGAAGTAACAGCTAAACACAATAACATAAATAAAACTAAGATAGGTAGGTACTGTAGCGGACAATAAAATCCGGGCACGTCATTACTACAATGTAAACTTACTTTAATATTTGTGACGTTTATTTATTAATCTTTGCTTTACGTTTTGACAGAAACATAACCTCAATAAAAGCCTGTGAGTTTCTAAATTTGTGTCAAAATGCATGACATGTCATTGTCCGGATTTTATTATCCGCCACTGCACATACTTCATTATTATAAAATTTTTATAAATACAATCCAACAGTGGCGTAGATAGGGGGGGGACATTTTTCTAAAATATAGTGTTCCGCGTAATTCATGCAAAAAAGCTTCGTTATTTTTTTGTTCGCTGTTTGACGTTTTATAAATAAAAAGTTTAATCCGTACTCGTTATATTTTTTATCGCCAAATGCCAACCACCAAAATGTGAAGGATTATGGACAGGCGAGAAGGTAAAGAAAAAAGTGGTGGAAGATGAAAGTGGTTAAAAAATAGAGATTAAAAACTGAAAAGGAAAAGTGGAGGAAATTAAAAAAATTAAAGAACTGGGGAAGAACACAAAAAAAAACGTAAAAGAAACTAAAAAGAGAAATGAAAATTTCTGCACACAACAAAACAGATTTTTACAAACAAATTTAAGAGATACATATACTGGGTGTTCAAATTGAAGACTTCAACAAACCGAATTGATAATTGCAGACCGATCTCTTTATTAAAAGTTTAAGGCGCGTTCGCTTTTTGATTTTGAATTGCATCAGGATTGACAAGTTGCAGCCAGTTTGGTACTTAATGAATCATCCCATATAAGGCCGTTGAAAGTTTTTTTAAAATTTTATCGCAAATCGATTTTGATTGCAGTGGATTCCTCGAGCATCCTCTGTACAGCTGTTTCGGCCCTATTTGGGGCCTCATCAGCAAAAACAAGATGTCGCGTCTTAGACTTTCCATTACCATTACATCGTATTTGCGAATAACCTAGGACAATTTGCTCAAAAAAAAAGACTATCGATTTCTTTTTCTTTATCAAAAGAAAAAAATGTAAAATATAACAATCATCTTCAATTGCTCTCAATTGTGCAGAACTTAAAAACATGATAACATCTTTAAAATGCTCAAAACAAAAGATGAAGACGCCAACTTTAATCGCTCAAAATAAAAAAACAAAAGACGGTCGATTTCTTTTTCTTTGTCAACGCAGAAAAGTATATGTATTCCGAAAACTTAAAAAAAGAGACCAATCTCTTTGATTGTTGCAGAATGAAAAGAAAACGATAATATCTTCACTCAAAACGAAAAACAAACAATTCTGAGGAATTAAAAAGAAGGTATCAACTTTAATTGGTCAAAAAAAAAAAAGAAATCAAAAAGAAAACGAAAGCGAGAAAGAATGAAATATAAAAATTATCTTTAATTGCTCTCAAAAAATATATATTGTGCAGAACTTAAAAAAAAAAACGACAACCTTTAAAACTCTCAAAACAAAAGACGATCAATTTTGAAGAATTAAAAAGAAGATACCTACTTTAATCACTCAAAATTTAAAAAAAAAAAAACGAAAGTGAAAAGGAAATATATTCTGTGGAATAGAAAAAAAAAAGGACACGACTTTTTTCAATTGCTTAAGAAGGAAAACAAAAGACGATCGATTTCTTTTTCTCCTCAACAACAAATATATGAAACAACAAATATATGACGTCATCGATGATTTTGTTAAATTGGAGCGCTACTTTTTTATCGTTAAAAAATTAATTTAATTAAAAAAAAAATTCGTTGTTTAATTGCAAAGCCAAAATATGATTATGTCACATTGCCGGAACCATTAAAACAGATCTACAGGATGTCGTCAAAAAATACATGATATTTACATTTCACGTGCGATCGATTATAAATAAATAAATAAATAAATAATTTATTATTAATAACGATAAATTATAATATTTTTTTTTTAGTTACCAACTGGATTCAAAACTTTCGAATCTACGATCAACACTCAACTCGAGATCTTACTTACCATCATGTCATCCTGGACTATGTTTTCTTGTTTTTGTTTACAAACGTATTTATTTCTGTTATGTACCCTATTCAACCCACGAGGCATCGAACAAACAATATTATTATTAAAAAGTCTAGGGCGCGACATCTTGTAATCGCTTTTTGACTTAACATCGACAAATTGCAGCCAGTTTGCTGCTTAATAAGTCATCCTATACAAGGCGGCCAAGCGTGCCGTCAAAGGATGTTGAAAGTTTTAAAAAAATTTGTTCCTTATGCAATCTTGGGTCAAAAGGCGATTGCAAGATGTCGCGCCTTAGAATTTTCATTAGTATTAAATCGCAGTTGTGATTGGCTAGGACGGTCGGTTTGGTTTGCAGTGAAAGTCTCGAGCTGCTGACGATGCCCCAAATTGGACCGAAATAGCTGTACAGAGGATGCACGAGGAATCCACTGCAATCAAAACCGACTGGCAACAATATTTTTATCTCTTTATTATCAATATTTTCAAAGATTACTGAAAAAGTGCTTAGTATCCAAATAATCAACCAAAAGCGAGAGCCGTCTGTTTGCCATGCGAGCAGCAACAAGACTGCTACGAACTCTTAGCCAGGCACCTTACAATGCGCTAGGTTTGGGGTGGGAAGAAGAATCACTTGTTTCGGAAAAGCGAATAGCAGGCCTAGAATTCAAACGAGTGCTGCCTACCTGAGCCAGACTCATTACAACAAAGAAGGGGTGTACGGAGGCGGCTCCTCTGGCGGTCAAAGCTCCAAGCTGTACTTGTTTGTGCTACTGCTAATGCATTACTGTTAATATTAGCTTTGTTTATCAATGAAACAAAAGGCGAACGCTTTTCAAAAAAAAGAAAACCAATAATCCTTACATCTATTAGTCGCATTAAACTTACAATGAAAACTCAAATGATTTCTCCGTGAATTCTCGTCTGATTTGTTCTTTTAGTGCAGGAACTGCGTTCGTTTCTCTCTGTTCAAAGGCTGAAATTGATTTTCCGACCCAGACAACTTCCGTGAAACGGTAAACAACTAACTGTGAGAACCAGTGCGACACAAATAAACAAAATAAACGACGAAGTGAGGTAACGTCGCCTTGGCTGACCGGCCTTTCATTGAACGTTTCGCCGATGAAATTGTCACTTGGCATTGTGCATGTTATAATACCATACAGAAGACGTCCTTTTGTATTGCACGCCTGTCATAACGTAATTTCTCCTTGAAAATAATTTCTTTGCCTAATAAAAGTTTATTTTTTTGGTCAACCCTCGTATTTAATAAAGGCCGTTTCCCACTACTCCGTTCCTTATGCAGACGGGGTTTGGTTCAGTTTCTTAAACAATTTAATCTGTGCAGTAAATTTAAATAGAATCAAAAACTACCTGAGGAAATAGAATATGTTCCACATGCAGGCCGAAAATTTTTATTTCAGAAACTGAACCACCAACTCCTCCCCCAAACCTGAAATAATGCAGCCCAAAGCGGCCTTAATACAAAGTTGTTACCAAATTAAATAATTTTTTAAATGTTTATAGTAGGTGTGACTGTTGTTTATTGTAATCGAATTAAAAGAGGAGTGTCCTTAAATAAAATAAACATCCGCTCGATGAAAACAAAAACCTCGTGTAGGTATGTACGACAGCCTACATTCCGTCGTCGTGTTTTAGATACGTATAGACAAGATCAAGGGCAACACCAAGATCAAGGAACCGTTTACTACAACGTCTTTTTCGTGTGGGAGCGCTTTTTTTTGTAAGTCCCCCACAGATGTGCATCAGATGCCGATGTCGTAACTTCTTCGGCTCCTCCTTTTCCTCGTTTGCCCCAAATTAACCACAGAACGTTTTGTTGCAGGATCTGCCAAAAAACAACGAGAAGTCCTCAGGGTCACGCAGGTCCTGACCGCCGCCAAATTATCGCCCAAGCCAAATAATCATAGTACTAACGAAGGTAAGAATATTTGACTCAAAACCCACCCTCCAAAGGGTGGGTGGGTTTCGGATTACCTCTTAGCACAAGATTGTGGGTTGCTTTTGTTTTAAATGAAATGAAAAAAGAAACTACTTCCAAACGTTATGTACAAAACCCAAATATTTGGTAAAAAACTAGGGTGAAACTCGAACTTGTTTTCCTCAAAAACCATAAAAGTTAAACGAACGCAGATTATTTCTTGCGACACAACAGGTTTACGTTTACAGGTGGAACACACCTGATATGTTACGCTACACATGTGCTCTGTCGTTTTCAAAATAAACATTTCCTGTGTGAGACGCAAAGAAATAACTAACACGAGGAGGAGAGTTGGTGAATGAGAATGAGAAAGAGAAAGCGCGACTTCTTTCCGTGCATGGGTGAAAGCATGGTTGCCTGCGCGTCAGGCGCAAATACAACCGTCTATGAAACCTAAAGCAATCAGTAATGAAATGTGTAAAACAATATACTTGGAGCGATATGAATTGCCTATCACTTTCTCTTTTCTTTTAATTACAAGTGAAAGAGGTTAATTTAAATTTTTTTTAATCAATTGTAATTTTTATCTAAACTTTCATAAGCAATTAAATATTGAGATACCCAATTGAGGGATTTTTAAGATTGAGCTGAGTTGATAAATAATCCAAAAAAAAATCGCTCGGTATTTTTATATACAGGACGTAACACGACCCTACGGTCAGACAAATCAACTTCGTCGCCCCCGCTTATGTGTGTCACGTCAATCTCGATCTTGGTTACTTAGCGAATTTTATGCGTGGCAAACCTCGCATCCGATGTTGCCAACCCTGCATACCTTGAAATCCCAATGCAATTTAAAAAAATATCCCAAGTTACCACTTCAAGGACAAGGACAAGCAATAAAACGCTATTGTTGCGTTTATTTTACCATTTATTCAAAACGTTAACTTAAACTAAACTCGAAAAAAGTGGTGCAGGGTTGCCAATTCTTCCATGAACTTTTTCTCCATGGACGTTATAGTTGGAGAAACCCCCCTAAACTGGTACCAAGTCAGGGTCGAGCTGATTTAAACCGGTTGATTAAAATCACTGATTTTTGTTCGCTTAGAAAAAGAAAACTCATTCAATAAACAAAACTGGTTCGACTTTCTAAAATTAAGATATATTCTGAGACATTTGACGACTTTTGACGTAACGCAAAACAAAAGACGATCGACAATTAAGTAAAGAAAACTTGTAAAATTAAAAAAAAAATAAGAAAATTCTCATTTAATAAATTGAAATCGGTCGACTTTCTATAATTAAGATATATTTTAAGATATTCGACAATTTTGGCAATTTCTCACGTAAAATAAACAAAAGACGTTCGATCAAATAAATTAAAAAGATAGAAAAAATTAAAAAATAAAAATTGTGCAATTTTTGACATGTAATAAAACAAAAGGCGATCAAAAAAATGTACAAAATTTGTTAATTCTGCAAATTTTGACGTGTAATATAACAAAAGAAAATCAAGAAAATTTATAAAATAAAAAAAAAAAATTAAACAATCTCTTCAAATAAACAAAACTGATTCGATTTTCTAAAATGAACATATATGTTAAGATAGATAATTTTTGATGTAAAGTAAAACAAAAGACAATCGACAAAAAATAAAGAAAACTTGTAAAAATAAAGTAAATAACATAAAAATAAAAAAATTCTCACTAAATAAACTAAAATGGGTCGACTTTCATAAGTAAGATATATTTTAAGATATTTGACAATTTTACAAATTTTTTATGTAAATTAAAACAAAAGACGTTCAATAAAATAAATAAAGATTTAAAAAATGTTAAAAAATCTCTACAAATCAACAAAATTGATCGGACTTTCTAAAATTAAGGTATATTTTAAGAAATTTGACAATTGTGCAATTTTTGATATAAAATAAAACAAATAAATCAAGAAAATTTACAAAATTAAAAAATTTAAATAATCTATCTAAAATAAAGGTATATTTGAAAACATTTGACAGTTGTGCAATTTTTGACGTAAAATAAAACAAAAGACGATCGAGAAATAAATCAAGAAAGTTTACAAAATTAAGAACAAAACTATTCAAATAAACAAATAAATAAAAATAATTTACAAATTTTCACGTAAAATAAAATAAATGAAGATCAAGAAATAAATCAGGAAAATTTATAAAATTAAAATAAATTAAATAATCTCTTCAAAATAAACGCAACTGGTTCGATTTAATAAAATTGAGATATATATTAAGATGTTTGTTAATTCTGCAAATTTTGACGTAAAATAAAACAAACGACGATCAAGAAATAAATCAAGGAAACTTATAAATAAAAAAATAAATAAAGAATATGTTAATTAAGATACATATATATATTTGACAATTTTTGGCGTAAAGTAAAACAAAAGACGATCGACAAATAAATAAAGAAAACTTGTAAAATTAAAAAAAAAAAAAGTTAAAAATATAAAAGTTCTCATTAAATAAACTGAAATGGGTCGAATTTCTATAATTAAGATATATTTTAAGATATTCGACGATTTTACAAATTTTTACATAAAATAAAACAAAAGATGTTCGATTAAATAAATTTAAAAAAATTCTAAAATCAAGATATATTTTAAGATATTTCATATCTCTGCACATTTTGACGTAAAATAAAACAAAAGACGATCGAGAAATAAATAAAGAAAAATAAAATTTGTTCGACTTTCTAGAATTAAGTACTAAAATGAAGATATATATTAAGATATTTGTTAATTCTGTAAATTTTGACGTAAATAAAACAAATGACGATCAAGAAATAAATCGACTAAATTTATAAATTAAAAAAAAAATTTTTAATTCTTCAAATAAACAAAACTAGAATTAAGTTCTAAAATGAAGATACGTATTAAGATATTTGACAATTGTGTAATTTTTGGCGTAAAATAAAACAAAAGACGATCGAGAAATAAATCAAGAAAGTTTACAAAATTAAAAAAAAATAAAAATTAAATAATCTCTTCAAATAAACAAAAATTGAGATATATATTATAATATTTGATAATTCTACAAATTTTGACGTAAAACAAAACAAACGACGATCCAGAAGCGGACAAAATTTATAAAATTAGAAAAGCAATAACAAAAAAATAAAAAAATTCTCACTAGAAGAAAGTAATAGATCTATTACAACTGTAAATAGCGCTGGCAACAGTGGTTACGCTCTCTCCTCTCGCGTAAACGAACATTAACGATTTGACTATAGGCGCGCGACACTTACTGTATATGTACAATTACTACAACCTCGTGCGGGCAATAAAGAAACATCCTTTCATCGTTAATCATAATGTATAATTGACTTGTAAAAATATAATAAATTATTATTAATTAAATTAAATTATTATTAATTGATTTTGAGAAAACAATTGGAGGGCGGGCACCTACGAGGAGATTTTCTGGGCTTCTCTAAATGCTCAGATATTATAACTGCTATAGAAAGCACAAAACAAAATAAAAAGTTTGTCTCGTGGAGAATATTTTAATTTAAAATCGAATGAACTCTTCATGCAAAAAAAATTACTTGAAAATAAGTGTAAGTGATCTAAAGTTGGAACAAAGGTCGGCGAGCAATCTGCAAGAAAAAAGAAAAACGAGAGACGAAGCGTGTTGCTCGTTGTTACGTGATAATGATTGGGCGAATTTCTTTTTTTTATTTTATTTAAGCGTTTAGGTGTGACCGGTCAGTTTAGTTTTGTTGTTGAGGTTGAATGTGCGATTGTTTTGAATCGGGAGTTAATAATAAACAAAAACATTCGAAAAGTGCGAGTTTTGTGATTTCCCAACACGTGCATTACGTGAAATTAAAAAAGAAAAACATGCGTTAGGTAAATATGTACAGAAATTATAATTCTTGATACTCGGTCAAATCATTAGTTGGAAGTAACATAACGTTTTGGAATCTGCCCCAGGTTCATCCTCAGCGCGTCCGCAAAGCTTAAAAATATCAAAAACTTCGTGAACTCTGAAAATGTTTGCTCTAAAACAAAAGATAAAATGCGTAACATAATTTCATTTAATTTTATTCACCTTTGCAGTTGCCAAGAAGACTTCCTCGACACTGAGCCCCGATGTCAAGGCCAACAACAAGAAGAATATTTTTACAACGAAGGAAAAGAAGAAAGATGTTATTCCGAAAGGTAAGTGACTTTGTTTGTTTAATTTGTTAATTGTTTTATGCTCGGGATTACATATTACGAATTTTTTTCGTAATTCCGTTCATCTGACAACAAAAAAAATTATTTAAAATATAGATCGTCTCTATTGAGTGATTAACAGAGAGCGGATTTTAGCTAAAATACTTCATACAGTAACGTCTCATATTAACATCCTCAAAATCTTACAGTAATATGTTACTTTAGAGCATAGCAACCATTACTCCATAGCAACGTAATAATTACTATTGTTTTTTTTTATTTTCAATACCCGTCAATTGTGTCAGTTATTAATGTGATAGTGATTAATGTCATTTCTACGCTTCTACTTCTAGTATACGCAAAAGTGTTCTCTAAACTCGTACGGCTTTCAAAGTTATTCGCTCGCTCGTACCCAACCAAGCCAAACTCGTTTAGTAAAACATCACTTTCCTAAACTCGTTGCGCAACATTCAAATACATCTTTCAATTTCATTAGAAAAACGCTCAAATAACTCTACTTCTAATGAAACGAATTTAAGAAATCTTTACCATACAAATCTAAACTCCGGTCTCTAGTAATTAATTTTTTTTATTGACTCATCCGAAATTGTTTCCTGCCAGTCACCCAAACAACTTTCGGTTACGTAAGCCCTCCGTTCTGCGACGTCTAAAAAAAAATGTCGTCGGTGCGCAGAAAAAAATTTAAATCGATAGGTTGGAGGTAATTGACCTTAATTTTTCTATCGCCGTTCGAATCGATGCGAGAAAGTGGACGGGTTGGGGAAAAAAAATCGCTACTGTCAGATGGCATCCGCGAATGGTATAACAACGAGTTCTCGGAGTTTTTTCACCTTGCGAGCTTTCGTCGCCATTCCGTCGCGAAACTAATAAAAATTAACAAAGTTGTCGATTTTCCTTACTTTTTAGCATTAGCTTTTGTATTCTTGATTATGTCTTCAACGGCGACATCGCACGGTCAATTTTTAAACTAAAATTGTGCGAGAAACTTTAGGGAATCTTAAGCGCTTTAGGGACAAAGCGAAATCCCTTAAAGCTCAACGAGAACTAAGAAATTAAGTAATAATTTCAATTACTATTCTAAAAAGAGCAAGGATAACCGAAAAATTAACAGCGCCATCTACCGGACGTAACTAATTTTTCGTGTTTTTATGGATTTTTTTAAGGCAGCTTTACCGCTCGCAATTTTCATTGCCGACGATGAATAATTGCAGCCATAAAAGTTGTTTGCAATAAAAGTTCAACACACAAGACGAATCAAGTGAGGTTACGTCGTTTGTCACATTTGTCATTTATTATTATTTTTTTCTTATAGAGTTGGTATTTCACATATTACCACCAAATTACCCAGAATCGCCATTGAAGTGCAGAGAGAGAAACGGGTTCTATCTCTTGCAATTGCAATGAAAATTGCCTCAACCAATTAAAATACAAAATACTGCGCATGTGTCTTATAGAAATCACTGCAATTGTTTATAGAAAATTGCAAACTAAATCGGCCTTTATTCTTTCGGCACGAAACGTTCGAAATTCAAATCAGACTTCCATTTGTTTGTTTGTATTTTTTTTTCTTTATCTTGTAAGCACCTGCAATCGCTAAATGGACGATTTCTGGCGAGAAGCTTTCAAAAATCAAATCAAGTTTTCATTTGGTTTTTTTTTTTGTAACTTTTCATTTTACCCCTTCTTGTTGTAAGCATGAGGCCGAGAACAAATGAAAAATCGACGATTTTCGCCGCGAAACTTTTCAAAATAACATTAAACTTTCATTTGTTTCTTTGTATTTTATTACCGCCGTTACCATAATCCCTATTTTCCGACCGGAACTCTTTGAAAGTCAAATAAATCGAGCTTTCATTTGTTTCCCACAGCATTTCATTGTTTTTCTGTTTCTTCTCGTAAGCAAAAAATAAACAAATGAAACATTGGCTTTTGAAAATCAAACTAATCAAGTTTCCATTTACTAATTTTTTTTTCATTTCTTTCCCCTCTTCTTCTTGTGAGCAAAAATGAAACCGAGAACAAAAGAAAAATCGCGAAGCTTTCTAAAATAAAATCAAGCTTTCATTTGTTTCCTCGTATTTAATTTTTTTTTTTCTTGTTTTCATTTGTTTTTTTTTGTACTTTTTCGTTTTATGCCCCCTTCTTTTTGTAAGCAAGAACGAAGCCGAGAACAGATGAAAAATCGACGATTTCGGGTGCGAAGATTTTAAAAATCAAACCGAGTTTTCATTTGTTTGTTTGTTTTTTTTCTTTTCGATGCTCGGAACAAATGAAGAATCAAACGTTCGGAATTAAAAGTAAACTTTCATTTGTTTTATTTGTAGTTCATTTTTTTTTGTCCTTTTCGTTGGCATTCGTTTCTCGTGTAACAGATGCAACATGCATTCTCTTTTTTTCTTTTTTCTTTTGTTTTCTGTTGGCGATTTAATTTTCTTGCACTTCGCTCCAAAAACGTCAATTTTTTTTTTTATTTTTCCTTTTGATAAGATAAAGAAATCGGCAGTCTTTTGTTTTGTTTTTACTTTGAGCAATTTTATTACCTTTTTAAATTCTGCACGATATTTTTCTGTTTTTGAGCAATTAGTGTTGATATCTTTTTTTTTTATATCTTTTGTTTAATTCCGCAGAATTTTTTTCCCTTTTTAGTTTTGACGAAGAGAAACAAATCACTCCGCTTTTGTTTTTATTTTTTGAGCAACTAAAGTCGATATCTTTTTTTTAATTCTTCAGAGTCGACGCCTTTTGTGTTGAGCAATTTTTAAATTCTGCAAAATACTTTTTTTTTATTTTTGGACAATTGATGTTAATATCTTTTTTTTTTATTCTTCAGAATTGATCGTCTTTTGTTTTGAGCAATTTTATTACCTTTTTAAAATCTGCACAATATTTTTCTATTTTTGAGCAAATAGTGTTGATATCTTTTTTTTTTAATTCTTCGGAATTGATCGTCTTTTATTTTATATTTTTCTATTTTTAAGCAATTAGTGTTAATGTCTTTTTTTTTTAATTCTTTAAAATCGATTGTCTTTTGTTTTTTAAGTTTTCGGAATACGTATACTTTTCTGCGTCGACAGAGAAAAAGAAGTCGATCGTCTTTCGTTTTCCTTTTTGAGCAATTAAAAGTGCTTCTTTTAATTCCGTAAAATGTATTTCCTTTTTGCAATCTCTCGTTTTTGTTTTTTATTTTGAGCGATTGAAGACGGTATCTTCTTTTTAGTTCTTCAAAAATTGATCGTCTTTTGTTTTGAGCATTTAAAAGTGTTTTTTTTTAAGTTCTACATAGTACATATTTTTTTTAGCAATTAAAGATGATACTTATATTTTTTTTTCTTTTGATGAAGAAAAAGAAATTACTCCGCTATTGTTTTTTTCCTTTTTTTTTGAGTAATTAAAGTTGATAGCTGTTTTTGATTCTTCAGAGTCGATCGCCTTTTGTTTTTTGTTTTGAACAATCAGAGATGGCATGATTTTTCAAAGTTCTTTTTTTTGATTCTTCAGAATTGATCGTCTTTTGTTTTGAGCGACTTCGTTGTCTTTTTAAAATCTACACAATATTTTTTTTTTATTTTTGAGCAATTCTTTATTCTTTCAAGGTGATATTTTTTTTAAGTCTTCGGAATAAAGAGAAATCGAGTTTTTTTTTTTTGAGCACTAAAATGGTATCTTTTTTTTTTTATTCCGCAAATTTTTTTTCTTTTTGCTTTTGATGAAGAAAAACAAATCACTCCGCTTTTGTTTTTCCCTTTTCGAGCAATTAAAGTTGATAGCTTTTTTTTTAATTCTTCAGAGTCGATCGTCTTTTGCTTTTTTGTTTTAAGCAATTAGAGATGGTATGGTTTTTTAAACTTCTGCACAATATACCATAATTAAAACATTTTTTTTCAATTAAATTAATTTATTTTTTAACGTTTATTTGCAAAACAAAAATATAATTGTGCCACATTGCCACCCAATCAGGAAGAGCATGTCTACAAGACTTTATTAAAAAAAAAATAAAGTAGTAGCATTTCACCAACGCCATCTATGAAATTTTTATGTCAAAACATGGCCAAAACTATTAAATGAACCTGTCCTTTAAAACCTACTTTAATTTTTTTAATGGATTTCTTTTTTTTTAAACTGTTGCAAACATGTCTGGTTTCATTTGTGAATGTTTCATTTATTTCCAAGTTTTTTTTTTTGTAATGAATTCTTGTATTTTCACTTTTTTCATTTTTTTTCCTTTCATCCACCTGTAATAAAAACCATCTTATTCTTTATGATTGTATTTTCTTCTTTTAAAACTACATTTTTACAAACTTCAAACTACAACACAGAATGATTTCAATTATGTATAAATACAACGATTTTCTTACGAACGAATTAATTCTAAGGGTGTTTCATCCCCACGTTCACGTTTATGGCCTTCGTACCCTCCTCGTCTTCAACAATTTTCGCATCCGGTCTCGGACGCAACTGAGAATTCTCAGTGAAGCTCAGGACGAATCTGGGATGCTCGCGAAAAAATTTTTCTGTCGTTGATCCCCCTATCAACGGATCGCTCTTGTCAGTTTGTAAGTCGCTGGTTTTTCCGTCAACACGAAGCAGATCTAAGCGATTGTGGAAAACGTAGCAGTTAATAACGGCGATCCTCATAGCTTCCGTCCAGGACATCAAGGACTTTTGTTCTTCACCACGCCGATCGATACGTACGTTCGACCAAGGCAGCACGCAGATCGGCCACCAAGAAGGTTGCTTCTCGGGAATCCCCCAGCCAGGTCGTCCGGACCCCGAGGAAATCTTCAGCAAACGTGGCAGTAGAGTCCGCAGCATCCCCTGCGTGGCATCCTCGATGTCAACGCGTCTTCCGTTCAACTCCAACGGGGGCAGATACGTCTGGTATTCCTTGGAAGAGCTCGACTTGTCGAGGTCTTCGCCTAGGCATTTCAGCAACGCATCCTTGCTTCTGTTAATCACGCCGATTAGTGGCTGCGTGCCGTAAGACCTGAAGCGTTTTTTTATGGAATCTGCGTAGATCAAGGATACCTGTTCGCCGACGATGATCGCGTATTCTCCTAGAATTCCGTTCATTTTTTCCACTAGTTTTTTGCGTTGGAGTTTCTTGAGTTTCCGCACGTACTCCTGGTGCTGGGTTGGCTTCTTGCGCTTGATGGGGTGACTCGACGTCTCGTTCTCATTTGAAACGGAATCGTCGGATGTTGACGAATAATCTGCTTCCATTATTCACTAAGTTTTACTCTTTAATGGCGTCAAAGTCAAAATGAGGGCAAGGAGGGCAAGTTGGTGGTGGTAAGCAGTGTTACCAACGTGTAAAAAGCAAGAGTTGCCAAATAATTCACTTTCAACATAGAAAAGAGCAATTAAGAATGACTTTTTACGTTCCTACAGAAACGCCAATTTTGAACATTTTGCGAAACAGATTTTTTAATAAATATTTAGAGAAAAAATTTTGCTTTTCGAAAGTGATCATAATAAAATAAACTGATAACAAGATTGAAAGTTTAGCTTAGTAAACCTATAACGGTTTATTTTTATTTATTTCATTCGTTCCTTAATGAGACGAGTAATTTCTAAAACCGCACAAGAACCCCTGGTATTTCACACGTATGTAACTTTCGACCCAAATAAGACCCACGTCAATGTTGAAATGTCTTTAAATCGCATCTTCTGATTAAGGCAAAACCAATTAGCCACCAAACAAAGCCAAAACCAGTCACTTTCGTTTACGTTTTACGCAAAATAGCAATTTACGATCGAGCCTGCATTTTTTTCTTAATTTTCACTGCAAAACAGCATTCGATTTCAATCATTTCAAAAAGAGAGAGAGACGTGTATTATACTCGCATGTACGTGATAGTATGTGTGTTGAAACGCAAACTTTTCATTTCTTAGAGCCCAATGGTAAACAGACCGAATCAAAATATGAATATTAATTTAAAAAAATGTAGTCTGTGAATAAATACTTGAAATAAAACTTAAGAGTCCCTATTGCAATAATAATAATGAAAGTGACTGTTGCGTCCGCCACTTCCGATTGTTTGTGTGAGACTCGAGACAAGCAGCACACGTCAAGGACCGCCGAAATCCAGTGGGTTACGTAAAGTTTCACACGCATCTCACTTTCTGTTCCAACATCCATTCTGATTCCCGATGGTTAAGTTTAAAGTTAACGACCGTGATAATCGGAGAAAGGCCTGTGAGAAGAAGGTGTGCGTGGCAATAATTTGCTTTGTGGATTATTCAAAACGCGCTCACCGGCATGGGTTTCACCGAAAACTCGCGCCATTCAAATCGCCGAAGGAGTGACCGACCGAGATCTCCGTGGCAACAAACAAAATCTAAACAAAATTAAATATATCGGACAAATTCATACAAAAACAATTGTGTGTCTTGTAGCGTTTTCAATTCACTGCACTGTCAGTTACATTGCATTACTACGAACTACGTTGGAATATTCTATTTTTTATTGCATTTTTGGATTCGCCAGGCGATTTTAGCTTGAAATGATGTGTCGCATGATGGGCCTAATGCGAGCGGTTGCTGAGTTGTAGGTGTTCTAATTTTAGAACTCGAAGAACTGAGCGCGTTAAACCTATAGTGTGTGATACATGAAGTCAGGCTAGGATGAGCTCAGAAATTCAAATATCTAATAATATACAAGGTCCTGCATTAAGCAAAACGCAATTTCCAGTATAAAGCTAGGCATTGCGTCGGAATATTCCATTTTTTATTGCATTTTTGAATTCGCCAGGCGATTTTAGCTTGAAATGATGTGTCACATGATGGGTCTAATGCGAACGATTGCAGAGTTGTCGTTGTTCTAATTTTAGAACTCGAGAACGGAATGCGTTAAACCTGTAGTATGACACATGAAATCGGGCTAGAATTGATTCAGAAATTCAAATATGTAATAATATGCAAGGTCTTTATTTAAGAAAAACGCAATTTCTAGTATAAAGCAAAGCATTGCGACGGAATATTCCATTTTTTTATTCCATTTTTGGATTCGTGAGTCAATTCTAGCCTGAATTCATGTGTCGCATGACGGGTCTAACGTAATTTGTTCTTGAGCTCTAAAATTAGAACAAAATTGACCGCTCGAAAACCGTCATCATGCAGCACATGAATTCCAGAATCAATTCTAGTCTGATTTCAAGTGTCGCATTACGAGTCTTATGTCATTTGTTCTTGAGGTCTAAACTTAGAACCTTCGATTACTCGAGAACCGTCCACGGTAGACCCATCGTGCGGCACATGAATTCAGGCTAGAATTGACTCGCGATTTAAAAAATGCAATCAAAAATGGAAAATTCCGACGAAGTACCAAGTTATACACAAAAATTGCGTTTTTTCAAATGTAACACCTTGTGTATTATTGCATATTTGGATTCGCGAGTCAATTCTAGCCTGAATTCATGTGTCGTATGACGGGTCTAACGCAATTTGTTCTTGAGGTCTAAAATTAGAACAACATGGACCACTCAAAAACCATCATCATGCAGCACATGAATTCGAGAGTCAATTCTAGCCTGATATCTAGCGTCGCATTACAAGTGTTTTCTGATTTGTTCTTGAGGTCTAAACTTAGAACCTTCGATTACTCGAGAACCGTCCACGGTAGACCCATCGTGCGGCACATGAATTCAGGCTAGAATTGACTCGCGATTTTAAAAATGCAATAAAAAATGGAAAATTCCGACGAAGTACCAAGTTATACACAAAAATTGCGTTTTTCCAAATGCAACACCTTGTGTATTATTGCATTTTTGGATTCGCGAGTCAATTCTAGCCTGAATTCATGTGCCGCGTGATGAGTCTACCGTGGAGGGTTCTCGAGCAGTCGAAGGTTCTAAGTTTAAATCTCAGCAAGTCACATTACACTTGTATTACGACACTTAAAATCAGGCCAGAATTGACCCTCGCCGCATAATAGGTCTATCATGAACGATTTTCGAGTAGTCAATTTTATTCTAATTTTAGATCTCAAGATCAAATCACATTAGGCCTATAGTGCGACACATGAAGTCAGGCTAAAATTAACTCGCGAACCCAAAAATGCAATAATACACTAGGCGTTGCATTTGAAAAAATGCAATTTTAGTGCAGAACTCGGTACCGCATCGGAGTATTCCATTTTTTATTGCATTTTTGTACTCGTGAGTCAATTCTAGCCCAAGTTCATGTACCGCATGATAAGTTCATCAAGTAATAGATTTTGTTCTAATTTTAGAGCTCAAGAACAACTCACGTTAAACCTATAGTGCGACACATGAAGTCAGGCTAAAATTGTCTCGCGAATCCAAAAATGCAAAAATACACAAGGTATTGCATTTCATTTTTGTACTTATCCTTTGTTTTCTTTCTGTGGGTCGTATTTCCACACGCCAATCTTTTGTTTACTTTTTTCCTTTGTCTTTCTTCAGGATTATTTATTACAATCTAGTACATTCTCCCTCCTTAATTTTATTTTTTCGGTTTACGTTATTTTGATTTGTTGTGGTAATTTTGGGATAATTGAATTTCTTTTCGTCTTCGTTTTAAATTCAAAGTTTCGATTAAAGCCTGCCTGTGCACTCACGATCGAACGGGCGGGCAAACTTAAATTAAAAATAACGAGCGAGTGCTACTCGCTTTCCTCGGCCTTTAATCTTCACTCCACTCATTTATTTTTATGTGCCGCTGCACCTTTTAATTGAAACGTTCTTAATTCGCTCCTTCTACGAACTCTCGTTTATTCTCGCCGTCGAAACCAAACCAAATCGCCCGTTACAATCGGCGACCTTAGAAACTCGCCGTTAACAATGCAAAAGTAATTAATGCGCCGGCACGTGTTTTGCACGCATGTTTGAGTCCGGACCTGTCTCTATTATGAAAGGACGCAAAAGTTTACAAATTAGGTCCGTGCGTGTACGCGGACGGAAACTAGGTGAAGCAGTGGCGGCGGCGGCGGCGGCTGCGGCACAATCGGAATAATTGGCCGCTGATTTTCTAATTAATTTGCGCTTTTTTTTAATTTAGAATCGCGCGCCGCATTCCACATGGCGCGCGATTGTTACGTTTTAATGAACGAGCGGCGAAACTGAAAGCACGACGCAAAAGAAAAAACAACTTTCTGCTCTCAATTCTCAACCTTCATACAAATATTTGAATTTTTAACATGAAAAGCAAAATCTGTGTATGGGAAGGGGGTATCGATTTAGTTGAACACGATTGTGATGATGCATATAGAGAATAAAGAATAAATCTCTTTGCCAAACGCAATGTATGCTAAGAATCTGACTTGAAAAAAATGCAAATACATTTTTACGTATCCAGGAAGTACTTTGAGGTTTAATTTCTTCAATTTTTTTTGGAGATGACCTTGAAGTACGATCTTTTCAAGCCTCGATTTTCTCGAAATTTGAATTTTTCTAATTTTTTTTCCGATTTTTTTTTGTAATTTTATTGGATGGATCTTGACCTATGACATTTTCGAACATCAATTTCCAAAATTCCATTTTTTTCTTCTAATTTTTTACGATTTTCTTGGGAAGACCTTGACCTTTGACCTTTCAAACCTCACTTCTCAAAATTTCAATTTCTTTTAAATTTTTTGCAAATTTTTTTAGGGTTGACCTTGATCTTTGTCATTTTCGTACATCAATTTTCGAAATGAAGTTTTGTAAATGTTTTTCCTTTTTTTTTACAATTTCTTGGGTCTGACCTTGACCTTTAACTTTTCGAACCTGGATTTCCAAAATTACAATTTTTTCAATTTTTTTGCTATTTCCTTGGACTGACCTTGGCCTTTGGCATTTTCAAACGTTGATTTTTGAAATTAAAATTTTTTTTTCATTTTTTGTAATTTTTTGGGGGTTGATCTTGAACTTCGACATTTTAGAACGTCAATTTTCGAATTAGCATTTTTTTTAATGTTCATCGGGTTTTTCTTGCAATTTTTTTTAGATTGACCTTGACCTTTGACAATTTCGAACATCGATTTCCGAAATTCTAATTTCTTATTATTTTTTTGCAATTTTTGGAAATTTTTTGCGTTTGCCTTGACCTTTGACCTTTTCAAACCTCAAACTCTATATATATTTTTTTTCAAATTTTTGGGAATGACCTTGAATTATGATTTTTTCAAGCCATGAAATTCCAATTTTTCTAATTTTCTTTCAATTTTTTTGTAATTTTTTTGGGTTGATCATGATCTATGGCATTTTCGAATCAATTTTCGAAATTCTATTTTTAAAATTTCTTTAAAGTTTTTTACATTTCTTTTTTGGGAAGGACCTTGACCTTTAACCTTTTCAAACCTCAATTCTCAAAATTCCTATTTGTTTCATTTCCCCCGTGCTTTGCATTTTTTTTTCTTGGTGTGACCCTTTGACCTTTTCAAACCTCGATATACAAAATTCCAATTTTTTAAATTTTTTTACCATATTTTTGCAATTTTTTAGAATTGACCTTGACCACTGACATTTTTGTACATCAGTTTCCGAAATTCCATTTTTTGTAATTTTTGTCTTTGGCAAATTTTTTGGGTTGACCTTGACCTTTAACATTTTCATACATCAGTTTTCGAAATTCCATTTTTTTGTAATTTTTTTCCATTTTTACATATTTTTTTTGGTTGACCTTGATCTTTGACCTTTCTTAACCTCGATTCATGAAATTCCTTAGCCCTGACCTTGACCTTGGTTATTTTCCATTTTTTTGTAAATTTCTTTCGATTTTTTGCAATTTTTTTCTAGGTTGACCTTGACCTTTGACATTTTCATACATCAGTTTTTGAAATTCCATTTTCTTTGTAATTTTTTTCAATTTTTACAAATTTTTTTTGGTTGACCTTGATCTTTGACCTTTCTTAACCTCGATTCATGAAATTCCTTAGCCCTGACCTTGACCTTGGTTATTTTCGTACATCAACTTTCGAAATTCCATTTTTTTTGTAAATTTCTTCCGATTTTTTGCAAATTTTTTCTGGGTTGACCTTGACCTTTAACATTTTCACACATCAGTTTTCGAAATTCCATTTTTCTTTTGTAATTTTTTTCAATTTTTTACAATTTTTTTGGTTGACCTTGATCTTTGACCTTTCTTAACCTCGATTCATTACAATTTTTTTTAATTCTTTGTCTTTTTTTGCGTTGACCTTGACCTTCGGCATTTTCGTACATCAATTTTCGAAATCCCATTTTTTTGTAAGTTTTTTCCCATTTTTTGCAGTTTTTTTGGATTGACCTTGACGTTTGGTATTTTCGAACGTCGTTTTTTGAAATTCCAATTAAAAAAAATTACCATTTTTTGAAAATTTTTTGGGTCGATCTTGACCTTAGGCATTTCATATCGGAATTCCATCGTTTTAAAAAATGTTTCCCGTTTTTTCTTGCAGATGTTTTTATCTGTTGACCTTGACCTTTGGCATTTTCGAACGTCAGTTTTCGAATTTGCAAATTTTTTCCATTTTTTTGTAATTTTTTAAGTTGACTGAACTTTGACATTATCGAAGCTCGATTTCCAAAATTCTAATTTCTTTTTAATTTTTAAAGATTTTTGCCGTTTCCTTGGGTTGACCTTGAACTCTTGGGCATTTTCGTACGTCAAATTTTCGAAATTCCAATTTTTTTAAATTTACCACTTTGCAATTTGTTTGGGTTGACCTTGAACTTTGGCATTTGCGAAGCTCAATTCTCGAAATTCCGATTATTTTACAATTTTTTGTATTTTTTTTTGGATTGATCTTGACCTTTGACATTTTCGAAATTTAATTTTAAAAAAATTCAATTATTTTGGGAATGACCTTGACCTGTTCAAATCTCAATTCTCAAAATTCCTATTTTTTTTTAATTTCCCCCATGTTTTGCAATTTTCTTTTTTTTTGTTGACCTTGACCTTTGGGATTTTTGTACATCGATTTTTTGGAAATTGGATTTTCGTACATCCATTGTTTTGGAAATTTTTCCTATTTACAAAAAAAAATTTATTTTGGTTGAACTTGACCTTTGTCATTTTCGAACATCAATGTTCGAAATTCCATTTTTTTATTAATGTTTTACAATTATTTTAGAGGTGATCTTGACCTTTGTCCTTTTCAAACTTCGATTCTTAAAATTCCCATTTTTTGCCAATTCTGTTTGGGTTGACCTTGCCTTACCTTGACCTTTAGCATTTTCGAACATCAATTTTTGAAATTTCTTTTTTTTAATTGTACAATTTTGGGGATGACATTGACCTTGACATTTTCAAGCCTTGATTTCCACAATTTTTAAAATTCGCCCATTTTTTGCCAATTTCTTTTTGGTTGACTTTGACCTTTGGCATTTTCGAATTTGCTCAAGTTCCACGTTCGGGATTCCAAACTTCTGTAAAATTTATACAGGCGAAATTACTCAATTTACATTTTTCCCATCGTTCACTTGTTTGCCCCATACAACCAACGTCTTTGCCCATTTATGGAAGGCGCTTTCTACGTCCGCTCGGGTTCAAATTGATCCACAGTGGACATACACGTTGATGACATTCCAAAGGTCCCATTGTGTTGATGAGCGCGCGCGGAAGAGAACGTCTCTTCCTCACAAATTTAGCCGGATGAGTTGAGGAGGGGGGGAGGGGAGGGCGCGCGCCGCCGGTAGAAAGTGCCGACTTCAAAGAAAGTTTCGGCCGCCCTCTCCACCGTCGGCCGGCAGGCCAGGCGCGAAGAAAAAAGCAAGCGATCGCCCGCTGGTTCAGTCCCACCTGGCCCATGTGAACGCTTACATGGGTCCGTTACACCGGCTGGCGTCGCTGTTCAACACGAGTGCCGTTGACGCGAATCACAACAATTACAACACCATGGGCATGGGTGTTAAAGGGAAGAAGCACCATAAGTTCGCCAGTGACTTGGACATCTTCGTCAGGGAGTCCGAGAAGATTAAGAACAAGGCGTGCGTTTGGACGTCGATTAAGTTGCCCAAGAGAAATAACAAAGGTAAAATAACGCCGAAAGGGTTTGGAAATAATTTGCAAGTAACTCCCCCCCCCTTTAAATTTTTTGATTGGTCCATTTTGAAATTTAATTAATTCCTTGCGAGAGTTTGAATTTGGACTTGGTTCCGTGTGATTTTTTGATTGAAGGGATTTGCCCCCCCGAGGGACGTTTTAGGCGAAAAGTTGGCGCGCGACGCTGCGTATTCAGAGTTGTTTCATTCGTGTGTGTGCGTGTCAAAATGTCAGTGTCGCTCATTCCACTTCCATCATGTGTCTTCGTCGGTTCCCCAAAATTGCCGATGACGGCGGATAAGCGTAAGTAGTTGCCCCCCCGCCCGCCCTAAATAAAACCGAAACGGCTCGTTAAATTATACCAAAGCGAAACTTGGGACGATTTGCTTGATAACTGTCAAAAGTGTGCTTATTACGACCAATTTCTTTTCTTGAATTGCCCTTTCGTCTATTTGCTGTTATCTTTGTCTTGCTTCTTTGCTACTGTTTCTTGCTTAAGTTTTTCTCGATGTTCCTCTTCAATTTTTGGCAGGCAATTTAGTTCTCCATTGTCTATCTTTGTTGATCCTGGGGATGTCCTGCATAAAAAAGAATTAATTCAGTTGTTTTTCCTCTTACTGAATGAGTTAGGCAGTTGGCTCCCAATTCTTGGTTTTTGAATTATCTCCTTTGGCCAAATCTTCTGTATTTCGTGGGACAAAACTTTTGTAAAAAAAAATCGTTTCGATTAAAAAATATTTGTTTCGAAAGTGTCTGCGGTTTTGATTGAAAGATGGCGCTTTAAATATCCCTCTCTCTGTGACTAAATCTGAAAATAATGTACAGTCGTGAACAGTTCATCTCGGAAATTTGCTTAACGTCAACGCACAATGGAGCAAAAATCGAAATTAGTATAGTTTATTGCTTTTCGTTCTCTTTTAACTGTCCACGACTGTACGCGCAATATGATTTGATTATATTATTTATTTATTTTTTATTTTATTTTTTCGTAATTTAAAAAATGCATTGTATTTTAACTAAGAAGACAATTTGGTCACTAGATCAAGTAAAAATAAATAAAAATTACTTGATTACTAATTCATATATTTTTAATAACTTTAAGCGGCAATCATTAAAAAAAACAAACAAAAATGGATTATATTTTACCAGGTACTGAAAGTCCTAACCTTTTTAGTCCAAGTTCTAAATTAAAATTACTAAAAAAATGTAAAAAAAAATTAGTTGATTAGTGATTAGTTGCAGCAGTGATTAACAGATGGCGCTTTAAACGTCTCACCCGAATTGAAAGTAATTCGCGTTCTTGATAGCCCCAACCCTTTAGGCGCAAGTTTTCAATCAAACAAAACAAGTTACCAAACGATTAAAAAAAAAATAAATAAATTAACAAAAGAATTAAAAAAAAAACAAAAAAAAATTAGCCTCTGATTAGTTGCAACAGTTACTAAAAGCTGGCGCTTTAAACATCGTGCTTGAAATGAAAATGGTTCGCGCTCTTGATAACCCCAAACCCGTTGGTCACTAAATTAAACAAAACAAACGCTTTAAAAAATAAATTAATTAACAAAAGAATTAAGAAGAAAACAAAAAGAAAATTATGAGCACCTGCTATTTTTAATTTGCCCCTGATTAATTGCAACGGTGATTAACAGATGGCACTTTAAACGTCTCACCCGAATTGAAAATAATTCGCGTTCTTCATAACATTAAACTCGTTGGTCGCAAGTTCTAAATTAAAGTTACCAAACGATTTGAAAAGATAAATAAATTACCAAAAGAATTGAAAGAAACAAAAAGAAAATTATAGGCGCGTGCCATTTTTAATTTGCCTCTGATTAGTTACAACAGTAATTAACAGATGGCGCTTTAAACGCCTCACTCGAACTGAACTCGCGTTCTTGATAACCCCAACCCGTTGATCATAAGTTCTAAATTAAACAAAACAAGTTACCAAGTATAATTGAATTGGCTTCCGGTTGGAACCGCGCCACGACTGCTTCTACTGCCGACGTTTCGTTCTCCATTGCAGAAGAACTCCCTCAGAGCTGCTCCTGCTGGCGGTGTTGCTGCTGCTGCTGCAGTCTCATCGACTAACGAGAAGTATCAGCAACACTTCCAGCAGCAGCAGCAGCCCTGAGGAAGTTCTTCTGCAATGGAGAACGAAACGTCGACAGTAAGAGACATCAACGCGACGCGGTTTCAACCGAAAACCAATTCAGTTATGGACAACGGCCATGAAAGCCTTCAAGTTAAATTAAGTTACCAAAAACAATTAAAAAAATTAATAAATCAGCAAAAAAGAATTAAAAAAATTGGGGGCGCCTGCCATTTTAAATTTGCTTCTGATTACTTACTACGGTGACTAACAGATGGCGCTTTAAACTTCTCGGCCGAACTGAAAATAATTCGCGTTCCTGATGAGACCCAAACCCGTTGATTGCAAGTTACCAAACGACTTGGAAAGATTAATAAACTACCAAAAGAATTGAAAAAAACAAAAAAAAAATTATAGGCGCCTGCTATTTTTAATTTGTCTCTGATTGGTTGCAACGGTGATTGACAGATGGCGCTTTAAACCTCTCACCCGAATTAAAAATGGTTCGCGTCCTTGATAATCCTAAACGCGTTGGTCGCAAGTTCCAAATTATAAACAAAACAGGTTACCAAACGATTAAAAAAAGTAATAAATTAGCAAAAGAATGTTTTTTTTTAATTACAGGCACCTGCCACTTTTAATTTGCCTATGACAGTGATTAACAGACGGCGCTTTAAGCGTCTCCGCCGAGTTGAAAATAATTCGCGTTCTCGATAACCCCAAATCCGTTGGTCGAAGCTCTAAATTAAATTAAATTAAACAAAACAAATTACCAAACGATTTGAAAAGATAAATAAATTAGTAAAAGAATTGAAAAAAAAAACAAAAAAAAATTATGATTAGTAGCATGAGTGATTAATAGATGGCGCTTTAAACATCTCGCTCGAACTGAAATTAATTCGCGTTCTTCATAACCACAAACCCGTTGATCGCAAGTTCTAAATTAAACAAAACAATTAAAAAAGTAAATAAATTAGCAAAAACAAAGAAAAACAAAAAAGAAAATTGGAGGCGTCTGCCATTGTTAATTTACCTCTGATTAGTCGCAACAGTGACTAACAGATGGCGCTTTAAACGTCTCAGCCGAACTGAAAATAGTTCTCCATAACCCCAAACCCGTTGGTCGCAACTTCTAAACGAAACAAAACAAGTTACCAAACGATTTAAGAAATAAATAAATTAACAAAATAAAAAGAAACAAAAAAAAATTGGAGGCGCGCCTGCCATTGTTAAATTGCCTCTGATTAGTTGCAACGGTGATTCACAGATGGCGCTTAAACATCTCAGCCGAATTGAAAATACTTCGCGTTCTTGATAACCCCAAATCGTTGGTCGCAAGTTCTAAACTGAACAAAACAAGTTACCAAACGATTTAAATAAATAATAGATTTAAAATACGAAGTCCTGTTCGTTTTGAAATAAATAAATAACGTGGAACAAACATTTTTTTTAAAGATTGTCGACGTATAAACAAGATGTGTGTACTGTCGCTTAGAAAACAAAAGACGAACGAGAAATAAGAGTAGAAAGTAAAAATCGACTTACGAAAAGAAAAAATCGATTTAAAATAACAAGTACTTGTTTACTTTGAAGTAATAAACAATTAAATAAAATGGATGTATAAATAATATGTGTATACCGTCGCTGGGGAAACAAATGATTATCAGTGTACAAAAATAAAAAATGAAAATCGGCTTGCGAATTGAAGAAGTCTAATTTAAAACAAAAATTTCAAAAAATAAATGAGTAAATTACGTGGAAAATAACACTTTTTAAAACAAAAGACGGTCGTCGTACAATCAATATCGCTTGGAAAACAAATGACGAGCGAAAAGCAAGACTGAAAATAAAAATAGAATAGAAAAAGTCGTTTTAAAATTAAAAAAAAAAAAAAAACAATAATACACGGTTTAAATCAATACTAATTAAATGTCGCGGGAAAACACTTTTTATTTTGTCGCTCGGAAAACAAATGACGATCGACGAACAACAATAAAAAATCAAAGTTGACTCGCGAATAAAAGGCGATTTAAAATTAAAAAGTCCGGTTCAGTTTGACATAAACAAATCAATAAATAAATAAATAAATAAATAAATAACGTGGAAGAAAACAAAAGGCGGTCGATGTATATGTGTGTGTACTGTCGCTTGGAAAACAAATGACGGTCGAGAAAAAAGGACTGAACAATGAAAATCGACTTACGAATGGAAGAAGTCAATTCAAAATAAAAAAAAAGTACGACTTAGTTTGAAATAAATAAATAAATAACGTGGAAAAGGCACGTTTTTTTTTTATAACAAAAGACGATCGATACATAAACAATTGTTTTTATACTAAACGCTTGGAAAACAAATGACGAACGTGCTACATACAAGACTAAACAATGGAAATCGACTTACGAATAGAAAAAAATCTAATTAAAGTAAAAGAGAAACACTATTTTAAAATAAAAGACGATCGAAGCATCAATAATTGTTGTTTATATACTGAACGCTTGGAAAACAAATGACTATCGAACCACAAGACTAAACAATGAAAATCGACTTACGAACGGAAAAAGTCGATTCAAAATTAAAAAAAAAAAGAATACGATTTAGTTTGAAATAAGTAAATAAATAACGTGGAAAAGCACTTTTTTTTTAAAACAAAAGACGATCGATGCATAAACAATTGTTTATATACTGAACGATTGCAAAACAAATGACGATCGAGCTACGAGATTAAACATTGAAAATCGACTTACGAATAGAAAAATCTAGATAAAATTTAAAAAAAAAACCGCTTTTTTAAAATAAAAGACGATCGATGCATAAAGCGCCTGCCATTGTTAATTTGCCTCTGATTAGTTGCAACGGTGACTAACAGATGGCGCTTTAAACATCTCAGCCGAACTGAAAATACTTCGCGTTCTTGATAACCCCAAACCAGTTGGTCGCAAGTTCTGAATTAAACAAAACAATTGAAAAAGTAAGTAAATAAGCAAAATAAAAGAAAAACAAAAAACATTTTTAATTTGCCTCTGATTAGTTATTTGCAACAGTGACTAATAGATGGCGCTTTAAACAAATTATAGGTACCTGATAGAGATTTAAATTGTCACACCGATCAATTGCACCGGTGGTTAAAAGATGGCGCTTCAAATATCTCTCTATCTTAAACGGAAAATAATGTACAGTCGCGAACGGTTAAAAGAAAACGCTCAGAAGTCCACTTGACACCAATCATTGATGGAGATAAAGGTCGAAATCGTCTCAGTTTTATTGTTTTTCGTTCTCATTTAACTGTGTCTGTGTTTGTACATACTTGATATTTTAGAGAAGCAAATTATAAAAAAAAGAAAAAACAAATGAAAACGCTTAATTATAGATATTATTATGCTTTACCTGTACCAACATGTACAGGAGACCCAAAAATATGTTATTTTCCTGTTTCAAAAACGAACCAACACAATATACCTACAGAGTGACTGACAATAGTTCTGCAAAAAAAAAAAACGCATAATTGAATGAATGTCACAGATTTTGGGGAAAATGTTTACGACATTCTAAGGACTAGTTTATAATTAATTAAAAATTTACCCAAAAAGTGTGTACGTCCGTATTTACAATGCAATTTCAATTATTAAAATTTAAAAAAAAAGTACTAGGAGGTTTGAATTTTTTTTGGTGTTGTAGTGCTTTATTTGTTCACGTGTTGAGGCAGGCGTTCAAAATTGTTATACTTACTTATTTTATACAATTTGTACGGATTTGTGAATAATTTCGTATGTCAGCTGATTACACAATTCCGTTTAAAAGTCAAATTAACGTCCAACCCCTAACAATCATAAAACTATTAATTATTTCGTTTCTTTCTTAACATATCGTCGTTTTGGGTACAATTTTGCATTAATTATTTTTCGAAGAAGTGTTTTTTTTTTAATATCCACGCTTTGGGATATCGCTTTTCTTCGTGTTTTTTTTTTTTTTTGAAAACAATTGTCAGTCACCCTGTACATACTGATAGACTAAATAATTACAGATAATTTGGCGGCGCAGTTTTGATCAGACGCTCTTGGGCGTTGCGCAATCTGCACAACGGACAGCGACGCGCCTGCTGCCATTTTCAAATCGTGAGTGATTAATTGCGCTGGCGATTAAAAGATGGCGCTTTAAACATCTCACCAGATCTGAATGAAAACAACTCACGTTCTTTGTTAACTCGATTAATTTTCCTTTTTGTTTTTTCTGAAAATGATTTAAAATTCGAATTAAAAAATTACGGGTCGTTTCGTCTTGACGCTGAAGATGGAATCGGAATTACTTAACGAAACAAGGGAAGTATATGGGTTGTGTGACATCAAATGAAATCCATCACGCGACGTATCAAACGAAACGCCTTAAACAGACGAACGCGACTGTCGTTTCGTCTTGAAATTGAAGATGCTCGACTTGTAATCGAAATTAGTTAACGAAACATATCAAATAAAACCCATCATGCGACGTATCAAATGAAACGCCTTAAACAGACTAACACGACTCGCGTTTCATCTTGAAACTGAAGATGGTCGACTTCTAATCGAAATTAGTTAACGAAACAAGAGAAGTAGGTCGTGTGACGTATCAAATGAAACGTTTTTGCGAGACGAGTTCAAATTCCTAATCGTCGCGAACCCTCAGTTCGACTCCCTTTCAGTAAAACTTAATCTTCGACGATTTTTTTTGTGGGAATCGCAATTTTTCTTTTCCTGAGCAAAAAAATGGAAGTTTTTTCGTTAATTTGGTGAATTTTAAACGAATAGTTTTTCACATCTCCAGTGTTCAGCAACCTGTAGGTGTAATATACGAACTTCGTTTCAGAGAAACGGCAGCTTTATTTGTAAAAAACAGAAAAATGCCGGGATGTTTCGCAATTAGCTGTGAATACCCCACGCCAAAGGAAAGTAATAATTTGAATGCATCTCTTGATGATCGCAAGAGCAGAACGCCTTAATTTGGGAACGAAACGAGCCCGTGGTGCACGCACGCCTCTGGTATTCCGATCCTCTCGACGATAAAAGCAAAGAGGATGCGCTCGGATGGGAAATGAAGTGTCTTCTGACGAGCCTAATTAATTGGCTCGTCTTGCTGAATTATTTCTCTTCGTTCTAGTAAGCTCGCCCGTCCTCGTTCCGCCGCCTTATGTTATTATCTATTTTCTAATTGATAGTTTCGCTGAGTGCTGGGGGCTACTATCATGGTCAATCTCATTCGATCGCACGTTGACTTCGTCCTTAAGCAAGACTACAAATAATTACTTTCTGCCAACAATCGATTGTTTTTTGCTTCGTTCCACTTCTTGCTCTTCGCCCCGACTTGCATTTCCAAATTCTATTAATGACTGCTAATCTTTGCCTCACCTCATATTTTGAAAACTGAATCAAAATAATAATGCCAAAGGTGCGCCCCCTTACAGCTGATTGGTCTCAACACGATCTACTAAACGTTGTCTTCAGTTTTGAATGAAGAAGAGAAGAAGCATTCATCATACCCATGAACAACCAATTCCTTCATGAAAACAACAAGAAACTAAAGAGTTGCTATTACGTAAGCTAACCTAATCGCAAATAAAAGAGAGGTAGCCAAGGTGGGGTCTCCATCAATTAACCATTAGATTAAAAAATGGCGCCCAACATGAGGCCATAACAGGAACAATCCATCACACACAAAGAAATATCTCTGTAATAAAAATGGCGCCCTACGAGGGGCCTCCATCAACTAACCTTTGCGGTATGCACTTGATGGTCACCCTCCATGTCCGAAACAAGTGTTGTCGATAACTTCTGTTAACGATTTTGCATTTTGCATTAAACCCGAACAGTACCCACCTTATTGTCTGGGCAATGAAAAGTCCTTCCCAAATTTACTCTAAATGAAAGAAGGGAAACTGTGGAAGGAAGAAAAACGGTTAATACTTTTATTAAAACATTTTTTCTTTTCAGGTAAGCTCCCCCGTCCTTTACCGAAAACAAATACGTCAAAACGTAAGTTTTTTTTTCTTTTACATTCTAATTTAGAAAATTGAGTAATTTTTTTAATGCCAATGCCTGAAGGGTCGAATGACGAAATAAAAAATCAGTTTTCTTCGTTGTTTCGTGGGCGAATTACAGACGTGCTCGTTTTAATGCTGCTCAATTTGATAGATGGCGTTGTTCGGAGTGTTTTGAGCTGTCATTATACCATAAGAAAAATCGAACAAATTCGTTTTCTCAATTTTTGCGAAATCAACTTCGTGAACTTTCCTCTTTCATTTGAAACCCAGGTGGATGTACGAGTGGAAATCAACATTGATTATTTTATGTGCAACAAATTCCTTTCGTAATTAGCCAATAACGATAAAACTTTTCTCTAATTATCTTGGTTTAATTATCTTTTTTTTTTAGTTTCAAGCTATTAAAAATAAATACATACAATAATTATTGTTTGAAAGGCATTTAAATGCGCCGTGTTGTCTGGAAACTCATTCTTTGTAACTTGGTACTAATGTACACTAAGGTCTGAAAGAATTCACGCGCCAAAATTAGAAAGTGATTTTCAGTGCTGCGTTGAAATATTAAACGCCCCTGAAGATAAGCCTGCGTTTCGATTCGTTAGGGTGCAAATGGTTCGCGAGTAGTAAGGTTCAGTTTCGAACGGACAAATTCTTTTGGACCTCAGTGTACCTTAAAAAATGATATCAAAACAGTTGAATTTCCTTCTGGATGTTGCTGTGGTTAAGCAGGATCTCATTGAAGAAGTCACACAGAAAATAAAGTAATTTACACACCACGAACGATTTACTATCAACGTATCAAAGTGCAGTTACTAAAAGCACCTCGTTGCTGCCAAAGTGATAAAATATCAGCCATGCGGGTGCAGTATGTATGAATGTTGTTGATATTAGTGTAGACATAACGGACCCGCATTGTTTAATTTAATGCCCGTCAGCAAAACGCTTAATATATCCCAGAAATTGTTCCATAGGGGGATAATGATTAAGTGAATCCATCAAGAAATCCTCACCACGCAACCTCTTTGGCAAAGAAAACAAAGAAATGGCGTTGATGCTACGATTGAACCTCTTCGAGGACGTGAAACAGTAAGGCACAACTCACACGAACCAATTACTCTCTTAATGGATCCCAAAAATGGGGATGGTGATTAAATGATGCCATATACGAAGTCCTCGACTCATGAACCATCAAGAAATCCTCGCCTCGCAGCCTCTTTGGCAAAGAAATGGCGTTGATCTTACGATGAGATCTCTTCGAGGACGTGGAACAGTAAAGCACAACTCACACTCCCTTAATAAACCCCAAAAATGGGGATGGTGATTAAAGTGATGGCACATACGAAGTCCTCGACTCATGAACCATCAAGAAATCCTCGCCTCGCAGCCTCTTTGGCAAAGAAATGGCGTTGATCTTACGATGATATCTCTTCGAGGACGTGGAACAGTAAAGCACAACTCACACTCTCTTAATAAACTCCAAAAATGAGGATGGTGATTAAGTGATGGCACATACGAAGTCCTCGACTCATGAACCATCAAGAAATCCTCGCCTCGCAGCCTCTTTGGCAAAGAAATGGCGTTGATCTTACGATGAGATCTCTTCGAGGACGTGGAACAGTAAAGCACAACTCACACTCCCTTAATAAACCCCAAAAATGGGGATGGTGATTAAGTGATGGCACATACGAAGTCCTCGTCTTATGAACCATCAAGAAATCCTCGCCTCGCAGCGAAAAAAACCCCAAAAAAGGGGATGATGGTTAAGTGATGCCATATACGAAGTCCTCGACTCATGAACCATCAAGAAATCCTCGCCTCGCAGCCTCTTTGGCAAAGAAATGGCGTTGATCTTACGATGAGATCTCTTCGAGGACGTGGAACAGTAAAGCACAACTCACACTCCCTTAATAAACCCCAAAAATGGGGATGGTGATTAAGTGATGGCACATACGAAGTCCTCGTCTCATGAACCATCAAGAAATCCTCGCCTCGCAGCGAAAAAAACCCCAAAAAAGGGGATGATGGTTAAGTGATGCCATATACGAAGTCCTCGACTCATGAACCATCAAGAAATCCTCGCCTCGCAGCCTCTTTGGCAAAGAAATGGCGTTGATCTTACGATGAGATCTCTTCGAGGACATGGAACAGTAAAGCACAACTCACACTCCCTTAATAAACCCCAAAAATGGGGATGGTGATTAAAGTGATGGCACATACGAAGTCCTCGACTCATGAACCATCAAGAAATCCTCGCCTCGCAGCCTCTTTGGCAAAGAAATGGCGTTGATTCTACGATGGGATCTCTTCGAGGACATGAAGCAGTAAGGTACAACTCACATGTACTAATTACTCCCTTAATAAACCCCAAAAAAGGGGATGATGGTTAAGTGATGCCATATACGAAGTCCTCGACTCATGAACCATCAAGAAATCCTCGCCTCGCAGCCTCTTTGGCAAAGAAATGGCGTTGATCTTACGATGAGATCTCTTCGAGGACGTGGAACAGTAAAGCACAACTCACACTCCCTTAATAAACCCCAAAAATGGGGATGGTGATTAAGTGATGGCACATACGAAGTCCTCGTCTCATGAACCATCAAGAAATCCTCGCCTCGCAGCGAAAAAAACCCCAAAAAAGGGGATGATGGTTAAGTGATGCCATATACGAAGTCCTCGACTCATGAACCATCAAGAAATCCTCGCCTCGCAGCCTCTTTGGCAAAGAAATGGCGTTGATCTTACGATGAGATCTCTTCGAGGACGTGGAACAGTAAAGCACAACTCACACTCCCTTAATAAACCCCAAAAATGGGGATGGTGATTAAGTGATGGCACATACGAAGTCCTCGTCTCATGAACCATCAAGAAATCCTCGCCTCGCAGCGAAAAAAACCCCAAAAAAGGGGATGATGGTTAAGTGATGCCATATACGAAGTCCTCGACTCATGAACCATCAAGAAATCCTCGCCTCGCAGCCTCTTTGGCAAAGAAATGGCGTTGATCTTACGATGAGATCTCTTCGAGGACGTGGAACAGTAAAGCACAACTCACACTCCCTTAATAAACCCCAAAAATGGGGATGGTGATTAAGTGATGGCACATACGAAGTCCTCGTCTCATGAACCATCAAGAAATCCTCGCCTCGCAGCGAAAAAAACCCCAAAAAAGGGGATGATGGTTAAGTGATGCCATATACGAAGTCCTCGACTCATGAACCATCAAGAAATCCTCGCCTCGCAGCCTCTTTGGCAAAGAAATGGCGTTGATCTTACGATGAGATCTCTTCGAGGACATGGAACAGTAAAGCACAACTCACACTCCCTTAATAAACCCCAAAAATGGGGATGGTGATTAAAGTGATGGCACATACGAAGTCCTCGACTCATGAACCATCAAGAAATCCTCGCCTCGCAGCCTCTTTGGCAAAGAAATGGCGTTGATTCTACGATGGGATCTCTTCGAGGACATGAAGCAGTAAGGTACAACTCACATGTACTAATTACTCCCTTAATAAACCCCAAAAAAGGGGATGATGGTTAAGTGATGCCATATACGAAGTCCTCGACTCATGAACCATCAAGAAATCCTCGCCTCGCAGCCTCTTTGGCAAAGAAATGGCGTTGATCTTACGATGAGATCTCTTCGAGGACGTGGAACAGTAAAGCACAACTCACACTCCCTTAATAAACCCCAAAAATGGGGATGGTGATTAAGTGATGGCACATACGAAGTCCTCGTCTCATGAACCATCAAGAAATCCTCGCCTCGCAGCGAAAAAAACCCCAAAAAAGGGGATGATGGTTAAGTGATGCCATATACGAAGTCCTCGACTCATGAACCATCAAGAAATCCTCGCCTCGCAGCCTCTTTGGCAAAGAAATGGCGTTGATCTTACGATGAGATCTCTTCGAGGACGTGGAACAGTAAAGCACAACTCACACTCCCTTAATAAACCCCAAAAATGGGGATGGTGATTAAGTGATGGCACATACGAAGTCCTCGTCTCATGAACCATCAAGAAATCCTCGCCTCGCAGCGAAAAAAACCCCAAAAAAGGGGATGATGGTTAAGTGATGCCATATACGAAGTCCTCGACTCATGAACCATCAAGAAATCCTCGCCTCGCAGCCTCTTTGGCAAAGAAATGGCGTTGATCTTACGATGAGATCTCTTCGAGGACATGGAACAGTAAAGCACAACTCACACTCCCTTAATAAACCCCAAAAATGGGGATGGTGATTAAGTGATGGCACATACGAAGTCCTCGTCTTATGAACCATCAAGAAATCCTCGCCTCGCAGCGAAAAAAACCCCAAAAAAGGGGATGATGGTTAAGTGATGCCATATACGAAGTCCTCGACTCATGAACCATCAAGAAATCCTCGCCTCGCAGCCTCTTTGGCAAAGAAATGGCGTTGATCTTACGATGAGATCTCTTCGAGGACGTGGAACAGTAAAGCACAACTCACACTCCCTTAATAAACCCCAAAAATGGGGATGGTGATTAAGTGATGGCACATACGAAGTCCTCGTCTTATGAACCATCAAGAAATCCTCGCCTCGCAGCGAAAAAAACCCCAAAAAAGGGGATGATGGTTAAGTGATGCCATATACGAAGTCCTCGACTCATGAACCATCAAGAAATCCTCGCCTCGCAGCCTCTTTGGCAAAGAAATGGCGTTGATCTTACGATGAGATCTCTTCGAGGACGTGGAACAGTAAAGCACAACTCACACTCCCTTAATAAACCCCAAAAATGGGGATGGTGATTAAGTGATGGCACATACGAAGTCCTCGTCTTATGAACCATCAAGAAATCCTCGCCTCGCAGCGAAAAAAACCCCAAAAAAGGGGATGATGGTTAAGTGATGCCATATACGAAGTCCTCGACTCATGAACCATCAAGAAATCCTCGCCTCGCAGCCTCTTTGGCAAAGAAATGGCGTTGATCTTACGATGAGATCTCTTCGAGGACGTGGAACAGTAAAGCACAACTCACACTCCCTTAATAAACCCCAAAAATGGGGATGGTGATTAAGTGATGGCACATACGAAGTCCTCGTCTGATGAACCATCAAGAAATCCTCGCCTCGCAGCGAAAAAAACCCCAAAAAAGGGGATGATGGTTAAGTGATGCCATATACGAAGTCCTCGACTCATGAACCATCAAGAAATCCTCGCCTCGCAGCCTCTTTGGCAAAGAAATGGCGTTGATCTTACGATGAGATCTCTTCGAGGACGTGGAACAGTAAAGCACAACTCACACTCCCTTAATAAACCCCAAAAATGGGGATGGTGATTAAGTGATGGCACATACGAAGTCCTCGTCTCATGAACCATCAAGAAATCCTCGCCTCGCAGCGAAAAAAACCCCAAAAAAGGGGATGATGGTTAAGTGATGCCATATACGAAGTCCTCGACTCATGAACCATCAAGAAATCCTCGCCTCGCAGCCTCTTTGGCAAAGAAATGGCGTTGATCTTACGATGAGATCTCTTCGAGGACGTGGAACAGTAAAGCACAACTCACACTCCCTTAATAAACCCCAAAAATGGGGATGGTGATTAAGTGATGGCACATACGAAGTCCTCGTCTTATGAACCATCAAGAAATCCTCGCCTCGCAGCGAAAAAAACCCCAAAAAAGGGGATGATGGTTAAGTGATGCCATATACGAAGTCCTCGACTCATGAACCATCAAGAAATCCTCGCCTCGCAGCCTCTTTGGCAAAGAAATGGCGTTGATCTTACGATGAGATCTCTTCGAGGACGTGGAACAGTAAAGCACAACTCACACTCTCTTAATAAACTCCAAAAATGAGGATGGTGATTAAGTGATGGCACATACGAAGTCCTCGACTCATGAACCATCAAGAAATCCTCGCCTCGCAGCCTCTTTGGCAAAGAAATGGCGTTGATCTTACGATGAGATCTCTTCGAGGACGTGGAACAGTAAAGCACAACTCACACTCCCTTAATAAACCCCAAAAATGGGGATGGTGATTAAGTGATGGCACATACGAAGTCCTCGTCTTATGAACCATCAAGAAATCCTCGCCTCGCAGCGAAAAAAACCCCAAAAAAGGGGATGATGGTTAAGTGATGCCATATACGAAGTCCTCGACTCATGAACCATCAAGAAATCCTCGCCTCGCAGCCTCTTTGGCAAAGAAATGGCGTTGATCTTACGATGAGATCTCTTCGAGGACGTGGAACAGTAAAGCACAACTCACACTCCCTTAATAAACCCCAAAAATGGGGATGGTGATTAAGTGATGGCACATACGAAGTCCTCGTCTCATGAACCATCAAGAAATCCTCGCCTCGCAGCGAAAAAAACCCCAAAAAAGGGGATGATGGTTAAGTGATGCCATATACGAAGTCCTCGACTCATGAACCATCAAGAAATCCTCGCCTCGCAGCCTCTTTGGCAAAGAAATGGCGTTGATCTTACGATGAGATCTCTTCGAGGACATGGAACAGTAAAGCACAACTCACACTCCCTTAATAAACCCCAAAAATGGGGATGGTGATTAAAGTGATGGCACATACGAAGTCCTCGACTCATGAACCATCAAGAAATCCTCGCCTCGCAGCCTCTTTGGCAAAGAAATGGCGTTGATTCTACGATGGGATCTCTTCGAGGACATGAAGCAGTAAGGTACAACTCACATGTACTAATTACTCCCTTAATAAACCCCAAAAAAGGGGATGATGGTTAAGTGATGCCATATACGAAGTCCTCGACTCATGAACCATCAAGAAATCCTCGCCTCGCAGCCTCTTTGGCAAAGAAATGGCGTTGATCTTACGATGAGATCTCTTCGAGGACGTGGAACAGTAAAGCACAACTCACACTCCCTTAATAAACCCCAAAAATGGGGATGGTGATTAAGTGATGGCACATACGAAGTCCTCGTCTCATGAACCATCAAGAAATCCTCGCCTCGCAGCGAAAAAAACCCCAAAAAAGGGGATGATGGTTAAGTGATGCCATATACGAAGTCCTCGACTCATGAACCATCAAGAAATCCTCGCCTCGCAGCCTCTTTGGCAAAGAAATGGCGTTGATCTTACGATGAGATCTCTTCGAGGACGTGGAACAGTAAAGCACAACTCACACTCCCTTAATAAACCCCAAAAATGGGGATGGTGATTAAGTGATGGCACATACGAAGTCCTCGTCTCATGAACCATCAAGAAATCCTCGCCTCGCAGCGAAAAAAACCCCAAAAAAGGGGATGATGGTTAAGTGATGCCATATACGAAGTCCTCGACTCATGAACCATCAAGAAATCCTCGCCTCGCAGCCTCTTTGGCAAAGAAATGGCGTTGATCTTACGATGAGATCTCTTCGAGGACATGGAACAGTAAAGCACAACTCACACTCCCTTAATAAACCCCAAAAATGGGGATGGTGATTAAAGTGATGGCACATACGAAGTCCTCGACTCATGAACCATCAAGAAATCCTCGCCTCGCAGCCTCTTTGGCAAAGAAATGGCGTTGATTCTACGATGGGATCTCTTCGAGGACATGAAGCAGTAAGGTACAACTCACATGTACTAATTACTCCCTTAATAAACCCCAAAAAAGGGGATGATGGTTAAGTGATGCCATATACGAAGTCCTCGACTCATGAACCATCAAGAAATCCTCGCCTCGCAGCCTCTTTGGCAAAGAAATGGCGTTGATCTTACGATGAGATCTCTTCGAGGACGTGGAACAGTAAAGCACAACTCACACTCCCTTAATAAACCCCAAAAATGGGGATGGTGATTAAGTGATGGCACATACGAAGTCCTCGTCTCATGAACCATCAAGAAATCCTCGCCTCGCAGCGAAAAAAACCCCAAAAAAGGGGATGATGGTTAAGTGATGCCATATACGAAGTCCTCGACTCATGAACCATCAAGAAATCCTCGCCTCGCAGCCTCTTTGGCAAAGAAATGGCGTTGATCTTACGATGAGATCTCTTCGAGGACATGGAACAGTAAAGCACAACTCACACTCCCTTAATAAACCCCAAAAATGGGGATGGTGATTAAAGTGATGGCACATACGAAGTCCTCGACTCATGAACCATCAAGAAATCCTCGCCTCGCAGCCTCTTTGGCAAAGAAATGGCGTTGATTCTACGATGGGATCTCTTCGAGGACATGAAGCAGTAAGGTACAACTCACATGTACTAATTACTCCCTTAATAAACCCCAAAAAAGGGGATGATGGTTAAGTGATGCCATATACGAAGTCCTCGACTCATGAACCATCAAGAAATCCTCGCCTCGCAGCCTCTTTGGCAAAGAAATGGCGTTGATCTTACGATGAGATCTCTTCGAGGACGTGGAACAGTAAAGCACAACTCACACTCCCTTAATAAACCCCAAAAATGGGGATGGTGATTAAGTGATGGCACATACGAAGTCCTCGTCTCATGAACCATCAAGAAATCCTCGCCTCGCAGCGAAAAAAACCCCAAAAAAGGGGATGATGGTTAAGTGATGCCATATACGAAGTCCTCGACTCATGAACCATCAAGAAATCCTCGCCTCGCAGCCTCTTTGGCAAAGAAATGGCGTTGATCTTACGATGAGATCTCTTCGAGGACGTGGAACAGTAAAGCACAACTCACACTCCCTTAATAAACCCCAAAAATGGGGATGGTGATTAAGTGATGGCACATACGAAGTCCTCGTCTCATGAACCATCAAGAAATCCTCGCCTCGCAGCGAAAAAAACCCCAAAAAAGGGGATGATGGTTAAGTGATGCCATATACGAAGTCCTCGACTCATGAACCATCAAGAAATCCTCGCCTCGCAGCCTCTTTGGCAAAGAAATGGCGTTGATCTTACGATGAGATCTCTTCGAGGACATGGAACAGTAAAGCACAACTCACACTCCCTTAATAAACCCCAAAAATGGGGATGGTGATTAAAGTGATGGCACATACGAAGTCCTCGACTCATGAACCATCAAGAAATCCTCGCCTCGCAGCCTCTTTGGCAAAGAAATGGCGTTGATTCTACGATGGGATCTCTTCGAGGACATGAAGCAGTAAGGTACAACTCACATGTACTAATTACTCCCTTAATAAACCCCAAAAAAGGGGATGATGGTTAAGTGATGCCATATACGAAGTCCTCGACTCATGAACCATCAAGAAATCCTCGCCTCGCAGCCTCTTTGGCAAAGAAATGGCGTTGATCTTACGATGAGATCTCTTCGAGGACGTGGAACAGTAAAGCACAACTCACACTCCCTTAATAAACCCCAAAAATGGGGATGGTGATTAAGTGATGGCACATACGAAGTCCTCGTCTCATGAACCATCAAGAAATCCTCGCCTCGCAGCGAAAAAAACCCCAAAAAAGGGGATGATGGTTAAGTGATGCCATATACGAAGTCCTCGACTCATGAACCATCAAGAAATCCTCGCCTCGCAGCCTCTTTGGCAAAGAAATGGCGTTGATCTTACGATGAGATCTCTTCGAGGACGTGGAACAGTAAAGCACAACTCACACTCCCTTAATAAACCCCAAAAATGGGGATGGTGATTAAGTGATGGCACATACGAAGTCCTCGTCTCATGAACCATCAAGAAATCCTCGCCTCGCAGCGAAAAAAACCCCAAAAAAGGGGATGATGGTTAAGTGATGCCATATACGAAGTCCTCGACTCATGAACCATCAAGAAATCCTCGCCTCGCAGCCTCTTTGGCAAAGAAATGGCGTTGATCTTACGATGAGATCTCTTCGAGGACATGGAACAGTAAAGCACAACTCACACTCCCTTAATAAACCCCAAAAATGGGGATGGTGATTAAAGTGATGGCACATACGAAGTCCTCGACTCATGAACCATCAAGAAATCCTCGCCTCGCAGCCTCTTTGGCAAAGAAATGGCGTTGATTCTACGATGGGATCTCTTCGAGGACATGAAGCAGTAAGGTACAACTCACATGTACTAATTACTCCCTTAATAAACCCCAAAAAAGGGGATGATGGTTAAGTGATGCCATATACGAAGTCCTCGACTCATGAACCATCAAGAAATCCTCGCCTCGCAGCCTCTTTGGCAAAGAAATGGCGTTGATCTTACGATGAGATCTCTTCGAGGACGTGGAACAGTAAAGCACAACTCACACTCCCTTAATAAACCCCAAAAATGGGGATGGTGATTAAGTGATGGCACATACGAAGTCCTCGTCTCATGAACCATCAAGAAATCCTCGCCTCGCAGCGAAAAAAACCCCAAAAAAGGGGATGATGGTTAAGTGATGCCATATACGAATTCCTCGACTCATGATCCATCAAGGAATCCTCACCATGCCGGCTCTTTGTCAAAGAAAACAAAGAAATGACGTTGATGCTACGATTGAATTTCTTCGAGGACATGAAACAGTAAAGCATAACTCACACGTACAAAAATGGGGATGATAATTAACTGATGCCATAGGCGAAGTCCTCGACTTATTATCCATCAAGAAATCCTCACCACGCAGGCTCTATTGGCAAAGGAAAACAAAGAAATGGCGTTGATTCTACGATTGGATATCTTCGAGGACATGAAACAGTAAGGCACAACTCACACTCCCTGAATAGACCCCAAAAATGGGGATGATGGTTAAGTGAAGTCCTCGACGCATAATCCATCAAGAAATCCTCACCGCACAGTCTCTGTTGGCAAAAAAAAAAAACACAAGAAATGGCGTTGATCTGGTTCTATTCAAGGTCTAAACCAATTTGGACTTGGATTGCTTTTTAGTATTTTCCAACCAAAAACCATGGTACTAGATGCTGAGAAAAGAGACGGATTTTCGGAATTTGATCACACACTATGACATTCTTTGACTGCAATTCACGCCCTCCGACCCTCGGACTCTGAGTTATGTGCACGACCATACCTCTATTGTCTGTATGATACCTCCTCGTGAAACTATCCCTCTTTCATGTGGTTCATACCGGAAATTCCGATTGCGTGTGAAGGATAAAGTTGCACAATTGCCTTGTGAGTCATTGAGGTTTTCCTTGGATCGACTGCTCTGTTTGACTTAAAATAAATAAATTATTTTTACACAACGGCGGCTTTGCTTGTGAACCACTTCGTCGGCGACTCTTCTTTTAAGACCGCGACTTTATTTTAGGGCTTCAGTACATTTAGGAGGTACTGTACGTAATGGAATAATTTTATTTACGCCCCACCCTCCTCAAAAAAGAAAAAAGAAAATTACACAACTACGGAAAATGAAGAAATAAAAAAATTAATTTAATGAAAACTATTATCTGATCAATAGGAAGTGTTATGTGTATGATAGGAGATGAGATGATATGTGATGAGACGCCTCTAGTGTACGTAAGAGCATTTATGAAATGTTACGCACATTGTCAGGTTAACCAACGATAAACAAAGGAGCGAAAGCCAAGTCCAGTTTAATCTCAAACTTGTAACAAGTACAACTTACAGTTAAATATGGAATCGGTATAGTTGATTACCTACTTCATAAGCAGACTTTGGACATTTTTGAGTGTTGCTATGGTTACGCAATACGAGGGAGGGCTACTCATGGTGTTGAAGAAATTCCCCACGTAACATATATAATTGACGGTCACCCTATATAATGACAAATGAGCAGTCTCCCTGTATAGTATCACCCAAGAATTTGACGAAAACGCGAAAAATAACGGTACAATCGTTGTTATCTACACAAAAGGAAACTGTTATATAAAACTGGCGTCACAGGAACAAATTTTAACGAACAAAACGTATTGGCTGCGGCCTTGATAGTTCGCACAAATAATATAAAGTAACGTTAATTATCTCAAATATTACAACGTGGCATTAAACGGCTATGCTGTTTGGTTTACATTAAATCAACCCTCAGGACAATAACATTAATTCGCAATACGCTTTGCCTTAATATTAAATTTTAATAAGTCTGGTTCGGAAGGAGCCTTCATTTGTTAATTACGTACGAAAAGCACAATTGACTTGTACAACGAAACAACGCGATAGTATGAGAAGATGTTAACGATACCAAAACGTTCTCCACCAAACTACTGGGACGTTCGTCCACTGAAGGGGTGCGGTCTTCGGGGAATGCCCTATGGGGGTCGGCAGCTACAACCAAAAGTCCTTCTTTACAAACACAGCGTCAAAATAAAACTGACAAATGGACGCCAGACGATACAAAACTCGAACAAAGGCTAGTCTCCGCCTTTATCGCACCGAATTTGGGCGACTTCAATCTACAGGGTGTTTCAGTGATGATGCACCAAACTTCGAGGAAACGTTTCTGACATTATTTGGAACAAAATATTTTAATACAATCGTAGCAACTTGAAATTTGCATTAATTGGAGTCGATGTTTTTAGAAACACCGTAGCGATTTAAATCTCTGATGTCTCCGCGAAACAAAACGAGCGATTTAAATTTATTTATGAATGGCACACGGCTGCAAGAAGGCAGTAAATCTATCGTAAACGAAAGGATTTATGAGGGGCTTTTAATTCTGCCCTCGATCGCAAGACGTGTTAAAGATGAAAACTTTAATAGAATGTGCATTTATTAGCGTGCGTTTTCGTCGCACTGACATTTATGCAAACCGTAATTACATCAAATTTGCCGAGTTTTAATGATGTACGATAATTGTAACGGGTTTTTATTTATTCCTCTATCTAACGTGTACATCATTGATGTACACAACTAAGTAATTGAACACAGTTGACTAAAATCGGTACAATTCATAAATTGGGACAATTAATAGTAGTAATAGTAATAGTAATAGTAATAGTTTATTTGGTCTCAAATTCACAGTCATAATTAACATGAACAAGATGTGATTGGACAAATCAATTTAAAGTACAATTACAAAATCCTACTATTATTATAAATATGTATTGATACATTAGTCGAGCTTATAAGTAAAGTTCAAAATATGTACATAATGTTAATTCATATTACTAGTACACAGATTCATAAATTCTTCAACTGTATACAGTGTTTTATTGAGAAGAAAAGTTTTTAGCTTGCCCTTAAAAGTGTCTACATTTGAGCAGGTTTTAATATGAACGGGTAACAAGTTAAAATATTCCAAACCCATGTAATTAGGAGAATTCCGGACCACATTAAATTTGCTAAAAGGAGGCCGAAATTTTTCATTGTTTCGTACGTCCCTGGAATGGACGTCTTTCGTTCTAATAAACTTTGTTTTATTTTGAAAAATATATACGCACAATTCAAATACATATGGAGATGTAATCGTCATGATTTGAAGATTTTTGAATAGTTCACGGCAAGAAGAAAAATTGGAAACACTTGTCATGATCCTGATTATCGTTTTTTGTATCACAAATACGTCTTTGATCAGCGTTGATCTACCCCCAAAAGCGCACTCCGTATCTCAGACTAGCCTCAACTTGCGCGAAATAAAAACATCTAAGTTGATGCATGTTTAGGATTGATCTCAGATTACGGAATAGAAATGTTAAGGAATTAAGTTTGGTAACTAGTTTTTGACAGTGGTTGTTCCAATTAATGTATTCGTCAATAATCAATCCCAGAAAGCGCATTTCACTGACTGTCACAGCATTGCTATTGTTTACATTTATAGTAAGCTTGGGCACATTACGCTGACGATTGTGAAAAACAATAAAATCTGTTTTTTCACTATTGAGAAATAAATTATTACTCGAAAACCAGGCATTTAATTCCTGCAGAAAATTGATACATTTAAAAGAGGACTGTGCGAGAGAATTGTCTGATACGATTATCGAGGTATCATCGGCATATATTGTAAAATGTACGGAGTTATTAATTAATGGTAAGTCGTTAATATATAATAGGAATAAAACTGGGCCTAGTATGGAACCCTGAGGAACCCCTAAGGACACCTTACCAAGTTTAGATGTATATTCAAGTTGGAGATTGTTATGTGCATGTAATAAACTAACGTACTGAGAACGTTCAGACAGATACGAAGTTATCCAACTCAATGCCAGCCCTCTTATCCCCATAGAAAAGAGTTTTCTGGCTAAAATGTCATGATCGACACAGTCGAAAGCCCGGCTGAGATCGCAAAATATCCCTACGGGGCTCTCACCTGCGTCGATGTGTTGCAAGACGACTTCATGGAGGGATTGGATTGCCGATGATGTCGATCTGTTTGGTAAAAAACCGTGCTGCGCTGGAGAAATCAAGTTATGACGTATTAAAAAACTTTGTAAGCGAGACAAAAAAGCGTATTCCATAATTTTCGAGAAGACCGACAATAATGCAACTGGACAATAGTTCTCCATTTTGTGGGGGTTTCCTTTTTTAAAAGCTGGGAGGACTTCATTAATTTTTAGGCTAATAGGAAATTCACCAGTTAAAAACGACAAATTAATTATGTGCTGCAGGGGGTAGCATATGTGTTCAGCAATAAATTTTACTATGTATGGCGGTACCTCATCAAAACCGTAAGATTTTTTAGCCTTGATTTTATTTTTAATAATTTGTAGGACTTCATGACCAGTACAGTAATTTAAAAACATAGAAGACTGGTTGGAGGTGCATTTGGTTATATTATTGGCGTTTGAATTGGGCTTAATGATTTTGTTAGTAATTTCCAGAGGAGCTTGAATGAAAAAATTGTTGAATGATTCAGAAATAACATTAGGATTGTCAATACAATGATCGCCGCTCTCAATACTCAAGTTACAATGTGACTTCTTCTGTCCTGACAACTGTTTAATTACTTGCCATGACGCTTTGGAGAGGTTATTGGCACCAAAAATTACCTTCTGGTAATACCTTTTTTTGGTGTTTGAGATTAGACTAAGATGTTTACGTTTGGCGATTTTATAGGCAGGCTCAAGAACAGGATTAGTTACCTTTTATGATGGCGAGATCTTTTAATTTTGAACTTGACGTTCTAACTTCGTTCGTAACCCAATGTTTGGAATTGGTCACATATTTGCGGGTTTGTTTAACATTTGGAAAGTTTTTGTTAAAAACCGACATGAAAGCAGAGTGAAAATAATTAAAAGCTTTGTTGACATCTTGAATATTGTATAAGTTAGTCCAGTCATTCTGTATGAGTTCGTTTTTGAAATTTGAAATATTGGCTTCAGTGAACTTTCTCCTGAAGGAAACTAAATCTTTAGTATTCGAATAAATTGAGAGACAGATTTTGCAATAAGATCGTCAGAAATAGAGTTGTCAATAACGGTGCAAATATTTGATTTGCTATTGCAGAACACATTGTCGATCGCCGTCAGTGATGCTGCTGAAACTCGTGTTGGCCACCTCACAGCCTGTTCCAAATTGTACGATAATAGCCCATTACATAAACTACTAAATTCCTTGTTAGGATTATACCCGTCGATATTAAAATCGCCGCACAAAAATATTCTTACGTCTACAACATAAATAAAATCATGAAAATTAATTAAAATTGTGTAACTGGCAGTGTAGAAAGTGTTAGGAAAGAGTTTATACATGTATTTCGGCCTTATTGGGCTTCATCAGAACTCTGTACCTTAAAAAATTTTGATTTATTGAAAAATTTAGAAAAACTTACCCCTTTTTTGAATTTCTAAAATCCCAAAACACAAGACCAGGAATTAATGATAAAAATATTTCATATTTTTATTCAAAAAAGGGGTAAGTTTTTCTAAATTTTTCAATAAATCAAAATTTTTTAAGGTACAGAGTTCTGATGAAGCCCAATAAGGCCGAAATACATGTATAAACTCTTTCCTAACACTTTCTATACTGCCAGTTACACAATTTTAATTAATTTTCATAATTTTCATCTGGCAAGAAAACTTGATTTTATAAATAAAATCAATAACAGCACTTAATGAGTTAAAAAATTGCTGTAGGTCCGCAGAGGGCGAACGGTAACAACATAAGACAATCACAGTATAGTTTTCCTTGTGAGGTTTCCATTTTAGGGCGCAAATTTCAAAAATTCTTTCCTCACAAAATTTGGATAAATCAATAGCATTAACGTTAAGACCGTTTTTATACCAGATACCAACTCCGCCCCCCCCTTACAAGAATTACGACAAAAGTTGCTTCCTAATTTGAAATTGTCAAAATTACAGGATTCTACATTTGCCTGTTTGAGCCATGTCTCAGTCAGGCAAATAAATTGTAAGGAGTCGAAATTTCGGACATATTCAGATTCAATGTAGTCTATTTTACTCGAATTCAAACATTGAATATTCAATAATAAAAACTGAGGGTCAAATATTAGGGATTGAGGGGAAGCCTCCCTCGATGGTAAAAAAACTTATTGACGCAGGTGCCTTTAGGCCATGAAGTTGGGTCCATTGCTTCCTTAAAATGCTCATCGTGTACACTGATCTTGAAGGATGAGTATTGGTCGGGGTTTTTTGATACCAGTTTATCACATAATACTTCCGAGAACCTTGGTTTCAGAAAGGATGTAACGTCAGCCTCTGAAGCCTCCCGTGTGCTTATGTTGGGATCATTCTCAATCATATTGAGAAGCTCTTTTTGTACGTTTGCAACGTACGCAACTCCTTGTTCAGGTAAAAGAGAGCCTGCGTCGCGTAGTTGCTGAGCTACTCTGATAAACGTATCATAATGCGGATGTCCTTTACGTTTAGGATACCATTCCGCGTACAGTCGTGCTGCCACTCGCGCGTTTCCCCGTGTAACAAATGCATATCTGCGTATTCTCGAAACGTGAAATCGCTCATCGCAAACACATAAACACACTTACATCAACATTAAACTTAAAAATGAAAAGTATAAACTATACCAAATTAACGGAAATTATGCTTCGCTCCTTTCTACAACGTTAATAAGAACGGACTATATGTATTTCATCATATCATCTGAGGCGCGACATTTTATGGGGCAATAAAGCAATAAACCGATTCTTTGAACGAGGGTTAAGGCAAGTTAAGAATTCTGTTCGTCCTCATCTATTGTACGTTTTAAAAATGTCTCTCCTCGTTTTTCTCAAAATATTTTAGAAAGGCCAACGGAGTAAAAATAAAAGTTGTTTATCTTGCCAAGCCAACGTCCCCATCGCATCGTCGCAGTTCCATTTCTTGTATATAAGGAAACTGATCGTCTGAGCATTTCGCTGCACTAGAAGAAACGCAGACGTTTTTCTGATGGCCCATCAATTATCGGCCGACTTTTTTTCGGCCACGTCCTCGAGATCTAATCTAAACTCTCGTCCTCCTCAACCACATGTTAGTCGCGCGGAGCCACGTGTTGGCGAAACCACAGGCTCGTCACTCGCTGATTGTTACGGCAGACTTGGCGGAGTTTCACCGTTCGCCTTGCTCGAACCGGGAAAGCTCCCGTCAGTTGTTGGTCGGCCTGTAACGGAGCTTCACGGTCGCGATTTCCACACCACACCTTTCGCCGCCGAAAGTCGCGAGAGGAAAGTCGACGAGAGTGAAACAAAATCACATCCGGCCAACGCAGCGGAAGCTCTTGCCAAAAAAGAAATTGGCTCGTGACATAATTGATGCGTGCGTAAGCGACGCGCGCGCCAACTTTAATTTCGTTCGGGTCGTTTCTTGGAAGCCCAAAAGTTTTCCCCTCCTGACATACGCAGTTAAAAAATATTCGCCTATAGTCGGATCGTAAGTTTGCAAGAGCTGTGCATCTTTTGCAATGCGGTGCAATTAACGACATGGGAATTAATGTGATGTAACGATGAAGTAAACGACGGCGCCTAATTGGATGTGAAACTGCGGTTCGATGGAGTTCGGTCTCGTCTGATGTGATGTTCGTTGACGATTCAGGTGGGTAGGTAGCTAAAGGGATGATCGAGGAAACTCACGAACATTTCTCAATAAAGCACTTGACCATTTTCTTTGCTCGCGACTGTACTTAATGCAGTTTTCAATTAGCAGTAAATTAAGTGCAGCAAAAAAGAAAAAGCAAACAATGGAAGATGTTCAGGCATTTAATCTTTTTTTTTATTGTTTCGCGCAACGCCCCCCCATTCAAGGTGCGTAACGGGCCCCATGAACCGTACGTCGTACAAAGTGGAATTGTGTGTTACGCTACGAGTCCCCATAATGAGTGGAAACACGCAGTGTAAACGTACTTCCTGTACACGACGAGCGTTCTTTAAAAAAATTACCACACGACTTTCATTCTCTTGTTATTTCGATTAGGAATGTCAACAACAACAACAACAATCACTGGAATTCATCACTTATCGTAACGTACATATTGTATGTTTCGTTTTGCCTTGGAAATGAGGGGCGTGTACCTCAGGCGCGCTTAAATCACTTCACTTCCTTCGTTTATCTGCGACTTGCGGAGTTGCTTCTCTTTTCAGTTACAATTGGAATGCCAAGGGCTTAACAAATAGCATAATGTATATATCGTATGTTTCGTTTTGTCTTGGAAATGAGGGGCGTGTACCTCAGGCGCGCTTAAATCACTTCACTTCCTTCGTTTATCTGCGACTTGCGGAGTTGCTTCTCTTTTCAGTTACAATTGGAATGCCAAGGGCTTAACAAATAGCATAATGTATATATCGTATGTTTCGTTTTGCCTTGGAAATGAGGGCGTGTACCTCATGCGCACTTAAATCACGTCACTTCCTTCGTTTATCTGCGACTTGCGGAGTTGCTTCTCTTTTCAGTTACAATTGGAATGCCAAGAGCTTAACAAATAGCATAATGTATATATCGTATGTTTCGTTTTGCCTTGGAAATGAGGGGCGTGTACCTCATGCGCGCTTAAATCACGTCACTTCCTTCGTTTATCTGCGACTTGCGGAGTTGCTTCTCTTTTCAGTTACAATTGGAATGCCAAGAGCTTAACAAATAGCATAATGTATATATCGTATGTTTCGTTTTGCCTTGGAAATGAGGGCGTGTACCTCATGCGCACTTAAATCACGTCACTTCCTTCGTTTATCTGCGACTTGCGGAGTTGCTTCTCTTTTCAGTTACAATTGGAATGCCAAGAGCTTAACAAATAGCATAATGTATATATCGTATGTTTCGTTTTGCCTTGGAAATGAGGGGCGTGTACCTCAGGCGCGCTTAAATCACTTCACTTCCTTCGTTTATCTGCGACTTGCGGAGTTGCTTCTCTTTTCAGTTACAATTGGAATGCCAAGAGCTTAACAAATAGCATAATGTATATATCGTATGTTTCGTTTTGCCTTGGAAATGAGGGGCGTGTACCTCATGCGCGCTTAAATCACGACACTTCCTTCGTTTATCTGCGACTTGCGGAGTTGCTTCTCTTTTCAGTTACAATTGGAATGCCAAGAGCTTAACAAATAGCATAATGTATATATCGTATGTTTCGTTTTGCCTTGGAAATGAGGGGCGTGTACCTCATGCGCGCTTAAATCACTTCACTTCCTTCGTTTATCTGCGACTTGCGGAGTTGCTTCTCTTTTCAGTTACAATTGGAATGCCAAGGGCTTAACAAATAGCATAATGTATATATCGTATGTTTCGTTTTGTCTTGGAAATGAGGGGCGTGTACCTCAGGCGCGCTTAAATCACTTCACTTCCTTCGTTTATCTGCGACTTGCGGAGTTGCTTCTCTTTTCAGTTACAATTGGAATGCCAAGGGCTTAACAAATAGCATAATGTATATATCGTATGTTTCGTTTTGCCTTGGAAATGAGGGCGTGTACCTCATGCGCACTTAAATCACGTCACTTCCTTCGTTTATCTGCGACTTGCGGAGTTGCTTCTCTTTTCAGTTACAATTGGAATGCCAAGAGCTTAACAAATAGCATAATGTATATATCGTATGTTTCGTTTTGCCTTGGAAATGAGGGGCGTGTACCTCATGCGCGCTTAAATCACGTCACTTCCTTCGTTTATCTGCGACTTGCGGAGTTGCTTCTCTTTTCAGTTACAATTGGAATGCCAAGAGCTTAACAAATAGCATAATGTATATATCGTATGTTTCGTTTTGCCTTGGAAATGAGGGCGTGTACCTCATGCGCACTTAAATCACGTCACTTCCTTCGTTTATCTGCGACTTGCGGAGTTGCTTCTCTTTTCAGTTACAATTGGAATGCCAAGAGCTTAACAAATAGCATAATGTATATATCGTATGTTTCGTTTTGCCTTGGAAATGAGGGGCGTGTACCTCAGGCGCGCTTAAATCACTTCACTTCCTTCGTTTATCTGCGACTTGCGGAGTTGCTTCTCTTTTCAGTTACAATTGGAATGCCAAGAGCTTAACAAATAGCATAATGTATATATCGTATGTTTCGTTTTGCCTTGGAAATGAGGGGCGTGTACCTCATGCGCGCTTAAATCACGACACTTCCTTCGTTTATCTGCGACTTGCGGAGTTGCTTCTCTTTTCAGTTACAATTGGAATGCCAAGAGCTTAACAAATAGCATAATGTATATATCGTATGTTTCGTTTTGCCTTGGAAATGAGGGGCGTGTACCTCATGCGCGCTTAAATCACGACACTTCCTTCGTTTATCTGCGACTTGCGGAGTTGCTTCTCTTTTCAGTTACAATTGGAATGCCAAGAGCTTAACAAATAGCATAATGTATATATCGTATGTTTCGTTTTGCCTTGGAAATGAGGGCGTGTACCTCATGCGCACTTAAATCACGTCACTTCCTTCGTTTATCTGCGACTTGCGGAGTTGCTTCTCTTTTCAGTTACAATTGGAATGCCAAGAGCTTAACAAATAGCATAATGTATATATCGTATGTTTCGTTTTGCCTTGGAAATGAGGGCGTGTACCTCATGCGCACTTAAATCACGTCACTTCCTTCGTTTATCTGCGACTTGCGGAGTTGCTTCTCTTTTCAGTTACAATTGGAATGCCAAGAGCTTAACAAATAGCATAATGTATATATCGTATGTTTCGTTTTGCCTTGGAAATGAGGGGCGTGTACCTCATGCGCGCTTAAATCACGTCACTTCCTTCGTTTATCTGCGACTTGCGGAGTTGCTTCTCTTTTCAGTTACAATTGGAATGCCAAGAGCTTAACAAATAGCATACTGTATATATCGTATGTTTCGTTTTGCCTTGGAAATGAGGGGCGTGTACCTCATGCGCGCTTAAATCACGTCACTTCCTTCGTTTATCTGCGACTTGCGGAGTTGCTTCTCTTTTCAGTTACAATTGGAATGCCAAGAGCTTAACAAATAGCATAATGTATATATCGTATGTTTCGTTTTGCCTTGGAAATGAGGGGCGTGTACCTCATGCGCGCTTAAATCACGTCACTCCCTTCGTTTATCTGCGACTTGCGGAGTTGCTTCTCTTTTCAGTTACAATTGGAATGCCAAGAGCTTAACAAATAGCATAATGTATATATCGTATGTTTCGTTTTGCCTTGGAAATGAGGGGCGTGTACCTCATGCGCGCTTAAATCACGACACTTCCTTCGTTTATCTGCGACTTGCGGAGTTGCTTCTCTTTTCAGTTACAATTGGAATGCCAAGGGCTTAACAAATAGCATAATGTATATATCGTATGTTTCGTTTTGCCTTGGAAATGAGGGGCGTGTACCTCATGCGCGCTTAAATCACGTCACTTCCTTCGTTTATCTGCGACTTGCGGAGTTGCTTCTCTTTTCAGTTACAATTGGAATGCCAAGAGCCTAACAAATAGCATAATGTATATATCGTATGTTTCGTTTTGCCTTGGAAATGAGGGGCGTGTACCTCATGCGCGCTTAAATCACGTCACTTTCTCTGTTTGTTTGCGACCTGCGGAGCTGTTTCTCTCTTTATTTAGAATCGACTTAGAATTGGAATGCCAAGAGTTCAACAAATAGTAGAATTCATCACCTAGCATAACGTACATATCGTATGTTTCGCTTTGCCTTGAAAATGAGGGGCGTGTAACTCATGCGCACTTAAATCACGTCGCTTTCTTTTGTTTATCTGCGACCTGCGGAGTTGCTTCTCTTTTTATTTAGAATCGATTTAGAATTGGAATGCCGACAGTCGCTTTTTGTCGTTAAAGATCGTTTCATCTCGACTTAACGTTCAATATTAACGTATACCGGGTAATTTTTTTGTTTTTGTTTTCAATTTGGCGTCGAATGTGACAAGGTGCTTATTGTGAACACACCACATTTTCTATTATTTGTTGTAAATCTTATTCCCTCGTTGTCTTTCTTCGTTTATTGCAATAGATCTCATTCTTATTGTCTTATTGCCTTGTCTTGAGTGCGAAACCTCGAAAGCAAGCTTAGGCAAGTTTAAATTGTCAGATTGACAGCTGTCATGATGATGATGGTTCGCAATTAAATTTTCATTGCCAACTTCGACGCCAGATTAAAAAAAAAAGCGAACACTCTTTAGAAATGGACTATCATTTTCGTATTTCCATCCCTTTTTATTTGTTTTTTTTTTCCGACTGTTTCTTATCTTGAAATTCGTCTTCAGGTATTCCCGAGAGATTTTGAAATATATTTTCTTTCTTGTTCGAAACAATGGCTCACAGCAGCAGCTTCAAATCTTTTTTGTTTAGATTTTTTGAAATTATTTCGTTTTCTTTCTTACACATTACGCGATCGTCATTTGTTTGCTTTTTTTTTTCTTTCGTACAATTTACGATCGTCATTTGTTTTTCGTTTTGTTTCTTTTTCTGTTCCAAAAGAGTCCAAACGTTTTGTTTTTCTTTTTTGTTTGCTGTGTCTACAGATGTGCATAATCTGCAGTTAAATGATCAGAAATTTCGCGAACGTTACGATCGTCATTTGTTTTTCTTTCTTCCTTCCTTCCTTCCTTCAGAAATTTAATTTTTCTTTTTCTTTTCTCATTTCGACTGGGTTTTTCGGGTCGTCGGAAACGTTCGTCATTTTTTCTTGTTTTTAATCGACTTGTGTTTTTCAGAAATTATTAAGAAATTGTTTTTCAGATTTTCTGTGCTTCCTTTCCTTTCGTGATTATTGTGTTTTGTCATTTGTCCTCATTTTCTTGTTGTTTCTTTGTGAATTTCCTACATTATAATAATTATAATTATATCTTGAATTTCTATTACTATTTGTTTTTGAAGCAAATTTTAAACCTACAAATTCGTTTTGAGGTTTTATTTATTTTTTATTGTGATCGTTATTTGTTTTTTTTTTTTTTGTTTTTTTTTACTTCAAAAAATTTCATTCTTTTTTCCAATTCGATTAGATTTCTCGATCGTCTCAAAGACGTTTTTAATTATTTTCCACTTTCCAGAAATTTTTCAAAAATTATCTATTTTTTTTCTGTAAATGTTGCAATTGTGGTTTGCTTTCCTTTCTCTCTTTTATTTTCTTCTTTGTGAATTTCGAATTGCCATTACGTTTCGAGCGTTTCTTATTGATGTTCTTTTCTGAATACTTTAGGAATTTTTTTTTTTTTTTAATTTCGATTGTGCTTTTCGACGGCCGAAAGTTTTTTTCATTTTTGCTTTTTGTTTTTCTCCATCTTTCCGCGATTGTCATTTGTTTTTCTTTATATTTCCGCGATTGTCATTTGTTTTCCTTTTTTCGCTTATTTGTAATTTTCAAAAACAAAAAAAATCGTTTACGTACGGTACGATATTCGGTCCTATCCGAATAAGAATAAGTGACAATGAATTAATTATTTTATTTTTAAATGGTTGAGTGGATTTATTGAAGACCGTTCACGTCTGATTGTAATTGTAAAGACAATTTAATTTGTTCAATATTTAGATATGTGCGTTATGTGTTTAATGTTTAGTTATGTACTCCATTTCGACATCGTAAGTTATTACGTTTCGTTAAACTCAATCAGTGATAACGTCAGTGTTTCTTTTGCTATTAATACAGTAGTTTGATTGTTTAATATTATTATTATTATTATTATTATCTTTCTTGAATACTTTTATACTATTGTAATGACGTGTTCCATACTTTTATTGCACGCAACGGAACAAAATAAACTATTTATCTATCTATCTATCTATCTATCTAATCTATCTATATATATTTTAATTTATCTGTCTGTCTGTTTAATCTATCTATCTGTCTATCTAATCTATCTATCTAATCTATAATCTGTTTACCTAATCTATCTATCTATCTTTAGGATTATTTTCATTTCGTTGTTTCTCAATGGTCAAAAAAGTTTTTCATTATTTTTTGTTTTCATATTTGTTCTTTGTTTCTGTCTTTTTTGCGATTGTCATTTGTTTTTCTTTTTCCTTTATTTGTGACATATGCTTAATGTTTAGTTCTTTTTTGTGTCCGTCTTTCCGCGATTGTCATTTGTTTTGCTTTTCCATTTATTTGTTATAAACGTTCAATGTTTAACTCTTTTGTGTTTCCACTTCTGTTCTTTCCGTCTTTCCGCGATTGTCATTTGTTTTTCTTTTCCCCTTTATTAGTGATATATGTTTAATGTGTCGTTATTTTTTGTTTCCATCTTTCCGGATAGTCATTTGTTTTTCTTTTCCCTTTGTTAGTGATATACGTTTAATGTTTAGTTCGACTGTTTCCGCGATTATCATTCGTTTTTCTTTTCCCTTTTATTTGTGATATATGTTTAATGTTTAGTTCTGCGGGAAGCTCATACTTCCTTTCAACGTGGTGAGTTTTATAAGTTTCGTGAAACTCACTCGGCGATAACGTCTTTTGCTACTGATGCAGTAAAGACGTATTTTTGATCGTTTCGATGCAAGCTAGCACTTCTTCTTTCTTGGCCTTTAACCTCTCCCTCTCTCTTTACTTTTTTTACATTTAAAAATAGGTAAAAAAGGATGACCGCAAATCGATCGCAGGCGTCCTTCTACTTATTCTTAAGGGTTGCTGATTTTTTTTTTGTTTTTTCGAATGTTGTTACCTCGGCTGAGACCTAAGATTTTCTTAGAATTATTTACACCTCATAAAAGGCTTCTGTTTTTCGAATTACGATAGCCTGATAGCCTCGTTAGGTAGATAAGTTTTTTTTTTTTTTTAATAATAATACAGTCGACTTTGCTCTGCATCCTCCTTTTTTCAAGTTTCAGCGAAACAGTCCGTGCATGCATTTATGAACCGCCAGTATATCTAGATCTATTAAACGAGCGAACATTGGCTGCTTTCCATTTGAAAACGAACACTATGAATCAATCTTGCCAAATGTCACCTCCCAACTTTAATTAATACCGGCGCTCGAAGGGAGATAAGAAGAAAGAAGTTCTTCGGGGTTTGAAACTCTCCCCTCCCCCACACACACACACTGTATTAAAGCGATTCTGAACTCTTCCAAATAAATGCGAGTGCATTTGGAACAGATAAACGACAGTAGAATGAATGAAAGTGATAATGAATTAGAAATGTATAGGAGGAAGGACCTCCAGAGTCACAAAGAAATTAATAAGGACCAAGAGGGTATTGAAGGAGGAAGAAGAAGAAGAGTTACTGAAACGATAGCTCTCCAGAGTTATAACTCAAAAGAAGAAGGTCTTGTGTTCGAGCCTCTCCCACAGGTTGAAGTTCTGACGCACCACAGCAAATGACTCACGTTCAGTGAGAATTGGGCTTAAAAGCGTTCGCGATTTATTTTCAAAAAAAAAAGCATCTGGTCTAATCAAATTAATATTTCGCACGTAAATATCCGGTGCTCTCGAATTCGCATCATCGTTAAAAGCAATTTATTGAAGCGTAATCAACCGATTGACCTTCGTGTGTATTTGTGGGCTGCGCCTATTTTCGGACGAACGCGCTCTGGGAAAAAAATAAACGTGTATTTCGGCGCTTGCATCCGAATCAGCTGGGGGGAAAAAGGCGCAGATTTCCGCCGCGATGAAGTAAACGGGTTTTGGTTCTTGAAATTGTTGGGGGGGGGGGAGTTTTGTTCCTTTCGCACGCAATCTTGCACATGTTTCTCGGACTTCAACGCGCAGTATTTAATGGCAGAGCGCCAGCTGGGTTTCTGGGCCAGTATTAATTCGGGAAATTATTATTTTATTACGTTATTGGCGTTGCCTGATTGAAAATTTGGATGGATCCGATTCGTTTTTTTCTTACACGAAGAAAAGCCGTTATCAAAACAAGAAATAGACAATTCAGTAATAGAAATGAGAAATCCGGATCATTGGGAGTCCGGTATTTACTATCAAACATTTTTCAACCAACTTTAAAAACGCTTCGTTTCGCCAAAGTTAAATATATCGAGTGTTCAACGAGATTCTATCTCTAGTCAGCCTTGGAAACAATCGTAGATTGAACTGTGCAGGTATTGTGATTGTCGCAAGTATTGTCAAAATATATAAGTTAGGTTATGCGAAGGGATTGAATTAATTTTAATATATTCTTCTACGAAACACCTTTCTCCAATGGCCACTTCCACCAACGAATATGTGTCGTCCAACAACTGAAATTAACGAGTGAAAACTAGATCTTGTCCACATGTATTTTGAGGTTAATTCATTTTTTTGACGTAAAAGAAATGAATGTATGCAAGCTGCGACATACGATTTTTTTCCAAGGCTAACTCGAGGTGTCTTTTTTTTGTTGAACACTCGTTAGTTCAGAGAGTTTATTTATTTATCTTGAGAAGGTCATCAGCGTACAAGAACATTTTACAAAGTTTAATAAAAAATTGTAGTTTCTTCTGGTGATTAATTTTGAGAATGCGTTTCGTTCAGCTTTCTTCGTATAGTCTTGACTGTTTCGATTTTAACGAGATTCGTTTATTTTATTTATTTATTTTTATTTTTTGAAATATAAAAAGAATTTAACACGAGTCAACAAATAATAACAAGTGCCTAAAACATGTGCATGAAATTGTTTCGTTTTAATTTCATTTTCTTTTGTTTTTATTTCATTTGTTTTTATTTCTTGCTATGGTTTTAGTTCATTTTCTTTTGCTTTTGCAAACTAAGAAAATGTCAAACTAAGAACAAAACAAACAAAATTGAAACAAATGACGTCGTAAACACCACCTCTTCGTCCATCTCTGTCTTGTTTCTCGAGTTGTCACGTTTTTCATTCCTGCTGTAAGTCGAACTAAAAAAGAAAACCGACTTTCTATTGTTTTGAAGGCGAATTAATTGAGAGAATTTCAGTCTAGGAACAAAAACAAACAAAACTGAAACAAATGACGTCGTGACAATACGTCTTCATCCACCTCTTTCTTGAGGTATTATTTTTGGAACGCGACTATGAGTCAAACTAAAAAGAAAAATCGACTTTCCATTGTTTTAAAGGCGAATCAATCGAGAAAATGTCAAACTAGATACAACAACAAACAAAATTGAAACAAATGACGTCATAGTACTACCACTTCGTCCATCTCTTTCTCGTTTCTTGAGTTGTTACGGTTTCGAACTCGACTGTGAGTCCAGTTAAAAAGGAAAATCGACTTTCTATTGTTTAATTAACTGAGAAAATGTCAAACTAGGAACAAAAACAAACAAAATTGAAACAAATGACGATATAACACTACTTCTTCGTCCACCTCTGTCTCGTTTCTTAAGTTGTCATGGTTTCGAACTCGGCTGTGAATCCAATTAAAAAGGAAAATCGACCTCCTATTGTTTTGAAGGCGAATTAATTGAGAAAAATTTCAAATTATAGGTACATCAAGAAACACAAAAAAGGAACTGAAACAAATGACATAGTGACGCAACTTCTTCTATCTCTTTCTGGTTTCTTGAATTGTCACTTTTGTTGAACGTGACTCTAAGTCCAATTGAAGAGATACAAACACCTTCCTCCAATTGTTTTATGAAACGATTTCTTTCATCACTTTTTCTTTAATTACATCAGTTTTTTTTTTATATTTCCAGTTCTTCAATTTTTTCTTTAGTCTCCTCCTCTTTCCTTCTTCTATTGATTGAAAAGTAATTAGTATTTCCTCATCTTTCCCTTTTTCCTGTGCTGTTACCAAGTTTTTTTCTGCCTTTCGAAGTTTTTTGAATTTCTTTAAATCTTCTCTCGCTTCATCTCTTTTTCGTCCTTCTGCCTAGCTTTCATCTTGCTTTAATCTCAAGATTCACCATCTTTCTCTTTTTTCTTTTCAACTTTTTTCGTATCTCTTCAACGTTCTGCGCTACTTGCTTGTATTGCTTCTCTACTTCTCTTTCGAGTTTCTTTTATGTAATTTCTTTAAATCTTCGATAATTTTTCTTTTGTTTTTTTGTCTCTTTGTTATCCTGCGCTTTGTACTTGTTGTAAGAAGTGATTATTTGTTCAAATTTTTCTTTAATCTTTTAGTCTTTCCAGTTTTTGTCTTTTTTTAAATTTCCTTCAATTTTCATTTTAGCTTTTTGTTTTTCTATAATCTATACTCCTTCTACTATTCTGGGTACGGAGTATTAATTTCTTCATTTTTACTTTAATCACATGTATCTCCTCTTTCTCTTTTTTCTTTCTTTGAAACTTCCATTACATTTCTGCTTGTCTAAATATATTCCGCTTGTCACTTTTTTTTAATTTTTTTAAACCTTTCGTCATTTCCCTTTTATGTCATTTATTTACTACAATCGTCTTTTGTTTTTGTTTCATTTTTAATGTTGTTTCGTGTTATACATATTCTGATTTTCATTTTTTTTTTTTTTTATTTTATTTCGCGTTATATTTTATTACATTTTTTTAAAATTTTATGCAAAGACAATCATAATCTTTTTCTTTTTTTTTAATAAACTCTCATTTATTTACTCCGATCGTCTTTTGTTTTTATTTCGTTTTTTTTTGTTTTTCTTTCGTGTCCTGCTCTTATTTAATTTTTTTTTTACTTTATTTAAAGAAATGAAACTAATTTAACCAAAAGCGATTTTCATGGTTCTGGTTGAATCGTGATCCTTTTTTTTTTAATAAACTTTCATTTATTTGCTTCTATCGTCTTTTGTTTTTGTTTCACATTTATTTTTTGCTTCGTGTTATACATATTTTTATTTTATTTTTCAAAATTTTATTTAATTCTTCACATTCTATTTAGAGGCAACCATGCTGCTCTTTTTTTTAATAAACTGTCATTTATTTGCTACGATCGTCTTTTGTTTTTATTTCATTTTTTTTTGTTTTTGTTTCGTGTTCTGCTTTTATTTATTTTATTTTTTACTTCAGAGAAAAGGAACTGCTTTAACCAAAAGCGATTCTCGTGGTTCTGGTTGAATCGTGATCTTTTTTTTAATAAACTTTCAATTATTTACTGCGATCGTCTTTTGTCTTTAATTTCTTTTTGTTTTTGTTTGGTGTTCTGTTTTATTTCATTGTTTTTTTTTTTTTTAATTTTATTTAACATAAAGGAACCAATTTAAGTAAAGTAGTTTTCATTTATTTTATTTTTGTTTTTGTTTCGTGCCCTGTTCTTATTTCATTTTTGTTTTTGCATCGTGTTCCATTGTTATTTAATTATTTTTTAAAAATTTTATTTAAAGAGAGGAAACCAATATAAGCGAGACTTTTTTTTAAATAAACTGTCATTTATTTACTGTGATCGTCTTTTGTTTTTATTTCGTTTTCTTTTTTTTTAACTTTTGTTTCTTGTTCTGCTTTTATTGCATAATTTTTTATTTTATTTAAAATAAAGGAACCGATTTAAGCAAAGGCTTCTGGTTAAGTCGTGACCTTTTTCTTTTTTAATAAACTGTCACTTATTTACGGCGATCGCCTTTTGTTTTTATTTCATTTTTTGTTCTTGTTTTCGTGCTCGTGTTCTTATTTCGTCTTTGTTTTTGTTTCGTGTTCTGTTTTCATCCTATTACGAGTATTTTTTTTTTTTTATTTTTATTTAAAGAAGTGAAACCGATCTAAGTTGAACCGTGCCTTACTTACTGCGATCGTCTTTTGTTTGTATTTAATTTTTCTTGTTTTCATTTCACGTTCGGCTTTTATTTCATTTTTCGTTTTTGTCTCACGTTCTGTTTTTATTTCATTATTTTTTTTTTTACTTAAAGGATATTTAAGCGAAGACGATTTTCGTGCTTCTCGTTAAGTCATAAGTTTTTTTTTTTTTGCGTGCCATTTACTTACTGTCTTTATTCCGCCATTGCTTTCTGTTCCATTCTTTTGTTTTTAATGAATCGTCGTTTGTTTTCACTTGCATTGTCCACCATCGAAAATAATAACAACGATAACGAAAAACAAGAAACTATCGACTTATTGTGGCCGTCAAACAAAAACAAAAACAGCAATAAAAACAAACAAAACAAAAGACGAATAAAATCTCCAAAAAAAAGGAGCCTCTTTCTAATTTTTTTTTTTTAATTTAATCGTTTTGAATGAATTTTGATTTTTTTGCCCATCTTCTTGCTTCGACCTTCTTTTGTTTTCACTTCGTTTTGAGAAACGGTTCCGTGTTTTTAATGAGTCGTCATTTTTTCACTTGCATTATCGATATTCGCAGGTACTTGATCGTCTTTTGTTTTCTTCCAATTTTCTCACCGTACCACCCAAAAAGGAGTTTCCGATAATTTTGTTTTTCTAAGCAAAATCGTCAGTTAAAAGTCAATCATTTATTAGGAGGATTATACCGGGTGATTATTAAAAAAAAAAAAAAAATTGTGAAGCCTTACCATGAAATTCGCACGGCACGTCTTAGCTTAACTGAAGTATGTGTAAGTAATTGTCAGGCTTCGGACATTTCAGTAGGAGGACCAATGAAAAGTTTCCATTCGTTGCGTAGCCATGGCAACGCTCCGAAATGTCCGGAGCCTGGCAATTACTTATATTTCAGTTAAGCTAAGACGTGCCGACTGAATTTCATGGCAAGAGTTGATAAAACATTTTAAAAATCAATCGCTAGCTGTAAGCTAAAGAATATTTTTTGAGCAATCGTAATTTTGATTTTAATTTGCTTTTTTTTTTGGTGAGAAATCAAAAATTGGCAGCTCATCCTCTAACGTAACAAAGAAGAAACGTGAAAACATGAATGTCTATGTACAGGGTGTCAGTGTATTATTATTTTTCACGGTTTCCGATAACCAATCCCTGGCGGGATTCTCTTCCCTTGCTATCTGAAATCTTTGTTTAGCATCACTTTCCTCTTTATACGATGTTTTTTTTGCCACATCTTTCATATTTATACGTAGCTAAGAACTATTTCGGGCAAATTGCTTTGATGATGTGCGTTTGTGATTATTTTCATGTGGTGATAACAAGCGCCACCGCAAAGGCAGAGTGACAACGTAATGGGCCGGAACTTCCGCCCGCGTATCACTCTGTGTATTTCTACAGCGGAAGCAGAATGAATATTCCAAGCAATTCTGTTCCAATCGGAAACCCAAATACATATATTTTAATTTATTTATATAAGGTGTCCATTAAATAAGCGGAGGTTGGAAATAACTTGTTACCTCGACGCGTTTGGTGATTATAGTTTGCTCTTGCAGATTGATAACAGATTTCATCAGGTTTACCAATCATTAGTGTTAAATGTAAAATTTTCTTGGTGTATTGTAATCAGTTTTTCTTTTGTTTTGTTAGTGGTCTTAACCTGCCTGTAAAAGAAGCGATACAATGGCTTTAAATGTCTATAGAAAGTCTGCGCTCTTCCTCCGATTGTTCTCATTGCAACTAGGCATTTCGAAAACCAAGATGCAGTGTCATCTGCCGGCTTTTTTTTTAAATTTTTGCCACACGCGATGGACGACACTCTACACGAAACTTTCTCGGCGTCCGAAAAAACTCGCTCGGGCTTTCTAGAATTAGAATCAAATTAGAATGGCCCCGTCTCGCCTAATCCGGATGAGATTTTCGCACGTTCGAGGAGCGGGCCGATTAAAATCTCGGCGCACGTTCGCGTTTCGGTGCGAATCAACCGTTGCAAACGGACGCGACGAGAATACGAAGTCCGATTTAAATTTAACAATCGAAACGAGCCTGATGCGATTAATATGCGCGGAGCTTTTTACTAGAGATGCCAACAAGGACGCAAGTGTAATGCGAAACTTCGATAACTCGCAATGGCGTATTAATATTGACTGGTAATTATATAAGGTGACTGATAATTTTTTCGAAAACCACAAACAAATTCCATGTACTTTAATTTTCGAGAAATAAGTTAAGTAAGAGCAGCAGATTAATGAAATAAATACATTCGTGAAAGTATTTTATAGTTTTGTGATAGTTACGGCGTCGGACGTGGACTTGACCTTTTAACAACTGAAATACGAGCCCCGAAATTATTGACGAATGCATGCAAATCAATTATTCAGTATAAATTGTGTAAAATAAGGAAAACAACGGCTCCGGTTTGAACACCTACTCTAACAGTTAAACAAATAAATCACTACAACACTTCAAATCTCCTTGTTAAGAATTTTCTTTATTTTAATTCTAATTGGGGAATACTAAAGTCAAGCCCGTCGCTGTCCGTTGTGCAGATTATGCAATGAACTTTACTTTTCGAAATATAATTAATAAAAACATCTACTTAGACAGAATAAGTCACTACAACAGTTCAAATCTCCTTGTTAAGATTCTTTTTTATTTTCATTTAAATTGGGAGGTACTGAAGCGAAGCCCGTCGCTGTCCGTTGTGCAGATTGTGCAACGCACAAGGGCAGGTGCACCAAATTGTCTGCAATTATTTAAATAGTTATAACTAAGCACATAAAACATGATAAAAAATAATTATTCAAAAGCACCTTGCTAGTAAACTTTATTTCAGCAGAATTAATTGTTATCAAAGTGCTACAATTAAATCAGTATATACAGGGTGACTGACAATTGTTTGACCAAAATAGAAACCACTAAGAGAATTGATGTCCCAGAGTATAGAAAATATGTTTTTCTTTTAATAATTCGGTTTTAGAAAACTATGCCAGTCACTTGTCGAACTTTTTAGAAAGTTTCATCCCCACCACTTGGACTCATTCGATCGAACGGGGGCCCCTTGAGCTCGGGGGTTCTGAGGCGGCTGCCTCACTTGCCTCTGGGATAAATAGACACTGCTATGTACCTTATTTTTCTCCACTGGGAACACCTGCGTAGACAGGTAAACAAATAAATCACTACAACACTTCAAACCTCCTTGTTAAGAATTTTCTTTATTTAAATTCAAATTGAGTGATACTTAAAGTCAAGCACGTCCGTTGTGCAGATTAAGCAACGTACTTTACTTTTCGAAAAATAATTAATAAAAAAAAATTCACTTTGAACACCTGCTTAGGCGGATTAACAAATAAGTCACAACAACAGTTCAAATCTCTATTAAGATTTTTTTTATTTTAATTCAAATTGGGCGATACTAAAGTCAAACCCGTCGCTGTCCGTAGGTGCAGATTGTGCAACGCACAAGAGCGCCTAATCAGAGGGCGCCAAATTGTCTGTAATTATTTAAATAGGCGTATAAAACACAGCAAAAATAATTATTCAGAAACACCTTGCTTGTAAACAGAATTAATTGTTATCAAAGTGCTACAGATAAATCAGTGTATACAGGGTGACTGACAATTATTTCGCCAAAATAGGAACCACTAAGAAAAACGATGTCCCAGAGAATAATTTAACAATTCGGTTCTAGCAAACTATACCCCTCAGTTGTCGAACTTTTTAGAAAGTTTCATCCTCACCACTTGCGCTCATTCGATCGAACGGGGGCCCCTTGAGTTCGGGGGGAGGTCCTGAGGCGGCTGCCTCACTTGCGTCTAGGATAAATAGAATTAATCCAAAAATCCACTTGCTTAAACAGATAAACAAATAAAGCACCACAACACTCTTTGATTAAATTTCAAATTATAAACTGGAATTTTTAAACCTTTTTCCCGTAATCTGGGACATTCATTCTGTTATCCGCTTTTTTTTTTGGAACAATTGTCGGTCACACTGTATGTATACTGTGCCGATTCATTGGTAAATCGAATAATTTGTTCAGAATTTTAAAAGGACGCTCGACACCCTAGCAGCGGGCCTGACTAAAGTCAAGGAAATTTAAAGTAACGCAGAAATTTTCAAGTGTCTCTATCTTTTCCTGCAATTTGCAAAAATAAATTTATACATACAGGGTGTGCCATGAATAAGTGCGCACACAAAAAGGCAACGTATAAAAAAAAGAGGTCAAAAGGAAAACTGGATTGGAAAACAAAAAACGATGTTTCCAATAACATTTTGATCTCTTACACGTTTTTTTTTATTGTCAGTCACCCTATACATTGCCGACTGTTTAAGTTAATTAAATTAAATTGTGTGTCAGAAAATGTTTGCAGACGCAGACATTATAAAGAAGAAGTGAAGAAGGTTTGAGGATCACTGATCAAAAAAAAAATATTTAAGTCAATGCCTGCCGGTACTACTTCCGTTGTAAAAATAAACGGCATTCTCAACTCCGAGCGGAAATTACGGACGTCTATGCGAATCATCTATTTCAAATGCGATTTTTCTAATAAATTAAACTAATAAGCTCGCTGCAGTACCGAACAAATCAAAGCCCCCCTTCTCCCCCATTTACACTCTCACCAAGCCAAGTGCTCCATTCGTTTTATGAATCGAATAAATTCCGATTCTAAGATTAAACCCTGAATGGAAAAAAATGCGTTTCCGGTTCTCTTTCATAACGGCCCGAGACAATGGAACGACGTCGCCCGATTGGATTTCACAACGAAAGAAAACCAGGGGCTTACGAAACTTCCGATAGAAACTCGTGTGGTCGTTCCCATATTGTGCCCCCACAATGGGCTCCTAAATCCCACGTGGTGTCCGATCATTTGGGTCATCACGCGGGCCATCAACTCAACAAACAAACAAACAAACGCAATTGTCTTCGTGATGTCCCGAAAAAAAAATCGAGATAAGCACTGCGCAAATAAAGAACGGAGGTTGCCAAGTTTTCTTCACCTGTTAAGGAATTGGTTTGGCCATAAAACAACAGACGAAATTTATTAGATTTTCTCTAAAAATGTTTCAAATAATTGACGTCTCACTGTGTGTTGTCATTTGCCGTCAGATTTGCCAATTTGAATCAAAGAAATAGAAGAAGAAGAAAGAAATTACGATGCGTTTTGGAATTGTTGGAATAACTATGAGAAACCTTAGGCTCAAAATGTGGATTGTCTGAGAACACCTCAACTCTTACTTTTTAAGGAACTTTAGACTTTCAGAGAGATCGTGAAAAGTGACCAAGAACTCAGATATTTTTCATTCCTGAGGCTACAATGAAACAACGTAACACTGAAAGACTGCGATGTCTCAGGACAACTCAATTCCTGACGTTTTTCAGAATCCTCGGACTTTTAGGGAGAACATGGAAAGTGACGAAAAATCTCAGATATTTTGGTGGGTTCAGTAAGAATTCTCACAACAATTCTGAGGCTATTATGAAAAACCGTAGCGCTGAAAGGCTGCATTGTCTCAGAACAACTCAATTCCTGACGTTTTTTTCAGAAGCCTCAGAGAGCGTGGAAAGCGGCGAAAAGTCACAGATATTTTCCGTGCATCTTGAATAATTCTGAGACTATTGTGAGAAACCTTGGCGCTGAAAGTCTGGATTGTCTCACAACAACTCAACTCATTGCTTTTAAGTAACTTCAGACTTTCAGAGAGATCGTGAAAAGTGACTAAAAGACTCGGATATTTGCAAACTTCATGAAAATTTCTCAATTCTGAGGCTACTATGAAACAACATAGCGCTGAAAGGCTGCGATGTCTCAGAACAATTCAATTCGTGACCTTTTTCAGAAGCCTCAGACTTTTAGAGAGAATGTGGAAAGCGTCGAAAAGTCTCAGATATTTTTTGGGCGTCGGGAAGAATAATTCTGAGGCTATACTTAGCGCCGAAAGTATGGATTGTCTCAGAGCAACTCAATTCATTGCTTTTAAGGAACTTCAGACTTTCAGAGAGATCGCGAAAAGTGACCAAAAGACTCAGTTATGTCCAGACTTCATGAAACTTTCTCAATTCTGAGGCTACTATGAAACAACGTAGCGCCGAAAGGCTGTGATGTCTCAGGACAACTCAATTCGTAACGTTTTTCAGAAGTTTCAGACTTTAAGAGAGAACGTGGAAAGCGACGAAAACTCTCAGCTATTTTAGAGGCGCCAGTAAGAATTCTCACAACAATTCTGAGGCTATTATGAAAAACCGTAGCTCTGAAAGGCTGCGATGTTCCAAGACAACTCAATTCCTGAGATTTTCAGAAGCCTCAGACTTTTAGAGAGAACGTGGAAAGCGACGAAACGTCTTAGATATTTTCCGGGCTTTAGGAAGAGGCTCCTATGAGAAATCTTACCTCCGAAAGTATGGATTGCCTCAGAGTAACTCAACTTAACTATTTTTTAGGAATTTCAGACTTCCATAGAGAATCTCAGATATTTTGAAAACACCTCTAAGAATTCTCAATTCCGAGGCTACATTGAAAAACCTTAGCGCTGAAAGCCTGGTGTGCCTTAGAGCAACTCAATTCATTATGTTCTTAGGAGTTTCAGACTTTTAGAGTGATTGTGAGAAATGATGAAAAGTCTCAGATATTTTGCGAAAAATTCTTAATTCTGAGGCTAACCCTTACCTTTGCCTCAGAACAATTCAAATCATTATATTAATGGGAGTCTGAGGCTTTTAGTGAGATCTTGGAAAGTGATGGAAAGCCTCAGCTACTCTTCCAAATCAATTCTGAGGCTATTATTAAAAACCTTAACACCGAAAGTCTATTTTGCCTGAGAATAATTAAGCTCATTACCTTGAGGAGAGTTTGAGTCGTTTTGAGAGAAACCTTGAGGAAAGTGTCAAAAAAGCCTCGGATATAAGAATTATGAGGCTATTACGAGCAAAGTCTCGGCGCTGAAAGTCTGATTGTCTCAGAACATGTTTTCTGTATATTTTGAGAGCTTTCCAAAGTCACTACATTTTATGGATTTATGACTGATAACTTGTGAAGATATTATTATCAATTGTAAGCTCGTAAAATGTGGTTCAGAGGAAAGCTCGTAGAAGAAGGGGCTATCCATACATCCAGGGTATTCCATTTGAAACAAAACTGGCTAATTATGCGTTACGCGAACTGAACCGTAGTGTAATTGATGGTCGCTCGATTTTCAGAGATTTGGGACACGCTGTATATACGCTGGAAATACGCGCAAATACACCTGTGACGTCGACAGCTGTGATATTTTTACATCAGCCCAGTTTTTTCTTTTTTTTTTTTAACGGATATTTACGCAACAAGTCCGGTTCGTTCGGTAATAAATAAGAAGAATAAATTATTCAAATAACGTTGAATATCGACCGGCTGAAAGCGTAAAAAGAAAACAAGGCAATTACGGAGTTTGAAAGCCGCGTGAAAGTACAACATACATAGGTGTTTGTCGTCATTCGAATGCATATTGTTGTCGGCTATCTTCTCGAAGAAATCTCAACCGCAGAGCCATTGACCTAGAGCACGTCGTAGTGGGCGTCGTGGACGACGACGACGACGTGTATTCTTAGTTGGAACTATTTGCATCTGCTTCCGTGAACAGGTGAATATGTAAACAAATTTTCACATCTGCATAATTCATCCGGCGCGCGATGTCGTCGTTGTCAATTAGCCTCTCGGCAGTAAATCATTTGCATACGAGGCAACTCCTTCGAGGTTTCAATCAAAATTCATTCTTCAAGTAACACCGGTTGGCGATTTAAATGGTTTAAACGTTTTAGCTGAGTGGAATTGATTTGTATTATGTAGCCATAAACGAATGCGCCGAGATGTGTGCGTTGGGGTAGGTCAAGTTCGTCGTTCGTAAGAAAAAAAGCGACGTTTTCGGTCGACTATAGGTGCAGACGTTCTTACGACAACTGCAGTTACTTATTACGTAAGTGCTACTTACTAGCGTAATTTACGCGTACGTTTATTTTATTCAAGTCAAATTTGAAAGCAGCAAACACTTCTGGACAAAATTAAGGCACCGCCAGTAAAATTCGAAATAAATTTAAAACAAGATAACGAAATTTAATGAAACGAATAATTATTTGGTGGTCCCTCAATTTTGTCCAGAAGCGTACTTCAGTTTTCGATGAATAATTAATCAAAAATTGCCCTTACCCCCCCTGCTTAAGAAATGGGGAGCAGATGGACCAAATAACTATCGCAGGGGTTGAAATGAGAGCGGGTGGAGTTTGTGTTTGTTAAATTCGTTTGTGTGATGTAGAGTGAAATTAAAGAAAATCCGCTGAACTTTCGATTTTTCTTTAAAGCGTAATTAGAAGAGGCCGTGCGCTTTTGAACAGCTGCTCTCGAATCTTACAGGATGACGCGTGCTTGAATTTCTTTAAACTTGTACACTCTCGCCCTAAACATACTTATACAGGGTGACTGACCATTATTCCGTCAAAGAAAAACCACAGTGAGAAGCGAAATCTGAGAGTGTGGAATGTTTAAATCAAAAATTGCCCCTACAACGACGATACGCCCCTGCCTAAGAAATGGGGAGCGGATGAACCAAATAAAAACACTCATAAAAGTGTTTTATAGATTTATGAGTGTTGAGGCGTGGCGTCGGACGCGAACTTGAGCTTTAAACAGCTGAAATACTAGCTCTCAAATGGTTGGCACTTGAGGGGTAACAACAACGGTCCACTTTGAACAGCTGCTACGGCAGGTTAACAAATAAATCACTACAACACGTAAACAATTCAAATCTCCGCGTGTTGATAATTCCTAATATTTTTCTTTAACTTTAATTTAAATTGTATCGTAAATAAGGTTTGTTCGCACAAGCAACGTGTCCGCCATAAACATATGGCAACCAGAATTTAAAATATTATAATCACAGTAAACGCATTCGTATCCGTTTCGGTTGTTAATTATTATAATTTCGTTTTGTGTGTGCCGTTCAATGAGAAACAAAGTCTATTATTATAAAAAAAAACGAATTACTAACACAAATCTATTAAAAGTTCAACAAATTCAAGACGCGTTTGCAACTCTATCCTGAGTTTTTAGTGCACTAGTTGTAAATCGCCCCTCGTTTCACATTAAAAGCATTATTTTTATGACTTTTGAGTAATTGGTTCGAGTTTAAATAACATAAGCGATTTATTTGCTTTCTTTTCCTCGAAAATCGAAGTTAATTTGATCGTTTTCACAAAATTTTTTATTTTGAAAGCCACTCGTGAGACGTACAGAGGGAAAACTATTCTATAAGAGAGAAGGCATCTCTTCCATACAAGCCTGAAACTTATAGGGAACGGCGTATTTGGTGTTTTCTTATAGTAAATTATCTACTGCGACTGCGTCTGGCTTACTAGATGTTTTTCTTTCTTTCGCATTCACTTTACAAACAGCGGAGATTTACAAACGTCACAGTAGAACTCACACGTATTTAGAAGGGATCGAACCCTCAACTCATTACGTACTGCTTAAAAGTGTTTCAGTTGGCAGTGCTGAATTCGATTTTTAAATGGTAGAACTGGAGTTGACAGGGGCGCGCAGGCACAGTGTGCAATATGTGCGACGCACGCAGGGCCCAGGATAATAAGGGCGCCAAAAATTTCAGGCAAGCAGAAAATACTCAAAACTTTATTAGCTAAGTCAAAATAAGTTACATTTTTTTATTATATTTTACAGATTTGTCTTAAACAAATTATTTATCAGCGCTGTTTCTTATTATTTTTTAAGTTCTCAAGTAGTTTGGCGCAAAAAAGCAAAAAATTAGAACTTGCGTGAGTTTACTGTTTACAGGACGACGCGTGTTTGAATTTCTTTAATCTTGTTCACTCTCGTTCTAAACATGCATATACAGGGTGACTGACTATTATTTCGCCCAAACAGTAAGAAGCGAAATCCGAGAGTATGGGAAAAATTCTATGTACTTCCGTTTTCGATGAATAATTAATCAAAAATTGCCCCTACAACGACGATGCCCCCCTGCTTAAGAAATGGGGAGCGGATGAACCAAATAAATACACTCGTAAAAGTGTTTTATAGATTTATGAGTGTTAAGGCGTGGCGTCGGACGCGAACTTGAGCTTTAAACAGCTGAAATCTAGCTCCCAAATGGTTGGCAAATGCGGATATTATCTGCTCACTGAAATCTTCTAGTCGATGTTCATTTGTTTTTCGTTCGTTCTATTTTTGAAGCACATGTTCCCATTAGTTTGTTTCTATTTTCTTTTGTTTTTTTTTTTTTAATTTTCATTCATTCTTTGGTGGTGAAATCGTTGATCTTTCTTTTTCTGTTCATGCAGAATTTCGATGTTTATTTCAAATTCTTTTGTTTTTTTTTTTATTAATTCTATTCTTAAGTATGTCAATATCGTTTGTTTAAATTTTCTTTTGTTTTTTTTTTTTCTGTCAAATGAAATCGTCGATCTTTTTCTTTTCTGTGCACGCGATTTTGTTTTTCTACGTTTATTTCGGTTTTCTTTTGTTTTCTCTTCCTTAATTCTATTCTTAAGTATTTATGTCGATACCATTTCTTTTGTTTTTTTCTCTATCGATATTATCTGCACACCGAAATCTTCTAGTCGATGTTCATTTGTTTTTCGTTCGCCCTACCTTTAAAGTACATATATCCATTCGTTTGTTTCAGTTTTATTTTGTTTTTTTTTTTTTTCTTCTGTCTTCTGGTAGTATTTTATTCGTTCTCTGTCGAATGAAATCGTCGACCGTCGATCGATGTCATTTTGTTTTTCGATGTTCATTTCAGTTCCATGTTTTTTCTTTCCTTAATTCTATTCTTAAGCGCGTGCGTCGATGGCGTTTGTTTCATTTCTTTTGTTTTTTCTCTGTTGATATTTCATTCATTATCTCCTGAATGACATCTTCTAGTCGATATTGATTTGTTTATCATTTATTCTAACCATAAGTATTTCCATTCTTTTGTTTCAATTTTCTTTTGTTCTTTCTTCTGACGAATGAAATCGTCGATCTTTTTTTTTCTGTTCGTGTAATTTTGTTTTTTTTTATTTCAATTTTCTTTTGTCTGTTTTTTCCCTTAATTCTATTCATAAGTATTTATGTCGATATCGTTTATTTCATTTCTTTTGTTTTTTTTTTTTTATCGATATTATTTACTCACTGAAATCTTCTAATCGAAGTTCATTCGTTTTTCGTTCGTTCTACATATTTCCATTCATTTGTTTCAATTTACTTTTGTTTTTTCTTCTATCGAATTATTACTTCGATAGATTTTTTTTAAATTTTAATAATATAATTCTGTAATTCGATGTTTATTTCCGTTTTCTTTTGTTTTTTCTTCAATTATTTTATGCCGAAGTAGATCGTTTGTTTCAATTTTCTTTTGTTTTCTTTTTTTTTCTGTCGAATGAAATCGTCGATCTTTCTTTCCTGTATGTCGATGATTATTTCAGTTCTCTTTTGTTTTTTCTTCAAGCATTCCATACCTAAGTATGTCGATGTCAAACAATATACGCCCGATGTTTGCTTGAATGTAAACAGGAATTTTTCTCTCGGAAGAATTCGCATTCATTAAAAAAATATCTTCCATGGAGTAAATAATCAGGACAAAGGACACCTGTATATAGAAAAGAATTAATTTAACACAGCATGTTTTTGAACGAGAGAATATGAGGTGGATTACAGCGCGCGTGAATAATAAAGGCCTCCATTTTGAACACCTTCTTTGACAAGACAGCAGTGGTTTCGTTTTGTCGCTCTACACAATTATTTGTCAATTCGTTACTCTTTAGACCTTAATTCATACGTAATTCCAGTTATTTTAGAAATTACTAATAATTAATTCGCGTAAAAGAAACGTAAATCGAATGAAATTGACATGTGTGTCAAGGTCGCATGGTGTAGTAGTAGTCAATAAAATAATAATCATAAAATTTTATTTTCCAATTTACTGGCGCATTTAAAACGTGGCGTTGTATTTCGTACGCAGTTCCGCGGCATGCTTTTAGGTTAAATTTTTAATTAATCAGAAACTGTTCCGCAGAACATTTTTCCAGTAAGCCATAACGTTCATTTTCTTACTCTTTTTCTGATGACGGAACAATTGTCAGTCACCCTGTATAAAAAAATCTGCGACGATTTTAACTTTGTTTTATAATCTGCTGTTACGGTGTACATACTGTATCGTATCGCTAATCGGAAAGGTCTGAGTTGTAAGTTTATGTAATTGCAGAGGAGTAGAGGGGGGCGCTAACTAAAATTTTGCACGCAGGCGCGCCCCAACTTCCGGTTGTTGACGGCTTGACACTGACAGCCGTCGCTTTGCGAGCGTCACTTGACATTTCAAATTCAAATTAAAACGCTAATCTTCCCACACATAACCTACAATCTCGTCGACGTTCAGCTTACGTCAAATTAACCAACGAAACACATCCGCTTGCAGTGTTGCAAGTAGCCGAATAAAGAAACGCACTCAATTACATTGCCAACTCAAACAGCGTTATTCCTGACCACTCTGTATATACATAAAAATGACGTTCTTCACGTGAAAATTAATAAAACGTTTATTTTTGCCAAAGTCCTACGGATTAACATGCGTTATTCAATACGACGAAAGTACAAAAAAATAAAATAAAATAAAAATAATCATAATAATAGTAAGGAAGGAACTAAGAAGTATTTGAGAGAGTATTATGACACGCAGAAGGTAAATTAAAAAAATAAAATAAAATAGGAAAATACGACGACATACAAAAATAAATAAAAACGACGAAGATTCGCGTGATAAAAAGTGATTTTTTTTGTACCGGGGAGCGAGGGGGGTGTTGGAGCTTGACCTAAAAGGAGTCTGTGCAGGTCCTCTGTATTTTCGCCTTTCTCCTAACGCTAATTTTTTTATTTATTCTAATTTACTGCCGCATTTATGACGTGGCGTTGTATTTCGTACGCAATGTCGCAGCATTCTTTTCGGATAAATTTGTAATTCCGATTGTCAGTCACCCTGTATAAAAAAATCTGCTGCAGTTTCCAACTTTGTCCTATATTCTGCTGTTTTAGTGTACGTACTGTATCGTATTACTAATTACTAAGTTTTTCAAATTAGAGAAGAGTAGAGGAGCGCCAACCACAGTCGCCCACCCCCTATCGACGCCTGTATTTATTGACTTCGTTCTGTTTTGGTTCTTCCTGCTGCTGCTACGCAAAGCACTTGTCGGCGGGCGTTTTAAAGCCAATTAACACATCCCGTATTTATTTTCCGACTCGGGTGTTTACGCACTGCGAGGCCGATAATGGGGGCCCCGCGCCCCGTGACTTCGCCGTAAAATTCGTTGTGTACACGACGACGTCCGAAAACAAACAAAATTCCTTCGGACGGGCGAATCGGACTTTTGGTTTGAATCAGTTTTGAGCTTGCGTCATAAATTTTATTTTTGGACAGATCCGGCCCCCATTTGGAAGGAAGTTCAATTCAGACTATGATTCATAAAGCAGCTTTTTTCTCGCGCAGTTTTTTTCAGATGTTCCAAAACTCTATTTTTTAAAAAATTTGTAGCAAGTCATTTTGAACATCCTCTGGACAACTGTTTCGGCCCTATTCGGGGCGTCTTCAGCGGAAGAGCAGCTATTTTTTAATAAATGCATAAATTACCTACGTGCAATTATATTTCTTTATATTTGACAACGTGACTTGTATGAAAAAATAGAAAAGGAAAGTGTTTGGCAACACTTTCTATTTTCTAGTGAATAGGCAGCGGCGTTGCACAAACGTGGACGGCAATAAAAAAAATTAAAAAAAAAATAATAGTGTATTAACGAGTATTTTTTTTTTGCAGAGTGTGGCAGAACCACGGTGAAGGGGGGTCGCGTGTCACCGGGCACTCGGCCCCCTCAACAACCTCAACAACTCGCCCCAGTGAAATCTGCGCCGAGGACCGCCGAAGCCCTCGCCGTGCTCGTCCAACATCTCGTGTTCAACGTAAGCCAAATTTCCGTAAATTTCGGAACGAATCAGAGTGTGTGCCGGTAAATTCGGCTGCGCCCGCGGTAATTGCCCCCCCCCCGTCATTTGCAAACAATGCCGATTGTTGCTAATGACTGATGATGACATGCTTGGGTACCGGGGGCAATTGTGGCGTAATCCATTCGATGATTGACGGCGGCGTAATTTCGATTGATTGCGCTGAAAAAAATCGAAAGTTGAATGGCGGGAGGCGATAATTTTGTGTCCGACACAGGGACGGACTGGCCCAATTTTCTATTGAATTTGGAACCACCTAAAATTGATTGTGAAATGAAAGTTAAAAGTTGTTTTTCCCATTAAGATTTTGTTTAGATTTCTCAATCGTTTTCTTTTAATTTTTATACAGGACGTCCCAATAGTGCGTTCTCGGGCAATATCTCAATTTTTACACAAGAAAAAAGAAAAGAAAAACAAACGAGTCTTCAAACTCTCTAAAAGCTTGTCAGGCAGGTGTTAGGCTAGTAATTCTGACATTGCCCGCTGCGGCTGCGACTGACTTACTAGATGTTTTCCTTCGGCGTTCATCCTACAAATTGGGAAAGCGCAGAAAGCCCAGTTCGAAGAAGCCGATATGATTAATCCGAAACACAATCCGACACGTAAGTGCCTCATCTCTCACATTTGGACTCATATACACCGGGAGGGGAATCGAACCCAAACCTATGGTTGTCCAGACCAAGCGCCAAACCAACCTAACCGACTCAGATATGCAACCATTCATTATTTGGGTAATTATAATCAAGAACGGTGCAGATCCGATTCAAGTGAACCTAAATAAATGAGGATGGCATCCTAAGGGGCTAAGCTATTATTACTATTAAGCACTTAATCGACCCCAAACGTTTGGAAAAGGAGATGAAGAAGACAAGACAAAGAACGAATTGATGTCATCTGGATCTATGACCAAGAAAGTTGCAGATACGCTTCCAGTGAACTCGAGCAAATGAGGCTTATATCCTAAGGGGCGCTAGTGACTAGGCTGCTAAGGCTATTAAGCACTTAATTTGCCTGAAACGTTCGGACAAGAAAAACAATGAGTTGACACCTTTACTAAGTCATCAGGGTGACTGTTACTAAGAATGGCGCAGATCCGGATCATCACATCCAAGAATGGTGCAGATCTGACTGAAGTGAACAGAAGTAAATGAGGCCTTTCATCCTAAGGGTCACTAGTGACTAGGCTGTTAAGACTAATTGGCCTGAAGCGTTCGGGAAAAGAAAGAGAAAACAAGATAAACGACGAGTTGATGTCTTTGCTAAGTCATCAGTGTGATTATTACCAAGAATGGCGCAGATCCGATTCAAGTAAACAGAAACAAACGAGGCGTGTCATCGTAAGGGACACTAGTGACTAGGCTACTATTACCATTAAGGACTGAATCGGCCTCAAACGTTCGGAAAAGAAGGAGAAGAAGAAGATAAAGAGCGAGTTGACGTCTGCACTGACTCATCTGGATCATCACAACCAAGAATGCTGCTGATCTGACTGAAGTGAACAGAAGTAAATGAGGCTTTCATCCTAAGGGTCACTAGTGACTAGGCTGTCAAGACTAATTGGCCTGAAGCGTTCGGGAAAAGAAAAAGAAAACAAGATAAACGACGAGTTGATGTCTTTGCTAAGTCATCGGGTTGATTATTACCAAGAATGGCGCAGATCCGATTCAAGCGAACAGAAACAAACGAAGCGTGACATCCTAGGAGACACTAGTGACTAGGCTACTATTACTATTAAGTACTGAATCGGCCTCAAACGTTCGGAAAAGAAGCAGAAGAAGAAGATAAAGAACGAGTTGATGTCTGCACTGACTCATCTGGATCATCACAACAAAGAATGGTGCAGATCTGACTGTTGTGAACAGAAGTAAATGAGGCTTTTGTCCTAATGGGCACCAGTGACTAGGGTGTTAAGACTAATTGGCCCGAAACGTTCGGGAAAAGATAAACAACGAGTTGATGTCTTCACTAAGCCATCTGGATCATTATAATCAAGAATGGTGACTGAAGTGAACAGAAGTAAATGAGGCTTTCATGCTAAGGGGCACTAGTGACTAGGCATAATAGCACTTAACTGGCCTCAAACGTTCGGAAAAGAAGAAGAAGTAGACAAAATAAACGTCGAATTGATGACTTCACCAACTCCTCTGGGCGATTACGGCCAAGAACAGTGCAAATCCGAATCAAATAAACAGAAGTGAATGAGGAGGCTCTTGCTGTGAAAGGCACGCCTGACTAAGCTGTTGTTATTCAATACTTAAGTCATCAAGAACGGAAGAAACTAATAGAAAAATGCCCCTTCTCATCGTGGCAGGGAAATAGGAAAAGGCAACAGAAGACACCAAAAATAATGCTGAAGAAACAGGGAATTAAACCTAATTATTGTGAACTCCTCCGGAACCACTGTTTTGATTCAGCCTGTATAGATTAAAATAATTTTGACTTTTAGAAGTCAAAAGTTAAAAAAATAAATGCGTTGAATTTTTTTTTTGTATCTTGAGATATTGCCCGAGAACGCACTGTATATTCTTCGTTTGTGTTTTTCACTTTTTTAATGAAATTTGGCTTTCGTTTTTCTTTGTTTTTTCTTTTTTTTTGTAATTACTAAAGATTTCTTTGTTCCCATTTTCCCTTCGTCACATTTTATTTTTGTTTCATGTAGATGTTATTTGTTTTCTTTCGTTTTTCATTTCTTTTTTTATTTTCATTGTTTCGATTCTTCATTTGTTTTCTTTTATTTTTCACGAAAGGAAGCGTCTTTTATCGTTTTTTTTTTTTGTTTTTAGTGAACACTAAATATTTTTTCCATTGTCGTATTTTAAGTGGGACTCCTTTGTTCTCGTTTTCTTTTTTCTTGTGTAAAATTTGAAGATTTCATTGTTTCCCCCGTTCACTTGTTATTTTCTTTTGTTTTATTGAACGTACTCGTTTCCGTTGTTCTATTTTATTTATTAATGAATGTGATCCTGTGATTTATTTTTTTGTTACCATTTTAAGCGAGGTCTTTTCATTTGTTTTCAACTTGTTCTATATTTCTTTTTCTTTTTTTTTTCGTTATTCTATTTTTTTAATGCCTACCGTCTCTTGCCTAATTGTTTGTTTCCTTCGAATAATTGAATGCGGATCATATGTTTTCATTGTTTTATTTTAAGTTCTCCCTCCCCTTCAGCTTTTGCTTTTTTTTTTTCGTTCTGTTATATATATATATTTTTTTTTATTAGTGATTATTAATTATTTTTTGTCTCGTCGACTAACGAGAAGCAGCAGCAAGACTGAGGAAGTTCTTCTGTAATGGAGAACGAAACGTCGGCAGTAGAACCAGTCGTAATGCGGTTCCAACCGAAAGCCAATTTAATTTTTGTTGTTTCTCTTCTTCTTGAAGTTCAGATGAAATGAAGATACAAGATTTTGGAATTAAAATTAAACTTTCATTTGTTTTTTTTTTGTTTGCTGTTGGCGATTTAATTTTCTTGCACTCCGCTCCAAAAACGTCGATCTTCTTTTGTTTTTTTTTCTCACTTTTTCGTATTTCCATGTTTGTTTCAGTTCTATTCTGTCAAACACTTCATGGCAGATTATTCTTTTGTTTTGGTTTACTTTCTGTGGGCATAATTGAATTGGATTCCGGTTGGAACCGCGTCACGATTGCTTCTACTGCTGACGTTTCGTTCTCCATTGCAGAAGAACGTCCTCAGGGCTGCTGCTGGTTGTATTGCTAACGAGAAGCAGCAGCAACACCGTCAGCAGCAGCAGCAGCAGCAGCCCTGAGGAAGTTCTTCTGCAATAAAGAACGAAACGTCTACAGAAAGACTTAGAGGCTTCCGCGGTCGTTGTCCGTAATCGAATTGACTTCCGGTTGGTACCGCGTCACGACTGGTTCTGCTGCCAACGTTTCGTTCTCCATTGCGAAAGATCTTTCTTAAGGCTGCTGCTGCTTGCAGCTGTTCATAGTCTCATCGACTAACGAGAAAGAACAGCAAGACTGAGGAAGTTCTTCTGCAATGGAGAACGAAACGTCGGCAGCAGAACCAGTCGTGACGCGGTTCCAACCGGAAGCCAATTCGATTACGGACAACGACCGCAGAAGCCTTCAAGTTAAATAATTATTTTGTTTCTATTTAAACGGAGCTTATCATTTGTTTTCTCTTTATTTAAAAAAATTTTTTGCTTCGTTCTATTTTAGTATTTATTGTCTTTTGTTTTGTTTTCAATAATTGTTCTATTTTAAGCGTCGCTCGTCTTTTGTTTTCTTGTTTTTGTTTTTCCTTTTTCTTTTGGTTATGTAAACGCATAATGTTTTTCTTTTCTTGTTTCCCTCATTCATCTTTATTTTTTTTTCTTCTTGCTTGCTTCCTTTGTTTTCAGTAACAGAATCCGGACGGGTCATCTTGTTTTCGTTGTTTTAAATGTCGTTTGTCTTTTGTTTTGCTTGTTCTTTGACTTTACTTTGTAAGTTTAACACAACACTATTTCCTGAATCTATCGAATTTTGTGTCCACGTGACTCTGACTCGTTGCTTGCTTGTTACAAACGCAACACAGTGTTGTCAGATGTAGGAAATTTTCGCTTAATCTAAGGAATTTTACGTCCAGGTGATTTTCAATTATTTCTAGTTTGTTTACAACACAACAGTGTTGCCGAATCTAGAAAATTTTCCCTAAATCTATGGAATTTTGTGCTCACTTGACTCTCACGCATTGCTTGCTTATTACAAATGCAATACAGTGTTGCCAGATCTATAAAAATTCCCCCTAGATCTATGGATTAGAATAAAACAGCGTTGCCAGATCTTGAAAAAAATCTCTAAATCCAAAGAAAATCATTAGTTGAAAAAAAAAGTTCTATGGAATTTTACGTCCACGTGTCTCTTACTCACTCCCTCGTTTATTACAAACGCAATACAGAGTTGCCAGGTCTAGAAAATTTTCCCTAAATATAAGGAATCTTATTAATAATTACTTTTTTTGTTTCTATTTAAACGGGGCTTAGCATTTGTTTTCTGTTTATTTAAAAAAAAAATTTTGCATCTTGGTGTTTATTGTCTTTTGTTTCGTTTTCAGTCACTGAATGTTGAATTGTTCTGTTTTAACGTCGCTCGTCTTTTGTTTTCTTGTTTTTTTTGGTTATGTAAACGCACAATATTTTTCTTTTCTTGTTTACCTCATTCACCTTAAATTTTTTTCTTCGTTTTATTTAAGCATGTTTGCTTTCTCGTTGATCTGTCGTTCGTCTTTTGTTTTGCTTGTTCTTTGACTTTGCTTCGAAGTTTAATTTTTTAACTATTCGAAGAAAATTCCTTGGTTTATATTATCACATTTTAAGTGGCAACTGTCTAATGTTTTTTGTTTTTCATTAAATGAATTTTTTTCTATTTTTTCCCAAAAGTTTTGATTGTAATGGATTCCTCGAGCATCCTCTGTTTCGGCCCCATTTGGGGCATCGTCAGCAGAAGCGTAGCTCGAGGATTCCACTACGACCAAACCGAGCTGTCCTGGTTAGGTTAGGTTAGGTCAAAAGTCGATCGCAAGATGTCGCTATTCGTTTTTTCCGTTATGTAAGTGCTGAAGGTTTCTTTTTTTTTATTCTTCTTTGTTTCAGATGTTGCTCTCTTTTGTTTTTCTTTTTTTTGCCAATCGAATGCTGAAGATTTTCTTGTTTTCCGCAGGCGTCTTTTGTTTTTCTTGCTTGTTTCTGCTGCTTCTGTTTTTAGTGGCCATCTTTTGTTTTTGTTATTTGTTTCATTGTTGTCGCCATTGTTCTGCTGAGAGCACCGCTCGTCTTTTTTCTTGTTTTACTTAATTTTGTTTTTATTGCTTCGTTAACTCATCGATGAGAATTTTTTTGTTTGTATTACGTATTTTACTCGAAAATCCGGTCTTCTATTGTTTTGTTTTTTCTTTCTTTCTCTCATTAAGAGCCAACGTTTGTGTTTTTCTGTTTTAGTTGATTCTGTTTTGTTTTTTCGTTGATTCATCGATGAGAATTTTTTTCTTTTTATTTAAAATGTCGTTCTTCTAATGTTTTTTTTTTGTTTCTTCGCTGGTGTTTTTCTGTTTTACTAGATGTTTGTATTTTTTTTTTAATTAACTCGATGAGAATAGTTTTCTTTTTCTGTTATTCTATTTACAGTATCGTTGCTCTAATGTTTTTTTTTTCCTTCTTTTTCTTTCTTTTGAATTTTAATTAGCCTGCTTCTCTTGCCTTTTCGTCTTTCTTTCTTTTTTTTTACTCCTGTTTTACTGGATTTTGTTTTGATTTTATTATTTTTTATCATGAACTCGTTTTTGTTTCTATTGTTTCGTTTAAAATACCGTACGTTTAATGTTTTTGTTTCCTTTTTTCTTTTCAATTTTGATTAGGCTTCGTCTTTTTTTTTTGTCGAGTTCATTTTTTTTATTTGAAACGCTGCTCGTCTTTTGTTTCTATTCTGTTTGATTGAACAACTTTTCAGTTTTTCTTTTGTTTTTTATTAAACGAAACTTGAGAATTCAAATCGGCTTTTTGGTTCGGAAAATAAGATGGCGCTGTTGTTTTTTTTTTTTTTTTTGGGGGGGGGATATCGTCGTTTTTCTTGTGATTTTCTTATTGTTCAGCGCTGCGCGAAGGAAGTCGCCGTCGCTCGTAAATCACGTGGTGGTTTGTTTAAAGCCTGGGGGGGGGGGATTTAAGAACCCCCGTTAATGACGTCGCGTAAATCCGATGGTAAACACCAGACGTCTCCGTTTATTTTAGATATCCTATCGACTGTCGTTAGTCACTTACACTCACATTAAGGCCCTTAAAGTTTTCACGTGCGCGCTCCTCGTTTGCGCCGACGAAAATGAAGTTCGAATTCGTCACGCCAAAAACAATGGTGAGTAATTTTTTTCGCGGTCGTCGGAAGAAAACTTCGCGACTTCCCCTCGTACGTTCGAAAAAAATATGTTAATCGCACGCATTGTTCCGTGCTCATCGTGCAAGACGATCGCGCCTGACGTAACCAAATTATACAAGAACAATTCACGTTCCAGCTGGAAGCATTCCGGGTGCCCTCGCTGAAAAAAGAAGTCACTCAGTTAAGGTTCGAGGCGGAAGGAGCGCGCCTCTCTTGCCAACAATTCCAAGCCGAGCTATCCGAAGGGAAACTCCAGCACGCCGCTGCCCTCGAACTCGAACGAAATCGGTTTAGGACGGACGTTACGGCCCTGCTCGAGCAACATCAAAATACGATCGCCCAATGTAAGTGATACGTCACAATTTTCTATTGGTACATTGAGAATGATCGCGTTGTAACTGAAATGTGAGGAGTATTGAAACGTTGACTTTGTAATCAGTGAAGACACAACATCTGGAAGTGGAGCAGCGATTGAAGGTGGACATCGATGACATCAAGAAGCAGCACGCGGAGCAGTTGCAGAGCGTGAAGGTGGAGTTCAATCGGCTGCAGAAGACGCACGCGGAATCCTTGGACATACTCAGGGAGGAGAACGACGCGATCCGCGAGCAAATCGACGAGAAGAACGTCGCCATTGATAAACTGAGGAATTACAAGTTCGAAAGTGAGAAGCTGAAGAAGGACTACGAGGCCAAGGAGCTGGTCTACAAGGAACAACTGCAGGCGGCCAATGAGGAGATCGCCAGGCTGAAGGATGAGAACGAGACTTTCGTCCATTACAGCATCACGAACGGTGACAGCAGCATACAAGTAAGTCAATTTGATTTTGTGTATTAAACGAAAGACCGGCGATCATTTCTATACACCCCCCCCCCATGTATAAGGTGTCCCAATCTGGATGGTTTCTGTTTTAAATTCTTCATTTGTTTTTTTCTTTTTTTGTTCTTTCTTCATCTCTCATAATACCAATCAATTTGGAACATCCTGTACAATCACGGACATTTTAAGTAGAACGAAGAACGAGGTATTAACTGCATTCGTGCTACACAAGTTTCCGAACGTTCTGTATTAGCTGGTGCGTTTAAAAGACGCAACTCTTTTGTGAAAATCCCTCAGTTTTGGGATGATCCCCACCTATCTGGCAACACCGCCTGTAAATGTTCTTAATGTGAAATCAAAGTTCAGATTTCTTGCACTGAATGAAATGGTCTCCGATAGGTTCTAGAATTTATATTTTTGTAATTAATGTCATTTTAAAATCAACGGCGGTTTTGGTCGTGACATCTGGCGGCTGGTTTTTGACCTAAAATTGACCTTTATTATCTGGAAATTTGTCTCAAGTCGGTTTTAATTCCATTTTCATATTTTTTTTGTCAGTGACGATGGAAAGGAATTTATGGCGTATTGTTTTATGACAGGGCATGTGATAATCTGGCAACGCTGCCTGTAAGTGTTTTTAAACGTCAGGTTGACGGAGTATATTTAACTAAATAAATGAAATTAAATGGATTAAAAACGAATTAAAAGATTTAATAAAAAACGAAGCGGGCCGTAATAGACCCGTGTGGTCTATTCATTTTATTTTAATTTTTTTTATTTAATTTTTTTTAATAGACCCTCTGGTCTGCTTCATTTATTTTTAATTTACTTTTAGTCCGGTTAATTTTTTAATTTAATTTCATTTATTTGGTTAAGTAAGCAGCGGTCTATTAGAGTTTTACTTCATTTTTAATTTATTTTTAATTCATTTAATTTAAACGCTGTGATCTATTAATTAATTAATAGAGCACAGAGTCTATTAGAGTTCTGTTTCATTTTTTATTTAATTTTTTAATTTATTTTTAATTCATTTAATTTAACGCTGATCATTTAATCCATTCAATTTTTTAATTTAATTTCATGATAAAGATCGAAAATGAAAAATAAATATCTATTTTTATTGCATTAATCATTTCCTATTAATTTTCTAGCGTACTCGGTTCGAAATGGGGGGAGGGGGGGAGGACAATGTTGTTTATATATTTTATGAGAATGATCTCTTGTGGCGCAAGCACAAAAATCCCTCGGTTGTGTGATAATTCCTCACGTCTGGCAACACTGTCTGTAGATGTTTTGAAATGTCAAATTGACAAATAAAAGGACAGACTAATAAATAAAATGGACTAAAAATGAATTTAAAAAAAGTACGTAGTAAAAAAATTAAATTTAAAAATTAAATTAAATTTAAAAATTAAATTAAATTTAAAAATTAAAAATGTAGCAGAACCCTAATAGACCACGTACAGAATACAAATTTTTATTCTCCCTCGTTTGTCATTTTATTTTAATTTGGAGGTGGGAGGGGGGGGTTGGAGGGTAACAATCTCGTTTGCGCCGCAGACACAATAATCCCTCAGTTGTGTAACAATCCCGCAACACTACAATCTGGCAACACTGTTTTTAAATGTCAGATTGATGGAGCTTAATCAACCGGATAAAATTAAATAAGAAAATCGAATAGAAATAAAATAAAAAATGGTACGATTAAAAAATAAAATTAAAAAAGAAGCGGAACTCTATAATTTTGTAAAATTTTCTATTGTACTCGATTCGAAATTGGGCGGGGGGGGGGGGGGCGCAATGGTGTTTATATATTTTATGAGGTGATCTCTTTTGTGGCGCAAGCAGAAAAATCCCTCAGTTGTGCGATAATCTCTCAAATCTGGCAACACTGCCTGCAGGTATTTTTAAATGTCAAATTGACAAATAAAACGACGGAGTTTATTTAAATAAATTTAAAAAAAAGGTAATAATTCAAAAATAAAACAAAATTTGAAAACAAGAGATAAAACAGAACACTAATAGTAGACCACCGGCAGAATATTTATTTTTATTTCTTCATTTGTCATTCTAATAATTATAATTTTTTTAATAGCATTTTAATAATTTTCTAGCGTACTCGAGTCGAAATTGAGGGGGGGAGGATAAATAGTATTTATAAATTTTATTACAGAGCTATCTTTAGTGGCGCAAACACAAAAATCCCTCGGTTGTGCGATAATCCTACATATCTGGCAACACTGCCCACAACAATTTTGAAATGATTTATTTATTTTAATAAAAGTCAACTCAATTAAGTTAAATTAAAAATAAATAAATAATTTTTTTTTAAATAATTTGTTACCTTGAGTCGAAATTGAAGGGTGAGGGTTGGGGAGGGGGGGTGCAATGAATTTCCACTATACAAACACGATATATGTTTGTTTAAGAAAATCAGAAATTTTTTAACTTTTCTAGAATTGTAAGAAAAATCTTTGAATTAAAAAAAATTTAGATCTGGCAACATTGCACTGCGCTTGCAATAAACGACCAACGACCGAGAGTCACGTGAGCTTTCTTTCGCACGGCGAATAAGTGCATATGCGAAAAAAAATAAGAGCCACGTGAGTCTCAGTCATCGTTCGTTTGTTTCAAACACGGCACGACGTTGCCAGATCTAGGAAAATTTCTCTAAACCTAAGCGATTTCATTCTTGTAGGGCTTGGGCTTCTTGATTTCTAGAAAACTTAAAGAATTCCACGTGACTCTCACTCGTTGCTCTCGTGTATTACAAACGCAATACAGTGTTGTCAGATCTAAAAAAAAATCCCTAAATCTGGGAAATTTTGTGTCCTCGTCTCTTTCGATTATTGCTCACCTCTGTTTCAACACAACACCGTTGCCAGATCCAGAAAAGTTTCCCTGAATCTGTCGAATTTTGCGTCCACGTCACTCTCATTCGTTGCTCGTTTATTACTAATGCAATACAGTGTTGCCAGATCTAGGAAATTTTCACTTAATCAAAGGAATTTCATGTCCACGCGATTTTCAATTATTACTTGCTTGCTACAACATTACAATGTTGCCAGATCTAGAAAAGTTTCATTGCTCGTTTGTTACAGTGTTGCCAGATCTACAAAATTTTCCCTAAATCTACGGAGTTTCGTGTTCACGTGACTCTCACTTATTACACTTATTATCACTCGCTTATTACAAACGCGATACAGTGTTGCCACATTTACACAATTTTCCCTAAATCTGGAGAATTTTATGTCCGATTATTACTTGTTTGTTGCAACACAACAATGTTGCTAGATTTTGAAAATTTTCCCTAAATCTATGGAATTTTGTGTTCGCCTGACTCTCACTCATTGCTCGTTTATTACAAACGCAATACAGTGTTGTCAGATCTAAAAAAAAATCCCTAAATCTAAAGAATTTTCTCTGTTCTCGTCTCTTTCAGTTATTTCTTAGCTGTTACTACACAACAGTGTTGCCACATCCAGAAAATTCTCCCTAAATCTATGAAATTTTGTATCCACGTGACTCTCGCTCATTGCTTGCTTATTAGTGTTGCCAGATCTACAAAAAATTTTCCTAAATTCATGGAATTTCGTTTCACGTTACTCTGATTCATTGCTAGTTTATTACAAATGCAAGACAGTGTTGCCAGATCTAGAAAATTTTTCACTTAATGTAAGGAATTTTATGTCCAGGTGATTTTCAATTATTTCTTGTTTGTTACAGCACAACAGTGTTGCCAGATATACAGAATTTTCAGTAAACCTATGGAATTTCGTGTTCACGTAACTCTGACGCACTTCCTCGTTTATTACAAACACAATACAGTGTTGCCACATCTACACAATTTTCCCTAAATGTAAGAATTTTACGTCCACGTGATTTTTCAATTATTACTTGTTTGTTACAACACAACAGTGTTGCCGGATTCAAATAATTTACCCTAAATCTATCGAATTTTGTGCTCACTTGACTCTCACTCATTGTTTGTTTATTACAAATGCAATACAGTGTTGCCAGATCTAGAAAATTTCCCCTAAATCTATGGAATTTCGTGGCCACTCTCAATTGCTCGTTTATCATATTGAAACGGTGTTGCCAGATTTAAAAAAAATCTCTGAATCTAAAGAAAATCAAAGCGACTTTTTTTTAATAGCTGAGAAACGAATTTTATGTCCACGTGACTCTTACTCACTCCCTAGTTTATTGCCAACGCAATACAGTGTTGCCAGGTCTAGAAAATTTTCCCTAAATTTAAGGAATCTTGAATGCACGTCGCTCTCAATTATTGCTCGTTTATTACAACGCAACACTGTTGTCGGATCGAGAAAAATTTCCCTGAATCTATGGAATTTTGTGTCCACGTCACCCTCACTCGTTGCTAGTTTATTACAAACACGATACAGTGTTGCCAGATCTACAAAATTTCCTCTAAATCTATGGAATTGTACACGTCACTCTCATTTATTGGTTGTTTATTACAATATAATAGTGTTGCCAAATCTACAAAAATTCTCTAAATCTAAAGAAATCACAAGTTTTTTTTTTGAATAGTCGAGATTTCTGGATTTTTCTTGAATCATCTTTTCGCAAGAGTTTCTCTTTAAACGCTAACCTAAAATTGGATACCTTAAACAAGGAAAAGGGAGTAAAAAATAATTGAAATGGGGGTGGGAGGCAACTACTTTATTTCTTTTTAATAATCAATAAAATTTTAATGAAACGTAACGTCATTCCAGGAGGTTCAGTCGTTGAGGGCCGTCCTAGAGCTCAAGCAATCGGAAGTGGCCGAACTGAGGAAGGCGCTGGCGGAAGCCACGCAGAAGGCAGATCTCTTGCAGATCGCCGAGGAGAAGATCGGATCCTTGTCCGCCCGATGCGAAGACCTACAATCTCAACTGGAGAGGAAGAACACCTACGAAATGTAAGTTGCAACTCTGATTGGACGAAAATCGGGATTGGGCTCCAAAATGGCGGACGTGCCAGCTGTCATATATTCAGTAGGTCTTACGTCACACGTTGGGTTGTTTTTATAGGTTCCGTATAACAAGTTTAATTGAAAAATTCATCAAGTTGATTTGGATTTATAAATCAAAGAAGAGGGACGACTTCCTAAACCGATTGACGTTATGTTTTGCGTGAGTGCTACTTGATCATCTGTTCAATTGAACACCTGATAGAGTAAATAAGTATATGACTGTCAAACTGTCGTGGTCCTTCTAATTACTAAACTCAGCTGTATTATCCTCTTTTTCTTTCTGAATTTGACAAGTATAACCCGGTTTTGTTTCACTTGTGCGAATGCCATTGTCATTTGTTTAAAGAGAAACTTGTAAAACGAAAGACGGAAGATTTGGTGCGGCTGTGGCAGGCGAACTCGGGGCGATCACGATTGTGATTCAAAATTCCTAAGAACCCTTCATCTCCTCAGAGCTCTTTGATTTTTCGTTTCTAATTCTCTTCACTCTCTCAGGGTATTGATGCAAGAAAAGAAGAAACTCGACGACTCCTTGAAGGCGGAAATCAATCAAAAGAAGAGGCTGAAGCAGCACAACGAGGAGCTGCAGTGGAAACTCCTGCAAAACAAAGAGGTGGTGAACCGCGTCCTGGAGCAAGCGGAAGAGACCGCCTTCAACCGCACCATGCTGAGCGCGAGCTTCAGCGAGCGCCACTCAAGACACAACCTCGAGCGCACTCACTCCTTCCGGGACAAACTGATTTCGGGTAACAAAAGCGGCGAGCCCGTATCGCCGAGGAACCCTTACGACCTAGACGCCGACGAGTGTTCACCCCCGAGCTCTCCCAAGGTGAAAGGGGTCGTGGAAAAATCCGATTCCGTCAGTTACGTCTTGGAGATGGACGAGAGCCCCGACGTGGTCGCCTCGAGGATCGTCCGCCGGAGTTTCCGGAATTCGACCCCTCCCAAAAGCACCCCGACGAAATCCCCGGCGAACAAAAGGCCGAGGATGAAGAACAATCCCTTGAGCCTGAGCGCGTCCGCCAGCGCGATCATTCCCAACGTGAAATCCGACCACATGCGCTCCAGGTCGGTGAGTGTGAGGAACGGAAGTGATTTCGACATGTCCGGAAATTACGCGGACATTTTTATCTGGGAGATGGCGCAAGCAGCCGCGAGCAGCTCACCCAAGCGAGAGTGCTGCGAGACCCAATCCAACAGCAGTTACAGATCCGGGGGGTCGAGCTGTAAGCTCGACGACAACCTGGATTTGGACGAGGAGAACGACGTCGACATCACGATACCCACGCTTCCGAGCGAAATCGGAAGGAACGACGACGATTCGCTTCCGGTTCCGAGGCACCTCGCCGGTGAGGCGATGATCTCCGAGAGTAACTCCGACGATGAGAGCACGACGAGTTCCTCGAGCGGACGGTTATGAGACGAACTTTCATTCTAATTTTCTGTGTTATTAATCGAATAAATCGAGGGTTGTTTATGGATTTTCTTTCTTAGGATTTACAATAATAGTTGTGTATATTTTGCGCGCCTGCTAAAAATAGATCCATAAGCAACTAGTTTATTAATAAAACCCTGTAACATTGAAGCTGTATATAATTATATTCATATATGAAGAAGAAGAAAAAAAAAAGAAAACACTATATAACTGTTATTATCGCCATTAATATTCTTACTTTTAAAAACGTTCAAGAAAATCTACAGGTGGCTTCTTTTTTAATGGTTAGTTGTTTCTCAAAATTTACAGTCGACCACAACCGCCCCCCCCCCCCTGGTTAAGTCTTTTTAATTTCGCCTGACTGCTTCAAATCTTAATTTCTTGGTCAATTGCAAATTTTAAGAAATGAATCTGTTTTCTTTTGCTCTAGGTTGTGATTGGTTAATTTCCGACAAGTCAGTATTATATGTTATTTTTTTTTTTTACTAATCCTACAAGAGTGTTGTGGTGTATGGTGGACGGTGGTGAAACCACCCCCAGTCGTCGTTTAATCCTTTGGTGATGTTTTTGTTTTTTGATGATGTGTAAGTTTTAGTTTTTTTTATCTCTGTTATTCTCATTCGGTGAGTTTTTTTTATTGTATTTTTATTATGAGTATAGTTGGAGAAGTGGCGTTCGCCTTGCGGCGCGCGTGGTTTCGAGGGTACGGAAGCACGCGCGACGGCGACGCGAACGCGATTTACGAGATGTTAGGACCAAATAGATTTTAACATTTAATATTTATTGTATAAAGTTGGATTCAAAAGGATGTTTTCATGTGTATGCTGTACAATAAAGTTTATGAATTCTATTCACTTGTTTCATTACCAATCTTATTTGCAGTCTGTACGTACAATGAATGCAATAGTTTACTTGCAAAATCGAAACGATTTCATAGCGCGCCCAAAAAATATGCGATTCGCAAACACCGGCGCCCTCTCTTGGGCTATAGTCGAAGCTTGAGCAAGTTTACAGGTTTCTGTAATGCACTTGAACTTGAACAAATCAATCGCGAGTTGGAAATGCGTACTCAAAACGGTACTGTAGCGCTCTCTCTTGGGCAATAGCCGAAGCTCTAGCAATTTTACAGGTTTCTGTAATCCGCTACGTTTGACTTGCCAAGTGATTATTAGATCATATACATTACTAAAATTAAACTCATCAAAACCTAAGATTTTTATTTTCCCAAAGGGATTTCTTTCCCCGGGGGAACTTCCTCCCCCTTACAATCTATCTATTAAAGAATCTAAACCAAAACTTTTCCTAAATCAAATCTTGCATGTGGGGTTCGAATGCGATGGTCACTTGTACCCCCACCCACCGTCCCCGGAGCTGTCGCCCTTATATAGTCCGAATGGTTGCAAGTTGTAATGAGAGGTATGACGTCACAAGGGTAATTTTTTCGTAATTTTCAAATTATTTAATCAATCTTCGGCAATCGATTTTTATAACTTCCATCCGAGGATGAACAGAAACCTGTAATAAATTACAGGAATCTGTAATGTTGCCAAGTTGCGCGTATGAATTGAGAAGATTAAATTATGTTTTATCAAAGGGATTTCTTTCCCCGGGGGAACTTCCCTCCCCCTTACAATCTATTAAAGAATCTTTAACCAAAACTTTTCCAAATCAAACCTTGCATGCGGGGTTCGAATGCGATGGTCACCCACCGTCCCCGGAGCTGTCGCCCTTATATAGCCCGAAAGGTTGCAAGTTGTAATGAGAGGTATGACGTCACAACGGTAATTTTTTCGTAATTTTCAAATTATTTAATCAATCTTCGGCAATCGATTTTTATAACTTCCATCCGAGGACGAACAGAAACCTGTAATAAATTACAGGAATCTGTAATGTTGCTAAAGTTGCGCGTATGAATTGAGAAGATTAAATTATGTTTTAACCAAAGGAATTTCTTTCCCCGGGGAAACTTCCCTCCCCCTTACAATCTATCTATTAAAGAATCTAAACCAAAACTTTTCCAAATCAAATCTTGCATGTGGGGTTTGAATGCGATTGTCACTTGTACCCCCTCCCACCGTCCCCGGAGCTGCCGCCTTTATATAGCCCGAACAGTTGCAAGTTGTAATGAGAGGTTTGACGTCATCGATTACGTAAGCACCCTTTATTTCCTAAAATTCACAATTTCGGTCCGTAACTTGCTTTTCGCGTTCCAAACAAAGCCCTACCTAACAGGCCCGCCATACTGCCTGCCAATCTCTTTGAATTTTTTTTTTGTCTCGAAAAAGACTCCACGAAGAAAACTATAGATATCCCGCGGAGATTCCCCGGATTTCTCTAGATACTTCCTCAAAAGCTTTTCGAAATCCTGAGCCTTCGAGCATCGGAAAGACTTTCGAAAAAACTCCGGGAAGAAACTTCCGGTGATATTCCGAGATGAATCTCCTCGGAGTTCTCCGGAAACTTCCCCAAAAATCTTCCTTCTTCAGGCACCTAAGATAGGATTCCGGAAGGGCAGCCTGAAGACAGAAGGCTCGGGAAAGAGTCTCATTTCGGAATATCTCCTCCATTTTCTTGCTGGTGATATTCCTCAGAGTTCTCCAGAAACTATTTCCATAAATCTTCCATCTTCAGGCACCTAAGGCAGGATTCTGGAAGGGCAGCCTGAAGACAGAAGACTCGGGAAAAAGTTTCTGGAGGACTCATCTCGGAATATCTCTTGCCGGTGATATTTCGAGATGAATCTCCTCAGAGTTCTCCGGAAACTTCCCCAAAAATCTTCCGTCTTCAGGCACCTAAGACAGGATTCCGTAAGTTCAGCCTGAAGACAGAAGACTCGGGAAATAGTTTCCGGAGGACTCGTCTCGAAATATCTCCTGCATTTCCTTGCTGAAGCCTTCCTGCAGTCCTTTCGAAGTCTCTCCGATGCTCGAAGACTCGGGATTTCGGAAAGGTTTTTCGAGAAAACTTCTAGAAAACTCCGGCATCTCTCCGGGATTTCCAGAGTTCTCTGCTGAACCCTCCTGGAGTCTCTCCAGTCTTGAAGAAACCAGAAGGAAACTTCTCAGGAGAAAAGTTTCGTAACGCCGGATGAGGAGGTTCCGGGGTGAATCTCCTAGAACTTTGTTAAGATCTTCCGGAAACTTCAGTGTTCTCAAAGCCTTACCTTATCTCTTTGAAAACACTCTGAGAAAGGGCAGGAAAAGACTCCAGGAAGCTCCGGGGAGATACATTTCGTAATCTCTTCGGGATTTCCAAGAGTTCTCTGCTGAACGCCCCTGGAGTCTCTTCAGTACGTAGAGACTGAAGAAACCAGAAGGAAACTTTTCAGGAGAAAAGTTTCGAAACGCTGGTAGAGGAGTATCCGGGGTGTCCTAGAACTTTCTCAAGGTTTTCCGAAACCTTCAGTGTTCTCAAAACTTTACCTAATCCCTTTGAAAAGACTCGGAGAAAGCGCGGGAAAGACTCTAGGAAGCTCCGGGGAGATATATTTTGTAATCTTTCCGGGATTTCCAGAAGCTCTCCCGTACGTAGAGACTGAAGAAATCAGAAGGAAACTTCTCAGGAGAAAAGTTTCGTAACGTTGGATGAGGAGATTCCGGGTTGAATCTCCTAGAATTTTCTCAAGATCTTCCGGAATCTTCAGTGTTCTCAAAGCCATATCTAATCTCTTTGAAAAGACTCCGGGAAAGACTGGAGGAAGCTCCAGGGAGATATATTCCATAATCCCTCTGGGATTTCAAGAGTTTTCTCCCGAATCCTCCTGGAGGCGCTCCAGTACAGTACTTAGAGACTGAAGAAACTAAAAGGAAACTTTTCAGGAGAGAAAACTTTCTCAAATATTCCGGAATCTTGAGTCTTCCTCAAACTCTTTGAAAAGGCTCCGAGAAAGCACGGGAAAGACTCCGGGAAGCAAGAGAGAGAGCTTCAACAGAAATTCTTCTTTTTTGAAAATCCTCTCCGGAATTTTCAGGCCGAATCTCCTAAAAGTTTCTCAAAATCTCCCAAAATCTTTAATCTTCGGCAAACTCTTTGAAAAGGTTCCGAGAAAGCGCGGGAAAAACTCCGGGAAACAAAGGAGAGAGCTTCAGTTGAAAGACTCTGGAAATTCCTCTATTTTGAAAATCTCTCCGGAATTTTTGGGCCGAAAACTTTCTCAAAATCTTCCGGAGTCTTTAATCTTCCCCAAACGCTTTGAAAAGGCTCCGAGAAAGCGCGGGAAAGACTCCGGGAAGTAAAAGAGAGAGCTTCAACAGAAATTCCTCTTTTTTGAAAATCGTCTCCGGAATTTTCAGGCCGAATCTCCTAAAAGTTTCTCAAAATCTTCCGGAATCTTTAAAATCTTCCGCAAACTCTTTGAAAAGGCTCCGAGAAAGCGCGGGAAAGACTCCGGGAAGCAAAAGAGAGAGCTTCAACGGAAAGACTTCGGAGATTCCGTCGGTTTTTGAAAATCCTCAGGCTTGTCAAGGACTTACCAAACTCTTCGAGTATAAGCTTCGGGAAAGCCAGCGAAGACTCCGGAAGGCACGCAGGAGAGACTTCTAGAAACCCCCAACAAAAAAAAAAATTCTGGGAATACTCGGGGTTTCTCCAGACTCCTTCCGGAATTTTCGTTTGCGTCGAAACTCTTTCTAAAAACTCCGGTGAGACATGGAGATTCTGGAAGGCGTCGAAAAACCTCCAACGAAGCTTCAAGGCGAAGGCTTCGAGAATGCTGGAGAGATTCCGGGATGAGTCCACTCAGAGACCTCCTCAGAAACCAATTCCGAAGTTTTCGGTCATCCTTAAGAATTTTCCCAAAGCATCTCCGAGTCTTCTCAAAAATCATCGTAAGGAAGAGTTCCACGGTGTAATGAGAAACGGCCGAGGAAACTGTGGGTAAGTACGAGCAACAGTCTATTCAAAGATTTCCTGAAACGTTTAGGGTGACTTCCCATTGCTTTCCCAAAATGGATTTAAAGTCTCTTCTCAGACTCTTCTCGGAAATTTTTTTTTTTTTGACAAAACCATTTGAGTAAACTGGCGAAAAAAAGAAAATAAAAAAAAAACAAGTTTGAAGTTTCAAGTCTACATTTTCCTATCTCGTTTGATCGTGAGATAATAAATCGCTCGACTGCACGTTGATAACAGTCAGCGATTTGTCTCGGAGCGTTATCATCAAGCCGGGCCATGTTTACCGTCACAGATTTGGCCATTTTGTTTGTCTCAGTGCTGACGATTTGTCTCGTCTTCGTTCTCACGAGCCCGTCCAGAAATCCGATTTTCAATGTCTACCAACAACCCAGCAAGGTGTACTGGTTCAAGGTCGCGTTCATGTTTGTCGTTTTAAAACTGCGACAGGTAAGTGTAACAGAGCCGGACTGGGCCGGATGTTGTCTGAGAGCGTTTTCGATTGACTGCACTAATGAGAGTGCCTTCAAGATGCAAATACTCTGAGTGCAACCAGTGAAGGTGAATCGAAAATGCTATGAGTATGACTATAAATTATATTTATGTTAAACATTGATTTGCTTTTTTGTTTTGTTGGTAGTTTAGGAATTTTAAATTCGCTGACCGTTGGTAACACTGGCATTATTGGTAATACGTCGGCGGACGCCATATTGTGACGGACCTCGCACGTGACTCGCATAGCGTAACTTTTAATTGTCATCACACAACTAAAAACTTCACTATAATCTAAAAAAAAACAAAAGCGCAGTGACACGAAATCAGCCACAACGTCAGTGTCACGAAAATTATCGCATAGTTGGCAACACTTAGGATATTGCCACAGTATAAGCAATTATCCAGTGGCGACAGTGTCAAACTCAACCGCCGCCATACTGTTTGATACCTACACGCAAATTTAAATCAGTAGGTATCAAACAAAATGGCGGATGTGACAGTTATACTCAAGTGTCGTCGCTACAGAACGAATTCCTACACTGTGATGTGGCGACTCACAATCACAATCAGTGTCATCAACTAAACATTCGAAATGCACTTTTTATTCGGCAAAAGAAAAACAATAAAAAATTGCATCATAAATTTAAATTAATTGCAATTTTAGGCTAAATAGAAATAAATTACGAGCTTTTAGGTGAAGAGTAAATCACAGAGGAGGAAAGTCGATGAATCGCAACTGTATGCAGAGTTGGACCGTGTCCAAAAGTTGTCCGAAGACGATCAGGTAAAGTAGCAAAAATATAAAAAAAGCAGCCTTTGATTGTCCTAAAAAATTCGTCTTACATTTTTGATAAATTCTTTTTTAAACCTGTTCTTCAAATTCCCGTTTTCTTTTTTTCGGTTTCACTAAATTCTAATTTTTTTTGCAGAGTGATTAAAAACTTATTAATATTTTTTAAATACCTTCGTTTAATTCTCGACTTTCTTTTCTTCAATAGTTGAACATCTTGGCAAATCTTGAGTTATTCGGATTTTGTTTTCGGGAATGTTCGGCAAACGTTCAATTCCGCTTTTCAACTTTCTAGAAATTCCAGTTGTTCACAGTTCTCATCTCGTTCATTTTGGGACGACGGTTTTTTTGTTTCTTTTTGACTTCTCGACTACGATCTTCGTTTTCTTTTTTTTTCTTTACCGTCGATTCGTTTTAATTTTCAGTTGTTCACAGTTTTGTTTATTTTCGGACGACGGCCTTCTCTTGTTCATTTTCTCTACTTCACTTGCGAGGCGGTTAAAATTTTCAATTTTTAATTATTTTCTTCTTCGTTTAATTCTCAATTTCTTCATTCAATCGTTGAATATTTTGATAAATTGTATTTAAATATCTTGAGTTGTTTTGTCTTTGTTCTATTATCTCTACCGACGCGACGTTTCATTTTCGTTTTCAGTTGTTCACAGTTTTTATTTTTGTTTATTTTCAAACTTTCCGAACGATAGTTTTTTGTTCCTTGTCGACTTCCCCACCACGACCAGTTTAATCTTCTTTTTCTTTACCGACGTTTCATTTTCATTTTCACTTGTTCATGGTTTTGTTTATTTTCACTTTAATCTTGCTTTTTTTCTCTCTATCTTGAGTTGTTTTGTTTTTTGTTCTTTTATCTTTACCGGCGCGACGTTTCATTTTCATTTTCAATTGTTCACAGTTTTCATTTGTTTATTTTCAAACTTTCCGAACGATAGTTTTTTGTTTCTTGTTGACTTCCCCTCCACAACCACTTGTAATTATTATTATTACTAATCTTCTTTATCTCTACCGACGTTTCAATTTCGTTTTCAGTTGTTCACAGTTTTCATCTTGTTTATTTTCGGTCAACAATTTTTTTGTTTGTTTTTGACTTTCGATTTTAGTCACCTTAAATCTTGTTTTGTTTTTCTCTACCGACGTTTCATTTTCAGTTATTCACAATTTTCATTTTGTTCCTTTTCACACGACAACTTTTAAAACGTTTTTTGCTTTTTTTTTTACTTTTCGACTACAATCACTTAAAGTGAAAGCAAGATTAACTTGCTTTCTTTTCCTCTCTACCGACGTTTCATTTTCATTTCCAATTGTTCACGGTTTTCATTTTGTTTATTTTCAGACGACATTTTTTTTTTGTTTTTGTTTTGACTTTCAATTACAATCACCTGAAATCTTGTTTTTCTTTTTTCTCTACCGACGTTTCATTTTCATTTTCAGTTGTTCACAGTTTTTATTTTGTTTATTTTGCAACTTTTCAAACGATAGTCTTTTGTTTCTCGTTGACTACTCCGCCAGAATCTTTTATCTTCTTCTTCTTTACCGACGTTTCATTTTCATTTTCACTTGTTCACGGTTTTGTTTATTTTCACTTTAATCTTGCTTTTTTTTCTCTCTACCGACGTTTCATTTTCATTTTCAGCTGTTCACAGTTTTCGTTTCGTTTGTTTTCCAACGTTTCAAACGGCAGTCTTTTGTTTCTTGTCGACATCTCCACCAAAAGTACTTTTATCTTTTTTTCCTCTACCGACGTTTCATTTTTATTTTCAATTGTTCACAGTATTGATTTGTTTATTTTCAAGCTTGTCAAATGACAGTTTTTTGTTTCTTGTTGGCGTCCCCACTTTAAACTTCTTTTTCTTCACCGACGTTTCATTTTCATTTTCAGCTGTTGACAGTTTTCGTTTCGTTTGTTTTCTAACTTTTCAAACAGCAGTCTTTTGTTTCTTGTCAACTTCCCGACCACAACCACTTTTATCTTCTTTTCCTCTACCGACGTTTCATTTTCATTTTCAACTGTTCACAGTTTTCATTTTGTTTATTTTGCTACTTTTCAAACGACAGTCTTTTGTTTCTTGTCGACTTCCCCATCACAATCACTTTTGTTTTCTTTTCCTCTACCGACGTTTCATTTTCATTTTCCCTTATTCACGGTTTTGTTTATTTTCAGACGACAGTTCTTTTTTTTGTTTTTTGACTTCTCGACTACGAACACTTTAATCTTCTTTTCTTTCCAGCTACTGACTTTTCATTTTGAGTTGTTCGTTTCATTTTCAGTTTCAGTTGTTTACAGTTTTCGTTTCGTTTATTCTCAAACTTTTCAAATGACAATCTTTTATTTCTTGTTGACTTCCCCACCACAATCACTTTTTTTCTTCTTTTCCTCTACCGACGTTTCATTTTCATTTTCAATTGTTCACGGTTTTCATTTTGTTTATTTTGCAACTTTTCAAACGACAGTCTTTTGTTTCTTGTTGACTTCTCTGCCACAATCACTTCAATCTTCTTTTTCTTTATCGACGTTTCATTTTCATTTTCACTTGTTCACGGTTTTGTTTACTTTCGGACGACAGTTTTTTTTTACTTCTCGACTACAAACGCTTGAAATCTTGTTTTTTTTTCTCTCTCTCTCTCTCTACCGACATTTCATTTTCAGTTGTTCACAGTTTTCATTTTGTTCATTTTCAGGCGACATCTTTTTGTTTCATTTTGACTTCTCGATCACAATCACCTTAATCTTGTTTTCTTTCTAGCTTCCGATGTTTCTTTTTCATTTTCAGTTGTCCATTTTGTATATTTATCCAAAGTTTCAAACGATAGTCTTTTGTTTCTTGTTGACTTCTCTACCACAATCACTTTTGTCTTCTTTTTCTTTGCCGACATTTCATTTTCATTTTCAGTTGTTCACACTTTTTATTTTGTTTATTTTCAAACTTTCCAAACGACAGTTTTTTGTTTTTTTTTTTAACTTCTCGACTACAATCACTTTAAGCTTGTTTTCTTCTCTAGCTTCCGAAGTTTCATTTTCATTTTCGATTCTTCATGTTGTTTATTTTCAAACTTTCCAAACGACAGTTTTTTGTTTCTTGTTGACTTTCCCATCACGATTACTAATCTTCTTTTTCTTTATCGACATTTCAATTTCAGTTGTTCACAGTTTTCATTTTCTTTATTTTTAGACGACAATATTTTTGTTTTTTTTTTTTTACTTTCGATTACAATCAACTGAAATCTTGTTTTTCTTTTTTCTCTACCGACGTTTCATTTTCACTATCAGTTTTTCACAATTTGCAAGTTGTTTATTTTCAAATGATAGCTTTTTGTTTCTTTTTGACGTCTCGATTACAAACACTTTAAATCTTGTTTTTTTTTTTTTCTACCGACGTTTCATTTTCTTTTTCACTTATTCATGGTTTTGTTTATTTTCAGACAACAGTTTTTTGTTTTCTTTTTTCTTTTTGACTTCTGGACTACAATCACTTTTTTAAATGTTGTGCTTTTTTCATTTTCAGTTGTTCACAATTTTCATTTTGTTCCTTTTCAGACGACAGTTTTTTGTTTCTTTTTGATTTTTCCACCACAATCATCACTTTAATCTTCTTTTTTCTTCAGCGACGTTTCGTTTTCATTTTTACTTGTTCACGGCTTTGTTTATTTTCGGACGACAGTTTTTTGTTTTTTTTTTTTTTGATTTCTCGATCGCAATCACCTTAACCTTGTTATTTTCTCTCTACCGACTTTTCATTTTCATTTTCAGCTGTTCACAGTTTTCATTTGTTTATTTTGCTACTTTTCAAACGACAGTCTTTTGTTTTTTGTTGACTTCTCCAGCAGAATCACTTTTATCTTCTTTTTCTTTACTGACGTTTCATTTTCATTTGTTAACGGTTTTGTTTACTTTCAGACGACAGTATTATGTTTTTTTTTTTTGACTTCTCGACTAAAAAAACTTGAAATCTTGGTTCTTTTTCTCTCTCTACCGACGTTTCATTTTCATTTTCAGTTGTTCATTTTCAGGCGACATTTTTTTTTTTCGTTTCTTTGCGACTTCTCCACAACAATCACTTTAACCTTGCTTGTCTTTTTCGCAACCGACGTTTCACCATCGGAAGGACATCCTCAGTGCAACTCATTAGAGGATTTCCACTGCACAGAAGCGAAGAAGTGAAGAAGAAGTTTCAACAGACTATTGCCAAGGAAGTATTCTGTCTTAAATCCAATTTTTCGCACATTTCTTCCAGTTTGAACCTTCAATTGTTTATTGGATAATCTAAAATGGGTGGGTCCTACACAGTTGACCTTATGACGAAGTTGTTTTTGTTACTTTTCGGCCTTTCAACTAGAATCACGTTAATCTTCATTTTTCCTCTTCACCGTCGACGTTTCATCCTCAGGACAACCTTCAGGGTGACTCGCTCGAAGAAGAAGAAGAAGAAGAAAAAGTACCAACACACAACTGCCGAGGAAGTCTTCTGTTTTAACCCATCCTCCTCCCATTGGCCTAAACTCAACTCTCTTGTAAAATTGCTGCTAATTCCATTTGGCTTTTTGATATTGTTGAGGTCCAGTTGAGTTTTCTGCAAGGCCCTCAGAACGAGAGAAAAAAGACCTAAGGGTCTCTTTCCCCCTCCCCCTCTCTTCCTTGTGTGGTTATCATAAATTGGGCATTTCTTCCACCCACGAGGATTTCTTTTCCCTCTTTCCTTACGTGCTACTCATAACTTGTTCTTCCACTTCCAAGTTGTTTTTGTATTTTCTTAATGTAGTTTTCTACACGAAACAGGTCTCTCTTCCTTGTGTGGTTATCATAAATTGGGAAATCTTCCACCCACGAGGATTTCTTTCCTCCTCTTCCTTACGTGGTTCTCATAACTTGTTCTTCCACTTCCAAGTTGTTTTTGTTTTTTCTTAAAGTAGTTTTCTACACGAAACAGGCCATCGATGGAGTCTTCTTCAACGCGGCGAACGCCCAAGGCGACCACCTGGTCATCGGCACGGCCCGAAGAAAGAATCGCCTGATCGATGGCTTCATGTACCTCAAAATCAACGCGTCTCAACTCGGCATCCTCGAAACTCCGAAACTGCCCAGCACCGAGCTGTACCAAGACGAAGACGTGGAGGAATTCTCCGCCGAGGGGCTCAGGATCCTCCCCGTCGAACCCATGAAAAAATGGAAGCTCAGCTACGAGGGCAAGATGAAAAACCGCGGTGGAAATCCACTCGACGTGAGCCTCAACTGCGAGTGGACTTCTGATTTGCCGTATTTCAACGTCGACACCGACATGGATCCGTTCCTTATGGCCAAAACCATGGCGCTGGAACCTTGGAGCACGAATTATTTCGACACCTTAAAGGAGTGAGTCGGTTGTATGTGTGTTGGTACCTTCACGGATCCTTCTTGTGTATAGCATCCATCAGACTCACTATGAGCAGTATGGGGACATCAAAGGCACCGCCGTGATCAACGGGGAGAAGTACGTTTTGAATCTGAACTGCCTCAGGGATCACAGTTTTGGGTACAAAAGGGAGTGGAGGAATTTCCATCGGTACGGCTTGCATTTCCTCAGCGTGGAAAACGGCGATCGAATCACCGTGGGGGTTATCTCGACCCCCATCTCATTTTCAAGGTGAGTTTCATTTTCAAGGTGATTCAAAGTAATCTCTCCATGTCGCAGACTGACCATGGGTTTCGTGTACTCGGCGAAGGATGGTAAGAACTACCCGGTGCAGTCCTGCGATCTGGCGTTGCATCAGCACGGCGAAGGTGGGGACCCCCCTTTGGATTACGCGTTCTCTCTTACAGCAAGTAAGTCCAAATGACAGTGCCAAGCATAAAGCTAACAAAATTGTCTCTGTGTAGATGGCAATACGTACGTCATTCACGTTCGAGTCACCGATTCCCCCCACTTTTACATCAGTAAGGATTGGGAGGCTAAGCTCTACGAAAGGCTCTGCTCGTTCAAAGTGAACGGCTTGAAGGGATGGGGCGCCGCCGAATGGCAGTACAGGAACACGAGGGGGAAAGACGCCGAGAACTCATTTTAATAAATTACTTGCGCCGAGAATTTTTGTTTGTCCCTCGTATATACAGGTTATTAAAAAATGGTTGAATTATTGTTAATCTGGAAGTTTTTTTGTTGCCCCTCGTATATGTATAAGGTGTCCCGTGATGGTCGCCGTATATTATTCTAAGTTCTAATAAACAAATACATTATTTCCGGTTTGCTTTTTAAACAAAAGCCAAAACAATAATCTACGACGGCATTTACGATGTGAGAAAATTGACAAATAATAATTAATAAATTAAATTAAACTTCTGTCAGAATAGTTGTTAGTGTTTTGTTTTTTTTTTGTCCTGTCACCGGAGAATAATCGGCGATGTTCATTTGTTTATCGTTCATTCTATCTTTAGGTAGTTCCATTCGTTTGTTTCAATTTTCTTTTGTTTTTTCTGTCGACTACTTTTAGCATTTTATTTGTTCTCTGTAATTTTGTTTATTTCATTTCTCTTTTGTTTTTTATTTTATTTATTTATGTCGGTCTAGTTCGTTTCAATTTTCTTTTGTTTTTTTCGTGTCGAATGAAATCGTCGATCTTTTTTTTTTTTTGTTCACGTAATTTTGTTTTTCTACCTTTATTTCGGTATTCTTTTGTTTGTTTGTTTTTTCCTTAATTCTGTTGTTAAGTGTATACGTCGAAATCGTTTGTTTCATTTCTTTTGTTTTCTGCCATCGAATTGTTTTTTCCGATAGTATTTTATTCATTATCTGCTGAATGAAAATTTTCTAGTCGATATTCATTTGTTTACTGTTCATTTGTTTATTGTTCACTTGTTTATTGTTCATTTCTTTAGTAGTCATTTGTTTATCATTCAATCTATCTTTAACTATTTCCATTGGTTTGTTTCAATTTTCTTTGGTGGATGAAATCGTTGCTCTTTTTTTTCTGTTCATGTAACTCTGAATTTCGATGTTTATTTCAATTATCTTTTGTTTCTTTTTTTACTAATTCTATTCTTAAATATGTCGATATCGTTTGTTTCAATTTTTTTTTCCTGTGGAATGAAATTGTCGATCTTTTTTTTCTGTTCACGTAATTTTGTTTCTCTACGTTTATTTCGGTTTTCTTTTGTTTGTTTGTTTTTTCCTTAAATCTATTCTTAAGTATGTATGTCGTTGTCGTTTGTTTCGTTTCTTTTGTTTTTTTTTTCTATCAATTTTTTTCTGATAGTATTTTATTCATTATTTGCTGAATGAAATATTTTAGTCGATATTCATTTGTTTATTGTTCTTTTATCAGAAGCTAGAACGAACGAAAAACAAATGAACATCGAATAGAAGATTTCAGTGAGTATTTGATAGAAAAAAAAACAAAAGAAATGAAACAAACGAAATCGACATATATACTTAAGAATAGAATTAAGGGAAAAAAAAACAGGCAAAAGAAAATCGAAATAAAAACAAAACGAAATTACGCAAACAGAAAAAAAAACATCGACGATTTCATTCGATAGAAAAAAAAAAAGAAAAATTGAAACAAAGGAATGCAAATACTTAAAGTTAGAATGAATGATAAACAAATGAACAATAAACAAATGAATATCGACTAGAAGATGTCATTCGGGAGATAATGAATGAAATATCAACAGACAAAATAATTCGACAGAAAAAAACACAAAAGAAAATTGAAACAAACGAATGGAAAATGTACTTTAAAGGTAGAGCGAACGAAAAACAAATGAACATCGACTAGAAGATTTCGGTGTCGATAAAAAAAAAACAAAAGAAATGAAACAAACGATATCGACATAAATACTCAAGTATAGAATTAAAAGAAAAAAAGAAAACCGAAATAAACGTAGAAAAACAAAATTACGTGAACAGAAAAAAAAGGTGTCGACGATTTCATTCGACAGGAAAAAAAAAACAAAAGAAAATCGAAACAAACGATATCGACATACTTAAGAATAGAAAGAAAAAACAAAAGATAATTGAAATAAACATCGAAATTCAGAATTGCACGAATAGAAAAAAAAAAAGATCAACGATCATCCACCAAAAAATGAATAAAAAAAAAACAAAAGAAAATTGAAATAAACCAATGGGGACGTGTAGTTTAAAGACAGAACGAACGAAAAACAAATGAACATCGACTAGAAGATTTCAATGGGCAGATAATATCGATAAAAAAAACAAAAGAAATGAAACAAACGACAACGATATACAAACTTAAGAATAAATTTAAGGAAAAAACAAACAAAAGAAAAGAAAAGCGAAATAAACGTAGAAAAACAAAATGAATGGGAACATGTACTTCAAAGATAGAACGAACGAAAGACAAATGAACATCGACTAAAAGATTTCAGTGAGCAGATATCGATTAAAAAAAAAACAAAAAAAAATGAAACAAAAGATGTCGATTTACATACTTATGAATAGTTATTAACGAAAAAAAAAAAAAAAAACAAACAAAGGAAAACCGAAAGAAACGTAGAAAAACAAAATTACGTGAACATTAAAAAAATGAGCAACGATTTCATCCACCAAAGTATGAATGAAAAGGTTAAAAAAGAAACAAAAGAAAATTGACACAAACGAATGGGAATAGTTAAAAATAGAATGAATGATAAACAAATGAACATTGAATAAATGAACAATAAATAAACGAATAATAAACAAATGAATAATAAGCAAAAGAACAGTAAACAAATGAACAATAAACAAATCAAAGTACACATTTCCTTCCACTCAATTGTTTCAATTTACTTTTGTTTTTTTTTTTTTTTTCTATCGAATTATTACTTTAATAATATAATTCTGTAATTCGGTTCTCTTTTGTTTTTTCTTCAATCATTTTATGCCGAAGTAGATCGTTTGCTTCAATTATCTTTCATTTTCTTTTTTTTCTGTCGAATGAAATCGTCGATCTTCCTTTTCTGTTCATATAATTCCGTATGTCGATGGTTATTTCAGCTCTCTTTTGTTTTTACTTCAAGCATTCCATACTTAAGTATGTCGATGTCAAACAATATACGCCCGATGTTTGCTCGAATGTAAACAGGAATTTTTCTCTCGGAAGAATTCGTATTCATTAAAAAAAAATATCGTCCATGGAATAAATAATCAGGACAAAGGACAACCGTGGCCGGACACCCTGTATATAGAAAAAAATTAATTTAACAAAGCATGTTTTTGAACGAGAGAATATGAGATGGGTTGAACACCTTCTTTGATAAGACAGCAATGGTTTCGTTTTGTCGCTTTACACAATTACTTGTAAATTCGTTACTCTTTAGGCCTTAATTCATACGTAATTCCAGTTATTTTAGAAACTACTAATAATTAATTCGCGTAAAAGAAACGTAACTCGAATGAAATTGACATGTGCGTCAAGGTCGCATGGTGTGTAGTTAAGTAGTCAATAAAATAATAATCATAAAATTTTATATCCCAATTTGCTGCAGGATTTAAAACGTGGTGTCGTATTTCGTACGAAGTTCCGCGGCATACTTTTAGGTAAAATTTTTAATTAATTAGAAACTGTTTCGCAGAACATTTCTCCCGTAAGCCATAACGTTCATTTTCTTACTCTTTCTCTGATGGAAGAATTGTCAGTCACCCTGTATAAAAAAATCTGCGACGATTTTAATTTTGTTGTATATTCTGCTGTTGCGGTGTACGTACTGTATCGTATCGCTAATCAGAAAGATCTGAGTTGTAAGTTTATGTAATTGCAGAGGAGTAGAGGGGGGCGCCAACTAAAATTTTGCACGCAGGCGCGCCCCAACTTCCGGTTGTTGACGGCTTGACACTGACAGCCGTCGCTTTGCGAGCGTCACTTGACATTTCAAATTCGAATTAAAACGCTAATCTTCCCTCACATAACCTACAATCTCGTCGCCGTTTAGCTTACGTCAAATAAACCAACAAAACACATCCGCTTGCAGTGTTGCAAGTAGCCGAGTAAAGAAACGCAATTAATTGCATTGCCAACTCAAACAGCGTTATTCCGGACCACTCTGTATATACATAAAAATGACGTTCTTCACGTGAAAATTAATAAAACGTTTATTTTTGCCAAAGTCCTACGGATTAACATGCGTTATTCAATACGACGAAAGTACAAAAAAATAAAATTAAAATAAAAATAATCATAATAATAGTAAGGAAGGAAAAAAAAAAGTATTTGAGAGAGTATTATGACACGCAGAAGGTAAATTAAAAAAATAAAATAAAATAGGAAAATACGACGACATACAAAAATAAATAAAGACGACGAAGAAAATAAGATTAGCGTTCGCGTGATAAAAAGTGTGTTTTTTTTGTACCGGGGAGTGAGGGGGTGTTGGAGCTTGACCTAAAAGCAGGTCCTCTGTATTTTCGCCTTTCTCCTCACGTGCTTGTCTATGGTGGAAATCGGTTTGGGGTAGAGATCGAAGACGCCGATGTTTAGAGCGAAACTTCCAGCCTTCGTTTGTAGGACGTGCTCTTTCGGGACAGCACAATCACTAAAACAGAACAAACGAAAAAGTTACTACAATTAAAGAAAAAAAATCTTCTTCACATCAGCGCGCGCGTTCTTTTGTTTTTAAATCTTACCTCTCTCTCAATCGTCTACAAGTAATCATAAGCGAACAGTCATTTACTACAGACGCGATTAAATATGGCATCAAGTCCAGCTCAGTGCAATTCGAATTTTTACTATCACAACACCTGTTTCGGTTAACGTGCCTGACGATGACACATTTCGGACATTTAAAGCCATCCGGATCACAATAGATCTCTTTGATCAGTTTGTCGACGTAGCCCCAATCGCTCGCCTCCGCCATTCTCTGGCGCAAGCTCTCGTAGTGTTCGAGGCCGAGCTGGTCGAATCTCTGTATCGAAAGGATGCTCTCGAGGATGCATCCTTCGGGCAAAACAGATTCCGTCTGCGCGCCCGATTTATCGCAGGCGCTTGCGGCTGCGACCGACTGACTTTCAGTTCGGTAGCGAATGCATTCGTGGTCTTTAAAGCAATAATTGATCTGTTTTGTGAGGGCCGTGTAAATTAGGTCGCAAAAGTCTTCCAATAATCTGCAAGAGAAATCACAAAAATTTGTAGATAACAGGCGTGGCGTGAAAAGGGCCACGTGATCCTTCAATTATCTGAGTTGCAACACTTGCGCGTTTCTAAATAACGTGCGATCAAATATTATTAAAGTTGGCTGTGTTTGCTTTTTTTTTATTTAAACATACTATGCGAACAATTATAAAAAAATGAAAAATAAACAATAAAATGGATGGAGCAGTTTCCCCAAGCACAAAGTGATCTATGAGCGCCATCTCTGGGATAACAACGGAGGTGTTTTCTACGACATCTTTTTTTTTAAACAAGAACTATACCTAGTCAGAGTTTAACAAAACAGCAAACAGTGTGGTGTTTAAAAGTAAATTGCAAAAGCGAATTTTCAAAAATGGAAAGGCGATGTCTTTTTTATTTATTTTTTTTTTAAAGAGAACTGTGTTTTTTTGCAACGCCATCTTTGGACTATAAAATACTTCCTTAGCGCTGTTTTAGGGAATACGTGTTGACGTTTTAATCAAACGGAAACTAAAGCTTAGCAGGTACGTGTAAAACCAGCAATAAATTCAAGTTCAAGATTCTTTCTTAACGAACTCCAAGTGAGACGTTCATCGTAGCGCCATCTCTGGGCCAACATTAAAAGCATTCGCTGGAATTAAAAGCTTCTTTTTTTATTTTTTCCTTTAATAAGATGGAAAACGCAGAATTACCAACAAAATCGTTGCAAAACTATTTTTTTTTTTTCAAACAGAAAGTACGTAGCAAGGAATTTCTTTTCAGAGAGTTTCAAACGAGCGTTCTTTGCAGCGCCATCTTTGACCTAACAAAAGTTTACTTAAGTATAATATCTAAATTTATTAACAGTGCTGCACGTGTTTAAAATTTCCAAAAAGAAGTTGCAAAACCAATTTTTTTTTGCAGCGCCATCTCTGAGCGACTAAGTGTAACATCTAAATTTGTTAACAGAGCGCTGTGTTTACAAATTATCGACAAATTCGTTGCAAAACAAAACTTTTGAAAAAAAGAAATTTATTCTCAAACCAAAGGCATCATAAGGATTCTTTTTTCAAAGATGTTCTTTGCAGCGCCATCTCTGTGCGATTGAGTGTAATATCTAAATTTATCAACAGAGTGCTCTGCTTAAAAATGATTAAAAAATTCGTTGTAAAACTAAACTTTTGAAAAAAGAAATTTATTCTGGAAGCAAAAGCGTCATACGGATTTTTTTTTTTATTTCAAAGATGGTGTTTGCAGCGCCATCTCTGCGCGATTAAGCGCAAAGTGCTGTGTTCAAAAATGATCAAGAAATTCGTTGTAAAACTAAACTTTTGAAAAAAGAAATTTATTCTGGAAGCACAGGCGTCATACGGATTTTTTTTTTATTTCAAAGATGTTGTTTGCAGCGCCATCTCTGCGCGATTAAGCGCAAAGTGCTGTGTTCAAAAATGATCAAGAAATTCGTTGAAAAAGGAAATTTATTCTGAAAGCACAAAGGCGTCGTAAGGAATCTTTTTTTTTATTTCAAAGATGTTCTTTGCAGCGCCATCTCTGTGCGATTAAGCACAACATCTAAATTTACTAACAAAGTGCTCTGTTCAAAAATTATCAAAGAATTCGTTGCAGATCCAAAGCAAAGGAGCCGTCGGGATTTCTTTTCTTTTCTAGAATTATCAAAAAAAAATTCTTTTTTCGAAGAACTTCAAAGAACTTCAAAGAAGAAGTTCCTTGCAGCGCCATCTCTAAGCTATCGAAAGTTTACTTAAGTGCAATATCTAAATTTATTCCGAAAACAAAGGCGTCGCGTCGTTAGGAATTTTTTTAAAGAACTTCAAAGAAGGTGTTCTCTGCAGCGCCATCTCTGAGCGATTATGTGTAATTTCTAAATTTATTAATAGAATGCTATACATATTTAAAATTCGTTGCAGAACCAAACTTTTGAAAATAGAAACGTTTTGCTAAAGCGTGGCGCCGTTAGGATTTTTTTTCTAAGAATGTTCTATGCAGCGCCATCTCTGAGTTATTAAAAGTTTATTGGAGTGTAATGCCTAAAATTATCAAAAAATTCGTTGCAAAAGTAAACTGTTGAAAACTGCAAGGAAAGGCGTCGTTAGGAAATTTTCTTTTTTCGAAGGACTTCAAAGAAAAACTTCTTTGCAGCGCCATCTCTGGGGCTATCAAAAGTTTACTTCGGTTAACATAAAAAATAATTAAGTAACTTCGTTGCCAAATTAATTTTTGTGCCGTCGCCGATTGTTTTTTCTTTTTTCTTTCAGAAAATTGCAAAGAAAATTTCTTTACAGCGCCATCTCTAGGCTAATATTAAAAGTCCTTGGAGCTGACATCAAAAGTATCTTTACTGCAGTTTATTAAAATTTCTAATTTAAAAATTAAAAATAGAAATATCAACAAAAAGTCGATTTTTGAAATCGAAAGTCGCCCAAAAAAAGAATATAAATTTACACAATGTGACGAAAAGAAAAAAAAAGGATAGAATTGAAATTTCGCGAAAACTCAGCTTTTAAAATTGAACATTCCCAAATTCGTGAAGTTATGAAAAGTATGAAAAGTGTCTTCGCAGCTCTATCTTTGGATTATCAGCAAAAGTTACATGACTCGGTTTACAAATAAAAGAAAAACAAAATTTGGGATTTCGAAACCTCAGTAAAAAAACTTATAATAAAATAAAAACGCGATCGTTAATCAAAATAATTCATAAACCAAGCTTCTAGTTAGAGCGCGCTTGTGCGTTTTCGCAGCGCCATCTCTGGGCCTGTCAACAATAGTAACGTGAGTCAATTTACAAAAAAAAGATCGATTATTAAAAATTAAAATAAAAACTGCAATTTCATAAATTCCAATTCAACAAGATTTGTTTTAGTGACAGTAATCCGGGCGCCATCTAGCGGCTAACGACGAAAACTTATCATACAATAAAAAGGAGATCGAGAGCGCCATCTTGAGACAATCAACAATAGTTACATGAGTCGATTTACAAAAAAAAAAAGAAAAACAAAATTTAGGATTTCGAAACCTCCGTCAATCTCTGAAAAGATCGATTATTAAAAATTAAAAAAAAAACTGTCATTTCATAAATTCGGAATACAAGAGATTTGTTCTGGTGACGCCATCTAGCGGCTATTGATGAAAACTTATCATAAAATAAAAACGAGATCGAGAGCGCCTGCTGTTTTCGCAGCGACATCTCTGGGCAATCAACAATATTACGAGTACGAGTCGGTTTACAATAAAAAAAAAAAAAAAACAAAATCTAAGATTTCGGAACCTCAGTAAACCTCTGAGAAGATCGATTATTAAAATTAAAAAAAAAACTGCAATTTCATAAATTCGAATTACAAGAGATTTTTTGTCGCAACAGTAACCCGGGCGCCATCTAGCGACTAACGACGAAAACTTATCATAAAATAAAAACCAAATTATTCATAAATGTAGTTTCTAGTTAGGGTGTGCCAGCGTGATTTCGCAGCGCCATCTCTGCGCTATCAGCAAAAGTTACATGACTCGATTTACTAGAATGAAAAAAAAAACAAAAATCAGGATTTGGAAATCTCGATTTAGTAAAAGAAAAACAAAGTTTAGAATTTGGAAATCTCAGTCAACCTCTGAAGAGATCGATTATCACGACATCTAGCGACTAACGACGAAAACTTATCATAAAATAAATACGAGATTGCAAATCAAAATAAATAACTCATGGATGCAGTTTCTAATTAGAGAGCGCCTGTGTGTTTGCGCAGCGCCATCTGTGGGCAATCAACAATAGTTACGTGGGTCGATGTACCAAAATTTAGGATTTCGGAACCTCCGCCAATCTCTGACAAGATCGATTATTAAAAATTTAAAAAAAAATTACTTATAAAACAAAAACGAAATCATTAATAAAAATAATTCATAAATGAAGCCACGGTGCGCCACCGGTGTTTTTGAAGCGCCATCTCTGAGCTATTAAAAGCTTACTCTCTGAGCCATTAAAAGCTTAGAGTGTAACGTCCACGATTATCAAAAAATTGTTGCCAAATCAAACTTTTGAAAATAGAAATTTATTGTGGCAAAGAAGGCGTCGCTATCGTTTTTTTTTTCTTTTTTAAAACAACTTTAAAGTGCAGCGCCATCTCTTGAGCTATCAAAAGTTTACTTAAGTGTAATGCGAAATTAATTGTAGAATTCATTCATTTTAAATAATCTAATTTTTTAATTGAATAAGAAAGCAAGAGTGCCGTCGCTGTGTTTTATTTTATTTTTTAGAAAATTGCAAGTAGTTTTTTTTTTGTAGCGCCATCTCTAGCCCAATATTAAAAGTTCTTTAGCACTTGAGGAATCGTACTTCAAAATTTAACGAAATTAAAACCGAAGTACACTTACAATTTTTTTTAAAAAGCAAACACATACACTTTCTTTTTTTTTAGATCGCACTGTATTTATAGTTTTTTTTTTTAATTGTAGGTCTGTCTGTTGAGATAAACTGAATACCTCAACGAACCACCAAAACAGAAGCTGAAATGCAAATATTATTATTATTTTTTTTTTAGTAAGAAACCTAGAAGGGAAGGTCAACTTTGCTAATTTAATTAAATTTAAAACATTACAAATAAAAAAATATGTCAGTTTCTCGTGAACATCCTGTACATTTTTTTTTGTTTTGGGTTTTAGTTATTTGGTTTGATCTTCGATTGATTTACATTTGATTTCCCTGTATAAATATTAAAAGGGGAATCCTACATGTAAGCCAACTCTATTCTTTTTTGATCGCACTGTATTTTATTTTATTATTTTATTAATTTTTTTTTTTTTTTTGAATGGAGGCTATTGTCCAGTTGCACCAACTTCGATTGAAGTTCATCTCGGATTATAGCAAAGAAAGTCCCTGGTTTAGTTAACAACGACGTTGGTGCAACTGATATACAGGGCCACACAGTTAATAGTACAAGAGCAACCTATTCGGTCGTTCGTTGTAAAATTATTGGTTTTGTGAAATGACAACTTATTGTCAATTTTGATTAAACCGGAAGTGCCCTCCGTTTTTGTTTTTCAAATGGAATCAAGTATGTTTTTAATTTTTTGCTTTGTGGAGCGGTTTTTTTTGCGTTTATGAAACGAATTTAATTTTGAGCTATTAACTGTTAGATCCTAGACGTAAATGACCCTGTATATTTTCACGGAACCAATAAAACCGAATTCCATTCCAATCGAACGTACGGATTTGTTTTGCAATGTTTGCCCTTCTCAAATATTAGCAATTGGAAAGCGGTTTTCATTAGAAACGCGCAACGCAAACTCAAATATTGAATTTGTAAATTCGAACGGAACCCAATGATTTAGGCGTGCGCAAGCCGGAATTTCCACGGATGTGGGCGAGCGGCTAAATATAAGCCGTCCCTGAAAAATCGGCGTTGTCGTTAGCTAATTTTAGCGCGCGAATTAAAAAAAATAACACCAAACGGTACCGGGAAGTAAAAGTTAAACACGGCGATGACCTTATCATCGAATTCGAACGTGCCACATCCGGCCGGGGAATCCCGAGCGTCCGCCTAAATAAAGGCCCGTCAACACCTGCGCGCCAACTCACCCGTAAATCGACTTTTCCTCATTCGTCTGAAGCCATTCTCGAATTAACTCATAAAAAACATCTACTGAAACATTATCTCCATAAGTATAAATACCATTACGAAACATTTTAAAATTATTTTGGGGGTTATAGATCAATGATTTTATAGCTTTAATGATTCGCTCTTTACATCTGTAAAAACGGGTTTTAACATATAAATATCCGAAAGGTGGTGCGAGAGCTACTTTATTATTAGATAAGCTGCGAGCAAGGAAAGCTTAAAGAGGAAGGCGAAGGATCGTTCTATCTGCCCAGGCAGCGAGAAGTACGCAAACGTACGGTTGCGCAACGCAAAAATTGCATTTGCAAATTACAAAACGATTAGCACACGCCGTGAACATGTAACGACGTGATAACGAGACCTTTTCAACGAACCGGTAATATCCGGTCGGTTTTCTGTGGGCAGATGGACGATCGGTTGCGTAACTTCGCAAGAAAAACGCAAAGAACACTCACCCGGAAAACAAATCCAAGGGGCAGTAGGCACTGATAGTCTTTATTTGACCTTTTTCTAACTGAAACAAAAAGAAAAATGACGTTAATACTCACAGCGTTCAATTTCGAAGAATGGCGTAGCTAATGGGGAGGATGCAAGGCAGTTTCTTTTCAAAAAAAAATCCTCTAAATGCACGTTGCTTTCATTAAAAACATTTTTTTCTCTAAATTATGGAAGCTGTTTTGAAAATAGATTGTAGAGGGATATACAGGGTGCATGACACATTAGAGTGACAGAGATCAGTAAATCCATAGTTTTACGAAATACATACAAACTTTAATATAAAAATTGTAGAGCACTAAAAAAAGCTGTGCTTTTAAAAATATAATCAAAGATACAGAGGGTGTCCCACAGAAAAGTGGCAAACATTTTTTTTAATTCTAACTTTCTAATTATTATTAACCCTGTACAATAGTAATTAATCCAAACCTCATAAATTATCCTGCAAATAAGATATTGTGCATTCTAATTAACTAATTAATCAATTAATTAAAATAAATTGAATTTTCTCAAGTTATCTGGGATGTAATTCCGCCGGGGGCTGGGGGTTGTTAAGAGCGCCATCTATCAGTTATCAGCGAACATTTCTTTTTTACTTTGACGTTAGCTGTCTTTCGTCAAATTCTCGCACAGAAGCGAACTCTTTTGTTCCTCTCCTGCATCAATTGTCTTACCAATCGACTTCAAATGTTTTAACCTCGATTTTATACAACGTTCATCAATTTTTGTCTCAAAAATCTAAAGTCTCCTTCGTTTTGTTTTATTTTTCAGAATTTCTGCAGTTTTTCATTTAAGACACTGTGGGACTCGCACGTTGCCATAATGACAGATAACCGCAAAACGTCAAAGTGACAGCTGTCGGAAACGTCAAATTGACAACAGTCAGAAGTGACCATTTAATCGCTGCTATTTTAGACTGTAAACAATAAAAATGCTTAGGATAATTCGATTCACAAAAGAAAACAAAAGACTAACGACTTCAAAGAATAAAATTTATTTGACAGTTATCTGTTTGACAGTTGTCGCAAATAAGCCGTTTTCAAATTGAGGTTAGGTTATTCCCCGAAAATATGCTGACTTTTAAGAAGCTCTGATTCCAGAAACACTAACCCCAAAAAATTATAAAAGAAAACAAAAGACTAACGGCCTCTAAAGATCGAAATTACTTTGACAGTTGACAGTTAAGATATTGTGGGGCTCGCGCGACCGTCATAATGACAGATAACTGCAAAACGTCAAAATGACAGCTGTCAGAAACGTCAAATTGACAAACGTCAAAAGTGACCAAACGTTTTCTATTTAATCCCTGCTATTTTAAACTGTAAACAATAAAATTGAATAGGATAATTCGATTCACAAAAGAAAACAAATGACTAACGGTCTCAAAGAATAAAATTTAATTGACGGTTACTTGTTTGACAGTTACCGCAATTTGACAATTGACAATTAAGATTCTGTGGGGGCTCGCACGTTGCCCAGCGACCGTTATGATGACAAATAACAGCGAAACGTCAAAATGACAACTGTCAGAAACGTCAAAATGACAAACGTCCAAAAGTGACAAGGCGTGTGCTATTTAATCGTTGCTATTTTAAATTGTAAACAATAATAATGTATAGGATAATTCGATTCACAAAAAAAAAACAAAAGACTAACGGTCTCAAAGAATAAAATGTATTTGACGGTTATTTGTTTGACAGTTACCACAAATAAGTCGCTTTAAAGTTGAGGTTAGGATACGAGAGACACTAATCTGAGAAACTCATTCGTTGATTCGATTTATAAAAGGAAACAAAAGACTAACAGCCTCAGAAGATCGAAATTCGTTTGACAGTTGATAATTAAGATACTGTGGGGGGCTCGCACGTTGCCCAGCGATCGTCACAATGACAGATAACCGCAAAATTCTCAAAATGACAGCTGTCAAGAACGTCAAATTGACAAACGTCACAAGTGACAAGATGTTTGCTACTTAATCGCCGCTATTTTAAATCGTAAACAATAAAAATTTATGGAATAGTTCGACTCACAAAACAAAAGATTAGCGGTCTCAATTAATAACATTTATTTGACGGTTATTTGACAGTTACCGCAAATAAGTCGCTTTAAAATTGAGGTTAGGTTATTCCCTGGAAATAAGAAGCTCTAGCACGAGACACACTAACCTAATAAAAAACGCTTTCGTTGATTCGATTTATAAAAGGAAACAAAAGACTAACATCCTCAAAAGATCGAAGTTCATTTGGCAGTTGATAATTAAAATACTGTGGGGGCTCGCAGGTTGTCATGTGACCGTCATAATGGCAGATCACCGCAAAACGTCAAAGTGACAAGACGTTTGCTACTTAATCGCTTCGCAAAAGAAAACAACAGACTAATGGTCTCAAAGTATAACGTTTATTTGACAGTTATCTGTTCGACAGTTACCGCAATGACCGGCATAATGACAGATAATTGTAAAACATCAAAATGACAGCTGTCAAAAACGTCAAAAATGACAAGACCTTTTCTTTTTAATCGCTGCTATTTTAAATTGTAAACAATATTCGATTCATAAAAGAAAACGAAAGACTGACGGTCTCAAAGAATAAAATTTATTTGACAGTTATTTGTTTGACAGTTACCGCAAATAAGTCGTTTGAAAATTGAGGTTAGGTTATTCCCTGGAAATACGCGGAGTTTTAAAAAGTTCTAGCACGAGAAACACTAACCTAAAAAAAAACTCGTTCATTGATTCAATTTATAAAAGAAAACAAAAGACTAACAGCTTCAAAAGACAGCTTCATTTGACAATTGAGAATTAAAATACCGTGGAGGCTCGCACGTTGCCCAGCGACCGTCATAATGACAGATAACCGCAAAACGTCAAAGTGACAGCTGTCAGAAACGTCAAACTGACAAACGTCAAAAATGACAAGACGTTTGCCATTTAATCGCTGCTATTTTAAATTGTAAACAATAAAAATATATAGGATAATTCGATTCACAAAAGAAAACAAATGAACAACATTTATTTGATAGTTATTTGTTCGACAATTACCGCAAATACGTCGTTTTAAAATTGAGGTTAGGTTACAAGAAACACTAACCTAAAAAACTCATTCGTTGATTCGATTTATAAAAGGAAACAAAAGACTAACAGCTTCAAAAGATCGAAATTCCTTTGACAGTTGACAGTTAAGATTGTGTGGGGGGCTCGCACATTGCCCAGCGACCGTCATAATGACAGAAAACTGCGAACCGTCAGTCAAAATGATAGCTATAAGTTAATTGAATCGGAAGCGCGCTTACATGGTTGCAGCACGGGACACCCTATACATGAGTACCTATTTTCGTTTATCGAAAAAAAAGAAAATTCCTCGCGCTACGCCACTGGTTCTAATTAATATCAAGTGCTGATATTGTAACTGAATCGTAGAGCGGCGATTACGTAAATTAAACGCTGCTTACTTTCACTTTCACTCTGTTTATTTACTCTGTGCCATTTCACATTACAGCGATTGCCAATCAACAAAGCGAATTCGATCGCAAACAATTTTTTTTTCCTCTGAAAAGCACTTGGTTTTAATGGATTCGCCTTCAGGTGAAAACAGTTTTAAGTAAATAAAACCAAACGACTGGAGACAGGTAAGCAAGCTGCTGGCTGCTATTGAATTTGTCGTTCTGGGAAATATTCCCAAAAGATTAAGCAGCAGCATTTCGTGATTAAAAAAAATTATCAGAGAGAGAGATCTGCTGACAGCCGCAGAAATAATGTGTTATCTCCGGGTCGAATTCAAAATGCTGTTTGTTTTAGGCCCGTTATCTCCGAAATAACTTCGACAGATGCTTATCGCGCGTAATCAATAAATAATTCGCAGCTTCGCGTAGGCGTCAAATCGATCTTCTTTTTTTTTTTTTAATCGCTCACCTTTAAATACTGATTCTGACAAAATTGGCATTTCGAATACTGTCTGGAGGGCAGGGGCATCCAGCCCTGTTTGGGCTTGATCTCTACGGCATAGGTGGCCCCCGTCAACTTATAGGTGTCCATGAATTTCGGTAGGAAGGCGTAGTCCGTGAAAACGGTCGCCCTGCCGAACTGAAGTTTTCTGTGTTTGCGAAAATCTGGAAAACAAAAGCAATTTATCAATCAGATGAATTAGAAATTACAATTTTTTTTCCTTAAATGCTCATAGAATAAAATAAAATAAAACAGTCGATCTGAAAAGAGCGTGATTTTTAAACGAATGAAAAACAAAAGATAATCGATTAAATCTTCAAGGAAATGTTAAAATGTAATGGCTTAATTAAGAATAAAATAAAACACAGTCGATCTGAGAAAAGAGTAATTTAAATAAACGAAGAAGAAAAAAAAAACAAATGAAAAAACAAAGAGAATCGATTAGTAAGTAAAAAGTAATGTCATTGTTATCATAGAATAAAACAAAACGCAGTCGATTTGAGAATTAATTTAAATGATCGAAAAAATAAAAGAAAAAAAACAAAAAACGGTCGGTACAAACAAATGTTAATGTGCTAATAGAATAAAACAAAACACGATCGATCGATCTAAATGACGTAATTAAAATGAAAAGAAAAAAGCAAAATGCAAAAAAGTAAAAAAAGAAATGTTGCTAGACAATAAAACAAAACACAGTCAGTCTGAAAAGAAAGCAATTCAAATGAATGGAAAAACAAAAGAAAAAAGAACAAAAGATTAAAAGTAAAAAAAAATGTTAATATGTAATTGCTGTAGAATAAAACAAAACACAGTCGATCTGAAAAAAATGAATGGGAAAAACAAGTGAAGAAAAAAAAACAAAAACAATCGATTAAAACAAAAAAGTAATGTTATTGTTATTATAGAATAAAACAAAACACAGTCGATCTGAAAAAAATAAAATATAAATGAATGGGAAAAACAAATGAAAAAAAAAACAAAAACAATCGATTAAAACAAAAAAGTAATGTAAACTTATAAGAAGTTTTATTTATTTATTTAGTTTATTGTTATTATAGGATAAAACAAAACACAGTCGATCTGAGAAGAAAGTAATTTAAAATAAAACAAAACACAATCGATCGATGGATCTAAAGAGCTTTAAATTTAAATTTAAAAAAAAATCAAAAAGCAGTCGATTGAAAGTCAGAAGAAATATTATTGGGGAATAAAACAAAACGCAGTCGATTTGAAGAAAAGAAATTAATTTAAATGATCGAAAAAATAAAAGAAAAAAAAACAAAAGACTGTCGGTACAAAGAAATGTTAATGTGTAATAGCTAATAAAATAAAACAAAACACGATCGACCTGAGAAGAACATAATTTAGAATGAAACAAAACACGATCGATCGATCTAGATGACGTAATTAAAATGAAACGAAAAAAGCAAAAGACAATCAATTGATATCAAAAAAGAAGTGTTGCTAGGCAATAAAACAAAACACAGTCACTCTGAAAAGAAAGCGATTTAAATGAATGGAAAAACAAAAGAAAAAAGAAATGTTAATATGTAATTGCTTGAAGAATAAAACAAGTCAATCTGAGAAGAAAGTAATTTAAAATAAAACAAAACACAAACGATTGATGTAAAAAACTTAATTTAAATTTAAATTAAAAAAAAAAGCAAAAGGCAGTCGATTTGAGAAAAAATTAATTTAAATGATCGAAAAAATAAAAGAAAAGAAAAAAACAAACGACTATCGGTTCAAAGAAATGTTAATGTGCTAATAGAATAAAACAAAACACGATCGATCGATCTAAATGACGCAATTAAAATGAAAAGAAAAAAACAAAAGACAATCGATTGGTAAAAAAGAAAGTTGCTAGACAATAAAACAAAACACAGTCACTCCGAAAAAAAAGTAATTTAAATGAATGGAAAAACAAAAGAAACGAGAACAAAAGATTGAAAGTGAAATGAAATGTTAATAAATAAAATAATAAATGAAACAAAACACAGTCGATCTGAGAAAAACGTAATATAAATGAATGGGAAAACAAAAAGAAAAAAAAAACAAAAACAATCGATTAAAACAAAAAAGTAATGTTATTGTTATTATAGAATAAAACAAAACATAGTCGATCTGAGAAAAACGCAATATAAGTGAAAGGGAGAAAAAATGAAAAAAAAAACAAAACAAAGACAATCGATTAAAATTAAAAAATAATGTTATTGTTATTACAATAAAACAAAACATGGTCAATCTTAATTAATTTAAATGATCGGAAAAACAAAAGAAAAAACAAAAGAAATGCTAATACGTAATTGGTTATAGAAACACCGTCGATCTAAGAAAAACGTAATTTAGAATAAAATAAAACACAATCGATCCATCTAAAATAAAAAAAAAAACAAAACAAAACAAAACACGGTCAATTCGAGAAGAAAAAAGCATTTAATGAGCGGAAAAACAAAAGAAAAAAAAAATAACAAAAGACGAGAGATTAAAAGCAGAAAGTAACGTTAATATGTAATCATTTACGGAATAAAACAAAACACAGTCGATCTGAAAAGAACGTAATTTAAAATAAAACAAAACACAGTCGATCGATCTAAAGAACGCAATTGAAATGAAAGGAAAAACAAAAGAAAATCGATTAAAAATAAAAACAAATATTTAATGTGCAGAGCTCATAGAATACAACAAAACACAGTCGACCTGAGAAAACTATGATCTAAGCGAATGGAAAAACAAAAGAAAAAAAAACAAAACATAATCGATCTAAAGAAAAACAAAAGAAAAAAGCAAAAGCAAATCGTTTTTAAAAGTAAAAAATGAAATGTTATTTAAAAAAACAAAACAAAACAGTAATTTAAAAAGAAAAAAGCATTTAATGAGTGGAAAAACAAAAGAAAAAGATAACAAAAGACGATAGATTAAAAGCAGAAAGTAACATTAATACGTTAAATAAAACAAAACACAATCGATCGATCTGAAGAACGTAATTTAAAATGAAAAGAAAAACAAAAGAAAATCGTTTAAAAATAAAAACAAATATTAATATGTAAAGCTCATAGAATAAAACAAAACACAGTCGACCAGAAAAGACTATGATCTAAGTCTAAGTGAATGGAAAAACAAAAACAAAACACAATCGATTGAAGTCAATCTGCGAAGGACGTCATTTAAATGAACGGAAAGGAAAAACAAATGAAAGAAAAAATTAACAAAAGACGATCTTGATGAAAATGGAGGACATTTCGATTGCTTATTATGAGTTTACTTTGAATTTAGAATAAAATTTGTTTTGGCAACTGTTTTTTTCTTAACTCTGTGACATTTCCTTCGATAATAAAGTGAGGTTATGATATACGTCAAACCGTTAAGTTTCAAGCAAGGCTGGTTCACAACTAACAATTCACGGAAACTAACGAAGACAATCGGCAAGCGTACATATAAGTGGAAATACAAGAAACAAAACAATAAACAAACTAAAATTTTAGGAGGAGACAAGAAATGTGAGGAATTAATTTAAAAAAAAATGAAAAAAACATTCATAAGGACGGAAAACACGAAAATTCAACAGGAAAACCATGGTAAAGTATAAAACCATCAAAAGACGCAAAAATGCAATGTAATAAAATTTTTAAAAAATTGAAAGACACAAAAACGCTATCGAAAAACACAAGAAAACAATGAAACTAGTAGAGAGTAATTGAATAAAAAATGAAAAATATAAAAACTGACTGACAAGTAACCACCAGGAGTGTGTTAGCGACATCTATTAGTATAATATGAAACTCTATTACAAAAGCTAAGATGTACATCTTAACTAATAGATGTCGCTAACACACTCTTCTTAAAAGAAGATTATTTTGCATTGAATGCGAAATTAATTCCCTTTTTAATAAATAGAGAAAATCAAACTGAGCAATTAAATGAAAAACTAGAAAGAGGCAACATGCTGCGTACTACATCGGTTCCACCAACCATAACTAGCGCCATCTATTGTTTTGAATCCAAAACAACCTAACAAACTTTTTTGCTTAGAATCCCTCTAGGAGAAACAAATTCAGGATTAATCGCTTATTTATTTTAATTGCAACTAACGCCATCTATCGAGTTTATTTAATACAAAACTAACCAAGTTTCTGAAACTTTTCACAAAATCGGATAGCTTTTTGAATGATGACTGGCGACGTCCGAGAATCCAGTAAAAGTTGGCTCTGTATTATAACTGTCATAAAGAAATTGCATGTAGACCAGTCCAGTCAAGGACGAGTCAAAATTCCTATGTGATACACGTGGTGAGTTGTTGCATTGTCCTTTTAAGCCAGCCGCTCACTAAAACCTATGATTCCAGGCGGGCGATTCGTTCGCGTGCAAAAGCGTTTGACGTTTCGCAATGAGAATACCGCTCCAGATCTGTCAGATTCGCGGCGCAGTGATTCCCCGAATCAAGCAACTCAAACTGCCCACGTTCGTCTACTACTTCTTCCTGCAGTTTGTGAACTTGTACGCGTTCGGAATGGGCGCCGGAGACGGACAACAACCGCGCGGCAAGAGGCCCACCATCATCGACAAGCTGGCCAAAGTCAACGACCTCCTGCTCTGCCTCGACAGGCAGAAGTCGTCCATCGAGGAGAGGCTCAAGAGGGCGTACGAGGCGATCCTCAAAGTCGAAGCGAAAATCGGTAAACTGGAGAACGCGGTGGAGTGCGCGGCCGAAGAGAAGATGTCCAGGGAGATGAGGCGGAAGCTCTGGGACGAGATCACCGAGCTGCAGAAGGAGAAGAAGCACGCAGAAAAGCAACTCGGTAATTACAAGAGGAAGATCCGAGTTAAAGTGCGGAAATTTAAGAGACTATCGCAGGGGTTGAGATGAGAGCGGGAGGAGTTTGTGTTTGTAAAATTTGTCTGTGTGATGTAGAGTGAAATTAAAGAAAATCTGCTGAACTTTCGATTTTTCTTTGAAGCCTAATTAGAGAGGCAACTGGTACACGGGGGTACTCTCGAATCTTACGGGATGACGCGTGCTTGAATTTCTTTAAACTTGTACACTCTCGCTCTAAACATACATATACAGGGTGACTGACCATTATTCCGTCAAAGAAAAACCACAGTGAGAAGCGAAATCTGAGAGTATGGAAAGTTTAAATTAAAAATTGCCCCTACAACGACGATACGCCCCTGCCTAAGAAATGGGGAGCGGATGAACCAAATAAATACACTCGTAAAAGTGTTTTGTAGATTTATGAGTGTTAAGGCGTGGCGTCGGACGCGAACTTGAGCTTTAAACAGCTGAAATACTAGTTCTCAAATGGTTGGCACTTGAGGGATAACAACACTTTGAACATCTGCTATGGCAGGTTAACAAATAAATCACTACAACACGTAAACAATTCAAATCTCCGCGTGTTGATAATTCCTAATATTTTTCTTTAACTTTAATTTAAATTGGATCGTAAATAAAGTTTATTCGCCCAAGCAACGTGTCCGTCATAAACATATGGCAACCAGAATTTAAAATATTATAATCAGTAAACGCATTCGTATCCGTTTCGGTTGTTAATTATTATAATTTCGTTTTGTGTGTGCCGTTCAATGAGAAACAAAGTCTATTATTATAAAAAAAACGAATTACTAACACAAATCTATTAAAAGTTCAACAAATTCATGACGCGTTTGCAACTCTATCCTGAGTTTTTAATGCACTAGTTGTAAATCGCCCCTCGTTTCACATTAAAAGCATTATTTTTACGACTTTTGAGTAATTTGTTCGAGTTTAAATAACATAAGCGATTTATTTGCTTTCTTTTCTTCGAAAATCGAAGTTAATTTGATCGTTTTCACAAAATTCTTTATTTTGAAAGCCATTCGTGAGACGTACAGAGGGAAAACTATTCTATAAGAGAGAAGGCATCTCTTCCATACAAGCCTGAAACTTATAGGGAACGGCGTATTTGGTGTTTTCTTATAGTAAATTATCTACTGCGACTGCGTCTGGCTTACCAGATGTTTTTCTTACTTTGGCATTCACTTTACAAACAACGGAGACTTAAAAACGTCACAGTAGAACTCGTATGTATTTAGAAGGGATCGAACCCTCAACTCATAACGTACTGCTTAAAAGTGTTTCAGTTGGCAGTGCTGAATTCGATTTTTAAATGGTACAACTGGAGTCGACAGGGGCGCGCAGACACATTGTGCAATTTGTGCGACGCACGCCGGCCCCAGGATAATAAGGGCGCCAAAGATTTCAGGCGAGGAGAAAATACTTACAAACAAAAAATTATTATTCTTTAGTTAAGTCAAAATAAGTTACATTTTTTTTATTATATTTTACAGATTTGTCTTAAACAAATTATTTATCAGCGCTATTTCTTATTAATTTTAAGTTCTCGAGTAGTTTAGCGTAAAAAAGTAAAAAATTAGACCTTGCGTGACTTTACTGTTTACAGGGTGACGCGTGTTTGAATTTCTTCAATCTTGTTCACTCTCGCTCTAGACATACATATACAGGGTGACTGACTATTATTTCGCCAAAGAAAAACAACAGTAAGAAGCGAAAACAGAGAGTATGGGAAAAATTCTATGTATTTCCGTTTTCGATGAATAATTAATCAAAGATTGCCCCTACAACGACGATGCCCCCCCGCTTAAGAAATAGGGAGCGGATGAACCAAATGAACACAGTCATAAAAGTGTTTTATAGATTTATGAGTGTTAAGGCGTGGCGTCGGACGCGAACTTGAGCTTTAAACAGATGAAATACTAGCTCCAAAATGATTGTCAAATACATGCAAATCACCTGAGGGGTCCACTTTGAACATCTGCTATGGCAGGTAAACAAATAAATCACTACAACACGTAAACAATTCAAATTGCCGTATTGATAATACCTAGTATTTTTTTTTTAATTTTAATTCAAATTGTATTGCAAATAAAGTTTATTCCCACAAGCAACGTGTCCGTCATAAACATTTGACAACCGGAATTTAAAATATTATAATCAGTAAACGCATTCGTCTCTGTTTCGGTTGTTAATTATTATAATTTCGCTTTGTGTGCATCGTTCAATAAGAAACAAACAAAAACTTGTTCGAATTTAAATATCATAAGCGATTTGAATTAATTCCTAGTTTATAGTACGAGTATCGCATTGCTATTTCGTCGGCTACTTAACAGTCTGTTGTGACTAATAAAATGAAACAAAAAACACGTAAATTAAATAAAAACAAGAACAAAAGACAACCGCTTTTAAAATCCGATGAAGAGCAATATGGACCAAAATTGTGTCTTGTAATTAATAAGAAATAAAAAAACAAAGGCAGCGTTCGCTTTTTTGAGTGACGTCACAAAAACAGACTTCCATTCATCGTGATCTCTATGCAGCATCATAGTCAGTGTTGCCAACTTAAGGAATAAATTGCTTTTTTAAGCGCTTTTTTAAACTGTTAGAGATTAAGAGATTTTTTTAAAGAAAAGACTTACGAATCTTATTTCGTAAAAGAAAGCTAGAAGCTGTAATTTTTGTAAATTTAATTATTTCTTCAACTTTCTCATCGTTACTTAAATTTTTTTTATAATTATTAATCTATTAAATTGCGCCGTAAAAGCGGCTGCCTTTTGTTTTTTTTAAATTTTTTTAGTGTTATCATTTATTTCTTGAATTTTTATCATTTTGTCTTCTTTGTTTTATCATAAAGTTGATTTCTTTTCGAATTAATCATTTCCAACAAAAACAAAAAAAAAGGAAACTGGATTATAACGATTTGAAACTGAAACTATGTAACAAAAATAGCAATAACTAATTTAAAAAAGGAAACAATTGAAAGCGATACGTGTCACAGTTCCGATCAAATTTAAATTAAACGGAAGCACAAACAAAAGACGATCGATGATTTCGAAATCAAGAAAGAAGCGATACTTAGAAACGTCAACGTGCAACGAAACGCGAATATTTTTTAGAAATTGTCGGAAGAGACTGCGAAACAATTGCATTTAAGCAGCAATTCAGCTTCCAGACGGATTCAAAAGATGGCGCTCCTGACGCCTGCGTTAAGAATCATAAAAACTTAATTTTTCATGAAATGAATTTGAAAACCACGAATGATTTTCAACAAAAGGAAAAATATACTGTACAGGGTCAGTTTTCGATTCTAGTAGCACCACGAGATCAACTGAATGTATAAATGAGAGTTGGTAGCACTGAAGGATAAGTCATAAATTTGACAATATACCTCATTTGAGGTTACGTTTGAATTTTATAATAAAGTCAGCAGTGCTTCGCGCAGAATACGCTTTGCTGTCTCATCGAGACAGTTTGCAGATGGGTCTTAATCTTTACACACTACAAACATCCCTGGCCCTGATAGGATTCGAGCCTACGCCGCCGAGCCACACGACCTCCAAAGTCAACTATAAGCTGATCGCTAAACCTCTTGCCGACCCAAAATCAACAATACATCGAATTTTAAGAAAACGAAGGATAAATCGCGGTTATAAGTAATTACCCAGTAGCGACACTTAGACGTCAAATTGTCAAATTCAACCGCCATACTGTTTGATACCTGCATGCATTCGTAACGTAATTTGCAAATCGGTAGAAACCAAAACAAAATGACAAACGTGACGGTTATACTCAAGTGTCGCTGTTATCCAGATTCTTATACTATGGATAAATCATGAATTTGACGGTACAGCCACATTTGAGGTTAGGTTTCCTTTGCATACAAAATCAAATATTTCAGTTTGTTTTTTAGAAATTGTCGGAAGATTGAAAGAGACTGAGAAACAATTGCGTTTAAGCAACAGCTCTTGTACGTTCAGCTTCCACTTGCATTCAAAAGGTGGCGCTCCTAACGTCTCCTTGCAAATGCGTCAAGAATTTATACTCAAGTATATTTTTATACCAAGTCAGCAGCAAAATGAATCTTAAGAAAACGAAGGAGGTAGTAACACTGAAGGACAAATCATGAATTGGACAATAAACCACACTTGAAGTGGAAACGAAACAGTTGGTAACGCTGAAGGATAAATAAAGAATTTGACAATATACCGCATTTGAGGTTAGATTCTCTTTGTATATAAAATCAACAATAAAATGAAACTTAACAAAACGAAGGAGTTGGTAACACTGAAAGATAAATAATGAATTTGGCAATATACCCCGTTTGAGGTTAGGTTTTAATTTTATAGTGAAATCATCAGTGCTTGCTTGCTTTACGCAGAATATGTTTTATAGTCTTATCGACAAATGCCATTCCAGACAGTTTGCTAAATACGTATTTGCAGCTGGGTCTAAATCATTAGGCAGCACAAACATCCATGGCACTGGTAGGATTCTAACCTACGCCGCCGGCCTCCAAAGTCTATTAGGCTGACCGCTAAGCCACTCGGCCACCCAAAATCAGCAATAAAACGAATTTTAAGAAAACTAAGAATAAATCACGGTATAAGTAATTACCCAGTAGCGACACCTAAACGTCAAATTGTCAAATTCGACCGCCATACTGTTTGATACCCACATGCATTCGTAACGTAATTTGGAAATCGGTAGGAACCAAACAAAATGACAAACCTGACGGTTATAGTCAAGTGTCGCTGTTATCCAGATTCTTATACTATGGATAAATCATGAATTTGACGGTACAGCCACATTTGAGGTTAGGTTTCCTTTGCATACGAAATCAAATATTTCAGTTTGTTTTTTAGAAATTGTCGGAAGATTGAAAGAGACTGAGAAACAATTGCGTTTAAGCAACAACTCTTGTACGTTCAGCTTCCACTTGCATTCAACAGGTGGCGCCCCTAACATCTCCTTGCAACTGCGTTAAAAATTTATAACTCAAGTGTCGTTTTTGTCCAGATTCTTATACTACGGATAAATCATGAGTTTGACAGTACACCACATTTGAGGTTAGGTTTCCTTTGCATACAAAGTCAATATTTCAATTTTTTTTAGAAATTGTCGGAATCTTGTACGTTCAGCTTCCACCTGTATTCAAAAGATGGCGCTCCCAACGTCCCCTTGCAACTGCGTCAAGAATTTATACATAAAAATTTGATTTTTCTTTCATTTTCACAAATTGTTAAAAAAAAAAGACGAAACGGCTTCATTTGAAAACCATAAACGATTTACAATACAGCCACTTTGAGGTTAGGTTTCCTTTCCTTTGAGGTTAGGTTTCCTTTGCATACAAAGTCAATATTTCAATTTTTTTTTTGAAATTGTCAGAATCTTGTACGTTTAGCTTCCGCTTGTATTCAAAAGGTGGCGCTCCTAACGTCCCCTTGCAATTGCGTCAAGAATTTATACATAAAAATTTAATTTTTCATTCAATTTCACAAAATTGTTTAAAAAAAAAAAGACGGAACGGCTTCATTTGAAAACCATAAACGATTTACAATACAGCCACATTTGAGGTTAGGTTTCCTTTCCTTTGGGGTTAGGTTTCTTTTGCATACAAAGTCAATGTTTCAATTTCATTTAGAAATTGTCAGAAGATTAAAAGAAGCTGAAAAACAATTGCGTTTAAGCAACAACTCTTGTATGTTGAGCTTCCGCTTGCATTCAAGAGGTGGCGCTCCTAACGTTCTCTTGAACTGCGTCAAGAATTTATACATAAAAATTTAATTTTTCATTCAATTTCATAAAATGGTTTAAAAAAAAGACGAAACGGCTTCATTTAAAAGCCATAAACGATTTATAAATTGACTTTTTTTTATTTTGGTAGCCATCAACGTTTGTTTCGAATTTTTCGAAGTATTTGAAGGCGCCTTGATGTAGGCAACCAGTTTTACGTCCGCGTATAAAAGTGTCCGATTCGCCCGATTTTGATACAGTTTTCGTCGACTTCTTTGAAGCGCTCATAGATGGAGCTGCTCACATTCACATTCACAAAAATCGAATACACGTTTCCAACAAAGTCAAAATTTCAAAACGCCCAGATTATAGGTAATCGGCGCAACATAAAAAAATAGTTTTGGTTTTAATTTAATAGTCAATCGAAAGTTTTTGCATGCGCCTTAATGTAGGCAACCAATTCTGCATCTGCGAGTGACGTTTGCCTGAATCGACGGCGATTCGATTTGGCGCTGCAATTTTTTTTATTATCTGTTTTGTCGAAAACATGTGTCTTTTTGGATTTCACTTTTGCAACGTAAAGACGACGCGGGATTCGCTTTTTATTATTCCTGGCCTCGTGCCATCACTTATAAAACGTTTCCTGGTAGCAAATTTCGCAAGCAATTTTTCCGCGAACGCCTCGTTTCTGACCTTTGTCAATGATGATGTACTTCACTGCGATTACATATACTCGGAAAGCTCGAACGAATTGTCAACAGTTTTTTTTTATTCAAAGAAAAATAAAGGCTTCCTTTAATGAGCGTTTCACCTCGTTCTGTTATTACTGGAATTAGAAGCGCATAGAAACAAACAGGCGGATTCTTAGCAGGCAAAAACACGAACGCTCATTGCATAACATAATTACATATAGCATTCAACCTTTTGCTTTTTTATAGCTGCAATTAATTTTGTTTTTATGTCTTTTGTGATTGCCGGTTGTTTCAAAAACAATAATTTTGCTCAGGACGAGCACGCACGATTACAAAACACAAGTAGAAAATTTTTGTGACGTTTCAAAATTTTAAACTGTGTACAGCGCCATCTATTGACTTTTCTCTTGCATTTGAACCGAATCGAATTTCGAAAATAGTGCCGAGTCAATAAGAATTTACCAAAAGTCTTAAGCCAAAACAAGATCGAGAATTTGGTTAAAGGTCAACCAGACGTGCACAGCGCCACCTCTTGACTTTTTCACGTATTAATTTCAACAAGGCGCAGAGCAATTTGCAAAATTCAAAATAAAGCCGTTCGTTTTTAATTTCCAAAAACTACAAAGTTCCAAACTTTCGACCGAACAGGTTACAACAATAAATACCACAGCGATGGTGACAAACGCACACACGGGTCATTCTCCTTCTCCCTCTTGTTTCTGCGACTTGAGCTTCGCGACCAGGTCCTCGCTGTGCTTCCTGTAGAAGGCAATCACTTTTGCAGAGCGTCTCTGGTCCTGTCTCAGGCTGGCAATCTCGAACCTGAGGTTCCTCTCGAGGCACTTCGAGCAATGAAGCATGATCAGCTTGGCGACCTCGTCTTCGGCTTTCGTGATCGCCAGCTTCACCATCTTCATGTTCGCCTTGCAATTTTCAACGCGCTTCTCCACCTCCGCCTTCTTCTGCTCCAACTGTTCCAACTCCTCAGAGCTCCTGGCAATTTTGTCATCCACGCACATCAAGTAGTCATTCCCTTTCTTCTTCTTGTTGGCCTTCTGTGAGGTCTTCTTCCTACCTTTCGCGCTCATTTTAATTGGGCCTCGCCTCCCGAAGACGTAGCTATAAAAATCGATGGAGTTATAACTAAAATAAACAAAGAAGATCGAAATCCCTTCCAAACCATCGAGCGAGCGAACGTGTTATATAAAAGGTGAACAAAAGAAAGAAGGACTATTTTTTGGGCATAGCGCATCGTTGGTAACGTTTGCACGCGTGTGCGAATTGCTTATCGTAAAATTCGATGACGTCGCAGGTCCGTTGCAAGTCCAATCTGAGGCACTCGATTTCGTAAGTGAGGTTCCTGCGTTTCGCCCTCGCGAATTTCTTTTTAATGCCTTTGAGAACCTTGCGCTCGGCTACGCGTATGGCCTTCCTCAACTTCCTAATGTCCTCCTGGCAAAGCTCCACGCTGCACTCAACCACCAACTTTCGTTCAAAAAGGCACTCCAAGTCCTCGGCCAATCTCCTGATGTATTTTTTCGTTTTTGTTTCCGTTCGACATTTTTTCCAGCTCATGACTACAAGAGGAAGGTGGATTAGAAACGGGTGCGAAACTGTTACGAGAATTTCGAAACTCACTGGGATTTTTGTTTTGGACAAGGTGATGATTTTAGATGAACGCATTATCCAACTTCCTGTGGCATAGCTTGATGCGTTTGCAAGCCCTCTCGTGTTCCTTCTCGTAAAACTCGACGAGCGCCTCCATCCTCCTTCGGTCGACCTCAGAGCGCAAGACCTGGCTCTCCAGCATCTTCTTGCTCTTCTTCCTCATTCCCGCTTGCACGTCGCGTTCCGTCTCGGTAATCGCCGATTTCGTCTCCTGCAACTGCGTCAAGCACTTCTCGACGGTCTCCTCCAACATGTTCTTCTGCTTCACCAGCTCGTTGAGATCCTCGTTGAGCTTATCGAGGACCTTAGTGTCTTCCTCGGTGACACTGAACTCCTGAACTTTAGAAGCCATTTCAGTGGGTTTACTATCAACCTGAGCGCCCTTCTCGGAATGTTTAATATCAACGAAGAAAGCGTTGATTTTATTTCCCATAAGTGACGAAGATTTCAAAGGCAACACTACAAGGAATTTGCATAAATAAATAAAAGCGAGAATTTCGAATGCCACAACGTTTCCCTCTGAGGTCAAAAGAATATTTCGATTTTTTTTTTTTTTGACGATGTAAGTTAAATGGAGATGGGATCGTCTTCCCTTTTGAAGTCTTTAAAGAAATGTTATCTGCATGGATGGTCTGTATAGTCTTTTGTACCTCCAAGCCTCTCATTGACCTCACAGGTCTTATGGTCTGTGGTTTTCAACAAAAATATTTAAATGCATTGTCCTTGGTAAGCCCTGCATAGTTTGCTGTACATTTCATCGAGCTTCTTATCGTAAGTGTTTAAATCATCCTCAGATTTCGCCATCTTCCTCTTAATCTCTGTCAAGTCGTTCAGGGTTTCTTTCTGACATTCCTTCATCAATTTCTTCACCGTCACCTCTTCAAGCTCTTCTCCCTCGTACTGAATCCTTTCGGAGACGTTATCGATTTGCTCCAGAATGCGATCGATCTTCTCCTCCACGGCACGCCTTTGCACCAGCAAGACGTCCAACCTGTCGGCGACCTCACAGATCTTGTGGTCAATCTTGGAGCTGCGCATTTTCGAAATTTTATAGCATAGTTTTTAGTTTCAAACTATAATAGAGAGAGAGAGTGAGATTAATGTGTTTAACCGCGCGGGTTCGTTAAAGGAGAATTTCGAAGGTTCCCATTCCTCAAATAAGCTCCCAATCAAAAAACGTTTATTCGGAACAGAGACTGTACATAACTAAAATAATAAACTCGATTCACTCAACAGATCTTCCCTTCGGAGCACTTCTTGTAATGCTTGCAGGCCTTCTGCAATTGCTTATCGTACATGCCGAACACCACCTGAGCCTTCTTCTTCTCTCTCTTTATCCTTTCCACCTCGCACAAGATGCGGTCTTTGCATTCGTTCACCGCGCTCTTATTCAAGGTGCGCTGGAGTTCCTTCTCCGCCGCTTCGATCTTTTTGTTCACTTCTGTGATCTCCTTCATGCAACAGTAGACGGTTTCGACGGCTCTGCACTTCCTCTCGTCCAAGATGTCCAGGTCGTTCGAGACCTTCCGGATCTTTTCCAAAGTGCTGCACATTTTGAAGAGGGGGGAGGGACGAAAACGAACAGTACTAGAAGAGAAACGTTAGGACAGAGATTTCGTTTGGGTGGGAGAATTTCGAATTGCCAAAATTCATCGCGCAACGAGAGGAGGCGCCTTAATGATCCTTGTTTTCCCCCCCTTCGCATTTTTCGTAGTGCTTGCAAGCTTCGGCCAGTTGCTGTTCGTACCTGGCCAGTATTTTATGGGCCCTCCTCTGGGCTTGCTTCAATCTATTGATTTCGCATTTCACCCTCATCTGGCAATCCTTCGCCATCTTGTCGAGCAAAGCCTCTTGTATTTCCCGCTCGGCTTGCTCGATCTGCTGATTCAAGTCCATGATATCCTTTAAGGCGTGCGCGATTTTCGCCTCGAGTGCGGACTTTTCTTCGTCCAGGCACTCCAGTTGGGTGTTGATCTGGTTCAAAGCCTCCCTTTCAGTCATGTTTACAAACTGGAACGGGAAGCGACAGCTGTATCTCTGCGTCTCTTGTTGCTACTTAACAGAGAATTTCGAACCATTGATCTTCCTTGCATCCTTCCCGATCGGTAGCTCGCGGGATGTCTTGACAACAACGACGAGAAACAAACTGCCAAGCCTTGGACAACGTACAAAAAACTCACAATTAAAAGCTCCAAAGCAAAAACCTTGTATATCTTTCGGTTTCCTATTTGAATTGGGAGACCAAAGAGAAGCGAGTGACAGACCTCAGTGAAAAACGTCGAGGCGTGAATTTTGGCAGGTTTGGAAATGGACTTTCGAAATTCTCGTTTAGTGTGTGGCGGCGCGCGCAAGCGAGGGTGCAACGGAAGGAGGGATACTTACCGAAAAATTTTGACTGAGGTCCGAAAGGGAAAATTGATGCAATGAAGACACGAAAATTTTGTTTGTTTACACTGGCATGTCAATACGTTTTTACAAAAGCCAACTTGACATTTTGTTTTTGTTTATGATTTAACAAAGCAGTCTAAAAGGCACTACCCTAATTTTTCGTGCAAGATTTCATTCGATCAAAGAAAATTTCAATCGAATTCAAACCTCTCTGAAGAAAATAAGAACATGTAGGGTAGTCTTAAAGGCAGCAACACCTCTTTATCATCAACTTTTGAAACTCAAATACATATAATAATTGATAAAAAAATTATCAGCGGATATTACAGAAGAAGGAAAGGCGGCATTGCCCTCCAAATAACTTTTTAACCTTTTGGGGACGGGTGGGCGTCCCGTGCTGTACAACTATTAATTACCGACGCCTTTTCGCTTGTAACATTGCACAACGTTGCCCGACGCCAAGTACACGCGTCACGCGAGATTATAAAACATTATAAATGCGAAAACAAACAAACAAAACGAAAAAACGCCGCTCGTATTGTGTTACGCTGCGATGCTAATTTATTTTTGCGGCGTAATGCGTGCAGACTGATTCCGTACGTGTGTCTACGTAATTAGGATAATGCGTGATTCACACGTGTTCTGAGCTCGAATCTCAAGTGGAGAGGAAATTACTATTACGAGATGAACCGCAATAATCATGTTCTTTTCAAAAGCGATCCAATTGACATAAATACAACAGTAAAAATACGAACTTGAGGAATTACACAAAGAAAACGAAGGACAAGTACAAAAATGAAATGCAATACCTAGTTTATTATTGCATTTTTGGATTCGCGAGTCAATTTTAGCCTGACTTCATGTGTCGCACTATAGGTCTAGTGTGATTCGTTCTTGAGCTCTAAAATTAGAACAAAATTGACAACGCGAAAACCGTCCACGATAGACCTGTCACGCGGCACATGAATTCAGACTAGAATTAACTCGCGATTTAAAAAATGCTATAAAAAAATTAGTATTTCAATGCAGTACCAACTTTAACACCAAAATTGCGTTTTCTTCATATGCAACCCACTGTATATTATTGCATTTTTGGATTCGCGAGTCAATTTTAGCCTGACTTCATGTGTCGCACTATAGGTCTAGTGTGATTCGTTCTTGAGCTCTAAAATTAGAACAAAATTGACAACGCGAAAACCGTCCACAATAGACCTGTCACGCGGCACATGAATTCAGACTAGAATTAACTCGCGATTTAAAAAATGCTATAAAAAAATTAGTATTTCAATGCAGTACCAACTTTAACACTAAAATTGCGTTTTCTTTATATGCAACCCACTGTATATTATTGCATTTTTGGATTCGCGAGTCAATTTTAGCCTGACTTCATGTGTCGCACTATAGGTCTAGTGTGATTCGTTCTTGAGCTCTAAAATTAGAACAAAATTGACAACGCGAAAACCGTCCACGATAGACCTGTCATGCGGCACATGAATTCAGGCTAGAATTGACTCGCGATTTAAAAAATGCTATAAAAAATTAGTATTTCAATGCAGTACCAACTTTAACACTAAAATTGCGTTTTTTCATATGCAACCCACTGTATATTATTGCATTTTTGGATTCGCGAGTCAATTTTAGCCTGACTTCATGTGTCGCACTATAGGTCTAATGTGATTCGTTCTTGAGCTCTAAAGTTAGAACAAAATTGACAACTCGAAAACCGTCCACGATAGATCTGTCATGCGGCACATGAATTCAGGCTAGAATTGACTCGCGAATTCAAAAATGCAATAATACACTAGGTGTTGCATTTGGAAAAACGCAATATTCCAACTCAATGCCTAACTTCATACTAAAATGCATATTATTATACATTTGAATTTCTGAGTCAATTCTAGCCCGATTTCACCTGTCACACTGCAGATCTAACGCGTTCGATTCTCAAGTTCTAAAATTAGAACATCGACATCTCGGCAACCGCTCGCATTAGACCCATCATGCGACACATCATTTCAAGCGAAAATTGCCTGGCGAATTCAAAAATGCAATAAAAAATTGAACATTCCGACGCAATGCCTGGCTTTATACTAGAAATTGCGTTTTTTTTTCAAATACATATTATTACATATTTGAATTTACAGCACAAGTAGTGTTACCAACGTGTAAGAAGCAGAAATAGCCCAAGAGTTACCCAAAAAATCCCTTCTCGACGTGGAAAATCCATAAAATTTATTACCAGATTTGGTAATACATTAAAAAAGAAGTTAAAGAAATCAGAAACAAAAGACGCAAATCAGTAGGATCAATAATAAATTTTAAAACGAAACAATTTGAAAAGAATGGCGACGAAAAAACGAAATAAGTAAAGAAAATGCAATCGTAGAATTTATAAAAAAAAAAAAAAAACGAAATAATAAAATTTAAGAAGCAATAAAAACAAATGACAATCAAAGCTTGCAAAACATAGAAAACAAGTGACATGTAACAACTCAAAATTAAATTAATAGTTAATGTTATTGCTCGGAAGATGGCGCTTGAGTTTCAACTGACATTCATCAGCGCCATTTGTTGAAACGCGCCGAAATTATTTTTCGTTTGTTTCAATTTATGAATCTGCTGAATTCTCCTTTGCCGTGTTTAGTTTTTATAATAATAAAAATAAAATAAAAACAAAAGACACAACAAAGCAGAATTCAGTAGATTCAGAAATTAGCAGCGCCATCTGTCAAAACAAGCCGAATGACAACCAAATGACAATCAGAGCTGACAAAATATAGAAAACAAAATTAATAATTAAAATGTTATTACCTCTGTCATTGCTCGGAAGATGGCGCTTGAGTTTCAACTGACACTCAACAGCGCCATCTGTTGAAACAATGCCGAAATTATTTTTCGTTGGTTTTAATCTATGAATCCACTAAATTTTGCCTTGCTGTTTTGTTTTTATAGAAAAAAAAAAATAAAATAAAAACAAAAAACAACAATGCAAAATAGAGTGGATTCATAAATGTACAGCGCCACCTATTGAATCATGCCAATTTTTTTTTGCATTACTTTTAATTTATGAATCTACCGAATTCTGCTTTGTTGCGCGCCTTTTGTTTCTAGAATAAATGAATAAATAAATAAGAACAAAAGACACAACAAAGTAGAATCCTGTAGATTCATAAATTAAAACAAATGAAAAAAAATTGGCTTGTTTCAACAGGTGGCGCTGTTAATTTCTGATTCTACCGAATTCTGCTGTTTTTATTTTGTTTTTTTTTTAAAACAAAACGCAGCAAAGCAGAATTCAGTAAATTCAGAAATTAACAGCGCCATCTGTTGAAACACATAAAAAAAATTTTCATTACTTTTAATTTATGAATCTACTGAATTCTGCTTTGCTGTCTTTTGTTTCTATAAAAAATAAATATGTAAATAAATAAAAACAAAAGACACAACAAAGCAGAATTCAGTAGATTCAGAAATGAAAAATAAAAAAAAAATCGGCATGATTCAACAGATGGCGGTGTTAATTTCTGAATCGAGAGATGGCGCTCTCTCGAAGCAAGCCGAATGACAACCTAAAGACAATCCAAGCCGACTTAAACATAGAAAACAACAACAAACAAACGAACAAAATTAATAATTAATGTTATTACCTCTGTTATTGCTCGAAAGATGGCGCTTGAGTTTCAACTGACACTCAACAGCTCTGTCAGTTGAAACGTGCCGAAATATTTTTTCGTTTGTTTTATAATTCATGAATCTCCTGGATTCTCCTTTGCCGCGTTTTGTTTTAATAAAACAGTAAATTCATAAATTAACAGCGCCATCTGTTGAAACAAGCCGATTTTTTTATTTGCTTTTATTTATGAGTCTGCAATTAGGTATCTGTGCCCAGAAGAATCTATATTCACTGAAGCCAAGTTTCCGTTACAGCTATAATATCGAAAAAGTTACTTTCGATTATATCAAAAAAGTCTTGAAATCACCACCTCTACTTTCTCTATCACAACCTACTAGGTTGTAATTAGGTATACTGACATAAAGCCAAGCTATGATATCGATAGAGTTACTTTCAATCATATCAGAAAAATCCTGAAATCACTACCACCTCTACTTTCTCTATCACAACCTACTAGGTTGTAGTTAGGTATATGTACCACAGAAGAAACTATATTGACATAAAGCCAAGGTATGATACCGAAAGAGTTACTTTCAACCATATCCGAAAAGTCCTGAAATCACCCCCACCTCTACTCTCTCTATCACAACCTAGTAGGTTGTAATTAGGTATCTGTACCACAGAAGAAACTATATTGATTTGAAGCCAAGCTATGATATCGAAAAAGTTACTTTCAACCATATCCGAAAAGTCCTGAAATCACCTCCACCTCTACTCTCTCTATCACAACCTAGTAGGTTGTAATTAGGTATCTGTACCACAGAAGAAACTGTATTGATGTGAAGCCAAGCTATGATATCGAAAAAGTTACTTTCAACCATATCCGAAAAGTCCTGAAATCACCCCCACCTCTACTCTCTCTATCACAACCTAGTAGGTTGTAGTTAAGTGTCTGTACCCAGAAGAATCTATATTCACTGAAGCCAAGTTTCCGTTACAGCTATGATATCGAAAGAGTTACTTTCGACTATATCAGAAAAGTCCTGAAATCATCACCACCGCTACTTTTTCTATCACAACCTACTAGGTTGGCGTGGCGTTGTATTTCGTACGAAGTGCCACAGCATGCTTTTAGGCTAAATTTTTAATGAATTAGAAACTGTTTCGTAGAACATTTTTCCCGTAATCCAAAACGTTCATTTTCTTACTTTTTTTTTGATGAAACAATTGTCAGTGACCCTGTATAAGAAAATCTGCTGCAATTTTTTTTTTCTTCTATATTGCGCTGTTACCAGTGTACGTACTGTATGGTATTACTTAATCAGGAAGATACGAGTTGTAAGTTTTTGTAATTAGAGAGAACTAGAGGGGCGCTCCTGCGTAGCACCATCTGTGAACGAAAATTGCATGTAGGTACATACAGGGACCGACAGAAACTTGGGCGCATGCAGGGTGTGGCGTTTAAATAAATAAAATAAAAACATAAGCTGCGCGTAATTTACAATTATTTTGAAATATACAAGGCGTCTCAATTTCACTATACAATTTCTTGTACTCAAGTTTCTGACACTTGTTTTATGTTCCAATTTTCGAACTTGTCAGACACGAGTTTTAACTAGTTAAGTTTCTGTATTTTTTTTTAAGTAGAAAGCCAAGTACGAACTGAAATAAATAAAATTGTAATGCTCAACGCCATCTAAAATTCATTAACGAAAGCTTATTTGTCGGAGATATTTAAAAATTTTGATTTGATGAGCTATTTACCGGCAATTTTTGAATTTAACTAATTAGCTTAACAACTGATTATTTATTGTTGTTTACGTTTTAAGAGTTTTAATTAGGAGATTAAGCCCGAGAGTGCTTTTAAATGCTCGTAGGTTATTATCTACAATTATGCCCGTGGTACGTACAACGTTTTATTTTATTTCGGCCCTAAAATAACCAAATTGGTTCGATATTTTTGAATCATATGAGAGTGATGTGCATATTATTTCCATAAAATGTTTAAGTAGATGATTTTTTTTTTTTTGAAATTCGTCCGAGATCAACGACCGTCTTAGTAAAAAGAAAAAGAAATGCAAAGTACTGCGGAAACGAACGCGGAAATCACTCGCAAACAGAGTGGTTTGTATGTAAATGTCAGCTAATGATAAATAATAACAACGCTCGATTACGACGAGACAAAACTTGTCAGTCACTCTGACAGGGCAACAAAGAGAATGGCGGGCGCCTTCCATCCACATCTGCAAAACACGAGCGACGATGATGATAATAATAATGATGTAAAAGTAAAAGTGCACAATCGCCTGCGTTCTGCACGGCTATAAATAAACAAAGCGATTGTGCGAGACTAGACACGCCGTGACCTGGCACTGTTTAAATGCGATAACTGTAAGTCGAAACCAGACGCTCGCTCAAGAAAAAAAGAGCGGCAGGTGCGTCTGGGAGCGTCGCGTTTCAATGTGTTTTCGCCTTCTCACAATTCCGAGGAGACCTATTATTAGAAATATTTACATAATGTTTTCACAACAGGTTATTTTAAGACGAAAATGCATTAAAGAACGACGGTTTTAAGTTTTACGCAGCACACAAATATTTAATTTTAAAAAGTCGGAGACTTTGATATACAGGGTGTCACCAAATCTGATCTAATTGCAAATAGGTGATTTAAACAAAACAAACGAAAATTCACAATCTTGGTCGAATTGAATATATGCATGCGAGTTGCTACAAGAACTTGTGGTTGATGCGTTTTTTTTTTTTTGTGTGTACAGTACAGAAAACTATTGGAACTTTTCTCTCCGGATAAAAAAATAAACGAATAAAAAGTAAATTAATTACAAAATAGTTCAATTAATTGCTAGAGTAATAAATTAATAAACTGGCTGACTAATTACTAGTTTAAATAATCAATTGTTAGGCTAATTGGTTAATAAATAATTCAATCGACTGTAATCATTTGTTTATTACATGTATACCTTACAGTGGTCACTTTTTTAAATTTAATTTGAAATTTCAATTAGCAAGTTGATTTTTTATTTCCGTACATACCTTAATTTAAAATCTCTTTTTCCATTTTTTAAGTATAATTTTTAAGAATTAATACAAAAGTTACTGATAGATTGGTCAGAAGATGGCGTTCACATATTTACTCGAATAAAGTGCCTGCAAAGTTGATAGGTTCGATGAAATCTGTTTGTAATTCAATAGTAGACGAATTGCGCATTGCCTTGTTTTTAATTTTCCAAAATCTTCCTAAAATTCAATAAAATGTATCAAAAATGGGAAAACCTTTGCCACTGGGTCGGTAGATGGCGCTCTAAATCATTGATCTTTTACGAAATGTCAAGAAATGTGTTCTGTGTTTAGTTGAATCAACATTTTCTTTATTAACAATTAAAACTAATACTATTAGGTGGTATCCACTAATATTTTAAAAAAAGGCTTTCGTTTTTCTTTTTTTTTTTTTTGTTTTTTTAAATCATCTTGGAGGGAACGAGAAAAGAAAATCATTTTTAAATCTTCTCCTATCACTTCCGGTGGACCGCATCACAGTTTTTTTCTTAACTTTATGGTCTTTCCGCAATTAAATTAATTAATGTTATTACCACCGCTATTGCTCGGAAGATGGCGCTGGAGTTTCAACTGACAGTCGTTTCTGAACGGTCACAAAAAAGACATTCGTTGTTGTAAGACATCCAACGGCGCCATCTGTTGAAACATGTCGAAAGTTCTTTTTTTTTCGTTCGCTTTAATTATGTTTGTTGGACTGCATCGCAGTTCTTTTCTTAACTCTATGTTTTTTATGCGATTAAATTAATTATTGTTATTACCTCCGCTGTTGCTCGGAAGATGGCGCTTGAGTTTCAACTGACAGTCGTTTCTGAACGGTCACTAAAAAGACATTCGTTGTTGTAAGGCATCCAACGGCGCCATCTGTTGAAATATGTCGAAAGTTCTTTTTCTTTCCGTTGTTTTAATTATGTTCGTTGGACTGCATCATCGCAGTTCTTTCCTTAACTCTTTGGTCTTTATACGATTAAATTAATTAATGTTATTACCTCCGCTATTGCTCGGAAGATGGCGCTTGAGTTTCAACTGACAGTCGTTTCTGAACGGTCACTAAAAAGACATTCGTTGTTGTAAGGCATCCAACGGCGCCATCTGTTGAAATATGTCGAAAGTTCTTTTTCTTTCCGTTGTTTTAATTATGTTCGTTGGACTGCATCGCAGTTCTTTTCTTAACTCTATGGTCTTTATGCGATTAAATTATAAGCATCGAAATAATCAACGTAATCAATAAACAAACATAAATAACGAAAACAAGAGACGATCGTAAATTTTACGAAAAACAAAAAAAATACAGAAAAACAAAAGGCGAACGTAAATTATACGAAAGACATAAAAACAAAAGACTACCGTCAACGGGAAACGAAGACAAACAAAAACAAATGACGATAGTAAATTTCACTTAAAGACAAAAAGGAAGACAGAGAAATAAATGACGATCGTAAATTTTACGAAAGACTAAGAAAACGGCAGAAAAATAAGACGAACGTAAATTTTACGAAAAACCGAGAAAAACAAAACAAATGACGATCGCAAATTTTATGAAAGACAAAAGAAAATAAAACGATAACCTCAAAACGAAAATAAGAAAAAGAAAAACAAATGAACGTAAATTTTACAAAAAACAAAAAAAATACAGAAAAACAAATGACGATCGTAAGAAAACAACAGAAAAAGAAAAGACGAACGTAAATTTTACAAAAAAAAAAAAAAAAAACGATAAACATAAATTTGACAAAAGAAAAAAAAATGACAAACAAATTTTACAAAAGAAACGCAAACGTAATCTTTACGAAAAACTTAAAAACAAATGACGACCGTCAATAGCGAACGAAGAAAAAGAAAAACAAATGAAGATCGTTATGTTATTACCTCCGCTATTGCTCGGAAGATGGCGCTTGAATTTCAACCGACAGTCGTTTCTGAACGGTCACAAAAAAGGCATTCGTTGTTGTAAGGCATCCAACGGCGCCATCTGTTGAAACATGTCGAAAGTTCTTCTTTTTTCGTTTGTTTTAATTATATTTGTTGGACTGCATCGCAGTTCTTTTCTTAACTCTATGGTCTTTATGCAATTAAATTAATTAATGTTATTACCTCCGCTATTGCTCGGAAGATGGCGCTTGAGTTTCAACTGACAGCCGTTTCTGAACGGTCACAAAAAAGACATTCGTTGTTGTAAGGCCATCTGTTGAAACATGTCGAAAGTTCTTCTTTTTTCGTTTGTTTTAATTATGTTTGTTGGACTGCATCATCGCAGTTCTTTTCTTAACTCTATTGTCTTTGTGCGATTAAATTAATTAATGTTATTACCTCCGCTGTTGCTCGGAAGATGGCGCCGGAGTTTCAACTGACAGTCGTTTCTGAACGGTCACAAAAAAAGACATTCGTTGTTGTAGGGCATCCAATGGCGCCATCTGTTGAAACATGTCGAAAGTTTTCTTTTCGTTTGTTTTAATTCTGCTTTGTCGTGTCTTTTGTTTTATAAAAATTATGAACCTACCGAATTCTGCATTGTTGCGTTTTTTCTTTTTATTAAAAAAATAAATAAATAAAAACAAGTTTTCAATCATTACTAAAGCACGGATTTAAGTTCATTTCTGAGTCATGAGTCACCTTTCTGACTGGATTGGACGTGCACGTTCTGGTGACCTAAAAATGCACGTAAATCCGTGCTTGACTCATTACTTTTAATTACCAGTGGCATTTTGACTTGGGATTGTCGTTTCTAGATTGAAAATAGTAGCTGTTTTTATCGCTGTCAAATTTGTATTAGGATTAATGATGATGACAACAAGGAATAGAACGAAATCAAAACACAAGCGACACACTCGCTGATATTGACATTAAATCTGCTCCCTGGGGAGATTTCACGAAGCTGCCGTCAGTGTCCTATCTGAGTATTACTAATCTGTGTTTTATCTATCGATGATGGCGCCAAATTTAAACTTCGTCAGACAATAAAAAATTGTACTAATCCATAAAAAGCAATATTTATGTATTTACTTTGTTGCGTGTTGTTTCATTAAGCGTAACTTTCATGAAAATTAAAAACAAATAATGTGTGAAAGGTGCGGTTTGATAAAAGGATGGATATTTCACAGCGCCATCTCTGGCGTGCAAACGAAAGCTTATTGCATCGATTTTGATTTCTATCCCCAGAATTTTCGAATGCGAAATTGTTGCAAATGGAAGTATTTTTGTTTCAAATGAATCTAAAAGAGGCAATCAACTGTAAGTAACAAAGAAGGTCGAAGTGAAGCTTCTCTAAGATTCTCTCGATTTCTAATGGTCAGTTCTTTTTTTAGCACAACTCCCGATGACATCGTTACGTGCAAAACAACAACTGCATAAGGTTACCAAGGAGGTCATCCTCCAAAATCGCCGCCGCTCCTTTCACCGGCAATTTCCTCGAGTTCGTTACCTCCGCCGAGGCCGAAATTGGTTGCGTACGTGAAACGCTTATCGGGGAAAAATTCATAAAACAATGCAGTACGCAATGACGTGTGTGTTTTTTTTTTTTTCACCGCAACTGACGCGAACATCCTTTCTAGGAAAACCGATTTGTCAACGCTAACGGCATTTCAAAGCCGGCGATCGTCTGTGACCCAAATTCTGAAGACCGAGCCCTTCACGTAACGGTGCCTTCTTTCTTTCTAATAATAATGATCTGCGAACGTGCAAAACATATTCATAGTTTGCCTGCCGACAGGATTTGATTTAAATTACCAACGAAAGAAACTATGCAAATTAAGGAAGGAAAAAAAACCGTCATTATTTTTAACTGATTAGATGTGACAATTTTATTAAAAGGAAAAAAAAACCGCAAAAACTTGCATCGACGGTCGTATGTATGTTAATCCATGAAGTATCTATCACCCGTTACTTTAGTTGTTTAGTTTTTATCGCCATTTGCTGTTTTACATGTTAATAGCAGTTAAGTCCACGCGTTCTCGATTTTTTGCAAAATACTTTTTTTTATAGAAGTACATAAAAAACAAAATAAATGCTAAGCTATGCTGCATGCAATCTAAAAGCTTACTTGCTTTGTCTCCTGTTCGTTTGTTAAATAATTTATTAATCACTTTGCAGAGTCAGTGAAAGCGAAATCGTAAAACTTCTCGTTCAAATTTAGTCAAAACATTTTCAATTTTTTAAATTTCCCGCTCTCCTCAGCGCCACCTATTGAATCATCATTTTTTGTTTTAATTACTGGACTGTAGTTGGCACCAGTAAAGACCGCTTTATCAATTACTAGTTAACATTAAATTAGTTTTAATTTTCTTTCATTTTTAAATGTTTTCGAAAATATCTTTGCAGGTTCTTTTAGTCTATAGTTTTCGTCGTTTTGAAACAGAAATATTTGTATACAGATGGCGCGCCGTATTCTATACGTTTGAGACGTACTAGGTTTGGCAACACTGGCCCGAGCATAAAATTTAAAACGCACAAAAACAAATAAAGAAAACAGAAACAAAAGACGATCGATATTACAAGACCAAAAAAATAAAGGAGAAAAAACTAAAATAGAATATCAAGTTATCAAATTTTTTTAAAAAATAATAATAATAAAAACAAAAGGCAATCGACTTTATAACGCAGTTTAATAGATTGCTAACATTTATGCATAAAGTTAAGGATTTTACGCAATCCAGCAAATTTATTATTAATTGATTGAAAGGAAAAAACAATTGAAAAGAATTGTGATAAAACAAAAAAAAACAAAACGAATAAAAAATTAAAAATAAAATATGATAAAAAATAATAACGAAAACAAAAGACAATCGATTTGCAACGCAATTTAACAGATTACTAACGCTTATACGTAAAGTTAAAGAAAATAGAAACAAAAGACGATCGATTTTACAGCGCAATTCGGCAGATTTATTATTAATCGGAAAGAAAAAAACAATTTGAAGAGAACAAAGAAAGCAAAATGAATGAAAAATAATAAAATAATAAAAACAAAAGACAAACGTCATAGTCAATTCGGCGCTTGAAATTATGATTGGAGTATTTGCAGCTAGATGGCGCCACCAGATTAAACATTAATTTGCAATTTCTTTTAAGAATAAATAATAACTAATTTCACAACTTGAATCATTTTTAAGAAAAGTGTTCAATCTAGTGCAGCCATCTATCAGAAAATACTTCAATTAAACGTTTTCTTACAAACGATTCAAGTTACAAGATTATTTAAATCCATTTCGATCTGCATAGTTTATTTTAAGAAAAAAATCAATTCGGCGCTTCAAATTATAATTGGAGCATTTTTCGGTAGATGGCGCCACTAGAATAAACATTTTATTTTCTTGTTTGAACGATCCAAGTTGCAAAATTATTCAAAAGCAAAACTTGGATCATTTAAACAAGGGAAAAAAGTTTATCCTAGTGGCGCCACCTACCGGAAAATGCTCCAATTATAATTTTAGGCGCCGAATTGATTTTTTTTTTCTTAAGATAAACTATGTCGATCGAAATGGATTTAAATAATAAATTAGTTTGTTTTTTCTTAAAATAAATTGCAAATTAATGTTTAATCTGCTGGCGCCATCTACAGGCAAATACATTATAATTTTAAGCGCCGGATTGACTATAACGTTTTCAATTCACTTACATAGAATGCTAGAGCAGTCAACTGGAAACGTTCTAGAGTGCGAAAACAGTGAATTGAAAACGTTACAGTCAGTTCGGCGCTTAAAATTACAATTGGAGTATTTGCCGGTAGATGGCGCCACCAGATTAAACATTAATTTGTAATTTATTTCAAGAAAAAAACTAATTTTGCAACTTGAATCACGTTTAAGGAAAGTGTTCAATCTGGTGGCGCCATCTTCCAGTAAATACTCTAATTATAATTTTAAGCGCCGAATTGTCTCGCATCGTTTTCGAGTTTTCGGTAATTTTAATAATTTTGCAACTTGAATAATTTTTTGAAAAAAAAAAAAACGTTCAATCTAGTGGCGCCATCTACGAATCGACCAAGAGCGTTTTCGATTCGCTGCTCTAGAGCGCTTTCAGAATATTTTTGTCTTGCTTTAACCTCATAAAATAAAAGTGCTCCGAAAGCACTCTAGAGCAGTGTATAGAAATCACTATTAGTCAATTCGGCGCTTTAAAATATAATTGAAGTGTTTGCCGGTAGATGGCGCCACTAGAAAAATTTCAATTCGGCGCCTAAAATTACAATTGGAGCATTCTTCGTAGGATATGGACATTGCGCCGATCGTCTCTTGAATTTGACTTTAAATTTTTTAAATTATCAATTGTTTTTTTTATTGTCTTTGACAATTGTCTTTTGTTTTTCCTTTATACAATATGATTTTACTTTCATTACTTTTATTTTATTGCCTATTTTAGGATCGTCTTTCCTTTTCTTTTATTCAGACTATTAAGTAAAATAATTATCAATTGATCGTCTTTTGTTTTTTTTTATTCGATTTGCATTTGTCGATTGTTTTCCATTCCATTTTCTTTTTTTTGCTTATTAATCGTCGATTGTCTTTTGTTTTTCCGTTATGCGCTAGGACTTCACTTATACGGTTTTCTATTTTAGCGCGTATTTTGAGACATTCATCCTCAATTTTTGCTTCTCTTGTCTATTTTAGGATTTTCATCGCTGATCGTCTTTTGTTTTCTTTTATTCGGTCTGAATTTATTTTAAAAATTATCAATTGGTCGACTTTATTTTTAAAATTTTTTAAAATCGATCGTCTTCCGTTTTTTTTTATGGACTCTGTCGATTATCCTTTGTTTTTCCATTATTACGCGAATGACTTTATTTTTAACATTTTTATTTTATTGCCTAATTTAGGATCGCCATCGCCGAGATCGTCTTTTGTTTTCTTTTATTTAGACTATAAAAAAAATAATTGATCGTCTTTTTTTTTATTGACTGTCGATTGATTTGATTTAGTTTGATTTGATTTGATTGTCTTTTGTTTTTCAATTATTACGAAAATACTTTATCTTTTTACTGTTTTTATTTTCTTACCTAATCTAGATCGTCTTTTGTTTTCTTTTATTCGGACTATTTAAAAAAAAATTATTAATTGATCGTTTTTTTTTTATTGACTTTGTCGATTGTCTTTTGTTTTTCCATTATTACGAAAAGATTTCATTTTTTTACTGTTTTCATTTTATTACCTAATTTGGGATCGTCATCGCCGATCGTCTTTTGTTTTCTTTTATTCAGACTATTAAAAAAATATTAATTGATCGTTTTTTTTTTTTTTTTAATTGACTTTGTCGATTCTTTTATTTTTCCATTGCATATTTCAATTTTTTTAATTATCAATCGAACGTCTTTTGTTTTTTATTCGATCTGACTTACTCGATCATCTTTATATTAAACTTTGCTTTTATTGCGTATTTTAGGATTTTCGTCGCTGATCGTCTTTTGTTTTTTTTTTATTTTAATCGGTCTGATTTTATTAAAAAAAAAATTTTTTTAATTATCAATCGATCGTTTGTCGTTTTTTTTATTGACTTTGTTGATTTGCTTTTGTTTTTTCGTTACTACGAAAAGATTTCATTTTTTTACTGTTTTAATTTTATTACCTGATTTGGGATCGTCTTTTGTTTTCTTTTATTCAGACTATTAAGAAAAAAAATTATTAATTGATGGTTTTCTTTTTAATTGACTTTGTCGATCGTCTTTTATTTTTTCGTTCCACATTTCAATTTTTTTTTAAATTATCAATTGATCGTCTTTTGTTTTTTATTCGATTTGACTTTGTCGATTATCTTTTATATTAAATTTTGCTTTTATTGCGTATTTTAGGGTTTTCGTCGCTGATCGTCTTTTGTTTTTTTTTTAATTTTATTCAGTCTGATTATCAATTGATCGTTTTTTTTTTTTTTTGACTTTGTCGATTGTCCATTTTTACGAAATTTTCCATTATTACGAAAAGATTTCATTTTTACCATTTTTATTTTATCAGCTAATTTGGGATCGCCATCGCCGATCGTCTTTTGTTTTCTTTTATTCAGACTATTAAAAAAATAATAATTGATCGTCTTCTTTTTTTTTATTGACTGTCGATTGATTTGATTTGGTTTGGTTTGATTTGATTGTCTTTTGTTTTTCCATTATTACGAAAAGATTTCATTTTTTTACTGTTTTTATTTTATTGCCTAATTTAGATCGTCTTTTTTCTTTTATTCGAACTATCAAAAAAAATTATTAATTGATCGTTTTCTTTTGAATTGACTTTGTCGATCGTCTTTTATTTTTCCGTTCCACATTTCAATTTTTTTAAATTATCAATTGATCGTCTTTTGTTTTTTATTCGATTTGACTTTGTTGATTATCTTTTATATTAAATTTTGCGCTTTTATTGCGTATTTTAGGATTCTCGTCGCCGATCGCCTTTTGTTTTTTTATTTTATTCAGTCTGATTTTATTAATTTTTTTTTATTATCAATCTTTTTTTTTTATTGACTTTGTCGATTTTCTTTTGTTTTTCCATTGTTATTTATATAATATAATTATTACCTAATTTGAGATCGTCATCGCCGATCGTCTTTTGTTTTCTTTTATTCAGACTATTAAGAAAAATAATTATCACTTGGTCGTCTTTTGTTTTTTTTTTTGTCGATTGCTTTTTGTTCAATCAGAACACTCGCAAGAGGCGCTGTCGGCGTTTGTTTAATTACGCATCATTTTCGTGGACGAGTATCATTATCGTTTTGGTTTTCAAAGGTTTTCTAATCAAAATCAAAATATAAAAAACAAACAACGCTTATCTCTAGCGCCGTTCACAATTTTTTTTTAAGCAAATACATATGCGCCCTCTATTAGATTAAAAAAAAAAATGCGTGGTGCCTTTGTGGCTTCATGTCGATACTTTATCATATCTATTGGCTTTAAGATAAAGATGCTCCGAGCGCACTTAGAGCAATGAATCGAAAACGCCGTTGAGTGAAAATTCAAAATTATAAATTATTTAAAATTCAATTGGTAGAATGGCGTTCTCGATTAGTTGCAACCGGTGGAGGCGAATCGAAAACGTTACTATAAGTTTGATTCATCAGCGCCATCTACCTGCAAAAGTTTCAAATTGAAGCGCCAATTTTAAAACGACAAGATTTGTGAGAAAGATTTGGCAACGAGAAATAAATTAACACTTATTTAACTTGCCTGACTTAATCAAGTTGGGCACCGTTTGAATGAACGCACCCTGTATAGTATATTATTCAGAGAGTTCATATTTACAAAACATGTTATCAAAGAAAGATACTCGCTTATTAAAAATAACCGATGAATGAGTCAACACATGATTATTACATTACTCTTTGAACATTTCCATCGCTGATGAAAGAGCCGACAAAACACACAAAAAAAAAAAATTGCAACTTGTGCCAACTTCAGAAAAAAAAATAAAACGAAACGAAAGTGAAAAGTAACCACTCACCGGGTCTGGATTGAATTATGGCCTTATTGAGATCGTTAATCTGTTTCCGGGACATGTAGACGGGGGTGGCTTCGCAAACAAACTTTCCAAGAAGTGGCACCATCACTTTAGTGTAAAAGCTGAGATCCTTCCATTCGTTGTTGATTTCGTTTTTGTAATCCCAGCTGAGGAAGTTGATGATCCAGTCGACAAACCATTCGAGAAACGTCTTGGGTTTATCGGTCTTGCGTATTCGCAGTATCTGCCTGGATGCGGGCAAAGAGATCACGATGTTCGCATTACCTTCACCCCTGTAGATCCATTCCTGCTTGAGGATTTCCCTTTTCGCTTGGAACAGCGCCAAATTCATTTTCCCGATGATCTCCTGGATATTGCTGATACTACTCAGTATGTTAGTTATGTTAACCATTTTCGTAAACTGCAAGCACACGACACAGGAGGACATTGAGGAGAGTTATTGCAGGCGGAGTATTAAGCCCGTAATTAACGAGTGGGATACTCAATTTGTTGGAGCTATCTAATCGCGTGGACACTTGTAAGTAAACAAACGTCAAGAAAGCAAGCGAGAAAGTAAACTGCTTTAAATTTAAATATATATGGATCAAGGCTTCCCTCATCGTTTATTACGAACGCGTAAACAAAGGCCAGGAATTTACCTCAGCTGAAGGTAGGTGCTCTCACATTATCACGTAATACTGCCGAGATGAAGTGATTTTTATTTATTTTTTTTTTGCTTTTTCTCTTAATCACATCGTAATAATAAATGCCACTTCTTGTTCGGACAGGACGGCCATGCACGGACAGCTGACCGAGAGTAAGTACATCAGTACACTGCGATTCATAATTCTCGTGTCCTCAAACTCATTCATCTGTTTCTCTCCCCCCCCCACTAACGCGAGTGACAACGACGCGCCGACGACTTTCCTCCTCTTCCGCGATTTCCTGTTTTTGCGCGAACTGTAACGGTTTCCTCGTACACAGGAATACTAAGAAGAAAAAAGGGAAAAAATCCTCGCCGATAAGTAAACAGAATAAAATCTGAAGTACCGCCCGCGCTGACTCACTTTTAAAAATCGTCGTCACTTTAAATTATAATTCAAGTATTTGCCGGTAGATGGCGCCACTAGAAAAATAGTTATATGTATCATTAGGCAAGAAACATTTGCAAGCAAGTGCAAAGTAGTTTCGGGTCGTGTGATACACACAATTTTTTTGGTCCGACCTGTGTCAAAAGTTCAAAAAAATTCAAATTGTTTACGCTAAGGAAGTTACCTATATTTAGGTTGGCAACACAATGTCCAACGCGATGATTTCGGATTTGAAATTAAAGAATCAAGTTACCTACAGTTTTTACTTTTTTGACATTTAATAAAGAAATCATACTCACGTTTGTTAAAACAAGCTGCAAGCGTATTATACACAGAGATCGAAATTGATTGTCCTGATCCTACACTACTTTCCGTAAACTTCATTGTGCTTGTCGATAGATGGCGCCACTAGATTAAACGCTTTCTTAAGTTCATTTAAATCCATTTCGATCTGCATAGTTCATTTTAAGAAAAAAATCAATTCGGCGCTTCAAATTATAATTGGAGCATTTGCTGGTAGACGGCGTCACTAGAACAAACATTTGTTTTCCAAAGCAGTGAATCGAAAACGCTATTGGTCAATTCGTCGCTTTAAATTATTATTGAAGCATTTACCGGTAGATGGCGCCACTAGAAAAATTTCAATTCGGCGCCTAAAATTACAATTGGAGCATTCTTCGTAGATTTGTATGATTTTACCTTTTTACTTTTATTTTATTGCCTATTTTAGGATCGTCTTTCGTTTTCTTTTATTCAGACTATTAAGAAAAATAATTATCAATTGATCGTCTTTTGTTTTTTTTTATTGGATTTGCATTTGTCAATTGTTTTCCATTATATGATGTGACTTTATGTTATACAATTTTTATTTTTATTGCGTATTTTTTTTTTTTTTTTTTGGCTTATTAATCGTCGATTGCCTTTTGTTTTTCCATTACACGATATCACTTTATTTTTATACAGTTTTTATTTTTATTGCAAATTTTGGGACCTTCATCGCCGATCGCCTTTTGTTTTCTTTTTTATTCAGTCTGACTTTATCTTTATTTTTGAATTTTTTAAATTATCAATTGATCGTCTTTTGTTTTTTTTTTTTTTTTGATCGATTCGAATTTGTCGATTGTTTTTTGTTTTTTCGTTATGCGCTAGGACTTCACTTTAAACGGTTTTCAATTTTAGCGCGTATTTTGAGACATTCATCCTCAATTTTTGCTTTTATTGTCTATTTTAGGATTTTCATCGCTGATCGTCTTTTGTTTTCTTTTATTCGGTCTGAATTTATTTTTAAAATTATCAATTGGTCGACTTTATTTTTAAAATTTTTAAAAATCGATCGTCTTCCGTTTTTTTTTTTATGGACTCTGTCGATTATCCTTTGTTTTTCCATTTTTACGCGAATGACTTTATTTTTTTAACATTTTTATTTTATTACCTAATTTGGGATCGCCGATCGTCTTTTGTTTTCTTTTATTCAGACCATTAAAAAAAAATTATTAATTGATCGTTTTCTTTTTAATTGACTTTGTCGATCGTCTTTTATTTTTCCATTGCATATTTCAACTTTTTTAATTATCAATCGATCGTCTTTTGTTTTTTATTCGATTCGACTTTGTCGATTATCTTTATATTAAATTTTGCTTTTATTGCGTATTTTAGGATTTTCGTCGCTGATCGTCTTTTGTTTTTTTATTTGTCTGATTTTATTAAAAAAAATTTTTTAATTATCAATTGATCGTTTTTCGTTTTTTTTTATTGACTTTGTCGATTGTCTTTTGTTTTTCCGTTATTACGAAGAGATTTCATTTTTTTACTGTTTTTATTTTATTACCTAATTTGGGATCGTCGTCGCCGATCGTCTTTTGTTTTCTTTTATTCAGACTATTAAAAAAAATTATTAATTGATCGTTTTTTTTTTATTGACTTTGTCGATTGTCTTTTGTTATTCCGTTATTACGTGTGATACACACTATTTTTTGGTCCGACCAGTCTCAAAAGTTCAAAAAAATTCAAATTGTTTACGCTAAGGAAGTTACCTGTATTTAGGTTGGCAACACAATGTCCAACGCGATGACTTCGGATTTGAAATTAAAGAATCAAGTCACCTACAGTTTTTACTTTTTTGACATTTAATAAAGAAGTCATACTCACGTCTGATAAAACAAGCTGCAAGCGTATTATACAGAGAGATCGAAATTGATTGTCCTGATCCTACATTATTTTCCTCCTTAAACTTCATATCAATATTTACATCTATCACTTAAAGGTTATAATGAAAAGCAGTGACGTGCGTAGAACGTTCACGAAACATACATCTAAACCTAACCTAATTAATAAAGAATATAATTATTGTTTAATCAGATTGCCATTACAATGAAATAAACCATTTTTGATGAATGAACGGCAATGAACTGTCAAAATAATCTTGGGATATCTACCAACTTTTCTAGATCTCGTTATGTTGCTAACTTCATTTTAATAATTAGATGTAAATATCGATATCAAGCTCGTGGAAAGCAGTGCAGGATCAGGACAATCAATTTCGATCTCCGTATATATATATATGTATATAAGCGTATTTGAGCTAAACTTAACTCCAATTACTACAAATCAAACCTTTTCTCGTTTAAGAAATGTCAATCACAGTCAGATATCAATATTGCCAACATTTGGTAAATTTTTTTGATGGCCTAGGCCTTCAATAGGGCTCTTTCCGGGCGATTTTGACGAATGCAATACCAACATTTCTGGCCGGAGGACCAAAAAATAAATTCTGGGTTCCGAATTATAATTGTTGCACTTGCTGGTAGATGGCGCCACTAGATTCTTCTTCTTCTACATCATTTTAATGGCTTTTGGTTATCCCATACCAGCCAGTAACACATACACGGAAGGCAATACAATAAAAACCACTAGATTAAACGTTTCCTTTTTCTTGCCTGAACGATCCAAGTTGCAAAATTATTTAAAAGCGTTTCGATGAAGCTTGTAGATATTAAAAACAAAATGACTTGAATTATTTAAACAAAAAAAAAATAATAAAGTAAAACAACCTACATCGAAATGGAACCAAATAATTTTGCAACTTGAACCGTTTTTTGAAAAAAAAAAGTTCAATCTAGTGGCGTCATCTACGATTTGACTAAAAGCAAAAGCGTCTTCGATTCGCTGCTCTAGAACGCTCTCACAATATTGTTCTCTTGTTTTAACCTCATATAATAGTAATAAATAAAGATACTCGAGAGTACTCTAGAGCAGTGAATCGAAAACGATATTAGTCAATTCGTCGTTTTAAATTGTAATTGAAGTGGTCGCCGGTAGATGGCGTCACCAGATTAAACATTGTCTTAAAAATGAAGAAGGTCCTCACCGATAAGCAAACAAAATAAAACCTGATGTACCGCCCGCACTGACTCATTTTTAAAAATCGTCATCACTTTAAATTATAATTGAAGTATTTGACGGTAGATGGCGTCGCTAGAAAAAATCAGTTCTGCTCTTCGAATTATAATTGTTGTACTTGTTGTACTTGTTGTTTTTTTTTTTCCGAGAGAATAACCGACATTCATTTTTTTTTCATTTCATTTCATCGGTTATTCTCTCGGAAAAAAACAAAACACTAGTAGTAGAATGGATTACCTAGAAACAAACGAGCGTCGAGTATCGAAATGCTTACAATAGAATGAATGAACTAAAAATTAACGTCGGTTATTCTCTCGAAAAAAAAAAAAACAAAACACTAATGATAGAATTAATTATCTAGAAATAAATGAGCGTCGAGTATTCTCTTTCAGAAAACAAAGAAAAAAAAACAGACCAAATCGAGATGCTTACAATAGGATGAATGAAAAAAAAAGAAACGTCGGTTATTCTCTCAGAAAAAAAAAAAAACAAAACAAAAGTATTTGAATGAACGACATCGAACGAAGGAAAAAGAAATGAACGTCGACTATTGACTCCCTTTTTCTCCCCCTCTCTTCCCCTCTCTCTCTAAAAAAAATTATTTATTTATTTATTTATTTATTATTTATTTATTTATCTATCTATTTATTTATCTATTTTGTTAAAATAATTCAAGTTGTTTTATTTTTAATATCTATAAGCTACATCGGAATGCTTTTAAACAAGTTTGCAACTTGGACAGTTTTTAAGAAAACGTTTAGTCTAGCGCCATCTACCAGCAAGTACAACAATTATAATTTGTGGTAGTTGCTTATAGATGGCGTCACTAGACTTTTTCCTTTTTAAAGAAAGTGTTTAATCTAGTGACGCCATCTATCAGCAAGTACAACAATTATAATTAGGAGTGCAAAATTGATTTTTTCTTTCGACGCCATCTATCGGCAAATACTTCAATTACAACTTAAAGTGACGATCGCGGGCGGTACTTCAGGTATTATTTTGTTTACTTATCGGCGGGGACTTTTTTCATTAAAAAAAAATGTTTAATTTCGTGACGCCATTTACCAGCAAGTACAACAATTATAATTTGTTGTGCTTGCTTGTAGATGGCGTCACTAGACTTTTTTCATTATTAAGATGATGTATAATTTAATAGCACCATCTACCAGCAAGTACAACAATTATAATTCGAAACGTAGAACTGACTTTTTCTAGCGGCGCCATCTACCGTCAAATACTTCAATTATAATTTGAAGTGATGACGATTTTTAAAAATGAGTCAGTGCGGGCGATACATCAGGTTTTATTTTGTTTGCTTATCGGTAGGATTTTTTTCATTTTTAAGAAAATGTTTAATCTAGTATTGCCATCTACTAGCAAGTACAACAATTATAATTTGCGGTAATTGCTTGTAGAAGGCGTCACTATTTTTTTTTTCATTTCTAAGGAAATGTTTAATCTAGTAACGCCATCTACCAGCAAGTACAACAATTATAATTCGGAGCGCAGAATTGAATATCTTTTAGCAGCGCCATTTATCGGCAAATACTTCAATTATAATTTTAAAGTGATGGCGGTTTTTAAAAATAAGCCTGCGCACCCGCGCCCGGTACTTCAGGTTTTATTTTGTTTACTTATCTTTTTTCATTTTTAAGAAAATGTTTAATGTAGTGATGCCATCTAGATGGCGCCACTAGATTGAACATTTTTTTTGAAAAAATGATTATTTAAATTCATTTCGATGTAGTTTATTTTTACTCTATTTAAGTTTTGTTTCAATGATTCAACGAGCTACCTCGAAATGATTATAAATAATAAGCAAGGAAAAAAGTTTAATATAGTGGCGCCATCTACCAGCAAGTAAGCACAATAACTATAATTTGGAGTGCAGAATTGATTTCTTTTATTTTTAATATCTATAAGCTACATCGAAATGATTTTAAATGATTTTGCTACTTGGATCATTTAAAGAAAAACAACAGATGTTTAATCTAGTGGCGCGATCTACCAGACAATGCTCCAATTATAATTCTAGGCGCCGACTCAGTCTCAACGACTAACGCGAAGCAGCAACAAGACTAACAGCAGCAGCAGTAGCAGCATGAACACCAGCAGCAGCCCTGAGGAAGTTCTTCTGCAACGAAGAACGAAACGTCGGTAGTGAAGAAATCCGAGACACGCGGTTCCAACCGGAAGCCAAGAATTCAACAATGGACGACGGCCGCGGAAGCCTTCAAGTTAAATTTATGCTAGAAAGTTTCAAATTTTAAATGGAAGTAATTTCCTAACGACAACGACGCCATTCGTTGAAATTTGTGGATAGTTTTCTTTTCGTTTGCTTTTGTGAGGGTGAAATTTATTAGTTCGATTAGTATGCAACCAATATTACACCCTATTTTATTTTTCATGTTGGCAATTCTGTATAGAATCTGTCAAAATTATGTATGTTGTCATCTGTCATCATAAGTAAGTGGGTGATCTGATCGCATGGAGGTTAAAGTTACTTTTAAGTTACTTTTCGTTCTTCTTTTTTACTCTGCGGCTGTCGCTTGTGAAGAAAAACAAATAATGGTAAATTATTTATGAATCATAACCACAAATAATATAAAGTTTTCTCAGGAATCCCTCGAAATTCCGAAGTCGGTCTACCAAAATTTATCCGAGGAGAACAGATTGATTCTCAAACTTACGATAGACAATTTTAGATTGAAACAAGAACAGGGAATTAAAGCATATGAATATGAATTGAGACTTAAAGAACAGGAATTGAAACTTAAAGAACAGGAGTTTAAATTCGAGAAGCAAATTTTAACAGACCAACTAGTACGTTAACGTGATTTTGATTAATTAAAAAAATTTGTCACTGTTTTCTTTTAGAGTACAGCAAACTGGAAAATTCTTAGAAGAGAAAATCACCTGAATGTTAAGAGTTTCATAGATTTTGTCGCGAGAGAGCATCTATATACAAAACAGGGGTCGAAGTCACAGAAATTTAAATCTTTGGCGCAAGAGAAACCTGATCTTCTAGAAAAGTGGAAAATTAGCCTCGATTCATTTGGTGATGTTTATGACAAGTTGTATAAGAAAGTGTGCGAATCCCCGCACCCGTTCTTTGACTATTTAGACGATTTTGTACTGTCCGAGGCAGATTTAGAAGAGCGAGAGTTGAAATTGTTGGGTTTTATCTGGTCTGCGGTGCCCCTGAACGAAAACAAGATACACATCCGAAAATTAAACAACGAAGTTGTTAATTTAGTTGCGTTTATCGAAAAATAAAATAAGTTATGTACAAAAAATATGTGTAACATTGTTTTTCCTCTTTCCTTATATATTCTCATATATCCTTTACGGATAAAGTAAAATAGATCGAGGCTCGTCGATTCCCATACAATTATTTTTGAATTTTAAACTAACTTCTTCTTTCGTTGGGTAATTAAATTAAGTTTCTATTTCAGCAACTTTTTGATTAAATATTCTCTTTAAACAACCAAGTCTTCCTAAAATAATAAAACCTGAAAATATTTGTTGTTGATCTTCGCTCGAAATAAGTTCATCTAGATCCTTTTCTAATTCTTGTGATAATTCTTGATAGCATAGTGCAGTGAATAAATTAAGAAAGAAAAACGAAAGTCGATGCGCCAGTGAAAATAAAGAAACGGAAAAACGCCAAATGAGCGAAGAAAAGCAAAAGATGATCGACTTTAAAAAAACGAAACGTTCTAATACGAGGGCAAGTCGGTAATTAAGTTACAAATCGAGACAGAGACATCATTTTATGTACAGGTAAAAGAAAATCGAAAGTTGATGTGAAAATCAAAAGAAAAAGAGGAGCAATGTGAATAAAGAAAAGCAAAAGACGATCGACGGTGCTCTTATGAAAAAAGGAACGAACTTACGGCGACAGACTCGAAAACAATCGATGAAATTTAATAGAAATATGAAGAAAAGACAAACGAAAGTCAATAAAAATTAAGGTGCAAAGTCAGTGAAGAAAAACAAAAGACGATCGACTTTAAAAAAAAACGAGACGTTCTAATACGAGGGCAAGTCGGTAATTAAGCTACAAATCGAGATGGAGACATAATTGTATGTATAAGTAAAAAGAAATCGAAAGTTGCACGTGAAAATTAAAAGTAAAATAGAAGCAATGTGAATGAAGAAAAACAAAAGACCATCGATGGTGTTTTTAAGAAAAGGGGAACCTACACGGCGACCGACAGATTGCAAAACAATCGATGAAATTTAATAGAAATATGAAGAAAAGAAAAACGAAAGTCAATAAAAATTAAGTAAAAATAAACTACATCGAAATGAATTTAAATAATCATTTTTTCAAAAAAAACGTTCAATCTAGTGGCGCCATCTAGATGGCATCACTACATTAAACATTTTCTTAAAAATGAAAAAAGATAAGTAAACAAAATAAAACCTGAAGTACCGGGCGCGGGTGCGCAGGCTTATTTTTAAAAACCGTCATCACTTTAAAATTATAATTGAAGTATTTGCCGATATATGGCGCTGCTAAAAGATATTCAATTCTGCGCTCCGAATTATAATTGTTGTATTTGCTGGTAGATGGCGTTACTAGATTAAACATTTCCTTAGAAATGAAAAAAAAAAATTAGTGACGCCTTCTACAAGCAATTACCGCAAATTATAATTGTTGTACTTGCTAGTAGATGGCAACACTAGATTAAACATTTTCTTAAAAATGAAAAAAATCCTGTCCATAAGCAAACAAAATAAAACCTGATGTATCGCCCGCACTGACTCATTTTTAAAAATCGTCATCACTTCAAATTATAATTGAAGTATTTGACGGTAGATGGCGCCGCTAGAAAAAGTCAGTTCTGCGTTCCGAATTATAATTGTTGTACTTGCTGGTGGATGGTGCTATTAGATTATACATCATCTTAATAATGAAAAAAGTCTAGTGACGCCATCTACAAGCAAGCACAACAAATTATAATTGTTGTACTTGCTGGTAAATGGCGTCACGAGATTAAACATTTTTTTCTTAATGAAAAAAGTCCCCGCCGAGAAATAAACAAAATAATACCTGAAGTACCGCCCGCGGTCGTCACTTTAAGTTGTAATTGAAGTATTTGCCGATAGATGGCGTCGAAAGAAAAAATCAATTTTGCACTCCTAATTATAATTTGTGGTAGTTGCTGATAGATGGCGTCACTAGATTAAACACTTTCTTTAAAAAGGAAAAAGTCTAGTGACGCCATCTATAAGCAACTACCACAAATTATAATTGTTGTACTTGCTAATAGATGGCGTCACGAGATTAAACATTTTCTTAAAAATGAAAAAAATTAAGGTGCAAAGTCAGTGAAGAAAAACAAAAGACGATCGACTTTAAAAAGAAAACGAGACGTTCTAATACGAGGGCAAGTCGGTAATTAAGTTACAAATCGAGATGGAAAAAGCAATATGAATGAAGAAAAACAAAGACGATCGACGGTGTTTTTAAGAAAAGGGGAACCTATACGGCGACGGACAGATTGCAAAACAATCGATAAAATTTAATCGAAACGTGAAGAAAAGACGAACGAAAGAAAAACGAAAAAACGATAGTCAGTGAAAATTAACGCGCAAAGTGAGTGAATAAAAACAAAAGACGATCGACTTAAGAAAAAAGAAACGTTATAAAACGGGGGCAAATCCGTAATTAAGTTACAAATCGAGATAGAGACGTGTAAAATATTTATTCAAAAAATTAAAATGAAACTAAACAGCGATACAGTTGTTTTTCAAAGCGTGATTGACAATTTTACGTCAACACCACTCTTTTAAAGTTCGATTTTCAATTGTTTTCCTGCAGCAACTTAAATATACAGAGCCATTTAAAAAAAAAAATTGACAGTTGTTTGACCATGAAGGTAACTAAAAAAAAAAAATATATTAATTGACCACATTTTATAGCGCTTTTAGTCTCTTTTCATTAGCCTTTTTGTTTTTTAAAATTAATCTATAAATAAAGGAGTTATGGCTCGGGAAGTTTTTTGTAGGACACCCGGTATATAGGAAAAGAAAATCGAAAGTTGCATGCGAATGAAGAAAAACAAAAGACGATCGACGGTGTTTTTAAGAAAAGAGGAACGAACCTACACGGCGACAGATTCGAAAACAATCGATGAAACTTAATTGAAATATAAAGAAAAGACAAACGATAGAAAAACGAAAAAACGAATCATCATCAATTTCATCTCTGTTGTTTCTCATATCGTCTTCTGTCATTAAGTCAAGTTTTCTCCTTTCTCTTTTTCTTTTTTTTTAGCCGCTGTGCAAGAGTTATCATCTGAGTCACTTGAGTCAGAGTTTTCTTGATTACAGTTAATTATATCCACAATTTATTAGAAAAAAATCATATGAAATTGTCTAGCATACCTTAGGTGAATCACAGACGATTAATTAGTTTTATTATTTGATCGATAAGACCACATTTACGCGTAGAAAATTTAAATGTGTCAAACGATTTTTTTGTCAAGAATTTATTTAAATATAGATCATTTTAATAATAGTTGCTGGTTTTGTATTTAAAAACCCAATGTTCTGACAACAGGTCCATAATGTACAAACAAAAAAAAAAACAAAATATTCTGAAGGGGCCTTACTATAGTAGTTTCATTGATTGTGATAACCAGACTTCGGACATTTCGGAGCGTTGCCATGGTTACGCAAATAAGAGGACCAATGAATTGGCTGCCCATTCATTGCATGGCCATGGCAACGCTCCGAAATGTCCGAAGTCTGACATTTCGATAGACCGAACAAATTGGGTGGAACGAGCAAAACTTATCAAAATCAAAACGAGTTAATTAATTTAAGTAAAATTTAGCAAAAAATCTATTACACTTTTCATCATATACACAAGTAAATCGTTCCCTACCTATGACTTCTGCAAATCTAAGCTAACTCCCTTAAATTTATTATAAAAATAGATAGTCTAGATAAACAAATAAATTTATTTCTTCATTGGCGTCTGCAACATAAGGCACTGCTGTTGAATCTTTCTCGAAATAATCTTTTTAGGATCCCTGGGTGCAGGAGATTCAGCAGCAATACCCACCCGAGTAACTTTTGGTGTCGACAGCGCCATATAACAATCCTCGTTGATGGAATTGTATAAACTCAGAGCTTTCGCGTTCGCATCAAACTGAACCTTCTTCTTCAGCGTGGACACTCTTAGGGTGTCCACTCGAGTCGCAGATCTTTTGGGAGTGTGATTCTCATCGTTTCTTGCGATCGTTGGCTCGCGAGAAACACGTTCGATTTTCTGAAATAAATCCTCTATCCGAGCAAAACGATCTTCATGCGCTCTCTTCAACGCTTCCAACTCTCTACTTAAATTATCGAGACCTTCCTTGTCTACGACGAGTAAGTTTTTGATTTCTTTCAAGTAATTTGCGACTGATTCGCTCTCTTCGGCTGACGAAGCATTTGCCCTCTTGGTCGACGTCGTCGGGGCCGGTTTCTTATCCAAGTTCTTCGGCGTTTGTTTTTTCTTCTGCGATGCGACCGTCGGTTTGCCGGGGAGCCTCGAGGTGGTGCTCTTTTGCACGGCGCGCGGAGATTTAAATTTGAAGGTCCCTTGGGACTTTGAATTGAAAATCTTTTTCTCGACCAAACTGGAGTCCAGCAGGCTTTCGTTCACGGTCTTCATGCTTTTGGTCTGTCCGAAAATCAAAGCGACTCATAATTAAAAAAAAAAAAAAAATGCAGTTACAAAATTTGGTTTTTCTATCTAAAAGATGTAGTTTTGAGAATTAATGAATTAATTGAAAATTTGCTTTCCAAAAAAAAATAAAATAAAATAAAAAAATTACTCCGACAGATGGAGTGATATAATTTCAGTGGTTCCTGAAAAGATGGCGCTGCACACATTCAATTATCTTGTGAAAATGAAATTACATAATTGTTTCGCAAGAAATAATCATTGTCTTTCCCTCTCAAGGTAAATAATTAAAAATGCTAAAATCTACAAAGAAAATTAATTAAGAATTGAGAAAAATCGGGTCAACAGATGGCGCGGTTTCTTTTTCCGTTTGTTATTCAAATAAATAACAGAGCATTTCAGTGGCCCCTTAAAAGATGGCGCTATATACCGTCAAAAATAAATCAAATTTGCGTTTAAAAAAAATCTTATTTAACTTCGAGTACTAACCAATAGGAGTACAGTATGCCCGACGTTTTGACGCGCTCTACGCTCCATGTAAATCCAGCTTTACACTTATTCGCGATTCCAATCACCGATGGGGGGCGCTCGCGATTGTAAACTGTAGCGGTTATTTGAATTTTTAAAATAAAAGAAGACCGACAATTCTCCGTCGAAGTGAAGATAATCAAACGTCCAAAGGAAGACTTGGAGGCTTCCGCAGCTGTTGTCCGTAACTGAATTGGATTCTGGTTGGAACCGCGTCATGATGGCTTCTACTGTCGACGTTTTGTTCTCCATTGCAGAAGAACTTCCTCGGGGCTGTTGCTGCTGCTGCTGCTACTGGCGGTGTTGCTACTGCTGGTGTTAATGCTGACGAGAAGTAGCAGCAAGATCACCAGCAGGAGCAGCAGCAGCCCTGAGGAAGTTCTTCCGCAATGGAAAATGAAACGTCGGCAGTAAAAGCAGTCGTGACGCGGTTCCAATTCAATTATGGACAACAGCCGCGGAAGTTTTTCTGTAAACGTTTCGTTCTTCATTGCAGAAGAACGTCCTCAGGGCTTCTGGTAATATTGCTAACGAGAAATAGCAGCAAGACCACCAGCAGCAGCAAGATCACCAGCAGCAGCAACACCGCCAGAAGCAACAGTCCTGAGGAAGTTCTTCTGCAATGGAGAACGAAACGTTGCAAGTAGACGCAATCGTGGCGTGGTTCCAACCGGAATCCAATTTAATTATGGACAACGGCCGTGAAAGCCTCTAAGTATTGCTGTAAACGTTTCGTTTTCCATTTCAGAAAAATGTTCTCAGTCTTGCTGCTGTTGCTGGCGGTGTTGCTGCTGCTAGTGGTGTTGCTGCTGCTAGTGGTGTTGCTGCTACTACTCGTTAGTAACACCAGCAACAGCAGCAACACCGTCATAGCAGCAGCAGCAAAACTAAGGACATTTTCCTGCAATGAAGAACGAAACGTCGGCAGTAGAAGCAGTCGTGACGCGGTTCCAACCGGAATCCAATTCAATTATGTCTACAGAAAGAAAAACAAAACAAAAGAATAATCTGCACGGATCTGAAACAAACAACGTCGAAATGCGCAAAAGCGAGAGAGAAAAAAAAAACAAAAGAAGACCGACGTATTTGGAGCAGAATGCAAGAAAATTAAATCGCCAACAGAAAACAAAAAAAGAAAAAAAGAAAATGGATGTTGCAATTGTTACACGAGAAATGATTGCCAACAAAAAAGAACGAAACAAAATAATGAAATACAAAAAAAAAAACAAAAAAAAGTTTAATTTAAATTCCAAAAGCTTGATTCTTCACTTGTTCTGAGCTTCAAGAAGAAGAGAAACGATGAAAAAATACAAAAAAGAAGAAGAAAATTAAATCGCCAACAGAAAACAAAAAAAAAGAAAAAAAGAAAATGCATGTTGGTTGCAATTGTTACATGAGAAATGAATGCCAACAAAAAGGAACAAAACAAAATAATGAAGTATAAAAAAAAAACAAAAGAAAGTTTAATTTAAATTCCAAAAGCTTGATTCTTCATTTGTTCTGAGCTTCAAGAAGAAGAGAAACGATGAAAAAATACAAAAAAAAGCAAGAAAGTGCAAGAAAATTAAATCGCCAACAGAAAACAAAAAAAAAGAAAAAAAGAAAATGCATGTTGGTTGCAATTGTTACATGAGAAATGAATGCCAACAAAAAGGAACAAAACAAAATAATGAAGTATAAAAAAAACAAAAGAAAGTTTAATTTCAATTCCAAAAGCTTGATACTTCATTTGTTCTGAGCTTCAAGAAAAAGAGAAACGATGAACAAATACAAAGAAAAAAACAAGCAAACAAATGAAAACTCGGATTGATTTTTCAAATCTTCGCACGCGAAATCGTCGATTTTTTTATCTGCTCTCAGGTTCGTTCTTGGAGGAGGGGGGATAAAACGAAAAAAAAAAAAACAAATGAAAACAAGAACAAAATAATTAAATACAAGGAAACAGATGAAAGTTTGACTTTATTTTAGAAAGCTTCGCGATTTTTCTTTTGTTCTAGACTTCACTTTTGCTTCCAAGAAGAAATGGAAAGAATGACAAAAATATAAAAAAATAAAAATAAATGGAAACTTGATTGATTTGATTTTCAAAAGCGAATTTTTCATTTGTTATTTTTTGCTTACGAAAACAAACGGAAAAACAATGAAATGCTAGGAAACAAATGAAAGCTCGATTTATTCGACTTTCAAAGAGTTTCCGTCGGAAAACGGGGATCATGGTAACGGCGGTAATGAAATGCTAAGAAACAAACGAAAGCTTGATTTTATTTTGAAAAGCTTCGCGCCGAAAATCGTCGATTTTTCATTTGTTCTCGGCTTCATTTTTGCTTACAAGAAGAAGGGGAAAGAAATCACAAAAATACAAAAAAAAAACGAATAAAAACTTGATTTGATTTTTAAAAGCTTCTCGACGGAAATCGTCCATTTAGCGATTGCAGGTGCTTACAAGAAAAAAAAATACAAACAAATGCAAGTCTGATTTGAATTTCGAACGTTCCGTACCGAAAGTCGTTCGTTTTTCATTTGCTTTCTTTTTATCTTTTGATTTTCAATTGGTCCTGGCCGAATAAAAACCGGCGATCGATCGTCTTTTGTTTCCGTCCAGTTTTGTTTCTTGTCGTTGTTTGTTTCGTTGCAAGTAAACATGTTCATAAATGAAATTGCTTCCAACTCTTATTAATTCAGAAATAATAAAATCTTGGTCATAAATGGTAACATTGTAGGTTTCAAACTATCAGTCACCCTGTACATACATATTTTAAAACGTTTCACAATCGTGCAGTTGTTGACGTAAAATAATTAAACAAAAGTCGATCGATAAATAGATTTTAAAAAAAAAACTATTATTTTTTTCTTAAGGACATATGAGTTCAAGCGTTGCCATTTATAGTGATACATTATAGGTTTCAACTATCAGTCACCCTGTACATACATATATTAAAACATTTGACAATCGTGCAGTTTCTGACGTAAAATTAAACAAAAGACTATAGACAAATAGATTTTTTTTAAAATTATTTTCAACTGCGATTCTTCCGAAAACTATTAATTTTTTCTTAAGGACATATGAGTTCAAACGTTACCATTTATAGTGATATATGACAGGCTTCAAGCTTCCCACAACTATCACACTCACCCTGTATAATATGAAGTGGTTTTTTTTTAAAATTTCTTCTCGTAGTTGGCCGTGAATTGTTAGTTGTCAATCAGCCTCGATCGACCTGAAGTATGAACCAGCATGAAACTGTTTTTTGAACTTTAGCTGCGTTCGGGAGCGTATAATCGCACTTCATATTATACAGGGTGACTGTGATAGTTCATATGTCCTCAAGAAAAAAGTTCATAGTTTTCGAGAAAGTTACAGTTGAAAATAATTTTTTTCTTTTTTAACATTGGGTAATATCAAGGCTCAGTTTCGGAAAAATTTTCAACTGCTATTGTCTCGAAAACTATTAACTTTTTCTTGAAGACATATGAGTTGTAGATTGATTTTTGATTGTAGTGTAACCCTCAAACATCCTCTGTACAGCTGTTTAGGTCTTATTTGGGGCCTCGTCAGCAGAAGACATCCACTGCAAACCAAACCGACTTGTCCTAGGTTATTCGCAAATGTGATGTAATAATAATCAACAGTTTGAATCGCGACATCCAGCGATTATTTTTTGACACAACTTTGTACAGGAAATGACAAATTGCAGCTACTTTGCTACTTAATAAGTCCTCCCATACAAGGCGGCCAATCGTGTTGTCAAAGCATATTGAAAGATTTAAAATAATTTTGTTACAAATTGGTTTTGATTGCAGTGAATAGCAATTAGCAGCAATTTGTCATTTCCTGTCAAAAAGTGATGTCGCGATTCAAACTTTTGGTTACCATTGCACAACTATCAAAGTCGCCCTGTATAATATGAAGTCGTGGTAACAAGATTTTTCAAACGGATGAGCGAGATACAAAATACGTTAATAATCGTGAGTAAGAAAGATGCGATTATACGCTCCAAGAGCGAACGAGCACAGCTTTTATCATATTTGCTTCCAATAAGAAAAGTGAGGTTATGACACTAAGTTTCAAGTAAGGCTGGTTCACAACTAACAATTCACGAACAACTACGAGGAGAATTTTTTTTTTAAAAACGCACGTTATTTTCATGGATAAATATTAAAATCAATTTGATTTTCGAAGGTTTTCCAATCAAAATAAAATAAATAAATAAGACCTTTACCCCCACCTTATCTTTATTGTCATTCACGAAATGATTAAAATAAGAAACATGCTCGCCCTCTACTGGATAAAAATTCTAGCTTTGGTAACAGAATCCTTACAGCGCCATCTTTTGAGTGGTTACTGAACTCCTTTGTTTTTATTTTAGTAATGTGGCATCTTTTTAAAAAAATCGAAACTTTTTAAAAGCTCAGAGGAAAAATGACTATTATGGTGTGAAACAAAAGCGAACATCAAATAAATTTTAGTGTAGATTAAAAAGGATTATAAAAATAAAAAATCTTTACCGATTTTCTTCCCAGAATACTGGTTCTATTACCCCTGAAAGATTTCCTTATGGAATTCCTAGAAGGTTTAAACAAAGCCTTCCTGCAACCCTTGTTGGCGTTCGGAGGACATAAGGCTGCGAAACGTACGCGTTAAATTCTCAGTGAAACCTTGAATTAAGCGGAAACTTACGATTCTGCTGCAATTTCTCCTTCGGTTTGTTCTTGTTCATTATCTTAAGGTCTTCGTTACGATAGTATTCGTTAATTTTATCTACGATCAAAAGGATATTAGTCTCGAGTGAAAGTTATTAATAAAGACGAGAGTCACACCGATGTCAATTTTCTGAGGAAGAAACGGCATCTTGAATTCTTCTTTCGGTTTCTCGCATTTCTCGACCAGGTCAAGTCCTAAACAAATTCAAAAGCTGAAATTACACAAAACCGATTTCACCAGCTCACCTATGCTAGGGTCCTTGGGAGGAAGAACAATCGGAGGACGGGTCATTGTTACAGATGAAAACGGTGATTTTGGTTTACCTATGGCGGGGTCCTTGAGAGGAAGGATAACTGGAGGATGTGCCATTGCTACAGGTGGTGCCTTATCTGAGACGAAATTTATTTAAACCATTGTAGATCGAGTTTAAATTAAAAAAATAAACATACCTAGATCCAGTTTTTGTAATACTGGTTCTTCTGTTGGTTCCATGTACTTCTCAGTAACTTAAATGATAAAATCTATGAAAAAGAACTGATCAATGTTGCCTCATAGTAATCACCTAAAGTTGGGTTCTTGGGTGGTAGAAATCCTGGGGGTGCAAGCACTGAAATTAATTAAAAATCTTCAATTTACTCGATTTTTTACATTCAAATTCCAGAACAACAAACGGTCTTTCGTTTTTAACGATTTGCTACAACGTTCCATCGTTATACTTACAGCCATCGCGGACGGAATACATTGCTAACGACTCTTTCGCAATTTCTTCACCGATAGTCCACTTTGGAATATAAAAATTCGCATTAATTAATTAATTAATAGAATTCGAGATGCAATGCAACGGTTGAAAACGTCAAACTTCGAATGTGGTGTGGAAAGTGTTGCCAACCTTAAGTTAGGGAGACTCAACTGATTATACACAGGGATCGACAATGAAGGTTTGCGTCTGAAATATCTTAAATCCATTTTAAATTTTAGTTTTAGTCTGCTTATAATACCTTAGCATAGCAATAATAACTTCCACACAGTACCGTGTTAAGTTTGTTTAATGTTTAATGAGTTTGTTTTAAACCTCCAGACGGTTGTAAGCACTGCGCAGACGCTAAATATCGCAGCAGCAGTTACTTTAATTTCTAAAACAAAAGAAAACCGATAGTTCTCCAGTGAAGTAGAAATAATCAAATGTCAGAAAGCAAAAAAGAAAACCAAAAGAATAATAATAAAAAGAAAATGGACAAAGTGAACATAATTAAATAGAGAAACACGTGATTTTAATTAAACACGGCTTTAATCAAATGATAAAATATATCTTAATTTTAGAAAGTTGGCCCAACTTTGTTTATTTGGTGAGAAATTTTTTATTTTTGTTCTTTTTGAAATTTTATAAATTTCCTTGATCTATTTATCGGTCGTCTTTTGTTTTATTTTATGTCAATAACTGCACAATTGGCAAATGCCTTAGAATATGTCTTAATTTTAGAAAATCAACCCAATTTGTTTATTTAATGAGAATCTTTTTATTTTTGTTTTTTTTTTTAATTTTATAAATTCTCTTGATTCGTTTATCGATCGTCTTTTGTTTTTAATTTTAAAATGTCAATCCAAGTTTGTTTATTTGTTAAGAATTTTTTTATTTTTGTTTTTGTTTTTGTTTCACGAATTTTCTTCGTTTTTTTATCGATCGTCTTTTGTTTTCAATTTTAGAAAGTGGACCTAATTTTGTTTAATGAGAATTTTTTAATTTTGGTTTTTTTTTTATTTTATACATTTTCTTGATTCATTTATCGATCGTCTTATTTTTAATTTTAGAAAGTCGATTTAATTTTGTTTAATGAAAGTTTCTAAATTTTTAATAAGAATTTTTTAATTTTCTTAATTTTACAAATTTTCTTCATTCATCTATCGATCGTCTTTTCTTTTTAATTTTAAAAAGTGGACTCAATTTTTAATTTTTTTTTAATTTTACGAATTTTCTTCATTTATTTATCGATTATCTTTTGTTTTCAATTTTAGAAAGTGGATCTAATTTTGTTTAATTGAGAATTTTTTAATTTTTATAAATTTACTTGATTTATTTATCGATCGTTTTTTTGTTTTTAATTTTAGAAAGTCGACTTAATTTTGACTAATGAGAATTTTTAATTTTTGTTTTTTCTTTAATTTTACAAATTTTCTTCATTTATTTATCAATCGTCTTTTTTTTTAATTTTAGAAAGGCGACTCAATTCTGTTTAATAAGAATTTTTTATTATTTCTTTTTAATTTTACGAATTTGCTTCATTTATCTATCGATCGTCTTTTGTTTAATAACAAATTTATGAATTTTCTTGATTTATTTATCGATCGTCGTTTGTTTTTAATTTTAGAAAGTCGCCTTAAATTTGTTTAATATCTTTTTCAAATTTTTAATAAAAATTTTTAATTTTTTTTAATTTTACGAATTTCTTTCACTTATTTATCGATCGTCTTTTGTTTTCAATTTTAAAAAGTGGACTTAATTTTGTTTAATGAGAATTTTTTAATTTTTATAAATTTACTTGATTTATTTATCGATCGTTTTTTTGTTTTTAATTTTAGAAAGTCGACTTAATTTTGACTAATGAGAATTTTTAATTTTTGTTTTTTTCTTTAATTTTACAAATTTTCTTCATTTATTTTTCGATCGTCTTTTTTTTTAATTTTAGAAAGGCGACTCAATTCTGTTTAATACGTATTTTTTATTATTTCTTTTTAATTGTACGAATTTGCTTCATTTATCTATCGATCGTCTTTTGTTTAATAACAAATTTATGAATTTTCTTGATTTATTTATCGATCGTCGTTTGTTTTTAATTTTAGAAAGTCGCCTTAAATTTGTTTAATATCTTTTTCAAATTTTTAATAAAAATTTTTAATTTTTTTTAATTTTACGAATTTTTTTCACTTATTTATCGATCGTCTTTTATTTTCAATTTTAAAAAGTGGACTTAATTTTGTTCAATGAGAATTTTTTAATTTTTATAAATTTACTTGATTTATTTATCGATCGTTTTTTTGTTTTTAATTTTAGAAAGTCGACTTAATTTTGACTAATGAGAATTTTTAATTTTTTTGTTTTTTCTTTAATTTTACAAATTTTTTTCATTTATTTTTCGATCGTCTTTTTTTTTTAACTTTAGAAAGGCGACTCAATTCTGTTTAATAAGAATTTTTTATTATTTCTTTTTTAATTGTACGAATTTTCTTCGTTTATCTGTCGATCGTCTTTTGTTTTTAATTTTAGAAAGTCGACTCAATTCTGTTTAATAAGGATTTTTAATTTTGTTTAAATTTTATGAATTTTCTTGATATATTTATCGATCGTCTTTTGTTTTCAATTTTAGAAAGTCGTCTCAAGTTTGTTCATTTAATGAGAATTTTTTAATTTTTGTATTTTTTTTTTACTTTCATAAATTTTCTTGATTTATTTATCGTCTTCCTTTTTAATTTTAGAAAGTCGACTCAATTCTGTTTATTCTATAAGAATTTTTTATTTATTGATTTTTTAATTTTATGAATTTTCTTAATTGATTTATCGATCGTCTTTTGTTTTTCATTTTAGAAAGTCGACTCAATTCTGTTCAATAGGAATTTTTAATTTTTTTTTTTTTTTAATTTGATGAACTTTTTTCATTTGTTTATCGATCGTCTTTTGTTTTTAATTTTAGAAAGTTTCAAATTTTAAATGGAAGTAATTTCGTAACGCCAACAACGTCATTTATTGAAACTTGTAGATAGTTTTCTTTTCATTTGCTTTTGTGCGTTGTGAGACATTTCGGGAGCGCTTACAATGATAATAATAATAATAATACGGGGAGTTGATCACCTGATCCATAGTTCTCTTGTAAATGGTCGAAGCAATTCAGGAGAAGACGGTCGGTTTGCCCGTTTACTTAACGCACCTTTAATAAAAATGGCGTAACATGCTAACTTCCGACTGCTAAGTTGACGTTGGTAGTACTGCGCCGTGAGTTGCAACATAGTGCAATAGTAAACGTCAAATTTCCGTAGCGCCTCGTGAAAGCAAATTAGGACGTTACATAATCAATAGCAACGAATGTGACCGGTTTAAATACGATAAATAAGGTAAATCGTAAATACAGGGCGTAACCAAGCACACAATCGCGCAACGACACACTGACAAATGACATTTTGCAAAAAGCGCACGTCCCGACATTCGCATATACAAGTCGTTTATTTTTGGATGTAAATAGTCGCAGTACGTATATTTAGAATTGGTAAGTCTTCCGTCCGAAGCGTACGCAGGACACTAATCTACTACACTTTTTTAGATTTTTTAATTTGCGAATTGAGGTTAGGTCTCTTGCGGACGATGCCTCGCAATGAACAGGTTATTTACTTTACTGTTATCGTACCGGTGACTTGCATGCGGCTTATTTTCAAACTCCGTGCAGAGAGTTAATGATTTACTTCCGTTTGTTTCAGTTGCTGTTGCCTGCATGTTAGATGTCCTTGTTGATGTGAGGCGAGCACGAAATGGCAGCTTATCTGAACCGCACTGTTTCTATGATGAGCGGAGACGGTCCGCACAATCGCTCACCGATCACCACCCTAACCGATCACCGGCAGATAGTTCGAACCTCACCTGACAGCTCTCCTTTGCAGATATTTGTGAAGGCCAAGAAGAAGATCAACGACATATTCCTCGAAATCGAAGATTACGTCAAGGATGCAGTTATTTACATGCACGGTAATTTATTACAAGACAATCGCTCATTTTCTTTTATAAGCGACGGTTTTCAGAGCACGAAAAAGAACAGGAAATCATCGACGCCTCCAACATTAAACAGAGCGAAGAGTTTGTTCATAAAGTGCACGGGATTCGGGATGTACTCGCGAGGGATCACATGAAGGTCGCTTTCTTTGGGAGAACCTCAAATGGGAAGAGTTCGGTCATAAACGCGATGCTGCGCGATAAAGTTTTGCCTAGTGGAATTGGACACACAACTAATTGCTTTTTACAAGTAAGTTTCTTTAATTGTCGAGACTTTTGGTTACATCATTCTATATTTAAAGGTTGAAGGTTCTCCGAATGACGAAGCGTATTTAGTCCTTGAAGGTTCTGATGAGCACTGCGCCGTCGAATCCGTGGGGCATTTAGCTCACGCGCTTTGCAAAGAAAAGCTGAGCGAGTCTCAACTCGTCCGAGTCTTCTGGCCACGGAATCGCTGCCTGCTCTTGCGCGATGACGTCGTCTTCGTTGACTCCCCCGGAGTTGATGTGACCCCCAACTTGGACGAGTGGATTGACAAGCACTGTTTAGACGCGGATGTCTTCGTGTTGGTGGCAAACGCGGAATCCACGCTCATGGTTACGGTATTATAAAAACTACGCGCTTTGTTTGGTGTTCGTTTTAGCACCTCGTTTTTAGGAGAAGAATTTCTTTCATAAAGTGTCGACTCGACTTTCGAAACCGAACATTTTCATATTGAATAATCGATGGGATGCGTCGGCGAATGAACCCGAGTTTTTGGATCAGGTATGTATTAATTCGTGCGTTGGTTAGAGTGAATGACATCCAACACAATGTAGAGCAAGGATGGCAAATGCAAAAAGGAGTGTTGATTTAAAAAAAAATAATAACAATAAAAAAATCACCGGTTTAAATTAAAAAAAAAAAAAAAACAAAACTTTGCGTTTCATTGGTAGCTTCGAACAAATTTTTAAAAATCAGTGATTTTAATTAAGCGTGGCTTTTAAGCAAACGATTTAAAGCAGCTCGACCCTGCTTAAAATATATCTTAATTTTACAAAGTTGGCTCTACTTTGTTTATTTGGTGAGAATTTTTTTATTTTTGTTGTTTTTGAAATGTTATTTATTTATTTATTGGTCGTCTTTTCTTTTATTTTATGTCAATAACTGCACAATTGGCAAATATCTTAAAATATGTCTTAATTTTAGAAAATCAACCCAATTTGTTTATTTGAGGAGAATCTTTTTTTATTTTTGTTTTTCTTTTAATTTTATAAATTTTCTTGGTTCGTTTTTATTGATTCGTCTTTTGTTTTTAATTTTAGAATGTCAATCCAGGTTTGTTTATTTGATGAGAATTCTTTTATTTTTGTTTTTTTTAATTTTATAAATTTTCTTTGTTGATCGTCTTTTGTTTTAAGTCGACTCAATTCTGGTTATTTAATTTTATGAATTTTCTTGATTTATTTATCGATCGTCTTTTGTTTTTAATTTTAGTAAGTCAACCCAAGTTTGTTTATTTAATGATAATTTTTGTTATTTTTATAAATTTAGTTTATCGATCTTGTTTTGTTTTTAATTCTAGAAAGTCGACTCATTTCTGTTTATTTAATTAGAATTTTTTAATGTTTTTTTTTAATCGTTAATTTTCTTGATTTATTTATCGAACGTCTTTTGTTTTTAATTTTAGAAAGTCGATTTAATTTTGCTTAATGAGAATTTTTTTAATTTTTTGGAATTTTCTTGACTTGTTTACTGATCGTCTTTGTTTTTAATTTTAGTGGGTCCACCCAAGTTTGTTTATTTAATGACAATTTTTTTTATTTTTGTTATTTTTTTGAATTTTATAAATTTTCTTTATCGATCGTGTTTTTTTTTTAATTCTAGAAAGTCATGGCTCAATTCTGTTTATTTAATTAGAATTTTTTAATTTTTTTTAATTCATGAATTTTCTTGATCTGTTTGTCAATCGTCTTTTGTTTTTAATTTTAGAAAGTCGATTTAATTTTGCTCAATTAAATTTTTTTAATTTTTAATAAGAATTTTTCATTTTTCTATCATTTTACCAATTTTCTTCATTTATTTATCGATCGTCTTTTGTTTTCAATTTTAGAAAGTGGACTTAATTTTGTTTAATGAGAATTTTTTAATTTTTGTTTTGTTTTAATTTATAAATTTTCTTGATTTGTTTATCGATAGTCTTTTTTTTTAATTTTAAAAAGTCGACTTAATTCTGTTTAATCAGAATTTTTATTTTTTTTTTAATTTTACGAATTTTCTTGATTTGTTTATCGATCGTCTTTTGTTTTTAATTTTAGAAAGTCGCCTTAGTTTTGTTTAATGGAATTTTAAAAATTTTTAATAATTTTTTATTTTTTTTTAATTATGAATATTCTTCAATTACCTATCGATCATCTTTTGTTCTCAGTTTTAGAAAGTCGACTTTATTTTGTTTAATGTTGTTAATTGTTTTAATTTTTTTAATTTTCTTGATTTATTTATCCATCGTCTTTTTTTTTAATTTTAGAAAGTCGATTCAATTCTGTTTAATAATAATTTTTAATTTTTTTTTAATTTTATGAATTTTCTTGATTTGTATATCGATCGCCTTTTGTTTTTAATTTTAGTAAGTCAACCCAAATTTGTTTATTTAATGACAAGTTTTTATTTTTTTGATTTTATAAATTTTCATTATCGATCGTGTTTTTTGTTTTTAATTCTAGAAAGTCGACTCTAGAAAGTTTATTTGATTAGAATTTTTTTAAATTTATTAATTTTTTTGATTTTTTTATCGATCGTCTTTTGTTTTTAATTTTAGAAAGTCGTCCCACTTTTGTTTATTTAATGACAATTCATTTGTTTTTTTTTTGTTTCTTTTTTAGTTTTGCAAATTTTCTGTGTACGTCGATCGTCTTTTGTTTCATTTTACGTCAAAGATTTCATGATTGTCAAATGTCTTATTAAAATCAGTGTCGACGAAGGTCACGATTAAAAAGAAAATAAAATATCCCTGATTATATAAAAAGATGTTTATTTTTAAAATAAAGTCATTATTATTATTATTATACTCTTAAAAGTAAAAATCTCATTTTGAGTTTTAAGTATTCCTTGACTTATATCGCATGTGTTTTTAGGCAAATAATAAAAAATCAAAAAGATAGTTTGTAATAGAAATCAAATTTGGTTTAAAAAGTTACGTTTTACAAATTTACTGCCTCGACGGTTCACTTTTGCAAATAGAAACGTCTCAAGTTTCATTAAAATTTCGTATGTAATTAAAAAAAAATATAAAAATCGCTTGATTAAAATCAGTGCCAATATTAATTGACATAAAGATTGCAAAAAAAAAAAATCTTTTTGCACTTCCCATGCTTGAGTAAAGGATAACATCAAATTAACTCACTTCTTTGTGTAAAGCTTTGCGATGAGCAGGCTGAGGTGAGTCTTTACAATTAACTTCTCACAAGCTTTGTTGTTAAACTTACACAAAAGTTCATAATTTGCTTTGCACTGTTTTTATTATTATTATTTTTGAAGAGTACGTTTATGTTTATAGGTGAGAAGGCAGCATCAAGAGAGGGCCGTCGATTTCTTGGTGAAAGAATTGAAGGTGTGTTCACCGAAGGAAGCAGAAGAACGCATCTTCTTTATTTCGGCCAAAGAAGCTCTACTAGCGAGACTAGCAGAGCAAGGTCACTCACCGACCGTGCCCCTCGCTGAGGGTTTCCAATCGAGGTACTTCGAGTTTCAAGATTTCGAACGCAAGTTCGAGGAGTGCATTTCGAAATCGGCTGTGAAGACCAAATTTGAACAACACTCGCAGCGAGGAAAATACATAGCAAGGTAACTATTACTCGATGTATCATTTATTTTGGTAAATGAATTCTTCTTCGGTCTAGTGAATTACGTGATGCCTTGGATCAGATCTTCGGCAACGCTCAGAAGTTGAAAGAAGACAAACTATCTGAAAAGAAGGTGCTCCACGATAAAATTAACTGGACCGAACAGCAGTTGGTCATAATCACGCAGGAAATGAAACAGAAAATCCATAATATGGTGGAAGACGTCGAGCAAAGAGTCTCAAAAGCACTGAACGAGGAAATCAGGCGGCTTAGCAACCTCGTGGATGAATTCAATCTGCCCTTCCACCCAGAGCCGTTGGTCCTCAACGTTTACAAGCGAGAGCTTCACACGCATGTCGAGATGGGGTTGGGGTCGAACTTGCGGGCAAGACTATCGACTGCCCTCGCTCTTAACATGGAGGCAAGCCAGAGAGAGATGACGGAGAGGATGCAAACCTTAATCCCCGAGACCCAGAAAGCTGCTTCGAATGCGATCCTCCCACGCAGGCAGCCCTTCGAGATACTCTACCGCTTAAACTGCGACAATCTCTGCGCAGATTTCCACGAAGACTTGGAGTTTAGGTTTTCCTGGGGGATCACGGCGTTAATCCAGCGTTTCGCCGGCAAGAAAGCTACGTTCTTAACTCTGAAGAACAACAAGCGAGAAAGCCCTCACAATTCGATCATGCCAACATCCCCGTCAGACGAGGTCGATGGTCGATTATTATATGCGAGCACGAGCGTTGAAGATTGGTCGATTTTAAGTCGAGTTGCATTGGCCAGCGTAAGCTCCCAAGGGACGATGGGTGGATTATTGGTTGCCGGATTCCTCATGAAGACGGTCGGATGGCGGGTGATCGCAGTCACCGGGGCACTTTACTCCTGCCTTTACTTATACGAGTGGCTCACGTGGACCAACAAAGCGAAAGAGAAGACTTTTAAGAAGCAGTACGTGAACCATGCGACTCGCAAATTGAGAATGATTGTAGATCTGACGTCTGCGAATTGCAGTCATCAAGTGCAGCAGGAGCTCAGCGGAACTTTCGCGAGACTTTGCCACCTCGTCGACGAGGCGACCGGTGAGATGGACGACAAGAACAAGCAGCTGGAATGTCACATTACGAGGTTGGATTTCGCAGCCAACCGAGCTAAGATACTGAGGAACAAGGCTAATTATTTGACGCACGAGTTAGAATTGTTCGAGGATGCTTACCTGAAGGCGCACCATTAATGCTGTCGTTTTTATATTAATTACCGTCTCTGTAGAAAAAGTTTATTTACATTTAATGCAGAGGTTTACTTACCTAACGATACCATCAATATACAGTGTTTTATTATTTATTGTGTACAAAATGTGATAAGATTTATGACTTGCGAAGTTATACAGTAAAAATATTATTATCGGTGGAAATGTTTCGATTGAGTTTCTTTGTTGTTGTTTGTGTGTCTAAATTCTATTGTGGCAATTTAGTTTATTTTTTATTATGATTTCAGCTGTTATTATTATTGCGTGCAGTTGGCAAGTAAATCTTGTAGTTTAAAATAGCACCATCTCAATGGTTATTAGAGTGTAAATAATATCATCGATTATTAATAAATGATTGTTTTTACATTAGGCTTTTTCTACACTATGACGAAATTCTACAAACAAGCAAAGTTTTAAGAAAGGAAATGAGATGTGCCTGACGCAGTCAACTTTGGCAAACCGGATTAAAGATTTTTCTTTATTTGGAAAGGTACGCAGGAGGCTAACCTGGGCCAAGTTATAGATTAGAAAAGCCACGTTTGTTTAACAAATAATTTAAATTGTTTCCTCACTTTTCAAGTCTGTAAGTCTGTATTGGTGATTTATGGGGCAACTTTTCTATAATCGATTTTCTTTTGTTTTCTCATCATTTCTATTTTTTAAACGATGATTAGCTTTTTTGCTGGTTAAGTCGATTTTCTTTTGTTTTCGATCGACTATTCGTTATGTTCCTTCATTAATCGATTGTCATTTATTTTTCTTTATCGTTCGCTTGTTATTTATTTCCTTTCATTCGTCGATTTTCTTTTGTTTTTAATTGGTTATGATTTATTTTCCTTGAATAATCGATTGTCATTTATTTTTCTTTATCTATCGATTGTTATTTGTCTTCTTTCTTTAGTCGATTTTCTTTTGTTTTCCCGGCATTTTACGTTGGTTAGCTTTTTTTACTATGTGAGTCGATTTTCTTTTGTTTTTGATCGACTGTTGTTTATGTTCCTTCATTAATCGATTGTCACTTGTTTTTCTTTATCGATCGATTTTTATTTATTTTTCTTTATCGATCGATTGTTATTTATTTCCTTTCATTCGTCGATTTTCTTTTGTTTTTAATTGACTGTTTCATTTTCCTTATTTTCCTTTATTAATCGATTGTCATTTATTTTTCTTTATCTATCGATTGTTGTTTATCCTCTTTGTTTAATCGATTTTCTTTTGTTTTCTCATCACTCCTATTTTTTAAACGATGATTAGCTTTTTTGCTGGTTAAGTCGATTTTCTTTTGTTTTCGATCGACTATTCTTTATGTTCCTTCATTAATCGATTGTCATTTGTTTTTCTTTATCGATCGATTCTTGTTTGTTGTTGAATTCTTGACTTCCGGTTGGAACCGCGTGTCTCGGATTTCTTTACTGTTTCTTTACTATTCTTGTTTATTTCCTTTCATTTGTCGATTTTCTTTCCTTTTTTTTTGCTGTGTAAGTCGATTTTCTTTTGTCATTAATTGACTGTTGTTTATGTTCCTTTATCAATCGATTTTCTTTCTTTTGTTTTCTCGGCATTTTATATTTTTTTAACGCTGATTAGCTTTCATGCCGTGAAAGTCGATATTTATGTTCCTTCGTTAAACGATTGTCATTTATTTTTCTTTTTCGATCGATAGTTATTTGTTTCCTTTCATCAGTCGACTTTCTTTTGTTTTTAATCGATTGTTATTTATTTTCCTTCACCAATCGATTGTCATTTATTTTTTTTTATCGATCGATTCTTATTTATTTCCTTCCACTTGTCGATTTTCTTTTGTTTTTGCCGTGTAAGTTGATTTTCTTTTGTCATTAATTGACTGTTGTTTATTTTCCTTTATCAATCGATTGTTTTTACTGTTTTTCTCTGGCCGATTTTCTTTTGTTTTTAATTGAGTATTATTTATTTTCCTTCAATAATCGATTGTCATTTATTTTTCTTTACCTATCGATTGTTATTTAGTTTCTTTCATTAGTCGATTTTCTTTTGTTTTCTCAGCATTTTCAATATATATTTAAAAATAAAAACAATAAATATAATTACTTTTTAACGCTCTTTTAAATTTGTCAACATTTCTATTAAAAAAATTAAAATTTTTCCAAAGAAAGGAAAATGACTTTTGTTAACTTTTTTTTTTGAAGCTATTGAATTCGTTGGGACATTCCCTGCGTTTTAAACTTAAAAAAAATTGAATTAACAAAACATACTTTATTATTTTTGTAAATATTTAATAAATAATTCTCACACAAAACATAAAACAAACAAATATCACTCAAAAGGGTGATCACCAAGTTAATTTATTCGCTTCTTTGGACCACTTGTAAATTGTTTCCTCACTTTTCAAGTCTGTAAGTCTGTATTAGTGATTTATGGGGCAACTTTAGTTGTCTTTCCCTTGCTTGAATTTATGATTAATCTGAGTTAAAGAAAAAGGAACATAATTATCACTAATTGTGTTAATTAAACTAAGTATAGGGAGATCGAAATTGAGTGTCCTGATCCTACACTACTTTCCGTGAGCTTGATTTCAATATCTATCACATGATGGTTAGACTGAAAAGCTGTATCGTGCATAGAACTTTCACGAAACTTACATCCAAACCTAACCTAATTAATAAAGAACATAATTATTGTTTGCTATAAATCGTGAAGAACAGTGTAGGACCAGGACAATCAATTTTGATCTCCCCATACTATGTATTACATTTAACAGGTAGGTTTAATAACATTTTCTTAAAATTATAAAACTAAAACAAACGAGTTCCTTATCGTTTCAATAAAGAACAGCAAAATAAAACTCGATATTTTAGTTTAAATTTATAAAAAATAATTGTAATAAATGATTACAGGTTTCTGTAAGTTGATTCGTCTTTTCACCGCCAGCGTCGCTAAATTTAAACGTGCGGTTCACGTATTGTCACTCGCAGATTCAAAATTATTTTAATTTCTCGCTCGTGTTTGCCTTAGCATTGTGTTCGTTATGATAAATAAGTGCCTGTGTAACACGAACTACATTGCAGGTGATTATTACAAGTTGTTTTGTGTAATAGCAACGCGTGACATGGAACGGAAGAGGTGAGCGAATTTCCCTTGCACATACCATTAAAACACGTCGGATTTAATACATTGTAGGTAATTAACGCCAAACGACTTGTACTGCATCGAATTTCATCGTAATAAATAAATTAAAATAATTTCTAAGTAGTATCAGTATTCGCGGTGACCGTAAGATGGCGCTCCCTCCGAAAGTTTTCGAAACAAGTTTGACATTCGCAAGTCGCGAGCTCAAAATTATTTTAAAATTTTACCTGTGCTTGCATTATTATTGCATTTTCTGTGATAGGCTGGCGTCTAACGTAACACGAGCCGTATTTTGGTTGACCATTAGTGTCTTCGGTGTTGTTTGGTGCTGTGGTTTGACGCTCGGCGAACCGAAAAAGTGAGTTAATTTTTCTTTGCTTGATTTATTCAAATATATTAAATTAAATACAACTGAGATGATTAATTAAATTTCACGCGTTTTACGCCGCCTCAAGACGCAATTTTGTCCATTAAAATATTAGTTTTAAAAGATTGCAAGTATTCGCGATGGCCGCAAGATGGCGCTTCCTCCGAATATTTTATTTGCTGTAGTATTGCTGCCTAAGGCCAGTATTACACTATAAAAGGTCCTTGACAAATATCTTTTACTTATAAAATGTATTTAATTTAATATTTATATATTTTAACTAATCAGTAGCGAAGCGTTCGACGTTAGTTAATAAGTTTCTTGTGAAAAGGTTTAGAGTTTTGTGAACGAAAGCGGCGGTGTTGCCACGAAATCATAAAATTGTAATAGAATAGAATAGTGCCAACTATACCAAATAACCAAAAAAAAAACACAAAATGCCAACATCGCCAACTGTTTTTCCATTTTTATGCGCGATACTGTCTTACTTGCTCGTAATTAGAGGCGTTTTTTTGTCACACAACGTTTTAAACACGGAGTTGGCCGTGAAATTTCATTGTGAATCATCATCGTCATGACATTTGTCAATTTGACATTTGAGCTTGCCATTCCTAACCTCACTTCGAGGTTTCGCACTCAACAGTGCGATAGGTTGGGATCTATTGTAATAAACGAAAAAAGACAATAAGAACGAGATCTGTTGTACCAAATAACCAAGAAAACACAAAATGCCAACATCGCTAACTGTTTTCCATTTCTGTCTCAGTTTAACCTCACTTTCATGGTTGACACCGTCTCACTTGCTCGTAATTAGAGGCGTTTTTTTTTTGTGACACAACGTTTTAAACACGAAGTTGGCCGTGAAATTTCATTGTGAACCATCATCGTCATGACATTTGTCAATTTGACATTTGAGCTTGCCATTCCTAACCTCACTTCGAGGCTTCGAACTCAACAGTACGATTTATTGGAATCTATTGTAATAAACGAAAAAAGACAGTAAGAATTTAATAAAAGAAAAAAAAAACAAAATAAGATTTACGATAAATAATCAAAATTGTGGTGTGTTCACAGTAAGCATCTTGTCATGGCCAACTATGACGACATGTAAAAGAATATGCGCGGGAGTGGCGCCATCTTACGATCACCACGTAACGTGATAAATAATTTATACTTTAATACAGTGCAAGAAATATCTCGAAAACTTGACATTCAATTGTTCTTCTGTTTTCAGTTTCGTATCTAGCGAAAAAAGTTAAACAAAGTTGCTAATTTGGTCGGCCTTGTAGTTCCAAAAATAAGAATGTTAGCAACGGTCCCGACTTTCTTTGAAACAGCCTGTATATTGGAGATAATTAATTTAATTCGAAACTTTTTTTACACTGTAGCAAAGTATACATTAATTTAGTAAAATGTTACGTGGTGACCGTAAGATGGCGTTAAAATACAGGCTGTTTGTATTTTAACACAATATACAGTGACAGGCAGAAACTTGGACACATATTATTGATTTCATTCATTGGCCGAATTTCTTTTGTTTCTCTCACCACTTTCTTTTTTTTTGACACTTATTAGCTTGTTTTTTTGGTGCATAAGTCAGTTTTTTTTTTTGCTTTTGGTCATTAATCGACAGTTGTTTATTTTCCTCTATCAATCAATTGTTTCTATTTTCTTTCTTTTTAGTCGATTTTCTTTTGTTTTTAATTTACTGTTAATTGTGTTCCTTCCTTAATCGATCGTCATTTATTTTTGTGTATAGATTGATTGATATTTATTTTCTTTAATTAGTCGACTTTCTTTTGTTTTTAATGAGACTATTATTTATTTGTCTTGAATAATCGATTGTCATTTATTTTTCTTTATCTATCGAGTATTATTTATCTTCTTTCTTTAGTCGATTTTCTTTTGTTTTCTCAGCATTTTCTATTTTTTAACAATGATTAGTTTCTCTTTTGCTGTGTAAGTCGATTTTCTTTTGTTTTCGATCAACTAATACTTATTTTCCTTTATTAATCGATTATCATTTGTTTTCTTTATAGATCGACTGTTATTTATTTTCTTTAATTACTCGACTTTCTTTTGTTTTTAATTGACTATTATTTATTTTTCTTAAATAATCGATTGTCATTTATTTTCTTGAATAATCGATTGTCATTTATTTTTCTTTATCTATCGATTGTTATTTATCTTCTTTCTCTAGTCGATATTCTTTTGTTTTTTCAGCATTTTTTTATTTTTTAAACGATGATTAGTTTTTTTGCTGTGTAAGTCGATTTTCTTTTGTTTTCGATCGACTAATACTCATTTTCCTTTACTAATCGGTTGTCATTTATTTTTCTTCACCTATTGATTGTTATTTATCTTCTTTCTTTAGTCGATTTTCTTTTGTTTTCTCGACATTTTCTACTTTTTAAACGCTGATTAACTTTTTTGCTGTGTGAGTCGATATTCTTTTGTTTTTAATCGACTATTATTTATGTTCCTTCATTAATCGATTGTCATTTATTTTTCTTTATCGATCGATTTTTATTTATTTTTCTTTATCGATCGATTGTTATTTATTTCCTTTCATTCGTCGATTTTCTTTTGTTTTTAATTGACTGTTTCATTTTCCTTATTTTCCTTTATTAATCGATTGTCATTTATTTTTCTTTATCTATCGATTGTTGTTTATCCTCTTTGTTTAATCGATTTTCTTTTGTTTTCTTATCACTCCTATTTTTGAAACGATGATTAGCTTTTTTGCTGGTTGAGTCGATTTTCTTTTGTTTTCGATCGACTATTCTTTATGTTCCTTCATTAATCGATTGTCATTTATTTTTCTTTATCGTTCGTTTGTTATTTATTTCCTTTCATTCGTCGATTTTCTTCTGTTTTTAATTGACTATGATTTATTTTCCTTGAATAATCGATTGTCATTTATTTTTCTTTATCTATCGATTGTTATTTGTCTTCTTTCTTTAGTCGATTTTCTTTTGTTTTCCCGACATTTTCTATTTTTTAAACGTTGGTTAGCTTTTTTACTATGTTAGTCGATTTTCTTTTGTTTTTGATCGACTGTTGTTTATGTTCCTTCATTAATCGATTGTCATTTGTTTTTCTTTAACGATCGATTCTTGTTTATTTCCTTTCATTTGTCGATTTTCTTTCCTTTTTTTTTGCTGTGTAAGTCGATTTTCTTTTGTCATTAATTGACTGTTGTTTAAGTTCCTTTATCAATCGATTTTCTTTCTTTTGTTTTCTCGGCATTTTATATTTTTTTAACGCTGATTAGCTTTCTTGCCGTGAAAGTCGATATTTATGTTCCTTCGTTAAACGATTGTCATTTATTTTTCTTTTTCGATCGATAGTTATTTGTTACCTTTCATCAGTCGACTTTCTTTTGTTTTTAATCGATTGTTATTTATCTTCCTTCACCAATCGATTGTCATTTATTTTTTTTTATCGATCGATTCTTATTTATTTCCTTCCATTTGTCGATTTTCTTTTGTTTTTGCCGTCTAAGTTGATTTTCTTTTGTCATTAATTGACTGTTGTTTATTTTCTTTTATCAATCGATTGGCTTTATTGTCTTTCTTTGGCCGATTTTCTTTTGTTTTTAATTGAGTATTGTTTATTTTCCTTCAATAATCGATTGTCATTTATTTTTCTTTATCTATCGATTGTTATTTAGTTTCTTTCATTAGTCGATTTTCTTTTGTTTTCTAAGCATTTTCAATATATATTTAAAAATAAAAACAATAAATATAATTACTTTTTAACACTCTTTTAAATTTGTCAACATTTGTATTAAAAAAATTAAAATTATTATAAGTTCTCTAAAGAAAGGAAAATGACTTTTGTTAACTTTTTTTTTTGAAGCTATTGAATTCGTTGGGGTACTCCCCGCGTTTTAAACTTAAAAAAAAATTGAATTAATAAAGCATACTTTATTATTTTTGTAAATATTTAATAAATAATTCTCACACAAAACGTAAGACAAACAAATATCACTTAAAAGGGTGGTCACCAAGTTAATTTATTCGCTTCTTTGGACCACTTGTAAATTCCACCCCTCTTTTTGAACATGGCTTCGTCGAATCCCGAAAACATTAAAGCGTTTTCAACTCCCACATCCAGCAGGGACCTCGAGGGCTTCTTGCTTCCTTCCCGACAGTCCAAGAATCTCATCTAAAAAAAAAAAAAAAATTTATACACACCCTCTTAAATTACAGCTCGTGTAGACTTACGTATTCGTCAAGGATCAAGTAGCTGTTTTGCATTTTCTCATTCGATTCAGGCACTAAGCACTTCACATCCTTGTGCCTCGCGAGGAACTCTCTGAATACTTCGTTCGAAATGTAGTAACGTTCAGCATTCCTCAAAGCGTCCGGCCCTGCGTTTTCACCATCAATTAACAGACACTGGAAAACTTTCCACCTGCAAACGAATTCAATTTGTCCAGGTCGGGGCAACGTTTCTTAGTTTTTTGTTACCTGACTGGATTTAAAACCTGAATTTCCTCGTTCATATCTTCGAAGTGATTGTAAGTGTTAACGACGGTGTTGATCTTAAAAAGCACGTCGTATTGTTCGCACCAGGACCTAATTTTTCGGAGCTGGTCCAAGTGACTCTTGCCCCCTTGAGTTCTTCCAATCGCCTACAAGTTAGCTTGTTATCGCCAAAAAAAAAGGAGGAGTTAAAAGAACTGTGTTATACTCGATTAGTGTCTTCGTTAAATGAATCGCAAGATACAGCGAGGATATCCAGGTATTGGCCGTAGTTTTTAAACCAAGTCTCCGTGACCATGCTGCCGTTTGTAACTATGGTCACCGATGGTAATTTCAGCTCCGCCTTGCAGAATTTAACCATCTTGCCCAGGTGATGACCTCGTTGAGGTAGGAACGGTTCACCTCCGCTGAAGTTAATCTTCTTCATACCTTTCGAATAATATAAATTAAAATATGCCGTTTGAGTGAAGGCGATGGGTTTTAATTACCTGCCTTTTTCAGCCTCCTTAGGCCCATTTCCGCGTCTCCTAAATCCAACATGAACGACGTTTTAGCTGTGTGGAAGCAAAACCCGCACTGATAATTGCATTTCCTGGTGAAATGATAATTTACGCTGATTGGAATTATTTGCTCCGTCTTGTTGGTGAATTTCAGCTTGAACAGATTCATCAAGTGCACGATTGTGCTCAGGATGAAATTCAATATCTTTTCTGGAATTCCACAAAATTTGTACAAACTTTCCGCGTACATTTTCAATTGTGAAATTGTATATGCACTTTCTACTTGGATGGTACCCACGCACTGAACCTGATTTAGACGCGGACGACGTTTTGTATTTATAACTGGAACGCAGGGGAACCATAGGATTTGCGAGTTGAACACATTCTTTCACGGGGGACTCCCCCGAAGTAACTCACATTTATTTATAGAGCAAGGTGAAATAAATAAAGACACTGAATAGTTTGCACATAGTAAATTTGTTTATTATTTTATCAACACGAGCATCTGATTGATAGATAACATTCATCGTAATCAGTTGTATGAAATTTTGTCTTATTTTCTCTAGATTTTCTTCATTAATCGATAGTGTTTTGTTTCAGTTTTTTTTTTATCGATCGATAAACTGGCAATCTTTCGTTTCTTCATATGCAGTTGTCTTCTTATTTTTCTCTTCCTTTTAACATTTTTTTTGACAATCTTCGTTTTCTTTTGTTGTTCGTGTTGTAATCTCTTTTGCCTTATTTTTTCTAGATTTTCTTCATTGATCGATAGTGTTTTGTTTCAATTTGTTTTGCCACTCTATCCTTATTTTAATCGGTTTGTGTTTTTTTATTCTTTTCGACCTTTTTTTTGAAAATCTTTGCTTTCTTTTGTTTTTCATGTTGTAATCCCCTTCGCTCTGTCTTTTTCTAGATTTTCTCCATTAATCGATAGTGTTTTGTTTCAGTTTCTTTTGTCGTTTTGTCGATCAATAATCGAATCTTCATCTGCAGTTATCTTTTTATTTTTCTCTTCTTCTTTTTTTCAACATTTTTTTTTGACAATCTCGCTTTTCTTTTTGTTTTTCGTGATGTAATCGTTTAATTTTTTAGGAAGCACAACAATCTGGTTCTCGTTTTCTTTTGTTTTCGTTCAATTTTTTTCATTTTAATTTTTTCACTTGTCTCTCTTTTCATTTAATATTCGCTTTTTGGTTTCCATTTGTTCTTTTCTTCTAATTCTTCCCTTATTTTTGTTTTTCGTTTCATCGCCTTTTTTCATTTAAAATTTTCATTGCTTTCATTCCATACATGCTTTCTGTTTTGGTTTTTAATTTCTCTTTTTCAATTTTGAATTGTTTAGTTGCTTCATTTTCATTTCTTATTTGCCTATTTTGCTTTTCGTTTTCTCATTTCGTTATTGGTGTTTGTTTTTCATTTATTTTTTCCCCTAATTTTTGTACGTCTGTCTTAGAAATACAGGGTGATTTCTTAAATTTTTTATCAACTCTTGCCATGAAATCTGGACGGGGCATGTCTTAGCTTAAGTGAAAAGTACGTCATTGCACTCCTCGATGCTGTTTTACAGTAGAGCTAAGACGTGCCCCGTCCAAATTCCATGGCAAGAGTTGATTAAAAAATTTAAAAATTGTCTTTTTTTTTAATTTTTGAAAACGCAACTTTACGCTCTTTTATTGCGAATCGGACGAATTTATTTGGAAAAAAAGCGTACTATTTATGTATTTCATATTTAATATCTTGAGGAAAAGAAAGTTGCGCGACATTTTGTGACCAAGTTGGCGACATTGCCTGCAAGAAATCTGGCAACCCTGATTACAAGAGCTCTCAATTTTTACTATCTTATTGGATTTTGGGACGATAAGGTCTTTTTCACTCGGTTCTGAATTGATTTTCCTTGTAAGTAATTAATCAATTTCTGGTGAAAGAAAGGGGGTTTACACGAAATTTGAGGTTATGTACAAAAAATATCAGAGTCAATTGATTACAAATAATTTTCACGATCTTGCTGATGTGTACGTCAGATTTGAACTCATACTCAATACAATCTGTTGAGTTTTCTCAAAATTAACCTTCAAAATTGGCGTCAAATAATTTTTTCTTCATTTGGATGCCTTGTTTCTTCAGATTAAAAATCATCTTTTCAAAGGTAATCCTAATTCCTTTGATACGAAATCGTTTTTGGATGCGGAATATTCCACGAATAATTCAAAATTATGGCGCTGAAAATCTGCGAGCTTATTGGCCGACGGTCAAATAGACGCGCACTCGCTATTGGTCGTGTCAGTTTCAACTTTTCAACTACAAACGCTCCCAATTTTTGAACTTTCTTGCCGGATTTTCGAACGAAAATGCCTTTTGGATAGATCTCGCTCGTAAGTATCAAACATCATCGATTTCTGTTAAAGTACGAAGAGTCCTGGGTTGGATAATTTTTTTTACGTGAAATTTGAGGTTATGTGCTAGATATCAGAAAAGTTAACAATAGGTATAATTAAATTAAATAATATTCTCTACCGCATTAGTGATTTGCATATTTGATTTAAACTCATCTTCACCACGAACAGCTGATTTCTGTCGAGGATAACCCTCAAAATTCTTGCAAGTGAAATAATCAAGTGCACCGTAAATTAGGCCCCTTTCTTTTAAATTTAGGTTTTATACTTTGCACTTTAGGTAATCTTATTATTTTTTTTTTTCGCTTAAATGCTTTTAGGTACGAAATGGTTCAAAATTAAACCGCCAAGGATCCGCAAGCTGATTGGTCAATCGACAAATAGACGCGCTCTTGCTATTGGTTGTGTCGATTTCAATTTGAATCGTTCGGAATTCTGAATTTATTTGCCAAGTTTCTCGATGAAATGGCCCTTTCCAGTTAATTTTGAATTGATTTTCCTTGTAAGTATTAAACATTGATTAATTTCCGTTAAGGAAATTAAGCCTGCACGGCTCTGATTACTTTGCTTATGTAATTTGAAATTTGAGGTTATGTATGAGTTATCGAAATGTTAAAGCGAGTAAATTATGCTTTTGCAGGTGAAAACCGACTTAAAATCAACATAATCAGCTGAGGACAACCATCAGAATTAATTGTAAGCGAAGGGAACTCTGCCATGGAACTTCTCGCTTTGTGCCAGAATTTAGTCCCGAGATCACCTTTTTGAAGGTAAGCCCAACTTTTTTGATGTAAAATAGTTTTTAGATATGGGGCTCGTGCTTTTAAACTCAAGGCAGGTTTTTTTTTTAATTTCTACCAGTCATGCAGCCATTTCAAGCTTGCTTTGTGTTTCGTATTCTTACTTGTTTAGTCACGAATGAGATTCTTTCTAAGTCAATCGATAGAACAACGCATGTGATCCCCCAAAAATCTGAAGCAAGCGATGATGATTGATTCAAAGAACCATAGAATTTCTTTCACAGGGGATTCCCCCAAAGTAACTCATATTTATTTATAGAGCAAGGTGAAATTAATAAAACTACTGAATATTTTACACATATTAATTCATGCTGTTTCATAGAATTTCTTTATTGTTTCATCAACACAAGCACCTGATTGATAGATAACATTCATATTGTAATCAGTTGTATGAAATTGTTTAATTTTTTAGAAAGCACAACGTTAAAAATGAGGGGGATAACTATTATGCAACAAAAAAAAAATGAACAAATTCAAATGAATAATATTTATTTTCTAGTTTTGTACTAAATATATATATGTATATATTTATATAAGCCTATATAAAAATACATCACTCTACGCACACTATAGTACAAACACATGTATACCAGATGTTACATAGTAAATCGACATCGAACATCATGGAAAACATAAATTATTGCATTAAACGAGCTGTGATGAGTTAAACGAGTTTTCGTTAAAGTTGGAGGGCGACCATCTCCATTTAATGACGAAAAAAAAAAAACGAACAGACAATATCAAAATTACTTTTTTATAAAAACCATAGAGGTAGGTATTCAACAAAATTGCTCGAGACCTAACCAAATTTGTATTTTTTTTTTTAATTTAACAAAACAAAAATTAAATTAAAACCAACTGAAAAAAGTGCAAATGTTAATGCAAGGCTTCGAGTGATAGTAAATCAAAATTCTACCGCGAGAGCTCATTGGCTGATCACCAAATAGACGCACGCCCTCTATTGGTCATGACGGTTTCGATTTTTTTAATTCCAAGCGTCCCCAATTTTTGAACTTTCTTGCCGGATTTTGGAACGAAAAGACCTTTTTTTATTCAATTCTGAATCGGTTGGGCTTGTAAGTATTAAACATTAATCAATTTCTGGCGAAAGAAAGAAGTCTACAAACGTAACTCTGGCTTTACACCTGTTTTTTCTTACACAAAATTTGAGGTTATGTACAAAATATCAGAGGGGTAATAAGTAATAACTAATAACATAACCAACAATAAGGAAATTTTCATTTCATTTCATTCAGTAATTTGAGATTTCTCAAAAGTGACCCTCAAATTTGGTGTAAGTGAAATAATGGTATCCTCATTTGGTTGCGGTCGTAACTTGTGAGGCCTCGTTCCTTTGCGTTAAAATTTAGATTAAAAACCAGTTTTCTTCATTTTTCAAAGGTGATCTTAATTTCTTTTCATGCGAAATAGTCTTTAGATGCGGAATCTTACGAGTAATTCAAAATTATGGCGCTGAAAATGTGCGAGTTCATTGGCTGACCGCCAAATAGATGCGCGCTTTCTATTGGTCGTGTAAGTTCCATTCGTTCTCAATTTTTAAACTTTCTTGTTGACTTCTGTGAAATATCCTTTGCCCACGACTACTGAATAATCTGTCAGTTAGTCGTGTGTTAGGTCAAGGATGATGCTATCCCTAATTCACTACCAACAGTGAATAATCATTATTCGCGGTGTCATGGTAACCACCAAAAATAATTTCTTGGCGGTTATTGTACAGGGTGAGCCAAATTTGACTGTTTGAATAGGAAACACATGTTCTTAAAAGAGTTAGATAAAAACTGACCTCGGCTCCTGGGGCTCGATTTCTAAGTCAAATTTAATGGTGAAGACCGCATTTCGATATCTCGTACCGCTTAGGAGCTACAGGGTGTTTCTTAAAATTCTATAAAACCTTTATAACTTTTTTTTTATGAAAATTTTTGATTTCTGTGAAAACTTCTTTAGGGCACCTCTTCATTGCTTCAAATTACGACCTTATTAATTAAGAAATTCGCACCACTACTTGTCCTTGAATTAGTGACGTCACGAGTCAAAGTATAAGAAAACAGAGCCGTTTATGTTTAGAACAAAATGGCCGACAATTTGAACACTTTATAATTTGTATGCAATTTCGATTAAATTTGCATTTACTCGTTATATAATAAATTAATATTTTTTCATGGCTCATTAAATCTTGAAAAAATGTTTAGCAATGATCATCCATAGCCTACTTGAATGCTTGCTGTAAAAACAATTGAACTTTTCATTAAAACTCTATATCTCAAAAACTATTTGAGTAACATATCAAGTGTTTTGTGTTTTTGTAAATAGAATGTTATGCTCTTTTCAAAAATGTGAAAATATATAGGGTGTTCCATATAAAAAAACAAAATTTTTGTTTATATCTCAAATATTGAGTACTCTAGAGAAAAATAATTCGGAGCAATGAATTCTGCATGAAAAAGTGCCTCAAAGAAGTTTTCGCAGAAATCAAAAATTTTCGAAAACAAAAAAGTTATAAAGGTTTTTAGAATTCGTAGAATTTCGAAAAACACCCTGTAGCTCCTAAGCGGTGCAAGATATCGAAATACGGTCTTCACCTTTAAATTTGTCTTAAAAATCGAGCTCCAGGAGCCGAGGTTAGTTTTTGTCTTCTAAACTCTTCTAAAAATAGGCGTTTCCTATTAAAAGTGCCGAATTTGGCCCACGCTGTACATATGTATTTTCGAAATTTAAAAATTTGTTTTCATTTTTTTACTTTAATTTTTGATTTTTGTTTTTTTTTCCTAATTTTTCTTTTTCATCCGCCTTTGATCTTTCAGTTGATTTTTTTTTCACGTCATTCATCGTTATAATAATGATATTTATTTTCAACAAAAAACAATGACACATCAGTGTTGTCTCTCTTTTCAATTTTTATTTGCTTCCCCTTTGTTTCCGATTCGTTTCTTTCTCAGTTGCTTTTCTACTCATTATTTACTTTCACTTTTCATTTGTTTTTCTATTTTAAATTCTGTGCGCTTTTGTTTTTCATATCTTCATTTCATATCTGGTTCTCGTTTTTCTTTTGTTTTCGTTCGATTTTTTCATTTGAATTTGCTCCTTGCTTTTCACTTGTCTCTCCTTTCATTTAACATTCGCTTTTTGTTTTCCGTTTGTTTTTTTTTCTTCTAATTCTTCCCTTATTTTTAGTTTTTCGTTTCACTTTTTTTCATTGCTTTTTATTTGTCTTGTTTCATTCTACACTTGCTTTCTGTTTTGGTTTTTAATTTCCTTTCTTCAGTTTTGAGTCGCTTAGTTGCTTCATTTTCATTTCTTATTTGCCTATTTTGCTTTTCGTTTTTGGTTTTTGTTTTTCATTTGTTTTTTTTTTTCTAATTTTTGTGCGTCTGCCTTAAAAATACCGGGCGATTTCTTAATTTTTTTATCAACTCTTGCCATGAAATCTGGACGGGGCATATCTTAGCTTAAGTGAAAAGTACTCCTCGTTGCGGTTTTACAGTAGAGCTAAGACGTGCCCCGTCCAAATTGCATGGCAAGAGTTGATAAAAAAATTAAAAAATTGCTTTTTCTAATTTTTGAAAACGCAACTTTACGCTTTTCATTGCGAATCGGACGAATTTATTTGGAAAAGGGCGTACTATTTTATATTCATATTTTATATCTTGAGGAAAAAAAATTGGGCGACATCTTGTGAACAAGTTGGCGACATTGCCTGCAAAAAAATCTGGCAACCCTGATTACAAGAGCTCTCAATTTTTACTTTCTTACTGGATTTTGGGACGATAAGGTCACTCGGTTTTGAATTGATTTTCCTTGTAAGTAATTAATCAATTTCTGGCGAAAGAAAGGGGGTTTACACGAAATTTGAGGTTATGTACAAAAAATATCAGAGCCAATTAATTACAAATCATTTTCACGATCTTGCTGATGCGTACGTCAGATTTGAACTCATACTCAATACAATCTGTTGAGATTTCTCAAAGCTAACCCTCAAAATTGGTGTCAAATAATTTTTTCTTCATTTGCATGCCTTGTTACTTCGGATTAGAAACCACCTTTTCAAAGGTAATCCTAATTTTTTTTTATACGAAATAGTTTTTGGATGCGGAATATTCCACGAATAATTCAAAATTATGGCGCTGAAAATCTGCGAGCTTATTGGCTGACGGTCAAATAGACGCGCACTCGCTATTGGTCGTGTCGGTTTCAATTTTTCAATTACAAACGCTCCCAATTTTTGAACTTTCTTGCCCGATTTTCGAACGAAAATGCCTTTTGGATAGATCTCGCTTGTAAGTATCAAACATCATCGATTTCTGTTGAACTACGAAGAGTCCTGGGTTGAATAATTTTTTTACATGAAATTTGAGGTTATGTGCTGGATATCAGAAAAGTTAACAATAGGTATAATTAAATTAAATAATATTCTTTATCACTTCACTGATTTGCATATTTGATTTAAACTCATCTTCACCACGAACAGCTGATTTTTTCGAGGATAACCCTCAAAATTCTTGCAAGTGAAATAATCAAGTGCACCGTAAATTAGGTCCCTTTCTTTTAAATTTACGTTTTAGACTTTGCGCTTTAGATAATCTTATTATTTTTATCGCTTGAATGCTTTTAGGTACGAAATGATTCAAAATTTAACCGCCAAGGATCTGCGAGTTGATTGGTTAATCGACAAATAGACGCACGCTTGCTATTGGTTGTGTCGATTTCAATTCGAATCGTTCGGAATTCTGAATTTATTTGCCAAGTTTTTCGATGAAATGGCCTTTTCCAGTTAATTTTGATTGATTTTCCTTGTAAGTATTAAACATTGATTAATTTCCGTTAAGGAAATTAAGTTTGCGCGGCTCTGATTATTTTGCTTCTATAACTTGAAATTTGAGGTTATGTATGAGTTATCGAAATGTTAATGCGACTAAATTATGCTTTTGCAGGTGAAAAACGACTTAAAATCAATATAATCAGCTGAGGACAACCATCAGAATTAATTGTACGTGAAGGGAACTCTGCCATGGAACTTCTCGCTTTGTGCCAGAATTTAGTCCCGATATCAACTTTTTGAAGGTAAGTCCAAGTTCTTTGATGTGAAGTAGTTTTTAGATATGGGGCTCGTGCTTTTAAACTCAAGGCAGGCTGTTTTTTTTTAATTTCTACCAGTCATGTAGCCATTTCAGGCTTGCTTTGCGTTTCGTTTTCTTACTTGTTTAGTCACGAATGAGATTCTTTCTAATAGCGGGTTTCGACTGATTGCTCCAGAGCACTCTGAGAGTATCTCTATCCTATGTTATTACATGAGGTTAAAACAAGATGATTGCTCCAGCGCAAGCAGTCGAAAGCACTATAAATGAATCAATAGAACAACGCATGTGATCCCCCAAAAATCTGAAGCGATGATGATTGATTCAAAGCCAAGAGCAACTCTGTTGAAATCTGTTTTATGTATGGTGCCCCCTTTTTGTATTTCGTATTAAAAAAAAGAGTACTGTACTAGGCCCTGTGTAATAAGATGATGTAAAAAATTATTGCATGCATGATCTTCGAAGACTTCTCAAAATTTGTAAAACAAATTCAACACGATATCTACAGGATCTAACATCAAAAACTTCTATCACAATTAACGTGTGACAACTATCATCTTGCAATAATTCGTTTCGTTTCAATACACATCGACCGGGGAACTTTTGGAATTATTACTCCCCGTTTAGTTTACGCATTATGAATACTATCGAAAGACAACTTCCTCTCCATTACGGATTCCTACGTGAACAGTGAACGTCTCCTAACGCACATACCACCATCGAAACAGTCGTTAAAAAGGGGGTATACATCGATCGAATTAAAATATAACACAATATATTACAATAATAATTTGGTAGTATTTACAGTCTTACATAATATAGTCTATGTTTTCGTTACTTTTAAATATTAATTTAAAATCACCGTAATTTCTATGGATACTTCATTTATTATTATCGTTATTAACATTATTGTTACTCACAGAAATACAAAAGAAAATACATCACGCTGTGAATAAGTTATTACAATTTTCTTTTTAAAGTTAAAGAAATAAATTATAAAAAAATACTGTACGCGATATTAAACATAAATCAGTTCAGATTTTTTATTGTTATTTTTTTTTTTTTTGATTATTTTCGTTCAGCTTCAATATACACAATATCATACAATTTGACTGTCATCGATTCAATAAATAACAACTACATTTAATGTCAGTCGCTACGACGATGTAAGTGTTTCGTTTTGTACATTAGTTTTATACGCATTGCTCTCTACTTCGTCATGAGACTCACTTTCATCCACCGAACAACTCTGGGAGCTGCTCGTTGTGCTCAACTCGTCCAGGAAGTCGAAACTTGCCACCGCTTCCTTCTCCTTCTCCCCATACCTCACGAAAAAATCAGGCCTTCCAATGATTGACGGTCGAACTGGAGGCAGAGCAGCCCGTACCACAGCCAGCTCCGGCCTGGTTGCATGCGCTGTAAGCAATTCAGACCGTCGTCTCCGTGATCGGTGCACAGGACGTGGACGTTGCCGCTGGCGACGCTTAAATCCCAACATTGTACAGTTCGCTCAGCTCGGTCTGGGTTTGTTTACTGATCGCAGTCAGCCAGCGATATTTTTAAAGCGGTGGAAACAGAAAATCAAAAACGCAAAACAGAATAAATCAGTAAACAAACTCAACAAGAAACAATAAATATATTTTAAAAATAAGAAGTGTGCAGATCTACGGATAAGTAGCAGACAGAAAAAGAAGGAAATGAAAACGAAAGAGCTAATAATCTAAGTTGTGTGTTATTGTCGTTACAAAATGAGAGGGGGGGGGGTTTCTAAGGTCTAAGCTACCACTCGATTAATTAATTATCGTGAACTAATTAAGTTTTGGATTTGTTCATTAGCTGAACGCACTGACAAAGATTAGGATTGGTCACCGAAAAGAGCAGCTCAAAAAGTTGGAATTTTGAATAAAGCTACTGCATGATCAAAAAAAAAAAAAATTAGTTATGGATTTTTTTTTCAATCATGCCTTATAAGTTGTAAAAAAATCGCTGGAAAGTATAAGGATTTCGCTTATTATAAGAGACACTGAGTTTGTTACATCTCAGGACAGAGATAAGCGATTTTATTTAATTTAAAATTGAAATCACCAAAAGTAGATGAAACTGGAAAAAATTCATATGGCATCCAAGTAAAGTGTTATCCATTTTAAGAAAGAAGTGTTTCAAATAATCGAATTACTTAAAAAAAGATCTTTCTTAAAAAGTTTGTCTCAGTTTAACCAACTTTAGAGCAGCTTCAGATGCGTAGGACAGTGCTTTAAGAACCACAAACCCCTAATTTGTTTATTTTTCTTTAAATTTTAAAGAAATAGATGTTTACCTCAAACGTCTATACAGGGTGACTGACAATTGTTCTCAGAAAGAAAAAGAATGGATGTCACAGATTACTGGAAAAGTGTCTAAAAAATTATTCTGAACAGTTTAGAATTAATTTAAAAATTACTCCAAAATCAAGTTGCCCTAGAAAATTTAAAATGACAAATGAGGCAGTGTTGCCAGAGTGATTTTTGTTGTTGATTTATTATCTGATGATTTTTATAAAAAAAACGAAATTTTCTGGTGCTTTTTCGCAAGATCTAAATAATAAAAAAAATATGTAAAATTTCGTATAATCGTGTTTAAAATCGATTGTCTTTTGTTTTTATTTTATTTTTTTAAATTTGATTACTTGTCGATCTTTATTGTTGTTTTCTTTGTTTTGATACCATTTTTTTCAATTTGTTTTTTTAAAATTTATTAGTCTATTAAATTGCGTTGTAAGATAGTTGCCTTTTGTTTTAATTAATTTATTTTTTCAAATTTATTATTTCTCGATTTTTATTATTTTGTTTTCTCTGTTTTGTTCCTATTCTTTTCGAATTGTTTTTTTCTCAAATTATTAATCTATTAAGTTGTGTTGTAAAATCGATTGTCATTTGTTTTTCTTATTCTTTATTTCATTATTTTTCAATTTTTATTAGTTGTAAAATAGATCGTTCTTTGTTTTATTTTTTTTTTAATTTGATTACATATTTTTTAATTTTTATTGCTTCGTTTTCTTTGTTTTGTCACCATTTTTTTCAATTTGTTTTTTTTTTTTAATTTACTAGTCTATTAAATTGCGTTCTAAAATCGTTGTCTTTTGTTTTTATTAATTTATTCTTTTTAATTTTATTGTTTTTCCATTTTTATTATTTTATTTTATTTGTTTTGTTCCTATTCTTTTTGAATTGTTTTTTCTTAAATTATTAATCTATTAAGTTGTGATTGTCTTTTGTTTTTCTTATTCTTTATTTGATTATTTTTCAATTTTTATTATTTTCTTTTCTTTGCCTTGTCGCCATTCTTTTGAATTTGTTTCTTTAAAAATTTTAATCTATTAAATTTTGTTGCAAAGTTGATCGTCTTTTTTTATTTATTTATTTTTTCAATTTTATTTTTCAATTTTTATTCTTTTATTTTATTTATTTTGTTCCTATTCTTTTCGAATTGTTTTTTCTTAAACTTATTAGTCTGTTAAGTTGTGCTGTAAAATCGATTGTCACTTGTTTTTATTTTTTTAAATTTGTTAGTCAATTAAATTGAATTGAAAAATCGTTTTCTTTTGTTTTTTCATTTATTTATATTTTCTTAAATTTTTATTCTTTTATTTTCTTTGTTTTGTTCTTATTCTTTTCAAATTGTTTTTTTCTTAAATTTATTAATCTATTAAATTGTGCTGTAAAATCGATTGTCCTTTGTTTTTATTTTTTAAAATTTGATTACATATTTTTTAATTTTATTTTTTCGTTTTCTTTGTTTTGTCACCATTTTTTAAATTTGTTTTTTTCTTAAATTTATTAGTCAATTAAATTGAGTTGTAAAATCGTTGTCTTTTGTTTTTATTTATTCCTTTTTTTCAATTTTTATTCTTTTATTTTCTTTGGTTCCTATTCTTTTCAAGTTGTCTTTCTTTAATTCAATTTTTATTTTATTTTCTTTGTCTTGTTCCTATTTTCGAATATTTTTTTCTTAAATTTATTAATCTCTTAAACTGTGTCGTAAAATCGATTGTCTTTTGTTTTTCTTATTCTTTATTTCATTATTTTTCAATTTTTATTGTTTTCTTTTCTCTGCTTTTGTCGCCATTCTCTTAAATATATTTCTTTAAAATTTTTAATCTATTAAATTGCGTTGCAAAATCGATCGTCTTTTGTTTTTATTATATATTTTTTAAAATTTCATTGTTTTTGAATTTGTATTGATTTGTTTTCTTTGGTTTGTCAACAATTCTTTTAAAATTGTTTTTGTTTTTAATTTATTAACCTGTTAAATTAATTGTGTTGTGAAATCGATTGTCTTTTGTTTCGCCTGCTTCTCAATTTTTATTATTTTGTTTTCTTTCTTTAGTCACTATTCTTTAAAAATTTTTTTTTCTTCGATTTATCATAATAATAATAATGTCGAAAATTTAAATAAATCGAGCATAAAAATTTAAAATGGTGCTTTTCGGTTAGGCACTGGTGACTTTTTGTCAGCTAATCTGGTGACTTAAATTTTGATCATCTGGCAACATTGAAATGAGGCACAGGCTTGTTTCACGTGTTGCCAACTCGGGATCTTTTTTCTCCCCAAATTTGGGGATTTTTTTCTTTATTGCTATAAAGTTTTATGATTATTATTTTATTGTCTTCTTGCCTGCACACAATGCGACCTGACTCACATCTCGATTTCGTTTTATTAAACGTTTAATAGCCGTGGAATAGTGTGTAGTTAATTAATTATAAATATTCCCAAAAAAGGTAGGCATGTTTCGTGTAAAACGCCCCAATTCACAGCGTACGTCTGTCATAAACGTTTTATGATATTTACTCAGAGAAGCTAGTAAAACTTGACGTCGCATAATAGACGTGTTAAGCTGCGTGCAGACAGCATGCCTCGGGATTTAGGAGCTCAGCTCAATCTGTATACCATCGGTGCTCGATGTGGATAGTGTTGCCAGATGAAAATTTGTTGAGGTGATAGTTTAAATTGTTTTTTTTTGTGGAAATAAACTTTATTAAAGAAAAATATATTAGGAATTCTTAACACGGAGGTTTTTGCTTTGGTGATTCATTTGTTAACCTGTCAAAGTGGGGCCGCGGAATAATCAATCTACTTCAAGTGATTTGCATGCATTTGTCAAGTAAGTATTTTAGAGTTCGTATTTCACCTCGGGCGTTGACTTAAAAACGGAATTGACGTGAAATTCCGTCGAAAGGTCAAGTTCACGATACCACGCCGCCGGCGTAGCTGTTGTAAAACTATAAAATAATTTAATTAATTTCTCTAAAACTGAAATACATGGATTTTTTAAACATTTTCCCCATATTCTCGGACATCATTTCTTATCGCGGTTTTTCTTTGGCGAAATAATTGTCATTCACCCTGTATATCTGCTTTTTGCTTTAAAAATTTCCGAAGAAGGCGAGTAAGTTTTTTTGATTCTTCAAGCAAGCACGTCCTATGCACGTGAAGATAATAATAAGGCGATTTTTTTACCACTTTTTTTATCAACTACATGCACTAATTTTTCCAAAATTAAATTTTGAACCAGCCCTAGCAGGATTCCCTTCGGGTTCAGTTACCTTTCTTTTGCCTGTGAAACCGATGAATTCTGTGCAATTGCCCATAGTCCGGGGGTTCCTCCGTGGAATCACTGGTGATGCTACCACCACAGGATGACGTCGGTGATGAGTCGCTTGAAACCGACGCCATCATCACATCCATGAGATTCGCCCTGGCCTAAAAACGAAAAACGCACGGCGATGAGTCGCAAGACCCTGCTTTACAAAGAGACTTACTTTAGGGTCTGTTAGATCGATGTCCCGTTCGACATGCACCCAACCCGTGGGCCTGCAGGCCTCGTCTAACTTGAGATTCCCAGCGGCTACTTCGACGTTTTCCTGCAGGTTTTCGTCCCCGCTTTTAATCATACGATTCAACTCCTCGATGACGTCTTTGGAAGTGGCGCGTTCGTGAAAACTCATCGCTCTATGGGGAGAACCATCGATGATGTTGCTGACCACACCCGATGAGGTGGTTTGAGGTAATTTCTCCGAGGTGATGACCGGCTGAGGCTGTGGCTGTTGAACGTGGACGATTTTTTGCTTCTGCGTCGGCCTAGGCCTGGAGATCTTCGAACTTTTATATGGTATCTTGCTCTTTGGTAATTTCGAATTTCCTTCGTGTTCGTTTTGATTGGCTTGCGACTTGGCAGGACTGACGGGTATCTTCGAAGGCATGTACTTGCGCCTGGGGATTTTCGAAACGATCGTATCCGGCGTGCTGTTGCTCGAAGTCAACGACTCGCTCATGCCGTTTTCATTATTCGGGGAATCACTAGAAACCGTATCACTAGATTTAATTAGATCACTCGTCGCCGATATATCACTGGTTTCCATCGCGCATTGTTTACTACCACCAACATGATCACTTGCCTCACTCAGAACGCTGCTCTGAAAATCAGAAGAAACCAACTCGACACTCACACTACTGCAAATATCTACAGGGTGCTCGCTGATGTTCGAACAGTTCTCACTTTCGATGTCTATCGGTGTTACCAGGCATACCTCGTCGGCGTACGCGATCGTCTGCAACATGTCTACCTTGAAATTATTGAGTTTCTTAAAGTCGGAGTCTTTGAGTGAATTTTGCTCGTTCAAGTTGAACTCGGTGCACAGTTGCTTTAGCGTCACGTAGTTTTCGTCCTCGTCAACCTTCGAATTCAACTCCTTGTTAGTAATGAATATATCACCGTTGTTGCATTCACAGATTTTCAGCTCGTCGACTTGTTGTGGCGGAGCTTCGATGTTGAATTCTTTTGTGACCTCGCTGACCGAACAGGGCCTCGAGTTGGTGGTGTTGCCTTCGCGGGCCTGAACGTATTTCTGTTGCTCGGCGATGAAGGTTAGCACGTTCTGGAGCGCCACTTCTCTGTCTCCATTCTCCGACAGTGCACCACCTAAACTTCTGGAAGACGTCGACGCCAAGCTCTTTGTACTTTCGAACTTCACCAATCTGCACAGAAATGATTTAAAAACATTGAGGAACAAACGTTTAAAAACATGAAACACCATAATTTATTGGGGGGAGTGAAGTTGATTACATTTGTCAGTGTCATCTTAATCTGACATACTTTTTTAAATTTGCTTGATCAAGTAAGTATTGTTTTTACCTGTAGAAATCTCTTGTAAAATCGGTTCCAATGACGGGTAATTCCCCGGTGTCGTCACTGCAACCGCTAAGTGCAGCCGAAGACCTCTTGGAGCAAGTTTCCGGTTCATGCGAATGACAACAGTCAGACCCGCCACTCGACCAACTGTTATCGGGTGAGTTATGCAAGTTTAAACTGCCATTGACCGCATAAGGCCATTGCTTTTCACACTGCGAGTTTCCATTGTCCATCAATAACGTAACGATATCGTGCCCCTCTCGATCCATTAGATAACTGGGGTTGTTCCACAGGCATTCGTTGGAATCCTCCTCCAATTCCAGGGCGTTGTTTTCTTGGATGCTGGGCAAAGTCGAGAGGGATATTTGTCCGGGCGTGGTGACGTCGTGCTTCTTCCATTGCTCCCGTATGTCGTCACTCGAAAGACTCAGGCTCCAGTCTTCCAGTTCAGTCCTGTCGTATTCAAGCTCGAATAAATCACGGTGCTGCTGTAGGGTCGATCTAGTTTCATCCAGGCGAAGCCAATGTTGGATGTACTCGGCGTCCCAGGTTGTGCATTCCAATCGGTCTTCTGCTACACTCGACCACGAATGGGGGGAAGTGTTTTCTTCATGCACTTCAATGTTTGCATTAGCTGCAATTAAGATTGGTTTTTTTTTTCCGGTATGGCACAGCTGTGGTACTCACCTATAAGACTGGCCGTTGCTTTACTGCGTCGCAAAGGATTTTTTGATTTATCAGTAAGATCCAACAGTAATATACTTGGACTGCTTGAGATTGGTGAGGTGAAGGTATAACAAGGAGTCGGCGCAGTCGTAATCTTGATGCACAAGTGCGAATCGGAGAAGCTCCTCATTATGTGTTGGAAAGGCAAAATATCTTTGCCCGGAGGAAAACTATTTCTAGAAGAAAACTGCACTTGAAAACACCCCCCAATTTACGAGCGCCCCCAATTTACCTTGGCTTAAGGTTGAGTAAGTTAAAGGGAATGTATAAAATATCCGGATCTTTATTGTCAGTGACTAGAAGTCGCGTTTCAGTGAAATCAGTCTCATCGGTCGCTTCCTTCAGATCTTCAAGACCGCGTGTAGGAACCACCACATCTCCAGAGCCCCTGGTAACCTCCGCCTGTACATCGGACGACATCGTCGAGTAACCCTCGTCTCGATTACCGCTCTCCGGAGATTCGTTGCCGGTCGTTTCTTCTTCACTTTTCGAGGCTGACTGTGCTGCAAGTGAAACCATAAAGAAAAACTCAATATGTTATTTGTCTTTATTTACCAAGCGTAGGTCGTGTCTTTCTGTACTTGGTGGCCTGCAAAATAGGCAACTGCAAGTTTAAAGAGACTGGCCTTTGAGGAGGTACCCACAAAGCGGAGTCGACGGCGCTCAAAGCTTCGATGAGTTTCTTGGGGGTTACTTCGGTTCCCTTTAATTCGGTCCAGAGCTTGGTTAGCACTCGGTGTCTTTTTTTGTCTTCCAGCGAGAGCCTCGTGTCTAGAATTTCCGAATCCGCGGATAAGTGCTTTTCGATTCTCGAGACCACTTTCTCGTCGGGGCTGTCGTGCGCTTTGTCCAGGACGTCGGAGTTAAACGAGTTGCAGTGCTTGAACGTGAGGCTGGTTTTTATCAAGTTGATGGGCGAGGCATCCGCGGAGGTATTGTCTTCAGAATGCGCCGCCTTGGTGCAATCCTCCAGGGCGAGGCGTTGTCGGGGGGATGATTGATCCGTTTCCGAAAAAGACGGTGGGCTGTCTCCTCGCAGTTGATGCACTAACATCGACGTTAGAGCCCTGTTTTGAGACTCCAGTTCTTGGATTTTGTTGTTCAGAGTGCCAACTTCTTCTCGTAAGCCCTAAAAGAGGAAGAAAATTGAATAAAAATGTGATCCAACTTTTATAGGTGTTTCCAAATAATACTATTCCAAGTAATTTGTTTCAAATAAAAGTACCAACGATCAAGTTGATATGGATTTGAACAGAGCGAGTAAAGTCAATTGAATTTAAAATAAAATTTTAGGTTGGGAACACTGATGTGTTGGGTATCAAATATGTAAACAGACGTGACATGTAAACCTGCTAAATCAAATTACTAATAATAAAGGCTTATTTCGACAGGATTTTTGGTAATATAGAAAATATTCGCCGGTGGAAACAATGTCAGCAAATAATGAGGGGTGTAAGCAAGAAACGTGGACAGTGTTGCCAACTTTTGAGTTCGAAATTCCCTACGAGTTGATAAAAAATTCCTTTTTCATTGCCAAAATTTCCTTTTGTGACATGAATTTAATTTTAACAAAGGAACGAACGTGCTTAAATTGATAGATCTTTCAGTGTGGAAACAGCGACGAAAAAGTAAATACGTATGCAGGGTGCCGTCTTGGTAGTTCTTTTTCTTTTATGTACGTTGAAAAAAAATCAACATTTCTTTTGTGTCACTCTCTTGTGGAACAGCCTATATCTTTGATTGTATTTTTACAACATAGACTTTTTATGAAAAGTTTAGATCGACATCCTGCGATCGCTTTTTGACGTAATATTGCATTAGGATTGACAAAATTGATTTTACCCCATAAAAATAACCCTAAAAAGATTTTTCAGCATTCGTAAAAATTTACCCCTAAATTTACTGATGTTGGCAACATTGATCATCCCTTCCAAGTGCGCAACGAAGCGCCTATAGGCATTCGGTACTATTTGTCGGAGTCTTTAGTCATTACACTCAGAGTTACCAGATTGGGTGAATTTTTTTACTTCAATTTTTGATTTTTGTTTTTTCTCTTTTCTTTTAGGTTTGCTTTTGATATTTCATATGATTTTTTTTGTTTAAATTTTTACCTTGTTATAATAATATTTATTTTCATTAAAAACAATGACATGCTCCTGTGTTAGAAATTGAAAGTCACTTGTTTTTTTCTCTCTCTCTTTTAATTTTTAATGTCTTCCTCTTTGTTTCTTTTTCAATTAGTTTTTGTTTTCCTTTTCTACTTATTATTTGCTTTTATTTTTCATTTATTTTACATTCTAAATTTTGTTTGCCTTTTGTTTTTCGTTTTTCATTTAATTTTTGGTTTTGTTTTCCTTTGTATTCAGTTTTTCATTTGCCCTTTGGTCTTTCATTTTGATTTGATTTCATTGATCGTCATTTGTTTAATTTTTTTGTTTGCCTTTTGTTTTTGTTTTATCATTTCATTTTTGTTTTTGTTTTGTTTATCATTTCATTTTTGTTTTTGTTTTGTTTTTTATTTCATTTTTGCTTTTATTTTGTGTTTGTTTCTTTTTCAAATTTTCCCTTTCCGTTGAGTTTTTCATTTGAATTTGGTCTTTTATTTGATTTAATTTCGTTGATCGTCATTTGTTTATTTTTTTTAGTGTTTTTGTTCTTGTTTTCAGTTTATCATTCCTTCAATATTCATTTGTCCTCACAACCAATTAATTTCGTTAATACTTTAACGTCGCTTTTGTTTTTTTTTTGGGTTTCAATATTTTTCTATTTATCAATCCGTTTCTTGTTTTCATTTGTTTTTTTTTTTTTAAACGGAATAGAAAAGTTAAGTCATTTGTTTTTCTATTTTTTTTAAATTTCACTTTCAATTTTTTTCCGTATATCAATCCGTCAATTGTTATGTGTCCTTTTAAAAAGGAGGTGATCGCCATGTTTGTCAATTTTTTGTTTTCATTTCAACTTTCAGTTTTTTGTTTTTGCTTTTCATCGTTCCATCCTCTTCATATTTTTTAATTTTAATTTATTTGTTATTAGTATTTTAATTTTTTTTTATTATTTGTGTACGTGTTTATTTTTGAAATTTAAAAATTTTGTTTTTACTTCAGTTTTTGATTTTTGTTTAATATTTATTCTCTTCCCTTAATTTCTCCTTGTTCTTTTAGTTTTTCGTTTGCCTTTGATTTTTTTCGTTCTCGTTTGTTTCTTTTTCGATTGCTTTTCGTTTCCTTTTTCTACACATTACTTTCATTTTTCGTTTGTTTTATTTACTATTTTAAATGTCGTGAACCTTTTGTTTTCATTTCATTTTTGGTTTTTGTTTCCGTTTTATTTCTTTTTTCAAATTTTTCCTTTCCGTTGAGTTTTTCATTTGAATTTGGCCTATCATTTGATTTTTTTTATTTAATTTTTTTATTGTTATTCACTTGTCTCTCTTTTAATTTAATATTGGCTTTTTATTTTTGGTTTCATTTGTTTTTATTTCTTCTAACTTTGTCTTTATTTTTAGTTTTTCATTTGGTCCTTCATTTGATTTTTACATATTGTCTTCTTTTCCTTGATTCTTTTTTCACACGTTTTGTTTCATTCTTTATTTGTTTTTGGTTTTCGTTTTTGTCTATCTTCAGTTTTGTTTTCCTTTCATTTTCCTCGTTTCATTCTTCATTCACGTTCTGCTTTGGTTTTTGATTTCTTTTCTTTAATTTTGTTTTTCCTTTCAACTTGATTCCATTTTTAGTCACTTCAGTTTTTTTTTGCGTTTTGCTTTTCAATTCATTTTTGGTTTTTGCTTTTCAATTCATTTTTGGTTTTTGCTTTTCATTTCTTTTATTCTTCCTAATTTCTGAGTGTCGCTCTCTTAAAATACGCAGGAAAAGAACTTATTTTCATTGAATTGGCTTCCGGTTGGAACCGCGTCACGACTACTTTTGCTGCCGACGTTTCGTTTTCCGTTGCAGAAGAACTTCCTCGGGGTTGCTACTGCTACATCTCGTTAATCGATGATATTGTTTTCCTTTTCTTTTTTTTTTCGAAATTTTTCTTTCCGTTGAGTTTTTCATTTGAATTTGGCCTTTCATTTGATTTTTTGATTTTAATTTTTTTTATTGTTATTCACTTGTCTTTCTCTTGATTTAATATTGGCTTTTTATTTTTCATTTCATTTTTGGTTTCGTTTATTTCAATTTCTTTTAACTTTTCCTTTATTTTTAGTTTTTCATTTCCCTTTGGTCCTTCATTTGACTTTTTTGTATTGTTCTTTTTTCTCGTTTCTTTTTTCTCGTTTCTTTTTTCTCGTTTCTTTTTTCACTCGCCTTGTTTCATTCTTTATTTGCTTTTGTTTTTTTTTTAGTTTAGTTTTTTTTTTTAGTTTTGTTTTCCTTTCATTTTCCTAGTTTCTTTCTTCATTCACATTCTGGTTTGGTTTTTGATTTATTTTCTTTAACTTAGTTTTTCCTTTCAACTCTTAATTTCATCTTTAGTTACTTCAGTTTTATTTTTTATTTGCCTTTTGCTTTTCAATTAATTTTTGTATTTCTTTTGTTTTATTCTTCCCTAATTTTTGAGCGTCCCTCTTAAAATACATAGGAAAATCACTGCTTCTAATTGAACTGGTTTCCGGTTGGAACTGCGTCACGACTGCCGACGTTTCGTTCTCCATTGCAGAACTTCCTCAGGGCTGTTGCTGCTGCTGGCGGTGTTGCCGTTGGTGGTGGTGTTGCCGTTGGTGGTGGTGTTGCTGCTGAGGAAGTTCTTCTGCAATGGAGAACGAAACGTCGGCCAACGGCCGCGGAAGCCTGCAATCACTTCTTTTATTTTTGAAAACTGAATTAAAAAAAAAAATTGGCGCCTTTTGGCGACATTTTGTGAACATGTTGGCGACATCGCCTATAAAAAATCTGGCAACTCTGCACCTAAATCCGTGCTTTAGTTATAGACATCGATAGTTGTCTAAATCTAAAAAAAATCACAGTTTATAACTATAACGACATTTATCGAGTGTAGCCATTCGAAACAAATGAAAATCGACGCCATATTATTTCGTAAGATTAAAGGATATTTGCGTTTATCTTTAATAACAATAAAGTTGTCAAAAATATAGAACCACGTACGCACTCTGTATATTTGAACTGAAAGTGGAATTCATTTTTGCTTTTTGAAATAGGAATACTTATTACGTATTTGATTTAGTTACCTCTACCGCGACAATATCCCCATTTTTTTTTAAATACCTTTTGAGCTAGAAGGGCCTTGACAACTTGATTGGCGACGTCGTCAAGGCAGCGCTCGTATTGCTTCCTGGACTCTTCTGCGTGTCGATGTAGTGCCGCAGTTTGCGCCTGAAGAATTCCCTCGTGAGAGCTCGTGTTTATCTGCTCGAGTTGCTGCCTCAGCGAAAATATTTCCTGGTTGAGTCTCGTGATGGTATTCTGATATTGTTGACAACGATTCTGAAAAGAGAAAAAAAAAAAAACTGTTTACTTTCTACGTTTCCAAGTCCATTTTTGATGATCATTAAAAACGAGTTTGAGGGATCGTGGTCATAACTTATTATTCACGTCTTTGTTTAGGCAACAATTTCGCTAGGTTTTGATAAAAGACAAACAGTTTACATTTCCTGTCCATTTATGCGTACAGATTATTGGCTTGTTAAAAGGGATGTTAGGTATTATCGTTTATGGACCTGTAGCTGGTAACAATTTTGATAGGTTTTGATAACGCGTTCGTGCTGTGTTTCTGTCTGCGAACTCCTCGTGTCTATTCATATTTATGAAAGGGGACGGACTGCATCCGTTCGTCATAAATAATGGGGCCCGTGCACGTTAACAATTTCATAATAATCAATAAACAGTATTAATTATCGCGAGGACAATGCATTCCCAGCCGCCTATTATTATTTCACCGATTGTGTTTGTGCGACGGCGTGACGTTTATTATAATTTATTCTAGTTGTTTGTTTGATCGTTCGATTATTGAAGAGTTTATTTTTAGTTAATCAAATTTTTAGTTAATCTCACGGTATTAAGGCCGCCGCACACCATGCATCTCTGTTATGATACATGGCTGCATGCGACCTTCATTTACAGCTTACATTTTCGATGTAGCATACACTGTTATATACTGATATATACGTGCAGGTTGTTATCAATACGAAAAGTTGAAAATTGCATGCAAGAGTTGCATTGAAAATAGAGTGAGTTCTAGGGAAATTTGTTGCAATTACATAAACTTGCAGCCATAGTGTGCGGTGGCCTTTACTTTAGTATTATTAAAATTTACACAGACGCAACTATGCGAAACTTACGATCAATTTGATGATAGTATCCAGCAGTAAGAAAATAACAAGAGAAAAAAAAAACAAATCTCAGTTTTTACGAGTTTTCAATTATAGTTAACGATCTCGATTTAATACGAGCCTCACAATAAGACACGTACGAAATTATGCAAAGCAGGAATTTTAATTAGTCCAGCTTCGCTTTATTTGCATACTTCGCCATACATTAAGTCCATGAGATGCGCGGCATCGCTGGCGTTTATTAATTAAGAAGAATCACGGCCGCAGCAAAGAGCCGGCCGGAGATTTCGTGTTTACTTCCGAATTTCGTGACGGTTTTCGTTAGCCGCAGTATTAATGTTTCAATTCCGAACTGTCCGTCGGCTTATTCATTTTTCTCCGTTGGAAATTAATGATCCCCTTTTACGTGCCTCGCTTTTTCGTCATGTTCAACGTGGCCATTAATTATTTCGTGCGTTATTCGGAAATCATCCATTTTAGATTGTGATTATAAGGAGCGATTAAAAAAAAACGTCATCTGATTAATCGAATTATTGATTAACTTCAAATTCAAAATAAAAAGCAATAGCACCTGCGTTTTAATTTAGTTTTGATTTAATCCGCGGCAAGAATAATTCCAAACAAATCTCGTGATTATTTGCCAGGAGCAACGAAATTATCCACTTGACAACTTACAATGCATAAACGCTTGTTAGCAGGAGTTATTACGCAAAGTTAGTGATGCGGAATCCGGTATAAATAGAACCATTACTTATACGAGCTGATGTTACTAGTTCCGGTTCAAATTGTAAATTGGTATCTAGTTGGCGAGCTACCCGAATCATCACATGAATTATTGCCATTAATTTACGTAGATTTCCGCGAAACTTTCGGAGGAATTTCGTATTGATTTGTTGGGTGCACGAAGATGGGTACTTTACAATAATTTCGGCAGTTATCCCTTTTGCAAAATTCACGGTTTGATGGTTTCATGAGGGTTACATTGAAAAAATGACAGTAAATTCAAATAAAATAAATTTTACATACCGGGTGATTCAGTGTGGTATTCGCACCCATGCAATTTCTATTTTTAGGAAAATAAAAAAAATTACAGGGGTGCGAATACTAAACTGGTAGATATTAAAAATTTATTTAAGGTATAACATTTAACATACAAATCCCTATGGCCACACTTACAAAAAATTACCGTATAGCAAGCATGGAATAACTTGTGTTGAAATCCTAGAAAATATTAACCGCGCTTTTTATTCTCAATAAAAATTCAGCTTGACCCTCTTTTGTTTACCTTCTTGCAACATATTAATTTTTGATTTTTCTATATCGTTCGCCATTTATAAAATTTGAAAGGAATACGAGGGGCACCTTTGCAATAATAAATTAAAAAATGTAACTTCGATTTAGCTTCTGCCTTTAAAATTATTATTTCGATTGAGTATTACGTGGTGTTTATCGTGTCCTCGTTGACTCACAAAAAAATTGAAAGACAAAAAAAAACTCTGACCAAAAAGTTGGCGTTTTACGATCTGTTTAGTCATTTTATGTATCACCTCCCCATACCGGCTAGTAAAATAGCAAACGTTGTGTGAATAACACGTATGATTGTTTTCGGGTCGCGAACGTTGTAATTTTTGTGAAAGTGTGAAAACCTGTGCTCGTGACTTCACATTTTTGTAACAATTGGATTATTAAGGGATGAAGGTAGGATGATTACTTATATACAAGATTTGCAATAGATTTGATTGAATTTGATAATTTTCTTTTTTTACGTAACAGTATTCATGTACAGAATTTTTTTGTGCATTAACAAAATGCAGATGCGTTAGTTTCAGTACACACGCTAAAAATGCATCATAACCAGCAATTACCAGTAATGTTACCGTAACATTTTTTTTTAAATAAAAATGAGACACCTATAGTTATGTAATTAGAATTTTCTGATAAATTTGATATCAAATACACATTTTCTTTTCTTGTGTTAATAAAATGACTTTTTCAATTTTTTTTTTGCTACTTCATACTATTTTCAGTAAATAATTTTTAAATTTTGATATATCTCGACCAAATCTTTATCCCTTTACTATCATTGGAAGTTTAATTTACCGATTGTCTTTTGTTTTTATCTTTTCCTTTGTGATTGTAAGTTTTCTTTTTTTTTCTGTTTCTCTCAATTTTATTTTTAAATTGCCGATCGTCTCTCGTTGGAGAATAAAGGAAATGTCTTTCGTTCCTCTATTCTCCACTGGAAGCTGAATGTACCGATTGTCTTCCGTCTTTCGTTTTTATCTCTTTTTTTTTCGTAGTTGTAATCTTGTTTTTTTCTTTGTTCGTGTTGTTAGTGTTATTTGTTGATTAAAACGTTTTTGTTTTTCTACTACTGGATTTTTCATTGCTAGCTTTTGCTGTTTTTTCTTTAGAAAATTTCCATTTGCCGATCGTCTTTCGTTTTCACAATTGAAGTGTCTTTTGGTTCCTCTATTCTTCATTGGAAGTTCAATATACCGATTGTCTTTTGTTTTATCTCTTCCTTTGTAATTGTAAGTTTTCTCTTCTTTTTTGTTTCTCTCAATTTTATTTTTAAATTGCCGATCATCTTTCGTTTTCTTAACTGAAGTGTCTCTCGTTCCTCTATTCTTCATTGTACCAATGTCTTTTGTTTTATCTCTTTTTTTTTTGTAATTGCAATCTTCCTTTTTTCCTTTGATTTTGTTATTAGTGTTATTTGTTGTTTAAAACGTTTTTAAAGTAGATTTTTGTTCGATGAAATTTCGTAGTAAATTCACAATCTTGGTTTCCGGGTTGGGAACCGCGTTAATTCTTCGTCTTGCCGACGTTTCGTCCATCTCACCGTGGACTTCTTCAGGGCTTCGTTGGAGGCTGTAGCTATTGATGTGGTCGCTGCTGCTGCTGTGAAGACTCTGAACTGGTTGTGGATAGGTTGTGCGTATTTATGCGGTCAGTCGTCCAGTTCACAGCAGCAGCAGCGACCACATCAGCAGCTACAGCCTCCAACGAAGACCTGAAGAAATCCACGGCGAGATGGACGAAATGTCGGCAAGACGAAAAATTGACGCGGTTCCCTACCCGGAAACCAAGATTGTGATGGATAACGGCCGCGGAAGCCTTCAAACCAAGCTTCGTAGTAAATTATTTTAAAACGGACACTAAAATTGGCACTAACGCTCGACGTTTCGCTATCGTTTTGTAGCTTCGTCAGGAGTGAAAGTAAATAAACAAAGTTGTCAAGTAAACCGGTTGTTAAGTAAATAAAGTTGTCAAGGGAAACAAAAACAGTAAAACGATCATTTTTGTTTCTTTTATTTTTTTTTTTAATTTAATTTTTTTTTAATTAATATTAAAATTGACAGATCTGTATACATTAGTTAAGCAGGATATAGATCTGTCAACTTTAATATTAATTAAAAAAAATTAAATAAAAAAAAATAAAAGTAAAAATAAAAGAAATAAAAATGATCGTTTTACTGTTTTGATTTCCCTTGATAACCTTATTTACTTAAAAACCGGTTTATTTGACAACCGTTTCACTTGACAACTTTGTTTATTTACTTTCACTCCTGACGAAGCTATAAAACGATAGCGAAACGTTGAGCGTTAGTGTCCGTTTTAAAATAATTTATTATAAAACGTTTTTGTTTTTGCAAACTTTCGCTGCTTTTTCTTCAGGAAATTTCCATTTCCCTCTCAATTTCGTCTTGAATTTGCAGATCGTCTTTTATTTTTTTAATGAAATTTTGGAAATTAAAAAAAAACGATTAAATTATTTTTAAACTTTTAAGTATCTCGAGCAAATTATGTTCTTTCATTATCATTGGAGAGTTAATTCACTGATTGTCTTCTGTTTTTATTTTTTCCTTTGTAATTGTAAATTTTCTTTTTCTTTTTTGTTTCAATTTTATTTTTAAATTGCCGATCGTCTTTCGTTTTCTTAACTGAAGTGTCTTTCGTTCGTCTATTCTTCATTGGAAGTTCAATATACCGGTTGTCTTTTGTTTTTTGTTTTTATCTCTTTCTTTGTAATTATAATCTTCCTTTTTTATTTGTTTTTGTTGTTGGTATTATTTGTTGATCGAAACGTTTTTGTTTTGTTTTTGTTTAAGTATCACGAGCAAATCTTTGTTCCTTCATTATCCTTGGAAGCTTAATTCACCGATTGTCTTTTGTTTTTATCTTTTCCTTTGAAATTATAAATTTTCTCTTTTTTTTTGTTTCTCTCAATTTTATTTTTAAATTGCCGATCGTCTTTCGTTTTCTTAACTGAAGTTCAATATACCGATTGTCTTTTGTTTTTGTCTCTTTCTTTGTAATTGTAATCTTCCTTTTCTCATTGTTTTTGTTGTTGGTATTATTTTTTGATTAAAACGTTTTTGTTTTGTTTTTGTTTAAGTACCTCGACCAAATCTTTGTTCCTTCATTATCATTGGTAGTTGAATTCACCGATTGTCTTTTGTTTTTATCCTTTCCTTTTTAATTGTAAGTATTCTCTAAGTTTCTCTCAATTTTATTTTTAAAATGCCGATCGTCTTTCGTTTTCTTAACTAAAGTGTCTTTTGTTCGTCTTTTCTTCATTGGAAATTTAATATACCGGTTGTCTTTTGTAGTTGTAATCTTCTTTTTTTCTTTGTTTTTGTCGTTGGTGTTATTTGTTGATTAAAACGTTTTTTTTTTTTTGTTTTTGTTTAAGTACCTCGACCAAATCTTTGTTCCTTCATTATCATTGGAAGCTTTAATTTATCGATTGTCTTTTGTTTTTATCTCTTCCTTTGTAATTGTAAGTTTTCTCTTTTTTTTTGTTTCTCTCAATTTTATTTTTAAATTGCCGATCGTCTATCGTTTTCTTAACTGAAGTGTCTTTCGCTGCTCTATGCTTCATTGGAAGTTCAATATACCGACTGTCTTTTGTCTTCTGTTTTTGTCTCTTTCTTTGTAATTGTAATCTTCGTTTTTTCTTTGTTTTTGTTATTAGTGTTATTTGTTGATTAAAACGTTTTTGTTCTGTTTTTGTTTAATTACCTCGACTTTGTTCCTTCATTATCATTGGAAGTTTAACTTATCGATTGTCTTTTGTTTTTATCTTTAAAAGTTTTATTATAATAACACATTCTGCGCTATTCAGGCACAAAGGGTGTCCCTAAATAGTGCACGTTTGTCGGTCTTTTGCTTTTTCTTTTTTTAACAAAATGCAGTTCGTATTACTTATATTTCGTTTTTCCTTTTTTCTCTTTTTTTTTATTATTGCTGTGAGGCCTCTAACGTTCTCCTCCTTTTTTTGTGAAACTTGTTTTTTTTTTTTGTTTTCGGCAAATTTTATTTTAAATTTCGTCGCAGTTTATTTCGCTGCTCTTTTGTTTCTTTTTATCAAATTAATTTTTCGTATTTCTTTGGCGTTTCTCAGCTTTTCTTTAAGTAGTTCTTAGTTTTCATCGGGATAACCTCGATTTTTCATTTGTTTTCTTCCATCTTGTTCTTATATTTGTTATTTCGTTCGAATTTTTTTGTTCTTTTTATTGATTTTTCTCGTTCTTTTTATTGATTTTTCTCTAGACTTCATTTGTTTTTCGATATTTGGATAGACCGCTATACACCCTGTATATAATAATATTTTTTTATAGGCTGGTTCATATGTAGATATAAGTAAATACGCAGTATTTAGTAATAGTTAGCCAAAGGGAGCGGATTCAAGATATCCTTGGGAGCAACAAGAATACTCGATTTTATTTGGAAATTGCCGATTTTCTTTTGTTTTCTTCACCGAAGTGACTCCTGTTCCTCTATTCTTCGTCGTTGGAAGTTGAATATACTGATTGTCTTTTGTTTTTATCTCTTGCTTTGTAATTGTAAATTTTCTCTGTTCTTGTTCCTCTCAATTTTATTTTTAAATTGCCGTTCGTATTTTGTTTTCTTAACTGAAGCGTCTCTTGTTCATCTGTTTTTCGTCGTTGGAAGTTCAATACACCGATTTTTCTTTTGTTTGTATCTCTCTCCTTGCAATTATAATCTTCCTTTTCTCTTAATAATTTATTATTATTATTTTTTATTATTAGTATTATTTTTTTTGTCTCTCTCAACTTTATTTTGAAATTGCCGATCGTCTTTTCCTTTCTTCACTGAAGTGTCTCTTGTTCCCCTCTATTCTTCATCGATATACCGATTTTTCTTTGTTTTTTTTCTCTTTCTTTTGTAATTGTAATCTTCCTTTTCTCTTTGTTTTTGTTGTTAGTATTATGTGTTGATTAAATTAATTTTCTAAGGAGATTTGAAAATTGAAAGAAAACTAATTTTCTCCGCATTTTTCCTTTTGTCAATTGACTTATCGCCTTTAGATTTATTTCCAGAAATGTTTTATATTATATTAACATGTAGTGCGGTCTTTCGTTTTTCTTTTTCAAACTAGAAAGGATAAAGGATATTGTATGAACTTGAAAATTACAGGTTTTTTGGCACCATAAGTAACATTCAAAAATTATCGGCAACAAAAGAATGTTACCTTACCGTAAATTTACCGTAATATTACCGATTCACAACACTAATCATAATTAGTTAATTACTTAACTAGTTATACAGTGTTTAGACGATTTTAAAATAAATTTTTCGAGTAAAAATTATGAAATCATTAAAAATTCAATATTTCCCCTGTCAATTCATTAAAAACATTATTGAACACATTCATTAAATAACATAAAGTTTTGAATTATTATTATTATTATGTTAAATCTGCAATGTTCTTCAAATAATAAACTCATAAAGATTATTTATGACGTTTGCCATCGCGCTTCTACCGACAATTTAAATGTTTGCATTTAAAAAATTAATCCTCTTTAGTACTCCCCCTTGGCAACGCGCACGTCTATGTAAAACTCGCATTTCATACCTACATCAAACTAAATGCGTATTTACTTTCGATTACAACAAAATATTTATAATTAAAAACTTCTTTTAAGAGCATTAAAATGTTGAAGTTTATTTCCGATCTTCAAAAGAATCCCTTTCTCCCTTCGTTTCGAACTCCTGCCGTTCATCGAGTTATGGATAACTAACTTATTCTGCAGCACAGATACAAACGATGATAATAATAACGCGATTCTGCCGAAACGTAGTTATATGGACCCCAAAACGAAATATAGGTAGAAAGCAAAAGGGGAGTCCTGCTGTGGTCGCATGCAAACAAGGGGAGATCCCCGACATCTTTTTATTAATGCACGCACCACCCCTGCGCCGCTACCTTGTTCGCACTAACTCGCGTTGTCCGCTTCATTTAGTCCTCGGAAGAGGGTGTCGTCTTAGCTTCTTGAATTTCCCTTATTTCCGGCTTAGCCCCCCCCACCGCGCACTCGAAAAAATAACGAACGGGGCTTAAAAGTTTATAAACAAAAGCCCCGGGGGGAGCTTTATTAAAAATAATGAAAGAATCCGGCCCAGACAAATTTCAATAATATCATCTGCGTAGGCGCGCAGGTACGTTAATGAGATACAGAGTAATTAAAAAAGTTCGCGAGGACGAGCAAGGAGAAATTCGTTTTGAAGTCGCCGGCTGGAAGTTTCCGAATTAAAATTAATGAGCTAATGGTGTATTAAAATTTGTTTTCGGGGGTCTTTATCTGGACTTGATGTAAACGAGCGCGCCAGTAATCTCGTTTGTTTTTTTTTGAATCGAAAAATTCAATTTGGGGAACGCAGAGTAGTATTCGAAGCTTTTCTCGATTCGGCGGCGTTGTGTGTATTTTCCTCGTCTGTCCCTTATTGAATTAAAAGGCAGAGAAGTTGATTGAAAGTTTCAAATATTTTTTGTGATGAGGAATTAAATTTGAAGGAAGTAATTTCCGTTTACTTCTTTGTGTTCTTGTGTTGTATACAGCACGTGTTACGACCCTATGGTCAGACACCACAATTTCGTGAATTTTCGCCATCGTCCCATTTATATCACGTTAATCTCGATCTTAGTAAACAAACATTAACGCTGTGACTATAGGCGCGTGACACTTATTGTATATGTAGAACTAGGATATTTTATACTTTCCTTTTATACAACGACACCTTCGAATTACCATTTTCCATGATGCTACCTAATTGTTAGCCATTTAATTCGTTAAAGAGGACAAATGTCAGTATTCTACTCAGCAATCAACAATCACTGAAGAAAAAGTCATCTCTTTAATTCATCTGCTCTTCACACTTTATTCTGGAGCGAAGGTAAAGATGTAACAGAATAGGTAATGTCCTTACGAATAAAGGTGATCTTCAGTTAATTATTGGTTGCTCTGTGTATGAAAATAAAAATGATTAAAGTCACCCCCCCAAATACTCCTTTTGATTCGCAGTTTCATCTATTTCGTCACATCTGGCGTGAAACGCGGGCAATGTAAATCCGACGTCATTTAACACCACGCAGTAATTTTCCATCATAAACAGGAGAGCAAGCAGGGACTAATAATTCCGTGCCCCCAGTTACAAACAGCCCCCACAAAGTGTAGCCGGCTAGTCATTCCGGCCGCGCATCCTGTAATGACCCAACCCACGGGCCTTCCCCGCGGCCAACCCCGTTCTAAATACTCGGCAATAGCGTTTTAATACCGGAGAGGCCGCTCTTAATGGGGATACACTTGTGAACTGTAATGGCACTTACAAAGGGATGATAATTTAGAGGTTAAGGCTCAGGAATTCTTAGTTGTATTCATTAAATTACAACGAAAAAAAAAACGATAATGGTGGCATAATTTTAAAACGGGAAAAATTAAATAATCATGCGCAGGGTTGGATTAAGCCTAAGCACAGCAGAACTCCTCACCATCTAAAAAAAAAATCTTGTTAATGGAAGTATATGTTCGTTTTTGGGTTCCATTTTTGATTCAGCTGTACCATTTGCATCCGGCAGGTGGCACTAGAAAATGGACTGTGTCTGCGGGGCCTTTTCATTTGCCCACCCTAAGCAGGTGGTTATTATGTTTAGTAATTAATCCAACCCCGACCTCACTCTTCAAGTCGAGATGATGCTAGTTAACAAATATATGTTATCCCTATCAAACTGGATAAAAAAATGTATCTGCTGCTATTTGAAAAAAAAAAAAAATGACTATCGCTTGACAAAAATAATACATCAAAAATGATACACTTTTGTGGTATTTGAAAATCAGTCTCGAGTGATTTTTGAATTACTGAAATCGCACTGTTAATAACAGAGTTATAGCGTGGTGCGCTTTTCGTGAGACAGACGGTATATACAGGTGTCCCTAAATTACGTGGACATGGTTTAACCACGGGGTTCAAAACTAGATGATTGAACCTAACATATCTATATCCTAAAGTGCTTCGTTAAGTCAGACTTCTGCTTCGAAGTTCTTGAAAAAAAAGCAATTTTTTCAGTAACAAAAGAAAATGTTTTTGTAATTGTTGATGCTTCTTGCGGTTTAGTGTTTCGTTTTTATTTTATTTCATTTCATTTCGTTTTTTGTTCTCGTCCTGCTTTCACATCATTTTTTATTTTCGTTTCGTGTTCTGTTTCCATTTCATTTTTTGTTTTCGTTTCGTGTTCCGTTTCCATTTCATTATTTTTTATTTTATTTAAAGAAAAGAAACCAATCAATCCAAGCAATTTTTTAGAAATAAATTGTCATTTATTTCCTGCGATCCTCTTTTGTTTCTATTTAATTTTTTCCTGTTTTTATTTCATTTTTATTTTTGTTTCTGCTCTGTTTTTACTTCATTATTTTTTTATTTAATTTAAAGTAAAGAAACCAATCTAAGCAATTCTTTCTAAATAAACTGTTATTTGCTCGCGGTGGTGTTTTGTTTATATTTCGTTATCTTTTGTTTTTATTTCTTGTTCTGCTTTTATTTCACCTTTTGTTTTTGTCTTGCGTTGTGTTTTTATTTCGGTAGTTTTCATTTTAGATAAAGAAGAAAAAAAATTTTTTTTAATGAACCGTCATTTGTTTGCGATCGTCTTTTGTTTGTATTTCATTATCTTTCGTTTTTATTTCCCGTTCTTTTGTTTTTATTTTTTGTTCTCTTGTTTTTATTTCTTCTTCTGTTTTCTGTTTTTATTTAATATTCTGTTTTTGTTTCGTATTGTTTTTGTTTCGTTAGTTTTTATTTTATTCAAAGAAAAAAGAACAATCTAAGCATTTTTTTAGTCAACTGTCTTTTGTTTGCGATCGTCTTTTGTTTTTATTTAATTTTCTTTCGTTTTTATTTCATTTTGTTTTGGTTTTATTTCATTTTGTTTTGGTTTTATTTCATTTTCTTTTGTTTTTATTTCGTTTTCGTTTTTTGTTTTTATTTCGTTTTCTTTTGTTTTTATTGTTCTGTTTTTTTTTCATCTTTTGTTCTTGTTTGGTGTTGTGTTTTTATTTCGTTAGTTTTTATTTTATTTAAAAAAAAAACAACAATCTAAACTTTTTTTTCAAATGAAGTGTCATTGTTTTCGATCGTTCATTGTTCTGATTGATTGATTGATTGATCGTCTTTTGTTTGTATTTCATTATCTTTTGTTTTTATTTCTTTTTCTTTTGTTTTTATTTCATTTTCTTTTGTTTCTATTTCATTTTCTTTTGTTTCTATTTCATTTTCTTTTGTTTTTATTTCGCTTTCTTTTGTTTTTATTTCGCTTTCTTTTGTTTTTGTTTCGTGTTGTGTTTTTATTCCGTTAGTTTTTATTTTAGATAAAGAAAACAACAATCTAAGTAATTTTTTTAATGAACCGTCATTTGTTCGCGATCGTCTTTTGTTTTTTATTTCATTATCTTATGTTCTTATTTAATTTTCTTTTGTTTTCATTTTATTTTCTTTTTTAATTTCGTTTTCTTTTGTTTTTACTTCTTGTTCTGTTTTTATTTCATGTTTTGTTTTTGTTTCGTGTTGTTTTTCTTTCGTGTTGTTTTTGTTTCGTTAGTTTTTATTTTATTTAAAGGAAAAAAGAACAATCTAAGCAATTTTTTTAATGAAATGTCATTTGCTTGCGATCGATCGTCTTTTGTTTGTATTTTATTAACTTTTGCTTTTATTTCATGTTCCGTTTTTGTCTTACTTGAAGAAAATAACCCAATTTTAGGGAAGACGATGTTCATGCTTCTCGTTAATTTTTTTTTTCATTAAGTGCCATTTATTTACAGCGGTCTTCTTTTGTTTTTATTTCATTTGTTTGTTCTTGCTTCGCGTTCTGTTTTTATTTCATTGTTTTTTTTTTATTTGACTTAAAGAAAATAACAACCGTCATTTATTTGCTGCGATCGTCTTTTGTTTCTACTTAATCTATTCTGTTTTTATTTCATTTTTATTTTATTTTTTCGTTTTCCGTTTTTATTTAATTATTTTTTATTTAATTTAAAGAAAAGAAACAAATTTTTTTGCGATCGTCCTTTGTATCTCATTATCTTTTGTTTTTATTTCATATTCTCTTCTTATTTTACTTAACGAAAATAAACTAATTTATGCAATTTCTTTTGGTTCTTTTGTTTTTAATGAATCGTCATTTGTTTATTTGCGTTTTTCACATTTGCCGCCAGATAACTGATCGCCTTTTGTTTTCGTCGAATCGAATCAAAATAATTTTTATGGAACCTTGTAAAGGGTCTTTCATAGTGATAGGATTTTAATTTTAAATGAAACAAAGATGGTTTGACATATCAATTTAGTTTTTGCTTTATTTTGAAGCTTAGACAGTGTAGTCATGTTTGAAACAAGATATCGTTTAAATGTCCACTACGGCTTTGTTTACACTAACGCACCCTATTGCACCAATTTTCGATCACCCTGTACAACATTTGCGGCCGCATGCCGGCGATAGCTCGACAAATTTTGGCTTCCAAAGTGATCGCAGAATGTCACGATCTGAACTTTTTATTACTTTTATTATCACATCGCAATTGCGAATAACTAGGACAGGTCGGTTTGATTTGCAGTGGAAGTCTCAAGCTATGCTGACGAGGCCCCAAATAGGGTCGAAACAGCTGTACAGAGGACACTCGAGGAATCCACTGCAATCAAAACCGACTTGCAAAAAAAGTTATTATTTTACTTTCTTCACGCCATCGTACTCGCCGATATCAAAAACCTAAAAGTGACCGCTCTCTAGTTATGACAGAATAACTTTATATTAGATGTTTCTCTTCTTTATTGTTCTTATTTTTTCTTTCAAAATTAATTTATGCAAGCGTAAGCCAATGAATGAAACGAAAAAAAAATCTATTGTATTTTTATGACGGATGGAAAATTGAAGTTGCTTTGAATCCATTGTACCTGTCGTGACTCGGAGCTTTTTACTTTCCAAAGCAGATTTTCTTTCATTCACTTTCAATTACGCCGCCTCCATCCCAAGGCAAATCTCCCGCCCGCTTATTTAATTAATTTAAACACAAGTAAAAGATTAAGACCGGGGTCGTTTTCATTCGCGACGGATTAGAAGACTTAATTGCTTTCTTAAAACGCGCCGCTTCCTTTTTCTTATCTCTCCCGCAAGAGCACTTTACGTTCCACGGATTAAAATCGCATTCGAAACGTGGAAACGTTAGTAGTGACCGAAAGGTCGGCCGCTTTTGTTATACGTAGGTATTGCCGCTGTCTCTCGTCAGGGGGATGGTAAGGGATGTATCGCACTAATTTGCCACATTCCTTCTACCCTAGGCCTACCTAGAAACCAAATTTCCGCTCCCTTGTAATTACTTAGGATTCTATTAGTGAACAGCAGATGTTAAGCTAAACAAGATTAGAGAATTCCAAATTCCCATCAATGCAAACACGGATGGATTTGATAAATTATATAACGCGCCCTGCCGACGCCGAACAACCCCCGGGGCGGCGCGGGCGCTTCTGTGAATTAGATGTTAATATTTAGGCTTTCGATTCATAATACCAGATTTAGATCCAAAGCAGTTGGCAGTTGCTATGAAGATGATGTAGTGCATACCCATTTTTCGTTGTGGAGGTGCAAATTTTTGAAGGGTGGTCTTTTGAATGACAATCACATCAATGTTGTGGTTATTTAAGGAGAGGTGAGCATGTACGTTTCGATCGCCATACATGTGCAAATTCGTCGAATTTCCGCCAACAACCGCACGCAATCGATCCATGCCCGGCTTCAACGAAGGGATTGTAAACTCTCTCCCCACGGTGTTTAGTTGCTAATCTGTTTCACCCTCGCTACAACTGTACTTTTGCAGGCCGCCCCCGTCAACCCGATGGTCATGTAAGCGCGTGTGACTCAGGCCCAGCACGTCACCATGCATGTGTCAAAATATAGATAAGGACACGGGCGAATTTGCAAGGGAAATATCTCGGGGGTGCGCAATTAAGGTACACCCGAAGTGGACAGAATGTTGAGGACAGTTCGTATTAGAATTGTAGATTTATCGCCCTTTGTTGTTGAACAAACTTTTCCCTTTGAATTAGGTAGTTATCAAATTTAAGAAAGTCTCATATAACCCCTATAAGTAGTTAGAAAAAGAATTTTTGATGATAATCAGGAAAATCTGTTGAATGTGTATTGGTGGTCCCAAATTTTTGAACAGCAGTGTACATACAGATTTTTAAGAGAGTTCTTCTTCTTTAACCACGTAATAATATATAAGCCATCGATTTCTTCCATTTATAATTCAAATAGTGAAGCAGGACTTACCTCAAACGCGAGGGTTAAAGCTGATTTTTCCTGGCGCAGCTGTTCGGCCTGCTTCTTGTACACCAGCATCGAACGCACCGACTCCTCCATCCTGCAAGCAAAAAGAAAACACATGATTAACTTCCGCAGAGAACCTCATCAGCGATCGAAAGCTGGTGGCGGTTTAATATGAAGCCGCCCTCGTCGCCCTCTCTTTCTCTCCTGGGGACATTACCGCCATCTGTTACACGATATGCCACTTCGCATTGTCACTCGCTTTATTTTCTTATTAACTACGACACTGGTTAATGCAACTAATTAATTTCGGATTCGTTTAAGGGCCCCGGAGATTTATTCTCCGGGTAATAAGGGCCTACATTCGTCTCGGATATTAATTATTTCGAAGGCTGCCGGGTACATTAAAGGCAGATGTAGAATAATTATTTTAAAATTGGTGATATTAAGTTTCGTTGATTGGATTACCCATACAGGGTGTTACTAAACTTCAATCATTTACGAATGTTAAGCTAACTTAATTACAGTTCTGTTGAACTACTTGCTTTGTGCCAAGAATGTTTATCGTCATTGATGTAATAATGATGAGGTCTTTATATATATGTATTTCTGACGTATATAAGTACATTAAAGTGACGTAACTGGCAGACGTCTGAAAGGGATGAGAAACTCACGATTTACAATGCCGAGATTGCGAACGGGATGCAGCGTGTGTATTTCATTCCACTTTATGTATGAGGCTTCCCGCTGCAAGGAAATGATATTCATCCAGAACTTAATTGAAAAATCCCTTGGAAATAACGTTTGCCGACCGTTTTATTGGGACAGAGGAGGATTTATCGGGGCGCTCTCCTTTTACGACGTCAGAATTATTCGCATTTCGTGTTTGTGTAAGTGAACTTTTAACGTTAACAGATTTCTGGAAAGGTTGTGATCAATATAAAAGTGAATTAGGGTAGGCGTTGGAATTTAAATGCATGTTAATCATAACAAGTGATCAAATGAAAAATGAATTAGAGTTGGCGATGCAACTAAACACGCATGTGTGCATTTAGTTCATCGAACGTTCGTTCAGTCACTTTGACGTTTCTACAAAGCAAGAAAATCGTTTTATTTTAAAAAAATTAAAGCAGGTGCCTAAAATGACTACTACCTGCTGCATCAAGACACTTTTTAACTCTATGAATAACTAAGTGAGTAACGTTAAACAACATTTTCGGCGTTATTTATGTCACAATTCATTGTCAATCAATTGTCACATAAACAACGCGACGGAAATGACGTTAATCACGTAGTTATTCATAGAATTCAAAAGAATCTAGATGCAGCAGGCAGTGGTCATTTTAATTTTTTTTTTAATATAGCGATTTTCTTGCTTTGCAGAAACGTCAAAGCGACTTGAAGGAACGTTGGATGAATTAAATGCACACAAGCATGCTTATTTGCATCGCCAACTCTAATTCATTTTTCACTTGATCACTTCTTACCAATTTAATTAAATTATTTATTAATTAGTAAACAGAACCAGGAGAGGAATACACAACGTTAGAAATTGAATTATTCTCTTCATTATATTACAACGTCTTTAATAAAAGTATAAATTAAATAAAAGAATGTTTAATAAGGAGTTGCAATTAAAATATTAATTATATAAACAATTAAAACTACGTATTATTAATTTTTATGCTTAAATAATTTATGTCGGAGGAAATTTTATACCACCGTAGATCTTTTGGAAGGAACTCGATCCTGAGGGATTCTTTGGAGAAGAATCTATAACGTGGTCTTGCGTGGTCTGGACGGTGACGTCACTTCGTCCCCTCGGTCTCGCAATTCCGTCACAATATCATTGTTTTCAAAAACAAAAAAAAAGAAACGTACACTCTTGAATTTACTTTTAGTAGATTTATATTGGGTGTCCGGTAAAGAATGGGCCACACTTCAAGAATGGCTTCTTTGGATCAAAATAAATTATATATAGCCTTAGATCAATGTATGTTAGTGCAAATTTGCTTCATTAAATAAATTATAGCCTTTTTCAAAGATGCACGACGAGGATAAGTCTTTCACCTTCAAAATAAAGTAAACCATTGAGATGACGATGAGGATAAGCCTTTTTGTTTGAAATTAGAAACATCGAGGGCTTCAAAGCAAGGCCAAGAATCCAAATCGTGTCTAATTGAAGATAAGGTTTAAAGGATTTTTAGATTCTTTGGATTCCTCTCAGCCCAATTCTGTTTTATGTTCGCCTATTATTTTTTCTAGTGAATTTAGCTTTTGTTTTCCTAACAATGCCTATAAATGCCCTGGCGTTTGTTAAATATAAGGATCTCGGAGGCTTTGTTTAGTTTTGTTGGGCGCGAAAGATTAAAAAATTAAAGTAAAGTAAAATAAATCCAAATTAAAAACACGACGAGGACTTGCCTTTTTGCTTCAAAGTAAAGAAAACTGAAACTTTTTTAATTTCAACTCAAATCAGAGATACCAGAAGGCAAAACAAGGATGTGTATCAGTTCCTGATTGAAGATGGGTTTAAAGTAATCGCAAATATTTTCAGATTTAATCTGAGCCAGCCCAGCTCTGTCCTAAAATCTGCTATTTTTTGAACTCCTGTTATCCCAAACCAAGAAGACTTCTTTTTTAAACCCAAATCAGAAGCACGATGAGGACTCCCTCGCCTTTCAACTTTCAAAATAAAGTAAACCATTGAGGTGATGATGAGGACAAGCATTTTGTTTCAAATTAGAAACACTGAGGGCTTCAAAGCAAGACCAAGAAAATAAGGTTTAAAACGGTTTTGGTTACAGTGGATTCCTCGAGCATCCTCTGTACAGTTGTTTCAGTCCTATTTGGGGCAGCAGAAGCCTAGCTCGAGAATTCCACTACAATCAAAACCGACTTGCAACAAAATTTGGAAAACTTTCATTATGCTTTGACAGCACGCATGGCCGTCTTGTATGGGATGACTTGTTAAGTAGCAAACTGGCTGCAATTTGTCTATCCTAATGCAATAGTAGGTTAGAAAGCGATAGCAGGATGTCGCGATCTAAACTTTTTATAAAATAATACTTCAAACAAAAATAGAAAAAGTCAATATCAACAAAAATGTCAGTATCGAAATAATTACTGCCATTTCAATAAATTTCCGGCCATTTTTCTCAAAACTGATGTACTTTTTAAAGTAATTTAAATGTCGTTTCAAGAAAATGAATCACTTTTTAAAAATATCACATCCGAATTCTTAAATGATTGTAATTTGTAATTAGAAATAGGATATTTAAGTTGTTGGCTAGGTGCATAGTACTTAAGAAGTTCTATTTGACAAGTACGTCCATTTTGTTATGAACACTTTCTCTTGAGAGGATTATTCAAATAAATAACTGTAAAATACTTTTAAAAAAATAGAAAACATCAGCATCAACAAAAACTGTAAGTAAGTAAAAAAAAATTATGACAATAAACAAAGAATGGTCAGGATCTCTAGAGCGCCCCCTATACGTTATGTTAAAAATAAGCAGACATTCAGATTCAGCAGTACAAGAAACCCCTAAATATCAAATTTCAATTAAATATCTCAAAGAATGGGCGAGTTTTTCTAAAAATTGAAATCATAACTTTTTAATGAGCAAAATTGATCTAAATCGATTTATTTTGATCTAAAGAAGCCACGCCTGAAGTATCACCCGTTCTTTACCGGACACCCAGTATAAGTCAAGTGTCTAAAAGCAATACATACATTTCAAAACAAAATTACTAAAGTAGGATAAGAAAATAATTCTTACATCGCAATTTAAAAACTGAACTAAAAACTAAAAGAGATGCCAGTTTTGATTATTCATTTGTAAGTAACTGTACATTATTAATTTGTAAGTAACTGTACATTATTCATTTGTAAGTAACTGTACATAACTATTTATTTTCTCTACTTTCTTAAAAGTTCAAAATCTCTGAGGTCTAGGTCAACTAAACCGAAAAAAATTGGGTTTTAGGTCGGTAAGAAAAAAATCCCTCTTCAGATCACGCAGCATTTGTTGGTGTTGGTTCTTTGCAAGCAGTTTGTTTTTATTTTTTTTTTTTAATTTTTTGTACACTCTTGAAATATGAAAACCAAAGTCAGTACGTGTTTGAAAAATTATTTTGAATTAAACTTGAATATTTAATCAAATAAACGGAAGTTTATTTTAAGATTTTACGATTTTTTTCTTAAATTTGATTGATGTGTTGACTATTTCAAAATCTTCACGTATCAAGATATAAATGAGCGCCCTGTATAACATCTTAACAATTAATACCCCATAGGGCTAGTTTTACTTTCGTCGGATAAGAACAGAATAAAACTATTCGCCGAATATTCTTTAACCTTCCTCCATATCCAGAATAGCGTTATACTCAGTTTATCCGACGATTGTAAAATCGAACCTTAATCTGATAAGACAAAGCAAATTCTGATTTCTTCGATTTTTGTCGTTTTTATATAGGGCGTTTATTCAAATATTTTGCACCCTACGTAGAGGCTTTAGTTTAGGAGCTGGAGGAAAATGAAAAGAAGAAAAACAAAAGCGCATTGCAAAGTAGAGAAAAAATGCAATTTTTGTGTTATTTTTTTTAATGGAACACTCTGTATATTGTTTGCTGAAATGAAAGCTCATATTTTCCCGATTTCTATATCATTTTTTTTTTTTTTTAGTTAGAAAATGACGAATATTTTAAACGTAACAAAAGGAATTAATAATAAAGAATTTTTTGAATTTGGCGCCACGTTTTATGCAGTGTTATTCGCAATTTTGGGGAAATTTATCTTTTATGTTGTTTGGCCCAACGTTTGGTGGTTGTCCATTTTAATGGACAATTTTATGCAGTGCAGTTCTACAGTCCCAAGTTGTCGAGCCAATTTTATGCGGTGAATGGCCCCTTACTTTGGGTTAGCCGAATTTGGGCCTTCTCTTTATTTCTGTATTTTTTTTATTCTTATTATTATTTGGGCTTCTTTTTTTGACGAATTCGGGCGTGGATCTTGCAGACAAGTTCTTTGTTGTGGGGGTGCAAAGTGTGATAATTTTGAGATGCTAATCGTCAACGTCAACATCTTGAACATCAAAATTCTAAAAATAAATATAAGACGAGATGAGATAAAATGTCATCGGAAGGAACAAGGAAAAAGAAAAAAATACAAGAATTCAGACAAAAATTTGCTCGCTTCACAGTAGTTTTTGGGGGGGAGGGTCACACGTCGCTGAGCGATCAACAAAATCATGACATGGACGACAAGAAATGTCCCAGTGACAAACAAAATGAGAAACGTCAAGAAACATCAGAATAACAAACGTTACTAGCAATGTCACGTTGACAGATACGAGCGAAACGTAACGTTGACGTTGACGATAACAATCGTCAATGTCAACATGTCAAAATACATATAAGAAGAGACGAGATAAACGTCATAAGAAGGAACAACAAAAAAGAAAAAAAAAATGCAAGAATTTCGACAAAAATTCGCTTCATGGTAGTGGGGATGGGGGAGGGGGGTTATACGTTGCTTGGCGATCAACAAAATCATGTCACAGACGACAAGAAACGTCCAAGTAACGAACGTCAAAATGAGGGACGTCAAGAAACGTCAGACTAACAAACGTCACTAGCTATGTCACGTTAATAGATACGAACGAAACGTCACGTTGACATTGACGATGACAATCGTCAATGTCAACATCTTGAACATCAAAAATCTGAAAATAAATATAAGGGAAGACAAAATAAAATGTCATAAGAAGGAACAAGGAAAAAAGAAAAAAATACAAGAATTTAGACAAAAATTCGCCGCATAGTAGTGGTGAGGGAGGGGGGGGGTCACACGTTGCTTGGCGATCAGCAAAATCATGACATGGAGGACAAAAAAACGTCCCAGTGACAAACGTCAAAATGAGAGACATCGAGAAAATCAGAATGACAATGTCACGTTGACAGATACGAGCGAAACGTCGCGTTTACGTTGACGAGTCTTTTCATTCAAAATGTCTTGTGACGTAATTAAATGTGTGTGTGTGTGTCGAAAGTGCATTCGGTTATGAAAACAATTAGTTTTACAAACCAATTTTTTGCAAAACCCGAGTTTGTTGACTTGGATTAGGTCGGTTTTACGCAAAACTCGTTTGTTACTTGCTCACTGCGGCTCGCCTTGGCTCGCAATTTGCAAACTCGTTCGACAAAGTGCGACTTTGCTGCCTTGGTACATAAATAACTATCATTTAACGCTGAGAAATGCAAAAAAATAGAAATTCAGTTTCGTTATTTAAAATGCCAACGTACAATTTGATAAGTAGTTTAGAATTCATTTAAGAGATGTCGCTCTTGAATGAATTTCAAAGTATTTATCAAATTAAGGCCCAGTTTTAGAAACATAATATAAGGATCGGATAATTTTTAACCTTCGTCCATATCTACATCACCGTTATTCCAAGAATATTGTTATACTCGGTTTATCCGACAATTATAAAATCGGGCCTAAATGTCATTCCTCAAAGGTTTATTTTAATTCTGTTACTTTCCGGTGTAACAGCTTAAACCAGGTAAATTCTTATTAAATAAATATCAAGGGATGAATGTCACTTTGAACACTTCTTCTAATGATTAAATCAGATTTGCCGAATTAATTTTGACGAAATGAAATTTCCTTACTTTAAATTCGAGGTTCAAATCAAATTTCTCTGTCCTGTCCTCCGTTGTAGGCTGTTCGTGCGTAAAGAGCTCTCCATCATTCGATTAAACGGAAAATTTCCTAACTGGGTTACATCGTCCATGTGACAATGACACTATCGTCTTTTGATCTCGGGATCGAGGGGTAAAAGGCATCTTACGTCCAAAACTTAAACAAAGTGACGGCATCTGACATTGAGAAGTGGGCGAAAGTGGCTGACGGAGGGCATCTGGAGGGCTCTTAGTTCCATCCGGAGTCCTCGACCGTTGCCTTCGGCGAGGGGGCGAAGGGGATGGATCTCATCATGTCCACGAGCACGTGCCTGTCCTCGTTCTGTCCTCGGCAGTTCCTTTGTAACTTATGATGCGAAAAATTACGCCCAAATGGGACGGAATTTAATCAGCGGGAGTAATCGCGATTTTACTGCGATTTTTTCTTTATTTGGCGCGCGCGCGTGCGCCCTCGCCGCCCTATTTCTTTTGATCATGCTCGCCCTCCTCGCAACACTAACTCACCAAAACGCATTAATCGCATTAGGCCTTTCTCTTATTATTTGCCAGGTCTCCAAACTTATTAGTCCTTTTACTGCGAGGGCTGTAAACCGTGAGCTTTACGCTGTACGCGGCTTATCGCCAATAACGTGCCCCCCCCTGCAGCTTTTGACGATATCCAGCGTCGCGGCTAGATATTTCGGCGCAGATATAAATAACGAGCGAGTCGGCTTTATCTGGCCCTGTTTTGTTTCCTTCAAATCAAAATAGAAAGGAATAGGCTATTTCCTTGGCACATATTGTTATCTCGGAGAATAAAAGCATTCTACTGAGAAATAAAGCGTTTCCATTGAAGGCTGCGTTTCTTTGTGTGTTTTGGACACGGAAGAAAAACGGATTCCATACATAATCTTGTCACAGTTGGATTAATCTTGTACAACATACAACTTGTTTCCTTTGCGGATCTTATCCCATTTTCTATTCGACTTGACGGTGCGTACCGAATTATAAATGTCATGCTTAGCAGTTAATGCAATTCATCCTTGAGTATTCTTAATTTATTTCATACAGAGCAGCATTACTTCGAAAGCGCTTTTACGAACTTCTCGTCCCAAGTTCCCGGATTCTGAAAGTTTGAAACTACACGTTTCTTCACTTACGTTAAAAATCCGTCGCCTAGATGCGATTTTTATTTGTGTTTTTCCCCCCGCGCGTCGTCGTGTCTCTAGTATAACGCAATCAGCGAAAACTATGCGCCAACTACATAGAATTGGGCGAAATCCGGGGGCTTCGAGAGGAAATTAATTATGATGGCTTTGTTCGCTTTTCCAACTACGACTAATTCGTGTTTCTCTACGTTTATGATTGCAACGGCGCACTAATTTAATTTGATAGTCGCTCGCTCGACTGCCGGGCCTCGGCGTGAGGCACAACATTTAATTCCGGTTTGGTAATTAAAATTATTATCGTCGGAGCATGGCCCACACCCGCAATGAAATGTATCCGTCGAACGAACGTGACGTTTTCAAAATGGATTTATACCTACGCCGACCGCGACTATTACGGTATTTAAAATCACCGTTCGTATTTATGCGATGCGTTAATTAAAAAGGGGGACCGAAAAATGTGCAAATTACAGGGGAATTATAACACCATGAAGAGTATTCAAATTGTAGCTAATTTTTTATTTGGAGAACGTTTTTTTTTTTATTTTAAGCCAGTTGTTGATGACCAGAGCGATTGTCAATCGGAGCGCTGCGCGTTATACAGGGTCTTTATCAATTAATTTAAGTATCATTCATAAGATTCACAATAATATTATTATGACTCAAGCTCTTTCTTGTCCGTTAAAAAATATATAAATAATATTTGTTCCGAAGAAGGGGCGCGTCAGTAGAGTCCGGCGCCTGTGTGCAAAATTTTAGGTGGCGCCCCCTACTAGTCTCTAATTTCAAAAACTTACAACTCATAATACGATAATAAGTAATACGATATAGTGTGTCCACTACAACAGTTGAATGTAGGAAGTTAAAACTGCAGTAAATTGTCTTATACAGGGTGACTGACAATTGTTCAATCAAAAAAATAGTAAGAAAATGAACGTTATAGATTACGGGAAAAATGTTCTACGGAACAGTTTACAATTAATTATAAATTTACTCTAAAAGCATGCAGAGTTCATTTGTTGCTCTTTCTTAACCAGGAATGTATCGTCGTTTCGAGTACATTTTTAGAGATTAATTATTTTTCGAAAACTAAAGTACATAGAACGAACATAGTCTCAACGACTAACGCGAAGCAGCAGCAAGACCAATAGCAGCAGCTGTAGCAGCATCACCACCAGCAGCAGCCCTGAGAAAGTTCTTCTGCAACGAAGAACGAAACGTCGGCAGTGAAGAAATCCGAGACACGCGGTTCCAACCGGAAGCCAAGAATTCAACAATAAAGTACATAGACTTTTTCTTAACATTTCTTCCGTACACCGGCAAGTCGCTTCTCTTCTTGGCTTCTTTTTTTGCCGAAATAATTGTCAGTCACCCTGTATGTACTTATTCATCAATAGTACTTTGATTGAAAAATTAATTCTGCTGAAATAAAATTTACAAACGGTGTGTCCACTACAACACTAGAATATAGGAAGTTAAAACTGCAGCAAATTATCTTATACAGGGTGACTGACAATTGTTCCATCAAAAAAATAGTAAGAAAATGAACGTTATTGATTACGGGAAAAATGTTCTACGGGACAGTTTACAATTAATTATAAATTTACTCTAAAAGCATGCAGCGGCATTTCGTACGAAATACAACGGCAGTTGTTACAAATGCGGCAGTAAATTGGAATATGAAGTCCTATGATTATTACTTTATTGACTTATTAACTGTACACCATGCGACCTTGACACATGTCAATTTTGTTCGCGTTGTGTCATTTTACGCGAACTAATTATTAGTAATTTCTAAAATAACTGGAATTACGTATGAATTAAGGCCTAAAGAGTAACGAATTGACAAATAATTGTGTAAAGCGACAAAACGAAACCACTGCTGTCAAAGAAGGTGTTCAAAATGGATGCCATTATTATCTTAACCCATCTTCTCATGTTCTCTCGTTCAAAAACATGCTTTGTTAAATTAATTTTTTTCTATATATAGGGTGTCCGGCCACGATTGTCCTTTGTCCTGATTATTTACTCCATGGAAATTGTTTCGAATCAAAGCAGTGGTATTGTAAATTCTGTTTGTTAACTCTTGAAGCAGTATTTACTGGAATATACCATCTACTTCATCTACTCTCACAAAAAAAAATCACAAGGATTTAAATCTAGTGATCGCGGGAACCAAGGCACAGGCCCGTTACGTCCGACCCATTTATTGGTGTAATTAGTATTTACCCAATCTAGCAATCGGGCAACTGGTTGTAAAAGCTTTCACATCGATATCGCACGGAGACGTAAAATAATAAAACTTTATTAGATGCGCCTGTAGAATGCACGAGTTTTAAACATCGTTAGTGCTGTGCGAACAATTTTTGATAATTTCCACTAAAAAGCATGCGTGAATGAATGTCACAGATTACGAGGAAATATATCAAAAATTCTGTGGGACGGTTAGTAATTAATTGTAAATTCACCCAAAAGAGGAGGTACGTTTAAACTAAAACGCTAAATTCACAGCTGTACGTGTGACATCGATCCTTTTGTGATATTCACTTAGAACTAAGCTTGTATAGCTTCACGCTGACACAATAACGGACTGTCAAAGAGCTGACGGAATAGCAATGCCATACTCGTACGATAAACTGTGATTTAATCAAATTCGCTTATGTTAAACTCGAACAAATTATTCAATGTCGTAAAAATAATACGATTTACAACTATTGTGCGACAAACACAGGATAGGGTGGCAAACGCGTCTTGAATTTGTTAAATTCTTAATAGATTTGTGTTAGTAATTCGTCTTTTATAATCATAGACCTTGTTTCTCATTGAACGGTGCACACATAACGAAATTATAATAATTAACAGATACGAATGTGTTTACTGATTACAATATTTTAAATTCTGGTTGTCAAATGTTTATGATGGACACGTTGTTTGTGGGAGTAATCTTAATTTACAATACAATTTGAATTAAAATTAAAGAAAAATATTAGGAATTCTTAACATGGCGTTTTTTTGAATTGTTTTCGTGTTGTAGTGATTTATTTGTTTACCTATCAAAGCTGATGTTCAAAGTGGACCGTTGTTATCCTTTGTATGGAATAATTTACTTCAGGTGATTTGCATGCTTTCCGAGCTCGTATTTCATCTGTTTAAAGGTCAAGTTAAAGCCCGACGCCGCGCCTTAACACTCATAAAACTAAAAACACTTTTTTGTATTTATTTCGTTCATCTGCTTTCATTTCTTAAACAGGGGGGTATCGTCATTTCAGGGGCAATTTTTGATTGGTAACTTCTCGGAAACTGATGGCCAGTTGCACCAAGCCTTTAAGCATGACTTAATTTTATAATGTTTATAATGTGACATTTGCGTTACACAACATTGTGTAAATCATATTCTAAACGGCGCTTAAGGTTAAGTAGAGCTTAAGTGGTTGGTGCCATAAAGTACATACAATTTTTTTAACATTTTTCCCGTACTCTCAGGCTTCGCTTCTTATTGTTTTTTTTAACAGTCACTCACCCTGTATATGTTTACGGCGCGAGTGTACAAGAAATTAAAACACGCGTCATCCTGTAAACAGTAAACTCACGCAAGTTCTAATTTTTTTTTTTCGCTGAACTACTGAGAACTTAATGGACGACGCACGTGTTTTATACACTATTTTTTCGGCTGCTGCGGTCCTTTTATTCCTTTCTTATGAAACTAAAACACTTTACATTGACAGCGATTTTAAAAATACATTTATGCAATATTTAATGGAAGAATTTGATCAGAACTAATTTCCTTTCCTAAAAATTTTCTCTATTTATTAACTAAGTAAATTTGTGTTTAATTTTAAAATAACTATGGTTTCAGACATATGCACTTTACTGCCCACTATTTAGTCAAGTAATTGGGAATGTACCACTTAGCGTACGTGAAAAAACGTCAACTTCTTTGTCAGTTGTCGAAACAACACTTTTATGACTGTATTATTTCGTTCATTTGTTGCTCTTTCTTAACCAGGAATGTATCGTCGTTTCGAGTACATTTTTAGAGATTAATTATTTTTCGAAAACTAAAGTACACAGACTTTTTCTTAATATTTCTTCCGTACACCGTGGCTTCGTGGCTTCTTTTTTTGCCGAAATAATTGTCAGTCACCCTGTATATACTTATTTATCAATAGTACTTTGATTGAAAAATTAATTCTGCTGACATAAAATTTACAAACAAAGTGCTTTTGAATAATTATGTTTACTATGTTTTAATCTCAGAATTGATGTTTTTTGTGGCCATAAACGAATAAACGCCGAGATGTGTCTGTTGGGCTAGGTCATGTTTGTCCTTCGCAAAAAAAATCTCGCCAGGATTTTAAATAAAAACGCGCGCTGCCGGGAGATTTCCTACGGCAATTGCAATTACTTATTACTACTTTATGCTTATTTTTTCAAAGTAAAATTTAAAAGCAAACTGAATTCGTAGCACAATTATGCACTTCAGTTTTATTTGTTTCATTTTCATGACAGTACAGCGACCTTAACACTGTAAATTGCAAAATGTTATGTTTACGCAAATAAATATTTACTAAAAATGTTGATAAATATTAATTAAATCCAAGAAACGAGTGGCTCAATTAGTTTTCGTGATTTGATTTGATTCTGGTTTAAAATAATTCGGAATTTTCAGAAACGTTTACCTACATTCGCCTTGGCGATTTATTGGTAACAATTGCACTGCCATAAAATAAAATTCAGCTGGCTCAGTTTCGTTCCTCGTACTTTATTGTTTGCTTTTATTATTATTATCATGCTGTCATAAATTTACAGATGTTTACATTAGGGAGGGGGTTAGAATGAAAAATGAAGTGCGGAATAATAGTTTTTGAGAAAATTCAGTCCGAGCGAGTGCGTTTGTATTTTATAAAAGACTGAGGTTAAAATAAATTTTTAAGAACATTAATAGGCTTAGTATTATTTATCGAATTTACGTAGTGTATAGTGTGTTTTCTGTTAGTTTAATTCGTGTAAATATCTGTGTACATAACTTCGAAATAATTTTCCAATAGTAACAAATAACTTTCAAACGTAAATTAAAAATTTATTGCAGTTTTTGCTTTTTATAGAAAGCGGACTTGCTTCAACAAGTCGTAAAGTAAGCAGAGGTTGCAAAACAAAGGAACTGCACGTGCTTGTGCTAGGTCAGTTTTTCATTTTTGAGCAATACCGTTCAGATTTGGATAATCAATCTCTTTTATAACGAGATACCTACAGTTTTAATTAAAGATATTTGCTTTACTTTCCGAGTGTTTCTCAATTTTCCAAAACGTTCTCTGTTCAAGACTCAAAAACGTTCCCCAGGTTAGAAAGCAGAAATTTCAAAAATTTTGCAAATCAAAATAAAAAAGAAAATAAATTAAAATCGACTGTTTTTCACAATAAAGACGAAACGAAGATAAATTAAAATAATTTAACTTTGCAGGTAAAATTATTGATTTTACCTCTAAATTTATTCAAGTAATTTAATTTAATCACATATCAGCAGTTCTCAAACAACGCGCAGTTTCATTTGGAAATCCTTTGAAATCGCGTTTCGGTTTTTATCGTCCAAATAAACTCGATCCATCCCGCTCTGTTACCCTTTGAGGGCTCGAGTCTATCCCACCTTGCGAATAAGACCTGAAGATTATTACAAATTCTGCGTCGCAAACTGACTCCGGATTTAAACTTATTTTGCTTTATAACGTTTTTACGCCGTTGGTGAAGTTACGACCCGGTTTTTAGCGCTTTTTTTTTTTACGGGCGCGCAGTTTTCTTTTATGTGTTACGAGCGCTTTTTCAGAGTTTAACGAGGCGGTGAAATTACACTTTGTATTTTGGTCCTCTGGAAATTGATTAGCTTTTGGGCAAAAAATTCCTCCAACTGATTACAAATTGGATTGCAAATTATTTATTGATCAAAATCAAAATCATTTTTATTCATCATGTACATAAAATATACAGAGAATCGTCAGCTTATTTAAGTAATGGTGATGGTGAGGGCTTTACAGAAAAGCAATGATTTTTTTCGTATCACCAAACGACACCTTCTAATGTGAATAAAATTTGCATGCATAAATCGTAAGTGCAATTGCGTGCACCCCCCCGAACTTCGACCTTTTCGTTATACGTACTTGGATTTATCCCCGAGTTTCATCGATTGGCCGCGATATTTATAAGAAGTTATTGTCGTGCAACTGAATCGATATACCCGGCCATGAATTCTTCATTCGCCTTCGATCCTGAAAATTACCCCTTGCGTCGTCGCATATTTGCTTTCGTAATTTGATTTACGCGGATGGAGTCCGAGGAGGAAAGCGACCCCCTTGCCCCGTTTAAAGTCGTGAGAGTCGAAACCGGAACCTTATCTCCCTCTAAACGCTCCGCCATCTATAAAGCAAAGCAAAAAAATAAATATTTGTTCGCGTCGTGTATTTAAACTCCCTTATCTTATTAGACTACCCGTCTTCGCTGCCTTCCGCCTGTTTACTCTTCGAAGCTGCTAAATCAACAGGAGCGCGTTCTGGTCGGTGTATCTGTACGATGATGTTGTGTATGATGTACTATGTTTGCTTTTTAGTATTCAACTTGTATTTGCTTTAATTTTGGAATAAGAGAAGGAAACTGGTTTTGGGCAGATATTGAATGCGATTTCAAAGACCTGAACGATTTGCTCCAGAAAAAAATCATCAGTAACTGTTAAGGAAATCGTGAGTTTTTGTATCCAGCAAGAACTTTTATATAAATCCACGAGGAAGATTTAAAAAAGTTGCTTCTACCGATCTCAATGATATGCACAAAGTATTTTTTTTTCCTTGATGCTTGGTGTCAACCCAAATTGGAGTCCAAAATTCAGTGGCGTAGTCAGATTTAAGAATTAGGTCCCAGGTCTTGAATTAGATCAACGCGAAATCTCACGTTAGGTTATAAGCAAAGCACTGCAACCTTAGTTTGGGAAATCGTTCCGTCTTCTTTCTTAAAAAAAAAATCAAAACCAACTTGATGAACTTTTCAGTTATACATTGTTGGAATTCCCTGTGCGTACTTGTTTCAGAATAAACTCTCTTGTTTTTCTCCTTACGAGCGCGTTCACAATTTCGTGGAGGGTTAAGGTGAAAGAGGAGCAAAACGAACCACGACAAATAAGGCCAAAACAATTTCTCACTTGATGGACTGACGAAAACAGTTTGTATATTGGATGGTTCCGCCCAAGGGAATATCGATTCCCTTTCCATTTCGCAACGGGGCGAGGGAGATCTGCTTTATTAAAATTAAAAATCGCTTTTCGTTGGATACAAGTGTGCATTAAAAAAAAAATGTTGCTTTTGTCAAGTGAAGGACGAGTGAAACGCGGAATTCAATTTGCGATTTATGGTGTGTTCGGCAGTAAAACATAAAATGCGCGCGGATTGCCAGATGCAAAAGTATCTGGCGGCGTTTCGCGTTATTTTCGCACGATTGCGCCTAACCGAGCGCATTGTTGTCCGTTCGATTGCTGATCAAACGTTTGGGAACGATAGCTGACGTTTGCCTGAGGAGATATCGTTAATACAACGCCCATGAATGTACTGCACCAAACGATTATCATGTTACGCTTTTATTCACAGTGTTTATTTCATTGACACTAAAACATCAAAACACTCCGAAAAGAAAGCACTTCATTAATAATGGAGGAATCATAGGTCATCGTGGATTATTTTAGAGTAGAAAGAAGAGTAGAAGGATGGTAGAAAGAAGATGTAGAAGGACAGTAGAGAGAAGATGTAAAAAGACAGTAGAAAGAAGATGTAGAAAGATAGTACAAGACGTAAGAGTCAAAAGAGATTACTCTATAGCAGAAAGATGTAGAAGGATGGTAGGAAAGAATATGTAGAAGGATAGTTGGAAAGAAGATGTAGAGCGATAGTACAAGGCGTAAGTGGAGAGTGCAGAGTCAGTTATTCGTATACACTTTCAATGATTCTGTAATAATAATTTCGCCAAAATGAACAGTCGGTAACAATCTGCCAATTAGATAGCTAAAAGTCAGTGCAATCTTTGATTAAAATTAGTTAATTGCCTGATAATCCCTTTTGTCCGGGCGGGTCGTTACGTGGCATTCCTGAAACCTACCAGGTAGTCATCACCCAGTAGATTGTGAGGAGGGAACCTCGTGCGTTATCCCTTGGTTCTCATTGCACCACCTACAGCGGGCTATGGTTATTCTAGCCGGGGAATGCCATTCTATCAAATCTAGCGGTTAGATTCCTGAAACCTTCTAGGTGGTTATCCCCGAGTAGACTGTGAGGAGGGAACCTCGTGCGTTATCCCTTGGTTCTCATTGCACCACCTACAGCGGGCTATGGTTATTCTAGCCGGGGAATGCCATTCTATCAAATCTAGCGGTTAGATTCCTGAAACCTTCTAGGTGGTTATCCCCGAGTAGACTGTGAGGAGGGAACCTCGTGCGTTATCCCTTGGTTCCCACTGCACTACCTACAGCGGACTATGGTTATCCTAGCCGGAGAATGCTAATGATAGTTAATTTCTAAGTTGGCCCTGGAAGACGAGGAGCTTTGTGCGTTATCCCGGCAAAGAATATGTAGAAGGATAGTTGGAAAGAAGATGTAGAAGGATAGTAGAAAGAAGATGTAGAACGATAGTACAAGACGTAAGGGAAAGAAGATGTAGAAGGATAGCACAAGACGTGAGACTCAAAAGAAGATAAGAGATTGGAAATGATCATTACCTGCTGAAAGCAAACATGAGAGACGAGAAAACACAAGAGCAAGTCAAGATTAAAACATATAAGCTACGGAATAAAGAAACTTAGAGAGAGTTACCAAAGACAAGTCGAAGGCAGACTAACAAGAGAACCAGACATGGAAGAAATTGAAGGAGTTAGGAGCTTGGAAGACATGCAAATGTAAACAGAGAGGGAAAACGGGAAAAAAAACAGCATGGTGGAGCGAAGGCATTAAAGAAATATTCACAGAGAAAAAGAAAAATAACAAAACGAGAAGAGCTGTAAAAATCTAAGAATGGAATTAAAGATAAAAGTACTGGAAGCAAAAAAGAAGTCGCGGGAAGGATTTGGTAAAATAATGGACAGAAATTTCAAAGAGAATAAAAGATAAAGATGGAAAAATTATAGTGGAAGATCATAAACGGATGGAAAGAATACTTTGAAGAGCTTCTAACTTCAGCTGGTGGAAGAGAACAGAACAAAACCAGAAACGGAAATCGAAGATGATGACGAGGAAATCACAATGACAGAAATAAACGAAGCCATGGCGAAAATTAAAACGTCGACGTTGAAACAGCACGAAACAATATTGGAAGGAAAGAGATAGAAAAGCAACTGGAAGATATACCAAGTGATTTCAGACCAAACCACAGCATACAAGAGATCAAAATTCAAAAAAACTTCCAGCGGAAGATGCCATGATGAATATAGATAGATAGAATGAGCATGAGCTAGTTTGAACACTTAATTACGATGAATCGCAATAGACAAGCGAAGAAGATATGGAAAGCAAGGCCGATAGGGAAGAATAAAGGGGGAAAACCAAGAAGAAAATAATGAAATAGAAGATAATAGGGGACGAGGCTGGAAAGCAGCTAAGGAAATGGGACAGAACAGAGAATAGGATATACGTAACCTCTCTCATCCTAAGGGAGTATAAGATGACCAGACTACGACGACGATGATGATGATGGAGGACCAGAGACATATCCAAATCTTTTATAATTGATGACATCTAACGTCGATTCTGTCAATCAACACCTAGGGCTGGATCTAATTTATTGGGGTTCTAAGTTGTCTGACAATCTGACAGTTCGGTTGATAATTTGCTACGAATTCAAGTAATTTGGGATTTACATCGTAGCACTAATTCGGATTCGTCATCAGCAACAAAAACAAAAAGCCCGAGAAACTCATTTAAGTAAATGAAATATGTAAATATTACCGTCCGCCAAGAAACATAACTCGCTTCTCCTTAATTGAGACAAAAAGACAAACGACGTCTTCTCATTTCATCCTCCTCGACCCGACCCCCCCGGCTTTTATTTCCGCTTAATATTCATGACCCTCGCGCAGCAAGACGACACAAATTACTTCTTCTTCTCCTCCTCGTCCCGGGTCGACGGTTCCAAAATTAAAACTGTTCTTCTCCAAAATGAAATGTTTCGTATTATATTAATTGATACGTCGTCGTCGTCAACTTCCTGCGTGACGCGGGGATAAATGGCGTGAAACGCGATAAAATTTCGACGTGAAACTCGATCGGAAGCACGGAATCAAGATGAAAGGGTCCGGAAACACCGCCGGCGTAGATGTCACACGTCGAGATAACGAGCTGTTCGATCGCTAATTAAATCTGTGGGGTGGTGGCGGTGCCCCCCCCCCCCCCCGTCGAGGCTGCTTCTTTGTTAGCCTAGGCATTGTACGCCGCCGTTCGGAAATTAACGCGTCGAGGAAAACCGGAAATGAATTCATCGGGTAATCTTACCTGGAAAACTCGCTGGTGAGCAGTTTGAGTCTGGATCTGCAACGGGCCGCTTCTTGTAGTGCCTGTTTTGTGCGGGCCTCGCTGTCGGCGCGCATGCGTCGCTCGCGGTCAGCATCCCTCTGAGCCGCTTCCCTCTGAAACCAAGAAAATTCATTCCCAGCTGAAAAGATTCGAATTCAAAAGCCTACCTTTCATAGATCAAAAGCGATCTTACCACAATTAGTTTGTATCGTAGGTGCGTATTTTGGCAGCACACACACTCACAGGTTAAAAAGCGCTTGGGGTGGTATGAATCTCCTCACCAAATTGCTAGGGGATATGCTTTTCCATTGGAAATTTGGTGATGAGGAGTTCATACCAAACAAATGCTTTTCCATTGGAAATTTGGTGAGGACAATACCTTCCGGTTCATTCAAACCAAATACGTTTCCCCTGGAAATTTGGGGAGGAGAATACCTTCCGGTTCATCCAAACCAAATATTTTTCCATCGGAAATTTGGTGAGGGGAATACCTTCCGGTTCATCCAAACCAAATACGTTTCCCCTGAAAATTTGGGGAGGGGAATACCCTTCGATTTCATACCAATCAAATGCAATACCAGCCAAAGAGGTCACGAAGCGCTTTTTTAACTTGTGGATGTTTGTGTGTACTGAAGATGGCAGCGTAGTTGCCCTACGGATATCAACTAAGCGTGGTAAGAGATTTTGATTTATTATTCCTAAACCACTTTGCTATTCTTAGCGTCTCTTTAAAAAAATAAAATAGTGGAATGAATGCGTAAATTGGCAGAAGCAAAGGGAAGATAAAGAGGTTGGACAAAACGGGATACAATTGAGGAAAATCAATAGACTTAGAAGAAAACTAAAAGAAAATTTCAAACTGTATTTAAAGAATTGAGAATAACTGTGGATTGTAATAAGATGTATAAAAATAAAATAATAGTATTCGTGCTGTGCTTTCTTAATGTTTAGTTAATCTTTCGAAGCAATACGCACAGTCGCGAGTCTGACCCAATTTATTTTAAGTGCCAATCAACTTTGGCATCCAATCTGAAACGAACGCGTTTGTAAAAGTCGTTTCACGAAACAATAATAAACACGGAACGCAACGTTTCGATTCGGTAAAGTGGTGCGTCTGTGTAAAGCTGCGATCAATCAATCCTCGTAAATAATACCCGGTGCCAGGGATCGGGCAAATATTTGATTTACGTGGCGAATCGTCCGTCCTCGTGACAGCTGAACACGATGTGATTAATATTCAAACAAGTTCCAGACACGAAACGAACATAAAAAATAATAATATTGATCGTAAACCGGAATGTTACTGGGTATTGCGGATGATGTCCCAAAGTTTCTTTGGTTGGGCGCGCCACCTTTTAGGAAGCAACAGAAACTTTTATTACAATTACAAAACAGACTCGTTTATGCAGGTATAGACGCAAAGCAAAAAAAAAATTGGTCGTCAATGACACGAGACTTGTCACTATGTCCAGAAATGGCATTGACGATTTTTCTCTTGCCCACGACTATATATACAGCCTTGGCCAAGTTGTCTTTCGATTTTTAAGTGACTCTCGAATTAAATTTCGATCCTCACGGTCCGAAGTTATCCGTTTTCTACCTGATCTCGTTCGGTTCGCATGTGATCCAGTATCCGCATAACGTTTCAAGGCAGATTGCACCGCACAATGCGAACGTTTAATACTTTTGGCTATTTCTGTCTGTGTGTTGCCTTGTTCGTGCAAGAACTGAATTCGTAAACGTAAATGCTCACTAAGTTCGTTCTTTTTAGGCACTTTTTACAGCACAAATGACGATATTCAAAATTATAATGAAATAAACATTATACTTGAAAGATCGTTCTTACTACAAGCGCTTATACAAGACTGACTACCTATTCACGGAACCACAATTGCGAACTATCATCTGCCACATGTTTTACAACCGCTCTAAAGTACTGTGCGTTATTTAAATTATCGTTTATCGTTGCCGACTATAAGATAATAAAATTCTAAAGATTTCTGAGTAATATTTTTGGAGATAAATTAGAAAATTAAGGGTGCCTAATACTTTTGGCGAAGGCTGCATGTGTAGCTTGTTATCAATATGAAAAGTTGAAAATTGCATACAAGAGTTGCATTGAAAATAGAACGTGTTCTAATGACAAGCGCGCATGGACGCAAAAATAAATTTCCTTCACTTCTACATATACAATAAGTATCACGCGCCTATAGTCACATCGTTAATGTTTGTTTACTAAGATCACATCGTTAATGTTTGTTTCCTAAAATCGAGATTAACGTGATACGAGGGTCAAGCTGAATTTATAGGGAATAAAAAACGCGGTTAATATTTTCTAGGATTTTGTTTTTTTAAATAAATTCCCTTCAACAATGAAACACTTGACCATTCTTTCTTTCCACTGTTCAAGAGCTCCCAACCAATCATCTTTCAGAAGACTGCGGCATCAATCTCTTCTTCTGACGAAAACCTTGCACCCCACAAATTCTTTTTAAGCCCAAAAAAATAGCCAATTGTCCAGTAGATGGCACCATACTTATCTTAACGAATTTAAAAAGTTGAAAAGTTGAAAAATAAAAACTTCTTTCAAATTTAATTGTTATACAATTGCGTATGGTAACCTTATCAGGATCGTATACCGTATTTCGGTTGAAAATACCGTACAGTTGGCAAGACTGACGTTAACAAAACTGAACAGCGCCATCTATTGCAGCTTTTTTTAATCTGTAGACCATGTCAAAGGTAAATCATTCATTGTTTTGTCACTGTTCGTTTCAAATTATTTCTTTCTCTCTTTAATTTACGAATCTACTGAATTGTACTGTAAAATCGATTGTCTTTTATTTTTATTATTATTTAAATCTTATACGTGTTTCGTATTTTTTTATTAATCTATTAAATCGTGTCGCAAAGGCGTTTGTCTTTTGTTTTTATTATTTTTTAAAAATTGTATTTATTTTTTGAAATTTTTGAACAGCGTCATCTATTGCAAAAAGATGGCGCTGTTCAAAAAATTCGAAAAATAAGTAAAATGATTTAAAAATAATAATAAAAACAAAAGACGATCTATTTTATAGCACAATTCAGTAGAGTAATCAATTTAAAAAAATAATAATTTAAAACAAACAGTGAGAAAACAAAGAGTGAGAAAACAAAGAATTATTTGCCTCTCACAAGGTCTACAAACTAAAAAGAACTGCAATAGGTGGCGCTGTTAAAAGAAATTCAAAAAATAAACAATACAAATAAAAAAAAAACTGCAATAGATGACGTTCAAAAATTTTAAAAAATAATACAATTTTTAAAAAATAATAAAAGCAAAAAAATAATTCTTTGTTTTGTCACTGTTTGTTTTAAATTTATTAATTTACTGAATTGTGCCGTCTTTTGTTTTTATTATTTTTTTAAAGTGTATTACTTATTTTTTGAAATTTTTGAACAGCGCCATCTTTTGCAGTTTTTTTTTTTAATCTGGTCTACAGACGTCAAAGGTAAATAATCCTATTTTGTTTTGTCATTGATGTATTTCGATTGAAAATACCGCACAGTTGGCAACGCTGACGGCAACAAAAACGAACAGCGCCATCTATTGCAGCTTTTTTAAATCTACAGACCATGTCAAAGGTAAATAAATCTTTGTTTTGTCACCGTTTGTTTCAAATTATTTCTTTCTCTCTTTAATCTACGAATCTACTGAATTGTACTGTAAAATCGATTGTCTTTTATTTTTATTATTATTTAAATTTTATATGTATTTCGTATTTTTTTTATTAATCTATTAAATCGTGCCGTAAAGGCGTTTATTTATTTATTATTTTTTAAAAATTGTATTTGGAAATTTTTGAACAGCGTCATCTATTGCAGTTTTTTTTTTTAATCTGTAGACCATGTGAGAGGCAAAGAAAATTCTTTGTTTTGCCACTGTTTGTTTCAAATTTTTTTTAAAATTTATGAATCTACGGAATTGTGCTATAAAATCGATTGTCATTTGTTTTTATTATTATTATTATTTGAATTTTATATTTCGTAGTTTTGTTTTAATTATTAATCTATTAAGTTGTATCGTAAAGGCGGTTGTCTTTTGTTTTTATTATTTTTTAAAAATTGTGTTGTTTATTTTTTGAATTTTTTTGAACAGTGCCACCTACTGCGGTTCTTCTTAGTTTGTAGACCTTGTGGAAGGCAAATAATTCTTTGTTTTGTCACTGTTTTAAATTATTATTTTTTTTAATTAATTAATCTACTGAATTGTGCTATAAAATAGATCGTCCTTTGCTTTTATTATTTTTTTAAGTATATTACTTATTTTTTGATATTTTTATTTGCAGTAGGTGTCGCCTTTCCGACACAGCTTAATATTAATAATTAAAACAAAAATACGAAATATAAAATTCAAATAATAATAATAAAAACAAATGACAACGATTTTACAGCACAATTTCGTAGATTCATAAATTAAAAAAAAAAAAAAAAAATTGAAGCAAACAGTGGCAAAACAATGAATTTTCTTTGCCTCTCACATGGTCTACAGATTAAAAAAAACTACAGTAGATGACGTTATTCAAAAATTTCAAAAAATACAATTTTTTAAAAATAATAAAAATAAAATAATTCTTTGTTTTGTAGGGTAAGATTTTAAATTTAAAATAAGCGCGGTAAATCTACAGTTGGCAATACTGGTGTTCGACGGTGGCGCACTACTTTATCGACATCGACGACCGACCACCATCTTGCAACGCGTCTGTTACTTGTGTATATTGTTGTTAATAATACACATTATAATTATTATGTTTGTTTTAATGAAGACGCCCTATTAACGCTCGCTACAGTTTTAAATTTATAATTTTTTTAAATCTGGTCTACAGTTGTCAAAGGTAAACAATCCTTTGTTTTGTCATTGACGTATTTCGGTTGAAAATACCGTACAGTTGGCAACACTGACGGCAACAAAAAAGAACAGCGCCATCTATTGCAGTTTTTTTATAATCTGTAGACCATGCGAAAGGCAAAGAAAATTCTTTGTTTTGCCACTGATTGTTTAATTTTTTTTAAATTTATTTATGAATCTACGGAATCTGTAAAATCGATCGTTTTTTGTTTTTATTATTATTATTTGAATTTTATATTTCATATTGTTAATCTATTAAACTGTGTCGTAAAGGCGGTTGTCTTTTGTTTTTATTATTTTTGTTTTAATTGTATTGTTTATTTTTTGATTTTTTTTAACAGCGCCACCTATTGCAGTTCTTTTTAGTTTGTAGAACTTGTGAAAGGCAAATAATTCTTTGTTTTCTCACTGTTTGTTTTAAATTATTATTTTTTTAAATTTATTAATCTACTGAATTGTGCTATAAAATAGATTGTCTTTTGTTTTTATTAATTTTTTTAAATCATTTTACTTATTTTTCGAATTTTTTTGAACAGCGCCATTTTTCGTCTACAGGTAAATTATTCTTTGTTTCATCATCGTTTGTTTATTTTTTTTTAAATCTATGAATCTACTCAATTATGCTCTAAAATCAATTGCCTCTTTTGTTTTTATTATTATTTAAACTTTATATGTATTTCGTATTCTATTGAATAGTGTCGTAAAGGCCCGGTTGCACCGACTTTTTAAGCAGAGCCTAAATTTAAGTCGTGTTTAGAATATTACATTCACGCACGGTCAGTATAATGTCAAACACATTCTGATTGATATTTAAATTTCAACTTGAGTATCAATTAGAGTGTGACTAACATTTTGTTAATTCTACAGTCTAAATACCACTTAAGTTTAAGTTCTGTTTGAAATATCGGTGCAATCGGGCGTTAGTTACCTACTTTGCTTTTCATTAATCAACGCGAAGCTGAACATAATTTTGACATGTCATCTTGAATGGCATTTTGTTTGACGTAAATGTATCGTAGTAATAAAGATGTAGGGATGGAGACGAAGCAAAAAAATTGGTCGTCAGTGACTTTCAAAAAAAAAGCTTATGACAATTATAACTATTCCACAATTGAGTGAGTGCCATCTAATAACTTTCTTCGTGAAAAGCAATTTTGTTAAAACGTGATCTTTTTTAATAGAACTAAAAAAGAACGAGATGTTTAATATTAGGTTCTAAGGGTGTTAAAATAATACCAATCCAAATCTGGTCCCCAACCCGAACAAAGCCATTGCAATTTTCTGTTATTGTTCCATCTGCACTTGTAACACGTGAAACTATCTCCGGCTCAAGAGGAGCACTCGGCCGCAGACGTCGGGACGCGGCCGTCGAGTACCAAATAACGTCGCCACCGTCGCAAGACTAAACAAAACAAATTCTGTTGCTTCTGCCACGCTAATTAACAGTTGACATCTGTTTATTAAACATGAAGGACGTCGACATCGTGCAGCGGTCAATTACAAGAGCGGAATTGATCGCTCCGATGCGATGGGATGTGATGTTAAGTGTGCGGCGATCTCGTTTCTGAAGACCAGCTAATTATTAGTAATAGTCGTGAGCCGGGAACGATCGTTTTTAATTACATCACGTAATTACTCGGCTTTATCGCGCTAGCCGTTTAACGCTTACAAGATGTTACGTCAATGTCAATGACACGTTTCAGAGAAGTCGTCCGCCTTTGCTTTGATTGTCTTGAGAAAATTCAGTTTCGTAATTCGCAATCAAATTCAAACGAATTGATTACAGAAACTTCGTCTTGATTTTATACTTTTTTTAAGCCCCGTGTTCATGGACGTAATCAGTATATAGACTTGAACTATATGCCGAATTGCTTTAAATTATTACAGTCTTCTTATTTCTATCAATTTCGTTTTTCTACGTAATTGCCATGCGTGACACGAATAAGAATCATTTCCAGAGCATATTTTAAATACCCCCGTTATATCAATCAAGTTTCATTAATTTAGTTTGAACCGTCGAGTGCGAAATTCAGACACGCCACCAAACACAATGCGAATTAATTAAACCTCACCTCCGCACCCTGTCGACGCAGAAAGTGCGAAATAATTAACAACGAGGACCTTTCGCGCTCTATTTCATCGTCCGGCGATTCTCGATTGATCGATTGATCGATTGATCGGTGATTGGGCCATGACATGTCATGAAGAGCGCCAGTAAAACCCAACACGTTGTAATATGACATGATGTCCACGTCATGTTCACAAACGCATAATTACAAATGATTTGCGATGAGGTCGGAGGACTTAAAAGCAGTCTGGCGAAGCTCTTAATTAATAGACAAATTAGACCCACTCGGGCGTTAAAGTCATTAGTCTTGCTTTGAGATGGGTGAAACCCACAGACGCGCAGTTGGATCAAGTCAGTCCAGAGCTTCAGGGGGCGTCTTTAGAATAAAATTCGGGCAAGAAGGACAACTGGGCGAGGGAGATCAAAAGACTGGAAGGCACTCTTTTTGATTAGGGAAGTGTATTTCATACGAAGCTTCAACAACTAAATGGATATTGTCCAGTTGGAAAAATTTAATAAAAATCAACGTCACGCACCCCACAATGAGAATCAGGCGTACATTGCGGCAAGTATAGCGCAATAGATAAGGCGCGGGGTGGCCGTGACCGTGACAGGACATGACAGGACAATGGCAGGACGAAGGGCCGGGGCCTCACAATATCAGCTAAACATCAAAGAGAGTTTTTAACGCACTCCCTTCCTTGCATACGTGCAAGAGACGTGCATGACTAATGTCTTTGGATGCGGAGGGGTAATAATGCGCGCGTGAATGTCGTATGCGAAATCAAGGCCCGGTTGCACCAACTTTTCAAGCAGAGCCTAAATTTAAGTCCTATTTAGAATATGTCATTCACGTACGGTCAGTATAATGTCAAACACACTCTGATTGATTGAAAACGTGACTTTTTCGACTCGTAATTCAGGCTGTGCATCATCAAAATGCTGAGGAAACAAAAGAAAATCGACTGACGAATAAAAATATACGATAATGGATAAATAAAAATAAATGGCAGTCGATTAATGAAGGACAAGAAATAACAGTCGATTAGAAACAAATGAAAATCGGCTTATGCGGCAAAAAAACCTAATCAGTGTTAAAAAATAGAAACTGCCAAGAAAACAAAAGAAAATCGCTTGATGAAAGAAAATAGGCAAAGAAAATTCACTAAATTTCCCCAGAATTCCCCAAGTTCTAACTTCAACCGTCGTAACTCTAACCTAAATATTGGTTTATTAAAGTGGTCAAGATATACTGTTTATGTTGGCTGTACTGAGTTTTATTTTTAAAGATTACAACTGGTGTAACTTCCGGTTGTTCGCGGATTGACACTGACAGCCGTCGCTTTAGAAGCCTCATTTGACATTTCAAAGTATTATCACACTGTTGACTTCGAAACCCCAAAGGCAAGGTCAGCAATGGCAAGTTCAAATGTCAAATTGACAACTGTCATGATGATGGTGGTTCACAATTAAATTTTCATGGCCAACTGCGACGCTAGATTAAAAAAAAAACACTCTTTAATATCCGGTTGCGATTTCGCAAATAGTCGAACAAAAAATTCTTTTAATTGTATTGTCAACTTAAACCTTTATTCTTGACCACTTTGTATACTGGGTGTTTCATTGAAGGTGCATCAAACTTGGTGTGCGGGTAGATGTCGGGAAAAGAAAGAAAAGTTTCGTTGTAAAATTTTCTCTGTAATGAATAAATTTAGAGAAAATTGAAGGGAAAGCAAAGTCGCATATTTTTAGGATGGACTTTAAATGAGAATAAATGGATTGTTACTCGTTCTCATACGAAGATTCGACAAATTTTATTTTAATAACAATTTGTAATGTGCGACAACATACATACTAAATGCATAATTTTGCAAAGCCCCACATTTGTAATTTATTACTAAATTAAATAAGTTTAAATATCCACACGATTTCACATCGCTGCTGCATTCGACTTGTGGCAAACTTGAATACATCGAGCTTTCGGTCAAGGGCAAAATAAAATCTATTCATAAATTTCTTCGCTGTTTATGGATTTATTACCCCCCTGCAGCTGTGTGCCATTCATAAATGCAATTGAGATCGCCGGTTTTGTTTCACGATTCCGTGCGCCACGGTATTTCAAAAAACATCGACTCCAAATTATGCAAATTTCAACTTGATCCGATTAAATTTTTTTATTGAGATATCTGGTTTGAAATAATGTCAGAAACGTCAGGAAAGTTTTATGCATCTTCAATGAAACAGCCTGTATAATCGTTCTTGGAAACAATATTATTAATCACTTTGTATAATTTGGAGTGGTTGATATTATTATTTTTTCTTTAATAATAATAAAATAAAAAAAAATGTTAATAATAAAATTTCGACTTAACATTTCAGACAGTTGTAAAAAGAATTTAAATTATCTTGTTGCATTATGTTTAATTTATTGTTTATACAACTTTGTGTGTTTTGAAGAATAAGTAGAAATCAGAGGATGTAAACTATTTCAGAGGTTTGGGACACCCTGTACAAAAGTGAAAAGAAAGTCTCAAATGATTACAGTGCAGACCAGAGTTTATTTATTATTTAACAAATTTACAGTTTTGTTTTCTTATGGTCATCATTAGTGTAAATAGGTTTTGTTAATTAATAACTAACAATCTACAAGTGCGTATAAATAATTCAGCTACAAAATCGAAAACTGTTGTATTCCGTGAAGAAAACTAAAAGTAACGATAAAGGAAGACAACATATTAATTTGACAAATAATGCAAAAGAGAACTGGAATAAAGAAAAATAATATTTAGAGAAATGAAGGGAATGAAAAACAAAAGAAACTCGAGTGTCTGAAAATCTAAAGGCTATCAGACAAAAAGAAAAACTGAAAATAAGAAACATCTACGTACACGAAGAGAAAACAAGAGAAGATCAATGATTTGCTTCCGGCCGGAAAATGTAGGAAATATAAATGACGTAAATATGAAAAATTAATTTCAAATTTCGCGCCAAGCTGTAGTTTCACATAATTTACATAGATGGCACCTCTGCAATACAATTTCTGTTGCTACCTTTAGTGTCTAAATAAAAATGCACGGTCCGATAATATTTACATACATAGATGGCGCCGCACAATTTCAAATTTAGAGAATTACTTCGATGAGTAAAAAACTAAATAAACAAAATTAGGCGAACAAAAAATAATCGACAATTGAAGAGTGGAACGTAAATAAAATAGAAACGAAAATTTAATTCTGTAGAAAATAGAAACAAAAAACAATAGAATAGCGTCAAAGTACGAAGAATAAAATGCACAAAAAAACAAAAGAAATTCGAGGATTCTTTGTTCTCCTTTTGTTTTTCATTCCACCAGTCTTTGAATTGATTTTTCATTTGTTTTTTTTTTTTTGGGTCCGTCTTTACTTTTCATTGTTATTTCCGCTTTTCTTTTGTTTCTTTTTATCGAATTAATTTCTCGTATATTAGAATCGACGTCTCCTAGAGTTTTTTTTTCTAGTCACTATGTTTTAGTCTGTAGAGGGCGTTGTGTTAAAAAAATGGAAACACGGTAGGTAAATGAAATAACTTTTTATTGATTGGGGGGAGTACAAACATAAAAAGTTATAATAACAAATAATAAAATTGAAGAGGACTATGAAGTTTATCTATTCGTGAAAAAATACGGAAAATTGCACTAAAAAAATGAATAATGGCAGTTTGATTAATTTAACTAACAGGCCTGTACATCTCGAAAAACAAATTAAAAAAAACTATGCCTCTTTTATTCCTCGCATTTTCATTTATAATACTACGGATGTTTACGGATGATAAAAAATAAGTTAATACAGGGTGACTGTTAGTTACCCCGACAAATGTAGGCCAGCATAAATTTCGAACTATTAATTATAATTAATTAGCAATTTACATTTTCTCGTAATCTGTGACTTCAAGCACGCGATTTGATCTTTTGAATTTTGATTTGAACTTTTATGGTCGGTTGCACCAAGCCCTTAAGCATGACTTAAGCTGAGCTTAAATTTAAACGATGTAGATACAACATTGTGTAAGTCATGTTCTAAGTGACACTTAAAGTTAAGCAGAGCAACTGACCATTATACTGCCGCATTTATAAAACGTGGCGTCGTACTTCGTACGTAGTGTCGGAATTTGATTTTGGGGTAATTTTTTAATTAATCATTGCAAGCTATTTAGAAGATTTTTTTTTACATTTTTCCCATACTCTCGGACTAGTGTTGGGGGGGGGGGGTGAATCGAATCTTTTGATACGAATCTTTTTTTCGATACGGATTCGTACCAACCGAATCCGTATCTTTACGAATCTTTTTTCGGTACATACGGATTCGTAACGACCGAATCCTTATCGATAACGTATTAGAGAGAGCGCCTTATTAGACAAAGAATTGCGGGCCGCGCACGCCCTCACCACTGCCATCGTACAAGGTTATTCGGTACACGCTTAAAAAAAAAAAGATTCGTTCAGTCGGCGAACGACATATCGCTACTAGATACGAACACGATTTGAACTTCGTTTATCCGAACATTGATACGAATTATCATCGCTTCTCTTAGTGGTTCCTTTTTGTCGGTTTAATTAACAGCCGCCCTGTATTTAAATAATTTCAAAAAAATGGTTTCAAAGTTAAATGTTCAAAATAAGACGACAACACTCAAAATATAATCTTAAACCCGTAACTCAATTGAATCTCACTCAAAAATTAACACTAACATATACATAGTCCACATATTAATTTGAATATAATTTCATCATCTGTAGCTTCTCGGGAAGCCTGACGTGATGATGTGAAATCACTGTTCAGTATAAAGTTCATCAATTTAAACTTGTAACTCAATGAATTACTATTCAAAGTCAATGTTCAAAATAACAGTAAAAAAAACTCAAGATATAATCTTGCTCAAACATCAATATTAAGCGCCTATAGCAATAGGTGATAACTAACCTGAATGTGATTCTATCGTTCATTATAAAGTGCATATTGCTCAAAATTAACCTAAAGTTCACAATTTTGAGCTTATAACTTTAACAGCAAAGAATTCAAGGTCTAATCTTGAGCCCCCCCATAACTCAATCGAATCTCGCTCAAAAATAGTATCGAGAATAAAAGACGGAAGATGTTAACCGCGCCGGCTCTAAAGGTTTTGGCGCCCCGATGCAAGGAATGTTTCAGCGCCCCAGAGAATGTTTAATTTAATTTTTTCCCGAGTCACTGAATTGTTTTATTATTACAAAAAAATAGTTGCGAGATCGCTTAAATTGAAATTAGTCACATTACTAATAATATCGGGCAATTCGGATGCTTCTGATGTAGACGGCTGTTCTTGTTCTTGTAAAATCAAGAGATAATCTCCCGAAGAAGGTTCTTGCGAATTCTAGGGGCCTGCTGTAGATTGTACCAAATTTTCTGTCGATACAGAATGACTGATTTGAACTTGCGGTTCATGCTCGATATTTTCTTCTTCGTCTTTTTTGTCATCGGACTTCTTAAGAAATTTATTTAATTGTCCTCTAAGTTTCTCCCTTTCTAACTCCTTAGTTGCCTTTTTTTTTTCGATTATCGGCTCCGGATAACTTTTTCTTCGATTCCATTGCAATACTTATTTAGAATAAGTTTCGTATCCGTACGGAAGAGATCACAATGATTTAGAACTGTACTGCTCATGCGCTCTTGCTAAATACACAGCATTTTTATTATTAGTAGGAGCGCATGAGCTGTAGCTTACATTACAGACTTTCATTAAGGAATGCAAATTGCATATTTAAAATGCTCCTTAAGGAAGTAGGGCCTCCTAAAGTTGGAACACTCAAATCTCTAAAATTTAAATAACTCAAAAATTAAGTGTTTTAACATTTTTTTTAATAAAAATTTTTATTAGCTTATATTACAGGCGATCACTAAGGAATATAAATCGCTTGAAGAGGTGCGGCCTCCTAAAGTTGCATCACTCAAATTTTTGAAACGTTAATGTTTCCCAAAAATTGAATATTTTGACATTTTTTATAATAATTTTTTAGCTTGTATTATATTACAGACCTTCATTATAGAATATAAATTGTACATTTCAAATTCCCACTTAAGAAGGTAGGGCCTTTCAGAGGTATTCTAACTCAAACTTTAAAACTCAAATTACCCAAAAATTGAGTGTTTTAACTATTTTTTTATTAGCTTACATTGCAGGCTAGTGAACGCTTGTAATATAAATTGCTTACTCGAAACTCCCCTCCCTCTCTAAAAAGGGAGGCCCTTCTAAAGTCGTATCACTCAATTTTTTTTTCAGTTTTAACACTTCAAAAATTGAGTATTTTGATACATTTTTTTTTAGTTTACATTACCGCTGTTGGCTATAAATGGGAATACATTGTTTAAATCCTCCCTTAAGGAGGTATCTCCTTCTAAAGTTCGAACACTCAAATCTTTAAAATTCAAATAACACAACTGGTTCAAAAAACTGAGTGTTTTGACCATTTTTATAGTATCTTTTATTAGCTTACATTATAGAAATTCAACTACGGCAAAAAAATTATCTACTCGAAATTCTTGCCCCCGCCCTCCCTTAGAGAGGTAAGGCCTCACGAAGTCGTCACTCAAATGTTTAAAATTTGAATATTTCAAAAATTGAGTATTTGATTGAAATTGTTTTTTATATTTTCTCATTGGCTTACATCAGGGACTTATTCGAAATCCCCCCCTTGAAGAGGCACGGCCTCCTAAATCATATCACTCAAAATTTAACATTTTTAATATTTCCAAAAATTGAGTATTTTGAATTTTTTTATACTAATTTTTTAGCTTATATTACAGACTTTCAACATTGAAAACAAATTTCACATTGCAAATCCCCCCTTAAAAAAGCCCTACCTTCTAAAGGTATTCCACTCAATCTTTAAAATTCAAATAACTCAAAAATTGAGTGTTCTAACTACTTTTTATCAACTTACATTACAGGCTAGTGGACGCCGGTAATGTAAATATAAATTGCCTACTCCAATTTTCCAACCCTCTCCCCCTAAAAAGACAAGAGCTTCTAAAAGTCGTAAAACTCAACTTTTTAAAAATTTTATTACTTTAAAAATTGAGTACTTTCACCTTTTTGTTAATAATATTTTTTTTAATTTATATTGCAGCCTTTCGTTATGAAAAATAAATTACATATTTCAAATCCCCCCTTAAAGAGGTAGGACCTTCTAAAGTTGGAACACTCAAAAGTCTTTAAAATTTAAACAATTCAAAAAACTAAGTATTTTGACAATTTCACACACTATATGGAAAATAAATTGCCTACTACTCGAAGTTCCCGCCCCTCCTCCCTTAAAGGGGCCTCATAAAGTCGTCACTCAAATTTTTAAAACTTGAATATTTCAAGAATTGAGTTTTTGTTAGCTTTTTTTATTTTTTCATTAGCTTACATTACAACCTTACTAGAAATTATGAAGCTGTTCCACTCAACCTTGAAAATTAAAAATTTTAGCTTTTCTTTATGGAAAATCAAATCCCCCTCCCCCAAAGAGATAGGGCCTTCTCAAAAATTGAGTATTTAGAAATTTTTTTCAATAATAAAGTTTTAGTTTACATCACAGGCGTTCACTATGGAATATAAACTGAATGCTGGAAATCACCACCTACACCCCCCCTTTCCCCAAGAAGTAGGGCCTTCTAATATTTTTTTTAATTAAAAATCTCAAAAACTAAGCAGATATTTTAACAATTTTATTTTATTAGTTTACATTACGAAGGCGTTTCCACTGGAACTTAAGTTGTGTACTCAAAATAACCCTCCCCCCCTCCCAGGAATTAAAGAAGTAGGGCCTTCCTAAAGCTGCAACGCCGCTCAAATTTACAAAATTCGAATACTCAAAGGTTGAGTTTGCTTTTTTTAATTTTTTGGGAATAATTTGTTGACTGTTTCAATTGTTTTTGTTAGTCACAGGTCTTGACTATGGAAACGTTAAAAAAACTGCAATTTTGAAAATATATTTAAAAGGGTTGGGCGAGACAAAAGAAAAGTTCTCTCTTTCGCATCTTTGATTAGTTCTTCAAACGCCCTGAACTTAGTGGGGGGAAAACTATTGAGATTTATTGAAAAGTCATGAAAGCTACGCCACTGGATTAATTAAGCTTCTTAATTAATTAAAATTACTTTAAATTAATAAACTTAGTACGCCAACGCATGAGCAGTACAGTTCCAAACTGATTTAGAACTGTGTAGGAAAAAAGTCTAACTGAGATTAACAATTCTAAAAATTGAAAATTTAGAAATTGTGAACTGTACAGGGGCTACTTGTTTGAGTTTGCTAATGCATTTCTCACAGTAAGAAAAGGATGTTATTTATAGGGTAGCTATATAAAATTTAATAAGAATTTCTATAATCAATCATGCCTAAAAGCAGCTTTACAAAACTTTCGTCGAGAAAAATATTTTATTTCAATATAGTTTCCGCGGTGGTTTCAGTATACCAAAAATCGGTACTAAAGAGAGAATTTCTAGAATGGTCCGGCTTCTCTGCTTGGTCCGCAAATAAATATCTGCCACATCTGGCAAACGTACCAATAAAAGTTCTGTACTAAAATTCTATTCTGAAATCTAAAATGCGCCAATAAAATATTATAATAGGAAGTATTTATTACTTGCATTTTTTTAAATTATAATAAGTACCTGTTATTTCATTTTGATTTTGAGCGCCCTTCACGCGAGGCGCCCCGATGCGACGCATCGTTTGCTTATCGTGTTGAGCCGGCACTGGATGTTAAAGTTCATAATTCAAACTCAACGTAATTTTAATTCCATTACACACTGCTTAAATCTGAACATTGTCTTTAATTAATCCACGTTCAAAATTAATGTAAATTTTGAATCAGTTTCGCAGCAAAAAAATTAATTCTTTCCGTTTTCATTGCCGTTCTTCATTTCATCTTCTGCGTATTAGCCAACTGGCGCTTTGTTGTCTGTAGTTTCAGCTTTTAAAGCAGCAAAAAAGATCGCGTATTGCATGCAAAGCCAACTGAATCCACCCCACACAGTCTAGACAATACGTGCTCACCCAGTCCGCACCCTGTAAATTCACCCCGAAACACGATAAGACCATCCGCCGCCCGTGCGTTTCTGCCGCTCTGCGGCATTGTCTACCGAAACATGCGAATTAAATCGGACATCCCAAAAGGAGCAAGACCGAACTTAATTAAATCCCTCCGCATTTCAGATCGATTTTTTAGATTCTGGCCTGGCCTTGGTCAAGGCCAAGAGGGAAAAATGCGGCGCACACGTTTTTCATTAAGTTACAAAGTTATGAATCGCTCTTTGTGTACGGTAGGTATACGCCTTAATACACTTGCTTTTAATATTATAAATAGAAACAGGAACTCGTTATCTTTAATTAAGAGAGCCGAGGCTATTTTTATTTCAGCCTGGCAATAATTAAGGCGCTAGCCGAGATTAAGCCGGCGAGCAGTTATGCATGGCATTAACATAATTTCAGGGGAAAGAGCGGCGCTAATCGAAGTGTAACGTTTTGCTTTGGGAATAACTGAGGAACGATAGTTGTAATTATTGCTGGGAGTGAGATCTCGGGCGAGATACAAACGTCGACGACAGTTGGAAGTTTTCCTTCGGTCGGTGGTGGTAATCGATACGCGGAATCTACGGGAGATTTTCAATCTCGCTGCTCCCTGCTTCTTCTTGTAACAAATGATTGCTCTTGAATTGTGCACGACTGACGTCTGCCAGTTTGCGAACGTATTAATAAAATCTTTATTATTGAGCGATATTACTTGCGCGCTCCTGGAAGTGACGTGCTTCCTTCTTGTTTTGTAATCCTCAAATGAATCAAATTGGATATTTCTGCGTTCCTGATAACTCCATGGTCAACCCACATTTAATTGATACCTCGAAATATTAATAGAATGAGATGAAAGATGTACGGGGATTGACAAATTGCACCCAGTTTGCCACACTGCGCGACTAGTTTCTGAGCTACAACAGTGTGTGCCTCTTAAGCTACCATACACTAAATGGCCAGTGCGGACAATAGCGTGTCATCGCAACTTACAAAATTCGGCTGAAAGTCGCTTGAATTGCAACGGGGCCCCCGAGCATCCTCTGTATAGCTATTAATTGGGGCCTCATCAGCAGAAGAGTACTCCAGAAATCCATCGCAATCCCGATGACCAACAAAATTTACTTTGCGTAAGTCTCGGATTGCGATGGAGTTCTCGAGCTACTCTTCTGCTGATAAGGCCCCAATTAGAGCCGAAATACCTATACAGAGGATGCTCGGGAGCCCCATTGCAATCCAGTCGTCTTGCAGTCAAATTCTTCTATATTGCTCGTATAATTAACTTTACGGTTAGTATAAGTATTTGGATCATCAGTGATTTATGACTGAAAAGTCAAAGAATCATCAAATGAAGCGTTTCTGAATTTCAAATGAACATCATTTGAGCGTGAGTTGAGTACGAGTGATGCTGAAGAATTTGGCCCTTAATGTCGATTTTTGAGCAAAGTTTATTGACTTATGAACTACTTCAAATATCGTTCGATAAAGTCCATAACTTTCGACTGATGACTCATTTGAGTATTCTTCAAAGTGAAAACCTCAAGGTAAGAGTAAAACAACTCGCAATATAACCTTAAGTCCATAACTCAATCGAATTTTGCTCAAAAATCGACTTAATAACATAAATTGTAGAACATTATAGCCCATAACTAATCTGAAGGTGATTTCATGGTTCAGTCTAAAGTGCGTGTTACTCAAAATCATTGGAAAGTTAATAATTTTAAACTATCAATTGCCCAGAGTAACAGTGAAGAACTCAACGTGTAATCTTAAGCCCATAACTCAAGACAATCTTACTCAAAAAAGAAATAGAGGTAGAGAGGAGCTTTCACACGTTGGTACTGATTGTTGCCATGATAGTGTAAACAATGACACTGTGTGGACTATTTTAAATATATTGACTTATGAACTTAAGATTGTATCGTGAGTTGCTTTACTCTTACCTTGACCTTTTCACTTTTAAGAGTGTTCAATTGAGTTATAATTCGAAAATTATGGACTTTGTTGAACGATATTTGAAGTAGTTGACATAGTCTAGACGGAATCATTGTTTGCACTGTCATGTCAACACTCAATACCAACGTGTGAAAGCCCGTCTTTACCTCTAATCCTTGAAGCTATTTCTTTTTTGAATAAGATTCTCTTGAGCTATGGGCTTAAGATTATACGACGAGTTCTTTACTATTACTTTGGGCAATTGAAAGTTTAAAATTGTTTAGAGCTTGAAGTTTGCTTTCTCCTTCCTCTTCAAAAGAAAGCGACTCATTTTTTCCGTGAGATTTTTTGAGTGAGATTCAATCGAGTTACGGGTTTTAGATTATATTTTGTTCTTATTTTGAACATTTAACTTTGAAGCTAATGTTATACGTACTTAACAACTTTTGTTCTTGGCGCAAAATCACTCGTGCTCAACTTACACTCAAACTTGTCGTTTGACGTTATTTGAAATCCTTCTATATTTGCTCGTATAATTAACTTTACAATTAGTATAATCAAGGTGATTTATGACCGAAAGTGAATGGATCATTAAATGAAGCGTTTCTGAATTTCAAATGAACATCATTTGAGCGTGAGTTGAGTACGAGTGATGCTGAATAATTTGGCCCCTAATGTCGATTTTTGGAGCAAGGTTCATTGAATTATGAACTTAAGATTGTTTCTTGAGTTGTTTTACTCTTACCTTGAGCTTTTCACTTTGAAGAGTACTCAATTGAGTCATCATACGAAAATTATGGACTTTATCGAACGATATTTAAAATAGTCCACACAGTGTCATTGTTTACACTATCATGGCAACAATCAGTACCAACGTGTGAAAGCTCGTCTCTACCTCTATTTCTTTTTTGAGTAAGATTGCCTTGAGTTATGGGCTTAAGATTATACTTTGAGGTCTTCACTGTTACTCTGGATAGTTTAAAATTATTAACTTTCCAATGATTTTGAGTAACACGCACTTTAGACTGAACCATGAAATCACCTTCAGCTTAGTTATGGGCTATAATGGTCTACAATTTCTGTTATTAAGTCGATTTTTGAGCAAAATTCGATTGAGTTATGGACTTAAGGTTATATTGCGACTTGTTTTACTCGTACCTTGAGTTTTCACTTTGAAGAATACTCAAATGAGTCATCATTCGAAAATTATGGACATTATCGAACGATATTTGAAATAGTTGACATAGTCTACATGGAATCATTGTTTACACTGGCATGTCAACAATCCGTACCAAAGTGTGAAAGCCCGTCTGTACCTCAAATCCTTGAAGCTATATTTTTTTGAGTAAGATTCTTGAGCTATGGGCTTGGATTATACGCCGAGTTCATTCTAGTTATTGGGTAATTGTTTAGAGCTTGAAGTTTGCTTTCTCCTTCCTCTTCAAAAGAAAGTGACTCATTTTTCCCGAAGCACAAGATGTTCTTTTTATCAAAAGAGTCAAAGAGAATACGATCCCAGGTTTAAACAGAAAATGACTCATTTTCATGAGAGGGGGTGGTTTTCTCATCAAAAGAATCGCGCCCAAACAGAAAGTGACTATTTTTGTTGGATGGACAGAATGCTCGAAATAGTCAAGGAGGAATACCAGCTCAGAGTCTGAACAGAAAATGATTCGTTTTGCTCCATGGATAGGATGGTCTTCTCATCAAAACATCAAGGAGGACACTACCTCGTTCCCAAACAGAAAGCGACTCTTTTCCTCGTGTTTTCTTTGACCTTCTAATAAAAGAAGTATCCCGTTCATCGAACAAAAATAATCACTTTCTGTTTGGGGATGAAGTAGTGTTCTCCCTAACTCTTTTGTTATCGTCGACGTTAAAATTCTACTTTGAAATGTGGCCAGCTGAGTGGAGACGTGGTGAGCTACGAATACATTGTCGGTAGCTTAAACCTGAATGTAAAGAGAGCGCCACCTGACGTGAAACCGTCCAAGTAGGCTAGTGAAATTCGTGGTACCGCTAGGGCTACACACGTTGTTTAAAATAAACGAACTTTCCACAGGTTTATATCCACAGAACGTATGCAATTCATAGTCATCTGTATAGTACACAAAATTTTTAAACAAAAACGCAAAGTAAACGAAATGCAACCCGACGTCAACAAGACATGCTCGGACTCTACCAAGATGGACGACAACCGTTATAAAATTGCGGAAAATGGATAGCTGCGCCTCCCTTACCGAAAACCCTTTTGGCGAGAATACCAAAGTGTTAACCAACTGTCATAAAAAGTTACAGGGGCCAAATCAACCAAACAAACGAAGAGATCATAGAGTAAAGAAATAAAGCGCGACCAACCGTAACCTTAATTATTAAAACTGAAACGTAACAACTTAGATAAAAAAAAAAATTACACGAATAGTTAGCAGACCGTGCATCGCTAATGAGATGACATCAAAATATGCTATTCCGATCCCTCCTCATAACTCAATAACTCGTATTCGGGAAGAATATGGTTAAAGTAATAAACAAACTCCTTAGTTTACAAAATGAAGACAAAACAACCAAAAGAAAACCAATCAAAACTGACAATGTAAAGGAGTTTGCTGAAAGTTCCTTGGATCAATTGGGTTAGACGCGGTCTTCGTTAACGTTAAATTAGGTCGAACAAACGTCTCCAATTTGCGCCGTCGATCCATCAAATTAGAACGAGCGCTTTGTGTGGAAGCAGCACGTCTATTACCAGCTACAAAAAGGACCATTTACAAATAAATCACGCCGCTGAAAAGCCATCGCCCGCCTTCTTCCGAAAGCACGCGTGTATTCAGCCGCTGGTGTTTGGATTTAATGTAGCCATTTAGCTTGTCTGCGGATACAAATGGAGTCCATTAATTCTTGGCAATCGATACGTCGCTGGTGTTAAATGATTTTCAAGCTGATTTTACTGACTAGACAAATTCGAATCCATGCGTGCGCATGACGGTGGAAAGATTCGTTGGTTGATTCGTTCGGCAGGTCCTTTTGGGGAAGGTGCGGTGAAGCGTGAACCTCTGTTTGCAAACAATAATCCCGTGCAATCAATATAAAGACCCGCGGCGGAAATTAAAGCGCGATTAACAGGAAACCGCGGCCTCACTCGAGGATATTAAGGCCATCCAGACCAACATTATTGGCGCAAGCCACTTACCGCCCCGGATAATTCCGGATTGCGCGGAATATTCCGGTGTATCTATTAGTTAACCGTAACATCGTCGACCGCTATCGTTGAAATTAGTTAACGCCGGGGCGTCGTAAAGCGTCAACCGGTAATTACTGTTTTACGTTTACGGCGAGAGCGTGCGTAAGCATATTTGGATGATCGTGTTTATTGCCGTTTCCATTTCGCTTACGTGATATTGTTTTCGGAATATAAACATTTTAGTATCGAAAGCGTTGAAAAATAATCGTCGCAGATCATAAAAGGAGCATTGGATTCATGTGCGTGCTTGAAGTACAGATTAGACTCTGAGATGGTGTTCTTTTTGAGCTTCTAATGAAAGAAGTATCGCGTTCGTCGAGCAAAAAGAATCACTTTTTGTTTGGGGACTCTTTTGATGAGAAGAGTACCCCATCCTAGAGCAAAACAAGTAATTTTCTGTTTAGAGATTGAGATGGCATTTTCCTTGGCTCTTTTGATTACAAAGGCGTCCTGTCCATCGTGCAAAAAGAGTCGTTTTCTGTTTGGGGGCGAGATGGTGTTCCCCTTGACTCTTCTGATGAGAAGGTCTTCTTATTCGTTCAGCAAAACGAACTATTTTTTGTTTTAGAGACCGAAAGGGTATTCTCCTTGACTCTTTTGATGAAAAGAACCATCCTATTAATTGGGCATATATACCCACTTTCTGTTTGGGGGCGAGATAGTATCCTTGCTGATTCTGATTCGTCAAAAGAAAGAAAGGGGCTATTTTCATCCAATTCATACGATGGTTCTTTTCATCAAAAGAGTCGAGGAGAATACCATCTCAGTCTCTAAACCAAAAAATAGCTCGTTTTGCTCAGTGGATAAGATGGTCTTCTCATCAAAAGAGTCGCTCCCAAACAGAAAACGACTTTTTTCGCTCGATGGACAGGACGCGTCTGTAATCAAAAGAGCCAAGTAACGCAATCTGAATGTCTAAACAGAAAATAACTTGTTTTGTTCGTTGGTTGGGGTAGTCTTCTCATCAAAAGAGTTAAGGAGAACACGTCCCCAAACAGAAAGTGACTCTTTTTGGTCGACGAACGCGATACTTCTTTCATTAGAAGGTCAAAGAGAGTCTAAACAAGAAATGACTCGTTTTGCTCGATGGATGGGGTGGTCTTCTCGTCAAAAGAATCAGCAAGGATACTATCTCGCCCGCAAACAGAAAGCGGTTATTTTCCCCATTGCATAAGATGGTTCTTTTCATCAGAAGAGTCAAGGAGAATACCATCTCAGTCTCTAAACCAAAAAATAGTTCGTCTTGCCCAATGGATACGATGGCCTTCTCATCAGAAGAGCCAAGTGGAACACCATCTTGCCCCCAAACAGAAAATGACTCTTTTCGCTCGATGGATAGGGCGCCTTTGTGATCAAAAGAGCCAAGGACAATTCCATCTCAGTCTCTAAACAGAAAATGCCTTGTTTTGCTCGTCGGATGAGGTAGTATTCTCATCAAAAGAGTGTCCAAAAGAGTCCTCAAACAGAAAGTGACTCTCTTTGCTCGACGAACGGGATACTACTTCATTAGAAGGTCAAAGAGAACCACCATCTCAGAGTCTAGACGAGAAATGTCTCCTTTTGTTCGATGGATGGGGTGGTCTTCTCGTCAAAAGATTCGGCAAGGATACTACCTCGCCTCCAAACAGAAAGTGGCTATTTTTCCCCATTGCATAGGATGGTTCTTTTCATCAGAATACCATCTCAGTCTCTAAACCAAAAAATAGCTCGTTTTGCTCAATTGATAAGATGGCCTACTCATCAGAAGAGTCAAGGGGAACACCATCTCGCCCTCAAACAGAAAGTGGCTCTTTTCGCTCGATGATTAGGACGCCTTTGTGATCAAAAGAGTCAAAGAAAATTCCATCTTAGTCTCTAAACAGAAAATGACTTGTTTTGATCGTTGGATGGGGTAGTCTTCTCATCAAAAGAGTGTCCAAAAGAGTCCCCAAATAGAAAGTGACTCTCTTTGCTCGACGAGCGGGATTCTTCTCTCATTAGAAGGTCAAAGAGAGCACCATCTCAGAGTCAAAACAAGAAATGACTCGTTTTGCTCGATGGATGGATTGCGCGCCCCCAAACAGAAAGTGGCTATTTTTCCCCATTGCATAGGATGGTTCTTTTCATCAGAAGAGTCATCTCAGTCTCTAAACCAAAAAATAGCTCGTTTTGCTCAAAGGATAAGATGGTTTTCTCATCAGAAGAGTTAAGGGGAACCATCTCGCCCCCAAACAGAAAACGACTCTTTTCGTTCGATGGACAGGACGCCTTTGTGATCAAAAGAGCCAAGGAAAATTCCATCTCAGTCTCTAAACAGAAAATGACTTGTTTTGATCGTTGGATGGGATAGTCTTCTCATCAAAAGAATGTCCAAAAGAGTCCCCAAACAGAAAGTGACTCTCCTTGCTCGACGAGCGGGATTCTTCTCTCATTAGAAGGTCAAAGGGAACACCATCTCAGAGTCTAGACAAGAAATGACTCGTTTTGCTCGATGGACAGGGAGGTCTTCTCGTCAAAAAAAAACAGCACGGATACTACCTCGCCCCCAAACAGAAAGCGGCTATTTTCCCCATTGCATAGGATGGTTCTTTTCATCAGAATATCATCTCAGTCTCTAAACCAAAAAAATAGCTTGTTTTGCTCAATGGATAAGGCGGTCTTCTCCTCAAAAGAGTCAAGGGGAACACCATCCCGCCCCCAAACAGAAAACGACTCTTTTCGCTCGATGGGCAGGACGTCTTTGTGATCAAAAGAGCAAAAGAAAATGCCATCTCAATCTCTAAACAGAAAATGACTTCTTTGGATGGGGTAGTCTTGTCATCTAAAAAGTCAGGAGAACACTATTTCGTTCCCAAACAGGCTGACTGTGAATTGCAGATGTTCTGAGGGTATAAACCTGAGGAAAGTTCGTTTATTTTAAACAACATGTGTAGCCCTAGCGGTACCACGAGTTTCACTAGTCTACTTGGATAGTTTCACGCTAGGTGGCGCTCTCTTTACATCCAGGTTTAAGCTACCGACAATCTATATGTAGCCCACCATGTCTCTAGAACTAGAATTTTTAATGTCGACGATACTTCCACAGTACATTCCTGAAAGTTATAACATTGTTTGTAATTCTATGAAATTTGTAATTACTCTGCGTTGAGTTCGAATTTTCTGTTCTTTGTGACCTCTTTTGGTTCTATTTCTGCAAGTCTAATTTTAATTAATCTCCATCCTAAAATTGTAATCAAAATAATGAATAAAATAGTCAGGATTCAACGATTTTGGTATCAAATTAGTAATCCCTTTTGGGAGGTTCCAGTTAGTCCTATTTCTTCTTGCACCACGCAAACCATTTCATGAGTGGTGGAAGCAATTGCAATAATAATCAAATGCCTGTTATAAAATATTCGATCGCACCAGATAACATCTGAAGCAAGTGCAGCAATGTTTGTAATTAAACCGCGTAACGACGAAGTCATTCCACCGCGCCGGGGAACACCCTCCGGTTTCTTTCTCCCGACAACTATCAATTACAGCACACCTCGAGATGCGGAAACGGGAAGCGTATTGCGGTAGGCCGTCGGAATTGAATTTATCAATCAAGTGTGACCGTGACCGCGCGACCTGTGCCACCGGACGTGCCTGGAATCCCTCGTGGCGGTGGCGGCAACGGAATTCGAGGCGCCCTGAAAAACCGATCAATTGGCGCAGAAAGGATGTGCGGGGGGGGCGGAGGGGCACTTTCATCGAGAGACCTGAATTTTTTATCCGTGTGGTTACGATCGATGAAGTTCTATTGTTAGAAGACAGGAGGGATTGAATTGCTAATGAATGTCCTTTGAGCTAATTATAGTTGTGGTCGTCGTGAAATAAATATGAAAACGGACTTCAACGTACACTTCAAGTTAGTAAACGTCAAAATTTATGTTAAGCACATAGTTTGAAAGCGTCGGTATCCGGGTCACGCCAAGCGTCTCCCGAAATTGAATCCTTTTTACGCGAAATTTATTCCGGAGCCGTGTCATTTAACGTCATAATCTAAGTCCCCGAAGAAAACACTTTTACGACATTCGTAAGCATGATTGATAGGGCAAACACATTAACATTTGTATAATGAGGGCCCCGCCACTGAAAGCTTTTTTACGCGCGCCCTCCTCGCTCGAGGAGGTCCTTCGCCTGCGGAAGCGCATTACTCCACCGGCCCGTTATTTACGTTTATTGCGGGCGAAAATAAGATTCGCCCTGTAATGGCGCGTGTAATTTCGGCGTTTTTTCGCCCGCCACTGATGCGTTTTCGACCCACGCCGACTTCTAGGGCGCGCGCGCGCGCGCCCCGAAGTTGCTTCCCACTCATAACCATGAATATAAAGGATGTGCTTAACGGATTACGAGGAGGGAAAAGATTGCCGGCAAAAAATCAAAAAATAAGATTGTCGCAAGACAAAACTAAATTTCCTAAATCTAAACATACAAATTTCAAACCAAACCAAATTAATCAGAGGAATAATACCGAATAGATTAAGGCCCGATTTTTCCATCTCCTGATCAATTTATTCGACGAATAAGTTTACGAATTACCATATGGAAACCATTCATAAAAATCAAGTTATTTGAAAAATAACGTCATCGGGAACTTTATTAGGAGATGGAAAGATCCAGCCTAAGAAGAAAGCATTTGTGTTTAAATTTGAAAAAAAAAACGAAAAACAAAATTGTTAAAAAAATGTTTACTATTATTCTGCAAAATATAATTTCATGAGCATCTCGCATCGAACGCCTTTACACCTGTCACAAGTGTTGCCAATAGGTTGAACATTATCGTAAATAATCACTAAAAAAGTCACTAGAAGCAAAAAATTATTTTCTGACCCAATAGTGAAACGAAAGTATTTTTTATTATCCAAATCGTCGACCAGTCTTGACAATTGTAATAAGTCATTAGAGGAACAAAAAAAATTCAGTAGAAACAAATGCTAAAAAAAACCTGTGAAAGGAATTAAATCTTAGGTTATGAGAAAAACGTTAAAAAAAATTCTTTGGGAAAATTTATAATTAATTAAAAATGACCCCAAAAAGCACGTTACGCCAATGTGTACGGAGTTCGTCGCAATCGTAAGTTTTATGATATCGTGTTTTCGTACGTTTTATTGTGTTTATTACCCAGAGCAATAAAACTATAAAAGTTAACCGTGACACTTATTTAATAGAGGGAACGTCGCTGTAATGACCTGCCTAAATTCATCCGAGCATTTATTAATTTATTAGCACGAAGACGATGACCTGCGAACGTCACTCCGCTGGGACATTTAAATCAGATCCGACTAAAATCAGTTTCAACTAGAGACATTACCCCCGGTAACAATTTAAAGCATTAAACACCATGCGTTACGCTCGTAATGCTTTAAATTGTGGTTCTCGTACTATGAAATAAATAAAAAATAATTGTGATAAATAATTTAAAAATAAAAGATGCTCAAACTGAAGATCATTGTTATCAACGCAACCTGTAGCGCGTTTTTTCAAGTATTCCCTTACACGTTCGAAAACATCAGGTATATTTCCAATCACTTCAGCAGCATGTTTGATGCGCTCGTGCACCTCCTGTACGGTATGCACAAAAAAAAATAAGTAAAATAAATAACAAAAGACGATCGATAGTCTAACAAATGCAAGAAACGAAAGTTTTTGTCGTTGACGATTTGAATGTAAAAAGAAAGCTTTCGTTTTTAAGTAAGAACTTTTTCCTTAAAAAAATAAAATAAATAATAACAAAAGACGATCGATAGTCTAACAAATGCAAATTGTCGTTGACGATTTGAATGTGAAAAGAGAAGAAATGATAAACGTTGGCAAAAGTCGTTCGAATTCTAATTGAAGTTTAACTTTTTTCTTAAAAAAAGAAAAAAAAAATAATAAAAGTCGATCGATAATTTAATAAATGCAAGAAACAAAAGTTTTTGTCGTTGACGATTTGAATGTAAAAAAAACTTTCGTTTTTACTTTTGAGTCGGAAAATAAATGATAAACGATGACAAAAGTCGTTCGAATTTCAATTGAATTTCAACTTTTTTCTTAAAAAGAATAAATAATAAAAGACGATCGATAGTTTAACAAATGCAGGAAACAAGAAATGCTCGGCGATTTGGATACTGAAAGAAACTCTTTCCTTTTTTACTTTCTCCTCATAAGAAAAAAAAAACACACAAACTGTGAAATAAATTTAGATAATTGCGTTTTCTTTCTTGGAAAGATAAAGAATAAATAAACAAACAGGATACCATCGATGGTAAGAAAAAGAGAAACTCCAATTTTTCTGTTTTTAATCCCAAAAAAAGGGGCAGGAATTCGATCATCGCACTCTTTTTTGTTCTTCGTCTTCTACAAATTGTCAAAAACAATGTTCTTTCATCGCTGATTGTTTTATGACAGATGTCATCACAAAATTTCAGAATCAATCGAAATAATTATTTATTGTAACTATTATAAGGATTATTAAAGTTTGTCTGATTTAGTTAAAATTTTTTCAAATGAAATCACTAGATTTGTCACTAAACCGGTTAAGAAATCACTACATTTTCGACACGTCTGGACTCATTAGAAGTTGTCTGAAATTTCAACAGAAAGTCACCAAAACTGGTGATAAAGTCACTAAATTGGCAACACTGCCTGTCACAGTCAAAAGGTTAATGGTTGATAATTTGACACATGTCACAGTATAAGAATCTACACAGTAGCAACACTGGAGTATAAAATTTCACATTTTCCATTTTGTTTGATATCTACTGATTTGCAAATTATATTAGATTTGTTCCAGCAACAGTTTCTGATTAGTTCGAAACGTCAAAAGCATGCACCAACACTTGATAGCGTTGTTAAAATCAATCATTCTCTATTATCATCGTCGTTTTGGGGTTAATTATTTATTAATTATTTCTCGAAAACTAAAGTAGAAAGAATATTTTCCCCATTCTCTCGGACATCGTTAATTAACAATCACCCTGTATGTAAAATATTAAACCTCTTATTTCATTTTTTTTAAGTCCCAAGCAGATCATTTTGAATATTGTATCCACGTGCTTTGGCATTCAGGAACCCCCAGTATTACCAAAATAAATTTCAATCGTGGATATTCATCATATGACAAACGTTACTCTTTACTATTTCTTTAATTGAAAAACTTCCCACATAATCTGTAACGCTTTTCTATTTTTCGGGGTAAGGGTGTAAATACTTTCATAAAAGAATTCAAATTCCGAACTCTGTGCCACCCTGTAGATTACTAGCATAGAAAGCTTATATTGTTAACTAATAAATCCTAAATTGACTTTTATGCCATCGATAAAAATATAAATGACGAGTTTTACGCGCACACATTCCTGGGGGTGGTAGCAAAAAGCGACGAAACAATTTCGAAAACGTCCAGGCCAGAGCAGAGGGAAGTTATTTACATATCAATCATAAAGTAAGCCCTGGCAAATATGATACTTTAAAGCTCGAGCAGAGCCGCATAATCCGGTGGATTGGCGGATCGATCCGAGGGGCGGAGGGGGCACCGGAAAAATGGAGGTACGCCGGAACAGATGGGTGCACCCCGCCGGCGATAACAAAAAACTTTTCCTAATAGGGTACGCGTTATAGATCTAATAGACTCATAAGCAAAGCACTTTTTTATGGGGGGCGTATTTCAGAATTTGAATTTTACAGGGGCGGCCGCCCGCCATTTTACTTCAAACCGTATTCGTAAACTTGCAGCGTGAATTATTGATGTAAATATTAATCGAGATACCTAAGTAGGGTTTGTTTGTTGAAAGGGGGGAGGAGGTGGGTGAGCTTATGATGTGCTAATGCAGCCTATAAATAACACATGAGACGAGAACGAGCGGAAACAGGTAGAGTACGCTTCCTTGATTTAAACGGAGATCAGCGGGCGGAAGCTCTGCATCAAGTAAACTGCAAAAATATTCTTGGGGCGGAAATAAGTCGCGCGGGGCCCCCGACCTGCGGTTTGCCTTGCATTAGGAATCGGCGAGGCGTTCTTCTCCTCCGGACCCGCCGACCGGCCAGACAGACGAGATTTACTGAAATGCGTTTCTATTCAACCGGAACAGTTCGGGGAACTTATCGCTGGATGCGGAGAGCTTTTTTTCGGATCGGATCTTATCGCTTCTGTTAACGAGATTAAATTTCGTTTAATCGAATCACGCTTCAAGAGATTTTCAGAATGTTATGTTATGTTACATAAGCAACGCTCCTTCAAAATGCGTTTCCCTCCCCCAGTTTGTAAGGCGAATGCCCAAGGAGAAATAACAAGAGTAAGACGGTCGCAGCCGCAGTTAAGATTGGGGAATTAGAAAAAAAAACCTCACAGTAAAGATTGTGTAGGATTGGATGGAATAGAAGATTTCAATAAATTAAGAAATGCTTCTACCAACGACAGATAAATAAATCCATCTCTTATTTTAGCCGGCGCCCTTTTTTTTTAAAAAAAAGACATATTTTCTTTTGTGTGGGTAGGTCTGATTGTTAATGCCGCCCCTTCTCTTCTGTCCTGCAAGAGAACAAACGCCTATTCTCATGTATCGCAAACCCTAAAATAGCGATGATAAATGCGTCTCGCAAAGCAATGGCAATCGCATTCGCATTCGCATTCGCATTCGAATAAAGAGCCGACGTGCGTAAGTCGAAAAGCGCATAAAGCACGGCAAGTCCATTGTTCACCCCCCGGAGAGGCATCACAAAACAATGACCCGCCAAGATTCAAGAAGAAGAATAGGATGAATGAGGAGGAGGCCCTCGAGTGAGATGTGGAACGGGCAGCCATATTCTAATTAAATGAATAATTCAGGGCGAATTTACATGATATCGAGAGCTGCTGCCACTTGAAGATAAAGTATAGAGCAGTGGCTGGTTGCTGTTGCTGCTAGTTTTGTTGGTTTCTTGAGCGACCGCAGTCGAATTGATCGCGCGCCACTTAGAGGAGACAGCTCGAATAAAGATGTATGGAGGCGATTGTATCGACGTGACGTTCGCAATTCGGAATAAATATTCAACGACAGCGTCTTGCGAGGCCTAATAAATGTAATCATAAACGTGATTTATTATTCCTCGGGGTGAGGCATAAATTATTCTTGTAAACGGGTGTACATACGTAAGAACGGAAGTACTATTAAAATCGGAGGAACCTTGAACTGTGAGCGGAATGACGAAGCGATTGTTTGTTTAATTAATGCGTGAAATGAGGTCGGTGCTAATTTGCATTTTACAAATAAGAGTGACGATGAAATCATAAAAGGTGATTGTTATACAGTCCGTTAGAAAAGTCCAGAAATATTGTACACTTTCGACGAATATCCTCGGACAGGTCAAATTAGTTGTCCACTTTTTAGTGAGAATGATCTTTAAGATTTCGTCCAAAAAAATTGGTTTTGTTATTCAAAAAATAATCATAGATGGCGTCGTACTCGCGGAGAAAGCGGTTGCGGATCTACTTTATGAAGAATCTGGATGTAATGGACGTCGTGCTCTTCAATTGTGAAAGGAAAGATTTCCCTTGCGTCAAGTCCCACATTTTAAAACGCTTACTTTCGTTGTACAGTGGTGCTGGAAAGAACTGAAACGAAAAGCAATAAAATCGTTGGAATTTGAACCTTTTGGTGCTTCCACAGTGTTAGGTGATCACGCCGTCGTTGCAAAATTATTATAACTGTACAACATATCCGGAATTACGGGAAATTTCAACCTGCAGAACACCTATGACAAGACGAGCTCGTGCATCTAACATTTATTTACTGTAAAAGATTGCCCCTGCTCTTTTTGATTGTTATACAGTCCGTTAGAAAAGTCCAGTATTTTTGAAAATGTTGTACACTTACGACGAATATCCTCGGACAGATCAAATTAGTTGTCCACAGTTTAGTGAGAATTTCATAGATGATCTTTAAGATTTCGTAAAAAAAATTGGTATTGTTATTCCAAAAAATCATAGATGGTGTTATACTCGCGGAGAAAACGGATACGGATCTACTTTATGAAGAATCCGGATGTAATGCACGCCGTGCTCATCAAGTGTGAAAGGAAAGATTTCCCTTGCGTCAAGTCCCACATTTTAAAACGCTTACTTTCATTGTACAGTGGTGCTGGAAAGAATTGAAACGAAAAGCAATAAAATCGTCATGGTAAACTTATGGTAAACTTCCACAGTGCCAGGCGATCACGCCGTCGTTGCAAAATTATTATAACTGTACAACATGTGCGGAATTACGGGAAATTTCAGCCTGCAGGACACCTATGGCAAGATAAGCTCGTACATCTAACATTTATTTACCGTTTTTACCGCTTTTTCGTATTTTTAAACGCCAGTTTCACGTGCTCATAATCTTACTGTAATTAAACTATTTGACAAATTAAATAAATGAATGTGAAGTTTTTTTTTTCTAAAGCGCAAATGATCTCTGATTTTTTTAATGATATCAGCTGCGTTAGCCAGCGAGCGCTATTCATTACATTAGCGTCGGTATAACTTGGAGGTTTCCATAATTCCGGTTGGAACCGCGTCACGCCGACGTTTGGTTCTCCATTGCAGAAGAACTTCCTCGGGGCTGCTGCTATAGCTGGCGGTGTTGCTTGCTGCTGGTGGTGTCGCTGCTACTTCTCATTAATCGATGAGACTGAGTAGGTTATGTCCGGTGTCCTGGTATTTGTAGTGGTCGGGGGGGGGGGGGGGCAGTGGATCGGCATGGTGAACGGGGATTAGTCTGCCCCAATAGACCCACAGACCAACAAGTCACGCTCCAACAGACCAATCCCCGCTCAGCGTTCCGATCTACTGCTCCCACCGACCACTTTATAAATACCAGGACACCGGACATAACCTACTCAGTCTCATGGATTAACGAGAAGTAGCAGCAACACCACCAGCAGCAGCAACCCTGAGAAAGTTCTTTTGCAATGAGACAGTCTCATCGATTAACGAGAAGTAGCAGCAACACCAACAGCAGTAACCCTAAGGAAGTTCTGGAATGGAGAACGAAACGTCCAACCGGAAGCCAATTCAATTATTAGCGTCGGTGTTGGAACGGAAATAGGGTAACAGCATTCGGTTCTAACCTTCAACCGACGCTATGGTTAAAATTCGCAGTTTATTTTAAAATCACCCTTACCACATGGTTTTAGTAGTGTTGTTATTTAAATTGTGATTAAAAGTTCTTCGTATTTGTAGTCCTGGACAAAATATAGTACACAACTCGCTATAGAATTATATAATGGGTATTATTACCTCTGATAATTGCCAAACTCGCTCGCTCATGTAGGAGATATCCTCGGTAGTAATAGTATTCATTCATATAGCATCGTGTATAAGATTCTTTTTCATTTTCTTCTACGATCGAACATTCTTGTCAATCAGCAATTGACTTTTTTTTGAAAAAATTTGATTGCTATGCAGTTCTCACTTCTTTCTTATTCAATTATCGTTGGACTATTTTATTAATTTCCTTTCAATTATTTATTCCAATTTTATTTTCACCCGATTTTCTTCGGTCTTCATTATTTTACATCGGTCGTCATTTATTTGGCTTGTCATTTGGTATAGGAATTCCAGGCTCAAAGGGGCGTCAAATTGTCTGTAATTGTTTAAACGCACATGTGTAATTAAAAACGAATTGCTTTGAGATTAAAACATAGCAAACATAATTATTCAAACGTGCCATAGATAAATCACTATATACAGGTGTCCGATAAGAGAAGCGATGTCCCAGAGTACGGGAAAAGTATTTAAAAAAGTTTATGTACTTAGTTTTCGAGAAACAATTAATCGAAATTTATACCGAAAACGACGATGCGTCCCTAGTTAAGAAAATGTAACAGATAAACGAAATAAATCCATGTTCTTGTGTTTTATGATTCTTGCGGCGTTGGACGTCAACTTGACCTTTAAACGAAATTGATGTGATCAATTGAAATACTAAAATATTTACGAAATCATTGACGAATGCATGCGAAGTAAATTATCGGTACAAGTTGTATAAAATGAGAAGAACAACGTTCCTACTTTGAACACCAAATAACAACAAACGAAGCACTACAACACGAATACAAATCAAATCTCGGTGTTAAAAATTTCTAGTATTTTTCTTTTTTTTTTGTTTTAAATTGTATTCCAGATATTCTACGTATTAATACTGAGATATTCATTTTGTTATGCGTTTTTTTTTTTTTTTGGCGGTCAATTGTCAGTCACCCTGTATGTACCAATACTGTGTTGATTCGTTTTTTAGACAGGGAAATCGATCGTCTTTTGTTTTCCTGTTTATTAAGAGATTATCTTAGTTTTTGTTTTTTTCTTAATTAAATGCCCTCTTTCTTCTTTTCTTTCCTTCTTCGAACAAGTATTTTCGTTTCTTAATTCGCCGGTTTAGTATTCTTGAGTTTTTCTTCAGTAGTCGTTTGTCAATTGTTTTTCTTCAATTTGTCCTTGAATAAATAGTCTACTTGTTTTCTTCAGTGGAATATGTTTTCTCTTATTTCGGTGTTTGATTGTCTCTTTTATTCACTTGTTTCTTAAATTGATTTTTTTTTTAATTTTTGCAAAGGTGTGACTATGTTAGTCGTTTTCGTTTTCTTTTCCATAAGTCGGTGTTCATTTGTTTTCCTTCTCATTTTCCGAATTAATGATTCCTGCCATTTTGAATTTTATTTTGTCTTTTAATTTTCTTCGCCGCGTAGGCAATTCACTATTTTTTAGGCTTAGTTTCGTCGAGTGGTTGGTTATATTTATCGACAGTTTCTTCTTCTCTTTCATTTTGTCATTAAATAAATAAAATATTTTCGTCCTCTTAAACGTTTTCTTTTATCTCGTTGTTTTCTTATCAGTTTTATTGATTTTCTTGAAAGAAAATGAATAAAACCGGTTACTGAAGAACAACCACCGAAAGAAATGAAGAATAGCAAACGGAAAACGATAGATCTCGGTCAGAGAAGAAAACGAAGAACGCATTTATTTCGTAAAACAGAAAATTAAAGAGAACGCTAAGAAAACGAAAGGAAAACGAAATTTGAAAGAAACTAATTTTCAAAAATCAGTTTAAACTTAACGTAATCGATTCACTTTAATTGTGAATCCAAATAAATATAGTATTTCCATCATTCGAGCGTCTTTTGTTTTCCTTACATAGTTTTCTTTCATTTTCTTCATAATGAAACTTCTTTTTTTTTATTTTTACTCTTTATCGATTGTTTTTATTCTGCTTTAACGTTGCGTAAGTGGTCGTTTCTTTAATTGCGTCTCTTCATTTCATTGTTTGAACGTTCAACCAATTTTTTTCATTACCTTCGCAAATTGACTTTGATTGATTGGTTTTTTTTTTCCATCTTTTGTTTTGCTGATCATTTTTCTGCAAAGGTTTTGATTGTTTTCGTAATTACAATTTTTTCTATCTCTTTTTTCTTCGATGAAGAGTTTCTCGATAGATCAGCATGTTATTTATCGACCACCTTTTGTTTTCCTTTCCGTTTTTTTTTTCTTTAATTATTTCATGAACTGATTTTGTTCTTCTTCGTTCAGCAGGTAGTAAATCGAGATTGATAGTAACCAGCCATATCACGTTTCTTTTGTCTTTAAAAGGAAGTCTGACAAAAAGAATTCTTCCAGAGGAAATAATAATTTTCTTATGGAAAGACAATTTTCCGTGAGAGTGAATGAATTTTTCTCGATTTCCTTCATCGTTCCACTCGCCTTCCTCCCCTTTTGTAAACCCACTCCGTGATTGCACAATTTATTTCCCATTTACAATGTCGCTTTTATTTCTGCAATTTCCTCATGCAAATGTCCGCCGTATTCACTACATTATATTTAATATTCGTAACGACTTTTTTATATGACCTCCCCCTCCCTGACGTTCTCCCCCTGAGCTTTAATGCAAATTACGAAATCATTTCACAATCCCCGCCCCACCTGCTCCCGGGCCGTTTACTTTTAATGAGCCACCCTCCGAAAGCTGAAACTGTTATCCTTGCAGAGGATTTAATTGCGGCGTTGCCGATTTTTTTCTATCTCCGCGGAAATCGTCGCGCGACACTAAATTTAATAAAGTTCTGAATCCGATGCCTCGCTTCATGAATAACAAAGAGGCGGCGCGGGCGTAAAATTGAAAATTCTTCTTCGCCCTTCGGGGGGGCCCCGGGACAAAGAACTTTCTAATAATAAGATTATTTTTAGCGTCTGAAGTATTAATTTTCGCGTCGAATTCGGAGAGATGTTAATAATAATAGATAAGGTGGAAGGCCCCGGGTTGATTAAGCATGAAGTTTAATCCGGAGCTCAGCATCTAATAAGGGGCGACACGGTGCAGAAGTTATGGGAGCGGGCCGTGACAGGAATGGAGAGGTCGAGACAGACAAAGGACGCTAATCGATAGCGACACGGGCCCCTTGGCGCGCATTGATTTTAAACCCTGCGAGGATTTAAGAGGACGGTGTTAACTCGAGAGACGCTCGGTAATTTTTATCTCTCCTGACGAGGCGCAAGTGTAATGAAACTTTCTTACGTACCCGAAAGTGGCTGCCTCAAATTTAATTATGCCCCGCCACGAGATATTGCGAAATAACCGTTCGCCTTTGAAGTAAATTATTCCTCTCCTTAAAGTCGTGCGCCGTTGAGAATTTAATATTTCGGAGTTATTGCCGCTTTCATAAACTTTGATGTTTAAAAGAAAAAAAAAAAAGAAAACGCGTCGAGGAACACTGACAAGGGGTAGATGCGTATCATTTCAACTGCGACACGAAAACAAGGGAATAAAGAAAGGATCGTACCTTGAATCACGTTGATAGCGCACAAAGAAAAACGTCGTCATCATTTTGCCTTACCCCCCTCGAAATACCCTAAATACAACTTTAATTTGCTTTCAAGATAAGAAATATTATGTACTTCATTCCAAAACCATTCTGTAAGTTACATGAAAAAATCGTGGATCTCTTCTTCTTATAAGAAGTAAGCCAACGTGATGTAATGGTCTTTTTTCTTTTGAAGCCATAACTGAAGCAAAAGTGAAAGTATATAGACATAAAACTAATTGCCTCCTACTATAATTGCTGGCACCTACAAAAGCAGAACACAAAAAAGGAAGTAAAGAATAAAGTTCCGCACCATCTTGGCTACTAAAGTTCCTCGGCGCAAGAAATAAACTATGCAGTTAGTTCCTCGTTTTGTAAATTGTAATCTGCTGAAAGTTATACCGAGTTTCCTCCCTGTCTAGACTACATTATCCTTGCACACTTCACACCTGTAAGCAACGTGTGCACTTCATGTTTCATGCATTCGCGAAATCAACCCGGAATTAACCGGCGAAAAGGGAAGTGTTTGCGCGTGGGGGTGACGGAGGGCATCCTCATTCATCAATGACACAAACAGTGGAAAAGTTCGGCCGCGTCCGAACACATAAAAGAGACTGCGGAAACGCCGCTCACAATAAAACTTCATGGCCCCGGGCGGGTCATTCTTTACGCAAACTTCAGATTCACGCTGCGGGATGCTTTAAAATAAAAGCTCGGCTTCGAGTTTCACAAATATTTGCGCTGTTGTCATATCCGAAGGGGTATTGTTTCAGAAGTCGACTTCCCGATTGCTTTCAGGCACAAAAAATTAGGTTGGCTCAGTAAATGTCCGAAAACTTTTTTTTTGTAAGAAACCGGCATTTTGCCCCGAGATTTGCTTACTTTAAAATAGAACGAAATTATGAACGAAACAGTCGCGGAGGTGAACACCCGCGTTGGCTTATAACGATACTCTCACAGAAGCTTGTTTGTTTTAAATACATACATAGATTGCAATTTCATTAAACAATCCCTGATGCGCTCGCTGAAAAGCTCGCCTTGTTGACCGTAAAGGAACACCTGCGTTCTTGAAGCAAGTGAGCTCCGAATTGCAACAACATATTGATCGTAATTGATTGATTTTTCGGTCAAATGACTAAATAAAAGACGACTGTCGAGATGAAACAATATCAAAACATCAAAAGTCCAGGCGCTCAAACTATCCACAGAATTGTCGTTCATGGTGTATGTTCATGTTCCTGTTTCTCTCCCTGTATCCAATATCGTGGTTTGGTGAGCAAGAATCAATTATTTTGCCAACTGTGTTTTTTTCTTTTTTAAATTAACGATTGATTCTAGTTTTACAGAGGTTCTCGCTCCAATGATTTTATAGATTTGCCTTAAACATATTATTATTATATTCTTTATTAAGTTCTCAAGTAGTTACGCGAATTTGAATTTCTTTAATCTCGTTTACTCTCGCTCTAAACATACATATACAGGGTGACTGACTATTATTCTGCCAAAGAAAAACAACCGAGAGTATGGGAAAATGTAAAGAATATTCTTCAGTTTTCGAGAAATAATTAATCAAAAATTGCCTCTAAAACGACGATACGCCGCTGCATAACAAATGGAAGCAGAAGTATTTATGAGTGTTAAGGCGCAAGGCGAGAAATGACAAATACCGGGCGTCTCAAAACTTATGTCTTTCATTGAAACCACAGTTAGTAGCCAAAAAAACAAACAAAATTTGTCATGCAACAATAGGGAAAAAGTAAAAATCAGTTTTCGTTTTCTAAGAAATTGTTTTAGTAACGTTGGTTGGCGATTTAAATGGATTTAAATGTCTCAGCTGTGCAGAATTGGTGTTTTTTGTGGCCATAATCGAATAAACGCCGAGAGTGTCTGTTGGGCTAGGTCATGTTTGTCCTTCGCAAAAAAAAATTCGCCAGGATTTTAAATAACAACGTCTTCACGCGCGCTGCAGGGAGGTTTCCTACGACAATTGCAATTACTTATTACTACTTTGTTTAAGCTTATTTATTCAAAGTCAAATTTAAAAGCAAACTGAATTCGTAGCACTTCAGTTTTATTTGTTTCATTTTCACGACAGTACATTGACCTTAACATTGTAAACTGCAAAATGTTATGTTCACGTTCATTAATAAGATGAAAATAAATGTTTGCTAAAAATATTGATAAATATTAATTAAATCCAAGAATGGAGTGGCTCAATTAATTTTCGTGATGGAAATTTGATTCTGGTTTAAAATAATTCGGAATTTTCAGAAACGTTTACTTACATTCGCCTTGGCGATTTATTGGTAACAATTGCACTGTCATAAAATAAAATTCAGCTGGCTCAGTTTCGTTTCTCGTACTTTATTGTTTGTTTTTATTATTAGTATCATGCTGTTATAAATTCACAGATGCTTACATTAGGGAGGGGATTAGAATGAAAAACGAAGTGCTGAATAATAGTTTTTGAGAAAATTCAGTCCGAGCGAGTGAGTTTGTCTTTTATAAAAGACTGAGGTTAAAATAATTTTTTAGAAACATTAATAGGCTTAGTATTATTTATCAAATTTACGTAGTGTGTAGTTTGTTTTATGTTAGTTTAATTCGTGTAAATATCTGCGTACATAACTTCGAAATAATAATAACTTCCAATATTAACAAATACCTGGATGCGACGTGCCGAATTACGTGTTAATACCGCAGGACAAAATTTTGGACATTGTTATTAAAAATATCAGGTATGATAACATGTTTGATATGTATTTTGTTCTGTACTGTACATTTTTTTTATTTCGCATATTGCTAACCGTAGACGTACAGTTTCAATTCTTAAATTACGAACTGTTAAATTAAATTTAATACAACAATGCTCGTCACATTGTACTTACTGCCTTAAGAAAGCTGCAATTTATTTTTTCATAAGCTGCGCGAACACCGTGATATGAACTTTTTAATTAAAAAGTTAAAATTTTGTGTTTAAAATACAAATTATGACTAAGTGTGTTGATTATGTCATCTCTTTAATAAGCTATTAAAAGAATTGTTGAACAAACGAGAAATAAATATCATGTAACGCAAAGAAAAACGCATTTCGCTATGCCAGTAATTGTGGGTGAAACACAAGACGTTGACCTAATTCTTTCAAACGTAAATAAAAAATTTATTGCAGCTTTTGCTTTTTATTGAAAGCGGACTTCCCTCGACAAGTCATAAAGTAAGCAGAGGTTTCAAAACAAAGGAACTGCACGCGCTTGTGCTAGGTCAGTTTTTCATTTTTGTTTTGAGATACCCTGTATGTGGTCAAAACTTATTGATGAGCAGCATCCTGGAGAAAATGGTGGTGGAAAATAATAAAACACAATGATAATGAATAGTAAATTCAACTATAAAGGTGAAAAACGTTACGGTAATTCTCGTTACGTAAGAAATAACCACGAATATTGCGTATCATCGTAATATTAATAGTAATGAAAAAATATTAAAAAAAAGTTATGTAAATAATACAATACGATCGAAAAAAAGAGTATAATAACTTGTTTGGTAACAGAACTTGATGGCAGGTAACCTTGATAACTTTTTTCGATCAGTTTGTAAGTTTGCAATTTTAATCTAATTTATAAAAATTTTAATGTAATTAATATCAAATTTCTGACGCAATCAGAGACGCAGAAATCATTACTTTCAGGAAGATAAATTTTAGTAATTTTTTGATCTAATTTCTTTCAGAAAATGAGAATTTTATATGATATATTAAGTTGGCAATAAAAATATTATTTTTCAGAAGGTCGTAAGAAGTCGCAGATTTTGATTATGGTATTCAATAAAGCAATATTTTAGGTTTATGATTAGTAGAAGAAACTTTGCTTGATCTGAGGTTTTTTTTAAAGAAATCCGCTTGTGTACGTCGAACGTGAACTTGACCTTAAAGATCAAGAATTTACGTGAGTTTACTGTTTTACAGGATGACGCGTGTTGAATTTCTTGTGCACTTTCGCTCTAAACATATACAGGGTGACCGACTATTAAAAAACCATAATAAGAAGCGAAGTCCGAGAGTATGGGAAAAATGTTAAAAAAAATTGTATGTACTTTATGGCCAATTACACCAACCACTTAAGCCTTGCTTAACTTTAAGCGGTGCTTAGAATATGTCTTACAATGCCAGTGCTTTGATTCGAAACAATTCGCATGTTTTTTAACGAGAGAATATAAGAAGATGGATTACGGCGTGGTGGACAATAATGGCCTCCATTTTTAACACTTACTTTGATAAGGCAACAATGGATTTGTTTTGTCGCTTTACGTAATTGTCAATTCATTACTCTTTAGGCCTTAATTCATACGTAATTCCAGTTATTTTAGAAACTACTAATAATTAGATCACGTGAAAGAAACATAATTCGAATGTGTCAGTTAAGTAGCCAATAAAATAATAATCATAAAACTTCATATTCGAATTTACTGCCGCATTTAAAACGTGGCGTTATATTTCGTACGCAGTACCATAGCATGCTTTTAGGATAAATTTTTAATTATAAACTGTTCCGTAGAACATTTTTGCAGTATTCTACAACATTCATTTTCTTACTATTTTTTTGATGGAACAATTGTCAGTCACCCTGTATAAGATAATTTGCTGCAGTTTTAACGTTGTTCTATATTCTACTGTTGCAGTGGACACACTGTATCGTATTACATATTATCATATTAGTCAATCACACTGTATAAGAACAATCTGCTGCAGTTTTTAACTTTGTTCTATATTCTTATATTTTTTTGAGTTCTACTTGCGTGGGGTTAACGGCTTCAACTTTCATTGGAATTTGATAGGGCCCTTCTTGTAAAAGACAATATAAATCCACCCTGCCTGCTGATTGTTACTTTCTTCTCTTGACCAGCGAACAGTAAATTTCATATTTTTCAACAAGTTCTAAAACGATCTAGTCAGTTTACGATTTGGTCCTTCGAGCCGGATTTGAACCAGCGATCTATGGATCTACGTCTCCACCAACAGAGAATATGATGTTCACGAGCCTACCTCCCCACTTGCGACGTCTTATCTTGAATTAAAAAAAAAAAAAAAGAAAAAACGTATACAAATATTTGTATAGACTCTTCAACTTTTTCGAGATAATACTTATTAATTACGTACGCGAATTTATGACCGTTAAGTCCTTGAGTGCGGCCATCAGTTTAATCCGACTTAGGCATCGTTTACATCTAGCAGCGCCCCAACGATTAGACTAATTTATGTGGACCGGCCTTTGTCCGGGGCCCCCGTTTCAATTCATCTCACCTGCGGGCGCTAAGCCAGCATAAATTCCGAACAAAACGCGAGGCCCACGCGGCTTATTCAATCCTTAATTCGTTGCGGGCAGTAAATTTCGCCGCATTAAGGCCGCACATGCACAAGTCGGCGATCTGTCCGTTCTGCGTGCGTGTGAGTGTGCGACGGCGGGCGTTCCGTTTGAGAGGCAATTACCGGAGAGCGACGGCGCGAACCGGTCCCCGGAGGCCGCGGATTTGTGTAAATATCGTCCGGATTTATGTATGGAATAATTGATAGTGTTTGAGCGGTGGGTGCATAAGCCGAACGGGGGCGGATTATTTGCAGTCGACCGTTTATATCTCTCTGTGTACTGGTGTGTAAAATATTTATTGGGGGAAGACCGAGAGACGAGATCTATCACGACCATAATTCACAAAGGCGACTAGATAGACATCACAACTAAATCGCATCAACAGGAACTGAGATGAAAATACAAAATTCACTTAGGCTTTTGAATGATGTGAAACGCCATCTAACAAGTGGCAGCCCCATCTTTTTATAATGTAAATTGTTTGACTGATTCTTCCTTCAGATCACCCTGTATCGGAAATTATTTTTAATAGCTAAATAAGAAAGCAAAGTTCATTGCGATAATACTGCATTTAAAAGTCAAATCAGTTTATACATTGCATTGGAGAATAAATAATTTTTTTATCAAGAACTAAACAAAATAAGGCTTATTAATATACATTTCACAAAAAATAAAAAAAAGTGGATCAAAAGGAGATATAATTTAAATATAACTTTCTAATTTAAAAACGGAATGTCATTAACGTTTAACCTTTGAGATATAGGACAAAGCTTTGTTACCTTTTTTTTTAATGTCATAGGTCACTGTGATCGTCTCTTTAAATTACGTTAGCCTTTAACTTTGTATTTCGAAGGACTTAAAAAATTGTGGGTGAAATATACGAGGGTCGAAAAAAAAATTTGATTGAACAAAAGAAAAATCATTTTGTTATACATAATCAGAAAAGGGCGGTTCGTGAGAGATCGGAGCCTCCCGGTATGTAATGATATTCGGTCTCGTCTCGTGAAGAGTTCTCATTTGATACGTCACACGACGCGTTTTCCTTTTTTTCGAAATCAGTCATAACTCGGCCATTTTGGATTACAAGATTGCGTCACAATGATAACCACGTTCATCAGTCACTCCAAGATCTTTCATTTGAAGCATCATCACACAATGGACTTTTCTTTTGCGTTTATGACTCCACCATCCTAGATTCCAAGATGGCGTCCCTGTGACACTTACGTCATATTCGTCGTCTCAAAGTCTCATTTGATGCATCATGTGACTTTTGTGCGTCACAAAGGCAGTCACGTCATGTTCGTCTCTTTAAGGTATCTCATTTGACGCATCACATGACTTTTGTGATTATAACTCGGCCATCTTGGAGTTCAAGTTGACGTCACAATGACAGCAACGTCACGTTAAACTCTTTAAGACATTTCATTTGATGTATCAAACATCGGGATTACAACTCGGCCAATCTTTTGCGTTTATGACTCAGCTATTCTGGATTCCAAGATGGCGTCCCTATGACAGTTACGTCATATTCGTCGTCTTAAGGTACATCATTTGATGCATCATGTGATTTTTGTGCGTCACAAAGGCAGTCACGTCATGCTCTGTCTCTTTAAGGCATTTCATTTGATGTATCACATGACTTTTATGATTATAACTCGGCCATCTTGGAGTTCAAGTTGACGTCACAATGACGGCAACGTCACGTTAAACTCTTTTAAGACATTTCATTTGATGTATAACACGTCGGGACTGCAACTCGGCCAACTTAGATTTCGAGTTGGCGTTGTAATGACACTGACGCCATGTTCGTCTTTTTATAAGGCAATTCACTTGATGCATCGCATGACTTTTTTGGTCATGACTCGGCCATCTTTGATTCCACAAGATGGCATCACAATAACAGTCACGTCGCATTCGACTTTAGGCATTTCATTCGATGTGATGCGTCACATGATTTATGTGATTATAACTCAGAACGTCTTAGATTCTAATATGACAGTCACGTCATGTTCGTCTTTTTAAGGCATTTCATTTGATGCGTCGCATGACCTTTGTGGTTATAACTGGGCTATCTTAGATTCCACAAGATGGCGTCACAATGATACTCACGTGACACGTCTCTGTTCGTTCGTCTCTGTTCGTTCGTCTCCGTTCGTTCGTCTCTGTTCGTTCGTCTCTGTTCGTTCGTCGCTGTTCGTTCGTCTCTGTTCGTTCGTCTCTGTTCGCTCGTCTCTTGTTTTTGGATCACCTAAGTTTTCAATTTCCATTTCTGTCTTTTCATAGTTTGTGCTTTTGTTTTCTTGTGAGCCTTGTTTCTTGTGATCAAATTTGTTATCGTTCGTCTTTGCATCGCATTTCGTTGTTTTTGTCTTCTTTTGTCATATTTATAATTAAGGCTTTTTCAATTATTGTCCTTTTTCTTCCTTTCACTTTCAATAGCCTTTGCTTTTCATGTTACTTTTTGAATTTCCTTTTTTTTATTTCAATTGTTTTTGAAATACATAGGCGTACCGTGCAGTTTCTCCTTTTACTTTCCGCCGTTTTTTTTTTTTATTTTCTCACTTTCTGTTAGAGAATTGTTGATTGATTGTCTTTTGTTTTTGGATTACCTCAGCATAGCTCCATGACGTTTGCTTCCTTTTTCTTTTGTTTCTTTCCGTCTTTTCGTACTTTCTTCTTTTGTTTTCTTGCGAGTCTTGTTTTATTTGTTTTCGTTCGTCTTTTGCGTCGCATTTAGTTGTCTTTTCTTCTTTTGTCATTTTTAATTTTCCTTTTTCTGCCTTTCACTTTCAAAAGCCCTCTCATTTCTTGCTTTTCATGTTATTTTTTGAATTTTCTTTTTTTTAATTTCGTCGATTGTTTTTTTTTTTTTTTAATAATACAGTTTCTTTTACTTTCGGTCGCTTTTTTCTTTCTTAATTTTCTCACATACTGTTAGAGAATCGTTGATCGATCATCTTTTGTTTCACATTCTGTTAGAGAATGGTTGATCGATTGTCTTTTGTTTTTGGATTACCTCTGCATATTTCCATGACGTTCTACCTTTTTCTTTTGTTTTTTTCCGCCTTTTCGTACTTTTTTGAATTTTGATTTTTTTTTATTTCGTCGACTGTTTTTTTCTTAATTCTCACATTCTGTTAGGTAATCGTTGATTGATCATCTTTTGTTTCTAGGTGCTTCCATATTTCCATGTGATTTGTTTCATTTTTCTTTTGTTTCTTCTGCAACTTTTCTCTTCTGCAACTTTTCTCTTCCGTCAGTCTTTTACTTTCGTTTTTTTTTTTTATTTTCTAGTATTCTGTCAGAGAATTGTTGATCTATTGTCTTTTATTTTTAGATAATCTCAGTTTTCACATCCCCATGAAATTCGCTTCCTTTTCATTTGTTTATTTCATCTGTTTTCTTGTGAGCCTTGTTTGATGTGACGTAATTTGTTTTTTTGTTTTTTTTTTAATTTCTCGCATTCTGTTAGAGATTGTTTATTGATTGTCTTTTGTTTGGATCACCTCAGTTTTCATATTTCCATGAAGTTCGCTTTTGTTTCTTTCTTTTGTTTTTTCTTGTGAGCTTTGTTTGACGTCACGTAATTTGTGTTTTTTTTTAAATTTTCTCGCACTCTGTTAGAGAATCGTTGATCGATCATCTTTTGTTTCACACTCTGTCAGAGAATTGTTGATCGATTGTCTTTTGTTTTTGGATTACCTCTACATATTTCCGTGACGTTTGCTTCCTCTTTCTTTTGTTTCTTTTCGTCTTTTCTTTTTTTGTTTTCTTGTGAGTTTTGTGTCGTTTGTTTTCGTTTGTCTTTTCCGACGCATTTCGCTGTTTTTTCTTTAGTCTTTTGTCACTTTTATAATTAACATTTTTTTCAATTCTCCTTTTTCTGTCTTTTACTTTCATTTTCATGTTATTTTTTGAATTTTGATTTTTTTTTTATTTCGTCGATTGTTTTTTTTTTTTTAATAACTAGCATTCCATACAGTTTCTTCTCTTGCTTTCCGTCGTTTTTTTTTAAATTTTCTCACATTTTATTAGATAATCGTTAATCAATCAACCTTTGTTTCTAGATCTCCCCGTATTTCCATGTGATTTGTTTCATTTTTCTTTTGTTTCTTCTTCAACTTTTCTCTTCCGTCAATCTTTTACTTTCAATTTTTTTTTAATTTTCTCGCATTCTGTTAGAGAATTGTTGATCGATTGCCTTTTGTTTTAGGATCATCTCAGTTTTCATATCTCCACGAAGTTCGCTTACTTTCATTTGTTTCTTTCTTTTGTTTACTTGTGCGCCTTGTTCGATGTGACGTAATATGTTTTCGTTCGCCTATTTCATCGCGTTTCGTCGTTTTTCTTTAGTACATTATCGCAGCAGAATTGAATTTCATTTGTCGATTTCACTTTTAACAATCCACAGGAAGATCGTTTTATTCACTGACTCCTTCTTTCGCTTACTTGATGACCTTGTATCGCCTGCCGTACTTTGTTTTTCGATTTAGTTTTCTTTAGAAAACTTATTTCATTTTCTTAACACCGTGGGCCATGTTAGATTCCACAAGATGGCGTCACAATGACACTCATGTGACACATCACGTTCGTGTCTGCAATTAGGCACTTCATTGATGTTATCACATGACAAGTTTTTTGTTTTCTTATAACTTGGCTGTCTTAGATTCTAAAATGACGTGACAATGACAGTAACGTTACGTTCATGTTTTTAAAGCGTTTTATTTGACGCATCGCATTTTAGATTTTAGATTCCACAAGATGGCATCACAATGACATTCACGTCACGTTCGTCTCTTTAAGTCATTTCATTCATGCCATCACAAGACGAGTGACTCGGCTGTCTTAGATTCCAAGATGACATCACAATGACAGTCATGTCACGTTCGTCTTTTTAACGCACTTCATTTGATGCCAGCACGCGACGTTTTTGTGCGATAATGACATTATGACAAAATGGCATCGAGTTCGCCTTTAAGATATTTCATTTGTTGTGTCATTATGACACAGTTTCCGTTTTTCGTCAACAATTTCGACCGTCTTTGATTCGAACGTTTATTTTTGCCTTTTCTTTCTTTTCAGAAAAAAAAAAAATTAACAATAACGAGTTTTGCAACACTTGTCCAACAAATGACATTTCTATAACTTAAACTTTCTATAGTAATCGCTATATCGTTTGGGATTCAAATAGCGCGCAACAAAATACGATAATTTGTCTGTAATTGTCACACCATCTTCACGGAATTTCTCGCACACATTTCCAGTAAACAATTTCAGTTTTACTTACATATCTGCTTCGCCTTTAACAAGAAGTAGAAGTAATGTTTAGTTACGTCTTTCTGTAAAATGTTAGAAATAAATCCGCGTGTTCTCAACTTGCCGATAACGTCACACGTCACATTATTATTTCAAACATACACATCCGATCCGCCTCGGTGGTATGGCGCTTGAATTTTAAGCCGCCCCCCGTGCACATAAAAATTTTACGGTCGCCCGCCGTAAACGGGAGAGGTTAGTTTCGTGCTAATTGCGTGGCACGCTCGATTTTCAGCTGCGTACCTACGTGGTGGCGTCGTGCTGATACGGCCCTTTTTATTGCCGAACGTTCATCATTCGCCCGGCGATGTTCGTGGGGGGACGTAAATGGTTTTATTTTTTTGGCTTCGCTTGTCGGCGGCGAAGATTTTTCTCGCTTGCATTCTACATTCGGGCCGAAACACCTTTTAAACGATCACTGAATTTCATATTATTTCGTCAGCAGAAAGAAATGTTCGTGAAATATTTCTTGTCTTGATCGAAATTTAATATTTCCGTATAAAATGTGCCGAGGGTTAAGCTGAATTTATTGAGAATAAAAAACACGGTTAATATTTTCTAGGATTTTATTTTAAACAAATTTTCTTCAGCAATGATACACTTGATTGGCGTTGTATCACAGTCTAAGTGTCAGCGACTATTGCGTGCATAGAGTAGTTGACCTTAGACTGTTCCTTTTTTGCGACTTTTCGGCCCGGTTTTATTACACTCACTTTTAAGTTAAAACTGCAAATTTTCTTTATTTCTTTATTGTTTAAATTTTTTTTTAGAATACTTTGGCTTCCAAAATTTATTATCTACTTACATTTACGTTGAATATTAACTCAAGTTGATTGCCAGTGTTTGCCTTGAACGCGCTTATACGAACTTGTCGTTTTTCGCGCGTTTACTAAAAAAATTGATTTCATTTTATCCAAATTAGGTACACTTCATATTTTGTTATTATACTTGAAAATGAATTTTGATTTTTCTTGATTTATTCAATTTAGAACGAGAAATTAAAAGGAGACTACCCGTTTATAATGCGAACATTTTAATTGCAATTTCATAAATTCACAAACCCAAACATAAAAGTCCAGATAATAATTATAAACCCACAACACGCAAAAGGTTTTTTTTTTAACTTAATACGCGCCTTTATTGTCATATAAAGAATTCATGCGTGCACAAGTGAAAAAAAAAAGTAAACTAAAGCTCGCTTTTAATCAAGGCGAGTGGCGTTGAGAGTGGCTCATAAATTCATAAAATTCCGACGTATAACGCCCAGATAAAAGGGATGATATACGACGCACACGCCAGCGACGCTAAAAAAAAAATTAAAACTTACACGGCTGCTCTTGGTAAGATTGGTGCCCATTCATCAGGAACGCAGCGCGGCAAAATCGTGCGTGCACACACGGATAAAGAAAGAACGCATCAACGTTTTTATACCAGCGAGCGGCACGTTACATCGCGTTAAACGGAAACGTCGAGTACTACAAGGTCGTATTGACTAACCACCCCTAAAGCCGGACGGACACCCTCTGCGAGACGCGCGAACACATGCCGCATTCTGCCCCCCTTTTTACTACGACACAAGCGGACGCAGGCGCGCACCGAACCTACGATATAAAATTAGAATTTCTAATGGTGTAAATACCTAGGAAAACACATTGCGAAGGGCTTTGATACACTCGCAGTTTTTAAAGGGGTGCATATGCTAAACAAATTCAGTATGTGTGTTCCTGAAGGCGATAAATTCTTCCGCGTCCCGCTCGCATTGTGCGGGGGTGTGTTTATGAAGGCACGGATGGGGCTGTCGTAAGGTACGACCTACAACTTGTAATATAGTTGTAGCACGATAAGGGATGACGTATGATGTTACCTTTTAAATAAAAAGGGAAAAAAATTACAACACGAACCGGTCCTGCTCTGAGATTGAAGGCGCCGATGAGGTAGATTTCTTCTCAAGGGCAGCTTCGAACGCTATTTCTTCTCTTGTTTTGCTCCTCCTGCGTTGCAATTTATTGCAGCGCTGAATTAATAAACCAGAAAGATATTGAAATGTCATATATGGTAGCGTTAAAATTGAAACACTTAGCAAAGAAAGTGGAACGAAAAGGTCATTAAATGATGGATGTCAAATTGGGCAATTTTTCCATAATATTCCAAAAATTCGTTTTCACAAGTCCTTAAAAAAATTTAAACAGGGTGATAACAAACTTACCTCATTTGTTAATACTCCAGATTTTCGTATCAAATACTTTGCTCGAAAGCAAAAAACAAATGCCATACTACTTTCAAGGTATTATTCTTTATGTACGTTATTGTGTCCCGTCAAAGTTTCCATTAAAAAAATACTACGCGGTCTTCCATGAAGAAGAAAAGTGGTATGTACAGGGTGGGCCAAATTCGACACTTTTAATAGGAAACTCCTACTTTTTAGACGAGTTAGACAAAAACTGACCTCGGTCCCTGGATTTTTAAGACAAAGTTAACGGTGAAAACCGCATTTCGATATCTTGTACCGCTTAGGAGCTACAGGGCGTTTCTCAAAATTCTACGATTTCTAAAAACCTTCATAACTTTTTTGTTTACGAAAATTTTTAATTTCTGTAAAAACTTCTCTAAGGCATTTACTCTCCTAGTTATAACTATGAGAAGCATTCAATCCAATAATCTGTTCGACCGTCTATGCGCTCCTTTGACGAGCATACCAACAATCATGCTCGACCGTCTATGAGCACTTCAGGCAATTGCTGGAAGTTCCCCATTTTTTTTTTTTATTTCAAGTAAGTCCTTGCTTTTTTAAGTCTTCTAATGTTCACGTATAGAATTCTAGATAAAGCCTCCTTGTTTAAGTAACTTGGAGAAGTTTTTTTTTTTTTTAATATGTGAATTTCGACAAGCCTTTCGTGGACACCTGTGTACGCACAGCGTGTTTTAAACACTCTTTCTATGATTTTTTTTTAGAATTTTGTTCCGTCTTTTTTTCTTTTGTTTTCCATTAAGTATAAAAAAAGAGAAAACAAAAGACGATCGATTTTGAGTGATTTTTGAACCGTCGTCGGCAGAAAATCAAATTAAAAAGAAAAGTAGAAAACAAATGACGATCGATTTTGTATGATTTTGAACCGTTATCAAAAGAAAATCAAATTAAAAAGAAAAGTAGGAGGGAACAATTGACGATCGATTTTGAATTGTTATAAAAAAAAAAAATAGAAAACAAAAGACGATTTCGAGTGATTTTTGAACTGTTGTCAAGAGGAAACAAATGACGATCGATTTTGAACGATTTTCGAATTTTTATGAAAAGAAAATCAAATAAAAAAAAATAGAAAACTAACGTCGAATGATTTAGACTGTTTTCGAAAGAAAACCAAATAAATTAAAAAAATAAATAAAATAGGAAACAAATCGACGATCGATTTTTAATTGTTATCGGAAGAAATATAAAAAAAGAAAAAAAGAAAAAAAAAATAAAAAACAAAAGACGATCGATTTTGAATGATTTCTGAACTGTTGTCAAGAGGAAACAAATGAGATCGATTTTGAATGATTTTCGAATTTTTATCAAAAGAAAATAAAATTTAAAAAAAATAGAGAAAACTAACGACGATCGATTTTGAATGATTTAGACTGTTTTCGAAAGAAAACCAAATAAATTAAAAAAATAAATAAAATAGGAAACAAATCGACGATCGATTTTTAATTGTTATCGGAAGAAATATAAAAAAATAGAAAACAAAAGGCGATCGATTTTCAACGATCTCTGTACTGTTGTCGAAAGAAAATCAAATTAAACAAAAGAGGAAACAAATGACGATTAAATTAAACAAAAGAGGAAACACAAATGACGATCAAATTAAATAAAAGAGGAAACAAATGACGATAAAAAAAATAGGAAACAAATGACAATCGATTTTGAATTGATATCGAAAGATATATAAATAAATAAATTAGTCAAAAATAGAAAACAAAAGACGATCAATTTTGAATGCTGACTTAACTTAATTGTTAACTTTCAGTTTCTGTTAACAATGTCAATAGTGGGAACCTGTCAAAAACAAATGATATATAAATATATCATATATATGAATTATACAATTATTATGAATTTTACAATCGCCGCTCAAATGGTTTTTGTAAAGTTGTACGTACGCGTCGCGATGTGATGATTCATGACCTAAAAATTCACCGATATCCGTGCTTTAGTTATAACACAACAATTGCATTGTCAACTAATAGTAAAACGTTGAGAAAGTGTACAATCTTTAAACTGTTCGTGAAATTCGCTATAAGAAACGAGCTGAAAAATAGGAAGCCAACAATAATTATTGTTAGTTTAGTTATTTCAGAACAAAACTACAACATTTAAGTAAATCTGGCGATGTATTGGTTCGTCATAAACAAGAGAATAATTTATAACCAATCGGGAGCTAGCAGGACTTAAGGCCACGCCCTATCAGCTTCGGATTGGTTGATTCTGACCGTAAAACTCGTGTTAACTACCGTAACCAATCGTATTACAACTAAAACTGACGCCTCTAGTGAGATGTGTTGCTGTGTAGACTTACAATTCACGCCCTGCGTATAAAAATATAAAAAAAAAAGGGGAAGTGTTTGAGTGATTCTTGCTTGTTCTGCCCTGCGATTGGCCAATTTAGTATCAGCAGAAAAATCGGCGTTTCTTTCTTAACAATAATAAAAATAATAATCTCTTATTGCTGATTTGATCGTTAGATGTTAAAGCAGTTGTTACATAAACTTAAAAGAGTATTGGCTAATCATAACCAAGAGAATAAGTGATAACCAATCAGGAGCCAGCATGAGCTTTGGATTGGTAAATTCCGGCCATGGCGATCTAATCGCGTTACAACTGGAAGTGACGCCTCCAGTATAATTGTTGCCGAATATTTACAATTCGCGCCCCCTCGTTTAAAATTTAAAATTTAAAACAGGGCGAAACAAATTCTTTATTTCTTTGAGGATTTCAAAGAGAAAAGAAATTTAAATTAAAAAGTAAGACAAAGACATAGAACAAACAATTAGTAGAAAGATCACCAACCATTTGCGCCAAGTTGTTTTTTTTTTTAAATTTGTTTGTAGAATTTAGAATTTTTCTTAACATGTTTTTCCAAGAAACAAAAAAAATGCAGTAGGTCCAGACTAAAAATTAAAATCTGTTTTCGTCACCTTTTCATGTCCGAGGGTTGGCCAATCGATGTCTAGTAAAAAAGGAACTTGTTCTTCTTCTTCTTCTTCTTCTTCTTCTTAACTTGCTAATTTTTTTTAAATCGACGACCAATAAAAATAACGCGATTGTATTTTACCTACCCTTCCTCCTGATAGGACGTTGTCGTGTTGATGGCCCACCAATGAAAAGGGCGTTCAAAGAATGGACAAGAACATACAATGGATGGATGGATGGATACAAAGTGCATACGATGCAATGTGCGTGTGTTATTTTCGACATCCTTTGGTGTTACTTTGTCGCAAGGTTAATCTCAGCACCAAGATGGCGAAGCCACCTTTGAAGGTGCAAGCCTTAATTTTTCAAGTTATTAATTGCGGTTTCAATAAATGTTCCATGTTCAGTAAGACACACTGTATTTTCATAATTTTTTTCTTCTTTTGAGATTTACGACGCCTGACAAATATAGTAGACGTTTTCACAACAGCGGCATTCGTTTTCGTCCACTTTGAAAGAAACGTTCCTGCCTAACTATTTATCAATACCTCCTTCTCTTCCTACGTCTTCCTGAATAACTAGTTTTTTTCGTATTTCGCGACATGTTTATGCATGTTCAGCGGCAATAAATAAATCCAAAAACACGATTTTATCGCGACCGTTAGAATCCAGTCTCCCATTTTTCGTTATTATATACACGCCTCTTTTAACTCGTATTTAGATTTTTTTTGTTGATTTATACAGCGCGTACAAAACGTGAAGTAACAAACATATGAGTTTCTTAATATTGACGTTGTTTATATCGATTGTTTCGTGGAATCTTGAGAAAAGACTAATTTTTCCCTTAAATTTGATTTTTGAACGAAAAGCGCCATCTTTTGCATAGATTTAATAAATGTTTTTGCACAATTTTCAAAAGGTTCTTCTTATTCGAATTGATTTCTCAAATACTTTTTATGGATACTTTATATTATCCCTCTTCCCCTGCAATTTGAGTTTTGAACTTAAAGCACTTCGACACAGTGCCATCTGTTGGATATGAGTTCATTTGATGAATGAGTTTGTATGGTTTTCAAAATTTTCATCTTGTTTCGATTGATTTTCGATTTAAGACTAGTGTTGTATCCCCCTTTACCCTACAATTTTAGTTTTTAAACTTAAAGCAGACATTTTCACGCAGCGCCATCTGTTGCGTATAGATTTGACGAATGATTTTGCATATTCTTGTTATTTGATAATATTTTTCGAATATTACTTTTTTTCCCTTAATTTTAGTCTGCATCCCCCTTTCCCCCCAATTTGATTTTTGGATTTAAAGCTTATAGTTTCACACGTCATCTGTTGGATGACATAATGAATAATTCATATGATTTTTTTTTCTTAGGACTGATTCTAATATTGGACGTTTCATTAAAAAAATAAAATAAAAACAGAAAACAATTTTTTTCACTATATTTCCCAAACTCCTAGAGCTTGTCGGGAGGTGAGGGGGTTGGCGGCTGCGACCGACTTTGATGTTATTTTCTCTTTCGGCATTCGCCTTACAAACTGGGGAAATGCAGAACACCCAGCCGGCATGAATCCGAACACGGTCCGAGCCATGCGAATTCTCTCTCCCACGTGGAACCCATATTGAACCCACATGCACCAGGAGAGGATTCGAACCTACGCCTAAATAATTGTCCGTCAAGCGTCAAGCTCGTTACCAGCGGACTAAACCAATCGTCGTCCGCCAACGTGTTAATTCAAGAAAAAAAGAAAACTTCTAATTAAAAAAAATCCAATTTTGTTTGCATTTGTTGGATTGACCTTGACCTTTTCGAACTTTGACACTCAAAATTATAATTTCTAAAAAACTGTTCCCTATTTTTCATAATTCTTTTGCCCTGGGTTGGGTTGACCTTGACCGTTGCTCCTGAAATTCTAATTATTTTGAACGTTCCCTATTTTTCCAATTTTTGTTTGTCTCGGGTAGCGTTGACCTTGACCTTTAACCTTTTCGAAGCTTTTTTAATTATCCTTCCTTTTCTCTTTTTTGCCTTTTCTTGGGATGACCTTGACCTTTTCGAACGCTTGCTCTTGACCTTTAACCTTTTCGAACCTTCTATCTTTTTTAATTATCCTTCCTTTTCTTTTTTTGCCTTTTCTTGGGATGACCTTGACCTTTTCGAACGCTTGCTCTTAAAATTCTAGTTTTTAAAATTTTGACAATTTTTTGTTCGGGGTTGCCTTTCCGAGCTTTCGCCCTCGAAATTCTAATTTTTTTTTTGCTTTCCTTATTTTTTATCCTGGGTTGGTTGACCTTGATCTTTTCGAACTTTTGGAATATGTAATTTTTTTATCGATTTTGTCTTATTTCGTCCAATTTTTTTGAGTTGATCTTTGATTTTTCGAACCTTCGTCCTCGAAATTGTAAATTTTTTGGAGATTTTCTCCACTTTTCCTTTTTTGGTTTACCTTGACCTTAGACCTCGTCGAGCCTTTGCCCCTGGGATTCTAATTTTTTAAAGATTTCTCGCCATTTCTTGCAATTTTTTGGCCATTTAGACCCGGATTTTTCGGACACTTGTACATACTCTTTTACCAAACAGAAAACTGGGACAATCCTGCTGTACATGTACAGTCAGAATTAAAAGTAATGCCTCCCCTATAAAATAAAAAGTTCAATTGCGGCCTAATCACTTCTATTATAAGCTTTAAAGTATTTTAAAGTTTGTTAAACTTAATAGCTCTTAAATCAAGTAAACTGTAAGGAAACACTTAGATTTATGTATATATATTTATTCGTTTCATTAAATTTCGTTATCTTGTTTTAAATTTGTTTTGAATTTTACTGGTGGTCTCTTAATTTTGTCCAGAAGTTTATGTATTTAAGTAGGGATGTTACGGAACTCCGTCCATATCTGATAGTTAATTTGTTTAATGTTTAGTTACGTGCGTTTTTAGGAAGCTCATGTACTATCTTTTTAATTATAAATGAGAGATATGAATTCAAAACGAATCATACGGCATGTAGAAATTTATGTAATAAGACAAAGTGAAATGAATCCCAACAGAACTAGGCCAAGAACTTTTCTATTAGGACAAATCTGAACAAACACCAACGCGGATGATAAAAGCAAGCCACAATTTGATACATTACGACCTTCTTTTCACGACCGTGTTTACTCCTGGTAATTGTTATTGATACACAAAAGAACGTTTCAGCGCCAGCGCGCTGCTTCCGCTTCATTTCGGTGAGTGTGTTTATTTTGCGAGATGAAGTTAAATGAGACGCTCTAATAAACGGCGACAATACATGTTAAGTGACGTCTCTATTTCGTCGTCCCTCTTACGTAATCGGTCGGTGGTGCCAAGATGACGCGATCCATACTTTTTAGCGTCTCTCCTAAAAATAGGTCGCCCTCATCCCCCCATCATCATCATCGGCGGGCGGCAAATTTTAAGCTATTACCGGATGCGGCGTCGTAAATAGCTCGTCCTTTTTTTTTTCATTTTTATTTAAAGAGGAGTAAATAACAATAAGTTTTCGTGGTGGGCCGGGACGACGTTTCGTTTCCCCGGGCCTGTTTCGCCTCATCAATCAAACGGAGGAGATTTATGACAAACGAACGCAAATGAATGATGGGATTCGCGTTCGTGTTATCGTCGTAGGACTGCGAATTTCCGAAGGGCCATCAATTTTCGATGGGTGCACGCTACAAACATATAAATTTGCAAATTTTCCACGCTTGATCAAACCTCGTTCACTAGATGTGTATCCACGTTAAAGTGAACTCTTTTAGAATATATGAATTTTCACAAAAAAAATGGTGATCAGAATAAACAAATACTTGCGTATGGAAACAACAAACGGCATAAGAATAGTTGGAAATAGAACTGGGAGATAAGAGATCAAATAAAATTGCCAAAATCCAGCTTGCTCCTACCGGCTACGCCAGTGTAGTTGTCGTGTTCATGAGAGGAGGCCTTGCAAAGTCGCCTTAAGCTTACTGACGTCATCATGCAACAGGAGGCCGAGTCGATGTCGTCACATCTGCCCATCGTTAAGTAACTTCGTCACTAGCCAATCAGTGTTGACCCAAACGTAACCGTGAGTAAAACTCCGGTAACACAAAAGAAAAAAAAACTAAATGGAAAAATAAAAACACGTTAAAACCTGCGTTGCGCACAACATTCGCTCTTAAAGCTATCTGACTTAAGTATTGGGGATCAGGCTTTGAGTTGTTTTCATCTTCCATGCCGAATTTCTGCGAATTTTCATTAATTAGCAAGAAAAGTGGTGATCAGAATAAACAAATACTTGCGTATGGAAACAATAGACGGCGCAAGAATAGTTGGAAATAGAACTGGAAGATGAGAGAGACATAAAAATCGAAGGAGTTAAAGGATTTCCTTACCTGGGAGATTAGGAAAGAGAAAACGCCGAAATTATTGCAAGGAAAGGTAAAAGAAAACTTTGCGATGTCTTTAAACAAGTCGATGTAATGTAGAAAGAAGAGATAGAAGGTGGTCAGTGGTGAAACCCTCAACAAACAGGAAAAAAAGACGACCAGGTACCAGGTGGTTGGAGACTGTGGGAAGAAATACGGGAAAAAATTGTTGATTAAAGGAAAAAGTAACAAATTTAGCGCAGTTCTTCTTCTTTTCTAGTTTTATTCCATTGTGAGTTTGTCTTTCTCTCTCCCTACATCCATTCTTCGTCTTTTAAATCTTTATCTTCCATAGGTTTTTTATTTCTGCCCTTTGTCCTCCTTTTCTTCTTTCCGGTGATTGAAGGAAAAAGTTTAAAAGTGGAGAAAAATAAACCTAACAAATTTGGCGCAGTTTTTCTTCTACTTTTCTAGTTTTATTCCATTGTGAGTTTGTCTTTCCCTCTCCCCACATCATTTTTCGTCTTTTAAATCTTTATCTTCCATTGTTTTTTTTATTACTGCCATTTGTCCTCCTTTTCTTCTTTCCGGTGGTTGCTTCGAGTATATTAGTTTTGGTCATCCAGTTTCTTCCATCCTGTATACATGGCCATATTTAATACTTACTCATTTGTCACCTGCATTTTCTCATTACGGATTTTACTTGTCCATGTAAGTTTCAATATTTTGGTTGATTGATTTTCAATCGGTTTGGAAATTCTTTTTTTTTACCTTCTGTTCTTCGCAACAGAAACTGTGCAACACTTTTTTTACGTGTCTGCTCTTCAGCTTAATTTCAAAGAAAATTTGTTGAGTTTTTTGTTGATTTTTAGTCAGTTTAGAGATTCGCTTTTGTTTTTCACAATTTCCTTTGCCAGATGGACACTAAATCTGATTCTATCTAGCAATCGTTTTTTTTTTTTTTACTTTTATTTCTATTTAGAAAAATTTTCAAGAAAGTTTCGAGCTTCGTCAATATTCTACGTTGGCTTTCAATCGGTTTGGAGATTCTCTTTTGTTTTGCCTTTTGCTTTCTGCAGTTTCTTTTGCCAGTTAGGATAAAAATGTCTAACAATTTTCTTTTGCCTTTTGTTGCTGTCCGTCAGGACAATTTTGAAGAAAATTTCGAGTCACGTCAACATTTTTCGTTGATTTTTAGTCACTTTGGAGATTCTCTTTTGTTTTCTGCAATTTCCTTCGCCAGCTAGAAAGAAACACTGACTCTATCTAACAATTGTTTTCTTTTACTTTTATTTCTGTTCTTCAGCAAAGTTTTCAAGAAAGTTTCGACTTCCGTCAAAGTTTTTCGTCGATTTTCAGTTGATTTGGAGATTATTCTTTTGTTTTGTCTTTTGTTTTTCACAGTATCCTTCGCCAATTAGGAAACAAAACTGTGTAACAATTGTGTTTTTTAACTTTTGTTTCGTCCTTCATCGAAATTCTCGAGAAAACCTCGAAATCTGTCAAAATTTTTCGTTGATTTTCAATAAGTTTGGCGATTCTCTTTTGTTTTCTGCAATTTCTTTCGCCAGCTAGAAAGAAAAACCGACTCTATCTAACAATTGTTTTCTTTTATTTTTATTTCTGTTCTTTAGCAAAGTTTTCAAGAAAGTTTCGAGTTCCGTCAAAGTTTTTCGTCGATTTTTAGTCAATTTGGAGATTACTCTTTTGTTTTGTCTTTTGTTTTTCACAGTTTCCTTTGCCAATTACAAACAAAACTGTGTAACAATTGTATTTCTTAACTTTTGTTTCGTCCTTCATCGAAATTCTCTATCAATTCTATCTATCAAATGTTTTTTTCTTTCAGTTTCAGTGGCTTTGGAGATTCTTTCTTTGTCTTGTCTTGTTTTCCGCAGTTTCCTTTGCTAGTTATAAACAAAAACTGTCTTTTTATTTTTGTTTCGTTCATCAAAATTCTCAAAAAAATTTTTCGTTGATTTTTAGCCAGTTTGGAGATTATCATTTGTTTTCTGCAAAACTCATCGATAAGTAACGGAGGAATAGGCTTTTAAAGTTGTCATGCTTTAAGCAGGAACGACTCGCTCGTGACGTCACTTCTTCGCATAGCTGAAAGCGGTTGCTCTGCCACGCAGCTACGTAAAGTTAACATTCGTCCAATTTAACACGCGTTTTACGTTGTTTGTTGTTTGTAAACCGTCGATAATTTGCCGAATAAGAGAAATGACGCCACCTCACTGAGATACTCACAAAACGCAACTTTGAACTCTTATAATTCGGCCGCCATTTTTAAAGATATTTTAATTATTCTTTCACAGACTTACACCAACTTGGTTTGGCTTTATTTTCTTTCTTAAAAAAAATAATTAAGAATTATTTTTCTGCTTTAATTTCGTTCTTCAGTAAAATTTTTCGTTGACTTTCACAAACAAAAATTGAACAAAGCAAAGTGAACCCCTCGTTTTGGCACCAGAACCACCCTCTGCACCATCCAGCTCATGTTGTTCCCTATTTCGGTAAAATATTTTATAATTCGCTTGTCTAAAGAACTCGGGACTCAACGTCCCCTCGACTTCCTAAGGTAGGAAGGACGATTCTCATTCGACGTCTCCAAACAATCGGCAGCTATTACAATAAATATTCATAAAGCACGGATTAATTGCAATTAGTTCCAACCGCAGCGGTGTATTAGAGAGTAGATATGCGTGTATTCGGTTGTTGTTGAGGGGAGAGGCACACGAACGCGAGCCCTTTTACCCCGTTTAATGGCAGTCCGGTAATTAAAAGATGCACCGAAGGGCAATACGTAGATGGATCCAGTCGACCAAATCATCAACGCACATCACGAACAGATGTTCCCGGTGGTGAAGCCTGTTCACACCAACGAGCACATTCACATAAATAAATATTTATTTGCCAATGCAATGAATGCGTTTAGCAAGAAAGGGGGATGAATCTGCAACGGGTTTATGACTATCACTTTCTGCAACATAAAATTATCCTGGGTATTAATTTTTGGAAACGTAAAATATATACTAATCGGGGGTGTTAATGCGTATTCATTTCACAACCAAATTCAATTATCACGAGAGCGAAAAAGAGTTTTAAAGCATACATTTAATAAACTCCGAGCTCGAGCTGGGGGGTGGCCCACCATACGCAGTCGATTTCCTCGATCGTAAATCAGCCCGCTTCCCGATAATAAAATTAAACGGAGCGGGGGCAAAATTCGGCGAAATCTCGCGAGCGCCGTTTGCATAAAACATGGCTCGGGCCTAATGAAAAACTCATTTGCGAAAAGGGACACGCGGAATATGAGGCCCACATGTGTCGCCGTAAATTCCGGCCCGAAAATCTCAGGACGCCTTGCGAACTAACCCTTCGTTACGGCGGCGTTAAACCCCCCCCTCACCCCCCGGGCCGGTCGGTCAATTCGCAATTTTGAAGGACCCTCTTCCCCTTTGTCGCTGTTTTACGAGACAATTTTTGGATTAAGCTTGTTTAATGGGGTTCGTAATATCGGCGTGTGAAATTTTCATATGTACTCTCGAGAAACGTAACAATATTTTAAATTCAGTCATGACTTAGCAAGTTAATAACTTAAAATATTTTCTAATCAGGTTTTCAATTTTAGAAATCGTGCATTTAAACATCGATTGGTGTCTGTTGTGCGGAAGCCATTTGCATGTGTGTGTACGCGCCATTTTATGTCATCGTAAAATATGAGGGATCGGTCCGGCGGTGTATCGCGGACAAAAACCGCGTCCGTTCGGGGGGGCGGTGGGCGGGGGGAGGCAAAAAAGTATCTCCGTCATAAATCTAGACGCGTAATCTAAATTTATAATTGCACGCAACGCGCAAGCAAACATTTTCCGGCGAAACAAAAACGTTTCGTTTTTATGATTTCGGATGGGGCGGTTGACCTAATTAAATGTGACGTTACAGCACGTTGCTTGTGATGTAATCCGCTTTCTGATATGTACTATTTTATACATATTTGTAAATTTTTATTGAATTAATAACGGAAGGACTGAGGGACTGGGGGTGCGTTCAGGAATTAACACCCCGGCGCACAGTGGAACGAGCTAATGTAATCAGGCGGACATGCGATCAAAATTTGAAATTTTGAATTAAAAAAATTGAATATTATTTTCATAATTTTGACTATATTCTGCATATTATAGTAAAATTTCAGGTCTGTATGACTGGTGTATTTCATATTATAGCACTTCCAAGTAGACCATGTTCGCCCTCGAAAATAATTGTACTTTTAACGCACGGTTTAAATAGAGTTTTTAAGATGGATACAAAAAAACAAATCGGTTGAATCTTAAATTATTATATTTTTACATATTTTCCCGTCCTGCTGATGGAAAAATAAACAGCATTTCACAAAAATTGTATTTGTTATGAGTTTTCAAAGTCAATCACTTTTAATTTTTTCATTTTCAACTTTGATCGTAAAAATAGTAAAACGCCCACATATGCCCGCTGTTTTACAATCACAGTACGAAATTATGATACTTGCACATTCTTTTCATGCAATAATATTTTGCGACTTTTTGCGACCTTCGGAGTTAATCGTGCGTCAACACAATTATGTCAGTGGTTAATCTGAAATTCTGCTTAAAAATGTTTCTATATGAGCAAGTACTTTTTAAGTTTAACATTTTTCTAAGATCAATTGTCATCAAGTATTATTATTTTTGGAAAAATTATTGTTGACCTTTAGGTATTAATTTGCTGACATCAAATTAAAGTTTCCATACAGCATTAAAAAAGGATTATTGTAATACATCTTCAGACTATTTGTTCTAATTATTTCTAAAATGTCATTAGTTTCAACTAATACTATAAATGAAATTAGATTTATAAACTGTAACGTGATTTCTCAGAAATATTAACTCCTTTTAATTGCGCTCCTAGCCCCGATTGGAAATAACCAATTAAATGTTTGTTGTCATTATTTGACATTGTCGTTTCTTTCGGCATTTTGCTAATCCGTATAACTTGTCGCAAGCTTTAAATGATTGCAAATGATGAAATTAAACATTTTAAATCAGTGTTTGAAGAATACAAGTGCCATCAACGTTGCAGTTTAGAAGTGTGAGTGTTTCGAAGTTTCTAACATTGTATACACCGAAATGAAACATTTCAATACAAATAACGACATCTATATTTTCATAAAGCATAAAAATTTTAACTTCAGTGATATAAATAATATAACTGAAGCTCTGCGTGATGAATTCGTTTTGTCATTATCAGAATATAATATGAATTTATTTCGTGAAAAAATTAGAAAATTTTGCGCTAAACTTAAAGATGAATGGAACGCAGCTTTCCGCAATGAAGAAAAGTTCCGTAATCAAAATCAAACGTGGCTGCACAGTAAGTTTGAATTACCACAACAAATTATAAGTGAAATTGATGATGAACATTTATTTGAACCAGTACCTTCAACGTCAACAAATTTCGAAATCCTTAGTGAGCGACAGAAACGACGAAAAACAGAATTTGTTCGACAGTCTCCGAAAGAGCATATAATGTTTGCTGCTAAAAAGTTGCTAAAATCAACAGATGCACAATTTATTCTTGATTTTATACAAGAACATCCACAACATATCAAGAAAATAAAAGAATTTTGTAAAAATTTAGAACAACCCTCAAATAAAATACCCGCAGAGAAAGCGCAGAAGAATCTGGTTATGAAATATATCCTTCTTATTACCAAATTCAATGTGAAAAACGAAAGTGCTATCCGGTCAAAGAATCTATACGAATAACAGAAACAGGTGTCCAAGTTCAGCTGCAATCATTAATGGATATTACCGCAAGTAGATTATTAGAAGCGGTGCAGTTTTCAATAGATAAGCTATCAGATTTAACTCTGATAAGTAAATGGGGTTGTGATGGTACGTCTAATCTAAGCTCCTACAAACAAAAGTTCTTAAATTCTCAAGTTGAGGATTCTAATGTATTCATTGCCAGTTGCGTTCCTATAAAACTCTACAATTCAAATAATAATGAAATAATTTGGGAAAATAAAAAAACTTCTTCTACACGATTTTGTAGACCAATTATGTTTGAATTTACAAAAGAAAATACAGACGTTATACTGACTTTTACCAACAAAATTAACACTGAATGTAATGCCTTAGTACCCACTCTGTGTGGACGGATTTCTATTACTCGCAAAATGTTGCTGACAATGATTGACGGTAAAATCTGTAATGCACTCTCTGACAATACATCGTCTATGAAATGTTATATTTGTGGGGCTTCACCTGTAGAAATGAATAATATAAATTTAATTAACAAAAAGATTATCCAATGTGAATTTGATCAGTTCGGTTTGTCATCTTTGCATGCTTGGATTAGATGTTTTGAATGTTTATTACATATTTCCTATAATTTAAGTTTTATGTCTTGGTCGGCACGAACGCCAGAACAAAAATTACAAAAAGCGGTACAGAAGAAAAAAATACAAGATGTTTTCAGAACTCGACTTGGGTTAAATGTTGATGTTGTTAAACAAGGCACAGGAACAACAAATGACTGGTATTGATCAAGAACTCAATTACCGTTTTGCAAATATCTTGCAAGTAATAGCTTCAGGACAACCAATCAATATCGACAAATTTCGAACATATACTTTACAAACAACAGAACATTATCTAGCCCTATACAATTGGTATTACATGCCCGCTTCAGTTCACAAAGTTTTAATTAATTATTCAAAATGCTATTGTACCAATTGGACAATTAAACCATAAATTTTTCCGCAAGTATCGTGAAAATAACAGTAGGAAAATGAGTAGAGTTTCCAATAATGAGGACGTTTTACACTCATTGTTATTAGCATCTGATCCAGTCATTTCGACAATATGTGGTTCACATCGAGAATACAAAATTTCAGATATGTCCGAAGAAGCAAGAGCACTGTTAGAATAAGCGCCTTAATTTAGACTATAGAATATGTGTGTACAAACTAAATAAATAACAATCCCTTATATATGTGAACTGAAAATTCATTGTTTTTTACTATTAATTTTTAAAAGAACTAACATTTTTTTCAAGCTATTATCAAAAATATATTTATTCACTTTCCTGCTAGGTATTACAACTGATTAAACATATATTACTGCATAAATATAATGATAATTTGCAATTTTTTGTGATATTGTTCGATGTCCGGGTCGTTCCATAAGGCCGTTCCACTGTGCGGCGTGAGGCATGATGACGTTCCATAGTGGATGACAAATTGTTTATTAAAGCACTTTGTTATCCGCAGAAAATTATTGCAAAATTTGTAATAATAATTGATCGGGCAATTAAAAGAAAAACGGTATAAATATTGACGTTACGCTGCACGTTTGATACTTCTAAGGCGGAAAAAAAAAAGAAAAGTGAATGTAGAGATGACGAAGTAAATTCTGCAGGTGCAGAAAAAACAAAAGACCTACGCTAGGAAATAACCGAAAAGAAATGAATTTAGAAAATGATGGTGTATACTTTTTCTGTAAATTCATTTCGTTCAACTTTGTTTTTTTTTTTCTGGATCTTCGTTGCCTGACGGTCTTTTGCACAACTACTCTGTCATTTATACAGGGTGTATCGTATTAAAGGAGCCATAGTGATAGGCGTAACTGAGGATTACATGTACAGTCGGACAAAAGTGTTGCAAAACGATGTAATTTTTATGAAAATTTTATAAAAAATTCTGCACTGAGTACGGACCTGTGCTTCTGAAAACGTAACGATTTCGGATAAAGTCACCTCGTACAACTGGGATGTCATAAAAAAGCGAACCAATTGTGTAAACAAGGCTGTTACACTATCAAATACATTTTAATACTTAAGCGGCCCACTATAACCATAAAAGTTGCTACAAAAGCATTTACGACATGTACCTTAAACGATGTCATATTTGTGCGAACTAATTAGCATTTATTGGATGAATAAAGGAATAAATAACATGAACGCTTCCTTATCAAGGCATTTATTTATAACAGGTGTTCGAAATGTCTTCCACCGGCACGTCAGCAGGCGTCCACACGCGATCCTCCGATACTCGGCGAGCTGCAGCATGAATCCGCTGCAATAATAGTTCTTCTGTGTTGATTTGCACCGAATAGACTTCCTGTTTTAAAACCCTCCACAGAAAGAAATACAGCGGGGCTACACTGGTCCGTACCTACCTATCCATCGGCGTTGAAGTTGGTTATTGAGATATGTTCGCACCGGGGGAGAGTAACGTGCGGTGGTGCAACGTCGTACATGAACCACATGTTTCGCCGCAGCTCTAAGGACCTTTCGTCCAAAACATCGGGCAATATTCTTTTTAAAAATTCTAAATAATTTCGGCCAGTAGCGGTGGTTTAATAAGTAATTACCCCCACGGTAATTGCATCCTACCCATTCGAAGCGTTCTCATCGTAAAATTACTTTTATTGATATGCCTGTAAAGCAACAGTCATAACCGCGCACATCTGCAAGGTCAGGGTTAAGTATTTTACTGTGTTCTGGCGCTAAGCGTAGGTTTCATACATGCGAAAACGCGCCAGGGCCGTACTCACTGCTTCATAATTCGACACCTCGAAAACTGTGGCACTTTTTCTATTTTGTCAGAGGCAAAGTATTGTTTATAGAGCGTCATCGACCCACTGATACTGATGACATATGGATCCTTATACCTGATACATCGTGTATAGAATATATATAGAAATATGAGATGACGAAATTTTAAAAATTCAGGAAAAAATACGATCAACTTAGGTGAAGAAGAAAAAAATTAATTTTTAAATTCTTGGGGTTCGTCCAAGCGTTTTATTTCCCAACATACCTCTGGTATTCCGCATCGTTACCATAACTGTTCTGTAACAGTGCTGCTAGATGCGTCCAAAATCCCTTTGCAGATTTAAAATTCCCTCGACCATCAAGAATTACAGGATAATCTCATTTACAAAAAAAAACCTTTTCCGTAATAAGAAAACAAAAAAAAAACACGACAATATAAATATCTTCTTAGACATAAATATTGACAATTCAATTCTTGTCAATTCAATTCTTGTCAATATTCTTTGTGACTCTTCTCTATCAGGCACGCAAAAACAATTGCATTTGCAATATATTGGGAAAAAAATTCTTTTATCGCGTCAGATGCTAAAAATCCCCGCAAAAAAAGATAATCCTCCCGATTTGGCAACACTGTTCTAAAAACGTCATTGGATTCCTATTAAATTACTCGGTTATGTGGCAACAATGCAGTAAAACTTGATTTCCTGCGAATGTAAAATTGAACAACAGAGTTCGAAGTTACCCACAATAGAAAAAAGAAAAAAAATAACGAAACGGCAGTCCTTACTGTAGCTCCAAAAATAAGATAGTTAGCAATGGCGCTGATTTACTTTGAAATAGTTTATATAAAAGGTGTTCAATTTGAACCGTTCACCAATTATTTAGACAACTTGATTTTATACGAGGGTCAAGCTGAATTTATTGAGAATAAAAGAACACGGTTAATATTTTCTAGGATTTTGCTTTAAATAAATTCCCTTCAGCAATGATACACTTGACCATTCTTTCTTTCCACTGTTCAAAAGCTCCCAACCAAACATCTTCATCAGAATGTCTTCGAAAGAAGCGTGAACTGCGGCTGTGCACTCATAAGCGCTTAAACCTTTTTTAAAATCATAATAAATCATGATTCGAAAATGCTCTCTGGTTGATTCCGTTTTGTTTTACTTGTAATATCACTTTCAAAATTAGTAACTACTAGATTTTCTCATTTTCAATATACTCGGCTTTACCCTCGTAGATGGATATGATCTACTCATTAAAAAAAAGAAGATCTCTCTTAATTATTTCACTAGAATGACCAAGAAAACCATCAAATCTCTGCTAATTTAATCGATTTTCTATCTTTAAGAATAAAAGCAAACCATCATACTCCCTTGTGGGGGATTCTAATAAATTTAGTCCGTGAGAAAAGAACTGTATTTATTTCGAAATACAGTTGTTATAAAAAACAATTACTAAAATAAAATCAGAAAACCCTTATACAGGGTATCACTAAACTTCAGTCGTTTATGTTTTAGCACTCTTGAATATGTTATTCGTTTTATTAGTGGTTGCTCATGCCTCCATTTTTAAGCGTTTGGGAACTTTTTTCGAAATCACTATAAAGTGTCTTCTTTACTAGCCAAATATTTTGCGAAATTTTTAGACTTTACAGGGGTTTTTGCTCATCAAATTTTATAAGAAAAAGCACTTAAAATCGACGAATATGGGACCCCACTAATTTTATTTTATTTTTGGAAACAATGCGTACGACTTTACCCAAGTGGACAAAACCTGCTTACATAAATTCTGAACAGAATTAGTTTTCATAATCATATGGCGCAGGCAGTAGGATTTGATTTCGCTTTTTCTCCCCATTACTTTTGATTTTTGTTCGTATTAATTTTTCGAGGGTTTAACTTAACAATACAAAAATGCGTACGTTTTCGATGCAAACGGGAAAGAATTATCGAGCTTTGCCCGCGACTCCCCGGTTCATTAGTTTCAATTAGCGCGCCTCGTTTACAAAGTATTCCAATCAGCATAAACGCACCGGGTCACGTCACGCCAAGGCTTTTAATTTCTCCACCGCGGTTAATTATTATAATTTACTTACATTCGCCGAGCGACTTCAAAAAGGCTTAAGCCCACGAAAAATTCACTTTTTTTTAAAGCAAAAGCTGTTGGAGTTATGAATTTATATGCGAGAATATTTATCGCGCAAGCAGACGCCAAAAACCGAGCAAAAAGTAGAGGAACAATATCGTGGATTTTGTCTGGGGCTGCCGCCAATAAAGTCTCCAGCAAAGTATAATATATCAAAGAATTGTTTGTTTCGTACGCGACGACGTCGCGTCGTTGCCCATGGGCCATCGTTATCTGTTAAAAACTGCGGGTCCGATCAATACCATTCTCCTCGTGAATACAATCACAAAAACCATCGCAGTAAATATAGCGTGAAGAAACAAAAAAAAAAAAATTTGCGCAACGCAACTAATCTAAAGTCCATACGAAATGAGAAGTTAATTAATTTAAGAAAGAGTTTGGGACACCTTGTATGTATACGAGGAGTGGTTAAGAAGTACGCGCAATGATTCGTAATTTTGTAGTCTGTCAATCATGTCACCCTCTCTAAATCTAAAAAGCTCAGCCATCGCTATTGTTTGCACAGGGATAGTTTCATTTTGGGGGTACTTTGACATAAAAAAAGTGTAATTTGTCGCGCCAGCCCGGGATAAATCATTCGATTAAATTTGCGGCCGTAAGCTCCGCCACCGTGGCCGCGTATTAAATTCAAATTTGCCGAATAAAGCTGAACGAGGGTCGGTCGGACAAAAACGGCTTTAATTACTAATCGTGGCGTAAACAATATGAGCGCGGTTGCCAAACGACGCAAGTTAATTAAACTCCCGAAGCCCCCCCCCCTCCCCCCCCGAACACTTGCACCTCATTACTTTACGTCGACGAAAGGAATTTTTTTTTTTGACCATTCAGGAAATAGCAAGTTTTTTTTTAATTATTAAAAATTGATGAGATGTAAGAAAATGTAGGAAAACCCGAAAGCCACGAATTACGAATGTGTTTCTTAGTGAAAAATTATTAATTAACTTTTATTTTTCTCAACAGATGGCCGTTGTAATAGAGAAATGTCGAGGTAATGGAAATAAGAGATGAGAATTGATTTTTCTTTCGCTTTCACTGACATTCTTCCTTCTCTACTAACGTGCTTTTTTTTTAAATTTCTTCCCATAGTTGGCCATGATTGTTGGCTGTGAACCGGTCTTGTTCGAAACTTAATAAATTGACGTATATCATAACCTCACTTTTGAAGGAATTGTCATAAAGTTCGAAAAACTGTTTTATTAACAAATTTCATTCAAAATCATAATCGGTGATCAAAGTGTCCACCACTTTCATCGAGACAAACTTAGATTCTACGTAAAACTCATATTTTATACGTCTGGTCGATTGAGGCTAACTAATATTTAACAACCACGAGAAGAAACTTTATACTGTTTTCCTAAATTCTGAAGAAAACGTAGATCTTAATAGATGGCGCTATATTATAAGAAATGTTACATTTCCAATTAAAAAAAAAATTTTTTAAGCAATCAAAACGAGTGCGGTGGGTCTCTTTTATTGTGTCTCTTTTTCCCAAATTCTGAAGGAAACGTAAATCATTAATTAATCGTTGTTTATTTTTAATACTCAACAGATGGCGCTATAACAAAAATGTTGAGCCACTTAAAATAAAAATTTATTATTTTTTTTAATCAAAACAATCGTGCTAATCGTCACTAATTAATCTTTGTTCTTTTAATATCCAGCAGATGGCGCTGCATCGTAAGAACATGTTGATACAGTCGAAGTGAAATTTAATTTCTTGTGGTACAATCAAAACGATCGTATTCGGTTAGAAATCTTTTCCGAAAATTGAAGAAAATGCCAACGTGGATCAACTTAACCTCCTCAGATCATTTTGTACGAGACAAAAATGTTGGAACGAGAAAGAAAAGTGTTGAAATGCAAAGTGATTTGTATTAGGTTATAGTATGTTGCATTGATTCCTGATCTAAGAACTTTACTCAACGTTGAATTCTTGGCTTCCGGTTGGAACCGCGTGTCTCGGATTTCTTCACTGCCGACGTTTCGTTCTTCGTTGCAGAAGAATTTCCTCAGGGCTGCTGCTGGTGGTGATGCTGCTATTGCTGCTGCTGCTATTGGTGTTGTTGCTGCTTCGCGTTAGTCGTTGAGACAGTCTCAACGACTAACGACTAACGACTAACTAACGAAACGTCGGCAGTAAAGAAATCCGAGACACGCGGTTCCAACCGGAAGCCAAGAATTCAACAATGGACGACGGCCGCGGAAGCCTTTAAGTTAAATTAACTTTACTCAACGCTCAAAAAAATAAATAATGATTTTTTTAATGCAGCAACAGATGGCGCTGGGTTAAGAGAAAATTTAGGTTAACAGAAGTGAAAAGCTGACTTTTGAAATCGCAAATATCGGGTGTTCTTTTAAATTTAGCATCGAAGGTGGCCGTGACGAGGTGCTTACTGTGAACATACCTTAATTTTGGTTATTTGTTGTAAATCTTGTTTTCTTATTGTCTTTTTTCGTTTGTTACAGTAAGTCTCATTCTTAGTGCCTCTTTTTTCCTTTATTACAATAGATCACATTCTCGTGTCGTCTTACCGTACAGGGTGTCTCATTTTGGTTGCTACTGTAGGCTATTTCGGAAAATATGATAGGTATCGAAAATCTGACCTACCACTCATGAGCTCTTTTTTGGAGAAAATATTAATAGGGAAAACAAATCATGGCTATCTAGATTAGTTTCGGAGCTACAGGGTGATTTTCAAATTTCGACCTTTTTAAAAATTGCCTGTAGTTTGTTTAATATAAAAGTTATCAAAAAAGCGAAATGACATTCTTCAGGCACTTTTTTCCGCAGAATCCATTGGCGTAGTCAGATTTTTATTATGTATTCTCGTTATTAAGATAAAGTATAAAGTTGTATTTTTTTAAATAGGACACCCTGTATTTCTTTGCACTATTTTGTTGCTCTTTTAATTCCCTTTAAGAATATATGATAGTATAGCTTTATATTTAACACAAATAGAATAAAGGAGTAATTTTGATAATTTATATTTTATTTTAACAAATTATGAACTAAAAAAGTAATTATGATTCCACAAAAACTACTGCAATAAGTGTTCGAATTGCTGACCATTATTATTAACACAAAGTCGACACCGTCTTGGCACACCGCGAGTGACTGCATTGCGTATATGGACATTTGTTATACTTTGCATAGCTGCTTCGAAATTCTCTCGCAATTCGTCTACATTATTTGCTCGATTTAAGTAAAGCTTATCTTTTAATAGCCCAAAAAAAAAAGTCCAATGGAGTCATATCAGGTGACCTAGCTGGCCACCTGATAGGTCCATTATTTCCAATCCACTTTACTCCAAAATTGGCATTTAAACATTCCACAATTATGGCCCCACTGTGAGCCGGCGCTCCATCATGTTGGAAGTAGAGTTCTCGATTTTCCCTTAACGGAAGATTATCCATAAAAAGAATAGTATGGGTTTCCAAAATATTTAAGTAACTGCGAGAATTTAAATTGTGATCATAAGCAAGAACCCTATTTCCTAGTAAGGCCACCCAAACATTAAAGCCAAATCGGCCTTGGTACACTCTATTTATCTGCTGGTGAGGATTTTCTTGGGCCCGTTGATGATTATTGCGCCTATTAAATATGCCGTCACTCGTAATTCGCGACTCATCAGTCCATATTATTTTACTGGAAAAATTTTCATCTGCACGCAATCTTTCAAGGTACCAGTCACAAAATTGTAGCCTTCTTTCTGCATCGCCTGGAACTAGAAGTTGAGTCTTCCGTGATTTGTAACATCGAAACTTATTTTCCTTTAAGATGCGTCAGGAAGTTGCACGGGAGACTCCAACATATCTTTCGATGATTCCACTTGAAGTCGTCGGGCCCGCAGCAACACACGCTATAACATTAATGCTATCTGTTTCTTTATTTTCCTTGTTATAGTTTTTTGACCTTTGCTTTTTAAAAGAACCAAAATTAATTAAATTTTGTTCAAGCCTCTTGAAAATTGTCCGGTAAGGCTGCTGGCGTTCAGGATATCGTGCGTAGTATAAATCAGATGCTGTTTGGATATGTTTATTAGACTCAATATAACATTCCAACATGTTATATTTTTCAAAATGTTCAAACTTCATTTTTAACTTGAAAAACACACGATACTTTCAAATTAACAAATAACGAAAGGATTGACACTACAAAATGGCAACTCTTTCGAATATTGTTCTAGGCATGGCCTACTACCTACAATCAACAGTACCATTTCCAATAAAAGTTATTTTTTAACACACTTGTAATACATTTACCTATACTATGTCATATATTCTTAAAGGGAATTAAAAAAGCAACAAAATAGTGCAAAGAAATATAGGGTGTTCCATTTAAAAAAATACAACTTTATACTATATCTTAATAACAAGAATACATAATAAAAATCTGACTACGCCAATGGATTCTGCGGAAAAAAGTGCCTGAAGAATGTCATTTCGCTTTTTTGATAACTTTTATATTAAACAAACTACAGGCAATTTTTAAAAAGGTCGAAATTTGAAAATCACCCTGTAGCTCCGAAACTAATCTAGATAGCCATGATTTGTTTTCCCTATTAATATTTTCTCCAAAAAAGAGTTCATGAGTGTTAGGTCAGATTTTCGATACCTGTCATATTTTCCGAAATAGCCTACAGTAGCAACCAAAATGAGACACCCTGTACTGTCGAGTTCGAAATCTTCAAAGGCAAGGTTAGGAATGGCAAGTTCAAGTGCCAAATTAGCAACAACTGTCTTGATGAAGGCCAACATCGATGCCAGATTAAAAAAAAACACTCTACAATAAACAAGAAAAAAAAGTGAAAACAAATTCTTATAAAGGCCAGTTTGATAATCGAATATAAAGGAGACTTTAAAATTAAAGTCACATTCAGATGTGTAAACAAAAGTGTCTTCCATTTGCTTTTACATCTAAACGTGACTTTAAATTTAAAGTCTCTTTTATATTCGATAATGAAACTGACCCTTAAAAGTTTAACAATCAATAGATGGCGCCACTTTAGATTGAATTTTACAGCTCGAATGTTTTATAATCTTTAAATCTAAACTTTTTTCATCAAAAATACGCAAAAAATGACAAGCAAATTTCATTAATTAGTAATTGATTTCATATTTAACAGATGGCGCTCAGTTGGAGACTCATTGAAACTATTACACTGAAAATTATTTTAAATTCTTCGTCTTGATTTTTAAATAAATAAAATATGTCGATATGTTATCGAAATATCAAGAGTGGTAGAGCTGAAGTCTTTCCTACTTGAAACAGTAGTAGCAGTGTTGCCAGCCGGTGAGAAATTTCACGTTTTGCAGGAATTTAAAGTGAATCGAGGGAAGTAGCGGAAAACCCGCTCAGAAATGGAACTTTATGCATTACGCGTTATACAATGTGTCCAAGGAAACACTTTCAGCTTATGACAAAAGATACAGATTCGCTAGTAAATTAGATGAATTATTCCTAAGCGTTAGAAGCATATTTTTTTTAAATTTACAGAATTCTGTGTTTTCGGGAGTTAAACAAAAAAAAAAAGAAAAAGTATCATTTTTTTGTAATAACACTTGTGATAATCGATGCATTATTTTTTTATTTCTTTTAACATCCTTTATATAGAATTTAAATATCCTTTCAAATTTTCCTTTTTATTTTCTTCTGCTTTTGAATTTCCACTTAATTTTTTTTTGGGAACGGTTGATTAATAAAAACAAAAAAAATTAAAAAATGTAATTTTACTTTGAAAAATAATTGAATTTCCCAACAACACATCTTAGAGAAATTATTATTGTAATGTTTTTAGGGTTTGTTTATGATTTATTTTTAAAATAAAATACTCGATGCAACTAATAACTAATTTATTTACAAAATCAAGTTTTCTTGCCAGATGAAAATTATGAAAATTAATTAAAGTTGTGTAACTGGCAGTATAGAAAGTGTTAGGAAAGAGTTTATACATGTATTTCGGCCTTATTGGGCTTCATCAGAACTCTGTACCTTAAAAAAATTTTGGTTTATCGAAAAATTTAGAAAAACTTACCCCTTTTTTGAATTTCTAAAATCCCAAAACACAAGAACAGGAATTAATGATAAAAATATGAAATTCTTTTGCAAATTATACAAGGAAGCGATTGCATTCTCTAGTAAAACCACAAAAGTGACATTTTTAAAATATTTGTTTGATGTTACTAAGGCCGAAATACATGTGTAAACTCTTTCCTAACACTTTCTATACTGCCAGTTACACAATTTTAATTAATTTTCATAATTTATTTACAAAACTTAACACTAATTTATTTATAGCGGACTAAGAATAATTTATTTTTACAAGCCGAGCGATTTAACAGTAACTAAACTCTACGTCGAACTGACCAAGACTGCCCCTCTGTACGCGTATTTATGTAGGAGCAGCTTTTCCAGTAAGTTCGGTTCTGGAATACGCGGAACTATTCCCGAATCGTGAGTCATGCATGACGCGTCGCTGAGTGCATCACCCGTCGCAATTCGTTCGTCACATTATTTTTTTTACCAAATAGCTCGGTGGCATTCATTCATTTTCTCCTCGTAAAAAGATACTCGTGACGTCAGATGACAAATTTCTTCAGCGCAGCAAAATAGCTGTTTTCAACTGTTTTCTTAACCTGCTTGTTAAAAATGTATTGAATTTAGCGATCCTCGTCAAGAATTTAATGCAAAAATATGGCGTATATGCTTAGTTCATTTTGTCGTGTGATGTGACGTAATAGTGGATAGGCTATGAAAGTTTGGGGCTAATTTCCCACTTAATTCTACATAGAAGTGTACGTTTCAAATGTGTAGGTATGGTTGCCTAAACTAGGAGGAAGGGATGAGCGAGCGTCGTATTCAGTTTTAGACAGCAATAATTTGTTCTTTACCTGCCTTTTGAGAACCGCAATTGATTTGTACCCGTCGTTTGAAAACTGCTACGCGTTTGGTCGCCCAAGCCCTGGTAGTTAGGCAACCATACTCACACATTCGAAATGTAAGCCCCTAAGTAAAATCAAATGAGAAATTGCCCCCGAACTCTCATGGCTTGTCTACTCGTAATGGACACCTTCCATATCGATTGAAGTAACCCCAATATCCAGCCAGATGATTTTTTATTAAGTAGCAATTTGTCAATCTTCCCGTTAGGTCAAAAAGCGATTGCAAGATGTCACGCCTTAGGTTTTTCATACGATTATTGTAAACATAACCTAACTTTTTATATCTGCTTAATTACGCTTTATTACGAAATGCATAATGAAGTAAAACTTTTATTTTCTTACAAATACCTTGAAGATGACAGTGGACGCTGTTGACAACTCGCAGTTAGTTATTCAAGGTTGTAAGCTACGTCGTGCTGTCATAAAATAAAAGCAAGCTCAGAGGCGGAACGTACTTTTTTTTTTAACGCCCATAATGAATTTAGTAAGTTCAAACATTATATGGGATTGTGCGCCGAATAATGTTGATATAATCACGTAATAGATGACATTTGGCGACTGCAAACCAGCAAGCTATTATAGCTTATCATTTCGACGTCCAATCGATATCAAAACCTGGTCTTCTCGGGCGAACAGTGCTCGTTCAATGGTAGTCTAGACGGAATATAATTTCCCTCCACCTAACACCGTGGTCGTTCCTCGTTTTGTACTACGTACACCGTACGTTAAGACGCGCAGACGAAGTCGGGGGGGTGCTTTGGCCCTACGCAGACGTCGGTCGGGCGTCGCACGAAAGACCTGAGCGCTGACCCGACGCCAAAGTTCAGTGATCACGGCGGCGCATGCATAATCATTTAGCTCCGAATGGCTTACGGGGAGAAATTAACGCCGCCGTTTTTTGCAATAGGGTAATCTGCGTCGTTTTGTGGGAATTTCGTTGTGAATTACGGAGACGACGGAATTTGCATTGCTAATGCAAGTTGCTATAGTTTTTATGACACAAGAAAAAATTGTGTTAAGTTATACGCACTGTATAAGTAAGATCGGATTAAAGTTAGGCAGAGTAGGCAGGTTGAAGCCTAAGAATATCTCCGATTATTTAAATTTTTGTTGTTCAAATCTAAGAAGAAATAATTTTCTTCACTCTGTGCCATAAACAAAAACAACAACGTGTGCATCACGCGACTCACGTCTTCCGAGACGTGAGATCGTTTCCAATCACGTAATTCCTCCTTTGGTTTCCTGCATCCTGTTGCAAATACTAACAAACTAACGACAATATATTACTTCCTCCAGATTAAAAATAATTGCCTTCAATTAAGATATTTTATGACGATTCCATTTGTTTGCTGCTGCGCCTACTTCCCGTAATCCGTCACTCAACAATCCACGTCGTCGTCGTCGACGAATGTTAACGAAAGCAATAAATTCCTAACTAACGAACAAGGCGATTTCTTTTCGTTCTCGTTACCATACCATACTCCTCCCCCGTCCTCATCGAACTTTGGAGGAAATTTATCGACCGCGCTTCCGATAAATCACGGGGGGGCGAGCGTGTTTTACATCCTCTCACAATGGGCGAGCTGTTTTCCGCGAAATTGGGCGCAGCATTTGCGATTTCTGCGACTTGCGGTGGTAGCATCCAGAAATTGAAATCGCCCAGTGTGTTTCGCTTACGCGAGCTTATCTCTCAGGTGAGGTGAATTTTTTCGAGCGGAACGTGGGATTTACGTCTTCCTGAGTTTCATTTCGAAGAGCTCAAGAACGGAGGTCGTATATTCCGCTTGAAAAAATTAATTTCGTGTATGAGGGATGCGCGAGCGGTAAAAATACGTCACACGGAGGAGCAGGTGGAATAGTTTTCGTCTGGTGCTATACGTACCTTTTTTTCGACATAATTAATTGGGGTTCATTTGAACGACTCTTTGGGATTCACCAAAATGGTTTTCGAGTCGAAACCAAAATGCAATTCTGAACTTGTAAGACTTATGGTATCAGAAGAGGGATGATGGCGTTTTTGAGGGGCCATTCGAGAAGGCAAATGGTAATTTTGCAATTTCTAAACGTCTAGACTTAGATTACGCTACCTACTTTTATGACTGGCGCTAAGTAATATACCTTACTGACCTACAAGCTACCTGCGGCACCCATTTCGGAAATTCATGAAATTGAACCCTTTTTTTATGCCTATTGTTCGTGATCGTCTAATTAAACTGCGTTGTCGTAACTGGATTCTAATTCTGGTGAGACGGTGAATAAATTTGAGAGATTAAAGGAACTAAATACGTATCAATAAAAATGCGAGATGTTAGATTTAATTAATTATTTATTGTAAAAAAAGGTAAAACTCCTTCTACCAGCCACTAAGCACTTATCAATCGCTTATCAAGAAATATAATAAATTCGCTTAACGCATTTCACGTCGGATATCGTAGCGATCTAATATATTTCAATTCACCCAGTTGGTGGCTTGAAGCACACGCAATTAGTGGCTGTGGCAACTTTGTGACTTAAATTAGATCAACAATTACTTTATTTTTATTCAAAATAGCTTGGTCTTGGTACTCGTGTTTGCCACCTTAGATAGCACTCGAAGACGCTATGAATAATCAACCAGCGCACAGTGTCTACAGTGTATTTTGTTAATAGGAGTTATTAATTGATCAGTTCGATATTCGGAGATGTATGTGATACAAAAGGCCGCCCTCGCCTATCAATCTGCAAGAGATAATCAACAGCAACTGGCGCTAGTTTTTCACGGACTCCTTCTGGAGGTGCTGGAAGAACTAACCTAGCTCATTAACCTAATTGATTAGACTCCTGTAAGTAGGATCGTATCAACGACACTTCTTCAGGGTCCAGAGGGTGGTACAATGTACGCCTTTTTTCAGATCTCTTTGCGTCGTTTTTCGTCTGCTAAACCTATCATTTGACTGTTTTTCGGCACTCCGCTTTTGCGGTTATGGCACTTTCAGTCGCTCGACAAATTGCTTTCAATTAACCTGCAAATCTTTCGGCAAAGACCGCTCCCGTACACACACACGGGGTGTGAGGGAAGAACTGTTAAGAAGATGTCTATTTATACGTAGTTCAAATTGTTTGACCTCGTAATTCTACGGAATTCGTAATGAGTATTAAATTGCCTTGATATTTGAAATGAGATTGTGCTGGCCGCAGTGTGTTCGTCGGCAGATATAACTTTGCCTGGCTAAGTATGTGAAAAGAAATATAAATTCATGCAATTATTACCTATCCGCGGCCCGCGATGCGCACTTAACAAACACTCGCGCACTTGTTTTATACAATCCATTCGCGTTTTAGATTGCGGCGCGATTCGCCTATTTATTTGATTGCCCTTTTCTAACACTGTATTTTGACCGCCCCGAAGTAATATGATTTAATTCTAATTATGAACGCTAGATAAACCAATGCAAAGCACTCAGAAAAAAACCTTCTCGAGTTAAATTAAAATGCAGCTTTCCGTTCGAACGATCAGAAGCTTTCTGTCCCAGTTTTTTTTTATTTTTCCTTCGCGAGTGACAAATTAGTCTCCCCCCCATCCCCCGAAGCAAACTTGAAACCAACCCTTGACCAATAATAATAGCTCTTTTAGTTCAGAAACTATCACGTTTCTCTCTCGTTTATTTTGCATAACTAATAAATTTCGAACTGTCTGACAAACCCTTGGTTCTCCGGTGATCTTGCACATGTTCTAATTTTCTAAATTTTTCAAAATAGCGACGCTATATAAGTGCCCGTTGACATATTTATTACTTCCCGAGTTCGTTGAACAATGTCTCGGACAAAGTACTACATGGCAATTCTTTTCTACGGTCGGTTGTAAGATGATCCTTTTTTCTCTAAATTTTACAATAACTTGAGTGCTTGCGTGACAAATGCGTTCAAAAATGCCAATACTGTTTCAAAAGACAACATTTGAAAGCAGCACTGATTTATAATATGACAGCAATAATGCTTCAAGTGCCCTTTACGAACTCGGTGTTCGAAAAGCCATAAATTTAGAAACAGAGTCGTTTCCGGTGGCATTCTCCGACTTGTAAAATTTCTCTTTTTTGTTATTAAGCAATCAAACAAACAAACGCGATTTGTTTTAAAAATCAAATTCGCGACCGTTTCAGCTGTTTCTTCCTCTACGTTACAACCTCTACAAATTGGGCTGTTTGTTAAATCTATGCGGTGCATATGTTTGTTCAATGGCCTGAAAGTATTCCTACGAGTAGACGTCGTCTTCTTCTGACTTTCCTTTCTATTGTAGACGTTATCGAGATGTAATTTTTCTTTTAGCCGGATTGTCACTAGCCAAACCTATTAGAACCTCGTTCAAGGTTACACACTTGTGCTTCTACCGTTGTCTTTTCATAGTATTTTACATCTACGCCTTGTTTCCTTTCATTACGCTAATCATTCTGGATAGTGAGGGGGTAATGAGAATTCACATCAACTAGTTCACAATTTGGGCCCATCGTACTACCCCCCGTGATCGAGACGAATGCAGGGCAATCACAAAGGATATGCTTAGCTGTTTCATCCTCTACGTCACAGCCTCTACAAATTGAGCTGCTTGTTAAATCTATGGCTAGAAAGGATTCCGACGAGTAGACGTAGTCCTCTTCCGACTTTCCTTTGCATTGTAGACGTTATCGCAATGTAATTTTTTTTTAGCCCGAATGTCACTGGCCAAACCCATCAGAAGCTCGTTCAAGGTCACACATTTGTGCTTCTGCCGTTGTCTTTTCATAGTATTTTACTTTTACGCCTTCTTTCCTTTCTTTACGCTAATCATTCTGGATTCTGGATTAGTGAGGGGGGTAAATGAGAATTCACATCACTTAGTCCACAATTTGGGCCCATCGTCCTACCCCCCATGATCGAGGCGAATACAGAGCAATCACAAAGGATATGCTTAGCTGTTTCATCCTCTACATCGCAGCCTCTACAAATTGGGCTGCTTGTTAAATCTATGGCTTGAAAGTATTCTTACGAGTAGACGTAGTCTTCTTCTGACTTTCCTTTGCATTGTAGACGTTATCGCGATGTAATTTTTAATTTTTCCATTGATACCTTTGTGACATACACTTCTCAACTCAAAAATTCTTGACGGTTTTTACTTCTTTCTCTCCACTACTCAACAGTTCTTGATGTCTTTGCGTTTAGGCATCCCTCCTCAAGGTCCTCGCGGTTTTCGAGTTCTTCCCCGGACTATTCTCGTTTAAATTACGTCATCATGCCTATCCTTCAGAATCAACCACTCCATCAAGACCGTACGAACTCCTTTACTCATTCTTGAAGTTAAAGTGCAAAGAAGAGACATTGAATGAAATCTAATTGAATCCCGGAACACATTCTGCATGAGCTTATGTATAGCATGGAAGGGTTGTATGTTGCTCCTGAGAAGAAGGAGGCTTTGAATGTGCTTCCGACGCTTCAGTGCACGGAAGAGTGTGTGTGTGGCTCTTAACAATTGTTTGCACGGAAGGCTTTTGATGTGTTTCCGACACTTCAGTGCATGGAAACGTTATATGCGTGGCTCCCGACAATGATATGCACGGGAGGCTTTGGGTGAGTGTTCCCGACACTTGAGTGCACGGGATCAACTGAAACTAAAGCGCTTTCGCTGTTATAGGGCTTTTCCATAGCGGGAATGATGCAACTGTGCTGCTGCAATGGTCTCAGGATGATTAGAACTGTACCTCATTTGTTGGGGGCAACCGGAGTTTGTCTTATGGATAGAGGCACCAAACACTTAAGCTCTACTTAGCTTTAAGCGTCGCTTATGTCCATATACGTAGTCAGAGCTCAAGCGTAAGCACATGCTTAAGTAAGCGCTGAGCAGCAATTTTCCTATGAAAACTGTTACTCGGCGCATGCGTAAGCACGTGCTTATACTTGAGGTCTGACTATGCATATGCGCCTTAGAATGTTGTATAACGTCAAATTTCACATTATAAACACCGCTTAAATTTAAGCTCAACTTAAGTCATGCTTAAGGGCTTGCTGCAACTGGCCATTAGTGACCAAATTTTGAGAATGCGATAGTATTTGTGGGTCAATCACGCCGAATCATGCCGTTTAACTTTTAATCGTTGAGGGGCGCGGCCTAAAATTGTTTATTTGTGACGATCGTCATCGTGACTTCGTTAAACAAATGTCTACGTGACGCTTCGCCCGTTTTTATCTTTCCGCCACTGTCTGACGTCAATTTGACGCTTCTCGTCCCTCCATTTGACGTTTCTGACTTCTGTTATTTTGACGTTTTGCAGCCATCTTTCATTATGACGGTTGCTGGGCAATCATCAATAAGAAAGTTAAATGTGGGCGTTACTCGTTCTCTTATTGGCTAATCTTAATTTCGCGGAATTGAAAACGGTCATTGCGTCAAGAAGAAGCTTTCTCATTGGTTGTTTTCTGATTTGTCGGCGTTACTCTGCCTCATCATTAAGAATTAAATTGAGTGGCTGACTTCAAATATATGTATTAACGTTACTCGTTACTGGTTTTAAATTTGCAAATGTGATTTTTAACTCGAGGGGAGGAAAGTGGGCGTTGCTCTGTTTTTATCAATAAGAATTAAGCACTCTGAGCAGCTAATTATATTAATGTCACTCATTCTCTTATTGGTTCATTTGAAAAATTCGCAGACGTGAAATGGTCATTATTTTGGCATGTATCAAGAAGCAGGTCTCTCATTGGTTTATTTTTAAGTTGCGAGAGGTAAAGTGGGCGTTACCGTGTTTCATCATTAAGAGCAGTCTACCTGAATGGCTACTTTTAAACGAATGAACCTTTATTGGTAATTCTTGAGTTCGCAGGAGGGAAAATGATTTGCTTCGTGAAAGTATCAAGAACAAGCTTTAAAGATAAGAAAACAAAAGTATTAGTTTTATTTTTTTCTAATCTAAAAAAGGGGGCGTTACTCTGTTTCATCTGAGCGGTAGAATGGGTGTTACTTTTCTCTTATTGGTTGGTCGTTCCTGCTTATTGGTTTTCATTTGAGTGGATGAGTGGGCGTTAACTTTCTCTTATTGGTTGGTTGCTCCTCTTTGTTAGTTTTCATCTGAGTGGTTGAGTGGGCGTTACTTTTCTCTTATTTATTGGTTGATCGTTCCTATTTGTGGATTTTCCTCTGAGTGGTTCAGTAGACGTTACTTTTTTCTTATTGGTTGGTTGTTCTTGTTGATTTTGGCGGGAAATTTTTTTAAATTCAAAAAAATTCAAGTTGTCTTTAAAAAATACTGCTTTGTGACCTTGAACTGGTTTAAAAGTAAATGTAAAGATGGTCAATTACGCAAAAATAAAGAAAAATTAGAATTCTTTTACGCTATTTGATGTTAACTAAATAAAAAAAAATTTACGTTGCTGTTAATTAAAAACTTTCTCTGAAAATCCTGTCAAGTGACCTTGAGTTGGTTTAAAAGTACATTTCAAGATAAAAAAAATATCTTAAAAAAAGAGAAAATAAGAAGAATCAAAATTATTTATATGGGATCTTCACTGTTTGACCTTGACTTCAAGATTACTTTGCTGCTCTCTATAATGATGTTCCAAAGTGACCTTGAATTAATTTTAACGTAAATTTAAAGAACAAGGAGCTCAAGAAAATATGAAGAGAGGGAGAAAATAGGACCCTTTGACCTTGATTTCAAGATTAACTTTGCTGTTCCCTATAATGATGCTGCAAGGTGGCCTTGAATTGGTATTAACGTGAACTTAAAGATTAAAGAGCTCAAGAAAAAGCGAAGAGAGGGAAAAACTGGAACTCTTTGACCTTATTTCAAGATTAACTTTACTGTATTTTATAATAATGTTCCAAAGTGGCCTTGAATCGGTTTTAACGTGAAATTAACGAACAAGAAGCTCGAGAATAAAATGAAGAGAGGGAAAAACTAGAACCATTTGACCTTGACTTCAAGATTAACTTTGCTGTTCTCTATAATGATGCTGCAAGGTGGCCTTGAATTGGTATTAACGTAAAGTTAAAGATCAGAGCTCAAGAAAAAGCGAAGAGAGGGAAAAACTAGAACCTTTTGACCTTGATATCAAGATTAACTTTACTGTATTTTATAATAATGTTCCGAAGTGGCCTTGAATTGGTTTTAATTGAAATTAAAGAACAAGAAGCTCGAGAATAAAATGAAGAGAGGGGAAAAACTAGAACCCTTTGACCTTGACTTCAAGATTAACTTTGCTGTTCTCTATAATGACGCTGCAAGGTGGCCTTGAATTGGTATTAACGTAAAGTTAAAGATCAAAGAGCTCAAGAAAAAGCGAAGAGAGGGAAAAACTAGAACCTTTTGACCTTGATTTCAAGATTAACTTTACTGTATTTTATATAATGTTCCAAAGTGGCCTTCAATTGGTTTTAACGTGAAATTAAAGAACAAGAAGCTCGAGAAAAAATGAAGAGAGGGCGAAAATGGAACCCTTTGACCTTGACTTGTTCTCTACAATGATGTTCTGAAGTGACCTTCAATCGGTTTTAACGTGAAATTAACGAACAAGAAGCTCGAGAATAAAATGAAGAGAGGGAAAAACTAGAACCCTTTGACCTTGATTCCAAGATTAACTTTGCTGTATTTTATAATATTGTTCTGAAGTGGCCTTGAATTGGTTTTAACGTGAATTTAAAGAACAACGAGCTCTAGAGAAAGCGAAGGAGAGTTCTCCGGGATTGTCGTTGCATCAAACATAACTTCTCTATTAAGAAGTGATCGAATGAAAAATGAATTAGAGTTGGCGATGCGATTAAACACGCCTTCAGTTACTGTGACGTTTCTATAAGCAAGAAAACCGTTTAATTAAAAAAAAAATAACACAGATACAAGATATGAAAATCAATTGATTGACAATTACTATTAATATGACGTTATCCAAGACATGTAGTTAAATTCCAACGCCTACCCTAATTCATTTTTATATTGATCGCGGTTATAAAAAAAAAAAAAGAAAACAGGCGTTACTGATTAACCAATAAGAATAAGCTCTTTGAGTGGTTATGAACTAAGTGGGCGTTACTCTTCTCTTATTGGTTAATTTTTTAAGTTTCCAGGAATGAAAACGGTCACTATTTCGGAGCAAGCCAATACACTTTTACGTTCTTTTTATGAATGCTTGCGTTGCACATGTCTTTTGAGAGCTTTCAAACGAGGCGATTTGTTTTGTTTTAATTTTGAAGGTTAGATGGAGAAAAAATCGAGTTCTTTAGCAAAGCACGTCTGTCTTATTATAGAATATAATCAACTTATTTTAGAGTATTACTTCCAAAAGAAAAATTATGGGCGACACTGACGTTTACTGCCCATAAACAAAATATTTTATTGCATGGTCCTTCGCGCACAACAACAAAATCAAACTTGGCTTGCTTCTTAAAGGATAATTCCGCTCTTTGTACGTATCGAAGGACAGTGAGTCACGCTCGCAGCCCTTCGCACATTGACGTATCCGGAAAACCCTATGAATTAGAAGCGCCCACGCACTTTCACTTTCGCCATTGCCGCCGCCGCCGCCCACATGCGATCTGTAATCACCATAAACACAAGTAACCCGTCGGGTTTATGTACGACCGTCAAACATGCGAGTCTGTTTCGCCTATAAATCAATAGTCGCGGTGGAAGTAAATCACGACGGCTCGCGCAAAAAACTGCCAAGAAATGCTGAAGGTGCAAGGACGTTTATTTTATTGCCTTGCACGAACTGGTCGTTCTGGGAAGGCAAGGTCAATGAAAGAAGGAAGAGATGTGAAACGAGAAAGACGTGCTGGGATTAGATCTTCTTTGTTCTGGAAGAAGAAAGAAGATCAGCCCCAACATGAAAAGTAGGTCGATCTGAAACCCCCGCCTCATTCAAGCTCCAGCAGATGAAACGAATTTAAATAAAGCATATTTAATCAAGGAGCGAATTACGAGCGAAAAGATTTTGTTTTTAATTTTTCCGCCCCCGCGTGAATCCTAAACCGCGTGCATTAGCATAAAGTCTCGGATTTCGCCCTCGCCCCACGGCCTTCCTTTCCGTTTCCGTTTGCTTGCGGGTTTCAAGGGGTTGGTTGCAGCGGCGGCGTTTGAGTGATTGTGTTTGCAATTACCCACCCCCCCGCGTTCGCACCTAGTTCCAGCGAGGAAGTTTCCCCAAAAATTAATCAGTGTTAAAGGGGTTGAAGCTGCATGGGTTCCAGGTTACGTAAATCTTCGTGCGTATTTATTTAGGCGAGCATGGAAATCGGAAGGGCGGGAAAAAATTGGACGCGTTTATTTCTGGAAGGAAAAAAGTGACAACGACTAACTGGAAACTGTACGCCCGAAGAGCAAGAATAATGATGCACCTCCAACCCGCTCGTTTACACAGAGATCGGGCGAACATATGGGACAAATTCCGAAAGAAGTGCAACCTCGATTCATCTTCATTTGTACGCAGTCATAACGCCCCGATTTTTTCCATCATCGTTTTGCTTTTCTCGGGGCAGCAGCGATTTATCTTTGTTATCCGTGTTAACGAACGACGCGCACGTGTGTGTGCGCTTCCTCGTGTTTATTAGCGATTACGCTAATTAGTTACGAAATCCTAATCGAATTACCGCGTAATTATGTTAACGGTTAATTAAAGCGAGATAACGGGCCGTCGCACGAAATAATTAATAATAATTTGAGAAATTCAACGGGATGCGATTGGGGGAAGTAACGAGCGGAACGACGAGATTGTGCGAAGTAATTTGAATATCTGATTGGTTCATTTGAGACAGCGGACCTGTTTGGTGAAAAGGAAGAAGCCGAGAGCTCTTGGTTGAACCGATATCCTACATCCGTGCGGGATCGAATTCAGAAGAGTTCCGCTGGCCCTCTTTGGGTTTATCAATTCGCCCAATCATTCACTATTGACTGATCTATCATCTTCGTCTCCTGTAATTCATCAATTCTCCTCTAGCGCAGAGAGGTCCTATTCAAATCCCTATTGATTTGGAATTCATCCTTGAATTGGGATGTACCCACCCCATCGGCGTGCTAGCTATTAAAATAACTTAGGGGTGCATGTTTCCTTATTCCCCTCTGGTGCAGAGAGGAGGTCCTATTGATTTTGAATTTATCATTGAATTGGGAGGAACCCAATCAACGTGTTCGCTATCAAATTGATTTAAGGATATCATGTTCCTCACCTTCACTCTGGTGCAGGCAGAACCTGTTCAATCCTCGATTCATTTTCTAGGCTAGTGAATTTCGTTGCTCATCCTTTGGGGTGTACTTACCATCACTATCTGACCTTATTTACAAGGTCGCTTTCAACTACTACCTCGAATGGTCCAATCCAAAAGGTCCACGGGCAACTAACCCTCTCCCACAGTTAATGAAAGCCGTCACTATATGTGGGACGTTCGGATTTTAAGCCTTGCCACACCAACTAGTCTTTACTGGCCTTCAACTGGTTCATGAAAGATCCACTTTGGAGGTTTCTTTCCATCCTGCTCGTCCATTTCCCTCCCCAGAGGAGGAAGACGGTGAATAATAGTTTGATGGGTCGTAACCGCCCAAATGCACTCAACAGGGATGCCCCTGCCTTTTCTAGTGCAGGAAAGCTTAGCTTATCCGTCAGGGTGGATCCATCACCACCAGTTTTCCACTCCAGAGAGTTCAGCGCAATGACCGGAAGGTATTCACCAGTGCAACTGATTTAAATTGGAGGCATCTCCTTCCCTTCGATGTCGAGCTACTGGTTCGTCCTTCTGTGTCGACCTTCCTCATCAGCGAGATGTTTTAAATCTTCCAAATGAAGCCTTCGCAAGCCAGATTCGGCAGGCCAACTCGGAATCGGTAAAGTCGTCAAGTTCAAAGGGACTGAACGTCCTCCTCTCGAAGATGAAAGACTTAGCCCTTGAGATGTGATAAAATATTGAACGAGATGCTAAAAGTGAGAGGTTAGGCACGTCTCCAAGCATTGGTCTCTTCTGTATTGGCCTTCCTCGTCAAGCAACTGGTCCCCTCTGTGTCGGCATTTGTCACCAGCGTTTTAATCCTTCCAAATAAGACCTGTGCAGGCCAGGATTTGGTAAATAAACTCGCAACCAGTGGAGTCAACAAGCTCTCGCTGACTTTCAATTGGTCAACGAAAAACTCGACCCGAAATAGCTCTTTAAATACCCTTCTACCAACTCATCAGTTGGATTTCCATCAAACATGAAACTGCAAGTAGCTTCTTTAAAGACAAATCGGCCTGGATGACGTAGTGAGAAAAGAAGCAATTGTCTTTCGATGATTAGACTTGACTTCCGCGATTCTTATTTTGTTTTTCAACTTTTTGTCAATTTCCTACAGCTCAAAAGGGACTAAGGGCCAAACTCTGTAACATGACTTATACCCAACTCACACTCAAATTGACAGTTTGATGTTGATCTGAAATTCAGAAACGCTTTAATCTTCATTTTAATGATTTTTTTGACTTTCTATCGTAAATCATTGATGATCAAAATAGCTGGCTAATAGCCAGCTAGCTGTTAGAATCATTTGGGGTGCAAGTCTCCTTATTCCTCTTTGGTGCTGAGAAGTCCTATTCAAACCCCTATTGATTTTGGAATCATCATTGAATTGGGATGCACCCATACAATCAGCCAAATAATGGATTCATCATTGAATTGAGACCAACGTGTTCACTACCACCGAATTGGTTCATGGTTGCATGTTTCCTTACCTGCCCTCTGGTGCAGATAGATCCTCTTCAACCCTCGATTAATTTTGTGGGTTAGTAAATTTCGTAGCTCATCCTTTGGGGTGTACTCACCACCACAATCTGACATTATTTACGAGGTTGCTTTCAACTACAATCTTGGATAGGCCTAAACCAGATGCAACCAATCTCCTCTGTACTGGCCTTCATCTTAATAAATACATTTTATTACTTTATCGTACCTTCATGTAATTTCTGTATTCAAACTCATCAAAAATGTTTTGGGGTTTGATAATGGAGCCTCAACGGAGGTACCCTCAGAAAGTGAAGAAGTCCTTTCATGTTTCCATGACAGAAGAACTTAGTGATTCAGATCCCTCTTGACTTGAATTTTGAGGTTGATGATACGGTATGCTTTGCAAGTAATGGGAAGGCGAACATTCACTTCACAGATTACTTGACGGATGAGTTTGGTGATTTGGATGATACTGTAGATTCAGATGATGTTGAGGAAACCGAAGAAAATATTGTACCCAGGAAGAGATAGAAACAATAGCAGTCCACCTAAAAAGAAATCGAAAACTTCTGGGCCACTTGTTGCAGTCGATAGCCACAAGGATGATACTGATTTTGATTTCGATTTGTCAACTGCTTTGAATAAGGAACGAATCGACAATGTTATCCATATTAAACAGGTAGAGAAAGAAGATGAAAAGGAAGAATTAGATGAAAAGGAAGAAGTAGATTAAAAGGAAGAAGATGAAAATGAAGAAGAAGATGAAAGTGAAGAAGATGATAGTGAAGAAGATGAAAGTGAAGAAGATGAGAAGGAAGAAGTAGATGATAAGGAAGAAGATGAGGATGATTCAAGGTTAAGTGATAATGAGGAATTAGAAGAGCTGTAGGCTGCAAAATTGAACGACGTTCCCAAAAAGGAAGGAAGAAAACAAACGCAAGCGAGAAAGTTCCAGAATCTCCTGTTTTTCAGAAAAAAAAATGAGAAAGAGGTGAAAAGAACTCTAAAAAGGGAAACAAAACATCAGGAAAGACATTTCGATGAAAACAAAATACCAGAACAGACTGCCAAATCACCAGCACAAAAACGGACATTTTGGTAGAAGTTTTTAAAGTAGGCAATGGGCTAACGCTCCAAGCTAATGCTCGCAGCTCACTCCTTACTAACAAGCGTGTTAGGTGTCAACTGTTACCCCAGAGAATTCAATACAATTGGCAGCTCCGAGCAACTGGTCCCTTCTGTACCGGTCCTCGAGCTGCTGGTTGGGTCTGTACCGGCTCGCCGAGCTGCTGGTTGGCGCTGTACCGACCTTCGTCATCATCTAGATGTTTCAAACTTTCCAAAAAGATCTCCGGCAGGCCAGACTTTGGTAACCAACTCGAAATCTGTAGAGTCGTCAAGCTCAAAGGGACTCTACCTAGCAAACTCAAAGGGACTCTATCTATCCCCCTGTCGAGAATGAAGGGGCAGATGGAGAACATAGCCCTGAGGTCATCATTAAACGAGATGCTAAAAGTCGTTCGAAGGTGAGAGATAAGGTGAAGACGATGTTTTGGTCCCTTTTGGACTGGCCTTCGTCGTCGAAATACTGGGGGCCTTTTGTCATCAGTGGGACACTCGCGTTTTAGGCCTTCCAAATAAGACCTGTGCAAAGCCAGGTTATGGTAAACCAACTGGAATCGGTGGAGCAATGCAGCTCCTATCCTGTCACTGACTTTCAATTGGTTAATGAAGAACTCATCGTGAAGGAGCTCCTTCAATCCCCAGGTTTTCTTTCTACTCAGAAAAAAAGAAATTATCTTTTGATGATTGGACTTGATTACTTCTTTGGTAGAACGAAGAGTCTAATATTTTTTCATGAAATGAACCATTTTATAACACCATTCTTTGAGGTCTGCCTGTGACTTCCACGGTTTTCCTTTTGATGCTTCGTTTCTCAACTTTTTTCGCGCAGAGGTAAAGATGATAGTGGTTTAGAATATCACACGGTGATTGTTATTGGTTTAAAAACTCATAATTATTTTTAGTATTTCGAGTCACCCTGGTTTGTGTGCGAACCAAAATACGTTACTGGTGTTATTTAGGTTTCATCAGATTTCAAAATATTGCATGACTAGAGGCTCTCTACGCTCACCCCCCTGCGTAATTCGACTGCCATCTCTTAACAACCCCCTTGCGATGTTTGTTCGTCAACCTCGAAGCACAACCGAATCTTACACGAACGGGTCAGTATTTCTTTAACGAACGACGGCGTTTTATTTCTTGGCTGGTAGCCATCGTGAGGGTTTCTTCAAAATGTGTTGTTTGGATTGATGTACTCCGTGATTTGAAAAACGCACCCTACGTGATACTGAAGCAAGTGCTGTGTTGCTTTTCGAAGCCTGATTTTTTCTTATAAATCGAATGCTGTGCGGCAATTCAGGTTGTAACGTTGTTTTCAATATACGAGTTAGGTTCTTCCTGAGGTTTTGTCCGTGGCATTAACCGAAGGCTTTTATTTGGGGCCGCATTGCTGGTTTACCTAGAACAAACCCTTGTGGCATCGGTAAGACCCACCTTTGGTTGATCGATTTCTACTCCTACCTGTCCCATCGCTTGACACCGTCGTACTGAGACCTCACACTCCACTATCAAACTTTGATACTTGGAGACTGACAGCTAATTTTAATAATACGATTACGTTGAATTAAAACAAGCAACTTTTGTTGGTTGAACGGAGTTGATTTGGCGAGCGAAAAGCGGATCTGTGCTTCGTGTTTCACTTTAAATTAACAATGAATAGCGTAACGCGTTAGGTTAACGTGCTTTTCAATTAGACTTGCATTGGTCTTGCATTGTAAGTCTTTCCTGAGATACGTATTTCGTCAGCTACGCCGCCATCTTCACACACTCACAAGTTAAAAGTACTTCTTGAAGTGAAGAAGACAATTGAGTCAAGGAGAGATAATGAAACGAGGGAGAGATTTTCATGAAGCTTCATCATGCAGTTTCCTGTTTTGTTTATGGAAATAAATACTTCTTGGGGACTCCAGGTATAAAAATCTATTAAAAATTGACAAGGTGCTTCTGCACGATAAGAGCTAACCTATGAAGTTAGCACTCAATCCCTCTGCACCATTTGAAAACAATTATCAATACAGCGTCTACCCCCTTCGTCCATTTTTAATCTGGAAGATTGTACTTCAGGTTCCAAAACTCTTTTTTCTTTCTTTCTCCAATAGATTTAAAATGTTCCCAAAAGTTTACTTCGCGTGATCAAACCGCCATGTGCGCACCTCCTTCGTCCTTCCCGAAGAAACCATGAAGCGAACCGAGGGAGACGAGGGGGCGCCGCCGCGTCCCTCAGATTTCCCAGGAGGCCCGCGGCCCTAAATCTTGACTAATAGCAGCTTCGTCTGCAGCCACTGTTTTAAATAACCATCGCTCTTCCGGCCAATTAACCTAACCTTACTCAAGCATCCCTGCAAGTATTATTGCCGGGCGAGAAGTCTTTGTGTTCGGTTTTCCCTCACCGCCGTAAATTCCGGGGCCCATTGTGCAAGCCGCGGATCATATTATTATAAATAACTCCGGCGAACAATGGCCGGTGTTAGTCAAAAAGTCTGCGGATTTTATTCGAGGGGTGGGGGGTGAGATCATGTTAGCCTTGAGGACGTCCCCAAAAGGACAAAACGGCTTTTAGGACGTTTACTGCAGCATACATGGGCGGGGGGCGAGGAGACGGAATGCAAACCCAATCCGGCAATCAATTTGGTCAGTATTTGCTAAAATGAAGCGGTGATTATGTTGAGTGAATAACATTTTGGTGTTGGATATTAATACTTTATTCAAACTTTGTATAAGAACGCGTCCAACGAAGAGGGCGATGGCTTTGGTGATTTAAGGCGCGGCAGAATCAAGATCAAAGAGTCTCAAGGAAAGGCACGAGGAGAATTTCGCCGGCGAGTAATGTGTATCATTCGTAATACGTCGTTGATTTCGAGGATAATTCGCAGTAATTAACGTTGTCCTCGCCGGTGAATAGAAGGGGCCGCATTCTGTACGGATTCGTATGTGGCGTGTATTTCGAGAATTCGCCTGATAGAGACGGCCGTCGTAAATATTTCTCTAAACGCTTTCTTATTAAATATTTCTCTTATTTTTATTTCCGCGAAAGAATTGCAACACCCATTATACAGGGTGCAATCGAATAAGTGTAGTTACAGTAAGTGAAACTTAATCGATTACACCCTGTATACTTACTGAGCGCATTACATATTAGGTTTGTTCTAGCAGCAGAAATAATGATCGATTTTGACAAGTCTATCAAGCATACGTCAAGTTTGATGAGTGACGGTTTCGAACTAGTCTTGAAACGTATTAAAGTTAAATAAATCGATAAGTCTGCCTGCACAGAAGCTTAAAGTAGGCACACCATCATAAGCTTGCTCTAAACGCGTTCGTGCAAACACACAAAGACAAATTTGCTGGCGAGTTGCTGCGGTCGTGTTTGTTTATCTCTCCGGCCGGCGAACAAACAAACAAACAAACAAACAAACAAACGAACAAACAGGTCCGAATAAATGTGATATATCTGGCGGACAAAGCCGTAACTTACCCTCGAAAGCTGGCGCTGAAGCTTCGCCAGAGTCTGCTTGTCTTTGAGCTCTGTTTTCTGGGCGGTCTCCAAAGCCGCCTCCAGCTCCGCCACTCTGGCCTCCAACTTTTCCTGCAACAAGAGTTAACGACCGAATTACAACCGCAGGCGTTATAGTGTATCAATAGTTTGGTGAAATTTGCATTCTTAAACTCGTAATAAAAAAAAAGAAAGTGTGTAACATAAAGCAGGGCCTACATACAGGGTGGCTGACAATTGTTCCGCCAAAAAAAAAAAAAACGCGTAAGAAAATGGATGTCACAGATTACGAGAAAAATACTTAAAAACTTCTTTTTCTTCAACCTCTTGTACCATAGGTGTCGAAGTGATGAACTTTCCCGTTCTTCTTTGCTTGGCTCCAATTGAGCCCTTTCTCTTTTAATGTAATATATTTATTGTTCCATGCTTTTTTTTGGATTACATCTTTTTTTCTCATCTACCCCCATTTTCCATAGTTTTCTTGTTGTTCTACTATTGTCCATCCTAAACACATGCCTTAACCGACATAATTATTAATAGTTTCTAAAATAACTGGAATTGCATATGAAATAAGGGTAATAAACTCTCAAATAGCGTGACCCTTGGCACAAATCTCAATTCGTTTTGTTACACGTTTAACAGCTGGGAACGAATGGTCTGAGTTGTTCATTTTACGCGACGTAATTGTTAGTAATTTCTAAAATAACTGGAATTGCATATGAAATAAGGGTAATAAACTCTCAAATAGCGCGACCTTGACATACATCTCAATTCGTTTTGTTACAGGTTCAACAGCTGGGAACTAATGGTCTGAGTTGTTCATTTTACGCGACGTAATTCTTAGTAATTCATAAATTAACTGGAATTGCGTATGAAATAAGGGTAATAAACTCTCAAATAGCGCCACCTTGACACACACCTCAATGCCTTTTATTACACGTTTAACAGCTGGGAACCGAATGGTCCGAGTTGTTCATTTTACGCGACGTAATTGTTAGTAATTTCTAAAATCGCTGGAATTGCGTATGAAATAAAGGTAATAAATTCTCAAATAGCGCGATCCTGATACTCATCTCAGTTCGTATTATTACACGTTTAACAGTTGGGTACTGAATGGTCCGAGTTTATATTACGAGACATAATTATTAGTAGTTTATAAAATAACTGGAATTGCATATGAAATAAGAGTAATAAATTTTCAAATAGCACGACCTTGACACACATCTCAATGCCAATTTATTGCATGTTTAGCAGCTGGAAACCGAATGGTCTGAGTTGTTCATTTTACGCGACGTAATTATTAGTAATTTCTAAAATAACTGTTTGTGAAATAAGGGTAATAATAAATACTCAAATTACTCTTGCGGTTATTTCGTATTTTTTGAAATTCTATTTTCCATTTTCTTTGTTCTCTCATCGTGCTTTTTATTAAAAAAAAAAATTAATCTGTTGAATTGTTTAACAAAATCGATTGTCTTTTGTTTTCATTATTTTTGAATTTTTATTATCCATTTAGTAAAATCGATCATCTTTTGTTTTTATTATTAGTTTTTTTTTTTTTATTATTTCATAACTTTAAAATTTTGTTTTATGTGTTTTATATGTTGCAAGGTCGATTGTCTTTTGTTTTTATTACTTTGTAAAATCGATCGTCTTTTCTTTTTATTATTTTTGAATTTTAATTTTTATTATTTTGTTAAATCGTACAATCGATTTAACAAAATATTAAAAATTAAAATTCAAAAATAATAAAAACAAAAGACGATCCACCTTGCAACATAGAAAACAAATAAAACAAGATTCTAAAGTTATGAAATAAAAAAAAAGCAATAATAAAAACAAAAGACCATGGATTTTACAAAATAATAAAAACAAAAGACAATCGACCTTACTTGTTTTTATTATTTTTTTTTAAATTTTATTGCTTTTGGGTTTTATTATTGTTTTCTTTGTTTTGACACCAAACTTTTGAAAATTGTTACGATTTTAAATATATCATTGATCTGCCGAATCGTGGTGTAAAATCGATTGTTTTTTTTTTTTTTTAGTTTTATTGTTTCGTATTTTTTTGATTCTATTTTCCATTTTCTTTGTTCTCTCATCGTCCTTTTTACTTAAAAAAAATATTAATTTGTTAAATTATCTTGCAAAATCGATTGTCTTTTGTTTTTGTTATTAGTTTTTTTTTTTTATTTCATAACTTTAAAATTTTGTTTTATTTGTTTTATATGTTGCAAGGTCGATTGTCTTTTGTTTTTATTATTTTGTAAAAAATATTGCTACTTTTTTTATTCGATTATTTTAGAATTTTGTTTTAGTTATTTGATTTTCTTTTTGTTTTGTCAATTTACTTCCAAATTTTATATTTTTCTTGAAATCGTGTTGCAAAATCGATCGCCTTTTGTTTTTATTATTAGTTTTTTTAATTTATTTTTTTTGATTACTTTAGAATTTCGTTTTGTTTGTTTTATTTGTTTTGTCGCCTTTATTGTTTTATAAATTTCTTTAGCATTAGTTCATCCCGTGCACTCAAGTGTCAGGAACACTCATGCAAAGCCCCCCGTGCAAAGAATTGTCAGGAGCTACACACACACATAAACATTTCCGTGCACTGAAGTGTCGGAAACACATCCAAACCCTCCTGTGCAAATGATTGTCAGGAGCTACACACATAACCTTTTCGTACACTGAAGTGTCGGAAACACATCCAAAGCCTCCTGTGCAAATAATTGTCAGGAGCTACACACATAGCCTTTTCGTGCACTGAAGTGTCGGAAACACATCCAAAGCCTCCTGTGCAAATAATTGTCAGGAGCTACACACATAAGCTTTTCGTGCACTGAAGTGTCGGAAACACATCCAAAGCCTCCTGTCCAGATAATTGTTAACAGCCGCGCACACACTTTTCCGTGCAATGAAGTATTACCAAATTTATACACAACAAAAGCTTGATAAACTTCAAAACGTCATTCAGTAAAATTTGAAAATTTGTGCGTTTTCTTCCTCGCTCGCGTATGTGATGGTTGAACTTGTTTTTTTTTTTTTCTTTTTAGGATAGTTTTAACTCGTCTCACTGATTTACTGATCTGAGCCGATTGTAAAGCGAACGCACCTAATATGTAATCGAATCACAGATGACCAGAGCTGTATCTCATTCGTCAAGAGGCGATCTTTTTGTGTTTACCCCGGCGGTTGTCTTAGCGAACCGAACAAATTTGAGGATGCGATCCTATTTGCGGGCCAATCATTGAACGAATGCGATTTCGCTTTAATGCGACGATCGTCAACGTTGCTTTGTTACGTAAATGTCCAAGTGACGTAACCTTTGGTTTATTCCCATGCCTAATTCTAGAGACAATTATTTCTATGGGAATAAATCAAAGATTAAAGTAACCACTGATTAAAGTACCGGCGCTATCTTCATTATTCATTTCCTAGATTTTAATAAATAGGGTTTTTCTTAATCACAAATTGTGTATGTATACATTTCATCATTTTTTTGTTTGTATAATTTTTTGAAGGAATTTTTATTCCGGAGCGGAAATGTTTTAGGTACTTAGTTGTACTTCTTCAAGAGGAAAACTTAATTCACAATTAACCGTCGTTTAACGATCTCCGTAATGAAAGCCGTTCAATTTCTTAATGCGTTTTTGATGCGTTAACGAACGTGAATGGGGCTTTCATGCGTCCTAATTACATAAATAATTAGACGTTAATAGCACAGACATAACAAACAACGGCGGAGCTTGTCGCTGGCGCATGCACGAACAACAAATAAAATAATAATAACAATAATTTGTAATGTAACCGTATTATGATGTAGATAGCGAGTTGCATAATTCCCCTGGTGCTTTTGCAATTGGTATTTGATATTTTGTGTCGCGTTTATCATATCCCGATCGTAAATAACGCGGCGCGGTCGTTAAACGATATCAAAAGAATATTAATTATTTCAGCATTCATAGAGCGTAAATACTCTGTGCGTCCGATTTATAAATAATAATAATAATAATATTTCTGGCCGGCGCGATTATTTATGTTTAGTCGCGCGACCGAATGCTAATTAGCTTGATTAATTGTAACGATTTTGTGCGCGGTGTCATTACAAATCGCCACATTAATCATACTTGTATAAACAGCTATTATTTACTTAACATGATCGCGAAGAAATCGCTATTGTTGCTGTTTAATTAATTAATTAATCTAGCGCACGTCATGCATACAAAACATTCAATATTCATTTAATTATTCTGAATTCAAAGTAAGTTTCTATAAAAGGCAATCTTTTTGATTTTCTGACAGTAAACAAATTTAAAAGAAGGTGAAATTATGAAAAAACTTAAATTAAAAAAAAGCTTTATTCAGGATGAACAACAGTATGTACTTGCGATACACTCGGTATCTCATTCTTTTTTAATTGATTCATCCTAGCTTTCTGCTGATATAAGGTTATTCATATACATGCCCTTATTTCTAACATTTTGCTAGAAATCTTGTTTTAACTACAATTAGGTTCTTTAAGCTTTTTTTTTGTGTATCAATTTGGTAACACTTCAGTGTACAGGAGGCTTTGGATGTGTTTCCGACACTTTAGTACACGGAAAGCCGAGTTACTTCGCCCTCCGCTACGAGAAAGCCCTATAAAGACGAGAGCGCTGACCGCTCCAGACTCAGTGCGTTCCGTGCAGGCATTGTCGGAAACACTCACCAAGCCTCTCGTGTAGACATTGTCAGGAACAACCAAAACACTTCTGTGCAGTCATTGTCAGAAGCACACACGAGACTTCTGTGCAGCTATTCTCAGAAGCATCCACACACACCTCGTATGCAGCCATTGTCGAAAAGAGAATCTTTCGACAATGGCTGCATACGAGGTGTAGACGAATGAGATACAACTCCAGCCATCTGCGATTCGATTACACATTACACATTCGACTCAGATTAGTAAATATCACAACTGAGATGAGATTTCCTGAGTTAAAACATTCCTAAAAAAAAACAAGTTATTTCCACTCACATCGAGGCATTGTCGGAAACACTCACCAAGCCTCTCGTGCAAACATTGTCAGGAGCAACCCAAACCCTTCCGTGCAGCCATTGTCAGAAGCACACACGAGCCTTCTGTGCAGCCATTGTCAAAAACATCCACCACCACACACTCCTCTTGTGCAGCTATTGTCGAGAGATCACTCACACTCAACACAGTCATCGGCATCATCGAAGGCAGCTGTTTTAGAAAAGAGGAACACACCAGGTATTCGAATCGTTCTGAAGAGCCCCACACAATGGAGGAAAGGAACACCGCAGGAATAAAATCGAATTGAAAGAGTTCTCACACATTTCACACTCTATCAATATCGTCGAAGAGAGCAGATCGTTACTCCTCCAAAAATCCAGACGGTATTCGGCATTGTTGGAAACACTCATCAAGCCTCTCGTGCAGACATTGTCAGGAGCAACCGAAACCCTTCTGTGCAGTCATTGTCAGAAACACACACGAATCTTCTGTGCAGTCATTGTCGGAAACACACACAAGCCTTCTGTGCAGTCATTGTCGGAAACACACACCAGCCTTTTGTGCAACCATTGTCAGAAGCATCCACCACCACACACACTTCTTGTGCAGTCATCGTCGAGAGATCACTCACACTCAACACAGTCATCGGCATCATCGAAGGCAGCTGTTTTAGAGAAGTGGAACACACCAGGTATTCGAATCGTCCTGAAGAGCCCCCATGCACTCCACACATTGGAGGAAAGGAACACCGCAGGAATAAAATCGAACTGAAAGAGTTCTCATGCACTTCACACTCTACCAACATCGTTCAAGAGAGCAGGCCGTTACACCACCATCAGAGACATCGTCCTCCGAGAATCCAGACGGTATCCGGCATTGTTGGAAACACTCACCAAGCCTCTCGTGCAGACTTTGTCAGGAGCAACCCAAACCCTTTTGTGCAATCGTTGTCAGAAACATACAGAGTCTTCTGTGCAGTCATTGTCGGAAACACACACAAGCCTTCTGTGCAGCCATTGTCAAAACCATCCACCACACACACACACACACACACACACACTTCTTTTATGCATCTATTGTCAAGAGATGAGCCCTTTGCTTCAAAATATTGTTTCTGGTGTCGTCATTATATTTTCTCGAGCTTGCATTAAAACAAATGACTGCTAAACCATCCAAAAATGTCTTGGCTACAGTTGTGAAACGCCGATGTTTTTAAAACTATTTACCTATTGTGCTATTGCAAGATATTCAACAACGCCATCTGTTATAACTTACCCAGGGTCTTCTTTTCATTTGTTTCTATACTGATTATTGACGGGTTACAACGAGAAACCCATTGAGTCTCAGCTGACAGTCATTTCACGCCGCTAGTCTATATGATATTGTCAATCTGACATTTGTTGATGTCTGTCATTTTCACGTTTCAAACATCTCGGTGATTTTGACATTTTTGACATCTGTTTGTCATCGTGACGTGGTAAGTAACGTGCGAGCCTTCACATATGCAGTGGCTTCGGAACGTTAAATAATATAACAAAATTGTTCAGAATTTCCTAGAGATGTTATTTGTTAGAGAAGCTGTTTAAACAGCGCAGCGCGAATTCGTAACAATATCGAATAATGGCGCTTCATCTCAGGACTATTACCCGGAAATTCGATTAAGTCGCGAAGGAGAGGGCGGAGAGACAACGTCGCGTTCGCTTTGACGCACGAAGATATTAACTAATTAATCTTAACATCAATTACACGCCGATGATATCCACTAAAAGCTTTTTTAATTTCATTAGGTGGTTCCCCCGATGCTGTGGCAATTTTTTTTTAAAGATAATAGGTTATTAAATCGACTGTTTTTTTTGTAATTAAAGGGGGAGGCGGGATGACATTCGTAATCAAAAGTTAATGACTTTTGCCAGTGATTTTTTTAAAATTGAATTAGTATTATAAAAAAAAACTTTGTAAGTAATTATCCAGCAGCGACACTGTTAAATTGCACCGCCATATTGTTTGATACCTATACGCAAATGTAAATCGGTAGGTATCAAACAAAATGGCAGATGTGACAGTTATACTCGAGTGTCGCTACCGTGTAGATTCTTTTATTATGATATACTCTGCAGTGTTACCAATTCTGTTTTTTTTTTATCGATGTCTTGGATTGCCTTTAACGAAGCTCTTCCTTCCACCATCAGGTGGAGAATTTCGTTGGCATTCATTTGCTCTCCAGGACATCGTCTTTTGTTTGAGACTTCATTATTTGCTTTTCTTTGTCAATTGATTTGAGTGTAATCGAAAGAGACCTCGAGTAAATGAATCGAAACACATGTGTGCGCGCTAATTTATCGGCCGCGTTTAATTCAGTCCGGGCCCGCCCCGGACTCGCCCGCTTTAAATGCAAATTCGCCCGATTTTTTTCATCGTACGTTTCCGGCTTGCGCAACGACGCGACGGCGGTCGTTCAAGTTACACAACGAGCGGTAAATGGTAACGAGGCGCGTAAATCAACCGCACACAAAAGATATATCACAAAAAAGCGTTCGCGCAATGAATGCCCGAGTTTCTGAAAGGTGAATTATGAGCACAATAACTAAAATGCAAACTCCAAAATAGTTACTTAACGAATGCACGCAAATTGTGTATTGAACGCCTGCTTTGACAGGTGAACAAATAAATCACTACAACACGAAAACAATTAAAACCTCCGCGTTAAAAATTCCCAGTATTTTATTTTGAATTGCAACAAGCAATGTGTCCGTCATAAACATTTCGGTGTCTTTTTATATATTCGGTTTAGGTTTGAAATAATAACAGACTTTGTTGATAACAAAGGAATTATGATGACACGAGTTCGAGGTTGTGATATCTATAATATAATAATCTTCGATCTACAAGGAGTGAAGACAAATAAAGAAGAAACATGTAAAAATATTATTTTCCAGAATATCATTTGCGGGCGTTTGCTTTCGTAAGAAAAATGAAAATCAAGGCACCAAGAAAACGAGCACAAAAGACGAGATTTTTGTGCATTTGTTTTTTTTTTCTTGAAAGAAAAATGACGAGCGAGTTTCGGAAAATTCTGTCCAAAGACGACAGAATTTTTCTAAATACAATTTTTGTAAGAAAAATGGCGTTTTGATCGTGGAAAATGAACAAAACGAAAACGAAAGACGATCGAATTTTCTAGAACGTAATTTTTACGCACTTATTAAAAAAATGAGAAAAGTTCAGTTCTGGAAAATCAAGACGCCGATGAAAATTAAGAAAACGAAAACAAAAGGCGATCGATTTTTCCAGCGCTCACTTCTTGAAAAAATCGTTCGATAAACAGAAACAAGAAAAGATGATCACAAAACAAAAGAAAACCGACGGTACTTCGACGAATTAAAATAAGATAAACGAAAACAGCTTTTCGATGAATTATTAGAAAATTGGAAGGTTCGACAGAAAACAAAAGAAGAATTGAGCACGAAACGGAAGAAAAAAATTCGGTTCTTTGTTGAATTGTTCGAAAATTGAAAAGCTAAAAAGAAAACAAAATAAGAAAGAAACAAAAGAAAGCGCCAAAGAAACTCGAAAAAATAAATTAATTCAGCAAAAGGAAATTTAAAAGAACGATGCAAAACTTCTTAGGATTCCGCAAAATAACATAAACGGAAACGAAAGAATGAAAAACAGCGAAATACGAAGAAGAATGAGCACAAAACAAAAGAGAACAAAAAAATGTAACAACTACTTAGCATCCCTAAAATAAAATGAGCGAAAACAAAAGAAGAAAAACAAGAGAAAATCGACGGTTCTTCGATCAATTATTCGAAACTTGAAAGGCTAACAAAAAAATGCAAAACCACTAAAATAAGAAAAACGAAAACAAAAGAAGAAAAACAAGAGAAAATCGACGGTTCTTCGAGGAACATTCGAAAATTGGAAGGTTGAAAAGAAAACAAAAGGAGAATGAGCACAAAACAGACGAAAATTAATGGTCCTTTGATGAGTTGGACGAAAATTGGAAAGCTAAAAAGAAAACAAAATAAGAAAAACGAAAAAATAAAATAATTTAACAAAAGGAAATTAAAAAAAAAATGTAAAACTACTTGGGATTCTGCAAAATAACATAAACGAGAACAAAAGATAAAAAAGAACGAAATACGAAGACGAATGAGCACAAAACAAAAGAAAACCGACCAATTAACACTAACAAAGAAACAAACGATGATTCACTAAAATAAGATAAACGAAAACAAAAGAAGAAAAACAAAAGAAAATTGACACTTTTTCGATGAATTATTCGAAAATTGGAAGGCTAAACAAAAAACAAAAGAAGAGTGAGCACGAAACAGGGATTTTTCGATGAATTGTTCGAAAATTGAAAAGCTAACAAAAAATTCGACTACTACTACTACTAATCTCTAAAATGAGACAAACGAAAACAAAAGAAAATTGATAGTCCTTCGATGCGCTATTCGAAAAATGGAAGGCGAAAAAGAAAACAAAAGCAGGATGAGCATAAAACAAAAGCAGAATGAGCATAAAACAAAAGAAAACCGACGGTTCTTCGATCGATTATTCGCAAACCGAAATGCCAACGAAAAAATAACAAAAAAAAAACCCAACCCAATCCTTAAAATAAAATCAGCAAAAACAAAAGAAAAACGAGAAAATCGACGGTTCTTCGAGGAACGATTCGAAAATTGAAAAGCTAAAAAGAAAACAGAAGAAAACAGAATGCGACAACTACTTAGATTTCCTAAAACAAGATAAACGAAAACAAAAGAAGAAAAACAAAAGAAAATTGATAGTCCTTCGATGCACTATTCGAAAATTGGAAGGCGAAAAGAAAAACAAAAGCAGAATAGCACAAAACAAAAGAAAACCGGTTCTTCGATCGATTATTCGCAGACTGAAAAGCTAACGAAAAAACAACAAAAAAATTCAATCCCTAAAATAAAATGAATGAAAACAAAAGAAGAAAAACAAGAGAAAATCGACGATTCTTCCATGAACTATTCGAAACTTGGAAGGATGAAAAGGAAACAAAAGAAGAATGAGCACAAAACAGAAGAAAATTAATCATTCTTTGATGAATTGTACGAAAATTGAAAAGCTAAAAAGAAAACGAAATAAGAAAGAAACAAAAGAAAGCGTCAGAGAACTACAAAAAAATTAAATAATAATAAAATAAGAAATATGCTAAGCAACCACTTAGGATTCCGCGAAGATAAACGAAAACAAAAGAAGAAAAACGAAAAAATACAAAGAAGAATGGACGCCGATCCTCTTTTGTTTTCTGTACATTTAATTTTGCACCTCATTGTAGTGTGTTTCACTTTTGTTTTAGTTTTGTTTTTTTTTTAATCGAATTATGCTTGGTGCTTGTTTCAGTTTTCTTTTGTTTCCTGTCAGTCTTTTTATTTCGGAATAATTCGTTGTTAGAAAATCGCCGACCTTCTTTTGTTTTTGTTTGTTTCTTTGCTTGTTTGTTTGCCTTCGTACTTCTACCTTGTTTGTTTCAGTTTTCATTCGTCGAACTATTATGATTTGTTCTTTTGTTTTCTCGTAGATTTCTCGATTTTCGAACAATCCACCTAACAACAATCATCCGACCTTCTTTTGTTTTGTTCTTTTGTTCGTCGTCGTTCTTTCCAAAGCTCAGTTTCTGTAAGAAAAAAATTGGTTCCCATTGGTTCAAACCAACAAGAGCAGCTGCAACCCTTCCGAACCACAAACGAAACTAAAAACGGCGATTAAAGTGATAAGTTATTTCGGGCGGGCGTTAGCATGTCGTTAGGCGGGGACGGGGGGCAACTTCTTCATTAATTATCGCAATTATCTTCGGCGAGAACCTCGAGAGTTCGATTAGGCAAGTCGAAACGGCGAAGTTTTAATGAAGAGGCGCGTTATTTTGACGTGAGACGCCGAAGGCGCCTTATCTGCGTCGCGGTGACGGAAACGACGACGGCTGTCTCACGCACCCCTCCAGGATATCCGCGATTCGCGAAGGATTTAGTGAAACGCGACGAGGATTAACTTGAGAGAATTCTGCCTGAAAGATATCAATTTCTTTTTATCTTGAAAGGAATTAGCCTTCATACTATTTCTTTTGTTTTTAATTTTTTTTTAAATTTGTTAGCCCTAATTTTTCTTCGCCGATCGTCTTTTGTTTTATTATCATTTTTTTTTTGCAGATCTAGATGAGCTTTTCTTTGTTTCATTCATTCGTTCATCCTCGACTGTCGTATAGATCGACTGTCTTTTGTTTATTATCAGACTTCGGACATTTCGTAACGTTGCCTTGACTACGCAATGAACGGACACTTTTCATTGGTTCTCATATTGCACAACGCTCTGGAATATCTTAAGTCTGGATGTTATTGAAAAATTTAAATCGCGACATCCTGCGATCGCTTTTGGACCTAACGGCTTGGTTTGCAGTGGAATTCTCGAGCTACGCTTCTGCTGACGAGGCCCCAAATAGGCCCGAAACAGCTGTTCAGAGGAATCCACTACAATCAAAACCGATTAGCAACAAAAAATTATAATTTTTTTAATCAATTTGTAGCATTTGTAGGTTTGTAGTAGCCTTGTCTGTTTTTTTTTAATGGACGTATCGGTGTGGTACATCGATTGTCTTTTGTTTTCTTTTTTTTAATGAACGTATCGGCATGGTTCAATCGACGTGCTAGATCAATTGCCTTTTGTTTTTGTATGTTTTTTTTTTTAATGAAGGTATCGGCGTTGTCCAATCGACGTAGTAGATCGATTGTCTTTTGTTTTTTTTTTTACTTTAATGAACGTATCGGCGTGGTTCAATCGACATTGATAAAGATCGATTGTCTTTTGTTTTTGTTTGTTTTATTTTTAATGAACGTGTCGACGTAGTAGATCGATTGTCTTTTGTTTTTTTTTTTACTTTAATGAACGTATCGGCGTGGTTCAATCGACATTGGTAAAGATCGATTGTCTTTTGTTTTTGTTTGTTTTATTTTTAATGAACGTGTCGACGTGGTAGATCGATTGTCTTTTGCTTTTGTTTTTTTTTTTTAATGAACTTATCGGTGTGATAGATCGATTGTCTTTTGTTTCTGTATTTTTTTTTTATTATTAATGAACGTATCGGCGGGATAGATCGATTGTGTTTTGTTTTTTTAATGAACATATCGGCATGGTAGATCGATCGTCTTGTTTTTGTTTTTTTTTTTTTTTAATGAACGTATCGGCGTGGTCCAATCGACGTGGTAGAGATCGATTGTCTTTTGTTTTTGCTTTTTTTTAAATGAACATATCGGCGTGATAGATCGATTGGCTTTTGTTTCTGCCTTTTTTAACGATCGTGTCGGCGTGGTCCAATCGACGTGGTAGAGATCGACTGTCTTTTGTTTTTGTTTTTTTTTTTGTGATGAACGTGTCGGCGTGGGCCAATCGACGTGGTAGATCGATTGTCATTTGTTTGTTTTTTTTTTAATGAACGTATCAGGGTGGTCCAATCGACGTAATTTATCGATTGTCTTTTGTTTTTGTTTTTTTTTTTTTTAATGAACATATCGGCGTGATAGATCGACTATCTTTTGTTTGTTTTTTTTTTTTAATGAATGTGATCCAATCGACGTAGAGATCGATTGTCTTTTGATTTTCCTTTTTAATGAATGTGTCGGCATGGGCCAATCGACGTGATATATCGATTGTCTTTTGTTTTTGATTTTTTTTTAATGAACGTATCGGCGTGATAGATCGATTGTCTTTTGTTTGTTTTCTTTTTTTTAATGAATGTGATCCAATCGACGTAGAGATCGATTGTCCTTTGTTTTTCCTTTTTAATGAACGTGTCGGCGTGGGCCAATCGACATGGTAGATCGATTGTCTTTTGTTTGTGTTTTTTTTTTTTAATGAACGTATCGGGGTGGTTCAATCGACGTGACATATCGATTGTCTTTTGTTTTTGTTTTTCCCTTTTAACGTACGTGTCGGCGTGAGCCAATCGACGTGGTAGATTGATTGTCTTTTGTTTTTTTTTTAATGAACGTATCGGGGTGGTCCAATTAACGTGATATATCGATTGTCTTTTGTCTGTTTTTTTTTTTTTTTTAAATGAACATCGACGTGATAGATCAATTATTATCAATTTTTTTCAAGTTATTAATAATACCGGCCAAGAATAACCTCATTTATTAAAATTATCTTTTGTTTCTGTGTTTTTTTTTAATGAACGTGTCGACGTGGTTCAATCGACGTGGTAGAGATTGATTGTCTTTTGTTTTTGTTTTTCCTTTTTGATGAACGAGTCGGCGTGGGCCAATGGACGTGGTAGATTGATTGTCTTTTGTTTTTATTATTTTTTTAATTAACGTGTCGGCGTGGTAGATCGATTGCTTTTTGTTTTTGTTTTTTTTTTTAAATGAACCTATCGATGTGATAGATCAATTGTCTTTTGTTCTTGTTCGTTTTTTTTTTTTTTAATGTATCGTTCGGAGTATTTTTTTTATCGCCGCATTCTTTCTTATTTTCTTTAATTATTTTTAATCAAAGTAGATTCCTGCCCGATGAAAATTTTTTCAAAAATATGCTCCCCTTTTTCATTTTCTTTTGTTTCTTGTTGTTTTTGGTCGTTGTTGTCTGTCTAAAAAATTAACTGCTACAATTTCTGTCTTTTCCAGATATATTGGGACCTCCCTCAGACCTGCTGGGACCTCTCTGTGACCTGTTAGGACTTCTCTGTGACCTGTTAGGACTTCTCTGTGACCTGCTGGGACCTTTTCGTGACCTGCTGGGACCTTTCCGTGGCCTGTTGGGACCTTTCTGTGGCTTGTTGGGACCTCTCTGTGACCTGCTGGGGTCTGTTGGGACCTCTCTGTGACCTGCTGGGGCCTGTTGGGACCTCTCTGTGACCTGTTAGGACCTCTGTAACCTGTTGGGACCTCTGTGACCTGCGGGAACTTCAAATGACCTATTGGAGTCCCCCTCTGAACCAACAGTACTTGGAATTCATGACCTATTGGAGTCCCCCTCTGGATCAACAGTACTTGGAATTCGTCTTCAACACGAAGATTCTTGCAATGGTTCTTTTCAGAACCACAAACTTATTCACTAGGAATCGCTTTTGCAGACGCAAAAACCCTATACTCAACTTCCATATTCATATTCCTTAAACAAACGCCAAAATCATCTTCAGTACATTTCATACTTTTCCCCTTTGGATTGTTTTACGCACACTGGGTGAATTCACAAAGCGCCCTCTGTCGGGGAGTAGCTGAAGCTTTAGAAAATTTTACAGATTCCTGTAACAATTTACAGGTTTCTGTAAGATTGCTAAGTCGCGCGTGTGAATTTATAATGGGAGATTTTTTTGATGTTTGAGTCAAGATTAAAAACCAAAAGATTTTTATTTTTCCCAAAGGGATTTCTTTCCCCGGGGGAACTTCCCTCCCCCTTAACAATCTATTAAAGAATCTCAAACTAAAACTTAGTAAGTAAAGTTTGATTGCCTACGGTCACTTGTACCCCCACCCACCGTCCCCGGAGCATGTCGCCCTTATATAGCCCGAACGGTATGAAGTTGCAGTGAGAGGTTAGCAGCGCCCTCTATCGGTGAATGGCCAAATTATTAGAAATTTACAAAATTTTGATGTTTGATATTTAATTTAGAATTTTCGTTGCAGATTATAAAACCAAACAACTTTGTTTTTTACGAGAGACGACCCCCCCCCCCCCGCTCAATATAACCGTTTTAATTCTTTTAATTTTTTCTATTTTTAGCCTTAGTATACACGCACGTATTCAATACTATTTGTAATAAGTAAACAAAAAGAAAACAAATTTAAGTTTTTCAAGTAAACTATATTTATTTCTAACTGGATACCAGTTTACATCAAGTCTTTTCTATAAAAAATTTTGAAAAACAAAGATAACGACAAAATTAATTTTTTTATTTTTTGGAATTTTTTTTAAGGCTCGTCGACAGCCCTTTGTTTTCACCTCAAATGATCTTTTGTCATTTGTTTGAGCCTTCATTTTTCATCCAACAAACCGTACTCTTTAAAATCAAATATAGAGGGCGCACAAATATTTAGTAGGCGTGAAGTTGTGGCTGCCTCGTGGCTTTAAAACGATGTTAGTTAAGCTGCAACTTCACACGGATCAATCATTTTTGCTCTCTCCGTACAATGTGTTACAAAGAAATTAATAATCCACTTTCTAATGAATTTTTTTTTTTGTAAATCCGCATAAGGGGTGATGAATTAAGCTTAAATAACAAAATGAAAGCGAAGGGCGCTAATTAAAATCATCCTGGCATTGATTTCTATGTCGCCAAAATAACTGGCGGCGCGGCGCTCCTAATTAACTAATTAAATCGAAATTCGCTTCTAATTTTGGTAATGGTCCGTCCTCTCTTCCGCGTGGCGGAAATTTCCCGTTCCCGAAAACACGTCTTTCTCCCTTCAACAACGGCGACGCCAGCCACCACAGCTACAATGGGTGAACAAACTTTTCTTGTGTGGTTCACGGCTTCACAGTACATATAACTTATTAACGGAGGCAATAACAATCAATAACTGTCTAATGATTTTTCTGCACGATGACGCTATCAGTTTTTCCAGTCGAGTGGCCGAACGGCATCAAGGGCGATAGACGTGAACAACGTGCGTATCCATCACTCCGCGTTTGACAGAGATTAGGAGGGCCCTTCAAATCTAACGAAATTCACAAACCGCCTTTTTGCAATCGGGACGTTCTTAAATAACCGCCGCCGAAATCTGTAACGTAAAGGAAATTATTGATCAGACTGATCAAATCAAGCGAGAGATATATCGGGTGTCCATCATTGAAATGAACGCTCTGTAGAATTGGAAGTAATTCTAATGCGTAGAGCTTTTGAAAATAAAATGGGAGTAATAGTTTAGATGTTAGGGAATTGTTGGACACTCTGTACATCTCTTTTGTTTAGTGGCACAATTATTGATTATCGTTTTCTGTTTTATCGGCATTCTCGTGTCTTACAATCGAGGTTATGTTTTGCTTTTTTTTTTAAACAACAACTACATCTAACCTGCATTGAAGACATTGAATTAAATTATTATTTCCATCATAACGACATTACGTAAAAAGTTAAACTAATAATAAATTTGCAAATGTATTAAACATAACCTTAAATCATTGACCGTCAAATTCTGATCGAAGTGTTATTAAAAAAAAAACAAACAAATATAATAATTAAAAAAAGTAGAAGAAGCCAAGCGAAACAATCGAAAGCTGTTAAGCTTTTGTTTTTTGTAAAAATGTCGCCGCGAATCGCCCACATTCGGTGAAAATCGTCGATCTACTTTTGTTTTGTATTCATTTCTTTTCGTTAATATTTTTTTCAGTTCTCTTTTGTTTCTTCTCATCAATTCAAGTTTCTTATTACATCGGTGAGTCTTAGAGTTGTTGTTTTTTTTTTTTTGCTTTTGTTAGTCGTTTGTTTTTCGAAGAATTCGGTTTTGGTGAATTTTCTTTTGTTTTCTTATTTTTCACATTTCACTTTTCAGTCTTCTGCAGTTTTTTTTTTTTTAATTAATCTTCAAATTCATGCTTTTTACAGTTTTTCGAATTCCCCATTGGCGATTCTTTAATTTTTTTTTGTTTTTGTTATCCTTCGTGATTCATGTCGTGTTCACAGTCTTCATTTGTTTTTTTTGTCACTCTTTTCACATTTGTTTTCTGAACTTTCTGTATTTTCGTAGGTCGTTTGGTTTTCCCTGTTGGCGAATCGTCTTCTTCTACCGTTTTCTTTTGTTTCTTCTATCCTTCACGATTTATTTTTTATTTACAGTCGGGTTTCTTTTGTTTTGCTTATCACTTTTGATTGGTCTTCAAATCGGTGCCTTCCTACAGTTGCTGTTTTTTCGTTGGTCGTTTGGTTTTCCCTGTTGGCAAATCGTCGATCTTCTTCTGCTGCATTCTTTTGTTTCCTTTATCCTTCACGATTCATTTTTTAATTACAGTCGGGCTTCTTTTGTTTTGCTTTGATTGCTCTTCAAATCGGTGCCTTCTTACAGTTGCTGTTTTCTCATTGGTCGTTTGGTTTTCCCTGTTGGCGAATCGTCGATCTTCTTCTACCATATTCTTTTGTTTTTTTTGTCTATCCTTCAGGATTTATTTTTTATTTACAGTAGGGCTTCTTTTGTTTTGCTTATCACTTTTGATTGTTCTTCAAATCGGTGCCTTCTTACAGTTGCTGTTTTCTCATTGGTCGTTTGGTTTTCCCTGTTGGCGAATCGTCGATCTTCTTCTACCATATTCTTTTGTTTTTTTTGTCTATCCTTCAGGATTTATTTTTTATTTACAGTCGGGCTTCTTTTGTTTTGCTTATCACTTTTGATTGCTCTTCAAATCGGTGCCTTCTTACAACAGTTGCTGTTTTCTCATTGGTCGTTTGGTTTTCCCTGTCGGCGAATCGTTTTTACCGTATTCTTTTGTTTCCTCTATCCTTCACGATTCACTTTTTATTTGCAGTCTTCTTTTGTTTTTGTTTTTACTCTTCAAACGTGTACATTTTTTCTCTTACGTTTTTTGCGAACAATTTCTTGAACGAAGCATCGCTTTCTTTTGTTTCTTTTTTTCTCATCTCATTCAACACAATTAATTTTCTGGTCAGTCCTCTTTTGTTTTCAAATATGTTGTAAAAATTTGTTAGAAATCGGTTCTGATTGCAATGGATTCGTCGAGCATCCTCTGTACAGCTGTTTCGTCCGTATCTGGGGCCTCGTCAGCAGAAGAATAGCTCATCAGTAGGTGAAAAATTGGCCGTCACGACCTAGACTACTGATTAAAATATTAATTGTTTATTTCAGCTCTCTTTTCTATCTTTTCATCGAATTTTATTACAGTTTCCGTTCGTGTTTTATTTTGCTATCTAATTCTTCATAATTCGACATCAATTGTCTTTTTCCTCTGCCCCGAGATTTTTGAACGAATTTAAATCGATAGTTTTCGTTTTATTACTAAATCGGAGAAGTTCTAATACGAGGGTGAATCAAAAAGTTTGTGACAACACAATGCAGGCACTATTTTTAGAATAATTTACATCGAACGACTATAGCGGATGTTGTAATCAACGAAACATAATCGGAAGTGTCAAATCTAAACACACACTTTCATTGGACAAGGGCCGGAGATGTGTGAGCAATGGCTTTCGGTCACATCAAAAAAATACCATACTTACTTTTCTCACAGAATCGCAAACCGTTTCCTGATCCGTCATTCTGCAGAAGAAATTACCGATGCAACGTATACATAGTTCCACGGCCTACTAGATTTCAAGAGACAGAGCTCTTATATCCGGCCAGGGCAATATTTTATTTAGAATAAACTTTCCCTCGCTTTGGCGCTAATTGCCTAAATAAGAGACACCATAAATAGCGAAAGAGAAAATCGCTTGCCATAAACTGCGTGAGCTTTCGACGTTAATTGAAATGACGTTCCCGATATAATTCGTTTCCGAACTTTAGGTAGATGGCGCCAGCGGAAAAACACTTGAACTAATAAATTGCGCAGGCCGGATAAAGCCACGCCGTCTCGTGAAATCTAGTAGGTCGTTCTATTTTCTAACGTTACTATTGTTCACTAAAAATACTTTGTTTTTTTTATGTCGCTTCCGGGTCGCCACCCCTTTCTTTTATGGCCCCAGATGTAACACACGCGCTAATTATTCCGGTCCTAATCCACTTATTCCGCTTTTTAATTTCACAAATTGCCTCGACGACGTTAAGGGTCGTCCGCCGCACGCATACTCGGCCCGACGGAATAGTGTGGCGTAATTCAATTCCGACCCTGTTGCAATCACTCGGTGACCCAAAACGCAAATTAGCAACAAAACGCGCGCGACTTTTTCCGGGCGTTCTAATTAAACCCGTCGTCGTTGTCGTCGTCGTCACCCGGATTATTCACGGTGAGAATGACTCATACTTAACGCGCCTAATTGACGAGAGCGTCCATCGAAAATGAAATCAATTGATTAGGTGCACGGATACTAATTGCGCTATGAAATTTAATAAATGTAACGACGACGGGCGACGCTTAGCGTCGCATGCAAATCGCAGGCGGCGTGTACTGAATTGGATCAGATCCAATTTTAAATGCAAATTCGCGACGTAAACTGTCTCAATTGAAAGTCGAAGTCGTTAGCCGCCCTTCAAATGGCCCACCCCCTTCGCCGATCGCATACCGCGTGAATACCAGAGCTGATAATTACTTTCGATTCATTGAAGAGTAAAAGAATCATGTGTTATAGGGTGTCTAAAAAAATTTGTGCCATTCAAGACCTATCCAACAATGGAACACGTACAAAAGTTCATTTTTCTCTGAATTTAGAGCAAAATCTGCAAATTTGGCAACGTTGTTATTATTGACATAATACAGGGTGACTGTTAATTAATCCGACAACATGCGACCACTAAAATAAGCGATGTACAAAAAAAATTAGGAATTTGTCTAGAAGTAAGCATTAGCAAAAACTGTAGCTTTTAAAATGCTATAACTTTGATTATTTTTATAGTGATTTCAAATGCTATAGTTTTTGGGGGCGCCTCAAATGCTATTATTTTTAACAGACGCTTCAAATGCTATATTAATTCTATTACAGAATGCGTACGCTTCTAAAATTGGATGCTGTAGTTTTTGCAGATTCATTATTTTTACTGGATCTATAAAAATAAAAATTTGCATCTGCCTGCATATGTCTCTATAGCATTATGTAATTCTGTATTGAAACGTCTAGAGCATTCTGTAATTCTACATCGAAACGTCTATAGCATTCTGTAATTCTACATCGAAACGTCTATAGCATTCCGTAATTCTACATCGAAACGTATATAGCATTCTATAATTCTACATAGAAGCGTATATAGCATTCTGTAGTTCTACAGAAAGAAACTACTACGGCTACGATTTTGCAAATTTTTTATAAGAATTTAAAAAAAAATCAAGACCTTCGCCATTTGAATGCCTACAGAATACTGTAATAAAATAAGCATTTCGATGCTATATTTTTTTTGCAAATTATATGAAATCATTTTTTCCTGTTTTTAACGTCTATAGCACTCTGTAATAAAAGTAAAAAAACGCCACAATTCTTGCTAATGCTATAGTGATTATTTTCCAGAATACACCTGTGATGCTAAAACGTAATGCTATAGTTTCTACAAGCGGTACTGAATATTTTTTCTATCGGATCTATAGCAGTTATAAAAAAATAAGAATTTTCTTATATTTTGAATGTCTATAGCATTCTGTAATTCCACATACAAGCACCTATAGTATTATATAATTCTGTAGAAATAAGCAGTCGCAAAAACTGTACCTTTTAAAATGCTATAGTTTTGACAAATTGATTATTTTTATAGTGATTTCAAATACTATAGTTTTTGGTAGCCGCCTCAATTGCTATAGTTTTTGTAGATGCCTAAAATGCTATAGTTTCTCAAAACGCCCCAAATGCTATAGTTTTTTTGTAGATGCCTCAAATGCTATAGTTTTTGTATACGCCTCAATTGCTATAGTTTTCGCAGACGCCTCAAAGGCTATAGTTTTTGTATACGCCTCAATTGCTATATATGTGTTTGAAAAAAAATTGTTTCCGTTTTGGACGCCTATAAAATCATATAGTTCTTGTTATGCTATAATAACACTTTTTCAGACTACGTGTGATGCTATAGTTTTTGCAAACGGCACTGAATTGTTTTTTTCCTATTGGATCTATAAGAGTTACACAAAATAAAAATTTTCTTATATTTTCAATGCCTACAGCATTCTGTAATTACAATTATAATTCTGTAGAAGTAAGCATTTATAAAAAAAACTGTACCTTTTAAAATACTACAACTTTGATTATTTTTATAGTGATTTTAAATGCTACAGTTTTTGTAGACGCCTCAAATGCTATAGTTTTTGTAGAAGCCTTAAAAACGCTAGAGTTTTTGCAGATGCCTGAAATGCTATAGTTTTTGTAGAAGTCTGAAATGCGATAGTTTCTGCAGATACCTGAAATGCTATATTTTTTTCCAGATGCTTGAAATTTTAACGTTTTTGCAGATGCCTGATATGCTATAGTTTTTGTAGACGCTTCAAATGCTTAGTTTCTGTAGATTCCTGAAATGCTATATTTTTTTTGCAAATGGCTGAAATGCTATAGTTTCTGCAGATGACTGATATGCTATAGTTTTTGTAGACACCTCAAATGGTATGGTTTTTGTAGACGGCTCAAATACTATAGTTTTTGTAGATGCCTCAAATGCTATAGTTTTTACAGATGCCTGATATGCTGTAGTTATTACAGACGCCTTAAATGCTATAGTGCTATAATTTCTGCAGATGCCTGATATGCTATAGTTTTTTGCAGATGCCTGAAATGCCATAGTTTTTGCAGATGCCAGATATGCTATAGTTTTTGTAGACGATATTGATGTTAACGAAAACAATATTGAAGACCATAACAATAACAGAAAGAATAAACCGACAAAAAAACAAAAGGAAATTGAAACAGACAACAACGATAATGACAATAACGATATCAATGTTAACGATTAGCTATGTTAATGACCATAACGATGAAGACAATAACAGAACGAATAAATTGACAAAAAAACAAAAGGAAATTAAAATAGAGAACAACGATAATGGTAATGACGATATCTATGTTAACGATGACGATGTTGATGATCATAGCGATGAGGACAATAACGGAAAAAATCAATCAACAAAAAAAAAACAAGGAAATTGAAGCAGACAACGTCGATGATAACAACGAAAATATCGATGTTAACGATGATGACACGTTAACAATAACGATGTTGAGGACCACAACGATGTTGAGGACCACAACGATGTTGAAGACCACAACGATGTTGAGGACCTCAACGATGTTGAAGACCACAACGATGTTGAGGATCACAACGAGTTGAGGACCACAGGACCATAACGATTAGGACAATAACAGAAAGAATAAGTCGACAAAGAAAACAAAAGAAAATCGAAATATACCACAACGACAATAACGATAACGACGAAATCAATGTTAACTATCGGTAACGATGTTAACAAAGACGATGTTGAGGACCATAACAATCAGGACAATAACAGAAAGAATAAATCAACAAAAAAAGAAAAGAAAATCGAAACATACAACAACGACAATAACGATAACGACGAAGTCGATGTTAACTGTCGATAACGATGTTGACAATAACGATGTTGAGGACCACAGGACCATAACGATTAGGACAATAACAGAAAGAATAAGTCGACAAAAAACAAAAGAAAATTGAAACAGACTACAACGATAAGAACGGTAACAACGACCTCGATGTTAACGAAAATTTTTAAAGAACTGAAAAAGAAATAGTTTCTTCGTCCAAAATAAAAGTTTAAGTTACTTAATCAAAAACGAATTTAATCACACTTTTGGTCACGATTTTTTTTTTTTTTTTTTAGAGAACCGATGGGTACGTGCAGAAAATCATGAATAACCCAGACGCGAGGGGGGCACTTGTGGCCAACCCCGTTGGTAACATATCGCGAGGGTGAAGAGTACACAAATGATTAGGATGCACAGGCACGGCTCGACCCGGTCCTGACCCCGTCCGTACCGGAGTTACGTGAGGGGAGCGAGACGATAGATACACTTCTGATACGAGGCGATAACCCCGAGATACCGCGACTAATTGCGATTGCATAAGCAGGGTAACAAATATTAAAGGGAACTGAACATTAAAAGAAAGATGACATTCTTTTCATTTGTTTTTTTACGTTTAAGGAACAAAAGACGGTCCTTTTTTGCAAAAAAAATGATTGAAAATATTAGTAACAATGTGGATACTTGAGTTTTCAGTCCATTTTGTGCTGTCTCTCTCGCTTTTAATGAAATCTCGCTTTGTGCTTTCTCTCTCTCGCACACTAACTCTTACATTCGCCTGCCGTACTGTTTGTTTTTCTTTCTGTAAACGTATTGTGGTTCGTAACGTAGTTTATTAAAAACGATTCCGCGTGTGCAGGCGATTTCCTCTCTCTCTCTCTCTCTCTGCGAAAATCGATTAAAGGTGGCGGCAAATTAAAACGCGAAGTTCAAACACGTCCGTTCATTTACCGGACAGAGTAAATATTAATTTTAACGCGCTGACTCCGGGGGTTTACCTCGTGCTTCCCCCGCCTCGTTGTAAACGCACGCGATTCGGCGGAGGTCGCCACTTGTAAAACGGTAGAAGGCTTTTAAAATTGATTGTCAATTTGTTCAGGATGTGTGTGTCCTTGTGATTGTTGACAGTGTCCTGATTGTTGAAGCGGAGATGTTCAAACCAGACAATAAAAGAAGAAAAGAGCAGGTAATAAAACAAAATAGAAGAGAAAATTAAATCAACTAAAAAAAAACTATGAAATGCTCGATGTGAGGCAGGGGAACACCAAAGAAAACGATTATATTACATAATTTAAAAAAGAAAATATAAAAAAGGACCGAAATAAATATAAAATAAATGAAACAACAAAACAAAATTGGAGAGCAAACAAAAGAAGACTGTAAACAAAAAATTAAATATGAAGAAAATGAAAAAATAAAAGAACATCGCCGCCTTACCAGTAGGATATTGTCAACAAAAACAAAAGAAGATCGACGCTTTACTGGCAGGAAATTGTTTGGAAATCAAACGGTTAACAAAGATAAAAGGAAGCAATTTACATACATTAAAGAGTAATGAAAAACGAAAGAAGACTGTAAAGAAAAAAAAAGGAAATATGAAAAAATAAAAGAAGATCCACGTTTTGCCAACAGTAAATAAAACGACTAACAAAAAAAAACAAAAGAAATCAACTGTAAAAAGCACCGATTCGAAGGGCAATAAAAACAAAAGAATAACTATGAAAAAATAAAACAAAAACGACGCTCTACCAATAGAAAATTAATTCAAAATCAAACGACTAACGAAAACAACAGAAAGCAACTATAAGGACCACCGATTTGAAGAGTTATAAAAAAAAACAAAAGACCGTAAACAAAGAAATAAATATAAAGAAAATGAAAGCAACTGTAAAAAGCACCGATTCGAAGTTAATCAAAATCAAATTAAACAAAAGGCAATCGGTTACGCGATGATTTAGATTTTTGTATTTGTTGACCGATCACTGAAGTCGCGCTAGCGTCAATTAAAAAAAAATAATCAACTTAATTAATTCTAACTTAAAAACGAAAAAAAAAAAAAACAAAAGACAATCAAATCAAAGTCAAAAGAAACAAAAGACAATAAATTACGCGGCGATTTCGTTTTCTGTGTTTATTGACAAAAGAAGATCATTGCAATAACGATTAATTGTGATCGCGTGATTTGAAAAGAAAATAATGACGAAAGGCAAAGAGTGCCTTTCATTGTTTCCTCAACCTTAAAAACGAAAGAAACAAAAGACAATCAAAACAAAATAAAGAGGAAGAAAAGACAGTCAAAACAAAATCAACAGGAACAAAAGGCAGACAAATCGAAATCAAAAGAAAAAAAAACAATAAATTACGAGGCGGTTTCATTTTCTGTACTTTTATTGACAAGAGAAGATCACTGAATTGACGATTAGTTGTGATCGCGTCATTTAAAAAGAAAGAAACTGATGAGAGGCACTCTTTTTTCTACCTTAGAAGCAAAAGGAACAAAAGACAATCAAAAACAATCAAATCAAAACGAACAGAAGAGGCGATTTCGTCTTCCATACTTATTGACAAGAGAGTATCACTGAATTGACGATTAGTTGTAATCGCGTCAATTAAAAAGGAAGAAATTAAATGAAGGGCGCATTTTTTTCTATCAAATCAATCAAACAATCAAATCAAAAGAAACAAAAGACAAGAGACTATCAAGTGATTTCGTTTTCTGTAGTTATTGACAAGAAAAGATCCCTGAAAGGACGATTAGTTGTGATCGCGTCAATTAAAAAGAAAGAAACTAATGAAAAGCACTCTTTTTTCTATCTTAGGAGCAGAAGAAACAAAAGACAATCAAACAATCAAATCGTCTTCCGTACTTATTGACAAGATAGGATCACTGAATTGACGATTAGTTGTGATCGCGTCAATTAAAAATGAAGAAAATAATGAAGGGCACTCTTTTTTCTATCAAATCAATGAAGCAATCAAATCAAAAGAAACAAAAGACAAGAGATTAATTACTAAGTGATTTCGTTTTCTGTAGTAACTGAAAAGAGAAGATCACTGAAATGACATTAGTCGTAATCGTGTCAATTAAAAAGAAAGAAAATAATACACTCTTTTTCTACCTTAAAACGGAAAGAAACAATCAAATAAAAAGAAACAAAAGACAATAAATTACCAAGTTATTTCGTTTTCTGCAGTTACTGACAAGAGAAGATCAATGAAGTGACGATAAGTTGTGATCGCGTCAATTAAAAAGATTTTTCATTTGTTTCTGGTCTGTCTTATTTCTTACGTTTTGTTTTGTTTTTTTTTTTTTTTGATTTGAGTGGTGGTCTTTTGTTTGTTCGCGTCGAGTACATTTTTCGTATTACATGGGGCCATTTCGTACAGTTTTCTTTTTTTGTTTCTTATTCGTTTGATTTTTCGTATTTTCATGTTATTTATTTCGGTTTTCTGTTTTCTGTTAGTCGATTTGTCATTTGTTTCTTGTGCATCTTATTTCTACATTTCAGTTTTCTTTTGTTTAAACAAACTTTTCGTATTATATTGGGCACTTAGTGCAATTTCATATTTTCTTTTTTTTTTTTGGTATTTTTACTTTCTCTTCCGCCAGAGAACTGTCGATTATCTTTTCTTTGTTATTTTTCGTATTTTCATTGTTCGTTTTCTGTTTGTGAAGTTTGTCATTTGTTTCTTGTTGTTTCATGTCTTCTTGTTCTTTGTCATTGTTTTTTTATTTGAATTCTCTTTTGTTTTTTCTTGTCGGATTTTATTGGGTACTACATACAGTTTCTTCTTTTCTTTTGTTTTTGGGTGGTTTGAATTTCTTATATCCACCGGAAAATGGTCGATTCTTTTTTGTTTCTTATTAGCCTTGCTTTTCGTATTGTTTGTTTCAGTTTGTTAATTTACTTTCGTAATTTATTGGCAATGGAGGAGCTTCTCCATGGTCGTTATAATTTCTTTTTGTTTTATTTTTTGTTAGTCTTTGAGCTCGTCGATTTTTCATTTGTTTCTCGTCCATCTAATTTCTTACATTGGATTTTGCTTTTGTCTTTTTCTTATCGAATAAATTTTTGGCATTATATTGAGCGTCTCGTACACAGTTCCTTCTTTTGTTTTATGTTTCGGTTTATTTTGATTTCGTCACTCCGTCAGATAATCGCCGATATTCTTTGTTCCTTATTCATCTCTTTCTTGAAATTTTCATGTCTCGGTTATCTTTTTTTTTTATCTTCTTTAGTTTTTGGTTGCTCTTCGGCTCTCGGGTTTTCTCTGGCGTGTAGAAAGTTTGTCGAACTTGACGTTTCGACCATTTTGTCGTGATCTTCTTGAGAAGTGAAGTGCACGCCAGAGAAAATCCGAAAACCGAAAAGCAACAATCAATCAATATTGTTTGTCTTTTTTTTTTTTGTTTGTCAACTTATTTTACTTAATTCATTAATTGATTTCTTCTGTATTTTTTTCCCATTCTCTTTATCCCTTTGAATTCGTCGATTTTTTGTTCGTTTTTTTACACTTCAGCATTTTTTTTGTACGCCAGAGAATCGTCGACTCTCATTTGTTTCTTTGTACGTATTATTCTTCGTATCTTCATGTTTTCGTTCTCTTCTTTTTTGTTTATCGAATTTTACTGTTTCGTTGTTATTTTTTTATTCGAATTCTCTTCAGTTTCTTATCAAATTATTTCTTGCTTCGTTTGCGCTTATTGCAATCTTCCGCTGGAGTATCGTCGATCCTCTTTTATTTTATCTTATCATTCGTATTTCAATGTAACTAACGATGTCGTCCGTATTCTCAGATCTACTTAAACCTATTGGTGGAGCGTTGACCTGAAATACTCTCGTATTTCAATTGTGGGGGGTAATGCAGGAATTACTTTTGCAATTACGAATTTTTTTTTGCCCTTATTAAGAGCTGTCCGTTTCGAGGCGAGAAAGATTTATTCCTGGGTGAATTACTCGCCTCGAAAACCGCGGCGTGTTTTTCAAATCATATCCATCCGCATCGGCCCCAGCCCGAGATAATCTTTTTAATTGCACATTCATTCCGGAAATAATTATAGGTGTACAGGCTGTTTATGTCAATTAATAACACACCGCGTTCGTCTCGCTAATTACAACCGAACGCGGCGGAGCCCGCCAACCTGTAATTAAGAGCAGTAAAAACGGCGGGGAAAAAATTCGGCCTTTCTACTACCCGCCGCCACCTCCTAAATATCTAAATTAATCGGAATTAATTATGAAATTCCGCGGCCGGGCGAGTTTCGGGAAATTGCGTAATTAACAATTTCCATTCTAACGTGGACAGTTTGCCCTAATTAATTACTTTAATTGACGCGCCGAGCGAATTTATATTGTCGCCGAGGAAGACGCTTCCTCCTTTGTGAACCCCCGAAATAATTGATGATCCTTCACTTCTTCATCTAGTAGGTAAATCGCTTTCGTTACGCTGCGACAAAACACAAAATTTAAAACGAAAATATGCGTGCGTTTGTTTTGGCGTACGTTCTTTTCGGACGGCCCTTGCTTTGTAATTTTTGAAATACCGCGTGACTATTTCATTTGGGCGTCGGGCAAGTAATAAAATTAAACGAGCATTTTTCTGCCACGACCACGCGAACGTGTGAGTGGCGATAATTCATCTTCTGAACGACTCTCTGAAAATAACAGCTGTAAAAAATGTCTCACGCTCGCTTAACCAGGACAGGGCGAGCTTTGCTATAAATCTTATCCACGTTATTTTTTTCGTTTTCGCACGTTTCGCTCATCGGATCCATTACGCACCGTCTCGGAGATGACGACGTCGTCGCTCGTTGTCGGTCCGCCATCGCGATTCGTTCGATTAATTCTAATGCGCGTCGCTGTCGGAAGATCGACGTTATTATCCTTCACTCACTCACGTTCTTCCGTCAAAAATCAGTCAAAATCAGATAATGTCCGTAAAACAACAGCGAAATTAATTCTCGTCATTTTTAGCAGAGACTGACATGATTTGTTCCAAAAAGAAACTCGTCCGATTTGTTTAATAAAGAGTGAAGAATGGGGTGAACAAAAAAAAAATAAATGAAGATCGATGCTTCTCCAGCGAAATGTAAGAAAATCAAATCGCCAAAAGAGATAAACAAACAAACGAATAATCCGTAAAACTGTCTGTAATGCGCGATTCCTAAGAAATCAAAATAAAGATCGAAGAGAAAGAACGACGAATTACGAAGAGAAAAAGGCGAACATAAAAAACAAACAAAAGAAGATCGACGAACATTAGGCGGTTTGTTTGAAAATGAAGACTGATAAGACAAGAAACAACAATTGTTTGTTTTCGTAGGTCCTTCTCTGTCGAATTATGGTTTTTTCTTTTGTTTTGTCGTCTTACGTCTCACCAGAAATATCAACTGTAATATGAAAAACAAAAGAAAATTGACAATTTATTAGTTGGATGGATTGTTCGAAAATCAAGACTGATAACACAAGAAACAACAATTGTTTTTGTTTTCGTTTTCGTAGGTCCTTCTTTGTCGAATTATGGATTTTTCTTTTGTTTTTTCGTCTTAAGTCTCACCAGAAATGTCAACTGTAATATGAACAAACGAAAGAAAGTTGAACGAAAAACAAAAGAAGATCGACAATTTATCAGTCAAATGGGGTTGGAAAATCAAGACTGATAAGACAAGAAAAAAAAATCCATAATAATTCGACAAAGAAGTACTAAAACAAACAATGATATTACGAAGAAAATAGTTAAACGAAAAACCAAAAAAAATCGACAATACATATTAGTCTGATGGATTGTTCGAAAATCAAGACTAACAAGACAAGAAAACAAAAGAAAAATTCATAATAATTCGACAAAGAAGCAAACTGAAGCGAACAATGATATCACGAAGAAAATAATTAAACGAAAAACAAAAGAACATCGACAGTAAATATTAGTCGACTGGATTGTTCGAAAATCTAGAACTGATGAAACGAGAAAACAAAAGAAAAATCCGTAATAATTCGACAAAGAAGGGACCGAAATGTGCGACGAGTCACGAAGATTGAGGTTAAACCAAAATTAAAAACAAAACGATATCGACGTTTCTACAAAGGAATGTAAGAAAATCAAATCGCCAAAACAAAAAAAAAAAACAAAAGAATAATTCGCAGAAATGTCGACTGTAATATGAAAAATTAATTCGATTATAAGAAGCCATAACAACAATCGAATGAGTAACGACGAAGTACGATGATAAAGATCAAAGGAAAACAAAAGAAGATCGACAACTTATTAGTCGAATGAAATGCTCAAAAATCGAGACTGAAAAGATGAGAAAACAAAAGAAAAATCCATAGTAATTCGACAAAGCATAACTAAAACAAACTGCGCGGAAATAGCGGAATAAAGTGACGAAAGAAACAAACGTAGATAAGTAGACTGATAAGACAAGAAACAACAATTGTTTGTTTTCGTAGGTCCTTCTTTGTCGTATTATGGATTTTTCTTTTGTTTTCTCGTCTTAAGTCTCGCCAGAAATGCCAACTGTAATATGAAAAACAAAAAAGATCGATAATTTATTACTTGAATGGATTCTTTAAAACTCAAAATTGACAAGACAAAAAAACAAAAGAAAAATCCATAATAATTCGATAAAGAAAGTACTGAAGCCAAACAATGACATCACGAAGAAAATAATTAAACGAAAAACAAAAGAAAATCGACGATATATCAGTCGGATTGATTGTTCGAAAATCAAGACTGGCACGACAAGAAAACCAAAATAAAAAACAAAACAATATCGACGTTTCTACAAAGGAACGTAAGAAAATCAAATCACCAAAAGAAAACAAAAACAAAAGAATAATCCGCAGACATGCCCACTGTAATATGAAAAATTAATTCTATTATAAGAAACCGTAATAAAAATCGAATGAGGAACGACGAAGTACGAAGAGAAAAATGAAAGGAAAAACAAAATACGATCGACAATTTATTAGTCGAATGGATTGCTCGAAAACCAAGACTGAAAAGACGAGAAAATTTTTCGTCAAAAATTGCACAACTGTCAAACGTCTTAAAGTCAGATCATGCTTTCTTAAATATAAACAAAATTTTCTAAATTTTCTTGATTTATTGTCGATTGTCTTTTGTTTGTTTTTAACGTCAAAAATTGTACAATTGTCAAATGTGTTAATTTTAGAAAGTCAAATCAGTTTTGTTTATTTGAGGAATTTATAATTTTTATTTTTTTTAATTTAATAAATTTTCTTGTCTTTTGTTCTTTTTTACGTCAGAAATACTATACTATTGTCAAATTTTAGAAAGTCAAACTACTTTTGTTTCTTTCAGGAGAACTCTTTTATTTGTCATTTTTTTTAATTTTATAATTTTTTTGTATTTGTCGATCGTCTTTTGTTTATTTTACGTCAAAAATTGGACAATTGTCAAATGTGCTAAAATATATCTTAATTGTAGAAAGTCAAACCAGTTTTGTTTATTTCAGGAGAACTTTGTATTTTCGTCAATTTTTTAAAAATTTTATAAATTTAAAAAAGAAAATCGATTTTTTTTTATCTAAATTTAAACAAATGACGATCGTTCTCGTTAGTAAATTCTTTAATTTTAATTTTTTGATGTTATTTGAAAGGCGCGATCGTCTTTTGTTTTCCGATTTAAAATTCAACGTGTTTGCGTTCAATTAAGAAAGCCTTTTTTTTTAATTTAAACAAAAGACGATCGTGTTTTAAACCAATTCAAATGATCGTCTTTTGTTTCGTAATTTAAAATCGATTTTTTTTCCTCTTAATTCAAGTATAAGACACTTACAGGGTTTGTTGAAACTCCAGTCGTCTTTTGTTCCTTTGATTTAAAACTCGACGTTCTTTTATTTATTTCGATTTAAAAAAAAAGAAAATCGTATCTTTTTATTCTGAATTTAAGCAAATGTCGATCGTTCTCGTTTATACATTCTTTTTAATTTAAATTTTTTGATGTAATTTAAAGGCGCGATCGTTTTTTGTTTCTCGATTTAAAATTCAACTTATTTGTGTTCAATTAAGAAAGCCTTGATTTTTAATGTTTGTCTTTTTAGAATTGAAACAAAAGACGATCGTATCTATTTTTTTTTAAATAAGTTAAATTGTCTTATCGTCTTTTGTTTTCAAACTTACAATTATGAAATACCTTAAAATCAATCAAAATACAAAAAAATGTATTTTTTTACTCTTTGTATATATTTTTAAATAAATAAAAAAAATCAAAAACAAAACTTTGTGTTTCGTTGATAGTTTTTAAAACTTCATGATTTTTGAAAATAAAAATCGCTTGATTAAAATAAATGACTTTAAAACGTGATTTTAATCAAACGATTTAAATCAGTTCAACTCTGATTGAAAGTAATAAGAAATCTCATTTTCAATTTACATGAAATTACGTTCGGCAGCTAGCCAATAATAATAGTTATTATTAATTAAACATAGCGTTGCCAGACCTTACAATACTTTTTTTTTAATTTAGAGGAAAATGATTAGCAAGTTTTAATGGCCAATCTACGATAAGATTATAACTTACACAATTAGTCAAAAAAGAAACAACGAAGATTAACAGGGACAACGTTGCCTGATTTAACAGATTTTTCTTTAGAGGAAATCAATCAGAAAGTTTTGAATGATGTCCGTTGAGTGTTGAAAAATCCAAAATTCTAACAGCCACAACATTACACTCTTCAGGGTTAAAAAAATCAACAATAACACCGTTATCAGATTGCAACAGTGTTTGCACATTTTTTTAATGAAGCTTTGCTTATTTTAAATTAAAAAAATTATGCACGCCATCTATCAAACTCTATTTGAACTAAATTCATACTTTATCCTCTCAAATGTTCGTTTAGACTTCTTTCTTCCTTTATTTTTGCACTAAGTTATAAACGATGATGGAGGATTTGTTCGTGGCGTTATTGATGAAGCACGATCCAATATAAAAGCATGTACTGCGGAAAGTACGTCGCCGTCGAACTTGACAAATAGTAAAAACAAAGCTTTCCCGGTCGTATCCTTAATCGCAAATCCCGGCAGGCAATCCTTCGAATCGAATCCGGTAAAAACAATAGCATTTGCGGAAAGCCCTGCCATCTGGGGGGATGTAAAAACGAGACGCGAAGCCATTATTCTACGACTTACCAGGATTTTTCTTCCGGGCCACAAAAAAATTAATTGTAAATTCCATAATCCGGGCGGGGAGAAGTAAGTTCGGTTTATTAGTCCTTTTTCCGCCTCTGCCGGAGCGGCCGGAATTCCATAACACTTAACCGAGTCTTACAGCAAATCGATCTGGATTTGGCCTGGTCAGCTTACGACCCTCTGCTTTCACTTTCGAGGATTACGCCTCCGCGTCCTATCTATAATACACTCTCACCTATCCGCCCACACTCGCCCGCCCGGTTTTAGTCTTTTCCGGAGAACATGCTTTTGCCGGTCGTTAAAACCCACGGATGTTGGAATCGTGTTTGGAACGACCGCAATCGGGATTTACACACACACATAAGTAGAATCTGTCTTCCAAAAGTACTAACTCTTTCAATACGTTCAACATTTTTAAACTTATTGATTATTTGATAAAACGTGAGAGACGAAAATTCTAAGTTTTCTGTTACCATCAAGAATCGTTATTATACGTGGAGTACCGCAGGGTTCCGCCTTGAGACCTTTGTTTTTGTGTAAGTACTGATGAAATTAGCTACGTTACCGAAACTGTTGCTTAAGACACGGACGATTACCCAGAAGTAAAATAAATAAATGTTTAAAAACAGTCGAACATTGAAATTAGCTATCTAAAGTCAACACAAATTTCGGTTGAAACAAAAAGTGAAAAGCGCTGAAAAATAAATAAATTCCACCAAAAAGCGATGATCAAACAAAAGACTGACGAAAAAGTTTTAAAAAAAGATGACAAATTAACTCGAGTAGAAAACCAGAAGATATTCGAAGCAAGAAGGAAACAGGGCTTTTTCTTTGACAACAAAAAAAAAATTCACAAAAAAGAACCGAAATATTAAAAATTAATGAAAAAACAAAAGAAGATCGGTGATTTTTCTACGACGGCGTTTCTGAAAATCTAGAATCTCTAACCAAAAACAAACGAAGACTATGAATTCAAGAAATTCACTGAATAAAAACGTTCAAAATACATTGACAACAAAAAAAAAACAACAATAAAAAGATCTACAAATAAAAGAAAGTTAATGTTTCTAAAGGCGGAAGAATTGTCGACAAGTCAAAGGATTAAGTAACAAATAAATTAATTTAATAAAAAGAAACTAAAAAAAAAGTAAAATTAACAACAGCGAAATAGCATTAAATGAACAGAAACAAAACAAGAGCGACGATTCTTATTCCGAAACATGCATTAAGTAAACATGAAAATTTAAATTTCGCGCCGCAAAAATTGCATTCTAACAGAATTTACAAAGATGGCTCCAGCGTAGCTCATCAGTTCGACAAGATTTACAAAGATGGCGCTAGCATAGCTCATCAGTTCGACAAGATTTACAAAGATAGCGCCAGCATAGCTCATCAGTTCGACAAGATTTACAAAGATGGCGCCACACAAGTACTTTTTTTTTTGAAGACAGTCCGAAGTTATCAAATTAATTTCATTTTTTTATTATAATTTAATTCGACAAGAAGAAACAAAGGGATACTTAAATAACCAATAACGAAATACAGCATCAAGTGAACAAGAAACAAGAGAAGATCGACGATTCTCGTCCCGAAGCAAATGACTGAAACACAAAGTAAATTAAAAAAAAAGAAAATATTGTTTTTTCTTTTAATATTTCGTATCAGAATCGTTGTTATATTTTTCTATTTTATATAAAATTCGTCGCATCTTGTTATTATTTATCTTAGTTTCCTTTTGTTTTTTTTTTGTCGGGATCTTAAGTATTGATTTTTACAGTTTCCTTTTCTTCTTGACAATCTCGTAATTTCCGATTACAAGAAAGTGTTGTCAATAGTCTTTTGTTTTTGACTTTTTCCCTTTTGTTTTTTTTTTTTACCAAACGACGATTTTTATTTTTTTTAACATTTCAATGATATTTCTTTTGTTTTTTTTTTGTCGCATTAACGACTTCATTTGTCTGGTATTCAAATAAAAAAACATAAGTTTTCTGGTCTTCCGTTTCTCTTAATCTTATTTGCACAATACCATCGAAACAAATGAAGTAAAAGCGATGAATTAATTAATTAATTAATAAATAAACAAAAGAAAATCTAAAGTAAACGACATCCATAAACGAAGAATGAAATGAAGGAGAAAAAAGAAACAAAAGAAATTCCGTTGTCTCGTCTTTTGATTTTCTTTATTTCTTTTTCTTCTTTTTTGAATTAATTCAATGGAAAAACAAAAGAAAACTAAAGGAAACGACATCCATAAACGAGAAATAACATTAAAGAAAAACAAAAGAAATTCCCTTGTCGCGTTCTATGATTTTCTCTATTTCTCACTTGTTTTTTTTTTTTTATTCTGTCAAACGCTTAGGGGGAGAATCGTTGCATCCCTTTCCTTTTTCTTTTGTTTTGGATAAGATTTGTCTCCAAAAAAACGTAAAATTAAGGAAAAACCAAAGACAAAAGAAATCCCGAAATTGTCTCGATCTTTGATTTTTTCCACTTTTTTCCTTCTCAAATGAAGTAAAAGCGATGAATTAATTCAATAGAAAAAACAAAAGAAAACTAAACTAAACGACATCCATAAATGAAGAATAAAATTAGGGAAAAACAAAAGAAAAAAAAAACAAAATAAATTCCGTTGTCCCGTCTTTTCATTTTCTCTGTTTCTTTTCTTCTTTTTTGGATTCTGTCAAACGCTCAGGGGAGAATCATTGTTTTTCTTCCCTTTTTCTTTTATTTTGGATGAAATTTGTCTCAAAAAAAAAAAACTGTAAAATTAAGGAACAACAAAAGAAAAAAGAAACAAAAGATATTCCGAAATTGTCTCGATCTTTGATGAATTAATTCAATAGAGAAAAACAAAAGAAAACCAAAGTAAACGACATCCGTAAACGAAGAATAAAATTAAGAAAAATAAAAGGAAAAGAAACAAAAGAAATTCCGTTGTTCCGTCTCTTCATTTTCTGTATTTTTTTCTTCTTTTTTTTTATTCTGTCAAACGATCAGAGAGAGAATCGTCGTTTCTCTCTTCTTTTTCTTTGTTTTGGATAAAATTTGTTTTCAAAAAAACGTAACATTAATAATGATAATAAGGAAAAACAAAAGACAAAAGAAACAAAAGAAATTCCGTTGACTCGCCTTTCTCTATTTCTTTGGTTTTTTTTTTTTTTATTTTGACAATCACTTAGGGGGAGAATCGTTGTTTCTCTCTTCTTTTCCTTCTGTTTTGGATAAAATTTGTTTTCAAAAAATCGTAAAATTAAGAAAAAATAAAAGAGAAAAAAAACAAAAGAAATTCCGTTGTCTCGCTCTTTGATTTTCTCTATTTTTAATTAAGGAAAAACAAAAACTTTGTTTCTCTCTTGCTTTTCTCTTGTTTCGGATAAAATTTGTCGCCCCTTATTATCATTTATCCTTCGTTTTCTTTTGTTTTTTCTTGTCGAATCAATTCCCCTTCAATTCTCTTTTGCTTCTGGTTTGTCGAATTGCTTGAATTTCGTAGACGTTTTCTTTTTCTTTTGTTTTTTGTTTTTTTTTCCTTCGTATTTCTGATTTATCCCTTTCGGTTATCTTTTGTTTCTGTTCATCAAACTTTTCGTATTTCGTGGTGGACGCTTTTTAGAGTTTTTTCTTTTGTTTTCTTTCGTCCAACTCTTTCTTCGCATTTTTCTATTATCCCTTTCATTTCTCTTTTGTTTCCTGTTTTGTCAAATTAGTCATTCGTACTTCGTAAAGACTCTTCCGTTTTCTTTTGTTTTTTGTCTCACTTTTCCTTCGCATTTCTGTATTTATTCCTTCAGTGCTTTTAAAGTTTTTTCTTTTGTTTCTTGTCCGCTTTTTCTTCGTATTTCTGTATTAATCCCTCGGTTCTCTTTTGTTTCTGGTTTGTCAAATTATTTTTTCGCATTTCGGAGACACTTTCTTTTTCTTTTGGTTTTTTTTTTATTCAATTTTATCTTCATATTTCCAAGTTATCCCTTTCGCTAATCTTTTGTTTCTCGTTTGTCAACCTTTTCGTATTTCGTGGTGGACGCTTTTTAGAGTTTTTTCTTTTGTTTTCTTTTGTCCAACTCTTTCTTCGTATTTCTCTAGTGTCCCTTTCAGTTCTCTTTTGTTTCTCGTTTGTCGAATTAGCTATCCGTACTTCGTAAAGGTTTTCGTTTTCTTTTGTTTTTTTTTCCAACTTTTTCTTCGCATTTCTGTATTATCACTTTCGATTGTCTTTTGTTTCTGGTTTGTCAAATTACTCGAATTTCATAGAAGCTTTCTTTTCCTTTTGTTTTCGTTCTTTTTCTTTCTTTTCGTATTTCTGAGTTATCCCTTTCGATTATCTTTTATTATTTCTTCGCATTTTTGTATTATCCCTTCAGTTATCTTTTGTTTCTCGTTTGTCGAAATTACTTTTTCGTACCTCGTAGACGCTTTTTAGAGTTTTTCCTTTCTTGTCCGTTTTTCCTTAGTAATTCCGTATTAATCCTTCAGTTCTCTTACTTTTTCTTCGTATTTCTGATTATCTCTTTCGCCATTCTTTTGTTTTTGTTTATCAAATTCTCCGTATTTCGTGAACGCTTTTTAGAGATTTCTTCTTTTCTCTTTCCTCCAATTTTTATTTCGTATTTTTTGTCGCTCTTAATTCGAGTTCTCTTTAGTTACTTTCAATATCGAATTAATCTTTCAACTTCATTTGGATGTCTCTGACAGTCTTCCTTTGTTTTGCGTCATCAGATTTTTTTTAGTTCACTTTCAGAGCTTCTTTTGTATTTCGATGTTTGAAAATCGAACTTCGTCGGGACGCTATTTCCTCCTTGACCGATCATAACTCAGCAGTTATAGTCCGGCCGCCGAACGCACGGACCAATAAAGCTGATTGTCGTTTCTACGAGCTGTTTAAAACCCGATTTACACTAGACTACAGTGTTTGTATTATTTTTAAAAACAATTGAGTTACAAGCAATTTATTTATTTATTGTCTTCACGAGAAAGGTATCCGTTAGTAATGAAAATGTCTTAACAAGTGTCTGTTTGGTGTAAATACGTCTTTTCGTGGTTCTTACCACAAGAGTGATGCGTGATCACTCCGTCTGTTCGGTGGCCAAACTATAAATTAAATGACCGAATTTAACATCAGCAATTTTTGCCAACAGGGTTAGACATCTTCAACCTCTAAGGACAGGACAAGTCGGATGTGTCCTTGTTTACGATTTAAAATCCTTTTCAGGATTGAGCGCAGGATTTTCGCGTAGGAAAGGAAGTAATACAGATCCAAACGGGGGGGATTCATTTGAATCAATAAAAACAATCGGCTTTTTGCAATAAAACCCATTCGTCTTCGGCGGGCGTGCAATAAATCAGACTTTTCAAGTGCAGCGTCGGGAACACAAAGAACTCGCCGAACTCCTTCTGTCGACTGCAGCTTTTTCTCGGGCATAAGAGATGACCACGTCGCCGCTTTCCACCCGGAAGGAAATCCGATATTCCGTCGTTGCCGATTCGATCAATCTCATTAGAGACCGTGGCCCTGACGTTTCTCGCGATGATAGATGATTTCATTTTCAACAACAACTTTTTATCTGCGCGAGGAAAAACTAAGGAATTCCGAAGTCATTACGCAAATTGTATTATTTTTTTGTGTGTGTCTCAGATCATCATTCATATTTTCCTTTTCCTCCTCGTCGTCCTCGTAATGGCGACGGCAGTGAATCTTTTTCTTTCCTGCGTCAGTTGGGATTTGTGTCTAGTTAGCGTCACCCGCTCTTCCTTGTCAGATCAAGGCCCTCATTGTTCCTTGCCTTTATCTTTCCTTCTTTTCGCCGCCCGTTTTAATTCGCGCCGCCAGGAATTTAAAAGTTATCCCTCGGACGAAGGGAAAAAATGATTGGGATTAATCCGAGGAAGAAGGAGCCGTAAATGTCGTCGTTAACTTTTGTGTTTCGATTTTTTGCCCGGTGGCGGCGGCGGAGAAGAAGGGAAACCGGAAACCTCGCCCTTTCCTACTTGCATTACACAAATGAATCGAGTGAATGTCGTGATTTACCAACAGAAGGGACGTTAATCGATTTATCGTCGGTGGTTGATGTATTCCTTTTGTTACAACGCGGGATTTAATATGAAGTCGTTCGCAACAACGAAAATCAATTTGGTCATTCGATTGCTAATTTAATTATTTATTTCAGCTGTAGAGTCGATTTTACATGCAATCCCACTTTTGGGAAACCAAACTTGCCCTAAAAAAATCCCAATCTCCTGCATTTGGTTCCAGTTTGCTTTTGAGTGAGGATCGTAGCTTCGCTTCCATCCAGCCGAGCAAAGAATTTAAAGCGAACGCGTAATAGATGTTTATAGCAGCGCTAAACGACGAAAGAAGCCCGAATTAAATAATTCACGCGCGCTTCCTCATTCATAAATTCCTCGTAATCTGAAGCGGGGCTCCCCCCGGAGGCCGTTAGTTAAAAATGCGCGGATCCGACAAGAATTTAAATTCGCCACGGTCGTAAATATTCAAAACAACTTCTCTTTGTTTTATGAGCTGAGCGTAAAAATATTAAAAAAATTACGAAAAAAATTCGACAAAATATACAGAGTGACTGTTAACGAAAGCCATACCCATTGACATAAAGCAATATCGTTTCCCGTTTATTTTGACCACGACTTTACTTAAATACGTTTCTCTTAGGCTGGGTTTCATAAAACGTAATCTAGAAAGTGAGATTATTAATCATCCGATCTTCTCATATCCCAAAAGCGAACGTCTAAGGCTTGTGTCCGTCCAGGTTAGAAGAATCCTCAAAGCGTCACGTCAAACACCTGTCTAGTGTAAATCGGGTTTCAAACAGCTCATAGAAACGACAATCAGCTTTATTGCTCCGTGCGTTCGGCGGCCGGACTATAACTGCTGAGTTATGATCGGTCAAGGAAGAAATAGCGTCCCGACGAAGTTCGATTTTCAAATGTCGAAAAACAAAAGAAGCTCTGAAAGTGAACAAAAAAAATCTGATGATGCAAAACAAAGGAAGACTGTGGAGAAATTCAAATGAAATTGAAAGATTAATTTGATATTGAAAGTAACTAAAGAGAACTCGAATTAAGAACGACAAAAAATACGAAAAAAAAGTTGGAAGAAAGAGAAGAGAAGATATCTGTGAAAAGCGTCCCCGAAATACAGAGAATTTGATAAATAGAAACAAAAGAATAGCGAAAGGGATAATTCAGAAATGCGAGGACGAAAAACAAAAGAGAACTGAAGGATTAATACAGAAACAAATACTAAGGAGAAACGGACAAGAAACCAAAAACTCTAAAGAGCGTTCTTCGAGATACGAAAAAGTAATTTCGACAAACGAGGAACAAAAGATAACTGAAGGGATAATACAGAAATGCGAAAGTTGGATCAAAAAACAAAAGAAAACGAAAGCGACTCCGAAATTCGAAAATGTAATCTTGACAAAGGAGAAACAAAAGTGAACTGAAGTGATAATATAGAAATGCGAAGAAAGACCCGGACAAAAGAAAACAAAAGAAAAAACTCTAAAAAGTACGAAAAAATTGACAAGCAGAATCAAAATACGATCGAAAAGGATAATTCAGAAATATGAAGAAAAAGTTGAACAAAAAACAAAACAAAACGAAAGTGTCTACGAATTTCAAGTAATTTGACAAACCAGAAACAAAAGAGAATTGAAAGGGATAATACGGAAATACGAAGAAAAAGTTGAACAAGAAACAAAAGAAAATGAAAGCCTCTACGAAGTACGAATATCTAATTTGACAAACGAAAAACAAAAGAGAACTGAAGGAGTAACAGAGAAATGCGAAGAAAGAGTTGGACAAAAAAAACAAAAGAAAGAACTCTAAAAAACGTACACGAAATACGAAAAATTTAACAAACAGAAACAGAAACCAAAGATAACCGAAAAACATACTTAGAAATATGAAGAAAAAGGTGAACAAAAAAACAAAAATAATCGTCTACGAAATTCGAATAACTAATTTGAAAGGGATAATACAGAAGTTTGAAGAAAAAGTTGGACAAAGAACAAAAGAAAACGAAAGCCTCCGTTTCAACCAATGAAAAAGCGAACACCAGGAGGGAGTCACCTCAGTTACCACTTCGATGGCGTTAAAGTGGTAACCTCTCTTGTTCAGGTAACTAACCTTAAGATGGCGGACCAAACCGGCTGGCATATGCCATTAATCGAACCGTTTCACAAAGATGCCACCGTAGGTTTATCTAGCTTGCCTCCGGTTACCAAACTCCGGTAAAGCGTCCGGAACGCCGTGGGAGTGGACGGAAGACAGAATAAGATATACCAAAAAGAAGGGGGAAAGATAAAGGAAAACGGAAATACAACAAAAAAGGAGTGTAAGGAGGCAACTCCTTTGGCGGTCAAAGCTCTACAAGATCAAACGGTGGTGCGACCACGTTTCCGCCAATGTACAGGATGGCCCAAATCACTAAAAATGAAATTAGCAAAATTCTCCACCGCAACACCTGCCTTGTCGGCGGCTCTGCGTCGTATTTATAATGCACGTGTCGGCCTTGGACGTTATCTGATGCTTCGAAGTCGTGCAAAGACGTGAAAATAAAACGAATTCGTTTAGAATCTACTTGCGTGCAAAATAGGAGAAAGCAAATTGATTGGTTGTAATTGGCGTTAAGTTGAAAAAGAACTTACTTGGCACCAATTAAAAAATAAAATAAAAAAACTTCACACAATTGGGTTCAAGATGTCCAAGAAATGAAGAAGACACTTTGTTTAAAAAAATTTAAAAATCTGGGAGATTTTATACAGGGTGATAGTTAAGCAGGTAGAGATCTCGTAACTTGAGGAGCGACGCGCAGATAGGCTCCGCCCACATGTTCTCCTTTCGTTGCGAGATCTCTACGATATTTGCATTAAATAATTTATTTTACTTTCCCCCTTTAAATTTTGATTACTACATTCGTTTGTTTTGGGGGGTAAGGAGGGGGGTAATGATGTGATACGTTGTTGTTTTCTTAAATCTACGTCGAATAGATTCTGTGTTTTTTTTTTGGACTACAATAGACTGTTAACTTCGACCAAGAACAATATTTTTAAATAAAGGCATTTCTGTTAAGGCAATTTATTTAAAATTTAATTTAATTTAAATTTAATAATTTAAAGAAAAAAATTAATGCTATAAAAAACACTCAAATACGAAAAATTTTTTTTAAAACGCCATCTGTTGCTTATACATAGTATGTACAAGGGTACAATATCAAGTGATTTATATTTTTGTAAATAGAATCTTATGCTCTTTTCAGAAATGTAAAAATATATAGGGTGTTCCATATAAAAAATCAATGTTCCAGCTAATATCTCAAATATTGAGCACTTTGGAAAAAAAAATAACTTGGAGCAATGAATTCTGCATGAAAAAGTGCCTTAAGGAAGTTTTTACAGAAATCAAACATTTTCATAAACAAAAAGTTATGAAGGCTTTTAAAAACCGTAGAATTTTGAAAAACGCCCTGCAGCTCCTAAGCGGTACAAGATATCGAAATGCGGTCTTCATCATTAATTTTGTTTTAAAAATCCTCCAGGGACCGAGGTCAATTTTTATCTTACGAATGCTCTGTACAGAAGAAGAAGAATAAAAACAAAATGATCGACCTTTCAATTTATTATTTAAAAAAAATTGGAAAAGATTCACCGTCTATTTTCGGATTATCTTTGTATCTAGGGTTCTTTACGCACAAAAATAAGAAGCTACGCCTCCCTCGAGACGTGCTACCATTTTTAACGTTTTCCCTTGGTGAGCCTATCCAAATAGGTCTTGTTAAGTTCAATCAATTAGACTGATCGCTTTTCGTCACGTGTGGGCGCCAGATAGTCGTTCTCACGCGTTAAGAATTTTTTTATATATATGATTATTGTTTACTTTACGTACAAAAACAAGAACCTACTCCTCCCTCGATACGTGCTGCTATTTTTAACGTTTTCCCTTGGAGGCCTCTCCAAATAGCTCTTGTTAAGTTCAATCAATTCGACTGATCGCTTTTCGTCACGTGTGGGTGCCAAGTAATCTTTCTCGCGCGTTAAGGATTTTTTATCCATATGATTATTGTTTACTTTACGTACAAAAACAAGAAGCTACGCCTTCTTCGAGACGTACTGCCATCTTTAACGTTTTCCCTTGGTGGGCCTGTCCAAACAGGTCTTATTAAGGACAATCAATTCGACTGATCGCTTCTCATCACGCGTGGGCGCCAGGTAGCCGTTCTCACGTGTTAAGGATTATTGTTTACGTTACGTACAAAAACAAGAAGCTACGCCTTCTTCGAGATGTGCTGCCATCTTTAACGTTTTCCCTTGGTGGGCTTGTCCAAATAGGTCTTATTACGTTCAATCAATTCGACTGATCGCTTTTCGTCACGTATGGGCACCAGGTAGCCATTCTCACGCGTTAAGGATTTTTTTATCCATATGATTATTGTTTACTTTACCATAACTTGTTGATCACTTATCTGAAGGAGAGTCAGTATTTCGTCTGGACCATTTCCTTGCGGCCGTTATGACTTGGGAAATGTTTATGTTAAAAATTAAAGTGCGAAACTCCTGTGGATATACAGTTAAAGGCGTTTCGAATCTTATTTAATTAAATAATTTAGAGTTAAGATTTTCGGCCGTTTGCAGGTATCTCTTTTCAGCGTGTGCCTTATCTGTATTGCTTCTTTTTCATCTTGAGATGGGACTGTTGCTTTACGTTCCTCTTGGACTCGCCCTGCCTTATCATTACAACTCTTCATCCGTGACTTTTAATTAACCGCGGGACTTCGTTAAAATTGACGCAAATGATGAAAATGGAGCGATTTTAATGGATCATGCAAGGGAACAAAAAAATTATAATGAATTACCAGTGAAATTTGCTCACTAAACCAATAGACTCAAAATAATTTGATAAAAGAGAAGAAACGGCATTCTGTACATCGATTAAAGCAATTGTTAGTTACTGATAACTAATTGGCAGTTAAGTAATAATTTGATAAAGAGAAGAAACGACATTTTGTACAGCTATTAAAGCGATTGTTGGTTACCAATAACTAACTGGCAGTTAAATTAATTTTTTATTCACCAAACCCCGTTACAAATAGCACAAAACCAAATTCCAAACAATTTTATAAAGAGACTTCAATTAAACCAGTTACTCGTAACTAATCTGCAGTTAATTTTTTTTTTTTTGCTCGCGAAACTAAGATACAAATAACACAAAAACAAATTCAAAATAATTTTATAACGAGAAGAAACGGTATTCTGTATATTAATTAAAGCAATTGTTAGTTCAAATAACTAATTGGCAGTTCAATAATTTTTTATTCGCGAAACCAAGATGCAAACAACACAAAAACTAATTCAAAAAGATTTTATAAAGAGAAGAAATGGCATTCTATATATTATATATATATATAACTCTCCAAAAAATAGGAGTTTCCTATCAAAAGCGTCGAATTTGGCCCACCCTGTACACACATCGTTTTACGCAGAAAATCGCCTGGCATTCCCCGGCTAGAATATCCATAGCCCGCTGTAGGTGGTGCAATGAGAACCAAGGGATAACGCACGGGGTTCTCCCCTCACAGTCTACTAGGGGATAACCACCCAGTAGGTTTCAGGAATGCCACGTAACGACCCGCCCGGACAAAACGGATTATCAGACAATTAACTAATTTTAATCAAAAACCGCATTGACTTTTAGCTATCAAATTGGCAGAGTGTTACCGACTGTTCATTTTGGCGATATTATTATTACAGAATCGTTAAAGTGTATGCGAATAATTGACTCTGCACTAACCTGAATTTTAATTCTTCGACCGGCGCACCACACAAGCTCACACCACCGAAGATAACACTACTCTGACTCACGGAACCTTACTCGTTTTTACTTTCCTTGCCACTTACGTAACTTGGGAGTTTTAACGAGTTTGGACTAAAAATTCCTGAGCCTTGAATCATTTTAAGTCGGGGACAATGTCGCTCTGATTACACAACGTGTGCACTAAATAGTTGTTTTTTTTTAATATTCAAACAAACCCACCACCGGTAAACAAAAGGAAATAAATTTTAAGTTTGGAATTTCATGTAACCTCACAATAGTCGGGCAGAAAATTTCGAATGTTTATTTGAAAAGAACAGCTGAAGATTTCTTAACAATACTGAATCCCGATATCTGTTGCAATTGATAGACTTCAAAGAAACGATGCAATTAATTCTATCAGGCGTCGTAGAACAATTAAAATTACTAGAATCACATTTTGAGGAAACTGGAACAGATTTATGAATGTTAAGGCACGGCGTCGGACGTTAACTTCACCTTTAAACAGCTGAAATACGAGCTCCGAAATGATTGACAAATGCATGCAAATCGCCTGAGGGATAGCAACAACGGTCCACTTTGAACATCCGCCTCGTCAATTAACAACAAATAAACACGAAAACAATTCAAATTTCCGTGTTAAGAATTCCTAGTATTTTTCTTTAATTGTATACAATACAATTGTACTGTAAATTAAGTTGATTCCCACAAGCAACGTGTCCGCCATAAACATTTGACAAGCAGAATTTAAATTATTTTATTCAGTATACACATTCGTCTCTGTTAATTATTATAATTTCGTTTCGTGTGCACCGTTCAATGAGAAACAAAGTCTATTATTATAAAGGACGAATTATTAACACAAATCTGTTAAAAGTTTAACAAATTCAAGATGCATTTGCAACTCTATCCTTTGCTTGAAAAACAATCAAATTAAAAAGAAGATAACGAAAACAAAAGACAATCGATTTTAATTTAATAGATTAATAATTTAAAAAAAAAAGAATGGCGACAAAACAAACGAGGCAAAAATAATAAAATAAAAATTGAAAGACAATCAAATTAAAAAGAAAATAACGAAATCAAAAGACAACCAAGACGCATTTGCAATCGATTTTAATTTAATAGATTAATAATTAAAAAAAAAAAGAATGGCGACAAAATAAACAAGGCAAAAAACAATAAAAATTGAAAGACAATCAAATTAAAAAGAAAATAACAAAAACAAAAGACAATCGACTTTAGAACGCAATTTAATAAATTAATAGTAAAAAAAAGAATAGTGACAAACAAAGAAGGCAAAAAATAACAAAAATTGAAAAACAATCAAATTAAAAAGAAAAAAACGAAAACAAAAAACAATCGATTTTATATAATAGATTAATAATTAAAAAGAAAAAAAAGAATGGCCACAAACAAACAAGGCAAAAACAATAAAAATTGAAAGACAATCAAATTAAAAAGAAAATAACGAAAACAAAAGAAAATCGATTTAACGACACATTTCATTAGATTAATCATTAAAAAAAAAGAATAGTGACAAAACAAAGGAGGCAAAAAATAATAAAAATTGAAAAAAAAAAATGGATAAGAAAATAACGAAAACAAAAGACAATCGATTTTAATTTAATAGATTAATAATTAAAAAAAAAAGAATGGCGACACAACAAACAAGGCAAAAATAATAAAAATTAAAAAATAATCAAATTAAAAATAAAAAATAATAAATAATAGAACCAAGTAATAAAAATTGAAAAATAATTAAATTAAAAAGAAAACAATGAAAACAAAAGAAAATCGATTTTAATTTAATAAATTAATAGTTAAAAAAAAGAATGGTGATAAAGCAAACAAGGCAAAAATAATAAAATAAAAAGAAAACAAAAGAAAACCGATTTTACAACGCATGTTAATAGATTAATAATTAAAAAAAAGAATGGTGATAAAGCAAAGACAAAATAATAAATATGAAAAATATTCAAATTAAATATAAAAAATAATAAAAACAAAAGACATAAAAAAAGACAATCGATTTTATAACACAATAATTAAAAAAAGGAATGCTGACAAAACAAACGAGGTAAAAACAATAAAAATTTAAAAATAATCAAATTAAAAAAATAAAAATAAAAAATCGACTTTACAACATATTTTAACAGATTAATTAAAAAAAAAAGGAAAATAATATTAAAAAGAGAATTCCGATTAACAAAATGAACGAAAAACAAAAGGATATCGATAGTTCTCCGGCGAGGAGTTAAACATTAAAACAAAAGCGTTAAAGTAACAAAAGGCTAACTGATTTGTTGTTTTTATTTTCTTTTCTTTTCAAATAATTTTTATTAGTTGTGACACTTCATCTAATTTTCTTTTACTTTCTATAGTTGTTGGAAGTTTGTAACTTGTAAGTAAAACGACAATAAAATATAACGTGTTCCATTAAAAAAATCAAAAGGTAGGTCGGTAACTTTTAAATGAACCACCCTGTATAGATGGAAATAATTTTAAATTATGCTGAATGGAAACCTACACAACTTTTATTAAGAATTTCTTTTATAAAATGTATATGAAAGGGACTATTTTAGAGATTTGGGACGCCCTGTATTTAAGCGATTCCTTGTAAACAAACATCATCGTCTTCTGTACATTAGTTACTTAACGTTACATAAGTGCATGACCTACGTGACGAATCTTTCTTTGGCAAAAGAAAATGAATAATAATAATAATAAAATAAATCATGATAATGCAGGTAAAATGAAGTGTTTTACATTTTCGTTCCTCATAAATTTGATTAACGCGTCGATTTCCGAACAACCCCGACAATTTGAATACCAACGTCTTTAATACAATTAGTAGTTTATGTTAATCTTGTTTCCAAATAATTATAAAAATTGCAGATAAAAACATTTCAAAAATTGACGAATTGTCGATCTAATCAGTACTTCACGCAACGATTAACATGACGCCGCGTAACAATCGTTTAAGATTATTGCTTTCCAGTCAACAGAATCACCTAATAAATAAAAATCACCCTCCTCAGTGTAACTATGCCGAAAGAAAATTCCAGTTTAATTTTTTAATTCGAACCAAAGTCTGCAGATGGCGGTGCAAAAATAGTGCCTTAATATCTATGTATAATCGTAGACGGTTATAAGATAACCAATGCATAATAGAGATGAGGCCAAATGTGGCAACGCTTTATTGATTAGCATTCTTTTTTAACTGTCCATGACTGTACATGATCTTAAAAGATAAACAGCGTTGCCAGATTTGAGAGAAATTCCCGTTTTAGAGGAAGTGGGAAATTATTTCTAAGTTTCTTTCAGGGTCCTCTAATTATATTATTTGAACTAATGACCTTGAGGCAACAACCCTGTTTGATTTATTTGCTCTTTTCAAAGCTGAAAATGCAGATCTCGTTTAACACTAAGCGCCACCTACCTTCACGCGCTCGTACTTCTCCTCGTCGTCAGCTTCGGCAGTTTGCTGGCCACGCGTAACTGTGATCCTGGCGCCGACGCGCGGCGTCGTCGGCGGCGTCGGGGCGCTCTCCGGAGCGCCATCTGCGTTCGGCTTGATGAACTCGATTCGTCCCGCCTCGACTATGATGTTCGGCGCGAGGGGATAAGACGTAGGGCTGGGGTTCGAGTCGAGGCTGGCTCGCTTTGGGTAGGGCGGGGGGCTGATGTTCAGCTCCACGCTGGGGCGTTTCTGGTTCGCGTCCACGACCCCCGGGTGCTTGTCGTACACCAGGAGCTGAGCTTTCTCGTCGCAGACCGGGTGGACCTGGCGGACGGACGGCGCCAGGCGGGGCTTTTCCGATTCGTTGGTGGTTATATCACCATTGGCGACCCTGAAATTTTAAAACAAAACAAAAACGTTTATGGTTGCTATAAATTAACTAAATAAGAGTAATTTTTTTGATTTGTGGTTCTTTTCGTAAGTCTAATCTAAGTCTACACCGAGCGTCGCTTGGTCGGTGTAACTGGAACGAGGCGAGTCATCGAGTCCAGGAATGGTCGATCCTCTGTCGCCACAGATTCTTACATGGGGAATGTCCAAAAGGGGCGACTCGAATAAACTAGAAAAATTTCTTTATTATATGACGATCGTATAGTTCTGAGTTAAGTAAAAATACGACGAAATTTCACGAAGCAGATAGAGATAGCTTCATAAAAGTTCTTTGATTTATCAATCGATTAATTGGCATATAGTAAAAAAATGAACTGTAGACGTATCTACACAGTGATCAACTACGATTGAATGTGTCGCCTTACGACTTTTTTTATTATCGGAACGACGCTGCGTAGAAAATATTATTGATAACCTTACAAATGGTAAAGTAGCGATTTTGCACTTTTGTCAACAGTCATTGGTTTTTCCCGTCGCTAGATGTCTTCAACGTCTGTACGTACATACGTTGTACTTCATGTTTGTGTTGTCTTTTTTTTATTCTTTTCTTCTCATTTTGATGTTTTCTTATTTTTATACTCTAATTATTCAGCAGCCATTTAGATATCTTGTCTCGAAATGGCGATGGAGTTTTTTGTTTTCTTGCTTGTTTCGTTTGTCTTATTTTGTGTCGAGAAGGCGATAGTCATTTGTTTTTATTTTTTTGCCGCAGGATGTACACAAAGTCTATTTATTCTGACTGCGAATTTCCTACACTCTATTAAAAAAAACTTTAACAGTTCAAGGTCACGACATCTTGCGGCCGATTTTTGAAATTGTAATGGAGCGTAAAGTGATTGTACAGTCAGGTAATGAAGAGACGTCTTCCTCATAAAGTGTGATAGAATTGCTTGCGAACCATTACGCCGAACAGGTGGACAATCGAATGGAAGGAAGGTACAATCGCCGGCACTAAAAACGAAACGCTGTAATACCAATACCACAGCTGTAAGCGGTGCAAATGTTAACACCAAACTCGAGCCAAGACGAAACCAACGACTACTGAATTACTTGGAAGTACGCTCAGGTAATAAAGAGACGTCACCCCCATAAAATGTAAATTTGGTTTAAAACATCATAAGCGGACAGTGGAACGGAAAAAGCGGACCGGTTGTGGAGCAGGTACAGTCGCCGGCACTAAAAATGAAACGAAAAGCCATAAACTCGTCCGAAAATGAACCTTGTTTACTAATCGCTTGCGGCGATGGTATTGGTATTGCAGCGTTTCGTTTTTAGTGCCGGCGATTGTACCTTCCTTCCATACGATTGTTCACCAGTTCGGCGAGGTGGTTTGTAAGCAATTCTATCACTCTTTACGGGGGAGACGTCTCTTCATTACCTGATTGTACAATCGTTTGGCGCTCATGAATATAATCGACTGTAGAATGATACAAAATTATGTTTTGTCCAATAGATGGTGCGATGTTCGAAATAATTTAAGTATAAAAAAAGGAGGAATTGAATAGGCTTGAAAAATAACGCAATACAAATGACTTAATCATCTGCAAATCAATAGATGGCGACACGTTATTGTTATTTTTTAAAGCGACATTTTTCTGCAAGTCGGTTTTGATACTTCGGGCATGCTCCGGACAGCTGTTTCGGCCCTATTTGGGGCTTCGTCAGTAGAGGAGGAGCTCGAGAACTCCATTATAATTCCAAAGGTCGGCTGCAAGATGTCGTGACCCTGAACTTTTGAAGTTTCTTTTTTTTAAATAGAGTGTAGGAGATTCGCAATCAGAATAAATTGTACATTCCGAAGCAAGAAAAATAAAAATAAATGACTATCGCCATCTCGACACAAAGTAAGACAAACGAAACAAGCAAGAAAACAAAAACTCCATCGCCATCTCGAGACAAGATAAAACTGCTGAATGATTAGAGTACAGTGCCTCTTTCAAAAATAAGAAAACATCAAAATGAGAATAAAAATAAAAAACGACACGAACATGAAGTACAACGTACGTTGAAGACATCTAGTGACTGTTGGTGAAAGTGCAAAATCATTTTTTGAATCTGATAAACACTATGATCAATAATGGTTGAAGGTTTACATTTGAAATATTTTTGAAACATCAGTTTTTCATTTCGCAGCAGTTACCTTACCATCTGGTAAAGGTTATCAATAATATTTTCTACGCAACGTCATGCCGACAATAAAAAAAAAGTTGACAACTAATTTGTTCAAAGTCAAACAGCCATTGTCAGTGTCAAAATCATATTGTGGTAGCACCTGTGTCCTCAGGCAGAAATCGAATGACATAGCTCGCACTTTCACATAGCGCCATCTATTGCATATATATGCATTTAACGAATCATTTTGTATAGCTTTCTTCTTATTTCGATTGATTTCTAGATTACTATTATATTTCTTTTCTTAATTTTAGTTTACTTTTCCCCCCAATTTAATTTTTCAACTCAACGCCACACACACAGCGCCATCTGTTGCATGTAGACTTAATGAATAATTTTGTACAATTTTCAAATATTTTCTTCTTATTTGATTAATTTTTCGAGTATTCCTTTTCTGTTTAGGATTGGTTCATGTGTTTCTTTATTCTAATATTTGGACGTTTCATTAAAGAAATAAAAAGTGAAAAGAATGTGCCTGCTTGTCATAGTGATCAGAATCGATAAAATTACCCATTTACATTTCAGCTGAGCTCGTTTATTCACACGACGCAGGAATGGAGTAAAATTAGACTGAGAGGCGAATATGTTTTAATACAAGTAAGAATGAGATAAAAGTGCGAAAAGAGTAAACGAACGCAGCTTTTATTGGGGGCGACATTACTTTTAATTCTAATTGTACATGCGTTGTTTATTACATAGGGATTCTTTTTGTTCCGAAAATACAACACAAGACCAAATTTCTTCGTTTCTATCACGTCATTATGCCATTGTGTCCATTGTACACACGAAGAGATTTTCATGCGGGCTGTTTCCACGTTACTTTCCGGAAGGCAGCAGCAGCAGCATTCATTACGCGGGCGAGTCAATTATCATTCGGCGTGTGTAGCCTCAATCAGCTGCGCAAAGTGCCCGATTCCCTCGGGGAATTTCACGTGCACCTGCAATCGTAACCGCCGCAACGGGGCCCCATTTAATTGCGTAAAAGTCCACGCTTTTCTCAGATTCGTCATGTTCCATTGGTTTCCGTCTGCACGGTCTTGGGGCCTGGGTCCTTTCGCTTTTACAATTGAATTGCATTTCCTGAACGTTGGCGACCTTTTCTGTCACTTCGAGCGACAGCAGCGTTGGGAAAGAACCGCAAACACCAAAATTGGCGTGTGAAGCAAGGCAACCACAACTGCTACGCATGGTACTAATTAACTGACCCAAACGTAATGCAAACGTTTCCGCAACGCAACATTGTGTAAAGTAGGTGGGTACAATTCACACTTGCCAGCACCTCAAAAGAAATCGAGGAGGAATCAGTATTGTATATGCTTCTTTTTAACCATAAGTAAAGAAAAAAAGGAGCGAATAAAATCTTGAGTAATTGCAGTCCCGTCGGGCCCCTGCTCTTTTGAGTAATAACGTGCGGAGTAAATAAGCGCGCCATTATTAATCTGAAACGTAATCCCTAACCGCGGCGATTCGCGAAAGCAGCTTAAATTACACGCGGAGACCGGCAATTGCCCTCCCGAAATAAATCATCGCCGATATATCACGTCGTCGACCGACCACCTTTCAAACTTCATTAAACGCGATTTATCTTGGGGGCATTCGGACGACGCCAAAAAAAAAATCGCACGATCGTAATGCATGGCTCTATTTGTCTCGGGCCGGGATCGCGTGGGAGAGGGATACATCGAGAATTTACATGTTTATTTCGTTTTCAAACGCGAGGAAATTAAAATGCAAATTCGCGCTCCTCTTCACACACTAGAAATATGCTCGCGTGCTTGCCTTAGATTACCAGGGCGAATGTGGAAAAAAGAGGGAAAAATTCGATGTATTCCGCTAAATTCATTTTTAGTTTTTGGGTCATCCCCTGTATATTGGCGGAAACGGGTTTGGATCTTTTAGAGCTTTGACCTCCAAAGGAGTCGCCTTCGTACACCTCTTCTTCGTTATATTGAGTCTGAGTTTGAATTCTAGACCTGCTATTCGCCTTTTCGAAACATGTGATTCTTCTTCCTGCCCCAAACTTTGCGCATTGTAAGCTGCCCGACTAAAAGCTCGTGGTGGTCCTGTTGCTGCTCACTTAGCAAACAGACCGCTTGCTAAAAAAAAAGGAAGAATCCAACTTTCCTCAAAATAATGAATGCATTTAGAAAACTCACGAATGCATTTTATTAGAGACAAAGAATCACAAACTGCGTGTGTTGTATACACTTTCAAGTAATACCCCAACAAATTCGAAGCAAAATTCATTAATTTCGCGCCCCCGCCTCTTCGCATGCAAATTATATGCGTGTGTTTGAATAATGCGTCACCTCCTTGAATCACTTGCGATGAAGGCGTGTGTACGCAATGAACAAGTGCCGTCGTAAAAGGAAAATAACAACTTTAATTGCGAGTACAAACAAAAGCGTTTACAGTTACGACGACATGATATTTAAAATCGAAGTCAGTCACTCAATGGATGTTCATAAATAAAGAGAAAAGGTCCGACGCATACGCTGACTTATTCGTAGAAATGTTAGAAAAATCAAAGACTGTTTTTCAAAAGGCAAAGCAGAGGAAAGGACACGTAAGATATGTTTGATAGAAAACTGGGACACTTTGATATAACAAGAAACGTGCGTAAATATGAACATTTGCATCGACTTTTATAGAGGTTCCCTCTTTCAGGAATACTCTGACGGTCACCCTGTATCGTAACGCAAATAAAATATGAAAAACGGTGAATAGTGGTACGGTCATAGAAAAACAAGTCAACAAAGTATCATCTAAGGACCTCGTTCGGCAAGAAAAGCAAACGGTCACAGAACTCAAACGAGTAAGAAGGACACACTACCTTTCAAAACTCGTCCCTCACGAGGACCACAGTGGTCAGTTTCGATTATTTGAACGAAACCACGTAAGTGAACATTATAAAATATCTTCCCTGGTTCAAACACGGATGTGAAGGAGCATCTGGACAAAACAGGTACAAACAGAACTATGATGATTCGTTTCTCTTTTCCATTTCACTGGTACCGCTTTGATTTTCATTGGAAAGAAGTGAAAAGCAAGAAAAAATTGTATGGCGGCCTCATCAACAAAATACTGCAGGCCAATCAAAATTATTTCAGACAAGAAAAGGAAGAGTTCGTGAAGGAAGAAATCCACAAAATTAAAAAAACAAAATCAGATCTCTTGCCCAGTACAGTGAAGATTAAAGGCAACGAGTATAGTAGCTATTCCCAGACAATGGTTGATGGAAAGATCTGCAGTTGGCAATCCAATTCTTCCTCTCAAAACTGCCACTTATGTAATGCCACACCAAAAGCCACGAATAATATTGCAGAAGCGAGAAAAGGCCAAATTTGGGATTAGGAGTATCAAGCTTACATGGATGGATAAAATGCTTTGAATGCATACTTCATATTTCCTACAGACTAAACTTGAAGAAGTTGGCGGTAAGAAAAGAAGATAAGGATGCTGTGGATACACGAAAGAAGGAGGTGCAAAATAAACTGCGACGTGGAAAGGGGCTTCTGGTAGACGTTCCAAAACCAGATTTTGGGATTACCAACGATGGAAATACTTCACGAAAATTCTTTCGAAACTCCGCAACAGCAGCGTCAATAACAGGAAGCGATGAAAACCTAATTAAACGACTACACATAATTCTACTACTTTAGCATGTGGACGTCAAGTTGATACCGAAAAATTTGAAAAATATTGCTTGAAAACTCCTGATATGTACGAATGTATACCTCGCGATGATGAACAGAGCTGTTTTACCTATTGGACAAATGTTGGAAGAAACGCGTAATAAAGACATCAAGTATTTCCGAGAACTTCATTCTAGAAAATTCAGTAGAACACAAACGATGGAAGACCTGGTGCACGTGCGACCTTGCTCGTAAACTCATCATGGACTAATGCTTTCAAACGCCAAACAGTGGAAGCTCCGCTCGCATCTTCGTTTTACCAGTGTGTCCAACGGTTATGGAAAGAAACCTAAAACAACTTAATAACAAAATAAAACTGAAAAACTTTAGAGTTTATAGCATATAGAGCGAGCGGACACTGAAGCCAAAAATAGATCCATTAGTTCAGAAATTTGGTAGATCTTCAATTTCTACAATAAATAATTGGAATAAGAAGGTTTTGGGGTGATTTGCAAGCGATTAAAGATGAAACGTCAACAGAAGAAAGAAAATAAAAGCGATTCCAGCTCGGAAGTGAAAAATCCACTCTTGTAACAGCAATTCCAGACGTGGACCCTCCTCAAAAAATACCCAAGTTCGAAGATAACGATGGTCTTCACCGTCTGTACGTCGTTGCTTTTTCCTAAATTACATTTTAAAAGCTTATACAGAAGATTTGAGGAAAATATACAGAAAGTTCAAAGTATCTCCATGTTGACCTTCATCACTGACAGGACTAACGAATCTAAATTTCTCGAAAAGGCTAAAACTTGGTAGACCAACTCGGAATCAATGAAGTTGTCAAGCCCAAAGGAATGCATCCCAAAGGAACCGCTTCAATTCCGAATCCACTTGCAGGCTCCCTCCTGCAAGAAAAGAGCAACTGGAAACGTGGACCCTTAAAAAATACCCAAGTTCGAAGACAACGATGGTTAAAAGCTTATACAGAGGTTTAAGGCCAATATCCAGAAATGAAATAGAAGTTCAAGTACCTCCAGGCGAACCCTTGTTACTGGCACGAGTCTTAAATCTCCCAAAAGCCAATAAAAGCCAAGTCTTGGTAGACCAATTCAGAGTCGTGAAGTTGCTAAGCCCAAATGGACCCTCCTGTCTAGAGGTTCACGAGAAACGCATCCCAAAGGAGCAGCCTCGATTGCAAATCCACTTGCAGGCTCCCTTCTGGAAGGAAAGAGCAGGTGGAGACATGGACCCTCAAAAAATGTAAAAGTTCGAAGACAACGATCGTCTCCACCATCCGTACGTCGTTGCTTTCTCTTAAATTACATTTTAAAACCTTGCACAGAAGATTAAAGGCAAATATTCAGAAAATTCAAGAGAGGTCCGATGTATCTCTACGCGAACCTTCGTCACTAATGGTACGTACAATCCTAAATCTCTCTAAAAAGCCAATGAAAGCCAAGTCTTACATTTTAAAAGCTTGCAGAGACGATTAAAACCAAATATCTAGAACGTTCAAGAGATAGTGGGACGTACGAGTTTAAATCTCCCTAAAAAGCCAATAAAAGTCTAGCCTTGCTAAACCAACTCGGAATCGTGAAGTTGCCAAGCCCAAAGGGACCCTCCTATCTAGAGGTTCACGAGAAACGCATCCCAGAGGAGCCTCCTAGATTGCAAATCCACTTGCTGGCTTTCTCCTGCAAGGAAAAAGCAGCTGGAGACGTGGACCCTCAAAAAATATCCAAATTCGAAGACAATAATGGTCTCCACCATCCGTACGTCCTCGCTTACTCTTAAATTACATTTTAAAAGCTTGCACGGAAGATTAAAGGCAAATATTCAGAAAATTTAAGGTATCTCCATGCTGTCATTGGTGGGACGAACGAGTCTAAATCTCCCAAAAAAGCCAAGCTTTGGTAGACAAACTCGGAATCGGTGAAGTTGTCAAGCACAAAGGTTCACGAAAAACGCATACTAAAGGAGCCACCACGATTCTGAATGAATTCGCAGGCTTCCTCCTGCAAGGGAAGAGCAGCCAGAGACATGGACCCTCAAAAAATATCCAAATTCGAAGACAACGATGTTCTCCACCGTCTGAACGTCGTTGCTTCCTCTTAAATTCCATTTTAAAAGCATATACAGAAGATTTAAGGCAAATATACAGAAAGCTCAAGGTATCTCCACGCTGACCTTCGTCACTGGTGGGACAAACGAGTCTAAACCTCCCGAGAAAGCCAAGCCTTGGTAGACTAACTCGGAATCAAGCCCAGAGGTTCACGAAAAACGCATCCCAAAGGAGCCACCACGATTCCGAATATATTCGTGGGCTTCCTCTTGCAAAGAAAGAGCAGCTGGAGACGTGGACCCTCAAAAAATACCCAAGTTCGAAGACAATGATGGTTATAAGCTTATGCTTAATGAATGAAATTGAAGTTCGAGTACCTCCAGGCGGACCTTTGTTACTGGCTCGAGTCTTAAGTCACCCAAAAGTCAATGAAAGCCAAGCCTTGGTAGACCAAGTCGGATTCGGTGACGCTGTCAAGCCGAAAGGGACTCTGTCAATAGGTTCACGAGAAATTCCAAATTCAATCGCAGTCTTCCTCCTCGAGGAAAGAGCAGCTGGAGATGTAGACCCTCGAACAGGTGTTAAGGACTTTGGTAGAGTGTACACAAGGATCACTGAGCTGGTGGCAGAGAAACCACGGTTTTCTGTCGCTCTTGAAGTACTCTCGTAACCAGACATTTTCTGAGGTAATTTTCAAGTTCGGCGGAGATTTTCTTTTTAGAAAATTTGGGAAAATTTAGGAGGTTGGGGAATTTTCATGCTCAGTGGTGGACAAAAGCTATCTTTCCCTTTCCACCTTCACTATTGATGAAATTAACGAAGAAAAAATTTTTTTTATGCAAACTCCTTATCTTGGTCCCGGAAGGACGATTGATGATAGTATGGTTTTGGAATAATTGCTGGTGATAGCCTCCTTTTCAATGCTTACTACTCCTCCTAAGGTGCAAGGTAGAGTTCTCGACTTCACATTCATCTTGACTTCAACAAAATATTCTTCTACACTAAGTATTCGATTTTCATAGCACTATGGTACACTCCCCACACTAAAATGACTTTAGATTTACACTCGGTGTTCTAATATCAGTAAAAACAACTTACGTGGAGTGGAATATGTTAATGATAAAGGCTGTAATAGAGAGGGGTCGGCTCGCAGGTTGGCAGGTTGCACATCCCCACAGCTAGCTCCTGAAGACTTTCATATTTGCAAGCTATCAAAGACGAAGAAAGAAAATCAAACTTGGAAGCTAAAAAGCATCCAAAATTTTTGACTCTCAACGAAAATGACTCAAAACATGTCCAAGCATTTGTAGGCATCTTAATTGCCTCCACGATTGTTTATTTCCAAGCTACCCAAAACAATAAAACTTTGGTTCCAACTGTGTTGCGCCATCCACTTTACGGACGCGCCGAAAAAAATACGGCCATTTAATTCGATAAACAAACTACTTCCGCTCCACTTTATTTTTATCGCGCGTATTAAGGGCACGCGATATCAAATTACGGCCGCAATTACCGAGGCGGGCGGGCGATAAATTAAACGCCGGGCAAATAAGAAATTCGCCGGAGCACGGGGACCAGAATGGGCGAGAGATTTGCTGAATGAAAGCGTAAGTAGTACACGGTCGCAATTCATACATACTCGTACACACACACACACACATGAGAGGAGACCTTTCAAGAGAAATCCGAAGCACATACATGTAGTTCGTGGGCGGCGCGGCGGCGGAGACCATTCACGTTAGCTTTCGTTCATTGTTTCGCCGACAATGAGAACATCAATCTTTTCAGGCTTTCGCGAGGTGCGCACGCTTTCCTTTTCAAAAGTAATATGAAAACGAAATTTATGGAGCAATTCACGCGAACAATTAGAAGTGGGCGTCAAAAGTTATTACTAAGGTTCGGAATAACATATTCTGACGTCATCACGTCAGCTGGAAGGTATTCGAACAATCTCTTTCTCTCAGAGACCAATTCAACGCATCCACATAAAATTACACTCATCTGCGAGCAATAGATGTATTATCCCGTGAACTCATCACCATGCCGACAACAACAAATGGAATTCCAATCTCCTCCGGCCGAAGAATAATACATCATCACGCGCGCCTCATGACGCTGCCTTTTGTAATCATCGGCCGGAGCGCTGCCGAAAAAATGGGGCCCGAGATTGCTGCTCCTCGGACAGGGTGTAATTTAGGGCCGCGAGTAATTCCAGAAATTACACGTTGCCGCCGCTCGTGCACGCTCCCGGCCGCCCGCGTTTCCAGCGAACAATCGAATCCCACAGGCGGCCAATTACCCCCTCGATCGAAAAATGTACACCGCGTGCATGCACCACATAGTTTATCGTCGATGTGGAACCCCCCACGGGGTTCCCAACGAGAATTTTTCTTTCTTAAATCAAGATGTCGACGTTGACCACCAAAAAAAAAAAAGCCACCATTTCGAACAGGATCGCGGCCAATCCAGTTTCTGGGAGGAACTCCCGACTTGAGCTGATTTACGCGCAACCAAAATCAATAATTAAATATGAAGAAGCAATAAAGCAAATTGAATTGTACGTAAGAGGACCTAAAGAGGACCTAAATAGGACGTAAAGAGGAAAGAGAGAGATCTAGTTTGGGATCGATCTGTGTCACGCGATTTAATAATAATTTGTTTGGGGTTTAACGTCCCTCCACTTGAATTTATGGCCGCTGCAGTAACCGATATGGCAAGATGCCATGATCCGCTGCGGTTCTGGAATTAGCTCTGTTTTGATAAGCGAGCGCGTGAAATGGGCGAGATTGAAACGGATTCGGTTAACCGAGGGAGCATCTGCACGCGAAAGCGAAGCAACAACACATCATCGAAATCATTTGAAATAACTCGGCTTTATTTTTAAACCGATAGCTCCGAGACGTTCCCCGTCTTTGAACGCCCAGTCAGCTTTTCGTTGCGCCCATCAAAATGACAAATCAAAGGCAGAGCAAAGTTTAAAAAAATAAATGAAGTTGCAAACGTACCAATTAGACGTGGGTTTAGACCTTAAACTCTGCAGAGAATTGCTTGCTGGTCGTCGGTTGGGATTGCGATGAAGTTCTCGAGCTGCTGATGAGGCCCCAAATAATAAACTATACAAGGGTCACCATTGCAGTCAAAGTTTTGCAATAAATGAATTTTCAAACAACCCCAAAGGATGATGAAAACCTAAACGCCCACCCTTAAAGGATGAGGAAGTTTAGAAACCACGTTGGTGTGCTTTCCTTAATTCCATTTTCAGTTTTTCTCTTCGATTTTAAATTTTAAGGGCTTAAGAAGGCCTGGGAGTTAAACATAGGAAGTAATTCCCAACGGGGTAGATCCACTACCCTTGCCTAAAAATGCTAGTGTTGTACCACCACTCCGGAAAATCCAACCCAAGTCAGATCTGCGTGCGGACCTCTGTGACTGGTGGAATACTCGGATTTTAAACCTTCCGTGCATGCCAACTCGGGATCGGTGGTGTTGGCAAGCCCAAAGGTGTAAGTTCACGAGGAACGCATCCACAAGCAAGGAACGAGCAGCTGCAAGGAACGAGCAGCTGGAGATTAGACCCTCAAAGGATGTCGAAGCTCAAAAATAACGATGGTCCCTATGGTACGTCGTTGCTTTACCCTTGACGTTCTCATTCCCGGCAGGTGGGAACATCTGCTAACTGAAAGGAGGATCCTGGCATATTGTGTCTCAGGTGATCTCTACGACCTCTGTTAGGGAACCTTTGGGTATGACGAGCCCTTCGAATCTAAATTGCTGGTCTAATGCCTGGCTCCTACAGAGCCTTATCTGGCAGAGAGCCCAAGCACCATACTGGTGATGGTAGTATCGCGGAAACCGGTCGCCTGGAGGTCAATCTATGTTTCCTGCTGGAGTAGGGTTGGGGGAACGTCTGTTAGGGGACCTTTGGGTATGACGAGCTCTCCGAATCTAAGTTGGTAGACTAATGCCTGGCTTCTACAGAGCCTTATCTGGCAGAGAGCCCAACCACCATACTGGTGATGGTAGTATCGCGGAAACCGGTTGCTTGGAGGTCAATCTATGTTTCCTGCTGGAGTAGGGTTGGGGGAACGTCTGTTAGGAGACCTTTGAGTATGACGAGCCCTCCGAATCTAAGTTGGTAGACTAATGCTTGGCTTCTACAGAGCCTTATCTGGCAGAGAGCCCAACCACCATATTGGTAGTATCGCGGAAACCGGTTGCCCGGAGGTCAATCTATGTTTCCTGCTGGAGTAGAGTTGGGGGTTGATCGTTTCCGGTCGCTTGGATCGGACTCGCGAGAGTAGTGATTGCTAAACCGTATGCTGGGCTAGGGATGATGCTTTTCCATCCCAACCAACCGCCCGATCATCTGAAGACATCAATTTAGACATTGGCATGCATAGCTAGATCAGAAAGGTCTCATTTCACCAGAAGTGGACCGATCTAGTAACAAGTGCTTGTGGATGCAACTGCAAAGCTGTATCTGCACGTGTAAGCTGATTAGGCATATCTCAATCCGATGGCATGGATACAACAGGGTACAAGGGTGTGCAACCTAGCTACTGCGTGACGTTAGAAGATTTAAGGCAAATGTCCAGAAAGTTCAAAAGAAATCCGATGTATTTACACGCTGGCCCTCGTCACTGGTGGGATGTACGAGTCTAAATCTCCCTAAAAAGCCAAGCCTTGATGGACCAACTCAGAATCAGTGAAGTTGTCAAGCCCAAAGGGACCCTCCTGTCTATAAGTTCGGGAGAAACGCATCCTAAAGAAGCGGCCTTAATTGCAAATCCACTTGCATGCTCCCTCCTGCAAGGAAAAAGCAGCTGGAGACGTAGACCCCCAAAAAATATCCCTGTTCGAAGACAACGATAGTTTCCACCGTCTGTGCGTCGTTGCTTTCTCTTAAATTATATCTTAAAAGCTCACATTGAAGATTTAAGACAAATATCCAGAAAGTTCAAGAGAGGTCCGATGTGTCTTCACGCGGACCTTCGTTATTGGTGGGAGGTATGAGACTAAATCTCCCGAAAAAGCCAAACCTTGGTAGACCAGCTCGGAATCGTCAAGCCCAAAGAAACTCTGTCTATAGGTTCACCAGAAACGCATCCCAAAAGAGTCGCCTCGATTCCGAATCTATTCGTAGGCTTCCTCCTACAAGGAAAGAGCAGCTGAAGACGTGAACCCCCAAAGAAATATCCCAGTTCGAAGACAACGATGGTCTCCACCGTTTGTACGTCTTTGCTTTTTCTTAAATTCCATTTTAAAAGCTTGTACAAAAGCTTTAAAGCAAAAATCCAGAAAATTTAAGAGAGGTGCGATGTAACTTCACGCTGGCGGGACGTACGAGTCTATATCTCGCAAAAGTCTTGGTAAACCAACTCGGAATCGGTGAAATTATCAAGTCCAAAGGGATTCTGTCTATAGGTTCATGAGAAACGCATCCCAAAGGAGCCACTTCGATTCCGAATGGATTCGCAGACTTCTTCCTGCAAGCTGAAGACGTCAAAAAAATATCTAAATTCGAAGACAACGATGGTCTTCACCATCCGTACGTCGTTGCTTTTTTTTACATTACATTTTTAAAGTTCAAGCCAAAAATCTAGAAAGTTCAAGAAAGGATCAATGTATTTCCAGGCTGGCGAGACGTACAAGTCTAAATCTCCCGAAAAAGCCAATGAAAATCTTGGTAAACCAACTCGGAATTGGTGAAGTTGTCAACCCCAAAGGGATTCTGTCAATGGGTTCACGAAGGAGGAGCCCCCTCGATTGCGAATTCACTCGCAGACGTCCACTTGCAAGGGAAGAGCAGCTAGAGACGTGTACCCTCAAAAAATAACCAAGTTCTCCACCGTCTGTATGTCGTTGCTTTCCCTTAAATTCCATTTTAAAAGCGTATACAGAAGATTCAAGGCAAACATACAGAAAGCTCAAGGTATCTCCACGCTGACTTTCGTCACTGGTGGAACGAACGAGTCTAAATCTCCCGAAAAAGCCAAGCTTTGGCAGACTAACTCGGATTCGGGTAGTTGTCAAGCCCAAAGACATCCCAAAGGAGCTACCTCGATTCCGAATAGATTGGCAAGCTTCCTCTTGCAAGGAAAGAGCAGCTGGAGACGTGGATCCTCAAAAAATACCCAAGTTCGAAGACAATGATGGTTAAAAGCTGATGCAGAGGTTATCCAGGAATGAAATTGAAGTTCGAGTACCTCCAGGCGGACCTTTGTTACTGGCTCGAGTCTTAAGTCATCCAAAAGTCAATGAAAGCCAAGCCTTGGTAGACCAAGTCGGATTCGGTGAAGCTGTCAAGCCGAAAGGGACTCTGTCAATAGGTTCACGAGAAATTCCAAATTCAATCGCAGGTTTCCTCCTCTAGGAGAAAGTAGCTGGAGATGTAGACCCTCGAACGGGTGTTAAAGACTATGGTAGAATGTACACAAGGATCACTGAGCTGGTGGCGCAAAAACCACGGTTTTCTGTCGCTCTTGAAGTACTCTCGTAACCAGACATTTTCTGAGGTAATTTTCAAGTTCGGCAGAGATTTGGGAAAATTTAGGAGATTGGGGAATTTTCATGCTCAGTGGTGGACAAAAGCTATCTTTCCCTTTCCACCTTCATTATTGATGAAATTAACGAAGAAAAAACTTTTTTTATGCAAACTCCTTACCTTGGTGCTGGAAGGACGATTGATGATAGTATGGTTTTCGAATAATTGCTGGTGATAGCCTTCTTTTCATTGCTTACTCCTCCTCCTGAGGTGCAAGAGAGAGTTCTCAACTTCACATTCATCTTGACTTCAACAAAATATTCTTCTACACTAAGTATTCGATTTTCATAGCACTACGGTACATTCCCTTACATTAAAATGGCTTTAGATTTACCTTGGTGTTCTAATGTCAGTAATAACAGCTTACGTGGAGTGGAATATGTTAATGATAAAGGCTGTAATGGAGAGGGGTCAGCTCGCAGGTTGGCAAGTTGCATATCCCCACAGTTAGCTCCTGAAGAAATCCTTTTGCCAAGTTTATGACTTTTGTATTGACCATTGTGCAATCTGCTTACACATAGTACATGTAATTACAGAAGAGATTAGCTTAATTGTTTCCTGGATAATTTCATGCAGAATCGATTTTCAATTTCTGCTTATATTGTTCTCATTCGCTATTGTATTTGTACATTTGCGGTCGCTGGTGAAGGTATTTTCTTCAGCGTTTCATCATCCGGTGCGCGTATTTATATGGTAATATAGCAAATTACACAGTTGGAGATGTGGGAGCGCGCACACCAAGAAATGTGAGCAGGTCGGTTTTAGAAAGTATTTTTGCAGCCGGCGAAGAGGAAGCTCCGAAAAAAAAAAACCAAAACCCATCTCCCAGAAAGTGGAACGAACGAACGATAGATGCCAAGCGCCTTTACATAATCTCGTTCGGTCGCTCTGCGTCTGACTTATACATGATAATAAGTCAAAATGTTGCAACTGCCCGCGCAACAACGCTAAAATAATGGCGCATTGTGATAGCCGTCGACGAAAGTGGGTGTCGAATCGAGAGCTATGATTCGAGCCATCCTACGCTATCTTTTGTAACTTAGGCTTGGCCTGCAAAGAGCGATCTAGAAAATGTCTTGCGCGTATGTAACTCCAAGAGCGCTAATCTTTATTGCCGCCGAGCTCAGATCTTGTTCTTATTGGAAACGAAACGGTTAGCTGACCATAAATACATAAAAAAAATGAAGTTGGTGTGTTTTCGAGTTGAATTCCACGCATACCGAAACATTAATGTTCGTAAGGAACGATGGCTTATAAAATTTTAAGGCGTCTTAACATTGGATTAATGTCCTAATGACCGGTCAAGGAATACCCAAACAAAACAAATATTTTATATAAAAAAATCAAATAATTGAAGGATTGAAACGATTTAAATTTGGCGCTCTTCTAACACGTTGATAGATGGCGCGCTATATTTAACGTCGGTAAAGTCGAGCGGCTGAAACCTACAGCCGGCTACGAACAATGCGCAGGCGCGAGTGTACGCGATCTTTTCGAATTTCAGTGCTCACTTTAAAAACAAAAAATAACAGGAAAGGTTCTTTAAAAATTTGAATTTAACAAAAAAAAATGATGGCACGCCAATGTAAACCATACAGTACAAAAATTAATTAGATAAGAAACAAAAGAAAACCCAAACAAACGACAAACTGCAGAATTGCTTGAGCAGAAGACAAAAGACGATCATCGATTCTCATTCGGGTGGGAGCAACTCAAAGTCAAGAAACAAATGAGAAGATGAGAAAACAAATGAAAATTTTCAGGCGCAAAGCTTTTTGAAAATCAAACAAACATTCATTTGTTTTTTCTTTTTTGCATTTCGTTGTTTTCCTTTGTGACCTTTTTGTAAGCGACGCAGAGCTCTTTGAAAATCAAACTTTCTTTTGTTTTTTTTTTGCATTTCTTTGTTTTCCTTTGTGGCCTTTTTGTAAGTTTTTAAAATTTTAATCTGGCTTTCATTTGTTTCTTTATATTTTGTTAGTTTTCTTGGTTTAGCAAGAAAATCGCAGATCAAACTTCATTTGTTTCTCTACATTTAATTTTTTTTTTTTTTTTGAAAGCAAAAAATAAATGAAAAGTCCACAATTTCCGAACGTGAAGCTTTCGAAAATCAAATCAAAATTTTGTTTCTTCTTCTTTTTTGTTTCTTTTTGCCGCATTAACGTTCTTGTCACAAATAGAAGATCATGTCACCTCTTCTTTTGTTTTGTTAGCGCGTATGGCGATTTGATTCTTATACTCTGCCGCAGAAGCGTCGATTTTCTCTTGTTTTTTTTTTTGTTCACTTTATTCTTCCTATTTCGACGTTGCTTGTTTATTGTTTTTTTTTTGTTCTCTTCTTTTGTTCTCTTGTCAGTCTTAATTTTTGAAGAATCCGCCTTCTCTTCATTTTCTTCATATGTACATATTATTCTTTTGTTTATTCGGGTTTGATTATCTTAAACTTCACCAGAAAATTGTCGATCTTCTTTTGTTTCAGAGATTAGCTTTTTTGGTTTCTTTCTGTAAGCCAGATAATCGCCGACTTTCGACGGGCTGCCTTCGAAAACCAAATAAATCAAGCTGCTTTCATTTGTTTCTTTAAATTTCATTATATATTTCCTTTTTGTTTTTTTCTTTATCAGCAAGGAAAAGAAAACATCGCCGATTTCCGACAGGCAGCCTTTGAAAGCCAAAATAAAACAACGTTTCTTTTGTTTCTCTGTAATTATTCTTTTCTAAGCGATAATAAGTAAATAAAAAGTCGACGATTTCCGACATGGAACTTTCGAAAATTACGTTTTTGTTTCGTTTTTTTTTTGTTTCTTTTTGTCGCGTTAATTTTTTGTTACAATTAACAACATATCGTGTCATCTCTTCTTTTGTTTTGTCTTGGCGATTTGATTCTTACGCTCCGCTACAGAAACGTCGATTTTTTTTTGTTCACCGTATTCTTCGTATTTCGACGTTGTCTGTTTCGTTGTTTTTTTTTGTTTTCTTCATTTGTTTTCTTATCAGTCTTGATTTTTAAACAATCCGCCTTCTATTTTCTCTTTCTCATTTTCTTCATACATACAGATTATTCTTCTGCTTGTTTTTTTTTTTTTTTTTGTTGGCAGGTTTGATTATCTCAAACTTCAATAGAAAATTGTCGATCTTCTCTTGTTTCAGAAATTAGTTTTTTTTTGTTTCTTTTTGTAAACAAGAAAGTAGCCGATTTTCGACGGATACCGCTTGAAAGTCAAATAGAACTAACTTTCATTTGTTTCTTTGTATTTATTTATTTTTTTTAACAAATAAAACTAGCTTTCATTTGTTTCTTTGTATTTCATTTCTTTTTGTAAGGAAAAAATGAATGAAAAGTGGACGATTTCCGACTTTTGAAAATCAAATCAAGTTTTTTTTTGTTTCTTGTTGTTGTCTACAATTAACATTTCTTGTCACCTCTTCTTTTGTTTTGTTTGTTCCGTTGTTTTTTGGTTTCTTCTTTTGTTTTCTTGTCATTCTCGATTTTTGAACAATCTGCCTTTTGTTTTCTCTTCATCATTTTGTTCATACATCAATATTATTCTTTTGTTTGTTTTTTTTTTTTTTTTTTTGTTGGTGGATTTGATTATCTCAAACTTCACCAGAAAATTGTCGATCTTCTCTTGTTTCAGATTTTTGTTTTCTTGGTTTGTTTTTGTCAGCAAGAAAATAGCCGATTTTCGACGGATACCGCTTGAAAGTCAATTCTCATTTGTTTCTTTGTGTTTCTTTATTTTTTTTAACAAATAAAACTAGCTTTCATTTGTTTCTTTGTATTTCGTTTCTTTTTGTAAGCAAAAAAATGGATGAAAAGTCGACGGTTTCCGACTTTTGAAAATCAAATCAAGTTTCTTTTTTTTTTGTTTCTTGTTGGCGATTTGATTTCTTACGCTCCGCTACATCGATTTTCTTTTGTCTTTGCTTTTTTTTGTTCACCGTATCTTCGAACTTCGACGTTGTTTGTTCCATTGTTTTTTTGGTTTTCTTCTTTTGTTTTCTTGTCAGTCTCGATTTTTCAACAATCCGTCTTCTGTTTTCTCTTCGTCACTTTTTTCATACATTCTTTTGTTTTTTTTTTAACTTTTAATTATCTTAAACTTCGCCAGAAAATAGTCGATCTTCTTTTGTCTTAGAAATTAGTTTTTTTTTGTTTCTTTTCGTAAGCAAGAAAAAAGCCGATTTATGACAAGTAGCAGCAACACCGCCAGCAGCAGCAGCAACAGCCCTGAGGAAGTTCTTCTGCAATGGAGAACGAAACGTCGACAGTAGAAGCAATCCTGGTGTGGTTCCGACCGGAGGCCAATTCAACTTGCTTTCATTTGTTTCTTTGCATTTCGTTTTTTTTTTATAAGCAAAAAATAAACGAATGAAAAGTCGACGATTTCCGTCTTTTCAAAATCAAATCAAATTTTTCTTTGTTTCTTGTTGTTTACAATTAACATTTCTTTTCATCTCTTCTTTTTTTCTGTTGGCGAATTGATTTCTTACGCACCGCTGTAGAAACGTCGATTTTTTTTTGTTTTTTGTTTGCCGTATCTTCGTTGTTTGTTTTAAGGTTCCTTTCTGGTTTCTTCTTTTGTTTTCAGTCAGTTTTGATTTTTGTACAATTCGCCCTTTGTCTTTTTTTCTTCGTCACTTTCTTCGCACTTTGTCATTCATTATTCGAGTTTTCTTTGAGTTCATTTACGTAAGCCTTTAATATTTCGTAATTACATTCGAGATTTCTGACTTTTTTCTGTTGGTAGTTTGACTATTGTCACCAGAGAATGGTCGATCTTCTTTTGTTTCAGAAATTAAAATAATAACCCCTAAAGTCCCTGAAGCCAAACGAAGTAGCGCAATTCGCAGCCATTTTGATTCCAAATTGCGCGCCAATTTTAAAACATCGTTACAGCCGATTTTCAATGGACAACCCTTGAAAGTCAAATAAAATTTGCTTTCAACTGTTTCTTTGTATTTAATTTTTTTTTTTGTAAGCAAGAAATAAGTGAAAAAGTCGACGATTTCCGCCTTTTGAAAAGCAAATCAGTTTTTTTTTTGTTTCTTGTTTACTATTAACGTTTCTTGTCATCTCGATTTTTGTTTTCTGTTGGCGATTTGATTTCTTACGCTCCGTTAGAGAAACGTCGATTTTCTTTTGTTTTTGTTTTTTCTTTGTTCACCGTATTTTTCGTATTGCGACGTTGCTTGTTCCGTTGTTTTTTGGTTTTCTTCTCTTGTTTCCCTTGTCATTCTCGATTTTTGAACAATCCGCCTTTTGTTTTCTCTTCACCATTCTCTTCATTCATACAGGGTGATTAATTCTGTTTTTTTTTTGTTTTAATTAAAAAATAGTTCTCATTGCAATCAACTTTTGGTTTGAATATTTCTACAATTTTTTTTCTTTGTTGTAGTAGGTACAAGGTCGATGGAAATTCCCGCATGTACGGCAACAGTGCACATGAGTTTTTTTAATCACCCTATACGTCGAAGTTCTTATTGGGGCGCCATCTATCTTAAGCATATTGGAACGGCGCCAAATTTAAATCGCCTAATTGTTTCTGATTCGTCTTTTATTTTTATTTATTTTTTTAATTTGAGGATATGCATTTTTTTTCTTCTTGACAGTCGCTTCCTATTTGGAAAAAGCAAGTGCAATTTTCTCCGTTAATTAACACAAAAAAAAGAGACAATCTCCACCTTCGATTCGACGCTAAACAGGCGGCAATTAATCCCGAAGACGGAAATGACTTTCACAGCGGAATCTAATAATAATCGTCAGGATGGCCCCCTTCTTTCAGACGAGGCCATCCACCGTCGATCGATCGATTGTGTTGTAAGTCACGGACCATTTTCGATTCAACACGTCAAAGTTAATTCTACTGCGCTCATAATTTATGTATAATTAAATTATTTACGCCTAGGTGCAGGTGAAGCTTGAAGGAAATGTCAGCTGTGCTCAGGGCCGGACTTAAAACTCGACGGCCCCGAACAAATTACTCCAAATTAGGAATAGGAAGTCATCAATTTTAGCTTCGTTCCATTTGATAGTTAAAAACCATATTTTGCCTTCGATGGAACACATTGATGCGTGCAATCGTCTCCCACCAAGCTTGTGGTACTGCGTAAGTCAAGTCATGATCGTTCTTAGGAAGCACAATGCGATCTGCCAGGCAGCTGTTCATCAAAATCGCCTAATAGTGTTTGCTGCACGGTACAACACCATTCTCGACGAGTATCCAGGTCAACGTTAGCCATTTCTTTGCCAAAATAACGCCATCTCAAGGACCATAAACCCTTCTCATGTTACGCAATCACAAATACGTGTTTAGAGAACTCGTTAAATTTCCTAATTATACAATGACGACGATTACTGTCTTCTTGAGTGAGCAAACTGAAATTGGTTTATCAGAAGCGGAGTTTCCTGCATTGGATGTGGTGCAGTTGAAATTACGATAGCAGAGCATGAGTCACGCATCCGCTGTGCGTGCATTATCACTTCTTCGTCATAAATTATCTTCGCGCGGCTTAATCCGCGACCCAGAGAGCCCGCAAGTCGTTAATTTAGCGCCTCATGCTCTCTCTATTAATAATTTATCGCGTTTCGTAATCGGAACGCTCAAACAATCCATGCATAATTCATCGCCGTTCTCTAGTTCACGTTACTCCGCACGCCGAGCTCAGGTGTAAACATCCCGCACGTGATTTATTGCTAATTGAGATCAGCTAACGCAAATACAATTGGAATTTTGCTTTTTTTCTAAATATTAACATTGACACACCAGTTTCGACGAGAGGTTGTAACGTTAAATGCACGGAAAAAGAGATGGGCATGTGCAATTAGATAGAATAGCACGTACATACAACATAATGGAATACTCTAGTTTACTTTCCTAACAAGTTTGGACTGCTTTTCATGAGCTGTTGCCCCAGGTAGGTCAATGGAGATGGGCGTGATTTAAAGGGCGCCAGGATGAACAATAAACCAGCGACTTAAGGTCACTATTAACACAACTCAGAACTATTGCGCCCGAGTGCTCCGTTTAAAAAGACTCGTTATGGTTAAAACATAGAGTTTGAAAGTATTAAATACGTAAAGAAAGAAATAGCAACAACTTCAATATCGTTACGGTATTTTTCGGAAGGTCCTCAAGGTCTAGATTTAGTCGACGTACAACAACGTTGCTCGTCACAAACATACGTAGTTAATAAAGAACGATTTCCTCCTTCAAAATCGCCTTGAAGTAACGACCAATTACCATCATTCCGGGGCAGGAAAAATTACGAGCCGAGGTAAATTATGTTGATGGATGACGGCGATAAAACTCTCGCGTTGCTCCGGTGGAACAGATGATAGGCGTAAATTTATTTAATAGGTTAGTTAAGGGTGCAAGGCGAGAGTTATTGTCGCGGAGTACAATGGGAGCGCTCGTCGGAAAGAATTACTACAATGGGACAATATTACCGATGACGCTCGCGCAATAAAGATGGATTATTTTTGGTGTTAACATGACCGTGGATTGTTTTTTTTTTTTTATTTTTCTGGGCCGGGCGACGTTTAGAAACTCGACTTTCTCCTCACGTCGCGTCGGTTCGCCCGATCGTCTTAGCCGCAGTTAATTGAAATCAAAAAAGTGTTTTACATTTTCGGAAGGAACCGATACGTTTAAGCGATTCCTTGTAAACGGGGCGATTTCCAAAAACATCACCAGTTTACGAGCTTCTCCACACTTTTACCATCAAACTAATCATGATCTATCAAGACACTCAGGTATGTAGAGTATTTTTAAGACTGGTTGCTACAGTTTTAAGTTTTCAAACGAAAATAAGTCGGCAACACTCCAAACTTTTAGCCGATTTAGGCTTTCGAGTGGCAACCCTGCCACTGGAACCGCATGCATCGAAGTATTCCTTTTATAGACATGTAAAACTTCTTCGGTTTCTGATTGGTGGTTGATATCACGCGATTATGTTTCCGCGTTCTCTCTCACCCCGCTGCTTGGTTTCAGCGCATCACTTTTCGTTTGCTCGTGCTGGTGTGTACATCGGTTTCGAATGGCAACCCTTGCACTGGAACCGCGTGGATAGAGGTATGGTTGACATCACGCGATTATGTTTCTTCGTTCCTTCTCACCCCGCTGCTTGGTTTCAGCGCGTCACTTTTCATTTGTCGTGCTGGTCTGGTTGTGCTTTGAGTGGCAACCCTTGCACTGGAACCGCGTACATCGAAATATTCCTTTCATGGGCATGGAAAACATCTTCGGCTTCTGATTGATGGTTAACCATCACGCGTTTATGTATCCGCGTTCCTTCTCACCCCGCTTGGTTTCAGCGCGTTACTTTTCGTTTGTTCGTGCTGGTGTCTCTATCGTGTGGTTATGCTTCGAGTGGCAGCCCTTGCACTGGAACCGCGTGCAGCGAAATATTCCTTCTATGGGCATGTAAAACTTCTTCGACTTCTGATTAGTGGTTGACATCACTCGATTATATTTCCGTGCCTCTTCTCACCCCGCTGCTTGATGTTAGCGCATCACTTTTCGTTGTATATCGTGTGTTTGTGCTTCGAGTGACAACCCTTGCACTTCTTCGGCTTTCGATTAGTAGTTGACATCACGCGATTATGTTTCCGCGTTACTTCTCACCTCGCTGCTTGGTTTCAGCGCATCACTTTTCGTTTGTCCGTGCTGGTCTGGTTGTGCTTTGAGTGGCAACCCTTGCACTGGTACCGCATACATCGAAATTTTCCTTTCATGGGCATGGAAAACATCTTCGGCTTCTGATTGATGGTTAACCATCACGCGTTTATGTGTCCGCGTTCCTTCTCACCCCGCTTGGTTTCAGCGCGTCACTTTTCGTTTGCCCGTGCTGGTGTGTACTGTGTGTTTGTGTTTCAAATAGTAACCCTTGCACTGGAACCGCGTGCATCGAAATGTTCTTTCTATGGGCATGTAAAACATATTCGGCCTTTGATTAGTGGTTGACATCATGCGATTATGTTTCCGCGTTCCTTCTCACCCCGCTGCTTGGTTTCAGTGCGTTACTTTTCGTTTGTTCGTGCTGGTGTCTCTATCGTGTGGTTATGCTTCGAGTGGCAACCCTTGCACTGGAACCGCGTGCAGCGAAATATTCCTTCTATGGGCATGTAAAACTTCTTCGACTTCTGATTAGTGGTTGACATCACTCGATTATATTTCTGTGCCTCTTCTCACCCCGCTGCTTGATGTTAGCGCATCACTTTTCGTTGTATATCGTGTGTTTGTGCTTCGAGTGACAACCCTTGCACTTCTTCGGCTTTCGATTAGTAGTTGACATCACGCGATTATGTTTCCGCGTTACTTCTCACCTCGCTGCTTGGTTTCAGCGCGTCACTTTTCGTTTACCCGTGCTGGTGTGTATATCGTGTTTTTGGGTTTTCGCTGGAAAACTTACGTCGGAAATTGCACCACTGATATGACGTTCAATGTAGTCTTAGCATGTTTCTGAGTTAAATGACTTCATTTTAATTCAGAAATGAATGCCATAAGTACGTGCGTTTCTTTAGAAAGTTGGTTTAAAAACAAAATGGTGACCAGGTACACAGTTGATCGAACAATTAGGGTACACAATCCACTGTTTACTTGATAGATAGGTACACTATGGATCGTAAATCACTATCTGCGCAAGTCAAACATCAAATTTCATTCAATACTGAATGCCGCGAAAGTCAAAGCTTGTGAGAATAATACTGAAGATGCTATGAAGAAGGCATTGCAATAGATAAGAGAAGGCAAGGTCGACCTCGCCTTTTCTACCGTAAGGCGTTATTGTTTGAAGCTTAAGCCGTTTGATAACATGTGGTGGCAAGTGAATTATCTTGAAATTGCGAAACGAGATGGTTACGTAGGTGTTAGGCCAGCGACCTGGCGCGGAAACAAGACGGCTTACAAAACAGGATGTCACCGGCGATTTCCGGCCGCCCGAGAGCCAACCTGGCCGGTAATGGGCCGGCTAATTATCGCCTGTGTCACCGCCTATTTTCGGCGAGATTTCTCCGATGCGCCAGCCCCGATTCAGATTCAAATCGGGCGCTCTATTTTCGGCCCTTAATTGCGTGTTGATTCTCGCGCAAGTTCAAAGCCCGCGGTTTCAATGAGGGGCGTTGAAATTTGCACGGAAAAGAATTCGCCAGTTCATTAACTTACTGGAGATGCTGCTGCCATTCATTGCTGGCGAACTTAATTGCAGATTGACTGAGGGAGAGAGAGAGGGTTCGTAACAATATAAGTTACATTACATATTTTTTTGGGACCATCGGCTATTTTGCAACGCACTTTCTAAGAGCATTCCTCTTGTCACCTACCTCACCCAAGATAAACGTGTTATTAATTAATTATTTGAGAAGATAAACGACGGTGCGATGACACCAGCACCGGCCAAAGAGCCAGGAAAAGTTTTCCCGTTTCCTCGGCAGCCTTTCATCCGTGCAGCAACTTCAGCAATTCGATTATTCAAAATAGGACGCAGGTGTGAGGCGTGCGTCTAATTTAAACTTGTGCATCCGCGATTTCGAACGATTCGGTCAGAAACTAATAAAACAAACCGAAAGTTGAGCGCGAGCCAAAATTACAACGCACGGCCCCCATGGTGATGAAATCATAATTGCGTTAATTGTTTGCGTTGACTTGACAGTTAATCAATTGAGGTGCAATCAACCGCAACGCCCTTCCTTCCGGATGGAAGGCTCTGTGGTTGATTTCAAAAACGTCGCGGGGACGGTTTTAGTCGCCGTGGAATTTTCGAAAACCGATCGTAAACAATCTCCGCCGACAGGGGAATAAGAGGTAATAAATTAGCGGCGAAACGTGTTACATACTTAATTATACGTAAGTACGTACCTGGGCTCGTGTAAATATAATTTACGAGGCGCGACACACATTCGGCTTCCAGGACAAGCATCTTTCACGCTCGAGGTGCACACTCACCTGCAAAGAAATTAAGAAATTATTTTTATTTCCAATTTACGCAAAAAAAAGTGCATAAAACTAAATGCGTGAAGAAGAAACGAATGCGTTCCCGAAGGTACATACGCGTAATTAGGGATGGATTATTTTTATTTTCCTAAATCTGTACATATTTTCTATTTTTTTGGGGAATTGCAATGTCCCCATATCGTTAAATATATCAATGTATCGAAATACGAAGAAAAAGAAACAACGATTACCCGGTGAAATAGGATAGAAGCAAAAAAGAATGAAAAAGTAATTCAGTAAGGCGAACTCAAGCAAACAACAACCAAATACGAAGAAGATGATGGAAAAAAACAAAAGAAAACTGACAGTTCTCCGGGGGAGTGTTTGAAAATTACAAAAAAGACTAACGAGAAAATGTTACTGTAGGAAAATGCATTCAATTCTAATATTTCGAATTACGCTGTATGGAGTGAAAACTCAAACGACCGACATGTGCGTACGTGCATTGACGATTGCACAAATAAATCTTGTGTCATTGTGTATGTTTTGTTTATGTCGAGAACCTGCGCTGAATGCAACAAGTGCATTGACGATTGCACAAATAAATCTTGTGTTATCGTGTGTGTTTTGTTTATGTCGAGAACCTGCGCTGAATGCAACAAGTGCATTGACGATTGCACAAATAAATCTTGTGTTATCGTGTGTGTTTTGTTTATGTCGAGAACCTGCGCTGAATGCAACAAGTGCATTGACGATTGCACAAATAAATCTTGTGTTATCTTGTGTGTTTTGTTTATTAATTATTATTATTAATTAGATTCTGCGCAGTTATTGTCAGAAGCACAGACGAGCCTTCTGTGCAGTCATTGTCGGAAGCGTCGAAAGCACACACAAGCCTTCTGTGCAGTAGCATCCACCGCAACACACATCTCCTATGCGGCAATTGTTACGTTTTGATTTATTTAAACGATTCTGCCTGCAGATTTTTGGTTTACGAATTTCAACATCGCGTGAATATACATGCTTTGTTGGACTTCTGACAACACTGTAACGCTTGCCGGAAACGTCTATTTGACTCTCGCTTTCTCATTGGCTCTTTTCATTGAAACTATTGACGTCTTAATTATTCTATTGGCCACGCCATTGTGTTGCTAGGATGCCGGAAATGCTCTGATTTCCCGGCCATCTTTGCTTCTTACCACTTGTTTTTGGCAGTGCATAAGAGAAGACGTGTATCGATTATTCTCGTGAATTGTGCCAATTTATTGCAAATTCAATTAATACGGTGTGTACCGGAAAGATTATTGTTGCTCACGCTGTGAAACGTTGTTTACGTTTTAAACCAACAACTTTGCAAAATCGCAGGTAACGTTATCTATATTCGGCTAATGGCCGACCTTCTCCTTTCAGGGTCGTTTTAGTGTCAGATTTAGTTTTGATTTAGTCTTAGTTTAGACTTGGTTTTCGTTTGCGAAAATAAAGGATCCTCGTCTTTGGAATTGTTTAAATATCTCCAGCTGGTGTAACATTTTTTTGGGTTGACGTCATCAACCCAAAGCGAGGGCCATCAAATCAAGTTTCGTCACTGTACGAATTTTGGACGCTAGACGCGGACAACTATCGCCCTCTGTTCAAGGCGGAACGCACGGACACACAGCTGACAGGATGTTTGACGTACCGTTGTGTTTTATTTCTTTCTATTTTGGTTATCTTTTGACTAATGAATTTGAGGCATTTAAAAGCCTATAGTTAATTAGTTAAATTTAGAATTATCGTTTATCGTTGTTGCCTTTGGGCATTTTATGTGCAATCAGATCTGATTAATCGCAGTTGTTTTTGAAGTTATAGTTTTGAATTCCCTCTATCGTATTACAGTACCGAGCTGTTCTTTTTGATTTATTGACGATTGCACAAATAAATCTTGCGTTATAGTGTGTGTTTTGTTTATGTCGAGAACCTGCGCTGATTTATTGACGATTGCACAAATAAATCTTGTGTTCATTGTGTGTTTTGTTTATGTCGAGAAACTGCGCTGATTTATTGACGATTGCACAAAAAAATCTTGTGTTATTGTGTGTTTTGTTTATGTCGAGAACCTGTATTGTGTGTGTTTTGTTTATGTCGAGAACCTGCGCTGATTTATTTACAATTACACAAATAAATCTTGTGTTATTGTGTGCGTTTTGTTTATGTCGAGAACCTGCGCCGAATGCAACAAGTGTATTAAATCTCCTGAAGTTTCGAAGTTACCTACAGCGAACACTGCGAGACCTTGGGAACGGTTCCGAAGTGGTTACAGCAGTTGAAGTTTATTCCCTGGAGCCCTGGTTTAATTTAATTAATGACCCAATGCCAAATTTTTCAGGAGTATTAGCTTCACTTCAGGAAAAGTGCAAAGTTGCAAAGATGTTAGTGGGTTAGGCCCCAGGTGTGATAGCATCATAACGAGCGATCTCTTTAAACGTCGGCTTTCAAAAACCACCAGACACTCTATCAATCAATTTATTTGATCCAACGGACATATTACATCCGATAAATCTATTTTCGTAATTGTCAAGGACGATGACAACTCTAGGAGTTTCGAAAGGCGGGCTTCTAGGTGATGCTGGAATTATACTCAAAGCTTCTGGAAAAAGCTGAATAACTGCGATACCAACAAAATTAACTTGACTGACTCATCATTTGATCCAAAAACAAAAACAAAAACGTCCATTGAACACGGAATTAAATATCTCAGCAGGTCTTTGAGTCCCCCCTTGAAAATCAATGAGTTCTAAGTGCGCACTCATTCCCGAATAATTCCGTAATATTTGTTTAAAGTACGTTCAAATATTTACTCGTGCTTGCTACGTATCTGAGGCATTATGTAATCGCCGTTTTTCTCTGACGCAACCGCCTGCGTATTTCTCCCGATGTTTCAGTCTTTTTTTTAAAGTCCGATAATTTTAATCACCCGACCAAATAATAATTAGCATTTAATTGAATCGGGATCAAATCCGTTCGTTCATTGAGCGTTTAATGGGCCGAAGTGCTCTTCGGAACTCGTTCGTTTGCGTTCTAGCTCGGGCGAGCATACACGCGTTCCACATTCCTCGGATTCTGTTATTGGCATCGAAAGAAAGAAAGAAAGGAGAGAAAAAAACGCGAGCAACCTTTGCGCGGTGGGAGGTCACTTAAAAATAGAGAGAAGTATTTGCCTCCTTTCTAAGCGCTTTAACTGTCGCATGTAATCTAGATTCCATTGGTGGAACTTAACGGTTTTGCTTTGTGCATGGTGTTCCCATACATGGGATTTTGCTGGTTCTCCAAATGTATTACTACACGTTCAACAAATTCGTCTTGGATAAGTCCCTTTGCTCATCACTGTACATCGTTCTCCGTTCTCGTTCTCGTTCTCGTTCTTTAAGCGAGTGACTTAGGTACAAATGCAGAATGTGCCTCGTCTCTGTCTATCGGGTATGTAAATATTTGTCGTTATCGCAGTAGATCCCATGAGGTGATTGTTGCCATGAGACCAGAAGTAAAAGCAGCAAAGCAACCTTTCTGGGTGGATGCGGACCGCAACTCGCTCTTTCACAAGACGATGAAAAAGAAGGAAAAAGCAAAGAGCTTCTCAATAGCACCATCACTGCAATTAGCCTATCTTAATAGCTTCGCGTTACGTGTTTAGGTGTGAACGCGAAGTTAATGAGGTGACTTTACTTTGGTTTTTTATGCCGTCGATGTTCTGCAAATTGGCATAATTTAAGTCGATAAGTGGTATGAAGTTTATATCTGTAATCGCGCCTGCATGCACGGGCTAGGCCAGTGGAAATTTAATTCCCAATTTAAAAGATGTCAAAACAGAAACTTCTGCTTACATGCTCTTATGTCAGTTGGATTTGTTACGTAGTTTTCCGATTATTTACGAAAGAAAAACGGATCACAGTTATCCAGGTTTCGCGATGCACCTGGTTTCGCACGGATCGTGGGAACTCAAGGTCATCTTTTGTTTATCCAATTTAATGAAATTGTATTCTTTGAAAAAAATACCTCAGATTTCCCTAATTCAAATGCAATTACGTTCATAACCACGTGATATTTGTAATGTTCTGAATGGAACCTAATTACCAAAATGGATTTCGCAATTTAGTAAAAGGCCTATTTTATTTGGGGGGGAAACTTTGATATCACGGTGCAAGGGATTTGATAATAATGAAGGGCGTGTGGGGGGTGGTGAAAGCAGGGAAGAAAAAGCGAGATGATGGATGAATCACCTAATCACGCATCCCAAAATATACTACCCCAGTTTCAGACCAGGGGCAAAGCCGTTTATTGTAAGCTAATCAGCCGTGGCGCGCTCTTTGATCTTTTGACGAGTGACTCACGCGCTCTTTTTTACCGGCGCGGCGCGGCGCGGCGACGAGCGTTCACCTGCGGGCATTTAGCTGGAAACTGCCAGCTTTCAATCAGCGAACGCGACTATTTTCGTGACATTCCGCCGTCGGCGGTATTTCGGCTCGAAAACGCACAAATCGAAAACGACCGCGTCGAGGTATGACGAATATGAGGAATGCAGGGGATCACGTTGGCCGTGGATGCAGACAGGTGCTGTGGGCCGACGACCCGAAGAGCGCCACCGCTAATTGCGAGTTGCGGTGTCTTTTTATCGTCGTCGAGGTTTTGCTCGGCGACGGGTTTGCTGCTACTTTTCTTCTTCTTCTTCGACGTCTGAGGAATAAAAGCCACGTTGCACTTCGGGTGAGACCAGAAAGTAAAATTATTTCATATACGAGGGACGTCCAGACAAACAATTGCTCAACCTCATAGTTAATGATAAGAGAATGGGAATGGGAATGGGAATGGGTTTAGGAATGGGTTTAGGAATGGGTTTAGGAATGGGTTTGGGAATGGGTTTAGGAATGGGTTTGGAAATGAGTTTGGGAATGGGAGGGGTAAGGAGTAATGTTCTTCCTTTCATTCTTTTTTTTTTCACGAGTTTTATGTTTATTCAAATAATAACACACGCGCCAGATGATAAAATCAATAATTTCCTTCAACATTTTCAATTATCGCTTGATATAATCGCGGCTCGTCCATCTGCAGCTGCATTTTAATCGGAATTCGTGGTCGGCGCGTTCGAAAAACGCAAGAAAAACCGGAGACTGCTTAAGATAACCAATCTTATTACGATACAGTTAGCCGGTGGATGTTCAGCCAAGAAAGTCGATTAAAATGCAGATTATGTTTGCGTTTTATTAGCGCATAGCCGCCGCCTGATAATTATTATTACGTCCGCTTATCGTGCTCGAGTCGAGGAAACGTGTTGTATTTAATAACATGTGTAGTTGTTGCGGGTAAGTTCATTACGCAATCAGGAACGGAGCGATAATTGCGTTAAGTCGATTGAAAACGACGTTAGATCTCATTGGCGATTTTTGTCGGAGACTTCCAGCTAATAATAAGTCGCTTAATGAGGTGTATATTGAATAACAAGGTCTTTTTCTTTTTGTAACTACGTAATTTGCATCGCAGATTTCCTTAGCTTAAAGGAAGGAGCTGTCCGCGTAAGTAGTTACAAAGATGAAAAACTTTTTCTTGCTATCTCAGCTGATGACGTGGAATTTTGGTTGACAGCAGAAATCCAACCACAACGAGGGTACCAACCGGTGGAACCAGAGTGGGGTCCGCAGGAGGTGAAATAAGTGCTCGGTGAAGTGTATTGGGCGGTTTGAAAAGTGTCGTGTTGCGCAATCGTACGGACATAAATAATCTAAATCGGTTAAGTTAGTTTATAGCAAATATTTTGTTAGAAAATGAAGAAAATTAATATAATCCGGATAACAGTATTAATAGTTAACAAAAACACACACAAAAGATTAGTTAGGAGAAAAAAAAATCTTTAAAAATCAGGAGAGTTTACGAAATTAGGTTATGCGAAGGAAGATTTCATTAATTAATTCACTTATCGTCTAGATCAACGACGACGAACCCACGGCCCGCCAGAATATTTCGAGTGACCCCTGTAGATATTTATAAAGTGTATAGAAATTTCGATTTCGTAGAATTTTTCTCTTCACCTCAATAATAGACATTATTTATTATTTTTTTTTTTTGCTATGACCACGACCTACCAGATTTCATGAGAGTGTGTCTCATCCGGCCTTCGCTGGCACAACTCACCCAAAAAAAAAATTACAAAATCGGCAGCGAATTGTGTATATCCGGAACGGAACGTCATTTTCAATTAAAGTCAAGTTCAGTTAAGTTAGTTTATAGTAATGTTTAGTTAGAAAATGAAGAAAATTAATTTAATCAGGCTAACAGCACAAAAACACAGAAGAGATTTTTAGTTAGGAAAAAAAAATCTTTGAAAATCACGCGATTTTAAGGTAGTTTTGAGTTTACGAAATTAGGTTATGCGAAGGAAGATTTGATTAATTAATTCACTTATCATCTAGATCAGCGATGGCGCACCCACGGCCCGACAGAATATTTAGAGTCACCCCTGTAGATATTCATAAAATGTACAGAAATTTCGATTTCATAGAATTCTTCTTTTCACCTCAATAATAGGCATTATTTATTAATTTTTTGCTATGGCCACGACCTACCAGATTTCACGAGACAGTGTGTCTCATCCGGCCTCCGCTGGCGCCACTCACCCCCAAAAAAAAATGTTACAAAATCGGCAGCGAATTGTACATATCCGGAACGTCATTTTCAATTAAACTCAAATTCAGTTAAGTTAGTTTATAGTAATGTTTAGTTAGAAAATGAAGACAATTAATTTAATCAGACTAACAGCACAAAAACGCAGAAGAGATTTTTAGTTCGGGGTAAAAAAATCTTTGAAAATCACGCGATTTTAGGGTAATTTTGAGTTTACGAAATTAGGTTATGCGAAGGAAGATTTGATACACTTATCATCTAGATCAGCGATGGCGCACCCACGGCCCATCAGAATATTTAGAGTGACCCCTGTAGATATTTACGAAGTGTATAGAAATTTCACTCACATCGCCCCTAAAAAATTTACATAATCGGAAGCGAATTGTGTATATCCGAAGCATCATTTTCAATTAAAGTCAAGTTCAAGCGATTTGTGTGTTTCATTAGCTTATTTTTTTTATTCCTTTATTATCGCGTTTACGTAAATAATTACTATTATTATTAAAATTAAAACAAGAAATACTGTCGATTTTCTTTTGTTTTTCATTCACCTTATACCTTGTTACTTCGTTATTGTTTGTTTCATTTCGCTTTTGTTTTTTTTTTATATAATGATTCTTTCGTACTTCATTGATTTCTTGCGTTTTTCTTTTGTCTTTCTTTTTGTCAGTTTTTGATCTCTCGTCGGAGAATTAGTTTTCTTGGTTATTTTGTTGTAATCTCCCGTGTTTTGTTTTGTTTAAAGTTTGCTTTTGTTTCTTTGCGGGGAGATGCAAAAAATCAAAATTTCAATTCTCGAAATTGATTTTTTTCAATTGTTTCCCTCTTTTGAGGGGTTGACCTTGATCTTTGACGTTTTCAAAACTTTGCTCTTGAAAATCCGGGTTTTACTTTCAATTTTCCCTATTTTTGAAATTTTTTGCATTTTTTAATTGGCTTGACCTTGACATTTTCGAAACTCGATATTCCATTTTTTCATTTTTTTTTCATTTGGGGGTGGTCTTGACCCTTCAAACCTCAAACTCTCAAAATTCTAATTCTTTTACATTGTCCCTATTTTTGACAATTTTTTTAGCTTGACCTTGAACATTTTCGAACCTCGATATTTCAATTTTTTTTTTTAATTTTTTCTCATTTTTTTGGGGAGGTTGGCTTTGGCCTTTTCAAAATTCTATTTTTTTTTAGTTGTCCCTTTTTTTTATTTGATTGTTTTATGTTGACCTTGGATAATTTCGATATTTCATTTTCCCTATTTTTTTTACAATCTTTTGTTTTGACCTTGATATTTTTTACTGTTTTTTACATTTCTTTTATATTCTGTGACTTGATCTTTGACATTTTCGAACATCGAATCTCGAAATTCATTTTTTTTTAATTATTCCCCATTTTCTTGGATTAACCTTGACCTTCGACCTTTTCAAACTTTGCTCAATTTTTTTAAAACTTTCTCATGTTTTGCATTTTTTTTTTTTGGTCTTGGGTTGGGTTGACCTTGACCATATCGAGCTTTCGCTCTCAAAATTCTAACTTAAAATTTTCTACATATCGTCAATCTTCTTTTGTTTTTCGTTCATCTTATTCTTGAATTCTCATCTTTTCTTAATTTTAAATATTTTTACGTTTTTCTTGTTGCGTTCTTTGACTTGATCTTTAACATTTCCGAACATTGATCTCGAAATTCAATTTTTTTTTAATTTTCCAAATCTTTGCAATTTTTGGGTTGAATTTGACCTTGATCTTTGACATTTTCGAACTTCAAATCTTGAAGTTCAATATTTTTTAAATTTTCCCTATTTTTCACAATTTTCCCCCTTAGGTTGGATTGTGTTGGCCTTGACATTCACGAGCTTTCGCTCTCGAAATTCTAATTCAAAAAATTTTGATTTTCCGTGTACCGTCAATCTTCTTTTGTTTTTGGTTCATCTTATTCTCGAAATTCTAATCTTTTTTTAATTTTAAATATTTTTCTTTTTGCATTCTTTGACTTGATTTTTGACATTTTCGAACCTCGAATTTCGAAATTCAATTTTTTTAAATTTTTCTCAAATTCTTGCGATTTTTGGGTTGACCTTGACCTTTGACCTTTTCAATATTTTACTATTTTTTATTTTCCCTTTTTTTACAACTTTTGGCCTTGGATTGGGTTGACCTTGACCTTTCCTTGAGCTTTCGCTCTCAAATTTCTAATTTAGAAATTTTTTATTTTCTTCTGCATATTGTCAATCTTCTTTTGTTCATCTTATTCTTCGTTATTTCGTTGTAATTTGTTTGTGTTTTTTTTTTTTTGTTGAATAGATTTCTCATATTTTGTTAGATTTTTTGAGCTTTTCTTTAATTTTTTGCCAATCTTTTTCGGTAGCTTTTGGCAAGGTCAAGATCGTGCTTGTTTTACCCGAATTTGTTGCACCCGAGATGACAATATTTAGGTAACACCGTTTCTGATTCGCTGCCCTAGAGCCACTCTCAGAGTACGATTATTTTCATTTTGTTTTAGTCTCATGTGATAATAGAAGAGAGCGTTTCTACTCTCTAGAGCAGCGAATCTATATTATTTTTTTTATCATCAAAGGACGACCACCATAAGAAGACTTTTTTATTTTAAACAATGGCTTACGAGTCTTTTTTTTTGTTAAATCAACTTCATTTCGAAAAGAAAAACAACGCGAAAGAAGCACGTAAATTAATAACCGGCCAAGTTAATGTAAAATCCGAAATTTATAATACGCCATATTTCGAGACGTGCTCCACATTTTTGATGACGATAATTACAGGGTCAGTGCATTTATTATGCGACTTATTTACCGACTTAAATTTGACCTGAGGCCAATACGAAATTAGCTCGGCGTGATTCAGTCGGTTTGTCTGACGAAGAAGATTTATGTATGTATGTTGAGAGTCTAACGCTGTCATTAGTAGACCGCGTGTTGTTCTTACTCACAACCAGGGCGACTCATAAAGCAGAAAATGTCAAAGGCAACCCAGAAGAGACTTTGCGAATTCAATTTAACACTTCCAGGTAGCTTTTATTCGAAGTTTCTTTCATACTTGATTTGCCTAGCACTATCTTAGCTTTTTTTGCAAAACTTTAAAATTAATTGATTGTTGCTGACAAATCGTAGCACCATCTATTAACTTTTTCTTGAACCACTGCGATATCTTTTTTTTACAAAACTTTCAAAACGAATTCATTATAGCAGATAATGTTCTGCACCATCTATTGGGTTCTTCTTGAATTACTGCGGTATTCCTTTTTTGCAAAACTTTAAAATTAATTGATCATTGCAGCGAATGTTTTGAGAAGTCGTAGCGCCATCTTTTGATTTTTCTTTGCTTTAATGTAGGCTTTTTGCAAAGATTTAAACTGGATTCAATGCTATTGTTTTTTTCTTTATCAAAGCGTAACGCCATCTGTTGAGTTTTCCTTGAACTATCGTAGGTTTGTTTCTTTTTTCTTAGCAAGATTGTTGCTGTTTGATTTTTGACAATTCGCAGCGCCGTCTTGAGTTTCTTTAAAACAAATTAATTCTTGCAGCTAATGTTTTAAAAATCGTACCGCCATCTGTTGATTTTTTTAAATCTAGGCTTATTGCGAAGTTTTAAAATAAACTGAGTATTGTTGCTCTTTTTTTAATCAAATTGCGGGGCGCCATCTATTGAGTTTTCCTTGAACATTTTTTTTGCGAAAGTTTAAAGTGAATTGATTATTGCTGCCTGATTTCAGAGATATCGCAGCACCATATCGTAGTTTTTCTTGCACAGGTGTCGTTTTTTCCAATATTCTTTATTCCGAGAAAACGCAGCGCCATCTATTGAGTTCTTTTTGAATCACTGAATCACTACTGCAGTTTTCTTTTTTAATATTTTATTGCTTTCGAAAGTCGCGAGAAATTGCAACGCCATCTATTGAAATTTTCTTGAATTATTGTAGTATTTTTTGCATTTTGTAGCTAGGGTTTTGAAAAATCGTAGCGCCATCTATTGATCCTTGAACTATCAAGATTTATTCTGGGCAAAACTTTAAAGTGAATTGATCGTTGCTGTCTAACTTAAACAAATCGTAGCACCATCTGTCGAGTTTTTCTTGCACTGCTGGGATTTTTCTAATACTTGTATTGCTTTCTAAAGTTCTGAGTAATAGTAACGCCATCTAGCGAGCTTTCCTTGAAACATTGCAGTATTTTTCTTTTGCAAAACCTCAAAATGAACTCATCATTGCAGCTAATATTTTGAGAAATCGTAGCGCCATCTGTTGATTTGACTTTAATTTAATGCTGGCTTCTTGCAAAGTTGCAAACTGGTTTGATTATTGTTGTTATTTACTTGATGAAATCGGAGCTCCATCTGTTGAGTTTTCCTTGAACTATAGTGGGTTTTCTTTCTTTGCAAAATTTCAAAATGAAACTAGCACCATCTATCGATTTTCTCTTGCACTGTTGCAGTTTTTTTTTCGAATGCTTCTTATTGCTTCCTAAAGTTCTAAAGTTCTGAGAATTCATAGCGCCATCTATTGAGTTTCTCTTGAATCATTGCTCTGTTGCAGTTTTTTTTCGAATGCTTTTTGTTGCTTCCTAAAGCTCTGAGAAATCATAGCGCCACCTATTGAGTTTTACTTGAATCATTGCAGTATTTTTCTTTTGCAAATCTTTAAAAATCGACTCCTTCTTGCAGCTAATGTTTCGAGAAACCGTCGCGTCATCTGTTGATTTTTCCTTGATTTAGTGTATGTGTGTTTAACTGGATTGAATATTGTTGTTCTTTTATCTATCAAATTGTAACGCCATCTGTTGACTTCTTCTTAACTATCGTATAATCTTTTTGAGACAACTTTAAAACAAATTGTAGCGCCATCTATTGAGTTTTTGTTGCACTACTGCAGTTTCTTCTAGTACCTTTTACTGCTTTCGGAAGTTCTGAGAAATCGCAGCGCCATCTATTGAATTTTTCCTGAATCACCGCGCTTTTTTTCCAAACTTTAAAATGAATTCATTATTGCTAGTCAAAATCATAGCACCATCTGTCGAGTTTTTCTTGCACTGCTGCAGTTTCTTCTAGCATTTTATTGCTTTCTGAAGTTCTGAGAAATCGTAGCGCCATCTACTGAGTTTTTCTTGAATCACTGCGCTTTTTCTTGCAAAATTTTAAAATGAATTCTTTATTGCTAATCAAAACCATAGCACCATCTGTTGAGATTTTTCTGCATCAGTTTCTTCTAGCATTTTTATTGCTTTCTGAAGTTCTGATAAATCGTAGCGCCATCTATTAAGGTTTTCTTAAATCATTTTTGCAAAAATTTAAAATGAATTCCTTATTGGTAATCAAAAGCACTATCTGTCGAGTTTTTCTTGCACTGCTGCAGTTTATTAAATATTTTTTATTGCTTTCTAAAGTGCTAAGAAACATTAGCGACATCTACTGAGTTTTTTTTGAATCACAGGTTTTTTTTTGGAATTCGCTATTGTAGCTAATGTTTTGAGAAAACATAGAAAGCCATTTGTTGATTATTCCTTGATTTAATGTAGGTTTTTGCAAATTAAATTAAACACTTCCAAATAGCTGTTCTTCGAGAGTTTTTCAAACTTATTTTTACTTCAAAATTTAAAACCTTTCGTTCGGCAGTTCCATCGTGAAAAGTACCTCGGGCGTCTTTATTTATGAATAAATAAGGAAAAAACCAACTGGAAGTATGCAGTCGCTCATCCGGCGCAATTACGAAAAACAAGAATAAAATTCCTGTACAAATAACGACGTCGTATCTGCCGAATAAATCCGCGCTCCGCTCGACACAAAACAACGACATCCAGAAACCACTCAGCCTCGTCGGAGGATTTTCGTCGCGCCAACAGCCTCATTAAAATTTAATGCCTCGCCGGCCTAATCCGAAATGCACGTCGAAGCCCGAAAACATAAAATTTTCGCGTGCATTATGCAGCGAACGGGTTTCACCCACCGGCTTTTTTATCGTCTCATTCGCAACGTCGAGGATATTTACGGCGATCGTTTCTCGGGACGGTCCTGTTTTCGTTCGAAAATCTGGCAGTGTCCGACCGTTCTGTTTTGATAACCGGCCTTAATTTATGCCCGTGTTTACAACAGCTGACCGGTATTTTTACTTTCATTCAGTAAAGTGGAATAAACACAGAAATCTTGTCATTAAGTTAAATATTGGTGCTGAAACTCATTCTGTTATTACAAAGTAAAAAATAACAAATAACTTAGACGTTCTACTATTCGCTATATTCACGCGTTTCGCTTTCGGAATAATAACTGATTCAAATAGCGTGCCCATCCTCATACAGTTCGTGTAGTAGAGATCCGTTTCTTCTCGATGCTTCCAGCAAACGTTTGGGACTTATAACTCGCCGAAGTAATCGAGTATGTAAATACCGTAACCACTGTTCCATTGTTTTGTTACAGTTTCAAGTTGTCGAACGAAAATAAATTGGGCTTTCGAGTGACAACCCTGTCAGTGAAACCGCGTGCGTCAAAGCATTGATCCGTTTCCTTTTATGGGCATGTAAAGCACCTACGGCTGCTGATTGGTTGCAAGGGGGCATCATGCAATCGTCTGCGTTCTTTTTCACCCCGTTTGGTTTCAGCGCGTCACTTTTCGTTCGTCCGTGCTCTTGCGTATATCGCGTATTTGGTTATCGTAGATTTTGCTGATAGAAATCAGGAAAACTTACATCGACGTGGTCGGAAATTGTACAACAACATCACTAACGTCTGTCCTGTGCGAGGCTTGATTTTCTGCACTAATTCTGCAGCCCTTGAAGCAGTTATGAAGGTCAATCAAGAGATGACGCTAGTGCAGCCTCCACTGAGTCCGCTGGCCAACGTTTGACAGGTACCAAACATTTGCGAGCAGCTTCACGACGTACCAATTACAATTTTGGACATCGCTTTACATCGCTTTAAATTGTTTATTGCTTCGACACCCTTCATTTCATTCAAAGAATGAGTGGGAACAGTTAGCTTTATATTATTATTATTGTTCATCCCGGCGCCCTTTACTAACACGTTTTAAATCAAGTTCATCTCTCACGCTAAGCAATACAAGCTTTCTTCTAAGCTTCTCTAAGCCTGTTTCTGCTGAAAAAAAAAAACAGGTAGGATTTTATTGGCAACTTTTTGCGTCGTTTGGGTTGTCACGTGTGTTTCTCTTGGCTCTTCAGGGTTCATATTTCACTTATTTTATCTATCCGGTCTTCTAGGGTGTGATTTGGGACCGACCCTTGAGTGGGAAAATCGTCTAAAGACCGCACTAGCAGCTAATGGTGGTTAGATCGTCGCTGTCTTCCACTTCCGATTGTTGGAGTTGGACTCGACCGTCGTTGGTACGGGATTCGCTTCGGACGAGACACGACACCTTCACGTCGTCCTGAATAGAGACGGACAAGATTGGCATCGACCTTCTCCGCCTGGATTTCGACCTCGTTGATTTTTCAACGAAGCTGACATCTAGGAAGTAAAATGGTTTCAATGGTGCCTACCAGTCTCAATGGTATTTTGCTTTGCTTTGGAATTTAGTAATATTCTGAGGTTCTATGACCTGCACTACATAAGCAACATAAGAGGTAAGCTCCGCCCACAGGTTCTTCTCTCGTTAGTCTTTTCTTACGTCAGTATCTTTTTGCCGATCTACTCAAGAATCACATTCTTCAATGATAAACGATTTCAACAAGAAATTGATTTGATTTTCTGCAAAACGTTACACGTGTGCTTCGATTTTTCTTCCATCCGAAAACTGGAACGGTCTCGGAATTCCTTCCCGCTACGGCCCTTATAAGGCTAACGATTTTTACGGCCGCCGAGAACCGCAGTCTGGTAAGCAGAGAACGTTACGTTACATACACGCTCAACATGCAGCTTACGGTGTACTTGCTTCTAACAAGGAGTGCGTGCTTCCCTATTTGGAGGAACCAGCTGCTGCGAGCGATATGGGTTAACACACGTTTGTTTCGTGTGCTGCCTTAAACACGGTCATCAAGTCCAACTCTCTTCACTTTTTTTCTCGGATGGCAGCGATTTTTAACAAATTGATCCATCAAGAACGCATCTTCCTAAAACTCCGGCCGGTGAAATAAAGAAAGCCGGCGTACGGTAAACAAATTAACAGTTACGTCGATAAGCTAATTGCAGCCCGGCGATTTAATTAAAAACAGCCGAAAAGCAAGAGAGAACAGGTTTGCTGACGACGACGACGTGAGGGACACGCACCTTAAATTATTGGAATTGGCTTTTAATTTCGCCGTAATCATGGAAGCGATCTCGGGTACACGCCGGGTGAAGATTAAAATCTGCTCCTCGCCTTCATAAATCGCCAGGACGTGATGTTGACTTTCGCGCAGACGACCCACAATTTTCCTCGAAAGACCGGACGACATCAACAAGGCCATAACAATTCATCAGTAACCATAATTTCGTTGACTATCTTTGCTATCTCTTACTGATTGATGGTACGTGATAATGGAAGAAAAAACTGAAGGAAACTACCTCGCATCAGTTGGAAGTGTTGATAACGCGGAAGTCTATTGTAAGAAACCGGAATTCTGCTCATTATTTCAATTTTTCCGTTCGGGGCGGAAAGGAAATATAATAAACGACATAAACGTTGATTTCTACGTGGGAAAGTTTGCGGCTGGCATCGTTCTGAATAGCCTTTAATCGGCAAGTTAAGGAAATTCTGCCTTCTCAGCAAGTGGAGGCGAATTAGGCGAAGGCTTCTCACTTCCTGTCGGTTTTCTTTAATTTCGGGCCTAACTCTCGTCGCAGACCTTCTACAGGTTCGATATTGCACAAGAAGACGGTAAGCACGGCACGCGTTCTCGCTTTTATAGGGTGTTTTCGTGGCGGGGATTAGGTAATTATGCCCCATTGGTCTGGACACATACTCGAATGAATCCTATTTGTCAAGGGGCAGTCTTTTCGTGTTTACTCCGGTGGTTGTCAGACCTTCTACAAGTTCGATGCTGCACAAGAAGACACTGGACCGCTGGAACGGCACGCGTTCTCGCTTTTATAGGGTATTTTCGTGGCGAGGATTAGGTAACTCTGCCCCATTGGTCTGAACGCATACTCGAATGCGTCCTATTTGTCAAGGGGCAGTCTTTTCGTGTTTACTCCGGTGGTTGTCTTAGCGATCAAATTGAGGATGCGGCCAATCAGAAATGAACCCGGTTTCGAATTAATTCGTCTAGAGACGGTCGTAATTTTGTTTATTTTGACGATCGACATCGTTGCTTCGCCCATACCTGCCCACATAACATCGCTTGACTTAGTCAATATGTCGTTTCTTAACGTCCGTCATTGTGATTTAATTTGTAGGCCGATAAGCAACGTGTGAGTCTCCACAAAACCATACCAGAAACACTAAAGCAAAGGAATTGCGACTTAAGTCACTTTTGGCTTGTCAAAAATTTGGTAAAAAGAGCGAGACATTAAAAAAAAAGTATTTCTCCACAACACTGTCCGGTCGTGACGCTATTTCATCTTTCGTTAGCTCGTCTCGTCTCTTTTTTCTCTTCCGAAAGAAATTTCGCTTCACTTTTCTTTTGTCGATATTTCTCCTTCTGCAGAATATATTTTTTTTTATCGTCCTTCTCATCTACATATATTTTAGACTACTTACTCCCATGGTGTTAATTTTTTCTTTCTATTTTGTCACTAGCTTCTTCCTCTTCCCGAGGGAATCACAACCTCTGTCGCTTGACATGTTCCATCTCCTCCTCATACGTCTTCTTATTCATATGGTTCCATGCTATTCCAGACTCTTTATCCAAATCTCCTAGCTGTTTGTCTTCTAGGATCTTGGAGGGCGTGCCATTGTGTTCTTCAGATTGTCTTGTTTCTTACTCCTTCTCTTAAAGAGTAGGTTTCGACGGTGTTGTTGTGATATGTTTAAGGTATGAGAGGTTACTTGACAAAATACTGCGTAAGCTGTGCTGTATATTCTGCTCAAAGGTCGTTGATCCAAAAGAATGGTCTTGACAATGGTTGTACAAGTGGTTTTCCTGATTGCTCCTGACAATGTCTGTACAAGAGGCTTTAATGATTGCTCTCGGCAATGGCTGCACAAGAGGCTTTGGTGAATGTTCTTGACAATGGCTTGCTGCCACAAAACTTCTGTTACGTACTTCGACCTGATAACAAATCAGCTTTCCTTTCGGCTAGTAACAGACTGTGAGATAGGAGTAGGTAATTTAGATGTTAATAAAAGGACGCCAGGGTGAACTATAAACCCAGCTGTTTTGTAATAACCTCGACGATGCGGCGTTCCTAAACCGTCTTGATTCTGCAGATCATTCAAAAAACACCAGGAGGTTTTAATCCGACTCATATCTTACATACATTTACATTACTTTGTATCTTTCAGACGAGAGAAAAGTCGAAATTCACTCTTTGATAAAATGCTCGCGTCGTGATTATACTCACGGCCTTCAAAGTGTCAAGGAGGCTGTTAGTTCCGAGGGGTCCATTAAACGACGACCGGAGCGAAGTTGGCAAGCGCCTCCTATTAGCTGGTCCACGAAACTGCTCTCAATTTTCAACCAAAAGCGAAACTGAGTATTTCACAGATGAAATAGCGAAACGCGAAATGAAAAAGCGTCATATGCTACCATATTCCAAGCTTGGTAGGATAAAAGAAATATCCAAAAGATTCTGACCAAGTCGTAGATGAGTTCTCCTAATTTCTCTGGCAAAAACTCCCAACAAATTGCAACACGGGACACAGCACCACCGACGATGAACGGGTTAAAGCGCACTTCCCAACAAAGCGAAGCGGAACGACGCTGAGGATCGCAAATAAAGTCAGCTCCATCCAACAAACGCAAAAGGTCGATCGATCGATAATTTCAAGCCTACGCCGGGGTGTTTGGGGTGACGGGGTTGTAGCGATGATCTCTAAAGTGGCCAAAAATTCTCCGCAGTTGTCCTATTACGATTGAAACAACTCAAAATCAAACAAACTTTGTTTACATTTTTCACGTTTTTTATCTTTTAAGTATGAATTTCTGAAACTAATTTAAAAATGTCGAAAAAAAAAACGTTCGCTGAGCTGTGTGGGATTCCCTAAACGATGATTTTTCATGGCAGAAGTTTGTTTAGCATGGACGCAAACCAGTTACATCTGTTGGACAGGTACAATTTGGTTTGCACCTTTGGTAAACAGTTTCCTTTTAACAAAGTCGCAAACCATGAAATGTATGAAACAAAAAAGAAATGTAGAATGGCTCTCATATAATTTCCTTTGACGAAGCTTTCAAATAATTCCCTTCTAAAGGTCTTACGTTTAGCGAAAACGCAAACCAATTACTCCTGTCGGATAGGTGCAATTTGGTTTGCACCTTTGCTAATCAGCTTCCTTTTAACAAAGTCGCAAACCATGAAGTGTACGAAACAAAAAAGAAATGTAGAAGCTTTCATATAATTTCCTTTGACGAGGTTTCCAAATAATGCCCTTCTACAGATCATACGTTTAGCGAAGACGCAAACCAATTGCATTAGTTGGACAGGTACAATTTGGTTTGCGCCTTTGCTAATCAGCTTCCTCTTAACAAAGTTGCAAACCATAAAGTGCACGTACGAAGCAAAAGAGGAGACCTAGAATGTTTTCATATCATTTCTTTTGACTGTGGGGTTCCCCATTTGTTGGCTAATCGTGATCCAATCCGGTTTTGCTTTAACTCTTCAAGGGGTGGTCTAAAATTTGTTTATTTTAACGGTTGTTATCGCGTTATTGCGTAGGTATCCTCGTGACGTTTTCGCCCATATTTGTCTATATGACGTCGTCAATCTGACGTTTTCTGACGTCTGTCATTTTGACGTTTCCAAGCGAAACTTTTCTCGTTACGAGAGGGCGTAAACGTCTCGTTTTTACTGAGTTTTTTACCCACGTCGCCCGTTCAAGGGCAGAGACGCACAGTGGCGTGATTTCCTTTTGCTGAATCAATGAGAAATTTTTTTATCTCGTAACCTGAGTGTATTCAATTGAAAACGTATCTGAAGCTCAAAAGAGATCTTTCTAAGAACAAGCAGAGCTGATAATCAAATGATTAAAATAAAATAAAAATAAATTAATTCAATAAATTCTCTAAAGCATTTTTCCGGGTCCTTAGAATCTGTCATTTTGACGTTCGTTGCCATCTGTCATCGTGACATGTTTCGTAGGTTGCTAAGCAACGTTTAAGCCCCCACGATATTAGGTCTGTTGTCTGTTCTGCCTCCGATTAGTCCAAAACTGTCAAAGTTTCGCATTTTTCGCAGTTCTTGAAAGTGGTAAATATATTTGACAGTTTCAAACTAGTCCGAAACTGTGTTGGAACAAAAGCTATGATCAACATTTTTACGAGATTTAATTTTTTTGTTAATGTCGTCGATTGGTGAAATCCACAGTTTCTTTCATCATGTCTTTTTGGTTGGTTGGTTGATTAGTTGGTTTAATTCCTTTAACTCCTTTAACGGTGGTTTGTCTATATGACATTGCTTGACGTTGTCAATCTGATGTTTCTCGATCTGTCATCTTGACGTTTCTAATATCTGTCATTTTGACGTACGCATCCTATAACTCCAAAACAAAACACTGCAATACATCGCGGCTTCGAAAGTTAACAAATGATTGATTTAAAAAGCGAAGCACTTATCGAACGCAAGCCATCTCGATACCTTAATTGAAACGTCATCTCTCGTGTTTCCTTTCCAAACAACCCCCGACACCGTACACATTTCACAGCCTTCGGGGCTTCCTTCCCCCTCCTGCCGCCAGGAAAATTAAAACAAAACACGGCGGTGGCCCGCACGCACGACAGCTGCGAGCGTATCCCCGGCCATCTCGATTTACTCTCGTGTTTTCACAGTTCCCCCCATTTTCGTCACTTCTCGAAAACGCGGACATGTGGCGGCCCGCTTTAAAACAACACCATACAAGCGGGCGTTCGTAAACACTTACGGTCGTTAATTGTAAATCGTATATTTTAGATAAGTTCCCGGAAAGCTCGTTTTCCCGTTCCCGACGAGACGTAAACGTTCGCGAGGCGTTTCGTATCGTAGGTGATAAAAATTTTTGCGATGGATTTACGACGCGTATTGCAGGAGAATTTAATGCTGCGTGAGAACGGCAACCTAAGCGATTTATCCTTCGTTTGAGTCGGCCGGCATTTATGCCTTGGTCGTTCATTAGCGTCGTCGTGCACCTGGCGTCGTCATTATTGTGCGTTCTTCTATTAAAAGCCGCCGGCCGCATTCGCCGCGTGCCTTCGGAGGATCGTCGCCGTTTTTCGCATCCGGTTTTTGGCGCATATAACTCTCCTCGAGCGGCTTCCTGTCGTTCCATGCTCAACGACTCACGCATCCTTGCCCGTCTATGTTTAATGGGCGAGGTTTTGAAAGTGTTTTACGGAATGAGACTCATAAACAAGGATAACCGACGAGTTTTATTTACGATAGATGCACACTGCGCGTCGCTTATTAATTGGACGTGAAAGTTCCTGTTTGCGCGCAAAATTAATTTAAAGCAATGTGAAGTGAATTACGGGAGAGGGGAGGCAGAACCGGATACCGAGGCACAACCGGACAACCTTAATAAATTATAATACATTAATCATTTTTGAAAATTTGATCGCTCTTTCACAAAACGGTACACCGTCACCATGCTAACTGTTATTGTTGTAAGACACAAAGACAAACACCTGTTCGGGTCATATTTGCGAGTAACACGAGTTTGGTGATCAGACGTGCAGTGAATTTTAAGTTTCTCGCGTTTGTTCGCCTATAACGGACAAAATCGTGCGACTTTAGGAACGCTTACACGTACGTTGTATGTACCTACTCACAAACGTGTGTTTGCAATACTTCAAATTAACATCTCTTGCTCAGGACGCTTTTTATACTTATACTCTGGGTATAACTATAGTTAAAGCTGTCGGCTCCTGGTATAACTATTATATACTATCGGTTGGTATAGTTATAGTTAAAGCTGTTAACTTTAAAAGAACGTCAAATGGATGAAAGAATGCACAACAAACCAAATTCATTCCTTCTCGCTTTAAATCGTAACAGTGATAAAGATAAGAGGAGTCCAATAGTGGAGCATGCGCAAGATAAGCAAAACAACTCTCAGGGCCAGTTTTACAATGGTTGGAGAAACTAAGTACAACTCTGTTTAAGCTATTGGTTCTTGGTTTAACTATAGTTAAAGCTATTGGTTCTTGGTATAACTATAGTTAAAGTTATTGGTTCTTTGTATTACTATAGTTATGCTATTGATTCGTCTATAACTATAGTTAAAGCTACTGGTTCTTGGTATAAACTATAGTTAAAGCTATTGGTTCTCGGTATAACTTAGTTAAAGCTATTGGTTCTAATAGGTATAACTATAATTGAAGTATTGGTTCTTGGTATAACTATAGTTAAAGTTATTGGTTCTTTGTATTAGTATAGTTATGCTATTGATTCGTCTATAACTATAGTTAAAGCTACTAGTTCTTGGTATAAACTATAGTTAAAGCTATTGGTTCTCGGTATAACTTAGTTAAAGCTATTGGTTCTAATAGGTACAACTATAATTGAGGTATTGGTTCTTGGTATAACTATAGTTGAAGCTATTGGTTCTTTGTATTACTATAGTTATGCTATTGATTCGACTATAACTATAGTTAAAGCTACTGGTTCTTGGTATAACTATAGTTAAAGCTATTGTTTCTCAGTATAACTTAATTAAAGCTATTGGTTCTAATAGGTACAACTATAATTAAAGTATTGATTCTTGGTATAACTATAGTTAAAGCTATTGGTTCTTGGTATAACTATAGTTAAAGCTATTGGTTCTTTGCATAACTATAGTTATACTATTGATTCGACTATAACTATAGTTAAAGCTACTGGTTCTTGGTATAACTATAGTTAAAGCTATTGGTTCTTGGTATAACTTAGTTAAAGCTATTGGTTCTCGGTATAACTTAATTAAAGCTATTGGTTCTAATAGGTACAACTATAATTAAAGTATTGATTCTTGGTATAACTATAGTTAAGACTATTGGTTCTCGGTATAACTTAGTTAAAACTATTGATTCTAATACGTATAACTATAATTGAAGTATTGGTTCTTCGTATAACTATAGTTAAAGCTATTGGTTCTTTGTATAACTATAATTATACTATTGGTTCGTGATATCACTATGGTTACACCATCATATCCTATTGGTTCTTGGTATAACTACAGTCAAAGCTATTAGTTATACCATAAACACGGTTTACTCAGTTTATCCAACCATTGTAAAACTGACCATTAGAGACAAAAGTACGCATCTGTCCTTCAAATGTTAGCTTCAATTATGTGTGTTGCTTTCACCATATAGAGTTTATATATGAGAGCAAAATACACAACCCTTCCGTGTTCAACACTCGTTACTACGTTATCAGAGAATTCGTCCCCCAGGTCGCATAAAATTTTTTAACCCTAAAGAAAGCAACCCTTCTTTTTATGGAGGTCGGGGGGGAATCGTCCAAAAAGGGCTTCTCGGCTTCAACGACGGGGCCACTGCTGGATTCACTAGGGAATGGTGCCCTAGCGCCTACCAACTAACCCCTATCCTCATTTCATCTTATGCGCAGGGGGGACCATCTCTCGACATTTCTTCCCCTGCGCATGGTCGCCCATTCTGGGTCTTAGTTACGTTTTATTCCTTCCTCTTCTTTCCTATCCTCCTCCTTCCGCTTCTTTCTCATCCTCTTCTTAACCATCCTTTTCTTTCTGCTTCTTTCCTCTTTTTCCTCATCCTCCTCTGTCCCTTCTCTTCACTCTCCTCTTTCCTTACTCTTTCTGCACCTCTGCCTATCCCGTTATCCTCTCCTGTTTCTATATTTCTACTCGTTTCTATCTCTTCTGTGTTCCTCTTCGCACTTCCCTTTCATTATACCTCCTAGCATGCTCGTAATGTCAGTCCAATGTGGTTCTCCTTTCAGGAGCTCCTCCGCGACAATTTCTTTAGTGATCCCAACACCTAGGTTCAACTGCACCATTACGCGTTGGGCAAAGAAAGAGGGTGTATTCCGGCGAGTCCACACCTTCCTCGCAGAACCAGCAATTCGAGGATTCAATTTTCTTGCATTCCCTTAGGTATTTCCCGTATGTCCCATGTCCCGTCAGCGCTTGTGCGATATAATAATCTACCTCCCCACGATGCACACACCACTTTTCCACGTCTTTAATAAAGATCTTGGCCCAGCCATCGTATCTGTTCCATTTGGCTTGCCACTTGGCATATAAATCCTTCCTGGCCGTAGATTCTCATGCTCTCCTCTACTTGGAGCTTTATGGGGGGGATTCCACCCTCACCCAAGAAGCACTTCTAGGGCCGCACCTTGTCGAAAGCTCATCCAAAAAGTCTCCCGTGCATCAATTGTCAAGAGTAACACGCATACTCTTCTGTGTAACCTATTGTCGGAAGCACCTCCTATTGAGGGCAAACAACATTTATTCTCCACACATCCAAGCATCCATCGGCATCATCAAAGCCACCCGTTGAACAAGAGAAGAAGTGGAACTCAAGCAGATGCGAGATACCCCGAGATAGTCTCTGCGTCAGCCCCGTGTTCAACACTGGTTACTACGTTACCAGACAGAGACTTCGCCCTCCAGGTCGCATAAAGATGGAGTGTAGATAAATAAATAAAATTACTGTGGCGGTCAAAACGAAGGGATAATTCCAAAATGTCGAAAATTTTGTTGACACAGCTAATTTATAAAAGGCATACACCTTCGATTTAGAACAATTTTCATGAGACGACCTGAAATGCGCAATGAGTTCACCGCAAACTTTAGAAACTTCACACCTGTTGGGTCTTAAATAAAGTGACTCACATTTTCAGTGTTTAAAATCATGGCGCAGGCAACGAACAACACGCAGTCTAGCAAATCAACGTCCCCCAAACAGTTTCACTCGGGATTAATTCGAAACCGGGTGAATCACGTCGGGCTAATTTTATCAAACCACCTATGTAGCGAGAGAAAGAGAGTCGGATTCACACGGACACACAATGCGTTTCCAAAAAATTTTAATTCGACGGAATAAAAAGTATCTACCTATCCATCAATCAAATCGGTTTTTTGTTTGTTTTGGGCTGTAATTAATCTGGCTTGCGTGTTGTTGGAGGTTTAGCTAGAAAAAGCCTCGTATTTATTTTCGACCTAAATAGGAACGCTCGGTCGTGTCTCGAAGGCTGTCTGATAGATAAAACGACACACAGGTAGCTACTCACGTGTATCTGCTGCTGATTGTTCATGCTTGATTTCACACATCAAGCTCACCGGTTGGTTTTTAAAGCAGTCAGTTTTTTTCTTTCACGACGCCAGTAATTACCAGAGTTAATTTCGACCTAAATTGCCACTGAAAGCGTTACGCTATGTAAATTGCATAGTCTCTGAAAAAAACAGTTCCATTTTGGTGAGCCCCCTTCCCCCCTCAGTTGGATGCGTAATTATAATGCCGTGCCGAGCGTTAAAACTTAATTAGTTTATCTTTCGCAATCTGATTTTTGTTGTTGGACGTTCGACCTTATTTTTATGCAAATTCTTCGGGGCGAGTTCTGGTTTCCTTAAACGGCCCTGACAGGAAGAGCTGTCGGTCTTCGTGCATATACGTGCGGTGGTGACTCACCGTGGCGCAGGTAATTGATTGACGTCTTTCAGGCTTCATTGCCGAAGACGAATAAAAACGTAATCGTCGATAATTATGGGCGATGGCGGCCGGCGTGAGAAATACAAATTGAATTTTTACGAAAGCTGACAGGTACGAACCCGACGTGTTCTTTGGCATCCCGGAAATCATTAATAATTTTCAATTTCAATCAAACGAGAGGAGGAGATGCTTGGCTGTTGGCTTGTTCCGTGTCATTAACTTATGAAATGACAGCAATAAAATGTGGTTATTCCAAAACGAAACAAAAAAAAAAACTCAAAAGAAAACTCTGATCCCCAGAGCTTCAAAAGCGTCTCGTACAAACAGAAAAAAGAAGTGGAACTCAAGATGTTAACAATGTAAGAAAAGAAGAAAGTATTTTAACCAAACTACAAAAAAAAAAGGATAAATATACGGGCAGAAAAGACTGCTGGGAAAATAAGCTAAAAAATTTGCAAAAAAATGACGTCTGATCTTTTGTTTTTGGATCACATTATTCTTCAAATTTCTGTCGAATCTCGTTTTTTGTATTTCATAGACCTTTCTTATGGTTTCTTTTGTTTTGTTCTCTTATCAGCCTTGCGATCTTCTTTTGTTTTTTGATCATCCAATTCTTCATTTCGTTGTTTTTGTTTAGAAGTTCGTTTGTTTCTTTCTGACGAATTAAATTGGCGAGTCCTTCTTTACCGACAAAAAAACAGGCGAAGCAACTGACGTCTGAGCTTCTTTTGTTTTTGGATCACATTATACTTTAAATTTCTGTCGAACCTCGTTCTTCATATTTCATAGACCCTTTTTATGGTTTCTCTTGTATTGTTCTCTTGTCAGCCTTATGATCTTCTTTTGTTTTTTGAACATCCAATTCTGAATTTCGTTGTTTTTGTTTCAGAGTTCCTTTGTTTCTTTCCAACGAATTAAACTGGCGAAGCAACTGACGTCTGAGCTTCTTTTGTTTTTGGATCACATTATTCTTCAAATTTCTGTGGAATCTCGTTTTTCGTTTTTCATAGATCCTTTTTGTGGTTTCTTTTGTTTTGTTCTCTTGTCAGCCTTGTGATCTTTTGTTTCTTGATCATCCAATTCTTCATTTCGTTGTTTTTGTTTCAGAGTTAATTTGTTTCTTTTTGACGAATTAAATTGGCGAGTCCCTCTTTACCGACAAAAAAAAAACAGGCGAAGCAATTGACGTCTGATCTTCTTCTGTTTTTGGACCGCATTATTCTTCAAATTTCTGTCAGATCTCGTTTTTCCTATTTCATAGACCCTTTTTGTGGTTTCTTTTGTTTTGTTCTCTTGTCAGCCTTATGATCTTCTTTTGTTTTTTGAACATCCAATTCTGAATTTCGTTGTTTTTGTTTCAGAGTTCCTTTGTTTCTTTCCAACGAATTAAATTGGCGAAGCAACTGACGTCTGAGCTTCTTTTGTTTTTGGATCACATTATTCTTCAAATTTCTATGGAATCTCGTTTTTCGTTTTTCATAGATCCTTTTTGTGGTTTCTTTTGTTTTGTTTTCTTGTCAGCCTTGTGATCTTTTGTTTTTTGATCATCCAATTCTTCATTTCGTTGTTTTTATTTCAGAGTTAATTTGTTTCTTTTTGACGAATTAAATTGGCGAGTCCCTCTTTACCGACAAAAAAAAAACAGGCGAAGCAATTGACGTCTGATCTTCTTCTGTTTTTGGACCGCATTATTCTTCAAATTTCTGTCAAATCTCGTTTTTCGTATTTCACAGACGTTTTTTGAGATTTCTTTTGTTTGTTCTCATGTCAGCATTCTTTTGTTTCTTGATTATCCAACTCCGTATTTCGTTGTTTTTGTTTCAGGGTTCCTTCGTTTCTTTTTGACGAATTAAATTGGCAAGTCCAAGCGAAGCAACTGACGTCTGATCTTCTTTTGTTTTTGGATCACATTATTCTTCAAGTTTCTGTCGAATCCCGACCCTTATGATCTTCATTTGTTTTTTTTTTCCTTTTATAATAGTAGTAATAGATTTTTTTGTTCTCCGAGTTTTTTTTTTTTAATTCCGACGATCTTCTTTTGTTTTTTGATCATCCAATTCTGTATTTCGTTGTTTTTGTTTCAGAGTTAATTTGTTTCCTTTTGACGAATTAAATTGGCGAGTCCTTCTTTACCAACAAAAAAGAAAAGCAGGCGAAACAACTGACGTCTGAGCTTCTTTTGTTTTTGGATCACATTGTTCTTCAAATTTCTGTCGAATCTCGTTTATCGTATTTCATATACCCTTTTAAAGGTTTCTTTTGTTTTGTTCTCTTATCAGCCTTGTGATCTTCTTTTGTTTTCTGATCATCCAATTCTGTATTTCGTTGTTTTTGTTTCAGAGTTAATTTGTTTCCTTTTGACGAATTAAATTGGCGAGTCCTTCTTTACCAACAAAAAAGAAAAGCAGGCGAAACAACTGACGTCTGAGCTTCTTTTGTTTTTGGATCACATTGTTCTTCAAATTTCTGTCGAATCTCGTTTATCGTATTTCATATACCCTTTTAAAGGTTTCTTTTGTTTTGTTCTCTTATCAGCCTTGTGATCTTCTTTTGTTTTCTGATCATCCAATTCTGTATTTCGTTGTTTTTGTTTCAGAGTTCATTTGCTTCATTTTAACGAATTAAATTGGCGAGTCCTTCTTTATCAACAAAAAGAAGAAAAAAAAAAAACAGGCGAAGCAACTGATGTCTGAGCTTCTTTTGTTTTTGGATCTCTTTATACTTCAAATTTCCACGCTTTTCTTTTCTTCCTTTCTGTCGAATGGTTTCTTCGTATTTCATGGACCCTTTTGACGGTTTCTTTTGTTTTGTTTTCTTATCAGCCTTATCAGTTATCTAAAGAATTTTGCTTTTTGTTCTTTTTGCGAACAAGAAAGCATGTCTGCCAAATGTCAGGACCCTCACGATCTTCAGTTGTTTTTTTTTTTTCTCTTTTATACTAATAGTAGTAATGGATATTTTTGTTCACCGAGAATTTTTTTTTTAATTCCAACGATCTACTTTTGATCATCCAATTCTCTCTTTCGTTGTTTTTGTTTTTGAGTTCCTTTGTTTCTTTTTGACGAATTAAATTGGCGAGTCCTTCTTTACCGACAAAAAAAAAACAGGCGAAGCAAATGACGTCTGAGAATGTCTGTCAATTTTTTGTATTGCAGGATCTTTACGATCTTCATTTGTTTTTTTTTTTTTCCTTTTTATAATAATAGTAGATTTTTTTGCTTAACGAGAGTTTTTTTTTTTTTTCAATTCCAACGATCTTTTGTTTTTTTTTCATCGTCCAATTCTGCATTTCGTCGTTTTTGTTTCTCTTTGACGAATTAAATTGGCGAATCTTTCTTTACCGACAAAAAAAAAAAACAAGCGAAGCAAATGACACCTAATCTTCTTTTGTTTTTGCATTACATTATTCTTCAAATTTCTGTCGAATTGTTTTGCGTATTTCATGGACCCTTCTCGTGGTTTCTTTTGTTTTGTTCTCTTATCAGCCTTGTGTCAGTCAGTCATCGAACGTATTTTGCTTTTCGTCCTTTTTGCGAACAAAAATTTCCGTATTTCAGGAACTTTACGATCTTCAACAAAAACAAAAGAATTTTGATGTGTACAGCTTCGGTAAAAACAAAACAAAAACAAAAGACGATCAACTTGAACACGATTTCAGATTTTGTCATTACAATTTTTGTTGTTTTTTTTTTTTTTCGATGATCGAAGTAGCAAAATTCATCGAAATTAAGGACAAATGCGTTATATTATTTGTTATTTTTTCAAATGACCGTTTTTTTTTCCTTGACGAACAGTGTAGAACTAAAAAAAGTGCTAAGAATTCAAAAATTCACTAACAGATTTTTTTTTTAATTATAAATTTAAATATTTAAATATTATTATCATGTACGGAGCGGGGGGGGGGAACCCGGAAGTATCCAAATATAACCGAAAAAAAAGTACAATAACAAAAAATAACTTTTTCTATCATAATAACGCAGATTTTATTTCTGTGTTATGACTTTCATCGTCGACCTAAATTCCCGGATCGAACCGAAAATAAAATCCGAGAAATTATCTATTCCGTCCGGCGGCATAATAGGGCCCCGTAAATACGTAATTTGCGTCAGAGGAAGTGCCATCGTAAAATTTTATTTCGTGGTTTCCTGTCGGGGCGCGCGGGCGGCGATTTCGGAAATCGCCGCCGCGCCGCCATAACTTTACTCGCCGCTGGCAAGCAATTCGAACTTTTTAGCGTCAACGATAAGAATCTCGTAAATTTATATTAACCTATGTAAATGCGAGTAGATTTTATGTATAGTATATGGAAATCAATTCTACGTTCGCTACGGTCCAGCGTAGAGGTGAATATTAAAACAGTCCCTGTGCCCCCCCGTCTCCCCCGGCCCAACCAAACGACTGCGTTTCGTCATTTCAAAGTTAATGAGAAGCGTTCAGGTTTTAGGACTATGTATTTTATGCGCTAACTGTACATTTATTACTTTTATACGGTCGTTGTTTCCATTAATTCGTAACTGCATCGCCCAGGTGGAATATACATAGATTACAGGTCAGGTGTTAAATAAAAAATGTAATTATTTCTAAACGTACTACACTTTCAATTAAGAAGTTTGTAAAAACCAAGAATCTGATCCAAGTCGTATTCTAAAAAGATTCGATTTGTTTTTCTATTTATTTCGAGTCTGCAATCACTCGAGGAATCGATCGTTGGTTGGTTATTTCAAGATAATGACAGCCTCGTCTTCGTACATACCATCGCTCTTTCGTATTATTGTTTGTTATTGTGGGCATAATGAAGGTGCAATTAGTGGCAAGTAAACCGTGAAAAGCGAACGAGTGAAGATGGAAGGCGGGTGTCGTAAAGACGGTGGGAACGAGAATCAGATTTGAATTTCTTTTCGTCTTCTTTGCGATGAAGTAATCGTTTTCGAAAGGCAATTACATCTTATTTAAAAAAAAAATGAGTTGATTTGTTTATTTACAGGAAATTAAACTGATTGTTGCTGCAGCTTTGGTAGTACTGAAGGCAATGTAGCCAACTCAGTGATTTGGTCACTGATTCTGGTGACTTCCTGTTGACATTTCTGGTGAAGTGAGTTTCAGACATGATTTCGTGACGAATCTAATATTATTTGGAAAACTCCACAAATCGCCTTTATAATCAGTCTTGCCACTGCCACTGCCGTATAAAAATGTAATTTATCGACTTTGGATGACAAACGAACTGACTTTTAAGGTTGATGTACTCTTATAAGTGCTGGTGGTTACAAAATATAAAAAATCCTTATAAAATTATTGAAGAAATAAAACAAATTTGACAAAAACGCAAGTCAAAACTCAGTGTTACCAACACGCAAAGGACAGTAATTTCGCAAACTTGAAACTAAAGAAAACTGCTACCTGCCTTGGTCACCAAAAAGTGAAATGTGTAAATTAAGATCAGATCATCTTCTTGTCTGGCTAATTGGAGGAGATGAAGCATGTCGTTACGTAACCCCAAAATAAAACTTGAAAGAATTTAAATAAAAGTCACGAGTTCTCGTCTTTATTTGTGCCACAGAAAAATCAACGCGCGACCCCAACTAGTGTTATAATTTAAACGAATAAAAGATATCAATAATTAAATATTAAGAAAGCCGAAGCATGGATCCGTCTTTCGTTTACAAGGACGAAAATGGATCTTAAAGTTTAAATGAATTAAAAACGCCCAACAAGAGGGTTACTGACTTGAATTTAGATCCGTAACACACCCATCAGTCAAGGTAAGTTAAATAGAGCCGATTTTAAAATGTCCGCACTGAAACGGTCGCGAATTTGATTTGAAAACAAATTGCGTTTGTTTATTTGATTGCTTGTTAACAAAGAGAAATTTACGAGTCGCAGGCCATCGACGAGCTCTGGATATAATAAATCTGTAACGGACACTTGCTAATTTTGGAAAAGAATTTAGAAAGCTAAGAACATATGCAGCGTTCGGGTATGTCAGGCGAATTGGGTGGTCGTAATTTACCAGGAATGTAAAGGGAACGAGAGAGAAGCGTGTGCTTCTTTCTGAACGAAAAGCGTTTATTGGCCAACGGTTTTTTTTTTACTTCGGGGGATGGGGGAGGAGTCAAAAAAACTGTTGCTCGCGGAAAGTCAAAATCAAAAACTTGGAACAGAAAGCTTCTGATCGTCCGAACGGAAAGCTGCATTTTTAACTTAACTCGAGAAGTTCATTTTTGAGTGCTTTGCAATTGATTTCATCTAGCTTGTATAATTATAGTTAAATCACATTATTTCGGGGCGTTAAAATCATAGTGAATTCAAAAGGGCAATCAAATAAATAACCGCGAGGGCGCGATCGCGACGCGAATAAAAAGCGAGTGCGCGTGTGAATTAGTGAAGTGGTACGTCGCGGAACGGAATAGGTATAATTGCATGATTTTTTTCTATTTCTTTTCACATACTTGGTGGCCTAAATTTGTGTAAGAATTATTTTAATTGGCTTATCAATCAGTGGCTTGGAATTTCTGTAAAGTTCCATCTTTGCATTGCTTAGGCAATCTTTTGGTTTATCTTGGTACTTGCGGTTGCTTTTGAATCAAGTTAAAACTCAATAAATTCAGTAGTTTGCGCGATCTGTGATTTAATCAACCAGAGTAAATTAACTACACCTAAAATCTTTTGTTCGATTTCAAATAGTGTATTTTTTTGCAATTTAGTTCTACCTTTTTTGCGATATCCTCGGCAATTCGGAGACACGCTATCAGGGTTATTCCGATTGTACAGGGGTATCCGCAAGTAAAACCTCTGGTCAGGCGAGTTATATCCACCAAAACGCGCAGTGCGACCAGCACAGTCTAGCTCAGAAATCAAGGCAAATTTAATACTCGTTACGAATTCCGTAGAATTACAAGGCCAACAATTTGAACCACCTATCAATAGACATCTTCTTCACAGAACTTTTCTCACACCCTGTGTGTGCGTGCTGAAGTGTTGTTTTGGGTGAAAGATTTGCAGGTTAATTGAACGCAATTGGTCCAGCGACTGATTGGACCAAAACCACCCATAGTGGAGTGTCGAAAACAGTCATATGGGTCCTTGCGCAAACAAATTAGGTTAGTCGACGAATACAAAACGAGGGATCTGCGTACAGAACCTCGAAGGGCACAAGAACGTAGTAGACGAAAGATCCTTGTCCGTGACCCGTTAGGTTAGCTCTCCCATCACCTCTGAAAAGAGCCCGTGAAAAACTAACGGCTGTTGCTGTTGATTATCTTGCAAATTGATCGCCGGAGCGGCCTTTTGTACCACATACATCTCCGAACATCGGATTGATCAATTAATAAGTTCCAGTAACAAAGTACACTGTATATACACTCTCACACAGTGCGCTGGTTTATTATTCATAGCGTCTTCGAGTACTACCTAAAGTGGCAAACACGAGTACCAAGACCAAGCTATTTTGAATAAAGAAAGAAATTAATTGTTGATCTAATTTAAGTTACAAAGTTGACACGGCCTAATTGCGTGTGCAACAAGCCACCAACTGTGAGAATCGAAATAAATTAGATCGCTACGATATTCGGCGTTAAATACATCAACCAAAGTTTATTGTACTTCTTTGGAATCGTATATTTATTGCGAAAGATATCAATTGTTTTCAATCCAAGGTTTTTACACTCAAGCTCCGAGAGGTGATTCACCCCTCGTAGCAGGAGTTTTTTGCCTTTTTTTCTTTTTTTATACAATAAATAATTAATTAAATCTCACACTTTTATTCATAAGTATGTAGTTCCTTTCATCTCTCAAAAAACTCATACACCGTCTCACCAGAAATAGAATCCAGTTACAACGTAGGGCCCGTTTTTTTTATTTAATTAGACGAAGTTTTAATTTTAGCGCCGGGGTAGTTATAGCTAGAAAATTAGTCTTAGCGCCACTTGTAAACCATAACCGTAGCAGGTAGTGACCCTTTAGAAATATCTTTAGAAACCGCATGGGCTGTTAATAGGGTTCCCGGCTCTTCGGAAACCGGCCAAAACCCGCGGTAAAGAGGCGCTTATTGCTTCATTGAATTTAGGCAAATTCTTCGGTCCATTTAATAAATTAATTTCTCAATAAATTTTAGTTTGTTTTTGTTTGGACCGTGTTTATTGGTTGTTTAGTTGTCCGTAAAGTCAACGAACCAGGTGGCCCGTCCGGGCGTGTTACAGCACGGACTCCAGGTTGGCTGCGAAAACCATCTAGTACGAATTCTGGCGGATGGGAGTGACGTCAGGATGTCCACAGGAATAACGCCCTCTGATGTCAGCGAGGTCAACGTCAAAGTCAAATTGCTGTCGAAATCGACCAACCCAAGGTTAATCCCTGCACATGTCTGCACGGACTTCAAGTTAGCTGTCAAAACCACCAAGTATGAATTCGTGGACAAAATGTCCACCGGAGTAACGCCCTCTGGTGTCGACCAGGTCAACGTTAAAGTCGAGTCGCTGTCGACCAACACAAGGTTCGTTCCTGGACAGAAACGGGTTTCGAAAAGCTTAGAAGAAAACTTGTAGTTGCAGGGGGGTTGTTTCGAGATAGCATCGGAATCATGCGAGGGAATGAGAGAGAGAGAACATTACCGTGAGGTAGAACTTATTGCATTTGTTTTGTTGTGAAGTATGTTGAAATCTTAATGTTGAAATACAGGGTGACCCGAAATGCTTATAATAATGTTACGAATTTTCCCTCCGTAACAAAATAAAACAAGAGACGGCCGATTTTACAGTTCAATTCAGGTAATTGACTATAATTTGTTTTTTTTAATTGAAAAACAAAGAAAACAAAATAATAAATCCACAGAAAATACTTTAAGAAAACAGAAGCAACGGACAGGCGATTTTGCGGCGAAATCCAGTAAATTAATAATAAATTTTAAAACGAAACAATTCGAAACAAAGTAACAAAAATATTGAAAGTTCAAAAATAAACAAATTTGGAGAAAAAACAGAAACAAAAGGCAGCTTATTTGACAACATAATAAACAAACCGAATCAAATGAAAAAAATGAAAGCAAACGCGAGAAAACAAAAGAAACAACGGAATTTTTAAGAAATTCGAAATAAAAAAATTTCAATAATAATAAAAACAAAAGACAATCGATTTTACAATACAATTCGGTACGTTCATAAATTAAAAAAAAAACTGTCTGGGAGGCAAGGTGACAAAGAAAACAAAACAAATGAACAAAATTTTAAAAAAATAAAAACAAAAGACGCTCGATTTTAGAACACAGTTCGGTGGGTTCATAAATTAAAAAAAAAAGAACAAATTCAAAACCAATACTGACAAAACAACTAATTATTTGCATTCTACAGGGTGAACAGAAATGAAGAATAAGGTGGACAAAAGAAACAAAAGAGGATCGCCATTCCTCTGGTGGAACATGAGAAGAAAAAAAATGCAATTCGCATAAAATCTCAATGAAAATCAATTCGAACATAGGAGACCAAACAAAAATAAATAAATCAAGAAAGAGATGAACAAAAAACAAAAGAAGATCGTTGATTATTGGGCGGATTCTTTGAAAAAACCAAGACTGATAAGAAAACATTAGAGGAAACCGTAATAATTCGACAAAGATAGAACAAAACAAACAACGAAGAATAAGGCGACTAAGAGAAGACAACAGAAGATCGACGTTTCTACAAGGAAAACAAGAAAATAAAGTCGCCAATAAGAAACAAAAGAAGAAGCTGTATGAAGTGTTCGCAATCGTAACACGAAAAATTAATGCGACCAAAAAAAACAAAACAAAAAGGCAAAGAAATAAATGAAAGCTTGATTTCAAAAGCTTCGCGCTGCAAATCGTCAAATTTTCATTTGTTTTCGATTTCTTTTTTTTTGCTTACCGAGAGTCTTTTGTTTTTTGTTCATCCAATTCCGTATTTCGTTGGTTTTGTGTCGGTGTTCTTTTGTTTCTTTTTGACGAATCAAATCCTTCCGTACTAATAAAACGTGCAAATTTGAAAGATTTTTTACGTTATTGAAAGAACGTCGTTTTTTAGCAATTCGCAAAAAGCGAAGAAAAAATGAATGACGATCGTATTTGCTATGTTTTTACCTTTTGTTATAGTTTTTATTTTTATTTTTACGCAAAAAGGTTTTCTTTTGTTTCTTGCGTTTGTTAAACGATCAATCGGCTCTTGTTTATGTTTTTTTTTTTAATAATCAGCTCTCATTTTCTTTCGGAATTAACGCGATCTTTTATGTCGAGGCCAGTGTTGCCAATCCTAATACGTTGAAGTAGAATATATTTCTAGTGAATCATTTTATGCTTCTAGGGTTTTTCAAGCGATTTTGTTAAACGTTCACGCTATTGGCAATACTGACTGATGAATAAATCACGAATTTGACAAAAGGTCGCGTTTAAGGTTAGGTTTCTGGTTTTGCAACTGCTCGCTCATGCCTCATGCGTAGCATTTCAAAAGAAAACAAAAACAAATAAAATAAAAGAACAAAAAATTAAAAACTAATTTCTAATTTCCTAATGCAATGATAACAACTGCTTCACGGTGATAACCTTCAAAAAGTAAAAATTACTAGAAGCCCTATAATCGCAATCTATATTTATTTTGTTTGTATTCAAAGGTGGAAATCAATAGTTAAAGCAGAATGACCTTGAAAAAGAAGTTTGGTTTCCATAATTTTTGACCACCCCTCATACTAGTACCTTCTCTGAATAATCTCCGTCATCGAAGAATAAAAAGCGAGCCATCAAAATGTTAAACGTTATTCATGGAAATGCAAGAATTTAAAACCTTTCGGCTTCAACATCAGGAATAATGCCCCTAATTTTTATGTTGTACGACAACCGATTAACTCTCGAAAAGAATTTCCCTGTACTACAACGATTCACGGACGCACCTTCCATATTAAGCAATCGGAAGAATGCCTCACAGGTTTCCTGCGCCCCGAAAGACTCCTCCGTCGATATTTCTTCTTAAAATTCGACGGGCAACGAATAAAGTAGTGAGTGGAAACTTTACGGCCAAAGCAATAAATTCAAGAGAGTGTTTCATAAGCGTGACTTCACGGGCGGGCGTCTAGACGAAGAAGAAACTCTTTCTTTCGCCGCGCGTAACTTAATGAGTCGTCGCAATACCTGGACGTGTGTGGCTGGTTGATGTGGAACTAAGAGGCTTCTGCGAATGAGAATTACATTGGAGCCGTTTACGACGCAAGGCGCAAGAGTTATTGACATTTCGCGGTAGTAAACCGAGAAAATTGCTTCAACTTCACTCTTCGCCTAATTAGAAAAAAAAAACTAATTTCAAAAAACAATAATTAGATTTAGTCAGTTGGAAAGTGCTGTGGGGGCTTGTACGTAGCCCAGCGACCGACGAAACACGTTTTAATGACAGGTGACCACTAAGACAACCGCCCGGAGTAAACAGAAAAAGACTAAGAAATGAGATACAGCTCTGGTCATCGATGATTCAATGACGCATTTTCACTAATGAAGTAGAGTTAATTCACCCCGCTAGGAAAGTCATAAAAAATTTGATCACTAAGACAACCCCCCAGGGTAAACACAAAAGGACAGCCCTTGACGAATGAGATACAGTTCTGATCATTCAATCATTCAATTACGCATTTTAACCAATGAGGCAGATGAAACGTCAAAGCCATCGAGAAACATCAGATTGATAACGTCAGACAGTCAGAGAGACATTTGTGTAACAAAGCAACCAACGAATTTACGCCGCCCCTTGATAAATTCAAGTGAAACTTCATTCGACCACGATTGGCCTGCATGTAAGTTCACATTTTCAAATTTGATCGCTTAGACAATCCCCCGGAGTAAACACAAAAAGACCGCTCCCCTGACGAATGAGATACAGCTCTGTTCATCATCAATGAAGCAGATGAAACGTCAAAGCCATCGAGAAACATCAGACTGACAACGTCAGACAGTCGGAGAAGCATTTGTGTAACAAAGCAACGAACAAATAAGGCCGCCTCTTGATGAATTCAAGTGAAACTTCATTTGATCACGATTAGCCTGCAAATAAGTCCACATTCTCAAGTTTGGTCACTAAGACAACCACCGGAGTAAACACGAAAAGACTACCCCCCGACGAATGAGATACAGCTCTGATCATCGGTGATACATTTACGCTTTTGAACAATGAAGCAGATGAAACGTCAACGCCATCGAGAAGTATCACATTGATAACGTCAAACAGTCGAAGAGACATTTGTGTAACAAGCAACGAAAAAATTTAGGCCGCCCCCTGACGAATTCAAGTGAAACTTCATTCGATCACGAATGGCATGCACATAAGTCCACATTCTCATATTTAATCGCTAGGACAACCCCCCGAAGTAAACACAAAAAGACTGCCCCCTGACGAATGAGATACAGCTCTAGTCATCGATGATTCAATTACCCATTTTAACCATTGAAGCAGATGAAGCGTCAAAGCCATCGAGAAACATCAGATTGATAACGTCAGACAGTCAGAGAGACATTAGTGTAACAAGCAACGAACAAATTTAGGCCGCCCATTGGCGAAGTAAAGTGAAACTTCATTCGATCGCCTGCAAATAAGATCTCATTTTCAAATTTGGTCGCTAAAAGCGAAAGCGCCGACCGCGATTCAATACGTCCTGTGTAGTCTATTGTCGGAAATGTTCATCAAAGCCTCTCCTGTGTCAGGAGCAACTCACCAGAGCATTCCATGTAGCTTATTGTCGGAAGCACATCCAAAGCCTTCCGCGTATCTTATTGTCGGACGCACATCCAAAGTTTCTGTGCAGCCTATTGTCAGATGCACACATAACCTTTCGTTGTAGCCTATTATCGGAAACTTACATGGCACACATCTCTTATCGAGAGCAACACTTATACTCCACACGTATTACAGCCAACCATTGAACAAGGGCAGAAGTGGAGCTGGAGCAGAAGCAAGATGCTCTGAAATAGACAAAAGAGGAAAGTACTCGTGGAAATAAAGACGAAATTTTCAGATCAGAGAAGGATGGCCTTTCCCGTGTCAAGAGAAACTCACCAAAGAATTCCATGTGGCGATTGGTCTGCAAATAAGATCTCATTTTCAAATTTGGTCGCTAAAAGCGAAAGCGCCGACCGCGCTTCAGTACGTCCTGTGTAGTCTATTGTCGGAAATGTTCACCAAAGCCTCTCCCATGTCAGGAGCAACTCACCAGAGGATTCCATGTAGCTTATTGTCGGAAACACATACACAACCCTGCCGTGCAGCTTATTATCAAAAGTCTTTTGTGCAGCCTATTGTCGAATGCATACAGAACCTTTTCGTGCAGCCTATTGTCGGAAACTTCCACGGCACTCATCTCTTATCGAGAGCAACACTTGTACTGTACACGTCTTTACAGCAAGTCATTGAACAAGAGAAGAAGTGGAGCTCAAGCGGAAGCAAGACACTCTGAGATAGACAGAAGAGGAAAGCGTTCGTGGAAATAATGATAAATTTTCAGATCAGGAACGGAAAGCCTCTCCCGTGTCAGAAGCAACTCGCCAAAGCATTCCATGTAGTTTATTGTCGGAAGCACATCCAAAGCCTTCCGCGTAACTTATTGTCGGAAATACATACACAACCCTGCCGGGCAGCGTATTATCGAACGCATATCTGTGCAGCCTATTGTCGGATGCACACACAACCTTTCCGTGCAGCCTATTATCGGAAAATTCCAGGCACACATCTCTTATCGAGAGCAGCACCTGTACTCCACACGTCATTACAGCCAGTCATTGAACAAGAGGAGAAGTGGAGCTCAAGTGGAAGCAAGAGACTCTGAGATAGACAGAGAAGGAAAGTTATTCGTGGAAATAACGAAATTTTCAGATCAGAAATGGAAAATGACTTATTTAGCATTTAATAAGAAAAGAGAAAATAAAAAATTGAACTCAAAAAGTAATTTTAAATTAAACAGAGTCCGCTTGAGAATACCAATGTTTGCAACGACAAAACAAAAGACGAGAATTTCAAAATAAAACAAACGACAACGCACTCTTAAGAAGCTAACGAACGAAGAGCGAGGAAAAGATCTAAAATCTAGAGAAACTTTTAAGAACGAACTAACACTAATTGTGAGAAATAAGATTTCTTTTTCTAGAAAAGTAAAACGTAACAAAGTCGAGGAAGAGACAAAAGAAAGGTGGAATAAATCACAAAAAATAACATAGAAACAAATGAGCTATCACGTGACTTTCAATCATTGATACTCGCTCTGAAATCACTCTTTAAGAACGCGTCACTTTTAGCTTCTAATCATAGTGGGAAAGTTCACTATTTTTTTTTTTTTTTAAGAAAGAAAATACAATTAGAGCAAACGTTTCAATTTTAATGCACAAATCCACAAGTAATAAACAACAAACAATGTAAAACACATACGTAGCTGTGTAACAGAGCGGCCGCTCTTAACTGTACGAAGAAGTGACGTCACAAGCGAGTAGTTCCTGCTTAAAACATGACAACTTTCAAAACTTATTTTTCGATGAATTTTAGGAACAGTATTTTCTTGTTTTGAGACCGATTTCGATTAAATTTATCTTCTTTAGGATGTTGTTATAAAAAAATTTAAATTGAAAACTGCCATCATCGGAGAGAAAAAGGAGGAATACCCCGCGAATACCCCGCGATTAAATCCAGCAACCAAGGTTTTTGGTCATTATTTTTCCATTATTATCCTAATTGTTTTGTATTTAAAAGTCGTTTCGAAACAAAAAACGATCACGTTACGCAGAATAACATACAAACAAGTGAGACTATGTGACCTTCAATCATTGTCAGTCGCCCTGTATTTCCTAAAAAAATCGTTCTTTAAGAATCTTTAAGAATTGGTCATTATTTTTTGCAAGTTTCTATACTTTTTAATTTGGAAAGATTCAGTACTTTTGAAACATTTATTCGTTGGAGATTGTCATCGAGAAACAGTTGGTATCAGACTGAAGTTAGCTACGCAATGACATTAGCTTGATATTGGTTTCTAAAAATGTCATTGTTTATTTTTCTATTATTCTTCTACTTGCCTTGTATTTAAAAATCGTTTCAAAACGTGTTTGCTTTCGATTTTACAAACAAATGAGGCAACACGTGATCCTCAATCACCGTCATTAAGGCACGACTCACAGTCGTTTGCCTTCGTGTTTAAAACAGTTGAAGACCACGCAGTCTGTCATTTAGCCATATTCGATTTTATGCGAAAAAATAAAGACGTAACCAACCTGTATAGCCCCTAAAGTCATTCTTTAAGAATTCATCGCGTTTGCTTTGTTTCTTTGATTAACCAGCAAATTCGAAAGCTTCAGATTAAAAAAAAAAAAAACAATTGCACCTACGCTTATAAGGCAAAACCAACCAGCAATTTAAAAAATCGAGCGATAACCCGAACTCTGCCTCCCCCATCGCCATGCCTAAGTACACTTTCATGATTCCCCCGACCTTTACCTCACCTATTCGCCCCGGACCACGCTAATGCCAAGAGTTCTCGTATTTCTCGGAGGCGAAAGACGTGCGCTCCTCATCGCCATCACCGACGATGACGAAACGGCATCAAGTTTATCGATTGACCTATTTCCTGGCGTAAATGCCAACCGTTGCCAAGTCGTTTTACAACAACGCAATCGAAATGTGCAGCCCTAAATTTAGACGGATTGCAAACGCGGAAGACATTAGCGGTGAGCACCTTGTGCATAACATAAGACAATCGAAGACGATAAGGTCGAGGTTAAGTGATCTCCGGGGATCATCATGAGCCGAGCACAAAAGAACTTGAAATTCACGAAATGTAATGGATGACTTGGGAGGTTTCCATCGTCTGACCTTTCGTGTTGGTCAAAAACAACCATCAGGAAATAATTTCCTGCTACAACATCGATATGTCATTGTCAATCACATGAGTCAGATTAATTTCCAAAACTGAACAGGTTTCCAGGACTTATCTTTCCTTTACCTATTGTCTAAACTCAAGGTGCCCTTCGAAACTGCAACGTCCAAAAAAAAAAAAAAGCGCTTTTGAATTGAGAATAAACAGGTGGAAAAATTAGGCGTGACGTTCCTCCGGATATTTTTAAGTTCACGTGCACCTGTACGCCGTAAAATATTTCATCTTAACTGCGTGTCATCGTGAATCAACGACGACCGTAAATTTCGTCGTCGTCATCACCGTCACCATGGTCGAGTGGGTACCACCTTCCGATTGTCCTGTGCGAACGCAACTTCTGCATAAACACCATGGTACTGTTATTTAATTTAATCTACCGTTGTAATGCTCCTCGGAATTAACCGCTTAAATTACCCCGCGATTAAATCCGGCAAGTAAGGAACGAGTGAGTCACTGGATTCTTTTCTCAGGTGCGCGGCGTTAAATGCTCCTTCCGATGGATGGGCATGGGAGAAGTCGTAACGTCGAAAGGCCTGGCGTGACTCGATGAAAGTCGGTCCTAATTAAAATCTAATAAAAACTAGGCTAGTCGCGTCTATTTATAGACAAATTAAATTTGGCCGCTCGTTCGAGAGGTTAATTAGATTCTTCCTTTGGCTTTAGATCTTGTTTAAGCTTTCAAATGGATGAATTTATTAAAAGTAATTAGCTAAAGAATCCACAAATGCTAAATCTATTGTTGCCAACGACTTTCCTCATTCGCAATAAAAATTATTAAAGGCACACAAATGTCACATTGTTTCGTTAACGTAACCGAGCTCTGCCGACGTTCCTTAAATTTCCGAACGCGACCACTAAATGAATTCGTTCCGATTTACCCTTTGTCCGACCGTACGTAATCCCCACCGACAGGTGAAAAGGCATTTTTACGGATTACAACACATGTGACATAGGTAGGACAACTAACGGGGCCGTAATAAAAAGCAACACGTTTATATCCAGGTAGCAAACGAGATTAAATTACGCCGCCCCAAAAAAAAAAGTGCATTCCGTCCATAAAAAAATTAAAAATTAAGGCCCGTGTTACACGGACGCATGAAATTCACTCACCGGTGTGGTGGAAGCGAGACTCAAATCACTCACCTGTAACAAACAAAAGAGGAAAATTAAATTCCGTACGTTTCGAAACGATCGTGGATGAATTGAAATGTCATCGGATGAAAAAGCGTTGCTATTATTAAATTCAACACCTGAGCGTTTTGTTGTTATTAATGACAAGCAACAATCGATCTGCGTCTATTTATAAACTGGTAAAATATGCGGTAAAACGTTGCTCAACCGTGTTAATCGCGGGCATTATTCAGCGAGGTCCGCGAGCAAGGTTGAACTGTACATAAATAAATAATCAAATGCATAAATAAACATAGGCGAGTAAAGGTACGCGATTGGGAAACAATATTTAAGCGAATCGCCCGTCAAATCTTAATCCAAATGGACTGTCGGACGGAGGAAGAAAAAAACTAAATAATGGCAAACAAAAACGAAAAAAATTAATTGAAAATAAGCAAACGCTGTCCAGAATGTTTTAAATAAAGAAATAAACGATTAGAAATGCAAAAATAAAAAACAGGTAGCAGTCTATGAACAACAGGTAGCAAATTTATACCTGTTATTTATAAACTGCTAACAACAACTATATAAAAACTGTGATTTCTCAAAACAAAATTAAAGAGTCAAAAGACAAAACATAAAGGAAAGAAAGACAGAAGTGAAAATGAAATACAAAAAAAATCGCTTAAAAAACTCGAACAAAAACAACGAGATGCGAAGGAGAACAAAACACAAGAAAACCGACGGGTTTTCGATGAATTATTCAAAAATTGAACAAAAAAAATTAAAACTATTTACTTAGAATTCTTAGAAATAAGATAAACGAAAACGCAAAACAAAAGAAAATTGATAGTTTTTCGATGAACTGTTCGAAAATTGAAAAGCTAAAAGGAAAACAGAATAAGAAAGGAAATAAAAGAAAGCGTCCAAGAACTACGAAGAAATAAAATAATTAAAAAAAAAGGAAATTTAAAAGAAAAATGCAAAGCAACCGCTCAGAATTCAGCAAAATAGGATGAACGAAAACAAAAGAAAAACAGCAACGAAATACCAAGAAGAATGCGCACAAAACAAAAGAGGACCTACGGCTCGTTAATGAATAATTCAAAAATGGAAAGGCTAATCAAAAGCAAAACAAAAAAATGCTACTTAGACTTCTTCAAACTAAGATAAACGAAAACAAAAGAAGAATGAGTACAAAACAAAAGAAAATTGATGGTTCTTCAATAAATTATTCGAAGATTGAAAATCTAACAAAAAAAACAAAAAAAAAAAAACAACTACCTAGATCCCCAAAATAAGATAAACGAAAGCAAAAGGATGAGCACAAAACAAAAGAAAACCGACGCTACTTCGACGAATTATTCGAAAATTTAAAGACTAGTAAAAAAAACAAAAGGAAACCATAAAAGAAAGCGGCGAAGAACCACGAAGAAATGAAATATGTAACTCAAAAAAGAAAATTTAAAAAAAAAGTGCAAAACAACCACTTGGAATTTCGCAAAATAAGATGAACGAAAACAAAAGAAGAAAAACAACGAAACACGAAGCAGAATGAGTATAAAACAAAAGAAAACCGACGGTTCTTCATTGAATAATTTGAAATTGAAAGGCTAACTAAAAAAAAAAAAAAACAAAAAAATGCTACTTAGACTTCTTCAAACTAAGATAAACGAAAACAAAAGAAGAATGGGCACAAAACAAAAGAAAATTGGTGGTTCTTCGACGAATTGTTCGAAAATTGAAAAGCTAAAAAGAAAACAAAATACGAAAGAAATAAAAGAACGCGTCCAAGAACTACGAAGCAATAAAACAAACTAAAAAAAAAAGGAAATTTAAAAGAAAAATGCAAAACAAACACTTAGAATTCTGCAAAATAAGTAACAAAAACAAAAGAAGAAAAGCTACGAAATACGAAGAAAGCGTAAAACAAAAGAAAACCGACGGTTCTTCAATGAATACTTCGAAAATTGAAAGGCTAACCAAAAACAAAAACAAAAAAAAATGCTATCTGAACTTTTTCAAACTAAGATAAATGGAAACAAGAGAAAATAGGCACAAAACAAACGAAAATTGATGGTGCTTCGATGAATGGCTCGAAAATTGAAAAACTAAAGAGAAAAAAATAAGAAAGAAATTTTAAAAAAAGTCCAAGAACTACGAAGAAACAAAATAATTTAGAAAGAAAGGAAATTTAAAAGAAAAATGCAAAACAACCACTCAGAATTCAGTAAAATAGGATGAACGAACAAAAGAACAAAAGAAGAAAAGCAACAAAATACGAAACAAAACAAAAGAAATTCGACGGTTCTCTTCAATGAATTGTTCGAAAATTAATAGTCTAACCAAAAAAAAAAAATGCTACTTAGACGAATTATTCGAAAATTTTAAGTCTAGAAAGAAAACAAAAGGAAACTATGAAAGAAAGCGTCGAAAAACCACGAAGAAATGAAATATGTAATTCAAAAAAAGGAAACAAAAGAAGTAAAACAAAAGAAAATAGACAATTTTTCCGGTGAATTGTTTAAAAACTGGACGCTAGACAAAAAAACAAAAGAAGGATGAGCACGAAACAGAAACAGAAGAAAAAAAATGGTTCTTCGACGAATTGTTCGAAAATTGAAAGGTCAACAGAAAACGAAAAAGATGCATCACCTACTTAGACTCTCCAAAATAAGATGAACGAAAACAAAAGAAAACTGATGGTTTTTCGATGCATTATTCAAAAATTGCAAGGCTAAAAAGAAAACAAAAGCAAAATTAGCACAAAACAAAAGAAAACCGACGGTTCCTCGAACAATTATTCGAAAATTGAAAGACTAACAAAAAAAAAACAAAAAAAAGTGCAAAACAATCGCTTAGAATTCCGCAAAATAAGATGAACGAAAACAAAAGAAGAAAGACAACGAAGAACGAGCACAAAAACAAAAGAAAACCGATGGTACTTGGACGAATTATTCGAGAATTGAAAGGCTAAAAAGAAAAAACTATAAAAGAGAGCGTGAAAGAAGTGAAATAGGTAGTTCAAAAAAAAAAAGAAATTTAAAAGAAAAGTGCAAAACAATAACTAGAATTCCGCAGAATAAGAGATAAGCGAAAACAAAAGAAGTTTGGCGTTACCCCCTCCCCCCCCGACCAAATATTTGCAAATCACTAGAACCGAGAAAACTATAAAAAGCGTCAATTTAAAAATGGAAAAGAAAGAGAACCAATGGAATGCAAGAGAATAATTCGACAAAAAAGAAACAAAAGAGAACTAAAACAAGCAAGACGGAAAAGAGAAGAATAAAGTATATAAACAAAAAAAAAAACACGAAAGTTCCACGAGAAATTCTTTTGTTTTCGGTTAATTTTATTATTCGCATTACGAATTTGTTTATTTTAGTTCTTTTTCGCTTTTCTATCGAATTATTGTTTTATATCCAGTTTCTTTATTTGTCTGCTGAGTGTTTTTTAATTTCAATCTCTCTCCATTGGATGAAAATCGCCGATCTTCTTTTGTTTTCTGTACACTTAATTTTGTACTTCGTTTTTGGTTTGTATCACTTTTGTTTGTTTGTTTTTTTTTTTTAATCGAATTGAGTACTCGGTGCATATTTCGGTTTTCTTTTGTTTCTTATTTCGGAATAATTAGTCACAGGAAAATCGTCGATCTTCTTTTGTTTTGTTCGCCTTATTTCCAGCTTGTTTGGTTTCGGTTTTGATTCGTCGAATTATTGTGATTTCTTCTTTTGTCTTCTTGTAGGTTCCTCGATTTTCGAGCAATTCACCCAGCAACCATCGACTTTCTTTTGTTTTTGTTTTTTTGGTTCACCTTTTTGATCGTGTTTCGTCGTTCTTCGTTCGACTTTCTTTTTCAATTTTCACAATAAAATTATTTTTTCAAAATAGATGCTGCGACGCTTCGCACAGATTCTTCTCTTGTTTTCTTTCCACGATTTGATTTTATTACACTCCATCGTAGAATCGTCGTACTTCTTTTGTTTCTTTCTTGTTCGCCTTGTTCTTCGTAATTCCATCTTGTTTTGTTTCAGGTTTCACTCGTCGAATTATCCTAACTTTTTCTTTTGTTACCAGATCATCAGGTTCTTCTATTTTCAAACAAACCGCCTTATAATCATCCGCCTTCTTTTGTTTATTTTTCTTGTTGTCGTTTTTCTATTCACATTATTCTTCGTTTGAATCGTTATGATTTTTTTTTCGATTTTCTATCAATCCGCCAAACAGTCGTCGATCTTCCTTTTGTTGGCGTTACGTCTTCCTTCATTCGAGTTTCTTCTTGATTTTTTATAGCAGAATTAGTTTTTCGAATTGCAATTAAAACATTTGACGAGCCACTTGACTGGTTCTATATAATCTATGCTTATAAAGTGACGTGATTTTTCGGGGAAGCAGAAAAACCGTGATTTTCACTCGGCTATAATAATTTATCTAATCTACTCCTCCACAAGCGACACAGTTGTGCAACCTGCGAAGTAATTGATCGCGCCGCCCGAAATATAATGTGGAACGACGTGGGACGATAGTAAAACTATTGTTCTATCTTTAGCTTTTCCGCATTCACCGTGGCGATTTCACGCGACACACTTCAAGTGTGTTACCCTCCTCGACGATATAAATCACCGGAGATTAAGTCGGGCCCCATAAATTACGAGTTTTTTTTTTTAATTAAAAGAAATCCCAAACGTTTATTATTAACTCCGAGAAAAAGGTTACCATCCGAAAACGTTGAGAAGATTGAACAAAAAACTGTTGAAAGACAAATACGTACTGTTATTCAAAAGAAAAACGGGATAGTTGCTTATCTATAATCATTCAACGTCTAGTAAATGACGTACTCAAGGCAAACTGCCTCCTTCTGATGTCAAAAACTAAAACCGATCGCTTTCTAATAACCACCAATCATATTCAAAAAACCCATCAAGCAACGACACAGCACCAGAAGAAGAAAGTGGAAGAAGAAAACTACGTACACCTACACCAGGTATAATAAGATTTGAAGCAGGGGCAAAAGACGAAAAAAAAAAACAAATTCAAAAAGAAGGAGAAATTCAAAGAAGAAAAGAACAACTATTATATCTAAACAACCTGAGACAAAAGGGAGTTAAAGGCAAAAAAAAACTAATCACAGTCTAAGTGTCGGCGACTAGTACGTGTATCGAGCATCTGACTTTAGACTGTACCTTTTTTGCGACTTTTCGCTCCGGTTTTAATTACGACGCTCACTTTTAAGTTAAAAAACTTGAGCATTTTCTCAACTTCTTTTTATCATTTAAATTTTTTTTAGAATACTTTGGCTTTCAAAACTTATTATCTACTTGATCGCCAGTTTGAATTTGTCTTTACCTTGAACGCGCTTACGAATTATTATTATTTTCACATAGCGCTTTGTTTTTTTTTTTTTTTTTTTCACAGTTATGTTGTGCGCTGCTTACTTAAAAGTCCCCTATAATTATGCGTGAGATAATAACTCCGGGTTCACCCTCCCGTGATCACCCATAATACCCGTACGTCGGTCGGTCGTTCTGTTGGCCGCACTGAAACGCTCGCCTGGTGCTCACCCGACCGACAGGCACTAGTTTCCCAGCCTTATTTATTTTTACAGCAGCCGTGTTTGCTCTTCGTTTATATAATATTTAACCTGGAGCACTCTGTATTTATTTATCGCCGGCGATAGGTTTGTTTGCCCGGCGTCATCTTTTTTTTGTACGCCACTTGCCGTACACTGTTTGCGTGAGATAACCACGTTTGTACACCTTTTTATTATATCATCAGCTCAAAGGAGAATCTTAAACATCTCAAAAGAGAATCTTAACATGCGAGTATTAATTATTATTGTTATTAATATGAAAAGTAAATGAACAGAAAAAGAATGTGCGGTTTTTGTAAACTTTGTGGAGGTGTGATTTCTTAAATACTTCCTTCTGTTATTGTTTCAATCAGTGATACGTTTGTTGTCCTTTCCGAGTTCTCTTCTTGTTCTCTCTTCTTCTCTTAGTAGTTTGCTTTATTTTGTCGTGTGTTATTGTTTAAAAAAATAAATAAAAGTTAATTTTTACGCTTTATAACTTTCGGGTTTTCAGGTAAGTATTAAATTTCAAGTTGGCGCGTCCTTTTTTTTTCCTTCGCATTCCCATCCGGGCACTTGACAAATTGTCCGGGCGAATGCCTTCTGCGAAACGCGAAGTTATTACAAACACGTCGGGATTTCTTTATTATCGGCTTTGTTCGCGAGATGACCGTCGCGGATTGCGTGTTTATTTATTTATTCGCTCGCCTTGCAGAAGGAACAAAGGCCACCGCCGCATATATTACCTTAAGGATGCACACACTCTTAAGCACGTGCATTTACGAAGAGTATTAAAATCAGAAAATACGACGAGGATTTGCGAATTCCCGAAGAAGTTATTTTAGGAACCAATCTCTCACATTGCATCGCTTAAAGTGGAAATGATTGAAACTTGAGAGAGTAGTGGCAGATGATGTACTCTCGAGTAATGGTGCAATGTGAAACGCATCGATCATTATTATGCGGTGCAACTTCCGTGTTCTAGAAGTGTTAACTGCTAAGCCGTTAATTAGACGTGCAGTACGACGTGTGAAATGCCGGGGGATGTATGTGGAACAATGTGGAAAGTCGCGATGCGAGAACATTTCGCATTGTCTTCTTCGTCCCATTTGCGTTTTTTGTAACGGAGAAACGAATTAGAAATTTTATTTCCTGGTAACATGCGATGCGATGGTGGGAACATCTTAATTAGTTCATTTGTGACGAACCGAAGATAACGAGCAGAACATTAATGAGTTTATAAAATAATTATCCCTTGACCGTGAAATTCATATCTTGATAAAAAATAATAAAAAAAAAATAAGGCAGGTTGCACTTGATAGCGAATTCTGAATTAATATTCAAGTACAAAAAATTAGAATTATTATAGAATTATTCCTTACAGAATAACTAATGGATTCAGTAGATCTAAATTTCAATCAAGAACTCTGCTTGGAGGAAACAGTGACGAAACAAAGAAAACAATTGAACAAAATTTAAAAGTAAATCCATACCTACATGCTACAACAATATTTAAAAAAAAATAATAAAAAGAAACAACAAAGCAGAAATCATATATTAAAGCAAACGAAAAAAGCTTTCGACATGATTCAAGAGATGGCGCTATTAAATGTCATATAACTACAAAGAAAATCATTAAAATTTGTTACAAAATTAAGGAATAAATTTAAAAAATTTTTAAAGTTAAAAAAAACTAGAAACAAAAGACGGCGGTCAATTTTGCAGAGCAATTTAATAAATTAACAATAAATTTGAAAAGAACGGTGACGAAACAAAACAATAAAAATTCAAGTTAACGAAAAAAAATACATGTATTTAAAAAAAAAAAACAAAAGGCAATCGATTTTACTATAACAGCAGTTTGCTGGATTGTTAAATTAAAAATAAATATAAAAAAATGTTCAAAAAATATAAAACAATAATATTCATAAATATGAGAAAAACAAAACACACTAAAAGGAATTCGGTAATTCATAAATTAAAACGAACGAAAAAAACTTTGGACGTGTTTCAACAGATGGCGCTGTTGAATGTCTTATGACTACTAAGAAAATCCTTAAAATTTGTTACAAAAGGCGGTCAATTTTGCAGCGCAATTTAGTAGATTAATAATAAATTTAAAAAAAAAAAAACAATTTGAAAAGAACGGTGACAAAACAAAGAAAACAAAATGATAAAAATTCAAAACTAATCAAATCAAAAATAATAATGCAGTAAAACAAAAGACGATCGATTTTAGTATAAAGTTTGCTAGATTGTTAAATTAAAAACAAATGAATAAAATTTAAAAAGTATATAATAATAATATTTAAAAACAAAAGAAAAACAAAAAACATAACTAAAGCAGAATTCAGTACATTCGTAAATTAAAGCCAACGAAACATGCTTTCGACATGTTTCAACAGATGGCGCTGTTGAATGTCTCACAACTACATAGAAAATCCTTAAAACTTGTTACAAAATTCACGAATAATTTTTTTTTTTAATAAAAAACAGTAAAAATACATGAAGTGAAATAGACTACAAACAAAAGACGGCGTTCAATTTTGTAGCGAAATTTACTAGATTAATAACAAATAAAAAAAAAAACAATTTGCAAAGAACGGCGACGAAACAAAGAAAACAAATTAATAAAAATTCAAAGTAATCAAATTTAAAAAATACATGCAATAAGAAGAAAAACAAAAGACAATCGATCTTACTACAACAGTTTGCTAGATTTTTAAATTAAAAACAAATGAATGAAATTTACAAAAATATAAAGCAATATTTAAAAATAAAAGGAAAATAAAAAACACACTAAATCAGAATTCAGTAGATTCGTAAATTCCAGCGAACGAAAAAAAGCTTTCGACATGTTTCAACAGATGGCGCTGTTGAAAAGTCTTACAGCTACATGGAAATCCTTAAAATTTGTTACAAAAATCAGGAATAAATTTATATGAAAAAAAAAAAACTTAAAAAACTAGAAACAAAAGACGGCGATCAATTTTGCAGATTTAAATTGCTCTGATTAATAGTAAAATTTTATTTAAAAAAAACAATCTGAAAAGAACGGTGACAAAACAAAGATAACAAAATAATAAAAATTCAAAACTAATTAAATTTAAAAAAAAAAGTAATAAGAAGAAAAAGAAAAGACAATCGATTTCACTATGCAGTTTGCTAGATTGTTAAATTGAAAACAAACGAATAAAGATTTAAAAACATATAACAATAATATTTAAAAACAAAAGAAAAAAAAACACACTAAAGCAGAATTCAATGATTCATAAATAAATTAAAACGAACGAAAAAGCTTTCGACATGTTTCAACAGATGGCGCTGTTGAATGTCTTATACCTACAAAGAAAAACCTTAAAATTCGTCACAAATTTTTTTAAAAAATTAAAAGCAGTGAAAATACATAAAGTTAACGAAAATGGAAACAAAAGAAAGGTGACGAAACAAAGAAAACGAAATAATAAAAATTCAAAAATAATCACATTAAAAAATATATATGTATTAAGAAGAAAAACAAAAGACAATCGATTTTACCAAGCAATTATTACTCGATTATTAAATTAAAAACAAACGGAAAAAATTTTTAAAATATAAAACAATACTCAAAAATAAAAGAAAAACAAAAAATACACTGGAGCAGAATTCACTAGATTCGTAAATTATAGCGAACGAATAGTTCGATATTTTTCAACAGATGGCGCTGTTGAATGTGTTATAACAGCAAAGAAAATCCTTAAAATTTGTTACAAATTACAGGAATATATATTTTTTTTAATTAAAAACAGTAAAAATACATGAAATTAAAGAAAATGGAAACAAAAGACGGCGAACAATATACTAGATTAATAATAAATTTAAAAAAAAAAAACAATTTGAAATGAACGGTGACAAAACAAAGATGACAAAACAAAGATAACAAAATATGTGAAAAAAATAGAAGAAAAACAAGACAATCGATTTTACTATACAATTTACTAGATTTTTAAATTAAAAACAAATGAATAAATTAAAAAAGATATAGGCAACAATGTAACAATATAAAACAAACGAAAAAAGCTTTAAACATGTTTCAACAGATGGCGTTGTTGAATGTCTTATAATAAACATACAAAATCTTTAAAATTTGTTACGAAATTCAGGAAAAAATTAAAAAGAAAACTTAAAAACGCATAAATCTTTAAAATTTGATACAAAATTCAGGAATAAATTAAAAAAAATTAACATTGAAAATACATAAAATTAAAGAAAATGGAAACAAAAGACAGTGGTCAATTTTGCAGCGCAAGTTACTAGATTAATAATATTTGTAATATTTATTGCAATAAAGAACGAACTAATTAACTATAAATAATAAATTTAAAAGAAAAACAATTTCAAAAAACGGCGACAAAACAAAGAAAACGAAATAACAAAAACTCAAAACTAGTCAAATTTAAAAATGTATGTATTAAGAAGAAAAACAAAAGACGATCGATTTTACTATGCAGTTTGCTAGATAGTTAAACTAAAAACAAATGAAAAAAATTAGAAAATATAAAGCAATATTCAAAAATAAAAGAAAATAAAAAAGAAACACACTAAAGCAGAATTCAAAAATCCTTAAAATTTGTTACGATTTCAGGAATAAATTTTAAAAAATAAAATAAAATCAGTAAAAATACATAAAGTTAAATAAAATGGAAACAAATACGGCGGTCAATTTTGCAGCGCAATTTAGGAGATCAATAATTAATTTAGAAACAGAAAACAAAATAATAAAAATTCAAAAGTAATCAAATAAAAAAAATTGTAATACGAAGAAAACAAAAGACGTTCGTTCGATTTTACTATAATGTTAGCTAGGTTATTAAATTTAAAAAAGTAAATAAATAAATAAATAAATTAATAAATAAATAAATAAAAAGCACGATGAGAAAGCAAACAATTAATAGAATTTAAAAAATAAAATTTTAAAAACAATAAAAACAGAGAAGCAATTTTTACAACACGATTCAGTAGATTAACAAATTTAAAAAAAAGAAAACTACATAACAAATCAATAAGTAAAATTTATAACAATAATATTTAAAAATAAAATAAAAACAAAAAACACACTAAAGCAGTGGATTCATAAAATAAGAAATGAAAAAATGTTTCGGCACATTTCAACAGATGGCGCGCTGTTGAATGTCTTAGAATAAAGCAAGTCACTTTTTGTAAAATGGCTGTGTCAGTTGAAACTCCCTTAAGTTTAATTAAAGTTAAAAAATTCCCAGCACAAAATAATTAATCGCACTTAAGGCGATCCCATTGCTTCAGTTAATTTCTACGCATCTCGAGTCGCAGTATTTTTGTCCGTCAGTGTACACGCGCACATGCTTAATAATTATTATTAATAGACACGCAACCTGCCGTTTTAATTCGTGCGTTTGAATTGCGAACGACATAACTCACTATTGACTTATAATTACTATCACTGCGCGCATAAATTATCGAACGAAGGCTGGGCAATTACGAGCGTTTTTTAACCATTAATTAAATCCATGTGCAGCAAACGCGATCCGGGAGCAATAAACAAGCCGCCGCCGGATAATTTGGCGCAATGATGAGATACAGTCCGTACACAATGGACTTTTACTTTCGTGTTCTTTAATTCGCACCGATTGCAATCTGTGCGTGATTTATCTCTCTCTGTGCCCGGGCGGCGGCAAAGACAACGAGTTTCTTATGAATTTTGCTTTTTTTTTTTAAACACGGGCATCATTACTTACGGGAGGTTGATAAATGATATCATTGGTTTGAGCGTGATTCCCATGACCTTTGATCGTTTTGCTCGGCGAAGCCACTGAGGAAGTGCCTGGGATTCATCTTCACGCGAGTCTTATTTACATTTTGCTATTGGTTTCATTAATCTGTGAGGCGATACGGGCAATAAATTACGGAACTTTTCATTAGGAAGATTGCGTAAGATTGCGAAAAGCGTAAGCTCGTGAATACCAACCACACCATAGGCATCTATTCAATGTATGTATTATTAAATTAAGATTGCTCGTACATTCCATTGCTGAAGAATGGAAAAAATCAAATAATAAATCACAAGTTGTTTATACAGGGTATGAAAATAAAGTCACAAACGATATGCTATATTTAGTATTCTCTAAAAACCATAACTCCGGTTTGTTGTGGAATAGCCGTGTCGGTTTGACGTCAAAATCACATAAGAAACAACATAGAGCTGTCAGATTTTAAGAAATTTTTTGATGACGTCATCGTGAGACCATGAACACATTGGGAAAATGCTATAAATAGTGTCGCCAAAGCGATTTTTGAACACGAGAAATAAATCTAAACACTTACGAGTGTGTGCGTGTGTACTGAGGATGGCAGCATATCTGCCGAAATACGTATCTATGGATATAATATAATGGTGGGAAATTTAAATGATTCGAAACAGAAATAGTATGTAATTTTTTTTTTGTCATCTTCTACCAGGGAATTTATTTCCTGTTCTCTTTTCTTTTTTATTCTATTGTTTTTTTCGTTGATTTTTGTATTCCCTTTGGATTTCATTCTGTCTGTTGTACTTCTTTTTTGTAACTTGTTTTAATTAATTAGCCATTGTCGTCTCTCTTTGTTGGTTACGAGTTATTTATTATTTAATTTTTCTTTCTTTCTAAATCAATCTCGGTATTTCCCCTGTCAAGGTCAAGCGTTAATTGTTATTTTTGTACCTAATTTAAAAATTTTTTTGCGTCATGCTCAGCTAACACTTCATTTTGTTTTTTTTTTTTCGTTGTCCATCTGTTCGAAAAGTCTAGGGACGTCCATTTATTGGAACTTCAACTTCCAACTTCAGTTACAACGCGTCCTTTCACTTTCTTCATTTGTTTTTGTTCAATCGCTTTTAGTTTGTTTTGGTAGCACACTTAAATTTAGTTTCTTTGTCGTTGTTCATCTCTTCGAAAACTCTAGGAACGTCCGCGCATCGAACCTACACCTTCTGTTTTGAACATCTTTACAGCTACAACAGTTCCTTTCACTTTCTTCATTTGTTTTCGTGTTTGTTTCTTGTTCAAGCGCTTTTAGTTTATTTTGGCACCACAGTTTTTAAATTTAGTTTTTTTTTCGTTGTTCATCTGTTCAAAAATTCTCGGAACATCCGTTTTGCTGCAGTTTGAAATTGTCGAACGAAAATAAGTTGGCAACACTCCAATTTTTTTGCCGATCTAGGCTTTCGGGTGGCAACCCTGGCACTGGAACCGCGTGCATCGAAGTATTGATCGATTTCCTTTTATGAGTATGTAAAACTTCTGATTGGTTGCAAAAGGGCATCATGTAATCGTTCGCGTTCCTCCTCGCCCCGTTTGGTTTCAGCGCATCACTTTTCGTTTGCTCGTGCTGTTGTGCATATCGTGTGTTTGTGTTTCGAGTGGCAACCCTGGCACGCATCGAAGTTTCTTTTTTATGGGCATGTAAAACATCTTCGGTTTCTGATTGGTGGTTAATTATTATGTATCCGCGTTCCTTCTCATCCCGCTTGGTTTCCGCGCGTCACTTTTCGTTTGCCCGTGCTGTTGCGCATATCGTGTATTTGTGTTTCGAGTGGCAACCCTGGCAATGAAACCGCATTCGTCTAAGTATTAATCGGTTCCTATTTTATGGGCAAGGAAAACTTCTTCCGCTTCTGATTGGTGGTTGACCATCACGCGATTATGTATCCGCGTTCCTTCTCACCCCGTTTGGTTTCAGTGCGTCACTTTTAGTTTGCCCGTGCTGTTGTGCAATATCGTGTGTTTGTGTTTCGAGTGGCAACCCTTGCATTGGAACCGCGTTCATCTAAGTATTGATTGGTTTCCTTTTATAGGCAAGTAAAACTTCTTCTGCTTCTGATTGATGGTTGACGATGACGCGATTATGTTTCCGCGTTCGTTCTCACCTCGCTTGGTTTCAGCGCGTCACTTTTCGTTTGCCCGTGCTATTGTCTATATCGAGTGGCAACCCTGGCACTGGAACGGCGTGCATCTAAGTATTGATTGGTTTCCTTTTATAGGCCAGTAAAACTTCTGATTCTGATTGGTGGTTGATCATCAAGCGATTATGTATGCGCGTTCCTTCTCACCTCGCTTGGTTTCAGCGCGTCACTTTTCGTTTGCCCATGCTGTTGTGGATATCGTGTGTTTGTGTTTCGAGTGGCAACCCTTGCACTGGAACCGTGTGCATCGAATTACTGATCGGTTTCCTTTTATGGGCAAATAAAACTTCTTCGGCTTCTGATTGATGGTTGACCATCAAGCGATTATGTATCCGCGATCCTTCTCATCCCGCTTGGTTTCAACGCATCACTTTTCGTTTGCCCGTGTTGTTGTGGTAAATTCTAGATAAACGTCTGATGCCATTTTGATTCCTAATTACATTGTTCCTTCTCTAATTCAGGCTTGGAATACGTTTTCATCACCAAGCCCGCTTTATTTTCGGGTACATTTTGTACGATCTGGTAGCTTCATTCGCGAAATACCGTTCTGCAATCCATGAAAGCAGTTACGAAGATTAACCAAGAGGTGCAGCGTTCATTGAGTCCACTGGTCAACCTTTGACAGATCCTCCGGACTTTCGTGAACAGCTTCCGACCTATCGATTAAAAATTTGGATGCCGTGAGTTTACACCGTTTTAATTTGTTTCTTGTTTCGACACGTTGCATTTCATTCAAAGAGCATCACATCACATTATTATTATTATGATGTTCATCCTGGCGCCCTGTGTTAACACCTTTTAAACCACGCCCATCTCCATCGAGCTACTTGGGGCAACGACTGATGAAAAGCAGCGCAAACTTGCTCCCAATGTTCAGGGTAAGCGAACAGGTGTACTTCTATATTAAAGTTTTCTGGTAACAATTTAACGAACTTCATTTTGCTTTCTTCATTTGTTTCTGTTCTACCGATTTTAGTTTTTAGTTCGCTTTTGTTTTGTTTACAGCTTTTTTTTGCGTTGCTCTCATCTAATCGAATCACACCTAGAATGATGAAATAAGAGTTCCAAAGTCTTTCAGTTCTTCATCAAAAAAGACGAACACATGCATACAGCAGACGAGAAAAAAGTGAGTCAACGGATGAAAAGAGACCGACATAAGAAAGAATGAAGCTCTCAATCAACAAAAGAGAGAAAGAAAAAAGAACAAAAACAACAATCAACAAAATACAAAGGAGGATCAAAACTTTTCCAATATACCTCGTAGAATCACACACCGTCTGCTTGTTCGTAACATCACAAAAATCTTATTAAATTTGAATCGTTTCTTAATTACGTAATTGTATGCTATGATTCCATCGCTGCTGAAGAGCTCTCTGGAATAAACGCGTCTTTCAATGTGAACATCCATTATGACGCACGGCTGACATAAATATGACATTACAAGGACGGAAAATTCGAATCATAACCTGCATCAGCAGACTGAGACCACACAGAGCGCCCTTCGTCTGTCGTCAGCGCTATTACAGGTCCTATTATCATCTCTTCGGCCCGCTGCTCGTCTTCGTGTTTGCATTGTATACACATGCGGCAGTCCAAGAGATAAGAATAACGAACCGATAGAAATCGATTCGATTATGAACCTTAAGTACCCCTTACTTACTGCCTTAGATTATCTCCGGATATGGATTACTCGATTGCCTCAAGCTGATTTGATTGGGTTAAGTATAGCGTAGGGCCTGAACCCACTCTAAATTTCATGCATACAACGGTCTGACAGCGTAAATTACAACAAAAACAAAAAAAAACGCACTGCAAGGGTTCGATAAGTGAACCTTGCGGGATACCTTACAGGATTTAGTTTAGTGCGGACCTCTAAAAAATTTTCTAATTCCATTCGTTCTTTCATAGGCCAATTAATTCGATAAACGGACAGGCAACGTTCAATTTAATTAATTAAACAAAATAACTCGCGCGCCGCCCGTCGTGCCGATTCCTTTTTTATTTATATAATATTTCGTTCCTAATATTTCACTTGTCGCCACCTGCCGCGCGCACTTTCATTAAAAACGATCGGCGCGGACGCACCTGCGTCCGTAATAAAAATTTTACGTCTCGCGGCGCGATTAATTCCGGCGAAGATTTACGCGAGTCTCATTAGAAAGGTCAGTCGGATCGTCGGATTCATTTTTTTTTTTTATTATTATTGTTTCTTTCATAAATAAATATCCGCGCGCCGCCCGCCACCTTGGGTATTTTTAGGATTTAATGCGCCGACTGGGTTCTATCATGCGGAGCGCGGCGCTATTTCGGGCGCTTTATCGCCCTCCGACAGGCTGCAGTGTTTATTGCGAAGATGGTTTACGTCAAGTGTGCGCTGGTTTTGTTTGGATAGCCGGCGGATAGCGGATTATGCAGTCAGGATCACAAAGGATAGATTCGTTTAGGCCTGAGGTTTATTGAAATCGCCTGCGCCAATAATAATTCAAAAACGGATCCGATGGGAACATGTTACGTTCCAACTTCAACCAATTGTACAGCTATGGTTATGGTTACGATCGATTGCTCTTGCTTCTTTACTTTAAGATTGCCTTGAGAAATTAGGGTTTTTGAGGTCCTTCATGTGAAGAATCAGGATGTTTTAGTTTTCACGCTTGTTGGCGGAGGACCAAAACGTGACGTTCCTTTCGTTAGGTCATTGTCTCACTCGAATTTCGCTGATATATGTGTTATTTCCCAGCATATTGTGAGGGGCAAGTTGCGTTAAGAGTTAGAATCACTTCCTTGTTCGACTTTTTTGAGGCCATCTGATTTCCTACCGAACGAGTTTTGCTGTTGATACCATTGAAGAATGAGTACTTTTCTACCACGACGTTGCTTTCGTAGAAGTTCGTCTCTGTTGGAAGCTGTCGTAATGCTTAAGGCCCACTCCGAAGATTGCACTCCATTCTGAGACCATACACCTTATAAAATTGGAGGAGAGCAACGTGTTATCGTAGAACGTGTGTAGTCCTAGCGGTACCACGAGTTTTACTTGCCTACTTGGACAATTTCACGCTAGGTGGCGCTCTCTTTACATCCAGGGTTAAGCTACCGACAATCTATGTGTAGTCCACCTCGTCTTCACTGAGCTGGGCATATTTCCAAGTAGAATTTTTAACATCGACAATTTTTCCACAAAGTTAGCAACATTACATAGAGTCAAACAACAGTTACGCCAACCACGGAGGAAATTCGTCTTCATTTCTATTTGGTTCATTTTCAATACTTCCTAAGATCTAATGTTCTACTTGAAAAGTTTTTAGAAAATTCAAATTCCATTCCTTTCTCTTATGGTAAGTCTCCTATTCCTTGGAGTACTGGCGATTGTTAAGTGACGGCGCTCCAAATTACTTCGAATCGTTCATCTTACTTGTCAACAGGTGGCCCTGTACACCAATTATCCGAACCTTTCCAATATCAACAGCCTTCTGTTCCTTACGGTATTGGCGATTGTTAGGAGAAAACGCCCTCAAAATTACTCCTTATTCATATTATTCTCCTTCAAACGAGAAAATTTAACTTAGAACTTCATCAAACTAGAGCTCTGTTCCCGTTTCAATTCAACTGTTAAGCCCTACGACCAGCGCCATCTCCTCAGAAAAAAATATTATTACATCCTTAAGGTTTTGGAGATTGTTAAAAGATGGCGCTCGAAACTGCTTGTTATAAATACAATTCCAGAATTAAGACCATAGACTTTCTCTGTGTTCTGCGTTCGCGAGTCCGTTTCAAGTCGATTAATAGACCATTCGTTCAGCGCCATCTCATCAGAAAAGATACTGCATTCTTTTCTATTATCATAAGCCCACTGTACATTAAGGTATTGATTGGAGTTACATGCAATTGGGGATAAATATATTTCAACTTCAGTATGAAACATTTGAAATATATTTTCCATAACGACCCATAATTTTTAGAATTCCATTAAATTAAAGTAAGAACCATGGCATGCCCGCGCCCGTTGCGATTCAATTGACAAAAAAATAACATTCCTTTATGAATGCAATTAGGACAATGGCCAACTGCATTAATGGTTTGGCATCAATGCATGACCTTCTCAATTCGGGTGGTAAGTCATCTGCTCGGTACCATCTCATCAGTATGTGTTATCGTAGCAGCGTTTCAGTTAATGGCTGTAACTGTTACGATGTCAAATGCAATTGGCAAAATGGCACTGAGTGGAAGAAGGCCTAATTAGTCTTAACGGTCATGAAATGCATTAGTGGACTCCAGTCAAAACAAAAGATGTTTCATTGCTTATGAAGACATGGCATTTTAAATCGCTCTTCTTAATGGCCGAGGAATAACTATCGAATCTGCACGCCAATTTCCCTAATTTTTCCTCCATTTCCTGAATTGCTGGTGATTGTCAAGAGATGGCGCTGATTGGATGACCTAATTGGAATAGATGTGTCATTTAATGCAGTTGGCAGGCAGCACTTATTGCAATTAATACAACGCCAACTGATCGGAGTTTTAAGTATTGACTGTAACTATTACAATATCAAACGCAGTCGTTATCTGAATTCTAATGAGATGGCGCTGATTGGGAGGGCTAATTGGAATGACCGTACAGATGTGTCATTTAATACAGTTGGCAGCACTTATTGCGATTAATACAACGCCAATCATCAGAGTTTTAAATACTGACTGCAACTATCGCAATTATCAAACGCAGTCGTTATTTAAATGCTAATGAGATGACGCTGAATGGAAGACCTCATTGAAATATTTTCATTAATATTGGCCTTCTGTTTCCTACGGTGTTGACTTTTGTTAAGAGATGGCGCTGTTTATTACGCAAATACAATTGAATTTCAAATAGGAAAGTTTGAGCTATATTGTCCAACGCATTCCCGGCAAGCAAAGTATTGTTATTGTTATTTTAAAATAAAACAAAACACAGTCAATCTGAGAAGAAAGTAATTAAAAATAAAACAAAACACAATCGATCGACGTAAAGAACGTAATTTAAATGATCGCTAAACCAAAGGAAAAAAAAACAAAAGACAATCGATTAAAAGTAAAATGAAATGTTACTATGTAATAGTTTAAAGAATAAAACAAAACAAAGTCAATCTCAGAATAAATTCAGAATAAAGCAAAACACAATCGATCGATCTAAAGAACGTAATTTAAATGAAAAGAAAAAAACAAAAGGCAATCGATTTAAAGTAAAAAAGCAATGTTAATACGGAATAGTTTCAAAAATAAAACAAAACACGGTCGATCTGAGAAGAACGTAATTCAGAATAAAACAAAACACAACATAATTTAAATGATCAGAAAAACAAAAGAAAAAAAAAACAAAAGACAATCGATTAAAAGTAAAAAGTAATATTACTATGTAATAGTTTAAAGAATAAAACAAAACAAGGTCGATCTCAGAAGAACATAATTCAGAATAAAACAAAACACAATCGATCGATCTAAAGAACGTAATTTACATGAAAAGAAAAACAAAAGAAAAAAACAAAAGGCAATCGATTTAAAGTAAAAAAGCAATGTTAATACGGAATAGTTTCAAAAATAAAACAAAACACGGTCGATCTGAGAAGAACGTAATTCAGAATAAAACAAAACACAACATAATTTAAATGATCAGAAAAACAAAAGGAAAAAAAAACAAAAGACAATCGATTAAAAGTAAAAAGTAAAATTACTATGTAATAGTTTAAAGAATAAAACAAAACAAGGTCGATCTCAGAAGAACATAATTCAGAATAAAACAAAACACGATCGATCGATCTAAAGAACGTAATTTAAATGAAAAGAAAAACAAAAGAAAAAAGCAAAAGGCAATCGATGAAATATAAAAAAGAAATGTTAATACAGAATAAAACAAAACACAGTCAATTTGAGAAGAAAACGATTAATAGGTGGAAAAACAAAAAAAAAATAACAAAAGACGATGGATTAAAAGCAGAAAGTAACGTAAATATGTAATAGTTTATGGAGAAAAACGTAATTTAAAATAAAACAAAACAAAATCGATCGATGTGAAAAAAAGTAATTTAAAATGAAAAGAAAAACAAAAGAAAAACAAAAGAAAATCGAAAAAAAAAAAATAAAAACAAACGTTAATACGTAAGGCTCATAGAATAAAACAAAACACGGTCGACCTGAGAAAAAAATAATTTAAGTGAATGGAAAAACAAAAAAACAAAACAAAACACAATCGATTAAAAGTAAGAAGTGATTTTATTACAGAACAAAACAGAACGCAGTCAATCTGCGAAGAACGTAATTTAAATGAAAGGAAAGGGAAAGAAAAACAAATGACAAGGAAAAGAAAAACAAATGAAAAAAAAACAAAAGACGATCGATTAAAAGTAACAAGTAATTTGTGAAGACATAGATTAAAACAAAACACTGTTAATCTGAGAAGAGTGTCATTTTGCAAATATTATAAATGAATCAATCTATTTAAAAGAATTCCCCGGAGTTCTAAAGAAGGCAGTCACTGTTCCAGTACAGAAGAAACGAAACTGTGTTGAAATAGATAACTTTAGACCGATATCGTTACTCAGTAATTTTTCTAAAATAATTGAAAAAGTCATAGCTCTTAAAATAACTGAATTCTTGGATAAATATTCAATACTTGCAAAAAATCAACACGGTTTTCGACATGATCATTCAACTGAAACTGCTACCATTGATATCTTTCAATACATACAGAATAATTTAGATTCAAACTTATATGTAGTAGGTATCTTTTTTGATTTGTCTAAGGCTTTTGATACCGTTAGACTTGACTTCATATCACAAAAGCTTTTTGCCCTTGGCCTTAGAGAACCAATAAATGATTGGTTAATATCATTTCTCTCACATCGTAGTTATCAAGTAAAAACCGATGGTTCCTACTCAGACCCTTATTATCTCGATTATGGTACACCACAGGGTAGTGTCCTCGGCCCTCTTATTTTTCTATTGTTTATTAATGACTTGCCACATTATATTACTGGCGGCAAAGTTTTTATGTATGCCGATGACACTTCAATTGTGGTTACCGATCAAAACTGGAACTGTACAGTGGAAAAAGTGAAAATTGTCATTGAAGAATTTAGATCATGGTGTCATAAAAATTGTCTTATTATAAACATCAAGAAAACTGTTTGTGTAGAATTTCATTCTAAACATAAAGCATCAAACACAACTTGTTTTAATTTTGATGACATTACCATAAAGTGTTGTAATCAAGTCACTTTTCTTGGAGTAATAGCCGACAAACACTTAGCTTGGGATTATCACACAGACAATCTATGTAAAAAACTCAATAAATTTTATTACGCTATCATACATCTGAAAAAGTCTCTAAATATCTCTTCACTATTGAATGTGTATTATGCTGTCCTATATTCTGCCTTGAATTATAATATAATTATATGGGGACAAGCATCCTCCATTGATAGAGTTTTCATAATACAAAAAAGAATTATCCGATTAATTTTCAATTTGTCACCGCGTACCTCATGCAGAGAAACCTTCACTAAATATAAAATACTCCCACTGGCTTCAATTTATTTATTAAAATTATTAACATTCACGCATAAAAATATACATGAATTTCCGACGTTTGCTAACATTCATAAATACGAAACTAGGAATAAAAATTCCATAGTAAGCATTAAACATGTACATACTTTTTTTGAAAAATCACCTAAATATGCTGGTTCTCATTTTTACAATCTATTGCCAAACAACTTGAAAACAATTAGAGATAATAACATATTTAAGAGGAAATTAAAATCATTTCTGTCTAATAAATCATTTTATTCGATACAAGAGTTTTCGTTCGGGCTGGCATATGGTAACACCTGACCGCGGGTTCATTTCTCCGATTTCATTTTTCATTCTACTGGATTTTGTTATTGTATTTGTATTTTGTTACGCATGTTATTTTTTACTATATTCTATTGTTATTTACATTATTTAATTGTTGTTTTTGTCTTTGACATTTGACTATTTGACGTATTTTGTTACGCATGTTACTTTTTACTACGTTCTATTGTTATTTACATTATTTAATTGTTGTTTTTGTCTTTGATATTTGACTATCCACATGTACTACTTGTACCTGACGTGGTAAAAATAAATACAATACAATACAATACAATTTAAAACGAAGCAAAACACAATCGAACGATGTAAAGAACGTAATTTAGAATGGAACCAAAAACAAAAGACAATCGATGTCGACATTTTGATAAAAGACAAAAACGAAAACAAAAGAAACATCTTGAACTCGACGTGTGTTTATCAAAACATTTTTTATATTAGTTGAAAAAAATACGAATCAAAAACAAAAAACAATCGAATTTAAAGAAAAAGGAATGAGATATTAGAATGCCAACGAGTGACGGAAATTTAAAGGTACTACGAGTGCGTTGCTTAGCGACCAACGAAGCACGTCACGATGACAGATGAGAACAAACGTCAAAATGACAGATGTCAGAAATATTAAATTGATAAGCGTCAAAAGTTAAGTTTGGCCGCTAAAAAAACCTCCGAATTAAACCCTAAAAGACTGCCCCCTAACGAATGAAATACAAGCTCTGGTCATTTGTGATTCGATTACACATTTAGACCAACGAAGCAAAGCGAAAGCGATCCAACTTCAGTGCATTCTGTTTGGGGATTGTCAGAAACACTCGCCAAGCCGCAGACATTGTCAGGAGCAACAAAGCCTTCTGTGCAGTCATTGTCGGAAGTATCCGCCCCACACACATACCTCTTGTGCAGCCATTGTCGAGAGATCACTCACACTCCACATATTTATCGGCATTACCGAATTATTTATTCATATACCATTTTATTTTATTATAATTTTGAATTTATATTTTTCTATGTTCATGTTGTGTTTAATTATAATCTACGAACACGTTGGAGTTCTACCTGAGCTGACCCCTTGCAGAGCCCTCTTTTCCCTGGATCCGTGACAATATCTCCTCTTGCTTTTTAGGGGTTAGGAGCAACATAGAAATTTTCTTCTTTTATTGTTAAGATGGCGCTTGCCAATTTTCCTAAAATTTCATGTATTTATACTGTCTGGGCACATATTTACTCTTGGTGCTCAGATTCGCATCTGCAAAACGCTGCGAGCCAGAGATACATCACGGTAAGAAGATTATAACGAAATCGCATTTTGCGAAGTCGTAATCCGCCATCATACATCTCATCCGAGGTAGGTTTTACAAGACGTAAGCCACAAGCGAGGCAATCTCAGAGCAAACAACGCTCGTGAGCTCTTTTATTTTTTCATGTGCTGCGGAGCGAATCGCACGCCTAGTTTTTCAAGTCACGAACGCATTCATCAGCCACCTGATCTTATCCCGTGGAGATTCGTAACACCCTGCCGGTGTACGTTCGGGCATTCCGAAATGATTTATCGGAGAGCGCGTGTGGAACTTGCTCAACTCGGTACGTTGGCGATGGGGACAGGCACGTGGCCTAGATTCTCGGTGAGTCAGAGTGGAGAGCGGTGCCGTAGGGTCGCTGAACTCCTGGTGCAATTTGAGCCCAGCTGCCAGACAGCGTGACGCCCCCTCTTCGCACGTTTCTCACGAATGCGAATGGGATGCCTTTAACGACCATTTTTTCCTCGAACGTCACACATCATCGCTTCGTCTGTTATTACCTAACGAAACAATCACACTCACGGAAGCCAAAGGGTATCATATACCTTCGTTTGTAATACGAACCGTTGCAACTCTGAGAGAAAGGAAATCAGTCAATCCTTTCTGGATTTAGAATGTAATGGTGGATCCAGTAGGCCAAAATCTGGATGTATCTCCCCAATTTCCTCCAACTTTTTGGCAACTTCTTCCTTGATTTAAAATCGGCATTCCCTTGTTTTAATGCCATCCATAGAGACATGCTGGTTTATTCAGAAAGAACAAAGGTTTTAGAAGTCTACAATATTCATTACCATGATTGTCTATGAAGGAGCTTCGAGTATGGTTGGGAAACGTCAAGAAGAGATTGACACATTGAAGAAGTAGTCGTCACCTTCAGTATCAAACATGAGAAACTCGAAGCAGCGTCGTTGTAACCTTTAGACTCACGTTATTAAAAGCATCTCTTCCCACTCCCAATCCCAACGAATAAAGCCATCACCAAACAACCAATAATATTCGTAATTTCTTACTAACAAATACCCTCTCGTAAAGCTAAATATACGCTGCCGAAACGCCATTAACATTCATAACGTTTACAAGCGACATTCGTCCGGTAAATTTGGATAGAGAGCGAGAGATGGTGGGTACGGAGAGAGCGAGAGGCCGTCGGGGCGTGTTTATTTAAAATTAGTCGGTTTCTTACGTGTGGAATTTAATAAAACGCAGCGGCGACCAGGTGCGCTAAAAATAAGCGCCGTAAATTATTTCGGACTTTTTGTTTCGCAGAAACTATTCGCGCGGCGACCGTTTCGAAAGGGGTGCATTCGGCGACATTCCTCCGGTATGTTCTTGGAATTTGCTCAATGAATGCACCGAACGATGCATAAATCACGAGCTCTTTCGATTAATTTGTTTTCGAAGTGAAGAAATCAATCCTCTTTGCTTTGAATCTCGGACTGTAAGTGACTTTATTACCGTAGTCGAATGGCTGGCTCGTCGCTAGTCGCCCTCCTGACGGGTGTCTAAATAAAAATCTAGTGGCCACGAATTTGTTCATTGCATGCACGTCGCTTCTAAGTTCAACTACCAAGCTATCAGATCTAAAATTGAATTGTCTTCCGGTTGGGACCGCGTCACGACTGCTTCTACTGCCGACGTTTCGTTCTCCATTGCAGAAGAACTTCCTCAGAGCTGCTGCTGGTGGTGTTGCTGCTATTTTTCGTTGGTTGGATATCATCGACGTACAAACCTTGTTTGGAAATTTTTGCACAGCCTATTTGACCATTTTTTTAATTTGGACACCCGTTATTTATTTTTCGAGCAAACACGATATTCATTTGTTAACGAATAAAAGAAAGTGTTTCCCTATTGCTACAACGATTTTCTTTAAGGTCGCTTACAGAATGTATCGAAGTAGTATTGTCAGATAAGCGAGATTCTACCAAATATCTCCATCCTAATGCCGTATCAGGGTAGCAGTGTCGGATTAGCGAAGTTCTAGGTTATGCATACTTATCCTTCATCCCCACTTCAATTCCTACTAAATACTTTCGTCTAAATATCGCATACCCATTGCAATTCCTGTAGCGTAGGTAATGCCGGATTACAAAATGCACAGCAGTGTTGGATTAGCGCGAATTTAACTTGCACTCTGGCCCTAACTATCTCTCTCCTCATCCCAATTCCTTCAACGTAGGGGCAATGACGGATAACAGAATGTATTGGAAGAGCGAGATTCTACTGCCGGATTAGAGATATTTTACTATGCATACTTGTCCACTATCCGTTCCTAACCCAATTCTCGTGTAGATAATGCCAAAATACAGGATGTATTGAAATAGTACTGTCAAATTAGCGAGATTCTACTAAATATCTCCATCCTCCAATCCAATTCCTAGGTAATGCCACATCAGGATAGCAGTGTCGGATTAGCGAGGTTCTATTATGCTTACTTATCCTGAATATCTCCACCCCCATTCCAATTCCTGCTAGATACTTTCGTCTAAATATCGGCATCCCCATTGCAATTCCTGTAGCGTAGGTAATGACGGATTACAAAAGGCAGAGCAGTGTTGGATTAGCGCGAATTTACCATGGCACTCTGGTACTAAATGTCTCTCTCCTCATCCCAATTCCTTCAGTGCAGGGGTAGTAACAGATAACAGGATGTATTGAAAGAAAGAGATTCTGCTGTCGGATTAGCGAGATTTTACTATGCACACTTGTCCGATATCCGTTCCTAACCCAATTCTGGTGTAGATAATGCCGTACTACAAGATGTATCGAAATAGTAGTCAGATTAGCAAGATCCTACTAAATATCTCCATTTTCCATTTCAATTCCTAGGTGATGCCGTATCAGAATAGCAGTGTCGGATTAACGAAGTTCCATTATGCATACTTAAACTTGAATATCTCCATCCCCACTTCAATTCCTACTAAATACTTTCGTCTAAATACCTGGATCCCAAATGCAATTCCTGTAGCGTAGATAATGCCGGATTACAAAATGTACAGCAGTGTTGAATTAGCGCGAATTTATCATGGCAGTCTGGTCTTAAATATCTCTCTGCTCATTCCAATTCCTTCCAATCTAGGAGTAATGACGGATAACAGGATTTATTGTAATAGTGAGATTCTGCTGTCGTATTAGCGACACTTGCTCGTTATCCGTTGCTAACCCAATAAATAAATAATGCCGAATTACAGGATTTATCGAAATAGTATTGTCAGATTAGCAAGATTCTACTAAATATCTCCATCCTCCATTCCAATTCCTAGGTAATGCCACATCAGGATAGCAGTGTCGGATTAGCGAGATTCTATTATGTATACTTATCCTTCCCCACCCAATTTCTACCAAATACTTTCATCTAAATATCGGCATCCTCATTGCAATTCCTGTAGCGTAGGTAATGCCGGATTACAAAACGTACAGCAGTGTTGGATTAGCGCGAATTTACTGTGGCACTCTGGTCCTAACTATCTCTCTCCTTATTCCAATTCCTTCAGTGTAGGGGTAATGACGGATAACAGGATTTATTGGAATAGCGAGATTCTGCTGTCGTATTAGCGAGATTTTACTATCCACACTTGCTAATCCAATTCTCGTGTAAATAATGCCGAATTACAGGATTTATCGATTAGCGAGATTCTAATAAATATCTCCATTCCCCATTCCAATTCCTAGGCAATGCCGGATTAGAGGATGTAACAGGATAACAAAGTCGGATTAGAAACATTATACTATGCATATTTGACTCACAATCAGTCCAATTCCTACAGTGTATGTATGTCCTGAATATATATATCCCCACTCCGCTCTAATTCCTACACTGTAGATAATGCTGGATTATAGAATGTATCGAAATAGTAGTTCCAGATTAGCGAGATTCTACTGAATGAACTCGTCTAAATGTTTCTATCATTATTGCAATTCCGGTAGCGTAGGAAATGTCGAATTGCAGAATATACAGCATTGTCGGGAGGTGCCGGATTACTGAACGTATCGGGATAGTGTCGTCGGATGAGGGAGATTCAATTACGCATACTTGTCCTGAATATCCAAATCCCCGTTCCAATTCCTACAGTGTAAATAATGCCCAATTACAGGATGTATCGAAATAGTATTGTCGGATTAGCGAGATTCTACTAAATATACTTTCCATCCAACTCTACTTTCGCTCTCTTATCCGTTAGCCGCTCCTAACCCAATTCCGTGTAGATAATGCTGAATTACAGGATGTATCGAATCCATTCCAATTCTCATGTAATTCCGGATCACAGGGTGTATCAGGGTAGCAGAGTTGCATTAGCCAGATTTTATTATGCATATTTGCCCCAGTTCAAGTCCTACAGTGCATATATGTATAAACTTGTCCTGAATATTTATATCCCCACTCCGCTCCAATTCCTACAATGTAGATAATGCTGGATTATAGGGTGTATCGAAATAGTATTGCCAGATTAGCGAGATTCTACTAAACTTGTCTCTGGCCATATTACAATTCCTGTAGCGTACATAATGCCGAATTACAGAATATACAGCATTGTCGGGAGGTGCCGGATTACTGAACATATCGGGATAGCATTGTCGGATGAGCGAGATTCTATTATGCATACTTGTCCTGAATATCTATACCCCTATTCCAGTTCCTACAGTGTAAGTAATGCTCGGTTACAGGACGCATCGAAATATTATTGTCGGACTAGCGAGATTCTACTAAATACACTCTCCATACCACTCTACCTTCGTAGAAAATCGAACGCTCTCCTTTTGAAATCCTCGCCTAAGGTCAAGAGCAACCAATTCAAGCAGACAAATTTCAATTCCTCGTTGTTATTGATTTAGTAGAGGGCGTGGAGGACGTCGCTGCGACTTCGGCCATAAATCAGCGGCGTCACGATTTTCTCGCAGGAAAATCACGCACCAAAAACCATCGAATTCGCGCTTCGTCACGCGAATTCGTCGGCCAAGGGCGACTCAACGATTTTAACGCAAAATGTCAATGTTGCGCGCGCGTAAAAACAACCATTACTCATTCAAAGGTCGCCTCGCGTCAATTAATCAAAGGCCAGTCGATCAAGTTTGGTTTTGTGTTGTCTCTGCACGGTTTATTTATTTATTGGAATTTTTCTCTTTGGTATCCAACTTATAAGCATGCACGTTTCATAATCATTAAATGACAACAGAATATGTTTAAAAAAAAAACTCTAGATGATGGTCCAAGGGGTGAGTTGAGAAAACTTGATGGGAGTTACGTTTTTGGATCTTGTCAAAAAGAGAAAAGTTTCCGTAAAATTAAATTAAGAAATGCGCGGTATTCGCAGACAAATCGTTCGGAAACTTTTCTTCATTCAGCCGCAGCACTCAACAAAAACCAAATTGACTTAATTGCGGCCATGGAATCCGCACGGAGGTGCGCGTTTTCTTTTGATCAGGACGCGCGCGGTATGCTCGAAACCGCCGCCGCTCTTCGACGCTGGATATTTGTAGAATTTTTGTCGGGGCGAGGTTTTCGGTGCGTTAAAAATAGCCCGGCGTATTAATAAGACTTCAAGGTTTACAAGTGTACGTACGCTCTTGTAAACTTTCGCCATGGTGCGCGTCTGCATCGCGGCCGCAACGAGCCGCACCGCGCCGCGCCGTTTTCCACAGTTCGTTGCTTTTATAGATGCTGTTACACTCCCTTAATTTTCGTTGTTTACTTTGTCGATTGGCTCTAAATAAAACATTCGTCAGCGTAAATATTTAAACGTGATTCACTCGAGCAATTCAGGCATGAAGAAGAAAAAGTGAAGCAATGAAATAATCGGTTTCGTGACTTTTAGTTCAGGTGGCACTCGAGAGATGGCGCTGCAAGCGGCTTACTGAAACCCATTTCGAAACTGGCACACATTAAGTCCTACAATTATTTAGAGAGGGTTACAATTATAAAAACAATTGTTTCTATGGGATAAACTGATGATTAAAGTTAAATTGTGACTGACCTAAGCAACTTACCCCCCAAGGCTCAGTATTTTATAGTGCAACTTACCCCAAGGTCCAATATTTTATAGTATTTTAGTCACGGTTTAACTTTAACTAACCAATTTTGACTATGGGAATAAACTTAAGATTAAAGTTAAACTGTGACTGAAATACTTGATCTATGCAACATATTCTAAGGCCCAGTATTTTAGTCACAGTTTAACTTTAATCTTCAATTTCTTCCCATAGTAACAATTATCAACACAATTAAGGCTCAAATCCCCCCTCCCCAAATTCGTAACATAATTGTCCCGGAGGGATGGATCTCTACACGAAAGCAATTCTCGAAATGTTACGCAGTAAACTCGGAAATGCCTGCTTTTAACGGATCTAATTTTAAAAGAGCAGTAGAACGCACGGCGTATAAATTTTTATTGTGCGCGCGTAAGAAACGAGAAAATTCGACTCGCTGCGTCAGCGGAGCTCGCGGGGGTCGAGCATCGATTTTCCGGAACTGCGACTTAAAATAAGCCTTCAATTTTTAACGTCGTCCATAGATAAACTCAAAAGCAACGAAAACAAACAGAAATATTTAAAACCAAGGTTAAACAAATACAGGAAACAGTCCAGGCCTTTCTGATTCGATTCTTTTTTTTATTCGAGCCTGCCCTCAGTTTTGTGACAGAAAACCTTGAGTTTTCAAACTCACTGACGTCAAGGCATAAAATTCGGTCGATCGCAGCCGCACTGTTAAAAAAAATATCGAAGGTCAATATCATCTCACCCAAATGATTTACATATAGGTGTCGGTTGAGCAAGAAAACCTCTGAATTCCCCTAATTACACATCTGCTATGTGTAACGCCACCTTTTCACCATATAATATACAGGGTGATTGTGATAGTTGTGCAAAGCTTGAAACCTGTAATATATCATTACAAATGGTAACGAATGAACTTATGTGGTGCCACTTGTAGTAGTAGTTGATCACTACGCTTTCAAGCCATCCTGTCATTGCTTTTTTTTTGCTTCAAGATTAGATGAATAGTAGAATGGCGCCATCTCTTAGCCAACAATACGAGGTTCTCGTTGTCATGTATGTAATATAAAAATTCAAATAAATCTACTATTCATCATCATCAATTCATCTTGAAACTTATAAAGGCTTAAGCAAAAAAAAAAACGACAGGATGGTTTGAAAGCGTAATAATCAATTATTACAAGTGGCGTCATCTCTTGTCCAACAATAGAACATTCTCGTTATAATATAAAAATTCGAATAAATCCACTCTTGATCTAGCCTTCAAGCTAGTGAATGTTTAAGCAAAAAAAAACGTCAGAAGGGCTTCAAAGCGTAATGATCAACTACTACAAGTGGCGCCATCTCTTATCCAATAATACAAGATTCTCGTTGTAAAGAGGAGATGGCGCCACTTTTTGGCAATAAATAATAAATCTACTGTTCATCAAATCTGGAAGCTATTGAACATTTAAACAAAAAAAAAATAATGAATGACTTGAAAGAGTAATGATCAACTACTACAAATGGCGCCATCTCTTAGCCAATATTACAAGGTTTTTGTTGTCATATATATATAATGTAAAAATTCGAATAAATCTACTATCTATCTAGTCTTGATGCTATTGAACGTTTAAGCAACAAAAAACAACTATAGAATGGCATGAAAGCGTAACGATCACCTACTACAAGTGGCGCCATCTCTTATCCAAGAATACAAAGTTCTCGTTGTGATATAAAAATTCGAATAAATCTACTATTCATCGAATCTTGAAGCTACTGAACATTTGAAAAAAAAAAAACAACGACAGAATGGCTTGAAAGAGTAATAATCAACTACTACAAGTGGCGCCACCTCTTATCCACCAATACATGATTCTCATTGCAATATAAAAATTCGAATAAATCTACTATTTATCTAGTCTTGAAGCTACTGAACGTTTAAGCAACAAAAAAAGAACTATAGAATGGCTTGAAAACGTAATAATCAACTACTACAAGTGGCGCCATCTCTTAGCCAATATTGCAAGGTTCTCGTTGTAATATAAAAATTCGAATAAATCTACTATTCAGCAAATCTTGAAGCTACTACATTTTTGAACAAAAAAAAAACGACAGAATGGCTTGAAAGAGTAACGATCAACTACTATAAGTGGCGCCATCTCTTAGCCAACAATACAAGGTTCTCGTTGTCATATATATAATGTAAAAATTCGAACAAATCTGCTATTCATCAAATCTTGAAGCTACTGAACATTTAAACAAAAAAAAACAATGACAGAGTGGCTCCAAAGCGTAATGATCCAACTACTACAAGTGGCGCCATCTGTTATCCAACAATACAAGATTCTAGTTGTAATATACAAATTCGAATAAATCGACTATTTATCTAGTCTTGAAGCTATTCAACATTTAAACAAAAAAACAACGACAGAGAGGCTTCAAACCGTAATGATTAAGTACTACAAGTGGCGTCCTCTCTTAGCCAACAATGTAAGATTTTCGTTGTCATACATGTAATATAAAAATTCGAATAAATCCACTATTCATCAAATCTTGAAGCTACTGAATGTTTAAACAAAAAAAAAACAACAGAATGGCTTGAAAGCGTAATGATCAATTACTACAAGTGGCGCCATCTGTTATCCAACAATACAAGATTCTAGTTGTAATATAAAAATTCGACTAAATCCACTATTTATCTAATCTTGAAGCTACTGAACATTTGAACAAAAAAAAAACAAGGACAGAATGGCTTGAAAACGTAATGATCAACTACTACAAGTGGCGCCATCTATTATCCAACAATACAAGATTCTAGTTGTAATATAAAAATTCGACTAAATCCACTATTTATTTCATCTTGAAGCTACTGAACATTTGAACAAAAGAAAACTAATGATCAACTACTACAAATGGCGCCATCTCCTAGCCAACATTACAAGGTCCTCGTTGTAATATAAAAATTCAAACAAATCTACTAATCATCAAATCTTGAAGCTACTGAACATTTAAACAAAAGAAAAACATCAACAGAATGGCATGAAACTGTAATGATCAACTACTACAAGTGGCGCCATCTCTTATCCAACAATACAAGATTCTACTTGTCATATATCTAACATAAAAATTCGAATAAATCTACTATTTATCTAATCTTGAAGCTCCTGAAGATTTAAGCAAAAAAAGACAACAATGACAGAATGGCTTGAAAACGTAATTATATAATTGCTATGAATGACGCCATCTCTTAGCCAATAATACAAGTTTCTAGCTGTCATATAATATAAAAAAATTCGAACAACATCTACTATTCCTCTAATCTTGAAGCTGCGGAATGAAGAAACGAAAAAGAAACGATAGAATGACTTGTTAGTGTAATTACACAATTATTACTCAGTGTCGCCATCTCTGAGCCAGTAATACTAGTTTCTATATGTATACAATATAAAAAAAATGAGCTGAAGATTTTGCCAAAGAGTGGCGCCATCTCCTAGTCCAATGATCCAAATTTTTAGATGTGTATACTAGAAAAACTTTGAATAAGTTCTACTGAGTTTCTAATCTTGAAGTGACTGCAGTTTTAGCCAAAAAAAAAAAGAAACAAGGACTTATAAGCGTAATTGTACACTTAATGAGTGGTACCATCTCTTAACCGATAATGCAAGTTTGTGATTCATTTTTTCATAATTCAGCTTCGTGTTAATTTTGCGCGATGTTTCATAAAAGCAGGGGGAAAACTGATATTACAAACAACTCGTGATTCAACCGCAAAACAACAAAAAGGAAATGCGATTCGATGTAGTATTATTATAACCTCAAACACAATTCGGCTCTCTCTATAGAGTTCAACGAAACGATCGGCGGCATAGATCAGAGAACAAAGGGTGATTTTTCCGAGCGCGTTTTTACCGCAAAGCTTCCTCCGATGATTCACCGTAAATATTTACAATTGTAATATAATGGAAACGCCGACGTGACAGCGGCATATTTTCTTCGTTGATAAACATCGGCGTTTCACGTGCGTAAACCGAGCAGCAAGTCGAAAGTCGACTCCAGACTGTCTGCAACTGTTGTAGGACGTCGTAAAAGTCGCCGTATAGCAACCTAAGCTCGAGGTGAACGTCTTCGATAATGTAATCTTGCGGGCTTCTTTCCGATCTTGTTAGGAAATTGTTAGTTTTGTTTTCGTTTGTTCGATGCACGCAAGTCCAAATTGCGGTGTTTTTCTTCGGTACGCCTCTGGCTGCCCACGCAATCCGAATTCGAATTCGCTCGCCCACACACGCACGCACCACAATTTTATTTAATGACCGGTGGTGGTAATTAACCGATTTGCCTAATTCGATTTAATTAAGTTATTAACTGTGCTTTCTCGAACGGGCAATTAGCGATTTGTTGGCCTTTTTAATCACCTACGCCGCTGTGCATAAATATGTACGTAAGCCATTAATTATTTTAAATAGATACAATTTAATAATCAAGAGTAAATAAAATTGAACAAAATAAAAATGTTGTTTGAACATCTAAATCAGCAGACAAAAAATTATGTGATAAATGCACGGCGTAACGATTTACTTGGCCATCATGTTACATTTTACAATTAATCAAACGAGATTAAGTTGGCAACGCCGGAAAATTTCGATCAATTTAGAGATCATCATGAAAACCCAGTCGCCCCAAACACCACGGCGTAGAGTTGAAGTTGTCCATCGAGGAAAACTTCGCGTTTATTGGGTGGAGCTGACTGCATTTGCAATTTCTCCGCGTCCGTCAAAGTATCGTTCGGTTTCCTTATATGATCATGTAATGCCTGATTGGCTATTCCGCATGGTATGATCGCTTGTCTCTCTTGCACCTTCGTATTTCGCTCGGCCCGACCGCGTCATTTTCGTTCGTCCGTGCTCTTATGTGTTTCGTGGTTAGTGCTATTTGCTGATTGAAATCAAAGAAACTTATATCGACGTCTCGGAAATTCTATAACAGCATTGCTAACGCCTAGGGAAAGTCTTTTACCCTGTTCTATTAGAATCCAGGTATTTACGTCAATGACTCTCACCGATAACCTTGAAAGATATCAAATTCCCGCTCAGTATTTATAACTCCACCAATTTTTGTTAACGCATGACAAAAAAACAAATTGGTAGTAAATAGGGGGCGGACTGTTAATTAATCCGGCAAAATAAAACCACGTTGGATCGTCGAAAACTTCTCGTGATCGATGACCTTTGCGTTTATTGGGTGGAGCTGACTTCATTTGCAATTCCTCCGCGTCCGTCAGAGTATCGTTCGGTTTCCTTATATGGTCAATAATGTCTGATTGGCTGTTCTGCTTGGTAAGATCGCTTCCACCTTCGTATTTCGCTCGGCTCGACCGCGTCACTTTTCGTTTGCCCGTGCTCTTATATATTTCGTGTATTGGTGCTATTTGCTGAATAAAATCGGGAAATCTTATACCGACGTTGTCGGAAATTATGTAACAGCACCGCTAAGGCCTTGGTAAAGTCTTTTACCCTGCTCAAGGCTTGGATTTTATTAGAATCCAGGTACTTACGTCAATGACAATCGCCATTTTAATTTCTAAGTGCCTTGTTTCTTCTTCCATTCATTTTTAGAGAGATAAGGGGAAAGAATGCCGCTAACTGACTCGATAGCAAGCTTTTCGCTCTCGCAATAATTGTTCAGCTGGGTAGATTCACCCTGGCGCCTTTCTTCTAACATCATTATACCATGCCCATCTTCACAGAGCCACCTGGGGCAACGGCTGATGAAAATCAGCGCAAACTTATTACCGTTTGGGGTAAGTAAAGAGGAGTTTTATGGTAGCAACCAATGCATATTCATGTATTAACTGAAATGAGCGTCAACTATTATTAAAAAATCAAGTTTTGCGTGCAAAAAAAAAACAGTGCTTTTTATCTAATGAACGTTATCATCAATCATCGTCGTCGTCCGACTCTCTTCACCTCGAGCATCCACGTCCAATTTATGGAGATACGCATCTTGATTGATGACGTTATGTAACCAAAACTTGCGTTCTGGACCCGATCTATCATAAACTAAATCCTCTGCGTCGTCGCCAGAGGGACACGGCGGTCGTTCAAAGGCGATCGTTGGCGTAACAAAAAAGTAGTCGAGAGCCTCCGTTATGTAACCAAAGTGAAACACTTGCTTTATGACGACCCTCAATCAATTCTAATTGGACGTGATTGCTCCGAGGCCAAAAAAAAAATAAACAAAATTGATTTCGCGATGGACGAGAAAAAAATTCAAAAGTCAGAAACTAAAACTGAAGAATTTCGAAACGTCAGCTTGAATTGGTTGTGAATTTGAATTTTAAGATCAAAGAAAACAAAAAGTATGAGTTTTCAAATAAAAAATTGTTATTCACTTTTTGCTTATCTCCAATAGGTGGAGTTTCGCAACGTTTTTAGTGGATTTATCTTTTATGTTACGTTAAGTTATAAACAAAACACTACAACTGTTTGACAACTATCATCCTTCAAACGACAATCGGTTTAGGAAGATATATCAGAATTCAAAATATGTACGTAATTAGCTGAGATATGATTTTTAATTCAGTGGTCTTCTGAAAATGATTTGATAATTTGAATCACTTCTTGATATTGACATTGAAAAATTGATCAACTTGACTATGATCTTTTGATAAAAGAAGAGATAGCGAAAAAAAGATGGCCTCCTCTTCTAAACCAATTGACATTTTGACGGATGACAGTTGTCAAATCTAGGAGGTCTTACAAAAATCACATTCTGAAAAAAAATTGATCGTCTTTTGTTTTCATTTTCTTGAGATTTTCGACAACGCTTTCACTTGTACGTCACTTTTCTTACAAAAATCGTGTTTGGAAAACTCCTCGGTCGTCTTTTGTTTCTGTTTGCATGTGATATTCAGCAGTGCCTTGATGTTTCAAAACTCAATTGTCATTTTTCTTTCGAAAAATAAATGCCCAAAAATTGTGTACTGGAAAATTCGATCGTCTTTTGCTTTCGATTTCCTGATTGACAACAGTGTCCTGAATATTTAAAACTCGATCGTCATTTTTTTTTTTTTTTTTTAGTAAATAAATATTGCACAAAAGTTGTGTTCCAGAAAAATCGATCATCTTTTGTTTTCATTTTCTTGAGTTTCATCAGTGCCTTGATTTTCCAAAATTTGGACGAAATTTTTCTTAGAAAAATTTGTATTTTGAAAAATTCGTTCTCTTGTTGGTGTTTTCTTGACTTTCCAAAGCTGGAAAACCATTTTTCTAACAAAAATTACGTTCAAGATCATTAGGATCGTCTTTTGTTTTCGTTTTCTTAATTTTCCCAAAATTGTGTTCTGGAAGATCGATCGCCTTTTGTTTCCGTTTTCTTAATTTTCCAAAGCTTTTCTTAGAAAAATTTGTATTTTAAAAAATTCGTTCGTCTCTTGTTTGTGTCTTCTTGATTTTCCAAAGCTGGAAAGTCATTTTTCTAACAAAAATTGTGTTCAAGATCATTCGGATCGTTTTTGTTTTCGTTTTCTTAATTTTCCCAAAACTGGGTTCAGGAAGATCGATCGATCGTCTTTTGTATTCGTTTTCTTGATCTACAAGTGTCCTGAACTCGTAGTCATTTTTTTTACAAAAATCACGTTTGGAAAATTCTGTAGTCTTTTGTTTCCGTTTTCTTGATTTTCCAAATCTCGATCGTCAATTTTCTTTCAAAAACTGAATGTGTTTTGGAAAGCTCGGTTGTCTTTTGTTTCCCTTTGCATGTCATTTTCGGCAGTGCCTTGACTTTTCAAAACTCGATTGTCATTTTTTTTTTCAGAAAATGAATGCACAAAAATTGTGTACTGGAAAATTCGATTGTCTTTTGTTGCCTTGATTTTCCACAGTTCTTTGATTTTTTAAAACAGATCGTAGTTTTTCATTAAAAAAAATAAATGCACAACAATTGTGTCCTGGATAATTCGGATCGTCTTTTGCTTTCGTTTTCTTAATTTTCCAAAAAAATGGGTTCTGGAAGATCGATCGTCTTTTGTTTTCGTTTTCTTAATTTTCCAAAACTCGATCGTCGATCGTGTTCTGAAAAACTCGATCATCTTAAGTTGCCATCTTGATTTTCCTCAGTTCTTTGATTTTTTAAAACCAATCGTATTTTTTTTTTTTTTAAACTTGTGTTCTAGAAAATTCGACGGTCTTTTGTTTCCGTTTTCTTGATCTTCCAAAACTCGATCGTCATTATTCTCTCAAAAAAGATATCCACAGGAATTGTGTTGTGGAAAAGTCGATCGTCTTTTGTTGCCGCCTTAATTTTCCACAGTTCTTTGATTTTTTTAAAACCAATCGTAATTTTTTTTTAATTGTGTTCTGGAAAATTCGACGGTCTTTTGTTTCTTGTTTTCTTGATTTTTCAAAATTCGATCGTCATTATCCTCTCGAAAAATAAAAGCACAAGAACTGCGTTCTGGAAAACGCGATCGTCTTTTGTTGCCGCCTTGATTTTCCAGTTCTTTGACTTTTTAAAACCCATCGTAATTTTTCTTCCAAAAATTAAATCCACCAGAATTGTGTTCTGGAAAACTCGATCATCTTTTGTCGCCGCTTTGATTTTCCACAGTTCTTTGATTTTCCAAAACTCAATCGTCATTATTCTCTCAATAAATAAATCCACAAAAATTACGTTCTGGAAAACTCTATCGTCTTTTGTTGCCGCCTTGATTTTCCACAGTTCTTTGACTTTTTTTTTATTTTTCCTCCAAAAAATGAATGCACAACAATTGTGCTCTGGAAAACTCGATCGTCTTTTGTTTCCGTTTGCATGTGATTTTCAACGGTGTCTTGATTTTCCAAAACTCAATTGTCATGTTTCTTTTGAAAACATGAATGCACAAGAATTGAGTACTGGAAAAATCGATCGTTTTTTTTTGTTTCCGTTTTCATGATTTTCCAAAACCCGATCGCCGTTATCCTCTCAAAAAATAAATGCGTTCTGAAAAACTCGATCGTATATTGCTTCCGTTTTCTTGATTTTCCAAAACTTGATCGTCATTGTTCTCTCAAAAAAGAAATCCACCAGATTTGTATTCTGGAAGACTCGATCGTCTTTTGTTGCCTTGATTTTTCACAGTTTTTTAATTTTTTTTAAACCGATCGTAATTTTCCTTTCAAAAAACAATTGTATTCTGGAAAATTCTTGACTTTCCAAAATTCGATCATTATTCTCTCAAAAAAGAAATCCACAAGAATTGTGTTCTGGGAAATTCGATCGTCTTTTGTTTGCCCTGATTTTCCACAGTTCTTTGATTTTTGAGAATTCGATCGTCATTTTTCTTACAAAACATAAAAGCATAAAAAAACGGTCTTTCTTTAACGTTTCACTTGTCGCACTTTGATTGTTCTCTGAATTAATTCGAAAGTAGTCTTTTGTTTTTGAAGGTTCAATTGCCATTTGCTTGATTTTCAACGGTGTCTTTGATTTTTCGAAAATCGAACGCCATTTTTCCTCGTAAGAATTGTGTTTTGGAAAATTCGTTCTTCAGAATTTTATGCCAAACATACCAGACTTAAGGTACCCCCATTGGAAACTTTGGTAACTATAATTTGAATGTATAGTTGTGGACAGTTAAAAGAGTACTAATATATAAAAATAGTGAAAGGGTCAATTCGGCATGATTTTATTTTTGGAAAAAAAATATATAAAAAGGTGACCATTTGGTTCCATGAATATATGTGCATCCCAACCACTAATGTCACAAACAGTTATTTCTTTTTTTAGATTGCTCAACAGATGGCGCATCTCAATATGTCTTTGAGTCGGTTGCATTGGGTTTATTTAATTTTGCAGATCGCTTTTACTTACTGGTAAAAACTACCGAGAAATAATTTTCAGACTATCGAACTTACACAGCCACCGATTCTACGAACATAAACAATCCTTTCATAATTACCCGAGCACGCACACGCTCGTGCATACTAAAATAAGTCTTCCTATATACTTCGAGCCCCAAAAAAAAAGCGACCACACAAAAAAGTCGACGACTCGCATGATGAATCGCTCTTTCACGGAGCCCTCAAGACTCGTTAACGTATTCAGGACGTGCTCCGCTGCATCCGCTCGTCGGGTTTTGCGTCGTCGTTATCAAACGCGCGATTTTCAGCGTTCGCTTCTTCTTCTTCTTCCAGCCGTACGTCATAAAAATTGGATGGAAGCAGCCAATACCGTAAAGAAAGGCGACCCGTCTTGCCTTATTAGGCGGACGTCCAAGTCGCATAAATTGGCCGGCTGCGAGATGTAATTCAATTGTTTCACCTGCCCCATATAAATTACTGCCCATTCATATCCGTTCATTCAATACGGGGCCCCATTTTATTAACAGCGACCGCCGGAATTATCGCTTTTTGTCCGACGGTTTCATTAAGGCGGAATGCCAATAATAATTACGGAAAGTATCGCGTGATCGAAAAAGAAATGGAAGATTTCAGGTTGCACCTGTGATGGCACTGGGTTTAAAAACAAATAAGAGACGTTCTAATTGAGGGGTTTGAGGGTAATTAATTTCTTCCTGGAATGAGAAGAATTTCATTAAGAATTCGAAAGACTTCTTTCTTACCTAACAAACTCATTTTGTTTGTTTTTTACACACAACAATTAAGTCGTTTTTTTTTTTTAATATTTCTGGAATCGATCGTCTTTTATTTTTCTTCTTTTTACAAGAATCGTCATGCGTTCCTTACCTCTTACCTATGAATACGTGTGTTTTGTTTCCTAACCGATTATTAATCGATAGTCTTTCGATTAAAAAAAAAAATGTTAGTTTTCCCTATTTTCAATGTCCCTTTGATTTTTCGAAACTCGATAGTCACTTCTCCTATAAAAAATGAACGCGCAAGAATTGTCTTTTGTTTTCGTTTTCTTGATTTTAACGTAGGCCTTGTTTTTCCAAAATTCCAACGTCATTCTTCCTGTTGGTGTTCCAGGAAAATCGATAGTCTTTTGTTTTCGTTTTCTTCCATGTTCATCAGTGGCTTGATTTTTCAAAATTTCTCTTGCAAAAATCGAGCTTTGGAAAAATCGACCGGCTTTTGTTTCCGCTTTCCTAATTTTCAACGGTGTCTTGATTTTCCAAAATTGGACCGTGACTTTTCTTATTTTTTTAACAAATGCATAATAATTGTGTTCTGGAAAATTCGATCGTCTTTTGTTTTCGTTTTCTTCATTTTCCACAACTCAAACGCCATTTTTTTTACAAAAATTCTGTCGTCTTTTGTTTTAAATGCTCAGAACCGTCATGTCAAAATTTTCTAACAAAATTGTGTTCCGAAAAATTCGATCAAGTTTCGTTCGATCGTCCTTTGTTTTTAATTTTCTTGATTTTCATCACTGCCTTGATTATCCCAAATTCGATCGTCATTTTTCTTTCGAAAACTAAATGCATGAAAATGATGATATGTCCTGGAAAATTCGATCGTCTTTTGTTCTCGTTTCATTGATTTCCCAAAACTCGATCGACATTTTTCTTACGAAAATTATGCTCTGGCGAAATCGATGCTTTTTTGTTTTCGTTTTTTTTTTTAATTTTCAAAATTAGTAGCCGTAACTTTTCTCATAAAAAATTAGTATATTTTGCTCTGGCAAATGCGATCGTCTTTTGTTTTCGTTTACGTTTTCTTCATTCGACAAAACTTGACCGTCATTTTTCTTACAAAAATTATGTCCTGGGAAAGTCGATAGACTTTTCTTTCCATTTTTTTTTTTAATTTTCATCACGACATTGTCTTGGTTTTCCAAATTAGTAATCGTGCTTTTTCTTACAAAAAAAAAATAAATAAGTGCAATAAAAATTGTGCTCTGGAAAATTCGATCGTCCTTTGTTTCCGTTTTCTTAATTTTCCGAAATTCGAACGTCATTATTATTAGAAAAGTTGTGTTCTAGAAAAATCGATCGCCTTTTGTTTTAATTTTCTTGATTTACATCGTTATATAGAAAAATCGATCGTCTTTTGTTTTCATTTTCTTGATTTTCATCGCTGCCTTGATTTTCCAGAATTCGATTTAAAAAAATTTTTTTTCAAAAAAAAATAAATCTATAAAAATGATTTTCTAGAAAATGAAATCATCTTTTGTTTTAATTTTCATCGATGCCTTTCATTATTCTCGCAAAAAAATGGATAAAAATGATATTCTGAAAAGTAAGATCGTGTTTTGTTTTAATTTCATTGATTTTCATCAGTGCCTTAATTTTCCAAAATTCTATTTTCATATATTCTAGAGAATGCGGTCGTCTTTTGTTTTTAATTTCTTGATTTTCAACAATGGCTTCATTTTCCAAAACTCGAACGTGACTTTCTTTATAAAAATTGTGTTTCGAAAAATTCGGTCATCCTTCATTTGACTTTTCTTGTTTTTCCAAAAATCGAACAGCAAAAAAAAAATGCGTTCTAGAATAATCGACCGACTTTTGTTTCCATTTTCTCGATTTTTCATCAAGTGTCATCGTCATGTCATGACTTTTCCGAAACTCGAACGAAATTTTTCTTACAAAAATTGTGTTCCGAAAAATTCTATCGCCGTTTGTTTTCGTTTTCTTGATTTTCCAAAACTTGAACGACGTGTTTCTTACAAAAATCGTGTTTGGAAAATTCGGTCGTCTTTTGTTTCCACTTTCTTGATTTTTCCAAATTCGAACGCCATTTTTTTTCTAAAAACTAAAATGCACAGAAATTGTGCTCTGGAAAATTTGGTCGTCTTTTGCTTGTAATTTTCAGCAGCGCCTCGATTTTCCAAAATCAATTATAATTTTTCTTTCAAGAAACGAACGCATTTTTCTTTAATGATAATTATTTCCTATTGATTGCACAAAGCTGGGAACAAAAAAAAATTAATGCACAAAAACTGTGCTCTGGAAAATTCGATTGTCTTTTGTTGTCTTGATTTTCCACGGTTTGGTTTTTGGAAACCGACAGGTGATTTTTCTTTCAAAAAATAAATGCACGGGAATTCAGTTCTGGAAAGCTCGGCCGTCTTTCGTTTTCGTTTTCTTGATTTTCCAGTTCTTCGATTTTTAAAAAGTCGATTGTCTTTTTCCTTATAAAACAAAAACACTTGTCAAATTCTGACAGTTCTCTGAATTATTTCAAAAGTATCTTTTGTTTTTCAAGATTCAACTGTCACTTTTTCTAATGACAGTCATAAGTCGTTTAAATTTGATTCGTGTAATGATATTGTCTTTTAAATTTAAATTTTTTCTGCTGTCGTTTCTCTATGAACAAATCGATTGTCATTTGTTCTCCAACAGTCAAATGTCAAAGTACGTTTTGTTGTTTTTTAACAACTCGATTGTTTATCAGTGAGTACTGTCAGGTTTGATTGCTTTTTGTTTTTAAGTTAATCCCCTATTTGATGTACCTATTAAAAATTGACCATGTTTTTTTTCTAATTTAAACTAATTTCTTTCAATTACTTAAAAGGCTGTCAATTGTCATATTACCCCATTGTCCCATTTATATAATTTGCTTGATTAAGATAGTTGTCATGGTAACAGGGATAACTTTTTCGATTCAATTCGATCGAGATGGAAGGCGCGATCTTAACATCTTCATTACGTTGCAAGTCTTCAGCGCGTTGATATTTTGTTCTCGGCGTGTGCAAGATGATAATTTGCATATTTAAAAATGGTAATGCCAAAGTAACTGCTTGCGAGCCGAGCGAGCGATAATTAGCCATTGTACGAGCAAGGGAAACGAGTGGGACGAGAGTTTATGACCGGCGTTATGCAACGACGCAAACCTACGTTCGTCATAAACGCTGCGAGTTGATAAACTCACGACTGTCTTGTAAGATTCTTGATTTCGTAGTTTCGGATTACACTCACACAGCACCGGCTTAAAAACGATAACAAAAATGTCTGAAAAATTGGTGTGATAAACCACAAAAAAAAAAAAAAAACAGAAAACGAAAGATGACCTACTCGTTAAAAAATAAAATTTAAAGAACAAGAAGGCTTTGAAATAACAAACTCACGTCAAAGTAACAATTTTATTAAAAGACGATGGCCTTACGCACAATTAAATATCATCCATTCCTGCGTGGAAGCGACAGTGAAAGATTGAAACTTTTTGAAGCTGGTTGAAATCTCGAGGAAATTTTGAAAATCTTGAAAATTTGAAAACAAGATATTAAAGTCAAAAAACAAAAGATGATCGGTTACAATAAATTAAGTTTTATTGCCTTTGTATTGCAAAAGTGAAAATAATCAAAAATTAAGTCATCATCGAAATCACCAAAAAACAAAAACAAAACTCAACACATACAAAAGACAATCAATTTTTGTAAAACAAATGACAATCGATTTTTGTAAAACAAATGACAATCGATTTTTGTAAAAAACAAGTGACAATCGATTTTCGTAAAACAAATGACGATCGATTTTTGTAAAACAAACCACGGTTATTTTTTTCGACTTTTTTCCAAGCGACTTTCGTTTCATTCAATTTTATCGAGTCTCGTAGAGAAAATGACATTTCAAATTTAAAAATAAAATGCCAATCGAATTTTGGAAATCAAGTGACATTCGAATCTTGAAAACAAAAGACGGACGACCTTCAAAATCGTATGGAAATCGAATATCGTAAATCGATCGACAGTTGAATTTTGAACACAAAAGGCGAGCGACCTTGAAAATTAAATGGCGATCGAATTTTGGAAATCCAGTGACAATTTGAATCTTGAAAGCAAAAGACGAGCGACCTTGAAAATGAAAACAATTCAAAACAAAAGACGAACGAACGATCTTGAAAATTAAATCAATTTTTGCAAAACAAAAGACAATCAATTTTTGTCAAACATAAGACAATCGATTTTTATAAAACAAAAGACAATCGATTTTTGTAAAACAAATGACAATCAATTTTTGTAAAACAAATGACAATCGACTGTCGTAAAACAAGTGACAATCGATTTTCGTAAAACAAGTGACAATCGATTTTCGTAAAACAAATGACGTTCGATTTTTGTAAAACAAACCACGGTTATTTTTTTCGACTTTTTTCCAAGCGCTTTCGTTTCATTCAATTTTATCGAGTCTCGTAGAAAAAATGACATTTCAAATTTAAAAATAAAATGCCAATCGAATTTTGGAAATCAAGTGACGTTCTAATCTTGAAAACAAAAGACGGACGACCTTCAAAATCGAATGAAAATCTAATCTAAAATCGTAAATCAAACGACAATTGAATTTTGAACACAAAAGACGAGCGGACCTTGAAAATTAAATGACGATCGAATTTTTGAAATCCAATGACAATTTGAATCTTGAAAACAAAAGACGAGCGACATTGAAAATTAAATGACGATTGAATTTTCGAAATCCAGTGACAATTTGAACTTGAAAGCAAAAAAGACTAACGACGAACGACTTTGAAAATTAAATGACGACCAATTTTGGAAACCAATGACAAGTGAAAACAAAAAAAACCTAGAAAATTAAAACAATTCAAAACAAAATGATAATTTAATTTTAGAGATCAAATGACAATCGAATTTTGCAAATCAAGTGACGATCCACTCTTCAAAACAAAAGACGAACGAACGATCTTGAAAATCAAATGACAATTTAATTTTAGAAATCGAACCGAACGGGAATCGGGAAAATAGAAAATTAATTTTTGAAAGCAAGTGACGATCGAATCCTCAAAACAAAAGACGAACGGCTTTCAAAAACAATCGACAATCGAATTTCATAAATCAAATGACAATTGAATCCTGAAGACAAGAGACGAACGAGCTTGAAAACTAAATGAGAATCCAAAATCTAGCGACAATTGAATCTTAAAAGCAAAAGACGAGCGACCTTGAAAATTAAATGACGATCGAATTTTTGAAATCCAATGACAAACTGAATCTCAGAAGCAAACGACGAACGACCTCCGTTATGCAAACATAAGAGGATCACATTTGGCTTTCAATCCGGTAGTCAATCAGGATTTATTATTATTATTATTTTTTTTTTTGCTTTTATGAAGTCCAAGGAGAATGTTACATTGAAAATTGAGTATATTATGTTATAAAAGTAATTGTAGATCCAATGGTGAGCCTCGAATTTGTAACCAAACACTAAATTCAATTGTTTCAAGCTAATACTTACATAATTAGGAAAAAAGGCAAAAAATGAGTATTTCAGGGAAGTCGACGGTGTTTTGTTTTTCACGAACACGTCGATCGCAAAAATGCAGTCACAGAGACATGATTAAAAATAGCAACAGTAATATTATAAAAAAAATGGCAAATTTTGTTGAAAAACAACGCAAACTCCACTTTCAAAAATTGAAACTACAATTTCAGCTTTCCATAAAATTTGGAAAACGTCCAACAAAGATATACCTATCATTCGCTCATATTGAACTGCTAAATAACAAATCTGTAAATAATTTAAGTAATACAGTGTGTCCCAGATTCAGTAGGCTACCATGGATAACTTTCTTATTAGTGAAGATAGAGATTTGGTTAAGTGGGCAATATTTTGCAGTTTTATGTGCTGATTCAAATTCCGTTGAGAAAATTTGAAAATAAATTCCGAATAGTTCAGATATTATCGCAGAAAAACTGAAAATCGCTATTTTCTTTAATGTCCAATAACTTCGCAAATATAAAAAAATATGAAAAAAATGTCTCGCATAAAAGTTACTATGTTTGATGAAATACAGCTGAAAATTAAGTCAAAATAAAATTCAAGATGGCAGCTAACATTTTTTTCATATTTTTTATATTTGCCAAGTTATTGGACACAGCGATTTTCAGTTTTTCTACGACAATATCTGAACTATTTGGAATTTTCATTCAAATTTTCTCAACGGAATCTGAATTAGCACATAAAACTGCAAAACATTGCCCATTTAACCAAATCTCTATCTTCACTAATAAGAAAGTTACCCATGGTAGCCTACTCAATCTGGGACACACTGTATATTCCCTAATTTAAATAGCAAAACACTAAAATTAAAACAACCTAACGTGGTTTATGAAGTGAAATGTTTAAATTGTAATTCATGTTATACCTATAGAGGCTGTCGCTAAAGTACGTGGACGTGGCCCACAGATTCTTGGCCTCAAAATAGGACATTTAGACCCAACTTATCTGTATCCGAAAGTGTTTCGTAGTCTGCTTCAAAACTCTCAAGAAAATAATTTTTCTAATAACTAAAGAACGCTTGAACCAATTTAGTAATATTTTTATGAGGACCCACAGGAAGGCAAGTCACCTTCCAGATGGTTTCAGTAATTTAAAACATGTGAAAAACAGGGTTACCACAACGCAGATTTTGCAACAACTTTTTTGAGGTTAAGAAAATAACCATAATTAATAAGTTTTGAGGGAGAAGCACTCATTAGGAAACTTTTTCGTGTCTTTTTAATTGTTGGTAATTAGTCGCAAAATAGGAAAATCTAAATGATTATTGCAAAAAGTAGGAAATACGTGAAGAACATGCATAACTAATTTATTTTTAGAAAGGACCTTTTCTTTGTCTGCAAATTTTGATACTCGTTATGTTTTAATCAAAAAAAAACTGTTTGCAACAAGCACTCCACGGTCATTTAAATTTTTCTGTTTTTTGACTAAACTATAACGAGTATAAAAATTTGCAAAGACAAGACAAAAAATAAGTTTACTATAGGGAAAGACTTTTTCTAAAAACAAATTAGTTGTGCATGTGAGAGGCATTTGTTCTTTATGTATCTCCTACTTTTCCCAATAAGTTTTTCCTATTTTGTAACTAAACCCTAAGAAGCATCAACAATTACAAAGGCAACGAAAAAGTTTCCTAACGAATGCTCCTCTCTAAAAGCTTATTAATTATAGTTAATTTCTTAACCTCAAAAAATCTGTGTTGTGGCAGCCCTGTTTTCGACACTAGCTGTTCACTTCAAATTACTAAAACCAACTGGAAAGGCGACTTGCCTTCCTGTGGGTCCTCATACCAAAAATAATACAAATTGATGTAAGCATTCTTTTGTTATGAGAAAAATTATTTGTATTTTAAAGAATTTTAAAGCAGAATGCTAGCTTAATATAGCACTTTTGGATATTTGGGTTGGGTTGGGTTCAATCGTCTTATTTTGAGCCCAGGAATCTGTGGTTAAGCCATGTCCACGAAATTTGGCGACACCCTGTATAGGAAAAATAAGCCAAAATTAAAAAAAAAAAAAAAACGTTTAGACCAACATAAAAAAATCATTCATTGTTTGTAGAGCATTCATTAGAAAATAACCACAATTTTGATTTTGAAAAAACTAATATTTTATATCGTGAGTCTAATATTTTCAAAAGAACTGTCAACTTTAATATTAATTAAAACTATTTTAGTATCCCTTGACAACTTTGTTTATTTATTTTCACTCCTGACGAAGCCTATCAATCGATAGTGAAACGTTGAGCGATAGTGCCAATTTGAAGTGTGCGTTAAAATAATTCATTACACAATTTCCACCGGACAAGAATCTACTTTAATTAAATTTATGCAAAGATATGGAGCAAATGATTCATATTACGCCCTAATCGGGGAAGGATACGCAGAGATTAACTCAAAAAAAAAAAATTCTTCTGATACGGTCCTTGTTTCACGCGCACCGAATGCGGCGATAATCTGATTCCGGGAAGTCATGCATCACGCAAGGGGCCAACATTTTTCGTTCGCATCTCGAAACAGGGTGAAATGAGTCGCCCCCCGAAAACTATATCACCGTGTTAGGTGTGACAGGCAGCCCGAACAGCTGAGAATCGCGGTAGGCCATGTACTTGCCCCGGATCAATAATAACACAGCTGAGCACGACCACACGCATACGTCCGCAAAATTCCACGTACCTTTTGGGTTTCCAGCGTCGCTTGAGCACCCCCAACATGATCAAAAACTCCTCGCAACAACAACGATCGTTAACTCGTCACAATTTTTAAGTCGCACATAGCACCAGAGTTTTCCTTCCAGCGAAACTACATTTTAGGCGTCCGAAAAAAAAAAACAAGAGACGATCGAAACGGCGTGCGCAACGTTCAAGGCACAAAAGCCCTACTAAGCATTCGACCGAAAAACAAAAAGAAAAGAAAAATGGAACTAATGAAACTCGCACCGCATCAAACTGTACGCCGCACTTACGACCGAGGCAAGTGTTATAATGCTTTGCTAGGAGGAGCTGAAGCTCAAAATAAACAAGAGAATGTTTATAATTCCCCATGTGACTCGCAGAGGGAACACCGATTGGTTTCCCACTTTACCTGGGCTTTCGCATGCGTACCATCCTAACCTCGTATCCCCTAAATCTTAACCTAAAACCAAATATGCTCGACGCGAACAATAATGTACAGATATTTATTAAACGTAGCGTATATAGGCACGAATTTTCGGTGGGTACACGCTAATTAAAAAAAAAAAAACCTAACCTCAAAATACCCAACGTGTTTTAGGGGCATGCAAAAGCAAGTCTGCTCGAAATTGCTGGGCAGAGACGCGGACGATCCCTACACAATCCAAGGGCAGATCCAAATTGGCTTAAAACGTCTTCAACCGGTTAACATCCCCGAGCCAGTTTGCTCAAGCCGGTAAACCATGCCAAGCAATTGCGTTTCAGGCGAAAATAATTTCGTTCAATTTAGGACCGACGCGGGGGTACATGCCTTGCACAACGCATTACACGTTGACCTACAAAAACTAAACGAGGACCCATACGACCCCTCATCCATCACAATAACTTTAAACAAATACTTCAGCAAAGAAAACATTGCGATAAGAGTGTTAAGCACTTACCTTGTGCCCGACACGTTTAATTCCAGACGGGACGCCATCTCTCGCACGTACACGTACAAGTTGTGCGTTATTAAATCTGAAATGAGCCGAAATTTTCTATTGAGGCAAACCCCTATAGAAGAAATCAACAGGTGTACCTTTCTATGGTGAGGAGTTCTTATGAAGTGAAAGCGTCTTTCTCTGTGAGGTGTTTCTTGCAGCTGCCCTCATTTCGATTTGGATGGGCTTAAGGAGGCGTCGCAGCTGTTCCTGGGGCTCCATGATTTCAGGACTTTCATGAAGAGAGCGTCCAAGTACCCCAACAAAATCACCCGAAGGGTCATTTATAGGTTAGACGCCGAGGAGGTTGATTCCGCTTTTTCTAACAAGCTCAGTTGGGTTTATTCCAAGGAAAACGGATTCTCCGACTACCACTTTTATAACATTACGTGTTCCGCTTCGGGATTTCTTTACAATCAGGTGCGATTTTTTGAAAATTTTTAATTTGCACGCGAGAGTCGATAGGTGGCAGCAGTAACTTGCGCGTCCTGATCAGTGTTGCCAATCGTCTAAAATTATTTTCCCGCTATGAAGGAGGAAATGCCTTTTTAGTACAGAAACTCCCTCTTCAGCATAAAATTAACTTTATTGCAAGAAATATGTAAATTATTCTAAAGAATGCTTACTCTTTTTATGAGGGTTTAAGTGTTCCTTATTTATTTCAAATCTGGTTCAATAAGTCTCTTTGCTTTTGAATCTGCTCCTAACAATCCTCATGGAGTTTAGGGTGTCACTGCCTATTCTGTTTTAGTTTTAATATCCGTCGCCATTGAAAATGTTTGATTAATTTTGACATAGGTTAATCACTGTATAAAAATGTTCGAGTAGCGACATCCGGTGACGACAATGTAAATCGACCGCCATACTGTTTGATACCTACACACTTAAGTAATATTTTTTGTCAACTCTTGTCATGAAATTTAGACAGTATGTCTTAGCTTTATCGTAAAATAGCATCAAGTACTTTTCGCCTAAGCTAAGACATGCCGTCTAGATTTCATGGCAAGAACAGATATCTTTCTTTAATTGAGTAGGTATCAAACAAAATGGCGATGGTGGTCGAATACGACAATTATATTCGCGTGCGCTTTCTGATTATTTCTTATACTATGGTTTAATAGTAAGACAGTCAAGTTTCCCAAATTAGGAAATAAGTATAATTGAAGTAAAAACGGGAAATTATTTCTTTACAATTCGCGAAACTAAACAAAGCAGGCGACCTCTGGTGGTCAATGTTGATACCATCAAGAAGGCGAAAATCATTTCACGAAACGCGTGAAATCTTGAAAAACAAAAGGCACGAAGGCGCGAGGCTCACACACTTTAAAAAGAAAAGCAACTGATATTAGATGGATGCAAAACATACGTGTAACATGTAGGTTATGTAATGTTGTTTCACTCTTTTATTGGCCATTTTGCAATTAACAGCGACCTCTTGCGGTGACACTTAAGTCCCAAATTGTTGTATTTGTGAATTAATTGCTCACTTGACAGTAAAATCGGATTTTAAGGGACCTATTTCTAACAAATCATTTTCAAACTATGTAAATGTTGAAAAACACGTGTCAATTTTTTTGACATTTCAATTGCAATAGGAATAATTTGCTTGGCTGAGAATGATGACTATAATGTTTCAAAAGAGTATCCAACAGAGTCAGTAAAAGTTCCCGTTTTTCATAGTTTTTGTCTTTTGTCCTTAAGATTCCCGCAAAGCGGATAATTTCCCTCTATTTGGCAACACTGGTTGTAGTAATCAAGGAGGTTGTGGAAACAGTGTTGCCAATTCTATCGATTTATCGATAAATTATGCAAGTAGTGTCCGTTTTTAAACAATAATTATCTTTCCTGCAAATTTCGGAAAATCAACAGTCTGAATTCAAAATCGATAAAGTTGGCAGTACTGGTTTCTTCCCTACTTCTGTGGCTTCTACCAAGTGATTTTTTAATTGCATGGCATGTCTTGACTTCACTGTAAAACGGGATCAAGGAGTACAATGACTTATGTTGCCGTTCAGATTTCACGGCAAGAGTTGATAAAAAAATTAAAAATCACTCGGTGTATATGCTTCTATAACCTCTAAGTGTTACCAACTGGAAAGAAAAAATCCGTTTTGCGTCAATTTCTTTACTCTATTATTTAATATAAGATAAACAATATTGTTGAAAAGAGATACAAAAATTTATTTTATGATATGACACAGAAGATAACCTGCGTTCAAAAAAATCCGTTATCAAGAAGGCTCTGAACTTGCTTTGATTTTATGAAGGCACGTCGTAGCTTGGTACGTATGTTGAGACCTTGAATTACTGCGTGCTATCAACGGCGTCAACTATCAAAGATTTTCGAGGTATTTGTAATCAAATAAACGTTTTATTTCATTGATTGTGTTTTATTATCCATTTTATAGAAAATCGTGAATTAAATAGATATGAAAAGTTAGGTTATGTTTAAAATAATCGTATAGTTACGACGTGACTGCAAAACTTACATTTGAGATAAGCCTACTTGATAACGGTTTTTATTGAACGCACTTTATTTATATTGCTACAGATTTCATGGCAAGAGTTGATAAAAAAAAATGGTAGAAACCACTCAAGTAGAGAAGGAATCAGTGCTGCCAACTCTACCGATTTTGAATTCAGAAGAGAATGTACTTTAATTACTTTACTTTGAATTATTTTAATTTTTTTTTAATTCGAGCACTAAGCCCGGTAGATGGCGATAGTTACTGGAAGGAGAAGGTTATAATCATCTCGCTGACTGTTTGTCTATAATTTGCTGTAAATTTTTCTTATTTTTAATAATCTTTATTATTTATACTCAAACCAAACGAGTAGAATTTGTCAGTTGCAATCTTAACAATAAAGGAAATGGGTCAGAAAATTCAAACCCTAATAGAATTCACTTGACAATTACAAGATATTTAATGTTCAACATGAAATGATTGAAAAATTTATGAATATTAAAAGATACACATAAATTCTAAGCGTTTAAAATTTCAAATCGAAGATCGGAAATTAATTTGAACTTTCCGCCAAAAATCGAACGAGCTGATTGGCTTAGCGTTGGTCAGGCGTATTTACGCTAACAGATGAAGTTAGCCGCAGTTAATTAAATTAATTATTTTCTAATTTTTTTTGCTAACGGAAATTGTTGCAGTGTGCGATACAATGTGATTTGTATTATCAACGTATCCTGCATTTGTTGTGTCGATTTGTAAGTAATTAAATCAGGAAGCGAATTTGAAAGCGTCGTAAGGACGAACTTCAGTTGCTTGCGTACGTTCTAGATTTTGTAGTGGCCGACGAAGTTGGCCGTTAGTTTGTTAGGCGAAAAGTCATTAATTAGCGTTAAAAGTGCAGTGCGAGCGCCGGAAAAAGTAATTATGCTCTTCTAATATTACTCAATTAGTCGAATAAGCGTTGTTTTCCATGTTTGCCAAAGTCTTTGGACACGTTTAATAACCTCAAATCCCGTAGTAGCGCTTGGAGGGAAACGATCCAAAATGGCACCTCTGCCTGAGTCTGTACAATTCCTTGACTGAAGGTATTTGGGGCTTGTTTTTACAATTTTGTTTCGTATTTATACAGGTCCGAAGGACGGTGGCCGCTCTCGTTGCCGTAGCACAAGGTATAGTGACAACTAGAGATATAAAATTTATGCTCCAAGTTCCATCTCACAACTCTTGGGACCCACGCATTAAGACACTACCGGCGCAAGGTCTATACCTCTGCGAAGTGGCCTACACGGAGAGCGATACCCAGACGTTCAAGGCCGTGCTAGAGCAGTGAGTCTATGTTAGTGTAATTTATTTCCAGTATGGTAGGGACACGAGTATACGTAGGAGGCTTACCATACGGTACCACCGAGCGAGACCTGGAGCGTTTCTTTCGAGGTTACGGTCGTATGCGTGATGTTTTAATAAAGAACGGCTATGGCTTTGTTGAGTTTGATGATTATCGCGATGCAGACGATGCAGTGTACGAATTAAATGGTAAAAAACTTTTAGGGGAGCGTGTGACCGTGGAAAAGGCTCGGGGAACCCCCAGAGGTCGTGACCAGTACACCAGTCGTAACGAGCACCGCTCCCATGAACGTTACGGCCCCCCGACACGCACTAATTACCGCCTCATTGTCGAGAACTTGTCTTCTCGCGTCAGCTGGCAAGACTTGAAAGATTACATGAGACAAGCCGGCGAGGTGACTTACGCCGATGCACATAAGCAGCACCGCAACGAGGGCGTTGTCGAGTTTGCCTCCTACTCTGACATGAAAAATGCGCTAGAGAAACTGGACGATTCTGAAATTAACGGGAGACGCATACGTTTGGTGGAAGACAGAAGCGGACGACGCAGTCGTTCCGGTTCTTTCAGCAGCAGATCCAGAAGCCGCTCTGCTAAGAGATCCCACTCGCGCAGCCGCTCTCGCTCTAGAAGCAAGTCCAGATCAGGTTCCGCCGGTAGCCAGAAAGAACGTTCCATTTCCCGGAAGAAATCAGACGATCGCTCCCGCTCCAATTCAAGGAAGAAGTCCGTCGAGGGCTCCAAGTCGAGATCCAAATCCAGATCTAAGAGCAGGTCGAGATCACGCTCAGAGAACAAGCGTGAACTATCCAAAGATCGATCACGATCGAGATCACGCTCCGTGAGCAAAGACCCAAGCAAGTCCAGGAGCAGATCTCGTTCCATCGACAAGTAAACCTAAATAAGATCAATAACGAGACGCATTGAAGTTAGCAGTTTTTTTTTTTGATAGTTCTATATTTCATACTCTTTGTTATTTTAATATGGGAAATACGTTAATGTTAATTATTGGAAGTTTAAAAAAATAATAAACGCTGTGCCCACGTCCCACCAGGATGAGTCTTTTGCGGGCTATACAAGACAAACATAATCGTCTGAAACACGCAGACACTCTTGTGACGCAAGCCGATGGACGACGGTTCATAGAAACGAAAGGTGAAATCCTCGCAGTTGCCGATGCAGAATACGGTTTCGTTGTAGACATGAAACCCGATGACATCCCCAGCGAAATCACCGGCAACATTTACTTGGGTTCTCAAGATTGCTGTGAGCCTTCGGTGCTGCGTAAGCACAACATCACGAGGGTATTGAGCCTCGGCGTTCGAGCTCCCCACACAGTTCCCGGTGTGACTTACAAATTCGTCGAGTGTCTAGACTTGCCTGAAACGAACATCGTGAACACCCTGACGGGGCTTTGCGTTCCGTTTATTCGAGATGCAATCGCAAGCAACGAGCACATCTTGATCCACTGCAACGCGGGAGTTTCTCGGTCATCAGCGATTGCCATCGGATTTCTAATGTTGGAAGACGAGTTGGAGTACAGCGTTGCCTACGACATAGTCAAGAAAGCCAGGAGCTGCGTTCGGCCGAACTGCGGTTTCGTGCAACAGTTAAAAACAATGCCGCTCATCAAAGATTGAAAGTGTACAAAATTCTGCGCTTCTTGTTTTGTTCTTCTTGTTTTTTTTTTTTACAAAACTAGTTTTTTGTAATTTATTTCTTTCGGGTAAACAAGTGTTTACCAATAGTTTAAATGTTAATTGTTTAGTCGGTTAGTGTTTTAAAGGAATATTGTAGTTTCGGTTATAATAGATTAAATTTTTTATAACTTTTATCAATGTTTGGGCTTCTTTACCTAGTTTATCTTGTTTTCAACGAACGGCTGGGAAACTGAGGGGGATATAATAAAGAGCAGTAAAGTGCTGTATATGATACGGCAGACAAATGCAACGAATACAAAATAATATGGAAAATACAGTGCACTTTCAATAAGTTACGGACAGTTTTAACAACTGTCATGTCAAGGTGATTTATATTTCTATTTAGAATGTTGAATAATATTATTTAAAAACTTTAATTCCAGGGTATGCTTTTATGAAACGCATGGAAATGTTTTTTTTTTATTGACTTATACCAGAGTAGAATAGAAGCTTTTGGATTTATGAAACCAAAGGTATTATATCACTTTGTTTTTAATAACGTCAAAGTGTTGATCGAATCAATATAATCAGCAGAGATAATGCTATTATCTCTTCCCGGAAATTATTGATTGCAGTTCTTTATTTATAAAAAATATGAGTTGATAATATCCTTCTACTTAATCTGATTATACTGTATTATTTATGAAGTTTTCGATTGACTACTCTAGAACAGCGCTTTCTCAATGCTACGACCAACAAATCTGCTGAATGGTAATGCGTAATATTTCACAATGTATGAAAAATAGAACTAACTGAAATAAAAGGGTGTTTGCTTCCGTGCATTATTTTTTTTTTTAATCGTTCCGCGAACCATTAGAAATTTAACGCGACCCATAGATTGAGAAACGTTGCTCTAGAACACTCTCAGAATACTTCCATACCTTATTATTGCATGAGGTTGAAAACAGATGAGAAAACTGATAACAGTTTGGATTTAGCTGTGGAATTTATTTGATTTTTGTTTAATTAGATTTTCCTTTTTAATTTTAGACTGCGTTGCCAACTATTGATGGTCGTTTTTCGCTCACGTTAGTGCAAAAATTCCATTTTACGCTTGTTTGTAGTCACAAATTGGAATGTTAAGCTATTTTTATGCATTTTTGTCAAGATTTCTCGAAAATTTTCCATTTTTGCAATTTTAAGGCATAAAAATTCCCAAAAATTGGGAAAATTCCCACGAATAAGCAACACTGATTTTTTTTGCACGGCTCCTTACACTCGGACCATTTCCCTCGAAATCAAAACAAAATCATAATAAACGGAAGATCAGAAAAAAAAATCAATTTTCTTTTGTTTTTCTACTATGTTTGATGTAACATTTAATTTTGTTTTGCTTTGACAGACAATATTAAAATAAAAACAATAAGCAATGAAAACAAAACAAAGAAGTCAGTCAGTAATGGCCTGTTGTTCTTTTTTCTATTGTTTATTTTAATATTCTTTTCCCTGAGCAAAAAAAAACAAGCGCAAAAAAAGAAAAAACAAAAGAACGTCAGATCATCATTTGTTTTTCTTTTTCGGTTTTGTTTTGCACTGCACTCAGGCTATTTCCCTCGAAATCAAACAAAAAATCAGAAAGAAATCAATATTCTTTTGTTTTTCTACTCTCTGATGTTTCTTGTAATTTTCTTTTGTTTACATTCTTTCAAATCAGACAATATTAAAACAAAACGGTAAGCAAAAAAAAAAACAAAAAACTAGGTCAGTAAAGGCTTCTTGTTCTTTTGTTTCTTTTTTCTGTTTATTATTTCTTTTAATATTGTTTTGCCTGAGCAAAGAGAAAGCCAGGCGTAAATGAAAAGAAAAAACAAAAGAACGTCGTAATCAAAGCAAAATCATAACAAACAAAAGATCAGAAAAAAAATCAATATTCTTTTGTTTTTCTACTGTCTGATGTTTCTTTTAATTTTGTTTTGTTTCTTGCAAACCAAACAACATTAAAATAAACAACAAGCAAAGTAAAGAAAACAAAAAAAAAAGTCGGTCAGTAATGGCCTCTTGTTCTTTTGTTTCTTTTTTCTGTTGTTTATTTTAATATTGTTTTGCCTGAGCAAAGAGAAAGCCAGGCGCAAAAGAAAAAGAAAAAACAAAGCAACGTCGGACCAATCATTTGTTTTTTCTTTTCAGTTTTGTTTTGCACTGCTTCTTACACTCGGGCTATTTCCCTCGCATTCAAAACAAAATCGTAACAAACAAACGATCAAAAAAAAGACAATATTCTTTTGTTTTTCTCCTGTCCGATGTTTCTTTTAATTTTGTTTTGCTTGGATTCTTGAAAAAGAAGAGCTATGTTCAAAATAAACAATCGACAGAGCGTTTCTTCTTTTCTTTTTTTCTTCTGTTTTCTTTTCACTTCTGTCTTGTAGCACGAAAGAATTGCGCTGGTGCTTATAATTTAAGTAAAAATTAAACACATATTGTAAAATAGTTTTTTTTAAAGAAAAAAGTAAAACAAGCGACTATTCAGGAATTAAGAATTTCAAGCGAATTAAAGAAGAAAACAACAGATGACGATCGAGGAATTAAAATTAAAACAAAAATGAATTACTCCTAGGTTGTCATCTTTCCATATTTTTTAAGAGAATTTCGTTGAATTTGGAGCTACTTTACATATCGCAGTTCATTTGTTTCTCACTTTGCTGGTGAATTAAAAAAAAAAAGGAAACAAGTGACGATCCAGGAACTAAGAATTAAAAGAAATTAATATTGATCGTGGTTCATTTGTTTTTCACTCTGTTGAAGAATTGCGAAAAAAAAAACAAGTGATGATCTAAGAGTTAAAATTAAAAAAAGAAAATTAAAATTGGTCGTGGTTCGTTTGTTGGAGAATTAGGAAAAAAACAAATGATAATCTAGGAATTAAAATTTTCAAAAGAATAAAAAACAAAGTAAAAAATTTTTTTTTAAAGTTACATTGTGAGTTTTTTTTTTTTCTGGAATATTAAATTTCGCGCTATTTTATACATCGTAATTCATTTGTTTCTCACTCTACAAATGAAGAAAGCAACAAATGACGACCGAGGAATTAAAATTGAAACAAAAATGAAGGTTGTCATTTTTCAAAATTTCGTTGAATTTGGGCCTACTTTACAAATCGCAGTTCATTTGTTTCTCACTTTGCTCTGGCGAATTAGAAAAAAAAGGAAACAAACGACGATCTAAGAATTAAGAAAAAATTAATATTAATCGTAGTTCATTTGTTTTTCACTCTGCTGGAAATTAAGAAAAAAGACAAGTGATGATCTAAGAACTAAAAAATTTTTTTTTTAATTAAAATTTGTCGTAGTTCATTTATTTTTCACTCTGCTGGAGTATTAAAAAAAGACAAGTGATGATCTAGGAGTTAAAAATTTAAAAAAAAATTAATATTGATTGTGGTTCATTTGTTCTCTACTCTGCTGGAAAATTAAGAAAAAAAAAAACGCAAGTGATCTAGAAACTAAAAATTTAAAAAGAATTAAAACTGATCATAGTTCATTTGTTTTACACAATGCTGGAGATTAAAAAAAAAAAAGGCAAGTGATGATTTAGCAGCTAAAAATTAAAAAAATAAATAAAATTGATCGTGGTTCATTTGTTTTCCACTCTGCTGGAAAATTAAAAAAAAGAAACCAAATGATCTAGGAGCTAAAAATTAAAAAAAGAATTAAAATCGATCGCGGTTCATTTCTTTTCCACTCTGCTGGATAATTAAAAAAAAAAGTGACGATCTAGGAACTAAAAGTTTCAAAAGAATCAAAATCGAAGTAAAAAGATTTTGTTTTAAAGTTGTCACGTCGTGGGAGATTTTTTCCTTGAATATTGAACTTCGCGCTATTTTACACGTCGTAATTCACTTGTTTCTCACTCCACTGGCGAATTAAGAAGAAACAGAAGACGATCGACCAGTTAAAATTTTCAAGCGAATTAAAACTAAAACAAAAACAATTTACCTTAAGGTGGGTGGTCATCTCTTGAGAATTTTTTCAAAAGATTTGTATTTTACGCGTTGCAATTGTTTTCTCCGCTGGCAAATGAAGAAGAAAAAAAGAAAAACAAGTGACGATCGAGGAATTATAAAGTCAAACGAATTAAAAATTAATTGCACGTTTTAAAATCGTTTTTTTTTACAGAATTTCTCGCTATTTTTCACATCGCAGTTCAATTGTTTTCCGCTCTACTAACAAATTAAAAATAGAAAAGAAATTTTTGAATTTAAAATTTAAAACGAATTAAAACTGAAACAAAAATGAATTGTTTCGAAGTTCTCGGAAATTTTTTTTTTAAGGATTTTAAATGAGTTTCGCCCTATTTTCCAAGTCAGTAGTGATTCATTTGTTTTTTTTTTTTTGTTTCTTTACTGACGAATTGAGTGTATAAATAAATGACGATCCAGGAATTAAAATTTTCAAGCGAATTGAAATTAAAACGGAAATCTTGTGATCACGTGAGAAGGGGAATGTTCGCAGCAACGAACGACTTACATAAAAAATATTTATTTTAACAAGAATAATAAAATATATGTGTATTGGATAATATCGGAATGTATCATCGAATAAAAGTAGGTCTAAAATTAATTAAATATCTCAAAAATATAATACAAAATATAAGTACATGCGGCGATGAACTTGTAAATTTACAAAAAAAAAAAAAAAAACGTAATGTTGCGTGGCTGGAAGAACGTTCAATTCAAATCCCCCCTTAGTGGGATTTTTTCGTTGCAGTTTTTTTTTTAACAGACTTATTAGTTCACTAATTATAAACTGGCACTTTAATAAGTATTAGTGGTATTAGTATTTTTTTTTAATTAATATCAAAATAATTTGTAATACTGTTGCTGCACATAGAGGGCACACACAATCTCTCACTCTCTTATTATTTATATAGCCTGTTTCGATTCTAAATCTTATTTTCGTGAGTTCTGGCCCATCCAAAAAAACTGCAACAAAAAATGTTTGAACCTCGGATTATATGGCAACATTATTTCAGGCACAATCAAGAGTTTTCTCCCCCGACAAGAATTATATAGCTGTACGACTAGCACCGAGTCCTCTCCCCGGTAGAGAATTGCTTTTAGCCGGTAGCTCTTTTGCATGCGAATGAGCCACCACGATGCTCAAGCACTGAACCCATTCCTCCGCGTTCTTCCCATCTTTCGGTTTCAGGATGAGCGTTTGGTTGCCCGTGAAGATCTCGAACGCCTTCGGAATGTTCCTCGCACCTCGAGACACCTTGACCGATTGGATCTGGTTTATATCGATGCTCTCTCCACCACTCTAAAACAATAATAATAATAACAATAACGTGAGTTGGTTGCTTGGGGGCGAGGGGGACTTACAGAACCACGACAGGAAAGGTGCGCACCGGATAAGGTGAAGTATCTTGTGCGCCATCTTCTGAAGAGTCTCCACCTGCCTTTCTTTTCTTTCAATTGGCCTTCGATGACTGGTTGGGCGTCGCCTGAAATCGTCAAGTTAACTGGGTTAATGTCCAAAAGAAAACCAAGCCGATGGTTTGGCTGTGGTGCATCCTTTGCAGATGGGTTCTGGTCATGGAAAAAATAAACTTACCTCTTAAGAATCCAACAGCACGTTCTGGATGGGCACACAAGAAACAACCCCATTGAAAAGAGTTCGCTTCTAATTGATCGGCTGAGCCTCCCACACTCCCGGGACACAACTGAAACACGTCGAAGAACCCCGAATGCCTCAATTCGTTCAACAGCATGTCCTGGTCCTTGGTGCAGGGAAAGGCACTCGTGACAACCGTCAGGAAAGTCTTATTCTCACACTTCAACATATCCCAGTAGTGTTTCAGGCTGGTCACGCTGGGATCCCTGGAGCTCAACGCATGAGGGGACTTCGCCTTGTTTTAACACAGAATTTTTTATTTACAAAAAAAAAATTCGTGTCAGTACGCACCTGCAAAGCTATAAACATTAGATGAATCCATATCCGGGGATTCCTCGTCCTCATGGTGAAGAATGTCCTTGAGTAGAGACAGTGCTGCCCCCTCGCCTGGCAAGCGAAGTGCAGCTTGGCGCACTTTTTCTGTCTTTTCTCTTCGATGGTGCACTTGACGGGCGGTGGGATTTTCACCGACATCTTCTCCATGTAGGATTTGATCTTGTCCAGGTGCTTTTCGCAGAAGTGCTGGATGGTGTCTCGCATTGGGTAAGGCTCGAAGACACTGATGCGCTGCGATGCGATCCCCTGATTCGCGTTTAGTAATGTAATGCTGGTGTTGTTGGGTCTCCTCGAGGTAACCGTCGTTGGACCCATTACGTTTACATGCCCTGAATACATTAGTTCTATTATCAAGGTTATTTTTAAATCAAAGAATTAATTAGTGGCAGTGACATGTATGAGTTCTTTTTGTTAACATACAAAAAATAATTAGAAATTAAAGCAAACAACACTAACAAATATTGGTGGGATTTTCAGCCAGCATTTGTTAGTGATGTTTACTTTATTTCAATTTAATTTATTTGTTGTCAAATCTAAATCAGCAGGGCGGGGGGGAGGTATTCCAGTCTAGAAATTAAATTCAATTGAAAAAAACTTCAATGGAAACAATTTTTTTAAAACGATTTGAAAAAGCAAGAAAAGATCTTCTGAAATGAAAGGCGTTGTAAGTTTTAATGAACAAAAAAAAATCCAGAACCCACCCGTCCCCCTCCCCAAATCGGGACAAAACAAAAGACAAGAAAAAGAAAAAAGAACAGCGCGCAGTGATTACGTCACCAATGCTCTTTTGTTTTTCCTACGTCCAAATTTTTTTTTTAATTTTGTTTTGCTTAAATTCTTGCAAATAAAACATTATCAAAATAAATGATAAATAAAGAAAAAGAAACGGCAAACAGCTTGTCATTTGTTGCTAATGACAGAGACAAAAAAACTTTAAGAAATAAAACGTGCAATGAAAACAAAGAAAGGACGAAAATACTGTTCTTTTATTTTCCTTTCACATAATGTTTACTTTATTTTATTTTGTTTAGATTCTTGCAAACAAAACTACATTAAAATAAGCAATAAACAAAGGAAAAAACAAACAAAAATGTCGGTCAGGAATGACTTCTTCCTGTTCTTTTGTTTTCTCTATTTATTGTTTTGTTTTGCAGGAGCAAGGCATAAAACAAAACTAAGATAACGTGGTTTAACCGATCTTCTTTTGTTTTCTTTTCAGTCTTGCTTTGTTTTATGCAAAAACATGCATTGCTTGTTCCACTTAGATTATTTTTCACGAAAAACGAACACAATCATGATAAACAAGAAATAAGAAAAAAAAACAAGAGAACGTCGGTTAGTGATGACGTCTTACTTTTATTCTTTTGTTTTTCTTCTGCCTAATGTTTACTTCAATTTTTTTTTTTGCTTAGATTCTTGCAAACAAAACAATATTAATTAAAACAAAAAAAAAAACAAATAAAAAATTCTATTTGTTTTGCAGGAGCAAGAATGAGGTATATTTTTTTCTAAAACAAAACAAAATTGAAAGGAAGAAAAAAAAACAAAAGAACGTCTGACTAATCTGTTGTTTTTTACACTTCCTTTTGCGCTGTCTCTTTCGCTCGAAAAACTAAACAAAATCATAACAAATAAGTGAATAAATCAAAAGAACGTTTCTTTTGTTTTCTTTCGTCTAAAATGTGTTTTAATTTAGTTTTGTGTCGATTCTTTAAAAAAATATATAAAGTTATATATGAATAAAGAAGAGAAATAGGTGCAGGAAAACAAAAAAAAAAAAACCTTGGTTTTTGTTTTTTTTTCCTATTCATTATTGATTTTAATTTAGTTTTGTTTTACCGGAGCATCCGAAATCTGGGCACAATTTTTTCGTAAAACGAAACTCAAGTGAAGAACGAGCGCAAAAGAAAAAAAAAACATCAAACTACGTCGACCGATCTTCTTTTGTTTTCACTTTTGTTATGGTTTTTTGTTTTGTTTTGCTTCTCGAAATCATGATAAACAAAGGTAAGAAAAAAAGAAGTGAAACCAAGACAACGTGGATCAGAGACGATATCTCGCCACTATTCTTTTGTTTTGTTTTTTGTTTTTTTTTTTTTCTGGCTAATGCAAACAAAACTAACGTGCGTTCAAGAAAATCCGTTATCAAGAAGGCTCAGGAGTTGCTTTTATTTTATGACGGCACGTCGGAGCTTAGCGCAGATGTTGCAACCTTGAGTTGTTGCCAACAGCGCCAGCTGGCAACTGTCTTGTTTTGCTTTGCTTTACAAAAAAAAAAAAAATGCAACGCTTCTAATAGCGCACTTAGATTATTTCTTTCACAAAATAAAATTGAAATAAACAACAGACAACAGAAACAAAAGAACGTCGGCCAGCAAAAGCAAGAGTCTAAATATGTTTATTTTGTTTTATTTTTTACTAAAAAAGAAAAAATAATTAAAATAAAGAATAGACGAAAGAAAAATACAAAAGAACGTCCGTCCATCTAACCGTCAGTGACCACTTCTCACCACCACTTTTGCTTTATTTTTTCCATTTATTTCTTGTTTTGCTTTGCTTTATCAAAAAAAAACAGTTGCAACGTTTCTTCTAATCTTACACTTGGAAGATTTCTCTGACAAAACAAAACAAAATTAAAATAAACTACAGATAGGAGAAGAAACCAAACAACATGATTACCACTTACCACCGTTCATTTGTTTTTTTTTTCTTATCTCTATTAAGCACGTCATTTGTTTTTTTTTATTCCTTGTTAAGTTCGTTCTTTCTCCAATAACATTGCTCAGTGATGACCACTTTGTTCCTTTGTTTTTTTTTTTTTTTTCTTATGTCTATTAAGCATGGCATTTGTTTTTTATGCCTATTAAGCATGTCATTTTTTATGTCTATAAAGTATATCATTTGTTTTTTCTTTCTTAATCTATTAAGCATGTCATTTGTTTTTTCTTTGTTATGTCTATTAAGCATGTCATTTTTTTCTGTGTCTATTAAGCATGTCATTTGTTTTTATGTCTATTAAGCATGTCATTTGTTTTTTTGAATTCCTTGTTAAGTTCCTTCTTTCTCCAACAAAATAACATTGCTCAGTGATGACCACCTACCTGTTCATTTGTTTTTTCTTAGTTATGTCTATTCATTTGTTTTTTCCTTACGTCTATTAAACATGTCATTTGTTTTTTCTTAGTTATGAGTATTAAGTATGTCATTTGTTTCTTCTTTGTTATGTCTATTAAGCATATCATTTGTTTTTTCTTTGTTATGTCTATTAAGCATGTCATTTGTTTCTATGTCTATTCATCATGTCATTTGTTTTTATGTCTATTAAGCAAAGCATGTCATTTGTTTTTTTGAATTCCTTGTCAAGTTCCTTCTTTCTCCAACAAAATAACGTTGCTCAGTGATGACCACTTACCACTGTTCATTTGTTTTTTTCTTATGTCTATTAAGCATGTCATTTTTTTTCTTTCTTATGTCTATCAAGCGAGTCATTTGTTTTTTCTTTCTCATATCTATTAAGCATGTCATTTGTTTTTTTTTTCTTGTGTCTTAAGCATGTCATTTGTTTTTTCTTTCTTATGTCTATGAAGCATATCATTTGTTTTTTTTTTAAATTCCTTGCTAAGTTCCTTCTTTCTCCAACAACATTCAGTGATGACCACTTACCACTGTTCACTGTTCATTTGTTTTGTTTTTCTTATGTCTATTAAGCATGTCATTTGTTTTCTTCTTTCTTATGTCTATTAGGCATGTCATTTGTTTTTCTTTTAATTCCTTATTAACTCCCTTCTTTCTCCAATAACACTGTTCAGTGAACACCACTTGCCATTGTTCATTTGTTTTGTTTTTCTTATGTTTATTAAGCATGTCATTTGTTTTTTTTTCTTGTGTCTATTAAGAATGTCATTTGTTTTTTTTTATTAATTGTTAAGTTCCTTCTTTCTCCAACAACATAACATTGCTCAGTGATGACCACTTACCACTGTTCATTTGTTTTTTTTCTCCTTAGATCTATTAAGCATATGATTTGTTTTTTTTTCTTGTGTCTATTAAGCATATCATTTGTTTTTTTTTTTTCTAATATCTATTAAGCATGTCATTTGTTTTCTTCTTTCTTATGTCTATTAGGCACGTCATTTGTTTTTCTTTTAATTCCTTATTAAGTTCCTTCTTTCTCCAACAACATTGCTCAGTGATGACCACTTACCACTGTTCATTTGTTTTTTTTTCTTATGTCTATTAAGCATGTCATTTTTTTTTCTTTCTTATGTCTATCAAGCGAGTCATTTGTTTTTTCTTTCTCATATCTATTAAGCATGTCATTTGTTTTTCTTTTCTTGTGTCTTAAGCATGTCATTTGTTTTTTTCTTTCTTATGTCTATGAAGCATGTCATTTGTTTTTTTTTTAATTCCTTATTAAGTTCCTTCTTTCTCCAACAACATTGCTCAGTGATGACCACTTACCACTGTTCATTTGTTTTTTTTTCTTATGTCTATTAAGCACATCATTTTTTTTCTTATGTCCATTAAGCATGTCATTTGTTTTCCTTTTAAATTCCTTGTTAAGTTCTTTCTTTCACCAATTTTACGATTTAAAATTTGTAATACTTTTGGATTTAGTATTTTGACAACAACTTTAAATAAAAGATAATTATATTCCATAATATAATTTTTAAATGGCTAATACGAGTAGGTTTTTGGTTTTGAGTGCTTACCGCTGCCCATGGTGGAGGTCAAATTCCCGGCACCCGTGGTGCTGTTGGTGGTGGAGTCCGTGACAGACACGTGATTGTTCGAAGAACCCACCGGGATCGTCTGGCTGGTCATGTTGTTGCTTCCGCTGGTAACAACCGAAACCTGTCCGCTGGAAATCGGTCCGTTATACACGGAGCTGACCGTCACGGAGTTCGTCGTGTTTGTACTTCCATAGGGGCTCGTAATTTGGACAGGATTTATTGTTATCTACAAGAAAAAAGAAAACAACCTCGTACACCACACGAATAGTAACGACAGCCACACAGAAACAGAAAAAGAAAAAACCAGAACCGATGTGTAACTGAGATTTTGATAAAAGAAGAAGGAAACACAGAAGAAGAAATTAGCGAAGCTATACTAATTTCCATAGTAAAAGAGGAAATAACAACAGAAAACGACTTACATGGTTTGTGTGTGTTGTCGAAGGCGTTATCAAAGTCAAAGGGCCTTGACTGTGTGGTCTTTGGATCCTCGGAGGTGAAATCGTAGTCACCGTCACACCCCCACTGAGCACCCTCATATTCGGAATGCCCCACTTATTAGTCCCTGTCACAATCACATTGTTGGACAAGGGAGGCGTCGGCGCTGCTATGGGGGGCACCGAAATCGCATTGATTTGTTGCGACGAGCTTAGCCGAGTCATGCTCTTATGCAAACCACCGACAGAGCCACCTGCACAATACACAAGTAGTATTAAAGGCTAGCACAAGCCAAGGTTGATTGATTAATTAAAGACCACCTGCTATGTTGAGTCTTGTCATGCTGCGATGGGTGTTGGTGTTTGTGGCGGTGTGTAACCGTCCTGTGCTCCTCGAGTCTCCCAATTTGGCCCTGCGGGTGTAACCACCTTGCGTTGATGTTGATGTCGGGATCGGTTGGGTTTGGGAACCTCCGACTTTAACTATGGTTACCCCTCCGGATGTGACGTGGTTTTGCGTTGCCTGGCTCACCGGGACGATCTGGTTGACTTGGTTCGTGCTGTAAAGAACTTCCCTTTAATACGTTACTAATCAAAGATAATGGGTTTTACCTTGTTGGGTGCTTCCGGACACCAGCCAACACTTTGTCGGTGAACAAGGAAAACAAGACGGGATAAGAACTGCACAGTAGGGTTGCTTCGCGCAGTAAAGTACTCTGGGACCCCCTGTCGGCTTTCGGAAGGTACTCCAAGACGAAATTTAGGGCGTCTTGCGCACGTGCCTTCACACAAATTAATTTTTAAAAAGGTAAGCTCGGTTAAGTGTGAGGAGGGTGCACCTTGTTTAATTTTCCTACTGCCCCGATGACTTGAGCTGCCAGGCAGACGGTTTGTGGGTGACGCTGAGCTGCCAGCTTCATGGCTGCCACATGGTCGGCCAGCAAAGAGGGTTTCTTTTCGGCCATGTGCAGGAATACTTGTAAGGTGGGGGCTGCTGTTACGGCATTGCTTAAGTACTCGCATAGTTGTGGAACACTCGCTTCCAGTAACTGAAATAATTAAACGCAAGTCAAGATGTATTCGAATCTCAATGTCACCATTAATTCTAGAAAGAAACAAAAGAACGTCTGACAAATCTTTTGTTTTATTTTTCAGTTTTGTTATGCATTGCTTCTTACACTTAGATTCTCTCGTTCTCTCTCGAAAAACAAAACAAAATCATAACTACCAAAAAAAAAAAAGCCAAACAGAACGTCGGTGAGTGCTGAAGACTTATTGCTATTCTTTTGTTTTTCTTCTGCCTAATGTTTCTTTTAATCTTCTTTAGTTCGTTCCAAGAAAAAAGAAACTATATTTAAATAAAACAATAAACAGAGGAAAGGAAAGAACAAAAAAGCGTCAGTTGGAAAGTTGTTTTTTTCTTCTTTCTTGTTTGCTTTTCTGTTGTGTCTTGTTTTACGAGAAAAACGACACAAAGCAATAAAAAAAAGAAAAAACGAACGAAACAAGAGAACGCCGCCGTCGCTCGGTCACTTTTTTTATCCTTTTGTTTTCCTTCTGCCTGATGTTTATTTGAATTTTCGTTTCGTTTAGATTCTTGCAAACAAAACAATACATATTAAAATAAACAATAGGCGGAGGAAAAAAAAACAAAAGAAAAACGTCAGTCGGTAAATGACCCCTCGCAAACCCAACAATATTAAAAATTAAAAATTAACAATAAGCAAAGAAAAAACAAAAAACAAAAAAATCGGTCAGTAATAGCCTCTTGTTTTTTTTTTCTGTTTATTGTTTATTTTAATATTGCTGTGCCTGAGCAAAAAAAAACAAGCATAAAAGAAAAAAACAAAAGAGCGTCGGACCAATCATTTGTTTTTTTTTTTCAGTTTTGTTTTGCACTGCTCCTTACGCTCGGGCTATTTCCCTCGCGAATCAAAACAAAATTATAATAAACAAAAGATCAGAAAAATGTCAACATTCTTTTGTTTTTCTACTAGGTCTGATGTTTCTTTTAATTTTCTTTTGTTTAATTATTGCAAACCGAACAATATTAAAATAAACAATAAGCAAAGAATAAAAAAACAAAAAATCGGTCAATAATGACCTCTTGTTCTTTTGTTTTTTTTTATTTTAATTTTGTTTTGCACGAGCAAAAAAAAGCAGGCGTAGAAGAAAAAAACAAAAGAACGTCATACTAATCACTTGTTTGTTAATTTGTTTTTTTTTAAAATTTTTTCTTGCAGGAACAATAAAAAGCACCCAAAAGAAAAAACAAAAGAACGTCATTCTAATCACTTGTTTGTTTTTTTATTTTAATTTTGTTTTGTAGGCGCAAAAAAGCAGGCGTAAAAGAAAAAAAAACAAAAGAACGTTACACTAATCACTTGTTTGTTTGTTTTTTATTTTAATTTTGTCTTGCTGGAGCAATAAAAAGCAGACGTAAAAGAAAAAAACAAAAGAACGTCATTCTAATCACTTGTTTGTTTTTTTATTTTAATTTTGTTTTGTAGGCGCAAAAAAAGCAGGCGTAAAAGAAAAAAAAACAAAAGAACGTCACACCAATCACTTGTTTGTTTGTTTTTTTATTTTAATTTTGTCTTGCTGGAACAATAAAAAGCAGACGTAAAAGAAAAAAACAAAAGAACGTTGTTTCTTTTATTTTAATTTTGTTTTGCAGGAACAATAAAAAGCAAGCGTAAAAGAAAAAAAAAACAAAAGAACGTCACACTAATCACTAGTTTGTTTGTTTTTTTTTAAATTTTGTCTTGCAGGAGCAATAACAAGCAAGCATAAAAGAAAAAACAAAAGAGCGTCACACTAATCAGTTGTTTGTTTTTTTTATTTTAATTTTGTTTTGCAGGAACAATAAAAAGCAGGCGTAAAAGAAAAAAAACAAAAGGACGACACACTAATCACTAGTTTGTTTATTTGTTTCTTTTAAATTTTGTCTTACAGGAGCAATAAAAAGTAGACATTAAAAAAAAACAAAAGAACGTCACTCTAATCATTTGTTTGTTTTTTTTTATTTTAATTTTGTTTTGCCGGCGTAAAAGAAAAAAAAAAACAAAAGAACGTCACACTAATCACTTGTTTGTTTGTTGTTTTTTTAAATTTTGTTTTGCAGGAGCAATAAAAAAGCAGACATAAAGGAAAAAACAAAAGAAATTAAAAAATTTAAATAATAATGAAAACAAAAGACAATCGATTTTTACGACACAATTTAATAGATTTGAAAAAATTTAAAAAAAATGAAAAACGACGAGAAAACAAAAAAAAATAGAATATACGGAATAACAGAATTTAAATAATAAAAACAAAAGACAATCGACTTTTACGACACGATTTTACTTTTTTTTTGAAAAAAATGAAAAAAAAACGATTAGAAAACAAATGAAATAGTGTAATTAAAAAAAAAAAAACAAATATGTAACAGAATTTAAATAATAATGAAAACAAAAGACGATCGATTTTTACGGCAAAATTTATTTATTTTTCTTTTTTTGAAAAATGAGAAGAACGATTGGAAAACAAAAGAAATAGTAGAATTTAAAAAAATACGAAATTGCAAAACAATTTAAATAATACTGAAAACAAAAGACAATCAATTGTTTTTTTCATTTTAATTTTGTTTTGCAGGCGTAAAAGAAAAAAAAAACAAAAGAACGTCACACTATTGTTTTGTTTCGGTCTCTTGCGCTTAGATGTCAGCTTTCGCAAAACAGAAAAATTGAATCAAACGGCCGGCCGACGCAAAAACAAATGAACATCGATCAGCGGATGACTTCTTCTTCTCGTTGCCGTTCTTTTGTTTTCTCTTCAAAAAAAAAAAAACAAATTGTTCATTCCCAACACAGTGTTGCCAGATGCGAAGACTTTTTGTTAATGTGACGAATTTTTTGCTCTCAAAATTAAAACAAAATTAAAATAACAGCTAGAAGAAGAATCAAACGGCTCACCGACGCAAAAACAAAAGAACATCGATCAGCGGATGACTTCTTCTTCTCGTTGCCGTTCTTTTGTTTTCTCTTCAAAAAAAAAAAAACAAATCGTTCATTCCCAACACAGTGTTGCCAGATGCGAAGACTTTTTGTTAATGTGACGAATTTTTTGCTCTCAAAATTAAAACAAAATTAAAATAACAGCTAGAAGAAGAAAAAGAAACAAACCAATGCCCGTCTGTGTTGACCATTTTTCTTTTGTTTCATTTTCTTCTGTCCGTTCTTTATTTTAATTTCGTTTATGCGTGCGCGTGTCTGAGAGACGCGGTATAATTTTAATTTTTTATTTTCTCTCGTTTATGTTGATTTTGTTTTGTTTCAATCTCTTGCACTTAGATGTCAGTTTCCACAAACTGGAAAATTAAACTAAACGACTGACCAACACGACACAAGAAACAAAAAAACATCGATGACGTTTTTACCACTGCTCTTTTTTTTTGTTTTCGAATCAAAACAACAATAAAGCAAATTACAGAAGAAATTAAATATAATTTATATTATATATAATTATTAATATAATATTAATTTATATATATAATTAAATATGTACTTACAATAGGATTGTCCTTGGCAATTAACGAAAATAAGTGCAACAGAGCCAATTTCTCGTGGTTATCACAGTGAGGCAAGAGAGAGACTAAAGCCATGGCATGTCCTTGCAAGGGCTCAGGTGAGACCTCGTAGATCTGAGCCAGCACTCGACACAACGGGTAATTCCCTGAAAACCCACACATTTCCTCAACAAACCCTAACAACAACGCAACCAATTCTCAACCTGATATAATCGAGTCCATAATAGGCTGCACGTGGGGACTTAACAGAGATGCATGATCGATAGCTGCCAGCGAAAGATACGACGCCATATTCCTCGACAGCTCCTTGTTACCTTTGTGAAGGAATTTCACGGCAACCGGCAATGCCCGTTGCATTACGGATTTTTTGCTGTAGTTCTAAAATGCAGAACATGATTAATTAAAAGTTAAAATGAATGCGGTGAAAATGCAGACCAAGAAAATGCAGGATATAATATCGCTTGAGATCTTCGCGTGGGGCGGGTCTTCCCCTCGCGATGACAGTTGCAAGTTGTGGTGCAGGCATGACTCCAGCAAGGTCACCAGGGCCTCGCAGTGCTGCTCTGCGCTTCCAGTCTCTCTTATGCATGACGTCACTCGGGTCACGCAGATTTCTACCACGCTTTGATCATTGTCATTGTGTGCATAGTCGGGTAAGGAGGCGATTGCAGTTATCTCAGTCAACTGAAAAAAAAAACAGTAATTTTTAGTGTAGAATGTTATTTGCCCCGAGGTATTCTTTAGTGATACATCCTGTATATGGTTTTAAATTTTTTAAAGAATTGTTAAAGACAAACAAAAATGCTCAGTAATTAACAAGGTTCCTAGATTTAATTGACATTTAATTTGTCCTTTGACTGAGTTTGATAAATAAGTATGAATTAATTTGACAAATAATAAAAAAATTCTTTTTCTTCTACTTCTTATGTAAAAAAATAGTTGATGTTTCGCCTTTCACACTTTAATCAATCAATCAATCGATCGATCAATCTTTTGTGCTCTCTGTGATTTCTCTGTTTAGGAAACTCTTCTTTTCCATTGTAAATTTGTCACAATCAAATTGACAGTAACAAGCAAAATAGGAAAACGTTTCAAAGAAACCACAAATGTCAAGTGACATTTCAGCTGTCAAACTGACAACTAACTGTGACATTCAGTGTTACCAACGCGCAAAAAGCAGAAATCCCTCAACAAGAGTTGTCAAAAAATCATAGAAAATCGCTCAACTTGTTACCAAATTCAGGAATGAATTCATTTAAAAAAAAATCATTAAAAATACATAAAATTAAGTTAAGTTAAGTACACAAACAAAAGACGGTCAATTTTACAACGTAATTCAGGTGGTGATTAATAAATTAAAAAAAAAAACATTTTGGAAAGAACGATGACAAAACAAAGAAAACAAAATAATAAAATTTCAAAAAATAATCAATAAAATTTTAAAACATAATAATAAAAACAAAAGGCAATCTATTTTTACGACACGGTTTAGTTTCTCTTTTTTTTTTTTTTTGAAAAAATGAAAACGATTAGAAAACAAAAGAAATATTAGAATTAAGAAAAAACATACGAAATCTGTAAAAGAATTTAAATAATAATGAAAACAAAAGACAATCGATTTTTACGACACAATTTAATAGATTTGAAAAAATGAAAATCGACGAGAAAAAAAATTGTAGATTTTTTTAAGAAAACGGAATAATAGAGATTAAATAACAAAAACAAAAGACAATCGGTTTTTACGACACAATTTAATTTTTTTCTGAAAAAATTAAAACAAGAGAAATAGTAGAATTTCAAAAAAATATAGGAAACATAGAATTTAAATAATAATGAAAATAAAAGACAATCGATTTTTACAACATAATTTAATAGATATAAATACGAAATATGCAAAACAATTTAAATAATACTGAAAACAAAAGACGATCTATTTTTAGAACACAATTTAATTTTTTTTCGAAAAAATGAAAAAACGATTAGAAAACAAAAGAAATAGCAGAATTAAAAAAAAAACAAATATGTAATAAAACTTAAACAATAAAAATGTGAACAAGAGATTTTTAGAACACTATTTATTTATTTTTTTTTTTTGAAAAATGAAATGAACGTTTAGAAAAAGAAATAGTAGAATTAAAAAAAAAACGAAACAATACATTTTAAATAATAAAAACAAAAGACAGTCAATTATTAACACACAGTTTAATAGATTAATATTTTTTTTATTAAATGAAAAAAAAAAGATGAGAAAACACAAAGGATTTTTAAAAAATACGAAATAATAAAATTTAAAAAATAATAAAAACAAAAGACAATCGATTTTACTGCACAATTCAGGAGATTAAATAAATTTAAAAAAAATGCTCGGGAGGAAAGGCGACAAAACAAAAAAAAACAAACGTAGTTGGCAACACTGTCGACACCTTAGGAAATTGTCAGGTTAATAATTAATGACATAACTAACGTCAATGTCAATACTAACGAAGCTTCTTTTACACAAATCTTGACAAAAACGCGTAAAAATAACTGAAAATTGCAATTTAAAGCAAAAACAAACACAAAAGGAGATTTTTGGTGGCAATGTGAAGGGGAAACGACTGTCAACCGTCACTGAATATTCAAGGTCGCTAGTTCTAGAGTTCTTAGATTGAATTGATTTAATTTGTCTAACGAACTAGCGGGTGTTTGGCAGTTGGTCGTTGGTACTAAGGAAGGGGTTAACTAAGTGACAGTTTTGACATTTAACATTGCTCCGCTTTTTCGCTATTTCCATCTTTCTTTTCGACATCCAGTGTTGCCAACTCGTGGGAATTTTCGCGATTTAAGGGAGAAACAAACACAAAAGTGGAGAAACGACTGTCAGTAGTTGGCAACACTGTCGACGCCCTAGGGAATTGTCAGGTTAATAATTAATGAGATTACTAACGTCAATGTCGACATTAATGAAGCTTCGTTTAAACAAATCTTGACAAAAACGCGTAAAAATAACCGAAAATCTCAATTTGAAGCAAAAACAAACACAAAGGGGGATTTTTGGTGGCAATGTGAGGGGGAAACCACTGTTAGTAGTTGGGCAACACTGTCGCCACCATAGGAAATTGTCAGGTTAGTAATTAATGACACTATTAACGTCAATGTCAATACTAACGAAGCTTCGTTTAAACAAATCTTGACAAAAATGCGTAAAAATAACTGAAAATTGCAATTTGAAGCAAAAACAGACACAAAAGGGAATGGTGGTAATGTGAGGGGGAAACGACTGTCAGTAGTTGGCAACACTGTCGACACCATAGAAAATTGTTAGGTTAGTAATTAGTGGCACTACTAACGTTAATGTCAATACTAATGAAACTTCGTTTAAATAAATCTCGATAAAAATTCGTGAAAATAACTGAAAATTGTAATTTGAAGCAAAAACAAACACAATGAGGGGGGAAACGACTGTCAGTAGTTGGCAACACTGTCGACACCTTAGAAAATGGTCAGGTTAGTAATTAATGACACTACTAACGTCAATGTCAATACTAACGAAGCTTCGTTACGTAATTAGGAATTTAAAGAAATAGAAAATTATATTTTAGATTTAAAGACTGACAAGAATTGTTGTTTTGTTTCTTAGATGTTTTCGCATTCGTTTCATAATAAATAAGATTATTTAAAGAAAAAATCCAAGTGTAACTGATTTATTTAATAGTTAGTATTGTCTATCAAAAATCTAGTGCTTTTCTTGCTCGAATGTTGGTATGGTTTTGAAGAAAAATGTTGTGGCAACACTGAGTGACATTTGTACTAAACGTCAGAATTACTAGTGACATTCTGTATATGTTCTAAACGTCAAAAATAAGTAAGGTTCACATTATAGATATAACGTGACCGTGATTGATAATAATAATAATGATGTTTACTCATTTGTTAGCCAACACAACACAACATAGTGTAAAACCATCACCTTTTTTTCGTCCATCGACCTCTACGTCTTTATTAATTTATATATTTTTTTTAGCTTATGTTTTGTTAATTACAAATTTGTAAGCATTCACAGATTTTGAAAGTCCGCATTCTGATGTTATTTAATCTCCCGTTATGATATGCCCCCACCAGTAAAACATTTGAATGAAGAGAAAAAAAGGGAATCGCAAACGTCAAGTTGACGTTTCATTTGTCAAACTGACAGTTACTAATCAAATCATGATCATATCGCACGCCGACTTTTTGTATATAGTACGTTCGCCGGTAAAACAGATTCGTTATATGAATTCAGAGAAGGTCGGGGCCCCCATTTTTTTTTTTTTTGAAATAGGTAGTTGTAATATTTCGCTTACCACTTGTGTAAGATCGTTAACGATGACGGAATCGGGCACGGAGAACAAATCTCCCGCCCGTGACAGGTCTCGGTTTTTCAAAACTTGCATAAACAATTCGTGCATTTTGCTGTCGTTGGTCTTGGTCTCTTCATGGGTGTTGTTCATCTTGCGGCGTGCGCATATTCGCGCTGAAAACGCAAGAAACGGCGGTTAGCGAGGCCCTTGGCGCAAAAAGCGAAAAAGAATCGAATCAGGTTCGCGTAAATGTTTACACGCACTGATCCTTATCTGTCCTAATCTGGCGCACATACGATGCGATAACCACTTGTTAACCCACCTTAAGGTGCTTTCACTTTGTTGTTACGCCGGCTGGATTCGACGGAAAACATTACCTGCACGTAACGTCACGCCGCGTATCAATATGCATTACGTAGCTGCGAGTTTTTACCGCAGAACCGTAGAAAAATCAACATACTTCTGGATAGTTCAATGAACTTTTAGGTGAAACAAACTGACGACTACGCTCTACGGATAGGTGTTCTACAGGTGGTTTTAGAAAATGCGCATGCTCTTCCTCCTTTTTACGTGTGCGGTGCATTCGTAATCGTATCTATCTCTAAACGTGACGCTCAAATTAAACACGCGGAGACTAAAAAAGAAAACTACAATCAAACTTTTAGAAAGTATCAAAAGAACATATATATACCATGCGCACGTACATCTTTCTGTCTATTAAAACTATTCGATTAAAAAAAAAAAGCCAATCTCTACGAGCGTTCATTTATCTCAAATCAGGACACTTTCATCTTAATTCTAATCAAATCTTATTCTTAAAATTCGTTCACTTGATTAAAAAATACAGCATGATCATTAAAAAAAAAAACAGTTTAAATTTGGCGCGTAATTTCTAGGTTAACTCGGGGGTGCGTTCGACAACTACACCTTCGAGCAGGCGCGTAATCGCATCTTTCCCATTTATAATTTTTAACTTATGTTGCATCTCGCTCGGCTGCTTCAAGAAGTAAAGCGTGCTTACATTATTTCCATCAAAACGGACCGAACTTTTCACGTGTTTAATTTATTTTACATACCCTGCTCGCCTTTTGTTTTCAAGATTCAATTGACATTTGATTTGCGAAACTCAACTGTTACTTAATTCTCAATTGATTTCCAAAATTCAAGCGTTACCTAATTTTCAAGGTGCGCTCGCGCCTTTTGGTTTCGAGATTCAGTTATCGTGTGATTTACAAAATTCAACCGTCGCTCAGTTTTCAAGGTCGCTAGTTCCTAGATTTAATTGACACTTAATTAACCAATCGACGTCTTTTGTGCTCTCTGCAATTTCAACTGTTTAGGAAACTCTTCTTTTCCGTTGTAAACTTGTCACGATCAAATTGACAGTAACAAGCAAAATAGGAAAACGTTTGAAAGACAATCGATTTTTACGACATAATTTATAGATTTTAAAAAATTTGAATAAATGAAAATCGACGAGAAAACAAAAGAAAATGTAGATTTTTTTAGAAATGCGGAATAATAGAATTTAAATAATAAAAACATAAGACAATCGATTTTTAGGGCACAATTCAGGACATTAATAATTAAAAAAAGCAACTTTTTGACAGAAAAAGTGATAAAACAAAAAAAAAACAAACGAACAAATATAACAATAATATTTTTTTAAATAAAACAAAAGACAATCGATTTTCAGGGCACAATTCCGGACATTAATAATTAAAAAAAACAACTTTTTGACAGAAAAGGTGACAAAACAAGAAACATATGAACAAAATATAACAAAATTTTTTAAATAAAAACAAAAGACAATCGATTTTTACGACACAATTTAATTTTTCTGAATGAAAAAAAAAAACAATTAGAAAACAAAAGAAATAGCAGAATTAAAAAAAAATACGAAATAATAACATTTAAATAATAATAGATAAACAAAAACAAAAGACAATCGATTTTACTGCACAATTCAGGAGATTAATAATAAAAAAAGCAACTTTTCGACAAAACAAAAAAAAAAACAAATAAACAAAATATAACAATAATATATATTTAAAAAAAAAATAAAAGACAATCGATTTTTACGACACAATTTAATTGTTTTTTTAATGAAAATAAAACAATTAGGAAACAAAAGAAACGGCAGAATTAAAAAAAGAAATACGAAATGATAGTATTTAAAATTTAAATAATAAAAACAAAAAACAAAACAATTTTTACGGCACAATTTAATAGATTAATATTTTTTTTAATAAACGAAACAAAAAAACGATGTCAAAACAAAAGAAATTGTAGAATTTTTAAAAAATATTTAATGATATTTAAATAATAATAAAAACAAAAGACAATCGATTTTATTGCACAATTCAGGAGATTAATAATTAAAAAAAAGATGACAAAACAAAAAACTAAATAACAAAAATTCAAAAAAAAAAAATAATTACATAGTAAAATTTTAAAACATAATAATGAAAACAAAAGACAATCGATTTTTACGACACGATTTAATTTTTTTTTTTTTGAAAAAATGAAAATGATTATAAAAAATACGAAATATGTAATAGAATTTTAAATAATAATGAAAACAAAAGACAATCGATTTTTACGACACAATTTAATTTTACTGCACAATTCAGGAGATTAAAAATTTTTTAAAAAATTGTTTGGGAGAAAAGATGACAAAACGAAGAAAACAAATGAACAAAATTTTAAAAAATATATAACAATAATATTTACAAAGGAGCAAAACAAAAGACAATCGATTTTACACCACAATTCGGTAGAATAATAATTAAGAAAAAAAAAAAACAACGTTTTGGCAAGATACTTCTGCTAAAAAAAATTACTTAAAGATAAAATTAATAATAGTAATAAATGAAATAATAATAACTTTAATTAGTGTTCAGAAAAGATCAAGAATAGCTGCAAACTACGAGAGTAACGCTGCCATCTCTTGGCGAAAATTAATTACAGTATAGAAATCTGTCGGTGCAAGACAGTGTTGCCAATTCCAGGGAATTTTTATTTTTTTTATTATTTCCGTCGCGCAGGAATAAAACAGTGTTGCCAATTGGAGGGAAGTTTTTATTTTAGGGATTTTTTAATGTCAGGAATTTAAATAAATCTCTTCTTATTAAGCAGTAGACAGTGAATTGTTAATTATTGTCATTTGCTTCTCTTATTTTCTTTGAGAATTTCATCTTTTTTCTCATAGGAAGAGGAAGCAAAAAATAAATGAAAAGAGAGACAAAGAGGAAGCAAATAAAAATGAAAACAAACGAAAATTAAGTGATTTTTTCAATTTCTAACATTGACGTATGTCATTGTTTTTAATGAAAATAAATATGATCATGATAATAAGGAGAACATTAGAATGAAAAAAAAAAATCAAATAGAAGCCCAAAGGCAAAGGAAAAACCAAAAGAAAAAATAAGAAGCTTCCATCGATTTTTAAATTTCGAAAATAAGGATGCAAGCAATTAATAAAAAATATCAGAAATATCGAAAACAAATAGGAAATTATTCATTGCTTTGACCACAGGTGCAAACAAAAACGGAACTTTCCATCGATTATTTATTACAAAGTTTTCTTTAATACCAGAACAGAATTTTATAAAAGTTACTTCGAATGTACAAAAGTCAGGTCAGGCTTTGGACTAACACACCCTCTAGTCATCACCAAAGAGCGGGATTTTTAGGGCATGACGTGCCTAAAAATCCCTCTCCTTAGTCATCACCTGCTTAGCTTATGGGATTTACTCTTCAAGTATTCTTCCTGCAGGTCTTTCAGGATGTCCCAGAAAACCAGACAGAGCGCGCCATGCGGCGCTAGGCGCATGTAATTCGCCGTCACGCCCTTGTAAAAACCCAAAAGCCCTTCGGCTTTGAACGTCTTCACGAAACAGTCCGCTATGCCTCCGTATAATAAACCCTTCCCTTGAGAATCGACTCCTGTAAAAGCAAGGCAAAAAAAAATCATGTTTTGAGTAAATCTTGAGCTTTACCTTGATTATATAAGCGGACTGAGACTAGATCGAAAGGTTGCATGAACAGCGTTTGAAACACACCACCGACAACACTCGATACGAGCGAATTGAGCACGGGATGTCGATTGAACACTTCGTATTCCCTGAGGTACTCTTTGGTTTTTGCAAACGAGGCAAGCTGGGCTGAAGAGCCGGCCAGTGCACGGACCATCGTTCCAGCACACCCTCGCCAAAGACCACGAATCTAAAATATTTTTTATAAATACGACACTATAATTTTTTTTTATTGAATGAACTTACTCCATGACTAGAATATATATCTTTGATCGCAGCTATGGCCCCCGTGTGGTCGTGTTGGTGGCCTACGGCAATGCTCTTGGCCGCCTGCGATTGTAATTGAGTCTTTATAAGAAACAAAGGACTGCCAAAAAAAGCACCGGCCGCACCACAGAGCGCGCTCGCCACAAAACTGTACACGAAAATCGTGTTCCCCTTCGCGTCAGTCAAATAACCCTTATTGTTCAACCACTGGTAACTCCCCAAGCGGACACTGTTCCTTATGCAATGCATGAACATAGCTGCGCCGAGTCCTTTTTGAAGGCCGGAGAGGCCGTCGTGCTTGACGACGACGATGGCGGCGTGGAACACGTTCCTGTAGTGCACCGCATGCTGTCCGCGTGCCTTGAGCTCTCCCTGGAGCTGCATGCGCGTCTTCAACACATCCAGGGGGTTGCTGAAGACGCTGGCTCCGGCCGCCGCCAGTCCCCCGACGACGAAGTCCATTCGCGCCGATCCGATTACGTAGAGTGCCTTCGTTGGGAAACGTGCCAAGAGCTAAAAAAAGCAAGGTGATAAATAGACTTGTCTGAGTTTGGTTCGAAATTTTCCGGCGTGGACTTTCAGCGCAAATAAAAGTTTATTGCCGGAAAGGATTAAGTAATGTTTGAAGAATGTTGTTATCTACTTCGTAAAACAATTCTATTCTTGTCAAATTTTTTTCGCCTTTAAAACTAAATAGAGTTTGAGTTGGATCTCTTTGGATCTAGTGAAATATTATTACCTCAAAAGTATAACAAAATATGTTTCCTGCAAATCTCCACTAAGCAGATTCCTTTGGTTTTATTACTATTGTTAAGAATTCCACTTAAGCATTACATGAGAAGCTAGCAATGACCCATTTGAAAATACTCTATCGTGTAGAGTGTGAATTGAGAACCCTTTTCTTAGTCTGCCCCACGTTGGGCGCCAGGGTTATTGTTAAGTTTGGTTTATTTGTTGGGATCGCTTGCAACCTCCTGAAATGACCTTGCCTGTGCTTACATGTCGAGACGGTGTCATTCCCTCCGTTTACGACGATCAGAACTTTTTCAATTCAACCAATTTGTTTATTTTATTTTATATGCGATGCCGGTGAAATTGTGAGCACGTGCATACATCGCTCTGCTTATTTCTTAAATTATCAGCCGAAGTAATACATTGTTTTTTTATCTTTTGTGATATATTGTTTCACTGGATTGTGTGTAAATTCGCTATGGTAAATATGGGTAGCACTACTCGTTCTAATACTGAGAAAAAAGACCTCATTAAGGAGTGTGTAGCTGAATTGTTGAACGAAGATGCGCTTATCAACGCACTTGCTCAAAAACTAATCGCTCAGGTTGAAAAAGTTGTTAGCGATAAAACTGTTGTACTGGAAGGCGAAATTCTTGAATTAAAGCTGGAAAACAAATTGTTACATGAAAAATGTGATTCTCTGGAACAGTATTCCAGACGAAACAATATACGGATACTGGGTTTGGATGTAGTACCTCGGGATAAAATTGAAGAGACAATCATTGGAATTTTTCAAGAAAAAATGAACGTGGATATTAAAGGTGACGAGATTGACAGATGCCATCCTATAGGCCCTTCAAGAGCTGGAAAGCAAAATTACATTGTTAAATTTATTAGTTATAACACTCGTCGGAAAATATTGACTCGAAGAAAATATCTGAAGGGATCGGGAATTTCAGTGGTCGAGGATCTCACCATCGCTAGATATGGTTTATATAAGACGGCGCTGGCTAAGTTCGGCCCAAGAAATATCTGGATCCACGACGGCAATATTAACATTAAGTTAAGCACAGGTAAAATGATTATTAAATGCAAAACTGATCTTGAAAAAGCTATCAGTGATTCAATTTAATTAATATTTTATTATTAGAATTTGTTTTCTTTATACTTATTTAATTAATCTCTCTGCGTTAATTTGCTGATTGTGATATACTTCGGTTTGTTGTTATTATTTATTTTTTTTTCTACTTTATGAAGGAGCGATGTTATTACTTTGCTGTTGTGTACTTGAGTTCTTCTTATTAGGTACGTTAAGTTTTTTTAAATTGACGATTTAATTTAATTTGTAAAATTATTACCTCTTTATATTAATTAATGAAACTAAAAATTGTTCATGTTAATATAAGATCGTTGCTGGCAGGTTTTTCTGAGTTTAAGAATTTTATTCTAACTTCTGATTTTGATGTTATTGCCCTTACTGAAACCTGGCTGAATTCTAATATTTTGAATGATTTGATAGATATTCCTGGTTTTAAATTAAATAGATCTGATCGTAATGGCAGAGGTGGTGGAGTTGCGTTTTATATTAAGAATTCCATTAAATATGTTGATGTAGTTAAAGGCGGCGCAGTTGAACAGCTTTGGATTAGAACTAAAGTTGTTAATAAACAGTATTACATAGGTGTTGTTTACCGTCCTCCGGACTTTAATTTTGATGCATTTCTTGATGTCTTTGAGAATATAATATCCTCACTCTTGTGTGAGTGTGATGAACTATTATGTACTGGTGATTTTAATATTAATATGTTGCAACTTGATAGTTCCAATACTGGTAAATTTAATTGTTTTTTAGAATCATACAGCTTATGTCAACTTATTACTGAACCGACAAGATTAACACTGAACTCGTCTACTCTTATTGATCTAATTATATGTAGTAATGTGCATGACGTACTTAATTCTACAGTTCTTTCGTCACCTCTTGTCACAGATCATGAAGTAGTGTCATGTATTCTATTTAATCATATAGCTAAAACTGGTCCTACAACTAGAACATACCGTAATTTTAAAAATTTTGATCTACAGTCGTTTAGGAGCGATTTACAATTGGCGCCTTTTGACGTTATATTTTACTTTAACAATATTGATGAAATTGTAAATTACGTTAACGATTTGATTATTTGTTTATTTGATCTCCATGCTCCATTAAAAACTGTTAAGACTACTAAACCCAAAGCTCCCTGGTTGACAGATAATCTGCGATTAATGATGTCTCTTAGAGATAAAGCTCACTATCGGTATAAGCATACAAAAAGTATGAGTGACTTTAAATATTACAAAAATTTAAGAAATTTAACGAATTCAGCAGTGAAAGCTGAAAAAGCAGCTTATGCAACTTCAAAACTGAAAAGTACAGACACTAAGATGTTATGGAAAGACCTTAAAGCTTTAAATATTTCTAATAAATCTCAACATAATCCTATTCCTGATCATCTAGCTGATCCTGATCGTATAAATGATTACTTCATTGATTCTATTCCTTCCAATATTACTGTTGATGCTGCCACACTTGATTTTTATAATAATAATTCATTCTTTAATTTTCCTTCCAAGTTTAATTTCTCTGAAACTAATGAAGATGAAGTGTATAAAATCCTTTTGTCAATGAAAACTAATGCTACTGGTGCAGATTTTATCAATTTAAGAATGTTAATTTTTTGCTGTCCTTTTATAATTCCATATGTAACATACATTATAAATTTTTGTTTAAATTATAATGTATTTCCGAGCTGTTGGAAATTAGCGTTTGTTATCCCTATACCAAAAAAATCCAATCCAGATGAGTTGAAAGATTTTAGACCCATTAGTATCCTTCCTACTTTATCGAAAATTCTAGAAAGAATCATGTATAATCAAATTATTTATCACTTAAACATGTATAACATTCTTCCATATACCCAATCAGGTTTTCGTGTAAATCACAGCTGTACAACTGCACTACTTCAGGTAGTTGATGATATTCTTATTCAGGCAGATCAAAATAATGTAACCGCTCTTATCCTTCTAGATTATTCCAGAGCATTCGATACCTTGAATCACACTTTACTTCTTAGCATCTTACATTTTATTGGTTTTACAACTGAAGCTTGTTCTTTAATGTATCATTACTTAGTTGGTAGGTCCCAGGTTGTTACTTTAAATAATACTTTCTCTTTGCCTAGAGATTTGCATTCTGGTGTACCACAGGGTTCAATCTTAGGGCCTTTATTGTTCACGATTTACACCTGCAGACTAGGATCATGCTTAAAATATCTTTCCGCTCACTATTATGCTGATGATACACAGCTGTATTTTTCGTTTTCACCTATTGATATAGGTTTAGCTAATGATTACATTAATGAAGATATCGGTGCGCTTGTAGCAGCCTCCAAAAATCACAATCTAGTCTTAAATTCTAAGAAAACTGTAGTTATGTTGTTTGGAAAACCTTCGTTAAATACTCGCTTCGCTTCTGAATTAAAAGTTGTAGTTGATGGTTTAGACATAGCTTGTGTGACTTCTTCTAGAAATCTGGGTTTGCATATGGATGTAAATCTGCGGTTTCAGAAACACATTAACAACTGTATTGCTAGAGCGTTTACAAATCTAAAATTAATTTACTCAAATCGATTGCTTCTTAGTAAAAAATTGAAAATACATTTATGTGAATCTTTAGTACTTTCTCATTTTTCTTTTGCTGACTCTGTATACGGCCCTTGCCTTGATGCTTCTACATCTAAGCGAATACAAAAAATACAGAATTGTTGTCTCAGACTTATTTCGGGTATACGTAAATATGAACATGTATCTCATGTGCTTTTGGACATTAACTGGCTGAATATGGCGAACCGTAGATTGTTACACTCTGCTTCTTTATTTATGAATATTTTAACCACGGAAACTCCGGCATATCTGTACAACAAAATACGTTATAGAACCGATGTACATAATATTAACATCAGGAATAAAAATGTGATAACTCCACCTCTGCATAAAACTACTCTTTTTGAACGGTCCTTTTCATACAACATTGCTTCTGTATATAATATGCTTCCAGCGGAACTAAAGTTATTACCTAGGTTCAAATTCAAATCAAAATTTAAAAAATTGTTACTCGATCGACAAACTAAAAGTCTCAGATAAACTTGCCCTATAAATATCAATGGTTTTAAATTAGTTTCGTTAATTATAACTTATAATGATATTATAATGGTTGATTATGTATATTGTTCACCTTTTGTAATATGAAAATATTTAATACTAATTATACTTTTCTTTGTTAATTTCATCTCGGCAAAAGTTTACTTTGTATTTGTTTTTTTTTTTAAGTTGTAGGTTAAGTGGAAGAACAGGTCAACTGAACTTCGCCTACATTTCATAATTACTTAATTGAAATTTATACGTTGCTTTTTCTGTAATAAAGACCATTACTATTATTATTATTATTATTATTATATGAGTGTCAGGACACTGACGCCCAACGTGGGGCAAAATAAGAAAATTGCCCGCACTACACAATTTTTTATTGCGCCCAACAAGGGGCAAAGTAAGAAAAAGGTCAACAATCCAGCATTTTGGTGCCTAATTTAAACAAAACAAGAATAATTATAATCCAATAATTGTAATCCGGGATTACACAAGCTTGCAATGCCGTGTGAAGAAAACAGGGGTGGCCTCGACGTTCAAGATGTAAGCTAGTCTCATCCATCTAACATGAAATTGGGGCTAAGTCCCCTCGTTTGCACAATCAGAGGCCCTCCTTTGTTTTAAATTAAACGGCGAGGATGTTGTTTGTTTTAATAAGTAAAATACTTCGAGTTGGCCTTGGAAAACAAATCGTATGTCGTAGCTTGCGTGTTCATTTCTCATATGTCAAAAAACTTGATTAACCTCAAAGACAAGATCTACTTTTTACTCGCTAAATTCAGTTGTTGGACCACACATATTCGTTGGCGGCCAAGTGGCCAACGCAAAAAAAGATGTTTTCATTTTTTAAAGGACATATTAAAATAAATTGTCTGACTCAGTACCTTCGCATAACCTAACTTTTTTTTTATTCTGATAGTACTTGCGATAATCACAACACCTGTACAGTTCAATCTGCGATACGTACTTTTGTTTCCAAGGCTGGCTCGAGGTAGGATTTTGTTGAACGCTCGATATGTCACCGACTTCAATTTATAAAAATTAAAATAAACAAATAATTTTTGTTCAAATATGTATTACTGTGTGGCGTCGAGTCTGAATCGGGCACCCTTTTCTTATTCCGTCCCACGTCGGGCGCCAAAAGTGCTGTGTCGTATGGAATCTATTTCTTTATTTTGACCCAAGTTGGGCGCCAAAAATGCTGTGTAGTATGGAATCTATTTCCTTATTTTGACCCACGTTGGGCGCCAAAAATTTGCAATCGAAATGATCTCCGTCAGTGTTGATGGTGCAATAAAATCGTGAGCGCCATCTATAGGCGACTAAGTTTTTTCTTTTACTTTACAGAGAAAACAAATTGAACTATTAAACTATTGCTAAAAAAATGTTTATTTTCTTAAAAAAAAAAACCTTACAAAGTAGGTATTCTATAAAAGAAATCGAAGTTGTCAATAGATAGCGTGCTGACGATTTCCAGGTCTTCAAATCCCGAACGCCATCTATCGGCAATTACGATTTTTTTTTAATATAAAAGTTTGAAACATGAAATTTGTTTAAAAATTCCGCAATTTGATTGGCCGTTGAATAAATGAGCACTCAATAACATTGATTGGATTGATAAATGATAAATGAAAAGCCAAAAAGGGAATTTAAATAAATAAATGGCGTGCTGGTACTTTCCAGATTTTAACGCCATCTATTGGCAACTAGAAGAAGCAGGGAAACAAAAATAAAACAGAAGCACAACAAACAAACCGTTGTCAATTGTTTTTTGAACTACTAGACCACTGCTAATATTCTATTTATTTATTTATTTGCATTCTTTTTTAATCTAAATTCAAATTTGTTTTACTTATGTTTGCTTGTTTATTCTATAAAAGAAATCGAAGTTGTCAATAGATGGCGTGCTGATAATTTCCAGATCTTCAAATCCCGAACGTCATCTATCGGCGATTACGATTTTTTTTATACATAAAAGTTTTAAACATGAAATTTGTTTAAAAATTCCTCCGGAAACTCGCAATCTGATTGGCCGTTGAATAGACGAACACCCAACATCATTGGTTGAATTGACAACTGAGAAATGAAAATCCAAAAAAGAAATTTTAATAAATAAATGACGTGCTGATACTTTATAGATTTTAACGCCATCTATCGGCGACTAGAATAGGCAGGAAAACAAAAATAAAACAGAAACAGAACAAACAAACAGTCGTCAATTGTTTTTAGAACTACTAGACCACTGCTAAAATATTAATTTATTTATTTACACTCTTTTTTAATTCTAAATTCGAATTTGTTTTACTTCTGCATGTCTGTCTATTCTATAAAAGAAATCGAAGTTGTCAATAGATGGCGTGCTGACAATTTCCAGGTCTTCAAATCGGCGATTCCGATTTTTTTTTTAATATAAAAGTTTGAAACGTGAAATTTGTTTGAAAATTTCGCCGGAATCTCGCAATCTGATTGGCCATTGAATAAACGAACACTCAACATCATTGGTTCAATTTATAACTGATAAATGAAAAGTCAAAAAAGGAATTTAAATAAATAAATGGCGTACTGGTACTTTCCAGATCTTAACGCCATCTATCGGCGACTAGAATAGGCAGGAAAACAAAAATAAAACAGAAAACAAAAATAAAACAGAAGAAAATTCGAATTTGTTTTACTTCTGTTTGTCTGTCTGTTCTATAAAAGAAATCGAAGTTGTCAATAGATGGCATGCTGATAATTTCCAGATCTTCAAATCCCGAACGCCATCTATCGGCGACTAAGATTCTTTTTTTATATAGAATAGACAGGGAAATAAAAATGAAACAAGGTTTATTTCTTTAAATAAAATAAAATAATTTTTTAAGGAAATAAAAAAAAAAACAAGAAATAGTTTAAAAACTCCGCCAACATATGGCAAGCTGATTGGTTGTCAAATAAACGAACAGAAACAGAATACTAAACAACTGCTAGAATTTATTTTTTTTTTTTTATCTAAATTCGAATTTGTTTTACTTTTGCTTTTCTGTCTATTCAGTAAACGAAAAAGTTGTCAACAGATGGCGTACTTGTAATTTCCAGACTAAAGTCACTAAATAATATTATTTAATATTATTTAGTGACTTTATTCCAGACCTTAAAATCTTGCACGCCATCTATCGGCGACGATGTTTTTCTTTCAATATTAAATTAAAAATTCCGCCGTGATTTTGCAAACTGATTGGCCGTTAAATTTCATTGTGGCGCTCATTTCTAATTTATAAGAAAACCAAAAAAGAAACTTCCGCCATAACGTCGCAAACTGATTGGCTGTTGAATAATAAAGAAAAAAATATTTCCTCCTTGATTGATTAATTTACTTTTTTTTCTATTTGTTCTGTAAAAGTTATCGAAGTTGTGAACAGATGGCGCACTGGTAAGTTCTAGGTCCTGAGCGCTATCTGTAAGCTTGTGCTCGAAAGAACCGACTCTGTCTACTGCTAAGTTCTAATTTGTTTTACTTTTGTTTTTCTATCAATTCTGTAAAAGTTATTGATGTTGGCAATAGATGGCGTACTGATAAGTTCTAGGTCCTGAGCGCGGTCAAAAAAACCGACTTTGTCTTTTTATGCATTGTAAATTGGCTTGCGATCTGTCAAAGTAGTTAACTGTCGAAGCTGTCATATTGTGTCACATTTAGTTTGTAACAACACATTTAGTATAACCTCCAAAAATGCAGCGTGTAAAAACCGAATGATTTTTTTAAACTTTTTATCAACTCTTACCATGAAATCTAGACGGCATGTCTTAGCTTAAGTGAAAAGTACGTCATTGATGCTGTTTTATAATAAAGTTAAGACATGCCGTCCAAATTCCAGGGCAAGTGTTGATAAAAAAAAAATTAAAATCACTCGGTATTTAACGCGTGACCTTGAAAAATGTGTTTTGGTAGAAAGAAATTGTAACAGAAGATAATTTAGATTGTTTTAAAAAAGGCGCCAAAATCTACCGCACTGATTGGCTGTTGAACAAACAGAAACGCACATTATTGGTTGTAGCGAACTACTATTGATAATCCTGCGCGTTGATTGGTCAATAAATAAAGATTCTCCGTCAATTGACGTGTTCGTTTGTTATTTGAAGCAACGTGCTCACTATAAAAAGTAGTTTTGAATATAAAGAAGGATTAATTATGAAAGAATCTGTGTCTTAAAGGCTCAACTGAAACATGAATGCTGCTACTATACAGCATGTTCCATTTATCCACAGTTTTTTCCAGCTTCTCTGGTTTTCTATTTTAGAAAAAAAATATAGAGTTAATTGTTAATTTATACATTAATTTGTGATGGTAATAAAATTATTTTCAAAAATTAACAATTTCGTATATCTATTTTTCACTCATGAAGAAGCTGTCAGCAACGACAGCGAAACGTCGAGATTTGTGCGATTTATCAGATATTACGAAATTGTCACACAAATTTAAATTAAATTAAAAGATAAAGTAGCACCAGTCATACAAAGTACAAGCACGTGTAACATTCACAGCGATGATGAAATGTGACTTAAAAAAAAATTAAAACTCTTTTGCTTACATGAGTCAACTACACCTCGACCAGGTGCGCGCACCACCACTTCACGGAGCTAACTCTTCCATTTCCGGGCGTATATCTTCGTTTTTCAGGCATTTCAGTTTCGAGTGTCGACTATTTCAGGCGCTCGTTGAAATCGTATCGCAATGCATTCGCGCGAATTCAACGCGTTCGGGCGTTACTTTACGTAATGAATCGGTTCTGACGCATCCATTCAAGTAAACGTTGCCCCACATTGCGAAGGCTAAATTTAGTTTTGACGCTCGGGGACGCTCGTGGACGCGGGCGGAAGCGTTCTTGGAGTGATTACTTCGGAATTTGTTTTCGCGAAGCTTCCTGAAAAAATCCTTATTACTAATTGGGCGGTGGAATTAATCGTTTGATTCACGTATGAGTATGACATTGACAAATGTTCTCCGAAACGTCAATCACCGATATAGATCTCAAAAATAATTTCAACTGCGCCGCCAATAATTCAGGTGTTGATTGGACGACGAACAAACAAAGACCTGGAAATCATTGGCTCAATCAATTTGCGCTAAAACTAGTTTTTTTTTTTTAAATAAAGCATTTTCTTAAACAATTTTGGGCTCAGTAAAAGGCTTTTTAGGTTTTACATTGAAATAAATCATTTAAAATGTCATCGGCCTAAACTTGTTTGAAACTTCCGCCAAAACGTCACTCGTTGATTGGCCAGTGAATAAACAAAGAAACAAACAAGCAAGCCATTGGCTGCATTGAATTTTTTATAAAAAAAAGAACTTTGTAGCTTTAAAAATGTATTTTATAAAAAAAAATTATATATTTTTTTAAATAAGATGATTTTGTACGGTAATTAAAAAAATTGTTTAAAAAATCCGCCAAAATCTGGCTAGCTGATTGGTCACCATATAACTACTAGACTACTACTAAGTTCTAATTTGTTTTACTTTTGTTTTTCTATCTATTCTGTAAAAGTTATCGAAGTTGTCAACCAACAGATGGCGTACTGGTAAGTTCTAGGTCCTAAGCGCCATCTGTAAACTTGCGGTCAAAAAAAACTGACTCTGTCTTTTTTTGCTTTATAAATTGGCTTGCTATCTGGTAGAGTAGTTAATTGTTGAAGCTGTCATATTGTGCCACATTTAGTTTGTAACACGACATTTAGTATAACCTCCAAAAATGCAAGGCTGATGCGCAGTGTGTAAAAACCGAGTGATTTTTAAATTTTTTTTATCAACTCTTGCCATGAAATCTGGATGGCATGTCTTAGCTTAAGTGAAGAGTATATCATTGCACACCCCGATGTTGTTTTACAGTAAAGCTAAGACATACCTTCAAAATTCCACGGCAAGAGTTGATAAAAAAAAAACTTTAAAAATCACTCGGTATAATCAAGACGTCGTTAAATGTCAATGTCATGGGTCACTTCCTGCGACCGTATGTTTACGATGTTTTTATATAGAATAGACAAAATAACCAAAATTTTTTTAATAATTTTGTAAAGAAATTTATAAAAAAGGAGGAATAGTTTAAAAAATCCATCATCGATTGCTTTTCTGTCAATTCTATAAAAGAAATCGAGGTCGCCAATAGATGGGGTACTTGTAGTTTCGAGGTCTTAAAATTCTGAACGCCATCTATCGATGACATCTAATTTTTTTTTGTAGCAGGCGAACTGATTGGTTGTTGAAAAAACAAACTGCAACATCACATCAAATGTTTCTGCTTGTTTTTGAACTACTGGACTACAGCTAGTATATATTTTATATTTTTTTAAATCTAGGTTCAAATGTTTTATTTTCGTCTATTTTGTAAAAAAAAAAAACTTGCAACTGCCAATAGATTACGTACTAGTAATTTACAAATCTTAATATTCTGAACGCCATCTATCGACGACTATAATTTTTTATGCAAAAATAACCGCCATCTATCGGCGATATCTACAATCGTTTAAAGGTACAGAATAGACAGAAAACAAAAATAAAACAAATTCATAGCAACGGTTATTGAATTGTGAAAGTTTTGTTTTATTGTCTATTCTTTAAAAGAAATCGAAGTTGTCAATAGATGGCGTAATTGTAATTTCCAGGTCTTAAAATCCTAAACGCCATCTATCGGTGAATACGTTTTTTTTATACAAAAATAGACGGAAAACAAAAGATCTAATTTATTTTACTTTTGTTTTTCTGTTTATTCTGTAAAAGAAATCGAAGTTGTCAATAGAAGGCGTACTAGTAATTTCCAAATCTTAAAACTTCGAACGCCATCTATCGGCGAATACGTTTCTCTTTTATACAAAAATGCACAGAAAACAAAAGATCTAATTTGCTTTGCTTTTGTTTTTCTATTTATTCTGTAAAAGAAATCGAGGTTGTCAATAAATGGCGCACTGGTAATTTCCAAATCTTAAAATTTCGAACGCCATCTACCGGCGAATACGTTTTTTTTCATACAAAAATAGACAGAAAACAAAAGATCTAATTTGTTTTACTTTTGGTTTTCTGTTTATTCTATAAAAGAAATCGAGGTTGTCAATAGATGGCGTACTGGTAATTTCCAGATCTTAAAATTCCGGACGCCATCTATCGGAGAATACGTTTTTTTATACAAAAATAGACAGAAAACAAAAGATCTAATTTGTTTTACTTTTAATTTTCTGTTTATTCTGTAAAAGAAATCGAAGTTGTCAATAGATGGCGTGTGTTTGTAATTTTCAGGTCTTAAAATCCTGAACGCCATCTATCGGCGATATCTACAATTGTTTGAATGTGCAGGACAGACAAGATAATTTTTTTATTAAATCTAGGTTCGAATATGTTTTTATTCTTGTCTGTTCTGTATGAAAATGTCGTAACTGCCAATAGATGACGTACTGGTCATTTCCGGAACTTAATATTCAGAGCGCCATCTATCGGTGACTACGATTTATTTTAGGAAGGCAGGAAAACAATATTAAAAAAAATCAAATCACTAAAAGAAGAATTCGTTTAAAAAATTGTGACAAATACGTTTTTTTTTTATACAAAAATAGACAGAAAACAAAAGATCTAATTTGTTTTACTTTTGTTTTTATTCGTTCTGTAAAAAAATCGAAGTTGTCAATAGATGGCGTAGTGGAAGTTTCCAAGTCTTAAAATTCCGAACGCCTTCTATCGACGAATACGTTTTTTTTTATACGAAAATAGACAGAAAACAAAAAATCGAATTAGTTTTACTTTTGTGTTTCTGTTTATTCTGTAAAAAAAAAACGAGGTTGTCAATAGATGGCGTACTGGTACTTACCAGATGTTAAAATTCCGAACGCCATCTATCGGCGAATACGTTTCTTTATACAAAAATAGACAAGAAACAAATTCACATCAATTATTTTTAAACTACTAAAGTACTGCTAAAATATATTTTATAAGAAAAAAAAATGTTTTTAATGAAAATTAATAACGAAATCAAAAAAGATAAATTGTTAAAAAATTCCGCCAAAATCAGGCGAACTGATTGGCTGTTGAATAAACAAACACCAACATCAACATTTTTATCTAAAATCGAATTTGTTTTACTTTTGTTTTTCTAATTTGTCTGTAAAAAATCGAGGTTGTCAATAGATGGTGTACTGGTAAATTCTAGATTTTAAAATTGCGAACACCATCTATCGGCGAATACGTTCTTTTTTATACAAAAATAGGCAAAAAACAAAAAAAAAACAAATTCACATCAACATTTTTATCTAAAATCCAATTTTGTTTTACTTTTGTTTTTCTATTTATTCTGTAAAAAATCGAGGTTGTCAATAGATGGCGTACTGATCTAAAAATCGCGAACGCCATCTATCGGCGAATACTAAAGTATTTACATAAAAATTCTATAACTTTTTTTTAATTAAATAATATGATTTTGTAAAGAAATAGAAATAGAAAATAAATTGTTTAAAAAATCTTGATTGATTGTCGAATAAACGTACAAACAGTGATTTGCTGCTGAATAAATAAACAAGCAAGCATCATACCATTGGCTGCACTGAATTATCGATAAATAAAACCATCGCGTTGGTTGGTCAATAGCTAAACATTTTTATCATCTGTCACGCTAATTGGCTATTGAACAAGTGAACGTACTCGCGTCGAAGTATTGAGCGGTGTGCTAATTGGTTAATAAACAAACAATTTTATTCACCATTGGTTGCTTTGATAATCTGCGACTTTAAACGATACTTTTTGTAAAACAAATTAAGAAAAAAGATCACAGTAAACATAACAAATGAAAATGGAATTTTAAAGGACACTGGTTGGCTGTTGGTTGTTAAAACAGCCTCACCTCACACTTGATTACTTCATTTCAGGCTAAACCTTTCTCTAAACTGCTCATTAATTGTGTAACGATTATTGTAAGCACTTTGATAGAGTGGAGTATAAAAAAAAATCGCCTTCATTTTATTAATATTAAAATTTGTACAGCAATGATGGACTAGTTTTAGTTAACAAAAATAAAATTCCTCTACTTAACACCTACAATTCACCTAAATCATAACACTTTCTTTCGCACGGCCGTAAATTTCGCATACACCTCCCTGAAATAATCCCAAAACATCAGGCAAAGCACCGAGTGAGGACCCAAACGAAAGTACATCGGCCCGACTCCCTTGTAAAAAGCTGAGATGCCTTCTGCCTTATAGATTTTTACAACGCAATCCATGTAACCACCGTAATGAACGCCTTTGCCCTTCTCATCTAAAGCTAAACACCGAACAATGTAGTTCTAAATATCGGTCGCCACATTTCTAAATACCTTGATTATATAATCGAGTCAGAACCAAATCGAAGGGGGTGGTCATTACGCTAATGGCCACCCCTCCGATCATGCTTGAAACAAACGAAGTCGCAATCGGATGACCCTGGAAGTAATCCACCGTACCCAACCACTCCTTGCAGTAAATAAAAGACATGAGCTGCGAACTCGAGGCCACGAACGCACGTGGTATCACAGCCACCCCCGCCCTGAACAGGCCGGTAAACTGAAAGCGTTTCAATCAACTTCAACCAATCGAAAGCTTGGAACTTACGCCACGTTTTCTGTAAATTTTCTGTAGGGCCTTGCGGGTGCCTTCGTGGTGGTGTTGATGGCCAACGGCTATCGCCCTCGCTGCTTCCGCTTGCAAGTGAGTCTTAATCATGTAAAACGGATTGGAAAGGTAATGACCGATGACGCCCCCGAATCCACTGATAACGACACACTTGGGTAAGACTTTGTTTCCAGCTGCGTCACTGCCGTAACCACGGGTGTAAGCAAAATCATAGAAACCTAAAAGAAATCTGTTTCAGAAGCGTAAACGAGAGTAATAGAATAGTGCAAACCAAAACGTGCCCCGTTCATTATGAGTTGAACCCACAGGGCTGGTACGAGCCCTTTTTGCAAAGCCAAAACCCCGTCGTGCCTGGCTATTTGGTAGGCGGCTTGGGGTATGTTGCGATAGTGCTTCACGTACTCCCCCTTTGCCTGAAGCTCCCCTTGGAGTTGCATGCGTGTTTTTATTACTTCAAGGGGGTTAGTGAAAAAGCCAGCAAACACAGCCGCCATGCCTCCGATAACGAATTCCATTTCGCTTTGCAAGTTAAAGAAACCCCGTCAACTCATCTATAAGTTAAAAGATACGCAAATCAAACAATAAAACTAGATTTAAGTACAACACTCACACAATTTAAGAAAGCAATTACGCAAACACATTCGTTATTTCATGGAATTTCAGAGGAAATTAAGCACGATGTGTTTAAGGAGACTTTCCCTCCAGTTTTAATTGGGAACAAAATCAAACACTAGGAAAACACATAGGGACGAACCTAAGCGTAGACCGTTCATAATAAACTGAACCCACAATGCTGGGATTAGGCCTTTCTGCAGGGAGATTATCCCGTCGTGCCTGACGACTTGAAATACCGCATGCAATGTGTTTTTGTAGTGAATAGAGTAAGTCCCTCTGGTTTTGAGTTCGCCCTGTAATTGCATTCGAATTTTTACTACTTCCAAAGGATTGGTGAAGAACCCGGCACACACTGCGGCCGTGCCACCGACGAGGAATTCCATGATCTGCGACACATTAACGCGAAGCTACAATTCGAACTAAACAAAAACCAACTGTAGGAGAATTATAAACACACTGTATACACGCAGGAAACTTACAATTACATAATGGTTCACGGTTATAAATTTTATCACTTACCAAAATTAAAAGCCTTCCCCATTTCGGTGTCGGTTCGTTTCAGGTGCTCGTCGCAAGAAGTTCATCGTATTATTTGCTCATAATTATCACGATAATTACAAACAACTTACATTATTGTTGTTGATCAGCTGGTTACATGGTTTTGACGTTTACAACAGACATGACAAGTGCTGCGCCATCTATTGTAAAATTTTTGAAACGCCAACTTCGAGCGGTAAATTCCGAAGCGCAATTTCGAGCATTTCTGAAATACAAGACATAAATTATGTTCTAATTTAATAATGGAATATACGATCTTTATTTCTTGATTAAAATCCGCAGTCGTTTTCAAAAGCGCCATCTATGTTGACTAATACAGGGAGATCGAAATTGATTGTTCTGATCCTACACTACTTTCCGTAAGTTTGACATCAATATTTACATCTATCACTTGAAAGTTAGAACGAAAAGCAGTGACGTGCATAGAACATTCATACATCTAAACCTAACCTAATTAATAAAGAATATAATTATTGTTTAATCAGATAGTCATTACAATGAAATAAAAACCAGTTAATGTAAGTATTGTAATAAATCTTCCTTTAATAAATCTTCTTTGTAAATAACGCAGGGTTCTAATCTGTACAGGTTAAAAAACGACGTTAATTTTAATTCCTCATTGGTTCAATTATGAAATCGAACTTTTTGGGAATTCTTAACTCGTTGTAACAAACATGTGTTGCCATTTCAATTACGTACTAATTTGATAATGAAATTTTTCGATCTTCATTTTTTAGTTAAAATTTAAAGTCGTCTTAAAATGCGCCATCTATGAGTAATAATTTATGTAAACGTACAATACGGGGTTTAATGATTTTAATTCAGTTTAACTTGCGTCGAATTATTAATTTGAAATTAATTGGTAATAACCGCTGATCATTTTATTACATTTCATCAAGTAATTTATGAATTGTTCAAGTACGAGCGCCATCTGTGATCACTTAAAATCAGCTTCTGCAATAGAACTTTCGAAATTGGAATTTGATAACTTTTGAAATTTAACGTCGCGCGTTTATGAAATTAAAATTATAATAAAAAATCATTATTTAAATTCAGTTATGAATCAATCTCTTTAGTAGAAATTTGGTAGTGCGCCATCTATGATCAAAAATTAAAAAAGAGGGATGAAAATACATGCACATAACTCTCATTATTATTTATTTATTTATTTATTTATTATTTAATTTAATTTTCGTGTTAATTCAGAATTTGTTAAAATCAACTGCAGTTTAACGCATTTTTACAAAAATTTTCTAAAATGACGCAAGATGAGCGCCATCTGTGATCATTTCAAGAACAAACTTTAAGAAAACCAAAAAAAGAAGCATGGAAGAAAGGTGTTATGATTTTAAAATTGGTGTTATTTTTGCAAATAAAAGATATATTGCGGTTTTCATGTTGAAATGCGCAGTCGCGAATTCTTCCCGTAGCTTTCTAGTGTTAAGTTAGTTGGCAATGTTACCAACTCACAAAACTTACTACCAAAAGGAATTTGGTACACCAACGTTCTCGGATTTTCTTCCACAAAAGTGGGAAAAATCTGTATTGCGCAAGTACAGTCGCGAGCAAAAAAATTGGCCGTCAATGTAATTCAAAATTCTGAAGGAATCGTCGCAAATTAAGAATGCCTCCTCGCCCTCCTGCCAAGTATGTTGGATTTTGATTAGTTTGACAAATAGAACGCACATGCAGTGTTGCCAGAGTTGGTGATTTATCAGCAGATTCAGATCTGGTGATTTTTGTTGTTAAATTATTAGCTGGTGATTAACTTTGAAAAATCAAAATTTTCTGGTGCTTCTTCGCAAAATTCAGAAAATAAGAAAAATTCTAACAAATAGCAACTTTTATTTATTGTAGCAAAAATATCTCGAGATACCTTTTCTCAAAATTTATTAATCTACTAAATTGTGTTGTAAAATCGATTGTGTTTTGTCTTTATTTTGTTTGCAATTAGATTGTTTTTCAATTTGTGTTATTTTGTATTCTTTACAAATTGCTTTTTTAAATTTATTAATCTATTGAATTGTGTTATAAAATCGATTGTCTTTCGTTTTTATTTTATTTTTTAAATTTGTAACTGGTGACTTTTGTAATCTAATCTGGTGATTTAAGTTTTGATCGTCTGGTAACACTGCACAGATGACACTTGCTCTTACGATAATCATGGTTATTTCTACTAAATGGTGTTGTAAAATCGATTGTCTTTTGTCTTTATTTTGTTTTAAATTTGATTGTTTTTCAATTTGTATGACTTTGTTTTGTCACCATTCTTTTGAAATAGTTTCTTTTTTAATTTATTAATCTATTGAATTGTGTTACAAAATCGATTGTCTTTTGTTTTCATTTTATTTTTTCAATTTGATTATGTTTCGATTTTTATTATTTTGTTTTGTCCCCATTCTTTTCTAATTGTGTTTTTTTTTGTTTATGGTCAATCTACCGAATTGCTGCGTAAATTTAAATTTGTAGATAAATATTTAACATAATTCTTAAACCTTTTAATAATAATGTCAAAAATTAAAATAAATTTCACAAAGGGCACACAAATTGATGCTCTTCGGTTGATAATTGGTGACTTTTGTAAGCTAATCTGGTGACCTAAGTTTTGATCGTCTGGCAACACTGCACAGATGATATTTGCTCTTACAACAGTTATGTATAAGAAGCGAATTGGTACGACTGGGCGTGAGTTGGCGGACCTGGAGAAACATTCGGTTGGCGAAACTGCGGACGAAGGACGGGACGACGTTGATGGCGAGGGGATTCCTTGTTCAACTGGGGTTGTGTTTGCAGTGTGATGTTGGCAATAAATTATTTTTGGCGTTTTTGATATGGTTATTTCTGTCACTGCATCAAGGAATGATAGGACGACCAACCTTATTTGCTCGTGACTGTGCAAGTACCATCTGTGACCACTTGATATGATAGCTAACTGTGTGTTAACTTGTAGTTTGTATTAAGGATTCTAATTTTTAAAAAATACAACTTTTGAAAGTTGGTACGCCTGAGTGACGGACGCGTGCAGAGTATAATGGCGCGAAATGGCAGTAGAGGTTATGTCATTAGATTTAAGCGTACACAGAAATTATTACAATTATGTAAATTGTAACGTTAATCAGAATCAGTAAACGTATTCGTTTAACATTTGGCATGTTAATTCGCTTTTATAAAAACACGCAAAGCCGGTGGATACAAAAAGTAACGCATTCACTTGATTTGCAAAAATCCATGCTTACTCCCATTCGAGGCTGAGACTGGACGTATGAGTATGTCAGCTTCAATAATTATTTTTATTTTTATTTTATTATTGAAATTTTCAAATTTCAAGTATGTACATTTGTCCGCGCATCGAGAACAAAACGGAGTAAAAATGGCGGCCTATTCCCTGAGTCGCTACTCTTTAGATACGCATGACGCGAACACGAGCGCCATCTGACTGTAGACGTATCAAAATCAAATTTTCAAAATTCTCAGTGCTTCTTCCCCAAGAAAATGAAACAAAACGAGAAAATGATTAAAGAATACTACGAGAAGGAATTCAAATTCTTTCGAGTCTACGATCAATACAGGCCATGTTATAAACGTAAGACTCAACGCGAACCCCAATGCTTCCGTCTCTAATTCAAGCAAGAACTCATTTCAGGTTCTCCCATTACGAGAAAGTTCTATTCGAGGCACGAAGCCCTCGACTTGTCGACCGCAAATGAGGATTTGGTCAACACGATCAAGATATACAGGGACAAAGGCCCTAAAGATAAATTCAACTGGCCCGTCACAGAAAATCAATGGTTCGCAACTAATTCTCAGTTTCAATATGACGTGTTCCTTTTTTCTTTCTTAACGCAGTTACGGCTGGTTTGTGGATCCCTTGGTCGAACTCGACAGAACCGACGAGCGATTGTATTTCCCGAAAATAGTGGACGACGAAACGAAACATGACATGAAAATAAGGGCGGACATAACTATGAAAATTGAGAAGTTCACCGGGGTTCCTTTCAAATTGTAACCAACCGCGCAGTTCGCGTTCAAATTTCAAGGTTGGTCACAATGCACGTCAAATCAAACAACATAACCTAAAAGTCAATGGTGTAAATTTTTTCTTTTTGGGCAAGCACGATGGTGTCTTCTCAAACCACCGTCTTCAGGAACACCAACCAGCAAGATCTCTTGAATGAAATGCGAATTTTCATCGGCGGGGCAACGAAGAGCGTAAAATGTAACCCCCTGGATCTAACGAAAACAGCTCTGTCTTTACTGAAGACCCTACCGGCTACTCGGGACGCCGTGCTTGAGTATTTTCGTTCCGTTTTTGACGCGGCCGCTGAGAATTACGTGGTTGCCATAGAAACGGAGATAGCAACCGGGACTCTACCGCCGGTGCCCGAATACGACGAACCGACTCTTACTGAGATACACACGATTCTGTGTAGCTTCGTTGCAGGCAACGCCGAAGCTTGGGCCCCCATCATTAGCACATGGTCTTTGGAGTTGCTGGGGGAAATATCTTCCAAATATGCGGGGCGTGCACACATCTCTACAGGTAATTTAGGTGTATCACTGAGGTGTTACAATCGTTGGTGCAAAAAGTGAGCTTGACATTAAAGCTTCTTCTATTTTATGTGCAGGTCTGAATGAAACGTTGCAGTTATGGATGAATTGCAGGGCAACCAGGACTTTAATCGACATCACCACGCAGTGCCTGTCCTGTTTAATGCACTCGGACACTGAGGCTTGTATCAGTGCCCTTTTAGGTTAGTAACTAACAAATCTATAACTATTTATTGAATAATGGTACGTGTTGCATTATTAACCCACTACCATAAAATTTATAAAATTGTTCGAGGAATGTTCTAAATTTTGAAGTTAGAGTAAGTGTCAGGGTTGCCGACCTGTAAAATTGAAAAATTTACCCACTTCTTGTTCTTTATGGCCCCATGATGGGCACATACAATGACAAAACACAGAAAATGTGAGGGGAGAGGGGAAGAGAGTGTCAGTGTTAACCCATTTTTGTCAGCGACATCTATTATTATAATATCAAAATCTATTATGCAATCGAAGCGCCATCTATGTTTTTTTTCTGACACCACTGATTATTGTAAAAAGTAGGAATGAAAATGACTGAAGGCTCGTTTTTCATTCATCAACTTTACAAAAAAGAAATTGAATTGAATTTGTTTAAATGAAAAGAATCGACTAACTATGGTAAAAAAAAGCTGAAGCCTAAAGAAATGTGAACAAAACAGAGAAAACAAAACTTAAGCAAACAAAAAACAATCGACTTATTAATGCAAAAAATATTGTAAAAAACAAAAACAAAAGACGATCAACCGATCAACTAAAAACAAAAGACAGTCGATTCGTTAATGAAAAGAAATGCGAACAGAACAGAGAAAACAAAAACAAAACATTAGCAAACAAAAGACAATCAATATTAATGAAAAGAAAAGAAAAAAAAAACAAAAGGCAGTCGACTAAGTGCCGTAAAGCAGACAAAAGACGATCAACCTATTAATGAAAAGAAAAGAAAAAAACAAAAGGCATTCGGCTTATTATCGTAAATCAAATAAAAGACGATCAACTAATTCTTAAAGAAGAAAACAAAAAAATAGTCGATTAATTAATGAAAAGAAATGCGAACGAAACAGAGAAAACAAGAATAAAACTTAAGAAAACAAATGACAATCCACTTATTTATGATTTTTTTAAAATTTTTTATCACTTCTTGCCATGGAACTTGGACGGCATGTCTTAGCTTTACTACAAAACAGCATCAACACGAGCGCAATTACGTATTTTTCACTTAAGCTAAGACATGCCGTTCAGATTTCATGGCAAGAGATGATAAAAAAATTAAATCACCCGGTAATAATGCAAAGAAAAAAAAACTAAAGGCGGTTATCGTGAAAAGAAACAAAAAGAAGTCGACTAATTCGTGAAAAAAATAAACAAAAGTTAACAAACAAACAAAAATTAATTAAAAAAATTAAAAAAACACGAACGTCTAATAAAAGAAAAAGCAGAGAAAAAATAGCTGTGTTATGAAGCGCCAAGAAAGACAGACAATTCATTATTTATATTTAATGAAAAGAAAAAGGATAATGGTCCAATTAAACAAAGGAAAAAAACATAGTCGATTATTTAATGAAAATTTGCGAAAGAGACAGAAATCGTTAAATAATTAATAAGAAAAAATAAATAAATGACATCTTACCTACTTAACAAAAAAAATTGAAGACAAACGAATAATTAATGAGAAAAAGAAAACAAAAACAAACTAAGAAACAAAACAAAACTTAAGAAAACAAAACGCAATCGACTAGTTCACGGAGAAAAGCAAAAAAATCGGCCAATTAATAAGAAAAAACAAAAGAAAATCAATTAATTAATAGATGTAAGAAAAGATAATAGCCTAATAATTAAAGAAAAAATGACGAAAAGGCAGAAAATAACCGGCTATTAACGAGTAAAATTAAATTAAATTAATTCAAAAAACAAAACAAAACACAATCGATTACCGAAACAAAACATAAACGACTGATTATAGAAGAACTCAAAAGCAGAGAAAGAAAGAAGAACTACTAAAGGATACTGAGATGCACATAACAAATGAAGAAAAAAACAAGAGACTAATAAAAAAATAAATATAAGACAAAATATTATTTGCTGAAGAATTCAAGTAATTCAAAGAAGAAAAACAAAATGCACTAACGAAAGAAGGCAACGCAAAAGATTAATTAATGAAAAATAAAATGAAAGATAACTGAATAATTAACGAACGAAAAGGCAATCGTTTGTTGAAGTAAACAAAAAATAATAATTAATGAAAGACTAAGAGCGAAAGACGCTGAGTAAAATAAAGAATCAATCAATCAATGAAGAAAAACAAAGAAAAAACGGTCGACTAACGAAAAAATGAATAAGCAATTAAACAAAAGATTATTTATCGAACCAAAGGATAAACGATTAATTGGCAAAGAACAAAGAAAACAAAACAGAAGAGTCGATGGGCAAAATAAAAGACCATCGACTAACGAAAAAATAAAACAAATGACGATCGATTGTCGAGATAGACAAAAGATAATCGTAATGATGAAAGAAAGATATCGAAGGAAATAAAAGGCGATCGATGAACGAAGAAAAACAAAAGACGATCAATTAATGCAGTAAAACGAAAAATGGTTGGCTAAAGCGACATCTATTATTATAATATCAAAATCTATTATGCAATCGAAGCGCCATCTATGTTTTTTTTCTGACACCACTGATTATTGTAAAAAGTAGGAATGAAAATGACTGAAGACTCGTTTTTCATCAACTTTACAAAAAAGAAATTGAATTGAATTTGTTTAAATGAAAAGAATTCGCTTATATAGGGTGTTTCCTAAGTGCGTTTCAAAATTTGATGTTAAGCGGAACTTAAGTGGTTGGTGCAACTGGCCATAAGTGACGCTTGAAGCAAAGCAGAGCTTAAGTGTTTGGTGCAACTGGACCTTAGCGTTTATACAGGGAATTATGTACAATGATAACTACTTGAAGTTGAGTGTTATTTCTGTTTACTAATGGCCAGTTGCATCGAACACTTAAGCTGAGCTTGAATTTAAGCAGAGTTTATAATGTGATATTTGAGGTTATACAACATTGTTCAAGTCATATTCTAATCCCTAGCTCCAACAAGCATGACTTAAGCTGAGCTTAAATTTAAGCAGCGCTTATAATATGACATTTGAGGTTACACAATATTGTGTAAGTCATATTCTAATGACTTACTTTCAAGCATGACTTAAGCTGAGCTTAAATTTAATCGGCGTTTATAGCTTTACGACATTTGACGTTAGACAACGTTCCGTCAGTCATAATCTAAGTGACGCTTAAAGCTAAGCGGAGGTTAAGTGGTTGGTGCAACTGGCCATAAGTGAGGCTTAAAGTTAAGCAGAGCTTAAGTGGTTGGCTCAACTGAACCTTAACTCCAGATTTGAATTTCGCTTTTGTCTTCACTGTTCCCTTGTGTTTCGGGGTTACGTATGACCCTGTCCATCCTCATTGAGTCTAGTCGGCTTGGGATGAACTTAAGTTGCTCTCCCTAGCTTGAAACCTCCAGGTAGCTATAAATTAACCCCTACACCGCCTTGGCGTAGACCGACCTTCGACCAGCACTTCGAGCACACACTGCTTGCGCAGCATTTTGTCGAGCAACCACACAAAATATTGCTTGCGCAGCATTTTGTCGAGCAACCGCATACAACATTGCTTGTAAACCTCCTACACCATTGCTTGCGCAGCATTCTGTCGAGCAATCATCCACACACACAGCAACGTCGCAGAAATTGAGTTCTTACGTCAGACCTGTCTTTCAGTGTTAGTTATTCTACTACCAACGTCACTTTGTCGAGCAATTATCCACACACACACACACACACAGGAATGTCACAGAAATCGAGTTCCTACGTCAATGATACTGCCTTCCAAGATCCTAGACGATAATATTGTTTCGGGGTTACGTATGACCCTGCCCATCCCCATTGAGTCTAGTCGACTTGGGATGAACTTAATTTGTCTTATCTAGCTTGAAACCTCCAGGTAGCTATCAATTAACCCCACACCGCCTTGGCGTTGACCGACCTTCGAACAGCACTCATACATACTATTGCTTGGTAGTGTTTTGTCGAGCAATCACACACAACATTGCTTGCGCAGCATTTTGTCGAGCAATCATCCACACACACAGCAACGTCGCAGAAATCGAGTTCCTGCATCAGACCTATCTTTCGGTGTTAGTTATTCTACTACCAACGCCCCTGCCTTCCAAGATCCTAGACGATGATATTGTTTCGGGATTACGTATGACCCTGTCCATCCCCATTGAGTCTAGTTGGCTTGGGATGAATTTAATTTAATTTAATAATTAACCCTACACCGCCTTGGCGTTGACCGACCTTCGAGCAGCACTCATACATAATACTACTTGCATACTATTATGTCGAGCAACCACACACAACACTGCTTGCGCAGCATTTTGTCGAGCAACCACACACAACATTGCTTGCGCAGCATTTTGTCGAGCAACCACACAAAACACTGCTTGTAAACTTCCCACACCATTGCTTGCGCAGCATTTTGTCGAGCAATCATCCACACACACAGGAATGTCACAGAAATCGAGTTCCTACGTCAGATACAGACTGTTTCCTAAGTACGTTCCAAAATTTAATGATGCGATTCCCATTAATACATTGAGAAAAGATGTTCCTGTGAACAAATGGCCGAAATTAAGGAGGCCATGACCAAAAACAAAACCTAATACAAAGTTTTATACTTTTGACATTTACTTTATTAATAATTAATAATAACTGCTTGAAGTTGAGTGCTATTTCTGTTTATTTGTGGCCAGTTGCACCAAACACTTAAGCATGACTTAAGCTGAGCTTGAATGTAAGCAGTGTTTACAACAAGCCCTTAAGCATGACTTAAGCTGAGCTTAAGTTTAAGTAATGTTTGTAATGTGACATTTGACGTTATACATCATTGTGTAAGTCACATTCTAATGGTCAGCTGCACCCAAGCCCTTAAACATGACTTAAGGTGAGCTTAAATTTAAGCAGAGTTTATAATATGACATTTGAGGTTATAGAACATTGTGTGAGTCATATTCTAATGATTTACTTTTAAGCATGACTTAAGTTGAGCTTAAATTTAACCGGTTTAAAGCTTTGTGACATTTGACGTTAGACAACAGTGCGTCAGTCATAAGCTAAGTGACGCTTAAAGTTAAGCCGAGCTTAAGTGGCTGATGTAACTGGCCATAAGTGACGCTTAAAGTTAAGCGGAGCTTAAGTGGTTGTGTCACTGGGCCTTAATTAGTGTCTGTAATAGTGCTTCCAAAGTAAATGTCAAAAGTGTGCGAATTTGTATTAGGTTTTGTTTTTGGCCACAGCCTCCTTAATAAGTATTTGCGGCCAAATGTTCTTAGGGACATTTTTTCTTAAAATGATAATAGAAATCACATCCTCGAATTTTGAAACGTACTTAGGATACACCCTGTATAAAGAAAAGATAATTGCGCACACTTTGAAATTATTGTTTAACGTTCAAAGTACTCCACAGACCTCAAAAAAATTTTTTTTTTCAATACAAAACCATTTAACGTCTTTTGGTACTGCATTGGAAGTCATTTTTAATCAAACATCAATGGCCTGTTATAAAATTGTCACGGATCTTTGCTGCTAAGTCCAAAAATTCTCGACTCTCGGATGAGTTATCACGGATCCCTCGCATTTGACCTTTTTAACGAACAGCTTCAGTGCTTCATCACATTTGATTATAATGATAAATTCATTTAATTTTTAGACACGTCAGTAAAGCACTCGCCAAATTTCGATTGGGTCGTGGCACACGTCGGCAGCTGTTTCCCCAACACAGTAATCACCAGGGTTTTGTCATGCGGACTAAAGGACTTCTGCCAGAACAAGTCGTACGAGCAGGGGTGTGATTCCCCGAAACTAAAATCAGTGGTGGGGATTCTGGGCCACCTCGCGGGCAGTCACTGCGACGACATCCGGAACGCACTATTGGATTTATTTAACGTAAGATATTATTACCAGATTTCGAAGCGTTGCGTAACCATGGCAACGAAATATCCGAAGTCTGATTATCGCTATTAAATGAACCGTTATATGAGCTAATCGCGTTTATTACAGTGGAGTTTAACACCAACGACGTTCCAAGAAGGCGAAGCCGTGAAATCACAGAAGAAAGCAACGGTTCCCTTCCTCCTGCAACTCTCTTTTTTGTCATCCACGTTGTTATCCACGATTTGCAGTCAGCTTCAGCAAACAAGTCGGTCTTAATGATGTAGTCGTAAAGATATTTATCTTGTGGTTTTTAGTTCCCATCGACATAATACTGCAGCTTTATAATTTCACGGATGAGTGGTGCAAGTATTTCGGATCATCCGAGGCACTCGAGGTGAATTCCGCTCTTCGAATGTGCACGGTTGCAAGTAAAAGCAATTTTTTTCTTTAAGGACTTAATAGTGAATTTGATTTTGAAGTGCGAAAAGGGGGGCTCGCAGATCATCAACTTGTTATTGGATTGCATCTTCTTGGAGCAGGCCCCCACGACGGATGAGGCAATGAAAAGCACCATTCAAGTAAACTCGAGGGATGTCCTAGGTATGTAATTCCCCCGATACATTCTCATCACCCAATCGTACCCTTTTGTAAATTCCAGAGTTTGTACTGCAAGAGATCGACTTCGCAGTCAGGCACCGTTCGAGCCACCCCGCGCCCATCCACATATTGAATTCGTTGATCTATGAGATCGGTGATATACACGAGATGCTTTTGAGCCCCGAAACAATCAAATCGCAAACCGCAGCCAGGATTATAATTTTCATAAGTAAAGTTCGTTGCATTTCGTGCCATGTAACTTTTTGGTTTTGTTTTGTTAGGCCATGATAATCCGTCTATGTTGATTAAGTCTGCGAAGTTTTTATTTCAAAGCGCGAAAACCGACGGCCACCTCGCCCTTCTGGTCAGGATTTTAACCGACGAATTAATCATCAAGACGCTTCAACCCTACGCAAATAAAGGGGGGTACTTCTCGGCTGTCCTGGAACAGATCTTGAGCGATCACCTCCAGCAGATGCACGAGAATAATAACGAGGACGAATTTCAGATGTGGTTGAATTTGCTGGCTTTGCTTAAGTAAACTCGCGTTTTGTGTTGGCGGGGTGCAACCTCTTGTTTAAAAATGTTTTTTTTTAGGTGGGAGAAGTCGGGGAAGACTCAGGTTTTGAAGTCGCAGATCATAACGAGGGCCTTGCAGCATAATTTGATCTCGTTCACTGCGATCTTCTGCAGGAATAGAATGTCTGGGAGGATTGTGCATGTGATCGCGGAGATTTTGGAGCTGCTGAACGTTCCCACTTACAACGGGGAACGCTCGTACAGTCCTCCGCTGCAGGTTATTCTGAATTACACCCACGGAATTGTCAACTATTTTTTTATGTGTTGCGTGGAGAAAGGTTCGTAGTTATATCTTTATATCTTCTGTTACTGCGCCTCTTTTCCTTTTCCCTCTACATCTGTCAGTTACTTTTTTTTCTACTACGTTTATGGTGTTTTCCAAAATTCGCTTAAAACATATAAATGGAGTAGAAATATGAGAGAGAACACTTATAGAGATTCCTTTCCTTTTTCTTCTACATCTGACAATTACTTTTTTTTTTTACTATGTTTATGGCTTTTCTAAAATTCGCTAAGAACATAAAAACGGAGTAGAAGTATGAGAGAGAACATATATAGAGACTTAGTGCATGTAAGAATTGTGTACCCAAAGCGTTCTGAGCAAATTAATTTCTAAAACTGAAAGGATCGTTACTCAATTAAGGCTGTTTTACATTGACAATTTAGTTATTAATTCGTGAAACCACCAGATTTAATGTTAAACGAATTTCTTCTTTAACTTATTAACGAATTATACCACGCGATCATTTAAATTTATAATTAGAGTAGGCCATGAATTTTGAATTAGATTGGCAACACCGACTATTGACAGCTTTATTTGAGCTTGAATTGTCAAAGTGACGCGAAACGGCGAGTGAACAGTTCTACTGCAAGCTGGGGGGGTTATTTACATAACCTCTAATTTGCACATCGAGTCGAGCGGCAAGGTGAGCAATCGTATAAAAAGAAATCGCGCCTACTTTAATTATAAATTTGAAAAATGGAGAATCATATAGACAATTTACTGCTTGATGACAATTTAGATATTATTGAAATTATGCAGGGTATATCAGAGTTGATCTCACAAGTGTCAAATTTGAACTTCCCAGGTCACAAACTAGTCGCGACAGTGTGGCTTGAACTTCTCTATTTCCATTTTCGGATACATTACTTACCGCCTAATACCGTGCATTCAATAAAATTCCTAATTAAAGTAGGCCATGACTTCAGTGTTTTTTCTCCTAAAGGTTAGTAACACTGACAGCTGTCCAATTAATTGTTTGTGATAACATAACCTCCCAACACTTGGCAAACGCGTTTGTGCATTCAAAATGGAGCGTTAATGTTGTTTTGAATTGAAGTAATCGTTTCTTTGAATATTGAATTTATGTGATGTTATGATTAGATAATATGACGCCGACAGTTATTGACAACTGCACCTCATTCTTGTATTGAGCGTCGCCAACTTTATAAAAAATCACATCTTACTTTAATGAGGAATTCATTTGAAGGCACAAATTATAGTTTTTGTGCAAATTTCCGAGTTGGCAACACTGGTGTTTGTGGCAGTCAAATAAAACTGCAAACTTTTCGTTTTTTTTTGTTGGTAATACTTGTAAAAGGCCATTACGAATGCGTTCGTAAATAAATGCATAAAGAAGTTCATCAAGAAATTCATGAATTAATTCGTAAATAAATTGTTTTAGTGTAAAACAGCCTTATCAAAAATAACAGATTCAGACAGTGTTACCAACGCGTAAAAAACAAATCGATCGAGAGTTACCAAAAAATATCCCATTTCAACATAGAAAATTCCTAGAATTTGTCACTAAATTCAGGAATGAATTTTAAAAATCATTAAAGCAGAAGTAAAGGACGGTCAATTTGTTGAAAAGAATGGTGATAAAACAAAGAAAACAAAATAATAAAAATTCAAAAATAATCAAATTAAAAAAAAGTAATAATAAAAACAAAAGACGATCGATTTTACAGAGCAATAGAATAGATTAATATATTTTTTTTAATGAAAAGGGCGACGAAAAAGCAAAGGAAAAATGAAATTGTAGATTCAAAAAAAAAAAAACGAAATAATAAGGTTTAAAAAACAAAAGACGATCGATTTTACAGCACGATTCAGTAGATTAATAAATAGAAGGAAATTTGACAAAACAAATGTACAAAAACTTTAATTTTAAGGAGCTTTGTATTTGAAAATTCGTACATAACCTCATTTTTTACTCTACAACATAATATGCAGAATTGTTACGTGTAGTGGCTTTTAGTTTTCAGTTTCTTTTTACTAAATAAAACTTGAAAATCCCTTCTTTAGAAAAAAGAGATTCCTTAAAATAGTATTTATCCGCTAAGTTGGCAACACTGGATTCGGATAGGAATAGGGGCGAAGACTACCGACTCGACTCAACAGGGGACGCCAATCGCCCGTCGCGTAAAATCGCATCGTCCGTGGCCATGTCCATAACCCCTGTTGCTAATTTAGTGATTTTGTCACTAAATCTGGTGATTTTGTTGAAATTTCAGACAAACTTTAGGAAAATCAGATACGTCTTAAATTTGGTGATTTTGTGACCATTTTAGTGACATATCTAGTGACTTTTTCATTTAATAATGACTAATATGGTTATTTTTTAAAATTCTATGCCCATGGTATGGTAACTTACGTCACGTTCGACAAGCATAAGAATCGCGTTCTTCTTTATCAACAAGATTTGTGAATCTACGTCCAATGTTGCCAATTTACTGATTTTGTTACTAGATCTGGTGATTTCGTTGAAATTTGAGGCACAATTAATAATCATTAATAATTTTTTTTAATTTTGTGATAACTTAACTTAAACATAAAAGTAGAGTTCTTCTTTGCCAACTTATACCCAAGGTTGCCAATATAGTGAATTTGACACTAGATCTGGTGATTTTCTGTTGAAATTTCGGGCACATTTTAAGAAAATTTTGAAATTAATTAAATTAAGAAATTATTTTGTTACCATTTTAGTGACATATCTAGTGACTTTTCATTTTAATAATGACTAATATAGTTATTTTTTAAAATTCTATGTCTATGGTAGCTTACGTCATGTTCGACAAGCATAAGAATCGCGTTCTTCTTTATCAACAAGATTTGCGAATCTATGTCCAATGTTACCAATTTACTGATTTTGTTACTAGATCTGGTGATTTTGTTGAAATTTGAGGCACAATTAATAATCACTAATATATTTTTTTAAATTTTGTGGCAACTTAACTAAACATAAAAGTAGAGTTCTTCCTTGCCAACTTATACCCAAGGTTGCCAATGTAGTGAATTTGACACCAAATCTGGTGATTTTCTGTTGAAATTTTAGTAAATTCGGACATGATTAAAATTTCAAGATTTTGTGACCGGTGACAGTTCTGGTGATTTTTTCTTTTAATAATTACTATATTTTTTTAAATTTTGAGTGTTTTAGTTGGCAATACAATTAAGAACATTTTTTTATTCGGCTATTTGCAACACTGCAACCGGATATAGGTTTTATTTATTTATTTTGACGTAACCTGAACAGGGGCGCAGATTAATCTGTGACAGTGACAAAGTGACAAAATTGTAGGTTATGCGAATAGAAATTAGCGTTTTAATTTGAGTTTGAAACGTCAAATGACGTTTGTAAAGTGACAGCTGTCAGTGTCAAGCCGGAAGTTTCTTCGTTTAAAAATAAAATTCATTAGTGCCAACCCAAACAGTAATTCCTGATTAACGATGTTCGCTCCAAACATAAAAATCGAATTCTTCTTTACCAGCTTATGCCTAATGTTGCCAACGTAGTGATTTTGACACTAGATCCCTGTGACAGTAAAAACAAAAGAATGACAATCGATTTCTGTCCCTTTTTTCGAACGAACAAAAAATAAATCTCCCTTTCTACCATCGAATAGTGTTTTGTTTCTTGATTTTTGTTTTCATTCGAGGAAGCAAAACGCGTTTCTTTGACAGTGGATTGTGTGTTGTTTTTGGTTTTATGAAAACTTATGTCTAATGTAGTGATTTTGACATTAGATCCCGGTGGCAATAAAAACAAATGAATGACAAACGATTCCCGTCCCTTTTTTCGAACGAACAAAAAATAAATCTTCCTTTCTACCATCGATAGTGTTTTGTTTCTTGATTTTTTTTTTTTTTCATTCGAGGAAGCAAAATGCGTTTCTTTGACAGTGGATTGTGTTTTGTTTCTTGATTTTTTTTTCATTCGAGGAAGCAAAACCCGTTTCTTTGACAGTGGATTGTTTTTTGTTTTATGAAAACTTATGCCCAATGTTGCCAACGTAGTGATTTTGACACTAGATCCCTGTGACAGTAAAAACAAAAGAATGACAATCGATTTCTGTCCCTTTTTTCGAACGAACAAAAAATAAATCTTCCTTTCTACCATCGATAGTGTTTTGTTTCTTGATTTTTTTTTTTTTTCATTCGAGGAAGCAAAATGCGTTTCTTTGACAGTGGATTGTGTTTTGTTTCTTGATTTTTTTTTCATTCGAGGAAGCAAAACCCGTTTCTTTGACAGTGGATTGTTTTTTGTTTTATGAAAACTTATGCCCAATGTTGCCAACGTAGTGAGTTTGACACTAGATCCCGGTGACAGTAAAAACAAAGGAATGACAATCGATTCCTGTCCCTTTTTTTGAACGAAGAAATAAATCTTCGTTTTTACCATCGATAGTGTTTTGTTTTGTTTTTTTTTTTTTTTTTTTTTTTTTTTTTCACAGTTGATTGTGTTTTGTTTTTTGTTTTATGAAAAGAAAAGAGTCGAAATTTGATGGGAATTGGGACTGGAACGTCTTTTGTTGCCGCTTTTAATTTATTTCTAGCGCAGAAGTGAAAACGAAAGGTTTCTCGTGCAAACTCTTATCTGTCTCTTACATTCATTTGACAATCGATTGTCTTTTGTTTATGTTTTTGACTAAAACTATCAACCCCAGTTTTCTTTTGTAGTTTAATTAATTTTGGTCATTTTTGCACTAGGTCGTACAGCACAAGTTGTTGATCACACTGTACATTGTGACGTTTGTTTCACATTTCCAGCGTTGCCAAATGAGATCCTTTTTCGCTTTTTGATGACAAAAAGGGTGAAGTTGGTTTAAGAGGCACAATCTTTACCAAAGGGCTGATGTCTTATTTTGAAAAAAATTGTTTAATCGTCGATTGTTTTATTTTATAATTTAGTGTTTGTGTGTTAATAATTTTTACTGCCCTTTTCTCAATTCCGTTATGTTTTCAGACACGTCAATCCGACTGAAAGGCTTCGAAAGGACGGTGGAAATTCTGACCCGCCTCTGCATTCACTCCAACGTTGCAAGGATCCTTGCCCTGCGAGAACTAATAGAAAGATCCCTCTTCTCGAGCCACAACGTTTTATTCGGGGCCGAACACAAGATGTCGCTCTCGCACGAGCAAACCGACAAGTTGCTTCTCAAGCAGAACAAGAAATTGGTGAGCCCCATCTCAAAACTTTTCCTCAAATTTCCTCCTCGTTTATGTTACAGAGTAAAATGATTCCGCTCACCAAACACTCATCCGTCTACAATGGAGGCATCATCGGGACAGGGAAACGAAAGTCGAGTTCGGCTCCGGCCCTGCCGGGGAATAACATTGCAGGCAACACCGAGCAGTTAATCCGTGTGATCAAGGCGTGCTGTGCTTTGCCTCCGGAGAACACTCAAACCGACGTATCACAGGATAGCATCATACAGGTTTCGTTACTCTTGGTGCAGTACGTCAGCCCCGATGTTATGTACAACGGGCTGCCTTGGCCCGAGGAAGAATTCTCAAAGGTTACTTCTTATTTGGGGAGGGGCGAACTCTATGTATGAGGTTTTATTTTAGGTGACCATCGAAAGGGATTTGTTTATTAGGCGATTGTTTAGTAGCACCCCCCTTCTGTGGGATTTACTGGCTTTAGTCGCAGTCTATCGCCCGGCCTTGTGTTACTGTTCTGTTATAATCCGTGCTTTGACGGCCACTTTGATGCACCAGTGGAGCAGCATGGGAGAGCAGAGCAAGTCGGCCGATACAAAAAACTATAAGCTGCTGATGGACACGACCATCAAAGTCATCGACGTCATGGCTTTGGGGCAACTGCTGCCTCCGCCTTTGTTTAGCATCAGGGATGTCATCGCATACTTTAATTCATTCGAGGTAATTTCAAACTCAATTCGAAAAACAACCGAATAAATAAATTATTTGCAGATCGTGGCCATTTTAAGAGATTGCATCTGGAGTTACATGCGAGATCACATACCTTCACCCGCTCTGTTCGTTTGCGATTCAAACGGATACTACTGGAGGGATCCGACCGTGGCAAGGCCCCCGGACATCTACACCAACACGTTACGTATCATAATGCAACGCAACATCAAAACCGTAGGTCACTTGTACGCACAGATGTTCATAAATATCCCCAAGGACAGTTAATTTTTTTTTTCTGGCTCAACTCTGTACATACATAAAAAATATATATTTAATTTAAATACATGATCACCTATAAAAGCTTACTTACATAAAATGCATTAAAAAAATATTTATGTTACGTTAACTACATCACAATTACACTTTTTAAGCTTTTGATAACGTAAAAGGAAGTCGGATGTCTCGATACCCTTGCGACTTACTTTTAATAATTGTAGTTTACGAGGTGGGGGGGGGTTTAGTAGAGCTTATCAGAATGTAGGTGCACATCTACTTGTTTGAACTCTTTATCGGAGAGCATGTGCCATTTACAATTCAAGATCCGAGAGACCTCCCTCTCAATGAGCTCGTAACTCCGGCTGTTTTCCCTCAACCAATCGTAGAACTCATCAGTCCATTCGGGGCTTTGGGGCCAATCACAGCGCTTAACCACTGCGTTCCTACGTATGTAGAGGTAACGCATGCTCCTGGCTGAGCGTGCCAGGAGGAGCACGGTTGCGGTTGAAATGCGTTCGGTCACAATCTGCATACGACAACGACATTGCAAAGAAACCGACTAGTATTTAATGCCGGGACTTACCAAGGTTGTTAGTTTGTGGCACTGGCGACAGAGTAAGAGCAGGGAACAGTCGATTCTTTCGTGGAACGACTTCGACCGGTAGCCCCTGGGTAGAGACTTGTGGCCGTAGACTTTCAACTCGTTCCTGTACATTTCTATGACGGTCATTAAAGAATCGTTTTCCACCTGGAAATCAATGAAGGTGTAAAGAGTTGGATTCCTCGAGCAACATCTATTTGGGGGGCCTCTTCTGTTAGAAGAGTAGCTCGAGAACTCCACTGCAATATTACATCAAAAATCGCGACCTAGCCACTGATTTTGTTACCATCATTATTTTTTTTTTCTTTAAAATAATTAATAGAGACTCAGTGATGACGATTGATGGCCGATAATTCCGACACGCTGTATAGTTTGTCAGGTGGTTAATAACTTTGATTTTTTTATTTTTGTTTGTCGTCAGGCCACTTGGAAATACTTTTAATACTTGCCAAGTATTTATTCGACTATAAAACGTTGTTTATAAAGTGTCCGTCTATTTTTAAAATGTTTTCGTTTATTATTTCCGTGTTTTGCGACGTTCCGCTTCTTAAAAATAAATTATTTTGTGATATTTCGTTTTGTTAAATAACGAGCGTTCCGTAGCAACTCGATTGCAATTTATTTAAAAGAAAAATGTAATTGCGGTTTTCTTAAATTAAATCTAACAATATGCGGATTTTTTTTTAATTGTTTAAAATTCGGATGTTGCAAAGAAATTGGTCCAAATCATGAAATTTTGATAATGATCAAATTAGAGCAAAATATTAAAGTCCTAAAAACAAAAGACGATCGATTGATTACGATTAAGTTTCATCGACTTTGATACGAATTGTGAAAAATAATGAAAAATTAAAAGTCATCGTCGCAATCATCAGAAAATAATGCGTCACGAAAACAAAACCCAATTCTTCTTTTTTTTTTTGTAAAACAAAAGACAATCGACTTTTGTAAAACAAATGACGATCGATTTTTGTGAAACAAGTGCCCTCGGACGCATATTTGTGAAAGAAACCGCGGTTAATTTTTCCAACTGTTTCCAAACGACTTTCGTTTCTTTCGATTTTATCGAGTTTCGTAGAAAAAATGACTTTTGAAATTTAAAAATGAAATGACGATCGCATTTTGGAAATCAAATCTTCGAAACAAAAGACGAACGACCTTGGCCATCGAATGACGAATGTCGAATCTCGCAAGTCAAATGACAAAATTGAATCTTGAAAACAAAAGACGAACGCAGCTCGAACACGACGTGGCAATCGAATTTTAAAAGTCGAGTGACAATTGAATCTTGACAGCAAAAGACCTTGAAAATCAAAAGACAAATCCAATTTTGGAAATCCAATGAAACTGAATCGCGAATTTCGAAATTCGATCGAATCTTTAAAACAAAAGACGAACGAACGACCTTGAAAATCAATTAACAATTTCATTTTAGAAATCAAGTGACAATCGAATTTTTGGAAATTCCAGTTAAGCTAAATCATGAAAATAATAATCGAATTTCTGAAATTAAGTGACGATCGTATCTTTAAAACAAAAGACGAATTTTTGGATCTTCCAATTAAGTTGAAATCGTGAAAATAATCATCGAATTTTGGAAATTGAATTGAATTGAATCATCAGAACAAAAAACAAAATCGAATGACAATCGAATTTCATAAATCAAAAAGACAATCGAATCTTGAAAACAAAAGACTAACGCAGCTTATATATGACGTGCAATAGAATTTTGAAAGTCCAGGGACAATTGAATCTTGACGGCAAAAGACCTTGAAAATTTAATGACACATCCAATTTTGGAAATCCAATGAAACTGAATCTGAATTTGGAAATCAAGTGACGATCGAATCTCTAAAACAAAAGACGAACGACCTTCAAAATCGATTGACAAACGAATTTCACAAATCAGAATGACAATTGAATCTTGAAAACAAAAGACGAACGCAGTTGAAAATGACATGGTCGATTGCCATGACATGGCAATCGAATTTTGAAAGTCCAGTGACAATTGAAGCTTGAAAGCAAAAGACCTTGAAATTTAAATGACAATCAAATTTTTAAAATTTAAAAATAAATTGACAATCGCATTTTGGAAATCAAATCTTCAGAACAAAAGACGAGCGGACAACTTTGAAAATCAAATGACAACCGGAATTTTGAAAATTTCAATGGAATTGAATTTTTGAAGTCAAGTGACGATCGAATCTTCAAAACAAAAGGCGAACGACCTTCAAAATCAAATGAAAATTGAATTTCGCAAATCGAACGACAATTGAATTTTGAAAACAAAACGCGAACGACCTTGGAAATTAAATGACAATCAAATTTTGGAAATCCAGTGACAATTTGAATCTTGAAAAATCTTGAAAACAAAAGACGAGCGACCTTGAAAATTAAATGACGATCGAATTTGGAAATCCAGTGACATTTTGAATCAATTTTGGAAATCCAATGAAACTGAATCGTGAATTTGGAAAACAAGTGACGATCTCTAAAACAAAAGACGAACGACCTTCAAATCCGAATGTCAAACGAATTTCACAAATCAAAATGACGATTGAGTCTTGAAAACAAAAGACGAACGCAGCTTAAATATGATGTGCAATAGAATTTTGAAAGTCCAGGGACAATTGAACCTTGAAGGCAGAAGACCTTGAAAACTTAATGGCAAATCCAATTTTGGAAGTACGTTGAAATTGAACCGTGAATTTAGAAATCAAGTGACGATCGAATCTTTAAAACAAATGACGAACGATTGACAATCAAATGACAATCGAATTTGTGGCAATTCTAATTAAGCTGACTCGTGAAAATAATCATCGAATTTTGGAAATTAATTGACGATCGAATCATCAGAACAAAAGACGAACGACCTTCAAAATCTCGAATGACAATTGACTTTCATAAATCAAATGACAATTGAATCTCGAAAACAAAAGACGAACGCATCTTGAAAATGACATGATAATCGAATTTTCAAAATGCAGTGACAATTGAATCTTGAAAGCAAAAGACGGGCGACCTTGAAAATTAAATGACGATCAACGAATTTTGGAAACCCAATGACAAATCCAATCTCGAAAGCAAACAACGAACGACCTTGAAAATTAAGTGACATTCCAATTTTGAAAATCCAACTTCGATTTTTAATTGAGAGAAAATCAGGCTTAAAAGAGTGTCGCCATCTATGAACTAACATTCGAAGTATTATTTATTTCATTTTTTTTTAATAACCGAAATTAAATATAACTGATGACTCTACGAATTGTATAAGTAAACTCTTACGTTTTTAATTGTCAAAAAGAATTCAGACTTAAAAGAGTGTCGCCATCTATGAGTCGACAATTGAAGTATTCTACGGTTCGTTATGTTTTTTTTTTAATAAACCAAATTCATTTGCCTGATAAGTACAAATTGTAAACAAATAAATAATTTTTGAAACTCTCGCATTTTTAATTCTGAGAAAGAAACTCGTACTTAAAACAGTGTCGCCATCTATGAGCTGATAATCAAAGTATTCTATATTTCATCACTTTTTAAATAAACGAAATTAATTATGAGTGATGACTACGAATTGTATAAACACACTATTTTAGAAACTCTTGACAATGAATGGAAAATCTAATTTTTTTTTTTTTAATTCACATTCAAGCCAAAAGCTCAAAGTTTTTTGATTACTCACTCCAATTTGGGACAAACTATACAAGGATGCTTTTAATTGAGTTTTTGGTTTTCCTGAAATTTTTTAAATCGCTGTAAGTATTGAGCTCCTTTACCTACAGGAATTTGAAGAATTTTTTGTGACGTTTGGATTTTTATTCGTGCTTAAAAGACTGTCGCCATCTATGAGTTAACGTTAGAAGTATTTTATGTAAATAAATGAAATAAATTCACTCCAAAAATCAATACTTTCTTTTTTTTTAATAAATCGATGTGAACTTTTGTATTTACTTACTCCAATATGGGGTGAATTATACAGGACGCTTTTAACCGGGGCACCATCTTGCCACAGCATCTGCTTGGGTTTCACACTCTCCAACTCCAGGTGCACGTGCAAATCCGGATTATTCTTCCTACACGTCATCCAGGCCTTCTCGCTCGCCGGCTTAATCACCAAGTCACTGGGGGTGTAACGATTTTGAAATATGTGCAGGTGCTTCAGCTTAGTGTACCCTATCAGTTCGACTGTGTCGTTCCCCAAATTCTGCGGGCTTATGATCAACACCTAAAGAAAACGCTGCTTCGTTTAGCCTCACAAAACTGATTTGGACTCACCTGAATGTTTAAAAACACACCCACGTGTAGGATTTGGTATTGCACCCTGGTCGTGTTGATTATGCTAAGTGTGTGCAGAGTCAAGCAGCAGAACTCGCAGACTTCATCCAGGAGGTGCTCGGCCTCTTTCGGGTCGAGCATCAAATCAATCAATTCGAGGCACCTCAGGAGTTTGAGGTTCGCCATTAACCTCTTCAACGCTGCCAGTAGTTTTCCTCCGGTGCCGAACAGCCGGATCCTATCGGACTCTTCTCGATTGGCCATGTTGCAGGGGAAGGTGAATTTGAGTGACTTGATTTTGCCACCGACCCCCACGATTTCGGGGATGTTGCACTTTGCTGATTGCTCGATGTACCAGGAGACCATGTTCATGAATTCGTAGAGGTTGTAGAAGTTTAGCATGGGCTCGAAGGTCAGGTGGCGAAAATTCCTTCCGACTGTCGAGAGGCACATTTGGGTACGCAGGTGATCCAAGACGTACTGCAATAAATTTATGGAGTTTTTTTTTAGGTTTTTTTAGGAGTGAATGGGGGAGTTACCTGCCATCCTGAGTAGTAGTTATACCTGCCCCTAGTTAGGGTGGTGTCGCCTAAGACGAAACGTGACCAAACGTAGGGTAAGTGAAAGGCCTGGTACCAGGACCTGCAGACCAAGCTGGCGTAATATTTCTCACGAATGGTGAGGTAGGAGAAGATTTTTTCTAAAAGAAGATCCGGCAACTCTGACCACTTGGAATACACTCTGTTTTCATCGTCCTCGTCCTCTTCAATATCTATGTAAATAGCTGAAAGTATGGATGTGTGAACACCCTCAGTAATCTCAGCTCTTAAGTGTTGCAAAACGAAACGAAAATTTGATTCTCCGTTATGCAGAAGAGTATGGTATTAAGAAGTACTTGGCAGCAAGTGTGTGAATACATTCATACTACTTTAATGTTTAATCGTTTTGTAAGATTTTTCATCAGTACTGTCTCACTAGTAAAAGGGATCAAAGCGTAATACAGTTAGTTGTATTATAAAAGGAAAAAAGAAGTCGAAAGATTTACCGTTCTTGGGCAAATTGATCGAGTGACTATAACAACACAGTCCGCAAGGTGAAAATTTTGAATACCTTTAGTTTTATATTTTACTTGCACATACTGATCGTTCCACACTTTCGGAACGAACTTGTGGATTCGATCACAGTGTGTATGACCTGGTGAATAAACAACAATTTCCAGTTAGTTTACACGAAACTACGTTCTAAAATTCGTCGGCTAAGTATTCACTTATTTATATCCTAATGGGCGAGTTAGTTATGATTTCTAGCGTGTTAGAGGCAATACCTTTATCGTCATCGTCAACTTTCCAACACCCTCTGTTCATTTTTCGGACGCAACTGTGTACCGTCGGCTTACATAATTTCTAGCTTGTGCAGAGATTCTAAATATATCCCGAACTATTAAAAGTTGTTTTGGCCATCGCTTCGTTCCGCCGGTTAATTTTAGAAACGCGCCTTGTGCGCCGTTTTCGACCGTTCAAAACCAATCCAATTCCGAAAGTCCAAATCGATCAAGGCGAGGCGCTCTTTAAAAGGCCACGATTTTCAAATTTTCGCGCCGGAATCTTTTAAAACCAATCCGGCTGCTTTCATTGGCCGAAGGCAGGGTACGTTCAGAAAGACATGGCGATCCTAATTTCTGCACGCACCCCAAAACGCTTGAAGATTTAATTATTGAGAGATATAACGCCTGTTAATATTTTAATTCATTAATTACATTACAAGAACAAAGTTGAGCTACCGACCTTTGTCAAGTCTTGGCCACCTCGTACGTCAGGTCGATTGGGGCTGGTTCACAACCACCAATCCACGGCCAACTGGGGCGAGACATTTTCAAAAAGGCACGTTTGAAATACACACAACGTTGGCCCATGTAAATAATGATATTATACATCAAAATTAGAAAGTGAATTTAATTGTAGATAATTCTTATGTTTTCTCTACTTCAGTAGTTACTAAATGGTCACTGGAGGTCAGCCACTTTACTCATTTTCTTCTATTAACGCCTAAATACTATGTGCTTATCTGAAGGTAGTGGCGGGAAGTACAAAAATACGCAATTATCGTCGTATGCACAGAACAAATTAACTATAATAAGTTTAACATTAAACGTCACTTACACTGGTTGTGAAACTTCAAGTGTCATATTATAAGCGTCACTTAAATTAAAAACAAAAGACGATCGATTTCGCTGGACAGGTGAGAAACTTTTTCGATAGAAAACTCATATCTAAAAATCTAAAAATATCGAAGAACTGAGAAGCAAAAAGGAAACAAAACACATTTCTGGAAAGGTTGGAAATGATTTCAAAACCGAATTTTCGAATTTTGAACAATTCTAGGAATACTTGCGAATTTTGACGATTCCTGTTCAGTACTAGTGCGACATCTAGTTTCCAGCATTTGGCAACCCTGCTTGTGTGGCTCCCTCTTTGGTACAGAAAAAGGCTCTGAACCGAGAACTTGACGAGCCGGATAAAGGACACAGACTAGTGCGCACTTAGAGTAACTTCATCTCGTGTTATTCCATAAGGTTAGAAGGAGATGCATAATGTACTACAATCAATTTACTTTCAACTAATTGACGAAAATCAGCAACCAAGAGATGGCGCTTTTAATAAAGAAAACAAAGAGCTGTCACTAATATCTTGCTTCCAATCTATATTATTATTAAGTCAGATGAAGTCTTTGCGCAGGCGTAATCACATTGGTATTTTTATAAAGCTAATTGACAGGTAATTATTAAAATTTAGCGTAAAAGACAATAGAAAGTCGGTTTTGGTTGCAACGGTTATCATGTGCTTAGTATATAAGTTGAATTCAATATAATATTTAAGGCTCTTGACAGATGGCGATAGCAGTTTGCTCCTGGCCTAAAGACGACCGCAAGATATCGCGACCTAAACCGTTAAAAAAAAACAATATATGAAGTAAGACATTAATGACAGCTCTTTGTTTTCCTTATTAAAAGCGCCATCTCTTGGTTGCTGATTTTCGTCAATTGGTAACACTGCCACGTCATAAATTTTATGACGCATACATTTTCGACGACTAGTATTTTAGTGAAGCAATCAGACTTTTTGCGAACACCTGTTGGCAACACTGGATAGAAGTGTTACTTGATAGAAAAACGCTGCAGTTTTGCTATTTAGTGTTTTAATTAATGTGTTAAGCGACTGTGGACAATTAAAGAATTTTTAAAGTAATAAACGAACACCAAACTCGTCGCTTGCATTTGTTATTTGTTGTTTTGTTTGCGTTTTGAACGAAAACAATCAACTTCTTTTTTTTCTTGCAATTTTAACGGTTCTGTTGCTGGGGTTGGCTGCTTTGTTCAGGTGTTAACTTTTCGTTAAAAGAAATATAAAGTGCGTTCAATAACAATCTTCATCAAGTAGGCTTATGTCAAATGCAAATTTTGCAAAGTCACGTCGTAATAACACGATTATCATAAACATAACCTAACTTTTTATATCAATTTAATTACGATTTTCTACAAAACGGATAATAAAACTTAATTATTGAAAGAAAACATTTATTTTGTTACAAATACTTCGAAGATATAAACAAAATATTTGACAGTTGAGGCTGTTGATAGCACGCAGTAATTCAAGGTTTCAATATACGTACTAAGCTACGACGTGCCGTCATAAATAAAAGCAAGTTCAGAGCCTTCTTGATAACGGATTTTTTTGAACGCACGTTATATATATTTAGTGTATGCAGCCATCAGCACGTCTGTGCTATGTTGGCTGTATACACTGTTGCCAATTTTGTGATCTTGTCCCTAGATTTGGTGACTTTCTTTTGAAATCACGTGCGTCTCCTGTCCCGACCATAGAAAGCAGTGTTGCCAATTCGTGGGAATTTTCCCTATTCGTAAAAATTTCTATGCCTTAAAATCGCAATTTCGAAGGAAAAAGGGATTTTTGAAGACAAAATTACTTAAATTTTAAAGCAAACTTTGTCATGAAAGCGTATAAATAGCTTAAAATTGCGTTTGAGGGAAAAAACAAGCATAAATAGGAACGTTAGGGAATAAGGACTGTCGATGGTTGGCAACACTGACAGAAAGTCTCGATTTGACGCCGTTCGAGCGAACCTAACCTAGGTCAGACAGGGAGGGTTACCAGGTCTAGGGATTTTTCCCGATTCTATGGATTTTTGATGTGGCTAAAAGAAAAAGAGAATTTTTTTGAATTTTCCTGCAAATCTGATGGAAATTCGTTTACCATAATTCTGAAAAGAGCATCGCATCTATGCTCGACCACATTCTCTATAAATGTTGTGTACTCGACGACTTCTTTAACTTGAGGTGTTCGGCTTCGAACACTTGAAATTTAATTGGATTGGACTAGAGAGCATGTTTAACAGAAACTGATCTTTGAACGTATGACTCGTAGATACCGACGCGTAGAAAAATCTTAAATCTTATACATGGCGGTAAAATTACATGTTATCCGGATTTCCAGTCATTAGGATTGTATAATGATTAAATTACGTCCCTCTGTTGATAAGAATAGGAACTAGAAACGTGGTTGAATGTCAGTCATGTATCTTGAGATAAACTGTCCATGGAATACGTAATGAATAAAATAAATAAATCAAATTTTTACTGTTTGCCTCACTGTCAGAGTTATACCGAAAATGTATCGTTTCTTATTCATAAACCGAACAAAAATCAGTGGATATAAGATTATCTCACATGTAACGTCCATTTTGCTTTTTACGCAGCGCCATCTACATTCCACTGTTCTTCCCAATGCCAACGTGGGCGATTTATCGTCGTTTGGATGATTTTTAAGTAAAACTTGGCGAGTAAAAATTTTCTTCTGTCCATTTAAAATGCATTAGTGGGCGATTCTTACTTTTGAATTTGGCGACTAAAAATTTATATCTTCCATACAAAATATACGCATTGGGCGATTTCATTCTGAAATGTTGGGGACAATACGTTTGACAAAGTTAACAACTCTGATTGGGCCCTAGGTTGGACAGACTGGATGTGGTGAGATTTGATGTGGAATGTCAAATTAGTGTTAAGATCTGCAAGACGTCTTTTCACATTACCAAACCTAACCCTTCAAGCAAACATGAACAAATCACACGGAAAAACGCAGCTGTCGAAAATGAAACCCGAACAACGCAAGGGGCTCAACGTTACGTCGAATTTTGAGGTTAGAGACGAGCACGAAGTCCTAGCGACGCCAGTGAAGAGCGCCAGCGATAAAAAGAGTTACAGGTAAAGTAATTAATCCTGCTGGCATTCACGGGGGCTTAAATAACATTTTGTGCCAGGGTCATACGGTTGAAAAACGGGCTGACTGCATGCTTGGTGTCCGACGTGGGTGAACCCGATAACGAGGAACTTTCGGATGGTGAGTCCGGATCAAAATCCGAAGCTAGCGAGTTGGAGGATGAGTCGTCCGAATCAGAAAGTGAAGCGGACCATAACGACGACGTTAAAATGACGAAAGTGTCGCAGAAAGAGCAAAAAATGGTAGCACTTGGTTTTTACAATTGTGAAGAACTTGCTCTGAAAATTGTTTTAGGCAGCTGCTGCCCTGTGCGTTGGAGTTGGAAGTTTCAGTGACCCCAAAGATTTACCAGGCTTGGCCCACTTTGTCGAACACATGGTGTTCATGGGTAGCGAAAAGTATCCGAAAGAAAACGATTTCGATTCATATATTAAGGTCGGTTTGCTTTGAATAAATTCTATTATTTAATAATAGAAACATACAAAATTATAATAAATAAGTTGGTATAGAAGTTGTTTTTTTTTTGTTACAGAAACGGGGCGGTTCTGATAATGCATCTACAGATTGCGAGTGTACTACGTTTTACTTCGAAAGCCTGGAAAAGCACTTGTTCCACTGCCTAGATAAATTCTCTCAGTTTTTCATTTCGCCCCTTATGAAAGAGGAGTCCATGACAAGGGAGAGGCAAGCCATTGAGTCAGGTGGTTTTCAAATTTCATTTTATTATTTACTTTTGGGTTCATTTTACTTTACCTTTCGATTTGCTTCGTTCTCTGAATCACCGCCAATTTTTTTGAAATTCGTTGCAAGTCGGTTTTGATTGAGGTCGAAAATCGGCCGCTAGATGTCGCTGCTTTAACCATCGATGAGGTCAATTTTATTTGTTAAAAGTTTGTAAACTTATGAAAGTCTTGAAAATCCACAAAGGTGAATTGATTTGTTCGAATAGTTTTAGAATGTGTAAAAAGGAAAAGTATAATTAAAAAAAAAAATTACATTGATTTCTCCTGTAAACAATAGTCTATTAGGTCGCGACATCTTGCGGTCGATTTCTGACCTAAAGCCGACGTGCAAAACGCATTTAGAAAAAGTAAAAAAATTCTAACACATCGAAACACTAATAATAGAATGAATTACCTAGAAACAAATGAGCGTCGTGTTCTCTTTCGGAAAACAAAAAAAAAACAGACCATATCAAGATGCTTGTAATAGAATGAATAAAAAATAAAATAAACATCGATTATTCTCTCAGAAAAAAAAAACAAAACACTAATATTAGAATGAGTAACCAGAAACAAATGAGCATAGAGTGTTTTCTTTCAGAAGCCAAAAAAAAAAAACAAGAAAAATTAGACCGTATCGAAATGCTTACAATGGGATAAATGAACGTCGGCTATTCTCTTGAAGAAACAAAACAAAACACTAATAATAATAGGATGAATTACCTAGAAACAAATGAACGTTGAAAAGAAAGCAGACCATATCGAAATGCTTACAATGGGATGAATGAAAAAAAAATGAACGTCGGTTATTCTCTCGGAAAAGAAAACAAAACACTAATAACAAAATGGATTACCTAGAAACAAATGATCGTCGAGTATCGAAATGCTTACAACAGAATGAATAAAAAAAAATGAACGTCGGTTATTCTTCCGAAAAAAAAAAAATACTAATAATAGAATGAATTACCTAGAAACAAATGAGCGTCGAGTGTTCTCTTTCAGAAAACAAAACAAAAAAGCGGACCATATCGAAATGCTTACAACGGGATGAATGAAAAAAAAAATTGAACATCGATTATTCTCGAAAAAAAACAAAACACTAATAATAGAATGGATTACCTAGAAACAAATGGGCGTCGAGTATCGAAATGCTTACAATAGGACGAATGAAAAAAAATGAACGTCGGTTATTCTCTCGAAAAAAAAAAAACGAAACACTAATAATAGAATGAATTAACTAGAAACAAATGAGCGTCGAGTGTTAGCTTTCAGAAAACAAAAAAGAACAGACCATATCGAAATGCTTACAATGTGCTGAAAAAAAAAATATTCAAATCAAATCAAATCAATCAAAATTGTTATTCTCTCGAAAAGAAAAACAAAACACTAATAGTAGAATGAAACAAATGAGCGTCGAGTATCGAAATGCTTACAATGGGATGAATGAAAAAAAAATTAACGTCGGTTATTCTCTCAAAAAAAAAAAAAAGACAAAACACTAATAATAGAATGAATTACTTAGAAACAAATGAGCGTCGAGTGTTCCCTCGGCAAAAAAAAAAACAAAATACTAATAATAGAATGGATTATCTAGAAACAAATGAGCGTCGAGTGTTCTCTTTCAGAAAACAAAACAAAAAAGCAGACCATATCGAAATGCTTACAATGGGACGAATGAAAAAAAATGAACGTCGGGTGTTCTCGAAAAAAAAAAAACAAAACACTAATAATAGAACAACTAATGGGTGTCGAGTATCGAAATGCTTACAATAGGACGAATGAAAAAAAAATTGAACGTCGGTTATTCTCGTGAAAAAAAAAAACTAAACACTAATAATAGAATGAATTATCTAGAAACAAATGAGTGTCGAGTGTTCTCGTTCAGTAAATAAAAGAAAACAAAAAAAAATGAACGTCGGTTATTCTCTCGAAAAAAAAAACAGGACACTAATAATAGAATTAATTACCTAGCAACAAATGATTGTCGAGTGTTCTCTTTCAGTAAACAAAAAAAAAATGAACTTCGGTTATTCTCTCGAAAAAAAAAAAAACAAAACACTAATAATAGAATGAATTACCTAGAAACAAATGAGCGTCGAGTGTTATCTTTCAGAAAACGAAAAAGAACAGACCATGTCGAAATGCTTACTATGTGATGAAACAAAGAAAAAATGAACGTCGGTTATTCAAATCAAACCAAATCAATCAAATATGTTATTCTCTCGGAAAAAAAACAAAACACTATTAGTAGAATGAAACAAATAGAAACAAATGAGCGTCGAGTATCGAAATGCTTACAATTGGATGAATGAAAAAAAAATTAACCTTGGTAACGTTGGTTATTCTCTCGAAAAAAAAAAAACAAAACACTAATAACAGAATGGATTACCTAGAAATAAATGAGCGTCGGGTGTTATCTTTCAGAAATAAAGAAACGTCGGTTATTCTCTCAGAAAAAAGAAACTAAACAAAAGAATTTGGACGAACGACATCGAACGTATGAAAAAGAAATGAACGTCGACTATTGACTTCCTCCCTCCCCCCTCTCTTCCTTCCTCCTTCAGGTGTTAACTTTTCGTAAACAAAAATATATATGAATAGTATATGCAACCATCAACACGTTTGTGCTATGTTGGCTGCATACACTGTTGCCAAGTTTGTTATCTTGTCACTAGATCTGGTGACTTTCTTTTGAAATATCAAACAAACTTAATAAATTCAGATAAAACTAACAAGTTAACGATTTTGTAACTAGTTTAGTGTCATATCTAGTGATTTTTTTCATTTAAAAATAGGTAATTACTTTTTTTTTATTGTGCGGTGACATAACATATTTAGTCAAGCACAAAAAACGCGTTCTTCTTTATCAACAGTATGTGCATACAAGGAAACTTTTTACATTTTTGCAAAAAGGCTGTTTTGGCAATTTGCAGAAGACAGTAAAGAAAAAAATGTACGACGATCGACTCCTGTCTCTTTTTCCGAACAAAAAAAAAACAATCGAGAGTTTTCACCTCCAGCATCGATTGTATTTTGTTTTTTTAAATTTATTTTGTGCCTATCGTGGAAGAAAACGCGATATAAACGCTTGTAAATTTGTTTGGCAGTTGACTGTATTTTGTTTGTTTCTTTTTTACAAAGAAAATAGTCGAGATTCGATTTTAAATAAAACTTTTCAGAGGAAAATGAAGGACGGTCGGAGACAACGTAGTTCTCTGTCCGTCCGCCAGATGCCGCCCCTGCTATTTTCATCGTAGAAATGTTAGTTCTCGAAATCGTCCGCCGGCGCGCTGTCGAACTTTTTTCCGTCCGAAACGAGATTCGAACCCGGTACCCTTCAATTTTTAAAATTTTCCATTTATCCTACTCTGATGGCGTAAACTTTAGCTCTAATTCCAATAAACTCCGTTATTATCTGTCCGCAGAGTTCGACTTTAAATTAAGTACTTATTAAGTACTTCCGGTTTCTTGACTATTTCAAACTTTTAGACCCCCTCCCTATATTTCTAAATAACATCATTTTTTAATAGGGAAACTCTAAAAACAATCTTGAAGCTATTATAAGTTTGAAAACTTTCAGAGTTCCAGATGGCTGTTACTTCAGACGAGAACTGCAAGGACCAGTTGCTGATGACTCTCATTAACCCCGAGGTTCCCATCAACGCCTTCGCTTGGGGCAATTTAAAGACATTGCAGGGTACCATGGACGACAAGGAGATACACAAAAGGTTGCATGAATTCAGAAAGCGACATTATTCGGCTCACAGAATGACTTTGGCCATTCAGGTAATAATAATAATAATAATAATAATATACTTTTATTTCCCTTGTGCCAATAAAGCATGGAAAACTCTTTAATAATAAGGGGCGGGCTAGTTAGAGTCATCTATAAAATACATATAATTAAAAAAAAAAAGTAATTTATTTTGACTTAATTAATGAATAACAATTTTTTGTCGAAGTGTTTTCTGTTCGCCTGAAGTCTTTGGGGCCTCTGTGCGTCGCACAAATTGCACATTGTGCTGGCAATGCCCTTACTTTAACTTTATTATTTTCTTAAGGCTAGATTACCACTGGATACGTTACAAAACTACGTGATCAAATGTTTCTCGGGTGTTCCAAACAATAACTTGCCACCCATCGACCTCAAGCAGTACTCAGACATTATATTCAGCATCCCATCATATAACAGACTGTATTACGTCCTCCCCATGAAGGATGTCATCGAGGTAAATTTAACACCTTCGAGGAACTACTTATCGTAAATGAGAGCAGGTTTTATTATCTATTGCTAGGTGAACCTCGTCTGGCCCTTGCCATCTCTCCTGCACATGTACAAAAGTAAGCCGCACGAGTACGTTTCCCACTTGCTCGGGGATGAAGGCAAAGGAAGCTTGCTTTCGTTCCTGAAACGAAAGTAAACCTCACACGCTTTAGAATAAACGAGGAAAATTCATTACAAATTTTTTAGGGTGTGGGCTTTAGAAGTCTATACGGGCATCGATGCGAGCGGTTCAGATTACAACACTGTTTATTCGTTCTTCAGAGTAACCATAACTTTAACGAAGGAAGGCGTTCACCATTTATCGGAGGTAAACCCCAACACGTCTGCCTTCATTCGCTAATTACATTTATTTTATTTTAGGTCATCGATGCGGTTTACTCCTACCTAAGCTTGATTAAAACAGTCGGGCCTGATGAGCGTATCTTCAATGAAATTAAGCTAATCCAGGAGACGGCTTTTCGATTCACTGAGAGCGATAGCCCGGCTGAGAATGTGGAAGATTTATGCGAGGACATGCAGCTCTATCCACCCGAAGATTACTTGCGTGGAGACCAACTCTATTTTGAATACGATCCGGAAGTGAGCTGCTTCTCTTTTTGTTTCGTGCCTCAAAAAAATACCCGTCGCTTTATTCCAGGCTATAAAAATGATCCTTTCGTACTTGCTTCCTGAAAAAATGAACGTAATGGTCCTATCATCGACTTTACCCGACGGGATTAAATACGACAAGACCGAGCCGTTCTTTAATATACAATACACGGATGTCGGTGGGTGTTTTAAATATGTTTTACTTGCTGATGAACGTTTTTCGTTTGCTTGGTTTTAGATATACCAAACGAATGGAAAGAGAAATGGCAGAGTATTCTGCCTTACCCCGAGCTCGCAATGCCTCCTCCGAACAAATTCTTAACGAGCGACTTCACGCTACTTCCTGATTTGCCTGATAATCCGGAACACCCGGAGAAGGTTTTCGAAAATCCACGGATGGAGCTGTGGTATCGCAAGGACCAGACCTTCCGGTTGCCCAACGCAATCTACTGTTACTACTTCATCACCCCACTTTTATATAAAACCCCCGTCAAGTAAGTGTTTCACCCATTTATTTATTATCAGACGAATTTGCAAATTATTTCTCGGATAGGTCCGAAATACATCGAACAAGATTTTATTTATTTATTGTGTTATAAGGAAATCACAAATTTTAGTGCCTGCATGACCGACATGTTCGTCAGCTTGCTCGGCCTGCAAATATCCGAGGATATTTATCCGGCTATCACAGCTGAACTCGAGATTAAAATGTACGTGGGTGATCGAGGGATTATACTCAAGTTGGAAGGGTACAATGCGAAGCTACCGGTGAGGGGGCGCTGAAATTTTCAAAACTGACTTGCGAAATAACTGGGGATTACCTTCAGGTATTGCTGGAAATGGTGGTGAGTTTTTTCAAGGACGTCGCAGCAAACTTGAACGAGGATTTATTCAATGCCGTGAAAGACAAGCAGAAGGGAATGTATTACAACAAATTCCTGAAGCCGTCTACACTAGCGAGGTGAGTTTTAAGTCTGAATTAATTCACAAAATAGAAATAACTGTTAATATCTAAAGAAGTTCAGGTAGAAAAGGAAGGAAATTCGAAATAAAATATCACAGGAGTTGTACAGGGAAAAAAATTAAGTTCTATAGGCAACCATCCATACGAGCGTGTATTTTCGGTTGTGTATACATTAGGCGTTTAAATTTTTCTTTTTTAATGGATTGAGCTAACCCAAACCCAACCCCAACCCCAATCATAAATAAAAAGTTGAAACTGAGAAAATAATTTAAAAGATGTTGATTTTTGATTTAGAACCTAATTCTTGGGTCTGAAAGTCAATCACAACTAACAACAGCTACTTAAAGGTGTCTCAATTTATTTCGTACAATATTTATTAAAATTGAAAAAATAAAATAAAATTATTAATGTCGAAAGAAGTTACAGCGAAACGTTTGTGTAGGAAAAGGATTATGTAGGCAACCATCAACGCGAACGTGTAATATCGATTGCCAATACTCTGGGGGTTAAAAAGTAAATAGTTTAGAATTATTTTAAACATGTAAAAAGCACCAACAAACAATTTAAATTTAGAAGAAAAAACTAAATCTTTTAAAAAGGAACTAAGTGGTATTCAGTATTGGGAAGAGCAGTGGAAGATAGGTGGCGCTGCATTAAAAGCAAAATGGACGTTATACGTGAGATAAAAATACAAAACTTACTTACTTAACCTTACATTTGTTTATTATTTGTGTATGTAGAACTAAAGCATACTTTATTAGTGTTTTTATTTTATTATTTGAACTATGTTTTCCACTGACGTTTTTCGCTGTTAGTTTAACTCACATACGAAAGTTCACGTATTAACCACCAGGGCGGCGACTCTTTCTACTGTTCATCCCAATTGTACATTACTTTGCTCAGAAGGGCCCCACTTCGTAATCATTTTTAGAACCACTGGACATTTGGATTTAATTGATTTTTGGAGAAACCTCACGTTTGTACGTTTTGCAGAATATTTATTAAATAAAATCCTGATTAGATTATTATTTTTGTTGCAAATCGGTTTTGATTGCAGTGGACCCCTCGAGCTTCCTCTGTACAGCTATTTCGGCCCTATTTGGGGCCTCGTCAGTGGAAGCGCAGATCGAGACTTCCTGTGCAAAGCCGTGCCAAAAAGTAATCGCAGGATGTCGCGATTCAAACTATTAATTATATTTATTGAATTCGAAATTGCATACTTTAACAACCATCAATGTCGATGAAAAACAGTTTAGAAATTTCATGTACAAAGGAACATCGTAAAAATGAAACGAAAATTAGTTCGTGAAATTGTAAACAGATGGCATTGATAAAATGTCCACAAAATTAGTTCCAGAAAGGATCTTAAAATGAATTCACAAGGAATTGGACGTCGTTTTAAGAATCACAAGAGTCGAAAGGATTTCAAATTGCAGGACATTTTTAAGTGAATTTGGAATATAAGTCGCGGAAACGTAAACAGATGGCGTTGACGATGAGAATAAAAAAAAAGATGTTATGCAGATTGAACGTAATAAGCAGTACAGGAAACGAAATCACAGAATAACTTCCAGAACGTATTTTAAAATGAATTCAAGGATTTGGTTCGTGGAAACGTTAACAGATGGCGTTGGCTGCATTTTCAAAAACTCTTCCATGAAAAGATAATTAGTTCGTGAAAATGTAAACAGATGGCGGCGTTCGAGAAATTATATTTTTTAGAGAATATGCTCAGTAAATATCTCTGATTCAAAAACAGTTAAGAAATAATTTGCACAAGCCGTTTTTAATTAAAAAATAAACTAAATAAAAATTGTTGCTTATAATGACTTCAGGAATTTTCTGTCCTTCTCTAACCAATGGTTATAGATTTTGTGATTCCTCTGTCCTTCTCTAAAAACAATTGCGTGAAGTCACAATTGACAAATGATGGTTGCATACATTTAGGGGATTACACTTTATAATTTTTGTATCAACTGAATTAGATTGAATTGAAAATAGCTATATTTTAATGAAATCTAAAATAAAACCAACACTTTGTAGAACAGAAAACATTGCACCATTGAATTTAGATGAAAATTGTTGTTAGTTAGGCAACATTGGCAACCACCAATGCAGTAGTGTGACGTCGGTTGCATACATTCAGGCGATTCCAATTTAGTACCTATTTATTTTTATATTAACCGAATTAGTGTAAATTGAAAAGAACTATATTTTAATAAAATTTAAAATAAAACGAATACTCTGTAGTACAAAAAAAATTCAGCGTTGAAATGAAATTGAAATTGTAACTTACATTTTCCTCTTATTTAGGCAACCATCAATGCGGTGGTGTGGCGTCAATTGCATACATTCAGGCGATTCCAATTTAGTAAATTTTTTTTGTATCAAACGAATTAGTTTGGTAATAAATTATCTCAAACGGACACTGGAAAATGGCACAAATGCTCAACGTTTCACCATCGCTTGATAGCTTCTTCAGGATAGTGAAAGGTTGAGCATTTGCACCATTTTCCAGTGTCCGTTTAAGATAATTTATTACACAATTTCACCGGGCAAGAAGCTACCTTAATTATGAATTAGTTTGGATTTGAAAATAACTATGTTTTAATGAAATTTAAAATAAAACGAACACTCTGTAGACAAAAAAAATATTTCAGCGTTGAATTTATATCAAAATTGTTGCAGTGTTGTTTCTATTGTTGTTGTTATTATTGTAATAGTACGTTATTTATTTTTGCTACACGGAAGTTGCTTTAAAATATTCGTGAACATAAAAAATGAAGAGTCGTGATTATTTTCCTTTTGCACTATTCAATGTGGTGTCAGTTTTGAAACCTAAGCAAAAATCAATACTTCTAAGTTTTATAATAAGTTTTATAATACAGGGTGCGTAAATCAAGTGGTTTGACGTTGCTATTAAAAAAAAAAAAACATTTGAAAAGTATAAACCTGCTGCACGAAACAAATTAAATTCGTGCATTTTGTACAGGTTGAGATGAATGACGTTTTCGTCGATTAAAAAAAAAACTAATTAAGAAATATTGGACATTTTCCAAACATGACAATCCACAAATTAAAAAAAAAAATGACAGAGACGAAATGAAGGAAACCTGAAAGCTTTCTTAAAGATTTAAAAATTAACAAAAAAAAATACAGAATTGGATGATCACGAAAAACAAATGAAAAATCCACGATTTTTGTACGAAGTAATCAAAATCAAAACCTGTCATTTGTTTCTTTGTGTATCGTTTTTATTTCTTCTTTCTTTTTGAAAGCGAAAATGAAACAGAGAATAAATTTCCGACGGAAAACCTTTGAAAAATCAAATAAATTAAGCTTTCAATTGTTTTCTTTTTTATTGTATTTAGTCACGTTTTGTAAACAAAAAATAACAAATGAAAAACCAACAATTTCCCGGGGCGTAGCTTTTGATAACCAAGTTTTCTTTATTGTTTAGGCAACCATCAATGCGGTGGTGTGGCGCCGGTTGCATACATTAAGGCGATTCCAATTTAGTATTTTTTTTTTATATCAACCGAATTAGTTTGGATTGAAAATAACTACGTTTTAATGAAATTTAAAATAAAACGAACACTTTGTTGTACAAAAAAATATTTCAGCGTTGAATTTAGATCGAAATTGTTGCTTACATTTTCCTATTATTTAAGCAACCATCGATGCAGTGGTATGAAGTCGGTTGCATACATTCAGGCGATTACAATTTTATAATTTTTTTTTGTATCAACCGAATTAGTTTTGGGTTGAAATCTACAATAAAGCGAACACGCTGTAGAACAGAAACAAAAACATTGCAGCGTTGAATTCACAACAAAATTATTTACAGATATTTCAAGTTAATAAAAATACTTACTTAAAAAGCACTTGTCAATTGTGGCTTGACGCAATTGTTTTTAGAGAAGGACAGAGGAATCGCAAAATCTATAACCATTGCTTAGAGAAGGACAGAAAATTCCTGAAGTCATTATAAGGAACAATTTTTATTTACTTTATTTTTTAATTGTAAGTTAATTTTAATTTAGTTTTTGAATCAGAGATATTTACTGAGAAAAATATATAATTTCTGGAACTAATTTTGGGGACATTTTACCAACGCCATCTGTTTACATTTTCGCGAACTAATCTTCTTTTCATTTTTACGATGTTCCTTTGAACATAACATTTCTCAACTGTTTTTATATGGAAGAGGTTTTTGAAAATGCAACCAACGCCATCTGTTAACATTCTCACGAACCAATTCCTTCGCGGGAAGGTTAACAGATGGCATTGCCTGGACTTTTCTGAAACTAATTTTGTGGACATTTTATCAACACCATCTTGTTATGTATCGATCCTCTTTCTTCTTAGCATTTCACAGCGTCCTTTTTAATTTGGGGGACCAAAAACACGGAATGGAATGACGATACCCTCTCAATTCATTAGTGTTACGCCATCTGTACACGTTTTCATAAACCAATACCCCGAATTAACTTTCAAATCTCATCTAAAACGAATTTTGTGAGTTGTTTGTCGATGTAGTGTTTTCATCTGTTTGTCAACGCCATCTGTTTACATTTTCACGAACTAATTTTCTTTTAATTTTTACGATGTTCCTTTGAGCATAGAATTTCTGAACTGTTTTTCGTGGAAGAGTTTTTTTCTTTGAAAATGCAGCCAGCGCCATCTGTTAACGAACCAATTTCTGGAACTAATTTTGTGGACTTTTATCAACGCCATCTGTTTACACTTTCATGAACTAATTTTCGTTTCATTTTTACGATGTTCCTTTGTACTTGAAATTTCTAAACTGTTTTTCATCGAAGAAGGTTTGAAAGTGCGACCAACGCCATCTGTTGACGTTCTCACGAACCAATTCCTTAAATTCATAGTAATTTTTGGCCCACTCGTAACAATTGTAAACTGTTATTCAAATTCCTTGAATTCATTTTAAAACCCTTTCTGGAACTAATTTTGTGGACATTTTATCAACGCCATCTGTTTACATTTTCACGAACTAATTTTCTTTTCATTTTTGCGATGTTTCTTTGAATATAAATGTTTCTAAACTGTTTTTAATGGAAGAAGGTTTGAAAGTGCAACCAACGCCATCTATTAACGTTCCCACAAACCAATTCCTTGAATTTATTGTAATTTTTGGCCCACTCGTAACAACTGTAAACTGTTATTCAAATTTTATACAGGATGTTCACTCTGAACGGTTTACCATTGGTAATTAAAAAAAAAAGAAATGGAAATTCGGTTAAATTAGCTAAGATTTGGTGCCCACTCTGAATTTCGAATTAAATAATAATAATAATAATTATTTTGTGGGGCCTCTTCTGCGACAGGTTACTTTTCATTTCATCACAGGATTCCCTGAAACGTGAAATGTATAATCCAGATTACGGATTCGTTAGTTGGTCCGGAATAATATAAAAATGAACTCGTGATTAAAGTAAGCTGTGACTTTTTTTTTATAAAGTTGGCGACAAGCAATACATGAGTGAGAGGATAATTGTTGATATTCTTGACATCACAAAAAAAAATGTGTGAAGTAAACGCACTGTCGTCCCTCAGCTTGGATGCACAAGCGTACCCTTCACTTCATGTTTTCAAACGCATTTGCCAAGTGTTGGGATTGGGGGGCGGAGGAGGGGGGTTATGTTAGCACAAATAAATAAAATTAGACAGCTGTCAGTGTTACAAACCTTCAGAAAAAGAAACATTTAAACCATTGCCTACTTTAATTAGGAATTTAATTGATTGCACGGTATATTATAGTGAAAACTAAATAAAAGAACACGCTATAGAATAAAAAAAAAACATTACAACGTTGAATTCACAACGAAATTGTTTGTTGCTTACATTTTTTCTTGTGTTCGGAAATTGCTGTTCTTATAGGCAACCATCAATGCAGCAGTGTAACACCGGTTGCATACATTCAGGCGGTTACAATTTTATAATTTTTTTTATGCCAACCTGAATTAGTTTAGATTAAAAGTAACTAAAATATAATATAATCTGAAACAAACAGAACAGAATGCATTGCCATAAAGAATATTTCCTTTATTTATTCGTAGTTAAAGTTTTCATTTTAGTGCAAAAGCTAATAATCCTTTGTGTTTTTAGGGACGTTAGATTTTCAATCCTTTTAGATAAATACTGGACGTTAGTGGAAAAGCACTCGGCCATATCCGAGGTGACCTTCAGCATGATGAAAACCTTCAGCGAAGAGCTCGTCAAGACCTTGTACATTCAGTGCTTAATCCAGGGGAACATCGACAGAGAAGCGGCCATCCGGATAAGCCAGAACGTCCTCGAAATTCTCCAGTGCGAACCACTCCAGGCCCAGGCAGAGGTTAACCCCATCGATCATTTCAAACTGGACTCATCTCAAAACCTAATAAATTTCCTTGCAGATGCGAGTCGCTCAGTTACCACTCGGGGAACATCACTGTCGAGTCAGATCCTTCAACAAGAAGGACGCGAACTCGGTCATTGCAAACTACTACCAATCAAAGCAGTTTTCCATGAAGACCAGCGTCATCATAGAAATCCTCATGGTAAGTTGCTCCCTGCATCGTGAAACAAATTAACTCTCGTAAGTAGATGATCATAGAAGAACCGCTCTTCGACATCCTGCGAACGAAACAGCAATTGGGCTACCACGTGTCCTGCACGATGCGAGATACATTCGGGATATTGGGGTACAGCATCACGGTGAACGCACAGAAGAAGAAGAACACCACTCGATACGTTGACCTTCGCATCGAGAAGTTCATAAAGCACGTTAACAACTTGCTTAAAAAGATGAGTACGAATAAAATGAATGAGGTCAAGACCGACTTGATCAAGTTGAAGCGTTGCGTGGATGACAACCTCAAGGAGGAGGTGACCAGGAACTGGGGTGAAATCACTTCGCAGATGTACATGTTCGATAGGCTGCAGCAGGAAATTAATGCGATTCAAGAAATTAAGGTGGCTGACGTGAGGCAGTTTTGGCGAGAACATAATAAATTTACCGAACAGAATTCGTTGAGGAAGCTTAGCGTGCAGGTGGTTGGGTACAGCGATGAGAAAATCATTGGTAAGTGAATGATTTAATTACTACCTAGAAGAAATAAACAAAGAAATTGAATTTTGCGAAACCAATTCCCCAATTTCGTTTAAAAATCTCATCTAAAAAACGAATTTCGTTATTTTTTTTATCTTCCTCTGTTAATGGACATTTTATCGACGCCATTTGTTTACATTTTCACAAACTACTTGCCCGAGTTCACCTTAAAACCTCATCCTATCCAAACTTTCGTTTATGCTACTTATTTTGAATTCTCCATCTAGTTTTCACATTAGAGTTTTGAAAATGCAGCCAACGCCATCTATTGACGTTTGCACGAACCAGTTTTCAGTCGACATAAGTTTAGTCATTTTCTTTCGGCGCGGTCCTCTCCCTTCCTCTCACACTTGTTATAATTTTCTCATCAAAGACCTGTTAACTAAGGTATTGATTTGATTCCATTCCATTCCGCGTTTTTCGTCTCCCAAATTAAGAACTACGCTATGAAACGCTGAGGAGAATAAGAATAAGGAGCTTGTGATGACGTCGCAAGTGATTTCATCCCAAATTAAAAGAGGCAGAAGAGAGTGAGATGGAAAATTGGCGCCACCTTCTCAATACACTATCGTTACTGTTAGCCAAAGCGAGAAACGAATGACGTCACAACGAATAAGGCACCACAATGATCAAACACTCACGGGAGGCAGGCGCTGTCTGCCATGTAATACATTTTTATAAATGAATGTCATTATCAACTTGGTTTTCTAATCAAATTATAAAAAAATAAACAACACTCTTTTCTCCATCTTTCCTTGATTGTCATTCACAAAATGTTCAGGACAAAAAAAAGCGTGCGCCCTCTACCGGACAAAATTCGTTCGTGTTGCCTTCATCGCTTCATGTCGGTACTGTTGCTGTTAACTAGGGTCACTGTATTGAGAATTAGGGATGTTTGAGCTACCCGAGTTTCCCTAGTGAGATGGTAGCGCTAATTTTTTTTCTCACTCTTAAATTTGGGGTATGACGTCATCACAAGCTTCATAGTAGTTAACAGTTACTTGTTAGGTATCGATCCTTTTTCTTCTTAGCATTTGGGGACGAAAAACGCGTAATGGGATGACAGTACCTTCTCAATACATTAAAGTTATTTGTCAACGTGTTGCCAACGCCATCTGTATACGTTTTCATGAACCAATCCCTCGAATTCACTTTCAAATCTCATCTAAAACGAATTTTGTGAGTTGTTTGTCGACGTAATGTCTTCACCTGTTTATCAACGCCATCTGTTTACATTTTCACGAACTAATTTTCTTTTCGTTTTTACGATGTTCCTTTGAGCGTACAATTTCTGAACTGTTTTTCGTGGAAGAAATATGAATATGAATATGCAGCCAGCGCCATCTATTAACGTTCCCACGAATCAATTCCTTGTGAATTCGTTTTAAAATCCCTTCTGGAACTAATTTTGTGGACATTTTATCAACGCCATCTGTTTACACTTTCACGAACTAATTTTCTTTTCATTTCTACGATGTTCCTTTGAGTATAAAATTTCTAAACCGCTTTTCATGGAAGAGTTTTTTTGAAAATGCAGCCATCGCCATCTGTTAACGTTCCCACGAACCAATTCCTTGTAAATTCGTTTTAAAATCTTTTCTGGAACTAATTTTGTGAACATTTTATCATCGCCATCTGTTTACATTTTCACGAACTAATTTTCTTTTCATTTTTTGCGTTGTTCGTTTGACCATGAAATTTCTAAGCTGTTTTTCGTGGAAGAGTTTCTTGAAAATGCGGCCAGCGCCATCTGATAACGTTCCCAAGAATCAATTCCTTGAATTCATTTTAAAATCCTTTCTGGAACCAATTTTGTGGACATTTTACCGACGCCATCTGTTTACATTTTCACGAAGTAGTCTTCTTTTCATTTTTACGATGTTCCCTTGAACATAACATTTCTGAACTGTTTTGCATGGAATAGTTTTTTTGAAAACGTAACCAGCGCCATCTGTTAACGCTCCGTAACTTGTTATGTATCTATCCTTTTTCTTTTTAGGATTTCATAGCGCCGTTTTGGGAGACGAAAAACGCGGGATGGGATGACGGTACCTTCTCAATAAAGTAGCTTTACTGCTAACATGTTGCCAACGTCATCTGTTTACATTTTTACGAACTAATTTTCTTCTCATTTTTACGATGCTCCTTTAAACATAAACTTTCTAAATTGTTTTTCGTGGAAGAGTTTTTTTTTAATGCAGCCAACGTCATCTCTTAACATTCCCAAGAACCAATTCCTTGAATTCCTTTAAAAATCTTTTCTAGAACTAATTTTGTGGGCATTTTATTAGCGCCATCTGTTTACATTTTCACGATCTAACTTTCTTTTCATTTTTACGATGTTCCTTTGAGCATAAAATTTCTAAACTACTTTTCACGGAAGAAGGTTTCGAATATGCAGCCAGCGCCATCTGTTATCGCTTCCACGAACCAATTCCTTGAATTCATTTTAAACTCCTTTCTGGAACTAATTTTGTGGGCATTTTATCAACGCCATCTGATAACACTTTCACGAACTAATTTTCTTTTCATTTTTGTACGATGTTCCTTTGAGCATAAAATTTCTGAACTGTTTTTCATGGAAGATTTTTTTTTTAAATGCAGCTAGCGCCATCTGTTAACGCTCCCACGGACCAATTCCTTGTGAATTCATTTTGAAATCCTTTCGGGAACTAATTTTGTGGACATTTTATCAACGCCATCTGTTTACATTTTCACGAATTAATTTGCTTTTAATTCTTACGATATTCCTTTGAGGATGACATTTCTCAACTGTTTTTCGTGGACGTCTTTTTTTGAAAATGCAGCCAGCGCCATCTGTTAATGTTCCCGCGAATTAATTCCATGAATTCATTTTATAATATTTTTTGGAACTAGTCTTGTGATTTCCTTTCCTGTGCTGCGTATTATTTTCAATTTGCATAACATCCTCCTCTTTTTTGTTTTACTCGTGAACGCCATCTGTTTACGTTTCCGAGACCTATATTCCAAGTTCACTTAAAAATTTCCTGTGATTTGATATCTTTTCGACTCCTGTGATTTTCTCGATTCTTAACAAGGCGTCTTCCAACGAATTTTGTCAGTTGTTTATCGATGCAAAGTCTTCATTTGTTTATGGACACTTTCTTAACGCCATCTGCTTACAATTTCATTTCATTTTTACGATGTTCCTTTGAGCATGAAATTTCTAAATTGTTTTTCATGGAAGCGTTTTTGAGAGGCTGCCAACGCCGTCTATTAACGTTCCCATTAACCAATTCCTCTAATTCCTTTCTGGAATAAATTTTGTGGGCATTTTATCAACGCCATCTGTTTATATTTTCACGAACTAATTATTTCATTTGTACTATTTTCTTTGAACATAATATTTCTAAACTGTCTTTCAAATTCAAAATTTGAAAGTGCAGCCAACGTCATCTGTTAACGTTCCCACGAACCAATTTCTTCGTGGGAACGTTAACAGATGGCGTTGCCTGGATTTTTAAAATCTAATTTTGTGATTCATGACATCCTCCTCTTTTTTTTTGTCCTATACGTGAACACCATCTGTTTACGTTTCCGCGACTTGTACTCCAAGTTCACTTAAAAATTTCCTGCGATTTAATATTCTTTTCCACTCTTGTGATTTTTAAAATGACATCCATCCATTTCAATTGAATCCATATTTTTTTTTTTTTTTGACTTATAAGAAATGATTGCCGATTTGTTTTAAAACCAACACAAGTTCTATCGGAATGGTTTAATTACAGAACCCGCTGTAAACACCGAGGTCGTTTATTCGCTGGAATTGCTCGGCCCAGAAGACAGCTCCGACGATTCGAAGCACTTCATAACAGACACCAAAGAATTCAAGGAGAAATTAGTCCTGTTTCCTCCTAATTAAAGTTCGCAGCCTGTAACAAAAATCACGTTTTCATTTATCTGATTGTAAGTGCAGCTTACAACAGCTTATATTTATTTATTTAATGTAAGTAAATGTAAGGTTTATATTTGTCGGCCAATTGGGCTGCAAACAAGCCAAAACTATTGACAAAATAAAAGGATTAAAAGTGTCAAGTTTGTGAGATCAATAACTGGTTAGTAACCAAGGTGCTGGTTGAAATACACACACACGCACACAAAACTGTTGGCCTACATTTCAAATAAATTGTCAATTTTACACAGAAAATGTCTGGTTTTTTTTCGTTGGAAATTTTTTTGGGCCCTTGTGATTGATTGGACTGAGAGGAGCCAAAATGCAGAGGAAAGTATTTCAGGTACAAGTCGAACTTGACATACAAGCCGTAAGTATTTCGAATTGCTTGTCAAGGAAGAGTGCGATGGCTCTGATATTTTGGCTAGATAACATGCCCGGGGGTATGGCTGTGCCCCATTGGGAAAATCTCGTTGCAATTATACATGCTCGATTCGTGCATACAAACCGCAAGCGCAGAACCGGTGTTTCCAGTTCTGTGCCATGAAAAATTCATTTTTTACAAGACGTTCTACGCAGCGCAGAAACTCTCAGAGCTTCAGAAATTACTGAGTAAGTTGGAAACCCCCTCGCCTCCCCCAAGCTGACAATTTTTTTACGTGTGGCTTTGCAGATAAGGAATTTTTGTACGTCGAATTAATCCAGTGGCAAACCTGTGAACTTGGGACTGTCCTCGCAACGTTTCAGACCAACCTCTGCGAATTATTATACCCATCAGTGCACGAGGGGGCCATCCCCGGAGTCGACATTGATTTACTCATGGAACCAACCCTGAACTTCCCAGTAATTCCGCCAAACAAAATCGATGACCTGGTATTTTCTTTTTTTTTTGGGGTTGCAGGGAGTGATCGCCCCAAAAATCGAAGTCTGTACAAAAACCGTCGTCGAAGACTTGGTGTGCGATGGTAAAAAAGAAAGCGCTTTCGTTGTCAACCCCAAGGTGATACAATCGAAGGGGGGAAACACAACAACGAGGACCACCGGCTGCCCCCACCAGAGGAAAGTGTGCCATTCGACCGGTTACAATCGGTATAACTGTTTATCATTTTTCGATTTAAAAACAAAAAAAAAAAACTGAAAAAAAAAACTAAAACAAAAGATAAATTAACGCAAAGAAAACCGTTAAAATGAAAATGAGTTTGTCTTTTGTCTTTTTTCAAATGTAGACTTTCTTTCGTTTTCCAAGAGTTGATCAAGAAGAGCATTAAGATTAAAATCAGATCGTCTTTTGTCTTTTTTCAAATGTAGACATTTTTTCGTTTTTCGAGAGCTGATCGTCTTTTGTTTCGCTTCTATTGTCATCCGTTTTTGATCGTCTTCTGTTTCACTTTTATCGTCTTTTGTTTAAAAAAAAAAAACAAAAATATAAAATAAATAAATAAAAGATAAATTGAAAGAAAGAAAAGCATTAAGATTAAAATCAGATCGCCTTTTGTCTTTTTTCAAACGTTGACATTTCTTCGTTTTTCAAGAGCCGATCGTCTTTTGTTTCGCTTCTGTCGTCTTCTGTTGAACGTCTTTTGTTTTTGAAATAAAAGTAAATAAATAAAAAACCCAGAATGGAATAAATTAAAACAAAGAAGAGCATTAAGATCGTCTTTTGTCTTTTTTTTTTCAAGTGTAGACGTTCTTTAGTTTTTCAAGAGCTGATCGTCTTTTGTTTCGCTTCTACTGTCTTTTGTTTTTGATGTAATAAAAAAAAATCTAAAAAGTAACTCAAAATGAAAGCCAAATTAAAAACAAAAGAACCTTAAAATTAAAACCAGATGTCTTTTGTTTCGCTTCTGTCGTCGAAGCAGCGCGTCAAAAAAAAAATAAATAAAACAAAATTCGTTTAAAAAGCAAAAGACGTGGACATAAACGTCAAAAAAAGGAAACAAAAAACTGTCGAGCAAATTATGTAAATAGGAAATTGAATTAGTTTCTCAGAAAATTAGTTTTTCAATAGCTGATCGTCTTTTGTTTCGCTTCTACTGTCTTTTGTTTTTGAAGTAATAAAAAAATCTAAGAAAAAAACTGCAAAATGTAAGTCAAATTAAAAACAAAAGAATCTTAAAATTAAAATCAGATGTCTTTCGTTTCGCTTCTATCGTCTTCTGTTTACCGTCTTTTGTTTTTGAAATAAAAAAAAAATAAAAAACCCTGAATGAAATAAATTAAAACAAAGAAGAGCATTAAGATAAAATCAGATCGTCTTTTGTCTTTTTTTTTTTTCAAGTGTAGACGTTCGTTAGTTTTTCAAAAGCTGTTCGTCTTTTGTTTTGTTGGGCTTCTACTGTCTTTTGTTTTTGACGTAATAAAAAAATCTAAAAAAAAAAAAACGCAAAATGAAAGCCAAATTAAAAACAAAAGAACCTTCAAATTAAAATCAGATGTCTTTTGTTTCGCTTCTTTCGTCTTTTGTTTAAAAAAAAAAACTAAAAAACCCAGAATAAAAGATAAATTAAGAGAAAGGTCACTTATTTAACAAATATTTCAAGGGATAATAACATTGTTTGAAGGTCACGAAAGCACTTCCCAAAAGCGTCAAAAGGCGAACGCCCGATTTTCACCTACAGGAAAGTCGACGATGGGTTCCTGTTGAGGAAGCCGCAAGGCTTGGGGCCTTTACGCAGAGAAACCTGCAAGTGGTAATTGTGGGGGGCGTTTTACTGCCGGTTGTTTTTAATCAAATAATTTTCAGCCGCCCCAAAAAAGTGAAGAACGACGTGGTGCTTCAGACTTTCACGGAAACTTGCAAGAAAAACACCAATTACTACGAGTGTCCGAATCCCAAAGTGAAAGTGGCCAATTGGTCGACTAGACCCAGCTTCTTCTCTAAAGGTCTTTACAGTTTTGAGTCATCCTGTATTTTTTTGTTCACGTGAGTGAGTTGCAGTGACGAAATGCTTATGCCCGAAAGGCCATGATGTTGATCACTGCCCCGTTTGCTCAAAATACACGTATTACTTCGAAGACGTTTCTATCGCATCACCCCGAAGCAAAGTACTCGTTTTTTTTTTTGCAATCCACCTGCTCAGTTTGTTTCTTCTTGCAGAAAAGTCTCAGCAAGAGGACTTGCGATAGTAGAAAATCGTGCGACTGTCAGAAACCCCCTCGTCCAACAGACGAGGGCAACGCAAGAGTCATTCGATGTAGATGCCCTCAAGGTTTGAAGGTGAAACAGAGTTTAGCCGAGAAACTCCACCAACGCCTCACCGAGACCTTAGACACTTGCGGAGACTCGTTCGAAGGTTGTCGCAACGACAACTACTCTGACTCTCAGAGGTTATCGTATGTAAAGTTGTTCCCTATTGTTTGGTGTGTTTGCCTGACGATGATCCTCACGGGGCTGATTTGGTTGTCAAAATTATTCATTATCGTGACGAACTTAGACACGTTTTGAGCCTAACGTAATAAGAGTGTCGTTTGTCCCTTGAGGATCGTCGCTCGCCCTTCTTCACAATCTGTTTCGTTTTAGACCGGTTTTTGAGGGAAACTATTCGGACGTTGAGTGCGAATGCCCGGAGACAAACATTGGCGACTTTTACAGAAAGTTTTACAGGCGAGCAAGATCTAAAATTAACTGTGATGAGTGCATTACGCCTTGCTGTATTTAGATTTGGTAAGGAAGGGATCCGGAATTGTTGTGTTTAGTCGTAATTTCAAATTCTAAATTGTGTTGATTTTGTCTCGCGGCTGCCGTAGAGTGTGTAGTCTAATTGTAAGCCAAGGAAGAAAGAAATGTAGTGTTTAATTCGGGGAGGAGGACGGGGGATGAAGGAAGAAAATGTTTGCCTGCAAAACTAACTCATTCATCTAACTTATGTTACTCCATCTGGCTAATGTAAAATGTAAATTATTTAAGTCCTCGTATTTAATCAGATAATGCAAATTCGATGTAAAGGAACTAGCAAATTAAATAGAAGCAACCACCACATTAGAACCTGTTTTATTTTTATTATTAGTCGAAAATTAAAGGGAATTACTTAACGGTGTTCAGAGATGGCGCTGTGTAACAAAATAAACCAAAGCCAGCAGATTGTTACACTACCGACATGAATGACGACACAACGATTAAATACTCATAAGAGGCGCTATCGGCGTTTGTTTAATTATAAAATATTTGCAATTTCTTGCAGATAAATGTCATTATCATTTTGGTTTTCAAAGATTTTCTATTCAAAATATAAAAAAATAAACAATACCTTTCAGATTTTTAAAGGAAACAAAAAACATGCGCCCTCTACTGGATAAAAAATCGTTCACGGTACCTTCGTCGACACCAACAGTCTGATTATTCTAATCTGCCTTTCTTAACCCGACAGACGCTCATAACAAAAACAAGAGACGATCGATTGTAGAGCACAATTCAGTATTATGAATTAAAAAAGGAACAATTAAAAACAGTGACAAAACAAAAAATTTAAAATGACGTCTAGAAATGTCAGCGTCACCAACGTATAAAAAGCAGAAATCCCTCAAGAGTTGCCATTGAAAAAAACAATTTGAAAAAAATAACGATAAAACAAACAAAATGAAGTAATAAAATTAAAAAAAATAAATAAAAGACAATTGATTTTATATAATAGATTAATGATTGTCTTTTTGAATGAAAAGAACGAAAAGAAAATACGAAAATAAAACAATAGAATTAAAAAAAAATATACGAAATCAAAAAAAGACACAACAAAAACAAAAAACAATCGATTTTACTGCACGATTCGATAGATTATTAAAAAAAACACTGGAAAAGGAAGGTGACAAAACAAAGAAAACAAATGAACGAAATTTTAATAATATATCTACAACAATAATGTGAGAAAACAAAAGACGATCAATAGTGTAGAGCACAATTCAGTATTATGAATTAAAAAAGAAACAATTGAAAATGGTGACCAAAACAAAGAATTACAACTTATTAAAAAATATATACAAAAATACAGTTCATTTCTTCGGTACCTGACGATCTAATTGAGTGAAATTATCAAAAAAAATTCAGCTGTCAAAGTGACGTTTAAAAATGTCATCAAAAACAGTGTCGTCAACGTATAAAAAACAGAAATCCCTCGAGAGTTGCCAATGAAAAAAAAAACAATTTGAAAAAAAATGGCGACAAAATTAAAGAAAACAAAAGACAATCGATTTTAAAACAAAATAATTAAAAAAAAATACGAAATAAAATCTTTGAAAAAAAATTCATTCAACAAAAACAAATGACAATCGATTTTAAAACAAAAAAATTTAAAAAAAATACGATATGATAAAATCTAAAAAAAAAAAATACAACAAAAACAAAAGACAATCGAACACAACACTGTTTGGAAAGGAAGGTGACAAAACAAAAAAAAAAACAAATTAACGAAATTTTAATAATACATCTACAACAATAATATTGTGGAAAAACAAAACACAAAACAAAAGACGATCGATTGTAGAGCATAATTCACTATTATGAATTGAAAAAGAAACAATTGAAAACGGTGACTAAACAAACAATTACATTAAAAAATATATACACAAACACAATTCACTTTTTTAATTTTTAAAATAGTTAATGTCAACTGTCAAAATGACGTTTAAAAATGTCATATCAAAAGCAGTGTTACCAACGTAGAAAAAGCAAAAATCCCTCAAGAGTTGCAATGAAAAAAGCAATTTGAAAAAAATGACGACAAAACAAACAAAAGACAATCGATTTTATGACACAATATAATAGATTGTCTTTTTGTATGAAAAGAACGAAAATAAAACAATAGAATTAAAAAAAATACGAAATAATAAAATCTAAAAAAAAAAATACAACAAAAACAAAAGACAATCGATTTTACTGCACAATTCAGTAGATGAATAAAAAAAAAACACTGTTTGGAAAGGAAGGTAACAAAACAAAGAAAACAAAAAGAACTAAATTTTAATAATGTATTTACAACAATAATATTTTTAGAAAAACAAAACACAAAACAAAAGACGGTCGATTGTAGAGCACAATTCAGAGTTATGAATTAAAAAAAAAACAATCGAAAACGGTGAGAAAACATTTCTCCCTTTACTGACGATGTAATTGCGTGAAATTATCAGAAAAATAGGAGAGTTGATGTCAACTGTCAAAATGACGTTTAAAATTGTCATATCAAAAGCAGTGTCACCAACGTATAAAAAGCAGAAATCCCTCAAGAGTTGCAATGAAAAAAGCAATTTGAAAAAATGACGACAAAACAAACAAAATGAAGTAAGAAAATTAAAAAAACAAAAAAAAAAACAAAAGACAATCGATTTCATGACACAATATAATTGTTAATGAAAACAAAAGAACTAAATTTTAAATGTATTTACTTAAAAAAATGATAAAAATTCATTAAAAACATATAAAGTTAAAAAAAACAATTTGAAAAAAAAAAATGGCGACAAAACAAACAAAATGAAGCAATAAAAATTCAAAATGAAATCTTTGTTTGATTTTCAAAAGCTTCGCGATGGTAATCATTGATTTTTCACTTGTTCTTATTTATTTTTGGTTTCAAAGTAATCGTTTCTTTTGACACCGACATTTGAAAGTACCGCCGAAACTCGCGCCTGCGCATTGCTGCACTCTCGTCACGGAATTAGCAGTTATTTGACATATCTATGCAGTGTTGCCAAACCTAGCAGAATTGTACTAGGTCTAGTACCTTTTAGCTGAACTGTTCAATTATATTATCAATTGCAGGAAGCGCTGTTTATGTTAAAATAAAATTTTCTTGGTCGCTGCTTTATATAATATTACTTATAACTCAAATTTGTTAGATTAGTACTTTTCAGTTTGTTTCACTGGCAACACTGTTTCCGCGTGCCGACATAGCAAATCACACCTGTCAAATTTAAGTAAGTGACGTGGATTTTCCTAGATGGCGCTAGAGTCACCGCGCAATAATTTAGGTAGAATAAATACATACATTCGAATATTACTTACATGAATACATTTGCATCAATTAAGTTGTTAATTAAATTCATAGTGTCGTTGATTCAAATAAGTAATTTGAAATTCATTTAAAAAAAAAGGTCGCAAAGTCAATTCTAAACGACGTGAATGAATACAGATGGCGCAAGGACCGTTACATGCCGATTAAAGTGAATTAAATTTAAGCGTGTCACGCGCATAGTACATTATGTACAATCGCGACCAAACATAATGTCATAAGGAGAGTATTCTTCCAACGATGTAAAAAAAGAGAATTAAAGCTAAACAATTTAAAATTGTCGTAAAACAACAAAACAAAAATATTAGCAAATTCAATCTAATTAATTCAAAATCATTAATTTATTTGCGTTCATTGTTTTTCAATTACGCCTCTTCTGCTCTCTATGAAATTGCGTCATGTAAAATTGCCTTTAGATTTGGTGTTGCGTCAGTAAGCTACCACGTCATTCGCTAATTTTATTAAAATTAACGACAGCCACTCCAATTTAAATGTTCGGAAACTTATTATTCACCCTCAGGTTTAAACTTCTCGGAACACGAACGTTATCGTTTTAGGCCGCCTACACCTTGCCTGCCTGCCTGCGTGGAATACATTAAATTCGATGACATCTGCGTCACGGCAACCCACAATGCATCGAGTTTGAAACTGGAAGAGTTTTTTTGTTCGATTTATGTTAAGTCTCACTTCTTATCTTTCTTTTTAATGAAGACAATGTTAAAAATTAAAAAAAAAAACAAACAAGCGAAAATCAAGGTGTATGTGTGCATGTACGGTCAGGTAATAAAAAGAAGTCTCCCCCATAAATGCTATCAAGCTTCCACTCTACTGTCCACCTGCTCCCTATAGTGTTATCACACTTCATGGGAAGACGTCTTTTTATTACCTGACTGTACATATATTCAAAGTTGATTTTCTTTTGTTTTTTTTTTTAATTCTTAACGTTTTTTTCTCCTTAATTTGAAACCCACCCTTCAACGAAGAAAACATTTTTGACATTAAAAAAAATGAAACTAAATAGAAAACAGAAAAAAAGCGTAAAAATTAAAAGAAAAACAAAGGAAAATCAAATTTGAATATATGTACAGTCAGGTAATATATAGACGTCTCCCCATGAAGTAGAAGTAGAAGTGAAGTGAATTCTTGACAAACTCGACTTTCTGACTGTTTTTCTTTGTGGACTTTCTTTTCTCAATTCTCTAACTTCCTCATCGCTTTTTTTTAAAGGAAAGAAAGAAAAAGATTTAAAAATGGAACAAATGAAAATCGAGCATTTTCAAATTTGCTTTTCATTTGTTTCTTTTTATTTTCAAATTTGATTTTCTTTTTTTTTCAAATTTGCTTTTCGTTTGTTTCCTTTTTATTTTCAAATTTGCATTTCAGTTGCTTTCTTTTCATTTTCAAATTTGATTTTCATTTGTTTCTTTTTAATTCTTAACGTTCTTTTTTCTGATTTCTGTTTACTCTGTTGTTTTTCATTTTTTTTTGTGTCAAAGTTTTCATTGAAAGGTGGGTTTCAAATGGTTTCAAATGAAAACAAAAAAAAGTGAATTTTTGGCAAACTCGATTTTCGTTTGTTTTTCTTTTCTCAATTCTCTGACTTCCTCGTCGTTCTTTTTAAAGGAAATAATGATAAATGACAAATATGAAATGAGAAGGGAGACAAGTGAAAAACAAGGAGAGAAGAAAGAATGATAAAGATTTTAAAATGGAATAAATAAAAATCAAGCATTTTGAAATTTGCTTTCCATTTGTTTTCTTGTTAATATTTCAAATTTGATTTTCATTTGTTTTCTTGTTATTATTAACTTCCTTTTCGTGCTTGATTGTTTTTTAATTTCGAAAAGATCGATTTTCAATTGTTTTTTTATTGGCATTTTTCTCCCAATGTTTATCCTATTGAGTCTCACATTTTTGTGTATTTTTTTTAAATAACTGAATTTGTTTTATGGCAGTCTTCCAGAGTTGAGCTGATTTAAACCATTTGATTAAAATCATGACGTTTAAAATCATTTACTTTAATCAAGCGATTTAATTTTTTTTTTAAATATGTAACGATTTTTTAAGAAATTAAAAAAAAAATAACACAAAATAAATAATAATGGGTCCACCTTTTTTCTAAAATTAAACAATGTCAAAAATTCGACAATTGTGCAATTTTTGATGTAAAAAACAAAAGACGATCGATTAAAAAATCAAGGAAATTTATAAAATTTAAAAAAATAATACAAATAAATAATAATTTTAAAAAAACGGTTATTAAATAAACAAAATTGAGTCAGCTTTTAATAATTAAGATACGTTTTAAGACATTTGACAATTATAGTGCAATTTTTGGCGTAAAGTAAAACAAAAGACGATCGATTAAAAAAATCAAGAAAATTTATAAAATAAAAAATAATAATACAAATAAATAATAATAATAAAATTCTCATTAAATAAACAAAATTGGGCCGACTTTCAATAATTAAGATACGTTTTAAGAGATTTGACAATTCGAGTAATAAAGAAAATTAAAAAATAACAAATATTTATAAATAAAAAAAATAACAAACATTTATAAAATTAAAAAAAAAACTCTTTAATTAAACAAAATTGAATCGATTTTCCATATTAATTAAGATATACTTTAAGACATTTGACAATTGTGCAATTGTTCACGTAAAATAAAAGAAAAGACGATCGATTAAAAATTCAACAAAATTTATAAAATTAAAAAAAAATAATACAAATAAATAACAATAAAAAAATCTCATTAAATAAACAAAATTGGATCGACTTTTAATAATTAAGATAAGTGCAATTTTCGACGTAAAGTAAAACAAAACACGATCGAGAAATAAAGAAAATATATAAAATTAAAAGAAATAAAAATTTATAAAATTAAAAAAAATTAACAAAAATTTATAAAAAAAATAATAGAGATTAAAAAAAATCTCTTTAAATAAACAAAATTGAATCGACTTTCTATAATTAAGACGTAATTGGACGTAACTATAATTGAACATAAAATAAAACAAAAGACGATCGATTAAATAAATCAAGAAAGCTCATAAAATTAAATAATATAAATAATAATAAAAAAATTCTATACATACGTTCTATACATAATTAAGAAAAATTTGAAGTTATTTGACAATTGCGCAATTTTTGACGTAAAGCAAAACAAAAGGCGATCGAGAAATTTAAAAAAAAATTATAAAATTAAAAAGAAATAACAAAAATAAAATAAAACAAAACCGGGTCGGCTTTCTTAAATTAAGATATTATTTTAAGACGTTTGACAATTGTGCAATTTTTGACGTAAAATAAAACAAAAGACGATCGATTAAATAAATGAAGGAAATTTATAAAATTTAAGAAAGTAACATAAAAGTAAAAAAATCATTAAATGAACGAAACTGTTGACAAGACAACCAGACAGTTGACAATTGTAGAATTTTTGACGTAAAATTAAACAAAAGAGGATCGTCGAATAAATAAAGAACATTCATAAAATTTCAAAAAATAATAATTAAATTATTAATTATAATTAAAAAATATATTTTGAGACATTCAACAATTGTGCAATTTTTGACGTAAAATAAAACAAAAGACGATCGATTATATAATTGAAGGAAATTTATGAAATTTAAAAAAATAACATAAGAAATTAAAAAATTCATTAAATGAACGAAACTGTTGACAAGACAACCAGACAGTTGACAACTGTACAATTTTTGACGTAAAATTAAACAAAAGACGATCGACGAATAAATGAACATTCATAAAATTTAAGAAAAAAATAACATGAATGAAAAATTCTCATTAAATAAAAACAAAACTTTGTCGACTTTTTATAATTAAAAAATATATTTTGAGACATTCGACAATTGTGCAATTTTTGACGTGAAATAAAACAAAAGACGATCGATTCAAAAATCAGGAACATTTATAAAATAAAAAAAGAATAGTATAAATAAATAATAAAACAAAAAAAAATCCCATCAAATAAACAAAACTGGATCGTCTTTCTGTAATTAAGACATTTGACAATTATTGTGCAATTTTTGACGCAAACTAAAACAAAACACGATCGAGAAACAAAGAAAATTTATAAAATTAAAAAAAAATAGCAAAAATTAAAACAAAATCTCTTTAAATAAACAAAATTGGATCAGCTCTCTATAATTAAGATATATTTTAAGACATTTGACGATTATGCAATTTTTGACGTACACACTTAAAGTAAAACAAAAGACGATCGAAAAGCAAAGAAAATTTCTCATTAAAATTAACGAAATGCAGCGCTTTTGCTTTTTTTATTCGAAAATATTAATAAAAAATCGAGATTTTTTTATTCAAATCGGATTGATCTATTTGAAAAACCGTGATTTTTATCAACGCTGCAATTTTTTTCTTCAAAATTCCACATTTATCTTTCGAAATTCTCCACCGGGTGTACGATTTAGTTTTCAATTATTTTAGCTTTCAAATCGAAGTTAAAATTTTCACACTCGGTCCGGACGGTTTTGTCTTTCGCTTGAAAAATCGATTTTTCTTGAAAAAGTATGTAAGTTAAAGCGCAGTTTAGTTTCTTCCTCCTCCCCCAAGTGCGTCTAAAAAAAAAAATTGAGTTCAAATAGCGCAATTTCGGCCGATCTGGCAACCCTGCGCCGTTGACTTACACGAACGAATACAGATGGCGCCGTTGACTTACACGAACGAATACAGATGACCTATATGAACGAATACAGATGGCGCCGTTGCAACCACACGTATTTAAGTTTCAATCGATCAATTTAATTTAAATAACGCATGTAATAATAACAATAATAATAATAATAATAATACACAGTTTTGTTTTCGCTGAAGTGTCAGTTAAATCATAAAATTTAGCTTATTTGCTTTATCTCCTCGCCCCCACCTCCTCGAGGTTGGCGGTACTGTTACGTCGTCGTCGTCGTCATTCGGCGGGCGATCTTATTTAAATTAATGACGCGCGCTTTTCAATTTAAACGTTATTATTCACCCCGGGGCGCTAAAGTTTCACGCCCTTAGAACACGAACGTCATCATCGTTTTTGCCCGCGCGTGGAACACATTAATTCGACGCCCACTCGATCCGTTTCGGCGCTTAGCATTTCGTGGCCGGGCTTCATTCATGAGGCCGAACAATATGAGGCGGCGTCATTATCATAATGAATGACATTTCGAGGGCGGCGTGCAGCGCAGGGCGAGAAGAAGAAGTAGAAGAACAACGGACGGTGTAAAGGGCAGCAGTAAATATCACGCGAATAATCAATTTGCAGTGACGGGCCGGTGATGACGTCATTTCTAATCGCGAACATCTCGTTTTTGTTGGGCCGTCACACACCCACGCACTTAATAATACACAGATACAGAAGTTCGTCGGGTGAGTTCACAGACGTACGTTCGGTGCGTCGGACGAGACGGGTGATGGTTGGTGGGGCGCGGATTGAATCCGAGTAAACTCTCATCAATGAAATGACGTGACTGCGAGGCGATTGGAGGACGCCCACGTATTCACGTGACCTTCGGCCAATCGGCTGCGCCGTAATATGTCGATTTTCACCCGCACGCCCTCGCACAATAGCTGGACGGAACGCACCGTCGTGCGATAATCATTCCGAGTTGTGTCGCGGTGGGTAGCGTGTGCCAGTTTGAGTTTCGCGCTTGCCTCCAAAGTTTCTGACAGAACTAACTTGAAACCATGCGTAAAATATAAGTGCAGTTCGGCGGAGAGTACATTGGAGGTTAGTTTCACAAAAAAAAAAAAAAAAAAACAATCGAAGAACGAAAACTATAGAACGATGCCGACCACGGCTGACTCCGATTATGATTGCGTATCGAAAGAGTGGTTGTTCTCTCAGCTGCGTAGTGACTCCAAGATTCTAGTGATTTTAGACTGTCGCAGTTCCAACGAATACGGCGAATCGCATATCAGAAGCGCCGTCAACTTCTCGATCCCTTCGATCATGTTGAGGCGCTTGGCCACGGGCAAGATTGATTTGATTTCGACCATCAAGTGCAGAGAGCTCAAGAACAAAATATGCAGTACTTACAAGGATAATCTTTTCGTGCTCTACAACGACTTGGACATACAGCAGTCGAGCGATTCTGTACTGAGTGTTTTGATGCGAAGACTGACTCAAGATGGATGCCAGGTTTTTTGCCTGAAAGGTTAGTACACACACGGTTTGTTTACGCCGCGCACCAAAACGGGTTTCCACTCGCGTAATTTACTGTTCGTTTCGCCTTACTACGGCCGATTCTTTGTTCGTCGCTCTGTTTTCCTCTCCCGATCCACAGGTATAGCCGGCCAGACAAGTGCTGTGCATGTGCACTCACTTGTTCACTCTTATCCGATTGGAACGGATTCGGAACGGATTTACGATGTTCATTGAAAATTTTTCTGATTACATGAACGTTTTCAGGCTCCCATTCATACGAATGTAATAAATCGCATGCACATAATCGAGATTAAAGCGTGCCGCGCCGAATTAATTCGGGTAATGATTGGGGCACGTCGCCGTCGCTTGGCGTGAAAATATTTATTTACGTTTGACAGGAACAAATGACGGTCGACCGGATGTCGCCTGGTTTTTTTTTTTCGCGCCGCGTTTGTTTTGTTACCGCTCGCTCGCGCTCTTTTCCTGCTTTCAGAATATTTTTCGAGGGTAAACATAAACGTGAAACGCACGAATAAAATTTACATTATTAAACAAATACGAAGTTGTAATGAAAATTTCGAATGTCACTGTCATTCATCTGTTTTTCTTTAAAGAAACAAATGAAAAGCAAATTCTTGATTTTCATTCAAATACGAAGTTGTAAATAAAATTTCGAATGTCACTGTCATTCATCTGTTTTTCTTTAAAGAAACAAATGAAAAGCAAATTCTTGATTTTCATTCAAATACGAAGTTGTAAAGAAAATTTCGAATGTCACTGTCATTCATCTGTTTTTCTTTAAAGAAACAAATGAAAAGCAAATTCTTGATTTTCATTCAAATACGAAGTTGTAAAGAAAATTTCGAATGTCACTGTCATTCATCTGTTTTTCTTTAAAGAAACAAATGAAAAGCAAATTCTTGATTTTCATTCAAATACGAAGTTGTAAAGAAAATTTCGAATGTCACTGTCATTCATCTGTTTTTCTTTAAAGAAACAAATGAAAAGCAAATTCTTGATTTTCATTCAAATACGAAGTTGTAAATAAAATTTCGAATGTCACTGTCATTCATCTGTTTTTCTTTAAAGAAACAAATGAAAAGCAAATTCTTGATTTTCATTCAAATACGAAGTTGTAAAGAAAATTTCGAATGTCACTGTCATTCATCTGTTTTTCTTTAAAGAAACAAATGAAAAGCAAATTCTTGATTTTCATTCAAATACGAAGTTGTAAAGAAAATTTCGAATGTCACTGTCATTCATCTGTTTTTCTTTAAAGAAACAAATGAAAAGCAAATTCTTGATTTTCATTCAAATACGAAGTTGTAAAGAAAATTTCGAATGTCACTGTCATTCATCTGTTTTTCTTTAAAGAAACAAATGAAAAGCAAATGCTTGATTTTCACTTGTTCCATTTTTAAATTTTTCCTTTAAAAAGAGCGACGAGGATTGAGAATTGAGAAAAGAACGTGCACAAAGAAGAAACAAACGAAAAAATCGAATTTGACAAAAATTCACTTCACTTCTACTTCATGGGGTGACGTCTTTTTATTACCTGACTGCACATATATTCAAATTCTTTTTTCTTTGTGGACGTTCTTTTCTCAATCCTCTCACTTCCTCGTCGCTCTTTTTAAACGAGACAACGATTAAGGTTTAAAACAAATGAAAATCGAGCATTTTCAAATTTGATTTTCGTTTGTTTCTTTTTAATTCTTAACGTTTTTTTTTCCTGATTTCTGTTTACCATGTCGTTTTTAATTTTTTTTTTTTTTTTTTTTGAGTATTGAAAATTGTAAGTATTGAAAGGTGGGTTTCAAATTAAAACAAAAAAAAAAAAACGTGAATTTTTGGCAAACTCGTTTTCGTTCCATTCTCGATTCTCTCACTTCCTCGTCGCTCTTTTTAAAGGAAAAAAATGATAAAGATTTAAAAATGGAACAAATGAAAATCGGGCACTTTAAATTTGCTTTTCCGTTTGTTTTCTTTTTCTTTTCAAATTGGATTTGTATTTGTTTTTCAAATTTGCTTTTCGTTTGTTTTTTTTTTCTTATTTTGAAATTTGCTTTTCATTTGTTTTCTTTTTCTTTTCAAATAGGATTTTCGAATTTGTTTTTCATTTGTTTTCTTCCTATTTTCAAATTTGTTTTTCAATTGTTTTCTTCTTATTTTCAACATTGCTTTTCATTTGTTTCTTTTTATTTTCAAATTTGTTTCTCGTTTGTTTTCTTTTTCTTTTCATGTTTGATTTTCATTTGTTTTCCAAATTTGATTTTCATTTGTTTTCTTTTTATTTCCAAATTGGATTTGCATTTGTTTTTCAAATTTGCTTTTCGTTTGTTTTTTTCTTATTTTGAAATTTGCTTTTCATTTGTTTTCTTCTTATTTTCAAATAGGATTTTCGAATTTGTTTTTCATTTGTTTTCTTCCTATTTTCAAATTTGTTTTTCAATTGTTTTCTTCTTATTTTCAACTTTGCTTTTCATTTGTTTCTTTTTATTTTCAAATTTGTTTCTCGTTTGTTTTCTTTTTCTTTTCATGTTTGATTTTCATTGGTTTTCCAAATTTGATTTTCATTTGTTTTCTTTTTATTTCCAAATTGGATTTGCATTTGTTTTTCAAATTTGCTTTTCGTTTGTTTTTTTCTTATTTTGAAATTTGCTTTTCATTTGTTTTCTTCTTATTTTCAACTTTGCTTTTCATTTGTTTCTTTTTATTTTCAAATTTGCTTCTCGTTTGTTTTCTTTTTCTTTTCAAATTTGCTTTTCACTTGTTTCTTTTTATTTTGAAATTTGTGTTTCGTTTGTTTTCTTTTTATTTTCCTATTTGCTTTTCGTTTGTTTTCTTTTTATTTTGAAATTTGATATTCATTTGTTTTCTTTTTCTTTTCAAATTGGATTTTCATTTGTTTTCCAAATTTGCTTTTCATTTGTTGGATTTTCGTTTGTTTCTTTTTAGTTTTAAATTTGCTTCTCGTTTGTTTTCTTTTTATTTTCGGATGTGTTTTTCATTTGTTTCTTTTTATTTTCAAATTTTATTTTCGTTTGTTTCCTTTACATTTTCAAACTTGCTTTTCATTTTGTTTTCTTTTTATTTTCAAACTTGCTTTTCATTTTGTTTTCTTTTTATTTTCAAATTTGTTTTCTTTTCTTTTCAAATTTAATTTTCATTTACTTTCTGTTTCAAATTTGATTTTCATTTGTTTTCTGTTTCAAATTTATTTTCATTTGTTTTCTGTTTCAAATTTGATTTTCATTTATTTCTTTTTAACGTTCTTTTTTTCTGATTCTATTTAGTCTCAAATTATTTTTCATTGAAAAAAAAAAAAAACGTGAATTTTTGACAAACTCGATTTTCGTTTGTTCTTGTTCCTTGTGGGCGCTCTTTCCTCAATTCTCTCACTTCCTTCGTCGTTCTTTTTGAAGGAAAGAATGAAAAAGATTTAAAAATGGAACAAACAAAAGTCAAGCGTTTTCAAATTTGCTTTTCATTTGTTTTCTTTTTGCTCTCAGATTTGCACTTCATTTGTTTCTTTTTATTTTCAAGTGTGATTTTCGTTTTTCTTTTTATTTTCAAATTTCAGTTTCGTTTGTTTTCTTTTTTATTTTCAGATTTGAGTTTCGTTTGTTTCCTTTTTATTTTCAAATTTGATTTTCTTGGTTTTTTTTTTTTTGGCAAGATCGATTTTCAATTTTTTTTTTTTTGACATTTTTCTCCTAATATTTATCCCATTAAAAGCCTCACATTTTGTGTATTTTTTTTTAATAATTGAATTTGTTTTATGACAATTTTTCAGGGTTGAGCTGACTTAAACCATTAGATTAAAATCATGACGTTTAAAATCAATTATTCTAATCAAGCGATTTTAATTTTCTTAAATAATGATTTTCATTGTATAATTAAATACAGAGGTCTTGGAATTTAAGCGCGATTCTCACTATACGGAACGCCAACGAATGTCGTAGTATTTAAGCGCTATTCTCACTATACGAAACGTGAACGTACGTCATAGGATTTAAGCACGATTCTCACTCTACGGAACGTCAACGTATGTCATAGGATTTAAGCGCAATTCTCACTACGGAACGTCTACGTACGTCATATGATTTAGACGCGATTCTCACTATACTGGACGTCAGCGTACGTCATAGGATTTAAGCGCGACTATCACTATACGGAACGTCAACGTATGTCATAAGATTTAAGCGCAATTCTCACTATAAGGAACGTCTACGTACGTATAACTAATTACAGAGGTCATAAGATTTAAGGGCTAATGTCACTATAGAGAACGTGAACGTACGTCATAGCATTTAAGCGCGATTCTCACTATACGGAACGCCAACGTATGTCATATGATTTAAACGCTATTCTCACTATACGGAACGTCAACGTACGTTATAGGATTTAAGCGCGATTCTCACTATACGGAACGTCAACGTACGTATAATTAAATACAGAGGTCATAGGATTTAAGCTTGCAGGCAAAATATCTTGATCCAGACCTGGTGTTAACTCAAAGAAACCTCCGTTTTATATAAACGAAACGTCTTGTTTATTTGCGCACGTCGCGGATATCCGACGATGAGTTTTTCGGTTTTATTGCGGCGTGCGAATTTAACGGGAGCTGTAAACAGGACGTTTTTTGATTAGCCATAATTAACGCGGCAGGCCAGGCCAGGCCTGGATTGTAATGGGGCTTGCGAGGAGGGATCGCGTCGCATTCCGGCCGCATTGAAAGGTGAAAGGTCGGACTACAAAACGACCGCAGATATCCAGCTCAAATGGATTTTCCCCCCCTCGACCGCCTGACGGAATGAATGACTGAATCATTGCCTTTGTCGTAAATTATTTATTTTAACGCCGCGCCGCAGCGAAAAAAAACGTTTCGTACGCGCGCCGCGGTGACTCAAACGCAGATATTTAATTTTCGGTTTGTATAAAACATATTTTTATATTCTGAGAGAGGCGGGCTATTTCTGAACGCGCGTTCATGTAAAATACGGCCCGAGTTAAATTGATGACTTCGTAGTGGGCTATAAAAAGGGTTCTTATGAGGAAGTCGTCGTCGGTTTAGTCTGAAAACGCTTAGTAATTACCGTTCTGGGAATCGTTCGATTATTTGGCAACCGTTGAGTAACAAAGCCACACTTTTATTTTCAACTTCTTAAGAGTCATTGATGACTTAACATTAATTTACATAAGTTACATAAGCTGAGGTTGTCCAAGTGAAGGCTTCAATGGGATACCAAGCGTTAGGTAAGACGACAAACAGAGGATCTTCCTAGATATAATGAGAAAACAAATGAAAAAGAGAAATCCCAAACACCAAGGTCAAAGAAAAAGAGCAAATCTGCAACTACAAGCAGAATTAAATTAAAATTAAATCTAAATGGAAAGTTAAGAAATTCCATTGTATACATGTACCATGCGATCAAATAAAAATAAATTATTCACACTGTGTTGTTTATGGCCTATACCAGAGATGGCGGTCGTTGGAAACAGAAAAAAAGTTAGGTTATGTTACACCTCAACTTGACAATGACGGGTAATGGATTTGCCAATATTTGCACCTAGCCTTAATACTTAAGGTCGTTATATATTATCCATTCACTTGACGTCTGCACTGTCAAACTGATGGTATGTTGGCATCATTGCACATTTGTGACATTTCCTGTACCTCTGTCGATCACTAATTGATTTAATTTATTTTAATTTAGAGAATATTTAACCACAGTTGCCAGATCTACGAAAAACACAAAACAAAAAGCAAATAAAACTGACATCTAGTGGTGATAAGAATACTATCTGCAGAAGGAAAAGACAATCAACACCATCTATTGGACAATTTTTACCAATAATGACATTTTTTTTAATTTATGAAACGTAGTATTTTTTAAAATTTTGTAGAGAAAACGCACCTGACATCTGGTGGTGACAAATACGCTCTCTGTAGAAGGAAAACAATCAAAATAAAAAGACAGTTACGCCATCTATTGGAGAATTTTTCCCAATATTGACATTTTAGACATTTTTCCAATTTGAAGAGAGAACGTAGCTGACATCTAGTGGTGGCAAATGTGCAGAAGAAACACAATTAAATCGTGTTTTTTTTAATGCAAACAAAAAATATTTTGGGGCGCCCTCTGTCGATCACCAATTCATTTAATTTATTGTAATTTACAGAATATTTAACCACAGTTGCCAGATCTACGAAAGACAAAAAACAAAATAAAGTCGACATCGAGTGATGGCGGCAGGAATACTATCTGTAGAAGGAAAACGATAAAAGAAAAAGACAATCAAGGCCATCTACTGGAGAATTTTTCCTAATATTGACTCTTTTGAAATTTATGAAAAAAAAAACCGTGGCGTTTTTTTTTAATTTTGTAGAGAAAACGTAGCTGACATCTCGTGAAAGAAAACAATTAAAAAAGAGACAATCAACGCCATCTACTGGACAATTCTCAATATCGACATTTTTGAAATTTATTAATTAAAAAAAAAACTTAGCATTTACTGGATAATTTTTCCCAATATTGACATTTTAGACATTTTTTTAATTCTGAAGAGAAAACGTAGCTGATACCTAATGGTGAGAAATACGCTCTCTGTAGAAAGAAAACAATCAAAAGAAAAAGACAGTTGTGCCATCTACTACATAATTTTTCCCAATACTGAGATTAAAAAAAAATTGAATAGAAAGCGTAGCTGACTTCTAGTGCTCTCCGTAGAAGGAAAAAAATAGATAGGCTACGCCAACTACTGAATAATCTGCTTCAATATTGTCACTTCTGAAATTTTGAAGAAAAAACGTAGCTGATATTTATGTAGAAGGAAAATAATCAAAAGGAAAAGGCAATCACTCCATCTACTGGATATTTCTTGTTTCAATATTGACATTCTTCAAATTTTGAGAAACGAAAACGTAGCCGACATCTAGTGGTACTTTCTGTAGAAGGGAAAAAATCCGAACAAAAGGGGAAGGAAACACTTATGGTAACTACTGGATATTTTTTCCTAATACTGACATTAAGAAAACATTTGAAGAGAAAGCGTAGCTGACATCTAACGGTGACAAAAGTGCCCTCTGTAGAAAGAACGGAGTTAAAAAAAAGACAATTACGTTATCTATTGGATTTGTTCAATATTGGCATTTTCAAATATTGAAGAAAAAAACGTAGCAGTTTTTTTAATTTTGAAGAGAAAACGTAGCTGATATGTAGTGGCGACAAATGTGCACTCTGTAAAAGGAAAACAATCTAAAGAAAAACAGTTGCGCCACTTACTGGACTCTTTTTTCAAACATTGACATTTTAGACATGTTGGAAATTAAAAAAAAAAGCGTAGCTGACATATAGTGGTGACAAATACGCTTCGTATAGAAGGAAAACAATTAAAAGAAAAAGACAGCTACGCCATCCACTGGATATTTTTTCCCTTTTTGAAATTTTAGACATTTTTCTAATTTTGAAGAGAAAACGTAGCTGACATCTAGTGGTGTTAAATGTGCTCTCTGCAGAAGGAACGGAATTAGAAGAAAAATCTATTGGATTTGTTCAATATTGACATTTCCAAATATTGAAGAAAAGAACGTAGCATTTTTTTAATTTTGAAGAGGAAACGTAGCTGTTACCTAGTGGTGACAAATGTGCTTCCCTGTAGCAGGAATAGAATTAAAAGAAAAAGACAATTACGTCAACTATTGGATTGACATTTTCAAATTTTGAAGACAAAACGTAGCTGTCATCAAGTAATCACAAATGTGCTTTTCGTAGAAGGAACACAAAAGAAAAATTCAATTACGCCATCTACTGGATCTCTTCTAACATTGACACTTTTCAAATTTTGAAGAAAAAACGTAGCTGATATCTCTGTAGAAGGAGAATAATCAAAAGAAAAAAACAATCACTCTCTTTACTGGATATTTCTTTTTTCAATATTGACATTTTCTAATTGTGAATAAAAAACGTAGCTGTCATCGAGTGGTCACAAATGCGCTATCGGCAGAAGGAACACAAAAGAAAAAGACAATCACGCCATCTATTGGATATTGACATTTTAGACTTTTGCTAATTTTGGAGAGAAAACGTAGCTGACACCTAATGGCAACAAACGTGGTCTATGAAGAAAGAATGGAAGTAGACGAAAAAGACAATCACGTCATCTGCTGGATTTCACATTTTTAAATCTCAAATAAAAAACGTAGCTGACATCTAGTGGAGACAAATGTGCTCTCTGTGGAAAAAACGGAATTAAAAGAAAAACACAATTACGTCATCTATTGAATTTTTCTTTATTTAAACTTTCAAATTTAAAAAAAAAAAAAAACGTAGCTGACATCTAGTGACAGTTACTATTGGCTAATTTTTTCTAATGTTGACATTTTTCAAATTTCAAAGGAAAAACGGCAACGGGAAAATGAACAAAAGAAAAAGACAGTTACGCCATCTACTGGATAATTTTCCCCAATATTGACATTTTAGACGTTTTTCTAATTTTGAAGAGCAAACGTAGCTGACATCTAGTGGTGAAGGAACATGATTAAATCATGTTTTTTTTAGTGGGGCGCTCTCTGTCGATCAATTTAATTTATTTACAGAATATTTAACCAGTGTTGCCAGATTTACGAATTTTTCTCTAACTCTGGCGACTCCAATAATTTACATAAGCGCAAGCAAAACACTTTGCGACGTTGCCAGATCTTCAATAATTTCATCAAATTCGAACGAATTTATACAATAAATTACTTTCGCTTCTATTTTCTTAAAAAGAATCCACTGTGTTCATATACCATGCGATCAAATACAAATAAATGATTCACAATGTGTTAATGTATGTCCCATGCCATTAGAGCCAGAAGAAAAAGTTAGGTTATGTTATATTACAACTTGACAGTGACAGGTAACATGACAATCGAGGCTGAGTTTGTTTTTGCAACTCTGCACCGAGTGTAAAAACGAACTCGGGCGAAGTTAATCAATTAAATTCCTTCCTGCAAAGCAAAATTAATGAAAGTTCTTAATATATGTGTATATACTTTTTGTTTCAATCAATAAACCACCCCTTGAATGAATCTACTAGAAGTCTTAATATCACAAACTGAAATATAAATAAGTAACGCACACGTGTAGGCGACTTGGAATTAATTAATTTTTTTTTAATTGCGGTACGTGCGCACGTACTCCGCAGGACCGGACTGCATGTATTTATGTATGTAATATGTATACAAGCATGTATGTATCTACATAAAGTCAATATTAGTCGGAGGAGAGTTTTTGTGTAACGCGCGTCGAAATCGGGAGGGCCAAACGGGTGCGTGGGCTTATCAGTGCTAAAATTGGCAGAACGACGGGCGCACCCTTGGAGTCGCCCTTGAATTTCCCCTCCTCGGGAGCGTGGGCGAGCGGCATCTACCCACGCGCGCCCACGCGGAACGATCGCGTGGGCCGAGACTTCATAGACTCCCTGTCCCGATACCGGTTTGCGGGCCGGGTCCTGGACTCCCTCTCCGCAGAAGAACCGCCGTAAAATTTATCGTCGATTGCCGGGTTTTATTGCGGGGGCCTTATTATTATTTAGTGCCCCACGAAACAAAAAAAAATTAAATTAAAAGACGCGCGCGCGTCTGTAAAGTTCGCACGTTTCCAGCTAATATAATCTACAGGATGTTTATTATACGTCGACAAATCAAATTACTAGTAACATTAAAAAGAAATTCCTTCACTATACATATTATTAAACTAGAGTTCAATTAAAAAACTCATCAAGTTGGTTTTGATTTTTTAATGAAAGGCGACTTCCTAAATCGATTGACGTTTGTTTGAAGAATGTCAAATAGTTAATATTTTGTTTACCTAAACCTGACCTGACATTTCATGTTCTTCCAATATAAGACCTGCTTCATTCACAATATCATGAAAGATTCAAAGGCTACTCGATGAATTTTTTTATTGAACAGCCGGTAGAATTCAAACAATCTCTTTGTACTCGTGGTTTTAGTAATCAAATAGACAAAGGCGATTTTTATTCTTTTCTCTGCTCTTTTTTTCTATTTTAACTTGTGAACGTCGAAAAAACTGTTCACTTCACTTTACTAGCCCAAGTTTAACGTAAAAGAACTTGAATTTTTTCCGAACGCCCTGTATAATTTTGAAGAGAAAACGCAGCTGCCATCTGGTGATGATAAATGTGCTCTCTGTAGAAGGAAGATAATCAAAAGTGAAAGACAGTTACACCATCTACTGGATATGTTTTTTTTAAACATCGACGTTTTAGACATTTTGAAATTTAGTAATAAAAAAACGTAGCTGACATCTAGCGGTCACAAATGTGCTCTCTGTAGAAGGAACACAAAAGAAAAAGATTGGATAATGTTTTCCAACATTGACATTTTTTTTTAATTTTGAAAAAAAAACGTAGCTAGTTTTTCCCAATATTGACATTTCAGATAACATTTTTCTAATTTAGAGGAGAACCCGTAGCTGTCGTCTAATGATAACAAATGTGCTCTGTACAAGGGGTGGAAGTAGAAAAAAAAAACAATCACGTCATCTGTGGATTTGACATTTTCAAATTTCAAATAAAAAACGTAGCTGACATCTAGTTGTGTTCTCTAGAGAAAGAACATAATTAATTAACTACGCTATCTACTGGATAGTCTATTCTAATATTGACACTTTTCGAATTTGGAAAAAAAACGTAGCTGATATCTCTGTAGAAGGAAAATAATCCAAAGAAAAAGACAATCACTCCCTCTACATTTTCAAATTTTGAAGAAAAACGTAGCTGTCATCAAGCAGTCACAAATGTGTTCTCTGTAGAAGGAACACAAAAGAAAAAAATTGGATAATATTTTCCAACGTGACATTTCTTTAATTTTGAAAAAAAAAAAAGTAGCTCACATCTTGTGATGACAAATAATTCTTCCCAATATTGTCATTTCAGCCAACATATTTCTAATTTAGAAGGGAAATATTGAAGAAAAAAACGTAACATTTTTTTGAAGAGTACGTAGCTGACATCTAGTGGTGACAAATGTGCTCTCTGGAGAAGGAACACAATTAAAAGAAGAAGACAGCTACCCCATCTACTGGATAATCTATTCCAATATTAACACTTTTCAAATTTTGAAGAAAAAACGTAGCTAATGTCTCTCTAAAAGGAAAATAATCAAAAGAAAAAGACAATCACTCCCTCTACTGGATATTTCTTTATTCAATATTGACATTTTCAAATTTTGAAGAAAAAACGTAGCTGTCATCAAGTGGTCACAAATTGCTCTCTGTAGAAGGAACACAAAAGAAAAAGACAATCACGCCATCTACTGGATAATTTTTCCCAATATTGACATTTTAAACATTTTAGTCTAATTTTTGAGAGAAAACGTAGCTGATATCTAGTGGCAACAAATGTGGTCTCTGAAGAAGGAATGGAAGGAGAAGAAAAAGACAATCACGTCATCTGCTGGACTTGACATTTTCAAATTTCAAATAAAAAACGTAGGTGATATTTACTGGTGACAAATGTGCTCTCTGGAGAAGGAACACAATTAAAAGAAGAAGGCAGCTACCCCATCTACTGGATAATCTATTCCAATATTGACATTTTCAGCCATCAAGTGGTCACAAATTGCTCTCTACAGAAGGAGCACAAAAGAAAAAGACAGTCACGCCAACTACTGGATATTTTTTCCAATATTGACATTTTAGACATTTTTCTAATTTAGAAGAGAAAACGTAGCTGACATCTAATGATAATAAATGTGCTTTATAGAAGGAATGGAAGTAGAAAAAAAGACAATCACGTCATCTGCTGGATTTGACATTTTCAAATTTCAGATAAAAACGTAAAAATTTTATGAAAATTAATTAAAATTGTATAACTGGCAGTATAGAAAGTGTTAGGAAAGAGTTTATACATGTATTTCGGCCTTATTGGGCTTCATCAGAACTCTGTACCTTAAAAAATTTTGGTTTATTGAAAAATTTAGAAAAACTTACCCCTTTTTTTTTTTTTTTTTTTTTTTTCTTTCTATACTGCCAGTTATACAATTTTAATTAATTTTCATAATTTTCATCTGGCAAGAAAACTTGATTTTGTAAAAATTTTAGTCTAATTTTGGAGAGAAGACGTAGCTGATATCTAGTGGCAACAAATATGGTCTCTGAAGAAGGAATGGAAGTAGAAGAAAAAGACAATCACGTCATCTGCTGGACTGGACATTTTCAAATTTCAAATACAACGTAGCTGACATTTACTGGCGACAAATGTGCTCTCTGGAGAAGGAACACAATTAAAAGAAAAAGACAGGCTACGCCATCTATTGGATAATCTATTCCAATATTGACGCTTTTAAAATTTTGAAGAAAAAACGTAGCCGTGTCTGTAGAAGCAAAGTAATCAAAAGAAAAAGACTACTGGATATTTATTTTTTCAATATTGACATTCTTCAAATTTTGGAAAAAGGAAACGTAGCCGACATCTAGTGGTGACAAATGTAGAAGGAAACAATCAGAACAAAAGAGAAAAAAAAACAGTTATGTCATTTACTGGATATTTTTCCGAATGACATTTTTAAAAGATTTTTGAAGGGAAAACGTAGCTGACATCTAGTGTGACAAATGTGCTCTCTGAAGAAGAAACGGAATTAAAAGAAGACAATTACGTCATCTATTGGATTTTTTCAATATTGACATTTTCAAATTTTGAAAAAAAAACGTAGCATTTTTTAATCTTGTAGAGAAAACGTAGCTGACATCGAATGGTGACAAATGTGCTCTCTGTAGAAGGAATACAATTAAAAGGAAAAGGCAGTTAATGCCGTCTACCGGATAATTTTTCTCGGTACTGATAAAAAAAAATTAAAGAGAAAACGTAGCTGACATCTCTCTATAGAAGGAACGGAATTAAAATAAAAAGACAATTACGTCATCTATTGGATATTTTCTATATTGACATTTTAAAATTAAAAAAACGTAGCATTTTTTTTTAATTTTGAAGAGAAAACTTAGCCGACATCTAGTGGTAACAAATATTCTCTGTGGAAGGAAACCAATCAAAAGAAAAAGACAGTTACGCCATCAACTGGATAATTTTCCCCAATACTGACATTTAAAAGAAATTTGAATAGAAAGCGTAGCTGACATCTAGTGGTGACAAATGTGCAAAACAATAAAAAAGAAAAAGACAGTTACGCCATCTACAACATAATTTTTCCCAATACTAAGATTTAAAAAAAATTGAATAGAAAGTGTAGCTGACATCTAGTGCTCTCCGTAGAAGTAAGATAATCAACGCCAGCTATCGAATAATTTTTGCCAATTTTGATTTTAGATATTTCTCTAATTTTGAAAAGCAAAACAGTTACGCCACCTACTGGATTCTTGTTTCAAACATTGACATTTTAGACATGTTTGAAATTTTGAAAAAGAAAAACGTAGCTGACATCTAGTTCTCTGTGGAAGGTAAACAATCAAAAGAAAAAGACAGTTACGCCATCTACTGGATAATATTGACATTTTAGACATTTTTCTAATTTTGAAGAAAAAACGTAGCTGACATCTAGTGGTGACAAACGCGCTCTCTATAGAAAGAAAACAATCAAAAGAAAAAGACAGTTACGCCATCTACTGGATAATTTCTCCTAATACTTTAGAAAAAGAAATTGAATAGAAAGCGTAGCTGACATCCAGCGGTGACAAATGTGCTCTCTAGAAGGAACGGAATTAAAAGAAAACGACAATTACGTCATCTATTGGAATTTTCAATATCGACATTTGCAAATTTTGAATAAAAAACGTAGCTAACAGTTACGCCATCTACTGGCTAATCTTTTGCAATATTGCCTTTTTTCAAATTTCAAAGTAAAACGTAAGCGACTTATCTGTAAAAAGAAAATAAGAAGAAGACAGTTCTGCCATCTACCGGATAATTCTTCCCACTATTGTTTAGTAATTTTGAAGGAAGACCAAATTTGTGGAACACTGTCCAAAACGTTTCCATGGTAACGGAAACGTTAGAAGACGAAGAACCGCAGCTCTCTCCTTTTTCCCTGATGTGGTAGATACTGTTCCTCTACTGTGAACTCTACAGTTTCTTCAATCGTTGGGAAATATATATTAATAATTTAAAGCGTTTGGACAAGGCTATCCAAAACATGTTCACAATAACGTACACATCAGAAAGTGATAGAATCTTCCTCTGTCTCTCTTATTTTAGATTTTACTCGTACGATTTATTCCACTTCTTGAAGTCAGTCCACGACAATCCGTTAAACACGTCAATAGATACGTCAGAAAACAACTGAATTGAACCATAACTCACTCTCTCTTTCCTTACTTTTCAGACCACTCATTAACTACGAACACTCTACTTTTCTAAAGTCGATGGGAAATTAAAAATTCGCGTATGAACATTTTGAAACGTCCACGGTATGAAATATAAGTCTTTTTTTTTTCTTATAAAAGATCATCGTGGGAATCCCCGGATCACAAAAAAATGACAAAGAAGAAGTTTTTAATCAAAAAACTTGAGTGGGAGCCTGACTTTGAAAATGACATAATAAAACGGGAATTTTCCTGTGCACTAAAAGAAGACGAAGGAAAACACGAGATATAATAAATAACTTACTGCACCTCTCTGACGACGTTCACAGTCGATGTCATCGACCGCTCGCTGTTGACGCTTATTTGCAACAAAAAAGACGGTGTCAATACTGCACGAACTGTATTTGCATTTCAGCTTGTTTGAGATCTTTATTTGGAAGTCACGTTTCTGGTCGGATCTAATATTCAAATTAGCCCGGGAAGGGGGCTCAATGAAGCGCGTTAATTACACATTTTTTAACTAACATAAAACGTGTACACACGAAACAATGAATCTACGGTTCCCATCATTTTCGAGCGCATTATTTATAATTCATAAGTAATTGCCGCACGTAAAACGAAACCGTCTAATTGTGTGATGAATACGTTTGTGCGCGGCCAAAGGAAGTACAGCACTATTGTGTTCAGCTTCTGTAATAAAAATAATAATTGTCGCGTAAAGAGGATATCCTCCTCCGGATAAGATCAGAAAGACGTTAAATTTGTATAAAACGGATATGCACGCGCGAGATCTTCCATGAAAAAATCATAAAAAGAACTGAACGCATTAAAAATTAACTTATTATTCGTTTTTTTTTCCACCCCGTTTAATAACGCAAACGTCTGATGCATTATTAATTTTTTTTTAATTCCTTCACAAATAAAATAATCCTATGCAGTGACCTGAGAAGATTATTTGTTTATTATCTACTAGAACAATAAAATGACGTGAACGTTTCGAAATATTTTTTTTTCACCATCGACTTTAAAAAAATAGATTGCCCACAGTAGACAATAAACAGCAACAGTTCCTAAGTAGCTCGATTTGTTTCTTTGTTGCTGGCCCCATTTAATCAATCTAATTTGTTCCTTTGTTCTTGGAACGTTTCCACCATATTCGAGAGAGTTCTAGATGGCACTCGAACCTTCTAGACATTTTAATTTAGCTTTATTATACCGGATGTGAGATAAAAAAATGTCTCGAGTCATGTTTTTTCTTAATTCACCATCGGCTTAAAAAAAAAAAATAGAGTGCTCATTAAAAAATAAACAAAGCATTGGGTAATAATAATAATAATTGTTTATTCACAGTCAGATTCAATTACTTAACATTGTTTCGAACATCTGAATATCTGTTTCCAAATAACTCAATTTGTCTCATTGTTGCTGGCGCCCTCTATCACCAAGTAATCCCAATTTTTTTCCTGATTGCTAGCGCCATCTATCGCCAAGTAATGAAATGTGTTATTTGCGCCATCTCTCACCAAGTAGCACAATTTCTTTCTTTGTACTTCGTGTTTCAGAACGTTTCCACCATATTCGAGATAGTATTAGATGGCACTCCTGCCTTCTAGACATTTCAATTTAGCTTCATTATACCGTGTATGAAATAAAAAAAATGTCGCGAGACATGTTTTCTGATTCACCATCGACTTTAAAAAAACGGAGTGCTCACAGTAAACAATGAACAGCATTGGGTAATGATAATAATTGTTTAATCACAGTGACTCAATTTTTTTTTCTTGGTTGCTAGCGTCATCTATTGCCAAATAATGAAATGTATTTTTTTGCGCCATCTTTCACCAAGTAGCACAATTTCTTTCTGTGTTCTTCGTGCTTCAGAACGTTTCTACCACACTCGAGAGAGTCCTAGATGGCACTCGAGCCTTCTAGACATTTCAGTTTAGCTTTATTATACCGGGTGTGAGATAAAAAAATGTTGAGAGACATGTTTTTTTTAATTCACTATCGACTTTAAAAAAATAGAGTGCTCACAGTAAACAATGAACAGCGCTGGTTAATAATAATAATAATTGTTTATTCACAGTCAGATTCAACTTCTGAACATTATTTTGAACATCTGAACGTCTGTTCCCAAGTAGCTCAATTCGTTTCTTTGTTGCTGGCGCCATCTATCATCAGCTAACATTATGTTTGCAATTTATATTGACTAATTATTTAATGATCTCTAATAGGACTGGTCGATCGTCTTTTGTTTTTCATAAACTGCTTAAGTCGGTCGATAATGAACTTACTACAATACTTATAACTGACTTAGAGCAGCGCCATCTTTGTGTCAATAGCGAAAACTCATTTTTTAAATATTGAATTGAGTGAACAAGTTCGATTGTCTTTTGTTTTTCGTATATCGCTCAAGTCTGTCGATAATGATGAACTTACCACTTTAATTATAAATGATTTAGAGCAGCGCCATCTTTGGGTCAGTAGCGAAAACTCTTTTTTTTAATATTGAATAGTGTACAAGTTCGATCGTCTTTTGTTTTTCATCGATAAATAATGAACTTACTGCTTTAATTATAAATAATTAAGAGCATCGCCATCTTTGGATCACCAGCGAAAGTTTTTGTTTACGATTTTTTTCGACTAATTATTTAATGAGCTTCGAATAGGACTGGTCGATCGTCTTTTGCTTTTCGTAAACTGCTTAAAGTCGGTCGATGACGAACTCGCTACAATACTTATAACTGATTTAGAGCAGCGCCATCTTTGGGTCAGTAGCGAAAACTCAATTGTTTTTTTTTTTTATATATTGAATGGGGTGAACAAGTTCGATCGTCTTTTGTTTTTCGTAAATTGCTCAAGTCGGTCGATAATGAACTTACTACTTTCATTATAAACGATTTAGAGCAGCGCCATCTTTGGATCACCAGCGAAAGTTTTTGTTTGCAATTTTTATCGACTAGTTATTTAACGAGCTCCAGTAGGACTGGTCGATCGTCTTTTGTTTTTTTGTAAGTTGCCTAAGTCGGTCGATGATGAACTCACTACAATACTTATAACTGATTTAGAGCAGCGCCATCTTTGGGTCAGCCGAAAGCTCTTGTTTTTTAAAATGGGGTGAACAAGTTCGATCGTCTTTTGTTTTTCGTAAATTGCCCTCTGTCGGTCGATAATGAACTTAATACATTAATTATAAACGATTTAGAGCAGCGCCATCTTTGGGTCAGCAGCGAATATTTTTGTTTGCAATTTTTATTAACTCAATTCACTCAGTTTTCGCTGCTGAGCCAAAGATGGCGCTGTCGTAAAACATTTATGATTTTATTGCAGTAAGTTCATTACCGACCCACTGAAGCAATTCACGGAAAACAAAAGACGATCGAACTTGTTCACCCCATTCAATAATAAAAAAAAAGAAAAAATGAGTTAATGAAAATTGCAAACAAAAACTTTCGCTGCTGACCCAGACATGGCGATGCTGTGAAAGATTTACGATTTTATTGTAGTAAGTTCATAATCGACCGACTTAAGCAATAAACGAAAAACAAAAGACGATCGATTTGTTCACCCCATTCAAGATTAAAGAAAAATTGAGTTTTCGCTCGTAATCCAAACACGGCGCTGCTGCAAATCATTTATGATGGCGGGCGGAAACTTGATTTTTTTATATTGAATGGGACGAACAAGTCGATCGTCTTTTGTTTTTCGACGGTTGCTTAAGTCGTCGATGATGAACTTACGGCAGCGCCATCTTTGGATAACCAGCGAAAACTCAATTTTTCTTTAATCTTGAATGGGGTGAACAAATCGATCGTCTTTTGTTTTTCGTAGATTGCTTAAATCGGTCGATGTTGGAACTTACTGCAATAAAATTACAAATGTTTGACAGCAGCGCCATCTTTGGGTCAGCAGCGTAAGTTTTTGCTTGCAATTTCTATTAACTCGATTTTTTTTTAACGTGGAATGGAGCGAACGAGTTTTTTGTAAGTTGCTTAAGTGATACAAAGATGGCGCTGCTGTAAATCGTTCATAATTTTATTGCAGTTCGACTTGAGAAGCTTACGAAAAATAAAAGACGATCGAGTTGTTCGCCCCCATTCAGTATTAAAAAGAAATTATTGAATAAAAACTGCAAACAAAGACATTTGAACGTCCGATAAAAACATATAAATATGAAACCGGTTCGTCTTGCTCGTCAGCGAGATATCGGTGTTCGCATAAATAGTGATTGGCTCATTCATTCGAACTTTCATTCATAACGTAACCGCGCGCACCGCAACAGTAAACGTAACGCACATGCAAATTCCTCTGCGTTTACCTGCGGACGTCTTCGGACGGCCCCCGACCAACCGGATGACTGAAATTCCTTCTGGCCGGGTCTTCTTACGAAAAAAAAAAATCAAGATTAAAAAACGTGTCTTACGTGTGTGCGTATGTCACGCAGCGAAGAACTATGCGGCATGCGTGGGTTCGGGTAAGTACATACCTGAGGTGGGTAGGTAGGTGTCCGACCACCAGAAAGAAAGAAAGAACTAGGGAAAGGAAAAAAGGTGGGCCCACGCTTTTCTCGGAACTCATCGTCGGAGAAAAATCGGCCGGCGAGGACGACGACATGTGCGCACGCTGTCGAATTTGGAATGTCGGAATTAACGCTCGCAGGATGGAATTGTGAAATACGAACAGGTGAGACGACCTTGTTACAACCGGTAAAGGCCATAGGCGCCCACAAATAACACGAGCGCCTCGTGTAATTTATTCCAACGTATGCTTTTATGGTGAATTACAACACGCCCGTGTGTTCTTTTTTTTTGTTTTTGTTTTCGATGGCAAGCGAGCAAATGTCGATTGGAAGATAATAAATAATACGTGTGGGAAAGTGGAGATAATCAAATCCACAAGTGTCGATAGTAACTTCAAATTACCAGCGGAGTCTCACCCCTAGAATTTAGGACCTGATACATCGGGTCTTCAACGAAAAAAAGTACATCGAGTTAACGTTGTGTCACAATCAATTATACAGGGTTTCCCAACAGTGCGTTCTCGGAGAAAATCGCTATAACCATTGAAGACATTTTAGAGGTCTACAACATAAAATGATTTCCATCTATACAGAGTGAATCAAAACAGTGGTGGCGGATTTAACTTTTTTATTTCGAATGGCACACCCTATATACGAAACCAAATTTGGATTGCCCATGAAATTCTACGTAGCATATTATTAACTCGAGTGATTGCTACACATTTATTGCTAAAAATTGTGCTGAATGTCATGAAGGAGGAGGAGTTCATGTCTGGAAAGCCCCCCCCCCCCTCCTTTTTTTTCTGAATTTAACATCATAGATTATGTGAATTACGAAACATTATGAAGGCGATCTTCAAGGTGAAACGATATCGAAACAGCACCCATTATATGTGCCATTAATTCCACGAGTACTTAATAACCTAATCCGGTTCGAAGGACAATCGTATATCAATTTAGGATTAAGTTAAAAAACAAGCTGTCGCTGTTCAACTCGATGAACATCGAAAAATTTTAGATTTAAGCAGTTTACGAAAAACAAAAGACGATCGACCGGTCCTATTAGAGCTTTTTAAACAATCGGTTCATAAAAGTTGCAAACATAAACTTTCGCTGATGAGCCAAAGATGGCGTTGCTGTGAACCATCGACCGACTTGAGCAACATACGAAAAACAAAAGACGATCGGACTTGTTCACCTCGTTCAGTATTTTTAAAAAATTTTTTTTTGTTCTAATATTGAATGGAGTGAACAAGTCCGATCGTCTTTTGTTTTACGTAAGTAGCTTAAGTCGGTCGATGATGAACTTACTGCAATAAAATTATAAATGATTTACAGCAGCGTCATCTTTGGATCACTAGCGAAAACTCATTTTTTTTTTTAATTTGGAATGGGGAGAACGAGTCGATCGTGTTTTGTTTTTCGTAAATTGCTCAAGTCGGTAGATGATGAACTTACTGCAATAAAATTATAAACTATTCACAGCAGCGCCATCTCTGTGTCGCTTAAGCAACTTACAAAAAACAAAAGACGATTGACTCGATCGCCCCTTTCAACATAAAAAAAAAGTTGAGTTAATAAAAATAGCAAACAAAAACTTTCGCTGCTGACGTAAAGATGGCGTTGCCGTGCATCATGGACCGACTAAAGCCACTTACGAAAAACAAAAGACGATCGAAGTTGTTCATCCCATTCAATAGTCAAAAAAATTGGGTTTTCGCTTGTGATCCAAAGATGGCGCAGCTGTAAATCACTTGTGATGGCGAAAACTCCTTTTTTTTTTTGGTTTTGATGAGTGGCGTGAACAAGTTCGATCGTCTTTTGTTTTTCGTAAGTTGCTTACAAGTCGGTCGATAACGAACTTACTGCAATAAAATTATAAATGATTTACACCAACGCCATCTTTGGATCACTAGCGAAAACTATTTTTTTTTTTTAATATTGAATGGGGCGAACGAGTCGATCGTGTTTTGTTTTTCCTAAATTGCTTAAGTCGGTCGATGGTGAACTTAGTGCAACAAAATTATAAACCATTTATGCAGCGCCATATTAAGCAATTTCAAAAAAAAAAAACAAAAGACGATCGATTCGTTCGCCCCATTCAATATTAAAAAAAATTGAGTTAATAAAAATTGCAGGCAAAAACTTTCGCTGCTGACCTAAAGATGGCGCTGCTGTGAATCATAGACCGACTTAAGCAACTTACGAAAAACAAAAGACGATCGAATTTGTTCACCCCAAGTAATATTAAAAAAAATTGAATTTTCGCTAGTGATCCAAAGATGGCGCTTTTGTAAACCATTTATTTTTTTTGTTTTGATAGTGAACGGCGTGAACAAGTTCGATCGTCTTTCGTTTTTCGTAAATTGCTTAAGTCGGTCGATAATACACTTACTGCAATAAAAGTGTAAATGATTTACAGCAGCGCCATCTTTGTTTGCAATTTTCTTTAACTCAATTTTTTTTTAATGTGGAATGGGGTGAACGGGTCGATCGTCTTTTGTTTTTCGTATATTGCTTAAATCGGTCGATAATGAACTTACTGCAGTAAAATCATAAATGATTCACAGCAGCGCCATCTTTGGATCAACAGCGAAAGTTTTTGTTTGCAATTTTTATTAACTCATTTTTTTTTTTTTTTAATTGAATGGGACGAACAAGTCGATCGTCTTTTGTTTTCTGCGAGGTGCTTAAGTCGGTCGATAATGAATTTATTGCAATGAAATTGGAAATTATTTACAGCAGCGCCACCTTTGGGTGAGCAGTGAAAGTTTTCGTTCGCAATTTTTCTTAACTCGTTGTTTAATGAGCTGTGTTAGGACCGGTCGATCGTCTTTTGTTTTTCGTAAATTGCGTATATGTCGGTGTTCATTTGTTATTTGGACGAGATAATCAGATTTTCATCAAGTTCGTCGTCATTTGTTTTCGGAAAGGTCAAGAAAATTTCCCTTTTTTTTTTATTTAGTGAATCTACTATTTGAGTGTTTTATTTTTTCTGTACGTTTGGCAGGGGCGACTTCGTAAATAGGTTAGCAATAATCGTGAGTATGTCTGCCGCAGTGTTGCCAACGGAATTGTAGAAATTCCGTTACACCTCCGTTCGACTGAAGTTGGAGTAGCGGCAACTGACGGTCAACGCAACACGTCAGCGTCAACGCAGCTGAGATTGGAGGGAGGTGTAGTGGAATTTTTATAACCCGGTTGGCAACACTTGCTCGGCAGTGCCAACTTAAGACGAGATGTGGAAGTTTTTTTGAATGAATCTTTTAGAACTGATTTGGGGAGGGGGGGCACTAGATAACTGAATCAACACACTACGTGTTCAGGTAAAGCGATTAGTGACATTTTTCTTTTATATCTATCCTCGTCCCCCAAATCGTTTTTATCTAGGGACAAGAAACAGTTGAAGTGACGTTTGACTGTCAGTAACTGTAGCTTGTGCCTCACTTCAAATTTGTTTATTATTGAGCTTTTAATTAAATGAGTGCGCTTTTTCCGTAAAATAAAAATTCTGCATTTCTGACATAAAATTTTTGATTGACGAACAACTTATATAACTGGACATAACCTAATACATTGCTGACTTTAAAGTAATGCCAATTGTGACAAACAGAATTCCCTAATGAATGAAATGGCGTTACCTGTCCATGCAGTGTTGATCTAGTGACCTAGAACGCCATCTTTGGATCAAAAACACGTTATTTGTTTTTTCGTCTGTTCTTAAAGGCTATTGGTAAACAAATTGACAGTTATTATGAATGGGGGTTAAGGCCTCGTCCTTTATCGCTTTGACAATAAAATTTTTTATTTAAATTGAGTTTACGGTGTATATGATACGGCGGCCAACTAAAACATCCACCTATGCAATAAAGCGAAAGTGAAAAGACGGCGGGCGTCGTTGCACGCCGCCGTCGGCTGATCTATATCCGGGCGTTTATAAATCAATGAAACTAAATTTGAATGGGGCCGTGTAGTAAGCGACGAAGGCAGAGGGGGCGTAGGACGATTTCCTCAGACGCGAGGAAGTTTTTCCCACGCGTGCCGCCGGAGTAGGCAGGGTCTCAAATAGCTGGATGTCGCTCATCCGGCCGGAAGTCGTATTCATCCATCACCGTTTCCGGCGCACCTTACCTTGCCGTAGCCTCCGGCGACTGCGTTTCGTTTTTAGCCCGCGCCCGTAATTAGATTCTAAATTGTTAATAATAACTTCCACATGCCGGCCGCCGTCGTCGTAATCGCCGATAAAATGCGTGAAAAACGCCTGTTTTCTCTACGTTAATCGTCCATTGTTCTTTTTGATTTACCTATTAGCCGGACATTAAATACACTCTTACGAAACACGAATAAAAATAAATTAAAATCGACGTAGGAGATCGGTTTGGCCTTTCGTCGTCGTCGCCATTGATCTCGTTTATCTGTCAAGAAATGAAACTTGTATTTACTTGCGGTCGATAATGTAACTGGGTTAAGTGAAAACTCGGGCGTGAGTTCACCGTAAAGGTTAAATCTTGAAAAGTTTCCAGGAGGTGTGGGAAGTTTCTCTACGAAATCAAAACTCTATAAAATAATTGAAAGTTCAAAAAAAAAAGGCCATCAACACATTACACAACCATTAAAGGGGGAAAAAAAAAACAGAACAGAAAATGGTTTTCTATCGATTGTCTTTTTTTTCCAAATCCTCGAAATCTATAAACTTTACGATTGTCATTTGTTTTTTCCGAGTCCACCAAACTTAAGCTTTACGATTGTCACTTGTTTTTCCGAAATCCCAAGTACTAGTTTTTCTACATTTCGAACAATCCTGTGGTTTTGTGGTTTGCTTGGGGCTCCATATTTACGTCATATGATTGCGTCGTTTGTTTTGTAATCTAGGTCCCAAATATAGTATTACGATTGTCATTTGTTTTTTCAACTCTTCGAAATCTCAGCTTTACGGTTGTCATTTGTTTTTCCAAGTTCTCCAATCCTAAGCTTTACGATTGTAACTTGTTTTTTCCAAGTTCTCCTAACCTAAGCTTTACGATTGTCACTTGTTTCTCCGACATCCTAAGTACTAGTTTTGAAGTTGTCATTCGTTTCTCTACAGTTCGAACGATCCTATAGTTTCGCGGTTTGCTTAAGGCCGCATATGATTGTCTCGTTTGTTTTGTAAGGTCCCAAATATAGTATTACGATTGTCATTTGTTTTTCCAAGTCCTCGAAATTTCGACTTTACGATCGTCACTTGTTCTTTCCGAGTCCACCAAATCTAAGTTTTACGATCGTCATTTGTTTTTTCCGAGTCCACCAAACCTAAGCTTTACGATTATCGTTTGTTTCTTCCAAGTCCTGGAAATCTCAGCTTTACGATTGTCATTTGTTTTCTCCCAGTCCACTAAACCTAAGCTTTACGATTGTCATTTGTTTTTTCAAAGTTCACCAAACCCAAGCTTTACGATTGTAATTTGTTTTTCCAAGTTCTCGAAATCTCAGCTTTACGATTGTCATTTGTTTTTTCCGAGTCCACGAAATTCCAGATTTACAATTGTCACTTGTTTTTTTTTCCCTAGACCTCCAAATCTAAGCTTTACGATTGTCACTTGTTTCTCCAAGATTCCAAATATAGCATTGCGATTGCCAATGTTTTTTTCCAAGTCCTCGAAATCTAAACTTTACGATTGTCATTTATTTTTTCGGAGTCCACCAAACATAAGCTTTACGATTATTATTTGTTTTTTCCAAATCCTCGAAATCTCAGCTTTACTATTGTCGTTTGTTTTTTTTTTTAAATCCCCAAAATCTCAGCTTTACTATTTTCATTTGTTTTTTCCAAACCTAAATTTTACTATTGTCACCCCGAGATCCTAAATATAGTATTACGATTGCCATTTGTTTTTTTCCAAATCCTTGAAATCTAAGCTTTACGATTGTCATTTGTTTTTTCCAAGTCCTCGAAATCTCAGTTTTACGATTGTCATTTGTTTTTTCCTAGTCCACCAAACATAAGCTTTACGATTGCCATTTGTTTTTTCCAAGTCCTCCAAACCTAAGTTTTACGATTGTCACTTGTTTTTCCGAGATCCCAAGTATAATATTACGATTGCCATTTGTTTTTTCCAAGTCCTCGAAATCTATGCTTTACAATTGTCATTTGTTTTTTCCTAGTCCACCAAACCTAAGCTTTACGATTGTCACTTGTTTCTCCGAGATCCCAAATATAGTATTACGATTGCCATTTGTTTTTCCCAAGTCTTCGAAATCTAAACTTTACGATTGTCATTTGTTTTTTCGGAGTCCACTAGACATAAGCTTTACGATTATCATTTGTTTTTTCCAAATCCTCGAAATCTCAACTTTACGATTGTCATTTTTTTTTTTTTTCAAGTCTTAGAAATCTCAGTTTTACGATTGTCATTTGTTTTGCCTAGACCTCCAAGTTGAAAAACAAATGACGTTTATCACGACATACATTCTTGACAACACAAGGGTGTTAACAGCCTACTTGACCGTTTTTTTTTTTTTTTATTGAAACACGTTACTCTCTCGTCTTCAGTTTTACTTATAGTCTTTCTTTTGTTTTCTTTGGTCTTAATTGCATTAATCGTGATCTCCATGTTGAAAAACAAATGACAGTTTATCACGACGTACGTTCTTGACAACACAAGGGTGTTACAGCCTACTTGACCGTTCTCTCTTCTTGAACACACGTTACTCTCTCGTCTTCGGTTTTACTAACAGTGTTCCTTTTATTAAGATTCTTTTGTTTTTCTCATGAAGATTCTTTTTCTATTGTTAGGCGATGTTTTGTTCCTTTGTTTCCGAGATCGCTTAGATTCTTCGCTTTTTTTTCTAAAAGACATTTCATAGGAGACCACCCGTGGTGCGTTTCTCTGCGGAGAAACAGCAGCAAACTTCTTACTCATCGCCTCTGCAGAAAAAAAAAAGAAAAAAGAAAAAGCCTCGGCCTTTTAATTCCGCTTTATTTACGCGTAATTGATTCCGCAAATTATCAACGCGCGCTCGCGAGCCGGCGAGCATCGCCGAGCGTGCTGTAAATTTCCGCGTAGAGAGCGTCGTTTTTATTGGTCATTATGAAACGCCGTTTCTGGGAATCGCTCGCGCTGCGGATGCTCTCCAAAGAGCCCCCCCCCCCCCGTTCGTCCCGTTCGTTAATTTCAATTCACACGCTTGTTTTTACACCTTAATTAGACATTCACCGAACGTTTATCTTGCGGACACGGCACTAAACGTAAAAAAGGAAACGAAAGACGATCGACGCGTTGCGTAACCTACGTAAAAATGGCCGACCTCTTGAAAAATAAAAAAGACGATCAATCTGGAAGCAATCTTATCCTATTAAACAGAAAAAAAAAATTGAAAATGCGCAAGATTCAGCTTTTAAAGCAAAGCGACAAATTCATTCGTTTTTAATCGGATTGAAGTAATGTTAATCTAGAGCGCCATCTTTTGGTTGACGGGGCAAAAGTTCGTTTGATAAGTTCGTAAATAAATTTAGAAAAAAGACACTAACAAGACGCTTGCTTGATTATGACCATGGGCTCATATATCCGGGCCACCCTCAATTCACGCTTTAAAAGATCGTCGAGAGGATCGGAAACTGACGCCCTCTATTACTGTAAGCTTAACATACTGCAGTGTTAATTACCTTTTTGAAAAAATTAATTAAACAATTACATTACGCGGGAAGAATTAAAAACATATGCCACCCACGGTCCAGCAGACGTTGAACAACAGCTTCCGAAACAACTTGACGAGGAAGACGCAAGAGTGACGAGACGTTTCGGCAAAACGACATACATCTAAAACAAACAAACAAACAGACTATGACAAACACAAAACGAAAAGGGACACTTGCTGCTCAACGAATCAAATAAACTTTCCTGAGAGGAGCTCGAAGATGGTAGGCCAGTTTGAATGGGCGAGCAAACACTTTGATTTCATTGAAAGAATGCAGCGGAGGTTTGGCTTATTCCGGGGGCCATACATTATCCAGTGGACGGAGGGAAACAAAGCAAGAATAAGAGGAGACTAGTCTATTTGGAAGACGGCCGACGAATGCGCCTTCGTTGGGATCAGGTTCCGGACTTCTTAATAGACTAGTGTGTGACGAACGCTTATACGGAAGTGCCAAAACTAAAAAAGACAAAGTGTAGGTAATAAGAGTGTAGGTTAAGTTTATTTTATTGGTGATACGTTGTGAATTATTTTAGATAAGTAAGGCTTTAGAGGTTAGATAATTACAAAATAATGTATTTTAAATACTTACCTGTTGTTTAGAGTTAAGTTTGTTCCATTTTTAGTTTGATTTCCATAAAATGTAATCATATCTAAGGTAAACGCTAACTGTCAAAACGTGACGTTTACTTACCAACTCAAATCTAGTATGTAACTAGATCAGAACGCGGATGTTCCGGTAACCATGACAACGGAAAAATAAACAGAACGAAAGCGCTATAAAAGGCGAGCGCTCCGCGATTTACGGGACTTCTGCCTCGACCTCCGCGGGTAACACGACTCCTTCCTCGACCTCCGCAGGTAATACGTCGATAAAACAAGAAGAAAAGAAATTTTTATTAAAAAAGGTATTTTCATTAAGAAAAAGAACATTTACTGGATCCTGAATACCCTGTATCCTTTTTCCTTGACCAACAACATGGACGACGCTTCCAGGTAGGGCATACGTGACAACACAAACAAAATTTTATTTAAACACCGGACAACAGGAGACGTTTAGGTATTGTCGAAGGGCGCCTCTCTCTTGTGAAATAATTGAGGCACATGCGTGATCGGCGGTACGGAGCGTCCCCCTTTTTGACAAGTATACATCGGGTAGGGCAAGAGGTCCACCGACCCTTGTGAAAGGCGAGGTGACATGGCCCACTTGTGATACCTGGTGTTCGCTTTGGACGGACAGTAACCTGTATCTTGGAAGGGCGCCTCTCTCTTGTGAAATAATTGAGGCACATGCGTGATCGGCGGTACAGAACGTCCTCCTTTTTACAAAATATACATCTGATAGGGCAAGAGGCCAACTTGTACTAATAGGTGCGCTGACGCATATACGAGGCCTGACCAATAAGTAATGAGACTGATTTTTTAACCGCGCTTGTGGTAATACTGCGAACCTGAAACTTCGGTCGGTTAATCTCCCATCCCTCCTCTATCGATACATGTGCTCGCGACTTTCGTACGTTCGTTAGTTTTCCAGCTGTGTTGTGTTTTCGACAACGTTTTTATAAGGTGTGTCACGAATATGGAACGATGGTACGCGATTAAATTTTGCGTTAAACTCGGCGATTCTGTTACGGAAACGTACGGTAAATTAATCAAAGTGTTCGATGAGTCGTGCTCAGGTGTTTCGATGGCATAAAGATTTTAAAAATGGTCGTAAGAGCGTCGGGGATGAACCGCGAAGTGGGAGGCCGGTTGAAGCTCGAACTCACAACAATGTTCAGCGTGTGCGCACTCTCGTGCATCAAGATCGGCGGCTAACCATTCGAATGTTGGCCGATGAACTTAATTTGAAATGAGAAACCGTCAGAAAAATTTTAACTGATGATTTGTCCACGAAAAAGCTGTGTGCAAAGATGGTACTGAAGAACCTTTCGGCGGAGCCAAAAAGGCGAGCGAATGTCCTTTCACAGAATTGTCTGGAACAGGTTGAAGCTGATCCAACTCTTCTCGAACGTGTAATTACTGGTGATATTTTCAGTACGATCCCGAAACAAAACGGCAAAGTCAACAGAGGTTGTCTCCTGGTGCAGCCAGACCGAAGAAGGCGAGAATGAGCAAATCAAAAGTGAAAACGATGATGATTTGCTTCTTTGACAGCAAAGGAATCGCGCACAAAGAGTTTGTACCACCTGGGCAGACCGTCTACCTGAAAGTCTCGATCGGCTGCGAAAACGAGTCATTAGAGTCCGTCCAGAGATTGCCAAAACGTGGATCCTTCATCATGACAATGCTCCATGCCATCGTGCCTTCAGTGTGTCGTAGTTTTTGACCTCTAAAAACATCGCAGTGTTGCCGCAAGCGCCCTATTATTCACCCTGTGACTTTTTCTTGTTCCCCCAAACAAAATTGGCCGTGAAAGGAACGCATTTTGAGTCCACAACTGACATCCAGACCGCCATGACGAGGGTACTCCAGGACATTCCAGTCGAAGCCTCTTCCAGAAATGTTACGAAAGCTGGAAGAAACGTTGGAACCAGTGTGTAGTTGTGGGAGGGGAGTACTTTGAAGGGGATCACCTTAATTTTTGAATATACGGATTTTATGGACTTAGTCTCATTACTTATTGGTCAGACCTCGTACATTTGAAATTGACACACCCTCCCCCTCTCACGTTTCTGTGTTCGTCATTGTGTGTCCGCCGTGGGGCCATAAAACGAAAAGTGGGTAATTCCGAGCGACCCAAAGAAAACCCTGAGAGAAAGACAAAAAGAAAGTTGACACGTACCCACATAGATAAAGATAGTAATTGACAAAAACAAGAAAAAGGGGCCTGGTCATAGTAATTTTTGGCACTCCAACGTGGGGCCGTTCACATAACGAACAGCTTCGAAAACAAAACAAACAAAAACTCATTAAATAATCGAGGAGTGGAAAGCAAAACCTAATTGAAAATTAAAAGATCGATTTGTTATATTAATCTGATCAGCTGATTAAATAACAAAAGACGACCCGTTGAGAAATAAACGTCGATTAATTGGAAAAAAAATAGTCTCTTCAAAAAAAAAAAAAAGAAAACATAAAATTGTTCGATCTTTTACTTTCTTCTTTTGCAGTGCCATCTCTTGTCTAGTGGCAAAAGTTTCCTGGCATCCTCGAACTGTACCTTCGTAATGGGAAGTGATTTTGCGACGTGTTTTTTTTTTTTTTTATTAAGAAATTTGAATGCGTAACTCACGTTTTGATTTTGTTTGAAAAAAAAAAGATGGAAACTGTTTTGCGTGGTCATTACAATCGATCGATCAATTTATAGCAAATTAATTTGTGAAGTATCTCCGCTTATCTGTTTCCTGTTGATCAAATTTGTGCACTGCAGTCTCCTATAAATAGGCGTACTCTATAAATGGCTGTTTTAAAAAGTCACCATTCGTTTGTTTCGACTTTCAGTTTTCAGTCAGCGCACACGTAATTGTTGAAATATTTTTCTTTATCTGCTTCCTGTCACTTTATCAAGTACACTCGTAGACGATGACGATGAGATTTAATTTAATGAGAGAGATTCGATGACTGAAATAGATTCGGGATGGAATTAGGATTTTTTTTTTCAAGTAGTCATTTGTTTTTTTTATCATTGAAATAATGAAACCAAAGAAGTAACTTCAGGAAGGATGTGCTGTCGACAACCGAAATCGAACTTGCAAGACGTGAGAAAGCAAACGTTATACAGGGTGTTTGAGTGATGATGCACCAAACTTCTGGGAAACGTTTCTGACATTGTTTGGAACAAAATATTTTAATACAATTTTGCAATCGGAGCAACTTGAGATTTGCATTAATTGCTTTTAGAAATACTGTAGCGATTTAAATCTCTGCGACCGTGAAACAAAACGAGCGATTTAAATTTATTTATGAATGGCACACGGCTGCAAAAAGGCAATAAATCTATCGTAAACGAAAGAATTTATGAGAGGCTTTTAATTCTGCCTTTGAGTGCAGGACGTGTTAAAGGTGAACACTGAAAGAATGTGCATTTATTAGCGTCCGTTTTCGTCGCACTTACATTTATGTAAACCGTAATTACATCAAATAATGTACATCATATGATACACAAACACACTTACATACACTAATTCACTTAAAAATGAAAAGTATAAACTATAACAAATTAACGGATTATGCTTCGCTCCTTACTACAACGTTGATAAGAACGGACTAAATGTATTTCATCATATCATCTGAAGCGCGACATTTTTTTGGGGCAATAAAGCAATAAACCGATTCTTTGAACGAGGGTTAAGGCAGGTTAAGAATGGTTAAGAATTTTGGAATTCTGTTCGTCCTCATCTATTGTACGTTTTACAAATATACGATTCTTCTCTCCCTTCGTTTTTCTCAAAATTTATTCGATTAAAAAAAATTTTTTATAGAAAACTTTTATTTCTTTTCACGGTATCTACCGTCATACCGAGTTTGGTGCATCTTCATTGAAACAGGCTGTATTATGTAATTTGCGCCATCTGTCCAACTTCATCACAATTAAATATAAATTAAAACGAAAACCGGTAAAGTTTTTTTAAATGTGCCAACATTAATACATAGATGGCGCTGAATGTATCTTCGTGCGTAAAAATGACGTAAACCAGAATGGGCCCTATTAGGCAGCTTAACGTTTCGTTACCATCGTAAATTTAACGGAAAATTTAATCAATAACTTCGATAAATTTAAAAATAGCGTTAACGCACAACAGATGGCGCTGAACGCATTTCTTTTAGCACAAAATTCGACAATATTCCGATAGACACGTTTATACCGGTCAAGGATCTTCTTTTAAATTGAATTGGATTGTGTTAGATGGCGCTGAATGCATTTCTTTACCAAATTATTTACGCAAAAACACACGCCACCTAAAGTTTCGAACGTTCCAAGACATGAATTTCACTAAAGATTCAACGCATTGACGTAGCAGTGCAGGTTTTCATGTTAAATTGAATTTCATCGCTCAATTTAAAGCCCAACAGATTAAAAACTGAATTTCATCGCCCAATTTAAAGCCCAACAGATTAAAAACGGACGGATCGAATCGTAAAACATGTTTGTTTGGCCAGGAGAAAACTCGATGGCCTCAATTTTGTCGTTGTATCGCCTTTCAAATTGCACTTAATTCCAGAAAAGGTCAACAGATGGCGCCTTCCATTTGCCCTCCGATTATGGGGACATAGGCGAACTTTTTCAGGGGGGTTATTTAATCAGCGCCATCTAGGTTTATTTAAGAATAAATTTTGTTCGTCCTGCCGGCTCCCCGCCCCCCCGCTCCTTCCCGAAAACTTGTTTATAAATTATTGTCGCTCTCTAGAGTCAACTTGTAATGAAACAATGTCTGAGGCGCAACATTTTATGGGGCAATAAAGCAATAAACCGATTCTTTGAACGAGGGTTGAGGCAGGTTAAGAATTCTGTTCGTCCTCATCTATTGTACGTTTTAAAAATATGCGATTCTCTTCTCCCTTTGTTTTTCTCAAAATTTATTCGATTAAAAGAAAAGCTTTTATTTCTTTTCACGATATCCACCGTCATACCGAGTTTGGTGCATCTTCATTGTAACAGGCTGTATATTTAGTTTAATTATCGATTATGATTACACACGTGTAATTAAACGTCGAACAATGCACGCGATCCAATCAAACAATTCTAATCAATTAAGTATATGTAGATATAGTAATCGATCAACGTGAATAAAATAAATTCAATTTCCGTTCGTTGATAGTAGCAGCTACTTTGCATGTTGCTTTGTTTTTTCCGAAACGTAGTGGTCCCTCATTTTTTTTTTTTTTTCAATGCAACCCCTTTTGGGAGGATTCTTATTAATTTCGCAATTAATTAAATTCGCTTGTTTTTTCCCGCGCCCCGTCCTTGATGCGCCCGCCGCTCCAGAAATAAAATATTTATAAATAAAGCGCACAAATTTAGTTTTAATGAATAATCTCGTCGAGAGCCGCGTTATCGGATGTGTGTTAAGCGCGGTGCGTCACTTCCTGTTATCGTAGGTGTTATAAATTATTTATCTAGGCCCCGTATTTGTGTATTTGATTCGGATGTTATCGCGGCCCCACGAATTTCTTATTGACATAACCTGACGACCGACCGGATTCGATGTGATGTGATGTGATAACGCGCGGATCTGGGGGCCTTTCTTTTCTCGACTCGATTTCCACATCCACGCGGACCTGGAAAACTTTAGGAGAAAGGTCGCTTCCGTTTAAGATCATCGACTGCTGGGGGCCACAGCAGAAACGTCAACTCCCGATTAAGAAAATTAATTTTTCATTATTTCATTACTCATTGACTCTAGAGAGCGACAATAATTTATAAACAAGTTTTCTGGAACGAGGGGGGGGGGTGGGAAATATTATTAAATAAACCTAGATGGCACTGATTAAATAACCGCCCTCAAAAAGTTCCCCATAATCGGAGGGTAAATGGAAGGCGCCATCTGTTGACCTTTTCTTGAAAGGCGATACGACAACAACAAAATTGAGACCGTCGAGTTTTCTCGTGGCTAATCAAACATGTTTTACGATTCGATCCGTCCGTTTTTAATCTGTTGGGCTTCGTCGCGATTAAATTCAATTTAACATGAAAACCTCTATTGCTACGACGCCAATCTCTAATGAAATTCGCGTCTTGGAACATCAGGGGGCGTGCGTTTTTGCGTAAAGAATTTGGCAAAGAAACGCATTCAGCGCCACCTAACACAATCCAATTCAATTTAAAAGAAGATCCGATATAACCGTGTTTATTGGATTAATATCGAAATCCATTCAGCGCCATCTGTTGTGCGTTAACGCTATTTTTAAATTTTAAATCGAAGTTCACGTCATTTTTACGCACGAAGATACATTCAGCGCCATCTATGTATTAATGTTGGCACATTAAGAAAGACTTTGCCGGTTTTCATTTTAATTTGTATTTAATTATGATGGAGTTGCGAGTATTTTGTGCGTTGCGGCGTCATTCGTATTAAGTACTTCATCAATCTACTGACTTTGCTTTAATAAAGTATCCTGGCAATCTTCATTGATGTACGCCTAATATATGTACATCGAAAATTCTATTGCGGTTATAATAAAATCGACTTAATTATGAAACCGTTCAACAGATGGCGCTGAATATGTTTGACAAACATTTGCCAGAGTACGGATTTTTTTGGGTTCGTTTGGGTGCGCAAAATGTTTAGCAGGAAACAGGCGGAACCGTGTTTAATTATCGTGCAGCTCAAAAGATGGCGCTGAAGGTAATCTTGCACGGAAGTACGAGAACTCCACCGCTCCATTAAAACTGAATTTGACGGCGTCGACTACCGAGAGATGGCGCTGAATAATTTTTTTTTAATACCTGAACGTTAAGAGTACTCGATAAATATGGCTTTAAACGGATTTTAATTGTGGCGGCGGTCAACAGATGACGCTGAACGCGCCTTTACGGAAGTCACAGGTACGCCTCAAGTTGTAAATTTCATCAGAAATTCGGAATCGAATATTGGCGGCGCTGTGATCGAAAATCTTCGCGTAAAAAATAAACGCGTCGTGTCGCACATCGAATGAAACGAGCCGTCGCTCGGACGCCATCTTGGAATCAAACATGACCGTATTATAAGCACATCAAATGAAACGTCCCGGCGAATTCAAGTCGATCGACGCTGGGAAATCATCTTTGAATCAAAAATGACCGCGTCGGAAAGGTTCGCTTAAAAGATAAACACGTCGCGTGACCACTCAAACGAAAGTGTTTGTGACATTAAATGAAACAATTAAAATTTTCACTCGGCAAGTGATGGTGGGTCGAAGGTCACTTGCAAATGGTGTGTAGGCCGTCTGACCCGCCATCGCTTGGAAGTGGTTTGTGGGCCCATAGATCTCTTGGCTTACCACCAAGAGGTCTGTGGGCCAGACAGACCCACCGTCACTTGTTTCATTAGAAATCAGTAAGTAGCTTCGATAATAAAAATCGTCGATCTGGATTTCATCACGTTCCAAGCTAGATAGCATAAAAGAAATATCCAAAGTTCGTCTAGCGGTATTTCAAAAGAATCCGACAAAGTCGTAGATGAGTTCTCCTAATTTCTCTAGCAAAAACTCCCAACAAATTGCAACACAGGACACAGCACCGCCAACGATAAACAGGTTATGACGCACTTACCACCTTTAATACACATTAACCTTAGAAAATTGTAAAGTCCTTCATACAGAGAATGAAGTGACAGTTTCGACAAATTGCAACACAGGACACACCACCGCCAATGATGAACGGGTTATGACGCGCTTCCCACCAAACGAAGCTGAATGACGCGGAGAATTCGCAAATGAAGTCAGCTCCATCCAATAAACGCAAAGGTCATCAATCACGGGATATTTCCATCCATTCTAAAGTAACGCCCGGTATAATTAAGGTTACTGCTACCGTTTACTGTATTGAGAAGGTACCGCCATTCCATTCCGCGCCTCTCGTCCCTCAATTTAAAAAGGACGCGATGAAACGCCAGGAAGAGAAAGAATGGATACATAACGAATTATTGTTGCTAGGGAGTTTGCGTTTAATCTAACCCCAAATTAAAAGAGATAGAAGAGAGTGAGATAGAAAGTTGGCGCTACCTTCAATACACAATAACCTTAGAAAACTGTTGAGTCCTTTATAGAGAGAATGAACTGACAGTTTTGACGATTAATGGTGAAATAAACACCTACTCCAGTCTTGCCAACTATTGGCAGTTGTTTTCTCCTTCATTTCACCAAAACATGCGAGAAAAATGTGCTCGAATAACGTAAATGTTACTAGAGGCCTGCATTAAAGGAGAAATGCGAGATTAGTTATCAGGATGGCGTCAACTGTATTTGTCTCTTACCTGTATTTCATCACTTTCCAAGTTTGATAGGATAAAAGAAATACAAGAAATTCGTTCTTTTTCTAGCAAAAACTCCCAACAAATTGCTAACACAAAACACAGCACCGCCAACGATGAACGAGTTATGACGCGCTTACCACAAAACGAAGCGGAATGAAGCGGAGGAATCGCAAATGAAGTCAGCTCCATCCAATAAACGCAAAGGTCATCAATCACGGGATATTTTCATTAAATTAATACTTTTTCTCTAAAGTAACGCCCGGTATAATTAAGGTTACTGCTACCGTTTACTGTATTGAGAAGGTACCGCCATTTCATTCCGCGCCTCTCGTCCCTCAAATTAAAAAGGACGCGATGAAACGCCAGGAAGAGACAGGACGGCTACATAAGGAGTTACTGTTGCTAGCGAGTTTGCGTTCAATCTAACCCCAAATTAATAGATATAGAGGAGAGTGAGATACAAATTTGGCACTATCTCTCAATACAGTAACCTTAGATATATTATGTAGTCTGCGTCATCTGTCCAACTTCATCACAATTAAATACAAATTAAAATGAAAACCGTAAATTTACTTGTGTGTAGCGTGTCAACCTTGCTGCTTGCAGCCCCATCTGTTATGCTTTATTAGAAATAAGTTGGCTTCAAACAAAGTTTAAATGAGACATAAGCTGTCAGCAATTAAGGACGCCTACGCAACCGGTTTGATTACGCCTACTCGTCCTGTTTTTTTTTTTTTTTGATCTTGCGGTATTTCACCGAAGCCAATGAAACACTCTATTTCCGTACACACACACACATGTAGTTATTAGTTTATTTCAGTGCACGCTGAATACATACCCGGAATTAAACCTCCACCTACGGAATTCGAGTGAATGGAAGCGATTGTTCGGCTTTGTCGCGGTTACCGTTTCGAAATGTCAGCAGATCCTCCTCGGCGGCGCAAATGCGAATTTGAATGCACGCGCCAATAATTTCGATTACTATAGCGTCTGACGTCATTCGGTTTTGCGTAACCGGCAACCGAAGGCGAGGAGGACAATGGAAAATGTGGATCCGATGAAAATGCGAAGTTGATGTGGCTTTGTTCCGATGCGGTTGTGTATTCCCCCGGGGGAGGAAATTAATTACGCGCGCGTAATCATTAAAAATTTAAGGTAAATCGAATTTTGGTCCGAAAAGGCTCTATTCAAACAAGAGAAGAATTGAAACCCCATTGAAATATAATACACCCTACGAAGTGAAATTGCCTGATTTACGTACATAAGATGAAAATGTATTATAAAATAATAACGCCCCCAATTTGATTGTGCTAAAGCTTGACAGATGGCGCTCAATATGTTTCTTCACACAATTTTAATAAATACAAATGCATCGCAAATTTTATACAGATGGCGCTGAACACATCTTTAAGCTTCACGATTACAACAAATGTTTGTCCCAAGTACTTAACAGTGGTTAACAGATGGCGCTAAATGTGTCTATATGCGCAAAAATGACGTAAACTAGACTTTGGATCTTATTCTGTCGCTTGTCGGTAATTAACGTTACGTTACGAAACGACCATCGTAAATTTAATCAATAATTTCGACCAATTTAAAATAGCGTTAACGTACATAGATGGCGCTGAATGCGTTTTTGAGCAAAAACATGACAAAATAATAAATACAAACGTATGTCAAATTTTATACGATGCCATAGAATAAAGAATTTCTTAATAAACTGGATAAATGTGGCTCTAAATTAATTTTAATTGTGACAGCGCTCAACAGATGGCGCGCTGAACGCATCTTCAATATAAACCCGGCAGACATGAAGCGCCGAAGGAACCACCAACTATTTTTTATCCAAAAGATGTCGCACGTGTTGTTGCGTAATTAAACCAGCACCGATAGCGCCACTTGCGAGTATTTTGTGCGTTGTGGCGTCATTCGTGTTAGTACTTTATCAATCTATTGACCTTGCTTTAATAGAGTATTCTAGCAATCTTCATTCATATACGCCTAATATATGTACATCGAAAATCCTGTCGCGGTTATAATAAAGTCGACTTTAATTATTAAACCGTTCAACAGATGGCGCTGAATATGTTTCGACAGAGTACAGGGTTCGTTTGGGTGCGTAGAATGGGTAGCAGAAAACAGGCGGAACAGTGCTTAATTATCGTGCAGCTCAAAAGATGGCGCTGAAGGTAATCTTGCGCAGAAGTACGAAAACTCGACCGCTTCATTAAAATCTGAATTTGATGGCGTCGACTATCGAGAGATGGCGCTGAATATTTTTTTTTTGAATACGTGAACATGAAATGTGACTTTAAACGGATTTTAATTGTGGGAGCGATCAACAGATGGCGCTGAACGCGTCTTTACGGAAGTACGCCTCGTTACAGGTACGTCTCAAGTTGTAAACTTCATCAGAAATTGGAAATTGGAAATTGGCGGCGCTGTGATCGAAAATCTTCGCGTAAAAAATAAAAACGCGTCGTGTTGCACGCGCCATCGAAAAAAACGAGCCGACGCTCGGACGCCATCTTGGAATCAAACATCGCCGTGTTTTAAGCACATCAAATGAAACGTCACGACGAATCCAAGTCGACCGACGCTGGGAAGTCATTTTTGTAACAAAAATGGCCGCGCTATATGAACGAAAAGGTTCGCTTAAAAGATAAGCACGTCGCGTGACCACTCAAATGAAAGCGCTTCGCAAGCGGAACACGACAAACGCAAGAAAAATCGTGACAACTAAATGAAGGAATTAAAATTTTCACTCAGCAAGTAGTGCCAATTTTCTGCCTCACTCTCTTCTATCTCTTTTAATTTGGGGTTAGATTGAACGCACACTCCCTAGTAACAGTTATGTATCCCTCCTTTCCCTTCCTGGCGTTTCATCGCATTCCTTTTAATTTGGTGGACAAGAGACGAGAAACAGAATGGCGGAATCTTCTCAATACAGTAGCCAGTAATCTTAAATATATCGGTCATTACTTTACAGAAAAGTATTAATTTGACATGCCAATCGATGATAATATCGCATTGCGTTTATTGGATGGAGCTGACTTCATTTGCGATTTCTTCGCGGCGTTCCTCTTCGTATTGTGGGAAGCGCGTCATGACCCGTTCATCATTGGCGGTGCTGTGTCCTGTGTTGCAATTTCTCGAAACTGTCACTTCATTCTCTGTATAAGGGACAATTTTCTAAGGTTATTGTGTATTGAAGGTAACGCCAACTTTCTATCTCGCTCTCTTCTATTTCTTTTAATTTTAATTCACTCAGAAACTCCCCAGCAACAGTAACTCGTTATGTATCTGTGCTTTTTCTTCTTAACGTTTCATCTTTGGTTTCATCGTGGCTTTTTTTATTTGGAAGACGCAAATGAATGGCGGTACTTTCTAAATACAGTATCGTTACAGTTTTTAAACACTACAGCGCCATCTATTGGCGCTTCGTAAAATCAACATATCAGTAATGATCTACGTCACTTCTTTTTTCAGATTAAAAAAAAACGTTTAGTTTTGGAAATAGGGTTGACGACGACGTTAATCGATCACTTATTTATAAAGTACGGAACTAAACACAATAACATACTTCTATATTTCCAACTTACAACAGCGCCATCTGTTAGAAATTAAACGAATGATTTCGATTGATAATTCTGTTCCTGCGCATGTCTTCTCCTGTTTTCGAAAGCCTTTTGTTTTCTTTATTTTTTTTTATACGAAATGGAGATCCAATTGCCTGTAATAACGTGATATGCAAGATGCTGTTTCTTGATTGATCGAAAATTGATCGTTGTTAATCGTCGTTTCTGTTTTTTTTTTTTTTTTTTTAATTCAATTCGATGAAATTAAATTCTTTCTGCGTTATGAGCACACGTGAGTCAGTACTAAAAGAATCGTTCCCGTTTTCATCGTCCGCTTACTCATCGACCCTGGATCTCTTCCAGTTTCTCGTTTCCGTGAGGCATCGCTCTGGTCGTGATCTCATCGCGAAAATCGACCGATTCTGAAAAATATCTCGCGGATTACGTCCGCGTGAATAACAGATAAATCGCTTCCAACGAGGAAGAGGAGGAGGAGGAAAAGGAGTCATTGACTGTTTTCTTAGGGGGCCGTTGTGTCACCGACATTAAAAATAAACATTACTTGCCGCTCGGACGCAAAGGCCACCAAGTTATCGGCCGATTCCGCGTAAATAGCGCGCCTCTGTTGTTATGAATGAATGAATGAACTGTCGAGAAGGTATTAACGCGCTATTTATTTATATCTATGAATAAAGTGCGCATTGTTTCTCTAGAGTAGTCGAGGACGTTTGCCTTCGTTATTAAGGGGCGATTAAATTTCATGAAAATCACCACGGGGGTGGTGGCGGCGGTGGTGGTGGTAGTGGTGGGAGCGGTGGGATCCTGAAAATAACACCCACATACGAGAATGAGTCGATCCGAGGAATCTAGTTCACCCCGTGTGTACACGCGCAGTCGTCGATGAGAAATTTAACGTGATGATAACGCAGCCCTTACGTATCGAGGACACGGACATGTGCACCGTGGTATAACCGGGCCTGCTTGCAGCCAGCAGGACCTACTTTCCCCACGCTGCACAGTTGCTAGGAGACGAGAGGGGTCACATCCTGGGGAAAGCACCTGTTGGGAAAACTAGGTGGGCACATGACATCTGCTCATTATTAAGTTCAAACGAGAGAAATAAATCCCACAAAATTTCAACCAAAAAATTATACAGCGTTTTACTAAACACCAGTCATCGATTTACATGTATAAAAACAGAAAACAACAATAATTTTTTTTTTTTTTTGAAAGCAACGTGGAATTTTTTTAATTTTTAATGTGAAGCGTTTTAAGACGTAATATTGTTAAGGATCATTTGCGACTGAACAGTGAATATTTTTAAGTATTTTTAATGTTATATCGAACACTGCATCTTAATAAAAATTGCGAGAGAGAAATTGCTCTTGTGCTTTTCATCAAACCACTTTTTCCATTACAAGTCTTTCCCTCTCTCCTTTTTTTTTTTTTGTTTTGTTTTGTTCTCTTCCTAGCTTTCGGATTTTGCAACAATAGTTCCCCAAAGCTTACATAGATTGCGCGTTTGATCGAAACCGTTTATTACATAATAGGCGCTTTCCAGGTTCATAATTTCAAAAAAAAGGTAAATACATGAAGAGCTTTGTACAAAATAATATTAGAAGAGATTGGGAAAGATAAGTTGAATTTTTTTTGTTTTCATTTTAAGATTAAAAATATAAAATCAAGTTTTCTTGCCAGATGAAAATTATGAAAATTAATTAAAATTGTGTAACTGGCAGTATAGAAAGTGTTAGGAAAGAGTTTATACATGTATTTCGGCCTTATTGGGCTTCATCAGAACTCTGTACCTTTTAGAAATTCAAAAAAGGGGTAAGTTTTTCTAAATTTTGCAATAAACCAAAATTTTTTAAGGTACAGAGTTCTGATGAAGCCCGATAAGGCCGAAATACATGTATAAACTCTTTCCTAACACTTTCTTATAATATAAGTGACTTGTATACAGGGTGAACATTTTAAATCGTGATCCCTGAAGATTTCAAAGCAGGCAACCCATCAACCAAATCAGAAATAATAATAATTATTATTATTATTAATTTTTCTTAATTGATTATTATTTATTTATTATTTTTTATGCGATTGACATTTCTTTTTATTAGTCGATCTTTTGTTTTTTTTTTCTTGTGAAACAATTGTCATTTGTTTCTCTTAATTGGTCGTTATTTATTTATTCTTTAGGTGGTTGACGCTTTTTTTTTTTTTGTTAATCGACTGTCTTTTTTTGAGTTGATTGTCATTTGTTTTTCTTAATTAATCGTTTTTCTCCATTAGTTTCATTAGGCGATCGACGCTTCTTTTTATCAGTCGACTGTCTTTTGTTTTTCTTTGCGAGTTGAATGTCTTTTGTTTTTCTTAATTTGTCGATTATCTTTTATTTTATTTTTTTTTGTGCGTTGATTGTGATTTGTTTTTCTTTTTAATAAGTTGATTGTCGTTAATTTTTCTTAATTTCTTATTTCTTTCTTTTTTTTTTTTAGTCTCGTTAGGCGATTGACGCTTCTTTTCATCAGTCGACTGTCTTTTGTTTTTCTCTTAGAGTCGAATGTCATTTGTTTTTCTTTTAGAGTTGAATGTCGTAATTTAATAGATTGATGCATTAATAGAAAAGCATTCACAAAACAAAGAAAACAAAATATTAAAAAATTGAGAAATAGTCAAATCAAGAAGAAGAAAGTAATGAAAACAAAAGATAATAGATTTTACAAAACAAAGAAAACAAAATATGTAATAAAAATTTTCAAATTTTTAAAAATAATAAAAACAAAAGACATTCTATTTTAAACATAATTTAAAAGGTTAATAATTTTTTTTTTTATTTGAAAAGAACTGCGACAAAACAAAGAAAACAATAACGAAAATTGAAATATGAACAAAATAACAACAAAAGACAATTTGAAAAGTACGGTGACAAAACAAAGAAAACAAAACAATAAAAATTGAAAAATAGTCAATTAAAAGAAATAATATGAACAAAAGACAATCGATTTTAGATTTAGCTTAATTAAGAATTTAATAGATTAATGAATTTAAAAAAACAGAAACAGTTTAAAAACATCGGTGACAAAACAAAATAAATATTGAAAAATAATCAAATTAAAAAAATAATAATAAAAACAAAAGACAATCGATTGTACAACATATTGATGAATCTTTTTAAAAAGACATTTAAAAAAAATGTTGACAAAATACAAATACATAAAAGCGTTTCCACCTACGCAGAAAAATATTTTTTATCGCCTAGGCAGAAAAAGTAGTCCTCACTGCTAAGGTGGAAATAGTACTTTCTAATGCCTAGGCACGAAAAATACATTTGTTTTAACTTAGGCTGGTTAAATGTTACTTTTTTTGTCTCGAGCACTTTTCTGCCTAGGTTGTAAAAAATTACCTCATCTACCTGTACACCGTGAAAGGTTCGTTCACTTCTGCCTAAACTATAAAGATGTAATTTATTTGCTTAATCAACTCGAGAAATGTATTTTTTCTGTCTTGGCTGTAAATTGATACTTTCTCTGCCTTACTTATGAAATGGAACTTTTCAGCATTGTCTGTAAAAGATAAATTTTTCTGCTTTGTTTATAAAAGAATACTTTTTTTCTTACTCCGGAACTTATTCTGCCTAATCCAGAAAGTGCCTAGGCTGTAAAAATATAGTTTTTTTTTTTGACTAGTTATAGAAACTTATACATAAATGTAAATATTATCAGGACAATCATGTGAGGATCAGGGGGCCCCTGAGCTTCATTTTGATCTGTCAACTTTTTAAATAAATTTGGAGAAGAAACGTCACTAAAATAGTTTATTTTTTTGTTAAAAAAGTGCATTTTTTTATCTTAGTTTACAGCTAAGATTGTACTGATTTTTTCTTATCTAGTCTGGAAAAGGTAATTTTTCTGCTTAAGCTGTGAATTAAGTTTTTCTTCCTAGGTTGCAACCTAATTTTTTTCTGTCTAAGCTGTAAGAATTTACTTTTTTCGCCGAAGCTGTAAGAGTGCACTTTTTCTGCCTAAGCTGTAAGAACATACTTTCTCTGCTTAAGCTGTAAGAGTAATTTTTTCCTGCCTAAGCTGTAAGAGTGTATTTTTTTCTGCTGTAAAACGGATTTTTTCTTACATAGTCTGCTTGAGCTGTGAATGGAATTTTTCTGCTTAGGTTGCAAAATATTTTTTTCTGTCTAAGCTGTAAGAATTTACTTTTTTCGCCGAAGCTGTAAGAGTGCACTTTTTCTGCCTAAGCTGTAAGAACATACTTTCTCTGCTTAAGCTGTAAGAGTAATTTTTTCCTGCCTAAGCTGTAAGAGTGTATTTTTTTCTGCTGAAGCTGTAAGAATTTATTTTAGCTGTAAATTAATCTTTTTTTGTCTTAACGGTAAACGGATTTTTTTTACCTAGTCCGTAGAAGGTTACTTTTTCTGCCTAATCTGTAAATGGAGTTTTTTTTTTCCTAGGTTGCAAAATAATATTTTTTCTGTTTACACTGTAAAAAGATACTGTTTTCTGTCTAAACTGTAAGAGTGTACTTTTTCTCTCTAAACTGTGTACTTCTTCTGCCTGAGCTTTAAGAGTGTATTTCTTCTGCCTAAACTGTGTGTACCTTTTCTGCCTAAGGCTATTGAGTGACAACTATCAAGGAAAACACTGATCCTACACATCGCATATGGATTGCCTAGGCAGTTTTAAGAAGACTTTCACTTCAAATTATACAAATTACTTTTTCTAACCTTCTCAATGCCTGTAATTAGAACTTATTTATCATAATCTTGGTTTGCCAACCTACAAAAAGTACGAGAAAAATGTTGAATTGAAAGAAAATAGAAAGAAAATTGGTAAAAAAAGAGAATGTGTTGCTTAAGTAGGTCGCCCTGTAATTTGTTTTTCTTAATTGGTCGATTGTCTCTTGTTTTTCGTTTTTTCTTAATTTTTGGTTGAGTGTAATTTTTTTCATCGGTCGGTTGTCACCTTGCCGAAACAAAAAAGAGTGGAAAACTCTTCTTCTTTTAAATACCATCTAGTATATACAAGGTCAAATCAAAAAGTAAGCGTTTCCTTTTAGTCTCCAAACAAAGCCGTTAGATTAGCTGCAGTTTTCGATGTTTTCAATTAAATTCAGATTTAACAAAAAAAAACTTATAAGTTCGTTGATTTTTATTTTTTCTCCTGAAATATATTTGGAGACCTGCGTGATTTTAGTTCAATTTTTTTTTTTTAACTATTTCATAAAAATAAGTGTCTCATAATTAATTTTGTGAGGGCGGTTGCAGTGGAACTTATTCGCCAACCCCCGTATCTTAAATATGTACTTTAAAACGCTATTTGAAAGTAACCGTTCAATAACCTTGAAGAACAAAAAAGGTGACTAACTTAAACGCGGTCAATTCCAGGCATAATTCATATATTTTTTAAACAGGGTCGAATGAAAAAGTTTCCTTATTAATTCACCAGAATATAAAGCTTCATTTAATATAATTACAATTATTTTTATATTCTTCCTGAAACATCGTGTTTTCCTCTTTTTTTGAGGATAGCGTGATTTGAAATCAGTTATTTTTTTTTTTAATAACAATAAAGATTAATTGAGTTTAATCATTTTGAAATGATAGGGTAAGATAATTTACTTTGTATAACAACCTCTAACTTATTCGACAACCCCTGTACATTAAATATTACAAAATGTCGTTTCAAAAGTAAAAGGGATGAAAAACTTCTTTGAAATGTCAAAAGTCAAAAAGAGTCATAGCTTTATTATAACGTGAGGGACAACGCCATCTGTTGCGAATTAAAAAAATGATTAATTAATATTTCTGTGTACGCTCGCTCCTATTTCCGATCCAATTTTTTCGGGGTCAATTTGAAAATAGGAGAAGGAGGGAGTGAATTTGTCTTCTGTCGCCCCCTTTTGAGTGAAGACTGATGATTTTTTTTCTTTTATTTTTAGATGGATTCTCGCGATTTAGGGCAGCCTACCCCGAATGGTGTGACAGTTGCACCGAGCTCTTGGACAACACGACCGGAGCGCTGCCCGCCGCGGCCGGCCCGGATCCGCTACCCCTGATGGGGCTCCGGTCACTCCGGATCTCCGCTCCACCTCTTCAACGGCCCCACAGGAGCTGTGATAGCTTGTCGTCAGCCGCCAACAGTTCCACGGATAGCTCCGATACTGATGACCGCTGCGACAGTTCTTTAGGTAACTACGATCATCAGCACTCAATTGAACAAAATAATGATTGTTGTTATCACACCTGCAACGCGCGTGTTGATTTCACGAAACAGGTTCTCGCCATTCATTAACGACGCCTTTGTTCATTCATGCTTTCGCTTCCTTATATGTATAACTAAGTAATCATTCACGAGGCTTACTTTCCAATGCATGACGCGGTTTTATTTTATCGTCTTCTGCTTGTTCTCAGGTTTAGAGGACGACCGGGAATTCCCCGTAGAGATATTGCCGTACTTGTTCCTCGGGAACGCCGCCAACAGCGAAGACAGCCAAGCATTAGCCCGCCACAGTATACAGGTGGGTGATTAAATCTCAAGAGAATGACAGTTTTGTTTTATTTTCGTTCGTGTTCGGCAGTACGTCCTTAACGTGACCCCCGACCTTCCAAACGTCTTCGCTGATGACGGGAGCAACATGAAGTACATGCAGATACCGATAACTGATCACTGGTCGCAGAATTTAGCCAGCCATTTTCCCAGGGCCATCGAATTCATAGGTAATGAATAACTTAAACTATCACTCAAAATGATCACTCTTTAAAATATTCGCTGCGCACATTTTTTAAATTGTGATTTGTCTTTAGTTTTGTTCCTTTCTACCAAAATTTTATTTAACAAATGAAATTTGATTAATTTTACGCATGTATTTTTAAATTCGTAAAAATAGCTCCGCCTCTTGTGGATAGATGGCGCTCTAAATTTCGTTCGAAACTCGAGAATTCCACACGACGAGTTAGTTGCCCGTAAAAATCCAGTTTCTGCGTTTAATTTGGTGTCTCCTCCACTAAATAATAACACTCGCATTAAGTCTGCTATTCGTCAATAGATGGCGCTCTAAAAATGCATAACGGTTTTACTAAATTAAGGTTTATAATTTTTTCTTTTTAGAATTTACTCCGACACGTTTTTTTTTAAATTTTTTTAATAGCACTGTCGGGTTTGATTTGATTTCTTCTTGTAAATTTTAGAATCCTAAAAGATCCTTTATGTATTCGCCGAAAGATGGCGCTCAAAAATTCCCGTTGGTGCATCATTTTAGTATTAAACTCATTTGAACCGACTTTAAATTTTTTTTTTTGCAAATTTTACGAAGTGTAATGAACCTAACTTGTCGAAAGATGGCGCTCCAGAAGTTTGTTTTCTGTATTTAAATATAGATGTCTGTAGTTAAACGAATTTTTTTATATTTTGTTGTTAATTTATTTTTTAATAGTAACACACAATAAAAATTTCGTGCTTGCAGTTTTTTTTTCTTCTGTAAACTGAGGTCATCAATTAAAGAAAACTTTCACGAAGAACTGCTCTCATTCGCCAATAGATGGCGCTTTGATTGGCCTTCAAATGCGAAGTTAATTAATTAAATTGAGTCGGTAACTTTTCACCTTTTTTTTTTTTATTTATTGAATTGTCTTGTTAGACCCTTTATAAAATATTGCAAGATTCAAAATCATAAAGCTGAATATGCACTTCGTCGATAGATGGCGCTATAGGCATTTGTTTTCTGCATTTAGATTTTTGTTTTTTTTTTTTTAAATTTTTTAACATTTTTTCAGTTTCTGTTTTTTCTGTCAATAGGAGTCATCAATTAAAAAAAAACTACTATTCGCCAATAGATGGCGCTTTAACTGACCCTTAAATGTGAGATTAATTTATTAAGTCGAGTCGGTAACTTTTCACTTTTTTTTTTGTTTATTGGAATGACCCCTTATAAAATATTGCAAATTTCAAAATCATTAAGCTGAATATGCACTTCGTCGATAGATGGCGCTATAGGCATTTGTTTTCTGCATTTAGAAGTTTTTATGTTTTTTTTTTTAAATTTTTTTAAATATTTTTTTTTCACTTTCTATTTTTTTCTGTCAATAGCGGTCATCAATTAAAAAAATCTTTCACGAAAAACTACTATTCGCCAATAGATGGCGCTTTGACTGACCCTTAAATGTGACATTAATTTATTAAATCGAGTCGGTAACTTTTCACCTGTTTTCTTTTCTTTATTGGAATGTCTTGTTAAACGCCTTATAAAATATTGCTAATTTCAAAATGATAAAGCTGAACAATTTTTTCGTCGGTAGATGGCGCTATCGAAGTTTATCTTCTGGTTTTGAATGTAGAGGCACATTTTTTTAATTTTAACGTTTTATTTTCTGTTCATTTAGGTCATCACATAAAGAAATCTTTCACTACTATCATTCATCAATAGATGGCGCTTTGATTGGCCTTTAATTAAATGGAGTGGGCAACCTTGCACCTTTTTTTCTTTAATGGAACGTCTTGTTAGACCCCTTATAAAAAATTGCTAATTTCAAAATGATAAAGCTGAATATGTATTTCGTCCATAGATGGCGCTATAGAAGTTTATTTTCTGGATTTATATGTAGAGATACAATTTTTTAATGTTAATATATTTTTTTTTAATTTGTACTTTCAATTTTATTTTCTGTTCATTAAGGTCATCACATAAAGAAATCTTTCACGAAGAACTACTATCATTCGCCAACAGATGGCGCTGTGATTGGCCCTTAAATGTGAAGTTAATTCATTCAATTGAGTCGATAGCTTTGCACCTTTTTTTTTCTTTATTGAAATCCTTGTTATTACAAAATATTGCTAATTTCAAAATAATGAAACTGAATATGTATTTTGTCGATAGATGGCGCTATGGAAATTTGTTTTCTGCATTTAAAAGTTTTTCATATATTTTTTTTTAATTTTAACATTTTTGTTCACCTTCGTCTTTTTTTCTTCTGTTAATTAAAGAAATCTTTCACGAAGAACTGCTACCATTCGCCAACAGATGGCGCTGTGATTGGCCTTTAATTAATTAAATTGAGTCGATAACTTTGCACCTTTTTTTTCTCTACTGGAATGTCTTGTTAGATCCCTAAAAAATATTGCAAATTTCAAAATCATAAAGCTAAATATGCATTTCGCCGATAGATGGCGCTATAGACATTTTTTAATATATTTTTTTAATTTTAATATTTTTTTATCACTCTCGGTTTTTTTCTGTGTCAATTGAGGTCATCAATTAAAAAAAATCTTTCACAAGGAACCACTATTCGTCAATAGATGGCGCTTTTACTGGCATTTTTTTTTTAATGTGAAGCTAATTAATTAAATTGAGTTGGTAGCTTCGCACTTTTTTTTTTCTTTATTGGATCTATTGGTTTATTGCCCAAAGATACCTGGATTGCAAATTTTAAGATTACAGAGCTAAATAAGTATTTCGTCGACAGATGGGGTTACAGAAGTTTGTTTTCTGTACTTAACTGTAGAGGTCCAATTTGTTATATAATTAAAAAAAATCGTATTTTTCAATTTTTTCTGCGTCAATTGCGGTTATCAAGTAAAAAAATCTTGCACGAAGAACTACTATGCGCCAATAGATGGCGCTTTGACTGGCCTTTAAATATGAAACTAATTAATTAAACTGAGACGGTAACTTTGCACCTTTTTTTCCTTTTTTTTTTAATCAAACGTCTTGTTACAGTCCTAAGAAATATTGGACATTTCAGAGTCATAAAACTAAATGTGTATTTAATCAATAGATGGCGCTATAGAAGTTTGTTTTCTGTATTTAAATGTAGAGATACAATTTTTTTAAAAATTTTAACGTATTTCTAAAAAGAAATTGTTTTTACAGTTCTTTTCTGTGTCAAATTAGGTCATCAATTAAAAAAAAATCTCTCGCGAAGAACTACTATTCGCCAATAGATGGCGCTTTCGCTGACCTTTTTTTTTTTAAGTGTGAAGTTACTAGATTATATTGAATCCGTAACTTTGCGCTTACTTCTTTTTTTTTGAAATTTGATAGTGTTCTAAGAAATTTCAAAATTGTTCGCCGATAGGTGTCGCTCTATAGATTTATTTATTCAAAAGTAAAATTAATGATGCCTGCTTTGTTCTTTTCTTTTGTAAGTTGCATTACTTTTTAAGTTTTACTGCTTTTGTTTCTCAGCATTTTCCGTAACAAATCAGGTAATAAATTTTATTTTTAACAATTGCGTCATTGAAGATCCACTACTCGACAATAGATGGCGCCACTGTTGCTCTTTACATTATTTTCAATCGGTTTTTATTTTACTTTTGGACTTTCCAGTGTTTTCCGTGTCCAATGAAATAATCAATTTTATTTAAAAGAAAAAAGAAAATTCCAAATTTCGTAACTGAAGGTCTTCTGCAACTTGCTAGTAGATGGCGGCTCTGATGACTTGCTTATGGATTAAAACATAGCAAAAATAATTATTCAAAGGAACTTTGCTTGTAAACTTCAGCAGAATTATTTTTTATCAAAGTGCTATAGAAAAATCAGTATATACAGGGTGACTGACAATTGTTTTGCCAAAAGAGAAAACACGAAGAGAAGCGTTATTCCAGAGTATGAAAAAAATGTTTAAAAAAATCCATGTATACTTCTGTGCAATAAAATTAAGCACAGTGATTATTTTAACTTGCAAGTCAAGGTTCCGTTAGGTACAATTTTCAGAGTTTAGAAGGTGATTCAAACTCAAGTTAGTTTCCTCTTTGCTTTTAAAAAGCGTAATTTTTTATTAAATAATTTCTAAGTTAGAAATAAATTCGTGTTAGGTATGCAACTGATTGCTTCTCGCACACACAGAGGTTAGTTTGGTTGCCTATACATTTATTCAATTTTGTGTAGGTAAACACTTCTTATTTTTTTAACTTCATATAAATACTAAAATGATGCAAACTCAGGCAAGCATTTGTTCATTTTCCACAACCCTACTCTTATCAACAGTTTTTTTTTTGGAAAAACTTAACGTTTTGGTATTTTTAAATAAATTGATTAGACAACCAGTTTTTCTTGCACGCTTACAAGTTAATTCAGTTGCCTATAATTATATGTATTTAAACCACCCACCCATCATGGTGGCTTGAATGAATTTTCCACGCTTTTACAAAATAAACAAAACGAATACTTTAATTAAAACACAGGTAGAAGCGGCGTTGCTTAATAAACACAACTCGTAACATTTCGTTCGAAAATGTCGGCGTGATGTAAACATGTTTTGCATTTTTAAAATCAATTTATTTTTTTTTGCGAAAATCCCCGGAGGCTGTCGGAACGGCGGAAAGAGGAGGAAAAGCGTGGCCCGAGATGATTCCAATCGTGAAATCGCGGAAAGAAAAAGAAAAAAGAGAATCAATTCCCGCGGCCTCGCCGGTGCGTGCAAATAAAGGTTTCGCCTAAAGTTGTGGGTACATGCAATGTTTTGCGTGGGCGGCTGTTTCGCGGTGAATTTCAGCGGAGAGCTCGTGTGCCGCCAACGTGAAAATCAATAAACGGGACCGACTGACACGACAGTCTGTCTCGCTTTCCACCCTCATCCTCACCGTACTTTCATTCAGGCCAGACATGAATGGATAGATGTAGGTCACCAAAGGAACTGTTCCATTCACACTGCTTTGGGACGGTCGCTTCATGTAGATTTTCGATTCAGTTTCCTACAATTTATTCGAACCCCTGATCTACTTTCTTTTCGACCAAATGACGAGCCTCATTCGAAACACTCTGTATATCACATTCACTGATTAAAAAATGAATTTATAAAATCTCATTTATTTACACTTAACTGAGAGTTACATAAAGAAAGCAACTAAAATATAATAAATTAATTTATGTGAAAAGATGTTGAATGTTTGGCGCCATCTATTGGGAATACGGGAAATTAACTGATTTAATAACTTTGAAATTTGAGTAATAAATCCGTAGAGCGCTGCCACCTATTGACAAACAAGTAGTGACAGAGCTAAACCATTGGATTTTAAGATCTAGAATTTTTTAAATCTGCGCTAAAAGTTAAAATTCGTTTTATTTTTGTTCTTTTGTCTTCAATGTATATATAAAAAAAAAAGAATTATAATCGTCGATAGAGGGCTGTCTGGTCTGGTGATATCCAGATCTTAAAATCTAGAGCGTCATCTATCGGGGGCTACGATTTTTTTTTTTTGTACGGAAGAGATTAAAATAAAACAAATTCTAATTAAAAAGAAAAATAATATCCAATTATTTGGATAATTAATAATAATAATAACATTTTTAAACAGTGGTTTTAATTGAAACGTCGTAGATGGCGCTATTTCGAAACGTCGGTTTTGAAAATTTTCCTTTTATTTTTCCGCACAGACTTTAAATCGTTTTTTGATGAAATCATCAGAGCGCCATCTACAGACGGGTTGAGGAACTAGCTCGTACATCCTTTACAATAAAAAAAAAACAGTGATTTAATTGAAGCTTTATAGAAGGCGCTATTTCGAAACGTTGGTTTTCAAACTTTTCCTTTTGTTTTTCCACACAAACTTTAAATCGCCTTCTTGACGAAATCATCAGAGCGCCATCTACAGAGGGGTTGAGGAACTAGCTCAAGCTTCCTTTACAATTTATTTTTTTATAATAAACAGTGGTTTTAATTGAAACGTCGTAAATAGCGCTATTTCGAAACGTCGGTTTTTGTTTTTCCGCGCAGAGCTTAAATCACCTTCTTGACGAAATCATGAGAGCCCCATCTACAGATGGGTTGAGGAACTAGCTCGTACTTCCTTTACATTTTTTTTTTTTTAATAACAATGGTTTAATTGACGCTTCATAGATGGCGCTATTTCGAAACGTCGGTTTTGAAACTTCCTCTTTAGGTTTTCCGCACATCTTTAATTTTGTTTTTAATTATTATTATGGGTCTGTCAAAGTGGTGGTTTTTCTTAAGTTCACACATTACTCACTAGATGGCATCAAATTTACTTACCAGAAATTATTAGAAGGCGTGGAAAAATTAATTTTGTACGATGTTTGAATCTGCTTTCTTGACGAAATCACCAGAGTGCCATCTGCAGACGGGGTGAGGAACTAGCTTGTGCTTCCTTTACAATTTGTTTTTAAATAAACGGTGATTTAAATGAAGCTGCATAGATGGCGCTATTTCGAAACGTCGGTTTTGAAATTTTTCCTTTTGTTTTTCCACACAGAATTTAAATCGCCTTCTTGACGAAATCATCAGAGCACCATCTACGGACTGGTTGAGGAACTAGCTCGTGCTTCTTTTACAATTTTTTTTAAATAGTGGTTTAATTAAAGCTTCATAGATGGCGCTATTTCGAAACGTCGGTTTTAAAACTTCTTCTTTTGGTTTTCCGCACATCTTTTTTAATTGTTATTAGGCGTCTGTCAGATTAGTAGTTTTTCTTAGTTCATACATTACCCACTAGATGGCATCAAAGTTACTTAGCAGAACTTAGCAGAAGACGCGGAAGAGTCCGATTCTGTACGATGTGATCATTGTAAAGAAAGAGTTTAAATCGCCTTCTTGACGAAATCATCAGAGCGCCATCTACAGACTTGTTGAGGAACTAGCTCGTGCTTCTTTAATTTCGTTTTTAATTATTATTACGTCTGTCAGAGTAGTGGTTTCTCTTAGTTCACACATTACCCACTAGATGGCATCAAGGTTACGTACCAGAACTTATCAGAAAACGACAAAACGTGGAGAACTCCCATTTTGTACGATGTTTAAATCGCCTTCTTAACGAAAGCATCAGAGAGCCATCTATGAACGGGTTGAGGAACTAACTCGTGCTTCCTTTACAACTTTTTTTAATAAACATTGGTTTAATTGAAGCTTCGTAGATGGCACTATTTCGAAACGTCGGTTTTTAAATTTTTCCTTTTGTTTTTCCATACTGCCTCTTTAGTTTCGTTTTTAATTATTATTATATATCTGTCAGAATAGTGGTTTTTCTTAGTTCACACATTCCTCACTAGATGGCATCAAAGTTACTTACCAGAACTTATCAGAAGACGTGCAAAAGTCCGACTTTGTACGATGTTTGAATTGCCTTTTTAACGAAATCATCAGAGCGCCATCTACAGACGGGTTGGGGAATTAGCTCGGGGTTCTTTTACATTTTTTTTCAAATGAACAATGGTTTAATTGAAACTTCATAGATGGCGCTATTTCAAAACGTCGGTTTTGAAAACTTTTCCCTTTGTTTCTCTTAGTTCATACATTACTCGCTAGACGGCATTAAGGTTACGTACCAGAATTTAAGAGAAGACGTGAGAAGTCCGATTTTGTACGATGTTTAAATTGCCTTCTTGACGAAATCAACACAGCGCCATCTACGGACGTGTTATTGAAGACGCGAAAGAGTCCGATTTTGTACGGTGTGACCATCGTAAAGAAAAAGTAAATCGTCTTCTTGACGAAATCATTAGAGCGCCATCTACAGACGGGTTGAGGAACTAGCTCGTGCTACCTTTACAATTTTTTTTAATAAACAGTACACCACTGTAGCACGAGCTAGTTCCTCAACCCGTCTGTAGATGGCGCTCTAATGATTTCGTCAAGAAGACGATTTACTTTTTCTTTACGATGGTCACACCGTACAAAATCGGACTCTTTGAAGCTTCATAGATGGCGCTATTTCAAAACGTCGGTTTTGAAAACTTTTCCCTTTGTTTTTCTTAGTTCATACATTACTCACTAGATGTCGTTAAGGTTACGTATCAGAACTTATCAGAAGACGTGGAAAAGTCCGATTTTGTACGATGTTTAAATCGCCTTCTTAACGAAATCATCGGAGCGCCATCTACGGACTGGTTGAGAAATTAGTTCGTGCTTATTTTACAATTTTTTTTCAAATAAACGCTGGTTTAATTGAAGCTTCATAGATGGCGCTATTTCAAAACGTCGGTTTTGAAACTTCTTTAGGTTTCCCGCACATCTTCTTTAATTTCTTTTTTAATTATTATTATGTGTCTGTCAGAGTGGTGATTTTTCTTAGTTCACACATTACCCACTAGATGGCATCAAGGTTATGTACCAGAACTCATCAGAAGACGTGAAGAAGTCCCATTTTGTACGATGTTTAAATCATCTTCTTGACGATGTCATCAGAGCGCTATCTACGGACTGGTTGAGGAACTAGCTCGTGCTTCCTTTGCATTTTTTTTTAATTAACGGTGGTTTAGTTGAAGATTCATAGATGGCGCTATCTCGAAACGTCGGTTTTGAAACTTTTCCTCTTGTTTTTCCGCATAGCCTCTTTAATTTCGTTTTTAATTATCATGTGCCTGTCAGAGTAATGGATTTTCTTAGTTCACACATTACCTACTAGGTGGCATCAAATAACTATCGGAAGGCGTCGAAAAGTCCGATTTTGTTCGATGTTTAAATCACCTTCTTGATGAAATCATCACAGCGCCATCTACGGACGGACTGAGGAACTATTTTTTTAAATAAACAGTGATTTAATTGAAGCTTCATAGATGGCGCTATTTCGAAACGTCTGTTTTGAAACTTTTCCTCTTGTTTTTCCGCATAGCCTCTTTAATTTCGTTTTTAATTATCATGTGCCTGTCAGAGTAATGGATTTTCTTAGTTCACACATTACCCACTAGATGGCATCAAGGTTATGTACCAGACCTTATCAGAAGTTGTCGAGAAGTCCCATTTTGTACGATGTTTAAATCGCCTTCTTGACAAAATCATCAGAGCGCCATCTACAGACGGCTTATGCTTCCTTTACAATTTTTTTCTAAATAAACAGTGGTTTAATTGAAGTGTCATAGATGGCGCTATTTCGAAACGTCGGTTTTGAAACATTTCCTTTGTTTTTCCGCACAGCCTCTTTAATTTTGTTTTTAATTATTATTGTGTCTGTCAGAGTAGTGGTTTCTCTTAGTTCACACATTCCTCACTAGATGGCTCCGAAGTTACTTACCAGAACTTATCAGGAGACGTCCGATTTTATACGATGTGATAATCGCGAAGAAGGGTTTAAATCGCCTTCTTGACGAAGTCATTACAGCGCCATCTACTGACGACTTGAGGAACTAGCTGTGCTTCCTTTACAATTTTTTTTTTAATTAAAGGTAGTTTAATTGAAGCTTCATAGATGACTCTATTTCGAAACGTCGGTTTTCAAACTTCCTTTTGTTTTCCCACATATCTTTAATTTTGTTTTTAATTATTATTACGTGTCTGTCAGAGTAGTGGTTTTTCTTAATTCACACATTCCTCACTAGATGGCCCTAGAGTTACTTACCAGAACTTATCAGAAGACGTGGAAGAGTCCGATTTTGTATCATGTGACCATCGTAAAGAAAAAAGTTTAAATCGGCTTCTTGACGAAATCATCAGAGCGCCATCTACAGACGGATTGAGGAACTTTCTTTACAATTTTTTTAAATAAATTTGCAATAACTCTGTTTATTATCAATTGGTATTAATTAACGGAATTTAAATAAATAATAACATGAAATATATGACCCTGGTAGTTCAAGTTGTTTTTATTTTAATTTATTATTCTTTTTTATTGTTGAAACTGATGTAATTTTTCTGTAACCCTAGATGAGGCAAGATCTAAGAAAAAAGGTGTCCTAGTTCACTGCTTGGCTGGCGTGTCCCGTTCCGTAACGATAACCGTTGCGTACCTAATGTACAAATGTTCTCTAAACCTGAACGATGCCTTCAACCTCGTCCGCCTCAGAAAATCCAACATAGCGCCGAACTTCCACTTCATGGAGCAGCTGCACAACTTCGAGAGAGAACTGAAGCTGGACGTGTCTTCCCAGAGTCCCGTCGTCCTCATGGAGCAAATAAGGCAGGAGCAGAAAGAGCAGAGCAACAGCCGAATGCAACTGGGCAAGTCGAGGGTGTGCCCGAACTGTGGCCAAGCCGACGACTGCTGCAAGTGTCGACAGCACACGGAGTTCTTGAGCCCCCTGGCACAGTTCGGGGTCAGTCCGGATTCCGGAATAGAATTTGATCGATGGGCTTCCAGCACTCCCGGCGGTGAATGAGACAACCAGGGGGGGTCTCAGTGGCACTTCTAATAACCCAACGATGTAGTGTTACTGTTATCTCCCCTATTAACTAACATTTTGAATGATTTGTTATATAATTCCACACATCTCTTTATGATTCTTTATTTTACGATAATGCCAGTATTAAAAATAATTTGTATTTCCGGTTTGATATGGACGTTGTTTTGTACATTTTTTTTGTTTTAAGTAATGTGTATTTATTTCGTTGTTCAAAAATCGAAGACTGTTAGGCAGCGCACTTGACAATTTCAGTTTTGTTTTTTTCTTATTTGAGAGAGAAAAAAAAAACATGTTTGCATATCTATGAAAGCTAATAAAATAAAAATAAGTTCGAGATTATTAGGTGTCGGAGAGTTTCTATATAAGTATGGTATTATTTGCACTTTTCTCATTCCGTATGTGACCTTTATTTTTCTAAAGCACCTAAATTTCGGAGACCTAAGAATTCAGACGCGTCTTTCGTAATCTCAAACAAAAAAAGAAAAAATCTCAGGTTTCCACTACGGCTAATTAAGCGACATTAAGTGTAATCGTTTTATCAGTGCCATATTCCGTTGAGTTCCCGCGTGCATTTATTTAGTAAATAATAATAATAAATAATAAATACGATCTTGCCATCTGATTCTGTGAGATTGATCCAGAAAACGTCTTACTCTAGTATAAAGTAGTTGGTTGAGAATTAGAGAGAAATCAGTTCTACGATAAATGTTTAAGATGAAGTGTATATTTTCATGACAGAGAGAGAGAAATAACATAGTATTATAGTGAGTATATAAAATATAATTATAACTTGTTACGTTTATAATGCCAGTCATTAAAAGTGTTAATTAATTAATTAGAAGACACGGTTCTCTGATGGTTCTTCTTTAAGTTGATCAATCAAAGTTTAACTTTATCTAAGCTTAGGATGTTTATTTACTGTTAGACAGTGAGATGTCATATATCATATATTTAAATGTTATTCAGAGAAGAAAATGAACTTTACTACACAAAACTAAAACCGATACCCTTAACAGTAAGGAAATATCTTGTGTTATATTATATATATATATACATATATGTGAACGTATTTTCTATCTTTACAGTTTTTCTAACATAACATTCCCATATTAATTAATGTTTAACACACACGTTATAGAAGTAATAATATTAATAATAAATGATAAATAATAATGATAACGTATTTATTCTTCCAATTCATCATTGACAACTGGTTTATCATTCTTTAATACTTTTTATGTATCGATGTTATTTTATATGTGACCCTTACAAATTATTTCGTAATGTTTTATCATAATTTTTAAATAATAAACGATTCAATGTGAGGCTGCTTCATTTCTTTCTTTTTGCTTTCGAATCCTCTTGATATTTTCTTGAAGATACTTCATTTACAATATGCACATTGCAAACTATTAATGGGAAAATTCTGAAATCTGATGAGCTTTTTCAAATCATAATTCAACATGCCACGTAAAGGCTTCATTCAAAAACTTAAATGCAAACAAAAATAATATCCCGATTTGACAAAAATATCAAGCAAGAGGCCCCTCTAATCATCAAGTGCTTCCCTAAATTTTTAGAAGCAGATTTATATTTTTTATTAAAGAGAATGGAATGGCTTCCATTAAATTTTTTCTTTAATGGAGAACGAAGGGGGGCGCTCTGTAATAAATAATTCATAGAATAATCACTGCAGGTTATCTAACGCTTTCTTGAATATTTAAAAGAAAAATAATTATTTTAAGCAAATATTTTTTAATAAATTATTTACGCATAGGCAACCAAACTAGCACGATTGTAATGCGGGTCGTATAATTTAGGTTTAACTTAAACCACGGATTTCACGAATTTCTGTTTCCTGCTACCAGGATCACATAAACGTGAAGAGGCGTCGCGGTCAATTCCAAGATATTAATTATCTAATTACTGACTAACTAAATAAAAATAGTATTCTAATTTGACAAAGACATAAAACAAGAGGCCCTTTTTTAGAGGCGAATTTATATTTTTTTTAAAGAGAATGTGAATGGGTTCTATTCATTTAATTTTTCCTTAATGAAGAGCGAAAGGGGCGCTTTATATTCAAAAATAATTCATAGAATTATCACTGCAAATTATCTAACGCTTTCTTGAATATTTAAAACAAAAATAATTACTTTAAACAAATATTTTCGAATAAAATTGTCGGAAGCTACATATAGGCAACCAAACTAACACGGTTGCCATGCAGGTAATATAACTGAGGATTAGTTTAGACAGCGGATTTCACGAATTTCTGTCTTCTACTACCAGGATCACATAAACGTGAGAAGGTGTCGCGGTTAAGATATTAAATGCAATGCCAAGGTATTAATTATTTAATTACTGAGTAACTGCTAACAAAAATAATATTGGGATTTGACAAAAATATAAAGCAAGGTGTCCCTCTAATTATCAAATGCTTCCTTAAATTTTTAGAAGCAGATTTATATTTTATGTTAAAGAGAATGTGAATGGTTTCCATTAAATTTGAATTTTTCTTTAATGGATAACGAAGGGGGCGCTCTGTTATCAAAAATGTTTCATAGAATAATCATTGCAGGTTATCTAATGTTTTCTTGAATGTTTAAAGGAAAAATAATTATATTAAGCAAATATTTTTAAATAGATTGCTTCAAGTTACATATAGGCAACCAAACCGGCATGACTGTGATGCAGGTCATATAATTCAGGATTAACTTGGCGGATTTTACGAATTTCTGTCTCCTGCTACCAGGATCACATAAACATGAGGAGGCTTTACGGTCAACGTACGATTTATGACTAATTTCTGTTTAAACAAAGAGAACATTCTGCTTTAGTAAATATATAAAACAATAAGGGCACCTAATTATTTTTTTTTAATTTTCATGCTCAGAACATCTCTTCCTTGATACAGCAAACCATGCAAAATAACAAACAAACAAACAAAATAACAAACAAATAATCACATCATGAAGAAAATAACATAAATGTACAAATACGACTTCATCAGATACATACAATTTAGGAAAAATCGATCTTCATAAAGAAAACAACAAAACAGAATTAACTGTGAAATAAACTTAGAATAATCAAATTTCGACTATCTTCTTCATGGAAAAGTATAACAAAAGACGATCAATTGCTTAAGGAATGCGAGATACAATTTGGACAGAAATGAAATAGATTGATGATGAAAAAAGAGAAGCTTCGATTGTCATTTTTTTGTTCAAAAAATGACAGAAATCCGTTCGTGTTATTCATTTGTTCTTGATCTCTCCCAAATTGCCAAAAGCGATGTTTTTTCACTGCTAATTATTGTACGACAGATGACAGACAATAAGTTAAGAGCGATGACAAAAGACGTTCGAATTCCAAACGATTTTTTTTCTTCATAAAGAAAACAACAAAACAGAATCAACTGTGAAGTAAATTTAGAATAATCGCGTTTTATTCCTCGAAGACCCAAGAAATAAATAAAGAAACTAAAGAGATCGACAGTAAAAAAGGAGAAGCTTCGATCTGATCGTCATTCATTTATTTTTTCATTGCTAATTATTTTATGACAGGTGCCACCACAAAATAAAAAAAAAACGAAGTTATTATTTGTGGGAATTGTTAAAACGCAGAAAAGCAGAAAGCCACCAAAACTAGTGACAAAATCACCAAATTGGCAACATTGAAAACTGAAGAAAATTACTAACCAACATGTCATAACAATAGATTATTGTACAGAGAGATCGAAATTTATTGTCTCGATCCTACACTACTTTCCACGAGCCTGACATCGATGTTTACATCCAATTATTAAAATGAAGTTAGCTACGTAGGGATATTTGGGAAAGTTACAAAATATCTCACGATTTTATTGACAATTCATTGCCGTTCATTTACGAAAAATGATTTATTTTATTGTAATAGCAATCTGATTAAACAATAATTATGTTATTTATTAATTAGGTGAAGTTTGGATGTAAGTTTCATGAATGCACGATACAACTTTTCATTCTAACCCTCATGTGATAGATTGTACATATATTGACATTACACTCACGGAAAGCAGTGTAGGATCATGACAATCAATTTCGATCTCCCTGTAGTATTATGACTGTTCAGGTGGTAGAATTCTGGCAGTCAGTAATAATTACAATAAATAAGCTCTGTTTGTTATCCTACACTAGTGTACACTTTTCTTTTACAAAATATGCTTTAATCATGATTAAAGCATATATTTAAACCATGGTTTAAATATAGGAGAAATTCACCAAAGTGGCTGAACTCTGATGGCCACTTTCGTAACTGGTGATTTGTTAATAAAAATTACGTTGACTTTTAGTAAACCGTTTTCATCACTAGATGTCGCGTAGTACCGAATAACAATGGAATAACTATAGACAATATAGACATATAAAGGAACTCTACAGAATAAATATTTTTTTAAAAAAGTAGTACCGACGTAGGATTGTAGGTGAATTGATAGTGTAATAATAATCAGAAAAAGTACTTGGAAAGAAACATCTAGATGTCGCTAAATAACAACAATCTCGTTCTGCTTTGTCAGAATTAAGTAAGTTTTATTACAGATAATAGAACTAGACAGATGCTTTAAATTTGACGCTCCAATTTGGAGACAAACTCGGTGTTAGTTCACCAAATATGTGGCGGCGCTAGTGTTACAATAGCAGAGTGAAAAACCGAAACCTGTAAATATAACCAACATTTGTACAAATCCATCACTTAAAGTGGTGTGATGTAAAGTTTATAAAGAGAATTATCAGCATATTATAACCGTATGTCACATTATCGCGTCAGGGTTCCACTTTAAACTTATTTCTCTGTTACTTAAAAGAGACATCTGGCGGTAAATGAACTAATTGAGCTTTGAAATTAGCAAATGATTTGTGACAAATGTCGATTTTTCGAATTTGTGTAGGCATGTGACATCTATTGAGTATTTAACAAACTTTTTTAGAGCGTCGAGTGGTACCTATTTCGTAGGCTATCTGGAGAAATTTATTATCTATGGTTTTATGTAAATATATTAATTTGGCTTGCTTAGAGGTTTACAGAGAACCAATTTTATCGGCAGATTTGTTTACAAGTTTAAAACTAACTGAAATTTTCACATGAATTACGAAAAATGTAAATTTTTCCATTTGAATTGAAGGCTTGCGTAAAACCTGCTGTCAAACTACCAATAACTTTGCGAGTTTTTGCCTCCTAGTTTAAAAATAGGCTATAGTGTGACGAGAGTGCTACTACAGGGAGATCGAAATTGATTGTACTGATTCTACACTGCTTTCCACGAGCTTGATATCGATGTTTGCATCCAATTATAGACACTTTTTGTTATTGCACACGTCGAGGTGCTCATGCGTGTACACGCTCTCTTTTACACTATGCTGTGGTTATTTTGCTGATGAGAAGTTGGCACTGCTGGCAGTTCAGAGTTTCAAAAATAAAATTACTGTTTCTTGTTATCCACAAGTCTCAAGAAGGTTTAAACTACATTTTATCGAGCTGATTTAAGTAACAATACATTTCGACATTTCGTACAACGAAATAAAGTGATAATAAGTTTTGGTTATGTTATACTTCAATTTGACATTCGGATAAAGTCACCAGATTTGAACAATTGTGGGCGTGATTTAATTCGCGCCGCGCATGTCGTTCCACGATTTCTGAATAACGAAAAGGGTCTATTAAAATGAAGTTAGCAACATAACGAGGTCTAGGAAAGTTACTAGATATCCTAAGATGTTGTTGACAGCTTATTGCCGTTCATTCACGAAAAGTGGTTTACTTCATTGTCATAGCAATTTAATTAAACAATAATTATGTTCTTTATTAATTAGGTTAGGTTTGAGTGTAACTTTCATGCACGCCACAAGTCGGCACTGCTTTTCGTTCGTGATAGATATAATTATTGAAATCAAGCTCACGGAAAGTAGTGTAGGATCAGGACAGTCAATTTCGATCTGCCTGTGTTAAAATTTTGCGACGTTTACATCGGGTGTTACGAGATGGCGCAGCACGTAAACGTAATTTGACAGGTTAAATCAGCGATCATCGGGGTTGGGAGTAAATGTCATTGTTGTGTGAATAATTACCGAAAAATTTTACTGGAGAACGTAGCCGCGTGAACTAATCAAAATGTTAGCCCTAATGAACAGGATACTGGACTGGTTCCGGAGTCTGTTCTGGAAGGAGGAGATGGAGCTAACCCTGGTGGGGTTACAGTATTCAGGCAAAACAACTTTCGTCAACGTTATTGCTGTACGTTCTTGTAATCATCAACGTATTTTCCTCCTCCCCCTCATCAATGACAATTCTATTACAGTCGGGCCAGTTTAGCGAAGACATGATCCCAACTGTCGGGTTTAACATGAGGAAGATAACCAAAGGGAACGTCACCATTAAAGTTTGGGACATCGGCGGTCAGCCTAGGTTTAGATCCATGTGGGAACGGTACTGTAGAGGAGTCAACGCCATAGTGTAAGCAGGTTTTTATTTTGTAAGCGCTCGCGTCGAAACTAAACTTTTGCAGCTACATGGTGGACGCTGCCGACCCCGAGAAGATCGAAGCCTCCAGAAACGAACTGCACAGTTTACTCGACAAGCCACAACTAGCAGGGATACCAGTCTTAGTTTTGGGCAACAAGAGGGATCTACCACATGCCTTAGATGAGAACGGACTCATCGAACGAATGTAGGTTTGTTTCCGCACCTCTCTTCCTTGCGTACAGGATTTGTTTCAGGAATCTATCGGCGATTCAAGATCGTGAAATCTGTTGTTATTCGATCTCGTGCAAAGAGAAGGACAACATCGACATAACGTTGCAATGGCTTATTGCACATTCAAAGTCAGGGATGCGTTAAGAACGATGAGCGGAGGAACCCCCTACACAGCAGAGGCAGAGTAAGCATTCGGAGTCGTCTAATTAGCTTCTAAAAAAAAAAAAAAGTAAAAATTATATGAATGTGATAACCTAATCGACATGGGAGTCAGTCGTTTCCTCTTTTCAAACGGTGGCCTACCTGAGTTCGTGCAAATTTGCTTTAGTTTCGGCTGCGCTTCGGTTTTTCCCTTCCCTCCCCCGCCCTGCCCCGCGGTTTAAAATCGACGAATGTGGACCACTATTAATCGAAGGCTCATCCTTAAAATATTAAGTCGAATTTAAATGTATTAGTATCTGATCGGTCGGTTGGACTAAGACTGTGACTCTGAATGCACCGACTTACGGCTTTTAATTTCAGGCATAATCTCAGAAAATTACATAACATAGAAACTTAGACACTATAGATAACTATAGGTAGTTAATTACGTTTAGATGTAAGTTACCATAATCCATCGCTGATGATTTTGTAAACGGGATTTAAAAAAAAAAAAAGAAAATGAAAGCTAGTCAGAGAGTGTTTGGTCCGTGCCCTTCAGCTTCTTACAGAAATTTACGCCACACGCAAGGCTTTCTAATTTGCAGAAACCTCCTTGAACATCCAACCAAAATAAAATTATATATCTTATTATATGTGATTATAATTTTAGTGTGTCTTCTTTTTTTACAATATCGTAATAATTAATTCTAGGTTTAATCACTTTGTATAGTACGAGCATATAGAACTGTTAAGAAACAATTCTTGTTTTTCATAGGGTGTGAAAACTTAATAGGTTTTTTTTTTTCGTCGTAGCTTGAGGTGCTCTGTATTTCGGATGCGTTTCTGAAAACACATTGAAATTATTATGATTAAGTTACCTATGAACAATTAATTCTACGCATTAGATTTTAGGACGCATTGTTTTCCTCTTTTGTTATCGTTTTTTTTTTATTGTAAATTTTAAGTATAATAAAGAATCACAATTTTCAGCTTAGTTTTTCACCTTCCGCGGTTGCTTCGTGTTGTTATTTTTGATAGTTGTTGTGTGCGGTGTTGCCAACTTAAGGGGTTTTCAAATTTTATGTCGCAAAAGAAGCTGGACGATGACGGCCCCAAAGTTCTTACATATGCAATAACAACTTACATCGAAAATTCTTTGGGGATAAAACTATAAGCAATAAGAAATAGATTCGAATCGAATTTCGACATGTCTCTTCATAAAAATATAAACAAAAGACGATCGACAGTTTAACAAATGCAAGCAACAAAAGCTTTGGTTGACGATTTAGGTGTAAACAAACACCTTTCGTTTGTACTTATGAGTTAGACGATAAATTAAGAACGATGACAAAAGACGACTTTCTTCATGGAAAAACAATAAAACAAAAGGCGATCGATTGCTTAAGAAATGCAAGAAACAAAAATTTTGGTCGACGATTTGGACAGAAACAAAATAGATCGATGGTAAAAAAAGGAGAAGCTGCGATTATTGTTTTTTGTTTCTTCCACAAACTGCCAAAAATTTTCTTTTTTCCATTGCTAATTATTTTATGACAGATGAGAGACCACCAATGAAAACAAAAGACGTTCGAAATTCGACTTTTTTCTTCATAGAAAAATAGCAAAACAAAAAACGATCTATTGGTTAAACTAACGATCGTCTTTTGTTTATATTTTTATGAAGAGGAATGTCGAAATTCGATTCGCATCCATTTTTTTTCCAAAGAATTTTTTATATAAATTTTTATTGCATATATAAGAACTTGATCGTTTTTTGTTTTGCTATGTTTCTATGAAGAAAAATGTCGAAATTCGATGGGAATTCGAACGTCTTTTGTTATCATTTGTGGTCTGTCATCTGCCATCTGTCATAAAATAATTAGCAATGAAAAACATTGTCATTCATCTGTTCTTTCATTACTAATGTTGTGACAGTTGACAGATCACTAGTAATTCCCATCGAATTTCGACTTTTCTCCTCATAGAAATAAAACGAAACAAAAGACGATCGTTTGTTTAAGAAATGCAAGAAACAAACATTTTGGTCGACGATTTGTATAGAAACAAAATAGGTCGATGTGGTGGTAGAAAAAGAGAAGTTTTGATTGTTTTTTTTTGACCAAAAAATGGCAACAATCCGATAGTCATTCATTTGTTCTTCGTTTTCTACAAATTGACGTTTCTTTCATTACTAATTTTATGACAGATGACAGACCACAAGTGATGACAAAAGACGTTCGAATTCCAATCGAATTTCGACTTTTTTCTTCACAGAAAAATAGCAAAACAAAAAACGATCAATTGTTTAACAAACGCAAAAAACAAACATTTTGGTCGACGATTTGGACAGAAACAAAAAAAAAGAGAAGCTGTGATTATTGTTTTTCGTTTTTTCCATAAACTGTCAAAAGCAAAGTTTCTTTTATTGCTAATTATTTTATGACAGATGACAGACCACAAGTGATAACAAAAGACGAATTCGAATTCCAATCGAACTTCGTCTCTTCTCCTCATAGAAATGTAACGAAACAAAAGACGATCGATTGTTTAAGGAGTGCAAGAAACAAAAATTTTGGTCGACGATTTGAACGGAAATAAAATAGATCGATGGTGAGAAGCCTCGATCACTTTCTAAAAAAAAAAAAAAATGGTCGAAATCTGAAAGTCATTCACTTGTTTTTCGTTTTTTCCACAAATTGCCAAACACAATGCTTTTCCGTTGCTAATTATTTTATGACAGGCGACAGACGATATGTCAAGAGCGATGACAAAAGACGATCGAATTTCGACTCTCGTCTTCATAGAAAAATAAAACAAAAGACGATCGATTATTTAAGGAATGCAAGAAACAATTTGGACAGAAACGAAATTGCCAAAAGCGATATTTCATTGCTAATTATTTTATGACAGATGACAGACAATAAGTTAAGAGCGACGACAAAAGACGTTCGAATTTCAAAAAATTTCGTCTTTTTTTTCTTCACAAAGAAAATAACAAAACAGAATCGACTGTGAAATAAACTTAGAATTTTCTTCCTTGGAGACCCAAGAAATAAATAAAGAAACAAAATAGATCGACAGTAAAAAAGAGAAGCTTCGATCTGATCGATTTAAAACTAATTAAATACTACCAACCGAAAATCGTAAAAGTCACCAAAAGTTGTGAAACATTGCATCTGACGTTTGTTGAGTTTCTATAACAACGCACTCAGCTGCTTGAGTGTGCGAGTGAGAACATAAGCGCTGTGTGAGTGAGAACATAAACAAACATAATATTACGTACCGGACCTAGCCCCAGTGTTGCCAATTCGTGGGAATCTAAATAACTTGCTAATCAATAAAAGACTTCTAGACGTAAACCCACAAAACAGGCCTATGCTGCATTTGTTATTTTAATTTTCCATGATTCTAGGTTATATTTTTCGTTTTATTGCTAAGGAAACAATTGTCTTTACAATTATTACTGTGGAAATAAAACGAAGCTTAAAGTAAACTCTGAATGAAGTATCAGGCCTATGAACATAGACTTCGGACAGTTCGGAGCGTTGTCGTAGCTACGCTATGAATGGGCACTTTTCATTGGTCCTCGTATTGCGTAGTCGCATCTCAAATCACGATCACCTTGACCAATCAACTGCAGATAGCGACATTTGCAAATGAATTTCACCGCTAGATGTCACGTAGTACCGCATAATCATAGACAAAACTCTATAGAACAAATATTTTCAATTTTGTACCGAAAAAGTACCTAAAATTATCATTTCGTACCAAATTCGGTACAATTGTACCTAAAAGGCAGCACTGAAGCATTTCTATGTGAGGGGAAAACTGACTCTCAATGGTTGGCAACACCACCTAACCCCTATTAAAGACGCGAGAATGCATTTGGAACGTAGCCCAAGTACACTCCGCCCTTGAACGTTTGGCGCGAGATTTAAAAAGTTGCAATAGTTTAGTATTGTTGCTTCTACTAACTAGAAACTAATCATATCACATAATTAGCAGCACTGAACCATAAAAGCATTTCAATCTGAGGAGAAAAGCGACTCTCCTCTCAATGGTTGGCAATACTACCTAACCCCTATTAAAGACGCGAGAATGCATTTGGAACGTAGCCCAAGCACGCTCCGCCCTTGAACGTTTGGCGCAAGATTTAAAAAGTTGCAATAGTTTAGTATTAAAGCTAATGTTGCTTCTACTAACTAAAAACTAATCATATCACATTATTGGCTCCATCAAGTAATTGAAGTTTATAATATGAAACAAACATGCAATTAGAAATCTTGTCTTTTAAAACTCGCGTTGTTGCCTAGAGCGGTTGTTTGTGTGATTCCCTCTAACAGTCAAGCAAATTATTTCTATATGCTTTGGCCCAGAGTTCCCGTCTATCCCAATATCCCATCAAATACCTCCCTTCAACTTGAAGCTAATTTATTTGAAATTAATCTCTACTGCGCAACATTAAATTATTTGCTCGTTTTATTCTTGCGTCTCTTCGTTTTCATTCCTTTCCTAGCACCGGATTTAGCTGCGCCGATGAGGTGCTTAAACTTCCCTGCGTTTTTCATCTTTTTCCTACAACAAATTCGTTAGTTTTTCTTCAAAGCAGCCTCACTTTAATTGCCTCTTATTTAAGCTACTCCTCTGCAAAGGCAGGTACGCGAACGGATCTAATTTTCCCTTCCTTTTCACATCACCAGCAGCTTTCTTCGACTTGAATTCTGATCCTGCTACGCTCGATGCCGAACGAGAAGCTCCCACAGGCCTGAAGGGATACCCGGGCAAATACAATTTCGTTTTTTGTTTTGATACGATTACCTGTGTATTCCTGAGCCCCCGGCTCTGTATTTACTTGGGGGTTGACTGTAAACCGAGCCAGTTTTTACACTGCTTGCGCCCCTCTTGCGTTTGCGATCGCTTAAAGCCAGCGTTTCAGCTTTGCTTTGGTTGTCATCATCATCTAAAAGTGAGGTGAAGTAAACTCGTTTTGCCTGGTCAATAACAGAGTGAAATACCTGAATCTTCGTCGGAGCTAACTTTATTTTTTTCGTCGTCACTATCGAACAAGTCCTCGATGATCAACCTGCCATCCGGGGCCGTCTTAAATCCCCTATCGCTCTTCTTTTTTACATCGAATGCACTTGGCTTAGCCGGATTGGTTGCTAAAATAAATTAATTTTCTTGCTTACATCTCAAAGTGACTTAGATTTACCTGTTATTTTGCTGGCCACCGAAGGATCCATGAAGTCGACGATTGAGTCTTCATCCTCCTCGATCCATGCGCTACTCTGTTTCTTGCCCTTGACCGCCTTCGGTTGATTGGTGGTTTCCATGTCTTCGATTTCAGAGTCGGAATCGGCCAAAATCTCTTCCACACTAAAACACATCGAAGCTTTAAAATAAAATTGGATTTACTTTAATTAATCACCTCTTCGGTTTGGTTTTAACTAAAAATGCTTCGTCTTCGTCTTTGTCTTCGCTCTCCTTCTTTCGTTCTTCTTTAATCCTCTTTTTCTTCGCACTTAACTTGCGCAGGTTTCTCAGTCGTTTCCTCATGATGGCATCTGACTCGGGGACATGTGCTATGAGGGTGTCATGTCCGTACTTTCTGAGCAGGCGGTCGACTATGTCACGGATCTTCAGCCTAAAATGACGCTTGCAGTCTCCGGTCATGCTGCAGAGGGTTTTCATCTGCAATTTGCTTTGATCGGTTTTGGGCACTGTTAATTCGATGCTTCCATACTTACGATGTTGGGCAAAGAAAGGGCCACCGTTGGGGAGGGAAGTGAGGCGCAGTAGACTTTTATGAAGCTGAGACTCGAAGCTACAATCTCTCTTGTGGAGCAACTAATTAGGAGGCTGACGTTCTCTAGGATTAATTGGATGTTTTCTTGACCTAGAGCTCCTAGAAGCAGTAAAAAAAAATAGTAATTGGCTTCCGGTTGGAACCGCATCACGACTGCCAGTAGAAACAGTCGTGACGCGGTTCCAACCGGAAGTCAATTCAATTATGGACAACGGCCGCGGAAGTCTCCAAGTTAAATTAAAAAAAATAGGAATACAATTTTCAAACGATTTTAAAAATAGAAAAATATATACAGGGCATCTCTAAAATGCGTGGATATGGCTTGAGCAGTGAGCTATACACGAAAAACAATGCAGGCATTTGTTTCTCGTATTCAATCAAAAATCCATTTTGTAACTAAACCATAAGGAATATCGAAAATCCAAATATACAATCCTGATCTCAACTTAAGTCACTAAAAAATATGATAAAAAACATTAGTGACATCTGTTGGATTTGTTTGTTTCGAACTTTGCGTTATTTGGCTTAGAAGATGGCCTCGTTCAGTTAATCTCAGCGCTTCACCGTTTTAATAAAACGTAATGTAAACTGACGATCAGAATTATATTATCAACTATTTTTGTTCGTAATTTAAATTTAGCGCTCAAAAAGTTTGATTCAAAAAAGTCATGCCCAGATGGCGCCACCCGTTTAATTAACCTAAAAAGTTTATTTTAGAGAATTGAAAGGAAATCGGCGGCATTTAAAAACTTAATGTGCGATTAAGAAAAGCATTCACAGATGGCGCCACTCGTTTAGTTAACCTGAAAGACTTATTTTAGATTTTTAGAAAATAAATTTGTTAAAGCGACAAAAAATTGTTTTATTATTCTTTTTTTATGAAGAAAAAAATTATTTTCTGAAGCAATAGATCGCCTTTTGTTTCGTAATTTTTTTCTACGAAGAAAAAAGTCCAAATTCAATTTTAGTTTTCTGAAACAATCGATCGTCTTTTGTTTTGTCATTTCTTTGTGAAGAAAAAGGTTGAAATTCAAACGTCTTTTGTCATCGCATTTCATTTATTTTCTGCAACAATCGATCGTCTCTGTTTTGTTACTTTTTTTTTTTTGTGAAGAAAAAAGTCGAAATTCAAACGTTTTTTGTTTTCTTGTCGTCGCTTTTATTTTGTTTTCTGGAACAATCGATCGTCTTTTGTTTGTTGCTTTTATGAAGAAAAAAGTCGAAATTCAAACGTCTTTTGTCGTCGCTCTTAATTTATTTTCTGAAACAATCGATAGTCTTTTCTTTTGTTATTTTTTTATGAGAAAATAAAGTCGAAATTCAAACTTCTTTTTTGTTTCCAGTCGTCGTTTTTATTTTGTTTCCTGAAACAATTGATCGTTTTTTGTTTGGTTGTTTTATGAAGAAAAACAATCGATCGCCTTTTGTTTAGTTGTTTTATGAAGAAAAACAATCGATCGTCTTTTGTTTTCTTGTCGTTGCTTTTAATTTATTTTCTGAAACAATCGGTCGTCTTTTGTTTTGTTGTTTTACGAAGAAAACGTCGAAATTCGAACGTCTTTTGTCGTCGCCCTTATTTTATTTTCTGAAATAATTGATCGTCTTTTGTTTTTTAATTTTTTTTAAGAAGATAAAAGTCGAAATTCAAACGTTTTTTGTTTTCTTGTCATCGTTTTTAATTTATTTTCTGAAACAATCGATCGTCTTTTGTTTTGTATTTCTTATGAAGAAAAGCGTCGAAATTCGAACGTTTTTCGTCATCGCTCTTAATTTATTTTCTGAAACAATCGACTGTCTTTTGTTTTGTTACTTTCTTATGAAGAAAAATTCGAACGTCTTTTGTAGTCGTTCTTAATTTATTTGCTGAAACAATCGATCGTCTTTGGTTTTGTCATTTTTTTTATGAAGAAAAAAGTCGAAATTCAAATGTTTTTTGTTTTTTGTCGTCGCTTTTATTTTCTGAAATAATAGATCGTCTTTTGTTTTGCTGTCTCATGAAGAAAATCGTCGAAATTCACACAAAACAGAAATCTTTTGTCATCGCTCTTAATTTATTTTCTGAAAGAATCGATCGTCTTTTGTTTTGTTACTTCTTTTATGAAAAAAAAAAGTCGAATTCAAACCCTCTTAATTTATTTTCTGAAACAATCGGTCTTTTGTTTTGTTATTTTTTTTTTAATGAAAAAAAATTCAAAATTCAAAATTCAAACGTCTTTTGTCGTCGATCTAAATTTATTTTCTGAAACAATCGATTGTCTTTTGTTTTGTTATTTTTTTTATGAAGAAAATCGTCGAAATTCAATCGTCTTTTGTTTTGTGAAGAGAAAAGTCAAAATTCAAACGTCTTTTGTCGTCGCTCTTATTTTTTTATTGTTATTTTATGAAGAAAGAAGTCGAAATTCGACTGGAATTCGAACGTCTTTTGTCATTGCGCCAAATTTATTTTCTGACATAAAAGCAAAAAAAAAAACGAAAGTTTTTTTTTTATATCCAAATCGTCGATCGTTTTTTTTTCCTTGCATTTGTTAAACGATCCACCGCCTTTTGTTTACGTTTTTTTTTAACAAAAACTATCAACTTAGACGTTACCTTTTAGAATTTTATGCTCAGGCCAGTGTTGCCAATTCTAATACACTTAAGTAGAATATTTAATCTATTCAGAAAAGTGAAAACATAGGTTAATTTGCTTGGCATTAGTTTCGAGTGATTTTTTTTTAGTTTTCAGTGACTTTCAGTGATTATTTAAGCTAAACGTTCAGACCACGACCTACTAGATTTCACGAGACAGAGCTCTGGCAAATCCAGTAGGTCGTGATTCAGACTTTCAGCGAACGCCTATTGGCAACATTGTTAACGACGTAGATTTTTTTTGCTTTTAGGCTGTTTGCAGCTATGCCAATTGCTACTGTTTGTTGAGTAAAGTTTAAAGCGTTTTTGATTAACTGCTCGAATGCACTCTCTGAGTGTTCTCCTCTTGTTTTAACCTCATGTAATAATCTGAGAGTGCATTAGAGCAAGTCAATCAAAAACGCTATTATAATGAAAAAGTGCAAACCTGAGAAATTATGTAAAATTGAAGACAGTGCCAAAATAGTGGCACTCATCATTTGTGGTGGTCCAGCCAATCCAGCGACGACCATGGCCACAAACTCCCCCATCTGATTATGCTTCTGCAAGGTTTCTCCGATTGTATTCAACAACTGGTAGGCAGAAGCCCGACATCTCTGGTTAACGTCCTTGCAACACAAAACAGCCTCGGGCACAGCCGATTTTATAAGCTTGCTTTCATAGTCCAACTGCGGCTGCGTCCTCACTAGATAAATGTAGCACCTCAGCCTCGCCCCCTTACTGGTCACCGCAGACGAATTCATCGACTTCATCAGCAACCTCTGCACGGTTCTCCTATTGCTTTGAACGAATGCCTTACAGCCCTCAGCCTCGCTTCCACAGATCTCCTCCAGCAAACGATACGCCTTCTTCTGCTCCTTCCCACTATCCAACCCGTTCACATTTTTTACACACTGCTTATACAGGCCGGCAATTTCTTCGGAACCTTGATACGGCACCAAAGCCCTCACCAAATCCATAACGCTTTCCTTCAAGAAAGCCTCCTCTGCATCATTCGTGTCCTTCATCTTTTCCAGTGCGCTGGTGAATAATTGTTTGAGTAATTCGGGCCTCGCAACCGACAAATAAACCTAGAACAGACGGACTTTAGTCGTTAATAAAGGGTGGTTGTTGAAGTTGTTTGCCTTGATGGTATCGAACGCAGCTAATCTCTGTCCTTCCTCGTCACTTCCAATGGGCCTGGTCGTGTAAACGTTAAACAAAATGGGCAAGTAATTCTTGTCAAACCTGGCAATCTCTGCCAAATCTTCAGCATTCTCCGGGAGCTTCGCATGGGCTATCAATTTCCTGATCGCGGCCATCACGGGGAGCCTCAATTCCTTGCGATCAGATATTGCGGTGCCCAACACCTTAGCGATGTTCTACACAAAACAGAAATTGAATTCGAAGCAGTGGCTCTTGCCTTAGGTTACCTACTTTAAAGCTGGCTTTGATATCAGTCGGGTTGTTGCAGAAGCTAGGCAGCGAATGCCACAACTGAAGGTACAGGAGCTCATAACTGTGAGCTCCGATTCCATCGTTGGCTTCGCCGAGCTGCACTGAACGCTTCTGGCAATAAAACGCCAGGGGTAGGATGTTGTCAATCCAAAACGATACAGTGGAACGTTTAATGTTTTCCCTGAGGACTAAGAGCATCCACGAGCGATCCAAATTCATTTCCCCGTTATCTTTCTTAAGGCTTATAATTTCTAGGACTGATTCGGGCCCCATCGATCGAACGGCTGCGCCAACAGCGTACTCGAGTTCACTGTTATAACTGAACTTGTAGGAGTCTCGAAGCTCCGACAGAGTTTTCAGGCATGAAACGAATAAATGACTGCAGTTTTCCCCACAGGTCTGAAACGTGTTGTTATTAGGAAGGTAACGGTGAGGGTTGAGGGGGATTACCTCGAACATAACGCGGATCACATGCAGAACTTGATGCCAAACGAAATTGTACTGATACCCCAAACCGAGCTCGACTGTATTGAAGCACTTCAGCAAGTCCGCCTTGTGAAGCTCGGCTAGTTGAGGGGTGGAACAAGCGGGTGAAACGGCATCCCTCAATAGGGCTTCTAATGTGTGGGTTGCAGCTGTTATAATTTCCTTTTTCTCGGATAGCCACAGTTGAGTGACCGCGGTGAAAATTCTGGGTAATGCGTTGCAAGCAATTTCCAAGTCAACACTACAAGGATAATTATGACAATCAACTGAGATAGTTTGCTTATGCTTTTTGGTGATACTCACTCGGCTAAATGTATATGAGCCTGTTGCATAACAGCGAGCCACGCAGTCATAGGTTGAACATCATTAGGCGAGGGTTTATACTCGTAGAGAGCTGAGATTAACTGCGCATTTGTTTTTCCCTGAAGCACGGGCTTTTGAAACGAGAGTAAAGCATGAAGGACTTGCAGGCAGCACGACGTAACCATGGGAGAATTTAAGGTCATTAACTGCAGGATCATCTCACAACTGGCCTAGTAAAAAAAAAAATTCTAACTTTCATTAGAAAGTTCCTCCCCGAGACTCACCTTAACATGAGGTTGTGCGAAAAAACAGATCGTCTCCTTCAGTAGAGCTAGAGTGTGAAGTATCGTGGTTTGCGCAGCCCGCATCGATGGGATTTCTACGGTGTGGGAGCTTCCGCCTAGGCACTCGTCGAACGTGCTCTTGCAAAACGAAAAGACTTTGTTTGCAGCGAAATTGGTAGCGTTTCCATCCGAGAAACAACTTGCCCTGATGATGGCAGACACGGCTTGCTGGGCAGATTTACGCCACTACAAAAAAAATTAATAAAAGCAGTAATAAGGTCTGCCCTATAGAGTTTCAGTTTTTAGAAAGTGTCCGCGGTTCAAAGTGGAAGTTTAAACCTTATAGTTACCTTCGGTTTTGAGTGAACGCAAAACGGATCCAGCAATGCACAAAAAATTGCTTGCACATGCGTCCCAGACCAAGCCTGCCAATCTTGGGCCCGCAGAAAAGCCGTTAGCATCCCGAAAATCGACTTAACCACCACATTGTTCTCCAAGCTCGAATACTCCTGTAGGATATCACGCAACTTCTCCCAGACTTTGTCGAAACTCGAGCGCAACACCGCCTCAGGCACAGTCTTTATTCCCATATTTAAAAGCGAAAGCACCGCGGTCAGTTGAGTTTCGTTTTTCTCCGTCTGTGACATGACTTGCTCTAACGTCGTCAACTAAAAATAAAACACAGTTTAAGACCTTGTAGGTCAAACTCAACAAATTACCAAGGTGCAATAGTATTCGACTGACGTTTCCTTTCCTCCTTTCTCTTTGATGACCTCCGTGACGGCCGCCAAAATCGCCAGCATTTCCTTGTGCAGGGACGAGTCGGAACGGAACACCTTCATAAACCGACTGTACGACATATTACTGCAGTTGGACCATTCCGAAGCGAAGGTCTGCATGGTTTGATACGTACTGACGGTCGATTCAGTGAAGTCGTCATTGTCGATGCGAGACGGTTCACCATGAGCCTCAGGGGCGAATGCCTGAATGGCGTCGTGCTTCTGCAGCGCCTCAGAAGTTAAATTACTAACACCTACAAGCAAAAGTGACGTCTGTATAGAGGGCCCCCTAATCGATGCGGTGAGATCATAACCTGTCGGTGGCTCAAAAAAGCGTGACTTCGCTTGATCCCTGTGCTTGCGCGTCTCCGGATTCGAGCTGGAGCTCTGCCCCTTTGGCCAACGCTTGCCTTTCATGCGTCCTTTTAATTTGCTTCGGAATTTGCCCATTTTTAACACAGTTTATTATTACACGTGCTTCGTTCAACTGACAGTCAGTAGGTACCAACATGGAATACTTCGGTTGAAAATCGTGGAATAAAAAAGCACAAATTTGGCACTTTTGGTTCTTTTATGCTTTCAAAAACGCATATTTATGGACGAGACGTTAAAATCTTGCGATAATTTTCAATAAAGAAAAAGTATTTCCGAAAAAAATAGCTGAAATTATTTGCGGAGCAAGCGGGGTACGTTCAGAAATCTGATCCAAGTGCAAAGGGGTCATGATTGTTTTAATTATTAAAAAAAATTATTATTTGGTTTTCTTTGTTTTGTCATTTCTTTTTCTTTTTTGTCACCTTTTCTCCCAGACAGTTTCTTATAAAAATTCATTAATCCATTGAATTGTGCTCTCAAATCGTTTGTCTTTTTATTATATTATTAAATTTTGTTCAATTGTTTTGTCGTTCGTCTTTTTTTTTAAATTTATTTAAAATTTATTAATGTACCGAATTGTGCTGTAAAAGCGATTGTCTTTTGTTTATATTTTTGTATGTTATTGTTACATGCATAGTTTTTAAAATTTGGTTCATTTGTTCTCAACCCAAACAGTTTTTTTTTTTTTAATTTATTGATTTACTCAATTGTGTAGTAAAATCGATTGTGTTTTGTTTTTATTTTTTGTAAATACATATTATTGTTGTATTTTTTAAAATTTTGTTCAATTATTTTGTCGCTTCAAACTTTTTTAAAAAATTTATTGTTATACTGATGTGTGCAGTAAAATCGATTGTCTTTTGTTTTTATTTTTTTTTTTTAATGTTATTGTTACGTGCATGCTTTATAAAATTTAGTTCATTTGTTTTGTCACTTTTCAACCCAAAAGTTTTTTTTTTTTTTTAATTTATTGATCTACTCAATTGCGTAGTAAAATCGATTGTGTTTTGTTTTTATTTTTTGTAAATACATATATTATTGTTGTATTTTTAAAAAAATTTGTTCAATTGTTTTGTCGTTCCAAAGTTTCTTTTTTTTTAATTAATTAATGTACTGATGTGTGCAATAAAATCGATTGTCTTTTGTTTTTATTTTTTTAATGTTATTGTTATGTGCATGCTTCCTAAAATTTAGTTTATTTGTTTTGTACTTTTCGACCAAACAGTTTTTTTTTTTTTTCATTTATTAATCTACCGAATCGTGCAGAAAAATCGATTGTCTTTTGTTTTTAGTTTTTTTAATTTTATTGTTACATATACCTTAAAACTTCGTTATTGTTTTGTTACCTTTCCTCCCAGCCCCTTTTTTTTAAATTTTTTGTAAATATTATTGTTGTATTTTTAAAAATTTAGTTCAATTGTTGTTTGTCACTTTTCGTCTCAAACGGTTTTCTTTTTTTTTAATTTTATATATTCGCCTACTGAATTGTGCAGTAAAATCGATTGTCTTTTGTTTTTTTTTTTATTTTTTATGTTATTCTTAATTTTTCTAAAGTTTGCAATTGTTTTGTTACCTTTCCTCCCAGTTTCCTTTTTTTTTCTATTTATTAATTTACTGATATGCGCTCTAAAATTCGATTGTCTTTTGTTTTTAATTCAAAAGAATGGTGATAAAATAAAAGAAAACAAAATTTAAAAAAAAACTCTAAAATAATCAAACAAAAAAAAACAAAAACAAAAGACAATACAAAGTAAGAGATTAATAAATTCAAACAGAGAGTGTCAATAAAAAAGAACAAAATAAAAAATGGCAACAAAACAAGGAAAACAGTATAAAAATATTTTAAAATACTTTAAAAATTGTATATTAAAAAAATAATCTACATATTAAATTGTTGTAAAATCGATTGTCTTGTGTTTATTATTTTTGAATTCGATCATTTTTGAATTGTTATTGTCTTGATTCCTTTGTTTTGTCACCATTGTATATTTCTTTAAATTTACTATTAATCAACTGAATTGAGCTGTAAATTTAAATTTTTAACGTTTAACATAATTTTAAAGCTTCAGTAAGAATGTCAAAATTGAATCACAATGAGAACAAAAATTTAAACTTGGTTGGTAACTTGTGCTTTTTGTCATCTAATCTGACGATTTAAATTCTGATCGTCTGGCAACACTGCTTGTAAGTACGAAGTTACTACGAAGTTATGGTATAGATGGCGTCATTTGAATCAATAAGGAAATACATAAAATTTTTGTGATAAATAAAATAATGATGACAATGATAATAATAATAATAATACATATAATGCGCCAAAACATGCGTTTAACTTATCCTGTGGGATTTCCGGAAAATAAAACTACATTTTGAATATGATGATAGAGGAAGGTAAAGACATGTAAATTACGTGGACATTTCAAAACTAATTACGACTAATTATTTATTTTTCTTTTAACATTTGCATTCAATTCATGAAGGCAATAAATAAATTAAAAAACGGAAAATGTAATAGTCCCGTTTCCAATTTATAGATGGCGCCAAATTCGTTTAAAAAAAAAAGTTGACTTGCAGCTGCCTGTTCGCCTTCACTTTGATCATCGAGCGCCAAAAAACTCGTAATAGAAATTAACTCACCCTGTTGGTAAATCCGTCTATTTTTAGGGGTTGTTCGCTAAGATTAAAAATAGTTAGCATCTCGGTTGTTATGTCAAGCTTTTGACGATTGAACGAGTGTCAAGCCAAGTGCAGCGAGCGATCAATATTTTCGAACGAAATCGACTTTGTTGTTGTGTTACCCCCCCTCGAAATTATTAATACTAAATAGAAACGTTATTGTATGAGCGCAAAGTGACAATGAGATGGAAGAGCCACTTGTGGCCGGCCTTCGTGATCCTCGTTTTCCTAATACTTCACGTGCGGGCGGATTTAGGTGACCCTTACAAAATCTTGAGGGTTAAGAGGTCCGCAAGCCAACCAGAAATCAGGAAGGCGTACAAGAAGCTCGTGAAAGAATGGTCGGTGTTGGTTCTGTGAAGATAGTTATCGATTAATTCCAGTGGTTTCAGGCACCCGGATAAATCAGACGATCCTTCGGCTCAGAGCAAGTTCGTTGAGATAAAGCAAGCTTATGAGTTACTCTCCGATCCGGATAGGAGGTACAGATACGATCAGAAGGGGATAACGGAGGATGACTTTTATAATCGGCAAGAGTATACGAGATATCAGGCGCATCCCTTCGAGGAATTATTCGCACAGCATGGGCATTTTAATTTTCAAGAGAACGACATTACCTTCTTTCATAAGCTTTCGATTACGACGAGGTACGAAACTCATTGATTCTAACAGTACAGTTTATTTTATTTTATAAATTATTCATGCTGCGTCAGGCACCATTTATTATTAAATTGTTTTAGTCACTAAGAAGTTGCAACTTGACCTTGAAAAATTACTAATTCTCAAGTTTCTCATTTTCGCTTCTACACTTTGCTTTGTAGCTTAGGAACCGATAAATACAATTCTATTTGAAAGAGATGTCAAAAAAATTCCCAAGCAAGCTTAACTAAATCTCTTCTTTTTTTTTGTTTTTAACAAGCATTCAACGCCCTGTGTTGAAACTGAGGCAAATTTGGTGCTGGAAATTAATTTTTTTTTTTTTTGAAATCTTAAAAATGTGCAGATCTTTTAGTTTCACATTTTATTTAAAAAAAGAAAATGCACTACTGGCGCCATCTAGTGAAATCAAAGCCAACTATTTCACTGTTATTATAAAGAGACGTCAAAAAGAAAAAAAATCCTAATCATGCTTATCTAAACTTCATTTTTTTTTTTTTTTTTTTAACAAGTATTCAAATTTCTCTATTGTCAGTCTACTACTGGCTTTGCTGAATATCACCTACTAACATCATCTAGTATTTAACTTTCTCTGTTGATATATATATCACCTACTGGCGCCATCTAGTGACATCAAATAGAACCATTTTACTGCCATCTTAAAGATGTGCCAAAAAGAAAAAATCCTGAGCGTGCTTTATCTAAACTTCCTTTTTTTTCTTTTTGTTTTTAACAATTAATTATTCAACGCCCTCTGTTAATACTTAGGCAAATCTGGTGCTGGAGTTTTAATTTTATAAAAATATCTTAAAAATGTACAGGTTTTTTAGTTTTTTTCAGATTTTATTAAAAAAGAAAATGTACGACTGGCGCCATCTAGTGACATTATAGCCAACTATTTCACTACTATTTGAAAGACATGTCAAAAAAATCCTAATCATGCTTTTTTCCTTCTTTTGAACAAGTATTCAACTTTCTCTGTTGACAAATCTGGCGCTGAAAAGTAAATTTTTAGAAAATTAGTTAAAAATGTTTTGTTTCACATTTTATTTTAAAGGAATAAATGTAGATTGAACTAAATATCACCTACTAACGCCATCTAGTGACATCAAAGCGAATTATTTCGCTGTTATTTTAAAGAGATGTCGAAAAGGCAAAAAGTCCTAAACATGCTTACCTAAATTTCCTTTTTTTTTTCTTCTTGTTTTTGACAATTATTCAGCGCCCTCTATTATTATATGTACTTATGCGTTGGAAATTTAATTTTATTAGAAAGTCTCAAAAACGTACAGATCTTTTAGTTCCACATTTTACTTTAAAAAAATGTACTACTGGCGCCATCTAGTGACATCGAAGCCAACTATTTCACTGCTACTTCAAAGAGATGTCAAAAAGAAAAAAAATCCTTATCTAAACTTCATTATTTTTCCGTCTTTTGAACAAGTATTTAACTTTCTCTGTTGATAAATATCACCTATTGGCGCCATCTGGTGGCAACAAATCGAATCATTTCACTGTCATATTAGAGAGATGTCAAGAAGAAAAAAATCCTAAGCATGCTTTATGCCCTCTGTTAACACTTAGGCAAATCTGGCGCTGGAAATTTAATTTCATTAAAAAATCTTCGAAATGTACAGGTCTTTTAGTTTCACATTTTACTTTTAAAGAAATGTGCCACTGACGCCATCTAGTGACATCATACCCAACCATTCCACTACTATTTGAAAGAAATGTCAAAAAGAACAAAATCGGGCGTTGGAAATTTAATTTTATTAAAAAGTCTCAAAAACGTACAGATCTTTTAGTTCCACATTTTATTTAAAAAAAATATGTACTACTGGCGCCATCTAGTGACATCAAAGCCAACTATTTCACTGCTATTTCAAAGCGATGTCAAAAAAAAAGAAATCCTAATCATGCTTATCTAAATTTCTTTTTTTTTTTTTTTTGTACAAGTATTCAAATTTTTCTATTGTCAATCTACTACTGGCTTTGCTGAATATCACCTGCTAGCGTTATCTAGCGACATCAAATCGAACCATTTCACTGCTACTTTAAAGAGGCATCAAAAAAAAAATGCTAAATTTTCTTATCTAAATTTCCTTTTCCTTTTTTTTTGTTTTTAACAAGCATTCAACTTGCGAGTGTTTTGATCGTTGTGGTGCCTTTTGCGTCGTGACGTCATTCGTGTCGGTACTTTGCCAATCTACTGGCTTTGCTGAATATCACCTACTGGCGCCATCTAGTGACATCAAATCGAACTATTTCACTGCTATTTGAAAGAGATGTCAAGAAAAAACAAAAAATCCTAATCATGCTTATCTAAATTCCTTTTTTTTTCCTTCTTTTGAACGTGTATTCAACTTTCTCTGTTGATAAATCTGGCGTTGAAAGTGAAGTTTTCAGAAACGTGGTTAAAAGTGTGCAAATCTTTTGTTTAACATTTTATTTTAAAGAAATAAGTGTATGTTGAAGTGAATTATCAGGTACTGGCGCCATCTAGTGACATCAAATCGGACCATGAACTATTTTGCTGCTATTTTAAAGAGATGCTTATCTGAATTTCCTTTTTTTCCTGTTTTTAACAATTATTCAACGCCCTCTATTGATACTTAGGCAAATCTGGCGCAGAAAAATTAACTTTCGAAAACGTTTCTATTAAAAAAATGTGGAGATCTTTTGATTCACATGTTATTTATTTAAAGAAATGTATATTGAAGTGAATATCACCTACTGGCGACATCTAGTGACATCAAATCTTATTTCGTGCTTTATCTAAATTTTCTTTTTTTCTTCTTCTTGTTTTGCAAAAGTATTCAACTTTCTCTGTTGATAAATATGGCGCTGAAAATTAAATTTTTAGAAAAGTCGTTAAAAATGTGCAAATTTTTTGTTTCACATTTTATTTTAAAGAGATAAGTATATATTGAAGTAAGTATCACCTACTGGCGCCATCTAGTGACAACAAATCGAACTATTTCGCTGCTATTTTAGAGAGACGTCAAAAATAAAAAAAATCCTAAGCATGCTTTATCTAAATTTCCCTTTTTTTTGGTCTTGCTTTTATCGATTATTCAGCGCCCTCTATTGATACTTTGGCAAATCAGTCTATTAAAATTGTGCAACAACACCACCAGCAGCCCTGAGGAAGTTCTTCTGCAATGGAGAACGAAACGTCGGCAGTAGAAGCAGTCGTAACGCGGTTCCAACCGGAAGCCAATTCAATTACGTTTATCTTTTGTTTTCTTGTGTCTTTCTTATTTATTACTTCAGATCACCTTTTGTTTATTTTCCACGAAAAATTATATTTTATTTTATTATACTTATTCAATTTTTTTCTTAAATTTTAGTACGTTTTTATTTTTTGTTATTTCGGATCGATATTTGTGTTTTTTTCTCGTAATCAACTTTTTCTCTTTAAAAAAAAGAAAAAGAAAAACTATTTTGTTTTGTATCGTGCTTTTCCTCAAACACTTCATATTTTGTTTCTGCAGTTTTCGGTCGTCTCTTGTTTTCTTTGCTTCAGCCTTTTATTTCTTAGTTTTCTTTCGTTTCTTCGTATCAGTTTCCTTTTGTCTTTTGTTTGTTTGTTTGTTATTCATTTGCTATTTGTTTGCTAATCACTTAGCCGCGATAAATTCGAAAGGATAACACAAAATAATGAAACAAACCAATAACACGAAAACGAAAAAAAAAAACAAACAAAAAAGGAAAAAATAAGTGCCAATTAAAATGTTGCCAAATTTCCATCTCCACTAAATGAAGCTGCGGTATATAAATGAGAGGACAACAAATTTGCAATTATTTTTTATTTCAGACAGTTTGATAAACTGGTCGTACCAAAAAGCAACAGGACACCGCACTTAATCTTTTTCTACACGGACTGGTGCTTCCCCTGCCTTCAAACCGCCCCGTACATGCGTAAGCTCGTCGACTTCCTCGAACCTTTCGGTGTCAACTTCCTTACAGTCCACAACGGAAATGAACCTCAACTCGGAAGACGTCTAAACATTCACTCTTTGCCTTGCTTGGTGCTATTGCTCGACGGAAACATTCACGTGTATAAAGAAACCATTACCAGCCTTCAGAAAATCATTGGTAAGAACTTGATGGGAGTTGTTTTCTTTTTTTTTAGTACAACGTTTTGTTTTTGTTATAGAATTCATCAGGAAAAAACTGCCGTACAAACTAGTTCCGACAATCGATGAGAGCGAAATCGAAGAGTTCTTGAGCGGATGGGAGGATAACAGAGTGCGGGGGTTAATATTCGAGCCGAGAGCCACGATTAGATTGAGATATTTAATCACTGCCTATCATTTTCGAAATCGAGTGGCATTCGGGTAAATTTAATTTAGAGTATCTAAAGAATAGTGACCATCGAAGCTCACAAATAAATTTCTTTTTGTTTAGCTTCGTCGACTCAACCGAAATACGTAGTCGATTTCAAATAGCCGATGATATGGATACCATGTTGCTGTTTAACGAAAACATATCCAGACCCATCGCAAGCGTGAGCATGAGAGATATTCCAACTGCGACTTTGCATCACATCATCTCTTCCAATCAGTATTTGGCTTTACCGAGATTGTCCTCGCAAGTAAGTCGTCTCTTGTCAATTTATTACTGATCTAATTTTATAATTTAATATCTTCTAAAGAAGCAGAACAATTTTCGCTTCATTCAGAGTTTTAGAGAGAGATTTTAAAAGGAAAGAAGAAAGTGTCGTGTTAAGTTACATTTCACATTATGTTGAAGGAATTGGCGCCATCTAGTGATCTCAAACAAAAGCATGTTCAATTACAGTTTTTTTTTAATTAAGTCCTATGCTTACCTTTCTAAATGTCAGTCTTCTTACTTTTTGAAAAGTATTCATTTTTTTTAGAGTTTTATATTTTTACTAAAAGAAACTACAAATACGAGAGGAATTTTAAAGTTTCTCAATATTAATCTAAATGGCAAATCACTGCGCCATCTAGTGATATCAAATTGAACTACTCTCGGTGCTATTTGAATTAATGTTGTTTTACTAGTAAATCGCCATCTAGTGATTTGGACCTAAACCAAAGTCACCACAGTGCTAGAAGTTTAATACAAGGAATGAAAATTAAAATTCCTAAACAAGCTCGTCTAAATTTGTTATTTTTTTTTGTCGTTTTGTTTTTTCTTGTATTCGACGCCCTCTATTTAATTTTCAAGAAGGCTCTGTCAAAAATGTGCAGATCGTTCAGATTAACAATTTACTTAAAAAATATGTTAAACTGAACATCACCCACTGGCGCCATCTAGTGACATCAAATCGAACTGTTATTTCAGTGCTATTTTCAAAATTAAAAAAAAATCCTAAACTTGCTTATATATTTTTTTTATTTTTCTTGTTTTTATCAAACATTCAACGCCCTCTATTGATATTTATGCAAATCTAGCGCTAAAAATTCATGTTTTAAAAAGTCTATTACAAATAGCGCCATCTAGTGACATCAGATCGAACCATTTCCACTGCTATTTCCAAGTAATATTAAAAGGAAAAGAATTCCTAAGCATGGTTATCTAAATTTCTTCTTTTTTCTTGTTTTTTTTTTTTTTTAAACAAGTAATTAATTATCGCTAAGAATTACATTTAAACAAATGTAATTTCACATTTAATTTAAAAAATATATATGTTATACTGGCGCCATCTAGTGACATCAAATCGAAGTATTATATCAGTGCTATTTTCAAAATTAAAAAAAAATCTAAATATGCTTATATATTTTTTTTACTTTTCTTGTTTTTATCAAACATTCAACGCCCTCTATTGATATTTATATAAATCTAGCGCTAAAAATTCATGTTTTAAAAAGTCTATTACAAATAGCGCCATCTAGTGACATCAGATCGAACCAATTCCACTGCTATTTCCAAGAAATATTAAAAGGAAAAGAATTCTTGAGCATGCTTATCAAAATTTCTTCTTTTTTCTTGTTTTATTTAACAAGTAATTAATTATCGCTAAGAATTACATTTAAACAAATGCAATTTCACATTTAATGTAAAAAATATATATGTTATACTGGCGCCATCTGGTGACATCAAATCGAACTATTATATCTGTGCTATTTTCAAAATTTAAAAAAAAATCTAAACATGCTTATATAATTTTTTTTTCTTGTTTTTATCAAACATTCAACGCCCTCTATTGATATTTATGCAAATTTAGCGCCAAAAATTCATGATTTAAAAAGTCTTTTACAAATAGCGCCATCTAGTGACATCAGATCGAACCATTTCCACTGCTATTTCTAAGAAATATTAAAAGGAAAAGAATTCCTAAGCATGCTTATCTAAATTTCTTCTTTTTTCTTGTTTTTTTTTTTTAACAAGTAACTATCGCTAAGAATTACATTTAAACAAATGTAATTTCACATTTAATTTAAAAAATATATATATGTTATACTGGCGACATCTAGTGACGCCAAATCGAACTATTTTCCTAAACTTGTTATCTAAATTTCTTCTTTTTTCTTGTGTTTAACGAGTAATCAGCGCCCTCTGTCGATTCTTAGGCAAATCTTTCGCTGAAATTTACATTAAAATTTCCACAGGCGCCATCTAGTGACATCAAATCGAACTATTTAACTGCTACATTAGAGCTGTCAAAATAATTAAAAAAAAAAACCTTAAGATGCTTATCTAAATTTTTTATTTTTTCTTGTTTTTAAGAAGCGATCAACGCTCTCGACTCTTAGGAAAATCTATCGCTGAAAATTACACTTAAAAAACGTACAAATGGAAAAATAATTTAATTTAAAATATATATATATATATATATATTACACTGGCGCCATCTAGTGACATAAAATAGAACTACTGCTATTTTATACGGATGCCAAAGTTAAAAAAAATCCTGAACATCTTATTTTTTAATATTTGCTTGGTTTTAATGAGCATTGAACGTCCTCTGTTGATGTTCAGGTAAATCTATTGCTGAAAATTAAAGTTTTAAAAAAGGTCTGTTAAAAATAACGCGATCTGGTGGCATCAAGTCGAACTATTTCCGCTGCTAAGTTCATAAGATGTCAAAAGAATCCTAAACATGTTTATCTGAATTTCTTATTTTTTTTACAAGTATTCAGCGCCCTCTATTGATAATCAGGCAAATCTGGCGTTGAAAATTTTAATTCTAATAGTCTCTTAAAAATAGTGCCATCTAGTAACATCAAATCGAACCACTTTCACTGCTAATTTCATAAGATGTCAAAAAAATCCTCAAGTTTTATTATATCTGGTGATTTTCTTTTTCTAAAACAACAAAATCTGTCAAATTATAACTTGGCACTTTACTGAGAGGAGAAAAGGCCAGGTCTAAGACGAAAAAAAAAAAAACTATTTAAATTTATTTATTTCATTGTATTGCGACATGTATTCGTCGTCTTGGAGATATTCTAAGATTGCTCGAAAGCAGTTAATCGAAAACGCTATAAGTTTTAATACTAAACAGGATAGCACACACTGGCGCCATCTAGTGAGATCAGGTTGAACTAGTTTCACTGCAATTTCAAAAAGATATCATGAAAAAGGAAGAAGTCTGTCACATAGAATGTTTTTACTTAAGCCTCGGAAATTGTTGAAAACTCGGTACCAACCTGAATACTCTTTCATCTATGCTGAATAACGTCCACTGGCGCCATCTAGTTACATCAAATCAAACTATTTCTGTTGCAAATTCAAATGTATATTAAAAAGGAAACGGAAGTCTGTCACATCAAGTTTTATTCAAGCGAATGTTTTTACTTAAAGCTCGGAAAACTCGGTACCAACCTAAACATCGTCCACTGACGTCATCTAGTGACTTCAAATCAATTTATTTTTATTGCAATTTCAAAGCTAGAAAAGAAAAAAGAATTCTATTCAAGCACTGATCTAAAGACGACGAGTGAATTTGAAATTTATAAAAAAATATTTGCTTTAAGGGTGTGTTGGAATCCTTGTGCCCGTGTGAGTGGAATAAGCCGAGGAAACGACTGTGCGTGGTTTTGGTTACATCTGCCTCAAGAAGCCACGACACTCACAGAGAAACATTCCGCATTTATGCCCAGAACTCACCGTACAGCAGCGAGAAAGTTAGGTTCGCCTACATTTACCACGACAAGCAATCCGAATTTGTAAACTCGCTCATACCAGGTAAATCAAAATTAATAACAGGTTTTTTTTAGTTAAATGAAAGTTTTTGCAGATGGACAATCAGTAGAGCCGTTATTAAGCATCGTGATAATATGGAGGAGAGACACGTCGCATATAAAATACGAGTGGATCACAGAGAAGTGGAAGTCTGAGCAAAATCTAAACGATACGACGCAGAAGCTCGAGAATACAATAAGCAGGTTGCTACGGTCGTCGGAGGCTCTTACATACGAAGCTTTTGTCAAGGTACTCATATTTGGGTTTATTAGAATCCCGATTTACTTAGCTTGATTAAATTCAGGATTTATTTGATGAGCATGCGAAAGGCATCCTCGGAAGAATTTTTACCAAGCTGACGACACTCAGCAGGGAAATTTATGATGGTCTCGACAAGGAGCAGGTCTTACCTGCCTTATCCATCTTGGGGACGATTCTATTTATAATTGCCATCGGTTATTTCATGGCGTACCTCGTTCGGCTTGAGGAGGAGAGCATCAAGAAACAGCAGAAGTGGCAAAACGGTAACAACAATAACATGGGCAGGGCTTCGAATGCGGTTTACCAACCCGAATTGAAAATACATGATTTACGAGCTGAAAAGTACAACGGGTTGGTTCGGTTGTTGAAGCCGGGCTGTCGCACGATTTTGTTGGTTTTAGACGTACAATCAAGGCAGCACTTGATACCACCGTTTCACAAAGCCATGTGGCCATATCGCAAGTAAGATTTCATAGCTTTTATAGTAAACGCGTGATTAAATATGGCAGTGCTTACAGAAATAAAACTTTATTGTTTTCGTACATGTTGATCGAAAGGGGCCTTAGTTGGTATAAAGAATTGCTTCAGCTGTCCTTACCCGATGACAGAGAGCTAAATATAAACCCGAGGAATTGCGTTGGGACCGTGTTGTCCTTGAATGGCCACCGGAAGTATTTCTGCATGTTCCATGCGAAACACTCGGAGAAAAACAGAAACAAACACGTAAGAATCACGATCACAAAAATAAATACGATTTAATTTCCCGTTGAATCATCTCAGGTGAGTTCAAAATCTGAGAAGATTAAAGATTGCGAGGCCGCAGCGTTCATCGGTTTCGATTCGTCTGAAGAGTCGGACGAAGAGATCTTGTTGGAGGAGAATTTACTCGACGGCCTTCCGAATTGGTTGGATCGTCTGTTTGAAGGAACCACACATCGCTATCACATTAATTACTGGCCGGATTTTCCAAATAAATGAGTAAGCTTGTTGTTAATTTTGAAAAGTAACATTTTCAGTTGCGTACATAGATTGAATTTGTTCGCAGTGAATTGTTGTGAGTTTGTTATAAACAAGGCAACAAATCTCTGTGTATTTGTTCGGAGTTCGGACCACATTCAGCACTGCATACTCGTTACAGACTCTCATATTCAACTGAAGCATTCGGCTTGCTTTAAGTTTTGATTAGGGAAACCCGATACATTACATTAATGTGTACAAATCGACTTGTTAGGTTGTCTTTAGATTCTTATTTATTAAACTGTACATTAATATTAAGGAGTTAATCAAAGCTGAAGGTTTTTATTGTAATGTTTCTTTAGGTGAAGTAAGTAATTAGCAGTCTGAGATGAATCGCATCCTGTAGTTGCTAAACTTGTAAATCCTCTTTGCTTATCAAAATTTGATTAAAATTAAACGAAGTTAGGACAGCATAGTTAGAAAGGAAAAAAAAGACATTTTGATAAACTTGGCTAACGATCACTTCATTTAACTTGTAGTGTTTTGCTTCTGATGTTAGTTTCAATCTCTATTAATTAATTTATTTATTTATACTGTGTATTTACTTTTGTGATAAAATTATAATAAAACAGATCGCTTATTTAAAGACATATGCTTTTATACCTTATCTACTAGCACTTGCTGAATTTGTAAAAGTATCTCGATGTAACCGACCACATTTCCACGGCAAGCACGAAAGAACCACACCTGAAAAACTGGAGTGTTCTCGCCGTTTATAATCTCATATTGTATGCAACCGAACACTTCCACATTTGCACCGATTCTTGGAACTGCATCCGCACAGTAAAACCTGAGGAGTATTTTGGCTGGGGCTTCATCACAAGCTTGCCCCGGCCGTGGAATATCTTCAAGGTATAAGTCATCAAACGATTCATTACAACACAGACCAACAGTCTTGATGTTATCCCTCGATTCTACTGCCTCCTTTATTAGTGATGCAATTGGGTGAAATATGAAGGGTCTGTACTTAAAGACTGGGTATTCGTTGAATTCACTGGGGGTAACTTCGTTAGCATCACTTGGTTCTTTAACTTCTGCTCTTTCACTACTACTATTAATGTTCGCTTCACTTGTAATGGTTTTGCTACTGCATGCTGCGAACGCAAAAAAATCCATTTCTTGAATTCAAATCTAATCACATTATTCACAACATGAAAACGTAGAGGAGGTTAGGTTTTCAAAAAGTGAGGTTAAGATCACAACGACACTCTTTAGATACCGCGACGCGTTTAATTAGTTATAAACTTATAATTAATATTTTTAACGCAATATAAAATCACTATAGTCACTATTTAATTGTAAACTTATGTTAATACTTTTAATCAGTGTTGCCAACGTGCGAAATTCAAAAATCCCTCTGGGGTTGTTAAAAATAAAATCCCCTTTCAAGAATATCCTTCAACTCGTTACTAGATTCAGGAATAAATTAAAAAAACAACCTAAAAAATTCATTAAAAATGCATAAGGTTAAAGAAAACAGGAACAAAAGATGTTCGATTTTGCAGCTCAAATTCAGTTGATTAATGATAAATGTAAAAAACAAAAACATTTGAAGCAAATGATGACAAAACAAAGGAAACGAGAAACTTAATTAAAATTCCAAAAATAATAATAAAATTTAAGAAAATAATAAAAACAAAAAACGATCGATTTTACGACACAATTTAATAAATTAATATTTTTTTTAAGTGGTGGGAGGAATCGTGAGAGAACAAAAGAAATAACATAATTAAAAAAACGAAAAAAAAGGGAAATTATAAAATTTAAATAATAATAATAAAAACAAAAGACAATCGATTTTACAACACATTCATAAATTAAAAAAAAAGAAACCTGCTTGTGACGAAAAATGATAAACAAATGAACAAAATAAAAAAATACAATAATATGTATTTACAAAAAATAAAAACAAAAGACCGTCGATTTTACTGCACAAAAAAATTGTTTTTCATTTTGTTTTAATAATAAGTGAAAGGAGCAATCTTGAGAAAACAAAAGAAATAATGCAATTAAAAAAAAGCAAAATAATAGAATTTAAAAAATTATAAAAACAAAAAACAATCGATTTGACAGCACGATTCAGTAGATTAATAAAATTTTTAAAAAATGATTGGTGTGAAAAGTGATAAAACAAATGAACAAAATAAAAAAATTACAATAATACGTATTAAAAAAATAAATAAAACCAAAGACAATCGATTTTACTGCACAATTTCGTAGATGAATAAATTTTAAAAAAATGTTTTTCATTTTTTTAAGTGAAAGGAGCAATCTTGAGAAAACAAAAGAAATAATATAATTTAAAAAAAAAACAAACAAAATAATGGAATTTAAAAAATAATAAAAACAAAAGACAATCGATTTTACAGTACGATTCAGTAGATCAATAAAATTTAAAAAAAATTGTTTGGGACGAAAAGTGATAAAACAAATGAACAAAATTTAAAAAAATACAATAATATTTATTTACAAAAAATAAAAACCAAAGACAATCGATTTTACTGCACAATTCGAACGCCCGCCAAAACTCTTCAATCTTAACCTAACTTTTCGCCCAAACGTTACAAGCCTACAGGTGTGCCAACTGTCAAACTTTACAATAAACTAAATCTTTAACAAAAAACAAAAGACAATCGATTTTACTGCAGAATTCCGTCGACGAATAAATTTAAAAAAAAATGTTTTTAATTTTTTTAAGTGAAAGAAGAAATCACGAGAAAATAAAAGAAATAATATAAAAAATAAAAAAACAAAAACAGTAACGTAAAAAAATATAAACAAAAGGCAATCGATTTTACTACACAATTCGGTGCATTAATAAATTTAAAAAAAAATGTTTGCGACGAAAAGTGACAAAACAAATGAACAAAATTTAAAAAAAAATATTTGTTTACAAAAAAAAAAAAACAAAAGACGATCGATTTTACAGCACAATTCAGTACATTAATAAATTAAAAAATATTATTTGGAACGAAAAGTGATAAAACAGATGAACAAAATTTAAAAAAAATGAGTCCACATATTAAATTGTGTTGTAAAACCGTTTGTCTTTTGTTTTCATTTGATTTCATTTGTTTTTGAATTTTAGAATTTTTTTAAAATAATAAAAACAAGTGACAATCTGTTTTTAACGCAATTTAATAGATTAAAGAAACAATTTAAAAAGAATAATGACAATACAGAAAATCGAAATAATCAAATTAAAAAAATAATAAAAACAAAAGACAATCGATTTTACAACATAATCTAATAGATTATTAAATTAAAAAAAAAAAAAACGATTAAGAAAACAAAAATCTCTAAATATTTTGATTGACAAAAGAATGATAAAATCTTTAAATATAATAAATTGCATTAACATGTTCAACATAATTAAAAATATACATATGAATTTGTATAAAGCACTTTAGAATTTACGAGATAAAAATAAATGAAAGTTACTACATTTTTTCTTGTTATTTAGATTTTGCGAGAAAGCACCAGAAAATTTCAATTTTTTTTAATAATCACCAGGTAATCATTCAACAGCAAAAATCACTAGATCTGGTGATAAACCACCACCTTTGGCAACACTGCCAATCAGTCGATATGGTCGATAACGCCGCGTCAAAATTTGTTTGACAATCGAAATATTATTCGTAAATAATCCCACTAATTTGTTTAAATAAACCAAATTTTGTATTTACTATCAAAATAGGAACCAGTCACATGAATAAATAAATTTGAAATTTGTAAGAGAGCGCCATCTATACAAATCGAAACCGCGCTCTGCTTTACCGGCTTAAATCGTCGAATTTTTGAGGTTATGTCCGGCGTTAATCGTATTGATTATCGCCTGAAACACAAAAATTAATATTAAATATAACAAACATGAACACGGGCTACGTGAATATGAGCATTGAGGAGATGACCACGACTTTAGTCAGGTACGGACTCTACTTCGGGGCCCTGTACCAAATCGTTTGCCTGCTGGCCGCCGTGTTCCTGCCCGACTCTTCGGACGACGGCAACTCCTGGTCGACGAGGGTAAGCAGCCGGCGTTTATTGAACGACATGGCGATCGTGAGCATTTTTCTTTAGGGCGACAGTGATGACGAAAGTTCCGAGCAAAGCACCCCACAGAACACGCCGAGGCGACCCCATCATCGCGCCCGGAAGCAAGAGAAGAAGAAGCGGAGATGAACCGGACGGAATCTGCTGTATTTTCCTCGATTGTAAAATTCCATGATTGCTGCATTTAAGTTTTTGGAGAGAAATCTCGTGTCAGTAGTTTTGTTGCTGCTGCTGCTGCTTATTGATTATTCTCAACACTCGATGTGATGTTACATAGCTTTTACTTAAACAAGTCGTGATCTCATTAATATAATTAACGTCTTGCATGCAAAGGGTTGAATAAAGGCAGTTTAGGTTCTCATTTTTGTTTATTTTTTTAATGAACATAAATAAGATGCAAGATAATTTGAAATTTTTTTATTTGCTGAAAAAGTAAATAGCAAAAGAACAATTAAATAAATATTGTATATACAATTTATGTATTTACATCATACAATTTGATTTGATTTTGTTATAGCCAGGGATGTATTAGGCACTTCTTGTCAGCTACTTATCAATGTGTCACACTGATTATATTAATTTTAATTAATTAATGATGTGAACTATTTAAAAGCAAATTGAATGCTGCATGGTGTAGTTAATTTCAAATTGCAATAACACCTTCAGCTGCATAGTCAATAAATCCTGTTATAATATTGACCTTCATATGAAACTGATTTAAATATAAATATATCTTAGCTAAAAGCTTTACATATTTAAAGTTATTTACACGACTGAACTTAAATTAACAAGCGACTTAAATTTTAAGATTTCAATGCAGCCAATCGACTCTGCATTTCCACCAGTTCTTCCTCGTCTTCTTCCGGCACAACCGCTGCGGCTGCGGCCCCTTTCTCTGCGTCACCAACGGGAGGCAACGGTGCTTCCCCTAGTTTACCCTCGGTGATTTCATAAAGGACTTTGTCAATCTCGGATTGCGCCGCCTCTTCCATTTCCTCGGTGTCCTCCATGTCGCTCATCGTCTCGTCGAGCATCTCCTCGATGATGCCCGCCCTCATCATCTCCTTCGACATATCCTGCATCGTCTGTGCCATCTCCGGAATTCGTATGAGACGCTGCATTGCCTGCATTACTTCCGTGGATTTGGAAAGCGCTCCCGCCACTCTTAAAGTTGCTGAAATATTAACAAAAAAAAAAAAATCTCACAGAATGAATTACCATTACTAAGAGGTAATTTCATGTAAAATAAAAACTAACCTAATTGATTCTTCATCTGTAACTGAACGGAATTGATGTGTGCCTTCGAGATGTAGATCTTCGTGATGGCCTTTCTGGCTCTCAGGACTTCCCTAGCTAGAATGAGGCAGGTGTCTTTGTCGCCCTTCTTGGCCGCTTCCTTCAGCGAGCGCTTCACCTTTTCTTCTTCGCGTTGGATAGCTAAGGCGAAACAGGTTTATAAAGGGGTTTGTTAAGTGACCCGCGTACCTCTTATCTGCCTGTCCAGTTGGTAACCCTCTTTCCTTAGCTTGTGGGTCCACTCGTTGACCTAAAAGCCCGCTTACAGTTGGGTTTCTTTTTTTGCATCGAAAAACTCACCATGTCTTTTGGATTTCGCTCGGGTGTCTTACCGAATAAACCCATGTTTTGATTGTGTGCGTGCGTATTTCAATTAATGAGATGACAGATGAGGTAATTGCCGAAAACGTACACTAACACACCTTTCTGACAGCTCGCAATGTTGGTTGCCTATATTCAAGGCAACGTTGTCAGATGAAAATTTGTTGTGGCGGTAGAATTTTACGTAAGACACCGGTAGATGGCGGTAGAGGCAGAATCTTTTCAAAACTATTGTAAATACATACTTTCAGGCATACAAAAAAGGCATTTTATTGGAGGAGAGATAACATTTTTTGATATATTTCAAGGTCAAACGATCCCATGGTCCAAAACCGAAAGTTGGAAATTCGTAATGCAAAATTGTTTATTATCTATTATTTACGTAATAAAAAACTTATTTCATTTAAGTCAATTGTGAGGATGAACGGAAATTAGTTTATTCTATGAACTAATTGGTTACTATTGTAGCAGTACGCTAAGAGAGGGCAGCACATAATCGGAAGATACTCCAGTTGTACCATTCAGCACTGCCAACTCAAACAGTGTATCTCGACCACTTTGTAGTACTTGTTTTGTACGTAAAAGCTCTGTTAAGGTTGTTTCGACCAACGAATCATTAATCAAATTTATCTATAAAACAGAAAAAATCTCCTAAGCACCAGATCAGACAACAGATCTGACAACACTGCACTGGTTAAAGGCATTGGCGTACAGTGTTGCCAGGTCTAGTGATTTTTGTTATTGAATTTTTACATGGTGATTATTTTTTTAAAAATCAGGATTTTCTATATTTCGTATAATCGTTCTTTTATTTTTAATTAATATATTAAATTGTTTTTTGTAAAATCGATTAGTTTTTGTTTCTGTCTTATTTTTTTAATTTGATTATGTTTCAATTTTGATTATTTTGTTTTCTTAGTTTTGTCACCATTCTTTTGAAATTGTTTCTCTCTTAAACTATTAAATTGCAATGTAAAACCGTTGTCGTTTGTTTTTTTTTAAACATATTTAGCAATTTTTAGCAATTTGTCAATTCTATCATCGTTTTTTTTTTAATTTACTTATCTCATTAAATTGTGCTAAAAATCGACTGTCTTTTGTTTCTATTATTTTTTTTAACGAGAATATTTTTGAATAATTATTGTTTTGTTTTCATTGTTTTGTCACCATTCGCCTAATATTGTTTTTTTTTTTAATGAATTAATCGATCTGTTGGGTGAAAGCAAATTATTGTTATTATTAAACTGTATTGTAAAATCGTCTTTTGTTTATTATTTTTCATCATTCTTTTAAAATTGTTTGTTTTTTTAGTTTACTAATCTATTAAATTGTGTTGGGTTGACAATCGATTGACTTTTGTTTCTATTTTATTCTTTCGTTTGATTATTTTTTAATTATTATCATGTATTTTGCTTATTTTGTTCAATAACGTGAAAGAAACTCTTATTTTCTTTGTTTTGTCACCATCCTCTTGAAAGCGTTTCTTTTTAAAATTTTTTAGCCTATTAAATTGTGTTGTAAAATCGATTGTCTTTTGTTTTTATTTTTTAAACTTGTTTCTTTTTCAATTTTCATTATTTTCTTTTCTTTGTTTTATCATTTTTTTTAAATTGTTTCTTTTTTATTTTATCCACCTATTAAATTGTGGCCTAAAATCGAACGTCTTTTGTTTCTATTATACATATTTGTTTTCTTTGTTTTGTCGATATTCTTTTGAAATTATTTCTTTTTAAATTTATTAATCTATTAAATTGTTTTTAAAAATTTTGTTGCAAATCGGTTTCGATTGCGGTGGATCCCTCGAGCATCCTCTGTATGTACAGCTGTTTCGGCCCTATTTGAGGCCTCGTCAGCAGAAGCGTAATAAAAATAAAAGACAATCGATTTTATAACACAACTTAATAGATTAAAAAGCAATCGTTTTTTATAGAAATTTTTTTCTAATTTCATTATTTTTCAATTTTTATTACTTTGTTTTCTATGTTTTTTTGTTTTAAATATGATTATCTTTCAATTTTTATTATTTCATTTCTTTGTTTTATCAACATTCTTTTAATATTGTTTTTTTTTTAATAAACTAATCTATGAAATTGTCTTGTAAAATCGATTGCCTTTTGTTTTTATTATATTTTTTATTTTATTTGTTTTCTTTGTTTTGTCACCAATCTTTTGCAATTGTTTCTGTTTTAATTTATTAATCTTTATTTGTTTTATATTGTTTTACCATAAGACAAAGAAAACGAAATAATAAAAATTGAAAAATAATCGAATGAAAAAAAAAATAATAAAAACAAAAGACAACCGATTTTACAAGACAATTTAATAGATTTAAAAAAAATCGTTTTTTATTTTCTTAATTTCATTATTTTTGAATCTGTATTATTTTGTTTCCTTTGTTTTTTTTATGAAATATGATTTTTCAATTTTTATTATTTATTTTCTTTGTTTTATCTTCATTCTTTTAAAATTGTTTTTTTCCCTTAATTTACTAATCTATCAAATTGTGTTGTAAAATCGATCGTCTTTTGTTTTCGTTATATATTTTCTTTGATTATTCTTCAGTTTTTATGTTTCTTTTTCTTTGTTTTATCTTCATTCTTTTAAAATCGTTTCTTTGTTAATTTATTAATCCATTATATTAAGTAGACAGTCTTTTGTTTTTATTATATTTTTTTTTTATTTGTTGTCTTTGTTTAGTCATCTTTTGAAATTGCTTCTTTTTTAATTTATTAATCCATTAAATTGTTACAAAAATTTATTGACTTTTGTTTTCATTAAATTTTTCAATTTCATTATTTTTGAAATTTTATTATTTTGTTTCCTTTGTATTTTAAATATGATTATTATTATTATTATTATTATTCAATTTTTATTATTTCTTCTCTTTGTTTTTTGCCATAAAACAAAGAAAACAAAATAATAAAAAGTGAAAAATGATCAAACGAAAAAAATAATAAAAACACAAGACAATCGATTCTACAACACAATTTAATAGATTAAAAAAACGCTCGTTTTTTATTTAATTTTTTAAATTCATTATTTTTGAATTTTTATTATTTTGTTTTCTTTATATATTTCTTTTTAAATATGATTATTTTTAAATTTTTATTATTTATTCTCTTTGTTTTATCATCATTCTTTTAAAATTGTTTTTTTTTTCTTAAATTTACTAATCAATTAAATTGTGTTAAAAAAATCGATTGTCTTTTGTTTCTATTATTTTTTTAAATGCGAATATTTTTGAATAATTATTGTTTTGTTTTCTTTGTTTTTGTTTTATACTGTTTTACCACAAAACAATGTAAAACAAAATAATGAAAGTTGAAAAAGTAATAAAATAAAAAAATGCAATAAAAACAAAAGACAATCGATTTTACAACACGACTTAATAGATTTAAAAAAAAGAAACAATTTCAAAAGAATGATGACAAAACTTTTATCGATTGTCTTTTGTTTTTATTACATTTTTTTTATTTTATTTGTCTTCATTGTTTTGTTACCATTCTTTCGAAATTGTTGCTCTTTTAATTTATTAATCTATTAAATTCTTACAACACACAAAAATCTTTTGCTTTCATTTTATTTTTGTAATTTCATTAATTTTATTATTTTGTTTTCTTTGTTTCGTCACCATTATTTTATTATTTTTTTAAATTTATTAATCTGTTAAAGTGTCTTTTGCTTTCATCACAACCTTTTCAATTTGAATATTTTTCAATTTTTATTAGGTATTTTGTTTCCGTTTTTTAGTCATATTTGTGCATAAATATTTAAGATATAAAGTGCGTTCCATAAAAATCGTTATCAAGTAGGCTTATGTCAAATGCAAATTTTGCAAAGTCACGTCGTAACTATACGATTATTATAAACATAACCTAACTTTTTATATCCATTTAATTACGATTTTCTACAAAATGGATAATAAAACTTAATTATTGAAAGAAAACATTTATTTTATTACAAATACTTCGAAGATATAAACAAAATATTTGACAGTTGAGACTGTTGATAGCACGCAGTAATTCAAGGTTTCAACGTACGTACTAAGCTACGACGTGCCGTCATAAAATAAAAGCAAGTTCAGAGCCTTCTTGATAACCGATTTTTTTTGACGCACTTTATACTAGAAAAAAAATTATTAAGCAGCAAACTGGTTGCAATTCTATCAAATCACACAATGTCAGGTCAAATATCAAACGCAAGTGTCAATAGTAATATCAAAAATTAAAATAACATAAATCAACTTCTCGGTGGGTAAATGGTGACTTAAATTTTGATCGCTTGGCAACACTGTTGGCATACTTCATTTAAAATGCGTTTGCTATTTCCACTTCTTTACTCTTAAGTACCTATTTCTTCAGCATAATTTTTAAATAATAACCAATGTCTTTTTCTTAAAAATGTATAATTTCAATTCAAATTGTGCTGCAAACATGTAATCATAGTTTTGGTCCTCGACCGGCAGATGTCACGCGTCACGCTTTCGATAAAGTTGGTCACAATGAGTTACTCGTTCGTTACGAAATTTACGTCCAAAACATCTTCGCAGCGCGCGTTACGTTATGCATGAAATCCGCGCGTACAGCAGGTTTTGTTTTGTGAATCAGTCTTAAAAATGGAACAGGCGAGTCCTGTTTCCAACACGTCCAAGCTTTGCGAAGGCTCGTGCTGATGTGTGCCAGTGACGTCCCGCGCTCCAGCTATAAACCCGAAGGGAAAACACGTTCGAAATCGTGCACGCTTTTTATGTCAAAGGTGAGTTGCTGCTCGGTGATCATCATCATCACCACCACGAGAAATGTTAGGTTAGGTTCGACTTTTCTCCGACTGCTTTCTGGATAGGTCGAGCGCTCGCACTTCCGCTTGAGCGGTCCACGTCAAAATCAAATGAGTGAAACTTGTCCTCGCAGCCGTGCACTGGAATCAGTCAGGATTACAAGTGCTCGGGATTACGAAAATAGGAGGATTAACTCCCTATCTTATTTATCTGTGACATTCCTTGCGTATTAAGTGCACGTAATAGTCGTCGCGTTAATTTTCTGGAATAACCGCCGATCCGCGCGGAACGTGACTTTTTTTGCTCGTCTCGATGATGGTGCAAATTGTTTTCATCGAATTAACCTAGTACTGACACTAATTCGATGTAATTTCAAATTGTGGTCAATTAATTAATATTTTAATTATGCGAATTAGGAACTGACGCACCACGTGCCATATAGATAGCTTTTATTTTTTTGACGTGCGTTCTGTGTTTTCATGACGTCATCGTTTGGGTAGATTTAAGGCCGGTTACGCACTGACAAGACGTCACGTTATAAATCTATTCAAAAACGCACACTATTTTAAATCGTACGTTTTGTTGCACATATTGCAATTTGTTTTCTTTTTTGCATCGTGATTGCAATGATATCATTACATATGAATAATTTGCACTTGCACTTTGCACTTGCAGTTACTTTGCAGTAATAAATTGAAGGACTTCTAATTTTTGAAACTCCTTATCACGACTTCGTACGAACATTTTGTCTGCAAAAATGACGCCATTAAACAAATGATGACAGTAGGCACCGCACCGATTAATTTTTTTTTATCTAATTTTTTGATAATATAAATAAAGGGGAGGGACTTAGGGAAACACTGTCCTGAACGGAGCGTGTCCTTATAAAGCTTCTTCTACTGGGAGATGCGGCCTAATTAAGCTCCGCCCATAAGGGCGGAGCCTAAGTAAATTCCTGCACTAGGGGGCGTGACATAAATATCCACTTACCGACAAAGGGAATGTCATATTAAGCCCCACCCACTGGCGGGCGTGACCTAATTAAGCCCCTTCCAACAACGGACGTGGTCTAGTTAAGCTCCTCTTGGTTCTTGGTGGCATTGCATCATAAACCTTCTCCCATTGACGCACATATGGGCATTTGATATAAAAAGCTGGCCAAAAGTCGTATTCTTGAATTGGATTTTTCGCCGTAATTAACCATTTCCTAATTTAAACAAGCAATCAAGATATCTATTTGTGCCGTTTGTTTGTCATTGATCGAAAGATAATTATAAAATATCTTCTCGCACATAGTAGAATCAGAAAAATGCATAAAATAATTATGGTCAACTTTTTATATCAAATACCCCTATGTGCGACGTTTCCTTTCTTCCTTCAGAAAGACGTCCTCAGGCCTGCTGTTGCTCTTTCTTTCGCTGTCGCTGCCGATGATCTCGCTGTTACTACTTCAACGTCCGCAGAAGCCTTCACCTTACCTAATGTTTTAATAATTTCAATAAAGGGGTGGGACTTAGGGAAACACTGTTCTGAACGGGGCGTGACCTTATAAAGCTTCTTCTACTGGGGGGTGCGGACTAATTAAGCTCCGCCCATAAGGACGTAGCTTAATTAAGTTCCTCCACTAGTGGGCGTGACCTAATTAAACCCCTCCCACTAGCGAGCGTGGCCTATTTAAGCTCCTCTTGGTTCTTGGTGGCATTGCATCATAAATCTTCTCCTACCGACGTTTCCTTTCTTACTTCAGAAAGACATCCTCAGGCCTGCTGTTGCTCTTTCTTTCGCTGTCGTTGCTGATCTCACTGTTACTGCTTCAATGGAGCAGAACTGCTGCAGAAGCCTCCACGTTATCTCATTTTTTTGATAATTTCAACAAAAGGGTGGGGCTTAGGGGACACTGTCCTGATTAGGGCGTGTCCTTATAAGCTTCTCCTACTGGGGGTACGGTCTAATTAAGCTTTGCCTATAAGGACGTGACCTAATTAAGTTCTTCCACTAGGAGGCGTGGCGTAAATATGCACTTCCCGACTAAGGGAAAGTCATATTAAGCTCAACCCACTAGTGGGCGTGACCTAATTAAGCCCCTCCCACTAGCGAGCGTGGCCTATTTAAGCTCCTCTTGGTTCTTGCTGGCATTGCATCATAAATCTTCTCCTACCGACGTTTCCTTTCTTACTTCAGAAAGACATCCTCAGGCCTGCTGTTGCTCTTTCTTTCGCTGTCGCTGCTGATGATCTCGCAGTTACTGCTTCAACGGAGCAGAACGGCCACGGAAGCCTTCACCTTATTTAATTTTTTGATAATTTCAACAAAGGGAAACACGGGACGTGTCCTTATAAGCTTCTCCAACTAGGGGGTGCGCCTATAGGGACGTGACCTAATTAAGTTCCTCCACTGGGGGGCGTAACGTAAATATGCACTTTCCGACAAAGCGAATGTCATATTAAACCCCACCAACTAGTGGACGTGACTTAATTAAGGCGCTCTCATTAGCGGGCGTGGCCTATTTAAGCTCCTCTCACTAGAGGGCGCGGTCTAATTAAGTTCTTTCCACTTGGGGGCGTGACCTAATTAAGCCTCTCCCTCTAGAGGGCGTGTATTTAGCAAGCGTCCGCGGACATCGGTTGGGTACGGCCCTGCCGACTCGGGTTGGGTATGCCCTTCGACGAATTGAGTTGGATTAAGCCTCACCCTCCCTCGCCGACTTGGGTTAACTTCGCCCACGCCTACTTAGGTTGACTCCGCCTCCGCTGATTTGGGTTGACTTCGCCCCCGCCAACGTGGGTTATTTCCAACGCCTACAGAGACATTTAAAGGTTTAGTGCCAATGTCGTAATGTACAGCTGAAATCAATAAAAACGGGAAATGTCAAAAAAATTGGGACTTTTTTCAGTTTTTTTTTTCATAGTGTGAAAACGATTTAATTAGAAATAGGTTAGAACTATTTGACGGTGTGTCAGTTTATAAATAAATAGATTATATTTTTTTGTAAGGTAAGTGTCAAGTAGACAATTAATTGACAAATACAACCAAATTTACAGTTGGAAAAATTTTATTTTCTGTTTTTTTTTTGACTGCAACTGTAGACCAAAATGAAGATTTTTCAGTTTCTAATTAAATTTTTCCAAAAGACAAGTACATTGGCGCATTCCCTGGAGGATAAGCTTTCATTTGAGGTACCACACGATGGATCATTCCATTAAAAACATTTGGAGGGGAGGGAGGTATTCGTAGGGGCAAACGTCAAAAGTACGGTTTGTAGGTCGAAACGTGCCCCCCTTAGAATAAAAGCGGACGTGCTTTTGGAAAATATCATCTTCCATTTCATTTTTGAAATATCTTACGTGGATCGCTTGCAAAAAATCACCCTGTATACCTAGGGACTTTAACTTAAATAAAAAAAAATAATCGAGCGCCATCTATTGAACAAAAGTTAAACCAAAAGCACGTGGGATAGTAAAATATCCTACTAGATGGCGCTTTCATGATTTATTTTTGAAATTGAGGGAAATCTCTGAATCTTCTGAGTCAATTTCGAGGAATATGTTGTCTCTTTTTAGGAGAGAGTGTTTCCCGAATAAATTTAATAACCCATAGAAATTTCCAGTCAAAACATCTCTGTTTTTTTCTGAACTTTCACAAATAAAAACTTGTTTTTTTCCCCGGATTTGGGACAAGCCGCCAATCGTGCCCAAAACAGACCTCAACTTTCGTTGATAAGCCTACGTACCGATGACGTTGTTCCGTTTGTTTGAGTCTTCGAATTGTAAACATCGTAAATATAGATTGCTAACTGATAAGTCACGATCTGGGTCGCGAAGGATAGAAAAAATTGTTCCATTTGTCGCGAGGCTTCGCCGCCCGACGGGAGCGACACCGACAGGTTCTTATCAGGCTTGCACTGTACGTCGGAGTGTTCCCGTTTCCGCTTGGAATTAAGGGACTCATTGATAGTGTGCGTTCACTTGTGAGTGCGGAAGTATTTTTCTCATTGGAGTGCTGTGATTTTTAATTGTCGTACACGATGATGAAGTTTATCAAAAATGTTGCGTGTGCTCGTGACCATTGCCATGTTTATTACTCGGATGTTAATGCCCAAGACACAGACGACTTGATAAGGTACATCAGTTTTTTTTTTTTTGGGGTTTTATCCGCTAACTGATTCGGACAACAAGTTCGTCGTCCAAGAGCAAATATTTTTTCTTTTACGTGGTCTTGACTCACAGGAGTTTTTTTCCCGCCGCGTCATTTGAGGGACTTTCGCCGGCTACGCCACAGAAAAATGTGTTTTTCGTCAATAAGAAACCTGCTGTGTCGTAACTGTTTGCAAAATGAATCGCGCGCTCGTCCAATTTAATCCGACGATCACAAAAGCCGCAGGTAAATCGTGACTCTGCAACTTCTCGATAATAAATTATTTATCGCTCCTTGGTGATCACTTTGTATTTTATATTCACGGCTAAATCGATTTGGCGATGATGATTTGCCGTTTCGCACGCTTTGTTGCGTACTGTGTGTGTATCTTTGAAGTGACACGTACTTTTTCACTTGGTCCAAGGGTCTTCATGTACTTGCTTTTGATCAATATTTACTTTTTTTTTTGAGGGGACGTGCCATATTTTTCAACATGTTTTGTGGATTTATTTGCAGTGCAACTTACGGGGGTATTGTGGAATAGTCATCGTACCTCTCTCTCTCTCTCTAGGCCAAATATCATATTGGCACGGGGCCTGCTTTCTATCTATTCGAGAAGAAGGGGCGTTTTTGGGTTTTTCTTCATCTTATATGCAATTGAAAAAGCGACCACCTGATTGGGATTTGAACTCATGCCATTTTGTCCGAAAGCAAACATGCTAACCTGTGGACCACCCAGGCGGTTAACTATTGTAACTATTGCGAAGAAATATAAATAGCATTTCAATGTTATACGAAAGGGATGAAGCTATAAGTTTTGTTGTCGCAGGCAAGATGGAGCACCGAAACACTGCGAAGAAAAAGAACATACGAAAGAATTACAAAAAATTTTGTTGCAGTGGATCCCTCGAGTATCCTCTGTATAGCTGTTTCGGCCCTATTTGGGGCCTCGTCAGCAGAAGCGTAGTTCGAAACTTCCACTGCAAACCAAACCAACCTGTCCAAGGTTATTCGCAAATGCGATGTAATAATTATAATTGAAATAAATTTAAAAAAAAACCATAATAGAACAGTGATGGCACAAAGCAAGGAAGATTTCGAATTGGCGGTGAAGATCTTGATTAAGAAATATCAAAACTTTCTCCTTCTACTTTCTGTCACGCTATTATAGTTTGTTTTCAAAGTAAGAAGAAGAGCCAGTTCTAATTTATCCGCCAAAAACTCGCAATGTTATTGGCTATTTGATAGATTGCTTTTAAATTTAAAAAATTCGAAAATTTCGTCCGCCATAAATTCGTTATGATTTTACCAGTAATTTATTTTTAAAGTTGCCATAAATAGAAATTATGTACATCTGTACTTAATTAGAATTTTCTGATTAATTTCTTACAAACACATTCTTGTTAATAGGGTTTCCATTTTTTTTTATTATGCACTATTTTCACAAAATAATTCTCAAATTTGTTCCTTCATTATCGTTGGAGATTTAATTTATCGATTGTCTTTTGTTTTTAATCTCTTTCTTTGCAATTGTAAATCTTCACAGTTATTTTTTTTGTTTTTCTCGAGAAATTTTATAATTTTGCCGTAAATTTTTCTTCCTTTTGTTTTTTTTTCCTTTTTTTTTTTTTAAATTAAGAATTCTTTGATATGTTTTGCTTATTTTTCATTGCAAATTTTCCCTTTTTTTCAACTTTATTTTGAAATTACTGATCGTCTTTTATTTTCTTAACTGAAATATCTTGTTCCTTTATTCTTCATTGGATGGTCAACGTACCGATCGTCTTTTGTTTTCTAGGTCTATAATTTCAAATTTTACTCTTCGTGCCTTCATTTGTCATTGGAGGTTTAATTTATAGATTGCCTTTTTTTGTTTTTAATCTCTTTCTTTGTAATTGTAAATCTTCACACTAATTTTTTTGTTTTTCTCGACAGATTTTATAATTTTGCCGTAAATTTGTCTTCCCTTTGTTTTTCTTTTCTTTTGTGTTTTTTCTTTAATTAAAAATTCTTTGTCATGTTTCGCTTATTTTTCAAGGGAAATTTTCCCTTTTTTTCCCTCTCAATTTTATTTTGAAATTGCCGATCGTCTTTTGTTTTCTTAACTGAAATGTCTTTTGTTCCTCTATTCTTCATTGGATGTTCAACGTTCATCGATCGTCTTTTGTTTTCTGTCTTTATAATTTTCAAATTTTAAAGTCTTTGTTCCTTCATTATCAATGGAAGTTTAATTTATCGATTGTCTTTTGTTTTTATCTCTTTCATTACAATTGTAAATCTTCACACTTATTTTTTTTTGTTTTCTCGAGAAATTTTATAATTTTGCAGCAAATTTGTCTTCCCTTTGTTTTTCTTTTCTTTTGTGTTTTTTTTTTTTTTTAATAAAAATTCTTTGTCATGTTTCGCTTATTTTTCATCGGAAATGTTCCCTTTTTTTCAATTTTATTTTGAAATTGCCGATCGTCTTTTGTTTTCTTAACTGAAATATCTTTTGTTCTTCATTGAATGTTCACTGTACCGATCGTCTTTTGTTTTCTAGCTCTATAATTTTCCAATTTTAGTCTTCGTTTCTTCATTTGTCATTGGATGTTTAATTTATCGATTTTCTTTTTTTGTTTTTATCTGCTTCTTTGTAATTGTAAATCTTCACACTTATTTTTTTGTTTTTCTCGAGAAATTTTATAATTTTGCCGTAAATTTGTCTTCCCTTTGTAATTTTTTTTCTTTTTTTAATTATTAAAAATTCTTTGTCATGTTTCGCTTAAGATATAAATGAAATAGAAAGTAATCAACTTATTTTAATGATTATAGTAGATTCTTGTCCGGTGAAAAGTGTATAATAAATTATTTTAACGGACACTTCAAATTGACACTATCGCTCTACGTTTCACTATCGATTGATAGCTTCGTCAGGAGTCCAAATAAATAAACAAAATTGTCAAGTAAAACGGTTGTCAAGTAACTAAAGTTGTTAAAGGAAACTAAAATAGTAAAACGGTCATTTGGATTTTTGTTTTAATTAATATTAAAGTTGATAGATCTACATCCTGCTTAACGAATCTAGAAAACAACAAAATACGTCATTTAAATTAGCAAAATCCATACGTTTATTAGCAAAGTTCGATGACATTTTAATTTTACACGTTTCTATAAAACGTCTTTTGAAAATGTTAGACTCACAATATAAAATATTAGTTTTTTAAAATCGAACTTATGATTCAACAACATCTAAGGAAATTATAATGCAGTTGTTTGGTATGATATGTCATATCACAAAATTGACAGATATGTATCAGATTTTACTAACAAAATTCTTTCATATCAAATTGAGGTCACTCTCAAAACTCTTACCAAATTAATGTGAAAATTAGATTATACTTTAGGGCAGTTAAGTGATTTTCTAGATAATATCACATTAACCAACTTTCTAAATACTGAAAACTAAAAACATGAGAAGTTGTTTAACAGAATTCGGTCGACACAGATTAAAAACTTAGATAATCTTAGTTCTATTAGAGATAAAAAATTTACATAAAATTTGATCGAAATATAATTAATAAATGGCTAATAAATTATACGAAAACTGAGATTTAAAATACATTTTCGCCTTAGGGAAAAAAATTTCATTGTCCTATTTTAATAAGAAACAAGTAGATTTTCTAAGCGTTTTAAGTAGTTTAGAGTTTGGTATTGAATCCTTAGATTCAGTTTCCAAAATACAAATAAGAAATAAATTTTGCTCTAATTTTTTAAATTATATTAGGAATATTCACAGAACTTTTGAAAAACCAAAATATAGAATTCTTATTAGAGATCTTTTGTCTTGTAAAAATTTTTTTAAAGAAAATCCAAACAGTTTTTGAGCCAAAATATTCTGTTGACATCTACAGAGGTTCCCCATATTGTAGCCAAAATGCCACAAAATGCCATTTTCCCCTAGTCGGCCAGAATTTTTATTGCAGCAAATGATCCCGAGTAATTTTTAAAAATTGTTTTCGGATCGTGTTCCTGTGTTATATTAATTGTTCCACGGTAATTAGCCTGCTTGATGCAACTTTAAAATAAAATCGTTCAATTTCAAACATTTCCAGCGCCACCTCTCGGTCGGTCAGAAATTTTATTACAGCAATTGATCCTGAGTCGTTTTTAAATGCGGTTTTTGACGATTAAATCGCGTCCATGTCACACATAAAATTATCTTCAGTAATCAAGCTGATTTATGTAAGTTTGAAATGAAGTAGTTCAATTTCCAATGTTTGCAGCGCCATCTCTCGGTCGCTCCGAAATTTTATTGCAGCAATTGATCCTGAGTAATTTTTAAAAACTATTTTCAGATCGTCTTCCTGTGATATACTAATTGCTCCTCAGTAATTAACCTGATTGATGCAACTTTGAAATAAAATCGTTCAATTTCAAATATTTCCAGCGCCACCTCTCGGTCGGTCAGAAATTTTATTACAGCAATTGATCCTGAGTGGTTTTTAAATGCTGTTTTTGGCAATTAAATCGCGTCCATGTCATTATCATCAGTAATCAAGTTGATTTATGTAAGTTTGAAATTAAATAGTTCAATTTCCAATGTTTGCAGCGCCATCTCTCGGTCGCTCAGAAATTTTATTGCTACAGCAGTTGATTCTGAAAGATTTTAAAAGTCGGGTTTTTAGCAATTAAATCATATTGACTGATCCTGATTGACTGATCCTCAGTGATTAAGCTGATTTGTGTAACTTTAAAATGAAACGTTTTCAGCGCCATTTCTCGGTCGCTCAGAAATTGGATTTCTGTAGCAATTGTTTCTGAGTGAGTTTAAAATACGGCTTTTGTCATTTAAATCGCGTTCATGTGTCACATGAACGCGATTTAAACTGATCCTCAGTAATTAAGCTGATTTATGTGAAGTAGTTCAATTTTCAACGTTGGCAGCGCCATCTCTCGGCTGCTCATAGATTTGATTGCTGCAATAATTGATCCTGAATGATTTTATAATACGATTTTTGGCAATCAAAACGCGTTCATGTCATGCATAAAATGATCCTCAATAATCAAGCTGTTTATGTAAAATAAATACGTACAATTTTGAACATTTGCAGCCCCATCTCTCGGTCGGGCAGAAAATCTATTGCAGCAATTAATTCTAAATACTGTTTTTGGCAATTAAATCGCGTTCATGTCGCACATAAACCGATCCTCAGTAATCAAGCTGATTTACGTAACTTTAAAATAAATACGTTCAATTTTGAACATTTGCAGCGCCATCTCTCGGTCGGGCAGAAAATCTATTGCAGCAATTGATTCTAAATACTGTTTTTCTGGCAATTAAATCGCGTTCATGTAACATATAAACTGATCCTCAGTAATTAAGCTGATTTATGTAACTTTAAAGTGAAACCATTCAATTTTCAACATTTGCAGCGCCATCTATCAGTCGGTTAGAAGTTTTGCTGCCACAGCAATTGATTCTGAGTAATTTTTTAAAGCGATTAAATCACTCTTATGAGTCACAAAATGGTTTTTGAAGCACTTGAATAGTCTACAACGCCATCTTTTGGCAGATTTTCAGAAATTTGCTCAAATATTTTTTGTTATTTTGTTATTTTTGGCATTTAGACTGCTGTTTACTTTACCTGAAAACGCTTGCAAACTGTTTACAGTGCCATCTCTTGAGTAGTTTTTACAGCACTTGATTTTTAAATGTCAACGTAAGGACTGCAGTGTCATCTCTCGGCAAATTTTAAAAATTTAGTTCTTTTTAATTATTTTAAACATAATTTTCGTGAGTTAAGCAACACGGCAATCAATTCCCGTTATTATTTCGCTGGATGAGTTTCTCTTGCAACAGATTCATAATGTTTACTGCAGCGCCATCTCTTGGTCGATTCGGAAAGATTTAGATGAGTAAGTTTATTTAACAATAACTAATAAATAATCATTCAGTCCGTTCGACTTAAAAATAAATGCTACTCTAAATCATTAGGTTTTTAATGACAATTCAGATGCAGAAGAAATGTACAGGGTGACTGACAATTGTTTCGTCAGAAAAAAAAATTGCCAATGTACATCATACACATATATCCGAGAGTATGTATTTTAGTTTGCGAAAAATAATTAACACCTGCTTTGACTAATAAACAAATGAAGCACTCCTTACATCGGAGTAACCTATTTTTCGGGTACATTTTTGATTCTAAACTATTCCATAGGGATTTTTGAACATCTTTCTCGTAATCTATGACATCCATTCTGTTGTTTTTTTTATTTTGGCGCAGCAATAGGGTATTTTTTATGTGCCAGAAAAATTGCATTTATGTCCTACATTAAATTTTTTTTAGATAAATTCTAATAGAGAAAAATCTCTAATAAAATTTACGCCGAAACAGCTAATTAGTCATGTGGTCGTGTGTGACTTAGACGATTTGTAAACAGTGAGGTTATGTAACAAATGCCAATAGCGAACCATTCTCTGAGTGCATAAATAAATCTCTGATAATCCCGAAAATTAACGACTTAAAAATAAAATTAAGAAAAAAAACTAGTTCACGAATATTTCAAATAATTTGAAGCGCCATCTCTCGGTTTTTGATAATGTGGGAACGTGGTTCTTGACAATTACATAAGTTGCTTTACTTGCAAATATTTTGAGTAACTTCCTGAAATGTCAGTGGCGGCCGGTAACTTTTCGCCAGCAGCAGATTCATTATGTTTCTTGCAACGCCATCTTTTGATCGATTTAGAAAGTTTTTTTTTTTTTTAAAGCGATGTATCTTCAAATTTTAAAACACGATTTTCAACAATTTGGTGAATTTATTTGCCTCAAAAATAAAATGAAGCACAGATCTTGAGAATTCGAAACAATTTCGAACGTCACCTCTTGGTTTTTAATGAAAGCACCGCAAATTGGCGGCCATTTTAATGCGATTTATTGGCGCGAAATTTCAAAATAGTAATTGGAATTCCTCCAGTTTTTTTTTTTTTATTTTTAAATACATAAAATCCTTTCATTTACTGTACATAGCTTGTGGGCTAAGTCAATTTAGGCGATTCTGTGGCGCCATCTTTTAACCGGCCGGAGTACCTTTACTTTTTAATAACATTCGAAAGCGATTTCCTCCACATTTAAGTGTTTTTTTCTTCCCTCCTCCTCCCCTCCGAGTCATTTTAAATTTGGAGCAAAACAAAAAGGATATTCTTAAAGGAAATGAAGGAAACTACAGGCAGACAGACGACTTCTCCAGTAGGAGTATCATTCTTGTCACTTTTTCTTCATCTTTATCTTTTGTTTTCCGATTTCATAAATTCGATCCGCCATTGGTTGAGAACTTATTACGTCTGCTACTTATTAATTGCTAAGCCAGATAATTAATTGCTATCTAATAATAATAACGTCAGACCGAGCGTATAACATTATTCAGAATCAGCAATGTTAATTTTCGCGCGTTATCAGTGGTGGTACATTCGATGGGCAAGAGAGACGATCAACAGTGCTTGGATGTGGTTTTAGCGGTTCTGTAATAGTTCTAAATCCCGTGTAAATAATAACGTAGTTGAATAACTCGCGTCGTGCTCAGTCATGCTGGCTAGGCACATGCGATACGAAGGTTAAAAACTGATTTCTAACTGCAGAGTCATTGTTGATAGATAACGTTACGTTCGTATGCGTTGTTTGCTGGCGGAGCGCGTCGAAAATAAGAAGTGAAAGTGCTTGACGTGCACGAAAATTCAAATTTCACGGACCCACTTTACAGCCCGTACTGTACAGTCACGGGCAAACAGAAAAAAAGCACCGCAAAATATGAGGACAAAACAGATAAAGGCATGTAAACACTTAAAACTATGTAGCTTAGAATAAATTACTCGAAATCAAGAAAATTATGGAATTAGGTGCTGATCTAAGCGTGGGGTTTTTTGTTAATTTCATGAATTTCTTAACTAATTGAAGATAAGACGAAACGTCGTAGGTAATTCCAGTTTTGGTTCCTGCGAATTATTTTACAAACACCTTTCAAGTTACTTTCCCCTCTTAATTAATAGTTCTGTGAAAGTGTTTGTTTATCACGAGTACGCATCACAGATGCGAATCGGCGATCTATTTTTGCGATTTTTTTAATCTGATAGTATTGTGTTGGGTTGGAATTTGCTACTGTCACCGTTTCATTTTGAAGAAAATCTAGTAGGTAATGGCTTCTTTGCTTTATTCTTAAATAAATTGAAGGCCTTCAGTTTATTTGAAAGGGATTGTGACAATTCGTTGAAAATAGCGGGCCACGGACACGGCATTTCTTTTCAAGCTAAACAAAAGTCATGAGCAGGATTGCCCCAGATTTTTTTTTTGTAGGCAACTTGTTTATAAATGTCAAGTTTAAGCGTGAAATAAATATATAGTAAACTGTAAAAAATTAAGAAAAAAGAAATGTACAGGGTGACTGACAATTGTTTCGTCAGAGAAAAAATTGCCAATGTACAGTGCGACTGACAATTGTTCCGCCAAAAGAAAAACAACGAAAAGAAGTGACATCCAAGAGTACGTATTTTAGTTTTCGAGAAATAATTAACACCTGCTTTGACTAATAAATGAAGCACTCCTTACATCGGAGTAACCTATTTTTCGGGTACATTTTTGATTCTAAACTATTCCATAGAGTTTCTTGAACGTCTTTCTCGTAGTCTATGACATCCATTTTGTTGTTCTTTTTTTTTTTGGCGCAGCAATAGGGTATTTTTTATGAGCCAGAAAAATTGCATTCTTGTCCTACATTAAAATATGTGTGTTACATTTTTTTTAAAATAAATTCTGATATAAGAGAAAAATATTTAAAATCTCCTCTAATCAAATTACGCCAAAACAGCCAATTGGTCACGTGGTCGCGTATGACGTAGACGATTTGTAAACAGTGAGGTTATGTAACTAATGCCAATAGCGAACCATTCTGTGAGTACATAAATAAATCTCTGATAATCCCGAAAATTATATTAAAGTCGAGTTATTTTTTTAGAAAATGTCGAAAACATGTCACTGGTGACACAGCGTGACGTCACAGATATTTTCAGTGCTTGTATTCTTTGCAATGAATTCGCGAGCCGTTGCGAACTGATGGATTAAACCATTCGCCGGAATCGATGAAAATGAGAACCCCTGATTTTATTTTTGATGGTTTTGATGGCTTCACTAACAATTTAATGACAATATGAGTACATCGAGCTGTCAACCGATGAATTTACGAATTCGCTCATACAACACAGTGCTCTGTTTGCAAAATATTTACGTTATATTGACGGCCAACCAATGACATGTTATTATTTTGCTCAAATTAAAATTTTTTGAGAATATTTTTTAATGTATGTCAAACTAACCACTGTCAGTCACCCTGTATTTCAATTCGTATCAAACATTACCTATAATCCATTCCTTATCGATTTGTTACCGGAGTGTGCCGTGAAACTCAAGTGAGAATGTGCTATTCATGTATGTAACAAAATTTTGACAAGCCTGTCATGTCGATTTAGGCAATGTTGCAATATTTTCTTTCCATCGCGAGGTGTATTCACGGTAAAATTTACATAAAGTAGAAAATTGACATCACCGCTTAATCAATCTTTGATTTGAACTGTCACAATTTGACGTATGTCATAATGATATCGAATTAAATTTGTGTAACTGAAACGATAGCCAACCTACTGACTTCAAATCACTGCCTACTGCGATAACAAATAGATAAGGAGTAGATAATAAATATTATTCAAAAACTATATATAAAATTTTCGGGATCCATTAACCACTGTCAGTCACCCTGTGTTTCAATTCGTATCAAACATTCCTTACCTGACTTCAAATCACAGCCTACTGCGATAACAAATATGTAGATAAGGAGTAGATAATAAATATTATTCAAAAACTATAAAACTTTCGGGATCCATCAACCACTGCAAATACTTTATTGTCAGTCACCCTGTATTAAATTTTTTTTTTTTTTAATATTTTTACTTTGCTCAGAGCGTTTCCATGACTAGTGGAGAATGGCGCTGTTACGCCATTTTTAGGCACTCTGTATATTGAAGTTTTATTTTTTTAAAGAAATTTTCAAGCTACAATTCGTTTTGAGTGCTTATTTTAATTTTTTTTTTTATTGTGATTGTCACTTTTTTTACATCAAGATTTTTTGTTCAATTCGTCGATCGCCAGTAACGTTCTTCATTTTTTTTTTTGTTTTTAATTACTTTCCATTTTTCAGAAGTAAAATAATCTAAATTTTATATTCAATTTCTTGCGTGTTCTTTTTTTTTCTTTGGAAGTGTTGCTACTGCGATTTGTTTTCCTTTTGTTCTTTGTTAATTTCGAATTTCCATCGCGTCGTGTACGTTTCTTACAAATTACTTTTTTGAGTTTTAATTTTTTTATTTCGATTGTCAATTGTCTTTTTTTATTTGCTTCTGTCTTTCCGCAAATGTCGCGATTGTCGTTTGTTTTTCTTGTTCCTTTTCTTTCTCCGTGGTTTAAAAAAATCATTTACGTACAGTAGCGGACGATAAAATCCGGGCACGTCATTTGTACAATGTAAATCTCACTTTAATATTTTTGACGTTTAATACATACACAAAATGTCACTAGTAATTTTATTTATTTATTTCGACGGAAATATAATCTCAGTAAAAAGCCTGATTTACCAAATTTGTCGAGATACGCAGAATGCTCGGATTTTATTGTCCTTTACTGAACGGTTTAATATTCGGTACTTTCCGAATAAGAAGAAGTGGCGATGAATTAATTAATTTTTTTCGAGTTAACTGTCGCATAATCGGGACAATTAGCCAGCACGCACTTATCTTAATTCGGGACACCCTATAATAGTGTCCTAAAAACGGGAAGCCTCGGCTCATCCCGGACGGTTGTAAACCCTATGTAGAACGCTCTTTTATTAAAGACTTTATAACAAAAAGAAAAGGTTTGGTGACAGTTAATGATGAATTAATTAAGTTATTTGAATTGGGGGGATTACATTTTTGTATGATTTTTTATAATCGCTTTATATAATTTGCCAATAATTTAAGAATCGCTTTGTATAATTTGCCAATAATTTGGCAACCGATTTTGTCGCTCTGTATAATTTGCCAATTATACAGAGCGACAAAATCGGTTTCCTTTCCCAAAAATACCTGCGCACGGTCATTTACAATCGTTCCATATAATTTGTCATTGTTATTATGTTGACGAAAACTATGAATGACTAGATTTGTTTTCAAGACATCCCACCCAACCCAAGAGTAGAGAATAATAACAAATTGCTTGGGTTTCCTATCAGGAAATATACGGTGTGATCAGAAACTAAAAGTGTGCAACAACTAGAATTTGTCCGCACAGTAGAAGTTGAAGTCCTGTCACATGTTCGTTAACAGTAACAGCGTTCAAAAGAAGCAATAAAAGAAATTTACCGAATTTAACTAGGAACAACAAATGCAAAGAAAAAAATAGTTAACTAAAGGTATAAATAAATTACGAATTCAACTGATTAATCTAAGAAGGAGAAGGCACTCGTAGATAACAAAAAAAATCTATGAAGTACTGAAACCGATTAAAAATTCTAAAGCAAATAATATTAGATAAGGAAGTGTATGTTAAGGAAAAATCGATTGGCAAAATACTCTGAAGTATTGCAGGAAGAAAACAAAAAAAAAACTGAAGAAATACAGAGGAAGCACGACGAATAAAACAAGAAAGAATTCAAGAACCAGAATTAAAAATTTAGTTTAAGAATCTAAACATAGATGGCGTCAGTGGAATGACAAATTATTCAGAGGGATTATAAAAGATTGCACAAAAGTATTTTTGGAAGAAAATTAGATTTCGTTTTTAAAAGCTGTAGGTGCGTTTAAAACTGAATTTAGGAACCTAGTACCAATTCTCAACATAAAGTCCGTAGATAGTATAAAGTACGGCAAAGGGGACGCCATTTTCTACGCGGGAATTTCAAAATGTAAATTCCGGATGATCGTCACGACATGTCAATTTTTTTTACTGGAATACTGACAGCTTTAAAACAGTAATTTATAATAATACGATTAAGTAGATTGATTACACAGTGCGACAAGAAAATTCTGAATTCGGATTTTTCAACGGAGATGGTAAATTTGAGAGGAAAAAAGTACATCTTACAGGATTTTACGATGTTAGGTCATTTATTGAGGTTTGAACTCGGAAGGTGCTCGTCAATAATGCCCCATGGTGCTCGTGACTTGTTCGTTTGTGGTATGTGACGATTATTGGATTTTGTTTCTTTTTATCAATTTGCAATGGCCAATCGCGTTAAAGGGTTGCAAAGACGTCATCTACTGTTTTCTTCTTGTTATTTTCCTACTGCCTTTGAAATAATTAAACCAACTTTACACCCAGTTGCATTATTAATGATTGCAAAGAGTCGACCTGAACGAGGCTTTAGACTTTCTGCTTTTCCATCCCAATTAAGAAACAGTGAAGCAAGAAAATTATGGAGGAATTTTACTGGTCGCCAAAGAGTACCATTACATCTTTGCTTTGCAAACCCAATTAAGAAATTAGTTTCATTCAAGATTTCGCAGTCGTTGTAATTGTGAACGTTGGACTGATGTCGATGGTTCAATTTGGAAGGTTTCAGTACTTAGAAAGCTCTCCATGCTGTCACTGAACGGCGGGATTATCCATGGTGTTTTCGAGTTCTAGGAGTTTTTATTCTTCATCGTCAATTTTTGCTGCCCATTTAACAATGTCATCCACTAAGGCGCCTAACTTTTACCATGGTATCCGATTCCATGGGCATGACTACTCGTGAAAGCTTTCACCATGCTCATTCCACTCTGATGGTAATTGCTTGCTGGAGTAATCCAAGTGATAATGCAAGAAATGGCACATTGGTGTAAGCTTCTAACACGTCATTATTTTTATTATTAGCTTGTTGCAGTTTCATTTATTGATTCCTGCGTCACTTCATCAAAAGGATTTCCTATTGGTTCAGTTATGCGCGATCCGAAAACATCGTATTTTGTAATATGCAGCTTCTGAATTAAGAAGTTAGGCATTTCATTACCTTTTTTGCGCTTTTTGACTTGACTTGAGCGATTCCTTCTGCTTCAGCAGCATTTCAGCAAGCTCTGTAGCCGGTGCAGCAGCTTTGTTGGATGCAATTTGTTCATAAGTAGCCACATCTTGAATAAAGTTTGGAGATGATCTAGCCGTGCTCATTGGAAAATTGTTGTTTGGTACTAAACTACTACTTTCAGCTTTCATCGGAAACATAACATCAGGAAGATAATTCCATTTCAGCAATTTTCTGTTATGTAATTCAAATTTATTCTCAGAAAAGTGCAGCTAAAATTCTGGAATTTGTAACGTAACTAGTAGAGCATTACTATTAGATATTAAATCTGAGGATGTCTAACATCCAGAATTACAACAAAGGCAAAAATGTTATGGTGCTCTTTCTCGACCAACAAAATTTTCCCATGATTTTCTTCCTTCACTGTTTCTTAATTGGGATGGAAAAGCAGAAAGTCTAAGTTCAAGCCTCGTTCAGGCCGACTCTTGCCACCATTAATAATGCAACTGGGTGTAAAGTTGGTTTAATTATTTGAAAAGCAGGAGAAAAATAACAAGAAGAAAACAGTAAATGACGTCTTTGCAACCCTTTAACACGATTGGCCATTGCAAATTGATAAAAAGAGACAAAATCCAATAACCGTCACATACCACAAACCAACAAGCCACGAGCACCATGGGGCATTATTGACGAGCACCTTCCGAATTCAAACCTCAGTAAATGACCTAACATCGTAAAATCCTGTAAGATGTATTTTTTTCCTCTCAAATTTATCATCTCCGTTGAAAAATCCGAATTCAGAATTTCCTTGTCGCACTGTGTAATCAATCTACTTAATCGTATTATTATAAATTACTGTTTTAAAGCTGTCAGTATTCCAGTAAAAAAAATTGACATGTCATGACAATTATCCGGAATTTACATTTTGAAATTCCCGCGCTTAATTAACCAGAAAATGGCGTCCACTTTGGCGAACTTTATATTATCTAGGGACTTTATGTTGAGAATTGGTTCTAGACTTTTAAATTCATTTTTAAATGCCCCTATGACTTTTAAAAACGAAATCTAATTTTCTTCCAAAAATACTTTTGTGCAATCTTTTATAATCACTCTGAATAATTTGTCATTCCACTGACGCCATCTATGTTTAGATTCTTAAAGTAAATTTTTAGTTCTGGTACTTGAATTCTTTTTTGTTTTATTCGTCGTGCTTCTTCTGTATTTCTTCAGTTTTTTTTTTTTTGTTTTTCTCCGGCAATACTTTAGAGTATTTTGCCAATCGATTTTTCCTTAGCTTACACTTCCTTATCTAATATTATTTGCTTTACAATTTTTAATCGGTTTCAGTACCTCACAGGTTTTTTTTTTGTTATCTACGAGTGCCTTCTCCTTCTTAGATTAATCAGTTGAATTCGTAATTTATTTATACCTTTAGTTAACTATTTTTTTCTTTGCATTTGTTGTTCCTAGTTAAATTCGGTAAATTTCTTTTATTGCTTCTTTTGAACGCTGTTAACGAACATGTGACAGGACTTCAACTTCTACTGTGCGGACAAATTCTAGTTGTTGCAGACTTTTAGTTTCTGATCACACCGTATATTTCCTGATAGGAAACCCAAGCAATTTGTTATTATTCTCTACTCTTGGGTTGGGTGGGATGTCTTGAAAACAAATCTGGTTATTCATAGTTTTCGTCAACATAATAACAATGACAAATTATATGGAACGATTGTAAATGACCGTGCGCAGGTATTTTTGGGAAAGGAAACCGATTTTGTAGCTCTGTATAACTGGCAAATTATACAGAGCGACAAAATCGGTTGCCAAATTATTGGCAAATTATACAAAGCGATTCTTAAATTATTGGCAAATTATATACAGCGATTATAAAAAAAAATACAAAAATGTAATCCTTCCAATTCAAATAACTTAATTAATTCATCATTAACTGTCACCAAACTTTTTTTTTGTTATAAAGTCTTTAATAAAAGAGCGTTCTACATAGGGTTTACAACCGTCCGGGATGAGCCGAGGCCTCCCGCTTTTAGGACACTATTACAGGGTGTCCCGAATTAAGATAAGTGCGTGCTGGCTAATTGTCCCGATTATGCAACAGTTAACTCGAAAAAAATTAATTAATTCATCGCCACTTCTTCTTATTCGGAACGTACCGAATATTAAACCGTACAGTAAAGGACAATAAAATCCGAGCATTCTGCGTATCTCGACAAATTTGGTAAATCAGGCTTTTTACTGAGGTTATATTCCCGTCGAAATAAATAAATAGAATTACTAGTGACATTTTGTGTAGGTATTAAAGTCAAAATTATTAAAGTGAGATTTACGTTGTACAAATGACGTGCCCGGATTTTATCGCCCGCTATTGTACGTAAACGATTTTTTTTAAACTACGAAGAAAGAAAACGAAAAAGAAAAACAAACGATAATCGCGACATTTGCGGAAAGACAGAAGCAAAGAAAAAAAAAACAATTGACAATCGAAATAAAAAATTAAAACTCAAAAAAGTAATTTGTAAGAAACGTACACGACGCGATGGAAATTCGAAATTAACAAAGAAAAAGGAAAACAAATCGAAATAGCAACATTTACAAAAAAAAAAACGCAAGAAATTGAAAATAAAATTTAGATCATTTGAGTTCTGAAAAATGGTAAGCAATTAAAAACAAAAAAAAATGAAGAACGTTACTGGCGATCGACGAATTGGACAAAAGAATCTTGATGTAAAAAAAGTGACAATCACAATAAAAAAAAAAAAACTAAAATAAGCACTCAAAACGAACTGTAGCTTGAAAATTTCTTAAAAAAATAAAACTTCGATATACAGGCTGCCTAAAAAAATGGCGAAACAGCGCCATTCTGCACTACTCACGGACTCACGGACAGACACCCTCTGAGCAAAGAAAAAATGTTTTTAAAAAAAATTTAAATGCAGGGTGACTGACAATAAAGTATTCGCAGTGATTAATGGATCCCGAAAGTTTTATAGTTTTTGAATAATATTTATTATCTACTCCTTATCTATTTGTTATCGCAGTAGGTTGTGATTTGAAGTTAGTAGGTTGGCTATCATTTCAGTTATACAAATTTAATTCGATATCATTATGACATACATCAAATTGTGACAGTTCAAATCAAAGATTGATTATCTGGTGATGTCAATTTTCAACTCTATGTAAAAAATGAAAACGTTGTTGGCGATCGACAAACTTTCTCGAATTGGACAAAAAATCTTGATGTAAAAAAAAGTGACAATCACAATAAAAAATAAATAAAACGAACACTCATAACGAATTGTAGCTTGAAAATTAAAAAAAAAAAATAAAACTTCAAGATACGGGATGTTTAAAAAATGGCGAAACTCACAACTCATGGACACCCCCTGAGCATAGGAAAAATGTTTTAAAAAATTTAAAACACAGGGTGACTGACAATGAGGTATTTGCATTGGTTAATGGATCCCGAAAGTTCTATAGTTTTTGAATAGTATTTGTTATCTACTCCTTATCTATTTGTTATCGCAGTAGGCTGTGATTTGAAGTCAGTTACTACAACCTTCTTCCAAAAATACTTTTATACAATCTTTTATAATCACTCTGAATAATTTGTCATTCTATTGACGCCATCTATGTTTAGATTCTTAAACTAAATTTTTAGTTCTGGTACTTGAATTCTTTCTTGTTTTATTCGTCGTGCTTCCTTTGTATTTCTTCAGTTTTTTTTTGTTTTCTCCCGCCAATCGATTTTTCCCTAGTATAAACTTCTTTATCTAATATTATTTGCTTTAGAATTTTTAATCGGTTTCAGTACTTCGCAGACTTTTTTTTTGTTATCTACGTGTGCCTTCTCCTTCTTAGATTAATCAATTGAATTCGTAATTTATTTATAGTTAACTATTTTTTTCTTTGAATTTGTTGTTCCTAGCTAGATTCGGTAATTTTTTTTATTGCTTCCTTTAAACGCTGTTAACGAACATGCGACAAGACTCCAACTTCTATTGTGCGATCAAATTCTAGTTGACGCAGACTTTTAATTTCTGATCACACCATATATTTCCCGATATAAAAACCAAGCAATTTGCATATTGTCTACTCTTGGGTTGGTTCGGATGTTTTGAAAACAAATAATTTTCGTGCAAACAAACACACGAAATGTTTGTTTAATCAATTGTTCAATGTCGGCCTTTGCCCGCGCACGTAATCCACGTTCTTTGATAGACTTCGTGCACCTATTAATTAGCCATTTAATTAATTAGCATATATGCAGTTCGTCTTTGACGCTGGTCGGTGTCTTTCGTTCTCAACACGTAGCCCACACCAGCATCGCGTTAATCTCATGCAAATGAAATGTGCATAAATTAGTCCGTGCGTTATGTATGACCCTTGATGTAGACGGATCATAATTACAAAACGAGAGATTTAAATTCTGCAAATCATCGCCGCCGCCGCGCCGTCATCCGACGTGCGTGCACGTTGCAAAATGGCAAAGTTTACGCGGTTCGAACTTGCAACGCCGCGCGATGAGCACATGTATGTATCACGCTGTGCAATTTAAACGTAGAATTGGCAGGTTTAAGGCAATTTACATTACATTACACAAAAAAAAAAATTGCAACAATTATCTGGTCTCATTAGTAAAGTTGGTTATATTTTATGTAACTTTTTTGTTTATAGTTGAAGCTCTTTGCATTTTTTTTTTCAAGCAATCAATACATACTTGCGTTGAGATGTTCAAATGAAGCATATTCACATTTTCATTATTTTGCAAAAAAATTGTAATTATTAGAGGATAATTACTTCAAGTATTCTCCTATAGATGGCACTGTAAGTGAAACTGTGGAAAACTAATCTAAATTCAATACGTCTGTGATTTGAAACACTTCAGTTTCGTCATTATTGTCATTGGGAAGAATACAGAGATTTTACAAAAAGAAATAACTAGAGGAGGTGCTTCGATTATCCTCCTAGAGATGGCGCCACAGATAAAGCTTATTTATCTTCGTTGTGAGGTTTTATGTCAAAATAAAAAGATTTCAAATCACTTTAAATCCAAAAGTCTCTGATTTGAAACGTTTTAATCTCATCGTTATTGTCATTGGATTAAACAAAGGTAGAATGAAGAAATTTTGCAAAAAAAAATTAGAAACAAATAATTTTTCCAAGTTTCGAATATCATACTATAGATGGCGCTGTAACTGTAACTTATTTAACTGTGAATATTTTGCAAGAAATAAAAAAATAACTACAGGAAAAGTAATTTCCAAGTTTCGAGTATCATCCTATGGATGGCGCTGTAACTGAAACTTTCTCTAAATTAAAAATAATCTTGATTCTAAACATTTCCGTTTCATCACTACTGTAATTGAAATAAATAAAGAAACAAAGAAAATATCCACTTTGCAAAAAAAATTATAATTAGAGGAAAGATAATTTCTAAGCTTCGACTATCCTCCTATAGATGGCGCTGTAAGCGAACTAATTTTTTTCAACTTTCTCTGAATTCAACATGTCCCCCAGATTTGAAACATTTCAGTTTCCGATTTTTAAATAAACAAAGAAATAACGAAGAAAAAATTTTTTTTCCAAGTTTCAGAGCACAGTACCAAGTTACAGATGGCACTGTAGCAATCAATTAATAACGTTTTTCCTGTGTTTAGATCTAGAAACTGTTCCTCCGATTGTTTTTACATTTTTATCGTTGATGAACGAACGAATTTTCCTTTAAATATACCGGCTGTCCCACGTCATGTGCTCACCCTTTTTTTTTGTGCTAACGAAATTTGGAAAATAAAAATGAAGCAAAAAACGACTTGGAAACCACAATTAACAAATGATACCTACATATTCGGACTCGTAATGACCTGCACATTCCAAATATGTAAATATATATATAGTATTCCATTTAAAATGAGATACCTGACGTCACTTCCGGCGAAACCGGAAATCCTACAGCGCTCAATAGTAATTGCTTAATTTATTTTCAGAATTTCATTGAATTCGTTTAGAAAATCAACTTTCTAGAAGGCTGAGCATTGAGCATTTGGCGTGGGACACCCGGTATGTACAGCGTGTCCCAGGTTTGTGAATTTATGTTCCGTTTTATTATTGCTGAAATTAGCTTAAAAGTAAAAAATACAATTAAAATAAGCATAAATTTTAAAAAAAAGTTAAAAAAAAGGAAAAAAGCGCATCGATAACAAAGATTCAACCGATGAGCTTTGTCAATTGGTCGATAGATGGCGCTGCGTATTTTTAATTTACTTGCAGAGTAAAAAATGTATTTTGTAAGAAATTCTGACAATTCTTTGATAGATGGCGCTGTGAATTTGTTATTTACTTATACCGAGTGATTTTTAAAATGTTTTATCAGCTCTTGCAATGAAATCTGTATGGCATGTCTTGGCTTAAGTGAAAAGTACGTCATTGTACTCCTTCATGCTGTTTTGCAGTAAAGCTAAGACATGCCGTCCAAATTCCATGGCAAGAGTTGATAAAAAATTTAAGAAATGACTCGGTAGAATAAAAACAAAAATTATTTACTTGTAGGATTAAAAAAAATTGCTTTTAGAAGAAGAAATATTTTGCAAAAACGATCATTCAAAGAAAATCAACTAAATGGCTTCGACCGTTCGACAATAGATGGCGCTGCGAATTTTTTTATTTACTTGCAGAATAAGAAATTGTATTTCGCAAGGAACGGTTAATTTAAAAGAAGTTCAACCAACGAACATTGACAATTCTTCGATAGATGGCGTTGTAACCTTTTTATTTGCTTATACCGAGTGGTTTTTAAAAATTTTTATCAACTCATGCCATGAAATCTTGATGGTATGTCTTAGCTTAAGTGAAAAGTACGTCATTGTACTTCTTGATGCTGTTTTGCAGTAAAGCTAAGACATGCCGTCTAAATTCCACGCCAAGAGTTGATAAAAATTTTAAAAATCACTCGGTATATGTAAATAAAAAAATTCACAGCGCCATCTATCGAAGAATTGTCGAAGTTCGTTGGTTGATTTTTTTTTTAAATTGACCGTTTCTTGCAAAATACAATTTTTTACTCTGCCAGTAAATAAAAAAAATTCGGTAAGATAAAAACAAGAGCTTTTAGAACAATTAAACAAAACAACCAAAGGACATCGACCTTTCTTCAACAGATGGCGCTGTGAATTTTTTTATTTACTTGCAGAGTAAGAAATTGTATTTTGCAAGGAACAGTCAATTTAAATAATAGAAATTCAACCAACGAACTCTTGACAATTCTGCGATAGACGGTAACTAACAGCAAGTAAATAAAAGGTACACAACGCCATCTGTTGAAGGTCGATTAATGCTTCTCGATTTTAACCGTTCTTCAACAGCTGGCGCCGTGCACTTTTTATTTACTTGGTGGCAGTTGCTGTTATTTTCTCTATGACTTCTTTATACACAGCGCCATCTGTTGAAAAACGATTAAATCCGAGATGTTTTAATCGTCCATCAACAGATGGCGCCGTGTACTACCTTTTATTTACTTGATACCAGTCGCAGTTATTCATTGAAATCCAAATTTTCGTTCTTGTTTCTGGTTTTGTTATTATTACGAGTGGAGTAAATAAAAAAAATGACAACGACATTTTGCAACAAAGGAAATGACACTCCTAAAAAGCTTTTGACCGTTCAGCCAGCAGATGACGCCTCGAATTTATCAACGTAACAATGCGAATTTGATAATTGTAAGTCGTTGTTATTAAGCCAGTGAATTGCCATGATGCCATTAATTAACTTTTTCCTAGCCGATTACATAATGTATTCACATTCACAAGATAACTCCATGCGTAGTTGCCAGATTTGGCGATTTATCTTAATGTTTACGATTAAATTCCGGGATTTGCGTCAAAAATGTTTATATACGTATTAGCCAGTGACGACATAACTGGTTATTTATTTGTTGGTGAATTATTGCGTCCTTTTGGTGATTATTATCATCTAAGTCAATGCCGTAGACTTAGTTTGGGGATCAATACATATAAACATCTCGGACAGTATCAAAGTGTCTTCGTAGCTATTAACTACTAAAGTAGAATCAGTGACGTAATAACATCTCCAAATAACCTTACTGGGCCGTAAAGCAATAGTTTCAAATCGCGCTCTGTTTTGGTAAATAATCCAAGTGCTTTTGATGTTTTTGTTTCTGTCAAAAGAAGTGATCAGTTAAGTTAGTTAAGTTACAGTGCGTGATTATTATGAAGATTATCATCTGCTGGCCAAAACCGAAAGTCATCCTAAGTTTTACGATTGTTTTTTTTTGTGAAGTGTTTGAGAGTACCTTTTGTTATTTATGTATATGTTTCCTCTCAATTTGCTTATTTGAAGGGGGGGGGGCTTAATCTTAATTAGCGGCTACGCACCCTCACACATCTTCGAAAATCAAGTATCAAAAATAGCGGTTGTAGTAAAGTATGAAATATTCCAGGGTGACATCTCTTGGTGAAAATTGAAAATTACCAACTTGTGTAATATTTCTATCGTGATTTCTCCTCACTAATTTCCTTTTGTTTTACGATTTTTATTTTGCATTGCCTTTTAAACCAGTGCCCACATTTCTTGGTTAATTTTTTATTTAATTTTGTTCATAAACGCAATTTTCACGAAAATACTTTTTTCTCACTCTTCGTTTTTATCCGTCTTTTGTTCTGTTGGTTTAGTTAAAAATGGGGGCGCCATCTCCTGCCAGTCTTGCGCAGGTGTTGGACATAAAATAGGTTTGTTCGGAGAAATGTCTCCTTGAGGAGAATTTTCTTCAATTTTACAAAAACCGATTTTTGGATTTTTCTTTGACCACAGCGACATCTGGTGTTAGGTGAATATCTCTAAATTTCTGTTTCTAGAGAATAATTCGCTTCCATGATCAACAACAGTTTATGTCTATGTCTCTTGATCAATAATCAAAAGAATTTTGTTTTGTTTTTGAGGACAATTTTCATTCTCCTCGTTTTTTGGTCTTCTTCTGTTCTGTTGATTTAGTCTAGCGCCATCTCCTGCCAATTTTGTACAGTAAAATAGGTTTAATCGGAGGCAATTTTCTTTAATTCCATAAAAAATAAATTCTTGTTTTTCTCTTTTCTCGTAGCGACATCTCTAGGTGTCAGATGAATTTCTCTAAATTTCCGTCAGAGTTTCCCACGTACGCTTACAGGTATTTTCCAAAGCGACACCTGTTGATTGCATTATTATTTGTTTTTCTTTTGGGGGTACATATTTCGGAGACGATCGTTCGTCGTTTGTTTCTTCGTTAACTTTTCAATTTCGTTTGCATTTTGTTTTTTTATTTTGCTTCTGTTCTATAAAAATCGATCGTCATTTGTTTTGCCAATTCCTGATCATCGTTTGTTTCTTCGTTAAGTTTTGTTTACATTTTGTTTTTTCCGTTTTCACGAACGATTGTCATTTGTTTTGTCGACTTGATTTGTTTCGCACTTTTTTTTGACTAATTTTGACTTTGACATTTTGTTTTTTCCGTTTTCACAATCGATTGTCATTTGTTTTGTCGACTTGATTTGTTTCGCACTTTTTTTTTTGACTAGTTTTGACTTTTTCACTTTTTCTTGTCTAATTTAGATTTTTTCGCTTTTTTTGACTAACTGAACTTTTCACTTTTTTCTCCTTATTCTCTTGCAATATTTTATTTTTTCTCTTTTTTTTTCGAACGGACCTATTTCGGCGACGATCGATCATCGTTTGTTTCTTCGTTAAGTTTTCCATTGCATTTTGTTTTTTCTATTTTGCTTATGTTTTTTTCACGATCGATCGTCATTTGTTTTGTCGACTTGAATTTGTTTTGCACTTTTTTTTGCCTCATTTTGACTTTTTCACTTTTTTCTTGTCAGTCTCTTACAGTATTTTAATTTTCCCTTTTTTTTCGTTCGGACATATTTCGACGACGATCGATCGTCGTTTGTTTCGTCGTTCAGTTTTGAGTCTTACTTTCTTTTCGTTTTTTCTATTTTGCTTATGGTTTTTCATGATCGATCGTCATTTGTTTGCCGACTTGGTCGTGTTTCGCTTTTTTTGCTACTTTTTACTTTTTCCCGTCGTTCTTTTACGATATTTTATTTTTTGTCTTCGTAATAATTTTTTTTTCGGGCGTACATATTTCGGCGACGATCGATCGTCGTTTGTTTCGTCGTTAGGTTTTGAGCTTTGTTTTTTCCATTTTGCTTCTGTTTTTTCATGATCGTTCGTCATTTGTTTTGGCGACTCGGATTTTGTTTCGCATTGTTTTTTTTTTATTAATTTTGACTTTTTCACTATTTTTTCTAATTTTAATTTTTATCTTCACAATTATTTGTTTTTTTCGGACGTGTTTCAGCGACTATCGATCGTCGTTTCTTTTTTCGTTCAGTTTTGAAATTTGTTTCTTCCACTTTGCTTCTGTTTTCTCATGAACGATCGTCATTTGTTTTGTCGATTTTTGGTTCGTATTTTTTTTTTACTCATTTTGACTTATTGTTTCTCTTCATAATCATTTCTTGTTCATTCCTTTAAAATATTTAAAATTTTTCTTTTATTATTTTTCTCATAATTATTTTTTTTTCTTGATGTGCAAATTTCGGCGACGTTCGATCATTTATTTCTTCGATCAATTTTGAATTTTGTTTGCGTTTTGTTTTTTTATCATTTTTGCTTCTGTCAGTCTCATGTTTGATCGTTATTTGTTTTGTCGCCTTAATTTTGTTCCGTATTTTTTTTTTTACTTGAGTGGTTGTTTCTCTTCATAATCATTTGTTTTTTTTTTCGGCGACGATCGATCGTCATTTGTTTCTTCCACCAGTTTCGAGTTTTGTTTGCATTTTATTTTTTTCTGTTCTATCACGATCAATTGTCATTTGTTTTGTTGACTCCTCTTTTGTTTTACAAATTTTGACTTTTTTTTCTTGTCATTCTTTTACAATACAATTTTTTTTTCGGACGTGCATACATATTTCGGCGACGATCGATCCTCTTTTGTTTCTTCTATCAGTTTAGAGCTTTATTTGTAATTTTGTTTCTATGATGTTTTCCCAGACGTATTTCGATCGATCGTCGTTTATTTCTTCATTCAGTTTTGAATTTTGTTTGCATATTTTGTTGTCTCTATTTTGTCTCTGTCATTTCATATTATTTGTTTCGCCGATTCGGATTTTGTTTCTCTTTGTTTTCTTTTTACTAATTTCAACTGTTTCACTTTTCTTTTTTCTTGAATTCTTTTAGGGTATTTTAATTTTTCGCTTCATAATTACAACTACGTTTTTTTTTTGTTTGGACGCATTTCGGCGATTGTCTCTTCCTTCACTTTTGAGTTTTGTTTGCATTTGTTTCGTCGACTCGGATTTTGTTTTCCTCTTTTTTACCAATTTCGCTTTTTCACTTTTTTTTTGTCACAGTTTTACAATACTTTAATTTTTCCTCTCCATAATTACTCCTATTTGTCTTTGCTTTCGGACGTATTTCGGCGACGATCGGTCGTCGTTTGTTTCTTTACAGTTTTGTTTGCCTTTTTTTCACGATCGATCGTCATTTGTTTTGTCGGATTTTGTTTCGCTTTGTCTTTTTTTCTCCTCTCTTCTCAGGATTATCAACGTCACTATTTGTCGTTTGTTTCTTTTGAGTTTTGTTTGCATTTTTTTCCATGACCGATCGTTATTTGTTTTGTCACCTCGGAATTTTGTTTCGCTTTTTTTATTAATTTGACTTTTTCACTGTTTTTGTGATTGTTTTACAATATTTTAATTTTTCTCTCCATAATTACTCCCATTTGTTATTTTTTCGTACGTACTTCGGCCACGATTGATTGTCGTTTGTTTCTTTTGAGTTTTGTTTGCATTTTTTCAGGTTCGATCGCCGTTTGTTTCGTCGACTTGGATTTTGCTTCCTTTGTTTTTTTCTTTACCGATTTTGTTTGTTTCAGTTTTTTCCTTATCATTTTAATTTTTCTTTCATTTGTTTCGTCGACTCGGATTTTATTTCACGTTTTTTTTTTTACTGTTTTGACTTTTTCGCTTTTTTTTGTAATTGTTTTATAATATTTTTATTTTTCTCTCCATGATTACTCCTATTTGCTTTTGTTTTCGGACGTATTTCGGCGACGATCGATCATATTTTGTTATTTTGAGTTTCATTTACATTTTGTCCACGATCGATCGTCATTTGTTTTGTCAGTTTTTCTCTCTATTTTTATTAGTTTTTTTTTTCGAACGACGATCAATTGTCGCTTGTTTCTTCCTTCGGTTTAGAATATGTTGTTTGCATTTTGTTTCTGTCATTTCACGATCGATCGTCATTTGTTTCTGTTTTGGCGTCTGTTTGTTTTTTCGAACGCATTCTACTATTTAAAGGGAACAGAACACAAAACAAATGCTTATTTGGGCGTGACTTAAAACCTATTTCGTGCACGGTCCTTTGCAGAGGAAATAAAGAGACGCCCGGTGGCAGTTTGGGGGGATGATTAATGACGTAATGAAGAGCTGACCAATCAATCAAAAGCGAATTTCTCTGTTTATAAGTGGATTTATTTCTTTGCTTGGCCCGCCATTAATCTTGCAAACTGTCACCTCATGTCTTTGCTCTCTCTGTAAAGGACTGTAATTTCATGTGACTCCGAGTAGGCTACCATCTATCGACTAATTGGTAAAATATTTTGATTACAAGTGTTTCATGATCGAATTGGTTTCTAAATCACGTCCTACTCGGAATTATTTTTTTTTCAATTGCATAATACTGGTTATTGATTAGTGATAACGCATGATAAGATAGTGTCAACTGTTTCTAAGAATGTTCATTCGGGGAACCCCAAGAATAACGAGTAGCACCAACCATTGAGGATTACGAATACCGTTGTAGATAAATTCATGACTAATTTGGCAATTGTGCGTTGCTAATTAACGTCTGTGTGTAAATGTTGAATCATCAAGGGATACAAAAGCTGTGGAAAATTTGATTCAACTTTTTGAATTTGATGAAGGTGGTGGCAGTCAACGTTGTTACGCTTCTTCGTTCTTAAGGCCGTTAGGTAGCCTTGTCGTTATCACGTTCTTGAGGCCATACGGCCATTGTTTACTCGCGATGCAGATTTTTCTGATGAAATTTAGAAAATCATTTCATAATCATCAAGAGTGTGGTGCGAGCGCCGTGCGAGATAATTGAATTAATACAGCGTGGAAAAGTAATAAATAAATACACAACGAATTAGCGCTTGGTCATTCCATGTAATTGCTCAATAGGCTTGTGATAAGATCCGCTGTTGTTTTTTTTTTCATGGAAGATTCTACCTTACTTTCCCCCCGCATAAAAATACTTTCGCAATCATCAGAGAATGTAAACAAAATTTTTTTTTGGTGGTGTATGGTAAATATCTTGATGATTTCTTGCTTGCAGTTGCAGCATGGATGGTGACGAAGATTACAATTATCTCTGCATGAGCGAAGCCTCGCCGAGAAAGACGAGCCAGAACAAGGCAAGCGGGGGCTGCAATTCTGACATAGGGGACATGAGCTTTATTATGTTCGAGTACATCAAGGATGCTATGAAGGTAATCAAAATAGTTCCATCTTCATCCCCTTGATTTTCGAAACGACTTACAGGCCATGGATATGATGAGGGGACACCATATGCTCACAGACGTAGTATTAGAAGTAGGTACTGAATTATTTCACGCTCACAGAGTCGTTCTTGCCGCAGCGAGCCCATACTTCAAAGCCATGTTCACTGGTGGACTGCGGGAGTCTGAAATGAACAGGGTGAAGCTGCAGGGCGTTTCGGCGACCGCCATGAGCCGACTGATACACTTCATGTACACGGGGAGGATAAGGGTGACTGAGAACACCGTGTGCCAATTATTACCGGCTGCTACTATGTTTCAAGTAAGTGTCATTTCAACCCCTTTAAATATATGTATTCACTAAACTAAAGTATTATTTTGATCTGCTTACTGAAAAGCGAAATCCAGAGGCAAAACCAGTGGTGGTATGACATTATTTTTGATTGCAACTGTACATTTTAATGTAGAAATCTAGTTAGCAGATATCTTTAAGAGGTTATGATATCAAAATAAAAAGAAATCCTCAAATTTTCCTCGCGCCTATTAAATTTCTTCAAATTTGGGGATTTTTCCTCAGGGTTGGCAACTCTGCTAGGGCTAGCCATTCGTTTTAGACAAGTCATCATTGTTACCAATTGTTTTGTCACTAAATCTGGTGACTTTTTGTACAAATTTCAGGCAAATATTACTAAATTCAGTTAGTGATTTTGTTGCCGTTTTAGTGACCTTTTCATTTAATTATAACCAATCTGGTTGTTTTTTTTTTCAATTTTATGGTGATTTTGTCGCAAAATAACTAGCGGTCTTCGACAAGCATAAAAATCGAATTCTTCTTTACCGACAAAACTTGTAAACTTATCTCCAATGTTGCCAATTCAGTCTTTCGTTTATCGTTTGAAATTTCAAGAAGAAATCACAATCACTACACTGATGCCAATTCGGTAATTGATTTTGTCGCTAGATTTGGTGACTTTTGTCATAAAATAACTAACGGTCTTCGACAAGTATAAAACACGAATTCTTTTTTACCAACAAACCTTCTAAGCTTATGCCCAATGTTGCCAAGTTAGTCTTTTGTTGATCGTTTGAAATTTCAAGAAGAAATCACTGATTGCCAATTCGGTGATTGATTTTGACACTAAATCTGGTAACTTTCTATTCACATTTCAGGCAAGTTTGATTAAATTCAGACAAGGTTGACAAGTTAGTGATTTTGTGACCGTTTTAGTGACCTTTTTATTCAATAATAACTAATCTGGTTGTTTTTTTTTTAATTTTATGGTGACATTTGTCATAAAATAACTAGCGATCTTCGACAAGCATAAAATCGAATTCTTCTTTACCAGCAAGACGTCTAAACTTATCCCCAATGTTGCCAATTTAGTCTTTTGTTGATCGTTTGAAATTTCAAGAAGAAATCACTGATTGCCAATTCGGTGATTGACTCTGTCACTAGATCTGGTGACTTTCTGTTCAAATTTCAGGCAAATTTTACTAAATTCAAACAAGTTTGACAAGTTAGTGATTTTGTGACCGTTTTAGTGATCTTTTCATTTAATAATAACTAATCTGGTTGTGTTTTTTAAATTTTACGGTGACTTTTGTCATTAAATAACCAGCGATCTTCGACAAGCATAAAAATCGAATACTTCTTTACCAACAAAACTTGTAAACTTATGCCCAATGTTGCCAGTTTAGTAATTTTGTCTCTAGACCTGGTGATTTTCTATTGAAATTCCAGACAAATTTTAGGAAAACCAATACGTCTTAAATGTAGTAACTTTGTGACGGTTTTAGTGACATATCTAGTGACTTTCATTCAATAATAATCAATTAAGTAATTTTTTTAATTCTATGACAACTTTTGTCATGAAATAATTACTGATGTTCGACAAGCGTAAAGGTCGAGTTCTTCTTTACCGACAACACTTGTTAACTTATGGCCAATGTTGCAAATTTGGTGATTTTGTTACTAGATCTGGTGACAAATTTTAGGAAAACCAGGAACGTCTTAAATTTGGTGATTTTGTGACCGTTCCAGTGACGTATATATGACTTTTTCATTTAATAATAACTAATTAAGTTATTTTTTTAATTCTATGGTATCTTTTGTCATAAATTAATTAGTGATGTTCGACAAACATTAAAATCGAATTCTTCTTTACCGACAAAATTTGTAAACTTATGCCCAATGATGCCAATTTAGTGATTTTGTCTCTAGACCTGGTGACTTTCTGTTAAAATTTCAAAGAAATTTTCGGAAAACCGATACGCCTAAATTTAGTGACCTTGTGGCCGTTTTAGTAACATATCTAGTGATTTTTTCATTCAATAAAAACTAATTAAGTTATTTTTTTAATTCTATGGCAACTTTTGTCATGAAATAATTAGTGATGTTCGACAAGCGTAAAGATCGAGTTCTTCTTTACCGACAGAACTTATAAACTTATGCCCAATGTTACCAATTGGATAATTTTTTTTTACTATATTTGATGATCTGGTTGAAATTACAGACAAATTTTAGGAAAACCAGATATATGATTTGGTGACCATTTTAGTGACATTTCTAGTGATTTTTTCATTTAATAATAACTATTCTAGTTATTTTTTAAAATTCTATGCCCATGGTATAGTAACTTACGTCATAAAATAATTAGTGATGTTCGATAAGCATAAGAATCACGTTCTTCTTTACCAACAAGAATTGTAAACCTATGCTCAATGTTGCCAATTTAGTGAATTTGTCACTAGACCTGGTGACTTTATGTTGAAATTTCAGACAAATTTTAATAAATTCAGATTGTCTCAAATTTAGTGATTTTGTGGCCGTTTTAGTGACATCTAGTATATTTTTTTTTTAATTAATAATAACTCATTTAGTAATTTTTTTTATTTCTATGGTAACTTAGCATAAAAATCATATTCTTCTTTATCAACAGGAGCTATGTCTAAAGGAAGGACTTTTTAAATGCTTTTTGCAAAAATCGAAAGTTTTCTTTTTGACTATTGATCGTATTTTGTTTCTTAATTTATTTTCTTATGCCTTTCGAAGAAGATTTGTAAACTTGTTTGGCAGTTGACTGCATTTTGCTTCTTATGAAGAAAAAAAAGTTGAAATTCGTTTGGAATTCGAACGTCTTTTGTGTATCGTTTGAAATGTCAACCAGAAGTCACAATGACTAGATTGCCAATTTAGTGATTTTGTCTCTAGGTCTGGTGACTTTTTGTTGAAATTTCAGACAAATTTTAGGAAACCGAAATTTAGTGACTTTGTGACCGTTTTAGTGACTTTTTCATTCAATAATAACTAAATAAGTTATTTTTTTTATTCTTTGGTAACTTGGTAACTAAATTTGATGAATTTGTCACTAGCTCTGGTGACTTTGTGTTGAAATTTCAGACAAATTTTATTAAATTCAGGCAAGTCAGGACACATCTAGTGCTTTTTTCATTTAATAATTAATATAGTAATTTTTTTTTTGGTAACTTGAAAATAATTAGCGTCTTTCCTCAATTGTAAAAATCGAGTTCTTCTTTACCAACAAAACTTGTAAACTTACGACCAATGTTGCCAATTTAGTGATTTTGTCACTAGATCTGATGATCTGTTTGAAATTTCAGACAGATTTTAATAAATTCAAACACGTCTTAAACTTGGTGGTTTTGTGATCACTCAGTGACATATCCAGTGATTTTTTTCATTTAATAATAATAGTAAATTTAGTTATTTTTTTTTTTTAATTCCGCGGAAACTTAGCTTAAAAATCGAGTCCTTCTTTATCAACAGTATGAGCAAACAAGGGATTTTTTTACATTTTTGCAAAAACTCCGCTCCAGAAATTTGGAGGAGCGGAAAGAAGACGACGAAGGCAAAATGAATGACGATCTTTCTTTCTAAACAAAAAAAAACAACATTCGAAAGCTTTCTCTGCTACCATCGATCGTATTTTGTTTTCATCGATCGCATTTTGTTTCTTTGTTTATGTTTTATGCCTTTCGAGGAAGAAAGGTAAACATTTGCAAATTTGTTTGGCAGTTGAGTGTATTTAGTTTTTTTATGAAGAAAAAAAGTCGAAAGTCGATTGGAAATCGAACGTCTTTTCTTTGTCGTTTGAAATTTCAACGAGAAGTAACAATTGAAAGTTTTCTTTTCTCCCGTCGAGAAACAAAGTCGAAATTCGATTGGAATTCGAACGTCTTTTGCTTTTGTTTATCGGTTTAAAGGTTTTTTCTCGTTTCTTGCATTTGTTAAACAAACGATCGTCTTTTGTTTATATATTTTCGACGAAAACCGTCAACTCTAGTTTTCTCCTTCTTTTAATACTAAGGTCAGTGTTGCCAATCCTACTATGCCTAAGTAGAATTAGGAATAAAAAAATGATTTCTCTACTTTTGTTTTTAGTGATTTGTTTTTAAATGAATTATTGTCAACTTTTAGTGAATTATTATCAGCTTCTAGTGACGTTTTAGTGATTATTTAAGATAAGTGTTCAGACTTTTTGGGAAAACCTATCGGCAAGACTGCAAGTCAACGCATTTACTGAGGTTATAGCGAGCGAGATGGACCCACCTCCAAATTATGCACATTGTACTTTTTTTTTTTTGCTAACTTTATTATTTCATTTTAAAAACAAACAAAAAAGGACACGGTGTAATTCAACATTACAATAACAATCACGTAGGTATAGGCAACCAAACCAGCACTCGTACAATCGGGTTGTCTAAGCCTCAGAGATGTGTTTGCGTTGATGTAAACTACATTGGCAACACTGAACTAGATGGACTAACAGTTGCGTAAACTACATTGGCAACACTGAGCTAGAGGGACTAACAGTTGCAATACTAAAGTCCATTACAAACACATCATTTTTTCTGCCATTTCTTAGAAGTATGAACAAAAAATATGAAATAAAGCTGAAAAAATAAAATGAACAAAATTAACTCAAATTTAAATAATAAATTCAACTAACTAATAACAAGTGTTGCCAACATCATCTCTGTCATTTGACGTGGCATGCTTCGCACCAGGTTTGCAATCGTTTCTTGGGTAATTTGTGCATTACTCTGCCTCTAGAGCTTCTTGGAGTCACAAAACAGTGCTCCAGTCATCCACCGTCCAGTTGGCATGTCCTTGAGGAGATTGTAACCTTGTTCCTCCATGGGCTGTAGTTAATGCAGGTCCAGTGGCGCGTCTTCTGGAGCGTAATTTACTTTCATGAAGTCTTCTACTGACTGTACTTGTAGAAACCATCACTCCTCTAGCTTCAGCTAAACGACCAGCAACGTTCCTTGCAGTAAAACGCCGATTTCGGGGATTGCTAGCAGCAAAACGCCGATTTCATACTATAAAACGATTATCCCGTCTGGTTGTAGCTCGTGTTCGACCTGATCCAGCTCTTCTAGTATAGCATCCGGTTTGATTACACCGAGCCACATTTAATATATGGGCTATGTAACGAATGCTTCGTCTATCTTCACGTAATGCAACCGCTTTGGTGACTTCTTCAGACCTCATTCTCCGATTAATTAAGGAAACAATTTTTTTACAATATAATATAGTAATAAAATATTAAAATAAAGTAAGAAAAATATTAAAACGTAATTTTTCCTATTAGAAACAATATTATTAAAAGAGGAAATATGAATTCTCATGGTTTTGTAACAGTAATAAACTCGCAAATAATTGTTTGTTAATTCTTGCGGATTATTTACTAGAGCGGAATGTATCAGCTGCTTCATCCACAAAAGAAAATCGCAAGCATTCAAATCTGGCCATCGTGAGAGGCCCCGTAAGGTTCGATTGTTTGTCCTTTGTTTATGTGTGTTAGGCAAAGCTAACGCCAAAGCGAGCATGTCGGGCTTGACTACTCGCTTCAACACAACTCGCGATCTTGACACATATCTCATTAGTTCTATTACACGTTTAACAGTTGGGAACGGAAGCCCGAGTTGTTTCTTTTACGCGACGTAATTATTAGTAATTTGCAAAATATGTAATAGTAACAAATTCGCAAATAATTGTGTTAATTATTTTGGGCTGGAATTTACCGTTTTTAACTTAAGATACCTACTTCAACACCTAAGCTATCATTTTCAGTACACAAATGAAACCTTTGGCTCGAGGATAATCTCCTCACCAAATCTCCAATGCAAGTGCAAGTTAAAAATTGTTTTTTTAATTCATTGAAAGCCATAAAAGGAATATTCGTTATTTCTCTCTCTCTCTGTTTTAGGTAACGAATGTAATTCAAGCCTGCTGTGATTTCCTGGAGAGACAATTAGACCCTAGCAACGCGATAGGTATTGCGAATTTCGCCGAGCAGCACGGTTGTAACGACCTGTGTCGCAAGGCAAATCAGTACATTGAAAGAAACTTTAGCCAGGTATTGAGCCACCATGTGAATTGGATAGATAAAGCGGCGGACGCCGAGAACCTCTCATTGTGATTAAAAACGTTCTAGATCTGCCAAGAGGAAGAATTTCTTCAGCTTAACCCCATGCAGCTGATCACATTGATCAAGAAGGACGAGTTGAACGTGCAAGACGAGAAGGACGTGTACAATTCGGTGTTGAAGTGGGTCAAGTACGACGAAGACAACCGCCACATGAAGATGGAGCACATACTGAGCGCGGTGCGGTGCCAGTTTTTAACGCCAAAGTTTCTCAACGATCAAATCGCCAAGTGCGACGTCCTGAGGAAGACCCCCGCGTGCAGAGAGTATTTATCTAGGATATTCAAGGTTCGCCCTGCAATTTGAAGAGGTATTCAAATTATAACTTTGCATTTTAGGATTTAACGTTGCATAAAAGGACGGTGGTAAAACAGAGGACCCCCAACACGCCCAGGATTATTTACATCGCCGGAGGTTACTTCAGGCAATCCTTGAACGTGTTGGAAGGCTTTAACGTGGACGACAAAACCTGGCATCAACTCGACAATCTCACAGTTCCTAGATCTGGTCTTGGGGGCGCGTTTTTGAGAGTGAGTCGAATCTGACTAAAACGTGTGAAGGGTGATGGAAACGAATTCATTTTAGGGCATGTTCTATGCTGTGGGGGGAAGGAACAACACGACGGGCAACAACTATGACTCCGACTGGGTAGACAAGTACAACCCCATTAAAGATCAATGGCGACCGTGTAGCCCCATGTCGGTTCCACGCAACAGAGTAGGCGTAGCCGTTATGGACGGTCTATTATACGCTGTCGGTGGAAGCGAAGGCTCCAAGTACCACAACAGTGTTGAATTGTAAATCGCCCTTGCATGCCAATCCGTTGATGTATTTTCACCGCAGAACGTTGTTTCAGTTACGACCTGGATTCGGATAGGTGGACGAATGTTAAGCCGATGCATTCGAAACGTTTGGCTGTCGGCGTGGCCGTTGTTAATAGATTGCTTTACGCAATCGGGGGGTTCGATGGTATCAATAGGTTGAACTCAGCCGAGTGTTATCATCCGGAAAATGACGAGTGGACTATGATTTCACCCATGCATACCATGAGGAGCGGTGCAGGTAAAAAAAAATCATAATTAAATTCCCCGCGTGATATTTTTGTACAGGGTGACTGACAATTGTTCCGTCTATAAAAAAAAACGCGTGAGAGAATCGATGTCAGTTTATCAAGCTGCAGCTACTACTCGTTTCAATACAACTCACGACCTTGACACCCATCTCAATTAGTTCTATTACACGTTTAACAGTTGGGAACGGAAATCCGAGTTGTTTCTTTTACGCGACGTAATTATTAATAATTTCTAATTCGCAAATAATTGTTTGTTAATTCTTGCGGATTATTTACTAGAGCGGAATGTATCACCTGCTTCATCCACAATAGGAAATCGCAAGCATTTAAATCTGGCCATCATGAAAGGTCCTCTAACGTCCGATTGTTTGTCCTTTGTTTATGTGTGTTAGACAAAGCTAACGACAAAGCGAGTTTGTCAAGTTTGACCACTCGCTTCAACACAACTCGCGACCTTGACACACATTTCAGTTAGTTCTATTACACGTTTAATAGTTGGGAACGGAAATCCGAGTTGTTTATTTTACGCGACGTAATTATTAACAATTTCTAATTCGCAAATAATTGTTTGTTAATTTTTGCGGATTATTTACTAGAGTGGAATGTATCAGCTGCTTCATCCACAAAAGAAAATCGCAAGCATTTCAATCTGGCCATCGTGAGAGGTCCCGTAACGTCCGATTGTTTGTCCTTTGTTTATGTGTGTTAGGCAAAGCTAACGCCAAAGCGAGTACGTCGAGCTTGACTATTCGCTTCAACACAACTCGCGACCTTGACACACATCTCAGTTAGTTCTCTTACACGTTTAACAGTTGGGAACGGAAGTCTGAATTGTTTCTTTTACGCGACGTAATTATTAGTAATTTCTAATTCGCAAATAATTGTTTGTTAATTCTTGCGGATTATTTACTAGAGTGGAATGTATCAGCTGCTTCATCCACAAAGGAAAATCGCAAGCATTTCAATCTGGCCATCGTGAGAGGTCCCGTAACGTCCGATTGTTTGTCCTTTGTTTAATTGTGAGGCAAAGCTAACGCCAAAGCGAGTACGTCGAGCTTGACTACTCGCTTCAACACATCTCGCGACCTTGACACGCAACTCAATTAGTTCTCTTACATGTTTAACAGTTAGGAACGGAAATCCGAGTTGTTTATTTTACGCGACGTAATTATTAATAATTTCTAATTCGCAAACAATTGTGTAAATAATTGTTTGTTAATTCTTGCGGATTATATACTAGAACGGAATGTATCAGCTGCTTCATCCACAATAGGAAATCGCAAGCATTTAAATCTGGCCATCATGAGAGGTCCTGTAACGTCCGATTGTTTGTCCTTTGTTTAGTGTGTTAGACAAAGCTAACGACAAAGCGAGTTTGTCAAGCTTGACCACTCGCTTCAACACAACTCGCGACCTTGACACACATTTCAGTTAGTTCTATTACACGTTTAACAGTTGGGAACGGAAATCCGAGTTGTTTCTTTTACGCGACGTAATTATTAATAATTTCTAATTCGCAAATAATTGTGTAAATAATTGTTTGTTAATTCTTGCGGATTATTTACTAGAGTGGAATGTATCAGTTGCTTCATCCACAAAGGAAAATCGCAAGCATTTAAATCTCGCCATCGTGAGAGGTCCCGTTACGTCCGATTGTTTGTTCTTTGTTTATGTATGTCAGGTAAAGTTTACGCCAAAGCGAGCATATCGAGCTTGACTACTCGCTTCAACACATCTCGCGACCTTGACGCACATCTCAATTAGTTTTATTACACGTTTAACACCTGGGAACGGAAATCCGAGTTGTTTCTTTTACGCGACGTAATTATTAATAATTTCTAGTGTACGTAATAGCAACAAATTCGCAAATAATTGTGTAAATAATTGTTTGTTAATTCTTACGGATTATTGTCTAGAGCGGAACGTATCAGCTGCTTCATCCACAAAAGAAAATCGCAAGCATTTAAATCTGGCCATCGTCAGAGGTCCCGTAACGTCTGATTGTTCTTTGTTTATGTGTTTTAGGCAAAGCTAACGCCAAAGCGAGTCTATCGAGCTTCCCCCCCCCAGTTTCACTTGTATTAACTGTCATCGTCGAAGACATAATAAAACTTTGCAGTTGTTTTAAACGTCGCTACTTTTATGCGTACAATTTTTGATCAAATCGCGTACGCGAATGCATGTCACAGATTACGATGAAAATTAGTAAATTGCAGGGGTTGTTTGGAAAATGTGAAAAAGGTTTTTTTTTGTTTATTTGGCTGTAACTCACAGTAACTCCCGGTCAAAAATACTCTTGATTACTTTTATAACTTTATTTACAATAATTGCAATGGCTCAGTGAGACATCACATTCCCGACTGACTTCGAGGACACTGTGAATGCATGGTAAAAAATACAAAAAATGTAAATATATCACAAGGTTATGAAAGCTTTATTATGTGTATCTGTTTTAAACGTCGGTAGTGACACGCGCAATTTGTAATCAAATCGCGTACGTGAATGACCGAACAGATTAGATTAAAAAAAAGTCTACGGAACAGCTTATAAAAAGTTTGAATTGCGACATCCTGCGATCGCTTTTTGAACTAACATTGCAGCGGAAGTCTCGAGCTACACTTCTGCTGACGAGGCCCCAAATAGGGCCGAAACAGCTCAAGGAATCCATTGCAATCAAAACCGATTTGCAACAAATCTTTTAGAACAGTTTATAATTAATTAAGAATTTAATTGAAAGTCGAACAAATTATTCAAAGTGAAAAGAATGCCTACGACGGAACGAGAAACAATTGACTATCAATGCGCCAAAAACACAGAATAGAGTGTCTTGAATTTGTTAAACTTGTAATAGATTTCTGTTAATAATTAGGCAATTCGTCGCACACAAAACGAAATTATAATAATTAACAGTTTACTCTGATTGTAATGTTTTAAATTCTGGTTGTCAAGCAATGTTTACGGATGGAAATATCTGCTTCAGGTGATTAGGATGTATTTGTCAAATAAATATTTTATAACTCGGCGTCGCGTCGGGCAAGTTCACGATCGATGCCACGCCGCCGTGCCTACCATAAAACTTTTATGAGGGCATTTATTTCGTTCATCTGCTCCAGGGTTGCAGTAAGGAAATCTTGCATCTGGGGCCCCCCTCCTTCAAGAAAACAAAAATTACACAATTTTCACAAGATATTAGAAAGCAGATTTCGCGGTAAAACAGTTTACGTATTGCGAATTATGACAGATAGTCTTTTAACTTAATATGTTGCGATTGGGGCCGCCGCCCCCTCCGTCGCGTTAATCTACTCCGCTACTTTTTAATCAGAGGCGCATCGTCGGGGCTAATTTTTGATAAATTATTTCTAGAAAACTACAGCTTTTTAATTCTCCTGCAATCTCGAATATCGCGTCCTTATCGTGCCTTTTCTTTGGCGAAACACTTGTCAGTCACCCTGTATTTGAACAAAAAGTTATACAGGGTTAATGACAATTTGCGAATTTGTTGCTCTTTAAGCCCTTATTTATTTTTATTTATTTATGACGGCCGAAACACTTGTCAGTCACCCTATATTTGAACAAAAATTATACAGGGTGAATGACAATTTGCGAATTTGTTGCTTTTTAAGCCCTTATTTATTTTTATTTATTTATGACGGCCGAAACACTTGTCAGTCACCCTATATTTGAACAAAAATTATACAGGGTGAATGACAATTTGCGAATTTGTTGCTTTTTAAGCCCTTATTTATTTTTATTTATTTATGACGGCCGAATGCAACGAACTCAGCTGAACCTAAAATGTGCCTTATACAATGTCGTGAAACTTCAAATGTCACTCAAATTTAAATTCGATGTATACGGCCACAAGTGGCGCCTAAATTTAAGCTGAATTTAAATTTGTTCGGTGCCTGCGGCCATTAGAAATTGATTTCTTCGACCTTCTATCGTGAATCGCCTTAAAAATTGAAAGGAGGCAACCCCTTCTACTTCTGCGACTTTAATGCATTACGAAAGCACGAAGTCATTTCTGATTTGGCTTTTTTTTAAACCTTCAGGAGTCACAATTTAAAATGGACACCTGTATAATATGAATACAATCCGCAAAGTATGTTTTATTAACTATTTATTGCGTCATTGTTAGATTTCAATTTCAACAACGCCATCTGTTGAAACTTGCCGATAGTCTTCTCTTCATTTGTTTCTACGAAGATGATTCGCTATATCGAAAAACCAACATCAATTGATATGATGTGTCAGTCATCCTGTATTTGAACAAAAGTTATACAGGGTGAATGACAATTTTCGAACTTGTTACTCTTTAACCCTTATTTATTTTTATTTATTTATGACGGCCGAATGAACCGAACAAACGAACTCAGCTAAACTTAAAATGTGCCTTACACAATGTCATGAAACTTCAAATGTCATATTATAAACGTCACTCAAATTTAAATTCGGTGCATACGGCCATAATTGGCACTTAAAGTTAAGCCGAGTTTATTTGTTCGTTGCCTGCGGCCATTAGAAATTGACTTTCCATCGCGAATCGCCTTAAAAATTGAAAATAGGCAACCCATTCTACTTCCGTGACTTTAGTACAGTATGAAAGCACGAAGTTATTTCCGATTTGGCTTTTTTAAAACCTTCGGGAGTCACAATTTAAAATTGACACCTGTATAATACGAATACGTTCTGCAAAGTACATTTTATTAACTATTTATTGCGTCATTGTAAGACATTCAACAACGCCATCTGTTGAAACTTGCCGATGGTCTTCTTTTCATTTGTTTCTACGAGGATGATTCGCTATATTGAAAAACCAACATCAAATGATGTGATAATGTGTCAGTCACCCTGTATATGAACAAAAATTATACAGGGTGAATGACAATTTACTAATTTGTTACTCTTTAACCCTTATTTATTTATGACTCCAGTTATTTTATAAATCACTAATAATTAGATGACGTAAAGGAAACAACTCAGTTTTCCGTTAAACATGTGATAAAGTGAAATTGAAATGTGTGTCAAGGTTTGCATTGTGTGCAAGCGAGAAATCAATAAAATAGTAATCATAAAACTCTATTATTTGCGATATCGGTCTCCTCTAGATGTCGCTGCAAATTGTGCCAAAATGGCAGCGAAACGGTGATCAAGAGCTCGCGTATTACATATACAGTAATACTGAAAATGACACGTCAACAGAACCGATTCGAAAGGGCCCCAGAGTTGAGACTCGCTCGATAGTTGATAAGAAAAAATTCTCTCCCAAACCGGAAGCGATATTTGAACCATTGGAAACCCCCAGTTCTTCCCCTCGCCGGGTCGTCCCGTGTGGCTGGCCCTTGAAACAAAAGAACCGCGTTTTTTAAAAATCGGACGTACGACGACGCACTTACCGGACACGCCGAAAAAATATTTTTTTTGCCGGAAATGCGTTACCGCAGGGCCCTCCCTGATTTTAGGGTAATTTTTTAATCAATTATAAACTGTTTAGAAGACTTTTTTTAAACATATTTCACGTAATCTATGACGTCCATTCTCTTACGCGTCTTTTTTATTTTTTTGGTGAAACAATTGTCAGTCACCCTGTATAGCACCGTCATTTCATTTTGATAGTTAACGAAAACTGTTTCTTACTTTTTTAATAATAAATGAAACACTTTCTAAATTGTGATTGATTTCAGGAGTTGCTGCAATAAATCAGTATATTTACGTAATAGGTGGATACGACGGTTCAAAACAGTTGAACACCGTCGAACGCTACGACACCGAAAAAGATATTTGGGAATTCGTTTCTAGCATGACAATAGCAAGGAGTGCTCTCAGTGTAGCGGTCCTCGATTGTAAAATATACGCGATGGGTATGTGACCACGTCCTTTAAAAAATTTAAGTATTTGTCATTCGTTGTGAATTTAAGGTGGCTACGACGGACAGAATTTTTTGGCAAACGTCGAAGTGTATGACCTTGCGACGGACAAATGGGAGAACGGCGAACCTCTAACGTCCGGTAGGTCGGGACACGCGAGCGCCGTCTGTTATCAAACGCCCTGCTTACAAAGCTGTCACATCGCCGCTCGTCCCAGTTGTTCCAATCATTCCAGCCCTCGTTGATCAAGCAATACAAATACCGTGGACGGTTCAAGCTCTTAACATCGTGTAAAGCGAAAGATCAGCCGCTTTACGCACATGACTGAAAGATACCTACAGAAAACAAAAAAAAAACTAAAAAACTAAAAACCTTGAACAAATAAATTCATAAATTCTCGTCGTGTTAGTGTGTGATGATCTATACTATACTTACCTCATAGTAAATGGTTTGTTGGTAATAACTATTTACTCTGTGTCTCTCGGTCGATACTTATTACCGATAACGGCATCGTTACTACCAATGGGAGTTAGTTGGCGTCTTTAGCACAAAATACTTATACTTTCAAGTAAAGTTTAGTCGTATTTATCTTAATTGTATATTGTAAGTATTTATTGTGTAGAGTTTTACTTGAAATTATAAGGGTAAGTTTTCTCGTTCACGTACAATGTGTATACATGCGTTACATTCCTTGTAAAACTGACTCGTTCATTTCTTCTGACTACTCAAACTTACTCGTTAGAGCCGAGGAATTTTATATAATTTCAGAATAAAATATTTTATCGTATGGAAAGTTTTGTTTCATTTCCCTTTTTTTTACAAAAAAATTATATGACATTTGAAGATTACAACATCCTAACAACGGTCGAATCCACCGAACAAACGAGCTCGGCTGAAACTAAACTGTGCCTTACACAATGTCGTGCAACTTCAAATACAATTTATAAACGTCACTCTAATTTAAATTTGGTGTTAAAGTTAAACTGAGTTTACTTGTTCGGTGCATACGGTCATTAGAAATTCATTTCTTTCACGACTTTCTGTCGCGAATCGCCTTAAAAATTGAAAATAGGCAACCCATTCTACGGCCGTGACTTTAGTACATTACGAAAACACGAAATTATTTCTGATTTGGCTCTTAAAGCCTTCATGAGTCACAATGGACACCTGTATAATACGAGTACGCTCCGCAAAGTATGTTTTACTAACTATTTATTGCGTCAATGTAAGATTCATTCAACAACGCCATCTGTTAAAACTTGCCGATAATCGAATACGAATACGCTCCGCAAAGTATGTTTTACTAACTATTTATTGCGTCATTATGAGACATTCAACAACGCCATCTTTTGAAACTTGCCGTTACTCTTCTTCTCATTTGTTTCTATGAAGGACATTCGCTATATCGAAAAACCAATGTCAAGTGATATGATATACTCAGTCATATCATATCATATCAATTGACGTTTGGTCAACTGACAAGTCATTTCTGAATTCTGAACGGTCACAAAAAATGACTTGCGCTGTTGTTGTTAAGGTATTCAACGGCGCAACAGTGCAGTGGCGGATTTAGGATCTTTTCTAGGGGGGGGCGCAATATATCTTATTTAAGTCGTGTTGGTGCTAGTACCTAGTAGTAGTGAAATAGGCATTTAATTCTAGAATGTGGCTTACAAAACAAAATTCTTGTTACACTTTAGGCCGTAAAATCTGAAATTTATTCGAAATGAGAATAAATTTAAGTTTTTATTGTAATAATTAACACAACAACATATTTTACTTATATATTTTTTAATGTATGAAAAAACAGTAGAATAGTTTAACAAAAAACTAGAGCTTTTGTAAATTCACTGTGACACTAAACAAGTAAATGACACAAAATAATCATTATAGAAGTAATAACTAAAGTGTGTGGCATTTAATTCGAGATGGCAAAACATAAAAGAAGTAACCGCTAAATAAAATTTTAAAAAATCGCTCGGTACTAGGCGTTACAAAATTATTTAGATAAGGGGAGGCTATTAAAAATAAAATCAGAGTCTTCAGTATATTTAGTTTGTCATTTGCTTACCGACTCCTGTCAAATCTATTAATCGTTTAAACGCTCTCGAGCACTATCAGCAAGTAATTCCGCGATCGTTGTCATATTTCAACAAATCCTTATATATTCAACTAGAAAATTTAGGAAATTTTTTCTACTGACGTTTCAATTTTGACAGATGGTTAATTGTATCAGTTAAGCCAAGATTCAGATTTTATTTTTCATAGCCTCCCCATTTCTTAATAATTTTGGATCGCACGGTATAAAAGAACTAGCGACATTAAAAATCAACATTTTCAACATTCAGTTTAAATTTTATTTTTAAAATCAAGCCTTCTCCTTTTATTCGCAAATCGATTTATAAATCTATGTTTAAATTTATATTTCGATGAACATATAATAAAGCTAAACCAGTGGCTGTAGATAGTGAACGCGAAGCGCAGCATTGCTAAAGGGAGATTTACATCCTCCATCAGACGTTGAGTTTTGCTTAGGCCCCAGTTACGACTGTGAAGCTTTTTCAAAACAGAAAAGGTGCAAACAAGAGCCATAACTAAGTTTTTCTGCGCTGCAAGTTAACAGCTAAAGCAGAAATGGCTTCAAGTGTGATATATTCAATTTAACATTTTATTGGACTTTGTAATAGTTAGGTAAGAGATTTGATTGACGATTCAAATCGAAACCACTTTAAAAATATTTAATTTTAAAAATCATTAAAAAAAAGTTTCTTAGTTCTAAGGGGGGGCGCGCGCCCCCCGTGCCCCCCCTCTAAATCCGCCACTGCAACAGTGTCTGTACTTTATTTTCACTTGTTAAGGCATTCATCAGCGCCATCTATTGAAAAATGCCCAAAGTCTTCTCTTTCGTTTGTTTTGATTTATGAATCCACCGAATTCTGCCTTGTTTTGCCATGTTCATTTGTTTTCTTTGTCTTTCTTCCGAACAGCTTCTTTTGAATTTTTATTAATCCACTGAATTGTGCCGTAAAATCGATCGTTTCGTGTTTTTTTTTTTTTTAAATTCTTTCTTTGCTTTCTTGGTGTTATTTTTATTAAAAAAAATAACAATAAAATAATCTAAGTTTATTAAATTGTGTTCTAAAATCGATCGTCTTTTGTTTTTATTTTTCTCAATTTGATTTTTCAAATTTCCTTGTCGCCATTTCCAAAAAAAAAAAAAAAAATTGAAAATTTATTAGTCTATTAAATTGTGTTGTAAAATCAATTATCTTTTGTTTTGTTTATTTCTTTTTGTCGCCGTTCTTTTCAAATGCTTTTTTAAATTTTATTTCTTAATCTTAAATGTGTAGTAAAATCGATTGTCTTTTGTTTTTAATTTGGCTGTTCTTCAAATTTAATTATTTTGTTTTCTTTGTTTCGTCACCATTGTGTTGCAGAATCGATCGTCTTTTGCTTATATATTTTTTTTTAATTTAGATTATTTTTCAATTCTTATTATTTTGTTTCCTTTGTTGTAATTGTATTGTAAAATCGATTGTCTCTTGTTTTTATTTTTCCGATTTGATTGTTCAAATTTCCTTTGTTTGCCACCATTCTTTTCAATTTTTTTCTTATTTCATTAGCCTATTAAATTATGTTGTAAAATCGATTGCTTTTTGTTTTTATTTATTTTTTTTAATTTGGTTCTTTTTCTTTTGTTTCTATTTTTTTTTAATTTGGTTCTTTTTCTTTGTATTGCCATCATTGTTTTCAAATTGTTTTTTTTTTAAATTTATTAAGTTATTAAATTGTGTTGTAAAATAGATTCTTTTGTTTTATTTTTTTTTTTTTAATTTGATCGTTTCTCATTTTTTATTGCTTTGTTTGCTTCGTTTTGTCACCATTCTTTTCAATTTGTATTTTTTTAAATTCATTAAATTGTGTTGTAGAATCGATTGTCTTCTGTTTTTATTATTTTTTTTAAATTTTGATTATTTTTCAATTTTTAGTATTTTGTTTCCTTTGTTGTAATTATGTTGTAAAATCGATTGCCTTTTGTTTTCATTTTGTTTTAAATTTGGTTATTTTTTCAATTTTTATTATTTTGTTTCCTTTGTTGTTATGTGTTCTAAAATCGATTGTCTTTTGTTTTTATATTTTCAATTTTTCAAATTTCCTTTGTCACCATTTTTTTATTTTAATTGTTTTTTTAATTCATTAAATTGTGTTTTAGAATCGATTGTCTTTTGTTTTTTTTTTTAATTCGGTTCTTTTTGAATTTTTATTCTCTTGTTTCCTTTGTTGTAAGTGTGCTGTAAAATTGATTGTCTTTTGTTTTTATTTTTTTAAATTTGGTTCTCTTTCAATTTTTATTATTTTGTTTCCTTTGTTGTGATTGTGTTGTACAATCGATTGTCTTTTGTTTTTATTTTTTCAATTTTATTTTTCAAATTTCTTTTGTTTGTCACCTGTTAAATTGTGTTGTAAAACCGATTGTCATTTGTTTTTAGTTGGTCCTTTTTTAATTTTTAGTATTTTGTTTCCTTTGTTGTGATTGTGTTGTAAAATCGATTGTCTTTTGTTTTTATTTCTTTTTTAATTTGGTCCTATTTCGATTTGTATTATTTTGTTTCCTTTGCTGTAATTGTGTTGTAAAATCGATTGTCTTTTGTTTTTACTTTTTCAATTGGATTTTTCAAATTTCCTTTGTTTGGCACCATTCTTTTCAATTTTTTTTTTTTTTTGATTCATCGAAATCGATTGTCTTTTGTTTTTGTTTTTTTAAATTTGATTCTTTTTCAATTTGTATTATATTGTTTTCTTTGTTTTGTCATCGTTTTTTATTTTGTTTGTTTTTTCTATTGACACCCTGATTTGTCCCAAGGTTACAAACTTGTCGGGAGGCTTTTAAAATTTATTAATATATTAAATCGATTGTCTCTTGTTCTTGTTTTTTCAATTTTATTTTTCAAATTTCCTTTGTCACCATTCTTTCTAAATTGTTTTTCTTTATTTATTAATCTGTCAAATTGTGTTGTAAAATCGATTGTCCTTTGTTTTTAGTCAATTTTTTAGTATTTTGTCCTTTATAGTAATTGTGTTGTAAAATCGATTGTCTGTTGTTTTTATTGTTTCAATTCGATTTTTCAAATTTCCTTTGTTTGCCATCATTCTTTTCAAATTGTTTTTTTTTATTTACATGTTGTAAAATCGATTGTCTTTTGTTTTTATTTGCTTCCTTTTCAATTTTTATTATTTTGTTTTTCTTTATTTTGTCACCATTCTTTTCAATTTTTTTTTATTATTAAATTGCATTGTAGAATCGGTTGTCTTTTGCTTCTGTTTATTTTTTTTTTATTTTGATTATTAGTTTCTTTTGCATGTTTCGTCACCATTCTTTTCAAATTGTTCTTTATTAAATACCATTCATAATCTACTAAATTACGCCGAAAATTTAAATTAGTACCTAAACATTTGACATAATATTGAAAGCTTCGGTAATAGCGTTAAAATTTTTTATAATACAAATCGCAATGAGAACAAAAATTTAAACTGGTGCTTTTCGGTTGGTAATTGGTGACTTTTGGCAGCTGAATCTGGCGACTTAAATTTTAATCGTCTGGCAACACTGTTATACATAAAAGAACGACTTTCAACTGTTTCCTATTAGCTCTTTTACGAAATAAAGTTTGAATATCCCATTTCTTTTTAGAAAAAAATTCCCTTGATCCGTAAATTGAAAAAAATCACTCGAGGAGGGATTTTATTTGCCCTTTAAGTTGGCAACACTGCCTCTTCGAATCTATATGGATCAAGCTACGACATGAAATTCATTTTCCATAGCATTTTACAAAAAAAAAACACATGGTAGTATGTTTCATTTATAAAAACGATAAAACAACTGAACGTTTCCAAGTCTGACAGTCATTGTTTTTCTAAAGTTACTGTGACATTAAGATATCGTACATTATCTTAAATTAACACAACTCACCCTGTGAGAATTCAAAGAAATGGAATCCAGTTATACAGCCGCTTTTTATGAACACCCTGTGTGGTCTGAAATTAATTTCAACTTAAAGCCAATGAACTTAGCAACGCACGGTATTTTAATAAATTATTTACAAGTTACAGAGAATTATGGTAAATTGATGTAAAACATATCTATTCAAGCTACGGTACACTAACACTGAACGACCCTAAGGGCATTTCTGTGCCGCCTGCGGTAGATATTCTGCGGAAGCTGTGAGCGTATCATTAATGTCCGCCTCACAATTTGAATAAGCCATGCCTAACCCGAAACCACCTCCCAGTATCAATGGCCATCTTTTCCTCTTGAAAAATAACAGCGAAAACACGGACCCCAGGAGAAGGCCGCCTCCTGAAAATCAATCACATGTTCAGGTTATGTGTGACATAACCGCGAGTTGGTTGGTTCGAAATTACGCCTTGGATACGTTACCGAATTTTAAAATGCCGTCAGTAACGCACCGATCGAATCTCTGGCCAATCTCGTCTTCCAGGAAGGTCTGCTTGGACGACGACATCTTTCCGCCGCAGATTTGGTGAAAGCGTTACGTCACACCGGTCGTACTACCTCTAGGTTTTCGAGCGCTCGGTCGGTCTATATTTCGCCGCAAAATCGAATTTTTCCCATGTTTTGACGTGACACTGACGCAGAGAATTTTGTTTCCGATTGAGTCTCTCCTTCGAAAAGACAAAGCGCATGTGCACGAACTTCTTGACCAATAAGAAAAGAAAAACAAAACAGAAAACAAAAGACTTGAGGTTCGTTTTTTGGACGAGGCAGCGCGCTCGCAGAAAAAAAATAAACGAGCGTCACTCGCAGAAACGTCAGGAATTTTCTTTTTAACGTTGAACTCGCGCACGCGGGCGGGATAAGTGTAAGGATTTTGAAATGGTGAAGCAGTTCGAAGTTAAATGCAAAAACGCGAAGGTGTACTTCAGGATTTTGCCCATGGTCAAAATGTGCTGGGAACATGTGAAAATTTTGGACGACAAGAGGACCGTCTACCTCAGATGCCTGCAGGATTTCGAAACGGGCAGGGAAGCTCTCGAGCCGAGTTACTGGCGTTTTCAAACCGATGGGGTTTTTTATAATAACACGCAGTTGGAAGTGTACGAGACTGTAATGACAGGAGTCTTGGACAGGTATTCATAAAAAAAATTTTTTTTCTTCTTCTTCACTTTGCGCAGCAATGCTGCTTTATTGTCTTACGGCAGTTACCATTCCAGATAATTTTCAATGCATGTTATAGCTGGATCTGTCATTAGACAGCACAACATCCGTGGCTAATGGTAGGATTCTAACCTACGCCGCCGAGCGACACGACTTCCAAAGTCGGCAAGTCACTCGGCTACCCAAAAATTGTTTTTAATCACAGGTTCGGAGCTAACCAGTGTTGCCAACAGTTAAAAAAAAGTTTTCACTAAGACGGCCGCCGGAAACCACTAAAAAAATCACTAGGTAACTTATCAACTAAATTCAACTTCCACGACCACGAATTGGAGGAAGCTGGGAAGAACGCGCAGGAAGAATTGACAGAAACTACATAAGTAATGCCAACACAAAACTTAATAACAAAAAAAATCTAAAAACTCAAGCTGCTTGGCTTCAGTGTTCATCACTTTGGACAACGTTTTTTTTAAAAAAAAAAAAACGACTTCTGCAATATATCACAAGATTTCATGGTTTTATTTAAAGAAATCACCAGAAAAAAAAGCACTGAACACTGAATTTAAAGAAAATATCTTAAACTGAATCTTAAAACCACTAAATTTTGTGTCAAAAAGTGACCGCAGGAAGTCGCGATTCCAACTATTGACTAAATTTAGTGTCAAGATCACTGAGTTGGCAACACTGGAGGCAACAGTTATTCATAATTATTTGAAAAAATTGAACATCGTGGCAGATTGCTTTAAAGACTGTTCTACATTGACATTTATTCATTAATTTATTACGTAAAAAAAATCCTATTGTCGTTTATAGGTATCGCCAACATAACAAAAGAATTTGCAGGTGATTTATACTGCCACACAACCAAATACCATAACCTTACTTTTCCACTGTTGGTACGCCTGAAATTTACACAAACATTGACGAGAAATAGAACTTATAAATTGTGAATAAATTGACGAAGAAACTTATAAATTTATTTGACGTCATAGTTGGTGCATTACGCTTGTCTAACTTCTTCATGAAACGACTTCAATTGTCAATGTAAAACGGCCTTGAGTACCTTCTACAAATCAACCTCCCCCCTCTGTCACTCCAACATTTAAATCTAGTGATTTTCATTACCGTGTGGCGACACCTTCTTCTACTTTTGTCACCAGTGTTGCCAATTGGTGGGATTTTCCCGATTCGCGATTCGTGGTAAGTTTTATTCGTGAAAGCAAACAAAGCAGGCGACCTCTGCTGGTCGATATTGATACAATCGAAAGGGTGAACGATTTCACGAAATTCGTGAAACCTTGTTGTAATTCGTGAATAAATTGATGAAGAAATTCATAAATTCATTTGACGTCAAAGTTGGTGCATTACGCTTGTCTAACTTCTTCATGAAGTGACTCCAGATGTCAATGTAAAACGGCCTTGAGTACCTTCTACAAATCAACCTCCCCCCCTCTCTCATCCCAACATTTAAACCTGGTGATTTTCATTACCGTGTGGCGACGCCTTCTACTTTTGTCACCAGTGTTGCCAATTGGCGGGATTTTCCCGATTCGTGATTCGAGGTAATTTTTATTCGCAAAGCAAACAAAGTAGGCGACCTCTGCTGGTCAATATTGATACAATCGGTGAACGAAATTTGTGAAATCTTGAAGAACAAGAAGGCACGAGTCTCTCACATACTGACAACTGATATTAAATGGACACAAAACTAACATGTAACATGTATAGGTTATACAATGTTGTTTCACTTTTTTATCGGCCATTTTGCTCTTAACAGCGACCTCTCGCGTTGACAATTAAGTCGCGCATGCCTTAAACTTTCGAGAAAGGGGAAGCTTTTTAGGAAACGGCGAATTTTTCAAGACAAAATCAAATCTTAAGGCAAATTTTGATAAAAATGCATAGCTTAAAATTGCAATTAGAGGGAAAAACAAGCATGAAAGGGGCGTTTTTGTCCCAATGTGGAGAAACAAATGACTGTCAATGTCTCAATAGTTGGCAACACTATTAACCACAGATTAAAAGTACTCAAATAAGACACATGGCGTCAATGTTCCTGCTGTGAAGTTGTGATGTATTTAACCTATTTTCAGCGAGCTTGAAATCATGTGCTGACATGATCCCTGTCATCCAGGTAGTTCAAATAAGTAAAAAAGATGCTCTTTGCATGATGACTGAACTAAACGGTCAACTCGAGAATCGCGTGACAGAAATGTCAGTGCAGAGTTGCCAACATTTCTGCTGGTAAACGGTTTGGTTAAAAATCGTTGTTGCTATTTTCGTTCTAACTGTCAAAACTCACACACTGACTCATAATTAAAAATTTTCTGCGATGATTTTTTATAAACCAATGTTACTAGATATTTGTGAAGCATGTCGTTAGTTGGGTTATGTTAATTTAGTGTTGTGAGTCGGTAATTTTTCCAGTGTTACCAGTAAGGTAACATTCGTTTGTTACCGGTAATTTTTGAATGTGTTGCCAACATGGAAAAAGCTATAATTTTTCCAAATGATTGATGCAGTAGGTAATACCACAGATAATAGAACTAGACAGATGGCTCTTCAAATGTTTTAAAATTGACGCCCCAATTTGGAGACAAACTCGGTATTAGTTTGGAGACAGCTCACCAAATATGTGGCGGCGCTTCTGTTATCGTAGCAGAGTGGAAAACCGAAATCTGTAAATATAAGTAAAATTTGTATAAATTCTTTCACTAAGTGAGCCAATTGAGCTTCGGAATTAGCAAACTATTTGTGACAAATATTCAGTTTTCGATTTTGTGCAGGCAAGTGACATCTATTGAGTATTTAACAAACTATTTTTAGAGCGTCCAATCGTTCCCATCTCGTTGGCTATCTATACTTATAGATGGACAACAAATGAAATGGAAAAGTAACAGACAACAGATGGCACTGTCATTGCTTGTTATAAGTTATAATACAACTTTTCATATTTATTTATTTATTTGATTCGTCTTCTTGATCATATAATAGTATTGGACGTGTCAATTAAATCGAGGTTAGTTAACAAGTCCTCTCAGTGTCGACAATTTATGGATTAAATCTCTTTTCAAGTATCTTTTTCCAAATTATTAAGGATTAAGAATTTTTTTGGGATTTTTTTGTGTTTGTTGCCATTGAAATTGTTGAAATTTTTCGCTAATCTTTTTCTCATTTATTTCTACGAGGGTGATTCGTTAGATATCGACGGCTCATATTGAAAACCCACCATCACTGACTTCTGGACGGTTACAAAAATGTCTTGCGTTGCCGTTCAACAACGCCATCTGCTAAAACATGCCGAAAGTTTTTTGTGCGCTTGTTTTTACGGGGTTGGTTCATTAGCTATTCCCTGCCACTGTTTGTTTCCAATTCAATTCAACTGTTATTTACCACTATAGGACAGTTTTCAATTGTTTCTTTTCTTTTTTTAATTTATGAGTACTGAATTGTGGTCTAAAACCGTCTTTTGTTACTTTTTTAAAAATATTGTTATATATTTTTAAAAATGTTGTTCATTTGTTTAGTCACCTTTCTTCTCTAACCGTTTTTTAATTTATCAATCTATTGAATTGCGCAGTAAAATCTATTGTTTTTTGTTTTTATTTGTATTTTATTTTCTTCGCTCTCTTACCGTTCTTTTTAATTTTTTTTTTCTACATATTTCTTTAACTTCATGTCTCTTTAATGAACTTTTTATTTTTCCCAATTTATTTCTGAATTTAGTGACAAATTGAGTGATTCTTTTGGCAACTCTTGAGGGATTTCTACTTTTTACGCGTTGGTGAAACTGAATCCTTATTAAAAACGAAATTTGTTTTGTCAACGAATGAAGTAATTGTCCCTTTTTATTGTTGTACTCAATTTAATTGAGTTTATATTCCACCAAATCAATGCCAAATAAAGAGTGCTTTCTTTTTTAATCTGGTGTCGAAGTTGGCCATGAAAATTTAATTGTGAACTATCATCATTACGACAGTTGTCAATTTGACATTTGAACTTGCAGTTCCTAACTTTGCTTTCGAGATTTTAAACTTAACTAGCACGATAAGGCGACACAAGTATGTGGTCTATTGTAATAAACGAAAAAGATAATAAGAAAATAAGATTTACAACAAACAATCAAAATTGTGGTTTGTTCACAGTAAGCACCTTGTCACGCCCAACTTCGACGTCAGATTTAACACCCGATGTATCTTTTACATAAAGAAAGGATTTATATTGCAATCTATGATTAATAGATGGCGCTGTGATTCTTCAATTGGCAATCATATGCTCAGACATAAACTAAAATAACAATGCTATAGTTAGCGCCAGCGACGTAGTTTTTTTAAAAAAACGATTTAAAATATGGCGGTCGCTAGGTTTAGCGTTCTCTTTTAGCGGAAGTTTAGCTTCCGGGTTGAACACATATATGACGTCACGCTACGTGGCGCACACGAAGCCTTCTGCCAGGCTGAACGCAGGCAATCAGATTGCTTGAAAATAATGCGCTGACGTCATTGCTCTGGAGGCGACACGTAATGAACAACCGAATACGTTTGGTTACGAATCACTGCGGTATCGGCATTTTGTAGGTTTTGTTTACAACAACGAAACACACACGCACAAAGTTCTTTATTCGGCTAGTCGCATTCTTATTCAGAGCCATTTTTCTGTGCAGAAGGCGAAGTCACACTCGATCCTAATAACCACATTATTCATTGTTACATGGTTTGTTAATAATAATCGCATAATTTCTTCATTATCTTATGAATCTGACGAAGAAAAAATTTCACTTAATTGCTAATTCCATTTTCACAGTTGAACTTTCTAGGTTATGTTTTCCGGATCGTTCGATGTTGATCTGACTCGCGACTCAGTTCAAAACGAAGCGCTCTCGATTTGCTAGTTTACAGAGCGCTTGACGAAGTTGAACATGTAAATCGCACTACGAGCAACAAAGATAATCACCCGAACATTTTCGGAGCGATCCTAGAGCAGTCAGTCGAAAACGCCTCAGTGTCCTATCTGAGTGTTTTTAATCTGTGGTTACGTTAACTTGAAGATGTCAATTTTCTTTTTAATTATCACCCATTTTTTAGTAAAACGCCTATTTTGCAGTTATTAATACTCATAATTAACGATTAATTCAAAGAGAATTGGTCTTAATTACTTAAAAAATTAATTAATTATTAAAAGTTTGAATTTAGTAATTTTAGTTTCGTGTAGTGCCGAGTTTGCGCCTGTACGTTCTAGGTTAAGTTCGCGCCGCTGGACGAAATACGATAATTTTACGCTTTACAATTTGATTTTTAATTTGAAAAACGTAGTCTTCAACGACGTAAGTACGCAAGCTGGTAAAGCAAAATTAAAATTCGTGGATTACACGAATTTTACACAACAAAATTACTGGACCGCTTAATTTGAGGTTATGTTGTTTTGTAAGTAAATAATGTAACAATTCCTTTTTAAATACAAACTTCTACACAAGATGTTATCTCTCGTAAATGTAGATCAATTGTGAGAGTCGGCGAGACTAGTGTTACATTAATAAATATAAAAATGCACTTTTGGATATTTCAAATTTGAGGTTATGTCAAAGTTTTTTGAGCGTTTTTATAATAAATTTTGCTGATTTAAAGCTACAGTATAATATTTTAAACTTCAATGCATGAGTTACATGATTTTTTACTTAAACTTTGGCATACTGTGTAACATTGTCGTAAATTTCAGTGTCCTCGAGGGAAACAACGCAATCATTTTAGCATTCGGACAAACCGGCACAGGAAAGAGCCTGACTGTAAGTGGAACTGAAAATTCTTATGAGGTAAGTCCATTATTTCTAGGCGTAAAGTTTAAAGTGCTGTTGCAATAGCGATGAAAATACTCTACCTTTCCTTCTGTAGGATCGAGGTATCATACCAAGAATCATCGCAGACTTGTTCGTGGCTAAGCGTAATTTGCAAGGTGCTTGCAAGGTACGCTACCAAATGTCCTACGTGGAGACCACCAAGATGTACGTCTTCGACCTGTTAAAGGACGACGAGAACATGTTCGACATGAATTCGGCGAAGAATATATCTGCGATCAAAATCGAGAACGAAGACCAAGCATTAAAGAGCATTTTCCAAGGTAGAGCCGATTTGCCAAACTTTTAATTGTTGCGCTCTCTTGCTTTGCAGCCGAGGGCCGGAAGTCCATGGTTAAGAATTCACCTTACAATTCGCACGCTGCGAGCACCGTCCTCACGCTGATAGTCACAACAAAGTTGCAAAATCGCAAGACGGTGTCAAAAGTATTGTACCATCGAGGACATCCGTCGATATTCGATTTAATTATAGATTTCAGATACACGTCGTGGATTTGGCGGGGGCGGATACGATAGGCAATTTGTCTTGTTTGTACAAGGACTGGTTTGAAGTTGGCTCGGCGAATTTGGCAAAATCACAGCTGGAACAGTTTCTGCTGATTTTGATCGGGAACATCCCCGAGCATATACTGGTCAAGCATCGACTGAGTGTTCTGATACATTACTTGCGGGATTCCCTCAACGCAAGCAGTCTACTAAGGTATATGCGTCGCTATTACATTATATTGAGCATCATGCTAAATTTCCACCACGCAGATTTATTGGTCACGTCCGTACAACTAAAGACGATTTAAGAATCACGATATCCATGTTGAGGTTCGGACAAATAATCAGGGGCCTAAAAAGTAAAAAAGCGCAGCTTCCCATACAGGAAAACGAAGATTTCAAAGTACAAGTCTTACAGGTACTTACACTTTTATGAAAGCTTAAAATTCTGTGATGAATTTTTTTTAGCAAGAAGTAAACGTCTTGAAACAAGATAGAGATCTGAGTGCGATGTTCACAGATCGAGGATTATCGTCAAACGTAACTCAAGAACGTCTGCAACACGTGCAGAACGTCGCCGGGGAGTACCTGCAAGATAAAATCAGCGATTTAGTTTTGTTGAACGTTGCTGATGTTCAAGTCGTCTTTAAAGTTTTCAAGAGCATGTACGGGACACTCGAGGCCGAGAAGCTCGAATACGCGCAGCAATTACAGAAGAGAAGCCTCGACGAGCCTTCGAGGAAAGACAGCGTACTTTCATCTGGCTTCAGGGTTGGTGTAAGAAACCCTCCTTTTTAAGTTTTTAATCACTCGTATTAGAGCTTGAAGAGAAGCAGCATAAAATCAAAGGAAAGCTCCGTAATGCATTCGCATTCGTCGAAGGCCAGCAAGAAATCCGCTTCGAAAAAGAGCGCCTCACACATGAGCTCTTCGTCCGAGAAGAAAGGGAAAAGTGCTAAATCACGTGAGTGCTTTGTGATTTCTGTAGTTCTAAAATTTGGTTTTGGTCAGTGAGTCTGTCGGTAGATTCAACGGAAACGGAGAAATCTCTGCGTCGTCCTAAGATGGGTTCAAAAGTCCTCAAGAGCTCCAGCCGGAGCAAGAGAAGGATGAGTGTCATCTCGGCAGATAGAATTTCGGAAGAGGAAAAGGAAGCTGAGGTACCTGAAAAGGTGCCGGTCCACGACGAAGCCCGGAAGGAATTCACCAAAAACCAGGATTGTCAATACGAAACGATGAAGGCGGAATTAGAGGCGTACGAAGCAAAAACCAAAGAAGAGAACGCCGTGTATTTGAGGGAGGTGAAGAGACTGCAGGTGCTTCGTGGCTCATTCGATAAAGCAAGCGACGCTCTCTTGAAGGCACAAATGATGAAGGACATAACTGCAAGTGAAGATGGTGACATAATCCTTACAGCGGAGGAAATTAACCTGAGGGAAGTCCTGAAGGAAGCCGAGTGTAATTTAGTTGAGCAACAGGAGAAGCTTCTGGTGTTACAGGCGGAACTGCGACTGCATTTGCAATTGTATCAGGACGCGAAGAAACAAATTAACGATGCGTTTGAGTCATTTTGTTGCACCAATTACAAAACATTGGTGCCTAATTTGGGTGAATCATTCACTGCAGTAAGTAATTAATTAAGGGGCACTCCTCATACGCAGACACCTCTATTAAGCGGATATTATTTTCTTGGGAACAGTAAAAATTTATATAGCAAAATGCTCTCTCTTAACCAGACTCCCTATTAAGCGGACAAATTTTCACGGACCAGAGGTGTCCGCTTATGAGAGAATACACTGTATTAACAATTTTTGACCTAAGAAGTGACAAATAAGTGGTGATTCACTATAATTTAAATAATCGAATTGTATAAAAACTTCGGTTGTTTTAGATGAATGAAAATGTGGTGCTTAGCACGTCTCTATCTAAGGAGAAGACGGTTGACACTCAAGACGACGAAGAATGCAAACATTTATCCGAGCAGTACAACGAGTTAATGAAGTATGAGTGTTTGAAGAAGGTGATGAACAAGCAGAAGGAAAAGCGGCTGCAGAACGAAATCTTGCACAGGAAGTGGATTCGGAGCTGTAAAAACTGAAATATATTTTACTATCGTTGCTTTGAGTCTTCTTTTCACCCCAGAAAGTTTCAACTTGTAGGTAATACAGCATACAGTTTTTACTTGCGGTTATTCGAGGAACTTGTGTCGCAGTATCAGAAAAAGAGGTAGGAAATTGCAATTATTTTTTTAAATCAAAGTTATGCCTTCGTATTGTGGCATGATTCAAGCTTCAGCTTCAGCTTGAAAGAATATATTTTTGGGGCTGTGATTTTGGTGTGTATTTAACATTTCGTTTGTGTAATTTTTTTTGGAATTGATTTTGTGGAATTCTGTTTTAAATTTGAATTATCTTTTGAGGTCGCCTATAGATTAATTACAAAATACACTGAAGAAGTACTTTTTTAAAAATAAATTCAGAAGAATTTAAAAAAAATGTTAGATTTCAGATGAAAACAAAACAGAAATAAATTTGCAATGAAGTGAGAAAGAACGAACAATAAAAATATTAAGAAACGAAACAAATTAAATTAAAGACAAATGCGAATCTACAAAAAAAAAAAACAAATGACGATCGCATTTTTCTGCAGATATTTAACAATTCAAGGTTAAATGGCTCACCTGGTATACAGGGTGAGTTATTAAACGCTCCTTCTTCCATAATTGAATAGCGGCAGTTTGAAAATCTGACAATTGCACAGGCTTAAACGTTTGGAAAAGCAAATAAAATTTAAACAATTCATATCTAGGTTATTCCTTATCTTCTAATTTATAACACTACCAATTTTTATTGTTGAAGGACAAGTAATACGTTTGTTGTAGAAAATCAGACCGTTTTTCAACAAAACATTAATTTACTCTTAAACTTGTTAAATAAATATAAACATTAACTCACCCTGTATACCGGGTGAGTCATTTAATGTGGAATTGTCAAATATCTGTAGAAAACTGCGATCGTGTTTTGTTTTTTTTTTTGTAGATTCACATTTGTCTTTAATTTATTTTTTTTTTCGCTTTTTAATATTTTTATTGTTCGTTCTTTCTCACTTTATTAATTTCTTCTCATTGCAAATTTATTTCATTTTGTTTTCATTTGTTATTTGTTTTCGGTTATGCTATTTTGTTTTATTAATCTTTGCCATCTTTTCTTCTTCTGCTTCTGTGTTTTTATTTTATATTTTAGTTTTTTGTTTTTATTATTTTCTTATTTTATATTTTAGTTTTTTGTTTTTATTATTTTCTTATTTTATATTTTAGTTTTTTGTTTTTATTATTTTCTTATTTTATATTTATTTATTTAGAACGTTCTGAACTCTTTTGCTTTTTAAGAACTCATCGATCTTCATTTGTTTTTTTATATTCTCAAATTCTCGTTATAGTCGAAAATTTTATGAATTGATTTTCTTTAATTTAGCAAATCAACGTCGTGTGTGTTTTTTTAAAATTTTTATGGCGTCGGCGTCCTTTGTTTTCGTTTTGTCGAATTTTTCCGTCATTTTCTAATCACGTAGTTTGTTTTGGTGAATTTTAAATAATTTTTTAAAGAAAATCGAAATCACTGGAGCTTTGGCACTTACTTTGCGTTTTCTTTTTCTGAAAATTGCAATAGATCAACGTTCTGAACTCTTTTGTCTTTTAACAATTTGTCGATCTTCTTTTGTTTTTTTTTTTTTTTGTATTTTGAAATTCTTGTAGTCGAGAAACATTTATAAATTGTTTTGTTTTTCTAATTCAACAAATCAAAAAGTTTTTCATTCCTTTGTTTTTTTTTTTTTAATTTTTAATTTCCGTGTCGTCGGCGATCGTCTTTTGTTTTCGTGTTTTCGAATTTTTTTCGGCAACTTATTGATCGTCTTTTATTTATTAGTTTAATTTTACTCTTGAATGATTTCATGAAGCTTTTGAACTTTTATTTTCTATAGGAACTCGTCTGTCGTCGGTCATTTTAGAATCTTGTTCGTTTTCTTCTAATTTCTTTTGGAGAAAAATTTTCTTGAAGAAAATTGAAGAAATCGACGTGTAAATTTTAGTAGATCAGGTTTTGAAGTGTTTTTTTTTTAACAACTTGCCGATCTACATTTGTTTTTTTCTAATATTTATAATTTTTTTACAGTTTCTCGTTACAGTCGAAAAACTTTTACAAAGTGTTTTTTTTTAAACAAAATTCAGCAAATCAGCTTTTTTTATTCTTTGATATTTTACTGCATCGGCCATCATCTTTTGTTTTTGTCTTTTCAAAATTTTTCTCTTTTAATAAAATAAGTTTTTTTTATATATTTTTGATTACTTTTTGTTTTTTTTTTTCGTCAACTGATCGATCGTCTTTTGTTTTTCTTATCGATCCTTCTAATTTGATATTTTAAAAATTACAATTTTTATTATATTCACTTGTGTCACAAAGTCGATTGTCTTTTGTTTTTATCATTATTTTATTAATTTTGATATTTATTTTTTGAATTTTATTATTTTGCTTTGTCGTCATTCTTTTAAAATTTATTATTAATTACTTACTTACTTACTTACTTACTTTTTTTTTTAATTTTATTTCTGATTCTAGTAACAAATAGAGGGATTTTGAGAAAGGATTTTTTGATAACTCTGCTTTTTGCGCTTTGGAAATACGTTGGCAACACTGATTGCATCGCCATCTTTTGACATGAAATTCAATTAACGTCATGCGTCAGTTTTTATATTTTAAAAAGCCGGTGAAAATGCCGGTATAGTAGAATTGTGTAACTTTTATGTGAGAGGCTGAACAGCACCATCTATTGCAGTTTTTTTTTATATATAATCTCTTGACCTCGTGAAAGGCAAACAGTTCTTTGTTTTGTCTTTGTTTGGTTCAAATTGTTTATTTATTAAAAAAAAAAATTTTCTATTATTTTGTCACCTTTCACCCCAAACTATTTTTTCCAACTCATTAACCTACTGAATTGTGCTGTAAAATCGATTGTCTTTTATTTTTATTATTATTATTATTATTTCAATTTTATTACTTCGTATTTTTTAAAAATTCTATTATTTCCTGCTTTCCCATCATTCTTTTCATTAAAATGTTTTTATTAATCCAATAGAATTAGAATCGTCTGTACACATTCACACAGATCGTCCCATTTATATTGACGTCGTTTTTTCTTCCACATTTCTTCTATTTTTCTGTTTCCCTCGTTCGTCCTTATTTGATTAGTTCTGCTTTGATTTTATCATTTTTTTTAATGTTTCTAAAGTCGGTGATGCTATTATTACCTTCTTCTTCACTTAGTCTTTCCTTTAAACTAGAAATTTATTTTTTTTTACTTCTTCCTATTCTTTTGTTAACAGTTCGCTATTTGCTTTTTTTTTATTTCTGTTAACTTCCTAATACTTCTTAACTTTCTTATTAACAAATGTGTGTGAATTCTATTTAATGTTGCAATTGCATTTAATGTTTACACTTTTTTGTTATTTAAATGAAGAATAAACAATGAAAAAAATTAATACGCATTTTCTAAACGTTTAATTAATTCAATTGAAATTAATACCTTGACATTTTGGAGTCATTTCTTTCCTCCACATTCCCGCTGTTAATTTTGCAATATTTCCTTGTTTGTCCTTATTTTATTTTAGTCTCACTTTCGTTCCGTACTTTTGAGAGTTTTTAAGCCCTCCTCGTTGGCTTGATTTTCATAAATTTCATTTTTCAATTAGGTACTTCCTGTTCGTTTCTCATCAGCTTCCAGTTGTTTTTTTTTTTATAAACTTGTTTCTTGTTCCTCTTTCATTTCTGTTAATTTCCCAGTATTTCTTAATTTTAGTTCCATTGCTATTTTCATATTTGTATAACAATTTCTTTATATTGTTGCTAACTTTTTTCTTTGTTCTTCATTCATACTCTATCCACTTCTTAAGTTCCAGAATTTATTTGCAGATGGCAGTGTAGGGCATTTTATCAATTAATTAATCACTTGATTAATATTTAAGCTACATTCACAGCCTTGTAATTAGTCATTATATTTAATCGATTTACGTAGTAATCTTAATTATGCTATCAGGTTTAATGAAATTAGGCGCTTTCTTTTTAATTAAACGTTGTGAACGTTGGGGGTTTCACCGCAAGAATAATTACAATTTTACGTCTTCATTTATGTATGAATTACTAGGTTGTGAACGAGACTTTAGTTGCAATCAACATCAGTTGCGGTTTACAAGTGAATTCAACTGGAATTAAGTGGTTGCAGATCACAATTAAAATTAAATGCAACTAATTTAATTGTAGAATTCAATGTAAGGGATGGCCATACGTTATTTGAACAGTTCCACATCGCCCTGTATAAGAGCTAGACTTCCAGTACCAACACCAACTATTCAGTATAGTAACGTTGGTTGCCTATCATCTGGACATGCGTTTGGTCACGTCCACTTTTTGCATTGCATCCTTTAATTGTTAACTCGCAATTAATTTATTTTGAATGAATGACAATTATTTAAAAAAGAAGTGTCTAACGACCAGACTTCGGATATTTCTGAGCGTTGCCATGGTTACGCCATACGAGCACCAGTGAAAAGTGCCCATTCATTGTGTAACCATGGCAACGCTCAGAAATGTTCGAAGACTTCTAATAACGTCCACTTTAATACGATATGAGCTTTGAATTGATGTTTATATTTATTTTATTTACTCAGGTAATATGCTGTATGTAGTCAAACAGAAATTACATTTAAGAATTAATTGTTAATTAAATCCGAATTATTTATTAATTAAATCATTGTGTTTTAAAATTTTTTATTGCAAATCGGTTTTGATTGCAGTGAAACCCTGGAGCATCATCTGTACAGCTGTTTTGGCCCTATTTGGGACCTCCTCAGAAGCGTAGCTCGAGACTTCCACTGATTAAATCATTGTGATTGTTAAGGCTAGACAACTCAATTAATTAATTGTTAATTGCCAAAATAATTTAATTGTGTCCAACACTGATGGGTAGAAATTTTGTTTTTAAATTTTTCTAACATGGAATCAATTTATTTTCTTTTTAAGTTTCTTGATGGTAATTCAATTTGTACATTTACAATTTAAAAGCGTTTTATTATCAATTAAGGTAAAATTAATTAATGAGAATGAGACCATATTTTAAATAACGAATAAAACAAAGATTTTCTCAGCATTTCTTGCATGTGTGGTGTTCAACTTTGCACTTTGTTTATTAATTAGGATTTTATTTATCAAAGTGTAGGTAAGATCTGTCTTCACATTAAAATTGAATGGTAAGTACTTTTTGCAATTATAATTTGGTATATTTTTTGTTGCTTAACAGAATCGATTCAAAGTTTTTAACCGAACCATAACACATCTGGATGAAATAAATAAATAACATACCCTTCAGTAAGTACAAAATTAATTTTATTAACATTTCTCTTGCAGGTGTGTTTACAATAATCCATTAAAGGAAGTGGCACGCCACGAAATAAACAAACACTAATCCTATGCATACGAACTGGATAGTTCTCGTAAAATAAAACAATGCAAGTATTAGAATATCCTTGTATTTTCTATCAAATATTCTATACAGTTCTAATTAATTAACAAAAAAAAAAAGAGAAAAACCTTGGTAAAATTATTTCCACGTTGATACCTAAACACGTCGAAATGCATACTCGAAACATTTGGGGGAGATTATTAGAGCAAATTAGGTGCACCACGTTTAAAAACCAGTCACTACATAAAAAGCATTTTTCCTCAGTTATCCTTCGGCTTCTCCTCACCGTCCTTCTTCGCGACCTCTTCCTTGGATGCCTCGTCGAAGTTCTCCACTAGATCGGGGACGTCTTCCTCGTCTTCTGGCACTATTTTGCTTAACCCTCCGGCACTCCCCACGCTAGTGGCTAACCTCTTCAGTTGGTTGATGCCCTCGTTACCCAGCTGGTTCAAAATTCCAGGAAGCATTTCTGTGATTTGTTTGATTTCACCGTGGCCAGTAATCGCGAAGGTATTCGCAGCGAGGGAAGCCTGGGCTTTGGGATTGTTGAAGTGAATCACCGTGCCGTCATCCTTGATCATGTTAACCTCTTCGATGCCGGGGATGGTGTTCACCGAGAGCTTCTTCAGGGAGGACTGCAGCTTTTTATCGTCTGTGGCCTGAGTCGAGTGCACCACCTTCTTCTTGCGCCTCGGTGTGCCCTTACCGCCGATTCTGACTTGCGCCTGCATCTTCTTGAGCTTTTCGGAATTCATGACGGATTGTGGACGCGACGTCTGATTTTTTGAGGTTATACGAACGCGCCTTTCGTTTGTTTGTTGTACGTTCCTCCGGAGCACACGTGCCGCTTAACCGGCCACTACAAAGAGAAGATGGTGGACTTCCTTTTCACGCCGGCTGTGCCCGCAGTACGCATGATCGCAGGCCCCGTACCAAAGCCGCGGTTTTTACAAATCGAAATTGAGTTTAATCAATTAAGTTTTCGTTTCGCAAGCGACGACCAAATTCGTTAGACGCCTAACCTCGATTTAACGCGAGTGATTGTTTTCGTTGCGGTTACGATTGGCGACAGTGAAAAGTGAAAAATTGCTGCCACGTAAGTAATTAAGTAATTAAATTGAATTATGCAAAGCGTAATTAAAACCCGTGCTAAAACGTTCCTATCGATTTAATTACGAATTTGAAATTTAACGCTGGTTGCTTGCAGAAGATGTAAGATGGCGCCACTACAATCTCGAATGACGCCGACGCGACATATGCAAATCAATTAATTAAATAACGAATTTAGAAGTAATTATTATTTAGTCATCGTAAAATCACGTAGTTTTTGCTTCGTTAAATCATAAACTAAAATTGCAGTACGATAATCGCTGATTAATTATCTGCACCATTCGTAATAATCACCCGAGAGAGGCCGCCACCATATCACAGTCACCGGTAATTATGTAATTTAAGTTAATTTTTAGTTCAAAATTAATAAACGACGACCAAATTTATTCACCAAATGGCCCCTGCGTTGCACGCAATACTTTCCTTACCCCTAGTTTATGAGTTACTTGTTATTTCAAATATAGACGTGCACTGCATTGACGACTTGAGTTCAAATTGCTTCGATTGCGTACGCAGCTTCAATTAATCAAATTTTGCGCATTGTAATTAATTATATACAGTCGTTTTGTTGCTTTACATAATATTTTCAACTAATTAAAAACTGTAATGTGCATAAAACCACGGTGTTTATGTAACTGGTCACTCGACAGATGGCGCCACTACGTCTTGCAGCTAACTTTATTCCGACGAAAAGTTGTCACATGACGCATTCCAATTTCGAAAAAGAAAGAGACTCTTGCTTTCGTTCGATACAAATCGATAGTGACTCTAACTTAACTTTTTGACTGAAAACTTGAAGTGCTTGTTTGTGTTATATAAGAAAACATTGCTCGGGGTTTTAAATGTAAGTACGAAAATGTGTTTTTATTGCATGAAATTTCGCATGACTGTTAGCGTCTGTGTTTCACGGATTGAGTCGGAAGCCCTCGCAGATAATGTGGGGATTTTCAATCAATCTCGTTCCCTTAATTTGTAACGTTATAAAGAAAATAACCAAATTATTAAAATGCGGACAGTATTGCCACTAGTTGTTTGAAAATTGTTGGTGCATTTGTGCCAACTGTAACAAACAACCAAGAAAACAGGAATTGCCAACATCGCCAACTGTTTTTTTAAATTTTTGTCTCAGTTCGTCGTCAATTTTTTTAGGTGATACTGTCTTACTTGCTCGTAATTAGTGATTCAATCTAACAGTTAACAAAGTAAACAAATTTTTATATAATTGGAATTTCCTTTTATATATTTGGAATTTCCTTAGATTGTACTAAATTCGTGAATGAAGTACTGCTGTACAAAGAAAAAATACAATTGTACTGAATCTAGTACAATTGTACTAAAAACGGCAACATTGAATGCAGGGTGTGTTTGAGATTTACATAATTTGTACTTTGGTACAGCTGAAGTTGGCACCATTGCCCTGAGTTTGAATAGTGGTATGATGCGCATGTGCAAGAAGATGGCGGGTGAATAAACGCCACTGCTAGTGTTTTTATTACACAAGGCATTAAATAAATAGAAAAGGTGCCCAACATGTGACAAACATTAATAAATAAAAGATTAATCAAACAGGGTATACAATAAAAAAAATTATAATTTCTTTCGTACTTGATGACGCGATTATCAATTGTTTCAACGGTTTATATAATTATAATTGTGTTTTAATTCGATAAATAATTCTTGCAATTTTATTTTAAATAAATAAACGCTCGTGCTTTGCAATGAACATACGTCGTCAAGCATCGTATCGTATCCTAGCCAAGGAATGAATCACACAATGGTGCAGGGTTGCCAATTTATTTATAGGCAATATCGCCAACTCGTTTGCAAAGTGTTGCCAAAAGGCGCCAATTGTTTTCTGACGATAAAAAAGAAGTCTAAGGCGTGACATCTTGCAATCACTTTTTGACCTAGCGAAGGTGACAAGTGAAAAACAAATGAACATTAAACAAACGAACAATAAACAAATGAACAATAAAGAGATGAACAATAAATAAAAGAACAATAAAACAAATGAATAACGACTGGAAGATTTCATTCAGCAGATAATGAATTAAATACTATTAGGAAAAATAATTCGACAGGAAAAGAAAACAAAAAAAAAATTGAAACAAACGATATCGACATACTTGAGAATAGAATTAGTAAAAAAAAACAGAAGATAATTGAGATAAACATCGAATTGCAGAATTGCACGAACAGAAAAACAAAAGATTTCATCCACCAAAGGATGAATGAAAAGATTAAAAAGGAAACAAAAGAAAATTGAAACAAACCAATGTAAATAGTTAAAGATAGAATGAATGATAAACAATAAACAAATGAACATTAAACGAATAAATAAATGAACAATAAACAAATGAATATCGACTAGAAGATTTAATTCAGCAGATAATAAATAAAATACTATCAGAAAAAATAATTCGATAGAAAAAAAAAAAAACAAAGGCAATGAAATAAACGATATACATACTTAAGGATACATTTAAGGAAAAAACAAACAAACAAAAGAAAACTGAAATAGACGTAGAGAAACAAAATTACGTGAACAGAGAGAAAAAGATCGACGATTTCATTCCACAGGAAAAAAAAAAAAACAAAAGAATATTGAAACAAACCAATGGAAATAGTTAAAGATAGAATGAATGATAAACAAATTAACAATAAAGAAATGAACATTGAACGAATGAACAATAAACAAATGAACAATAAACAAATGAACAGTAAACAAATGAACAGTAAACAAATGAATATCGACTAGAAGATTTCATTCAGCAGATAATGAATGAAATATCAACAGAAAAGACAATTCAATGAAAAAACAAAACAAAACAAATGAAACAAACGATATCGACATGCATACTTAAGAACAGAATTAAGAACAGAAAAAAAAAAGGTCGACGATTTCATTCGACAGGAAAAGAAAACAAAAAAAAAATTGAAACAAACGATATCGACATACTTAAGAATAGAATTAGTAAGAAAAAACAAAAGATAATTGAAATAAACATCGAAATGCAGAATTGCATGAACACAAAAAAAGAGCAAGGATTTCATCCACGAAAGTAAGAATGAAATGATTAAAGAAAAACAAAATTCCGTGAACAGAAAGAAAAAGATCGACGATTTCATTCGAAAAGATTAAAAAAGAAACAAAAGAAAATTGAAACAAACCAATGGAAAATGAAATGAAAAAATAAAAAAAAAACAAATGGAAAAACGAAAACCAAAAATGAAATGAGAAGTGAAGAGTAAAAACGAATTTAAACGAAAGAATCAAATGAAAGGCGAAAGGCAAACGAAAAACTGAATATAGAAAGGAAAAATTTGAAAAAGTAAAACCAAAAATGAAAACAAATGACAAACAACATTTAAACAGAAAATAAAACGAATTAAATATGAAACATAAATATTGCGATCGTCATTTGTTTCTTTTTTTAAGTTATCGTTTCGTTTTCTACGTTGATTACGTTTTTCCGATAACGAAAAATGTTTTTCTTTTTTGATTTTATTGAAAAATGTACTTGAGTTCTTCGTTCTTTCGCGAATATTACGATCGTCATCTGTTTTTCTTACTTTCTTCGAAAACTTTAAATTTTTTTTCCATTTCGAAAACGAAAACCAAAAGTGAAATGAAAAAGATAAAAGTAAAAAAATTAAAAAAAAAAATTAAATACGAAAACCAAAAATGAAATGAGAAACAAAAAGCAAAAGTGAAAAACGAATTAAAACGAAAGAAACAAATGAAAGGCCGAAGGCAAACGAAAAACTGAATATAGAAAGGAAAAATTTGAAAAAGAAAAACCAAAAATGAAAAACAAATGACAAACAAAATTTAAATAGAAAATAAAACAAATTAAATATGAAACATAAATATTGCGATCGTCATTTGTTTTTTTTTTCTAAGTTTCGTTTTCTATGTTGATTACGTTTTTCCGATAACGAAAAATGTTTTTCTTTTTTGATTTGATTGAAAAATGTACTTGAGTTCTTCGTTCTTTCGCGAATATTACGATCGTCATCTGTTTTTCTTACTTTCTTCGGAAACTTTAAATTTTTTTTCCATTTCGATTGGATCTCTCAATCGTCCAAAAGAAAAAAAAAATGGTGCGATTGTGATTTGTTTTCCGTTATCTTTTCTTTCTTTACGAATTTGAATTACCATTTTACGTTTATTAATTATTTTATCGAGCTCTAATTTTTCATTACGATCGGTCGTTTTTCTTATTTTCTTTGGGAATTTTTTTTTGACGTAAAAACAAAAATAAAACAAGTGAAAAGTGGTAGTAAGTGATGATGGGTACAAAAGGAAAGCGAAAAGCAATTGAAAAAGAATCAAATCGAAAACAAAGAGGAAGCAAATAAATATGAAAAGAGAGACGCTCGTAATGTTTATGTTTCGTATTTCATTTGTTTTATTTTCAATTTAAATTTTGCCACTTGTTTTTCATTTTCGGGTTTCCTTTTTCAAATTTCCCTTTCCATTCATTTCCTTTCATTTGCCTTTGGCCTTTCATTTGGTTCTTTCGTTTTATTTTTCTCCTCGCTTTTCACTTTTGCTTTTCGTTTTTCATTTGCTTTTCTTTCCTTTCAATTTTTTCTTCACTTTTAATTTTTCATTGCCCTCTGGTCTTTCATTTTTTTTTTGTTTTATTTCAATTATTCCATGTTTTTCGCTTGTCCCGTTTTCTTTTTTATTCTGCGTCGAATTAAAGAGGAAAAAAAATTGATCGTCGGCTCTTACATATTTTTCTTTGCTTTAATTAATTTGCATTCGATTTTCTGGGCCGAGGAGCCCCAAACAATTCAGCAAAAAAGTCGCACGAAATAAAGCGAACAAAAAAACAAATAAGATCAACGATTCATCTCCGGTGGAGAATGGAAACAAAAGAAGATCGACGATTCATCTCCGGAGGAGAATGGAAAATAAAAGATCAACATAATGAAAACAGTAATTCGACAAGAAACAAAAGAAAATTGAAATTCTTACGTGTGTAACATAGAAAAGAATTCGTTCTTTTATTTTGATAGTTTGTTTATCTTCGCTTGTCAATTTTTCTTAAAGAGAAATTTCTTTCTTTCAATCAGATTTATTTTTATCCTGCGTTAAATTAAAGAAACAAAAATGATCTTACATATTTTTCTTTGTTTCAATTAATTTGCATTCGATTTTCTGGGCAAGGCAATGAGGCCCCAAACAATTCAGAAAAACGTAAAACAAAAGAAAAGCAACGACCCACTGCTGGCGAAATGTCAAAAAATGAAAAAAATTCGTTCTTTTGTTTTGTTCGTTTGTTTATCTTCGCTTGTCAAATTTTCTTAAAGAGAAATTTCTTTCTTTTTTTCATTCATTCAGATTTATTTTTATCCTGCGTTGAAATCGATAAAATAAATTCTGAAATAACTAACCGAAGAGAAAGAAACAAAGAAAATAACAAAAAAATCAAGTTTTCTTGCCAGATGAAAATTATGAAAATTAATTAAAATTGTATAACTGGCAATATGGAAAGTGTTAGGAAAGAGTTTATACATATATTTCGGCCTTATTGGGCCTCATCAGAACTCTGTACCAAATTTTTTTAAGGTACAGAGTTCTGATGAGGCCCAATAAGGCCGAAATACATGTACAAACTCTTTCCTAACACTTTCTATATTGCCAGTTACACAATTTTAATTAATTTTCAAAAAAAATAACGAAATACGAAAAAATCATTCGTTGAAAAGAAACTAAAGGGGAAGGATAAGGTGATCCGGAAACAAAAGACGATCGACGATTCTCCAACGAAATGTAGGAAAATCAAGCAGAAAAGAACAATGGAAAGTAACAGAGACGAAACTCTACGAAATTCCAAACCATACAAATAAAATTGATAAAATAAATGAAATTAATTCGACGATAATGGGTCGGAGTACTCAAAAATAAAAAAAGAAAACAACGAAATGTGATGAAAAAGATGAATTACACACGAAATACGTCAGATTATGCGAAGCTGACATGAGCGACAAAAAGAAACCTTATGTGGCCAAAATTAGACCTAATCGAAAGAAGACTTTATGTAATTTAATACTAATCATTTGAGATAGAATAAATAACATGATCGAAAAAGTTCACCTGCGCGTTCAGAGAACAAAAAAAAATGAAACGCGAATAAACCTCGCAATGTGCGAAGAATGCATCGGCACAAAATGGCGAAGGAAATTGAATCTCGCCGAACAAATTCCAAACAAATCAGAGTTGCGATTTCCCGCCGAGATTCCTAAGAGCATTATTTATTCATGTATTTGGTTTTAGTCCTGACTTGCTCTTAAAACCCTCATTTAAATATTCAGGTGGCGAATTCGGATCGATGTGTATGCATGAGGCTCCTGCTTGTTCTGCGGTTGGTTTTAATTTAACACTTTTTTTGGCCAAATGCAAATGAACAGGTTTCATATTCGCTTTAGGAAAAAAAAAGAACGCATCTGTTGCATTGCAAGGGCCTCTTTTGCTAAACCAATTTGAGATAAGTTATAAAAATTCGAAATGCAAGAGCCTCCTAATTACGGGTATTGAATTGTTGTTCATCAAAGAGCGAAATGCAGCAGAATTTTTATGTGAAAGAATCAATTAGTTAATTTAGTTGCGCCATCTGTTGCAGTTAGTTATAACTACTATGTATTAGAAGTAAATGCGCTAACAATAGTACAGATGGCGTTACAAGTCAGTCAAAACTGAAGTCGTCGCATTTACAGTTTTCTACATATGTTTCCTCTGATGTATTTTTAAATTTATTGCTGAATTTCGAGCATTTTCCCAAAAATAATTAAATTTAATCTAGGAAGTACCTGAAGTTGCTTAAGAAAAAAAATCTGATTACTCGTCTTCTCTACATCAGCACAATTAATTTCCCTTTCGACAAAGCCCACCTCTTTAACCTTCTTTTCCATTCAGTTCGGGAATCCCCCGTTGTCGTCTGACTTATTGTTATTGGGGAAAGGCACGTCGCCGATAGATGTTTCTCTTTGGCGAACAAATGAGAGTTAACCGTGACAAACGAGCTCGATCATTTATCTTGCGGAAATTTTAAAGAATCTCTGCCCCGCTGTACTCATTCTGATCAAGCTGGTGGCGCGCCCGCCGCCGGTTCTTCCCCCGAATCGATGGAGCACCCAGCGCTGATGTTTAGGGCTCAATTACCGGATTATGTATCACGTAAGCTCGATGAACTTGGACAGCTTAAAATGATTGATCATTGCGCCGCTTTGCTGAGGTCTGCAGCATTATACGAGACGTCACTTTAATTATCGATGGGAGAGGAGGCAGATGTTTTTCGCAAACGCCGCCTCGCCCAAGACGAAAATTACAAGTGGTGATTCAATTAGAAAGGAAATGATTTGGATCAACAGATGTGTCCCTTCCCTAAACACTGGTGGCTGGTACCATCCATACCATGAGCTAAACGGTGATCAAAATAAAAATGAATTAGAGTAGGCGTTGGAATTTAAATGAATAGCGTCATTCTTAGAGCAGAAACATCAACAACTTTTCACGCCCTACTTGATAGTGAGATGCAAAATAAGTAAAAAGTCATGAAGACTCGAAGGATTAATCAAAAGGACATGCTTTCATTTCCCAAGGTCCGTTCTAATATGAAATTCAGTTGATCGCTCGTTATAATCTTGTTTTCTCAAAGTACTCCGTTGACAAATGAAAGGGTAAAAGGTGTCGCGTTCCTCTCCTCAATACTTGTTATATAACACCTCCTCGGTCGTAGATCGGGGGGGAACAAAAGAGAAAGAGAAAAAATGTTCGAGTAACTGCCGCCATTAAGGGTTATCGAAAGCCCTGCAAGGAGCAAATCTGGTTTCGCGGCAATATCCTTTGATATATAACTCCTCGCTCGCGGGAATGAAAAAGCCGGGCGACGTGACCGAAATGCACAAAGCCGAAGGCGCGGGGCGGCGAATTGGATGCCCGTTTAGCGCCCGCAATCATCGCCTATAGGTTCACTGTTTTGTAGGGACCTATTTTTCCCGTCGAGTGTCAAAAGGAAATTTACAGTTTGGATGAAACGTGACCGAGGCAGCCGTCGAGATTCGTGTTTGAGTGCCCCCCGCCACATCGTTGGTTCCTTTTATCTGCACACGCCGGAAAGAAATGTTTGTCATGTCGAATATTACCCCCACATGTGTATTTTTCGCTAGTTACTTTTAAGTTTCTTTTTTTTGTTGTTTTGGGAAAGCTTAAAATCAAAAATCCCACCGAATATTTTTAATAATAAAATAAATTGTCCATCGAAGTTAGGCGTAACAGGAGCATCGCGCCGGTCGTACCTAATATCAGGTTGGCTTCAGCCCAACGAGACAGAAATATGGGGAGAACTTCCAGTTACCACTTTGACGTGTTAAAGGTGGTGTCCTATAGCGGCGGGTAACCAATATCAAGATGGCGGGCCAAAATCGGCTCACAACGACAGCATAAGATCTGTTCATAGCGGTGATTCTGAATGTCAGGTTGGCTTCAGTCCAACGAGACAGTAATATCGGGAGAGATTCCAGTTACCATTTTGAGGCGATGAAGATGGTGTCCTGCAGCGGCGGGATTGATAAGCGTTCGGGTAACCAACATCAAGACGGCGGGCCAAAATCGGCTCACAACGATACCATAAAGATCTGTTCACAGCGGTGACTCTAAACGTCATGTTGGCTTCAGCCCAACGAAACAGAAATATCAGGAGAGATTTCAGTTACCACTTTGAGGTGATGAAGCTGGTGTCCTATACCGGCAGAAGTGATGAGTGTTCGGGTAATCAATATCAAGATGGCGAGCCAAAATCGTCTCACATAAAGATCCGTTCACAGCGGTGACTCTGAAGGGAATCATCAGGTCACTTCCGGTTACCAGATATTTCGATCAAACGAAGTTTTTGGAACGTCAGATGCACGCTATCCACGTTAGTACATATAGTCAAAGGATCTAATCTTTCTTTTATTACTTGTTTTACTTTGTTATATTTTAATATGAAGTGTTTCAAACGTAACGCGAGCGCCGCGTCATTTGCAATTGAAAATGAATTTCTGATTATTTTCTAATTTCTGGAAATGGGTGAACGATTAAAAACTAAATGAAAAGAAAAAAGGAAAACACTTTTGATTGTTAGAGAAATTTGATGGCATAAGAGAAAAAAAAAAGACGAAAACTTCAAACGACAAATAAATGACGATCGTAAATTTTACGAAACGAAAAGAGACAGAAAAACAATTGACGATCGTAATGTTTATATAACGACATCATTCGTTTTTCATTTGTTTCATTTTATATTTAAATTTTGTTTTTCATTTCATTTATAGTTTTTTATTTTTTTTTTAATTTTTCCTTTCCGTAATGGTAATTCAAATTCGCAAAGGACAAGACAAGAGAACGGAAAACAAATCACAATCGCAACATTTTCGTAAAAGTTACGATTGTGATTTGTTTTCCGTTCTCTTGACGATCGTAACACTCGCGAAAGAACGAGAAAACGATAACTTCAAACGAAAAACAAATGACGATCGTAAGTTTTACGAAACGAAAAGAGACAGAAAAACAATTGACGATCGTACTGTTTATTTGTTTATTCATTCTTCATTTGTTTTATTTTATAGGTATTCTAAATTTTGTTTGCCTTTTGTTTATCATTTCGTTTTTAGTTTTTTCTTTTGTTTTTTTTTTAATTTTTCCTTTGCGTAATGGTAATTCATATTCGCAAAGGAAAAAAAAAAGAGAATGTAAAACAAATCACAACCGCTACATTTATGAAAGAAAAAAAAATTCAAAAAATTGAAAATAAATTTCCGATAATTGTGTAATTTCTTAGAAACGAAGAAAACTAAACGAAAACATAGAAGGAAGACATTTTTGATTATTGGAAAAATGTGATGGCACAGAAAAAAAAAAGAAAACGATAATTTCAAAAGAAAAACAAATGACGATAGTAAATTTTACTAAACGAAAAGAGACAGAAAAACAATTGACGTTCGTCATGTTTATATATCGTCAACATTCATTTTTCATTTGTTTTATTTTATAAGTATTCTAAATTTTGTTTGCCTTTTGTTTTTCATTTCATTTCTAGTTTTTTTTTTGTTTTTTTCTTTAATTTTCCCTTTCCGTAATGGTAATTCAAATTCGCAAAGGAAAAAAAAAGCGAATGGAAACCAAATCACAATCGCCACATTTATGAAAGAAAAAGAAATTAAAAAAAATTGAAAATAAATTTCTGATTGTTGCGTAATTTCTTAGAAACTAAAAAAACTAAGCGAAAACAAAAAAGAAAGACATTTTTGATTATTGGAAAAATGTGATGGCCTAGAAAAAAAAAAGAAAACGACAATTTCAAACGAAAAACAAATGACGATCGTAAATTTTACGATACGAAAAAAGGCAGAAAAACAAACGACGATCGTGACGTTTATATAATGACCAACAACTTTCATTTTTCATTTGTTTTATTTTATATTTTAAATTTTGTTTGCCTCTTGCTTTTCTTTACAATCATGATTTTTTCTTTTGTTTTTTTTTTTTGTAATTTTTCCCTTCCGTGATGGAAAAAAAGAGACTGGAAAACAAATCACAATCAAGCCTTTCATTTGTTTATTTATATTTATTTTTTTTTTGTTTTCTTTTTGTAAGCAAGAAGAAATCGGCAATTTCTGACGGAAAACTTTTAAAAATCAAATAAATCCAGCTTTCTTTTGTTTCTTTGTATTCTCGACGGGAAGCTCTCGAAAATCAAACCAGGCTTTCAAATTTTATTATTTTTCTTTGCTTCTTAAAAAAAAAAAAATCGTCGATTTTCGACGGGATGCCCTTGAAAATCAAGCTTTCATTTATTTCTGTGTATTTCATTTCTTTTTCATTTCTTGTAAGCAAAAAAGAAGCTGAGAACAAATGAAAAGTGGACGATTTCCGACGCGATGCTTTTGAAAATCAAGCTTTCATTTGTTTCTTTGCATTTCATTAATATTCTTTGTTTCTTTTTCTAGGCAAAAAACGACGATTTCCGACGGAAATCAAATGAATCAAACTCTTTTCATTTGTTTCCTTACATTTCATAGTTTTTCTTTTGTTTCTTTGAGCAAGAAAAATCGACGATTTCCGACGGGAAGCTTTCAATAATCAAGTCAAGCTTTCACTTATTTAATTTTTTTTGTTAGTTTTTTGCAAATAAAAAAAGTCACCGATTTTCACCGGAAAGCCTTTGGAAATCAAATGTTTGTATTTCCAACGGGAAGCTTTCGAAAATCAAATCAAGCTTTCATTTATTTATTTATATTTCATTATTTTTCATCGTTTCTTTAAACAAGAAACATCGACGATTTCCAACGGGAAGCTTTTGAAGTTGAAATAAATCGAGCTTTCATTTGTTTCTTTAGAATTCGTTTGGTTTTTTGCTTTTTTGCTTTAGCGGACGATTGCCTTCAGAGTCACCGCTGTGAATGGATCTTTATGGTGTCGCCGTGAGCCGATTTTAGCCCGCCATCTTGGTGTTGCTTACCCGAACACTCATCAATCCCGCTGCTATAGGAACTCTACCTTTAGCACCTCAAAGTGGTAACTGGGAGCTTTCCCCATATTACTGTCTCGTTGAGCTGAAACCAACCTGACATTCAGAGTCACCGCTGTGAACAGATCTTTACGGTGTCTTTGTGAACCGATTTTGGCTCGCCATCTTGATGTTGGTTATCCGAACGTTCATCAATCCCTCCGCTTTAGGACACCACCTTTAGCACCTCAAAGTGGTAATTGGGAGCCCTCCCCATGTTTCTCTCTCGTTGGACTGAAGCCAACCTGACATTCGAAATGACGCGGCGCTCGTGTCACATTTTAAACACTTAATATTAAAATCTGACAAAATAAACCAAATAATAAAAGAAAGGTTAGATCACCATTTTCCACAAATTACAAAACAATCAGAAATTTATTTACAATTATTTGATTTTTTTCCTTTCGTAATTGCTGCGATTGGTTTACGAAATTGTTGCCTTTTTAGCTTGCAAAAAGAAACAAAGAAAAGTAATGAAGAGAAGAGAAAAAAAAAACAAAATAAAAGTTTTCTAAAGCTTCGCCCCGAAAATAGTCGATTTTTCATTTGTTTTCAGCTTTTTTAGTAATAATAATCATTTTTTTTTGTTGCGTACAAGAAGATAGAAAAAAAACTGTAATACAAAGAAGCTTCGCGTAAGAAACCTTTGTTCTTAGTTTATGTTTATTTACTGCCAGTCTTTTGTTCTTCAATCGCTTCCAGCCGAACGAGAATCGACGTTCGTCTTTTGTTTTTGTTTTTGTTTCATCCAATTCCTTGTTGCACTTGCGACATTTGTCTTTGTTATCTTTGTTTAGCAATTTGTTCGCAATGGCGTCACCTATCCGCAGCGTTTTCGATTCACCACCACCAAGAGTATTTTCATCTCGCTTTCTTACATGATTTCAAAATGCAAGTGAATCGGAAATGTAAGATGGCTCTGAAATGACGTCATTTTTTATTTTCTTCACCTGACTTTTCGGCGCGGTCGTCAAATTATGGCCGTGCTTTACTTTCGATTCAGGCCGTATTTGTTCAACTCAAATTTGGGGCTCGAGTTTCTGAAAATGGCGACGAACCCTGCGACCTACAACTTCGACGTGGGCAGGGCCTTATCCAAGCACGAAGCTGACATAATTCCTGTCAAACAATTTTTCCTCACCGTCGAGGAGAAGCTCCACCAAAAAGCCCTGCTCGAAAACTACCTCTGCCGACCTGAGGACCCCGATTTGACGCCGGTGAATTTCATCCCCAGGAGACTGCTGGACAGACGAGTCGCACGTATACACAGGCACAGCAAGAACGCTTTGCAGAGTGGCACGTTCAACACGAAGCATTGGAGGATCACTTTCACCAACGATAAGCGATGGGATAGTCCTTTGATGGGATGGGGCGCAAGCGATGACGCGCTGTCGAGCGTCGTTTTGAAATTCGAGAGGGCGGAAGATGCCGCTTGTCACTGTGAGAAAAATGGGTGGAGATACTTTGTGGATGGGGCTCCGAAAAGAAGTGAAAAGAGGAAGAGGAGATCGTACGGGGATAATTTTCTGTGGGATAAACGATGTAGGGTAACGACCAAGTGAAGTAAAAGTAAATTTCTAATAGAGTAGAGACTTTTATGTGTTTTTTTTTGTAATTCAAATTAAATTAGGTGGGTCGTATTGATAGAAACAGAGGGATTCGTTGTTTTTATGAGAAATGCGAATGCCATCTGTTGGCCACTTTTCAGTTAGGCGGCCTTCAAACATTGTCAATCAATTGATGACTGAAATTTTTTATTTAGTTTCCACAATTCCATAAATATTTCCTGCCATGTTCAATAGGAAAATCGTGGGGTTTGCCTCAAATACCTCCCTCTTTCGGCATAAAAAAGAACGAATTTTGTTTTCTGATTACCTCGTAACGAAATTGCTTTCGTCCTTAATAAATTAGTTTTGGCTAACAAGCGTAACGTGACCGGACTTTTTCGGTCTTGCGCCCCCTCCTCCCCCCTTTCGAAAACAAGGAAAAGCGCACGTTAGCGTTTTTGCAAAACGGGGCTCTCCCGAATTCTGATTAATGGCGTTCATTTACCTGAAATCGTAATATCCGCAGGGGCCGCGCGCGATTTCGTTTTAATGGAAATTGAAACCATCAATCTTGCATCTCTTAATTCTAATCCGCCCTCGTGGACAAAGAAACGCCGTCGATTATTCATCCGGCCACGGCGCGTAAGCCCGCTAATTTAATATTTGCCTTCGAATCGAATTCCTGGCGATATTAAATTCGACGGGGCTTTGTTTGCGACGTCGTCGTCGTCGTGGGCTCGTGGGGGCTTCGCGTAAAAGTCGCGGGGGCGCTCTTAATTTACTAATAAATATAATTCTGCGTTGCTCTTATCGTAATTAAGTAAGCGCAGGAACTCGTCAGACCCTTATCAGCGCGCCCGCAAACAACCTTCGAGGGCTTGAACTGGAATTCGATTTGTGCTCGTGGTTGGCGGCGAGGTATTCATCTTGGTCAGCGTTTCCGTCTCTCATTTGGTTTATTTTTACGTCCGGCTCATCCCCGTGTTTTTGTCATCGCCATTAATTTCCTTCAGGTTTTTGCTTCATCTCTCTGGAAGCTTGTTTAATCATTCTGCGTTCCGTTTTCCTTGGGAGATACGTTTGAGGCCATTTGATTTATTTTACTATAATTCGCCCTGAAAAAAGTTAGTGGAAGAATAGCATTAGCAACCAGATATCAAGAAAAAAAGGCTAAGAAAATTGGAAGTAAAGACTAAATAATTTTGCTGTTATAGAATATTTTCGTGGCGGGGATTAAGTAACTCCGCTTTATTGGACTGTTTGGATACTCGAATCAACGACGAGCAGAGCTACATCATGTTCGTCTTTTTGTATTTGCTGTGTGTAATAGCGTTTTTCACTGGGAGTAAAAGTCCTGCGCATTCCATCCCGTTTCATTGCATGAGGTTAAAACAAGGCGAGAATACTTTGAGTGCGCACAGATAAAAATGAGGTTGCGATTCTATTTGTTGGCCAATCAGAAACCAACTTAATTTTCTTTATTTTTGACGATCGTCATCGTTGCTCTGATACATAGATGTCAACGTGACGTTTCGTCCATATCTGTCCATAAGCGAATTCGTTTGACGAACGGTTGATGGCAGTAGATCGTAAAAGAGCAACCGCTAGCGACCATTCAAATTTTATTGTTAAACTAATGACGTCATCCTACAATCTGGTTGTCAGATCTTCAACCTTCAAACGGTTGACAGCGGTCGGTTTGTCAGTCCTTGTTCAAGCAGATGTTTATGTTTGGTTGTTAAATCCACCAAACCGACCAACTTCGTTTATAGAGCGACTCGCAACCAGGGTGCTTGCAAACACTTGCCAAACGAATTCGCTTTTTATAACCTTGCTTGACGTTTCTTGACATCTGTCTTTCTCACTTTTTTGGACATCATATTAAGACTTCCAATATTGCCTGTTTCATCTTCCTCCTAGTCTTCCTTCCTCCTATTAAAAGCATTTTTCGTATCCTAATGCTTCCATCCTCATTACGTATCGATTCTTCGCCTCCTCTTATCTATCTCTATTATATCTGACTCACATAGAAAGCCATGTCCTTCAATTTACTTACATCTGCTCGGCCCCAAGAATCTATTTCTTCCAGTCGCCCTCCAATCTTGATATTGAGTTCTAGTTTGTCTCCATCCTCATTACATTCTTTTATTATCCTGAGAAAAGAGGACGTGCATTTCTTAACTTGTCATTTTCCTTCAATTTCTTGGCATCTTCTTCGCCCCGATGGTCTTTTTCTTTCCAAGACTCTCAGTTTCTGCATTCTGCTTTACACCAAAACTACTAGCTTTCTGTTGACTTCTGGCTTTTTTGGTCTTAAATTACGTCCTGAATTTAGTACCGTTCCGCTTTAAATATTTATACAGGCTGTTTTTAACTTCATACAAAAAACGAAGCCAGTGAAAGTTTACATTAAAAATGATTTTCGTATAACAATTAATTAATAAATATTAGACGTAACAAATGTTTTTGGCGAACGATGAAACAGTTTGGCTTATTTTTATTACGCAATTACGTAATCGGAGAAATTTGCTGATGTCAGCATCGGTTGTTTAAGTGGGTCAGTTCTCAACTGCACTTTGTCGTTAACAGCGTTGAAAACATGGCCGAATTTTCCAATATTAATATTGTTCTTGTGGACATGATTTTAATTTACGGCGAATGTGGTCAAAATGCGTTGGCTGCAAGACGTTTGTATGCACAGCGTTACCCAGATCGCCCTTTGCCAAATATCAGATCCTTTGTATCAGTTGTGCAGCGAGCAAGGGAAACGGAAAATTTGAGTGCCCGTCGCAGACACGGTGGTGGACGACAGCGCCCGCATCGTATTATAAACGGGGTAGAAGAAATTTTAGAACTTGTAGAAGAAAATCCTTCGATAAGTGTGCGGAATATTGCCAGACAATTGCACATGTCACAATCAGTTGTTTTAGCGAATTATTCGTGAGGAACAATTATACTCGTTCCATTTTCAAAGAGTGCAAGCCCCCAGATTACCTCCAACGCATGCGATTTTGTCGGTGGTTACTCCGGAAACAGACGAACAATCCGAACTTTGTTAATAACAGTCATTTTGACGTTTCCTGACGTCTATCATCGCGACGTGCTATTGTTGATCGCTAAGTCACGTGTGTGAGCCCCCAAAGATTCAACAAGAAACGTGCGATTTTAATTTCTTCACTTGCTTTTGCATTTTAAGTTTTCGGTTCATTTACAACTCAGAGACGGAATCTAAATCGATTAGATGCCATCGGCGACAGCAGTATGTAAAGAATTATCGTGCAAAATTCGACAGTCTCGTGCTTGATCTTGAATGAATCTCTGTGTAATTTTGATTCTAGTTGTCAAACAAGTCAAACCGTACATGTAATTAAATCGTCCGAAATCGGAGGTACCTTGCAAAACCTCCACGATGGTGTATAGGTATCCCATTTTCGATGATATTCTCCGTTGCTTTGTTATAATTCTCTTTTAGTGGCCTTACACCTGACAACCCTTAGATGGCACAGAGGTGACATTACAAATGAATCCCTAGAGAACAAAACTTAACCAAAATGGTCGCTAAAGACAAAAAGATCAAATAAAATAACGCCATAATTTATTTGACCTGTCAGCTGCTAGATGGCACAGAGAAGGCATCGAAAACAAAGTCCCTAAATTTCGCAGAAGAACTCAACCGAAACAGCCACTGTAGAAGTGACAAAAATTGAAGGTCACAACTTGTTTGGTTTGTCAACCGCTAGATGGCAATGAGAAATATATTAACGCTTGACAGCTGAGACGTGGAAGGAAATGAACGAACGAGAAAAGCGACTGGAAAAATAGAAGACGAGTTTCAAAATACCGCTGTAATTTATTACGCAAGTCAATCACTAGATGGCGCGCCGGGAGACATTAGAAATAAATCCCTAGAAAAACGCAAAAGACTGTACTAAAATGGTCATTGGTAATATAAAAAAAATATATCAAAGACGAATTTGAAAATCCCGCCGCAACTAGTTTGGTCTGACAATTGCTAGATGGCACTGGGAAAATATTAGAAATAAAGTCCCAAAATATCGCAAAGAAATAACCAAAAATTCAAGAACTTTATAAATCAACTAACAATGGCAAACGGTCACCATTGGAATTACAAAAACTGAAAGCGAATTTGAATTTGCCTCCAATTCTATTGTAACTGTCAACCGCTAGAGGACACTGAGAAGATGTTAAAAATAAACCCTCTGAATTTTGCAGAACTCAACGAAAACGAGAAACGCCACCAATGAAATTATAAAAATAGAAGACAGATTTGATAATGCCCCCGTAATGATTTGGCCTATGAACCGCTAGAGGGCACCAAAAAAATACATTAAAATTAAAGTCTCTAGATCTCGCAGAAGAAGCAATTACGAACTTAATCAAAACAGTCACTTTTGGAAAAACAAAAACCGAAGTCGAATTCGAAAATGCCGCTATAATTTATTTGGCCTATCTACTGCCAGATGGCGCGCACAGAAAACAATAAAATTAGTCCCTCGATTTCATTAAAAAAAAAAAAACGATCACAAGAACTCAACCAAAACGATTAAAGTGGAAACGTCAAAAATTAAGGACAAATTTGAAAATGCCGCCTTAATTTGTTTGCTTTATCAGTCGCTAGATGGCAAAAAAGAAAACTGTAAAAATAAAAACTTTGTTGCAAGCATCGCATTCGCGAATAGTCGGTTTGGTTTGCAGTGAAATTCTCGAGCTGCACTTCTGCTGACGAGGCTCCAAATAGTGCCAAAATCCTACCTGGATTTGACATAATTCGAAAGAGTATTTTTTGCACTTTTCAAAAATGCATAGTTTATTCGTGTTATCTTTTAAAAATAATGACATTTTAGGCAATAAATTTATTTACGGTAAATTTAATCGGCCACGAAACAAAAGAATGACGATTGCTTTTTGTTTTTGAAAAGATGGAGAAGTAGTAAAGACTTTTCGATAAGAATGCAACAAATGGAAGATTTTTTTATTACTGATTTCTTTGTACTTTACCTAAAACTCATAAAAAATCTAAAATTTTCTTAGAAAATTGTATTTAATTAATTGATTATTACAAAATTTTAAAATATGAGTTTTACAAACTATTGTTGCATGTCGGTTTTGATTGCAGTGGATTCCTCGAGCATCCTTTGTACAGTTCTGTCGGCCCTATTTGGGGCCTCATCAGCAGAAGCGTAGCTCGAGAATTTCACTGCAAAACTAATCGAGCTTTTTGACAAAAAACGGTCGCAGGATGTCGCAATTTAACTTTTTCATTATTATTACATCATCATTGCGAATAACCTTGGTTAGGTCGGTTTGGTTTGCAGTGGAATTCTCGAGCTACGCTTCTGCTGACGAGGCTCCAAATAGTGCCAAAATCCTACCTGGATTTGACATAATTCGAAAGAGTATTTTTTGCACTTTTCAAAAATTTATTCGTGTTATCTTTTAAAAATAATGACATTTTAGGCAATAAATTTATTTACGGTAAATTTAATCGGCCACGAAACAAAATAATGACGATTGTTTTTGTTTTTGAAAAGATGGAGAAGTAGTAAAGACTTTTCGATAAGAATGCAACAAATGGAAGATTTTTTTATTACTGATTTCTTTGTACTTTACCTAAAACTCGTAAAAAATCTAAAATTTTCTTAGAAAATTGTATTTAATTAATTGATTATTACAAAATATTAAAATGTGAGTTTTACAAACTTTTGTTGCATGTCGGTTTTGATTGCAGTGGATTCCTCGAGCATCCTTTGTACAGTTCTGTCGGCCCTATTTGGGGCCTCATCAGCAGAAGCGTAGCTCGAGAATTTCACTGCAAAACTAATGGAGCTTTTTGACAAAAAAACGGTCGCAGGATGTCGCAACTTAGCCTTTTCATTATTATTACATCAAAATTGCGAATAACCTTGGTTAGGTCGGTTTTGTTTGCAGTAGAATTCTCGAGCTACGTTTCTGCTGACGAGGCCCAAATAGGGCCGATACAGCTGTGCATTTTAATTGAGAATCCGAAGAAAGTAGCCAATAAAGATTTGGTTATGAAAAAAAATACTTCTTGAAAACTTGCTTTTGAAAAGAATAAAACAAATCAATTTTAAGCAATTCGTTGAAAGTTAAGGGTTCCGTCTTGCATTACATTTTAAAACGTACAAGCAAAATCATCATCGGTGTGTGCCAGGTTTTAATGATGACTTGCTCGTTTTCAAATTAGGACCAGCAAAAAACTCGCTCAGCTAGGAGGAGTAAAAAAGCGCATTTCCTGAGTCATCTTCTCCAGTCGTATTCGTCCTTGTCAGTCTAAACGCATTTGCTTCGTTGCGTTGTTGCTTTTCGTTCTTAATTAAATTAAATTAAATCTGTGCATGTTTTGGTGCAATCTGGTGCAATCAATCGTTCGCGTTATTATCGACTATAAATCATAATCAGTGAATATGCAGTTTAGGAATGTGCAGTTTAGGTTCGCATTTTTGTTTTCAGTTCGGATGGAAAACTTCGGGCAATCTGTAGAGGTTCGCTAATGTTACGTGTTTCGTCTCGAAGGGAATGGGCAAGAAGAAATTTGCATTTGGAGCTGCTGCAAAGGTGAGTGCTCTTAAATTTCCTTCAGTAATTCACATTTACTTATTATTATTCAATGACTATAATACGAATTTTCAAGCGAAAAGATATTTTTCTGAAACGTTTGTGTTTTGATTTCCACAAATTGATGTGTATAAACAAATTACTAAGGTCTTAACAGTATTATTAAAAAAATGAATCACCAACGTATTCAGCACGTTCAAAAATTTTTCAGTTTTTCCGGATGGCCTTTCTATTCGATAGCGAGTAAAAGATTCGAATTAAAAAAAAATTAAAATATTTGTTTAATTATACATGGTGTTCCTACAATGTGTTTTCGGGCAATCATCACTTACGAGGGTAAAGCTGAATTTATTGAGAAGAAGAAAATCTAGTAGGCCATGAAAAACAAAACATGTTATTTAGAGCAACTCTTTATCTGACATTTGAAGTTGAAGTAACGTTCGTTAGAACCCATTTAAAGAGATAGCCTTAGGTTTTGATTATATTTTCCTTCTAACAAATAATCTTTGTAAAAAAAAAACTGACACTTAGCAACAAAGAAATGAGTCAAGCCTGTTTTCGAAAAGAAAAAAAATCGCATTTTCACACTGCACTTTCAATTATTGTGGTGTCAAACAAACGGCCGGTATCTAACTTATAAACGGCGATAATACTTGAATAGGTTTGTTGTCCCCAAACACGTTAACGAATGTGCAAATAGCAAATGATTAAAAAAAAAACTATTTTTTTTTCGTTGAAATTTTGCTTATTCCCTGTCTTCATAAAAAGCTTTCGGAAAAGTTCTTTAGAATTAATAGTTTCACCTGGCTGACATAATTGTCAAGTGACAATGTCGATTGTCACCTGTTTCTGTCGATTTAAATTTTTTTTGCGCTACGAATTGTTTTGTTCTTGTCAAATTAAAAAAAAAAAATCGCACTGCCACTTGTCGTTTGTTTTCGTCGATTTCAACTTCTCTATTATTTCAATTTTTTTGGCTCATCGGTTGTCATTTGTTTCTGTCGATATGAAATATTTTTGCAATGTGAATTGTTTTCGGTTTAAATTTTTTTGGCACTCAATTGTTATTTGTTTTTGTCGATTCAATTTTTTTTGTTTTTTGTAATCGATTGTCATTCGTTCTTGTCGACTTAATTTTCTCTTCACTGTCAATTGTCATTTGTTTTTGTCGCTTTCAATTTTTTTTTTTTGCTTCATCGAGTGTCATCTGATCCTTTCGATTTAACTTCTTTTGTGAATTGTATTCTGGTTCTGTCAAATTAAAAATTTTACTCGCTGTCGGTTGTCATTTGTTTTCGTCGATTTCAATTTTTTTTTTTTTTTTTTGAATAATCGATTTGTAATGTTTCTGTCGATTAAAAAAAACTTGCGCCATGAATTGTTTTGTTTTTGTCAAATTGAACACTTTTTTCGCTGTCGATGTTTTTGTTGGTTTTAATTTCTTTTCTCACTGTCATTTCATTCATTTTTTGGTGCATTATCGATTGTCATTTGTTTTGGTCGATTTCGATTTTTCTTTAATAATCGATTGTCGCCTGTTTCTGTCGATTTAAAACTTTTTTGCGCTACGAATTGTTTTGTTTGAGTCAAATAAAAAAAAAAAATCGGACTGTCAATTGTCATTTGTTTCTGCTGATTTGAAATATTTCTTTCAATGTTTCTTTCTGTTTTCGGTAGTTTAAATTTTTTAGATTTTTTTCGTTTTTCACCGTCGATGTCATTTGTTTTTGTCGTTTTCAATTTTTTTTTATTTTATGGATTGACATTTGTTTTTGTCGATTTAATTTCTTTTGCGAATATTATTCTGTTTTGGTCAAATTAAAAAATTTTACACACTGTCGATTATCATTTGTTTTTGTCGATTTCAACACTTTTTTTTAAATAGTCGATTTAAAACTTTTTTGCGCTACAAATTGTTTTATTCTTGTCAAATTAAAAAATAAAATAAAAGTAGTCTTTCTTATTTGTTGACTAAATTTATTAAATATTAACTTGTTTAAATGGAAATTAATTTTTGTACACGTAAGGGGGTGTATTTTAAACAAGTAATTGCTTATACAGGTGTCCCGTGACGTAATGTCACCTGCGTGCCAGGCAATTAAAATTAAGCAAGAAACTCTAATGAAATGTCGCTTTAAAATAATCCGTTTCAAAAATACAGGGTGTTTTATGTTTTATTTTTAAGTTTTACGACTTCTTTTGAAGTTCACCTCAAAATGGATCCCGTTATTTGCTAAACATGTTCTAATTTGTTTTGAAAGAGACGTGGCTACCCTTAGCAACATATTATTACTTTTTAATTAATTCTGTGACCTCGGCAGAAAGCAAAAGACAAACAAACAACAATCAACGAAGAAAAATTCGAAAGAAACCAAAACAAAGAAAGTCAACTTTTTAAATCGCGGAACGAAAAGAGTAAACAAAAGACTATCAAAAATGTGGCTGAAAAATTGCGATTTTTTTAAAAATAGTTTAAAATAAAACGAAAATATGTTGATAATGAAACAGCGACAATAATATTTGAGTTACGGCTATATTTTTCCTTCCACCCTCGTAAGATATGTTTACTGATACTTTGCGAAAGTGTCGCAGGGTTTCTTCAGTTTTGCATTTACAAAATTCTATGAAAACAGGAACAAAAGAAAATTAGGTAAACAAAATGCGTGCTCAAAAAAAAAATAATAAAACAAAAACTAGTTGAATGCGCAATTTGAAACATAGCGAGCGCTTGATTTCCTTGGTAATGAAAAATAAGAAATTGAAAACAGCAGTAATTATTAGAAAATTAATAACGCAGTTAATAACAAAAAATTAAAAAAAAAAAAAACAAGACAATCGATTCAGGATAAATGTGTGATATTTTTCAATCGATCTCTTGCAAATATGAAACGAATAATAAATAAACGGAAATTAAACTAAAAAATCAAAGAAAAATCCGAATGAAACAAAAACAAAAATAAAATTAATGCCGTAAGATGCGTAATCGCACAAAAACAAAGGACGATCAAAAAATGCTCCGTTTAGAACTGTTGGAAAAAAAAATTGTTTTTCGTAATGTTACTTTTTCGTTAACTTTGTTTTTCTTGTTATTTCGTAACTGTTTTTAAACAATTCTGTATCTGTCATTTATTATAGTCGGTCGCTTGAAGAATTGTCGATCTTCTTTTGTTTTTGGATCACATTATTCCTATATGATTCGTTTTGCTTTTCTTTTGTTTCTTATTGTTTTCTTTTGTCGTTTTTTTGAATAACGGCGTTTCATGCAGTTTCTTTTAGTTTTTTATTATAGGCGTCGATCTTCTTTTGTTTTTGGATCGTGTTAATTCCCTGTGATTCGTTTTGCAATTCTCTTGTTTCTTATCTTTGTGTTTGTTTTCTTTAGTCAATCGTAAAGTTTGTTTTAGTTTCGGTTGTTTTTTGTTTTAAATTTTATTGTACTCGGTTGGAGAATCATCGATCTCCTTTTGTTTTTGGATCACATTATTCCTATGTGATTCATTTTGCTTATCTTTTGTTTCTTTTCTTTTTATTTGTTTTCCTTTATCATTTTTTTTTAATAACAGGCATTTCATGCGGTTTTTTTTTAGTTACGGATGTTTTTTTTTAAATTTATTATAGCCGGCCGGTTGGAGAATCGTCGATCTTCTTTTATTTTTGGATCACGTTACTTCAGTGTGATTCGTTTTGCAGTTCTTTTGTTTCTTTTGTTTCTACTTGTTTTCTTTTGTCGTTTTTTTTTTTTTGAATAACAGGCGTTTCACGCAGTTTCTTTTAGTTTTAGTTGCTCTAGAAAATTGATTATAGTCGGTCGGTTGGTTGAAGAATCGTCGATTTTCTTTTGTTTTTGGATCGTATTCTGTATAATTCGGTTTGGGTTTTCTTTTGTTTCTATTCTTTCTATTTGTTTTTTTTTGTATTTTTTTAGTAACAGGCGTTTCATGCAGTTTCTTTTAGTTTCGTTTGTTCTTGAAAATTTATTGTGGTCGGTCGGTTGGAGAATCGTCGATTTTCTTTTGTTTTTGGATCACATTATTCCTACATGTTTCGCTTTGCTTTTCTTTTCTGTCTTTTCTTTCTATATGTTTTCTTTTGTGATTTTTTTTAATGACAGGCGTTTCATGCAGTTTCTTTTAGTTTCGATTGTTTTCTTTTAATTTATTACAGGCGGCCGGTTGCAGAATCGTCGATCTTCTTTTGTTTTTGGATCGTGTTATTTTCGTGTGATTCGTTTTGCCGTTCTTTTGTTTCTTACATTTGTTTTTGTTTTCTTTAGTCAATTGTTTTTAACTGACAGGCTTTCAGTTTCGGTTGTTTCTCTTTTTTAAATTTTATTATACTCGGTTGGAGAGTCGTCGATCTTTTTTTGTTAGTGGATCGTGTTATTTCCGTTCGATTCGTTTTGCGGTTCTTTTGTTCCTTATCTTTGTGTTTGTTTTCTTTAGTCAATTGTTTTTAAATAACAGGCGTTTCATGCAGTTTCTTTTAGTTTCGGTTGTTTTTTTTAGAATTTATTATAGTCGGCCGGTTCGAGAATCGTCGATCTTGTTTTGTTTTTAATCACATTATTCCTATATGATTCGTTTTGCTTTTTTTTGTTTCTATTCTTTCTATTTGTTTTCTTTTGTTTCCATTTTTTCTATTTGTTTTCTTTTGTTTCTATTCTTTCTATTTGTTTTCTTTTGTTTCCATTTTTTCTATTTGTTTTTAGTCTTTCTGTTTGTTTTCTTTTGTCGTTTTATTAATAACAGACGTTTCGTGCTGTTTCTTTTAGTTTCGGTTGTTTTTGTTTGTAATTGGAGAATCGTTGATCTTCTTTTGTTTTTGAACCACATTATTTTCCCATGATTCGTTTCGTTTTTCTTCGTCAATTTTTCTTTTTGAGTTACATAGGCGTTTCGCGCAGTTTCGTCATTTATTTCTGTTGGTTTGTTCTTTTGTTTTTGATCATATTGTTTACCTGTGATCCGTTTCGTTTTTCTTTAGTTTAATTTTTTTTTGTTTTTTCTGTCTATAGAATTTTTGTTTTATAGTTTTCTTAATTTTTTCTTTTAACTAATTAACCGTCTTTTTTTCAGTTCATGCAATTTTGTATTTCGTTGTTGTTTTCTTCAGTTCTCTTTTATTATTATTATTTTATTTTATTGATTTCTTATAGTTTAATTTAATGCCGACGTTAATTTTTAATGAATAGTTTGAATCGCGACATCTTGCGATCACTTTTTGACACAGGAAATGACAAATGCAGCTAGTTTGCTACTTAATAAGTCACCCTATACAAGGCGGCCAAGCGTGCTGTCAAAGCACATTGAAAGTTTTAAAAAATTTTGTTGCAAATCGATTTTGATTGCAGTGGATCCCTCGAGCATCCCCTGCAACAAAATTGTTAATTTTTAAGTTTTTTCTTAACAGTCAATAACTCTAGGTATTCCAAATCGAAAATAAAAGTGCAACCACTTTATTGAAATGGTCAGACTATAAACCGTAAATCACGCATTATAGTCCTACCAATGCAATAAAGTGTTGTACTTTTTTTTTTTCAAGGATTGTTTGCGTCTGTTTAACGAATTTAAAAAAGCACATATTTTTTTTTAATGTGACGCAAGATGTTTTTGATGAAACAGGTCTTTTTGACGGTCTTTTTGATAAAAATTTCTTTCTTTTTTTTTTTGATTTTAAGTAAATTCTGAGGCCGCTGAAGTTTTTCTCGTTTAAATTACATAATCTTTTCCTGCCGACTCTCACTCATTAGCGTTGTCTTCACAGAAATAAGTCACGCTTTAGCATGTTCGCTCGTAATAAATTCCAGGGAACGGCTAGTTCTGAGAGCACCGCTTAATTTGAATTACATAATTTACGCATTATTCATGGCACGCATTGCACATCAACACGAAAATCAACGCGCCAGTTCAGGCCCGGTTTGTTTGTCTTTGCGTTGGCTAACGTGGGCCTTCTTTGTGAGGTAACTTTAGACGGAAAGTGACAGTTGATGTAACATAGGAGATAAATTCTAATTATACCCACACACAGGAAGTGCTTTTGTGTTAACACAAAGAAATGCTTTCGAATTTAAATACGTTACTAAAAAAAAAAAAAGAAAATACAAATTGGAGTCCTACTATATCTCTTTTATATATAACATATCACTCAGTACTCAGTACATTGCTACGAATTCGAAGTATAACGCCAGCACCATCTAGTGCTCGCTTCTCGAAACTTCTAGAATATTCGAGACGCTAGATGGCGTGCCAATTATAATAATAGATTTGCAGCACGATTCAAATTTTCCCACGCACGTTGCTTTCACACACCTACTGGTAAGTCCCTCGAATATTAATAAAATTCCAGATTTTCGGGTTACCCTAACGAGCTTCATAAATAACGCTAATCGTGTTCCTCGCGCAAAAGTGTAAATATTTCAGAATTTAAGCGCGCTTTAAGACTTGGAAGGGCGTCGTTTTATTTCCCTCGGGGGCGATCTTCTCCATCTGTCTTCGCAGTGTGGTGCACGGCTGGTAGTCATAGCGACCTCTTTATGCCTGTCATTTATTAATTACTGCGCTCCGCAAGTACATTTCGCTTCCTTTGTTCGTTCGGGGCGAGATTTTCTTATTTGTATGGCGCACACGATCCATCCCGCTGGTTGGGTAATACTCCGTAATTTTAGCCTCTTTCGTTTTTTTTGTTTTTGTTTTGTGTCGCCCCTCTCGATGAAAGCACGATATTATAAACTGAGTTTATTTACAAAAACAAACGAACACTACCTTTATTTTATTAGAAGAAAAAAAGTTCGACTTTATGAAGAAATTTTGGTGGCATTGAGTTTACCAATCACGTCACGAATACTTATTATAAAAAAAGAAAACAAAATTACATCAAATTGTGAGTACATACTTAGGTAAAGAAAACAAAAGACAATGATGTAATCAATAATATAAAATAGAATTAGAGGCGTAGAGAAAGGAATAAAGAAAAAGAAGGTCGATGATTCTTTTTCTGGCAGAGAGTGATCGAAAATCAAAAAGCTATGGGCGAAAGAAAAACTCGCCCTGTATACGAAACATATCTATAAAAATAAAAACGATATTTAGAATTACGTGATTAGAAATTTTTTTGGTGGTGGAATAATTGTCAGTCACCCTGTATGTACAAAACGAATTAGATACAACTCTGATCGTATGCATTTTAACTAATGGAGCAGAGTTAATTGAGCACAGATCGCTCTAGTGTTCCCTGCGAGTGCGGGAACACTGACCAAAGCCTCCCGTGCATTACTTGTCAGGAGCCACGCACACAACCCTTCCGTGCCTATCATTGTCGGAAGCACATTCACGTGCTGCATCAATTGTCAGGGGCATTACGCATACTTTTTCGTGCAAACCATTGTCGGAAGCACATCCAAAGTCTCCCTTGCATCAATTGTCAGGAGCCATACACACCTCCTATCGAGGGCAAGCAACACTCATCAACATCCATCGTTAGCGTCATTAAAGTCAGCCGTTGAACAAGAGAAGAGGTGGGACTCAAGCAGAAGCAAGATAGTCTCAACGTCAACCCCGTGTTCAACATTTGCTACTACGTTACCAGAGACTAGCCATTGACATTTCTGTAACAAAGTAACGATGACAATCGACACAAATTATAGATTGACAACGTCAGGCAATCGCGTGTATTCCGTAAGCACCACCAGTGACTGACTTGTACTATATTAGTATCCAATAAACTATAACTATTACTATTTCAATTGACATCTAACAATAATCGAAGAGAAATGAATTGATACGTCACCATGGCAACCACTGCAATTCACCAATGACGCTTCATCTTCCGTTGATTGCTACGGCATAGTGAAATTGAATTGCTGTGGTTGCTATGGCTACGTATCGATTCAATTCCCTTCAATTATTGTTATTCAATTGAAATGAGTTGGTGCTTACAGAATACACGTGAATGTCAGAGAGACAAATACGGACGAAGCGTCACGTGACATTTGTCTTCGATCGACACACATAAACAAAATTTAGGCCGGTCCTTGACGATTCGAAGTGAAACTACATTCGATCATGATTGACCGCATTCTTAAATTTAATCGCTAAGATAACTTCCGGAGTAATGCCCTCTGACGACGACGACAAACGTGCGACGAAGCTTCCTCACTGCACGTATGCTCACGTCGATGTCGTCAGCAACGATCTCAAGTACGTCACGAACTCGGCCAGTGACGTAAGGCGATGTTAATTGGCCGCTGTATATCAATGTCGTCATCAACAACGGATGACGCTCGGAAGAACGCGTCACAAACTTGGTCAGTGACGTAGGACAACTTAATTGGCCACTGAAATGACGTGGACAACTCCGATGAGAGTGAGGCGGCGCTATCGTTGATTGGACGAGCGATCACGCCAACTGAATTAATTATCCAACGGCCAATAAGACGTATCTAGGAAGACCGGGTATCATAGGGGCGAGTGCGGGGTACAGCATATAAAGGAAGACGAGCGGAGCATCAAAACCAGTCGTCCTCTGATTTCGAGCAGGTCTACGCTGTCAGTCGCCCTCACACATACGCGGCCAAGATCTCGAAACGCCCATACGCACGAAGTAAGCTAGCTTCGAAGCGCTTACGCGGGCAAGTTCTCGAAGCGCTTACGTTTACACTCACGCGGGCAAGTTCTCGAAGCGCTTACGGTTACACTTATGCGGGCAAGCTCTCGAAGCGCTTACGGTTACAATAATGCGGGCAAGCTCTCGAAGCGCTCGTACACAGCATACGTAAGCGAGCCACAGAAACGCTTACAGACGTGGTGATGGTCGTTGAAAAATGTCTTCCTTTAAACGTATTAAATATGAAAAGAGTTAATCGAATCAAAACATTCCGAGCATGTTGTAAGAAATCGAAAAATAAATCCAACATTGACATGGATTCAATCCATCACGCATAAAAAAACGACTGATTATAGCAATTTCGAATTTGCGACGCCGTATTTGCGAGGAAATCAAACCCATAAAAGTGTAATGCGAAGCCCACAATTACATAAATATTTATTACGGCGCTCGTAAAGCGCATCTAATAAACGAAATAAAAATTGCATTTGCTTTCCGAAAGCCCGAACTCGTAAAAAGACGGGCGACGTATTATTACGCCGGTTATTTTTTTTTTTGACGACTTTCGCAAATATTGATTCGTTTGAAAGCGCGAGTCGTAAACGTAAAAGGCCGGGGCGTATAAAAGATAATTTATTGGGGCATTTTTCGCCTCCTCGAGTGGTTGCTCGTTATTTTTGCGTTTCTCACGGATTCGGGGCCACCACCACCACCACATTCTCGCCGGCTGAATTTCCATGTTATTGAATTCTGCGGATTACGCGGGAATAATCTCGGGGGCGTGCATTTACTGCTAACAGAAGTTTAGATAATACCCTTCTCGCCTTGGCCAGGTTCCAGGCGTTAAATCTCAAGGCATTATGCGACACAATATTACAAAGTCACTGTCTCATGTCGGATTTTATTAGATAGTTACTGGATACAAATCCCAGCTTTTCTACAATCTTCTCATGAGAACGTGTCACAGCAAAACTAATTAAAGGAATATTGCAAGCGGGAACAGACAAAGAAAGCCTCGGTACAAGAACGTATTGAATTAAAAGATGTGAAACAATCGAGCAATCCTACTGCGGGCGTGTTCTGGTATATATTTTTATTTAACACAACTTGTAACTTTAATAACAAAATAGAAAATAACAGATGAACAATAGAAAATAAAAAACAATGTATGCGTCGCTCTGCTCTCCTGGTTGGTCTTTGGTAACGTCATGACGAATGTTGAACGCGTGTAGGAACTATCTCAGGGTATCTTGCTTCTGCTTCTTGTTGAACGGCTGACTTTGATGACGTCGACGGTGGATGAGTGGAGTATTGGAATGTTGCTTGCCCTCGGTAGGAGGTTCGTGTGGCTCCTGACAATTGATGCATGAGAGGCTTTAGATGTGCTTCCGACAATAGTTTGCACTGGAGTGTGTGTAACACACCTGACAACTGATGCTTTGCATGTGCTTCCGACAATGTTAGACACGGAAGGATTGTATGCGCGGCTTCTGGCAAGTAATGCACGGGAGGCTTTGATGAGTATTCCCGCGCTTGAGTGCACAGAATCAACTGACGCCAAAGCGGGGATAAATTAACTCTGCTTCATTAGTTAAAATGCGTAATTGAATCATCGATGATCAGAGCTGTAACGAAGAAGCAATACAAATCCACATCCCAAGGAAGTCATCACTTGGGTCGACGAAGTTACCAAATAAGCCAATTGGTAGAAATACTGCAAATACTTGATTAAGTACCATAAGCGGATGCATCCAGCAAGAGCAAGTAAACAAAAGGCAATAACGAAAATAAGCAATCAATAAAATATTACAAACTGGCTTCCCAATGAAAAGGGTTACATTACCAAAAACTTGCGGGGCAAGAACACCATCAATACTTTATAAATTGACACCCAACGTGGGGCAAGGTTGGCTGTGAGTGGTGTTATGGGGTCGGCAAGCGTTTCTGTGGCTAGCTTACGTATGCGTGTGTACGAGCGCTTCGAAAGCTTGCCTGCATAAGTGTAACCGTAAGCGCTTCGAGAACCTGCCCGCATAAGTGTAAACGTAAGCGCTTTGACAACTTGCCCGCGTAAGCGCTTCGAAGCTAGCCCGCGTAAGCGCTTCGAAGCTAGCTTACTTCGTGCGTATGGGCGTTTCGAGAGCTTGCCCGCGTATGTGTGAGGGCGTCTGACAGCGTAGACCTGCTCGAAGTTAGAGGACGACTGGTTTTGACGCTTCGCTCGTCTTCTTTTACATGCTGTACCCCGCACTCGCCCCTGTGATACCCGGTCTTCCTTTGTACGTCTTATTGGCCGTGGGATAATTAATTCAATTGACGTGATCACTCGTCCAATCATCGATAGCGTCGCCTCACTCTCATCGGAGTTGTCCACGTCATTTCAGTGGCCAATTAAGTTGTCCTACGTCACTGACCGAGTTTGTGACGCGTTCTTTCTAGCGTCATCCGTTGTTGATGACGACATTGATACACAGCGGCCAATTAACGTCGCCTTACGTCACTGGCTGAGTTCGTGACGTATTTGAGATCGTCGCTGACGACATCGACATGAGCACACGTGCAGTGAGGAAGCTTCGTTGGACATTTGTGGTCTGGTCAGGGGGCATTACTCCGGAAGTTATCTTAGCGACCAAATTTAAGAGTGCGGTCAATCATGATCGAATGCAGTTTCACTTTGAATCATCAAGGACCGGCCTACATTTTGTTTGTGTCGATCAAAGACAAATGTCACGTGACGCTTCGTTCGTACTTGCTTCTCTGACATTCACGTGTATTCAGTAAGCACCAATTCATGTCAATTGATATCTAACAATAATTGAAGAGAAATGAATCTATATGTAACCAAAGCCACCACAGCAATTCAATTTCGCTATATCGTAACAACCAACGAAAGATTGAAGCGTCATTGGTGAATTGCTGTGGTTGCTATGGTGACGTATCAATTAATTTCTCTTCAGTTATTGTTAGATATCAATTGAAATAAGGTGGTGCTTACGGAATACACGTGATTGGCTGACGTTGTCAATCAATAATTTGTGTCGGTCGTCAATTTGTTTGGTTGCACAAATGTCAGTGGTTGGTTTCTGGTAACGTAGTAAACAAACACGGGATTGACATTGAGACTATCTCGGGGTGCCTTGCTTCTGCTTGAGTCCCACTTCTCTTGTTGAATGGCTGACTTAATGACGTCGACGATGGATGTTGATGAGTGTTGCTTACCCTCGAAAGGAGGAGCGTGTGGGAGGCTTTGGATGTGCTTCCGACAATGGCTTGCACGAAAAAGTGTGTGTAACGCCCCTGATAATTGATGCAGCACGCATGTGCTTCCGACAATGATAGGCACGCATGTGCTTCCGACAATGATAGGCACGGAAGAGTTGTGTGTGCAACTCCTGACAAGCAATGTACGGGAGGCTTTTGCGAGGGTTCTCTCACTTGAGTGCACACGATCAACACACGCTAAAGCCGCGTTAATTCAAATAAAGTGATGCTTACAGAATACACTTGATTGCCTGACGTCTGTCATTTCTAACAACTATCATTTTGACGTTTTGTAGTCATCTGTCACTATGACTGTCGCTGACCAACGTGCGATGGTGGGTGAATATTTAGAAATAAGAATGAGGAAAACAATGCGCAAGTGAAATTAGATAAAAACGTTACTGGAGGGGGTAGAGGAAGACAAACTGACCCAAAAGACATTACGTTAGTGGACCTCATGTAAACGTAACCTCTTTTTTTTTGACCTTTTCGGAATCAAACTCTCGCTCAGCCTCGCATTCTCGAGCCCCAACTATGTGCGCTATTGAATTTCGCGAATTACGGGGAGCTTAAGCACTGGAACGCTCATTATTGCAGACAGATTAAGGGTGACAGTAATTTAGATAACGGCGCGCCTTGGCCAGATGCCAAGTATTAAACCAAGCCGCAAAACAACGGCCGTTCGCCGGATAAACACGTCCGTTTCAAGGTGGAAACAATACTGTTTAATTATCGAGGATTTATGGAAGAAACGTTCGATACATTTTTGATGAAAAAAAGGGCGGGGGCTTCTGCTTATGCAGATGGGGCAAGCAACGGAAGCTCCTGGTTTATGTTAAATCCTTACAGGTGGTCTGCGATGCTATTGCAGCTCAAGGAGTAGTTTAAAAATAGCTTATACTTTGTAGAACATCCATTTTCATGTCAAAGTAATAAAAGAAACTCACGAACTTCTTTCCGTCAGTCCGATAAACGTCAACGTATTTTTGCGGGACATCCCCGCCCTCTGTGATTGCTGTCCCGCGATGCTGATCCGGGATGGACCGGTTCAAAGCGGTTTCGATATGGGCGTCGACTCGGACTTATTAATATTTCAGCGGAAAAAGAAGCCGGTACTGGAAAAAGCTGCTAGAAAAAGCCGCCTGGGACAAAAAAAGAAAGAACCTGGGATTTTCTAGAATTCCAGGCTTAGACTGGAGCTATATATGCTCCAACTCGTTCGGAAGTGCAACAGAAATTCCGACACAGTCGTTTAATTGAACTCTTCTCACACAAAGAGCAAGAATTCCGGGAACACATAAAACACGTTGCACTAAGACGAAGCCCGAACGTAAAAGAACGATAGAACAATGGTGATCGGTGCATTACACGCAGAAATGGTCACGTGGTGCCCCATAGCCAATGAGCTTCGAATTTGCGAAGGAGGCATACAAGATTGCCAACTGTATCAATAGCGGGTCAGATATCGTCTCGATTCCGCGTTTTCTTTTGCGGGAAATTTGAAACGTAACAACCTGCCAGTGAGAGCGATTAGGAAGAAACAAAAGACGTTCGGTTAGTGAAAATCAATAAAAGGAAAACGAAACTAACGTAAAAACGTAACGTGATCCACAGAAACAAAAGAAGAACGACGATACTCCGAAGGAATGCAAGAACGTTGTAAAAACCGCGATATGAAGAAGAAGGAGAAGAAGAAAAGACTGCACCGGACGCCTGCGTTACACCAAAAAACAATTCGACGAAATAAAAATTAAAAGAAATTGAAAAAAAAGGAAGGACGAAAGGCAAAGAAGAAAATGACAACTCTTCCGGAAAATAGTCGACGTTCATTTGTTTCTTGTTCAGTCTATTCTTAAATGATTGTTGTTCTTGTTGTTTTGTTTTAGTTTTCTTTTTTTTTTGGATGATTTTCCTGATTTTTATTCATTCTCCGCCGTCGATCTTTTGATTTCTGGTCACGTAATTCTGATTCTATTTTTTTTTTTTACTTTTTAGATTTGTTTCGTAAACCCACAGGGTGTTTTAAAATTGGAAGACTAACACTAGGTCTGCCTGAATTAACGTCCATAATTTGAATCGAAAAATAAAAATTAAATAATATACTTACTGTACCATGCAAAGCGACAGTATTTTTAAAACCTTTCTTATCAAGTTTTGTAGTGGTGGCTAGCGCCACTTGAACCAATTAAATTTGAATATTTGTGTCCCGCGCGAAACTTCTAAGCAGGAAATAGCTATCGATGGCTATGGCACATGGAAGTAATTATCACTATTTTTTCCAGTGTGTCCGCGCAAGCTGAAACTAAATTCGCTTCTATTCGCTGAATACGCGAACATTTTCTAATTTGTTGAAATAAGCGGTTTCCTAGCGGCGCTGGCTGTGATAAGAACGGAAATTTTACGCGAAATATGCTTAAGCAGGGCTTCACATGGTCTTAACTCACGATTTGAATTTACCTAAAAGGCAAGATTGGCCTCTTTGTTGTCGCTGACTGAGAATCGTCGATTTTCTTTTGTTTTTAGATTTGCTTACCTTTCACGTCGTTAGTTTCACTTTTTTTGTTTCCTTTTCCGTCGTCCGTGTTGCATCGACTTAAAAATCAAAACTTTTCGAAAGCACTCGTCGACCTTCTTTTGTTTTCGGATCGCATTATTTTTCAAATTTCTATGTCGTTCGTTTTGTTTTCCTTTGGATTCTTTTCGTCGAGTTTTTCTTTTTTTCTTTCTGTAATAAAAGGCGTTTCGTTCAGTTTATTTTAGGATCACAAAATTTCCGAATGATTCGTTTTCCTCTTCTTTTGTTTCTTTTTGTCGATTTTTGTTTGTTTTTTAATTTTATTGTAGTCGATTGGAGAATCGTCGATCTTCTTTTGTTTCTGGATCATGTTATTTCCATATGTGATTCGTCGATTCGTTTCGCTTTTTTTTTGTCTTTTTTTTAAATTTTTTTAATAACATGGACGTTTTGTGCAGGTTTTCTTAGTTTCGGTTGTTTTTTAATTTTATTATACTCGGTTGGAAAATCGTCGATCTTCTTTTGTTTCTGGATCATGTTATTTCCATATGTGATTCGTCGATTCGTTTCGCTTTTTTTGTCTTTTTTTAAAATTTTTTTAATAACATGGACGTTTTGTGCAGGTTTTCTTAGTTTCGGTTGTTTTTTAATTTTATTATACTCGGTTGGAAAATCGTCGATCTTCTTTTGTTTCTGGATCATGTTATTTCCATATGTGATTCGTCGATTCGTTTCGCTTTTTTTGTCTTTTTTTAAAATTTTTTTAATAACATGGACGTTTTGTGCAGGTTTTCTTAGTTTCGGTTGTTTTTTAATTTTATTATACTCGGTTGGAAAATCGTCGATCTTCTTTTGTTTCTGGATCATGTTACTTCCATATGTGATTCGTTGATTCGTTTCGCTTTTTTTGTCTTTTTGTCGTTTTTTTTAAATTTTTTTTAATAACATAATGCAGATTTTCTTAGTTTCGGTTGTTTTTCAATTTTATTATACTCGTTTGGAGAATTGTCGAACATCTTTTGTTTTTCGATCATGTTATTTCCATGTGTCGTTTTTTTTTCTAAATTTTTTGAATAAAATAGGCGTTTCGTGCAGTTTTTTTAGATTTAGGTTGTTTTTTAATTTTATTATACTTGTTTGGAGAATCGTCGGTCTTCTTTTGCTTTTGGATCATGTGTTATTTCCATATGTGATTCGTTGATTCGTTTCTCTTTTCTTTTTTTTTTTTGTTTTTTTTTTAAATTTTTTGAATAACTGGCATTTCGTGCAGATTTGTTTAGTTTCGGTTGGAGAATCGTCGATATTTTTCGATCATGTTATTTCCACATTCGTTTCGCTTTTCCTTTGTATTTTTGTCGATTTTTATTCATTTTTTGAAAAATATAGGAATTTCATGCAGTTTATTTTTTTTCATTATACTCGGAGAAGCGTCGATCTTCTTTTGTTTCTGTACCATATTATTTCCATATGTGATTCGTTTCGCTTTTGTTTTGTGTCTTTTTGTCGATTTTTTTTCCATTTTTTGAATAATATAGGCGTTTCGTGCAGTTTTTTTTTTGTTTTTAATTTTATTATAGTCGATTGAAGAATCGTCGATCTTCTTTTGTTTCTGGATTATGTTATTTCCATATGTGATTCGTTTTGCTTTTCCTTTGTGTCTTTTTGTTGATTTTTTTTTTCGTTATTTGAATAACATGGGCGTTTCGTGCGTTTTTTTTTTAGATTTCGGTTGTTTTTTAATTTTATCGTACTTGGTTGGAGAATCGTCCATCTACTTTTGTTTTTGGATCAAGTTATTTCCATATGTGATTCGTTTCGCTTCTCTTTTGTCTTTTTGTTGTTTTTTTTTTTTTAATTTTTTGAATAACAGGCGTTTCGTGCAGGTTTTTCTAGTTTCGGTTGGAGAATCGTCGATCTTCTTTTATTTTTGGATCAAGTTATTTCCATATGTGATTCGTTTCGCTTTTCTTTTGTCTTTTTGTGAATTTTTTAAAATTTTTTGAATAATATAGGCGTTTCATGCAGTTTTTTTTTTGTATTTTAAAATTTATCAAACTCGGTTGGAGAATCGTCGATCTTCTTTTGTTTTTCGATCATCTTATTTCCATATGTGATTCGTTTCGCTTTTCTTTTGTGTCTTTTTGTCGATTTTTATTTTTATTTTTTGAATAATACAGGCGTTTCGTGCAGTTTTTTTTTGTTTTTTTAATTTTACTATACTCGATTGGAGAATCGTCGATCTTCTTTTGTTTCTGGATCATGTTATTTCCATATGTGATTCGTTTTGGTTTTCCTTTGCATATCTTTGTCGCTTTTTTTTTTCATTTTTTGAATAACATATGCGTTTCGTGCAGTATTTTTTAGGTTTTGGGTTGCTTTTTAATTTTATTATTCTCGATTCCAGAATCGTTGATCTTTTTCTGTTTCTCGATCATGTTATTTCTATATATGATTCGTTTCGCTTTTCTTGTGTGTCTCTTTATCGATTTCTTTTTCATTTTTTGAATAACGTAGGTGTTTCGTGCATTCTTTTTCCTTTTATTTCCGTTGATTCTCTAATTTCGTGATACTCAGCTGGAAACCTGTCGTTCTTTTATTTTCGGATCACATTATTCTTGATGCTTCTATGTTGATTGTTTCGTTTGATGCTATCCGTGCAGCATCATCATATTTTTTTGTGTCGCGCAGTTTTTCTTTTTTACGAAAGGTTCTTTAAGTGTTCTTGCCATCTGACCGAGGATCGTCAGTCTTCTTTCGTTTTTGGATTACGTGTTACCTTTCACGTCGTTGGTTTCGCCTCTCTTTAGTTTCTCTTTTCGTCGAAATGTTCTTTCGTATTTCGTCGACTTAAAAATCGTCGTTCTTCTTTTGTTTTTGTGGATCACGTTACCTTTTACGTTTCCTTGTCGTTAGTTTTGCCCTTCTTTTCTTACTTTTCGCCGAGTTATTTTTTTTTGTATTTCAATCTATTTTTGACTCTATTAAACAATCTTTTCGTTGATCGGATTGTTGGTTTCTCTTTTTTTTATTCTTTATATCTTAGTCTGCTACATTTCCGCTTGTCATCATTTGTCGTTTGTAAAACAATTGAAGATCAATCCAAGAAGATTATTATAGTTTTTTAAATTTATGTAATCAATGTGATCAAATAAAAAAAAATATAATTTTTAAAACAAATGACAGGATCATTGTTTAAATTCAAATTTGGAAATTCTGCAAAAAAAGAATATAAGTGAATCAGTTCGCGTAATTCTGTGTGTGTATGGAACTAAAGTTTGGCGGACATTGTTGGAGGCGGAGGTCGTCCAAATAAATTTGCAGGAAGCAGAAGCACACGCTGCAGTCCAGTCTGATTTAATTTGCGCTGCAATTCCGACTGCAAATATTACGCTTATAAACAAATTAGTGCGGTTCTATCTCGCTTGCTTGGAAATTAAATATGAACAAGCAGAGATCTCACTTTCATTACGTATAAATATTTAAGCTTGGGTAAAATCCTTAAATTTAGCAGATTTGCAAAAAATTCTATTAAACGAAACTAAATTAAGATCAGAAAAGCGAAGAATGGAAAAATCGAAAGAATATAAAAGATAAGGAAACGTAAAATCGACGTTTGATTTAGATTTAGAGAAAGAAAGTGAAACAAGAACCGATTGGCTTATTAAGAAGGAAACTCGACATCCACCATTACAGGTTGCATCAAAAACGAGTTATCTGATTGGTTGTTTTGTAATGGAGGCGGTAGAAGTGGGCGTTACTCTACTTTATCATTCAGAAAAAGCCTTCTGAGTGGTCATCTTTGATTTCGAGGGAGGAGAAGAGGGCGGTACTTAATATTTCTATCTCACTTCAACGCTAAATTTCATTAATTCAAGCTAATGATCGTCGTCTCATCACTTTTTGTTTTTAAATAATCGCAAAGCTAACCTCTTTTTTAATTTTATTCAAGAAGAGCAATAACTGGCAATTTATTACAATCGAATGTGGGTAATTCGTTGCGATTTTCTAAGATCAACGTCTCTGATTCTTGGGGTCGCGGCGTCTTAACGAAAGCCGCTCCTGATACGGCATCGCGACGCAATTAGCAATTGGAAACGCCATAGTGTATTTAAATAATCCATCCCGCGTCTCTAAGAGGAGTAAAATAACTTCAGCTGACGAGAATTAAGGCGAGAATTGAAAGTGTAGTCGTAATCACGACGTCCCTAAGAGGGGAAAAAAGGACATCACCTGACGGGAACTAAAACTGGAATTAAATTCTTTATTCGTGAGCACAGTATTTAAATAATCTCTCCAGTGTCTCTAAGGCCCAGCTTTATAATCGTGCAATAAGAATTACTATTCGCCGAATATGCTTTAACCTTCCTCCATAACTGCGTCGCTTATTCCAAGAATAGTGTTAATCATACGATTGTAAAATCGGACCCAAGGGAACTGATGGGAACTAAACTCTTTATTCGCGATCACAATATTTAAATAATCTGTCCGGCATCTCTAAGAGGGATGAACTGACATCGCCTGACGGGAACTAAACTCTATTCTTCATCACAGTTTTTAATATTAATCTGTCCGGCGTCTCTAAGAGGGGTAAAATTACATCATCTGACGCGAATTAAAACGGGAATTGAAACCCTGTATGCGCATTCACGGTAATAAATAATCTCTCCGGCGTCTCCAAGAGGGTTCAAATGGCATCACCTAACAGGAATTGAACTCTTAAAAATTGCAAAGCTAATCTCGTTTTTAATTTTATTCAAGAAGAGCAATAACTGGCAATTTATTCCAATCGAATGCGGGTAATTCGTTGCGATTTTCTAAGATCAACGTCTCTGATTGTTGGGGTCGCGGCCTCTTAACGAAAGCCGCTCCTGATTACGGCGTCGCGACGCAATATGCAAATGGAAACGCCATAATGCTCGAATTTAATATGTAATGCAAATGAGGCGATGGAACCGGGATCAGGCTGCTCGCAGGGCGCTGGAAATGATGGACAGGTGTAGGTTGTTAAACGTCGGCCGGGTCTTAATTAGGGAGATGGCGGTTTTAGGACGAATCGATACCGCCGCGGCGCTTTGCAAATGTTGCGAGCGCTCGACCACAGAATGTAACTGGTTTTGAGGTAGAAAATAACCGAGGCTTTTTGATCTCTGAGACATTTGGATTTCTATGTTTTCAGGATTGCAAAAAAAATATGCAAGATCTTGAATTCCTTATGTCAAGCATTTCAGCGTTGAAGTTAAATAACCAGAAATAACGAATCAGAAGGCTTATTTTGAATGATGAAGAAGAGTAACGCCCACTTTCACACCCACAATTAGAGAATAACCAATCAGAGGATGCGAGAGGAAGGTGAAAAGGGGCGTTACTCTGTGGTTGAGTCAAGAGGCCCTCTCCTCTCGCATTCTCTGATTGGTTGTTTTCTAATCGAGGGGGAGAAAGTGGGCGTTACTCTACGTCATTACTAAAAATAAGCATTAGAAGTGATTATTTTTGATTTTAATGGAGTGGAAGTGGACCATATCTACACCCTCTTAAATTCAATTCGATTACTCTTTTGAACTTGGTCTAATTTATTTCGTTTGAAAGTAACTTTGTTAATTAATTAATGAAAGTGGGCGGTAGTGAAGATCAGTGAGAAGTAAGCACCGCCCTCGATTAGAAAACAACCTATCAGAAAGCTCGTTTTTGTTGCAACTCTCGAATTCATGGAGATAATCAACCCCCTGAAATTCGATTCGGAAATTTATTCAATTTAATTTTGATTGTTTATATATTTTGGACCCGACGGGGTGGTAAGCTCCGCCCTGAAAGGTCAAGTCCAAAACAAAGGCGGTCCGTTTCGGACGCTTCGGGGGAAGGGGAGGGGAGGGGAGCGAAAACGATCTTTTCGCAGTTACCGGGAACTAACAATAAGTTTACGTCTGCCGCGGGCCGTTTTTGCGCTTAAGTTCTGCTCGGAAGCCGGAGATTATCGCGTGCGGAGTTTGAGTTGGCGAAGTAACTTTGCGCTTAACATCGAGACTTCGCGATGAAGCGGTGACTTCACGAAAGTATTAATTAACACACGGCTGCAGATAATTAGCGAGAGATTAAGCTAACTGTTTCAAGTTTTGCGACGACGAAGGGGAGAAGAAGTCCGTGAAATTTAAAACCGTCTAAGATGTGGCAATATCAATATTAATAAAGAATTTCATGCCCAATATATTTATTCACGAAATACAACACAAGAGTTTTACCCAGACGGTCGTAGGAAGATGGCAGACGCACCTGAAGTAAGATATTAGTAAACAAGATCAAGGTTGCGTAGCTGTAAGTTATGAATATAATTGGAATGAAATTAAAAAAGGAGAAAACGACCCGCTTCCCTAATTAATAAACAAAAATATTGTGCGTTAATTGCCGACGTTTAGTTTTATGCACGTGCATCGGCGATTTTAAATGATTTACAAGTTTGATGGTTCATTAGCCGGAGGCACAATTTTTTTTAACATTCATTTCGAGCACGATGTCAAAGCGTAATACATTCTGAGTGATAAATTACTGACCCGCTGCCAATAACTCATCGCGGATATTTAAAATAGCGCTCGCAAAAAATAAATGATTTGATTCAGGTACAGTGATAGGCTATAATTAACTATATGGCGAGGAGCTTTGATACGTACCATAATTATTACTTCTTATGAAGATGCTGACCTTAAGTTAACTATATTGAAACTTGTTAGGTATTTTTCGTGGTCTGACAAACAATGTAGAGCTGTCAGTTTCTAAAATTTTTTATTTATAATCTACTTCCACTTTTTGTTAAATCTTTTCAGTTTTCTTGTCATTCATTTTCTTATAAGTCACTTTATAAGCTACTTTAGTTTTTTTTTCGTTAAGTGATGAAGCGGAGTTATCACACCTTCACTACGAAAAAGCCCTGATAGCGCGTTTTGTGCAGGCATTGTCGGAAACTCTCACCAAGCCTCCCGTGCAGACATTGCCAGGAGCAACCTAAAGTTTTGTGTGCAGTCATTGTCGGAAGCAAACTCAAGCTTTCTGCGCAGTCATTGTCGGAAGCATCAACGCAAGCCTTCTGTGCAGCTATTGACGAGAAATCACTCACATTCTAATACATTAATCGACATCATCAAGAAAAAAAAGCTAAACGAATAGTTTCGATGCTCTCTGCCAATACCGGCTGATATGATATGATATGATATGATAAGTTGAAACACGTTGTTAACTACAAGGGAATCAACCCCTTTACTCTTTCCTTGGAAAACCCTAGCCGATTTGTAATACGAAGAGCATACGGACGAGAAAATTATTAAAACGAAACATTTACAATTTATTTATTCATAAACAAATACTATATTTATTATTATTATTTCGAATTTATATTTTTTGTACGTTGCTGTCTTCTTCTAATGAACATTGTTCATGTTGTGTTTAAAAATGATCCGCGAACACGCTATAACAGTATTTAAATAATCTATTCGGCGTCTCTGAGGTCCAGTTTTACAATCGTGGAATAAGAGCAGAATTACTATTCGCGGAATATCCTTCAACCTTAGTCACTTATTTCAAGAATAATAATGTTTATCGATTGTAAAATCGAACCTAAGAGGAGTAAAAGGACGTCACCAGACGGGAACTAAACTCTTTTTTGTGACCACAGTATTTAAATAATCTGTTCGGCATCTCTAAGAGGGATGAACTGGCATCACCTGACGGGAACTAAACTCTGCTCTTGATCACAGTATTTAAATAATCCCGCGTCTCTAAGAGAGGTAAAATGACATCACCTGACGAGAATTAAGGCGAGAATTGAAACTCTGCATTCGTAATCACGGTATTAAATAATCTCTCTGGCGTCTCTAAGAGGGGTAAAACGACATCACCTGACGGGTATTAAACTCTTTATTCGTGATCACGGTATTTGAATAATTTCTTCGGCGTCTCTAAGGCCCAGTTTTGCAATCGTGCAAAAGAACAGACAGAATAACTATTCGCCGAATATCGTTTAACCTTCCTCAATAACTGCGTTACTTATTCCAAGGATAGTATTTATCAAACGATTGTAAAATCGAACCTAAAAGGAATGCCATCACCTGATGGGAACTAAAAACTCTTTATTCGTGATCACAGTATTTAAATAATATGTTCGGCATCTCTAAGAGGGATGAACACATCACCTCACGGGAACTAAACTCTATTCTTGATCACAGTATTTAAATAATCTGTGCGGCGTCTCTAAGAAGAGTAAAATAGCATCACCTGACGGGAATTAAGACGAAAATTGAAACTATGCGTTCGTAATCACGGTATTTAAAGAATGGCGTCTCTAAGAGGGGTAAAATAATTATTCGTGATCGTAGTATTTGACTAATCTAGCCTCTTAGGTCCAGTTTTACAATCGTGCAATAAGATCAGACAGAATTACTATTCGCCGATTAACTTTTAACTTTCCTCCATAACTGCGTCGCTTATTCCAAGAATAGTGTTTATCAGACGATTGTAAAATCAGACCTAAAAGGAGTGAAATGCCATCAACTGATGGGAACTAAAAACGCTTTACTCGTGATCACAGTAATTAATTAAGATGTTTGTCATCTCTAAGTGGGATGAACTGACATCACCTGACGGGAACTAAACTCTATTCTTGATCAGAGTATTGAAATAATAATCTGTCTGGCGTCTCTAAGAGGAGTAAAATAGCATCACCTGACGGGAATTAAGATGAGAATTGAAACTCTTTATTCGTAATCACGGTATTTAAAGAATCTGATGTCTCCAAGATCGGTAAAATGAAGATCGTCGTTGTTTCCGACCTTTAATTTAAAAATCGAGTAACAGGAACTTGTCCGTCCTCATTCGAAGAGTATACTTTTTGCTTAAAACTTCCTTGTGAAAGCAAACTAACGGCATCTGCAACCTCTTATACGGTCTTTGCAGCCGAAGTGCTCTGATTAGTTACGAGAAAGCGAGCAAGTTTGGAGAGTTTTACTTTTTAATCACGACGAATCTTCGAAAATACACGAGAAGCTGCTGGATGGCCCCAGAGAGTACAGCAGGAATAAAAACTGTAAATAATATGTTCGGCATCTTTAAGAGGGATGAACTGACATCACCTGCCGGGAACGAAACTCTGTTCTTGATCACAGTACTTCAATAATAATCTGACCAACATCTCTAAGAGGGGTAAAATGACATCACCTGACGGGAATTAAGACGAGAATTGAAACTCTGCATTCGTAATCACGGTATTTAAAGAATCTTTCTGGCGCCTTTAAGAGGGGTAAAATGACATCACCTAACGGGAATTAAACTCTTTATTCGAGACCACGGTATTTAAATAATCTAACCGACGACTCTAAGGCCCAGCTTTAGAATCGTGCATTATGAGCAGACATCATTACTATTCGCCGAATATCCTTTGACCTTCCTCCACATCTATGTAATTTATTTCAAGGGTAGTATTTATTGGACGATTGTAAAAGCGGACTTAAGAGTAAAATGACATCACCTGATGGGAACTAAACTCTTTATTCGTGAGCACAATATTTAAATAATCTGTCCGGTATCTCTAAGAGAGATGAATTGACATCACCCGACGGGAACTAAACTCTATTCTTGATCACGACGATTAATTAATTAATCTGAAAGGGGTAAATGACGTCACCACACGGGAGCCAGACTCTTTATTTGTGACCACAGTAAATAATCTGTCTGATGTATTTAAAAGGGTTAAAATGACATCACCTGTCGGGAACTAAACTCTTTATTCGTAATCACAGTATTCAGCACTTTGGCGAAGGGATTAATATTTTCTAATTTAAAATTTTACACGTTTAAGGTTAGATCAGAGGTTAGATCAATATGATCGAATCACAGCAAACATAGAAAATTTGCAATTTAGAGGGGAAAGGGAACTACCGATCATGTTACAAATTTCTGAGCAGGCAGGATGAACCACACATCAAAACAACATGGTTCGTTTAAAATTTACGGCTTTACGGCGTCTCTAAGGCCCAGTTTTACAATCGTAGAATAAGAACAGACAGAATTACTATTCGCCGAATATCCTTCAACCTTCCTCTCCATATCTACGTCACTTATTCCAAGGATAGTGTTTTCAGACGATTGTAAAATTGGACCTAAAAGGAGTAAAATGGTGGGAACTAAACACTTGTTCGTAACCACGTTACCCGACGTCTCTAAAAGGGGGAAAATAACATCACCAGACGTGAACTAAACTCTTTATTCATGGCCACAGTATTTAAATAAGCTGTCCGGCCTCTTTAAGAGGGATAAAATGACATCATCTGACGGGAACCAAGCTATTCATGATCACATTGAAATAATCTGTCCGACGTCTCTAAGAGGGAGTAAAATGACATCACCTAATGGGAATTAAGCTCACTATTTATTATAACAGTATTTAAATAATCTATCCGGCGTCTCTAACTCTCAGTTTTAGACAATATTTAAATAATCTGTCTGGCGTCCCTAGAAGGGGAAAATGACATCACCAGTCGGAAACTAAAATCTTTATTCCTGAGCGCATGACTTAAATAATCTGTCTGGCATCTCTTAGGGGGGGTAAAATGACATCACCTGTCGGGAGCTAAACTCTTTATTAGTAATCACATTATTCGGCGTCTCTAAAAGGGGGTAAATGACGTCACCTGACGGGAACTAAACTCTTTATTCGTGCCACAGTATTTAAATAACTTGTCCAGCGTCTCTAAGGGGGGTAAAATGACATCACCCGTAACATTCAAATTCACAAATGCATAGGGGACGTGCGATTCCCTGTTTCGCATGTCTACGTATTACGAATGCATGTATTTTTCTTCCCATTGCTGCGTCACCGTTTTTTACCTTAAGATTTGCAACTGCGAGTATGAAGTCAGACCGAACATTTCTTAGATTTGTTTACTCTAATTAGAAGGCCTCACTATTTTTAACTTCAATTGTAATTTTATACATACAGCCGTACACAAAGTTCTAAACTTTCTCTCGGGCAATCATTTTGCCGCAACGAATGAACCGCCGACCCGAATTAAATAATTTGCATAACAAAACAAGGCAGGTCCGGCGCGTGTCCGGCGGTTCGGATCTGCATACGTCGGCCCGAGCTGACCGTTTTTTTCGTGGAAACGTAAGCGATCCGCCCAAATAAAAATTAATTGAGTCGTGCGTACCCTCCGCCGGCAATAATTTATATCTATTGAGGAAAAACGAGTTGCGGTGTAAGGTTTAGGTTGATCGATAGCGCGCCGCGACAGGTTTAGTCCATTAGTATCTAGTTACCCGGGCGAGGAACAGACAAATCGCATTAATTATTATCGTTTGTTGTTGCGAGGTGTTTCGTTGTGCGCGGTTAAAATTGTTGGCTGTTTGAAATATGAAAAATTTTAATTTCTATCCTTTTTGTTTAATTTTTGTTTGGAGCAGTTTTCTCAATCCCAGCAACGGACATGAGCGCAAACGCTTCTCCCTTGAAACGCACCGGAATTTTTTTCACGCACATAAGACGACGGAGTTGTAAATTAGCGACACGTATAGGCGCCAATAAAATCGCGTCGTAAAATAACACAGTAAGGACGTAAAAATTTAATAAACGTTTTTATATCGCTTTTACGACATAATTCCGGTTTATTAAATACTTAACTTTAATGCATAGTAAAAATCCGGCATTCGCTAAGGGCAATAATAATGTATGCGTTCAATAAATAATTTATTTTTAGTCGAGGAGGGGGCCGAGGCTTTTTTTTATGGTTTCGATCTCGCGAATTCGGCCTTTAATCGCCCCAATAAGTGGGACATCAGATGTTTAAGTGTTCGGCCCCGATGGCGGAGGTGGGCAAAAAATAAAATGCGGACCGTCGCCTTGGAAAGCCAACAGGGAAAACACATTTAAAAAGTTCGCGAAGTTTCGGTGGAATACGCGCCCGGGGATTATAATAATGACAAAGTTTGCCTGTAACTCGATTTCGTAATTAAGTTTGCTAAACACATCCCGCTAATGAAAGTGATTCTGGTAACGTTATAGTATCGGTGAAGGTCTTAAATTCGGGATTAATTAAATCACACTTGCGAGGCGTTTTATTTTTTTGTTTTTTTTGTGATATTAATTTTGGGGCTCAAAATAAATCACTCACTGTTCATTAAATTAAAAGTAATTTAATTGTTTACAGTCGCTGAGCATATTAAAATAATCAACGAACGAGATGCGGTGTTTTTTTGCTTTGCAAATTTCGATTCTGCTTTTAATAAACGAATCCATCCGTCGGGGTGCGCTTCAGAGTTGATTAAGAATTTATTATGTAATAGACGGGGGTTGAGTAATAAAATAAAGTGGACTAGTCGTCCAACTCTTTCAAGTTACACTTCGTCCTCCGCAGCACATAATCGATTTACAAGGGCTTGTTGGTTGTGAGCATAATCTACTATTTTTTTAAGATACTTGTGAAGAGAATGTTGTCAGCTTGTCAAATCAGATATCAAGTATATAATTACCAATGCTGCCAGACCCTTCTTAACAGAACTCCAGTGTTTACTGCAAGAGTTAGGGAAATCGTGGTATAACCTAACTAGAGTATGTAGTATTACAGTTATTCCACAGTTGTTTCTATCCGTGCAAGATTAAACTTACTTGTAACCAAATTCACCGCAGGATTAAATTAACTGATCGATAAATAAAACAACGTAAAAGTTAAATGAAGTTAAAGCACGAAGCACAGATCCATCTTTCGCTCACAAAGAAAACAAATATCAAATCTACGTAAATAGTAAAGGTGGTTTGTTTCCACTACGTTAAGGTTATCGTGACGATTAGCACCAATTGTCAGTAGGTACCAAAGGTCAGTATATCATTACACACTCAGGGTGTTGTCTCCCTCTGGCATCATTGATGACCAACAACGGATTAGAGAAAACAAATCCGCACGGCCAAGAAGGACCTTACCGGTGCGACGAGCATCCAAATATATCAGCGAAGATTGGCCCCAAATAACACCACAGATGGCACAACAGATAGGGGGAAAGAAGAAAGCCTAAATAGCCAAAGAGAAAACATACGTTATGACTTGATCAGCGCCCAAAACCTGTTTGCCAGGAAGGACCTTACCGGTGCGATAAGCACCCAAATATATCAGCGAAGATTGGCCCCAAATAACACCGCAGATGGCAGAACAGACGGGGGAGGGGGGAGAGAAGAAAGCCTAAATCCTGATCCAAAAGGATCCATCACAAACCTTTCAGTAAAATCAATACTAACGAAGAATCCATTGCAAGGACACGGGCGGCACGAGGTCGTCTGTCGTTTTGGCAGCCATGCTGGAACTGTCTAGATTCTAACGGACTTTTCGAATTGAAATTTTTGAAACTATCCCAGAGATCTACGGACACCCAAATGCTAACAGAAAATGCGTACAAAAAGAAGCTAGAAGAAAAGTTGAGCGAAGTAGAAAAGACCTAAGAACTCAACAGCAAATGAAACCCTTAGCTTCAAGCTATCGCCCCCAAAAATCGTCCGGTCCAAAAAAAATATACAGTGTAAATCGGTCTGAAAATTCAAAATACTGGAAAATCGAACTTCATTTGGTATTTCAAGGCTGAAAAGCTCTAAGAATTTTTAGAACGTTAAAGGTAGTACAATTATTAAAGTCAAGTTACAATAGCAACGCGTCATATATGTATTGAGTGTGAATCGGCCTTTATGCACATTTTTTTAAGATTTTACAAATTTTTCGCTCCGCGCGAATCGATTTGTTATAACGGATGCTTTTTTTTTTCTTAATTTGGCATCGAAGTTAGCGGTGATAAGGTGCTTATTGTGAACGCGCCACAAGTTTGAATATTTATTGTAAAATCTTATTTTCTTATTGTCTTGTTTCGTTTGTTGCGTCGCGAAAATCTTGTGCCGTGTAAATCAATCTTCCGTTATTCAAAATATTGGAAAATTGGTTTTCGTTTAGCATTTTTCAAAGCCCAAAACATTTAAGAATTTTTTTTTAATATCAGGGGAAGCTAAATTAAGTTAAAATAGCCGCACCATGTCTTCAGTGTGAACCGGCCTTTATTCACAATTCTCTTTTACTCACAAAAATGAGCTGACTTCAGTAAAGTATAAAAAAAGAAAAGTCAGTCAACAAATGTTTTTCTGTTTTTTCATTGCTCTTGTCGCTAATTTTTATTTTAGTTTTTTTTTTTTTAGATTGTTTCGAAAATTAAGTTCGAAATACCTACATCTGACTTGCCATTCGTTTATATATTTTTCTTCGATTTTATTTTTATTTTTCTGTTTTTCTTTTTGCCTTGGCTTTTTTGAATTTCGTTCCTCTCGTCTTTATCACCATTTTCAGGGAACACTTTCCTTTTAGTACATTCTTATGGAAACTAAAACGACTTCTTAATTGAGCAGATATACAGGGTGTATTACGACCGATACCAGTGCCAATAGACTCAAAAAGACATTCAGCTTAAATAATCACTAAGGAGTCACTGGATGCAGGCAATAATTCACTAAAAATTTCAACAGAAACAATTGCCAAAGAATTACAAAAGAGAAGTATAATTGACAGTTTTTGTCAAAAATATAAACAAGAGACGATCGATTGTTTAACAAATGTAAGGAATAAGAAATAAAATGGCCGTCGATGTATAGCTCTACTCATTTCTTTCCATTGCTTCCTAGTATTTGGCTTTATTGATTTTCAGGAAATTAATTTTGACTCTGTCAGTATCGATAAAACATCGAAGATCGTCGTTGTTTCCGACCTCTGGCAAAATTTAAAAATCGACTAAGCAGGAACTTGTCCGCCCTAATTCGAAGGGCTTAAAACTTCCTTGTCGGCATCTGCAACTTCTTATACGGTTTTTGCAGCCGAAGTGTTCCGATTAGTTACGAGAAAGCGAGCAAGTATCGAGAGTTTCATCGCGTACGCGCATCCCAAACTGGGCGCAGATGTCCTTCGCTCGAGTGAAGGCGCCGAGTCGATCGCTTTGGGACAATTTTATAATTTCTTTTTATCTAAAGTAAACAACTTTCTGTACAAAATACCTGTTTTTTTACTTTTAAATCTCGACGAATCTTCGAAATTACACGAGAAGCTACCAGATGGCCCCAGATAGTACAGCAGGAATAAAAACTGTAAATAATATGTTCGGCATCTCTAAGAGGGATGAACTGACGTCACCTGACGGGAACTAAACTCTGTTCTTGATCACAATATTTAAATAATAAAATGTCCAACGTCTCTAAGAGGGGTAAAATGACATCGCCTGACGGGAATTAAGATGTGAATTCAAACTCTGTATTCGTAATCACGGTATTTAAAGAATTTCTCTGGGGTCTCTAAGAGGGGTAAAAAGACATCACCTTAACGGGAATTAAATTCTTTATTCGTGATCATGGTATTCAAATAGTCTATCCGATATCTCTAAGGCCCAGTGCATTAAGAACAGAGAGAATTACTATACGCCAAATATCCTTTAACCTTTCTCCATATCTAAGTCACTTATTCCAGGGATAGTATTTATCGGATGATTGTAAAAACAGGCCTAAGAGTAAAATGATATCACCTGATGGGAATTAAACTCTTTATTCGTAACCACAGTATTTAAATAATTTGTCCGGCATCTCTAAGAGGGATGAAGTGACATCACCCGACGGGAACTAAACTCTATTCTTGATCATGACGATTAATTAATTCATTAATCTGTCCGGCGTTTCTAATAGTGAGAAAATGACATCACCTGTTGGAAACTAAACCCTTTATTTGTAATCACGGTACCCAGCGCCTCTAAAAGGGGGAAAATAACATCACCAGACGGGAACTAAACTCTTTGTTCATGACCACAGTATTTGAATAATCTGTACGGCCTCTTTAAGAGGGATAAAATGACATCATCTGACGGGAACTAAACTTTTCTTGATCACATTTAAGTAATCTCTAAGTATGGGCCACGGTACTATAAATAAGATTGCTGGAATTTTTTGAAGGTCTCAAAAACGGTCATTTTCGCGAATCTGGACCGACACCCGCTCTCCGAACCGCATTAGCAAATTTCTCGGTCACGACGACTCTTATGAACTACCCAATGTTTTCTATCAACATCTTCATCTGCATCCTATTTTCTAGTTAGAAATGGGTACTTATGGCTGATAATGATAGTTTCACTATCGAAGAAACGTTTTTAGAAACAACTTCCGAATGCCTCAGCTATTAGCTAGCAGCCCTTCGGTAGATGTATTCTAAAAGAATGAAAACCCGGAGTATATGAATGAAGGAAGGGTGTACTACCCCCAAACAGGCATCCCAACTTTTTTTCTGAACAGATCTCTCCTGTATACTGGCGGGCGTACAAAACGAGCCATGTCTTGAAGCTAAAACGTCGCCTTTTAATGGTCTCATTTGCTGTTAAGTCTTTTATTTCGGTCAACTTTTCTTCTAGCTTCTTCCGTAGTTCTCTGGGATAGTTTAAGAAATTTTGATTCAAAAAGTCCGTTAGAATCTGACGGTTCCAGCATGGTTGCCAAAACGACAGGCGACCTCGTGCCGCCCCTGTCTTTGCAATGGATTCTTCCCGGTTCGTTAGTATTTATTTTACTGAAACGTTTGTGATGGCTCCTTTTGGATCAGGTGATCCCCTTCCTTTCCTTGTGACGGCGTTCAATCACGTCAGTAATTCTAAACGCGTAGAGGGCTTTGGGTTCTTCAACCATTTTGTGTATTCCTCAGACGGGAATGGGAATGTTGAACGGGAAATACTAAACCGTGTTTGAAAAGTGTAAGCCATTGTAAGCGTCCTCCTATGCTTCTCGAAGCCTTATCTATGCAACTACATTTATGGCAAATAGGTTTTGGGCGCTGATCAAGGCGTAACGTATGTTTTCTCTTTTATTGCTTAGGTTTCTTTGGCTTTGAAAAATTAAAAAACTAAAATTAACTTCGGTGGTGTGATGAACTTGTGTGGTGCGCCGGTCGAAGAATTAAGATTCAGGTTAGTGCAGAGTCAATTATTCACACACACTTTAACGATTTTGTAGTAATAACATCGCTAAATGAACAGTCGGTAACAATCTGCCAATTAGATAGCTAAAAGTCAGTGCAGTCCTTGATTAAAATTAGTTAATTGTCTGATAATCCGTTTTGTCCGGGCGGGTCGTTACGTGGCATTCCTGAAACCTACTGGGTGGTTATTCCCCAGTGGACCGTGAGGAGGGAACCTCGTGCGTTATCCCTTGGTTCTCATTGCACCACCTACAGGGGGCTATGGTTATCCTAGCCGGGGAATGCCAGTCTATTAAATCTAGTGGTTAGATTCCTGAAACTTTCTGGGTGGTTATCCCCCAGTAGACTGTGCGTTATTCCTTGGTTCTCATTCCACCACCTACAGGGGGCTATGGTTATCCTAGCCGGGGAATGCCAGTCTATTAAATCTAGTGGTTAGATTCCTGAAACTTTCTGGGTGGTTATCCCCCAGTAGACTGCGTTATCCCTTGGTTCTCATTGCACCACCTACAGCGGGCTATGGTTATCTTAGCCGGGGAATGCCAGTCTATTAAATCTAGTGGTTAGATTCCTGAAACCTTCTGGGTGGTTATCCCCCAGTAGCCTGTGAGGAGGAAACCTCCTCGTGCGTTATCCCTTGGTTCCTATTGCACCACCTACAGCGGGCTGTGGTTATCCTGGCCGGGGAATGTTAATGATAGTTAATTTCTAAGTTGGCCCTGCAGGACGAGGAGCTTTGTGCGTTATCCCGGGCTCCTGTGACATTTGCTAGCGTCGGCATTGTAATGCCGGTGACAAAACGTGAACTAATTGATTCACGGTTACCACCGTCCAAGCCTGTCTTTAATTACTGTTGAAAGTTGTTTAAACTACAATGATTATCGAGATGGCGATTTTCTGCGTAAAACGATAAACAGCTTAAGTGTGTACACTTATTCGAAGAGCAAAGTTCATTAGCGATATTAGGTGCAGTTGAAGTTTTACGTAAGGATTGGACCGGCATGTTTCTGTTATTGACGGCCAAAACGTTACATAATGATTAACGTAATCGATTTATGGAATTCTGATATCAGGAAAATGCTGCAGGCGGTTTATTCACGTAATTTGGTCGACATTGCGACCCCGTTTAAAAAAAGAGAAATAAATATTGATTCGAATTCAGCGTTTGTTTGAAACCGTAGTCTTACACATAATAGGCGCAAACGTCACCGTCACCGTCATATCACGATCATACTAAACAACAGTGAAGGCATTACTGGAGTGTCAAGGTTGCCCGCCTGACGGCCAACTGTCGGCGTCTGCGATCCTTCGTTCAATCTTTGTAGCCAAAGTGCTCCGATTAGTTACGATAGTTTTAAGGTGCAGCACCAGCTGCAGGCGTCTTCGCTCGAGTGAAGGTCAGCTGGGCTGTCGCCGAATCGACCGGGTGCTTACGAATAATCCAATTTTTCAATTAAAAATAGGACCTTGTGAGATAATTAGTTTGAAATGTAACAGAGAAATATTCAATTTTTTGTAACATCACGCGTCTGCTCCCCCTCGTCCGTGTCCCCCCCACAGTAAACCTGCAAACAAGCAGAGTTCGCAGACTTTTTTTTCCCCAAACTGACGTGCGTTTCCGACACGCATTTATAACTTTTCGGCCGAAACTTTTTCGCTTATCTGCCAGTCATTTCACGTTTTCCATTTTCCGCGTCGCGTCGTTTTATTTCTTTCGGCGATCAAGGCTTCATGATGCCGCCCGAAACGGCTGATATTTAATATAATTCCTGTTTTAAATGTTGGGGCCGCCGCCGCCGCCAGCCGTTGTTGTTGGTTTTATTGAAAGTAAATATTCCCCCACGGCCGAGTATGTGGAAGCGTCCGCATAAATTTGAATAAATCGATGCACGCGCGCTAACTTACACGCCGGATTGCGTAATTAAGTGCGTAATACGATTGTTGCCCTTGTTCTTGTATTAAGGCGGATTAATATTCATGAAGAGGCGTCGTCGGCGAGGTTCTAGAAACGCGGGGAAATAGCGTGTGCGTGGCAGTTTTCATCTCATTCGGCGAAACTGAAAGAAATCAACTGTAACTAACGCGATTACAAAATTATTAAATGTGACGTGAATAATTTAATCACCGTTGAGAATCATGTTGAAGACGATAACTAGCTTCATATTCTAATGCAGTGGTGGAAAATGAAAAATCCTAAATGGTACAGCGCGTTTCCACCACAGTCGAGATTTTTAGATATAACCCCTGTTTATGTACACATACAATACACGAACATTACACAAAGTGTATTTAATCAGTATCCAACCATTGTATTGGTTAATTTAATTTTCCATCAATAAATCAACGCGCGTACACGCACGCAACGCTTTGATTAATATGTACAAATGTGAAACACGGATTTGATTAGCGCACCGGAATTCGATTTGCGCGTGATGATATCGAACAGAACTAATATTTGCTAATACAGACGCGTTTAATAATAATACCCGGAGCGGAAGACGTGCGTGAAGAACTGAAAAGCTCGACGATTTTTCAAGATCTCAATGCAATTACAGTAATGGCGCTATAGAACGGAATCGCATTACTCTTCGCCTTCTCTATTACAATAACCAGAATTCCGATTTGACTTTCTGTGAAATTATTCCTCGCAAGTAAATATTTGAGGATGGCATTAAGTGGGTCGCCCTCGTTCGTTCGGGTATATGAGTTTCATTTTTTGATGGGCGGAATAAAACCGTGGGCTGAAAATAGCCGGGGCAAACAAGAAGTCCGTAAACTGAATCAACAGCGTGATTGACGGCAACAAGATATAAAGGAAGCGGAGCCCGACCGAACAACGCCAAATATAAACCCCCGAAGGCGCTGAGAGGCCGAGAGGCGTCAATTAAGGCCGATTTCAAAAATTCTAATTTTGAACGGCTCATGCGTGCGTGTGTGCGCGTGTGATGTCCAAGGGGGAGGAAGACCTGCTGACACGAACGCCGGTGGTTACGGTAACGTGACCAGAAAATGCGTTGACATGTGATGCCCTGCCCTACCCTTATCTTAATAGCGTACAACATCGAGGAATCTCGTGCCTCGACGTCGTTTGAAATTGTAAGCTTTGGAGAAAAGAATATATTTTTCGTGTATACCTTAGCGCCATCTAGAGCCGTGTATTATCTAGTTTAAATCACGAATTCCGACGAGCCTTAAATAGTCAAGAAGTGCAAGGAATTCGAAGGAAGTAAAATTTCTTCAATAAAACACATCATCAGGCCCAAACACCACTATTCCCCACACATCACCAGACCCACAAAATGCCAGGCCCAACATCAACAGGTCCACACGCCACCAGGCCCACACACGACTATTTCCACACACCACCAGACCCATACAATGCCAGGCCTAACATCAACATGTCCATACGCCACCAATCCCACACAACACCAGGACCAACACCACCGGGTCCTTACACAACCAGGCCCATACACCACTGGGTCCACTCACCACCAAAGCCACACAACACCAGGCCCAATATCACCCACTTGCCTAAGTAAAATTATACATTTATTAGAAAAAAGCTAATAGTAAATTTTCCACAAAAAGATTTTTTATTTATTGTGTTATTTACTGTGAAAAAGTGGTATGTAGGCCGTCAGATCCACACCCCATCAGGCTCACACACCACTATTTCCATACACCACCAGACCCATACAACGCCAGGCCCAACATTAACAGGTCCACACGCTGTCAGGCCTACACATCACCAGAACCACACAATACTAGGCCCAACATCAACAGGTCTACACGCCACTAGGCCCATGCGCAACCAGGCCCACACACCACTGGACCCACACACCACCAAACCCACATAACATCAGGCTCAATATCATCAGGTCCACACACCACCAAGCCCACACACCACAAGGTCCCTCACCACCACTTGCCTAGGTAAATTTACACATTTATTTTAAAAGAAAGCTAATTGTAAATTTCCCACAAAAAGATTTTTTATTCACTTTGAAAAAGTGGTGTGTAGACCGTCAGATCCACACACTATCAGCCCCACACATCATTATTCCCACACACCACCACACCCACACAACGCCAGGTCCAACATCAACAGGTCCACACGCCACCAGGCCCACTTATCATTAAGTCCACACACCTCTAGACTTTCGCACCACTAGACCCATACAAAACCAGGCCCAACACTACCAGGCCCATACACAACCAGGTCCACACACCACCAAACCCACACAACATCAACCCCAGTACCATCAGGCCACACATCACCAGGCTCACACACCACTGGGCCCACACACCACCAAACCCACATAACATCAGGCCCAATATCATCAGGTCCACACACCACCAAACCCACATAACATCAGGCCCAATATCATCAGGTCCACACACCACCAGGCCCACACACCACAAGGTCCCCCACCACCACTTTCCTAAGTAAAATTACACATTTATTAAAAAAAATAATTGTATATTTCCCACAAAAAGGTTTTTATTCATTGCGAAAAAGTGGTGTGTAGGCCGTTAGATCCACACACTATCAGGCTCACATACCACTGTTCCCACACACCACCAAACCCACACAACGCCAGGCCCAACATCAACAGGTCCACACACCACTAGGCACGCATACCATCAGACCCACACAATACCAGGTCTAACACTTTTTTTAATGGGGTCGGGGAATCTTCTTAAGAAGGCTTCCCGGCAAACCCCGGGGCCCGTGCTGGATTCATTGGGGAAGGTGACCCTAGCGCCTACCAGCTAAACCCCTTTCCTCTCACGCTCTACGCGGGGGGGACCGCCTCTCGGCATTACTTCCTCCTGCGTGCGTTGGCTTTAATTTTTTTGGGTCTTAACTCGTCCGTGCTCTCTTTTCCTCATTACACTTTTCCCTCATGATAGTCTTTAGCATTCCCGCCACGCTGTTCCAGGTCTGTTCACTGCGAGCCATTATGTCGGCTATGCTTTCTACTGTGATCACCTTCCCACATTCTTCGCCTGTTTTCTTTCGCAAGTCTTCCCATTTCCTGCATACAAACAGCGTGTGCTCCGGCGTATCTTCCTCGGAGCGGAACCAGCACTGGGCGGAGTCGAGTTTTTTTTGATTCCAGATAAATATGTGCCGAAGGCCACGTGTCCGGTGAGGGCTTGAGTCATATGATAGTCGGTCTCACCTCTTTTCATGGTGCACTACGCTTCGACGTGTCCCTGACGAAGACTTTGGCCCACCTGTATAGGAGTTCCATCTGAGCTGCCATATTTTTGTACAGCTCCTTCTTCATCTGGTGCCCCTACTCATAGACTTTGATCCTCTCCTCCACCCTTAGTACGATGGGGAGGACAGCCGCGATAACCAGGATTGCCTCGGTTGGCACCGTTCTGTACGCCGAACTTACTCTTACTCCTACCAGGCCCACACATAACCAGGCCTACCACCACCAAATTCACACAACACCACACCCAATATCACCATGCCTAAGTAAAATTACACATTTATTTTAAAAAAAGTTAATTGTAAATGTCCCACTGCGAAGGAGTGGTGTGTAGGCCGTCAGATTGACACATCACTAGGCCCCCACACCACTACACCCACACAATGCCAAGCCCAACATCAACATATCCACATACCAAGGCCCATACAACCGGACCCATACAACACCAGGCCCAACACCACCAAGCCCAACACCACCAAGCCCACGTATCACTAGACTCACACATAATCAGGCCCACACACTACCAAACCCATACAACACTAGGCCCAACACTACCAGGGCCACACATCATCAGGCTCGCACACTACCAGGGCCACACATCATCAGGCTCGCACACCACCAGGCTCACCATCGCTTGTTGTTTTTTTATTCACTGCGAACCACTATTCCCACACACCACCAAACCCAGAAAACACCAGGTTCAACACCAACAGGCCCACAGACAACCAGGTTCACACTCCACCAAATCCACAAACACCAGGCCCAATACTACCAGGCCCGCACACCAAAACGCCCACCACCACTTGTCGTTTTTTTATTCACTGCGAACTTAGCTTCTACAATTTATTAGAAATTTAAGAAATACTCTCTCTTCCTGCCAAGAGATGACGTTCGAAAGCAGTCACTTAACGACTGTTTTTCTTTGCTGAAGCCTAATATGGCATTGGAATTGGCGTTAGGTCAATGGCCAACTGCATTTGGCATCTACTTGACCTTTCCAATTTGACTAGTAAGTCCTCAGCTCAGCACCATCTCATCAGTATCTGTTATTGCGGCAGTAATTAGTGTCTACAATGCAATTGACAAGATGGACGGCTGTGGTCAAAACAAAAGAGACATTTTAAATCGTTTTTCTCGCTGGCTCAGAAGTAGCGCACGCACCTCCATTTCATTCAAGAGGTGTCGTAAGCAGACTTCGGACATTTCATGGTTACGCAATGAGAGGGCCATTAAACTTCCATTTCCTAAGTTGCTGGTGATTGTTAAGAGATGGCGTCCTAAATTATTAAATTAAAAAGTTCTATGTTGGTCGAAATTCCATTAAATTAGAGTTAGCTGCATCAACATTCTCTGAAGTGCCCCCTGCTTAGCGTCATCTCATCAGCATTTATTGCAATTAATACTGCAATTAATAGCAGTTTTGACAGAGTAATGGTTGCAACTTTAGAAGTATCAAAAGCAGCTGTCGTTATTTAAACACTAATGAGATGGCGTTGACTGGAAGACCTAATTGAAATTGATGTGTCATTTAATAAAGTCGGCAACACTTACTACAAGCAACACAACGCCATCTCATTGGAGTTTTAAGTAATGACTGTTGCTATATAAACGCAGCCGTTATTTAAATGCCAATGAGATGGCGTTGATTGGACAGGAGACCTAATTGGAATGGCCATACAGACCTGTCGGCACTTATTGCAATAAATACAACAACGCAACTCATCAGAGTTTTAAATACTGACGCAGTCGTTATTTAAATGCTAATGAGATGGCGCTGAATGGAAGACCTAATTGGAATATTGCCTGTGTAGAGATGGCGTTTTAAATCGTTCGTCTTGTTATTGCCAAAAGATGTGCGAACCCCCACAATTCTTCCATATTTGCAAACAAGTTTAAGAGGAAGAAAAGCATTCACTTTATTGGAGATCACGAGCCGATGGTTTTTGTTTGTTTGTTTTCGCAAGCGATTAGGCAAAAATGCAATAAATTAAACTAGCCGAACGGAAACCGACAAGCGAAAATAAACGAGCCCTTCGCAGACGATTCATCGATTTCGTTTCTCCGGCGTCAATTAATTCTGTTTGTGCCGTGGAATACGGGCGAGAGCTTCGACGCTCGCCGAAACTAAGGCGAGCTTCTGCTTTTAATTCTTCGCCATAAAACAGACGGAGATTGAAAATGAAGTGCCCGGGTTGAATTTTGAAATACGTTGCGTTCGCTAAGTCAGAATAAATCCTCCTCACGCGCGTACAAATTTGCCAAAAAGTAATCACCGATTCGGATAGGAGGAGGCATTTCAATTTATTCAATTTCACGCAATTCACGTTTTTTATTAGTACCCGATGGAATTTTACGCGATAAAATATCGTTGTTTGTATGCCGGACGTTTTATTTGCGGAAACAAAACAGCGTTTTTGTTTTTTGAATATTTGCAGTTATTAATAATCAAAGAGCGTATGGGCCTAGCGGCGGGGATTTCTGCTATTCGAAATCGTTTCACTTTCAGCGATTTTATGATATGCGCTTTTCCGCATACGAGCTTTTGATGATTTTATATTTGTTTGTTGGTGAATGCATGGTGAAATGCATTTTTTCGGAATGTGGGATAATACTGATCAAAAAAAAATTTTTGACGGTGTTGCCTGAAAGCATATTCGACTTATTTTCCTTTACCTGCTATATTCTTTAACCTCCTTACAAACTGAGTAAACGAATTTGTTTCCTCTCCTTTCCGTGGCTGCTTTTTAAAACCTTCCTTATCGAAGAACTTTTACGTGGGGAGACGTCAACCAAATTCGAATTTCTCTGCCCGTGCGGAGCTTCTAAGCAAGAAATAGCTACCACTAGATGGCGAACAGCTCTTGTTTCTTGCTAACTGTGACGTGCAACGTTTAGGAAGTCACCAAACTTTCATGAACTCCTCTCCCCCTAAAGCTTGCCGCAACTTCACCGCCGAAATGGTGGAGGCGCGAGTAATAACCGTTATCACTGCCGGAATATTTTAAATCTGCGTTTCTCGATTATGCTAACCGACTTACACGAGCCAGAAAACCGGGGGAAAACAGCAATTTCATCGAATTAGAAAACACTCGTTCCATTATGTCGTAACCTAGTTAGAAGCAGTCATATTATTTCCCGCGTAAATTTAATTTACGTTCGCACGTATTTTGAGCAAAGCCCTCGCTCATGAGACAGTTGCAACTTATCTATCTGCTGCATTTAACCGATAACAACGTGTGTCTCCCGTCTAATTGCAACAGTTAGGTTAATTCCATCATCCATCTCCGAAGAGAGAACTTGCTGTCAGCGTATGTACGGTATTCGGCGACACGTTTGCAATTATTCGCGTTAAGTACTCGCTCGTCATTGTAGCTGGTGGTGGAGTTGAATTCGACAGACAGTGTTTGATGGACCGCAAATTGCTCGGATGTTTATTCGATTCACACTCGGTTGACAGGTAAAGAGGAAAGTTCGTAATTAAAAAAGACCCTTTTTCGCTCCTCTTACTTCGAATTTCATTGGTCTGGATCGATTATTAAAGTTCTGCTGGCGCAGTTAGTGATGGGCTCAAAATTTGCGTGGATTGGCAACAAAAATATGAACTTGACCTTTAAACGGAATTGACAAATCAATTTAGCTTTTTTTGGAATAAAGTTTATCCTCGCGAGCTACGTGTCCGTCACAAACATTTCGGCATATTTTTACGGCCCAATATTACGCGTTACATTTCCCTTGAATTTTTCCCTTATGTCGTTATTCTTCGCGTATGACGTTTAGTACTTTATGATACATTTGATAGAAAAGCAGGAAATTGCAATTATGAAAAATGCATTGAAATTTAAAGTGGTCACCTGGTATAGGTATTTCACTATATAAAGTGTAAGGTGAACTGAAAATAAAAGAAAATCGATGATTTCTCAATGGAAGTTCAAAAAATGCAACAAACCACTTAGAACCGAAACGAGCCGTTTTTCTCTCCGCGGCGGCTTTTTAAATGCTTCCTTATCGAAGAACTTTTAAGTGGAGCGACGTCACTTAAGTCAATCAAATTCGAATTTCTCTGCCCGTGCGGAGCATCTAAGCAAAAACCAGCTACCACTAGATGGCGGAGAAGTCTCGTTATTTATCAATTCTGACGTGCAACGTATGCCGAAATACTCTGTCGTTGGCTTCACTTATCGACTCAGCAGAGAAGGTACGAATTTGTTGAATCAGCGTTTCCCATGGAGACAGTCTGTGTTAAGAACAACAGAAATGCATCATAAAAAGCGCCAATCTAAAAGTCGAAATGAAAAATGGAAAACTTTACCGAAAAGAGAACGGGAACTGCCGTTTTCTTCCCATCGGCAGCTTGTAACTTACTTTTACTTTAAACTTACAACAGCAAAAAAAAGATTTTGACTGAAATAAAATAACTCCAGCCAAGCAATGAGACTCTTTTCTTTTAACAAATTGTAAACTTCAGGTCGCAGGAAATTATAGAATTTTATCAAAATTGTAAGGGAAGAAGACATGCAATTTTTAGAGGGCGCCACTAAATTCTGTTTATTCTAAATGAGGCGTAGAATTTAGAAGATCGTCTCATTTATTTAAAGACATACGAGGACTACAAATAAAACACAGAAGAATTCATAAACTATATATATAAACTTTAATGTGAAAAGTTGAAACAGTTTGAACAAATATCAAGGTCAAATATTATTAACCAAATATGAGCTCTTAAACTATTTGTGGTCTAGACCAAATCTTAATAAAAAAAAATAAACAAGATTCTGTATGAATTTGCATTACTTAAAGAAATTCAGATCAAATGAGAGTTCACCAAATTTCCGTAAAGACAGCACGAACTTGTCACATACAAATTGTTCTTGTACTATGTTCGACAATAACAAAATAACGTTAAGAAATGTGTAATTTACATTTCGTTCAGAATTCAATTCGGATCTCTCCGGTACCTGTCTTCAATGTGGTTGAACTAACTTCTCAGATTCCTTCATAACAACAGACGCAAAAGGAGTTTGCAATAAATCTGATTCCTTCATAACAGACGCAAAACAGAAGTTTACAACAACTGCAGCAATTATTCAGCATCCAAATTCAGAACGAGTAGAATCATCATTCCGAATGAATGGCATCAACAGCCCCGTTCAGCGATTGCCCATTTCTTAGCGGGGAAACCCCTGCATAACCACTACGTACGATGGGACAGTCACAGTTCACAGTCGAAAATACTGCGTAGATTACCGCAATCTAAGACTTGATTAGATTCTATTAACACATACGACGCACACATCAAAATGATAGCCATTAATTTCACAATAAAGATCTTTCCAGAAGAAACACGATATACCGCGTACATGCCGTCACCACCATCTTGTTCTTACTATCAATCCCCCCTTATTACCCACTGAAAATTATTTTTTTAATTTAGTCATCTCATTAGAGTTTTGAACTATTAAAATTGCAAATTGTTTTAGTATAACTCAGAAAACGATATCGATTGAAGTTTAGGAAACAAGATACCAAAATAGAGAAAATCGCAAGATTGTCAGCAGAAAGATTACAGGCAACTGTTCTAACGATATTCTAATTCTAAAGGAACATAGTTTTGTGCGCCTTCATTAAGACAATAAAAATTTATTTATTTTTAAATCATCTGAAGAAGAACTTTTAAGTAAGGCGACGTCACTTGAGTCAACCAAATTCGAATTTCTCTGCCCGTGCGGAGTTCTAAGCAAAAAATAGCCACCACTAGATGGTGGACAAGTCTCGTTTTTTACCATTTCTGACGTGCAACGTTTGCAAAATTGGCTCCACTTGTCGACTCAGCAGAGAAGATACGAATTTGTTGAACCAGCGTTTTTTTTAAATACTTTTCTTTGTATTTTCTCGTTTAATCAATTATGTTCTATTTATTGCTCAAAATATTCAGTTTTAATTCCACAAATCCGGCCTTTAATAATCTCGAAAATAATTTTTGTAATTACGTTTAACTCCGCGCAATTTAGGACGTTCCCTTGCCGGCGAGTTTTGAGCTCAGATCTGAATTAAAACAAGAGAAACGAATTCTATTACAACGGCAATAACCAACTTTGATCAAGAATTTCGCACGCATGAATGCACATAATTTCCGCCGAACGCAATTAAACGCGGTTTCAACATTTAATTAAATTTTCATCGCGTCAAACGCGACATCCACTTTTTTATTCCGTTTACAGCGCGGTGCAGTGCATGTAATATTCATTTATATAATAGCAGGATGGCGGGAGTTTGCAATAAATTGTCTCTATAATCTCGGAATCATATTGACAAATTTATGCACAAACACAGTTTAGATCAGAACGTCGGATTGATTGAGCAAATTAAAACGAGGTTATTTCGTTGAACGATTTGGTGCAGTCATTATCTGATGAGAATTCACCAGGATATTTCCAGAATAATCATGAGAGACTGCGATTTTTTTTTTGGGTTGGACAGTAAGATGCACTGACACGTCATCGGGGTATTATCGGCAACGAACGGGCCGATGAACTAACCAGGCAGGGTGCGGGTATGGCATACCTTGGCCCTGAACCTGTTCTAGGTATAACCAAGAACGCTATTCGGGGCTTTTTTAGTCCGCACGGGCAGAGAAATTCAAATTTGGTTGACTCAAGTGACGTCGCCCCATTTAAAAGTTCTACGATGAGGAAGCTTTTAAAAAGCGGCAGTTCCTCTTTTCATTTCGGTAAAGTTTTCATTTTTCAATTCGATCTTTAGATTCATGCTTTTTATGCATTTCTGTTGTTCTTATCACAGACTGTCTCCATGGGAAATGTTGATTCAATAAATTCGTACCTTCTCTGCTGAGTCGACAAGTGGAGCCAAGGACAGAGTATTTCGCATGCGTTGCACGTAAGAATTGATAAAAAACGAGACTTGTCCGCCATCTAGTGGTGGCTATTTTTTGCTTAGAAGCTCCGCGCAGGCAGAGATGTTCGAATTTGGTTGACTCAAGTGACATCGCCCCGCTTAAAAGTTATTCGATTAGGAAGGTTTTAAAAAGCCGCCGCGGAGAAGAAAACGACAATTCCTGTTCTGATTTCAGAAGTTTTTCATTTTTCATTTTGATTATTAGATTGGTGCTTTTTATACATAGTTAGGTAGTTGGTAGCCGAGTGGTTCTGTCTGCCTGTTCGAATCTTCTTCGAGTGTGTATGGGTTCTATATGAGAGATGGGATTCTCATGGCTCGGACCGTATTCTGATTTAAACTGGCTCCTTCTAACTGGGTTTTGTGCGTTTCCTCAGTTTGTAGTAAAGTTGGGTGCTTCACGTGGGCACATAAATTCGAATTTGATTGAATCAAGTGACGTCGTCCCATTTCGATAAGGAAGGTTTTAACAAGCCGCCGCGGAGAGGATAACGGCAGTTTCCGTTCTCATTTCGGTAAAGTTTCCTTTATCTTCTCTTTCTTCTCCTTCTTTTCTTGATCTTCTCGTCAGAATTAGTAAAAAACGAGACTTGTCCGCTATCTAGTGGTGGCTATTTTTTGTTTAGAAGTTCCGCGCGGGCAGATAAATTCGTATTCAGTTGACTCAAGTGACGTCGTCCTATTTAAAAATTCTTCGATAAGGAAGGTTCTAAAACGCCGCCGTGGGGAGGAAAACGGCAGTTCCTCTTCTCATTTCGGTAAAGTTTTCATTTTTCAATTCGATTTTTAGATTCATGCTTTTTATGCATTTCTGTTGTTCTTATCACAGACTGTCTCCATGGGAAACGCTGACTCAACAAATTCGTATCTTCTGTGTTGAGTCGACAAGTGGAGCCAACGACAGAGTATTTCGTACACGTTGCACATCAGAATTGGTAAAAAACGGGACTTGTCCGCCATCTAGTGGTGGCTATTTTTTGCTTAAAAGCTCCGCACGGGGAGAGAAATTCAAATTTGGTTGATTCAAGTGACGTCGCCCCATTTAAAAGTTCTACGATAAGGAAGCTTTTAAAAAGCCGCTGCGGAGAGGAAAACGCAGTTCCTTTCGGTAAAGTTTCCCTTATCTTCTCTCTTCTCTCCTTCTTTTCTTCATCTTCTCTCCTCTCTCGTCAATCTTTTGTATTCGTTTATTTGTCTAGCGGAATTCCAAATAATTCTTTTGCGTTTGCATCAAAGTATTTAATTTTTCGTGGTTCTTTGACGCTTTGGTGACTATTTTTTGTTTAGAAGCTCCGCGCGGGCAGATAAATTCGAATTTGGTTGGCTCAAATGACGTCGTCGCACTTAAAAGTTTTTCGATGAGGAAGCTTTTAAAAAGCCGCCGCGGGGAGGAAAACGGCAGTTCCTGTTCTCATTTCAGTGATGTTTCCTTTCTCTTCTCTCCTCTCTTCTTCCCTTTATCTTCTCTCCTCTCGTCAATCTTTTGTTTTCGTTTATTTTGTCTAGCGGAATTCTAAATAATTCCTTTGCGTTTGCATCAAAGTATTTAATTTTTCGTGGATCTTTGAGGCTTCCTTTCATAGCTTCTTCTTTTGTTTTCTCGTTAGCTCATCAATTTTCGATTAATTCATCTAGCAACCGTCAGTTTTCTTTTGTTTTACACCCATTCTTCTTCATTTGCTTTCGTTTATCTTATTTTTCGAAATTCTAAGTGGTTTGTTGCATTTTTTGAACTTCCATTGAGAAATCATCGATTTTCTTTTATTTTCAGTTCACCTTACACTTTATATAGTGAAATACCTATACCTAAATTTCAATGCATTTTTCATAATTGCAAATTCCTGCTTTTCTATCAAATGTATCATAAAGCACTAAACGTCATACGCGAAGAATAACGACATAGGGGAAAAATTCAAGGGAAATGTATCGCGTAATATTGGGCAGTAAAATTATGCCGAAATGTTTGTGACGGACACGTAGCTCGCGAGGATAAACTTTATTCCAAAAAAAGCTAAATTGATTTGTCAGTTCCGTTTAAAGGTCAAGTTCATATTTTTGTTGCCAATCCACGCAAATTTTGAGCCCATCACTAACTGCGCCAGCAGAACTTTAATAATCGATCCAAACCAATGAAATTCGAAGGAAGAGGAGCGGAAAAGGGTCTTTTTTAATTACGAACTTTCCTCTTTACCTGTCAACCGAGTGTGAATCGAATAAACATCCGAGCAATTTGCGGTCCATCAAACACTGTCTGTCGAATTCAACTCCACCACCAGCTACAATGACGAGCGAGTACTTAACGCGAATAATTGCAAACGTGTCGCCGAATACCGTACATACGCTGACAGCAAGTTCTCTCTTCGGAGATGGATGATGGAATTAACCTAACTGTTGCAATTAGACGGGAGACACACGTTGTTATCGGTTAAATGCAGCAGATAGATAAGTTGCAACTGTCTCAAGAGCGAGGGCCTTGTTCAAAATACATGCGAACGTAAATTAAATTTACGCGGGAAATAATGTGACTGCTTCTAACTAGGTTACGTCATAATGGAACGAGCGTTTTCTAATTCGATGAAGTTGCTGTTTTCCCTCCCGGTTTTCTGGCTCGTGTAAGTCGGTTAGCATAATCGAGAAACGCAGATTTAAAATATTCCGGCAGGGATAACGGTTATTACTCGCGCCTCCACCATTTCGGCGGTGAAGTTGCGGCGAGCTTTAGGGGGAGAGGAGTTCATGAAAGTTTTCGTGACTTCCTAAACATCTTTTTTTTATTGAAAGTGAATAATTTAATGACTTTTTTTTCGTAAAGTCGCTTTAAAAATACGAAAACAATCGTATTTTTTTTTTCTTATTTTAAAGGAACTTCAAATTCGAAAGTTCTATTATGTAAACGACACTTTTAATATAAACAAAACAAAACAGCGGCTTGCATCTTCAAATATGGCTTCGCCATCAGGGTGGTGAGATTAAGCTTACAACAAAGTTGCATCAAAGAATGCATCCATTGTTGTATCTTCGTTTTCTTTTTTTTTGACGATCACTGTAAACAATTGGAACAATTTTATTTTTTCTTATCAATAATATTTCTTCTTTCTCTTTTCCCGTTTCTTCTTGAACGGTTCCCTATAAACAACCTGTTTCTTCGCCGTCAACTGTCAATTGTTTCCAATTGCTGTAAGCTGTTTTCTTTTTCTTTTGTTTTTCTCTATTACATTTTTCCTTTCTTTTCTTGACACTTGTTTCCAGACGCTGCAATAACACAGGTGAACATTGATTCTGCGGCATGGGATTTATTAGTCAAACTTAGGTAATTATGATCTACTAAATACGAAAATAATAACATCTTTGTTAAATTGACTCCACTTTTTGAGATAAAAGAAATCCATTCATACTTGAAATAATTAAAGAAAAGAGTCCAATATATTTAAAAGCTTTTATTCAAATGATTCTTGACAACTGATACAAAGCTTGTCCATGCTTCCAGTTCAACCTGAGTCATGTGATTTATGAAATCATCGTTGTTCATAAGAGTTCGGATTTGTGGTCCATCAAAGATGCCTGCTTTTAATATTTTTGTGCTGAGGGCAGGAAATGATTGACAAATATATTTGAAGCAATCACCATTCGTATCTAAAGCTTTCACAAACTGTTTCATAAGCCCAAGTTTAATATGTAGTAGCGGAAGAAAGATATTTTCTCGACTTATCAATGGTTCATGAATGATGTTAGATTTTCCTACGGTTATATTTATTCTCGACGCCAGTCTTTCCTACCCCTGTGTTCATTTTTTGCACGACAAAGAAAACAGGGATATTTAGTGTATCCACTTTGCCATACCTAATAAAAACTTTACCATTTTTAAATCTACACACACTGACCACTGATGTTGGACAAACGAAATTTTCTCTAAAACAAGTTTGATATTTTGATATTCTTCCTGAAGTTTAGTTGAATGACCTTTCGGGATCGAAGCTAATTTATTTCCATTATGCAGTAACACACATTTCATACTTATTTTGAGCTATCTATGAAGAGTCGCCAATCTTTTGGTTCATATACTGGAAGGCCCATTAAATTTAAAAGCCCAGAAATATCGTTACAATATACTATATCATTTGTCTCAGCGAAATATGGAAGTAGTGTTGTGCAACGTAGTGGAGAATTTAACGAGTGATTTAACATATACCATACTTTTAATTGCACTGTTTATCACGAGAACTGGAGTCAATTCAAACAAACTAATTGTATGATGAGTACTTCATAATCATATTGTATCGAAATTGACTACACAAACTCAAGCCGCAGAAAAAAAAAATTTCTTGTTGCCCTGTGTAATCGGACCAATTTTCTTTTGTTTTGTTTTTTCAGTATTATAGGTTTTTTTTCTTAACAATTTTTTCTAATCGCTGAAATCAACAGGATCGATCTTCTTTTGTATTTGTTTCAATATTATTTCTTATTTTCCTTTTCTTCTCTTGACAATTGTTTCTAATTGCTCTAAAAACGGAATTAATTTTCTTTTGTTTTTACTTTCCAATATTTTCTTTCTCTATTTAACTTGAAGGCTTCCGCGGCCGTCGTCCATTGTTGAATTCTTGACTTCCGGTTGGAACCGCGTGTCTCAACGACTAACGCGAAGCAGCAGCAAGACCAACAGCAGCAGCAGTAGCAGCATCACCACCAGCAGCAGCCCTGAGGAAGTTCTTCTGCAACGAAGAACGAAACGTCGGCAGTGAAGAAATCCGAGACACGCGGTTCCAACCGGAAGCCAAGAATTCAACAATTTTCTTTCTCTTTTTCTTGACAATTGTTTATAGTCGCCGCAAACAATTGGATCAATTTTCTTTTGTTTCGTTTTTCACTGTTATATCTTCGTTTTGTTGTTTTCTTGATAATTGTTTCTAATCGCTGTAAACAACTGGATCAATTTTGTTTGTTTTCATCGTTAATGTCTTCCTTCTCTTTTCCCGTTCCTTCTTGATTGATTCCAAGCAACCTGTTTTTTCGCCGTCAACTATCAATTGTTTCTAATCGCTGTAAATAATTTTTTTTCTATTAAATTTTCCATTTCTTTTCTTGACAGTTGTTTCTAGACAACGGGACCAATTTTATTTATAATTATAAACAAAACATGACGATTTGAAGAACGCCACCATGAACATCTTCTTGGAACTCGTGTGCATCACGTCACAACTTGACCCAAACGCAGATTATTATTCGTAGTTAATCGGAAACTGCTGCTACCGGGATTAAAGACACATCACCCAGTGACCGAACGCATAATTGGCATTCGAATTATGTCATAGTGTGTGATCAAGTTCCGAAAATCTCTCTCTGCATCCAGTACCATGGTTTGGCGACCAAGTCGACGTAAGTGTGTACAGACGCCTGCATTAGCTTGAGTGGGCGTAGTAAGAATCAAAAATCAGCATTTTGTAAATCACTAAGTTCAATTCGCAAGTTAAACAAATACTCGATAGCACATCGTCAGCGCGACCTTGAATATCACGTCCACCCAGAGAAATGTAAACAAATGTTACGGCGGCTTGCTTCTTCAAAGGCAGCTTCGCCGTCACGATAATGAGACTGACCTTTCCAGAATCTGAATTCCTTTTCGGACTCAGTGTCCTCAATCCCCTAAGTTGGCACCGTTCCTATTTGTCGCTCCCCCATCCTTACTCCTGCACTGTCGCCATCCCCCGTTTGATAAAATCAACTGGTCACGATGACACAAGAATATTTTTTAGTGACACTTTTGCCTTTAATCCCGGTAGGAGCAGTCTCCAATTAACTACGAACAAAAATCTGCATTTTGAGTCAAATTGTGACGTGATGCACACGAGTTCCATGAATATGTTCATGGTGGCGTTCTTCAAATCGTCATGTTTTGTTTATAATTAAGCAAACTTAGGCCGAATGCGGTACTTTGTCACCAAAATTTAATTTAAATTGACTTGCCTCTCACTTACCTTCGACAGATGACAAGTTTCTGCTGACTAACGTATCAGCTGTTCTCCGGGCTAGCAAAACAGTGAAGAATGGGGTGGGTCAAACGAGATGGTAAGACTTTTCACTGGTGCGTCAAGGTAGATATAAACAAAATTAACGTTAACAATCTTACTATTTATTGGCGAATACCACTTCTTACAAATGCATAAAAATACTAATAACTATAACTAAATTAGTTTTGTCCAAAGTTGACAAACTCTGTGTTTAATCGAAATAAAAAAATAATTTTAATAATGCAATGCATGGCATTTGGCCGAAGATTCGCTCTCCAAAATTACTGTACAGCAAGCATGCAGTAATATCGCAACAATAAATAAAATTCAATTCAAAGGTACCAATAATAAAACATCAACGTATTTTTGCGGGACATCCCCGCCCTCTATGATTGCTGTCCCGCGATGCTGATCCGGGATGGACCGGTTCAAAGCGGTTTCGATATGGGCGTCGACTCGGACTTATTAATATTTCAGCTGCGTAGAAAGTCGCTACTAAAAGCTGGTACGGAAAATTGATACTCGAAAAGCTGTTACCGGAAAAAGAAGCCGGTACTGGAAAAAGCTGCTAGAAAAAGCCACCTGGGAAAAAAAAAGCCTAAAGAAGAACGAAAATATTAGCGTCCATTTTGTGTACACGCCACATGCACGTTTTACGTTACCTGGGATTTTCTAGAATTCCAGGCTTAGACTGGAGCTATATATGCTCCAACTCGTTCGGAAGAGCAACAGAAATTCCGACACAGTCGTTTAATTGAACTCTTCTCACACAAAGGGCAAGAATTCCGGGAACACATAAAACACGTTGCACTAAGACGAAGTCCGAACGTAAAAGAACGATAGAACAATGGTGATCGGTACACGTGGTGCCCCATAGCTAATGAGCTTCGAATTTGCGAAGGAGGGATACAAGATTGCCAACTGTATCGACAGCGGGTCAGATATCGTCTCGATTCCGCGTTTTCTTTTGTGGGAAACTTGAAACGTAACAACTTATGACTTTGATGACGCATTGTACAAATGTTCTTTTCGCCATTTTCTAATGTAACTTCGTTGCAAGGTTAATCTCAGCGCCATGATGACGAAGCCGTCTTTGAAAATGCAAGCCGCTGCGTAACATTTGTTTATATTGTAATGTTTTTAGATTTATTTTGATTTGTTTTTAAATGAAACACTTGATGAAACTTATAACTAATTTATTAGTACAAGACTTAACACTAATTTATTTATAACGGACTAAGACTAATTTATTTTTACAAGCCGAGCGATTAATCGGTAACTAAACTCTGTGTCGAACTCCCTAAGACTCATCGTGTTCGTGTATTTATACTAGAGGAGCGGCTTTTCCAGCAACTCCTAGCGTATTCTGGAGTGCGACGGAACGTGGTTTGCAGAATCTTCGGGAGTCGGCCAGACTTCAAGGCGCTCGGCAGGTCGGCCGTCGGCGGAGTGCATGACTCACTCTTAGTTCGTCACAATATTAACTCTAGGCAGGTCGCGCATTGACGACGTTCTGAAGAGTACACGTTTGTTTATCTTAAGTTGCCGGTTTCTTACAATAACATACATTTTGTCTCCCTTGATTTATTTCCTCTAAACCTTAGATTAACAACGAACAAAAATCTGCATGTTGGATGAGGTTGCTTGATGTAATCGACGTGCAATCGTGGATTAGTTGTTCATATAAAATAAATGAACCCGGAAGCTGCGTGCGATGCGGTAAAACAAAAATCCCTTTGACAATGCAGCAGCAACATCCACGTGTACGACTGATCAGAATTCCGGTCGAATCCGGGCCCCGAAGCTCTCACGTCTATTAAACGCAAACAATTTATTCAGATCATTAGTTTAGGCAGTAACGCAGTTTTGCGGAGTAATTGGGAGTATCTGGGAAAGGGCCGCCCTCTCTCGTACCTGCTGCGTTCGGGTACATTAACGTAAGTTATTGATTAATCCGGCGGAGGAAGGGTCCGGCCGGCTTTTACGGCCGCACGTTAGCGGGCTGCTCTCCTCCTCAAGTGTAATTGTGTCGTAAAACAGCGCGGCTCGATTTATGTCGTCGACTATTACGAAGGCTCTCTCGCCGTGAATGCCCGAAATGAGATGTTTTTCATGATGGATTGCGGCATTTTTCTCTCTCGGCGAAGCTCGCTTGAATACAAAAGGAAAAGAAACGTCCACGGAATTTAGCCGTATATAGTAAGCAATGCGTCAAAAAACTGAGCTTGGCGACGGGAAAATGCAGCTCTAAACTTCTACTAAACACTTCAATAGGTTCGGAAATTCCGGAACTTTATTTCAGATTTTTCCAAAGGCTCGCGCGTTGCTTAGCGACCAACAAAATCATGTCACGTTGATAGACGACAAGAAACGTCACATTACAAACGTCAAGATGACAGACGTCACAATGACAAACGCCAAGCAATGTCACTTTGACAGATACGGGTGGGGTGAAACGACACGTTCACATCTACGTTTCAGAGTAACGGTGACATCTACGTTTCAGAGTAACGGTGACAATCGTTAAAATAAACAAGCATTGGCCAATAAAAAGGAGCGCAACCTTATTTTGGTCGCTAAGACAATTATCGGAGTAAATACAAAAGGACCGTCTTCCGACAAATTGTGGTCGCAACTCTGCTCATCACTGATTCTAGCAAGCAAACAGAGTTACCTAATCCCCGGCACGAAATAAGGTATAATAGGCAGAGCACTGATCATTTCAAGCCAATTTTGCTTGTACTGAATAATCGAGAAGTACACAACCGTTGGTACTGCAATAGTCTGGCTACACACCTCGCCACTGGTGCTGAATAGTCCGGTAAACCACATACCTTACACGCTGGTGCTGAACAGTCCGGCAAACCATACATCTTACACATACTTCGTCGAAGTAAGGCTATTTATTGGATGGGTAGAAGAAGCAAGCAAGTGAGACGCTCTTAAAAGCTTCATTCGTCTGCTCCCATCTCTCCTCTACTGACGACTCCGCCTCACAAGAAAAGAAGCCGAATAAATTCACTGAAGTTAATAGAAAGTCTGAATACAAACTGACCCTAGTTGCACATAAGTGATTCGAGCAAGTAAACGGAAAGACGATGCATAGTTATCTCATCTCCGCCACAAAATAAAGGTATAAAAGGCTCAGCGTGCATCAATGCAAGAGTGGTGCTGCAATAGTCCGGCAAGCACTTACGTCTTGCACGCTGGTACCGAATAGTCCGACAAATCATACACCTTACACTCTGGTGCTGACTAGTCCGGCAAATCATACACCTTCCCTGTCTCTCCTCTACCTGCCACCCACCCCCTCCAAGAAAATGAGTCGAAGAGCGTCGACGGAGTGTTCTATAAACCTGCAATACATCATGATCCTCGTCGAGATTGACTAGAGAGAGTTGTACCAAGAGTAGACCCCTCTTTAGAACAGTTACAGGATCCTAGACGCTTCTCAGAGAGAAAAGCGCATCAGACTTAGTTCATAAAGTTAAATTTGTTACATTAATTGCTATCTACTCTTTCGTTTTATCTGTTTAACTCTGTATAAAGCTGCGAACACTGTGGAAAAATCGTCGATGTTAAGAACTCTACTTGGAAATGTGCCCAGCTCAGTGGAGACGGAGTGGGCTACGAATAGATTGTCGTAGCTTAAAACTGGATGTAAAGAGGGCGCCACCTAGCGTAAAATTGCCCAAGTAGACTTGTGGTACCGCTAGGACTACCCACGTTGTTGAAATTGAACGAAATACCCACACATTTATACCCGCACGACGTTATACGTTTGTCGGTCAGCCTGTATGGCCGCAAAATTGACAGTCACCCTGTATTACAATAAAACAAAAATTGACAAAACACAAAATATGGTTGTACGGTGATTTATTAGCACACCAAGAATGTGAAAAACAAAATCAGTAACTGGTGTCACAGGCAGAAGATTTTACTGATTAAACGAACTCAGCAGCGGCCGTGACAGTCCGCTCAGAGGTGTAAAGTAACGCTAAATATATCAGAAATAACAACGCGAAGTTAAGTCCGTAAGATAAACATACCAACTTAGTTTGGAAACAAATCTGCATTAAAACTAATTCTGAAATACGGGTTGGGAAAGAACCAAAGCCCACGAAAGGCAAATAATTACTCAGGGGCACAAATAAGCAATTAACGTATACGTAAATCAGCGCAAAACACACGACAAAAGTTCTACGATACTACGACGATCTCCACCAATCCTATAACCTCAGAAGGGAGTGCAACTCTTGGAGCGTGCCAATAGAGGTTCACTTCTACGAAGGAGAAAGTCGTGGACGAAAGGTTCTCGAGCCTCGACGGCATCAACAACGAACTATACTACAAAGCAAAACGCAAAGCTTTCGATTAAAAAAAGTTTCAAACAAAAAAAACAATCCGTCAAACCAAAAACAAAAACAAAAACAAAAAACGATCGAGCAAAATACCCGAGCTTTTAAAAACGAAACGAGAAAACCATGAAATAATCAAACGTAAAGAATAAACTAAAGTGAAAGCATTGAAAAATAAAATGAAAACAAAAGCAAAAAAGAAAAACAAAAGACGATCACTTAAAAAAAAAACAGAGAAAATAAACCAAATTAACGACCAAGCGCGAAGTTAGAAAGAAAAGTCTTGAAATAAAAAATTGAACGTCGAAGGAAATCGTTGTTTTTAAAAATTAAAAACAAGAGGCGATCATTTAAGCAACACGGAAAAACAAAAGAATAAAAGTCAGATAATAATTAAATGAAAACTTTTGTTTTTAAAAATTGAAAACAAAAGGCGATCAAGCAGCATTACATTCATTTAAGTGAAACGAAAAAACAAAAGAATAAACACCAAATGATAATTAAATGAAGCCGTTGTTTTTAAAAATTGAAAACAAAAGGCGATCAACCGACGCTCATTTTTAAATAAAACAAAAAAATAATAATAAAAGTCAAATAAAATTTAATTAAATCGTTGTTTTTGAAAATTGAAAACAAAAGGCGATCAACCAACATTCATTTTTAAATTAAACAAAAAAAAAAGAATAAAAGTCAAATAAAAATTATAAGAAATCGTTGTTTTTAAAAATGGAAAACAAAAGGCGATCAACCAACATTCATTTTTAAATAAAACAAAAAAAATAATGAAAGTCAAATACAAATTAAATGAAAATGTTCTTTTTCAAAATTGAAAACAAAAGACGGTCAACCAACAAAACTTGCAAGCGAAACGAAAAAACAAAAGAATAAAGATCAACTAATAAGTAAAGGAAGCCGTTGTTTTTAAAAATCGAAAACAAAAGGCGATCAACCAACATTCATTTTTAAATAAAACAAAAAACAAAAAAACAAAGAATGAAAGTCAAATACAAATTAAATGAAATCGTTGTTTTTCAAAATTGAAAACAAAAGACGGTCAACCAACATAACATTCAAGTGAAACGAAAAAACAAAGACTAAAGATCAAATAATAAGTAAAGAAAGCCGTTGTTCTTAAAAATTGTAAACAAAAGGCGATCAACCGACATTACATTCAATTAAGTGAAACGAAAAAAACAAAAGAATAAAAATCAAATGATAATTAAATGAAGCCGTCATTTTTAAAAATTGAAAACAAAAGGCGATCAACCGACGCTCATTTTTAAATAAAACAAAAAAATAATAATAATAAAAGTCAAATAAAAATTTAATTAAATCGTTGTTTTTGAAAATTGAAAACAAAAGGCGATCAACCAACATTCATTTTTAAATTAAACAAAAAAAAAGAATAAAAGTCAAATAAAAATTATAAGAAATCGTTGTTTTTGAAAATTGAAAACAAAAGGCGATCAACCAACATTCATTTAAGTGAAACTAAAAAACAAAAGAATAAAAATCAAATAATAAGTAAAGGAAGCGTTGTTTTCAAAAATTGAAAACAACATTTATTTTTAAATGAAACAAAAAAAAAACAAAAGAATAATAGTCATTTATTAAATGAAATCGTCGCTTTTAAAAATTGATGAAAACAAAAGACGATCAACCAACATTCAACGTTTTAAATTAAACAAAAACAAAACAAAAATAAAGGTCAAATAAAAATTATATGAAATCATTTAAAAATTGAAAACAAAAGGCGATCAACCAACATAACATTCATTTAAGTGAAACGAAAAAACAAAAGAATAACAATCAAGTAATAAGTAAAGGAAGCGTTGTTTTCAAAAATTGAAAACAACATTTATTTTTAAATGAAACAAAAAAAAGATTTAAAGAAAAATGCAATTATGATCAAAATGTATCTTTTAGATGTCGCTGTGAAATATTTTGAAGTTCGTATCACGTCAATTCCAATTAAAGATCAAGTTCATGCCGTGACAATCATAAAACTATAAAAAAAGATTGTATTTATTTCGTTCATCTGTTGCTCTTTCTTGACCACGTATGTATCATCGTTTTAGGTACAGCATAAACAATTCGTGTTCTTATCACAGTCGGCGCCACTCTGAAACCCCTTGCATCGGCAAGTCAGGAAAATTCCGCTTCTTCAGCAAGTGGAAGCGTATTTTGATTCTACTTGTGTGGGCGCAAGAAAAGTTCGACTTTGATTATTATTTTTCGCGTAAAATTTAAGCTGAAAGCTCGTCGCTTCCAGACACGTTCGTCTAGTAATATTCATACGGACGAGGGCACGCCTGTCTATTATGCATTTTACCTGCGCGCTGCAGCCGGTTATTGATCCGGGCCGAAATTAATTTCGCCCCGTTGTTTATGTTAATTTCGCGCGCACGACACAAATGTTTATTAGCACACGCCGGCCGTGATTAAAATCCGCACAAGGCCCAGGCATTAAAACGGGTCTTACTCGGCGCGGCTTCGGAGGCAGCGACGGGGGCTTGCGGTGCCGGATATCCGTCTTGTTACTGAAATTATAGACCCCGTTGTTAAATATGTACGCCGCCGTGCCCGGGATTACGCCGACGTATTTATAACTCTCGGCTTTTCGTGCCACCAGATCTCTCCTTGCTTTTGCTCGTACGCCCGTTTCGTTTTACCAACGTGGTGGTAAATTTTTAATAAAAATTCACGTGAACGCAGTTGTTTTAGTGCCGGCGGTCTTGTTTAAGTAGAATCAATTGCTGACGGTAATGAGGAAGAAATTATGGGGCACGAAGGGGTGTATTATCGCCATTAGAATTTTCTATGCGTTTTTCATACGGTTGGAAAAACACGAACACACGGTTATGATCGTAAACATGCTCGATTTTTCTTTATAACTTGTGACGCGCCCGGACGTGCCACCTTGTTTGTTGACTTTACGGACAATTTAAATAACACGGTCCAAACAAAAAACTAAACTTATTGACAAATTAATTTACTGGACCAAAAAAATTATTGAGTAAACTCAATGAAAAATAAACGTATAATTATCCCAAAGGTTCACTTCGGAGGGATTCAAAAAAAAAAGGGTCGACAATGCTATTGTTAACAACATGCAATTCCTAAACGTCTATGACCCTAGCTACCGGCTACCTGCTACAGTTATGTTTTACAACTGGCGCCAAGAACAATCCTCTACGACAAATACTTCGACCCTTCTTGAATCCCCACAATTAAAAACCTTCTATTGCTCATGATCGTCTAATTAAACTTGACCCTGCGTTGTCGTAACTGGATTCTAATTCTGGTGAGACGGTGAATAACTTTGAGAGATTAAAGGAACTAAATACGTATCAATAAAAATGCGAGATGTTAGATTTAATTAATTATTTATTGAAAAAAAAAGGTAAAAACTCCTTCTATCAGCCACTTAGGGATCTGATAAAATGAGGGTAAAAACCTCGTTGGAACAATATAAAAATCACAAGAATATAATTATTCGCTTATCAAGAAGTATAATAAAATTCGCTTAACGCATTTCACGTCGAATATCGTAGCGATCTAATTTCAATTCACACAGCTGGTGGCTTGGTGCACACGCAATTAGTGACTGTGGTAACTTGTGACTTAAATTAGATCAATGATTAATTTATTTTTTATTCAAAATAGCTTGGTCTTGGTACTCGTGTTTGCCACCTTAGATAGTACTCGAAGATGCTATGAATAATCAACCAGCGCACAGTGTGACAGAGTGTCTACAGTGTACTTTATTAATGGGAGTTATTAATTGATTAATCCGATGTTCGGAGATGTATTATGGCAAAAACTTTTATTTTATAGGGTTATACCTACAGTGCGAACGGCACTCAGCCTTGGTAAAGCATGGGTTTGTGGATTCAGTGATTAGAAATTTTTGATAGTAAAGCTGAACAGAACTTGTTTTCATAATTTAATTTGAGCGCCACCAAATTTTTATTATTAATGGGTATAACTTGAAGACAAAAAAAGGGAAAATTTGGAAACCCAAAAAAATGCAAAAATGTAAAATTGAAATGAATTAAATAGAAATAAATGATTATCTCAAAAATATAGCTATATATATTTAACAAAAGTAGTAAACAATAATCACAGATAATAATGTGCATCCAATTATTAAGGTAACTGATATTTACTGTATTAATATTTGATAATAGAAATATTTAACTGTGTATGAAATGTGACAAGTAATTAGTTTGCACGATATTGAATTCAACGTCGTTTCACATTGGTAATACATAAAAATATCCTTATCAGGTAGCCTAAAGGACAGTATGTAATTAAATTTCAAAACTAAATTTAATAATTAAATGAAATGAAATATTAAGCCAAAAAAATATTGTTATGCAAATATTTTGAATAGATGTAACTGATGACTCTTACAAATAAAGGATTAAATAATTTATATTATAAAAAAGATTGATATCGAGGGCGAATATTAAAATATTAAAAATAATTAAAGAAAAGGAAGCTGTGACCTGCTAGATGTTGATTTCTCCTTACGTAGAAATTCTCGTTTTTTCAACCCACCAGAAATTCAGAAGGCGACAGAACTTGCGTCCACGAGGTGACGGTAGCGAGGTACAATTTCTTCACTCTTTCATGTTGGTGAATAATTGAAATTTTCAGCTCATGGCCGATGGACGATCTCGGATGGTTTAAATTATGTTTGGAAGGGTAAAACCTCCCTAGGATTTTCCCCTATATGTTTATGGGGACACAAAACACAATATTGATTAAGGAAATTGTGCGGATGACCGCGAATATTAAAATTACATGATTTCTTCAAATAATGATTGCTCTAATATACCATTTTAGTATGAGTTCAAACGACAGCTGCCCATCAAGAATTTCGGACTCGCCGACCAATCCCATCACTCTTATTAATCGAACCAATCAGGTTTTTAAAGGGTGAATTCAGAAAAGTGAGGCGGTTGGAAGAAGAACTAAAAATGCCAAGAGTTAAATATTTTACCGGAACTTTAACCAGATGCACTTAATATATTACTGGATTCAACAATACACATTTTCAAATCGTCACCATGTCATTTATAATGTGACACTATGCGATACAAAAAGCCGCCCTCGGCGATTGATCTGCAAGATAATTAACAACTGCCGCTAGTTTTTCAAGAACTCTTTTCAGAGATGCTGGAATAACCCTATCTCTAAGCTAACCTAATTAATTAGTCTCCTGTGAGTAGGATCGTGTCAACTACGTTCTCCAGGGTCCAGAGGGTGGTACAATGTACGCCTTTTTTCAAATCCCTCTGCGTCGTTTTTTGTCGGCTAAACCTATTATCGAACTAATTTGTTTGCGCAAGGACCCAAATGACTGTTTTATCGGCACTCCGCTTTTGCGGTTATGGCATTTCAGACTCGCTTTTTAATGGGAATTATTAATTGATTAATCAGATGTTCGGAGAAGTATGGCCGCTCTGGCGATCAATTTGCAAGATAATTAACAGCAACTGAAAAGAAATATAAAAATTCATGCAATTTTACCTATCCGCGTTCCGCGATACGCACTTCACTCACTCACGCACTTGTTTTTATATAATCCTTTCGCGTCGTAGATCGCGGCGCGATTCGTGTTTATTTATTTGATTGCCCTTCTCTGAATCCACTATATTTTCACCGTCCCGATTTAAATATAATTATGAAAAAGATATGAAACCAACTGCAAGCATTCAGAGTAAAAACTGCTCGAGTTTAATTAAAAGTCAGCCGTCCGTTCGAACGATTCGAATCTTACTGTTCCCAGTTTTTGATTTGTTTCTCCGCTAGCAACAACTTACAACCCCTCCCTACGCATTCCGAAAATTCTTAGACCAATAATCGCTGTTCTAGTTCTCGTTCCTAGTGTATTCCTGGTGAATTACGGCCCGCAATTAGTCTGACAGATACTTGCCTCCGGCCCCTGCACATGTTCTAACTTTCTAAATTTTTCAAAATAGCGCGACGCTATACAAGTGTCCATTGACATATTTATTACTTCCCGAGCTTCGTTCAACAATTTCAAAGCAAAAGCCAAATTCTTTTCTACTGTGATGTTATATGATTCTTTTTTCTAAATTTTACAATAACTCGAGTGCTTGCGTGACAAGTTCTTTCAAAAATTCCAATACCGTACAAATACAACACTTGAAAGCGGCCCTGATTTATAATATGATTTATAATATGATTTATAATATGACACGAACTCGGTGTTCTAAAAGACCATAAATTTGGAAACCGAGTCGTTTCCGGTGGCATTCTCCGACTTGTAAAATTTCTCCTCTTTGTTATCCGGCAATCAAACAAACAAACGCGATTTGTTCTCAAAATCAAATTCGCGACCGTTTCAAACTAGAGAGCAGACAATTTTAGACAACGCGCGGAGAGATCGCTGCCTACTTTTTCGTTGCTAAGCGAAGGCTGTGGAAAAATCGTAAATATTAAAAATTCGATTTGGAAATATTCTCGGTTCAGTGAGCTCACGGCGGACTACAAGTAGATTGTCGGTAGCTTAGATTTGGGTGGAAAGAGGACGCCACATAACGTCTAAGGTGAAACTCGTGGTATCGCTAGGACTGCACACGTTCGAAATTCCCACAGGCGTGACATAAACGTTTGTGGGTTAGCCTGTATGGAGACAAAATTGATAGCCACCGTTACGTTCCTTTCTTAGTTCATCGTTAGAAGTCAATGGGGGGGGTATGTCTCATTCGAATCTGCTTCCTTCTCGTTATCGAATTTCTCCTATACACCTGTTTCTGCCTAGCACGTTTGTGGGGCCAAAATCGTTCCCCCGTACGAGCTTTGATGTTGATGTCATCGTGACTCGAAATCCGGCTACTCTGACACTCTGTTTGCAAAGAAGGAGCTTGGGGCACTCTCCGAGGACTGCACAGCCTAGTAGTTTGGTGAAGAACGTTTTGATATCGTTAATATATTCTCTCGTTTATGCGTTATTTCGTTGTATGTATCATTTTGGGTACGTATCTCTGCCCCCGAATACGTAATTGTCAGACGTAGGCTTTTGGTTCCCCGCGAACCCCTTTTACAAAGCTAATTTTAAAGTAAGGGTTTATTGCGAATTACCGTCACTGTCTTTGGGATAAAGTTTGTAGTTTCAATGTAAACCAAACAGGATATCCTAGCCGTTTATTCTAATATTTAACGTTTCACTTTACTATTTATTTATTTATTTAATTTTGTTTGTAATCGATATTTCCGGTTTGTGAACCCGTTGCCTAAAAAAAAGTCTCAGTGTGGTCGTGATCAGTTGTTAGTTCCGTTTCTCTCTCTGTATCCGTGGATCTGGATCTGAAAAAAGGCGTACATTGTACCACCCTCTAAGGCATTTGGACGAAAGATCCTACTCAAGTCGCCATAATTAATTAGATTAGCTAGAGTTAGGGTAGCCCAGCACCTCCGAAAGGAGTCTCTGAAAAACTAGCGGCAGTTGCTATTAATTTTCTTGTAAATTGATCGCCGAGGGCGGCCTTTTGTATCACATACTTCTCCGAACATCTGATTAATCAATTAATAATTTCCATTAATTAAGTACACTGTCCTGTAAGACTGTGCGCTGGTTGATTACTCACAGCGTCTTCGAGTACTATCTAAGGTGGCAAACACGAGTACCAAGATAAATTAATTAATTTGACTAATTAAGTCACAAAGTTGCCACAGCCACTAATCGTGTGGGTACCAAACCACCAGCTGTGTGAATTGAAGTAAGTTAGGTTGCTACGATATTTCCACCTTGACTCCGTGCACCAAGAGAAACAAAATAAAAATGTAAGGGCATCGCATTAAAAATAAGTGTCCAATTTTGATGTGAGTGATCCTTAAGATAACGTGCTTAGTTGCTTGGTATTATATTCAACGACTTATTTGATGAGAGTAATCAGAGACCCTCGGACCTCTACATACATACATACATAAAGAGCCATCTTAATGGACGCTCGGAATTCACGAAACGAAAGCCCAAGCTAATAATAATTCCAGCTTCAAAATGACACGTGATTTGCGGTACGCTTTATTTGACACAGCGGGTCTCCTATTGCGTTTACACGGAAATGCTTTCACTCGCTCCCCATCAAACATAATAATCCCCTTGCTCAGCGCTTCCATGTATTTATTTATTTATTTATTTACAAATGAGCCTCATTGTTACAGAATTATCACTAATTACCCACCATCCGCATTCATCGATCCACCTAATTACATTTAACTCGTTGTAGTTCCCCGCGGAGACTGCGAGGGCAGTTTATTTTCGGCGGCCCATGAATTTTTAAAAGGGGGGGACGCCCCGCCGCTTTGTACCGGCCGGCCGGTTTATGATTTCGTTCTGCACAAGTCGAGGAGGCGTTCATTAAACATTGAAGCTTGCGTGTGTCGCCGCCGAAAAACCGCCTGTACGAACGAATTATGCTTCGGCGTTTTAATCATTTCGTTTGCGGAGGAAAATCTGGCGCGGGGGCGGCCCCGGCTCGACGTGGGGGTTTGTTCAATTTACGAAGAGGATTATGCGTGCTTAGGCTATCAATCGGCTAAGCGAATTCGGATTATTTGCGATTCTTGTTGCGTCCGGTTTTCATGTCGGATTCTTCCGGGAATTGGATCTTCTTTTCATGCCGATTCCGAATATACACGCGAGTAAAATCCAAGTTGATGATTGTAGTCATAATTCGGCGAATTGAAAATGTTTACATTACAATAGATGTTGAAATTTTAGAAAGTATTTCGGAAAGGACGTAAAGAAAAAGAAACACCGGACAGATGAAATTAAATCAATGAAGTAAGGATGCGTACAGAGTCTTTTGGGTCTGAACGTACCTGCATTTAATACTGTTGCATCCTGCGCCTCCAACAAGTCTACTTTTTGAATTGCCACGCCATCTAGGAGCTTCTCGATGTTTCACAAAGTCTCGATGCACATTCTAGATGGAGCTGGAATTAAATTGGAAAGTTTTTCACTCATTCAAGACCGTTTTCCAAGACGCGAATTTTTCTATCAGATGGTGAAGTGTGGATAAGTCAATAATTTTTAATAAAACGAACAGTTTTTACTTTGAAACCTCGCATGATCACGAATGACATTTGATCCGCTTAAAAGATTATAATTCTTGTTAAGTAACTGATAGGTCCTTGTCTTTCGACTTGTCCACGACGAAAATGAGCAAGAGATTCAAATATAGAAACCCAAACATCTCTAACCTAATACAACTTTAAACAATAAACTATTTCCTTTCTTTCTTTCTCGCTCTTTTTACCAATTTTTTGTCAAACCATCAAGAAAAGAAACAAGTCACAACTCCTTTGTGCGTTTCTGAATTGAGTTTTGCTGTCAAGCATAACGAAACTTTTAAAAATTTTGTTGCAAATTGGTTTTGATTGTAATGGATTCATCGAGCATCCTCTGTACAGCTGTTTCAGCCCTATTTGGGGCCTCATCAGGGGAGGCCATTCTTGTGTATAATAATTTTTAGAGATTTCTTAATTTTTCGTCTTTAATTTGAATATGTACCTTAATTTGAATATGTACCTACTTTTAAAAAGAGAGAGATAGAGAGGGAGAAGAAACTGAACGATCCCGAAGTTATAAAGCAAGGGTGCGGTAAGAAAAAGGGCCAAAATTCAACCCCTCTTGTAGGCCTCACCTGTTACATCGTCGTGACGTGCTTCATTAGTCGCTAAGCAACATGCGAGTCCCAATAGTGTGATCGTGAATACCACAGTTTAAATCCCGTCTCGATTTCCGCCAGGTAATGTCATTTTACCCCTCTTAGAGATGCCGGACAGATTATTATTTAAATACTGTCATCAAGGATAGAGTTTAGATCCCATCAGTTGATCTCGTTTTACTCTTAGGTCCGCTTTTTACAATCCTCCTTGGAATAAGTGACATAAATATGGAGAAAGGTTGAAGGGTATTCGGCGAATAGTAATTCTGTCTGTTCTTATAGCACGATTGTAAAACTAGGCCCTAGAGACGTCGGATAGATTATTTAAATACCATGATCACGAATAAAGAGTTTAATTCCCGTCAGGTGATGTCATTTTACCCCTCTTAGAGACGCTAGAGAGATTCTTTAAATACTAGGATACAAAGTTCCAATTCTCGTCTTAATTCCCGTCAGGTTATGTCATTTTACCCCTCTTAGAGACGCCAGACAGATTATTATTTAAATACTGTGATCAAGGTAGCCGAGTGGTTCAGTCCTCTGGCAACGAATTTGATGCTTGGCGGGCAATTATTTAGGCGTAGGTTCGAATCTTCTCCTGGTGCGTGTGGGTTTTATGTAGGAGACAGAATTCTCATGGCTCGGACCGTATTCGGATTCATGCCGGCTCCTTCGAACTGGGTTTTCTGCCTTTCCCCAGTTTGTAAGGCGAATGCCGAAGGAGAAATTATAATATCAAGTTGGTCGCAGCCGCCAACTCTCTCCGTCCCCGACAAGCTCTAGGAGCTTAGGGAATTTGTGGGGAAAAAGAATAGAGTGTAGTTTCCGTCAGGTTGTGTCAGTTCATCCCTCTTAGAGATACCTGTGATCAAGATAGGGTTTAGTTCCCATCAGGTGATGTGAGTTCATCTGCCTTAAAGATGCCGGACGGATTATTTGAATGCTGTGATCAGGAGTAAAGGGTTTAGTTTCCATCAGGGGTCCGATTTTACAAGCGTCCGATAAAGACTATCCTTGGAGTTAGTGATGTAGAAGGTTAAAGGATATTCGGCGAATAGCAATTCTGTATGTTCTTATAGCAAGATTGTAAAAACTGAGTCTTAGAGACGCCGGATAGATTATTTAAATACCATGATCACGAATAAAAAGTTTAATTCCCGCTAGGTGATGTCATTTTACCCCTCTCAGAGACGCCAGAGAGATTCCGTGATTACGAAAACAGAGTTTCAATTCTCGTCTTAATTCCCGTCAGGTCATATCATTTTACCCTTCTTAGAGACGCCGCATAGATTATTATCTAAATATTGTCATCAAGGATAGAGTTTCCTTCTCGTCAGGTGATCTCATTTTACTCTTAGGTTCGCTTCTACAATCCTCCGATAAACACTATCGTTGGAATAAGTGACGTAGGTATGGTGGAAGGTTAAGGGATATTCGGCGAATAGTAATTCTGTCTGTTCTTATTGCACGATTGTAAAACTGGGCCCTAGGGATGTCGGATATATTATTTAAATATCATGATCACGAAGAAAGAGTTTAATTCCCGTTAGGTGATGTCATTTTACCCCTCTTAGAGACGTTAGCGACATTCTTTCAGTACCGGGATTACGAATAGTTTCAATTCTCGACTTAATTCCCGTCAGGCCATGTCATTCTACCCCTCTTAGAGGCGCCGAACACATTATTATTTAAATACTGTGATCAAGAATAGAGTTTACTTCCCGTCAGGTGATGTCAATTCATCCCTTTTAGAGATGCCGAACAGATTATCTAAGTATTGTTTAGTTTCCATCAGGTAATGTTATTTTACTCCTCTTAGGCCCAAAAACTGAGCATTACAGACGCCGGAGAGATTATTTAAATACCGTGCTCTCGAATAAAGAGTTTAATTCATTTTACCCCTCTTGGAGACGCCGGACAGATTATTATTTAAATACTGTGATCAAGACTACAGTTTAGATTCCGTCGGGTGATGTCAGCTCATCCCTCTTGGAGATGTCTGTGATCTCTAATAAAAAGTTTAGTTCCCGTCTGGTGATGCCATTTTCCCCTCTTACAGACGCCGGACAGATTATTATTTTAATACTGTCGTCAAGGATAGAGTTTAATTCCCTTCACGTGATGTCAGTTCACCCCTCTTAGAGATGCCGGACAGATTATTTATTCGTGATCACGTACTGTGAATTTTGAACAGGGAGCTATACTCTCTGCGTGGTAATTCTGGTCGTGATTTTTTCACAGTTTCGTTTCGTGAACCGACCATAGAACGCTGGAAGTTTACTGCAAGTACTATTAGCGAGTCATTAATTTCTGTTTTGTTGGTGGCCTATACACCAGGATGCAACAACAGTTAGTATTTCCCACTCGCTGGTTTTATAAAATCAATAAGCAAACAATAAGATGAACGAAATCAGTTTTCCTCGGTTTAGCCACGCCTTCCTTTTAAACTTTGAATCTTGAATAAGTAATGCAGTAGCCGTTATTCTTTAAGAAGGATATGCACCCGGGGCGGAAAGCACACAAAAGAGCGAACTCGTTCTCCCAGGAAAAATAAGACGAATATGACTATCGAAATCAAACTTCCCATTCGACTGTTCCAGCTCAAACATTGACTTGCTGCAATCGGGCGACGTTGTTGCACGGTTTTAATGTCGTTAAACCCCATCGATATACGCGCTTAAGGGATCGATCGAGTTCGAGGCATGCAATCTGTATATGTCCGGGGTGATTGATTGCCACTCGGCTGCGCATACCGCGTTGCATCGGGGGTAAATAATTTTAAGTGGGCGCGCTACTAAACTTACGCGATAAACTTGATGCTACTCCTTCGTAATTTTACAGCGACAGGCGATGCAAATTGTACGCCCACGCGGTTAATGGCCTGCATAAGTTTCTTCTTCATTGTCATAATGGGCTCCTCCACACATGTTGGCTTGTTTGTTGACTTATCCGTCTCCTTTTAACTTTCCTTCAGGCAGTAACAAGTTTTTACAATCCTTTATTGTGAACAAAATTGTGGTACCAATTTCAGTCCAAGATATTTGTGACGTCACCGCCTAGACGACGCTAGTCCTCGTCATAGGCATCTCCGGAAACATCTAAGCACTTCCCAGATGCAATCTAGAATAACGAAGCGTGATATTAAATACAATTAAATTAATGTTATTAATCTGGATTGTAATTTAAAATACGAGGTCGTAATTGAAGTATATAAAAATAGTATTCGAACAGAGGTAATAATTTCAGTCGTGTTGATGACGGTCCGACAGAGTAAATAAATTTGATCGCATGGCAAATAAAATGCGAATCCTCTTGTTAGCGAAGCCAAACAATTTCGGGATTTACCGTCTACATGCAGCGACAACAAACACGACACAAATTTTACAGAGAGCGCACGCCGCCGCAAATTACGTCCGGCGGACGGGTCGCCCGAGTTTCTGCAACAATTCATCCGGCGGCGGCGGGCAACGCAAATATTTGCGCAAACATAAAAAGCGCTAAAACCGGGCCGCGCGGTAACCGAAAACCGTTTAAATTAGTTCCATCTCCGGTTTCAGGCGGTATCAGTCACGTTTCGGCGGGCTTAGCGCTAAGTCCGCGCGCGCCGTTTCAGTCGTCTGGAAAGCGCCCCCCCTCCGTTTCGTTCTTCGTCTCCGCGTAACCTCAAATACACGGGGGATGAGTGGATTAAGGTGTGTTCCTACGTGAAATAAGACGGGGACGTACGCGCTTGATCCCTCATCCCGACCGGCTTTCGGATTCGAGTCGTGTGCCGAGACAGAGGCCTAAGCTTAAGTCAGCTCGGGGGGGCTTTGAGAAGACAACAAACGCCGCTAGTTTCAACCCCCGCCATCATTATGCCGAATTAATCCCCGGTAAAAACATATTTTCGGAAAGAGAGCCCTTACGTTTCAAACGTTTTCCTTCAGTTTACTAACCAAGCCGCAACATACTGCGGGTAATTCTTGAATGGAACGACGAAAAGAAGAGAACGTGGAAGAAATTCTCTACAACAATTTATAAGTTAATTAAAAATTAACCCCCAAATGGAATTCAAAGTCACCAAAATCGTTATTGTTTTATTCTACGTTCTGAACTTCTTTATTGACTATTTGAGGCGAAAAGCTTGTAAATGCTAGTGAAAACGTATTGCAGTGTTAATTATCTTTTTGAAAAAATTAATTAAACAATTATGTGGGAAGATTTAAAACGTATACAACAGTCCACGGTCCAGCAGACGTTTAACAACAGCTTTCGAAACAACTTGACGAGGTAGACGTAACAAGAACAAGAGAAGGCTGGTATATTTAGAAGACGGCCGGAGAATGCATCTTCGATGGGACCAAGTGCCAGACTTCTTGATAGACTATCAAGGATTCTGTGACGAACATTTATATGGAAGTGCTAAAACTAAAAAAGATAAAGTGTAGGTAATAAGAGACTAGGACATTAGTTTAGGTTAAGTTTGTTTTGTTGGTGATTCGTTGTGAATTGTTTTAGATAAGTAATGTTAGATAATTAGAAAATAATGTATTTTAGATTCTTACCTGTTGTTTAGAATTAAGTTTGTTCCATTTTTAGTTTGATTTCCATGAAATGTAGTCATATCTAAGGTAAATGCTACTTGTCAAAACGTGACGTTTGGTTACCAACTCAAATCTAGTATGTAACTAGATCAGAACGCGAATGTTCCGGTAAACAAGCAGAGAAGACATTTTTAATTAAAAAAGGTTATTAAGTACAACGAGGTATTTTCGTTATGAAAGAGAACATCTTATTGGATCCTGAATACCTGTATCCTTTTTCCTTAACCAACGACATGGACGACACTTCCAGGTAGGGCATACGTGACAACACAAACAAATTTTTTTATTTGAACACCGGACGCCGGGAGACGTTTAAGTATTGTCGAAGGGCGCCTCTCTCTTGTGAAGGAATTGAGGCACATGCATGATCGGCAGTACAGAGCGTTCACTTTTAACAAAATATACATCTGATAGGGCAAGAGGCCCACCGATCCTTGTGAAAGGCGAGGTGACATGACCGACTTGTGCTAACCGGTGTACATTTTGATAAGTATACATCGGGTAGGGCAAGAAGTCCACCGACCCTTGTGAAAGGCGAGGTGACATGACCGACTTGTGATACCTGGTGTTCGCTTTGTACGGATCTGTATCGTTGAAGGGCGCCTCTCTCTTGTGAAAGAATTGAGACACATGCGTGATCGGCGGTACAGAGCGTCCACTTTTAACAAATTATACATCTGATAGGGCAAGAGGCCCACCGACCCTTGTGAAAGGCGAGGTGACATGACCGACTTGTGCTAACCAATGTACATTTTGGGACAGACAACAACACTGACACTCCCTTCCTCTCCCCCTCACATTTCTGTGTTTGTCATTGTATGTGTCCGCCGTGGGGCCATAATACGAGAAGTGGGTAATTCCGAGCGACTCAAAGAGAAGCCCTAAGAGAAAGACAAAAAGAAAGTAGACACGTACCCAATACATAAAGACAGTAATTGACAAAAACAACCCAAAGTGACCACGAACATAACAATTTTGGCACCCAAAGGCCGTACAAATATATATAATATATACAATAATTTTGACATCCCAACGTGGGAGTCTTGCTCTACATTACAGTAAGTTTACTTTAATTTTGTCGTGGCTCACATCTTGCTTAGCATAATCTGCTACCTACTTTTTCGTCTTATATGTTTGACCCTATGTAATGTAATGAAAAATCCTCGATGTCATAAACTATAGCTAGGAATATGACGGCGTGGGCTATAAATAGCTTAAACCTGGCAGTAAAGGGGGCGCCACTTAGCGCGAAGTTGGCCAAGTAAGCTAGTAAAACTCGTGGTATCGCTAGGACTACACACGCCGTTGAAAGTGAACGAAATTCCTACCTTAATTTAATTTATTTTGACGGTCGTCATCGTGATACTCTTTTTTTTTAATGAGGTCGGGGAATCTTCTAAAGAGGGCTTTCCAGCTTCCACGCCAGGGCCACTGTTGGATTTACTAAAGAATGAGGCTCTAGCGCCTACCAACTAAACCCCTATCCTCACTTCGTCTTCTGCACAGGGGAGACCGCCTCTCGGCATTACTTCCCCTGCGCATGGTTACCCATTCTTTCCATCCTCTTCATTCCGCTTCTTTCCTACCCGCTTCCTTCATTTTCTTTCCATCCTCTTCTTTTCTCCACTTCTTTCCCATCCTCTTCTGTTCTCTCTCTTCCTTCTCCTCTTGTTTCTTCCTTTCTCTTTTCTCTCTCTCTCTCTCTCTCTACATCTCTGCCTATTCCATTGTCCTCTCGTGCTTCTGCGTCTACTCGTTTCTGGTCCTTCTATGCTCCTCATCACACTTATCTTTCATTATTCCTCCTAACATTCCTGTGATGATCTTCCAGTGGTGCTCTCCTTTCAGGAGTTCCTCCGTAACATTTTCTTTGTTATTACCACTCCCAGATCTAGCTGTGTTCTCACCCGCCGACCTTCCCATCTCGGACATAAGAAAAGTGTGTGTTCAGGTGAGTCCTCTTCTTCCTCGCAGAATCAACACTGCGAGGATTCTATTTTTTTTATATTCTTTCAAGTACTTCCCGTACGTCCCATGTCCCGTCAGCGCTTGTGTGACGTAGTAGTCCACCTCCCTGCTGTGTTCATACCACCTTCTACGTCTTTAATAAAGACCTTGGCCCAACCATCAAAGGGCGCTAAGATACAATCTCCTTTATTTAAACTGAATTAAGCAGAATTCCGGATTCTAACAATTCTGCATCATTGGTACGTTTGCTTGGTTGAGCAAAGTTGCATCCTATTTGCCTGCTTGTCTTTTTGTTTGGTTTGGTGGTTGTCTTAGTGATCAAAAAGAGGTTTGCGATTTGTTGGCCAATCGTAAACGAATGCGGTTGAGCTCTAATTCGTTAAGGGGCGACCTTAATTTAGTTTATTTTGATGGTCGTCATCGTGACCCTCTTACGTAGATGCTAAGTAACGTGACTTTTCGCCCGTATCTGTCATCGTGACCTTGTGTGACGTTTGTTCTTGTCATCTCTGATCGTGACACGATTTGCTACGTTCCAGTTTTAATCTACGGTTTTTTCAACCACTTATTTCTTTACTCTACGGATCTCTCCGTTTGTTTTCTTAAGTTAACTTTAAACTCTGTTTAAGGTTACTTTTTGTTGACAATTGGTAACAGTTGTTTACACCGCTTCCGTTGGAAGTTGTCGAAACGCTTAAAGCGCGCTCCGAAGGCTGCACTCCCTTCTGGTGTCGTACACCTTGTAGAATTGGCGGAGGTCGAACTTTTATCATGCGTTTTACGTTGATTTACGTATACGTTAATTTGTACCCCGGAGTAATTATTTGCTGTCATGGGTTTTGGTTCATTCCGAACCCACGTTTTAGATTTGGTTTTAATGTCACGTTATTGTCGTGAAGACAAAGTTTTGTACATTTTTCTTGTAAACCAAACAAGATATCCTAGCCAGTGATTATGCATTTAACTTCGCGTTTTTATTTTTTTTATTTTTATAAACGACCGCACCACCAAGTTTTGTGTTTTGTCAATTTTTATTTTATTACGATACAGGGTGACTGCCAATTTTGTCATTCTACAGGCTGACCGACAAACGTACATGTCACGCGGGTATTAACGTGTGGAAATTTATATCACTTTCAACAACCTGAGTAGTCCTAGCGGTACCACGAGTTATGGATAGTTTTACACTAGGTGGCGTCTTCTTTACATCTAGGCCTTAAGTTAGTTGGCATATTTCCAAGTAGAGTTTTTAACATCGTTTAATAATATTCTAAGAGTTTTGTTTAGTCGTTGTTTAAATGTAGTAAACGATTCAAGAGACCATTCAATCTTACATAAACGACTCAAATTCGGTAGCTCCCTGTATAATTATTATTTTCATGACGCTTAGCAGTAACTGTAAAATGTTGTGCTGGAAATTGCAAGTTGATAAATTTGTATTGTATTGAAATAAAAGCGATTGATATCACAAACTAATGAATAACAACACTTGAGCATTTCTCCACGCTCGTGCTTGAGTGTTTTCTATTTACCCCGGGAATTAATTAATTCGTAATTATTTCAAAATGAAAAAAACTTTGCGTTTAATTAAACTTCGGCAACTTTATTAATTTCAAATTTTCATTAACGCCGAAAGTATAATTTATAATTTCAGTGCCGGTACAGATACCTAGGTAGGAACGTTTTCCTATCGTAACTGTCAACAGGTGTGATTGACATCGTGAGTACAGTATTGGTCCACTATAATAAGTACATACAGTCGTTACACTCAAAATTCTAAAAATAAAATTCTTGCGGGTTTCCGAAATGAGAAAACAACCAGACCCTAAATGAAGCCGAACAATACTAAAATCAACGATTTCTCTTAAAAAAAAAAGGGAAAAGACAGTCGTCGTTAGCATTTTCTTTATGAAATTATCGAAATCGTAATTAAAATTTATTGTGTGCTTTCCGGCGAGAAACGAGCGACGTTTCGCTTCGCGGGAGGAACGCGCGTGAACTTAGTTCGAAACAATTTCCGAAAACAAAGTTAAACTCAATTTGCCCGGGCGGGGAATGTTTAATTTTTACTTCGTTATCTGCAGACAATGATTGCGTGAGGTAAGCTTATTAAAATTAATGACGCGCATAATGAGCGCCGACTAATTAAGAAACACACAGAACAATCCTCGGAGGAGCGCGAGCGGAAAAGAAACTCTTCGCAACTTCCACCGCCGCGGATTCAATTAAGAAGAAATTATGTCTGTTGTTTTCTTCGTCGGAATTAATTTCGGCGTGAAACAATTCGGCCGAAATATGTGCCTTCGCGTATCCATCTCTTCGCTCTCGTGTTTGTACAGTTCCGAACTAATTTGAATTTCCCTGTTGGTTTTCAATTCGTTTTATCCTCTAGTAGTGTTTGCGATGTTTTGTCTATCCCGTGAGGCGCACGTGTTGTTTTTAAATTTCTATTTGCTCCGTTTGTAATTAAACGAGCATCGCCCGGAATTTATAATAAATTCCGGAATTGCGTCTTGAATAAATCTGAATTATACTGAAAAGACTGGCGAGTGCTTTACTCGAAACGCACGTCCCGTGAAAAGGTTGCTTTAATCAAGTTATGAAGAAGAAATAAAAATTTTATTAGCCAACGAACGATTTTTTTATTTCCTTTCGACCTCGGTCCGTGTAACTCGTTGATTACGGCCTAACTTAATTCAAAACCGCGTTCTTATTGGTCTAGTTAATGATTGATTTCTTTTCGACCTCGGTCCGTGTACCGAAAAAAAAACTCGTTCGTTGACCATGCAGTACTGGCTTGCATTGATACGCGTTCTGCCTTTTATATCCTTATTTCGTGGCGGGGATTAGGTAACTGTGCATTATTCGCTTGCCCGAATCAGTGACGAGCGGAGTTACGTCCTATTTGTCGGTGGGCAGTCGTTCTGTGCTTGGCGGCCTTAATTTTGTTCATTTTGTCGGTCGTCATCGTGACCCTGTTACGTAGATATCAACGAACGTGACGTTTCGTCCGCTCCTGCTATGGTGACATCATTGGTCATTGCGAGGTTACAATACAATACAACACAATACAAATTTATAAAATTTCCAGCACGTCAATTTAAGAATTTTGAACTCCGGCTAGTAAGCGTCATGAAAATAATAATTATACAGGGTGCTACCGAATTTGAGTCGCTTATAAAACAGTAAATCGTTTACTACATTTAAATCTTGATTGTATCTTCTGCAAAATCCAGAGAGTTTATTTTTAATAACTTCTCAGTGCCCTCTAGGATTATGATAAAGTAAACGCTAGTATTTTTGGCACCAAAAACTTTACAGTTTAAAGTAAACAACTATAAAAAATTCGAATCGCCCCCAAAAGCACCGTGTAGAACCCGGATCGCGTCCTCAAATTGGTAGCTTAGACAACTTCCGGAGCAAACACAAAAAAGACTGCCACTTGACGAATAAGATACAACTCTGCTCTACAACTTGATTCGAGTATGCATTCAGAGTAATGAAGTAGAGTTACTTGACCCCCTCTACGAAATTGCGCAGCATTTTATCGAGCAACCCCACACAACACTGTTTGCGCAGCATTTTGTTGAGCAAACCCCTATGTCACTGCTTGCGCAGCATTTTGTCGAGCAAGCATCCACACTTCACACACTCCATCAACGTTATCGAAGTCCCAGTTGTTGGAGTTGACAGTTTTAATAAAATGCCGGCAAATTCAAATTTGTTTTCAATTTTTGTAATTTCAGTGGTCACTGTCCGCCATTGTTAGTTTATTGACATTGTTCCTGAGTTTTTTTGTTATTTTTTTGCGATATTTCGGAACTTTGCTTTTAATGTTTTCCCATGTTTTAATGTTACATTACATTGTCGAGAACACTTGACCCTGCATCGCCTTGGCGTTGACCGACCCTCGAGCGTCACTCATACTATTGGTTGCGCAGCTATTAACGAGCCCCAACACACAACACAGCTTGCGCAGCTTTACATCAAGTAACTACAGATAATACTGCTTGCGCAGCATTTTGTCGAGCAACCTCACACAACAGTGTTTGCGCAGCATTTTGTCGAGCAATCACCCACAATTCACACACTCCATCAATGTCGTTGAAATCCCAGTTGTTGGAGAGAGTTTATTTTTAACATCTTCCCAGTGCCTTCTAGCGGTTGACGGTTTAAATAAAATTGGCGGCAAATTCAAATTCGCTTTCGATTTTTGTAATTTCAATGGTCACTGTCCGCCATTTACATTGTTCTTGAGTTTTTTTGTTATTTCTTTTGTGCTATTTTGGGACTTTTTTTTGGGACTTTGATTCTAATGTTTTCCCAGTGCCATCTAGCAGTTGCTTAATCAAACTAGTTGCGACGACATCTTCAAATTTGTTTTTGGATTTTTTTTTATATTCCTAATAATGACTATTTTGTTTCAGTTTTTTGCGTTTCTCTAACAATTTTTAGTCGATTGGTTACGTTGTGACAATATTTTTTAATCACACTATAGAAACGTGAACGCGCTTCAATTTATATATTTGCTTTGTACCTTCAAAATCAATTGTTAATGTTAATGCATTTGCGTCTACTTGTTAATGCATTTGCGTCTTGTTAATGCATTTGCGTCTACGCAGTATTTATCATATGTACAGGGTGTTTATAATTCACTGCTTGTAAGCAATTCACAGCACTATGCAATTCATAAGGTGCGATGCCATTCACCTTGTAACTTCTATAGGCACACTGTATAAAAGTAAGTAACAACAAGACTGTCATAGCGTGGCAAGCTATGATGTAGCAATAAATAAATTAAGCCAAGCATTCATTAGGGACTGCGGTTTTATAAAGTGAAAAAAAAAACTTTCGATAAACAAAAATAAAAATCCCGCGGAGTTATCTAGTTCCAGCGAGTTATTTCTTCGAGGCGAACTAAAATTAATACCCATCTCTAATTCTAACTGAGTTTTTATGAGCCAAGGAACGAGTTTTCTTTTTCGGTACACGGACCGAGGTCGTAAAGAAATCAATCAGTAACCAGACCAATAAGGATGTGGTTTTGACATAAGTTAAGCCGTAATGCGGCATGAGTTACACGGACCGAAGTCGCAAGGAAATCAAAAACTCGTTCGTTGGCTCATAAAACCGATTCACTTAGACCTCGGTTGGAATTAGAGATGGGTATTAATCTCTAATTTTAACCGAGGTCTAAGTGAATCGGTTTTATGAGCCAACGAACGAGTTTTTTTTTCGGTACACGGACCGAGGTCGAAAAGGAATCAATCAGTAACTAGACCAATAAGAACGCCGTTTTGAATTAAGTTAGGCCGTAATCAAAACGAGTTACACGTACCGAGGTCGAAAGGAAATAAAAAAATCGTTCGTTGGCTCATAAAACCGATTCATTTAGACCTCGGTTAGAAATAGGGATGGGTATTAATCTCTAATTTTGATCGAGGCCTAAGTGAATCGGTTTTATGACCCAATGAACGAGTATTTCTTTCAGTACACGGACCGAGGTCGATCAGTAATTTGACCAATAAGTTGAATCGCAGTCAAGACGAGTCACACGGCCCGAAGTCGAAAGAAAATCGACTGGTAACTAGACCAGTAAGAGCTCGGTTTTGAAATGAGTTACGAAATCGACTGAATGACCAACAAATGAAAACGAAAATTTATTATGTTTCGTCGTTTCTCATTTGCCGGAACTTTTCCAGATAACTTTCTCGTCGAAATGGACAAGTATGTGTGTTTTCTCAAATTGCCAACCTCAACTCTTTCTGCCTCGAAAACTTAAACGTAATCCCGATGTTTGCTCTGCACCGGGCGTTCTCCATTTGGGCGCTTTAAATATTCAGGGAATTTCTTGCAGCGCCCGAGCCGGAAGCCACTTCTGCAGCTAGAATTTGTTTTCTCAATCACGAACGAATTAGGTTTCAGTGTGTGCTCACTCTTAGATAGCCCAGCTTGCGCGCAAATCTAAAGTAAATTTAACTTGAACTCGGTTTAATTCTACAGCCGGCAGCAGCGTTGAAATCTTTTTGAAATAGCAAAAGATTTTCCCAGTTTTTTCCAGCGCAACAAACAAATGTCATATATTTCGTTACGAATTCGGGTTTAAATTAATCCCTGAAAATATTTCACAGTTCTCTATTCGCTATACTCTCAATTCGATTAAGTCGTTTAAATTAGGTCCCGCTCCACAGGCCGCTGTTATGTTGGTGGCCTAGTCTCCTATTCTTTTCGTGAAGCGGGGGCGGGAGGATTTACTTACCTTGGCTCCCTCATTTTCATTTCTTGGCCTCGCTAAGTGTAAGTCAAGCGGGGGAGGGCCTTTCTCGTTCATTTCCTTCCACGTCTCAGCTATCAAGCGTTATTAGCGCACCTGCTCCTTTCCGACGGCGCTAATGCTTATCGAGGGCATTGTGCAAGAGGGAAACAACGGCGATTGTCTCGACATAATGGCCCCCGAATGTATCGGGAGCGACGGCGGTGTCGCCGCCGCTCACAATCGGACGCCTTCATCCTGAAGCATCTTTGATGTGCAAATCGAGGCGCGTTCGCATAGCTTGTTAGCGAATTTTCAATGGGGGACTGGAAAATTCGCTCTTTTTCTTGTATGGGCAGAAAGCGAAGTCGTGTAAGCCGAAATCGAGACGTCAAGGCTGAGGATAATTAAATGCGAATCGAAATTGATTTTATTTTCTCTTTATTCGGTAAACGAAGAGGACATTGTGTTTGGCATGGAGGATTACGATAACTCTAAAAGTAAATACTTGCATTTTTGGACCCAAAGACTTTACAGTTTGAATTAAACAAGTATAAAACACTCCAAGAAAAAAAACTCGAATCACCCTCGAAAGCACCGTGTTACAAAATGCCGATTTCTTACAACTAGTACCTACGCTTACGTTCACTTGTAGTTACGAGCATTTTCCTCAATAATCAAGTTATAATGTGATGAAATTAAATTAAGTGAAGCTTTGTTTTATTTTCTGTCGAAATGATGTTCCTTTTTCGTAAAGACAATTTTGAATCCTTCCTTAATTTGATCCGAGCGAAATTCAGGATTAAAGCGCGTAATTATTTTTTCACGCGAGAAATTCATTTCGCATTCTGCAGGAAATTTAATTAGAGCGAAAGAAATCGGATTACTCCAGTCAAAATTCGTTGCCGGCTCGTGAGAAACAATAATCGAATTACCTAATGCCTCCGATCCGCATCGACGTTTCCCCAGCCGGCGATAAATATCTGAACAAACCCATCGGCCCTTCGTCACCTAAATTATGCACAATATTTTCCTTTCGGCCGAGAGCCGAGCGAGCATCAAAAATATCGACCCGCGACGGAAATAGAAAACATAAACGGAATACTTAACGTGCCGCCTGCGCGACTTCATTAATAATTACTAATAAATTTTCTCGTTAGCCGCTTTATTATTACGTTTTTCCAAATCCCTCCGGGACTCGAGGGGGAAAGGAAAAAATGGTTGCCAGCGGAGCGCAAAACTCGAGCTTTCCTTGCTCATTATTTAAGCGATTCTTATCTCGTCCGTTCCGTCTGTTTTTCTTTGCCTCGCTGATTGAACGAGTTAATTCCTGAAAGAGCGAGCGCCGTTCGTTTTGTGTAACCGCTGAAAGCTCTTAATTGCTGAAACGAATCCGCAGAATCACGTTGTGTTTATTCGGAAAACTCTTAACTAGGTTTTTGATTGGTTCGGGGCGAGATGAAAGTCCGACGGTATTAAGGTCGCCGCGTCGCGACGCGACGTGTCATCTTGCGTCCTGAGTCATTAATTTTCTTTTTAGCGGTTACACGCTGACTGGAAAAATGCATAAACAAAGAGTGCCTCTCTCCGTAATGCATCTCGGCGCATTAAAATTTACGACCGGCGTAAATTATTTATGAAGTTTTGCTCTTTATGAATAGAGAAGTTTTCCATGACGAGGCGACGCAAACCAGGCAAAGAAAACAGATGTCTGAACCGGGATTGCTCAACGTATCTGCTAAAATTTTGCAGTCATACTAAAAAAAAAAAAAAACGCTTGTATTTCCACCCCTTGTAAAGAAAATAACCGCCTGGACAAAGGATGAGCTAATGCTTAATGCAAAACGCCCTCTCTTTACCCAACCGATTCACACTAATTATCCCCTTGATGTCTTTATGTGCGAAACTTAAGCAATAACAATAAAGATGGACTTTGACGACGTTGATGGAGTGTGTGAAGTATGTGATTGCTCGGCAAAATTCTGCGCAAGCAGAGGTTTGCTCGACAAAATGCTGCGCAAGCAGTGTTGTGTTTTGGTTGCTCGACAAAATGCTGCGCAAGCACTGTTGTCTTTAGTTGCTCGACATAATGCTGCGCAAGCAGTGATGTGTTGCCTGTCAGTAGCTGCGCAAGCAGTGGTATGAGTGATGCTCGAAGGTCCGTTAATGCCAAGGCAATGTGCTCAGCGCTAAGGCGGTGCAGAATCGAGTTTTCTCGACAAAATGCTACTGCACAAGAATACATTGAGCTGGAGCGGCGTCACCGGAAGTCGAGTCTGTCATAGGAACTCAATTGCTGCAACGTTTCTTATTTCTTCTCTCCAATAATTGACTTCGACGACGTTGGTGAAGTGTGTGACGTGTGGGTGATTACTCGACAAACAGTGGTGTGGGGTGTTTGCTCAATAATATGCTGCGCAAACAGTGCTGTGTGGTTGCTCGAATAATGCTGCGTGCGGCTGCTCGACAAAATACTGCGCAAGCAGTAGTATTGAACGCTTCAATGATCTGAATATCTACTCGAATCAAGCATACATGAAAATAAAACAAAAGGCAATCGATTCAGTAACATTCTTTAAATACTCTCTACTTTTCCCCCGCAAGCGTAAGCTTGCGTAAGTCTAAGCAACGTTTTCTCCGTTGCGTTTTGCTTCATCGAAAATAGGTAGGCGTTCTCTCTCTGCAAAAAAAAATTCCAAACTATGACAGTAGTAGAATGACAGCCCTGTACATACGTAATGTGTACACAGCTTTATTAAACTCATTTGGATGCATTCCTTAAAGATCCGAATACACGGATCGCTTTTTGCAATCAAGATTAACTATAAAAAACAGTCATCAAAATGGTCGCCACCTTGACAGTAATTCCAGGTCATTAGGCATTAGGAGATACGACGTCACGAATTTTTACGCTTTTAATCAGTTTCGGTAATAAAATAATAAACACAGTTGATGGTCCATGTATGTTCAATTGTTTTTTTAATTAAAAAAAAAAAAAATAGAGCGACTTCCTAAACCGATTGACGCACTTGAATGACAGTAAGTTGTCAGCTGTCAAACGGTAGTTGCATTTTGTTTATAACCTAGCGTGACAGTCGCTGGTCGCTTGTAACCTAGCGTGACTGTCAGTGGTCGCCATCTTGAGAGTAACTCCAGGCCTATAGGCAGGAATTGTGACGTCACGCGTTTTGACGTTTTTAACCGGTTCTCAAGACGCGATATTTTATCACTTTTTTGGTGTTTGTAAAGAAATAGTAAATACGATTGGTCCGTGTATGTTTAACGTTTGAATGACAGATGTCAAACAGCAGTAACATTTTGTTTATTACCTAACGTGACAGTCGGTTGTCGCCTAATACCTAGCGTGACTGTCAATGGTCGCCATCTTGATAGTAACTCCAGGAATATGGGCAGGAATTATGACGTCACATGTTTTGACGTTTTTACAGGTTCTCAAGACGCGGTATTTTATCACTTTTTTGTTGTTCGTAAAGAAATAGTAAATACGATTGGTTCGTGTATGTTTGACGTTTGAATGACAGATGTCAAACGCAGTAACATTTTGTTTATAATCTAGAGCGACAGTCAGTTGTCGTCTATAACCTAGCGTGACAAGCATTCGTCAAGGGACAATCTTGGCGACCAATTTTAGGATGCGATCCTATTTGTTGGCCAAACAGGAACGAACGCGGCTTCGCTTTAATTCATCGAAGGGCGAATTTAATTTTATTTATTTTTGCTGATCATCGTCGTTGCTTTGTTACTTACATGACAACGTGACGTTACGTCCGAATCTGTCTATATAACATTGCTTGACGTTTGTCAATCCGACGTATCCTGATATCTGTCATCTTGTCATCTGTCATCGTCACATAATTTATTGGTCGCTAAGCAACGTGTGAGCCCCCACAGAATCAATAAACTATTGTTAATTTAATTTAAATTAATCGAGTCTGACGTAGGAACTCGATTGCTGCAACATTCCTTACTTCTTCTCTCCAATAATTGGCTTCGACGACGTTGATGGAGTGTTTGAAGTGTGAGTGAATGCTCGAGAAAATTCTGCGCAAGCAGTGATATGGGGGATTTGCGCAAGCAGTGTTGTATGTTGATTGCTCGATAATATTTTGCGTAAGCAGTGTTGTCTATAGTTGCTCGACATAATGCTGCGTAAACAGTGTTTGTATGTGGTTGCTTGACAATTCCTGCGCAAGCAGTATTATAAGTGCTTCAATGATTTGAATGTATACACGAATCAACGACGAGCAGGGCTGTGTTGATGGGTTGTGTGAAGTGTGGGTGATTGCTAGACAAAATTCTGTACAAGCAGTGATATGGGGGTTTGTGCAAGCAGTATTGTGCATTGATTGCTCGACAAAATGCTGCGCCACATAATTTGTTGGTCGCTAGGCAACGTGTGAGCTTCCACAGAGTCAATAAACTATTGTTATTTAATTTAAATTAATCGAGTCTGACGTAGGAACTCGATTCCTGCAATGTTCCTTACTTGTCTCTAACAATTTATGCTTAGACGACGTTGATAGAGTGCGTGGATGATTGCTCGACAAAATGCCGCGCAAGCAGTGGTGTGGAGGGTTTTCGCAAGCAGTGTTGTGTGTTGGTTGCTTGACAAAATGCTGCGCAAGCAGTGTTGTGTGTGGTTGCTCGACAAAACGCTGCACAAGCAGTGTTGTGTGTGGTTGCTCGACAAAATGCTGCGCAAGCAGTGTTGTCTATTGTTGTTCGACGTAATGCTGCGCAAGCAGTGTTGTGTGTGGGTGCTTGTTAATAGCTGTGCAAGCAATGGTATGAGTGCTGCTCGAGGGTTGGTTAACGCCAAGACAGAAGTGGTCAGCACCAAGGCGGTGTAGAGTCGAGTATTCTCGACAAAATGCTGCTGCAATGAACAAGAAGATCCTGAGCCAGAGCGGCTTGCGATCTCGCTTTTATAGAGCAATTTCGTAGAGAGGGTCAAGTAACTCTGCTTCGTTGCTCTGATGCATATTCGTCCACTACTGGTGAGTGAACAGCACAGCATCGTGCCGAAGCTCCAAATAGCGCCACAAATGGTTGAATAGACGTTGGGAGGAAGGGGGGAGGTAATAGTAAAACCTAAATAGCAAAAGAGAAAACATGCGTTCTACGACCTGAATTGTACAAAGTGTACTTGCCATAAATACCTGACGTACTTGCCGAGATCAGGCTTCGAAAAGCATAGACAACGCTCAGAAGTGTCCGTATTTTGATCATAAATTCACTTTTCTTAGTTAGCTAAACGTCATAGAGTTCAAAAAACAGTTTTATTAACAAATTTTATTCAAGATTCAAAGTAAAATCATAACGGGTGATCAAAATTTCCACCGTTTTCATCGAGGCAGGCTTGGATTTTACGTAAAACTCATATTTCAGAACGTCAGGTCGATTGAGGCTAGTTCGCAACTAACAATTCAAGGCCAACTACGAGAAGAAACTTTAAAAAGGCATTCTTAACGGGTTTTGTAAGTGGAAAAAATTACAACGCGTTAACCAATCAAATTTGAATGCAGGTTGACCGTTAATTAATCCGACAACGTGAAGCCACTAAGAGAAGCGGTGTCCGAGAGTTTGGGAAAAAATATTGAATCAAAGATTAACCTCAAAACGACAAAGCGCCCCTGGTTAAAACAATAGAGGAGCAGAAGAACGAAATAAATACACTCGTAGTGTTTTATGGTTTTATGATACGGCGGCGCGGTGTCGTGAACTTGACCTTTAAGTGAAATTTTACGTCAACTCCATTTTTTAACATAAAGCGCTTTTCTCAAGGTGAAGAGGTATCGTATTTGTCGAATGATAAGAGCAAAATTTTCTTAAATTTACGTCGAATACAAACCCTCCATTGTTTCAATTTATTGTGCCTCATGACGACTGTCCTCTCTGTACTTGGCCGGAAAAGTCGGTCATGTAATTGTAAGCATGTTACATGCAGATGTATCGCCAGCAAGCGACCTTGGATATCGTATCTGCTTAGAGTAAATGCAAACAAATGCATCTTCAAAGGCGGCATCGCCATCATGGTGCTGAGATTAACCTTGCAATGACGCAAGCCGAAAAGAACGTATCCTATTGTAACAGTGTGAACCATGGAATCTGGCTACGTCTTTTATTCAAAAAATACCGTAACAGTATTCCTCGAATGATGTGATATAGCTTTATTTTTTTTTTTTTTATAAATGAGACCACACTAGAGAATCTATTAACTCTCTCAATAAGGATTTCATGAAAACCTCCATTGGCGATGCAGATGCAGATCAGAAATATCGAAGTGCTCTTGTGGTATTGCGGCGGCCCCGGAAAGGCGGCCCGGAGTTATGCCCGGAATGAGATCGATACGTCATACTTCTCGGGCTCCCGCCGGAATTCCGTGCCTACCTGTGCGGGTACGTATTGTCAGGCGTTCCCGAAAATAGACTCCGCGCCGTGACTGATGAGCCGCTCCGTACGAAAAACTCGCCCGTGACATTGTTGAACTATTCCATAAATAACCCCGACGAGGCAGAAGTGAATGGTGGAGGCGCTGGGGGGGAGGAGGGGGGCCGAGCGCGCGCGCTTTAAGTGGATGAGGGAGTGAATATTTCATGCATTATTATATGTTGCGCGCGATTTAAATTTGATCTTGCGGTTCGGCTTTTTACGGATACGCGGAATTATTAATAAAAAAAAAAAAAACGTCCGGGCGTGTGCGTGTAAGATAAAACCGGAGATTTACGATTTTCTTCTTTTTTTCTTATTTGTTTCGCATATAGAGGTGTAGGCAATTCGTCTTTCGCAATTATACTTCACATTATTCTATACAAATTTTTGATTACAAAAAAAATGACTGTCAGTTATTGACAGCTATCGTAAAGTGATGTGGCTTTAATGTCATAATGACTTTAAAAAAATCCCACGTTGGCGTTGGTTCGGTAAACGTATGTTATTCGACGTTTCGATGTAAGTTACGTCAGCTCATAGCCAACTCCAAACGTGGGAGTACGTTCTTGACGACATGATTATTTTTTAGAACCAAACACCACAACAATGACCCGTTTATAGTAATCAGGCCACCCTGTAGGAGCTTCGCATCTTCAAAATATCGCGTTTCATGTCGTGCTTTCATCGCTATTACTTGTTGTTCCTGGTTGTGAAACTTCCGCGGGCTCCATTAAAACTTACCAACGGTTTAAGTGGCGTGAAATAAATCCGGGGTATTTCTCCATTACATCGTTAAGCGAATGCACTTCGCCTCCTTTCTTATTAAAAGTTGGCGCAGCGTTCTGACAAAAAAAAGAAAGGAAAAAAGTCGTCGCCCTGTCTCCGCAGGAAATTCGAGTTATGAAATTTTCCGGCTCATCGGAGGGCGCGCTCGGAATTAGCGCGGCGAAAATTTCGAGAGAGATGGACGTAATCGCCCAATAAAACGATCGCGCTCTGAACTATTCTCTGGTGCAACCGCGGAGGAAATTCGTGTATGTTCTCAGCTGGAAAGCGAAGTGCAAATTTCCTACGGAAAGATCATTGTAATGCTGAACGGAATTGGTTTTACGCTAGAGAAGACCACCTATTGATTGATTGATTGATTGATTGATGAAGCGTGCTTATTCATTTTGAAAATGAACTCCGAATTGAATACAGAAAGAAGGACATGGCTTCTAATTTCACATAGAATAGTACATTATGTATGATGCTACAATAATAATAGCCATTATAGCGAGTGGTATACTATACTTTGTCCACGACTACTTCATTTCTTCATTTCATTCTTCTAGAACAACTACCGCACCATCTGGAGTTTCCTCCTCGAAACTTCCAGAATCGTCGAGACGCTAGATGGCGTGACAATTACAATTACAATGCCGAAGAAGTTGTTTCTCACCTTCGAATGCAGATGTGATACCACCACAAAAGGGAAACTGCAGGAAAACCAAATTTAACTGGAAACCGGAAGAGATGATCCTTTTTCAAAAGAAAGAATTCGACCAAAAAAAAAAAGAAGAGAACTTTAATAAACAACATTTGAAGAATAAGGCTGATAAAAGAAGATCACAGTTTCTCTTCTCTGGCGAAGAGTATTTGATCAAAAAGCCATAGGAAACAAAAAAGAAAGCGAAGGAAAAAGTTGAACAAAAAAATAAAAGATTTATAGGGTCGGATTGAAAAACAAAAGACGATCAGTGAGTGTAAACGAAGTACGTACGAAAATTGAAACAAACGAGAATAAATGTTTCAAAATCATCGCATTCGAGCAAAACAAAAGACAGATGATCAGCAAGTGAGAAGAAACCATAAATGAATTAGACACGAAAATTAATTCCAACCAAAAAAAAAAGAAAACAAAAGAGAATCAAAATAGACAGGATGAAAATATGATAAAAACAAAAGAATGTTGGCGGTCAGTCGAAAGACTAACATAAAACAAAAGACAATTGTAAATGCAAAAGGAAAAGATGGGTAATTGTACTTAAATAAACCAATAAAAATTGAAACAAACGAGAATCGGAATGAACAGGTTGAAGACATGAATAAAAACAAAAGAACGTCGACAATTTTTTGTCTGTTGAAAATCTCAAAGTCTAAGAGAAAACAAGAAAATTGTAAAAACGGAAACAATTCGGCAGAAACAAACTAAAGAAAAGTGAAATGTGAAACGGCAAACTATGAAGAGCGAGTTGAAAAAGATAAAATAAAAGAAGGTCGACTGTTGCTTTCGAGCAGAGCGACTGAAAAACAAAAGACGGAGCAGTAAGAAAGAAGAAACCATAAGTGAAATAGGTACGAAAATTAATTCCACTAAACAAAAACAAAAGAGAATCGAAATAAACACGATGAAAATGTGATGAAAACAAACGAATGTTGGCGTTAGTCAAGAGACTACTATAAAACAAAAGACATTTGTAAATACGAAAAGAAGAGAAGATAGATGATTCTACTGAAATAAAGTAATAAAAATTGAAATGAAAACTGAAAATAGCAAAATACGAAAAATAAAAGAAGATCGACGATTTTGCGACGACCAATGCTCATTCGACAAGAAAAACAAAAGACCATCGGTACGCAAAAGAGGGAGAACTATAAATAAAGTACAAACAAAAATTAATTCTTCAAAAAAAAAAACAAAACAAAAAGAGAAGCCAAATAAAAAAGTTGAAAACATAAACAAAAACAAACGAACGTTGACGATTTTGACAGAAAACAAAAGAAAAGATCTTTCAACAGAAATAAAGAAAATAAAATGCGAAGACAACAACGTACAAAGAATAAAGTGAATTGTTTCAAAATTTCATCTGACGGACAGTGATTGAAAAACAAAAGACTATCAGTGTGCAAAACAAGAGAAGCAATAAAATACGTGTGAGCAAATTAATTTGTACGAAACGAACAAAAGAGGACTGACCAAAAAGGAGATTCTCTGTTGAAAATCGAAAGCGTAACGGAAAACAAAAGAAAGTTGCAAATACAAAAAGAAAACCAAAAATATGAAAACAACGAAATTTAGATAACAAGATGAAGATAAAAATAAAACAAAAGAAAATTCTCCGACAACAAAACAAAGTAGGAACGAAAATTGATTCGACGAACAAAGCAAGATAGAACCGAAATAGACAAGTCCGTTGAAACAAAATAAAACAAAAGCGTGAAAACAACAGAACACAAAGAATAAAGTGAACAAGAAAACAAAAGATCGACGATACTGCGACGACGAATTGTTTTGAAAATTTCATCGAAGAGAGGATGAATCGAAAAACAAAAGACTGCCAGCCGGCAAATAAAAATAAAGAAACTAAAAAATACATGAGGAAATTAATTCGATAAAAGAAAAAAACAAAAGACAAACGATATAAACAAAATACAAGAAAATACAAATAAAAACGTAAAGAAACAAATGAGGACTGTTCTCGTTGAAAAGTCTAACGGAAAACAAATGAAAGTTGTAAATACTAAAAGAAAACTAAAAATGTGAAAACAACGAAATGTAGAGAATGAAGTGAAAAAAGCAAAAAAACAAAAGATCCTCCGGCAACAAAACAAAGTAGAAACGAAAATTGACTCGGCAATCAAAGCAAGACAGAACCGAAGTAAACGAGATAAAAACAAAAGAATGTTGACGCTTTTCCGTCCGTTGAAACAAAATAAAACAAAAGTGCGAAAACAACAGAATACAAAGAATAAAGTGAACAAGAAAACAAAAGATCGACGATACGGCGACAACGAATTATTTCAAAAATCTCATTCAAGAGAGGATGATTGAAAAACAAAAGACTACCAGCCGGCAAGTAAAAATAAAGAAACTAAAAAATAGATATGGAAATAAATTTGATAAAAGGAAAAACAAAAGACAAACGATATAAACAAGATAGAAGAAATACAAATAAAAACGAAAAGAAAAAAATTAGGACTGTTCTCGTTGAAAAGCCTAACGGAAAACAAAAGGTAGTTGTAAATATAAAAACAAAACTAAAAATATGAAAACAACGAAATGTAGAAAATAAAGTGAATAAAAAAAAACAAATGAAGATTCTCCGGCAACAAAACAAAGTAGGAACGAAAATTGATTCGACGAACAAAGCAAGTCAGAACCGAAGTAGACAAGACAGAAACAAAAGAATGTTGACGCTTTTCCGTCCAAACAAAATAAAACAAAAGCGTGAAAGCAACATAATACAAAGAATTAAGTGAGCAAGAAAACAAAAGATCAACGATACTGCGACGACGAATTGTTTTGAAATTTCATCCAAGAGAGGATGATTGAAAAACAAAAGACTACCAGCCGACAAGTAAAAAAAAAGAAACTAAAAAATAGATGCGGAAACTAATTCGATAAAAAAACAAAAGACAAACGAAATACAAGAAAATACAAATAAAAACGAAAAAAAAAAAATTGGAATTATTCTCCGTCCTTTGAAAAGTCTAACAGAAAACAAAAGCAAATTACAAATACAAAAAGTAAAATTAAACTAGAAAACAAAAAAAAATATAAAGTGATTAAAAAAATAAAAGAAATTCGACGATTCTCCGGCGACAGAACAAAGAAGAAACGAAAATAAATTTGACGAAAAAACAAAGAAAATTGTAAACACAAAAACAGAACAACAAAAGACAAAATTAAAAGTGTACAAAAAAAATAAAAGAAAATCAGAAGGTTCACAGAAAACAAAGAAAATCGTAAATACAATAAATTAAGTAGGCAAGAAAAATTGACAAAAAGAAAACAAAAGACAACTGATAAGAACAACATGAAAATACAAACAAAAACAAAAGAATATTGACGATTCTCTATTGAGATGTTAAAAAATTAAAAGACCGAAGGAAATATTCCGATTAGTTTTTTTTTTCATTTATTTTTTTATTATACAGGATGTTCAACCCTCTAGAATTTTTATTTTTTAAACGATTTACTTGAAATTTGGAAAGACTAAATTAAGCAAAAAATAAGAATTTTTCGATATACTGTTGAGCACGGTAGGACTTCCGGTTTGGCCGGAAGTAATATCAACTTTCTTATTTTGAATGTAACCCCCTGTATATTTTTATAGTTATAAGAGAGATGACACCGGAAGTCCTACCGTGCTCGAAAATATGGTGTAGTCGTGAAAACGTGAACTAATTAAGAAGGACAGTGGCGTCCACGTTATCGAAATGCTCAGATTTTAGAGCTAATTACACATGTTTAGAGTGTGTATTGAAAAGTCCTCGAATATGTAACAGCCTGTATATGTAAAGAATAGTCAAGGCAGTGGCGGCGGTAGATAAGACTAACGCGAGGCCATGGTATTGCTTGAGTGAGGGAATGCCGGTGAAATGTGTCTGGTAAGGTGAAGATGGTCTAAATTCGGGAGTCAAAATATTTTAATTCTTTTTAATTGATATCCGGTTGATTGGATTTTGAAAACACCCCTTGGTTAACATTGTGTTAAATGTAGCTATGTAAACCTATGTTGTTACATTCTTTGCTTTATGAAATGGTCGTTTTTGTCTTGTCTCTGCCTTTTCTCAAGTTCTAATGAAACAATCTGTATGTTGTTTGTGAAGTGTTTAAAATGGAAACGATTTACTCGTCGAGTTGCTTGAACTGTGCTTCGCATGCCGCGCACATCCTCGGCCAAATTAAACGGGCACCTAATACATACGCGAAACAATAAAATTTATTTCCGAGACGCTCGCAATAAAATGGGCAAGCGCCATCTGCCACGTCTTATTTAGGCGGTTTGGGCCCAAGGCCTGCGTGATTCCGCCGGCACGTGCTTCGACAACACCTGTTACATGTCCCGCCGCACGACTTGTATTACATTTTACGACATTTTTACGCACGCCACGCGAAGATCTCGGGCCAACATCCAAAGCTGGGAACGTCATCAACTCGATTATAAATTAAAGGGAACCGGTGTTGGCAATACACCTGTCCGGAGTGACGGATCGTTCTTTGAATTTAAAACGAGTTGGATCGGGACTGGGATTGACGTCATTGAAGTCCCGATCTTTGCGTAAAAGTCAATGACGTCTTCAATTTGGAATTACCCAAAAATACATTTTGTTGTTCAGCTTCCCCATATTCAATTTGGTTTCTGCTTAACGCATTAAAGACAGCTGATAATAAGATCAAAGGTACACGCGACTGATTTAAATATCGCGACAGCGTCTGCTTTTATGGAGGTCCTTCCATTCTCGATCGTGATTGTTACTAAATTGATGCAAAAAATTCTTTTGTCTAATTTTCATTAATCGACTGTCGAATTCATTCAACCAGGAAACTCAGGGCGGCCCTAAAATCGACCGGCTCTGCAAATTTTACAATCGCCGATGCGAGCCTCGGCCCTTACGCCAGCGATTTCGGTAAATGGCGGATTACGAAAACGTATCTGACCGCATTAAAGGGCACGGGACGCTGTCGCTTTAATCGCCGAGCTTTCCGCTCGGGACGATTAAATAGGGAACGGCCGAGGTTCTCTTAAGGGCCCGTTTAATAACGCGGCCTGGGCGGATATTTTTAGGCAGGCTTTGTTCGAGATAAAACTTGTTTAAAGTTGTCGTCCAAAGAAAATCAATATTTTTTTCCTCTTGCGTTCATTCTATCTTGTTTTGGGAATCGTATTCGAATTTCTTGCGCGCGATTGGTTTTCTGTAGGGGATGAGGAGATCTACGAATTTCGCTTTCGCCATGACTTTGAATTTCCCCAGAATCCCAGAAACGCCCCCCAAAAAGGCACAAGAAATATTCTTCGTAAACTATATCGGTGTCGTGGTCGGTGGTCGGAAAACACGTCATGAACTAAACTGCTGATTGGTCAGCCAATGAAATGAGATGACGCCAAGTCCAATAAGGTGAGACGACACAAGCTGCTAGGACGTTAAGTCGTTGATTGGCCTGCCAATGAAATAGGATGACGCGAGCCAGAGATTGGTCGTATGCATTGCGTCACTCAAAGTAATTTCCCAACAGACAATAAGGAATACCCTAAGAAGATCAGCAGGGCCAAGGGACTAACTCCAAGCAAATGTAAGCTGACACCCAAAGACCCACACACGCGAGCAAGTCTTAAAGGCGCCCACACACACACACACACGCGAGCAAGCCTTAAAGGCACCTCCACACACATGCGCGAGCAAGCCCTCGGAGCGCTCAGTTATGCATAACACCATTTTCAGCTGACCCTTCGATCTCTTCATCACAGACAACAACCAGGGACCGCGTCGAATTCCCAAGGTTTCCCACCAGTTCCAGCGCAACGTGTTTCAGAGGGTTTTCCGTGAAGTGCCGCGTTGCATCTCGTCACTCCGGAGAAGCTGCGTCATGATACTGTGCCATTCTGAATTTCGCCGCTACCAGTGATTCTGAAGAAGCTGCGCCGCGACGCTCTGCCATTTGGACAGCCAAGTCAAGCCCTGGAGCGACCCCAGGTTGAAGCATTTCGCCGATACGCTGTCCCATTCTGCACCTCGCTGCTGCCAGTCACTCCAGAGAAGCTGCGTCCATTCGGACAGCCAAGCCAAGCCAAGCCAAGCCAAGCCAAGCCCTAGAACCCTAGAACAACACCAGGTTGAAGCATCTCGCCGCTACCAGTCACTCCGTAGAAGCGGCGCTGCGACGCTCAGCCATTCGGACAACCTAGTCAAGCCCTAGAGCAACCTCAGGACGAAGCGTCTCGCCGCTACTAGTCACTTTGGAGAAGAAACCTGGACGCCGCGATGCCCAGTCATTCGGACATCCAAATCAAGTCCTACATCAACCCCAGGTTGAAGCATCTCGCCGCTACCAGTCACTCCGGAGAAGCGGTGCCGCGACGCTCAGTGATTTGGACTGCCAAGTCAAGCCCTAGAGCAACCCTAGGTTGAAGCGTCTCGCCGCTACCAGTCACTTCGGAGAATTGGCGCCTGGACGCCTAATCATTCGGACAACCGAGTCAAGTCCTACAACAACCCCAGATTGAAGCATCTCGTCACTACCAGTCGCTCCGGGGAAGCGGCGTCGCGACGTCCAGTCATTCGGACAGCCAACTTATGCTGTCTGCATAAAATAGGCGGCCCAGTACCAATCAACAATCAAGGCGTCGACCCCTTCAGGTTAGTCAACTCTAAATATAATTTTCTGTTCTGTTACAGATGACCAACCCGTGTGGTTCCCGAAGACCAACCCGTATGATTCCGGGAAGACCAACCCGTATGGTTCCGGGAAGACCAATCCGTATGATTTCGGAAGACCAACACGTATGGTTCTAGAAGACCACTGGACCATCGCCGAAGCAGCACGTCGTCGTAGTCAACACACAAACAGTTCTTCTCAGGACTACGAATAATTTCGACCTGGAAAACGCTACCAAACACATTCCCAACTAATTCTTATATCCCGGAAAAAAATCCCGGTTAAAATTCAATTTTTGTAAATCGTCGAGTGTGGTTAGGCAATTTCTACACACGTGACGTCAAACCTCTCATAACAACTTGCAACCAAATAGGGTATATAAAGACGACAAGCGCTAGGGTCGGTGGGCGGGGGAGGTGGACGGCCTACAAGTTCAAACCTCACGTTCAAAATTTAATGAATCTTCTAAGATTTAGTTGAGATTCTTTAATAAATAGTGAGGGGGAGGGAAGTTCCCCCGGGGAAAGATATCCCTTTGGGAAAAATAAAATTCTTTGATTTTTGATGTCTGCTTAAAATATGCTCCACGCGCACGTTAGCAATTTTACAGAAACCTGTAAAATTGCTAAGGCTTCGGCTACCGTCTAATAGATGGCGCTGCGCGCGCTCTTGTATATTTCAAACATGAAACTATAAACTCGAATTGTGCAAGCAAAAATTTTTCGAAATTAGAGAGAGAGAGTGAGACCGACCAACCGTCGATAGTCGTTGTGGTTTTATTGGCCTTAATTAGGTTTGTTTTGTGTCTACAGGAATAACAAATCCCTAGTGGATTCTTTTTGGTGGCTCTGAAAAGAGCCCTACGCATTCTTGGAATGAAGTCGAAGTTGAAGCGTCCACGCGGTCGATTAAGCATCGGTCTCTGTAAAAAAAATCACAATTATATGTTATACAAGCTGATTATAAAAGATTGCATAGGTAACGTCAAATACAGCCCTTTATCGCACCGACAGAAACGCCGCATTTGCCTAACCGGCCTTAAAATGGTCGTTAGAAATGAATAATGCAAACAAGTAACACCCTAGCTTACATCTACTAACGGTTAGAGCTAATCACGATAACAAAACCCGCCTCTTTTCGTATAAGCCACGCCTACTATCCATTACCATACGTAATTGTGTCCTATTTATATTTTATTTCTTACCCCCACCTAACATCTAACTATACGATGTTAGGTGGGGGGGGGGGGCAGTGACGAAATGTCACATCTAAAACAGCCACAATTACAAGTGAAAAAGGTCGCGGTTTGTTATCATAAGGGGCGTGGTTTGTACAAGAAAGGCCAATCATGACAACAAAACCCGCCTCTTTTCGCATAAGCCACGCCTAGTATCCATTACCATACGTAATTGTGTCTTATTTATATCTTATTTCTTACCCTCGCCTAACGTTGTATGATTAGAGTCTAACTATACGATGTTAGGTCCCCACTTAACATCGTATAGTTAGACTCTAATCATACAACGTTAGGTAACGAAATTTGACATCTAAAACAACCACAATTACAAGTGGGCGTGGCCTAAGTGAAAAAGATCGCGGTTTGTTATCATAAAGTGCGCGTGGTTTGTACAAGAAAGGCCAATCATGATACCAAAATCCGCCTTTTTCGCATAAGCCACGCCTACTATCCATTACCATACGTAATTGTGTCTTATTTATGTCTTATTTCTTAGCCCCGCCTAACGTTGTACGATTAGAGTCTAACCTATACAATGTTAGGTGGGGGCAGTAATGAAATTTCACATCTAAAACAACCACAATTACAAGTGGGCGTGGCTTAACCGAAAAAGGCCAGGGTTTATTATCAAAAGGGGGCGTGGTTTGTGCAAGAAACGCATGACTCACATATAAAAAATTGATGGTTGGTGACAACGGTGATGGAAAATTAATTTGGAGTTTGTGAGCTCGGTGTTTAATTCCTAGTGAATTGCATTGTTCAAATTTACCTCGGGAGTTTGAGCTGAAAGAAGAAGATAGTGCCCGCCCACAAACGATGCGGAACAGGAAACATATTTTCTCTTCAAGATATTTAAGCGTCGACATGTTGATTCATTACAAATTTACAACAGTGGATTGCCGGGGCGAGTTTTACTACAAAAGGGGCGTGATTTATGCGGAAGGGGCGGAGTTTTGTTAAAAGAGGTGCGGAGTTTTGTTAAAAGAGGTGCGGAGGCGTGACTTGTGAATCACGATGATACGACAAACGACAGTGAAAAGCTTAAGTAGGGCGGGCCAAACTTTATTGCAGAAGAGGCGTGGTTTATGCGGAAAGGGGGCAGGATTCGAACAAACGACATCTTCAAGATAAGCGAGTGATAAAGGCGACTAAATCATTTCAAACCTGAAGCTATTAAAGAGGCACGCGGCTTAAGTAGAATGGGCGGAGCCTTGTAGCAGAGGAGGTGTGGTTCATTCGGAAGAAAACGGGATTTTTTTATAGGAAGGAATAAAATTAAATTCTCTCAAACTTTGTCATTAGCTTTGCGAAAGTGATGTTAAATGAGGTGTGGATTATTCAAGATAGGCGTGACTTCTGAATAAGACGAATGATAATATGGCGTCCGATGGTAGGGTGTAAGGGGGCTGCTAATTTCATGCAGAAGAGGGCGTGGTTATTTCGGAAATGGGAGGGACTACACATCAAAACGAGGCGAGGTTCGGATTATTCAAGACAAGTGAGCGATAAAGGCGACTAAACTGGTTTAAACTTGAAGCAAAAAAAAGGCACGCATGTTAAGTGACCGGAAAGAGCCTTCTTGCAGAAGCGGGATTTGTTACCAAGAGAGGCGCGAACAGGAAGGAATAAGTCAGACACGTTTTACTTTGCGGAAGGGGCGGAGTTTTATTATTCAAGATACACTTTGTAAATAAAAGAATGACGATGATACGTCGTACGACAATAAATGGCTTAAGCAGGGCGGGGCGAACATATCCCCAGAAGAGGCGTGGCTTATGCGGAAAGGGGCGGGATTTTAACAAATGAGGTCCAGACTATTCAAGAAAATAAGTGCGTGATAAGCAATAAAAGAAGCACGCAGCTTGACTAGAGCGAGAATGGGAGGAGCCTTGTTGCAGAGGAGGCGTGGTTTATTCGGGTCTGAATAAGTCGGCTACGTTTAAAAACTAAATTATTTAAAAACATTTTAACAAACGTCGTAGGGATATTAGTAGCTCCATTTGGAATCGCAGCGCTTTATTTAAAAATATGATGGCGCGTTCGTTATTCATTGGAGACGGCCGTAAATAACCGCGCTAGAGTATCTGCCCATCTCCAGATAGATAAAGCCGGAAACACCGGGCCATCAAACAAAGTGATTAACCGCAGGAGAGTCCGGAGAGCACAGTTAATTCTCTTTAGTATCGACGGAGGGCCTTAAATTCCTATCATTCCGCCAGTCGGCCCTTATTTCCCCGGCGCGGCGCGGCGTTCGCGAAGTCGTTTTTAAAACTGTGACGTTTCAATTCGCCTGCACGATGCAACTGCATATTTCCTGCGGGACGCTTTTGCATATAGAACGTGCCAGCGAAATGGACGTAAAATGCTTCGGGGGGTCTCACGAGGTGGCGGCGACGACGGCACAGAGCCTGACCTTGAATTTTTTTTTTAATTAAAAACAAAATTATGCGAATTTCCCTATTTCCTATTTGGTAGGTTTTCGATGGGGAAGTTTAAACAATCCCTACGATCACTGAGGTGACCTACAAGGTCTATGGGAGCGAGGGGTTGAGAACTGGTGCACTCTCAAGGGGTCTTGATCCCACCTACTACTAAGAGGCGGCGAAAATCATCCCGTAAATAAAATTCGGCTTAATAATAGTTTGAATTCCATGGAAAATTCGTGTAATTTGCAAAGCACGGACGAGGATTTGACCTCCCCCTCGGCTCGCTTTTAAAGCCAGTTGCACTCCAATTTTATGATACCGGACAAGTGTTAAAACCGGGGGAGGGGGGGGGGGTGGGTGCACTTGGCGCGTCGCGACGGCGTGCGGGTTAATCAATCTCCTGGCCGCAAACTCATAGCACCTGGGCGAGTTGAAAGGCACTTGGCCTTTACAAAAGTGACGGAAGCGGAGAATTGAAAGGCGATCCATTAGTCATCAACAATAAATGGAATGGTGTTTGGGCGGAGGAAGAGATTAATTTCGTCGAGGTACGTGGAAAATCACATACAACTGATACTACACCCATTTAGAAAAAAAAAAGAAAAGAAGGTATACTTCCCGTACGAGCGCGGGCAAGTAAAAAGACTTCTGCCTTATCGACTTGTATTGTGCGCGAATCAAATTGATTGATGATTTAGGTGTACTTGCGAGGAGGTTGGGGGAGTGGGAGGAGGGTGCTGTAGCAAGAAAGTTTAAGACCCTAACTCGTTTTACTTATTTCAGAATTCCCTTACCTAACAGATTCTGAAAAACGTCTCGTGCACACGCTACCAACATACAACGAACAAGCAATATCAATTCGGGACCTTGCTCCTCAGTCGACGTAAAAAGTGCGAATCTAGCCCGGCCCGGGATCCCCCTAAAACGCACATAAATTTAAATATTATACGCCGCGGCGTCATATTTCACTTTCCGGTGTAAAAATACAAGCGCCTCTCCTCTCGCTTAACGACAAAATTACGGCCGCCCGGTGTATTTCACGTTTACGACCTAATTTGCGTAAAAATTGGATCGCGACGGCGAGGGCGACAAATATTATTTATTTTATAGTGAGGCAATTATGCGCGCTCATGAATATAAGCCGGATGAGTGCTCTTAATCGCTTAACACGACGCGACGGAAATGGCGGAGGCGCCCGGAACCTCCTTTTTTTTCTCTTTCCTCCTTTTTTTAGTTTTGTTTGAATATAACGAAGACGAAATTGTTGTTTCACTTCGCGTATAACAAATGGTCGTCACATGGAAACGAATGTCCCGTCACTTTATGCAAGGCGTTGAATGTGATGCAGCGCGGGCCATAAATAAGCGCACGTCTAATTTTACTTTAGCAAAGTCATTTACAACGCAGTATTATTATGATTTTCTCGCCAAGGTGCCGTTTCCTTCATAATTAATTAATTTTGACAGTGACACATGTGCAGGCGTTGTGCATTTCGTGTGATGTTTTAATAAATAACTTTGGCTCGCGTCGCAACTCTAATATTACTCTGTAGCAAAATGAGACAAACATTGAAACACAATAGGTACACAAATGTGTGGATGGTCGATTTAAGTCTGGAAAGTTTGATTGGGACCGAGTTCCTAATGTCTAATGGTCCCATAGTAATTCGAGTACCATGGCCCTTTGGCCTTTTGGTACTCCAATCGAACAAGCTCTGCTACCTTCCGCGAAGCATACCTAAAATGACCATTTGACTTAGGGGTCTGATGTTTTGTCTAATTAGACAATGGCGAATCTAGTAGCAGCCGTTCTTTCATATTGATAATTGACACTATGGAAGTTATCTTCTTATCTTCGTATGCATTAACTCCACATTCACCTGTGAGTATGAAACTCACCCTCCCGATGGATATTAGCATACTTTGCCTCCTAAGCTTACGTTCTTAGGATCAAATGATGCCATTGACTGCATAAGTGTCAGGACCACTCCGTTTCCGGCCCAGTGAACATCATCATGTCATGTTAGACCTCTCTGGAGCACAATGCTACCACCAGGTAAGGTTTACAATCAGCCGAATTCCCATTCACACTGAATACGGAATACCAGCTGATCGCCTTGCCGATATCGTGCACTTCGTCAGCGTTGCTGGCCACTGCGACAATCACACGATATCGTGTATGCATTAACTCCACATTCACCTGTGAGTATGAAACTCACCGTCCCGATGGATATTAGCATACCTTGCCTCCTAAGCTTACGTTCTTAGGATCAAATGATGCCACTGACTGCATAAGTGTCAGGACCACTCCGTTTCCGGCCCAGTGAACATCATCATGTCATGTTAGACCTCTCTGGAGCACAATGCTACCACCAGGTAAGGTTTACAATCAGCCGAATTCCCATTCACACTGAATACAGAATACCAGCTGATCGCCTTGCCGATATCGTGCACTTCGTCAGCGTTGCTGGCCACTGCGACAATCACACGATATCGTATGGTGCACGGTATCACTCCCTGCCAATGCCCCGGATCATCTCCATCAGGGCGTTATTCACCTATCCGAATAACTCCACACCTCTGCATCATTCTCATCCCGCTTCCTAATAAACAGAGCGTACCGCGATACTACCTCTGTCTCCTCAAGACAATATTCTGCAACTCAATCGAAAACTTGGTCGGCCCTAATCAATCTACTTGTCGACGCGATGTTGCCCCCTAATCGAACTAATAGCCCGGGGATGTTAGTTCGATGTTCGCCGTTGCAGTCTCTTAATTGAGATCCCCATAGATAGTGCAGCGATAGAACCGATTCCGAAACAGGGAAGGGACAGTCCGGGAATTGTGCGCATTATTAATAATAATGGCCCTTTAGTATGGGAATGTATTAATTTGGAGGGCGAGCATGTTTTAACGGAGTGAGCTCTTGGAAAATTGCGCGAAATCAATAAAAAAAGGAAACCAAAAGGCAATCGTATATTATAAGTCAGTCGATGGTCTTTTTCTTCTTCAAAATCAAAATAAAAATTCCGGTTATATTTTTTTTAATTGACGTTTCTGTAAAAGTGTAAAAAGAAATTCTTCGGTTGCTTATAAGCGCACGTTCGAATTTGCAAAACAACGATAAAAGTCGCAAACTTTTTTCTCTGGATGTACATTTTGGAACTGATAAAAAGTCCAAAACTGACGTTTTTGTAGAAATACGAAAAAGCTATTCTTCACTTGCTCTATAAAAAAAAAAAGAAAACAAGAAGACAAAACGTGGTTAAATTTAGCAATCAATTTGGATTTGTTTCTCATCGGAAGAAAGAAGAACGTTAAAAAGTTACATTTTAATGTAGTAGAATTTGTATGTCTTTTTACATCAAAAGCAAAAACAAAAGACCTTTCATACCTTCGTCAAAAAAAGGAAAACGAACAAAAGCTATGTCGCCTTTCCGTTTTCTTTTTCTATTCGTCGACGCTTCTTAAAAACGAAACAAAAGACGATCGACTCTGTAACAAACAAAAGCGAGAACAAAAGACTTTCGGTTTTCATCCCTTCGTCGAAAGAAAAACGAACCAAAGTCGTTAGCTTTTCGCATTCCCGTTTTCTTCTTCTATTTCTTCTTCTATTCAAAAGAAAAACTTTTCACATTGCCGTTTTTTTCTTCTATTCTTCGATGCTTAAAAAAAAGAAACAAAAGACGATCGACTCTGTGACACACAAAAGCAAGAACAAAAGACTTTAGATTTTCAAAAGAGAAAAGAACGAAACTCGTCAGCTTCTCGCATTTCTGTTTTCTTTTTCTATTCGTCGACGCTTCTTAAAAACGAAACAAAAGACGATCGACTCTGTAACAAACAAAAACGAGAACAAAAGACTTTCGGTTTTCATCCCTTCGTCGAAAGAAAAACGAACCAAAGTCGTTAGCTTTTCGCATTCCCGTTTTCTTCTTCTATTTCTTCTTCTATTCAAAAGAAAAACTTTTCACATTTCCGTTTTCTTCTTCTATTCTTCGATGCTTAAAAAAAAGAAACAAAAGACGATCGACTCTGTGACACACAAAAGCAAGAACAAAAGACTTTAGATTTTCAAAAGAGAAACGAACGAAACTCGTCAGCTTCTCGCATTTCTGTTTTCTTTTTCTATTCGTCGACGCTTCTTAAAAACGAAACAAAAGACGATCGACTCTGTAACAAACAAAAGCGAGAACAAAAGACTTTCGGTTTTCATCCCTTCGTCGAAAGAAAAACGAACCAAAGTCGTTAGCTTTTCGCATTCCCGTTTTCTTCTTCTATTTCTTCTTCTATTCAAAAGAAAAACTTTTCACATTTCCGTTTTCTTCTTCTATTCTTCGATGCTTAAAAAAAAGAAACAAAAGACGATCGACTCTGTGACACACAAAAGCAAGAACAAAAGACTTTAGATTTTCAAAAGAGAAACGAACGAAACTCGTCAGCTTCTCGCATTTCTGTTTTCTTCTTCTATTCGTCGACACTTAAAAAAGAAACAAAAGACGATCGACTCTGTGACACACAAAAGCAAGAACAAAAGACTTTAAATTTTCAAAAGAGAAACGAACGAAACTCGTCAGCTTCTCGCATTTCTGTTTTTTTCTTCTTCTATTCGTCGACACTTAAAAAAGAAACAAAAGACGATCGACTCTGTGACACACAAAAGCAAGAACAAAAGACTTTAAATTTTCAAAAGAGAAACGAACGAAACTCGTCAGCTTCTCGCATTTCTGTTTTTTTCTTCTTCTATTCGTCGACACTTAAAAAAGAAACAAAAGACGATCGACTCCTTAACGAACAAAAGCATGAACAAAAAACTTGCGATTTTCAAACCTTCGTCAGAAGAAAAACGAACAAACAAAAGTCGTTAACTTTTAACATTTCTGCTTTCTTCTTCTATTCTTCGATGCTTCAAAAAGAAACAAAAGACGATCGACTCTGTGACACACAGAAGCAAGAACAAAAGACTTTCGATTTTCAAACCTTCTCCAAAAGAAAAGCGAACAAAACTCGTCAGCTTCTCGCATTTCTGTCTTTTTTTTCTTCTATTCGTCGACATTTAAAAAAGAAACGAAAGACGATCGACTCTGTAACGAACGAAAGCAAGAACAAAAGACGATCGACTCTGTAACGAACGAAAGCAAGAACAAAAGGCGATTTTCAAACATTCGCCAAAAGAAAAACGAACAAAAGTCGTTAGCTCTTCACATCTCCGTTTTCTTCTTCTACTTTTCGATGCTTAAAAAAGAAACAAACGACGATCGAAACACAAGACGATCGATTCTGTAACGAACGAAAGCAAGAACAAGAGACTTTTGATTTTCAAACATTCGCCAAAAGAAAAACGAACAAAAGTCGTTAGCTTTTCACATTTCCGTTTTCTTCTTATATTTTTCGATGCTTAAAAAAGAAACAAAAAAACGATCGACTCTATAACGAACAAAAGACAAAACTTCGACCAACTCTGGTACGGTAGGCTCGTCACATCCATAGGGTATCTCTCGCGCTTCCGGCGAGGTCCCCCAGAGACCAACTCAATCGGCTGGAAGGATTCGTCAATGGTGGGTCGACGTATGGCAACAAGCAAAGAAAATAATATCTATAACAACTTTAACATTGGAATATGCGATACGCCTTTTGACTGGGAAGCATCTAGGATCCCGTGGCCGTACCGAAAAGGGGTCCACTCCTTGCAGGACGATCTTGACGAGGATCAGCGTGTACCTTGGTTTCCTGGACACTCCGGCGATGCTGTTGTACACTACTTGTCTTTTAGAGAGTGGGTGTGAGAGGATATCAGGCAATTCGAGTCATTTTAAGAGCTTTTAAGAGTGTCTCGTTAACAAAGTTGCACCTTGCTTCTTCTACCCATCAATTGAATGGCTTGGCTTCGAGGGATTATGTGTTCATGTAAAAGGTTTGTATTTCCGAACTATACAGCACTAGTGGGAGGTGTATCCGTGTGGTTTGCTGGACTATACAGCACCAGCGTTGAATATTGCTCGAGAGTATGCAGGTCAGCAAGCAATACTGGCTTGAACTGATGCTTCCTGGGCCTCTTATATCGTTATTTGCGGCGGGGATTAGGTAACTGCATGCACCATTGGCCTGTTTGCTTGCTCGAATCAGTGACGAGCAGAATTGTGTCCTATTTGTCAGGAGTAGCCCTTTTCGTTTGTGCGGTTGCTCGAACAATACTGCGCAAACACTGTTGTGTGGTTGCTCGACAAAATGCTGCGCAAGGGACACTCTTTTTATGTTTGCTCCGGCGACAAAAATGAGGCTGCGATCCTATTTTATAGGCCAATCAGAAACTAATGGGGCTAGCTGCGTAGGTCAGGACTTATTTTTTCGTGTCATGCGCTCAGATTTCACGAAATATGTACTGAAGGTGGATGGAATACGTACATATCTACGGATATAAACTAATTGTGGTAAGAAAACTGTTATCCTTTTGTTCACGTGTTCACATTTTCAATCTTCCATTTTGAAATGCAATTTTGTTTAAACAAACGGAAACTACATGCCGCAAGCCCCTTTACCATTGTCACGATAACTGCGTTAATAATTCAGAATCGCATAATTAATGCGGTCTCGTTCTAATTAAACCGGTGCGCAATTAACTGTTTGTTAATAAAGGTAACTACGGCAACGAACTATTTTAATTATCTCGGGACATAGGTATCAAGTTTCCAATTACTTAAGTTTGCGGCGGACACCGGCTCTATGCATTGACAACGTTATTAATACGCGTCACAGACGAGGATTTGGAACGTTACCACACTGAGGATTAAGCCTCTTTTTTGGTCGCACCAATTCATTTCCGCAACGCAGTTTGTTTACCGCGTCGCGCAAAAACGGAGGCGTAAAACGATCTTCGCGAGTCTTCAAGCGGCGTGGGATAAAATTAACGAGTATTGATTTTTCTTGGCAAACGGACAGAGCTGCACAAAACTAATATTTGCTAATCGCTTTCGTTCACGCGACAGTTCCGTGCGCCCTGACAATGTCTCCGAATGAGAAATCCCCCGAGGTCCGCTCCTTCTACATCTGCAACAACATCCTCCGGCCTTGTTCAGTATTCATGGAAGGCGGCGAGTCTGAGCCCGAAAGAAATGTTATTATTATTATTATCAACGTGTGACTCGTCATGGAACTCATTCGTATTTATGTTTGCACGAGTACGGAATGGGTCTTTGGGGGATGGGATTTGATAGAGTTTTTGAAAGTATACTTTTAAACTCTTCCTTAAGAGCCCTCTTAAGCACATCTATGTTGGATTTGTAAGTGCAAAGTGCAATACCACGTTTGTAACAAGTTTCGCTAGATGGCGGCGGCCCTTGGGTGTTTCGAATGTAGCACGTGTTCTGGTCTTCATGCACTTGCTCTGATGCACGTAGGTTCGACTGATACCGGTGATGAATCCCTCCCCACCTCTTCTCTATCTATTTATAAGGAGATCAGGTAGCACTTCTTTTACTACTATAATTCCTCAGAGCCGTAGAAGTTGCAGCGGGAGAGGTCTGGATGGCGGCCAGAACGCCGAATGCTCGGGCAAAATCGGGACTCTATAACGAGGGATTCGACTTTTTCCGACCACCGAGGGTTTCGATTCAAAAACTCATTAAAATAATATCTAGTATTTCGGGTCTTTCTGTATTGTGTGGGAACCAAAATACGTTTCAACAGATTTCAAAATATTGCATAAAAGATCTATGGTAACGCTCTATTTCACTCAGTTCCCTACGCAATTCGACTGTCATCTCTTAACAATCTCCTTGCGATGGTTGTTAGTCAACATCGAAGTACAACCGAATCCGTTACGACCTCGTTAGTATTTCTGCTCATCGCCTATCGGTGGCATTGGGAAAACCCAACTTTGCTTGGTCAATTTCGACTCCGATCTGGCCTGTTGCTTGACACTGTCGACGTAAGAGGGAGCTTACTCTTGGTATGTACTGACGTCACAACTCTCCGCCAGACTTTGATACTTAGAGGATCTCTTCGACATTCTGACAGCTGATACGAAGACTATGTGGATATATTAAGGTTGGACTAAGGCATCTAGGCAGTACAAGGCATTGCTTATATGCTTTTTCGAAGCCTGATCTCAGCAAATAATCCGGAGATCTTGTCTGTGGCTTTCATTTGGGGCCGGATTGCTGGGTAATCCCAATAATATCGATGGCATTGGGAAATCCCAACTTTGCACTGAGGCATCTAGTCAGTACAAGACATTTCTTATATGCTTTTCTAAGCCTGATCTCTGCAAATAATCCGGAGATCTTGTCCGTGGCTTTTACTTGGGGGTCAGATTTGCTGGGTAACGCGAATACCGGTGGCATTGGGAAAACCCGTCTTTGCTTGGTCAATTTCGACTCAGACCTGGTTTGTCGCTTGACACTGTCGACGTAAGAGGGCGCTTACTCTTGGAACGCACTGACGTCGCACCCCTCCGCCAGACTTTGATACTTGGAGGACCCCTTCGACATTCTGACAGCTGACACGAAGACAATGTGGATACATTAAGGTAAGATTGAGGCATCTAGGCAGTCCAAGGCATTTCTTATATGCTTTTCGAAGCCTGATCTCTGCAAATAATCCGGAGATCTTGTCCGTCGCTTTTATTTAGGGGCCAGATTGCTGGCGAATACCGGTGGCATTGGGAAAACCCAACTTTGCTTGGTCAATTTCGACTCCGATCTGGCCTGTTGCTTGACACTGTCGACGTAAGAGGGAGCTTACTCTTGGTATGTACTGACGTCACAACTCTCCGCCAGACTTTGATACTTAGAGGATCTCTTCGACATTCTGACAGCTGATACGAAGACTATGTGGATATATTAAGGTTGGACTAAGGCATCTAGGCAGTACAAGGCATTGCTTATATGCTTTTTCGAAGCCTGATCTCAGCAAATAATCCGGAGATCTTGTCTGTGGCTTTCATTTGGGGCCGGATTGCTGGGTAATCCCAATAATATCGATGGCATTGGGAAATCCCAACTTTGCACTGAGGCATCTAGTCAGTACAAGACATTTCTTATATGCTTTTCTAAGCCTGATCTCTGCAAATAATCCGGAGATCTTGTCCGTGGCTTTTACTTGGGGGTCAGATTTGCTGGGTAACGCGAATACCGGTGGCATTGGGAAAACCCGTCTTTGCTTGGTCAATTTCGACTCAGACCTGGTTTGTCGCTTGACACTGTCGACGTAAGAGGGCGCTTACTCTTGGAACGCACTGACGTCGCACCCCTCCGCCAGACTTTGATACTTGGAGGACCCCTTCGACATTCTGACAGCTGACACGAAGACAATGTGGATACATTAAGGTAAGATTGAGGCATCTAGGCAGTCCAAGGCATTTCTTATATGCTTTTCGAAGCCTGATCTCTGCAAATAATCCGGAGATCTTGTCCGTCGCTTTTATTTAGGGGCCAGATTGCTGGCGAATACCGGTGGCATTGGGAAAACCCAACTTTGCTTGGTCAATTTCGACTCCGATCTGGCCTGTTGCTTGACACTGTCGACGTAAGAGGGAGCTTACTCTTGGTATGTACTGACGTCACAACTCTCCGCCAGACTTTGATACTTAGAGGATCTCTTCGACATTCTGACAGCTGATACGAAGACTATGTGGATATATTAAGGTTGGACTAAGGCATCTAGGCAGTACAAGGCATTGCTTATATGCTTTTTCGAAGCCTGATCTCAGCAAATAATCCGGAGATCTTGTCTGTGGCTTTCATTTGGGGCCGGATTGCTGGGTAATCCCAATAATATCGATGGCATTGGGAAATCCCAACTTTGCACTGAGGCATCTAGTCAGTACAAGACATTTCTTATATGCTTTTCTAAGCCTGATCTCTGCAAATAATCCGGAGATCTTGTCCGTGGCTTTTACTTGGGGGTCAGATTTGCTGGGTAACGCGAATACCGGTGGCATTGGGAAAACCCGTCTTTGCTTGGTCAATTTCGACTCAGACCTGGTTTGTCGCTTGACACTGTCGACGTAAGAGGGCGCTTACTCTTGGTATGTACTGACGTCACAACTCTCCGCCAGACTTTGATACTTGGAGGACCTCTTCGACATTCTGACAGCTGATACGAAGACTATGTGGATATATTAAGGTTGGACTAAGGCATCTAGGCAGTACAAGGCATTGCTTATATGCTTTTCGAAGCCTGATCTCGGCAAATAATCCGGAGATCTTGTCTGTGGCTTTCATTTGGGGCCGGATTGCTGGGTAACGCGAATACCGGTGGCATTGGGAAAACCCATCTTTGCTTGGTCAATTTCGACTCCGACCTGGTTTGTCGCTTGACACTGTCGACGTAAGAGGGCGCTTACTCTTGGAACGCACTGACATTCGACATTCTGACAGCTGACACGAAGACAATGTGGATACATTAAGGTAAGATTGAGGCATCTAGGCAGTCCAAGGCATTTCTTATATGCTTTTCTAAGCCTGATCTCTGCAAATAATCCGGAGATCTTGTCCGTCGCTTTTATTTGGGGGCTAGATTGCTGGGTAACGCGAATATCGCTGGCATTGGGAAACTCCAACTTTGTTTGGTCAATTTCGACTCCGACCTGGCCTGCCGCTTGGCACAGTCGACGTAAGAGGGCGCTTACTCTTGGAACGTACTGACGTCACTCCCTTCCGCCAGATTTTGATACTTGGAGGACCTCTTCGACATTCTGACAGCTGACACGAAGACAATGTGGATATATTAAGGTTAGACTGAGGCATCTAGGCAGTACAAGGCATTTCTCATATGCTTTTCGAAGCCTGATCTCTGCAAATAATCCGGAGATCTTGTCAGTGGCTTTCATTTGAGGCCAGATTGCTGGGTAATCCGAATAATATCGGTGGAATTGGGGAAACCCCAACTTTACTTGGTCAATTTCGACTCCGACATGACCTGTCGCTTGGCACTGTCGATGTAAGAGGGAGCTTACCCTTGGTAGGTACTGACGTCACACTCCTCCGCCAGATTTTGATATTTGGAGGACCTCTTCGACATTCTGACAGCTGACACGAAGACAATGTGGATATATTAAGGTTGGACCTGTCAGATTGCTTCTCAAAATACGACTACGTTGAAGTAAAACAAGCACGGAGTTAATTTCATCTAGCGATCGAAAGATGGATCCGTGCTTCGTGGTACTTACAAGCACGGAGTTAATTTCATCTGGCGATCGAAAGATGGATCCGTGCTCCGTGGTTTAACTTTACTTAATGTTTTATGTTTTTTACGTTTATCGCTCAGTTAACTTAATCCTGCTGTGGATTTGTTTCGTTACAAGACTAATTTTTGTGTACAAATAAAGACAAGCGTGCCAGTACTGGTGGCTTTTGTTTATTTTATTTTACTATCCCCTTTTGTTTCGGATTTACGTATGACGTCGAATTGTCCCACTGAGTTGAGCCGGTATTTAGGACGATTTTAATTTGCCCTTCCATAGATTAGTAAGCCAGGTTTAGGGCGATCCTATCTGCGTCCTGATACGAACGCCCTAAACATGGGCTACTTACCGGCTTGCAAACCAGGTAGGTAGCACATGTTTGGGGCAATCCTCTCTGCATTCTGACGAGCGCGCCCTAAACATGTGCTACCTACTGGTTTGAAAATGTATGGGAAGGCAAATTAAGATCGTCCCAAACATCGGCTCAACTCAGTGGGATAGGTCGAGGTCGTACGTAACCTCGAAACAAAAGGGTATATTAAAATGAAATAAATGAAAGTCACCCTTGTTTTTAGAATGCAGAGGGAGGGAGGCCTCGAGAGGGCTGCTAAAAGTCAATCGCACGAGTTCACGACCTTCCAAATTAAGAATGAATTTGCAATTTATATGACAAACGAACCCAGTACTCGGTGTTGGTGCTGAGCTTCATGATAAAACAAATTAGATTGAGATTCCCAGAAATAAAAATAAACCAACAGGCGAAAACGCAATTTACCGCTTAATCAAATGAAACAAACGACTGTTTTCCGGGAAAATCAAATTATTTGGCCCCCCCTCCCGCCCCCTAATTCGGTTATCATAATCAACTCGATTGGTTCTCGAACTTTTTCTCCGTTAATAAACTATCCGCAACAAATTGTTTCGCTTTATCTCGCGAAACTCGAGCGGCGGCGGCGGGGGCGCAGGTAACGTTTCCGTTTCGCGATTAATCACGTCCCCAGAAATTTCTCGGGGGGCCCTAAATTTTCGCATTAAATGCATGAAGGGCGGCTGGATAAATCGGCGTATGCAGCGGTAAATTACCGCGGGGGATGTGATCCATCTCGGTCGCGGAATCTTGACGGGTTCCGGGGCAGGCGTCGCGACGCCGTTTTCCCTCGTTAATTGTCACTTGCCGTTTATTTGATTCGCGTCGGTCTTAATTAATTCGCTCGTAAATCTTGCGCGGATATGCAGCAGCAGCTCTGGGAGAGAAGAGGACTGGTTAAAATGTATGCAGGGCAAATTTTGAATTTCATTCACAATTAAGCACGTGAAGGAGGAGATGACGGATCGCTCTTGAAATTAAACAAAAAAGAAGACGGTTAATGAGGTTTGCGGGTGAGAAAAAAGTTTCCCGAGAAAATCTAAGTTCTAAGGGGTCACCCCTGACCCCTTAGAACTTTGGAAACGCGCAGTGGTTAATACCAGTAGGTATGCAGTTAAGTTAGGTGAAGAAGGGATGGGTTTCACCATAAACAAACGTGGCGTCTTTAATCAGCTCCACAAGTTACGTCATTAACATAGACCGACCCCTCTGAGACATAGCTCCAAGCCGTATCTGCTTAGAAGGCTTTAAATCATGGTCATCATTTACACCTAATTCTTATACGTCCAATCAATGCCCCGAATAGCTATCGGCTACCAAAAAACCTGCAGGTAGTACCTGAGTTAGAACGTAGCTTACCATCTGGTGGGGGCGAACTCTCCCTAGCCTCCCTGTTAACTGTTAAATTCCTGCTCCTATGACTCGAAATCCTATCGGTCTAAAAGTAAATATGTTTGCCAAGCCCATATAAATCCTAGCACGGTCCTATTACAGTCAGGTCTAGTGGGCGGAGTCGTTAGTACGTTCCAGATCGGGGCAAGTCGAGAAGTCCCAAAGAAAAACCTTGGGGGAGAAGTTTATGCACCAGAAGCACCAATAACAAGCTGGTGGACGGTACGACAATCAGAGATAAACAACAGAAGATAAATTTGTCCCTTGGATGGGTGACCAACACCCACCCCACGGTTCGTTGTAACTGGTGCCCGACACCCAAAAGTATAAAGGGTTAAGTTTACCGATGTGCAAGTACTCGTGGTAAAGCTTCCTTTTGCTTCTCAAGTAGAAGAAAGAGAATTAACGGGGTCCAGTGCCGGGGCCAATAGCAGACGATTGTTGCATCGGCGCAGTCCTCCTCTGTCCATTCAAATTTGGACTCGCCCACCGGATTGGACCTCGTCAGCGAGAGGTGCCGCCCTGAGCCGTTGGCTTGACATAGTGACATCACACCCTTCCACTAATCCTCGTTACTCGATGGACGTTTGCCTGACAGCTGATATGAAGCTAGACTATATATAGGACGGCTCCGCTTTGTTTATTGTTGTTCTAACGTTATAGTTGCGTTAAATTCAAATTAATCAACCTTCAGTTGCGCATACTTAACCTGTTCGAACGTTGCGACTTGTTTCTGTCATTGTAAACGAAAAACGGATCTGTGCTTCGCACTTCATTCACATTCAAGTGTTAATACTTTCTTTTTTTATTTAAATTTTAATGCTACGTGGATTCTGTGGTCGAGTTGATTTTTCTGTTGCACAAATAAAGACAAGCGTGCAAAGTTAGTCGGGGTTGCGCATGACCTTGACTTATCCACTGATTAGCCGGTAATGTTGGAAGGACTTAATTTGTCCTTCCCACATTTTACAAACCAGGTAAGGTAGCACCACGTCACAGTGTTCTAACGTTACGGTGGGAGTGTCACAGATATGGGCGGCTACATTAAAATATGATGTCCTACCCTTAGAAATAGCGTCATAGTGGGAGTATGACGTTAAAGTGGGCGGCTACGTCAAGAGTAAAAAGTGGGCGGTTAAGAATACTGTTAGGAATATACGTTGAAGTGTTAATGTAAAGTGGTTTTGTCATTAAAAAGAGAAGAATTCTGATGGGCCAACCCTGCAACTGAAAACTATGAACACTTGGAATGAAAAAGAAAGCAAATGAAACTAACCTAACAGAATTTTATTTGTAATTTTCTGTTAGGTTGGTTTCATTAAGTTTGCTTTTCCTCTTATGTCATTTTACGCTCCAAGTATTCGCAGTTCTTAGTTGGATGGTTGAATCAGAGATGGCGTTCGCGACGATTTACAATGAAAAGTTAACGTAAGTGATGCTTGTTATTAATTTGGAAACATTGTGTAGGCGGAGCTACACTGAGCGGACAATTATAACATAAGTGGGAGGATGCCATAAGTTTGGCAGTCAACGAAAAACGTAAAGTCAGCAAAGCACGAATGGGAGGCTCTGATTTTATACTAACTTCAAAGTGGGAGCTCCTTAAAGAGTGGGAGGCTTTCAAGACGTGGGCGATTCAGGCTTGATTTTGAAGTGGGAAGTTCTTAAAGAGCAGGAGGAGGTCTTTAGTTTGAAAACATGTGTGGGCGGACCTATATTGGGCTGACATAAGTGGGAGGTTGCCATAAGTTTCTTGTTTCATGACCAGAACCCGTCTGCAAAGGATGCACCGGAGGCACCGCAGCCTTATTGTGCTCGCAACCATTCAATGAGGCATGTCTCCTGCACCAGCTTGTACGGGTTTTTCACTGATTACGTGTTGAAATTTTCGAGAACTATCATGAGATGTTCGAATATACGCTGTCTGCGATTTGCCAGCGCATCACATCTACACAAAATGTGCATTGCTGTCTCTGGTTCTCCATTGCAGAGTCTGCAGTTTAGATTCCCATTGAATTTATTTACCTCCTTAACAGTCAGGTGTCCTGTTAGTAACCCCGTGGTGATCTTGAGTTGCGCCCTGCTTAAAAGTAAAAGTTTTGCAGCTCTCTTTTTGCAGGGACCTCTAAGGAAGGTCTTGCTGTGGCGATGTCCTGGTCTCCTAAGCCAGTATCTCGCTTATCCAGTCACTTGGTTCTTGGTTCTTGGTTATACCTAGGACACGTTCAGGGCCAAGATATGCCATACTCGCACCCTGCCTGGGTAGTTCATCGGCCCATTCGTTGCCGATAATACTCCAATGACCTGGTACCCACACCAGCGTGACGTAGTTGTATTCGGCCAGGTCATCGAACTCACTTAAGCATTCCCACACCAGTTTGGAAGAGATCTTTGAGCTTACCAAAGCTTTCAAAGCAGCCTGGCTATCGGTTGAGATAAAGATCTGCTTATTCCTTTTGTTTTCCCCGCACATTGTAATATGGCGTATATTTCCGTGTGGAATACGAAGACAACTTGGCCCAATGGGAAGCACAACTTCTCCCGTATATTCCAGACCCGGAACCAATCTTAATTCTGGAGCCGTCCGCATACCAGATCAGTTTTCCAGGAGGAAAGTTTTGTTCAGGTTCCCGATGCCCAGCAGATTTGCCATAAGTTTGGCAGTCAAACGAAAAAGTAAGAGTGAGAGGCCCTGATTTTATAGTAACTTCAGAGTGGGAGGTCCTTAAAGAGTGGGAGGTTCAAGCTTGATATTGGAGTGGGGAGTTTTTACAGAGCAGGAGATTTTTAGTAGTTTGAAAACATGTGTGGGCGGACCTACATTGGCCTGACATTCATAACATAAGTGAGAGGTTGCCATAAGTTTGGTAGTAAAATGTAAAGTCAGCAAAACAAGAGTGGGAGGCCCTGATTTTATAGTAACTTCAAAGTGAGAGGCCCTTAAAGAGTGGGAGGTTTTTAAGACGTGGGAGATTCAAACTTGATTTTGGAAGGGGATGTTCTCACAGAGCAGGAGATCTTTAGTTTGAAAACATTTGTATGAGGTTGTAGAGGCTTTTAAGACGTGGGAGATTCAAGCTTGATTTTGGAGTGGGAGGCTCTTACAGAACAGGAAGTCTTCGGTTTGAAAACATGTGTGGGCGAACCTACATTGACCTGACGTTCATAACATAAGTGGGAGGTTGTGATAAGTGTGGCAGTAAAACGAAAAACGTAAAGTCAGCACAGCAAAAGTGGGAGGCCCTGATTTATGGTAACTTTAGAGTGGGAGGTCTTTAAGGTGTAGGACGTACAAACAATTGTAACATTACAGTGTAAAATGTTACTGTGCCAAAGAAAATTCTAACAAATTTATGTTTTTCTTTAAAATAATTTCCAAATACTCAGCGATAGTGTCTTTGGTCTCTTGTTTTTCTTTTTCCATTCAGCTAACTTATTATGTCTCATTCTTATTATTCGGTTTTCTTTTGTTTTCTCTTTTACCAAATTTGGTAGTAGTTACCAGAATTACAGTTTTCTTTTCTTTTCTGAAGTCCCGTAATTCTCAACCACTTACTTTCTTTTTTTTTTCTTCGATTCTGTTTTCTTTTTTGTTAAACGATTGTCGTTTGTTTATTTTTCCTCTTTTCTTCAGATCGAAAGTTTCTGTTTTTTTTCTTTTTCTTTAGTTGATAATTGTTTTATTTGCAATGTGAAGATGAAAAAGTCGAAAACATGACTTTCTCGTTTTGTTCACGAATAGTTCGTTTTCGACTTTTCTTTTCCTTTCTCTAAAGCCTGAGTATGCGTTTCTTTTATTAATCCGTTGTCCTTTATTTATTTATTTTCGTCTTAATCCAACATTGCCCCTTCTTTTGTCTTTTGATCGAGCGATTTTTTTATTTGTAGCGCGAAGGACGAAAAAAGATTTGTTCACCAAAAGTTTGCCTTGTCTCTTTTTTGTTTTTAATTTTTGCTATGCAGGGTGATATATGATTCTGTCTATAGACCCTTCGATAGAAACATCCTCATTTTAGAACGGCGACACCTCAATTTCAGAGTGGGAGGTCCTTACCAGTGGGCGGTTCAAACATTTAAGAGATTACATTCTATTCGAAAGTGTTGCAGGTTAAACAGTAATGAAAACGTATTGTCAGTGGGAGTTAGAAACAAAAATATTGACAAAGTAAGAGTGGGTGGTCCTTAAATGAGTGAGAGGTCCTTAAATGAGTGGGAGGATCTTAAAGTGTGGGAGCTCCAAAGAGTAATGAGATTTTATTATAAATGCGATTTATCTTTGAAGTATGAAACAAAAAAATTCTGGCAAAGTAAGAGTGGATGGTCCTAATTTTAGAGTAATTTGAAAATAGGCGGTCCTCAATAAGTAGAGGGGGCATGAAACCTTTTAAAAAGTCACAGGTTATGATGACGACCAAGTAGACAACTAGAAGTGTCCTATTCCAATTTCGCTGAGGCCCGCCCTTTAATGAAGCCGTTCCATCGTCTATTTATTTATCAAGGAACTGTCACAGCATTACGGCTTTTAATTATTCCCCGCCGCTTCTCATTCGAACCCGAGCAATTAAACACGGAGCCGTGCCACGCGAAGAATCCAAACACTTAAGCAATTACGGCGCGCCGCTCGAAACTTCCACAATCGATAAAGCCGTCCTAATTCCGGCCCTCACTTTTACGGGAATTTTTAGAGGCGCGTATTATCAGCGCAGGTTGGGTTACTGCTGGAAATTACGGGGCGCGCTTTATCTCCCAACGGCACGCGGAACGTTAAAACGGCACCGACCTGATTGCGTTTAATTATACAAGTTGTTTACGTCTGGATTGTCGCTTTGTTTTGGCTTAATTTAGTTTTTGCGCGCAGCGCCTTTGTCGTGCAAATGCAGGTTAATTCAGTGAGTGGGTGAGGACATGGTGTTAACGAGACCTATTCCAAGAGGTCTACGTTTTAATGCGGGCTTAAAGCTTTTAGAGACTAGAAAGGAACCACGATATGCTAAGAGCTGTTTGGTCTTCATTTCAATTCCTCAGTCCATTTTGATTGGTCTTTAACGTTTCCCAATCCATCCCAAATCTTCTGCATTTGAAGATATAACCCGCGTAGAGGAAATAATTGAATAACTCCTGACAAGTACGAGAGAACAAATCGTAACTTATCGTCGTAGTCTGGAATCCTTCGTTTCTGCTTCGCGTCGCGACGCCTTTCCCCTTTCTGTTTATGAGAAGAAAATTACGACTCAAACGAGAATCGATCGAGCGCGAGCGCAACACGACATTTCAATAACGAAAGGGAGCTGCTGAAATTTATCGAAATAAGAAAACGTTGCCTTGCGTTCCTGTTTTACGTCGGACTGAGAAGTTTCGATGGCGTGTAAAGTTACAAGGTTTAAGCATGATTTACTCACTACACACAATTCAATTTTCGAGAGTGCAAACAATTTTTTAAAGCTCGATAACGTTGGACTCGTCCTTTTTAACAAATGAAACCCATTTAGGGTTGGCGAGTTAACATGGTTCTCCAAGTAACGCCACCTCATCGGCTATGTTCAGTAAAATCATAAAAGGAGGAGCTCTTGGCACTACTCGTATATGTTAGGCCTGAACGTTCGCTATGGTGGAGGGTATGGGTGCCTTCGACCCTTCGCAAACAAACCCGTTTTTTCTAAACTCAGATTTGATTATCTGAGTCGAAGCAGGCACTTTCTAAAATGCTCACGTCTCGTCGCGACACATACTCCCAACGCAGAGCAAGCACTTCCCATTCCGGACGATGCGTTAACATTCCGTTTTGTTTGCCCGGAATGCTCCCGCCGCCGCCGCCGCGGGACGATCCGTTCTGGTTTTTAGCGCCGCCGTGATTTCTCGCTGCGGACGCGCAATCAAATTACGCGCGCCGCAAATGATGAATCAGCGCCGCATCGATTTGCGGCTCGGACCGACGTGTGTGTCCGAAGGACGATGTTAATTTGGGTCGACGTTTGGCCGGCTTAAAGGGAATGTCAACGGAGGACTTTCCTTTTCGGTTTTCGGACGGCCGAGCACGGAGCTTATTTGTATGCGTCGGGACGTCGGCTTCCGTTTTGATCTTCTCTTTTTACGAAGATATTGTGTTTATAGAACCGGAATCAGCATATCGTGATATTGGGATTAGTGTTACATGAAATATTTTGACAACAGCAAAAGAACGTAAGGAATTTGCTTTATGGGATCTTCCCGGATAGCCCGTTGTTACGACGGGATTAGCGAGGTCATTAGAACTCTATCGGTAGGTCCTAGAACAAGACACACAGGTCTAGGTGACACTCAAAAGCCATACGAGTATCCCACAAGCACTACGAGAGTCTCGTGGCGATTATGGTGTCAACGCGACACCTCTTCCGAGAACCATCCCAAGCATTCCCGATGAGATTTAAGTCTGGGGAACGATGACACTCTCCGCTGGTAGCTCTATGTGTCTAGATAACACGCGAGTGTGATGTGGTTACCCCGCACGTGCCTCAACGTGTTAATATATTGCGGATTAGGGTTCAATCAGCGTAAGTTTTAAGTCAAGAAATGGCCAATTCATCCATTGACAGCTCTCGCGTATCAGGTACCCCTGCACCGGACCATTCTATGTGTTCAGATGATACTCTAATGTCTGCAAGCAATACATGAACTGCATCTTGCGGATTGGGAATCTACCTTCAATCACAAAGCTTCTGATGATACTTCGAGGGCCACTACAAGAACCATTCCAGGCATATTCAATGGGATTGAAGTCTGGGAAACTGTCAAGTAATCCACTGGAAGCCTGCATGCAAAGGTATCGTGAACCAGACCAGATCTGTATGGACGGACGTTGTCGCTCATGGTCATGGTCATGCCCCGGCCTCACCACACCAAAGGTCGAAAGGACCGTTGAAAAATGATATCGCGGTGTACGTAAGTTCAGATGATTCTTTTAAGTGCTCGAAAACATGGCACCCAATCACCGCTTCTATCAGTTGATATGGATTGTAAATCACGCATCACTTTTGGTAAAGTCGATAGACTATCTACTCTCTATTGTATCTACTCTATTTACTCTCTACTGGTTATGTATGCTAATGCCCGAGTAGCTTACCCTTCAACAAAGGACCTGGTTGAGAAGGAAATACTGCACGCGGATCAGTACGGATTTAGGTAGGTCAACCCTAAACGCCTTAGACAAAGTCGTCAAAATCACCGACGAGATAAACAAATTCGCGACGAAAAACCGACACCACTGTGCCGTGATAACGTTGGACGTACGGAATGCCTTCAACACCGAGCCGTGGGAGGAAATCCTGAGGGCGGTGGAGAGGTACGAGATCCAACCGTACATCATCCGGATCATCCAGTCGTACCTCTCGGACAGGGTTATCATTACGCAAACCGGTACGCGGAGAGAGGTGACATGCGGAGTACCACAAGGTTCCGTCCGTACTCGGGCCCACACTGTGGAACATCCTTTATAACGAGGTCTTCGAACTCGACATGGTCAAGGGATTGACGCTGATAGCCTACGCAGATGATCAGGCGGTCGCAATCTCGGCCAAGACACCCGATCTGCTGGAGCAGAAAGCGCTATGCGCCATAAATATAGTCAGCACCGTACTAGAACGGAAAGGGTTGAAACTGGCAAAGAAAAAAACCGAAATGGTAATCCTAGCAGGGAAAAGAAGCCTCAAGCACCTAAAGCTAGACATCGAAGGCACCTAAAGCTAGACATCGAAGGCACCCAAATCGCCAGCAGAGAGGAGGTCAAGTATCTGGGCGTCTACATCGATAGAGGGGTGAGGATGACCACCCACGTCAACAAGGCTTATGAAAAGGCATACAAGGTCTATATGGCCTTAGCAAGGCTAATACCAAACGTGGGGGGGCGCGGCCGAAGAAGAGGAGGATATTCTCCACAGTTGTCCATTCGATTGTCCTGTACGCGGCGCCGATATGGGCGAGAGCCCTTAAATTCAAACACTATGAAAACCTCTTGGAAAAACTAAACAGAAAGGTCGCCATAAGAGTAAGCTCGGCGTACAGAACGGTGCCAACAGAGGCAATTCTGGTTATCGCGGCCCCCCCCCCCATCGCCTTAAGGGTAGAAGAGAGGATCAGAGTCCACGAACAGGGGCACCAGATCAAGAACGAGGTTCGCAAGGAGCTGTACAAGAAATGGCAGCCTATACAGGGAGGGCCAAAGTCTTCGTCAAAGACGTCGAAGCATGGTGTACCATGAAAAGAGGTGAGATCGATTACTTTCTGACTCAAGCCCTCACCGGACACGGGGCCTTCGGCACTTACTTATCAAGAATCAAAAAACTTAACTCCGCCCAGTGTTGGTTTTGCTCCGAGGAGGATACGCCGGAGCACACGCTGTTCGTCTGCAAGAAATGGGAAGACCTGCGAAAGAAAACAGGCGAAGAATGTGGTAAGGCGATCGCAGTAGAAAGCGTAGCCGACATAATGGCTCGCTGTGAACAGACTTGGAACAGCGTGGCGGGGATGCTTAAGACCATCATGAGAGAGAAGTGCAAGGAGGAAACGAAGAGGCAGAGCGGCCAATAAGAGAGGACAGACGAGTCAAGACCCAGAGATGAAAGTCAACGCACGCAGGAGGAAGTAATGCCGAGAGGCAGTCCCCCCCGCGTAGAGCGTGAGAGGAAAGGGGTAGGCGCTAGGGTCACCTTCCCTAGTGAATCCAGTACGGGCCCGGGGTGTCCCGGGAAGCCGTCTTTAGAAGATTCCCCGACCTCAATAAAAAAAAGCTTACCCTTCAAGGTGAATCTACCATCCCTAACCATGTGGGCTAGGACCGGTAGAGACCACCCTGATAAGTTTCCTTGAAAACCGGGCATTGGTTGATCAATTGGGGTATGATGGGCTTCCGGTTGTGCAAAGTCTCGCAATAAATCTAACCCGTTTTGTGGCCTTATTCTGTTTACGACAAAAATCATTGGTACATTAGCTCAACGGAGGTACGGATGCATATTTATCGAATTTACGGTAACGAAAGATAAATTAACAACGAGGTACTTAACATTCTTGTCGAATAAGTGTAGTGGTGTTTAGGCATCCAACACGACCAGGTGAAATGATGTTTACGTCGCTGTCGCGTCGCCATCAAGTTGGTCATATGGGTCGAGATGGGAACATATCAACTTCCTGGTCTGGGAGCGCTTTCCAAAGTCATCAGAGAAATTTCTTTCGCTGCCTACACCATGCTAATGTAAATGCTCGAATATCCTAACTCTAAATTATTCAATTTACATAAGAATCGCCTTCAGTTGCGTTCGCAGAAAAAAATTCAAATTCCCATTTTTAAGGTAAACATTTCTCAGGTGATAACAAACGCGAGAAAATAGTCCAGGCGAAATACTGACTCTCCTTCAGATAAGGTAAAGTGAGTAATCACATCGATTAAGAACTCTTAACACGTGAGAACGCCTAACTGGCGCCCACGCGCGACGAAGAAGCGATCGGTCGAATTTCTGATTTGGTTGGGGTCGTCCCTTTTTCTTTTCTCTTTCACTTTTTACGACGAGTTCGAAATCTAAAATTGGTGCGGGTGAAGTGACGCTGCAGGGATGAAGACGCTTCGTCTGGATCCCCAGGGAATAATCGGGAAAACGCTGGTTGGGAAAAGAGGCGATCATGACATCTGTCTGTAAGGTCTCTAAGCACATAATTTCTGTTCTAGGAGGTACTTTGACACGATTTGACGGAATATTTTTGTTTCTGCGGCCCCAGCGAGGCCAATGGGGCCTCCCTACAGCATGGCTGTAGTGTATTTTCGAGGCTTAGCAATTTGTGATCCGTCAACGATGCTTCTCAATCTCCCTATCCAAGATATTCCCTCTGTGACACATTTGGAAATGTTCGGCGTCAGTTCACCTGAATTCTTTGGCCGCCAATCGCCTCCCATGACGCTACTACAACCTTTATATCTTATGGGCACATTGCATTCGCAAGACCTAGTGAACATGCTCGAAAAGTATCATTACAATGAGCTACTGGGATAGGTTTTCCTTTTCGACACAGTATACGATGCAGGACGTGTTCCTAATTCCATCGAGAATTACATTAGAGGACTTTTTTTACCTGATTAAAGTCATCCTCAGAAGCTTTGCGATGCAACGTAGCTTCGCAGGGCAGACACGTTGTTTATCGACCAACAAATTACGTCACGACGACAGCCGTTAAAAAAACATCAAAATAACTAACGTCAACATGCCTGACGTAAGAAATGACAAACGTCGGGCATTGTCATATAAATAGATACGGGCGAAAGCCACGTTGATATCTACGTAACAAGGTAACGATGACGATCGTCAAAAATAAATAAAAGCGAAACCACATTCGTTTTTGATTGGCCAATAAATAGTTGCTTTCTCAAATTGGTCGATAAGACAACCTATGGAGCGAATGAGAAACTTCTCTGCTCGTCGTTGAGTCGAGTACCCATGCATTCAGATCAATGAAGCCAGAGTTACTTGACCTCCACTACGAAAATGCCCCATAAAAGCGAGATCGCAAGCTGCTAAAGCTCAGTGTCTTCTTGTGCAGCAGCATTTTGTCGAGAACACTCGACCCTGCACCGCTTTGGCACTGACCGACCTTCGAGCAGCACGTACACTACTGCTTGCGCAGCATTTTATCGAGTAGCCACACCTTGCGCAGCATATTGTCGAGCAAACTCCCCAATATCACTGCTTGCGCATCATTTTGTCGAGCAATTCGTTTCTGATTGGCCAACATATAGAATTTGCATCCGCAATTTAGTCCTTAAGACAACCACCGGAGCACACACATAAAGACTGCTCCTTTACGAATAGGACGCAGCTCTGCTCGTCGTTGATTCGAGTATGCATTCAGATCAATGAAGCAGAGTTACTTTAATATCCACCAAGAAAATAGTCAATAAAAGCGAGAACGCAGTTTAGTGCAGCATTTTGTCGAGAACACTCAACTGCCTTGGCGCTAACAAGCCCTCGTGCATCACACATCTGCCTTGGCGTTGACCGGCTCTCGTGCAACACTATACCGTCTTGGCGTTGGCTATCCCTCGTGTGACACACAACAGCCTTGGCGTTCACCGGCCTTCGAGCACCACTCATACCACACACATCACTGCTTGCGCAGCATATTGTCGAGCAAACCTTCCATACCACTGCTTGTGTAGCTTTTTGTCGAGCAATTCCCCGCACATCACATATTCCATCGATGCTACCGAAGCCAGTTTTGTTGGGGAGAAGTAAGAAACGAGACGTCCTGTAGGAGTTCATTCGTCAGACTCGTCTTCCGGCATCGGTTATTCCACCATCAGTGATACCGCCTTCCAAGATCCTAGACGATAACCAGCGAGGAGAGCAGACCACCGAGCACATTGTTAAATTATAGTATCACAAACACGTTACATCATCATTGCAAGGACGACCCTTTCAAGACCTTCCGGAACTCATGTTTAAGAAACTGAAAAAAGCTTGCCCGTGTTGAATTAGACGTGCACATCGTGTTAGTATCAAAAATAGGAGGTGCGATAGTTCCGCAAAAATGAAAACTTTTTTACGAAGCGAGAAACATAAGGTCTCAAGAAGAATGAAAAGCAAATCCTTTTCAGGACGAAGCAGGGGGGATTGGGCGGGTTGAACTGTAATAAATTATGCAGGCGAATACAAAAGTACGGTCGGAATGCTCTAAATGCCGCACGGTCTGGAGATGACGACGGAGAATACGTCAGGGTCGAGACCGTCGCGTCGGGTCAGCGCTGATCGATTAGGTCATAACAAATGAGAGGCCAAATGTCCAAGTTTAAAACGCGCCGACATCACAAGCTGCGACCCTACGAGGACGAAGACATAAAGAATTCAGAAGGTATGGAGCATGTTTGAAGAAAAAAAAAATACTTTACCAAATAGCTGTGGTGAAAGTTTAATCATTATCCGAGTCAGATTCCGTTGAAAGTTATTATTGCGCCTAGTACATTTGCATGAAACTTCTTCTGGTACATAAAACATCGACCGCAAGGCCCGTCGTAGTAAAATTTATTGATTCAACGACCGCAGGCACCGCGTCGACCGCACTCACCGCTGCTCACCGGAGTGCTTTTTTGCTGGGGCTTTCATCTTTTATGTGAATCCCCAGTTCGAAATAACAAAACGCGGAACAGTAGTGGCCTGTCGCAATTATCGAAAAAATTTTGGCATCGGGTGCCACGTACCGGCGAGCACGGGTCGATAAATTATGCAAGAGAGACCGGCGCGCGGGTGGCCTGCTGGGGTTGAACGAAACAAGGCGGCGTTTGTACGTAACATGCGGTCGTCGGTGTGTTTCACGCCGGAACCGCATTGTCACGAACATTTGCCCGACTCCCGGAAAGGTCCTGTGACTCACGACGACTTTCTAAGGAAATCTCTCTGTTTGAATGATCTCTTGGAATTATGGGGCGTAACTAAAATAATAGAAATAATCCTTCAACCCTTTTCTTTTGGGGTTTGGTTGTACCATGTCGAAATTCTTCTTCCTGCCGACGTTTCGTCTTTTCTTTGTTTCACAACCGGAAGCAGATGAACGAACAACGGTCTTCAAGTTTATCTCACATATGATGCTATTTGCAAATAAGATCGTGCAGAGGCAATCAATAAATGATGTCTGTTAGAATTTCAGGAGTGTTTGTGCACGAGAAAACGAGCGTTGCAACAAAGCCGGGCGTGATCCATCCTGTAAATAAGGAGGAAGCGAACGTCGCCATGGGTAATAAATTACCGCTGTGTTTCGATGAAACCGCAGATCTGGTGCTTTGAAGTCGCGAAGCTGAAATAATGACATTGCAGAGTCGCGTTTCGGGTAATGATAAATTATCCCCGGAATGATAACAAGGGCACCCCGCCACCGGTGAAACCCAATTCGATTGATTCGAGGCTGTTTTGTTTGGTTTTGTGATCGAAGTTTTTTTTTTATAGTCCGAAGCTTCATTTCTCAACTTTTCCTTTAAAGCACACGATTCCACGAGGGAATAAGACACGAACCTTGAAACCACTACGTGAAAATTATTTAAATTTTCAAAGGTACTTTGAAACTGAATTGAGAGAAAGAATTGTAGAGTCATTTTTCGAGCATTGATTATCCAGGAATAAAAATAAGAGCACCGCCACCAAATGTAGTTGAAGGGGATGTTTTGTCTGTCCTCTTTGGGTATTGGCGATTTTTTTTTGGGGGCAATTGGTCCTAGGGTAATTACATTTTCCATTAAAGCAAGACCAAATGAAGACGTAAATGACGAACCTTAGAAGTATTATGGAATTCTGAAGTAAATTGAACTGAAAGAAAGAGAAGACGATACATTTTGATAGCGCTCGCTCCTTTCTTCAAAAAGACGAATGAGATACAGCTCTGATAATCGGTGATTCGTTTACATCCTAAGATCAATAAAGCAGAGTTACATCATTCCTGCTACGGAAAAGGCCCCACAAAAGTTCTCAGCACAGATCGCTTTAGCTTCAGTTGATCCCTTGCACTTAAGTGTCAAGAACACTCGTCCATAGCCTCCCATGCATTCATTGTCAGGAGCTACACGCACAAACCATTCCGTGCACTGAAGTGTCGGTAGCACATCCAAAGCTTATAGTGCAAATAATTGTCAGGAGCCGCACGCACACTCTTCTGCGCACTGAAGAGTCGGAAGCACATTCAAAGCCTCCCGTGCATTTTTTGTCAGGAGTAATGTACATCTCTTCCGTGCATCAATTGTCGGAAGCATCTACTTTGAGGGCAGCAGTACTCATACAACGCAACTCCATCGACAAACATCTCTGAAGCCAGCTGTGGTTGAACGAAAGAAGAGGCGCGCATACGCAAGTGCACAATAACCTAAGATGCTCTCGCGCACTCTACCACCTACTACCATCATCAGAAAACGTCGTTGCGAGGAGAAAATGCCCCGGGAAGGTATCCACGACAATAAGCAAGTTCTGTTAAGTCTAAATGAGCTATGAAGCAAAAGGAGAAAAAGCATTATGTACCAGATGTGTATTAAGGTTGCCTATCGTCGCCCTGACAGACCCCCGGCGTAGCAGTTCCTGGAAAACAGTTTCCAAAAACTGCCAACTGTTTACTAGAAACTGATACCCTTCCTCACGCCATCCTCCCACACTCCTCGCGTCCAACTCCACCACCTCCTAGGTTTTTGTCAGAGCGACGATAAGTAACTATACATATACGTGGTTATTGTCTAGGATCTTGGAGGGCGGCGTCACTGGTTGCGAAACAAGTCGAGTCTGACGTAGGCACTCAATTGCTACGACATTTCTTATTTCTACTCTCCAATAATTGGCTTCGATGACGTTGATGGAGTGTGTGAAGTGTGGGTGATTGCTCGACAAAATGCTGCGCAAGCAGTGGTATGAGGTGCTTGCTCGATAATATGCTGCGCAAGTACGTTGTTGTTCGACAAAATGATGCGCAAACAGTGTTGTGTGTGGTTGCTTGATAAAATGCTGTGCAAGCATGAACTTTAACAAATATTAAATGCAAATTTAAATAATAAACCTTGGCAACAAGTAGATGAACAATAAAAATAATATATTTAACGATGCTCGGCGGTCTGCTCTCCTTGCTGGTTACCGCTTAGAATCTTGGAGGGCGGTGTCACTGGTAATGGAGTAAGTGATGCCGGAAATCGAGTCTGACGCAGCAACTCGATTCCTGTGACATTATTTACTTTTTCTCTCCAAAAACTGACTTCGACGACGATAATGGAGCGTGGGTGATTGCTCGACAAAGTAATGCGCAAGCAGTGGTATGAGGGGTTTGCTCGACAAAATGTTGCGCATGTAGTGCTGTGTGTTGGTTGCTCGACAAAATGCTGCGCAAGGAGTGTTATGTGTGGTTGCTCGACGAATTGCTGTGCAAACAGTGTTTCTATAGTTGCTCGATGTGTTGTGTGGTTGCACGAACAGTGTTGTGTGTGGCTGCTCGACAAAATGCTGCGCAAGCAGTAGTCCAAATGCTTCAATGATCTGAATGTGTACACGAATCAACGACAAGCAGTGCTGTATCTTATTCGTCAAAGTGATCCTATTTGTTGGCCAATCAGGAACGGACTCGGTTTCGCTTTAATTCGTCGATGGCCAGCCCTAATTTTATTTATTTTTGACGATCATCATAGTTGTTTTGTTACTTACATGTCAACGTTTCATCCGAATCTGTCTGTATGACATTGCTTGACATTTCCTGATGTCTGTAATCTTGTCTCTGTCATCGTCACATAATTTGTTGGTTGCTAAGCAACGTGTGAGCCCCCGCAGTCAATAAACTATTGTTCTTCAATTTAATTTAATCGAGTCTGATGTAGGTAGTCGATTTCTGCAACGTTCCTTATTTATTTTCTTCAATACTTGGCTTCGACGACGTTGATGGAGTGTGGGTGATTGCTCGACAAAATGCTGCGCAAGCAGTAGTATGGAGGGCTAGCTCGACAATATGCTGCGCAAGCAGTGGTATGGAGCGTTTGCTCGACAATATGCTGCGCAAGCAGTGACGTGTGTGGTTGCTCGATAAAATGCTGCGCAAGCAGTAGTATCAATGTTGCTCGAGGGTCTGTCAACGCCTAAGAAGATGGGTATTACACGAGGGCTGGTCAGTGCTAAGAAGGTGTAGGTTTCAATGTACTCGATAAAATGCTGCTGCACAAGAGGCTTTAGCGGCTTGCGATCTTGTATTTATAGGGCATTTTCGTAGTGGGGGTCAAGTAACTGAGTGCACGGGTATTCGATACGACGATTATCGTTGTTTTGCTACGTATATGTCAACGACGTTTCGTTCGAATTCATTTATATGACATTGCTGGATGTTTGTCAATCTGACGTTTCTCAATGTCTGTCATTTTGACATTTCTTGATGTCTATCATCTTGTCATCAGTCATCGTCACATAATTTGTTAGTCAACAAACTATTGTTATTTAATTTGAATCAATTGAGTCTGACGTAGGAACTCGATTACTGCAACGTCCCTTCTCTCTCAATGTGCTGCGCAAGCAGTGCTGTGCGTGGTTGCTCGATAAAATGCTGCGCAAGCAGTAGTATGAGTACTGCTCGGGGGTGAGTCAACGCCAAAGAGGATGGGCATTATACGAGGGCTGGTCAGTGCCAAGACGGTGTAGGGTTTAGTGTTTTTGACAAAATGCTGCTGCACAAGAAGACAATGACCTTTAGCGGCTTGCGATCTCGCTTTTACAGGGCATTTTTGTAGCTGGAGTAAAAAAACTCAGTTTCATTGGTCTGAGTGCAGGGGTACTCGACTCAACGATCTCATTCATTAAGTGGAAATCTTTTTATGTTTGCTCCTGCGACGTTTCTTCCAAATCCATCTATATGACAATGCTTGACGTTCGCCAATCGAGTCTGACGTAGGAACTCGATTCCTGCGACGTTCCTTACTTCTTCCCTCCAAACACTGACTTCGACGAGACGTTGATGAAGTGTGGATGGTTGCTCGACAAAATTATGCGCAAGCAGTGGTGTGAGGTTTTGCTTGACAATATGCTGTGCAAGCAGTGCTGTGTGTGGTTGCTCAATAAAATGCTGCGTAAGCAGTAGTATGAGTGCTGTTCGAGGGTCAGTTAACACCAAGGAAGATAAGTATTACACGAGGGCTGGTCAGCACCAAGGCGGTGCAGAATCGATAAAATACTGTTGCACAAGAAGACACTGAGCTTTAGCGGCCTGCGATCTCGCTTTTGTGGGGCATTTTCGTAGCAGGGGTCAAGTAACTCTGAATGTGTAGGTACTCGATTCAACGACGTGCAGAGCTGTATCTCATTCGTTCCATAGATTGTCTTAGCGACCAATTTGAGAAAGCGACTATTTGTTGGCCAATCAGAAACGCATGCGGTTTCGCTTTAATTCCTCGAGGTCTGTGGCCATAATTTTGTTTGCTTTGACGATCGCCATCGTTGTTTGTAACGTACTTATCAACGTGACGTTTCGCTCGTATCTGCCTATATGACGTTTCTCAACTTCTGTCATTTTGACGTTTCTTAATGTCTGCCCTCTTGTCATCTGTCATCGTCACATAATTCGTTGGTCGCTGAGCACCGTGTGAACCCCCACAGGGTCAATAAGCTATTGTTATTTAATCTAAATTAAACGAGTATAACCGTTGGTTTTCTTCATACTATCTGTAGTTTCAAAGTCACTCAACTCTGGTAATGGCCTAATTTTTTTTAATAGATTTTTTTAATTTGTTAATAAGAAGGATATTTAAAGCCTAGGGGAAGCGTACAAATGACACTGACGTTTGTCAACCTGACGTTTCTTACGTCTGTCATGTTGATGTTTGTCGTGCTGACGTCTGTCATCGTGACATGATTTGTTGGTCATGTGAGCCCCCACGGAATTTCTGAAATGTATTTTAGTAAACGCGGTTTGAAAGAGCAAACGAAAGAGTGCCGAAAGTTGTATGTTATACTTTTTCTATCAAAAAGAACCGGCTCTCTTACGCAATGCGAAAATTATAAGGCCTGCCAAAATGTTAATTCGGTTATTTATATCACAATACCGAAACATCTCCCTTTTATGGTACGTGTTGAAACACTACCTTGAGAGCATTAACAGTCCAACATTGCAAATGGCTCATCCAATTTACATACGTTTTAGGAACGCAATACTAATTTAATTTCCGGCGTTAACGTCAGGACGATAGATTTGATGAGACAGGCGATCGAAGAAAAAATTCGAGTGATTTCCCTACAGTATACTTTCAGTGAAACTATAAATAGGATAGAGAGCATCGGCTATATACTTTTAAACGAGCGAGGAGATTTCGTTTTAACAGCGGCCATAAACAAAGAGAAACTTAAATTCAATACTCGCTAATCAGGATCGGATTCCGATAAGCATGCAATCCGACGATTAGCGGCGAGCCTAATCGCCCGTTGTCGTGTGCGCCCGGAATTTTTAAAACCTTAAAGATCCTGACCTGCATGCGAAACCTATTTTTAAAAATGCGTTTGTAACTCGCGCATTCATTCAATATAATAGTACAAGATGTGTATGAATTAATTTAAGTAGTAGTGGGATCGCCTTAAGTGCGATTAATTATTTTCTGTCTACTACCGTATTAATGAACTTCTGACTTTCTTATTTTAAAATGAGAAAGTAGCATTTGATTTCTTAAAATAGAACAACAAAATAGTCTCCAATATAAAAAGAGTCTTCTAGAGAAAATAAAAGTTTTTTTTTTGGACCGTACGATCGTATAACAATCGACAATAGATTAACCAGACGGCCCCCGCTTTCTATTTTTAATCGCGCTTTAATTGCCGGTGTTTTACAGGTGTCATATTTACGACGGTCATAAATATGGGGGGCGATCTTAATTGATTTTGTTTTTGCGATAAATCGGCGCTGTTTAGTGTTGGGCAACGATCGGAGGAAAAAATATTCGCATCCGGCCCGAATCCGCGCCGCGACGCGGATTTTCATTAATTATTATTAAAGCTGACGATAATTTCGCCGGCGTCATAGTTTTGTTTGGAGGGCACTCGAGCGGAGTCAAGTGCGTGCTCGGTAGACTCTATGCAAATACAATATATTTGATAATGAAATTAATTATGAACAAGGTTGCCGATAATATGGAAATTAGGAAAATTGCGAATCAGTGCGTACAATCAAGTCGACATATGGGATGCTCATTTGTATGCGCTCCCCACGCTTTAAATATCCTCTTTATTAACAAATTTTAAAAAAATTGATTAGGCCATTATCAGAGTTGAGTGAAGTATTAGAAAAAAATACAGGGTGACTGATCAATTGGACAAAGTACTCGATTAATTTAAATTAAATAACAATAGTTTATTGACTCCATGGGGGCTCATACATTGCTTAGCGACCAACAAATTATATTACGATGACAGATGACAAGATGACAGACATGAAGAAACGTCAAAATGACAGACATTGAGACACGTCAGATTGACAAACGTCCAGCAATGTCATCTAGGTGGATACGGACGAAATGTCACGTAACAACGACGAATTAAATCAAAACCACGTTCGTTCCTGATTGGCCAACAAATATCCTCAAATTAATCGCCGGAGCCAACATAAAAAGAATGTCCCTTAACGAATGAGATACAGCTCGGCTCATCGTTGAGTCGAGTACCCGTGCATTTAGACCAATGAAACAGAAGCACTTGACCCCCGCTATAAAAGTGAGATCGCAAGCCGCTAAAGCTCAATGTCTTCTTGTGCAGCATTTTGTCGAGAACACTCAAACCTACACCGTCTTGGCACTGACCAGCCCTCGTGTAATACCCATCTTCTTAGGCGTTGACAGACCCTCGAGCTGCACTCATACTACTGCTTGCGCAGCATTTTATCGAGCAACCACATACAGCATTGCTTGCGCGGCATATTGTCGAGGAAACTCTCCACACCACTGTTTGCGCAGCATTTTGTTGAGCAATCACCCACACTTCACACACTCCATCAACGTCGTCGAAGTCAGTTTTTGGAGGAAAGAAGTAAGGAACGTCTCAGGAATCGAGTTCCTACGTCAGACTCATGTTGTGCTGATAAAACGTATTGTGTACGGACAAGGTACAATAATATCAAGTAAGGGTGGTGAATGAGATATAGCACTGCTCGTCGTTGATTAAGCCAAAGATGGAAAGCAATGGAAAGAAGTAATAAGGCATAGCCTGAATGGGTTGTCAATAGCGTCAATCAATCAATTATTTCAAAGCAATATAAAATTATTCCGACTGTAAACTAATTACAGAATCCAATTTTGCCAGACGGCAAAAGAAAGAAAGGGATACCAAGAAAACGTTGGAAGGAGATCTGTAAGAGAAGAGGAACTTGAGTTGGGAAGAGAAAGCCGGAGTTAGGGAGCAATTAAAAGAAGTAATCAAGGTATGAAGCTGAATAGCTTGTCAATGGCGTCAATTAATCAATTATTTCAAAGCAAAGCAAAATGATTACGGCTATAACCTAATTACAGACTCTACCTTTGCCGAACAGCAAGAGAAAGAAAGGGATACCAAGGAAAAGTTAACGGGAGGTCTGCAGGAGAAGAGTTGGGAAGAGAAAGCCAGAGATAAGGAGCAATGGAAAGAAGTAATCAAGGTATGGTCTGAATGGCTTGTCAATCGCGTCAATCAATCAATTATTTCCGAGCAATACAAAATGATTAGGGCTGTAAACTAATTGAAGATTCTATCTTTGCCAAACGGCAAGAGAAAGAAAGATATACCAAGGAAATGTTGGAGGGAGATCTGTAAGGGAAGAGGAACTTGAATTGGGAAGAGAAAGTCATAGTTAGGAAGCAATTAAAAGAAGTAATCAAGGTGTGGTGCTGAATAGCTTGTCAATAGCGTCAATCAATCAATTATTTCAAAGTAAAACAAAATGATTACGGCTATAACCTAATTACAGATACTATCTTTGCCGAACGGCAAGAGAAAGAAAGGGATACCAAGGAAATTATTTCAAAGCAATACAATGATTATGACTGTAAACTAATTACAGACTCTATCTTTGAATTTCTTAGTCTTTCCTAGTCAAGAAAGTAATTTTACTTTTTAATCATTGTATACATTCAGATCATTGAAGCATTCATACTACTGCTTGCGCAGCATTTTGTCGAGCACCCACACACAACACTGTCTCTGGTTCGAGCAACCATACAATACTGCTTGCGCAGCATTTTATCGGAAACACTCAACCCTACATCGTTTTGGCACTGATCAGCTCTCGTGCGATACACATCTGTCCTGGTGTTGGCTGACCTTCGAGCAGCATTCATTCTATTGCTTGTACAGCATTTTGTCGAGCAGCCACACAACACTGTTTTCGCAGTATTATTCGAACAACCTTACAACACTGCTTGCGCAGCATTTTGTCGAACAATAACACGCTTGCGCAGCGTATTATCGAGCAAACACCCCATACCACTGCTTGCGCAGAATTTTGTCGAGCAATCACCCACACTTCACGCACTCCATCAACGTCGTCTAAGTCAATTATTGGAGAGAAGAAATAAGGAACGTCGCAGCAATCGAGTGCTTACAAGTCAGACTCGACTTCCGGCATCACTTACTTCACTACCAGTGACGCCGCCCTCCAAGATCCTAGACGGTAACCAGCAATATATTATTTTTATCGTTAATCTTTGTTTCCAATATTTATTATTTCAATTTGCACTTTATATTTATTTAAGTTCATATTATGTTAATTTAAATTTATTGTGTACCGATACGGTACAATATCAGAGAAGAGTGACTTTTCGCCTAGAGTCAAGCACCTCCTCACTTCACTCAGCCTGCCGCACTTATGTATCCCGTTCATGTGATTACATGCGAAACTTAAGCAACAACGCCAAAGATGTGTCATTAACACCTCAAATTCAACACGGTGCAGACGTGCTCTTGGGGCGGTTTGACTTTTGAATTTACACATTACTGTTTGGAAATTCGTCAATAACTACGGGGTGTTTGACTGAGTTTAGTGCACTCGTGTTTTGTTTCACTTATGAGAGAGAACCCGCAAGAGCTTCGGCGCAGGTAGGTAGTAAGCAGCGCCATCTATTGTCTGGGCCTGTATCTCATTACATACGCTAGAGCGTAGACGTTTTATTCCTTGGCCTGGAGCCATCTTTGTGGTTGGTTCTCTCCCTTAGGGTGCTGTACTTGTGAAGGAAAACGAACGGATCATTACCTCTGCTTTTCAAAGCCTGATCTCAGCAGACACATCAGGTATTTATAGCAAGCGAATTTTGCGCAATTCTGGTGGTAATGTATGTTTTCTATTTTGCTATTTAGGCTGTATTCTTGTGAAGGGAAACGAAGGGATAACTACCCGGAAGCACTCAACGTGTTATACAAGCAGATCCCCCTGCTCTTCAAACCTGATCTCGGCATATAAATCAGGTATACGTTTTATCTTTTGCTATTTAGGCTTTATTCTATCCCCCTGTCTATTCTAGCATCTGTCGTGTTATGTAATATATACTGTTGCCCTGAAATACTCGAGATCACATCAAGGGGATGGATAACTGGATAAATAGAGGGAGAATTTGGAGTCCCTGACACCCTGTATACTTGGACGTTGGCTGGAGAAAACTGATTAAACTAAACGCTTTTCGAACAAGATTTCTCTTTCGAATTTCCTTTTTATTTCACATTTACGTACACATATAAGTTTAGAAACGTTTGCAACACGCTCGTAAAATTCGCCGTTTTAGAGCCATAAAAAACACACGAGCGATTTTTGATACTCTCCCATTTTATCGCCGCGAGCCGATTCCCTAATAAAATGCAGATGCAATAAAACTCCCGCTCCTCTCTTCTCGCCCTCTCACCTCCTCCTTCCCGGAGGAGTGCGATTTTAAATTCGATCCGTCAAGGCGCGCGCAAAATAAATCTCACACGTACCCGAAGATGCGCCCGTGTAATTAACGAAACGCGGAATTTCACGCCGCCGAAGATTTATTGGCTTCCTAATTGTTGATCAAATTATGCGGATCGACTTTTGGAGGTGTTGTGTAACGATGATAACAAGTGTAACAGGAAATCCACGCGCGTCATGCGCACGCTCTGTAATGGTGCGACTTCCGACCAGGATTTAATCGACTAATTAGAATTGCTTCTCCGTGTTTTATCGCCGCTTGAAACGGTCAAAATCAATTCGAGGTACTATTTGAATATTAATTGCGATTGTTCAAATAAACACGAGCGGATGATACACGAACCGAATAGAAAAAAAGAGGACCGGATTAAGTGGATGGAAAAGCGGGTAATCACATCTGCGTTATGATCGCTGGAATTGTGCAATCAATGTGGATGGATGGTGATAATGCCAGGGGTGTTTAGCAGATTTAAAATTCATTCGAGGGGCGTTACGCGCAGCTGGCAAACAAAAATAACTTTTTCGATGGGAATTTCATGGACCAAACGAAGTTATTGCCTCGGACGTTTTAGCAATTCATTTAGTACGTCAATTACTGCAACTTTAAACCACAACGATTGCGTTATCACTATTTGGATAATTTGAAGTACGGACTGTCAATGTCGTCATTAATCTAATGTTCATCAAGTCGAGTCTTGTTGTAATATTAAGGGTTGAACAGAATGCATCGACGTTATCTGTCAAATCATTATCGTTATCGAATTTCGCTTACCTGTGTTGTAAATGTTGTGAAGGGAAACGAAGAGATCACTACCCGTGATTTGAGAGGAAGCAGATCCCTCTGCTTTTCAAAGCCTGATCTCGGCATATAAATCAGGTATTTATGGCAAGCGAACTTTGTGCAATTCTGGCGGTAACATATCGTAATGTTATGTTCGTGCCCCACGTTGGGGTATCAATAATTGTAATGTTTTGTTCGAAGTGCCCCTCGTTGGGGTGTCAACAATTGTAATGTGTTTATGTTGTAAGGACTCCAAGTTTGCAATAATATTGTTTGTATGTTATTTGTGGGTACGTGCCTACTTTCTTTTTATCTTTCTCTCAGGGTTTCTCTTTGGATCGCTCGGAATTACCCGCTTCTCGTTTTATGGCCTCATGGTGGGCACATACAATGATAAAACACAGAAAATGTGAGTGGAAGAGAGTGTCAGTGTTAAATGTATATACGTCCGTATGTGTCAGAAAAAGAAATAAAAAAATTATTATAATTATAACACCGGTCGTGTCACCTCGCCCTTCACAAGGTTCGGTGGGCCTCTTGTCCTATCAGATGTATATTTTGTTAAAAGTGGACGCCCTGTATCGCCGATCACACATGTGTCTCAACTCCTTCACAAGAGAGAGATGCCCTTCGATGATACAGATCCGTACAATGCGAACACCAGGTATCACAAGTCGGTCATGTAACCACACCCTTCATAATGTAGGTGTACCTCTTGTCCTACCTGATGTATCCTTGTTAAAAAGAGGGACGCTTTGTATTGTCGATCACACATGTGCCTCAACTCCTTCACAAGAGAGAGGTGCCCTTCGACAACACCTAAACGTCTCCCGTTGTCCGTTGCTTAAAATGAAAATTTTGTTTGTGTTGTCACGCATGCCCCTACCTTGAAGCGTCGTCCATATCGTTGTTTGAGGAAAAAGGATATAGGTATTCAGGATCCAAAAATGTTTCTTTCTCAATGAAAACACTTCGTACTAGATAACCTTTTTTTTTAATTAAAAATTTCTTCTCTGCTTGTTGCCGAGGTCGAGGTAGAAGTAATGCTCACGGAGGTCGAAGCAGGAATGTTACTCTCGGAGGTCGAAGCAGGAATGTTACTCTCGGAGGTCGAAGCAGGAATGTTACTCTCGGAGGTCGAAGTAGGAATGTTCCAAATCGCGGAGCGGTCGCCTTTTATAGCGCTTTTCGTTGTTTATTTTCCCATTGCCTTGGTTACCGGAACATCCGCGTTCTGATCGAGTTACATACTAGATTTGAGTTGGTAACCAAAACGTCACGTTTGACAATCAGCGTTTTACCTTAAATATGATTACATTTCATTGAAATTTAACTAAAAATTGAAGTAAAAATGGAATAGGTGAGTATCTAAAATACATTATTTCCTAATTATCTAACCTATAAAACACAACTCATTTAAAAATATTTCTCAACAAAACAAACTTAACCTATAATAATAGTATCCTAATCTCTTATTCTCTACACTTTGTCTTTTTTAGCCTTGCCATATAAGTGTTTATCACATAATTTTTGGTAATCGGCACTTGTTCCCATCTGTGACGTATTCTTCGGCCGTCTTCCAAATATATTAGTCTTTTCTTGTTTTTGGGCGGCTTCTTCCCGTCTACTGGATGTGTTTTGCCGTTAGTGGCCCCCGGAATGAGCCAAACCTCTGCTGCATTGCTTCAACAAAATTCCAGTGCTTGATCGCCCACTTAAATTGCCGACCTCCTTGGAACTTCCCTCTGTGATACTAATTTGATTAGTTGAGCTGCAATTATGTTTTCTATAACTGCTACATTCACATTTGTAAGTGTCCCTTTTCGTTTTGTATTTGTGACATAGTCTGTTTGTTTTAGGTGCATGTCGTTCTGTCGAAACGTCTCGTCACTCTAGCGTCTACCTCATCAAGTTGTTTCGAAAGTTGTTGTTGAACATCTGCTGGACCGTGGCACTGTTGTATATGTTTTTAACTCTTCTCACGTACCGTACTCGTTTAATTCATTTTTAAAAAGGTAATTAACACTGCAATATGTTTTCTATTTTGCTATTTAGGCCTATTCTAGCATCTGTGGTGTTATGTAATTTATACTTTTGCGCTGAAATACTCCAGATCACCTCAAGGGGATAGATATAGTAGTGCAGCTTGACTGGATGAACAGAAGGAGCGTTTAGAGTGTGAGGGGCAAGTTTTCAGGGCGGGAGTCGCCCCCTATTTGAGTTTTGTCAAAGTTTGGTTCCCCCCAAATGAGCTTGCCATAGTACCTCGAGATACAACTGCAAAAAAAGGATCTTGGCTGTAGCTGCTCTCTTCGGGGACTGCACAACGTTCAGCAGACGAACAACCTCCTAGTTTGGTGGAGAACATTTTGGTATCGTTGGCTTATTCTTTTGTTTTTCTTCTTCAGCAGACGAACAACCCCCTAGTTTGGTGGAGAACGTTTTGGTATCGTCGACCTATTCTTTTGTTTTTGCGTTGTTACGACGACAACCTGAGATTAATCTCTTGGTTTCGGCCAAAAATGTGAACGTTTCATTCTTTCCACCCACGCGCAAATTCCATGTTCATTATAAACGAGGGGGGAGGGTAGTTTAAAGGATGACAAGTGACTTACGTAGGGGTACGAGTGAAATGGAGTATTTCTGACTAGTGTAGGTTGCGGTTCTTGTGTTGTCAGTGTGCGAGAAGGAAGAAAAAAACAAATAACGTAGTTTAGTTCCCCAGTATTTTGGTTCTCAGATAATACAGGGTGAACCGAAATATTGTGATACATTACAGATTTGTTTTCTTATTTACAAACGCGACATTCTTTAATTGTGACTACGTAACTCCCACGTCTAAATTTCTTGTGCCACGAAAGAATGCTGTTGTTCTCTTCATATTTGGACGCTATACTAGACGAACCGGATCAGGTCGAAAACGAGCAACAACCAGACAGAAATCGGCGAAATCGGCGTTTTACTGCAAGGAACATTGCTGGTCGTTTAGCTGAACTTAGAGGAGTCTACGGTCTCCCCAAAATCAACAAACCAGAGGTTCCCCTCCGGCCCATAGTCAGTGCCATTGACTCACCCACTTAGAAGCTCGCTAAATATCTAGCCAAAACTCTCAAACCACTCTCCGGCAATAGTGATTCCTTCATAACTAACTCAGCCCACTTCGTTAGCAAACTCAAAAGTTTATCGATAACCTCTCATGACATTCTCGTTAGTTTCGATGTCGAATCTCTATTTACAAAAGTACCCATTCCGGACACAATCTCAATTATCCGTCAATTACTCACCCAACACAACCTACCAGAAGATCTAGCCCAACTCACCGAATGCTGCCTCACATCCACTTATTTCCTCTTTCAAAATCAATTTTATAAACAAGTGTCGGGAGCAGCCATGGGTTCCCCCCTTTCGCCCGTAGTAGCCAACATCTTCATGGAGGCCTTTGAGCAACAGGTTTTGAACTCCTTCAGCCTCAAGACAAAATGTTGGTTCCGTTATGTTGATGACATCTTTGTAATTTGGCCACATGGTAGTGAATCGTTGAACACGGTCTTCGAATTTCTCAATTCCCAACATCGTAACATCAAATTCACTTTAGAACTTGAAACCAACGGACAACTCCCCTTCTTAGACACGCTTCCCTGACGGCAAAATTGGACATTCCGTATATCGCAAACCGACTCACACAGACCGCTATCTGAACGCCAACTCACATCACCATCCAGCCCAAAAACTCTCTGTCATAAATTCTCTAACTCACAGAGCCTTTTCACTTTCGGACCCCCCTTCCCTACAGCCCGAATTAGATCATCTAACCAAAGTACTTCTCAACAACAATTACAATCGCAAAGACATCCATAGATCTATATCCAAAAATTTGAATAATTCCCCAAAAATCCGAGAATAGGACGATACGATCACACACGCTTTTCTGCCATACATCCACAGTGTCACAAATCGTATCGGCAAAATCCTTAGGCGGCACAAGATCAAACCTATCTTCACACCACAAACAAAATCTCGGACTGCCTGCCTTCTGCCAAAGACCGTATTCCGTTAGAAGCTCAAGGAGTCTACCGCATTTCCTGTTCTTGTGGACACGTGTATATCGGTGAAACTAAGCGATCGGTAAAAACTCGTGTCAAGGAGCACGAGCGTTGCACTAGATTGCGACAGATAACCGGCTCCGCGTTAGCTGAACACAACTTAGAAACCGGACACCAAACTTCTAGTGCGCTCCTCACACTTCTTGAAGCGTAAAATACACGAAGCCATACAAATCATTAAACACCCTGAAAATCGTGACACCGGTCACTTCATCCATCCGATTTGGCATACGCTATTGGCCCGCAACATCGACCCAATCAGACAATCCCAACTCGGGAGACGCAACGACCCATGACGACTGACCGCATAAATACGCATAATCTACCCACAACCAGTTCAGAGTCTTCACAGCAGCGCAGCGACTACATCAGCAGCTACAGCCTCCAACGAAGCCCTGAAGAAATCCACGGCGAGATGGACGAAACGTCGGCAAGACGAAGAATTGACGCGGTTCCCAACCCGGAAACCAAGATTGTGAGCGACATCCTTTGATTGTCGGGTCGAAGACAAGCAACAACCAGACGGGATGATCGCTTTATAGTATGAAATCGGCGTTTTACTGCAAGGAACACCGCTGGTCGTTTAGCTGAACTTAGAGGAGTCTACGGTCTCCCCAAAATCCACAAACAAAACAAATGATGACAGGTGACTTACGTAGAGGAATGAGTGAAATAGAGCGTCTGTGATTAGCGTAGGTTGCGGTTCTTGTGTCGTCAGTGCGCGAGAAGGAAGAACAAAAAAATAAATAACCTACTCTGGTTCCCAGATAATACAGGGTGAACCGAAATAGTACAAATTTGCTTTCTTATTTACATTCTTTGATTGTCACTACGTAACTACTCCCACGTCTAAATTTCTTGTGCCACGAAAGAATGCCGTTGTTCTCTTCATACTTGGATAAATAATTTCCCAGAGAGAAATTCCTCTCGCCCCGTCATCCAAGCAGCAAATGTTCCGCCCTCGCGACATTCCTTTTCAATTTACGACTTCCTTGTCTCACGTCCGATATCATTCCCGCCATGTACCTATAGAGAGAGGTCTCGGGCATATCAATATCGCCCGCCCCTGGTGATAATAAGCAGAGAAGACACCACTGACAAAGACAGAAGCGCGATCTCTTAATTTACCTACCCCCGGCATCGCTCGAATTAAGTCTTCGCCTTTGTGAATGCTGCGAGAGCAACATATTCTTTTTGCTCTTGTAAAACTTCACATTCATTACGGACTTTGCGAGGCAGGGAAAACGAGATACACTCCTACACGTTCGCGCTCACCTGAGAGCCTTGCAAAAAGACGGGGGGGGGGGGCGGCGAATATTAATTACGCTAAGAGTGTTTTGCTAGTTTCTGCTTGAATGCAAGCCCTGCGTTTGATTTCCCTTTTTTTTTTTTTTGCGAAACAACTTCTCGTTTGGCATTATACAGATTGAAGACTTTCACTTTAGCCAATGAAATTCAACAAAAGTTCACTTAAATCAAAAACTAGCGAAAAAAAGATGTAAGTGTTCGTGGTGTACTAATAAATTTATTTCCGCTTCTTCGAGGAAACGAATAGGGAGAGAGAAGATAAGATTACGGCCCGCCCGGAGCAAAACTCGCATCAATCCGCTTTCTAATAAGAAATTTGTTGTTGAATTTTATCTGGAAACTCGCGGGCGGTAGAGAGAAAGAAAAAACCGCATCTGTGTATGAAGGGCCGGAGGCGGGGGGGGATTTTTCGTTAACGCGCGCGAACGTGAGGGCCATTCGGTTTTACGATTTGCGTCAGATGAAATAATCCGGCGTTATCGCCCTTTGACGACAGGACGGGGCAGGCAGCAGCGGATGCGATGATATTACTTCTATCTAAACATATTTGTTTTGTCGTCGCTTATTGATTTTTTTTTGTTGTTGCGGCGATAGCCGCCCGACACGTTTATGACGGAGCATAAAACAAAATTTACAATGGACGTTGTCCGATCGGCGCGATTCAAATCTCCGAACACATATATTGTTTTGATGGCCTGCAGAAGCCTCGTTTTTCGCTCGTCATCTTCAAGCTGACTTTACCTAATTACAGGATCAATCAAATCCTTCTGTTGCAAAAGGGCAATGATTTTTAAATTTTAGTTACGCCACTGGTTTGGTTCCGTAAGATGCTGGAATAATTACAACCAAACGACAAAAAATGTATAACTGAAATGACAATCGGAGAGGAACGAGCGGCCTTCATCAGTTTGTTAAATAAATCTTCTTCAGATCCTTAGTTTTAATCCTTGTAGCGGCAGGCACCATTCTGAATAGCCTTAAATCGGCAAGTTAAGAAAATTCTGTTTTTCAGCAAACTGGACGCTATACTAGAAGAGCTGGATCAGGTCAAAGACGAGCAACAACCAGGCGAGATGATCACTTCATAGCATGAAATCGGCGTTTTACTGACAGAAATCGGCGAAATCGGCGTTTTACTGCAAGGAACGTTGCTGGTCGTTTAGCTGAAGTTAGAGGAGTGATGGTTTCTACAAGTACAGTCAGTAGAAGACTTCATGAAAGAATTTACACTCCGCTACTGGACCCGCGTTAACTGCAGCCCATCGAAAACAAGGTTACAATTTGCTCAAGAACATGTTAACTGGACGGTGGACGACTGGAGCACTATTTTGTTTACAGACGAGTCCCATTTCAGCTTAAAGTCACCAGATGGGCGTGAATGTAAGTGCCGTAGGCAAGGAGAGGAATACGCTGAGTGTGTCATATCCCCAAGGACCCCATGTGGCTGACGATCATTGATGATTTGGGTGGGTATTTCATTAAATGATCGTACAGCACTGGTGACTATGGCAAATGGAACAATTAACGCTGATAGGTACACATCGGACTGTCTTGAAGACCTTGTTATCCCTTATGCTCAAGTTGTCGACAATCAATTCATATTATCACATGATAACGCGAGGTCTCATGTAGGAGTTAGAGTTAGGAAACAGTTCTAAAACCGGTTTTAATTGCAGTGAATTCCTCGTATATCCTCTGTTTCGACCCTATTTGGGGTCTCGTCAGCAGAAGCGTAGCTCGAGAATTCCACTGCAAACCAACCGACCTGTCCACCTTATTCGCAAGGAGAGAAACTTTTATCCTTTACAGAAAGATTTCTCTTTTTTTTATGCAGAAACTTTTTTCACAGCTGTTCACAGTTCGCTGTTCACAATTTTCCAAACACTGTTCACAGTTACGTTTGAAAATAAATTTGATTTCATTTTGGTTTAAATTTCTGGTGATATTTGTTTTTACCTTAGCAGAAACGTTTCTCTTTTTTTTATGCAGAGATTTTTCTTCTTTTTTCAAGTGTCTACAGTTCGATGTTCACAATATTCCAGACACTGTTCACCGTTCACAGTTACGTTTTGCTCTTTTTATTTGAAATAAGCCTGATTTGATTTCGGTCATTTCTTTTTTCGTTTCTTAGAAACATTGTTCTCTCTGCGGAAATTTTTCTTTTCTTCTCTACTGTTCACAGTTCATTGTTCATAATTTCCAGAACACTGTTCACAGTTGCGTTTTGAAATAAACTTGATTTGATTTTGTTCAAATTTTTTTCTTTGTGGAAATTTCGTTTTCTCGGCAGAAATTTTTCTCTTTTTTCACCTGTTCAGAATTCGTTGTTCACAAAATTCCAAACACTGTTCATGGTTATGTTTGGAAATAACCTAAATTTGATTTTGGTCAAAATTTTTCATTTGCACAAACTTTTTTCTCTCAGCAGAAACTTTTCTATTTTTCTCAGCTGTTCACTGTTCATTGCTCACAAGTCTTCGGACACTGTTCACAGTTATGTTTGGAAATAAATTTGATTTGATTTTGGTTGCGAATTCTGGAGAGAAATATTTTCTTTCTCAACTGTTTATAGTTCATTGTTCACAATTTTCCAAAATATTATTCACTGTTCAGAGTTATGTTTGGAAATAAATTTTATTTCATATTAATCAAGTGTTTACAGTTCTTTGTGTGTTATTTCATCAGCAGAATTAATATTCGTTAAAGTACTATAGATGAATCAATATGTACAGGGTGGCTGACAATAGTTTTGCCAAAAGAGGAACCACATTAGCTTTTGAAAAATAATTAATCCAAAATTATATCCAGAACGGCGATAGGTGACGTGGTTCCAACCGAAAGCCAATTCAATCACGGACGACGGTGGCGGAAGCCTTTAAGTTAAATTAGGAAGAAATAAAGAAAGAATCAGATGAACAGAAAAAAAAACAAAAGAAAATCGACGTAAAAAAATTAAATCGCCCCCGGAGAAAATAAAAGTGAAATCGTTCTTAGAGCGTCAAGCGAAAAAAAAAAAAAAAAACGCAAAGAAACAAATGAAAAAAAAAAAACAAAAGAAAATTGACGAAAAGAAACAAATGGAAAAAACAAAAGAAAATCGACGTAAAAAAATTGAATCGCCCCCGGAGAAAATAAACGTGAAATCGTTTTTAGAGCGTCAAGCAAAAAAAAAAAAATTGAAATTCAAAGAAACAAATCAAAAAAGACAAAAGAAAATCGACGAAAAGGAAATAAAAGTAAAATTATTCTTAGAGCGTCAAATAAAAAAAAATAAAATGTTCGATTATCCAAACACTTTTTGGCCAATTGTTTTTCTTTGTGGAAACTTTGTTTTCTCTGTAGGGAATTTTATTTTTTTAACTGTTCACAGTTCGTTGTTCACAATATTCCAAATATTGTTCACGGTTATGTTTTGAAATAAGCTTGATTTGATTTCAGTATTTTTTTCTCGTTCCTTATGAACTATGTTTTCTCTGCAGAAACTTTTCTTCTCTTCTCTACTGTTCATAGTTCATTGTTCATAATATTCCAAATCCTGTTCACAGTTATGTTTAGAAATAAGCTTGGTTTGATTTGGGTAATTTTTTTCCTTTCTTAAAAAAATTGTTTTCTCTGCAGAAATTTCTCTTTTCTTCTCTACTGTTCACAGTTCATTGTTTACAATTTTCTAAACGCTGTTCACGGTTATATGATGAAATAATTTTTTTTGTTTTGTCGAAAACTTTGCTTTCACTGCAGAAACTTTTCTGTTTTTTTCAACTGTTCATATTTCGTTGTTCACAACATTCCAAATTGTGTTCACAGTTATGCTTGAAATTAATTAGATCTGATTTTGGTCAAAAAATTTTTTTTGTAGAAACTGTTTTCTCGGCAGAAATTTTTCTTTTTTTTCTACTGTTCACAGTTCGTTGTTCACAATATTCCAAATACTGTTCACAGTTATGTTTCGAAATAAGCTTGACGATTTCAGTAATTTTTTTTCGTTTCCTAGGAACTGCGTTTTCTCTGCAGAAACTTTTCTTTTCTACTGTTCACAGTTCATTGTATACAATATTCCCAAACAGTGTTCATTGTTATGTTTTGAAATAAGGTTGGTTTGATTTGGGTAATTTTTTTCCTTTCTTAAAAAATTGTTTTCTCTGCAGAAACTTTTCTTTTCTTCTCAACTGTTCACAGTTCGTTGTTCACAATATTCCAAACACTGTTCACAGTTATGTTTTGAAATTAAACTTGATTTGATTTTGGTAACATATTTTTCTTTGTAGAAACTTTGTTTTCTCTGTGGAAACTTTTCCTTTTTTTTACCTGTTCACAGTTCGTTGTTCACAACATTCCAAACACTGTTCACAGTTGTGTTTGGAAATAAACTAGATTTGATTTTGGTCAAAATTTTTCCTTTGTAGAAACTTTTTTTCTGTGGAAACTTTTCTATTTTCTTCAACTGTTTACAGTTCATTGTTCACAAGTGTTGTTCACGTTTATGTTTGGAAATAAATTTGATTTGATTTTCATCCAAATTTTTTCCCTTGCAGAAACTTTTTTTCTGTGGAAACTTTTCTATTTTCTTCAACTGTTTACAGTCCATTGTTCACAAGTGTTGTTCACGTTTATGTTTGGAAATAAATTTGATTTGATTTTGGTTACAAATCCTGGGGGAGAAATATATTTTTTTTTTGTTTTGCAGAAACACTTTTTTCTCAACTGTTTACAGTTCATTGTTCACAATTTTCCAAACATTGTTCAATGTTCAGAGTTATGTTTGGAAATAAATTTTATTTTGGTCAAAATTTCTGGAGAACTGATTTTTTCCTTCATATTTTTTTCTCTTTTTCTCTGTGCAGAAACATTTCTCTTTTTTCTGTGCTTTTATTCTTTCTAATATAGTGACTTAGTGAGACATCTTGCGGCCGATTATTGAACTAAAATAGTGTGAAAAAATCGATTTGCAATAATTCCTCGAATTTCAAGAATCAACATCTCGAAAACAGTTGTATTTTGACACATGACAAGTTATATGAAAAATTTTCTGCAAAACTAAAGAAAAATGCAAACAAAATTTGGGCACAACTTTGTATACAGGGAGTCTACCATCGAATTACTCAACGCAACGTTCTGTCTTTATAAAAAAAATATGAATAACGAATAAGGATCTTTCTCTTCATTTTAAATTTTCGATATAAACAAACAAACTTGGGGTGGCATTCTGTAACTAATATCAATTGCTATTCTCTAGAATAGAGTTAACGACAAATAGCGATTGATGTTAAGTTACAGAGTTCCATCCCAAGACGATCATTTCCAGCTCGAGGAGAAGGGTCCACCACCTAATTCAGAGACTTACAAGATCCACGCGAATTAATTTTATTTTAATTGTACTCTACTCTATACATAGAATTAACACTTGTTTGAAAGACGCCTCAAAAATCAATTAAAAAAAAAATCGAATCGTTTTAGAAGTCCCCCCGTCAAAACAAACCAGGACGATCGTTTCCAGCTCAAGAAGAGTCCACCGCCTTAATCCAGAGACCCACATAATCCAACGAATTAATTTTAATATTTCATGTGCAATTACAGATCGCGCAGGACGAGGCTGAACATGGCAGGAGACCAGGAGCGAAACAGTCGACGATCGGCGTGCGCGCGGTGAGGATATCTGCCGGTGTTATCCTCGCGAGTGAATTCCATCTCTGTTCCGCGATGCTCTCTGATGAGCGCTGTGAGCGTACGAAACTCGGAAACTCGCCGCACAATTAAACCCAACACTTAACAACAATAACAACCTAATTAGTTATTAATCGTACACCGCCGAAAATTAATAACAATAAAAAAAAAATCCGATGCCGGAGTTAATGTAACGCCAAACATTCCCGAACTCTGTTTATGCTCGGAGGCGAGAAAAAAAAACGCGTTTGCATCAATTAGAGCGCGTTTTCAAATTGTGACGTCACTTCGATTCACATAAACACAATGTGCTAAAATGTATGTGTGAGGAGGCTGTGTGAGAGTTGCTGTGAAGGAAAATTAGTGCGAAGAGCCGGCGAAGAAGACGCGATTAGAGGGACGTTGGCGCGCGCGGGACGACACCTTCATGCCTCGTAAGTACCCTTTTGGAAAAATCCGGGGGGCGAAAGGAAAAAAAATCGCACACGGTGTTAATTAAAAATCGATGCGACCCACCTGTGTTATTTTAGAATGCGGAAAACGCACCGAGATGGCAGGGGGCCAAAAACAAAAAAACTTAGATCCGATGAATGAGAGCGAAATGTCCGCGCGACGAACGATTTGTAGATGATAACGCGTGTTCCTGTCTGATATAATTTCGGGAGGTGATGAAAATTCTAAAAAAAAAAAAAGAACAAACACCCTGTGTATTGATCAGGCTCGATCGATTCTAATATGGCGCGCAGATCCGGTTATGAATTCCTTTCCAATACCATCATTATTACCCTTCGAAACCTTGGGGGGTGAATTTCATTTTAAATAAGCGATGCAGCTTAATGTTGGGGGGGGGGAGGTTAAATTTGATTTACTGTTGGAGCGGGGCGGGGGGGGAGGAGGGAGAAAATTGGACGTTAAAGGAACTTGTACCGTCGCAGTTTGCGCTAAATTAAGAAGTTTCAATCAAAATGGAGAAATTTTTTCCCCACAAATTCCCCAAGCTCCTAGAGCTTGTCGGAGAGGGGGGGGAGGGTTGGCGGCTGCGACCGACTTGATGTTATAATGTCTCGCCTTACAAACTGGGGAAATGCAGAAAATCCAATTCGAAGGAGCCGGTATGAATACGAGCCATGAAAATTCGAATCTTCTCCTCTATGGGAGATAGAATTCTCCCATAGAGGAGAGGATTTGAACCTACACCTAAACAATTGGCCGCCCAGCGGCTACCAGCTACCATAATTTGATTTCTTTTGTTTCTTATGGAGATCCCCCGTTCCCCCCAAATACCCCTCAAAGAATTGCGATGTAAGAAAAGTTTTTTTTTAAACTTCTTTTAAAATAGTTTTTCTAAAGTCTGTTTGTATCAAACGATGTCATCCTCGACAGTCTTTTTTTCTCATAACATGACCATAACACCAAATAGTAGTGCTTTTGCTTTTGATTTCGTTGTCGCCAAAATTTTGTCGCGCGGTTCGACTTGAGTCTTAAATAAAAAAAATATTAGAAAATTGAGTTTTTTTTTTTCGTGAAAATCCCTGGCCCGGAGAATTTTATCCCTTCACCCCCGGCCGCGTCTCTTGTCCGCCCTGACAATCGATCGTCCTTTGTTTTTTCAAAATTAAGATTAACCCACGTACTTTACCACCGGAGAGACTCTAGCTTTAATTTTTTTTTTAATTTAAAAAAATAACCGACCGAACGAATTATATTTAAAAGAAAATTTAATTTGACTTTTTTTTTGTTAGAAAAAGAAAAATTAAATATAAAGTGTAAGGAAGAAAAGAGATGTCCACTGTTGTCTATTGTTTTATTACTTTAATAGCCTTACCAGGGAAAACCGCTTTTCATATTTTGTTGTCTTTTTAAAAATTTGACATTTAGTTTTTTATATAATAAATTATTTTAAACGGGCACTATCGCTTTACGTTTCACTATTGTTTGATTGCTTCGTGAGGAGTGAAAACAAATAAACAAAGTTGTCAACTAAAACGGTTGTCAAGTGGATAATGTTGTTAAGGGAAAATAAAACAGTAAAACGGTCATTTCTTTTTTGTTTTAATTAATGTTAAAGTTGACAGATCTATATCCTGGTTAACGAATCCAGAAAACCATCCGTAAAACAAAATCCGTACGTTTGTTAACAGACTTCGATGACATTTTAATTCTACACGTTTTTAGAAAACGTCTTTTACGGATGTCCTTCGTTTGTTTCAATCCTTGTCTTATTTTTGTTTGTCTTTTTAATTTTGCAATAAAAAATAGAATCTCGAAAAAAATACAAAAGGCAAAAAATGGCCGTTTTCCATTTTTTTCCGATTACGGAAATAAAACATTTGGCAACAAAGGTTGCGTCGAAAAAATCGAAGTACGAACGTCCTTCATTTGTTTCAATCCTTGTCTTATTTTTGTCCGTCTTTTTTATTTAGACATGTCAAAAAAAGTACGAGCGTTTGTCACTTGTTTCAATTCTTGTCTGGCTTTTTCTACTTCTACGAAGAGATAAAATACAAAAAGCAAAAAATTACCGACTTCTGTTTTTTTTTTTTTTTAATAAAATCTCAGGCAACAAAAGACGTCAGTTGCGTCAAAAAAAAAAAAAAACGAAGCGCGAACGTCTTTTTTTGTTTCAATCCTCATCTTATTTTAGTCTCTTTATTTTATTTATTTTTTATTAAAAAAAAAAATAATAAAATCAACAAATTTCTAAAAAATGGTAGTTTCCATTCCAGTCGCGGCTTTTGTTAGTTTCAATGAAACGCGTAAAATTTTGAAAATAATAAACGCGCGTCAATTCGATATAGGAAAGCAATGGCGGAGAAACAAAAGACGATCGCTTAAACGTTAGCTTTTTTTGAAAAGTCTAAGGCGCGACATCTTGCGATCGCTTTCTGATCTAACATTGTCTGACTGGCAAAAAAATTTATTTAAGGTTAGAAAAAATGCGATGATGTACAGGATGGGCCAAATTCGACACTTTTAATAGGAAACTCCTATTTTTAGAAGAGTTAGACAAAAACTGACCTCGGTCCCTGGAGCTCGATTTTTAAGACAAAATTAATGGTGAAGACCACGTTTCGATATCTTGTACCGTTTAGGAGCTACAGGGCGTTTTTCAAAATTCTACGATTTCTAAAAACCTTCATAACTTTTTTGTTTACGAAAATTTTTAATTTCTGTAAAGACTTCTTTAAGGCACTTTTTCATGCAGAATTCATTGCTCCAAGTTATTTTTTTCGAAAGTGCTCAATATTTGAGATATTAGCTAGAAATTTGATTTTTTATATGGAACACCCTATATATTTTTACATTTCTGAAAAGAGCATAAAATTCTATTTATAAAAATATAAAACACTTGATATTTTATTCAAACAGTTTGTGAAATATAGAGTTTCAAAGTTTTAATCAAAAATTTAATTATTTTTACAACATTAAAGTAGGCTATGGATGACGATAACTAAGCGATTTAAGTTTTTGTAACTTCCTGGTAGGTCGCTATCAAAATTTGACACAATCTCTTACAGTACTTGCTTTTCTCTTGAATTTTACTATCTCTATAAAATAGACTTAAGGAGATAATTAAACTTTTACGAAAACTACGAGAAATACGACATGTTATAATATTTATATCAACTCAAGACTTCATGAAGTGCCTTTAACTTGTAAGTGTATGTTTGTACTGACGATGACAGCATACCTGCTGAAATACGTATCTACGGATACAATCTATTTTGATTTATATTTAAGGATATAAACTTTTTTGATTTATATTTACTTTCTTGATTTGTTATTTCTAAACCACTGTCTTCTTTACTAATATTAAATGTTAAAGTGTTTTATAGAAATTGGTGAAAATTCAGAAGCAGCGATTAATTTTTACCATGAGTGGTATCCTGAAAGATGACGATCCTTCAGAGATATATTCTTGAGATTTAAAAACAATTTAATAAATTTTTAATCATTTAAACTGATAAAAACTAAAAATTATGAATCTCAAAACGGAAATAAAGAATTAGAGGAGATCATAGTTTTGGGAGAAATTGAAAATGACCGACGCAAGTTGGAGCAAACATCTTAGCAAGAACTTCTGCATTACGAATTTTAAAGAAACAAAAATTCTGACCTTATTGAATAAGAAAAATGCATCACTACCAGTCCTTGAATTGGTGATGTCAGCTCAAACCATAACAAAACGAAATCATTTATGTTTAGTACAAAATGGTCGACAATTTGATACTTTATGTAATTTTTGTGCAATTTCGATTACATTAGTATTTATTCATTATAACTTCGTTATATTTATTAAAAATAAATTAATATTTTTTCATGGCTCAATAAATCTTTAAAAAATATTTAGCTACCATCATCCATAGCCTACTTGAATGCTGCAATAACCATCAAAATTTTAATTAAAACATGAAAGCTCTATTGCTCAAGAATCTTTTGAATAAAATATCAAGTGTTTTATATTTTTATAAATAGAATTTTATGCTCTCTTCAGAAATGTAAAAATATATAGAGTGTTCCATATAAAAAATCAAAGTTCTTGCCAATATCTCAAATATTGAGCACTTTGGAAAAAAATAAGTTGGAGCAATTAATTCTGCTTGAAAAAGTGCCTTAAAAAAGTCTTTACAGAAATCAAAAATTTTCATAAACAAAAAAGTTATGAAGGTTTTTAAAAATGGTAGAATTTTCAAAAACTCCCTGTAGCTCCTAAACGGTACAAGATATCGAAACGCGGTTTTCACCATTAATTTTGTCTTAAAAATCGAGCTCCAGGGAACGAGGTCAGTTTTTGTCTAACTCGTCTAAAAATAGGAGTTTCCTATTAAAAGTGTCGAATTTGGCCCACCCTGTACTTTTATCGAACAAAAGAAACAAAAAAGGATTTTTATTGTTATTTTTTCTTTAATAATACACAAATAGTAAAACAATTGACATCAATATGGATAAGTTTTATGACGAATGTCTCTTCCTTTTTTTTTTGTTTATTTTGATTATGTTTTGTTTTTCTTCCTTTTCCTATTTCAAATGTCTAAATAATAATGTCAAAATACTTGTTGCCGTTTTATTTTATTTTTGGCTTGCGTAGATATGATCATGTGTCTTCCAAACGGCAAGATCTAAATTGGTTGACAATGCCACACTCTCATCTCTGCTTGAGAAACTTGCGAAACGTTCGAATATTCACTGTTTTTCTGTTAGAACTAAAAACAATTTTAGTATTCCTCGTCATTCCATTGCTATGTTTCAAAGATCATTTTCAAATCGTGCTGAGAAACTCTACAATAGCACAATAAAGAATTTTGTTCATTTACCACTCAAGAAAAAACTTAAGTTATTTTTACGTTCCCGAGAGTAGTTTTTAGTGGTATTCTTTATTATTTTGTATTATTATCTTATTTCTTGTGATTCTCTTGTTTTAATTTTTTTGTTATAATTTTTGCATACTGTTCCTTAAATCTTTTGTTATTTACTTTCGTCCCCAAGTAAGGTTAAGTGTAAGAGTAAGGTTTAGCTAAACTTTGTCTTGGAGAAATATTGAGAAAAAATAAACGCAATTATTATTATTATTAATTTTATGTAACTATAAAATTTAATTAAAGTAGATTCTTGTCCGGCGAAATTGTGTAATGAATTATTTTAAACGGACACTAAAATCGGGACTCTCGCTCTACGTTTCACTATCGTTTGATAGCATCGTCAGGAGTGAAAATAAATAAACAAAGTTGTCAAGGGAAACTAAAACAGTAAAACGATCATTTTTATTTTTTGGGGTTTTTTGTTTTGTTTTAATTAACATTAAAGTTGACAGATCTATACCCTGCTTAACGAATCTAGAAAACTAGAAAGTGTCATTTGAATTAATAAAATGTATTAACAGCGTTCGAGGACATTTTAATTTTACACATTTCTATAAAACGCCTTTTGAAAATATCAGACTCACAATATAAAATTTCTGTATTTTCAAAATTAAAATTATGCTTGTTTTCTTAATGAATGCCATTAAAAGCTTTAAGAGTGCACTACAAAGTCAAGATTGAAATATACGTCATACTCTTAGGCCTTGTTTATTCACTTTCAGGTAACTTTAACCTTTCTATAGTAACAATTATTTGTTCAATTGTTACTATGGCAATAAATCGGAAGATAAAGTTAACTGAAAGTGAATAAATCGGGCCTCAATTTCATAAACTACGTTAGGTTGTTTTAATTTTCAAAATTGAGAATATATTACTTAAATTATTTACGGATTTGCTAGCTAAAATTAAGTTATGCTTATGCGTTTGAATGTGTTATACAGGCTGTTTTTTAATTTCATACAAAAAATGAAACCCGTGAAAGTTTACATTAAAAGTGATAAAATGAAGCAGTTTTTGTATAACAATTGATTAATAAATATTAGAGATAATAAATGTTTTTGGCGAACGATGAAACAGTTTGATAGTCCCTGGCTTATTTTTATTACGCAATTACGTAATCGGAGAACTTTGCTGATGTCAGCATCGGCTGTTTAAGTGAGTCCGTTCTCAACTGTACTTCGTCGCAGATAACAGCGTTGAAAACAAGGCCGAATTTTCCAATACTGTTCTTGTGGACATGATTTTAATTTACGGCGAATGTGGTCAAAATGCGTTGGCCGCAAGACGTTTGTATGCACAGCGTTACCTAGATCGCCCTTTGCCAAATAGCAGATCCTTTGTGTCAGTTGTGCAATGAGCAAGGGAAACGGGAAATTTGAGGACACGGTGGTGGACGACAGCGCCGGCATCGTATTATGAACGCGATAGAAGAGATTTTAGAACTTGTAGAAGAAAATTCTTCGATAAGTGTGCGGAATATTGCCTATGTCACACTCACGAATTATTCGTGAGGAACAATTATACCCGTACTCAAAGAGTGCAAGCTCTGATGCCCACAGATTACCTCCAACGCATACGATTTTGTCGGTGGCTACTCCGGAAACAGTATCCGACAATCCGAACTTTGCTAATAACATTCTCTTCACCGACAAATCAATGTTTACAAGGGATGGCATGTTTAATTTTCACAACATGCATGTGTGGGCAGAAGAAAATCCTCATGCAACGCGGCGCCGTAGTTTTCAACAACGCTTTTCGATCAATCTGTGGGCAGGTATGTTAAACTGTCCATTTGTTTCACCTAATCGTTTGGACGGAATGGTGTATTTACGTTTCTTGCAAACTAATTTGCCGGAACTCCTAGAGGATGTAAATTTAAATATTAGAAGAAGTATGTGGTTCATGCATGACGGTGCACTTTTATCAATTAAAACAGGAGCATTGCTTTTGTCTGCCGTTATGACAATGATGTTTGAATTTTTTTAAAGAAATTTTTTTACAAGATAAAAGATCTCTAATAAAGATTTTATATTTTGATTTTTCAAAAGTTCTATCAATATTCCTAATATAATTTAAAAATTCAGAGCAAAATTTATTTTTTATTTGTATTTTGGCAACTGAATCTAAAGATTTTATACCAAACTCTAAGCTTATTATGTGCTACGTGAGCGTTAAAAGTAGGTGGCTTTTAAAACGGAATTTTCTCCTTATCACTTCGAGGCTATTAAGAAGGCCTATTACGGTTCATTAAGGGGAAAGACGGTATTTGCATAATTCATTATTTTTCTCGGATTTTCTGCGGCGATATTACGTGGTGCTACCTTAATGCATGAAATTATCGAGCGAATCAGTATTATGGCGTAATCAAGACGTACGTTTCCATGAAGTAACGATTTATAAATGGAAAAAAAAATTATAAACACAAGATTGTAATAATAACTTTTAAGACGAAAAAAAAAGCAGAAGGTCAAAGCTGCAGTGATTATATTATTATGAATGACAAACCGGAAGGCAGAGTTACGACAACGTTTTTTTTTCTCCACTTTGCTGTGATTTTAAAAACTAGGGAAAAAAAGAAAATGTCGCAACCAGCTGGAAAAAAAAACTTGGCAAGGAATGAATCGAACGACTGGAGATGTCTTGGGGCTTGTAGTCACCCATCACGAATGATGGTGGTTAATTAAAAAAATTGTCAATTACTTCCCTGACGTTCGTTCGACCTGTCCTGTCGGAAGGAAATAATTACAAAATATGACAAGGCGAGAAAGATTTTCGCTGGAAGCTTTTTAATGCGTTTATAAATAAAATCGTAAACGTAAACAAAATTCAAATCGAATGATGATCGAGCGGTGTGTCTAATTTTGTCTGCTTCGAAAACGTTTTAATTGAATTTTAAAACTTTAATACGGAAATCGTGTATTAATTAATCTACTCGAATCATTGATGATAAATACGAGGGGCGTTCTTTAATTTATCTGAAAAAATTGCTTGGTTGTCAAACTACTGCACTTTGACGAAATTTTGTGCGAGTTCATAAACATAATCTTTACTGAAGCAAATGTACACAACGCAGGTTCTCGTCATAAAAAAATAAGCAGATCAATAGTACATACTTATAATTATGCACATACTTTGTAAATTTAATTTACTTACATCTGTACCAATTGTAATTAAGCAAATACTCATCCCATGAATAGTAAGATTCATTGATTAGAGTTTGTTTTATTACCGCCATAAACGTTTCGGTGTCTAAGTCGGTGATATCTCGCACAAGTACATCATAAAATTTAATACACAAGTGTTTTAGTGCATTTTGTGATTTGGATAGTCTGAAATTGCTGATTTCTTTCCTGGTTCATCGCCATGTTTATTCTAGAACAACTCCTGGTTAAGGTGAATTTGGTTTCTCGATTATCGCAGTAGTTTGGTGGAAGAGTCCTGGTGGTAAATATCATCAATTTGCTGATGTTAAACCAATTTATGGCAAGCTGGTCGGAAAACTGGATGGTACGTTGAAGTTCCGTAAGATCTGAAGCTGATTGGTATCGTCACCATACAAAATTGCTTGGGCGTCATGTTTTAAATAGTTTGGGACATCATTGATACAGATCAGGAAGAGCAATGGGCCAAGTATTGACCCTTGCGGCACTCCGCAGGTAATAAGTCGTTCGACTGAAGTGCGTTTGTTGAGGTTCACTGCTTGAAATCTATTGGAGAGGAAGGATGCCAACAGCCTACGAGAAAAATAATTTTTTGCAGCCTTGCATAGCTAGGTAGAAAAAGATACGCCCTCGTAGATTGAAAAAAATTAGAAAATTCAGTTTATCCGAAATTCCTGGATTAAACAAAAAAGAAATTAAAACTCGATTTCGTATTCATTAAATAAAAAAATTGAATTTATAACTTTTTTCCCTTACTTTTGTTGAATTATATTTTTTTTAGAGTTTTATTTTTCGTTAGTCTTTTGTTTTACGTTCTCCGTCGGAGATGATAGGTCGATCTCCTTTTGTTTCCTGTTCGGTTTATCCTTAGTATCTCTTCATTATATATTTCAGTTTTCTTTTGGTTTTTTTTTGTGTTTATAGCTTTATTGTTATTTTTTTCGCATTATAATTTTTTAATTTTCTCGTCCGTTAGTCTTTTGTTTCGGAGGTGATACGTCCGTCCTTTTTTTGTTTGTTCAACTTGTTCTTAGTATTTTAATAATAATAATAATAATAATAATAATAATAATAATAATTTTATTTGTACCGTACAAAAGAAAACAAGAAAACTAGTACAGTAAAGTCAAAATTGCATATAAGTATTAAATATTACATGTTTAATTCAAAGTTAGACAAATTTAAAGTCCATAAATTCTTCGGTACTGTAGAAGCACTGTTCATTGAAGAATTCCCTCAGGTTTTTCTTGAATAAGTTCATGGGTTGGTTTCTCCACGTTTTCGGAACTTTGTTAAGGATTTTTAGGTGGTGATGTTGGATTTCGGTAGTTTTTATTCTGTGGTTTGGGATACTAATTTTGTGATTGTTTCTTAAAGTATATTGCATTTCTTCACCTCTAGTTGTTAGTGAAGGGCATTCCTGTTTTGCAGCTATCAATTGGATTATTAAGTAGACACTTGGGAGAGTTGGGATTCGAAATTTTTTGAAGTAGGGTTTACAGTGGGTATTCCAGCTTACACCAGCTATGGCTCTTATGGCCTTCTTTTGTAGGGTAAAGATGTTCTTAGTATGAGCAGATATTCCCCATGCCTTTAGTCCATATATCATTCTTGAATGGAAAATTGCGTAATATGTAGTAATTGCAGCCTCGGCATCAATGAGATGTTTAATTCGCCTAATAGCAAATATAGCTTGAGAAAGTTTGATGGATAGTAGATCTATGTGGGTTTTCCAAGTCATTCTGCTGTCGAGATTGAGGCCAAGGAAACAAGCGCTGCCTAAATTGTCTAATTCAGACCGTCTGTCACTGATAAAATTTATTTTTACGGTTTTATCCTTATTTAGACTTAATCGGTTGCTTGAAAACCATTCATATGCTTCATTAAAGGCAGAGTCTGCTTTTTGCTTTACGATTACTTTGTTTCGATCTTTCACCAAAAGTGTTGTGTCGTCTGCATATAATATTGTATATTCCGAGATGTTTGCTGGAAGGTCATTAATAAAAATCGTGAAGAATAATGGTCCTAGCAATGAACCTTGAGCCACTCCGTATGTGTTCTTACATAGTTGTGACCTTTCGCCCAAAAAGTCAACCAGTTGCTCTCTGTTCGTTAAATAGGAGTCGATTAATTTTAGAGCATTACCTCTTATCCCATAATGGTTCATCTTATCAAGGAAAATATCATGTTGTACGCAATCGAATGCTTTACTTAGATCACACATGATTGCCTTGCATATTTCTCGGTTTTCTAACGCCTCGCATACGAAGTTAACAATGGACACAGCGGCATCAGTGGTGCTTTTTCCAGTCCGGAAACCATATTGATTATCACATATGCAATCATGCTTATCTAGAAATTCTAGTAACCGTTTTGAAAGAACCGCTTCGAAAATTTTTGAAAACACTGGTAATATAGATATTGGCCTGTAATTGCCAGGAGACATTGGATCACCTTTTTTGTAGATGGGTATAATTCTAGCTCTTTTCATTTTCTGGGGAAAAACTCCTTCAATCATGCACGTGTTAATGATATCCACAAGTGGCTGTGATAAATATTCTTTCACTTTCTGAATTAGTTTGACATTCATATCGTAGATGTCCGATGTTACTGACGGATTGAGTCCTCTGATTATGTCTTCAATCTCACTCGTAGTGACTGGTGTCCAGTAGAGAGAAGTGACAGGTGAGTTTTGCATCATATTTTTGTCGTACGTATATGTCGGTACAGGCAAGGTCTTCACTGATTCTGGGCCGGTGTTACAAAAGAATTCATTTAATTCTTCACTGGATGGTCCTTCTGTGTGGTGAATTTTATGTAGGTTCAATTCTCTTTTAATGATGTTCCAAATACTTTTGGTTTTGTTGTGTGCTTTTTTGATTATGTCTAAGTTTCTCTTTTTCTTTTCTTCATCAATACATTTGAAATAAAACCTTCTGTAGTTGTTTAATATATTTTTGATGTCTTCATTTCGAGTTTTTTCATAAGCTTCATGTATGAAATGGTAGGTATTTCTTATTTCTTGGATTTCTTGGGATAGATTGATGACTTTGTGCTTTTTTTCCAGAATAATTTTGAGTGGGAAAGATTTGTCGAAATAAACTTTTACTATTTCAACAAAATTGTCATACTTCAAGTTTGCGTCTGTTTCAGCATATATTGTTCTCCATGTTTCTTGAGAAAGTAAATTCCTGAAGCTCTCATATGATCGTTGCGAAAACATTCTCTTTTTCAGTGTTGTATCTTCAACATTGTAGTTCTGTATCGATAGCATCTGCGCATCATGATCAGATTTTCGTTAATATATACAGTATGGCCTCTTGAATCCGAAAATGCCTTAATCCGAACCTCCTGTAATCCGAATAGCGGAAATTCTAAGCCAAAATCCGAACAGCCAGGTGATTCCTGCTACTTAAATGGGGAAGGTTTCATGTTTTTCTAATGTTTATTGTTCACTGTTCATTAGAACATTGACCGTTACTGAGTACAGTTTGCATTGCAAATTAGAGCAGAGACATGTTATTTTATCGACAAATGGAAAGACTGAGTTTATTAAGAGTTTAGAGGTGGATTCTACAGTGACTGGTTTATCGGTTGTTTGTTCATTTTTGATTTCAAAATAAAAAAAACAATTCAAAGTTAATTAGGAAAATGGTACTTCCTCTGTTTTGTTCGATAATATGAACATTTCGAAAGTCTGGATCAATCAGTGAGTGAAATTATTAGTTCGGATTAAAGAGGTCACACTGTACTTCAGTTTTCCCTTGCTTGTTTCGTCGAGTTTTTTTTGTATTTATTGTTTTTTTTTTGTTATTTTTGTCGAATTATTATTTTTTTACACTCTTCCGTTAGTCTTTTGTTTTCCATTCTCCATCGGAGGTGACACGTCGATCTTCTTTTGTTTCTTGTTCAACTTATTCTTAGTATTTCTTCGTTAACATATACGTTTTTCAGTTTTATTTTGTTTTTGTTTTGTTGAAATGCATTTTTGTATTTAAATTTTTCTTGTTGTCTTTTGTTTTTTGGTGAATTACCACTGACTGTTTTTTTTCCGTTGGCTTTTGTTTTACACTCTACGTCGGACGTCATACATCCGTCGATCTTCTTTTGTTTTCACTTGTTCTTTTCATTCTAATTATCTATCTCATTTCAAAAGTTACTTCGATTCTTGTTTTAAAAAAAGCGTCTTCCGTTCTTATTTTGTTTTTGTTCTTCTGTCACTGTCGTTTTCTTTTAAATCTTCCGCCTTACCTTATATTCTTTTCCTTTTCTGAAACCATTTTTTGTTTTTTTTTCCGAACTTCGTTCAAAAAGTGCTGATTCTAATTCTGTATGTTTCTTTTTTATTTTCCTGATGGTTTGTTTCGCTTGATTATACTCGAATTCCTTTCGTAAATTTTATTTCCGATTGAAAACATTTCAAAATACGCATACAGGGTGCGCATCTTAAAAATTGTGCCCCCCCGAAGAAGATTTTGGAATAGGCAACCAATCGACCTGATCAGAAATAACTTCGTGTTTTCACAAAGCCTTAAAAAAGCACAGAAGTAGAATGTGTTGCCTATTTCGTAAATTTGAGGGGCCACGATTTAAAACGTAGGTCTGTTTTGATTCGTCATTCGTTTCCTTTTCTTGGATCTACAATTCTCTTTTTGCGTCGATTGTTTTTTTATTCTTTCGTTTTCCTTAGTAGACGATCGAGAGTTTTCACGAAATCACTAACCTATTTTCTGTTGTCTTTTGTTTTTTTTTTTGGCGAATTTCTATTTACTGTTGTCTTTTCCGTTGGCTTTTGTTTTACATTCGTCGATCTTTCTCTTTCTTGTTCGCTTCGTACTTATTAAATAAAACGAATCGAATCGAGTTTTTATCTTTTTTCTTTTTTTTTAGAATGTGGCGAACAATGTCTGAAGGATTCGGCGAAGGTATTTCGCTAAAAAGCTATTTTAAGTCGCGTAAAAACGTGCACATGCAAGTGAAATACCCAGAGAGCAAATTTACCAATTAACACGAACTTTCAAAAATACACAAAATTATGCAAAAATCCGTTTATTTAATGGAATTTTTTCTAAATATATTTGAAAGAGGACCAACTACGTGCGCAAACTATATTCTCAGAATCTAAGAGTGCAAGGTAAATATTAAGAAAGTCGAGTACGTGCTTGTCTATTTGAACTTCAAACTTAATTTAATTCCTCTTTTAATAATTCGCTTATAGTGTGTACGTGTAGCGATTCCCGAAAGTAACGAATGAATTCTATAAAATGATCGAGAAAATTGTTTCAGGAAAAACATTTAAAGATGTAATTTTAAATTCCCCGCTTCTCAACCCCTAAGCGTTAGGAGCTTTATAAATTAAAATAGCAAAGTACTCCTTGTATACCTCATTTAATAGCGTTCCTTATGCCGAATACAACAAGCAAAACTTTTTCAAATTCGGTTGATAAATAACTGAGATATTCAACAAAATGTATTGAAATGACCAGTGAGTGGCAATATTCGAGCAGGTGTTGATACGGCTCTAGCAATAAGTGGTAAAAACAATTACAACATTACGTAGTCGAGTGTGTGTTAGTCGTTTAACGATTGGATAGCAAAAATGAGACTTACTGAAGTCGAAAGAATCGAAATTTTAATGTATTTTGTACAATGAAACTCATCCAAACGGTCCTCCCAATATCGCTATCAACGGTAAGTCGCGAGCTTGGACATGTACGAGGTAAACCTAAAGCCGGACGTCCATCGGCTTTAGATGATGACAGACAATTGAATGTCATATTTGGTGAGGGAAAATCCACGTTCAATCCTCGTTGAGTAAATGATAGAGTAAAGAAGAATGGCAGTTGCGGGTAAAGAATGATTCTTGCAACCTTGCGGGAAACTTGGCAACCCGGAGGTACAGTCAAATTATCAACTAAGACTTCTAGCTACAACAAGGAGCTCCGAAAAAGTGACCAATTTCATTGGCTGGACCCACCCTATGGCATTATAATAAAGAAGTGCAGCAGTTGTGCATAAAGGATGATTTTTGAGGCTTTGCAGGAGAGTTGGCAACCTGAAGGAACTGTCAAAAAACTACTGAGCTTCAATCAACAATACGTCAAAAAATGCACTTCTTCACAAGAAAAAATGTCTTCTCTACAAACTGCACTTGGTGCAAGAGCTGTCCGATGATGATTTTGATCGACGAGCGCAATTTTGCGAGACAGTGATGGAACTCTCCAATGCAAATCCTGCATTCATTAGAAATCTTCTCTTTTCTGATGAAGCAACACTTTTTTTAAACGGTACCGCCAATAAATGAAATTGCCGTTATTGGGGGAAGGGGTTGAAAATTCGCATTGGGTGATGGAGACGAATAAATAACATCCCAGAAGGCTAATGTGTGGGCTGGTAATTGAATTATTAGATCGAATTTTTAAAACAGAAAAATGACAAAAGACGGTCGACTTTCATTTGTTATTTTCTTTCTTTTAATTGATTCTGGCCAAGCATATAAAAATTTCAATGGCCTTTCGTTTCTCTCTTCTTTTTTGAATCTTTTGAGGAGGAAACGACGAGAGAAAAGTTTCTTCAAAATAAATTTAAAAAAAGCGATCAAAACCGCCGCACTTTCGAGGGCATTTGTTTGCTTTTCATTCATCGGACACAGAAGAAAATTGCAAAGAAAACAATAAACTTTCGGTTGTTTTCTTTTTTAATAATTTTTTTTTATATTTCGATGATCTTTCCCCTCTTTTTTTTCTTGAATAGACAATCATTTGTCATTTGTTTTTTTTTGTTTGTTTTTTAGTAAAAATATTTCTATTCTCGTTCGACGATCGACTTTCATTTGTTTCATTATTTTTCTTTTAATTGACGCTCTCCAAATTTATAAATATTTCAATTGTCTTTTGTGTCTCTCCTTTCTGACTACATTTTGAAGGGTCTCAAATTTTTTATTGTCATTGTTGGTTTTCAAGTGTTCATTTTTGTGGACTTTACTTGACACGGCTGTCAAACTGAGACTTCATTTGTTTAGTATTTTTTTGGTTATATGTTGTAAATGTTCTTCCGGGTCTTCCTCCGCGTAGAATTCTTAAGAGAACCGCTTTTGTCTTGACGACGTTTCGGCATCTTCAGGTCTTCTCTGCTGCTGGTAGTCGAACAGTTCGACTCGCATAACAACGAAAAGCGGAACCAAGCAAGCAGCAGAGAAGACCTGAAGACGGCAGATGTGATTTTGCCGAAACGTCGTTCTCTTGAGAACCTTACGCGGAGAAACACCCGGTAGAACATTACAATATACAACACCCGCGGAAACGTATATATATATATACATATACACACAACTTACAAAAGACGATAGACTTTCATTTGTTTCTATTTTTGTCTTTTACTTTAGAATAGTAAAACAAAAAATGTTATAAAAGCTTTCATTTTTCTCTCTTTCATGCTTTCAAAGTAGAGAATAATTTCAGAGGTCTTTTGTTTCTCTCTTTTCTTTTCAATTTGAGGAAGAAAAGAAGGAAAAAATGCTTCTTTTATCACCTAACAATCGTTTGTCATTTGTTTTTTTGTTGTTTCTTCAGAAAAGAAAAGAAATGCCAGTCTGTTTTTTAGAAAAATATATCGATTTTCGTTCTTATTATTTTATTATTACAAATGAATCGGAATAAGAACAGTAAAACAAAAACAAAAAATTACGAAAGACCATCAACTTTCTTCGTGTTTTTCTTTCTTTTTTTTTATTGACGTTCTTCAAATTTATAAAAATTTCAATTGTCTTTCTTTTTCTGACTACATTTTGAAGGGTTTCAATATTCTGATTGTCGTTATTCTCAGGTTATTATTGGTTTTCACAGGTGTGTGTCATTTTTGTAGACTTTACTTGACGGGTGTCAAACTAAGACTTCATTTGTTTAGTATTTTTTTCTGTTATGTTTGTATGAGTCATTCTCAAAGACGCTATATTTGTTTTCCATGATTATTACTTTATTATTATTGACGAATCAGATTAAGAATAGTAAAACAAAAACAAATTACAAACGATGATCGACTTTCATTTGTTTCTATTTTTGTCTTTTATTTTAGAACAGTAAAACAACTTAGTCGACTAACGAGAAGCAATCATGACGCGGTTCCAACCGGAAGTCAATTAATTCAATTATGTCTTTAGGTATATTGAACGTTTCGAAAAAAAAAGCACAGAAAGCACTTTAGGTAACGTTAGTGTAATCGAGGTTTATCTACAGCCATTGGGTATATAAAATTTAACAAAAAAGTATTTTATTATTTAATGAATAATAAAATTAGTTCAAGATTTGATTTTCGTTTACATCAATGCTGTGGAGGAGAACTGCACTCATAGTACTGTAATGTAACATTAATTCCACAAAAAAAATGAAGTAAACAACATTTAAAATATAGGGCGATTGAAAATTTAAAACAAACAGAAGAAAATGCAAAAGTAACGCAGAAGAAAAACTGAAACACAAATAATGAAATCCGAAGACAAAACGAAAAAATAAAAACAAATCTACGCTTTTCTAGCATCAAAGAACTAACAAAAGGCAAGAGAAGAATAAGTGGAGGCGAAATTAACAACAAACAACAACGAAACAAAGTCACATAATCAGAAAACAAGGGAACATCAACGATTCTCATTCGGCAGAGATGATTGATATGTAAATGGACTAAATGCGAAAAATTATTGAACAAAGACAACTGAAACAAAATAACGTGAAAATATTAAGAAGAAAACAAACGACAAATAGAAGAATACCTGAACTTAAACAAAAAAAAAGTTGAAATACAGAATCAAAATGAACGAAGACGAAGACTATCGACGAGTTCTTACGGAAATATGTATTAAAAATACGAAAAATCATTGAAAAAAGCAAAAACCAAAAGAGAACTGAACAAAATGACATCGAATAAAACAAATGACAAGCTGGAACAAAAAAATTGAATTGAAAGAAAACAACATCGAATGAAAGAATGACAAACAGGAATCCTCTTCTGGTTGTCGTTCGTAACAAAAAACGTTGAGATTAGGAATAAAATTAACGAAAAACAAAAGACTATCGACGATTTTCCAACGAAGTGTCAAGAAAAACAAAAGCTAGACACATACATTCTGTTGTTTCGTTTATAGACAAGAAAACATTGGCGGTCTTCTTCTCGCAGAGAATATCAACGAACCAAGCGCGAAAAATTATTGTCGTACAAAAAAACAAAACAAAACAAAATAATATCGAGACATCTAGGACAAAACAAACGACAAGCAGATGAATAACTGGACTTGAACAGAAAAAGAACAAAACGTTGAAATACAGAATAAAATGAACGAAGACAAAGACTACCGGCGAGTTCTTATTGAAATATGAAAAAACATTGAAAAAAAAAAAACAAACAAGCAAAATGGAACTGAAACAAAATAACATCGAGTAAAACAAATGACAAATTGGAACAAAAAAAAATTGAATTGAAACAAAATAACATCGAATAAAACAAATGACAAGCTGGAACAAAAAAAAATTGAATTGAAACAAAATAACATCGAACAAAACGAATGACAAACAGGAATCCTCTTCTGGTTGTCGTTCGTAACAAAAAAAAGTTGAAATTAAGTATGAAATTAACGAAAAACAAAAGACTATCGACGATTCCCCAACGAAGTGTCAAGAAAAACAAAAGCTAGACACACATACTCTGTTGTTTCGTTTATAGACAAGAAAACATTGACGGTTTTCTTTTCGCAGATGAACGAATGAAACGCGAAAAATTATTGTCGTGCAAAAAACAAAACAAAATAACATCGAGACATCTAGGACAAAACAAACGACAAGCAGAAGAATACATGGACTTGAACAAAAAAAAAAAGAAACGTTGAAATACAGAATAAAATGAACGAAAGCAAAGACTAACGTCAAGTTTTTATTGAAATATGTACTGAAACACCAAAAATCATTGAAAAAAACAAAAAAACAATAGGGAACTGAAACAAAATAACATCGAATAAAACAAATGACAAGCTGGAACAAAAAAAATTGAATTGAAACAAAATAACATCGAATGAAACGAATGACAAACAGGAATCCTCTTCTGGTTGTCGTTCGTAACAAAAAAAAGTTGAAATTACGAATGAAATTAACGAAAAACAAAAGACTATCGACGATTCCCCAACGAAGTGTCAAGAAAAACAAAAGCTAGACACATATATTCTGTTGTTTCGTTTATAGACAAGAGAACATTGACGGTTTTCTTTTCGCAGCGAATATTAACGACGAACTAAATGCGAAAAATTATTGTCGTACAAAAAAAATAAAACACAAATAACAACGAAACATCTAGGACAAAACAAACGACAAGCAGAAGAACACCTGAACTTGAACAGAAAAAAAAAAGAACGTTGAAATACAGAATAAAATGAACGAAGACAAAGACTACCGGCGAGTTCTTATTGAAATATGTATTGAAATACGAAAAATCATTGAAAAAGCAAAAAACAAAAGAGAACTGAAACAAAATAACATCGAATAAAACAAATGTCAAGCTGGAACAAAAGAAAATTGAATTGAAATAAAACAACATCGAATGAAACGAATGATAAACAGGAATGCTCTTCTGGTTGTCATTTGTAACGAAAAACGTTGAAATGAGGAATAAAATTAACGAAAAACAAAAGACTATTGACGACTTTCCAGCGAAGTGACAAAAAAAGCAAAAGCTAGACACATATATTCCGTTGTTTCGTTTATAGACAAGCGAACATTGACGGTTTTCTTTTCGCGGAGAATACGACGAACTAAACGCAAAAAATCATTGTCGTACAAAAAACTTAAACTGGAACTGAAACAAAAAAAGTGTCCTTTTGTTTTTTGTCGAATTACCGCTTCTTTTCCGTTAGTCTTTTATTGTCCACTCTTCGCCAGATCTTTTGTTTCTTGTTAATTCTCTCAGCAAAACGTATTGAAATACGAAAAATCATTGAAAAACACAAAGGGAACTGAAACAAAATAACATCCAATAAAACAAACGACAAGCTAGAAGAAAAAAAATTGAATTGAAACAAAATAACATCTAATGAAACGATGACAAACAGGAATCCTCTTCTGATTGTCGTTCGTAACAAAAAAAAAAAAACGTTGAAATGAGGAATAAAATTAACGAAAAACAAAAGACTATCGACGACTTTCCAACGAAGTGACAAAAAAAAACAAAAGCTAGACACATATATTCCGTTGTTTCGTTTATAGACAAGCGAACATCGCCGGTTTTCTCTTCGCGGAGAATATCAATGAGGAACTCGACGCGAAAAATTATTGTCGTACAAAAAACAAAACAAAATAACATCGAAACATCTAAGACAAAACAAACGACACGCAGAAGAACAACTGGACTTGAACAAAAAAAAAGAAACGTTGAAATACAGAATAAAAGGAACGAAAGCCAAGACTACCGGCGAGTTCTTATTGAATTATGTATTGAAACACCAAAAATTATTGGGTGAAAAAAAAAAAACAAAAGAGAACTGAAACAAAATAACAATGAACAAAACAAATGACAAACTGGAACAAAAAAGAAATTTCATATAATTTATCCGTTACTTTCAGGAAACACCGTCTACTATTCAAACGTTGCAACTTTAGGCCTTGTTTATTCACTTTCAAGTAACCTTAACCTTTAGCTTATTCCCATGGTTACAATTATTTGTACAATTGACAATAAATCAGAAGATAAAATTAATTGAAAGCGAATAAACCGGCCCTTAATGTTTCAAATATATTATTAATTGTGGTGTAGTGAGTGGATTATGGCATCATAGAAAGCAGAGGGTGTTTACACGGCCTTAAACGCCAAGCCTGATGGAACATGATTGATCCGCAAAGAACACCAAACTATAATCAACACAACCGCGCGCGAGTAAAATTTTATTTGCTCGTGGATTTCATCGCCACGTGCCGTCAATCTGATTCCAGAGGGAAAACTTCGAATTACCAGCAGTTCTTAACAGATTCCCCCCAAAACCTACCCACCCCCCCCATCGCACACACACATACATGAGCCTTCGAAGTTTTCCTCCTCCTTTTGCGAACGAATCAATCTTCGCCGAAAATCAAGTCGGAAATTGAAGCGGCGCATTTTATTTTCCTCTTGTCTCTCCTCCTCTCTCCACCACACGAGATATTACGCAAGAGAGCGGCCGTCTGTTTATTTTTCCGCGACACACATAAAACTTAGCACATTAGCGGAATCAAAATAAGCTATTTTTAAAGTTAATCTCAGCGCGGCGCGGTCGTCGCCGCCGCTGCCTTTTCGTTTTCCGAATTTTATAAATTTCGTCGGCTGTGCAAACAAACCGTGGTGGAACTTCAAAGCGCGGACGGAGTAGAGAAAAGAAAAAAAGTAGTCGGAGGGAAAAAAAAAAAAAAACGCCTTGCGCACACAAACACTCGGTGTTGCAGGACGACCGACGGCGGTGATTGCGTCGGTGCGCGTTCGCGTCGATCGGTTAATTGCATGTGTAATTAAACCGGAGGAAAAGTACACTCGAAATCAAATATTTGTTAGGCGGGAAGGTTGTTTAAGTCAAACATGTTTGGAACGTAAAATCGCTACTGTATGTATAGGCGTCTATTGAAGAAATTTTTTATTAAAATAATTTTCGGATCGCTTTTGAAGCGCCCGGAATATCGCCGTTTCGCTGTGCGTGCGATTTTTTCAAGGCAGATGATTGTTAAAACAAATAATATTTGACTGCTTTAATATAGATAATCAATTATTGAAAACAAAAGACCTGATACCTTACCAGGTTTGCACAATTGAAATGTGCAAATTAAGATCATCTCCTTGTCAGGCTAACTCGTCGAGGTCGACGTCAATACGTAACCACAAAACAAAGATTGGAATTTATGTAAATATAAATAAAATAAAAATCAGCAGCCATGGATCCTTGCGTGTATTTATTTGTGTATCTCAGATTAAATCAACACACATGTAGAATCCACGTAGGACTAATAATAAATAAAATTAAAAAAAGTAGACGTACAAATGATTAAATGTTAAAGCAACCCGAAGCACAGATCCGCCTTTCGTTTACGAAGACCAAAAATAATTCTTATAAGTCAAACGAGGTCAATACGTGCAACAGAAGGTTGATTGAATTAAATTTGATTTGACCATGACATTAACGTAAATATTAAACGAAATAGGCCCGTTCTTATTACATGCACTCTGACATTGGACTCAGATGTCAGATGGTAGTCGGTAACCAACGATGTGTTGCCAACATGTCGGTTACTGTTCAAAGCGGCATCTTCCGTTAGCGTTGTCCACCATCGGTGGACGAGTTCAAATCCGAATGGTCGAACTTTATCTGGTAATACAGCCTTAAGATTCTGCAGAACACAGGCTTCGAAAAGCTTAGAAGGAAGCTTGCGGTTGCTTAGTATGCACGTAAACAAATCTCGAAGTAAATATCTTCCGTTGAAGCTTCGATTAATAGATCAAACATGACCAGAGCACAAAATGGCGGGAAATCCTACAAATAAAGAGATGCACGTTGAGCTTACTACGACGGCCACAAGGCTGACCACCAGCTTTGACGAGTGACATCCTGAAAGGAGTTGTCATGAGATAGCCTCAGATTCATGCGGGAGAATGAGTGAAATGGAATACTACCGTGAAGTGGAAATTGTTGCGTTTGTCTTGTGAAATCCGGTGCGATGTCAGAAAATGTCGGCCGTTTGAGTTACGACACAGTACAGGGTGACCGGAAATAGATATAACAGCTTAATGGAAAAAAAACTATAAACAATAACTCGACAAAAATAACGTGGATATAAAAAAAACTCGACAAAAATACAAACGGAAGCTGAAATGTATGCTAACGAAGAAATACTAAGAATAAATTGAGGAGGAAACAAAAGAAGATCTCCGAAAGAGAATGGAAAACATAGACTAACGGAAGAGAAAACTGTAAAAAAATAATACCTCGACAAAAAAAAAAAAACAAGCGAAAACTGAAATATATACCAACGAAGAAATACTGAGACTAAAATTAGCAAGAAACAATAGATCTGGCGGAGAATGGACAATAAAAGACTAACGGAAAACAAGCAGTAAATCGACAAAAAACAAAAGGAAACTTTTTTGTTAATTGTCTTCTTCCTTTGTCGCTGATTCATTCTTGTGCTTCGAGACTTATTTTCTTCGTTTGGTAATTTTGATTTTGTTTTCTTCCTTTTTTGTTTTTTGAACGTTGCTTTATTTTCTTGTCTTCTTCTCTTTTTTTCGTTTTTTTAGATTTAGTTTCTTCTTTTCGTTGATCGGATTGTTGACTTCTCCTTTTTATTCTTTTTATCCTCGTCTGCTACTTTTCCTCTTGTCATCATTTGTCGTTTGTAAAACAATTGAAGATCAATCCAAGAAGATTGTATTATTATAATTTTTTTTTTTAATTTTATTTCATTTTATTTCTCTTCTTGATTCCGATTGGTTTAACTGAAATTTTCAAAACAAATGAATTGAAAACACTTTTTTATGACCATTTACTTTTAATCTTCTTAAATTAAATTTCATTCTTAGGCCATCCTGTATATAAACGAAAATATGTGAAATAATTTCAGATCAATCTAAGAAGATTATTATAGTTTTCTTTTTCATTTTATTTCTCTTCTCGTTCTTTCATTGTTGCTCTTCCTTTGTTAGTCTCTTGTTTTTTGTTAATTTTGTTAATTTGACATTGTTTTCTTTTGTCATCGTTTCCTCGTCTTTTTTTGTCGTTAATTTATCCTTCATCGTCGCAAACAATCTCTTACATTTCTGAACTTCTCTTTATTTATTTATTTGGGTTCTGCAATGAATGTTTCTTTTTATTCTCTTCATGGTTGATTTTTAACGTTTGTTATCGTCATTTTTGTGGCGTTTTCTACTCGTACGGGTTTTCGACAAGAGTCTCTTACATTAATTGCATACTCAGCAATTGAATTTCTTTCAGAATGAAAACAAAATAAAAACCGAATGAATCGTGTATTACGTGCTTCACAAAAGTAGTAAGAAAATAATAAATGTAAATGAAAGCGACGATAAGCAGCAAATTCGTAGGTATTAATATTTCCGCGTTTGATCCGAGATTTCCAGGTAAATGTAAAATTTACGTTTTCTCCTCCTTCTCCTTTTCCTCACAGAAAAAAAAAAACTCGTTACACAACGTTTCCGATTTGCCTCGCTTAAATATTTATCCGATCGTCATTATTATTAGTTGCAGGTTGGCGTGACTGAACTGTAAATAAGAAATAAGTTCTTCGGGGCGTTAGCGCGCAGTTGACGGGCGCGGAAATAAATTTGTTTGCGCGCGTCTTCATTAACGAAAACCCGTGAATAATTTATACACGATTTAAACGGAAGCTCGTGAATAATTTATAAACAATTCGCCGGGCGCCGGCAAATCGCTCCGATCGACTTTCAGAAGGAAGGCTTTCATGTGCCTCATAAATTGACGACGCCCGGCGCGGCGTGTCAATTCGCGATTTTCGTGCGGGCGGGGGCGAGGGGGCAATCCTCGAATCTCTCGCCCTCCCCCCCCCTTCCCTCCTAATTGCGCGCCTTGATTGATTTCGCCTCATAAACATACAGGAAGAGCGCAGGTTTACACGTTATCTCGTATAAACAGATTCGTAAGGTGATTTAACGCTAATGGATGTTGCTTCCAAACACTCATCAGGTCGGCTATGTTAATATTTAAAAAAAAAAGAAGGAAAAATCCTCGCAAACGTGCTGCGTGTTTAGACTGTTTAAGTCAAGGACGTCAAATTATGTAAATTTTTCGGACTACGCCTTAAATTGATTTTCGTTTTATTTTTGGATAACTCAATTTAAAAATATATATGTGTATATATATGTTTAACTTGAAGGCTTCCGCGGCCGTCGTCCATTGTTGAATTCTTGGCTTCCGGTTGGAACCGCGTGTCTCGGATTTCTCTACTGCCGACGTTTCGTTCTTCGTTGCAGAAGAACTTCCTCAGGGCTGCTGCTGGTGGTGATGCTGCTGCTGTTGTTCTTGTTGCTGCTTCGCGTTAGTCGTTGAGACTGTATATATATGTATCTCTAAACCAGTTGAAAGTGCTACACAAGCAAGTCACAAAAGGAGGTGTAATATTAAAATGTAACGACAAGGAAGCTGCCGAAAAAGTCGCTCAAAACTTAGGAGAAGATTATAAAATTGGAACTCCAAAATTGCATCAACCGTGCATAAAGGTGAGTGGAATATTTCACGAGGAGTATGACCAAAATATCATAGGTAAATTGATAAATCAAAATCGCTTAAATGAGGACTCAATAAAACACATAAAAATAAAACATAAAAGTAAAATAGTAAATAAGAAGTTTAATATTGTATTAGAAGTAACAAATGAAATAATAAATAGAATCAAAGAAAACGAAATGAAGGTATTTATTGGTTGGTCTAGATGTTTCGTCACAGAACACCTATCAATAGTTAGATGCTTCAAGTGTTCCAGATTTGGTCACATTTCTGCAGCTTGTAAAAATGAAATAACCTGCGCGATCTGCTCTGGAAGTCACGATGGCAAACAATGCACAAATGATATTAAAAAATGCATAAACTGCGTCACAGCAAACCAAAAGTTAAACTTAAAATTAGATGAGGAACATTTCTCATGGGATACGAATTGTCCATGTTATAAAAGAATTGAACATTTGCAAAAAAATAAAATAAATAACATGTAGCAATTAACGAATCAAAGCGCATCAAATATGTATAGACTCCCACCCAATGACACTCCTGCACAAATTCGAAACACGTCTTTTCTACAAGGAACAAGAAACAAAGATTTTTCAATCTTAAACATCAATGTTCAATCACTTTTTAATAAAATAGATCAAATAAACGCTCAATCTTTATATGATTCAATTGAGATTATTTGTGTCACGGAACATTGGATAAATGAATCTCAAATAAATAAAGTTAAACTAGAAAATTACAATCTCGGATCTAGTTATAGCAGAAAACGATTTAAAAATGGAGGCGTAATGATTTTCATAAGAGAAGACATTGCTTTTAAATCAGTTATTGAACTCGAAACACTGTCAGAAGATAAACATTTTGAGTTGGCTGCAATACATATTCCTTTAAAAAATACTATAATTCTGGTCTTATACAGATCGCCATCAGGAGATTACGAAATATTCAAAAACAAATTAACTGAAATATTAAATGCTCTTTTAGACAGATACTCTAACAAGCATATTTTTATTGTTGGAGATTTTAATATCAATTTTCTGATCGATACTGCAGAAAAGTTAGAAATCGTAAATTTAATTTCTTCTTATGGTATGTGTATGCTGATGAAAAAGCCCTCCAGAATCACGGATACAACATCAACTTGTATTGACAATATCTTTTCCAATATTAATCAAGATTTGATAAAAGGAACCCTCACAAAAAATTTACATTTCTCTGACCACTTAGGACAACAAGTGACCGTAGATTTGAAAGACTTAAAAAACGAAACAAGAACATCTGAGATCACATACAGAGAATTTTCGGTGAGCAATGTAAGGAATTTAAAATTAGAACTGAAGAAAATTGATTGGATACGGGTATTGGAGCAAAGTGACGCAACAAATACCTACAAGGTATTCCATGAAACTTTTATGGCAAAATTTAACAAATGTTGTCCCGAAAAACATAAATTGCTAAAACTGTTTAACAATCGAAAGACATGGTTAACAGACGAATTGAAGTCTATGAAAAGTACTCTGGATGCTTTAGATGTGATCGCAAAAGTAAAAAAGGACGAAGAATCAAGCAAAGCATATAAGTGTTATAAAGAAATTTATATTAAAAAAATTACGGAAACAAGAAAACAGAAAACTGCGGATTATATAAATAACGCTAGCAATAGACAGAAAGCAATATGGAATGTTATCAATGCAGAAACTTCTAAAGCTACAAAAATCAACAAAACAGTGGAGAGCAACCTGACAGCTGATGAATTCAATATTTTTTTTTACTACAATAGGAAGCGACACAGCAAAAAGCGTAAGAAATACTGGCAAACATCCATTAGATCTACTAAAACTACACACGGTTGACACACTACAATCTTGTTATTTCTTTGAAACAACAGAAGCTGAGGTGAAAGATATCATTTGCTCCCTGAAATCGAAAAATTCGCAAGACATCTACGGATTGACAACAACTTTTCTGAAGGAAATTCAAGATGAAATAATAACACCTCTAACTCTAATTATAAATCAGTGTTTCTCTGAAGGTTATGTACCGAAAGAACTGAAAGTGGCAAAAGTTACTCCTGTATATAAAAAAGATGACTTCGACGATTGCAGTAATTTTAGGCCGATATCAATTCTGCCAGTGTTCTCTAAAATTTTTGAAATAGCAGTAAAAAACAGGCTTCTAAATTTTTTTGAAAAATCCAACATCTTTACTAATGAACAGCATGGATACCGTAAAAACAGATCAACAATTACTGCCATATTAAAAACAATAGAAAAAATATTAACAACCTATGATAAAAAAGAATTATGTGAACTATCTACCTGTGATTTGAGTAAAGCTTTTGATACTGTGCCACACGAATTACTGCTGCAAAAGTTAAATTATTATGGGATAAGAGGCGTAGCAAATAATTTAATACAATCATACCTCGCAGACAGACAACAACAAGTGCAATGGAAGGGTAAAGTGTCGAATGCTCGAAAAGTAGATTGTGGCTCAGTACTGGGCCCTGTTTTATTCTTAGTTTTACATCAACGATCTTCCAAAATATATTAATGCGTGTGAAGTATGCTTATATGCCGATGATACTAACCTTCTAGTAACCAGAAAAACAAAAGATGAACTAAAAACAGCAACTGATGAAGCTATCAAGCAAGCGAGTACATGGTTCAATACAAACAAATTAAAACTAAATGAAAGAAAAACGCAACATCTAACTTTTGCTGGGACTAAAGAGGAAACGGCATCAATAAAGTTTCTAGGAGTTCATTTGGACCCAAAACTAAACTGGGCAGCGCATATCACCAATATAAGCAGAAAGCTGTCATCCACACTATACTGTTTAAGGAGAATGTACAAACTTTCAACAGAGGAACTTACCAGACAACTTTATTTTGCCCAATTTCATAGCGTAGCAACGTATGGAATACTACTGTGGGGTATGACACCAGGAGCACACAAATTTTTTTTACTCCAAAAGAAAGCTGTGAGGATCATCCACGGTCTCCGGCCAACAGACAGCTGTAGAGAAGTTTTCCGAAGAGCGAAGATACTTACTGTTCCGTCTGCATACATACTAGCCAGTGTAAATTTCGTTCACAACAATCAAGATAATTTTCCAAAAAACGGAGTCCATAAGCTGAACACCAGAAATAAGGATGCGTTTCAAGTACCTTTCCATCGATTGAAACGTACCCAGCAAGGCCAAGACTATTGGGGAACCAAACTCTACAATAAATTACCGATAGAAGTGAAAAATAAATCGCCCAGAGGTTTTGAAAAGGCAGTTAAGAGGATGTTGATCAATCACTGTTGCTACACAATACAAGAATTTTTAAATATTAGTATATTGCAAATGTAAACTGCTTTAAAGATTCATCATTTTCATTTTCAATTTTTCTTTTCAATTGTTCTTTTGACTTTTCATGTATTTTTGATGAATAAATATTATTATTATTATTATTAATTGCTTTCATTTTCTTTTATATACCTCCCTTTTTTTCACCATTAATATTAACACCCTGTGACTTTTAGTTTTTTCTTTGGACGATAAATAAATTCTTTTTCAATATTTCAACGGACACTTTAAAACTTGTACGATCCTGATGAAGCTATCAACCGACAGTGAAACGTTGAGTTGAAGAAGACAAGAATCTACTTTTAAAAATTTGTCTTGTTTATCATTTCAAACAAATTTATAGGTACTAGTTTCTCATTGAGGAATTTTAAAAATGTTCGAAACGTTCCAAAACGGACGATTCCCATTCGAAGGTAAAAAGTCGATCTTCTCTTGTTTCTTGTTCAATTTAGTCTTCGTATTAACATATATTTCAGTTTTCGTTTGGTTTTTGTGCTATTTGAGTTGTTTTTTTTTGTATTTATAGTTTTTTGTTATTTTTTTTACAGTTTTCTTTTCTGTTAGTTCTTTTCTTTTATTTTTCATTCTCTGTCGGAGCGATCTTCTTTTGTTATTTGTTCATTTTATTCTTATTATTATTATCTTCTTAACCCAAATTTTGGTCGAATCACCTTTTTCGAAGAGCAACAATGAAATAATGAAAAGAAGAAAACAATAACAAAAGAAGAACAAAATTAAATATAATTAAAAATTTCTGATAAATTAAGCACGCAAACTCAATTAATTTAAAATATCTTACGAAATATATTATGCGTTCAAAAATTCCCCATGTTTGGAGCTGGCCATGACTTGAGACAGCAAGGAAAACGGTATGTCTTTACTCATAACGACCGATTTTTGAAATTTTTTATCAACTCTTGCCATGAAATTTGAACTGCACGTCTTAGCATTGCCGTAAAACAATCTCAAGGTGCGCAACGACCTATATTTCAGTTAATTTTAAATTTCATGACAAGAATCGATAATAAAATTATTAAAATCGGCCGGTATTTAAGTACGGTAAGTAAAGTGTGTTGGTTATGATTAGACTTCGGATATTTCGGAGCGTTGCCATGGCTACGCAATGAACAGGCACTTTTGCTTGATCCTCGTATTGCGTTCCGAAGTAAGTACGAAGTCTGGTTATGACTACAGCAGCGACACATGTTCGCCGAACCAACGTCAATTCCAAACGTGAGAGTTCTCGAGCGCATGACATTTATGATGAAAAACCCGCTTTGGAAGAAGTACAACAATACATTTCAAAACAAAAGACAAATTTTACAAAACTAAATAAAAAGGCAAAATCAAACGATGACCTAAAGACGAATAATGAAAACACGAACAACTTCACAATAAAAAAAATGAAGTGAATCATAAAAAACAAATGACAGTAGATAAAGTATTAATAAAATAAAATAATTTTGGAACGCATATATGTATTGAATTGATTGCAAAAGATTTTTGATTTGATGAAAAACAAAGCGTAAGTAGAAAGTGGTGCGATAAACACGAAGTTGGGTTTCAGTTTTTCATTTTAAATAATCATGCATTGATTTTCAATTGTTTTGCAAACGACAAATAATGACAAAAGAAAAAGAAGCAGTCAAAAAATAAAAAGGAGAAATCAACAATTAAAGTAACAACAATAAGAAACCAAGCCTAAAAGAAAGGCAAAAGAAACGAGACGAGAGAATACAAAAAAGTACAACAAACAAGTGCAACACCGAAGAAAAGAATAATAAGAAGAAGATGAACAATAAAATAACGACCAAAGCGAAGAGAAAACGGTGGCAAAAGGAATAAAACAGGAAAAACTAAAGAGAGAAACAAAAACAAAATATCAAAACAATAAAAAAACAACAAAACGACAGAAGAACACAACAGAAGAAAACAAAAACAGAAGAAGGACTACAATCAGTTTTATTGCAATAGCTCTAGTTTTTGAAATATCAAGCGAAGATAGTTTTGTCAAAAAACGATTTTTTTTTAAGTCATGGTTAACTCCAAGCGTGGGGAATTTTTGAACGCATACTATTTTTCTTAAGATGTTTGAAATTAGTTGAATTTGCGTGCTTAATTTATCAGAAATTTTTAATTATTTTTTGTTTTGTGCTATGGCAAACTGATAAAAAAAATATTGTTACTATTATTATTAATAAAGGGACATTAAGATTGGCACTATCACTCTACGTTTCACTATCGTTTGATAGCTTCGTCAAGAGTGAAAATAAATGTCACTTGACATTTATAGTTTCGTCAGGAGTAAAGTGACTTGTGACTTGACAATTATAGCTTCGTTGTGACTTGACATTTACAGCTTCGTCGTGACTTGACATTTATTTTCACTCTTGACGAAGCTATCAAACGATAGTGAAACGTAGAGTGATAGTGCCAATCTTAGTGTCCGTTTAAAATAATTTATTACACAATTTCATCGAACAAGAATCTACAATTAATTATTATTATTATTAAACACGCACAAAAGCACACAATATTTTTTTTTAAATAAGTTAATTCATGAATCTGGAAATCACAAACTTTTTTTTTTACATTTCATGTAGACTCTGCAAAGGGAACTTTTTTTTTCATGTGACATCACAGAAGCCGGACAAAATTTCAATCTCTCATCGCGAACTCATTTGCAGAAGTCGGCCACAGTAACAACAAAGGCCCTTTTTAGCCCCGGCCCTGTGACACGTAGCGGGCGATTATTTTTCCAGACGGGGAAGAACTGCGTCGCTCCCGAATCCCAGATTTATTACGCGGACGATAAACGCGCGCAAGTAGGCTCTGCGTTCTTATAACAAACAATCAATTTGAGCCGCTAATGTAAACCGTAATTTATATTTATTTACGTTCCGACGCCTCTGTGAACCAGAAGCTATTAATAAAGCTGGCGGAGGATTATTTCGAGATCGATTTTTTTTCTCTTTGCGTTTTGCCCGATAACCCCTCCATCTTCATTGCAAAATTGCATTCATTGCGAATCACGTTCTGAGAAATATTCAAGAGAATTTCATTTGAGTGCAATAATTGTAGATCCAAGAGAAAGAAATTAATTAATACTTGAATGGACAGGAAAATAAAATTAAAAAAAAAGAGACAGCGTAAGCACAGATTTTTCTTCAATGATATTGAATTCAATAAAAATAATAAACAAGAAAAAAAAGTATCAACTCCAAATCAAAAATTTTTAATAAATTGCAATTCAATCCGCTCCCGTCCTCTGCGAAACTCTGAACCTGTTTTGGCTTCGTTTCGTTTATATTATTTTTGCTCCTCAGCAAATATTGCCTTCACTTTTAATTACATCGCCTCTAATTACACCGTGATTTTAATTTACTCTCGAGAACTTACTCATTCTTTTAATTAGGCGAACAATTTCGTAATTTTTAGAGTTGATTATAACATGCGTGCCCCAAAAATTAAATGCGCCAATGAAAAAACAAACAGATTGCAAGCAGATCCCGCAAAAAGCCCCCCACGTCCGCTTTCGGTTTTTAATGAAGCGAATTTAATTCTTGGCGTAAACGGCCGGATTTTTTTCTCTCTTTAATCATTCGCGCTTGTAATTACCGCACGTTAACGTGATTTTAATTTGGCGGTAATCGCGGTCGTAAATTGCGGTCGGTTCGTTAACGCTTTGAGATCTCGTTTGGAGGGCTCATTATCATTTCTCGACTTTTAATTGCAGATGGTATCGCGCAGGACGAAGGATGATTGAGCGAAACACCATTTTTCACGTGTCATCTTGCGACAATTATGCCCAGCATGATTTTAATTGTTAATTGTGCAGCAGTGTGCTTCGCGTGCAAATTAGAATGATAATAACGTCTTTTTTTTCCTGTACGTTTCGTCAGTGAGTTAACTTAATACGCAGACGTGCAGTTAATTAATTACAATGGAAAAAATCTATAAGAAAAAATACTGCTGAAGGTTGCAGAAACAGCGGAAGCCCTTATATTCCAAAAAAACAAAAAAAAATTGTACGAGAAGGAGGAGAATTTATATTGCCCTGGCATTATCTTAGAGTAACGCCCTAGGGCATTATTTCAATGCTAACGCGACTTAAAATTGATCCATTATTTTGTTATAAATTGTCTGGTCGGATTAAAACTTAAACTTTTTAAGGCGGTAAACGTCTCGTTTTTACCAAGTTTTTCCAATGCGCAGGGACGCACAGTGGCGTAATTTCCTATTGCTGAGTCAATGAGAAAGGAAAACTATATCTCAGTAACCTGCTATCAGTATTGATTTGAAAACGCATCATAAGAGCGATACGAACGGTTTCTTTCTAGGAACAAGCAGAGCTGATAATGAAATGATTAAAATAAAATTAAAAAAAAAATTGATTCTAAAAGTTCTCTAAAGCATTTTTTCCGGGTCCTTACATATCCGTAATAGAGTGTATTGAAAATTTATAATGCCTAGCGGGCATTATTTTAAAATAACGCTCTAGGGCAGTATTTCAATGCTAACGCGACTTAAAATTGATCCATTACTTTGTTGTAATAATCTAGTTGGACTTTAAAACTTAAACTTTTTAAGAAAGGTAAGTCAAAAAGCAAAGTAATTCAAGTAAGTACAAGGGAATTAGAAAAATTCAAAAAATTCAACTGCAAGAAATCTGGAACAAGCAACGATCGATAAAGAAGAAGAAGAAGAAGCAGCAAATTTCAATTAAAACAGCTATTTTGTGAAAATGAAAACGTCGACAAGACACCTTCATCGCCTAAATTTGAAGGACTTTTTGAAAAAGACTCTGACACTTCAAGATTGTTTAAATAAATTTGTACGAGAAAGAGTATTTACGTTTTCAAGAACGGTTGCGTTAATAAAGATTACTTACTAATTATCTGCTTTTCCTGACCGAAACCGATAACAAACTTTTGGAAAACTTGTAACAAAAAAATCAAATCAAACCCTAAAATTAGAAAGAAAAAAAAACAAAATTTCGACGAGATTTAACGGAAACCAAACATAAAGAAACCGGGAATTGCCTTATCTCCCTCGCTTAAGCTACTTAAAAGCTCGTCACCTCCTGGAGAAGTGAGGAGGGAAATTTTGCAAGACCAGCAAGAATTTGAATTCAGACGGCCCAAACAGTAGCTTCCAAGCGAAATTTTTCTCGTTACGAGAGGGCGCAGAGTCTCACTTTTACCGAGTTTTACCAACGTCGGTTGTTCAAGGGCAAAGACGGAGAGTGGCGTGATTTCCTATTGCCGAGTCAATGTGAAAGGAAAACTTTATCTCAGTAACCTGCTATTACCTGCCATCACTATTAATTTGAACACGCAACCGAAGTTCATAAGAGTGATACGAACATCCGGTTTCTTTCTAGGAACAAGCAGAGCTGATAATGAAATGATTAAAATAAAATTTAAAAAAATTGATTCTAAAAGTTTTCTAAAGCATTTTCCGGGTCCTTACATATCCATAACAGAGTGCATTGAAAATTTATAATACCTGGCGGTAGTATTTCAATGCTAACGTAACTTAAAATTGATCCATTATTTGATTAGAATAGTCTAGTAGGCCATTAAATTAATAAATTCGGCAGAAACAAAAAACAACTGAAATAAGCAACATCATGATTCATTCATGAGCTTCCTTTCACTTATTTGAGTTTTCTTTTTACCTTTGTATTTCGGTGTTCCTTTTATGTTTGCGTTTTTTTTTGTTACTTGGATTTCGTTGCTCTTTATTCGAGTTTTCGTTGATTTCTGTTGTTGCCTTTTTTTTTCTCTTTGTTATACTCTCGTAATTTTAAAAAAACTTCGCCATAAGATTATAGTTCATTCTCCTTTATTTCTTTTTCTTTTGTTTATTCGGAGCGTATTTTACTGTCTTTATTTTATTTTGACTTCTTTTGTTCTTCGTACTTTGCATTTACTTGTTCTTTATTCTATATTCGTTCATCCTCCTTTATTATTTTTTTAGTTTTTCTTTGTTTCGTTTCTCTTTTGTTTATTATTCCTACCCGCCATCGATTTTCAAAAGCGAAATGCCGATTTTTCATTTGTTTTTTTTTTCCACGATAGTCTTTGCTTCGCATTGTTCTTTATGTGAGTTTTCGTTTTATTGTTTGTATATCATTTTTTTTTAAATTTGAGTTTGTTTTGTTTTTAATTATGTCATCAGAATTTTCGTTGCTCTTTGTTTATTTAATTCTTCAAACCTGATTTGTTTCAGTTTTCTTTTGTTTTTCTTTTATGACTTTTATTATTACATCGGCGTTTTGACAGCTCTCTTTCTGTTACTCTGGTAATTTTCAAAAACTTTTTGTATTTTGTTTTTCTTTTGTTTATTCGGAGCGCATTTTACGGTCTTTCTTTTTATTTCGGCTTCTTTGGTTTTTCGTACTTTGCATTTCCTTGTTCCTTTATTCTGTATTCGTTCATCCTCCTTTATTATTTCCGTAGTTTTTATTTGTTTCGTTTCTCTTTTGTTTATTATTCCTACCCGCCATCGATTTTCAAAATCGATTTTTCATTTGTTTTTTTTCCACGATAGTCTTTGCTTCGCATTGTGACTTTTCGTTTTATTCTTTGTATTGCATTGTTTTTTTTTTTTTAATTTGAGTTTGTTTTGTTTTTGTTTCTATCTTAAGAATTTTCGTTGCTCTTTCTTCATTTCATTCTTCATACCTAATTGTTTGTTTCAGTTTTCTTTTGTTTTTCTTTTATGACTTCTATTATTACGTCGGAGTCTTGACAGCTCTCTTTCTGTCACTCTCGTAATTTTCAAAGCTTCGTCACAGAATTATCGTTCGTCTTCTTTTATTTATTTCTTAAGTACATGTTCATTTCGTTTCTCTTTTGTTACTTTGAAGTGTCCGTCGTTGATATTGAAAACCAATTCAATAAGAAAACGCAGAATTTTCATTTGTTTTTTTTCCCCGCTTTATTCTTTGCTTCACATGGTTTTTTGTTTCAGTTTTCTCTGTCTTTTTAAAGTTTATTTCGTTTTTCATTCTTTGCATTTAATTTGAGTGTTCCTTGTCGAATCATCGGTTTCATTGGCATTTTGTACAATGTCTCTATTGACCCAACAAACCTCGATTTTCTTTTGTTTTTCGTATTTGCACGTTTACTTTTGTTTCTTTTTGTAAAAATATTTTTTCTTATTATTGACGGATTTTGCTTTCCTATCCATCGTTGTTTTTTTTTTTTTTTTGGTTTATTTTCAAGCAATCCGAAAGAGAACCTCAGTCGTCTTTTGTTTCTTTTTGTGCATTTATTTCTTCGTATTTCGTTGTTTTTATTTAAGTTCTCATAGGTTTCTTGATAGCTAAATAATTTTTCGTATTTTAATTACATTTTAAATTTGTTTTTTTTTTTTAATAATAATGTCAAACTGAAATTAGCAGAAAATGTTAACAGATTAATATTCTATTTAAAAAATATGCGTCAATGATTTTTACGAACACAATTTCGACTTTATTTTAATTTTGGAAATCGTCTTTTGAAAATAACAAACCCTGAATGACGCTTCTCCGGTTAATTGGAGTATCGTTTTAAGTGAGCACCAGTGTACACGTAACCCGGTAAGGAAATCTAAAAGAGCAAACTCGCCCCCCATTTGATCACGATCGTAAATCAGAAATTCAAAGTAAACAACACATTACCGGCTGTTTGCGCCGGTAATTCTAAAATTGCCGTGCAAATGTTTGCAGTTGCAGCATCGAAGTAATTGCTTCGCACACACGCACACGAACACGTTCGTACGCAGGGCGACGTATCATTAGCACCTGAAATAACGATATTGACAGAGTCATAATTTACAAGCCGTAACAATCGACCTGTCAGATCCCTTCCCTTCACTTCGTTTCTGTATTTACATCTTTTAATTTAAAGAACACCGCCACGTGAAGTTGGCTAGAAATTAGAAACTAGAAAGTCATTTCATTGAAGACGTGTTACGCCATAGTACCTTACGATGTAATAAAACAGAAAACATCTTAAAAATCCACTCGCAGAATTCAATAAGGCGCCGCTCGGTTCCTAATCCCCATAATTCATACTTGTACCCACCTCCTCACTACCCCCCTTGGTAGGGTACATCTCAACTTCTTGAACTATCCGAAGAGTTCGCGCCGCCGTTGATCATCGCGGATTTACATAAAATTTCAATTCCGATTTTTTTTTACCTCGGAATTAAGGCGAATTTGTACTTGGACTCGTCCCCTCTTCGCGGAGATTATTATCGGAGTCTCTCCTTTTCGGATTCTTTTGTTGCTTGCGCGAGGGGTGGTGTAGGGAAAGAACCACTTAATATCGAAATTTACGATCGATCTCGAGCTTGTTATAGGCTCCGGATTAAGAGGCAGTAACTCATATAAACGAATATAACTTCAAGGCGGCAGCTTTTACTATTTTAAATAATCGCAATCCAGTCGATGCGAAAAGAATACGAAAACAAAAAACGTACGTCTTTAATTCCCTTACATTTCATTTAATCATCCGTTGATCGTTTTATTATTCGCTTAAGAAATGGCGGCGCGACATTTCGATTTCACTATTGGTTTTCGTTTGTTTGTTTTCAAAAATGTCAAAGATATCAAATATAAAGAAGTTATTATTAATTCGTCATCCGTGATCGAATGCAGAGTGCACTGTAATCTAGTGTAAGTCAGGTTACAATGCATAAAAAAAACAACTGATTTTCTCTCTCGGATTGCTTGAAAATAAAAAGAAAAACGACGGACACGAAAACAAAAGTCGTCAATAAAATAATAAGAAAAAATATTTTGACAAAAAGAAAACGTGAAAATACGAAAAACAAATGAAAATCAATGTTTTTTGGGCCAACAGAACCAAACAAAAGGAAAAATAAAAGAAAATCGCGTAAAATGTCAATGAAACAATAATTAGTACAAAATGCAATTAAAATACGAAAAATTAATTCAATAACAAGAAACCGAAAGGAACTGACATGAAGAACAACGCGATATGAAGAAACAAATGCACAAAAAAGACAACTGAGATTCTCCCTCGGATGCTTGAAAACAAAAAAACGACGGACGGTAAAACAAAATCCGTTAATGACATAATAAGAAAAAATATTTTGACAAAAGAAAACGGAAACAAATAACGTGCAAATACGAAAAACAAAAGAAAATCGACGTTTGTTGAGTCAACAGAAACAAATAAAACGAAAAAAGAAGATCGCATAAAATGTCAATGAATGCGACAAAGAAAACTCAGAGAACACTCAAATAAAGAATAATAAAATGCAAAAAAAAGGAAAACAAAAGACTACTCAAATATCATTGAAATGTGGAGAGAAAACAAAACGATCTTAAACAAAAAATAGCAATAATAACAAAGAAGCAAAATAAAACAATAATAACAATAATTAGTGCAAAATGCAATTAAAAGACGAAACATTAATTCGATATCAAGAAACCGAAGAGAACTCAAATAAAAACAAGCAAATACGAAGAAACAAATGCACAAAAAGAAACAAAAGACGACCGAGAATCTCTCTCGGATTGCTTGAAAACAAACAAAAAAAAAACGACGGATGGGAAAGCAAAATCCCTCAATAACATAATAAGACAAAATATTTTTACAAAAAGAAACAAAAGAAAACGTGTAAATACGAAAAACAAAAGAAAATCGAGGTTTGTTGAGTCAATAGAAACATCGTACAAACTGCCAATGAAATACGAGAAACTGATGATTCGGTGCAAAGAAAAGTAACAATAAATAACAAATAACAATAAAATGCAAAAAAAAAAAATTCAAATCAAAAGTCTACCCGAATGTCATGAAATGCGGAGAGAAAACTCCAACAAAGCAATAATAACAAAGAAACAAAATAAAATAATAGTAACAATTATTAATAATAATTATAATAATAATGCAATTAAAATACAAAAAATTAATTCAATATCGCAATACGAAGAAACAAATGCACAAAACAAAAGACAACTGAGATTCTCCCTCGGATTGCTTGAAAACAAAAAAAAAAAAACGACATAATGAGAAAAAATATTTTGACAAAAAGAAACAAAAAAAAAAACAGAAACAAACAACGTGCAAATACGAAAAACAAAAGAAAATCGACGTTTGTTGAGTCAACAGAAGCAAACAAAAGGAAAAAAGAAAATCGCCCTGAAGTGCCAATGAAAAAAAATCAAAAAAGACTCAAATAAAGAACAATAAAATGCAAAAAAATGAAAACAAAAGACTGCTCGAATATCAATGAAATGTGGAGAAATAACAAAACGACACTAAACAAAAAATAGCAATAATAACAAAGAAACAAAATAAAATAATAAGTAACAATAATTAGTATAAGATGCAATTAAAAGACGAAAAATTAATTCAATACCAAGAAACCGAAGGGAACTCAAATGAAGAACAACGCAGTATGAAGAAACAAATGCACAAAAAAAAAGACAAAAGACAACTGAGGTTCTCCCTCGGAATGCTTGAAAACAAGAAAAAAGATGGACGGGAAAACAAAATCCGTCAATGACACACGATAAGAAAAAATATTTTGACAAAAGGAAACAAAAGAAAACGGAAACAAACAACGTGCAAATACGAAAAACAAAAGAAAATCGTCGTTCGTTGAGTCAACAGAAACAAATAAAAGGAAAAAAGAAAATCGCCATAAAGTGCCAATGAAATGTGACAAAAAAAATCAAAGAACACTCAAATAAAGAACAATAAAATGCAAAAAAAATGAAAACAAAAGACTACTTGAATATCAATGAAATGTGGAGAAAAAACAAAACGACATTAAAGAAAAAATAGCAATAATAATAAAGAAACAAAATAAAATAATAAGTAATAATAATTAGCGCAAAATGCAATTAAAATACGAAAAATTAATTCAATAACAAGAAACCGAAAGGAACTGACATGAATAACAATGCAACACGAAGAATTAAATCCACAAATAAAAACAAAAGACAACTGAGATTCTCCCTTGGATTGCTTGAAAACAAAAAAAAAGATGGACGGGAAAACAAAATCCGTCAATGACATAATAAGAAAAAATATATTTTGACAAAAGAAAACAGAAACGAACAAGTACAAATACGAAAAACAAAAGAAAATCGACGTCGGCAGAAACAAACAAAAGGAAAAAAGAAAATCGCACAAAATGCGAATGAAAAGCGAGAAAGATTCGACAAAGAAAAATCAGAGAACACTCAAATAAAGAACGATGAAATGCAAAAAAAAAAAATTGAAAACAAAAGATTACTCGAATATCAATGAAATGTGGAGAAGAAACAAAACGACGAAAATAGCAATAATAGCAAAGAAACAAAATAAAATAATAGTAACAACAATTAGTGTTCTCCTCATTCGCCCTCTGCAGGACATGTTTTTTCCAATTGTTTGTTTATTTGTTTATTTATATTTATTATTGAACTTTAACTGTTTCTTTTTGATTTTTTTCAATCTCTAACATTGATGTTTCATCTGTTTTTTATTGGAAATAAATATATATAAAAAAAAGAAAAAAATGCAATTAAAAGACGAAAAATTAATTAGATGTCAAGAAACCGAAGAGAACTCAAATAAAAACAACGAAATACGAAGAAACAAATACACAAAAAGAAACAAAAGACGACTGAGATTCTTTCTCAGATTGCTTGAAAACAAACAAAAAAAAACAATCTCTAACATTGATGTTTCATCTGTTTTTTATTGAAAATAAATATAAAAAAAAAGAAAAAAATGCAATTAAAAGACGAAAAATTAATTAGATGTCAAGAAACCGAAGAGAATTCAAATAAAAACAACGAAATACGAAGAAACAAATACACAAAAAGAAACAAAAGACGACTGAGATTTTCTCTCGGATTGCTTGAAAATAAACAAAAAAAAAACAACGATGGATAGGAAAGCAAAATCCGTCAATAGCACAGCAATAGGAAAATATATTTTGACAAAAAAAAAAAAACAAAAGAAAACGTGCAAATACGAAAAACAAAAGAAAATCGAGCTTTGTTGAGTCAATAGAAACATTGTGCAAAATGCCAATGAAATACGAGAAACTGATGATTCGGCAAAGAAAAATCAGAGAACACTCGACTAGAGAACAATGAAATGCAAAAAACAAATTGAAAACAAAAGACTATTCGAATATCAACGAAATGACATTAAGGATCAATTAATACCTCAGAACGTCTGTTACGCAAGCGAACGTCGTCGTCATTCGCCTGTCCGATTGCGAGAGATGAAATATTCAATATGCGGTAGGGATATTTCCTTTTGTTTAGATTCGCAATTGGTTGCCAGTGTGTTTTCATAAGTTTGAGTCGAGGCAATTTCAGTTTTCAATTCGGTGGAACGCAGAGATGAAACAAACGTGCGGATTCAATCTTGGCTTCGCGACGGAGAAACAATTCGAACGTGCTTTAAACACTTCCCAGGCGTACCTGATTAAGGGGGTGAAACGGCGACTGTTATTTGTTTTTTTCAAATTGGAAAAAGAATTTTTTTTTATATTCAAAATCGCAGGAATTTACATCGGATATCAACCACCATAGGAGTTTCCTGTTAAAAGTGTCGAATTTAGCCCACCCTGTACAGGGACAGACAAAAATAATCACTTTAGATCCCAGTAGTCAATGCCTTACTACGGTAGCTTTATCCTGTGTATGGTATTTCTAATTCCAAACGTTGTCTCTTGTCGTAACCATGCGTTTGACCATTTATTGCGAAGGAATTCTTATTCTGATGCACAAACTTTAAGCTACCTGTTCTCTCCTAAACGTTTCTCTGCAGCTGTCTGTTCTTTTTAGGTTTCACACTGCCCTCAACGCGTTTTTTTTTTTGAAGCAGGGAGCACACACACACTCATTCTTCAGTGCAGTCAATTGTCGGAAGCATATTACAACCTTTCCGTGCAGCCTATTGTCGGAAACATCTCGTATCGAGAGCAACATACTCCAAACATACTTCGGCGTTACTATAGCCAGCCGCTGAACAAGAAAAAAAGTGAAGCTCAAGCTGGTGTTAGATACCCTGAGGATAGTTCCTACATCAATCCAAAATGCAAAAAGAGAACTAACGTAAACAAAATAAAATCGATACATCAACAGTACTAACGAAAAACAAAAGAATATCGACGATTATCCAGTGGAGTGTAAAGAATTAGAAGGTTAACAAAATTCAATTGTTTCTAGAGTTTTGTATTTTGTTTTGTTAGTCCCTCAGCTAGAGGTGCGTCATCGTCAACCCTCTTTTGTTCTTCGGCCACCTTATACACTTTGTATTTCGTCGTAGTTTGATTCATTCTACTGGTTTTTGAATTTTTCATTTTCATTTGTTATTTGTGGGTCATCTCTGTTATTTCTTTAATATTTCATAGATTTTTTTTTTTATAATTTCTTTTTGCCTTTGAATTACGATTTGGGATTGGGGATTTTTCATTGGTCTCTTGCTGTTGCTGCGTTTTAATATTCTTTGAGTTTTTTTTTTTGTTTTTTTATCGATTTTAAGTTTTACTTTGTTTCTTTTCATTTCTCCTTTTGGAACTGCCTTCTTTTATTATCTCAAATCTTCTTTGCCTTCTTTTGAAAGTGTTCACCGAATCGTCAATTATTCATTTTTTTTTTAATTTCATCGATTTTTTTAAATTTCCTTTCGTCTTTGAATTTCAAATTTTTCGGCCGGAAATACAGGGAATTTTTCGTTGGTCTTCTTCTCTTAACCTTTCGCGTTTTAATATTCTTTGAGCTTTCTTTTGTTTTCTATTCTCTCTTTTGAGTTTTATTTTGTTTCCGTTTTCGATTGCCTTCTTCTGTCATCCCTGCGTTTCAAATCTTCTTTGCTCTCTTTTGCCATATCTGCGTTTCAATGTTCTCTGAGTTTTCTTTTGGTCTCAGAAGAGTTTTCTTTTGTTTCCTCTCGTCTCTTTAAATTATATTTCATTTTCTTTAGTCAAACGATATCCTTTGGTTTTCTTTGAATTTCGAAAGGTTCTTGCCGGAAGAATAGTCTCTGCGTTCCAATGTTCTTTGAGTTTTCTTTTGCTTTTTTCATTTTTTTAGTCATTTCTTTTGTAGTTCATTGAAGTCCTTTACGATTTTCTTTCGTTTTCTACTGGTCTTTGAATTTCGAAAGTTTTCCAACGGATTAGTTGATTTTTCAATTGTCTTCTTTTATTGTCTGTGGTTTCTTTGCCATATCTGCGCTTCAATATTTAATTTCTTTTGTTTCCTTTCGTTTCTTTTAAAGATTTTTTTGTTTCCTCTGGCTCTATTGAATTTTCTTTCCTTTTCTTCAGTTAAATTAATTTCTTTTGTATTTGATCGATGTACTTTATTAGGATTTTCTTTTTTTTCTACAAAGTCTTTGAATTATAAAAGCTTTCCGCCGGAAGAGCAGTGAATCTTTCAATTATCTTCTTTTATCGTCTCTGCGATCCAATGTTCTTTGAGTTCTCTTTTGTTTTTTAGAGTTTTCTTTTGTTTTCTCCCGCCTCTGCGATCCAACGTTCTTTGAGTTTTCTTTTGCTTCTTAGAGTTTCTTGTTTCCTTCCGTCTCTTTCAATTTTTTTTCACTTTCTCTAGTCAATTTTTTTTGTATTTCATTTCATTGAACGAAAGTTTTCCGACCGAGGATTAGTTAATTTTTCAATTGTCTTTGCGTTTCAATGTTCTTTGCTTCTTTCAGCCATACCTGTGCTAGAATGTTCTTTGATTTCTTTTGTTCCCTTCTGTTTCTTAAAGATTCTTTTGTTTCCTCTGGTGTCATTGAATTTTCTTTCTCCTTTTCTTTAGTTAAATTAATTTCTTTTGTATTTGATGGATGTACTTTATTAAGATTTTCTTTTGTTTCCTACCAATCTTGGAATTTGAAAAGCTTTCCGCCGGAAGAGTAGTGAATCTTCTTTAATCGTCTCTGCGATCCCATGTTCTTTGAGTTCTCTTTTGTTTTTTAGAGTTTTGTTTTCTCCCATCTCTGCGATCCAACGTTCTTTGAGAGTTTTCTTTTGTTCCTTGGAGTTTTGTTTTGCTTCCTCCAGTCTCTTTCTTTCATTTTCTTCAGTCAATTTTTTTTCATACTTCATTAATGTACTTAATACTTCATTAATGTACTTAATGTACTTCTTCTGTTTTATTTTAGTGCTTCGATACATTTGGAAGGTATTGCACATAAAATACTTGATTAGTTTAGTTTCCCCTTCCACGTTCTGTCTGCTTTTCATTTTAACATTTTACGAGTTGTTCAATAACTTAGGCTTCGTAAGATGACAATATCAAAACATATCGTTTGATAAGGTCTTTGATTAACTAAGACAAATACTACCAAACGAATTAATAAATGTTGACAGCTGTCAAACGAGAATGATACTTGAAAAGAGCTACGCAATGTAAAGTGCAAAGTATGTTAGGAAATATTGCAATGCCACATTTGCATGGCCGCCTCTTATCTATAGAAGTTGAGATCATATTGCTTACGAACTAAAGATAAGTGACAGTTAAAACGTCAACGGTGGCAGTAACTTTTTTGACGTTAGTGTTATTATGCAAATTATATTCCTAGATAGCAACTTGCATTTCGAGCTCTTTCAATATACCGGGTGAGTAAATAAAATAAACAAGATGAATCTGAACCTCGAAGTTATAGTCTGCCATAATCCATAAGCGACTGATTGATTGATTGATTAGGCATTGTGTAATCTTAGTGCCTCGCTTCGTGTGCGCGCTTAATTGTGTGTGGATCGCAATTAACTTATGTAAATAAGGGCCGGCAACGTCGAAATACCGGTATGTGTGCACCGACACGTAGTTACGCTCGGCGAGCTACATGCGTGCAAAGCAACATCGCGCCAATTATTGTCAAGGGCTTTGTAATTAACGGCAATTGCATTGGCGTACAGCTCTTCGGGTTACATTGCGGCATGAAGTTGCGAACTCATTGCGTTAATTGATCCAAACAGATTAGATTTTGGTTTTGTTCCAAATTTTATAAGCCCCCTGTATAAAATTCCCCATCCAATACAATCGTTATTAAAATACTTATCCATTTACCAAAAAAAAAGAAATTAATTAATTAATTCTTGCTGTTAACACAAATATCAATTGTACCGCCAAAAACGTGACAGTGGCAATTTTTTTTTAATCGCATGCTATTTGTCTCTTTGCTTGCGACCTACCTTAATTGTCTTTTTATTTTCGATGAGGTGGTATTGTGAACTCCAAAAACGAATCGTTTTTTTTTTTAATTTAATTTGAAAGAAAAAGAATTTTTCCCGGGGCAATTGCGACGAAATAATGAAAATATTTTGGCTACGTGCATGATGATACGCAGGCGAGTTACGCGCCCGGTTATTAAAAGCAAAAATGCTCATCATTTATTCCCTTTTTCGGGGCCGTGGAACAAAGGAAGCGTTTCGTTTTAGAAATTCATGAGCAGGAGTTCTGCGACGACGATAACGAAATTTTCCCATCTCTTTATCGCACGCCGCCCGCCCGCCCGTCCGTCCGGCCGTAAATTCGCGGCGCATTAACAAAGCGGACTGCATCTTTTCGAATTTTGTTTTAATCGTCGTAGTAAACCCGCGAATTCGCGTTCAAAGTGGAAATTACGGGGGGTGAGACAATAAAAAGTTTCCAAGAGAGCTCAATTTGCATCAGCAAGTTCCGACGCTTCTTTGTCCTCGCGTTAGTCCGAGTTAATTAGCTCTACACGATTTTCTGAAAACCTGATTTCCTGATTTAAAGTTTCCATTGCATCTAGAGTCTTTAGAGATTAAAGTGAAACGGGGACTTGTTGCTGTTTGCAAATTAAGTTTTCTTTTATCCCCGAATGAAGAGATTTATTTGAATATAGTGCGGAAGGCGTCGACTTTTTATTACGTAAAAGAATCCATGTCGTGGATTTCAAAAGAAAAACACAGAAACAATTCCATATGCATTAGTTTGCGTGATGTACCGAATTAATTAAAAATCGTACCCAAAATACGGTCCTGCACTGGCGGTTACGTTGAATGAAAACTCATGTATTCCATAGCCGTCTCTAAAAAAGTTGTATTGTTTTATGACTCAGAGTACAACCTTCACATCGATTCGCTCAAAAACCTGGCCCCTTAATTAAAGTTTTGCGATGGATTGCGCGCGTAAAATGAAGCGTTTTACTTTTCGGAAGAAACCGCGATTGTTTCTGCAGTGCAAAGTGCATTAAAGGGTAGGAAATTGTATTAGATTATCTGTGCATTTTCCGACTTACTATTGCGCACCGTAAGACTTCCGGTTTCGCCAACTTTCTTATTTTAAATGGAACGCCTATTTTCTTTCCTATTCTTGGCACTTTATTGCTTTCGTTGCTTTTTCTTTCACCTAGTTCTTGTTTATTCCAATATTCTTTTCTTTTTCTGAAATAAATTTTACTCTCGTAATTTTCAAAAACTTCGTCACAGAATTATCGCATATTTTCCTCTATTTCTTTCTTTAGTTTCTTGTTTATTTCGTTTCTCTTTCATTTATTTAATGTTTTCCTCTTCTTTCTGCCCCTCGTCGATTTCCAGAACCGTTTCGATGAAATATCGCCAAATTTTCCTTGATTCCTTCCATTTCTTGTCGTAACAACGTTATCGTTAACATCGTCATCATCGTTACTGTTGTTGCTATCGATATTGTCCATTTCAATTTCCTTTTGTTTTTTTTATTATTTCTGTTATTGTCCTCATCGTTATGGTCTTCAACATCGTTTTCGTTAACATCGATATCGTCGTTACCATTATCGTCGTTATCAACGTTGTTTCAATTTCGTTTTCTTGTTTTCATCGATTTATTCTTTCTTTTGTTGTCCTCGTCGTTAATATTATCGTTTTCCTTTACCATTAGCATTGTCGTTATCAGTGGCAACAAGGATGAGTTGTCATAGTTGTCATCGTTGTCATCATTACCGTTGTTGTTATCGGTATTGTCTGCTTTAATTTAATTGTTGTTTTTTTGTCGATTGATTGTTTCCGTTATTGTCCTCATTGTTATGATCGTTAACATCGATATCGTCGTTAGCATTGTCGTTATTACCGTTGTTTCAATTTCGTTTTCTTGTTCTTAACGATTTATTCTTTCTTTTATTGTCCTCATTGTTATAGTCGTCAGCATCGTTACCGTTATTACCGCTGTTGTCATCGACGTTGTCTGTTTTAATTTCCTTGTTTTTTTTTGTCTATTGATTCTTTCCGTTATTGTTCTCATCGTTATGACCGTTAACATCGATATCGTCGTTATCGTTATCATTGTTGTGTTTCAATTTCCTTTTGTTTTTTTTTGTCAATTTACTCTTTCTGTTATTATCCTTATGTTATATCTTCAACATAGTTTCCGTTAACATCGATATCGTCGTTAGCGTTATTGTCGTTGTTGTCTGCTTCCATTTTCTTTTGTTTTTTTGTCGATTTATTCTTTCTGTTATTGTCCTGATCGTTAGGGTCCTCAATATCGTTATTGTTAACAACGTTGTTGTTAACATCGGTATCCTCGTTACCGTTATTGTCGTTGTTGCCTGTTTCAATTTTCTTTTGTTTTTTTTTTAGATTTATTCTATCTGTTATTGTCCTGATCGTTATTGTTAGCATCGTTTTTTCGTGAATTGATTCTTTCTGTTATTGTCCTCATCGTTGTGATCTTCAACATCGTTTCAGTTAATGTTGATATCTCGTTACCATTATCATCGTTGTCTGTTTCAATTTCCTTTTGTTTTTTTGTCAATTTATTCTTTCTGTTATTATCGTCATCGTTATGGTCTTCAACATAGTTTTCGTTAACACGATGTCGTCGTTACCGTTATTGACGTTGTTGTTTGTTTCAATTTTCTCTTGTTTTTTTGGTCGATTTATTCTTTATGTTATTGTCTTGATCGTTATGGTTCTCAACATAGTTAATGTTAACATCGTTGTCGTTAACATCGATATCGTCGTGTTGTTTGTTTAAATATTCTTTTGTTTTTTTTTTGTAGATTTATTCATTCTCTCTGTTAATGTCCGGATCGTTATGATCCGCAACACCGTTTTTTTCGTCGATTGATTCTTTCCATTACTGTCCTCATCGCTATGGTCGTCAATATCGCTTTCATTAACATCAATGTCGTCGTTACCAGTATCGTTGTCTGTTTTTTCCTTTTGTGTCTTTTTGTCAATTTATTCTTTCTGTTATTATCCTTATCGTCATGGTCTTCAACATAGTTTTCGTTAACATCTCGTTACTGTTATTGCCGTTATTGTCTGTTTCAATTGTTTTTGTTTTTTTGTCGACTTATTCTTTCTGTTATTGTCCAGATCGTTAGGGTCCTCAACATCGTTATTGTTAACATCGTTTTTTTTTTCGTGGATTGATTCTTTCCGTTATTGTCCTCATCGTTATGGTCGTCAACATCGATATCGTCATTACCATTTTCGTTGTAGTCTGTTTCAAATTCCTTTTGCCTTTTTGTCAATTTATTCTTTCTTATTGTCCTCACCGTTATGATCTTCAACATCGTTTTAGTTAACATCGATATCGTCGTTACCGTTATTATCGTTGTTGCCTGTTTTAATTGTTTTTTGTCGATTTATTCATTTTGTTATTATTCAGATCGTTATGATTCTCAACATTGTTATTGTTAACACATCAATATAGTTAATATCGATATCGTCGTTGTTCTCTTCGATGTTGTCTCTTTCAATTCCATATAATTTTTTGGTCGATTTATTCTTTCCGTTATTGTCCTCACCGTTATAGTTCTCAAAATCGCTTTCGTTAACATCGATATCGTCGTTACCACTGTTGTTGTTGTTTCAATTTCTTTTTGTTTTTTTTTTTGTTGATTTATTCTTTCTGGTCCTGTCCCCATTGTTATGGTCTTCAACGTCGTTCTCGTTAATATCGATATTGTCGTTACCGTTATTATTGCTGTAGTTTGTTTCAATTTTCTTTTGTTTTTCTGTCGATTTATGCTTTCCGTTATTGTCCAGATCGTTATGGTTCTCAACAACGTTACTGTTAACATCTATATGTTATAGTTAACATCGATATCGTCGTTGTCCTCAATGTTGTCTCTTTCTTTAGTTTCTCTTTTCTTTAGTTTTTTTGTCGATTTACTCTTTTCGTTATTGTCCTCATTGTTATAGTCATCAAAATCGCTATCGTTAACATCGATATCGTCGTTACCATTATCGTTGTTGTCTGTTTCAATTTCCTTTTGTTTTTTTTTGTCGATTTATTCTTTCTGTTATTGTCTCCATCGTTATGGTCTTCAACATTATTTTCGCTAACATCGATATCGTCGTTACCGTTATTATTGTTGTAGTCTGTGCCAATTTTCTTTTGTTTTTATGTCGATTTATTCTTTTTCTGTTTTGGTCTTGATCGTTATGGTCTTCAACATCGTTATTTTAACATCGTTGTCGTTAACATCGATATCGTCGTTACCGTTATTGTCGTTGTTGTCTGTTTCAATTTTCTTTTGTTTTTTTTTGTCCGATTTACTCTTCCTGTTGTCCTCATCACTACAGTCGTCAAAATCACTGTCGTTAACATCGATATCGCCGTTACCGTTATTATCTGTTTCAATTTTCTTTTGTTTTTTTTGTCGATTTATTTTTTGTTATTGTTCAGATCGTTATTGTGAACGTCGTTATCCTTAACATCGATATCGTCGTTGTCTCTTTCAAATTTCTTTTGTTTTTTCTTGTCGATTTATTCTTGTTAATATTTTTCCCCGATTTTCATTTGTTCTGCGTCGAATGAAATCGTCGACTTATTGTCTCCTAATAATGTAATTCTGTATTTCAATCTTTGTTTCAGTTCTCTTTATTATTTTTTTTATTTTTCAAATTTGTTTCATGTATAATTTTTTGGTTTTAAGTCAGTTTCTGTCCGAAAAGAATCGTAGATCTTCTTTTGATCTACTTTAATCTAATTCTGTTTTTCGGTTATTGATGGTTTCATTCTTAGTTGTTTCTTCGCATGCAATTACGACGTGCCGACATTAAATTAATGGCACGAGCAATTTTCCTGAGTTGTGCACGCCTTGTAAGTTGCGTCCTTCATTTCAAAGCGTTTCGTTTCGCGCTGAAAGCTCTGGCCTTAAAACAACCGAATGTTTTATGAGGATGAGGCCGAAAACCAATACAATCGAAAACATGCTTCATCCTAAGCAAACAAAGGGCCTGTTTACACGAGGAATTTCCCCGCTGTAAATAGAATGAATAAACGGCGAAATTTTGTAATTTCTCCCTTGCGGAGATTAAAACGTAAGCGTAACAACGAACAGCCACCAGACGTTTCTTGAGATCGCTTCTTCGTACAAACAATGGAAACAAATATTTTATTGTTTGCAGGCGAAAGGCATACGCTCGGGGAATTGAGAGTTGATTCATTACGGTGAGAGAGGAGGCGCTTTAATTGTTGCTGCAAGGAAGGTGTGCGCGGAGTCTATTTCGAGAGACGCGGGGAAGTACCCGAGCGTGATAAGGTTTCTATCTATCAAGTTGCGTGACGTTTTATTAAATGCAAAGGCAAACGCGAGCGTAACACAAACGGAAGGATAATCTCCGCCGATATTTCATCCTAGTGACATAGGAGACGGTTGATTGTTCCTTCCCTTTCCCGATAAAGATATACTCGGTTTTCTGGATGAACAAACATAGACAGAATCACAGATAACTATGACGTAACGGGATAATGAGCTGAAATAAAAAAGTGCTCGTCGCACGCGTTGATTTGTTTGGATGGGCTCGTTTGGAAGAGCACTGAAGTGTCACTTTTTAATTTCTAGACGAGAAAAAATATTTCCGGAAACGGTTCGCATGCACGCGGTTGGAAAAAGAAAAAAATTGTTTGTTTATTCACAGGCAAAACGTCTAAGTTTTGAAAGTCACAGAAAAAACAAACATCTAGTAAGTTGGTCACAGCCCTACTCGATGGCCATGCGTCTTCTCGACAAGTTTTGAAAAACTTAGAGTTTGGGACGGTGTTAAAAAAATAAATGGTATTAAGAAGAATGGCTAAATAATCAGTAGTACTGAAATGTGAATGAAATTATCAAGATCTTGATTGTTTCAATTTGAAAATCCGGATTTTCTTTGCCCGTCGCAAAGTAAATTGAGAACGGCGAGAGGAATGGAATTAAGTCTAAATGAAAAATGATAAATCACAAGAGAGATTATTAATTAAATTAAAAAAAGATGGCGACTCATTATCTATAAAATTCGAAGAATTCAGTTTCTCTTTGCTTGGCAGTGATGAGAGGAACTGAATTGAAAATGACCTTGAAAAAATTTCTTTTTTGTAACTTCTTCGATACATATATTTTATTTCATTTATTTTTCTCTTGTTACGATAACTTTTGTTTTTTGTACATTTCTTCTGTTTTCTAAAATTACTAAATTCGTCATTAAGTAACGATTGTCTTTTGTTTTCATTTTATTTTGGTTTCTGTTTTAAAATCTATTGTCTTTTTAAGTTTCTTTTTCATTTATTTAAAAAGGAAAGAAATCGAAAATTTAATTTAATTTAACTTAATAAAAATTTTTTAATAATTCTCAATTTTGTTCTTCTCTTGACGTTGTCTTGTCTTCCTTGTTCCTTTAACTCCATTTTCTTCATTATTTTGTAATTATTAGAAGAAATCATTTTTTTTATAATCTGCCTAATTTGATCACTAATTTGTAATAATTCTTCCTTTGTCGTTGTCTTTTGTTTTTGTTTTATGAAAATTCTCGTTCTAAAATCTTTTTTTCTAAATTTCTCTTTGGTTTTTTCTTTTTTTTAAAGAAAGAAATCGAAAACTTACGTAATCACTTTATTATTATCATCACAGAATTTTAATTCTTGTTCTTCTTGTGACGATTGTCTTTTGTTTTGTTTTTTGTTTATTTTGATTTGTTCTAAATTCTGTTGTTTTTGGGTTGTCTTCATCGCACAACAAACAAATGAAAGCTTTTCAAAAGCTTCGCGCCAATTTTTCATTGTTATTTTCTTCTTACGAAAAGAAACAAAAACAAAAAACAACGAAAAACTAGGAAACAAAAGATAGCTTGATTAATTTAATTTTGTTTTTCTTTTTTCGTTTTGCTGTTTTTTGGTTTTCAATTACTCCTAAACAAAGAAGAATCGACGATCTCGTCGTTAAGCAGCAATTTTTTCTTGCTTCAGAAATTAAAAAAAAAAAAGAAATACAAAGAAACAAATGAAGGCGCCGGAAATCGACGATTTTGCATTTGTTCTTAGCTTCTTTTTTGCTTACGAGAAAAAGAGAAAAAAACAAAATATAAACAAACAAATGAAAGCTCGATTTGATTTTCTAAGATTTCGTGCCGAAGATTGTCGATCTTTCAGTTTTCTTTTGTTTTTTTGTTTTTGGTTTTCAATTGATCCAAAACGAATAAGAATCGGTATTTTTTTTGCTTCAGAAATTAACAAAAAAAAAAGAAGTACAAAGAAAGAAAAGAAAGCGCCGGAAATCAACGATTTTGCATTCAAATTCAAATTTGTTTCTTTCATATTTCATTTGTTCTTAGCATCAGAAATGAACAAAAAAAGAAAAAAGAGATACAAAGAAACAAATGAAAGCGCAGGAAATCGTCGATTCTGCATTTGTTCTTAGCTTCTTCTTTGCTTACGAGAAAAAGAAAAAAAAAACAAAATATAAACAAACAAATGAAAGCTCAATTTGATTTTCTAACGCTCCGTGCTGGAGATTGTCAAGCTTTCAGTTTTCTTTTGTTTTTCTGTTTTTGGATTTTCAATTGTTTCTAAACAAACCAGAATCGACGATCTCGTCGTTAAGCGGCATTTTTTTTTGCTTCAGAAATTAACAAAAAAAAAAAGAAAGAAATACAAAGAAACAAATGAAAGCGCCGGAAATCTACGATTTTGCATTTGTTCTTAGCTTCTTTTTTGCTTACGAGAAAACGAAAAAAAAAAAACAAAATATAAAGAAACAAATGAAAGCAGCTCGATTTGATTTTCTAACGCTTCGTGCCGAAGATCGTCGATCTTTCAGTGTTTTTTTGTCTCTTCTGTCTTTCGATTTTCAATCGTTCCCAAACGAATAAGAATCGATGATCGTCTTTTGTTTTCATCCATCTTTGCATTTTCTTTTGTTTTGTTTTTAAAGCGTACACTGAAATTTGAAAGAACCGCCGACACTAGCGCCTGCGCGCAGCCGTCCGGATGATGTTTTAGCCGCTCGTGTGAATCGGCAAGTTTCAACAGATGGCGCTGTTGAATATCTTACAATAAAACAAGCAATAGTTATAAAAACATACACGGTTAGACGTTGAGGGATGGGGGGGAAGTGAAAATTACATTTTTAAAATCGATGATTTAAAAATTAAAATCGACGCGTCCGGGCATTTTTCCGAAACTTTTTTTTTAAACCATTTTATGGAGTTTATGCGTTACTTTCGGGGAACGCTGTATTTACCCCTCCGTTTATGCTGAAGCTTTTGTTCTAATGAGAAATGAATTATTAGTAGATAATTTCCGAACGCGTTATTAATTATGCAAAATAAATGGAAGCAACAAGTAAATAAATTCAATAATTTAAATAAATAAATAATAAATGCGTAACATTTTAATTAAATGCTGCAATTTTCGAATTATATTTAATAATAAATAGTTAATTTGAAAATTCGAATTACGAACAGTAGTTTTCTATTTACGTACGTAAATATTTACTTTTCAATTAAATGTTCTCGAAATTTCTTTTTCTTGCGCTTCACACCATCTAATAAGTCGATAAATTAATAAAAATTGAACAACTATTTCTGCAAAGCGCTGTTTTTTTCTTCACTCCCGAGGAAGCTGGCAAACGACGGCGAAACGTTGACTTTCAATTTGGTTTTACAATCTGCTCCAGCCATGTTTTTTAAAATCATCACTAACTTGACAGATAGGTTACAATCACGTGACCTATAGTACGAGAATATATACAGTCAGAGCTTACTCTGATCAATGCTTTCTTGTTTTTTCAATCAATAAATGCCATCTACTTGACAGATTAATAATAATCGTGTGGTCTAGGACAAGATTCAATTGTTTAAACTTTATGCAAACAGTCACGATTTCGATTTACTGTGTTTTTTGTTTTTTTTTCAATCAATTGGCCATGAAAATTTAATTGTGAACCATCATCACCATGACAGCTGTCAATTTGACATTTGAACTTGCCATTCCTAACCTCGCTTTCGAAGTTTCGAACTCAACAGTACGATAGGACGCCATAAGAATGTGATCGATTGTAATAAACGAAAAAAGACAATAAAAATGAGGTCTGTTGTAACAAACGAAAAAAGATTTACAACAAATAATCAAAATTGTGGTGTGTTCACAACAAGCACCTTGTCATTGCCAACTTCGACGCCAAAAAAAAAAAAAAAACACCCGACGCTATAGTGTATTCGACGCGAAAGATACGTAATAGTGGGCGTGGTTAACAAAAGCCTGAATCACGCTGCACAAAAACGATTGAATACCGAATGACATTTCAGCTAACGACTAACCAATAGGAACAATCTCAAGAGCGGCGGCAAGTGGTTTTATTACTCCGTTCCATTTTCGTACAATCGCGAACAAAAATAATTGATTGTCAGTGTCATTCAGGAATGTCACGGAATTGTCACAAGTTAAAAATATCTTCTCGTCTTCGTCTTCGTCTTCGTCGGGTGTGTCTAAACGATTTGACAAATGGAGCTGTTGATAGCTTAAGACAATCATGACCATTTCACAAAAGACTGTCATCAAAGAATAACACAGGCGACCAATTTTTTTGCTCGTGTCTATACTTTGATCACCGATTTTTGTTCATCAACGAATGTCATGTCACTGACGTGCACATAACTGACAAATCGATGACAATCTTTTTATGAAACAATTACGACTTACTGTTTCTTTCCGAATCAATAATAGTGATTTACGCATCAAGGCCATAATTAGGAGGGTACATATTATCTACAATTATGCCCGTGGTACATACTGCGTACTATTTTATTTTGTCCCTCAAATGTCTTTATTATTATTGTGATCAAGTGAACGTCTCGTTTTTTATATTTCATTTTATACACAACCTCTTGTTTTTCAAGTTTCAGCGAAACAATCAGTATATTGAGCTCTCTGCGAAACTGAATTAGCACCGTTTTTGCGGCACACCTACGCCCATTACCTTTCGGCACACTTGATGTGTTTCTCGAATTAGAAATCAGACTGCTCCTCGCCGTTTTACTGCCCAATAAAAGCTTTCTCGTTCGGGAATTTACGAGCGCGGTGTTAATTACAATGGAGAATCCGCCGGAGGAAGTTCATCATCGAAAAGTACATCGAAGTTATTTTCAAAACGCGCGAGCGGAATAAATTAATTTAAATCGAACATTGAGTAATTAAAATGGAGAAGGGGGGGGGGGGTGAATTTTGGCGCGGTTTATTTGCGTGGGGAAATTTCGTCGCATTGTCTTCTCATATTATAAAAGCATTTTGCTTCTGTTTTACAGTGGTTTGTGGAACACCCTGTACGTATAAAACCACTGAGTAGTTTTTTTTTCTTGTAGAATTATTTTCAACGAACTCGCTCATTGCAAAAAAATGTTAAGTGCAAAAAATAATGGTGTCGTTAAAATGCAATGAATTGTAGTTGCTCTAATAGGCGCCGAGACGCTATAAAAATCGAATAATAACAGGAATCATTTTAAGTGCGTCGGTTTATAAAAGTTGTACGTATGAAGTCTTTCCAGTTTAACACGTTTTGAATCGCCCTTCTCTTTCTAGTTCAATAATTTAATAATGTAAGATGTCACAAATACTTTGTTATTCACGAACTAAGCTTCCAAAAAGGCGAACTAAAAAAGCAAATGAAAATCGTTAAAAATAGAAAACAAAAGTAATAAAATAATAAAAAAAAAAGTTGCTGGCAAAAAAGAAAAAGCAAAGCGAAAATAAAGCAAAAGAATTTTGAAGACAAAAAAAAACCTCTTGTTATTTGTTACCAACCTAAAGAGGAAATAGAACACGATTTACGACCAAAAGAAGTGAAAATCGCAAGTAGAGAAAAACAATCGATCCCACAAAACAAAAACGGGGATAAACAAGGAGGGAGTATTTGAACAAAAAAACAAGGAGGGAGTATTTGAACAAAAATGAAAACAAATATCATAAAATAAAAAAAAAAATCATTGAAACAGAACGCGACTTATCATAAAAAATAAGTAACAAATGACAATCGTTGACGAAGAAAAATAAAAGACGATCGTGAATGAAGCCAAAAGCAGAGCGAAACCAAAGATTGCAGAACCAAGAATGATCAATAATGAAAACCAAGAAATAATCGATTAAAAAAAAAGACAATCGTAAACCAAAAGCAATCGACTACAAAATGTCGAAAAAAAAACAAAAGAAAATGCAAAATGTAAAAAATTTGAAAACAAAACAACTGGGAAAAAATTCTCTCGTTATAAAATGAAATAAAAATTTGTTTGTCATTTTTTTTTGTCTTGAGGAAAAACAAATGACAATTTTCTATGAAGAAAAACTAAAGGTACTCCTCGACGAAGAAAACAAAAGACAGTCGCGAATGAAGAAAAAACAACAAACGACGAAAATACAACAAAAATGAAAAGAAAACAAATATCATAAAATAATAAAAAAAACTATATTAAAACAGACGCGACTAATGACAAGAAATGACAATCGTGGAAGAAGGAAAACAAAAGACAATTGTGGATAAAGCGGAAAACAAAGCAAAAAATGAAACAAACAATACAATACAAAAGAAAACAAAAAGCAACTAGTAATAAAAAAAATAAAAAGCAAAACAATTTTAAAAACAAAAAAAATCTCTTGTCATTTGACACCATCTTAAGGGAAATAGAACACGACGAAAAAAAAAACAAAAACCGCGAATGAAGAAAAACATTAAACAATCAATCGCACAAAACCAAAAACAACAGATAACGAAAAAACAAAAATGAAAACAAATGTCATAAAATAAAAAAAATAAAGAAAATAGAACGCGACTTATAATAAAAAAAAGGAACAAATGACAATCGTGCATGGAAAAAAAACAAAAGACAATCGTGAATGAAGCCGAAAGCAAAGTGAAACCAAACGATTGCAAAACAAAGTACGACAAAAGAAATAATCGATTCGAAAAAAAAAAAAAACAAATGACAATCGTAAAGCGAAAACAATCGACTACAAAATATCGAAAGAAAAAAGAAAATGCAAAATGTAAAAAATTTGAAAACAAAATAACTGGAAAAAATTCTCTCGCTATACGAAATAAATGTCATAAAATGAAATAAAAATTTTGTTTGTCACTTTTTTTATGAGGTGTCTCGAGGAAACACAAAAAAAAAAACAAACGACAACCGTGGACGAAGAAAAACAAAAGCATTCTTGAACGAAGGAAAACAAAAGATGGTCGCGAACGAAGAAAAACAGCAAACAATCGATTGATCGAAGCCTAAAACAACGGATGACGAAAAAAACAAGGAGTATTTGAATAAAAACGAAAAGAAAACGAATATAAAATTAAAAAAGAAAATTATTAAATCAGAACGCGACTGATGATGATGAAAAAATGAAACAAAAGACGATCGTGGATCAAGGAAAACAACAAAAGACCATCCTGAATGAAGTCAAAAACAAAGAAACGAAAGCAAACGACGGCAAAACAAAGAACAACAAATAATAAAAATCAAGAAAAAATTGATTAAGGAAACAGCAAAAGACAATCGTAAAACAACAAAAAAAAATGAAATGGAATACCACATAATTAAAAAAAAAATACTAAAACAGAACGCGACTAATGATTAAAAAAAAAAAGAAACAAATGCCAATCGTGGATAAAGGAAAACAAAAGACAATCGCGAATGAAGCCGAAAGCAAAGCGAGAGCAAACGATTGCAAAACAAAGGACAACAAATAACAACACTTGACCAAGAAATAATTAATTAAAAAAAATAAAACAAATGACAATCGTAAAACAAAAGCAATCGACTAAAAAATATCGCACAAAATTTTAAAACAAAACATGTAATTGGGAAAAAATTCTCTTGTTATTTATATTTCGTATTGCTGTATTTTATTAACTTGGGGACTTTCTTGCTTTTGTTTGACAGTGGTTTGTGAAACACCCTATACGTATAAAACCACTGAGCAGTTTTTTGTTTCTCGTAGAATTATTTTCAACGAAATCGCTCATTGCAAAGAAAATTTAAACTTTGTTGTTCAGGAACTAAACTTCCAGAAAACAAAAAGCCGATTATAGGATTATCAACAGAATCTTGTCCGTGATTCGTGAAACACCTGTAGATATGAAATTATTTTTTTTAATTTCTTCCTTGTTTATCACTTTTCTGTCTAAACGAAATGACGTAAGTGGCGACATCTGTGGATGGAATTTATAAATAATTTTTGCAAAAACATGAAACGAGTGAATTTTATTGTCCCTCGTGTGCTTTAAATTTGGTTTTAAGTTCTTGATTAATTTTCCAACTAACTTGAAATAATTTATATTGATTAGTTAAAATATTAATTCAATTCATTTGAAAGCTGACATTTAGTGACACTAAATTGAACCATTGATCCTTTGTTGCAAGCTGACATTAGCGTCAGAGGATGATATTATAAAGCGTTTCCAGCCCAGCTTATTATTATTAAATCAATCGATCCTGATGGACGAATCACGTTCGTTTAAGTCCGGTGATGACAGTTTAATAAAATAATTCCCCCCAATTGAAACAATGGTCCGCAATTATTTGCCAGCCCTTTATTAAGACTCACACATTCGCATTCGATAGATACATACGTAATGCTGTCACATACCGTTTCGATCGACCCGACCGTATTAAAACGAGATTAACGCGAGGCTGTAAATCTGCCAGCGATTAGATCGAGCTTTAATTATGTGAAGATATTTACGAAATAGATAAGCACCGATTTATTTCCCGATTTTGATACGGTGCAATCAAATTTTCACACAGTGTAGGAGTTTAAAACGCTAAGTTTGTTTCTGTTCTAGAAGTAATATTGAAACTTGTACTCGTTTGCCCCCCCCGGTTTATTTTTATTTTGACGTTCTTAATGAGTTCTTTGTTGTGCCGGTAAACAATATTCAGAGCTTTAAGCACCGAGAAAATTATTATTCCCTTATCTGTAATGAACAATGGAAACTTCAAAGCACTAATATATTGAGAAATAAAAGAGTGCTACGCTATCAGTCTAATGAAATTGCGAAACTTACGATCAGATTTTTACAGCGTCGCGACGTCTACCAAGGCAATTACAATTCATTGCATTTTAACGACGCTATTATTTCTTACACTTTACATTTTTGTTACACTCAGCGAGTTCTTTAAAATTAAAAAATTCTTTAAAATCAAAAAGAAAATTAATCAAGAACTTAAAACCAAATTTAAAGCGCACGAGGGACAATAAAATTCACTCGTTTCATGTCGATGTTTTTGCAAAAATTATTTATAAATTCCATCCACAGATGTCGCCACTTACGTCATTTCGTTTAGACAGACGCACAAAAATTAGAAAACCAAAATCAAAAATGAAGTGAAAAATGAAAAGCAAAATGAGAACGAAAGCAAATTAAAAGGAAAAATAAAATTGAAGGAAAGAAATCAGAAACCAAAAGAGAAAGCAAATAAAGTATGAAACGAGACAGGTGATAAACAAGGAAGAGATTAAAAAAAAAACAAATGAAAAATGTAAGGGAAATGAAAAACCAAAAGCAAAGGAAAAATTAGAAGAAAAAAACAAATGAAAACCAAAAACCAAATATTGAATGAAAAATGAAAAGCAAGAGGCAAATAAAAAATGAGAACGAGAGCAAATTGGAAAGAAAAATAAAATTGAAGGAAAGAAATCAGAAAGCAAATAAAGTATGAAACGAGACAAGTGATAAACAAGGAAGAAATTAAAAAAAAAAAACAAATGAAAAACTAAAAGCAAAGGAAATATTAGAAAAAAAAAAACAAACGGAAAACAAAAATCAAAAATGAAATGAAAAACAAAAAGCAAATATTAGATGAAAAGAGAGACAAGTGAAAAACAAGGAGAAAATCCAAATGAAAAATCAAATCAAAGGCCAAAACAAATGAAAAACTGAAAGTAAAGGAAAAAACTTGAAAAAGAAAATTTAAAATGGAATGTAAAAATTGGTTACCATCCAAGTTCTAGATTTGTAATGTCCATGGAGCAAAGTAAATGCGCCAGCGCCCTCTATGTTTTCTTACTGGAACTGCATCCAGCGTTTTATAAAATTCGAAAGTGAAATCATTTTCTTTTACGAGATTTTTTCTCTAATTATATATTTTTGTATGGTTTAATTAATATCTACAGTTTCTCTGTTAGTTCTAGACTTGTAATGTCCATGTAACAGAGTAAATTTACCAGCGTCCTCTATATTTGCTTATTAGAAATGTATCCAGCATTTTACAAAGTTCGAAAGTGAAATCATTTCTTTTTACGAGATTTTTTTTATTAGTTTTTATTATTTTTCTTTGGTTTAATTAATATCTACAGTTTCTATGTTAGTTCTAGACTTGTAATGTCCATGTAACCGAGTAAATTCACCAGCGCCCTCTATATTTTCTTAATGGAACTACAAAATTCGCAAGCGAAATCAATTTCTTTTACGAGATTTTTCTTTAGTTATACATTTTTGTTTGGTTTAATTAAAGACTTGTAATGTCCATGTAACAATGTAAATTCACCAGCGCCCTCTATATTTTCTTACTGGAACTATATTCAACGTTTTCGAAAGATTAACGAAAACGTTGAGTTTCATGTTCATAATTCAGTGTTGGCTTTTCAAGTCAGTGGTATTTCGTTTATTCGCGCCCTCTATATTCTCTTGCCTAAAGTGAGATATTTTTTTTTTCTTTAATTAATTATCTACAGTTTCCATGTTAGTTCCAAATTTGTAATTTCTTTTTTGGTTTAATTAGTATCTAGAGTTTGCGTATTAGTTCTAGACTTTTAATGTCCATTGAACAAAGTAAATTCGCCAGCGCCCTCTATATTTTCTTATTCGAACTGTATCTAGCGTTTCACAAAATTCGCAAGTGAATTCAATTTCTTTTACGATATTTTTTCATTAATTATATATTTTCTTTTGGTTTAATTAATATCTACAGTTTCTATGTTAGTTCTAGACTTGTAATGTCCATAGAACAAAGTAAATTCGCCAGCCCCCTCTATATTTTCTTAGTGGAACTCTATCAAACGATTTCGAAAGATTAACGAAAACGTTGAGTTTCATGTTCATAATTCAGTGCTGGCTTTTCAAGTCTTAGAAATTTCGTTTATTCGCGTCCTCTATATTATCTTGCCTAAAGTGAGATATTAATTTTTTTTTCTTTAATTAATCATCTACAGTTTCCATGTTAGTTTCAAATCTATAATTTCTTTTTTGGTTTCATTAGTGTCTAGAGTTTGCGTAATTAGTTCTAGACTTGTAATGTCCATCGAACAAAGTAAACTCGCCAGCGCACTCTATATTTTTTTAGCGGAACTAAATTCGACGTTTTACAAAATTCGAAAACTAACGAAAATTTCGAATTTCATGTTCATAATGTGTAGCGTATTTCACCAACGTTATTTAAATTTAATCATCCGTCAAAAGCAAGAGTGGAAAGTATAGGATCTTAACCGATGATTAAATTTAAGTGACTTCTGTGAAACTCAGCGCTAGCGTTGGCTTTTCAAGTCAGCGAAATCGCGCCCTCTATGTTCTCTTGTTAATTTAGAAGCGCGACAAGGGACTAGTCGCTCGTATTTTTCGAATTTCCCACGCGAATTGTTTACAAATTCTCTCCACAAATGTCGCTGATGATATCTGCTGAATTTTGACTCTACTTCCGAGTCAGAATGAAATTCATCAAAAACTCTGAGCCAAATTTAAAGCGCAAGAACAAATTGGACAGTAAAGGCCACCAAAATTTTGTCGAATTCTTCACGATAATTCTTTACAGATTGTCGTCGCCGATGACATGTACTCGATTTAGATTCTTTCTCTGAAAAAAAAAACCGAAAACAAGTGAAAAAATAAAAATCACACGTTTCTTGTTGAATCTGTGGGGGATCACACGTTGCTTAGCGATCAACAAAAGCACGTCACGATGATAGACGCCAAGAAACGTCAAAGCGATAGACATTGAGAAATGTCAGAATGACAAACGTCAAGAAACGTCAGATTGAAAAATGTCAAGCAAGGTCATAAAGAGCGAATTCGTTTGGCAAGTGGTTGCAAGCACCCCTGGTTACGAGTGGTCAATAGCGGTCGCTCTGACGTCACATGTCGTGACGTCTACAAACGAAGTTGGTCGGTTTGGTGGATTTAACAACAAAACATAAACATCCGTTTAAACAGAGACAGATTTACCGACCGTTGTCAACTGTTTAAAGGTATCGCGCTCGGAAGTAGGTTGAAGATCTGGCGAACCTTGAGCAACCAGAGTCTAGGATGACGTCATTACTTTGTCAACAAAATTTGAGTGGTTGTTGACGATTGGTCTTTTACGATCTACTGCCGTCAACCGTTCGTCAAACGAAATCGCTTATGGGCAGATATGGGCGAAGCGTCACGTTGACATCTATGTATCAGAGCAACGAAGACCTTTTCTGATTGGCCAACAAATAGAATCGCAACTTCATTTTTGTCGCTAGGGACTAAAATGTGTTGAGTGTCCACTCAGAGTATTCTCATCTTTTTTTAACCTCATCCAGTGAAACAGGATGGAGATACTCTGAGTGAACCGCACTTTTAGTCTCAGTGAAAAACGTTATAAACCCAAAGATGCGCTACTGTTCTTTTGAGAACAACTGCAACTGCAATAAGATTTTTTTCAAGATTAAGATTGAGGAGGAATAATCTCAGAAACAATGTTGGTCAAACAAACGAACACGAACTTGGTATGTTTTGAGAGTGAGAAAGAGAGAAGGAAGCTTTTAACTGCTTGCAGCGAAAGTTACTTTAATTATAAAAAAAATGTTCTAGTTTTTTATGCGTTCTTTTGATTCCAAAAAAGAAAAAATTATTTAGCACACAACAAAACCACTTCCATTACTCATTCGTTTATGGCGGCGAAGTTTCCTTTTTAATCTCAACCCGTTACGAACTTCGTTACGTGCAATTTATTATTCAGGTCAAACCCTTAATTCCCGCCTGCTTCTTATGCACGCCTCAAGTTTAGTATTCATTACCTGATTCCATTTCTCCGGTGCTGTGGAAGATTACTTTGCATTTACCTCCTTGATGGACACCTTAATCATTTAGTAACGAGCTTCAAGAAGCAAAACACAAACAGCGATTTTACAGAAATCTTTTTTTTTCCACTTCGGAGGATGATAGTCTAAATAAATTTTATACTTGGCAAGTGAATATTGCAATTTGGTTAATTTTTTTCTTAATATAGGATCACTATTTGATTATTTTTATTAGTTATACTATTTTTGATTCGTGTACAAAATCGGTGACATGAGAGTCTGGCTGACAAACCCGGTTGCGTTTCTAAGGGGCAGGTGTTTAGGTTAAAGTTTACAATATCAAATATCTTAATGTTAATTTCCTCTCGGCGTTGTCTAATAATGTTAATAGTTTCTTTTAAAGCGATATTACTGAACAGTGATTTGAGTTGATCAGAATGTTTTTATCTTGACCCTTACACTATGTAATACAAATCAGTTTCCAAATTGTGCATCTAGTTACTTTGGATATCTAATTTTTATTTTTTGACGTTCGCCGTCGACGAGTCTCCGGTTTGTTTTGGGATCGATGAAAACGCTGACGTTTCGAGGAGGCAGCAGCAGCTAATAATTATATCAGGGCCGGAAGGAAAAGCGGGCGCACAAAATATGTATCTGCGCGCACTAATCTCTCCTCGGCTTGTGTTTAACAAGTTGACGTACGCGTACTCGTGTTTCTAACTGCTTACACGCTCGTGTTTACGCAATATATCAGCGTGTTTGCGTAAGATAATCATAATAATTTCGGAACGCATCGCAAATTTCATTTATGTATGTGTTTCAACGGACGAAAGTCAAAAAAACTCTTCAATGGAAACACATTTGATTTTACAAAATATATGTCACCCTCGTAAATACATATTTTTTTATTCGTAATATTTGTAACGTTTTATTTGAAAAGGTGCGAGCAGAGAAGCCTAGGAGTTGATGTGCTATTGGGATTAGGCGTCATTTCCTTCTGCACAAAAGCGTAATGCGGATGTTTGCTCGACAAATTCTGCACAAGCAGTGGTGTGAGTGTTTGCTCGACAAATTCTGCGCAAGCGGTGTTGCTCTAGGTATGGTCAAGACCAAGGCAGTTGAGTATTGCATGAGGGACAAGGGCCGGTTAGCGCCAAGGCAATCGAGTGTGCTCGACAAAATGCTGCACAAGAAGACACTAAACTGGAACCGTTTGCGTACTTACTGTTATAGCGTTTTTTCGTGGCGGGGATTAATTAACTCTGCTTCATTGGACTGAAGCATACTCGAATCAATGACGAGCAGAGCTGCATCATATTCGTCTTTTTGCGTTTACTCCAGAAGTCCGTGTTCGTTTGTTTGACCACCATTTTTTCTGACATAATTTCTCCTCAATCCTTGAAAAGAATCTTATTGCAATTGCAGTTGTTCTCAAAAAAACTGTAACGCATCCTTGGGTCGCCCTTAAAGTGTGCCTTTTTTGTGACGTCGCCTTTGGTGCTTTGGTACAATCAAGTGACAAACGACAAAAGTAAAATTGCACTCGTATCGCATTACTTCTGTCCATCGCTGTACCTACGTGTGCCCGTTTTTGTCAATTAGTCATTGTCTTGCCTTTGTTATAGTTGTCATTTTGGCTTTTGTTTCTCTTTCTCATTTCTTTTTTTTTTGTTCTTCTGGTTTCAATTGTTTGCGTGTTATTGTTAAGGCAAATCTCTTTCATTTGTTTCGATCTTCCTTTGTTTTCACTAATTTTTTCACATGTGTCACTTGTTTTGATGAAATGTCATCGTTAGGAAATGTATCAGCTTATGTGACAGACTGCAAGGTATATCAAATGTCAACGTCGGTAAAAAATATCAGTTTGTTTAATAAAGACAAAATAACGTTCAAGTATCAAAATCTGCACTACCTACTTTTTGACTATCAGTGTACTTTTGTTCTCTTTTCCGAATTTTGTTAGTTTTTGTTAATTTCAACATCACATGACTTACGTTACGACTTTCTTTTGTTTTTCTTTTTGATTTTATATATATTTTTTTTTGTTCCTCTGGTTTCAATTGTTTGCGTGTTATTGTTATTATTAGTAGATACGAATTTCGATAGCTACGATCTTATCTTCAGTACACACACACACTTACATGTTAAAATCACTTCGTGAAATCCTAGACAATGCCCTCCTCGCCAGATTTCCATTGGAAATTAGTTTGTTTCTTTCTTTAATGCTTTCTCTTTTCATTTTTTTTTTCAACTGCCAAAATTTATTTATTTAAGTTTTCGATTTTCACTTGACAGTTTTCTATTTTCTTTTGTATGTTGTGTCAAATGTCAAAATCTGCACTACTCTTTGTCTATCGCTGTACTATTGTTCTCTCTTTGTCCATCACTGTACTATTGTTCTCTTTTTGTCCCTCACTGTACTATTGTTTTTCTTTGTCTATCACTCTATTATTGTTCTCACTTTGTCTATCTCTATAATATTGTTCTCTCTTTGTCTATCACTGTACTATTGTTCTTTCTTTGTCCATCACTGCATTATTGTTATCTCTCTGTCCACCACTTGTTCTGTTTTTGTCCATCACTATACTATTGTTCTCTTTGTCCATCTCTGTACTATTGTTATGTCTTTGTCTATCACTGTACTGTTGTTCTCTCTTTGTCTATCACTATAATATTGTTCTCACTTTATCCACCTCTGTACTATTGCTCTCTCTTTGCCCATCACTATAATATTGTTCTCACTTTATCCATCTCTGTACTATTGCTCTCTCTTTGCCCATCACTATACTATTGTTCTCTTTGCCCATCTCTGTACTATTGTTCTTTCTTTGTCTGTCACTGTACTATTGTTCTCACTTTGTCCATCTATGTACTATTGTGCTCTCTTTGTCTATCACTCTACTATTGTTCTTTCCTTGTTCATCCCTGTATTATTGTTATTTCTTTGTCCATCACTTGTTCTCTCTTTGTCCATCACTTTACTATTGTTCTCTTTGCTCATCTCTGTACTATTGTTCTCTCTTTGTCCATCACTGTACTATTGTTCTCTCTTTGTCCCTCACTGTACCAATGTTCTTTCTTTGTCTATCACTGTACTATTGTTCTCACTTTGTCCATCTTTGCCTTTGTCTGTTACTATACTATTGTTCTCTCTGTCTATCACTTTACTATTGTTCTTTCCTTGTCCATCACTGTATTATTATTATTTCTTTGTCCATCACTTGTTCTCTCATTGTCCATCACTGTACTATTGTTCTCTTTGTCCATCTCTGTACTATTGTTCTCATTTTGTCTATCACTGTACTATTGTTCTTTCTTTATCTAACACTGTGCTATTGTTCTTTCTTTGTCCATCACTGCATTATTGAAATTTCTTTGTCCATCACTTGTTCTCTCTTTGTCCATCACTATACTATTGCTCTCTTTGCCTATCTCTGTACTGTTGGTCTCTTTTTGTGTACTGTACTGTACTATTGTTCTCTCGTTGTCCATCACTGTACTATTCTCTCCTTGTCCCTCACTGTACTATTATTCTCTTTGTCCATCGCTGTACTATTGTTCTCTCTTTGTCCTTCACTGTACTTTTGTTCTCTTTTTTCGAATTTGACTGGTTTTTTGTACTTTAAACATCACGTGACATGCCTCGACCATTTTTTTTCCTTTTTATTTATGTATTTCTCAAATTTTTTTCATCCTCCATAATTTCAGTTGTTTGCGAGTTATTGCCCAGGCTATTTTCATTTGTTTTATTGCTTTGCTTACGCGGGTTTTGCTTTACTTGTTTTGTGCTGTGATGTAATTGTCCGCACTGGCCATCTCACGCATGATAGCTTACGAAGCAGCGAAATTGCCATTCACAGCACAATTATGGGTCAGAAAACAGTTGCGGCCGTGTCGCACTATGTAAAAGCCTTGTTGGTCGTCAGGATTGTGCTATTCTTCTGCTGGTGAGATCCCAATTAGGACCGAAATAGAGGAAACAGAGGAGGCTCGGAGGCCCTATTGCAATCCAGTCAACAATTGCAAGCTTACGATGCCATTTAGTGCGTGGGAGCTTATGAGGCAGCGATATTGCTATTCACAGCACAATTATGCATTTTTGATTGATTTTTGTTTAATTTTTTTATTTGTTTTTGATGCAGCGCCTTCACAAGAAACTAACAGACGTGACTGACATTAAATAAGCAACAAAACATACCAGAGTGATAACAGTGGTTTTTTTTGGATTTTTAAATTTTGCTTTCGCAGAAATACATTTCAGTTTTGCTCTCAATTTCTATCGAGAAATTAATTTTCTTTTTGTGTTTTTCGTCAATTTCTTTCTTCTTGCTTTATGTCATTTAATTTTATTTTCGTTTCTTCTTGTCTTTCTTACATAAATTTCCTTTCGATGCTCGTTTGTTTATAGTTAGGTCCATTGATTTTGGGCAGTCGTAAATTTGTTTCTCATATGTCTTTCGTTTCTTCATCTGTTTTTATGCATTTCTTTTCGGGTTTTCTTTGTTACACATACATTTTTATTTACATTTGTTATTATTTTCGTTAGCTTGTTTTCTTTTAAATGCTTTTCAACACTTTCGACACGTATTAATTCTGCGTTTGTCTTTAAAATACATTTCACCTTTGCTTTGACGAATGAATAAACAACAAGTGTAAAAACAAGTCTGCACGTGTGCGGTAACCTTTTGAATGAATTTCACGAAACAGATCCAACACAAGTGGCCATCGTAAAAACGTAAATGAAATTTTTAATAGCACGCTGTTACTACTACCCACCTTTACAAACTCATTCGATATTTTTGTACACATACACACACACACAACAATCATAAAACTCGCTGTTTTATGAGACATCCGCTATCTACCGGGCATTCAAGAATCAACTTAACCGGTTCATTCAAGCCTCTCCTAAATCAGGCGGTTAAGTCCTGACGTGATGCACGCCGGAAACTCGAAAGCGAAAATAACTCGCCATTAAACCGATTAAAAAAAAAGAACTTATTTATATAATAAATACCGCCGGAATATTTATTTAAATTCGTGCGCAATAAACATCTGTCTTTGAGTCCCTGCGGCGTGCTGATTTGAGAAAGACCTCCTCCGTCGTCGTCGTCGTCGTCGGGCGAATCTGCATCTTAACGGTGTTTTCGGTAAACACGTTTAACCGCCTGGTTTACGAGCTATTAGCTCTGTTCCGTTTGTTTGCACCGACGCTCGCTAAGTATTTTAATTGCGCCGGTGTTTAGCTTGAATTACCCGGCCGCAGAATTTACTGAAGCCGTTAAGTGAAGTGCATGTCATCAGCATTTAAGTAACACGTACACATGGCAATAAATCGACCTAATAAAATTAATTAAGAATTAAGAATATTTTGAATAAAAACAAAGTTCTAAAATAACTAAATTCCATTTCCAAATTGAATACATAGAATTTCTCTCTACCATCGCCATTAAAATTCGCGAAACCGGAAGCCCCCAGCAACAGTCTGCAGGTAAATGAAACGATAAAGAATTAAACGTGGTTGCCTGAACACGAGCTGAATAAAATACGACCCGAATCACACATGTAACGTCCCAACCCCGGGGAAACACCGCCAGACGTGTTGTTCCGCCCGCCTCCACTCAGACAAGCTATTAAATTACGGGGGCTGCTGTTATTTTATTTGGGGGCTGGCAGGCAACGCGGTAATGCGGCTGCCTGATTTGATAATTCCTTCGAGAAACTAATTCTTAGATTACCACCTCCGAATCCATTATATAAATTGCAACAACCATCGTAATGAACATGGAAGCGAGCCGAAAATCACGAGGGAGTTGTTAATGAATGGATGGGTTTGAATATTCCAAGGGGAGAAGATTTCATAATATATGTCTTTTGTAGTAATCTGCCAAAAAAAAAAAGAAACTTGTGAAGAAACAAAAAATAATTGCTGGGGTTGTTTAATGACATCAGTTTTTCCACTATTTTCTGTCGTTCTTCATATTAATTTTGTTTTGTTTTGTTCTTTTGTTTCTTTTTCAGTCTTAATTTAGTTTTAACTTTTGTTCTGTTTTCAAAAAAAAAAATAAATGGTCGACTTAAATCTTGCCCCCACAAAACAAAAGAAGTAACAGACAGAAGAGAAAAACAAAACAAAAAACACAATCGTTGATATTCTTTTGTTTTGTTTTCAGTCTCAATTAAGTTTTAAATCTTACTTCCACAAAATAACGCAAACAATAGGCAGAAGAAAAAACAAAAAAAAAAAACAATGGTAATCGTTCTTTTATTTTATTTTTCAGTCTTGGTTGATATTCTTTTTTTTTTTTTTGTGTCGATTTGTGGATGACTTGTTAACGCTGTTCTTTTGCCAGCATTAATTTAGTTTAAAAAAAAACTAAATAACGCCGACCTGAGGATAACTTGTTCTTTTGTCTTTTTTTGTTTGTATTGTTTTACAAAAAAAAAAAAAAATACTGCCTTTTAAATCTTGCTATCGCAAAACAATACAAACAATGAACCGAAGAAAATACAAAAAAAATGCCAGTAGATAGTGAATGTTCTTTTGTTTTTTGTTTTTTGTCGATCTGTGGATGACTTATTATCTTATTGCTATTCTTTTGTTTCTTTCTTTTTTCAGTATTAATTTACTTTAAAAAGTATAACTGTACTGTTTTACAAAAACAAAAGAATGCCGACCTGCGAATGACTTGCTCTTTTGTCTTTTATTTGTACTGTTTTACAAAAAAAATAACTGCCTTAAATCTTGCTCCCGCAAAAATAAAACAATCAGTAAACAGAAGAAAATACGAAAAAAAAAAACAATTGACAATATATAGTTGATGTTCTTTTGTTTTCTTTTTTCTGTCGATCTATGGATGATTCGTTATCACTGTTCTTTTGTTCTTCTTTTGTCAGTCTTAATTTAGTTAAGGAAGACAACTGTTCAGAAACAAAAGAATGCCGACATGCGGATAACTTGTTATCGCTGTTCTTTTGTCTTTTATTTTTCTTTAGTCTTAATTTAGTTTTCATTTTGTTCTGTTTTACAAAAAAAAATCTTTCTCCTGCAAAACAAAACAATGAGCAGAAAAAAAAACAATGACATAATCGATGGTTGATGTTCTTTTGTTTTTTTCTTTTTACAGTCTTAATTTAGATAAAAAGTCCAATTGTTCAAAAACAAAAGAACGACGATCTGCCGATGACTTGCTGCTGCTGTCCTTTATTTTTTATTTTTAGTCTTGCAGATGACTTGTTAGCGTTGTTCTTGTCTTCTTTTTTTTTTGATTTCAATAAGTAACATTTTTTTCTGCCTTAAATCTTGTTCCAACAACACAAAAGAAACAATGGAAGAAAATACAGAAAAAGAAAAACAAATGATAATCGATGGTTGATGTTCTTTTGTTTTTTCTTTTCTTACGTCGATCTGTGATCACAGTTCTTTTGTTTTTTTTTTTCAGCAATAATTTAGTTAATAAAGTATAATAGTTCAAAAACAAAAGATGACTTGTTACTGCAGTTCTTTTGTCTTTTACCCAAAAAATTCACTCTCTCAAATCTTACTCCAACAAAACAAACAATGGATAGAAGAAAATATGAAAAAAAAAACAATGACAATCGATGGTTGATGTTCTTTTGTGTTGCATTCTTTTTTCACTTTTCCTTTAGTTTTAATTCGTTGTTTTACAAAAAAAAAAAAAAATGCTGCCTTAAATTTTGCTTCCCCTAAAACAAAACAAACAGTAGACAGAAGAAAATATTAAAAAGAAAACAATGGTAAGCGATGGTTGATATTCTTCTGTTTTCCTTTTTTTCTCTGTCGATCTGTGGATAACTTATTACTACTGCTCTTTTGTTTTCTTTTTTCAGTGTTAATTCAGTTAAAAGCGTACAATTTTTCAAAAACAAAAGAAGGCCGATCTGCTGATCACTTGTTACCGTCGTTCTTTTGTCTTTTCTTTCTTGTTAGTCTTAATTTAGTTTTAATTTTGTTCTGCTTTAAATCTTGCCCTGTAAAACAAAACAATCAATAAACAGAAGAAAATATATATAAAAAAAAAAACAATGATAATCGATGGTCGATGTTTTTTTGTTTCTGCTTTTCTGTCGATCTGTGCATGACTTCTTACAACTGTTCTTTTGTTTTTTCTTCTTTTTTCACTCTTCATTTGGTTTTAATTTGTTGTTTTACAAAAAGAAATTCGCTGCCTTAAACCTTACTTCCCCAAAACAAAACAAACAATAGACAGAAGAAAGAATATAAAAAAGAAACAATGACAATCGATGATTGATGTTCTTTTGTTTTCTTTTTTTCACTGCCGATCTATGGATAACTTGTTACTAGTGTTCTTTTGTTTTTGTTTTATTTTCAGTCTTAATTTAGTTACAAATGTGTAATTGTTCAAAAACAAAAGAACGTCGATCTGCCGATGACTTGTTTCCGCTGTTCTTTTGTCTTTCATTTTTTTGTTTTAATTTTGTTTTGCTTTAAATTTTGTTCCCGCAAAACAAAACAATAAATGAACAGAAGAAATTATAAAAAAAAACAATGATAATCGATGGTTGATATTCTTTTGTTTTTGCTTTGTCTGGCGATCTGTGGATTGCCTTGTTACAACTGTTGTTTTATTTTCATTTTTTCAATCTTCATTTAGTTTTAATTTTGTTGTTAAAAAAAAAAACAATGCTGATCGATGATTGATGTTCTTCTGTTTTTGCTTTTTTTGTTTCTGCTCATCTGTGATTAAGTTTTTACTACTGTTCTTTTGTTTTTGTTTTCTTTTCAGTCTTAATTTAGATAAAAAAAGTGTAATTGCTCAAAAACAAAAGAACGCCGCTCTGCTGACTTATTACAGCTGTTCTTTTATCTTTTATTTTCTTGTCTTAATTTTGTTTTTGTTTTTTCTGTCGATCTGTGGATGGTTCTGTTACCACTGTTCTTTTGTTTTTTTCTTCTTCAGTCTTAATTTAGTTTGTTTGTTTTCTAAAAAACAAAAAACAAAACAATGGCAATCGATTGGTTGATGTTCGTTTGTTTTTTTCCCTGTCTGTTATTTATCCTAAAACATTTAATTATTTATTTATCCTAAACAGAAAAAAGAAACAAACAATGGACACAATAAAACACAAAAAAAAATCAACAATGACAATCGTTTGTTGATGTTCTTTTGTTTTTTTTTTCTCTTTCTGTCTGTTATTAATTCTAATTTTGTTTTAAGTGTGTATCAGAGTTCTTTCTTTTTTTTTAATTGTTTTTTCGCCGAGGCTTTTGCTCCCGAAAAATGAAATCAAAATTACACACAGAAAAAGAAAAAAAAAACAAAAGAATGAAAGTCAGCATTGTTTTGTTTCAGTCTCAGTCTCAGTTTCTGCAAAACAGCAAAATTAGATTAAATGGCAGACAGACGCAATAACAAAAGAACACCGATTAGTGGATGGCTTTCTTTTATTTGTTCTTTGAATCAAATAAGATCAAATCATTTACTCCCAATAGCAACAAGAACAATTACAGGGGAATCAAGAACAAGTAACAAAATTAAATAAAGTAATTGATAATAAAAAGGAAGAAAAATAAAAACGAAACCTTAACTAACCTACATTCAAATTAAATTGTTTTTCAGCGCCAATTTAGTTTTAATTTTGTTTTGTTCTGCAAAATAAACAAGAGAGAAGAAAATACAGCTTTATTTTTTTTTTCTTAAATACTCGGCCATTGGTGTACATTTTTAAGTGAGGTATACGCAAAGGAAAAATAGATTTTGGCGGCGGGCGGGGGGGGGGGGAGGTAGGTTAATAGAATTGACCGTACGAACGAGTGGAATTGTTCTAAAATGATGGCTACTTTTTTGAGTGTTTTAATCAATTCTCCACTAACAAGCGAAATTACTCCCTGTTGCCAATGATGAGGATTCTTCATCATCGTCCGGCGAAGCGGAACTCTGCGCGGAGAGGGTTCGCCGGTCGTTCGAATAAATTATTATTAAAAGGCTGTAACCTCGGCGATTCGTTATGCAAATGCCTTCTTCATCTGCGCGGCTCAAAGGAGTATAAAGAGGGACGAGCGATCGTCGAATTAAATCCCCGGAACGTCGGATAAAAGGGCGGCCGCGTTTATTAACTTGGCCGGCTGAAAAGAAATCGGACTGCCTAATTGAATGGACGCGTAGTTCCGTTCTGTTGGCGGACTTGTAACAGCTCTTTGATTACGCGGGAGTAAATTACATGAGGACGTTGTAAGTACGTACGTAATTTTCCAGCACGGAAATGCAAAATACAAAAAATCAGTTTGTTTCTTTCGAAATACTGAGGAGTGCTGCAATTTGTTAACTTTTTTGAATTCTAAAAATTATAAATTTCAAATAATCTGAGCTTTAATCTCGGGTATACTTTGATGGCTGAGATTATACAGTGTTTTCCAAAAGTAATTTATTCGTTATTTTCGGGAAACACTGTATATACAGTGTGTAATCGAATAAGTTTCTCTTACTGGATGCTTAGATGCTTTCTCTGTTCTAGAATCTTTATGGGCGACTTTAAACGAGTGACCAGAATTTTGCTGGAGCTAATTTAGGATTCTTGGCTCAACTCAGAATAGACATAGACGTAGATTGCATAGTTGTTGCGTTAAAAGTAATGACTAAGCAAAAATTTTCTTAATCTTTTACGAACCGCTTACGCGAGTGCAATTTGTGTTTGAGGACGAGCCACTCGGGTGTTAATTAAGCGTTTACGAGCGACTTGAGCCCGGAATTTAACTAGGTACTAACTCATTCTTGAACGAATGCAGCTCGCTCGCGGAAAATTTCGAGTTTTAATTGCATCTCCCCTCCCGGATTCCTCCGCAATTTGCGCCCGGAAACGGGCCGGGTATTTATTTGCGTGCGACCTCTGGCGGCTGGTTCGCTCGTAATGAATTTTCGCGTATGAATTATGCCGTGTGAAGGAAGGTAGAAGCCCCGGCGTTCGTAAAGCCGCTCGAGTTGAAATATGCAAGCGAAATTGAAATATGCACAGGCGAAGCTGGAATGTGTTCTGGTTCGCTCGGGCGTGAGAAGAAACGAGCGAGCGATGTTTTGATTCAATTGGTTTAACGGCGACTAAAAATACAAAGCGAAGCTGCAGTCTGGAAGAAAGGGTTTTGTTTAAATGAGGAATCAGGAAATTAAAAGAAAATCATTGTGTGGAAACATCTGCTCGTTCGTGAGATGCACGTGCGACTACGTAAAACAATAAAACGTCAGCAAAATTCACGGTCACTCGGTCAATGTCGTCCATAAGCTTCGATAATGAAAACAACAGCTTTTAAATATCTACTCGCCTTGATTACTGAATTAATTTTTACGTATTGTTAATACAATTTATAACTGCTGTTCGTAAAAGTGTAACAATTTACAATTATTTACATAATTTCCTATTGTAGTGTTAGATGGCGCGAGCATGTTAGAAACACAGTTTGTAATGAACAGTTACAGTACGGTAACAGTACGAAAAGCTTTTTTTTAATCAAAAAATCATCGTAGTTTCGGTGGTTTCTGTTTCCTTTTCAATTATTATTGATGATGTGTGGCCTCACATATTGCTTAGCGACCAACGAAGTACATCATGGTGACAGACAACAACAAACGTCAAAATGACATGTTAGAAACGTCAAAATGACAGATATTAAGAAGCGTCAGGCAGTGTGATGTAAACAAATAAAGGTGAAGCGTCACGTTGACATTTATTATTGATGAGGTGTGGCCTCACACATTGCTTAGCAACCGACGAAGTACGTCATGATGAAAGACAATAACAAACGTCAAAGTCACGGATATTAAGAAGCATCAGGCAACGAGATATAGACAAATATAGGTGAAGCGTCATGTTGACATTTATTATTGATGAGGTGTGACCTCACACGACCTCACACGACCGACGAAGTACGTTGATGACAGACAATAATAAACGTCAAAATGACATGTTAGAAACGTCACCGCAAATAAACAAAATTTGTATTCTGTAAGCATCAACTCATTTCAATTAACACCTAACAGTAATTGAAGAGAATTAAATCAATACGTAACCATAGCAACCACATCAATTCACCAATGACATTTCAATAACAATCAATTGAAGAGAATAAGAAATCAAGTTCATGCTTTTCCGTACCAATCGTTGCAAGCGTAACACTTCATACGAAATGAATAGAATGAATAGACCTCATTGCCTGACGTTGTCAATTTGAGTTTCTTGATTTCTGTAATTTTGACGCTTCTAATATCTATGACTTTGACGTGTATCAATTTGACGTTTGTGACCGTCCTTTTGACGTTTGTTGTCATCTGTCATCGTGACGTGCTTCGTTAGTCGCTAAGCAACGTGCGAGTCCCCATAATGAAAAAGGAAAAAAATGGGGAAAACAAAATTCAAAAACCGATAGACTTTTGTTTTTCTTTTTCTAATTCACGAGATCGATACTTCGATGGATTTCTCTCTCTTTCTATTTTTATTGTAGAAGAAATTGTAATTTCATTACACAGTCGATTCTCGTTTAAAAACAACTTTCGTTTTTTTTAAAGAATAGTATTTCGACTTTCGTAAGTAAAACAAAAAACAAATTACAAAAGACGATCGACTTTCATTTGTTTCTCTTTTGTCTTTTAATTTAGGAAAACAAAACAAAAAAAATTACAAAAGACGATCGTCTTTATTTATTTATTTTCTCTTTTGATGTTTGTCAATTTGACATTTCTGACATATGCCATTCTGACGTTTGTTATCATCTGTCATCGAGACGTGTTTCGTTGGTCGCCAAGCAACGTGCGAGCCTCCGCAATGAAAAAGGAAAAAAATGGGAAGGAAATTCAAAAACCGACAGATTCTTGTTTTTCTTTGCCTAATTCATGAGATCGAAACTTCGATGGATTTCTCTCTCTTTCTATTTTTATTGTAGAAGAAATTGTAATTTTATTACACAGTCGATTCTCGTTCAAAAACAACTTTCGTTCGTTTTCTTTTAGGAATATTATTTCGAATTTCGTAAGTAAATTAAAAAAAAAAATACAAAAGACGATCGACTTTCATTTGTTTCTCTTTTGTCTTTTAATTTAGAAAAGCAAAACAAAAAAATTATAAAATAAAAGACGATCGCCTTAATTTTCTTTTTTTTTTTAGTAGACGCTGCCAAAATAGAGAAAAATTTTAAAGATCTTTCTTTTTTTTCTCTTTTTTTTTTAATTTGAGCAAAAAAAGTGCGAAAAAATGTTCTTCGAAATAAATAAATTAAATTAAAGCGATCAAAACTGCCGTATTTTCGATGGTTTCTTGTTTGCTGCTCTTCAGTCATTGGATGAAAAAGAAAATGGCAAAAAAAACAATCGACCTTCCGAGTTTTTTTCTCTTAATAATAATAATTAATAATTATTTCAATCTTCAATCTTTTCCCTTTTTTTCTTGTATAGAGAGAAAAAAAATGTTTAATTTAACAATCGTTTGTCATTTGTTTTTCTTGTTTCTCAAGAAAAGAAAAAGGAAATTCGTCTTTGTTTGTTTTTTAAGGAAGAGGTTTCGATTTTCATTTTTTATTTCGATCTTATTATATTATCATTGTTATTAATGAATCAGAATAAGAACAGCAAAACAAAACAAAACAAAAAAAGTACAAAAGACGATCGACTTTCTTTTGTTTTTTCTTTCTTCTTTCTTTTAATTGATGGTGTCCAAGCTTATAAAAATTTCAACGGTCTTTTGTTTCTCTGTTTCTTAACTTTCGAGGACGAGACGACGGGAAAAATTTTTCTTCAAAATAAATAAATAAAAACGACATCAAAATTGCCACAGTTTCGATAGTTTTTGTTTGCTTTCCAGTCATTGTATGAAGAAGAAAGAAAATTGCAAAAAAAACAATCGACTTTTTTTTCAATATTCGGTTCTAATTAATAATTATTTCAATGTTCATTTTTCCCCTCTTTTTCTTGGATAGAAAAGGAAAAAAATATTTACAATCGTTTGTCATTTGTTTTTTTTTGTTTTTTGAGAAAATGAAGGAAACGCCTGTTTGTTTTTTTAGGAAAAATATTTCGATTCTCGTTCTTATTATTTTATTATTTTCGGTCATTGGATGAAGAAGAAAATTGCAGAAAAAACAATCGACTATCGTCATTCTTTTTTTAAATTAATTATTATTTTAAAAATATTTTCCTGTTACTTTTTGAATAGACAAGAAACAAAAATGTTTAACAATCGCTTGTCATATGTTTTTTTCTGTTTTTTGAGAAAAGAAAGACGCTTGTTTGTTTGTTTTTTTGGGAAAACTATTTTGATTTTCGTTTTTATTATTATTAACGAATTGGAATAAGAATAGTAAAACAAAACAAAACAAAAAAAAAAACAAAAGACGATCGAATTTCTTCGTGTTTTTCTTTTGTTTTTTTTTTTTTAATTGACGCTCTCCTAATTTATAAAAATTTCAATAGGCTCTTGTTTCTCTCTCTTTTTTGACTACATTTTAAAGAGTTTCAAAATTCTGATTGTCGTCGTTCTCAGGTTATTGTTGGTTTCACAGGTGTGTGTCATTTTTCTAGACTTTACTAGACGGCTGTCAAACTGAGACTTCATTTGTTTAGTATTTTTTTTCTGTTATGTTTGTATGAGTCATTCAAAGACGCTATGTTTATTTTCCAAGGCCAGACGAATTATTATTTTATTATTATTGATGAATCAGAATGAGAATAGTAAAACAAAAATAAAACAAATTACAAATGATGATCGACTTTCATTTCTTTCTATTTTTGTCTTTTAATTTAGTAATAAAACACAAAAAATATTATAAAAGACGTTAGTTTAATTTCCGTTTATTTTTTATTTGTTTCATATTTGCAAGAGATAGATTGAAAAATATCACACATATGTCCTGAATCGATTGTCTTTTGTTTTTTTTTTTTAAATCTTTTGTTATTAACTGCATTATTAATTTTCTAATCATTCCTGCGGTTTTGAATTCCTTATTTTTCATTACCAAGGAAATCAATCGCAGCCATGTTTCAGATTGCGTTTTCGATTAGTTTTTGTTTATTTATTTTGTTTTTGAGCACGCGTTTTATTTAGTTAATTTTTTTTGTTCCTGTTTTCATAGAATTTTGTAAAAGTAAAACTGAAGAAACCCTGCGGTACTTCCACAAAGTATCTGTAAACGTATCTGCAAGGGTGGAATGAAAAATTTGGCCGTAACTCAAATTTTATTGTCGCTGTTTCATTATCAACATATCTTCGTTTTATTTTAAACTATTTTAAAAAGATCGCAATTTTTCAGCCACATTTTTGATAGTCTTTTGTTTATTCTTTTCGTTCCGCGATTTAAAAAGTTGGCTTTCTTTGTTTTTGTTTCTTTTGAATTTTTCTTCGTTGATCGTTGTTTGTTTATCTTTTGCTTTCTTTTGAGGTCACAGAGTTAATTAAAAAGTAATAATATGTTGCTAAGGGTAGCCACGTCTCTTTCAAAACAAATTAGAATATGTTTAGCAAACAACGGGATCCATTTTGAGGTGAACTTCAAAAGAAGTCGTCAAAATTAAAATTCAAACATAAAACACCCTGTATTTTTTGAAACGGGTTATTTTAAAGCGACATTTCATTAGAGTTTCTTGCTTAATTTTAATTGCTTGGCACGCAGGTGACATTACGTCACGGGACGTCCTGTATAAAGCTATTACTTGTTTAAAATACACCCCCTTACGTGTACAAAAATTAATTTCCATTTAATCAAGTTAATATTTAATAAATTTAGTCAACAAATAAGAAGGATTACTTTAATTTTTTTTTAATAATACTATTAAGACCATAGTAATTTGTTTATACACATCAATTTATGGAAATCAAAACACAAACGTTTCAGAAAATTATCTTTTCGCTTGAAAACTCGTATTGTAGTCATTGAATAATAATAATAATAAGTAAATGTGAATTACTAAAGGAATTTTAAGAGCACTCACCCTTGCAGCAACTCCAAATGCAAATTTCTTCTTGCCTGTTGGGCGAGTTTTCCATCCAAACTGAAATCAAAAATGCGATCCTAAACTGCACATTCCTAAACTGCATATTCACTGATTATGATTTATGTTCGTTAATAACGCGAATGATTGCACTAAAACATGCACAGATTTAATTAAGAATGCAAAGCAACGCGATGATCTAAGTGCGTTTAGATTGACGAGAGCGAATACGACTGGAGAAGATGACTCAGGAAACACACGCTTTTTTGGTCTCCTCCTTGCTGACCCAGTTTTTTGCTGGTCGTGATTTGAAAACGAGCAAGTCATCATTAAAACCTGGCACACATCGATGATTTAAAATGTATCGCAAGGCGGAACCCTTAACTTACAACGAATTACCTTAAAATTGATTTAATTGATGTCTTATTCTTTTCAAAAGCAACTTTCTTAAGAATTATTTTTTTCCATAACCAAATCTTTATTGGCTTGAGGGTCTACTTTCTTCAGATTCTCAATTGAAATGCATTGTCTGCACAGCTGTATCAGCCCTATTTGGGGCCTCGTCAGCAAAAAGGTAGCTCAAGAATTTCACTGCAAAACAAACCGACGGCGACGTGTCCAAGGTTATTTGCAATTATGATGTAATGGTAACGAAGAAGTTAAATTGCGACATCCTGCGATCGCTTTTTGTCAAAAAGGTCGATTTGGTGGTTTGCAGTGAAATTTTCGAGCTACGCTTCTGCTGATGAGGCCCCAAATAGGGCCGACAGAATTGTACAAAGGATGCTGCTCGAGGGATCCACTGCAACCAAAACCGACATGCAACAAAAATTTTAAAATTCTGTAATAATTAATTAATTAATGCAATTTTCTAAGAAGATTTTAGATTTCTTATGAGTTTTAGGTAAAGAAATCAGTAATAAAAAAAATTTCCATTTGTTGTAACTCTTATCAAAAAGTCTTTACTATTTCTCCATCTTTTCGAAAACAAAAACAATCGTCATTCTTTTGTTTCATGTAAATCACGTCCGACTAAATTCACCGTAAATAAATTTATTGCCTGTAATGTCATTATTTTAAAAGATAATACCAATAAAGTCTATATATTTTTGAAAAGTGCTCTTTCGAATTATGTCAAATGCAACTGTGACTTCCGTTTAAAAAAGAAACAAAAGTTGGGTTCGTATCTTCGCTGTGATGAGCTTTTTAAGAGTGATTTAATCAAATAATGATGATCTGCGTTAAAAGTTGAATCAAGAACGCGCTCATCGTTTTTTGATATCTTTGAAAACAAAAAATTTATTTGCACTTAAAGTTTTGATGAATTTTTCGTTTTACAGCGGTGACACGAAAACAGTAAATTGTTGATTAACAATTGTTTCCATGTTGAATCTTTTCCCTCTTTTTCTTGGATAGAAAAGGAAAAAATATTTAACAATCGTTTGTCATTTGTTTTTTTTTTGTTTCTTTAGAAAAGAAAGGAAGCGCCTGTTTGTTTTTTATGGAAAATATTTCGATTCTCGTTCTTATTATTTTCAGTCATTGGGTGAAGAAGAAAATTGCAGAAAAAAGCAATCGACTATCGTCGTTCTTTTTTTTAATAACTTTTTTTAATTAATTATTATTTCAAAGATCTTTTCCTGTTTCTTCTTGAATAGACAAGAAACAAAAATGTTTAACAATCGTTTGTCATTTGTTTTTCTTGTTTCTCAAGAAAATAAAGGAAATGCGTCTTTGTTTGTTTTTTTAGGAAAGAGATTTCGATTTTCATCTTTATTTCGATCTTATTATATTATTATTAATGAATCAGAATAAGAATAGTAAAACAAAACAAAAAATTACAAAAGGACATCGACTTTCATTTTTTTTTTTCTTCTTCTTTCTTTTAATTGATCCTGTCCAAGCTTATAAAAATTTCAACGGTCTCTTGTTTCTCTCTTTTTTTTACCTTTTGATAAAGAGACGACGCGAAAAAATTTTCTTCAAAATAAATAAATAAAAGCGACATCAAAACTGCCTCACTTTCGATGGCTTTTGTTTTGCTTTCCAGTCACTGGATGAAGAAGAAAGAAAATTGCAAAAAAAAACAATCGACTTTCGCGTCTTTTTTTCCAACATTTCTTTCTAATTAATAATTATTTTTATGTTCAATCTTTTCCCTCTTTTTCTTGAACAGAAAAGTCAAAACAATCGTTTGTTCTTCGTTTTTTTTTTTGTTTCTTGAGAAAAGAAAGGAAACGTCGGTTTGTTTTTTTAATAAAAATATTTCGATTCTCGTTCTTATTATTTTACTATTTTCGGTCATTGAATGAAGAAGAAAATTGCACAAAAAACAATCGACTTTCCTCATTCTTTTTTTTCTTTTTTAATAACTTTTTTAAATTAATTATTATTTCAAAGATCTTTCCCTATTTCTTCTTGAATAGACAAGAAACAAAAATGTTTAACAATCGTTTGTCATATGTTTTTTTTTGTTTTTTGAGAAAAAAAAAGAAACGTTTGTTTGTTCGTTTTGTTGGGAAAACTATTTGGATTTTCGTTTTTATTATTTTATTATTATTAACGAATCGGTATAAGAATAGTAAAACAAAACAAAACAAAAAAAAAACAAAAGACGATCGACTTTCTTCGTGTTTTTCTTTTTTTTTTTTTTTAATTGACGCTCTCCTGATTTATAAAAATTACAATGGTTTTTTGACTACATTTTGAAGAGTGTCAAAATTCTGATTGTCGTTATTCTCAGGTTATTGTCGGTTTTCGCAGGTTTGTCATTTTTGTAGACTTTACTTGACGGCTGTCAAACTGAGACTTCATTTGTTTAGTATTTTTTTTCTGTTATGTTTGTTTTCCATGGCCAGCCGAATTATTATTTTATTATTATTGATGAATCAGAATAAGAATAGTAAAACAAAAAACAAACGATCGACTTTCATTTGTTTCTATTTTTGTTTTTTAATTTAGAATAGGTAACAAAACAAAAAAAAATATTATAAAAGACGATCGGCTTTAATTTTTTTTTCTCAAAACAGATAAAAATTTCAAACTTTCTCTTTTCTTTTCAATTTGAGGAAGAAAAGACAAAAAAAAGTTTTTTTAATCACCTAACAATCGTTTGTCATTTGTTTCTTGTTGTTTCTTTAGAAACGAAAGCTTGTTTGTTTTGTCTTTTTAGAAAATATATATCGATTTTCGTTCTTGTTATTTTAATTTTTTTTTATTATTAGCGAATCAGAATGAGACTGCTAAAACAAAAACAAAAAATTACAAAAGACGATCGACTTTCATTTGTTTCTTTTAATCAATGCTGTCAAAATTTATAAAAATTACAAGGGTCTTTTTTTTGAGTGCATTTTGACGGGTCTCGAAATTCTGATTCTTGTTCGGTTGTTGGTTTTCACGAGTGTCACTTTCGTAGACATTACACGACGGCTGTCAAACTGAGAGTTAGTTCATTTGTTTGGTCATTTTTATTTTGGTAATGTTTGTATGAGTCATTCGAAGTCATCGTGTTTGTTTTGTTTCCATGGCCAGCCGTTATCAGAAATTTAAATGCTCGTAGGATCCCCGTATTTTATCGTAAAATTAAAAAAAAATTGATTTATGGCAGATTTTTTTGTAAATCTCGTTTTACTTTTGGTTTTTTATTTAAAATTTTAAGTCTTTCGAGAGTAAATAAAACTCTTCAGAGCTCAATTTTTTTTCAAAAGTCGTAAATTATCGACTGTCATTTGTTTTATTTTGTATGGACATTTTAAAATCAGTTTCTTTCCTTCCTTTAAATGTCATTCTTGGACGTTTAATTCGACGGTTGTCAACCTGACAGTTCATTTAATAATTCGTTTCGTACTGCTCTATCATTTATTACACTTAATAGTAAACTTCGCTCAGCTATGGGTTTGTAAATCACGTCCAGTGGTTCTCAAACGTTTTTTTTGTAAAATTAAACGCACATTTTTCCGGAGTTATTACTGATCTTTCCCTCAAAGTACGTCATAACTTCGGTCCCTTTCTTATACAGCCTTGGCCAAAAGTATTAGGCACCTTCAATTTTCTAATTTATCTCCGAAAATTTTACTCGGAAATCTTTAGAATTTTATTATCGTATAGTCGGCAAGAATAAACGATCATTTAAATAATGCACAGCGGTTGTAAAACATGTGGCAGATGATAGTTCGCAATTGTGGTTCCGTGAATAGGTAGTCAGTCTTATATAAGCGCTTGTAGTAAGAACGATCTTTCCAGTATAATGTTTATTTCATTATAATTTTGAATATCGTCATTTTTGCTGTAAAAAAACGCCAAAAAAGAACGAACTTAGTGAGCTTTTACGTTCACGAATTCAGTTCTTGCACGAACAAGGCAACACACACAGACAAAAATAGCCAAAAGTATTAAACGTTCGCGTTGTGCGGTGCAATCTGCCTTGAAACGTCACGCGGATACTGGATCACACGCGAACCGAACAAGAGCAGGTAGAAAACGGATAACTTCGGACCGTGAGGATCGATATTTAATTCGAGAGTCACTTAAAAATCGAAAGAAAACTTCCTCCGAGCTCGCTACCAGTTTATTCGAGGAAACCAGGAGATCGATCAGTGCCAGAACGACCAGAAGAAGACTTAATGAAGCTAGCTTGAAAGGCTGTAAAGCAAGAAAGAAGCCTTGGCTTTCAGAAAAAATAAAAAGTCTCGTTTGGAATAGGCTATAAAGTACCAACACTTTGCAGAGAAGGATTGGGCAAATGTTGTGTGGTCCGACGAATCAAATTTTGAGGTAATATTTGCTTTATGTCACTTGTAATTTTGAATTCGTTTGCATCTTCTACACCTCGCCAGTAAAAAGTTATACGGTGTGTTTAAAATCTACGTTGTTTTAATTAATTGTAAGGTATTTGGAATTTCTGGTGCAGCTTACATGAGGCGGAGAATCGGTAAAGAATACCTTCCGGAATGCGGGTACCAACAGTGAAACACGGGGGAGGCAATGTAATGATCTAGGGTTGTATGACAGCCGACAGTGTAGACGAAATGTTTGTTTGTGAAGGTCGAATGAACTCCCACACTTACGTAAACGTATTGGAAACGACATTGTGGCAATCATTTTCCAAGGTGTTTGGTGATACAAATATGGAAGAAATGCTGTATCAACAAGATAATGCGCCCTGCCACAAATCTGCAGTTACCATGAAGTGGTTTCAAGAAAACAATATTAACCTCCTGGATTGGTCTGCACAATCCCGAGACCTAAGTCGCATAGAACATTTATGGGGGATTCTAAAGCGTAACATAAACTTATAAGTACTCTGCCGAAAAGATTAACGCTAGAGGTGGTCCAACAAAATACTAATTACTTTAATAAATTGTTTTTATTTTGTACCTAGGAAATTTTATTTTACCCCACTCCAATGGATAACGGAGTTAATGTAAGGTGCCTAATACTTTTGGCCAAGGCTGTATATTAATAGTGGTTACAATAAGTAAAACTTATTCGATTATACACTGTATACAACTTATTCGATTACACACTGTATACAACTTATTCGATTACACACTGTATACAAAAAAACACTCTATTCTAATCGGATAGTGATAGTGTTCAGATGATGCTAGAACGATAAATAATAGGAGAGTTGGCTGGGTGAACTCAATTACAGAATACACCGCAACAATACCAAGGTGGAACATTCTCGGAATTCCTTTTTCTAGTTCTAACAACAAAATAATATTTTCCCGTACTTTTTCGGTCGCTTCGGGGAGAATTTACGGGCCATTAGCCGCCGTGGCGGGCAAAAAGAGGAGAAACACCACCACCGGCGCAAGTTTGGAAAGCGTCGCCGGAGCTTTACGTCGCTCGCAGCTTAAAGACCTATAAATCGCGGGCTCTTTCTCTGCTCGCGAAGCGCGCGGTTTACTGCCGATGATCGATAAAATAACGTGAAATAACGGCGAGTACTAACGTTAAAAAGCCATTAAGTTGTTTGTCGTTACTTATTTCCGTGAATTTCCGCGATTTATTGGCGGCGCGGAACGACGAAGGTATTACGAACACCCTTCCAAGTTGAAAGCCAAGAAGAACGAATTATTTTATAGCTGCTATGTGTGAGGTACTGGAAATAAAGAAAGAGAACCCAATCCTGTGAGTACTACTTCCATCCATGCTTTTGAAGTCGAGGAGTGTAAAGAATTTTCTTTCAGTGCAATAAAAATGTATGTACAGCATTGTTTTCATGACCCGACTTCTGTCTGTCGCTATACCTACATAAAATTCGTCTTTGATGTCTGGAGTAACATCATCGGTTGTACCTGACGACGTGGAAAGGCTCAAATTAAATCAATCCGTCCGTTAACTCCTCAAATTCCGAGAGAAGTTCATTAAGAAGTTGAGGCCGAGGCGAAGGCAAATACACACAAAAGGCGAAAGAAAGTTTCGGCCGGAATTTCGCGCGGAATCCTTTTTTTCTTTGCGTGTTCGCGTGAATCGTCGAAAACGCGCCGAGCTATTTACTTTTTCGAGTCGTTAGATTACCTGCGTTGTTTGCTCAAGCACTTGAAGGGGCAGGGGGGTTTGAGGATTGGAAACCTTCTATAATTTCTTTTTACAAAAATATTAAACGAACGCTCTCTGAATGCAATTAAAAGAAATTGATGTCCATTGCAATCAAACTCGACTTGCAAGAAATTTTTGTAAAAGTTCTTGAATAACATCAATACTTCCTTTTTTTTAATATTGAGGAAAATCGAACCCGGCCTGAAGAATTAATCGCGAAAACCGCCGATGAATTTGCATTCGCACGACCGGAAGCGTGTTCGAATTGGATTCGATTTTGCAAAGAGCTCCGCGCGATGCCGCGTCACGCGACTTCCGGTGTAAGCCGATCTTTCGCTTGTCGGTGAATATTCGTGGTGACGGCTTCCGAATTAGTTCGCTAATGGCAGTGCCAAAGTTTCGGCCGCGGTTGCCGCTTTAAAATGGCTCCTGCGGTCGCTTAAGGCGAAACATGGCGGCCCGACTGGAACTCTGTATTATGCACTCACCATCTACATAAATAATTAAAGTCAGAAGACATTGTCACAACACCAACGAAAATTTTTTATTTAATTTACAAATATTACGCCATGCCAATAAGGATGTTTAAAAAAATTGAAATCACTTTTTAAGAATGAAGGTTCAAATAGTGAACACTTCGACGTCCAGAATGAACTCTCTTATGTGATAAAGAAATATTAATAAGTAAAGCGAATTTTATACAGGGTGACTGTTAATTAATCCGACAATCATCATCACGGACATCACTTCTTTTACTGGTTTAATTTTGTCGGGTTGATTAACAGTCACCCTGTATTTCGAAAAGTTTCCAGCACCGTCTAGGACACGCGTCGAAACGTCTGGAACCATCGAGATGGCGTGGCAAACTCAAAAATCGACTTATCGGCATTGCAAAGCAGAATTTCTTTTTCTTCAATTGTAGCGATTTTAATGCGTGATGTATAATACGAGAGGGCGCCGCGATCGGTTGGACCGGCTTTGTCGCCGCTTCACTTTGCATTGATATTAATGTGGGTTCTTTGTATTCCGTGTGCTTTTACGGACGGGACAACACGCGGAATTTATCAGGCGAGGCTGGCTCAAAGAATCACGATAAATAAACGATCGGCATGGATTGAGGGAATTTCTGTAAAAAGGGCGAAAAATTGTCTACATTCCCTAAATAGAGCTACAAGAAAAAGTGGGGGAAGTCCCAAATATAATCTCATCTCCTTTTGCATTCAAATTTGATTAGTATTAGTAATTAGTAAGACCAAACTTATTTTTTAGAATACTGCCTTCATTGCATGAGAAAGATGCTGATAGGTATCAACAGATGGCAGTCTCAGTTTCTAAAACCACGGCCAACTGAATCAAATAGGTTTTCTATGATTGGCAATTCTGCTTCTGTAAGCATATTAGAAGAAAACTTCCAAGTTTCGTTTTTTGAAAATGTCACTTTTAGTTGTCTGGGAGCCTTTTGATTTTCGATCGTCCCCAAGCAGTCTTCTTTTGTTTTCTGTTCATCCAATTCTGCACTTCGTCGGTGCTTGTCACAGATGTCTTTTGTTCCTTCTCGTCGAATTAATTCCCGAATCTGGTTGCTTTCTTTAGTCTTTGTAAAATTCTTATTTCTAAAGAACTCTGACTGGCTGTCGCTTTTTGGAAGACGTCCAAAATTTGTCGGCGATTTTTTTAAGGAAAAAAAATTCTTTTATTTGCAACGTAAGCCATTTTCGTAGTTTTTAGAATGAACTACAATAATTTGACGAAAGAGAACAGAAACAAATAACGTAGAAATATGAGGGGAATAGAAAACAGAACAAAAGAAAATCGGAATTGAGATAATTAAATCGCTAACAGGAAAAAAGCAAAAGCATGAAAAACCAAATAAAAATCGAATTGCGACGAAAAAGATGAACAAAAACCAAACACCGTGGATATACGAAGAATAAGGTAAATGAGAAAAAAACAAAAGAAGATCAACGATTCTATAACGAAGTGAAAAAAGATCGACTCCCCAATAGAAACTAAAAAAAAAAAAACTTATGAAGCTAAATATAGTAAAGGAGACTGTGGGTTAAGAAATAATTAAAAAAATTAATCTCCGCCCACAATCATTTTTATATCCGTAGATACGTATCTCTGCAGCCACCTTCAGTACACACACTACCAATTTTAAAGCACTTCATAAAACCTAAAAGCAATTATTATTTGATTTGCTCTTATTTGATTATGATTAGTTGGTTGTTAGATTTTATGAAGTGCTTTTAACTTAGTAGTGTTTGCACTGAAGATGGCAGCTTAGCTGCTGAAATACGTATCTACGGATATCAAAATTGTTGTGGGCGGAGATTAGTTTTTTTTTAATTATAACTTATGAAGCGTTAATTGCAACACATGTCGTTATCAGTGTCAGACTTTTCTAGAAAGTCTGAGCTTTAGTTTAAATAGTTACTCAAACGTCACTAGAAGCAGGCAATAATTCACTAAAAACAAATGCCGAAAATCAAACTGTGCCGAATAAAGATGCTTCAATATTCTAATTAAGCGTATTAGGTTTGGCAACACCGGTTTCAGTATTAAAAGACTGTTAAAATTGCAAAAGTAAAAACTAGAGTCGATGGCTCTTGTCAAAAACAGAAACAAAAGACGATCAATTGTTTAACAAATGCAAGAAATTAAAAAAAAAAAACGTTCGTCTTAACTTTTGCGTTAGGAATAAATTAAAAGCAATTTCGAATTTCTTTTTCATAAAAAAAGCAAACAAAACAAAATACTGTCAAAGAAATTCACAAAAAAAAACAAATAAAGAAACAAAATATAATCGGTGGATGGTAGAAAAGATTTTCGATTATCATTTCTCTTTTTGTTCAAGGTCAGCTATCGATCGTTATTCAGTTTTTTTCGTTGTTCTTCTTCTGCAAATTGTCAAAGTCGCGTTTTTGCAAAAATGTAAGAAATTTCTTTGCACATACCTTTGACATTTTATGACAGATGTCACCGCAAATTAAATCAACTCAAGTAATTACATATTGAACTCTTAAATCTTGAGTGGTTTGGTTAAAATTATTTTGAACTGAAATCACTAGATAGGTCAGTAGATAGGTCACTAAATAGGTCATAATGATATCACCATGTTAAGGACTTATTAGAAATAATTATCTGAAGTTTGAGTAGAAAGTCACCAGATTTGGCGTCAAAATCACTAAATTGGCAACACTGGGCATAAGTTTATAGATTTTGTTGGTAAAGAAGAACTCGACTTTTATGCTTGGCGAACATCTCTATTTATTAAATGAAAAAATCACTAGATATGTCACTAAACAGGTCATGATGTCACCAAATTTTCGATATGTTTGAAATTTCATGTCACTAAACAGGTCATAATATCACCAAATTTTCGACACGTCTTTCAGTTGTCTTTCTACAGAAAGTCATTAGATTTGGCGTCCACATCACTAAATTGGCAACATTGGGCATGACTTTACAGGTTTTGTTGGTAAAGAGGAACTCGATTTTTATGTATGACGAACATCTCTATTTATTAAATGAAAAAAAATCTCTAGATGTGTCACTAAACCAGGTCATGATATCACCAAATTTTCGACATTACTGAAATTTCTGTAGAAAGTCATTAGATTTGGTGTTAAAATCACTAAATTGGCAATATTGGCCATAACTTTACCGATCTGGTTGATAAAGAAGAACTCGACGTTTATGCTTGGCGAACATCTCTATTTATTAAATAAGAAATCAGTAGATATGTCAGTAAGAAGGTCATGACATCACCAAATTTTCTGAAATTTCTGTAGAAAGTCATCAGATTTGGTGTCAAAATCACGAAACTGGCATAAGTTAACTGATTTCATTGGTAAAGAAGAACTCGATTTTTATGTTTGGCGAACACCTCTATTTATTAAATGAAAAAATCACTAGATAAGTCATCAAACAGGTCATGATATCACCAAATTTTCGACACGTTTGAAGTTTCTATAGAAAGTCATTAGATTTGGTGTCAAAATCACTAAATTGGCAATATTGGCTATAATTTACAGGTTTTGTTGGTAAAGAAGAACTCGACTTTTATGATTGGCGAACACCTCTATTTATTAAATGAAAAAATCACTAGATATGTCACTAATATCACCAAATTTTCGACATGTCTGAAATTTCTGTAGAAAGTCATCAGATTTGTTGCCAAAATCACGAAATTGGCAGCATTGGGCATAAGTTAACTGATTTCATTGGTAAAGAAGAACTCGATTTTTATATTTGCGCGAACATCTCTATTTATTAAATCAAAAAATCACTAGATATGTCACCAAGCAGGTCATGATATCACCAAATTTTCGACATGTCTAAAGTTTCTGTAGAAAATCACCATATGTGGTGTCAAAATCACAAAACTGGCAGCATTGGCAGCATTAACTGATTCCATTGGTAAAGAAGAACTCGATTTTTATGTTTGCCGAACATCTCTATATATTAAAGAAAAAAATCACTAGGTATGTCACTAAATAGGTCGTAATATCACCAAATTTTCGACATGTCTGAAATTTCATGTCACTAAACAGTCATAATATTACCAAATTTTCGACACGTCTGAAGTTTTATAGAGTCAATAGATTTGGTGTCAAAATCATTAAATTGGCAATATTGCCCATAACTTTACAGGTTTTGTTGGTAAAGAAGAACTCGACTTTTATGATGGGCGAACAACAACGACAACAATTTATTAAATAAGAAATCAGCAGACGTGTCATTAAACAGGCCATGACACCACCAAATTTTCGAAATGACTAAACTCATTAGAAAAATTCTGAAATTTCAATATAGAGTCACCAGATTTGGCGTCAATATCACTAAACTGGCAACATTGGGCATAAATTTATATGTTTTGTTGGTAAAGAAGAACTCAATTTTTATGCTTGGCAAACATATCTATCTACAACATCTTTGTAAGTTTCCAGGCAATGGCGCAAGCAGAAATCAACAAAACAAAAAGCATACGTCATACAGAATCCACATCGATTATGACGAAACAAAGTAAATTGAATCAACAAGAGAAAAAAAATCGGTTTAAAGACACAATGAAATAACAAAGAAAGATAACTGAAACCTGCGTCGGCTTCAGCTTCCTTTTTTTTTATTATTTATGAATAAAAGTGAATCTTTTACTTGCCGAATTTATTTTCCAGGATGCAAATTGCTCGAATCGATTCTGTTTATTTAAGACCCGTTTACATTAGGTACATACATACATATTTATGTTAGAGAAGTTTAACTTTTACGCCACTTTCTAAACATATAAATTATCCAAAGCCAGTTATGGCAGAATAATAAATATTAAAGATACGTATATTATGATGTTTACAAACATTAAAAGTTATGTCTGCCGAAGCGCTTTGGCTTCTCGGAAACGCAAAGGGTAATTTGCTTTCGACTCTAAAAGATCTCTTACTTTTGGTTAAAAAGAAAATTCAAATCTCGTAACGCCGACGTCTTTCCGTCTCCTAATTAATTACAACTCGTTTTCGCTTGAAACAATCGAACGCGATGCAAGGTAAGGACTCGTTTAATGAGAAACTTCCCCGTGAACGAGGAAGTCGTGGATGTGACGTGAAATTGCAAGAACAAGTCCTTTAAGGGGTAGGTAATAAATATTATCAGAGAAGTAATTTATTGTCTCTGAAGCCGGGGCTTACTGTTTCCTAGTTATCCGCTTCGAATCGGCTTTTCATAATAAAGCTCGATTTACGTTTCTTTTTATCTTATCCAGAGAGTAACAAAACATGATTATTTGTCGCTGGAAGCAAGCAATTTGTGTCTCTCGTCTTTGCATGGAAACTCCTAAATTATTTAATGCAACAGTTTTATTATACTTACTATTATTTCCGAGATGGAAAGAGTGAAGCCCCGTTAAATATAGTATAGGTAGATTTGAAGGAGCTTTCTGATCGATTTAACAAAAGCACTCCCAGGAATAAATAAGGTCACGGCCGTAATAGGCGGTTTCTGTTTTTCTACTGGAAATCGATAAATTTAATTCTGCATGTGTTGACATTGAATACGGTTGAGCGTCGCGTCGTCAGCAACATAAAATACACCGCGACGGAACAATAAATCGAATCAATTCGAAGAGGGAGAAAGATAAAATGCATTCGTCGTTACTTTGTACACATACGTTTTGTTCAACTAGTGTAGCCAAGAAGTTTTGTAAAAATTAGATTCGATGTTATGCACTTCCTCCTCGTGTTTTGCTGCGATCGACTCGGCGGAACTTGGCGCGAACTTTCCGTTTCTTACTCTTCACCAACTTTGCCATTTCAAGTTTTAATGACATCTCTTCGCTTCCGCGTAAAAGATGCGCTCTGGGACGTCCCAAACATGAAGTTTCGTAGTTACGCTGGTTAAAAATTCAACGTGTAACACTACATAGTTTACAAGATACATTAAACTCAATCTATTAGAGCTTTAAATAAAAAAAAAAACAAGAAACTCTATAGTTTCATGCTCCTGTATGAAATTGAGATGTTTTTTTGGAAATATTATTGCATCCAATAGCTGACGCTCTAATACATTTTGAACCTCGATCCTCATTTGGCGCCATCTATTAATGACCACTGTTGTTATGATTTTGTCATTAGAGCTGGTGACTTTCTGTTGATATTTCAGACAAATTTTGCCAAATTTAGACATGTATGACATTTAGTGATAAATCTGGTGATTTTTTCATTTAATAAACAGAGACGTTCACCAAGCATAAAAAATTGAGTTCTTCTTTACCAACAAAACCTGTAAACTTATCCCCGATGTTGCCAATTTATTGATTTTGACACCAAACCTAATGACTTTCTACAGAAATTTCATACATGTCGATGCAATGACCTTCTTAGTGACATATTTCTTATTTTATAGAACAATTTTTAGTAACTTTATTTTCTTGCCTTTTCTACCCTCATGGATATAAGGCTGGTGGAGTTTTAATCTGCCGTCTTCCAAAAATCCTTCCATCTCTTCCTAATTCTGTCAATGACTGTCAAGCTTCTTTCCATTCTTTTCTCTACCTTCTCATTGACTCCTTTGCCTTTCCCCACCAGGTTCTTCCCTACCTAATCCCTATCTTCTCCTTCAGTTATCTTATTTTTATCCTCTCCTCCTTCATTCTTTTTATATGTTCTCTCTTGACATATTTCCCTTCCAAGTCAGGATGATTTTCAACCTTCTTTCCATTATTTTCCCCACCCTCTCGCTGCTTCCTTATCTTTCCCCTTCAAGATCTCCGTCTGCTTCTATCTTCCTTTTTAGTGATCCTGCCTCATACATTCTTCGTGCTATCCTCTCCTCCTTCATCCGTTTTACATGTTGTCTCCTTCAAAACTCCTTCCATCTCTTCATAGGCTGGATGACTCTTCTCCTGCTTCTCGTTGACTCCTTTGCCTTTCCCCATCAGGTTCTTCCCTACCTATCCCTATCTTCTCCTTCAGTTATCTTATTGTTATCCTCTCCACCTTCATTATTTTTATATGTTCTCTCTTATCATCTTTCTCTTCCAAGCCAGGATGATTCTCAACGCTTCTTTCCATTCTTTTCCCCATCCCCTCGCTGCTTCCCTACTTCTCCCTTCCAGGATCTTCTCCGTCTGCTTCTATCTTTCTTTTTAGTGATCCTGCCTCATACATTCTTCTAGTTATCCTCTCTCCTCCTTCATTCTTTTTACATGTTGTCTCCTCCAAAAGTCTCTTCCTATACGGGATCACTGTCAATGCACGTATAGGAAGGGTCGATGGGAATGAAAGGCAAGGAAAGAAGTCTAGCAATTATTAACTCTTCTTACTGTGGCAGAGGAATTTATAAAGAAATTTAAAAATTCCGGGCCCTTTTTTAATGCTTATTTAAAATGACATGACTTATTATTAAGAAATCTGGAGGGAGGTTCCTTCGGGTTCTAAACCAAAGACTCAACAGCAGAAGACCTCTTTTCTCGGCGTTTTCCCCGCCGTCGTTCCCGGGGCTTTAGGCGAAGGGTCTTCTTCCCTTCTTGGCGATTAACTTAAATAAAACTTCTTAAAATAAACAATAAAATAAAATAATAATGAAAAAATTAAAAGAAAAAGGGAGCTTGTTGTTTACTTTAGAAAATGCCACGCCCTCTCTGAAACGCCCTGGATGACTCTAAATGCTTGTTTTCATTCTTTTCTCCACCTTCTCGCTCTTTCCCCAACAGGTTATTCTCCGTCTTCTTGTTTAGTGGTCTTGTCTTATATATTCTTCTTGTTATCCTCTCTTCTTTCATTTTTTTTACTTGTCCTCTCTTGTCACACTTCTCTTCCTATCCTGGTTGACTCTCAATGTTTCTTTCCATATTTTTTTCATCTTCTCGCCGTTTTTATTCCTATCCGGTTTGACTCTCGGTGTTTCTTTCCATATTTTTTCCACTTTCTCGCTGTCTCCTCCCTCTTACCAACCAGATTCTTCTCCGTCTGCATTTATCTGCCTATTTAGTTGTCCTGTCTCATATATTCTTCTTGTTATCCTCTCTTCCTTCATTGTTTTTATTCGTTCTCTCGTTTTTACACTTCTCTTCCTATCCAGGTTGACTCTCAATGCTTCTTTCCATATTTTTCCCGTCCTCACGCCGTTTCTTTTCCTGTCAATGCTTCTTTCCATATTTTTTCCTCTTTCTCGCTGCCTTCTCTTTTTTACCCAACCATGTTTTTCTCCGTCTGCATTTATCTTCCTATTTAGTTGTCCCTCTCATATATTATTCTTGTTATCCTCTCTTTCTTCATTGTTTTTACTCATTCTCTCTTGTCACACTTCTCTTCCTATCCGGGTTGACTCTCAATGCTTCTTTCTATATTTTTCCCATCTTCTCGCCGTTTCTCTTCCTATCAATGCTTCTTTCCATATTGTTTCCACTTTCTCGCTGCCTCCTCTCTTTTACCCAATCGGATTCTACTCCGTCTTCCTGTTTAGCGATCCTGTCTCATATATTCTTTTTGTTATCCTCTCTTCCTTCATTGTTTTTATTCGTTCTCTCTTGTCACGCCTCTCTTCCTACCCGGGTTGACTCTCAATGCTTCTTTCCATATTTTTCCCCTCTACTCGCCGTTTCTCTTCCTATCAATGTTTTTTTCTATATTTTTTCCTCTTTCTCATTGCCTTCTCTTTCTTACCCAACTAGGTTCTTCTCCGTCTGCATTTAGCTTCCTATTTGGTTGTCCTGTCTCATATATTCTTCTTGTTATCCTCTCTTCCTCCATTTTTTTTACTTGTTCTCTCTTGTCGCGCTTCTCTTCCTATTCAGGTCGACTCTCAATGCTTCCTCCCATTTTTTCCATCTTCTCGTCGTTTGTCTTCCTATCCGGTTTGACTCTCAGTGCTTCTTTCCATATTTTTACCACTTATTCGCTGTCTCTTCTCTTTTACCCAACCAGGTTCTTCTCCGTCTGAATTTATCTTCCTATTTAGTGGTCTTTGACTGAAATTCACGCCCTAGGACTCTGAGTGATGTGCACGATCACACGACTACTGTCTGTATGATACCTAATCGTGAAAGTAGCTCTCTTTTACATGGTTTATACCAGAAATTCCGATTACGAACAACCTTGCATGTGAGCTTCAAGTTTCGCAATACCTCATGAGTCATCGAGGGCTTCTCCGAATCAGTTGCTCCATTTGATTTAAAACGAACAAACCTTTTTGCATAACAGCTGCATTCTCTATGAGTTGCCTTGACGACTATTTGATAATGTAATATGCAGCTGCTATTCTTCGAATTATTTTATTTAACGCTCCTATTAATTCGACTTGGTTGGAGATGTCAATCAAATTTGAACGAAACTTTGAGAAAAATAAGAGGGGATTGCAAATTTTGAGGTCCCGTCTGCGGAATGTGACAGACAGACAGACCCGAAGTTTATTTTAAACACGTCGGCCGATCGGTATTTGTTTTAGCTGCGCGAATAAAATAAAACAGGCGTGATTAATACCGGCCGCGTTTACTTTACAATCTTCGCCGGTAATTATTATTGTTCTGCCGTGTTTTCTTTGCGCTAAATATACGCGCGCGAAGATGAATTATCCCGATCTTGACGCGGCCGTATTTCATTATCGGCCGCCTCGTGCGTAATCGCGGAGAAGAATTGTTTGTTATTGGTTGCCGCCGCGAAGAAATCAATCACTCGGCCGAAAATCGATCGGCCGATGCGGTGATTCACGCGCTACGCATCTTCCGAGATCGGGGGGGCCCCCCCTTCGAAGCTAAATATCCGAGATAATTAATTAGGGCCGGGCTAAATGTGGAAATTAAAAAAAAAAAGAAGCGGAGGTGGTGAAGGAGCTTTCAAAGCGAGCTTTCATTCCCCCGGATGGATTTCGAGATCGAATTCGATAAGAATCGGAAAACTCGGTTAATTCACTTTGAAAATTCAGCGGATTTATTTATTATGCGAGGCGCTTTAAGGACGATTCGAAAATTCGTCCTTTTGAACTGAACCTCTCGAATTATGCAAATGCAAGTCTTCAATTTTGTACATCAAACACCGATTTGTAGCATATATTTACACTTTGAAGCACAGCCATTAAATTCGACAAATAGTGTTAGCAATATTCATGGCCTACTCTGAATCATTTTATTTTCGATCGCGTGTCGCAACTTTTGTGGCTGCGTCACTGAAAGTTGCGCTTAAATTTAAAATAACGAGATATGCAGTGCTAAACAAGTCTAAGTGACTTGTCGAAATGCCGATTGTAAAAGCTTCGTGCTCATTATTTTACAATTTCACGCTCGAAAAAGAAAAGGAAACTCGCTGCACCGATTCCCCGCTGTTTGTCGTGGAAAAGTTGCCAGAACCGGAAACTTTCCGCGTCTTATTAACTTTACCATTTCAAGTTGCTCGCAGAAAACAGCGTGAATAATAAACCTATTATTTTTATAAACTCGGGTCGTCTTATTACGTGAAGAGGTATCAGCTGGTTCGGAAGAACAAATCGATAATGATTTTCTGTTTGTTATTCTATTAATGTACTCTGCGAATTCGTAACCGTAGTTAAGTGAGGATCTAAACAATCTCAGAAAATTCATTAAAATTTTCCAAGTTGAAAACAAATCCACCTCTTTTTCCTTTTTACGAATCACCCGAGTAAGCTATACGTACCTACTTTAACAGAATCCTCAGGCACGACCGCTTTACTTCGCGAGCGTGTATTAAATTTTTTAATTTACGCCAGGCAAACAGAAGCCCGCTCGTGTTTCAAAACGCAAACAATGAAGAAGACATTCCGCCCCAAGGCCCCGCGGGCGGGCGCACGAGGTTTCTATTTAGCGTCGTCGGTCGGTCGACGCGGGCGGTATTCAAGGGCGCATCTTCCGAGAAATGCGCGGACTTAATCAGATCAATATTTCGCCTAATTTATGCAGGCGAGGAACTGGAATGTGCACAACGACGGAACTCTAATATTTGGATTTCCAATTATTTCGGGCTAAGACGTGCATAATGGAGTTCGTAGGGCCAACAAGTTCGCTCCGCCATTGTTCGCTCTAATCTCGGCGACGCGAAACTTATGTTTGACACGTTTTGCAATTTAATGCCCGTGAAATTCAATAGATGGTGCTGGTTTCCATAACATTTTTTTTTAAATTGAAGAAGACGCCTATAAATCGTGATGTACAATGCCATTCATAAAATCAGAAACATTTTTGGCAATAACTTAATATTGAAAGTAAAAAGGGTGTTTCATAAATCATAAAAAAAAGTGAGTGAGGTCACAGAGTGCAATTGTTTTCAAGTTTATTAGACATTGGCTAGGTTGTTTTGTTAAATATGCTGTGCATGGCTTTTGTTTCTATTTTTATTGATTTTATTTTTTTATTTTACATTGCTTACCAAAATATCATCGCGTACACGTTCCTTAATTTTTCGCCTCGAGTTACGAAACACCTGTATAAGAAAAAATGCCAAAAAAGATATTGCTTGCACTTAATTTTGTCTGATTGTACGAACGAGTATAGGAAAAAAAAAGTTAAATACTTTTCGAATTTCTGCAATTCTTCGTTTTTGAAAATTTCAACTTTTCAGATTTCCCGCCAATTCAATTTAGACACGATTGTTTGTTTTTTGTTTTGATTGTGGGAGGAACACTAGTTCGTTGTTAAATATTCTTGCAGAAATCAATAATAAAAGCTTTTCCCGAACTTTACGAATGGGCACTGTATGTACAGTCGTGAGCATTACATTTCGGTCGTCACTGTCAACCAAAACGTCAATTTTAATTCCAGACATCAAAACATTTTAGATAAATATCTTATTTTTTACCAAGGAAGTGTCATTTTTAGCAAAATACAAGGCAGATACAAATGATGATCTGAATTTATTGCTCGCGACTGTACTTTCCTATTGAGAAACTCACTAGATGGCGCTGAGTTTCGTTTTTCATTTCCACGGGGTACGTTTAAAACTTTTGCTTACTGGAAGGCCAAATTTATTAAAACGCAACTGTCATGACGTAAATCGTAGTAGTTGATAGAGATGTCACATAAGTAACGATTTTCAGAAGTACAGTCGAAGCAAAAAACAGTTTCCTGTAATTGTTCTTTACCATTTCTTCTTTTTTAAAAGGCATTGTTAATGATTTTAACAAAAATGTTAAGTTTGTCAAAATTTTTAAATGACATCTACTTAAACAATAGCGCTCCGAGAAAAGAAAACAATTACAGGAAACTGTAATCTTATTTCCGATTGTAAACAGCAGATGTAATAATTTGACATTAATCAACACCATGCCCTCATTTGTCTTCATATAACCTTCAAGTATTCTTGCTTGCTAATTTGTCAGCCTACAAAGAAATTTCGAATCGATTAATACGTGAGAAAGTCACTAGATGGCGCTGGTTAGCAACAGAATTACTCATTGAAGTGATACTTTCAACTACAAATATGTGCACGAGTTTTATTTCATCTAAAATTTAACAGATGTCGCCAACAATTATTTTATTATAATGAACACAACTGTCATCTACTTAAACAGCAGCGCTCTGACAAAAAAAAAACAATTACAGGAAACTGTTTTTGTCTATTATTTCTTGTTTCCGATTGTAAACAGCAGATGTAATAATTTGACATTAATCAACACCACGCTCTCATTTGTCTTCATGTGACCTTCAAGTATTCTTGCTTGCTGATTTGTTAGCCTTCAAGGATATGAGTCGATTAATACGTGAGAAACTCGTTAGATGGCGCTGGTTAGCAATAGAACTAGTTAGATTTAAGAATATTCCATACAAAAGCGAACTCATTATTATTTTATTATAAAGAACACAACTGTCCTCTCGTTTCTCGATTTCAGATTTGATTTTTTTAATGGCTATTATTGATGTAAAGAAAAGTTTAGATCGCTTTTTGACTTAATATTGCATAATTGAAGTAGTTTTTGTTGAACCACTGGATCAACTAATGTAAGAAAACGTCATTAGATGGCGCTGGTTAGCAACGAGAGGCTTCTTTTAGAAATTTTCCTACGAGACCATTCTATAAAGAATTTATTGATATAAATCTGAACTGTAGTAATGTACGGGGTGTTCCAAACCTCTGAAATAATCCAAAAATGAAATGCCCTTTTATACAGTGCTCGTCTAAAGTCGGTTTCCCCCCTCCACGTTAATTTTGGAACCAAGTAAGATAGAAAGTTTAGATAAAAACAAAATTAATACTCATAAAAAATACTAATTTTTGAGGCACACTTACTTTAGAATATGCTCTAGATGGCGCTGTGCGTGCTATGAACTACAATAAAAAATATAGCGTTCCATCTAAAAAATCATAAATTAGATACGTAACTTTTAGATGAACCACCCTCTGTAGTTATTTTTTTGATAAAATGTATATAAAAGGGATTCTTCGACTATTTCATCCTATGCAGTTTAGGTAGTGACATCCTGTGGCCGATTTTTGACTTAATACTGCGTAAGAATTAATAAGTAGCAACTTGAACTATTTTCTACTAATGTTCTCGTTTGAGAAATATCTAGGACAGATCAGTTTGACTGCAGTGGAGTTCTCTAGCTACTTCTCTGCCGAAGAGACCCCTAATAGAGCCGAAACAGCTGTCCTCGAGGAATCCGTTGCAATCAAAACAGACTTGCAATAAAATTTTATATTCATATAATTCCCCAAAACAAAAGAGGGAGAGACGAATTTTCTTGTAATTCACACGATATTCAACAGGTGTCGCCAACCACTTGATAAATTTCAAACTAAATCTTTGCCTTTTTTGATGCCGACGAAATTCAAGAGATGGCGTTGACTTATATCTAAATTTATTCTCAAAGGATTTAATAATGAATAAACTTTGAAACGATTGTTGTATGATAAAAAGATGCCTCGTTTTCATTCTAAAGTCAACAAAATTTAATAGATGGCGCGGCGTGTTGATTATTATATAGGGCGACTGATACATGGCCGGATATCTCGAATGGCGTGTTAGTAAAGCTATATTGCAACAGATTTAGCCAAATATACTGGGTGTGTTTGAAAGAGTGTCCGAAAATGAACACGGATACAATATAAAACAAATAAAAAAATGGCAGCTTTTTATTTTTCTTTTTTTTGTGTTCATTTTGAAATTAAAAAAAATACTTTCATAAATTACTGGTACACGCTACTGATTTTGAATTTCCACTAGCTTTTAAATAATTTGAAAATTCCGAGAGTTTCCCTTTAGTTGTTTACATTAGTCTTCTGTGTCAAAATTAATAATTAGAAACATAACGGGTCACCGAGTGGCTAAGCAGTTAGCATAGCCGATTATGGGAGTCGTGTCACTCGGGCGACGTGAGTTCGAATCTCTTTTCAGAGTTCGTTTTTAATGGTTCTTTTCCCTTTTATTTTCAAAAGAAAATCAAATTTACTGTTGATTTTCTTTTATTTTCAATGTTTTCTAATTTTTTGTACCTCTTACAATCAGATATTACTTTTGTGTTTGTTTAGTTTTTAGACACCACGGTGTGTTGGATTTGTCGAAATGAGTTTTGGTTTCTTGCTTTTCTTTCTTCCTCTTCTGTTTTTTTTTTTTTGCTTTTCAGTTTATCTCTAATTAATGAATTTTCACTCCCGTTTGGATCACTTTCTCTCTTTTGTTTCTGGTTTTAGCTTCATGTTTGTATTTCTTATTTAATTCTATTTTTTTATTGTACGATATTTTTTCCACTTTTCTTGTCTCATTGAACATTGAAGTTTCGACAGAGAATTGCATTTTTTCTTGTTTCTTTTTCCCCTGTTAAAGATCAATATTCTGAATCATGAATAGTTATTGTCAGAAAATGGATTTCTAACTTGTTGACTTCTAGGTACTTGCTTCATGCTAAAATTTATCTTTTTCCTGTTTTACAGCTTTCATTTGTTTTCATTTATTTTTTTTTATTTTCCTTTTGATCAATTAACTTTTTTGTTTCTGGCAATAACACTATTAACTTTTCAAGTTTGAGAAATAAGAAAACAATGCAATCCTTTGTAACAAGAGCTGTCAAAAGTTTAGGTTAAGAAAGCGTCGCACAGCTAGCGCCAAGCGGAGTACGCTTGAACCACAATTTCCCTGGACCACAATCGCGTGAATTAGAAAAAAAAAATAGTAACAACTATTAATAAGAAAAATAAACAAAAGAAACAATCTTAATGATTCGACAAGAAAGAACTGAAAGGGACGACGTGGAAATACGAAGAAACAAAACAAAACAAAACAAAAACACAAGAAACAAGAAAAAATTAAATAGAAATTCATTTTCAAATGTTTCGCGCCGATTTTTCATTTGTTATTCTTTGTTTGCAAAACAATCATGAAATGCAAAGAAACAATTGATAAGTTTAAGTTGCAACGAGTCTCTCACCGGAAACCGTTGATCCTCCTTCATTTGTTATTTATAGCTCACGAAAAGAAACAAACAAAAAAAAAAGAAATGCAGACACAAATGAAAATTTGATTTATTTGATTTTCAAAAGCTGCCGGTCCCAATAAATGATGACATGGAAAGAAACAAATGATAAAAATCGGAAATCGGTGATTCTTCATTTGTTTTTTTATTGCTTACAAATAGAAACAAAAACAGAAAAAAAGAAACGCAAAGAAACAAATGAAAGCTTGATTTATTTGATTTTCGTAAGCTTCTCATCGGAAATCGTGGACTCTTTTATAAAAAGCAACAAAAAATAATGAAGTACAAAAAAATAAATGAAAGTCCGATTTTCAAAAGCTTCGCGCCGATTTTTCATTTGTTACTTAGAAACAAAAAGATAATTGAACACAAAAAAAAAACAAATGAAAGCTTCTTTTCACTTTTAAAAGCTTCCCGAAATCGCGAATTCTTTTCAAGAAAGAAACAAAGACAATGAAATGGAAAGAAATAAACGCAAGCTTCGCGTCGATTTTTCATCTGTTACTTTTTTGCTGACAAAAAAAAAAAACAAAAACTACTGATCATGGATGTTTGTGCTGTCTAAGAATTTAGACCCAGCTTCCTAAATACACTTCGCGATTGACTGGAATGGTTAACACCGTAAGACAAGAATGCAGCATAGTATTGCTGCGCAAAGCAAAAGTGAGAAAGAAAAAAAAAAAGAACCATAACGACGAATTTTATTTGAAGAAATTTTCTAATTCACCAGTGTCGCCAAGACCTAGATAGAATACAAAAAAATTACACATTAAATTTGTTTTTAGCAAAAAAATTGTTTACTCGTACAAGGTTATGTTTTCAGCCACATTTCCGAAAACATCCTATATCAGAAATATTATAAAAAAAGTCAATTTCTTTTAGATATTTCAATTTTTGTGTTTTTTTTTTTTAAACCCATTGCTTACTCTCATTAATATTAAAATTAAAGAATATAATAAAACTTTCTTTCAAGATTTCAGTTCCTCTCGCGAGATGACACATCAAAACACATTATGTATCAAAAATCTTGTTAAGTACTTCGACGAAAGAAAAATAGAAAATCTAAAACGTCCGCTTGTAAAGGATAACTTCGAAAAATTTGTGCGATTCAAACGTATTTATTGCGACATTTATTATTTTTTTTAATTTTAAACATTAGTGAGAACATGTAGTGGGTCTCTAAAGAAAACACAAAAATTAAAGTATCTCAAAAACTATTGACTTCTTTATAATGTAAATTTTGCTAAATCAGTTACAACTGAGCTCCACTAATACAAGATGCACGTTTATGTATCAGTCACCCTGTATAAGCTGAGCTGAGCTCCACTAATACAAGATATACGTTTATGTATCAGTCACCCTGTATAAGTAATGGGACACAGAGCAATAGTAGATCCCTGACATCAAAAGATTGTGATTTGTTAGCCTTCAATGAAATTCCGAGACGATTAACACGTGAGAAACTCGCTAGATGGCGCTGGTTAGCAACAGAAGCACTTAGAATTAAGAATATTCCATACAAAAGGGAGCTTTATAATGTAAATTTGGCCAAATCAGTTGCAACTGAGCTCCACTAATACAAGATGCACGTTTATGTATCAGTCACCCTGTATAAGCTGAGCTGAGCTCCACTAATACAAGATATACGTTTATGTATCAGTCACCTTGTATAAGTAATGGGACACAGAGCAATAGTGGATCCGTGACATCAAAAGATTGAGATTTAGCTAAACTCACTTAGCCCAAAAGTCGTTGATAATCAAGAAGATTTCAATTTTCTTCAATAATTTTGCCTTAAGAACTGACATGTAGGGACCTTGACGCGCGCTTTGGGTAAATCATCTTCTTTCGTCAGTATTTTTTGTTGGTCTATTCAAGAATTCCTTGTTATAAAATTCTTGTACCAAGTAAATTTAGCGTTAAAAATAGACAGGACTATACGTAATCAGACCCCGGAGAATACTATGTAATTGAATGACATAACGATATGCCATTAACAGGTAAGAAAACACATTCGGACCAATTTCCCCATTCTAACTTAATTTGATAACGACAATTCGACGTCGCCTTCCATTGATTTATTATGCGCGCTAATGGCCTCTTTATTAAAATATTCATGCGCGGCGATAATATTTTTCCGGCCTTGAACCTTGGATAATTGTACGTACGAACAAATTGATTCCGCTTTCGCCGGGCTAAATTATTTCCTAGCGCCCATTACGCTCCACATAAGGGGGATTCTCCTGCCCCCGTTCGCGTAACTGCACGACCTAAACGCGAGACAATGGAGACAGCTCCATTAAAGGTAGCGCATAAATTATACACACCTATATCCTTGGCCGGTAATAATGGAAGCGACTAAACGATCGATTGAACGAAAAGCTTACGTTTACCAAATTACTTATACATACAGGTGTCCCCTCCAAACAGACGTATACGTTCTCTCAAATTAATTTTTTTTTACAGGGTTTGATCCTTTAGAGCCGTTCGTCTTCACAAGGATGAAATCGAGTTATCCTCCTCACGTTTCCCCCAAGCATCGCAAGAAATAAAGGAATGTAAGTATGCGCCCCCGAATAACATCGGCGACACAAAGTACGAGATGAATAAATTATTTTCATTTCGGCCGACTTTTCCATTAAAAACCTATCACGAAACCGTTTCGGCCGTAAATCCCGATAACGGACGGACGGACGGGGGGTTGCGGGGGGCGGCTTATTTAAAGCTAGCTCGCTCGCTCGCTTGTGAACGGTAAAAATTTCATCGCCGTTTAAATTCATATTCCCCCCGAATTAAGGGCATATATTTTTGATGATTTTTTTCTCTGCGAAGCTCCGCGGTTGGGGGTTTTTGGGGGGGGGTGGAGGAGGCGAATGAATGAATATTGATTGGGTTTTAATCGAGTTACGCGCGTCTGTTAAATTTTGCCGCCCGCTTAATTGGCCCGCTGAAATTATTATGACTTAGATCGCATTATGTTAAATTTTTTTTTAGGGGGGAAGACCAGGAATAATTTATTATTACGGCGCGGCGGCGTCGCCCGGGTGAAATTTAATTCCTGACGGACGTTCCTGGAGGTGCGATCGAATTATTTTTAATTAATCGGATTTGCCAGATTCCTTTTGCAAAAATTAATTTAGAAAGGCCGAATAATTTTTGGAATTATAAATACTGAGTGGAAAATCAAATAACTATAACTCGAATATACAGGGTGTAATCGATTAAGTTTCACTTACTAATACTGTAAGTTTTTCATCAAACAAGAGAATTAGTTCCGCTGCAAACTGACCTATCATAAGAGTTGCATCGTGTTTTGTTTCGAATCCTTTCCTCGTGCGTCTGCGATGAGGTTTTTATAAACTCATCGTAAAACAATAAAGCTCCAGCAAAATTCAGAGTCACTGGCATTGATTTTTGAATTAATTATTATAAGCCAATTTGTACGTATTGTTAATACAGTTTATAACTGCTGCTCGTAAAAGTGTAGCGACTTGCATCATTTACTACCAGACAGGTTGATGGCGCGTGCATGTTACAAACCAGTTTGTAACATAATGACCGGTACCTTTTAACAATTTATTTATTTATTTGTTTATTTATTTTAAGGAAGAAAGAGTACGAAGGTTTATTTTTTTTATCAAACGATCATCGTAGTTTCGGTGGATCTTCTTTTGTCTTCAAATATTATTGATGAAAAAGAAAAAAAAAATAGGAAAGAATTCAAAAACCGGTAGACTTTTCTTTTCTTTTTAATTCATGAGAAGGAAACTTCAATGGTTTCTCTCTCATTCTACTTTTATTGTAGAGAAAATTGTAATTTTATTACACAGTCGATTCTCATTTAAAATCAACTTTCGTTTGTCATTTTTTTTTTTAAGAAAAGCATTTCGACTTTCCTAAGTAAAACAAACAAAAAAATTAACAAAAGACTATCGACTTTGATTGAATTGGCTTCCGGTTGGAACCGCGTCACAACTGCTTCTACTGGCGACGTTTCGTATTCTATTGCAGAAGAACTTCCTCATGGCTGCAACTGCTGCTGCTGGTAGTGTTGCTGCTACTTCTTCACCGCCAGTGCAGCAGCAGCAGCCCTGAGGAAGTTCTTCTGTAATGGAGAACGAAACGTCCGCAGTAGAAGGAGTTGTGACGGAAGCCAATTCAATTATGAACAACGGCCGCGGAAGCCTCCAAGTTAGACTATCGACTTTCATTTGTTTCTTTATTTGTCTTTTAATTGTGGAATAATAAAACAAAAGAAATGATAAAAAAAACGACCGGCTTTCATTTCTTTTTCTCTGTTGCTGTCAAAATAGATAAAAATTTCAAATGTCTTTCGTTTCTCACTTTTCTTTTTTTAATTAGAGAAAGGAACAGTGTGGGAAAATATTCTTCTTTCCGATGGCTTTTGTTTGTTTTTAGTCATTGGATGAACAAGAAAATTGTCCAAAAAAAAAAAATTCCGCGTTTATCATTTGTTCTTTTCTTGTTTCTTGAGAAAAGAAAGGAAATGTTTGTTTGTTTCTTTGTTTTTTTTTGGGAAAACTATATCGATTTTCATTCCAGTTCTAAAACAAAACAAAAAATTTGCAAAAGACGGTCGACTTTCTTTTGTTATTTTTTTTTCTTTTAATTGATGCTGGCCAAGCATATAAAAATTTTGTTTCTCTCTTTTTTTTTTTTTTAATCTCTTGAGGAGGAAATGGCGAAAGAAAAGCTCCTTCAAAATAAATTTAAAAAAGCGTTCAAAACCGCCGCATTTTCGATGGCTTTTGTTTGCTCTTCAGTCATCGGACGCAGAAGAAAATTGCAAAGAAAACAATCGACTTTCGTCGTTTTCTTTTTCTTTTAATAACTTTTTCAAATTAATTATTATTTTGAAGATCTTTCCCTTCTTTTTTCTTGAATAGACGACAATCATTTGTCATTGGTTTTTTTTTTGCTTGTTTTTTAGTACAAATATTTCTATTCTCGTTCGACGATCGACTTTCATTTGTTTTATTCTTTTCCTTTCATAATTGACGCTCTCCAAATTTATAAATATTTCAATTGTCTTTTGCGTCTCTCCTTTCCGACTACATTTTGAAGGGTCTCAAATTTTTTATTGTCATTGTTTTCAGGTTATTCGTTGGTTTTCACGAGTGTTAGTTTTTGTAAACTTTACCTGACGGCTGTCAAATTGAAAGTTCATTTGTTTAGTATTTTTTTGGTTATATGTTGTAAATGTTCTTCCGGGTCTTCCTCTGAGTAGAATTTTCAAGAGAATCGCTTTGGTCTTGACGACGTTTTGGCATCTTTAGGTCTTCTCTGCTGCTGCTAGTCGAACAGTTCAACGAGAAGCAGAACCAAGCAAGCAGCAGAAAAGACCTGAAGATGGCAGATGTGATTCTGAAACTTATTCCGATTACGCATTGTATACGGCCCGTTTCAATGAAGATATACCAAACTCGGTATGACGGTAGATATCGTGAAAAGAAATAAGGTTTCCATAAAAAAAAAATTTAATTGAATAAATTTTGAGAAAAATGAAGGGAGAGGAGAATCTTATATTTTTAAAACGTACAATAGAAGAGGGCGAAGAGGATAACCCTCGTTCAAAGAATCGGTTTATTGCTTTATTGCCACATAAAATGTCGCGCCTCAGATGATATGACGAAATACATTTAGTCCGTTCTTATTAACGTTTTAGTAAGGAGCGAAGCATAATTTCCGTTAATTTGGTATAGTTTATACTTTTCATTTTTAAGTTTATTAGTGTATGTAAGTGTGTTTGTGTATGCGTTGGTGTGTTTGCGATGAGCGATTTCACGTTTCGAGAATATGCAATCAACCGATACGTTAACAAATAAGTTTTTGTAGTTGACAAACGAGTTAGCAAGTGTATGGAGATTTTGTAATTGAATAATTTAATTAAAAGGTTCTGAAAATAATCCAGAAAATTTAATAAAAACACCGCCGTGGTTGAGTGAAAGAAATTTGTGTGACATTAATTTGTTTTATACTTTTAAGCGATAGATATTCTGGTGGGCGCAAAAAGACAAAAATAAAAGAAGAAAAATGAAAGCAAAAAAAAAGCGTCTATTTTTAAAGACCCGCATCTTTTTATAGCGCCTCTTTGTTTTGAGTACTTAATCCTCTCGAATAAATTAAGCCGAAAATTGGGCGAAATAATATCGCCGATGAATGAAGACCACTCCGGCCGGCGTTTATTTAAGAGAGCCGAGTCGCAAGGTAAATATTTTAAATTCCCGAATATCCAAAAGTTTATCGGCGTTTATTTTTACGCCGGAGTATATTTCCAGATCTTTATTTTAATAACGGCGAAATTTAAATTAGAAAAAATAAAGAAATTAGTGCCGCACCGAAATAAATAATTATCCATCCTCTCCGGCTTGCCCTGTCCGTCCGTCGTAAATAAACGACGGAAACCCGTGATCGCCGGCAACTTCCGAGAGAGGAGGGCCCCAGATTCCGACGTGCGCCGGGAATACGCAGGAGAGGGCCTATTTATAGGTAGAAAATTCGAGAGGTCCGAATAAATATTTGAAACGCCTGGATACCGTTGGGTTTTCATCATCGTCTGATGCGTTTCATTTACGAATTTTTTTTTCTATCTTCAAGAGAGGTTTATTAAGCGAACTTTAGCCAAAAGAAATTCAAGTTTCTATCTAAATAATTTTTTTTATCATTGAAAAATGTGTGCAGGGTAAACTAAACAAGAACAGATTTGTTGGTGTGCATCCAACCGCAGAAGCGATAATTTCAATTCACCACAAGAAACCCTTCGAATGGCCAGGCAACAGAAGGTATTGATTAAAAGCCGGAATCAGAGCGGGTCACAAAACGAACAATCAACGCGTTTGCATACGTAGCCACTTTGAATGTGTGTGTGTGTGTGTGGAAATGGTGACCCAGCGACTTCATTATTCAACCGGATTGAAACGGCCGCTGAAAATTTAAACTGTAATCCTTGCCCCACAATACTACCCCCTGAATTTATGATATTAACTGCACAGACGTTTCCATGCCACGCGATTTTTCGGCTTGTGCAGAACCGAGCGAGAGCGGGGCCCCAAAGTCGAAAATTCTGCTATTCAGAGTTCAAGTGGATAATAAACATCCCACATCTTCGGATTTATTGATCCAGATGTTCCTATTTTTTGCACGAATTTCAAGTACGAGCGATGACATAGAAACGGCCTTAAAAATATTGTGGAACATATAAAAAAAAAAAACAACTTAGGGAATACCATACGATTGAAGCCAATAAAAAAAATTGTTTTCATTGAGATACAGAGTACTACCGAAATCGAGTTATTTCAATATTGATATTGAAAAGGTTTTCCCTCTTATCAAGTCGATCGATTTAGGCTCAAATCTGTGTGTGTTTCTTTGCCTGGCTTTGGTTTTCCATTCCTTTATATTTTTTTCTTTTAGGACTGCCAGAAGTGCTTTGTACCGACGCGACCTTCTCCTTCTTCTATCGTAAGGCTATGGTTTTTGGTACTCTTCCTTTCCGCATCCACTCAACATGTCCCAGCCATTATAATCTTCTTGCCTTAACAACCAAGTCTTGTAGATTTCCTCTTACATTCGTTCTCCGTTCATAACCGTCTTCTGTTTTCTTTCCTCCCACTATCTTTCTAATTATCTTCCGCCCCCATCTTTTATGCGTCGCTTTATTTAGGATCCAAGACTTATATTGCTATTGGCCTGGTAAGTGATAACTGGCCACCCCTTGATGGTTGCTTTGCCCTTAGAAAAAGGTTTAGAGATTCAGCGCATTTGTTTGCTTTGCACTTTCTCGATATCCTGGCTCCCAGATAAACGAAATCCTCCACCATTTCCAATTTCGTCTTTCCTATATATGTCACCACTTCCAAATCTTCCTCGCCCAACGGTACTCTTATGCTCTCCTCTTGGTTTACTTGTAGTTCCCCATCCAATATGTGTTTCCCTCAATCTTTTTGTTGGCACCTCTAATTCTTTCTCGTTCCTGGCTATGATCGTTACGTCATCCGCCAGTAGTTATATCTTCCGCTTGATTTAAGTTGGTGCCCCTTATATTTTGTTCTCTAATACTACATTGATGAGTGGGATTGAGAGTGCCTAAGCCAAATTTGGATCGCGAAGTTTTTGAAAGTTTGACTTCCCACTCTAAAATTACTTGTCTGTCCTTTTTAGTGTCGTTCTAATTTAGGTTTGCTAGTCCTCCAAAACACTTTGACTGTATTGACCAAATCATACGCCTTCGAAGAGTACTCCCATCGCAATGTCATACTCGTATCGAGTCATTAGGGATTCTTTCATGATAAATATTTGATCTGTTGGCGCTCTTCCTTTTTGGAAGCCTGCCTGGTATCCCCCTGAGCCTCCAAAGTTCCCTCTGACCTTCTTTCGATTAGTGTTGCTTCTATTTTGTAGGTCACATCTAGCAGAGATAAATCTCTGCAGTTGTGGCACACCGTTTCATCTCCATTTTTTAGAATAGGGATTATCGTAGCGTTTTCCCAGCTTTTAGGCATTTGTTCTTCTTACCATGAACTAAGTGTTAAGTGAAGTAATTGGTTAGTTAGCTAGCACCTTTGCTCCATAATTAAGATTCTCTGCCATTATTCCATTTTTTTCCAGGCTCCTGTTGTAAAGTTTTTTTTTTTAATTTCCTCTACTTCATTGTGAGTTCTGGTATTGGGTCTCTTTCTCGTGATCTTGACGTTATATCCTCATTTCCTGTTTCTGCCCTTTCGTTTAGCATGCCTGAGAAGTATTCTTGTCATCTCTCTATGATCTTTTCTTTCTCTCGTACCAAGTTTCCGTCTTTATCTTTGATACATAATGTTTGGCTGCTTTTCTTTTTTCTCTTATCAAGTCGATAGGTGGACACATTGTATATAGCCCTCTCCTTCTTCTGTTCCTTCGTTTAGCATACCTGAGAAGTATTCTTTCTCTCCTACCAAGTTCCCGTCTTTATCTTTGATAAATAATGTCTGGCGTTTTTCCTTTTTTTTTATCAAGCTCTTTCCTTTGCATGGCTTTGGTTTTCCATTCCTTTATATATATATTTTTTTTTAGGTCTGCCAGAACTGCTTCGTACCGACGCGACGTTTTCTACGTCGCCCCCTTCTTCTTTTGCTCCTTCGTTTAGCATGCCTGAGAAGTATTCTTGCCATCTCTCTATAATTTTTTCTTTCTCTCCTACCAACTTCCGGTCTTTATCTTTGATAAATAATGTCTGGCTGCTTTCCCTTTTTCTCTTATCAAGTCGATAGGTGGGCATATTGTATATACCAGCCTTATATGGGCCATTTAGGCCTAAAGCTGAGTGATTTTCTTCCACTCTTTTCTTTGTATGGCTTTGGTTTTCCATTCCTTCATTTTTTGCTTTTAGGTCTGCCAGAACTGCTTCGTACCGACTCGATCCTTCTTCTTTTTCTTCTTCCTTCTTCTGTCCCTTCGTTTAGTATGCCTGAGAAGTATCCTTCCATCTCTCTATGATTTTTTTTCTCTCCTACCAAGTTCCCGTTTTTATCTTTGATAAATAATGTCTGTCTGCTTTTACTTTTTTATAATATAAATATAAACTAATTCCATCGTTCCCGTCTTCTCTTCTGTTTTCTAAGTTCGCTTTCTGTTTTTATCTCGACTTTTACTAGGAAATGTCAGAATTTATGTCTGCTTCTCTACAGAACTTGACATTTTTTTATCACCTGATGTTTCTTCTCCACCATAACATGTTCTATTTGGTTTCTGTATCTCATACCCACATATCCTTCTGTATGTCACACGTGCTAATTACTTTCATTTGTTTCTTCTCAGCAAACTCAATCGGTCTCTTCTCGTAACCAGTTTAACGTTGTTCTCGTTTAACTTGATATACACGTCCTCTAATACCTCGTAGAAGACGACCTTCTCCTCCTCTAATTTTTCCTGTGTTGGTGGCTATGCGGTAGTTTCCTTCTATTTCTATGTGGCACATTCTGTCTGTGAATTTCTTTACTTTTTCCTTTACTTGCTTGCCTACTAGGAAGCCGACACCATATCTTCTTGCTTCTCCACGTCTTAATACGTCAGAAAGTGCACTTTATAAGGAAAAATTTCATGCCTACAAAGTGCACTAGGTGCAAGAGCTTCCCGATGATGATTTTGATCGATGGAACTCTTTAAAGCAAATCTAGCACTCAATAGAAATCTTCTCTTTTCTGATAAGGGAACATTTAGCTTAAATGGTACCGTCAGCAAAAATCTGTGTGATGGTAACAGTACTAAAAAAAAGTAAAAATCGACGTGCCCGAGAATTTTTCTCAACCATGTTATAGAATTTATCCGTTACTTTCAGGAAACGGTATAGAATTATGTCGGCCGAAATTCGCTCGTCTGTAGTGGATGAATTCATTACATCGCCGGAATTTATGTTAAAGCGAACACCCCGTAAACGTGAATTAAAATTTTGAACTGCAACAGTTATTATTCGATAGATTTCAATTTCCAAAATTGGATGGATTATCACTTAATTTTCAAGGTCGTTTGCCTTCAAAATTTAGTTGTCACTGAATTTTCAAAATTCGATTGTTGTGTAATTTCGAAGCTGCTTCGTCTTTTGTTTTCGAAATTCAATTGTCATTTGATTTATGAAATTCGATTGACATTCGATTTTGAAGGTCGTTCGTCTTTTGTTTTGAAGATTCGATCGTTAGTTGATATAAAAAATTCAATTGTTTTGTTTGCCGAGTTTCAATTTGTCATTAGATTTATGAAATTCGATTGTCATTCGATTTTGGAACTCGTTCGTCTTTTGTTTTGAAGATTCGATCGTCAGTTGATTTAAAAAATTTTAATTTCGCTGAAATTTTCTAAATTTGGTTGTCATCCTAAAATTAAATTGTCATTTGATTTTCAAAGTCGTTCCTTTGTTTTGAAGATTTGGTCGTCCTTCGATTTCATTGAATTTCCAAAATTGAATTACCGTTCAATTTTCAAGGTCGTTCATTGTATGCTTTCGAGATTCAGTTTGTCACTGGATTTTCAAAATTCGATCGGCATATAATTTTGAAGTCATTCGTCTTTTGTTTTGAAGATTCGATCGTCAGTTGATTTAAAAAATTCAATTTCATTGAAATTTCCAAAATTCTGGAACGTACTTCTAGAATAATGGACGCTAAGGCTCCAAAGATGGAGGCTCCCCCCACATTTTCGTTTTACCGAACTCCAGTGTTCCCAAATTTGAATTGTAAAATTAAATTGTCATTTGATTTTCAAAGTCGTCCGCTTGTCTTTTGTTTAGAACATACGATTATCTTTCGATCGCACTGGATTTCCAAAACTGAAATATCATTTAATTTTCAAGGTCGTGCAATGTTTACTTTCCAGATTCAATTTGTCACTGAATTTTCAAAATTCGATTGTTGTGTAATTTCGAAGCTGCGTTCGTTTTTTGTTTTCAAGATTCAATTGTCATTTGATTTATGAAATTCGCCTGACATTCGATTTTGAAGGGCGTTCGTTTCTTGTTTTGACGATTCGATCGTCAGTTGATTTAAAAAAAATCAATTTCATCGAAATTTCCACAATTCGATTGTCATTTGAAATTCTAAAATTAAATTGTCATTCGTTTTGAAGGTACGATCATCATTCGATCGCATTGAATTTCCAAAATTGGATTCTCATTTAATTTTCAAGGTCGTTCGTCGTTTACTCTCGAGATTCAATTTGTCACTGGATTTCCAAAATTCGATCGGCATTTAATTTTTAAGGTCGTTCGTCTTTTGTTTTGAAGATTCGATCGTTTGCTGTTGAGTTTCATGTTATCATTGGATTTATGAAATTCGATTGTCATTCGATTTTGAAAGTCGTTCGTCTTTTGTTTTGAAGATTCGATCGTCACTTGATTTCAAAAATTCAATTTTCATTTTTAAGATTCAATTTCGTTGGAACTTCCAGAATTCGATTGTCATTTGATTTCTAAAATTAAATTGCCATTTGATTTTCAAAGTCGTTCGTTTGTTATTTTGTTGTTTGTTGATTTCCAAAATTCGATTGTTACTTGCATTTCCAAGATTGGATTGTCTTTTAATTTTCAAAGTCGTTCGTCGTTTGCCGTCGAGTTTCAATTTGTCCTTGGATTTGTGAGTTTTTAAAGTTCGATCGTCACTTTATTTCAAAAATTTAATTTTCATTTTTCACGATTCAATTTAATTGAAAGTTCCAAAATTCGACTGTCATTTGATTTTATCTATTTCTTTTTTCAATTTTTTATTTTTAGAACATTCTCTGTTATTGGTTTATTTATTTTGAATGCTTTGTGATTAATTATAGAAAACAAAAACAGATTTATTGAACGTGCTCTATTTGTTTATATTTAACAACAATTTTGTTTTCTCCACTCACATTTATTCGATTAAAAATGCGTGTATTTTTTGAGCGCATTTATTTTGTTTATTTATTTTTTTCGATTCAAACTTTTTATTTACGTGCAGAAGAATTGGGTCAAGGTCTTACTATACATTACATCGACAATTGGCTTAGCGAAATGCGGTTTTCGTCGACTTTGAATTGGAAAGGTTTGGTTTCAAATTTTACTTCGAATAAAATAAACATCAGCGTAAATTACACTGGTAAATAGTACTAGAAATTATTATAAAATAAGTAATTGCAAGTGTTGTAAGAATGTCTGCACCCAGTCGACCAAAAACGTCGCGTTTTTTCTTACGAACGACGAACTTGACCTAGTCCAACACACCCCTTTCGGCGCATTCGTTTATGGTTACATAATAAACATAAATTTCACTCATCCTGTGATTTAACTAAGACATTAAAGCCATTTAAATCGCCGACCAATGTTACTTAAACAATTTTTGTAAAAATGAAAACTTAAGCCTATCACGTGGCTCTCAACAATTTTTGAACATACTATATATTCTGTTTTCTTTCGTAAGTCTTAAAAGATGTTTAAATCTGAGAATAAGAAACTGACTATTCGATACAACACCAGAGGAGGGTATCGATTCCAACGCATTAAATCGGGTTCGGAACTATCTGTCACGTCCTTCCTGAAACCCACATTTTTTCCGCCCCCGATCGCGAAACGTAAACGGATATTCAGGTCTGCCAACAGTACAAAAGTATCGGATAGCCGCGAGAGCCTTTGTGTCGCAGAGGCCGTAATAGCTTTTTGTTTTTGTTATCGATCGATCGATCGGCGCGGGATATCCGCCCCGAAAAACTCTAGCCGCCCCGCCGCCGACGAACGTATTTACCTTTCATTACGAGCCACTTCCGACGAATTTCGCGCGGAAGAAATTCACTGCGCGTTTCGAAAATTCCCGGCCGGAAATTGAAGTGGAAAGTTTCAGGCGGTCCAGGGATAATTAAAAAGCGGGGGTATTATCACGTGTCCAGGGGATTCACGCACGAATTGTCCTGTTCCCGGGGTAGTTGCAAGTCAGAAAAGGTGAACTCGGGCTTTTTTTTTTAGAGAGACGAGAATCAGCGCGACGGATCGATCGGGGGTGGCTTTGACCTTTAAAGCTGAAGCACACAGTTTCAAAGATCACTCACTCATAGACCATGAGCTTTGAAACACCTAACTGATTTAATTAAAACAAAATTTGATTGCACTAAGCGTATCTCAAGAACTATTGCAAGTTATCATCATCAGTTCGCTGTTAAAGCTCGCTTTAACTCGAAAGCTCGCATCATTAACTTCTTTCAACGTATTACTCGATACTCTCCATCTTTATGACATTTTAAGTACTTTTAGATTTCCCTGTTTTGCGCGGCACTGCAAAACAACAAAATTCTTCCTTTCTTCGCTGAAAAGCTGCGGCGCGGTACTTTCCAACCCCGCGCCCCACCCCCTCCCTTAACGACGCGTAAAGCAGCCTGTAACACAAAGGAGGTCATACGTACGCCTTTATTATCGCCCTCGCACGAACCAAACACAATAATCTCGCATTCCCGCACCCCCCCACCGCCCCCTTGTCTTTTCTTCAGTTTTGCGTTTTCCGCGCATTCCTGCTCGAAGCGGAATTTACGGCCGAAGACTTCATATCTCAGGGCGAATGTTTTCGCCCTTTGGGGCGTAATGCGGGTCGCTCCTTGGTTATTTGCTCGCGCGCGCCGTAATTTCGGGGGGCGAAATATGGAGGTGATAAAATGGAACGCGCCGGGCCCCGCCGCCGGTTTCGTAATTTTCGCTGAGTCTGGCTCATTTTCGATTCAGTGCGTCGTTGAGCAGAAGACTTCTGATAACGACGTAGTCAATAAATTCGCTCGTTCGTGTCAAGATGTACGATCAGAATTAAAAGTAATGTCACCCCTGTTATCCATTCTGATCACCATAACGAGCAGGCGGCTAAGAATTCAATGCGTGCCCGCATAATCGTTACAATTTTTTTAAAATATTAAAAATAGAAAACTTAATTGAATTGGCGGCCTCCGGTTGGAACCACGACTGTTTCCACTGCCGACGTTTCGTTCTCCATTGCAGAAGAACTTCCTCAGGGCTGCTGCTGCTGCTACTTGTCATTAGTCAGAACACCACCAGCAGCAGCTCTGAGGAAGTTCTTCTGCAATGAAGATCGAATGTCGAAAAAGCAATTATCTTTGGTTTCTTTTACTTTCGTACAACATTGGCAATTTTGTCGGTCGAAACGTCTTTAAAAAGAAAATTGCCTCGAAGAGGAAAAAAGTGAAAGGCTATTGATTTTAATTCATTTCGATAAAGAAATGAAGATCGATAAAGAAATGAAGATCGACAGTCGCCGCCTTTTGTTTCTCGTGCTTCAACTTTCTTTAATTTTACTTTAAAAATAGTATGTTGTCGTAATTTTAATGTTATCTTGTCTCTTCCTCTTCTGTCTTTGTCTTTGAAGAGAAAAAAAAAACGCGATCGACTTACGTTCATTTTTCTTTCGATAAAAAATGAAGATCAAAATTCGGAAGTCGATCAGCTTTCGTTTGCTTTCTTTTGTCGTTTCTTTTCTACAGTTAAAAAGCCTAAGTTCGTTGCAAAATCGATTGTCTTTTGTTTTCTTTTTTGTTTTAGAAACTTTGAAGAACGGAATTTTAAAAAGATGTTAACGGAATTGCTTTTACTTTCCAAGCAGAAAAGGTAAACAAACGTTTGTTCATCACTTGTTCGATATTCGTTCACTTTTTTCCTCCGACAAGGAAATGAAGGTCAAAAGTAGGAAAGTCAATCAACTTTCGATTATCTTGTGTTATTTTTTTTTTCTGTGCCATAAAGAAAGTCAAATTTCGTTACAGAATCGATCGTCTTTTGTTTCTTTTTTAAGCATCGAAGTTTAGAACCTTTCGCATTCTTGCAGGTTTGTTATTTTTCTGGACGGAAAGTGTTATAAAACTTTTTTTTTAACTTTTCAAGAAAGAAAAGAGAAATGTGCAAAGCTAACGATATTTGTTCATTTCATCAAAAAAAAAAAAAAATTGCCTTTGAAGAGAGAAAAATTCGATTAGCTTTCCGTTTTTTTTTTGTTCTATCTCTTAGCCTAAGATAGTCGAAAAATCGATTGTCTTTTGTTTTCTTTTTCTTTTTAGAAACTGAAGAATAGAACTTGCTTTCCAACAAAAAAAAGTTAAAACGTTTGTTCACTTGTTCATCATTTGTTAATTTTTTTTACCTCTGGCCAAGAAATGAAGGTCAAAAGGAAAGTCCATCGGCTTTTGTTTCTTTCGTTTTTCACGAAAAAAGTGATCGTAGAAAGCTTATAATTTCGATAATCTTTTGTCATTGGTTTTCTTTTTCTTTTTTCTTTTTTTAACCATGAAGAGAAAGTCAAAGTTCGTTACAGAATCGATCCGATCGTCTTTTGTTTCTTTTTTAAGCATCGAAGAATAGAAGAAGAAAACAGAAATGTGAAAAGCTAATGACTTTTGTTTGTTCGTTTTTTTTTTTGACGAAGGTTTGAAAATTGAAAGTCTTTTGTTTTGGCTTTTGTGTGTTACAAAGTCGATCGTCTTTTGTTTTTTTTTTTTTTAACATCGAAGAATAGAAGAAGAAAATAGAAATGCGAAAAGCTAACGAAAACCTAACGACTTTTGTTCGTTTTTCTTCTGAAAATTGAAGGTTTTTGCTTTTGTGTGTAACAGAGTCGATCGTTTTTTGTTTCTTTTTTTTAAACATTCGAAGAATAGAAGAAGAAAACAAAAATGTGAAAAGTTAACGACTTTTGTTTGTTTATTTTTCTTTTGACGAAGGTTTGAAAATCGAAAGTTTTTTCTTCTTGCTTTTTGTTCGTTAAGGAGTCCATCATCTTTTGTTTCTTTTTTAAGCGTCAACGAATAGTAGAAGAAAACAGAAATGCGAGAAGCTGACGAATTTTGTTCGTTTTTCTTTTGAAAATCGAAAGTTCTTTGTTTTTGCTTTTGTTCGTTACAGAGTCGATCATCGAAGAATAGACGGAGAAATCGAAGAATAGAAGAAGAAAGCAGAAATGTGAAATGCTAACGACTCTTTTGGCGAATGTTTGAAAATCAAAAGTCTTTTGTTCTTGCTTTCGTTCGTTACAGAGTCGATCGTCTTTTGTTTCTTTTTAACCGTCGATGAATAGAAGAAAAAAACAGAAATGCGAGAAGCTGACGAGTTTTGTTCGCTTTTCTTTTGGCGAAGGTTTGAAAATCGAAAATCTTTTGTTCGTTACAGAGTCGATCGTCTTCTGTTTCTTTTTTAAACATCGAAAAATAGAAGAAGAAAACAGAAATGCGAGAAGCTGACGAGTTTTGTTCGTTTTTCTTTTGAAAATCGAAAGTCCTTTCTTCTTGCTTTTGTGTGTTACAAAGTCGATCGTCTTTTGTTTCTTTTTTAAGCATCGAAGAATAAAAGAAGAAAACAAGAAATGTGAAAAGTTAACGACTTTTATTTGTTCTTTTTTCTTTTGAATAGAAGAAGAAATAGAAGAAGAAAACAGAAATGCGAAAAGCTAACAACTTTTATTCGTTTTTCTTTTGACGAAGGGATGAAAACCGAAAGTATTTTGTTCTTGCTTTCGTTTATTACAGAGTGGATTGTCTTTTGTTTCTTTTTTAAGAAGCATCGACGAATAGAAAAAGAAAGCAGAAAGGCGAAAAGCTTTTGTTCGATTTTCTTTTTTTTGACGAAGGGATGAAAATCAAAAGACTTTTGTTTTTGCTTTTGATGTAAAAAGACACACATAAAGTATTTTCTTCTATTCTACTTTTTAAAATGCAATTTCTTAACGTTCATTTTTTTCTTCTTTCTTCCGATGAGAAACAAATCCAAATTGATGGTTAAATTTAACTATGTTTTGTCTTCTCGTTTTCTTCTTTTTTTTTATAGAGCAAATGAAGAATAACTTTTTCGCATTTCTACAAAAACGTCAGTTTTGGATTTTTTGTCAGTTCCAAAGAGTACATCCCGAGAAAAAAAAATTTGCGACTTTTATTGTTGTTTTGCAAATTCGAACGTGTTTATAAGCAATCGAAGAATTTCTCTTTACGCTTTTACAAAAACGTCATTCAAAAGAAATATATTCGGAATATTTATTTTGCTTTTGAAGAAGAGAAAACTGTGCAGCAGTCCATCGACTGGCTTATAATATGCTATGGTCTTTTGGTTCGTGAAATTTTCCACGTTGTCACATAACTCCGATCAAACATGCTCGCCCCCAAATTAATACATTCCCATACTAAAGGGCCATTATTATTAATAATGCGCGGAATTCCCGGACTGTCCCTTCCTTCTCTTCCCCGTTTCGGAATCGGTTCTATCGCGTTCCGTCCGCTGCACTATCTATGGGGATCTCACTTAATGAAGAGGCTGCAACGGCGGACATCGAACACAACATCCCCGGGCTATTTGTTCGATTAGGGGGCAATATCGCGTCGACAAGCAGATTGATTAGGGCCGACCAAGTTTTCGATTAATTATTGCCGGAAGTTTCCAATCTGCTAACGCACTCGAGAGGAAAAGTGTGCTTGGATAGTTTCAGGACGACATAACCGAGTTGAAATTTTATTTTACAACCGAAACCAAGAGGCACTAAACGAGTATTTTTCGTCCACAAAACAATGCCCTGATTTGATTTGCAGCAGCACAACACCGTTTTTTCTAGCGTTTTCTAGCGGCGCTAGGAGTTTGAACCACATAAATAAAAAAAATTCCGATGTATGCTAATGACTAAAATGAACAAGCGAAAAAGTGTGAGTGTATTTTAACAGTCGCATAACAAAACAGTAATAAATTAAAACGAAATTAGTTTGCAGTCTCATCTATATTAGCAAGTCTAATATAGCAAGTAATTTCAACTTGACAACCTGACGAGTCACGCCGGCTAACAATGGAATTTAATCGAAGCCTATAAAACGCGATTATTTTTGTCCTGGAGTGTGTGCATTTTTTATTAACAAAGCAGTAAAGTCGCGTGCCACACCACGAAAATCAAACCGATCCGGCCCTGAAGGAGACACAACCCGAAAATAATCCATCACGTAATAAGAGTGTCAGTTCGAGTCCCGGCGACCGAAGTATATAACTTGATAAATAATGCACGCATTTACCTTCATCAAAAAGTTTATAAATAATTCAGGCGTTCCGGAGGAAATTCACGGAGACACGACTCGGGTGATGTACTCAGAAAATTACCCATCTTGGGAAATAATAAAAAGAATTAAAAAGGAAGGCATTTCGAATCTCCGGGAGGAGATCGTGTCTGTGTGTTTGTTTCACGGGAGACAATGAAACGATCCATTATGTATACGGTGGGCGAGGAGAGAGGTCGCAGAGGAATGTAAAATAGTTCGGATATTACCGCTCCAACGAAGCAGTTATTATTAAACGGAAGTTGTTCCGCTCGTACTTTATTATCTTGTTTTCAGCGCGCCGCAATAACATTGCATTTGCGAGCACTCTGATGATTCATTTGAATTTTGAAACGCGACGCCACCGACGCCGCCGCCCGGACTCACAAATTTACGGCGACTACAACGACTCCGGGGAAAAAAAACTTCCCTCGACGCCCTCACGTTTGAGTCTGCGTCACTGCGTCTTTTCATACAGAAAAATAAAATCGAATGTCTGGACATCTGATGTCGTAAATTCAGACGCGTGGGGGTGATGATGGTTTATTTGAATTATATGAAAGCTCTGCACGGTGGAAAATGAGCTTTTCAAGTTTACGTTTTTCAGCTATTTTATGATCTACATCTACGAGGACGATCAAATTAAGAAGGGGGTATTTGATTGATACGGGGTGGATGGTCTGATGTGATTCAAATCAGAACGCACGCTTTTGTTTTGTGATTAATAGTAACATCGCTCCAGACACGAGAAACAGTGTTCCCTGAAAGTCTTTCAATAAAACAATTATGTTTAACATTCTTTTTGGAGAAAGAGCATAAGTCACCTACCACTTCATGGTTCGAGATTTCTGATCAGTTAAAAATCGAATGGCGAGCGGTCGCTAATCGCAAAACAAAACGAACGGAACACGCGCGGAACAGTGAGAGTTTAATTAAACGAGCCGCGGCCCGCAGATTGAAAAGTAATTACCGCTTAAACGCACAAGAATAACCGCAAACAAACGGCCCTGCACCGCGCTGCTGCAGCGCGGGACGAATTAAATGCGGATCAGAGCGGATGCGAAAATGGAAATTAAAGTGAGTCGTCCGAGCGGAGCGAATTTTGCAAAGCCGTTTGGTTCACCTTTAAAGACCATTAATAGTCAATTTTCAATAGTTGGTTGTCACGTCTTTTTCCCTTTAGGTATCAATAATTTTTCTTGATCGACTTTGTAACACACAAAAGCCAAAACAAAAGACTTTCAATTTTCAAACCTTCGTCAAAAGAAAAACGAGCAAACAAAAGTCGTTAGCTTTTCACATTTCTGTTTTCTTCTTCTATTCTTCGATGCTTAAAAAAGAAACAAAAGACGATCGGATCAATTCTGTAACGAACTTTGACTTTCTCTTCATGGTTAAAAAAAAAGAAAATGAAAACCAACGACAAAAGGTTATCGAAATTATAAGCTTTCTACGATCATTTCTTTCGTGAAAAACGAAAGAAACAAAAGCCGATGGACTTTTCTTTTGACCTTCATTTCTTGGCCAGAGGAAAAAAATTAACAAGAACAAAAGACTTTTGATTTTCAAACATTCGTCAAAAGCAAAACGAGCAAAAGTCGTTAGCTTTTCACATTCCTGCTTTCTTCTTCTATTCTTCGATTTCTCCTTCTATTCTTCGATGCTTAAAAAATAAACAAAAGATGATCGACTCTGTAACGAATAAAAGCAAAAACAAAGGACTTTCGATTTTCAAAAGAAAAACGAACAAAATTCGTCAGCTTTTCGCATTTCTGTTTTCTTCTATTCGTTGACGCTTAAAAAAGAAACAAAAGATGATGGACTCCTTAACGAACAAAAAGCAAGAAGAAAAATCTTTCGATTTTCAAACCTTCGTCAAAAGAAAAACAAACAAACAAAAGTCATTAACTTTTCACATTTCTGTTTTTTTCTTCTATTCATCGACGGTTAAAAAGAAACAAAAAACGATCGACTCTGTAACACACAAAAGCAAAAACAACGAACAAACAAAAGTCGTTAGCTTTTCACATTTCTGTTTTCTTCTTCTATTCTTCGATGCTTAAAAAAGAAACAAAAGACGATCGACGCTGTAAGGAACAAAAGACTTTCGATTTTCAAACCTTCGCTAAAAGAAAAACGAATAAAACCCGTCAGCCTTGCACGTTTCTCTTTTCTTTCTCGAGAAATTAAAAAACATTTTCAACCCCGAAAAGTTACGAAACCGCGGGAATGTGAACAGTTCTACTCTTCGGTACTTAAAAAAGAAACAAAAGACGATCGGATCGATTCTGTAACGAACTTTGACTTTCTCTTCATGGTTAAAAAAAAAGAAAATGAAAACCAACGACAAAAGATTATCGAAATTATAAGCTTTCTACGATCATTTTTTTCGCGAAAAACGAAAGAAACAAAAGCCGATGGACTTTCCTTTTGACCTTCATTTCTTGGCAAAAGAAAAAAATTAACAAATGATGAACAAGTGAACAATCGTTTTAACTTTTTTGTTGGAAACAAAAAAAAATTCCGCTAACTTTTTTTAAGGTTTTATTCTTCAGTTTCTAAAAAAAGGAAAACAAAAGACAATCGATTTTTCAACTGACTCGAACGTAAGCCTCTTTCTCTCTGAAAAGGCAATTTCTTTTTTTCTTTTGACGAAATGAACAGTCATGTGCTTTTCACAGTTCTGTTTTCTTCTATTTCTTCGTAACAAAAGATGATCGACTCTGTAACGATCAAAAGCAAGAGCAAAAAGACTTTCGGTTTTCAAACCTTCGTCAAAAGAAAAGCGAACAAAACTCGTCAGCTTTTCACGTTTCTCTTTTCTTTCTCGAGAAGTTACAAAATATTTCCAGCCCCGAAAAGTAACAAAACTGCGAGAATGTGAAAGGTTCTACTCTTTGACTTTCTCTTCATGATTAAAAAAAAAGAGAAAACAAAAGATTATCGAAATTATAAGTTTTTTACGATCAATTTTTTCGTGAAAACCAAAAGAAACAAAAGCTGATGGACTTTCCTTTCCTTTTGACCTTGATTTCTTTGTCAAGAGGGAAAAAAATTAACAAATGACGAACAAATGAACAAACGTTTTAAGTTTTTTGTTGGACAACAAAAAAACAATTCCGCTAACTTTTTTTTTTTTTTAATTCTATTCTTCAGTTTCCAAAAAGAAAAAGAAAACAAAAGACAATCGATTTTTCGACTAACTTAGGCTTTTTATTCGTTGGAAAAACAAAACAAAACGACAAAAAAAGAATGAACGAAAGCTTCGACTTTCCGAATTTTGATCTTTATTTTTTTATCGTAACAAAAATGAACGTAAATCGATCGCCTTTTTCTCTCTTCAAAGACAATTTCTTTTTTTTTTTTTTTGATGCAAAGAACAAAAGTCGTTAGCTTGTCACATGTCTATCCATCTGTCTCTGATTTTCGTCCTTGTTTTAGATCTGATTTGAAAACCTTCATCTTTCATCCTGTTTTCGATTTTCTTTATTACCGGAAGCTCTTCCTAGTATACCTTGATTGATTGACCCCAGTTTTCTTCATAAAAATAAAGTTATGGCAGCAAAACTCTGTTATACAACCAGAAATAATCTTGTTACCACAAGGGGTGCGGGTAAATAGATTTTAAAATAGGCGCCAGGGTGAACAAAACACCCAGCTGATTCGAAGTCGGTTCCGACAATGTTCCCAAATCGTCTTAGCCTTGTAATAGATCGTTCGCAGCAATTACAGGTGATTTAATTAAAATTCACTGGTACGTTTACGCCAGTGGCACGAATGTGACATGTAGGTCAAGGTCGTTTACGTGTTTTCGGTTGTCCGTAGTGGTCATCAATCAACTGCGTCAGGCATCTCTTCGCGTAGTTGGATGCGTTTTCCAATTCGGCAGTACGAAGAAACCGGGACCAAATGACGAGTTCCGATAGCAGCAACTTCCAAGATAAATGCCAGAATATCAAAAAGAGTACCCAAAGAAAAGAGCACCAAACGAAAAATAATTCCAAACGAAGAAGCCTGAATTACAAGAAGAAACAATATAATTAATCAAAAGGTGACTTCAAGCTTTGATCTAACATTACTGCTGTCTACCCGAAGGCTGCAACTTTATGGGAGAGTAAATTAAGTTCATTCTAAGCCGACTAGACTCAATGGGGATGAGCAGGGTCATACGTAACCCCGAAGCAATATTATCGTCTAGGATTTTGGAAGGTAGTGCCATTGGTAGTAGAATAACTAACGGCGGAAGGCAGGTCTGACGTAATAACTCGATTTCTGTGACATTCCTGTGTGTGTGTGTGTGTGGATGATTTCTCCACAAAATGCTGTGCAAGCAATATTGTGTGTGGTTGTTCGACTAATACTACACAAGCAGTAATATGTATGCATGCTACTCGAAGGTCGGTCATTGTCAAGGTGTTGTAGGCTTAATTGATAGCTACTTGGAGGGAAGGAGGGCAAATAAATTTCATCCCAAGCCAACTAGACTCAATGGGGACGGGTAGGGTCATACGTAACCCCGAAACAATATTATTGTCTAGGATCATACGTAACCCCGAAACAATATTATCGTCTAGGATCTTGGAAGTCAGTGTCATTGGTAGTAGAATAACTAACACCGGAAGACGGGTCTGACGTAGGAACCCGATTTCTGTGACGTTCCTGTGTATGTGTGGATGATTGCTCGACAAAATGCTGCGCAAGCAATGGGATGGGAGGTTTGCAAGCAGTGTTGTGTGTGGTTGCTCGACAAAATGCTGCGCAAGCAATGTTGTATGTGGTTGTTCGACAAAATGCTGCGCAAGCAGTGTTGTGTATGGTTGCTCGACATAATACTACGCAAGCAGTAGTATGTATGAGCGCTGCTCGAAGATCAGTCAACGCCAAGGCGATGTAGGGTTAGTTGATAGATGTTACTTGGAGGTTTCAAGCTAGGGAAGGGAAATAAATTTCATCCCAAGCCGACTAGATTCAAAGGGGGATGGGTAGGGTCGTACGTAACCCCGAAACAAAAGGGAGCAGTGAAGACATAAGCAAAATTCAAATCTGGAGTGTCTCAACGCAACATAAACAATCTATTAAACGTAAAAAAGCAAAAGCTCGAACGGCAAGGATTGTCGAAACACGAAGCGCGGATTCGTTTTCCGTTTACATAACCAAAACAAAAGAAAATAATTCTACAAACATTCATCAACGGTATTTGTTTGCAATATCATTGTCCATGTGGCAAATTCTTATAAAATAAATCATTGGTTGCATTAGTCCCATGGAAGACGCCCAGGTACCAAGGGTTAGGAGTGACATCAGTATGTCAATTCATGTCTTAGGGTAGTATCTCCCTCTGGCGTCGTCGGTGGTCAACAACAAGTTGGCGAATACAAATCCAAACGGCCAGAAAGGGCCTCACCAGTGCGACAAACGTCTCCAACCATTGCACCAAAATACCTCAAGGAAGATTGACCCCAAATAACACCACAGATGGTAGACTAGACAGGGAGAAAGAATAAAGCCTGAATAACAAAAGAGAAAACGTACATCACGGCCTGAATTACGCAAAGATCGCTTGTCATAAATACCTGATTTATAAGCCGAGATCAGGCTCTGAAAATCAGAGGGATCTGCTTGTATAACACGTAGAGTGCTTCCTTCAAATCACGGGTCAATAATCTTCGTTCGTTTCCCTTCACAAGTACACCCTCTAAGAGGACCAACCACAAAAGTGGTCACAGATCAAGAAATAAAACATCTGCATTCTAACGTATCTAAACAAAAAACTGGCTTGGGCTTATGCGCAATGGAAAACCTTAGCAGGGAAGACCACATGATCCAAATTGGGCCAAACACCAACTTTCTGGAAAAATCGATACGTCCAACTGGGAAGAGTCCACAACAAAAGCAGGGATGTAGCCATGTTGGAAGACCCTAGATTCCAACGGTCATTTTAAACTTAACGGAAAAATGAACCGTAAAGGTGCAAGTCCATTCGAGAGTAAAAATTGGCGAGTAACTCTCGAGATGCTATCCATAGTACTTTCGGAGGTATATTCATTAACGATAAACACGTCTGAGAGTACTATCAAGAGCTGCTCGCCAATATTTACTCAACACCTTAACATTACCTGGATTTTAGCAAAACCAGGCTCTAGCAGGATTGTGAAAATCAGTCTCAAGCTCGTTTAGCGATGCACTAAGAATTTTCGACCACACCGAATTCGAGTTTTCATAATTATCCTCAACGAGAACATCGATAACTTGTAACACAACGAGTTATGCATCGCAAAGTTGAAAGAAGAATGAACACGTCCTAACAAAGCTAAACAAATGACACCAAACAATCTCAGATGCCGTCAACCTCAACCAATCAGAAATCATTTGTCTTTGATATGCCCATATTAGGACATGTCACGTGGCAAGCAAGCGTCGCGCCTACATACAATTTGAAACCGTAACAATCTCACAGCGACTACTCACATCTCGGGGAAAAAAAACTCCACTAACGAGATTACGATAAACCGAAGCAACATCCTTCTCCTTGTTCCTCTTCCCCCGTATAATCACAGGGTTTCCCGTGATAAATTATCGCTCGACGCAGGAAGGTAAAACAAATTGAGCTCTTCGTTACGCAACTCTTGCGTTCTCGAGTAATTCAATTTCGCAAATTCGGGTTAACCCCCACCTCCCCCCGCGCCGCTTAGCAAAAACGATGGGGCCCCTGCTGAAAATCGTGCGGCGATCGCCGGATAAATTTGCAATGCAAAAATGGCCGGCGCACGTGAAAGCTTTCGGCCGGCCACGTGCCAAATTGAAATGCGATCCGGTTCGAATATCAAACATTCGATTCGAAAGCTTGTAAAAAATGCAGGTTTTTAATGGGAAACTGAATCGGAGGATTCACGTTTTGAAAGTGTTGGGTTTAAAAAAAATTAGCTTTGAAAAAAAAGGGAAACTTTTTGGAGTATTGAAAAGTGATCTGTGCACGAGTTTCTGTGAACTCTTTGTGTACAAGAAGAGGAGATTCCGGAACTTTCAATTAAGTAATAATGATGAAAGATGTGCTTTGTGTAGGCACAGATTACACATTCTCCCTTTTCGTCGGGGGGAAAGATTTCAAAGCGTTTTCCGGCCTTAAAAGCCTCAAAAGATAATTGGCGAATTTAATTCCGATTTAATCAAATCAAATTAACGTTTCCGGCTCCGTATTACCGGATAAATATAAGCTAAATTCAAACGTAACTTCCTCTTCATACTAAATGAACCGAGTCCTGGAGATTAATGAACGCCCACGATCACTTCCACAGAAAAATGAGAAAATAAAATTTAATTTTAGAAAATATGAACAAAATCTTAACGTCAAGAGGATGTCTTTAAATTGGATCTCAATTTAAAGTCATCCTCGGAAGGTTCAGAAACGTAATGGTCCACTCTACTCTAATGTGTTGATGTTAATGTTAGTGGTAATGTAATGGTATAACGCCGACGTCACTTCTAACACTTGGTACCTCTGGACATCTTCTACGGGACTCATGCAGGCAATGTGAAGGTTATTTATTTCAGACAAGGTTAAAACTCCCACCCCATGCCATCTTAAGCATTCCCTTATGCTTTTCGAAGCCTGATCTCGGCGAATAACCCAGGTATTTATGGCAGTAAATCTTTGCTGTCTTGGTGCCTCTCGACACCTTCCATGGGACTTATGCAGCCAATATGAATTGATTATTCGACACAAGGTTTGAAATCGTCACCCCATTCCATCTTAAGCCATTCCCTTATGCTTTTCGAAGCCTGATCTCGGCGAATAACTCAGGTATTTATGGCAGGCAGCAAATCTTCGCTGTCCGTTCGGGTTTGAATCACCAACCCTGAGACGTGAATTGACCTACCGACGTCACTCCTAACCCTTGGTTCCCCTGGATATCGTCCACGGGACTCATGCAGCCAATATGAATGTTGATTATTTGACACAAGATTTGAAACTGTCACCCCATGCCATCTTAAGCATTCCCTTATGCTTTTCGAAGCCTGATCTCGGCGAATAACTCAAGTATTTATGGTAAGCAAATCTTCGCTGTCTATTTGGGTTTGAATCACCCACCCTGAGACGTGAATTGACATACCGACGTCACTCCTAACCTTTGTTCCTCTGGATGTCTTCCACGGGATTCATGCAGCCAATATGAATGTTGATTATTTGACACAAGGTTTGAAACAGTTACCCCATGCCATCTTAGGCATTCTCTTATACTTTTCGAAGCCTGATCTCGGCGAATAACTCAGGTATTTATGGTAAGCAAATCTTTGCTGTCCGTTTGGGTTTGAATCACCCACCCTGAGACGTGAATTGACATACCGACGTCACTCCTAACCCTTGGTTCCTCTGGATATCTTCCACGTTACTCATGCAGCCAATATGAGCGTTGATTATTTGACACAAGGTTTGAAACTGTCACCCCATACCATCTTAAGCATTCCCTTATGCTTTTCGAAGCCTGATCTCGGCGAATAACTCAGGTATTTATGGCAGGCAAATCTTCGCTGTCCGTTCGGGTTTCAATCATCCACCCTGAGACGTGAATTGACATACCGACGTCACTCCTAACCCTTGGTTCCTCTGGATATCTTCCACGGGACTCATGCAGCCAATATGAATGTTGATTAATTGACGCAAGGTTTGAAATTGTCACCCCATGCCATCTTAAGCATTCCCTTATGCTTTTCGAAGCCTGATCTCGGTGAATAACTCAGCTATTTATGGCAAGCAAACCATCGCTATCCGTTCGGATTTGAATTCACCCATGGTTGACCACAGAGGGGGATTAGTCGGCAATAGGAAGAATTCTACATTTTGCAAACAAAGTAAAGTAGCAGCCTTTTCTACCTTCCTTTTGAATTTACACTCTTTTTGAAACTTTCTAAAGAGGCATACAATAAACAGAACAGGAAAAACCTTGTCCACAAATACAGAATTATTTGCATACGTTTCAAATCCACGTGTCTCGTCAAATGTAAAGTGCAGAGAGATTACTTCTTACAATTATGTAACTCTGAGGATTAATAAATTAAAGAAAAACTCTTGCACTAAGTTAGTTGTCCCTCTTTGACGTTATTAAAATTATTTGTCGAACGTGTATGACCTCTTTACAAGAAACGGGGTGGAGGGGGTTGGAACTCGCGCGTATAATGGAATTTTCGCCATTTGTATCGCGTATCAATCTTCTTCCATTGAGGAGATTGCGATTGAGGCGTGAATGGGGCCGACTTTCCTATAAACGCCTTTATCGCTTCGCGCGTTCTGAAGAACTTGTTGTTGTCGAGAACGCGATATATTGGGGCGCTTGTTGAGCGCTTGCTTCCAAGGACAATATCCTCGGGACACTCAGTTTTTTTTTTTATCTTTCGCTTATTCGTTCGTTTTTATTGTAATGCCTCGTGTATGCTCTGCTTTTTGTGGGAGGGCACCGGCGACTTTAAATCGAACGTCAATAAGCATGCTGACTTAATCAAACTTGAAAGCGTAAAATCGACTTACAGAGGAGAAAGGCCGCCTGCCCTCAATTTGGGAAGGAAAATATTATTGAGTCTGGGCAAATATTTTCTTTTAGTTTATTGACAGAGTAACTCCCTTTCCTTCAATGTAGTTTCGACAAGGAGGTTTAATTTCGAATGGCGCCATCTGTGTACGCTTTTTTGAATCAGACATTTTGAGCGCCACATTTAAATTACGAATTTTATTTAAATGAAATAAGCAGACTCGTTCGATCCATTGCGAGGACTTTTCTGTCTAACTGATTTGGAAGCTTAATTCAGAACGATTCGCAATGGTCCTCCCACATCAGAGTTATACAACGTTCAGTTCAGAGCTACAATATTCACTTCAACCAATAGATATTTCAGCAGCTTGAAACATCCGGGCCACCGAACGCTATCTGGAACAACAACAACAGGTTTCCATTGTTCCGGGCCGGCGAGATGTTTAATTTATTTCATTTTTCCGGCGCTTACTTTCCGAACAATTAAAACAGGCATTTGCATAACGGGGCTTCAATTCTCTCTCTCTCTCTCTCTCTACAACCTCAAATTTTAAATTCAAATTTAAAACGCTAGAGTTTCTTTTCTGGTTAAATTGGAACTTGCTTACGCGAGCCGAATTACCGAAAAATGAATTTCTTTCCTTTTAATTGAATATATTAAGGGGCATTTTCGTTTCGAATTATTTTTCGATTCGTTCGCGTTTCTTATTTCTATTCATAATTCGCTTCGGCGTCGACGCTCTCCGAATGCGCGCAGCGCGAGAAATGCAATTTTAATTTCTTTCGTTTCCGCTTGTCCGGGCCCCGTCCGGATTTTCGGAACGGAAACTGAATTTCTTTGGAGCTCGGCTGTTTACTTTGGATGAGATTGCCGGAGAGAACGGAAGCGGAGACGAACGCAAAAGGCAAATATGCCCGCTCGCAAAACGAAAGCCATTTGGAATACGTGTTTACAGTGACTGGCAGATATAAGTAATGCCATTTCATTAATTCCATGGCGATGACTCCCTGTTTTATCGACATTACGCTTGGTTACATCACAAACTGACGTGTCTCTGTGCCTCTAAAAGTTTTCTTTACTCGTACAACAATAATACCAATAGAGAATCTATCTAACGGCAGTCTACTGGTTCTAGTTCTAACTGCTGCTTTCCCACCGCTTGATAGATACATAACGATGGGTTACGAAGGCACCATTCTTACCATTAGGTAACTTTCCGTGTAGTTGGGATGCAGACCAGCTTCAAATATGTTCAAAATTTGAGGTGTGACTTCAAAACGAGGCAAGAATTATAATAGCAGGTTTGGATGACTTCGTTTTCTTTCTGACGACAACCTTACAGTTAACCACCTGATGAATTGTTCGATACACCTAATGATGGATGATGGGGTTTATGAAATTGGAAGGTCTAGAGAGATAATTGGAAATAAGATAACAGATGGCGTGTTACAGTTTCAAGTTATCGAACACTCCAATTTCTTAGCCAATTTAGGCTTTCGAGTGACAACTCTGACACTGGAACCGCCTACGTCGATGTATTATGGGCATGTAAAACCTCTACGGCCTCTGATCGGCTGCCTCGGAATCGTACGATACCTTTCTCCCTCGTATCTTCGTATTTCGGTGGATTCATAGCATCATTACTCGTTCCACGATGGTGGTGCTTGTGACAAATGTTCCAATTTAACAGGATTCTTGCAAAGAAATTTTAGAAAAACTCATCTACGACGTATATCACCGGAGGAGCTTGGATATTCTCACTATCCTGCCAATCATGGATATCATGCCTATACCTTCAGCGTATAAGTGAGTAAAATAAATCTCCTAATTGTCACGAATGTTAAAATGGCTTTGGGAACAGTCAACTTTACATTATCATTATTATCAGCTAGGTTATGTTCATCCTGGCGTCCTATATTAACTCCTTCTAAACCATCTCCATCTCCATGGAGCTACCTGGAGCAATAGCTGATGAAAAGCAGCGCAAACTAGTTACCGTTCAGGGTAACTAAGCAGGAGTATTGCATTATTAAAGTTTTGTGGTAGCAGGCGTTCTAATGGAGAAGGTTTTCAAGGCTACACGAAGGAGGAAAATAATGGCCAATATAAGATAAAGAAGAAAATATCGAAAAAATAGAGAGAACGATGAAAAAAAAAATGTAATGCAAGGACAATTCAAGAACAAACACGAACATAAAGTGATATTAACAAAGGCAATTAAGAATACGTTTCAAAGATACAAGAAAATCGGCGGAAAATTGAACGAAATAGACCTAGAACAAAGGTAAGGAACAAGCTAAACAGAAGACAGAAAACATCCAACGAATAGAAGATTACAAAAATAAAGGAAAATAGGATGAAAAATGAAGTCAAGGCAAAGAAAATCGAAAATGAATGGAAGTCCTAGCGCAGAAGTTGTCGGAGCAAGATATAGAAAGAAGATTGGAGTAAAGTTCTGTTTGGACATAATCGATGGCAATCAAGAAGTCAATGAATATTTTCAGGATGTCCCGATTTTAACAGCGTCCTCTGCTACTTTTCTCCATTCATTGGCCTGACTTCGTTGGAGGACATGAAATGTGGATGCTCGACAATTCTGCACAAGCGGTGGTTTGACTGTAGTGGTTGTCTTAACAACCAAAATGAGGTCGAGACCTTGATTTTGTTTATTTTGACGATCGTCATCGTTGCTCTGATACGTAGATGTCAACGTGACGTTTCGCTCTTATGACATTGTTTGATGTTTGTCATTTCGACACCATCACGAATGAGAGGGCCACCACCACCACCACCCATGATAGAGACTACCTCCTGATAGAATGGAATTCGTTCTTTAATGTCTTACAGTTTGACGTTTCTCGACGTCTGTCATCTTGACATTTCTTGCCAACTATCATTTTGACTTAATTTTGTTGATTGTTAAACAACGTATGAGCCCCCACAAGATCAAAAATAAAAACCAAAACAAAAAGAAGAAAGACAGTTTATAGGAAAAGGGGATGAAGTAAGCCGATTCACAAAAGACTGACAGATGACGAGGACAAGAAAGCGAAGAAATTAAGCGAATGACATTATCCAAACTTAGAATATATCTGAAGGATAGTAGATGAGTTCCCTTTAAAGAAAAGCGAACACAGGATGAAAGATGAAGGTTCTCGAATCAGAAGGCGAAAATCAAGCCAAAAAAAAGAAGGAAGATGTAAATAAAGAGAAACACACTAACCAAGAGAAGATGTACACCTAATGGATAGATGGGGTCCTGACGAAAAAAATTGGAAGTGGAATGATAGGTGCAGTCCTGGTATAGAAGGAAATAAGATAACAAAGACTAAGCATAAAGAAAAGAAGAAAAGGACATTTTTTTAGGATTCAAGACGAGCCAAAGAGAATTGGAACTAAGATGACAGGCGGCATTCTGATGCAGAAGGATTTCAAGGCTACTGATGGCGAAAAATCAAGACAAAAAAGTGAAGGTTTTCGAAACAGGCAATGTACGAAGCTAAACAGAAGACAAAAAATAACAACAAAAAAAAATTAAACGAATAGAAGGTAAAAAAAAAATTAATGGAAATGGCATGAAAGGTGAAGTCCTGGCCTAAAAGAAGAAAATAAAAATATATCATAGATGGAAGATGAAGTCAAGGCAAAGAAAATTGAAAATGAAGCAAGACAAAGAAAGAAGATAAAAAATAAAAACCCAAAGAAAAAGACAGATGTTTCAAGGAAAGAAGGATAAAATGAGCCGATTCACAAAAGACTGACAGATGACGTCTTGCTTTCCAAAGCAAGATGACAAAGGAAGATCAAGAACAAAAATGTGAAGAAGCAAAAAGAACATTAACAAAACTGAGGGTACATGAGGTTATCGAATGAAATTTAGAACAAAGGCGAAAATCAAACTGAAAAGAAGAAGGAACATGTTGGGTAAGTAGAGAGAAAACCATTAACCAAGAGAGGGAGTATATCGAATGCTCAGATGGGGGTCCTGATAAAGAAAATTGGAAGTGGGATGAGTTGGATGAAGTTCTGGTGTAGAAGGTCTTCGAAATGAGATTAAGAGAAGATCAAGTATAATAAAAAGAAGAAGAAAATGTTGAGAAAACATGAACAGGATATTTATATAGGATTCAGGATGAGCTAAAAACAATCGAATATAAGATGACAAGATGATGGCGTTCTGATAGTGTAGGTGAAGGAGGAAAATCAAAATAACCAAAATAAAATAAAACAAAAAAATATATGGAATAGGATGAAAGGTTTTCGAAGCGCACCTACAACAGACACGAAGATTAAACTAAAAGGAAAAAGGAAAACTTCGAGGAAATTGAGAGAACAATACAATAACAAAAGAAAGGGTATTTCTAACGGTTAGAAGAAGGAAAATGAGAAGCAAAATGCTGTTCTGGCGCAAGATAAGACAATAAAAATAAAGACCAAACCAAAAAGAAAACAAAAAACAGAGAACAGCATAAAGGAAGAAAGGAGCATACGATACAAGTTTACAATCGACAATGGAAGAAAGCAAATGAGGTGTTAAGGTAGAAGGTTCTAAAACAAGAAAAAGAAGATAAAACCAAAATAAAAGAAGATTGCGAGGAAATTAAAAGAACAACGTCAACAAAATTCAGGAAACTTGTAAAGGATAATAGATGATGTCCTTTTAAAGAAAATCGGAAATGAAAAGTGACGTCCTGAAAAAAAAAAGATGACAAAAAGCAAAAGCCAAAGAAACCAAACCAAGAAAACAGAAAATATCGAACAAACTGTCTGTAAGAAGGCAGAGGACGTCTCGAAGAAGAAAAGTTTCAAGGCATGTCGAAAAAGAGCCTCAGGGGTATACTACGAAGAAAAGAAATCAAATCAAAGCGTTATTTAATGAAAACTAGGCGCTCTAGGGTGATTTCTTTAGCAAATGGTTGGTCAAGGCCAACCCCGATTCATATTTGATTAAAAATTTCATATTGAGGATTAAAAGTACTGGTTCCATTAAAATTTTCGACCGTACTCCCACACTTCTGCCCGGAATCTGCGCCGCCGCCGCCGCCCTTCCGGAATTGTTTTATTGAATGAGCAAATTACGGCCGACGTTCCGGACGTACATTCTACTTAAGAGAACGGCGGCACACGCATACATCACTTAAATTCGCCCTCCAGAACAAACTTTTATCTCGATTGCGGCGCACTATGAGCACGGGAAGAGATAAATGTCGCAATATATAATGCCCGTTCATTTCCTGTCCCTTCATTATCGTGCGCTGCGGGTACTAATTAGGAAGGTTGTTAGCTGACGAAGGACGATTCTTGTAAAAAGCGAACGCAAAAAAAAGTTTTTATACGTGACAGAGACATCAGAATGTATTTAATTAAATCATAACAACAGTCTCGCATTCAATTTCACTTTAATAAACTCGTCACGTTATTAATAAAAAGCTTCCAGAAAAATCCCCCTCTCCTCATCGAGGGCAGGTGTGAAAACGAACTTTTTCCCTCCAGGCGCAAAATCACTCGTCAAAATCTTTAATTAACTCTCTCCGTTCTAGATAAATTATGCGTTCCCGAAGGCCCCTCGCCGAAATCGTTATGAAATTATCTCGACGGAAACGGCACAATGGCGGCGCGAAAACGGCGAAACGCGTTCGTTTTTCTTGGTTCGCCCGTTGAATTAATGCGCTGCGATTTCTATTCTCGTCTCGGAATCGTTCGACGCCTGAGTGGAAAGTTTGCAAAACATTTTTTTGCGAGGACGTGTTCGGATTGCGTTTCAATTTGATTTCGAGAAAAGAAGTTTTCCACCTAGTCCTGGAGGATGAATGGTTTTCGAGTTTGTTCAAGTTTTACGACATGCCGACACAAAAAGAAATCTTTTCACTCTGGTTCAATGTTGGGGGGGACCCTCGCGCTGAATACGAGGACAGATCAAATGCACGGACAAGAAATTTCATTTTATGAAACTTGCGTTAACGTTTTTCTTAACGTTTCAAAGATAAAAAGGATGTCGCTTGTTCCTTGCAAAACCGACAATCGATCATTTAAACTGAACTTTGCTTTCACTTTGGAAACTCCCTTTACTTAATGCCAGTTGCTCCAGTAATCATGAAATTCAAAAGAAAAATTTCGACTTAGCAAAAAGAAAAATGCTTAGTGATTTAATGGTAATTTAACTTTGCCTTTTTTTTTAACAAAGATGGAGATCAAATCAAAAAGAAAAGAGAAAATGTTGAATAAATGAGAGAACATCAGTAAAAGAAAGAACATGAGATACTTCTGTAGGATTCGAAGATGAAGATGAAAAGAAAAAACTAAAATATAATGGAAGACGATGTTTTGGTGAAGGTAGGAAAAGGAAGATGAGACCTAAAATGTTAATAAGAGAAAGGACGCAACGGTAAGGTGGGACGTCTTGTTTAAAAACGAAGAAAGATTAAAAAAAGTGAAGATCAAAGCAAAAAGAAACAAACAAAATTGAAGAAATTTAAATAATCACGTAAATAAAAGGTAACCATAAGATGACAGAATGATGAAGAAATTCTCTGAAGCGAGGGGCACCGAATAGAAGATTGGATACTGGTAAAGAAAAACGGAAATGAGATGGATAACAGAAGAAAGATAGTCTAGAGAAGAAGATATGACAAAATAACAAAAAAAAAAGAAGATGAAACCATAAGTAAGGAAGAATAAGAGGAGTGTGTTTAATGGGTGGAAGATAAAATAAAGACAAACGAAATTGGAAATGAAAGGAAGTCCTGAAGCGAGATAAAGAAGGAAGATCAAAGTAACAACCAAACAAAAATAAGAAAGAAAAACGAAACGACGTGTTTGTAGGATAAAAGATAAGGATGACAGTTTTGTTCTTTAAATTTCTTCGCTTTTACGTTCTTGATCTTCCTTTGAAAGTAAAAATCAAGAACAAAAAGCGAAGAAATTTAAGTAATAACATCAAAAAGGCCGAGGATTTACCTCAAGATGAGGTCCAATCAAAGAGAAAGGACGACAGAATATATCTTGCCTTCCAAAGCAAGGAAAAAGGAAGGTTAAGAACAAAAAAGCGAAGAAATTTAAAGAACAACATTAACAAAACTGAGAATATATCTCAAGATGGCAGATGAGATCTAACCAAAGAAAATTGAAAACGGAATGAAGATTCTCGAAGCAGATCGAAAAGAAGAAGAGACACATTGGGAAAATAGAGAGAAAAACGTCAACAGATAGATGATGGGGTCTTAATAAAGAAATTTGGAAATAGCATGATAAAGAAAGATAAGAAGAAAGAAGATTGAATGTAAAGAAATAAAGGAAATATTGGAGTAGAAGATGAGCCAAAGACAGTCGGTATAAGATGACAAAAGGTTTTCAAGGCTGAAGGAGAAAAATCAAGACCAGAGTGAAGTTCTCGTGTAGGAGGAAATAAGATTTAAAAAGAACAAATATAAAGAAAAGAAGAGAACGTTGAGAAAACATGGAAAGGACATTTTTATAGAATTCAAGTTGAGGCAAAGACAATTGGAAAAGACTGCAGGTGGCATTTTGATGGAGAAGGTGGAAGAAAAGGAAAATTAAGACAAAAAAGAAAGAAAATATAGAAGAAATCGACAAAACAACAACGAAATAAAATCTAAAGCGTAGAAGATGAGATTCTGGAAAGAAATTCGAAATAGAATGAAATATGAAGGACTTGGAAGCGGATCTACAACACAAGCGAATATTCGTCGATAAAATTAACAATAAAGCAAAAAAAGAAAGGGCATTTCTAAAGGTTAGAAATGAGATGAAGAATGACGTCCTGGGGCAGAAGGTTTTTGAAGCACAATAAACAAAAATACATTAAGAATAAAGACCAAACCAAAAAGGAGAAAAATGTTGAGAAAATTCAGAGAAAGAGATAGACGTTGACAATCGGCATTAGTATGGAAGCAGCTGACGTGTTAAGGTAGAAGGTTTAAAACCATGAAAAAAAAGATAAAACCAAAATAAAAGGAGATCTCGAAGAAATTAAAAGAACAACGTTAACAAAATTCAGGATTCGTATAAAGGATAGAAGATGATACTCTTTTGAAGAAAATCGAAAAAGAAAAATGAGGTTCTGGTGCAGAAGGTTTTCAAAGCAAGAGAAAAAGAAGGTCAAGTAAAAAGGCAAAATCAAAAATTAAAGAAAGCAACACCAAGACAAATGCAGACAACACAAAAAAGAAGACAGAAAGACAGTTGGGGTCCCTAAAAGAAAGGTTTCAAGGGATCGTGGAACGGTAGGATCACAACGAATAAACATAAAAACAAAGCAAAAAGAAAGATGTCGAAAAAAATTTACAAAACATCCCCAGAGGAAGCATTTGAAGGATAGAGAGGATGAGCATGAATGGTTTTAAAGCAGATTTAGAACAAAATCAAAGAAGAAAGAAACAAGTAAATGAAATTGAGAGAACAACTAACCAATAAAAGAAAGAATACATCTAAAGGACAGTTGTCTTTTTAAACTAAACCGGAAATTGGACGAAAACTAACGTCCTTTCGCAGATTTTTGAAGCAAAATAAAAAGAGAAGATCAATAATAAAGATCAAACATTAAAAGCAAGAAAAAATATTGAGAAAATTCAGAGAATATGAGAGAAAATTCATAAGAAGAATACAGTAGGACAGTAGGACACTAAATAAAGTGTTAAGGAAGAATATTTCTGAGAAATTGAAAGAACAACATGGAATTAATTGAATGGAATTAAAGATACATGCAAAAGAACTAAAGCAAAAATTGAATCCCGGGATAGAATATGAAAGGCGAAGAACAAAAGAGGACAACGAAAAATATCGAGGAAATGAGAGAGTAAATATTAACAAAAGAAATAATAGGCGGAGAGATGCTGCCAAAGAAAATTGGAAATAGAAAGCACATAAAAAGAAAGGACATATATAGGGTAGGAGACGAAGCAAAGGCAATCGACATAGGATAGCAGATGACTTCTTGAGGAAGAAAGTTTTTAATCGAGGTGAAAAAAGACAATCGGGAACAAAAAAGAAGACAAAACCATAAAAGACAACAAAACTAAAGATACATCTAAAGAAAATAAAAATCTGACAAATAAAATCGGATGTATAATGAAAAGCGAAGGTTTAAAACCAAAAGAAGAAAGAAAACGTTGAAGAAAGAACAGAAAAGAGAATGAATTTCTGCCAAAAAGAAAAGCTTAATTCCGGCATAGAATGAAAGGCGAAGAACAAAAGAATAAAAAGGAAAATATCGAGGAAATGAGAAAACAAACATTAACAAAAGAAATAATACGTGGAGAGAAGAAGAGATGCTGCCAAAGAAAATTGGAAATAAAAACCACATAAAAAGAAAGGGTAGGAGACGAAGCAAAGGCAATCGACCTAGGATAGCAGATGACTTCTTGGGGAAGGTTTTTAATCGAGATGAAAAAAGAAGATCAAGAACAAAACAGAAGACAAAACCATCAAAGACAACAAAACTAAAGATACATCTAAAGAAAATAAGAATCTGACAAATAAAATCGGAAGTATAATGAAAAGCGAAGGTTTAAAATCAAAAGAAGAAAGAAAACGTTGAAGAAAGAACAGAAAAGAGAATGAATTTCTGCCAAAAAGAGAAGCTTAATCCCGGGATAGAATGAAAGGCGAAGAACAAAAGAAGAACACGACAAATATCGAGGAAATGAGAGAGTAAATATGAACAAAAGAAATAATATATGGAGAGAAGAAGAGAAGCTGCCAAAGAAAATTGGAAATAGAAACCATATAGAAAGAGACAACGTAAATAGGGCAGGAGACGAAGCAATGACAATCGATATAGGATAGCAGATGACTTCTTGAGGAAGAAGGTTTTTAACTGAAATGAAAAGAAAATATCAAGAATAAAAAAGAAGACAAAACCATAAAAGACAACAAAACTCAAGATACATCTAAAGAAAATAAAAATCTGACAAAGAAAATCGGATATATAATGAAAAGCGAAGGTTTGAAACCAAAAGAAGAAAGAAAACGTTGAAGAAAGAACAGAAAAGAGAATGAATTTCTGGCAAAAAGAAAAACTTAATTCCCCGAATAGAATGAAAGCCGAAGAACAAAGGATGGAAACGAAAAATATCGAGGAAATAAGAGTATATATTAACAAAAAGAAATAATAGGTGGAGAGAAGAAGAGATGATGGCAAAGAAAATTGGAAATGGAAAGAAAGGACGTATAATAGGATAGGAAACGAAGCAAAGGAATCGACAATAGGATAGCAGATGACTTCTTGAGGAAGAAAGTTTTTAATCGAGATGAAAAAGAAGATCAAGAACAAAAGAGAAGACAAAACCATAAAAGACAACAAAACTCAAGATGCATCTAAAGGAAATGAGAATCTGACAAAGAAAATCGGAAGTATAATGAAAAGCGAAGGTTTAAAACCAAAAGAAGAAGGAAAACGTTGAAGAAAGAATAGAAAAGAGAATGAATTTTTGTCAAAAAGAAAAGCTTAATTCCGGCAGAGAATGAAAGGCGAAGAACAAAAGAAGAACACGACAAATATCGAGGAAATGAGAGAGTAAATATGAACAAAAGAAATAATACATGGAGAGAAGAAGAGAAGCTGCCAAAGAAAATTGGAAATAGAAACGATATAGAAAGAGACAACGTAAATAGGGCAGGAGACGAAGCAATGACAATCGACATAGGATAGCAGATGACTTCTTGAGGAAGAAGGTTTTTAACTGAAATGAAAAGAAAAGATCAAGAATAAAAAAGAAGACAAAACCATAAAAGACAACAAAACTCAACATACATCTAAAGAAAATAAAAATCTGACAAAGAAAATCGGATATATAATGAAAAGCGAAGGTTTGAAACCAAAAGAAGAAAGAAAACGTTGAAGAAAGAACAGAAAAGAGAATGAATTTCTGGCAAAAAGAAAAACTTAATTCCCCGAATAGAATGAAAGCCGAAGAACAAAGGATGAAAACGAAAAATATCGAGGAAATGAGAGTATATATTAACAAAAAGAAATAATAGGTGGAGAGAAGAAGAGATGATGGCAAAGAAAATTGGAAATGGAAAGAAAGGACGTATAATAAGGTAGGAAACGAAGCAAAGGCAATCGATAACATGATAGCAGGTGATTTCTTGAGGAAAAAGATTTTTAATCGAGATGAAAAAAGAAGATCAAGAACAAAAAAGAAGACAAAACCATAAAAGACAACAAAACTCAAGATACATCTAAAGGAAATAAGAATCGGACAAAAAAAAGTCGGAAGTAGAATGAAAAGCGAAGATTTCAAACCGAAAGAAAAAAGAAAACGTTGAAAAAAGAATAGAAAGATAAAAGATGAAATTCTGGCAAAGAAAATTGGAAATAGATTGAGAGTTGACGATAAAAAAAGATGTGATTTTTTTTATAAAGTTGGCGGCAGAGGGCAGTTTTCAATAACTTTACCATAAGTGTCATATTGTCTAATCATGACATTACGAAAAACAAATGTATAAAGGAAACGTAAAATTCAGAGAAACACTTATATATACTAATTGTCTTCAAAAGAAAAGTAAAACTTAAAGCAGATGCTGAAAACGTTGCCCTTCAGCTTGAATGCACAAAAGTACCCTGCGCTTCATGTTTTCATCAATCAAACGCGTTTGCCAAGTGCAGGGAGGCCATGTTAGCACAAGAAAATAATTGGGCAGCTGTCGATGCTACAAACCTTTAGGAGAAAAAGCATTGAAATCATAGCCTACTCTAATTTGGAATTTAATTGAATGCACGGTATAATAGAAGACATTGACGTAACAGAAAGTAGGTCCAGGTGAGGTCCTAGGAAAAAAAAAACGCAAATCGAAACATGGAACGAAAAAGGAGAAAGCTCATTGATGCCAGCGTGTAGAGATGATACAGGTTCGTATAGAGGTCGTTTTGTTTTTCGTTTTCCTACTTGCTTACATGGAAAAACATGAAGTTGTCTACAGCAGCTTCTTTTGAGTAATCAGGATAACTTTTTCGCAAAGATTGCGCCTTGTAACCTTAGTTTTTCTAAGCAGGAACTTTTTAAAAGAATCGTACATGTTCTAAAACCTTCCATCGTACATTGACAACATTATGGCACGTCCAAGCCGGAAACTCTCGTAAACACGGCGCCATCGTAAAACATTTTAAAGCGACATCGCTCATTCCGAGATATAAAATCGAAGAATTAAGCTCCGGACTCCGAGACGCATCGGCGAAGCGCCCTCGTAAATTCCAGCAGCTCGTATTGATTCGGCTCTGGAAATATTTTGACCGGAAAAATAACCCGCGGCCTGACGAATGGTGGCAATTAAAATAATTTAAGGGCCCTCGGGGAGCCGCCGCCAACTCTGCCGAATCAATCGCCAGTAAAGTTGAGAGCGTGAGGTCAACACGTGAAGAGGTGGACCCCCATCGACTTTTCCGCTCCGATTGCGGTAATTACTCACTTCTGTGAAACGGAATTGCAGGTAATAACGGTAATAGTAATCGCGATTGCTGGTAACGCTTACGGTAATGCGGTGTGCATGAAGTGGAAGGCGGTGATAAAAGGTTTTCCGTAATTAACATCTAGGGGGGATTGCAATGAAAAGTTGGAATTACAAACTAAAGCACTAATGCAACATCATTGATTGTGATATATCGTGTGTTATTTTTTCACCCTGTAAGCGTCAAGCTATAGAAAAGACGCTTACGTTTGATATACTTTACGCATGGTATAATTGATTCAGTAATTTGCTTCCGCCTTTTTTCAAGTTTCAATGAAACAATCTGTATGTTATGATGTCTAAAATTGGGGGGACGCAATTCAGTTCGTTCGACAAAACGGGGAATTAGTAAAATCGCTCTCATCTTCTCGTTTCACGTCTCGTTGGCACGGGACAAACGAAACTAAAAAGAATCGGCGAAGTACTCCGAGAACTTTGAAATTAAAATCTCTTCTCCTCGGCGACGCGACGCGGTGCAAAGACTCTCTCTCTGCAGACTCCGGGCTTAATTCGCAGTTAATTAAAGAGTTTCCCCCCCTCTCGTAATACGCGGCACGCAATTAAAAACAAAAGGCCTAATGTTCAGACGTCGTTATTTTTAAAAGAACGGAGTAATTACGGTTGTGATGAACGTGAGATTTTCCGACCGTCCGTCCGTCCGTGCGTCGTTATTTTTGGATTTCAAACAATATGAAAAAAAAAATGTTGGGGATTTTCTTGTAATGAAAAAAATCAGGAATATATATGATTTGTTTACAGTTTCTTTTAATATAAGTGGATTAAGCACAAGTACTTTTTTTAGAATGATTTTTTAATTTTCAATTTTATTTTCATTTGATATAGTCTTATCACTGATTTTTTTTATTAACATGGACAGAGTGTCAGGGTTTCAAGTGCAATAATATCAGGAAGGTACAGCTCGGGCTAAAGCAATCAAAAAATGTTAAACAGGGTGACTGTTCATTAACCTGACAAAATGGAATCACCAAACGAAGCGATGTCCGAGAGTATTGAGAAAATGTTAAAAAGATTCTTCTAAATAGTTTACATTTAATTTAAAAATTATGAGTGTCACATTCATAAAAAAAAATTATCTTTCGTTCGTCAACAATCAGTTTGATCGAAAGCCATCGAAGCAGTTAGTAATTGAACACGTTGTTTGTATACAGACAATTTAATTTGTTTAATGTTTAGTTATATAATTATTGCGTGTGTACAAACAATTTAATTTGTTTAATGTTTGGTTATGCGATTTATTAGAAAGCTCATACTCTACTTCAACTTCGTAAGTTTCATTTTTTTATTTCAATTTTTAATTGGTTACACATTTTCGTACCTGTTTTTTTTTTTTTCTTGGACGAATAAGCAAAGTGAAGTAATTTTAAATTAATTATTTTACTTTTAATTTGACTTGTCAATAATTTTCTTTCCCCGAGACTTCGATTTTTAGAAAAAATATCTTGTTTTCGACTTATGACTCAATTTGCCACAATTACTAATTCTTTTTTGTTTTAATTTGTTTCGAAAGCTTTTTGCTGCTCCCTGAACGTGAACTATTGTTGAACTACATTGTTTCTTTTTTTTCAATTTCTTATCTTCGCTCATGATATTCTTCTTTTGTGGGTTTCTTCCACATGCTTTTTCTATTCGAGTTTCGCATTTCATCTTTGAAACACTCCCTCTTCAAAAAACATTTTTTCGACAAGTTTTTCTTAAATTTCTTCTTTTCTCTTTTCTAAGTCTAATTGTGTCAATGTTGATTCTTGATTTTCTAGAACTAGAATTTCATTCTTCATCATGAGAACATTTTTTTACGGTTGTAATCTTTATTAGTTGCAGTGCATTTGGTCTTCCTCGTTTCAACACTCTTTAAAAATCTTTGTCTTTTTTTGTACAGTTATACTCCTTTTTATTAAGTTTCTTCTGTCTTGATTTCTTTTGTTCGATTTTTGGTCTTCTTCGTTTTAGTTTGCTTGTTTTAACGAGCTTTTGTTAATACCTCACCCTGAATCCTGTCTTTCCTCATTCCTTTTCTATTCAATTTTGGTTTTCATTCTTGAAACTTCCGGTATTCTCATCCTTCGAAAATTTCTTCGCTTTTCTTGGTCTATGTCTTACGTTAGTCCTCTTTAATGACGTTGCTTTTTATTTCTTTCTCGCATTTGCTTTCTTCTTCTTCCGATTTTTGGCCAGTGCCTTTGATTTTGCTTCATCTTCTTTCAATTTTTCTCTAAGTTTACTTCACTTTTCTTTTATTTTTAACTTCCGATTGTCCTTGACCTTCTTTTTCAGCCTCTTTTGAAAATTTTCTTCATTTTTTACCGTACAGATATCTTTTTCTTTTGAAGGACAATCCTCTACTTTTTTCTTCTCTTTAATGCTTTCTATTTATTGTCTTCACTGCTTTCTGTTCACAGTCTTTACTGTTTTCCGAGTTTCTTCGCTTTTCTTGATCTTTAATGACATTGCCTTTTATTTCTTACTCACATTTGCTTTCTTCTTCTTCCGATTTTTGGCCAGTGCCTTTGATTTTTCTTCATCTTCTTTCAATTTTTCTCTAAGTTTACTTCACTTTTCTTTTATTTTTAACTTCCGATTGTCCTTGACCTTCTTTTTCAGCCTCTTTTGAAAATTTTCTTAATTTTTTACCTTACAGATATCTTTTTCTTTTGAAGGACAATCCTCTACTTTTTTCTTCTCTTTAATGCTTTCTATTTATTGTCTTCACTGCTTTCTGTTCACAGTCTTTACTGTTTTCTGAGTTTCTTCGCTTTTCTTGATCTTTAATGACATTGCCTTTTATTTCTTACTCACATTTGCTTTCTTCTTCTTTCGATTTTTGACCAGTGCCTTTGATTTTCCTTCATCTTCCATTCAGGCACATCCTTGAGGGATTTTCTCTCTTTCACTGCCATCTCCTTCAATTGTTCTCTAAGTTTATTTCACATTTCCTCTATTTTTTTTAACTTCCGATTCTCCTTGACCTTCTTTTTCAGCCTCTTTCGAAAATTTTCTTCATTTTTTACCTTACAGATAACTTTTTCTTTTGAAGAACTATCCTCTATGTTTTCTTCTTTTTAATGTTTTCTATTTATTGTCTTCACTGTTTTCTGTTTACTATCTTTACTGTTTTCTGAGTTGTTTTTACTGTTTTCTGAGTTGTTTTTACTGTTTTCTGAATTATTTTTGCTGTTTTCAAAATCGATTTCGTTTTTATTGTTTTCTTATTCTCACTTAACATCTGATCCTTCTTATTACTTATAACTCTTTTCATTAAGTTTCTTCTGCCCTGATTTCTTTTGTTCGATCTTCGGTCTTCTTCGTTTTAGTTTGTTTGTTTTGACCTTACCTTGAATCCTGTCTTTCCTCGTTCCTTTTCTATTCAACTTTGGTTTTCATTCTTGAAACTTCCGGTATTATCATCCATCAAAAATATCTTCGCCACTCTTCTTCGTTTTTCTTGGTCTATCTCTTACATTAGTCCTCTTTAATGACGTTGCTTTTTATTTCTTTCTCACATTCGCTTTCTTCTTCTTCCGATTTTTGACTGGCGACTTTGATTTTTCTTCATCTTCCACTCAGGCACATCCTTGAGGGATTTTCTCTCTTTTACTGCCGTCTCCTTCAATTGTTCTCTAAGTTTACTTCACGTTTCTTCTATTTTTTAACTTTCGATTGTCCTTGACCTTCTTTTTCAACCTCTTCTGAAAATTTTCTTCATTTTGTACCTTACCTCTTTTTCTTTTGAAGAATTACCCTCTATATTTTCTTCTTTTTAATGTTTCCTATTTATTGTCTTCATTGCTTTCTGTTTATTGTCCTTACTGTTTTCTGACTTGTTTTTACTGTTTTCTGAATTATTTTTGCTGTTTTCAAAACCAATTTCCTTTTTATAGTTTTCTTATTCTTACTTAACTTCTGATCCTTCTTATAAGTTATAACTGTTTTCATTAAGTTTCTCCTGCCTTGATTTCTTTTGTTCGATCTTTGGTCTTCTTCGTTTTAGTTTGTTTGTTTTGACCTCACCTTGAATCCTGTCTTGAAACTTCCGGTATTATCATCCTTCAATCATTTCTTCGCCACTCTTCTTCCCTGTTCTTGGTCTTTAATGACATTGCCTTTTATTTCTTTCTCACATTTGCTTTCTTCTTCTTCCGATTTTTGACCAGTACCTTTGATTTTTCTTCATCTTCCATTCAGGCACATCCTTGAGGGATTTCCTCTCCTTCATTGCCGTCTCATTCAATTGTTCCGATTGTCCTTGACCCTCTTTTTCTGCCTCTTTTGAAAATTTTCTTCATTTTTTACCTTACAGATATCTTTTTCTTTTGAAGAACTACCCTCTATATTTTCTTCTTTTTAATGTTTCCTATTTATTGTCTTCATTGCTTTCTGTTTACTGTCTTTATTGTTTTCTAAGTTGCTTTTTAATGTTTTCTATTTACTGTCTTCACTATTTTCAAAATCGATTTCGTTTTTGATTGTTTCCTTATTCTTACTTAATTTCTGATCCTTCTTATTAATCTTCACAGGTAATTTGTATTATATCCTTTCGCAGATTACTTTTCTTTTCTGTTCGATCTTTAATCTTTGTTTCCTTCTATTATCTTCTTTTAATACACAGATGTCCTCCAAATTTGTTCAATTTTTTTCTTTTTCGTTCGATCTTTGATCCCCTTGGTCTCTTTATCTTGCTTCGAGAAATCTTCCTTGTTGATACCTTATCTTACATCCCCCGTTATTGCTCTCTCGCTTCTTTTTCACAGGACCTGCGATCTTAAGTCTTTATTTCTCTTCTTGGGTTGGGTTTCTTCTGTTTACTTTTATAGTCTAGGAGCCAGCAAGGTTGGAATCTCCAGGATTTTTTAATAGAAAATTCGAGTTCCTCGATGCTACAAGATCGGTCTCAGTCACTGACGTGAGAATCTGGCTGACGAAACTGATTGCGTGTCTAGGGGGCAGGTGAAGAAACTTCAGTGAATAGCTAGCGTGAAATACAGGGCTGCGACTACACTAATCTTGCAATAACTTTGTTTGAGGTTAGGAAAATAACTTTAATTGATTACTTTTTGAAGAGGCATTCAATAAGAAGCTTTTTTGTGTATGTATAAGTGTTTAGTCACAAATTACCTGGCTACAACGCCTCTTATTGAAGGCTACAACTTTACATCAATCTTGCATGGTCAAAGCAAGTTCAAAATGGTCTGGCGATTTGGTTATAATATTTCCTATCTCAAGGGAAATTTCGTCACCTACGCCTTCGACACGCAACCGGGTTTGTCAGCCAGTCTCTCACGTCAATGACTGAGATCTATTGTCTGGGTCCTTGTCGCCTTCCAAATTTCTTACATATCTTTTTCGTATTCATCTTTATCATGGCTTCCGAAACCCTCTCTCCAAGGAGAATTTTGTCTTTAACACTTAATACTTTCCCTGTGGCAAAGCATCGGCTCTTCTCATTCTTGACAGTCGAAATTTCGAGCAATGTTTCAATTTAAAAAATAATTGAAGATAAGGATTGGTAAATCCAGAAGGGAAAGCTTTTTTTATGTTGCGAATCTGACAAAAAGTAAACACACAAATTCAATTGTCATTTTAAATATGTATGTATGGGGAAATGTGATTGCATATAAGTACGGTCCTGAAATTTTTTATCGAAATTATAAATTTAATCACTAAATTATTCCGCATCGAATAAATCACATTGATCCGAACGGCTTTAACGTGCAATAAATCTACAATTGTTATTTAATGCGCGCGCTTTATCGATAGTGTTTCGGCAGCGGTACTCAAAATGTTTGTTTGTTTATCCGCTAGTAACACAATCATTTTGATTTGTTTTCTCGTCCGAAACTCTCACAACAAAACAAACGCGCACAACACAAACAAACAAAAAAAAAGAGGAGAAGACCCGTCGGATTAATTCGGAAAACGCGCGCGAGCCGCACACATCCGACTGAATTCCCCGGTTTTATCGGCTAAATACGCCATAAATTCCGCGTATTTACGCCGAACTGGAAAAAGATTCCGAAGTCGAAATGGATCTTTGAAGCGGAACGTAATTATTTACGCGCTTTTCTAATTGACAGTCGCTGGGGCTTTTCGGCGCGCCAAGGCCGGTTTATTTAAATCAAATTTAAATTGCGGCTTTACGCCGTGTAAATATTATTTCGGACGGGTCACGTGAGAGTCTAATACGATTTTATTTTATTCGCGGAGATTTATTTGTTTAATCGAAGCCAAAGCAGAAAGAAAAAATGAAATAAAACGCGAGGAAGTAAAGAAACAACAATAACATCCAAATTTAGAGTAGCTTGACTTAAAAGGTGTTCATGGTTTAAGCGCTTAACTTATCAAGATTGTCAGACTAATAATAATGTAAAGTGCTCAGTTTTTTTTCGGCGTTTTAACTTAACGAACGCGCGTGCTGGAATACGCAACAACATGGCCAAAATACACGTCCGTGAGTACTCCCATTCTATATTAGTTCTGAAAGTAAGTTGAATTTCTTTTTTTGTTGTTTGCTGTGAATCCCCCGATTTTCCTCAGCGCGAAACGCGTCGAGGGATCGATCGCAACGCACCGGGGGTTAAAAGCACGTAGTTTATGTTCGCGTGCCTCAAAGTCGTGTCCTCCTGTTTATTATTTTCGGCCGATTCAATTTTCTTCGCCCTCTCGGCCTGTTTGTTTAATATTTATGGTCCCTGGGTTTTCGGTGCGGTGGCTAAGGCAAGTTCTGCGTTGATTTGTTTTTGTTTGTCTAACTGGATTGTTTCCGTCTCCGGGCGGTTCGTTATTTCCGATGGAAGGAAATCAAATGTTTGCGTTGCAATTTTTGTCCGTCCAAGTGCATCGAGAAATATTTAAATGTGGAAAACGAGGGGGTGAGGGGGGGCGGGCAGAAGGAAGATGAGAAAACAAAGAAAGAAAATTAATGGCGAGGTTTTTTGTTGCAAGTCTGATCCGCGTCTGAGAGAAGTTATTTGTCATGGTACCATCATTTCTCTTTGTTGGAAGTAAGCGATTAAATTAGTCGTCGGAAAAAGCACAGAGTTCAAGAAGGGAAGAAAAAAATACTATTATTATTATTTAAGTTAATTCTCAATCTAGCACCCGTACCCTTGCATATATAACTCCAGAACTTCAGGTACCGTAGTACCGCCTATGCGCCAATACGTCGATATTTTGCCCCTGCTAAGAGAATCGGACTTAAAGTTCGAACGAAGGGAGTATTATTAAGTAAGAATGTAACTGAAGAGAATTTAACTCAATCCTGAAAAACAGTGTGTCTCACACTTTTATTAATTAAGCAAATTCTCACTCTAGCACCCGTACCCTTGCATGTAGAACTCCCGAACTTTAGGTACCGCAGCACCGCCTATGCGCCAATACGTCGTTATCTTGCCCCTGCTAAGAGAATCGGACTTAAAGAAGTTTGAACGATAGGGAGTATTAAGTAAGAATGGAACCGAAGGGAATTTAACTCAATCATGAAAAACAGTGTGTCTCACACCTTTATCAATTAAGTAAATTCTCACTGTAGCACCCGCACCCTTGCATGTAGAACTTCCGAATTTCAGGTACCGCAGCACCGACTTTACGCCAATACGTCGATATTTTGCCCCTGCTAAGAAAATCGGACTTAAAAAAACTTAATCGTTAGGGAGCATTATTAAATAAGAATGTAACAGAAAGGATTTCAAATCAATTACGAAAAATAAGCCTATCCATTTCACTTCGAACATTATTTCATGATTCTTTTCGAGCAAGTCGTGTTTCACAAAACGTATTTTTTTCTAATTTGTTTGGTAGTAGGTTCATTAACAACAACAACAACAACGTATTCTGCTTATATGTGGTGGCGCTTCCCTTCCATCATGATTCGTAATCAATCGAGTGGCATAAATGATGGAACACAACGAGCTTTCAGCTCATATCATAAAGCTAATGAAGCGGGAGCAAATTTGCGAATACGGATCACAATAACACATACCAAAAACTATCCTCGTTCGCCGGAACGAACCGACCCGAACACTTTTCAAAAAACTTATTCCGCCGGACCGAAATATTTAATGATCGCCGACAAAATTTAGCGCCGCGCGTAAAATTTAATTACGTTCGGTCATAATTAAATTCGTCCGCCATAAAAGCTGACGGCGATCTATTTTATTAGTGCGCGCTGGATCATTAAGCGAAACAAACAGCGTTTTATTTGGGGGAGGACAAACTGACAATATTGTCACACACAATGGCCCTAATTAAGTTTTTTAATAAAATCAGTTTTGTCATGATTAGGGATGGGAATGTCATATTTTGCTGGTCAAATTTTAATAATAGAGCAAAGCAGACGTATTGTGAGTCTGATGATGTAGTTGGCCGCCAGTTGTATCCTCACGTCCAAACTTGTTTGCAAGAGTGCTTCATTACAACACAGATGGAATAATCGAAGTAAAGAACTCAATAATATACAGTATGTTTAATTAGAAAGTGTGTAGATCTCGTCCGTTGTTCAAAATAAACCGTAACCCCGCGCCTCCACCAAAAATCCTTCATTTTGAACACAGGACGTCGCCAGACCAAGTAATACAAATCATATTTGGTTGGCTAGCTTCCTACTTACACTTTGACAAAAAAGGGTTCACGATTGGTTATTCGTTTTCTTTTTATAATGTTAAAGATGATTGCGGTTAATGCGTCGATTTTTTTGATCAAGAGCGACAGTTCGTACGTCAGTAGTACGATGACGTCAAAATATGTCATTCCGATCTCTAGTTATGACATTTGCGATAGTTTTATCCACGATTCGAATTTTTCCTTGATTAGCTGTATATTGCGGTGTAAACGAACCGGATGGGTTTTTGCAGATTTCTACGAAAAAAAGTAAATTTCAGGGAAACCATTTGTTGTAAACAAATTATGTTTTGCAATATGTTATAGTTGGAGAATAAAATAATTTAAACAAATACCAGAGGATTGTCAATTTTGTTACTGTTCACAGCTTTGAAGTCTCAGGGCAATCGACCATATCTGTATAGAGCGTTTTAGAATACTTGAAAGTCCTAAAATCGATTGTAAAGTTATTAAGGATGGTATTCATAGACGGATCTTAAGTTACTTTAACTTAAGTATCACTCACAGCAAAAGTTACCTTTCACAGTCCAACAAGTACATCTTAAGTTATACTTTTGCTCAAGACTGGTCCATCTACAACTTAAGTCGTACTTGTCTACATCAGGTTATGTGTATCTGCACATTTTCTAGTTGAGATTGAAGATGTTCGTTACTAAAAATTATGAAAAATTGGAAGGGATTTCACAATCTTTAGTTTACAACTACGTAGCACACAAGATGTCGACTTTACAACTACGTGGCACACAAGATGTCGAGAATACTTGAAGATTTGTCTATGAAAAGCAAGTTATATATAAATTACACTTTTCCTTAAGTGAAACCTATGGCCAGTTGCACCAACCACTTAAGCTCTGATTAACTTTAAGCGTCACTTAGAATATGACTTACACAATGTTGTATAACGTCAAATGACACATTATAAACACCGCTTAAGCTTAAGGGCTTGGTGCAACTGGCCATTAGTGTAAGTATAACTGAATACGACCGTCAGGTCCGTATTCATGGTAAAATTCTTAAGAAAATCCTAAGCAGGTTTAAAGAAAGGCTTAAGTCTTAACTTACGTAAGGCGACCTTATTTAAAAACGATTTCACTTCGACGCTTAAAAATGTCAGTGTTTTCGAAGGTGTTCCACTTTGCTATCGATTATGATCTAATCCTCTTTCAGGGTAAATTTGATTATTTTTAAACCAAAAGACTATGGCACTCATAGACTATGGCACCAGACCAAAGACGCGTGCTCTAACTTAGAACGCACAAAGGCGAGATAAAGAGATTCTAACGAGGCAATGTTATTAAAACCAGCGCTATTCCTGATGACGAAACCTAACATCTTATTAGTAGAACAAGTTGTTCGTATTGTCTAAAATTGAATTCTGTATCAAAAGTTATGCCCAAATCATAGTGAAACGATTTAGTGTAACGCTAGAGTTGGTATAATCAAAAATGTTAGGGAGATCGTTTTCGAGAAAAACTCATGACCTTGCATTTACATATGTTAAGCAGAAGTCCTGTAAAAAAGTATAATCCTCGGGGTTTGAAACTTTCCAATAAAATTTGTCGTCGCCAACGAACAGACAGTTGACAGATAGAATTAAATCATCAATGAACAGCAGAAAAAGCAAAGGTCCTAAGTCAGTGCCTTGAATCCTATCTTATTTTTGAATGTCGATAGACTTTTGCTTTTCATCGCTTCCTATTTTCCAGATGTCAAAAAAAAAAAATCGTAAAAATTGACCTACTTTTCTTACCGTTAGCTTTTTGTTTTTTGGGTTTTTTGTTTTCGTCTTCTGTTTTAACCATAATTTTTTTGTGAAATTCGATCGTTTGTTAATTTTTGTGCTCCTACCTTATTTTTAAAAATTGATTGTTTTTTTCTTTATTTCTCATTGCCTACTATTTTTCAAATGATGAAAACAAAAAAAAATTGTCGTGCAAATCGACCTATTTTCGTCACTGTTCGATTTTTATTTACTCAACCGTCATTTATTTATATTCTTCTGATTAACAGAAAGAAATCGACTTTGTTAGCAACAGTTTGTTACTACTATATGCTTGAATGTCGATCGTCTTTTGTTTTTTCGTTGCCTACTATTTTTCAGATTATAAAAAGAAATTGCCACAAAAATTGACCTACTTTTGTTACCGTTTGTTTTCTATTTCTTATTTTTTTTTTGTTTCTATCTTCTGTTTTTTCGATAATATTTTGTGAAAGTCGATCGTTTTTTGTTTTCCATTAATTTCTACTCTTCTGATTAACAAAAAGGACATTTTTCGATTTTATCGGCGACAGTTTGTCGTTAGTTACTACCTCATTTTTGGAAGTTGATCGTCTTTTGTTTTTCATAGCCTACTATTTTTCAAATCATCAAAACAAAATTTGTCGTGCAAATCGACCTACTTTTGTTATCGTTCGTTTTTTATTTGATCGTTTTTTTTTGTCGTCTAGTATTTTCCAGATTATAAAAAAATTGTCGCAAAAATTAACCTTCTTTTGTTATGGTTGATCACTTTTTGTGAAATTCCACCGTTTTTCGGTTTTTGTTTTCCTACCTTCTTCTTGAAAGTCGATTGTCTTTTGTTTTTCATCCCCTGCTTTCCCCTATTTTTCAGACTACAAAAAAATATCCCAAAAATTGACCTACTTTCGTTACGGTTGTTTTTTTTTCTTGTTTTTTTCTTCTGTCTTTTGTTAACGTTGGTTTTTTATTTCTTGTTTTTCTTTTATTTTCATCTTTCGTTTCAACGATCATTTTTTATGAAATTCTATTGCTTTTTGTTTTCGTTTTCCTATCTTATTCTTAAAAGTCGATCGTCTTTTATTTTTCATCGCCTACTATTTTTTACACGATGAAGAGGAAATTTTATCATGCAAATCGACCTTCTTTTATTTATTCTTTTATTTTATCTTTCCATTCGTTTCTATTCTTTTGTTTAACAAAAGAATCTATTTTGTTAACAACAATTTGAAAATCGATCGTTTTTGATTTTTTATCCCCTACTATTTTCAGACCATAAAAAAAATATTGTCGCAAAAATTGGCCTACTTCTTTTTATTTGATCGTCTTTTGTTTTTTCATTGCCTACTATTTTCCAAATTATAAAAAAATTATCGCAAAAATTGGCCTACTTTTGTTACCATTGCCTACTATTTTCCAAATTATAAAAAAAATATCGCAAAAATTGGCCTACTTTTGTTACCATTGGTTTTTTATTTCTTGTTTTTTTTTGTTCATTTTTTGCGAAATTCTATCGTTAGGACGTTAAGTATTTTATGAGTTTCGAATATTGAAATTAGATAGTTCGAGAAACTTTTAAATCCATAAAATTAAATGCAAATATTTGAAAAGCTATTAATTTTATACCCAACTTTGTAGGTATAAATTCAAAAATGAAATAATAGTGTTCCATTAAGAAAAGAAACTTTTAATTTCAGTTTAGATTTCGCTTATGCGATGTTCAATTATTTTTTCGAGAATATCTACAGGAACTGTATAAGTTTATACTAAATATTTTTTTCTGAGTTAGAAAATAAAAGAGTTAAAGGGGGTTCGAACTTCGGCGTTGACACCCTGTACACAACAGTGCTTAATACTAAGTATATAAAACATTTTGGCGTAACAATGACGACATTGGCAACTCCGTATGTGACGTTGGCAACAATGTACACAACAGAGTTTAATGTCTATGACGTAACAATGACAGCTCCCGATGTGACATTGGCAGAAATCTACGGTGTGTAATGTCTATGACGTAACAGTGACGACATGTATTATTCACCCAGACATGAACGATCCGATCAAAACCACTGCCATATTTGCGCACAACGTCCGAAAACATTAATTACCAACCTAACCAAGACAGAAGCCGATGTGACGTTGGAAGAAATGTTCGCAACAGTGTGTAATGTCTATGACGTAACAATGACGACATGTGTTACTCGTCCAAACATGAACGATCCGATCAAAACCACTGCCATATTTGCACACAACGTTCGACAACATTAATTGCCAACCTAACCAAGACAGAAGCCGATGTGACGTTGGCAACAATATACGCAACAGTGTGTAATGTCTATGACGTAACAATGACTACCTGTATTATTCGTTCAAACATGAACGATCTGATCAAAACCACTGCCATATTTGCACACAACATCCGAACGCATTAATTGCCAACCTTACCAAGACAATAGCCGAGGTGACGCTGGCAACAATGTACGCAACAGTGTAATGTCTATGACGTAACAATGACGACATGCATTATTCGGCCAAACATGAACGATTCGATCAAAACCACTGCCATATTTGCACATAACGTCCGAAAACATTAACTGCCAACCCTACCAAGACAACAACCGATATGACGTTGGCAGAAATGTACGCCAATGTTCTCGTGTTTCTAGACCTTGTTTGTTTGAGTAGTTCTTTTTTTTTTTGTTTTTTTTTAATCATTCTCTGCCGATGGGAACGGTCGATCTTCACTTGTTTTCCGAAGTAAAATAAAAAAGCAATGAAATGAACAGCGACGAGACGGATAAAAAAAGATCAGAGAAACGTCAGCGTTCTTTTGTTATTTGCTTTTGATATTTTTCGTATTCCGATGTTGTTAGTTATTTTTGTTTTGTTTTTTCTTCTTAATCATTCTCCGCTGGAAAAGAACAGTCGATCTTCGTTTGTCTTCTGAATGAAAACAAAAATGAAATGAAGCAAAAAACAATGAGTTCTTTTGTTTTTCGTTTTCGTCATTTCTCGTGTTTCTGGATGTCGTTTGTTCTGGTTGTTTCTTTTGTTTTTTTTTTTTTTTTTTGAATCATTCTCTGCCGATGAGAACGGTCGATCTTCACTTGTTTTCCGAATTAAAATAAAAAAGCAATGAACTGAAATGAACAGCGACGAGACGGATGAGTGATGAACCTACATAAACAAAAGAACAGTGAAACGTCAACGTTCTTTTGTTTTTCGTTTTTGTCATTTCTCACGTTTCGATGTTGTTTGTTTCTGTTTTCTTGTTTTTCTTCTTAATCATTCTCTGTTGGATGACATTGGTCGACATTTACTTGTTTTCTGAATTGAAACAAAAATGAACTGAATCAAGAAATATAGAGTTCTTTTGTTTTTCGCTTTCGTCATTTCTCGTGTTTCTCGATGTTGTTTGTTTTCCTAGTTACTTTTGTTTTTTTTATCAATCATTCTTTGTCCTTGAGAACGAATGATCTTCACTTGTTTTCTGAATAAAAATAAAAAAAAAACAATGAACTGAAATGAAGACGACGAGGCGGATGGTGATGAACCTACATAAACAAAAGAACATCAGCGTCCTTTTGTTTTTCGCTTTTGTTATTTTTCGTATTTCGATGTTGTTTGTTTTTTTCTTCTTGATCATTCTCCGCTTCTCTTGTTTTTTGAATTAAAATGGAAAACCAAAACAAAAGACGACGAAACGAATTGTGATGAAATCAAAGTAAAACAAAAGAGAAATATGGTTGTTCTCTTTTTCGTTTTTCGTTTCTGTCATTCCTGTATTTGTCATTTCTGTATTTCGATATTGTTTGTTTAAGTACTTTCTTTTGTTTTTCTTTTCTTAATCATTCTTTGCTGGTCGATCTTCTCTTGTTTTTTGAATTAAAAAAGGAAGCCAAAACAAAAGACGACAAAACGAACTAATGTCTATGACGTAACAATTACGAGATGTATTATTAGTCCAAACATGAACGATCCGATCAAAACCACTGCCATATTTGCACACAACGTTCGACAACATTAATTGCCAACCTAACCAAGACAACAGCCGATGTGACGTTGGCAACAATATACGCAACACAGTGTAATGTCTATGACGTATCAATCACGACTTGTATTATTCGTCCAAACATGAACGATCCGATCAAAACCACTGCCATATTTGTACGCCACGTCCGAAAACGTTAACTGCCAACCTTATTAAAACAACAGTCGATGTGACGTTGGCAGAAATGTACGCAACAGTGTGTAACGTCTATGACGTAACAATGACGACATGTATTATTCGTCCAAACATGAACGATCCGATCGAAACCACTGCCATATTTGCACACAACGTCTGAAAACATTAATTGCTGACCTTGTCAGGACAGACCCCAATGCCATCACGCGAGGACGGCAACAATGTATACAACAGCATAACATTGACAGACTCCAAACATTAACGATTTGCATACAACGTTGAAAAACGTTAATGGCCAAACTCTTCAGGATAACCCCCCTGCCGGATGGCCCGATGCGATGATGCAGGCTTGGTTTTAAGCGCGCGTAAATTTTTAGAACGACTATAAACCGCGAAGAGCTAGATCCAGATTAAAGCGCCGACCGCAACAGTGTGCTCACATTTTGCGGTTTTACGAGGCGACGTAATAATTACGACGGTTTAAAAATTAATGAAAGCGCGAGATGTCGACTATAAAATTCGATTATGACTCAGGCTCGATGCTCTCTCGTTATTGCCCCCCTAATTCCTGCTCGTAATATGGCTAACGGAAATTTCGAGATAAATTCCGCGGCGCTCGTTTTTAATGTGTACTTTGCAACAAAAATCGCCTGTTTAATGTAAATGCTATTACATCAGCTATAAAAACGTAAAACAAAAACGTAATGGTTCCGTAAATATCCTGATTCGAGTACTCCCATGATGTTAGTGTCATAAATTCATTGGTTGATGTGACGGGACGACATTTGAATGTTTTACTATTATTATTACAATTATTTATAAATGTATTTGAAAGGGTTCGAAAAATTCGGAGAAATTACACGCAAGTGGCATAATAATTAAAATTTGTTGTGAATCGCTGTAAAACGTCTTCGTAACAGAAGTTGAAGCAACAAGGAGAAAATAAATCTCTGATGCGGTCGTGCAGCTTCTGCATAAAAAGAGCGGTCTCTCCGGAATATAAATCCGGGCCTGGCAGTGACAGCGGGCATGATAAGCGACCCTCGGAACAAACCGGAGCCTACATTGACGATGATAACCCGGCATTAATTCCAGAATGTCTGGATAGTACTAATTTCACGATTGTAATTCGGATAGTTTTTTGCAGAGTTTTACGGAGATGACGTAAATGATGGTCTTTTTTATAATAAGTTTTATTTACTACCTTTTATAATTTTGTTTATTCCGAGCACTGCTTCAGGAAATTCTCTCCAATAAATGATGAAATACGGTCCTGAGCTTCGGCATCCGGGGCAAAGCATTTGTTGGGCTATTTAATGCATCGGAGCCAAGCAACTAACGAAATAACCCTAAAGGTTAAGCGAATAATTTGCTTTGCCCTCCGGAAAACGAAACCATTCGTTTTCGGCGTAATAAAGAGCTGGTCGTAATTGATTCCGGTGATTTATTTATTTTTTTGGCGGGGACGCATTAATTCGTGCCGTGGCCTTTTTCTTTCTGGCCCGTAACAGAAAAACAAAAACAGCTAATTGCAATTAAAAAAATAATTAATAATTAAAACATCGTTTGAAAACGAGCAAATTCCTGGCCTGAGAAAGCTCCACGATTAAAAAAAATCGCCGACATTTCTTTTCCAGTACATTGACGAATGTGAGGTCGTAACCGGCCGTCATGCACAGAGAAAATAGTTGTAAGAAATAACGAGAACAACCTATCAGCAATGTCGTTATAACGTTCGCCGAGCTTTACGTGTTTAGGGCAATCGCAATCTGCCCCCTTACGCCACGTATAACAAATGCCTCTCGTCAGCCTCGCTAAATCGGGAGGCATTTTTCACTTGACATGTTAAATATGGTGCGGCCTGTATATCGCTCCACCGCCGGCGCATTTTTTCCGCCCATTTACTCAAAAACCGACACAATGAGTGACGCTTATCACTAATGAGAAAAAGCTCGCTGACTGCCGCGGGCAGACGAGCTTTATTTAATTTGCGAGCCGATTTGGACGAGAGGATGAAACGTTTTGTGTTAGTGGGCTGTGAAACGGATTTTTTTTTCAAGTTGTCGTCGTTTTTAATTTTTTTTCCTGTGTCTTTTCAGGATGTTATTACTATTACGCGGTGTGGAATGTGATGATAAAAAGTAGGCTCGTTTAGTTCATCAATTCATTTTAATGAACCAGATTTATCTTTGTAGGTATTTTTTATTTTGCGGTATGAAATCCCAGTTACAACAGCTATTCTATATATTAAAAAAAAACGCTGTTTACGTTTGATTACGCTCATTACGTTTGATGAAAAAACAAAGAGCAAAAGGTTGATTTTTTTTTAAATTATTTATTGTCGTTTAATGAACTTTTGTAACTTCCGTGGTCTTTTCGTTTTTAACTCGAAATTTGTTAGACAATCGATTGTTTTTTTTTTAGGGTTGAGAAAAACAGGATCGATTTTGTCTTTTTTTTTAACGAATGAAGTCCAAATTTGCCTTAATTTAAATGGAATTAATTTAGTGGAAAAAATATAACATACAACTACTTGCTCGACTTGAAATCGTTTTTTGATCAAATATTTATTTAAAAAAAATTAATAACTTATCATAATTTCGATGTGATCCAGAAACAAAAGAAAATCGACGATTCAGAGTTGCAAGAATATAAAAAAAAAAAAAAAACAGGCAGAAACCAAAGAAAAAAACTTTGTTTCTCGTTCAACTTCTCCCTTGCATTTTGAAACAAACGACACGGAATCGTGATCCGAAAACAAAAGAAGATCGACGATTTTTTGACAAATTTGCAACAAAAAGAAAAAACTTCAATTGTTCTTGTTTGCAACTCGAAACAAACGGCATGGGAACTTGATCCAAAAACACGGCGATTCTCTGAGAAAGTTGCAAGAAAATTTAAAAAAAAAACCGCCAGAAACCAAAGAAACAAACTGACCGACGTTCATTTGTTTTTCCTTCAACCTGTTATTTGATTTCGAAACAAACGACGTGGAAACGTGATCCAAAAAACAAAAGAAGATCGACGATTTTACGACAGAGTTGCAAGGAAATTTAAAAAACCGACAGGGACGAAAGAAAAAACTTCATTTGTTTTCCGTTCAACTTGTTGTTTCCATTTCGAAATGAACGACACGGAAACGTGATTCAGAAACAAAAGAAGATCGACGATTTTTCGAAAAAATTTCAAGAAAATTTGAGAAGACGGCGCAGAAATTAAAGAAAAAAAAACTGACCGACGTTCATTTGTCTTTTCTTCGATCTGTTATTTGCTTTCGAAACAAACGACGGAAAACGTGATCCAAAAAACAAAAGAAGATCGACGTTTTTCTGACAGAGTTGCAAGAAAATTTAAAAAAACCGACAGCAACGAAACAGGAAACTAATCGACGTTCGTTTGTTTATCGTTCAACCATTTATTTGTAATTTGAAACAAACAATGTGGGGAAACGTGATTCAAAAACAAAAGCAGGTCGACGATTTTTCGACGGAATTGCAAGAAAATTGAAGAAACCGCAAGAATTCAAAGAAAAGAAACTAGCCGACGTTCATTTGTTCCTTGTTCAATCGATTATTTAATTTCGAAACAAACGACGTGGAAACGCGATCAAAAAAAAGAATTGACGATTTTCCGAAAAAAAATGCAAGAAAATCTGAGAAATCGGTGAATCAAAGGCAAAACTGACGTTCATTTGTTTCTTTGTTCGACCTGTTATTTGATTTCGAAACAAACGAAGGTGAAACTGCAAGGAAATTTAAAAAACCGACAGTAACGAAGCAGGAAACTGATTCGATGTTCATTTGTTTTTCGTTCAACCAGTTATTTGAGTACGAAAGAAACGACGTGGAAACGTCATCAAAAAACAAAAGCAGGTCGACGATGTTTCGACAGAATTGTAAAAATTTAAGAAACCGCCAGAAGTGGAAGGAAAAACTTACCGACGTTCATTTGTTTCTCGTTCAATCGATTATTTAATTCCGAAACAAACGACGTGGAAACACGAGCAAAAAAGAAAAAAGAAAATCGACAATTTTCCGAAAAAAATTGTAAGTAAATTTGAAAAATCGGCGCAGAAATCGAAAAAAAGCTGACGTTCCTTTTTCTTTTGTTCGACTTGTTTGATTTCGAAACAAACGAAATTGAAACGTGATCCAAAAACAAAAGAAAATCGACGTTTGTCCGACAGAGTTGCAAGAAAATTTTAAAAACCGCCAAAAGGCGAAGAAAAACTCACTGACGTCCATCATTTGTTCCTCGTTCAATCGATTATTTAGTTTCGAAACAAACGACGTGGAAACGAGATCCAAAAAAAAAAAAAGAAAATCGACGATTTTCCGAAAAAATTGCAAGAAAATTTGAGAAATCGGCGCAGAAATCAAAGAAGAAACTGATCGATGTTCATTTGTTTTTTCTTCGACCTGTTATTTGATTTCGAAACAAATCAAACGTGGAATTGTGAACCAAGAACAAAAGAAAATCGACGTTTGTCGACACTGCGTTTTATTAGATGTGTTTTGTTTCTAAATCTACTCGGAGGAGAATTTAAATAATCGACAGCAGAAACTAAAGAAAAAACTTCATTTGTTTTTCGTTCAAACTTGCTCTTTATATTTCGAAACGAACGACACGGAAACGTGATCCGAAAACAAAAGAAGATCGACAATTTTTTGTAGAATTATTATTTTTATTGTTTTTTGGGGCTCTTTGATCGTTGACTGTCTTTTGTTTTTCTGTTATTCGATTTGACTTTATTTTATTGATTTTTATTTTTCGGTTTGACTTTATTTTTCAATTTCATCAACATCTTTGTAACGTCGCAATTTTTATGACGTTACGTTTGCTCTTTTTTTCTTTCTTTAAACGAAGAAATAAGTTTAAAAAATAATTTCTATAAACGTGTGGCCTACATACAAGCGATTGTTTTCAAGCCAACTACACAATGAGTAACTAACTTCGTCCTCTGATAGTATTGTCAATAAAACTTTAACAAAAAGCAATTCAGTCGACAGGAATGAATATTATCAAACAGTTCAAACAGCAATGTGCAAGGGTCGTCCCTGATGGATTTTAGATTAATCAATTAAAGCGAACAGGTGGTACGGGCCCAGACTTTTTTTCACGTCGAAACGCACGCAACCCACATCACCGAATTTAACCTGTCCCCTGCATTATTAAGCGGATTTAAGTATTAAATCGTTAATGTTCGCTGGTATTTCTGTCCGGAATTCGGAGCGTCCTATTTACGAACGGAATACTTGAGTGACATTGAACGCGCCGACCTCTATTCGAATCCGTCGTAAATCACACACAATTTTTTGAGCAGCACGTTAGAATCGAGCTGAAATTTCGAGCTCGTCGCGTTTCGTCCGCGATACGGAAGAAAAACAAGTCGCTATCGCTTAAAAATTGTCGTTTCGTAAATTAAATAAATAAATAAGTCACAAGGAAACGCTGACTGTAAAGTCAACATTTTGCCATTTTACTATTTATGTACGTATGTGCACTCGCAATCACTGCAAATTGTTTGAAATTCTACGTAGATAAAACGGTGCCCTTGTTGCATTCGCATTATTTACGTTTTGTAATTACAATTTGTGATTTTTGTTTTGTTTAAATTTCCATAACCGAAATTAAAATCGTCCGCCTCCACCAAAAATACGAATAGAAAAAATCGGCGATTAGAGTTAAATTTAGGGGGGGGGGGCCGTAATTAATTATCTTTGATACTGGGAGAGTGTGAACCCAAACTGGGTAATTATCTTCGGTAAACACGCACATTTGGGGTTGTTTGTGCGAGAAACGCGACGCTTCCGACTATTGTGCAAACGGAAAATCCAAATAAACACGCATTAACGCAGCTTCCGTAACAAAGCAGTAGGTTACATCACAACCCACCACCGTCACGCCCCCCTCCACCCCCCCCAAAAACTGTGCACACAGTCGTGAAATAAAATTGTTCGAACGCAAACACAGTGTGTTTCAAAATGATTTGCATCTAGTCACCTGTGACCATGGAAAATAAAAAATGCCGCTTTACGAAAATAGGGATACGCTGCTTTTTCATTCGGAAATATAATTTTTCTCTCACTACTTATTAGTGAATCAGGTGTCGTTAAGACGTATGCAACACAGTTGAGTATTCAGCGCCATCTCTTATGTTATGAGTGATAAAAACACAACTGACTTCGTATTTTAGCGTAAAACGTGTTTAGCGCCATCTATTGAGCTTTACCGTAACTGAATTTTGTTGAAAGTGTTAGCTAACATCAGATTGAAATACGTGCTTATAATCTGCGTTTTTATTTTATTTTTTTCATACTACCTGTTAGTGAACAAATGTCATTAATGACGTACGCAATACGGTTGAGTACTCAGCGCCATCTCTTAAGAACGTATGCAACACAGTTGAGTACTTAGCGCCATCTCTTGACCACTACGATTAACTTGAGTTAAAATTAAGCACCCTTGCTAACAAATAAATTTAAAAAAAACGCTTGTAACCTATCGATGTAGTTCTTGGGTTTTGAAAATATATTAAATTATACAGGCTGTTTGGGATATAAGGTGCCAAACTGTTTGTGTATGCAGAAATAGGCGAAATAAAACTTTTCTTCCGGTAATTTTTTTTGCAAGTCCTATCATTTTCCTGCAACAATTTTTTTTTTTTTTCAATTTGAAGAGCCACTGTGATATTCTGGAACTTCAAAACGTAGTACCACCTTTGCTTTCTGATTTTTAAAAAATCGTCGTTTAATGTCAACAACGTTAGCTCACTTCAAAAATTAAAAATTTTTAAATATCACAGTCATGGTTAACTTTAAATTTTGAAATTCTAGTAGACCACAAACAGTGGCTCTTCAAATTGAAAAAATTGTTACTGAAAATGGCAACACAAAAAAAATCACCGGGAGAACAATTGTCTTCTGGTTGGAACCGCGTCACGACTGTTTCTACTGCCGACGTTTCATTCTCCATCGCAGAAGAACTTCCTCAGTGCTGCTGCTGCTACTGGCGGTGTTGCTGCTGCTGAGAAGTAGCACCAATCCCACCAGCAGCTGCTACTGGCGGTGTTGCTACTACTCGCGGTTACTCCTGCTGGTGGGATTGGTGCTACTTCTCAGCAGCAGCAACACCGCCAGTAGCAGCAACAGCACTGACGAAGTAGACGTAAAACTATTCTTCAGGTGTAACTTGGAGGCTTCCGCGGCCGTTGTTCATTCTTTAATTGCTTCTACTGACGACGTTTCGTTCTCCATTGCAGAAGAATTTCCTCAGTGCTGCTGCTGGTGGGATTGGTGCTACTTCTCAGCAGCAGCAACACCGCCAGTAGCAGCAACAGCACTGACGAAGTAGACGTAAAACTATTCTTCAGGTGTAACTTGGAGACTTCCGCGGCCGTTGTTCATAATTTAATTGCTTCTACTGCCGACGTTTCGTTCTCCATTGCAGAAGAACTTCCCCAGTGCTGCTGCTGCTACTGACGGTGTTGCTGCTGCTGAGAAGTAGCACGAATCCCACAAGCAGCTGCTACTGGCGGTGTTTCTGCTGCTAGTGGGATTGGTGCTACTTCTCAGCAGCAGCAACACCGCCAGTAGCAGCAGCAGCACTGACGAAGTAGACGTAAAACTATTCTTCAGGTGGAACTTGAGGGCTTCCGCGGCCGTTGTTCATAATTTAATTGCTTCTACTGCCGACGTTTCGTTCTCCATTGCAAAAGAACTTCCCCAGTGCTGCTGCTGCTACTGACGGTGTTGCTGCTGCTGAGAAGTAGCACCAATCCCACAAGCAGCTGCTACTGGCGGTGTTGCTGCTGCTAGTAGGATTGGTGCTACTTCTCAGCAGCAGCAACACCGCCAGTAGCAGCAACAGCACTGACGAAGTAGACGTAAAACTATTCTTCAGGTGTAACTTGGAGACTTCCGCGGCCGTTGTTCATAATTTAATTGCTTCTACTGCCGACGTTTCGTTCTCCATTGCAGAAGAACTTCCCCAGTGCTGCTGCTGCTAGTGGCGGTGTTGCTGCTGCTGATAAGTAGTACCAATCCCACCAGCAGTAGCAACACCGCCAGAAGCAAAAGTAGTACTGAGGAAATTCTTACTGACAGTGTTGCTGCTGCTGGTGCTACTTGTCAGCACCAGCAGCCCTGAGGAAGTTCTTGTGAAATGTAGAAACAAAACGTCGGCAGTAGAAGCAATTAAATTATGAACAACGGCCGCGGAAGCCTCCAAGTTACACCAGAAGAATAGTTTTACGTCTATTTTTGCTTACATGAAAGCTATATTTGTCAATAGGTTCTACATACACTACTACAGGGTGTTTAGTAAGAACATTTGACTTGTCAGTGAGCACACAAATAGGTGTGTACAAGGTAACAATCGTGAATTAGAAATAAAAAATTCCTCTCATGAATGTTATGTTGCCTTATATCCCAAACACCCTGTATAGAAAACTCTCTTGAACGGGGCATTTCGTAATTTCAGTCAAAAAATGAAAGCGCTTGTCAACGCTCCTTTTTTTTTAATTTCTGACGTAAGTACATGTCATGCCTTAATTATTTTGTTTTGTTTTTGACGTAAACATGCTTACATTTTATCAGATACAATCAGCGCCATCTCTTGACCGTTGATTCATACGATTGCATGCGCGATCTGATCACCGTAACAAGCATGCGGCCAAGCAAATCGACAAGATTCGATGCTTCTCCGCTCACTGCTTCTGGTGGTCAGAAGTGATTAGGCGGCCGCCATTTGACTTTTCATTGAGGAGACATTACTTTTAACTCTGACTATACGATTATCTGTTTCTGCGTAGAATTCTCTTGAATTCCCAGTTCAAAATGACCAATATTACAGTGATTACTAATGATTGTTCAAACTTATGACGTACGTAAACATATCTACGTTCTATCGGATATATTCAGCGCCATCTGTTGAGCGTTCTCATAATTACATTCAATTTATAACGTACCTTTTTTTAATTTCTGCTCGTAGTAGGCCGTGAATTATTAAACTTAATAAATTGACGCATATCATAACCTCACTTTTCTTATCGCAGGAAATGTCATGAAGTTCGAAAAAGAGTTTCATTAACAAATTTTATTGAAAATTCAAAGTCAAATCATAATAGGTGATGAGAATGCCTACCTATCATCAAGGTAGGGTTGGATTCTCGTATTTCATACGTCAGGGCGATTGAGGCTGGTTCGCAACTAACAATTCACAGACAACTGCGAGGAGAAATTTTTAAAAAGGCACGTTATTATAATCGTTACATATCCAGTTTACATTAACGCAGCTTCTGTAATTAATTGATGGACAGCTAATAATCTACTGACATTATTTGTGGGTCACCCTATATAACGCATGGAATTTTTCAAATTACGGTTGGGAAAATCAAAATCTAAGCATTTTCTCCTAGCTGTTCACATCGTGCGCGTTCACGAGTTAAACAACGAAAGACAAACCTCAACTCGACTGCAATTTGTAATCAAGCCGACTTGTTTGCCGAACAAACATTTCCACCATTATACCAAGACACGTGCGGATAAATACAAAGTGGTCCGTGAATTTGCGTAATCGCCCAAAACTCTTAAGCCACCGTGCATATAAATAAACAAATAAATGAACGGGGGAAGAACCAATTATCTGATAGGCAATTGCAAAACACTCGAGCGTCTAATAGAGAACTAATGGAACAGTTTCGGACTGCGAAGTTCTCTCTGTCGAAACATCTCCGCGCTGATGGGTGATTTTAAATTTAGATCGTGATCCCGCATGTGCATGTCGTTATCGCTGTAAAGGCCTTGCAGTGGCACTTGAACTACACACATCACTCGTTAGGAAGAGATGAATATTCAGTGGAGCTAACTTTGAGCGCCAGATTAACCGCATCAGAGACTGTCAGAGTTGCTGGAATAGACGAGATTTATTCCTGGAGTGAACGCGTAATACTACGACTACTACTGCTGTGTAGTTCCGGTTGTTTTATTCGTGTTACCGGAAACGAACTTGCAATCAGATAAACAAGATTAATCACTGAAATTAAATTAGTCAATTACAAAAAAAAAAAAGTCGAACTAATTTGATTTTTGTTTCTAGTAAAAACTATCAAGTTGGTATTTCTTATTACATCTTCAGATGATCAACCATTTTATAGAATTTATCCGTTACTTTCGGGAAACACTGTATTTAAAGCCAAGGTCTCTTTTTTTCTACGACTCATGACCCAATAAAAATGCACTTAAATACGTGCTTTAGTCATAACTATAACTAAGGCACAGACAATTTTTTCTAGTCTCTTCCAAGCGTCATCTAAAACAAATGCTTGTGTGTGTTACATTGATGCAGAAAGACAAGGTGTTGATTAAACACGACCGAAAACTCCCCCGTTCCAAACGACGCGGCGCGACGTCGGTCGTGTTGGGCGTCGGTCAGCACACAATCGGCTGATGTTTGCATTGTTTTAAGACATTTAGCGCGGCTCGCTTAATCACAATAAACGTCAAAACGGCGTAATGCATTGTCGGTTTGGCGCATTCATAAATAAAGTTTAATCTCTGTTTACCCGTCCGAGCCGGTCACTCGCGCGTTATCTTTGCACCGAGAATATCAGAAATCTGATTGGTGTCGACCGCCAACTGAATATAATTACGTATTGAACGTTAAATATACATACAGGGTGTTACCGAACACGGGTCGTTAAAACAAAAGCGCAGGTAGTAATCCTCAAGAGAATTGAAAGCATCTTCGCTTTTCTCTAATCAATTTGAGCAGCACTGGAAAATTAATTCATGAAGGCCGAAGTGATTAAGGTTAAGGCAAGTTGAGGAAACTATTGTTAAAAGAAAAAGCAAATTGTCAAATAATGACAATTAAAGTTATTCATATTCATAGTTACTACATATTTTGAAGCCTAGATTCGATTTATTTATTCATACATTATGTATGTTCTACGTTAAAAAATTCTCACTGTATAATATTAAATGCATATACAGCGTGTTACCGAATTCGAGCCATTAAGCCTCGCATGATTAAAGTTAAGGCAAGGCGGAGAAACAGTTTTGTGTGTACAGTGTGAATATCATTTTCAATGCACGCCATAAATGGTGAAAACTGAAATGCAAAAAGTTTGTTGAACAGCTGGCGGAACTGCCGATGTGTTTCGCCTTGCGTACGTTACAACTAACGTTACAACTAACGTTACAACTAACCTAACATATTTTTTGAAAGCAAGAAATGGTCCTTTGGGGTTACTAATATGTTGGTATAAACGTCAATACATTTATATACTCTTGAAATGACTAAGAATCATTTGACGAAAACATATTAAATCACTGGATTTACTCTCACGATGTTACAACGTCGCAAAAGCGAAAATATCAGAAAAAATCTAACATGCAACGTAATTAAGTTTACTGGCAAAGTGATACTGACTTGAAACTATGGTATATATACTTATACACGTTGATACTGACTTGAAACTATGGTATACACGTTGATACTGACTTGAAACTATGGTATACACGTTAATACTGACTTGACACTATGGTATACAGGTTGATACTGACTTGAAACTATGGTATACAAGTTGATACTGACTTGAAACTATGGTATATATACTTATAGAGGTTGATACTGACTTGAAACTATGGTATACGTACTTATACACGTTGATACTGACTTGAAATTATGGTATACGTACTTATACACGTTGATACTGACTTGAAACTATGGTATACAGGTTGATACTGACTTGAAACTATGGTGTATATACTTATAGAGGTTGATACTGACTTGAAACTATGGTATATATACTTATACACGTTGATACTGACTTGAAACTATGGTATACAGGTTGATACTGACTTGAAACTATGGTATATATACAGGTTGATGCTATATTGATTGTGGGTCAGTTGCGACCATGACACCATTGTCATACCACTGACGTAAAGATAAAAACATTACTTGATGTAAACCAGTCTTTATTGCCATTTTGATTGACGTTTGACAATTGATTGTGTAATTTATGATTATGATACTGTGACTGTGTTAAACGTACGCATTATATTTCAATTATAATTGTTATTCAAAGAGGTACAATTTATCTATCCGAATGAATATCCAGATTGTACAAAAATTATCTGGCACGAATCTCATGCATTCATACTAAAGACTGTCAAAATGACAGGTGTGAATGTGACTGAAGCCAAAAGTGACTTATTGAATTGCGTCTTGTGGTATACGAATTCTCATGTCCGTAACTGTACACTCTTTTCATTTGCGTGTATTAAAAAAGTACATTTCGTTATGGAATCTGAATAGTTACTTGTTGTACCCGTTCATAAATTATCACCTAAAAAATTGACATTTCGTTCAATCTTTCACATGGAGCTTGTAACTACTCGGTATGGTCAATGTCTTCACAAACTTGATGCTAAGTTGGAAGGTATCCAATAAGGCACGGCCATGGATCAGTTGTCCTTGCCCTAGAGCACTTCGTTTTGGATAGGGGCATTCTAAAGTATGAAAAAAATTATTAAATTTTAGTAATACCTTGTATAGTATCGATGAAAAGCAACAGGGAATCATCATAGATCAGGTTTACTTGCGCCTTTGAGCATTTTCCATTAGAGAGGGGAAGGCTACAATATCAAGTTTAGTAATACCCTGTATGTATCGATGAAAAGAAAAAAGACTTTTTAAGGATCGAGAAAAGTAAACCATACTTTCGCTATACATTTTTCAGTTTTAATAATTGATTTAAGTTTAGTAACACCCTATATACTAGAGTCGCTAAATTTCAGTAAGGAAAAAAATTAGGAACCTTTGAGGATCGGGGCGTTACGTAGAGGATGCGCTAAAATAATTGTAATTTGGAGAGCGAACATGCTATCAATTCTAAATCACGGCTCAATGACTCAAGTTTAGTAACGCCCTGTATATTATCAACGAAAAAATTCGGCATAAATTCGAAAACCCTTTAAGAAATTAAGAAGAAAATCACACACATGATTATAGCATTTCATTTTTCTATTGGCTTTGAAATTTCAATTGGCTTTTATGGCGATCATTAGTAACTATTAGAACATTTTCTTGGAAGAGCGAATCTTTATTTATGATTCAAAACGCTCTTGAGGCAGCTTCGATGATAAACAGTCTAGGCCATTTAAAAATGGAATACTATAGAATCAATAAAAGACTGAAGTTTAGTAGCACCCTGTATATTGCGTCAGAAACAAAAAAAAACAAAAGATCGGGGTTCGATGTAAACGTGTTTTAAACGAGAGATGGGTGAACGTTTAAGAAAGCACGATTAAGGGTGGTTTAATTAGAATGAGAAGTAAATCCTGGTAACTCTTAAGTATGAAAGATCACAGGGACGTTGTATTGAGAGGGCCCCCAAAAAAATAATTGCTTGCGGTCATTTAAATTTGGATGAGGCAATAATAAAATCCTGAAAAAACTCAAGGAAGTTTAAATACTTTACAGGACCGAGCCCCTTGACATTTGATGTGATCTAATCGCAAAGGCTGTTGCTAATCACGATCAGTACAGATAACGACTCTATTTCTTGCTCATTTTGGGTTGTTACATTTTTTTTTGACCAAGAAATCAAAACTTTACTCCGTTTATAAATAACTCAGACAACGATGTTTCCTTTTTGTTCTACGTTTATATATTTAGCCCAACACAATTGCTAAAACTATTTCGAATTTATATTCTATCGGTTTAAGTTTAATACTTTAATTCTTCCTCTAGATTAGATTAATTTTCGACTTTGATAAGCTCGACTCGAAATAATACATACATATAAACACACACCTTTCAGTCTACGCTTTAATTTGCAAAGTGCCGCGCCGCACACGACTGGCAAATAATTTCTTATTCCTTCAGCGAGTGGCCCTGGCGTAAGTAAATAAAATTTTCTTTGTCCAAGAAAAACGCGCACCGACCGACGACGCGACGCAGCGCGCTTCAAACGGGTTCATCGGCTTTTTGTTTTCGCTCGCGCCCCGCCTAATTAAAAAATCGCTTTGAGCTTTGAACTTTCCGGCCGCCGGAGCTTTAATCTTTCAATTTGTAAGTTGCGAACCGTGTGTATAGTATGCGCGGATTAAAACGTGCTCGGCCGTTATTAAATTTTCGCCGACCGGTATTCGATAGTGAAACCGAGGGATTATGCAAATATTATGTTGGCGTGGATCTGATCGCCTTTTTGCGAAATTAATTTAGTCCCGTTTGCCCCCCCAGAATGTGGGATGTAAGCTCGGGGATTTACGACGACGCGACGGAGAGAGTTCCGAGGTCGTTTTCACTTGTTAATACTTGAAAGCTCGATTCATGTACGGTGATTCAAAATTGCCTTCCCATATTTTCATGGTGAACAGAACATCAAGATATAATTTATATAATTTTTTTTTCCAAAAGTGAATAATAAGGGAGTGAAAAATATTGTTTTCATTTTTGGATACTATAATGTGAGACTTCAATGCCATATATTGAATTTGTTATGATAATAAAAACAAAACTGACTTCGTATTTTAGCGTAAAAATGTGTTCAGCGCCATCTATTGAGTTTTACCGTAACTGAATTCTGTTGAAAGTGTTAGCTTACATCAGGTTGACATACGTACTAATAATCTGCGTTCTTATTTGATTTTTCTCTTCCTACTTATTAGTGAATCAGGTGTCAGTAAGAATGTATTCAACGCAGTTCAGTATTCACCGCCATCTCTTGACCACCACGATTAACTTCAGGTTAAATTAAATATCCTTGGTAAAAAAATATTAAAAAAAAACTTCGTATTTTAGCGTAAAAATGTAGTTACCGCCATCTATTGAGCGTTGCCGTAACTAAATTCTGTTGGAAGTGTTAGTTTACACCAGGTTGATATACGTACATAAAATCTGCGTCTTAATTTGATTTTTCTCTTACTACTTTTTAGTGAATCAGATGTCATTACGAACGTATGCAACACAGTTGAGTATTCAGCGCCATCTCTTGACCACCACGATTAACTTTAGGTTAAATTAAACACTCTTGTTAAAAAAAGTAATAAAAAAAAAACACTTACAACTTGTCGATGTTACGATGTTCTTGGGTTTTGAAAATATATTAAATTATACAGGATGTTTGGGATATAAGGTACCAAACCTTTTCTGTAGGCGAAATAAAACTTTTCTTCCAGTGTGATATGTTGGAATTTCAAAACGTAACGTAAACCTTTGTTTTCTAATCTTTAAAAAATCGTCGTGACTTTGACGTTCAATGTGAACAACGTCAGCTCACTTCAAAAATTAAAATTAAAAAAAAAAATACAAATTAAACGTGTCAAAAAAATTCTTTATATATCAAAGTCATGGCTAACCTTAAATTTTGAAATTGCAGTAGATCACAAACAGTGGCTCTTCAAAGTAAAATAAAAATGTTACTGAAAATGGTAACACCAAAGAAATCACTGGAGGAATAATTGAATTGATTTCCGGTTGGAACCGCGTCACAACTGTTTCTACTGCCCTTTCGTTCTCCAATGCAGAAGAACTTACTCAGGGCTGCTGCTACAGTAACACCGCCAGCAGCAGCAGCCCTGAGGAAGTTCTTGTGCATTGGAGAACGAAAGGGCAGTAGAAACAGTCGTGACGCGGTGCAAAAGTCGGCAGTAGAAGCAGTCGTGACGCGGTTCCAACCAGAAGCCAATTCAATTATGGACAATGGCCGCGGAAGCCTCCAAGTTACACCGGAAGAATAGTTTGACGTCTATTTTTGCTTATATAAAAGCTATATTTGTAAATAGGTTCCACATACACTACTACAGGGTGTTTAGTGAAAACATTTGACTTGTCAGTGAGCGCACAAATAGGTGTGTACAAAGTAACAACCGTGAATTAGAAATTTAAAAATTCCTCTAGTGAATGTTATGTTACCTTATATCCCAAACACCCTGTATAGAAAACTCTCGTGAACAACGGGGCATTTCTTAATTTTAGTCCAAAAATGAAAGCGCTTGTCAACGCTGTTTTTTTTTTTTAATTTTTGACGTAAGTACATGTCATACATTAATTATTTTGTTTTGGTTTTGACGTAAACATGCTTACATTTTATCAGATACAATCAGCGCCATCTCTTGACCGTTGATTCATACGATTACATGCGTGGTCTGATCACCGTAACAATCATGCGGCCAAGCAAACATCGACAAGATTCGACGTTTCTCCGCTCACTGCTTCTGGCGGTCAGAAGTGATTAGGCGGCCGCCATTTGACTTTTTATTGAGGAGACATTACTTTTAATTCTGACTATACGATTATCTGTTTCTGCGTAGAATTCTCTTGAATTCCCACATTATTAAATTCAGTTCAAAATGACCAATATTACAGTGATTACTAATGATTGTTCAAACTTATGACGTACGTAAACATATCTACGTTCTATCGGATATATTCAGCGCCATCTGTTGAGCGTTCTCATAATTACATTCAATTTATAACGCGCCTTATTTAAAATTTCTGCTCGTAGTAGGCCGTGAATTGTTAAACTTAATAAATTGACGCGTATCATAACCTCACTTTTCTTATCGCAGGAAATGTCATGAAGTTCAAAAAAGGGTTTCATTAATAAATTTTATTCAAAATTTAAAGTAAAATCATAATAGGTGATGAAGATGCCTACCTGTCATCAAGACAGGGTTGGATTCCTATATTTCATACGTCAGGTCGATTGAGGGTGGTTCACAACTGCCAACTACGAGGAGAAATTTTTAAAAAGGCATGTTCATGCCGACTCCTTCGAACTGGGTTTTCTCCGTTTCCCCAGTTTGTAAGGCGAATGCCGAAGGAGAAATTATAACATCAAGTCGGCCGCAGCCGCCACCTCCCCCCCTCCCCGACAAGCTCTACGGGCTTGGGGAATTTGTGGGATTAAAAAAAATTAGAATCGTTACTGACTTTAATGTTGTCGAATTTACGATCAAAAATTCTGCGGCAGCTTAAAAAGCATACCTGTACCAGGTTTGCATTCAGCACCATCTACTGAGCCCCTTGCAAGTGTTTTGATCGTTGTAGTAACCTACGTATTGTGACGTCATTCGTGTCGGTCCTACAGTTGCTTTCGATTGTACCCGTGTTTGCAATTCTGTGCGTTCGTTTTCAACGATTACTTTCTCCCCCACCCTCCGAATAAGCGATCATGATCACAATTTTCATAATCATTTGCGATTTTGTATGATTTGATCACAAAAACGTAACCTGGAGACATTACCGGTTTGATCAGTATTCGGTGATCATATGATTGGTTTGAACGAAAGCAGCTTTTATCAATCTACTGGCAGTGCGTTGGGGGTTTGTATTTAGCGCCATCTATTGAGCTTTGTCGTTATTACAATCAACTTGAATTCAGAACCATCACTGAATACGTACACGCACAGTGTGTCAGGTGAAGCAGCACCATCTATTGGTCCTTATCGTAATAAACTCAATTTAACACTTAAGTAAATTTAATAATTAAATGATAATTAAATTTTCCGATAAATATTTGTCGCAGGAACATTTTGATTATTAACATCATGTTCGTACGCAAGAAATGAATTCAGTGCCATCTATTGAGCCCTATTGCAATTACACTCAACTTAATATTAATATAGACTTGCTTTTATTTTGTCTTGTCTATAATACTAATCGTTGTTTCGGTGGAAGAAATGTCAATGTCATTTGCATGCGTAAAATTTATTTACCCTCTAGATTTTATTAGAAATAAATTTAATTTAGAATGGACATAGTAAAGGAGAGCCATCAATATGATGGTTCATTGTATTTTTATTAACAGCGTTTTCGAATAACCGCTCTAGAGCGCCCTCGAAGTATTCTCATCTTATTTTAACCTCATGTAATAGTAAAGGCTGGAGAGTGCTCTAGAGCGCAGTCATTCGAAAACGCTATACGAGTTTATTTATGACCTAAAAAGCGCCATCTGTCGAGCGTTACCAAAATTACTTTTAATTTCACATTAGAACGTCTATTCATAATAATTTCGTTAACCGGCGTTTGAATCAAGTAATTTATGCGTGAATTGAAAAACAACAGTTAACCGTTAACGTCGCTTCGCGATAAAAAAAAGGAAAAACAAACCGCGCCATCTGATGAGCTTCGCAACAATTAAATTTAAATTGCCCGTCCGTTCTTTGTTGAAATTTTCGATGAATGAGGAGTCTGTCCATGATATTATAATCTTGTTGTGATTAGATAATAATAGAAATTAAGAAACGAGAAGAATCACAATCACGTTAAGCAAGTAAAATAAGAAAACAATGACGTTAGTATTAAGCACGGGGAAGGAACAATGTAAGGACAAAAGCGAAACAAATAAAAAATAAATCCTTGGGGAATAGAAAGAGGAAAAATAAAGTAAATACAAAGACAAACAACTAAACAAAACTCACACAGATAAAGTAACATCGACATGTACGTTACAAACGAAGAACGAACTTGAAGCTTGAAGAAGAACTGAGCAACATGGGACGAGGAGATGGAGATAATAGGAAAAAAGTAGAAGGTGTTAAGGAAATGATGAGAGACAGCGAGGCAAACCCAAAACAAATCACTTGACATTAAAAACAAAAAAAAAAAAAGAAACATTTGCTTCGAATAATGAGTTGCGTAAACCAACCAAAGAATGTGAATTTTTCAATCACGAAAAATTCCACTCAGTATTTTTTTTTTCAGTTTTTCCCCATAAATTTCGTGAGAAAATTTCCACCCTCCACATATTTTAAAATAGGATTTCATTACGCAAAAAAATATTTCGCCCCCATCGGCGCTCATTTCAAAGGATCGATACCTGCGCCTTCCTGCCATTTAGTCGCACACAGAACATAATTTGATCAGTTTCAGTTTTCCGTCTGCTCGTTCGGCCGAAAATCTCGGTTTGTTACGATTCGGCCGGTACTAATTGACTGGGCCGGTGATCCACCGCGCCGAATTCTACATCAAAGTGAACTCGCTCGTTGTTTTTTTTTTGTTTTTGTTTTAATCAGAGCGCTTTGCCTAATGAACGAAAATTAATTAACATCCATTTGTATTGCAGGAGCTCCTCATTCGGTTTTATGTCACTGTTATTGAATACTGTGTTTCCAGTTGAATTGTTTTTAAATTTTTATACAAATGTCTAGTTTTTATATCTTTTCCCCTTCGTCCTAATCAAAATCCCAGCGCTCCAATCATTTAGCTTTTGGTGGCTACTGTTAAAAGGTGTCAGTTGAAGTAACCGCCCCCAAACAATTCTGAAGAAAAGTATTACAAGTATTTAGCTGCGACTGCACACAAGAATGGGTGGAAGGGCATGGAAGACAAGTTATTATCTTCTGTCTCTTAATTTTACTTGAAATACCTTTCTTCGTCATTTGCATAAATTCCTCTACGTTTCGATGATCATTTGTAACGAATCAAAAACCGAAAACTCAAGGGCATCTTTTGGGAATACCCTATCTATGTGTGTTGGCTTAGATAGGCTTTTTCCAGCCAATGAACGTGCGTGTATTTCGGAAATCTGAATTGGTAATTCAACTATTTACTAAATCGTTTGGGGTAAGAACCACCCGCCCGAGCAAAAGCTGTTTAAGCCCTACCGTTATTACGGCTCACCGCGACGCCAGCGCAGTGGTGGCGGAAAGCCGAGGTTCATCTTAGGGGCGGCTGCCAAGGGTCGGACGTTGTTTGCTCTATGACCGTAGTCGTGTGCGTTTCCGGTGACACTGAATTTAAAGTAAACACGAACGCTAATCGATTCTCGCAAATTAAATTAGCTCAGCCTAAACTACCCCCTTGCTCATCATCCATGAATTGCGTTAAAATTTAATTTCAAACAACTGCTGTGCGACTAAACATACATACTGATTACATAGTCATTGTTTCATTAAAACTTGAAAAAAGGTGGAGACAAGAGAAGTCGCAGTTAGTGTTATAAAACAAACGCGCACGTTTTCAACACAAAATGAGACAGACGGTGCATACAGGTCCGCCCCATTTTGAATCGTGACGCCTTAAAAATTGAAAATAGGCAACCAATTCTACTTCCGTGCTTGTAGTGCATTATGAAAGCACGAAGTTATTTCTGATTTGATTGATGGGTTGCCTATTCTTAAATCTTCAAGGGACATTCTTAAAATTCCAACTCCAAAGTATATCCTTTGGGACGTGTTTAGAATTTACGTAATGGAGACTGGAAAGACAAAAGGACTAATTTAGAAAACACATGAGGGCGAGTATTACAAACGCCGAGTTTTGCCTTTTAGCCAATCCAGGTCACGAAGTGATATTACCGCGCCCTAATTAAAACGTGAGTGCCTATTTGCGAGGCGAACGCGCTGAATTTTGACGTCCTAATCAAACCCTCCCTGATTAATTCTTAAGCAAATCGTCACCGGAAACCGCTTCTGATTAGTTGGCAACACCGCCGGCTGTTTTCGAAATAAATTACTTACTACCAGCGAGTTTACGATTGACTTTGAATTTTAGTCAACTCACGAAGAGCTTGTTGTTGCAAATGCGTCCACCGAAAGCGTCTCCTAAGCCGAGCGACGCCTTAATTATCCTGTGTTCGTTTGTTCTTTCATTCTCCGCATATTCCGAAGTCGTCGTCGTCGTCAAAAAGATAACATCATTGTTTTTGAAGTCCCTCCCCCGCCCCCCTCTCGTTGAGAGCTCGCCATTAATTATTCGTATTAATTTAGTAAGTTTTATCTCCGCGGAGCGCACATATTTCGAGCATTATCTGCGTCCCCGATTTTACGAAATGAAATCGGTAAAAAAGAGGGAATTAGCCGCAAAGGCGCTTTTCATGACGTTTGAAATATACCCCGGCCTGAAAAAACTTTGCATAATAGGCTCTCCTCGCGAAAGCAAGAGCACTAATACCTAAATGGAGCTTTAAGGAGGATATTCGTTTAAATTTAGATGCGCGAGTCCGGGCAGCCCGGAGGACTCGTGTTTATGTATATCGAGTCGAAATGTGACGGGCATTTAATTTGGTTTTCGAATGCTTTTCGGTGGAATTGGAAAAAAATTAAACTCCCGAAATTCTGCTTTAGATAAAGTGGATATCTGGAAGTGCTTTTTTAAATTTTTGAATTTAATCTGGCTCAAGAGAGAGGATTTTTTTAAATGAAGTTATTCGACTGATGAATCAAAATATTCGCATTTCTTTTTTAAATAACGCAACCAATTTTCATTGGCATTTTCTTTCCAACGAAGAAAAATACAATCGACTGTTAATTTTTTTGTTTGTAAAAAAGAAGAAATACGAAGGATAACCAAGTAATGTTTCCTTTTACACCCTGTATATAACATATGTATGTTATATACAGGGTGTAAACAAAAAATCTAGCAAAAATTATACCTATCTCATTGGCTCACGTAAATGTTAAAAATTAAAGCTTTGATTTGTCAACATTTCTACAATCGATCGTCTTTTATTTTTGCTTTTTGATACAAAAAATTTTGAGGACGCCGATTTTCGTTAATTTTCGTTACCATTTGTTAAATAATCGAACGTCTTTTGTTTTTGCTTTTGATGAAAAAAATCAACAGAACGCCTACTTTCGCTGGGTTTCCTTAAAAAAATTAACGTTTTGAAAACTTTTCGTAAAAATAAACGGTGTCAACCTTTTGTTAAACAATCGTTATCGTCTTTTGTTTTTGTGATTGCTTTTTGATGAAAAAAAATTTAAAAAAAGACGCCGGCTTTCGTTAATTCCCCTTAAAAAAATTAACGTTTAGAAAACTTTTCGTAAAAATAAACGTTGTCAACATTTGTTAAACAATCGATCGTCTTTTGTTTTTACTTTTGATGAAAGAAACAAAAAAAAAATCGCCAACTTTCGCTAGTTTTTCTTAAAAAAAAATTCTTAAACAATCGATCGTCTATTGTTTTTATTTTTGCGTTTTAATTAAAAAAAAAAAACCTAAAGACGCCGATTTTGGTTAATTATCCTTAAAAAAAATAAACGTTTTAAAAACTTTTCGTAAAAATAAAAGTTGTCAACATTTGTTAAAAAATCGATCGTCTTTTGTTTTTTGCTCTTGACGAAGAAAAATTAAAAAAAAAAAAACGCCGACTTTCGTTAGTTTTCTAAAAGAATAAATGTTTCGAGAACTTTTCATAAAAATAATCGTTGTCAACTTTACCATATAGTTGTGACATCGCAACGGCTGTGTTTTGTTTTGACTTTTGAGTTGTCAACATTTTGTAAACAATCGATCGTCTTTTGTTTTTGTTTTTCGATGAAAAAAGAAAAAACGACTTTCGTTGGTTTTCCTTAAGAAAATTAACGTTTTGAAAACTTTTCGTAAGAAGAAACGTTGTCAACATTTCTTAAGAAATCGATCGTCTTTTGTTTTTGCTTTTGACGAAAAAAAAATTTTAAAAAAAGCCGATTTGCGTTAGTTTTCCTTAAAAAATTAACGTTTCGTGAATTTTTCGTAAAAATAAACTTTACCACATATTTGCGACATCGCAACGGCTGTGTTTTGTTTTGACTTTTGAGTTGTCAATATTTCGTAAGCAATTGGTCGTCTTTTGTTTTTGTTTTTCGATGAAAAAAGAAATCAAAAGACGACTTTTGTTGGTTTTCCTTAAGAAAATTAACGTTTTGAAAACTTTTCGTAAAAAGAAACGTTGTCAACATTTGTTGAAAAATCGATCGTCTTTTGTTTTTGTTTTTGCTTTTGACGAAAAAAAATTAAAAAAAAAAAACGCCGACTTTCCTTAGTTTTCCGTAAAAAATTAACGTGTCGAGAACTTTTCGTAAAAATAAACTTTACCACATATTTGCGACATCGCAACGGCTGTGTTTTGTTTTGACTTTTGAGTTGTCAACATTTCGTAAACAATCGACCGACCGTCTTTTGTTTTTGTTTTTCGATGAAAAAAAAAATCAAAAGTCGACTTTCGCTGGTTTTCCTTAAAAAAAATAACGTTTTGAAAACTTTTCGTAAAGAGAAACGTCAACATTTATTGAAAAATCGATCGTCTTTTGTTTTTGCTTTTGCTTTTGACGAAAAAAATTAAAGAAAAAACGCCGACTTTCGTTAGTTTTTCTTAAAAAATTAAACGTTTCGTAAAAATAAACTTTACCACATAATTGCGACATCGCAACGGCTTTGTTTTGTTTTGACTTTTGAGTTGTCAACATTTCGTAAACAATCGATCGTCTTTTGTTTTTGTTTTTCGATGAAAAAAAAATCAAAAGACTTTCGTCGGTTTTCCTCAAGAAAATTAACCATTTTGAAAACTTTTCGTAAGAAGAAACTTTGTCAACATTTGTTAAACTATTGATTGTCTTTTGTCTTGCTTTTTGATGGGAAAAAACAAAAGATGGGGTCTTAGTTAGTTTTTCTTAAAGGAAGTAAACGGAAGCTTTTTTAGTATTTTCAAATCTTTAACCAGAAAGAAAAGAAAATAAAAATAGCAAAACGTTCAAGCCTTAATTTGAAATCAATGCAGAATAAAAAAGTTAAGAAAATTTAAAAAATTAATCACACCAAAAAGAAGCATAAAGGCCAACGTAAAAATAACGAAAAACAATCGATTTATGAAAAGAAAAAAATTAAGAACAACAATCATCGTCATTATTATATTCATAACTTCATTTCATACTGAAGCAATTCTATTGCGAGATTAATCGATGAGTTGCGGTTATTTCTATCGGTTTTAAATTTGAAACGACTAATGATTAATTGATTATCGTGTGAACACAGCCAAATGACGGTACAATTTCTGTATTTACAACTTTTTAAGTTCCCCAACTCGGTAACTTGTTTGGGAATTTGTTTTGTTTGCTGACTATCACAAAATTCTTTCGTTATCTCTTGCAGAGGTGCAACGCTAAAAAAAGCAATTGGCTTGATGGAATTCCTTCACATATTCGAAGAATATATTGAAAACTACATTTTACTTTTACTTGTAGTACACTATAACTAAAGCACGGATTTATAGAGTGATGACTCATGACCTAAACATACACCTAACACCTAATATTTCTTTTAGAATTTGCAACTCAAGTGCTTCAGTTGAACCTTCCTAACAGTAGTTTACGATAGACAAGTAGTTTATGTGCTAAACACGTAAGCCTTAATTCGTTTAGACTTTCCGTTCCGTTCTTTAGATTTCCTCGTTCTATTTCGCTTCTCCATCACATGTAATGATAATAAAACGAATTCTAACGAGCGTGTCGCATAAAACGAAACAGCGAAGAAAGTTCATTAACTCTGTTTTTATTATAGTCGCCTGTAAAATAATTTCGCGTTCGCTTTCATAAATTAAGGCGATTATTTATCTCATCATTAAAGTATTTATTGTGCCGTTTCTTTATCGGAAGGGATTAAGCTGATGCATTCAAACGACTGATTAAATTTAAGGCCGGCTTTTGCGACTCTCCTTTATCAGAGAGACACATATATAATGCCCGCACATAAAAGTGTGGACACTTTAACCTATGCATGCCTGATAGTGTCGTTTGTTATCACATCTGGTCGAAGTTACTCTTTAGTGTTCACGATCCTAAACGATCCGATGCACTGTTGAATGTACATATTTATTGATTAAATGCATATTGGAAGTGTACACACATAGTCGAAGGAATCGTGCTATTTTTAGATCATCCGTAAGGTGTGTTAAGAACTTGCATATGATTGCATTCCTATCTTTGCAAATATTTTTGTTAGCAATGCATTCTGGTGTTTTGTGCTGAGTAATTTGGATTTTTTTTTCATTTTTTGCAGATTTAAATAACACTAGTCGGTGGGGTGTTATTTCAGATCGACTTCACAGCAAATTAGGGAATGCGACTGTTGGATGTAAGTATCTTTTATAATTATATTATAAATTATACGACTGTTAGATACTTCTTTCTTAGGAAACTAGTTAACAATAAGGCATAAAAAGAAATTTAAAATTCCAGAAACTCAAAAAAGTTCAAGTTTATGGTCAAGTGGAATTTCAAGGTTAATTCAAAATAACTTTATTCAACCCACGCAAAAAAATAAATAAAACTACCAATATCGAACAAGTTCTATAGAAAACTAGTTGTGAAAAAAATTTTAGAAAATTAAACTCGAAAGAAATTAAAAAATCCAGAAACAAAACTCAAAAAGTTCCAAGTTCAAGGTCAAATGGAATTTCAAGGTCAATCTAACTTAACTTTACTTTAATATAAGCAAAAATTTTTAACTAAAACTACCTATCTAACAAGTTTGATACAAAATTAGCTACAAGAAAAAACAAAAAATGTTAAAACTCAAACAAAATTCAAGAAACAACTCAAAAAAGTCAAGCCTAAAAGAAATTTCAAGGTCAACCAAGCCAAAAAGTTTGAACTGAACAAGTGTTATAGAAAACTAGTTACGAAAAAAACCTAAAAAGAAAATAAAACTCAAACAAAAATAAAAATTCAATAAACTAAAAAAATTAAAGCTCAAAGTCAAATGCAATTTCAAGGTCAACCCAATTCAGCTCTACTCAATCCAAGCAAACATTTTTAACTAAAACTAGTAACGAGAAAAACCTAAAGGAATCAAAACTCAAACGACATTACCAATTCAAGAAACAAAACTCAAAAAAGTTAAGCTTAAGATCAAACGAAATTTCAAGGTCAACTAAATTTAGCACTACTCATCTCAAGTAAAAAAAAATAACTAAAACTACCTAGCAAGGGTTGGGAAATTAGTGACGACGAAAAAGCAGAAAAAAATTAAAACTCAAAATTAAAAAATCAAGAAACAAGGCTCAAAAAAGTTAAAGTTCAAGGTCTAATGGAATTTCAAGGTCAACCCAGCTTCACTCTACTCAATTTTAATAATAATTTTATAGAAAACCCGTTACGCAAAAAAAAATTCTAAAAAAATTTAAACTCAAAATCGATTTTCAAGGTCAACCCAAGCAAAAGTTTTTAACTAAAACTACCTAACAAGTGTTATAGAAAGCTAATTAGAGAAAAGAGAAAATGAAACTCAAACAAAAATAAAAATTCAAGAAACAAAACTGAAAAAATTAAAGCTTAAAATCAACTAGAATTTCAAGGTCAACTTAACTCTGCTCAATGTAACCAAAAAATTTGAACTAAAACTAGTTAAATGAATCAAAACTAAAAAAAAATTAAGAATTCAGTAAACAAAACTCAAACAAGTTAAAGCTCAAGGTCAAACGAAATCCAAGCAAAAAATTAAGATTGAAAAAATTAAAACTTTAAAAAATCTCAAAAAAGTTAAAGATCGCCGTCAAACGAAATTTCAAGGTCAACTTAATTTAGCTCTACTCATCCCAGGCAAAAAAAAAATTAATTAAAACTACCTAGCAAGGGTTGGGAAATTAGTTATGATGAAAAAAACAAAAAAATGAAAACTCAAAAATAAAAAATTCAAGAAATAAGGCCCAAAAAAGTTAAAGTTCAACGTCTAATGGAATTTCAAGGTCAACCCAACTTTACTCTACTCAATTTTAATAATTTTATAGAAAGTGATAAACAAAAATAAAAATTCATGAAACAAAACTCAAAAAAATTAAAGCTTAAAGTCAAGTGGAATTTCAAGGTCAACTCAATTTAACTCTACTCAATGTAAGCAAAAATTTTTAACTATAACTAGTTACGAAAAAACCTAAAAGAAAAACCTCAAACAAATTTTCAAGGTCAAGTCAACCTAACTACCCAATAAGCAAAAAATTAAGATTGAAAAAAATTAAAACTTAACTGCAAAAAAAAGTTAAAGATCAAGGTCAAACAAAATTTCAAGGTCAACGCAATTTCGCTTGATTCATCCTAAGCAAAAAAAAAAATTAACTAAAACTACCTAGAGAGGGTTAAGATATTAGTTACAATGAAAAAAACAGAAAAAAAGATGAAAACTCAAAAGAAATTAAAAATTCAAGAAAACAAAGCTTAAAAGAAAAATTAAAGCTCAAGGTCAAATGGAATTTCAAGGTCAACCGAACTTCACTCTACTCAAATTTAATAATAATTTAACAGAAAACTAGTTACGAAAAAAAAAACTTACAAAATTTAAAACTCAATATTAAAAATTCAAGAAACAAAACTCGAGAAAGTTAAAGCTTAAGATCAAGTGAAATTTCAAGGTCAACCTAACCTAAATCTACCCAATTCAAGTAATAACTTTTCAAAATTAAGTTGAAATTTATTTTTTTTATAAATACTTAAGACATTAATGAACATTTTAAAAATGGAAACTCAAATCCCGTCCAGCTCAAGATCGTCTGACCACTTAAATGAAAGCGCTTCGCGAGTACAGAACGAATAACACACTTTAGTCCAGATTCTAGTTGCCGCGAGGCCATTAACCTTGTATACAGGGTGACTGTTAATTAAACCGTCAAAATGAAACCACTAAAAGAAGCGATGTCCGAGAGTAAGGGGGAAATGTTTAAAAAATTCTTTCTACTTTAATTTCGAGAAATAATCAAAAATTAGCTCCAAAACGACGATGCGCCCCTTATTTCATACACGATACTAGTTCTTTTAGTAATTACTAATAATTACGTCTCGTAAAAGAAAAAACTCAGATTTCCGTTCCTAGCTATTAAACGTGTAATAAGAGACGCGCGTCAAGCGGGTAATCAAAATAAAACTTTTATAGTCCTATTACTGCCGTATTTATAAAACGTGGCTTCGTATTTCCTACACAGGGCCGGAGCTTCGTTTCGGTGTAATTTTTTAATTAATTATAAACTACTTAAAAGAATTTTTTAACATATTCCCATACTCTCGGACATCGCTTCTTTTAGTGGTTCAATTTTGTCGGATTAATTAACAGTCACCCTGTATATAGACGGATGTTATCTTTATTTATTTTAATTAACATTGTAAATCGTTTATCCTTAATGGTAATATTACTTTGAATGCCTGAGTATCCATTTTTTAGTCGCAATTGATTTCTCTTTTTCTCAAAGGCGATCAAATTTTTAATATTTTTTGATTACTTGGATCTACGACGATCTCACACCCTGTAGCGGCGAAACTGGCCTTTCAACAACGTATTCGTACGTTTAAATAAAGTATAGGGTGAGTAACGTACACCTTTGAAAAGTATCACTTACAGAAGTAGGCAACTCGGAATTAGTAATTACCCATTACCTCCAGGCCTACTGCGAGCTGCTAGATTAAATTTAATACGGGATATTAGCGTCGGCAACAAATTGGGCATGAATAAAATATCAAATTCTCGGCGAGCGCGCACTGCTTATGAAGTCGTTCCGAATTACATCGATTAATCTAATTTAATTAACAAGTGTTGATGTGACCGGGATAAATTGCCCTTACAAGGTGGTAGCCAGCCCCGGCCATTTCCGGCATTCGAATTAATTAAATATTCCGAACGCGCTCACATTTTTAATTCCGAAGTTTTAACTTCAAATGCAGTCGTCGAATCTTTATAGCAGAAGCTCAAAATAGAAGCAAGAAAGAACTCGTTGATGCTGCTGCAAATATTTGAACAGCACATCAAACCTGTTCGCGATCATCTCAACAAATCAGGATTGTTAGGAATTCTCTATTAATATAAGCAGATATTTGCTCAAGTAGTAGTTCTAGACGATGTAACGCGGATTATAATTAATTAAATCCTGTTGCAACACAGCGGGTACAGTTGATAATTGCGGTGTTAGCGTTTTGTAAACACAACATTTTAGTGCCGACCTGAACTTTGTCATTACAACGAGATTAGCGTTCACATATGTTTATGTTTGAGGTAGCATTATCTTCTCTTTTCTGTTACTGATCTCCTGTATTTTTCTTTCATTACTTATCAATTTGTTAGTCGAGTTAAATGATGGTCAAAAACTAAACCTGACAGGAACTACATCTTAAACGAAAACTCAGACGGGAACTAGCTCTTTCTTGGTGGTCACTGTATTTAAATAATCTACGTGGCGAAAAAATGACAACTCTAAGAGGGGGAAAATGACATCGCCAAGAGGGGGTAAATGACATCGCCAAGAGGGGGAAAATGACATCGCCAAGAGGGAGAAAATGACATCTCTAAGAGGAGAAAAACGACATCCCTAAGAGGGGAGAAAATGGCATCTCCAAGAGAGTAAAAATAATATCCCCCGGAACAATTCAATTTAATTATTTTTTATCTACAAGGCCGCGGTTTCAATCAATTGCCATGTTTTGTTTTATTAACTTTGAAATAATAAATTTTTCTACAACATTCCGGCTTCTTCCAACACGGAATAATGATTACATTAATATTATAATATGCGCTCGATATGATTGATATGCTGATAACGAGAAGAGCACACTAATCAGTTCAGATATTGTCTCGTATATAAATTAATGAGCGGTAGGTCCGGATTTATTTTGTCTAAATAGAGATGGATGGTCGGTGTAAGAATGTGATAACGAAATTTCGATTTACTTGTGACTACACGTTTGTATTTTTTTTTTTTTTTAATAATGACGCAAATGTCTTCGTTGCAGGTCCTATTGAAAGGTGAAAACCATCGGCCCCATCACCACCTTGCGGATCGAAAACTGTGTTGAACAAAGTCTGAGGCTTGTGAAGCTCCGGAAATTTGGCGGCCGTTAATTGCGCCATCAAATATTAAATTCCAATTCGGCGATGAACAAAAGATCAAGCGGATTCGGCGAGATATAACTGGAAACAAAAGCCGGATTACGCTGATGCGTCCATTATCAGTCACGTACTTTTTCGACGAGGCCCCCGGCATGGAATTATTAATGAGATGAGACAGTGCCCGTTCAGAATGACAGAGTAAATTCCCAGTCTCGTATGGAGTCCTCCAACGGTACGTTAGCACTGGAATCCAACACGACTCCGTTCTTCAACGATACCGGATCGGAACCACTGTACACTCCCTTGCAAACCATTCTGATGACCATCATCTTATCAGCGGTAATCTTTGGAACCATCGTCGGGAATATTTTGGTTTGCGTGGCGGTTTGCTTGGTGCGCAAGCTCAGGCGCCCCTGTAACTATTTGCTGGTGAGTTTGGCCGTGAGCGACCTCTGCGTTGCGATTCTGGTCATGCCCATGGCGATGTTCTACGAGATTAAGGGGGTGTGGATGTTCGGCCAGATCGCCTGCAACTTATGGGTCAGCTTCGACGTCTTAAGCTGCACGGCCTCGATTTTAAACCTGTGCATGATCAGCGTGGATCGTTACAACGCCATCACCAAACCCTTAGAATATGGCGTCAAACGGACTCCCAAGCGGATGATACTCTATGTGATTCTAGTTTGGTTCGGGGCGGCTTGCATCTCGCTTCCGCCGCTTTTAATCTTAGGTAACGTGCACGGTGAGAGTGACAGTAAGGGGAGGGAAGTGCCAAAGTGTTTGGTATGTCAGGAGATCGGGTACCAGATCTACGCGACCATGTGCAGTTTCTATATTCCTCTGACTGTTATGATGGTGGTGTACTACCAGATCTTTCGCGCTGCCAGAAAGATCGTGCTCGAGGAGAAGAGGGCGCAGAGTCACCTCGATGCTCACTGCTACCTCGAAATTAGCGTGAAGAACGGTGGAGGACCACCCGAGAATAAAATATCCAGTCAGAGTCCTTCTCCTGCTAATCCTGCTAGGATTAACCATAGATGTAGTTCAGCAAGTACGAATACTACGGTAAGTTCAGTTTCTAACAATTTAAAAAACGGAAAATTTCCAAATCAAAATCATTCCTTTCATTTTGAAGAACCATCAATAGATGGCGTTGGCTACAATTTTCGAGAAGTAGTTTACGTAAAGGTCAACAGATGGCACAGATTATGCATGTCTCACGTCGGTGATAAGGAAATTACAAAAAAAATAAATTCCCGTATGAAATTCGGGGTAATCCGATAAAAATTAGTATTCTAACGTCAACCGCGTTTCGCCGACAGCCCTTTTCACCGCTAATAACTTAATAATTCAAAGCGATGTGTCTGGAATAAAGACGCCCCACATAATTAGCTCGCAAAACTCGCGCAAACAAATTAAGAAGCAACTTTATCTCCTCCTCGGTGGCTCAGGGATGTTCCATCAAGGCAAACTTCTTAATTCTATTAATACGCTACACGACACGTTTGGGTATGGAGAAGCGCAAATTGTTCAGGTGCACAGTCCATATTTCACGTAACCGGAAGTGGTGCACACAAAGAGCTCCACCAACACGCCGAATCGATCCTTTGGCGAAGGTTAATGTACCAGAAACTTAATATTTCCCTCTGCGGTGGAACATTAGCCGAGCACGATGCTGCTCATCGGATTCAATTGCTCACAGCACGTCCGATAATAATGCACTCGCGATATAATTGATCATCATCAATGTGAAATTGTTTCTCCCGGCAAGATCCAATACGCGAACGTTTATTATCACCCGAAATAGATTATACGTGAAGCTTTAATTACATTTAGTCCTTCCTGTTCGTTACACTATAAAAATTTTCAATTAGCTAAGTGCAAAGAGATATATGCCTAGTTTTCTGGAACAGCCTGTATGAATTGCAACCGCTCATTTGAGATTAAGCTCCAAAAGTGAGTTGGTCCACGTTCTTTCTTATTGGGGTTATTCCATTCTGCTGTTTGTCTTTGATCCTTCTGTTATTTCCTTCCACGTATCTCGGTCTTGATCTTCTCCTTCCATGCTTGTATATTCAATTTCTTTATATCTTCTAATAGCTGGTCTTGCCATTTGCTTTTAGATCTCCCTCTTCCTCCATCGGTATCTGATCTCAAATTTGTAATTTTCTTTATTTCTTTGTCGTCTTTCATAAGACCACACCATCGAAGTCTTTGCACGTTACGAATATTCGTGACTTTTCCTGTTTCAAGCTTGTTAGGTTCATCGTCTCCGCCCCATACATCACCATTCGTCTAATTGCTGTTCTATACCCTGGTTTTTGTATTAATGCTTTTTTGTATTTTTCATAATCTGTTGGTGTTTGTGTTCCGCCTGTATTCTATGGCCCACCTCCTTCCTAAATAGTTTAAATTGTCCACTACTTCAAACTCCTATTTTTACTTGTTTGGCAGTTCTTTTCTTGTTTTCTCTGCTTATTTCCATGTGTTTGCTTTTTCTTCTTTGCTGCCAGACCTCTTCTTTGCTTCTTGTTCGATTTTTTGGATTATTTCTTTCAAAGCTTTCCCTGTCTCTAGCTAACGCGGTGAGATCATCTGCATACGCAATTATTTGCACCATTTTATTGATGACTGTTCCCTTAAGGTTACACTCTTTGACTACTGCATACAGTGCTAAAATGAAAAGTGTTGTGGATCATGTCTTACTTTTAGGTTAGTTTCAAAGATTTTGGTCTCTCCTTCGTTGGTCGTAACTTCTGTTTTTGAGTGTTCCATCGTCATTTCTCTTAATTTCACTTGTTTTCTCTGGTATCTTCGTATGCTTCATGGCTTGTGTTATCTTCAGACTATCGCTTGCTTGTTTTCAATCGATGTTGCACTATTTGTACTTCCATTCCATGTTCATAAAACTTTTGCTCCACTACTTGTACTGCATCTTGGTTGATCAGCCTCTTCTAAAGCCGTACTGGTAATCTCCATTTTGAGTCTCCGTGTACTTCATTAGTTTTTAATTGATTAATGTGGTCAATATTTTGTGTGCAGCATTAAGTAAAGCAATTCCTCTGTAATTTGCGCAAGCTTTTGGGTCTCTCTTCTTGTATATTGGCACTATTATTCCATTTTCCCACTCGCTAGGAACCTTTCTCCTCCCCTATTTGATTAGTTCGTTGATCGTATTGTCCTTTTCTCCTGTTTTACTCATCTTAATTATGCTATTACTTCTATGATTTCCTCTTCCGTGGATATATCCGATTCTTCATTTTCTGTGTTCTTTTTTTCTTTATCCTCTTGAGCTAGCATATTCCTGTCTGTTAGTATTTCCTTAAAATGGTTTTTCCTCACAGGACCACTTATGTTTGTTGTATTTATTTTCCTATTTTGTCTTTTGATGTCTCTGTACGGTTTTGTATTGTTTTTAAATTCCTTTTCCATTGTATCCATTATTTCGTTAATCCAGCTTGTCTTCTTTATTTTTACAAACTTGTCGGGGTACATATCAAAAAGCCTTTATGACAGACGTACGCTGTGAATTTGACGTTTTAATCTAAATATACCTACTTTTATCGGAAACTTATAATTTATAATTGATCAATTACTAACAGAATTTCGTATAAATTTTCCCGTAATCTATGACATTCACTCGCGTACGCGATTTGATCAAAACTTGCACACTCTCGGACGTTACGGGTCGTGCGTTGACCCTGGTGATTACCACATCTAAAGCCTTGCGACTTTTTTGTGGATGAAGCAGCTGGTACATCCCGCTCTAGTAAATAATCCGCAAGAATTGAGAAAACAATTATTTGCGAATTCATACGCAATTCCAGTTATTTTAGAAATTACTAAAAATTACGTCGCCTAAAAGAAACAACTCATACTTTCGTTCCCAGCTGTTAAATGTCTAATAAAGCGAACTGAGATTTGTGTCAAGGTCGCTATGTGGCAAGAATTATTAAAGGCAGTGATCTTTTTTATCGTGCAAGTGGAGGCGCCAATACAAAAATTAACTGGACAAACAGAAACAAAAGAAAATCGAAACAAACAACAACGAAATGCAGAATCTAATACATAAAACACAATAGATCGTTGCTTCTCATTCGCTCTGTCTGCCTTGACTTCAATATATTTCTTTATGTTGTCCAATTCTTCTTCCGTGTTTTCATCTTCCTATAGTGCTTTCTTTACTTTGTAATTTCTAATTTCCATGTCTTTCTCTTTGTTTGTTTGTCCCTTCGCCCTACCATCCTTAACTTTAACTTCGCTATCACTAACACGTGGTCTGTTACCACATCTGCTCCTCGATGTGATCTTACATCCTATATCATTCTTTGTCTATTTTTTTTACTATTTGATTTCCTGTGGTTTCCCAGTCTTGTTCCATTGCTATTCGTTTCATTATGTAACGTTTCTCTTTCAGCAACTGCTCTTCAGTATTATTCTTTTTCTATTATTGCAATGAAGTCCCCTAGAAGAACAAGTTGTTATGTACGAGTTCGTTACATTTATTCTTTTAAATTCCATTAAATTTTTCCTCCATTTTTTGCTTATCATAAAATGAATAGCATTCTGCCCTTCACCTCCATACAACACCGTATATTTTTCTTTATCAATCCTGCCTTCCTCCCTTCCATTTTATTTCTTGCAGGGTCAGTATTTCTCTTCTAGGTAAATTGTTGAAGTAGAATTCGAATAAAATAATAACGATAAAGTTAACGTATTGTAATGATGTTCGGTGGACCTCTTGTCCTACCCAATGTATACTTGTCAAAAGCGGGACGCTCTGTATTGCCGATCACGCATGTGCCTCAACTCCTTCACAAGAGAGAGGCGCCCTTCGACAATACTAAAACGTCTCCCGCTGTCCGGTGTTCAATTAAAAAATTTTGTTTGTATTACCTGGAAGCGTCGCCCATATAACGAGAAGTGGATAATTCCGAGCGACCCAAAGAGAAAAAGATAAAAAGAAAGTAAACACATACCCACAAACAACAAAAACTTTACAATTATTGGCATCGCAACTTGGAGTGCAAAACAACATTGCAATTATTGACATCCCAACGAAAGGGCACTTACATTATCATTGAGGCACATGCGTGATCGGCAGTACAGAGCGTCCCCCTTTTGACAAGTATACATCGGGTAGGGTAAGAGGTCCACCGAACCTTGTGAAGGGGGAGGTGACAAGACCGACTTGTGATACCTGGTACGGATCTGTATCGTCGAAGGGCGCCTCTCTCTTGTGAAGAATTTGAGGAACATGCGTGATCGGCGATACAGAGCGTTCACTTTTAACAAAGTATACATCTTATAGGACAAGAGGCCCACCGAAGCTCGTGAAGGGCGAGGTGACATGACCGATTTGTGCTAACCGATGTACATTTTTGGGACAGACAACTTTTTCGATGATTTTTTTTTATTTCTTTTTCTGACACATACGGACGCATATACATTTAACACTGACATTCAGTTTCCCTTCCCTCCTCACATTTCTGTGTTTTGTCATTGTATGTGCCCACCATGGGGCAATAAAACGAGAAGTGGGTAATTCCGAGCGACCTAAAGAGAAACCCTGAGAGAAAGATAAAAAGAAAGTAGACACGCACCCACAAACAACATACAAAAACATTACAAATTGACACCTCAATGTGGGAGTCGTACTGAACTTTACAATTATTGGCACCCCAACGTGGGGCACGAACATAAACATTACAATTTTGGCGCCTAAAGTGGGACTCACTTATACATCATTACAATATTGGCGCACGAACGTGGGACTCGACGGACATTTTGAAAAATTTTTGAATTTAGTACGAGCAAAGAAAATGGCAGAAAGAAAATTAAGAACTCCAAGGACAAAAGCCCAAGAAGTGGAGAGAGTAGCAAAAGAAAGAGAAGAAATTGGGGAAAAAGCGAGAGAAACCGAATTTAAAGAAAAGGAAATAGGAGAGGATGTTAAAAGTATTTTAGCAATAATAATGGAAAAGATGGAACAGAATAATAAAGAAATTCAAAAGGAAATACAGGAGAACAATAGAGAAATACAGGAACACAACAAGAAAATCCAGAAGAGTCAAGAAAAATTTGAGCAAACAAGCGTGGAAATAAAACAGAATTTTGAAGAAGTAAATAAGAAAATAATGGAAAACAAGTAGGAAATGTGGAACATTCTGGAAGAGTTCAAAGTGGAGACCAGAAATGAAATAAATAAGAAATTCACGTTAGATATAAAGAGACTGAGAGACGAAATAAAGGAAGACTGATCAACGTAAGTGAAATGATAAAAATAGAAAACAAAACACAGGTAGAGGAAAAGTTGACAAAAGCAGACCAAGAACTAAACCAGAACTGCAGGGAACGTCATGGTGATTTAGCAACAAAAATCGCAGAATACATTAATCAGCAGGAGAAAGAAAGAGTGGGTAATTCCGAGCGACCCAAAGAGAAATCCTGAAAGAAAGTAGACACGTACCCACAGACAACATACAAAAACATTACAAATTGACATCCCAACGTGGGAGTCTTACTGAACTTTACAATTATTGACACCCCAACGTAGTAGCACTTACATAGTCATTACAATATTGGCGCCCAACGTGGGGCTCACTTATACATCATTACAGTATGTACTTTTATTTATAATATTCACAATTTCGAGTGTTTTTTTATGATTGAAATATTTCTAAACCCGTCCGACTGAATCGTGTTTGTGAAGCAAACAAATTATATGTTATATTATCGCGGCTCCTCGTTCGCTTCTCTTTCGAAATTAATTAATTTTAAAACGGAGATCGCAGCAACTTCCCCGGCGAACGTGCAGCTTCCACCTCGCTTCCATCTGCCGGCCGAAATTAATTAGCGGAGTTTTGCGAAAACGCATCATAAATATTAAATTATCACGGCCGCTGACGTACAGCTCGCGCCCCGAACTTTTTTAATTTGCTTCCCTCTTGGCATGCTGACCAGTTTTGGGCCAACGCATTTGTTCGCGCCAACTAAAATAATGTTACTTTCCATACCTCTAACAAGTCTGTTTTTTTTTTAATTTTATAATTGGCACGCCAACTACTTTCCGCGATGATTCCCGAAGTTTCGAGACGAACGTCAGTTGGTGCTAGAATTAAACGAGATGTTCGAGAATGCAAGGGCTTCTAGAACCTTTTTTTTTCTCCTCGAAAGAGAGTGCCCTCAAGGAAAATTATCTAATTTTATTAATTGTATCTTGTGTTGGTGGTACTTATCCCTTAATTGTCTTCAGCGGTGCATTTAAGAATATTTTAACGGAAGCTTCTCGGGGCGAAAGGCATCTGTTTAAATTAAAATTTCTAAATGAGGAAAGCGGGCGGCCTTAATTGCGCATAAAGCCTCGGCTTATTAAAAAAATAATAAGTCGCTAAATTCACTTTAGGAGTTGGCCCGGCAAAAAAGCAACTGCCGCTCGGGTGGGCAAACTTCTTTATTAGTTGGAGCAGCTGATGTTCATCAATTTTTTAAGCGCCGCGCACACTTCCTTCCACCCGAGTCTCGAGCAACTTCTTGATCGCACATTAATGAACGAATTTTTGCCACGTTATCGTTTAAAAGTAAGACACAGGCAAAACTCGCAACGAAATCTTTGATAAAATCCAGACTTATTGATCTCTTGACCTTTGTTTCTAAGATTCGATAAACAAACATCGAAATGAAATAGATTGAAATGTTTTCACCCTAATAAAGAATAAAGTAATTTTCAACTTATGTAAGTCTATTGAAGAAACATTCTTAAAATAGTATTCAGATCAGAAATGAGGGAATCAGGCCGAAAGGGTCGAACGAGCCGTAACTCATCTCTCATCGCCTTGCTTAGTAAACGAGGAATAAAGAGGTCAAAAACCAGGATAATGTAAATCCGCCCGCACAGCATAAATCAATAATGCAACCTGAAGTTCCACACGGTGGTGCGGGAAAAGTGGTAAGCAAAAAAGTCGACCACAAAACACCGTCAAAGAAAAACCCACGGCGATCCATCACGTCGAGCCTGACGCTTACACGACTCCTAATGGGGCGCAATTTTCCGACGACTTTTCGATGATGACACGTGCCGCCACCTTTCGGAAAAATGCGTCCCACTTCATTATACCAGCGGTAAATTAGTCTCGCGTGCGACTTAATTAACTGGCCTACATTTGAAACGTTCTTGGGCGGTTGTTTTAGGGTTGCCCCAGAAGAGGGGCACATTTGGACCTTAATGGGCAATCATTGGCCAATCATATCGCGAAAAGTAAGCCTCAAACGACGAGAAACGAAAATAAGAAGAGAAAGTTTAAATTGTTCTGCGTACCTTTAAGCGTCATTAAAAAAAAGTCACCATTCTTTTAGTTTTGGAAAAAAATTGGCACGGCCGTAATCAAGTTTATATTAAAAAAGGAAAGAATTTTGGTTCAATGCAGACACGACAAAGAGATCTATTTTTCGCGATGATTTCCGAAGTTTCGAGACGAACGTCAATTGGTGCCAGAATTCTACGAGAATGTTCGAGAGTGGAAGGACCTCTAAAAAAATAGAAGCTTCTTAGCAGGTGTTTATGCTTAGAGAATTTTTTTCTCTCCTCGAGGTTAAGTCGTATGAAATAGAGTGCCCTCAAGGACACGTACGTGTCAAAAATCAGTGCCATTTATATTAAACGTAGATCAGAAGACCTTGGTTTCATGAAACTAATTTAAAAGAAGACGAAATGGCATTAATTTATAAATCACAAATGAATTGTATTAAATAAGAGAAAATAAGAAAGAGATAAAAAAAAGCTTGTAAATTTAAAACAATGCAACACACAGAACAATAGAAAAATGGAGAACACTTGAAAATCCAAATGGAAAACAATCGTAAAATACAAAAATATCAAAAATGAAAAACACAACATGACAAATAAATCAAAGATTTAGAAAAGCAATCGAAAGGTTTAAAAAGACAAACGAAAGTTTTTAAAAAATAATTTGAATAAAGTTATGAAAAATACAGGGTGACTGTTAATTAACCCGTCAAAATGGAACCATTAAAAGAAGCGATGTCCGAGAGTATGGGAAACATATTAGTTTTCGCGAAATTAATCAAAAATTAACCCCAAAACGACGATGCGCCTCTGGTTACAAAAAAAAAGGAGCAGATGAACGAAATAAATACAGCCATAAGTTTTATAGTAGGCACGATGGCATGACATCGATCCTGAATTTGACCTTTAAGTGGAATTTCACGTCAACTCCGTTTTCAGATCAACGGCCGACGCTGTGAAATACGAACCACAAATTATTCATTTAACAAACTAGATAATTCCCTACAAAGGATAACGAGCTGAGATCCTACATCTCGAGGCATCCTGCCTGCACGCAGTTTAACACGTCCATCATGTAAGTTCGAGTTTTACAAGCTTGTCGGGGTAAATATCAAAAAGCCTTTATGAATTTAGCGTTTTAATCTAAATATACCCACAAGTTTTATAGTAGGGGCACGACGGCGTGACATCGATCGTGAACTTGACTTCTAAGTGGAATTTTACGTCAACGGCCAACGCCGTGAAATACGAACTACAAAATATTTGCTTGACAAATCAGATTATTCCATACAAAGGATCACGAGCTCAGGTTCTCCATTCCGAGGCAGGTTCTCTGCACGCAGTTTAACATGTCCAACATGCAAGTTCAAGTTTTATAAACTTGTCGGGGTACATATCAAAAAAGTCTTTATGACAGACGTACGCTGTGAATTTGGCGTTTTAATCTAAATATACCTACTTTTGTTGGAAACTTATAATTTATAATTGTGCAATTACAAAAAGAATTTTGTATACATTTTCCCGTAATCTATGACATTCACTCGCGTACGCGATTTGATCAAAACTTGCACACTCTCAGGCGTTACGGGTCGTGTCTTGACCCTCGTGATTACCAGATTTAAAGCCTTGCGATTTTTTCTTGCGGATGAACCAGCTAGTACATTCCGCTCTAGTAAATTATCCGCAAGAATTAAGAAAACATTTGCGAATTTGTTACGCTTATTTCATACGCAATTCCAGTTACTTTAGAAATTACTAATAATTACGTCGCCTGAAAGAAACGATTCAGACTTTCGTTCCCAGCTGTTAAACGTGTAATAAAACGAATTGAGATTTGTGTCAAGGTCGCATTGTGGCAAGGAATTATTAAAGGTAATGATTAGTTTTTATCACGCAAGTGAGTCTTTGTCTTTTTTTTCTCTCTCTTTTTGTTCCATTAATTTTTCGTGTTACAATTGACAGTCTGTATGGTTTCCTCTTTTGTTCGTGTTGGCGGTCTGCTGTAGAAGCGTCGATCTTCTTTTGTTCCTTTTTTGCTCACCTCATTCGTTCTCTTTCACGTTATTTGTTTCAGTTTTTTCTTTTGTTTTCTTATCGATCTTGATAATCGAACAATCCGCTTATCAATCATCATTCTTTTGTTTGTTGTTGGTTATTTCATTCGCGTTTCGTCGTTTTTATATTCGGCTTTTCATTGATTTCTTATAATCGAAAATTCATATTGCACTTGAAACACAAGGATTATTCTTTTGTTTTTGTTTTGTTGGCGATTTGATTATGTGACATTCCGCCTGAGGGTTGTCGATCTTCTTTTGTTTCTTTCGTCAACAAAAAAAAAATGTACAGTCTTACAATATTGCCGCATTTATAAAACGTGGTGTCATATTTTATACGCAGTGCCAGACCTTGATTTTGGAATAATTTTTTAATTAATTATAAACTATTAACAAGAATTGTTTTTACGTTTTTCCCATACTCTTGGACACTGCTTCTTTTAGTGGTTCCATTTTGTTGAATTAATTAACAGTCACTCTGTATAAAAAATCTAAGTAAATTATGAAAACAATCGTAAATTATGAAAATTAGAGAAACAAAGCACGTAATTTGGAATACAACAAACAAAATAATCGACGATCGTTAAGGCAAAACTCCAAAAGAAAACAATCGTAAAACACAAGAATGTCAAAAAATGCACATATTGAAAAAACGCAGTTATAAGTACAATGTAACAAAAATAAAAAAAAAACAAATAATTCAAAGATATAAAAGAGCAGTTAGAAAGATACAAGAAAACAATTGAAAGTGGGAAAAATTTGTATTGATCTCGGATAACGGAATGGTAACATTTCAGTGAAAATCTATTACAAAAGTGAAGAGCGCCATCTATTATGAAGTTAATGTTTCTTCTGGCAGCCAACATTGGTGAAATAGATTTCCTTCGACCTTAATAAGATGGCAGCACATTTTATATGTATTATTATCTGTTCGCAAATTAAAAATCAGTGTTGCCAATAGGTTTTCGTGAAAAGTCTGAACATTGAGCTTAAATCACCAGAAGAAGGCAAGAAACACGCTGAAAATTTCACCAGAAACAAATGCCGAAAAATCAAACTTAAAATTACAATACAAAGCTAAAGTGTCGAAAACAAAAGACCGTCGATTGTTTAACAAATGCAAGAAACAAAAAAGGAGATCATAAGTAAATCTTTCGTCTTCACTTGCGTTAGAAATAAATCAAAAGCGATAACAAAACACGTTCGAATTCCAATCGAACTTCGACTTTTTTCTTCACAAAAAACAAAACACAGTGAACTAACAATCGAGAAACAGTAATAAATAAATAAGGAAACAAAATAAGATCGATGGTGTAGAATGGAAAACTTTCGATTATTTTTCTGTTAGGTTGACAGGAATCGATCGTCATTAATTTTCTTCTTCTCTCTTTTCCTGCAAATGTAATTTTTTTATTTGCGCATATTGTTGATAAAGAAGAACGCGATTTTTATGCCTGGCAAGCATGGTTAATTATTTAATGACAGATGTCGCCATAAAATGATTCAGTTGGAACTAGATAAATAATTGTTAATTTTCTGTGGACTGTTACATAACTACGGGGTGTGTGAGAATAGTAACGAGACTGACAACACTGCGAGCGATCTGGCAACGCAGTGTTGTTCTACTTATCTAGACAGATGTGTTCATCCCTTCCAGGTGCTCAATCCGAGTTTCAGCTCCGTATAGCCATCACGTGATTTTTGAGAGCGTTGTGTGTTTGTTGTGTGTTACGAAAATGAAACAGCGGAATTTAGAGCAACGTTATGCCATCAAGTTTTGTGTTAAACTTGAAGGAGGGGGGAATCCGCGAGTGTGACTTTTGAAAAGTTGAAACAGGCCTATGGGGAACATTCCTTATTAAGAGCACAAGTTTTTCGCTGGCACAAATCATTTTTAGAAGACCGAGAACACGTTGAAGATGAAGCTCGCTCAGGGAGACCTACAACTTCAAAAAACGATGAAAACGTCGCTTAACAATAAGGATGATGGGTGCCCACTTAAACACTTTCACCATTCATCAAATTTTGACCGAAGATTTGCACCACATGGGAAAGGTTTGTGCCAAAATGGTGAGGAAAAACCTCACAACTGAGCAGAAGGACAATTGAAGAATCCTCTTCTTGAGAGGATTGCCAGTGACCACGAATTGTTCAATCGTGTGATCACGGGCGACGAATCCTGGATTTTTGAGTACGATCCTGAGACAAAGCGGCAAAGTGAGAAGTGGCACACTTAGACATCTCCTCGACCGAAAAAAGCTCGAAGGAACAAATCCACGATCAAATCAATGCTAATTTGCTTTTTTGACAGTAGGGGTAGAATTTGTTCCTGCAGGGCAAACTGTCAACCAAGTGTTTTACAAAGATGTCCTTGAAAAGCTCAGGAAAGGTGATCCGTGTGAGATCGGACATTGCAGACAAGTGGATGCTTCATCATGACAACGCCCCATGTCACACGTCACTTCCATCAAGGAATTTTTGACCTCAAAAGGCATTCCTGTTGTTCCCCTGATTCTCACCTGATCTGATGAGTCCTTGTGACTTTTTTCTTTTCCCGAAATTGAACAATGTCTTAAAAGGATGTCGTTTTGGAACTCTGGAGAACATTGTGACCGACATGTTTAAGGTCCTACCAGTTGAAGCCTTTCAGCGCTGCTAACAAGACTGCGAACAGTGAAGGGAACTACTTTGAAGGGAACAATATTGTTGTTTGAAATAAAAACTTTGGTAGATAAAAATCAGTTTCATTACTTTTCTCACACACCTCGTAGATTTGTCACTAAGGCGTGTTTTTACAATAGTTGGATAAACTGTTGTTATTATAACTATAGTTCTTGGTATAACTATAGTTTCAATGATAGAAATACCAAGAGCAGCGTATACTTAGTTCATCCAAACCGGTCATAATATCTAAATTTTTGATATGTCTGTTCTCACTGAATGAAATAAAATTTTGACAGAATGTCACCAGATCTAGTGTCAAATTGGCAACATTGTACATAAGTTTACAGGTTCTGTTGGTAAAGAAGAACTCGATTTTAATGCTTGGCGAATTATTTTATGATAGAATTAACCCCAATTTTTTTTTTTAATACCCAAAATAGCTGTTATTAAATGCAAATAGGATTAGACATGTCACTGAACCGGTCACAAAATCACTTTGTTTAGGATTTACTAAAATATAACTGAAATGCCAACGGAAAGTCACTAAATCTAGCGACAAAATCACTAAAAATTGACAACAGTGGAAAAAAGACTCAGCCAGTGCTGCCTTGTGAAAAATACAACAAATTATGTCCATTATGTAAGTTCAAGTTTTACAAGCTTCTGGGGTAAATATCAAAAAGCCTTTATGACAGACGTATGCTGTGAAAGTCACTGATTCTAGCGACAAAGTCACTAAAAATTGACAACAGTGGAAAAAAGACGTCAGTCAGTGTTACCTTGTGAAAAATACAACAAATTTAATAACAAAAGTGACAAGCGTGCGAAATAAAGGTTACAAGTTCTGAATTTCTAAGTTATGTAATGATGATGATTCATGACCTAAAAATGCACCTAAATCTGCGCTTTAATTATTATAAATTATTTTCCATTTTTATTGACTTTTCGAAACCTATCATGAATTACGAGCTGATCTGCTTTTACAGCGTGCGTTTAAATAGAACTAGCTTTAAATACAACAGCATTTTGCAAAGTAAATCTTTGCCAACACGACAGAGCCCCCACAGTCCTCTTAATATTTATTCCACTACGACGAAGAAACAAAGCCCTGCAAATTGCGTTTCACTTCAATCTTCCCCTAAAATTATAAAGACTAAAGAGTTGGATGATGGTGCATGCTCGTGCATCCCGCCTTTATTAAATTTCATTTCCAAGACAGGAATTTACGTTTTACTTTCTTTATTTTTTTTGTCATATTCTTCAACGAGGTTTTCGTAATTTTATTCCTTGAGCGAAGCTAATTAACCGGGAAGCATCTTGATTTAAATTCCTGCGCTTAATGGAACGAACGTTTTAATAGTGGAGAGAGCCGGGTCGAAATAGAAACGGACGATAAGCCGAAAGCTAATTTCGCCCTCGGAAATATGAAATCCATCCACCCCCCCTACGGCATTATCTAATTGTGATTCTGCTTTGTCCGCGCGAATAAATCTCAAGACGAATACGGCGCGTCGTAACTCGTAAGTTATCGGAGGGGGGGTGCGAAACTTCGCCGTTTTTATTTTTAAGGGAGGTGAGGATGTCATTTCTGGGACTGGACGGAAATTAAACGTCGTTTCTTATAATTTCGACGACGTGGCCGGCAACCTGGACGCGAAATGACATGTGCGAAATGGCAATTACGTGCGACCGTAAATTACTTGCTGCCAAGTCACATACGCGAATGTGATTCGATCGGATATTGAATTTATAAATTCGAATTCCATGGGGATGAGGATTTGCAGTCAATTTATATGCCTTGTGAGTTGGGGTCCTAATAAAAATAATTTCTGTTTTTAAAAATCTTTTCACACGTTGCTTTCGTTCTTTTGTTTGTTGTTGGTAATTTTATTCGTGTTTCTTCGTTTTTATATTCGACTTTTCATTGCACACTCTCGGACGTAACGGGTCGTGCGTTTACCCCCGTGATTACCGTGGATGAACCAGCTAGTACATTCCGCTCTAGTAAATAATCAGCGAATTATCAAACAATTACTTACGAATTTATTATCCTTAATTCACATGCAATTATTTTAGAAATTACTAATAATTACGTCGCGTAAAAAAAACAAGTCCTAATAAAAATAATTTCTGTTTTTAAAAATCTTTTCACACGTTGCTTTCATTAGTGAGAAAAGAAATTGGGAATTGGTTCAAATAAATTCTGCTCAGTTCCTATTTTAAAGTCGCATTTGATTACATAAAGCAAGTAAGTACCTATCTATACGGTAGCTTTGTGTTCGTTCCTTTCCATTAACTAAATTCGTGTAATGAAACTAATACGTACTCGTATACACACAAACGCAGTATCAAAGAAGCTTTTACCTTAAAGTTCAGACATTCATAGATGTGATTTAAATATGCCATTCACGTCGTATAGGCGTGTTCATAATGCGTGATGTTCTGATTCCCGTTTAATTGTGAAGCATCTCTTCGGGAAAACGGGAAGCGAAGACGCCACCGACGACGCGAAAGCGAAAAGGAATTTACTCGGCAACAAAGAAGGAGCGTCAATACATAAATAAGCTCGTAAGATTTGCTCGCGTAATAGGCTCGAATAATTTCACAATGTAATCCAACAAGTTTAATGAGGAAACTTCGCCGAAAACGTTGCCGATTGCCGGGCGTAAACAAACAGTCATTCGCAATATAGTGAACGCGGGGATTCCCCTTGCGAAAGCGGCCGCTCCGGGCGGCCCATGTAATTCCTCGTTAATTTGGTAATACGTTTATGAGTGGGTATTCCAATATAGCAAAGCTTCTTACGATTACTTTTTCGCTTTACTAAAACAAACCGACTTTTAGTTTTACTTTTCTTTACATACAGGGTGACTGATAATTGTTGCGTCAAAGAAAAATCACGGTGTTCGAGCGTATAGGAGAAATATTTAAAAAATTCTTTCTACTTTAGTTTTCGAATCAAATATTAGCACCAAAAAGACGACGAGCCTCTGGTTGAAAGATAGAGGAAGGAAATGGCATCACAAAAGTTTTATGGTTGGCACGGCGACGTGCAATTTCACGTCAACTCTGTTTCCAGGTTAGGTTTAATTATAAACTGCTTCATAGAATTTTTTTAAACATGATTCCGGAATCTATTCATTCATTCACGTACACGATTTGATTAAAAACCACCGACGTTTACGTTATACATAATAAAGGTTTTATAGCTCAATAAACAAAAGAACTTGTCGACGACAAATTTCAGATCCAGTACATCGTTTCCCATTTTCTAAACAAACCCAGCAATTTCTCGTAACCCGTGACATGCATTCGCGTACGCGATTTGGTCAAAAATTGCACGTATAACAATAGCAACGTTTGAAACAAGTGTAAAGTTTTATTATGTCTCCGACGGCGACAGCTGATACAAGCGAAATTGGGGAAAGCTGGAGATACTCGTTGAGTGTTAGCTTTGTCTAACACATATAAACAGAGAACAAACAAAAATGCTTAGCCCTCGGACGTTACGGACCGTGCTTTACTACCCGCGATCACCAGATTAAAATTCTTGCGATTCTTGAGACATTAGTTTCGTAAAATTAATTTAAAAGAAGACGAAATGGCATTAATTTATAAATCACAAATGATTTTTATCGAATAAGAGAAAATAAAAAAGAGAGATAAAAAAAACTGTAAATTAAAACAATACAACACATAAAACAATAGAAAAATGAAGAACCCTTGAAAATCCAATCGTAAAATGCAAAAATATCAAAAAAACACAGAAATGGACAGTGGGAAAGTAACAAAAAAGAAAAACACAACGTGACAAATAAATCAAAGATTTAGAAAAGTAATCGAAAGGTTTAAAAAGACAAACGAAACTTTTTAAAAAATAATTTGAATAAAGTTATGAAAAATACAGGGTGACTGTTAATTAACCCGTCAAAATGGAACCACCAAAAGAAGCGATATCCGAGAATATGGGAAAAATTTTAAAGAAAATTCTTACCTTAGTTTGGTGAAGTAATTAATCAAAAATTAGCGACAATACGCAGATGAACGGAATACATGCAGCCACGAGTTTTATAAGAGCAGATGAACGTCCATAAGTTATGGTAGACACGACGGCGTGACATCGAACGTGAACTTGACCTTTAAGTGGAATTTCACGTCAACTCCGTTTTCAGGTCAACGGCGGACGCCGTGAAATACGAACTACAAAATATTTGCTTGATAAACCAGATTATTCCATACAAAGGATAACGAGCTGAGGTCCTGCATCCCGAGGCCTGCTGCCTACACGCAGCTTAACACGTCCATCATGCAAGTTCAAGTTTTACAAGCTTGTCGGGGTAAATATCAAAAAGCCTTTATGACAGACGTACGCTGTGAATTTGGGGTTTTAATCTAAATATACCTACTTTTGTCGGACACTTATAATACATAATTGATCAATCGCAAACAGAATTTCGTATACTTTTTCCCTTAATCTACGACATTCACTCGCGTACGCGATTTGATCAAAGCTTGCACACTCTCGGACGTTAAGGGTCGTGCGTTGACCTTCGTGATTACCAGATTTAAAGAATTGCGATTTTTTTTGTGGATGAACCAGCTTATACATTCCGCTCTAGTAAATAATCCCCAAGAATTAAGAAAACATTTGCAAATTTGTTACGCTTATTTCATACACAGTTCCAATCACTTTAGAAATTACTAATAATTACGTCGCTTAAAAGAAACAACTCAGACTTTCGTTCTCAGCTCTTAAACGTGTAATAAAACGAATTGAGATGTATGTCAAGGTCGTATTGTGGCAAGATTTATTAAATGCTTTTTTTCATGCAAGTAGAGACGCCAATACAAAAATTAACTGAGCAAACAGAAACAAAAGAAAATCGAAACAAACAACAACGAAATGCAGAATTTAATGCATAAAAAACAAAAGAAGTTCGTCGCTTCTTATTCTTTCAGTATCAGTAAGCCAAAGAGAAGCTCGAAACAAACGAAAAATTTATTATTTCTGGCGCGGTTTTTGGTTAGCAAATCAAGCTTATTCGTTTGTTTCTTTGTATGTCATTGTCTTTTTTTCTCTCTCTCTCTTTTTGTCCCATTAATTTTTCGTGTTGCTATTGACAGTCTATTATACGGTCTCTTCTTCTGTTCTGGTTGGCGGTCTGCCGCAGAAGCGTCGATCTTCTTTTGTTTCTTTTTTGCTCACCTCTTTCACGTTATTTGTTTCAGTTTTTTCTTTTGTTTTCTTACCGATCTTGATCTTCGAACAATTCGCTTATCAGTCATCTATCATTCTTTTGTTTGGTGTTGGTAATTTTATTCGTGTTTCGTCGTTTTTATATTCAACTTTTCATTGCACACTCTCGGACGTAACAGATCGTGCGTTTACCTCCGTGATTACCAGATTGAAAACCTTGCGATTTTTTTTTTTTTGGATGAACCAGCTAGTACATTCCGCTCTAGTAAATAATCCGCGAATTAACAAACAATTATTTAGGAATTTATTACCCTTAATTCATGTGCAATTATTTTAGAAATTACTAATAATTACGTCGCGTAAAAGAAAGAATTCAGACTTCCGTTCCCAGCTGTTAAACGTTTATAAAACTAATTGAGATGTGTGTCAAGGTCGCACTGTGTGCAAGCGAGTAGTCAAGAAAAAACTTTATGGGCCTGCTGTGTTCACGACCTACTTAGATTTCACGAGACGACGACTCTTATCTGACCTGGCCAATTACTAGTTTAAGTGTTTCTCCGCTAGCGCCACTTACCTACCAAGAAGACCGGAAACGGATATATATCCGAAACGTCATTTTCAATTGATATCAAGCTCGCAGTTGTCAGTGTCAAATTGACACTTTTGCGTATATAGCGAGTGACGTTATATTTCGTTAGTTATGCTTTTCTTGTTAGTGCCAGTTGAATTTAATTTAATTTAATTTTTGGGTATTTTAATTAATTAATTTTCATTAATGATAGTAAATAACAAACAAAAATTTGTGGAGGCCGGATAAGAGGCTCCGTCTCGTGAAATCTTGTAGTACCTCAGATTGATTTTTTTTTGCGAAACAATTGTCAGTGACCCTGTATACATATAATTCGCATGACTTTAATAATTTAAGTTTTGATCGATTACTAACGTCTAAGTATTGAATTTTATGACTATTGCTTAATAAAATAATAAAAAATAAATAACATCAGCGTTTAATATGAAATCCATTATTTTTTAACTTTGCTTAACAGCATCAAATACGTTTAAAACTCGTTCGCGTTTGTACAGGAAACAGAAATGGGCCATTTTCTACCATAATGAAATGCGGAGCTTTATTCTCGCTAAAATAAAATTCAGAGTTGATTCTACACAAATGCATCCCAGACACTCGTAAATCAGGATAAGGCCGCAATTTTAAATTTGCGTCCGTAAATTTCAGATTTGGTTAGTTCCTTCGGTTCCCCACCCCCCTTTATACTCTTTTTCGCGCTCTGATTTACGAGCGTTTCATTGCGCAAATTTATAGTCGCCGATCTTATTTATTTCCCGGACAAAATATAAACAAATAAACAAATTCGAAAAAACCAATTCCCTTAGCCTTGCGAAAGAGATATCAAACCGAGCCGAAAAAGCGCGCTCCATTATTTAAGACCTCCAAAACTCGTTTCTATTTATGAAGTGAATATGAATTTATAGTCACCGATCTTATTATTTATTTCCCCGGCAAAATATAAACAAATTCACGAAAGAGAAAATCGGCGCTCCACTCTGGCCCGTTTGTGTTTACGAAGTGGGTTTGGTTCGCCGAAATTTCGGGTAAAACTCTTGGAAACGTTTGTGATTTCGTTTGTTGGGATCTGTTCGCGGTTAATTTATATCAGCCCCGTCGAAAGTAGCCGGGCATTAATTAAAAAAAGGGGGGGGGGCGGCGGCAAAAAGCGATCGCGCGACGTGATTAAAGCACGCGCCTTCGTTAGGTTCGGCTTTAATTAAAGTTTGATGTGCTTCTGGCTGACGATGCAGCTTTCAGTTATCACTTGAGTTTTTAATTAATTTAGTTTGGTCGAGTGCCTTCAAATAATTTTTATCGTTATAATAGTTTGACTATTGACCCACAGAGGACAGCCAAAGCCTTGCCACTAGTACAATTTCTAAATATTTTGACGAATACTTGATACTGCTTTGATATTATCTATTTTGAGAATTACTTAAATATCCAATCAATTAGAATTAGTTGAATTAAAAAATTGTATAAATCAATCAATTTATAAAAATTGAAAATATTAGAAAGTGTTAAAGAAATCGAAAAATAGAAATCGCGAAATGCATTTGTTGATATTTTGCCTTCGTCTACTTGCCTGCCCTTAATTTAAATGTTTCATCTTGCAACCGACTTTCTAAATTATGTATTATATTTAAAATAAAATCGGAGCAAAGAAAAATAGAAAAAAAAAGTTAAAATTCCAAGTTTCTTAAGATATTTATTTTTTCTTTAATTCTATGTGTGCTCTATACAGGGTTACAACTAATTAAAGAATAACAAAAAAATATTCTAAAAAAAATCTTTTCTATTTACACTCACTTCTGAAAAATTTTAAATTCTCAATTTGGAAAATCTTGTACATTAAAATAGAGTCAGAAAATTCGGTATTTTTGTATTAAGTCAAAAGAAAGAGGTTAGAATAACAGCTTCGTAGATACGACTGTCAATTGTTTTTGTCTTGTGGGCGCCATCTTAGATTTTTCATCCGCAATTTCGAAAAAAGTAAGATTAATTTCAGAAAAAGTTAATTTAACTTCGGAAATCATTTTAGTCACGTATGTATTTTTTCAAAAATTAAATTTACTTTTTCTGAAATTAATCTTACTTTTTCCAAAATTGAAGTTGAAAAGGTATAATAGGCGAGGATTTATTTGAAACAATTGATAGACGACAATAGTAGTCTACTGACGTTTGTCAGTAAAAGTGACAGTCGTCTATAAACGTCAATTGAACGTACTCTAATCTTCTAATTAACTAAATTCGTTCGATGAAAACTTAAATATGAAATATTTGCAATTACTTTTGACTGATACGTTTAAAAATACCGGGTGAGTCAGAAATACTGTCACTTGTTTAAATTTGATGTGCCATAGAGTGGGTGTCTTTTGCTAAACACAGTTGGCAACAATTTTGGCAGCCCTTCGTCCTTATCTCGCTTTTAAAAGTTATTGTTTAGGATTGCCAACAAGCAATTAAACGACAAAATTGAATAAATTTCCATTTATCGTATGTTTGAAGCACCACTGAATACAGATCTCAAGCACCAACAGGCTTCAAACAAGCGACCGTATTTCTGGCTCGCCTGGTATAAATTTATCAACGTTACGTTGTATCACTAGGTATAGGTTTGTCGAAAAAAATTTTTTTTAATTGTATTTAATTAAAAACTCATCTTCAATTATTCCCAAAGTAACAATGGTGATCACAATCGCTATGGAAATTAATCGCCAGATAAAGTCAAGAGGAGATGAAAAGACCAGGCCTGAATGTAATAAAAAATTAATAAAATTCTTTTAAAAATAAATGAATGACAATAAATTAATTGATTTTAAATATTTGACTCTAAATTAATTGTTAGTTCAGTGTTAGCTTTTTCCCATAGAAATTAAAAATTAACATTATTACAGCGTTCACAATTCACTCAAAAAAATTGTTAAAAGTTAAATAATTAAAGTGTTTATAAATTAAAATATTTTTGGGTTCGTAAAGATAACTTAAATTGTTGTCATAGAAATCAACAAATACAATAAAAAATAAATGAATTAGTATTCAAAATTAGACTCGAATTTAATTGATAATTTAGTGTTAATTTTTTTCTGTAGAAATTAAAAATTAACAAGATTATCAAAACATAACAATAACATAACATAATAAAATGTATTAACTTTAACTTAAATTCTTTTAAAATTACGTACGTTGCCAGATACAGAGAATTCATTTATAAAAATGAATTAGGATTCAAATATTGTTAGTTCGGTGTTACTTTTTTCTAAATAAATTAAAAATTAACAACATTATTAATCTAAATATAGTAAAGGAGACTGTGATTTAAGAAATAATTAAAAAATTAATCTCCCACAATAATTAAATAATAATAATTTAAAAAAAAATATTATTAATGCACAAATCAGTTAAAAGAATTGCTTAAATATTAAATTTAATTAATTAAATTATTTATGAATTAAAATATTTTTGGATATTTGAAATTATTTAAATATTTTAAAATAATTCGGTGTTAGCTTTTTTTCCCATAGAAATTAAAAATTAACAACATTATCAAAGCGTTCACAACTCACTCAAAAGTTTGGTTAAAAATTTAATTAATTAAAATATGTTTGGATATGCAAAGTTAACAATTCTTTTAAAAATCGGCACCATCCGCGATGTTCCCAGATTCAAAAGAATTCAAAATACATGCCATAAATGAATTAGGATTCACAAAATTTGACTCAAAGTTAACTGATTGTTCAGTGTTAATTTTTTCTATAGAAATTAAAAATCAACAAAATTATTAAGGCGTCACAACCCAGTCAAAAAATTATTTATACATTAAAATATTTTTGAATATGTAAAGTTAATTGAATTTTTTTTAAATTGGTACGATCCGCAACGTTTCCAAATTCAAAGGAATCAAAATACATTACATAAATGAAGTAGAATTCAAAATTTGACTCAAACTTAAGTGATTGTTCTGTGTAAAATTTCTAATGCATCACAACTCAAATCAAAAGTAAAAAAAATTGCTTAAAAATTTATTAATTATTATTTAATTAATTAAATGTAAGTATTTATAAATTAAAATTTGAAATAAATTAACTCGAATTCTTTTAAAAATTGTTGGCAGATAGAAAAAATGAATTGTTAGGATTAGCGTTAATTTTTTTATGGAAATTAAAAATCAACAAAAATATTAATACATCACAATTCCATCAAAAAATTGCTAAAATTATGCGCTTTAGCTTTAATTTAATTAATTAAAGTATTTATAAATTAAAATATGTTTGAATATTGGAAATTACTTAGATTCTTTTAAAAATTGCCAAATTCAGAGAATTCAAAATACAAAATAAGATTTAAAACTTGACTCAAAATTAATTGGTAATAATTATTATTATAGAAATTAAATTTATTATTATTACTTTCTTAGAAATTAAAAATTAACAAAATTGTTAATTAATTATTGATAACAATTGATAGTTCAGATAATTAAAAAAGTTGATAAAATAAAATATTCGTTTTTGTCATACTTTTGAATTTACCGTCAAAACACTTTTGTGAGTTAAATTAAAATTAATAATTTGTTAATTTTTAATTTCTATAGAAAAAAAAAACTAACAAAACTATTAAAACACAACTCGGCCAAAAAATTGCTTAAACATTTATTAACTTAATTTAATTCATAATAGCATTTTGGCGGTAAATTCAAAAGTATGACAAAACGAATATTTTATTTTATCTGCTATTTTTTTACATTTTTTAAAATAAGTTTTGATACTGCGGACAATATTCTTGTATCGTTTTCAATTAAAACAAAAGACAATCGATTGATTAATCAATCGACGACGAAAAACGCTAATATAAATAAAAAAAAACTAAAAAATCAAGAGAATAAGCAAATGATCGTAACGACGAATGTGCTATTCACTAAAATCGTTCGATCACCCTGTATGCACTGGATGAGCTTTAATTTTTGTTAAAAAAAACACGATAAAAGTTTCTTTAACACCTTCATTTGTTTTTGTTTTTTTTTTTTATTAATTGCAGTATTTTTGTTTCACGCAGTGCTGTGCTTAATAGTGTCCCATTTATTAATTACAATTTAAACGACCCGTCGTAAACACGAAAGTAAGCAAACATAAATACAGACTACTGATAAGCTAACTACTTGTAAACTATAAAATTTTTACACGATTACTCAAAAATAAAAGCGCCTAACAAGGTTACGTAAACACGATAATCAAGGTAGTCGGCGACTCATTATCAAGTAAAAAAAAAAAAACGCAAACAAAAAGTTAAACAAATACTGCTTGTTATTGTTGCGTAGTGATAACATTTTTTTGACAACGCCAGTTTGAAATAAATCATGTATTTTCGGTGCTTTGAAATTAAAAAAAATACTTTAGAGAAATTAGTCTAAGTTGATCTCTCTTTTTTCCTCTCTTATTTATTCAACATAAATCAATTGAATTTGTTGATTTAATAACATATTGGATTGATTAGCTTGTAAGGCGAATACTGAAGGAGAAAAAAAATCTGTTACACGGCGGTCACAGCCGCAGCGAATAATAAGCAAGCTATTTTGCTTCCAAAAAATTAATTGATGACTAACATATATTTATTGTGTTACAGTGTAGTCTGGATAAAACGAGTTTGGGCCGATGTTTCGCGTCACGCCGAAGCAACGAGTCCCAGTGTCCCATGCTAACAAAGAAGGCTGCCATAAAAGAACCGAACAAGCAAAAGCAACCCAAATCTAGTCTGTTGACGTCGGTGAAGACGTCGCCCAGCACCAACAGCAGCCAAAAGAAGTTGCGATTCCAGCTCGCCAAAGAAAGAAAAGCAAGCACGACGTTGGGCATCATAATGAGTGCGTTCACCATCTGTTGGCTGCCGTTTTTCGTTCTGGCACTAGTGCGACCGTTCCTCGACCCATCATCGCCGGCGGTCGGGACTTTATCCAGCGTGTTCTTGTGGTTGGGCTACGCGAACAGCCTCCTCAATCCGATCATCTACGCCACGCTAAACAGAGACTTTCGGAAGCCCTTCCAGGAGATCCTGTACTTCCGTTGCGGAAGCCTCAACCACATGATGCGAGAAGAATTCTACCACAGTCAATACGGCGATCCGGACCATCACGTGTCCACGAGGTGCAACGTCGACGAGGAGGGCGTCGAATACATCGAAGCAGGGGGCGAGGAGACCAAAGTGGCGGAAATCAATGCCGCTCACGAGTCGTTTCTATGATTGGAGAGGGAAGCTCAGGCTGAGATTGCTTTAAACTGACTGTTTATTTAAAAGAAAAGTGGAAGGAAGGTTCGCGAACTCATTATAATTCGGCGCGCGAGATGATTTCCTCCCGAAGTTGCCGAAGTAAGTGGGCATTTCTCGCGCTCGCTAGTTCGAAACTTTATAAATAGCTTTCTGTGATGGATTACATAGCTTCGAGTAAGTTTCCGAGTACGGCACTACGTCTTCTTTAATTCGACGCCTAGGGCCGTTTAGATCGCCCCCCCAAGAAAAAAGAGTGCGTCTGTGTTGACGGAAACTTTGAGGTCTAATTTATTCTAAGTTACTTATTGTTTCGTTACGTTGTTACACGTGTTATATTTATTTTGAACGCAATATTTTTGTATTATTTGAACTGCTGTTATTTTTCAAAGTGATGGGAGGGAAAAGGGGGTAAAAAAACTCGCGCTGCAATGACACGCCCAAAAAGTTAAATCTAAAAGAAGCAGAAAACAAGAACGTCGTTCCACGAACCAGAACTTTGGATACTTTTTGGAAAAACGAAGATGATTTTGGATTCTCTAAAAAGCAGGGTACGAATCATCATTGGAAATGTTTACTGCCACGCCTTCGCTTGTTAGGGGAGAAGAGTTGATTTCGGTACAAGACAGGTACGTATTGTTATGTTACATTTTTTCTAGAAGCGTTTCCTTTCGTTGTTTGCCCTTCCTTTCAAGATTTCTTTGTCATATTATATCATCCCCATCATTCATCATGACTTCCGGTTTGAATCGCGTCGTTACATTGTCGACGTTTCGTTCTTCTTTGTATCTAATTGGTTGATCGTTACACCTCCTCTCCATCTATCTTTATTGCTCGTTCCGTTACATCTCCCCCATCTCCACCAATAAATGGAGCATCGGCGAACATATTACAATCAGTCTCGACGATGCAACAAGAATAGCATCAACGACTTTGCAAACGGTATTTTATTTTAAAATAGTCACGTAGTTCGTATTGAAAATTCTGGCGAAGATGGACAACGGAAGTCTTCAAATTTATCGAAGGATTTATTATAATCTTACAAGTTTGGATTTTCTAGCTTTCTCTTAAAGAAGTGAATAGTTATGGTTCCTGCAACGGATGGCTCTTGGCACTGTTCTTTTCATGCACGTTTTCTTCAGCTTGGTCTCCGGAAAACCCCCAAAAATTGTTGCTGATCTGCCGCACAAAAGAAACTAAAGATTTCCAATCCATTCGTGAAATGGGAAAAGTTCCAGTCATTTTTTCTTCCAATAGAAACGACTAGTCACTAGCTAGACTCCATCGTATCAGAACAAGACACCCAAGACAGTTTCAGGTCAGGTATTTAGGGAATATTTTTATCAAAATTCACTTCATCCCTGAAGAAGACCAATGGTAACCAATGAAAACTGGGAAACAAGCAGAAGACGGAATCAAAATAGGTGGTCGTCTATTTACCATCGAGGGAACTACATTAGGAATTGGTTATGAACCTGAGACAGTGATAATAAGGACCGTCCATAGTTTCATAGTTCAAAACGAAGCCAAACTCTTAAGAGATGAGGAAAGGATAACTCCTTAAAGAATCTGAAGAGAGAACACAACCTGTTATTCAAGGATAGCCATAATATTGTGGCTAAGTTGGTGAAAATTTGGAAGAAAATAGCGAAATCGAAAGCCACATTTGTTTTTCCTTTCAGATTTTAAAGATCACAAAAACAAGAAGGCAGGCAACAGTAACTCCAAAGCAATTTGTGAGACCGCGAGATTCCAACGTCAACACCGAAAATGGAAAGACCAAAACAGAGATCACAAGAGGATGACAGAAGAGGAAACAGTAATCAGAGTTATTCCCTGGCCTTGAAGTTACAAAAGAAGAAGAGAATAGTGACTTAAGGCAATAGTAACTCCAAAGCAATTTATTACCGCTGGATTCCAACGTCAGCACCGAAAATGGAAAGACCAAAACAGAGGATGACAGAAGAGGAAACAGTAATCAGAGTTATTCCTGCCCTTGAAGTTAAAAAAGAAGAAGAAAATATAGTGACTTAAGGCAAATACATTTTCAAAATTCTTTACTTTGATTAGTCACTAATATCATGAATAATCCGCTGCAAAAACGGATACCATAGAGAATCTAAAGAAAGGTGACATCATTATGATTATGATCATAAAGGTAAATACAATCATTAGCATTTTTTTAATTGACGAGGGTGACTTCAAAAGAAGATACCTACGACCTATTGGATTCCACCGTCTATAACCAAACAGAACCAAACAGAGTTCAGATAGGAGAAGATAGAGAGGATGCCTAAAATACGAAAGTATCACGAAAGTGGAAGCAATATCCCCAAGTCTCGCAATGAGAAAAAGCCAAAACGTTTAGGCGCGACATAATCAGACAAGACCTCTTGAATAATTTGATAGAAGATGACAGTGTTAAAATCATAAAGGCAAGGCAGACAAAGGTGACTCCAAAGTATGTATCTACGACCTGCATCATGTGCATCGAAAGACCCAAACAGAGAAAATCATAAGAACATTGGGTAAGATAACAAGGAGGAAGCCAAAGATGGAGATCCTTGCGAAAGTAATAGAACTATGCCCAGCCTTGAAGTTAGAAATAAGCCAAACCAAACAGGCTCAACATAATCAGAGGAAAGATGGATTACTTAGAGAATATGGAAACATGTTCTGTCACGCAAAGGAGATCTACGATCTGTGGATCCAAATCCAGACCAAAAGACTCAAACAGAGAAGTCCACAGGAAGGAGCAAGGCCAAAACAAAAAATCATCGCGAAAGTGGAAGCAGTAGTTAGCGCTACCTCCCATCTTGAAGTTTTAAGACAAGCAAAACGCTCAAACGCAACAAAATCAAGGAGGGGAGGAGGACTTCTTGAAGAATTTAAATAAAAATCAGCGCATTATGATCTTAAAGGTGGATAAAGGCAACGCGAAGTTTCTGATAGGCAAAGGTATTCAAAATAAGATATGATGACATGTTAAACCTCACTGCCTACAGAAAGGCACTCAAAGAGGTAGCAAGCACTATAGAGACTTGATGCCAAGGAGGATGCCAAAACTGGAAATTATCTCCAAGAGTTGAAGCAGTAGTTAGAGCTATCCCTAGCCTTGAAGCTAGAACAAAACCAGACGTTTAGGTACCACAAAATCAAAGAAGAGAATGGTATCTTCAAGAATTTCAAGGCGAGTACAAAAAGAAGAAATGTGAAACCAGCTGAATCCAATGTCTGCAATGTCTGTTCGAAGGACGCAACAAAGATGATCACATGTATTATGATAATTGTTGAAGAAGACGAGAAAGAAATAACACCATCAGTCGTTGATCATCGAAACTAAATTGGAGTTTCACTATGATCCATCAAGATTGGTTTTGGGAGCTCTGACTTCCATCAACCTTTCTAGACATCTCACAGCATTGCAGAAATGTACATGGACTAATAATAACCTAAAGGAAAAAACTCATAGCGTTTGACAAGTGATCCACACGATCACTTATGTCCGTATTCATAGTGCTTCCTTGAGGTTCCCTTCAATGTGGGAACCCTTAGAATAGGATTGTAGTAAGGCAGGTGCTTTATGACAAGGTTTCTTATTGAAGGAAGCCTCAAGGAAGCATTATGAATACGGACATTAGTGCTAAACCATGCTGAAGTGTAATCAAGTCTTAGATTGTCAATATCTTTCCCATGGTATGGGTGTACGTAAGGAAATCTGTATGTCTGTGTGTGAGTGAGCATGTTTTTCAAGACTCTAAGATTATTGGAAGTCATCATCTCGTAATTTATAATCCAAGGAGTGTTTTCTTTTTTTCTCTCCTGTTATCTTTTCATCAGATGTTTGATTTCCATGCTCGGATTCGACCCTCTTCACCAATGCGATTACAAAACAGAATTATAATAAACGACTCGATATGTTAGGAGCAGCTTTGTACTATCCGGGAATAAAAAAAAAATCCATCTACACGAAAAAATCTAAAATAATCCCCAATTTTCGATGAAGCCTCGCCCTGCACCGAATTATCCCCTTTGAAATCCCCGCCGATGATCCCGAGGGAGCGCGCCACTTCCTTTGTCATTTCGAAAACAAAAACAGGCAGCATTACGCCACAGATTAAAATGGTCCCACACAACTTGATGTTTCGGCGCGCACGCCGACATCCTCAGTTTTAATTAAAGCGAACGCCCGAACGCGTGTTTGTTAGTCCGCGTCCGTATATCACGTGAAAAGCGATCGTTAGGCCTTTATGGCTCCCCGGCGTGCCTTGAATATACCGTAAATCATTCGAAACGAACCGGCCGAATTTGTTTGGCCCCGTACACGTACTCTTGTCACGGAAATGCACAGCTATTTTCTAAATTAAAAAAAAAATAAATAAAAGGAAATGCTCGAAACATGCAACGCCATGTATCTACTACGTACATATTTAAAAGAGAGTTGGGGGAGATGCAATAATGCGCTTGGTAGCATGAAATTGTGAAGTGGCACATAATTAATCATTGTGCCGCCGTATAATAATGATAACACAAAGTATGTTTGTGTTACCCTGTAACGTGATGATTCTCCGCATATTGCAATGGAACTCGGCAGAGAATAGTCAGGTTTATAGTTCTCTGGCAATTTTGCTGTGGCAAACTTTAGTTGCCCGGTGTTTTATGGCCCTCCTGTGTGTAGTATCGGGATTTATGCGCGTGAGAAGTTTAATAACACGTCCTGCGCTCGTTGCAGCACGGAGCGCGATAAATTTTTGCAAAATTCGTGTTCGATTCCGAACGGAATTTAAAACCATTAAAAAAAAGCACTCACCCCTTGTTTTCGCCGCCACATATTAACGTCGTGGAACTGAAATGCAAAAAAAATCAATCAACACGTCAATCAAAAAAAAATAATTTGATTACTCACCTCACCTTGTACCGAAGCGTGCCGCTCTACTAGTCGTATGGCCCGCACCTCCTCGTAACTCACTTTCACCAAGTCATCAAATCGCGTACTTAAACTAGCTGAAACAAGAAAGTCTTTTAGTGTTAATGGTTGCACGTGGGGGATGAAGTTTATTGACTGACCTTTACACTCACGACACCGTAGCTAACACCCAATGGATTATCGAAAATAAATCGAATAACCAAAGAAGGGTTTATTCAAGTTTAGCCATTTCTGAAACAAACACAATCTATTAATTTTTAATTCGTACCGCTTGTATTTACTTAAGGCTGCTAATTTTCAAGGCCAATCAAGTTCAGCGCACATGGACTTAGGTCACGTCAGAGTAGATCAAACTAAAAGCTATTGGTTCAATTGTTTTATATTTTCTGGACGCGTGCCGTTCTACTTATCCAATTTCCGCGTTATGCACGAGGGTAATTTAGAAAGTACAATAATTTCTAGGGTTTTAGTTGCTGTAAATCACAAGAGACAGTGTTACATTTCATAATTCGCTCATAGGGAACACCCACAATAGGGAGAAGTGACGTAATTCGGTCCAGACGATTCCAGCGTGTTCTCGCATACGCTGGATATTTTTAAGACGCATGACATTCAAACAGTCTACGCTTAATCAACTCAAGAACGGTTAATATAATAATTTCATTAAATTGTTCTAATTTAAATAAATTCGTATCAGTATTCCCAATCAATGATTTCAAGTATTAAAAAAGCCTTGGTTTAGTTGCTTCACATTTTACTGAGACGTGCCGCTCTGTTTGTCTGATTACCGCGATCATCAAACCTTATAAAAAGAGTTAAAAAAAAGTGTAATTTTGTTAAGTTTATTTGATAAATAGGCAAAAACCTCGAAGAAAATAATGAATGTCCAAAATAAGGTATCGAAAAAGTAAATTATAAAAGTTAATAGATAATCAATGAGGACGAAAAAACAAAAAAAAATCAGAAGTATGAATTTACCACGTCATTCCCTGACCCGTTAATAAAGAGACGTCAGGATGCCCATCATCACAACCACTTGCGGTCCTCCTTCTTCGGTATCATGCTATGTGTGCAGAGATCTTGAGAAATATTTTGGCTATTATGTGAGCTCGGAACCTCGATGATGAAAGTTTTGAAATATAATTTCACGAAAGGATAGAGCAAGTCGTTCATGGCATGACTTCTAATTTTATAATAAATTAATCAATTTAGGCCCAGTTTTACAATCGTATATGCTTTTCTTGGAACAACTATGGTTATACCAAGAAGAGAGTTATAATTAGTTGATCCAACCATCGTAAAACTGGCCCTTAATTATCTACATTCTACTAACCCTAGAAATCGCTTTATAGAAAAAAATTTGTAGGCGAAGAAAGCACCTAAAATACTTGTATTTTTCAACATCTTTTGTTCCATACATGTCATCCCCGAAAGACTACTTTCCTCGTTTATAAAGGAGAAGCGTCGGGATGCCCACCATTACAACGATCACGTGCGGTCCTCGTTTCTTCGGTATCGTGGTATATGTGTAGAAATGTTGAGAATGTGAATGAAATTTTGACTTTTATGCGAGCTCAGAACCTCGATGATGAAGGTCTTTAAATATAATTTCAAAAAAGAAGCACAGCGATAACAAAAATACTAGAAGCAAGTCGTTCATGGTACGACTTTTAATTGTATAACGAATTAATCGGTTTGATCATCTCACATTTTATGGAAACGTGCCCAAGAATTCACTTTATATATACTAAACTCTTTTATTCCATACCACGTCATCCCCTCAACTTTCCTCGTTTATAGAGAAGAGACATCGGGATCTCCACTAACACTACGACCACATGCGATCCTCCTTTCTTCAGTACCCTGATATGTGTGCTTAACAGAGATACTGAGAAAATCGATGAATATTTTGGCTATTATGTGAGCCTGGAACCCCGACGATGAAAGTTTTGAAGTACAATTTCAAAAAAGAACAGAGAGAATAAAGTACAGCAACGACAAGAATACTAATAGCAGGTCGTTCATGGTACGACCTCTAATTGTATAACGAATTAATCGGTTTAATCATCTCACATTTAATGGAAACGTGCCCAAGAATTCACTTTATACGTACTAAACTCTTCTGTTGCATGCCTCGTCATCCCCTCAAAGACTACTTTCCTCGTTTATAGAGAAGAGACATCGGGATGTCCATCATCACAACCACCGCATGCAATCTTCCTTTCTTTGGTTTCGTGATATGTGTGCGGAACAGAGATTCTGAGAAAATCGATGAATATTTTGTCTATTATGTGAGCCCGGAACCCCGACGATGAAGGTTTTGATATATAATTTCAAAAAAGAACAGAGAGAATAAAGCACAGCGACGGCGAGAATACTAGTAGCAAGTCGTTCATGGTACGAATTCCAATTGTATAACGAATTAATCGGTTTAATCATCTCATATTTTATGGAAACGTGCCCAAGAATTCACTTTATACATACTAAACTCTTCTGTTCCATACCACATCATCCCCTCAAAGACTATTTTCCTCGTTTATAGAGAAGAGACATCGGGATGTCCACCATCACAGCGACCGCATGCGTTCCTCCTTAGTTTTTATGTATTCAAAAGTAACACTGGTCGGCGATTTAAGCGGCTTAAATATCTTAGCTGTGTTCGGCTAGGTCAAGATCGTCGTTCGAAAAAAAAAAATGAAACAGATGGGGCAGAAGTTTTTCAGTAAGTCATCCCTTAGGAGGAAGCTGAGCGCAAGAGTTGATGTAAGGGAGTTGAATACTTGCCTACGCAACAGCCGATTACACCGAGGGTCTCGTGTGCGCATTGCATAACCTTTTGCTAGGAGTTGTCGATTTAGGAGAAACGTTTGGCCTCTTTGGGCAACTATTTTGCGATTTCGCCACCCACGAGCACCGCTTCTAGATACACCCACATGTTTTAAACGAGCAACCAGCGCTCTAGAAATTAATTGGTGTTGGATTTGCTTCTTAAATGGTACATTGTACCTGCTAGATACAAGGGCAAAGGACTTTGAATTTCGTTTGGGTTTACCATCGAAATAAAAAGTTTGGACCTGGATTTTTAATAGAATTTTAAAATAAGTGCTTCCCATCTGGATGTGAATAGGGTTAAATAGGAAGAGTGCAGTTTTAATTAAAGACAAAGATTTAGTTACACACTGTATAGAGGAGACGCCGGAGTGCCCCCTATCACAACGACCGCAGTCCTCCTTTTTTCCGTTTCATGGTGTAAGCAAAATAGAGATGTTAAGAAAGCCAACGAATATGTTGGCTGTTACATGACTTTGGAACCTCGATGATGAAAGTTTTGAAATAAATAATAAAATACTATACAAGAAGCGTAGCGTTCTAAAAATTGTTGTTTAGGTGCAAATAACATTTAAAATACGTGAAAAAAAGGCGATAAAGAATAGTGAGAATGAAAAATAAAGACTGTTTCAGTTAAAGGCAGTAGACCAGCAGAAAATTGAATCTGGGAATGAATATATTAGCCAAACCACGAGCAGCGTTGCAACACTGTTTCCCTCGGTAACAAAGCGGCCAGAAAAGGAGCAAAGAAAAACTCGTTTCAACTTGGCGTTTTTTTGTTGGAAACATGCGACACTTGCATGCCCCGAAACCGCATATAGTTTAAGTTGCGCTTCCTTCCTTTTTACGAGGCGCTCGCTCGGAAACCGCATCGCGCTCATAAAATTTTAAAATGAAATTTACCGCGTTTATCCGACATATCGCCAAAGAATTGTGTGAACTCTAAAAGAGTAAACGTGACCCAACCACCGGAGTGAGCTGCAAAAGTACTTTAAAAGGCCGCAGGAAATTATATTTCAAAACCTTTTAAAACTACATTCACAATGACGTTACTTAAGAAGGACGATTAGAGAATTCTAAAGGAAGACGGAGCTCTTCGTAAGCTTAGAAGAATGTGGCCCTCGGAATGAATAATTACTGTTGAGAATCAGTTATCACGTAACGAAACATTAAAATTTTCCAAAAACAGATTGATGTGATCAAGTAACGGTTTACGTGCGAATACATTTAAGTTGGGGGAGCGCAAATTAGCCCCCGTGTTAACCCCCCACAAATCAGAGACAAACACCGCCGTACGCCTCATTTATTAACGCCTGTACGCGAGTTTAAATTACAGCGAGTCTATTAATCTGCGTTATCGTTCACCGAATATGACGGAGGTAATTTAATATGTATGGGCACCTGATGAGGAGAACTCGAGCAGCTTATTTAATTAAAACGAGCGCCTCGTCGCCCCCATGCAAGTCGATAAATTAGCGGGGAATAACCGCGATACGCCAAACAGAACGAAAAAAGAATGCTTGCTGCTCGAGAATGAAGTTGCTCGCGGTAGTAAATCGGGGCTGGTTTACATGAATGTAGAGAAAATACCGCGTAATAAAAACTTGATTTATAAATGACTGCGAATGTAATGGTGCTCTGTTTTAATTTTAATTCTAAAATAAGCGAATCGCATTGTTAATTAACAAACGCTGCCTACTCAACTTGACAGTTCTTTTTTTTTTATTGGCCAACCACAAAAGAGTGCCGCCGATGTAGAAATCTAATTCTTTCAATCAAATTTGTGTCTTTTATTCGCTGAGCCCCCAGAGAATCCGAGCACGAAACGTCGATTTAATAAAATTCATGAACCAATAAATAAATAAAGAAATTGATTCTTCTCCAAGTCGTGAAGAGAAAAAGAAAAAAAAAAGCGAGCGTCCCCCTCACATAAATTTATAACTAAAGATTTCAAGCTTCGTAGAACTTCAAAGGCAAACCTACCCTTACCCTTCCATCCCCGAAACAAGTGTGCGCGTTTCCCCCTTCGGTCGTGTGCACGGGGCGCGCGTTTTCTTTTCTTTCGCGGGTTATAAATCATAATCGCATCGCTAATGACGATATCGCGACGGCCGGGTCGTTTCTTGACCCTTTGACCTCTTCGTCGGGGGCGGCGTCGGAGGCAACAATGAAACGCCGCCGCTAACGGTGATTAATGGGCCGTAGCTCGTCACACCGTGTCGGCGTGCGGCCCGCGCTTTGCATTCGGGAGGGCGGCCGATCGATGCCGCAAATTTAATCATCCGGGGGCCCTTTGTTCACTTTTAATATTATTCCGGGGCTCGCGCGATACATCTTTCGCTTTACGGCCGCCGTTTGCGAAACGTGACAAGGAATTTCATATTAAAGTCACCTTAAGAATTTCGACGGGCGACGTGAAGGGAACTGAATAGCATTAATATTAATGAGTATTTTTGTACCGGCAAATATCGGTCGACTACCCCCCATCAACCATCACAATGGATAAGTACAGGGGAGTTTTCAGGACAGAAAAGAAAAAGAAAAATCGCTTGGTTTTTTTTACTTCACGCCATAAGATATGTTTCGCGGGACTTCTACCGAAAGAAACGCTTACTCGCCGATAGAATTCACCTGACTCAAATCATTTAAAGAATTTCTATGTGAAGGAATCTAAAGAACACCCCTCTGCATACAATTTTTTGTATAAGCGGATGTTCATTTCTTTTCTTGTCGCATTGGCTTTGATGATGATTGTATCGAAAACGAAATGTACCTTCGCTTTATTTGTGAAATTGTTTGGAAAGGAGTTGGTGTAAGCAATGTTTGTATTCCATGCAAACGTTTGTTTCTCCCTCAATCCTCGAAATATTTTTTTAAAGTTGATGTGGCTCCTGGTTTTGAAACTCCAATGTTTCAACAGCAGCAGTATCGAAGATATTCCATGTGAACAATGGAGAAACGTCTGCAAAAGAAAGCCAATTCGAAAGCCAAAAAGTGTACCAATGAAAAACAGACACCCTTGGAGTTACAACTTCTTTTTTTTTGGGAAATATCCCTTTAGCCACTTGAGCCAAGGAAGAAAGTCTTCGATTCGAAAAGAAGAAAGAAAAATATTCTAAGAGACGTTCAATTTTTTCCTCAATTAATAGAGGCCTCGTCCCACAGCATTTCTTCAAAAACCCCAATAAAACTAGTCCCAGATTTCTTCTATTTTAAAAAGTTTCAAAGGTAATCAAAAGATGGCAGACGCTGTCAACGAAATGATTTCGAGAGATCTCTCAAAGAGTTACTCTAGATTCCAAACTAATCTCCCTCAAAAAGCTTTTCCAACTGATTAAGTGGTTAAAGAGGTTTACATACTAAAGGTGGTGTAAAAAGAACAGTTTTAAAGCTAAATCAAAAGATGGCAGATGTTGACGACCAAATGCAATTTTCTTGAGAACAGTAAAAAAAAATTACTGTAACATTTCAAAGTAGTCTGCCTCAAAAAGCTTCTCAAACTGATTAAATGATTCAAGAGGTTTAAATACTAAAGGTAGTTCTTACGAAAGGATAAAAAGAACAGTTTCAAAGCGAAATCAAAAAATGGCAGACGTTGACAACCAAATGCAGTTGTTTCGAGGACATTAAAAAAAAAGTTACTGCAACATTTCAAGGTAGTCTGCCTCAAAAAGCTTCTCAAACTGATTAAGTGTTTGAAGAGGTTTAAATAATAAAGGTAGTTCTGACGAAGGGGTAAAAAAACAGTTTCAAAGCTAAATCAAAAGATGGCAGACGTTGACAACCAAATGCAGTTTTCTCGAGAACAGTAAAAAAAAGTTACTGCAACATTTCAAAGTAGTCTGCCTCAAAAAGCTTCTCAAACTGATCAAGTGATTGAGGAGGTCTAAAAGATGGCAGATTCTGCAACATTCCAAACTAGATTAGCATCAAAAACCTTCCCCAATTGATTAAGTGATCAAAGAGATTAAATACCAGAAGATAATTGCAAAACTGCTTCCTTAATTTAGTCTGCCTCAAAAAGCTTATCCATCTGATTAAGTGATCGAGGAGGTTAACTACTAAAGGTAATTAACACAAAATAGTAAAAAAGAGCAATTTCAAAGTTAATCAAAAGGTGGCAGATGTTAACGACCAAATGTAATTTTCTAGAGAATAGTAAAAAGAAAAAGTTACTGCAATATTTCAAACTAGTCTGCCTCAAAAAGCTTATCCAACTGGTTAAGTGATTGAGGAGATTAAACACTAAAGATAGATACTACAAAAGAGTAAAAAAGAACAGTTTCAAAGTTAATCAAAAGATGGCACAAGTTGACCGGCCAAATGCAATTTTCTCGAGAACAAAAAAAAAAGATTCTGTAACATTCCAAACTATACTGACCTCGAAAACCTTCCCCAATTAATTAAGTGGTCAAGGAGGTTAAATACCAATGGAAGTTATAACGAAAGAGAAGATAATTGCAAACTGCTTCCCTAATTGGTCGAGAGATGGCAAACATTAAAAATTCAAAATAATTCTGAAAGGGCTGCAATTTACGTCTCTTTCTTCGACAACAACAAAAGACGATCGAATCCACAAAAGAATTTCGTATCTTGCGTTTATCAAAGGAAAAAGAACCAAGAAGACCATCGACGTTATGATAAAAAACAAGTCCCAATGGTTTTAAACAAAACCACATAAGAGTCGACTGGTTTTTCCAAATTTCTGAAAAAAGCAAAACAAAAACAAAAGACAGTGTATGTTATGATTACGATGCGTCTCCGAAAATCAAGAAAAATCTTTCCTTACATAGAACGAAGAAATAGAAGGAAATATCATCTACCAGAAAGAAGTACCTTCAAAGAACTCTCAGCAAAATTTCTATCAACTCAAGAATCGTCTGGAAACGATGAAAATTTAAGATGAGATTTCTGAGAATGTCATAATTAACTTTCTTCCAAGCAAATAAAAAATCAGTTACCTAAGAGCACGAATTGCCAAGAGTATGAATGAATTTCAAGCCAAAGAAAAAAGAAAGGAGAGAGTAGGACACTGGAAAAAAATTGAAGGAAGAACTAGAAGGAAATATCATCTACCAAAGAAGTACCTTCAAGGAACTCTAAGCCAACTGATTAAGGACTGATTTTACTAAACGGACACTAAATTAATGTTATGTATTTAATTTTTTTTTTCTGAATTTCACTTCATTTCATTTCTAAATTACAAAACAACTTATATCAGTCTATATTAATTATACAAAAACTAAATATAATTAAGAACGATAGAAATTTCGAACTTTTCTGGAATACCAGTCATAAGCCTTTGCACGGTCTCCACTGACATTTTTCGGTTAGCTGCACCCCACATTTGTTTAAATTCTTCAATTGTTTTAGCTTCTCGGCCATCTTTTCTTAAGTATCTTTTTATAATAGCCCAGTAGTGCTCAATGGGGCGAAGCTCAGGACAGTTTGGTGGATTATCCAGTTTTTTTCACAAAATCGACATTGTTAGAATTCAACAGTTCCAACGTCGTGCCAGAGTAGTGGGCAGATGCTAAATCTGGCCAAAAATAATGGAGGAATGTTGTGCTTACGGTAAAGAGGTAGTAAACGTTTTTGTATGCATTCTTTCCTATATACATCGCCTCCAATTGTACCAGTTGTAAAAAATGTTGAACTTTTAAGGCCGCAAGAACATATGACTTGCCATATAAGAATTTTCTTCCCGAATTTTTCCATTTTAATTGTTCTCAAATTATCAGGTACATCTTCTCCCACAACTGCATTATAAAATTGAGGCCCTGGTAACGTACTGGTGTCCATTTTGACGTATGTTTCGTCTTCCATAAGGACGCAACGAGTTTTGCTTTGAATCAAAATCCTGTACAACCTTCCGCAACGTTTCTTCGACCGTATTTGTTGGTCCTCACTTCTCTTCGGTATTTTTTGTTTTTTGTAAGTTCGTATGTTATTTCTTTTTTTGATATTTTGTACAGTACCTACGCTAACACCTTCCTTTTTAACTATTCCACGTACAGACATACATTTTTCTGATTTTAACAGCTTCACAACATTTTTCTGTTTTTGCATTTACCGGGCCTCTTCTGCGCCGCGATTTGGATAAATCATCAAGCGTGTGATGCTCCCCAAATTTTTTGATTATTTGAAAAACCGCCGATTTTTAACATTTTACAACTTTGGCAAGTTTTCGTATAGATAACTTTTCTGAACACCACTTTTGCACGATTAGTTTTCTGATTTCGATATCAATTCGCTTCATTATTGCGAATCTTTGACAACTGTCGTAAACAATAATTACAATTGACAATCGTCACTTGGCTGAAGCTATCAAGGCCTACTACTAAAAAAATAATTACAATTTGGAAATTCAGCGTAAGATTAAAAGTGTCCGTTTAGTAAAATGAACAGTCCTTAATTGCAATCTTTCAAAACTCAAGAATCGTCTAGAAACCATGAAAATTCAAGGTGAGATTTCTGGGCATATCATAATTAACTTTCTTCCAAGCAAAAAGAAAAATCAGTTACCTAAGAGCACGAATTGCCAAGAGTATGAATAAATTCCAAGCCAAAGAAGAAAGAAAGGAGAGAATAGGACACTGGAAAAAAAATGAAGGAAGAAATAGAAGGAAATATCATCTACCAGCAGAAGAATGTCGTTCAAGGAACTCTGACCCAACTGATTTAATTGCAATCTTTCAAAACTCAAGAATCGTCTAGAAACCATGAAAATTCAAGGTGAGATTTCTGGGCATATCATAATTAACTTTCTTCCAAGCAAAAAGAAAAATCAGTTACCTAAGAGCACGAATTGGGAAGAGTATGAATAAATTCCTAACCAAAGAAGAAAGAAAGGAGAGAATAGGACACTGGAAAAAAAATGAAGGAAGAAATAGAAGGAAATATCATCTACCAGCAGAAGAATGTCGTTCAAGGAACTCTGACCCGACTGATTTAATTGCAATCTTTCAAAACTCAAGAATCGTCTAGAAACCATGAAAATTCAAGATGAGACTTTAGCTTGTCATAATTTACTTTCTTCCAAGCAAAAAAAAAATCAGTTGCCTAAGAGCACGAATTGCCAAGAGTATGAATGAATTCCAAGCCAAAGAAGAAAGAGAAAAAGGAGAGAATAGGACACTGGAAAAAAATTGAAATGAACTGGAACATACAAGAAGGGGCAGAAGTTGGAAGGAGGAATATTACAAAAAGTGCAAAGCACCAAAATCCTCGATTCTCAGAAGAAGAGAACGAGGAAGAGGAGAATGCAACCTCCTTCTAACTCAAGTGAAGGACAATAAGTTAACAATAATAGGGAATTTGATGTCAAAAGCGAAACAAATCCTGGTAGACCATCCGAGAGATGAGAGTCCTCTTTTCATGTTCACAAAAGGGGGGACGAATAAGGGACACTTATACTTGAAAATGTTCCTTAAAAAATCCCAGTCAAAATGCTTTTACAAAACCTAATTCAAGGAGCACAACTCAAATGAGGAAACAACAAGCAAGAAATGAAGCAATTTGAAATGTACCTACTTGATCCGAACTTGTTTCAAACCAACAAGCACCACGAAACAAAGCAATTTGAACTTGTTTGAAACCAGGAAAGGTTTAAGTGAAGAGAATAGTTGTGCTTTCATTGTATTAAGTATTTCGCCCTACTTATCCTCCTGGCGTGTAGCAAGCTCAGTGCAACTTCACTTCAAATTGCATGACGTTTTCTGCCTTCCTAGTTTATTTCATTTCCTTATTTGTGATGTTCTTGAGATTGATGATTTCCTCTGTGGTGCATTGCCAAATTTTAATGTGAGACATTTTGAGGAGGAACTCCAATTTGTACTTCTCGTTGTGGTTTCATTTCCTCATTTGCGTGTTGTTCATGAGATTGATTTCCTCTGTGGTGCATTGCCAAATTTTAATATGAGATATTTTGAGGAGGAATTTCAAAGATTGAAGTGTGTACTTCTGGTTGTAGTTTCATTTTCTCATTTGTGTGTTGTTTTTGAGATTGATTCCGTCTGTGGTGCATTGCCAAATTTTAATATGAGTTATCTTGAAGAGGAACTTCAAAGATTGAAAATTTTACTTCTGGTTGTTGTAATAAGCTTACAACCTAAACTTACCAAGAAAAACACTAAACCAACTAATGCTGACTTACTGAGCTAAATAGCTTCAGCCAGGGAAAAGGAAAACAAGAACAGATACTTCACTTTAACTGTTAGTCACCCTTTCTAGATTATGGGCCACATTTGAAATTTCAAATTTAATTTTTGGCGCTCAACCAATTTCGCTAGCGACATCTGACGACCAACCCTACAAAGGTCATTTTACACCACTCACTATTTTTTGTACTAAATTTGATTCAATTTCTTAAACAGTTCGTTCAATCTGCTGCATCAAAATTTAAACTGAATTAAAGGCTATCTGAAAAAATAGAGCAAGTTCTATTTCCAAACCGTATTTGACATCCAAAAATGTCTTGTTCTGCATTTTTATTGTGAAAAAATTTTGTACAAAAAAATAAGATGGTTTAAAACGGCCTTAAATCATAAATATTTGATTAAATTTTAATGCTGCCAACTAATGACCACTTGCTTAACTGTAACTTCTATAGGTTGGCCGTCAGATGGCGCCACTACAATTCGGATTTTCAAGTTCCATTTAACTGTCCAGGCCCTGGCTTCAGCCAGGCAACAAGACAAATTGTAAGTAAATTATGCCACATCAGAATTTTAGGTTTCATCTTGAATTTTCATGTTTTCTAGACGATTCTTCGAGTTTGGAAGGAAATTTTGATTGCAATTAATTAGTTGGAGATGTCTTAGAGAAATACTGAAATTTCTTGTCAGGATTGCTACTAATTAAGAAAATACTTTTTCAAAAATGTCTTGTTCTGAATTATTGTAAAAAAAATGTTGCACAAAAAAAATAGGACAGTTTAAAACGGCCTTAAACCACAAATATTTTATTAAATTTCAATGCTGCCACCTAATGGTCACTTGTTTAACTGTAATTTCTATGGGGTGGCCGTCAGATGGCACCACTACAACTAGGATTGTAAAGTTAAAATCTTATTAATCGAATAAAACCTAAGCTCTCTAATTGGTGTGGTTGTTGCTTTAGCTGTTTACAATTTGACAAGGACAGGTGAATTTCTTTTATCTTTTTGAACTGAGTAGGTATCTCAGTTTGTCTCAATAGCTTAGTTAAGTTACTTGTTTCTTTTGACTTTAACAAGTGAGTTCTTGGTGAGCTTATCTGAGAGATGACTTGCTCTAGTCTCACTGAAACTGAGTCTCATCTTCGAAAACTGAGTTTATTGTGAGACTCTTCATTGAAGTTATGTCTGATTTGATCATGTCGAATTGCTTGCAACTACAACAAACACATACCCTCTTGATTAGGTATTTTCATACGATAGTAGTTTCTTCTTAGATGAGACAAAATTTTTATTTTCTTTTTAGATCCCAGTTGTCTTAATCTAAAGTCATCATTACGAAGCCAATTTTTTGGTAAAAGAATTTTATTTCTCCCACCACCATACTTTCTCCGAGCTTTCAAAGCTTATATCGGACTAAATGAATATTTACAAAACTGCTGGATAAAAAGGTTATCACAGCATGTACTTGTCAAATTGTCTTCGTATACAACAATTCAATAATTAATGCTAAGAAATTAACTCACATTTTGCTTGGGTCTCGGTTCAAATCTCACGGTTGCTTGTTTCCGATGTGATCATTCTAGATTTTTTACACTTCCATTGCAATTTCTTGTTCTTGAAAGAAAGTTTGGTTTATCTGGGTCTAATCCAGCAATTCCAGGACATCACATTATACACAACATATGCAGAAGAGAAAGATTCTCCAAACCAGTTCTCAACAAACGTAACAATAATTCTACAGGCAGAACAATAATGCTCTTTTGATAGTTCTATTCCTTCCACAAACTAGAACACTTCAAGTGCTCTGTTCTATTCATTAACGTAGGTGGAACTACGTCCTGTACTTGATTAGTCAGCACCCTTCATATCCCATCCTACTAGGTGAATACTGGACGCCCTTCGAGGTTATGTCGATGTGATTTCAATTTTATGCTCTTTTCAGAAAAGTCCGGAACAACACAGAACGGTTCAATGTGCATGCTGTACGGAGCTTGAAGCTCTTGAAAGGAATGCTGCTAACGACGCCATTACGCTTCTTAGCTGGAAAGAGTAACATAACCTCATTCTTTGAAATAGCCACCGTGAACACCTAATAGCACAAAAACACGACGCAATGTTTCGTATTCGTGAACCTAATTGGTTTCTCAACACATTCGATGCATAAGGCAATTCGTAGCGACAAATTTCTCACAAAAATTCTACTCACGAAAATACGACGCTAGCACTCACGATGAACGCCATTTTCTTCTTTCTGGATCCCATCATTACCGACCCAAAATGACGTGTGTTCTTAGTTTAGTCATTCCATTTAGTATTTTGAACTGTTAAACCTGCAAATTAGTTTCGCTTTAGCTCAGAGCTGCAAACGATCTGCATTGTATTTGATTACGAATAAAAATGGAATTTTTTTTTTTTTAAAGATTACAGGTATCTGTTTTACGACATTCTAATTTCAACGGAACAGCACAGAACAGTTCAATGTGCATGCTGTACGGAACTTAAAGCTCTTGAAAGGAATGCTGCCAACGACGCCATTACGCTTCTTAGCTGGAAAGAGTAACATAACCTCATTCTTTGAAATAGCCACCGTGAACACCTAATAGCACAAAAACACGACGCAATGTTTCGTATTCGTGAACCTAATTGATTTCTCAACACATTCGATGCATCAGGCAGTTCGCAACGACAAATTTCTCACGAAAATTCGACTCACGAAAATACGACGCTACCACTCACGATGCACGCCATTTTCTTTTTTCTGGATCCCATCATTACCGACCCAAAATTACTATGTTCTTAGTTCAGTCATTCCATTTAGTATTTTGAACTGCGAAACCTGCAAATTAGCTTCGCTTTAGCTCAGAGCCGCAAACGATCTGCATTGTATTTGACTACATAATGACAGCGAATCAAGATTTTTTTGAAAGATTACAGATGTCTGTTTTACGACATTCTGATTCTAACGGAACAAAGTTTTGTGCGCTTTCTTTAAGATGTTATTTTTAATTCATCTGAAGAATTAACCGCTGCGAGGAAAGCGTGAAAATGAGAAGAACTATTCATTCCGGAAGAAATACTTTCGTAATTAGTAGGAATTCTGACAAAAAATTTCAGTATTTCTCTAAAAGACATCTCCAACTGATTAATTGCAATCAAAATTTCCTTCCAAACTCGAAGAATCGTCTAGAAATCATCAAAATTCAAGATGAAAACTAAAATTCTGAATATGGCCCAATTTACTTGCCCACCAAGCAGAGAAGAATGGGATAACTAAGAGCACGAATGGCCAAGAATATGAATGAATTGCTGAATGAATTTCAAAGCAAAGAAGAAAGGGAGAAAGGCGGAGAATATACCGAGTGAATTAAAAAAAATTATCAACTCTTGTCATGAAATCTGGACGGTGTATGTCTTAGCTTGAGTATAACGTAAGTCTTTGCACTCCTCGAAGCTAAGACGTACCGTCCAAATTTCATGGCAAGAGTTAAAAAAATGTAAGAAATCACTTGGTACAAAGGCAAAAGTTGGACGGAGAAAATTAAAAGAAGTACTGAGCACTAAAATACTGAACTCTCAGAAGAAGAGAACGAGGGAAGGGAATGAAGCGACGTTCTTACTCAAGTGGAAAGAAAACAAAAGTTTTAGATGAAAGAAACACAAGATGATAATAAAAGCCCCTATTACATTAAGTAAGACCACAAAGCTGGAACGATTCAAACGATGAAAGTGAGAGCGAAAGGGGCAAACGGAAGCCTACAACCAGAAGTAAGGAATTCTATCTTTGAAGTTCCACTTTAGAGTATCTCATGTTAAAATTTGACAATGAACCTCAGAGGGCATAAATCTGAATAAGAGTATCACAAATGGGCAAACGTAAAGCTAGAGAACGTGGAATTGGGCTGAGTTACAAGACGTCAGGGTGTAATGCAATGAAACTCCCAAATTCAAAGTGAAAAGTTACAAGACCCCGAAGTACTAGAATCTTCAAAAGGCTTGAACAAGGCAAAGGAGTATGGAGGAAACAAAGGGGAAGTCGTAAAAATAAAAACTACGAAAATTCCAAAATCTTTGAAGTCTCTCCTCAAAACATCTTATAGTAAAATTAGACAAAGAACCGCAGAGGGGATGAGTCTGAAAAACAACAGCACAAATAAGGAAGTGAAATAAAGTTCAAAGGTGGAGGACGTTATTCAATTTGAAGTGATGTTAGGCACAAGTCAGGATGTTTCCGAAGTCCAATGAAATTTCCGAGGTCTCCATCCAAACGTAAAAAATTCAATCTTTGGAATTCCTCTCCAAAGTATCTCGCATTAAAATAGCGTAATTCACAACAGAGAAAATGACAACATCACGAACAAGGAAATAGAGCAAGGGTGGAAGGCCTTATATATTTTGAAACGAGTTGGACTCAACTTGCTGTATGGGCTCCAGATGGGCGAAATACTTAATAAGCCACCAGAGACTCTTTATTTTACGAAGTTTCTCTCTAGCCGGACGTCTTTGAGGATTCCTACCTCTTGCTGTTCTATTTGTTGCCTCCTGATTCTAATCCATTCATTAATGCAATCGTGGATATTTTCATTTCGTATTCTAACCCTTCTTGTGCTTCCCTGAAGTCTGGTCTACATAAAACAACTGTTTTAAGGCCACAGATAAAAGCTAAAATCGCTTCTGAAATTGGACAAAGGAGATGGAAGGAACAGAAGGAAGCCTATGTCCAGAATAGAAAGGAAACTGGACAGAGGAGATGGAAGAAACAGAAGGAAACCTATATCCAGAAGGGAAAGTGAAAATTTCAGCCCTTTGAAGTTCCTTCTTAAAATAACATAAAACAATGCAATTAAAAAAGGAGGACATCATAAATGGGGAAATGGTATAGAGGAACAAAGGGGGTGGATGTTATGAAATTTGAGAAACCTGGAGGAAGACTATGATCAGAAAATGTGAGAACTAAGATGAGAATGATATTGACATGGAATCTGACCAAGCTTGTTGCACGCCCGAAAGATAGAAGATAAAACAGAGAAATAAGCTGGTATAGGACCGAGAGGCCAGAAAACAAGCAAAGGGAGAAGTAAAGTGAAGTAAACTAACTTTTTGCAGGAGAAGTCGTTCTGCATCGAGAAAAAAATGATATATAACACCCTCCCACACTAAAAAAAGAAAGAATTATGGCAATCGAAAAGAAATAAAAATAAGCAATCGTTATTTGGTCACGGAGGGCCCTTCAAAACTTCCAAGCACTCCTTCGCCGTTCGCAAGTAGGTAAACAAATTTATTGGGGAAGTTTCTACAAGGCGATATTCCTGTCTGTCTGGTAAACGTAATTCCTCATAGTTTATTATACGGGAGTATAAATCTCGAATAAATAAGTTGTGCATAAAAGTCGATGGAAAGGAAACATTTATTATGTAAGCAGGCAGAAAGTTTGGATTACTCTTCCCCCCACGCGGGGACAATAAAGTCGTATAAATTCTTCGTGATGTATGTAGTTTTTATTATAGAAATTATGTTAATTTGAATGTCAACAGTGGAGATTCCGTGCATTGTCACGAAGTACTTTTCCTTTGAGTATTTGTGGTTTTATTAGAATTGCATATGAGTAGGTGATAAATGTGTAAAATTTCCGTCTCCATAAGCCCAAGACTTTTGACTCTAATAACGACTGGAATTGCAACATTACAAGTGTCCATATTACCAGAAAAAATTACTTCAAATTTGTTAGGATTTATTGCAAGAGAATGCTCAAGAGTTAATATTAGACTCCACTTGCTGCCTTCTAGATAAATGAAAACTGATATACAACTGCATGTCATCTACAATCAATTGCGCTTTACAATATTCAAGGTCATTGAGTAAGGTTGACATATAAATGGAAAAAAGAGTGGGACCAAGTACCGAACCTTGAGGTACTCCTTGAGGTAACGGGTAAAGATAAAGAGCTTTATATGGACGTACCTACGTACGTAACAACTTAACAGCATCGAATGCTTTACTGTAATCAGTAATGAAAGCTGTGATGTTCCCTTGGTCACAATTAGTCAACAAATCGTCGGTAACGTCTTGCAAAGCAGTTGTACAGCTAAGGCCAGCACGAAAGTCAGGTTGAGTATCTGTCAAAATACAATTGTCACTTAGGAAGTTTCTTAATTTGTTGTTCACAATTTTCTCGAACACTTTTGAGAGACTTTCTTTCTCTTTTCTTTGTTCGTGAATTAATAACTCACCTATTCCTGCCTATTTCTTTTTCGTTTCGATTGCTTTCCTTAAACATTGTTCTTTCTTCTTTTGGACAATTTTTCGTTCGTAGACTCGGTATGAAGTGCCCCACTTCACCCCGCCTTGCTCTGAACACGACGACTTTCAGTTGTTCTTGTTTTCTTTCTTTCTTTTTCTTTATTCGTAAATTAATAAACAACACATTTGTTCAATTGTTAGGCTTTTTTTTTCTTCTTAAATGAAAATAAAAATATCTTCTCTTTCAATTCAATATGACGACTTCAATTGTTCTTGTCTTGTTTTCGGTGGAATTGGAAAAAATTAAACTCCCGAAATTCTGCTTTGGATAAAGTGGATATCTGGAAGTGCTTTTTTAAATTTTTGAATTTAATCTGGGTCAAGGGAGAGGATTTTTTTCTCAAATGAAGTTGATTCGACCGATGAATCAAAATATTCCCATTTTCTTTTTTAATTAACGCGACGAAGAGAAGCACACAATCGACTGTTATTTTTTTTTGTTTATAGAAAACAAGAATTACGAATGATAACCAAGTAATGTTTCCTTTTACACCCTGTACATAACATATAGGGAGTAAACAAAAAATTTTGCAAAAATTATACCTACCACATTGGCTCACGTCAATGTCAAAAATTAAAGCTTTGATTTGTCAACATTTCTACAATCGATCGTCTTTTATTTTTGCTTCTTGATACAAAAAAATTTCAAGGCTCCGATTTTCGTTAATTTTCGTTAACATTTGTTAAATAATCGAGCGTCTTTTGTTTTTGCTTTTGATGAAAAAATCAAAAGAACGCCTACTTTCGCTGGTTTTCCTTAAAAAAATTAACGTTTTGAAAACTTTTCGTAAAAATAAACGGTGTCAACATTTGTTAAACAATCGATCGTCTTTTGTTTTTGCTTTTGATGAAAAAAAAAAAAACAAAAAAAAAACGCCGACTTTCGCTAGTTTTTCTTAAAATAATTCTTAAACAATCGATCTCGTCTTTTGTTTTTTTTTTTTATGAAAAAATCAATAGACGCCGACTTTCGTTAATTTTCGCTAATTCCCCTTAAAAAAAATTGACGTTTTGAAAACTTTTCGTAAAAAGAAACGTTGAGAACATTTGTTGAAAAATCGATCGTCTTTTGTTTTTATTTTCGCTTTTGATTAAAAAAAAATAAAAAAAAAAAAAACTTTTCTTTCCACGTTGTTTTCTTCGCAAATTAACAGTAAACAACATCGATCGTCGTTTGTTTTTCTTTCTTTTGATTTTGCTTTAAACATTTCAAGCTTCTCACTTTCTTTTGTTTTTCTCCTCGAAAAATATACCTAAACAAACAAAAAAGAATTTTTTTTCAGTTGTATTCGTCTTCGTTTTTGTTTCTGGATTTTGATTTTGTTGTTTTTTTTTATTCGTAAGACAACAATACCAAAAAAACTTGTTAAAGTATCGATTGTCTTTTGTTTTTTTTTTCTTCTGTCTTTTCTTCACCACGACTTTGACTTGAGTTTAATTTGTTTTCCTCTTCGTTGGGAAATTCCCTGCTTCGAGCATGCACAGTTTCTCAACCGAACTTTCAGAATTTTGTACGTAGGTTAACAAAAGACGAACTCGTTGAAACCTCGATCGTTGTTTGTTTTTCTTTCCGTCGCCCTTCGATTTATTTAATTTCAAACACTTCACGTTCCTCACTTGTTTTTCCTTTTCGAAATAAAATAAAATAAGTAATTAAATGCAAGATCCTTTGAAACGCTTTCTTTTCTCTTTTCAATTGAACGAGCTCAGTTGTGCTTCTTTTTTCTTCGACCTCTTTTGTTTCTGAACTCACAAGTTTGGAGGAATTTTACGGAACCTTTATTGTTAGTTTTTGTTTCTTGTTTGGAAAATGAACAGGACCAAGCCCGTTAAAATGTCGATTGTCTTTTGTTTTCTCTCACTGTCAGCATTTTCTCCACAACGTTGATTTTCATTTCACTTGTTTCCCTCTTCGTTGGGAATCAATCAGATTTTCGGGATTCTTATCAATTTTTTTTTCCCGTGCGTATGTAAATTAACAGGGCCAAAAGCTTGCCAAAACAACGATCGCCTTTTGTTTTTGTGATAATCGCCGTCTTTAAATTTATTTGTTTGCCTCTCCGTTAGGAAATTAAAAAAAAAAAACTCCGAGTTTGAGGGCGAGTTTCGTCAAAATGTGCACAGTGCTGTCTGTCTTAGTTCTTTTTTTTTAACTTCCTTTTCTAATTAAACGCGAGTTAAGAGCGATTGCCTTTTGTTTTCGTCTCCGTCGCTTCTGGTTATCTTCGCGACAGGTTTCTTTCCGATCTGTGTTTTTTGTTTTGTTTTCGTTGTGGAATGCAAGCGCAGTGCAGAATTTTTTTGTTCTTGACTTACCTTTTTATTTTCGCTTTAATTTAGCAAAAAAATATGAGACTTTCTTTTAAATTTAACTTAGAGGCTTCCGCGGCCGTTGTCCATAATTGAATTGGTTTCCGGTTGGAACCGCGTCACGACTGCTTCTACTGTCGACGTTTCGTTCTCATCGGCTAACGAGAATTGCAGCAACATCATCAGCAGCAGCGGCTCTGAGGAAGTTCTTCTGCAATGGAGAATGAAACTTCGGCAGTAGAAACAGTCGTGACACGGTTCCAACCGGAAGCCAAAATACAATTGTCACTTAGGAACCTTCTTAATTTATTGTTCACAATTTTCTCGAACACTTTTGAGAGAATGGGCATATCGTGGTTAACAGCATCGAATGCTCTACTGTAATCGAGTAACATGAGGGCTGTGATGTTCTCTTAGTTACAATTAGTCGTCGGTAACGTCTAGAAAAGCAGTTGTACAGCTAAAACTAGCACGAAAGCCAGGTTGAGAGTCTGTCAAAGTACAATTGTCACTTAGGAACCTTCTTAATTGGTTGTTCACAATTTTTTTAACACTTTTGAGAGGATGGGCATATCGTGGTTAACAGCATCGAATGCTTTACTGTAATCGAGTAACATGAGAGCTGTAATGTTTTCTTAGTCACAATTAGTCATCTGTAACGTCTAGAAAAGCAGTTGTACAGCTAAAAACTAGCACGAGAGCCAGGTTGAGAGTCTGTCAAAATACAATTGTCACTTAGGAACCTTCTTAATTTGTTGTACACAATTTTCTCGAACACTTTTGAGAGAATGGGCATACCATGGTTAACAGCATCGAATACTTTACTGTAATCGAGTAATATGAAAGCTGTGATACTCGCTTAATCACAATTAGCCAACAAATCGTCGGTGACGTCAAGTAAAGCAGTTGTATAGTTGAAGCCAGCACGAAAGCCAGGTTGAGTATCTGTCAAGATAATCAACTTTAAACGGTCTCCAAAAAGATGGAGTCTTCCAAATCACTAAAGTGAACAAATTGAGTGAGCCTTATTGCCTTTCATGATTTTTTTTTTCGTTTAATCTGCCTCCTCGTACCTTTAGGCTCTAACTACTAAGGCCAACCTACTAGAATGTAACCGAATCCAGAGAAATTCCACCCTCAGTAGGAATTGTTAATGTGCTAACGTGGTATTTACGAAACTGTGCGATTAAAATAAATTCTATTCGAATATAGGACGACTTCTTCTTCCTCTTTCGACTTTTTTCCTATCAGACGATGTGGAAGTTCCAACTGGACAATTCCATCCAGTTTCTTGTCAATCTTCTCCTGCTGCACCTGCTTTTCTTTCTTCTTTTCTCTGGTTACATTTTAATACTCTGTATCTTTTGAAGCCTTCTAACTTTTCGTTTCCCACCTGCTCGATTTCATGCGTGTCCTATCTCCTGATATTCTTGTAATTATACTTGAAAGACCAAAAAAGGAAGGACGTAGTGGAGCACACAGAAGAAGTTGATGGATAAGAACGTAATCAGCTCCAAAGAGATAGAGTTCTTTAAATCACAAGAGTGAACAAATCAAGTGAGACTAGCCTTATTGCCTTCATGTTTTTTTTTTTGAATCTGTCTGAGGAATACTCCTCGTACCTTTAGGCTCTAACTACTAAAGCCAACCTACTAGAGTTTAACCGAATCCAGAGGAATTTCGGCCCCAATAGGAATTGTTAACGTGCCAAACATCATAGAGAGTTGGGGCCTACGGCTTTTACTTCCTATCCAAGAAGAAGGCATGCTTCCATCTGTTGTTCTAAATTGTTACTAATATCAACAATGGTATACCTACCGAATTGACTTATGTCTCGTTTCTACGAGAGCGCAGCAACTTTAGAAGAGCGTTAGCTTTGCATTGTAAAGCATAATATTAAACGAGGCCGCGTTCCGTAACTCATTTTATTAATTCTTTAAAAACTCGGCGGCAGAAGTGCCATTTTATAGCACTCTGTAATGAAAGTGCTTTATTTCAAAGTAACAAATTGTTTATTCTGTTGTAAATGCTGCGTTACAAAGGCTCTGCTAAGTGCACCTTCGCCATTATTATCGTTGTTGGCTCTTCGTGATGCAGCTTAAAGTAACAAAATCCTTTTTTTTTGTTTCAGGGGGCGTCATTCCTGATGATTCGGGCCCGGCAGAGGCGAAACGTTCCGAGTTACATAACGCGAGGCGCGCCTTCTGGTTTCACCGGATGTTTTTTTTATTATTCATTGTGATAAGAAGAACGCAGATGCACACGTTTAGATAACTCGCACTGTAAATAAAACAAACTTGGTGCGACTTTTTTGATTGACTTCTTACAAGTAGTTGTATGAATAAATAAATAAAACCTTAAGTAACGCACGCTCGTGTTTGGCGAACTGTGTGCACGTACACGAGGTAGATATTTCTAGTCATGTAAGTAAGTCATAGTATTACGTAAACTTAAAAGAAGAAAACAAGTAACTATAAGTTTAGAGAGACCAAACAAAGACGGTGTTAAAACTACAACAGATAGACAATCGAACACAAAAAAAAAATAAATAATTTAGCTACTAAAGCTTATCTGTTCCTCTTCTAGTCAATTTATATGCTTTTTATACGACTCTACATACATACATACAACTTAAGGCTGTCGATAGTAATAAATAATGAGTTGTTTTTTTCGTTTTAAATAAATTGCTGCGAAAGTTTTTCTGTGCGACGTTTCGTTTCCGGGTTTCATTTCGAAAAACTTTCGCACTTCTTCTCGGCGATCGTTTTTTACTCGCTACAAGAAGATTTCCGGATGAGGACGAGGACGACGACGTTGATGCTCTTGAATGTTTTATACAGGGTAGGACCATTTTATATGTAAAGAATGTCGCGATCTTTTTAGGAAAATGTAACCTATGAATATCTAACGAAATACAAACTACCAGAAATACAAGTTTATGCCTTTGTTTTATTTTACTCTCTTTCTATTCCCCGGATCGATTGAGATGTTACGCGGGAGATAGAGGAAGGAACCTTTTCCGCCATCACATCCACATCACATCAATCAATCACTTCGAATTCAATATTCTTTCTTGCAGTGGGATTTCAGTGCTTGGTGGTGTTATTTCGAGAGGCGGAAAATGCACGTGTGTTTTTCTTTTTTGTTTTTGTTTTTAACGCGTATGGTCACGTAAAATCAATTAAAGCGATGCGATTCTTAAGTTTGGTGAATCGCCCTGGGAAAAGGACGGATTGGAAAAGTTTGTTTGTGCACAACGGGAGCAATTAGATGCAGAGAAAAGGCTTTTAAAACTACCGGAAGCTTTTGCGAGATTGTTTGCCGTCTAGATTCTATTTTGCCGTTTCCGTTCGCGTTATGCTCGGGTGGTGTGTAAAAATAAAACGCGAAATCTCCATCGCGCCACTTCATTCTTTTTCGAATTGATTTGGCCTTTTTGTTGCCGCCGTCTGTTCCGATACTACCTATAAAGCTTCTCTGTTTTTTTTTCTTCTTGTATTGTCGCAATGTTTACGATTTTCCATATTTTTTTCTTTAAGCAAACAAACGAGAACAAAAAATTATAATAAATTTATATTTGGATATGACTTTGTAAACCAATCAGTAATAATAATTAGCAAAATTTAAATTTATTACTTCAATTTAATGAAAAATAAACAATTGCTGAACGCAGCGGGTGAATGAAGCGGAATGGTATATGAGAGTCACCTGGTAGGGCGCCAATTTATACAATGTTGATGTTGAAGAGCTGCCCCACATTGGGCGCCAATTTATACAATGTTGATGGCGGAGAGCTACCCCACGCCAGTTCATGTATTTGTACAGGTGATGGTCCTTCATGGGATGTTGCTACGATGTGAGGGGCGGGTGGTTAAAAATGTGCCTGGTTTGCAAAATGTGAAATGTGCAAATTACGATCATCTCCATGTCCGGCCAACTCGAGGAGATGGGTCGAGGTCGTTACGTAATCCAAAACAAACATTGATTTTTTTGAAAAATAATACACAAGGTGCCAGCCAGTATTGCTCACTTGCCTCTACCGATGTAAAAATGGATTACGTAAGAGCAATATAAAATAAACTAAACGGGTTTAAATGTTCAATTAGATAATCTAGTCATCTACAACGAGCCAAATAAAATTGACACACGAAGCACGGATCCGTCTTTCGTTTACAAATACTAAAATAAATCTCAAAGTTTGCTAAATGTTCCATCCTTCACGTAATTCTGTTGTCTCTCTTAACATCCCCCTCTTCGGCGCGCCAGTTTTGTTACCGCAGGCTCAGCGCTCGTTGACACACGAAGCACGGATCCGTCTTTCGTTAACAAAGACAAAAATAAATTCCAATAAAGTTTAAATGAAGTACAATAAAAAGATTGTTTAGAATTCCAGAATAGAAAGGAAACTGGACAGAGGAGACGGAAGAAACAGCCTATACCCAGAAGAGAAAGTGAAAATAAAGAAGATTTCAGCCTCTGAAGTTCCTTCTTAAAATAACTTATCATAAAACAATGCAATTAAAAAAGGAGAATATCATAAATGGAGAAATGGAATAGAGAACAAAGGTAGACAGAAGATAAAACAGAGAAATACGTTGGAAGAGGACCGAGAGGCCAAGAAACAAGCAAAGTGAGAAGTAAAGTGAAGTAAACTAATTTTTTGCAGGCAAAACCGTTTTGCATCGAGAAAAAAAAATATCTGCAGGTGTTGGTAATCTTTTGATCCAACGTTCGTGGCGAATATGCAGGAAATCACGTCAGCCAGTATGACCTCACTGCTTCGCCGAGTCATCGTTAATTTATTTAATCGCCACCAAACTGTGAACCAATACAAATATTTATATTTACTCATTTTTCTCTTTTAATTTAACACGATTACAAATGACATGGTATGAGATGATGAAAACATTATAGAACCTGGGAAAACGTGAAGCAAGGGTGTAACGTGAGACCTTACTATTTATAGTGGATAAAATCAGAAGGTAGGCTAAAGGAAATTGAAAAAAGTAGCAATAAACAAGATGGTATGAGGTGATGGAAACATTTTAGAAATTGGGAAAACTTAAGTCAAGTGTCTAACTTGAACCCTCTCCTATTTATAACGGATGAAGTTAAAAGGAAATTGAAGAAAGTAGAAATAAACAAGATGGGGTTTGCGAATGACATGGCATGAGATGACGGAGACATTTTCACATTTTGGAAAAAGGCAAGTCAAGGATGTAACTTGAATTCTTTTCTATTTACAACGGAAGAAGTCAGAAGGTAGGATACTAATAGAAAATAGAAATAAGACGCGATGATAATTAGTAAACCGGAAAAAATAACCTGAATGTCTATACGAGAGAGAAAGAAGAAAAGGCAATGAGCATCATCATTGGAGGGAACCAAGGCATTGATTATAGATGAAGGAAAAAAGGCACCATAAAAATTTCTTTAAAAAAAGAGGTTAGAACAAGTGGAAAAAAATGAAAAACCAACACAAAGGCACATTGAAGAAGAAATTGAGGGTGGATTGGCGGCAGCTGGGAAGATATTCATTAGAATAAAACGACAAAGAATTTGTTGCAAGTCGGTTTTGATTGCAATTAATTCCTCGAGCAACTTCTGTACAGCTGTTTCTGCTCTATTTGGATCCACAAATGGCTGACCTAATCTACTCCTGGTAGGAGAAAAGAAAGCAAAACACCATAAAGTGTTCTTAAGCGAGAAGAGGATAGAAACCAACAATGGCAGATTGAAGAAAGAGTTGAGGGCAGTTAGGAAGACATTTCTTATATAAAAACGACAAGGGGTTTGATTGAATTGGCTTCCCCGTTACGTTGATCTCTTCCACTATCGACGTTTCGTTCTCCATTACAGAAGAACCTTCAAAGACCATGGTCGCGGAAACCTTCAAGTTAAATCGTCAGAGAGTTTCTTAGAAGTCGGTTTTGATTACGATGGATTCCTGGAGCACCCATTGCTCAGCTTTCTCGGCCCTATTTGAATCAAAAAGTAGGTGAGGAGATTCAGGAGCAGATTAGGTCGGGGAAGGAGTAGAAAAACAAAATAAGCACCATTCCTCAGAAGTAAAGAAAGTTGAAGGAGACACAAAGGACTCAGGATCAGGAAAATAACTGAATATTCTGCCCGCAGAATTAAAAGTAGAAGATCTGATGGCTCAGGCAATACCGACAATAAAGAAGACAGAAATATGACGGCGGCACAATGCCATTAGCAAAAATGGCACGAAACCAAAGGAAACTTGGGATGGCGACGTGAAGGAAATTTTGAAGAGAAGAGGCGTGAAATGAAGTCAAATGCGAGACCTAATCGGTAATAGAAAAAATCGAATAGCCTTATATCTAGTGATAGAAAAGACACAGAGATTCTCCAAGAAAAGCTTCAAACGTTCTTCCAAAAACTATGACTGTAAGTCCTTCTCAGGCAAGGTTTGAGGAATTTGAATACGTATATCAATCGATTTACGATGGAGTTGGTAAGGATATTTTGGAATTTTGATCAATAGATTATGCACAGGAAAAAATGAAAACCAATCCAAATATACGATGAGCAGAAGAGAAGAAACGCCAATGGAAAATCCGAGGATGGTAAAGAGTTGTTTACTTTAAATATCTCGGGTTACTTGATGGAGGGGTGCGAGTGATGACGAAGACTGGAAGAGGATAGTAGGACCAAGACCATTTTTGTTTCAATTAAAAAAAAAAAAACAGAAGACAATTGAAGATATGGGATAGGGAAATGGTTAGAAAGATTTTCGGTGAAACACCCCCGCACTAAAAAAATAGAGAATTATGGCAATCGAAACGAAATAAAAATAAGCAATCGTTATTTGGTCACAGAGGGTCCTTCAAAACTTCCAAGCACTCCTTCGCCGTTCGCAAGTAGGTAAACAAATTTATTGGGGAAGTTTCTACAAGGCGATATTCCTGTCTGTCTGGTAAACTTAATTCCTCGTAGTTTATTAAATGGGAATATAACTCTCCTCTGCTGTCTCTCTTTAAAACCCCCTTCCAGGGTGCTGTTCGTCGAAACGTGTGACTCATCGGCGCGCCAGTTTTGTTGCCATAGGCTCAGCGCTCGTTGACACACGAAGCACGGATCCGTTTTTAGTTTGCAAAGACAAAAAATAAATCTCAACGTATAAATGAATTAAAAGCGCTCAACAAAAGTGTTGTTTATTGTTCCAGTTCACTCATTCCCTCACACAATTCCACTGTGCCTTCTAACAACCCCCATCCAGGATGTTGTTCATCAAAACGTGATACTCTTCGCCGCGCCAGGTTTGTTGCCGTAGACTCAGTGCTCATCCGGATCCGTCTGTCGTTAACAAAGACAAAAATAAATCACAATGAATTAAAAACGTACAATAAAAGTGTCACCCAAATTTAATTTAAATTGACTTGCCTCTCACTTACCTTTGACGGATGACAAGTTTCTGCTGACTAAACGTATCAGCTGTACCCCGGACTAGCAACAGTGAAGAATGGAGTAGGTCACTTAAGTGACGCCAGAAGACTACTCTTCAGCTAAAACGTAATAGACCAGCCGACGTCTCCAATCGACCAAATCGGGTAGAAATAAATCAAAAATAAACAGAGGCGAGACTTTACTCACTTGACGTAGAAATCAAACTCGAAATTAAAGTTAACAATCTCACAATTTATTTGCGGTTACAACTTCGTACAAATTCTCGAGATTCTCTTAACTAGGCTAGTTTCGTCTAAAGTTGACAAACTCCCAATTTAATCCAATCAACAAGAAAATAATTTAATGATACAATGTTAGCATTTAGTTTATTAAATGGGAATATAACTCTCCTTTACGTTATTCTGCTGTCTCTCTTTAAAACCCCCTTCCAGGGTGCTGTTCGTCGAAACGTGTGACTCATCGGCGCGCCAGTTTTGTTGCCATAGGCTCAGCGCTCGTTGACACACGAAGCACGGATCCGTTTTTAGTTTACAAAGATAAAAAATAAATCTCAACGTATAAATGAATTAAAAGCGCTCAACAAAAGTGTTGTTTATTGTTCCAGTTCACTCATTCCCTCACACAATTCCACTGTGCCTTTTAACAACCCCCATCCAGGATGTTGTTCGTCAAAACGTGTGACTCCTCGGCGCGCCGTAGGCTCAGTGCTCATCCGGATCCGTCTGTCGTTAACAAAGACAAAAATAAATCACAATGAATTAAAAACGTACAATAAAAGTGTCACCCAAATTTAATTTAAATTGACTTGCCTCTCACTTACCTTTGACAGATGACAAGTTTCTGCTGACTAAACGTATCAGCTGTACCCCGGACTAGCAACAGTGAAGAATGGAGTAGGTCACTTAAGTGACGCCAGAAGACTGTTCTCCAATCGACCAAATCGGGTAGAAATAAATCAAAAATAAAGAGAGGCGAGACTTTACTCACTTGACGTAGAAATCAAACTCGAAATTAAAGTTAACAATCTCACAATTTATTTGCGGTTACAACTTCGTACAAATGTTCGAGATTCTCTTAACTAGGCTAGTTTCGTCTAAAGTTGACAAACTCCCAATTTAATCCAATCAACAAGAAAATAATTTAATGATACAATGTTAGCATTTGGCCGAAGATTCGCTCTCCAAATTAATTAAACAGCATGGAGTATTATCGCAATGATTCAGTAATAGAATTAACAATAACCAAAGGAACTCACGAATTTGTTTCTGTCAGTCCGAGGAACCTCAAACGCATTGCAGATCACCCCGCCATCTACTGATCCTGTTCCGCGATGCTAATCCGGGATGGACCGGTTCAAACGGGATGATTCAATGCGATTGTTCGAAATTATTCTCCCAACAAAATCCGCAAACGGATACTCGAAAGCTGTTCAAAAGCTTGTACTAAAAACCACTACTGAAAGTCTGTACTAAAAGCCGCTACTGAAAGCCGGTAGTAAAAGTCTAAAGAAGAACGAAAATATTAGCGTCCTTTTTGGATATACGCCATATATAGATTTCCAGGCTTAAAGTTGCCCCAACTCGTTCGGAAGTGCAACCAGAAATTCCGACGCGTTTGGTGAATTCCTCTCACACAGAGAGCAAGAATTCCGGGAACACACAAAACACGTTGCACTTACTCGAAGGCCGAACGTAAAAGAACGATTGAAAAATGATGGTCGGTACATCACACGTAAAAGTATTCACGTAGTGCGCCATAGCCGATGTGCTTCGAATTAGAGAAGGATGGATACAAGATTGCCAACTGTATCAACAGCGGGTCAGATATCGTCTCGATTCCGCGTTTTCTTTAGCGGGAAATTCGAAACGTAACAGACCGTCTTTCGTTCACAAAGGCAAAATAAATCTGAAAGTTTAAATAAATTGAAAGCACACAACAAAAGGGTTAACATCCCTCTTCTAGGGTGTCGTTCGTCAAAACGCGCTACTCTTCGGCGCTCCACGTTTGTTGTAGGCTCATTGACACACGAAGCACGGATCCGTCTTTCGTTTACAAAGACAAAAATAAATTTCAAAGTTTAAATGAATTAAAAAGGCAACCCAAAGCCTTCCGCGCAGTCATTGTCGGAAATACATACAATTCTTTTTGCAGTCATTGTCGGAAGCACACACAAGTCTTCTGTGCAGCCATTATCGAGAAATCACTCACACTCCCACATATTCATCGGTATCATCGAAGTCAGATGTTGTAGAAAAGGAGAATCGTCGAAATCCGTCGTTAAAGAGAGCAGACCGTTACTCCATTACCAATGGCATCGCTCTCCAAGAATCCAGACGATATCCGGCTAGGACGACGGAGCATCAAGCACGTTGTTTAATATATTGTTTTTATTGTTCACCCATATTAGCTTCTGTGCGTCCTGTGCAGCCTATTGTCGGGAAAACTTACCAAAGCCTCCCATGCAGCCAATTGTAAGGAGCAGCACACACAATCCTTTCGCGCAGCTTATTGTCGGAAGCAAGCGCTCATTGACACACGAAGCACAGACCCGTCTTTCGTTTGCAAAGACAAAAATAAATCTCAAAGTTTAAATGAAGAAAACGCGCAACAAAAGTGTTGCTTAATGTTCCATTTCACTCTTTCCTTCACGTAATTCTGCTGTCTCTCTCTAAAACATCCTTCCAGGGTGTTGTTCGTTAAAATGTATTCCTTTTCAGCGCGCCAGTTTTGTTGCCGCAGGTTCAGCGTTCATTGACACACGAGCACGGATCCGTCTTACGTTTACAAAGACAAAAATACATATACAGGGTGTTAGGTTATTGCTTGGACAAATTAAAACTGTAAATGAAGGGTGTCATATGGGATCAGAAAGTACTCAAACATGCCGAATTTTCGGTACATTTTGAAAAAATGCTAAAAGAGCGAACTATTGAGAACCGCTGTTAGTACTTACGGAGCCAGCGCCGGTTAAAGATGTTCGAAATTCATGCCGTCAGCTCGAATGCATGCATCAATACGACCAGCGAACACGACGCTATAAAGCTGCCCGCACACGGAAAAATACACTGGGGATACCGCCGGCGATATCTACGCTCTGCAGCACGTGCATTGCACCTACATTCGCCATACGTCAGAATAATGTCAACAAGTTCGTAATTTGTGTATGCATTCATTTTGTTTCTGACCTGCACACTCCGAAATATGTTAAGACACTGAACGTGCTATTTGCTTCTCATAAAACAATAAACCATCTGGGAATTTATGGCAAGGATCGCCCGCCCGGATGGCGTTCGGCACATGGGTGTAACAGTAGATAAGATAATCAGTGGTTTCGAAACAATTTTTATCGATTTTTGTTTGAATCTTTTCCGGGAAAACGAAAGCCGGAACACCCTCGAATGTAAAGGCTTTTTTACTGTACAGAGTGTTCTCCATACGTGGTTTGCAGGTGTCCAGTCTATTACCTAACACCCTGTAGAAGTTTAAATGAATTAAAACGCATAACAAAATGATTGCTTAATATGTAAGCGGGCGCGTTATTTTATTTTTGAATAACTGGCCCTTCTTACCTTGGCAGCAAAATTAGTAACACAAGGAATCAAATCGAAACAAATTTTGTTAACGCTGCCACCACCGGAATTAAGGGAATTCCGGACCCTTAGATGCTCCATTAATTTACCAGGCCGATTATCCCTCTTACGAAGGCAGGTTCTTGGGGATGGAACTGTGCAAGGCGCAATATGGTCGTAAACTACTGTAATCAAATAAAAGAATTCAACAGCGCTCAAACTAGAATATATTAGAGCAGATTTTCTTTCTTTTTTAACAAGTTAATGTTTATAATACAGACGTGTTCCTACCTTGTTAGGAAATTAGGATGTACAGCAGGATGTACAGATTTTTGATGATTTCTCCCTCCCGAGAGCGACTCTGGGCCATGGGTTTTTTTCTACACACCCTCCAGGATTTTTACTTCACTCCCCACAAATGGATAATAATAAAATTAAAAAAAAAAACAAAGATCTTAAACGAATGTTCCAAGAGACAAACTTAACCTATCGTCAGAAGGACTTGATGAACGTTGATTCTTAATTTTGAAAATCGCCCTACCTCCACGGGACCATTTTGTTTAAGTTAGATAAGAAACCACCTCCTCCTGAGAAGTGCTGCCCTCTCGTAGGATTGTCTTTTCAACTTTGTCTTATGAGCAAATTTTAAGCGCCGTGGTATTTTGAGTTGCCTAACGTCAAGGTACAATTTCATCTGATTTTTTCGTTCCTTATCTCTATCGGGGTCAGCGTTTTCCCACGCGTGAAATTCTATCGGCGATAGATTTGTTTATTTCAACGTTAAGGGAACGTTTAGGCTAACTCGCCTGGGAACTTGTTTACTTTAAGATTAAGTTGAAATTCTTTTAGATACGGCTGAAGGAGATGCATGCATTAATTTGCTTGAATTAATTTTTAAATTTAAAAATTTTTCGGGCGCTTACAAACATTCCATTTCATTCATTCTCTTACGTAATTCTGCTATGTCTCTTAAAAACCCCCTTCCAGGGTGTTAGTCATCGGTGCGCCAGTTTTTTTGCCGTAGATTCAGCGCTTATTGACACACGAAGCACTCAATGTTCCGTCTTTCGTTAGCAAAGACCAAAATAAATCTCAAAGTTTAAATGAATTAAAAGCGCACAACAAAAAGCTTGCTTAATATCCCATTTCACTCATTCCCTCACGTAATTCTGTTGTCTCTCTTAACATCGCCCTTACAGGGTGTTGTTCGTCAAAACATGTTACTCTTCGGGGCGCCAGGTTTCATGCTGTAGGCTCATTGACACACGAAGCATGGATCCCTCTTTCGTTTACAAAGACAAAAATAAATCTCAAAGTTTGAATGAATTAAAAGCGTACAGAGAAAAGTGAATTTCCGTCAAGGGTAGTTTCCGAGCCTAATTTTTAGAATTAATTAGAATTAATCTTGATTATATTGTTTGTATGTCATTATGGTATTTCGAGTTATTGATTCAAATGTCACTACATTGAAATTATTTTGACTCTCCTCGATTTTATCTTTATAAAATGTATGTGGCGTATTTTGGTTTATTTGAATAAAGTTTGCAGGTGGCGCCATCTCTGTTTGCATATGTCAAACATAACTTCAAAGGCGCCAAATTTAAAATTATTTAAAATGGCTCAGTAACTCTAGTACTTTAGTGGCTAAGCCAAATTGGTTACATATAAAAAAAATTGAGAAAATCAAAATATGTGCTCAGATAAGTACTTGGAGAAGATAGTAGTAGAGGTACATTTTCGACACATGAAAAGTTTCACTTCCGCTTGAACCGGAAGTGGCGCAAATTGTTTCATAATTGTTTCAGGTAAACTATTAGTAAGTGTATACATATGTCAAATGATGTTTTCTTAAGAACAGAAATAATAATGCAAGGGGTGCGTTATCCACTCGGTTTATGCGATGATGATTTGTAAAAGGAAAATATGTTTTCGAAATGAATAATCGTCGAACCGTAAATTCGCGTCCATCATTAAAGCGAAAAGTCAACGACTTTTCTATAAGCGACGCAAACTTCTGACGGACGCACTCTCCCATCCCCAGATGCGATTTAATATGTATGAGATCCGTTAAAAGTTTCGCAAGCCGGCGTCATTAAAAAACATCGAAACGAACCGTGGGGCGCAGGGCGAAATTCCTCATATAAATTTATAAATTCTGGAAAACAATTCCCGGCGAAAAACACGTTTCGTTTTTGTTGGTCGGCCGACGCAGATCTGCATGTGCGTGCGTTCAAAGGAAAAGAGGTCGACTTTTTGCTGCTTGACTGCACAATTTCTCTAAGAATCAAGATCACTAACGAAAGGACTATAAAAAAAAACAGAGAAATATTGGACAAACATAAACGACACAAATTGGAGTACCTCTTATTAATTAAAACGATTGAGTTTTTGGGTGCGTATGTGAGTACGAGCACAAACATCCATAATATATGTACTAACGTTAAAAAAAGTATGTGCAACTTCAAATATTACAAAGTCTACCGCATGACGAGAACATAAAACGATCTAATAAAGCTCGACGCGACTTGAAACGCATCACATATTCATATTTGCATTTCCTTTGCAGCTGCGAAGTAATACCGAGGGAAGCTCCGTCTGAAAAAGCTTCATATCCAACTGAATCCGTTTTAAACCGTGAATCCGCAGACATTCGCGTCTCGCCTGCCATTGTCCAGGACGCGGATTACTTCCGCGCTTGAAGGAAAACGCGAGCGCCCAGTAGATACTTTAATCTCGTCATTTGTACACAGCACTCGTTTCCAACTCTTCGAAAATCTCATCCTTCAATTAAAAATAACTCTCAATAATTTGCTGCGCTACGTATATTAATTACAGGGTGAATTGGGGCGAAAACATCCACCCCAATCGCCGGAGCAAGAGATCGGTGAAGAGGTTCAATTAAACCGCGAAGCTCCATCTCGTCGGGCACGGATTCCTTAACCGGAAAATCGGCCGTGAGGGAAGGAGGAATTTAAAAATTCCGGAGTGTTGCTGTTTAGAGGATGAAAATTCGCTAATTAGGGGAAAGCGGCCTTGACGATCGCGCATCGAAAATCGTTGAAATTTTCGCGATTTTATTCAATTAATTAAATGAATGCCTGAGATTCCTTTTCACGGGAAAAGGAGCTTTTTAATTAAGTACTGCGAGGAGATTCTTTTATGTTTTCAAGCCAATTAATTTGTTTAAGAAATCAAATTTGTGATCGCCCTCTTTCAAAAAAAAAAAAAAAAACGATAGTACCAGACCAGACCATTTAAATTTGCCTCGCTAGTTGGATCTTTGCTGAACTGCCAAAGCATTAGACTTCAAATAAATCTCCCAAATATAGATGGCGCAACCGTAATAAACAAGAAAGGTATGAGTACTAAGATGGAAGTCGTCGTGAGAGTTGCCGTGTTCAAGGTGTTAGCCTAAGTGAAAAATACGTCATTGCACTCCATTTTACAGTTAAGCTAAGACATGCTGTCCAAATTCCATGGCAAGAGTTGATAAAAAATTGAAAACAACAAGTTCAGAAGTGAGATATATAGATAGATATGTGGTATGTTGATGATATATCATAAATGGTCAGTAACAACGATTTCGAGGAATTTTGTTGTGTGGGAATGATAATTTTAACTTTAATTCAAAGCAAACGCCAGTACCAAAAATAAACTAAAAAAAATTGCCCAAGCAATGAAAAGATTACAGTCACAGATTGATGAGCCAATAAAAATAATTCTTACACAAATTTATACCACCAAGTATGTGAAAAGAAATATAAAAATTCATGCAATTATACCTATCCACGGTACGCGATGCGCACCTCACAAACACTCGCGCACTTGTTTTATCTAATCCATTCGCGTCTTAGATCGCGACGCGATTCGCGTTTGTTTATTTGATTGCCCTTTTCTTAACACTGTATTTTGACTGTTCCGAAACAATATGAAATCAAGGCTATGGAAAATTTTCCGAGACCTATGGAAGATTTTTGGATTTAGCAGCATTTTTCGGAGATTTATAAAAGAATTTGTTAAATTACAATTACCATTATCGAGACTGTTTATAGTTTTATAGTTGAGCATAGACCAGGAACAAGAATGAAGCATGTTGCTGCGATGTCAAGAGCGCCAGTTACCAAAGACAAAACTGAAAATCTGAAAACGACGAAGAAAAGGAAAATAAATAAAGTAAAAGATTGGAAGTAAGAAAATAACGAAGTGTCGTGAGCGAGTTAAAATAAGGTGAGGACAAGAAGCAGAGAAGAAGTGACGGAGTGTATAAAAGATCAGCATATATGAATGACTACTTTATGACTAGTGAACATGTATTAAGGACAATACATTATTAGGCTGGCCGACTGTCAAGGATTTTTGTTTTCTGCTTCAAATATTAGTACCACATTAGTTTTGTACCAAGTTAAAATTGGTTAGAAAAGATGGCGCGCAATGGTAATAAAAAAGAAAGCCAGATGTATGCATGGATGTTATGCTTTCGCCGAAGACAGAGAGCTGGATTCACGAGAAGCTCGAGAAAGTATTCAAAGATGTAGAAAACTCAAAGAATCAGAACTAAGTTCTAATACACTTTTCTTTTCTTCATAAAAAGATAAAACCAAAGACGATCGATTGTTGAACAAAACAAATGCAAGAAACAAAGATTTTGATCCGACAATTTGGATGTAAAAAATACTTTTGCATCAGAAAATAAATCAAGAGCGATGTGAGAAAAGACGTTCGAATTACAATCGAATTTCGACTTCTTCTTTTTCATAAAAAAAAGTAACAACAAAACAAAAGACGATCGATAGTTTAACAAGTGCAAAAAATAAAAAAAAATTGATCGACGATTTGGATGTAAAAAAAAAACTTTCGTTTTCACTTCTGCGTCAGAAAATAAATGAAGATGACAAGAGACGTTCGAATTCCAATCGAATTCTGACTTCTTCTTCTTCTTCATAAAAAAAGGAACAACAAAACAAAAGACGATCGATAGTTTAACAAGTGCAAGTGCGCTCGATCGACGATTTGGATGTAAAAAAAAAACTTTCGTCTTCACTTCTGCGTCAGAAAATAAATGAAGATGACAAGAGACGTTCGAATTCCAATCGAATTCTGATTTCTTCTTCTTCTTCATAAAAAAAGGAACAACAAAACAAAAGACGATCGATAGTTTAACAAGTGCAAAAAATTAAAAAAAATTGATCGACGATTTGGATGCAAAAAAACTTTCGTCTTCACTTCTGCGTCAGAAAATAAATGAAGATGACAAGAGACGTTCGAATTCCAATCGAATTCTGACTTCTTCTTCATAAAAAAAAGGAACAACAAAACAAAAGACGATCGATAATTTAACAAGTGCAAGTGCGCTCGATCGACGATTTGGATGTAAAAAAAAAACTTTCGTCTTCACTTCTGCGTCAGAAAATAAATGAAGATGACAAGAGACGTTCGAATTCCAACCGAATTTTGACTTTTTTCTTCACAAAAAAAAAAAAAACAACGAAACAAAAGACGATCGATGATTTAAGGTGCAAAGTCTTGGTCGACCATTTGGATATTAAAACAAAAAAACATTTCGTTTTTAGTTTTGCGCCAGGAAACAAATTGAGAGCGAATATTTCGACTTTGTTATTCATAAACAAAATAACAAAACACAATCAACTGTGAAATAAATTTAGAATAATCGCGCCTTCTTACTCGGAAAGACACAAAAAATAAATAAAGAAACAAAACGGATCGGCGGTAAAAAGTAAAAAGAGAGAAGGTTCACTTATTCCTTTTCTGTTCACCAAAAAAGGACAGGAATCCGATCGTCGTTCATTTGTTCTTCGCTTTCGATAAATTGCCAAGAACGATGTTTTCTCATCGCTAATTATTTTATGACAGATGTCACCATAAAATGACAGAATCAACTGAAATAATTATTTATTATTATAAGGATTATTAAACCTTGCATGGTTTAGTTAAAATTGATATGTCACTAAACCGGTCATGAAATCACTAAGTTTTTGACGAGAGAAGTTTCAACACAAAAGATCACCAAATTGGCAACATTGTTAATGACATTCAAATACTGCCAACTCAAAAGCTACTATATCTATATTTCTTTTTTAATTGATTGCTTGATAATTTCACAGTAAAGCACATACTTACAGTATTGTTGTCGATGACACGACGAAGCCTGAGGAAAAAAATCGAAGAAAAAGAAATTTTAAGAAACACACTTTACCTTAAGTAGCTCGTTTGGTAACCTAGTCTTCTCAGCTTCCTGAGCCTTAAACTTGAGATCAGATTCTTGAAGAATCTTCTGCAGCAATTCGACTTCGCTTCTCGCCTCAGAGAGCTTCCGGATCTTCAATGCGGTAATTCACTTTCGGCGGTCGTTCCAACTTGGTCGACCAAATTTTTCTTTTGCTTTTCCGTAAGTTCCAGCAACCGCAATAACGGTTACATAGAGATTATTGCCGGTTTCCAACTCATAAAGTGCCTCGTTTAACTTGTTTAATTTCTCAGACATTGCTTTGATTGCTCCTCTTGTAACTTGCTCACGTCTTCTTGCTTCCTTTGCAATTCCTGGTTTTCCCTGCGTAGTTTCTCGACGAACTGGTGATTAATTTGCAGCTCCGTTTTGAGTTGCCTTTTGAACTTTCGAGGCTTCCACGTCCTTCATTTGCTCAAGCTCGTCCTTGAACTTCTGCAATTGCGTTTCCCTCTCGGAAAATTCTTGTTGCAACTTCGCTACTTCCTCATCATGGCTTGATTCTAAGCGAGTTTCCGTTTGTTGTGGAGCCACAAGGAACTCCGAGTATTCCAACCTCGAACTCCCCCGATTTTTGCCTCAGCGTTCCGTTGTTTTGAACAAGCTCGTTGATTTTTTCCTCACTCACTAGGAGGTTGCCCTGCAAAGCCGCGCAAGCTTTCCCCAGTTGTTCCTTCAAATCCGAGGCGCTTTGTCTAGGCTTCGTCTTGGCTCTTCTTAATCGCCCCGACTTTTGTGAAAATAGGCCTTCAACTTCAATTCATGCTGATCTTGATTCACACTCCTCAGCAACTTCAGAAGATGCTATTAGGAGCAAGTCACGTGAATACTTCTTTAAAAAAAATGGTGGAAGGCGTCTCATCTTGGTAAAAGTTTTTACTTACGTGACGAGACAAAGCTGTCAAAACCATCAAACAATTCAAAATTAACAAAACAATCAAAATTTGTTATTAAAACAATTGGCAACCTTGAGATATTAAACGATTTATTAAAAGAAATTGCGAGACTTTGCATTATGGTTGATAAATTATAAATTAAAAATTTCATTATTAACCCAGAAACACCGCAATATGTCCATAGGAGCTTTTCTGATGTAAATTACTCAGAGAATACGCCCTTAAAGTTTCTCGCACTTAACGAGAATCACCCTGTATGTAGATAATTTTAAAATCGCCCCCAAAAAAATGATCGCATACTATCAGACTAGATGGATCTTCGCTAAACTGCTAAAGCTTTAGCCGAAATAAATTGCCTGAACACACCCCCGAGCGTAGGCCATTCTCCCAATAAACCCAAATCGATTTAAAGGGTTAACCCAAGTTTATGTTTAAAATATTTTTTAGATTGGAGGTCGAGTCGTGATGGCTTATTGTTTGATCCTTTCCGTCATTCCGACGCCCTTGAGTTACGGTCACCCACGTCCCCCACGGGAGGGATTTGGCCGAGGATCCGAGGGCGTCCATCGTCTTGTCCTTTTAACGCGAATTTACGGCGAGCGTTATTTTTCTTTTTTCGTCGACGACCCAGATTTCGTCGCCGCCATTAAAACTTATTTAACTCGCCTCGGCTAAAACAAACAACTGTTGCTCGTCCGGGATTATTATAGATATATATATATGGCCCGCCCGCCCCTTGTCAAAACGCCGGCGAAAGTTGCTGCGAAAGCACCAAGTTGGCGGCGATGGCTATTTAACTTCTCTTCTGTGAGCGAACCAGAGTTGATGTTCTGTGTTATCATCGCAAACTGCACGTCGAGCTTGACGGCGGTTAAGTTTCCCCAGATGATAAGGGTTGCACACGCTTATATTATTATTATTTTTCTTTCCGCTTGAATTCATGTCTGGCTTGACTTCTTGCTTGATTAAAATTTACGTAATTCACACGTGCAGGCTTGTTTGTGAACCTGTTTGAAAAACTGTTTCTGTTGTATGGGCGCCAAAAAAGTGCCATCCACGTTTGAAAATGGAATCAGCCTCATGCTGTCCAAACTGTTTGCTTTTTTTTGCTGCTGTCATTCGTGAGGATGGATTTATAGACTCGCTTTGCCTAAACTTTTATTGCATATCGCGAAACTGCAGAAAAAAATAAGCGATTTCATAACAAGTCAAACAAACAAGTCGGATCTCATAAATAAAAACTGCTATAACTTCGCAATGTTTGTCTTCATCTAAGTATATCATCGCCGAAGAAGAACATAATCGAATGAATATCTAGTGCACCGGGTAAATAAATCGGCGTGATTTCCCAGGCGATCCGGGCGCGGAAGAACCAATCCGAGCGCCCCGAAGCAACAACGGCCGTTTACTCTATGATTCCGCTGATTTTTATTTTTAGTGTTATTGCGCTCCTTCCTCTCTACTTTTGTTTTTATTCTGTTCGCAGCCGGGAAGCGTCCCCGGCGCGCTTTGTCCCCTCGTCTCATAATAAAACATCGTCCCGGATCAGACATTTATCCGGATGGTTGTTGCGCGAACTCGCGTCTTCGTCTTTCACGCTCCGGGCGCGGAGGGTTACGAGATTTATTCGTCTTAATACGGTGTGTGAACAGTACGTCTAGTTCAGCGAATTAAATTGACCATTCCTTACAACGTATTGCAGTTGTTTGAGGTCGTGGTTGAAAGCCTTCTAGTTTGGAGAGCTGCTCCACGTTGGGCGCCAATTTATACAGTATTGATGATAAAGAGCTGCCCCCTACGTTGGGCGCCAATTTATGCGGTCGTTCAGATGTTGGCTCATCATGAGCTGCCACGTTGACATTGATAATATAATAATGTGAGGGTGAATATAGGGTTATTACAAAATGCTTTATCTTGAGACTTAGCTTTTAAACTTCTTTCTTTGTTAGATTATGAATTGGACTTCGTTTGCATCAGGGATTAATCATAGGCCACGATCCCAGTCGCTTTCACAAGCTGACCAGATTTACTATCATTTTTTACTTTGAGAAAAATGAGGTGTTTGTTTGGATTTTAATAAAATACGTAATTTATAATATTAATAAACAAAAAAAACCATGGAGTGAACATAACAAATAATTCTACGTACAAACAAAAATTAAAATCAATCAGTCAATGCAAATAACAAATTCAATTCGAAGAGAGAAGAAACGACATTCTGTACCACCATTTTTAAGCTTTCGTTAATCTTTGAATTCTGAGCAGATACTACGCTTACGATTTGCTACCTATCTGACCTGGTGGTCAGCAAATTTGATGGGAAGGCAAATTAAGTTCTCGAATCAGAGTCGGCTAACTCTTGGAGAAGTGTCGAGGTCGTGCGGAACCCCGAAACTAAGGGGTAGGATTTTAAAATAAAGTAAAACAGCAGCAATGCATCTTTGTTTTCATTCATTAAACAAAACGTACAGACAAGAAATGTCCAAGCAACGTGTCCAAAATGACAACCCAACCCAAAAGCGAACGTCCAAGTCTTGTGTCCGTCGAGGTTAGCAATCCTCAAAGCGTTACGTCAAACACCTGACAGATGTTGCTCCGTTTCAACGAAAAAGCGAACACCAGGAGGGGGTCACTCTCAGTTACCACTTCGATGGCGTTAAAGTGGTATCCTCTCTTGTTCAGGTAACCAATCCTATGATGGGAGACCAAAACGGTTAGCATACTCCAGTAATCAAAACGTTTTACAGCGATGCCCCCTCTAGCTTACCTCCTGTTACCAAACTCCGGTAAAGCGTCCGGAACGTTGTGGGAGGTGAACAGAAGGCGGAATAAGATAATGTGAAACATACCAAACAGAAGGAGAAAAAAAATTAGATAAAAGAAAACACAGATTACGAACCAAACAGTTCACAACGTGACTAAAAACATACTTGCCGTTGAATCGATGGACAGGTTTGGAAAGTCCTTGGACTCGCAGCAAACAATTCACAACTGGATTATTACGTCCGTTTGCTTCTTTACTCCAGAGCAAACACAGTTCAATGAAATTTTAACCAAAAGCGAGAACAATTCTCCATGCGGTCTGTTTGCCAAGCGAACAGCAACAAGACTGCCACGAGCTTTTAGACGAGCATCTTACAATGCGCAAGGTTTGGGGTGGGAAGAAGAATCATAGTTTCGAATTGGCGAATAGCATGCCTAGAATTCAAACGAGTGCCTGCAACAAAGAAGTGGTCTACGTGGGCGGCTCCTTCGATGGTCAAAGCTTCAAAAGATTAAACGGCATCCACGTTTCCGCCAATGTACAGGTTGATCCAAAAAATAAAAATGAGTTTAGCGAATTTCTCCATCGTAAGCTCATGAAAAAATTGTGTTTTTTTATTGTTTCTCAAAAAATTCAAAAAATTACCTTGTCTTCCAAGAATAAAGTCCTTCTTTTAGTTATGAATTTGATCGATAGCTTTTGTTTCGGTGAGCCTGTAATTTATCGAAAACGAATTGAAACCAATGCGATTGAGAGCTTCCACTTTTGTTTTTTGAATTTTCAATATCATCAAAGTTTGTTACGTTCTAAAGTCTTGCATGAAAAAATGGCAACATTGGAGATTTTTGGTTAATTTAGAGATCACTTATCAAAAAATCATAGACAAACATAAATAAGTGGGGACGAATCTAGGAACTTCGTTATGATTCATAGGGCAAGTGTGCACCTTGATCCTACACACAGCGTTTTGTTCCTAATCGGAATTTCCGGTATGAACCATTTAAAAGGCGGCCGGTACCGGGATTAGATATCAGACAGTTAGAAGACGTTTGACCGTAAAGTCATGGCACAGCAACAGCTACGCTACTCTTTGAGAGTCCAATTAGAATTTGTAATTTTTTTCTAAATTATTATTTCAGATTATATTTTTCTTTTCAGTGATCATTTGCTTGCGTTATTCAGCAATATTCAAGAACTCACTTAGATTGTTTTCAAAAAAATTCAGTGAACATTGCACGCTATTTCTCTTTAAAATTTAATTTGTTTTTGTTTTCGTCGTTTGTTTCATGCATCATTCAGTCGAAAGTGTAAAGTCGTGAGTAGGTACGTTTTGTTCAAACTTGATCAAAAAGTAAATCGTCTTTTGTTGATGAAGAATTTAATGAACGACACGCGTCATTTTCCTTTCAAATTTACTTTGTTCTTATTTTAGTTTTCGATCGTCGTTCGTTGTTTTCAAAAATCAACGGTCTTTTGTTTTACGCGCTGTTCAGCAACGTTCAAAAAAAGTAATGTGACCAATTGTTCAGAAAAGATCACAAGGTTGGTCTTGGTTTGTTTGTTTTTCAAATTTGTTTTCCTTTCCAATTTCTGTTCGTGTCTTCCAAAAATCGACAGTCTTTTGTTCAGCGCTGTACTTTAAGAGTCCAATTAGAATTTGTAAATTTTTTGTAAATTATTATTTCAAATTATGTTTTTCATTTTCAGTGATGATTTGTTTTTTTCTTTCTAGAATTGGTAGTTTTAAAAACATGATCTGCGTTGTTCAGCAATGTTCAAGAACTCAGATTGTTTTCAAAAATTCGCCGCTTAAAAATAGTTTTCTTTTTTTGCAATTTTTTTCAATAGCTGTTCATGCTCTACAAAAATCGACGGTCGTTTGTTTCGCATCTTTTGTTTCACGCGTTGTTCAGTACTGTTCAAAAAGTTAATCTTCTTTCGATGTTTAAGAATCCAATTATGAGAACTTTTTTTCTCTATTATTATTTCAAGTTTATTTTGTTTTCGATAATCAATTGTTTTTCTTAGAATTAGTAATTTTAAAAACATAATCTGCGTTGCTCAGCAATGTTCAAAGCGATGATCGTCGTTTGTTATTAGGAGTCCAATTAAAAATTTGTCTAACATGACTTTTGTTTCAAACTTGGTTTGTTTCCGATTCTCGCTATTTATTTGAAAATCGCCGGCATTTATTTTTAAAGATGTGATCGTTTGGTCAGAAGAAATTAGAAGGTTGATCGTCGTTTGTTATTCAAGAACTTAGAACGTTTTCTTAAAAATCGTTTTCTTTTCTTTTTAAATTTATTTATTTTTTCATATGCTGTTCGTGCTTTACAAAAATCGATGGTCATTTGTTTCACGCGTTGTTCAGTACTGTTCATAAAATTGAAATTGAAATTCAAAAAGTTGATCGTCGCTTGTTATTGACTTCGAAAATCGACGATCTTTTGTTTCACGTGTTGTTCAATAACGTTCAAAAAGTTCATTTGATATTTCAAAATCCATTTCAATTTCTGTTCAATAATTCATCGATTCACGTGACCTTTTTATTTCAGGCTTTTGTTTTCAATTATAGCTTTTTTAAAAAGCTTTGTTCAAACATGATAAAAAGTTGATTGTCTTTTGTTGTTCAAGAATTCAGTGAACGTCCCATGTCACATTTCCTTCAAATTTATTTTGTTTATGTAATTTTGTTTATTGTAATTATTGTTCGTTCTTTTCAAAAGTCGACTGTGTTTTGTTTTACGCGTTCTTCAACAACGTTCAAAAAGTAATGTGACCATTATTTTCGTTTGTTATTTAAGAATTCAAAAGATTTTTTAAAAAATCGTTTTTTTTTTCGTATTTATTTTTCTCGATTGCTGTTCAAGCTTTACAAAAAAGCGACGATCTTTTGTTTCAAGTACTGTTCAACGATGATCAAAAACTTGATCGTCATTTGTTGTTTAAGAGTACAATTATAATTATTTGGGATTTTTTTTTAAATCATTATTTCAAATTTGGTAGTTTTAAAAACATGATGCGCGTTGTTCAGCAATGTTCAAAGAGGAGGTCATCGTTTGTTATTTAATAGTCAAATTAGGATTTCTGTTGAAAAAGAAATTCGTCTTAATTAACTTTTTCTTTCAAAACTTAGTTTGTTTTCGATTTTTTTTTGAAAATCAGCCGTCTTTATTTTTTTTTAAACGCGATCGTTTGTTCAGACGAGATTAGAAAGCTGATCGTCGTTTGTTATTCAAGAACTCAGAGTGTTTTCAAAAAGTCGGCGCTTAAAATTCATTTCTTTTACAAATTTACTTTTTTTTCTAATTGATTCCAAGTGCTTTACAGAAATCGAAGGTCTTTTGGTCCAAGTACTTGTTCAACAATGATCAAAAAGTCGATCGACATTTGCTGTTTAAGAATCCAGTTACAATTAGCGATTTTTTTTTCTAAAATATTATTTCAAATTTATTTTGTTTTCGATAATCAATTGTTTTGTTTTAGAATTGGTAATTTAAAAAAAAATGATCTGCGTTGTTCGGCAATGTTCAAAGCGATGATCGTCGTTTGTTATTAAAAGTCCAAATAAAAATTTGTCTATCACGACTTTTGTTTCAAACTTGGTTTGTTTCCGATTGTCGCTATTCATTAGAAAATCGCCGGCATTTATTTTTAATGATGTTATCGTTTGTTCAGAAGAAATTAGAAGGTTGATCGCCGTTTGTTATTCAAGAACTTAGAACGTTTTCAAAAGGTCACCGCTTAAAAATCGTTTTCTTTTCTTTTTAAATTTATTTATTTTTTCATTTGCTGTTCGTGATTTACAAAAATCGATGGTCGTTTGTTTCACGCGTTGTTCAGTATTGTTCCAAAAATTGATCGTCATTTGATGTTTAAGAATCCAGTTACAATTAGTGATTTTTTTTCTAAAATATTATTTCAAATTTATTTTGTTTTCGATAATCAATTGTTTTGTTTTAGAATTGGTAATTTAAAAAAAAATGATCTGCGTTGTTCGGCAATGTTCAAAGCGATGATCGTCGTTTGTTATTAAAAGTCCAAATAAAAATTTGTCTATCACGACTTTTGTTTCAAACTTGGTTTGTTTCCGATTGTCGCTATTCATTAGAAAATCGCCGGCATTTATTTTTAATGATGTTATCGTTTGTTCAGAAGAAATTAGAAGGTTGATCGCCGTTTGTTATTCAAGAACTTAGAACGTTTTCAAAAGGTCACCGCTTAAAAATCGTTTTCTTTTCTTTTTAAATTTATTTATTTTTTCATTTGCTGTTCGTGATTTACAAAAATCGATGGTCGTTTGTTTCACGCGTTGTTCAGTATTGTTCCAAAAATTGATCGTCATTTGATGTTTAAGAATCCAGTTACAATTAGTGATTTTTTTTCTAAATTATTATTTCAAATTTATTTTGTTTTTGATAATCAGTCACACATAGTTCGTAAACGGAATTTCCGGTATGTATCATATAAAAAGGCGGCTGGTATCGAGATTAGACGTATGGTCATAATGTCATGGTAAAGTCATCGTCACAAGTGACAAGTCGTTAATGTGATCGAAGTTATGTCTGTTTCTTCTTTTTGTAATATTATTTCGAATTTTTTTGCATTGTTTCCTCTATCGTTTTGTATTGTCTTCTGTGATTACTCTGGTAATTACAACTTTTTTAAAAAACGAACTGCGTTAAGTCGCTAAGTACCACATACATCCCTGCATAGAGATGATAATGACAAGCGGTAATTAAATTTCATAAAAAAATTCCCGAATAATTAACAACCAACTTTCTCCACCTGCTCGTATTATAAGTAAGCTATAATCCTCGGTGCACACACACGTTGCACCGGCGAATTATCGGAAAAGCTGCCAATGCAAATTAAGCTTACTCGGCGAGCTTTATTAGAAACCGAGCTGTTCGGGCGATTGCGTTTAATCGAGTTCCCCGCGCGATTCTGCAAAACAATCAAGGATCAAACGAAAAAGCCCTGAAAAACGCGAGGATCAAACTGGAATTACAAATTCACGTCGCCCCCGCGTCCCCTCCCCCAACCTTCCCCCAGCATCGACTGGATGCAATTTAATAGAACGAGCAGAAAATTACAGTTTAATTAACTATCTGCTGCCAGTTAATTATTCAGGTGATTCTCGCTAGTTTCAAATATGAACCTCCGGAGATAAGGAAATAATAATGTAATAATGAGGTTCGGAAATCTGGGACGCACACGCGCCTGAAAGTTTTTTTTGAGAGCGGGGGCTTGCGTGTTTTCGATGCATTACGTCTTGGAAAAATGCGCCGCTCATTAAGCTCTGCTTAAATCAATAAGTTTCCGGGAAAATATTTATTATTGTGGCCTAGAAAGAAAGATTCCGGGGGTTGATAATAAACGGGCAGACGCGGCGAATGGGGGAGGGGGGAAGGGAGATGAAAGTAATTACGACTCACTTAATATTGTGAAATCTGAATTTGATGGAGTTGGTGCATCGTTAAGCGATGGTAATTTCGGCGGAGGCGCCGAGATTCATTTTTAGTGTTATCAGAAAGCAAATAAAATAGTTAAGTGTCCACTTTAGTCTATTAATGGAAATTGGATTTTAAAATAAGGGACGAAACTGGGTTTTTAAAGTTGATTGTCAAAAACAAAATAAATTCGAAATAATAATTTTGAAGAAAAATCACTGGATTCTTAAACATTAAATGACGATCAATTTTCTGAACGGTACTGAACAACGCGTGAAACAAACGACCGTCGGTTTTTGTAAAGCACGAACAGCAAATAAAAAAATAAATAAATTTAAAAAGAACAGAAAACGATTTTTAAGCGGTGACCTTTTGAAAACGTTCTAAGTTCTTGAATAACAAACGACGATCAACCTTCTAATCTTTTCTGAACAAACGATCTCATCTTTAAAAATAAATGCCGGCGATTTTCTAATGAATAGCGACAATCGGAAACAAACCAAGTTTGAAATAAAAGTCGTGATAGACAAATTTTTATTTGGACTTTTAATAACAAACGACGATCATCGCTTTGAACATTGCTGAACAACGCAGATCATTTTTTTTTAAATTACCAATTCTAAAACAAAACAATTGATTATCGAAAACAAAATAAATTTGAAATAATATTTTAGAAAAAAAAATCGCTAATTGTAACTGGATTCTTAAACAGCAAATGTCGATCGACTTTTTGATCATTGTTGAACAAGTACTTGGACCAAAAGACCTTCGATTTCTGTAAAGCGCTTGGAATCAATTAGAAAAAAAAGTAAATTTGTAAAAGAAATGAATTTTAAGCGGCGACTTTTTGAAAACACTCTGAGTTCTTGAATAACAAACGACGATCAGCTTTCTAATCTCGTCTGAACAAACGATCGCGTTTAAAAAAAAATAAAGACGGCTGATTTTCAAAAAAAAAAAAATCGAAAACAAACTAAGTTTTGAAAGAAAAAGTTAATTAAGACGAATTTCTTTTTCAACAGAAATCCTAATTTGACTATTAAATAACAAACGATGACCTCCTCTTTGAACATTGCTGAACAACGCGCATCATGTTTTTAAAACTACCAAATTTGAAATAATAATTTAAAAAAAAATCCCAAATAATTATAATTCTACTCTTAAACAACAAATGACGATCAAGTTTTTGATCATCGTTGAACAGTACTTGAAACAAAAGATCGTCGCTTTTTTGTAAAGCTTGAGCAGCAATCGAAAAAAATAAATACGAAAAAAAAAACGATTTTTTTAAAAATGTTCTGAATTCTTAAATAACAAACGAAAATAATGGTCACATTACTTTTTGAACGTTGTTGAAGAACGCGTAAAACAAAACACAGTCGACTTTTGAAAAGAACGAACAATCATCGAAAAAGAAATTACATAAACAAAATAAATTTGAAGGAAATGTGACGTGGGGCGTTCACTGAATTCTTGAACAACAAAAGACAATCAACTTTTTATCACGTTTGACAAAGCTTTTTAAAAAATCTATAGTTGAAAACAAAAGCCTGAAATAAAAAGGTCACGTGAATCGATGAATTATTGAACAGAAATTTAAATGGACTTTGAAATATCAAATGGTGGTCTTGAACTTTTTGAACGTCATTGAACAACACGTGAAACAAAAGACCGTCGATTTTCGAAGTCAATAACAAACGACGATCAACCTTTTCTGAACAAACGATCACATTTTAAGAACAAATACAATAGATTTTCAAATAGAAAGTGACGATCGAAATTTCAACAGAAATTTTCATTGGACTCTTAAATAACAAGCGACGATCAACTTTTTGAATGTTACTGAACAATGCGTGAAACAAAAGACGATCGAAAACAAAAATAACAGAAACAAAATCGAACTGAAAGAAAAATGACGCTGACGTTCCCCGAACTCTTGAACGATAAAATACGATCATTTTTTTTAAACGACGATTTTTTGAAAACATTCTAAGTTACTGAATAACAAAAGACGATCAACTTTTTCTGATCACATTAAAAAAAAATAATAAAGAACGATTTTCAAAGAAAAAGCAACAATCGAAAACAAAATAAATTTGAAACAAAATGTCGTTCTGTTCTTCACTAATCCTAATCGGATTCTTAAATAACAAACGACGATCAAGTTTTTAAACGTTACTGTACTATGCGTGAAACAAAAGGCGATTGAAAATAAAATTACCAAAATCAATTCTTGAATGACAAAAAACGATCACTTTTTTTTTAAAGGCGACTTTTTAAAAACGTTCTGAGTTCCTGAATAACAAACGACGATCAATCTTTTGTGAACAACTGATCATATTTTTAAAAATAATGACAAAAAGTAACTCTGTTCTTCACTAGTTATAATTGGACGCTTAAATAACAAACGACGATCGACTTTTCAAACGTTACTGAACAATGCGCGAAACAAAAGACGATCGACAACAAAATAGATTTGAAAGAAAAACGACCTGTAACCCTTCGCTGAATTCATGATCAATAGAGGACGATCAACTTTTTGATCCTATTAGACTTTTTTTTTGACTTTTTGATGGTGATTATGAACTTCTTGACCGTTGTTGAACAATACATGAAGCAAAAGACCGTCGATTTTTGGATTGGCACGAAAAGCAATTGAAAACAAAATAAATTTGAAGAAAAAAGATTAATTTTGAGTTTTCAAATAACAAAAGGCGACTAACCTTTTCTGAACAAACGGTCACATTTTTAAAAATAACGACGTCCGATTTTCAAATGAAAAGCGACAATCGAAAACTCACATTTTTCGACTTTCGAAAGCCATAATTGAAAACAAAAGACTTAAACTAAGAATCACGTAAATCGGCGAATTATTGAACAGAAATTTTTAATTGGATTTAAATACCATCGTCTCTTTGAACATTGTTGAACATCGCGGTCATGTTTTACAAAAAAACTACCAATTGCAAAAAAAACAATTGATTGATTCTTAAATAAACAAATGACGATCAACTTTTTGAACACTACTGAACAACGCGTGAAATAAAAAACGATCGAAAACAAAAAACAAAATAAATTTCAAAGTAAAATCGCGAGCGACGTTCATTAGATACTTGAACAACAGAAAACAATCAATTTTTTGATCATGTTTGAACAAAACGCTCTTACATTTCTCGACTTTCAAAAAAAAAATATAATTGAAAAGAAAAGTCTGAGATAAAATGTTTTTAAAACTAACATTTCAAAAAAAAAAATTAATAAAAACAAATGATCATCAAGAACAAAATAAATTTTAACTAATAATTAAGAATACGGTTACATGTTCTAATTGGACCCTTGAACAAATAAACGATCAACTATTTGAACAATGCTGAACAACGCGTGAAGCAAAAGACGATCGAAAACAAACAAAAACGAAATGAATTTGAAAGAAAAACGACTGAATTCTTGAATAACAAAAGACAATCAACGTTTTGATCACGTTAGATCAAGGCGCATTCAAATTTCTCGCCTGTAATTGAAAACAAAAGTCTGAAGTAAAAATGTCATGTCAAGTGTAAATCGATGAATTATCAACTTTTTGAAATTGTTGAACAACGCTGTCGTGTCTTTAAACCTATCATTCCAAAAACAAAAAAACAAATGATCACTGAAAATAAAAAATATAATTTGAAATAATAATTTAGAAAAAATTTACAAATTCTAATTGGACTCATAAAGAGCAGCGCTGAACAACGCATGAAACAAAAGACTGACGATTTTTGGAAGACACGAATAGAAATTTGAAAAAAAAAAGAAATTTGAAAAACAAACAAACGACGACCAACCTTCTGATCTTTTCTGAACAATTGTTCACATTACTGAATAGCACGCAAAACAAAAGACCGTCGAGTTTTGAAAAGAACGAACGACGATCGAAAACAAAAATAAAAACAAAATAAATTTGAAAGGAAAACGACGCGTGTCGTTCACTAAATTCTTCACCAACAAAAGACGATCAACTTTTTGATCAAGTTTGAACAAAGCGTACCTACTCACGACTTTCGACTGAATAATGCGTGAAACAAAAGACGAAAACAAAAAAACAAAATAAATTTGAAAGAGAAATGACGTTCGATGTTCACTGAATTCTTGAACAACAAAAGACAATTAATTTTTGATCACGTCTGAACGAACTGTACTTACATTTGCCGACTTTAAAAAAAACGCTATAGCTGAAAACAGAAGCCCGAAATAAAAACGTCACGTAAATCGATGAATCATTGAATAGAAATTTTAATTGGAGTCTTAAAGAGCAGCGCTGAACAGCGCATGAAACAAAAGACTGACGATTTTTGGAAGACACGAACAGAAATTGGAAAAAAAAACAAATTTGAAAAACGAACAAACGACCTCTTGATCTTTTCTGAACAATTGGTCATATTAGTTTTTGAACGTTGCTGAATAGCGCGCAGAACAAAAGATCGTTGATTTTTGAAAAGAACGAACTACGGTCGAAAACAAAAATAAAAAACAAAATAAATTTGAAAGAAAAACGACGCGTGTCGTTCAATAAATTCTTCAGGTCACGTAAATCGATTAATCATTGAACAGAAATTTTTATTGAATTTTTGAATACTGATTGGTGACCATCCATTCTTTGAACATTGTTGAACAATGAGGTCGTGTCTTTAAAACTACCAATTATAAAAAAAGTCACCAACAACAAAATAATTTGACGTAGACTTTGTCTAAATTATTAATTGGACTCTTGAACAATAGACGACCCAACTCTGTGATCAGTGCTGAACAACGCGCGAAACAAAAGACGATCGAAAACAAACAAAAACAAAATAAATTTGAAAGAAAAACGACTGAATTCTTGAATAACAAAAGACAATCAACGTTTTGATCACGTTAGATCAAGGCGCATTCAAATTTCTCGCCTGTAATTGAAAACAAAAGTCTGAAGTAAAAATGTCATGTCAAGTGTAAATCGATGAATTATCAACTTTTTGAAATTGTTGAACAACGCTGTCGTGTCTTTAAACCTATCATTCCAAAAACAAATGATCACTGAAAATAAAAAATATAATTTGAAATAATAATTTAGAAAAAAATTTACAAATTCTAATTGGACTCATAAAGAGCAGCGCTGAACAACGCATGAAACAAAGGACTGACGATTTTTGGAAGACACGAATAGAAATTGGAAAAAGAAACAAATTTGAAAAACAAACAAACGACGACCAACCTCCTGATCTTTTCTGAACAATTGGTCACATTACTTTTTGAACGTTGCTGAACAGCGTGTAAAACAAAAGACCGTCGATTTTTGGAAACAATGAACGACGATCTAAAACAAAAATAAAAACAAAATAAATTTAAAAGGAAAACGACGCGTGTCGTTCACTAAATTCTTCATCAACAAAAGCCGATCAAGTTTGAACAAAGCGTACCTACTCACGACTTTCGACTTTCGACTAAATAATGCATGAAACAAAAGACGAAAACAAAAACACAATAAATTTGAAAGAGAAATAGTGTGCGATGTTCACTGAATTCTTGAACAACAAAAGACAATTAATTTTTGATCATGTTTGATATTTAAATACTAATTGGTGGTCATCTACTCTCTGAACATTATTGAATAATGCAGTCGTGTCCCTAAAACTACCAATTCTAAAAAAAAATCACCGACAACAAAATAATTTGACATAGAATTTGTAATTTTTTTCTAAATTATTAAATGTACTCTTGAACAACAGATGACTCAACTCTGTGAACAGTGTTGAACAACGCGCGAAACAAAAGTCGATCGAGAAAACGAAAATAACAAACACAAAATAAATTTGAAAGAAAACATCACGCGCGACGTTCAATGAATTCTTGAACGACAAACGACAATCAACTTTTTGATCAGGTTTGAACAAATCGCACTTACTTCTTTTGACTTTCAAAAAGCCTATAATTGAAAACAAAAGTCTGAAAAGAAAATGTCACGTGACTTGATGAATTATAGAATTTTTAATTGGGTTTTTATATACCAATTCTTTGGTGGTCAATTCTCTGAACATTGTTGAACAACGCGGTCGTGTCTTTAAACTATCAATTCTAAAAAAAAAAAAAACAAATGATCACTGAAAATGAAAAATATAACTTGAAATAATAATTTAAAAATTCTAATCGGACTCTTAAAGAGCAGCGCCGAACAAGCATGAAACAAAAGACGGTCGATTTTTAGAAGATACGAACAGAAATTGAAAAAAAAACAAATTTGAAATACAAACAAACGACGACCAACCTCCTGATCTTTTCTGAACAATTAGTCATATTACTTTTTGAACGTTGCTGAACAGCGCGTAAAACAAAAGACCGTCGATATTTGAAAACAACGAACGACGATCTAAAACAAAAATAAAAACAAAATAAATATAAAAGGAAAACGACGTGTGTCGTTCACTAAATTTTTCATCAACAAAAGACAATCAACTTTTTGATCAAGTTTGAACAAAGCGTACCTACTCACGACTTTCGACTTTCGACTGAATAATGCATGAAACAAAAGACGAAAACAAAACAAAATAAATTTGAAAGAGAAATAGCGTGCATTGTTCACTGAATTCTTGAACAACAAAAGACAATTAATTTTTGATCACGTCTGAACGAACTGTACTCACATTTGTCGACTTTTATGAAAGCTACAGCTGAAAACAAAAGTCTGAAGTAAAAATATCACGTAAATCGATGAATCATTGAACAGAAATTTTAATTGGATTTTTAAATACTAATTGGTGGTCATCTACTCTTTGAACATTGTTGAACAATGCGGTCGTGTCTTTAAAACTACCAATTCAAAAAAAAAATCACCGATAACAAAATAATTTGACATAGAATTTGTCTAAATTATTAATTGGACTCTTGAACAACAGATGACCCAACTCTGTGAACAGTGCTGAACCACGCGCGAAACAAAAGACGATCGAGGAAACGAAAATAACAAACACAAAATAAATTTCAAAGAAAAAAATCACGTTCGATGAATTCTTGAACGACAAACGACAATCAACTTTTTGATCGGGTTTGAACAAAGCGCACTTGCTTCTTTTGACTTTCAAAAAGCCTATAATAGAAAATAGAAGTCAGAAAAAAAGTCACGTAACTTGATGAATTATAGAATTTTCAATTGGGTTTTTTAAATACCAACTCTTTGGTGGTCAATTCTCTGAACATCGTTGAACAACGCGGTCATGTTTTTAAAACTACCAATTCTAAAGAGAAAAGAAAACAAATCAACAAGTTTTTAGAACTACCAATTCTAAAGAGAAAAGAAAACAAATCAACATCGAAGCAAAACAATTTAAGACAATTATTTGAACTCCTAAACAACAAATGACGATGAGATTTGTCAAATAGGCGCAAAACCAAATAAGCTTCAGGGATTTCGTGGTTAGATTGCGAACGAATATAAAACCAAACTGAATTAATTATTTAAATCGTTCTAACGCAATTCGGGATTAATAAATGCAAGATAAAATCAAAAACACGATCTGTTTTCCAACTCGAGGCAACTTCGTCCTCAGAACTTCGGCCATTACAGTTTTAACATGCGTCCCGAATTTCCTCTTCGTCAATATCGTAAGCATAACACTTAAACGGAGTTATAAAATGCATATAAACTTCCCTGCATAATTTTTACGGAACGTAAACTACTTTTGTCATTCGTTTTAACGCGCGCGATTTTGGTGGAGGCGCCAGGATTTTACCTCGCCCAAAGTTTTCCTTCTTAACTAATTATTGTATAACACTGTGCTTAGTGAGCTTTGTTATATCAAAGCAAATTTGCCTTGAATATTGAAAAATATTTAAAATTAATAAAATGCCTTCCGTTAGAAAATGAACAAACACACAGAGTTTCTTTCTACTGAAAAAAAGGAGCAGTTAAGTACAGCCGCAGCATAAACGTTAATTGTAAGTAATCTAGCTTTAGTGGCGGCTTCAGTAAGTTTCTTTCTCTTTCCACTTTTTGATATTTGACTTCCTTAACATGCGAGCAGTTCTTCTGTGGGTCTGTCTTGTGGAAAGCTTTGGAATTTTCCTACCACCACTATGCTTATTGGCCTTTCGTAGATTTCTAATTGTTTCTTTCATCTCAGCTACGTTCTAGCGTTCACCTCACTTTCCATAGGCATTCAAAAGTAAAACGCGCAAGTCCCCATCAAAAGAGCAACGTCATCAAAGCTCCCTCCCGTTTCAATCCTAATAATCCGGGCTCCTCAAATTTACCAACACTTAAAACCTTTTCTTCCTTCATCCCCTATTTAAGTACATCCCGGTGTTTGCAGTGAAATACCGAATTTCATTCGGCGCTGATTAAACACCGTAGCAACTGCTCCCAAGATTTAATATTTGCCCTAGTCGGGGGCGTCTGACTTGTTTTATTTATTTTCGAGCGTTTCGTTTTTAATTGAAAAGAGCCGCACGCTAACTGCGCCCGACAGTCGGGCCCGCGCGCTTTATTATTCGTTTCGGGGAAGGCCCCCGCCCGACAGAAAATATTAATTACGCCGACGAGGGTCCGCATGAATTATTGTTGGCCGCGCTTAATAATGTAAGGACCTATTAGGGTTATTAACGCACACGGTTCGCGGCCCACGGGCGATCCATCCTCCAGGAGGATAGATTTTAAGAGAGGCAATCCGTTTGAGTTATTGGCCCTGTGTGTTTCGTGATAATGGCCGTGATTTACTGTGTTACCAACGATTTAAAGCTCGTAAATTGTAATAGTTGTTAGACCAGTCTAACCTTCTCTCTCTTGCTAGAGAATTTAAAAAAAATCACCACGAGCATGTCCACGCGAGTAGTAGAAGCATTAAAATAATGACGCAGTACTTATACAGATTGAAGACTTTCACTTTCGCCAATCGAATTTATTCAAAACAAACAGAAAATTGTTTTGCCGCCTCTTGAAACTGAAGCCTTGTAGTTTATTGAAGTTTATTTAAGCAAAGTACACCGAATCGATTTTAATAAATAAAGCCCACATAAGAACTAATAACTGGGTCAGAACGATGTGGAAAAAGCTTTTAGTTTGTCATTTACGTCGCCGTGTGCAACATTTATGAGCACGAGCCGCGAGTAAGTCGTTACATCATCATTAGACTCGTTTGCGTCTTCTTTTTCTTCCTCTCGCTGTTTGAAACTTTGCTGCCGCCCCGGCCGGCATTGTCTTCAACTTCAACTAATTGTTTCTTGCACATCTTGTGCACACGCTGGAAATTTAATATCGCGCTAATGAAAATCGTTCCCTTTCTAAGCCAACGTTCTAATCCAAACAACGTCGTTGTGTGTATATTAAGTTGTGCGCCGCCAAATATTTAGGTTTCACAGGGGGAGAGAGGGGGCGGTTAATCTGATTAGCGTTTCGGGCGATTTCTGCGCCCTCGTAAGAACCATTACGGATGATGGAGTGCGGACTCGGGCGTACTTTATGGAAGCTTGTGGCCATTGTGTTTCCCTTTGAGTTTGGGTGTTTTCCGTATTAACACCGTAATACCTTCGGATCGTTAACTCGTAAACGTCTTATGTGTTTCGCAAAGAACCCGCGGAGGCTTCGAGGACCGCATTTGCTACAAGCCACTTAAGACGATGACTAAAGGATATTAAAGCAACAATTTTTTTGTTCAAGCTTTCCCATCGCGATTATTCCGTTAAGAGAAAATATATTACGTAATTGAAAAACAAATTTTTAAACCGGAAAATTGTTATAACAAGTTTCCGGGCAAAATTATTTCAATAAACCACCCAGGAGAAATTATCTCAATAAACCCCAGAGCACCTCGACGAGCGCGGTCACCTGAATTTAATAAATCCGGAAAAATTAATAATGCAGGATCTGAGCGCGTGCGCTCCTCTTCTTCGTCCGGTTGCGTTCTAATTCAAGCTTTCAACCTAGCCAGGCAATCCTGCATCCTGAATGGCAACATATTTTAATAAAATCCTTGCAGCGCTCTGGAATTGCACAAAAGTATTTACAACTTCCGCCGCAAGGATACGCGCTTCTTTGTGCGAAAACTCGTATATTTACATCGTCGTTTTTAAATTTATTCTACATCCCTCTTTTAAAAAGAAAACATTAAACAAATTCTTTATCCATCATATCCACTCGTTTGAAAACGCCGTCGAGTATCTCCTGCACGTGATCTTCATCGGGTATGATCACCTCGTCCACCACCAAACCCATTTGGAATTTGTCGTCGTAGGTAACCAGCGAAAATCCCACCCCTGAAACACACCCTCAAAAACAAATCACAATTACACTCGCTTTAATTACCAATCGACAAATAATTCGGTACCCAAAACACCAGGTTCCTCAAGACGTGTCCGCCGATGTGAATCTTTTGGAACCCGGGTAGGTTACTGAACGCGATCGTGGGGACGTCGCCCATTTTCAGGAAGAAGCGAAGGAAGGGCGTAGGAAGCAAGTCGCAGAAGACGTGCAGCAAGCAGTGGTTAATCTGAAATTGCGAGAAAGTTCAATTTCGTGGAGACTGGGGCGGAAAAACTTGCCCAAACGTCGTGCGATCTGGTGCTCTGGGAGTACGCCCTTTGCACCTTCAGGAACCTCTGGAAGAGCGTTTCGTTTCGAGTGAAAGCCACGGGTAATTTCATGGAAGCCATCGAGAATACGTTGGCCAATTCCGAGTGGTCGAAATTCAGGTCGTTACGGTCAGCCATCGCCATGAAGGAGATGGTTACGTCTTCTGGAGGAGGCTGTGCTTTCTGCAACATACGAGTCCTCTATTGCCATGACAGTAAATTAATTTATGTACGTCAGGGGAAGACCACTGTACCAGAAATGATTATTCGACTCAAACTTCCTTCTTTTCTTACAATGTGTCTTTGCTATACTATTTCAAAAAATAATACCGAGTTTCGCATTTTTTTAATTTCCACGATAACCAATCAGAAAGCTCGTTTTTATAATGCAACAAAGCAACGCCCACTGCCACTCGCTCAAATCAAAAAGCAACTCGTTCTTAATGTGACGCCCCTTTTCATTTAATCCAATTCGTGATTAACCAATAAGCAAATAATGAAGTCACTTTTACTACTTCATACCAGAGCACACATCTTACAGTTTTATGCGGTATTCCATTATTTTCCGTTCTTAAATATTTATATTTTCTGATTTTCGTGACGAACCGAGCACCGATTGGCCTGAAAAAGTTGAAAGGGAGAATACGTCGCAATCATTTGAAGTAAAAAGTCGGGAGCCACAGTCTCACACCTTCAAAACAACCAATCAGAATGCTCATTCGTTATGACGACACGAAGTCAACGCCTCTCCTCTCAAATCACAGCGAATTAGAGACGTGTTCTTAATGTGACGTCAGAGAACCGCCCATTTTCACTCAACCGAGTTCGCGATTAACCAATGGAACAAAAGACGATCACTATTAACTTATATTGATCAGTATTAACTTACTCAAAAAAAAAAAAAACTAAACATATTCACATTTTACGTTTAGAAATTGGTCGCTAATGTCATACAACAATGAAACGTTAAATTTTTAAAAATCATAATAAAAAAAATTATACCCAAAGTAAAGGTGTCTTTTCTTCGAAAACAAAGGCGATCAGTACCGTATTCCTTCCAATAGCTCTTCCTTTTCGAATAAAAAAAAACTTTAACGTTTAGTTGGCAACATTATTATTAACAACAATTCGCGTGGCATTCATTCATCGCATTCCTTCGAGACAAAAACCGAGATCGCACGTTTCCGTTCCTCCTAGTCTCAAAATAACCAATCAGAACACTTATTCGTTATGACGACGCAAAGTAATGCCCACTTCGAGTTCCTCAGCTCAGAAACCAACGAATTGGAGCGCAGGTTCGTAATTTGATGGCAGAGAAACGCCCATTTTCACTTAATCGAAAGCATGATTAACCAACCAAAAAAAGCGAGGAAGTTTAAGAATTCATGTCCACCTTCCACCTTTCTTCGGAGGTGGCCACGCAGACAATATTATTTTTACTGAATAGTTTGAATCGCGATCACTTTTAGACACGACATTGCTTCTGCTGAAGAGGCCTAAAGAAGGGCAGAAACAACTTTGCAAAAGATGCTCGAGGAATCCAAACCCGATTTGCAACATCTTTTTAATTATTTTTACTGTTCGACATCAGAGTAAGCATCTCACAGGACCTTCCAGTTTCATTCAAAACGGGTCTCTGCAGATCTTATTGTTCTGAGACATTTTGGAAACAGGCAGATTGGCTCGAATGGTTTAAAAAAAGAATGTCCTCCGTGGGCTCAAAACAACCAATCAGAATGCGTACTCGTTGTGACGACACGAAGCAACGCCCACTGAATCAGAGAACAACGAATCAGAGCACTTACTCTTAGGGCTAACGGCAGAGGGACGCCCATTTTTACCTTCTAACCAATAGCAAAAGAGGCAGTGCCACAATCACCCCAACTTCTTTGAATTTGAGAGCAACCACTCAGACGATAATATTTTATTCCATCTCTTCAGTTTTCGAGAAATTTACTCTTCCGACTTTCGTGACGTACAATACACTGATTGGCCTAAAAGACAGACGGAAAAGACGAATGCCGGCACTCTTTCACTTTTCGAAAAGTAACCAGAGAGCTCATTCGATGTGACGACTTCGTCACTTGAAGCACCGCCCACTGCCACTCCCACGGATAAGAGAGGCGTAAGGCATTGCAATCTTTTGAGACAAGAACCGGGATATGAAAACAATCGATTAGAGGGTGTTACCGTGCTAATTTTAATTTGAGAGCGTGCTGATTTTAGCCAATGAGAAACGTCTCAGAATCCGACGTGATAATTGGTCCGGAGAAGTTCGCTGAACTGAAACGACTAGGGGGGTACGATAGTGAGAGTGAAGAGTGAGTAACAGGGACCCAGTGTTGCCAACTGACACGCTGAAATTGCAAATGCGTCAATGACGGTCCATACAACGAGCCTGCGTCAACGCAGCTTAGATTGGGGGTGTCGTAGCGGAGCTTTTACAACCCGTTTGGCAACACTGCTGGGATGTTCGCGAAGTGTAAAAAGAAGTGCGTGAAAAGCCGGTGAAGTAGACGCGTAAACGATATAAGCCCCGCCCCTTTTCTACTCAAACGGTAGAAGACTCACACTCGCGTTCTCATGGGCTGTCTCGTTTTTATTTTTGTAACCACATCTCGTAGCGTTTTGAATGAATTGTTTTGATTTCTGCGCGTTGATTATTTCACAATAATAAAAGTTTAGGTGGCGAAATTTACGCGAAGTTGATTTGTTACTCTATGGCGATGCGTGAATTAAAGCCACGCCCACCGTCGACCATTTTGGTGGCGAACTTTACGCGAAGTTGATTTCTTGCTTTATGGCGGTGCGTGAACCAAAGCCACGCTCACCGTCGACCAATCACGCCGCAAGAAGTGACCGACGACGTGCTTGACTTTAATGCAACAAAAAGGAACGCCCATTATCACTCCCTCGAATTTGAGATTAACCAATAAGAAAATGAGTTAGCCGCATTTTTTATTCTTGAAACGTATAGGACGCCGATTGGTTTAAAATTCTACAGCTTACTGAAGATTGGTGATAGATGGATGATGAGACTAGGAAACAAAAGAGGCAGAACAAATAGAAGAAGTAGTTTGTGCTCATCAAGGTCAAAATTATCATACTCACTTTGCTAAAATAATCGGCCAGGCTAGCCGATATCGCCGTCAAAATAACGCTGGAGAACGACGCCCCCTCAACCCTCCCCTTGATCCTCTTGATGACTTTCAAGTACCTCCGCTCGCGTTCCACGTAAAACCCCACCCTTTTCCGCCCCGACAAATTCGGATTGCGCAAAACATTTGCATCCGCGCGATTCAAGGATAAAATCAGATGTGAGTGCAATTGCCCAAGCTCCTTGATTCCGGCCCAAACTTTCCCAGTCGGCGCCCCTTGAATTTTGGGCACGTTGAGGACCGAAACGCTTTCATCGGAGATTTCTTTGACCAACAAACTAAGCAACGTCATGCCATCAGCTATCGCGTGGTGTATTCGAATTAGCAGGGGAAATTGGTCTTCCAAGTCGATAGGTTGGGTCCCGACCAGCAGTTCCCAAGCGGCGGTGTTTTGTTTGGGGAGCGGTTTGTTGCAGTAATCCTGGATCGTCTTCCCCAAGGTTTGAGGCGCCGGTAGTTCCCGGACGACGTCATCCACGACCAGCTGGTTTTTCACCAGGAAGTTGTAGCCCATGAAACTTCGGCGGACGCAAGTGAGGCGAGTCGATCGGAAAAATCGTTTGGCGCACACTTCCCTGACGTACGCCAAAAAATCGGCACTGCTTTTATCGAATTGGATGATTAATAGATAGGTGACGATGTTGTTGCTGCCCTTGTCGGCGCAGGTCCAAATAACGTCGGGGCCTTTTAGTAAACCCCCGAAATCTCTCTGGTATTTTAACCAGAGGATAAAAGTGATTAGGGTCTTGTAGAGTAGTAGTGGTAGTATTGATGTGTAGACGAGTGTAGTTGCGAGCGTGGCCAAAATCATGAGGGTCACATTTTTTAAGGCGGAACTGCACTTAGTGGCGTTCTGGAAACAAAAGAAATATTCACGCGGGCATCAGTTGCAAGCATAGTGTAGAAGCGGCCTTAACATGTAGCTGTGTAGAATTTTACTTGCAAGCTTAATGTGGAAGCGGCCTTAATTTTAAAATTAAAATTAAGCTGTGGGGTGGCGTTTTTAATTCTTGCCCCACGTAAACATGTTTAGAAGTAAGGCCGCTTCCACACTTACCGATCGTATCACTCACTTTTAAGACCGCGTACGTGCAAGCGATGACTTCAAAGAACCGCAAGAAAACACCTAAAATTTCATATATGTATACACCACGTGGAGAGTTTATTAAAACAGAAAAAAAGGGGGAAACTCACTGAATTGTTTGCCGACGTACATTTCGTAAATAATTTGCCGATTTTCCGCAAACGCGCGTTTTATTCGCATCCCCCCTTCGCTATTTAAATTAAATTCGTTCGATTTGCATCAAGGTCTGCCTATTTACAACAATCATAACTGTGAGAATCTACAACATTTCAAATCTTGCATGCATTATGACGAGACCTGCTGCTAAAGTACATTAAATTGAGTTTGGTTTTTCATGGCGTATTTACATGCATAATTTAAATGGGTCAATGTTATGATAAAAAGGGAAAGAAAAAAGCTATTAGTAGTGGAGTATAAAGCGAGGAACGATGTTATGTTTAAGATCATTCAGTTGGAGCAGGCAATACAGTTTCGTTTATACTGGAAAGTTTAAATGCACATTTGTTTTTCATAACAAACACCCAGTATATGATACTGCATTAATTTATAAACGTTGTTAAGGCACGCTCTTCAATTATTTTTTTTAAAAAAAAAGGTAATGTGTGTCCGGCCTTAAACATTTCATCCATAATTTTCGTTTCGATTGTTTCCTAAAATTAAAAACGTACAAAGCAGGGGGTGATAGTGATAAGTAGACTACGATTTCTCATTATAGCCGCCGCATAATAAACTTTTAATGCGCACAGAGAAAATTACAGAGAACCGTAAAATATTTTATGGCGTGAAAACAAAGGAATAAAATAGGCGTTTAATAAGAGTTGTTATATAAATTTACTTGTTTAATACGATCGATAATAATAATAATTGAAAGCTTAAAGTAATTTAAGGCCGTGTTTCCACTGCCATCGTATGACAACGTTATGTTTCAGGTACGCCGTTATAACAACGATCGTAATAGTCCTATGCACTTTAATATCAGTGTAATGCACAATTAAATATTAATTTGATGTTTATGGCTCTATGGAAAATCTACAAAGTATTACGGGAATTCTCTAAGATGCATTTTTAATTCACTTCCTACAGCTTTTGGGTTCAAGAACTTAGTCTTCCGAAAATGAAATGTGATCGACGATAACCTGAAGCAGCAGCCTTATTCTACGACCTCACCAAAGCCTTTGATAGCTTAAATATTAAATACATTCTTCACAAATTAAATAGTGTGACTTTCAGGGGTGTAGTCAATAAATGGTTTTACTACTAACGGCAAAGGAACGCCCACTTTCAAGCTCTAACCAATTGGAAAATGAGGGATGAACGAATGAATTTGAGAGACAATATTATTTTGTTGTATCCCTTCAATTTGTGACTTTCATGACGTACTTTACAGCGATTGGCCTAAAAGGCAGACGGAAAAGTCGAATACCGGCACTCTTTCACTCTTTAAAAAGTAACCAGAGAGCTCATTCGCTGTGACGAAACGAAGCACCGCCCATTGCCACTCCCACGAATAAGTAAGGGGTAAGGCGCTGCATTCTTTTGGTCGCTAATGTCATACAAAAATGAAACGTTCAATTTTTAAAAATCATAATGAAAAAACTATACCCAAAGAAAAAAACGAAAGAAGGTGTGTTTCCAACGAAAACGAAAGACGATCGTGGGGACGTCGCTCATTTTTAGGACGGAGCGAAGCAAGGGCGTTGCAAGCAAGACGTGAATTACGTAATTGAAAACGTAACGAAGTAAAAAACAACGGAAAATTGTTATAATAAATTTCCGGACAAAATTATTTCAATAAACCACCCAGGAGAAATTATCTCAATAAACCCCAGAGCACCTCGACGAGCGCGGTCACCTGAATTTAATAAATCCGGAAAAATTAATAATGCAGGATCTGAGCGCGCGCGCTCCTCTTCTTCGTCCGGTTGCGTTCTAATTCAAGCTTTCAACCTAGCCAGGCAATCCTGCATCCTGAATGGCAACATATTTTAATAAAATCCTTGCAGCGCTCTGGAATTGCACAAAAGTATTTACAACTTCCGCCGCAAGGATACGCGCTTCTTTGTGCGAAAACTCGTATATTTACATCATCGTTTTTAAATTTATTCTACGTCCCTCTTTTAAAAAGAAAACATTAAACAAATTCTTTATCCATCATATCCACTCGTTTGAAAATGCCGTTGAGTATCTCCTGCACGTGATCTTCATCAGGTATGATCACCTCGTCCACCACCAAACCCATTTGGAATTTGTCGTCGTAGGTAACCAGTGAAAATCCCACCCCTGAAACACACCCTCAAAAACAAATCACAACCTCACTCGCTTTAATTACCAATCGACAAATAACTCGGTACCCAAAACACCAGGTTCCTCAAGATGTGTCCGCCGATGTGAATCTTTTGGAACCCAGGTAGGTTGCTGAACGCGATCGTGGGGACGTCGCCCATTTTCAGGAAGAAGCGAAGCAAGGGCGTAGGAAGCAAGTCTCAGAAGACGTGCAGCAAACAGTGGTTAATCTGAAATTGCCAAAAAGTTCAATTTCGTGGTGACTAGGGCGGAAAAACTTGCCCAAATGTCGTGCGATCTGGTGCTCTGGGAGTACGCCCTTTGCACCTTCAGGAACCTCTGGAAGAGCGTTTCGTTTCGGGTGAAAGCCACGGGTAATTTCATGGAAGCCATCGAGAATACGTTGGCCAATTCCGAGTGGTCGAAATTCAGGTCGTCATGGTCAGCCATCGCCATGAAGGAGATGGTTACGTCTTCTGGAGGAGGCTGTGCTTTCTGCAACATACGAGTCCTCCATTGCCATGACAGTAAATTAATTTGTGTACGTCAGGGAAAGATCACTGTACTAGAAATGATTGACTCAAACTTCTTTTCCTACAATGCTCCATCGCTATACTATTTTCAAAAAAAAAATCTAGTTCCGCATATTTTAATTTCCACGATGACCAATCAGAAAGCTCATTTTCGATAATGCAAGAAAGCAACGCCCACTGCCACTCGTTCAAATCAAAAAGCAGCTCGTTCTGAATGTGGCGCCCCTTTTTATTTAATCCAATTCGTGATTAACCAATAAGAAAATAATGAAGTTAAACAATCGCGAGCAGTCATTTTCACTTCTTCATACCAGAGCACACATCTTACAGTTTTATGCAAAAGCGGTATTCCATTATTTTCCGTACTTAAATTTACATTTTCTGATTTTCGTGACGTGCCGAGCAGCGATTGGCCTGAAAAAGTTAAAAGGGAGAATACGTCGCAATCATTTGAAGTAAAAAGTCGGGAGCCATAGTCTCACACCTTCAAAACAACCAATCAGAATGCTCATTCGTTATGACGACACGAAGTCAACGCCTATCCTCTCAAATCACAGCGAATTAGAGACGTGTTCTTAATGTGACGTCAGAGGAACGCCCATGTTCACTCAATCGAGTTCGCGATTAACCAATGGAACAAAAGACGATCACTATAAACTTATATTGATCAGTATTAACTTACTCAAAAAAAAAAAACTAAACATATTCACATTTTACGTTTAGAAATTGGTCGCTAATGTCATACAACAATGAAACGTTAAATTTTTAAAAATCATAATAAAAAAAATTATACCCAAAGTAAAGGTGTCTTTTCTTCGAAAACAAAAGACGATCAGTACTGTATTTCTATCAATAGCTTTTCCTTTTTGAATAAAAAAACTTTAACGTTTAGTTGGCAACAATTCGCATAACATTTATCGCATTCCTTCGAGACAAAAACCGAGATCGCACGTTTCCGTTCCTCGTAGAGCCTCAAAATAACCAATCAGAACACATCTTCGTCATGACGACACGAAGTAACGCCCACTACGATTTCCTCAACTTAGAAACCAACGAACTGGAGCGCTTGTTCGTAATGCGACGGCAGACGCCCATTTTCACGTAATCGAAAGCGTGATTAACCAACCAATTAAAAACGAGGATGTTCAAGAATTCATGTCCACCTTCCACCTTTCCACACAGACAATATTATTTTTACTGAATAGTTTGAATCGCCACATCTTACGATAACTTCCGCGATTAACCAATACAACAAAAGACGATCATTATTAACTTATGTCGATCAGTATTAACTTATTCCAGAATGAAAAAGTAAACATATTCAAATTTTACGTACAGTCACGAGCAAAAAAATTGGTCGCTAATGTCATGCAAAAATGAAACGTTCAATTTTTAAAAATCATAATAAAAAAATTATACTCAAAGAAAAGAACGAAAGAAGGTGTGTTTTCATCGAAAACAAATGACCAACAGTATTGTATTTCTATCCGTAGTGTTTCCTTTTTGAATAAAAAAACTTTAACAGTCGGTTGGCAATATTGTTGGTACCATTCTCAATTGCAGAAGAACTTCCTCGGAGCTGCTGCTGCTGCTGCTGGTTGTTGCTGCTACTTCTCGTTAGTCTATGAGATTGACCACCAACACCGCCAGCAGCAGCAGCAGCCCCGAGGAAGCTCTTCTGTAATGGAGAACGAAACGTCGGCAGTGGAAGCAGTCGTGACGCGGTTTCAACCGGAAGCCAGTTTAATGTTTGATAAAAAAAAACATGTGAACGCGAAAGTGAGGAAGTAAAAGCGAAGGTATTCACCTTAAAAAAAAAACTCGACAGATCAGATGGTTTTTGTTTCTCCATTAAAAAAAGTCCGGTCAATGTCAAGACCAAGCAAACGTCCATATACGTCTTTTTTTTTAAACTGACGTCTAGAATTTTTTTTTTTCATTTATTTAAAAGTGTGAGGTTACGTAATCTTTCCAAAACAAACGAAATTATCCATCAATAAAAAAAAAAGTAAATAAAAAGGTCGGACGTCTTTTGTCTTTCCGTTCAAAAGTCAATGAGATCAATCCATAACGAATTAAAATATCCATTGTTGAAATGAAAGTCATTTTCATTATTATTATTATTATTATTATTATTATTATTAGTTGTCTGTTGTCATTGTATTCAGGTGTTTTATAAATAAGGTTATTGGGACGTAATTGAAAGCGCCTGTCGTTTCAAAAAAATCTCGCAGATGCTCTTTTGTTTTTCCATAAAAAATGTGACATCAAGTGAAAGGAAATGAAAGTGTCCATGCTAAGGTGTCTTTTGTTTTAACGATTTTACAGATGAAACCGTCACTTGTTTTATTGAAAAGTGCGAAGTATTTAAAAGAAATTTTCTGAAATCGTCGGATTCTCATAAAAGTGACAACGGATTGAGTGCTTGCTACTTATTGAAAAAATGGTGGACAATTTGCCTAATTGTCCGCTTTCCGTTTATAAAAATTTAAAACTCATTTTCTCATGTTGCCAAATTCGGGCAACATTCCCGTAAAAAGGAGAATTATACAGGGCGTTAAAAGAAGTATTGCAATTGAACTATTTCGGAGATGCGAAATATTTTGCGTTTACACAATTTTTTTTTTTAAATTTATCTACGAGCAAACTAACAATATTTATGAACAAGAAATTGCAAAAAGTCACACGAGATGTTCAAGGTGTCCTCCCTCCGTGTTTCAGTGGCTATGACATCTCTGAAGCTTGAACGTGAACGTTTCGTATCTCCGAAACCATTCCATTTGTGGACCCATGTTTATTGAGACTTTTCTGCATATTTTGGGCCCCCCTCGTCAATGTTTTATTAACACCACATAAGCAAACAGTTTAAAACGTAAAAATCAACGAAACTATGTTTTTCCCAACAAATACAAACTAAGATTTTCCAAAGCTATATACATTTATCGCATTCCTTCGAGACAAAAACCGAGATCGTGCGTTTTCGTTCCTCGTAGCCTCAAAATAACCAATCAGAATACTTATTCGTTATGACGACACAAAGTAACGCCCACTACGACTTCCCCAGCTCAGAAACCAACGAATTGGATCGCTTGTTCGTAATGTGACGGCAGAGGAACGCCCATTTTCACTTAATCGAAAGCGTGATTAGCCAATCAATAAAGAAACGAGGAAGTTTAAGAATTCATGTCCACCTTCCACCTTTCTTCGGAAGTAGCCACGCAGACAATATTATTTTTACTGAACAGTTAGAATCGCAACATCCTGCGATCACTTTTTGACACAAACAAAGATAAGTCAAAAGCAATACGTGATTACAAAATACAGAACAGAAAGTTTTAAAACAACGAAAACTATTGTTCTTTAATTTGGATACATTTCTACATTTTTAATTCACTTCCTAGTGCTTTTGAGTTCAAGAACTTAGTCTTCCCAAAATGAAATACGACCGATCATGATAATCGAAAACTTAAAGTAATTTAAGGTCGTGTTTTCACTACATCCTCCCGTATGATAACGTTATGTTTCAGATACGCAGTCGTAATAACGATCATAATGCATTTTAATGTCAGAATTATGGACAATAATATATTAATTTGATGTTTATGGCTCTATGGAAATGCAGAAAGTACAATGGGGATTTTCTAAGAAATAATTACTTTGAAGGCAATAACGCTATCAATGCCATCTTTGAACTCTCTCACTCGTTTTTTAATTCCTTTGAGAATTTGAAAAAAAGGACACAAACCAAGGATGATCGAAGGTATCGAAAGATAAGTCAAAAACAATGGGTGATTACAAAATTAGGATGAATATACATATACTCGATTATTAATATCGTTCTTTCATTTGGGTACACTTTTGCATTTTTAATTCATTTCTTACAGCTTTTGAGTTCAAGAACTTAGTGCTCCGAAAATGAAATCGTACTTATATAAGTGAGGGAGTAATTCTCTTTAATAAAAGACCAAGAATAAGGGCTGTTAAAAACGCAGAAAGAAACGTCCTTAAAAGGCAAAGAAGGAGATTATTGTCCCTTAATAACGTTCGTTTAATTTGACTATCGTTTTAATTCACTTTCTACAGCTTTTGAGTCCAAGAACTTAGTCTTCTGGAAACGAAATCATACTTAAATAAATGTGGGGGAAATTCTCTTTAAGAAATGACTTTAAAAGGCAAAGAAAGAGAGTTTCAGTGACTCTTAATCTAGATTCCAACGCTGCTTGTTTTTATTTAGATCCAAACCTTAAGTATCTCATCTTGCCTCACTTTCTTCTTCGGCATCGCGACCGAACGGTTCGGTTTTTAAAACAATTCTATTTATTCACGAAACAAAGCAATATTTGAATAATACATAGATATATTTAATAACTTTATTGATTGGTAAGCACAAACTTTATGAAAACTTATTTCATACGTTTGCACACAACGTTTCTGCTTTAGGAAGATGACTGTCATACATGAAGTAAGGTATGAAGTAAGGTATACATGAAGCAAGGTATTAGTAAACAAAATCAAGGTTGCACAGCTGCAAGTTATGAACACCTGAAATATGATATTTAGTGAAGAAGATCAGGGTTACACATCTGCACTATTTACATAAAGTGATTCTTTGTTGTCGTATTTGTAAATTACATTTGGTTGTTGGTTGTATTTTTTTTTTATTAAATTATTTTGGATCTCTTTTTAGTATCACGAAAGGAAAAGCGAACAAAATGAACCCTGTTCTTAAAAAAAATCTAAAAATGGAATTGTGATTGACTTAGTTTAAGTTTTCTTTAGAATTTCTCAAGAAGAAATATTATAAGAAGACTTCTGCTTTTTATCTTAACTTTTGTTTCGTCTTTAAAAGGCAAAGAAGGAGATTATTGTCCCTTAATAACGTTCTTTTATTTTGGGAATATTTTTGCATCTTTAATTCACTTCCTAGAGCTTTTGAACCCAAGAACGAGTATTTCGAAAAAGCTCATTACGTGAAAGCTAAGCTACTTTAACGAGATACTCGTATAACTCACAGGCAGTGTTGCCAGATCGGAGAGGCATTCCCTCTTTGGAGGGATTTCAACATAAAAGGAAGGAATTTGAACAATTGCTACACGGTAGATAAACGGAAAAGGAAGTTTATCCTAATTTTAATTGCACTAAAAACAAAACACAAATCTAAAACGCTTTGTTCACGTTCATTTATAACAGAAAATACTGAAATGGTAAAAAATGAAAAGATAATAATAAAAAAGTAAAGGAAGTTCTTTGTTTTTAAATACAAATAAAGAGAATTAAAAAAATAAAATTATTCCGCGATGAACTCACACAAAACCCATTTCGTTAATGAACCCCCCCCCCTTTCTGTCCTAATAAGCCGCATCGATCCTCAATGCAGTTAATCATCTATCAAGCCCTGACGTGTATGGATGTCTTGAAGTTCTGCGGAGAGATTAAAATGGATCGGCGATAACAACACCAAAACCAGTTGGGGCCTCCCCTGTTTATCATTTTTTTTCACTTCATCCCCCTTTTATCTGCAACATCGCAAACGTTAATTTAACTTTACAGAACTTCTTTTATTAGAGCCTTTCCGTTCAACCGGAACCGGAACATTTTTATATATAAAGTCGGACGTGATATATGCCCCCCAGTATGTTCCTTGGCCTAATCTAAAATCAATTGTTTATGCCCTGCTGGCGGCAAATAAGATTTATGGCCCCCACTTCAGAAAGCAAAGCGGATTTATAAGCTACTTCCGGTCGACCAGACATCAAGCCCTGACGCGATTTTCTCCAGTCAAGATTGAAAATGCGATTTTATTTTCGAAAGGCAAACATCGGATTTTATTACGGCAATAAAAGCCCTCCCTCCTCTGAAACTCGGAGGAAGGAAACGACGTGAAAATTTCCCAAAAAAATTCATTGCGTTTCTTTTTGTTTTCCGCTCGCGTTAGGTTTGAGTTGTCGATTGATTGAAAATTTGATTTAGAAGAAAAAAAAAAAGAAAAGAACGCGTGGGGGGCTGGCTACAAAACGGTGTGACTTTTCCGAGTGCGAAAACTCAATTACGGGGGTGGCAAGATAATCCGCGTAGGCCTGAGTGACGCGTTATTTGCTTATGAATTATGGAAGAGGGTAATGAAATAAGGTCACGCGTTTCCATTTTTTTTTTGTGATACTCCCTCGTAATGGAATGGTTATACAGGTGTACATACCATTATCGTTATGTTATTAAACGACCGATGTTAAGTGAGTCACGATTCTACCCTTAGATTTTTTTAGGGAATTTTTAAGGAAAAGGGTCGCTTTAATTGGATTCTCTTTTCGTCATACTAACAACGAAAGTTAAGTTAAAAAGCAGAGGTCTTCTTATAATATTTCTTCTTGAGAAATTCTAAAGAAAACTTAAACATTAAGTCAATCACAATTCCATTTTTAGATTTTTTTTTAAGAACAAGGTTCATTTTGTTCGCTTTTCCTTTCGTGATACTAAAAAGAGATCCAAAATAATTTAATAAAAAAAATACAACCAACAACCAAATGTAATTTACAAATACGACAACAAAGAATCACTTTATGTAAATAGTGCAGATGTGTAACCCTGCTCTTCTTCACTAAATATCATATTTCAGGTGTTCATAACTTGCAGCTGTGCAACCTTGATTTTGTTTACTAACACCTTGCTTCATGTATATCTTACTTCATACCTTACTTCATGTATGACAGTTATCTTCCTAAAGCAGAAACGTTGTGTGCAAACGTATGAAATAAGTTTTCATAAAGTTTGTGCTTACCAATCAATGAAGTTATTAAATATATCTATATATTATTCAAATATTGCTTTGTTTCGTGAATAAATAGAATTGTTTTAAAAACCGAACCGTTCGGTCGCGATGCCGAAGAAGAAAGTGAGGCAAGATGAGATACTTAAGGTTTGGATCTAAATAAAAACAAGCAGCGTTGGAATCTAGATTGAGAGTCACTGAAACTCTCTTTCTTTGCCTTTTAAAGTCATTTCTTAAAGAGAATTACCCCCACATTTATTTAAGTATGATTTCGTTTTCAGAAGACTAAGTTCTTGGACTCAAAAGCTGTAGAAAGTGAATTAAAACGATACTCAAATTAAACGAACGTTATTAAGGGACAATAATCTCCTTCTTTGCCTTTTAAGGACGTTTCTTTCTGCGTTTTTAACAGCCCTTATTCTTGGTCTTTTATTAAAGAGAATTACCCTCTCATTTCTATACGTACGATTTCATTTTCGGAGGACGAAGTTCTTGAACTCAATAGCTGTAGAAAATGAATTAAAACTACAGAAATGTAACGAAAATAAAAGAACAATATTAAGGGCAATAATCGAATAATATATTCCTTTTTGTAATCATCTGTTGTTTTTTATTTATCTATTGTTTCTGTAATATATCTTAGTTTTCTTAAGATAAAAACAGTTTTAAATATTGGAAAAGACGAACAAGTTTTTCATTTATATTTTTACTTAACAATTGACTAATTTTCAGTGCTGAATCTGATATATATATGTATTAGTTTCCTTCGGTCGCCCTTTGTTTTTTTTTTTCAAAACATTTTTTATTTCTTCTTCATATTTACTCCTTCCGCTTGCCTTTTGTGTTTTTTATATTTTTATGCTTTGTTTTGTTCTTCCGACCATCAGAAATATTATCCAAATCAACAAAGCTTTTGTTTTTTTATGACGTGTTTTCTGATTGTTTGTCTATTTTTTTATTCATCTTTTGTTTCTTCCCATTGATTTTGTTTCGTAGTTTCTTCTATTTTGTGTTTGTTTTAATCATTTGTTTTTCTTTTTTCTTCATTTGTACTTCTTCCGCTTGGCTTTTGTTTTTTATGTTTTGGTGCTTTGTTTGTTTTGTTTCTCTAACTTTTCTTTTGTTTCTTTTAATTAAATTTGACATTTTATTGAACTTCGCATATTGCTTTTCATGCTGTATTTTCTTGTTGATTGTCTATTTTCTATTCATCTTTTGTTTCTTCCCACTGATTTTGTTTTTTTTTTTTAATTATTTGTCTGTATTCCTTCTGATGATTTTTAAACTTTCTGGATCGGAATTTGCAACCATTATTTGTTTTCATTCTTTCTTCGATCGTCTTTTGTTTGTGTCTTTTTTAATCGCATTTTTTTTTTTTGGTTTTCCCTTTAATTTTATACCCACACAGGTATATTATTGTTTACTTCTTCCGTTTGCCTTTTGTTTCTTGCTCTCTACTCTATTGATTGTCTCCTTTTGGTAACGTCAGAAATAAAGCAGGTCTCTATTGTCTTTTGTTTTTTTTAAAATACATCTCTTGCGACTGTCACTTGTTTTCCCTTTTTGTAATTACCTTTCTTTTGTTTTTTTTTTTTAAATTTTCGACTCTTTTTTGTTGGCAACGTCAGAAATAAATCACCGCACATATCTTGCTTGTTTTTTTGTTTTTTTTTAAATATTTTTATTGTTTTATTGTTTGAATTAAAAAAAAATCGAAATATACAGAGTGGTACATGAAGTAAGCCCAAATCTTCAGTCCTTATCACCAATTTCCTTTTGGCACTCTACTGTTCTAGACGATTTTTCTTTACCTAGATCATCTCTCTATTCTTTTGCTTATCTCCTTTTTGGAAACGTCAGAAATATAAAGCACGTCGCGATTGCTTTTTGTTTTGTTTTTTAAATATTTCTATTGCTTCTTCCTAAGTCATTTGTTTTTTAATTGTTTTCCAACTCTTCTGTTTTTTTCTTTTTAACGAACGATTCTAGGCGATTTTCTTCTGTTGTTTGTTTCTTCTTTCCGTTTCCTCCTGTGCCCCTCATCTTCTTATATTCACCTTCTTCTGATCGCTCTTTATTTTTTTTGTTTTTCTAATTTTCTATGTTGTTTTTAATTTATATTTCGGGTTTGTTTTTAAATAAAGCATGTATTCCTTGATCTATTTTTTAATACATATTTTGTTTCTTTTGTTTAAATTTTAATTTAAAAAAAAATTCGAATATAAAATATACAAGGTGTTACACGCAAGTCCAAATCTACAGACGTTTCCATCAGTTTTTTCTTTGACATTCCTGTTTTCGTTTTTGCCCTTCTGTCAATGTCAATATTAATTTATTGAACACTCTTCGGTCGCTCTTTATTTATTCCTTGAAATCGCTTTTTGCTTCTTTTCATTTGCCCTTTAAAGACATTTCTTTTTGCGTTTTTAACAGTCCTTATTAAAAAGAATTAATTCTCTCATTTATTTACGTATGCTTTCATTTTCGGAGGACTAAGTTATTGAACTCAACTCAAACCGCTCTTTGCTTGTTTTTTTTTTCAAATAATTTCTTTTGTTTCTTCTTCATTTTTACTTCTTCCGCTTGCCTTTTGTTTTTTCTATGTTTTGGTACTTTGCTTGTTTTGTTCTTCTGATCGCTTTCTTTAACGGTCATCGAAATGTTACTCAAATAAAAGAAGTCTGTATTTTTTTAACGTTTCTCTTGTTTCATTCAATTTAAATCAGTTTTTGTTTAAGTTCGCCTTTTGTTTTTTTTTTTTTATAATATGTTTTCTGATTGTTTGTCTATTGTTTATTCACCTTTTGTTTCTGCCCATCGATTTTTTTGTGTTTGTGTTTGTTTTAATTGTTTTTTTTTGTTTCTCCTTCATTTTCACTTCTTCCGCTTACCTTTTGTTTTTTTTTATGTTTTGGTGCTATATTTGTTTTGCTGTTCTGATCTCCTTTTTTTGTGATCATCAGAAATATCACTCAAATAAATAAAGCGTTTCTCTTGTTTCTTTTTTTTAAATTTTACTTCGCCTTTTGCTCTTCACGCTGTGTTTTCTGGTTGATTGTCTATCTTTATTCATCTTTTGTTTCTTGCCTTCGATTTTGTTTCGTCTGTATTCCTTCTGATCATTCTTAAACTGTCTGCGTCGGGATCTATTGTTTCTTATTCGTTTTGATTCTTTCTTCGATAGTTTTTTGTTTGCGTCTTTTTTAATCGTTTTTTTTATTTTCCCTTTAATTTTATACCTACATAAATATATTCATGTTGACTTCTACCATTTGCCTTTTGTTTTCTGCTTTTATTTTTTTGTTTCTGGATTATCTCTCTATTCTCTTGATTATCTCCTTTTTGGAAACGTCAAAAATAAAGCAGATATCTATTGTCTTTTGTTTTTTCTTTTAATAATATGTCTTGTGACTGTCATTTGTTTTTTCTTTCTTTTGTTTTCTTTTTTAATTTTCGTCTCTTATTTGTTGGTAACGTAAGAAATAAATCATCACACTTAGGTGTTCTTTGTTGTTTTTTTTTTAAATATTTCTCTTGTTCCTTTTGAATCGCCTTCTACTTAATTTTTAATTAAAAAAAAATCGAAACTAAAATATACAGGATGGTACGTGAAGTAAGCCCAAATCTTTAGTGTTTTTCACCAATTTCCTCTTCTCTCTATTTTCCGTTGCCTTTCGTCACTTTTAATTTATTCCCCAACCCCTTTTCGCGAGTGGATGTGTAATTTAATTCCTGGTGTGGGTTGGGTTGGGTGTGAAGGTTTCCTTCGCCTAGAGCCCCCATAGTAGTTTGGAAACGCCATAAAAAGGACCCTATGCTGCCTTTCGTCACTTTTAATTTATTCGCCAACCCCTTTTCGCGAGTGGATGTGTAATTTAATTCCTGGTGTGGGTTGGGTTGGGTGTGAAGGTTTCCTTCGCCTAGAGCCCCCATAGTAGTTTGGAAACGCCATAAAAGGGACCCTATGCTGCCTTTCGTCACTTTTAATTTATTCGCCAACCCCTTTTCGCGAGTGGATGTGTAATTTAATTCCTGGTGTGGGTTGGGTTGGGTGTGAAGGTTTCCTTCGCCTAGAGCCCCCATAGTAGTTTGGAAACGCCATTAAAGGGACCCTATGCTGCTGGCCCTAAGCGAAGATAAGGAACCATTTACTTTTAACCAGGAAAGAATGCTGCTCTAATGTAGCCTACCGTGAGCTCACAAATGACTTTACTTTCGTTCGCAGTCTTCATAGTCACATATCTGAAGGATAGTCAATATTTTGGCTGGGAGCTTTCCGTTCGTGCCCATTATCGTCTGAGAATGTTTACGTTAAGATTGAAGTTCCAATTCCTTTTAGTTTAATAATTTGGAGTTTAAATTAAGTATCAGTCAATTCAACCGATCGATGGGTGCAAGTTAATCGTTCTCACGTGTGCTTGAAGGAGAGACTAGGAACTTTCCGCTCGAGTCCGTTATCATTTGAGATTAGAAATTCTTTTGTGAAGGCATAATTCAAATTCAAAAGTAAATATATTACATAATATATCAGTCTTGAAACCTTCCGGAACCGCAACAAGCGTCCTGATATCGTGTTCCCGACTCCATCCATATCACACGCCATCGGCACCGACACCTTACACAGTTCCGAACTTCCCAACACCGTTTAACGAATGAGTTTACTCCCAACTTCGACAATCTGCAAGCTCCGGCGATTCATCATTATCACCGACGTCGAAGCCGACGACTTTCAAATTCGACCTCCTTTCCCCCGAAATGTTTCTTTTTTTTGGGCGCTCGTCCCTTCTGTGTACCTAAGCGGCTTACTGATGTTTTAGGATCTCCAGCTAATTTCATAATAAAAACAGGGCCCCGAAATTCGAGCGCCCTCGACGCTCTCGCCTCATCGAAGTCGAGTGATGACTTTTCCGGGGGCGCGCAAAGACCCTTCGCAAACGTTGTTTCATTCAATTATTTCTATTTGACTTTAATTTAAAGCGCCCGGAAAACTCGGCGCGGAACTCAATTGGAAAACTATCAGGTTAGCGTGCGACCGAGGACCTTATGCAAATTGGGCGTTAATTAAAGTGTTTGGGAAACGTTCTGAAATGTCATAATGTCAACGTCAAAAAAGAAAGGGAAAAATTCAACCCCCGAACCCGACGAACGAGATGAACCACCTCCGCCCAAGCTCCTCTCGGACGTTCCGATCTATTTCTGGTCGAACGTGGAAGAGGAGCAATCGCTCACGGTCCCCCCACCGACGCCGACGTACGTCACGAACGTGGTCAGTGTCCTCAAGCCAATACCCAACGAATTTCCACCCCTGGCGTCTTTCGAGCTGCCCTACGTCAAAGAGGTGGGCATCAAGAAGTGCATTGAAATCCTTGGGGAGTTCCTGGGATGCACCGACTTCGCCTTCGACTACATCCAATTCTGGTTTCTGGACATGCTCACCGATTGCCTATGGAAGACCCAGGACGAATATAACTTGCGCGAGAAAGAGCAGAAAATCGTGCTGGAATGGGTGATGTACATCTTCAAGGTTATGACAAGTAAGTCTTCACCTCAACACCTTCCTTGCCTGACCGTTTATGTCGTAGACCCCAAGTTGAGTTACTCCAGGAAGAAAATCTTCACCATCTTCAAAGAAGCAATCCTACTGGCGGGTGATGTGATAACAGAGGGCGTCGCTGACGTTCCCCTTCCACACAACTTGTTCACACTCGCCTTGGAGAAGGAAGAAGACCAGCAGGAGGATACTGACGAATCAACGTCGGTTTCCACCATATCCATTTCGACTTCCAAATCGGAAGAAGTAATAGAAATGCAGCTTGATGGCCAAACTAAAGAATACGTCATCGGGAAAGGTCTTGGAGGTTCTGGTAAACAATAATTTTGGGCCAAAAGTTTCCTGCCTCATCCTTTTTTTTTTTTAATAGAGACTTCATCACCCAGCGAGTCATTGGATGATACAACCACCATTGCTACAACATCTACCAAATCAAGTGTAGATGAGGTAAAACTGGACTCTTCAATCATCCAGCCGGAAGAAGAACCAGTTCAGTACAAGGATTACAAGCAATTTTACCAACCGGATCCAAATATACCAAAACGTTTTTTACCTCTACGCGCAGAAAAGGGAGAAAGAACATCTTCCACGTCGTCCGAATCCGATGGTGAAGAAGAAGGCGAAGGCCAAGCGGACTATTCAGGTAAAAAAACCAACACCGACCTAGCGACCCTTTCCCCTTACGGTTGTCTGCGTTTTTAGAAAAACCTTCTTACGTGACTGGTAAGTCCGATCGTATTGTGTTGAAGGCCAGTCAACTCAAAATCCAACTTTAGATTCCGACTACTTGGCAAGGGTCCCCCCAATTGAGACGTGTGAAAAGAAGGACGTCGAAAACAAGCGGTCTTTAAGCACGCAAGCAACTGCGCGAAATGGTTCCATCAGATCGCAAAAAGATTCTTCTTCATCGGCGCAACTCACCGACTCACAGATACTAGCAAAGCTAGCCCAGTATAAACTGTGGGAGCAGAGACTGGTCGACATGGATGACCCTAGAAAGGGTTGGGTCCCTATTAAAGAAGAAAGCCTTGGGCAAGTTAAACCTAGCAAAGCAAAGAGCGAGGATTCTTGCGTAGATGAAGACTTCGACGATCTAATTCGAGAAAGCGAAGACTTTAAGCAAGACAACAGCAAATTAATTAGCATGGGCATGCTATGCGCAATCATCGACTTGGTATTTGAATAGTAAGCAACAATCCGTCGTTCTTGATCGTATTCTTGATCCCCCAATTTTCAGTTTCTACCAGAGTTTCCATTTCACTCTGATTAAATTGGCGACGCAAGCCACACCCGACACGATCGTGCAGGCGCTCAACACCGAGTGGAAAGTCCCTAAGGCCAACAAGGAGGAGCTACAGAAACCGAAACCTCCGAAGAAGGAGAAACCAAAGAAGTCTAAGGAGCGCAAAAAGGAGAAGCAGAAGAAGTCGCCCGGGAAAAGTGATAAACCGCCCAAGAAAGCGAAAGACAAAAAGGGGGGCAAGGAGAAAAAGAGCACGAAGAAGAGCACAAAATCGAGCGACAAGAAGGCGAAGAAACCGCAGAAGCTGAGCAAGGAAGAGAAGGCCGAGCTGGAGAGGCAGCGGAAGCTTCAGGAAGAGTTGGAGGAGGAAAGGAGAAAGATTGAGGAGAACAAGCGCTTCATGTTTCCCCTCAATGATGCTGCCACGGACGAGTTGTTCACGGGGATTTTTGAGGATTGGATGAAACCTGTAGAAAATGAGAAGAAAGAGAAGAAGGGCAAGGGAAAAGGTAAAAAGAAGAAATGATGTGGCTAGTAAGTTCACTGGGGTCGCCTATATATATTTTTTAAAGGGGAAAAGGGAGAGAAGGGGCAAAAATGACGTAGCCAATAAATTTTTCTTCTGCTTCATAATATTTTTTATTTCATACGTTGTGAAGTCATGAAAAGCTGATGGCCAATAACGATTGGCCAATAGGAAGGATCTGCAAGAATCGAAAGCCTAAGAAGGAGAAGATGAAAGCCAATTTTCATTTTGTAGAATTATATATTGGTGCGCCATACACTGTCCAAAACCTGAACTAAAATCGAATGCTACTGCTGCAGTAGCTGTAACAGAAAGGCTTCTGCGGTCATGAAAAGAAAACGCCGCCCCCCCCCCACACACACACACACATACACATAGTTCTGTAACGAAACAGGTGTGTAGGGCTCTAATTTACGCGTTGGCACGAAATTTATAAATTGGGAAATCGGTGGGTTGGTATTTCGTCTGTGGTGGAATCACGACGGCGTCGCGACGCCCGCGCTTTATATTTAGCTTCTAATCGCTCCGAGCGAGTCTAGTGTGAGCAAATGGACCGAAAATAGGGCAGCTATGGATTTATTTAGGTTCGCACGTCACTGTTATTACGAGACGCACATGTCACGGTTTGTGGACTACGTCCTCGAGTGCGCCGTTTATTTTGGGCGTAATTTGTCTTTTATGTAAGTCGGACGGGCGCGCATTTTTGGACCAGACTTTCAATAAAGAAACTATGCAAAGCCCACCACAACTATTCACGTTCATACATACCTACACACCTAGATAGAATATTAACAATAATAATAAAATGTATGTTTCTTTAAAATTTCTTTGCCAAGGTAAAAACTCCAATTAAATTTGAGATTAGAGTACGCCTTGAAAATTGATAAAAAATGATAAAAGTTTGATTTATGAGTAATTAGGGCTTCAAAGCTTATGACAAACGGTGAATGTGTTGGTCACAAGAGGCTGAAGTCTTCGCTTCAATCGTTTGTGGGATTTGCGTTCATAGGTTGATTTGAACGCCCCTATTTAATATAGTCAGTTTCTTTTTGTTTAAGATTAAAAAAGTGATGTTTCTTGACAGTTTAAAATTTTAACTTTACTTTGAAAAACCGTTTGGTATGAAATGTTTAGCTTTTATGTTTCCAATTTTCAAAATCGCACGTTTATGCAAAAAAAAATGTTTAAAAATTCTTACGTTGACATGTGGGTGTTGATTCTCGATAATTTCTGGAATTAATAATTTTTAAATTTAATGTTTGAAATTTTAGCTTCAGTTTGAAAAACAAAAGATTATCGTTTATGTTGGGTTTGGTGTGAAATGTTGTTTCTTTCAAATTCTTGATTCAAACAATTGAATTTCGTTTTTGATGGTTTTCTCACCTACTATTTTTTTTTCTTTTTAATTTGACGTTTTGGTTTTGTTTTGAAAAACAAGAAACTGTCGATTGTGTCAAACCGGACACGAAATGTGTCTCTCTTATAGTTTATCTTTTGTTTAGTTGTGTCGACTTTTATTAAATTTATTTCTTTTTCTAAATTTGATATTTCACGATAGCTTGAAATTTTAGCTTCAATTTGAAAAACAAAAGACTGTCGATTGTGCTGTGTTCGACACGAAATGTTCTTTCCTTGTTTCAAATTTTCGGTTCGAGCAACTGAATTTAGTGTTTTGTTTTTCCTTGTTTTCGGCTTTTAAAATTTGTTCTTTTGTTTAGTTGCGTCGACTTTCGATGGTCTTTTTTTAAATTTATTTCTTTAGTGTTTCACGATAGATTGAAATTTTAGCTTCAGTTTGAAAAACAAGACTATCGTTTATGTTGGATTTGGTGTGAAATATTCGGCGTTTGCTCTTTCTTTCGAATTCTTGACTCAAACAATTGAATTAAGTGTTTGTCTATATGTGGCTTGATTCTTGATAGTTTTCTCAAATAATATTTTCTATGTTTTCTTTTTAGTTTTGGTTATATTTTGAAAAACAAAAGACTGTTGATTGTGTCAAACCGGACATGAAATGTTACTTTTCTTTAGTTTTTCTTTTGTTTAGTTGTGTCGACATTTGATAGTTTTTTTTTAATTTTCGGTTCGAACAACTGAATTTAGTGTTTTGTTTTTTCCTTGTTTCGGCTTCAAAATCGGACGTTTATGTAAAAAAAAAACAAATTATGTGTTTATCGATAGGTACTTGGGTTGATTTCTTAATAGTTTCTCAAATTATTATTATTTATGTTTCTCGATAGTTTGACACTTTGATTTTATTTTGAAAAACAAAAGCCTGTCGATTGTGTCGAACCTGACGTGAAAAAATATCGTGACTTTTGTTTTTCTTTTGTTTTAAATTTTCAGAAAAAATATCTCAGGAAATAGTTGTGTTGAATTTAGATTAATTTATATTTTGAAAAACAAAAGACTGTCGATTGTGTCAAACCGGACACGAAACGTAACTTGCTTTAGTTTTTCTTTTGTTTAGTTGTGTCGACTTTCGATGGTCTTTTTTTAAGTTTATTTCTTTTTCTAAATTTAGTGTTTCAATTTTAGCGTCAGTTTGAAAAACAAAAGACTATCGTTTATGTTGTTTTTAGTGTGAAATGTTTGGCTTTTGTTCTTTCTTTCAAATTCTTGACTCAAACAATTGAATTTAGTGTTTATCGATATATGGGTTGATTCTTGATAATTTTCTCAACTAATATGTTTTATGTTTGTTTTTAGTTTAACGTATTAGTTTTAGAAAACAAAAGACAATCGATCCTCTGACGTTTGTTTCTCTTTTGCTAGTTTTTAGTATTAATGTTTTTATGTTCCTCGATTGTTTGACGTTTTAGTTTTATTTTGAAAAATAAATATTGATCGATAGATTGATCTATTCATTCTTGATACTCTCTTGAATTAATATTGTTTAGTTTGTCGATGGTTTGAAATTTTGGTTTCATTTTGAAGAACGAAAGAAAACGTTCGATCAAGGAGGACAATCGATCCTCTGACATTTGTTCTTCTTTTGTTAGTTTTAAGCATTAACGTTTTTATGTTCCTCGATTGTTCGACATTTTAGTTTTATTTTGAAAAACAAAAGACTGTCGATTGTGTCAAACCGGACACGAAATGTGTCTCTCTTATAGTTTATCTTTTGTTTAGTTGTGTCGACTTTTTTTTAAATTTATTTCTTTTTCTAAATTTGATATTTCACGATAGCTTGAAGTTTTAGCTTCAATTTGAAAAACAAAAGACTGTCGATTGTGCTGTGTTCGACACGAAATGTTCTTTCCTTGTTTCAAATTTTCGGTTCGAGCAATTGAACTTAGTGTTTTGTTTTTCCTTGTTTTCGGCTTTTAAAATTTGACGTTTGTGTAAAAAAAAAATAAACGTTGATCGATAGACTGATTGATTCTTGATACTTTTGGTTTTATTTTGAAGAACGAAAGACTATCGTAGAAAACAAAAGACAATCGATCCTCTGACATTTGTTCCTCTTTTGTTAGTTTTTAGCATTAACGTTTTTATGTTCCTCGATTGTTTGACGTTTTAGTTTTATTTTGAAAAACAAAAGACTGTCTCTATTGTGTCAAACCGGACATGAAATGTGACTTCTTTTTAGTCTTTCTTTTGTTTAGTTGTGTCGACTTTTGATAGTTTTTTTTTTTGTAATAAAAGACTCATCGTTTATGTTGTGTTTGGTGTGAAATGTTCGGCTTTCGTTTGTCCTTGTTTCAAATTTTCGGTTCAAACAACTGAATTTAGTGTTTTATTTTTTCCTCGTTTTGGTTTCAAAATCGGACCTTTATTTAAAAGAAAAAACAAATTACGTGTTTATCGATAGGTACTTGTGTTGATTCTTAATAATAGTTTCTTGAATTAATATTTTTTATGCTTCTCGATAGTTTGACACTTTAATTTTACTTTGAAAAACAAAAGTCTGTCGATTGTCTTGGACCTAACGTGAAATGTTGTGACTCTTCTTTTTTTTTGTTTTAAATTTTCAGAAACGTAAGTTTATGTAAAAAAATGTCTCAGAAAATGGTTGTGTCGAATTTTGATTGTTTTTTTTTAAATAAATTTAATTTATTCCATTTATAGCGCATGTAGTACATTTCGTGAGAAACAAAAGACAATCGACCCTCCGACATCATCTCTTCTTTTGTTAATTCTTTGAATTAATATTTTTTATTTTCGTTGATAGTTTGACGTTTTAGTTTTATTTTGAATAACAAAAGACTGCCGATTGTGTCGAACCTGACGTGAAAAAACGTTGTGGCTATCGTTTTTCTTTTGTTTTAAATTTTCAGAAAGAATGTGTAAAAAAGTCTCAGAAAATGGTTGCGTCGACTTTTGATTGTCTTTTATTTATTTATTAATTTTTTTTTAAATAAATGTTCCTCGATTTTATTTAGTTAGTGTATGTGTGTGTGTACCTGTGTACACTACGTGAAAAACAAAAGATGATTGATCCCATGGCATTTGCTCCTCTTTTGTTATTTTTTTAATTAATATTTTTTTATGCTATAATTTGACGTTTTAGTTTTTAATTTTGAAAAACAAAAGACTCTGGATTGTGTCATACCTGTCATGAAATGTTGTTTTCCTTTTGTTTCGAATTTTCAGAAACGTGCGTGCTTGTAAAAAATGATCGCGTCGACTTTCGATTGTTTTCTTTTTTTTAAATTTAATTCTTTTTATGAATTTTATATTTCTTGATTTTATTTAGAGCGAAAAGACGTTTGACCATCAGGCATTTTGTTTCTCTTTTGTTAGTTTTTTTGAATTAAGTTTTTTTATGTTGTTCGACAGCTTGACGTTTTAGTTTTATTTTAAAAAACAAAAGACGGTCGATTATGTCAAATCTAACGTGAAATATTGTGACTTTTGTTTTTTAAGTTTTCAGAAACGTAAGTCTCAGAAAATAGTTGTGCCGACTTTTGATTGTTTTTTGGATATATTTCTTTTTTCTTTTTTCAAAAATGTTTCTCGTTACTATTTATAGTAATTGTACAATTCGTGAAAAACAAAAGACAATCGATCCTCCGACATTTGCTTCTTTTTTGTTAGTTTTTTGAGTTAGCATTTCCTCGATAGTTTGACGTTTTGATTTTATTTTGAAAAACAAAAGACTGTCGATTGTGTCAAACCGGACACGAAATGTCACTTTCTTTTAGTTTTTCTTTTTTTCTTTTGTTTAGTTGTGTCGACTTTCGATGGTCTTTTTTTGAATTTATTTCTTTTTCTAAATTTAGTGTTTCCCGTTAGCTTGAAATTTTAGCGTCAGCTTGAAAAACAAAAGACTATCGTTTATGTTTTCGGTTTTTCGGTTTTCTTTTAGATTCTTGACTCAAACAATTGAATTTAGTGTTTACCGATATGTGGCTTGATTCTTGATAGTTTTCTCAACTAATACGTTTTATGTTTCTTTTTAGTTTGACGTTTTAGTTTTATTTTGAAAAACAAAAGACCGTCGATTGCATCAAATCGGCCACAAAACGTAACTTTTTCTTAGTCTTTCTTTTGTTTAGTTGTTTCGACTTTTGATTGTTTTTTTTTTTTAATTTATTTCTTTTTCTAAATTTAGTGTTTCACGATTGCTTGCAATTTTAGCTTCAGCTTGAAAAACAAAAGACTATCGTTTATGTTGTATTTGGTGTGAAATGTTCGGCTTTTGTTCTTTCTTTCGAATTCTTGAAACAAACAATTGAATGTGGTGTTTGAATAGTTTTCTCAGCTAATATGTTTTACGTTTGTTTTTAATTTGACGTTTTGGTTTTAGTTTGAAAAACAAAAGACTGTCGATCGTATCAAATCGGTCACGAAATGTGACTTTTTTTTTAGTTTTTCTTTTGTTTAGTTGTGTTTGATAAACAAAAGACTATCGTTCATGTTGTGTTTGGTGTGAAATGTTCGGCTTTTGTTCTTTCTTTCAAATTCTTTCAAAGTCGATCGTGTCAAACCGGACACGAAACGTGACTCTCTTTTAGTTTTTCTTTTGTTTAGTTGTGTCGACTTTCGATAGTTCTTTTCTTTAATTTATTTCTTTTTTTAAATTCGATGTTTCAGGATAGCTTGAAATTTTAGCGTCAGTTTGAAAAACAAAAGACTATCGACTATGTTTTTGATGTGAAATGTTCGACTTTTGTTCTTGTTTCTTTTTAGTTTGACGTTTTGGTTATATTTTGAAAAACAAAAGACTGTCGATTGTATCAAACCGGGCACGACTTTTTTAAGTTTTTCTTTTGTTTAGTTAAGTCGACTTTCGATAGTTGTTTTTTGAAATTTATTTCTTTTTCTAAATTTGATATTTCACGATAATTTGAAAAACAAAAGACTGTCGACTATGTTGTGTTCGGTGTGAAACGTTCAGCATTTGTTGTCCTTGTTTCAAATTTTCGATTCAAACAATTGAATTTAGTGTTTAGTTTTTCCTTGTTTTCGGCTTTCAAAATTGGACGTTTGGGTAAAAAAAATAAATATTGATCGATAGATTGATTGATTCATTCTTGATACTCTCTTGAATTAATATTGTTTAGTTTGTCGATGGTTTGAAATTTTGGTTTCATTTTGAAGAACGAAAGAAAACGTTCGATCAAGGAGGACAATCGATCCCCTGACATTTGTTCTTCTTTTGTTAGTTTTTAGCATTAACGTTTTTATGTTCCTCGATTGTTTGACATTTTAGTTTTATTTTGAAAAACAAAAGACTATTGTGTCAAACCGGACATGAAATGTGACTTCTTTTTAGTCTTTCTTTTGTTTAGTCGTGTCGACTTTCGATAGTCTTTTTTTTAATCGATTTCATCGATTAAATTTAGTGTTTCACGTTAGCTTGAAATTTTAGCTTCAATATGAAAAACAAAAGACTGTCGATTGTGCCTGTGTTCAACATGAAATGTTGTGTCCTTGTTTCAAATTTTCGGTTCAAACAATTGAATTTAGTGTTTTGTTTTCCCTTGTTTTCGGCTTTCAAAATTGGACGTTTGTATAAAAGAAAAATTAAATGTTGATCGATGGATTGATTGATTGATTCTTGATACTTTCTCGAATTAATATTATTTATTTTCTGGATAGTTTGAAACTTTGGTTTCATACTACACTCCTAAAACTAAATTAGACATTAAAAATTAATAATTAGAAACTAAAAACTAAAACTATTTTTTATCCTTTAACAAAACGATCGTCATTTGATATTCAAGGATCAAGTTGATTGTGAAAGCTTTTACAAAATTCTGTTTTTTTTTTCTTTTATAATTCTTCTTCTTCTTCTTATAAATCCATCCGAATCCAGTATCCAGTGTGAACTACCCCTCGTATTAAAATCGGGCCAAAACTATTACGTTTATTTATTTCCTAACGAGTCAAGCATCGCTTTCTTTTTCTAACACTTGCGGCCGGAATGATGTAACCCTCGGCGGTTTCCCCCGGCGGGACGTGGCCGAAACAAAAATAAAATTCCTGAAATTCCGAGTGCTCTTGGAGAGGTGCCCCGCGGAAACTTACTATTTATTTTGAATAATGTGCATTTGGCGTCGCATCAAGCGCCGATTAACTCATTATTTCGTGCGTCTATTTGCGCTCGCCCACGGACAAGATTACATCCATCACGCGCCATCGTGCGGAAATTGATGTATGGGGGGATTGATGTCATTACGTCCAGGAGAAGTCAGACTGCGCTGGCAGGAGTTCTCGGAAGATTCCGGTTCCTGGAAGTGTTGATGGGGATAGTCAAAAATAATTATGATTTTCGAATTTTAAAATAACTAACGTATTTGTGGAAAACAAATGGGAAGGAATACTTGGGATTGGTGAAGAGGAGTTGAAGGAGATGAAAGTTGAAAGAGTTTTGGTGTTCCCTATAGAGAGAGGGAATTTAGGCCCACAATACAAACACCTCGGCATAACTCTTTAATTGTTCCTTTTTTTTACTTTACTTCTTGGCAAGTTATATTTACGATAACAAAGAATCCCATTGTGTAAATAGTGCAGCTGTACGACCCTGATCTTGTTCACTGAGCTCATATTTTAGGTGTTCCTAACTTGTAGCTGCACAACCTTGATCTGTTTACTAATTTCATCTGCATCAACGTCTTTTATAAAATTCTGCACTTAAGTTTTACGTAAGTTAATTAAAATTGAAAAAAAAATTAATGATGTTTAAACAACCACTCGATCGAATGTGTATTTATTCGAGCTGCTTCGATCGCTTTACTCGATCCTGAAGATGAGTCGTCCGGTACGTACATATCGGTCGAGCTTGTCATCGCCTGCGAGTTCGGCATATTTATAAATTCAAAGATAATGCGCCGGCGAGCGGGTCGAAAGAAGATGACGCTAGGCGTCGTGATGCCTCGCTCTGTATCACTTGGACGCTCTGTCAGGCAAGTTTACGCGCGCCATGCTCGGATAACAACGCTCTCTCGCTCACCACCGTAAACAATTGTTCGCATAGACCGTCCGAAAAATAATCACATAAACTGAATCGATAATTCTACCGCAGTGCATCCGTCCATCGAGTGAGTAGTGCAATAAACAAAATGTGCTTCTAGTGCATCCTCGAAATGGAAACGACGAGGAGCACACCTTCAGCGAGTTTACCCCCGACTCCACCGAGGAGCGAGCCGGGGACCCCTTACGTAACCAGGGGCGCAAGCAGAAGAAAAAAGCTAGGATGGGCACCGCCGACCCTAGAAATACCACCCCCACAACCCATGGGCAACAACCAACAATACAGCGCTAACATCAGCATGATGGGTATAACACCCAGCCCATCGGGCAATCCTTACATCTACCCGCGCAAAGCCTCGGAGTACATGTTCTCCCAATTCAATGGAATCAAAGATTTCACCATGAGCACGGCGAAATCGGGCATGGGGATCGGGGAGAAGTGCTCGTTCTGGTGTTACAACCAGCTGAGCAAGTTGAGCAGACGATGGTTCACGCATATTTTCTTGACGATAGTCATCGTCCTGTACACGGTCGGCGGGGCCTTAATTTTTATCACGATCGAAGGTGAGTGTGGTACATGGGGGGATCGATAATCGCGAGAAAGTCTGTGGATGTTTTCTTGGCAAACGCGGCGGCGACGTCCTGTTAATGACCTATTTTTCTCGGCCTCAAGGACGAACGGTCGAGGCAACCATAAAAAAAAAAGTCGTAAGCGATCAATCAATTGATTGTGTTCATTTCGGGATTTTGTTTTGAACGGCGACATAAATCTTTTAGGCAATAATTAAAAAAAAAGCTAGTCCGTCGGCTGTAAACAAGGACGTTTATGGCCTAGGCTGCTAAAGTAAACTTAATACTTTCCCTTAGTTAGTTTTAATTTTCAGTCGCTACATTTATTGCTTCTTTTCTAATGTTTTTATTTATATTTTCTGTCAAGACCATATTTATAATAAATATTCAAGTAAAAAAATCAAAATTAGATATTTCTCGAAAAGCTCATGCTAAAGTATGTGCCAATTCCAAAGTAATTCCTGAGAGGAAAAAAAAAGAGCAAAGTCATTATAAAGTAAATCAAAGGAGGAGACTAAAAACAAAAAGATTTTAAAAATTTTGTAAATTTTCGAAGTTACTACTTTGTAACTCTTAAAAAAAATGCAATTATTTTCTTTCAATCTTTAAAGTTCAAATTTTCTGGACTGGAAAGCGTCAACAAACCAGAACTTTTTCTGCCTAAGCTGATAAAGTCCTGATAGTATTACTTTACAAGCCCTCGATACACAATTTTTCTACAATATAATACAGCAATTATAAAAAAATATTGTAGAGGCGCTAATTCTTTGTTTCATGCAAATACAAACACGTCACAATTTGAGAGAAAGCTAAAATTGGGACAAAATTATTTTGGGTTTCATTAAAATCGTAACTAGGAAGTAAAGTTTAATTGTTGTCGCCTTTTTACTTAGTCGTTAATTTAATTCAAAAATAGTATTAATCATAACTTGACCTTGTCGCACGTTACGGCCCCATCGTGAAAGAGTAACTAAATTGTTCATAATCAAAACCAATTCGTTCCCAAAATAGGCAGCCCCCTGACCTAATGATAAAAAGATTGCGTGTGAATTCGATAATTATAATATTTTTTTAAGAGAATTGTATAAAGGCAAGTTAACTTTAAGTCCCAATTTGCCAAAACAAAAATTGTTACCATAGGAGTAAACCTCTACACAAATGGGCCTTAGTAATTTTTATTTATTGAAGATTATCGACGTGAAATGGTTGGTATCAGTTACGTCAAGGCTTTAGTTCAAAATTGGTTACTAAAAGTGTCATGGTCTTTAGTATTTTTTACTTGTTTTACAACAGATTTATGGATAAAGTAGAATCATAAGTTTTTTTGAAACTCGAAATGCATTAGTAGTAGCAAAACAGAAATCAAACCTTGAACGCCACATATTTGTCATATTCGTGATCTATTCTGTGTTTTTTGAGCCAATGATGCCAACAGGCGTACGCAAAATAAATAAAATCACTTAAAAAGCACTGGAAGCAGAAACAAATACTGAAACGTCTTTGCTGCAAAATGTAGAAAAAATGTTCTTTGTGGTAGTAGCGTGACTTATAGGTTGCTTTTGCCCGCCTCCGATTGTCCGGTAATGACGCCACGTTGCTAGATCCTTCGAAAAGAACGTCATAATGACGTTTGAAACAATCACTTCGCCGTTGCATCATCAGGTGATCGTAAAAATTACGTCCATGCTGCAAAATGCAGAAAGAACAATATAAGAATATAACTTTTAAGTTGCTTTTGCCCGCCTCCGATTGTCCGATAATGACGCCACGTTTGCTAGATCCTTCAAAAATAACGTTACGTTGACGTTTAAAAGAATCACTTCGTGATTGTAAAAATAACCATTTTACCAAAAACATCGTTTTTGCTGCAAAAAGCAGGAAAAAATAAAAAAAGTAAACGATTCTTGGCCCATTCTTTTAGACAAAAAAATGAATATTGGAAAGTATTATTATTATAAAGAACGCCATGATGACGTTTAAAGCAATCACTTCGCCGTTGCATGAGACTCAAATCAATCTCTCATTAAACAATGAGAGATTGAGTTGAGTTTCAAAAGCTTCTGAAAGATTTAACTTGAAGGCTTCCGCGGCCGTCGTCCATTGTTGAATTCTTGGCTTCCGGTTGGAACCGCGTGTCTCGGATTTCTTTACTGCCGACGTTTCGTTCTTCGTTGCAGAAGAACTTCCTCAGGGCTGCTGCTGGTGGTGATGCTGCTACTGCTGCTGCTGTTGGTCTTCTGAAAGATTGCTTTGAGTTTCAAAAGCTTCTTCCGATTTTTTGTTTATTCTTAGATTAGATGAAATTAAAACAAAATTTCAAACTGGATTCTGAAGTACGGCGATTTGCGGAAGAAACTTTTGAAACTCAAATCAATCTCTCATTGAACAAATCAGAAATTGATTTGAGTTTCAAAAGTTTCTTCCCGAAATCGTCGGATTTTGTTATATTTAATTTTTTTTGTTTCTTTTTATAAGCAATAAAGGAACTGAGAACAAATGAGAAACCAACGATCAATCACGCTTTCACTATTTTTTTTTTTTTTGAAAGCACAAAAGAAGAATAAATCAGAAATCTCTTGCTCTGGCTCTTGTAAATCAAATCGATCATTTGTTTTTTGACATTTATTTAATTTGTTTGTCGAGAAGCTGAAAACAAATGAAAAACCGATGATTTCCGGCGCGCGAGGCTTTTAAAAATCAAATCAAGCTTTCTTTTGTTTTCGTTTTCTGTCGGCGAGTTGATTTTCTTACGTTTCGCTGTAGAAACGGCGATTTTCTTTTTTTTTTTTTTTTGGTCACACTTCCTATTCATTATGCTTTTGTTTTATTAAGCAAAAGACGAAGAATAAATTAAAAATCGGCTTTCATTTGTTTCTTAGCAGGAATATTTGATTATTCTTTTTTCTTTTTTAAACCAAAAAGGGAGAATAAATGGGAAATTGTTCTTTTATACATATTCCATTATTTCTTTTTGTCTCTTTTTGTAAGCAAGCTGCGAAAATGAAAAAGAAAAATCGACTATTTTCGACGCGTAGCTTTTTAAAATTAAATCCAGCGTTCATTTGTTTGGTATAGTTCCAAAACATTGTGTTTTTTAAGCAAGAAAGAAAGAAACAAATGAAAAACAGATGATTTCCGGCGCGCGAAGCTTTTAAAAATCAAATCAAGCTTTCGTTTTTTTTTTCTTGCGCTTTCTTTTTCGTTTTCTGTCGGCGAGTTGATTTTTCAACGTTTCGCTGTAGAAACGTAGATCTTCTTTATTTTTTTTTTTTGTTCACCTTACCTAATCATTATGTTTTTGTTTTTTTTTTTTAAGCAAAAAAAAGAAGAATAAATGAAAAATCGGCTTTCGAAAATTAAATCAAGCTTTCATTTGTTTCTTAGTAGCAATATTTTGTTTTTTGAACAAAAAAAGGAGAATAAATGAAAAATTGTTCTTTTGTATTTCATTATTTCTTTTTGTCGTTGATCCTTCGAAAAGAAGGCCATGATGACGTTTAAAGCAATCACCTCGCTGTTGCATCATCAGGTGATTATAAAAATTACGTTTTGGTGCAAAATGCAGAAAGAATATTCGTTGTTGTAGTAGCGTGACTTATAGGTTGCTTTTGCCCGCCTCCGACCGTCCGATAATGACGCCACGTTTGCTAAATCCTTCGAAAATAACGTTACGATGACGATTAAAAGAATAACTTCGTGATTGTAAAAATAACCATTTTAGCAAAAACATTCTTTTTGCTGCAAAATGCAGTCAAAATAAAAAGAGTAAAAGACGATCGATTCTTGGCCCATTCTTTTAGACAAAAAAAATGAATATTGGAAAGTATTGTTTTCTATTACTCGCTCGATTTTGTTTATTTATTTATTTTCTTGCGTCTTGTCAGGAAAAAAGTCGACCGATACGTTTTGTTACCTTTTTGAAAAGAAAAAGTCGTAATTCGATTGAAAGTCGAACGCCTTTCGTTAACGCTTTTGATTTATTTCTTGAGGCGAAGAGATCATTTCTTTTGTTTCTTGTCAAACAATCGATCGTCTTTTGTTTAAGTTTTGAACAGGAACGAACCGTCAATTCTCGATTTTCTTGTAATTCGTCGGTAAAGCGACGTTTTTGCTAGAATGTAATTTTTTTCTTAAGTTTGCACGTATTGTCGGTAAAGGAGATTTCGATTCTTTTTTGCTTGGCGACCGATGTTGCCCATCCCCCCCCCCCCTCCTCACCCTAAATTTAGGAATAATTTTTCTTTCTTATCAACATTCTACTCATTGTCAGTCAATATTCTACTCAGGCAACGCCGACCTCATCATAAAATTACGAAACTTAAACAAGAGACGATCGACTGTTTGGCAAATACACGAAACAAAACAATGATCTTTTTGCTTAAAGAATAAATCAAATTAAATTAATAAAAAGAAATTATCAGACTTATTTCCACGATTTGAATGAGTTGAGAGGTAGAATCATGGAAGAATGGGGAACTATCACTTCTAGAATGTTGAACAAAGTTCGTAGAAACATGTAAGACAAGTTGGTCGCTAACGACGAACTATTCGAAGTGTAGAGTACCTATTAATTTATAAATAAACAATTTTCGTTTTTAAAAATCAATAAAAATTGTCGCCTGCTTGCTCAAAACTGGGGAATAAAAAATGTCTGCTTAATTTTCTTTTTTAATTTCGAGTGCCTGAGCGTATTTGTAAAACATACTAAATGTAGTCTTAGCTGATACGTAACACAAAGCTACGATATAGAAGAGCAGGAATTTACAATTAAAAAAAAAATTGCATTAAAACCCCTACGGTGCGTGATCAAAGTGGACACCCGGTAGATATAAATCTGTAAGTTTTGAACGCTTCAAATGATTGACTTTGGTAAGTGGTAGTCGAATCGATGTAACAAAGTGTCTTCATCGAACTCGTTTGAATGCACGCCGCGGCTTCGTCTTGGCTCGCAACTAGCAAACTCATTCGACGAAGTCCCACTTTGCTGCCTTGGTACATAAATAACTATAAATGCTTCACGGCGAAATAATCTTTTCTTTAATTTCATTTAATTTAATCCGTAATAAGGCGTAATTTTGGCAACGGGTATTAGTTTTATGATCGTTTAAGGACGTGTTTATTAATGCGGGGATAAATAAATTAACGGGCAGATAACGTACTAATTGCAAGATAAATATTTATCTTTATCAATGAGTGGCTAACGATAAACTGTCAGTTAAAGTGAGGCGTATTTTTACGCGTTGAATAAAATTTATCCACCTGATTGTGTCAACTCTACGCAAAATTGGGACTGACTGACGCTAACAACATTTAAAAGGCTAAAAACGTTGTGCTAATTTTACTCCAAGTAAAAGACGATTACTTAAAACCGCAAACAAATTTGAGTATGTTCTTGAAAAGGAACAAACTGATGGTAAGGGTGGACAACGAAAGAAGAAACGTGACAAAATATTAAAACCAAGTTTAATAGTTGTTTGCCCAGAGCAATGTGCTACTGTGTATAATATTTTTAAATTTGTTGCTCAATATGAAGAAAGTAGCCCTTCTTGTTAGAAATTCCAATTGGTATTCAATTTTTTTTCCTAATATTAACAGAACGGATTTCACTCCGTTGTTAAGCGAAACTTTACGTTTAATAAAGGGCAAAATTCAATAATAAAATTAATAAAAAGATCAAATCTAATTACTTACTTAAAATTTATTTTAATTTTCAAATTTAAGATTTCCATTAATTTTTGTTTGTTTTGACGAGTTTCTAAACGAACCAACGTAAAACCTGAGGTCTAACGACTTCATTTGCGTATTTTCCTCATTTTGATTTACAACCAACCGATAAACAATTTAAACTAAATATTTTAGAATAACTTGGTATTTTACTTGTTTACTTTTCTCAAGATTTATGCCGGCGGGCGCTTTTATTTAAGACTAATAAGTTTTCTGACATACGTATTTAAAAGACCGTCATCGTTTATATTAAGTATTTACAGACTCTGATGTTTTATTTTTAAATTTTGATAATTCCACGCGCTGCACTGCGAAACTGATAATGTAGGCCAAATGTTAAGTAGCTTATTTCCGACGAGTGACTCATCCTAAAGATAGACTTGGGAATAATTAGGGACAGACGAAGCAAGTATAAGTGGGTACATTTTACGACCGACGACGTAAAGGCAAGAATGTAAGTATAAAATTGAACCTGAGTGAGACATAAATCGGGAATTTTGATCGTTTTGGAAATACTTCGTGACATATCCCGAAGTTTCCATCTTTTTAGATTCACACTCACTAGATTCGTTTCTACTTATTTTAGCAGAAAGCTGTTTTTTTTTTTTTTTTTGGAAAATTTGCACAGGTAACAACGAAATTGTCGTTAATTTTCAGTATACCATCGTTAAATAAAATCAAATTTAAAGCAAGAAAATTGATTAATATGTTTGCAAATAAATTTTTAAAAAAGACATTTCATCTGGGCCATTCGCTCAAAATTAAAAAAATTATAAATCTAGTTGATTTTCATAAAAAAATAGTAGAGTAGGGAAGATAGCTTTAGTGAACGTTGTCGTAGTACTTTTTCTAGATTCATTTATTGGGGGGAAATTGGATTAATTTTTGGTGAATTAAATGCGGGGTCAGGAAACAAAATTGTTGCATTTCACACGTAAGTGAAGCTGCCATTTTTGATTCGCTGAACAAAAGAGTGGGGTCCGTTCTGTTAATGTTGGAAAAAAAAAATTGAATGCCAATTGGAATTTCTAACAAGAAGGGCTCCTTTTTTCGTATGTGCAGACAACATCGGCAACAAATTTAAAAATATGAGACACGGTAGCACATAGCTCTAGCTCAACAACTATTAAATTTGGTTTTAATTTTTTGCCACGTTTCACCTTTCGTTGTTCACCGTCACCATCAGTTTGTTCATTTTCAAAAATGTAATTAACTTGGAGTAACGTTTTCTTTTTAAATGTTGTTAGCGTCAGTCAGTTCCAATTTTGCGTAGAGTTGACAGAGTGCACAATCAGGTGGATAAATTTTATTCAACGCGTAAAAATATGCCTCACTTTAACTAACAGTTCATCGTTAGCCACTCATTGATAAAGATAAACGTATTCTAATATTTATCTTGCAATTAGCACGTTATCTGCCGGTTAATTTATTTGTCCTCGCATTGATAAACTCGTCCTTAAACGATCATAACACTGATACCTGTTGCCAAAATTACGCCATATTACGGATTAAATTAAATTAAATTAAAGAAAAGATTACTTCGTCGTGAAGGATTCGTGGTTATTTGTGTACCAAGGCAGCAAAGTAGGACTTTGTCGAATGAGTTTGCAAATTGCGAGCCAAGGCGAAGCCGTGGTGAGCAATCAAACGAGTTCGATGAAGACACTTTGTTACCGTGAGACATACATCGATTCGACTACCACTTACCAAAGTCAATCATTTGAAGCGTTCAAAACTTGCAGATTTATGTCTACTGGGTGTCCACTTTGATGATGCACCGTAGAGATTGCAATGCAATTTTTTTTAATCGTAAATTCCTGCTCTTCTATCGAATATATCGCAGCTTTGTGTTATGCATCAGCCAAGACTACATTTAATATGCTTTTCAAATACATACAGGCTCTCGACATTAAAACAGAAAAAATGAAATAAGCGGATATTTTTTTATTCCCCAGTTTTGAGCACGCAGGCGACAATTTTTATTGATTTTTAAAAATGAAAAATGTTTATTTATAAATTAATAGGTGCTACACCAAATGTTCAAAGAATCCGTGATTAGCGACCAACTTGTCCTACAAGCTTCTACGAACATTGCTAGAACATTCTAGAAGCGATAGTTCCTTATTCTTCCATGATTCTATCTCTGGACTCATTCAAATCGTTGAGACGAGTCTGATAATTTTTTTTTAATTTTGAACAAGGCCACAGGAAGCAATGGCTTGGTGTCAAATTCGACGAATGTGCAGACCATGGTGGATCAATAAACCTGCTGTTTTTTTTTTAAAGAATAACTTCAATAGGGAAGCAGGAATTTATAATTATAAAAAATTGCGTTGAAATTCCTATGGGGCGTTATCAAAGTGCGCACCCAGTATATTTATAATATTGTGAATTTTTGAAAAATGTATTTCAATTATCTTATATGAACACTGGCGTTTCGATGAAACAAAATGATCCATGGTGAACGCAAATATATTGTTTTCTAAATCGACTTGAATGACAACGCCTTTTACAAATAAGATATATTACTAATTGATCAAAAATATAAAGATCATAATTGAAGAATAAAACAATTATTGATCATTATCTACAAGATAAATAACAACTGATTAGTATCACCTCAGAATAGGTCCAAGTAGGCTTCGTTATATTCAGGGAAAATATTTTGTCTGCCTAGGCAGGTAAAGCACCGCTTTCTCTCCTTGAATGGGTATGATAAAATCGTACTTTCGAATGTGATGGTCGAAAATATATTTCATTTAAGTAAAGTAAATGCGACTTACTTTTCCCAGAAAATTTTCTAAAAATGCCAATGACTTTTAAAAATTAAAAAAATAAAATTTAAGAATTTTAGAAGAGAGGGACGACTTTTGAACTGTGTTATTAGCACAGTACAGTAAAATTTGGCTAAAATGAAAACTTTTGGGTGCAATTTTTTTCTAATTAAAAAATAGGAGTATTAAATTATTTAACACTTACAGGATGAAAATACTATTTGGACTATTTGGTTGAAAAATAATATTTTTTCGACTGAGGAATCTTTTTTACTGAGTCTGTGAATCCTAGGCGCGAGATTAATAAAAATTTTGAGACCGGAATTGATGAAAATCAATAAAAAAAAAACATGTTTCTCTAGGCAGAAATAAAAACCATAGAAAATGAAAATCAAAAACTAAAATAATCACCGTATTTTATATTTGTCTTCCTGCATGTAAACACGTTAATATAAACAATAAACAGAAGCGGTCCCAACGCTAAACCCTGAGGACTACCATGTGCTCTTACTTCAGGCTTTAAGGTATTATTATTATTTTCTTTTGTGCTGACTCGGAGATATTTATTTAAATAAATAATTGATTTGAACAAATAAAGGAGAATCAATTTAAAAATAATAGGAATTAAATTAAATTATAACACATTGTAATACGTAACCAAGTTGGAATAATTTAAATTGGTTGATCTACTACGAATAAGTAAAAACAAATTACATAGAAATAGACAGAACGATTAATGAAACCAATTAATCCAAATAAAAAAGACTTAATTAATTTACCAATGTGTTAAAATAATTTAAGATTTAGTAATAGTTAAATCAAGTATTTGCTTTCTTAATGAAAAGTACGTATTTATAAACTACACTAGGAATTAACCAGTGGCGGTTCGTTGGAATGAATTTATCAATTCAATTTTTATATATTTTTTTAATTTAATTTTTCATATGTTGCCCGCTCTCTACGTATCTTGAAGAACCGCCACTGGAATTAACACTAGATTCTGATAGAAACTCATTTAAAGTGTAATATACTTTGAAAATAACAAAGGACTTCAATTTACACTTAAAGCCTTTTATAAATCATCTGCCCAAAGGTTTGGGATTTTCCGTAGACACTGCATACCGATAGACTAAGGGCCCTTTCGATGGATTGAACTGTAATCTCAGTTTGGTTCAACAACCAGTATAACGAAATTGTTTTGTAATTTTATAGTTTTGACGAGTTTGTGTTAAAAAAAAAAAACAAAGGAATTAACGATCCTAGCCGTCTTTCTAGTAAAACTGAGGAAGGAACTGTATAAACATAAACATATACAGGCGTCTCTTAAATGCACAATCATAGATTCTGAGGACCAAGATACAAAACCATCGCTCAAAAATCATTTGCCCTCTCTCAACTGACATTGACTTTTTAATTATGTACAGTCACGAGTAAAAAAAATTGGTCGCCATTTAAAAATTTGATGCGATCGTCACGAAACTTCTCGTCCAACTTTGTTAGGTTTCATAACATTTAGTTAAAGAATAATATTGACAACCAATGTTGTTTATTTGAAATTTCAACAGGAAGTCATCAGGGGTGCGTTCGAAAATTACACCATCGAGTGCAAGTTGGGAGAGTGATGTCCGCGTCTTTCTCACTCACGATTTTCGACTTATTTTGCATCTCGCTCATCTATTTCAAGAAGTCTTGAGTTTATATTATTACCGTGAAAATAGACGAACTTTACACACCTCACTTATAAGTAGATAGGACGCGAAAGTACTCCCGTTGTCATGGAAATATCGCAAATACAAGACTTCTTGAAACTGGTGCAGTCGATGGTATTTGTTGGAATTTCAAATAAGCTCGGAATTCAAAATTTGGTCACGACCTCTAGATGTGTTTTACGAAACCAATGTTTCACGTAAATGTGCTGTAACTTGTTCAAAAAGTTAGTAATGCGGGCATTGTTCTGTTATGTAGGTTTCAACAGTATTGGTTTTACGCAAAACGCCGGTCAGTTGTCGACGATCGCAGCGCCACCATCGGAAATTTAAGTTGCCGATACTGAAGCTTTTTTCTAAATTTTTGTTTTTGTAGTAATCGTTTTTCTTCCAACACGGAAATTTGAAAAAAGCCGCCGAAACTCGCGCCGGCGTGTTGTTCGCAGCCATCTGGAGGATCTAACCGCTCGTTTGTTTCTGTAATTTTGTGGCGACATCTGACGAAAAATAAATAACGATGTTCGCCCAGCATAAAAATCGAGCCCTTCTTTACCGATAATACATGCAAACTTAAGAAAACTTTATTACTCTCTACAGTTCGCAATTTTCATTGCAGCAATTTGTACTACACGCATGCGCTGTGTTTGTATTTTGATTTGATTCCGTGGGATTTGTTGGTGGTAATACCATCTTTATAAACAAATAAAAAAACAAATAACACATGTCACAACGACTAGATCGACTTTCTACCATTAACGTCGAACGAACGTCAAAACCGTTGGATAAGAACGCAACTTTAATTTTTATTACTTTTCGGATGCAAACAAATTCAATGCGCCAACCACGTTAAAGCGATTTCTTTTTCAGTAAGTTGTAAACTTGTTTGATTCATCTGTGAAGTGCCCCGCAATAAAAATTGCTCAATTTTTTTACTGCTGCAATTATTTATTGCCGGCAATGAAAACTGCGGCCTTTATAAACACTTTTAAATTTGTTTCACACTTGATCGCGTCGCTATTCATATTTTTTTTTACGAAGAAGAAAGTCGAAATGAAATTCAAACGTCTTTTGACATCGCTCTTAATTTTTCTCGCGACGCAGGAAATCGTCTCCCAATTATTTTGTTTCTTGCGTTTGTTAAGCAATCGACCGTCTTTTGTTTATGTTTTTAACAATAAACCGTCAACATTGATAAATAATTTACTAAATAAAGTCAAAAATTGTTTTAAATTCAAACGTCTTTTGACATCGCTCTTAATTTTTCTCGCGACGCAGGAAATCGTCTCCCAATTATTTTGTTTCTTGCGTTTGTTAAGCAATCGACCGTCTTTTGTTTATGTTTTTAACAATAAACCGTCAACATTGATCAATAATTTACTAAATAAAGTCAAAAATTGTTTTAAATTCAAACGTCTTTTGACATCGCTCTTAATTTTTCTCACGACGCAGGAAATCGTCTCCCAATTATTTTGTTTCTTGCGTTTGTTAAGCAATCGACCGTCTTTTGTTTATGTTTTTAACAATAAACCGTCAACATTGATCAATAATTTACTAAATAAAGTCAAAAATTGTTTTAAATTCAAACGTCTTTTGACATCGCTCTTAATTTTTCTCACGACGCAGGAAATCGTCTCCCAATTATTTTAAATTCAAACGTCTTTTGACATCGCTCTTAATTTTTCTCACGACGCAGGAAATCGTCTCCCAATTATTTTGTTTCTTGCGTTTGTTAAGCAATCGACCGTCTTTTGTTTATGTTTTTAACAATAAACCGTCAACATTGATCAATAATTTACTAAATAAAGTCAAAAATTGTTTTAAATTCAAACGTCTTTTGACATCGCTCTTAATTTTTCTCACGACGCAGGAAATCGTCTCCCAATTATTTTGTTTCTTGCGTTTGTTAAGCAATCGACCGTCCTTTGTTTATGTTTTTAACAATAAACCGTCAACATTGATGAATAATTTACTTGATACAGTCAAAAATTGTTTTAAAAAAGGGCAACCAATTCGATAACATTTTGTAAGTTTCTGCATCATATATAGCTTTTTTTTTTAATTAGCAATTAGCACGATATTTGAGATATGAGAGTGCTTGTAAAAAGTTAAAATTAAAAAGTAAAAGAATCACATTCATGGACATACTGTATATGCCAAATTTATTCAGGCAAAGTCCTTTGAACCAACACAATTCTGCTTCCCCATTAGAAGACGCATGCGTTACTTTGTTGTTGTCTACGTTTCGTAAACTCCCTGTACATAGCACATCGATTCTATAGCGGAATTTGTGATCAGGTCATTCGACTGTCCACAGTTCGATTTTTTTATAAAAAAAAAAAAATGTATTTTTCTAATTTTTCGCAGAAAGAGCTGATTTATCACAGCTTAAAAAGCAGCAGCATCAGCACAGCGTGTCTTTTGTGACTGTTGCCAAACGGCTGACACTAATTCGCACCTCAAAAGCGTTCTTTATTGCACCGTTAGCACCGAAAATCCTCAGATCTAGGAAAACTTCGCTTCTAAAGATACGGCCCCCTGTCATGCGACAATTTTAAAACACAAGTGACTCTTCCGACATTAGCAATCACCGACCGACGTCAAAAGGCAAAATAGTATCCGCCTCTTGCGTCACGCGAGGCAATACATTTCGAGATGCTATTTGGCCGGACTTGATTCGTCGGAAGCAGAGCGCTAATGGCCCAAACGAATTTTGTTTTGATTGAAACGTAAATATTTTTTTGGCGGGAGGGTAACAACATCCATTATAGGGAATAGGGAATAGGAAATAGGTTCAGATTCCTTGATGGAATGACTATGGCGTAGCTATTTTTTTTCTTGCTCCTTTTAGTGCTAAGATTTGAATCTTTTTGCACAGGTCCTCATGAAGTCAAACTCATCAAAATCGACATCAAACCAAAACGCAGTCAACTCCTCGAACAACTGCGGAACCTCACAATACGATACCCGAGCGAGTATTCGGAGGCCGAATGGCATGGGGAGGCGGTCAAAACCCTGGAGGTTTACGAAAACGTGGTCAAAGAAGAGTACCGAGTCAACAAACTAATCCTAGACAACACCGGGCCGAAAATTTGGACGTTTTGGAACGCCGTTGTTTACTGCAGCACGGTCTACACAACCATAGGTGAGCACTTCCGAGAAGACGACCAAAAAAAATCCTTTCTGGTCCTGCCAAAAAGTTAATTTGTTTGGCACACGCGCCGTGTTTACCTACTCACCATCAAGTCTTTTATACATACATTGTTGAAAAATCAAAATCAAAGTCGCGGATTATGTTGTTGTAAACCGGGTTTTATGGCTGTGGTGATGACAGATTCGAGAAGTCGTTCCGATAGTTTAACGGCGCGGATAATTGATGCGGAAACGAAATGCCTAAAAATAGGGGACGCCCGGATGAATAATCGCGCCGCCGATATTCCTCGGATTCATGTGAGAAGGCGGTTAGTCAGTGAAATTTTAATAAAGATCGGCCGTCATGAGGAACTTTGCCAGAAAAGTGTCCGGCTTTGACCTGAACGAAGTAACATCTACACTTGCAATTAACTTTGATTTTATTTAAGACTTAAGTCTTGGATCATTCGGAAACATTTCAGTTACCTTTTAGTATGTCTTTATTTTTATCATGCACCAACGTTCGCTTTGATATTCTGCCAGTTGTGTGTTTTCGTTTGAATCGATTTAAGAAATGTTTCGAAAACTTTGGTTTAGCGTCGAACTGAAAATGAATTCGTTTCCTTATTTTTTGCATTTTTAACTTTTAACGTTAACTTATCATATTTCTATTATTTATTGTCTTAAATTTTGCTTCCGCAAAACAAAACATGCAATGAAAAGAAGAAAATACAGAAAAAAAAAACAATTGACAATAGATAGTTGATATCCATTTTTTTTTGTTTTTCTGTCGATATGCGGCGGATGATTTGTTATCACTCTTGTTTTGTTTTTTTTTCTTTTGTCAGTCTTAATTTAGTTAAAAAACTACAATTGTTCAGAAACAAAAAAACGTCGACCTGCGGATAACTCGTTATCGCTGTGCTTTTATCTTTTATTTTTTTTTAGTCCTAATTTAGTTTTAGTTTTGTTGTGCTTTAAATCTTGTTCTCGTAAAACAAAACAATCAATAAACAGAAGAAAATACAAGAAAAAACAATGACAATCGATGGTTGATATTCTTTTGTTTTTGCTTTTCTGTCGATCTGTGCATGACTTCTTACAACTGTTCTTTTGTTTTTTTTTTCTGGTTTCACTCTTCATTAGGTTTTAATTTGTTGCCTTGCAAAAAAAAATCGCTGCCTTAAACCTTCCTTCTCCCAAAACAAAACAAACAATACACAGAAGAAAATATAAAAAGAAAACAATGGCAATCGATGGTTGATGTTCATTTGTTTTTGCTTTGTTCTGTTTTACAAAAAAAATCTTACTCCGGCAAATCAAAATAATGAGCAGGGAAAAAAAACCAATGACATAATTAATGGTTGATGCTCTTTTGTTTTTTTTTCCAGTCCTAATTTAGATAAAAAGTGCAACCGTTCAAAAACAAAAGAACGACGATTAGCCGATGACTTGTTGCCACCGTTCTTTTATTTCTTATTTTTGGTCTTAATTTACTTAAAAAAGTTCAATGTTCCAACAAAGAAAGAAAAAAAAAAAGAACGCCGATCTGCGGATGACTTGTTAGCGCTGTTCTTTTGTCTTTTACTTTTTTTTCTTTTAGTCTTCATTAAGTAATCAGTTTGTTCTGTTTTACACACTGCCTTAAATCTTGTTCCAACAAAACAAAAGAAAAAATGGACAGAAGAAAATACAGAAAAAAAAAGAGATAATCGTTGGTTGATGTTCTTTTGTTCTTTCTTTCTTCTGTCGATGACTTCTTACCACAGTTCTTTTGTTTTCTTTTCTTTTTCCAGCAATAATTTAGTTAATAAAGCGCAACCGTTCAGAAACAAAAGAACGTCGATCTGCGGATGACTTGTTACTGCTATTCTTTCGTCTTTCACCTTTTTAGTTTTAATTCTGTTTTGTTTTACATTGCCTAAAATGTTACTCCAACAAAGCAAACAATGGATAGAAGAAAATAAGAAAAAAAAACGCCAATAACAATCGATGGTTGATGTTCTTTTGTTTCTTCTTCTTTTTTCACTCTTCATTTGGTTTTAATTTGTTGCTTTACAAAAAAAAAACTTGCTTCCCCCAAAACAAAACAAACACTACACAGAAGAAAATATATATATATATAAAAAAACAATGGCAATGTTCTTTTGTTTCTGCCGATTTGTGGTTAATTTGTTACTAGTGTTTTTTTTGTTTTTGTTTTATTGTCAGTCTTAATTTAGTTACAAAAGTACAATTGTTCAAAAACAAAAGAGCGCCGACCAGCTGATGACTTGTTTCCGTTGTTCTCTTGTCTTTTATTTTTTTAATCCTAATTTAGTTTTAGTTTTGTTGTGCTTTAAATCTTGTTCTCGCATAACATAACAATCAATAAACAGAAGAAAATACAAGAAAAAACAATGACAATCGATGGTTGATGTTCTTTTGTTTTGCTTTTCTGTCGATTGTACACGACTTCTTACAACTGTTCATTTGTTTTTTCTTCTGTTTTCGCTCTTCGTTTGGTTTTAATTTGTTGCTTTATAAAAAAAAATATTTACGGTTTTATTTCAATTTCTGAACGGTTCAAATTCAAAAGCAATCGCAATCAGAAGTAGGATTATGAGAGCTTTTTGTTCCAGCATTTTTTGATCTTTGACATTTTCAGAAGATCAAAACCAAATATTAAATTTAAAACTGGCCCGTATTTCACTCATCTTACGATTAAAGGCGTGTTTAACTAAAGTCGTCATTAAAATAAATAAGAAACGATATAAGAGTCTCAAAGGAGATGTTAAAATTATTCTCTACTTCGAAGACCAACTGATTCGAACGGTCCCGAACTGGTTAGAAACTACGGTTTTATAAAGGCAAGTTAACTTTAACTATGGGTTTATTCCCATGGTAATAATTGTGCACGCAATTGTTATTATGGCAATAAATTAGGGGTTGAAGTTAACTTACGTTTGCATAATACCGGGCCTATGTCAATTTAATGTGTAGGAGAGTAATAGACGAGCATTGCCATGAGACATTAACACGTTATTAAATTAATCATAGGTTGAGAATACGGGCCATGGTCTTTGTCCAAAATTAAGAAAAAAAAAAGATTCCGCTCTACTGTTTCAATCTGCCTACTCGGCGACGTCATTTTCAACTTTCTGTTTCATTCAGCATCATTATGAAGGTCTTCGTAGCAACATTACATTCATGCTTTGATTTGATTTGGCAGTTCTAGAAAAACCATAATTATAGTTTAAACAAATTTAAACTTGCGATTCGTCATTTCCAACCGCAGAAAAAACGGAACCTTACGCTCACATGCGAGTTCATCTATTTCGAGAGTAATAAACAGATTTTTAAATAGCTCGCGCCGGGATTGTTCTTTCGCTTTTTTCTTTTTGTTTTCCCGAAAGTACATAAAACAAGCGCTTTGTTTGTTTTTCCCGAAAGTTAAAACAAATGCGCCGCCGCACGACCACAACAAACTAATCAAAAACTATTGAGCGTGGATTGTGTCAAAAATATCTGAGCGGAGAGTCAATAAAATTTGAATCGCCGATTCAAACTGGGATGCCCCGTGTAATGTCTATGTAATGTGTATTTGGACGTCTGTTTGGGCGCGAAATAGTTTCTAAAGAATGCGTTACGTAGGTTACATCTTTACGGGAGTTGATGTGAAAAAGGAGTCCGGCCAAAAAACACCGAACCTACACAAATGCCCGCGATCAAAGGTGTAAGTGATATACAGACGTTTTAATTTTACGGGTTTATGATGTTCGCGTTATGATTTTGTTTTTTTAAATAAACCTAAAATCTTTTTATTTATTTAAAACTATCTCCATCGCTCGTGATTAAATTCCAAAAATAAAAGGAAACAGAAAAATAAGGCCAAAACATTATTGTTTTTCGGTAAAAAGAAATTGGACGGACGATTCCAAGGAGCAAGATGAAGGTGAAGGACCAAAACATGTCTCATTTCAAGGCGTTGGAAATTACAACGACAGACAGAATCAAGAAGAAAATTGCCTACAAAAAAGAGAGAAATGAAACTGAAAGTATGAGTTAAAAATATTTTAAGGAGAACGACGATGACATAGAACAAACCATAATTGTAGGAAAATTAAAAAAAAAAAAGATTTGGAGCAAGAGGAGATTCTCATTTATATCAGAAGGAAACTAAAAACCAAGAGGAACTAAAAACAGGTAATAAGCGAAACTAAGAAACATTTGAAATAGTGAAGGATAATATAATTGATGGCGTCGACATAGAAGTAAATAGATTTCAAAAGAAAACCAATAACAGTTACACATGGAGAGACACGAAGTTAGAAGAACAGAGCGAATGAAGAAAAAATTAGGAAGAGTGCATGAATTTACAAGAAACGCAAATTAAGTAAGAAAGTGAAGAATAGAATTAAAAAAAACTTACAGGAAAAGTATGAATACGAAGAAAATTTGAACAAAAATATGTAAATAAATATAAAAGAGAAATTTAGGAAAATCTCAGGACCAAATGGCAATGAGTAGTAAGTAGAAAGGAAGTACATTTTAATCAAGTCAATAATAATGTGAAAGTAAGTAAAATAAAAGAAGAAATATTCCACGTTTTTATTCTTTTTTATTTCTTACAATCAGATATCAGTTCTGTCTTTGTTTTCTTTTTATTGTTTTCCGGAGGCACGTTATTTTCAAAATACTTTATAATTTTCAAAAATTAGATTACTCACAGTTCTTTTTAAAAACGTACTTTTTTTGTAAATTCCCCAAAAACTTTTGAAAAATAATTAATGATCATCAAGGATACGAATTCAGTCCACTGCTTGCGTACAAAATCCGAAGACTTACTATTCAGAGCGAACAACATTAAATAGAACGAAGAACGGGGGAGATACGCAGAGAATCAGCTTTTTGTTATACTTGCAAAATTTGGCTACAGGTCAGCTGGATTTCAATGGCGCCCCGAGCATCCTCTGTGTTGCTATTTTGGCCCTCATTAGCAGAAGAGTATCTCGAGAACTCCATCGCAATCCCAACGACCAACGAGACTTACGCAAAGATAGCGCGGAAATGCAAACATGCCATACTGTCGCGACACCGTGCGACTAGGTTCTGACCTTCAATTGTGTGTGAATAGTAAAATCGCAGTAATATCGCTGCCTCTTAAGCTACCACACACTAGACGGCCAGTGTGGATACTAGCGTGTCATCGCAAACTTGCAAAACTTAGCTGCAAGTCGGCTGGATTGCAATGGGGCCCCAAGCATCCTCTATACGGCCCTAATTGGGGCCTCATCAACAGAAGAATAACTCGAGAACACCTGCAGCCAAATTTTGCAAGTTTGCAATGATACGCTAGTGTCCGCACTGGCCATCTAGTGTGTGGTAGCTTAAGAGGCAGCGATATTGCTGCTGCTTTGCTATTCTGTGTCGCGACAGTGTGGCCAACAGATACAGCATTGATTTTCACAACTTACTAAACTTAAGAGATGATTGACTTAATTTAGGCACAGGAATTTTCTCAAGAATTAAAATAAAGATTATTTTAGTTCTATTTTCAATAAAAAAATTTTAATCAGTTAGGTAGAAATATTTGGAAAATCGCACTAAATTCCAAATATCTAAACGACATATACACCGATTGATAAAAATACGATCGCCAATTGCGCTGCTTATTAGACAAGATGGGACAGCCAAGTGAGAAGTGCGTGGCCTGAATTCGCATCTCTGATTATCATTATCGACAGTTCTTTATTTTCAAAAACAAGTTTACTGTTGATCTTCTTTTGTTTTCAGTATTTTTCACAAGGACATTATTTTTCGTTTTTAATGGTTCTCGAATTCAGCGTTTATTTTCTTTTATTTTCATTGTTTTCTTATTTTTTGTATCTCTTACAATCAGATATTACTTTTGTGTTTGTTTACTTTTTAGACACCACGGTGTGTTGAATTTGTCGAAATGAGTTTTGGTTTCTTGTTTTTCTTTCTTCCTCTTCTGTTTTTTTTTTTTTGCTTTTCAGTTTATCTCTAATTAATGAATTTTCAAATTTGCAACTTTCACTCCCGTTTGGATCACTTTCTCTCTTTTGTTTCTGGTTTTAGCTTTATGTTTGTATTTCTTATTCAATTCTATTTTTTTTTATCTCATTGAACATTGAAGTTTCGACAGAGAATTGCATTTTTTTCTTGTTTCTTTTTCCCCTGTTAAAGATCAATATTCTGAATCATGAATAGTTATTGTCAGAAAATAGATTTCTAACTTGTTGACTTCTAGGTACTTGCTTCATGCTAAAATTTATTTTTTTCCTGTTTTAAAGCTTTCATTTGTTTTCATTTATTTTTTTTATTTTCCTTTTGATCAATTAACTTTTTTGTTTCTGGCAATAACACTGTTAACTTTTCAAGTTTGAGAAATAAGAAAACAATGCAATCCTTTGTAACAAGAGCTGTCAAAAGTTTCTCTCATCCCAAAAATTGTCCAAAATTGGAAAAGAAAATAAGATTCCGTTCTACTGTCTCAATTTGCCTACTGGGCGACGTCATTTTCAACTTTCTGTTTCATTCATCAAACCAAATCATTATTATCAGGGTCTTCGTAGCAACATTACGTTCATGCTTTGATTTGATTTGACAGTTTTAGAAAAACCATAATTATAGTTTAGACAAATTTAAACTCTCAACGACAAACGACAAACGCGAAGCAGCAGCAAGACAAACAGCAGCAGCAGTAGCAGCATCACCACCAACAGCAGCATTAGGTATCTGAAGAAGAAGAAGAAGAAGTTCTTCTGCAACGGAGAACGAAACGTCGGCAGTGAAGAAATCCGGAAGCCAAGAATTCAACAATGGACGACGGCCGCGGAAGCCTTCAAGTTAAAGTAACAGTGTCTCAATTTATTTTATTGTTGATTTTATTTTCCCCAAGACGAATTATGCCACAATTGTTTAAATAATAATAAAAAAAAGATTTTGGAAAAACTAGGCTTAATTGAAGTCGGTAAGTGAACTGCATAAATGAGCGCCCAATGTGAGGCAGCTCTCCATCATCAACATGGCGCCCCGGCGTCCAACGTGGGACAACTCTTCCTATAGCTCAGATCCTCTTTATTACTCCGTATATTTCAACCACCTTTCCGATTACTAAGACGTGTTTTGAATTATTAGAAAATATTGAAATAAGTAAAAATGACGATTCCAAGAAAAAAATCGTTAACGGCTTCGCTTTTCGCTTTCGAATAATTGTTTTGGGTGCGTGTTACGTATTCGGGTGAAAGATATACGGCGTGAATGTGGTGTTTGTTTACTTCGGCGAAAATTATTTTCGCTCGTGATGCTCTCTCCTAATGTGCGACTCTGTTTTAAAAATAAAGCCCCGACGAGATATCGGCTGATATACGCAGAGGAGATTTGCAGAAATATGAAAAAGCCATCTCGCTTTTTATTCGGCGAAGATTTTGACCCAAAACGCAGAAATAAACTTCGGTTAGAGTTAATCTAAGAATAAATAAAATTTGGGAAAGTTTGTTTCGTTTACGTAATACTTTCTGTGACTAAGACACACACACAAAAAAAAAAAATTAAGTTGGAAGCGATTGCTTGCTTATATTTAGTTGTCACGTGAAAATGCCATCGCGTTCGACTGCGGGAAAATCTTTGATTTATGGCGTGTTTTTCTTAACGTTAACAACGATCGTTAAACAAAAATAAAACGAAGGTAAAAATAGAAAAGCGGTCTAAAACTGCATGTGCGTCCAAATACTACCACCTACCATATCCGCTAGCTTTTACGGTTCACATATGTTGGAACGTCCTTCAACTTGCGTAAATAAGTCGTCTAAGAAAATTGCACAGATACCTAATTGGCAAAAAAAAGCGAAATTATATTGTAGACAAATTTTCTCTGAAAATTTTCCGGTTTTCCTTTTAAAGGGAATGAAAGCGAAAGACCTTGAGCAAGAAAAAGAAGGAGGAGAAAAATAAGGCAGTGACTAAACATCCTTCGGCGGAATTGTACGAATAATTAAAGAAGTATTATTATACGTTACACAAATGCGGCGGAATTGACTTTATTTTCTGATTATTTCCGCCGTTTGACGGATTTTTATTTCATAAATTCAATTTCCACAAAGTAAAGCAAAGGTTGGGGAAGTATTTGGTTCTTACGAGAATTTGTATAAGTTCTTTACTATGAGAAACACACTTTACCTCTGATCTTTCATTTAAATTTCTCCTTGTTTTCCACTTGTACCACTTTTCATTCAATTTTTGTTTTTTGTTATTCATTTTATTTTTTTCTTTTTCTTCTAAATCTTTACTTTTAATACATCTAGGCTGGGTTAACTTTAATCTCCTGTTTGTTTAGTAATTATTAATGACACAATCTTGGTCCAAAATCTATATTTTGCTTTTTGTTTTCTCCTATTCACGATGTAATATATTTATTGTTCCAATAGTACTCTTTATTTGGTTTTGAAAACGATTGTCTTGTGTTTTTGTTTTTTTTTTTGTTTGACATTTAATTTATGTCTGCGACGCGCCCGGGCGTGCCACCTTGTTGACTTTTCGGACAACTAAATAACTAATAAACACGGTCCAAACAAAAACAAACTAAATTTATTGACAAATTATTTTACTGGACCGAAAAATGTGACTGCATTCAATGAACAATAACCGCCTCTTTACCGAAGTTGTCTTCGGAGAAATTCCGCAAAGAAGTTGACAATGCTATTGTTAACACCATGCAATGTCCTTTGCGTCTAGACCCTAGCTACTGGCTACCTGCTACAGTTACGTTTTACAACTGGCGTTAAGACCAACCCTCTACGACAACGATTACCTGTCTCCTTTTTTGGAATTCTCACCTCAACTAACCCCTTCTAATGTCTATTGCTCGTGATCGTCTGATAACCAAAAACGGGTTGTAACTAGATTCTAATTCTGGTGAGACGGTGAATAAATTTGAGAGATTAAAGGAACTAAATACGTACTCGAAGACGCTATGAATAATTAACCAGCGCACAGTGTGTCTACAGTGTACTTTGTTAATGGGAGTTATTAATTGATCACTCCGATGTTCGGAAATGTATGTGATACAAAAGACCGCTTCGGCGATCAATCTGCAAGATAATTAACAGCAACTGCCGCTAGTTTTCAAGGACTCTTTTCAGAGGTGTTGGAATAACCCTATCTCTACCTAATTACCCTAATTAATTAGGTCACGGGGTAGGATCTTTCGTCTACTACATCCTCGTGCCTCGGAGGCTGGTACAATGTTCGCCTTTTCTCAGATCCCTCTGCGTTGCTTTTCGTCGGCTAAACGTATTATCAAACTAATTTGTTGCACAAGGACCCAATTGACTGTTTTATTAAAATATATATAGATAACATAACCGCTTTTGCGGTTATGGCACTCTCAGTCGCTCGACAAATTGCTTTCAATTAACCCGCAAATCTTTCGGCGAAGACCGCACCTTAGTCCACACATACAGGGCGTGAGAGAAGAAGTCTATTTATAGGTAGTTCAAATTGTTGGCTTCGTAATTCTACGGAATTCGCAGCGGGTATTAAATTTGCCTTGATTTCTGAGTTAGACTGTGCTGGCCACACTGTGTTCGTCGGCAGATATAACTTTGCCTGACCAGTGGGTTGAGCTGCAGATGCCCCTGAACAAGTCGAAATAACACTGATAGCGTGTCTCCGAATTGCCCGAGGATATCGCAAAAAGGTAGAACTAAATTACAAGAAAATACACTGTATTCGAAATCGACCAATAGATTTTGGTGTAGTTAATTTACTCTGGTTAAACCACAGATCGCGCAAACTACAGAATTTATTGAGTTTTAACTTTGATTCCAAAGCAAACGCTAGTACCAAAAATAAACCAAAAAAATTGCCTAAGCAATGAATTTTACAGATTTCTCAAGTCACAGATTGATGAGTCAATTAAAATAATTCTTAAATAAATTTATACCATCAAGTATGTGAAAAGAAATAGAAAAATTCATGCAATTACTACCTATCCGCGGCCCGCGATGCGCACTTCACAAACCCAACCCCCGCACTTGTTTTTAGATATAATCCATTCGCGTCGAAGATCGCGGCGCGATTCGCGTTTATTTATTTGATTGCCCGTTTTTTTAACACTATATTTTGACCGTTCCGAAACAATATGATTTAATTCTAATTATGAAAAATAGATGAAACCAATAGCAAAGCACTCAGAAAAAAACTTCCCGAGTTAAATTAAAATGCAGCTTTCCGTTCGAACGATCAGAAGCTTTCTGTCTTCAGTTTTTGATTTTTTCTTCGCGAGTGACAAATTAGACTCTTAAATTCTTGACAATAACTAGACGCTATACAAGTGTCGGTTGACATATTTATCATTTCCCGTCTTTTCAGTCAAAATTTTCAAAACAAAGCCAAATTCTTTGCTATTGGCGACGTAAAACGCCTTTTCTAAATTTTTCAATACCTCGAGTGCTTGCGTGACAAATTCTTTCAAAGACTCTAACGCGTACAAGGACAACCTTTGGAAGGGAGCTATGATTTATAATATGCTGCTTCAAGTGCCCTTTACAAACTCGGTGCTCTAGAAGACCATAAATTTGAAAACCGAATTGTTTCCGGTGGCATTCTCCGACTCGAAAATTTCTCTTCTTTGTTAGCGAGCAATCAAACAAACAAACGCGACTTGTTTTCAAAATCAAATTCGCGACCGTTTCAACTTGTACCACTTTTCATTTAATTTTTGTTTTTTGTTATTCATTTTATTTATTTTACATCTAGGCTGGGTTTCTCAGTCGCAGTTTAACTTTAATCTCCTGTTTGTTTAGTAATTATTAATGACAATCTTGGTCCAAAATCTATATTTTGCTTTAATACATATGGTAACTTGATTTTCAAAACCTTCGCGACGGAAATCGTCGATTTCTCGTTTATTCTCAGCTCCATTTTTGTTTACAACAAGCAAAAATGAAAATGAAATACATCAAAGAAACAAGTGACAGCTTGATTTGATTTTCAAATGCTTCGTCTTTTCATTTGTTTTGTTATCTTTATCCAATTCTCTATTTCGTCGTTGTTAATTGATGATTTTTTCATATTTTAATATGAAACAACCGTTGACACTCGAGGAAAGGAAAAATTGAAGACAGCGCAACCTCTTTAATCCGGACAATTAAAAATGTAAGGCTCATCCGGATTACCGATTCGTCCGGATTAGTGAATTGAAAGAGAAACAGTCTATTTTCTTGTACTTACCTATTATTGGTTAACACCCAATAAACTCGTATTTCAAGAAGAACAAGCATCTTATATATATTTACCGCGTATATATAAAAATATATATAGGATCTATATGTATTTATATATATATATAGAGTTTTAATTTAAACAATTACAAAAACTGTATGCAATAACTCCCACGTTTGAAGTTGGTCATAACTTGAAAGAACAAGGAATATTGTATGTCTTTACTTGTTACTTACATTGAACAAAAATAAAAGTAAACAGAAAAGTAAATAAAGGTTAACTGCTTTTCGTAAAATTGTATGATTGCTTGTTACGGTATGAAACGAACAAGAGCATAGTCAATTCTGAACGTGAGAGTTTTTGTAGTAAAAGACCTCTCATCATAATTATTGAATCTACTTACTACCTACAAACAGCAGGGAGTACAGGCATTGTCCGGATTAACGAGAGTCGTCCTCATTATGAGTAGAAGTGATGATTGTCAGGATTAATATGTATGCGGATTAAAGAGTTTGCACTGTACCCGGATTTTTTCAAATCCAATGACTTTCAAGGACATTTTCGTAAAAGTTCGATCAATTTCTTTTATTTCTTTTTATTTTTTATTTCGACTTTCGAAGTTACAAGAAAAAACTCGAGAAAATTATTAATTCGTCTGTTTAATGTCTGACGGTTTTCGTAAATGTGTCGATGGAACTTAAACGTATTTTCATCGAATTTTTTTATTTTTATTTTTGAGACTTAAACAGTTTGCAACGTAACAAAAATAATTTACATAACTAAGCAAAAAATATACGAACAACTCAACTATTTATTATCGTTATTATTTTCTTTGGCTCTTGTAATTAATTTTGCAAGAATTTTTTGCAATAAACGCCGCAGCTTCACATTTTAAAATCTGAAGAAACTGTCTCCGCTAGCTCCGTCTATATTCGTATGCTCCAATAAACGGATGCCAACAAAAAACCTCGGACCGGTTCCGACTCGTTCTAAATATAACCTTAGTCTAGAGATCATGGATGCGTCGCAAGCACCCGCAGAGCACGCCGAAGACAAAACCGGCGTCGAAATCGCGACCGACGGCCCCAGCGTCGCTCAGCTGGAGGCCATGGTGACACCGGAACAAGTGCTGAGTGCATCGGTGGCGCGCAAACGACGCAGCATCACGAAACGACGCTCCGCCAGCGCCACCAGGACGCGCGAACAAACGCCCGTGCGACAGCTGATCGACAGCAGGACCTCCTCGACCGAGGAAGAAGAAGAAGCAGCGATCGAAACGAGACCGAAAACGCCCGAGCGCAGGCGAAGGAGGGTCAAGAGGATTCCGAGCGGTTCGACCAAACAAACCGATGCCAAAATCAAAAATGAAATCAAGAATGAAGCCGACGCCCAAATCAAAAATGAAGCCGACATCCAAATCAAAACCGAATCCCAAGAACAACAGATCAAGACCCCCGAAACCAACAACAACAAACTCAAAAACAAAAGCGACACTGGCCAAACCTCCAAAATAGACAACCTGGTCAACATAAGCCAAACCGAATTGCTCGCGCTCTTCGACAAGGCAAAACGCAAAATTTCCTCCAGCCGCGAACGCTACAAGAAAAAGGTAAACTCAAAACGCAGCCACTCAAGCCCGAGGGAAATCACGGAACTCGAAGTGCTGGAGAGTTTCAAGAAGGCGCAGCAAATAACGGCGGAAAGAGAAAGACAGAGGAAGAGATCCCAGTCGGTTCGAAAGTACTCCACGGATAGCATAGAATCCAGCTGTTCCATCGAGGAAGCCGTCGCGCCCAAACCATACCGACCGGAAGTGAACGAGTTCGTTGCCAAACGCAAGAAAGATAAGCAACGCCAATTCTCGAATAAAATCGTCGAAATCCTGGACCCCAAAACCTCCAGGGTGATCACAACCAAAGAAGTCATCCACGTCCGCTTCAACCTCCTCGACTTCCTCAGAGTCCTCAAATACTTCACCATCAAAGACCTGTTCAAGGAATACCGGAAGTTTAAGTACGACATGAAGGATGAGTACGACAAAATCAGGAGGCAGCGCATAGTTTGCTTCAACGAGTTCTTAGCGGTGATGATCCTCTGTGGATTGGGGGCTGTAACGTTTAAGTTCGTCGAGGGCACGTTCGAGAACTTCTACAAGTGCGGCGTGAAGAGGGTGAAAAGAGATTTCATCGATAATCTTTGGGTGAAAAGTCACAACTTGAGGGAGGAAGATTGGAAGTCGCTGGCCAGGAATAAGCTGAGGATTTTCGAGGAGGAATTGCACAACGCCCACGAGGCGGGGATGCACTCGTACAGCGGGCAAAAGTCTTGGAGTTTCCTCAACGGCATTATCTATTGCATGACCGTCATCACAACGATTGGTATGGGCCTTCTCTACGGGTGTCACAACGGGAAAGACGTTGTTAATAACTGTGGTCTTCTTTTGTTTCAGGTTATGGTCACATATACCCGGTTACAACGACGGGGCAAGGCTTGACGATATTGTACGCTCTCATCGGGATTCCCCTCTTTCTTATCATTTTGACCGACTTTGGTAAACTCTTCACCAGATGCATCAAGTTCATGTGGTCGTTCGTGAGGAGGGTGTATTACACTGGTACTTGCAGAAGAGCAAGGAAAACAACTCATGTGGAGGTAACAAGCTTTAGTTTTAGGGTCTTTCACGTAATTCCTCCTCTTCTCCCAATGAATATAAAGAGTAGTTAGGGAAACAAGTTTTTCTTTAATTTTGGGGGGATTACAATTGTGGAGGGATTACATAAGGCCAAAAACTGCACATGAGGGGGGTTTTTGGCTCGTAAATCGTAAGCCGGACCTCACATGTATGAGAAGATGAAAGAAGTAGGCGTCGCAGATTGAAATTCAAGTCTTTTATATGCATGAGAGGGAGAAGATTGCTTGCGGAGATCTCTAGGGCCTTCCAATTCGTAGAGAACCATCAAGCTCATCTACTAGTCTTAAACTAGAACGCCTCAAGGCTACACCATTACGTCCTCTCTAGCTCATTTGAGGAGATGGAGATGTCTCTTGATCGTAGAGACACCTTTAAGCGCATCTATTCCTCTTAAACTAGAATGCGTTAAGACTACACCAAGCTCATGACGTTTTCATCAAAATTAGACCTCATTTGAGGAGATGGCAGGAGATTAAGATTGCAGGAAGTGAAAGAGGAGCAAATTGAGGGGGTTTGGGGGAAGTCTCTAGGCCCCCTTAATCCTAGAAATTATACCTTCATAGAGAGAGAAGGTTTAAGTGACTAGAAAATGTCTCCAAGTCGCAGCGACACTTTCAATGTCCTTCAACCTTCTCGTTTTAAACTGGAACGCGTCAGGACTACGCCAATTTACCTTTTCCTACCCATGCCATGACATTCTTGGCAAAATCAGACGTTATGTTTATTAGAAATACCATACAGCTTCAAGCCCTTTAGAATTAGAGGTGATTGAGGGGCCTTGAAGGCCCCTTAGATCGCAGAAATACCTTCAATCCCTTTCTCGTCTTAAATTAGGACGTGTTAAGATTACATCTTCTCTAGCTCATGACATTTTTGACCAAATTAGACCCTATAAGTATGAGGAGACGGGTGAAGGAGGAGTAGGTTGGGAAGTTTAGGGAGATCCCTAAGTGCCTTCAATATTAGAAATACCTCCAAACTCTCCATAAGGAGAAAAGGGCTTTGAGCGTAGAGACATGCTCAAGGCCCTCCAACTTTCTCATTGGAAACTATAACGCGTCCGAACTACGCCTATTTACCTTTTTTGGTTTGTGGCATGTCGTTTTTGGTAAAACCAGGTCTCATATTTATGAGGAGGAGGTTGAGAGATGACGAAGAGGAGAAAATGGCAGATCAGAGGTTCGGCAAGATCCCCGAGTCCCTTTAATATAGAAGTATCTCCAAGCCCAAACAAGGAGATGGGGATTGAAGGAACTTGGAAGTATCTCCAAGTCTCTTTAAGCGTAGAGACACCTTCAACCCTCTCATTTTAAACTAGAACGCGTCAGGGCTGCGCCAATTTAACTTTTTTAGCTTGTTGCATGATGTTCTTAGCAAAGTCCGACCTCAGATTTATGAGAGATATCATCAATCACGTCCACCTTCAAGTCCCTTCAGAAATAGAGGAGATTGAAGGGGCCTAGAGATATCTCAGTACTTCTTAGAACGTAGAGATGCCTTCAATTCCATTCTCGTCTTAAATAAGAACATGCTAAGACTACACCGGGCTAGCTTCCCTAGCTCATGACATTTTTGGGCAAATTAGACCTCATAAGTATGAGTGGACTGGTAAAGGAGAAGGAGGTTTGGATGTTTGAGGAAATCCCTAAGATTAGAAATACCTTCAAACCCTTCGTAAGGAGAAAAGTGAAGGGGCTTGGAAATATCACCTTCAAAGCCCTTCAACCTTCTCGTTTTAAACTAGAAGACGTTAGAACTACGCCTATTTACTTTCTTTGGTTCGTGGCATGATGTTCCTGGTAAAATCAGATCTCATATTTACAAAGAGGAGGTTGAGAGAGGACGAAGAGGAGAAGATAGCAGATCAGAGGTTTGGCCCAAAGAAGGAGAGAAGATTGAAGGGACTTGGAAATGTCTCCAAGCCTCTTTAAGCGTAAAGCCCCTCAACTCTCTCATTTTAAACTAGAACGCGTCAGGACTACCTCAATTTATCTCTTCTGGCTCGTAGCATGACGTTATTGGCAAGATCAAACCTCACATTTATGAGAGAAGATCGAGGAGAGCCTTGAAATTTAAGCTTTATAGGGTATGAGGCGAAAATTGACGGAGACAGCGAATGATTCACATATATTTTGAGAAGATTGAAAGGGAAGGGGTAGATTAAACGATTTGACAATATCTCCAGGCCCCTTCAGCTTTAGAAATATCTTAAACACCTTCAGAAGGAAACTGTTGAAGGGGCTTGAAGGTGTTTTTTCGATCTTAGGAACATCTTGAAGCCTTCTCGCTTATCTTTTCTGGCTTATCAGATTTCTTGTGAAGTCAGACCTCATATGTATGAAGCTAAGATTGATGGAGGAGGAGAGGAAGATTAAAATTAAATTTTTTTGTGTATTAGGACGAGGTTGTAGGAGAAGGAGAAAGGCAAATCTCATATGTACGGGGGAAGAGTTGAAGGAGAGGAGAAGATCGAGGATCTTGGGGTTACCAACAGATTTGGAGACGTCGTCAAGCCTAAACGGAAAAAATTTTGAAGAGGCTTGAAGATGTCTCCAAGCCTCTCTAATCTTCTCCTCCTCTATCTGGCACGCACATATGAAAGCGCGTCATAAAATATTTGCCTAAACCCATTTTGCTTTCCTTTTCAGGATATCTTCAAAGGTGCCCAAATGATGTACGAAATAGCAACGTTTCGAAGACCATCGGCTTTCGCCGCCGCAGACACCGAGCCAGCACCAGAAACCGACCCTGAAGCACAAAGTGAAGCAACCCCAACAACCCCAGCCGTGTCCAACTACGAAATCAACGACGAATTCAATCTCCCCGTCACCTTGGCCCTCTCAATTCTTGTCCTGTACATGTTTTTGGGAGCCGTCCTCTTCGGCATCTTCGAAGGCTGGGACTTCCTCCTCTCCTTCTACTTCGTCTTCATCTCAATGTCGACGGTGGGCTTCGGCGATTACGTCCCCAGGCATCCCATCTTCAAGATCGTCTCCATCGCGTACTTGGTTTTCGGCCTGGCTTTGATGTCCATGTGCATCAACGTCGTCCAAGACAAACTCAGTGATACGTTCAAGCAGGCATCGGCCAAAATCGGCGCGACGATCGGCCTGACGGTGGAAGATGACGGAAGCGTCGTGACGGTGCCTCCGGATCCGGTCGAAATCCCCGAAGTGCACAAGTCCGAAACGTCGAGCAACAACCAACCTGCTTCGGTCTAATCCGCCCAAAATAAAAGCCCAGCCTTAGTCATCGAGGTGTGACTAAAGCGATCAGTGCGAAAGGAATTTCGGCGTCAGCGTAAATACGCAGATAAAAATACATTCTTTGAAATTATATTAAAAACAAAATCTGTTGGAGAAGGAGCGAGCGACTGACGTAAAGGCTACATGTAAAAATAGATAACCGAATCACATCTAGTTATATATAATAATAAAAATATATGTAAGCACAGTTTTCTATGAAGATTTCCTCCTCTCTTAAGCCTGCGTAAGTCTGTTAAGAATTGTAACCAAAAAGGCGATGCCGCCTGAAGCTTTGCTCAAAAAACAAAAATATTTTTAGATTCAATTTTTTGGGATATTAAATGCGTCTTGCTCAAAAAGTCGTCTGAGTTTGCTTCGGACTAGTACGTTCAGAAAGTCACTCAAAAGATGGAAGTTACTACAAGCTACAAAAAAGAAAGAAAGAAAGAAGTTAAAATTAAAATATTTTTGAAACTTCTGCTTGGTTTTCTTCAAATTGCCTTTTCAAAGTGTACCAAGGACAAGAAGTTTCCATTCTCAAAATGTGATGTTAGTAGAAGTCTAAACAAAAAAGGATGGTTCCTTGGACACTCCAGTTAACATCATTTTTGATAGATTTTGGTTTAAATCTTGAACCAATCAAAATATTTTCCATCCATACTTGAACTTAGTTGTTTTTATCAAATCCAAAAAGAACCAAATTATTTCTGGATGGTGTACCATCCCAAAAGTCATCTTTGAAAAAGTTATCCAAAATTATCATGTTGTTGATGTTTTAAGAATGAGAGAAGCCAAATTTGGAGAAAGTTGCTTGAGTGCTTCAATCAATTTTTTTTTAATTTCGAGGTCTTTACTTCTCAGAAGTTACCTTTGGGAATGATATTCTGTTGAACTCAAGAAGTGCCTTGTTAGTCGTGATATTTCGGGGGGAGATAGAAACTGGGGGTTGTGATTCGTGATAGTTTTCGTGCGTGCGTGTGTGCCATTTTGTTACCGTCGCGTCGGCTAGATGTCGCTGTTTATCGCTAAGTAAATTGTAGGTGTTTGCGCCTTAGTATCTAAGACTGTTTTTCTAGTTGTATGTTGTACATTTCTGCCTGTCCTTTGCAATTTTTGCATTTTATATATTGTCTGTTTATCGTTTATTATTGATTATTATTACAACGAAGTGATATACTTATTCATATATTGTTAATTAATTTTAAAATAAATATTTATAATTAAGTACCTGCGCGTTCTCATTTCAAACCTGAAGAAATTGAGTTTGTCAAAATCTCTCGTAAATTAAAACAAAATACAGCGCGATGTAAAAACAAATGGCAATCGATTTTTACGACGCGATTTAAATTTTTTTTTTCTTTTTTGAAAAAAATTTAAAAAAATGATTAGAAAAACAAAAGAAATGGTAGATTTAAAAAAAAACACGAAATATGTAACAAAATTTAAATAATAATAAAAACAAAAGACAATCGATTTTATTGCACAATTCAGGAGATTAATAATTAAAAAAAAAAAGATTTACATAATAAAATTTTAAAACGTAGTAATAAAAACAAAAGACAATCGATTTTTACGACACGATTTATTTATTCATTTATTTTTTTGAAAAAAATTGAAAAGAACGATTAGAAAACAAAAAGGATCAAATATGTAATAGAATTTTAAATAATAATGAAAACAAAAGACAATCGATTTTTACAACACAATTTAATTTCTTTTTTGAAAAAATTAAAATAATGATTAGAAAACAAAAATGCGAAATATGTAATGGAATTTTAAATATAATACAAAAAAAAAAGTAGAATTTTTTAAGAATTCAGAATAATAGAACTTAAATAATAAAAACAAAAGACAATCGATTTTTAGGACACAATTTCATTTTTTTTTTTTTTTGAAAAAAACGAAAAGAATGCTTAGACAACAAAAGAAATAGTAGAATTTAAAAAAAAAAAAAAAAAAACAAAATATGTAATAAAATTAAAATAATAATGAAAACAAAAGACAATCGATTTTTAGAACGCTGTAATTTTTTTTGAGAAAATGAGAAGAACGTTTAGAAAACAAAAGAAATAGTAGAATTTCAAAAAAAAAATACGAAATATGTAATAGAATTTAAACAATAATGAAAACAAAAGACAATTGACTTTTACAACACAATTTAATAGATTTAAAACATTTTTTGAAAAAATGAAAATCGACGAAAAAACAAAGAAAATTATAGATTTTTTTAAGAATACGGATCAATTTAATTTAAATAATAAAAACAAAAGACAATCGATTTTTAGGAGACAATTTAATTTTTTTTTTTTTTTAATGAAAAGAATGTTTAGAAAACAAAAGAAATAGTAGAAGTAAAAAAAAATCGAAATATGTAATAGAATTTAAATAAATTATGAAAACAAAAGATAATCGACTTTTACGACATAATTTAATAAATTTTAAAAAATTTTGAAAAAATGAAAATCTACGAGAAAACAAAAAAAATTGTAGAATTTTTTAAGAATACGGAATAATATAATTTAAATAATGAAAACAAGAAACAATCGATTTTTAGGACACAACTTAATTTTTTTTTTGAAAAAATGAAAAGAACGTTTAGAAAACAAAAGAAATAGTAGAATTTTAAAAAAAAAATACGAAATATGTAATAGAATTAAATAAATAATGAAAATAAAAGACAATCGACTTTTACGACACAATTTAATAGATTTAAAAAATTTTTGAAAAAATTTAAATCGACGAGAAAACAAAAGAAATTGTAGAATTTTTTTAAGAAAACGGAATAATATAATTTAAATAATAAAAAACAAAAGACAATCGATTTTTAGGACATAATTTAATTTTTTTTAATAAGAAGAACGTTTAGAAAACAAGAGAAATATTAGAATTTCAAAAAAAAAATACGAAACATATAATAGAATTTAAATAATAACGGAAACAAAAGACAATCGATTTTTACGACACAATTTAATTTTTCTTTTTTTGAAACAATGAAAAGAACGTCTAGAAAACAAAAGAAATAGTAGAATTTCAAAAAAAAAATGAAATATGTAATAGAATTTAAATAATAATTAAAACAAAAGACAATCGATTTTTACGACACAATTAATAGATTTAAAAAAAGAATTGAAAAAATGAAAAACGACGAGACAACAAAAAAAAATGGTAGAATTTTAAAAAAGTACGGAATAATAGAATTTAAATAATAAAAACAAAAGACAATCGATTTTACTGCGCAATTCAGGGGATTGATAAATAAAAAAAAATTGTTTAGGAGGAAAGAAAGCAAAAGAAAAATGAAACAAACGACACTGAAATGCAAAGAACAGATAAACAAAAAACAAAGGAACGCCGTGCTATTTTTTGTAGGAAAGTTACAGAAACAAACGACAACTATACTGTCCTCTGGTCATTTTTATTATTGGTAAGTTTTCTTTTTACTTCTCAACTTAAAAGCTCTCCGCCGGAATGCCATCTCTTTCTTTTTTGAATTTTCTTTTGTTTTTATTTTTATTTATTTATTTATTTTTTTTTTGGAATAACGTAGGTGTTTCGTGTGGTTTCTTCTTTTGTTTTCCATCGGTCTCTAAATTTTCTTGCACTCTATCGCAAAATCCGTCGTTCTCCTTTTGAAGGATATGGAAGCAGTTTATGTATATTAAAAGGAAAAAGAAAAATAGAATAAACGAAAAACAAATGAACGTAGACTATTTTTTGGAGAAAAGTTGTAAAAACAAAAGACTAACAACTATTCCGTTTCGTTTCGTTTCTCCTGCCATTTTTGTTATTGGCACTTGTTTAAGTTTTCTTTTAATTTTCAAAAGTTTTCCGCCGTAAAGCTATCTCTCTTTTCAAATTTTCTTTTGTTTTTATTTTATTTTATTTTTGTTATTACTATTTCTTTTAATAACGTAGATGTTTCGCGTTTGTTTTCGTCATATTTTAAATTTTCTTGCACTCTGTCGAAGAACCCATCGATCTTCTTTTGGCATTGAAAAAATACAACAAGAACAGAGTAAACAAAAAACAAATGAATGTTGACCTATCGTAGGCGTTTCGCATAGATTCTTCTTTTGTTTTCCTTCGGTCTTTAAATTTTCTTGCACACTATCGGAGAATCCGTCGATCTTCTTTTGACATTGATGTACAAGAAGCAGAATAAACAAAAAAAAATGAACGTTGACGTATTTTTCGGAGGAAAGTTGCCAAAACAAAAGACTAACAGTTTGTTCTGTTTCGCTTAGTGTTTTTTGGTCATTTTATTACTGGTCTTTTGTTTTTACAACTTTCCTCCTAGAAATAGTCAACGTTCATTTGTTTTTCGTTTATTCTGTTTTTCTTTTTCATTTTAATATCTAAAGAAGGTCGATGGGTTCGTCGACATAGTACAAGAAAATTAAAAAAATGACGGAACTTAAACGCGAAACGCCTATGTTAAAAAAAATCGCATAAAATAACGAAAGACAATTCAAAAAAAAATAACATGGCATTTCGGCGGAAATCTTTTGAAAAAGAAAAAGACAAAAAACAAATAGTCGTAGAACAAAAGAAAGGAAAAAGAACAAGAATTCATCAAAAAAAAAAAAAAGACAGCAGAAAGAACAAAACTAAAGAAAAACGCAATTGCCTGAAATCGCAAAAACAAGATCAAACGATTAAGTTATGAGGAAAACAAAAGACGTAAGAAAACAATCTGATCACTGAAAAGAAAACATTAGACGAACGAGGAGGACAACGAAAGAAGAAGAAATCAAAGCAAACGCGATCGGTTTACAACCTGGTTAAAAGAAAAATGCAATAAAAGAAACAAAAGGCGATCGATCACTGAGCAAAAGAAGAAATCGAAACAATTTGTAAAGAAAGAAGAAATACCAAGAATTACCAAGAATGACAAAAAAAACGAAAGAAAAAAACACATAACAAAAGAAAAGGAAAGCAAAATCGATCCAGAAAGAAAATTAAAGAAAAGCGCAGTTGTTTAGACGAAAAAACGCAAAAAAAAAAACAAAACAAAGCTAGACACGATCAGTAAACAATTTAAAAAAAAAAAGAAATTTTAACTCTCAAATTCAAGCGGAAAAAAAGGTAACTAACTGACCTTGAAAAATTAAAAAATGTCAAACGAGTAACCCTACGATTAAGGTTCCAGTCTATGTGGAAGAAAAAGAAAAGAGAAGAACGGCAGAAGAAGCAAACGATTCACAAATAAATTATACAAAATAGAAAAATACGAATCAGAATTAAGAAGAAAACTGATGAATGTGTAAAAAAAACAGACGAATAAGAAGGAAGGAAAAGAAAACAAAAAATAAATAGTCGTATAACAAAAGAAAGAATTCGTAAGAAGTAGAAAGACAGCAGAAAGAACAAAACGAAAGAAAAACGCAATTGCTTGAAATCGCAAAAACAAACGATTAATTTATGAAGAAAACAAAAGACGTAAGACAACCATTAGATCACCGAAAAGGAAACAATGAACGAACGAGGAGAACAACAAAAGAAGAAGAAATCAAAGCAAATGCAATCGATTTACAACCTAATTAAAAGAAAAGTGCAATAAAATAAACAAAAGTCGAGGGATCAGTGAGCAAAAGAAGAAATCGAAACAATTTATAAAGAAAGAGGAAGTAGGAGAATGGATCGCCAAGAAGAACAAAAAAAAACGAAAGAAAAAAACACATAACAAAAGAAAAGGAAAGCAAAATCGATTCACAGAGAAATTTGTGTGGCATGCGCCAGCTCAGCGTCTTTTCCGTCGGCGTCGGCGTCGGCGTCGATTTGATATAGACCGAATCTGCAGCAACGTGAAGGACTGGTTGCCTACTCGTTCGACTTCATTGAATTTCCAAAATTGGATTATCATTTAATTTTCAAGGTCGTTGCTTGCGAGATTCGATTTGTCACTGGATTTCCAAAATTCGATCGGCATTTAATTTTGAAGGTCGTTCGTCTTTTGTTTTGAAAATTCGATTGTCAGTTGATTTAAAAAATTCAATTTGGTTGAAATTTCTAAAATTCCAAAATTTCTAAAACTGTAATTTCATTTTCGAAGTTGTTCGTTCGCCTTTCGTTTTGAAGATACGATCGTCGCTCGATTGCATTGGATTTCCAAAATTGGATTGCCTTTTAATTTTCAAGGTCGCTCGTCGTTTGCTGTCGAGTTTCGATTTGTCCTTGGATTTATGAAATTCGGTTGTCATTCGATTTTGAAGGTTGTTCGTCTTTTGTTTTGAAAATTCGATTGTCAGTTGATTAAAAAAAATTACCCATTTGTTTTTCTAACTTTCCACCGAAATTTACGTCGACATTCTTTTGTTTCTCGTTTAAACTGCTTCTTCGTCCTTCAATGTCTAAAGAGGAACGACGGATTCTGGCGATAGAGCGCAAGAAAATTTAGAAGCCGATGGAAAACAAAAGAAAAGAAACTACACGAAACACCTACGTTATTCCAAAACGCGAAACGTCTATGTTATTCCAAAAAAAATCCCATAAAATAAAAACAAAAGACAATTTAAAAAATAATGACGTGGTATTTCGGCGGAAATCTTTTAAAAAAGAAAGAAAGAAAACAAAAAACAAATAGTCGTATAACAAAAGAAAGAAAAAAGAACAGGAATTCGTAAAAAAAAAGAACAAAACTAAAGAAAAACGCAATTGCTTGAAATCGCAAAAACAAACGATTAATTTATGAAGAAAACAAAAGACGTAAGACAACCATCAGATCACCGAAAAGGAAACAATAGACGAACGAGGAGAACAACAAAAGAAGAAATCGAAGCAAATGCGATCGATTTACAACCTAATTAAAAGAAAAATGCAATGAAAGGAACAAAAGGCGATCGATCAGTGAGCAAAAGAAGAAATCGAAACAATTCATAAAGAAAGAGGAAGTACGCGAATGGATCGCCAAGAAGGACAAAGAAACGAAAGAAAAAAACACATAACAAAAGAAAAGGAAAGCAAAATCGATCCACAAAGAAAATTAAAGAAAAGCGCAGTTGTTTAGACGAAAAAACGCAAAAAAAAAACAAAACAAAGCTAGACACGATCAGTAAATAATTTAAAAAAAAAAAAGAAATTTTAACTCTCAAATTCAAGCGGAAAAAAAGGTAACTAACTGACCTTGAAAAATTAAAAAATGTCAAACGAGTAACCCTACGATTAAGGTTCCAGTCTATGTGGAAGAAAAAGAAAAGAGAAGAACGGCAGAAGAAGCGAACGATTCACAAATAAATTATACAAAATAGAAAAATACGAATCAGAATTAAGAAGAAAACTGATGAATGTGTAAAAAAAAACAGACGAATAAGAAGGAAGAAAAAGAAAACAAAAAATAAATAGTCGTATAACAAAAGAAAGAATTCGTAAGAAATAGAAAGACAGTAGAAAGAACAAAACGAAAGAAAAACGCAATTGCTTGAAATCGCAAAAACAAACGATTAATTTATGAAGAAAACAAAAGACGTAAGATGACCATCTGATCACCAGGAAGGAAACAATAGACGAACGAGGAGAACAACAAAAGAAGAAGAAATCAAAGCAAATGCGATGGATTTTACAACCTAATTAAAAGAAAAAAAATAAAAGAAACAAAAGGCGATCGATCAGTGAGCAAAAGAACAAATCGAAACAATTTATAAAGAAAGAGGAAGTAGGCGAGTGAATCGCTAAGAAGGACAAAAAAAAACAAAAGAAAGGGAAAGCAAAATCGATCCACAAAGAAATTTGTGTGGCATGCGCCAGCCCAGCGTCTTTTCCGTCAGCGTCGGCGTCGGCGTCGATTTGGTATAGACCGAATCTGCAGCAACGTGAATGACTGGTTGCCTATCCGCCAGGCGAAAATTCCAGCAAATAATCGCCAATGAATTTCGCTTTCAGAATCCAGTTTGCCAATGTCAGACCGAAATTTCACAGGTGCCGCCGTATCTATCGAACAGTTACGAAATGCGAACCAACTCGTTCGCGATTGCACCGAAAAGAAGGCGTGTGCGACGGCCGAGGTCGTCTCGGCCGAAATCGTCGTACTATCACACGCATACATACATGAACTTGGCCGTATCGGGTTTTACTCTACGTTACACACGCTCAGTTTACGACGTGTGAACGTGTGCGTGTGCGTTAGTTTCTCATTCGCATTCGTGTTTCAAGCGCATTCCTTTCGTCGGTCTTCAGAGGGGGTCCTGGTCGGATGTGTCGCGTTGCATGCGACGTGGTCGAAATACGACGAGCAACATGGAACAGATCATTGGTGGAATCGAAGGGTATGGCATACTTGATTAATTTTGCGCAGGTTTTACAATTATTAAAACACGCGCGGGTCGTGAACATGCGAAAACGAAATCTTTTCGAATGTTGTTTGGGTTGGTCAAGTCAAAATTTCTCAAAAAAATTTCGAGTTTGGCCAAATTTGTCACTTGTCAAGTTGACTTCAGTTAAATCTTAGGGTCAATTGCTCAAACGTCGTTCAACTCTGAACTTAGAATTATCATTACGGCAGCATATACCTTTATAAATGTTGTCATGGTACTAGAACCAAGCTCAGAGTTCAACTCCAAGTTCAGAGTTGAACTATGGTTCAACTGGTCCTTAATAGCTACTTTCAAGAAATTAAATGTTAAACTTGAGATCTCAACAATTTTTCCAAATCTAGATAAGACATGATTTCTAATTCCATGACCTTCTTAAATTGGGTCTTCACTTGACGTGAACCCTCCTCCTTTCTCACAAATATTTGAATCCACGTTCCCCATCCATCCGAATTTAAAATTTCCTTTAGGATTTTTTTGTTTCATAAATTGCAAGCGCATTTTTTTTTTAATTGGGAATTTGTTCGCCCTATTTATTTGATTTTAAATCCTATATCTTTTGGATAATAAATGGATAAGGCGAAAACTGATAAATGATTTTTTTATCAAAATCGAATTGTGTAAGGCAAGGTAAGAGTGAATCAGGAATTATCTCGCAGGGAAAGTACACTTGTTAGTTGCAACATTTTTTGAAATTTTCGTAATTTCGGAATCAAAAAGTTCCTAACGGAAAAAGAATTCTATTAAATGTTGTCAAAGGCGTGGCGCCAAATTTTCGCAATTTTTGGAAGGGCTTTTGATTTTCAGACTTCCATGTGAGCTGCAACGCTTTTTTAAAAATTTCGCAAATTTGTTTACACTTTATGGTCACGTGTTAATTTTTTAAATGCTTTTAGCTTTATTTCCATTGCTTTTCCCTAAAAACTTTTAGACATTTAGGGCGCGAGCGTAAAATATTTTAGTTTAATTTTATTATCTAGGTTTTGCAAGTCACGGTTAGATAATATCTTGTATTTTTCTCTTTTATTATTTCAGTATATTTTCTTTTGTTTTCCCTGTATTATCTATTTTGTTTTTTTTGTGGTGTAATGTAATTTAATTCAATTGCCATTTGATTTCCAAAATTAGATCGTCCTTTCACTCGTTCGTCTTTAGTTTTGAAGATCTCGATCATCACCTGATTTCAAAAATCGTCGATTTCCAAAATTCGGTGGATTATCATTTAATTTTCAAGGTCGTTTGTTGTTTGCTTCGAAACTCAATTGCCGCTGGACTTTCAAAACTCGATTGTCACATGATTTCGAAGCTGCGTTCGTCTTTTGTTTTCAAAATTCAATTGTCATATATTACGATTTATGAAATTCGGTTGTCATTCGATTTTGAAGGTCCTTCGTCGTCGTCTGTCGATTTCCAAGGTTCGATTGTCATTTGATTTCTAAAAGAAATTAGATTGTCATTTCATTCGTTCGTCTTTTGTTTTCAATATTCAATTTGTCACTTGATTTATGAAATTTGGTTATCGTTCGATTATGAAGGCCGTTCGTCTTTTGTTTTGATTTCAAAAATTCAATTTTTATTTTTACTTACGAAATTAAAAAGTATGAAGTTGCTTGTTTAATCAATTAGGGCCGAAATAAAAATCCGAGGTTATCATCGTCTCTGTATTTCCAAGATTCGATTACCATTTGATCTTATTTCATTCGTTCGTCTTTTGTTTTGAAGATTCGTTCGTCACTTGATTTCAAAAATTCAATTTTCATTTTCAAGATTCAATTTCATTGAACTTCCAGAATTCGATTGTCCTTCAATTTCTAAAATTAAATTGTCATTTGATTTATGAAATTCGCTTGACATTCGATTTTAAAGGTCGTTCGTCTTTTGTTTTGAATACTCGATCGTCAGTTGATTTAAAAATTTCGATTTCATTGAAATTTAATAAATTGTCATTTAATTTTCAAACTCGTTCGTTCGTCTTTTCTTTCGAAGATACGATCGTCGTTCGATTTTATTGGATTCTCAAAATTGGATTACCATTCAATTCTCAAGGTCGTTCGTTGTTTGCTTTCTAGATTCAATTTGTCATTGTATTTTCAAAATTCGATTGTCATGCAATTTTCAAGCTGCGTTCGTCTTTTGTTTTCAAGATTCAGCTGTCATTTGATTTATGAAATTCGCGTGACATTCGATTTTGAAGGTCGTTCGCCTTTTGCTTTGAAGATTCAATCGTCAGTTGATTTAAAAAAATCAATTCCATTGAAATTTCCAAAATTCGATTGTCATTTGATTTCTAAAGTTAAATTGTCATTTGGTTTTCAAAGTCGTTCGTCTTATGTTTTGAAGATTAGGGTCGTCCTTCGATTTCTTTGGATTTCCAAAATTGGATTACCATTTAATTTTCAAGGTCGTTTTTCGTTTGCTTTCGAGATTCAATTTGTCACTGAATTTCCATTTCATTTTCAAGATCGTTCGTGTTTTGTTTTGAAGATCTCGATCGTCACTTGATTTCAAAAATTCAATTTTCACTTTCCATTTCATCGGAACTTCCAGAATTCGATTGTCATTCAATTAAATTGTCATCTGATTTTCAAAGTCGTCCGTTCCTTTTTTTGTTTTGAAAATACAATCGTTATTCTATTGTCTTTGCCTTTTGTTTTGAAGGTTTGATCGTCAGTTCGTCATTTGATTTCTAAAATTAAATTGTCATTTGGTGTTCGAAGTCGTTCGTTCGTCTTTTGTTTTGAAAATTCGATCGTCAGTTATCAATTTCATTAAAATTTCCAAAATTCGGTTGTCATTTGATTTCTAAAATGAAATTGTCATTTGATTTTCAAAGTCGTTCGTTCGCCTTTTGTTTCGAAGGTCTCGATCGTCACTTGATTTCCAAAATTCGATTGTTACTTGCATTTCACTGGATTTCCAAGATTGGATTGTCTTTTAATTTTCAAGGTCGTTCGTCGTTTGCTGTCGAGTTTCAGTTTGTCCTAGGATTTATGAAATTCGGTTGTGATTCGATTTTTAAGATCGTTCGTCTTTTGTTTTGAAGATTCGATCGTCAATTGCTTCAAAAATTCAATTTTCATTTATCACGATTGCAATTTCATTGAAATTTCCAAAATTTCATTCGATTTTATCTATTTTTTTTCCATTTTTTTTTTATTTTTAGAACACTCTCTGTTATTGGTTTATTTATTTTTGAATGCTTTGTGATTAATTATAGAAAAAAAAAACAGATTTATTGAACGTGCTCTGTTTGTTTATATTTAACAACAATTTTGTTTTCTCCACTCACATTTATTCGATTAAAAATGCGTGTATTTTTTGGGCGCATTTATTTTGTTAATTTATTTTTTTCGATTTGCAAAAAAATCAACATAAAGATGAAAACCTTGCAGATCTTCATATTCATAGGTACCTACGTACGTACGTACGTGTCGGGAATATTTCATTTCAGTTGATTCAGTGGTGATTCCAAGTAGTTATACAGGGACAGGGTGTTTCTAAACCTTTATGTTTAATTAAAACTGTAAGTTCCTCATTATATTAGAAATTGATTTTCCCAATCTCATCGCTCTTATTAAAAAATAAAAAACTGACCTACCTTAAGATAGCTCGCTCCGGCGGAGTCATTTTGTTTTGAAACCTCAGTTCACAAGTTGTTTTCGCAATCGTATCTAATAAAACGCAATCAATCTTTCTATTTACGTGCAGAAGAACTGGGTCAAGGTCCCACTGTAGACGGATATGAAACCGTCTGTGTTACATCGAGAATTGGCTTAACGAAACGCGGTTTTCGTCGATTTTGAATTGAAACCGTTTGCTTTGAAATTTTACTTCGAATGAAATAAACATGAGCGTAAATTACATTACTAAAGAGTAAAGTAATTGCAAGTGTTGTAAGAACGTCTGCACCTGGTCGACCAAAAACATCGCGTTTTTTCTTACGAACGACGAACTTGTCCGAGCCCAACATACCCCTCTGGGCGCATTCGTTTATGGTTACATAATAAACATAAATTTCACTCAACCTGTGATTTAACTAAGACATTAAAGCCATTTAAATCACCGACCAATGTTACTTAAACAATTTTTGTAAAAATAAAAACTTATTTCTACGGGAGTTGTTATTTACATTTCTCTTATTGTTATATAATAAAAGTTGCTTCATTTCTTGAGTACTATACGTGCAAGCTAATATTTTTATTATAAAATCAAGAGATTGTAATATTTAATACGTACAAATAAAAACTGAAATGCGTAATGGTGCTAGGACATTGAAACAGTTTGCTTTCAAATTTTACTTCGAATATAATAAACATAAGCATAAATTACACTACTAAGGCCCGGTTTTTTCATCTCCAGTTAACTTTATCTGACGGTTTATCCCCATAGCAACAATTGTGATCACAATCGTTACTATGGAAATTAATCGTCTGATAAAGTTATTTGGAGATGAAAAGACCGGGCCTTAATGGTACTGAAATTTATTACGAAATAATTGCAATTGTAGTAAGAACGTCTGCATCTGGTCGACCGAAAACGTCGCATTTTTTCTTACAAACGGCGAACTTGTTCGAGGCCAACATATCCATCTCAGCACATTCGTTTATGGCTAATGAAATTTGCTTCGTTTCTTGAGTACTACTTGCGGTTTCAATTAAAGACGTAGGTCTAGAAACAGACTGTATAATAGAGTTTAAACTACTAGAACATTCGACATTACTGAAATGTAAACATTTTCATGTGAGTATAAGTTTTTCATTTCCATCGATTTCGAAGCACGAGGATGCAATTACGTATTTAAACCAGAGATCTATTTTAAGCCCGTAGTAAAGCATCAAAATGAGAGTTACGTTTATAAAGAAACGAGCAACGTCCCAGAAGCCCAGAATCTTTTAGTATACTTGTACTATTTATTAAATTTTATAGTTTTTAACTATGACGACAATAAAAATTAAGAATCCTCCACATTGAATAAATTCGAAATCAAAATGGTTTTGGCCATACCTCGCTCAGAGATCAACGAATAAAAAATGATTGATCTAAAAATAGATTACCAATTGGCAACACTTAGACTTAATTTGAGTACGGCTGCTAAAGTCGATTGTTTAGAAAGATGGCGAACATTTAAATTGCTAAACACAGAAGTTTTGAAAGGCGATAAGATTCGTTCGATTGCCAGCAAGATTATTGATTGATTCCATCAACACCTGACGATTTTCACACCACTGTAATCAGGTAAAATCGTTTTTATCTCGATTTACAACTTACAACTTACAACAACGTTTGCTATTGTGGGTTTGTTTAGATGGGGGGATAGTGACCAATTTCACTCAAACCCCTAAAACCTACAGTCCCAAACATTTTTTTGATTAACCTCTCGCTTGATGATAACGTTGGAATTGGGTCGTTTAAAAAAATTCACGGCCATCTCGATTAGATTACGAAGGTTACAGATCAATGCTTGATCAAAACTTTTTACGCATCGTTTATTTTTTTGTGTGTTTTGTTGGCATCTTAATTAATAATAATAATAATAATTCTTAAGCTATGCTACATTATTATTATTATGCTGTATGTATGTAAATAGATCAACCGGTGGACTCATGTTTTTTACTCGCCTCTAATCTGCATAACTGCACCAATTGAGGAAGCGAGAGGAAATTGCTGCCGAATAGAGATGTGTGAGTGTAGTTAAAATGATTCAATTGCTTGATTATGAGCTGCTCGGACACGTGTTTGTTTAAAGGTCACTCGTTAAAGCATTACTCTTAAGCCCCACATAACATTGGCATTTAGTACTTGTTAAATTCCTTTCAGTTCGCTAAACCTTCAGACAAAGGCGAAGTAAAATTCCGATTTATGAAAAGGGGGTTCCCCCTCGGAGAAACTGTAACTTCTTGTAAATTCAATTGACTTTGGCTCTGGTGAACAGCCAAGGTGAAATAATTCCGATTTGTGAAAAGGGGTTCCCCCCCCCCCCTCAGTGAAACTGTTGATGGTAGCTTCTTGTAATTTCAGAGGTGGAACACATTCGACTTTGGTTCTGGTGAACAGCCAAGGTGAAATAATCAACAAGACGACGGGTCCCGGAACGAACCACTTCCTGCTCGGAATGCCGGAGTGCAGACGTAGGATAGCGGAAATGGTGAACACGGCGAAGAAGGAACTCGACATCCCCGAGGACACTCCGCTGACCGCCCTCGTAAGTGCGCGCGGAAAAAAACCACCGCCAACTCCGTCAATGTTTAGCGAGTTTATTGCCGCGGCGGGTTTCGTAACGCGCTTTACGTCCTGAATAAAAAAAAGAGTTATTAATAATGTCATTATAATTAGACCGAGACGATAATTCTGTTTTCGTTCCGTCGAGATAAACCCGCATGTTTTTTTTTCTCTGTACATGCTTCACTCTTCCTAATTACGCGTATTATAATTCATTCTGGTTAACGCTGCGACTTCCGCTGACTGTGTCGCCAAGGCTAATTGAATAATTTGGGCTTGTGTACTATGTACTTACTTTTACTTAAAGTCTTCCGTGAATATATTTTTTTTAACACTCAATGTCACTCTGTTGGATGGCGGTGATAATTTTTGTTTTTTCCGTTTGGTTTTACGTAAAACTCATAAAAAAATCTAAATGCGCAGATCCTCAAATAACTCGTTACGTAATGTGTTCGAGTGTTAGTTAAACAGATATAAAAAAATTATTATTGTTATCATCTGTCGCAGGCATCATCAAAAATTCGCGTTATTTACAAATGAGTTGAAGATAAAATAATTTATTCGCATGTGCGCTCGTTATAACTAGAGCAAGGATTAAATAGTCCCTGTCTCACTTTACCAGTCATTTCGCCACACAATCTACGAGAATCGCAGTAATAATTACAGCGAACCGCCTGTCCTACGTCATGAAACCAGTGGCGTAAAGGCTCACGTATTTACGTTAAAATAATAAATGTTGATTTTTTAATGGTTTTATAGTTACCCTAATGCCAATTCGTACTAGGGATATCCCTCGGATACCCGGGTACCCGTTTATTTAAATGGAACCGGTTCCTCTCTATGAATACGGGGATCCCCGATAGGTACCCGAGTACCCGATAATTAACCAATTATTTATTTATGTTTATTTTTTAATTTAAATTAGGTATCATAAAATAAATGTTTGGAGCATTGGCTTTGTTTTGCAATATCAGTTACTTCGGATACTTCTATGATAGATTTTCAAATTGTTATTCGATACTTATCGAGTACGTATCCAGGTAGTTATCGGGTATCGGGTACATTCCGGGTATTTATCGGAGAATAGGTAATACTCGGGTAACGAAATTATTGAGTATTGACCAATGGAGATTGGTCGGACGTAGTTGCGACGGCACTATTTTATCCTCGCTTTAGTTGACTCATCCCAAATTCTTTGTTATCTTGGTACTTCTTCAGTAAAAAAATCTAAACGAGTGTTTTCGTTTGGAACTAATTCATCCTCTTGAAATATCTTTGTTTTAAAGCAGTCAAGTGAAGAACCAGTAGCGTTCTCGATAACTGTTCTGAAACTATCTCAGAATCCCTCTATCTCTTATTATCACACGAGATTAAAACAAACAGAGAATAGTCTGTAATCTGTATCTGCAATCTTTAATGGAACTACAGAATTAGCATGAAAATGATGTCGATATAACCATACGTATAAGGAAACGAAGGTGAAGGCTGTTTCTGAAATCCCAGGAAAAAAAAACACAAAAACAGAAAACGATTTAAAGAGAGTAATAGATATGTGAAGGCCAAAATCATTATAGGAGAAAGAAAAGCGAAGTTGGAAAAGAAATTAAGTGGAAGGGAGACTCAGTGGAGGATATGAAGGCTTACGAACAGTTTCTGTGAGCAGTGCAAGAAGAAATAATCAATTGTAACGAAGTAAAGTCGAGCAATATGAAGATTAGCACACAAAGAAACTATCCATGTACCTTGGGTCTTCCTTACGTGTATCGTATATTTTTAACTATTGCTGATCTTATGGAGTTTTATCATCATACTTAAATGATTAAGGAAATGGAGCCGGTGTCTGTACAAAAAAATGATGAGATTAGTAAATAAATACTTCAGGCGAATGCAATTCTAATGGAAAACACTTTGCTCTACTGCTCTTCTTCCTTTATAGTGAAGGAGACTGTGTGGTGCCTATCGCAGGAACGTGTTACAAACTTTTCGTTTTCAGACGCTTAAGGTCAAGAAGGACTTCTTGAAGAAAGACTTTACGAAGAATAAAAGTGGCTACCACTTCAATTAAGGCCACAAGTATTTTATTATTTCCATTGTACGTTACTACAGTGAATAAGAATTCCAATTTGTAAAACCTCAGAAAATAAACGAAAAACCAAAAAATTCTTTGCTCCACTGAATGACTTCTTCCTTTACAGCGAAGATAACAAATCAAAGGAGATTGCGTATTAGAAACTTACTCTAAGTAATAGTAATCGTTTTCAGAGGCTCAAGGTTAAGAACGACTTCATAGGTCCCTTAAAGAAAGACTTCATGGAGTACCATTTCAATTAAGACCACAAGTTGTTTATTATTTCCATTGTACCTTACTACAGTCAATAAGAATTCTAATGACCTTCATCGTTCATTCTTTTCTTTGGAGTCGAAACCTGATCATCAACTACTAAGAAAATAGAAGAATTTCAAATGCACTCACTTTGCTAGTTCTTGGGCTCGCTATTTCGCTAACGACGATGTATCAAAAATTAGAATAAGGTAGATAAATAGTAGTCGGGAGTGTAATTCTAAGAAAAACACAAAACTTAAAATATCTCAGAAACTATTACATTTTGTATAATGCGTGTTATAGTCAAATCAATTGCTCTCCTAACACGCCCTCAAAGGAATACGTCGACTTACCAGTCACCCTGTACATAATATATAAACGCTAAAGCCTTGGTTTACCCGAAGGTGTTAAGACCTTTATTTGTGTTTAAATTCCTTATTGCCATTATTCTTCCCCTGTTTCATTCCATTTCTCTTTCTACCTCTACATTGTTCCACTTTTTCCTTGGTCTGCCTCTAGTCCTCTTCTCTTGTGCCTTTGTTTGCCATATTTGTTTTGGTTGTCTCTGATCATTCGTTCGTATTAAGTTTCCAAACCATTTTAAATATTATTTTTTATACTCTTTAAAATTGGTTCCACCTTTAATTAATTTCGTATTCTGTCTCTCCATGTAATACCTTGTATTTTGCTTTTTTGTTGCCTTGTTAATACCCAACTCTCACTGCCACATATTAATATCGGTTTGAAGATAGTTTTAAAAACTGTTATCTTTGTTTTCAGTGATACCTCCTTATAAACTTATTATTCAGGACATAGTATAAACTTTCTCTATTCTTTCATTTATTTCCGTTTCATTTTTGGTATCCTTCCGTAAATTTACTCCCAGGTATTTAAACGTGTTTACTTGTTCTACCTTTTCGTTGTTTAGTATCACCTTCCCTGTTTATCTTCCTTACCAATTGTGATTACTTTAGTTTTTTCAGTGTTAATTTTTAAGTTTCTGTTTTGTAGGGTCTTATGCCATGTGTCAAGATTGTGTTGGAGGTCTGTCTCGTTTTTTTGCAAATATTACCAAATCATGTACAGGTAATTTCTTTACTTTGTCTCTTATCTCCTTTAACACATCTTCTATTATTATGTAGAATGGTGAAGGGCTCAGCACTCTTCCCTATCTTAGTTCCTCTTTAGTTTCGAATATCGCTGATTGTGAATTTCCCGGTCGTACGTAGTTTACTTTCTATATAGCGACGTTTAAATAAAACTTCTTAAACTTATCGATCGATCTATCGACATATAATAAAAAATTGAACTATATTCGAAAGTACTGGAAATATAAAAACCGTACCGCGTGGACGATTTATTTATTTATTTTCAATGTGCGACAATGAACAATAAAAGAGTTTTAAATTTAATTAGCGATTATTTCTTCGAACTCCGAATTTTTCTCGACTTGTCTAGAGCGCCTTTATTTATACACTTCGGTTTAGTCGCTTGTTTATCACGTTTACATTTCAGGCTTTCTTCGAAACCTCGATAACGACGTCGCTTTATTTTTTTTCTCAGTATTTAAACTTTATGTTACTCACCTTATAACAAGAAATTAATTATGGAAAATAGAACGGAATTTGATTCTCTTATCGGTGACATTTATTGTCATTCATTTCAGATAAGCAGTGGTTCTACAATTTAATAATTTGATTCGGTTAAAATCGAAAAATTTCTAGTAAAAACGGACCCTTTATTTTAAGCGGCAATATTAACCGAAAATTTGAAAATAGTCAACCCATTCTACTTCCGTGCTTTTAGTACATTATAAAAATGCGACGTTACTTCTGATTTGATTGATGGGTTGCCTATTTCAAAATCTTCAAGGGCCACGATTTAAAATGACCCAAAAGTTGGAGACTAAATAAAAATACAGGAAAAAACTACGTAGAAATCTAGGGGTAGATAGAAAATCAGAAAAATATATCAAAACTGTAAAAAGAAAAGGCTAATACCAATATCCTCAAAGAATTGCAAGATATGTTCTCTTCATGGTGTAGGCTGCATTTCCCAAAGGTGCGTTCAGAAAACATAATAGATGACATCTTTCCCCGTCTCACAATTTTATTCGTTTGTTTGTAAGGCTTCCTAATTCTATTTGAATGTCATAATGATGGAATCTCAGAAAAAAAGTTATTTTGTTTTCTTTTCGGTTATATCTTCTTCCTCGCCCGTTTGCTTTACGCCTGTGTCAGTCCTATTTGGGGACAGCTGTACACTACAATCAAAACCGTTTTGCAACAAAATTTTGCAGTGAATTCCTGGAGCATCTTCTATAAAGCTATTTGGGGCCGAAACAGCTATGCAAAAGATGCTCGAGGAATCCACTGCACTCAAAACAAAATTTTTAAAACTTTCGAAATGCTTTCACAGCACGTTTGGCCACCTCGTATGGGATGACTTATTAAGTAGCAACCTGGCTGCAATTTGTATCTCTAATCTCAATGTCAGGTCAAAAAGTGATCGCAGAATGTCGCGATTTAAACTATTGATTTCTATTCGGTAACTATCTCGTTACTGAAATGCAATCGTTTTGGGGATTCACCCCCACTTAAAAAAACAGAAAACATAACGTCGAATGTCATAACAACTAGCAGTAGACGACGCGATGTAGTTTTATGCGCAAAAAAAAGAACATCTTCAAGGAAATATAGTATTTTAGAAACAAAATACTGTGAAATACGGATTGGAAGTTAACGACGGAAAGTGAATATGGTGGTCCAAACAATTTTGAAAAGTAAACAAGTGAAAATTAGATCTTAACGAAAAACGAAAGACAAAGTTAAAACTATTATGCTGTGAATAGCAAAAAAGCAGCGATATTGCTGCGTCATAAGCTACCACGCACGAGACGGTCAGTGCGAAGAACAAAATGAACGAAAGAAAAACAAAAAAAGCATCGACTATTCTCTGACGAAGAACAAAACGAACGTGAAACAAAAGAAAATCAATTCTTCCTCGCGACACAATCTACGTACAAAGATCAAAAGACCATGAAAAAATTGTTCTTCGCGGCAGTATGGAGAAAAATCAAAAGATTATGAAAAAATAATTCGATTAAAATAAAAACGTCAGAAAACTTAAATAAACAACGTCGAAATGCGAAGAACAAAATAAACAAGAAACAAAAGAACGTCGAACCATTCTCTGACTGAAACTGAAACGAACGACGAAGAACTAAATGGACGAAAAACAAAAGAACATCGACTATTCTCCGACGAAGGAAGAAAAATCGAACGAAAACAAAAGAAGGTCGACTCTTCTTCGAAAAAAAAAATTCGATTAAGAGAAGACCTCAGAGAACTGAGACAAACAACCAAACATCAAAATGCGAAGAACAAAATGAATGAAAAACAAAAGAATGTCGACTATTTTCAGAAAAAAAAAAAAAAAATAAAGAAATGAACGAAAAACAAAAGCATATCGACTTTTCTTAGCGTGGACTATGAAAAACTAATTCGATTAAACGAAGACCTCAGAGAACTGAAACAAACGATCAAACATCAAAATGCGAAGAACAAAATGAATAAAAAACAAAAGAACGTCGAATATTCTCTTACGAAGAAAAAAAAAAAATGAACGAAAAACAAAAGCGTATCGACGCTTCTTCGCGATGGGCTATGAAAAACTAATTCCATGAAGAGAAGACCTCAGAGAACTGAAACGAACAAACATCAAAATGCTAAGAACAAAATGAACGAAAAACAAAAAAAAACGTCGACGAAAAACAAAAAAGAAACCATCGACTATTCTCCGACGAAGAACAAATGAACGCGAAACAAAAGAAAATCAACTCTTCTTTGCGACAGAAAGTAGGAAGATCAAAAGTCTATGAAAAAATTGTTCGATTAAAACAAACGTCAGAAAATTGAAACGAATATCAACATGCGAAGAACTAAATGAACGAAAAACAAAAAAACATCGATTATTCTCCGACGAAGGAAGAACGATCAAGCGAAAAACAAACGAAGATCGACTCTTCTTTGCATCGACTATTCTCTAACGAAGAATAAACAAACGAAAAACAAAAGAACATCGACTAAGCTCTAACGAGGGATAAAATAAACGAAAAACAAAAGAATATCGACTCTTCTTCACGGCGGACTATGAAAAACTAATTCAATTTGATTAAGAGAAGACCTCAGAGAAATGAAACAAACAAACATCAAAATGAAAAGAGCAAAATGAACGAAAAACAAAAGAACGTCGACTATTCTCTGACAAAAAAAACAAACGAAAAACAAAAGAATATCGAATCTTCTTCGCGGCAGACTATGAAAAAATAACTCGACCTCAGTAAATAGAAACAAACAAATAAACAAACAACAAAATGCGAAGAACAAAATGAACGAAAAACGAAAGAACGTCGACTATTCTCCGACGAAGTAAGAACAATCGAGCGAAAAACAAAAGAAGATCGACTCTACTTTACATCGACTATTCTCTAACGAAGAGTGAACAAACGAAAAACAAAAGAATATCGACCCTTTTTCGCGGTGAACTATGAAAAAATAATTCGATTACGAGAAGAGACCTCAGAAAACTGAAACAAACAAACATCAAAATGCGGAGAACAAAATGAACGAAAAACAAAAGAACGTCGACTAAGCTCTAACGAAGGATAAAATAAACGAAAAACAAAAGAATATCGACTCTTCTTCGCGGCGTATTATAAATAATTAATTCGATTAAGAGAAGATCTCAGAGAACTGAAACAGACGAACATCAAATCAAAGAACGAAATGAAACTCGGTGCTGGTTTTTGAAAATAATCCCCGCCAGTTGACCTGTGAACAAACCTCATAGAAACAAATGAAAAGAAGACTAACTGTGTTACCAGATGGCGTTGCTGAACGTCTTACAGTAACGCAACAAATTGCAAATAAATAAAGAGCAACTCTGAGTTGTCTAGGGACTTTCAATTTCTTCGTATGAATAATAGCGCGTCATCGCAAACTAGGGTATCTATCACTTGAAGGGGGTACGAGGGGTAGACACAAAATTCTGCTAAAATGGTGTCATTTTATAATTCAAAATCGACGTGTTTCAGGATTTCATATAAAAATTGTTCATTTCGTAGAAAATTTATTCCAAACTTTACGAACGTAGTGTATTGTGAGGGTAAGAAACACAAATAAGTTTAGCGTAAACCCTTTGTTAATTTTTGTATTAATTTGTTTTTATAGTTTTAATATGTGAAGGGTGATGAATAATTAAATTAAATTGGAAGAGGATTATTATTTTGGAAATCGAAATCATAATCCTGAATACCGTATGATTTTTAGGGTCTAAGCTTGAGTGGCTGCGAGCAAGAAGAGTCCAACCAGGAGATCATCCGAGGGCTCCTAGAAACCTACCCCAACTTGAGCGAGCGTTACGCCATCGGAAGCGATACGGATGGATCAGTGGCGGCCACTTCAAGGAACGGGGGCGTCTGCTGCATAGCCGGGACCGGCTCCAACACCCTACTTATCAACCCCGACGGCAGCAAATACCAATGCGGAGGCTGGGGGTACCTACTAGGCGACGAGGGAAGTGGTAAGCCCCAAAAAAAAACTCACCCTCGCCACACCCCGAGATTACCTCTTCCTCTTTGATTTCAGCATGGAAAATCGCGTTTACTGCGGTGAAGTCTTGCTTCGACGACCTGGATGGGTTCGCCCCGGCGCCCCACTCGATCAAGTGCGTCTGGTCGCTCGTCAAGGAACACTTTAACGTGCAATGTAAAGAAGACATTCTTAAGTTTTTTTACACGAACTTTGATAAGGCGTTTATTGCTAGTTTGTGCAAGAAGGTGGCGGTGTGCGCGAACGAAGGGGACGCATTTGCGAAACACCTCTTCGCCACGGCTGGCTCTCATTTATCCAGGGCCCTCTCGTCCGTCCTAAGAAACGCCTCTGAGGAATTAACCAAGAGGGAAGGCGGAATTCATATCTTATGCGTTGGCTCGGTTTGGCTGAGTTGGGCTTTGCTGAAGCCGGGGTTTATAGACCACATTGTTAGTAACACGGATGTTCAAGAGATGACCTTGATTAGATTGTCGACGACGACGGCCATTGGTGCCGTGTACATGGCCGTAGACAAATTGAACATCAACTTACCGAGGGATTACAAGAAGAATTACGACGTTCTGTTTCGATTCAGAAGGCAGGATTATTAAGGGGGGGGCTGGGGTTGAAGAAGAATTTTCGAATCGAAGACGATTTCCTACACGTGCTTTAGACATTTAAAAAAAAATAGTGTACATATTTTTATTATGTAAAAAAAACTGTTTGTATGTAATAGATGCATGCGGAAAAAATTTTGATAATAAGATTTGTTTCTGTTTGAACTCAAAGGGACCGAATAAAAACAACAAATTCATTCCTCATAACAGAGTCTTTACTTTGTAACATTCTATACAAAGGTGATATTTTATTGTCGATGTAGGCTTGAAGCTACAGGTCTTTTGTACGAGTTTCTAGCCACCCTGATTAGTTCAGCGAGAAGCCGAAGCCACCCCCTCGCCCCGCACAATTAATTAATACTGGAAGGATAAGAAGCGAATTATTTGTTTTATTTTATTTTTTTGGGTAATACTGTCGTCTACAACCATCGTTTCCGAGGAGGGCCCCGGCTTCCGCTCGAAGACTTGACGTAGTCACAGCCGTTACAAATATCAACAGTAAAACATCATTTCCCTGCCGGCCCCCGCCTAAACGAAAACTTATACAAAAGACTGTACAACAACAACAAAATCAGATTCACAATTTCGCCGTCTTCGCCTTTCCAACGACGACCAGGAGACGCTGGAGCGTGACGGTGGCGCCAGCCGTACCCTTCTGGAACCACGCCGGTTTTTCTTTCCACATTATGAAGACGGCGTACACAGGGATCGCTGTGAGGATCATGAGGAGGCCAATCCCTGTTTCCACTGGGCTGGCGATCATGGGGACCGCAGTGACGAAAATCGTGGCGAGCAAATACAGGATGGGCCAAATTAAGTTGACCTTGATGGGTCTTTCTAGATCGGGTTGTGTCCACCTGAGCCAAGGGAGGCAGAGCACGGAGACGCCGATGCTTAACTGAAATTAAAAAATGAACACATAAATGGTGTGAACGATTTGAAACCAAAAGCTTACCCAAGTCGCAAATCCGACGTAGTTTATGAGGGCGAATATGTCCGACACGGTTAAGTACAACATTGATAGTAAAGCCTGCAACACGTAGGTGAATGTTAAAGAAGGTCTACTTGGGTTTTCATACTATAGTTGCATATGGCCTTAAACATAAAATTAAAAGTCTTTAACTTCTTCCCTATAGCTTTGAAATTTTGGGGTTAATAGTTGGACTTGGTATTTTGAGAACATTCTGAAAATTTATTGGCCAGGAAGGATTGCAAATGAGGAACTATATCAGAAAAAGACCAAACAAGAAGAAATAACAGCGGCGCAAATATAAAAGAGATGGGAAGAAAAATGAAGCCCTATAGTGGAATCGGTTGAAGAAAAGTGGGATAACACAAGGGAATGTGGAGATGAGTGATAAGAGCCGAAACAACATCCAGAACAAGTGGATTATAATGACAGTGAAATAAAATAAATTTTCAAAGTCAAGGGAATAAAGAAAAAGGTAAAAGCGAAACCCAAAAAGACCCTTGGAAAGGTGCGGACATTAGCGAAGTAAAATGGTAGAAATTTGAACGAAATCAAAAGAGGTGGAGGAAGATGTGGAAAAAAGACGTCAACAAACTCAATTCGTTGATAATAGATGTCGCCCTTAACTTAACCGTGAATTTGTTGCAATTTCAGATTCCAAGGTTTACCCAATAATTGCAGATTCGCTTCGAACAACTTACATAAAAAAAATACGTAGAAATATTTAAATTAAGTTCAGTTTTAAAAATTAATTTTTTTATTTGCTTTTCCTTTAATTGTTGAGAGGGAAATTAATCAATTTGTCGATAGATGTCGCTCTTAAATGCTCTTGTAGTTTCGAAATCGTTCTTCTCTGAGAGTTAATTACTTTTACAGGTGTAAATTGAATTCAAAGCGAATTCGGTTTTAAAAATAAACATTTTTTGTTTTGACTTTTTTTAGGAAATCCTCAATTCGTCGACAGATGTCGCTGTCAAAATTTCCTTTCAAATTTGAAATTGTTTTTCTCCACTAATGTTGAGTTTAAAAAAAAACAGAAATATTTGAATTGAATTTTAAATGAGATTAATCAGTATATCAATAGATGTCGCTCGTGAAAGCAGTTGTAGTTTTCAATTTATCAATAGATGTCGCTCTCGTAGTTCTTCTCCGAGAGTGAATTACTTTTAAAGAACGGAAAACTTCAAATTGAATTCAAAGCGAATTCGGCTTTAAAAATGCAAATTTTTCGTTTTTTTTTTTCGTACATCATCAATTCGTCCATAGATGTCGCTGTGAAAATTGCCTTTCAAATTCCAAAATGTTTTGTTTCCTCTAACATTGAATTATTAAAAAAAAGCAGAAATATTAAATTGAATTAAGAATGAGATTAATCAATTTATGGATAGATGTCGCTCTTATACTTTTCAATTGATCGCTCTTGTAGTTTTCAAATTATTTCTTTCTAAGAGTGAATCGCTGCTAAAGTTGAAAAAATTAAATTCAAAGCGAATTCACACAAATTTGTCGTTTCGTCTTTTTTTGTACATCCTCAATACATCTGTCGCTGCAAAAATATCTTTCCAGATTTGAAATTGTTTTTTCCTCTGCCACCGAGTTATAAAAAAAAACTAAAATATTCAAAATGAGATAAATCAATTTATCGATAGATACCGCTCTTGAACACCCTTGTAGTTTTCAATTTACCAATAGATGTCGCTCTTGAACGCTCTTGTACCTTCAAAATTGTTTGTCTCTAAGAGCGAATCGCTTTTAATTGAAAACGAATTCGATTTTTTTCGATTTGTCGCCTTTCCCCAATTATTAAGAAGCACATCCTCAATTTGTCGAAAGATGTCGCTGCGAAAATTTTCTTCCAAATTTGAAATTGTTTTTCTCCACTAACCTTGAGTTATTAACAAAAAAAAAACAGAAATATATATTTAAATTGAAATCTCAATGATATTAGTCAATTTATCACTAGATGTAGCTCTTGAACGTCGTTGTAATTTTCAATTAATCAATAGATGTCGCATTCAAAGTGAGTTCGGCTTTAAAAATATAAATCTTTCGTTTTGTCGATAGATGTCGCTGAGAAAATATCTTGCCTCTTTTATACGTCAAGAAACGTCACAATGACAGACGTCAAGATAACAGACGTAAGAAACGTCAGAATGACAAACGACGTGGGGGCTCACACGTTGCTCAGTGACAAATCATGTCACGATATCAAATAACAACAAACGTCAAGGTGACAGAACTCAAGACGACAGACGTCGAGAAACGTCAAAATGACAGACGTCAAAATAACAGACGTAAGAAACGTCAGAATAACAGACAACGAGAAACATGGGGGCTCACACGTTGCTCAGTGACAAATCATGTCACGATATCAAATGACAACAAACGTCAAGGTGACAGAACTCAAGACGACAGACGTCGAGAAACGTCAAAATGACAGACGTCAAAATAACAGACGTAAGAAACGTCAGAATAACAGACAACGAGAAACATGGGGGCTCACACGTTGCTCAGTGACAAATCATGTCACGATATCAAATAACAACAAACGTCAAAGTGACAGAACTCAAGCGACAGACGTCGAGAAACGTCAAAATGACAGACGTCCAAATAACAGACGTAAGAAATGTCAGAATGACAGACGTCAAAAAAACAGACGTAAGAAACGTCAGAATGACAGACGACGAGAAACGTGAGGGCTTACACGTTGCTTAGTGACCAACAAATCATTTCACGATGGCAAATAACAGCTAACGCCAAGGTGGCAGACGTCAAGAAACATCAAAATGACAAACGTCAAGAAATGTCAAAATAACACCCATTGTAGTTTTCAATTTATCAATAGATGTCGCACTTGAACACTCTTGTAGTTTCTAGAGTGTATTACTTTTGAAGATCACAAAAATTTTAAATTGAATTCAAAGCGAATTCGGTATTTAAAATACAAATTTTTTTAGTACATCAATTCGTCCGTAGATGTCGCTGTGAAAATTTCTTTCCAAATTACAAATTGCTTTTTTTCCTCTAGCATTGAGTTATTAAAAAAAAACAGAAATATTTAAATTGAATTCAAAATGAATTTAATCAGTTTATCGATAGATGTCGTTGTTGAATACCGTTGTAGTTTTCAATTTATCAATAGATGTCGCATTTGAACGCTCTTGTAGTTTCGAAACTGTCTCTCTCCGAAAGTTAAAAACGTTCAAAAAACAAAAAAATTAAATTCAAAGCGAATTCGGTTTTAAAAATATAAATTTTTTATTTTGTTTTTTTTTGTACATCCTCGATTCGTCGATAGATGTCACTGTGGATATTTCTTTCCAAATTAATTTTTTTTCCTCATTGAGTTATTAAAAAAAATAGAAACATTTGAATTTAATTCAAAATGAGATTCATCAATTTATGGATAGATGTCGCTCTTGAAGTTTTCAATTTATCGATAGATGTCGCTCTTCAACGCCCTTGTAGTTTTCAAAATATTTTTCTCTAAGAGTGAACCGCTTCTAAAAGATAAAAAAGTTAAGAAAATTGAGTTCAAAGCGAATTCCGCTTTAGAAATACAAATTTATCATTTTGTCTTTTTCTTGTACATCCTCAATTCGTCGATAGATGTCGCTGCGAAAATGTCTTTCAAAATTTGAAATTGTTTTTTTTTCCTCTGCCACTGAGTTATTAAAAAAGAGATAAATATTTAAGTTGAATTAAAAATGAGATTAATCAATTTATCGATAGATGTCGCCCTTGAACGCCCTCGCTCGTAGTTTTCAATTTATCAATAGATGTCACTCTTCTAACTTCGAAATTGTTTTTCTCTAAGAGCGAATCGCTTCTAATTCAAAGCAAATTCGATTATAAAAATGCATTTTTCTTTCAATTTGTCTTCTTTCCCCAGTTATTCAAAAGCACATCCTCAATTTGTCGATAGATGTCGCTGTGAAAATATCCTTTTGATTTTGAAATTGCCTTTTTTAAAAAAAAAAACTGAGTATTGAGAAAGCACAAGAAATATTTAAATTGAGTTCAATGTAAATGCAATTTCAAAACAAAATGTTTTTTCAAAAATTAACTTTTTTCGCTATAGTTTCACCTAATTACTAACAAGGAATTTAATCGATAGATGTCGCTCTTTAACCTTTGAAGAATCTGGGCATGAAACAGTAACAAAAAGCAGACATGTTTGCCCTACAACAAAGAACTACATAATAGAAATAGAGATTTAATACCAGAAATAGAATTACTTAGTACTTCAGAGCGACATCTGTTGATGGATTACGGAATTTATTATGAATAGCCAAGTTGCAATATGTTTAGAAATAGCTACTATACTTATAGGCAACCCAAATAGCATTGGTATAGTGCCATCAAAGTTGCCTGCTTACATTTCTCTAAACTTGAATTTAGGGCGCTCCAAATCACTTAGATAGCTTTATTCTAGCTTCCAATCGAAACAATTGTAACTTATTCAGTCAAACTAAACGGAATCAATACAAAAATAAATTGCTGCTTAATAGAACAATTTGCTTCAATTTTGAATCGATCTTATACTTGCCATAATTAAAACTGCTGGTGCTGGTGTTAACCTCGTGGCTTGTATCATGGTCAAAATTTCTGGCATCTGTCCGTTGAGTGCCCCAGTATAAAACAGCCTGGACGAAGTCAGCAGAATTCCATTAACGGCCCCAAACGTGGACAGTGCAACGAAAACGGGAATGCACCAGGCCAAGGACCCAAAGAGTCGATTGGCGAAAGAAACGGCGACCGCCTCCGACCCCAAGACCTCAGCCGGCGATAAGGTCGTGTAAAAAGCGACGTTGGTCAAGACGTACACCACGGTCACCAAAGTGCAAGAGAACGCGATTGCCAGAGGAAGATTTCTGCAATCAAACGTTACATGGTCAGCGCCGATTACAAAATCCGTTCGGCTCGTTTCAGTTGCCCAGCGGCAACTCTTACGTTTCGACATGAAATTAAGGAATAGTAATACCTAACTGGATCTTTCAGCTCTTCGATGATGAAATTCAGGTAATTCCTGGAAAAGAAAATACTTTAATTAACTTGCAAGGACATTTGGGGGAGGGGGGGAATCATTTCCAAAAGCTTGCTTTTCCATCTTCGATTACCAAAAAAAGAAAAACCAAGGAAGCTTTAAGTAGAGTGTAAAAAATCAAAGTCTAAAGGAAAGCATACTTTTTAAGAAATTAGTTTTCTGAAAGCGAAGTGGCGTAATTTTATTTGCATTTAAATCGTCAAAAAAATCCAAGGCAATCAACCAAACGATTTAAGTAAGATAAAGATGAAAGGTCTTAGTTACCATCGCGCGATTCGTCCAAGTGGATAATCGAAATGCGAATTGCATCGTGGAATTTGCGAGGTGGGATTTCGTCGAAAACTATTTGATTTCTTTGTGGGGGCACTTCACTTTTGCGTCATCGTAAAAGCGACAGGAAATTAGTGGGAATTGCTCTGGACGATGGAAGTGTGTCTTGTTTCGTTCAAAAAAGAGAGCACTCTGCAGCTGGCAAGATAAAAGGATTTTGCGTTATCGTAACGAAAAAAATTAATTTCGATTTGGTTCAACGATTTATTTAATCATTGCATGGCTTTTGCTTCTTCTGGCGTTTCAAAAAAATTCATTTGGTAAAAATTGTCAGGAAAAATGTCTTCGCAGGAATGAATGTTTTGAGAAGAAAACTTGGGATTTATAAAAAAAATTGCCATCTGGTCCATTTGCAAAAAAATATCTTCAATATGAAAGACGAGTGCCGATAAACAATTGCAAATTACCTACTCAGATATCCTCCTGGGTTTATGGCACCACTCAATGGAATTTGATATCCCAGATTTAATTTAAAGAGACATTTTCTGTCGTTAAAGGGCATAGAAAGGCTGCGAAAGGAAAAAATGCAAAAGGTTGACAAGAAAACAACGAAAAAAATAAAACATTATTATCACTTCATAAAAATGGGAGAGACCATGGAATGTATTCAATTAGGGAAACCAGAAGGAGGAGAAAACGGTACAACCACAGAAATAGTAAGAGGTCAACAAAGAAACTATGAATAAAATCAAGGAAATCAAGATAAAATAGAGATAACCCAAAAAAAGGTAACAAAGGGATGTAACTGAATCGGAAAAGTAGAAGGATAATCTCAGAAATGGTAAAAGATTAACAAAGAAATCAAAAAGTAAATTGAAAAAAAGTAGAGATAACGTGAAAAAGTCTGCTGCCTGGGAGGATTTCTGGGTAATAATAAGAGGGTATGCAACAGGTCTATGACTTTCACAGCGAATAATAATAAGAAGAAAGTTTCTCTTCGTGCTATTCAACCCAAACAACTCTTGCAGTTTTCTTCTTCTCTTTTTCTTCCTTCTTCTATGTTCCTCTCGTTCCTGCTCTTCCATGAAAGAAAGCAACCAGTTCAGAGTTCATTAAGAAAGCAAGCTCAAGACCATCGAGATCGTAAAACAAAAAATTGCAAACAGTGAAGAACAAAGACAGAAAGGCAACGCTTTTTGCAAATTGCTTGTTGCACACCATCAAATACAAAAACAAGCGATGACACTCAACCAGCATTGAAGAAAAACAATATGATCGCCTATTGTTTTTCTTCAATGCTGGTTGATTGTTTTTAAATAAATTTTCAAAGTCAAAGGGATAAGGAAAAAGGGAAAAGCAAAACCCAAAAAGACACTTGGAAAGGTGCGGACATTAGCGAAGTAAAATGGTAGAAATTTGAACGAAATCAAAAGAGGTGGAGGAAGATGTGGAAAAAAGACGTCAGCAAACTCAATTCGTTGATAATAGATGTCGCCCTTAATTTATCCGTGAATTTGTTGCAATTTCAGATTCCAAGGATTACCCAATAATTGCAGATTCGCTTCGAACAACTCACATAAAAAAATACGTAGAAATATTTAAATTAAGTTCAGTTTTAAAAATTAATTTTTTTATTTCCTTTTCCTTTAATTGTTGGCAGGGAAATTAATCAATTTGTCGATAGATGTCGCTCTTAAATGCTCTTGTAGTTTCGAAATTGTTCTTCTCTGAGAGTTAATTACTTTTACAATTGTAAATTGAATTCAAAGCAAATTCGGTTTTAAAAATAAACATTTTTTGTTTTGACTTTTTTTAGGGAATCCTCAATTCGTCGACAGATGTCGTTGTCAAAATTTCCTTTCAAATTTGAAATTGTTTTTCTCCACTAACGTTGAGTTTAAAAAAGAAACAGAAATATTTAAGTTGAATTTTAAATGAGATTAATCAGTATATCAATAGATGTCGCTCGTGAAAGCAGTTGTAGTTTTCAATTTATCAATAGATGTCGCTCTTGTAGTTCTTCTCCGAGAGTGAATTACTTTTAAAGAACGGAAAACTTCAAATTGAATTCAAAGCGAATTCGGCTTTAAAAAATGCAAATTTTTCGTTTTTTTTTTTTCGTACATCATCAATTCGTCCATAGATGTCATTGTGAAAATTGCCTTTCAAATTCCAAATTGTTTTGTTTCCTCATTTGTTTTTTTTTACTGGTATCAAATCGCGTTCTCCTGTTCTTCATAAGGTGGCCGATATATTTTTTTTAATTCCATGTAATTATTTGCTGGCTTTTCTGTTTTTTTGTAATTGCTCGCCTGTAGTTTGTCCTTCTCTCTCCTTTTCTTCAATGTTTGCAATTTTTTGTTTCGCGATCGCATATCTTGTTTGCAATTTTTTGTTTCGCGATCGAATGTCTTGTGCGCGATTGTCATTTGTTTTCTTTTAATTGATATCAAATCGCGTTTTCCTATTCTTAATATTTTTTTTGCATCTTATGTAATTATTTGCCGGCTTTTCTTTTTTTTTGTAATTGCTCGCCTTTAGTTTGCCCTTCTCTCTTTTTTTCTTCAAGTTTACAATTTTTTGTTTTGCAATCGCATATCTTGTGCGCGATTGTCATTTGTTTTTGTATTTAGTTGTATGTAATAAACAATCTGTAGTCTTTTGCAAAAAATGTTGCCCTTCTCTCTTTCTCTCTTGCTCTTCATTGTTTGCAATTTTTTGTTTCGCGATCGAATGTCTTGTGCGCGATTGTCATTTGTTTTTTTTTTTATTGGTCCTAAATCACGTTCTCCTGCCTTCTTTTTTTTTGTTGTAATTGATCGCCTATTGTTCTTCTTCAATGCCGATTGATTGTCATTTGTTTTCGTATTTGATTGTACGTGCAAAAAAATGTTGTCCTTCTCTCTTTTTCTCTTGCTCTTCATTGTTTGCAATTTTTTGTTTCGCGATCGAATGTCTTGTGCGCGATTGTCATTTGTTTTTTTTTTTTTATTGGTCCTAAATCACGTTCTCCTCCTTCTCTTTTTTTTGTTGTAATTGATCGCCTATTGTTCTTCTTCAATGCCGATTGATTGTCATTTGTTTTCGTATTTGATTGTATGTGCAAAAAAATGTTGCCCTTCTCTCTTTTTCTCTTGCTCTTCATTGTTTGCAATTTTTTGTTGTAATTGATCGCCTATTGTTCTTCTTCAATGCCGATTGATTGTCATTTGTTTTCGTATTTGATTGTACGTGCAAAAAAATGTGCCCTTCTCTCTTTCTCTCTTGCTTTTCATTATTTGCAATTTTTTGTTTCGCGATTGAATGTCTTGTGCGCGATTGTCATTTGTTTTTTTTTTCATTGGTCTTAATCTGCGTTCTTCTGCCTTCTCATTTTTTATTGTAATTGATCGCCTATTGTTTTTCTCAATGCCGATTGATTGTCATTTGTTTTTGTATTTGGTTATATGTAATAAACAATATGGAAAAAAAATGTTGCAAAAAAATGTTGCCCTTCTCTCACTCTCTCTCTCTCTCTTTCTCTTTCTCTTCACTGTTTGCAATTTTTTGTTTCGCGATCGAATTTCTTTGCGCGACTGTCATTTGTTTTTTTTTATTTATTAGTTCTAAATCACGTTCTCTTGTCTTCACTTTTTTTTTGTTGTTATTTGATCGCCGATTGTTCTTCTTCAATGCCAATTGATCGTCATTTGTTTTTGTATTTGGTTGTATGTAATAAACAACATGCAATCTTTTGCAAAAAAATGTTACCCTTCTCTCTCTCTCTCTCTTTCTCTTGCTCTTCACTGTTTGCAATTTTTTGTTTCGCGATCGAATATCGTGTGCGCGATTGTCGTTTGTATCAAATCGCGTTCTTTTGTTCTTTATAAGATATAATCCTATATTTTTTTTTTTTGCATTTTCTTCACTATTTACAATTTTTTGTTTTGCAGTCGTATATCTTGTGCGCGATTGTCATTTGTTTTCTTTTATTGGCACTAAATCCCGTTCTTCTGCCTGCTCTTTTTGTTTGTTGTGTTGTTTACCTTCAATACTGATTGATTGTCATTTGTTTTTGTATTTGGTTGTATGTAATAAACAATCTGCAGTCTTTTGCAAATATTGCTCTTCTCTCTCTCTCTTGCTTTTCATTGTTTGCGATTTTTTTTTGTTTCACAATCGAAAGACATGTGCGCGATTGTCATTTGTTTTTCATTGGTCCTAAATCCTACTCTCCTGCCTTCTCTTTTTTTTTTTGTTGTAATTGATCGCCTATTGTTTTCCTTCAATGCCGATTGATTGTCATTTGTTTTTGTTTTTGGTTGTATGTAACAAACAATCTGAGATCTTTTGCAAAAAAAAATATTGCCTTTTTCCCTTTTTTATTCTTCACTCTCTACCGTTTTTTGTTTTGCGGTCGATTGTCTTCTGCTTTTCTCTCATTTGCGATTGTCTTTTGTTTTTTTATTGGTCCAATGCTTTTCGCATTTTATGTTTTTCGTTCTTTTTAATTTCCTTGCAATTATTTGCCTTTTATTTTCTGTTTCGTAATTGGTCGCCTATTATTTTCTTCAACGTCGAAAGAAGTTCCTTGGTGATGCAAAGATGTTAATTTTTTTCTCAAATATTCGTAGCCCTAAGCTTACTGAAACTTATCGGGGGGAGGTGAAACTATTCATTGTGGCTGCGACCGCCTTGCGGTTGGAAAAAAGAGTGCGACGCTATCACATCGTGTAACAAATAGAGATTATATCTGAATTACGCCACTTGTGCATACATCTTTCATCACATCCTTATTCACACAAATGTATAACAGTAATAAAACATTATTAAAAAGACCACAGAGACAAAGTGAGGAAGAACTTTGAATGGCTGTCGTCGTGCGGCGGGCCATCAAAGTGATCATTGCCGGGCGGCCATTCAAATTTCTTGCGCTCTATTCATCCGTGGCTCTCTTCTCACCAGCCATTGTAGGCGAACAGCCCTGAATAGAATGATAATGCCAGTGAAGTAACCTCGGTCTTTGTGTTGATGAATGAAAAGTGCTCCGTGTGTCCTGCAATCATTGCAAAACTCGCAGCTGTCGTCTAGTCTATGTTGTACATATGCACATACACACAACTAGATTTTTTTTTCTTTGGTTGACACTTCCACTGTTTAACCACCAAACAAAATGCGTTGTTGCTAAAGTTGTTGTTGAGCAGTTATATAGTAGAAGCGTCATTCTTTCACTGACTTAATACGTACCATTAACGAGTTGGTAGGCTCCCGCCGCTATTATAATGAATAAAGCGAGTAATTTCGCGTATGTGAAAACGTCTTGAACTCTCGTGGCCCATTTTACATCGTAACAGTTAACGAAAGTTAAAACACCTGGAAGAGAGGAGCATTAAAAGAGGGCGATGCTTGTTTGATGCAAAACAAACTTCAATCACACTAAAAAAAAAAAATACTCACTAACTAACGTAAGGATCAAACAGACAGGATAACGCCCCACCCCCCTCAACCCATTCCCTTTTGTTTGATTTTCATGCCATAAATTGCTGGTTTTAATGAACGTAAGTCATTATTTTCGGTTGGTGTTGTACATACCGTTTTAATTAAAATATCCGACACTTTCAATTTGTTTTTTTCAATAAACTGCAACTCTGTAACTTCGAGGATATGTTTCAACTAACTAGTTTCCACGTTTATGTAATTGTAGATAGACTCGAGTTAAGCCGCTTTTTGCGAGTCGCTCCCCGGAGAAATCAATTCCGTTCGCGACGAATCCGGGAAGCATTAACGATTGCCTTTTCGCTTCAGCTCGAATTAAATCCCCTTTTTTTCCTGTGCGATTCTATACTTACATATACAGCAAACCGCGAGTAATCTCGCGGCGTCTTCGGGCGGTTGGCAGGCGGGGAAGAACGGCTTCATGACGTACACGCTGAACGTGAGGGCGACGATCGCCTGCGAGCACGGCCTTACTATCATGCATTCGATCCAGAGCCGTATGAAGGCCAAAAGGGGGCCGAAAGTCTCCATGATGTACGCGTAATCCGCGCCGCTTTTTCTAATCATCGTGCCCAATTCTGCGTAACAGTAAGCGCCGACCTGTAAGGAAATAAATTATTAAATAAATAAACCCCAAAGACGATGAAACTATCATAATTTAATCATCTGCAAAACTTCTTTTTAGGTATGGAAAAACAAAACAAGTTGAAGCTTGAAGCGAAATGTCAAAATCACTTTCGATCGTTAATAATTTGAAATTTATTTCTAGTAGTTCCTCGTAATTGACCTGCACGTCTCCTATCTGAACTCGAACTGGCCTTCCATCCTCCAAGTAGACTAGCCTTCTTTTGGGAGCACGTACGGGCCAGTTTCTTGCCGTCAATGGACGTCTGGGTTTGTTGCGGACCTTACTTAGAAACTGGCAAAACTGCGAGCAATTCACGGAATCTTACAGTTCACGAACCAGGCAACCTCTTCATCCGGGATGTGAATAAGAGTACCGTCTTCACTTCTTGATGTTTAATACATGCTTTGATTATTTTGTTTTTGGTAAGCATTAAGCTAAATTTGACTGTTTATTTGTTTACATTTGGTGTTCTTTAGGGACTCAGTATTGTACGTACATGATGCTTCCGGAAATTCCGCTTTGGTACGTGAAGACAATTTTTTTGAAAATGGCTTTGCTTTGAAGCTCAGGATGCTTGTGGTTGATGGATTTTTCATGTTGCTGTTTCACGTCCGTTCTTCATAATTGTTGGAAATATGTGGTATTTCAGCTAATATCACAACAGTATGTTTCCCCGTGTCGTTATAAATGGCTTTGCGAGCTGCTTATATTTAATCAACAACGCACAAATAGTTTGGAGTCGTCTGTTTGCTTTCGGCAAAAGAAAAAAAAGACGTAAGCTGAAGAGGAGGAGAAGTCATCAATTTCGCTGTTGATGCACACCGACACGCACTGGTTTCTTCCTAAGAGCTGTGGGGAAGTCTTTCGTTTGCCTCTTCTTCGTTTAAAATATAATCGACTTTAGTTTGGTGTTTTCATCGCCTGGGGAGTGCACCATTAGGCTTTTCAATTTACTTCCAATTTAATCGAGGTATTTCTATTAAAATCCCATCGCTTTGATTTGACCCAATTCAAAAGAACGCTTGTGTTTCATTCCTCTTTTGCCCCTAAATTTACCAGTTGTGCAAAGAGATGGTAACTTGCAGAGCTAAGCCAGAATTATGTGTCCCTAGAAGACTTTCCCTATTTTCTTTCCTTCCATTTAATAAAAAAAAGTCGAAAAATTAGATTGGAACCATTACCAAAACAAAACCAGAGGTCAGTGATTATATGAAGACAAAACTCATGCTAAACCCGAGAATCGTCGAAGAAAACAAGGTTGGGAACGGAAGGTGCAAAAAAGAAAGGAACGGAAGGAAGGAAATGGGGGAAAGTCATTCAGTATTGGATAGTAAATAGACTGGAGGAGAAGAAGATTCGAGTACCATTCCCGACAGAAAAAAAAAAATAGCTGAAATGTCACAGTCAACTCGGCACGAGCATGCTCAATGGATATGGTTAAGAACGATCGAGGAAGAGAAATGGGAGACAGCGGAAGAAGCGAATGTAAAAGGAGATTGGCCGAAAAATTCGACTTGGAAACGCAGAGGAAAATAACTTCTTAAATGGCCAAGGAAGATGACGACAATACGAAAAAGTCACAGCGGAAGGGTGCGTGAGCCCAATCTAGAAAAGACAATCGATCAGAAGAAAGAGAAAGAAATTTCAACGCAACGTCTCAGTAATTGGCAACACAAGAAATGAGGAAGTAAAGCAAGCGAGAGAATAAAAGCGTCAACTTCAAGCAGAGAAAACGCTACTGGAATCTCTTGGCAAGCAATAAACGTTCAGAATTTAAAGAAAAAGAAACGAAGGAAAACAGGGATCTATCAGCTACAAACTGCAATGCTGTAAAGGCTACCAAAAGGTTTTTTAGAACGATCTCGTACTGGAAGGATATTGTTAAGAGAGGACTAGAAACTTAATAGTCAAAAGCGATAGTGAAAAATAAAAAAGAATGAAGAAGACAAGATGAAACGGCCAGGGGATAGTGGTACGTTGTTGAATGACTTTCATAAAAGATCCCTCGCTAAGGCCCCCAAAGATAATGATGATGATTCTGAGTGACCAGCTTTAAAAATTGTGAAAACTTCAAATGGCTCAACATTTTCAAATAAAGGGAGCAGTCGGAACTGGATAGCACACACTGAAAATGAAGAGACTAATAAAGAAAAGATTCAAAGGAAATAGGGAAGGTATCGTTGAAACCATCGCAAACCATTTAGGTCTTGAATTATATAATTATTTTCCATTCTTTCCTATCTTTAATTAGCTCTCTCCAATTTCCTCTCGGTTTGCTTTTTAGGTCTTCTTCCTCACCTTTTGCTCGGCTTACATCTATTTTGTCGTCCTTCTAGGATTTTCCACGCTATACTTCTACAACCCTCTTCATTCAGTATCAGAACGAAAATAAGTTAAAAAAGATTTAAAAAAATGAAAAAGTATTAGTAGGAATTAGGGAAGGTCTTCGTTTTTCATTAAATAATAAATGAAGCTATCACAGACCAATTAGGCATTGAGCTTTAAAATTTCTTGCCATCTTTAATTAGCTCTACCAGTTTCCTCTCTGTTTTTGCTTTTCAGGTCCTCTTCTCATACCTCTCTTCACTTTTCCTCGGTTTTCCTTTTTTCGTTGCCCGATATCCTCCACGCTACATTTTTACATCTTTCTCATCGTCCGTTGTCTATCCATTCAGTGTCAGAACCAAAATGAATTAAGCGAGATAAAAAAAGGTTAGAAGGAAATTGGGAAGGCCTTCATTCAGTACTGGGGCGAAAATAGGTTAAGGAAAATGAAAAACAAATAGGGTCATGTAGCTCCACAGAGGTTTATGATCAAAACATCACCAAAGGACTTTAACGACGATTCCACAGTGAAAAAATACAATGTAGCAAATGTAACACCGACCCCTTCTTATATTGGCACTAAAGGACTTCAAAAAGCTAAGGGTAATGATGATCGTGAATGACGAGTTTTAGAAAGGTCGTGAAAGTCAAAATCGTATCAATTTTGTATCGTTTGCAAACTGAAATTGAGAGACAGAGAGAGCGACACTGAAAGTTGAGAGTGTCAAAAGAATCAAACAAAAGCTAAACTGGAAATGGAGAACTCAATAAACAAAAGACTAGAACGAAATGAGGAAGGTTTTCGTTGAGTGTTAGGCTGAAAATGAAGGAGAAGAAGAAGTTGAAGTTGATGACATGAGAACCACCAAAGAATCTTAATCACGATTTCATGGGGAAAGGACACGAGCTAGCACTCGTTCCATCTGATGTTGAGGAACTTAGCCTTAAAGTGATTGCAAAGTGCTAAGGATAACGTCCAATTTTATAAAACGCGTTACAAATTGATGTGATCCGGTTTTCAAACGAAGACAACCAACGGAAATGAGAAGAGAAATAAGAAAAATCCAACCAAATTATTGAAAATGTAAAATAAGGATCACCAAAGGAATTTTACTGACGAAGCCATGGGGGAAAACACAAGAACTTGCACTGGTTCCGTCTGGTATTGAGGAATTTGACCTTAAAAGGGTTGTAAAGTGTTGTAAACTGTTTGTATCGTCTTCAAACAGAGGCAGGGTAGTAAAGTGCTAAAGATTGGACTTGTATCGTTTTGAAGCAAAGATAACCAATGGAAATGACAAGAGAAAACAAAAACAACCAAAGAAAATGAAAGAAAGAATAGAAAGAATCCAACTGAAATGTAAAATGAGAATCACCAAAGGAATTTTAATGACGATTCCTTTAGGAAAAAATACGAATTTGCATTGGTTCCATCTGGTGTTGAGGAATTTGACCTTAAAAGGGGTTGTAAAATGCTAAGGTTTCAGTTTGTATCGATTTCTAACCAATATAATCATCGAAAATGAAAAAAGGAATAAAAAGAATCCAACCAGATGATTGAAAATGTAAGGTGAGAGTAAGCCAAGGAATTTTGGTGACGATTCCTTTAGGAAAAGACACGAACTTGTACTGCTTCCATTGGGTAGTGAAGGATTTGATTTTAGAACATAAAGGAGACGTCCAATAGTTTCGAAACAATTAATACACTTTCGTTACGTTTCGATTCGTAAAAATTTCAATCGCCCAAAAACCACTGTATTATCGTTTTATCCAAAAAAGTCGGTCAAAGTAAAGCCCCCAAGAGATGTTTGGTCCTTCTGAGGAAGACGATTAATAGCTTCAACTAAGTTTTATGTTTCCAGTCCCTTTTAATTTGCTTCAGCGAGTTGAGGGTTTATCCACCTCCATCAATTTGATGATATGGAGTGTCCGTTAAAGTAGAGGAGAAGATGAATTGGTTAGGAACTAAGTAGGAGTGTTTTCTTGATACATAATTTTTTGACTGGGCGACTCAGAAGGAAAAGATAAAATAAAGAGTTCCCCTTCTATCGTTACTGATTTTTTTAACCCTTGGCCACTTTCTGGGTTTCGTTCAATAAGCTGTTCCTTGTTCTGAGGAACCAAATTATTAAAAAGGTAAAATGAGAATCACCAAAGAAATTTTACTGACGAATTTATGGGGGAAAAAACGAGAACTCGCACTAGTTCCATCTGGAGTTGAGGAATTTGACCTTAAAAGGGTTGTAAAGCTAAAGATTCGGTTTGTATCGTTTTGGAGCAAAGACAACCAACGGAAATGAAAAAAGGAATAAAAAGAATACAACCAAATAAGAGAAAATGTAAAACAGGAATCACTAAAGGAATTTGGATGACGATTCCATGGAAAAAAGACACGAACTTACATAGGTTCCATCTGGTGTTGAGACGTTTGACCTTAACAGGGTACTAAGTGTTAAGGATTCGGTTTGCGTCGTTTTAAAGCTAAGCCAACCAAAGGAAATGACAAAAGGCAAACAAAGGAAAAGAAGTTGAAGTTGATGACATGATTATAAATGACTGCAAACGCGCATGGAAAATGTTACTATTACCTACTCACTATATTCGTTGTTGCAAGTTCTTTTAAGAAATACACAAAAATTTTGATAACAAAAAAGTCGACCAAACGCTTTGTGTTCTTAACGATTTCTGTCTGAAGCATTACGTCACAAGTTCATTGATTTCTTTTTCGTATTTCTAAGTCGTCCATCATTATTTCATTTCAGCCTCATGAATAATTCAACAGAAATGCAATTACGCCTAGAAATTGGTTTGATTCGGTGCGAGACGTCGTGTATGCATGTATTTTCGGACTTGACGACAATCGAAAGAGCATCCAGGATTTATTTGTATTTCAAAAAAGTAATTAGAGAAGGATTACGCACGACAATAGAGTTATTAGGCGGAATAACACACGCGTAATCCCTGACCTGATTTATTATTGTTGCAAAATAACCGAGAGATATGGGTATTATAAGGAGGAAGTATCAGGGCGGCGATAAAAGTCGGTTTTATTGCGGATTTCTTATCTCGTCGATGCGTTTTTATTAAGCGGGATTATCCTGATTTTCTTTGTTATTGCTAAAGTCCGGGCAGTATAATTAGCCTCGTTATTCGATTTGTTTACGTCATATCAATTATTGTTGGAATAACAACAAAAACAACCGTCATCTGTTATATGTGAGGCACGCACAGAAATATTTCAATTCGTCTTTTTATTTATTTTATATCAAATTTAAAAAAAAAAGAGAAAAACGTGCTTACAATGGATGCCCGAGGTGTAGTATGTTTCATTTTTGATTGAAAACGTTTCATTTTAGATGCTTCAATTTTGATATGATCCTTATACCATGGAGTGTGGAAAGTGTTTTGTCTTTTGATTTATAATAAAGCCTATCTCCACTGTTTTCCAAGTTTCAATGAAACAATCGGGGGATACCAACCCGGAGCACTGGTCTGGCTTTATAATCCTCAAAGACGTCGAGGTCTGCCCCCAAAATTGCAGACATCTTGGGAAGGTCCTTACAAAGTGATAAAACGGATCAACGATGTCACATACCGCGGCAAAAAGATTCCGATTGGCAAGCCCAGAGTGGTCCACTTCAACCGGATGGCTCCTTACAACGGAGAATAAAATGAAGGGACAGTACAAAGGATGCAAGGTTCCGAAGTATTAAAGTTCAAGGTCAAACCAACTTCACTCTACTCAATTTTAATAACAATTTTAAAGAAAACTAGTTACGAAAAAAACCTAAAAAATTAAAACTCAAACAATATTAAAAATTCGAGAAATCCACTCGAAGAAGTTAAAGCTCATGGTCAAATGGAATTTCAACGTCAACCCAAGAAAAAGCTTTTAACTAAAACTACTTAACAAGTGTTATAGAAAGCTAGTAACTAAGAAACTAAAAAGAAAAAAAAACTGAAACAAAATTAACAATTCAAGAAACAAAACTCAAAAATTAAAGCTCGAGGTCAAATGAAATTTCAAGGTCAACTTAACTTAACTCTCCTCAATGCAAGTAAAATTTTTTAACTAAAACTAAAATTAACAATTCAAGAAACAAAACCCAACCAAGTTATAGCTCAAAGTTAAGCGATATTTCAAGGTCAACTCAAATTAGCTCTACTCATCCCAAGCAAAAAAAAAAACTAAAACTACCCAGCAAGGGTTGGGAAATTAGTAACGACGAAAAAAAAAACAAAAAAAAATTAGAGCTCAAAAGAAATTGAAAATTCAAGAAACAAAGCTCTAAAATGTCAAAGTACAAGAACAAATGGAATTTCAAGGTCAACCCATTCTACTCAATTTTAATATTTTTATAGAAAAGTAGTTGCGAGAAAAAAAAGCCTAAAAAAATTAAAACTCAAACAAAATTAAAATTCAAGAAACAACTCAAAAAAATAATGCTCAAGGCCAAATGGAATTTCAAGGTCAACTCAATTTAAGTCTACTCAATCCAAGCAAACATTTTTAATTGAAGCTAGTTACGAGAAAAACCTAAAAGAATCAAAACTCGAACAAAATTAACAATTCAGAAAACAAAACTCAAACAAGTTAAAGCTCAAGGTCAAACGAAATTTCAAGGTCAACCCAATTTAGCTTGATTCAACCTAAGCAAAAATTTAACTAAAGCTACCTAGCAAGGGCTAAGATATTAGTTACGATGAAAAAAAACAAAAAAAAATTAAAACTCAAAAGAAATTTAAAATTCAAGAAAATAAAACTTAAAAACAATTAAAGATCGAGGTCAAATTGAATTTCAAGGTCAACCAAACTACATTCTACTCAAATTTAATTATAATTTAACAGAAAACTAGTAACGAAAAAGAACCTACAAAAATTAAAACTCGAAATTAAAAATTCAAGAAACAAAACTCGAAAAAGTTAAAGCTCAAGGTTTATCGAAAATTCAAGGTCAACCTATCTACCAAATCCAAGTAATAACTTTTAAAAATCAAGCTTTTTAAATAAAAATACTTTAATAAACATTTTAAAAATTAAAACTCAAATCACGTCCAGCTCAAGATTAAAACTAAAAACAGGTCGTGTGACCACTCAAACCAAAGCGCTTCGCAAGTACAGAACGAATAACACACAGATTCTAGTAGCCGCAAGTCCATTAACCTTGTATACAGGGTGACTTAATTAACCCGACAAAATGAAACCACTTAAAAAAAAAGCGATGCCCGAGAGTGGGGAAATGTTTTTAAAAAAATTTCTGTTTTAGTTTTCGATAAACAATTAATCAAAAATTAGCTCCAAAAATTATGCGCCCCTTATTTTATACACAATTCCAGTTAATTTAGAAATTACTAATAATTGCGTCTCGTAAAAGAAACAACTCAAATTTCCGTTCCTAGCTATTAAACGTGTAATAAGAGACGCGCGTCAAGCGGGTAATCAAAATAAAACTTTTATAATTCCATTACTACCGTATTTATAAAACGTGGCGTCGTATTTCCTACACAATGCCGATTTTGGGGTGATTTTTTAATTAATCATAAATTACTTAAAAGAATTATTTAACATTTTCCCCATACTCTCGGATAAGGCTTCTTTTAGTGGTTCCATTCTGTAGGATTAATTAACAGTCGCCCTGTATATAGACGGATATTAACATTATTTATTTTAATTAACTTTGTAAATCGTTTATTCTTAATGGTAATGTTACTTTGAATGGACGAATATCCTTTTTTTTAGTCGCAAATTTATGTTTTTTTTTAATATTTTTTGATTACTTGAAAACCTTTATGTCTCATCACGCCACAGGAAGTAAGGGCACGATTTGGAGTAACCACGGAGAGACAGCCACCAGAGTACAATCTGGCCCACTGTGTGGCAGAAGACCTAAGAATGTCCAAGGGGATAGTCCAGGTCTTCCGGAAGAAATTTGGTCAAGTCGAGGTACTCCGAAGACAGCATCCCATGGTGGGCAAAAGCCTGCAGACCATCGACTTAGTCATTAAGAAGACATCAAGCGGTAAACCTGACTATCCCAGTATGTGGAGAGCTCTTTGTAGCCTGAAGAGGCAGCTGATAGAAGGCAAAGAGACTAAAATAGCCATCCCCAAGTTGGGCTGCGGACTTGACGGGCTGGACTCGAGGGTAATCCGAAGCATGATGGAAGTTATCTTCAAGGAACGGGGATTGAAGTCCTGGTCTGCAATCACCACCCGAAGGTAGCTGTTGGAAATGAGAAAACTGTGGATTGCTACTTCTTCCAAACCGGAAGTTGCAGAAAGGGGCCAGCATGTCGTTTTCGACATCCTTTTTCAAGGCTATCACGAGGAACGTTCCGAGAGGAAACGTTTTTAAGAAGGAAACAGCGTGACGAGCTGGAGGCGACAAATGAATTATACACTCCATGCGCGTTTGCAGTAATTTATAATCATGTCATCAACTTCAACTTCTTTTCCTTTGTTTGCCTTTTGTCATTTCCTTTGGTTGGCTTAGTTTTAAAACGACGCAAACCGAATCCTTAACACTTAGTACCCTGTTAAGGTCAAACGTCTCAACACCAGATGGAACCTGTGTAAGTTCGTGTCTTTTTTCCATGGAATCGTCATCCAAATTCCTTTAGTGATTCTTGTTTTACATTTTCTCTTATTTGGTTGTATTCTTTTTATTCCTTTTTTCATTTCCGTTGGTTGTCTTTGCTCCAAAACGATACAAACCGAATCTTTAGCTTTACAACCCTTTTAAGGTCAAATTCCTCAACTCCAGATGGAACTAGTGCGAGTTCTCGTTTTTTCCCCCATGAATTAGTCAGTAAAATTTCTTTGGTGATTCTCATTTTACCTTTTTAATAATTTGGTTCCTCAGAAGGACCAAACGAACAAGGAACAGCTTATTGAATGAAACCCAGAAAGTGGTCAAGGGTAAAAAAAATCAGTAACGATAGAAGGGGAACTCTTTATTTTATCTTTTCCTTCTGAGTCGCCCAGTCAAAAAATTATGTATCAAGAAAACACTCCTAGTTCGTTTCTAACCAATTTATCTTCTCCTCTACTTTAACGGACACTCCATATCATCAAATTGATGGAGGTGGATAAACCCTCAACTCGCTGAAGCAAATTAAAAGGGACTGGAAACATAAAACTTAGTTGAAGCTATTAATCGTCTTCCTCAGAAGGACCAAACATCTCTTGGGGGCTTTACTTTGACCGACTTTTTTGGATAAAACGATAATACAGTGGTTTTCGGGCGATTGAAATTTTTACGAACCGAAACGTAACGAACGTGTTCTTTATGTATTAATTGTTTCGAAACTATTGGACGTCACCTTTATGTTCTAAAATCAAATCCTTCAATACCCAATGGAAGCAGTGCAAGTTCGTGTCTTTTCCCAAAGGAATCGTCACCAAAATTTCTTGGCTTACTGGCTGGACTGGAGGGTAATCCGAAGCATGATGGAAGTTATCTTCAACGGAACGGGGATTGAAGTCCTGGTCTGCAGTCACCACCCACAGGTAGCTGATGGAAACGAGACAACTGTGGATTGCTACTTCTTCCAAACCGGAAGTTGCAGAAAGGGGCCAGCATGTCGTTTTCGACATCCTTTTTCAAGGCTATCACGAGGAACGTTCCGAGAGGAAACGTTTTTAAGAAGGGAACAGCGTGACGAGCTGAAGGCGACAAATGAATTATACACTCGCCTAGCCGGCGGCGGCTCGCCCAAGTGTTTGGACCAGTTCAAGATAATCCCACCGTCGGAATACTCTAGGGAAGAAGCTGCTGGAAAAGCCTCTCCGGTTTAAATACAAGCGCACGGGGAACTGAAAAAAGACTTCTTTAGTTCGACGTAGAGTTTAGTTACCGTTTAATCACTCGGCTTGTTAATAAATTAGTTACTAGTCTCATTGAGTATTTTATTTAAAAATAAATCAAAACGAACCCTAAATTCGCAACAATATGTATGTATACGAAACGTGCGTGTTCTCCTGATTATAATTAGAGATTAAAGGATTATCTGGAGATGTTTCGCAAGTGTGAAAACCAAATCCTTTGTTTTCGTCGAGCTTAAAGCAGGCCATTCACTAGGGAACATGTTGGACAACATGCTCGCCAGCAAGTTCGTCAATATATCTTCAGCAGGTCGCTTACTAGGGAACATGCTGAGCAACATACTCGGCAACGTATTCATGTAGGCCTTAGCGAACATGTTGACCAACCTGCCAACGCACCAGCGAACTTGTTGCCACGAGCCAAGTGGCCTGCTCAAGATTCAAGTATGCACGTACGTATTTTTTTTGCGAATCGAGCAAAACACCAAACGTGCAACTTCTCAGAAAAATCGTGATTCATTTGTTTTTCACCGTGGCATCTACCTGTTGTTCTTCGCGTCCACGTCCGATTGCGTCAGATTTCATGCAAAAGTCGACGACGGTTTTTACGCGAATGCCTGGGGCCAAAATCCGACATAATTTGTTTACCGTTGGCGAAAATCGAATCCTTCCCCCCCCCCTCGAAACCCGACATCGATCGCAAGAAATCTGAGTTTACGGTGCGTTGTGAAACGCCTTCTGGAATTTAATCCGTTTCAGGCGTTGCGTGACTTTGCGGTCCGTCATCAGATTAGCTAAAATGGAACATATCTTTTTTTTTTTTTTTAATTTTGCACCGACGCGGAGGGAATTGTTTAGATTCGTCGAAGGTCGAAACTGCTTTCGCTTTTTTTTTTTTTCTGTTATTTATGATGGACATGACATCTTCAAATAATTCCGTTTTTGTTTGACAATGGTGTAGTATATTAAGTTGACGTAGGTAAGCGTTTGAATGAGTTTGCGTTTTGATCTGCGACACGAAACTACCTGTATCTCGTGACACAACAAAAAAAAAAGTATTTGGAATAGGCCACGGCGAAAACTTTCAGTTTCGTTGATAAAGTCAAGTTCACCATGTTATTTATTCATTGATGTCGAATAGTCAAACGTATTGGATTACCTTTTTTTAAACGATTTTTATGAATGCATTATTTGCTCTTACTATCATCTTCAGACCTACTAGAATAAACCTAAGTAGAACGTCACACAATGGAGGACTTTACTATTTTTTTTTAAGAAAGAAAATTATGTCAAAATAAGTTGATGTAAGACTGTGAAAGAAATATTAAAATACACTTCTGGACAAAATTAAGGGACCACCAGTAAAATTCAAAATAAATTTAATAAAACGAATAAATATATAAATCTAGTGTTACCTTACAGATTAGTTGATTTAAGGGCTATTAAATTTAACAAACTTTAAAATACTTTAAATCTTTAAAATACCATTGGGCTTAAAAAAAATAGGAAACATTCGAGACTATAATAAAAAGAATGTAAATTAAATCGCCTTAAAAATTGAAAATAGGCAACCCATTCTACTTGCAACTCATAAAGTCGCGAAGTCACTTCTGATTTGATTGATGGGTTGCCTATTGTGAGATCTTCAGGGGTCGCGATTTAAAACGAAGCAAAGTTGGGGGACTAAATAAAAACGAGAAAAACTCCTACGTACAGATGATAAAAAAAAATAATAACAAAACTGTACAAAACCAACAGTTTTTTTTTATTGCTTTTCAAAGAATCTCAAGTTATCTTCTTCTCGCCGTAGGCTCCGTTTTCCAAAAGTGCCTACAGCAAACACAGTGTACGTGACGCCTTTTCCCTCCCCCCCCCCTCATCACTAATTTAATTTGTTGTGAGGCTGCCTAACTCGATTTAAACGTCGCAATGGTGGAGTCTGAAAGGAGAGGGTCTTGTATCCCCTTTTCAGTCGAGTCTTCTTTCTTTTCCGTTGTTTCTTCTGTGAGTTTTTTCCTCGCCCGTTTTCTTTAGACTTATGTTTGTCCCATTGGTTTCTTCTCCGGTGATTTTGGCTTCCCCTCTAACTGCGTTTCCTTTTTGAGGATCTGTTTGGAAAGTATCTCGTCATTGAATCGTCTTGAGGATTGACCCAGTGATGATTCCTTTTTTGACTTCCTCTCTGACTGCATTTTCTTTCTGGGGTTCTGTTTGGAAAGTATCTCGTTATTGAATCGTCTTGAGGATTGACCCAGTGACTTGACTTCCTCTCTAACTACATTTCCTTTTTGGGGATCTGTTTGGAAAGTATCTCGTCATTGAATCGTCTTGAGGATTGACTGCGCGTGCAATTTGGTCTACATGACACATGTACATATGTGATTGGATCCGTCTACATCGACGTCCTAGCGTAGGTTTCCATACCTTCTCGTCTCTGTTCCAATAGTCTTCTTTATTTTCTTAAGTTCTTACAAGTATACTGTCCCTTACATCTATTTCTCTAACATTTATTGTAATGTAAATTTCTTCTTTATTTTTTCTTGCACGTTAATTCTAGTTCGATTGAGTCTCGTTCCGAAGAAGAATAATCATTTGGGATACTTCTTCTGGTCTACAATGGCGTCTAGCCACATTTAATTAACTTAATGCAAACAAATTCACTAATTTTCGAAACAAAAAGCACGCTTTCTTAATTAAATGACTTAAAAAGGTGTCAATTTTTGTTGACTTTTCGTTTCCTAGCAGAGAAAGCCTTGCTATTGTCAATTGTTTCATGGCACACTATTTGAATTGTGTTTAATAAGCGTCAGTTTATGACACGTGAAAAGTCTATTAAAAATAACTTGTAACGTTCAAGTTTATTTGGTGGTCCTTTAATTTTGTGTATTTAAAAAAATGACCGAATTATGATGGCCACCGCACACCACGCATCTCTATTGCTGCAAGTCTGTTGATGCAATGCAATTGCAGCAAACTTCCATGCACGCTCGTCAATTTTTAATGCAAGAAGCGCGTTCTACTTTCAATGCAACTCCTGAAATCGCTTGTCATTTATTTTTTTCTTTGATCTTTTCATTGTAATTTATTTACTTTGATCTTTTGTTGTTTTCTGTTGGTCTGTTGGTTTTTTGTTATTTCCTATTCAGTTTCTTTACAAACGATGTTTTCCTCGTTTTGTTTCTTTTTCTTTAAACTTGCTCATTTCACTTTTGTTCTTTAATTTTATTTTTAAACGACTGTCATTTGTTTTTGTTTTTTTTTGTCAATAATGTTTTGTGTTCTTTTCTGTTGTTCGTACATATTTTCTATTATTTTCCTCGCCTTAAGTAATTTGTTCTTTTGTTTTACTACTTAAATTTATTTTTTATTTTAATTTCGTTTTAATTTCTTATTCTTTTGTTGTGTTTTGTTTGTTTTCATTTCATGCGATAGTGGTTTTTTCTTTTTCTTTTTTAAAACCTCGATTTAATCGGCGCGCGTTTTTCATTTTTTTTTCTTGATTTTTTATTCGATTTGTTCGTGACATTTGCCTTTTGCTTTTTTTAATATCATTATTATCCTCTTCTGTTTTATTTTCAAAACACTCGCCTTTTGTTATTTCAGTTGTTTTGCTATTCACCCGCTTCGTAAACGACTGTCTTTTATTTTTTCTTTTGTTCTTTTCGTTGTCATTTTGTGTTATTTTCTGTTGGTTCTCGAATTTCGTATTTTGCCTTTTTTATTATTTTCTTCGCCTTGTTCTTCTGTTTTACTTTCAAGACCGATCGTCTTTTGTTTTACTTTCAAGACGATCACCTTTTGTTTTACTTTCAAGACGACCATCTTTTGTTTTACTTTCAACACGATCATCTTTTGTTTTACTTTCAGGACGATCGTCTTTTATTTTAGGAAGTAACAAAAGACACTCGCCTTTTGTTATTTCAGTTGTTTTGCTATTCACCCGCTTCATAAACGACTGTCTTTTATTTTTTCTTTTGTTCTTTTCATTGTCATTTTGTGTTATTTTCTGTTGGTTCTCGAATTTCGTATTTTGCCTTTTTTATTATTTTCTTCGCCTTGTTCTTCTGTTTTACTTTCAAGACCGATCGTCTTTTGTTTTACTTTCAAGATGATCACCTCCTGTTTTACTTTCAAGACGATCACCTTTTGTTTTACTTTCAAGACGACCATCTTTTTGTTTTACTTTCAAGACGATCATCTTTTGTTTTACTTTCAGGACGATCGTCTTTTATTTTAGGAAGTAACAAAAGACGATCGTCTTTTGTTACTTCTTCGTTCTGTAGCTATTCATTTTCTTTATACACGATCTTTTGTTCGTTTTGTTTTCTATTTTTTTTTTATTTTGCTCGTTTCATTTTTTTTTTATTTTTAAGACGATCTTTTTTGTCATTTTTAATTCTTCGTTTCGTTGCTTTATTTTTGTTCTAGAAAATTAGTTTGCTAATAATTTTCTTAATAAACGACTGTCTTTTGTTTCCTTCTCGTAGCTAATATATGTTTTATGTTGTTTTCTTTTTATAAGTTCTTGAAATTTGTTTTTTGTTTTATTTTCAAAACGATCTCCATTTGTTGCTTCAGTTGTTTTGTTAATAATTTTCGTAATAAGTGACTGTCTTTTTTTTTTCTTCTCAATGGCTAATGCTTTACGTTATTTTATAATTCTTGAAATTTGCTTTATTTTTGTTCTAGAAACTCAGTTTCAGTTGTTTTGCTAATAATTTTCTTAATAAGTTTTCTATTAGCTTTTGAAGTTTGCTTTTTGTTTTTTTAATTGTTTTGTTCTCTTGTTTTATTTTCAAGACGATCTCCATTTGTTGTTTCGGTTGTTTTCTAATAATTTTCATAATAAACGACTGTCTTTTGTTTTCTTCTCGTAGCTAATGTATGTTTTATGTTGTTTTCTATTAGTTCTCGAAATTGGCTTTTTGTTTTTTTTTTTTTAATTTCCTTATTTTAATTGTTTTGTTCTCTTGTCTTATTTTCAAGAAGATTTTCTTTTGTTGTTCAGTTGTTTTGCTAATAATTTTCTTAATAAACGACCGTCTTTTGTTTTACGTTGTTTTCTATTAGTTCTTGAAGTTTTTTTTTTCGTTTTGTTTTCTATTTTTTTAAATATATAAAAATCATATTGCTAACAGGCTACACGTACGTATTTATTACAACAGTTGGATAAAACAAAAAGGCCGTGCAAAGAGTATGCAATTGTGTTGCTGCATCAAAACTTCAAGCTGTAAATGAGCGTTGCATGTATCACAATCGCAGCAATAGAGACGCATAGTGTGCGGCGGCCTTAAGAGTTCAAAGTTGCATTTTGTTACAATAGTTTCCGAGCGACGTGGCGTCGTTTCTCCCTAGTGGGCAAATTATTATTAATTAATCATTTTGAACGTTAACAAATCCACTTCCACGGGTCCTTTTGAAGGCACGTTATTTCCATGTTCAGAAAACTAATCAATACGATGTATATACAGGGTGACTGACACAATGCCGGCCTTAGCCTCTAGGCGCCCGGTGCGACTTCCTAAAGAGCGCCCTTAAAAATTACTAAAAAATTTTAAAAAACCATATGGGGGTAAAATTTAAGTTTATTAATTATATATAACTTAACATGGCCATGGGCTGTGGGCGGGTATTGGGTATTTAACTTTTTTTTAAGTAATAATTTTGTAATATTACTATTTTTACTACTTGTTTGTTTTTATTCGCATGATTTTTTTTTCTCTTTTCGACTCGGGTTTGCGGCGCCCTATTGCTTCGGCGCCCCGGTGCGGTGCACACCCTAGCGCCACCCTAAGGCCGGCACTGGACTGACATGAGATTAAAACAAAATGCAAATATTCTGAGTGCAGCCATGCAGATGAACCAAAAACACCAATAGATTATGGAAAAAATATTTAAAACGTGATAATTTGATAACCCTATTTTAAATATTTATTTTATTGACGGTTGACAGCTCGCAGTTATTCTAGGTTGCAACGTACGTACGTACTAAGCTACGACAAGCCTTCATAAAATAAAAATAAGTTCAGAACCTTCATGATAACGGGTTTTTTGAAGGCACGTTATTTTCATGTTCAGAAAACGAATCAACACGGTGTACATACAGGGTGACTGACAATTGTTCCGCCAAACAAAAAAAGAAGCGCACCGCAGAATGGGCGCCATGTAGCGTTTATGTTTGATTTGCACTGGTTGCACTCACATATTATTACATGAGGTTAAAACAAGATGCAAATACTCTAAGTGCAATCAGTGCAGGTGAATCGAAAACATCAATAATTTCGTAAATATTTTGGAGCTTGTATTTCAGCTGATGACTAAATGTCGAGCTAACGCCGTATGACTGTATTTATGTCACTTATCTACTGCTCTTTCTTATTGTCGTTTGGGTATGATATTTTCGAACATTAAAGTACACTTCTGTGCAATAAAATTAAGGATACTGAAATATTACGCAGACGTAAACAACAAATGTAAACTTCTCGGAATAAAATACGAGGCAGAATCAAATGAAAACCTTAAAAGTTTGTATTTAACGGAACCTTGTCCTACAAGTTGGCGGAAATATTTTTTTAAAATAAAATAATTACAATGCTTCATTTTATTGTACACAAGTGTACATAGACTTCTTTTAACATGTTTCCCATTCTCTGCGATATCGCCCCTCTTTGTGGTTTCTATTTTAAAGAAACAATTGTCAGTCACCCTGTACATACTGATTTATCTGTAGCATTTTGATAAAAGTTAATTCTGTTGAAAGTTTACAAGCAAGGTGCTTTTAAATAATTATTTCTGCCGTGTTTTAATCCCGAGGCAATTCATTTTTAGCAACCATTTAAATAATTTAGCGTCCCTTTGATCAGGCGCCCTCGTGCGTTGCACGGTCACGGCGGGCCTGCCTGCCTATAGGCCCCATAATTAAATTTTTTTTTAACAATTTACTTCCTAAATTAAATTATTTAAAAAATTTAACTTTAACCCTGAGAAATAGGGTAGTGTAACACGGTCTTTGTGTTCACTTTGTTGAAAGAAGGGAAACGGTTTCGATAACATTTGAGTGAGTCTTAACAATCGATGTGGTTTTAAGCATTAGTTTCGTCATCGTTTCAGGGTGAGTTCATGGGCGTTCGTGTTGCGTCAGCCCCGCATTTTTCGTTTCTTCTGGCCATTACCGCACGGTGAAATTGCTCTTCGTCGTAATCTACCGCAATTACCGCGGCGAGCACGTGACTCGAAATTTCGCGTCCGAAAACACGCGATTTCAATAATTCCGTTAGCCTTGCTGCGGTCACGATAAAAGGAATTTCCCGATTGATTAAATTCGTCTTCTCCAAATCGAAGAGCAAATCCGGCCCTAATTCGATGCAAGCGTGTGACTAATTAATGTGTTTCGCGAATGCCATTCTTAATTTTAATTTTAAATTGATATGGAGGAATGAGACTTGTTTTTTTTTTTTGGGTGTTTGGTTGGTTTTTCGCGGACGTGTGCAGACGGATGTACATACACTTTGAACTATTATTCATTCAAGAATGCAGATTACTACAGTAATGATCAACGACCAGAGTGAATTTAATTAGTTTCGTAAAACCGCAAAGCCTCAGGTCACACATACCGTTTGTTTCATCATGACTTGAAAACACACGAAGACATGACAAAAACGGCTATCTATACTTAAGCATTATTAAATAAATAATCAAAGCCCCCTCCTAATCGCTAAATGAATCGAGCATGCATTTGGAGGATTTAATGCAAGTGTGCGTAAGATATGCGTGTGGACTTTCAAATCAAAACGAAACACGCGGTATGAATTGAGCATAAAACTGTGTGCGACTATAAAAATGAAGAAGTTTTATCATAGCTGGGTCGCCTTTTACGTCGTCGTGAAAATCTATAATTTATTTAGATAACGATATCAATTATTACGTAATCACGCGGGCTCTAAAAACGAAGTGCTATTGCGAACGTGGCGAGAGGAAAGCCGTCGATTTCAGCTAGCCGGTAATTAACAGGTCCGTTAACATCGGATTTTATGATCGTCGGTAAATGTCATTTTCATTCTTCGTCTCGTCTTGGAGCTAATAGCGCGCTCGCTGCTTGTATTTAATCAACAACGCACAAAGAGTTTGGAGTCGTCTGTTTGCTTTCGGCAAAAGAAAGAAAAAAAGACGTGGGCCGAAGATGGGAAGTAAGTCATCAATTTCGCTGTTGATGCACACCGACACGCACTGGATTCTTCCTAAGAGCTGTGGGAAAAAGTCTCCTTCGTTTAAAATATAGTCGACTTTAGTTTGGTGTTTTCATCGCCTGGGGAGTGCACCATTTAGCTTTTCAATTTAATTCCAATGTAATCAAGGCGTTTTTATTAAAATCCCATCGCTTAGATTTGACCCAATTGCAAAAGAACTCTTGTGTTTCATTCCTCTTTTACCCCTTAATTTACCCGTAGTGCAAAGAGATGGTAACTTGCAGAGCTAAGCCAGGAGTTTGTGTTGGAATTTCCATAGAAGACTTTCCCTATTTCCTTCCCTTCTATTCATAGTCGAAAAATTAGAATGGAACCATTACCAAAACAAAACCAGAGGTCAGTGATTATATGAAGACAAAACTCATGCTAAACCCGAGAATCGTCGAAGAAAACAAGGTTGGGAACGTAAGGTGCAGAAAAGAAAGGAATGGAAGGAAGGAAATGGGGGAAAGTCATTCAGTATTGGATAGTAAATAGACTGGAGGAGAAGAAGATTCGAGTACCATTCCCGACAGAAAAAAAAAATAGCTAAAATGTTACAGTCAACTCGGCACAAGCATGCTCAATGGATATGGTTAAGAACGATCGAGGAAGAGAAATGGCAGACAGCAGAAGAAGCGAATGAAAATGGAGATTGGCGGGAAAATTCGACTTGGAAACGCAGAGGAAAATAAATTCTGAAATGGCCAAGGAAGATGACGACAATACGAAAAAGTCACAGCGAAAGGGTGCGTGAGCCCAATCTAGAAAAGACAATCGATCAGAAGAAAGAGAAAGAAATTTCAACGCAACGTTTCAGTAATTGGCAACACAAGAAATAAGGAAGTAAAGCAAGCGAGAGAATAAAAGCGTCAACTTCAGGCAGAGAGAACGCTACTGGAACCTCATGGCAAGCAATAAACGTCCAGAATTTAAAGAAAAAGGAACGAAGGGAAATAGGAATTCGTCAGCTACAAACAGAAATGGCGTAAGAGCTACCAAAGGGTTTTTAAAAACGATCTCGTGCTGGAAGAATATTGTTAAGAGAGGACTAGAAACTTAATAGTGAAAAGCGAAAGTGAAAAATAAAGAAGAATGGAGAAGAGAAGATGAAACGGTCAGGGGATAGTGGTACGTCGTTGAGTGACTTTCTTAAAACATCCCTCGCTAAGGCCCCCAAAGAAAATGATGATAATTCTGAGTGCCCAGCTTTAAAAATTGTGAAAACTTCAAATGGCTCCACATTTTCAAATAAAGGAGCAGTCGGAACTGGATAGCACACATTGAAAATGAAGAGCGCAATAAAGAAAGGATTAGAAGGAAATAGGGAAGGTATCTTAGAAGCCATCACAAACCATTTAGGTTCCTATCTTTAACTAGCTCTCTCCAATTTCCTCTCGGTTTGCTTTTTAGGTCTTCTTCCCCACCTTTTGCTGGATATTCATCCTTTTCGTTGTCCCTCTAGGATTTTCCACACTCTATTTCTACATCCCTCTTCATTCAGTATCAGAACGAAAGTAAGTTAAAAAAGATTTAAAAAAATGAAAAAGTATTAGTAGGAATTAGGGAAGGTCTTCGTTTTTCATTCAGTAATAAATGAAGCTATCACAGACAATTTAGGCATTGAGCTTTACAATTTCTTGCCATCTTTAATTAGCTCTACCAGTTTTTGCTTTTCAGGTCCTCTTCTCCTGCCTCTCTTCACTTTTCCTCGGTTTTCCTTTTTTCGTTGCCCGATATCCTCCGCGCTACATTTTTACATCTCCCTCATCGTCCGTTATCTATCCATTCAGTATCGGAGCCAAAATAAACTAAGCGAGATAAAAAAAGGTGAGAAGGAAATTGAGAAGGCCTTCATTCAGTACTGGGGCAAAAATAGGTTAAGGAAAATGAAAAACAAATAGGGCCATGTAGCTCCACAGAGGTTTATGATCAAAACATCACCAAAGGACTTTAACGACCATTCCACAGTGAAAAAATACAATGTAGCAAATGTAACACCGACCCCTTCTTATATTGGCACTAAAGGACTTCAAAAAGCTAAGGGTAATGATGATCGTGAATGACGAGTTTTAGAAATGTCGTGAAAGTTAAAATCGTATGAATTTTGTATCGTTTGCAAACTGAAATTGAGAGACAGAGAGAGCGACACTGATAGTTGAGAATGTCAAAAGAATCAAACAAAAACTAAGCTGGAAATGGAGAACTCGATAAACAAAAGACTAGAACGAAATAAGGAAGGTTTTCGTTGAGTGTTAGGCTGAAAATGAAGGAGAAGAAGAAGTTGAAGTTGTTGACATGAGAACCACCAAAGAATCTTAATCACGATTTCATGGGGAAAGGGCACGAGCTAGCACTCGTTCCATCTGGTGTTGAGGAACTTAGCCCCAAAGTGATTGCAAAGTGCTAAAGATGACGTCCAATTTTATAAAACGCGTTACAAATTGTGGTGGTTTGGTTTTCAAACGAAGAGAACTAACGGAAATGAAAAGGGAAATAAGAAAAACCCAACCAAATTATTGAAAATATAAAAAGAGAATCACCAAAGGAATTTTAATGACGAATCCATGGGGAAAAACAAGAACTTGAACTGGTTCCACCTGGTGTTGAGGAGTTTGACCTTGAAAGTGTTGTAAAGTGTTAAAGATTCAGTTTGTATCGTTTTCAAACGAAGGCAACCAACGGAAAATGTAAAGCAAGAATCACCAAAAGAATTTTAAAGACGAATCCATCGCGAAGAGACACGAACTTGCACTGGTTCCATCTGATGTTGAGAAATTTGACCATAAAAGGGTTGTAAAGTGTTAAGGATTCAGATTGTATTGTCTTGAAGCAAAGATAATCAACGGAAATGAAAAAAGGAATAAGAAGAATCCAACCAGAAAATTGAAAATGTAAAATAAGAATTTGGGATGATGATTCCATGGGGAAAAACACGAATTTCCACTGGTTCCACCTTCCGTTGAGGAATTTTACCTTAAAAGAGTTATAAAGGAGTTGCTAAGGATTCGGTTTGTATATTTTTTAACAAAACCAACCAACGTATCCAACCGGATGATTGAAAATGTAAAATCAGAATCACTAAAGGAATTTGGATGACGATTCCACGGGCAAAAGGCACTGGTTCCATGTGGTGTTGAGGTATTTGACCTTAAAAGTATTGTAAAGGATTCGATTTAAATCATTTTGAGGCAAAGACAACGAACGGAAATGAAAAAAGTAATGAAAAACTCTATCTAACTAGATTACTGACATGTAAAATGAGAACCACCAAAGGAATTTTAATGACGATTCTATGAGGAGAAGATACGAACTTGCATTGGTTTAATCTGGTATTGAGGAATTTGACCTTAAAAGGATTGTTAAGTGCTAAGGATTCGGTTTGAATAGTTTTCAAACAAGGACAACCAACGAAAATTAAAGAAGAAGTAAGAAGAATCCAATCGGATGATTGAAAATGTAAAATGAGAATCACCAAAGGAATTTGGATGACGATCCATGGGGAAAAGGCACGAACGAACTTGCACTGGTTCTATTTGGTATTGAGGAATTTGCCATTAAAAACTTTGAAATGTGCTAAACATCGTTTTGAAGCAAAGACATTCAACGGAAATGACAAAAGGAACCAAAAGATCCCAACCAGATGACGAATACATGAGGAAGAGGCACGAACTTGTACTGGTTCCATCTGGTGTTGAGGAATGCGACCCTATAAGGTTTGTTAAATCCTGAAGATTCAGTTTGTTTCCTTTTAAAACGAAGACAACCAACGGAAATAAAAAAAAAGTAATAAGGAGAATCCAACCAAACAAGAGATAATGTAAAATGAGAATCACCAAAAGAATTTGGATGACGAATCCTCGAGGAAAAGGCACGAACTTGAACCTGGTGTTGAGAAATGTGACCTGATAAGGCTTGTAAAGTGCTAAAGATTCGGTTTATATCGTTTTCAAACAGAGACAATTAACGAAAATGAAAAAAAGGGGAAAGCAATCCAATCAGATGATTGAGAATGTAAAATAAAGGAATTTTAATGACGAATTTATGGGTAAAAGACATGAACATGCACTGGTTCCATCTGGTGTTGAGAAATTTGGTCTTAAAGAAGTTGTAAATCGCAGAGGATGACGTCCAATTGTCCAAAGTGGTTCAGAACCGCTCATAAAACTTTATTCATCCAAAATTTAACACCAGTTACAATGAAACAATGAAAGCATAAAAAATAATTTCGCTATTGGAAACGTTCGTTTCTCGCAACGTTTCAATTCGTAAAAATTTCAATGAAACGCGTACGTTTTACAAACACCGCTATTACATAACTGTTAATTAAACAGCTTTTTTTTTATGCTCGCGTTCCGAAAAATCACTCAACGAAGCATTTTTTTCTTTCTATCTTCGACATGATTCAACATTATTTCCATTTACGCATTCGCTCGTCAAAAAAGAGTCTTCGGGCGACGCGATTCATGAATTGCAGACGAATTACTTAATGAAACGTGAAGCCAAAACGTTCTGGTTAAACCGTGAAGGGCTGATGCAACAACGTGAACGTCCGTGACCTCACCCGGAATTGATTACAGACAACCCTCGGATAGTACGCAGTTGTGTTCAGGCGAGTCGATTTAGGCGCCGAAAATTTCGAATCGATAAAAAAAAATTGTTCGGGGGTGATTTTTGATTAAACCTCGTCGGGAAAGGGTCTGTGACCCCAACCCAAATCGATTACAAACAACCCCCCCCAATACTACAACTGACGCAATTGTTAAGGACAACCGAAAAAAAATGTTCAGTTTTGATTAAACCACATTAAAAGGGGGTGCTGCGCCCCCCTGAAAGCGTAATTGTTTCGATTTCGAAAATCGCGAGTTATTGTTTTAATTTGGAATGAATTATTTACGTACCATTGAAAAAACTCCTGAAACGGTCCATACTATCAAAGCTGCGTTAACACTTCCGGTATGCATGAGGACTCCGGTTGGCGAGACGAAAATCCCGGAGCCGATGATGCTCCCCACGATGACCGTGATGCCGTTGATGAGGGTCATCTTCGGCTTGAGGGTGATCTCTTCGTCTGCCGGTTTCTTTTCGCCCTCCATGGTCGCGTACGTTTCACCACCGCGTAGGGCCTTCCGTGAATGAACTCCTCGAGCTTTCGCGCGACTACCCTGCGCTCTTCAGGCGTACGCGCCAACTCTGGATGCGGCTGTGCCGGATCAATAGCTGGACCATTCTTTTCGACGTCTCCCCTACTCGACGCTCTCGCCCTTTCGTACACACGAACGAACGACCACGTGCCTCGTGCGAGCACATTTTCGTGTGCCGACGAAAGTGAAAATCGCCGTCGAAACGTTGGAACGGATCGAGGTTATCGCGCGCTCCGGATTACGGACTGCGCTTAAAAATCTTAAATAAAAGCGCGCACTTAACTTCGATTTTAATTCCTATCCGGTTAATTACACGTGCATTTTTTTATAGCCAATTTGTAATCCGTTTGAAACCTATGAAATTTTATTGTAATTAAGTTGCGCGACCTGTTTTTTTTTTTTTGTTGTTTGGAGAGAGTTGTGTCAACAAGATTTTTCGGTCGTGTCATTGATGTTATTTAAATTATCTCTCGCATTTCGTAATCACTTCGTCCATTTGTAAATGTTTCTGATTTACAACGCAGGCATATTTGCCCTCAAATCTAAGGGATTACATTTTGTCAGGGCAAATACATTTTTGGTATTATCTCGTCGTATACAAGGTGAAACAAGAACGCAAACAAAAATTAGGCACTACGTGATTGTTAACTTTTTTTATCTCATATTTTATTCGTGCAAATCCAGCCTTAACTTAACTGCGGCGTGCCGCAGGAACCTACGCTGGGACCTTCGTTATTTTCCGAATATTAAATAACGCGCGACTTAACGCCAATTATTTTTTAAACCTTGCACGACTTGAGGAATCATTGCTAATCGCTTTAAGCCCCAAAAATCATATTTAATCCTTTTGCTTCCGTTGAACTAAATGTGGTGCTACGTTGCTGCCTGCAAACGTCAACCGAATCTTCAACCGGCAGCCCTTCTTTCCGAAACTCCGTTCAAAGGAAATTCGACCCAAAAACATGTCACTGTTGGGAATTGGGAATGCCTTCATTCAGTACTGGAGCGGAAATAGGTTAAGGAAATAAAAGAACAAATAGCTCTACGGAGGATTATGATCAAAACATCACCAAAGGACTTCATTCAGTAATAAATTTCACTCCTCTTTCACCCCTTAATTTACCAGTAGTGCAAAGAGACGATAACTTACAGGGCTAAGCCAGGAGTTTGTGTTGAAATCCATAGAAGACTTTCCCTATTTCCTTCCCTTCTATTCAATAGAAAAAGTCGAAAAATTAGATTGGAACCATTACCAAAACAAAACCAGAGGTCAGTGATTATATGAAGACAAAACTCATGCTAAACCCGAGAATCGTCGAAGAAAACAAGGTTGGGAACGGAAGGTGCAAAAAAGAAAGGAACGGAAGGAAGGAAATGGGGGAAAGTCATTCAGTATTGGACAGTAAATAGACTGGAGGAGAAGAAGATTGGGGTACCATTCCCGACAGAAAAAAATTTATCTAAAATGTTACAGTCAACTCGGCACAAGCATGCTCAATGGATATGGTTAAGAACGATCGAGGAAGAGAAATGGGAGACAGCAGAAGAAGCGAATGAAAATGGAGATTGGTGGAAAAATTCGACTTGGAAACGCAGAGGAAAATAAATTCTGAAATGGCCAAGGGAGATGACGACAGTACGAAAAAGTCACAGCGGAAGGGTGTGTGAGCCCAATCTAGAAAAGACAATCGATCAGAAGAAAGAGAAAGAAATTTCAACGCAACGTCTCAGTAATTGGCAACACAAGAAATAAGGAAGTAAAGCAAGCGAGAGAATAAAAGCGTCAACTTCAGGCAGAGAAAACGCTACTGGAACCTCATGGCAAGCAATAAACGTCCAGAATTTAAAGAAAAAGGAACGAAGGGAAATAGGAATTCGTCAGCTACAAATAGGAATGGCGTAAGAGCTACCAAAGGGTTTTTAAGAACTATCTCGTGCTGGAAGGATATACTTAAGAGAGGACCAGTAACTGAATAGTGAAAAGCAGTAGTGAAAAATAAAGAAGAATGAAGAAGACAAGATGAAACGGTCAGGAGATAGTGGTACGTCGTTGAGTGACTTTCATAAAAGGTACCTCGCTAAGGCCCCCAAAGATAATGATGATGATTCTGAGTGACCAGCTTTAAAAACTGTGAAAACTTCAAATGGCTCAACATTTTCAAATAAAGGGAGCAGTCGGAACGGATAGCACACATTGAAAATGAAGAGCGCAATAAAGAAAGGATTAGAAGGAAATAGGGAAGGTATCGTAGAAGCCATCACAAACCATTTAGGTCTTGAATTGTATAATTATTTTCCTTTCTTTCCTATCTTTAACTAGCTCTGTCCAATTTCCTCTCGGTTTGGTTTGCTTTTTAGGTCTTCTTCCCGACCTTTTGCTCGGCTTTCATCTTTTTCGTTGTCCTTCTAGGATTTTCCACGCTATATTTCTACATCCCTTTTCATTCAGTATCAGAACGAAAATAAGTTAGAAAAGATTTTAAAAAATGAAAAAGTATTAGAAGGAATTAGGGAAGGTCTTCGTTTTTCACTCAGTAATAAATGAAGCTATCACAGACCATTTAGGCGTTGAGCTTTACAATTTCTTGCCATCTTTAATTAGCTCTACCAGTTTCCTCTCTGTTTTTGCTTTTCAGGTCCTCTTCTCCTGCCTCTCTTAACTTTTCCTCGGTTTTCCTTTTTTCGTTGCCCGATATCCTCCGCGCTACATTTTTACATCTCTCTCATCGTCCGTTATCTATTCATTCAGTATCGGAGCCAAAATGAACTAAGCGAGATAAAAAAAAAGGTCAGAAGGAAATTGGGAAGGCCTTCATTTAGTACTGGGGCGAAAATAGGTTAAGGAAAATGAAAAACAAATAGGGTCATGTAGCTCCACAGAGGTTTATGATCAAAACATCACCAAAGGACTTTAACGACGATTCCACAGTGAAAAAATACAATGTAGCAAATGTAACACCGACCCCTTCTTATATTGGCACTAAAGGACTTCAAAAAGCTAAGGGTAATGATGATCGTGAATGACGAGTTTTAGAAATGTCATGAAAGTTAAAATCGTATCAATTTTGTATCGTTTGCAAACTGAAATTGAGAGACAGAGAGAGCGTCACTGAAAGTTGAGAGTGTCAAAAGAATCAAACAAAAACTAAACTGGAAATGGAGAACTCAATAAACAAAAGACTAGAAGGAAATAAGGAAGGTTTTCGTTGAGTGTTAGGCTGAAAATGAAGGAGAAGAAGAAGTTGAAGTTGATGACATGAGAACCACCAAAGAATCTTAATCACGATTCCATGGGGAAAGGACACGAGCTAGCACTCGTTCCATCTGGTGTTGAGGAACTTAGCCCTAAAGTGATTGCAAAGTGCTAAGGATAACGTCCAATTATATAAAACGCGTTACAAATTGAGTTTTCAAACAAAGACAACCAACGGAAACGAAAAAAGATATAAGAAAAATCCAACCAAATTATTGAAAATGTAAAATGAGGATCAGCAAAAAAGAACAACAAATCTATGGGGAAAAAACAAGAACTTGCACTGGTTACATCTGGAGTTGAGGAATTTGACCTTAAAAGGGTTGTAAAGTGCTGAAGACTTGGTTCGTATCGTTTACAAACCGAGAAAATTGAAAGAGGAATAAAGAGAATCCAACCAAATAAGAGAAAATGTAAAATGAGAATCACCAAAGAAATTTTAATGACAAATGCATGGGGAAAACGCGAACTTACTGTGATTCCATCTGGTGATGAGGAAGGGGTTGTAAAGCGTTTTCAAACAAAGACAATTAACTGAAATGAAAAAAGGAATAAGAAGATTCCAACCAGATGACTGAAAACGTAAAATAAGAATAATCAAAGGGATTTGGATGACGATTCTATGGGAAAAAGACACGAACTTGCATTGGTTCCATTTGGTGCTGAGGAATTTGATCTTAACAGGGTAGTAAATTGCTAAAGTTTCGGTTTGTATCGTTTTGAAGTAAAGACAACCAACAGAAATGACAAAAGGCACAAAAAGAGTCCAACCAGATGATTGAAAATATAAAGTGAGAATAGCCAAAGGAATTTTAACGATGAATCCATGAGTGAAAGACGCGAATTTGCCCTGGTTCCGTCTGGTGTTGAGAAATTTGACCTTGAAGGGCTTGTAGAGCGTTAAAGATTCGGTTTGTATCGTTTTCAAACAAAAACAACCAATGAAAATGAAAAAAAGGAATAAAAAGAAAATGTAAAATGAGAATCACCAAAGGAATTTTAATGACGAATTCATACGGAGAAGTCACGAACTTTCACTAGTTTCATTTAGTATTGAGGAATTGGACCTCAAAACGGTTGGAAAGTGCTAAGGATTCAGTTTGAACCCTTTCCAAACAAAGTCAACCAACGATAATGAAAGAACTAATGAAAAGAATCCAACCAGATTACTAAAATGTAAAATGAGAATGACCATTAATGACGAATCCATGGGGAAAAAGAGAAGAAATTGCACTAACTCCATCTGGTGTTGAGGAATTTGACTTTAAAAGGGTTGTAAAATGCTAAGGTTTCGGTTTGGATCGATTTCAAACAAATACAATTATAGAAAAGAAAGAAAAGAAATAAAAAGAATCCAACCAGTTAATTGAAAATGTAAACTGAGAGTAAGCTAAGGAATTTTAGTGACGATTCCTTTGGGAAAAGACACGAACTTGCACTGGTTCCATTTGGTATTGAAGGATTTGATTTTAGAAGTCTTGTAAAATGTTAAGGTGACGTCCAATAGTTTCAAAACAATATCGAGAAGAACGTGTCAGTTCGTAAAAATTTCCATCACCCAAAAACTTGTCACCACTGAGGAAGACGATTAATAGCTTCAACTAAGTTTTATGTTTTCAGTCCCTTTTAATTTGCTTCAGTGAGCTGGGGGTTTATCCATCTTCATCAATTTGATGATATGGAGTGTCCGTTAAAGTAGAGGAGAAGATGACTCGGTTAGAAACGAACTATGAGTGTTTTCTTGATACATAATTTTTTGACGGGGCAATCCAGAAGGAAAAGATAAAATAAAGAAATAAATAAAGAGTTCTCCTTCTACCGTTACTGATTTTTTTTAACCCTTAGCCACTTTCTGAGCTCGTCCCTTGTCTGTAAGAGTTTTTCTTTCTCGTAGTTCCCTACTCGACCCACCTCGTCTTTTCTTTTTCTTGTCCCATTCCTCTGGTTTTAGTCCAAACCGAGCATATAAACTAAGTAAAACATTATGAAATTGTTTCATAACTCGAAGCACATTTCGTCTTTCGGTATTATCACGAGTTTACTTGAAGGGAATCTCATATGACGGGCAGAGAACTTGAAAATGCAAATTCTGGAATGACCAAAGAAGAAAAATTGGAAAAATCGCAGAAGAAAGTTGCAAAACACTGCTGCAATGGTGGCGGATCAGAAGGAAGAGAAAGAAATGTCAACGCAAGTCGTCGGCCATTGGTCGCACAAAAGATAAAGAGGCGCTGGAAAGAAAAGCGAGTGAATAGGTGTCGACTCCAGGCAGAAAGAACGCCACTGGAATATCATGGTAGGCATCGCCAAAACACTTGCAGCAACTTTTGTTTTGCAATAAACATTCAGAATTTGAAGAAAACGAACGAAGGAACAAAGCGAAATAGGGAGAGGTTCTCATTCATAACCGGGCAGCAAAATGAATTCAAGAGGAATGAAAGGGAGGCGTCAGCTACAAAACAATAATGATGTTACTAGAGCTACCAAAAGATGGGGTTGTAAAATCGTAAGGATGACGTCCAAAACTGATATGCTTCGGTTTCCAAACAAAGACAACCAACATAAGACAATGAAAGTGGATAAAAGAGTCAGAGGAAAACAAGATTGGAAATTGATAACTCAATAGAGAAAAGACTGGAAACAAATAGAGAGAAAATGGGTTGAAAATGGAGAAAAAGAAGAAGGAGAAGGATGAGGAACCTTCTATTGAAGTCGGTTAAATGAGAATCGCAAAAGAAATTTCCATTTTGTCGGAAAAGAAGAAGATAAAATTGGATGGCTAAAGAAAAGAACAAATCCTCTAGATATTACAAAGCTTGTTCCATTTATTTCATCCTTAGCCATTTTCTGAGCTTTGTTCCTTGTTTCTAGCCTTTTATATAAATTGAGAAAAGCACTTGGAATTGTTTTACAACTCGAAGTAGGTACTTTCGTCATCATCAAGAGTAGTACTAGAGTTAGTAAAACAATACCAAAGGGTATTTTTATAGAGGATTTCATACCGAAAATGCCACAGGTATGAAAGATGTGGTAGCGATAGCTTGTCAAAATTGGAAAGCGTAGAATTGAAGATCGAATGAAGAAACTTGGGGGCCAAATTCGATCGGTACTTATTCTTCATCGGGTTGCGATGGTTTGGGTTTGATTTCTTTGCTGGCGAACTTCGATTGGTTCCATCTGGTATTCATATGAAAGACCAAGGTTTTAAAGCGCCAGGGATAAAGCATAACTATATGAAAAGACTTCTTTCCCTTATTCTATTGGGTATGGCAAAGAACCATCGAGCCTTTCACTCTTGAAAAATGATGTTATGCTTTGAAGTACACGGTTGGTGGATGATCCCAAATTACTGGTTCATTCAAAATGCAACACTTGGTCACCCTTTTACTCGGAAGCTTTTAGATAATTACTAGGTGACTGGATAGAGTATGCCGATGGTCCTGGCCTTTTTATTTTTTGGGAGGGCACTTTAAGAAAAAAAAAACTACAAACATATAGGGATGTCTTATAAGCCACTAACGGTAAGGAAGAACCAATACTAAAATTGGGTAAATTGAAGCCCTCTTAAAAATTAAATAAGAAAAAATGTTGAGAAATTTGTAAAATGACGAAGAAACGAAAGAATGCAAGCTGCAGAAATGAATGGTTGGGACCTATCTAGGAAGAACCTTTTATGTCAATCGGAAATTGCACTACAAGAAGCCAACTTAGAAATACCATTATAGAAACTGCTTCAGCTCGCACATTTACAAAAAAAAAGAAGAAGATAAGGCGGATGTGGAATTCTAGAAAGATCTACTAATAGGAAAACGAAAGGCGTGGGCCAAAGCCAAAGAATTAACTGGATTCATATTCAATGTTAGGCTTCGAACTCCTGGAGAGTAGCCCTGACAATAATGACCTTGAAAACTGGGTTGAATTCAGAAGAAGCTTCTTCCAATGGCCCAGCAATGCTTTCTTCTAAACTATACGAGAAGATCTTATCCTAAAATAGGGAAAACCACTCCTAGGAGAATTGGATATCATTCCTAATCATCCCAATTTCAATTTTGGAAAAACACAGCACCATCAAACAAGTGCATCATCTTGTCAACAATGTAAACCTTTCTTTTCTGTGTGAAATTTTTTTTTTTGTCAATAGCTGGTTTACGAAGTCTCTACGATATTTTCTCCGTTGCGTTTTGTTTCATCGAAAGCAAGCGTTCTCTCTCTCTCTCTCTCTGCAAATAGCAAGATGAATATAAAATCCACAATTTTTTTAGATTTGTTTCTTTTCTTTTTGAGTGATTTGAGTTATGTCTTCTTTTTGGTTGAGTTGCAGATGAAATACAAAAATAATTGTAAAAGTTTTTCGAAAAACCGGTCGTCGATTTGTATTTATTTACTCGGAAACAACGTTCCCGATTGCAAAAACATAAACAATCGCCTTTATAGGATATCGTAAAAGTCGAATTCCATGACCCAGATCGTAATTTTGGCGGTGGTCATTCGACACCTGGAATCCAATCAGCAAACTCTAACGCTACGGCGCGAAAATTATGCACGAGTTGTGGGCAGAAATTTTCTAAAATTTTTGGCGTTACACAATGTGCGTTCTCGACGAAAAAAAAATAGAAAAAGAAATCCAAAGGTTTTCTTCAACGCGCCGCAACAAAAGCGAGATTTCAAATTAAGTGCCGGAAGAATTTTTCTTTGAGGCGCAACTTTCCTGCAGAATTAACATAGTACACGAAAAAGTTAAAAGTCAACGACCATAATAATAAGTTGTGATAGTGTGGAACAAGGAAACAACGCATTTACTTTTTATTTTTCGTAATTGAGTAAACGACCACTCAAAACAAAATTCCTTCCAAATTACACTCTCAGCCACCGATTAAAGGCACATTCCCCACTTGTGTGCTTATCTATACGTAAACATAAATAACTTTTTTAAGTTGTTGCTTATTACTCTTGTAATCACATTAATTAAATGTCTCTGGCTTGTGGGATTCAAAACGATGAGGCCGACGCCACGCATCGCGACGCTTCTTTATTAATATTTATAACAAAGGTCGATCGATGTTTTAGCCGCCTACGTAATAAGGTCAGAGTTTATCGGCGAATCAATTTTTCCCCGGGTGGAAAAAAAGAACTGCGATGGATCTTCTTGGCCTTTGGCATGGCGACGCAATTACAAACTTACAATTACAAAATGGCAGGTTAAATGGGCTCTGTAAAGCGAGGAAGTTCCAATTTATTAATCGCGTTCGCCCACTTGTACGGAGCTCGCTAATTGGGGCTCCTCGGTCTCTCGTCGTGGATGAGATGCATTTGCATTACAATGATGCAATCGAGATGAACTACGCCGCAAATTAATTAGTTAATTGGTTAATTCTATTTTCTTGTTTTTAGAAAAATTGTGCAATTACACGTCACGGTCAATTAATTGTTTGAAACGTGCTATAGTATGAATAAGTATAAAAAAACAATTATCAGTGTATCACCCATAAATGCAATTTTCTATTTTCGAAACAGATTCTTGTAAGAAAGCATTTGTTAGAACTTTTAAATTTTGTTCTAGTGACGTGTAAGTATGTTGTGAAAATGTAGCTCTGTATATTGAGTTGCCTATAATTTATTCTACCCAAAACAAATTGCCCTGAATGTTAAAAAAGGAACAAGTTTTAGAAAAAGTTCTTTGTCTCCGATATTTTCTTCACATTTAATGAAAAAATCTCGTGTGTTATTGAAATTTGTTTTAATTAATTAACTGACAAAGATCTAGCTAAGCACATAATGGGCAGATGATATTTCCTTGCATCTTACATTGTCATGCAGATAAGCCTATTTGTTTTGATTAAACGGAAATTGATAGTAATAAAAATTGGCCATCTTCTAAATCAATTCCATAATTAGAATTAAAATCTATAACAGGGAATTGTTATATTTGTTTGTTTATAGAAATTTAAATGTGACTCGTAAATCTTTCAACATAGAAACCCTTGCCAAAAAGGTGTTGCCCATTACATAGTTAAATTTCATTGGATTAATGATTCTCTGATAGGTCATAACTGTACATTTGTATATGTTGAATGACAATTTAGAGTTAATAGACCAGGTTACTAGGGCATGCAAATCAGCTTGCAGTAATTCACAGTCATGCAGTACAGTAAAATTTTACTAGATCCTATAGCGTCCGCTACATCATTAATAAATAGAAGAAAGAGTAGTGGTCCTAGATTACTACCTTGCGGAACGCCAGACGTTGATGAGAACACTTCGGAGCCCATACAAGAAACAAACGATGTTCTGCCATAAAGGTAACTTTTCAAGAGACGAATCAAAGATTCATGAAAACCAAGATTTCTTCGTTTATTTAAGACAATACCGAGATCTAATTTATCAAAAGCTTTAGTAAGGTCAGTATATATTACATCAACTTGCATTTTCTCCTCTAAAACGTCTAATACGTACTGCATAAAATTACGTAGGTTACTGATGGTTGATCGTTTAGGCATAAAGCCATATTGAAATGGCGATATGATATTTTGAACACCTTTAAAAATACGGTTATAAATAATTAATTCGAATATTTTAGCTGGTGTCGATAAAATAGCAATTGGGAGATAGTTGTTGTACTTTCCATACACAATAATCTTAGAAAACTGTAGAGTCCTTTATAGAAAGAATGAAGTGACAGTTTCGTCGATTAATGGTGAAATAAACAGCTACTCCAGTCTTGCCAACTATTGGCAGTTGTTTTCTCCTTCATTTCACCAAAACGTGCGAGAAAATGATAAGATATTTTACATAAATATGACCATGGAAAAGGTTCTGAGACACCGGCAACAGCAAGAAGATCCTGTTATTTAAATACCCCTTCATATAATGCTTTTGCGCCATCTGCAGCGCACCTCTACACCATTGCCAGGCACCAAACTCGAATCCCCTTCAGAAATTCATCCCGGCCTCGAGTATTCACCCCTTCTGCGACAGCGAGGCGAAAATGGCCGCAATCTCTATCCATCCAGGGCCTGAGAACGACAGTTCTTCGGTCTGAACAAGTCCGGAAAAAAAACTCCTGGGTTGCACAAGCCGATAGACCTCTCCACCCGCTGCACAAGTAGCAAGATCCATTTAGCCACACCACTGTGCACAAGATTCTATAAAAACACAAACAAATATTCTATCATTATCGTTTATTATCATATCCGGAGTCACATTTGTTAATAAAGAAACACTTCTTCGCTTTGTGGCACAATTGTTGACTAAGAACACGCAAACAACACACCTCACCCCAAACTTTCTAAAGGAAAAAAATAATTAATCATTAAACGTTTGTTCGAGACGATATTTCTCGTTTTCATGGAATACCTTGTACAGCACAATTGAACTGGCAACATTGGCAGTGGCAGTTTTCAAAAACGTAACCACAAAATTAAAAACGAACGTCAATCAAATTTCTGACAAGTATACTTTTTTGAGGTACCACCAAAAATGTCACCCTAACACGGCCTCCTCTGAATGCAAAAAGATCGTGAATAGTTCATTTGATTTTTGTTTTTAAGAAATTATGGATTTTTCAGTTGTTCTCAGCTTCTTTTTTACTTACAAAAAGAAAAAATGAAATATAAAGAAACAAGTGAAATCCTGGTTTGATTATTTAAAAGTTTCCCATCGGAAATCGTCGACTTCCTTGCTTACGAAAGGAACAATGAAACAAATGAAAGTTTGAATTTCAAAAGCTTTCTGGCAGAAAACGTCGATTTTTCATTTGTTATCTTTTACTTAATAAAGATATAATAAAATGCAAAGAAACAAATGAAAGTTTGATTTATTTGATTTTCAAAGTGAAAGGCAAAAAATCGACAATCGTCGATTTTTCTGCTTGCAAAATGAAGCAAAGAAAAGTAATTAAATCAAGAGAAAGAAATGAAATCGTCGACTTTTTTGCTTACGAAAAAACAAAAACGAAATAATGATATGCAAAGAAACAAATGAAAGTTTGAATTTCAAAAACTATGTGCCGGAAACCGTTGACTTTTCATTTGCTCTCAGTTCCCTTTTTACTTACAAACGGAAAAAAAATTAAATTTTTGCAAAAAAAAAACAAATGAATCGGGGACCTTCCACTTGTTCTGTTTCTTTTTTACTTACAAGAAGAAAAATTGAAGTACGAACAACAAAACAAATGAAAGCTTCGCGCCAGAAAATGTGGATTTTTCTTTTGTTCTCAACTTGTTTTTTTACTTACAGGAAAAGAATAAAACAAAAAAATACAAATGCAATTCGGAAATCGTGGATTTTTCATTTGTTCTCGGCTTCTCTTTTACTTTTTTAAGAGAAAATGAAACGCATGAAAACGGAAGCTTCTCATCGGAAATCGTGGATTTTTCTTTTGTTTTTAGCTTTTTTAGTAACAAAAATAAAGGGAAAATGAAATTTTTAATTTTTCCTTCAACTTTTTTACTACTTACCTGAAATACAAAAAAAAAAACAAATGAAATCGTGGATGTTTCTTTTGTTCTAGCTTCTTTTTTACTTACAACAAAAGAAAAAATGAAATACAAAAGAGCAAATGGAAGCTTTGTGCCAAAAATCGTGGATTCATTTGTTCTTACTTATAAGAGAAAAAAAAATGAAATACAGAAGAGAAACAAATGAAAGCTTCACGCCAGAAATCGTGGATTTTTCTTTTATTCTAGTTTCTTTGCGCTTTACAAGAAAAATTAAAAACAAGAATCAAAACAAATGAAAGCTTCGCCTCAGAAAATGTAGATTATTCATTTGTTCTAAGCTTCTTTTTTTTACTCACAAGAAAAAATTAAGTAGAAAAAATAAATAAAAGCAGCCGTGTGGAGGTTTTCGCCGATCATTTTGCGCAAATTTTTATTAAATAATTTTTGTACTGAATTGGGTTAAAGGATTAAGATAGCTATGAGAAAAAAAGAAACAATTTAAAGATCACACTAGCGCCATCTATTGATCAGTTAAGAGTATTATCTGTTGCTTCCTTAGGCCGAATTGGTTTATTCAACTCCTTTCAGTCTAATTACTCTTTTATCTCACTTTTACGTGAGTCAAAACCACAGGTAAAAGATCTCTCCAGATAGCCAACGAGGTAAGAGCATAAAGACGTTCTAAAAATAATTTGTTAAACACTCAATAGATGACACTACACAAATTCGAAAACTGAATATTGTCAAAAACTAATTCCGCAGCTCAATTGGCTCATTTACCGCCAGATGTCTCTTTTAAGTAACAGAGAATAAGAATGTTTTAATTTTACTTATATATACAGGTTTCAGTTTTCCACTCTGCTATTGTAATAGTTGTGGCATCACGTTTGGTCAGCTCTCTTTATTCTAGTCTCCAAATTAGCGCCTCGAATTTAAAGCATTTTTATTCTAATTTGAATACATCCCTGGATGGCATTGAAGAACGAATTCAGCCTTGGTTTTCGCGAACGTCGATTTCTTAGGGGGCGGGGGGAGCAAATCCGAAAAGGGCGAGGAGCACGGGCGGGGGGATCTCAAAATGAAAGACCACACTTTTCAAACAATCTTTAAGTAGAATAGAATTTAACATTAATCGTAGATTAAAAAAAAATATACATAAATCTAGCTAAACCTACCGAGACATGATACTTAGATTTTTATTGTATTGTTTTAGCAAAGGACAATTTTCTTCAATTGCCAAACTTAAAATACTGATTAGGTTATCACAAGACCTGTCCAATTTATTCTCTTTCCCTAAAACGTCAGCAAAATTGTGACTTCTTAATGATATCCTTAATTTTTCTAAATTATAAGTAGAGACTCCAAATATGATAATAATCAATAGTGATAGAATGATTGTTTGTGTTTTCATAGAATCTTGTGCACAGTGGTATGGCTAAATCGATCTTGCTACTTGTGCAGCGGGTGGAGAGTTGTATCGGCTTGTGCAACCCGTGAGGATGGCTCGTTCAGCCAGGAGTTTTTTTTTTCGGACTTGTTCAGACCGAAGAACTGTCGTTCTCAGGCCTTGGATGGTCTTATTATAGGGCTCGCGGCCATTTTCGCCTCGCTGTTGCAGAAGGGGTGAATACTAGAGGCCGGGATGAATTTCTGAAGGGGATTCGAGTTTGGTGCCTGGCAATAGTGTAGAGGTGCAGGTGGCGCAAAAGCATTATATGAAGGGGTATTTAAATAACAGGATCTTCTTGCTGTTGCCGGTGTCTCAGAACCTTTCCCATGGCCACCAAAAAAAAAAGACAAGTATAGATAAGAACTAAAGAACAATCTATAGATATTGAAGAAAGAGAAGATAACGCTGCTTTATAGATACAAAAGAAAATGGACATAAGTCTGACTATAGACATAGATATGTAGAGGTAAGAAGTTTCTTCTTTTTACTTTGGTAAGACGTTGCTATAGAAACACAAACATTTCTTGGTAGATACTAAGTTCGATTTTTTTTTAATTTTTTTCAATCAGAGGCCGTAGATTGTGGAATTAGGGGAGGGGGAGGAAGCCAACTTTAATTTTGTCATTTTCTAATTGGTCTATACCTTGTCATAGAAACACAGTATATGTCCTAGATATAAAGAAAATAGATATAGGGATTTTATTGACACTGCCAATCTATAGACACTAAGAAGGAAGAAGCGAGCCTCTGCATTAAAGAAATAGCTAATCCTGTCCTATGGGTCCTAAAAAAAGGAAAATGATACCGATCTACAGATATTAAAGAAATGTTACAGATTAAAAGTTATAAATCAAAAGAGGACAAGAGTTATCTGTAGATACTAAACGAAAGATAGATATTTCTAATTTATAGACACTAATAAAAAATTGGATCTATAAGGACAAAAGGATGTATAGATACTGATATAGAAAAATAAGATAATACTGCATTTTATAATTGGTCAGAGAAACACAGCATGTGTCCTAGACATAAAGAAAACCGATAGATACGAATTATTTTATTGACATTACCAATCTGTAGGTACTAAAGAAGAAAAGCGAGTTTTAATATTAAAGAATTAGATAATCCTATACTATGGATACTAAAAAAAAAAAGGAAAATAGTACCGATCTGTAGATACTAAATAAAAGTTACAGAAGTAGATTTATAGAACACAAAAGGATCTGTAGATCCTAAAGAAAAAGTACATCATTCACTAGTGAAAAAGAAGTCGTTACGGATTTATAAGGACTAAAGAATTTGGATCTGTAGATACTAAAGAAAAAGTAGATAATTATAGATACAAAGAAAAGGAAGAGGGAGTCTAATCAAACATAGATATTGAAAAAATATAGATCGAAGAAGTTAATGATTAAATTTTTCCCCTTTTTTTTTAATTAAATTCAGATGTTTTTTCTTCAATTTAGTGTTGTTTTCTAAGCTTCATGCACCACGGTCTGTAGATTGTAGAATGAGGAAGGAAAGAGGAGGAAGCGAAATCCTGTTTATAATACGCGAAGCACACTCATCAAATATCATCTGTGTGGAGGATCACATTCAAACAAACGTTCACTATCGGCATTTAGAAACGCTTGTAACAATTGTTCGAAGTGCTGTCCATCATTAGCGACACACAAGCGAGCTCGGCACTAAAGTAGTCCTCGGGGAACGCCTTTATTCACATTATTATTATTCTTCGGTCAAAAGGTTTCGGTTAAAATCTAAAATACTGGATCTTTTCTTTTGTCTTCGACATTTTCTAAAACCACGTCGAATTTTTCAAATATATGAGGGGGTGTGTCTACAGGATGTTAAAAAAAGTGTAACAAACCTTGAGGGGCAGTAGTATGGCCCAAAATATGCACAAAAAAACTTAAGGACGGTTTTGGAATACAAAAAGATAAAAAATTTAAAAATTTATGTACAAACAAAGTAACGATACCGCAAGAACCCAAATGAGATTCTCAAAGTTCCCTCCCTACATTTCACAACAGCCAAGATATACAGGATAAGTGTTCCTCCTCGTGCGCAATTCTGACGGCAATAACTTGCGAGCAAGTCGTAGCCCTTGGAAACGATGGTTGCATTGTTTGAGTCCTTATACCAGTGTTCACCAATACACATTACGTCAGGTTCATTGTTATTTATGATTACTTCCAGTTCATTTAATCAAGTTCGTCACTTTATTATTTTCACACTGTCGCTGGCTGCATTCCTGGTGTTCTCGCTCGAAAAAACCTATTCACCAATATACCATTTCTCGTTGGTGTCATTAATTGTTACCTTAAATGATGCGTACGAATTCGGGAACTTTGACTTAACTGTTTCGCACTGAAACACTTATCTATAACAGATTATGTTCCTACCTGGGGATGCACAGCATTCCATCCAAATGTCATCATGGATTCATAAAAGGTCGCTTCACAGAATCCGCAATATTTGAGTGTTTAAATTATATAACGACTTGCTTGGATAAGGACTGTATTTCGATTTATCCAAAGCCTTTGGATCACGAAATCCTCTTGTTCAAACTAGAATCTGTTGGTGTTAGAAGAGCAGCTCTAAATTGGATTCATTCCTACCTACCTGGGAAGTTCTCAACAAGTGTTCGTCAGGTATATGCAACAAGGTGTAATCTCCGAGATTTTGTCTGACACAAAAATAATTAGTAAAGGCAAGGTTCTATCCTCGGGCCGCGGTTATTTCTGATCTATGCCAACGACTCAGAATAAATGTTTCATTCTGTATCTTTGTGCCAATATGCTGATGACTTTCTGCGGTTTTTGGATGAAGTCCGTCAACAATATAACAGTATATCAAACAAAGCTCTGAGAAATATATATAATAATATAAATATAGACAGAAGTATAGGGACACGATTGTTAAATCTAAACGAACCATGAACGAGGAATTTATTAAACATTCACGTAACCAAGTGAAGGCTATGTGGCAGGTTATCAACTCCTCAAGGAATATCAAGCACAAGAACAGCACCTCCGACTCGAATGTTCTGATAAAAGATTTCAATGAACACTTCCTAACAGTTGCCAGTGGCATATCCGACTGATATACAGACGACGAGCACTCAATCTACAAATTATACAACTATTATTAGCGATTCCTATATCAAACCTCTCTCTAGTTATTTTAAATTCACGGAAGTTTCAGAAATCTGTGTTAGAGACACTATAAGTAATCTCAAATCCAGCAAGTGCAGTGACAAATATGGTTTAACCTCTGAACTCATAAATTAGAGTTAGAAACATTCTAGTGCCTCTTCTAACGAAACTTTTAAATCAGTGCATACACGCTTCGGTTTTCCCGGATGTGTTAAAATCGCGAATTGTAGTCCCTATCCATAAAAAGGGAGTACTGAAGACATTAACAACTGTAGGCCCATTTCTCTTCTACCTATCATCTCGAAAGTCCTGGAGTCAACTCTGGCTTCTCAACTCACTACTTATCTAGACAACAGCAAACCAATAAGTGAGAGACAGTACAGCTTCCGAACTGACAAATCTACGAAAGACGCAGTCATCGAGTTTGTTGAAGTTTTTTTAACTTATCGACTTAAGCAAAGCGTTTGATTGTATGTCTTTTGAAATACTCTATATATGCACCCCGAATGCTTTAAACTACTATCGCCCTACCTTTCAAGCAGATATCAGTCAGTAAAATTCAATGATCATATCTCCTATCTCTTGCGGAGTCCCACAAGGGTCTATACTTGGCCCACTGCTCTTCCTCCTGTACATTAACTTCCTAGCTAATTATTTACATTCCAACTCTCATTCCATCCTATATGCTGACGACGTAACCCTCTACAACTCTGCCTCTGATCTTCCTACAGTACAACGCAACCTCAAACTTGCCGACCAAGAGAGCGCCTCCTCAGCCATTAATGCCATATCCAATTGATCCAAATTGAATCAGCTCACAATTATGTTCAATGAAACTGTGGCACTGCAATTCAAAAATGGTCCGTTGTCATTTAATATTTTAATCAAATTTAAAGACAGATCATTTCCAGTGTCTGACAAGGTCTACTTATAGACGTTTCCCTTAAGTTTAATGCCCATATTGAGTTTGTTTGCTCGAGATTATCGAGGTACTGCTATGTATTAAGGAACCTTAAGCATTGTGTTTCAATTGATGTTTTATTAACGTATTACAGTCCACTGTCTCTTACGAATTAATATTTTGGGGAGGCTCTCCTCACGTTCTACAAGCATTTGTTATGCGAAAATTCATTATCAGAACAATGCTAAGTAAGAAGTCTTCTGTGTTTTGCAAACCATCGTTTAAAACACTCCATCTTTTACTTTTGCCTTGTCTTTGTGTTTGCCAAAACAAATCTGAATTTATTTCCAAAAATAATATAAAGCTATATTTCCCCCATATTCTTCATTTGTTTCAAAGTTTCTCGTCGAATTATTACGGTTGTTTCTTTTCTTTTCTTATCAGTCCTCAAATTAAAAAAAATCCATCTTCTTTTGTTCATTGTTCGTTTTCCGACGTTCTTTATTCGAGTTTTCTTCGGTTTCTTACAAACGAATCAATTTTTTTTTTCCGTTTTTTTTTCCGCTCGGCGATTTTATTTTCTTCTGCTTCGCCACAGGAACGTCGATCTTCTTTTGTTTTTGTCTTTCGCCCTTATTTTTCGTTTGTTTCAGTTTTTTTCGTCAAATTATTATCGATTTTTCTTTTGTTTTCAAATTGAATAGAAATCTTATACAAACGACGATCGTCTTTTGTTTTTATATTTCCTCCTTACTCTTCATTTGTTTCAGTTTCTTTCGTCTAATTACTATGACTTTATATTTTGTTCTCTTATCGAATATATCATCATTTGTTTCAATTTTTTTTGTTTTGTTATCACATTTTATCATGTCCTATTTTCGAAAAATCCGCCTACCATTACACAGATTCTTTTGTTTACCGTTCGTATTTCGACGTTCTTCATTTGAGCTTCCTTCTAGTCTCTTATGATCGAATTGTTTTTTCACTTATAATAAATTGATGCATCGAACAAAATGTTTCTTTTGTTTTTTTTTCTGTCAGCGATTTGGTCTTCTTTCTCTTCGATCTTCTTTTGCTTTTCTTTGGGACGCTTTGAATCAAGAAAATTTATATATTGCTAATAGAAATCGTCTACGCGTCTTCATAGTGATTTCATAGTGACTTTGACAGATCTCTCACTCAGTGCCATCTCATCAGCATTAATAATAATTGTTACTTAAAGCGCTGGTAAGATGGTTCTGGATAGTTTCATTTGTTTCCGTTCTTTTTGTCGAATTATTACGGTTTTTTCTTTTGATGGTTTTCTGATCAGATTTCAGATTTTCGAAAATCTTCCTAAAAAGGATTTTTTGTTTATCGTTCATATTTCGACGTTCTTTATCGAGTTTTCTAACTGGTCTCTTACAACTGAATCGAATTTTCACTTACAATTGACGAATCAAGCAAAATTTTTCTTTTATTTTTTTTTTGCTGTCAACAATTTCATTTTCTTACAAGTCGATCTCCTTTTGTTTTTTTTTTTAACGCTTGGAATCATGAAAAGTGACAATTTTTTAATGAAATCGATTGAGTTGGTCAAAATTTTCACAAAATAGAAAAGTCTTTCAAAAAATATCCAATTTCCGAAAATTTATCAAAATCTCGTCTTCAAAAGTGTGTCTAGTTCTCTAAAACTGTCACAAAATAGAGAAATTTTCTCAAAAATATCCGATTTAAAAAGAGGGTGCCTCGTCTTCAGAACTCCCACAAAATAGAGAAGTCTTTCTAAAAACATCCAATTTCCGAAAATGTTCTAAATTTCGTCGCCAAGAGTGTGCCTAATCCTCAAAACTGTCAGAAAGTAGAGAAATCCTCCCAAAAATGACCAATTTCAGAACATATTTCAATAATTCGTCTCCAAGAAGGTGCCAAGTCCTGAAGCTCTCACAAAATATTTTCGATTTTCAAAAATTTTTCTAAATCTCGTCTCCAAAAAGATGACTAGTCCTCAAAACTCTTGCAAAATAGAGAAACCTTTCCAAAACTGCCCAATTGCCGAAAATTTTACAAACTTTGGTTGAAAAGAAGATGCCTGATCCTCAAAACTCTCTCAAAATAGAGAAGTCTTTTCAGAAATGGCAGAGTTCCAAAATGTTTTGAAAATTTCGTCTCTAAGAGAGTGCCTCGTCCTCGAAACTGGCACAAAATAGAAAGGTCTTTCGAAAACTCCTCAATTTTCGTCTCCGAGAGGGAGCCCAGCTCTCAAAACTCTTAAAAAATAGAAAAATCTTTCCAAAAATACCCAATTTCCGGAAATGTTTCAAAATATCGTCGCCAAGAGTATGCCTAATCGTCAAAACTGTCACAAAATATAGAAATTTTCCTAAAAACGTCAGAAAATGTTTCAAAATTTCGTCACCCAGAGGGTGTCTTGCTCTCAAATCTCTCCCAAAATAGAGAAGTCTTTCCAGAAATGCCAGAATTCCAAAATATTTTGAAAATCTCGTCTCCAAGAGTGTGCCTAGTCTTCAAAACTTTCACAAAATAGAGAAATCTTCTTAAAAATGCCCGATTTCTGAAAATTCCTCAAAATTGCGTCTCCAAAGGGTGCCCAGCCCTCAAAACTCTTCCAAAATAGAGAAATCTGTTCAAAAATGCCCCATTTCTGAAAATTCCTTAACATTTCGTCTCCAAGAGGGTGCCGAGCCCTCAAAACTCTTACAAAGTAGAGAGGTCTTCCCAAAAATGCCCAATTTCAGAACATATTTCAAAATTTCGTGTCCAAGAAGGTGCCAAGTCCTCAAACTCTCACAAAATATTTTCGATTTTCAAAAATTTTTCAAAGTTTCGTCTCCAAGAAGGTGACCAGTCCTCAAAACTTTCATAAAATAGAGAGATCTTCCCAAAAATACCGAAAATTCCTCAAAATTTCGTCTCCAAGAGGGTGCCCAGCCTTCAAAACTCTTACAAAATAGAAAAGTCTTTTCAAAAATGCCCAATTTCCAAAAATTCTTCAACATTTCGTCCTTAAGAGGGAGCCCAGGCCTCAAAACTTAAAAAATAGTCAAAGATGCCCGATTTACGAAAAGTTTTCAAAATTTCGTATCCAAGAGAACACCTAATGCTCAAAACTTTCACAAAATAGAACTATCTTCCTAAAAATGCCCGATTTCCAAAAATTCCTCTCTAAGAGGGTACCCCGCCCTAAAAACTCAAAAATGCCCAATTTCACGTATTGATACACGCAGGCGAAAATACCTTCGACAAGTTCCGAACAGAACGTTCCACTACAAGCCAGTTCAATGCGCTGCTTAAAATCGCACCTGTTTACGCACACGGGCGAGAAGCCTTGCAAACGCGACCTCTGCGATTACAGAAGTAGACAATGGGGAGCGTTAAACACGCATCGGTTGGTACACACAGGGGCGAGAAACCGTTCACAGACCGTGACAGACGTCTGCAAGAATGGTACCGGGAAATCCATCGTAACCAGATGACCATTTAGAACACTATATCTTTAGGGTTTTTTTGTCTTCAATTCTCTCCGTCGGAAGCAGAAAGAAATTAGAAGCTTGTTTGCTGTTTGCTTTAAAAACATACAACCACGTGCCCTCATCAATACGATCCAAGGATTTAAACGTGAACTTAAATTGTTTTTATTGGATCGCTGTTTTTATAATTTTAAGGAATTTATTTAACTATACGACTAAATGACGATACGTAATTTCGACGAGATTTTTGGTAACGTCATCCACTGGAACGTCCGACATATGGATGGATTTGATCAAACCTCGCGCGTGCTATTTCGGGAATGTAATAAATTAGCGCCAAGGACGCGCTGCTAAATTTGTCGTTCGGTTAAGTATTTTTATACAACATCGCTGATAACACTAACAAATACCTTACGACTTAAAAATTTAATCATCGAGAGGGAGTTGGCAAAGGACTTTCGATGTTAATCACTTAAGCAGCAGCTCAGTAGGTATGACCAAGTAGTTCAACAAAATAGTTTTTTTTTTCCTAAATAGTCTTTACAAATAAAGATAAGATAAAAGAAAGGAATGATCACTCCTCCTATAAAATAAAACTCCATTCACTTTTTTTTTCATTATTCAAACAATGCTTCTTTATTTATCGTCTGAGGACCTTGAAGGTTTTTACATTAATTAGTAAAAATCAATAGAATATTAAAAAAAAAACACACACAGAAACAAAGTCCATTTCCTAAATTCTTTTATTAAATAAAATAAATAACATACGTACAATATATACATACAATACTGACTATTTCCATCGTCAATTACATTTATGTACAGCATATCTTAAGCCAAATAATACCTTAATATAAAAGCGAAAAATTAAATAAATATAAATAAGCTTCTCTATTGGCGACGAGGAATTTTCCACTGAAAATTCGAGGGCCATCGAAAAAGGAACCGAAATTACTTATCAGCCACTCAATACTTAAAAGTAATAATACCCTATGTATACGTATGTAGATATCACCGTTTATCACATGACTGCGAGAGTCTATGTTTTTACTTTCGTTTGCTTAATTAACGTAATCAAACCGCACTTCGCACAGATAACAATCTTTACCTACAGTAATTTTAATAATTAATAAATAATCATCTCGTGCTGTGATACATTCCCCCAAACAGCCCCAAACCTGATCGGATCGTTTTTTTTCTCTCTCCCTTGAGTTTCTTTTTGGGGAATAAAAAATTGTAACTTTTATTTACATTATTTGTTGTTATCAATATTACCCGCCTTATCGCGCTCGCAAGACAAATAGCATTTTTTTGCCACGCCGGAATTATTAATTTGGAAGTTCACTCGAATCAGCAATTAAAACGGGCAGATAGGGAATCGAGTGATAGCAAATTGCGTCAGAAATAAATAAATAAAAGCTCGATAAGAGCGCGCCGGTTAGTTTTTATTTGCATGGGAATTTCGGAAAGTATAAGCTAAAATACCTTCAGTTTTGAAAGTCATTGAAAATACAATTCTGCTTATACAGAGGATGGTCAAAAAGCTTTGCTTCGACTAAAAGAAAAGATGATGTTAATTTCACTTTTGAAAGATATTGACTACATCCTGTTTACACGAGGGACGGTCACAAAATATTAGTTAAACAAATAAAGTGATTCGTTTTTTTTTAAATAATTGACAATATTCTGTACACGCAGATGACTGGTTAAAAATTAAAAAAATTAATAAAATATTATTATTATATTTTGTATGTACAGAGGGTGGCCAAAAAATATTGCTATAAATTAAAAAAAAAATTGATTGACAGTGCAACAATGAAATCAACGATCTGATCAGTTTCGGAGGGCAACAAGTCATTTTGGTTAAAAAAAAAAATGATGCACACAAGGTTGTTACTGTATCAGGTAATTTGTTCGAAAACGTTTGCCTGAATTTTTTTTTTTTTTTTTAATTTTAAAAAACATTTGTTCGAATGGCATTTTGTTTGAAAATCATTTGTTCGAAGAAGTGTTCGTTTAAACAGAAGTTGATTGTCCGACTTACATCTGTGTATTCAAAATTTCTAATTTGTTCTGAGAGGTTGTTTTCGATATTTATTCTTGTTTTGTTTTTTGAATTCGCAAGCAGAGGAAAAGAAATAGTGAGAAATAAAATGCCAGCATAAAGTATTCTCGTACTTGCCTTAAAAAACACTTTTCTTTTCGTGAAAAATAGAAACAAAGAGAAATAATTAGAAATTAAAGTAAAAAATAAAATATCTATTAAATTTAAATTTGCTTTTGATCAAGTTTTCGAACAAATTTTCTTTTGATCGAGTTTTCAAATAAACATTCTTTCCAGCGAGTGTTCAAAGACTTTTTTCCAAACGAGTTTGATCGAGTTTTCGAACAAATTTTCAAATAAACATCCTTTCCAGCGAGTTTTCGAACAATTTTTTTTCTGAACGAGTTTTCGAATAAGTTTACTTTTGCTCGAGTTTATGAACAAATTTACTTTTGATCGAGTTATCGAATAAATTTTCTTTTGATCGTATTTTCAAATAAACATTCCTTCCAGCAATTGTTCGAAGACTTTTTCTCGAACGAATTTTGGAATAAATTTACTTTTGATCGAGTTTTCGAACAAATTTGCTTTTGATCGAGTTTTTGAACAAATTTATTTTTGATTGAGCTTTCGAATAAATTTTCTTTTGATCGTGTTTTCAAATAAACATTTATCCTGCAAATGTTCGAAGACTTTTTCCTAAATGAATTTTCGAATGAATTTACTTTTGATCAAGTTTTTTGAACAAATTTACTTTTGATCGAGTTTTCGAATAAATTTTCTTTTGATCGTGTTTTTAAATAAACATTCTTTTCTGCAAGTGTTCGAAGACTTTTTACCGAACGAATTTTAGAATAAATTTACTTTTGATCGAGTTTTCGAACAAATTTTCAAATAAACATTCTTTCCAGCGAGTTTTCTAAGAATTTCTTTCTGAACGAGTTTTCGAATAAATTTACTTTTGATCGAGTTTTCGAACAAATTTTCTTTTGATAAAGTTTTTGGACATTTTTCCAACGAATTTTCGAATAATTTTTTTCCGAGCGAATTTTCGTACAAATTGACTTTTGATCGAGTTCTTGAAGAAATTTACTTTTGATCGAATTATCAAATAAACGTTCTTTCCCGCGAGTTTTCGAACAGTTCTCCTCCGAACGAATTTTCGAATATATTTACTTTTGATCAAGTTTTTGAACAAATTTACTTTTGATCGAATTTTGGAACTAATTTACTTTTGATCGAGTTTTCGAACATTTTCTTTTAATCGAATTATCAAATAAACATTCTTTTCAGCGAGTTTTCGAACGAATTTTTGAACAAATTTACTTTTGATCCAGTTTTCGATGAAATTCTCTTTTCAATAAGTTTTCGAACATTTTTGCAAAGCATTTTCGAATAATTTTTTCCGAGCGAATTTTTAAACAAATTGACTTTTGATCGAGTTTTCAAACAAACTTTCTTTTAATCGAATTATTAAATAAACATTCTTTCCAGCGAGTTTTCGAACAATTTTTTTCCGAACGAATTTTCGAATATATTTACTTTTGATCGAGTTTTTGAACAGATTTACTTTTGATCGAGTTTTGGAACTAATTTATTTTTGATCGAGTTTTCGAACACTTTTTCTTTTAAACGAATTATCAAGTAAATATTCTTTCGAAGTTTTTGAACGAATTTACTTTTGATCGAGTTTTCCAAGAAATTCTCTTTTGAACAAGTTTTCGAACATTTTTCCAACGAATTTTCGAATAATTTTTTCCGAGCGAATTTTTGAATAAATTTACTTTTGATCGAGTATTCGAAGAAATTTACTTTTGATCGAGTTTTCAAACAAACTTTCTTTTAATCGAATTATCAAATAAACATTCTTTCCAGCGAGTTTGTGAACAATTTTTTTTCGAACGAATTTTCAAACAAATTTACTTTTGATCGAGTTTTCGAACAAATTCACTTTTGATTGGTTTTCGAACAAATTTTCTTTTGACTGAGTTTTCGAACAAACATTTTTTTCCAACGAATTTTCGAACAATTTTCTTTTGATCGAATTTTTGAACAAATCTACTTTTCATCGAGTTTTCGAACAAATATTCTTTCGAGCGAGTTTTCAAACGAAAATTCTTTCCAACGAGTTTTCGAACAAATTACCTTGGAATCACACTTCACTCCACTTCTTCAACGAACTTCTGCAGACACTTAAGCATCCCTTCAACTCACAATCAACCAAAGTCTGTACAAAATTGAGCTAAATTATTGGTATCAGTCTTAAGTAGAATACATGCAGTCTGTACATCACAGTCCTAAATCAACTAACAGACACTGAATTTCTTTGGGGTGTTGCTGTCGTTGTCGCTGTCGATGTAGCTGTCGCCGTCGTTGTCGACGTCGCTGTCGCCGTCACTGTCGCCGTCGTCGTCGTCGTCGTTTCGTTAGCGATACTGTAACTAGGGGGTGGCAGTTCACTGTTAGTGTTTGTAAGTCCTCCAAGGTTATGCACAGGCACCACGTACACTTCAAACTCGCTCTTTTCACCACTGCTCCTGGCGTAACTCAAACTGTCGTAGGAGGGTGGTGCGAAGAGGTCGTAAGCGGGTGGAGGAACGTCGAAGGACGGCGTCGGGGAAGGCGGCGACGCCGGCTGCGTCCTCCGGCTCTGTTGCTCGCGGACGTGCTTCCTACAACACCATTCCGAGCAGGACACCACCAGGAAGAACGTGATCAACCCTCCGAACGAGGCAACGTACCAGACTATCGACCACGAGTCGATGTTTTCTTCATCTGCAACAGGAAAAAAAAGAAAGTCTTCAGTATTGAAATAAAATAAATAAAAATAAATTTTATATACGAGGGACAGTCGAAAGTAAAAGTGATTAGAACAAAACTTCGTCTTGGCTATACGAGGGTCAATTAAACGCAAACGGAATCGAGACAAAACCTGCATTGGCTATTATAGTTTTACATACGAGGGTTAATCAAATGTAAAAGGCAACTTTTTGCTGTTAAAGTTAAATTTCCGTTTAAATCTGACTCACCCTCGCATACTTTTAAACAAAACATAAACTCACCCTTAAAACTATCAATCTTCTCCAGAAACTATTTTTTTTTGCATAATAAATCGATTTTAATAAAGAAGTAATCCCCCTCCAGCCCCACCAACCCCCTAAGTTAATTAATTTGTTCGAGAACTAGTCGAGTCCGATTGAAAATCCGAGATGCTATTTCCGATGTTCTCGTAAGATGGGGGCGCGAAATTCTCGTATGACGGGGGCGCGAAGAGGTCATAGGAGGGCGGGGCGGTCTCTGAAATGGGGGCAGGATCGGCAGCCATTGACGCTTGCGCCACCTCATCCGTTCGGTCTTTGCTGCTGGTGCAGCGACACCACAAGAAACAGACGAGCAGGAGCAGAAGAATGGTGGCGCTGCTGGTCATGTACCACAAGACAGCGTTGCCAATATTCTCTTCTGCAACAAAAACAGAGTGTCAGATCACTCGGTATATTACATGGCGCACTGTTTCTTGTGAGTCATGTTTAATCCGAAAGCAAATCTTTATTGTGAAGGAAGGTGAAGTTGGGGAGGGGCGTTGGGCCCTCTCGTTGGGGATTGAAACTTGGAAAAGTAAACCAAGCAGTTTCTGAGCTTTACGGATTACAAATGTAAAACAAATTTAAAAGCGGGGGATTACCAAAAGCTCGTAAAATTTAAACAAAAAAAAACACACACCTGACATATCTGAGGGCTCTGTGACATGTTCTTCTGGGTTATCCAGTGGCGACTCGTGAATACTGATGCGTTCGAATCTCCTGAGCTGATTCAGTACCGTTTCCAGGTCGTCTTCTGAGCTCAGGCTTATCGTGTGGCCATCAATTGTATCTGCAACGAAACGATAACCATATATTTTTGGGGAAGTTCTACTTTCTAAAGTTGCAATGTTGCAGTTTGCATCAAGTTCAAAATAAAAAAAAAATATTGGCCTATCAGAAAAAAAAATTACGTAGTTCTTAAAAGTGTTATAGTTTCTTAATTAGTTTCTCGCCAAAACGAAATGAATTTGCATTTATTAGAACAACTGACGCATTATTAATTAAGATGTTTAGCTCGCTGGCGATAACTGTAATTTTATTTCGCCCCCCCCTCCCCGGTTAAATGGAGCGATAGTTGCGAAAATTATTGTTCATTGTTGCTAATTATAATTTTCAGCTTTAACAGGTGTTACGTCTGCACTTAGCGAGCCTGAATGACCTTTCGTTTCTCAATTTGAAGACAGCATCTTCGGTTGCATCCACTGACGATCACTCATCGAAAGTCAGTGATTAATTTGCAGATAGATTAATTATTAAAAATAAAGTTTTTTTTTTATTTGACAACCTCTGAAATAGTCACAAAAAAAAGTTGTGTAGATTTCCATTCAATTCTATTTCAAACGGAACACCTGTATATTATAACATATGACATTTTATGGGCCTAGGATTGATGACCATAACTCACAAGTTATCAATCGTAAACCCATAAAATGTGATTCGATGGAAAGCTCGTAGAAAGGACTACTCATACATTTGTAATATACAGGTTGTTCCAATTGGATAAACTGACTAATTTTGTAATACGCGAACTGAACCGTACTGCAGTTGATAATCAGTCCATTTTCAAAAATGTTGAATATTTTAAAACCACAGATATGTAGAAATAGTTGGTCCAATATTGAGCGTCGTATCATTAAAAATGACAATTTGGCAACTCATCGAATATGACCAAACTTTTGCATAAAACTAAAAATAACTCCGTAAATACTCAAAGTGAGTAAATATGATGTTGTATCGTTTTCATTGACTCCTCAAGGGTAACCAAAACTGCAACAAAATACATTTAAGAAACCTGTAACTTTTAAATGAACCAACCTGTATAGTTGGAAATAATTTTGAATTATGCGGAATGGAAACCTGCACAACTTCTATTAAGATTTTCTTTTGATAAAATGTATACAGAATAACATTTTTGAACTATTTCAGAGGTTTGGGACACCCTGTACAATTATGATCCTTGAAACGTCCTTACTAGTTAAAAAAAGTTAACGATTCATCGGAAGATTGGTATAGAAATTCGACGTAGAAAAAAAAATGCAGTTATTCAATTGTTTTCTCTAATTGTAAGAAAAAGAAACAATTAAAAATTGACTCTGCAGCGGCGAAGCCTTTTTTACTACGTCTTTTTCAATTGTTTTCTCTAGTTATTAGAAACAACTAAAAATTGATAGAAAGGAAACAATTGAACATTGACTCTATTGAGAGCGATAATGCCTTTTACTGCGCTTTTGCTTTTCTCTAAATATAAGAAAAATAAATAAATGAAAATTGAGTCTGTTGCGGCGAAGCCTTTTACTACGTCTTTTTCACTTGTTTTCTTCTCTAGTTGTAAGAAACAACTAAAATTGAAAATTGAAATTGTTGTAAAATGTAATAAAAAGAAACAATTGAAAAGTGACTCTGCAGCGGCGAAGCCTTTTACTACGTCTTTTTCAATTGTTTTCTCTAATTGTAAGAAACAACTAAAAATTTAAATTGTTACGATTATACTTTTTTGTTTTAATTAATTATTAATTATTTAGAATAGTTTTTTCCTAATAATTAAAAACAAATGATGATTCATCGAAAAATAGATGTAGAGAAAAATGCAGTTGTTCGATTGTTTTCTCTAATTGTAAGAAAAAGAAACAATTGAAAATGACTGCAACAATGTCTGTTACTACGCTTCATTCAATTGTTTTCTCTAGTTGTGAGAAACAACTAAAAATTGAAAACTGAAATTATTGCGATGATGCCTTTTTGTTTTTTTTTTCAGCTGTTTACTCCACAATTATTCTATTGTTTTTCTCTAAATGTAAGAAAAAGACACAATTAAAAACTGACTCTGTTGCGGCGATGCCTTTTACTATGCTTTTTTCAATTGTTTTCTCTAGTTGTAAGCGACGAAAAATTGAAAATTAAAATTGTTGCGGTGATACTTTTTTGCTTTCTCGTAACTGCAATCATTCGATTGTTTTTCTTTAAATGGAAGAAAACGAAACAGTTGAAAATTGACTCTGCTGTGTCGACAAATTTTACTATGCCTTTTTCAATTGTTTTCTCTAGTTGTAAGAAACAATTGAAAATTGAAATTGTTGCGGTAATCCCTTTTTGTTTTTGTCTTAGCTATTTACTCTACAATTATTCGATTGGTTTTCTCTAAGTGAAATAAAAAGAAACAATTGAACATTGACTTTGCTGCGGCGAAGCCTATTACTACGCTTTTTCAATTGTTTTCTCTAGTTGTAAGAAATAATTAAAAATTGAAATTGTTGCGATTATACTTTTTTGTTTTAATTAATTGTTAATTGTTTACAGTAGTTTTTTCCTAATAATTTTTAAAAAATGTTGATTCATCGAAAAATTGATGTAGAGAAAAATGCAGTTGTTCGATTGTTTTCTCTAATTGTAAGAAAAAGAAACAATTGAAAATTGACTGAGCTGCGACAATGACTTTTACTACGCTTCTTTCAATTGTTTTCTCTCTTTTTGTTTTTTTTTTTTTAGCTATTTACTCTACTCTTAATCTATTGTTTGTAAATGTAAGAAAAAGAAACAACTGAAAATTGACGCTGCTGCGGCAATGCCTTTACTACGCTTTTTCCAATTGTTTTTCCAGTTTTAAAAAACAATTGAAAATTGAATTTCTTACGATGATGCTTTTTTATTTTTTTCTTAGCTATTAACTCTACAATTATTCGATTGTTTTTCTCTAAATGTAAGGAAAAGAAATAATTGCTTTTTCAATTGATTTCTCTAGTAAGAAACAACTAAAAACTTTTCTTAGCTGCAAACATTCGATTGTTTCTCTCTAAATGTAAGAAAACGAAACAATTGAAAATTGTGCCTTTTACTACGCTTTTTCCAATTGTTTTCTCTGTTTCTGTAAGAAACAATTGAAAATTGAATTTGTTGCTATGATGCTTTTTTGTTTTTTTTTCTTAGCTATTAACTCTACAATTATTCAATTGTTTTGCTCTAATTGTAAGGAAGAAAAACAATTGAAAACTGATTCTGCTGCGGCGATGAATTTTACTGCTTTTTTTCAATTGTTTTCTCTAATAAGAAACAACTAAAACTGAAAATTTAAATTGTTGCGGTGATGCTTTTTTACATTTTTCTTAGCTGCAAATATTCGATTGTTTTTCTCTAAATGTAAGAATTAGAAACAATTGAAAAGTGACTCTACTTCGGCGATGCCTTTTACTACGGTTTTTCCAATTGTTCGATTGTTTTTCTCTAAATATAAGAAAAATAAACAATTGAAAACTGAATCTGCTGCGGCGATGAATTTTTACTATGGTTTTTTTTTCAATTGTTTCATCTAGTTGTAGGAAACAATTGAAAATTGAATTTGTTACGATGATGCTTTTTTTGTTCTTTTCTTAGTTATTTATTCTACAATTATTCGATTGTTTTTCTCTAAATATAAGAAAAATAAACAATTGAAAACTGAATCTGCTGCGACGATGAATTTTTACTATGGTTTTTTTTTCAATTTTTTCATCTAGTTGTAGGAAACAATTGAAAATTGAATTTGTTACGATGATGCTTTTTTGTTCTTTTCTTAGTTATTTATTTTACAATTATTCGATTGTTTTTCTCTGAATTTAAGAAAAAGAAACAAATGAAAACTGACTCTGCTGCGGTGGGTGATGAATTTTACTGTTTCTTTTCAATTGTTTTCTCTAGTAAGAAACAACTAAAAACTGAAAATTGAAATTGTTGCGGTGATGGCTTTTTTACATTTTTCTTAGCTGCAAATATTCGATTGTTTTTCTCTAAATGTAAGAAAAAGAAAACAACTGAAAATTGAATTTGTCGCAGCGATGTATTCATTCTACCTGTACATTATTATGCAATTGTTCAATTGTTCTTTTTTTCTTAGTTTTCTTGGTTAGTAATTGAAAACTTACGACAAAAGAAGAATAAATCACAATCGTGGATGAAAAAAGATAACACAGGGCAATCACGAATGAAGCGCGACAAACAAAACAATAAAAACGAAAAAAAAGGATTGTCAAATAAAATAAAAATTAAATAATCATTAATACAGAACCCGACTTACGAGAAAAGAAAAACAAATGACAGTCGTGGATGAAAAAAGAAAACATAGGGCAATCATGAATGAAGCGCGTAAAGGAAAGCAAAAGAAAGCGATTGCGAAATACAAGCATTAAAAACAGAAAAAGAAACAATGTCGTAAAGTAAAACAAAAATTAAATAATCATTAAAACGGATTTACGACAAAAGAAAAACAAATGACAGTCACGCATGAAAAAAGAAAACACAGGGCAATCATGAATGAAACGCGAAAAGCAAAGCAAAAGAAAGCGATGGCGAAATACAAGTATTGGAAACAAAAAAAAAAAACAGTATCGTAAAATAAAATAAAAACTAAATAATCATTAAAACAGAACTCGACTTAGGACAAAAGAAAAATAAATGACAGTCGCGGATGAAAGAAGATAACACAAGGCAATCACGAATGAAGCGCGAAAAGCAAAGCAAAAGAAAGCGATTGCGAACTACAAGCATTAAAAACAGAAAAGAAAAACAATGTCGTAAAGTAAAATAAAAATTAAATAAGCATTAAAATGGACATACGACAAAAGAAAAACAAATGACAGTCGCGCATGAAAAACGAAAACACAGGGCAATCACGAATGAAGCGCGAAAAGCAAAGCAAAAGAAAGCTATTGCGAAATACAAGCATTAAAAATAGAAAAAAAAAACAGTATCGTAAAATAAAACAAAAATTAAATAATCATTAAAACAGAACTCGACTTACGACAAAAGAAAAATAAATGACAGTCGCGGATGAAAGAAGATAACACAAGGCAATCACGAATGAAGCGCGACAAACAAAACAATAAAAACGAAAAAAAAAGGATTGTCAAATAAAATAAAAATTAGATAATCATTAATACAGAACCCGACTTACGACAAAAGAAAAACAAATGACAGTCGCGGATGAGAAACGAAAACACAGGGAAATCATGAATGAAGCGCGAAAAGCAAAGCAAAAGAAAGCGATGGCGAAATACAGTATTAAAAACAAAAAAAAAAAACAGCATCGTAAAATAAAATAAAAATTAAGTAATCATTAAAACGGAACGCGACTTACGACAAAAGAAAAACAAATGACAGTCGTGGATGAAAAACGAAAACACAGGGCAATCATGAATGAAGCGCGAAAAACAAAGCGCAAATAAATGATTGCGAAATACAAGCAATAGAAATGAAAAAAAAATAAGTGAAAAAAAATAAATGATAATCGTTAAGAAAAGCAACTAGAAAACAATGAAAAGAAAAAGCACATGATAAACGTCTAAAAGAAAAAAGAAGCGCAAATCGAAAAAAAAATAAAAAAATTGAAAATAAAATATCATACCAAGAAAAAAGCGATCGGAACAACAAATAACAATGAGAACAAAATAATTAAATTGAAATAAACAAAACAAAAATTTGCGTGTCAATTTTTTACGGACGATTTAAAACAGAACGCAACTTATGATGACAAAAAAAAGCAAACGACGATCGTTCTTGAAGAAAAACAAAAGACATTTGCGAATCGAGCGAAAGGCGAAACAAACGACTGCAAAACAAAAAACAAATATTGAAGAAAATTAAGAACTAATTGAATTTACTCACTTAAGGAAAGCAAGGCACGATTTATAAACAAAAAACAAAAAGCAAATAATAGTCGTATCTTCAATTGTTATTGTATTACCAAAGTATTACCCAATTACATGTGCACATTACATACGCGATGTTAACATGAATAAAGTGTTATTATTACTATTTAATAATGACACTGTATAAAGGAGAAGTTCGATCTTCATATTTTCGTTTTCCTTTCCCTTTTACTTTCCTTCAAAGCGGTCAATAAACGTATTGCCACATTAAATATCGAAAAAGAAAAAAAAATGCATTTCCCTTTAACCCCCTTCACTTGCATTTTGCATTTTGCTGTCATTAAAAAAACAAATGCACATAAAGTACATGACCATCACATGTTTAGGTTTCTTTTAATTTTCTTTTTTGTTTATCTTCTTTTTTTATTTTAAAGCCGTACCATAAGCAATAGCGCCTCCCCCTTCTTTTTTCCTTTTCTCCAAAAAATAGCCGTCACGCTATTAACATCTGGGCAGATGTAACAAACAAAAACATAAAAATTTTTGAGTGTCTTAAAAAAAACAATAAAAATGATTAATTTTTTATTGTGTTTACCAACGGAAAAAAAAATCGATCGAAAACACAGTTGTAAACGTAAATAAACTACGAAGTGGTTTAGTAATTGATAGATACGACGATAAGAATTAAATCACTCTTATTTTTTATGCAAATCTTTCGTTTGCTTCGATCATAAACACATTTGCAAAAACAACCTTGGCCATTTTATGTGTTAGCATGCATGCATGTATGTTTCTCGAAAATTATTTATGTGTGGATTTTTTTTTCTTCGTATCCATAACACACGTTATTATTTACGAATTACGAGTAACATCACAAACGAAAATAATAATAAAGTAATTGAATTGTCCCGCGGAGTTTCCCAGGCTGGTTCGCATAAAGTCACGAAACAAAACCAGACAACGTTTTGTGTTTTAATCGGAACCGTCGCGTTCAAATCGTTTCGTACGAAGCACACATCATCATCATCAATTTTGCGCACGTAACGTTTCGATTTGTTGCACAAAGTGTAGTAAATCTCGTCGGAGGCGATTTTCTACGTACGTCATTTCAATTGTTGCTAACTATCTCGCGCCTACGTAAGCTGATAATTGGACGAGGTGAAAAAATATTTCATAACGTGATTAATTTATTAGCGCCTCCGTTAAATATTAAACGTTCTCAGCGAGAGCAATAAAGTGCGTATGAATGTTCTACTCATTACTGTTTCATTCTTTTATTCCGTTTACACCACACGCAATTAAATAAATACACAGAACGATCACTGAGCAATATTTTAACAAATATAGAAAAAAAAATAGATATTTTCCAGCTTATGATACTAGCCTTCTCGGGTAGTGCAGCAAGGTTCTAATCTGGGACCTCTGCCTTTCATAATTAGTGTTTTAAAGCAAGAACGTCGTTAGACAGATGATACCCATTTAATTATTTATAATGGGATGATATTTATATGTTGTATACTGTGAGTATATTTTGTATATATAAAGTTGATTAATGAGTTACGCCTCAAAATTCCAATTACGTCAATAATTCACTGGTAGCAGTATTTTCTGGATTATCTGATAAAATCAGAGCAGATTCATTCAGAATAATCCTCCATTGTATAACGAGTTTTAGCACCTCATTTATCACACAAATACGTGTGACACGTAAATGCTCCTTAATCACCGTTTTCTTCGAATCATTCGCCTTCGTCCGAAACAGTAAAGTGAATACTGCTTCAGGCAAGGACTTCTTGTGCACACACACACAAACGAATGTTTACTCTTCTCCAAATGAGTTCGTCCAATGATATGCGGCATTATTTTAGTGCTTTAATACATTTGGAAGGGAGTGTACGTATTTACACCAAACATACGAGTTTTAGTTTTCGACAAAGTTGTTTGTAATAGAGTATCTCTGACGCACTTGGTAGTATTGATTCATTACCTACGTCAAGGTTTAAATGCTGCGAACCTACCCAAATCAAGAAAACAAAACCACTCAAATCATAAAATCGATTATTAATGATTTCTTAAAGAATTTAGTGAAGATGTTACAATTAAACGTATTGCCCTCAGGTCGTACGTAAATAAATGAATATTTGCATATTTTTTTGTTAATTAAACTTCAGTTACAAGTTACAAATGTTGTTCGTGTTGTTTAAGGTTGAAAATTCTCCTATTTATTTAATATTGTACACACCTGAGATATTGTTAAGAAAATGTAAAGCCTAATACGCACTGGGGATTTTAGTTTATGTTAGTAACATTGCTGGGATCATTATAATCCGACGTTTCTAAGTGTGCCTTCAGGGAGTCCGCCTTTACCAAATTGTTTTTTCTTTCTATTGTTTATTTAGGGGTCGAACCCAGGACCCTTAAATTACTAAACCAAGCACTGTGCTGTGCTGAAGCGGCTTGCAAGCATCGTTTGCAGACTTACTTTATTGACGTTTTCCCAAGTATGCTAAGGAGCATATTTTCTCAAAGTGTCCAAAAATTGTTCGAGATAAAAGGCAAAAACATGTTTCTCAATAATGGGTTGAGATTTTCAAGCAATTTTGTTTCCTTCAATAAGTATTGATTTATGGACATTATACAGTATGATTGAAATTCGAAGGCCAGCATGGGGTTCTCGCTTATTGTAAGAGATAGAGGATCGGTTATATTGAGGCAAAGTTGCCAAATTTCGCGCTGATTAATAGTTTGTTAAGAAATTTGAAATATTTCGAACGGTTTATTCACAATCGAAGAAAATCGAACAAAACTTCCTTATCTATGATTTTTTTTTAAACCTGTGAAGACACTCCCGAAGCAACTTTTCATACTTGGTTGAATGCCGAACGCACTTTATTTCTGGAGCGATTAGAGATCCCCATACTAACCCTCGAATTTCAATCACCCTGTATACATAGTTTGGTAAATATCTAAAATGAGAAAAAAGTTTGCTGCATTCTGAAAAATTTAGAAAATAAGAAATATTAGTCGCTTTATATAATAGAACTTATTCTGGTTTGTATATAAAGGTTATAGATTATATAACGACATCTATATTTCAAAATTACAATTTTTGGACATGTTGCGCTCTCAAAATAAGTTCCTCAATTATTAAACGTGGAAAATAGAGCTGCCCGCGGTGAAACATTGTTTGGAAACATTGTTGGGCGTCCAGATTCGAAAAAATTAAGATATCTACTGAAGACGGCAAACTTATTTGAAATAAATCGCAGAAAATATCCTTTTTCCTTTAGGAAACGCAGAGAAAACTGTTTCCAAAAAAAGCACCGAAATGTTTCCAAAATGTTGCTATCATGTACAAGAACTGAAACATTGTTTTGAACGGCGAAAACATGTTTGGCGTCCAAGTTTAATAATTAAGATGTCTGTCGAATATGATATCGATCCAAGCAAACATTTTTTCGTCTTCTAAGATAAGTGAACCGCAGAAACTTTACAAACTGCCTCCAAAAAATACTATAAGTATAGAACAACAATTTCCAAACGTTGCTTTCAAAAAGAAAAAATAATTCGGTGTACTGTCGAAGAGAATATTGATCCGAATAAGCAAACTTACTTGAACTAGACGACAAGAAAGTTTTCTCGCCTACAATGACCACAAAGAAATTTAAAAAAAAATGCAAACATTATTATAAACTGTTAGCAAAAAATACAGAAATGTTGTGTAGAATAACAATTCCCAAGTATTGCTTTCAAACCCCGAAAACAAATGTCTGCCAAAGTTGATCAAAAAACATTCTGCCCGTTGCCCCGGTTCGTAGGATAACAATTCCCAAACATGAAACACCGAAAGAAAATGATGTTTCCAAAATGTTCCCATCGTTCTGGCGAGTAGAACAACAATTCCAAACATGGAAAACTGATACATTGCTTTCAAACACCGAAAAACATTGCCTGTTATCCTTAATAAATAGGATGTCTGCCGAAGATGGGCAAAAAACGTTCCTTTCTTATTTAATAAACAGAAATGAACCGTAAACTTTACAAACATATTACAAACTGTTTCCAAAATGTTTCTGTTACTCCGGTACGCAGAACCACACTTCCCAAATATGAAAGACTTAGACCTTGCTTTGAAACATTAAAAAAAAAGAATGTTTCCAAAATGTTCCGGTGTGTAGGATAACAATTCCCAAACATGGATTTTCGAGTTTAAGTTTTTTCTCGATTGTTTCTTGTTTTTTTCATCGGCTTCTATTTTTCCGATTATCGACTAAATCATTTGTTACGAAATTTGACCGCCTTTTGTTTTTTTGTTTACCATGCATTTCCATTGTTCTGCTCAACAAAAAACAAAAAAACTATTTTATCGACGACTGTCTTTTGTTTTTCATCGCCCACTATTTTCCAGATGGTGATGAAAAAATTTTCGTGAAAATCGACCTACCTTTGTTACCGTTGTCTTTTTTTTTTTCACGTTCTATTTTAACGATCACTTACTATGAAGTTTTTGTATTAATTTCATTGATGACAATCCATTGCTACCTTATCCATGAATCCTTGAAGATCGATCGTCATATTTTTCCGTTCGTCGAGTAAATCGTTTGTTGTAAAATTCGACCGTCTTTTGTTTCCCATCTCATTTCCATTGTTCTCATTAACGGGAAACAAAAAACTATTTTGTCGATGACAGTTTGTTTGCTGCTACCTCATTCTTGAAAGTCGATCGTCTTTTGTTTTTCATCGCCTACTACTTTTCAGATGATAAGAAAATTGTCGTGCCTACTTTTGTTACCGTTGGTTTTTTTATTTCTTGTTGTTTTTCTTCGTGTTCTATTTTAGCGATCATTTACTATCAAATTCCAACGTCTTTTATTTTCCGTCCGTTTCTATTCCTCTGATTAAAACTTTTTTTTTAATTTCAGTGATGACAGTCCGTTGCTACCTCATTCTCGAATCCTTGAAGATCGATCGTCATTTGTTTTTGATCAGTTACTATTTTTTCGATTGTCGACTAAACCATTTGTTATGAAATTCGACCGTCTTTTGTTTTGTTTTTTCATTGTTCTGATTAGCAAAAACAAAAAGATTTTGTCGATGACAGTTTGCTGCTGCCTTTTGTTTTACATCGCCCACTTTTTTCCAAATGATGATAAATAGATGTTTTCATTCATTTGTTTGTTTGTGAAATTCGTCCGTCTTTTGTTTTCCGTTCGTTTTCATTCTTCTGAAAAAAACTTTTTTTAAAATTTTGTTAATGGGCAGTCCGTCACTACCTTATCCTTGAAGATCGATCGCCCTTTGTTTTTCATCAGTTACTATTTTCCCAATTATCGACTAGATTATTCGTTACAAAATTCGACCGTCTTTTGTTTTTGTTTTTCATTCGTTGCCATTATTCTGATTAACAAAAGAAAAAACTATTTTATCGATGACGGTTTGTTGCTACCTTACTCTTGAAAGTCGATCGTCTTTTGTTTTTCATCGGCGGCTACTCTTCAGTTGATGCTAAGAAAATTGTTTCGAAAATCGACCTACATTTGTTGCCGTTGTATTTTTCATTTCTTGTTTTTTTTTTCACATTCTATTTTAATGATCGTTAATTATGAAATAGATTTTTTCATGAAATTCGACCGTCTTTTGTTTTTCATCGCCTACTATTTTCCAGATGATGATAAGATGATTGTCGTGAAAATCGACCTACTTTTGTTACCAACGGTATTTTTTATTTCTTGTTTTTTTTTTTTCGTTTTATTTTAACGATCGTTTATCATGAAATAGAACATCGACTAAATCAATTGTTACGAAATTCGATCGTCTTTTTTTATACGTTCGTTTCAATTCATCTGATTTAAAACTTGTTTTTTTTTTATTTTTTGTTGTTGACAGACCGTTACTGTCCTTATCCTTGAACGTCGATCGTCTTTTGTTTTCCATCGGTTGTTATTTTTCCGATCATCGACTAAATCAATTGTTACGAAATTCGATCGTTTTTTGTTATACGTTCGTTTCAATTCATCTGATTTAAAACTTGTTTTTTTTTTATTTTTTGTTGTTGACAGACCGTTACTGTCCTTATCCTTGAACGTCGATCGTCTTTTGTTTTCCATCGGTTGTTATTTTTCCGATCATCGACTAAATCAATTGTTACGAAATTCGATCGTTTTTTGTTATACGTTCGTTTCAATTCATCTGATTTAAAACTTGTTTTTTTTTTATTTTTTGTTGTTGACAGTCCGTTACTGTCCTTATCCTTGAACGTCGATCGTCTTTTGTTTTCCATCGGTTGTTATTTTTCCGATCATCGACTAAATCAATTGTTACGAAATTCGATCGTCTTTTGTTATCCGTTCGTTTCTTCTGATTTAAAACTTTTTTTTTATTTTGTTGGTGACAGTCCGTTACTATCCTTATCCTTGAACGTCGATCGTCTTTTGTTTTCCATCGGTTGTTATTTTTCCGATCATCGACTAAATCAATTGTTACGAAATTCGATCGTCTTTTGTTATACGTTCGTTTCTTCTGATTTAAAACTTGTTTTTTATTTTGTTGGTGACAGTCCGTTACTATCCTTATCCTTGAACGTCGATCATCTTTTGTTTTCCATCGGTTATTATTTTTCCGATCATCGACTAAATCAATTGTTACGAAATTCGATCGTCTTTTGTTATTCGTTCGTTTCTTCTGATTTGAAACTTTTTTTTTATTTTGTTGGTGACAGTCCGTTACTATCCTTATCCTTGAACGTCGATCGTCTTTTGTTTTCCATCGGTTGTTATTTTTCCGATCATCGACTAAATCAATTGTTACGAAATTCGATCGTCTTTTGTTATACGTTCGTTTCTTCTGATTTAAAACTTGTTTTTTATTTTGTTGGTGACAGTCCGTTACTATCCTTATCCTTGAACGTCGATCATCTTTTGTTTTCCATCGGTTATTATTTTTCCGATCATCGACTAAATCAATTGTTACGAAATTCGATCGTCTTTTGTTATTCGTTCGTTTCTTCTGATTTGAAACTTTTTTTTTATTTTGTTGGTGACAGTCCGTTACTATCCTTATCCTTGAACGTCGATCGTCTTTTGTTTTCCATCGGTTGTTATTTTTCCGATCATCGACTAAATCAATTGTTACGAAATTCGATCGTCTTTTGTTATACGTTCGTTTCTTCTGATTTAAAACTTGTTTTTTATTTTGTTGGTGACAGTCCGTTACTATCCTTATCCTTGAACGTCGATCATCTTTTGTTTTCCATCGGTTATTATTTTTCCGATCATCGACTAAATCAATTGTTACGAAATTCGATCGTCTTTTGTTATTCGTTCGTTTCTTCTGATTTGAAACTTTTTTTTTATTTTGTTGGTGACAGTCCGTTACTATCCTTATCCTTGAACGTCGATCGTCTTTTGTTTTCCATCGGTTGTTATTTTTCCGATCATCGACTAAATCAATTGTTACGAAATTCGATCGTCTTTTGTTATACGTTCGTTTCTTCTGATTTAAAACTTGTTTTTTATTTTGTTGGTGACAGTCCGTTACTATCCTTATCCTTGAACGTCGATCATCTTTTGTTTTCCATCGGTTATTATTTTTCCGATCATCGACTAAATCAATTGTTACGAAATTCGATCGTCTTTTGTTATTCGTTCGTTTCTTCTGATTTGAAACTTTTTTTTTATTTTGTTGGTGACAGTCCGTTACTATCCTTATCCTTGAACGTCGATCGTCTTTTGTTTATCTCTTTGCGTTTGTTTTATATTTTGTGACAATTTTTTCATTTTAGTTTTTTTCTTTCGCCTTATGTGTAATTGTTTTCTTTTTTTTTTTTTTGGTCACTTTCGTCTTTTTCATCGCTTTACTTTTGTTTTCTTTTTTTGTCACTCTGCTTTTTTTCTTTATTGTATTTGCCGAGGATAAATTGATCATCGACTAAATCAATTGTTACGAAATTCGATCGTCTTTTTTTATACGTTCGTTTCAATTCATCTGATTTAAAACTTTTTTTTTTATTTTGTTGGTGACAGTCCGTTACTATCCTTATCCTTGAACGTCGATCGTCTTTTGTTTTCCATCGGTTGTTATTTTTCCGATCATCGACTAAATCAATTGTTACGAAATTCGATCGTCTTTTGTTATCCGTTCGTTTCTTCTGATTTAAAACTTTTTTTTTATTTTGTTGGTGACAGTCCGTTACTATCCTTATCCTTGAACGTCGATCGTCTTTTGTTTTCCATCGGTTGTTATTTTTCCGATCATCGACTAAATCAATTGTTACGAAATTCGATCGTCTTTTGTTATCCGTTCGTTTCTTCTGATTTAAAACTTTTTTTTTATTTTGTTGGTGACAGTCCGTTACTATCCTTATCCTTGAACGTCGATCGTCTTTTGTTTTCCATCGGTTGTTATTTTTCCGATCATCGACTAAATCAATTGTTACGAAATTCGATCGTCTTTTGTTATTCGTTCGTTTCTTCTGATTTAAAACTGTTTTTTTTATTTTGTTGATGACAGTTCGTTACTACCTTATCCTTGAAAATCGATCGTCTTTTGTTTATCTCTTTGCGTTTGTTTTATATTTTGTGACAATTTTTTCATTTTAGTTTTTTCTTTCGCCTTATGTGTAATTGTTTTCTTTTTTTTTTTTGTCACTTTCGTCTTTGTCATCGCTTTACTTTTGTTTTCTTTTTTGTCACTCTGCTTTTTTTCTTTATTGTATTTCCTGAGGATAAATTGAAAATAATTTAAAAGCATCATAAACAGCACAAAGCTTTTCAACTGTCACTTTTCTAATTACATTTTCAGCCATAGGTATATTGTTTGCTTTTCATCGCCAATAATTACCAATTGTTTTTATTTTCTTTTCTGTTTATTATAAAATGTTTTCAACTTGTGTTCCTCATAAGCAAACTGTTAATCCAATTTGTCATTTTTCGTCTCTTTCTTTCCTATATGGTTTTGAATTTTAATTTTGCGTATTTTATTGTTCACAAACGATTGTTTGCAATTGTTAATTACGGTAGTCAATTCCTTAATATTCTTTTGTTTATCTTCCACGGATATTTTTTTTCTTCTTTGATTTATTCTATTTTGGTACGATAGTTTAACAATTCTTTATAACCACCGTAAGCACAACAGGATCCATTTTCTTTTTTGTTTTTCCTTTCCTATCTTTTGATGTCAATTGTTTTTCATCGCTGTAAATCAATATTTTTTGCTTATTTTTCTTCTCATTCGTAAGTTCATAATAAGTTGATTCTCTAAGCAAGTCAATTGCTGTCAATTGTTTCTGAACGGAAAACACTTTGATAAATTTTCTTTCGCTATTCTTCGACGTGTTTTTTCGTCGTTCTCAATGTTTCTTTTGTTTTTCATCGGTTACTATTTTTTTTTTTTTTTTTTTCGTAAAAATGGACCTACTTTTGTTACTGTTCGTTTCACTTTAATTGCTTGTTTTCTCTTTTGTTTCGACCTTCTTTTGTTGTTCCTTTTCTAATTAAAAATTTTTTTTTTTCGTTTTTGTTGGCGACAGTTTGTTACTGCCTTATTTTTGAAAATCGATAGCCCACTCTTTTTTATTCAGATTATAAAAAAAAAATAAAGTTGTCTTGTAAATTAACCTATGTACTTTTTTCTTTCTTTGTTTTTTTGTCTCTTACTACTTTCCCGATTAATAACTAAATCAATTGTCATGGAATTCGACCTTTTTTTTTTTCATTAATTATTCCTTGGAAATCGATCGATCGTCTTTTGTTTTTCATCGGTTGGTATTTTTTCAATTATTATAAAAGAAAAGCTTTTTTTGACATCAAAGTCGATCTTCTTTTGTTACCGTTTTGTTTTCTTTCTGGTTTGGCAACACTGCTTAACACACTTGAAGTCAATCGAACTAAATACTTAATTAATTTTTGGCTACGTTCCTGGCTATTTTTCTTTTTTGGATCATTTTTTTGACTAACTTGACGTCTGCTGAGGAGGTCCAAGGCAAGTAGGCGGCAAGAAATATCTTTTCCTTTTTAAAAAGTACAGGGAAGACACAAAAGTTTCAAAAAAAAGTTGGAGTACCACAGCGAAGGTCATAAGAGGCAATGCTGCCAATCTACCCACTCGACACAAAAATGGTTTGCAGTAAGAATGACACTTCGAAAAAAAAAAAAGAATTTTAAACGCATTTGTCGTATCGATTTTCGCAACTTAATCAATAACGTGATTATTACAAATTTCGTTATCTATGTATGTATCTTTGATGTTATCTTCGTTCAACGTTGATTAATTGACGTCGAACTGCGCGTCAATTAATTTTGCAACGATTAAACGAACGTCATACGAAACTTTGCGAAACAGAGATTATCCAAAATCAATGTCTCTTTTTTCTTCGTACAATAAAATATTGCAAAAAAATTGTTATTAGTCTTATTGTTATTATTTGTTGTTGTTTAATCTTAAAAATGCTCCGCCATTCACTTGCAACGAAACGTTGCTTGAAACTCGTTTGATTTGGAATATTCAGAAATCTTGGAGTTTTTGAACGTTTCTTGACTTGCAATTTTAATTTTGTTCTAAATTTTCATGTGGATTACATAGAAATACATTGCGATTTTTAATGATTGAAGGCACTTTGAATTTGGCGCCATTGTTTCTAGTGTTTTTCACATTTTAAACGTGGCTACGATGAACAAATTATTCAGTATTAAATTGGGCACGTCATTTTGTTTAGTTTTTCGCTGATGCATTTTTGATTTATTTTATTGTCTATCATAATTCAAAGGCGTCGTCAACGTAACACCAATTTATTATGGCGGTAAATTCAAATCGTTTCCAATAAAACGTTTTTTATATTGCGTTGTAATCAACTTCATTTCGTTCTAGAACATTCGTCAAATCGTGCCGAGGAATACCTCGAACGTGAGCGTGATTAATCAAGTAACAAAATCAAACAAATCAAAATTCGTCGCTAAAAAGTATCAAAACACGCCGACGTCAAATGCTCGCGGTTTAAAATTAGAACAATATCAGGAAATCTGACGTCTTCGCACTTCAGATAAAAAAAAAATTACACACGGTCCAAACAACCTGCATATTAACGATGGTGCTACGTGACGAAAATTTTAGCGAAAAAAAAACATGGCGAAACAATTTGCCTTTAATGAGCTTGTTTATCCGCATATTTAATTGAAGGTCACTTAATCGAACCAAACGAAAATATTCAATCAACAGTAACCCGTTCTTTTTTGCAAAACATACACCCACCCCATTTAAACATCCCATAGCTTTCTTTTCCTAGTATGTACAGTCAAGTAATAAAAAAAAGTCTCCCCCATGAAGTGCGATAACACTATGCCAAGTGGGCGGACAATCGGGTGTTATTTTAAATAATTTACTTTGATGTGTCCAACTAACTTCCACTGCAAATATTTTGCAGGTTCTCCGGATTACACCGTGAATCACACGCAATTAAATGCTGTTGCTAGATAAAGTTAACGAGGATACGTGTTAACATCATCTTTTAAATATTTATTCTGGGAATTTACGCAGCGAATACGAGGTAGATAATTAATCTGCGGGCCAAAGGCTGGGGGCAATTAAGGCCGACACTGTTTAAAACGGGATTTCGTTGAGACTTAACTGTGGGAATGAATTATGAATGTAAGAGCAGAGAATTTAATGTGTACGGGACTCGTTTTTAAACCGTTTAATTCAAATTTGGCGCGGGAGAGTTTCTTTTGTGTTCAACAAAGAGGGCGCCATCCATATTCTGACATTCGAGTGATGTCATGGGCTGCGTTCGAGAACTACATCCTTCAATGCATCTTGGGCGTGTGTTGCATCTTTCTCACTTACGATTTTTTATTTATCTTTCATCTCGCTCGTCTATCCTTAGCGCCAGCGAACACTACGCCGTGGGGGTTTAAAAGAGTAGGTATGTTTTCTATTAGAGATTTTTGTTTGTTTTAATTGAAATAACCTTACACCTGTTCCGCTTACTTTACTTACTTAATTACTTTATGATTAACCTTCCTACTTTGAGCTTGAGCAGACGTAATAGCAGCGTTTGCAGCACCATTTGTGAGGATGGCGATGGTGAATTTGTGTTTACATTGTTACCATAACAACGGACGCACTTCCGCTTTCAAGTAGAGTATGAAAAGTATGTCCGTTGTCATGGAAATAATGCAAACACAAGACGTCTCGAAATAAATGAGCGAGATGCAAAATAGGTTAAAGATCTTGAACGAGAAAGACGGAGGAAGTAGTTCCCGAACGCAGCCCATGAGTGGCTAATAAAAATGAAACTCTATACGACTGCGAACAATGTGCAGATGCCGAGTCTCTCAATGTTGCCAAAAAAAAAAAAAAAAACAATTGCCTACTACTTTAAAAACAAAACTTCAGAGAAATGCGGCAAAATTTTGTTTCAACTTCAAACCTGCGCGCAATTAATTTTTTTTTTATAAAAAAAAGCATACACAATCGCATTTTCCAAATAAAAAGCAAAAAAAATATCACACAAATAGAAACGCCAATACAAAACAAGTCAAGAAGAAACCAAGAACAAAAGAAGAACTAAACAAACGACGAAAATGAGAAAAATCAAAAGACATAGTAAGCAAAAACTTGAAAATAAAATCAAAATTTCATTGGTTTTTTTTTTCGTGCTGCACTTCATGCATTTTTTGTTTTTTTTTTTAATTTTCTTGCACTTCGCCATAGAACCGTCGTTCTTCTTCTTCTTTGTTTCTTCGTTTTCCTCATTCCTCTTTTCTTATATATCATCTTTTGTTTTCTTATCAGCCTTGAAATTTCCAAAAAAATCCTCCTCATTTGATCATCTCGATCTTCTTTTGTTTGTCGTTCCCCTTCTCCTCCATATTTTATTCGAGTTTTCTTCGATTTGATTTCCTTACAACCCGCCGCTGTAAAAAAGTCGATCTTCTTTTGTTTTTCTTTTCTTTTTTTAGTTCATCTTCTTCCTTTTGTTTCTGTTTGTTATGGTTCATTTTTTTTTTTTTTCATATTTCGGTGTTATTTATTCGAGTTTACTCCTAGTTGATTTTGTGTAGAAACGTCGATCTTCTTTTGTTTTTTGTTCATCTTATTCCTCATATTTCCGCTTTGTTTTATTGTCAAATTATCATCGTTTCTTCTTTTGTTTTCTTATCGCCGCCATAGAATCGTCGATTTTCCTTTTTGTTTTCTTATATGTTCCTTTGTTTTCTTATTAGCCTTGAGATCGATCTTCTTTTGTTTATCGTTCATCTTCTCCATATTTTATTCATACTTTTTTGTTTTGTTTCCTGCTGGCGATTTTATTTGCTTACATTTCTTTTGTTTTTTTTTGTTCTCCTCATTTTTCGTTTGTTTCAGTTCTTTTTTGTCGAATATTATGGTTTCTTCTTTTGTTTTCTTATCAGAGATGAAATTTTCTACGAATTCCCTTAAAAATTGTTCATCGTTCGCCTTTTTCTTCCTATTTTGTCGTCTTTTATTCCAGTTTTCTCCGGTTTGATTTTCTTACGCCTCACTGCTACAGAAATGTCAATTTTTTCCTTTTGTTTTGTTCACCTTGTTCTTCGTATTTCCACTTAAGTCTGTTTATTAATCGTCGATCTTCCTTGTGTTTCTTTTTTCTTTTCTTTTTTTCTTGTACTTCGTGTATCAATTTTTTATATTACACCTGACGTTTCAAACGAAATCTTTGTTTTGTTTTGTTTTTTTTGTTGGTGATTTGATTATCGTACACTCCGCTAGAGAATCGACGATCTTCTTTTGTTTGTCTCGCCATTGCTCGTATGTCCGTTTTGCTCTATTATCAAACTATCATGGTTTGTTCTTTTGTTTTCTATCAGTCTTAGGATTTTCGAAAAGTCCGCTTAATAATCATCGATTTTCTTTTTTCTTTTCTTTCGTATTTCGTGCATTGGAGAATTTTCTTAATCGAATCGATTTTTCTTTTTACAATTACAAAATTGTTCTTTTGTTTCTTTTTTCTCGTTGCTGATTATCTCACGCTCTGCCAGAGAATCGACGATCGTCTTTTGTTTCTTTCCTCCTTTGTTTTCATTTGTTCGCCTTATTCCTCCTGTTTCCATTTTATTTTATTGGCAGATTGTCACGGTTTCTTCTTTTGATTTCTTCTTTTGTACTCTTATTATTCTTAAGATTTTCGTTTCAGACAAAATTGTTCTTTTGTTTTTTTTTTTTCTTGTTGGTGATTTGATTATCTCACACTCCGCCAGAGAATCGACGATCGTCTTTTGTTTCTTTCGACCTTCTTTTTCATTTGTTCGCCTTATTCATCGTAGTTTCACTTTGTTGTCAAATTGTCAAGGTTTCTTCCTTTCTATTCATATTAGTCTTGAGATTTTCGCTTAATAATCGTCGATCTTTTTTTGTTATTTTTTTTATTTCCTTTTCTTGTATGTCGTCCTTTTTCATTGGAGAATTTTCTTAATCAAATCAAGTTTTCGTTTTACAATTGACATTTCAAACAAAATTATTCTTTTGTTTCTTTTCTTTTTCTTCTTGCTTATTATCTCACACACCGTCAAAAAATCGACGATCTTCTTCTGTTTCTTTTGTCCTTCTTTTTCATTTGTTCACCTTAATTATTCATTTTGCTTTGTTGTCAAATTGTCATGGTTTCTTCTTTTGTTTTTTCTTCTTTTGTATTTTGTGTTGGTCTTGAAAATTTCGAAAAGTCCGCTTCTTTCGATTTTCTTTTTTTATTTCTTTTTTCTTGTACGTCCTCCTTTTTTATTGGAGGTTTTTCTTAATCGAATCAATTTTTCGCATTGCAATTGACGTTCCTAACAAAATTGTTCTTTTGTTTCTTTTTCTCTTTTTGGCGATTCCATTACCTCACGCTCCGCCAGATAATCGACGATGGTCTTTTGTTTCTTTCGTCCTTTGTTTTCATTTGCTCACCTTATTTCCACTTTGTTTTATTGTCACGGTTTCTTTTTTTGTTTTGTTCTTAAGGTTTTCTTCTTTTGTTTTCTTCTTTTGTATTCGTATTAGTCTTGAGATTTTCGCTTAAGAATCGTCGATCTTTTTTTGTTATTTTTTTTTTCATTTCCTTTTCTTGTATGTCGTCCTTTTTCATCGGAGAATCTTCTTCCCAATCAATTTTTCATGTTGCAATCGGCGTTTCAAACAAGATTATTCTTTTTTTTTGTTGATGTTTTGATTATAACCACCAGATAAATGTCGACCTTCTTTTGTTTCTTTCGTGTAAAGGTACACGAAAGAAACAAGGAAAAGGATCCTTCGTATTTGTTTGTATCTGTACTCTTTTGTCGAATTATTGACAAATGCAAAAGATAAAATAAAAATAATTTTCCAAATAGCACGCAAATAAGAAGAAATGCCAAATATATAATAAATGTAAAAAATGGCATGACTTACAATGAATGAAATCTTGGTATTAATCTCACTTAATCCTCGCCACGCGATTATCTACGTAAATTCTTTAATGTTTACACGTTTACGTCAAAGCTTTGCGAATTCGATCCGGGCCGATTCCATCCATAAGGAATTTAGTTTTTGTTTATGTGTTTTGCCAAAAAATATTTTGGTTATTAGCCGGGAGATTCAATGACTTGCGTATTGATTCGCATCAGATTAAATATTGTGTTTTCATTATCATACGAATACACACGGGCTACGTGTTGATTCGAAGCTTATGTTTACAGTGCATAATTAGTTTGTTCTTTAAATTTAATCAATTTGAATTAATTTCACAAATTTAATCATTAACGCCCGTCAGTGTTTCGAAAATTTGGATTTGAATGTTTCGTAAGCAGCATGAAAGAAAAAACGTGCTGTAGGACGACTAATAATTTGAACTGCCTGTATATGGCATATTAACACTAGATTTTACTGATAATTACATTTCTCTCACTCTGCACAATTTTAATATAGAAGTAAATAAATAAACTAATCGCCAGTTACGCCAAACAGATGCCAACGATGCGATAAATCTCAAAAATTGGCAACATTGCTTTTCATACAACTTTACACCACTAGCATGAACGTGAACATTAGTGAATGAACGGTGTTTATAGCATGTTCAGAAAAAATGCTTTATTGCTAAAGTATGGCGCCCTTTCGTTTAGTCCTAGAGTCTGCGGAAACTAAATATGACGTCAAACTTAACGAGTACTAGGCCCAGGCACACGTTCTGCATTTCAGTCAGTTTTGAACGATAAGGGTTCGTTTTTAGTAGACAAGCTTTGTATTTATAATTCGGTCTTAATTGCAAAAGTACAACGCCCCTTTTATTTTATTCATTAGTCAAAAAAATAGTCAATATGGCACTAAATTTAATGATTTAATGTGAACTGGCACCTTGTATAACTAACCCCTCCCAACATCCACGATTGCTAAGCCACTGCCTTTAGATAATTAGTTTCATTAATTAAATTAATCATGATGCCCCATAACTAAAATATAAATAAATAGGAACCTCTTTTATTAGAATGAATGACAAAAACACGCTGTATATTGAATAAAGTTGCTATTTTAGACTACGCCTTTTTTGTTCAAGAATTCGTTTAAAACAGAATTTGTTTTATTTCTAAACAATGCCACCTAAACATTTTTGTTGCGCATAGAAATGAAACGAAATATTGTACAGAGCGTTCATAAATGATCGAAAGAGGCATTTGAATTTTCCGCTCGGCGGTTTCATTTTAAAAGTCGGTACTAAATATGAAATGTCAAATGCAAGGTGACGACGGTCAGTGTGAAGCCGTCAACAACCGGAAGTTACTCCAGTTGTGGCACTGCCAACTTAAACAGTGACTCTCGACCGCTTTGTGTTTTGGGAAATATTTCAGATGCAAACCTTCAATCGTTGTTGATCACACTGCATTGTTAATGAATGAATGCAGGGAACAAAAGCAAATTTAAAGGAAGATAGGAAAAAAAACTCAACTTAATTAGTACCAACGTTATAAGATGAAAATTCCTAACATAACTGCGCGTTAAATTCAAACGCCTTTCGATCATTTATGAACGTTCTGTATAAGAAATGGAATTGTTTACAAACGACTTTAAGGAACATTTTAATTTACGTTATTAGAAAAAGATAATTATAGATTAAATAAAATAAATAAATAATAGTTTAAATATTAAAGAAATGTTTGAATTATTTAAACTAAGGGGGAAACATGTATAAATTGTATAAACAAAAGAAAACTGAATGCATGTTAACGAGGAAATACTAAGAATAAGATTAACAAGAAACGAAAAAAGATCGACGTATCATCTTCGACAGAGAATGGAAAACAAAAGACTAACAGAAAACAAAAGACTAACAGAAAACAAAAAACTAACAAAAAACAAGATACTAACTGAAAAACAAAAGAAAACTTTAAAGAAGAAAATTAAAGTACTTTAACGAAAAAATACTAAAGTTGTTGAAACAATTTAAGTTGTTAGCGATTTTCGTTTGTTTCTGAATTTCCTTAAGCTTCAATTTGCTTGCGTGTTGCCTCTTGATAAATAAACTTATTTTTTGTGTTTTCCATCCGCTTTTTATTATTTCTTATTTATTTTCAGTTTTATTTTCGCCTATTGCAAACAAATATTTAAAAAAAAATCGCAAATCACATTTGATTTGACAGCTGCTTTAAATAACCGTAGGCGAAACGTCTCACAATCAGACGAAATCGAAAGTTACGTTAGTATTTGTTGACATGAGTGTACAATTTCCAACCCCGAAGTCATACAATTCAATTTAGGTATTCAATAAAATGTTAAAAGAAATAGTCTTTTTTTATTTTAGAAATTTAAATTTAGTTCATTAACAAAACTTGCGAGAGAAAAACATCGAACTAGTACTCACCTGTTATAGCTATATTTACCGCGCCGCTGATTCCGAACGCACAGAACAAAACCACCGTAAATCTGTTCAAAAACATCATAATCCCAGCAGCAAATCAATGAATTAACGAAAACAAGTCCTCGTTAAAGAACAACCGATTAGCAACGACCGTTTCTGTTAAATAGCGATTATAAACACTGGAAGAAAACCCGAAATTTCTATGGGCGTTATCGCAACTTGTAAATAAAATTAGGAATAAAAGAAAACACTGCGAGTTAGTATCGCGCAATTGCACAAATGTTGACTTCTCACTCGTTCACCTTATTATCTCCGCGATGATAACGGAGAGTGTTGGGTGCAATCGGCGAAGGTGCGAGACGTGTGTATGTGGATTCGTCGACCTCCACGTAAACCGGCGGCATCATTTCGGATCATCAACTTTTAATCGAGCCGGTCTAATAAGAGCAGTAGACGAAAGACCTCGAGTACCTCGTCAGGGGGAACCCCAACAACAACGATTGCATTCAAAAGAACATTAACATTTGGCGATAAGAACCCCGATCCATACTTAACTTCCACTTAAAAATAAAAACTACGAAACATTTAACAGTAAACATACAGGGTGTAACTGAGCTTGAGTCGTTCATTAAAATGCTATACAGGGTGCATAATAACTTACGGAGGTGATTAAAAGAGCTGCTAGGGGAGATCAGAGTAGAGCTTTTTTCTTAATAAACTTTCAATTAAAAGTCGATAACTAAAGAGTTACAGGAAGTTAAAGTTAAAGTCATTCACAAGCAATTGTTACTAACCATGATAATAAATTACGTTTTGAATTCAAATTTGGGGTATCTAAGAGTTAGTTTAGGTTAAAAAATTCCATAAAAAATTATTAACTTAAAAGTTATGGCTACTTTCCTTTTTACAAAAACTTTTAGGAAATGTTCTAATCGAGGTTCAAATGATTATAGTTAAGATGGGTTGGTTTTTATACAGGGTTAACTTGAACGCGTAAATAAACCGAACTGTGAAGGATGGAACATTAAATATACAGGGTGTAGCTTAGCTCGAGTCGTTCATTAAAGTGGTAAACAATATTTAAGGCAAAAAGAATAACTAATTGTCACGTGACCATCGGACGAAAGTATTTTCCTTTTTACAAAAGTTTTGAGCAAAGAATCTAATCAAGACTCTAATGATTATGGTTAAGATGGATCGGTACTTATACAGGGTTCCTGTAGAAAACGTAATAGAGCAGATGACCTTCATTAAAGTCCATGAAAAATCCGTTACTGACACATACGTAAACAAATGAAACTGTGGAGGGATGAGACACCAAATGTACAGGGTGCAACTGAACTTGAGTCGTTCATTAAATTGGTAAACATTATTTAAGACAAAAGAATAACTAATAATCACGTGACCATCGGTCGAAAGTATTTTCCTTTTTACAAAAATTTTGGGCAAATAATTTAATCGAGGCTCTAATAATTACGGTTAAGATAGGTCGGAACTTATACAGGGTTCACTGTCGCTGACTTCCTGTAGAAGACGTAATAGAACAGTTGACCTTGATTAGAGTCCATGAAAAATCCATTGCTGAGACATACGTAAACAAATGAAACTGTGGAGGGATGAGACACCAAATATAGAGGGTGCAGCTGAACTTGAGTCGTTCATTACAATGGTGAACATTATTTAAGTCAAAAGAATAACTGATAATCACGTGACCATCGGACGAAAGTATTTTCCTTTTTACAAAAATTTTGGGCAAATAATTTACTCGACGCCCTAATGATTACAGTTAAGATGAGTCGGAAATTATACAGGGTTCACTGTCGCTGACTTCCCCTAGAAAACGTAATAGAACAGATGACCTTGATTAAAGTCCATGAAAAATCCGTTACTGAGACATACGTAAACAAATGAAACTGTGGAGGGATGAGACTCCAAATATACAGGGTGCAACTGAACTTGAGTCGTTCATTAAAATAGTAAATATACAGGGTGCAATTGAACTCGAGTCGTTCATTAAAATAGTAAATATTATTTAAGACAAAAGAATAACTGATTGTCACATGACTTTCAGACGAAAGTATTTTCCTTTCTACAAAAGTTTTGAGGAAATAATCTAATCAAGGCTCTAATGATTATGGTTAAGATGGGTCGGAACTTATACAGGGTTCATAGTCGCTGACTTCCTGTAGAAAACGTAATAAAACAGATGACCTTGATTAAAGCCAATGAAAAATCCGTTGCTGAGACAGACGTTAACAAATGAAACTGTGGAACGATGAGACGCCAAATATACAGGGTGCTACTGAACTTGAATCGTTGATTAAAATGGTAAACATTATTTAAGACAAAAGAATAACTAATTGTCACGTGACGTTCGGACGAAAGTATTTTCCTTTTTACAAAAATTTTGAACAAATAATCTAATCAAGGCGCTAATGATTATGGTTAAGATGGGTCGGAACTTATACAGGGTTCACTGTCGCTGACCTGTAGAAAACGTAATAGAGCAGATGACCTTGATTTAAGTCCATGAAAAATCCGTTCTGAGACATACGTAAACAAATGAAACTGTGGAGGGATGAGACACTAAACATACAGGGTGCAACTGACCTTGAGTTGTTCATTAAAATGATAAACAATATTTTTAAAAAAAGTAACCAATTGTCATTTGACCATCGGGCGAAAGTATTTTCCTTTTTACATGGTTAAGATGGGTCAGTACTTATACAGGGTTCAATTTGAAAGCAAACGGTTTACTGTAAGACTGAACGTCGTGCTCTAAATGTGCGTGAAATGCCAATGAATTTATAAAGCCAAAGAAACATTCGTTGTCGTTTCATACGTAAACAAATGAAACTGTACATGATGGAATACTAAATATACACGGTTTAATTGAACTTGAGTCAAAAGTTCAAAAAAATCACAGTTATTTCATTGTACGTCGAACACATGATATTTTTAATGACGTGCCTTGTAACCTATAATCCATTTCCCTTTACTATTTGTAATCGCAGTAGGCCGTGGTTTTAAGTTAGTAGGTTGGCTGTCAGGTTAATTTACACAAACTTAATTTTGAGGTTATTATACGTCAAATTGTGACAGTTCAAATCAGATAGATTATCCGGCGTTATCAAAAGAAAGTATTGCAACATTGCCTATTCGAAATAACCTTGACTAACATGACTTTCATTGTCAAAATTTAATATACTTACATGAGTACCACATTCTCATTAGACCTTCGCGGTGTAGTGCGTTAATAAATAAATAGTGAAGGAATGGTTTATAATTTAGAAAATATAACAGAGTAAATGGCCTTGACAAAGTCATTGTCAATAAAATATCCGCAGTGCTATATACTGAATTGACGTTTGAGTTATACTTAATTGTCTGCCTAACAGGTTTTAAAACAAAGGAACTCTGCTGCCTTCTCTTAAGATTAATTTTAGATTTTTAAACCAAACTGTTTTAAGAAATGGTTCAAGTATAGTTACACCCTGTATATGGAAAACGCAATCCAAACTCTTTTAAGAAATGGCTCAAGTGTAGTTACACCCTCTACATGGAAAACGTAATCCGATGCTGTACATACTGAGTGATTTTTAAAAATTTTTATCAACTCTTGCCATGGAATTTGGCTTAGTTTTACTCTAAAACAGCATCAAGGAGTGCAATGACGTACTTTTCACTCAAACTAAGACATGCCGTCCAGATTTCAATGCAAGAGTTGAGAAAAAAAATTAAATCACTTGCGCTGCAACAAAAAAGGCCGATACGTACTAAGAACATATCTAGACGTACGTTTATTGAATTGACGTAAAAGTTTGCTTAATTATTTAAACAATAAACCTGCTCTAGCATCTTCTGGTAAATCAATTATTTATAATTTCTTAACTTCAACCACGAACCCTTAGTATACGTATACGACTAATGACTCAAGTACTGTTAAACCCTGTATAAGCGAAACACGTTTCCATACGGTTTTTAATCGATGAAATCTTTAAAGGTCACTCAATGCGAAGTTTACGTAATGAAAGGAATAAATATAGGAGAGTTACTTTAAATAACAACTTAAATTTAAAGAATCTTTGAAAAAAAAAACGTTGCACTTGATACAGGGTGACTCCCAGTCAAATTTAATTTGGCTCACCTAAGAAACGTGTATACTTTCCAAACCGTTGATTCTAGCAACAACCTGCAAACTTTAATTTTAATTTTGAGAGAATTATCAAATGCATAGTTAAGTGGCTTGAAGTGAGCGATGACGGGAACTTTGCCACGCTAATTGCCGATAAGCAAACCACAATATTATCGCACGTGCTAATGACAATAACAATTAAACAAATTCAATTTACTCGCCTAATTGTATGTAAGCACATTTTTGTTGGTTGAAGCCTCTTTGTCATGCGTTCTGGTATTTTGTTCTAGTCATAGCCTCATTATACTACTTATTGTTATTAAAGAAACAGATTATTATCGAGTAAATAGTAATTTTGAATATTTAATTCGTCAGGGATCATAGAAAAACGAATTTCAAAATCTTACTGCGAAAGGGAATTCGTTCTTGAAACTCTATGCAAAGTTCCTAGAAAAGTAAATGAGTTAACCAATCAGAAAGGCAGCGCGCGACCTTTGGGGTCATCCACTTAAATTCATTCACGAAGCACGGGGACGCTCGCTCAATTGTTTTTTTTCCTTTTTAATAAAAGCTCGAGGAATCGAGTCTTTTTCGAAATAGTGCATGAAATGAATTGATAAAGCCAAGGAAAAATCAGTTACCGTTTCATACGTAAACTGTACAAGATGGAATTACTAAATATACAGGGTTTAATTGAACTTGAGTCAAAAGTTCAAAAAAATCACAGTTATTAGGGATGCTTAATTTTTTTTCCTTTTTAATAAAAGCTTGAGGAATCGAGTCTTCTTCTAAGCAGTGCGAAATCTACAAATATAAGGGAATTCGATGAAATCAAAGTTGAATAACTCAATTAATAATAAGTGAAATTATTTGTGTTTAATTAATTATTTTTAGTAAATTTTTATGTTAGCGTTTTGGAAGTTGGCAACGAATTGGCAGAGGTGGTGATTTATCACCAGATCTAGTGATTTTTGTTAATCTGGTGATATTTTTAAATAATCCTGGTTTCATGGTGCTTTTTCGCAAAATGTAAATGTAATGAGAAAGAATCGTTCTTTTTTGAAAATTTATTAGTCTATTTTAGAATGGGCTTTAAAATCGATTGTCTTTTGTTTTTAATTTGATTATTTTTCAATTTTTTATATTTTTTTAAAATTTAATTAGTGCTTAATAAAGTACATTCAGCTACAAGGAAAAAAATGTTTTCTTTGCTTCGCACCATTCTTTTCAAATTGTTTTTTTTTTTCATTTATTAATCTATTAAATTGTGTTGTAAAATCGATTGTCTTTTGTTTTTGTTACTCTTTTCAATTTGATTATTTTTCAATTTTTATTACTTTATTTATTTATTTATCTATTAAATTGTATAATTGATGTAAACCTCTGTTCGCTTTGTTGCTATCATTTAATATAAATGAAAAGCAGCATTTCGGCACAATCCTTTCTTTTAATAAAAAAATGAAAATAAAAATATTGTGCCAAGACGCCGCTTTTCATTTATGTATACTTAAATTAAATTGTGTTTTAAAATCGTATGTCTTTTGTTTTTATTATAATTTTTGAATTTTTATTATTTTATTTTCTTTGTTTTGTCCCCATACTTTTCATTTTTTTTATTTGTTAATCTGTTAAATTTTAAGAAAAATCGATAGTCTTTTGTCTCTATTATTATTTTTTAATTTGATTATTTTGTTTTGTTACCATTCTTCAAATTGTTTTTTTTTGTTAATTTAATTAGTACTAAGGTACAACTACAAAAAAATTGTTTTCTTTGCTTCGTCATCATTCTTTTCAAATTGTTTTTATTTATTTATTAATTTGTTGTAAAATCGAACGTCTTTTGTTTTTACTATGTTTTTTTTTTAATTTGATTATTTTTTCGTTTAGTTTTATTTAACTTTTTTAATTTGATTGTTTTTCAATTTTTATTATTTTATTTCAGTTTAATTGGAAGTTATTTCTTCGCCATTCTTTTCAAATTATTTGTTTTGTATTCGTTTATTAATCTATTAAATTGTATTGTAAAATCGTCGTCTTTTGTTTTTAAATATTTATTTTTATAATATTATTATTTTTCTACTTATTTTTATTATATATTTTTTTGTTTTGTCTTCATTCTTTTTAAATTTATTAATCTATTAAATTGTGTTGTAAAATATATTGTCTTTTGTTCTCATTAATCCTTTTAATTTGATTATTTTTCAATTTTTCTAACTTTGTTTCGTCAACAATTCTTTTCAAATTGTTTTTCTTATTTATTTATCTATTAAATTGCATAATTAACGTAATCATCCATTTTATGTGTAACCATTATTTAATGTGTAGGTATAAATGAAAAGCAGTACCTTGGCACAATATTTTTTTTAATAAAAAAAAAATATATTGTGCCAAGATGCCGTTTTTCATTTACACTTGAAGTAAATTGTGTTGTAAAATCGATTTTCCTTTGTTTCTATTATTATTTTTGAACTTTTATTATTTGTTTAATCACCATTCTTTTCAAAATGTTTTTTTTATTTCTTAATCTGTTAAATTGTGTAGTAAAATCGATTGTCTTTTATTTTTATTATTTTTTAATTTGATTATTTAAAATATTTTGCCAAGACGTCGCCTTTCATTTATACTTAGATTAAATTGTGTTGTAAATTAGTTGTCTTTTGTTTTCATTATATTTATCGAGTTTGATTGTTTTGGAATTTTTATTACGTGTTTTGTTTTCTTTGTTTTATCACCATTCTTTTCAAATTTTTTTTTCAATTAGTTAATCTGTTAAATTGTATAGTAAAATCGATTGTCTTTTGTTTCTATTATTATATTTAATTTCATTATTTTTCAATTATTATTATTTTGTTTTCTTGAAATAATTTTTTTTTTATTTAACTAGTAGTAAGGTACAGCTATAGAAAAATTGTTTTCGTCGCTTAACCCATTCTTTTCAAATTGTTTTCTTTTTAATTTATTTATTAATCTATGAAATTGTGTTGTAAAATCGTTGTCTTTTGTTTTCATTTATTCTTTTTTTAATTTTATTATTTTTCTACATAATTTTATTATTATTTTTAGTTTTGTCCTCATTCTTTTCGAATTCTGTTGCAAAATCAAATATATGTATCTTTTATTGTTTTTTTTTAATTTGATTATTTTTCAATTTGGCTTTGTTTTGTTTTTTAACTTGATTGTTTTTCAAGTTTTATTATTTTTAAAATTTAATTAGTACAAAAAAAAAAGAAATTTCTTTGCTTCATCACCATTGTTATTAAATCATTTTTTAATTTATTTATTGATCTATTAAACCGCAAAGTAAGATGGATTGTCTTTTGTTTTTATTATTCTTATTAATTTATTAATTAATTTATTAATTTATTAATTATTCAATTTTTATTATTTTCTTTTCATGTTTCGTCACTATTCTTTTCAAACTGTTCTTTTCAAATTATTATTTTTATTTATTAACCTATTAAATTGTATTGTAAAATCGTTGTCTTTTTTTTTGTTTTTATTTATTGTTTTCTATTTTATTATAATAATAATTTTTATTATACTTTTCGTTTTGTCCTCATTTTTCAGATTTATTAATCTATTAAACTGTGTTGTAAAAGCGATTGTCTTTTGTTTTTATTATTATTTTTTAAATTAGTTTTTTGCACTTATTAGTATTTTATGTTCTTTGCTTCGTCACCATTCGTTTCAAATTGTTTTTATTTATTTATTAACCTATTAAGTTGTATTATAAAATCAATTTTCTTTTGTTTCTTTATTCTTTGTAATTTGATTATTTTTGAATTTTCATTATTTTGTTTTGCCACCATTCTTTTCATACTGTTTTTTTTTTTTAATTTGTTAATCTGTTAAGTTGTATGGTAAAATCGATTGTCTTTTGTTTTTATTTATTGTTTTCTATTTTATTATTTTTCTATAATTTTTATTATATTTTTCGTTTTGTCATCGTTCTTTTCAGATTTATTAATCTATTAAATTGTGTTGTGAAATCGATTTTCTTTTGTTTTTCTTATTCTTTGTAATTATATTATTTTTGAATAGTTATTATTTTGTTTTGTCACCATTCTTTTCAATTTTTTTTTTTTTTTAATTTGTTAATCTGTTAAATTGTATAGTAAAATCGATTTTCTTTTGTTTTTAGTATTATTTTTTAAATTAGTTATTTTCCATTTATTATTATTTTGTGTTCTTTGCTTCGTCACTATTCATTTCAAATTGTTTTCATTTATTTTAATTTTGTTTACCAATCTATTAAATTGTGCTGTACAATCGTTGTCTTTTGTTTTTGTTTTTCTTGTTTTCAATTTTATTATTTCTCTACATAATTTATTAAATATTTCTTTCAATCGAGTGTCTTTTGTTTTTATTATGTTCCTCCAATTTGATTATTTTTTCAATTTTTATTACGTATTTTGTTTTCTTTCTTTAGCCACAACACTTTTAAAATCGTCTTTTGTTTTAATTTATTGTTATTAATTCGCCGAAACTTCAATAACAATGTCAAATGTTGAATTCTTGGCTTCCGGTTGGAACCGCGTGTCTCGGATTTCTCTACTGCCGACGTTTCGTTCTTCGTTGCAGAAGAACTTCCTCAGGGCTGCTGCTGGTGGTGATGCTGCTGCTGTTGTTCTTGTTGCTGCTTCGCGTTAGTCGTTGAGACTGAGTAGGTAAGTCCGTTGTCGTGGTATTTATAGGAGCCGGTGGGAGCAGCGGGGTGGAACGGTGGGCGGGGCGGAACGGTATATCGGTGCGTGACGGATCGTTAATGAGATGTTTCCAAGTATTGTGAAGGTAGAAGCCATTGTCACGGTTTAGATTGTTGGGGTGTTTGAAAATTTCTATGGATTCACGGATTTTACGGTTAAAGAAATGAGATGAGCGGGCTAGGAGTTTTGTTTCTGAAAACTGGATTTGGTGGCCGGTTTCTAGTTTATGTTCAGCTAAGGCGGAACCAGTTGTTTGTAGTAGTCTGGTGCAGCGTTCATGTTCAGAAACACGAGTGCTGACAGATCGTTTAGTTTCACCGATGTATACACGCCCACAGGAACACGGTATACGATATACTCCTTCGGATTGTAAGGGAATGTGGTCTTTCGTGGAGGGTAGGTAGTTTGAGAGTTTTGTCATGGGTAAATAAATGGATTTGATGTTTTGTCGTTTGAGGATTTTGCCTATTCGGTCCGTTATGGTGTGGATGTAAGGTAGGTAAGCCGTAGCAACTGGCGGTGCATCAGGTTCAGGGCGTGGTGGAATGGGGGTTCGATGACGAGCAATGGATCTTTGGATGTCGTGTTTGTTATAATTGTTGTTGAGAAGGACTTTTGTTATATGGTTTAGTTCAGTTTGGAGTGAAGAGGACTCTGATAGGGTAAAGGCACGATCAACTAGTGAGTTGATGACCGATTGTTTTTGAGAAGGATGATGGTGGGAATGTGCGTTCAGATAGCGATCAGTATGAGTTGGTTTGCGATACACAGAATGTCCTAATCTACCGTCCGGGAGGCGCCTCCCGGACGGTAGATTAGGACATTCTGTGTATCGCAAACCAACTCATACTGATCGCTATCTGAACGCACATTCCCACCATCATCCTTCTCAAAAACAATCGGTCATCAACTCACTAGTTGATCGTGCCTTTACCCTATCAGAGTCCTCTTCACTCCAAACTGAACTAAACCATATAACAAAAGTCCTTCTCAACAACAATTATAACAAACACGACATCCAAAGATCCATTGCTCGTCATCGAACCCCCATTCCACCACGCCCTGAACCTGATGCACCGCCAGTTGCTACGGCTTACCTACCTTACATCCACACCATAACGGACCGAATAGGCAAAATCCTCAAACGACAAAACATCAAATCCATTTATTTACCCATGACAAAACTCTCAAACTACCTACCCTCCACGAAAGACCACATTCCCTTACAATCCGAAGGAGTATATCGTATACCGTGTTCCTGTGGGCGTGTATACATCGGTGAAACTAAACGATCTGTCAGCACTCGTGTTTCTGAACATGAACGCTGCACCAGACTACTACAAACAACTGGTTCCGCCTTAGCTGAACATAAACTAGAAACCGGCCACCAAATCCAGTTTTCAGAAACAAAACTCCTAGCCCGCTCATCTCATTTCTTTAACCGTAAAATCCGTGAATCCATAGAAATTTTCAAACACCCCAACAATCTAAACCGTGACAATGGCTTCTACCTTCACAATACTTGGAAACATCTCATTAACGATCCGTCACGCACCGATATACCGTTCCGCCCCGCCCACCGTTCCACCCCGCTGCTCCCACCGGCTCCTATAAATACCACGACAACGGACTTACCTACTCAGTCTCAACGACTAACGCGAAGCAGCAACAAGAACAACAGCAGCAGCATCACCACCAGCAGCAGCCCTGAGGAAGTTCTTCTGCAACGAAGAACGAAACGTCGGCAGTAGAGAAATCCGAGACACGCGGTTCCAACCGGAAGCCAAGAATTCAACAATGGACGACGGCCGCGGAAGCCTTCAAGTTAAATTAACAATGTCAAATATCAAAATAAATCAAAAAACACACAAATTTAAACCGGTGCTTTTCAGTTGGCAACTGGTGATTTTTGTCAGCTAATCTGGTGACTTAAATTTTGGTCGATTGGCAACACTGCCGGACTGACGTTACTCAATTGTGACAAGTTGTGGCACGCATTGGCGAAGGAGTTTTTAATTTTTTTTTTATATAATTTTTAATGAAAACAGCCCAAGAACATTGCAATAATGATAAATAAACATGGGAGACTGCTAGTGTGACCTCCAAAATGCGGTTTTCAGGTAAATTTTCCAAATAAAATCACCTTATCCTAACCTAACCTCAAGAGTATTCGATGCAGTAGATAGGCGAGTATTATATTGCCTTTGCATTAACTTAATTGGTTTTTTTCTCCCAAACTAACATATAACGCACACTTACGTAATAATAATAATAACAATATCAAGTTCTTTCAAGAAAATTTTGATAAATTTATTAAACCTAACCTCACTTTTTATTATCGCTTCGTATACAAGTTTGGGACTTTGCTCGGAAGTAATTGCGTTTACCGCTTAGGCTACCCAAAGGCTATGCAAAGCTGAAATGCCAAACTTACTTTCTTTGTGAAATACACTTCGAGCCATGAGCCAACCAACTAATTATTGTGCTTGCAACCGAACAAAACGTTAATTCTGTGAAACAATATACTTTATTGGCACATTTTATATACAAATATTGTGTAATTACAAATATACAATACTTCAAAAATACAGGGGTTTTAAAAAAATAAATCTCAAAAAACACCTCTCCAATAATACACTTAAGCATATGTGGTTAATACTGTATCTACACATATGTGGTTAATACTGTATGTACACAAGTCTTTTTCAATTCCAGCGCATAGCATCTCAAACAAACGCAAAAAATATTATTGTCAGCGAATCTAATCATCGTTAAACTGACAGAACAGTGCTCAGATCAAATTAAATCATGAATCGTGGGAGATTCTATTATGCACACAATAAAGCACATCGTCCTCTTATTTACACCTTAAAACTGATTATTATGACGTTAGAAAAAATATATAAAATTAATATAACTTCGCGCAGAATATCATTTTTAAAACATAGAACGGAACTAATATCACATTACTACCTGGACGGAAACAGGCTTTCGTAAGACGGTGGCAGGTCCTTGTCTTCCTGATTTTCGGTGCTAGAATGTGCAGCCCCCGGCAAAACGTTCTGGGACTGATTCGGGGATTCACTCATCTCTATCACTCTGGCCTAAAAAAAGAAATAAGCATGAACTCTACTTATCTTTTTCTCTTTCCTAAGATTTGTATTGCTTTATAAGCAAACCTAAAGTAATTTTTTTTGCAATGAAGAACTAAACATCACCAGATAAAGACTAGAAACTCTAGGGAAGATTAACAGAGGATGCAGCAGAGGCCTCCTCAAATTAATACAGTGACTTACTGTTTGTGGCTGTGCATTCGAGGTGGCAAATTGAGGTGCCCAACATAACTTTTCGTATTTCCTGCAGATGCAAAGGCACCAAATGAATATGATAAATACTGCTAGCAGGCTCGTGATAGACGCAATCAATACTTTATTTCCAACGGACGGTTTCATATCCTCTACATCCTGAAATTTTTAAAAACTCAATGCAAAAGGATTTCCCAAACCTTATTGAATACAGCAAAACAAGTTTACCTTTTGGGCACATCCACCCTCGTCGACGCAATCGACGTACGGACAATTAAACACACCGTCCTCGAAGTATCCTTCGTACAAACAAATCTCATCCCAGCGCTCTAAGCACGGTTTATACGACAACGGACCAAATTTACATGCTGAAATCGACAACTGATTTACAATTTTAAGCAAAAAAAAAGTATAGCACACTCACGTTTATAAGTTGTGTAAACGATATAAAGATCTAAATCCTCGTCTTCGCGCAAGGCTTCCTTCGATATGAAGACATAAGTGGTTAAGTCACCATCGGGGTCAATAAACGTGTTATTAACGGCTTCCCTCTTTGAGGCGACCCCGAAAATCGAGTCCATGATCAGCTCTGCGTTGAACCTCCCGCAGAATTTCTGACTCGTGCGACCATTACGCGCCTTAAACTGCACGTAGTCGATGCACTCGCCCGTGTTCTCGTTTTTCCTTAGCGATATGTATTGGAGGACGACGATGATGCCATCGTAACGTCTGCTGGTTTCCACAGAGAAACGGCAATTAACGTGCGCGTTCCAGGTCAGTGGGTGGTAGTTTAGGCGCCTCTGCTTCACCACCAGCGCAGATTTTGGCCCGTGGTCCAGTTTTACCTTGCGCTTGGTTATTTCCGAACATAAATCCTTGTCTTCGAGGTAAACTGAAATGGTTCAGGCGATTAGGAAAGCGGAAATTCCCGGGCGTAATGAGTTTAAAACGAGAGTTAATGACGTGCACGAAAAAAGTTGAGTTGAGGTTAGCTGTGAGGTTTGTACTTACGTACTCTGTAGGGCGCTGTGGTTAGCACTAAGTCTAATAATATGATTAATACGTATATAAAGTACAGTGTGTTCTCGAGGTATTTCATTTTCGAGCGTTTTCCACCAATTAAATTACGAACTTTTTACATGATGCACGGGAATGTCAAAGTTGTCAAGTTGCAAAACATTTGCCACGATCAGTGCCGCCAACTCACGTCTTGCAATAATTATAACTAAGCCACCACCCCACATGAAGCGCTACTACAGAGTTATCAAGAATAATTGTTTAATTTGACAATTAACAGCATTTTTCTATTCGGCTATATACGTTTTGTTGGTTTATTTGACGTTACCTGAACACCAACAAGATTTTAGATTATGTGAATAAAAATTAGAGATTTAATTTGCTTTGAAATGTCAAATGACGTTTTTAAGGTGACGGGTGTCAGTGCCACCTCAAACAGTGAATCTTGACCACCTTTTACTACAGGGAGATCGAAATTGAAATATTTACATTCAATTATTAAAGTGAAGTTAGCAACATCGGGAGTTTTGGGAATATTAGTGCTCTTTCACAATAGTGTTAATGTTAAAGGTAATGTTAGCAAGGTAATGGTAATGTTAGTTGTTGCATTGTTCACAACAATGTTACTGATGTTATATATTTTGAATTTCCCTCCCAAAGGTAGGTGGAGAATGCGAGCTTATTTTTTATGTAACGTCAACTGTCAAGTCAACGATAACGTAAAGATGTGGTACTTCGACAACCATATTGTATTGGGCGAATTCTTTTAATAAATTTGCACCATACATAACTACCGAAACGCACGTTGATAGCTCAACATATATTTTGTATTTGCGTTAAGGTTATAAAATATAATTTATCTGCGATAGTTCACATACGCATGCGCCGCAGACGCATATTCATTGGCGGATGTTATTAATGATGTTAAACAACCAGAAAATTTCTGGACTTTAACATCAACATCTTACGTTAACATCACTGCTAACATTATTGTGAACATTCTATGTCTGACATCATCTTCTGGTTATTACCATTATAACATTACGTTACCACTAACATTAACATTAACACTATTGTGAAAGGGCAGTTACGGAAAGCCTAAGGCGCGACATCTTGCAATCGCTTTTTGACTTAACAAAATTCTTAAATGTTACATTTGCATATGAATTTTTTACACTAATTGAAAAACAAATTAATAACACATTAGTTATATTAGATTCTTATCGTCCCAAATTGCTGCATTTTAACAAATAAAGCGTCGGTTTTTAGTAGTAGTAGTAACAGTGTTGCCAACCGCTTGGAGTGAAATATCGCTACAATCAGAAACGAAAGACGCTGATTTCGTTATCAAAACCTAAAAGTCGCTAAATGGTCGCTACTTAACAATTTCTTTACAGATCTATTTCTAAATATTTGGCGTATTTATTAAATAAAATTTAATAACAAATAATACATTTATCGAAATTGAAAATAGGAAATCCAATCTACTTCCGGCTAATGGAAGCACGAAATTATTTCTGTTTTGATTGATGCCTTTTCTAAAGCTTATTATTATTATTATTATTAAAAAAAAACCTTCAGGGATCACGATTTAAAATGGGCATCTGTATAATACGAATATGCTCCACAATTTCTCAAAGTTTCTATTAAATTGACCCTTTTAAAATTATAGATTGCGTTATTCAACAACGCCATCTGTTGAAACTTGACGGTAGTCTTCCTTTCATTTGTTTCTATGAGGGTGATTCATTGACTTCTGACGAGTCACATTGAAAAACCACCATTCATTGCGTTTCGACTGACAGTCATTTTTGAACAGTGACAAAAAAAGGTTGCGTAATGTTATTGAACATTCAACAGTGCCATCTGTTGAGACATGTCAAAAGTTTTCTCTTTCGTTTGTTTTAATTTACTAATCTGCTGAATCTACTGCATTGTTGTGTCTCTCGTTTTATTAATTTTTTTATTAGTATTGTTAAATATTTTTACAATTTTGTTCGTTTGTTTTCTTGGTTTTGCCACCTTTTCTTCCAGTTTCTTTTTAATTTATTAATCTACTGAATTGTTCGGTAAAACCGATTGTTTCTTGTTCTTATTGGTTTGTAAATATTAATAAATTAAAAATTCACTTGTTTTTTTTGTTTTTGTTATTATTATTTTTGAATTTTATTATTTTTGAATTTTTATTATTTTGTTTTCATTGTTTTCTCACTGTTATTATAAAAAAAAAATTATCATAATCTACTGAATTGTGTTGCAAAACCGATCGTCTTTTGTTTCCGTTTTCTTTAACTTTATGTATTTCTTACGACTTTTCTTTTTTTTTATTCTTTTTTTTAATTTATTTTTTTTTAATTTATAACCCACCCAATTTTGAACTAATTTTAGATTCGTAAAAAAATAGCTACTTTTGGTTCATTCTGCGACAAGCGCCGCTACGTCGTCACAAGCTTAAAAGTGTCGCTATTCTAGCGACAAATTGCTACGATTGGCAACACTGAGTAGTAATAACTTCTGTGAAGTTAGCAAAGAGCCACTCCCTCTTCGGCATAGCAAAATTGGCTCCCAACCAGTACCACCAACGTGTAAAAAGCAGAAGTCCCCCAATGTATCCCAACAGTTACCAAAAAATCCCTAAAATTCGTTACTAGATTTAGAAAGTCATTAAAAATACGTGAAGTTATAAAAAGAATAGAAACATAAGACGGTCGATTTTACAGCGCAATTAAATAGAAAATTATGGAGACAAAACAAAGAAAGCAAAACAATAGAAATTCCAAAACAATCAAATTAAAAAATAATAATAATAAAAACAAAAAACAATCGATTTTTCAACACAATTTAATAGATTAATACCGTGCCTTCAAATGAATTCCTCATTAAAGTAAGTTGTGATCTTTTTTTTTTATAAAGTTGACTGCAAGCTATACAGGAAAGAGGGACAGTTGTCAATAACTGTCAGTGTCATATGGTCTAATCACGACATCACATAAAAAAAAACGTGTGAACTCAAAATTCAAAGAAAAACTAAATTACTTCAATTGAAAACAACATTAACGCTGAAAATGTTGTCCTTCATCTTGAATGTACAAGCGCGTTTGCCGAGTGTTGGGAGGTTATGTTAGCACAAACAATTAATTGGACAGCTGTCAGTGTTACTAACCTTTAGGAGAAAAAACACTGAAGTCATGGCCTACTTTAATTAGGAATTTAATTGAATGCGCGGTACATTAATAGGTTTCTTTTCTTTTTTAATTAAAAAGAATGACGAGAAAGCAAGGAAAATGAATTTAAGGAAACAATAGAAACAAGAGATGACCGATTCTGCTGTACAATTCGGAAGATTAAAAAAATAAAAGAAAATATCTCAGAAAAATTTTTTTTCTCAAAAATCTCCGCCGAAGCTGTTTGCTATAGAAAAAAAATTCTAAAACAATCAAATATATTAAAAAAAAATAAAATAAATCAAAAGACAATCTACGGCACAATTTAATAGATTAATAAATTTAAAAAAACAAATAAAAAGGACGTTAGGAAAGCAAGGAAAATGAAGTATGTAGTAGAATTTTGAAAAAATATGAAATAATAAATTCTAAAAAATGTCTAGGACAATTCGATTAAAAAATAAAATAAAAACAAAACAAACGACAATCGATTTACAACACAATGTAATAAATTAACAATTTTTTTTAATGAATTGTAAGGAATGGTTGGTATGACTGGGTGTGAGTTGGCGCATCTGAGGAAACATTCCGTTGGCGACACTGCAGACGGGGAAGGACGGAACGACGGCGATGGCGGGGGATTCCTTGTTCAATTACAGCGTGACGTTGACAATAAATTATTTTTGGCGTTTTGATGTTTTAATAGAAACTTAGGATAACAGAATAGAACGATGCGAAAGCAAAGAAAATGAAATATATAGTAGAATTAAAAAAAATATTAAATACAAAAAAACAATCAAAATAAAAGACAATCGATTTTACAGCACAATTGAAAATTTTTTATTGCCGGATTTCTCAGTTGTTTGAGTTTTGAGTCGATAGCCATCTTTTGATACGACGACGAGTTACTTGATTTGAGTTACTAGATTTCTAAAAAAAAAAAAAATACTTTTTACTTCGTTCATTTGCTCCTCTATTTTTTAAACAGGGGCCCATCGTCGCTTTGGTTTTTTCGATTAATCACTTCTCGAAAACTAAAGCACATAGCATTTTTTAAATTTCTTTCCCATGCCCTCGGACATTACTTCTTCTCTTTGGCGAAACAATTGTCATTCACCCTGTAGGAGTAAAACAAATTTTCTGATCCTAAAAAAATTTGTAATATTCAATCAATACACTTAAAATTACATAAAAAGAAAAAAAAAATATATATAAATATTTGACCTAAGCTGAACAGTTTTTTATCACAAGGCAACTCGTGATCCGAACACATCAAATTAATTTGAACTAATTCAGAGAATTAATAGCGTTTAACCCCTGCATGACGGGTCATTTAAAATGAAACAATCCTCCATTTGCTTGATGAGATCGTGCACCGAAGGCCTGGACTTCATATCATGTTGCAAGCATGATTTAATCGTGTCTAGGATAAACGAGGGAACCCCCTTGGCCTCGGGGTATTTAATTTGCTGCTTTGGATCGGCGATTGCCATCATTTTAGCGTAGGGGTGCCCTATGTGTTGAAAGGGTGTTCGTCTGTAGACAAGTTGATACAGTATGCACCCCAAAGACCAGACGTCCGACTTAAAACTCACCTAAAATAAAAAAAGATGCTTACTTGAAACAAATCAAAAGTACGTTCGCTTTCCTTACTTTATATCTGGAGGAGCTTGTCCCGCTACTATCACTGCTTAAAGCCTCCGGGCTTATATAATTGAATGAACCCACCGCGACGTCTTTAATCACCGAAGTCATGTCGCTTTGAATGCAGGAGGCGATGCCGAAATCAATGAGCTTCAGCACCGATGATATCTGTAGGAAGTTGGCTGGTTTGAGATCCGAGTGTATCACATCTGAAATCTTTTTGTCTCACAGCTGTATTAAGCAAGCAGTAATTTGAATACCGTTATCGTGGATTTCCTTGACGGCATACAACATTTCCATCCAGTAATAAACCAGTTTGAACGTCGGAAGGCTTTTGCTTGATAGGTCTTTTAAAATTTTGGACAAGTCTGCATCGCCTTTTTCCAGCACCATCAGTAACACCCTCTCAGATTCAATGATTTCACTAAACAAATGCACACTATGAATTTCCTGTTTCAAATTAAAAAATTGCTTACTCACTAAGAAAAGAGGCGAATAATGCGATCGCACTTCTGCAGTTTCTCCAAGAGCTTAACCTCGTTCATGTACCCCATCACTAGGGTCTTATCGCCCGTTAAGTTGACCCTCTTGATGGCGCGCATGCTTTTCGTTGTTAGATCGAAGCAGTTCCAAACCACGGAGCTGCCGCCCTTTCCTAGTTGGTTCAGCGCGACATAATCAGCCCCCTTCACGGTGATCACATTAAAGTCTGCGTCACCTTGTAATTTAATGCGTTTGCTTTCTTGCTTCTCATCTACTAAAGCATCCATTTCGGCAATCTCACTGTTCTCAAGCTCGCGATCGAGATTTCTTTCCTGTAAAACACTGCCCCGCTTCACGAGGGGCCTCTGTACACTCATCGGCCTGTAAACGTTCGACTCCGGAGTTCGTTTCAGCATCGACATCTTCGTTAAAGGCGTGTTTAAATACGAATCAGTGCTAATGGTGTATTGTATTCGCGGAAGCTCCAGAGACTTCGGCGTGGATTTGAGGCGAACTCTGGGCGTCACGAACTTGTCGCGCTTGAGTGAACTCGGCGTGGAAAAATTGCTGGGTGTCGCAGGGGTTACTTTGAGGTTCGGGGGTTTAACGAAGAGGTTCTCTTTCTTTTCGATTGGGTCTTCCTCGGGTATACTCGGTAAGGACTCGAAGGAATTTTGATGTTTGGGGGCGCTGGACGACTCGTTTTCTTCTTGCGTGTCCGTCTCAGATTGTTCCATGTCATCGGTTTCGCTTTCGCTGTTGGACAGGTCGAAGGTGGGCAGAGGTTCATTTCTGGCTTCGTCTAACTCTTTCTGGAAGACACTTAGGGGCAGGGGTTTGAAACTTAGGCGGATAGGAACTGATTCGGAAGTGGCGGTTTCCCTGAAAAGAAGTTAATTACTCAACTGAAATAGCTCAACATTTCGTGGGGGGTACCTTCTGAAGTCATCGCAGGGCTCTGATGAAATCATTATTTCTAAAAGCGATTGAGTTTATTATAATGTGCGTGCTTTGTGTAGCTACTTTTTTATTTCAATGAAAAATGCTCACACTTTTTATTTAAAAATCAAATTCGACGTCATTGTTTTCGCTTGACGCAAGTTTAATTGCACTACCAACCCCTTAGCGTGAAAGTCACTAAATACAGGACGCAAGCGACCGTTGATAATTTTATCATCACCCACGGGGGCGATTTATTTTAATAACCTGTGATTCAATGAAACTTTCACCAAGGAGTGCCACTTTTGTAATGAGTAATTACACTTACACGATTTAGTAACTTTTATCGCTGAAACCTGACTTCGTTTAGTTCTCGTATCTTGTAAACCGGACTTTTATTTCTAGGTTATGTTGGTTTCAATTTTGTACTATTATTTTGGATCTTTGGCTACCTTCTTCGTGCTTTTCCAATATTCTATTGAATGCATTATACCTAAATATGGTTCTTTCTTTGTTTCGTAATGGATTTCCGGATCATTTTTGAAAATTGCATTTTGCAATTGACAACTGAACCGTGACAAAGATAATTCGATCAGCAAAACAAAACCAATCCCCTTTGTATGACAACATAAGAAAAAAAATCAATCTGACAGAATTCACAAATGTCATTTTGAAATGTCACCTTTTGTGTACCTCAGACATGCACGTTATATCTGTCTTTATTTAACTTGGAAACAGATTAATAAGAAGGTAACTAATCTTTTATTTGGCACCTTTGCTGGTGTCCATTTTAAATAGTGAAAATAGGCAACCCATTCTACTTCCATGCATTTAATACATTATAAAAGCGCAAAGTTATTTCTGATTTGGTCGTATATGATGGCTTCAGGAATAGTTGAGTGCTCACGTGACTCCTAAAGTTTGAATGTGCCGCTCTACAATAATTTTTTGTTGTCCTCACGGCGCGGCGTTGTCTAGAAATAATTATTGATATCCTTGATACTAAATAATAATAAAAGATAATAAAAAGTTTCAGATGCAATCCTCCAATCATTGTTGATCACGTTGCATTATACATTTGGCAACAAGTTTAGTTGTGTGCAGCAATTGTAGATGTCGTCGCTATAACCGAAATAATTTAAAGTTGGCAGAAGTGGAATCATTCGATTTCTTGTCATTTGAGGTTGTGATCGGGGTCGCCGAGTGGCTTAGAAACGTGGGAGCTCACACGTTGCTTAGTGACCACCAAGTCATGTCAAGATGACGTATAACAGCAAACGTCAAGGTGACAGACGTCAAGAAACGTCAAAATGATAGACGTCAAGAAACTTTTTAAAAAAAGCTTTTAATTGAAAGCGAATTCGATTTTTAAAATGCATTTTTTTTCGATTTGTCGTCTTTCCCCAGTTATTAAGAAGCATATCCTCAATTTGTCGAAAGATGTCGCTGCGAAAATTTTCTTCCAAATTTGAAATTGTGTTTCTCCACTAACGTTGAGTTATTAACAAAAAAAAACAGAAATATTTAAATTGAAATCTAAAAGATATTAGTCAATTTATCATTAGATGTAGCTCTTGAACGCCGTTGTAATTTTCAATTTATCAAATAGATGTCGCATTCAAAACAAGTTCGGCTTTAGAAATATAAATCTTTCGTTTTGTCGATAGATGTCGCTGAGAAAATATTTTGCCTCTTTTATACGTCAAGAAACGTCATAATGACAGACGTCAAGATAACAGACGTAAGAAACGTCAGAATGACAGACGACGAGAAACGTGGGGGCTCACACAAAACATGTCACGATATCAAATAACAACAAACGTCAAGGTGACAGAACTCAAGACGACAGACGTCGAGAAACGTCAAAATGACAGACGTCAAAATAACAGACGTAAGAAACGTCAGAATAACAGACAACGAGAAACATGGGGGCTCACACGTTGCTCAGTGACAAATCATGCCACGATATCAAATAACAACAAACGTCAAAGTGACAGAACTCAAGCGACAGACATCGAGAAACGTCAAAATGACAGACGTCAAAATAACAGACGTAAGAAACGTCAGAATGACAGACGTCGAGAAACGTGGGAGCTTACACGTTGCTTAGTGATCAACAAATTAGGTCACGATGACAAATAACACGTCAAGGTGACAGACGAAAAGAAACGTCAAAATGATAGACGTCAAAATAACAACGTAAGAAGCGCCAGAATGACAAACGTCGAGGAACGTTTACAAAAAATAAAAAATAAATAAATAATGAAATGTAAAGAAACAACGAAACTTGGTTTGATTTTCAATAACTTCGTCGATTTTTTCTTTTGTTTTCGGCCTGGTTTTTGCTTGCTTACTCGTTTGGTTTTCGGTCGATTGAGAATCGACGATCTTCTTTTGTTTTGTTTTTTGTTCGTCCAACTCTGCATCCCCTAGTTGTTCGTTTCAATTCTCTTTTGTGGAATACGGATAAATAAATTAATTAACTAATGGTGGATTTCACAAACGTTACTTAAATTCAAACGTTAAAAGCGAGCGTTACGATGATTACATGCGTTGAAGGTATAGGAATGATTATTATTAATCGTTAATTGAATTTGAGTAAGTTTTGTTTAATTCAGCGTAAGTGATTTACTATCAGTTTCTTCCGAAGACGTAAAACGCTTCATTTTACCTGCAATCTATCGTTGAGATTTTTTTTTTACTTTAATCAACGGGCTAAGCGATCGAGCGAAGACAAAAGAACTTTATTCGATCCACTTACGGAAAGCGTGACTTTTCATTCAACGTAACCACCAGTGCCGTACCTCTCGTATTTTGGATACGATTTTTGACCAATTCGATCTCAAAAACTTAGACTTTATAAATATATATATATGGCATAGATTTTCTTAATGGTTTTTTTGTCGAATGTTATACAGTCACCCTGTACATAATTAGGTGTGATGAGTAATGATAACGGACAATACATTTGTTTTCGTTTTCTCGGTGATTCTAATATGAGAACAACAAATTTTTAATTGATGGTTATTTATAGTTTGTTTTTCGTACAAATCCGTTGTGTTTTGAGTCTTCTTATTTTCAGTTCTTTATATTTATTTATTTTGTGTGTAATATTATCGTAACGGACAAGAAAAGTCTTGAATTTGTGTTTCTTGTTAAATATTAAATTTTGCACTGGAAGGTTTACGTCAATTTCTTCTAGAATGTTAGTTTTTTTTTTATTCAAATTTCCCATTTTCATTTTTTTTGCATAAATCCCATGTCTGATGTTTGAAAAGCACGTGAGAATGTTGCCTCATTGTCAGTCAGATAAGAAATGAACATAATATACCGGTTATTGAATCAAATCGAGAACACAGGAATGCAATGAGAATAAAGAACGCATGTTAATACCGTTTTCGATTCACCAGCACCGGTTGCACTCAGTGTGTTTGCATTTTTTTTAAACCTCGTGTAATAACAAGGGATGTAAATAACTTGAGTGCGGACTAAGAAAGAATAATTAAATTACTGGAAAAAGTATAAGATGCAAAAGGAGAGACAAACATGAGATAAGTAGAAGTGAAAAGAAGAAGGACCAAAAAAGTCACATGGTTGAATATACCGGTCGTTGTTGTAAAGCGAGAACATAGGCGATACAACAGACAGAAAAAGGGCGTAGGGACGCAAGAGATGGCGCTTCCTTACTTATAACACAATACTATCTCGTTCGCACTTCATAAATTTCGTAGCATTTTCGATTGACCGTACTATTTTCTTGATGTATCTTTTTTTCGTTCTTAGGTATCTGTCTCACCCTGTACATATATTTTCTTTTCTTTTTTAGAAATGTCATCTTGCTTGTTAATTTATTTTTTAATTAATCAATTTAAAAAAGAAACAAAACAAATCAGTCTTATCGACTAATGAGAAGTACCAGCAACACCACCAGCAGCAGTGACACCGCCAGCAGCAGCAGCGGCCCTGAGGAAGTTCTTCTGCAATGGAAAACGAAACGTCGGCAGTAGTTGATTTGCTCGGCATTTGTTTCTAGTGAATTATTTTTTGCTTCCAGTGATTATTTAAGCTAAATGTTCAGGCCACGACCTACTAGATTTCACGAGACAGAGCTCTTAACCGGCAGTTGTGACGCGGTTCCAACCGGAAGCCGATTCAATTAAAAACAAAACAAACAAACGCATAAAATTAGCAAAAAAATATTAAAAATGACGAACGATTGATTTATTATTTACTTATTACAAATTATTAATTAATAAAAAAAAAACAAAAGAAGCAAGCAAATCGGGAAAAAATTGTTAAAAATATTGAAACAACATTGACGAACAAAACAAAAGACGATCGATTGATTTATTATTTTCTTATTACAAATATTGATAAATACGCCAAGAAAAAAATGAAAAATCAAATTAAACGCTCCGTGTTTTGAGAACGGTTTATCTTAGGGCCTTTATTTATTAGTGTATTATTTACTGTACTTGAGCGAAAGATTACGTGCACCTCACGTCATGGGCCTCCCTGTATAATGACATAATAAAAAAAAAGAGTAACAAAATTATAAATCTATTACCAGGTAATGGGAGAAACAAATAAACAAAACAAATAACAATAATTTTCAATTAGTTTACTTTTAGAAGACGACTTGAAATCATCCTGTTTGGGTAAAACGTAAGTAATAGACCTTTTTGCGCCCTTGAATAAATTTTTGCGTTTCATTTATTTACCATCTTTCCTTCCAACTAAGTCGAGAGTACCTAATTGAATTGGCTTCCGGTCGGAACCGCGTCATGACTGCTTCTACTGGCAGTAGAAACAGTCGTGACGCGGTTCCCACCGGAAGCCAATTCAGTTTTGGACAACGATCGTGGAAAAATTCCTATAATCACAAATTAATAACATTACTTGTTAAATACTGTTAATAATTATTTATAACAATACATACTTGTCAAAGTAGCGAAACAAATGTTAAAGACTGCTTAGTAAATAGAACGATGCCATGAAAAAAAAATTAAAAAAGTATGATTCTAATAAAAAATCAAAGATGGCGCCACGGCTCGAGATTATGACGTCAGAAAGAAAAAATGAAAAGCGTCAGTGTGCGACAAACAATTAGTTACTTAGCTTCAGTTTGAAACTTCTTTTTGTAAAACTTATAATAACGTCTCTGCCGTCGATTTTCTCTACTCTTTGTTCACCCTGTATATTATTAAAAACGGAAATAAATACATTTTTGTTAGTTTCGTCTGATTTCATGACCAAAAAAAAAAAATCCGTAGTCATGCATTAACAACATTACTTATTAATTACCGTTAATGATTATTTATAACAATACTTGTCAAATTTTTTTTTTTAATGAAGACGTTATGGTAACGAAACAAATGTTAAAGACTACTGAGTAGAATGATGCAATGAAAAAAGTAAAAAAATAAGATTCTGATTAAAAAAAATCATAGATGACGTCAGAGCTCGAGATTATGACGTCAGAGCTCGAGATTATGACGTCAGAGCTCGAGATTATGACGTCAGAGCTCGAGATCGTGACGTCAGAGCTCGAGATTATGACGTTAGAAGAAAAAATGAAAAACGCCAGTTTGTGACAAATAATTAACTTTTGTTTGAAATTTTCTTTTGTAAAACTTAGAATAACGTTTCTAGCGTCGATGTTTTATTCACCCTGTATATCGTAGATATGTTTTTGTGTAACATTTTTCCTATTTTCGTTCGATTTCATGAATAAGAAAAATTGCTATAATAACATTATATTCATTGGTAATTGTTTAAATAATAAAACATAAGATTCTAATAAAAAAAAAAACATAGATGGCGACACAGTCCAAGATCATGACGTCAGAAGAACGTCACAAATAATTGACTCCTCAACTTTTTTTTGTAATAACGGTTCTAGAGTCGACGTTCCTTACTCACTGTTCACCCTGTATACATGAAGTTAAACATGGAAATAAAAAACGTGCATTCAGAATAATTCGTTATCAAGAAGGTTCTGAATTTGCTTTTATTTTATGACGGTACGTCGTAGCTTCGTGCATATGTCGGAACCTTGAATAACTGCGAGCTGTCAACAGCGTTAACTGTCAAACGAGGTTTTGTTTACATCCTCGAGGAATTTCTTCATCCTGTATATTGTTAATAACGGAAGTAAATACAGGTTGTGTCCTAAGAATGTTCCAAAATTTGAGGATATGATTTTCGTTAATATTTTAAGAAAGAACGTTTGACCTCAAATACGCATTGAGGAGGCCATGATCGAAAACAAAACCTGCATTCAGAATAATCCGTTATCAAGAAGGTTCTGAATTTGCTTTTATTTTATGACGGCACGTCGTAGCTTCGTGCGTATGTTGCAACCTTGAATAACTGCGAGCTGTCAACCGCGTCAACTGTCAAACGAGGTTTTGTTTACATCCTCGAGGATTTTGGTCATCCTGTATATTGTTAATAACGGAAATAAATACAGGGTGTGTCCTAACAACATTTTTCTTTCTTTCCTAAACCCTTATTATAAAAAGAAAGGAATTTTATTTCCTTGTGCTGTCAGTTGCAATAAAAAAGGGAATAATTAATTCGGAGGGCATCTTCTACGTCGCTCATGCACGGAATGACTTACGAAACTTCAAAGGCGATTTATCAGCGCGCGATAAACCCAAGATTGCACCTGTAAACATTTTTGCCATGATCGGTTCTGTGAATTTATCTAATCAAGAATCTAATTGTATCGAGGGACATATTTCCTTTGATAATCGCTTTAAGACTTAGATTAATGGATGTGCGGTGGCAAAGATGGTGTTGTGCTTCCTCTTAATTTAAGAATACATCCGCTCAATAAGTAAGTAAACAATATTATTATTGGCTCAGCTAAACGACCCGACCTTTTCTTTAATCGCTTAATCCCTCGATTAAATTTACAAAGCGATTTTTGTATAATCTCCTAGGATTATATGGCTTGATTAAAGTTACTGGCTTTTATTAATCAAATTTTTGGAAAGCTAAGGAATGTCATCTTAGTGTAAATGCGGCTGACATAAATCACCGACTTATTGCATTCTTTGTGTTTATGACAACGAGTATTATGGTTGTCGAATTGAAGCGGCAGTTTCCGGTTTTACATGCGCTATCATTTTATCAGTCAAAATACGCAGATGATGAACAAAAGTTTTTCGCGGAAGTCATTTCAAAAGGCCCCTGGAATTATTAAATATATGTATATTTTTTTCCACCTGAGTCACAGTAATTTTATCAATATCAGTTAGGTAGCTACGTAATTGTGATTAGCGGAGAATTTGCGCCGAAATTGTGAATTGTGATGATAGAGAAAAAAGCAGCGCGTTTACATTGGCCAAACCTTAGTAGAAAAGAAAAGCAACGATTTTCGCAATGACTAGAAAAGCAGTCTTTTTCGTGTAATAAAAAAAAAAGAATAATACTAAAATATTTAATTAAAACTATGGAGGGTGAAAAAAAACCCTCGTCTATTTCCAAATGCAAATTCAATTCGTTTAATTCATCGAAATTGTTTTTTGCGTATACAGGGTGCCAGTTAGTTAAAGAAAAGAAGTAGGTTAGGATTAATAGTTGCGCAGATGTGACTGTCAACTGTTTTATTTCTCTTACGGGCGCCATCTTAGATCTTCACGCCTTGGCGATTTAAAAATTAATTTCAAACCAGTGGGTTAGGTTTTATTTCTAACAATTGCTATACGACAATAGAGTCACAGTAAGTTATCGATAAATGTCAATTAGGGATTAGTAATTTTCTAATCTAGTTATGGAGACCATAAACACAAACGTGATTAGATTTACTATCGCACCAATGTTTTAAACACTTCGAACGTGGTACCCTTGGCTACCGTGAGACAATCAAAAGAAATAGGTTAGGATTAATAGTTTCGCTTATATGACTGTCAACTGTTTCTTATGGACACCTTTGTTTGTGTGTTTGAGTTGATATTTCTCATTAGAATGTGATTTAGTTCCTGCCTGTACTCACGTACGCCCAGAAACGCAATCAATTAACTTGCGGGGGCTCGCACTTTGCCCATTGACCGATGAAACACGTCATAATGACAGATAACCACAAAACATCGGGAATGTCAAATTGACAAACAATAAAATGACAGTTGTCAGAAACGTCAAATTGACAGACATCGAGAAACGTCAGATTGACAACGTCAAACAATAAATCTGTTTGTTATCCTGCACTGGTGTACACCAAAGCCTACTTTTTCGCAAAATACGCTTTAATGCAACCTAAAATGTTTGTGTGTGTGTCAGTATGAATGACTATCATTCATATTGACACATTATCAAAGAATTTAGGCTTCATTAAAGCATATTTTACAAAAAAAAAAAAACCTGTACAGCAGTGGAGGATAACTACACAGCCAGCAGCAGCAGTCATGGAGAACGAAACGTCGGCAGTAGAAGCACTCGTGACGCGGTTCCAACCGGAAGCCAATTCAATCAAACCGACCTAACGTCAGGGAGATAGATACGTACGAAGCGTCACGTGACATTTGCGTAACAAAGCAACGATGACAATCGTCACAAATAAACGCGACGAATTCAGGCAACCCCTAGAGTAAACGAATGAGATACAGTTCTGACCATCGGTGATCCGATTACGCATTTTAACCAATGAAGCAGAGTTAATTCGAAAAGCTTTTACAAAAGACAGAGCCTTGGCCGCTTTAACTTCAGTGCGTACTATGCAGCCTATTGTTGGGAACACTCACTAAAGCCTCCCGTACAGCCAATTGTCATAGGCAACTCACCAAAGCCTTCCGTGTCGAAAGCACCTCCAAAGTCTTCCGTGCAGCTTATTGTCGGAAGCACTCATGCAACCCTTCCGTGCAGCCTATTGTCGGAAGCACATACAACCCTTCCGTGTAGTCTATTGTCGGACGCACGCACAACCTTTTCGTGTAGCTTATTGTAGGAAGCATACACCGCACACTGTTCTTATCGAGAGCAACACTTCTACTCCACACAACCATCGCCGCCATCGAAGCCAGCCGATGGAGAAGACCTTACCTGGTCTGCAACATACGAGAAGGGCAAATTAAGTTCTTAAACACTACCAGGTCGAGGTTATACGTAGCAGTCCGTGATGGCGTATTTTATATCATTTTATATTCGAATCCGTGGCAGTGTCCTTGTGACACGAAAATTCAAAGTTGGGTTCAAAGAACGAGGGGTGACATTGACGTTTTCAACATCGGCCGTGTGGATAAGAAGAATCCGATTTGTATTGTGACAGACGGCCTCGAATGCATGGAAGAAGAGGATGAGGAAATTTACAATATAGGGAAGTTGACGAAACGCTAACGTTTGCTTAAAATAACAGTAAGCAAAGCAAAACCGAAGGGTGTAAAGTCCATATGTCGCGTCACTGTTCAAGGTCACACCTCCCGTTGGTGTTGTCCACCACCGGTGGACGACTTCAAATCCGAACAGACAGGGGAGAAAGGCTCAGTATGACCTTTGTCTGCTAACGCGAATATTCCAACAAAGGTTGGCCTCAGATTGTGAGAGAAAGATAGAGTAGTCATTGTTCAAGGTCACACCTCCCGTTGGTGTTGTCCACCACCGGTGGACGACTTCAAATCCGAATAGACAGGGGAGAAAAGCGCCAGTATGACCTTCGTTTGCTAACGCGAATGTTCCAACAAAGGTTGGCTTCAGATATCACCACAGAAGGTAGAGCAGTCATTGTTCAAGGTCACACCTCCCGTTGGTGTTGTCCACCACCGGTGGACGACTTCAAATTCGAACAGACAGGGGAGAAAGGCCTCAGTATGACCTTCGTCTGCTAACGCGAATATTCCAACAAAGGTTGGCCTCAGATATCACCACAGAGAGGTAGAGTAGACAAGGGGATATGAATATAAAACCTAAATAACAAAAGACAAGTATCGTTACGGCCTGAATTACGCATTGTCATAAATACCTGATCGATGTGGTCGAGATCAGGTTTCGAACAGGATAACCGTCAGCTAATGCGGTCTTACGATATTCCCATAATGGTTTGTACCAGATATCACCACAGAAAGGTAGAGTAGATAAGGGGATAAGAATATAAAACCTAAATAACAAAAGAGAAGCATGCGTTACGGCCTGAATTAGGCATTGTCATAAATACCTGAGTGATTTGGTCGAGATCAGGCTTCGAAAAGTATAATGCGGCCTTTCGATATTCCCACAATGGTTGGCACCAGATATCACCACAGAAAGGTAGAGTAGACAGGGGGATAAGAATATAAAAACTAAATAACAAAAGAGAAGCATGTGTTACGGCCTGAATTAGGCATTGTCGTAAATACCTGATCGATGTGGTCGAGATCAGGTTTCGAAAAGGATAACCGTCAGCTAATGCGGCCTTACGATATTCCCACAATGGTTTGTACCAGATATCACCACAGAAAGGTAGAGTAGATAAGGGGATAAGAATATAAAACCTAAATAACAAAAGAGAAGCATGCGTTACGGCCTGAATTAGGCATTGTCATAAATACCTGATCGATATGGTCGAGATCAGGTTTCGAACAGGATAACCGTCAGCTAATGCGGTCTTACGATATTCCCATAATGGTATCACCACAGAAGGGCAGAGTAGACAAGGGAATAAGAATATAAAACCTAAATTACAAGAGAGAAGCATGCATTACGGTCCGAATTACGCATTGCCATAAATACCGGATTGATTTGGTCGAGATCAGGCTTCGAGAAGCATAACTGATGCTTAAAGGTGCATGGGGTGACAATTCCACAAGATTCTGTAGCGCTTCGGGGTCGAGGGGGTAACAAAAGAAGGGGGTTTTTAAAAGAAGACAGTCGAACTACGCCGGGGAATGAGTAAAATGTAACAGTATGGTGAAGCGTAGGTGATGGCTTTTGTTTACTGGTGCAGTATGTTGAAACCTGAGGAAGTGCACGTATGCACATAACTGTCTTTTGAGTACAGGGTGACCCGAAATACTAGAAATAAATCAACCGAATTTTCAACAGTAACAGTGGAACTCAAACAGAAGCAACATACCTAAGATAGTTCCTACGAGTTTTTGGACGCATCCTCTCGGAGGAATCTTTTCAATATTTTCTAAAGAGTTTTTAGTTTTTTAAATTCCCAGAAACTAAAGTTCTAAAAATAAACTTTTACGTTCCTTCCAGAAATGGCGCATCGATGGATGGGTTACGAACCTGAAACCGAGCCGCTTTACCAAGAAACTAATATGTAAGTGCTTTTTAATACCTCCTTGCACTCCCTCCATTTTTTTTTTTGGAAATTATTTTCCAGACGGAGAGAACAAGAAACGAAAAAATGGGACGTCTTCAGGGACCCCCCGAAGAAAGTCGCCACGGGCTCCATGGTCGAGCACAGGTATGTCAACCTAGGCGAAAAGATTGCGAAAGTTTCGGCCTACGTCATCACCTTCATCGTGGTCCTAGGATGCGCGGCGCTATCCAAAGGAACGTTCCTATTCATGACGTCGCAGATCTCCGACACCGTCATAAGACCCGTCTGCGAAGGACCTGATGGTAACTGGGATTCCCCTCCGCGCACCCGCTCGCGAATTGAATTTTCGCCTTTCCAGGTCCGTACGATCGATACACCGTGACTTTGACCCCCAGGGAAAAAATAGCTTGGATGTGGATTATCCTTTTCACATTTTTCGTGCCCCAACTCGGAACCTTGTTCAGATCTGTGAGGATCATCGCTTTCAAATCGTGGAAGAAACCGACGGTCCTGGATTTTCTATCCATCTTCATAACGGAGTCTCTACCAACCATGGGGCTGGCGCTTTTGGTCTTCAAGATTTTGCCAAGTTTGGACGTCGTGAGGGGGGCCATGTTGACCAATTCCGTCTGTTTGGTTCCCGCAGTTTTAAGTGAGTCACTATGTCTAAATAAAGCGCTTCTGTAATCATCTTATCTACCATAATTTTTTTCTAATTGGCGATAAGTTTGAATTTTAATTCTAGATCTTATCTCAAGATACCGGACGGTTACCGACGATGACGACAAGAAAACCAGAGACCCAAACGTCTTCTTGAAAATCATCTTGGACGTGGTCTCCATCATAGGCCAGGTTTCGGCTCTCATAATTTGGCCGATTATATACAGCGATAGAGTCGAGAGTTGGTCCAACATTTACTTGATCCCCCTTGCGGTGTTCCTCATTTCTTTTGGCTGGTGGGAGAACTATGTATCCGACGATTCAAACTTGGCCTTCATCCGCGTGCTCGCCGAAAGCAAAAAGAAGTTCGAGAACAGTCGCTATTACGTCTACATTTTCGTGTCGATTTGGAAGTGCGCCCTTTTTTTCGGGTTTATGTTCATATCGCCCCCTGAAGGCGTCAATCGAAAAGCGATGTTTGAAGACTTCGTGTTGGCCTTCACAGATCATCACCTGGTCAGATATCCAGTGGTGAGTTTGAATCAACATCACCAAATTGATCACATCAACATTATTAAATTCGTTAGGAAAACCAAAACCAATCGGCTGTGATTATGGAAACCTACGGAGAAGTCATTGATATAATTGGGCTGGCGCCCGTATGGGTCTTCCTCATCAACATAGCCGCGACGTATGTCTGCTACGCCTTCGGAAAATTCGCCTGCAAAATCTACATCCAAGGTTTCTCCTATGCCTTCCCCATAAATCTGGCGGTTCCCGTAACCGTCACCGTCCTAATCGCAATGTGTGGTGAATACGTCCGAGATCCCTGCATCTATTTCGACCACATACCCATTTACCTCTTCTACAATGTCCCCGAAATAAACTACCTGGGGAATTTCCTTTCGGAAGACCACGTTTGGGTCTGGCTGCTTTGGTTGTTGTCGCAAGCCTGGATCACCGCCCATATTTGGAGCCCGACGTGCGAAAAATTGGCCAGCACGGAGAGACTGTACGTCCGGCCGATGTTCGATCCGTTTCTGATAGACCAAGACATAGCTTTGAACCGACGGCGAAACGACAAGCCCATCAAGGTGGAAGAGGAGGAACTCAACGCCGACGACTTCCTCTTTGTAGATGACTCAAGTCAACTGGACCAGAAGACCGTGGATGAAAATGATTCCACAACAAGGATCTACGCGTGCGGCACCATGTGGCATGAAACCAGAGAGGAGATGATGGAATTTTTAAAATCGATCATGCGACTGGACGAAGACCAATCCGCAAGGAGGATCGTCAAGGAGTTCCTGAAGCTGGACATTCCCGACTATTACGAATTCGAAAGTACCTTCCCACCAATCGCTTGATCCATCCAATTTTTACACTTTTGGGTTTTAGCGCACGTCTTCTTCGATGATGCTTTCGTACGCGTTTCCCAGGACGACCCGGATCCTCAGATTAACCAATTCGTGAAAGAAATGGTCCAAGCCGTTGACGATGCGGCTTCCGAGGTGCACGAGACCGTGATTAGGGTGCGCCCTCCGAAGAAGTACCTCACTCCTTATGGTGGCAGATTAGTCTGGACCTTGCCGGGGAAAACCAAAATGATTGCTCACTTGAAGGACAAGAAGAAAATCCGGGCGAAAAAACGATGGTCTCAGGTCATGTACATGTACTACTTACTGGGGCACAAGTATGAAAATCCTAGGCATTTCTGGGGATGTGGTTATGAAAATGAGATTGCAGGTTAATGGAGCTCGATATTTCGGTGGCGCGGAAGGAATTGCGCGCGGAAAATACTTACATCCTCGCGTTGGATGGGGACATCGATTTTCAGCCGAAAGCCGTGCATTTGCTCGTGGATTTGATGAAGAAGAACAAGTCCTTGGGGGCGGCTTGCGGCCGCATACATCCCCTTGGGTCAGGTCCTATGGTGTGGTATCAGATGTTCGAGTACAGCATAGGTCATTGGCTGCAGAAAGCAACGGAGCACGTCATTGGTTGTGTGTTGTGTAGTCCTGGTTGTTTTTCCTTGTTTAGGGGCAAGGCGCTCATGGATGATAGTGTTATGAGGAAATACGCGTTGAAGTCCTCAGAGGCAAGGCATTACGTTCAATACGATCAAGGTAGGTCCTTTCTTGACCCTCGTGAAATTCTAGCTCTGACCTTGTCCTAATATCCAATTAGGTTCATTCTCCTCCAGGTCTCGTCTTTGTTGAGTTGTTTTTTTGTAATTCTTCAGCTCCAAGGCTTTTCGTTTCTTCAGGTCTCACCTCGCCACGTTTTCTTTTCAAATTTCTTCATTTGCCCTCTCATCCCTTCCTACTTGGTTTTTTCCCAATGGTTCAGGTCTTCTCTTTTTGGCCATATCATGACGTTTTCTCCAATTATTCAAATTTCTTCATTTCCCATCTCGTCCCTCTTCTTGCCCCATCATTCATCCCATGCTCTATTTCTCTAGCTTCCATTCTTGCTCTTGATTTGCAGGTGAAGATCGTTGGCTTTGTACGCTATTACTTCAGAGGGGCTACCGCGTGGAGTACTCAGCCGCCTCTGATTCTTACACGCACTGTCCAGAAGGGTTCAACGAATTTTACAATCAGCGTCGTCGGTGGATGCCATCAACCACGGCCAACATCCTCGATTTGCTCGCCGCTTCCAAGCAGACCATAAAAGTGAACGACAACATTTCCTTCGGATACATACTGTATCAGGTACGGACCATTAGGGTTGCTAATTTTGAGCCCCAATGATCGAAGGTCACGCGGTTTCGCGTTCGTCCCCATGCAAATCGAAAGAGAAACCACGGGACCTTCAATCATTGACACTGTGGTAAAATGAATGTGAGATTGACCTTAAAGTTTTTTTTCCAATTTGAGGGAGTATTGATGGTTGGTACCGTGCTTGGCCCCGGAACGATCTTCCTCATGTTGGTGGGTGCGTTCGTGGCGGCCTTCCAACTCGATCAGTGGTCCAGTTTCATCTGGAACGTGGTTCCGATTTTGTTCTTCGTTTTGGTCTGCACCTTCTTCACCAACGATAAAATCCAGTTGTTCGTGGCGGGCATTCTCAGCGGTATTTACGGCCTCATCATGATGGCGGTGCTGGTGGGAGTGGCCCTGCAAATCAGCAGTGACGGCTTCCTGGCGCCCTCTTCGCTCTTCTTCTTCTGCGTCGCGGCTCAACTGATCCTGACCGCCTTCCTGCATCCGAAAGAACTCAACTGTCTTAAGTACGGCCTCGTTTACTACGTCACCATTCCCAGCATGTACATGTTGCTGGTTATCTATTCGGTCTTCAACATGAACAACGTCTCTTGGGGGACCAGGGAAGTCACCGTTGTCCAAAACGCAGCTCCGGTAGGTAAGACACGCCGTCACGTAAAGCGAATGATTTCAGGGGGTGTGGTTGATTTTAGGCTGCGGGTGGTGGGGAAAAAGCTGAAGACGCAAAGGCCAAAAAAGAAACCAAAAGCAAATCGCGCGTGTTTCGCTTCTTGGGCGGCAAAGACGAGGATAACACCGGCAGCTTAACGTGTTCCATGGCTAGCTTGTTTAAATGCATGTGCTGCACTCACAAGGATGATAAAGAGGAGAACCAGTTGAAGCAGATCGACGGCAAAATCGAAGCGCTTATAAAAAAGTTGGAGGCCATCGAGCGGGGTGAGATTTTAGAGCTTGAGCCTAGGTTGACCCAAATGCCCAGGATGAGTCAAATGCCCAGAACCAGTCAAATGCCCAGAACCAGTCAAATGCCTAGGCCCAGCCAAATGCCTAGGTCAAGTCGAAGGATGACGACGACGCTACTAACCGGCCTAGCCATGCAGCCCGCGCTTGATGGATCAAACAGTGATACGCAGAGTATTTCGGAAACGGCCGTTTCCGAAGAGGTCGCTGAGAATACGTGGTTGGATGATCCGGTGTTGCAAAGGGGCGAGGTCGATTTCATCGACAGTGAGGAGTACACCTTCTTCAACGGATTATTAGATAAGTACTTGTATCCGATTGACGACACTGAGAACAAGGTAATGAAAGGGGGGGAGATGGAAAGTAAAAATGACGAATGACCTGCGGATTTCAGGCGCGCATCCAACAAGAGTTGAAAGACCTCAGAGATAAAGTCGTCCTGGCCTTCTTCATGATTAACGCACTGTTCATTTTGGTGGTGTTCCTGCTGACCTTAAAGAAGGACGACCTCCATATTAAGTGGCCTTTGGAAGTCAAAATCAATTTCACTTACGTCGATGACCTCCAAGAGGTAGGTAATCCCCAATTTAATCAAACCAACTAATTCAACCGAACTGATTTCAGATCTTGATTTATAAAGAATACCTGCAACTGGAACCTATTGGTATAGTCTTCCTGTTTGGTTTCGCCGCGCTGCTGGTCGTTCAATTTTGCGCTATGATCATCCATCGTTTCCAAACTTTATCGCAGATTTTGTCCAATACGGTCCTCAATTTATCTTGCTTCAACACTTCGGTAAATCTTAGGTGCTTGCTTTATTTTTGGCGTTGTTGTAAATCGTGTGGGTTTTAGTCGAAGAACCTAACCGACGATGAGATTTTGGAAATGGATGCCGTAGCCGCCTCCAAACAGCTGCAGAAGCTCAAAGGTGTCGACAGTGATGATGAGGAACGCGTGGAGGCAGAGCCTGGGCGAAGAAAGACGATCCATCACTTGGCGATGAAGGGGCGGAAAAACCTTCAGGCCACCACTGACTTAGAGAAGGCGTTCCAAAGACGTTGGGGCAAAATCAGAACGGGCGGACGTAAGCTTCTGCGCCATCGTTTCATGACGATGGATGATTTACTTTGCGTTTCAGAGTACAAGGGCCCAATTCCACGGCAGACGCTCAGAGCACTCGACGCGCGGATGTCACGCGTGGAAAGACAACCCGGGATAACTCTTAGACGCCCAACTATCGGAGGAGTGGGAGGCGGAGGAGGAGGAGGTCACGCCAATTCCGCCTTCGAAATGGACGTGTAGATTTACTTTTTAAATATTTATTATATACTTTAGAAATCATATTAAAGAAACCGATTTACGCAAACGTCATTGAATCAATCAATAAAAAAGGGTCTCAAGTGTACTCACCCTCTTTCACTTTCTTCTTCGTTTCGAAATATGTGCCTGCGTCATGTCACCTTTAGGAGTTCGATTTCGTGCACGGACTGATTCATGCATTTTCTGTAAACTTCTTAATACCCGTTAAGCCCAAAAGCTCAAGATTAGATTGCAACTTTAAATTAATTTTGCGTCGAGCGATTTTAATTTAATACGTGTGCGATGGGAAAGGTGTTTTTGCGCCTTCAAGTTTAACCAACGTCGATTTTGAAGGTAAGTAATTTTTTTTTCTTGCGTTTTATACCTTGAAACTGTTTTCTTTCTTATTGTAAGTACTCTGTGCATACATTGAACCCAAACAACTTTCCTAAACGACAAAGGAAAGCAACACTTTCGTTTTAAATTTAAATATATTTTTTTATTGTATGAAGTAGACGGACAGTACGGCTCTGTGGTATCAAGGACGATCTGTTACTAATAAAAGTTAAGCAAGCGATATTTGTTAGTGGATTTGGATGGGTGACCCACCAATTGGTCTGTGGAAGTCGGCAATCCACTCCTAAAAGCATAGACTTTGAATGTATGCAACAATTGCGAACGAAACAAAAGGCAGATAAGCATCTTAAAATTGAAACAAAGTAAATTTGAGGGAGGTTAAAATAATAACAACAACGGATTGACCTAAAATCCGTTGCAATTAAAAAAACCGACTTGCGCCGAACTCTTAAAATAAATTAAAAAATTAAATAATAAATTTGCCTCTTGTTAAAATCAATCAATCCGTATTCTCATCTTATGATTAAAGTTGTATTCAACTAAACCCATGATTAAAAAAAAAAAAACAAGAAACGGTATAGCTTTATGCCAATTGGACGTGTAAGAGGGTGACGGACGAGCGTTACCATGGGAAGTACGTGATTAAATTAATTATGGAATAAGAATATGGGACAATGATTCAATATTCAAGTCATCAACCAGATGCAGCAATAAAAACGCATGAACTGGAATAAAAAATATTCTAAAGGAACAACTCCTAATTCTCTTTGCTTTTTCATGTTTATTAAAAAAAATTGTTATCGTATTTAAGATAATTGCTAGCTGAGTGGTTCAGTCCGCTGGCAACGGTTTTGACGCTTGGCGGGGCAATTGTCAGGCGTAGGTTCGAATCCTCTCCTGGTACGTGTGGGTTCTATGTGGGAGATAGAATTCGGACCGTGTTCGGATTCATGCCGGGCCCTTCGGATTGGGTTTTCTGCGTTTCCTGAGTTTGTAAGGCGAATGTCGAAGGAGAAATCAAACATCTAAGTCGGTCGCAGCCGCCAACACCCTTCCTCGACAAGCTCCGTGAGCTTGGGGAAAAAAGTAACTTCAATTTCATTTTCCTTGCACTCTCGTCGTTGTCCTTATTTATGTTTTAAAATTATTGATCTAGTCAATTGTGTTGTGAAATCGATTGTCTTTTGTTTTTATTGTTTTTTTAAATTTTGCTGTTTTGTGTTTTCTTTTAAATTCTATTTTTGCTTTTTCATTAAGTTCTTCCAGGTCAGTGAAAATAAACTATATTAATTCTTGTCGTTTGTTTGATTTACGAATCTACTGGATTGAGCTTTGTTATGTCTTTTGTTTTTTTTTACATTATTGTTACGTATTTTATAAATTTTGTTCTTTTGTTTTCTTTGTTTTGTCACCTTTCCTTCCAAGCATTTTTTATTTTAAATTTATTAATCTACTGACTCGTGCAGTAAAATCGATTGTCTTTCGTTTTTCTTGTTCTTTTTTTTAATTTTATTATTTCGTATTTTTTTAAATTCCATTTTAAATTTCATTTTCCTTGCCTTCTCATTGTTCTTTGCATTTATTTATTTATTTTTTAAATTTATTAATCTATTCAGTTGTGTTGTAGAGTCGACCGTCTTTTGTTTTCATTGTTTTTTGTTTTAAATTTTATTATTTCATATTTTTTAGAAATTATACTATTTCATTTTTTTTTCTTTTTTCTTAAATTCTTCCAAATCAGTGGCAGTGAACTATATTATTATTCATCGTCCTTTTTATTAAAAAAATGTATATCAATCTATTCGCAATTTTTTAAATTTCATTGTTTCGTATTTTTTAAATAATTTTTTAATAATTTTTTTTTTTGCTTTTTCATTAAATACTTCCAGATCAGTGGCAATAAACTTTATTATTATTATTCATCGTCCTTTCTATTAAAAAAAAATATTTATTTATTCAATTGTGTTGTGAATCGATTGTCTTTTGTTGTTATTGTTTTCTAAATTTTATTAATTTGTATTGTTTTTTAAATTCTACTATTTCATTTTCTTTGCATTCCCATCATTCGTTTCATTCATTTTTCTTAAATTTATTAATGTATTCAATTGTGTTTTAAAATAGATTATCTTTTGTTTCTATTGTTTTTTACACTTTCATTATTTCGTATTTTTTTTTAATTATAATTAATTTTATTTAAATCAGTGACAATAAACTATATTATTATTATTATTATTATTTATCGTTCCTTTTATTACAAATAAAATATTAATCGATTCAATTGTGTTGTAAATTCGATTGTCTTTTGTTTTTATTGTCTTTTTTAAAAATTTTATTTCGTATCTTTTTAAATTCTACTTTTCATTTTCTTCGTTCTCTCATCAATCTTCTTATTTACTTTTTAAATTTATTATCCTATTCAATTATGTTGTAAATTCGATTGTCTTTTGTTTTTATTGTTTTTTTTTAAATTTTATTTCGTATTTGTTTCTTAAATTTTACTATTTCATTTTCTTCGCTTTCTCATCATTCTTATTTATTTTTTAAATTTGTTAATCTATTCAGTTGTGTTGTAAAGTCGACTGTCTCTTGTTATTATTGTTTTTTTTTTTAATTTTATTGCATATTTTTTTAAATTCTTTTTCCCTTCCTTTTTCTTTTTATTCTAAAATTGGTTGGTCTTTCACTGGTTAGTCGCGCGTTTTGACCTTAAACTATTAGACTATGTGGAGTTCTTTTCAGTTGAAGCAGCCCCAATTAAGGCCGAAATAGCTGTACGGAGCTCCATTGTAATTCAACGGACTTGCAGCCAAAATTTTAGCGATTGCCTTTTGTTTATATTATTATTATTTTTTTTTAATTTGATTATTTTTGTTGAATTCTTGGCTTCCGGTTGGAACCGCGTGTCTCGGATTTCTTTACTGCCGACGTTTCGTTCTTCGTTGCAGAAGAACTTCCTCAGGGCTGCTGCTAGTGGTGGTGCTGCTGCTGCTGTTGGTCTGGTTTATTTTATGATTATTTTTGTTTCGTCACCATTCTTTTGAAATTGTTTTCTTTTCAAATTTATTATTAATCGCGCTGAATTGCGCTATAAAATCGACCGTCTTTTGTTTCTGTTTTCTTCGATTTTGCGTATTTCTAAAGACTTTTTAATGTTCTTTTTAAAATTTGTTCCCGAATCTCTCTTTTGCGTTTGTTTTAATTTGTGAATCCACGAATTGTGTTTTCGTTTTTATTTTTTTTAATATTATTTTTAAATGTTTTTTTTCTAATTTTGTTCACTTGTTTTGTCACCTTTCCTTCCAAACAGTTTTTATTCTAAATTTATTTACCTACTGAATCGTGCTGTAAAATTGGTTGTCTTTTGTTTTTTTTGATTTTATTTCTGCTTCATTTTTTTTTACTTTTTCATCGTTCATTTAGTAAAAAAATTATTAATCAATTCAATTGTGCTGTGAAATCGATTGTCTTTTGCTTTTATTATTTTTTAAGTATTACATTTGTTTTTCATCGTTTTCTAATTAAAAAAAAATCAATTGTCGTTTACCGGTTAGTGGCGCCAACGCACGGCTGAGTTTTGACCTTGAACTTTGTGCTGTTTTCGAGCTACTCTTTTATTGATGAAATCCCAATTAGAGCCGAAATATCTACACAGAGTACGGTCGGGGGGCCCCATTGCAATCCAGCCGACTGACTTACACCCAAAAATTTTGCGATTGTCTTTTGTTTTTATTACTCTTCTTCTTTGAATTTGATTAGTTTTTGAATGTTGTAAAATCTTTTGTTTATATTATTTCGAATGTACGTATTTTTTTTTTAATTCTACTGTTTCATTTTCTTTGCTTTCTCATTAAACATTTCCATTCTTCTTATTTACTTTTTAAATTCATTAATCTATTCAGTTGTTTTTTTTTTTCGTTTGTTTTAATTTATAAATTGTGCTTTGCTGTGTCTTTCGTTTCTATTTTTTTTTATATTACTTTTATATATATTTTTTTTAAATTTTGTTTGCTTATATTCTTTGTTCTGTCACCTTTTCTTCCAAACAGTTTTTATTTTAAATTTATTAATCTATTGAAGCGTGCTGTAGAATTGATTATCTTTTGTTTTTTTTTCAATTTCTGTTTCCTATTTTCTAAATTCTGCAAATTATTTTTTTTGCGTTTTATTTATTTATTTCTTTTTAAGTTATGCATTAATTCAACTGTGTCATGAAATCGATTGTCTTTTGTTCTTATTGTTTTTTTTTTTTTTTAATTTATTATTTCGAATGTAGGTACGTATAGGTTTTTAATTCTACTGTTTCATTTTCTTTGCTTTTTCATTAAACACTTCCAGCTCTTTCTATTGAAAATAAATAGTAATGTATTCAATTATGTTGTAAATTCGATGGTCTTTTGTTTTTATGGTTTTTTGAATTTTTATTATTTTGTATTTTTTTTAATTATTCTGCTATTTCATTTACTTTATCGCTCTTTTTTCACTAAAAGAAAACTATTCTATTTAATTGTTTTGTAAAAGCGATTGTTTTTTATCGATTAGTCGCGCCATCGCACGATTGAGTTTTGACCGAAATTGATGTACAGAGGACGTCCGGGGGGACCCATTGCAATCCAATCGGCCTGCAGCCAAAAATGTTGCGATTGTCATTTGTTTTTATTATTATCTTATTATTTCATTTTCTTTGTTTCGTCACCATTCTTTGCAAACTGTTTTGTTTTCAAATTTATTATTAATCTGCCGAATTGCGCTTTAAAATCGATCGTCTTTTGTTTCTCTTTTCTTCAACTTTACGTATTTGCAATGATTTCTTATGACGTTCTTTTTTGAGTTTTAAATCTTTTTTTTTTCGTTTGTTTTAAATTATGAATCTACTGAATTGTGCTTTGTTGTATCTTTCGCTTTTATTTATTTTTTAAATATAAGTTTTTTTTAATTTTGTTCATTGGTTTTTTTTTTTGCTTCGTCACCCTTCCTTTTATTAATCTTCCGAGTCGTTCTGAGTCGTGCTGTAAAATGGATTGCCTTTTGTTTTTTAAATTTTATTTCGTACTTTTTAAAAATTGCACTGTTTCGTTTTCTTTGCTTTTTCATCGCTCCTTTAATTCAATTTTTTAAAATTATTGATCAATTCAATTCAGTTTCGTGAAATCGATCGTCTTTTGTTTTCACTGTTTTTTAAATTTTATTATTATTTTTTTAAAATTCTATTTGATTCTCTATTTTTTTATCGTTCTTTTTTTTTAATTATTAATCCATTCAATTGTGTTGTGAAAAAATCGATTGTCTTTTGTTTTTATTATTTATTATTTCGTTTTTTTTTTAAATTCACTGTTTCGTTTTCTTTGCTTTCATCGTTTTTTAATAAAAATATAATTTATTCAATCGTGTTGTTAAACCAATTATCTTTTATTTCGTATTTTTTTTTAATTGTACTATTTCGTGTCTTGTGTAAAATCGGTCGCCATTTGTTTTTATTATTATTTTATTATTTCGTTTCCTTTGTTTCGTCGCCATTCTTCTCAAATTGTTTTGTTTTGAAGTTAATTAATCTGCTGAATTGCGCCGTAAAATCGATTGTCTTTTGTTTCTGTTTTCTTCAACTTTATGCATTTGCAATGATTTTCTTCCCGAATCTTTTTTTTTTCGTTTGTTTTAAATTATGAATCTACCGAATTGTCCTTTGTTTTTCTTTATTATTTTTTTTAACATTATTTTTATATTTTTATGTTCACTTGTTTTCTTTGTTTTGTCTGCTTTTCATTTATTAATCTTCTATAAAATCGATTGCCTTTTGTTTTTTTAAATTTCATTACGTACCTTTTAAAAATTCCACTGTTTCGTTTTGTTTGCTTCTTCGTCGCTCTTTTTTTTGGAATTTTTTAAAATTATTAATCAATTCAATTCAGTCGTGTGAAATCGATCGTCTCTTGTTTTCATTGTTTTTTAAATTTTAATAATTCGTATTTTTAAAAAATTCCACTATTTGCATTTCTTTGTTTTTTCATTGTTCTTTTTTTAAATTTATTTATTAATCTATTGAATTGCGTTGTGAAATCGATTGTCTTTTGTTTTTATTATTATTATTATCTTTTTTAATTTGATTACTTTTGAATTTTTATTCTTTTACTTTCTTTTATATTTTTTCCCCAAATTAAAATTCGTTATTAATCCACCGAATTTCGCTGTAATATCGACCGTCTTTTGTTTCTATTTTCTTCAACCTTATGTATTTTTTTTATTGTTTACGTTTTTCTTAATTCATTCCTAAATTTAGCAACACATTTTTTTGGGAATTTTTTTCGTAACTCCCGATTTCTGTTCTTTACACGTTGGTAACACTGATTGGGAGATTAAGTTTTCCCAGAGTTGCCGGTCTGAAAGGTTATTAAGTAGGTACCAACAAATTCGGCACAAAAAAAACTAACTTTCCCTTGAATCTACTGAATTCAACTTTAAAGCAGATTCTTGACGAATAATTTTTTTTAAATATATTTTTATTTTTGAATTGGTATATACCCTGTGTTTTGTTTTGAGTTGGCATTCCTGGATTGGATAAAATCCTCATTTCTAAAATTTATAGAGACGCAAGCGAACAAACGAAAACATTTCCCTTGTCTCATTTTCTAAGATGGCTACTACTCTCATGACACCGTCTATTTTTCACGTTTCAATGAAACAGTCGGTATGTTGAGAATTATTTATTGCCGTACTTATTTTATTGGGATTTATGATTTCGGTTGTTTTAGCTGAGTTATATATAAATTTTTAATTGATACCCAATCTATCACATGAGCCATACGATTATGGTAATGGCACGGTCTGGTGTAGTGGGGCGACGACTCTTAAGCTCACAGTACCGTTTGTGTTAGAACCTGGCTCCACGAACATTTTCTAAGTAAATCCCTTTGATTCTTTTATGGGGGCCACATTACCATTAAATAACTTAATAGTGAGTATTCACAACGTCGCCGTGCTAATCGGGACGTGCTAATGCGGACGCTTCGTCGCCGTGCTTGCCTGCACCTCACTAGTGATTGACGTCACATTTCTTATAACATTTTTAAATTACTACGGTGAACGATTATTTGAGCGTATGGTATAGTGATATAGTGGTACGATTTAGATTACAGAAATTTAGTGATCGTTCAGAATTGTGAAATTCAAAATACTTTTTCTAGGTCAACGTTTAACCCCGTCATTCGAAAATGTCACAACATTGGATGAGTCGAGAGCCGCCCGAGGCAGAGCCCATTTATGAGCCCCATTTGTAAGTGTGATCCTCAACTAACAAAAAAAAAACTCAAAAAGAAACTCAGACGCTTGAAATTAAACTTAACGACATCATGACGATAAAGAATTTAATATCTTTAAACCTCGAGCATTAACGACGCGAATTTTTTTGCGTACTTAGATAAGATCCGTTTCCAGTGATTAATTATTTATTGTACACGAATCTCCTTATTTTGGAATGCGATCCAACAAACATCACACTAATTTTATGATTATTTAAATCCACGCAGGCGTAGAGCAGAAGAAATAAAAAAATGGGACGTCTTCAGAGATCCGCCAAAGAACGCCCCAAAAGGGTCGGCGGTCAAGTACGGGTTCTTCAACTTCATGGAATCACTGGCGAAATTTCTTACTTACATCGTAACGTTCATGATGGTCCTCGGCTGCGCGGCTCTGTCCAAAGGAACCCTCCTGTTTATGACGTCGCAAATCGCAGAAGACACAACAAAACACCTCTGCGAAGGATATGACGGTGAACCCCGCACCCATCGCCCGCACATTTGACCAATTTAGTGTTTTCTTTAGGGCCGTACAATCAGTATGAAGTGGCGCTTGAACCCAGGCAGAAGATCGCTTGGATCTGGATGATAATGTTCGTGTTCTTCGTGCCTCAGGTCTTCACGTTTCGGAGGTCTTTGTGGATCTTGCTTTTTAGGACGTCGAAGAAAACGTTCACGTACCCCACGTTGACGGAGTTTCTTTCCGTTTTCGTTACGGAATCGCTGCAGACCATCGGCCTGGCTTTGCTGGTCTTTCAAATTTTGCCCAGCTTAAATGTGCTTAGGGGGGCCATGTTGACGAACGCCGTTTGCTTAATTCCGGCCATTTTAAGTGAGTCTTTACTTTCAGCAGACAAAACAAAGAAAATATTTCCGTAAATATAAAATTGGGGGAAACCCAGATGTGATCTCCACAAATCGAATCGTGAACATTTTGTATTTCGGTATTTTTTTAAAGTTCCTAACTTTAAACTTGATTATGACCTAACAAAATCATCAAAATATTCAATTAATTGTTTACCTACGAGGTAATAAAAGTGGGGGATCGTAACGATATGAAAGGCAAAAGCAGCAAAGGAAAAACAAGTGAAGTATTTGGTAGATCGAGATCTTATGTCTTACTCATAGAACAACTAAATCGTAAATCAATTAAAAAACTGACATGGGGGTTCACGGGTGCATTTATTTGCTATATTCAGACTTACTTAATCATGCTCGAAAAAGTCAAAGACCGAGCTTTTTAACATTCTTTGAACCTTCTAATTTCTGCAGATGCGTAAGAACGATGACTGGCCTAGACCAGCATCGTCTAATGTAATCAACCATCATCCTCTGATAAGATGATGTCATTGACGACACTCTGGTTCTTCATACACAGTATCCCGCTAAAGTGTCACAGTATCCCGCTTGCTGCACTAGTACACGAGGGCGCTGGGAGTTCTTTGTTCGGACTTGTTTAATCATGCTCGAAGAAAGCACCCATTGAACCTTCAAATTTCTGCAGATACGTAAGAACTAGACTAGCATCATCTGATGCAACAAAAGAGGAACCAACCATCATCCTTTGGTAAGATCATATCATTGACGACACTCTAGTTCTTCAGAAACAAGCAGAAACTAAAAAATTTTGCAAATGACTACCCCCTAGTAAGATGACGTCATTGTCTATACTTCTTCTGATACAAGAACTAAAGGGTTACTTCTTCAGCACGAGAAACAAGCCCTCTGATAGAGGGTTGAACTTCAACGACGATCATTTCGGATGGATACAGTATCCCGGCCAAAGTATCACTGTATCCCACTTGCTGTACTAGTACACGAGGACGCGTCGGGTTGTTTGTTCGGACTTGCCCGAACCTATTGAACCTTCACATTTCTGCAGATGCATAAGAACTAGACTAGCTTCATCTTTTTTTTTTTTTAACAGAGAGGATTAGGAAATCTTCCGAAGACCCCCAGCTAGATCTATGCCAGGGGAGTGTCGGATTCGCCTGAGAAGGTGGTTACCCAGGCGCCTACCGACTAAAACCCTTCCCTCTCTCTCGGCTCTGTTCTACTGCGGCATCGCGGATAGCATTCCTTCACAGTGGGGCCGGTATTTCTCTACGTTGTTAGGTGCCTCTCATCGCCCTCTTTTTGCTTTAGTGATAACTCTTACCACTACTTCCCATATTGCTTCGGTTTTAGCATTGCCCTTATTAGGTTTTCAGGGGTCGCTTTTTGCCCTACTATTGCGTTCAGCCTACTCCTCTCCCGGTTCCATCTTCGGCATTCGAAGAGCGTATGCTCTGCTCCTCGGTTTTGTCGTCACAGTACGAGCAGTTTGACGTGTCTGCTAGTTTGTACTTGGCCTTATAGTACTGGAAGCACCCGTTGCCGCTTAGGACCTGGGTAAGGTGGTATGTGACGTCTCCATGCTTCCTCTGATCCACTCGTTAATCTTAGGGATTAGACTTCTGGTCTAAGTTGCTGTGCTCGTGGTGGTATGTGACGTCTCCATGCTTCCTCTGATCCACTCGTTAATCTTAGGGATTAGACTTCTGGTCTAAGTTGCTGTGCTCGTCGCCTCCCATCTCTTTTGCCACGTCGCTAGTGTCGCCAATCTCGTATTGGATTTGTCGCTCCCCACGTCATTTCCCTTTCCAGCACAAGCAGATCCAGTGGGACCATCCGGGTCAGTACCCTCAGAGCTTTTGTTGATACCATCCGGTACGCTGGCACACCCGAATTATGCCAGTTCTCTGGCAAGAAAGCAGCTATATGCGCTCTATTTCTTTTGACGTCCATGGCGTGCTTCCAAATAGGGGCCGCATATAGAGCCGTGGATTCCGTTACTGAGGCAAAGAGTCTGCGTTTACTTTCCGTGGCTTCCCATGTCCTTGGCATGATTCTTGCTAGAGTTGCCGCCGCCCTCTGGGCCTTCTTGCACACGTGTCTTACATGGTCTCCAAAGTTCAGGTTTTTATCGACGATGACTCCTAGGTATTTGCAGGCTTTGTTCATCCTTATTTCGGTTCCCATGACCTCTACCTGTATTTCTCGGCACCTCTTCCTGCCGCTTAATAGGACGACTTCCGTTTTGTCCGGGGCAAGCGTTAACTTGCTTTCTTCCATCCAATCGGTGGTACGTCTTATGGCCTCGTTGATGCTTACTCTAGGTCTTCCTCGTCCTTGGCCGTTGCTGTTATGGCCAGGTCATCGGCAAAGGTTATTGCCTCTGTTCCCTCTGGTAGTGGCACCCCATCCATCAGGATGTTCCAGAGCGTCGGGCCTAGACGGAACTCTGGGGGATCCCACACGTCATTGTCATTGTCATTGTTGATGCCATTGGCGACACTTTGGTTCTTTATACACATGCAAAAACTAAAAAATTTCGCCAACGACAGCCCTCTAGTAAGATGACGTCATTGTAAACACCTCTTCTGGTACAAGAATTAAAAGTTTACTTCTTCAACTCGAGAAACAACCTCTCTAGAAGAGAGTTGATCTAGAACGATGGTGATGAACAAAGTATTCCGCTAAAGTGTCACAGTATCCCGCTTGCTGCACTAGTACACGAGGGCGCTGGGGGTTGTTTGCTCGCACTTGTTTAATCATGCTCGAAGAAAGCACCCATTGTACCTTCACATTTCTGCAGATGCGTAAGAACTAGACTAGCATCATCTTTTTTTTTTATATAGAGGTTCAGAGAATCTTCGAAAGACACCTCCGGATGCATCGGTCCCGGAGGCGTGTTGCATATCTACAGGGGCGCCTACCAACTAAACTCCTTTCCTCTTTCGACACTTTGTGCAGGGGGTACCGCCTCTCGGCATTTCGTCCCCTGAACATGTCGTCTCTTATCTTTGTCTCTTTTGGTGCCTTGTTCCTCTTCTCTCCTCCTCTTCTTCCTTTCCTCTCCTCTTATTCCTCTTCACTCCTCTTCTTCCTCTTCTCTCCTCTTCTTCCTCTTCTTTACTCCTCTTCTTCCTCTTCCTTTCCTCTTCTGCCCTCTTGTCTTCTCTCTCCTCCTCTACATCATCTCTGCCCGGTTTTGCCTTGTCTTTCACTCTCGTGTTGCTCTCCCTCTCTTATCTTCCTTCCAGCTCGTCTTTGCACTTCGTTCTCATTATGGATCGCAGCATATTTGTTACTGCGGTCCATGTGCTTTCGTCTTTGACGATTAAATCACCTATATTCTGTATGTCAATGGCACTTCCAGCCTCGATTTCCACCGTCAGGCGTACTTCCGCCCATCTGGGGCACACAAAAGCCGTGTGCTCCGGGTCGTCTTCCTCCTTTCCGCAATACCGGCAGTTCGCTTCGTCTCTTTTTTTGATCTCTCTCAGGTATTTCCCGAAACGGCCATGCCCCGTCAGCGCCTGTGTAATAAAGTAGTCCACAAGAAACCGTCAACGACCGCCCTCTAGTAAGACGACGTCATTGTAGATACTTCTTCAGGTACAAGAACTAAAGGGTTACTTCTTCAAGTAATGATGGTCATTTAGGATGGATACAGTATCCCGCCAAAGTGTCACAGTATCCCGTTTGCTGTGCTAGTACACGAGGGCGCGGCGAGTTGTTTGTTCGAATTTGTTTAATCATATTCGAAAAAAGTGCCCATTGTACCTTCAAATTTCTGGAGATGCATAAGAACGATGGCTGGCCTAAACCAGCATCGTCTAATGCAACAAAAGAGCAACCAACAAATATCCTCTGGGAAGATGATGTCATTGACGACACTATAGTTCTTCATACATAAGTAAAAAATAAAAAATTTCATCAACGACTATCCTCTAATAAGATCACGTCATTGTCGACACTTTTTCAAATGCAAGAACTAAAGGGTTACTTCTTCAACACGAGAAACAACCCCTCTGAAGAAGGGTTGATCTTGAACGATGGTCATTTCGGATGGATACAGTATCCCGCCAAAGTGTCACAGTATCCCGCTTGCTACACTACTACTCGAGGGAGCGTCAGGTTGTGCCGTTTTTTTACTTTTTTGAAACGAACGATTTTTAACAAATTATAAACAATATTCTGCTTGAAATTTTTTTTTCATATGGCGCACTGTTTCCTTTTTGTTTCATTTTTCTTTCTCTCTATCAAAGAGACAATTTTTTTTCTAATAAAATAATGTTTGTAATTTATTTAGAGTCGTTCTTTAATAATAATAAAAAATTATAAAAAAGGCAAAAAGCAAAAATTTGACAGGAGAGGGAATCCCCATTGAAATCGGTACGTCTTATTGAGAAACGACGGTGAAACGCATCGTATGTGTTTCCTTACACATAAAATATCTATTACGTCCCCCCCTCTGTGTTACTTTACTCTTAAGCACGGCGGACGATACGGGAGGTATTCCGACGATCCCTGAGAACAGTGGCGTCCGAGTCCAGGTACTTGAATTCTCGGTCCATTTCTCTCACTTTTAATTGAAATCTCGCGACACTTTGTGCTTTCTCTCTCGCACAGTGACTCTTACGTTCGCCTGGTGTTCCCCAATGCGGCGTCGGAACACCTCTATTTATTTTACCGTGCTCCTAAAACTAGATACTACTACATAAAAATCTAAAATCTGAAGATTTACTACAATTCATAGTTGTGAGAAATGTACATATATTTAATTAGGTTTCCTCTTCGTCGGAGGACGTAGTCCTTGGACTGTGGAAAGTGAATTAAAAATGTAAAATTTTACCATGGTCATAAACAAAACCTTATGCCGAAAGCTTTCGATAACTTTAGCAATATTTTAGGCCTCATCTCGAGATTCAAGACAGAAGACGAGGACAGACCCCCTGATCCAAACGCGATTTTGAAAATCATCTTAGACGTCGTGTCGATAGTCTTTCAAGTTTCTGCTCTCATAATTTGGCCAGTCTTGTACAGCCCCAGCTACGGCAATTGGTCGGACATCTACCTAATTCCAATCTCGGTGCTGCTGATTTCTGCTGGCTGGTGGGAAAACTACGTATCCGACGACTCGGTCTTCGCCTTCATCCGAAGCATAGCTGAAAACATCAAGTCAGTCGATAATAATAGCCGCTACTTCAGCTACTTTTTTACATCGATTTGGAAGTGCGCCCTCTTTTTTGGGCTCATGTTCGTACCGCTGTTGACTCCGGGAGGCGTCGATCCGTACGCAATGTTCGATGGTTTCGTAGACGCCTTCTCTGATCACTATTTGAACGCAACCCCCACCGTAAGTCAAACAATACCTGATTTTTTGATTGGTACTGAAAGACATTTTCAGGATATTCATCAGATTCATCCAAAGCGGGTGGATGTTTATGGCCTTGCACCCGTTTGGGTCTTCCTCATAAATATAGGTGCCACGTATTTCTGCTACGCCTTCGCGAAATTCGCTTGCCAAATTTACATACACGCATTCTCCTTTGCGTTTCCAACAAACCTAGCAATGCCGGTGACCATAACGGTTTTAATCGTAATGTGCGGGGAATACGTGCAAAATCCGTGCACGTTCTTCGGACACATACCAGAGTACCTCTTCTTCAAAATACCCGAAGCAAACTATTTAATTGAGCTCCTCTCCGAAGATCACGTCTGGATATGGTTACTGTGGGTGTTGTCCCAAGCCTGGATCACCGTGCACATTTGGACACCTACCAGCGAGAAGCTGGCCACCAGAGAACGGTTATTCATACACCCGATGTACAATCCTTTCTTAATAGATCAAGATGTGGCGTTGAACAGACGACGAGATGACCGGCTGCCTAAAATCAAGGATGAAGAAGATCAGGAAGACAACGACCTGTTATACGAAGAACCAAAACCTGCGAACGACGACGATAACATAACAACTGTCTACGTGTGTGCCACCATGTGGCATGAAACCAGAGACGAGATGATGGAATTTTTAAAATCGATCATGCGACTCGATGAAGACCAATCGGCAAGAAAGATGGTCAGGCGTTACCTGAAGTACGACAACCCCGATTACTACGAAATGGAAAGTAGGTATAATCGTAAACCGGACGTCCCCTTTGATCTACTTAATTATCTCCTCCAGCTCATATCTTTTTCGACGACGCTTTCATACGCGTCTCCCAGGACGACCCCGATCCTCAAATCAATGAATTCGTAAAGGAATTTGTGGAAGCTGTCGATGAGGCCGCTTCCGAGGTCCACCAAACTGTGATGAGGGTGGCACCGCCGAAGAAATTCATGACTCCTTACGGGGGCAAACTCGTTTGGACCCTTCCGGGGAGAAACCAAATGGTGGTTCACCTCAAAGACAAAAAGAAAATTCGAGTTAAGAAGCGTTGGTCTCAAATTATGTACATGTATTATTTACTTGGGCATAGGTACGTGTCCTTCTTAGGGTTTTAAGCGGTGGTTACACTTGTAATTGTAGGTTAATGGAAAAGGACATGTCGGTGGTGCGGAAAGCAGTGCGCGCGGAGAACACTTACATCCTCGCTTTGGATGGCGACATTGATTTTCAACCCAAAGCGATGCTCTTGCTGGTGGAATTGATGAAGAAGAATAAGAATTTGGGGGCCGCGTGTGGTCGCATACATCCGATAGGCACTGGGCCTATGGTATGGTATCAGAAATTCGAATATTCGATCGGCCACTGGCTGCAGAAATCAACGGAACACGAAATTGGATGTGTTCTCTGCAGCCCCGGCTGTTTCTCCTTGTTTAGGGGGAAAGGACTCATGGATGATGGTGTAATGAGGAAGTATGCATCGAAATCAACTAAGGCCAGAGACTACGTCCAATACGATCAGGGTAAGTTAAAATCACCAAACCAAATTGTAAATAGGGAGGATAGCCCTAAAAACTACCTTGTCGAGTTGGTAATAGAACGTGCGGCGAGCTTCAAGGGCGAATTTCTAAATGTTAAATCGCCAAGGCGTGGAACGATCAAGTTTTCATCGACTCCTAGGGGGTCGACATCGACCCTGGTATGCGTATATCGTTTTCAATTGCTGCACCATTGCTTCACCTTTCTTCTTTTGCCTTTTGCTGTTTAGCAAGGCCAAGGACAACCTAGCGCACAATAAGGGATGAAAAAACGTGGAGGAAAATTGAGCAAATTCCCCAAACAAACTTCATTGAAACCTGCTCCTGCTCCACCTAGGGGTTAAATTATACTGAAAATAATTTCAGGTGAAGACCGTTGGCTGTGCACGTTACTACTGCAAAGAGGATACCGCGTCGAGTACGCGGCAGCTTCTGATTCTTACACGCACTGTCCGGAAGGTTTTGGCGAATTTTACAATCAGCGCCGTCGATGGATTCCCTCAACAGTTGCAAACGTTTTGGATTTACTCTCATCTTCCGGGCAAACCAGGCAAATGAACGATAACATATCGGTGCTGTACGTGATTTACCAGGTAACCAAAACATCCCCATTGCTATAAGAAGTGCTGCATCCTCTCCGTTTTTCAGTGGGTCTTAATGATTGGTACTGTACTCGGTCCGGGGATGATCTTCCTTATGCTGGTGGGGTCTTTCGTAGCGGCCTTCAATCTCGATCAGTGGTCCAGCTTATTGTGGAATTTGGTTCCCATTTTGTTCTTCGTAATAGTCTGCACCTTCGTTTCCAATGATAAAATTCAGTTACTGGTGGCGGGTATCCTCAGTGGTATATACGCCCTCATCATGATGGCGGTGCTGGTGGGATTGTTGCTTCAAATTACTGACGACGGCTTTCTGGCTCCGTCTTCGCTGTTCCTCTTCATCATCGCTGGGCAAATGATCTTCACTGCGCTTTTGCACCCGAAGGAATTCGACCGGGTGCTATTTGCCCCCATCTATTACGTCGCCATACCCAGCATGTTCATGATACTAATTATTTATTCGGTGTTCAACATGAACAACGTCTCTTGGGGGACCAGGGAAGTCACCGTCGTAGCAAAAGTCTCTCCGGTAAATACGGTAAGTTGAGCAGGGGCCAGCTGGATGGTGAGGTTTTGATTTCAGGTCGAGCCTTCCAAGAAGGAGAGCAAGAAGAAACAACGCGAGTTTCGCTTGTTTGGAACGGGGAAAGACGAGGACGACACCGGTGGTTTCACATGTTCCCTGGCGAGCTTATTTAAGTGTATGTGTTGCACCCATAAAGAAACTAATAAGGAGGAAACCCAATTGCAACAGATTAATAGTCGGATTGAAAGCATCATGAAAAAATTGGAGAATTTGGATAGGGATGAGGAGGAGCCTAGGAAGAGCCAAATGCCGCGGACGAGTCAAATGCCTAGAGCTAGTCAGATGCCTAGGACAAGTCGCAGACCAACTACGACTTTATTGACCGGCCTGGCCATGCAGCCTACTTTTGAGATTACGAGCGGAAGCGACACACAGAGCATAACAGATTCGGTCGTTTCTGAGGAGATTGCCGAGAACACGTGGTTGGACGATCCGATTTTGCAAAAGGGTGGGGTCGATTACATCAGCGGTGACGAACACAATTTTTTCAAAGAACTAATAGAGAAATATTTATCTCCCATCGATGAAACTGAGGATAAGGTAAGGAAAAGGCTTTTAACTCAGACCAACCTGGTCTCCAAATTCAAGTTGAGTTGGTCTTGATCCAAGTCCATCTTGAATATTGAAACAGTGTAAGCACTTTACTTTACTTTCAGGAACGTATTAAAAAGAATCTGAAAGACCTAAGAGACAAGGTCGTTTTGGCCTTCTTCATGTTGAACGCCTTAATCATCGTCGTCCTGTTCCTGCTGACTTTATCGAGAGATCAGATTCACATCAAGTGGCCACTGGGCGTTCAAATAAACTTCACCTTCATCGACGATATACATGAGGTAAATCACCTTCATTCCTACCCGATTGTTTTGGTTCACGATTTGCTTACAATAGGTGGTCATATACAGAGAGCACCTTCAACTAGAACCCATCGGGATTGTCTTCTTGATTGGCTTCGCAGTGATACTCGTCCTTCAATTCCTCGCGATGCTGAAGCACCGCCTGCGCACTTTTTCCCAGATCATGGCGAACACGTCCATCGACTTCTTTTACTTTAACTCCTCGGTAAGCACCAGAATGCTTTTTATATGATCCTGCAGGTATAATTCCAGACGCGAAATTTAACCGAGGAGGAGATCCTGGAGAGGAATCCGGTGGATGTGGCTCGAGATCTCCAGAAACTGAGGGGATTGGAAAACGATGATGAAGACCCCATCAAAGGTCAACCGGGGCGGAGGAAAACGGTGTTTCACCTGGACAAAACCGGAAGGAAGAACGTCGAGAAGGTCACCGACTTGCATAAGGCGTTCAAAAGGCGTTGGGGAAAAATCATAGCGAACGATCCGGAAGGTGCTGCGCACTGTAAATTGTGGATTCAAGTACGAAATTAATTTTTAAAATTTCAGATTACAAAGGGCCAATTCGCAGAGAAACTGTTGCGGCTATTCAGGCCAGGATGTTTCAATTGAGTAATCCGCAGAGGGTGTACCTCAGGCGTTCCACAGTCGGAGCTCATATAAACCCCTCTTATGAGGTGGACGCTTAGATTTATTACACGCCACTGTATTTCAAATAAATTATTTTTATTGTACGGAATTTTGTCTGATTTAACCTCGTTTCTAAATTAGGGCCTAGTAATTCTAACCCCAAATCCTAGTAATCCTAACCCTAAAAATTGGCCCAACACGACGCGCTAGGAAGAAGCACTTAAATAAGAGAAATTCGAAATCGAAGGGAAACTGACTCGAGTGAGACTACTCCACTGACTTCCTAACGATGGGCAGAAGAAAGGAAGGAACGTTTTGGTCCTCGAGTGACGTGTGATTATCCGCCAACAAGCGTGGACATTTCTCACTGACGGCCTCAGAAATCACAATTTCAGCAAACTGCGAAAAATGGCTACCTCCGCCTCCCTCACCGATGTAAGAAGGGTCTTTGGGGGTGAAAATGACGTCTTCCCGTGATTGACCCTTCTTACTTTGATAGCAAAAGTTTGCGAAATGTAGAGATAACGGGAATGATTAACGCATGAAATAAAAAGTATAATTTTTTTTTAAAGATTTTTCTTTTGTTAACGCTACCACCACCAGAATTAGGGGTAGAGGGTATCGGTCCTCGATAAATAAATAAAAGAGGTGTCTTGAGTAGCCTACATCAAGGTGCAAATTGGTCCCATTTCGACCGTTCTTTTGTTTCTACACGTGTGGGCGTCAACTCCGTTCTCACGCGTGAGATTTGCTGACGAAAGATTTGTTTTTAGCAAATCTAAATTACCTTTAGATGACTCTTAAGAAGTATGTTTGGGTTAAGTGGCCTGGGGACCTGTTTACGTTAGGATCAAGTTTGAAATTCTTTGGATAAGATTGAAGGCTTTAATTAACTTTTAGTTTTAAAACTTTCGGGTGCTTAACACCGAAAACTCTTTCTAGCGCGAACACTATCAGCGACAAATTAATCAAACAAACAAAGAGATCATAGAATAAAAAAATAAAGAGCGATTAAACGTAACCATCGATAAACAAGTCATAGAAAAATATGTAGATTAAAGCTGAACGTAATAAGTTTTAGGTAAATTTTTGGATTTTGATTCACTTCCTGCAGCTTTTGAGTCCAAGGACTACGTCCTCCGACAATGAAGAAACGTATTTAAATGCCCCGATCCGTTCGGTGTACCTTAAAACTCCGGTGCGGTGGTGGCAGCGTAATTATTTAAAATTTAATAAATACTTTATTTTTATTTATTAAACATTAATTTCAACGTCGGCAATTTCGACAGACTTTGTTTCGCTTTAGAACAATACCAAAATTTCTCGGATTTATTTACGAGATAACGAAACAAATAAAAAAATCATTTTCAAGTGTGTAAACCATGTTCATCTATGTATACATAGGTACTTACATAAATATAAAATCAAGTTATCTAAATAATTGACGAAAGCTATCTAGCGTGCACGTAAAAAACCAAACAAATGAAAGAAGTGTCGTTTGGCAATTTCCTTTGAGTTCATTTAATTTTTTTTTTAATAAACGTTATTCCACGTTTTGAACAATGCAATATGTTACCAAATTTCTTTTTCTAATAAAAAAAGCTCACTGTAGTTTAGTTATTGGGAAATTAGTTAATTATAACGAGTGTTCAATTTGGCAAGTTGATTTTCATTGCGTTTCTACTTCCACATACATGTGCTACACTTTTAATTTCTGGGGATAGAAGTTCTGTTTATTTCAATAAATAGCATTCGTTTTAAACTGGAAAATGGGCGCCCAGGATATGAAATTTGAAGCTGTCTCTAGAAGTTATTTTAGAATATTATTTAAAAATATCATCGGAAAGGATTTAGTTTAATTAATAACATTTGTTCTAAATTAATCGTAATTTGCATGCACGTGAATTCTTAACGTTTAAGTTCTAATTAAAGGCTTCCTTTAGCTTAATAGAAAGGGTTCGTTTTAAGCTGAGGCAAGAATTCCTCTTTTTTTCACCGTCACGTCGCCCCAGATCTGATTTCCTTGAATCATTTGTTATTTATTCGTGCAGATAAAAGCCGCGTTTCCTGTTGTTGAACGAAAGCATTCACACTAATGCATGCACGCACGGATGTCATGCACGCTAACTTAAAAAATGTCAAGTGTTTTTACGAGTACTACCTTAAATTGCATATCAACCAACGTACTTTTGTGGTTGACTGATGTTATCGATTCGATAGGATTAACAAGTGTAATGTGACAAAACAGTGATAAAAGTGTAGTTACAATTTCATTCATAAATCAGAGGAAGGAAGGAAGGAAATCTACACTTACGAGTTTGTATTTTGAACCGGACGTATTTTAAGGTCGTGACTCATTTTTGTAAGAAGATTAAGAGGTGGCCTGTACAAATAAAGAAACGCAATTTTACATAAATAACAATCTTTAAAATAGTAACAGACAAAGTGAAAAAATTCCCCCCAATCCCCCAATCCCCCAATCCTCCAATCAAAAAGCAAAGCACACTAAAGGCATTACCCTATTTCTTGTAAAAAAAAATGGTTCGATATGTATGTAATGAGTATTTGAAACAAGAAATATTTGGCCTACATGTTTGATTTGGAGGCAGAACAGATAGCTCTTTATTCAATTTAATTTTTGAGATACAATTGATACAAATTATTCAAGAAATTGAACCAAATCTTGTACAAGGTAAACGTATGAAACAAGCAGCGCAGTTTTGCTTGTGTTTGAAGTTGTCTTGCAGGTTCTTCTCCAACAACACCAGCAAAGAGTCGGTAGATAAGCCGCAGAATGATTTTGGTGTTCCTTCAAATGAGAAGGGAAAGATCTGATGGTGTAAAACAAAGGACTTGGATTTTTATTGAATAAAACAAACTTGTTTGGTAACTTTTGCTTCGAAATAATTTAAATCTATGTGTAAGAGGGGTTCGTAGGAGCTCCGTTGAGTATTACAATAGGGCGATCCTCCACACGAGATATTGCCACAGAAATTAGTCCATTGTAACCTGAAACGCAGCAGTTAATTCCTGATTCAAACGACAACTTGAAATCCATACCTTTTGTGTCGTCGATACTTTCAATGTTGCTCTGTAGATTTCTTTCTAGATGATGCAACCGTTCCGGCTGAATTTCTGTGGACTCAACCTCATCATCGTTATCAACCAGGTCATCTCTGTGAAGCTGTTGAATTGTAGGCACGCGTTTAATCTCCTGATGTTCCTCATAAGTTAAATTTCGCTTCTGAAATTGTGAAATACCTCAGTATCAAAGAAACTGAAGAGCGTTCTGGTACTTACTGATGATTTAAAGCAAGGCAAACCAATAGATGTGTTGGACATTACTTGCGAGAAAGTTCGGATGCGATGCTTAAGCATAGCGAGGGTTTGGAGAAGTAGAACTGTGAAGCCAAACAAGAAGAGCATACCAATAGCTTCTAACTGGAGGTATTGTTTGTATATGACCACCTGAAAGTACATTTCCAACTGAAACAATCGATGTGCATGAATATAATTTACCTCGTGCACATTATCGATGTACGTGAAGCTTGTTATAACGGCCCACGACCATTTGATGTGAACCTGATCCTTCGCTAAAGTCAGCAGGAACAAAATGGTGATGAACGTGACGTTGAACATGAAGAAAATCAAAATAATTTTGTCTCTCAGATTTTTTAGATCTTCTTGAATACGTGCCTGAAATTTGCACTTGTACCTGCGTATCCCAGCGAAATGCTCCTCTTACCTTATCCTCAATGTCGTTGGGATTCAAGTACATTTCTATTAGCTCTTTGCAAAAAATTTCTTCGTTATTGCTGATAGAACCGTCTTTACTTTCCTGTAAAACCGGGTCTTGAAACCACGGTTTCTCTTCAACCTCTTCAAAGGCGTCCTCTTCTGGTGTGACTTGTGTATCATTTCCGCCCGCCATCTCAGCTGTTGATTGGTTAGTCAAGTCGGTTGCTGCTCCAGATTCTGCACTCAACGTTTCCGGTATATTTTGATCCTTGATCTGCCTTCCTTGGATTTCCTCTTTATTATTTCCACCAGTGCAACACGCGCACTTGACCGAACACATAAAACCCCTGGTGCTAACAACAACTTTGCTTCCTTTGAAGAAGTTAAATTTGCGTGTTTTAGGCTGGCTTTTTTCCTTGGAAGACGTTGCCTGAAATCAACCTTCACCGTCCTATTTGCTTTGACAAAACATTAACGCTTTACCAGGGTAGGTTTTTCAGCAACGGTAACTTCTCTAGTCCCCCAAGAGATGTTGTTCATATTGAATACAGTATATATGATGAGCATCATGAACATGCTGGGTGTGGCGACGAAGTAGACCAGACCATACACCAGTCGGCTGGTTTCCTTTGGATGTAAAAAGGCAGCTACAATTACTTGTCCGGCGATGCATATAATAAATAGCATTGTCGGGGCCAGAAGTCCGTAGGTTGGGATTTGAAGTAATATTCCTACCACTATTGCTACCATAGCAAGGGCGTAAATACCACTTAGGATACCCGCTATCAATATTTGAAGCTTGTCGTTCGAAGAGAAGGTGCAGACCAAGATGAAGATTAAAATAAAAAATAAATTTATCAATAAGCTTAACCAAAGATCAAGGTAGAAGACCATCAAGAAAGACCGTATCATCATAAGGAATATTATTCCAGGACCGAGTAAAGTACCAATGATTATGACCCACTGGAAAGTAAAAGAATTTAGTGTAATTTTTCTTGATGTAAACGAGCGATTTATTTACCTGATAAATCACAAACAACAAAGATATGTTGTCGTTTATTCGTCTGGTTTGCCTGGAAGTTGTAAGTAAATCAACAATATTTGCAATCGTTGCCGATATTCATCTGCGGCGTTGATGGTAGAATTCGCCAAAACCTTCAGGACAATTTGTGTAAGAATCAGAAGCAGCCGAGTATTCTACGCGAAAGCCTCTTTTCAGTAGTAACATACATAACCAACCGTCTTCACCTGTGAAATAAAAGGTAACATTTCTGATCGCATACGACGGTAAATTCTGGAGATTTTAAACTGATTGGAAGAAAAACGCAAGTAAAGGAGTTTGGATGGGGAGAAAATAAGGGCTTACCTTGGTCTTGTTGGATACAGTGCATAGCTTTCGTTGATTTCGATGTGAATTTTCCCATAATACCATCTTCCATAAGCGCTTTGCCTCTAAACAAAGAAAAGCAACCAGGACTGCATAAAACACAACCAATGACGTGTTCCGTCGCTTTCAATAACCAGTGGCTGATACTGTATTCAAATTTCTGATGCCACACCATAGGACCCGAGCCTACTGGGTGAATGCGTCCGCAAGCTGTTCCCAAATTATTATTCTTTTTCATCAATTCCACTAGTAAATGCACTGCTTTGGGTTCAAAATCAATATCCCCATCCAAGGCAAGAAAGTAGGTGTAGCACGCAGTTTTTCCTCGTGCACTTTTAAATCCGAATCCATTAATCTACAAACGAACGTGTAAACACCGCCTCAATCTCAAACTGAAACCTATACTTGTGCCCGAGTAAATAATACATATACATGACTTGGGACCAACGTTTCTTGGTTCGAATTTTCTTTTTGTCCTTCAGATGAGCAATTATTTGGGTTTTCCCGGGTAAAGTCCAAACGAGTCTTCCCCCATAAGGCGTCTGATATTTCTCAGGGGGTGGCAACTCAATTTCGGTTTCGTGAACTTCTTTGACGGCCTGGATTAAATCCCTCACGTAAGTATTGATCTGAGGGTGGGGGTCATCTTGAGAGGTGCGTACGAAAGCATCATCGAAAAGGATATGAGCTAAAATGAAGAAGCAAATACATCTGGAAGAATATCAAGTTTATCATCACTTACTCTCAAGCTCGTAGTAATTGGAAATGTTTTGTTTTGCACGTTCCATGGTCATTCTCCTAGCGGACTGGTCTTGATCAAGCCGCACGATCGACTTTAAAAATTGCTTCATCTCGTCTTTGGTTTCGTGCCACATGGTACCACACACGTAAATCCTTGGTATGGTATCAGGGTGAATCCAAGTTGCTTGTTTTTCACTTATCTGGTTATAATCGTGTGATTTTGAATTGGATTTGTCATTTCGCCGTCTGTCCAACGCTATGTGTTGATCTATTAAAAACGGATCGTACATTGGACGCACGAACAGACGCTCTGTGGTGGCTAGTTTTTCACTGGTGGGTGTCCAAATCTGGATGGTGATCCAGATTTGAGACAGCAACCACAACAACCAAATCCAAACGTGGTATTCGGTGAGTAACTGCAAAAAGTCTTCCTGAGGAACGTTGTAGAAAAGATGAACTGGTATGTGACCATAGTAGGCGCACGGATTTTGCACGTACACCACGCTCATTATGATTAGGACCGTTACAGTTACAGGCATAGCCAAATTTGTTGGTAAAACGTAAGAAAAGCGGTGGATGTAAATTTTGCAAGCGAATTTTGCAAAGACGTGGCATAAATACGAAGCACTTATGTTTATGAGGAAAATCCATACTGGTGTGAGACCATAAGCATCCAGCTGTTGAAGTCCCTGAATATTCAAATATTTTTTTCAGCATTAATCAAGTAATAATATTACGTTTTGACTTACAGTAGGCGCTGTATTTAAGCGGTGATCAGCGAACGCGTTTCCGAAATCAGAAAACATTGCGTTTCGATCGACACCATCGGGAGGTGATATGAACATGAATCCGAAAAATAGGGCGCATTTCCAAATCGATGCGAATAAATAAACGAGGTAGCGACTGTTTTCGAATGTCTTTATGGGTTTGGCCAGTTTTCGGATGAAAGGGAAGGCCGAATCGTCGGATACGTAGTTTTCCCACCAGCCAAAAGAAATCAACACCACCGACAATGGAATTAGGTAGGCGTGCCACCAATTGCCGATCTTACTGCTGTACAAAACTGGCCAAATTATGAGAGCCGTTGCCTGAAATACTATCGACAGAACGTCTAAGGTGATTTTCGGAAATTTATTCGAGTCTGGGGTTTTCTGGTCGTCTTCCTTCTTGTACCTGGAGACGAGATCTAAAATATTTCAAGCTTGAGTTATCTTCGCAAACTTTTCATTTCAGCAATCTGTGTAATCGAACCATTTGCTTGTTCGTTGAAAATTAAATTAACGAATAATTGCTAATTATGATTGATCAGACAGTTCGTAAAACCAATGTAAATGTCGACGTTTGGCACATTTGCATTGATTCTACGAATTATCCGATCAGTTATAATTTACAGATTTCTTTCTTTACAGATAAGATTTTTTCGAAACAAAGTGATTTAATTCAGGTTTCTGGAAACACTTTGATGATAAGATATTTAGCTGGCGATTGTATTTGAACCCCAAAAATCAGCATTACTCTAAAGGGTTTATTATGTATCATAGAAAATAGATAGAAATCATCTGTGGGCTAAAGATAGCAACCTAAAATAACGACGACCTTCAGTTTAAGAGCGTGATGTTGCAGGATTGAACATTTTTAGAGGTTCACTGATGCTCAACAACTCAGACGTGAAAAAAGATAACTTTTTCATAACTTCAATACATTGATATCATATCGTAACTTTAACGTTATTGCCAGAGGAATAAGGGAATAGACTCTCTACGTTGCTCGAATTGATTTAACTGGAACAGAAAGGCAGCTCTGCACAGAGAGCTTCCAAGCGCCTAATAAAAGAGCTATATTTCGACAGTTCTTCCAAACTTCTATGTGTTATTTGGAATCGATAACTGGTTTCTCCTGTCGACGCTTCAACTATACTACACTGACCAACACCTCATCTTATACTGAACCATTTTTTTTGCAATCTGCAATTTCTGTCAAATTTCTTGTGATTTTGGCATAGAACGCCATTGCTGAGTCCTTCTAAAGTTGGATTCATTTTATCAGGCAATGAACGTTACATTTCGATACAAACAAATGCTGCATAAACGTGTAAAGCCTATTGAATATGAATACATTAGCCCAAACAAATAAGAAAATATTTGTCGAATACCAAAACTCAACGTGCTTGAAAATTCATAGCCTGATAGTGTGAATTCAGTTTTAATCAACATGTTAATGTTGTTATACAGTTTTTAATATTTCTGGAAATACAATGACGCTGATGGTGATGATTAAAATTACTCACATAGGATTCCTGGAATTAAACAAACGGCATTCGTCAACATTGCGCCTTTGATCACATCCAAGCTGGGCAAAATTTGAAACACCAGCAAGGCCAGGCCCACGGTCTGCAGCGATTCCGTAACGAAAATGAAAAAGACCTCCATTACCCCGGGCCTTTTCCACGACTTAAAAATCAAGATCCTTAAAGACCTCAGGAACGTAGCGGCCTGGGGCACGAAGAACACGAACATTATCATCCGAATCCAGGCGATCTTCTGCCTGGGTTCTAGTGACACCTCGTATCGATCGTGTGGCCCTAAAGAAAACGGTAAATTAGCCAAATGTGGGAGGAATCGATGAGAGTTGCTCTTAACCATCGGGTCCTTCGTAGTCGGGTCTTGTTACGTCATCGGCGATTTGCGACGACATAAAGAGGAGAGTTCCTTTGGACAGAGTTGCGCAACCAAGAACCATCGTGAACGTGACGATGTAAGTCAGAACTTTCGCCAGTGCCTCCATGAAGTCGAGGAAACTGTATTTGGCCATGGCTCTTGTTGCGAGTTTTGGTGGCGAATCTTTAAAGATGTCCCATTTTTTTGTTTCTTGTATAAGAGGTCTGCGTATTAAAGTAATTTTTGAAAAAACTATGCAAACACTTTGTTATTAACTATTTGCTGTGTTTATCACAGCACGTACACTTTCTTCCAAATGTATTCGTCTGAAAGATACTGAAACTGTGCGAAACTGAACCTTATTGAAGTACCCCTAAGTTATTTTCTTTTTGAATTTTGTGTTACATTGTTTAACCATTTTCTTTTCAATAACATCATCCGTTCTTTACAAATTGGTGGCAGCGGTGGGATACTAGAAGTGTGCTCTTCTTGCCTGGAGTCTCTATTAGATCCTCAACGACCGTTGCGCCTCAGGCGAGGCTCATATGAAGAAGATGTATTACGCATTTCGCAAAAGTACTTAAAATAATTGTATTTGATTGTAGGTGGTATCGTAATTGGTCCGAATTCGCTTCGCTTCGAAAATAGTGGGCGCGCTTTAATCTAAATAAATCATCAATATGCGATGATAAGTTTAGGAACTTAAGATTAGATTGTAACAATAAATTAACTTTGCATTGAACAAATGCAATTAGTTGCCTGATTGGATGGCGGAAGTGAAGATGCTGATTGTACAGTAATAGTAGGTAAGTTCCTCGCGGACCAAAAGAATTTAAAAAAAAATATAGGGATCAAGTTTAAGCGATTGTGAAACAAAATTCAATGTGTCCTAATTTTTAATTAGGAGAAGCTTTTTTATTTCGTCTGTGAGAGTGCGAGATTTCTGTTACTATCGTTATAATTTATTTTATTTTTTTTGTACAGGTCAATTCTTAATATTATTCCAAAAAATGAGTAACGACCTTGATGTACAGCCGGTCCAAAACACAAACTCGTAAGTGTAGTTTTTTTTTACTCCGTTTCGTTCTTCTTCTCATTTGCTGGTGAAATTGTAAATCCTCCCAAAGGAAGTAGGCTTTGATTTAAAGCAGCAGCTATGATAAAATAGATTAACAGCAAAGTGTCTAATGTCTTAAATGCTGAGGATTATTATAAAACCTGTAAAAATTGTGTAATCTTTCGGTTTCTTGTAACTAATCAATTCGTAAGTGATATCATTTGACCCAGCTAGGATCTTACTAACGTTTTTAATACTTCGTTTAACAAACCCAAAACAAGTATTTCTGATTAATATCCCTTAATCATAATTTTCAAGTTATTTAAAAAGTTTTGTGTAAAATGTTAAGTATGTTAAATGATATGATTTTAGGCGATTATAAATGTACAAGCAAACATTGTAAGCGGCGCATCAAAATGAGTACAATAAAATTAGAAATAATAGAATTAATTGCTTAAATTCAATTTTTTTTTTCAATTATTTCAATTCACAGACCTATTACCCATGAAACGAAAAGATGGGACGCCTTCAAAGATCCGCCGCAAAAAGTTGCCACAGGGGCCGAACACAGTCTCTTCGACTTAATGGAGAAGCTGGCGAAAATTCTGACTTACGTCGTGACGTTCACGATGGTCCTTGGCTGCGCAGCTCTGTCCAAAGGAACTCTCCTCTTCATGACGTCGCAAATCGCCGATGACGTAACAAGACCCGTCTGTGAAGGACCCGATGGTTAAGAGCGACTCTCATCGATTCCTCCCACATTTGGCTAATTTACCGTTTTCTTTAGGACCACACGATCGATACGTGGTGTCACTAGAACCCAGGCAGAAGATCGCCTGGATTTGGATGATAATGTTCGTGTTCTTCGTGCACCAGGTCGCTACGTTCCTGAGGTCTTTAAGGATCTTGATTTTTAAGTCGTGGAAAAGGCCCGGGGTGATGGAAGTCTTTTCCATTTTCGTTACGGAATCGCTGCAGACCGTGGGCCTGGCCTTGCTGGTGTTTCAAATTTTGCCCAGCTTGGATGTGATCAAAGGCGCTATGTTGACGAATGCCGTTTGTTTAATTCCAGGAATCCTATGTGAGTAATTTCAATCATCACCATCAGCGTCATTGTATTTCCAAAAATATTAAAAACTGTATGACAACATTAACATGTTGATTAAAGCTGGATTCACACTATCAGGCAAAGAATTTTCAAGCACGTTGCGTTTTGGTATTCGACAAATATTTTCTTATTTGTTTGGGCTAATGTTTTCATATACAATCGACTTTACACGTTTATGCAGCATTTGTCTGTATCGAAACGTAACATTCATTGCCTGATAAAATGAATCCAACTTTAGGACTCAGCAGTGGCGTTCTATGTCAAAATTACATAAGAAATTTGACAGGAATTGCAGATTGCAAAAAAATGGTTCGGTATAAGATGAGGTGTTGGTCAGTGTAGTATAGTTGGAGCACCTACAGTTACCGATTCCAGATAACATATAGAAGTTTGGAAGAACTGTCGAAATATAGCTCTTTTATTAGGCGCTTGGAAGCTCTCTGTGCAGAGCTGCCTTTCTGTTCCAGTTAAATCAATTCAAGCAACGTAGAGAGTCTATTCCATTATCCCTCTAGCACTAATATTAAAAGTTGCGATATGATATCAATGTATTGAAGTTATGAAAATGTTATCTTTTTTCACGTCTGAATTGTTGAGATCAGTGAACCTCTAAAAGTCTTCAATCCTGCAACGTCACGCTCTTAAATTGAAGGTCGTCGTTATTTTAGGTTGCTATCTTTAGCCCACCGATGATTTCTATCTATTTTTTTGATACATAATAAACCCAATATAGTAATGCGGATTTTCCGGAGTTTAAATACAATCGACTGCTAAATACCTTATCGTCAAAGTGTTTCCAGGAACTTTGTTTCGCCAAAATCTTATCTGTAAAGAAATAAATCTGTAAATTATAATTGTTCGGATAAATCGTAGAATCAATGCAAATGTGCCAAACTACGACACTTACACCGATTCTATGAACTGTCTGATCAATCATAATTAGCAATTATTCGCTAATTTAATTTTCAACAGACAAGCAAATGATTCAAATACAACGAGATCTCTTTGATGATTGCTGAAATGAAAAGTTTGCGAAGATAACTCAAGCTTGAAATATTTTAGGTCTGGTCTCCAGGTACAAGAAAGAAGACGACCAGAAAACCCCAGACTCGAATAAATTTCTCAAAATCACCTTAGACGTTCTATCGATAGTATTTCAGGCAACGGCTCTCATAATTTGGCCAGCTTTATACAGCAGTAAGATCGGCAATTGGTGGCACGTCTACCTAATTCCACTGTCGGTGGTCTTAATTTCTTTTGGCTGGTGGGAAAACTACGTATCCGACGATTCGGCCTTCCCTTTCATCCGAAAACTGGCCAAACCCATAAAGACATTCGAAAACAGTCGCTACCTCGTTTATTTATTCGCATCGATTTGGAAATGCGCCCTGTTTTTCGGGTTCATGTTCATATCACCTCCCGATGGTGTCGATCGAAACGCAATGTTTTCTGATTTTGGAAACGCGTTCGCTGATCACCACCTAAATACAACGCCTACTGTAAGTCAAAACGTAATATTATTACTTGATTAATACTGAAAAGATATTTGAATATTCAGGGACTTCAACAGCTGGAAGCTTACGGTCTCACACCTGTTTGGATCTTCCTCATAAACATAAGTGCTTCGTATTTATGCTACGTCTTTGCAAAATTCGCTTGCAAAATTTACATCCACCGTTTTTCTTACGTTTTACCAACAAATTTGGTAATGCCTGTAACTGTAACGGTCCTAATCATAATGAGCGTGGTGTACGTGCAAAATCCTTGCGCCTACTACGGCCAGATACCAGTTCATCTTTTCTACAACGTGCCTCAGGAAGAGTTTTTGGGGTTACTCACCGAATACCACGTTTGGATTTGGTTGCTGTGGTTGCTGTCTCAAATCTGGATCACCATCCACATTTGGACACCCACCAGTGAAAAACTAGCCACCACAGAGCGTCTGTTCGTGCGCCCAATGTACGATCCGTTTCTAATAGATCAACACATAGCGTTGGACAGACGGCGAAATGACAAGTCCAATTCAAAATCACACGAATATAACCAGATAAATGAAGAACAAGCTTCTAGGATTCACCCTGAGATCGTACCAAGGATTTACGTGTGCGGTACCATGTGGCACGAAACCAAAGACGAGATGAAGCAATTTTTAAAATCGATTGTGCGGCTTGATCAAGACCATTCCGCTAGGAGAAAGGCCATGGAACGTGCAAAACAAAACATTTCCAATTACTACGAGCTTGAGAGTAGGTAACATCAAACGTGATATTTCTCCAGATTTATTTACTCCCTCATTTTAGCTCATATCCTTTTCGATGATGCTTTCGTGCGCACCTCTCAAGATGACCCCCATCCTCAGATCAACACTTACGTGAAGGATTTAATCCAGGCCGTCAAAGAAGTTCACGAAACCGAAATTGAGTTGCCACCCCCTGAGAAATATCAGACGCCTTATGGGGGAAGACTCGTCTGGACTTTGCCCGGAAAAACCCAAATAATTGCTCATCTGAAGGATAAAAAGAAAATTCGAACCAAGAAACGTTGGTCCCAAGTCATGTACATGTATTATTTACTCGGGCATAAGTATAGTTATCCGTTTGAGATTGAGGCGGTGTTTACACGTGCGTTTGTAGATTAATGGATTCGGATTTAAAAGTGCACGAGAAAGAACTGCGTGCGAAGAACACCTACATTCTTGCGTTGGATGGGGATATTGATTTTGAACCCAAAGCAGTGCACTTACTAGTGGAATTGATGAAAAAGAATGATAATTTGGGAGCAGCTTGCGGACGCATTCACCCTGTGGGCTCGGGTCCTATGGTGTGGCACCAGAAATTTGAATACAGTATCAGCCACTGGTTATTGAAAGCGACGGAACACGTCATTGGTTGTGTTTTATGCAGTCCTGGTTGCTTTTCTTTGTTTAGAGGCAAAGCGCTTATGGAAGATGGTATTATGGGAAAGTTCACATCGAAATCTACTAAGGCCATGCACTGTATCCAACAAGACCAAGGTAAGCCCTTATTTCTTGACTTGCGTTTTTCTTCCAATCAGTTTAAAATCTCCAGAATTTACAGACGTATGCGATCAGGAATGTTACCTTTTATTTCACAGGTGAAGACGGTTGGTTGTGTATATTACTACTGAAAAGAGGTTTTCGCGTAGAATACTCGGCCGCTTCTGATTCTTACACAAATTGTCCTGAAGGTTTTGGCGAATTCTACCATCAACGCCGCAGATGGATATCGGCAACGATTGCAAATATTGTTGATTTGCTTACAACTTCCAGGCAAACCAGACGAGTTAACGACAACATATCTTTGTTGTTCGTGATTTATCAGGTAAATAAATCGCTCGTTTGCTCCAAGAAAAAATGCGCTAGATTCTTTTGTTTTCCAGTGGGTCATAGTCATTGGTACCCTGCTCGGGCCTGGAATGATCTTCCTTATGCTGATACGGTCTTTCTTGATGGTCTTCTACCTTGATCTTTGGTTAAGCCTATTGATAAATTTGTTTTTTATTTTAATCTTCATCTTGGTCTGCACCTTCTCTTCGAACGACAAACTTCAAATATTGGTGGCGGGTATCCTCAGTGGTATTTACGGCCTTGCTATGGTAGCAATAGTGGTCGGAATATTACTTCAAATCCCAACCTACGGACTTCTGGCCCCGACAACGCTGTTTATTATATGCATCGCCGGACAAGTAATTGTAGCTGCCCTTTTACATCCAAAGGAAACCAGCCGACTGGTGTATGGTCTGGTCTACTTCGTCGCCACACCCAGCATGTTCATGTTGCTCATCATATATACTGTATTCAACATGAACAACATCTCTTGGGGGACTAGAGAAGTTACCGTGGCCATGAAACCTACCTTGGTAATGCGTTAATAATTTGTCGAAGTGAGTTGGATGGTGAAGGTTAATTTCAGGCAGCGTCTTCCAAGGGCAAAAGCCAGCCTAAAACAAACTTCTTTAAAGGAAGCAAAGTTGATGTTAGCACCAGGGGTTTTATCTGTTCGATCAAGTGTGCGTGTTGCACCGGTGGAAATAATAAAGAGGAAGTCAAAGGGAGGCAGATCAAAGATGAAAATATACCGGAAACGTTGAGTGACTTGACTAACCAACCAATAGCTGAGATGGCGAACGGAAATGATAATACACAAATCACACCAGAAGAGGACGTCTTTGAAGAGGTTGAAGAGAAACCGTGGTTTCATGACCCGGTTTTACAGGAAAGTAAAGACGGTTTCATCAGCAATGACGAAGAAACTTTTTTCAAAGAGCTAATAGAAAAGTACTTGAATCCCAACGACATTGAGGATAAGGTAAGAGGAGCATTTGGCTGGGATAAGCAGGTACAAGTGCAAATTTCAGGCACGTATTCAAGAGGATCTAAAAAATCTGAGAGACAAAATTATTTTGGTTTTCTTCATGTTCAACGCCACGTTCATCACTATTTTGTTCCTGCTGACTTTAGCGAGGGATCAGGTTCACATCAAATGGCCGTGGGCCGTCATAACAAGCTTCACGTACATCGAAAATGTGCAAGAGGTAAATTACATTCATGCAAACCAATTATTTCACTTGACAATCTACTTTCAGGTGGTCATATACAAACAATACCTCCAGTTAGAAGCTATTGGTATGCTCTTCTTGTTTGGCTTCACAGTTCTACTTCTCCAATCCCTCGCCATGCTTAAGCATCGCATCCGAACTTTCTCGCAAGTAATGTCCAACACGTCTATTGGTTTGCCTTGCTTTAAATCATCAGTAAGTACCAGAACGCTCTTCAGTTTCTTTGATACTGAGGTATCTCACAATTTCAGAAGCGAAATTTAACTTATGAGGAGAATCAGGAGAATAAACCCGTGCGTACGGCTCAGCAGCTTCACAGAGATGGCCTGGTTGGTAACGATGATGAGGTTGAGGCCACAGAAAGGATGCATCATCTGGAAATAAATCTACAGAGAAACGACACAAAAGGTATGGATCTCAAGTTGTCGTTTGAATCAGGAATTAACTGCCGCGTTTCAGGCTACAATGGACTAATTCCTGGGGCAATATCTCCTGTGGAGGATCGCCCTGTTGTAATACTTAAAGGAGCTCCTACGAATCCCTCTTACACATAGCTTTAAATTATTTCGAAGTAAAAGTTACTAAACAAGTTTGTTTTATTCTATAAAAATCCAAGTCCATTATTCCTTTCTGATTTGAAGGAACGTCAATACTCCTTTCTAAATCGTTCAGCGGCTTGTGTTGGTGTTGTTGGGGAAGAACCCTTTTTTTTGTGAGGTTTGGAGAAATCTTCAAAAGACATTCCTGCGCCGGGTATCCATCCATGGATTCGCTGGGTTGATGCCTTTCTGAAGGTCTACAGCCGAACGCCTACCAACTAAAACTCCTTATCCTCATGTTAGCTGCTAACTTCTGGAAATCCGCCTTTCGGCATAGCGTCAGAAGCTTGGCACTGTCTTCAGTCATTCTCCAGCCGTTGGTTTGTGGAAATCACAAAAACGTTCGGTATTTGATTTCGGTGATTGCACGGCTCCTCGTATCTACGTCAGAAGCCGAGCATTTAAGTCATTTCCAACGTGTTCTGTTTATTTACTCTTCTCGTACTTTGCCTTACTTTCCATGATTCCGCGCATCATGGAAGCTGAAGCGTCCCATCCCTCCGGGCCGCTGAGCAGGATGTTCTTCCTCGTGAGATCTGTCCCGCACCGGAGAGCCGCCTCCGCCCTCACGTCCCGCCAATTCGGGCAAAGGAAGATCGTGTGTTCTGCTGTGTCTTCTTCACCGCAATACCAGCACTGGTTGTTCGGTGCCTTCCCGATCTTGTTAAATATTTTACGAACACTCCGTGTCCTGTCATGGCTTGGGTCATGTAATAGTCCACCTCGCCGTGCTTTCTATTACACCATCTCCCGATGTCTCTTATGAAGGTCTTCGCCCATCCATCGTAAGCATTCCATGCGGTCTGGTACTTTTCTATGAGGGGAACGGTGCTCGGTCGGTGCCCGTTCTCTTGGCCATGTATTCCTGCTCTCTTTCCTCCACCTTCAGCTTTATAGCTGGGACGGCTACTATCGCTAGTACAGCCGTTTTATAGGCTGATGTGATGCGGATTGCCATCCTTCTGTTTATGGCTTCCAGCATCCCCTCAGAATGTTTAAATTTCATAGCAGGCGCCCGAATGGGCGCGTCGTATAACACGATCGAAGCGATCATTCCCGCCAGAACTCTTCGCCTTTTCGGTCTGGGTCCGCCGAGGTTTAGCATGAGTCTCGCTAGTGCCATCTGTGTTCTCGTTGGTTTCTCGCATGTTCTTTTCACATGGGTGGTCATCTTCCGACCTCTGTCCAGATGTACTCCGAGGTATTTTATCGCATCCCTCGAAGCTATCATTGTATTCTGGACATTTAGTGTCATACGTCCTATCCTCCCTGGGCCCGCCAGGATCATCATCTTCGTCTTGGCCGTGGCCAATTCCAGATCCTGATCCTCCAGCCACTGTTTAGTCCTTGACATCGCTAGCAGCGCTCTTTCTTCTAACATGGTGGCAGTTTTCGCGGTTACCAAGATTGCCAGGTCGTCCGCGTAGGCAATCAGGCTCAAGCCCTGCCCTAGATCCTGCCGCAGGATGTCGTCGTATAGTATATTCCACAGGGTCGAGTTGGAGAAAAACCTGCAAGAACTAATTCAAGCACAAGCAAAACTGCGCTGTCACCTTCTCTAGCAAAACAACGTCAGAGGAAATGGCGTCATCATAGCACAGATACGGATCTAGGTGGCACTTATACGTTCTTCATGCTTAGGGTCGCACCTCAGATGTTTCCCAGTCGAAATTCACATGAACCCTCTTTGAAAAAGGGCGCGGCGTTTGCACTTGGCAAAAGTATTTGAAATAAATTGATGTTATTGTACCGTAATTAGTCTTGAATTTTGGGACGCGCGCTAATCTAAGGAAGTTCTAAGATATCATCAAGTCTAGGAACATGAGATTAGATTGCAGTAATCCTGCTTTGAACAATTGCAGTTAAATGTCCGATAGAAGTGCGGAAATGAAGATGCTTTTGCTTCCTAAAAATTAAGTCACGTTATAGTAAGGTAAGTTTCTTGCTGACGTACGTTAAGTAATCGTCAATAAAGGCCTGTTCGTTGTATGTACAAGATTTGGTTCAATTTCTTGAATAATTGCATCTCAAAAATTAAATTGAATCAAGAGCTGTCTGTTCTGCCTCCAAATCAAACATGTAGTCCAAATATTTCTTGTTTCAAATACTCGTTGCAGATATTGAACCAATTTTTTCGTACAAGAAATGGGATGGTGAGCTTTGTTTCTTGATTGGGGGATTGGGGGGAATTTTTTCACTTTGCCTTTGAAACTGTTACTATTGTAAAGGTTGTTATTTATGTAAAACTACGTTTCTCTGTTTGTACAGGTCACCTCTTCATCTTCTTACAAAAATGAGCCACGACCTTGAAATACGTCCGGTTCAAAATACAAACTCGTAAGTGTAGATTTCCTTCCTTCCTCCGATTTATGAATGAAATTGTAGATACTCTCTTATCTCTGATCTGCCATGTTATCACTTTGTTAATCCTACTGAACCGATAACATCAATTAACAACAAAAGTACGTCGGTTGATATGCAATTTAAAGTAGTACTCGTAAGAACACTTGACATTTTTTGAGTTAGCGTGCATGACATCCGTGCGTGCATGCATTAGTGTGAATTGTCTTATCGTTGATAGTCATCCTTATTGCACACGTTAATTCAACTGAGCGATAGTGTGAAACGTGCGTCGGAGATCTGCGAGCAAATTTATGACGTACATGCAAAGTTTTCAAAAGTACACTACCTTCCAAAAAGTATTCAAAAGTATTCTCTCGTTTTATAAACGCCCCTCGTTCGATAGGAAGGAGCATACAGCGATTTTTTCAAACAGCTTCTTTTGTCAATCAGAAAATGTACTTAAAAAAAAATTCTTTATTTGACGAATATTTTCAACTTTTTAAGAAGCTGCAGGTTTTCATTTCATTCGAATTTTTACACCGCAATGTACGTGTAAGAAGGTGGTATTTAATTTTCTAATCATTTTGCTTTCGTTCAACAACAGGAAATGCGGCTTTAATTTGCTCGAATAAATAACAAAAATGATTCAAGGATTCTAGGAAATCAGATCTGGGGCGACGCTACGGTGAAAGAAACAAGGAATTCTTGCCTTAGCTTAAAACGAACGCTTTCTATTAAGCTAAAGGAAACCTTTAATTAGAACTTAGACGTTAAGAATAACACGTGCATGCAAATGACGATTAATTTGCAACAAATGTTATTAATTAAACTAAATAACTTCCAGAGACAGCTTCAAGTAAAAAAGAAAATAACTTAGGGGTACTTCAATAAGGTTCAGTTTTGCACAATTTCTTTCGGACGAATACATTTGGAAGAAAGTGTACGTGCTGTGATAAAGGAGGCTAATAGTTAATGCCAAAGTGTCTTCATAGTTTTTGTTTTAATTACTTCAATACGCAGACCCATTACACAAGAAATAAAAAAATGGGACATCTTCAAAGACTCGCCACCAAAACTCGCAACAAGCGCCACGCCCAAATATAGTTTCCCCGACTTCATGGAGGCACTGGCGAAAATTCTGACTTACATCGTCACGTTCGCGTTGGTCCTTGGCTGCGCAGCTTTGTCCAAAGGAACTCTCCTCTTCATGACGTCGCAAATCGCCGATAACGTAACAAGACCCGTCTGTGAAGGACCCGATGGTTAAGAGCGACTCTCATCGATTCCTCCCACATTTGGCTAATTTATAGTTTTCTTTAGGACCACACGATCGATACGAGGTGTCACTAGAACCCAGGCAGAAGATCGCCTGGATTTGGATGATAATGTTCGTGTTCTTCGTGCCCCAGGCCGCTACGTTCCTGAGGTCTTTAAGGATCTTGATTTTTAAGTCGTGGAAAAGGCCCGGGGTGATGGAGGTCTTTTCCATTTTCGTCACGGAATCGCTGCAGACCGTGGGCCTGGCCTTGCTGGTGTTTCAGATTTTGCCCAGCTTGGATGTGATCAAAGGCGCAATGTTGACGAACGCCGTTTGTTTAATTCCAGGGATTCTATGTGAGTAATTTTAATCATCACCATCAGCGTGATTGTATTTCCAGAAATATTAAAAACTGTGTAACAACATTAACACGTTGATTAAAGCTGGATTCACACTATCAGGCAATGGAGTTTCAAGCACGTTGCGTTTTGGTATCAGACAAATATTTTCTTATTTGTTTGGGCTAGTGTATTCATATGCGATAGACTTTACACGTTTATGCAGCATTTGTCTGTATCGAAACGTAACGTTCATTGCCTGATAAAATGAATCCAACTTTAAAAGGACCCAGCAGTGGAGTTCTACGTCAAAATCACATATGAAATTTGACAGGAATTCCAGATTGCAAAAAAATTGGTTCATTATTAGATGAAGTGTTGGTCAGTGTGGAATAGTTGGAGCACCGACAGGAGAAACTAGTTATCGATTCCAGATAACACATAGAAGTTTGAAAGGACCTTCAAAATATAGCTCTTTTATCAGACGCTTGGAAGCTCTCTGTGCAGAGCTGCCTTTCTGTTCCAGTTAAATCAATTCGAGCAACGTAGAGAGTCTATTCTCTTATCCTTCTGGCAATAACATTAAAGTTCCCATATGAAATCAATGTATTGAAGTTATGAAAATATTATCTTTTGTACATGTCTCAGTTGTTAAGTATCGGTGAATCTCTAAAGGTCTTCAATCCTGCAACGTCACGCTCTCAAATTGAAGGTCATCGTTATTTTAGGTTGCTATCTTTAGCCCACCGATTATTTCTATCTATTTTTTTTTGATACATAATAAACCCAATATAGTAATGCAGATTTTCCGGAGTTTAAATACAATCGACTACTAAATACTTACCTTATCGTCAAAGTGTTTCCAGGAACCTGAATAAATCACTTTGTTTCGGCAATATCTTATCTATAAAGAAAGAAATCTGTAAATTATAATTGATCGCATAATTCGAAGAATCAATGCAAATGTGCCAAACATTGTACATTGGTTTTACGAACTGTCTCATCAATCATAATTAGCAATTATTCGTTAATTTAATTTTCAACGGACAAGCAAATGGTTCAATTACAAAGAGATATCTTTGATGATAGCTGAAATGAAAAGTTTGCGAAGATAACTCAAGCTTGAAATATTTTAGGTCTCGTCTCCAGGTACAAGAAAGAAGACGACCAGAAAACCCCAGACTCGAATAAGTTTCTGAAAATCACCTTAGACGTCCTGTCGATAGTATTTCAGGCAACGGCCCTCATAATTTGGCCAGCTTTGTACAGCAGTAAGATCGGCAATTGGTGGCACGTCTACCTAATTCCACTGTCGGTGGTCTTAATTTCTTTTGGCTGGTGGGAAAACTATGTATCCGACGATTCGGCCTTCCCTTTCATCCGAAAACTGGCCAAACCCATAAAGACATTCGAAAACAGTCGCTACCTCGTTTATTTATTCGCATCGATTTGGAAATGCGCCCTGTTTTTCGGGCTCATGTTCATATCACCTCCCGATGGTGTCGATCGAAACGCAATATTTTCTGATTTTGGAAACGCGTTCGCTGATCACCACCTAAATACAACGCCTACTGTAAGTCAAAACGTAATATTATTACTTGATTAATACTGAAAAGATATTTGAATATTCAGGGACTTCAACAGCTGGAAGCTTACGGTCTCACACCTGTTTGGATCTTCCTCATAAACATAAGTGCTTCGTATTTATGCTACGTCTTTGCAAAATTCGCTTGCAAAATTTACATCCACCGGTTTTCTTACGTTTTACCAACAAATTTGGCAGTGCCTGTAACTGTAACGATTCTGATCATAATGAGCGTGGTGTACGCCCAAAATCCGTGCGCCAACTACGGTCATATACCAGTTCATCTTTTCTACAACGTGCCTCAGGAAGAGTTTTTGGGGTTACTCACCGAATTCCACGTTTGGATTTGGTTGTTGTGGTTGCTGTCTCAAATCTGGATCACCATCCACATTTGGACACCCACCAGCGAAAAATTAGCCACCACAGAGCGTCTATTCGTGCGCCCAATGTACGATCCTTTTTTAATAGATCAACACATAGCTTTGGACAGACGGCGAAATGACAAATATAAAGCAAAATCACACGATTATGACCAGCTAAGCGAAAAACAACCATCTTGGATTCACCCTGATACCATACCAAGGATATACGTGTGTGGTACCATGTGGCACGAAAGCCAAGACGAGATGATGAAATTTTTAAAATCGATCGCGAGGCTTGATCAAGACCATTCCGTTAGGAGGACGGCCATGGAACGTGCGAAACAAAACATTTCCAATTACTACGAGCTTGAGAGTAGGTAACATCAAACGTGATATTTCTCCAGATTTATTTACTCCTTCGTTTTAGCTCACATCTTTTTCGATGATGCTTTCGTGCGCAGCTCTCAAGATGACCCCCATCCTCAGATCAATACTTACGTGAAAAATTTAATCCAGGCCGTCAAAGAAGTTCACGAAACCGAAATTGAGTTGCCACCCCCTGAGAAATATCAGACGCCTTATGGGGGAAGACTCGTCTGGACTTTGCCCGGGAAAACCCAAATGATTGCTCATCTGAAGGACAAGAAGAAAATTCGAGCCAAAAAACGTTGGTCCATAGTCATGTACATGTATTATCTACTCGGGCACAAGTATAGGTTCCTGTTTGAGATTGAGGCAGTTTTTACACGTGCGTTTGTAGATTAATGGATTTGGATTTGAAAGTGCACGAGAAAGAACTGCGCGCGAAGAACACTTTCATTCTTGCCTTGGATGGGGACGTTGATTTTGAACCCAAAGCAGTGCATTTGCTAGTGGAATTGATGAAGAAGAACGAAAATTTGGGAGCAGCTTGCGGACGCATTCACCCAGTAGGCTCTGGTCCTATGGTGTGGTGTCAAATGTTTGAGTACAGTATCAGCCACTGGCTGCAGAAAGCGACGGAACATATCATTGGTTGTGTATTGTGCAGTCCCGGTTGTTTTTCTTTGTTTAGGGGCAAAGCGCTTATGGAAGATGGTATTATGGGGAAGTACAGGTTGATATCTACTAAGGCCATGCACTGTATCCAACAAGACCAAGGTAAGCCCTTATTTCTTGACTTGCGTTTTTCTTCCAATCAGTTTAAAATCTCCTGAATTCACAGACGTGTATGACCAGAAATTTTATCTTTTATTTCACAGGTGAAGACGGTTGGTTAAGTATATTACTTCTGAAAAGAGGCTTTCGCGTAGAATACTCGGCCGCGTCCGATTCTTATACCCAATGCCCCGAGGGTTTTGGCGAATTTTACCATCAGCGCCGCAGATGGATATCGGCAACGGTGGCAAATATCTATGATTTCATTTCAACTTCCAGGCAAACCAGACAAATGAACGATGACGTATCCTTGTTGTACGTGATTTATCAGGTAAGTAACTCAGTGGATTACATCAAGAAATGCGTTAGGTTCTTTTGATGTTTTCAGTCGGTCTTGATAATTGGTACCGTCCTCGGTCCTGGAGTGATCTTCCTCATGCTGGTTCGGGCTTTCGTGGCGATTTTCAACCTCGATCTCTGGTTAAGCTTATTGTTGAATTTGATTCCCGTTTTAATCTTCATCTTAGTCTGCGCCTTCTCTTCGAACGACAAACACCAGATATTGGCGGCGGGTATCCTCAGTGGTGCGTACGGCCTTGTAATGATAGCAGCACTAATCGAATTATTGCTTCAAATGCCTACCTACGGACTTCTGGCCCCGTCTACGCTGTTTTTCCTTGGCATCGCCGGACAAATCACTTTAGCTGCCCTCTTACATCCAAAGGAAAGCAACCGAGTGTTATGTGGTGTTGTTTACTACGTCGCCATACCCAACATGTTCATGTTCCTAATCATATATGCTATGTTCAACATAAACAACGTCTCTTGGGGGACTAGAGAAGTTACCGTGGCCAAAAAACCTTCCTTGGTAATGCGTTAATAATTTGTCAAAGTAAGTTGGATGGTGAAGGTTGATTTCAGGCAGCGTCTTCCAAGGAGAAAAGCCAGCCTAAAACAAACTTCTTCAAAGGAAGCAAAGTTGATGCTAGCACCAGGGGTTTTATGTGTTCGCTTAAGTGCGCGTGTTGCACCGGTGGAAATAATAAAGAGGAAATCCAAGGGAGGCAGATCAAAGATGAAAATATACCGGAAACGTTGAGTGACTTAACTAACCAACCAACAGCTGAGATGGCGGACGGAAATGATAATACACAAGTCATACCAGAAGAGGATGCCTTTGAAGAGGTTGAAGAGAGACCGTGGTTTCATGACCCGGTTTTACAGGAAAGTAAAGACGGTTCCATCAGCAATAACGAAGAAAGCTTTTTCAAAGAGCTAATAGATAAGTACTTGAATCCCAACGACATTGAGGATAAGGTAAGAGGAGCATTTGGCTGGGATAAGCAGGTACAAGTGCAAATTTTAGGCACGTATTCAAGAAGATCTAAAAAATCTGAGAGACAAAATTATTTTGATTTTCTTTATGTTCAACGTCACGTTCATCACCATTTTGTTCCTGCTGACCTTAGCGAGAGATCAGGTTCACATCAAATGGCCGTGGGCCGTCATAACAAGCTTCACGTACATCGATAATGTACAAGAGGTAAATTACATTCATGAACATCGATTGTTTCAGTTGGAAATGTACTTTCAGGTGGTCATACACAAAGAATACCTCAAGTTAGAAGCTATTGGTATACTCTTCTTGTTTGGTTTCACGTTGATATTCATCCAGTTCCTCGCGATGCTTAAGCATCGCATTCGAACTTTCTCGCAAGTAATGTCCAACACGTCTATTGGTTTGCCTTGCTTTAAATCATCAGTAAGTACTAGAACGCCCTTCAGTTTCTTTGATACTGAGGTATCTCACAATTTCAGAAGCGAAATTTAACTTATGAGGAACATGAGGGGAATAAACCCGTGCCTACAACTCAACAGCTTCACAGAGATGGGCTGGTTGATAACGATGATGAGGTTGAGGTCACAGAAATTCAGCCGGAAAGGATGCATCATCTGGAAAGAAATCTACAGAGAAACGTTGAAAATATCAACAACACAAAAGGTATGGTTTCCATGATGTCGTTTGAATCAGGAATTATCTACTACGTTTCAGGTTACAATGGAAAAATTCCTGGGGCAATACCTCGTGTGGAGAATGACCCTATTGTAATACTCAGCGGAACTCCTACGAATCCTTCTTACACATAGATTTAAATTATCTCGAAGTAAAAGTTACCAAACAAATTCGTTTTATTCAACAAAAATCATAGTTCAATATTTTACATGATCAGATCTTTTCTTTCTGATTTGAAGGAACGTCAGTACCGCTGTCTAAATCATTCAGCGGCTTGCCTACCGACTCTCTGCTTGTGTTGTTGGAGAAGAACCTGCAAGAACTCCTTGAAACACAAACACAACCGCGCTGCTTGTTTCAAACGTTTACCTTCCCTTGATTTTTATGTAGACGTAAAGCAACATTAGAGGAAACGGCGTCATCGTGGCGACGGCAACCGGCATTACTGTTGAAAACAAAAAATCAAATACTTTTTTTACAATCATCAAACTTACCTGTGGTTATGTCGGCTTCGGGTTGGGGTAGAGTAAAACGCAGGAGGAATATTGAAATCCCCGTGTTCTGTATGCCAGTTTCTATAGCGATGGTGAGCGAGTTCTTGTATGATTGTCTACACACCATCGCTAGAATATATGCTAGCACATACCCCAACCATGGTAACCCCAAACCCGCCACCACTATCTAAAAATTCATCTCTTTTACTACCTCTGAGATTGTTTGGGGCGAACTTACCTGCCATGAGAATAACTCGAACAAATAGAGATTAGTGGCGATGGCGAATATTACAATAAACAGAATCAAAACGGCGGAAAATCCCTTGAGAATCCTCGTCATGAACTGGGCTACCCTCTTGAAATACCTCTGGATGAGGAACCCGATGAAAAGCGGCACGACCAACGCAACCACGTAGATGGAGATGTCCCTGTAGGGGATGGGCATGTCGCCTTCATCAAAAATCACCCTTCCAAGCGTGAAAATCCAAAACGGCATCATGAAGAACGCCGCCAAATTACTGATGGCCGTCATCGTAATCGAGAGCTGCATGTTGCCCTCTAGTAACACCGTCCACATGTTTGAAGCGCCCCCTCCAGGGGAGACGCCCGCGAAGAACATTCCCAACTGCAACTCGGGGCTGTCCGGGAATAGGAGCTTGCCAATACCAAAACTGAGCTGCAAAATCACCTTTCACCAACCCAAATCAAAGACACATTGAAAGTTCAAAGCTACCAAAGGCATAAACACAAATTGCCCTATGAACCCGATGATTGGGCCGAAAGGTCTCTTCAAACTCGTCAGCAATTCCCCCCAATTCAACGCGCAGCCGAAATTGATGTAGATCAGGCTGACCAAAGTAGCCACCGAAATGGTGAAGATCGTGTCGACCACTCTTGTTTGTCGGACCACTCTGACGCGCAGGTAATTCTCGAGTGGGTAGCCATTTTGATCTAGCTGTTTGACCTCGAATGTGACGTTCACTTTACCTGAAATCCACATAGATCTTATTATCTTTTTTTTTTTTGAAGTTGGAAGTACAGACCTAGAAAGACGCCTTTGATGTTGAATTGTCCCCTCAAACTGTTGGGTTCCAGTACGAGCTGCTTCGTTGTTTCTAATATATCAGGATCCTGGCTTTTAATGTATAGGGTTAATTGATTGTTGGTGTTGCCCCCTGAAAGGTGATGGTGATTTTTGGTGAACGGGGACTTCGCGCTGTTAAGTACCTGTTAGGTTGAAATGGATCGGAAGGGTTTCTTCCATTGTCACTTCCGGTTCCAACGGATCTAAAGTAATCTTCCACGCATTTTGTCCTTGGGCGTTATATATGTTGGCCAAGGTCAGAATGAAAAGGAACAGTGCTATTCCGGAGGTCATCTACAAAGAAGATTCATGTTAATATATATTTCGGTCTAATAGTATTATGAAGCTTTCACGCAGAGAACTTGCGAAACTTTCGGAATATCATGCAAGTAAATTGAAACTATAAACTATAAACTGCAATTTTGTTTAATGATACTGGAATGCTTACCACGATTGACAGGTCCGGATTTGCAAAATTTGCAAAACGATCACGTCTTTTCTGACAATTGACTGACAATGAAAGACTTTGCAAAAATCAGGTCATTATCATTTTAATTGTTGGACGTAAGATAATGCCTGCGTCAAAAAGAAATTAATTTCGAACTTTATCTCGTACGTGTTTGTTGATAAAATAAATTTCTAATTAAATATGTGGGGGATACAATCTGATATTTTTTGACTAATCTAATTAAAGCCATTCCAAAATGATCTAATTTTTAATGGCTTCCTAATTTACTCAACAAAAAAAAAACAGATACAAGTACATCGAGAGTTGCATGAAATGGAACATTTGGACACAATTTAGGAAAACTTTACATCGATTTATTTACTTGTGGAATTGTAAATTCTAAGCAGCGCATATTTCCGCGTGTTGTTATCTCTCATGTACAACGATAAACAAATAAACATCTGATAAGTGCGGTTATAACAAGCGATTGTAACGAGTATCGAGTTGAGGTCTTCAAGAGGGGAATATATTTGTGGACGGTTCGATTATTATAGATTGAAGATGTACTACTAAAATTAATAAAAAAACTAAATTAAACCAAATTAACTTCCTATATACATACATATATTTTTTGTGACTTTCTTCTATTTTTTTCGATGAGAAAATTAAATTCGAATATTTTCTTATAAACGACCATCACATTTTATTTTTTTTTTTGTTTTACTTTAGACGACGAAAAGAATAAAAAGAAAAGACAGCGATCGTTCTTATAGGATTTATTACAAAATCGATCGTTTTTGTTTTTGCTGTCGATGAAGAAACAAAAATTTCCATCATCGTAAGACCTTACATGAAAAAAAATATATACGCGAAAAACGTGTGTCGTAATTTGACCTTTTTTTTTTGAAGACGTGAACTTAGTTGGCTTTTGACTAAAAAAGAAAAATATTCGGCTTTCGTTTGTTTTGTTTTTCTTTCAACAACGAAACGAACGTCGTCATTTTTTCCATCGTTCCTTTTTACTTTTGAGAACAACCGCTCGATTTAATTTATTTACTTAAAAAAAAAAAATTTATACGACTTCATCATTCGTTTTCTTTCAGCGACGAAATTAAATCGAAACTTCTCTTAAAACGAGATCGTCGTCATTTGTTTTCGTTCTTTTTTACTTTTGCGAACAACTGATTCGATTTTGTTTGTTTATTTATTAAGAAAAAAATTATTCGACTTTCGTTTGTTTCTCCTTCGACGACGAAGTGAAATCGAAAGTTCTCTTAAAACGATCGTCGTTATTTGTTTTTCGTTCTTTTTTAATTTTGCGAACAACTGATTCGATTTTGTTTGTTTATTTATTAAGAAAAAAAATTATTCGACTTTCGTTTGTTTTTCCTTCAACGACGAAGTGAAATTGAAAGTTCTCTTAAAACGATCGTCGTCATTTGTTTATCGTTTCTTTTCACTTTTGGGAACTTTGATTTTTTTTTCTTTAATTTCGATAGCTTTTGTTCTGCCTTTGAGGAAGAAATCGATCGTCTATATTTTCTGTAATTTTCTGTTGGCAAAAAAAATTAAAATTCTCTTATAAACGAGCGATCGTCATTTGTTTATCGTTTTTTCTTTAAGTTCGATAGCTTTTGTTTACTTTTTGAGGAAAAAATTGATACACGTCGAAAAATCGATCGTGTGTGTTTTCTGTAATTTTCTGCTGGCAAAAAAAAAATTAATTCTCTAGTAAACGATCGCCATTTGTTTATTGCTTTTTTTTCTTTAATTTCGATAGCTTTTGTTTTGTTTTTGAGGAAAAAATCGATATTCATCTTAAAATCGATCTTCTTTTTTTTTGTAATTTTTTGCTTGCCAAAAAAAAATAAAAATTCTCTTATAAACGAGTAATCGTTTTTCGTCGTAAAACCGCTCGTCTGTTTTTTTTTGTAATTTTTGTTTTCTGTTTTCCAAAAAAAAAAAAAACAGAAAATTCTCTTATAAACGAGCGTTCGTAATTTTTTTACTGTTTTTTTTTTTTTTTTTTTAATTTCGATAGCTTTTGTTTGTTTTGGTGGAGGAAAAAATCGATATTCGTCGTAAAATTGATCGCCATTGTTTTTTGTAATTTTTTGCTTTCTATTACATAGTCGATCGCCTTTTGTTTTGTTTATCGTCGTAAAATTTCTGCTAGTCAAAAAAAATAAATAAAATTCTCTTATAAACGAGCGAACGTCCTTCGTTTATTGGTTTCTTTTTCTTTTTTTTTAATTTCGATAGCTTTTGTTTTGTTTTTGAGGAAAAAATCGATGTAGGTCGTATAATCGACCATCTGTATTTTTCATAATTCTGTGCTTGCCAAAAAAAAGAAAATGAAAATTCTCCTATAAACGAGCGATCGTCATTTATTTGTTGTTTTTCTTTTTCTTTAATTAATTAATAAAAATCGATGTATATCGAAAAATCGATCGTCTTTATTTTTTTTGTAATTTTCTGCTTGCCAAAAAAATGAAAATTCTCTTATAAACGAGCGATCGTCGTTTGTTTATTAGTTTTTTTTTTTTTCTTTAAATTCGTGTTTTGTTTTTGAGGAAACAATCGATGTATGTCGAAAAATCGATCGTCTGCGTTTTTTTTGTAATTTTTTGCTTGCCAAAAAAAAAGAATGAGCGATCGTCATTTGTTTATTGTTTTTTTTTTTTAATTTTGATAGCTCTTGTTCTGATTTTGAGGAAAAAATCGATGTATATCGAAAAATCGATCGTCTTTATTTTTTTTTAATTTTCTGCTTGCCAAAAAAAAATTAAAATTCTCTTACAAACGAGCGATCGTCATTTGTTTATATCTTTTTTTTTTCTTTAATTTCGATAGCTTTTGCCTTCCTTTTGAGGAAAAAATCGGTATTCGTCGAAAAATCGATCGTCTGCGTTTTTTTTTGTAATTTTTTGCTTGCCAAAAAAAAGAATGAGCGATCGTCATTTGTTTGTTTTTTTTTTTTTTTAATTTCGATAACTTTTGTTTTGTTTTTGAGGAAAAAATCGATATACGTCGAAAAATCGATCATCTGTGTTTTCTGTAATTTTCTACTTGTCAAAAAGAAAATTAAAATTGTCTTATAAAGGAGCAATCGTCATTTGTTTATTGTTTTCATTTCAATTTCGAAAACTTTTTTTTTTGTTTTTGAGAAAAAAATCGATATTCGTCATAAAATCGAGCGTCTCCTTTTTTTTATAATTTTCTCTTGCAAAAAAAAAATTAAAATTCTCTTATAAACTAGCGAACGTCATTTGTTTACTGTTCTTTTTTACTTTAATTTCGATAGCTTTTGTTTTGCTTTTGAGGAAAAGATCGATATTCGTCGTAAAATCGATCGTCTGCGTTTTTTTTTGTGTAATTTTCTGCTTGCCAAAAAAAAAAAATGAAAATTCTCTTATAGACGAACGATCGTCGTTTGTTTATTGTTTATTTTTTTCTTTAATTTCGATAGCTTTTGTTTTGCTTTTGAGGAAAAAAATCGATATTCGTCGTAAAATTGATAGTTTGTGTTTTCTGTAATTTTCTGCTTGAAAAAAAAAAAAAAGAAAAATCTCTTATAAACGAGCGATCGTCATTTGTTATTGTTTTTGTGTGTCTTTAATTTCGATAGCTTTTGTTTCGCTTTTAGGGAGAAAATCTATGTACGTCTAAAAATCGATCATGTTTGTTTTTAATTCTTTGCTTTCTGTTTTACAAAAAGAAATTGAAAATCCTCTTATTTTTAACTAAAAAAAAAAGAATGAAAGAACCTAAATATTTGTTGCACGGTCGATAGCTTTTGTTTTTGAAAAGAACTGCATCTTGTATATTTATTGACGAGACTATTTCGAATTGCCTGCCCATTTACTCTAATGTCCTCATTGCAGCTGCGACCGACCTGATTCATGCTTTTCTCTTTCATTGCTCTTACAACTGAAATGAGTAACACAAAAATACATACATAGTATAGCTCGCCCAGCCCTCCCGAGAAAGGGATAATGAGTCGCAAGCACTTTTAATTATTTCATTTTTCTTTATAAAAACTATTTCAAAAACAAATAGTTCAAGGTGAACGTAGATTAGAGAAACCCGTGGGACAAAAATGTGAATGGAGCACTTGCGCGCACACATGTACATAATTAATGAATAAATAAAACGCTGCCAGTTTACAACACGTAATTTATTCTAAAGTTTCGAATTAGGTTGTCAACATGCACACAAAAATATTTTACTCACTTTTATGGGGCTTCTCGAGCAAACTCTGCGTCAACTTGAAGGTTTATTCATGATTTGCACGAAACACGTTCAACTTGACGAACACAACGTTACTAATTACGTTTACGTACTGCGCGGCCGTAGCTTCAGAGATATCATAATCGTCGGATTTCACCACAACGTAAAGTGATTTCTAATATGAAATTGCATTTAAGGGGGGGCCTCAAACAGGCCCCGGGCACGTAAACGAAAATTAAAGAAAAACGATTTTCATTAATTTTTTCGAATCTATTTATGTTATACAGGGTGTCAGGGACTCGAGTGCTTAATGATTTTTCCTTGCAATCTAATCAAATAAATAATCAAACTTTTCAACCTAATTTTACTCAATCAAGTGTAATAGTATGAATGAATAATGAAAAGTAAAAAAAAAATTGTTTTATTATACTAATATCACAGTCACATTATGTACACTTATATACAAAAATTATTGCTACTTTCTATTTGGTTCCCTTTACCAAGGCCTCCATACATTCTGCCCAGCATCAATCTCCTTCTGCAAGATGTTCTTCTTGGCCTTCAAGGTGCTCGAAGGCACGACGAACGCTATTTCCCCGTTTTCTAGTTTGGTGGGGACGAGAGTCACGTGCGCTATCTTCAGGCCATCGCAGCTACTATCGGCGGCCCTCACGCGCACTTCCTCTTTGGCGCTTTTGGGTTCGTGGGGGACGTTCTGGTTAATTTTGTTTCTGAGGTGTTGGAGGTAACACACCGTCATCTCTAGGATGTCTGCCTTCTCTAGTTTCGCGGTTCTCTGCCCGTTCTTTTTCGCACTGGACTCCTTAAGGGTCGCCTTCGATTCCAGGAGGATCTGTTTTAGGGTCTCCAGGCTGTCGTTGATTCGGGCACGGCGTTTTTTCTCCATTAAAGGTTTCCGTATCTGAAAAGAAAAAAAAATTAATGAATCGAACGAAATTCGTTGCCTTTGTTTTTTGTAATTTTTTGCTTCCTGTTTTCTAAAAGAAATGAAAATTCCCTTAAAAACTGCCGATCGCCATTTGTCTTTTTTATACTTTCAAAGAAGAAAAATCAAAGTAAATATTTGTCACCCAGTTAATCGAAATGCATTTGTTTTTGAGAAAAGAATCGTCATATAATCGATCGTCTTTGCTTCCAGTTTTCCCGAACAATTGAAAAATTTGTCGTAAACGATCGATCGTCACTTGTTTATTGTTCCTTTTTTAATTTCGAAGAGATACACGTAAACGTTCGCCACGCAGTCGATTACTTTCGTTTTGTTCAGGAGGAGAAAATCGATATTCTGTTTAAAAAAAAAAAAATTGAAAATTCTCTTATAAACGACCGATTGTCATTTGTTTATTGCTTTTTTTTTATTTTCGAAGAAGAACAAAAGCATTTTGTTGCAGTCTATCGTTTTTGTTTTGTTTTCGAAGAAAATTCGATATTCGACGTAAAATGGATCGTCTTTGTTTTTGGTTTGTTTTTCGCTTTCCGTTTCCCAGAAATAATTGAAAATTCTCTTACAAAGAGGCGCTCGAGCGTTCGTCATTTGTTTACTGATTTTTAATTTCGATAGCTTTTGTTTTGTTTTGGAGGAAAAAATCGACATTCGCGGTAAAATTCATCGCCATTGTTTTTTGTATAATTTTTTGCTTTCTGTTTTGCAAAATAAGTGAAAATCCTCTTATAAACGATCGATTGTCAATTGTTTATTGTTTCTTTTTTTTATTTTCGAAGAAGAACATAAGCATTTTGTTACAGTATATCGTTTTTGTTTTGTTTTCGAAGAAAATTCGATATTCATCATAAAAACGATCGTTTTTGTTTTTTGTTTTTTTTTTTTTATTTATATATTTATTTATTTTTTTTTAATTGGAAGGAAAACACATAAACATTTCTTTTGTTACATAGTCGATCGCCTTTTGTTTTGTTTTTCGTCGTAAAATCTATCATCTGTGCTTTTTGTAATTTTTTGTTTTCTTTTTCCAATCAAAAAAAATGAAAATTCTCTTATAAATGAGCGATCGTCATTTGTTTGTTTTTTTTTTTACTTTCGATAGCTTTCGTTTTGCTTTTGAGGAAAAAATCGATATACGTCGAAAAATCGATCGTGTTTTTTTTTGTAATTTTTCGCTTGTTAAAAAAAAATTAAAATTCTCTTTTAAACGAGCGATCGTCATTTGTTTGTTGTTTTCTTCTTAATTTCGGTGGCTTTTGTTTTTTTTTGAGGAAAAATTCGATATTCGTCGTAAAATCGAACGTCTTAAATTTTTTTTTAGTAATTTTTTGGTTTCTGTCCTCTAAAACAATTGAAAATAATTCTCTTATAAACGGCGGGTCGTCTTTTGTCTTTTTCAAGCTTCAAAGAAATCAAATTAAAAACATAAACATTTGTCACACAGTTGATCGAATTTGTTTTGTTTTTGTGAAAAAAAAATCGATATTTCTCGTAAAATCGATCGCCTTTGTTTTTAATTTTCTAGCTTTCAGTTTTTTTTCTGAAAAATTGATCGTTTTATCATAAACGATTAATCGTCATTTGTTTATTGTTCCGTTTTTAATTTCGAAGAAACACAGTTTGTCAGACGTTTGTTAGGCGATCGAATGCTTTTGTTTTTTTTGGATGTAAAATCGACCTCCTTTATTTTTTGTAATTTTGTGCTTTCTGTCTTCCAAAATAATTGAAAATTATCTTATAAACAGTCGATCGTCGTTTGTCTTTTTTTTAACTTTCCAAGAAGAAGAATTAGAAAATAAGAAAAGAAAATAGTATTTATTACATAATCGAGAGCTTTTGTTTCTGAGAAGAATCGATATTCATCGCAGGTCATTTGTTTTTGATTTCTCGATCGAACTGGAAAATTCTCTTATAAACAGCCGCCGATCGTTTGTCGTTTTTTTAATTTTTTCTTTTCTTTCCTCTCATTTCTCTCTTTTCGTATTTCGTTCAAGAAAATGGAAAATATTGGAACATTTCACTTAAAATATTAATGGAAATCACATCCCCAAAATAAAACGTAAACACGTGATAACAAAAAACAAAAGACAATCGATTTGACAGCATAATTCAGTAGATTGCTGAACAAAAACAAAAGACAATTGATTTTACAGTATAATTAAGTAGTTCAATAAATTAAAAAAAAAAACGATTAGTGAGGAAATGTGACGAAACAAAGAAGACAAACAAACAAAATTTTTGAAAATACATAACTAATAAAAACAAAAAACAATCGATTTTACAACACAATTTAATAGATCAATGTTGAAAAAAAACAGAACGATATGAGAAAGCAAAATAAATAATAGAATTTTTTCTCCAGTTTTTTCCAAATTTGTCGGGAAGGGGGGGGGGCGGCCGCAACCGACTTTGTTAAAAACTTTGTTAAAAAGAAATACGAAATAATAAAATGTAAATACATAATGACAGAAAACAAAAGACAATCAATTTGACAGCATAACTCAGTAGATTACCGCACAAAAACAAAAGACAATCGATTTTACGGTATAATTCATTAGATTATCGAACAAAAACAAAAGACAATTGATTTTCTAGCGTACAAATTAAAAAAGAAAATGTCGGGGAGAAAAGGTGACGAAACTAAGAAAACAAATGAATAAAATGTTAGAAAAAATATAACAACAATATTTAAAAATTAAAGACAAAAGGCAATCGTCTTTACGACGCAATTTAATATAGCTGAGAAGAATCGATATTCTCGCATGTCATTTGTTTTTGATTTCTTGATCGAACTAGAAAATTATCTTATAAACGGCCGATCGTCGTTTGTCGTTTTTTAATTTTAATTTAATTTTCTTTTCTTTCGTTTCTCTGTTTTCGTATTCTGTTCAAAAAAAAATTAAAAATATTGGAACATTTCACTTAAAATATTAATGGAAATCACGTCCCCAAATTTTGGAACTTACTTAGGAAACACCCTGTATATTTTTGATTTTAATTAATACAATTTTGATTTAATTTTCACTTCGAAACTTCTTCAATTTTTATTTACTTTAATTTAATCCCTTTTTTTACCATTTTATGCATACTATTTATTTTGAAATTTATTTAAGCGATCATATAATTTTTATTTGATTTACAGATTTTCAAAAATTATCATTAATAAGTTACCTTTCTGCTTTCGGACACGTACGCGCTCATCTTCTTGCCCTCACTTCTCATGACCTCGCGCACCACCTGAAGACGCACCTATCGAAACGAAACCACCCTCTCCCGATCGCTCGTCAAGATTACGAAAAGCTCTGAAGAAGTTACGACTTGCTTAAGTGATATGTATCAGCCCCCCACCCCTAAGGACTCTCCCACTTTACCTTGTCAAGTTATTTATCCTTTAACTTGCCGCCGTTTCAACGAACTGCCCATATTCAATAGGTCACAAGAAAAAATCAGTGGCGTAGAGGAACAATAATTTCTTGGGATTTAAATTATCGAGGGTGCCTCAAGATACCGTCTTAGGACCCCTTCGATTTTTTTTATTATTCAACATTTCAGGATCTTTTAGGTTTCGTTTTAATTCTCTGCACCCCTGTCAAGGTATTCAATAAAATCCCAAAGAAAAAAATCTGTGGCATAGAGTTTTTTTTAATTTATTTTCTTTTTAATCCTTTCATCATCGTACCTAGTCGCTATTTGTATTGCCTGCATTTAAAAGTTGTCAAAAAATTAAAATAGAATTATCGAGTGCTTCAAGGTACTACTTCAGCACCTCTTGGATTGTTTTTTAAATTTTTTGGCAGCGTATTTTTGTGATGCAACTTTTTGGTGCCTCCATATTTTGGGTTTCAACAAATTATATCTCAAAGTACGTTCGTTACAATACAACTTCAAAGCTTTAATTTTTTAATCCACAAATTTGATTTGGTGTGCCTCAGGGTACTTCCTCAGGACCTCTCCGATTTATTATTATTTTTTATGTTTCTTTCTGTCCGAAAATGAATTACTGCTGTAGCCGAGTGGGTATTTAATTTCATGTGAAATGCTGTCAGTGCGTTTGTGGCCCGCCCATGGTGCAATACGTGCTACGAGAACGGAGCGTAGACCAGTTACGCTTTACGGTTGCGTGAACAAATAACAAAAAGACCAACTCAATGAAGGCTCGATGGATGATGGTTCTCGAAGAATGCACGCACGCATAAAGGGCCCCGACTTCGGAACAATTAGTAAAAGATTTTTCGTCGTTTAGCAAAAGTGATATACGATGGGTCACACCAGATGTTCCACCGCCGCCGATCAATGGCTCTTAACACTGCCAAATTGGTTTAAAATATGTCCTTTGGCGCAATATTTATGATTAATAACATCAAATACAAAAAAAATTGCTTTATTTTTTTCTTCTCTTGAAGTAACGATTATTTTTTGGGGCGACGAGTCCTTATTCTCGGGGACGTGTTAAATCTGTTGGGGATCGGGGGTGAGAATAAGTCCATCCTTTCGCACCTTACAGAAGGCTTATGACGGCCTGGGTGAGGATGATACAGATAATCTGGGAAAGCGGCATCGCGCTCAAAGAACTAAATCGGCCAGAAATGTTTCATCTTGCACGAACGCTCTTTTTGTGAAGATATTTGCCCCACCTGACGGCTTATTTGTCGGCCAGCACTTTTGGTATTTATTGCAGCTTCGAAATTGTACCCCACAAATTAAAAGAAAAAAATTACATGCACAGGGTCACTCTTGAAATGAACCGGTAGAAAAATGCTGACGAAAGAAGAGACTTCCCAGAACATGGGAAAAATGTTTAAAGAAAATTTATGCGTTTTATAATTAATTACAAATTAATAAATAAACGTTAATGATGAACTAATAACACACAGTTGCACAGCTCATGATGAATGCGTCTTACAAGTCTATAAACCCCTAGGAGATTAATTAAAATTAATTACGTTCTCGAATGTGTACAAAAGGGAAATGCTTACATCGAGGCGAACAATAATTTACGTCGGGTAATTCCCTGGCTTTAAAAAATAACGCAACAAACGCACGTGTTGAATTTTGTTAAACTTTGCACAAACTCGTGTTAATAATTCGTCTTTTTTAATAATAAATTTTGTTTCTCATTGAACGGCGCACACAAAACGAAATTATGATAATTAACAAACCAGACAGATTCTGAGTGTGTTTGCTGAATATAACGTTTTAATTTCTGGTGATCATCACCATTTTTTTGTTATCGGCAAAGCCCATTATCATTCAAACATCACCGACAAACTGAATAAAAGACGAAAAGACAACACAAGGAACGCGTAATATATTGACAGACTGAAATCGTATCCCTGGTAATAACTTATCACTTTTGCACCTTACAGAAGGTTAAAAAATATTTCAAATATTTTTACATAATTAATTGAGAATTAATAAATAAACGTGAACTGATAACACACAGTTGCACAGCTGATGATGAATGCATCGTATAAGCGTACAATAATTTATGACAGGTAATTCCCTTGCTTTAAAAAAGTAACACACCGAACGCACGTGTTTCATTTTGCTAGACTTTGTGCAAACTCGTGTTAATAATTCGTCTTTTTTAATAATAGATTTTGTTTATCATTGAACGGCGCACACAAAACGAAATTATGATAACTAACAAACCAAACGAATTACGAGTGTGTTTGCTGACTTCAATGTTTTAAATTCTGGTTATCATCACTGTTATTATTCAAATATCAGCGATAAACTGAATAAAGAACGTAAAGACAAACAAGGGAAAGGTAACACGTAATATATTAACAGACCGAAACGTTTATGACGGACAAATCAAAGTGAAATGAATTTCCTTAATTAGAAATTAGAAGTTACCTCGAGTGATAACCAGGGATGCTAATTTAGACCACGCACTTCTAATTTGACGATACTCAAATGTCGCACCTTATCTAATATAGTAGAGCAATTTATAATCGTATTTCACGGCTATTTATATCATTTTTTATGTCACTGATGACTCCTCGACTCTTCGCTCTATTTCATAACCGGGAATATGTGTATTAGTGACGTGTACAAAGAGCAAATTTTTCCATTTCGTACGCAAGCGTTGGACTGAATTCGTATCCCTGGTGATTACTTTCGCACCAATCATTTAAGATTTAAGCTGTAACTTTTCAATTGTGTTTCGCAGCTGATTGAAATTTTGTCTCCAATTTCTAATCACTGTCACCGTTTTTATATTTATTTCGAACTTTATTATTTTTACTTCCCGGTACTTCCATCTTTTAAATGAATCGTATTGTCCCAAATTATTTTTTACGCGAATTTGCAAAATTTGACTGCAAGTCGGCCCCCAAGCATCCTCTGTATAGTTATTTCGGCCCTAACTGAGGCCTCATCAGGAGAAGAGAAGCTTCAGAATGTTCTTTACTTGCGTTGTCAGATTGATATATCGTATTACTTTCTCATACTCCGACTGATAAATTACAGATTTTCTTTTATTTTACATTCTTGCTTCTGTTCTTCAATAGAGTTTTCTTTTGTTTCTTCTGATTAATTTTTCGTGGTTTCCTCATATTTCGTTTTTTATTTTTCGTTTACGTTTGTGTCTTTGTTTGAATTTCTTCTGCTTATCTTTGTCGAATTAATTTCCCAAATTATTATTATTATTACTTTTCCAAATCCGTGCTCTTGATTCTTTATATTTTCAACCTTCATAAAGACGAGTAAAATTATACCAATTTTTAAAAAGAATAACCGTCTACTGAAGGAGAATTACAGGCCTATCAGTTTTCTCGAAAATTTTTGAATATGCTTTCCTTATTAAATTAAAAAAAAATATTAATTCTAACGACATCCTTTGTAAGAATCAATATGATTTTGTTGAAGATAAATCCATAAGTACTGCAATTGATGATTTTTTTGTCTAAAATTTCTTTAAGATACAGAGTTCTGATGAGGCCCAATTAGGCCGAAATACATGTAGATATAAACTCTTTCCTAACACTTTCTATATTGCCAGTTACACAATTTTAATTAATTTTCATAATTTTCATCTGGCAAGAAAACTTGATTTTATTTTTTTAAAATTAATGTAAAAAAATACTAAGATGGACTGCCTACACGATGACAAAAGAAAAAAAAAACGCAAGAATGCCACTAGTCAATTTTGAAGTTGGCAGTGCTTCACATTCTAAGTGACACGAGCGCGATATGTACAGGCGATTCAAGCTTAGACTGTTCCTTTTTTGCGACTTTTCGGAAAACGCCATTAAATTCGAGTGTAGGTGGTTTGTGCATGTATTAGGGTAGGTAGGTACTCCAATTTACTTAAAAATTAATGTAAAAAAAGACTAAGATGGACTGCCTACACGATGACAAAAGAAAAACAAAGAAACACAAGAATGCCACTAGTCAATTTTGAAGTTCGCGGTGCTTCACATTCTGAGTGACACGAGCACGATATGGACAGGTGATTCAAGCTTAGACTGCTCCTTTTTTGCGACTTTTCAGAAAACGCCATTAAATTCGAGTGTAGGTGGTTTGTACATGTATTAGGGCAGGTAAAAATTAATGTAAAAAATGACTAAGATGGACTGCCTACACGATGACAAAAGAAAAACAAAAAGACGCAAGAATGCCACTAGTCAATTTTGAAGTTGGCAGTGCTTCACATTCTAAGTGATACGAGCGCGATAAGTATAGGCGATTCAAGCTTTTAGACTGCTCGTTTTTTGCGACTTTTCAGAAAACGCCGTTAAATTCGAGTGTAGGTGATTTGTATATGTATTAGGGTGGGTTGGTACTCCAATTTACTTAAAAATTAATGTAAAAAATGACTAAGATGGACTGCCTACACGATGACAAAAGAAAAACAAAGAAACACAAGAATGCCACTAGTCAATTTTGAAGTTGGCGGTGCTTCACATTCTAAGTGACACGAGCGCGATATGGACAGGTGATTCAAGCTTAGACTGCTCCTTTTTTGCGACTTTTCAAAAAACGCCATTAAATTCGAGTGTAGGTGGTTTGTACATGTATTAGGGCAGGTAAAAATTAATGTAAAAAATGACTAAGATGGACTGCCTACACGATGACAAAAGAAAAACAAAAAGACGCAAGAATGCCACTAGTCAATTTTGAAGTTGGCAGTGCTTCACATTCTAAGTGACACGAGCGCGATAAGTATAGGCGATTCAAGCTTTTAGACTGCTCGTTTTTTGCGACTTTTCAGAAAACGCCGTTAAATTCGAGTGTAGGTGATTTGTATATGTATTAGGGTGGGTTGGTACTCCAATTTACTTAAAAATTAATGTAAAAAATGACTAAGATGGACTGCCTACACGATGACAAAAGAAAAACAAAAAACGCAAGAATGCCAGTAGTCAATTTTGAAGTTGGCAGTGCTTCACATTCTAAGTGACACGAGCGCGATATGTACCGGTGATTCAAGCTTAGACTGTTGCTAAAATATTCTTGTAGGTTGTAGGAGAAATTTTTATGTATTTAAAGAGAATTCTAGATGCTTCACGCCTCAAATGTAAAGAAATGTTCAAGAGAGCATCGGAAGAAGGTTAGACAAATGTATTGTGGCAAATGAGCAAAATTTCGAACATTTATTGTAGCTAGTTTAGAATTTAGATTGTTTTTGTTTGAACTTCAGTTAGTTTTACGTAATATTTAAATAATTCATTAAAACGTTACATTTTGAAGTGAACCTTATTGTCATTGCTCTTGCAGTCCGCATGTTTACTTATTTACTTTTTCTGATTTTTTTAAATTCTAAGTTTACCGTGTTTTTTTCTTTTCGAAAGCACATGTATACATATTTTTTGGAAATAAAGAAATTAATTAATTATTAACTTAATTAATAACCCACTTAACAAACCCCAGGATCTCGTTCGAGATAAATACTGTTAGATAAATACTACAGAGACGAGTCGCCATTTTGGGTATAATCCTTCATTACTTCATTTCAAATAAAAACAAAATTGAGAAAAATAAAAAACCGTTTTGAAAACTGTAAAAATATTTGCAGAAAATTAAGCAATAAGCTACAATTCCATCTACCTGAAAGTCTTACCCCCCCCCCCTGCTGAAATCCGTTAAATAATTTCGAAGGAAAGCGCTCAATATGCACGCACACACACACACACACATACGGATGTAAATGCGAAACGAATAAAAAGCGCAAATCGTTGAAGATAAGGCGCTATTAGAATACTGTCGCTCTCGATGCAAAGAGGATTTAACGAACTTCGGACAAAGCACAGGAAGGAGGAGGTGCCGGGTAACCCGAGAACGAGACAAGTGAACGTTGCTGCTCCAATTTAAGTCCAAAATTCCCATGACGAGGGCAACACGAAAAAAAATAACAAGAGAAAAAAATAACAGCTGACAGATTTTTTTTTAAATTTGTGCTTACATGGTCAAGCTTTCGTTAAAGTTTCTAAATAAACGCGAAATTTTATTTGTAAGAAATTTTTCGAATTTCACAAATTATTAAAAAAGATGAGATCATCGGAAATAACGGAAAAGTCGAGGATGTGAAATTGAAAGAGAAGGCAGAGAAAAAGGATTAACATAAAAAAATTGAAAAGGGATAATTACTGTCTATTTATGTGTTAGAGAATACGTAGATAATAAAAAAGAAGAAGCGAACAAGTAAATGAAGAAAAACTCTTCTAAAAATAGGTGTTTCCTATTAAAAATGTCGAATTTAGCCCAATCTCAGTATTTAAAAAATCAGAAACAAAAAAGATTCATTGAAATGTAATGAAAAGCTTCACATAAAATTCCTCTGCCAAAAAACAACAAGAAAATCGAAAAACAAAATCAAAAACGCTCGACTACAAAAAAAAAAAAATAAATAAATAAGAACAGCCTGGATTGAAAAAAATAATTATTCGAAAATCTTCTGCAGCAGAAAATAAAAACAAAATATCGGTGATTGGCATTTGTTGAAAATTAAAACAAAATCAATTTGGAAAACACAAACAAAAGACAATCGGCGAGAATAGAGCGCCGAAGCAAAACACAGCATACAATTCCTTTTTTGTTTTTCAACGACAGGAAACGTAGATTGAAAACTCCAAGCCGAAGAAAGAAACAAATGACGATCGATCGCCGAAACAGGGACGTGTATTTAGAAAAAAAAACAAACGATTGTTAAAAATATATTTAACCAAAAAAAAACAAAAGTGCTCGCACACTGTTGAAAATTAAAATAAATATACATATATATAAAACAAAATCAATTTGAGAGACACAAACAAATGACAATCGGTCGGAAAGGAGCTGAAGCAAAACTTTTTTCAATAACAGAAAACGTAAACTGAAAATTAAAGTTGCAAAAAAAGAACAAATGACGATCGATCGCAAAACAGCTATTTAGAAAAGTAAGAAGCGAGCGCAACAATCAAAAGAAAAACAAGTCGTCTTCAAATATTATAAATAAATGAGAGAAAGAGAGATCATCTAAAACAATAAATAAATAAATGAAATCGACAGGGCAATGAAACTATGGAAAAGTAAAAAAAAACACAAAACGTAAAAGCAAAACAATAATAACAAAGGAATAACATAATAATAATCACAATTAAAAAAAAAAATCAGAAATTAAAAATATACATCGAAATTCGATGACAAAAATCTGTCAAAAATCAACAAGAAAATCGAAAACAAAATGAAAAACAGAAACAAATGACGCTCGACCACCAAATTGTACAAGTAGGCAACAATAAATGGAATAAAAAAAGATAATAATTCAGAAATTGTGTTTATTTTTAGCCAGCAAAAGATGATGACGCAGTGCATTTAAAACAAAAACAAATGACAGTTGAAAAGTCGGCGTAAAACAAAATCAATTCGAAAAACACAAATAAAAAATAATGGATCGGGAAAGGGATGAAAACATAACATAAATTTTTTTCTTTTCACAACAACAGAAAACGTAAACTACATTCTGAGTTGAAAAAAGAAACAAACGACGATCGATCGGCAAAACAGAGACGTTTAATTAGAAAAATAGAAAACGAACTGAAATATTAAAAATAAATGAGAGAGAGAGAGCAACTGAAACAATAAATACAAACTTCGTTGCTTTTTTTTTGTTTTGGTGGTATTCGATTCTCGCCGTAACTAGTTTCGACTTCGCCATCCTCAGGAGACTACACTTTTCTAGTGATTCTAGGAAATTTCCTTTTCTGAAGATCGTTATTTTTTCGGCAACAAAAAACGTAACCTAAATTCTAAGCCGAAAAAAGAAACAAAAGACGATCGATTTGTAAAAACGGAGACGTGTACTTGAAAAAGTAGAAAACGAACGGAGCGACCAAATAAAAAAAAACAATTGATTAAATACAGGGTGTTCCAGAATTGGCACCTATTCTAGGCAATTGAGTGAAGAGCTTGAATGATTCTGTTAGAGAATTGTCGATCGATTTTCTTTTGTTTTTGGATCACCTCAGTTTTCATATCTCCATGAAATTCGCTTCCTCTTCATTTGTTTCTTTCTTTTGTTTCTTTTTTTGTGAGCCTTGATAGATGTGACTAATTTGTTTTTTTTTTATTTTCTCGCATTCTGTTAGAGAATTGTTGATCGATTGTCTTTTGTTTTAAGATGATCTCAGTTTTCATATCTCCATGAAGTTTGCTTCATTTTCATTGATTATTTTTTGAATTTTCGTTTTTTTTATTTCGTCGATTGTTTTTTTTTTTTTTTAATAACTGGCGTTCCATGCAGTTTCTGCTTTTATTTTCCGTCGTTTTTTTTTTTTTTAATTTTCTCACATTCTGTTAGAGAATCGTTGATCGATCGTCTTTTGTTTCTAGATCCCCCATATTTCTATTCGTTTCATTTTTCTTTTGTTTTTTCTTCAATTCTCTCTTCTGTCAGTCTTTTACTTTCAAGAGTCGTCTCAGTTTTTGCTTTTCATGTTATTTTTTGAATTTTGTTTCTCTTTATTTCGTTGAATTGTTTCTGTTTACTTACAGGTGTTTCGTGCACGTTCTTCTTTTGTTTTCCGTCGGCTTTTTAAAAATTTTCTCACATTCTGTTAGAGATTCGTTGATCAGTCGTCTTTTGGTTTTGAATCATCTCAGTTTTCATGTTTCCACGTCGTTAGTTTCATTTTTCTTTTGTTTCCTTCTTCTTTTGTTTTCGTGTTAGCCTTGCTTCATCTTACGTAACTTATTTTTCGTTCGTCTTTTTCATCGCATTCTGTCGTTTTTTTTTTTTTTAGTCCATTTTTGCGGAATCAATAACACTTTTTATCGTTCCACAGGAAGATCGTCATTTTTCTTTTGTTTTTCGTTATCTTATTTTGTCGTATTTGCCGTTGTTTTAGTTTTCTTTAAACGCTCTTCTGGCCACTATCGCAGAACTCATTTAATACATCATACCGGGGCATCGTCGTTTTTCTTTTGATTCTTTTTGTCGAACATTTTTTTAAATTTTCTTACAATCTGATAGAAAATCGTCGATCACACTTGATTCCCTGCAATTAACTGAATGACTATTGCTGAGAATAAACTATTTGTTTGATCGTTTGATTGATTAAATGATTAAATAAATAAATAAATATTAAATAAAAATAGAAATGAAAATAAAAGTAAAATAAAATAAAAGTGGATGGCAAAACAAAGGACTGCAAGAGACGAATTCATATGAATCTCGTTTTCTTTTTCTTTCCATCGATTTTAGGGATCAGTAGGCTTCATATTTGCTTCTATAATGGAGCCTATTATGCAGTTTTTTTTCGCTACGTGGCCATTTGTGTTTTTTTTTTCGTAAAAATTCCTGCAAGGAGTATTAACAAGAGGATATTTTTCTTATCTTTCTACTACGAAACAAAAATCACCTCAACCTATGAATAAATATGTAAATTTTCTTAGCTGATTAGTCCTATGTAAAGTTGACCGGAAGTCCACGGACATTCAATTGCTAATGGCCGAGAAGGGATTCGAAAGGTCACGTTGCGTACATACACTAATGATGTCCGACATGAAGAGATCCTCTTTTGGGCAGTGCGTGTTACACAATACGCATCGGTCAATTTGGTGTGTGTCGGATTACAAAACGGTGTTTGTGCTTTCGGCGAGGAAAAAGAAAACGGTGTAAATTAAACCTGCCCAGATAGTTAACGAGCTCCTGCGCTAGTTTTCCTGTAACCCTTTAAAAAGTTATTATTTACGAATCAAATTGAATTCACCTTACCTGTGGATACTTGTTTGGGTTTAAAAGCGCAACGTACGCGGAGCAAAATCGACAAAAGTACGACGAGGACGAGGAAGGTCAGCGAGAAGTGTATTGAAGCGAGTATTTTAAACAGTCAATAATAGGCCACTTCCTGCCTGCAACAAGTAAACTCCGGGGCCCGTTCGAAAATCACAACAATGAGATTGTATTTCTCTCTCTTGAGAGTTGTTCCCATTGAGATCATCGAGTGGACCTGCCCATGCCGTTTATGTGATGGCGCGTAAATGAACTCGCGATTTACTATGGCCTTTACTATGAAAGGTACAAAGGAGCAGAAGTCATTTTTGATGAACAGGTGGTGGCTACAAAGTACGAGAGCTCTTGGAATTTTTTATGCCGTTAGAAGAAGTCTCTTCACCTAGACGAGACCTGCGTTTGTATAAGTCTGGCGAAGTTGGAAATTATTGAGAATCAAGCTATTGGGGAAGAAAAGGGTTATAAGAAATTTCTTTTTCTCTTTGGGGTTCTTCTGCTGGAAGAGAGTTGAAGAGACTTTCCTATTTTCATCTGATCAATTATGCTTGGATGGATCATAATTATAAGGGGGCGGCGTCTTTTTTTTTTCGTTTATCGATTTATTGGTGCAAATGTACAGTCGGAATTAAAAGTAATGTCTCCTCAATAAGTTAATATGTTAATTCCTTCTGACTTCTGAAATTTATTTCCCCAAAATAAACTTTATTTGCTTACTTGCTTGTCCGCCTATTCGAAATACTGTCAAAACAAACCCAAAAGACGGTCGTTCGACATTGACAAATTAATAACAAAAAAAATTGAAAATTTGTCCAAATTTAGAGGCGAAACAATAGATTTCAGGGACGAAACAAGATCGCTTAAATTAAAAAAAAAAGAAACAAATTTGTGGAAATTCAAAGACGAAACGACGAATTCTTTCTTGCAAATTCTTAAAAAAAAAAAACAATTTAAAGAAGAAACAATGAAACAAAAGACGATCTAATAATGTTGAAAAAAGAAAAAAGAGATGAAAGTAAACAGCAAGTAAAATAATGAAACAAAAGACGATCGTGCGATATTGACAAATGAATACCAAAAGAATAGAGAATTTGTGGAAACAATTGCAATCAGAAACGAAACACGATCGCTTAAATTAAAAAAAAAAAAAAACGAACAACGAAGCAAGATAACAAAGATAAAAACAAAAGGCCTTGTTTCTTTCTCGAAAATTTTTCAAAACGTAACAATTGAAACGTAAATTAAAGAAAAAACTAAACAAAAGACGATCTACGTCGTCGATGGATAACACGAGAAAGAAACGAAAGAAAGCAGCAAGTAAAATAATGAAACAAAAGATGATCGTACGATATTGACAAATGAATACCAAAAGAATAGAGAATTTGTGGAAACAATTGCAATCAGAAACGAAACACGATCGCTTACATTAAAAAAAAAAAAAAACGAACAACGAAGCAAGATAACAAAGATGAAAACAAAAGGCCTTGTTTCTTTCTCGATAATTTTTCAAAACGTAACAATTGAAACGTAAATTAAAGAAAAAACTAAACAAAAGACGATCTACGTCGTCGATGGATAACACGAGAAAGAAACGAAAGAAAGCAGCAAGTAAAATAATGAAACAAAAGACGATCGTGCGATATTGACAAATGAATACCAAAAGAATAGAGAATTTGTGGAAACAATTGCAATCAGAAACGAAACACGATCGCTTAAATTAAACAAAAAGAAAAACGAACCTTGAAACAACATAACAAAGATAAAAACAAAAAGGTTTTGTTTCTTTCTCGAAAATTTTTCAAAACGTAACAATTGAAACGTAAATTAAAAAAAAAAAAACTAAACAAAACACGATCTACGTCGCCGATGGATAACACGAGAAAGAAACGAAAGACAACAGCAAGTAAAATAACAAAACAAAAGACGATCGTGCGATACTGACAAATGAAAAACAAAAAAATAGGGAATTTATGGAAACAACAATAATCAGAAACAAAATACGATCGCTTAAATTTAAAAAATAAACGAAACAAGATAACAAAGATAAAAACAAAAAAGCCTTGTTTCTTTCTCGGAAATTTTTCTAAACATAACAACTGAAACGTAAATTAAAAGAAAAACTAAACAAAAGACGACCTAACATCGTCGATGGATAAACGAGAAAGAAACGATAGGAAACAGCAAGTAAAGTAATGAAACAAAAGGCAATCGTGCGATATTGACTAATGAATAACAAAAGAACAGACAATTTGTGGAAACAATTGCGATCAGAAACGAAACACGATCGCTTAAATTAAAAAAAACGAAACGAACGCTGAACTACAACAAAGGTAAAAGCGAGATGACCCATTTTTTTTTCGAAAATAAGAAGTGAAGTGTAAATAAAAAAAAGTGAAACAACAATAAAAAAAATAACAAGGGAGGCATACATAAAAAAGTGGAACAAAAGATGATTCAAATACGTTGATGAATAACACGAAAAAGGAACGAAAGTAAACAGCGAAAAATAATTAAACAAAAAACGATCGTGGAAATTTGAATTGAAAGTTTGTGGAAATTTAGAGACGATGACTATGACTATGACGGGTACCCAGGTACCCATATAAATGTTATTCGGGTATCATTTTTTGAACCGGGTACCCGTTATTACCCGGGTAGAACTGGGAAACTTTTTTTTTAATACAGGTTTAGAGAATATTCAAAAGACACCTCCGGATATATCAACTCTGGAGACGTGTTGAATTCACCTCGGCATTAACTGCACAGGGCGCCTTCAACTGAACCTCTTCTTCTCCTCTCCTGTCTTCTTCCTGCTCTTGTCCTCTTCGTTCTTGTCCTCTCCTAGTCTTTTCCTGCTCCTGCTCATTTTCTGCCCCTATCCTGCTCCATCATTCTCTCTGTAGGTACACTCCTCTTCCGTACACACCCTATTCTTTCATACTCCACCTCCCATCTCATCTTTGCACTTTCTCACCATGATATCTCTTAGCGTATTTGTAGCTGCATTCTATGTTTCGTTGGATCTAAGCATGACATTCGCTATGATGTCTTTACTTATCTAAGTGCCCAGAGCCAACTCTGTCCTTTTACCACCGTGGGCTACGAATGTATGCAATACCAGCAGCAGGCCGTTTCTCTCTTCCTTATTGCTTTCAGGTATCTCACAAGAGTCCTGTGTCCGGTTAGCGCCTGCGTTACTTAATAGTTTACTTCTCCTTCTCTCCACATCTTTAATAAAAACCTTAGCTCAGCCATCGTATTCGTTCCACCGTTGTTGCCAGGATTCACATAGCTTTCTCCTCGCCAAGGCCTTCACTTGGTGCCCTTCTTTGACTATCTTTATCCTCTCGGCAATGTGCAGTCCGAAAGGAGGGATTTCTGCTGTCACTAGGACAGCCTCTGTCGAGGGGTCGCCACCCTTACGACCTCCAACCTATTTACCCTTTCCAAGATAAGTTCATGATGCCTGTATTTCATGGCATTTGTCCATATTGGGGCAGCATACAGCATAACCAAGGAGACCACTGCAGCGAGTAGCTTTCTTTTGTTGGGTTTAGGTCCTCCCACATTAGGCATGAGCTTGGCCTAAGGTCGTGTACGTCTTCTGGGCTTTGGTTGCGGTTTGCGTTACGTGGGAGAAATGGGAAACTAAAGAAGACATCAAGGACCCGGGTACCCGAGTACTACTCGGATACTCATTATTCGTGTAAAGGAGGAAACGTCTTGTATTAAGTAAGTTAAAGACAAAGACTGCAATAGAATGGGATCGGCTTGCGCACCTCTCACCTCCACACTTAAGGGCTTATGAAAGCCGTTTTTTTTTGTTTTCCTTGCTTGTTTTATTTTCTTTTTTTTTTCGATTGGTTTTGGTTTCGTTAATTTCTTGAGCAACTGAAACTTTTAACACGTCTTTTTCTTTGTAATAATTTTAAATAAAAAAGCAAACGTTGGGCGTTTAAAAAATTCGTATTCAACATACATTCTTTTTTTTTCTGCGTGTCAAACAGGGATCATTGACGACGGTAAATTTCACAGAGGTTCCCATTCTACAATACACCCTCATTCTACAATATACTACTATTTTTCTAAGAAAAACGCTCACTTAAAACGGTATTGTTAGAGCGAGAGCTCGCTCATTCGGTATCGTCGAGGGACGTATTTTTCGCAAATAAATCATGGCCCCCCAAGCTTACCTGCACAAGTAAATTCCAATCAAAAATAATTTTTAATTAATTCAGAAATGAAATGATGTTTTGATCGCGCTATATATAATGTGTAAACTAGTTTGTTTGACACAGTATTATTGCACGATGAATAAGACAAACGAGGAAATATATTGTGACTAGATCGACAAAGTGTGGAGGTATGAGACGAGCAAGCCGGCACTCTTTGTCTTTAACGCGCTTAATTCAATATGTTTCTTCCTTTGTCTTGCCCATTATGTGTCACACAGATCAGTTTACACATCGTATACTAATAGAAGATTACAAATTTAATTATTGTTGATTGAAAATTTCTGCAAAAGGCTCAACAAAAATCTTCTTGTATATCATCTAGAAAAATCCACAAAGTTGCGCGTTGAAAGTTCACAATATGTACAGCGTGTCTCAAATTAGATGGTATACTTTAGCTAGCTTAGTTAATAATGAAAATAGAAGCAAATTAAACAAGCATTATTTAGTTAACTTTTAAAGCTACCGTTTTCGTGGTAAAGTCGAAAATAAAAAAAATGGTAAATTTTTCAAATCCAAATAACTTCATTGTTTTTGAAGTTAAGAACAAATGTTAAAGACAGTTTTTATAATTTTTCCAACGTAAATCGTGACTTTCTGATCAAGTCATTTAAAAACTTTCCATTAGCCGAACTAAAGACCAAACATCATTTTTTTAATAGAAGTCTGTCACTATTACATTTTTTATATTTTTTGTTAGACCATTGAAACCAGCTTGAAATATTTGACTCCTTTTTGCTTATTTAGTTCTTTATTTTCTTTATTAACTGAGATATCCTCATAGACATAGAATACCATGCAATTTGAGATAGCCTGTACAGTCAGAATTAAAATTAATGTATCTCTAATAAAACGTCAATTGCGATCTAATCCAATATCGACTGTTGTTTCACTTCGTTTCCGTATATTGGCGCTTCACTTATTCATTTGTCAATATCGTACGATCGTCTTTTGTTTCATTATTTTACCTGTTGTTTCCTATCGTTTCTTTCTCGTTTATCCATCGACGATGTTAGATCGTCTTTTGTTTAGTCTTTCTTTTAATTTATGTTTCAATTGTTACGTTTTGAAAAATTTTCGAGAAAGAAACAAGGCCTTTTTGTATCTACCTTTGTTATCTTGTTTCGAGGTTCGTTTTTCTTTTTTTTTTTTAATTTAAGCGATCGTGTTTCGTTTCTGATTATTAGTATTTCCACAAATTCTCTCTGTTCTTTTGATATTCATTTGTCAACATCGCACGTAAGTCTTTTGTTTCATCATTTTACTTGCTAATTTAACTTGAAGGCTTCCGCGGCCGTCGTCCATTGTTGAATTCTTGGCTTCCGGTTGGAACCGCGTGTCTCGGATTTCTTCACTGCCGACGTTTCGTTCTTCGTTGCAGAAGAACTTCTTCACCACCAACCAGTCTCAACGACTAACGCGAAGCAGCAGCAAGACCAACAGCAGCAGCAGTAGCAGCGTCACCACCAGCAGCAGCCCTGAAGAAGTTCTTCTGCAACGAAGAACGAAACGTCGGCAGTGAAGAAATCCGAGACACGCGGTTCCAACCGGAAGCCAAGAATTCAACATTTTACTTGCTGTTTACTTTCATCTCTTTTTTCTTTTCTCAACATTATTAGATCGTCTTTTGTTTCATTTTTTATTTGCACTACGATCTGTTTCACTTTTTCTTTAAATAGTTTCCTTTTTTTTTTGACGAATTATCGAGAGAGACTCAAGTTCCTTTCTTTTGATATTATTAATAAATATCGCACGATCGTTTTTTATTTCATTATTTTACTTGCTGTTTACTTTAATTTCTTTTTTTTTTCAACATTGTTAGATCGTCCTTTCCTTTGCTTCATTTTTTTTATTTAAATTTCTCTCCGTTTCACTTTTTCTTTAAATAATTTTCTTTTTCTTTTTGATGAATTGTCGAGAAAGACTCAAGATCCTTTCAATTGTTATTGATTTGTCAATATCGCACGATCGTCTTTTGTTTCATTATTTTACTTACTGTTTACTTTCATCTCTTTTTTCTTTTTTCAACATTACTAGATCGTCTTTTGTTTCATTTTTTCTTTAAATTGCTTTTCTTTTTAAAGAATTTTCAAGAAAGAATTAGTCGTTTCGTCTCTGAATTTCCACAAATTTCTGTTTGAATGAGTGAAAAGAAGAAAAACAAAAGCCACCGGAAGTAACTGTTTCTTCCTGAAAAGATGAAAAAGAGAGAAATGAAAGATCATTGAAAATTTGACAGCCCATTAAAAGAAAAACAAATGAAACCCGATCGCGTTTGTGTGACTTTTTTTAAAAATCTTAATCAATAACGAAAAAATCAAATGAGAATCGAATGTCAAACGAATTAGATTAGAGAGAGAAAAAAACAAAAGTAACAAAAAAATTGATATGTCTTGATCCTATTAATCAAATTTAAAAGAAAACTAACAAAGTCGATCGTCTTCAGTAATTTTACTCTAAAACAAAAGAAGCAAGTGGCAGTTGAATATGAAACAAAAGCGTCGATTTATTCCTTCTTTCAAGCGAAAAATCCTCCACATTCTCTTTTTTCCCAAAAAAAAAAAAAAAAAAACAGAAAAAAATTGACAAACGATTGTTAAACATTGTTTTTTTTTCTTTTCTGTTGGAGAAAAAAAGAGAAAAGATCGTTGTCTGAAAAGAAAAGCCGCCGAAAGTAACTGTTTCCTTATCAAAAAATGAAATAGAAAAAAACAAAAGATCACTGAAATTTCGATGAATTTTGACAGTATCGATTAAAAAAAAAAACAAACGAAACTCGATTTAAATATTTTTTCATCTTAATCCAAAACAAATGACAATCGAATATCAAACTAACTAAATTTTTCCTTCTTTTTAAACGAACGTACAACGTTTCTTTTCGTTTCTCAAAAAAAAAAAAAAACAAGAAAAAACAGATGACAAACGATTGTTAAACACTTTCGTTTGTTTTTTGTGTTATTCATCAACGTCTTTTGTTAATTTTTTTTTAATTGACACTTACAATTTTCAAATAAAAAAAAAACAAGTTAGTTCCTTTCGTTTATTTTTATTATCGAAAACTTCGCATTCAAATGTTTGTAACCAACGGAAAAAACAATGAAAAATTAATTTAAAAAAAATTAAAGCTCAAAACAAAATTAAAAAGCAAATTTTCAATAAAATTATTTACTTTTAATAATAATTAATAAATATTTATTTTCTTTACTTGAATTTGACGAATTTATGTATTTTTACGAATGCGTTTGTCACGTGCGTTTTTTTTTTTTTAAGAAGACAATCCTTTAATGATTTCGACGAAACGTGAGACAGCAGGTGTTACCCCCGTGAATTCACCCCCGATCCCGATCTCTTTCTTTTCTCTTAAGTTCGCGTACTTTAACACACAACCGACCTTGACCCACCTCTTCCACTTATGCCGCCCATCCGCCCCTTAATCGATTATATCGATCACGATCAGAAATTCGACGCCCGCACTTTTTTTTCTTTGCCTACCTGTCGCGTTCCACTTTCTCTTCTGTCGGCGACCAAACAAAAACCAAAACCTGCCGAATCAAACAAAAAAGAAACAATAATAAGCAGCTCGAGTTTCGTTTCTAAATGTGAAAGGACCAAAGGAAAAAAAGGACAAATGGGAAAACGCGTTTTTAATCAAACGTCACAGTAATTTATCAACGCGCTCTCCAGCTTCTCCTTAAACCGCGAGTCGACCGGAGGCGGTGGATCTCTAACCTTCTTCAGGAACTTCTGGAACTCGGGGGATTCACTGATGCGCCTTTGGGGTTCGTATTCTTCGCCCGAATCTTCCCCCGTCGTCGTCAGACGCTCGCTGATGGCCGAAAGTCTATCGTCGGAGATCGAGCTTTTGATGTACTTGACTGGACGTGTCCTTGGGCTTTGGTTTTCCTGGGGCTGTAAGACACAAGTGTTTCCCCTTTAAATAAAAGTCTTCCAGAAGAAGATCTAAAAAAAAAGGTAGTCGAACCTTTTCCGCTTTCCTAAAGAAGGGCTTGCAGGAATACAGCGATTCATCACCGCTGGAAAAATCCGTGATTTCCTCAAAGTGCAGCTTGTGATCCATGTTTTTCAAGAAGCATTCCGTGCTGGTGCATTCTCTATGCTCCAGGGTGCAACTCGCTTCCGTGCAGATGCTGTTGGTGGAAGGTTCTTCGTCGATGGTGCTCATACTATCACCCGGGTGCAAAGCTTTCGCCTGGAAAGAAAAGTCACTTGGACGCCCGGGAAACACCCTCGAAAGGTATTACTTGGTTTTCATCTGTTTTGGATTCGGGGGTTTTTTCTACTTCTTTTCCCTCGTCTTTGGTTGGCATGGCCTGCCGAAATTTGAAGCTCTCCAGGCTCTTCTCCAGGTTTATCAGTTTCTGCTGCATTTTCATCATGTCCTCCTCGGTTTGCGACATGTTAAAGCCGCCGGTCTTTTTCTAAAAATAAAAGTAATAAGAACGAAGGCGCTTACGAGTTTATTACACACTTGAGGTTCCGCGTCAGCGAAATCCTCAGGTCCTTCCCCAAAATCATCAATCACATGCTCCTTCTCCTCCTCGCTTTGCGTTAGGTTCCTAAGTTGGCTTTCGCTGTTGTCCTTCTGCAATTTGAGTTCTTCTTTGATCCTGGTGTACTCGACGTTCAGGAATATTAATTTGTTTTCTAGCATCAGCTTGTCCTTGCTGATCTGTTCCAGGTTCGACTTGAGCATTTCGGCGTTAGCCAAGGCCTCCTCGAGTTTCGCCAGCGTCGACTTCTTCGTTTTGGTGTTGATGCGGATTTCTTTGGTTGCGCAGTCCAAACGCTGGATCAACAGTGTCCTTTCCTCCAACATTTCATCCACCTTCTGCTTGAGCACCCGGTTTTCCTTGTGCAGGGAGTTGAGTTGACGAACGAACTCACGTTTTTCTTTGCTCAAGGCGTCCATCCTCTTCGAAATCGACGAGTGCTCCTTCAAGGAGCTCGCCTGCAAGTTGATCATTTCCTCGCGGAGCTTGGCACAGTGCTTTTCCATGTTGCGAATCGACCAGACCCTATTAAGCTGCGAATTAAAACAACGCGTATTATATCCAAGGGTGATTTGGGGGTCCATTAACCTTGACGTCGGGATTTTTTCCTGCGTCATTATTTTCGCTGGCCCTCAAATTTGGGCAACTCTTGTTATTCTCGTCGTTCGAACCGAGGATTACCGTCACTCCGTCTATGTGTATATCAGTGGACGAAGACTTCCCTGTGATGGGGATGGGGATTTTGCTCGAGAGCTTTTTCTTCAGGGGAATGGCCCCATCCTCTGTGCCTCTTGAACACCACCTGAAACTCAATTTCTTTGCCTTGCCCGTTGTGATAAAGGGGGCGAATTACGTACAGCTTGGCCAGTGACTTCAAAGTGAAGCAGACGCTCAAAGTCGAAACGAAAGCCACGAGGTTCCAGAAGATTATATTGACCACGCTCGCCGTCTCTTGTTTGGGCTCGAGGATGCCTTTGAACTCGTTTTCTTCGAATTTAATAATCGGGTGCGATTTTTCTGCGAGACAAAGAATGAAAGGGGGAGAATGAGAATTCACCACCGGAGCTCACCTAGGACCTCGGCTTTCGGAATCCAAAAGTACTCTTTCAGGCAGGACAGGCACCAGAAAATCACGCCCAAACTGATCAGCATTTTCCATCGCACGTACATTTTAATTTTTTTTCGTTTCGCCCGCTCATAACACGCACGCAATACTTTGGCCGAGCACAAAACATAAAGCAAGTTCGAACTATTTACGTGACATTTGTACCAAAAAAAAAATAAAATAAAAAAATCCGTGCTGACAGCGCTGATCAAATTTTATTGCTACACATTCTAGATTGGGCCGAGTTTTCAAAACTGGGCTGATGATGGTAAGGGGGGAGAAATGTTGTGACAATGGTGCGGCGGCCAAAAAAAAAAGGAAAAAGAATCACGTGTGCAGCCGACGGTATAAATTCCTCTTAAGTATGAAATTATGGGCCCATTTCAGACTTTTATGGCCAACTAATTTTGCTGTAAAGTCTATGAAATGATGGAATGACAAAAGAATCATAACAGATAATAAAGCTCACGTGACAGATTCAGCTGTGCATTCGGTTGGCCCAGGCAATTTTTTTTCTGCGGGCCCAAGGGATCGGGCTTACGTTTATGATGGGCGACTGCCTTGTCTGTTTGCCTGTTATTTTGTGAAATCAAGTCAATAATAGACCAATATACGACAATCAACAAGAGAACGTGACTTCACTTTGTACCTGGTTTTGACGTATTAGGATTTGCTCGAGCGCAAAAATATTTAAACGAATTTATTTTTCTGTCACCAAGATATAAATAATGAAGCTATTATCGTAAATTTTTTGTAACTTAAAATTTTTTAGCTTCAAGCAAAAAGCTATTTTCAAGTTTTCAAGTTAAAAGGCACAAAACTATTTTAACAAAAAAGAATTCGGCCAATGTTAAAGGGTTAAATAAAACTGCATAAATTGAATAATACAATTTAAATTAATTAAATTAAATTAAAATAGTAAAGGAGACTGTGCCTTAAGAAATAATTAAAAATTAATCTCTTTTATATCCGTAGAAACGTATTTCGGCAGCTAAGCTGCCATCTTCAGTACACCTAACAACCACCTAATTATACTCATAATTATAAAAAAAATATATGTTAACAATAATTAAACAATAACCTATAATTGTCTAGAATTAGACCGTCAAAAACAACCCACGAATAAAAGCAAATCAAAAGCGGAAATATGTATTGATCCATTCTTCTGTCAACCAAGCAAGCAGCAGAGAAGACCTGAGACGATCGCCTAGTAGTTCAAGTGAAATAGAAATAAAATCAACGCGAAAGTACTCGTCAAAAAACAAAAGACGATCGCACACACATAAATAAGGAAACAAAAAACGATCACCCGGTAGCTCAAGTGAAATAGAAATAAAATCAACGCGAAAGTACTCATCAAAAAACAAAAGACGTTCGCACACACATAACTAAGGAAACGAAAAAGACGATCGCCTAGTAGTTCAAGTGAAATAGAAATAAAAACAAAACGAACGCCAGAATGGTTGTCAAAAAAAAAAAACAAAAGACGATCACGAAAAGAAAAGTCAATAGCGAAAATTCTAAAATAACTGAAAATAAAAACAAAAAAAAAAACACGAAAAAAAAAAGAACGGAACAATTGATCCAGAAACAAAAGACGATCGCCTAGTTAAATAGAAATAAAATCAACGCGAAAGTACTTGTCAAAAAACAAAAGACGATCGCACACACATAAATAAGGAAACAAAAAACGATCACCCGGTAGCTCAAGTGAAATAGAAATAAAATCAACGCGAAAGTACTCGTCAAAAAACAAAAGACGTTCGCACACACATAACTAAGGAAACGAAAAAGACGATCGCCTAGTAGTTCAAGTGAAATAGAAATAAAAACAAAACGAACGCCAGAATGGTTGTCAAAAAAAAAAAAACAAAAGACGATCACGAAAAGAAAAGTCAATAGCGAAAATTCTAAAATAACTGAAAATAAAAACAAAAAAAAAACACGAAAAAAAAAAGGAGAACGGAACAATTGATCCAGAAACAAAAGACGATCGCCTAGTAGTTCAAGTGAAATAGAAATAAAATCAACGCGAAAGTACTCGTCAAAAAACAAAAGACGTTCGCACACACATAACTAAGGAAACAAAAAACGATCACCCGGTAGCTCAAGTGAAATAGAAATAAAATCAACGCGAAAGTACTCGTCAAAAAACAAAAGACGTTCGCACACACATAACTAAGGAAACGAAAAAGACGATCGCCTAGTAGTTCAAGTGAAATAGAAATAAAAACAAAACGAACGCCAGAATGGTTGTCAAAAAAAAAAAACAAAAGACGATCACGAAAAGAAAAGTCAATAGCGAAAATTCTAAAATAACTGAAAATAAAAACAAAAAAAAAACACGAAAAAAAAAAGGAGAACGGAACAATTGATCCAGAAACAAAAGACGATCGCCTAGTAGTTCAAGTTAAATAGAAATAAAATCAACGCGAAAGTACTTGTCAAAAAACAAAAGACGATCGCACACACATAAATAAGGAAACAAAAGACTAGTAGTTCAAGTGAAGTAGATACAAAATCAACACGAAAATACTTGCGAAACAAAAATAAAACGAACGCCAAAATATCTACTTGTCAGAAAACAAAAGACGATTGGCAAATCGCTAAGTTCAAGCGAATTAAAAACAAAACGAACGCCAAAATGCTTGCTAAAAAACAAAAGACGATCACACACACACACGAAAAATCCCAAAATAATAATGGAAATAAACACGAAAAACAAAATCGAGAAACAAAAGACGGTCGGCCAGTTGTTAAGTTCTAGTGAAATGAAAGCGTAACGAACGCCGAAATACTTATCAAAACAAACAAAAGACGATCACTCAGTAGAAAAGAAAAGCCAATATCGAAAATTCCAAAATAACAGTGAAAATAAATACAAAAAAAAAAAAAAAACAGAGGAGAAAACGACTGATCCAGAAACAAAAGACGATTGCCTACTAGTTCAAGCGAAACAGAAACAAAATCAACGCGAAAGTACTTGCCAAAAAAAAAAATCGGACACTTGTTAAGTTTAAAAGTGAAATAAAAACAAAACGAACGCCGAAATACTTGTCAGAAAACAAAAGACGATCGGACACTTATTAAGTTGAAGTGAAATAAAAATCGACGGTTTCCGGTGCGAAGCTTTTGAAAATCAAACTTTCATTTGTTTTTCTTCTTTTTTTTGCATTTCATTAGTTTTCTTTGTTTCTCTTCGTAAGAAAAAGAAAGTCGACAATTTCCAACGGGAAGCGTTCTCAAATCAAATCAAACTTTCAATTGTTTCTTCGTATATTATAATTTCTTCTTTGTTTCCTTGCATTTTGTAATTTTTTTTTGTTTCTTTTTGTAAGACGAAAAATCGGAGATTTTCAAAGGGAAGCCTTTGAAAATCAAAGCAAATTAAGCTCGCATTCGAAAATCAAATCGAGTTTTCATTTGTTTCTTTGTATTTCATAATTTCTTTTGTTTGTTTTTTTTGTATTAACTGAAAAATCATATATTCGCGAAGGGAAGTTTTTGAAAGTCAAGTGAAAGCAAAAACAAAAACAAAAGTAGAAACAATGTCGAAAATTTTAGAACAATTGAATATATATATAAAATACAATACAAACAAAAGACAGTCGATTTTACAATACAATTTAAGAGTAGAAGTGTCTTGGCATAATATTTTTATTTATTTATTTTTTTGTTATACTATTATTGTATTGCAAAATCGATTGTCCTTTGTTTTTATTATATTTTTTTTTAATTTGATTATTTTTCTATTTTTATTACATGTTTAATTTTTTTTTGTTTTGTTTCTTTTCGAATTGTTTTTTTTTTATTTATTTTATTAATTCTATTCTATTGTTAGTCGCAAAATCGATTGTCTTTTGTTTTTATAATTCTTTTAAGTTTGATTATTTTTGAATTTTGTTTTATTTCTTTAGTCTTCACTCTTTTAAAATTTTTTTTTTAAATTTATTAATCCGTTAAATTGTGTCGTAAAATCGATCGTCTTTTGTTTTTTATTTTTTTAATTTGATTATTTTTGAATTTTTATTATTTTATTTCCTTTACTTTATCACCATTTTTTTCGGTTTTTTTTTTAATTTGTCAAAATGTTTTGTAAAATTGATTGTCTTTTGTGTTTTTTTTATTATTTTTTAATTTGATTATTCTTCAATTTTTATTGCATATTTTATTTTCTTGTTTTGCCACAATCGTTTTCAAATTGTTTTTTTTAATTCTATTAATTCGATTCTATTATTAGCCGCCGTTTCGACTGTCTTTTGTTTTTATAATTTTTTTAAATTTGATTATTTTTCAATTTTTGTTATTTTCTTTAGTCTTCATTCTTTCAAAATTGTTTTTTTTAAAATTTATTAATGCGTTAAATTCTGTCGTAAAATTGATTGTCTTTTGTTTTCATTATATTCTCCTAATTTGATTATTTTTGAATTTTTATTATTTGTTTGCTTTATTTTTTCACTATTTTTTTTTTAATTTGTTAAATCGTTTTGTAAAATTGATTGTCTTTTGTTTTTATTATTATTTTTTCATTTGATTATTCTTCAATTTTTATTGCATGTTTTATTTTATTTTTGTTTTGTCACAATTCTTTTCAAATTGTTTTTTTTTATTCTATTAATTCTATTCTATTATTAGCCGCTGTTTCGACTGTCTTTTGTTTTTATAATTTTATAATTTTTTTAAATTTGATTATTTTTCAATTTTTGTTATTTTATTTAGTCTTCATTCTTTTAAAATTGTTTTTTTTTAAATTTATTAATCCGTTAAATTGTGTCGTAAAATCGACTGTCTTTTGTTTTCATTATATTCTTTTAATTTGATTATTTTTGAATTTTTATTATTGTTTGCTTCATTTTTTCACTATTTTTTTTTAAATTAAAGCAGCAGAGAAGACCTGAAGATGGCAGATGTGATTCTAATGTGTTAAAATTTATAAACGAGGTTTTAATAAATGCAAGAGAAATATTTTTTATTGAAACGATGAGCAGAAAAGGAATAGACACCTATTATTATGGTTATTATCACGAATAAAATTTGTAACGCCTTGAGTACAGGCAAATCACATACGCATGCGTTAAATAGGTTGCCTAACGATATTTAAACCATTTTTTTTAATATCAAATTAGTATAAATTATTTTATTAATATTTTATGGTTTACGAATTCCCCATGGTGGACCTTTAATTAGTTGTAACCCTGTATATTTGCTTTTTAAGGTCCATTCACAATCACTCAACGTAACGTAAATTAAATTATTGTCTTAAATGCACTGTTTGCAATTTACTGATTTTAAACTTAAATAAATAAACGACTTATAATTTGTAATGTAACGCGTTGATTAATTCAACTTTTTATGAGTTAATTAATAGTGGTTCTTTTAAAAGGTTTTCAAGTTTAATTTCGTAAAATAAGCTGGAAGTTGACAGCCCCTTGACAACTCAAAATCGTTCTTTTATGTAGAAGGAAACCCACTTATTATCTAGATATACATATAAACTATGACTGTACACAGTTTGGGATCAAATTTTAAAAATTAGCCTAAACATGGCGTCTGTGTCACGTGACACAAACAGTATTTGCGTTGAATAATAAATTTTTGATTTGACCACCATCTATTGAGCAAAGTTTCAACTCACAGTCATTGGTAACAAAGAAATGACATATTTTGTCGCTTTTTGTTTCAAACTTTTCCTTTTCCTAATTTATGAATCTACTGAATTGTCCTGTAAAACTCAATTGTCTTTCGTTCTTATTATTTAAGTTTCATTTATTTTCGTATATTTCTTAATCATGTTATTTATTTCGCTTTTCATTTTTTTTTTAATTATTAATCTGTTAAATTGTGCCGCAAAATCGATTGTCTTTTGTTTTTATGATTATCTAAAATGTTCATTTCCTAGTTTCTTAAAATTCAGTTATTTCTTTTGTTTTCTCGTGATTTTTCATTTTTTGTCTTAAATTATTAATCTAGTAAATTATGTTCTAAAACCGATTGTCTTTTGTTTTTATTATTATTATTATTTAAATTTTGTATTTTGTATTTTTTTATGTTATTTCTATTGTTTTCTCGCCGTTCTTTCTTTTCTTATCTTAAATTATACCATAAAATCGATTGTCTTTTGTTACTTAAGTTTTACATTTCGTATTTTTTTTATTCTGTTACATCTTTCGCTTTTTCATCGTTGCCTTATTTTTTCATTTTTTTAATTAATTGTCTTTTGTTTTTATGATTGTTTAAATTTTATGTTTCGTACTTTTTCAAAATTCTGTTATTTCTTTTGCTTTCTCATCGATTGTCTTTTGTTTTTATGATTGTTTAAAATTTATAAGTCGCAGTTCCTTAAAATTCTGTTATTTCTTTTGTTTCCTCGTGTTTTTTCCTCTTCTGTCTTAAATTATTAATCTATTAAATTATACCATAAAATCGATTGTCTTTTGTTTTTCTTGTTATTTACACTTTACATTTCCTATCATTTTTTATTCTGTTATGTCTTTCGCTTTTTCATCGTTGTTTTATTTTTTTTTTTAATTTTTTTATTATTAGTCTGTTAAATTGTGCTATAAAATCGATTGTCTTTTGTTTTTATGATTATTTAAATTTTATATTTCGTATTTTTTTTATCTGTTATTTATTTTGTTTTCTCGCCGTTCTTTTCTTAAATTATTAATACATTCAATTTTGCCGAAAAATGGAATATCTTTTGTTTTTATTATTATTTAAATTTTATGTTTCTAATTTTTTTTATTGTTATGTACGTTCTTTTGCTTTCTCATCGTTATTATTATTATTTTATATTTTTTTATTTTTAATCTGTTAAATTGTGCATCAAAAACGATTGCTTCTTGTTTTTATTATTATTATTTAAATTTTATATTTCGTACTTTTTTTTTAATTCTGTTTTATTTTTGATTTTTTTAAATTATTAATCTATTAAAGTGTGCCGCAAAACGATTGTCTTTTGTTTTTATGATTATTTAAATTTTATATTTCGTATTTTTTTTATCTGTTATTTATTTTGTTTTCTCGCCGTTCTTTTCTTAAATTATTAATACATTCAATTTTGCCGAAAAATGGAATATCTTTTGTTTTTATTATTATTTAAATTTTATGTTTCTAATTTTTTTTATTGTTATGTACGTTCTTTTGCTTTCTCATCGTTATTATTATTATTTTATATTTTTTTATTTTTAATCTGTTAAATTGTGCATCAAAAACGATTGCTTCTTGTTTTTATTATTATTATTTAAATTTTATATTTCGTACTTTTTTTTTAATTCTGTTTTATTTTTGATTTTTTTAAATTATTAATCTATTAAAGTGTGCCGCAAAACGATTGTCTTTTGTTTTTATTGTTATTTAAATTTTATATTTCGCATTTTTTTTTTTAATTCTGATATATACTTTCTCATCGATTTCTTAATTTTTTTTTAAAATTATTAATATATGAATTTTTATTATTATTTTTTTTAATTTTATTTTTTCGACCTTTTTTTTTAATTTTATGTATTATTAATCAATTAAATTGCACCGTAAATCGATCGTCTTTTGTTTGTTTTGTTTTAACTTGTGTATTTTGAATAAATTTCTCATGTTTCTTGTTTGTTTTAAATTTATTCCTGAAGAAATTGTGACAAATTGAGGTAGTGGCGAACCCAGAAATTTGTAACTAATGTTTTCCGGTAATACTGGAAATTTACCGACTCACAACACTAAATTATATTATTGAATAATAAGCAGTAGCTTTCGTTTTCTGTCTCTGCGGAGCGGGTATTTTCCGTTTATTCCACTCAGTGCTGCCAATGTCGTACGCCGTCCTGATCTCGTTGAATGCCTCCCGGTATAATGCCCGACGGCAGCGACATGATTTCCGTCGTATTGGCTCCGTGGTGGAATCCACTTCTGGAGACATGACTGGGCCTTCGGGATGCGATGTTAAAATGATTCGAACTACCCTGACGACCTTCGGGCAGCAGTGCTAGCTCAGCTTTCGTTCAGTTTGACCTTCCGGGAACAGCGTTGGAAGAGATCTGGTTCAGTGCCATCCTGGCACGCTTTATATAGGTCCTTAATTACCCGGCGTTCTTGGAACGCACGGCCGCGCTCCGCTTCTGACGTCACGAGTTTAATGATGTGCACGTGGTTAATGAATGACAGGCATGTGTCGGGGCCACAAATTCATTTATAAACTCCAACAAGCAACAGTAACTTGTTAAGTATCTATCCATTTTCTTCTTAGCGTTTCATCTATGGTTTAATTGCGCCCTTTTTAATTTAGGGGACGCAAGCCGCGGAAATGAATGGCGGTACCTTCTAAATACAGAGTCCAATATTACACTATAAAAGATCCTTGACGAAGATCTTTTACAAAATGTTTTGTAAAATGTATTTAATTTAATAAAGTTTAATATTTATATATTTTTATAGGATATAATTGGCAATTTCGTTGCAGAAACGTACCACAGAAATTTACTTTCCGCCATATTGTTTTAAAAGTATCAAATCTTTTATAAAATAATCACGTGTCGTTACTTTTTATGAAAGGTCTTTCATTAAAGAAATATTTTATAAAAGATGGCCTATTACACTGTCATACTTTGTAAAAAGTATTTTTCTTTTATAAAATATCTTAGTCAAAGATCTTTTATAGTGTAATACTGGCCTTAGTCACGAGTGCGCTGGCGCCTGGCGGTAAGCAAAGTCGGAAATAGGCAACTTTAGTAGGAGAAAAAGAGAGAGTAAATTTTAAGTGTGTTTTAAAATTAAAATTAAAATTTTATTTACTTTTTAAGTTACAAAAAAGTGATATTATTGTTAAATATTGAATTATTATAACTTAGAAACCGCGTACATAAAGAAAATTACTAGCCGGTACAAAAGTTTTCTATCAAATGATCGAATTAAGCGCGTAATTTAAAGTAGGCACTTCAAATTAATTAAAAACCAAAAGATTATTGCTTTATCTTTTAATGCTATGCTTTGATTTATTTATTTAAATCTACATGAATTATTACAATTAACTGTTTGACTCGGTATGATACCAACCGTTGACGTTTGTGTATACTCCGTTGACGTATGCATATTATAAAGTTGGTACTAACTTGTTTTCAGCCTTGTTATTTCAAATTCAACAAAGTGCCGTAAATTTCGACTTATTTTCCTTCCCTTCAACGAATCGATTTCTATTATCGATTGGCGTGCAATTTTTGATAAAAGCGTTTCACGTTTTCGGGAGAAGACGTTCCGGATTTGAATTTTGGCGCCAGCGAAAACCGTTTTTACCCACCGGGCGGTCATTCATTTTCGTTTTGCGCTTTTTGTGATTGCGATCGTGCAAGTGAAACCGAATTTGTGTTTTGTACGCCGGAGACGCAAAATTCGACGTAAGTAAATCAACAGGGTGAAAGCCCCTCACGTCCTGTCACCTTGCGAAACGTCCCCGTCACTTTACCCCTCTTCCACTGAGTAAGCTCGCATTTTGGGGTTACAATTTACATTGCAAAGGGTGTGTGAGTGTGTGCGTGCGTGCCTGCGTGCGTGCGTTTGGAAAGCACCTCGGAACTTGCTCGTTTCCACCGGTGCGTGTGCTTTCGCCCCGTCCGCTTTCCCTTAGTTTTAACTTCCCGGTTTTGGTTTGTAAAGAAGGTTAGGTATTCGCACTGAAATTAATTACATCGTTTTAGTTGGCGTAATTGATGGAATGATTGAGTATTTTTGGAGCTGTGTGTGAAGAGATCGGAAGAAAATGGCCACACTAGCACACCAAGCGGCTGCGCTCTTGGATTTCAACCGGAAATTAGACATCGGCTTGCTTGACAGCATCGTTGTGAGTATGTACGCTGGGAACGGTGAGACTCAGCGAATGGCCCAGGAAGTCTTAACCACGTTAAAAGAGCACCCCGATGCTTGGACGCGAGTCGATACCATCCTCGAGTATTCCACCAATCAACAGACAAAATACTACGCGTTACAGATCCTCGAGCAAGTTATAAAAACGCGCTGGAAAGTATTACCACGAAATCAATGCGAGGGCATAAAGAAATACATCGTCGCCTTAATCATCAAGACGAGCTCGGATCCGGAATCACTCGAAACCAACAAAACTTACCTGAACAAACTCAACATGATCTTAGTTCAGGTTCTGAAGCGAGAGTGGCCGAAAAACTGGGAGTCCTTCATTCCGGACATTGTGGGGGCAAGCAAAACCAACGAAAGCCTCTGCCAGAACAACATGAGCATTCTAAAGCTCCTCAGTGAAGAACTTTTCGATTTTTCCTCGGGGCAGCTCACGCAGACGAAAGCGAAACACCTCAAAGACACAATGTGCTCAGAATTCTCCGGCATCTTCCACCTGTGCCAGTTCGTCCTGGAGAATTCGCAAAACCCCCCCTTGGTAAACGCCACGCTCGAGACTCTGTTGCGTTTTTTAAATTGGATCCCGCTCGGGTATATATTCGAAACGAAACTGATTAACACGTTAATTTTTAAGTTCCTGCCCGTGCCGATGTTCAGGAACGTTACGTTGAAGTGTCTCACTGAAATCGCAGGCGTTAACGTCACCAATTACGACGACATGTTCGTGAACTTGTTCAACCAAACGATGGGCCAGCTCGAGATCATGTTACCCCTGCAGACGGACATACGCAGCGCGTATGCTTGTGGCCAAGACCAAGAACAGAACTTCATTCAAAACCTCGCGCTCTTCTTGTGCACCTTCCTCAAGGAACACGGAACGCTGGCAGAAAGTTCCGTGCCCCTCCTCAGAAACGCCCTGCATTATTTAGTGCTAATCTCCGAGGTGGACGAAGTCGAAATCTTCAAAATTTGCCTCGAGTACTGGAACAGTCTTTCCTCGGAGTTATACCGTGAGGTCCCCTACGCGGGGGCCCAACCCTTATTCTTCGCGAGCAACAGTCGACGAGTATTATACCAAGAAGTCCTGAACAAGGTGAGGTACATTATGATTTCACGCATGGCAAAACCCGAAGAAGTATTAGTCGTGGAGAACGACAACGGCGAAGTCGTTAGGGAATTTATGAAAGACACCGACTCGATTAACCTGTATAAAAACATGCGCGAGACCCTCGTCTATCTGACTCACTTGGACTATGCGGATACGGAACGCATTATGACCGAGAAGCTCCAGAATCAGGTGAACGGTTCGGAGTGGTCCTGGAAGAATTTGAACACGCTCTGTTGGGCCATCGGGAGTATCTCGGGGGCCATGCACGAAGAAGACGAGAAGCGATTCCTCGTGACCGTCATCAAGGACCTATTAGGTTTGTGCGAGCAGAAACGGGGGAAAGACAACAAGGCCATCATCGCCTCTAATATTATGTACGTCGTCGGGCAGTACCCTCGTTTCTTGCGGGCGCACTGGAAGTTTTTGAAAACCGTCGTTAATAAGTTGTTCGAGTTTATGCATGAGACTCACGATGGCGTGCAGGACATGGCTTGTGATACGTTTATTAAAATCGCTTTGAAGTGCAGGCGACATTTCGTTACCACGCAGATTGGGGAGACTTGCCCCTTCATTGACGATATTTTGGCTTCGATATCTACTATCATTTGTGATTTGCAAACTCAGCAGGTGCACACGTTTTATGAGGCCGTCGGCTATATGATTTCGGCTCAGGTTGATGGGGCTACGCAGGAGGCTCTAATTGAAAAATACATGCAGCTACCTAATCAGGTAAATTTTTTTCAATTTCATTCGCTGCTGGACTAATATAATGTAAAACCAGAAGGTGTTTCTGATGATTATTTAGAAAAATGTCAAAAGTAAAAATAAAATGTGTAATTACTTTTATTTTGTAGGTATGGGACGACATCATATGCCAGGCCAGTAAAGACGTCAACTTCCTCAAAGAAGTAGAAGTCGTGAAGCAATTAGCCAGCATTCTGAAAACAAACGTGCGGGCTTGCAAGGCCCTGAACCACGCTTACGTCATCCAACTTGGTCGCATATACCTAGACATGCTTAACGTTTATAAGGTACCGTTTCATTTTTTTTTTTTTTTAATTAATAACATGATTGGCTTTATCTCGATTTCATTGAAGGTAATGTCAGAGAATATTTCATCTGCGATCACAGTGAATGGCGAGGCTGTAACGAAACAGCCGCTTATAAAAAGCATGAGGGTTGTTAAGAAGGAAACCCTCAAACTCATATCCGATTGGATTGCCCGATCCAACGATCACGCGATGGTCCTGGAAAATTTCATCCCCCCTTTACTAGATGCGGTTCTACTGGATTATCAAAGGACGGTGATGAATTCGGCCAGGGAACCCGAGGTCCTTATTGCAATGGCAACTATAGTCAACAAGTTAGAGAGTCACATAACATCAGAGGTACATCCAATCCACAATTTTTTCTTTTCTTTTTGTTAAAATACATAATTATATTTTAGGTTCCAAAAATATTCGATGCAGTCTTTGAGTGTACATTAGGAATGATCAATAAAGATTTCGAGGAGTACCCGGAACACAGGACGAATTTCTTCTTATTGCTTCAGGCTGTAAACAATCATTGCTTCCCCGCTTTCCTGAGCATACCCCCGGCTCAATTCAAATTAGTCCTGGACAGCATAATCTGGGCCTTCAAGCATACAATGCGAAACGTCGCAGACACCGGCCTGCAGATCCTGCTCAAGCTTCTGCAGAACGTTGAGCAACACGAGCAGGCTGCCCCGAGCTTCTACCAGACTTACCTCACCGATATTTTGCAACACGTCTTCGCCGTCGTCACAGACACGTCGCACACTGCAGGGCTGTCGATGCACGCGTCCATTTTGGCTTATATATTTTCGCTGGTCGAGGCAAACAGGGTGAATTGTCAGTTGGGCCCGGCTCCGGATAATGTGATGTTTATTCAGGAGTTCACTGCTACGTTACTGAGATCTGCTTTCCCGCATCTTACCGATAATCAGATCAAGATTACGGTGCAAGGGATGTTTAACTTAGATCAGGATATACCTGCTTTTAAGGAGCATTTAAGGGATTTTCTAGTGCAGATTAGGGTAAGTTTTTTTTTTTATATCCATCTGAATTTATTAAAGAAACATTCTCGTTCAGATTACCTAAATAAGTTAATTCAAAATTAGAACAAAGAAGGACTCATGAAGACGAAATTGCAATTAATTTATTTCTTGTTATAAAATTTGTCAGAATTTTAGTTTTAAATTTGGCGCCAAAAAGTATGTTTCAAGTATTTGTGCATAGATGGCGGTAGGAGATTTGAAAGTAAGTGTTGACAACTTTTACTGACTGAATAATAAATAATTTGAAATTTGAATTTTCAATCGACTGAAGCTGTCAAAACTCAACTTTATATATAGAAAGAGAGTAAAGAAATGAAGAGGAAATATTAATATTAAGGGCGAAATAAAGATTACCAATTGCTCTCTGTATAAATGGATTTAGTTACTTTATTTGACCACCAGTAATCTTCTAAACTGCCACTTCATGTCTTTATCGTTTCTATTCGCTATCGCTATCCCCACAAATGGCGCTGCAATCGCTACTACTGTGGCCGCTTAAATTAGGGAGGTTAATCGGTTAGTGATATTTCCGTACACGCCGTAAAGTAAATAGGTAAGGAATGTAGGCGTGTATTTAATTCCGTACAAAATTATTCTTAACCGACTTTTAAACCCTACTTTGAGTAGTTTTGATGAGCAGGCGGCGATAAAAATCGATAAAGGTCTCTACCCAACTTAATCTAGTGGCGCCATCTATGTACAAATATTTTAAATATAATTTAAAGCGACAAGAATTACGGTAAAATTTATAATAAACGATTTCTAAAGATAAATGAAAACAAATTTAATTTAAGATTCAAGATTTCAAATAATTTTAAACGACTTCGATATTAATTTCAAGAAGAAATGCGACTTTATGCTTTAATGTCTAAAATTGTATTTGAAATGTTTGTACATAGATGGCGCTAGTAAATTAAAGTAAGTAAGGTACCGCCATTCATTTGCGCCCCCAAATTAAAAAGGACGCGATGAAACAATAGATGAAACGCTAAGAAATAAAAGAGTAGATACGCGACAAGTTACTGTTGCTACGGAGTTTATGAATAAATTTAATCCCAAATTAAAAAGAGATAGAAAGTTGGTGCTACCTTCAATATAGTAACCTTAAAAGTAAGTGTTGACAACTTCTACTAATTGAAAGTTACTTCCTAAATAATTTAAAATTTAGATTTTCAATTAACATAAGTTGTCAATTAGGTAAGTCCCTAGATATACAAAGTATCGCAATTACCGCCATTTTGAATCAAAATAAGTGCTCCAAATTTAAAATCACATTACTTGTTACGTGCAATTTTAAATTTGTGGGTTTAGTTTGACTCAAAATGGCGGTACTTGCGGTACTTTACCTCTCCAGGGACTTTATTGTCAACAATCTACTAGCACCATCTGGGCTATATTTTAAATACAATTTTAAGTGGCAAGAGATGTGATACATTTTATGACAAAGAATTTCTCAAAACAAATGAAACCAAATTTGATTTAAGATTCAAGATTTCAAATTACATTTCCATATTTCGTTTATTAATTGTAAGAGAAAAAGCGTTTGTTAGTGTTTACTTCTTTTAGGAAATTTGTTACAATTCTTGTCGCTTTAAATTTGACGCTTAAAACTGTGTTTGAATTATCTGTACATAGATGGCGCTAGTAGATTAAAGTAAGTAAGGTTAGTGGATGGGTAAGGTACCGCCAATTTCCTATCTCACTTACTGCTGTCTCTTTTTAATTTGGGGTAAAATAACTTGCGACGTCACCACAACTTGCTATGTGTCTATCTTCTTCTTCATAGCGTTAATTTGGGAGATGAAAAACGCCGAATGGATTGGCGGTACCTTATCAATACTGTAACCTTAAAATCTTCAGTCAACATATGTTGTCAACTATCCACTAGCGCCATCTATGTATAAGTATTTCAAATACAATTTAACGCGCCAAATTCAAAGTGACAAAAGTTGTGATAAATTTTATAACAAACACTCTCTAAAGACAAATGAAAGCAGATTTGATTTAAGAATCTAGATCTCAAATTACTGTAAACTTTCTATATTTCATTTATTAATTAAAAAAAATTAAACACTTCTTTTGTTTTTTTTTTAATGAAATTTGTTACAATTTGTGTCGCTTTAAATTTGGCGCTTAAAATTGTGTTTGAATTGTTTGTAGATAGATGGCGTTTGTAGATTAAAGTAAGCGTTGACACTTCTACTGATTAAATATTACTTCTAAGTAATTCAGACTTGTAATCTGCAGCCAACAAAAGTTGTCAACAATCCACTAGCGCCATCTATGTATAAGTATTTCAAATACAACTTTAGGCGCCAAATTCAAAGCGACAAAGGATGTGATAAATGAGATTCAAGATTTCAAATTATTTTAAACTATTTCTATATGTCATTTATTAATTAGAACACTTCTTGTTTTGTATTTTTTTAATGAAATTTGTTGCAATTTTTGTCGCTTTAAATTTGGCGCTTAAAATTGTATTTGAATTATTTGATAGATAGCTCTTGTAGATTAAAGTAAGCATTAACAACGTCTACTGATGGAATATTACTCTTAAATAATTTAAAAATTGAATCTTCATTCAAAATAAGTTGGCAACACTCAGTTTAATCTACTGGCGCCATCTATTTACAAATAATTCAATTATAATTTTGAGCGCCAAATTTAAAGCGACAAAAAGAATTAATTTTGACATATTTTATAACAATTTCGCAAAATAAATAAAAAACAGTAATTTTAAGAAAAAAATACTTTCGTAATTTCGAGGAAAGAAATGCAAATTATGTTTTTACTGCATAGTTTTAATTTGACACTTAAAATTGGGATTTAAAGTCCCTAGACAGCCACCATTTTGTCGCCAAATTAAAAAATTGTTTACAAAATAACTTAGTAAACCGAAGTAATGTACCTCACATTTCAATTTTCACCCCCTCAACCAAATGAATCCATCTTAGTTAAACCACAACCGCGAATTGGTTTTCGAGTCTCATTTCTGGGGGCTTCAAAATTGTTTGAAATCTCGTTGAGAACGCCATCTTGGCGCCGTTAGACAGGTTTAATGAATTGGCGGTACTTTTATTATCTAGGGACTTCCTAAGTAAGTGTTGAAAACTTCTACTGATTGAATAAATATTAATCCCTAAATAATTTAAAATTTGAATCTTCAATCAAAATAAGTTGACAACACTCAGCTTAATCTACTAGCGCCATCTATTTACAAATAATTCAATTATAATTTTGAGCGCGAAATTTGAAGCGACAAGAATTAATTTTGATAAATTTTATGACAATTTCACAAAACAAATGAGAAACGGTAATTAAAAAAAAATTAGTTTCGTAATTTCGAGAAAAAAAAAGAACTTGAAATAAAGGAAAGAAAAATAATGCCTAATCCAGTGGTGCCATCTACCAACCAATACTCTAATTATATTGGTAGGCGTCAAATTTTAAGCATAAAATCGAAAACGATAAGAATTGCGATCAATTTAATTGAAATGTTTGTACGCAGGCGGCGCCACTTGATCTATTCCAACGCCAAATTTGACACATGACTATTTTTTATTTATTTACTTATTTATTTTAAAATTGCAGTAGTTAATTGTATTTGGTGTAGATGGCGTCACTGGACTAATTAATATTTAGGTGCCAACTTAAAAGCTTGATATTTTCCCCTCGAAATTAATAATTTAGAAAATTAATTTTCTCTCATATTGACATTTTTTCTGGATTTTTTTTTAAATCCTAGTTTTTGTCCGTTTTGAGTACTTGTATGTAGATGGGGCGTATGGACTCGTATGTGGATGGTGGCGCCATCTATCAACAAATACAAATAATTACAACTTTACGCGCCGAATTTGAAACAACAAAAATCGAATCGAGCTCAAATTTGTGTCGAAAACGATTTTTTTGCCTGAAAAAATTGTAAAATTCTCATAAAATTCGTATAATAGAGGAAGAGAGGTGAATTTGATCTAAATGTTGATTGGGAAATTTTTATTTTAGTTATTTTCTTTATTTGTAGGAATACACTGGTGAGGATGATACTGATTTGTTCTTGGAGGAGCGTGAGAAGGCGTTGCAGATGGCGCAAGCAGAAAAACGACGAGTGCAGCTGTCCGTACCTGGTATTTTGAACCCGCACGAGGTTCCGGAGGAGATGCAGGACTAGCCCGTACAGTGTCCTTTAACTAATCAGACTCCTGTCACAGACAGTAAATAATAATTAAATGAGAAATTCTGCTTTAGATGATAATGATATTTTTGTATTCTTATCAATTTTAATTGGAATAGTAACGTAACGTATGCAGTGCAGTTTTGTATGAATGTGTATTTTGTTTTATATTCGTCCTACTTTTTTTTTTTTTTAAACAAGTATGACAGGGTTGCATTTCGATTTTTGCGTTTCCTTTCCTCTTGTAATTAAGTTGTTGAGTAGTTGATTAAAAAAACGTTTCCAAATTCGTGCGGGAATTTCTTTTCAATCTCCATCCGAATTGCTTCTTATTTATTATTATAATATAGTACACAGAGTACGGGCTGTATTGCTTTGTTGTGGAGTATCTAACGGTGTACTAAACATAAATTCCTAACAGTTGGTAGTATGGAGTGAACTCACGTTTAGAATGTGGATGCATTACAGTATGTTACGAGTATGAAGTGAATGTTCTAGTTATATAATGTGTAGATTCATAGTTAAGTTTGGTTTTTTTAATTCTATCAACCCTCCCCCCCAAAAATTCTCCTTTTCTTTCTCTCTCTTTTCTTTTTCACCAACCATTATTACGAGGATGCACAGGTTTAAAATTTTTTATGAAACTCAGCGAGCAAAATTGGCCAATTAAAGTTTTTGTTTTCTTTTTAATTAGAGAGTAAGTGTTAGTTGCACCCTCCTAGCACTTCACACATCAAAAATTGTATTAACGAAAAGAAACTAGCTTCGCTTGATCTGATTTAAAAAAGAGAAGTCCGATGCATCCTGATACTTGTGCATTTTTGACTCGCATCATTCAGCTGTATATATCACCTTCCTTTCATCGTCGGGTTGCAACCACACGGTATCATCCATCATCCGGCATACAACGTATGAAAGGAGTGTGCCGACCCGTTCGCAATAGCATGCACTCACACACATACACATTGTACTTGTTTCTAACCTCTAGCGTTTTTGTACAAAAAAGAGATAAACAATCCCGAGAGCTTCTTTTTGCTTTGTGAAACGGTTTATAAAATAGTAAAAACAAAAAAAAAATGTGTATACAAATGCAGTGTTTGATGGGCAGTTGCATCTGTAGAATATAACTGTATTGGGCTGGTTCTAACTTTCGCGGTTCTAATCAGATTCAAGTTTTCTTCAACCCTTCAGAAATTTATCTCCTCCAGTAATAAGGAACCACCAAGTTAGAACCGCTTTAATATTTATGAATATTTCATTAATAAAACAGTTGAAATAAAACTGATAGCTGAATTTTATTTCGCTGGTTTTTGGCCCGGACACAAAAATAAACACCCAGAGCTTAGATTAAAAGGTTAAATATATTTAAAAATATGATTAATATAATATAAAACTTAGGCCATACTTAATTAACCCCCCTTAATTTAGAATCTAATGCTGAAGCCCTTGAAGTCGGTTCTGGTCAGGTTTTCCCAGTTGGTAAGATCACAGTGGTCGATTTGGCTTCCTGGTGAGCCCGTCTTGGTCAACCATAAAATCCTAGCAAACAGGAAAATCATCAATGCACATCTATAATTGGAATTGTTAAACAAAAAGTCTTAAATTAATTTGTTTTAGTTTCCAAGGGACTATGGAAAATTTATTTATTTTTTTTCATGCACTTGCTGCCAACTCGTGACCGTCACAGTCAATAACGTTATGCAATTAATGATTTAAAAATATTTTGGATATTTGGCGTGACTATTGTTTGTTGTTATTGTAATGGGCTGACGCAAAACTTGCTTTCCATCGTTAAATTAGAAGTTATGTGCGTGTCCTCGTTTTAGTAATAAATAATAACTTATTTGGGGATTCACATCATCACCAAATCTAATCGATAATTAATCCTGCCATTTTTATTGCATCAATTTAAATAGAATTTCAAGTTACACAAATTTGAATTTGATTTTTTCGCGCGCTCTTTTTGGATTGGTTGGACATTCGTGACGTAATTTTGGCGCTCAGTTTTTTTTTATTTAACAACGCCCTTGCATTTCACAAAATGAAAATTATTTTTTTTTAATCGTGTGTTTTTTTTTTATTTCAAATCTTTCAAAACAATCTGTTGGTTTCAAACGACCAACTTGAAAAATAAAGCAAAATTGACAGATTACTGCTTTTTAAATGCCGCGCGTTCGCAAACGCCCGGGATTGGTTGTTGGCACGTGACGTAATTTTTGGCGCTCAATTTAAACTTGCGATAGCGTTGAAGCCTTCGTAAAATTCGAAAGTTAAAAAAAAATAAAATCTTTACATGGATGCGTATTTCTACAGCTAGATTGTCATCTTCAGTACAGAAAAGTAATGCAAAGATTAATTCTGACATCTTGTTGAATATTTTTTGTTATAAAATATACAGGGTGCAGCGAAAAAAATGTACAAGGTCTTAAGGCTATGACGACGCATGATTTTTGCTCCTCATTATACAGGCTGGTCACTTTCGTTTCCCTTATGAAAATCTCAATTCGTCTCAAATCGTTGGTAGTCAAACTGAGAAACGTTGTTTTTAGTCAGACGTTGATGTCGTCCAGTAAATTGATGACGTAGTGTTCTTGAACCTTGACAATTAAAAGAAGTTGTTTTTAATTTTTTTGTTAAAATCTATTTTAATTTTCAACTTTTAAAATTGTAACAGTTTAAAATGGTTCGAAATTAGTCAAGCGTTTTGTGGGGGGGGGTGTCATTTTATTTGTCAACTGTCAAATTGTTTTTTGTTTAATTTAATTAAATGCAATTAACATTGTTTAAAGCGCTTTTGATTTTTTCATTTTTACTTGTAGTCATTTTTTTAATTAAATTTCATTTTTTCTTACTGTCAACCGTCAAATTTGTCCAAACTGTCAAAGCCGTTTTCGATTAGTTAAAATTATTTTGAATTTTATTAACTTTTTGGGATTTCAGCATTCTTTGACCTTCACAACTAACGCTATTTAAAGCGATTTTAAAATTTTAAATTTTTGAAAAGTTTTATTTGACGAATTAATTATTCAACTATCATATCCATTTGTGATTAATTTATAATTTTAATAAGTTATTGAAATGTCACCATTTTTTTTTTGACAATTTGACATTGTTTAAAATAATTTTAATAGTTTTTTTTTATTTTTACTCTTAATTATATTTTAAAATTAAATTCCATTTTATTTGTCAACTGTCAAATTTGTTTTTTTTTGTTAATTAATTTTATTATATTTTTGGGGGTGACAGATTTCCTTGACCTTGACAATTCACATTGTTTTAAAGCGCTTTTAATTTTTAAAATTTTTACTTCTAGTCATTTTTTTAAATTAAATTTCATTTTGTCAACTGTCAAATTTGTCAAAACTCACATTCCTTTTTGGTTAATTAAAATTATTTTGAATTTTATTAACTTTTTGGTTAACCAGCGTTCTTTGACCTTGACAGCTGACATTATTTAAAGCGATTTTAATAATTTCTATTTTTTTTTTTTTTAGTTATTTTAAAAGTTTTATTTGTCAACTATGAAATTGTTTATTGATTTTTTTTTGGGGTGTCAAGTTTCCTTGACCTTGTAATTTACATTGTTTAAAGCGCTTTTAATAATTTTTTAATTTTTACTTCTAGTCTTTTTTTATTAAATTTCATTTTGTCAACTATCAAATTTGTCAAAACAAAAAAATTGTCATATTCTTTTTCGGTTAATTAAAATTATTTTGAATTCGATTTACTTTTTGGGGAATCAGCATTCCTTGACCTTGACAACTGACTTTATTTAAAGCGATTTTAATAATTTCTATTTTTTAAAAGTTTTATTTGTCAACTATCAAATTGTTTATTTTTATTTTTTTGGGTCAGGTTTCCTTGACCTTGTCATCTTAATAATTCTTTTGTTTTTATTTTTTGTTATTTTCTTTATTAAATTCCATATCATCTTTCAACTGTCATATCCATTTGGGATTAATAAATTATTTAGGTTTTTAATAAGTTTTTGAAATGTCACATTTTTTGGGGCTCAGATTTCTTTGACCTTGACAATTAACGTTGTTTAAATTAAAGGGACTTTAATATGTTTTTTTACTTCTAGTTATTTTTTTAAATTAAATTTCATTTTATTTATCAACTCTCAAATTTATTTTTGATTAATTAAAATGATTTTGAAGTTTATTTACTTTTTGGGGCTGTCAAATTGCCTTGACCTTGACAATTAACATTGTTTAAAAGGATTTTAATATTTTTTTACTCCTAGTTATTTTTTAATTAAACTTCGTGTTATTTGTCAACTGTCAATTGTTTCTTGATTAATTAAATTTTATTGAATTTCTGGGGGTGTCAGATTTCCTTGACCTTGACAATTAACAGTGTTTAAAGCGTTTAATATATTTAAAAAAAAATTAGTTCTAGTTACAAAATGTAAATTTCATTTTATTTGTCAACTGTCAAATATGTCAAAATTATTAAATCAGTGTTTCCTTCATTAAAATTATTTTGAATTTTATTAACTTTTGGGGTATCAACGTCCCTTGACCTTGACAGTTAACATTATTTAAAGCAGTATCAACTGACAAATGAGTTTATTGATTATTTTTTGTCAGATTTTCTTGACCTTGAAACGTCATATTTCTTTGACAATTAACATTATTTAATGCGCTTTTAATATTAAAAAAATATATTAGTTATTTTTTTATTAAATTTCATTTTAATTGTTAATTTAATTAAAGCGATTCTAATATATTTTTTTATTAGTTATTTTTTAAAATTAGTTTTATTTGTCAAATATGTTTATTAATTAATATTTTTGGTGTCAGATTTCCTTGACCTTGAAAATTTACATTCTTTAAAGGCACTTTAATAATTCTTTTGTTTTTTACTTTTAGTTATATTCTTTATTAAATTCTATTTCACTTTTCAACTGTCACATCCATTCATGATTAATTAATTGTTTACGTTTTTAATAAGTTTTTGAAAATTTCTCCGACAGTTTGACTAATTTTGACATTGTTTAAAATTATTTTGATTATTGTTTTGTTCTTACTTCTAGTTATTTTCAAATTAAATTCTATTTTATTTGTCAAATGTCCAATTTATTTTAGATATTTTAAAATTATTTTGAATTTGAGATGCCAAATTCCTTGACCTTGACAATTAAGATTGCTTAAAGGAATTTTAAAAATTCTCTTGTTTTTAATTTTAGTTTTTCTCTTTATTAAATTCTATTTTATTTTATCAATTGTCACATCTATTTATGAGTAATGATTTTGAATTTTAATAAGTTTTTGAGATGTCACATTTCCATGATAATTAACATCGTTTAAAGCGATTTTAATGATTTTTTTTATATTACTTGTAATTATTTTTTTTTATTAAATTTAATTTTATTGTCAACCGTCAAATTTATTCGTTATTAATTAAAATTACTTTTGAATTTTGTTAAATTTCAATCGTTGCTTTTTAAACATTCTTTGTTAAATTCTATTCAACCGGCGTATCCACTTCTGACTAATTAATTATTTTACTTTTGGTTTAAAAAAATATATGACGGTGATATTTTTAAAAAATAAAAACAAAAGACAATCGATTTTAAAACACTATTTAATAGAATACAAATATTTAATTTATCAGACGATACACGTAAGTCGTAAGTATGCATGTATGCAAAAGATTAATAAAAAAAAAAAAAAAAAAACAAAAGAGAACAATGAGAAAACAAAGAAAAAACGAAATAATGGAATTTTTAAAAACAACACAATTCGGTAGATTAATAAGTTTAAAAAGAAATGGTTTGGGAGAAAAGATGACATAACAAGGCGAAGAAATGAACAAAATTTTTAAAAATATGTAACAATAATATTAAAAAAAAATAATAAAAACAAATAACAATCGATTTTAAAACACAATTTAATAGATTAATATAAAAGAAACAAAATGAACGACAAAAAACAAAGAAAATTGAAAAGAAGAAAACAAAATTTAAAAAACACACATAACAATAATGTTAAAAAAATAAAAACAAAAGACAATCGATTTTAAAACACAATTTAATAGATTAATATCAAAAAAAAAGAACAAAATGAACGACGAAAAACAAAGGAAAACGTTTGGGAGAAAAGATGTCATAACAAGAAAACAAATGAGCAAAATTTAAAAAATATATTTTAAAAAAATAAAAACAAAAGACAATTGATTTCAATAGAGTACAAATATTTTATTTACCACACGTAAGTATGCATGGAAAAGGTTAATAAAAAAAAAAACACAAAAGAACAATGAGAAAACAAAGAAAACGAAATAATAGAATTTTAAAAAAATAGTACAATTCGGTAGATTAATAAATTTAAAAAGAAACTGTTTGAGAGAAAAGATGACATAACAAAGCGCAAAAATGAACAAAATTAAAAAAATATATATAACAATAATATTAAAAAATAAATAAATAAAAACAAAAGGCAGTCGATTTTAAAACACAGCTTAATAAGAATAGAAATATTTTATTTACCACACAATATGCAAAAGATTAATTAAAAAAAAAAAAAAACAAAAGAACAAAGAGAAAGCAAAGAAAACGAAATAATGGGGTCTTTAAAAGCAGCACGATTCCATAGAGTAATAAATTTAAAATGAACAAACAAATGAACGCGATTTAAAAAACATATATATTAATAGTTTTGAAAAATAAAAACAAAAGACGATCGATTTTAAAACACAATTTAATATATTAATATATATAAAAAAACAAAATGAACAACGAAAAACAAAGAAAATGAAAAGGAGAAATCAAACGAACAAAATTTAGAAAACATTAACAATAATATTAAAAAAATAAAAACAAAAAACAATCGATTTTAAAACACAATTTAATAGAAATATTTTTATTTACCCCACGTAAGTATATATGCAAAAGATTAATAAAAAAAAAAAACACGAAAGAACAATGAGAAAACGAAGAAAACGAAATTAATGGATTTTTTAAAGACAGCACGATTCGGTAGATTAATAAATTTAAGTTTTTGAAATGTCACTGATCTTATTTTATAATTAATAAATTTTAAAAATATATCAAATCAATCAAAAAGGTTTCTTAATATATAATGTTTTTAACTTGAATTAAAAAATTAACGAACACTCGCAAGTTATTATTGATTTTATTTCCTGGCGATCAAATTTGTTAACACCGGACTCAATTGGGGCGCCAAACTACCCGATAATTTTAGCAAAATTACTCGCACTTGCCAGAACTTTCTATCAATCAATAATTAGATCGACATTAGCACCGCTCGAGTGATGCAGTTAAAAATAATTTTCTTGGCAACGGATCAATGTTGATGTTTCGTTTTAGTCTCAACATAACTAACCATCGCTCTTATTTTATTATAATTAATTACAATCAAAGAATTTAATTTTTAATTAAACTTATTCACACACACTCAACAACGTTGCACTTAAGAAGACATTAATGTATACTTAACTTTTGTGGGTTTAACTGATTACACTTACAACCCCCAAAAATCATGTAAAGTAATGAAAACAAAATTTACTTACACTTGCTCAACATCACTACGCCGTCCCTGGATTTTCCCTATGATGGTGCCCTTCTTGGAATTCTTCACCCAACCGGCGAGACCAAATTGCTCGCAGATTTCCTTGCAGTATTTGGTGAAGTAAACACCTGCCGGTCACATTATATTTTTTCTTCAAGCTGGAATTGAACACTCACCTTGAACTTTCCCATAAACCTCGAAATCCACGGAAACCGTCGCCTCCGTTCCGCTGCCCATCTCCTGGGGGGGTTTGTTATGAGCGTCGGTGAATACGTGCAGTCGATGCCGGCGCCGGTTTTTATTTGCGATACGACGCCGCGCTCGTCTATTTAAAACTGAACGGACGCCGGCGTCGTTTCCTCGTGGTGTTATGCAATTTATTATTAGAGGCGTTAACCTGCCTAAAGGTTGGGTTGAATACGTCCGGACATTATTGCTACCTCACTCACCCATAGAAATGGATAAAATAAGGTATGGTCAAAGATATCCTTGTACCAACAATTGCAGAAATAAAAATAATGACCCCTAGGAAGAAGGGAAAAAATTATGACCCCTGGGGAAGGTATCAAATTCAAAGATAAATGTATAGAAAAATAAAGGGCTGTTCTTCTCCTTATTTCTACCCTCTTAATATAGCCCCCCCCCCCTAATTTCTAAATATGGGAAAAAATAAGAAGACCGTAAAACCCATTATTTTTGATAGACCTCAAAGACTAAGCTCTTCTCATTTCAACACACAACTAAAACGAGTAAGTCAAAAAACCTGTCTGAGAGATAGGGGTGGAATTAAAGTCAAAGAAAGGCAAAAGTCGGCTTCTCATGTCATCCAAATTGACATACTTCATCTACAACTTGGTGAACAAAAATCAGGTTACAAAATGGAATCCGTCAAGTAATGGCCAATGGCTTCGAGAAACGTTGTACTTGGACGGTTAAATCTGTGCGTGAGATTGTTTAGGACTTCTTCCTCAAGGTCTCACCCAAGTTTGACGATGGACACCATCAATCCATGTGTGAAGAAATTACGTGGACCTCTACCCATGTTAAATCTATCCGTGAAATTGTTTAGGACTTCTTCCTCAAGGTCTCACCCATGTTTGACGATGGACACCATCAATCCGTGTGTGAAGACATTACGTGGACCTCTACCCATGTTAAATCTATCTGTGAAATTGTTTAGGACTTCTTCCTCAAGGTCTCACCCATGTTTGACGATGGACACCATCAATCCGTGTGTGAAGAAATTACGTGGACCCATACCCATATTAAATCTGTGTGTGAGATTGTTTAGGACTTCTTCCTCAAGGTCTCACCCAAGTTTGACGATGGACACCTTGAATCCATGCGTGAAAAAAATGGAGTACGCAATACGTGGACCCATACCCTTACGAGCGAGAGCACTAGAAATAGAACTGGAGAAGGTAGAACCCTAAAGCAAAGCCCCCAGTTGCTGGTCTTCAAAAGTTAATTTTAAGGGCGTGAAGAAACCATTCAAGGCCATCACGCAAGCCCATTTGGGCGACGGCCAAGCCGTAGGTCAGAAACCTCTGACGTTCGTGCGGCAGGTAATCGCCTTGGTTACGCACCCGTACCTCTTGAACGACCCCCGTTTTCCTGAAGACCTGAAACGCAAGGCTGAATCCATCCTGAGAAACTGCAAGGGCTCATCTGTGGGGGCCTACACAGATACGCACGGGATGCAGATGATTCGGGAGGAAGTTGCGTCGTTCATCCAACGAAGGGACGGCCACGGTTCGAAGTGGAACGACGTTGCTTTGACCACAGGTCAAGACAGAGGTAATATTTGTTTTCGATCCAATAGGATTAATTTGGATTCAGGTGCGACTAGTGGAATTAAGACCTTCTTGCATTTGTTCGCTTGTGATGTATCCGGAAAGAGGCCGGGGGTTATGATTCCCATACCGCAGTTTCCCCTGTATTCCGCTACCTTGACCACGTACGACATCCAAATTATTAAATACTACCTGGCGGAAGCAAACGAGTGGGCTTTGGATGTGGGAGCATTGAAGGTAGCTACCGGATGGGGATGATATAGGATTCAATTCGTGTCGTTCTAGAGGGCGTATGATGAGGGGTCGAAAACCTGCCTGCCAAGAGCCATTGTGGTTATTAACCCTGGCAATCCAACGGGGCAGGTGCTCTCGAGGGAAAACATCGAAACGATAATCAAATTCGCCCACGACAACAATCTCTTCATTTTGGCCGACGAGGTTTACCAGGAAAATATTTATGCGAAAGATGCGCGGTTTCACTCATTTAAAAAGGCAAAGAGCCCTCAAGAAAATCAATTAGTCCCTTGTCGATTTTCGATTTTCAGGTTTTGGTGGAAATGGGGAGTTCGGTGGAGCTGGTGAGTTTCAACTCCTGCTCGAAAGGTGTCTTCGGAGAGTGCGGATTTCGCGGTGGTTACCTCGAGGTCCACAATATGGACCCCGAGTGCCAGGCCGACTATTACAAATCGCTCAGGCTCATCCCTTGCCCCTCGGTGATCGGCCAGGTCGTCACTTCCTGCATGGTCAACACCCCCAAACAAGGAGACCCCAGCTACGCGTTGTACTCAAAGGAGAGGCTTGAAATTTTCAATTCGTTGAAGGTAAAAGCTTTTGATCTATCACCACCAAACGAGCGTCTTGGTTGGTTCTTTCAGGCCAAAGCAGAAATGGTGTCGGAAACCTTCAACACCTTCAAGGGGATGTCGTGCAACCCCGTCCAGGGTGCCATGTACGCGTTCCCACGGATCAACCTGCCGCTCAAAGCAGTGAAAGCGGCGGAAACCGTAGGGCAAGCCCCGGACGAGTTCTACGCGTTTCAATTGCTGGAGAATACTGGAATCATTGTGATTCCGGGGACTGGGTTTGGGCAGGAACCCGGAACGTATCACATTCGAACGACCATACTTCCCCGGCACGAGGAGCTTGAAAGTATGTTGGAGAAGTTTCGCGAGTTTCACGATCGTTTCATGAAAACCTACGAGTAATTTGTTTTTTTTTTAAATAAAATTTGAGAAAAATCAATTATTTTAGCGTACTTGGTCGTTTCACGTTTTCTTGGGCTTGGGTTATAAATGACCAAAAATTCTAAAAAATAATAATAAATCGATAAAAAGAAACTCGTGGAACAGTTGTTAACTGGTGTCCACGTGCCCACTCTATCCCTGGAGAAAAAGAACACAGGTGATTAGAACAGTTTCTTTTTTTAAGTAAGTAATCCCTGGTGCCCAAGTGTCCACTCCATCCCTGGTGCCCAAGCACCAACTCTATATCCCTGGTGCCCACATACCCATTCTATTCCTGGAGAAAAAGAGCACACGTGATTCAGAACGGTTTCTTTTTTTAAATAAGTAATCCCTGGTGCCCAAGTGGCCACTCCATCCCTGGTGCCCAAGTACCCACTCTATATCCCTGGTGCCCAAGTGCCCACTCCATCCCTGGTGCCCAAGCACCCAACTCTATATCCCTGGTGCCCACGTACCCACTCTATCCCTAGAGAAAAAGAACAAAGGTGATTCAGAACAGGTTCTTTTTTTAAGTAAGTAATTATGTCTATCAATGTGATAAAACGAAAAGCGAAAATGATCCATTCAGTTGTCTTCGTCTTCTTCGGAGATTCCGAATCTGCAGTCGTTCGAGTTGCTCCTTCTGCTTCCGGGTGGGCAGGGATTGCGGGGGACTTTGATCAGCGCCAGGGGTTCGGGCCCCGCGACGCATCGTAGCTCTAGGGTGCTCTTCACCACGTATAGGATTTTGATCGTGTCGTTGGCGTTTTCGGGTTTGCAAGGTCCTCCCGGTTTGTTTAATTCGTGGCAGACACCGTTGTACCTGAAACCAAACGAGAACGACATAATTATTAATTTTAACAAACTTTAAAGACCACCAAAGCAAATAATGAGGTAGGGTTATGTCAGGCCACCCTGTATACAGGGTGCTTCATGGCATGAATTTCTTCAATAGTTCTTTAAGTATGGATTATAAAGGAAAATGCCCTATACGAAAGATTTCGGTATTTTCACATACACAGCGTGTTCCGTAAGTGGGTAATCCACCAAACTTATACTTTTTTGAAGGGAATGTTTTTATTTCACGTTTCGATAGATCTCTTACCACTTCCGCGAAAAAATTCAATGATTTCTTTGACGTTTCGAAAATAATTTATTGCAAGCTCAGTGAAAAGTGAAAGCTATCGATCACGTTAGTGTGAAACTCAGAAAAACAAAAGACGTCGATCACTTCTCTGATCTGAAAAAAATTGCCAGTTCTCCAAAACAAAATTCGGAGATTTCTTTAAAATTCGCTGAGAATTTACATAACTTCTTGTTTCAAGTTTTTATGCAAGTATAGAAAAACGAAAGCTATCGAGAGCGTTACTCTCAATTCTTTTTGAGGCTCAGAGAAACAAAAGTAAAAAATGCAGCGCTTCTTCGAAAATAATTTAATTGCTCTTCTCAATTTATTGGAAGCTCAGGAAAACAAAAGCTATCGATAGCGTTACTTTCAATTTTTTTCAAGCTCAGAGAAACAAAAGTTAAAAAATAATTTATTTGCTCTTCTCAATTTGTTGGAAGCTCGGGAAAGCAAAAGCTATCGATAGCGTTACTTTCATTTTTTTTTGAAGCTCAGAGAAACAAAAGTAAAAAAAATGCAGCGCTTCTTCTCAATTTATTGGAAGCTCAGGAAAACAAAAGCTATCGCGAGCATTACTCTCAATTCTTTTTGAAGCTCAGAGAAACAAAAGAAAAAAAATGCAGCGCTTCTTCGAAAATAATTTAATTGCTCTTCTCAGTTTATTGGAAACTCAGGAAAACAAAAGCTATCGGTCGTGTTAGTTTGAGACTCCGAAAAACAAAAGCGATCGATCACTTTCATGAACTGGAAAAAATAACAGTAAAATAATTCGGAGATTTTTCTCCAAATTTCTGAGAATTTACATATTTTCTCGTCCAAGTATAGAAAAACAAAAGCTATCGATAGTGTTACTTTGAATTCCTTTTGAAGCTCAGAGAAACAAAAGTTAAAAAAATTACCAGTTCCGCAAAAAACTCGGACGTTTTGAAGGTAATGTATTTGCTCTTCTCAATTTACTGGAAGCTCAGAAAAACCAAAGCTAACAACCGCATTAGATCTACTCTTCCAGAAACTTATTAAAACAAAGGCTAGCGAAACGAAAGTTCAAAAATTTGCCAGTTTCACAGAGAAGGGACTTTTTTTTTGAAGTTTCGAAAATAATTTACATTCTCTTCTTAATTTATTAAAAGCTCAGAGAAACAAGAGCTATCGAACGCGTTAGTTTAACTCTTCTTGGACTCAGAGAAACAAAAGCTATCGACTCCATTAACGCGACATGCTCCAAAAAAGTGAAATTGATGATTCCTTTTCAAATTTTCAAGCTCAGAAAAAAAAAGCTATCGATCGCGTTAATTCCAAATCTTCTTGAAACTCGGAAAAACAAAAGTCATCGGCCATATTCGTCAACAAAAAAATTCCGCGGAAATAAAAAACATATTTGAGAATTTATTTTCACTTCCTTAATTATTGCAAACTAAGAAAAACAAAATCTTTCGTTTCTTGACGATTTTCTTTTGTTTTTACCAGTCTTTAGTTTTCAAGAAAACAAAAATCGCATTGCGCTAGAGAGTCGTCGATTTTCATTTGTTTTTTCTTGTCAACTTTATTTTTTAAATTTTGTTCTTTATTCAGGTTTTCTTTGTTTTTTCTTTTCTTTTTTTTTGACGTTTTTTGCGATTGCAAAAAAAAATTCTTTAGACTTGGATTAAAACAAAAGATAACAAATCGCTTTTCGCTGGAAAATTCATTTGTTTTTTGTGTCCATCTTATTGTTTATGTGACGTCGCTGTTCTTTTATCGCCGACTTTTTATTTTGTATTGTTTTTTTTTGTTTCAAGCAGTTTTTAGTTTTCAAAAAAACAAGAAACGCATTACGCTAGAGAGTCGTCGATTTTCATTTGTTTTCTTTTGCCAACCTTATTTTTTTTTAATTCTATTCTTTGTTTAGGTTTTCTCTTTTTCCTTATTTTTGACGTTTCTTACTATTGTTCTTTATGTTTGACTTCGATTTCCCCGTCCACTCTAGTGATGTCGTTGTTCTTTTATTTGATGATTCCGTTCCATTGTTTCTGTTTATCAAGTATTTTTTCCTTGTTTTCTAAATTTTCTTCTGTTTTTCATAATTTTCAAACAATACGCGTGAAAATCGTCGACTTTTTGTTTTGTTTTTCTTAACCATAAATAGTTATATTGTTATGCTGTTTTCTTTTCGAATTAATTTTTAGTAAATATTGAATTAACGCTTTTATTTTGTTGGTCGCGTGATTTTTTAATATTAATCTTCTTTAGTTTCTTGACAATTTGCTTTTGTTTTAGAGAGTCGTCCATTTTTATTTGTTTTCTCTTTTTCCTTATTTTTGACGTTTCTTACTATTGTTCTTTATGTTAGACTTCGCTTTCTCCCCACTCTAGCGATGTCGATGTTCTTTTGTTTGATACACCAGTTCTCTTTTGGTTCTGTTTATCCATTATTTTTTCTTTGTTTTCCAAGTTTTCTTGTTTTTCATAATTTTCAAACACTTCGTGGGAAAATCGTTGACTTTTTTGTTTTTTTTTTTTTAAACATAGTAACTATAGCTAATTTGTTTTCTTTTGTTTCTTTTTTTTCGAATTAATTTTTACCAAAAATTAATTTAACGCTTTTACAGATCTTCTTTTGCTTCTTGACGATTTCCTTTTGTTTTTACTAGTCTTTAGTTTTCAAGAAAACAAAAATCGCATTGCGCTAGAGAATCGTCGATTTTCGTTTGTTTTTTCTTGCCAACCTTATTTTTAGAATTTTCTTCTTTATTTTTCGCTGGTGGATTCATTTGTTTTTTTGTCCATCTTATTATTTTTTTATAGTTTTATTTCGAACAGTGCTTTCTAGCAGTTTACGTTGGTTTTGGATTTTCTCCCGCCCGCCCCAGTGACGTCGACGTTCTTTTGTTTTTCGTTCAATTTCGTGATTCGGTTCCCTTTCGAAATCAAATCTTCTTATTCGCTTGCCACTTATCCAATCAGATGTGATACGTCAAAGTAAATAAATAACAGCTTTTGTTTCTATTTGTCAATTATTTTTTCCTCCTTCAATGGCGTTGTCTTTTTTTATTATTTCACCTTTTGTTTTTGTTTTTTTTTTCATCCATCTTTTTCTTCGCACGTCACTAATGTTCACGGTTAGTAGATGGCAATCTGTCAACGTTTTTAATATTTCAAAGTTTGCGTCAAAAAAGAAAGTTGACGTTTTTCCAAAATTAATTTGTCTTACAACAACTGACCAAGTCAAGTGGATAAGTCACATCTTTTTTTAATTTGGCAATTTTAGTTTGTCAGATGATGTTTCTTAATTGACGCAATGATTTTAACACGACAAAATTAGCTGCTGACGTAAAGGTAATAGACGACAAATAGCCTAGCTCACTTTACTTAATTAATTAATTAATTAATTTAAGTGGGGCCAAAAATTTTAATAAATGCATTTAATCGAAACAAAGGAATTGTGTTCAGCTTTTGTTTTCATGGATGACTACTTACTGAACCACTCCATCCACACCACAGGGATTCTCCTCACACACAGGCAGATACTCCCCGGCCTTCAGGTTCAACGTGAGATACTGACCAAGCTCGCAAGGTCCTTGCCTGAAAGGCGCGAAGCAACCATCCTTCTGTGGATAATACACGTAGCCTGAAACAAGAAGAAAACCCAAGCTGACGTTTTCTAACAATTAATTAACTAACCAGGCGCGCAGTCACATGTCCAATCACTTTCCTGGCTTCCGGGATAGAGTAGGTGATTTTCGGGACACCTCGACGGCGCATACAGGGGTTGCCTTCCCTAGAATCAAATCAAATCAAATGGCACTTGGCTTTTCCCCGCAAGCAAAATATAAAAACGCGCAAACCTTGTTGCCTTCCGCTTCATGGGAATGTTCGGGATAAACAAATTCCGTTTGGGACCGCACACAAACGCAAAGTCCAGCGCATAACAAAACAATCGAAAACATGTCGACCCTGAAACGTCGAACTCGTTAATTGAGGACTTCCGGTCGCTTGTACTTAAAATCTGCGAAAACTCACGCGATTTAATTATCGTTGTTAAAAGCAGAGCAGGTCAAGTCTTCATATCTGCTGGAGTAAGAAGTAGAGTTCGAACGCCGACTGATTGTGATTGTGATTGTGATTGTGAATAAGTCCGCCAGGCAGATGATGATGAAAACAAGTTTCGCCTTGAAGAACTGGATGTATCGGTTGTGGTAGGAATTTCCACTTTGTTTGTTCGTTTGATTTGCAAGTCTGCACTAAAGTGCGCCCATTCATCGATGAGTTACGACCTCTGGTTACGACACAAACCGCAAGTGCCATATTTTTAACTTTTTTTTTTGGGTGAAATAATTGTGTGTTTAATTACGCAACGAACAGTCGAAACGTGTTTAATTTACAAAATTTCGCCGTGTCATTGTTAAAGGTCCCCACACACCCAACGGATTGCCGGCCCAGTACTACGGGAATGACATGCCTGTGCGTGTATGCACGTAGGTATATTTAATTTGTTTCGTCAAGCTTGAAGATAATGGCGTAATCATTTTAATTTAATGCTTTCTCTTTGTTTTGTGATTGTATTCGAAGGGGTCAGGTTCTTTGTGAATTGACATAAGTGCTGAAAGGAGAGATGCAATACTAACTAACTTGATGGTATAAGGAAACAATTGATTTTACAACATGCAATGACATTTAAAAACTGTCAAATACGAACAATGTTTTAGTTCCAAAAAGTGTATAAGTTGAATCAGTTGTCAGTTGAATCGTTACGTCACTTAAATCCTCATGCCAATTATTTTATTTCTTTGACACTATTATATTGTATATTGTATTTGATGAGTTTGATGTCTAAAGTTGGCTTGCGTGATTAATGTGCACACAACTTGGTTTAATGAGGAATGACGTATGATTGTTTGTATAGATCTCCGTCTCTGTGGATTTAATCAACCAGAGTTAATTAAGTGTACCCCAAATCTATGGGGCAATTCAAATACAGGGTATTCTTGTAAAATAGTTCTACCTTTTGGCGATATTCTCTGGCAAGTCGGAAACACGCTATTGGTGTTATTTCGATTTGTTCAGGGAAGTCTGCAGCTCGAACCACTGGTCAAAGGCAAAGTCATATCTTCCGACGAAGTGCGGCCAGCACAATCTAACTCCAGAAATCAAGGCCAATTTACTGCTCGTTATGAAATTACGAGGTCAAACAATTTGAACCACCTATACATAGCCAATTTCTTAACAGAACTTCTCTCACACCTGTGTGTGGACCCAAGTCTGGTCTTTGCCGAAAGATTTGCAGGTTAATTGGAAGCAATTTGTCGAGAGACTGACAGAAAGTGCCATAACCGCCCATAGCGGAGTGCCGATAAAACAGTCATTTGGGTCCAATGACTTCAAAAAAACAAAAGCTCTCGATAGCGTTATTACATTCTAAATTACTAGTTCCGCGAAAAAAATTCAGTGAGTTCTTTGACGTTTCGAAAATAATTTATTGCAAGCTCAGAAAAAAAAAGTGAAAGCTATCGGATCAAGTTAGTGTGAAACTCAGAAAAACAAAAGACGTCGATCACTATTATGATCTGAAAAAAATTGCCAGTTCTCCAAAACAAAATTCAGAGGTTTCTTTGAAATTCGCCGAGAATTCACATAACTTCTCGTTTCAATTTTTTATGCAAGTAAAGAAAAACAAAAGCTATCGATAGCGTTGCTTTTTGAAGCTCGGAGAAACAAAAGTTAAAAAATAATTTATTTGCTCCTCTCAATTTTTTGGAAGCTCAGGAAAACAAAAGCCATCGATAGCGTTACTTTCAATTCTTTAAGACGCTCATAGCAACAAAAGTTAAAAAATAATTTATTTGCTCTTCTCAATTTATTGGAAGCTCAGGAAAACAAAAGCTATCGATAGCGTTACTTTTAATTCTTTAAGAAGCTCACAGCAACAAAAGTTAAAAAATAATTTATTTGCTCTTCTCAATTTATTGGAAGCTCAGGAAAACAAAAGCTATCGATCGCGTTATTTTCAGATTCCGAAAAACAAAAGCTATCGATAGCGTTACATTCAATCCTCTTTAAAGCTCAGAGAAACAAAAGATAAAAAAAAGTTACCAGTTTCGCAAAAAACTCGGACGTTTCGAACGTACTGTATTTGTTCTTCTCAATTTATTGGAAGCTCAGAAAAAGCAAAGCTAACAATCGCGTTAGATTAACTCTCCTTGAAACTCGGTAAAACAAAAGCTAGCGAAACGAAAGTTAAAAAAATTACCAGAGACTTTTTTTTTTGAAATTTCGAAAATAATATACATTCTCTTCTAATTTATTGGAAGCTCAGAAGAAAAACAAGAGCTATCGAACGCGATAGTTTAACTCTTCTTGAACTCGGAGAAACAAAAGCTACCGATTCCATTAACGCGACTTATGAGAATTACGTGTTCCGAAAAAGTAAAATTCGATGATTCCGTTTCAAGTTTTCAAACTCAGAAGAAAAAAAAGCTATCGATCGCGTTAATTCCAACTCTTCTCGAAACTCAGAAAAACGAAAGTTATCGGCGACATTCGTCAACAAAAAAATTCCGTGAAAATAAAGAACATATTTGAGAACTTATTTTCTCTTCCTTAATTATTGCAAACTCAGAAAAACAAAAGCTATCAATGTTTTGTGTCTTGACGATTTTCTTTTGTTTTTACCGTCTTTAGTTTTCAAGAAAACAAAAATCGCATTTTCATTTGTTTTTTTCTTGCCGACCTTATTTTTTAAATTTTATTCTTTTTTTTTAGGATTTTCTTTTATTTTTGACGTTTTTTAATGTTTTCGTTGGACTTTGATTAAAACAAAAAAAAGGAAATCGCTTTTCGCTAAAGAATGCATTTGTTTTTTATCCATCTTATTATTTTTTATGGTTTTTCTTTTGTTTCTAATTTGATTTGGTACAGTTTTTTTTGTGGTTTACGTTGGTTTTGGATTTACTCCCGCCCTGGAGATGTCGATGTTCTTTTATTTCAAATCATTACGTTTTTTGTTTTTTATTTCCATTGTTTTTGTTCGATCTTGATTTTCAAAAAAAAAAAAAACAAAATGCTTTTCCTTGAAGTATTAATTTTTTTTTTTTGGTCCATCTTATTGTTTATACACTTTTTTTGTTTCCTTTTGTCGAATCAATTTTTCGTAAAGTTTTTTCTGGTTCCTTATGTTTGAACCACCTAAACATAGCCATTTTCTTAATAGAACTTCTCTCGCACCGTGTGTGTGGATCGAAGTGTGGTCTTTGGCGAAAGATTTGCAGGTTAATTGGAAGCAATTTGTCGAGAGACTGAAAGAAAGTGCCATAACCGCAAAAGCAGAGTGCCGTTTGGGTCCATTGCGCCAACAAATTAGTTAGATTTTAGGTTTAGCCGACGAAAAACGACGTAGAAGGATCTGAAAAAAGGCGTACACTGTACCACCCTGTGAGGTACGTGGACGTAGTAGACGAAAGATCCTACCCCGTGACCTCAATTAATTAGATTAGCTAGAGATAGGTAGATAGATAGCCCATCACCTCTTTTAAATTTGGCGTCGAAGTTGGCCGTGACAAGGTGCTTACTGTGAACACACCACGATTTTGATTATTTATTGTAAATCTTATTTTTTTATTATCTCTTTTATGGCGTTATGACGCACATTTGTACCAAATCTGAGAGCTTTAGTCACAGTGAAGCTTGAAATATGAAAGTCCAATCCCTAATGATAAGCTTCTTCCAAAAAAAAAAGATATTTCCTTTTGTTCTGTTCCTTGTCGAGTGTTAACCCATTATTTAATAAAATCTTATTCCACAAGAAAAAAAAACGATGAACAATCTAATTTTTTTTATTAAAAAGAGTTTTAAACAAATTGACTTAAAAAAATTGAAAATCGCTGTCCTGCTCATCTAAATCTCAAAATAAACAATTGACGATCTCACGTGTTTAGTATTAAAAGAAAATTAAACTTATCTGGTTTTTAAAGCACAAAACAAATGAACAATTTTAATCATAATCATAATCATTTAATAATCGAAGTTTAGTGTTCGACAATCGCAATCTAAGCTTTAACCTGAGTTCGTTCTTAAAAACAATTGAAAATTACAAAGCTCTAATCAAAGCTCGCCGTTCTTAAGAAAAAAGGAAATCAATCGACAGTCGAAGTTCTTATATTTTTTATTAATCTTTTTTAACAATTGGAAGCGCAAATCGAATTTTAAACGAAGTTTTTTTTTGTGAAAAGATGTTCTAATTGAAATTTCTGAAAAGCTAAGAATAAACAATTGAAATTTTCTCTCAATGCATAACGATGAGTTGCCCTCCGTGCAGCTCATTCAAAATTTTCCGTGCATTAAATTGTCAGGAGCATTCACCACCACCTTTCGAGGTCAGCGATGTCAAATAAAAGAATCGATATCCGAGATTATGGGAAAAAAGTTTAAAAAAATCTTTCTACTTTAGTTTTCGAGAAATAATTTATCAAAAATTGTCCCAAAAATCACAATACGCTCCTGGTTAAGATTTCCCTTGCCCCAAGTCCTACATTTTACAATGCCATGGACACCTATGATCAAGTAACACATTCGATTCTGCCCTTCACACCGACAACAATCCCTGTAAAATTCGAAACATGCCATAACCGCAAAAGCAGAGTGCCGTTTGGGTCCATTGCGCCAACAAATTAGTTAGATAATAGGTTTAGCCGACGAAAAACGACATAGAGGGATCTGAAAAAAGGCGTACACTGTACCACCCTGTGAGGCACGTGGACGTAGTAGACGAAAGATCCTACCCCGTGACCTCAATTAATTAGATTAGCTAGAGATAGGTAGATAGGTAGCCCGTCATCTCCGACAGGAGTCCCTGAAAAACTAGCGGCAATTGCTGTTAATTATCTTGCAGATTGATCGCCGAGGGCCACATACTATCGGATTTTGGTTTCGATGATCTCATCATTTTGGGGATTCGAACAAAGTATCAGAGAATCCGGGTGTACGCCGCACTCGTCAATTGTGGATGGAAAGATTTCCCTTGCGTCAAGTCACACATTTTACAACATTTATTTCTGTTGTACAACATCTGCGGGATTAAAGGATATTTCATCCGCCTATGAACGATGAACAATGAACTCGTACAAGGTAAAAGGTAAAACATGTTCAAATACAAGACGATATATAAGAATTGTTGATATTGTCCAAGAGATGGCGCACCGAATTTCCCTCCATTTAAAATTAATCCATTACATTTGGGATTTTGTTTTCCAATAAATAATGGGAAAGAGCATCGTCTCGCTCAGGAGCTTTAGCTATCGACCGCGAGATGCCGCTTGGTTTCCTGCATTATAAATCTAGATTTGTTTTGCTGCGACAATTAATTAGGTTTTAGATTTCGGTTAGTGTGTAGAGGAGTTTGGTACTTACGAAACGGAAAAAATGTGAATCGTTGAGGATCGTTGATTCAATTCAAGAAGCCAGTCAAGAGATGGCGCTTACTTACTTCTTTACTTTTAAAGAGCAATTATTCCTTTTTTAATTCTATGAAAGAAGATTACAAAGGCAGAAAATAATTTACTTTTTCTAGAGCCTGAGTCCGGGCATGGTCGACACGGAAATATTCGATGGTTTCAATATGATGACGCTTGAAAAAATCCGGAAGGTTTTCCAAATCGACAAAGCCCTAAACGGTGAGGATATAGGAAACGCCGTCCTGTACGTCATCTCCACACCCCCACACGTCCAGGTCCGCACTTAATTTTCCACACATGTTTGCGTTTCAGGTGACGAAATTGATCATCCAGCCTGTTGGACAAAAGGACTAGTTCCACATACAGGATGGACTTAAAAATATACTGTAATATTCAAATTATTTAATAAATTATAAAAAGTTACTGGGCTAATGTCTTCATTATGTAATAGCACAGCCAAGTTGCTTGAATCCGTTCGAATCCCCTCCTAATGAGTATGGATTCTATACGAGAAATGGTTCGGATTCATACCTGCTCCTTCGAACTGGGTTTTCTGTATTTTCCCAATTTGTAGGGCGAATGCCTAAGGAGTTATAATCAAAGTCGGTCGCATTTAACACCCCCTTATATATAGTTTAGGTCGCGACATCTTACGGCTGATTTTTGACGAAACAAAAACGACATCTCGCGGTCGATTTTTGACTTAAAAAACTATTTGCATAAACCTAAATATGGACTGTTAAAAAGCAACCTACAAATTAGAGTATAAATCAAATAATAGGGAACTAAGTATTGGTCCATTATCTGAATTCATTTAATAATTTTCATTTTTTCGAATAAAAATACTGTTACTTGATGCTGTCTTTAATGAGTTTTAAATTATCCTTAATAATACTGTGTCCAGCATTGTAAACATGTTGGGCAACGCTTGATTTCTCAAAGCTATTACACCCGTAGTGACTTAAATGTTTCCTGAACCATGTTTTAATATATTTCTTTTTGTTCATCCAATATATTTATTTGTATTTTTGAACGGGAGTTTCACGTTAAGCCCGGTATTATGCAAGTGCAAGTCAACTTCAACCCCCGGTTTGTTGTTATGACAACAGTTGTGTTCACTATTACAATAAATCGCTAACTGACACGTTACCATTTTTATTTTAAACTTTGATTTTAGTTCTCAAACAGACCTCACTACTGGAGAAACTGCATTGACTTGTTCAGATATTACAGACACCCTGTATATTTCAAAATTATTTTAAATTATGCGGAGCTTGAAAGGATGATACTTTTGCATGAGACATCTTTTCATATACTCAACAGGAACGGCGTTATTGAAGAAACTCGGTTGAACGCCACACACTGTATGTACAGTAACGGACGAAAGTAATGCAACGAACCCTGATTTTTATTCGATTTCATTTTAATACGTTTATCTTTTGTCTATTTTGGCAAAGCATAAGGAATTTTGATATTTGAATTGAATTTTTCTTTTTTCTTTTCTAATTTAAGCAACAAAATTTATAGTTGGCTGTGGAGCAAGATGCTAACGAAAACGACGGCACACAATTAAATACCGTTGGGAAAAAATGGACAGACTCGTTAAAACAATCTCCCAAAGCGACCCCTGGAAATCTGCCTCAAGAATAAAACGTGAAATGTTTGAATTGGCTTCCGGTTGGAACCGCGTCGCGACGTTTCGTTTTCCATTGCAAAAAAGCTTCTTCAGGGCTCATCGAATCAGATCCGAATCCAATAGAGCATCTATGGGAGGAAGTAGAGATACGACTTAGAATCCAAAATTTTTCCAATAAATATGAATTATAAATTAGATTACGAACAGGGTGGGAATAAGGAATGTCGCAAACTGTTATCGACAACTTAACCTTGGTAGTGTGTTTATTGAAGGTGGCAGCTTAGCTGCCGAAATACGTATCTACGTATTTAAAAATTATTGTGGGCGGAGATGAATTTTTGAATTATTCCTCAGTTAATGTTGTTTGTAAAGCCTCGTAGGTAGCTCAGCTGGAAAAAAAATTAATCTCGGCGTGATTGAATTAGAGGAATTATTAACATCCTGACCTAAATAGCCCCAATAAATAATGAATTCGCCAAATGCGGATGTACGCATAAAAATCGCTAATTGCGGTCCGTGCTTGCGGCCGACCACAAACCCTAACTCGATTACGAAACACCCGACTTTCCCGATTCGGGCTCCGAGCGAAAGCCGCCCGCGCACTTTTCTTAATTCAAATTTACGGCCCGCCGTGGGAAGGAGGATGCGATAATTTTCCAGTTTGTCCACGATTAATTGGGGGAACCGAAGCCATCAGAATGATTATCTCACACAAGAGACGCCCGACAGCCTCGAACTTGAATCCGAATTAAGTTATTATCTGCAAGGTTACCCGCAAACACGCGCTTGGAATGAATGCGCTCGGAGATTGCCCTTGATTGAAGAGATGAGTGTGGAAAGTGGTGGTGAAACGAGCTTTTCGCAATGGGACGTTTCAACGAGGGTACAATGGTGGCGATGACGTCTTTGCACTTTGCACACGCGATAAATAATAGAAGGATAAAAGAAAATGCAAATCACCTTCAGGTCTAATCGTATTTTTTGATATAATCAACATTTATTCAATTTGTATTACAATTTTAAAATAAATAACTAAAATTACTATTTACAGCATGCACGTTTCTTCTTATAGTAGTTAGGCTATAGGAGCAAACGTCGCTTAACAAGTAGGTAATTTATTATTAAAAATCTCAAATCTCAAACAAGCTTAACAACTTTCTTTATATTATACACCTATTGAGCACTATTAGCCATATCACCACGAAAGTTACTTACGGGAAGAAAACTCACATCGGTTTTTTTTGGAAGAATACACCTAACAGGAAGAAGTTAGTTCGTTGCCTATCTAACTGAATGTATTTATTTATTTACTTATATGCCGTGCAATGCAAGCACGCTCCTAAATACTAAGGGAAAATATCACGAGTTCGTATTGTGTTTAGAAAGCTGTGAAAATCACGCTCAGTATATTACGATTTAAACAAAAAAATTTGATATGTATTTGGACGAAGTGAACTGCTTCTACCTAGTTACTATGTACTTACTACTTTAATAAAGAGCAAACGTACTAATTTGATTTGATTTTTAGGCAATTCAATTCGGTTGACTTTCCACGAGTCAATTTTATTTAGATTTCGATGTCAAAAAAGTTTTAGACCGTCATTCTCACTTTAGACTGTGAAACAAAATTATATCTTAATGGCAAGCGTCTTTTCAGGGGGGGGGGGGGCTGCGATTTTTTAGGGCTTTATTTCGATTTGAACACGTTTCAATTTGGATCAACAAAAAAAAACTGAACTGCTTGTGATAATTGTGATGGTGGACACCTTCAAGGAAAAAATGGGAAGAATTTAGAAATTCCTTTTGAAAACAAAGTCGATTTTGAGCAGAATTTCATTGGACTTTCATTTTTAGTCTTCCTCATCACAGCAGAACCTCTTTCTTCTTCCATTTCCACCACTTAGAATATCCATCACCATCATCACTAACCCAAACAGTCCAGTTCAATGCTTTCCTCTGTCCATCACCCTCTCTTGTGCAAAGATAAGTTAGTAGTGAATTTCTTTTGTTTTTTTCTTAGTGTTGTGGAACCTTATGGGCGTGGATTCGTGAAGAAACGCAAAGCAATTCTTTGCAATGAGAAGAAAGAAAAAGAAGAAGAAGAGATAGATAACAACCACAGCAGTGTAAAGGTAACATCAGAGACCCAGCAAGTAACCACATGACAACAGGAAAAGACGTACCTCTTTCTTCTTCCATTTCCACCACTTAGAGTATCCATCACCGTCAGCACTAACTCAAACAGTCCAGTTCAATGCTCTTCTCTGTCTATCACCCTCTCTTGTGCAAAGATAAGTTAGTAGCGACTTTCTTTTGCTTTTTCTTAGTGTTGTGGAACCTTATGGGCGTGGATTCGTGAAGAAACGCAAAGCAATTCTTTGCAATGAGGAAAGAAGAAGAAGAAGAGATAGATGCCAACCATGACATTGTAAAGGTAACATCAGAGACCTGGCAAGTAACCACAGGACAACAGGAAAAGACGTACCTCTTTCTTCTTCCATTTCCACCATTTAGAGTATCCATCACCGTCAGCACTACCTCAAACAGTCCAGTTCAACGTTCTTCTCTATCCATCGCCCTCTCTTGTGCAAAGATACGTTAGTAGTGACTTTCTTTTGCTTTTTCTTAGTATTATGGAAGCGTGTGGGCGTGGATTCTGAAGAAACGCAAAGAAATTCTTTGAAATGAGAGAGAAAAAGAAGAAGAGGTAGAGGCCAACCCCGACAGAGGACAGATGACAACTAGCAAAAGTAATAAAAAAATACTTGAAAAGTGAGGAAAGGGCGGGAATGAAATTCGTCCCTGGAAGATGGATCCATAAAAGTGAAAAGAGGAAAAAGAAGAATCATTGATCTTAATCAACGCCATCACATCAGAAGAAGTTGTACCCCTTTCTTCTTCCATTTCCATCATTTAGAGATCCATCACTGTCTTCTGTATTAAGTGTAGCGGTCCAGTTTATCGCCCTCTCTCGAGCAATACGTAAATTACTTTGTTGGTCGATGATTTGGAATCTTGTGGGCGTGAGTCCGTGAAGAAACCCAAATAAGATCCTTGAAATGAGAAGAGAAGGGAAAAGGGGAACACTCCCGAATAATGGCAAGATGACATCAGAGTCTTACAAGAAAAGAGTCAAAAGAACAGCACTTGGTAAGTAAGAAAAGGGGGCAAGGTAGGAAAAGCACCCACAGATAGACCTATAGAAAAGGAAAAGGAAGACGAAGTACGGAAACAAAATCAAATATGGCTTACCAATTATAAGCCAAATTTGGACTTCGATATTATCAATGAATCTCTGTTTCGTTGTGAACACAATAAACTGTGATTAGGCGAAGAAGTTATTTGCTAGCTGAGCGAAAGAAAGAAAGATGGCGTGAAGGACAAGATGTTGACGTTAGCAGTGGGGCTGACGGTTCGAAATAACCCAACATAACGAAACCAAGGCATCTCTTTGGTTAATTTTGCAAATTCGGGAACAACCCTTTGGAAAAAATTAAATCAGCAAAAGACGAGGCAAGATTTACGTCCAGGACTAAATTGGGAAAGGCCAAGGACTAAGGAAGGAAAACGAGGTTAAACTCTTTTTTTCTTAATTTTATTTCCGTTGTTTAGAAGATATTTGGAGAGACCAGTGTATTAAAAACGAATTAAAAAGGATGCACCAACCTTCTGCAAATCAGATCAGTTCAATACAATGGTCGATTCCTCAAAGAAAAACAGATGATCTTTGTTCCCTCCTTTTTTGCGTTTTAAGTTTCAAAAGCGACAACTTTTGTGATTCTCCAAATTTGAATTATATATCTGCAATTGAATTAGTGGAAGCACCAAGAAGATATGTAAGGCGAAAAGAAAAAGAAACGATGAGGTTCGTCAGTAAAGAAGAGGAGAAGGCACACCATATGGAAATGGTGCAGATGGCGTTCCACAGAAGGAAGGAAACTGACTGATACTTTACTTTAAAGTACGAAACGTCGGGAAAAGGTAAGCCAAAGGAAAGGTGTTGAGTAATCTAAACCATTAAGGAGAAATTGGAACTCCATTTGGTCATCGGTCAATAACACCATACGTTTCGAGAAAAGGGATAGCAAGAAGACAAAAGAAAAGGCAACGAGTGATGTAAGCCTTCAAGGAAGAATGGAAGAAAATGGACTCCAGTCATTGGACAATACTCTAAAACATCGAGAAGAATAGTTTTTAGGAAAAGAGCATTGGCTTCCCAAATAAATACTTCTTTGAAAAGCACGCAGGCCATGGAAACAGGAAGTCTATTGTAAGGATGGCAAGAAGGCGATGAGTAATCTAAATCTTTAAGGAAGAACGGAATATCATAAGGACTTCAGTCCTTCTCTAAAACATCAAAGAGGATAGTTTTTAGGAAATGAGAACTGGCTTCTAAAACAAATACTTCATATAGGCGATGGAAGTATGAAGCCCATTGAAAAGATGGGGCAAGAAGGCTTAAGTAAAGGCAGTGAGTGATCTAAATCTTTAAGGAAAAATGGAAGACTATTGAAAATGGACTCCAGACACCGGGCAATATTCTTGAACATCGACAGAAAATAGTTTTGGTTAGTTTGGAAAGCACATAGGCGATGGAAACTGGTCCCAAATGAAGGGGTGGCAAGAAATGATCTAAAGCTTCACAGAGAATAATGTGAGGTCGTTGGAAGTAGGCTCTAGTCATCAGGCAATGTTCGTTCTAAAAGGGAATGATTTTTGTAGACGAAAATTGGAAATTCTAGGATTATCATCTACAATCAAAAAATTAAACATCTCCAAAAAGTCATTTTTTTCGAATAAGGAATAGGGCTTCAAGTGAAAACTAGGAGAAAAAAGTTCCATTTTCCAAGTTGCTTTTAGGCTGCAAGAAGAGAAATGAAGAGTCTCCAGTAAAATCCTAAAGCGGAGAAGGAGGTTTGGGGAATCTGTAGCTTCAATTAAGAAATGTCAGGGCAAGAAACTGTCGGTTCCCAAGTTATTTTTGGCCCGCGAGATGACAGCTGGTTGCACTCAACATGAAGGGAATCGAAGCGTCTCCAGCAAGTCGTAAGGAGGAGGAGGAGATTTGAGGCAATCGTTTGGCAAGTCTTCTAACAATTGTACAAACAGGTTTTAGCCCGAAGGAGGACTGAACGCGAACGAAATGGAAACACCTCCAAGAAGTCCTAAAGAAAAAGGATTTGCTTCGAATAGGAAATAGGACTTCTAGTGAAAACTGAACCAAAGAGCTCCATTCTCCAAGTTGCAATGACGGAGTTGGTTGAGAAGAGAATTGAAGCATCTCCTGTAAAGACCTAAGGAGGTGGACGATGAGGTTTGAGACTTCTGTAGCTTCAATTAAGAAATTCAATAGGAAACTTTCAGTTTGCAAACTGTTTTTAGTCTGCGAAATGACGGATGGTTGCAATGAACGTGAAGTGAACTGAAGCGTCTCCAGTAAAGTCCTAAGGAGGAGGAGATTAGATAGTTTTTCTTTCCTTGCCCATTCTTCAAAGGGAAAGGAAATATCGTCAGTAGCTTTCGAAAGTCCACCTTGTAACGTCAGTCATTTGCTCCAAGAAAAGAAAGGAAACATTGAACGAGGATGGAATTAAGCCTACGTTGTAGAAATATCTTCTTTGAAGCTCTTGGTGACATTGCATCATAAATCTTCTCCTACTGACATTTCCTCTTTCCTCAAAAAGACGTCCTCACGCCTGCTGTTGAATTTTCTTTTGCTGCCACTGCTCATGATCTGCTCCAATGGAGCAAAACGGCCGCAGAAGTCTTCATCTTACTTATTTTTTTTTTTTTTTTGATAATTTCTTGGGCAAGTCTAATTTTCAAAACGTTCAAAATCTCTTGCAAAAAGCTTTTTTTTTATTATTGCCATACAGAAGGGAAGATCAAAATTCCACAACGTCGCCGTAAATCCTGGATACTTGATGATTTTCTGGAGAAGCAAAATTTGATCGTTGATGGAAAATAAGGAAAATTTCTTTAAAAAATCCTGGAGAAATAAAACATTAAAAATCTCACAACGTCGCCATAGGTTTTGGACAGAGGGTAGTTTTTGGGAAAAGCAAAATCGACTGTTGATGGGAGAAAGGGGGCAATTTCCAAAAGGGGCAAAAGGTTTTTGTTTGCCCATCCCCACAGAGAAGAAGAAAGAGACCAACGAAACCGTTTTATAATAAAAGTAATCTGTTAGAAGAAGCTTCAAGGAAGTCAATCGTAGCTTGTTTTGGTTTGAAGTTTAGACATCGCACAGTATCGTCGTCATTCGTTCTAAAAGGGAATACTTTTCGGGAAAGTTAAATTGACTCGTGACTGCGACCTTTTCTTGAGGAAATCAAAACCTCTTGCAAGAATTTTTTCTGTCCCCAACTCCATGGTGGAAAAATTGAAAGAGAAGACCAAGATAATTCGCAAAATCCCATTTGCCCAAATTGAAAATTCTTGAGTACAACCTAAAAAGCTTACTGTTTGAGGTAAAACAAAAGAAATTCACGCACCTGATTTGGGTCGTTTGTAGCAGATTTTACTTTCTATTACACGTCAACCTAAATCGTTTGCCCTTTACCCATTTTTTTTTATTGGGAGGTGAAAAATGAATTTAGGCCTGATCACCAGTAAGATGTAGCAAAATTTCTTTCATGATCACGAAGCACTTCCGTCCGGTCAAGTTTCGTCAAACCACGTGATTATTGGTCTCTTTCTCGGCGAGTTGATTGATCGTTGTTACGTGATTGATTTCGGGGGGCGGCCCCCCGTCAATATCCTGCTTCCTCTTGGTCACGACGTCCAGCTGGAGTCGCTTGGCGATTTTCTTCGCCCGCTCCTGCTGGAAGATCAGGCGCAGGTAGTAGCAGGGGAAGACGACGCATTTTCCGGCCGGTTCCTCCGCGTCTATGTACACTCCGCGCACCAGCAGTGAATTCGAGCAACCCAGGAGGATGAGGAGGATCAGGCAGAGCCAGTGGGTTATCCAACAGCTGAGCTCCAGGTTATCTGGAACGGTGGGTCGATCGAAGCGCTCGTGAGGTTAATTGGGGGGGAGCTTACCTGGAAGGAAGTAGAGGTTCAGCAGCATCCAAATCCCCCGCCAGACGTTGACGGTTCCTAGGAGAGAGAAGATGAGGAACATGTCCGCCGCGAAGAGCCGGAGGGCTCCTTGGAGGCGGTCGCAAACCCAGCGCATTGCTGGTTGCATTAGGAAAGCTAGACCTACGGCTGTGTAACCCAGTATCTGGAAGAAGTTAAACGTCAAAACATTTTTAGGTGCGCAGGAAGTAAAACAGTGTTAGGTAGGTCGAATCAAAGTTACGACATCGCGTACTCTATAGTTCATAGTAATCGGCGACTTCCGTCCTAAGATACAGCGCTTCGAATGAGCACGTCCCCAACTAACTTGACCGCGCATAATTCTATTACAATTATATCATCGCTTAAAGTTTGTTTTTATTGTAGCATGTACTAGTGTGTTAGACTCTATTTTTGAAAAACTTGCTTTTAGGTGCGTTTTTTTTTTAAAGTTGCTCACCAGGCTAGACCAGGCGGACCAAACTTCGCTCTCTGGGAAGAGGAAGATGTCCAGGAGGACCCACGCACCTCTCCAAACGAATACCACCAGGGTTCCTACTATTAATACTGAAAAAATGCAGTCAAGCACGTAGAGTGACGTCTTCTCGACCATCTGCAACAAACAAAAATTTGCTATAGACGATATACCGGATGTCCCATGCACATCTGAGCCATTTACACGGTTTCTACTGGTTCTCGAATTAATACCTACAATTTGGCGTTTGAAATGATGAAGAATTATTCCGCGATTATTTAAATAATAAAGAAAAAAATTTCGGAAATTATGTTTTATGTTTACCGTCCCAAATTGGCACCCAACATGGGGCAAAATGAAACGCGGTTTAATTGGCATTAACTCTTGAGCAAGCCACAATTGACAGCCAACGTTCAGGCGCGATTGATTAATCAAATCGACTTAAATCAGGACAAATATTAAAAAAAAAAAATGTCAGAAAAAAGAACAAAGGGAGAAATAGAAAAACAATAAACAGACGAATTTAACAATAGATATAATATATAATTGATTAAAAATTTTAATAATAACTAAAAAAAAAAAAAAATGTTATCCGAGAGGAAGCCGGGAGCCCTTACAAGTTGACCAATAAGTCCATTGCTCACATCAAATTTTAAAGTAAAGCATACGCTCGGTATATAGTACACTCATGGACAGCTTAAAAAGAGCTGAAACTGATGAGGAACAAGTCAATTCAATTATTTTCGTCTCGTAATCATCGTTATCATCAGAGCACTCTCAGTTTGTTGCCACAAACTGGATTCAGAAATAAATTTAAAACAAATGAACATTGAAAATGCATTAAAAATGCGTAGAAGTTAAAGAAAATAAACAAAAGACGTTCGATTTTACGGCGCCGTTCGGTTGAGTAATAAATATATAAATTAAAAAAAAAAGAACCAATTTGAAAAGAATGACAAATACTTAAAACAAAATAATAAAATTTAAAACAATAATAATAATTAAAACAAAAGACAATCTGTTTTACAATACCAATAGATTGATATTTTTTTTTTCATTTTTAATCAAAAGAACGATGAGAGAGCAAAGAAAATGAAATATGTTATGGGTTTTTTAAAGAAAAAAGTACGAAGTAATGGATTTTTAAAAATATGCGACGCAAAACAAAAGACAATCGATTTTACAAGACAATTTAATCGATTAATATTTTTCTTTTGAGGAAAAGAACGAGGAGAAAGGAAAAAGATTTATAAAAACAAAGGACAATCAGATTTACAGCACAATTCAGTAGAGATTAATAAATTAAAAAAAAAAAAAACATTGTGGGGAAAGGTAAGAAAATAAAGGAAACGAATTTAAAAAATTAAAAAATTATAAGTACAATAATAATATTTAAAAACAAAAGACAATTGATTTTAGAGTTAAATTTTAAAAAAAGCAATTTGAAAGGATTGATGGCAAACCAAAAGAAATGAAGAAAAATTCGAAAAATAAATAATATCTAAACAGAAATAATATTTAAAAACAAAAGACGATCGCATTAATAACCCAATTTAGTCGATCAGTAAATGAAAAAAAAATGTGTAAAAACAAAAGACGATCAATTTTATAGCACATTTCATTAGAAATTAATAAATTAAAAACAACAACTACTTGGAAGGAAAGGTAAAAAATGACAAAACAAAGAAAACAAATGAAAAACAGTATATAACAATAGTATTTAAAAACAAAAGACAATCGATTTTAGAGTTAAATTAAGAAAAAAACAAATAGAAAAGAATGATGACAAAATAAAGAAAAGAAAAGAAGAAAAATTCCAAAAATAAATAATATCTAAAAAAAAAATAATAATAAAATTTAAAAACAAAAGACAAAACAATTTGAAAAGAACGATGACAAAACAAAAAAAGAAAAGAAGAAAAATTCAAAAAATAAATAATATCTAAAAAGAATAACATTTAAAAACAAAAGACGATCGCATTAATAACTCAATTTAATCGATTAAGATTTTTTTTAATGAAAAGCACGATCAGTAAGTAAAAAAAAATGTGTAAAAACAAAAGACGATCAATTTTATAGCACGTCTCATTAGAAATTAATAAATTAAAAACAACAACTACTTGGAAGGAAAGGTAAAAGGTGACAAAACAAAGAAAACAAATGAAAAAAGTATATAAGAATAGTATTTAAAAACAAAAGACAATCGATTTTAGAGTGACAAAACAAAGAAAGCAAATGAAAAAAAAGTACATAACAATATTGTAAAAACAAAAGACAATCGATTTTAGAGTTAACTTTAAAAAAAAAAACAATTTGAAAAGAATGATGACAAAATAAAGAAAAAAAATCAAAAAATAAATAATATCAAAAAAAAAAATAATATTTAAAAACAAAAGACAATCGATTTGAGAAAACAAGAACAATTTAGTAGATTAATGGAATTAAAAAAAAAACAATTTGAATATAATGATGATGATGACAATACGAAGATATAAATGATATTTTAAAAAATAAAAACAATTTAGCAGCACAGTTCAGTAGACAAATTAAAAAAATACTTGGGAGGACGTGTGACAAAATAAAAAAAAAACGAAGAAAACAACTAAAATATATATATATATGTAATAATAATAACTATTTCGAAACAAAAGATAATCGATTTTAGAGCACAATTCAGTAGATTCATAAATATAACATTTAAAAAAAAAACAATTCGAAAGTGTGTTGACAAAACAAATAAAACAAATTAATAAAGATCCAAAAACTAAACGAATTAAATTAAAAATTAAAATTAAATAAGAAAATTAAAAAAATAGTAATAATAACAAAAGACAATCAATTTTACAACGGAATTTAATAGATTAATAAATTTTTTAAAAAATGAAAAAAAAAACGATGACAAAACAAAGAAAATGATGTAATATAATTTTTGAAAAAATACGAAGTAAAAAAATAATAAAAACAAAAAGAAATAATAACAACAAATTCAGTTGATTAATAAATTTGTTAAAAAAAAAAAAACAATTTGAAAAGATGATCAAATAAGACAAAATAATAAAAATTCAAAAAGTAATAATTAATTAAAACAAAAGACAATCGATTTTACACCACATTGTAATAAATTAATAATTTTTTCTTTAAATCCAAAAAAAAAAAGATGAGAAAGCAAATAAAATGGTATAACGGAATTAAAAAATAGGAAATAATAAAATTAAAAAAAAAAATAATTATTAGAGACGAAGACTCGGGCTCTTTCAACCAATGGGCATACACACAGTTCTGCCAACTTAAGGAATAAAATGACTTTCTTTTGGGAGGAAATATGACAAAATAAAGAAAACAAATAAAAAAACGTATATAACAATAATATTTAAAAACAAAAGAAAACCTATTCGAGAACACAATTCAGTAGATTAACACATATATTTAAAAAAAAACTATTTGAAAATAATGATGGCAATACAAACGAAAGGAAACAAAGTAATAAATAGTTTAAAAAAATTTTAAAAAATGAAGAGAACATGCAAAAAATGAAATAATAGAATTTTTTAAAAAATTTTAATTAATAAAAAATTTAAAAAATAATACAAATAAATGAAGGAATTAAATTAAAAATTAAAAAATAGTAATAATAAAAACAAAAGACAGTCGATTTTACAGCACAATTCAGTTGATTAATAAATAAGTCTAAAACAAAAGAATGATGACCAAATAAAACAAAATAATAAAAATTCAAAAAACATCAACATTTGACAGGTATTATAGAAAAAAAAAAAAAACGGAATATACAATGTGCTAAAGATGGTGATCAGACCAGGGTTGCCAGGTTTTGGGAAATTTCTGGAATCTAGGGATAATTTCCCATTTCCAGGGACAATAGCATTGTTTTGATAAAGATGGAGAAGAATAGTAATTTAATAGGTAAAAAGGAAAAAAGAAAACAATAAACAACTCTTGTCAAAAGCCCCCACGATGTTTCTCGACTTAACATTTCTGACATCTGTCATCCTGACGTTTTGTTATTGCTTGGCAACCTGCGAGGCTCCACACTATTAATTGTGACATTTTCAAATCCTTGCCTTTTTTTGACAAACTAATTGTATGGGTATTGATGTTCCTCGACTTGACGTTTCTGACATTAGTTATTCTGATGTCTTATTGTCCCTTGTCAACCTGCGAACCCCCACGCTCTCACTTTGACGTTTCTTGATTTAACGCTTCTGACATCTGTCATCCTGACGTTTTGTTTTCGCTTGGCAAACTGCGAGCCCACACACTAATAATGTGACATTTTCAAATCCTTGCCTCTTTTTGACAAACTAATTGTATTGCGAGTGATGTTTCTCGACTTGACGTTTCTGACATCTGTCATCCTGACGTTTTGTTGTCGTTTGGCAACGGTCGAGTCCCCACACTATTGATTGTGACATTTTCAAATCCTTGCTTTTTTTTTAAAAAAACTGATAAAATAAAAATAATAACAACCAATATTCAAGGATTCTCTTTAAGTTGTCCATGATTGTACATGTTCTGTTTTGATAAAATCGCATCTTCCTCGAAATATTGTCACGGTTATTAGCTGCAGCAAATTAAAAAAATTAAAATAAAATAGATCCCTCATTATTACTTGACTTTGTTTAACTTTTATTGTTGCTTCTTGAGATAATGACGGCCATTACTGTAAATTTATGGCAATTTCCGCGTGCGTTTACTTGAAATTGCTCGTCCCGAACAAAACCGGACTTACGTAACTTGACATGTTCGGCGAACGTGCTCGTTGTGATTTAAAATCGCAGGAAGTTGCGTTAGGTAACGAACTGACCGGATTTTCGCCGCTTGTTTGCGACTCGTTTCGTTGTGATTAAACTGTTTTGGCGATAACGGAATAATTGGGCCCCTAAAAATAAAATAATGCCCCCGCGTGTAATTTCAGGTTCTCGACCTTAGACACCAACAATAACGTTTTTAATGATAACATCATAGCATTCTAAATTATTCTTAAATCGTACCGTGCGATCCAAAATTTAAATATTTGAAACAATTTCGAACAGATGTCAATTTGGAGGTTATAATTCAGGTGTCAACAATGTCAAACAAATATCAATTTAGAGGTTATTATTTGAAGTTCTTGTCACCAACCTAAGAAAATAAAATTTTTGAACATTTTTTTTGATTAAAGAAGGTCCCGTTACTTTCTTGAAGTTCTGTTGGTTTCTAAAGTTAAATCTAAATCTGGAACTGGAAGGTATTCGAAACATTTCTTGGCTGACGGACGCACACGACGCGTGGAATAAATATTTCCGAGAAACGTGAACCGTGATAATACAATAAGAGACAAAAATCGCGGCGCACTGAAGAAGTTCACAAGTTCATTAATACAATAATCCGGTAAAATCTGCTCCGAGCGATTCTCAAAACGCGATATCGCCGCGGCCTCTTGTTTTCTTATGCGTTTCTGCGGCGATAAGAGAAGTTGTCAGGTCAGTGTAAAAATACATGCCGCAAGTAAAGCGAACGTAAACACGCCTCTAAAAATAGCGAGCGACGGAAAGGAGAAGTCATCGTCGATTTATCGGAGAAACTGGAAAAGAGAATTAATTTCATTCAGCTGATCGAAGGCCAAGTTATTTTATTGTATTAGATTGGTGACACTACAAATTACAAAAATAACCTCCAAACTAACATTTGTTTGACATTGTTGGGATCTAATGTTGCCAATTTAAGGGACAAATCCCTTTTTAGGGGTCTTATTTTCCAAATCATTAGGGATTAAGGGACTTTCTTTATTAAAACAGGGATTTCGTAAATGGAAACGGAAAGGCAGCTTAAAGTTGCTCTTTTATGAACAAGAAATGGAACAATTCGTCAATTGTGTACGGTATTCACGAACTGTTCTAGAGCAGCGCGCGAGCAATTCGCCGCGAACCAATGAGTGTCGATTTTTCTAGAAACACAAAGGAATATTGCTCGGTGCGTACGAGCGAATTCTTAACACGGCAATTTGAACTGTTTTTCGTTTTAGTGATTTATTTGTTTATCTGTCAGAGCTGTTATCCTTTATATGGAATAATTTCCTCCAGGTGATTTGCATGCATTTGTCATTTTGGGACTAATTTTTGATTAAATATTTCTCGAAAACTAAAATAGACAGATTTTTTAACACTTTTCCCATATTCTCGGACCTCACTTCTTTTAGGGTTTTATTTTATCGGGTTGACTAATAATCATCCTTTTGTCTTTTAATAATTTTTTTAATTATATGTTTCTTAACGGACACTTAAAATTCGCTCAAAATAAAATAAAAATTTTCGCTCTTGACGAAGCTATCAAACGATTGCCTTTTGTTTCTCTGTTTTTATTTTTTTTGAGAAAGAAGAAATTTATTAGTATAAAATAAATTGGATTTCATTTCTTTGTTTGTCTTTTTAATTATTTAATGTAATGTGTGCCTACTTGAAAACCTGACAAGGTCACATGATTATCTGTTTAATCGTTAACTAATAAAAATATTAATTTTTTTTAAGAAAGGAAATGAAAATGCAAACTGAGTTCGACTTTCATTTGTTTTTCTCTTTGATTTGGTACTGTCGAAGCTTGACAAAAATTTTGCTTTCTTTAATCTTTGAAAGAAGAAAAGTTTTTTCTATTTTTTTTGTTTGAGACTTTCGTTTGTATTTCTATGTATAATTCAACAATTATTTTAATGATTTTTTATTTCTGTTTTTTCTTCGATAGAATAAAGAGAGAAAGAGAGATAGAGAGAGGCAGACAGAGACAGACAGAGACAGACAGGGACAGACAAGGACAGACAGGGACACACAGGGACAGACAGAGGCAGACAGAAACAGACAGCGACAGATAGAAACAAACAGAGGCAGATGAAGACAGATAGAGACAGACAGAGACAGATGGAGAAAGAGTGAGACACAAAGAGAGAGATGGAGAAAGAGTGAGACACAAAGAGAGAGATGGAGAAAGAGTGAGACACAAAGAGAGAGATGGAGAAAGAGTGAGACACAAAGAGAGAGACACTAAGAGACAAAGAGGGAGACGGAGAGACAAACAGAGAGACGGAGAGAGACTGAGAGCAATGGATTATATTTAATATTGACTTTTTGGGTTTCTGTGGAAAAAAATGTGTATTAAAAATAAGAAGATAAGCAGAGATAAAGAGACAGAAATAGGGAGACGCGTCAAAAGCAAAATAATTTATTTTATATTGTCTTTTTGGTTTTTTTTTTTGGAAAAATATGTTTACTAAAATAACTAGAGAGAGGGAGACTAAGATAGAGATAGTCGGAGATAAATAAAGAGAGACGTAGATAGAAGGAGATAGAGATAGATAGGCACAGACGGAGATCAAATTGAATATAAAATAAACATCGATGTTTCTTTCTCTTTTTAAGCGAAAATTCCCTGCATTCCCCTTTTCTTCTGAAAAAAAAAAATAAAAAATAAATAAAAATTAAAAAAAAAGACAAATGACAAACAATTGTCAAACATATCTTAGTCGAAAACAAAAGATTCAAATGACAATCAAATGTCAAACGAATTAGTTTTGCCCCTCCTTTTGAACGAAAGTCCATCGTTTCTTTTTGCATTACTTTTTCCTTTCTAAAAAAAAAATAGCAAGAAAAAACAAATGATGAACGATCGTGATAGAGGAGATAAAAGGCCATTAAAATAATAATTATGTTAATTATACGTAGAAATACAAACAATAATTAGAGAGAGAGAGAGAGAGAGAGAGAGAGAGAGAGAGAGAGAGAGAGAGAGACGGAGATAGAGAGGCAGAAATAGAGAGAGGCGGAGATAGTGAGAGGCGGAGATAGAGAGAGGCGGAGATAGGGAGAGACGGAGATAGGGAGAGATGGAGATAGGGAGAGACGGAGATAGAGCGAGAGAGAGAGCTATGCTCGCTTGCAGGAATATTTTAAACAGAACTTCTAATCTAATTCGTTTGATATTCGATCGTCATTTGATTCTTTTGTTTTTGATTAAGATTTAAAAAAAAAGGTACACAAAAACGATCGAATTTCGTTTGTTTTTTTTTCTTTTAATGGTGCTATCAAAGAAATCGACTTTCGTTTTTCTTTTCTAATTGTTCTTTTAATTGTCTTTTATCTCCTCCACAACGATCGTTCGTCATTTGTTTTTTTTTTTGGTATTTTGTTTTTCAGAAAGGAAAAGAAATGCAAAAAAGAACAACGGACTTTCGTTCTAAAGAAGGGGAAAATCTAGTTCGTTTGACATTTGATTCTTTTGTTTTCGATTGAGATATGTTTGACAATCGTTTGTCTTCTGTTTTTTTTTTGTTTTTATTTATTTTATTTTATTTCATTTTAGAAGAAAAGAGGAATGCAGGTGATTTTCGCTTAAAAAGAGAAAAAAAAAAAAATCGACGTTTGTTTTATATTCGATGGCCATTTGATTCCTTTATTTTTGAGTTGGACAAAACAAATGACAGAAGATGATCGACTTTCGTTTGTTTTCTTCTTTTTAATCAGTAGCACCAAGACTTAGTTACTGTTGCCCCCACCCCCCAATCTTAATTTTAGTCTTTTGTTTTTGATCGAGATTTAAAAAAAAGTTGCAAGAAACGATCGAGTTTCATTCGTTTTCTCTTTTAATGGCGCTGTCAAAGTTTCAGTAATCTTTCGTTTCTCTCTTTTTTTTAAATCTTTTCACGAAGAAACAATTACTTTCGTTTGCTTTTGTTTACTTCTTTTCATTCGTTCATTAATTTGTTTTAAACTAATTATTAAATCCATTTCTCTCTCTTTTTTCTTCAATGAAATAGAAAAAAAAAAACACTGTTCAAAAATCGTTTGTCAGTTGTTTTTTCTGGATTTCTTTTGTTTTTTTTTTTTTTTTTGAGAAAAAGGGGGAATGCAGGAGATTTTCGCTTGAAAGGAGAAAATAAACGATGTTTGTTTCATATCGACGGTCATTTGGTTCTTCTGTTTTTCTTCAGTAGGACAAAAAAAAACAAAAGGCGATCGACTTTCGTTTGTTTTTCTTTTTAGTTGGTAGAATGTTTTTTTCTATGTAATTAATAGGATTAATGCTCGTGAGAATTTTAGCTACTGCGGTTTTTTCCTCTAATCTAATTCGACTGACATTCGATTGTCATTTATTTCTTTCGCTTTTGTTTTAAGATAGATGAAAAAGTTACACAAAACCAATCGAGTTTCATTTGTTTTTTTTTTTTAATGTTGCTGTCAAAGATTCAGCGATCTTCCGTTTCTCTCTTCTTTATCTCTTCAGAGAGAAACAGTTTATTTTCGGTGGCTTTTGTTTTCTTCTTTTCGTTCGTTAGACGAAGATGTAAATTCCGTTCGTTTTTCTTCATTATTTTTTTAATTACGCAACAATTTTTCGTTTTAAAATTTTTTTTTTTGAGAAGAAAAGGGGAACGCAGGGGGTTTTCGCTTAAAAGAAGAAAATACCGACGTTTGTTTCAAATCCAATGGCCACTAGATTTCTTTCCTTTTTGGAATAGAACAAAAAAAAATGCAGAAGACGATCGACTTTCGTTTGTTTTTCCTTTTTAACGAATAGGATCGAAACCTGTCAAAATTTCAATTACTGTTGTTTATTCCTCCGTTTACTCTTTTTTTTTTTTGTTAATTAGGAAAAGTACAAACGGACCAAACAGTACAGTTACAATTAATTAGTTGTCAATTGCCAAAATAATTTAATTGCGTCCGACACTGGTGACAGGGAATAGCAAAGACTTAATCTGATTTCAGACGAACAAATAAACAAATAAATGAACGAATAAACGAACACTATTAATCAAATATGGAAACAAAAATGCAAAAGGAAGAAAATAGCAACCTTAAATCAAGAAGGAAAACTACACCAAACGACCAAAGGAAGTGAAAAGGTATAGAATAAAAATACTTGGGACAAATGAGGCAATATTAAGTAAGTATAAAACGAGAGCAAGTGATAACATGGAATGATAGTACTGGGTTTGTTCGCGGAGACGTTCCGGACTAGTTCGTAACCATCAAATCCACGGATTCATGAAACTTGAAAATCTTGAAAATCGATCATTATTTCGCTGGCCATTTAATTTTAACGGTTCCGAACTAGTCCTATTGACAAGAGAATAAAGTAATGAATACAGTTCCAAAAAGAACGAATATATTTTCAACCACCTAATGGGAGATCCCATGCTTGAACAAATAATGGGGAAAAGGGGTCATAGAAGAACGAAATGAAAACGATGAGATATTGGTAGAGTTACGTAGATTATTTCAGCTTAAGATAAAACCCATATTCATCAACAAGAATTGTCATATTACCAAAGAAGAAAGTCGAAAACCAATCAAATTTGTGTAAGAGAAGCATGGAGCAAGAGCAACTGATATACAATCAGATCAGTAAGTATATTGTAGAGGCAAAGATTATTGAAGGTAGACCTAAAGAGGATAAAAGGAAAGCAGACACGTTAAAAAATCAAACTTTTTGAGTAGGCATGATGGTAGAGAAAAAATTGGAATTTTGAGAGGAGCTTGTTTCGTTACGGTCCTGAAGATCTTGTTTGTGTTTATCATATTAATTTTGAAGGGTTTCAGGATTTCGCTCACTCACCGTGATCCTGAACATCGTAAGGACCGCAAAATAATCTTTAACATTATCGGTGGCGATGGAAAACGGTGGTGCGGAAACGTTCCTCAAAGTCCTCATGACGGCGAGGGCGACCGTCCCGACGACCATGACGGCGACGACCGTCGTCAGCTCCAGCTTCGTGTACATGTCCAAAATATTCCACGGGCCTCTCCAACCGTTCACGCACACAAACGCGAAGCAAAACGTGTAGAGGCGGGAGACGACGTAGTAGACGAGCCTGCTCCTGTCCGGATGAAAGTACTTTTCGAAACCGTGTTGACACAGGGCGAAAATTAAGTGTCCCGCAACTCCAATCACCGTCGAAATAACCGCACTCAACAATTTGTCGGTCGGGTAAACGTACATGCCCATCAATTCCCAGACGCTCCTCCAGTAACCGACGACGGCCGGCGCGACGACCACCGACGAGAACACGCTGTCCAAAACGCACAAAAACGCATAATGAGTCGGGCTACCACCTTTGAGCGTGTCGGTGATTCCCACAGTGCTACCCCGCATTTTCTCTTTTCGCCCAAAAACTCAGCACATAGTGAGTTTTTTTTTTTCGCGCGCGCGAGCCCCACGATTTACATAGTAGCCGGTTTAAAACTATTAAGCACTATGTTGTCGGCCGTGTACTGTCCTCCTCCATTATTAGCGCGATATATGGACACCCTCGCCGTAGAGGGGACACCACGTGATTCACGTCAAATAAGATGTTGACAAACTATTACCGACCTTATCACGCATTCAGCAGACAGTTCTTCTTCGGGTTTATCAGTGCTACATGTGAATGGAATGGGAATGGGAATGTTTATAATATAAAGCCGCGCCACACGATTCATTGCACTTTGCCATGCTGCGAAAAAAATGGAAGCGTTTCGTAATCACGCAATCGAAAATAATTCATAAATTAATCATAATGTGCCGAGTTTATTTTCTGCTAGCCGCTAATTGTGAGATTCCTTTTTTTCGTCGCGTCGCCATCAAGGATTAATTCGATACGCACGATTTTGTTTTTCTGAGGAAACGCGAAGGCCTTTCGTACAATTTTACACCTTGGAAGATTTTTCTTTCGTCGAGCAAGGCAACTTCGAAACCGTTCGGTCAACAATGGGGAACCGACTCGTACCAGTACCAGCCTTGCGAATAAGGCGATTAAAAACTAATTAATTACGCATTTCATTTCATCGCGAATCGATTATCACTACGTAACAGCAAAATTGTTTATTGGACTTTTTTTTTTGCATAAAGCAATAAAACTGGTCTTCCTGAAACGTAGCAACGTATGGAGTTCATTTTAAAGTCGATCGTTTCTTGTTTTCTTATCGTCTTATGTTTGATTCATTTTTCGTTTTTAGAATTCACGCTTTCTTTTCAAAAAAGAGGAGAAACGATTGTCTTTTGTTTTAAAAGTCGATTGGCATTTCTCTTTAAAGAATCGATAATTTTTCGTCTTTGTTAAAATTGACACTTTCTTTTCAATAGAGAAGGGACGATCGTCTCTTGTTTAAAAGTGATTGGCATTTTTGCTCCAGAATCTATCGCCTTTCGTTTTTAAAATTGACACGTCTTTTAAAAAAAAAATAAATAAAACGATTGTCTTTTGTTTTAAAGTCGATCGGTACTTGTTGTATTCATTTTTCGTTTTTAAAATTGACACATCTTTTTAAAAGAAAAGAAATTTCAGAAATGATTGTCTTTTGTTATAAAATTGATCACATTTAATTTCGTGACACTTCTTTTTATTTCTAAATCGACTGTTTCTTGTTTTTTGTCATCTTATATTTAATTTATTTTGCATTTTTAAAACTCACACTTTCTTTTCAAAAGAAACGATTGTCTTTTGTTTTACAGTCGATCGGTACTTATTGCATCCATTTTTCGTTTTTTTTTTTTTTTCAAAAGGAAAGAAACGATCGTCTCTTGTTTGAAAGTGATTGCCGTTTTTTGGTCCAGAATCTATCGTCTTTCGATTTTAAAATTGACACTTGCCGTTCAAAAGAGGAAAGAAACGATTGTCTTTTGTTTTAAAGTTGATTATATTTGATTTCGTGGCACGTTTCTTTCATTTAAAAATCGATTGTTTCTTTTTTTCTTGTCGTCTTCTACTTGATTAGTTGGTCTCTGTTTTGAAATCGGCATCTATCGTCTTTGAAATTGATAATTTCTTTTTAAAAGAAAAAGAACGTTAAAAATTTTCTTTTGTCAATTCAATTTAATTTCGTGGCACGTTGCCTTTCATTTCAAAATCGATTGTTTCTTCTTTTCTTGTCTTCTTCTATTTGATAAATTGATTCTTGCTTTGAAATCGGCATTTAGCGTACCTGAATCGATCATTTTTCGCACTTTAAAATTGACACTTTCTTTTGAAAAGAGAAAAAGTTACAGACGCGATTGTCTTTTGTTCTAAAGTCGATTGGCGCTTTCTTTCACATATAAGAAAGTAAACTCTGTTGAAAAGAGAAGAGATGTCAGAAACGATCGCTTTTTGTTTTGAAGCCGATTATCTTTAATTTCGTGGCTCGTTTTTGTTTTCAAAATCGATTGTTTCCTCATCTTTTATTCGATTAATTGATTCTTGTTTTGACATTGGCATTTAGCGTACCCGAATCGATCATTTTCGCCTTTAAAATTGACACTCTCTTTTGAAAAGAGAAGAAGCTTCAGACGCGATTGTCTTTTTTTTTTAAAGTCGATTGGCGCTTTCTTTTTAAATTGATGTTTTCTTTCACATATAAGAAAGCAAACTCTTTTGAAAAGAGAAGAGATGTCAGAAACGATCGCTTTTTGTTTTGAAGTCGATTATTTTAAAAACGAAAGACGATCGATTCTAAAAAAAAATTAAGCTAAAGGTCGCGTTGATGAAACAAAATTTATTCAAAGAAAAAAATCAGTTTGAGATCTCGACGTGTGGTATTTTTAACATACACTTCATCTCACTGATGTTATTATTATTATTTTTTTTTTGTAATAAAAATTACGACGAGGACGCACGAAGACAAGCAATTGCCTAAATCCTAGATTGGCGAATGACGTTCGGCCATCAGTTTGCATAATTAATAAAACAACTGAAAGTACTGGAGAAGGTACTAAAAGAAAGTTTGTTCATACGTAGAGGAACATGAGATATTTAGTAGGTCCCAAAATGGTTATCGAAAATCATTATCATACAGAAGCAATTAGCCGTTTGGTCATGTCAATAAACGATGCTTACACGAACGGAGAATATGCAGCAGCGCTGTATTGTGATCTTACGCGTGCATTCGATTGCGTACCGTTTGAAAATTTACTAAAGAAACTAAAATTTTATGGTTTCATTGAAAAAGCTGTCAAACTTATAAGCTCCTACCTACATGGAAGAAGGTAATTGGCGACAATCGAAATAAAATATGGCGTACCGCAGGGGTTCATGCTTGGACCTATACTGTTTTTACTGTTACTGCGATAAAATTTTCCTTTCTCATTGACTCAGCAATAGGAAATCACGCCACTGCGCGTCTCTGCCCTTGAACGACCGACATTGGTAAAACTCGGTAAAAGCGAGACGTTTACGCCCTCTCGTAATGAGAAAAATTTCGCTTGGAAGCTACCGTTTGGGCCGTCTGAATTCAAATTCTTGCTGATCTCGCAGAATTTCCCTCCTCACTTTTCCAGGAGGTGACGAGCTTTTAAGTAGCTTAAGCGAGGGAGATAAGGCAGTTCCCGGTTTCTTTATGTTTGGTTCGCATTAAATCTCTCGTCGAAATTTTGGTTTAAGTTCGAGTTTTGATTTTTTTTTTGTTATAAATTTTCCAAAAGTTTAATATCAGTTTCGGTCAGGAAAAGCAGAAGCTTTTCACGCGCAGTTATAGTGTATTACTTAAATTAAAGTCGTCGTAATCGAAACAAGTCTCGCAAATCTAACTAAAGAGTGTTTCCCGAAAAAATTCGGACACGTGAAAATTCTTTTTGATTCGCCTCGGGTAAGCTCCATGTAATTGTTGTAATTTTCACTTTCATTATTTTCAAATACCTTGTCTTCATTCTCTGGAAATTCTTCATCAGGAATATCATCCAAAAATTCGTTTGCCAACTTTTCTAATTCATTTTGAAACAAATATTTTTTCGCCATCGTGTTACAGATATGATTGAAAGCAACAATTTCCCTGCCAGTTTCTCTGTTGTTCTAGGTTGTTCATAGGAAATGAGTGCGCTTGGTTTTGTGATCGAAGGATAAAACGAGCTTCACTTTCCAAACCAAAAGGAATTAGATGGTCGAATCAGATATCTTAGGTCAGATCAAATCAAATGCCCATGTGGAAGTAAATTGGGGACTATTTATAGATAGTATTTACTGCACAATGGAAACGAGCATCCTTCGATACCACTGGCACATTCTGTCCATTTAAGAGAATATTACTTCAGCGTCAAAAACTTAAATGTGAAAGTTGTCAGTAGGATCCGTAAACTTAGACGTATCTACGTGATCTCAGGTTCGACAGATGCTAAAATCGCAGATTTTGGAAGACAAACTGTCTATCATAATCAAAGGGCGACAACTATTAAGTGATTGTACAAAATTAGATCTCTGGCTACAATTTCTGCATTCCCATTTAGATTTTTTTTAGATTAAATTTGAGAGCACTATGAGCGTTTTCATCTGGATATTGAAGATCTTGAAAAGCCACATCAAGATCGCTGGTATGTTGTAATGATAGGAGGACTACATTTGGGGCTTAATTTGCAATCACAAGCCCGAGCGCAGAAAACGATCCAAAATTAATGTAAAAATTTAAGTGAATACTGATTACCATAGAATTTGTTGCACGCCGTGAAGAGTTTTGAAAACGAACGCAAAAATCAATCACAATTGCAAGTGAAATTGAGAATTCAAAGTGTTCTCTCAGAGAACAACAAAAAACAAAATCATTTTTTAGTTTTACAGTTAATTATAGTAATTAAGAAAAGTCGTCGTAAAAGAACCCACGTTCTTTCTCTCATACGCAAACTTGTTTTAATTCCGATGTTTTTATTTACTGATCAGCGATCGTCAGCAAGCAAGGAAAGTGTAACGATCAAATCGTGACAGGTGAAAGAAAACTAATGCCCGTAATTATCACGCTATTGTCTTACACGTAATTGTCACTTGACGGTCCAAGAAGCCCCCAACGCAACGCCGATGCACTTTCCAGAAAGCTAAACATCATTACACCGTCACCATCGATCCAGTTAACTTCATGAAGACGAGCAAGTCTTCCTCAAGCTGCGACCTGCATCGTCACAGCAACAACAACAAAAGAACCAAATGGCTGATTCAATCAATCATCATCTTATTATTACTCTTAATTACGACCGTCACTATTACGGTAAGCATTCACTACTATTATTATTATAATTATTCGTCCTTTAAATTTAAGCAAGGGTAATAATTGCAGGTGCTTCATTTGACCAAAAACCAAAATACGATTGAATCCCAATTTCCCAAAGCAGAAAAATTGGTGTCGCACGAAGTCGTCACCGACCAAGTCAACCAACGAAACGATGTCGGCGTTCCCGAAGGATTCAAAAATGAAGTGGAAGGTCCTTGGTCTTCTAGGTCTGCACGCCACGTTGTGATATCGCAACGTTATCCCAAAAACATCCAGGACATCATAGACCACAAATTGGTGGCACCCGAAGTCATCACCGATCAACTCAATCAGCGAAACGACGTTCACGAAGGATTCAAAAATGAAGTGAAAGGTCGTTGGCCTTCTAAGTGTACACGCGCGACTGATAGTCCAGTTGTGATATCGCAACGTCATCCCAGAAACATCCAGGACATCTTAGACCACAAATTGGTGGCACCCGAAGTCATTACCGATCAACCCAACGGTGTCCTCGAAGGATTCAAAAATGAACTGAAGGACCCCAGGCCTTCCAGGTTTGCACGCGCGACTGATAGCCCCGTTGTGATAACGCAACGCAATCCCAGTTATCCCCGAAACATCCAAGACATCATAGACCACAAATGGGTGTCACCCGAAATCATCATCGATCAACTCAATCAACGAAACGACGTCCCCGAAGGATTCAAAAATGAACTGAAAGGTCCCAGGCCTTCTAGATTTGCACGCGTGATGGAAAACCCCACGCAACCTAATCCCAGTTATCCCAGAAACATCCAGGAAATCATAGATCATCTTAAGGACGAGGATAAAATCAGGAAGCGACCGGATCCTTTTTTCCCGTACAAGCCGGAAAATCCGAGCGATGTGAATTTGTTGGCGGTTGGCAACGTGCGATTTGCGCCTTCGATTTGGGCCAACTTCGGGAACACCGCCGTCGGCGCCGGGCCGAAAAGGAGGGCGCAGGAAAGTAGGGCGAAGGGGAGTCAGATTGTGCGATCTGAAATTTTCCTGCCGCGTTCCTCCGAGGGGGTTCCGAGAACGTTCGTGCGGTTGAATGTGTACTCGAAAAGGCATAAGAAACGAAATTCGAAAGTCACTTTTCCATCCAGGAAGTAAAGTAAAAAGAAAGGTTAGAAGATGTGAGTGTTGTGGGCGTCAGCGAAAAGAAAAGTATGTTTTGTATAATTTACAAGCATTTATAAATACATTTTGAAGTCATTTGGACGTTATTTAAGCGATTAAAAACATCCTGTAAGTAGGTCGCAGGCGCAGGAGGCCATAAACAGTAACCAACTCAACGCCCCCAGAGATCTTGGGGCTTGCCTGGTGAAAAAAATAACTTGAGCCGTTACAGTTGAATTATTTCTTTAAGTATTTGTGGTTTTATGAATACCCAAGTTATTTTAAGAAAACCATCTAGTAAGTTGGCCGCAGCCAACAATACGTAATGACTAGCCATCCCGATTGGGACTAGTCAAGGTGTTAAAAAAATTAATATTGCAACATATGTTTATTCCAGAAAATTTGGTTATAGCGTATATCATTGTTCAACAAACGGGGTGGCACATTAATGAGAAAGTTAAATATCTCCAGTGTGCTATGAAATAAAAAGTTACATATAAAAGTTGTAGAGCACAAAATAGTCGGTATTGTAAAAATATGATCAAAAATAATAACCAATGATCAAATTTGATCGATTGGTTTGATGGAGAGACACCTGTGTACTACAAAACTCCCAAAATCGTCGAAATTATAATTTTTTTAAATAAATTTATGTTGGATACAAAATCAAACACATGTTTTTCATTATAGATATAAAAAATCACAAAGAAAATTGATATTTCATGTGTCACTCTTTTTTGGGACACCTATATCTTTAATTATATTTTTCCAACATAGACTTTTTAGTGCAACTTTTGTATATAACGTTTCTGTGAATTTTGCACGACAATGGAGTTGCTGGGTTACAAAAAGGTGCCACCCTGTATAAAAGAAATTATACATTTTTTTTCAAACTAGATTGGCTCAGAAATTGCCTTAAGAAAAAACCATTACCTATTTCTGAAGTCAAAAAATTTCTTGTTCTAAATGTTGCAAAACAAATTATAGATTTTTAATCAAAAATACTTATAATAATAATAAATTGATAGTTATAATTCAAAATGCAATTCACAAATAAGAAAAAGAAAACGCAACGACAATCGCAACTTTCACGGAAAGAAGAAACAAACAAAGAAAAAATGGAAACAATCAAAAACAAAAAAGAATGAAAAACGTTCTGGCCATCGAGAAACCCAATCGAAACGACAAAAAAATATAATAAAATCAATAAATAAATTAAAAACAAATGACAATCATAACATTTACTACGGAAGGACTGTTTTCGGCAGACTCGAAAAACTCAGTAGAAACGAACAAAAAGAAAATTAAAATTACCAAAGAAAGCAAGAAAAACAAATGACGATCGTAAAAGAAATTAAAACTAATAATAATAATAATAATATATTTTTATTCATCACCTCTGCTTTGTACATAGAAACATACTTACAGGGTATACGAATATGTCATGAAAGAGTAAAACAAAAGTTTAGTAAATAAAATTGAAATAAAATTATCACAGTGTTTACTGATTGTCTAAATATTCTTGTGTAGAGTAGTATTGTTGTTCCAACAAGAGTGTCTTTACAGCCCGTTTAAATGTATTAAAGTCAGCGGCGCATTTAATATTTGGAGGAAGTTTATTGAAGAATACTGTACCAGCATGCAGGGGACTGGCACAACCTATTGACAGTCGATTATATGGTATGTGTAAATCATTGCTTATTCGAGTTTCATAGTTATGTATAGAGCAGTTGGTTGGGAATTTTGTAATATTTTGTCTTACATAGGACACCAAATGAAGGATATATAAAGAAGGTAAAGTCAATATTCTTGTTTTAGAAAATAATGGTTTACAGTGGGTTTTATAAGTTTCACCACAAATGATACGGACGGCTTTTTTCTGGATTGTGAACTCATTCAAAGACGATAGTAATTTGAAGTTCACAATAATAAAACAAAAGAAAAAGGAAAACAAATGACAATTATAACATTTACTACTTTTTACTATTTACTAATTCGAAATTCACAAATGAAAAAGAAGGGAAAACAAATCACAATTGCAACATTAGGAAAAAAATAACAAACATTCAAGGTAGTATAATAATAATAATTCGAAATTTACAAAGAAACAAAAAAAAAGTGAAGACAAATGACATTTGCGAAAGGAAAAGAAACACAGACATCTGAAAAGAAATCCCTAACAGAAATGAAAGTAAGAAAAACAAAACACGAAGCAAAAACGAAAACAAACACCAATCATAATACCTACGAAAGGAAAAGAAACGCAGAAATCTGAGGTGAAATTTCTTAAACAATCAAAAAATAAGAGAAAATTACCACGACTCGAGAAACTCAATAGAAGTGAACATTTCCGAAGAAAGCGAGAGAAATAATTGACGATCGTGACATTCGCGAAAGAACGAGGAACGCAGAAATTTTGTCGTACCATTTAATATCACTAAACGTAGATAACAAACGAAAACAAAAAATTGTGTAACTGGCAATATAGAAAGTGTTAGGAAAGAGTTTATACATGTATTTCGGCCTTATTGGGCCTCATCAGAACTCTGTAAGGCCGAAATACATGTATAAACTCTTTCCTATATTGCCAGTTACACAATTTTAGTTAATTTTCATAATTTTCATCTGGCAAGAAAACTTGATGTTATTTTTTGAAAACAAAAAAGAAGAACACTTTTGGCTCTTGGAAAAAAGTAAGAGAAAGAAGACGATAACTCCAAAAAAAAAAAAGCAAAGCAAAGCAGGTGACGATCGTAATGTTTACGAAAGAAAAAGAAATATGCATGCGATTTCAAAAAAAAAAAATGGAAACAAAAAGAGATGAATTAACTTGAGCCTACCATGACACATTCTTTCTGACGATAACAGCAGCAACAAAAAAAAAGGAAGAAAATTTGAAAAAAGTGTCGGGAATATTTGAGGACGAATCTCCAAGTCGATGAGGGAACGACGATGGCAAAAAGAATCACAAATTTGAAACTTAAAAAGAAAAAATTCATCATTTTTATTTGTTATTATTATTGTCAGACTTCGGACATTTCGGAGTGTCGTTATGGCGACGCGTCGCAATGAATGGACACGTTTTATTGGTCCTGGTATTGCGTAACGTTCTGCAATGTCCGAAATCTGATTATTATTATTAAAAAAAATTGTGGCAAATCGGTTTTGATTGCAGTGGATCTCTCGAGCATCCTCTGTACAGCTGTTTCGGTCCTATTTGGGGCCTCGTCAGCAAAAGCCTAGCTCGAGACTTCCACTGCAAACCAAACCGACCTGTCCAAGGTTATTCGCAAATGCAGATAACTACCAATGAAGTTCAGTAAACAAAAATAACAAATGAAAACAAAAAAGAGGAATAATTTTGGGAGAATGTAAGTAATCGGAATAGAAAAGAGAGAAAGCGATGACTGCAAAAGAAAACAAAGAAAAACAATCAAAAAACAAGAAAAACTTACGACGACTCGAAAAACTCGATAGAAATGAGAAAACAATTATGTTTCTGAAGAGAGTATGAGAAACAAATGACGATCGTAATATTGGCGAAAGAACGAGGAGCGTAGAAAACTCTTGACCAATCAAGATCATAGATCACATAGATAACAAATGAAAACAAAAAAGAGAAATAGTTTTGACTCTTGGGAGAATGTAGGTAATCGGAATAGAGAAGGAATAAAGCGATGACTGCAAAGGTAAAAAAAAAGAAAAACAATCAAAAAACAAGAAACAATGAAGACGACTCGGGAAACTCGACAAAAATCTTTAAAAAATTAAGCTCCTGAAGAAAGTAAGAGAAACAAACGACGATCTTAATATTGCCGAAAGAACGAGGAGTGCAGAAAACTCTTGACCAATCGAAATCAGTAAACATAAATAACAAATGAAAACAAAAAAGAGGAATGGGAGAATGTAGGTAATCGGAATAGAAAAGAAAGAAAACGATAACCGAAAAAAAAGCAAATGACGATCGTAAATTTTACGAAAGAAAAAAAGCAGAGAAACGAATTACAATCGTAATGTTTAGGAAAGAAAAAGAAATAATTTAAAAAAATAAAAACAAAAGAGAGATTATAGTTAATTTAAATCTAGGTGTGAGACATTGCTTCTAACAATCGCAGCAACAAAAAAAAAAACTTTTCATTGGTCCTCGTATTGCGTAACTATGGCAACGCTCCGAAATGTTCGAAGTCTGCTTTTATTATTATTTTTGAACTTTAAATCGAGATGATGCGACTTTTGACGGCAAAATACGATCTCTTGCCTAAGAAAATACGAAGATTGAAAATTAGTGAGTTGGCAACATTATCTAAAACGGCCTTAAATAATATAGGGTAAACGTTAAAATATCTTTTAGCATTATACAGGGCGAACCGTACTTGCTAAGCATCTCTTTTTTTTTTAATGGAAAAACCCGCTTTTTGTTTCAGAAATAGATAGTTCTTCAACTTAGGTTTGGGACAACCTGTATAAGAATGAGTTGTCAATTTGTTTTTTAGAGTTGACAGCCTTAGGCGCGAACTAATTTTAAATGAAAGGACTTCTTTATAAAATTGCAATTAAGCTTTATGTTATAATCATGTCATAATCATAAATAATACGACATGTGATTAAAAAAAGATATCCAAACAACATACGGTTAAAGGTAGAGCTCTTCATTACTCACCTCGGTGCGAAACCTCGTTGGTATATTAAACAGGGCAAAGCAATTATCCAAAATGATAACGAGGGGTGGAGCAACGGCATTCCTCAACGCCTTCAACAAAGTCAAATTCGCCAAACACAAGAAATAAGTCACCCAAATCCACGTGGAGGAGGCGTTCTTCGGGGAAGCCCGTCCATCCTCATTGAGCTCTAAGTTGATCCAATCGTCCAAGCAGCTCCAACCCCCTCGCCATTGGATCATGCAAACCAGCGAGTAGAAATACGCGTGCAACCTGCGCAAAATCACGAAATCCCAACGTCTTTTAACCGCCCCCCTGTTCCCCTCGACGTAGTCTTCGATGGGGCCCCGCACCAAAAGAAAAACCACGTGCGCCACGTTCCCAAACGCAAAGGACCCGTACCCGGGGAAATACTCGGAGTAAACGTCCATCAAAGTCCAAAACCCCCGCCACGTCCCAACCACCAAGGGGGCGATCAAGAGAGCGGAAATCGCGCTGTCAACCGAGGAAAGAACGAGCTTGCGTTGCCTCGTTACGTTTCGGGCTTCGGCCCCCCTGGTGATGATCGGTTCGTTGGTTTGCAAGTCGAAGACCTCTTCGTCGTCTGCCATTTCTGGAGGTAAACTGTTTTGGCGAGTTTACGTAAATCGTGTGTGTTTGTCGTAGGCTACGTCACGCGTTTATTTTCCTCGGGACAATCGAGGCGTAATTATATTTACACCTTCAAAGTGTCAAACAGTCTGTGTCAATAAGAAACCGACGGGTTTTATCTCCCTTGAAATTGCGGCCGGTCGTAAAGTAATTTAAAGTAATTGGCGTTCCAAATTCCATTTTCATTTTTTTGTTAATAATCCTCAATTACCGGATAAGCTTGTCGCATCAAAATAGCAACTTGGCATTTCGGTGTTACACATCTGAAGTCCCCCCCCCCCATTTTGGACTAATAAGAACTTTTGTTAAGACTCACCTTTGGGGTAACGCCGATGTACAAGTCGAATTCCTCTAGGACTTTATCGAAAGGTGCGTAAACAGCTTCCCGAAGCGTTTTCGTCCAAACCATAAGCAGCAGGGCGATCGCAAAAAATAAGTGCTCCGACGTTTCGTTGTAATTCCGGTGTTGGTCATCAGTGATAAACCAAATACCGCACCATTGTAAAATTTTAGCCCAGTGGTGGCCGTAGTCGTGCAGGAATTTTAGGCCCGGAAACCACACGCGTTCCCTCAACTTGTGGCCGTCGATCCAGGCGTTGAGGAATTTCCGGGGTAACAGGAAACAAAAGAAGAGCACCGCAACCCCGATAGCCCAACAAGAGTAAGCTGGGATGGAATACCCGATTACTAAATTTATTGTCGACTTAAACAGCATAACCTTGACGGGCGCAATCAAAAGGGTTGAGACCAAGATTTTTGGTAAACTTCTTTGGTGGTTTCGATTCGGAGACTCTTCGAATTTGGCCGCGCCCATTTTAAAGTGTACTTATGCGAAATAAACACATAAATTTAAAAACACCCTGACGACAAACAAGTTGGTGTTGGTTGGTAGTTTTTTTGGAAAGATAAGGACAGTCTAGTTCCTTTTTTTACCGCGAATAACGTCGCCTGGTATTTCAAACACTTTGCACTTAATGAGAAACGATAACTCCTGTAATTCTCCAATTTGGCGGAAAATGAATGTTTGCAGCAATATCACGAAGCGAGGGGTCCAATTTCGAGAGAAATTTAAAAAAATATTAATAAGTGCCTCACGGAAGGGATGACACTGTGTAAGAAGTAAGGGACGAGATCCTCTGCACCAAGAATCTTGTAGAGTAAGCAATTCACTCCTTTTAGCCTTTTTTTTTTTTTTTTGGAGAACAGGACTTTAGATAAGTGACTAGAACTAGACGAGTGAAACATCGCAACTAACGCAACTTCCACATTTACAATCTGCCTCAATCTTCTTATAGCATAAATAACGGACCTAGTTTGCTGCAGACTTCCTCAATATATAAATTCCAGGTTAACCGTGTATCTAACTTTACTCCCAGGAATTTGGTTTCCTTTATTATCTCTTTAGTGATCCGTCTGCTCGATCCGGTTTTCGATTTATTTAACTTTAGTTGATTTGCCTGAGACCATAATTCTGCCCTGGCCACTGAATCATTCAATTTTTCTTTAAGCGTTGACCAGTAATATCGTATCATCAGCATATAATATTGTCCGACAATTTAGATTAGGTGGTAGATCGTTAATGAAAATTGTAAATAATAATGGGCCCAATATGGAACCCTGCGGGATACCTCTTGCTTTTTTGCCCGTTATGTTCTACCACCCGAAACGGTCGCGAATTTGATTTGCAAACAAATTGCGTTTATTTATTGGATTGCTTGTTAACAAAGAGAAATTTACGAGTCGCAGCTTGTCACAGGAAGACGACTCGGTTCAAATTTATGGTCTTTTTTGAACATCGAGTTCGTAAATGGCACTTGAAGCATAGTTACTGTCATATTATAAATCAGGGCCGTTTTGTTGTCATTGTACGCTTTAGAGTCTTTGAAAGAATTTTGTAAAATTTAGAAAGTATCATGTCGCATCGCCAGTAGGAAAGGACTGGGCTTTTGTTTTCAAGATCGTACAACGAGCTCAGGAAGTAATAAATATGTCAACCGACACTTGTAGAGTGTCGCTATTTTGGAAAGAAATTTAGAAAGAAAACATGTGCGAGGCCACCACCGGGAAACCAAAGGCAGGCAGACGGTCCGAACGTTATGTAAAATGAACGGGGGAGAAGCGTGTGTTTCTTTCCGAAATAAAAGCGTTTATTGGCCAACGGGTTTTTTAAAGTTACTTCGGGGGATGGGGGAGGAGTCAAAATTTGTCGCTCGCGGAAAGTCAAAATCAAAAACTTGGAACAGAAAGCTTCTGATCGTCCGAACGGAAAGCTGCATTTTTAATTTAACTCGAGAAGTTTATTTTTGAGTGCTTTGCAATTGATTTCATCTAGCTTGCATAATTAGAGTTAAATCACATCATTTCGGGGCGTTAAAATTATGGTGAATTCAAATAAATAACCGCGAGGGCGCGATCGCGACGCGAATAAAAAGCGAGTGTGCGTGTGAATTAGTGAAGTGGAACGTCGCGGAACGGAATAGGTATAATTGCATGAATTTTTTCTATTTCTTTTCGCATACTTGGTGGCATAAATTTGTGTAAGAATTATTTTAATTAGCTTATCCATCAGTGGCTTGGAATTTCTGTAAAGTTCCATCTTTGCATTGCTTAGGAATTGTCAGCTCTGAGAACATGATTCACATTCTGTTTTTTCCCTTTGCTTTCCATATGGTTATTATAAAAAGTTTTATATCTTAGGTATAAAACCCTTAGTTCTTCGTCCTTCGTTTGTTTATAGAAATCGAAAATAAGAGTTTCTTTTATTTTCATTGCTTCATGGGACATTTGGTACTTTCTGTTATAATCTCTTTTCAATTGCTTTTGAGAAGATCGATTCATATATCATTATTTGGAAAGTTCTTAGGAAGTTGGAAAATTTTCCTTTCGGATTCGACTCATTATATACCTCGGTCCAGTCCTCATCCCCAAATTAAAGGTCATAAACCAAGTTGATCACATGTTAATTAAAAAAATAAATATAGAATACAACATGGATATATATATATATGTATATAAATAACGTTAGAATCTGATGTGGACTCGAATCACTTTATACTATACGAATAATAATTAAACAAATAATACCGATAAACAAGAATCAAAGCAAAGATAAACAAAAAGGGTCAACATTTTGATTAAGGTACAACAGATTTCCAGAAGAAAATTAGACAATCAATTAAAAAAAAAAAAACTAGGAATGTGCAATGAAACAATTGGGGAAGTTTTCTTCTTGAGATTGGCAAGAGTGGATAATTCTACGTTTTTTAAATTAATTTTTCGTTTGGAAATTTCGATCAAATTTCTAAGATATCCACCGTTGTATAGCAGAAGAAAAATGCAACAATGAACAATAAACACTGCGCCATCCATAAGCAGTGTTGCCAACTTAGGGATTTTGCGCTCAGTGCTAGTGACGCGCCACAAATAAACAACAAGCAAATTAAAATATCAAATTAACAGCTGTCATGATGAAAATGACTCCTATTCCGCCATCTACAAGCAGTGTTGCCAACCAAAAAGAATTTTCCCCCTATATTTAGGAATAAATTTGTATGAGATGCGTTTCTTAGAATGGAGAATTTTTTTAACGTTATTTTATAACGGGTGTTCTTTTAATTTTGGCGTCAAAGTTGATGGTGACAAGTTATTTATTGTGAACGCACCACAATTTTGATTATTTGCTCTAAATCTTTTGTCGCCTATTCCAATAGATCACGTTGTTGTGTTGACCTATCATACTGGTAAGTTCGAAACCTCGAAAACAAGGTTAGGTATGGCAAGTAGAAATGTCAAATTGACAGCTGTCACGATGAAATGTTTCACAATTAAATTTTCATGGCCAACTGATTTAAAAAAAAACCACTCTTTATTTATTACAGGGCTAGTGACGAGCCACAATAAACAACGAACAATCCGCCATCTGCAAGCAGTGATGCCAACCTAAGAATTTTCCCTCTAAATTTAGGGATAAATTTGTATCAGAGATGTTTCTTAGGGTGAGGAATTTTTTAAAAGTTTTTTCATATTTACAATGCCACAAAACGTGCAACAATAGACAACGAACATTGCGCCACCTACGAGCAATTTTGCCAACTTTGAGATTTCCCCCTAAGTTTAGAAATAAATTTGTACGAGAGGTGTTTCTGGAGCGCATTTTTTTTTTAAGATTATTTTATATTTTCAGTGTTAGTACGCACCGTAATAAACAACGAACGTTGCGCCATCTACAAGCAGTGTTGCCAACTTAAAGAACCCCCTCCCCTAAATTTAGAAATAAATTATAGGGAGGTGATTTTAGAGAGGACAACTTTTAAAGGTTTACAGTACTAGTGAACGCGCCACAATTAATAACGAACATTGCGTCACCTACAAATGGTGTTGCCAACTTAGAAATTTCCCCCCTACATATAGGGATAAATTCAAATGAGAGGTTAGAAGGGAAACTTTTTTAAGGGGGAAACTAAAATAACAATATACAGAGTTAGGTGAAGAACAGAAACCAAAAGAAGATCGACGATTGAAATATAAATGAAGTAAATAAGAATACCATGGAGAGAACATGAAAAATGTTATTAAAAAAAAAACACTAGAAAAATGAAACAAATAACATCGAAGTACAAAGAACAAAATGAACTAAAACCAAAAGAAGACCGACGATGACCCTCCGGATTTTTTTTAAATGAGCAACGAAATGCCGAGAATAATCAAAATAGAAGAGAATAAGTTAGATAACAAAATGGATAAAGCGATGAACAGAAAACGACCAGAAGTTCGGGCGTTTTCATCTCACAAAGAGTGACCGAAATAAAAATGACATAAATTAAAAAATTTGGATAAAAAAAAACAAATGAAGAATGAAAAAAACAACAACGAAACACGAAAAATTATAGAATATCGAGATTTAAGAGATTGAGAACTATACCGCAATTTCGTTTAGTTTTTTCTTACTATTTTGATTGTTGACGCTTCTCTACATCGAAATACGACGAACAAAACAAACGAAAAACAAGAATATCGACGATTTATAACAATCAACAAAAACAACTAAACTAATTAACAATGAAATATACAGGAAGCAAAAGGAGATGGACGATTGAAATATAAATAAAGTAAATACGATTGCAATGGAGAGAATGGGGAAACTTTATAAAAAGAAAAACAAAAGAAAAATGAAATAAATAATGTCGAAAAACAAAGAATAAAATGAACGAAAAACAAAAGAAGATCGACGATAATCCTGCGGGAAGAATATTTGATAAGAAGAAAAAAATTTAATAAACAACGAAATACTAAGAATAAAATAAAAATAGAAGAGAATAAGCCAAACAACGAAGATGAACAGAAAACGACAAAAGTGGACAAAAGATGGACAGTTTTCATCTGACAGAGCGACTGAAACAAAATGACGTAAAATACAAAGAATAAAATGAACGAAAAACAAAATAAGATGGACGAAGATTTTTTTTTTTTTTAATAATTGAATAAGCAACGAAATACAAAGAATAATAAAAATAGAGGAACATAAACTAAATAAGAGAATAACAATAGAAGATCGATAGATTTCATCTCACAAAAATTTCGATAAAAAAGACAAACGAACGAAGTACTAAGAATAAAATAAAAATAGAAGAGAAGAAGCCAAACAACGAAATGTATAATTAGGTGAACAAAAAACAACAAAAGAAGCTTGGATAGTTTTTATCCGACAGAGTGACTGAAACAAAATGACGTAAACGCAAAAATTACGATTAAAAAACAAATGAAAAATGAAAAGAACAACATCCAAGCACGAAGAACAAAAGAATATCGAAATTCTTTAATGAAATATTGAAGAAAATCAAAAGGTTAAGAACTATACCCCAATTTCGTTAAGTTTTTGGCGCGATGAACAAAATAGACGAAAAACAAGAATATCGACGGTTTTTTGACAAACAACAACAACAACAAAAACTAAACTAAATAACAATAAAATAAACAGAGTCGGGGAACAGGGAGCAAAAGTCCAACATTGGCTGCCTGATGAAGGGGCTTTAAAAGGTTTTAGAACAATAACAGAATCAAAAAAAAAATAAATTATAATTTCCTCGAACGAAAATAGAAAGCCATCAAACGAATCGCTACCAAAGAGTAGTCAATTAGGCAGAAGCAAGAACAAAGAATTTGCAAATGAAGAAGAAGAAGAAGGAAGGAAGATTTCGAAAATTGTAATGGATAAAACAATAAAAGGAAAGCACATTTAAAATGGCTGGGGATATTTGAAAATCGTCCCAGAACGTGACGATCGTTTTTACAAGGAATCGCCTGAACATATCGGTTTCTTCCGAAAACGTAAAACGCTTCATTTTACTTGCAACGCATCGCAGATAAATTTTTTACTTTAATTAACAAGGCAGCTATTTGCACGGACGAATTTCGGAAAGATTTTGACAGATAAATTCACGTTGATTAAAAAAATACTACTCTAGAAGCCAAACCCTGTATAATATACGAGGGATAAAAATAAAATACTCACCGAAACTCGAAATCTCGTGGGAAAATTGAAGGCGGCATCCAACGTATCCAAGGCAATCACGAAGGGCGTCGCGACGGTGTTCCTGAGTGACTTCATCACAGCTAGTAAGAACGTGGAAGATACTAGGACGAGCGCTATCCATTCCACCACGTCGGGAATTTGCCTGCCGGGGGTTAGCTGGAAAAGCTGGTCGAAGGTTTTCCACACCCCCCGCCACTGCATCACGCAGATGACGCTGTAGACGTACGTGTGCATCCTCCTGAAGACGATGAAGCGCATCCGCTTCTTAACCCTGCGGTCTTTATCCACGTAGTCTTTCAGGAATTGACGCGTCAGCAAAAAGCACAGGTGGATGATGATGCTGAAGAGCAGGGATTCGTAATGCGGGAAGAAGTAGGCGTGGAAGTCCATCAACATCCAAGTGCCCCGCCAGAAGCCCACCACCAACGGGGCGATCAGTATTATGGAAATCACCGAATCGACGGTGCACATGAGACACTTCTTAATTTTGAAGAGGATCTCCTGGTTTTCCCCATACTTCTCGCACTTGTCTATTTGGAGGGTTTTCGTTTTTAAATCGAGCGTCTCTTTCAGATCGTCCATCCTGCCCTCCGTCGCTCACTGAGGAACAAACAACTATTGTGATTAATATGCGACGATTTTTTTGTTTTATTCATATTTTTTTTTGCTCCGGGAGACGATAGTAGTATTTGTACGTATTTCACATTTCGATTGCAACAGAGCATCGGTCGACCCGAGGGGTCATCGCTTGTTTGGCAATGCGGAACAAACCGGAAAACAACGTTGAGCTGGTTTGGAAATTGCTGTGCAAGTCCAAAAAATTCCGAAATTGCGAAACGGAGGTCAGCCGACCAGCGGGCGGCGATTTCAAAGGATTTTTAAAAACGTAGAAAACTCGTGATTGATAGGATAGGGAACAAAAAAGGCACGAACAAAACAAAAATTGGCTGATAAAAATAGCTCGAAGCAATTACTCATGGCCAAAGCGAAAATGTTGCCTTTAAACGTAGCTAAAAAAATAAAACACAACTATCTCTTGTTTATCCAAACAAACGAATTTTTTGACTCACTTTTTCCCCCATAATACAACCTGTATATTATTTTCTTAATTTTATTATTTCCCTGTCGTGACCTAAAAGTGCAGGGGATTAAAACGCATGATTTTTAATTTATGTTATTTATGTACATGTACAGGACGTTCCATCAGGATTGACACGCATTGCAAATTTGTCAAAATGCAATTACTAAAGTAATGATTCAACGCAAATTCCAGTGGCGTGGCGAATAATTTCAGCAAAATTTTAATTTGGTGCTTCCATTTTTAAAGCCATTTGAGTTTTGGCCCGGGATTATTTTTTTTATTATTATTACTGGAGATAAGCTGACTTGACACGTTAATGCGAAAATCAATGCGCTTAGGTATAGCACGCAATCGAAATAAGAAAAAGATAAAGAACGATTTAAAGAGAAACTCCAAAGGGTGTCAATGACTCTGCAATTTTCCACCTGGTGCTTAAAAAATTGATTTGCATTCGGAGCGTTTTAATTGGGAAGAAGGACGAGTTCGTCTAAGGAATGCCAAAATGTACCTGAGCTTTGACTTGGCAGTTTTCGGCATTTGACTTACGCCGCCGTACACGCGCACATCCACCCTCACACACACATCAAAGCACACCCCCAAGACGACGACGATGCGATCGATACCGTCGGTGGAAAACGCTGCCAAATGTGAAATACTTACGGAACTGTCTCGTCGAACAAACATTATCTGCCTCTGAAACTATATCAGACTTTAATAATCAAACTCTTTGAGATAAAATTTTGACCTACATTCATTTGGAGTCGAGTGGTTTCCGTTGAACGAGTTGATGGAACGGATGGATAAACCCTCGTTTAATTGCAAGTCACAGATAAAATTGATGTGATAAATAAATTGTACAAACAAAGACATTGCGAATAGATACGGATATTCTATGCTTGCGTTTAGATAAAGAGAGAGCCTTAAATCCAATGCGTGATACTTTGGAAGACGTACCCAAATTAAGCTATTAGGATTCGGGACCAATTTCCCGTTTCATTTTACGTAGGGATCAACGCTTCAAAAGTGTAGGTCTGGTTGCCTAAATAACTGGCAGCGACGGTTGTAGACGGCAAAGAAGTAACAGTTTTTTTTTTTTTTTAACAAAAGGTAGCAGCTTTCAACATAACAACTAAAGAAAAAAAATGCTGTTTCTACCTTTTTCTTCACCTGCAACTGAAGATGCCGCCGCAGCCAGTTAGTTAGGCAACCATACTTACCCATTTGAAACGTAGACCCCTACGTAAAATTAAATGGCGAATTGGACCCGTACCTCCGTAGCTTATGTATTTTGAAAGAATTTCTGAGGCATTGAATCCTCGTCCTACAGATACCGACGGTAAAGAAGATTAAGTCTGCGAAGGTGCATTCGAAAATTTGAAGGTCAAAGAATTTGCACAGAATGGATCTTGATCGTAAAACTTGACCTGGTGCTGAATTAATTTAAGACCTTATTCCTCCGGAATTAATCTTTAAGACTTTGGCTAATCCTAAGGGCGTCTAAATCGTTTTGCTGAGGTAGATTACTTTGGCTGCATTTGCGGTTTATGTCTTCCTCTGTTTCGATTGGTTATATCTTTGTCGTCTTCCTTTGTTTCTTACCCATAATAGAACCCACAATTTTTTTTCGTACCAAGTCCCAAGTCCCAACCAACTCAGACGTCGTGCTTTTATACAGTTAAAATTAGCGAATCTGAAGAGACCAGACGACTAGGAATACTTTTTCCCAATCTGCCAAAAACAGAATGGCCAACAATAGCAATCGATAACCAAATAAGTACCTTAACTGCACCAGATCTAGCTAGAGCAACCAAAAAAATAAGAAGGAAAAAATCCCCTGGACCCGACCAAATCCCCCCTCCCCCCAGAAGTGGTGAAGGCGACCGCCTCAAGCAACCCAGGAGTCTTCCTACAAGTGCTGAACAATTGCATAAAAGAGGGGAACTTTCCAAGCTAAACTGGTACTAATAGAAAAACCACAAGCACAACCCGAGAGAGCTACTTACGGATCAATCTGTCCCATAGACGTAGCTACTCGAAACATTAGTTAAAATAAGACTCACGGAAGAATTAGAAGGTAAAAAGGCGCTGCACGAAAATCAGTACGGATTCAAATCAGTAAAATCCACACTCAGTGCTCTCAGAAAAGTAATGGAGTACGCTAGACGTCCTGAATGCTTGGGGGAGAATCCTGGAAGCCTTACAAGAAGAAAATATAGACCCATATTTTGTAAGAATTATTACCATCATTACACCAACAGAGAAACGAAAACAGATGACCTGCGGAGTTCCACAGGGGTCCGTGCTAGGGCCGACCTTGTGGAATATCCTACGCAACAACGTACTACGTACGTACATGGGACAGGGAATCCAGCTGATGGCCTATGCAGATGACCTAGCGATCGTGGTGAATGCCAAAACGCCGAGCCTTCTAGAACAAAGAGCGCTGTAAGCGGTAAGTAAAGCTATGACGCTCAAGCTCGACACACAGAAGACCGAGATGGTCATACTAACTGGAAAAAGAAGTCTGAGCCAACTAACGCTAAACGTAGAAGGTTCTAAGATCCACAGTAAACAAAATATAAAATACCTGAAGGTGCACATCGACAAGGGCACGAGGATGAATAGAGTATACGAAAAGGCACACAGCTCTAGCAAGACTAGTGCCCAACATAGGAGGCTCATGCCCTAAAAAAGGAAAGTTCTATCCATGGTCGTATATTCGATCATCTTGTATGTAGCACCAATCTGGGCACAGGCGCTAGAGTACAGGCACTACGAAAATTTGTTGGAAAAACTGTACACAACGGCATACAGCACCGTACCTACGGAGGCAATATTGGTCATTGCAGTAACCCCGCCCATCAAACTCAGGGTACAGGAAAGGATAAAAGTATAGAAGGAAGGACATCATGCTTTAAAAGAGGCACGCATGGATCTAATGAGGATGTGGCAGGAGAGATGGAGTAAATATAACGCATGGGCAAAAAGCATGATGTCCACAGAAGTGGACTTTTATATGACACAGGCATTAACAGGCCATGTGGTTTTCGAAAAATATTTAAACAAGATCAAGAAACAAGACAACGCAACGTGCTGGTTCTGCACGGAGGCAGACACACCAAAGCATACACTGTTCGTCTGCGAGGAGTGGATGGAGACAATGGAGATGGCAAACGCCGAATGTGAGAAAGATATCACCAAAGAAAATATCGCAGATATCATGCCAACAAACGCGAAGCATGGCAAGAATGTTGAAGACCATAATGGAGGCCAAATGGAAAGAAGTGGGAAGAAGAACATGAGGAATGGGACGTACATCGGAAAGAATACTGGAAGTAGTATGCGAAATTCTTGAAGCAAACCGGCGAAGTTTCCGATGTCAGAAATCGCAAGACTTTTGATGTTTTCCGGAGGGTGGCGGGTTCTCGGGGAGATCGCTACCACAACATCCAAATAAGACTGCAAACTAATCAAAAGATAAGACTGAAAAATGCCTAACGGCGGATTTCCAGAAACAAGCAGCTGCGAGAGAGGAGTAGGAGTTTTAGTTGGTTGGAGACCTTAAGAAAGGCTACGACGCCATCGACGTGGATTTCCGTTGATGGTGTCTTTTGAAGATTTCTCCAAGCCTATTAAAAAAAAGAAGACTTTAGATCAGGCAAAGGCTAAGGCGTCTAAATCGTTTTGCTGAGGTAGATTACTTTATGGGTCTTGGCTGCATTTATGTTTCCTTCTGTTTCGATTGGTTATCTCTTTGTCGTCTTTCTTTGTTTTTTACCCATAACAGAATCCACTATGTTATTCTTACAATTTTTTTTGCTTACTTTACGTGTCAAAAGTTCCAACCAACTCCGACGGTGTACGTTTATACAGGATGTCCATTTTAGATCATGACCCCTGAAGACTTTAGATAAGGCAACCCATCAATCAAATCAGAAATAACTTCGTGTTACTAACACACCAAAGACACGGAAGTAGAATGGGTTGCCTACTTTGAATTTTCAAGGCGTTTAAAATGGGCACCCTGTATGTATGTCTTACGACGTTTTCTTCTATCAATTCATCTGTTTTTTATTTCTTTTTTTGTTCTCTCTTCTGCCCTGTTATATTTGATACTAGTATTATCGTTCTCGTTACTTTCATCTCCATTCTATTTAGGTTTTCTTCCTCTCTTCTATTTATCATTGTAGTTGTCACTATCGCATAAGTGACAACTAGTCATATTGTATCCAAATTTTATTTTACTTCTTTTTACTGTTCGATGATGTCCTTGAACTATTTTTTCAATTTTTTCTATTACTCTGTTTTATTCATATTTGTCCTATCGTTGTTCTTAAATGTGATTGGAGGAATAAACCGTCTCAAGCAAGTAGGTAGCACTTTCCAAATAACTAATAGAAATTTATAAATAATAGATAAATAGTCAACCATGAATGCACGTGTTAATTTTCCATAAGAAAGTAAACCAGAACGCCCATGGTTATACTACTGTAAGCTGGGGCGTTCCGACTCACTTTCTTATGGAGAGTTTCAAACTAGTATAAAAGGTTGCCTATCGTAGATTTTACTGGGTGTTGGCTGCGGGTTTGTCGCAGGGGAGGGTAAATTCCGTGGCGGCGGTTTATAGGGTATTAAAATTTCCTAAACGGTGGCGGTTTATAAATAACAGGTAGCAGTTTTCAAATAAATGGTAGCGCCCGCCCCCGCAGATCTTGCCCACCAACGCCTAGCAAAAGCCACGCTAGGCAGCCATACATGCAAGCTTGATATATCCATGTAAAATCTCCATAAGAAAGTGAGTACATCTACTCGTTTATCTCCTCCTATTTTATTTCTGATCGATTTCTTTTAAATAATTTAGAATTATACAGGATCACTGTCAAATAACCCGACAAAATGAAACCACTAAAATAAGCGATGTTCGAGAGTATGGGAAAAACGTTAAGAGTTCTTCTAAATAGATAGTTTATAATTAATTAAAAAAATTACGTACGAAATACGATGCCACGTTTTATAAATGCGACAGTATAATAGGATTATAAAAGTTTCTTTATTGATTTCACACTGAAACTAAGCAATGAAACCTATCATGTACAGCTGTGTACACATGTCCGCGCCAAACATGTACTTGAACATGAAATGCAACAATTCATCAAGTATGTACGGTATTCACCAACTGTTCTAGAGTAGCGCGCGAGCCATTCGCCGCGAACCACATTTCCCGTCATCGATCGTTGACCTAAAAACAGAGTTGACGCAAAATGCCACTTAAAGGTCAAGTTCGTGATGTCGCGCCGCCGTATCATAAAACCATTAAAAAGAAGACTTTACGAGGGTATTTTTTTCGTTCATCTGTCCCTCTACTTTTTAACCGGGGGCGCATCATCGTTTCGAGGCTAAGCAAGTTTCAGAAGTAAAAGTTATGATTCAATCATAAACCCGAGCAATTTAGTTTTCATTGAGATTCGAGAAAATTGCTGGCTCTAAACCGCGTCTTTTTTAATATTTTTTTGTGCTTTTCTACCTCTAATTTCTGTTTTGCGATCGTCATTTGTTTTTTTTTTTTTTTTTGTAATCGTGTTTTCGTTTCTTCCTGCTTCCTACCTTTTATTTTACGATCGATTATTTTTTAAATTACTTTTTGCTTTTCACTTTCTTTCTTCACGATCGGTTTTGTTTTGATTTTTTTTTTTTTTAATATTCGTCAGCATTTCTTCTGAACTTTTTTTTCTTATTTTTAAATTTTCTCTGTTGTACACTGTATTCTCTTATATTTAACCTTTGGCTCTTCGATCGTCTTTTGTTTGTTTCTCTGTTCCTTCCCTAATGGGAAAACAGAAACAGAAAATTAACATAAAGAAGTTAATACTTTTTTATATTAATTTTGCTTTTTGTTTTTATTTTCTTCAATGGTTTGTGGTCGTCTTTCTTTCTCTGAATTTATCTTTCTCTTCTTCTGATCGTCTCTTTGATAACATCTGAAATAAATCTCCCTATCAAAGAGCGCATCTTGATTGTCTTTTACTCATTATTGTATATTTCTTTTGTTTCCTCTAAATCGTTTTTTTTCGTTTAGCATTCACCTCGATTGAATATTGCTTTGTGATCGTCATTTGTTTTTTTTTTTATTTCTTCGTGCTGCCTTTTTACATTCATCTTTTTCCGATCGCTATTTTTTTATCTTTTGCCTCTTTCGATCGTCTTTTGTTTGCTTCTTTTTAATCATTTTTTTTTAATTGCAAGTGAAGAACAAAATTAAATTGTAATTAAAAAAATTAATTATTTCTCGAAAACTAAAGCGGAAAGAATTTTCTTTACTTATGTATTTCCCATACTCTCGGACGTCGCTTCTTTCGGTGGTTTCATTCTGCCGGGTTAATTGACAGTCACCCTGTATAATTTCTGTCGTGGTAAAGACGGGAAATTTAAAATAAAACAATCGCCAATTTAAAAATATTTATTTATCGTATGAACACAGGGCGTCTGTTAAAACAGAGCGCGCGCTTTTTTTTCGAAACGTTAGTAACAAATGTCTGCGCCGTTTTAATACACGCCCCCATAAAACCATTTACTCATTATATCCTAAATATACTCGTGTTGTACAACTTGAAAGTTTACAAGTGTACGCTCAAGTGTAAATTCAAACCTCTAGAAACTTAATACTGTCTAGATACGAGGGTCATCCATTAAGTAAGTTCAAAGGTTTTATAAAGACACGAGAAGTAAAGGACTAGCGCTGAGTGGGACTGTTGGGCGAGGATGTGCTATCCACCCTCATCCTCCTCATCCTCAGATAAATGTTGGCCGATCATCTCTTGGAAAAATCGTCTCGGCAGATTTGGGCTTCCTTACAAGTACATGGACTAAGTAATTTTTTTAATAGTACTTATGTTGAATACTTGTGCTTGTACTTGTAAGATATAAGGTTTTCCTATTTTATGTTTGGGTACTTAGGATGCCTGTCATTTAAATACTTCCTTGCACTTACTTACTTATTTGGATGGCCCTCGTATAACTCGTATGAAAAATTGACTAGTCTAAAAGTACTCGGACAACATAAAAAAAATAACATAATGCTAACAATCACGTGATTAAATTCTAGTACTTATATCTCTGACTGATTAAATACTAACTAGCACCGGAAGTAGCCCTGTATGAATCGCGTTGTTTTAATCACACGAAATGAACGCGACGAAAGTATAAAAATAATATTGTATGGACAACGGAGATTCAACAGGCAAACACTTCCGGCTCCGTCGTTAAATATCTTAATCTAAAAACTTATCTACAGTACTATGTAGATTTGAACACCTTTTTTGAAAAGAGCACGTCACACGTCTTATTAAGTGCGTTGCCACGTATTTTTTAGAATTTTCGTTTGCTTGTCACCAAGCCGTAAGAGTGCCCTTTATTTAGAACGCTTCCGAACGATTGACTGACTTAATAACAATATAGGATGGAAGACATAATAACAAAAAGTTGTGAACATAGCAAGAGGAAGCCCAGAGTGGACATTAACAAGGAAAATTCTGTAGGTTTCTCGAATTTCTCCACGTCCACGTACATTTCGAATCAAAGTATGCTCAGCTTTTCAATTAAAATTACGCAGGTATTGACTAACTTCACACTGGCAGGTACGTAAAGCGAATTTGAAAGAACGTATGCAGACAAGACTTGTAACTTGTAGACTGACTAATTTAAGGGGGCGCCCTAATATGCAGAAGAAAAAACATTATCGTCCTATAGTAAGGTATCCATTTTTGAGGCACCCTGTATATGCTAAAAATGGAGTGAATCAAAAAATAAGAAATAAGACAGTAATCTTTCTATCATATTCTAAACTTACACGATTAAAATCCCTGTTGATGTCCACTGGGCTTTAAAACTCGATAATTGACGAGGAATTGAGCACGGAGGTGAGGACGATATTTTACGAAAAGTCGAGATTTTCAGAAATTCACGTGGTTTAAGAAATCTAACTAAATTAGATCACAATAGTTTTGCTCTACTTTCAATTACTTCTACTTGATTAACGAATGTAACGATTTTTTTTGTTTAGAAATCGAGTACAAGGCAACCAACAAGTGAATCTGCATAATTAGTTCTCGAATAGAGCGGCACTTTGACAAATCAAATAGGTTCTCATGATGGCAAGTGTAAACTTGTATATATTACTATTTTTGATTGTTTTATATTCATTTAAAAAAAAAAAAAACGTCTATTTTTAATTTTATTACGTTTCAAAATGATGTAAGTTTTAATTGTGGAAAAGTTAGATCCAAAACATGGCCGTGATTTTTCCTTTTTCCTTTTGATATTTCCCCCCTCGCCCCCATAAGATCTAGACCCCAAGCGTGCGTACTCATTGGTTTATAAGTTGCCCCTTGTATTTTGAAACGAAACTGAATACTTTTGGGTAAATCGTTTCTTAAATATTCAAATAATACTAATAATAGCAAAGGGCTTTACTGATCAACATAACAGTTTTAATTGATGAACATAATTTTTAAATTATACTTTAGCTTTCTACCTATACAGCGTGTGGCATTTAACCGAATTTATTCAATAACGCTCATCCTGTATATATAAATATATGAAAAAATATTTTACACAAAAGTTTCATCTTTAATTAAAAATTATTTTCAAATATACAGGATGTCTCTATTAGTCTGTGCGTTATTTGAAATGAAACATCCTCTATTTTATAACGAATTTGAGTTTATCAGATTATTTTAAGGTAAGTTTGATGAAGGTTCCATGCACATACCTAACTCCAAGAGTTTTTTTAAGATATTACGCCTTACTTATGGATTTGGGAAAATGCAGATAAAGCTTTTATAATGATTATCTTCTTAACGAAAGCAGATATTATTATTTTTATTAAACAGGCTCTCCATTTTGGCAAGAATTAAAAAGGCAATTACTTTTTTTTTAATGGAACTGTTTTTTTTTGTCGTCGTTGGATGCTCCATAAAATTATCTTTCAATTGGCTATACACTTCCCTAAACCAATTATTGACGGTTCAGGAGATATTTAATATTATTTCTTCATTTCTATATTTTAACATATTAATCAAAATCAGGTTTGAATATTTCACTGAAACGGTTTACTTGTTTTAAATACAATGTTAATTTGCTCTTTATAAGAAATTTGTTGTACTGAAGGAGTCTTTAATCCAAGAGGAACGTGTGGACATGATTTTCGTTCTTGGGGAATGTAATAGAAATCCTCTCTTGGCGGCCAGAATGTTATCCTGCCACACATTTTGATCACTCTCCAACTCCTTCGGAATTATAATTTCAGGACAAACAAGTCATTTTTCGTCAAAAGCGATGATTTGCTTTGACTCTCTGATTCCAGTATCAATTTCTACCGTAGGTGATTCTGCTAATCACAGAATGTACGTGAATAAGAAAGATTTTTTCTAATATGTTCGTGTTTATTAGATAGGCAGTCGTAATTCTGGTAGTGTCACGTCTATTTTTGTTTAAGGAAAATAAACACCAAAATATTTCTCTTATTTATTTCCTAAATTGGTTAGTAGGTACACCTATCAGTAAAATATACTTATACAGGGTTTTCAGAATTGATTGTAACCCACGTGACCTGATAGTTGGGCAAGAAACAAAAGACAAACGGATCAGAGGTTTGCGGTAGCGTTAAATTTAGGACTCGTTGCTTTTCGTTAAACTTATACAGCGTGTGGCATTCAACCGGATTTCTTCAATAACGCCTCTTCCTATTGAATATATGAATATTTAGTTTCGTCTTTAATTTAAAATTATTTTGAAAAATACAGGATGTCTTGATCACTCTCTAACTCCTTCGGGATTGTAATTTCAGGAGAAACTACTTCTTTTTCGTCAAAAGCCTTGACTCTCTGATTTCAGCATCAATTTCTACCGTAGGTACTTCTACTTGGGTTTCCAAAATCTGCGCTTGGTTTTCAGATTCATCTGGAATATATTTTAATGTCAATTGATCTTTTTGACCTTCATCTTCAACTTGTGCTTCGAAAATCCATGGAGATTCAGTTGGAATCACTTCAGAAATATCTTGATTTTTCAACAACAAAATCGCTTTGTTTGGTAAGCTCTAAATCAGAGATTTCTTGAAGAAGAGTGGAAGTATGTTTGAATTCCGGTTGTTTCTCTGCAAGGATGAATTCTCTGACGAGATTTAGATCGATCTGCTTGGTGCTTATTAGATTATCTGAGTCGTCGGGTGAGTGTGGCTGATTTTCGATACTAGAGGTAATTAGTTTTTCGGGTGATTGTTCAGCAATCAGTCAATTTCGCTTCTTCGGCACCCAACACAGATTGAGGGTCTTCACTTATTGGAGGTAATACGACGTGTGCTGCATTTTCAACTAAACTAAAGACTGATCAGGTTCTTCTTTCTGTCCATCAACTTCATAACCAATTGAGTCTTGTATATTTATGGGTTCTTCAGAGTCGAAGGAGTGAAGAAGTTTTAACTCTTTCTCTGTAGGAGGTGCGAAATTGAATTTTTTTCGTAAATTCTATGAATATCTGTCATTTCGTCACTGACAGTATCTGGTTTCGTTATTACTTCAGGTTCGAGTTGTACCTTTGTACAATTTTACTTTGTGCTCCGATCCAGGATGAGTTTGGATATCGTCTGTTAATTTTTCGCCCTGTTTATTACTCATGCGCTCAAATCATTTGACAAAATCTAAAACCTCCTGAACGATCGTTTGCTTAGTCGATTCATCTTCTTTAGGAGTTTCTTCCGTTGGTGCGGTGCGCTTCTCCTTTAGGTTCTAGATTTACTGCTTCTTCCTTACCAGTAGGTCGTTCCTTGTTGGATTGAGTTTCGCCAGACGGAATCTCTTCTATTCCTTTTACTAACGTACTAGTTTCCTGCAACTCTCTGACTTCTTGATCTTCAACATTTTCTGCTTCCTCTGGTGGAATGGAAGGTACTTCTTCATCAACAGTTTCTTTCACGCTTTCCTCCGGTTTAATTAAGTCTACTGCTTGAGATTCAATAAGAACACTTAGCGAGGACAAGTCTTGACTGACTAATTTTTCAGCTTCACAAAATCTAGATTTTCTTTCTTCATGGATTCGGTTACTAGTACATCTGTCGTTTTGATGTGTTCTATTTTTATTTCAGAAATAATTTCTTCTTTTGGTGTTGGGTGCTGGTCGGGTTCTTCTGATTGCATAAAAATTGGAATGTTATCTTCTGAATCTGAAGGGATTTCAGCTGATGAAATATCAGTAACTAAGTGTAACTGATTGTTCAGGTTCTGGCTTGTCAAATTCGTGTTGAGGAGCCACATCAGCAAATATATTCGTTTTTCCTGATGATGACGAAAAGTTGCACGTCATTTATATTATATTCATATTCAGCATTTTAAGAAGGGTGAGCCAACATAGCAATTTCCAACGAAATACCCAGAAAGACCGTTTTAGACCACACTGTATATACTGTGTATACAGTTTATATTGTAACAAAAATGGTGTGAAGAAACTGTAAATATATGTCCAGACAGCCAAACATTTCTAGCTTTGTACAGAAACTGTACAAAAATAAAAAGAAAAATCACGTCATGTATCGAATCTGATTTTTTCCATTTCCGTTATGACAGGACTTCTTTGCAATAGAAAACCCTAAATGATTTATGATCTCAGGATTGGCCAAACTTTATTCGTATACACAATTTTCTGAAAAGGACGAAACTGTGGAATACAAATTCTAAGAAAAACTACTAATAGAGCAGCACGACTTTTAAAAGTAGCATTTTCAATATGCTTTGCATGAATCTCTTGGAAATAATCTTTACCCTCCCCCCCCCCCTTACTTCTACATGAAAATTCTATTTAAAAAGGGAGTCTTTACTCGTCGATTTCAGCAAAGTGTTTACGTTTAAGCAGATCAAATAGAGCGGCACGTCAATTCGTAACAATAACAAATAATTTATTATTATACATTACTCTTCAAGGCTATTTGCAAAATAAGGCCGCTTCGATCTTTAAACTTCACCACTTTTTAAATGCGTTCAACAAACACTTAACAAGGATTCTCAAAATTTAACTTGAAGGCTTCTGGTTAGAACCGCGTTATGACTGCTTTTACTGCCGACGTTTCGTTCTCCATTGCAGAAGAATCTCCTCAGGTCTGCTGCTGCTGCTGGTAGTGTCTCATCGACTGACGAGAAATAGCAACAACAGCGCCAGCAGCAGCAGCCCTGATGGAGTTCTTCTACAATGGAAAACGAAACGTCGGCAGTAGAAGCAGTCGTTTCAATCGGAAACCAATTCAATTAAGGATTCTCAAAATTAACAAACCTAATTCCCTAATTATAAATCAAGGGGCATTCACATTTGAGGCCTCAGGCATTTGCAATGAGTGTTTAGCACTTGAATTAAGCGTAATTAATCAAAGTAGGCCGATTGGTTTCTCCCCTCATCCCCCCCGGCCCCCTCGTCGTAATCGATCACCACTGAAAATCGTCTTCGTTTGGATGAATGATTGGATGAATGACGAGACGTAATCGCAGGGACAAAGTGGTCGTGTCATTCTGCTGACGAGACGCACTGATTTTCGTTCACGCGTTTTTTCTTTTCTTTATTATTGGACATAATTACACTTACAATACTGACGTAATGACGACGCAAGTTAAGTCTTGTTTAGTCCGTGTCGGAATCCGCGTTCGTGACGGATAAAGTCGAGCCAGGATTTAACGTTACGCACTGCAAAAAAAAAAGAAGGAAGAGTTTATCGAATTTATCAAAAAAAGATCTCGAATAGACCGACGAAAGAAGAGACTTCATAGGGAAGGATAACTCGTGATATTGGGGCGTAAAATATGCCGAAATGTTTACGACGGACACGTTGCTTAGGGGACTAAACTTTATTTTTCGCATTTCGTACAACAACGTATCATATTAATATCCTCAAAATCGCACAGTAATGGACAGTAATGGGTTACTTTACAACATAGCAACTATTACAGCACAGCAACGTATTAACCACTATTATTTTTTTAATTTCTATAAACAACGATGGCTTAATTTCCGCGGCCGTGGTCCATAATTGAAATGGCTTCCGATTGGAACCACCTCACAATTGCTTCTACTGCCGACGTTTCGTTCATCATTGGAAAAGAACTTCCTCAAGGCTGCTGCTGCTGCTGGTGGTGTTATTGCTACTTCCCGTTAGTCGATGAGACTGCTGCTGGCGGTGTTGCTGCTGCTAGTGGTGTTGTTGCTACTTCCCATTAGTCGATGAGACTGTAGCAGCAACACCACCAGCAGCAGCAACACCGCTGGCAGCAGCAGCGCCGAGGAAGTTCTTCTTTAATAGAACGAAACGTCGACAGTAGAAGTATTCGTGACGCGGTTCCAACCGGAAGCCAAATCAATTATAAACATCAATGGTGACTGTCATTAATGTGACGGTGACTAACGTCACCTCTATTAGACATTAATAAAATCAAATTTCGCATGAAGTGGCAAAGAATGGTATACGCAATCACATTAGAAAAGTGTTCTCTAAACTCGTGTGGCCTTTTAAATCACGCGCTCGGTCGTATTCAGATAAGCCAAACTCGTTTAGTAAAACTTCACTTTTCTAAACTCGTTGCGTAATAAACTATTACAATACAATTTAATATAAAATGCTAGGAATTCTTAATGCGGAGATTTGAATTGTTTTCGTGTTAGTGATTTATTTCGTGTTGTAGTGATTTATTTGTATACCTGTCAAAGTGAGGCCGTTACGGGACGCGGAAGACGGTTTGGACATTTTTTTTCTATTTCATATTTTCTATTTTTTCCTGAATGTACTGCCTTTCTGGTTTTAGGATTATGATTTCGAGTAAAGCTTTGAGATGCATTGCTATTTATATATACTGTTCAACAGCAATCGTTTTCCGAAAACAGGGTCGAAAATAGAGGTATTGCATTTGTCCAAACCATCCCCGTACCCGGGGATGCTTTGGACGTCAGTCGGGGATCATATGGACGAATGGTTGTTGATCTGGTAAAATGAAAAAGTACACAAAGTTATAGAAATTTATTGTAGGCAGAATCCTGAAAGGTCAACGTTGAAATATAACATGTCTTTGAATCTTGATCGCTTTTGGCAGAATCGAAAACACTTGAGTAAAAGTTATGAAGGAAGAATCTTCTGCTGTTGGTTGAAAGCGGTTGGAAGGAAGCAGCCGCTCGTAGAACTTTACTTCATGCCCATCGTGGAACTTCTTTTCTACTCTACCCACGTAGTTCATTGCAAACTTGCCCTTTTTCGACGGTACTTTAACAATTAGCCACGAATCAATTGCTTTAATTCGTTTGAAAATCCTTTCTGGAACTAATTTTGTAGGCATTTTATCAACGCCATCTGTTTACATATTCACGAACTAATTTTCATTTTTACGATGTTCCTTTGAGTGTAAAATTTCTGAACTGTTTTTCATGGAAGAGTTTTTTTTTTTAAACGCAGCCGGCGCCATCTGTTAACGCTTGGTAATTTGTTATGTATCTATCCTTTTTCTTTTTAGGATTTCATAGCGTCCTTTTGAGAAACGAAAAACGCGGGATGGGATGACGGTACCTTGTCAATATAGTAGCTTTACTGCTAACGTGTTGCCAACGCCATCTGTTTACATTTTCATGTACCAATTCCCTGAATTCACTTTCAAATCTCGTCTAAAACGAATTTTGTCTGTTGTTTATCGAAGTAATGTCTTCATCTATTTATGAACACTTTATCAACGCCACCTGTTTACACTTTTACGAACTAATTTTCTTTCATTTTTACGATGTTCCTTTGGGCACAAAATTCCTGAACTATTTTTCCTGGAAGAGTTTTTGAAAATGTTGCCAACGCCATCTGTTAACGTTTCCAAGAACCAATTCCTTGTGAATTTATTTTAAATTCTTTTCTGGAACTAATTTTGTGGACATTTTCTCAACGCCATCTGTTTACATTTTCACGAACTAATTTTCTTTTCACTTTTACGATGTTCCTTTGAGCATAAAATTTCTGTACTGTTTTTCGTGGAAGAGTTTTTTCTTTGACAATGCAGCCAGCACCATCTGTTAACGTTCCCACAAACCAATTCCTTGTGAATGTATTTTAAATTATTTTCTGGAACTATTTGTGGACATTTTATCAGCGCCATTTGTTTACACTTTCACGAACTAATTTTCTTTTCATTTTTGCGATGTTCCTTTGAGTATAAAATTTCTAAACTGTTTTTCAACCAGCGCCATCTGTTAAGGTCCCTGTGAACCAATTCCTTGTGAATTCATTTTAAAATCCTTTCTGGAACTAATTTTGTGGACATTTTATCAACGCCATCTGTTAACACTTGCACGAACTGATTTTCTTTTCATTTTTACGATGTTCTTTTGACCATAAAATATCTGAACCATTTTTCATGAAAGAATTTTTTGAAAATGCAGCCAACGCCATCTGTTAACGCTCCGTAACTTCTTATGTATCTGTCCTTAGGTTTTCATAGCGTTCTTTTGGGAGACGAAAACGCGGGATGGGATGACGGTACCTTCTCAATATAGTAGCTTTACTGCTAACATGTTGCCAACGCCATCTGTTTACATTTTCATGTACCAATTCCCCAAATTCACTTTCAAGTCTCATCTAAAACGAATCTTGTCTGTTGTTTATCGACGCAATATCTTCATCTGTTTATGGACATTTTATCAGCGACACCTGTTTACACTTTTACGAACTAATTTTCTTTAATTTTTACGATGTTCCTTTGGGCACAAAATTCCTGAACTATTTTTCCTGGAAGAGTTTTTGAAAATGTAGCCAACGCCATCTGTTAACGTTTCCAAGAACCAATTCCTTGTGAATTTATTTTAAATTCTTCTCTGGAACTAATTTTGTGGACATTTCTTCAACGCCATCTGTTTACATTTTCACGAACTAATTTTCTTTTCACTTTTACGATGTTCCTTTGAGCATAAAATTTCTGTACTGTTTTTCGTGGAAGAGTTTTTTCTTTGACAATGCAGCCAGCACCATCTGTTAACGTTCCCACAAACCAATTCCTTGTGAATGTGTTTTAAATTATTTTCTGGAACTATTTGTGGACATTTTATCAACGCCATTTGTTTACACTTTCACGAACTAATTTTCTTTTCATTTTTGCGATGTTCCTTTGAGTATAAAATTTCTAAACTGTTTTTCAACCAGCGCCATCTGTTAACGACCCTGCGAACCAATTCCTTGTGAATTCATTTTAAAATCCTTTCTGGAACTAATTTTGTGGACATTTTATCAACGCCATCTGTTAACACTTGCACGAATTGATTTTCTTTTCATTTTTACGATGTTCTTTTGACCATAAAATATCTGAACCATTTTTCATGAAAGAATTTTTTGAAAATGCAGCCAACGCCATCTGTTAACGCTCCGTAACTTCTTATGTATCTGTACTTAGGTTTTCATAGCGTCCTTTTGGGAGACGAAAACGCGGGATAGGATGACGGTACCTTCTCAATATAGTAGCTTTACTGCTAACATGTTGCCAACGCCATCTGTTAACGTTTTCAAGAACCAATTCCTTGTGAATTTATTTTAAATTCTTCTCTGGAACTAATTTTGTGGACATTTCTTCAACGCCATCTGTTTACATTTTCACGAACTAATTTTCTTTTCATTTTTTTTGCGATGTTCCTTTGAGGATAACGTTTCTGAACTGTTTTTCGTGGAAGAGTTTTTCTTTGAAAATGCAGCCAGCGCCATCTGTTAACGTCCCCGCGAACCAATTTCTTGTGAATTTATTTTAAATTCTATTTTGGAACTAGTTTTGTGGACATTTTATCAACACCATCTGCTCACGCTTTCACAAACTAATTTTCTTTTTCTCAACTGTTTTTCGCGGACGAGTTTTTTTGAAAATACAGCCAATGCCATCTGGTTCCCACGAACCAATTCCTTGTGGATTCATTTTAAAATCCTTTCTGGAACTAATTTAGTGGATATTTTATCAACGCCATCTGTTAACACTTTCACGAACTAATTTTCTTCTCATTTTTACGATGCTCCTTTGAACATAAACTTTCTAAGTTGTTTTTCGTAGAAGAGTTTTTTTTTAATGCAGCCAACGCCATCTCTTAACGTTCCCAAGAACCAATTCCTTGAATTCCTTTAAAAATCTTTTCTAGAACTAATTTTGTGAGCATTTTATTAGCGCCATCTGTTTACATTTTCACGATCTAACTTTCTTTTCATTTTTACGATGTTCCTTTGAGCATAAAATTTCTGAACTGTTTTTCATGGAAGATTTTTTTTTTAAATGCAGCCAACGCCATCTGTTAACGCTCCCACGGACCAATTCCTTGTGAATTCATTTTGAAATCCTTTCGGGAACTAATTTTGTGGACATTTTATCAACGCCATCCGTTTACATTTTCACGAATTAATTTTCTTTTAATTCTTACGATGTTCCTTTGAGGATAACATTTCTCAACTGTTTTTCGTGGACGTCTTTTTTTGAAAATGCAGCCAGCGCCATCTGTTAATGTTCCCGCGAATTAATTCCATGAATTCATTTTATAATATTTTTTGGAACTAGTCTTGTGATTTCCTTTCCTGTGCTGCGTATTATTTTCAATTTGCATAACATCCTCCTCTTTTTTGTTTTACTCGTGAACGCCATCTGTTTACGTTTCCGAGACCTATATTCCAAGTTCCAAGTCACCTTTATTAACATCTTCTATAGATTTAAGACACTCGTCATCTTCATTGTTTTGTTCCCATTCAGAAGAAGAATGTGATGTGATGATTTCTCCGACGTCTTCATCCGAGGAGTCTTCTTCTTTTTCTACTTTCTCCCGTTCTTCTAATATTTTCTTCTGTCCTTTTTATTTGCCCCCCTTTCTTCCAATTTTTCTTTCTCTGGAGTGTCTGTGGCTATTATGCTTTTTCCGCGCTTTCGACCGCTCTTAGATAACTTCCTTGGTCCAAGCTTAGGATACGGGTTTATTTCTTCTGGAGAAACGAAAAAAAACTGGTTGCGTCGATGTGGAAGGGGTTGGTGACTGTGAAGACTGGGTGATTGTTGCCCGAAAAACCATAGCAGCAGGAAGCGAGTAGATTGTTATTGTTTCATTTGGATGAGCTAACATCCAGGAATGAATTGGTGAAGCACCAAATGGCCCAAACACACACCGATCTAGTGGTTGTAGGCGGTTTGAAATATGAAGAGGAAGCGTCAGATTTGTGATTCTATTTCTCGACAAAAATTGATCCCATCCATGCTGAGGTGAGAATCATGATTATCCATTAGCAGTAACACCGGATGGTCTTTATCGCACCTCCCATTATTCTTGAAAAACTTCAGAACCAAAACGAAATTTTCGGCGGTGGTTCAACCCTAAAGCTCCCGGAATTGCACCAGTCATCATTCTATTCTAATCAAAACGGACTCGTGGGAATACGAATACGGGAGGCAAAGCATTTCCATTCCCACCTACGTAACCAGTTCTCCATACTCTGTAGAAGTTACTTGCCCAACCTCCTTTTCACCTTTTTTTCCAATAATCACTTCAGCAGAAGGTACCGGTGGTAGCTCCAGTTTCATCAATGTTGAAAATGTCTCTGGACTGAAACTCCTTTCTTTGCAAGACATTTTCCAATTTATCGAAAAATTCGCCAACGGTGGTTTTGTTGAATGCTGTCATCCTGGCAAGAGATGTTGCCTCAGCTTTCCTTATAGACAATGTAGGGTGCCTATTTATAAAACCAGAAAATTTTTAACTACACTTCACAATTTCATAGACATAGAAACCGATTGTGGCAGCAAAATTCATCTTGCCCCCTGAAATATCCGCCTGTCCATTCTATCCCCGTGTCCAAACCATCCCTAATCTCCCCTACCATCCTTATCTTATACAATTAATACGGAATGATTTCCTTCAAGTAATTTGCATGTTTTCGTCAAGTAAATGCTTCGAAGTTCGCATTTCAACTGATCACGTCAGTTCCGTTTAAAGGTCAAGTTCACACAATTGTTTATTTCGATCATCTGCTGATTTTTTTTAACCAAGAACGTATCATCATTTATTTTCTTTTGTCGGTCTATTCAAGGATCAGCCTCTATCAACCCAATCCGAATTAGGAACGATGGCTCTAGTTGCGAGCAGAATCGTCAAGAAAATAGCGAAACGTTGATGAAGTAGAGAATTTATTTTCTTAAATTAGTACATTGCACCAAAATCAAATCTTGCCAACGTTGTTTACTCTTACCTTACACGGCAAAATTTTTGCGGAATACAAAGAAGCCTGAGATGCTTCTGACATTACAACCTGAAAGAAAATATTTAGATCAATGCGCTTTAAGCTTGTCACGAATTGTTGCCCTGTGTTCTAAATAGGTCACGAAAATGTATGAGAGACTTTCAGTGTGAGTGAAATTAATTAATTTTTTGGTTCTCAAGTAATTTTAACGCTCCCCCTTTCTCGCTCCTTATGTTTTATTTTTTTATATAATTCGAACCCCCTAATGACTCTACTTACCCTTGTTTAAAGCGTTTTTTTTTATGAAAAAAAGAAGAGATGACTTCTTCTTCTTCTTAACAACGTAAAATGACAACCTGTAGAAAAAACAAAATCTTACTTCGGAAATTTTCAAACGCGGAGCATAATCCTCCATCTGTCCAGGATAAGTCCAAGGCTTAAACATTGGTTTCGCTTGGGATGCCTTCCACTCCTCGTATCCAAGCGCTGCCTTGTACACTTGCTTGACAACTTTCGGCGCCAACTTCTGGGTGATTTTGTTCACCAACCACGAAGGTAGTTTACCCCTGGGATCCGAATGCGTGACGTAACCGAGGAAGCTGTCCTGCTTGGACGGCCTCACCACGTACCCTGTGATAAACGACGTCGCTCTAAAACGTTTCCTTTAAAATGGGGTTGCTTCGAAACAAAAGCACGCTCACCTGATGAACCCCTTTCGTGGAGGGTAGCTCCTGTGTTCCACGCTGTGGTTGAAGATGAGTTTCTCCTGTCCCAAGTCCAGCCAGGAGCGTTGGAGGACGAAGTCTCGGTTTTTTACCGTCGTTGGGCAGGACACTGTGGACCAACAAATCTACAAGCACCTTTCTGCGTTTGTGAAAGTGGAAATGATGTCAAAATGAACAGTAATTATTGGTACGAATAAAAACATTCGCTTACGGGCGTAATATCCTACGTCATTGTTTATATTGAGGTATCCGATGTCGACTGAGGTTAACATGTGCTCATCCCAAACTTTTCTGTAGTCCGGGTCGTGGAGAACGTCGTACACCGTTTCCGGGCTGAGATTTTGGAGAATCGCGTGCACCTTAACCATGTTGAAGTTTGAGTTGGGCGCCGATTGCGTCCATACCTAAACAAACAAAAAAAAAAAAAACTTTCAATTTGGTGCCACTTGGAACCATAACAGAAATTTGCTGGATTTTATCTTCCATCAAATTGGGCATTCATTTTTTTTTAATCAAAATAAATCCGAACATTTGTTTCCTGTGATGTAACAAAAAACAAATATATTTAAAAGCCAAACGCAAAACAAACGGTATAGTATTTTTGTTAAAACCAGGACAAGTACTAAAGCGTGTCGTAAAAATTCGTAGAATGAATGAATAAGGTTGTTTTATGACGAAACAAAGTAGGACAAGAATGCTTCGCACGTAAACATAACACCTTGAGAAAGTGTTTCTGTTCGTCTCATCAAATTAAAGTGCGTTTATATAAACACGAAAACAATTTTTGCACGATTAAAATATTTGTGAGCTAAAAACAGATTTGTACACCATTGTTAAAAAAATTCAAGGCATCTTATAAATTATTAAAAATCAAATTAACTGGCGAAGAAACGCTCCCTCAAATTGACATTAATACTTTTTCTTTTCTTTCTTTCTTTTTTCTTTGGACCATATTTTCCCCAAGCCTTGTCAGGGTGGCTATTCGAGAATATCCTACAGCTGCGACCGACTTACATATGTTCAATGCGTTACTTTTTTTATACCAGAAACTTTTCGGCGGTCGAGAGACCCTGTAAATTCTCGAAATCTGTGAGTCACCACCTGTCTTGTGTCATGCCACGACGAGCACATGGAGGGCTCATGGTGGGGACTGGTAGAACGTTTCGCACGAATTACAGGCAGAACGCATTGTTCCGTTGGCCAGGTGCTGCTCTAGCTGTACACTGTACATCTTCAGTATGCTCAAAAATTCCAAGCGCGTCTCCTCGTTGTTACGTTTCGTGTCAGTAATCGTTTTTTTTTTGCAACACGTAAATAATAAGCACACTAAGCGGAAAACAATAGGTAATTATTAACGACATAGTTCGTCATTGCATTTATTATATTTGTTTGGTTTATTAGATGCTGTGTGTAATCACGTCAGGATGTAACACTTATTAATAATTGTTATTCATCTCGTCGTTTGGTACGCAAAATTAATGCGATTTTAATTACGGGTGCGCGCGTGCCTATAAAAAAAAGTCTTGTAATTTTATATTATGCAATAGATTGAAGTTCTTGTAGTTGAGTCACTTCCGGTTTCGCTGCAATGCCCGGAAATAAATTAAAAAAATTAAAGCCCGATTCCTTTTGTAGCGCACCTTTTGTGTAAGTGTAGGTGTTGAGTGACGTTAGTCACAATAACATTTTTTTATAAACTATGCACTTTTATGTTATAAATTCCAACCTTATCTTATATTATATAGGGTGACTGACAATTGTTTCGCCGAAAAAAAAACGAGGATGAGAACCGATGTCACAGATTGCTACTATTTTTTGTATAGGTATAGAGTGACGTTCGTAACAAACCACAATGATTTTTTTCTAGAAACTATGCACACTTATAAATTAAACAGGGTGATTGACAATTGTTTTGTAAAAAAAAACGAGGATGAGAATCGATGTCAGATTACAGTAGCTTTTGTATAGGTGTTGAATGACGTTCCTGACAAGCCACAATATTTTTTTAAATAAATTATTCACTACTATAAATTTTAAACGTATGTAATACAGGGTAACTGACAATTGTTACGCCAAAAGAAAAAACGACGATGTGAATCGATGTCACAGAATGCCAGTGTATAGATGTAGAGTAACGTTCGTAACAAGCCACGATGATATTTTTCTATAAACTATGTATACTTACAAATTAAACCCTTATGTATTATACAGGGTGATTGGCAATTGTTTTGCAAAAAAAAAACGCGGATAAGAATCGATGTCACAGATTACAGTACCTTTTGTACACGTATTGAATGACGTTCCTAATAAATCAATTTTTTTTTTTTATAAATGATACGCTATTATAAATTTTAAACCTATGTATTGTACAGGCTGACTGCAATTGTTAGGCCAAAAGAAGAAACAGGTTGCCAGTACCTTTTCTGTAGATTCAGACTGACATTCATAACAAGCCACAATGACACTTTTTTATAAACTCTTATAAATTATACCCTTATATATTATACAGGGTGACTGACAATTTTTTCGCCAAAGAAACCGAAAACGAGGACGAGAATCGATGTCAAAGATTACAGTGTCTTTTGTATAGGTGTAGAGTGACGTTCCTGACAAGTCACAAAACTTTTTTTAAATAAATTATGCACTAGTATAAATTTTAAACGTATGTAATACAGGGTAACTGACAATTGTTACGCCAAAAGAAAAAACAAGGATGTGAATCGATGTCACAGAATGCCAGGGTATAGATGTAGAGTAACGTTCGTAACAAGCCACGATGATATTTTTCTATAAACTATGTATACTTATAAATTAAACCCTAATGTATTATACAGGATGATTGGCAATTGTTTTGCAAAAAAAAAAAAACGCAGATAAGAATCGATGTCACAGATTACAGTACCTTTTGTACACGTGTTGAATGACGTTCCTAACAAGTCAATTTCTTTTTTTTTATAAATGATATGCTATTATAAATTTTAAATCTATGTATTATACAGGATGACTGACAATTGTTAGGCCAAAAGAAGAAACAGGTTGAGAGTACCTTTTCTGTAGGTTCAGAATGACGTTCATAACAAGCCACTGATACTGATACAGGATGACTGACAATTTTTTCGCCAAAAAAACTGAAAACGAGGACTAGAATCGATGTCAGAGATTACAGTGCCTTTTGCATAGGTGTAGAGTGACGAGCCTAACAAGTCACAATATTTATGTACTTGCTATTAGAGTTACTATTATAAATTTTGTATTTTGATTTAAACTTTCTTTTCAAGTAAATTATTGATAATGTTGTAAATTTATTATTACAGTTCGAAAACAATTTCGAAAATTCGGTCCGATCGTACCCGTTGCAGTTCTTCGTGAATGCTGTGTATAAGTTTTCTTTTTAACTTATGTATTATACAAGGTGACTGGCAATTGTTACGCCAAAAGAAAAAAAAAACGAGAATGAGAATAGATGTCACAGATTGCCAGTACCTTTTGTATAGGCGCAGAGTGACGTTCATAACAAACCACAGTGATACTTTATATATATATTATAAACTCTTATAAATTATACTTTTATATATTATACAGGGTGACTGACAATTTTTTCGCTTAAAAAACAAAAACGAGGATGAGAATTGATGTTAGAGATTACATTATAGAGTGACTTTCTTAACAAGCCATAAACGATATTTTTTATAAATTATGCCGTATTATAAATTATACTCTTATAAAAGGTGAACAACCAAAATCAGATTAGAGTAAGCGGTGCAAAGAAAATGTGGTCGACTGAATTAATTAATCTAATACATTCAGATCAGCCTGACGCAGCGTTAGGTCACAGACATACATTTTCTTTACACCGCCCACTCTAAACTGATTTTTTGTTGCTCACATATTATATTATACAGGGTAACTGACAATTGTTTCGCCGAAAAAAAAAAACGAAGATGAGAAACGGTGTTACAAATTAGGGGAATGATGTTATTTGCTGTAGTGTGTCATGTATAGGATCTACTAGACTTTTATATTCAATTTTTCAACTCTTATTGGTTTCGTGCTTTCTTCGAAATCTTGTAGGAATGTTTTTGTAAGGAGCCTCCCATTGATTCTCCGTCATTCTTATTGATAAATTGAAAGCAGTTTTGTTCTGTAATTCTTCTTACTTCGGTTATGTTTAATCTGCTTTCCAGAATTTTGATTTTTTTTTTTGAACACGTTGATGCATATGTAGATTATCGACCAAATGTCTTCTGACTCTCAGATGATTTTTCATGAAAGTAGCGTCTTTTATACGATTCATAACGGAAATTCCGATTACGAACAAGACGCTGTGTATGTGGTCAAGGTGCAGACTTGCCCTATGAGTGATCGCAGATTTCCTAGATTCTTCCTCTCTTAGGCCCGATATTTTAGTGACAGTTTAACTTTAATCGTCAATTGTTTTTATAATGGCCGTGCAAAGCAAAAACAACGTATTTGTAAATTTCATATTTTTGTAATGTCTTATATTTTCTTGAAATAATGCTCGAACTCAATGACAGAACGTATTTTAATGACATTTCTTTTAAAGAAAAAATTATTCTGTGTTGAAATACGTCAATATTGATTAGTAAAAATGATTCAAAGATTTTAAATTCAAAAAACGAAATGGTCAGATACGTTTTTTTCGTTTTTTCGGGCGATAGTCATGTTTGTTTATGCTTGCTGGCTTCACTGATGAGTCACTTCGGCGACGTAAAGCTCTTAATGATTAGAAAAATGCCGGTTTCTTACATCATGGTGGATGTTTATCGAGTGTGAGGCTTAAAAATGTGATCGTACGTGCAAATTTTATTTTATTTTTTTGTAAAACTCTGTTTTTATACTGAAAGAGCAACTTTACTTCTTCTACGCAATCTAAAACTAATCCACTTTCCATATCAAGACTTTTTCTCGGCAACAAACAATGTGACTTTAGGGACAAACTACATTTACACCAAACTCTCAATGACAGAATGATATTTCTTTTAAAAAATAAATTATTCTGTGTTGAAATACGTCAATATTGATTAGTAAAAATGATTCAAAGATCTTAAATTCAAAAAACGAAATGGTCAGATACGTTTTTTTCGTTTTTTTCGGGCGATAGTCATGTTTGTTTATGCTTGCTGGCTTCACTGATGAGTCACTTCGGCGACGTAAAGCTCTTAATGATTAGAAAAATGCCGGTTTCTTACATCATGGTGGATGTTTATCGAGTGTGAGGCTTAGAAATGTGATCGTACGTGCAAATTTTATTTTATTTTTTTGTAAAACCCTGTTTTTATAGTGAAAAGGCAACTTTACTTCTTCTACGCAATCTAAAACTAATCCGCTTTCCATATCAAGACTTTTTCTCGGCAACAAACAATGTGACTTTAGGGACAAACTACATTTACACCAAACTCTCAATGACAGAATGATATTTCTTTTAAAAAATAAATTATTCTGTGTTGAAATACGTCAATATTGATTAGTAAAAATGATTCAAAGATTTTAAATTCAAAAAACGAAATGGTCAGATATGTTTTTTCGTTTTTTCGGGCGATAGTCATGTTTGTTTATGCTTGCTAGCTTCACTGATGAGTCATTGCGGCGACGCAATGCTTTTAATGATTAGAAAAATGCCGGTTTCTTACATCATGGTGGACTTTTATCGAGTGTGAAACTTAGAAATGTAATAGTACATGCAAATTTTATTTTATTTTTTTGTAAAATCCTGAAAGGGTAACTTTACTACTTCTACACAATCTAAACTTAACCCGCTTTACATATGAAGACTTTTTTTCCGTCAACGAATATTTCAGTGTGATTTTATGGGACAAACTGTACATTTACACCAAACTCAGGTGGAAGTAGCCGCGGTAGTCGCAGCAGACAGCAGTTCGCGACCTGCTTCACCATCGCTTATGACCATTGTTTTACGTAACAGTATTTTGTTATTAAATTATTAATTGAAGTTAAGCTGTGACAGAAATACCAGGTGATAGTCATGCTTACATATCGCCGGCTTCTTTGATGAGTCACTTCGGCGAGGTAATGCTCTTAATGCCGGTTTCTTACATCATGGTGGACTTTTATCGAATGTGAGGCTTAGAAATGTGATCGTACGTGCAAGTTTTACTTTATTTTTTTGTAAAATCCTGAAAGGGTAACTTTACTTCTTCTACACAATCTAAACTTAATCCGCTTTACATACGAAGACTTTTTTTCCGGCAACGAACATTGCAGTGTGACTTTGGGGGGACAAACTGTACATTTACACCAAACTCAGGTGGGAGGAGTCGCGGTAGTCGCAGCAGGCAGCAGTTCGCGACCTGCCTCACCATGACTTATGACCATTGTTTTACGTAACGGTACTTTGTTATTAAATTATTAATTAAAGTTAAACTGTGACAGAAATACCAGGCGATAGTCATGTTTGTTTATGCTTACATATCCCCGGTTTCTTTGATGAGTCATTTCGGCGATGTAATGCTCTTAATGCCGGTTTCTTACATCATGGTGGACTTAGACATGTGATCGTACGTGCAATTTTTTTTTGTAAAACCCTGTTTTTCTTCTACACAAATCTAAAACTAAAGCTTTCCATATGAAGACTAAAAATAATTGATAATATTGATCTGCCTTCCAAATTTTGATTTTCATTAGGGTCTTTTGATGACGTCAGAACAAATTTAATAAACCTGCCACCCAATGAAGTGGCCCCGCCACTTGCCCAATATTAATTTAATAAACCAACCGTCCTTTATCGATCATGCGAAAAGTGTTTGCAGAGGAGATAAGCGCCCAACGGAGCGTGTTTGCGTTGCTCAACGAGCGTCTGTTTGCCCAACGCAGGTACAAAGAGAGGCGGCGATAATTAAATTAGAGGAGGAGGAGGAGGAAGGCTGTATGTGCACTAAAAACAGAACTTTTTTTTCTCGTCCTGAACCCGCCTGAAATACCATCACGTTATCCTTTAACGTCGTGGTAATGTAACGGTTACACGTTACAGGTAGTGACATTTCGTCAGAAGATTTAAGCCTGGATTAATTAAATTTAAATTTTACTCAAGTAACAATTTACAAGGCCACAACCCACAACAACAATTAAATACAAATGTTTATTGGCTCGTTTCATGCCTTGCCTTTTAAAAAAGCTTTTATGATTAATCAAGTTGTCCAAACATCTAAAAGTACACTCGTAGATTAGGTTTGATATTGTTCAACAATAATAATTTTCGTGTGTAATTTGAGATAACGGATATCTTAAAAAGTATGTAAGTGGAACTTTAACTGTGCAGACCCGAGTCTCGGCGATTTCCTGCGGCCCGCTGATAAGGCACAGCCGTAGTTCAGGTGCGATAAAAATTTAAAGGCGCACTCACCATAAAACCCGCTAAGCCTTCCATAGAATAATTAGTGGCAATTTAAATTAATCTATGCGCGGTTATTTTTAGACGTTGCTGGCGCGCACCACGTCGCAAAGTTCGGGACAATTAAACTGTGAAACGGAGAGGGTCACATTTTTAAAGTGACCTCTTCGAGAGAAGGAAAAAATGATTTCTCAAAAAAATCTTTGGCGAAAGCAAATGAATAATCACAGAATGATTTTTTTTAATATTCGTGTTTATTAGATAGGCAGTCGTAATTCTGGTAGTGTCACGTCTATTTTTGTTTAAGGAAAACAAACACCAAAATATTTCTCTTATTTATTTCCTAAATTGGTTGGTCAGGTACACCTACCAGTAAAATATACTTATACAGGGTTTTCATAATTGATTGTAACCCACGTGACCTGATAGTTGGGCAAGAAACAAAAGACAAACGGATCAGAGGTTTGCGATAGCATTAAATTTAGGACTCGTTGGTTTTCGTTAAACTTATACAGCGTGTGGCATTCAACCGGATTTCTTCAATAACGCCTCTTCCTATTGAATATATGAATATTTAGTTTAGTTTTAATTTAAAATTATTTTGAAAAATACAGGACGTCTTGATCACTCTCTAACTCCTTCGGGATTGCAATTTCAGGAGAAACTACTTCTTTTTCGTCAAAAGCGATGATCTGCCTTGATTCTCTGATTTCAGTATCAATTTCTAACTTGCGTAACTCTACTTGGGTTTCCAAAATCTGCGCTTGGTTTTCAGATTCATCTGGAATATATTTTAATACCAATTGATCTTTTTGACCTTCATCTTCAACTTGTGCTTTGGAAATCGATGGAGATTCAGTTGGAATCGCTTCAGAAATATCTTGATTTTTCAACAACAAAATCGCTTTGCTTCGTAAGCTCTAAATCAGAGATTTCTTGAAGAAGAGTGGAAGTATGTTTGAATTCCGGTTGTTTATCTGCAAGGATGAATTCTCTGATGAGATTTAGACCTATCTGCTTGGTGCTTATTAGATTATCTGAGTCGTCGGGTGAGTGTGGCTGATTTTCGATACTAGAGGTAATTAGTTTTTCGGGTGATTGTTCAGCAATCAGTCAATTTCGCTTCTTCGGCACCCAACACAGATTGAGGGTCTTCACTTATTGGAGGTAATACGACGTGTGCTGCATTTTCAACTAAACTAAAGACTGATCAGGTTCTTCTTTCTGTCCATCAACTTCATAACCAATTGATTCTTCTATATTTATGGGTTCTTCAGAGTCAAAGGAGTGAAGAAGTTTTAACTCTTTCTCTGTAGGAGGTACGAAATTGAATTGTTTCGTAAATTCTATGAATATCTGTCATTTCGTCACTGACAATATCTGGTTTCGTTATTACTTCAGGTTCGGGTTGTACCTTTGTACAGTTTTTCAGGAACTAATTTTCCTTTGCGGTCCGACGCAGGACGAGTTTAGATATCGTCTGTAAAATTTTCGTCCTGTTTATTACTCATGCGCTCAAATGGTTTGACAAAATCTAAAACCTCCTGAACGATCGTTTGTTTAGTTGATTCATCTTCTTTGGGAGTTTCTTCCGTTGGTTCGGTGCGCTTCTCCTTTAGGTTCTAGATTTATTGCTTCTTCCTTGCCAATAGGTCGTTCCTTGTAGGATTGAGCTTCGCTGGACGGAATCTCTTCTATTCCTTTTGCTAACGTACTAGTTTCCTGCAACTCTCTGACTTCTTGATCTTCAACATTTTCTGCTTCCTCTGGTGGAATGGAAGGTACTTCTTCATCAACAGTTTCTTTCACGCTTTCCTCTGGTTTAATTAAGTCTACTGCTTGAGATTCAATAAGAACACTTGGCGAGGACAAGTCTTGACTGACTAATTTTTCAGCTTCACAAAATCTAGATTTTCTTTCTTCATGGATTCGCTTACTAGTACATCTGTCGTTTTGATGTGTTCTATTTTTATTTCAGAAATAATTTCTTCTTTTGGTGTTGGGTGCTGGTCGGGTTCTTCTGATTGCATAAAAATTGGAATGTTATCTTCTGAATCTGAAGGGATTTCAGCTGATGAAATATCAGTAACTAAGTGTAACTGATTGTTCAGGTTCTGGCTTGTCAAATTCGTGTTGAGGAGCCACATCAGCAAATATATTCATTTTTCCTGATGAGACGAAAGGTTGCACGTCGTTTATATTATATTCATATCCAGTGGATCTTCTGCTTTGGTAGCTTCTTTACCAATAGGTCTGGTCAGGTAAAATGTTAGTTTGCTCTTTATAAGCAGTTTGTAGTACTGAAAGAGTCTCTGCAGAGAAATTTCTTGACATGTTTTTAACCCAAGAGGAACGCGTGGACATGATTTTCGTTCTTGGGGAATGTAGTACAAATCCTCTCTTCACATGTTTTTAATCCATTTGTGATGACAAAGTTTCTACTTTATAGATTTGTTCACTCTCACTGCTTTTAGTTACCTCCATTACTACTGCTCTTGCATCCAAAGTATTCTTCATTTGTTTCAATTCGGTATCGTTTTGCCAGTATTCAAGGTTCTTATTTCGTTGTGATTTTTTTCTTGCTGTTTCAGGTATTGTGGAATTGAAGATGCGTTGAAGATTATTATGGAATTTTGTGTTGACTATCCGTGACATCCAGAATTTCATTCCAGTTTTCAGTACTTACTGCGTTTATTGCCAATTTTTTATGTTGTAGAACTTTATCAATCCAGAAAAACAATTGTCCCATATGATGAAAGACATTCGCATTAAATTGCGAACCATTGAAACCATTGAAACGTAAAAAAAAATTTCCAAAACTTTTGTTGTTAAAGGCAAGTTGGTAGACAATGGCTTTACCATTAACTTCAGTGAAATGACAACGTGTGCTATGAAATTATTTTTAAATTTGACGCCAATATTGCGCCAAAATGAAAATTAGTTTGCAGTAATTTTATATTTAGGAACTTTATATAAAACTGCACAAGGACACCGACAGTGGTTGGCGCGAGCCTTTTAGTATTAAATTAATGCAATTTTTTTTCTTCTTGCTTTCTTTCATGCCTGTTTAGGCGAGAAAAAGAATTGCGAGGTGGTACTCCGGAAGTCAGCTTCTTCTTTAGAAAAGATTCATATTGTATTACGAAAATCTTCTTCTTTCTGTCCATCAACTTCATAACCAATTGATTCTTGTATATTTATGGGTTCTCAGCTCAAAGGACTGAAGAAGTTTCAACTCTTTCTCTGTAGGAGATATGAAATAGATGACGTTTTCTGAGGCTATGAGTTTCGTAAATTCTAGATCTTCTTTCATCATTTCATCACCTAACAGTATCTAATCGAAACTCGCCGTTTTTAAAAAAGAAAAACAATCGACACGTTGCTTAGTGACTAGCAAATCATGTCACGATGAAAAACAGCAAACGTCAAGGTGACAGACGTCGAGAAACGTCATCAAGAAACGTAAAAATGACATACTTCAAAATGATAGTCGAAGTTCTTGCATTTTTATCTCTTAAAAACAATTGGAAACGCAACCTGAAATTCAAACGATTTTTCGTTAAAGGAAGTAGTTAATTCGAATTTTAAACAACAATTGAAAGTTTCAGTGCTTGAGTAACATTTAAAAAATTCAATCGTAATTTAATTTTTTTTTATAAACTATAAAGTTAACAATTTAGCAATCGAATCTGTAACTCAAATTTATTCTTAAAAAAAAACAATTGAAAATTGCAAGCTAAACTCTAATTGAAACTAGCCGTTAAAAAAGAACAATCGACAGACAAAGCTCTCATACTATCATCTTAAAAACAATTGAAAATCGCTGCTTAGTTTATCTAACAATAAACAAAAGTCTCGGTGTTTATTTAAAAAAAAAAAAATTGAAAATTGCAAGTAATGTTCAATATTCGGAATTTGTTGCTTGAAAAAAAACAATTGACAGTCGCAATCTAAGCTTTAACCGAAGTTTATTCTTAAAAACAATTGAAAGTGCCAATTAAGCTAAGCAGCCGTTTAGAAAAAAAAAAAACAATGGACAGACGAAATTCTTCTGTTTTATCTTAAAAACAATTGTAAATATAACCCTAATTTTAATCCAAGTTTTTGTTAAAGAAAAAGTATTTAAAAAAATTGATAATCGCTGCCTAGTTTATCTAACAATAAGCAAAAGTCTCGGTGTTTATTTTAAATAAAAGTTAAAAATTGCGAGTAATGTTTATTATTCGGAATTTGTTGCTTGAAGAAAACAATTGACAGTCTCAATCTAAGCTTTAACCGAAGTTTATTCTTAAAAACAATTAAAAATGCCAAGCTAAGCTACAATTGAAGCTCGCCGTTAAAAAAATAATAATGGACAGTCGAAGTTCTATTTTATCTTAAAAACAACTGAAAACGAAATCTGAATTTTAATCGTTTTTTTTTTGTTAAAATAATTGAAGCTTAAAAAAACAATTGAAAATCGCGCTCTAGCTTTTCTAAATCTAAGATTAGACAATTGAAAGTCCCAACGATTAATGTTAAAAAATTAAGTATTGTTTTTAAATAAACTTATTTATTTATTAAAAACAGTTAAAAGTAAAAACAATTGAAAATTGCAAGCTAAACTCTAATTGACATTTACTGGCTTAAACTCAAAACAATCGAAAATTGAAGTTCTTATGTACTTTTGTCCGAAAAGCAACTCATTTTTGTTTATTTTTGTTATCTTAAAAATAATTGAAAACAGAATTTCAATCGTTTTTTTTTTGTTAAAAGCTTTCATTCAAACTTTAAAAAACAATTGAGTCTCAGTATTTGAAAAATTAAATCGTTCGTTTTTGAAAAACAATCTTGAAATTCGCAATTATTATTAAATGATTTCAAAGTTCATTGCTTAAAAACAATTGAAAGTTTGTAAGCTCGCTCTTTTAAAAAGAAAAAAACGATGGAACTTCATAAATTGAAAATGTAATCCGAATTTGATTTGATTTGATTTATTGCAGTTTGAAACACCCAAGTGTATAACTGACGTCACAAAAGTTGTAATACATACAATGAAGCAATAATAGAGTAATACAAGCAAAAATCGAGATAGTAATACAAAATAAAACCTAATATGTGTAACATAACATGAACTCAATCTATCATAACATTTAAGTCTAAGTATTCTTGTACAGAGTAAAAACACTGTTGTTCTAAAAATGTTTTGACAGTTCTTTTAAATGCACTTAACTTCAAGTTTCGGATTTTTTTCGGTAGTTTATTGTACATTCTGTAAGACCAATATCTGGCACCTGTTTCACCCATCTTTAATTTAATAGCTGGTAGGTACAAATTTTCTTTGATTCTAACGTTGTACTTGTGTATATCTTCATTCGTTGGCAAAGTTGTTGCATTCGTTTGAATCCGTACTAAGTTCTGCAGGATGTAAACACACGGCAAAGTCAGGATTTTTAACTTAATAAAGGACGGCTTACAGTGTTCTCGCATTCCCACCTGAGTTATGGCACGAACTGCTTTTTTTTGCAATTTAAATATTTGGTCAGCGAAAGGCGAACTTCCCCATATTTCTAGGCCGTATTGCATTATACTGTAGAATAGACCGAAGTACACTGTACGACTAGTGGATTCATCTGTTAGCTGCCTCACTCTTCGGATTGCGTAAATAGCTTTTGCTAAGGTTTTGCCGAGACATTCGATATGGACATTCCATCGTAACGTGTAGTCCAAATGAAAACCCAGCAAAAGTACATTTTCTTGATCATTATCACGAGTACGGGACGGCTTTCGGCTATAGAAAGTAATATTTTGATTTTTTGTTTCATTCATTTTCAAATAATTTGCATTAAACCATTCCTCAGCTTTTTTTATTATCTCTTGTTGTAGGTCATGATCTGCGTTTTTTAGGAGGAATGTAGTGTCATCAGCAAATTGCAGGGTCTCTACAGGTATATTTAACGGTAAATCATTCATATATATCAAGAACAATAAGGGTCCCAAAATACTGCCCTGGGGTACTCCTGTAGGGATCAGCTGTAGACTAGATTCCGTCGTCAGTACACAAGTCTTTTGTCTTCTATTGTCTAAGTAACTTTCAAAAAGTTTTAGAGGAATCCCCCTAATGCCATAGTGAAATAACTTGTTTAAGAGAATTCCATGGTTGACGCTGTCGAAAGCCTTTGACATATCACACATTATAGCATGAGGTGTATTCCCTAGATCCAAATTCTCTAATAGGAAATTTACCATGTCAATAACAGCAGATGAAGTCGAGCATTTGCTTCTGAAACCGTGCTGATTTTTTAATAATATATTTCTTTCTTCTAAAAAATGTATAAGTCGTTCTTTCATAAGCCGTTCGTAGATTTTTGAAAAAATAGGCAAAATTGATATTGGTCTGTAGTTATTCGGATCTTCCTCGTTGCCCTTTTTAAAAACAGGTACAACTTTGGCAACTTTTAACTTATCTGGATATTCTCCTTCCAAAAATGCTTTATTGATCAGTGAAGCTAATGGCTTAGCTAATGCCTTTGCACAATGCTTTAAAATGTGTACCGATGATCCATATACATTGTAATCGTAATAGAGAGCGAATACGAAGGAAAAACAAAAGAGATCACAAGACTGATAAAGAAAAACAACAGAAGAAACCACAAAAATTCGATAAAAAAGAAACGAAACGAAGAATAAGGAGAGCAAAAAAAAAACAAATGAAGACCTACGGCGAAATATAAAGAGAAGCATCAATTGCGCAAGAAACAAAGAAATAAACGAACGAAGAATAAGGCGAACAAAAAAAAACAAATGAAAATCGATGTTTTTTACAGCACCGAAGCGTAAGGAAATCGAATTGCCGTTAGAAAACAAAAACAAAAGAAAAATCTTGTGTGAAGTGTCAAAAATTGTAACACGAAAATTTGATTCGGTTAGAAGAAATTGAACGAAACTCGAATAGAGAGCGAATACGAAGGAAAACAAAAGAAGATCACAGGACAGATTAAAAAAAAAACAACAGAAGAAAAAAGTATCAATTGCGCAACAAACAAACAAAGAAAGAAACAAACGAAAAATAATGCAAACAAAAAAACAAATGAAAATCGACGTTTTTTCAGCAAGCACCGCACAAAGAGCGAATATGAAGAAAAAGATGAACGAGAAACAAAAGAAGATCAATGATCCTTGAGCGGATTTTTCGAAAATCTCAACTAATTGATAAAAAAAACAACAAAAGAAGAAACAAAAAAACAACAACTCAATCAAACGAAGAAAGAAGACGAAAAATAACGTAACGAAAGGAAACAAATTTAAAAAATAACAAAAGAGAAATCCTGCTTGAAGTGTCAATTGATTCGGTTATCGTAAGAAACCGAACAAAACTCGAATAAACAACGAACACGAAGAAAAAGATGAACGAAAAACAAAAGAAGATCGACGATTATTGAGCGGATTTTTCGAAAATCTCAAGACGTAAAAAGAAAACGAAAAAAGAAACCATCATAGTTCCACAAAGAAGAACTGAAACAAACGCGAGTTAAGGCGAATTTCGTTCTATTTCTTGTCCTTATAATTGTTGATATGAGAATAAAACAGAATTCAATGTTAAACAATGTTCTATACTCGTACAATGTTCTATACTCGTACAATGTGACCGAGGAGTATTTAAATTTGGCGCCTATTATTTTTAGTAAGCGCCAAGTATAACAGATGCACCATGCTTTTCTGGTAACATTAAGGCCCGGTTTTTTCATCTCCAATTAACTTTATCTGGCGATTAATTCCCATAGTAATGATTCTGATCACAATTGTTACTATGGGAATAAACCGTCGCATAAAGATAACTGGAGGTGAGAAAACCGGGCCTTAATGTATAGGGATTTGCTTTCTCCTAATTGATATGTTCTGCGATGGAAACCCGAATTCTCAGAAAAAAAATGTTTCTATGGTAATAGAATTATTTCGTAGACGTTGATTTTTAGACGTAAAGCATCGCTGTCATAACCTGTGCTTGGATTCAAAATTCTGCCCGACGCGAGTGATTCACATGGTGGTTGGATGAATCCCAGCTGCCCACCAGGATTGCAATACCTTACTATGATTGATCAACTACTCGTTCAGCAAGAAGTCGATATATTAGAGGTAATAACCGGATTCAAAACCACTAACGAATTTACCATAAAAAATAGCCTCGGCCAAAAAGTATATTTCGCAATCGAAGAAAGTAACTGCCTTGCCAGGTACTGTTGCGGCCATCTGCGGCCTTTCGAAATGAAAATTTTGGATAACTATCGACGTCAGGTGATCAATTTGCACCGCGCTTTGGCCTGCGATAGTTGTTGTTTTCCGTGTTGCTTACAGACCATGGAAGTTTCAGCTCCACCAGGCGCCTTCGTAGGTACAATTGAACAAGAATGTAGTATTTTGAGATCCCAATTTGTTATCAAAAATGACGCTGATGATATTGTATTACGCATCGTAGGACCATTTTGCACATTGAGCATATGTCGTGACGTTGACTTCAAAATATTATCTGCTGATGGGAATACTCAAGTAGGAAAAATTTCCAAACAATGGACGGGATTTGTACATGAGATGTTTACCGGCACCAATTATTTTGGTATTACATTTCCCATGGATTTGGACGTCAGAATGAAGGCAGTTATGCTTGGGGCTTGTTTCTTAATTGATGCCATGTTCTTTGAAAGACGCCACGAGGGAAGAACTCACCACAGGAGAATAATTCATTAAATAATTATAAAATGATACATGCAAGGATTTTACAGTACCAAAGGAAAAAGCTAAAGCCATTCTAAGAGTCTGATGCCTTTTAATGTATATATGCATAAAAATATTATAATTTTTATATACTACATACATATACAGGAATGCTGCTACAACGTATGCTTTGTTTTGTTAAAGTATTTATTGTTAAGAAGCTAGACAAGCGTTGTTGTGAGAGTTTATTAATTAATGGAAGTTATTGTATTTATGAAGCTCATGCTGCTGTTTTACTATGATTGTTACTACATTTAAACAGTTTTAAAGATTTATTTTTATATTCGTTAATGTTTGTTGAAGGAAAACTTCAAAAATCGTTTTAAAGATTTCAATGAAACGGCTTTAGTGGCGCAGTTTGTTGTTTCACCTTTCATGGAAATTTAAATCCAATAGTTTGCGACTTGTGTATGGCGAAGACACCTCTGCAACAGAAATGGAAGTGTTTGCGTTTCAAAATTATTTAGCCTTAAAACCATTTGTCTAAAATAAAATAAGGCTACGTTCGAATTGCGCGAGCGTACTAAGAAAACAATAGGAACAGACAATCGCCAATCAAATTCTTTTTATTGTCGATGAGATGTAAGAAACCGGTATTCCGTATAGAGATTCGTTTATTTCAAATAAAAATTGTAAAACATCCGACACGGCGCCAGCGCGACTGACCTTCAAGCACAGGAAGACGTCAGTATCCGTTTCATGAAAAACGTGTGCGATAAAGTTGCCTTTTAAAACTGTTCAGACTTGCACACTTTTTCGTAACTAAATTTATCTCTTTGGTTACAAGGGATGTACAAAAGACGAGTGGCCAAAACCCCCAGGTGGCTATAAGCATCGCTTAGTTGGCTAACATTGGCGTAGGCAGTTGTTTTCAATTCTTGTGCGCCAAAGCAAATTTTTAATCAGTCTTTTTAATAGTCTTTATTTCTGTAAAGTATTGTGTTTAGAGTAGTCGTTTTCCTGAGAAAGAAACAAAAGAAGATTTCTGGCGGAGTGTGAGTTAAACAAAAGGAAAAAAGTAAACAAAACATGACGAAGCGCAACGAGGTAATTCATTGTTGAATTCTTGGCTTCCGGTTGAAACCGCGTGTCTCGGATTTCTTTACTGCCGACGTTTCGTTCTTCGTTGCAGAAGAACTTCCTCAGGGCTGCTGCTGGTGTTGATGCTGCTACTGCTGCTGCTGTTGGTCTTGTTGCTGCTTCGCGTTAGTCGTTGAGGCGGAAGCCAAGAATTCAACAATGGACGACGGCCGCGGAAGCCTTCAAGTAAAATTGAGGTAATTCATTTTTGGAACGCGTGTGCGCGAGTTAAACAAATCGCCATGTAAAAAAGAAAAACAAAACAAAAGAATAATCTTTTTTGAAGCGTCAAAGATAATAGGAAAAATAAATAAATAAAAAAATAAATACCAAAATAAAAGCATTAGAAATAATAACAACAAAAGTAGATCGACGTTTCTCTAGCGTCGGAGTGTAAGAAAATGAAATCGCTAATAGAAGACAAAACAAAAGAAAAATTCTGTTTGAAGTGTCAAAAATTGTAACACAATTCGGTTACAACAAATTGAACAAAATTCGAATAGAGAGCGAATACAAAAGAAGATCACAAGACTGATAAAAAAAAAACAACAGAAGAAACCATAATAATTCGATAAAAAAGAACCGAAACGAACGAAGAATAAGGAGAGCAAAAAAAAAAACAAATGAAAATCGATGTTTTTTACAGCACCGAAGTGTAAGGAAATCAAATTGCCGATAGAAAACGAAAACAAAAGAAAAATCTTGTGTGAAGTGTCAAAAATTGTAACACGAAAATTTGATTCGGTTAGAAGAAATCGAACGAAACTCGAATAGAGAGCGAATACGAAGGAAAACAAAAGAAGATCACAAGACCGATAAAGAAAAACAACAGAAGAAAAAAGTATCAATTGCGCAATAAACAAACAAAGAAAGAAACAAACGAAAAATAATGCGAACAAAAAAAACAAATGAAAATCGACGTTTTTTCAGCAAGCACCGCACAAAGAGCGAATATGAAGAAAAAGATGAACGAGGAACAAAAGAAGATCAATGATCCTTGAGCGGATTTTTCGAAAATCTCGACTGATTGATAAAAAAAAACAACAAAAGAAGAAACAAAAAAACAACAACTCAATCAAACGAAGAAAGAAGACGAAAAATAACGTAACGAAAGGAAACAAATTTAAAAAATAACAAAAGAGAAATCCTGCTTGAAGTGTCAATTGATTCGGTTATCGTAAGAAACCGAACAAAACTCGAATAAACAACGAACACGAAGAAAAAATGAACGAAAAACAAAAGAAGATCGATGGTTATTGAGCGAATTTTTCGAAAATCTCAAGATGTAAAAAGAAAACGAAAAAAGAAACCATCATAGTTCCACAAAGAAGAACTGAAACAAACGCGGAATAAGGCGAATTTCGTTCTGTTTCTTTTCCTTATAATTGTTGATATGAGAATAAAACAGAATTCAATGTTAAACAATGTTTGGCCAATTCGTTCTATACTCGTACAATGTGACCGAGGAGTATTTAAATTTGGCGCCTATTATTTTTAGTAAGCGCCAAGTATAACAGATGGCGCCATGCTTTTCTGGTAACATTAAGGCCCGGTTTTTTTTATCTCCAATTAACTTTATCTGGCGATTAATTCCCATAGTGATGATTCTGATCACAATTGTTACTATGGGAATAAACCGTCGCATAAAGATAACTGGAGGTGAAAAAACCGGGCCTTAATGTATAGGGATTTGCTTTCTCTTAACTGATATGTTCTGTGATGGACACCCGAATTCTCAGAAAAAAACTGTTTCTATGGTAATAGAATTATTTCGTAGACGTTGATTTTTAGACGTAAAGCATCGCTGTCATAATCTGTGCTTGGATTCAAAATTCTCCCCGACGCGACGCCGGTGCCGACGCCGGTGAAAAACTTGCTGCGCGCTTCGATTTTATCGAACTTGCGTAGGCGCACCTAAATCAAATCGAAACCGGCCGCAACGAGCGCTTGCGTACACACAAATTCCAGCCGAGTAAATACCTAGGGCCCTTATTGCACCTAATAAAACCTTACCTTAGTACCATCGCCTTTGTCGTACTCCAGCTTCCAGTTGGTGTTGTCGTCGATGAGCGTCTTCAAGCGCTCGAAATCGCTGTCCTCAGCGATTTTCACTTTTCCTACCTCCATGTCCTGAAACAAACGCGTTCCGAATTAGACCTGCGAACGACCAAGAGGACCATCGTAAGTAACTTTTCCGCGTGACGAAAATCTAATATATTTTTTTTTTGATGACGTGCGAAACAAAAGACGTGGATGCGATCAATATCTCGTTTGACGTTTTCCCGACGACGATTTTCCAATACTCACTCACATGTTCTCATTCTCAGCCGGTCCGACCACCATACGGCGACGCAGTTTTCACCAACTGACAGACAGACAGCACTCGCTCGACATCAGCCTGTACGTTCGCGAGTTTTATCAAACGGCGATAAGAATCGTTCGCTCTATATTACATTACATTTATCATTCTAGTGTTGCGCGGATTTTCTCGCGCGATTGACTGAAATTTTCTACTGACAGGCGGAAAAGTTGAACATGTCAACGCAGAATCAAGTGGCTCCGGAACTGGACCGGAAAATCCGCGAGTGGCTGGAATGGGATCGCAATCCGAAGACTCTGGACGAAATCCGGGGGTTAGTCCGGGAGAAAAAGTACGACGTTCTCTCGGGGTTGCTGCTCAAGAGGCTCTCGTTTGGGACGGCGGGTCTTCGAGGTAGAATGGGCGCCGGGTACAACGCGATGAACGACCTCGTCATCGTGCAAACCGGACAGGGACTTATCAAGTACCTCGAGGAAACCGCCCCCGAGAAATTGAAGGCGAAAGGAATCGTTATTGGGTATGACGGACGTCATAATAGTAAAAGGTGAGAGCTATTTTAATACGCGTAACTAATCAACACACGGTATGAAGAGAGCGTAACCGTAACGAGATCCGGAACGTACTGATTATTTTATCTGTTAGCATTCACGTACACAAACAGTTCTAAACATAAACGCAATATTCATTAAAAATTACAAAATCTCTCGTCAGATAAAATTAAAAGTTATGCTCGGCCTTATTGGAGCAGAAAGAGAAACTAATTTCTCAGTTTTAATTTGGCAATTAAATCAAATGTACTTAACAAAAATTATGAAAGCAATAAAAAATACTGTTTGCTGCTCTAAGGATAACCAGAAAACAATTGAGAAACTCGTTGCTCTTTTTTTTTTGAATGGAACGCCCGTATATCAATTTGTTTTCTATTTTTCCCCAGAAATGTCAGTTTCTTTTCAAATATTTTTTCGAGTTGTAGACGAAAGTTATTTTTAATAGAACAACCTGTATATCAAAACGTCTTTTTGAATTGCAATTCAATTTTCTACGATGCAAACTCAGGACTGCGTTCAGATATAACACATCGGGAGTGCGAGTGCACGCGAAACCGTTCAGAAATAAAAACTTTTTTTTTTACACAAATGACATTTATTTATACAGGGTGAGCAATTATGATTGATATAAATTGAGTCTGCTTCATAGTATTTCAACTAAATATTGCTTCATTGTATTTATATATTTGTAGTATATCGTCGGCTATCTGCTAAGTTCTTCTTGTGTACAATCGCCGGGACTAAAAACGAAACGCTGTACCAAGACTTTCGCCGTAAGCGAGTAGTAAACAAGGTTCATTTTCGAACGAATCTACGGCTTTTCGTTTCGTTTTTAGTGTCGGCGTCTGTACATGAAAATAAGAAAGAAAAATGCAACAAATCCGGTTATTGCGAATTTTGGAAATAATTCTTACTAAATAGCTTTTGTTTTATTTTTGAGGAAAAAAAAATCGACATTCGTCGTAAAATCGAAAATTTTCTGCTTTCTGTCTTCCAAAACATTTGAAAATTCTCTTATAAACAAGCGATCATCATTTGCTTATTGTTTTTTTTTTATTTCAATAGCTTTTGTTTTTGACGAAAAAATCGATATACGTCGAAAAATCGATCGCCTTTGTTTTTTGTAATTTTTTGCTTTCTGTCTTCCAAAAAAAATTGAAAATTCTCTTATAAACCAACCAAGCCGATCGTCGTTTGTCTTTTTTTTTTAAGTCTCCAAGAAGGAGAATTAAAAAATAACAAAAAAAGATGAAGTATTTGTTACACAATCGCTAACTTTTGTTTCTGAGAAGAATCGATGTTCATCGCGAGTCATTTGTTTTCGATTTCTTGGTTGGATTGGAAAATTCTCTTATAAATCAGCCGATCGTCGTTTGTCTTTTTTTCAACTTTCAAAAAAGAAGAATTAAAAAATTTTAAAAAAAAACAAGTATTTGTTACACAATCGCTAGCTTTTGTTTCTTAGAAGAATCGATGTTCATCGCGTGTCATTTGTTTTTGATTTCTTGGTTGGATTGGAAAATTCTCTTATAAACCAGCCGATCGTCGTTCGTCTTTTTTTTTAACTTTCCAAAAAGAAGAATTAAAAAATAAGAAGAAAGAAACAAGTATTTGTTACACAATCGCTAGCTTTTGTTTCTTAGAAGAATCGATGTTCATCGCGAGTCATTCATTTGTTTTCGATTTCTTGGTTGGATTGGAAAATTCTCTTATAAATCAGCCGATCGTCGTTTGTCTTTTTTTTAACTTTCAAAAAAGAAGAATTAAAAAATTTAAAAAAAAAACAAGTATTTGTTACACGATCGCCAGCTTTTGTTTCTTAGAAGAATCGATGTTCATCGCGTGTCATTTGTTTTCGATTTCTTGGTTGAATTGGAAAATTCTCTTATAAACAGCCGATCGTCGTTTGTCTTTTTTTTAACATTCCAAGAAAATGAATTAAAAAGTAAGAAAGAACATGAGTATTTGTTATACAATCGCTAGCTTTTGTTTCTGAGAAGAATCGATGTTCATCGCGTGTCATTTGTTTTTGATTTCTTGGTTGGATTGGAAAATTCTCTTATAAACCAGCCGATCGTCGTTTGTCTTTTTTTTTTAACTTTCCAAAAAGAAGAATTAAAAAATAGGAAAAGAAAACATAAGTATTTGTTACACAATCGCTAGCTTTTGTTTCTGAGAAGAATCGATGTTCATCGCGAGTCATTTGTTTTCGATTTCTTGGTTGGATTGGAAAATTCTCTTATAAACCAGCCGATCGTCGTTTGTCTTTTTTTTAACTTTCAAAAAAGAAGAATTAAAAAATAAGAAAAAAAAACAAGTATTTGTTACACAATCGCTAACTTTTGTTTCTGAGAATTACACAATCGCTAGCTTTTGTTTCTGAGAAGAATCGATCTTCATCGTGTGTCTCTTGTTTTTGATTTCTGGAAAATTCTCTTATAAACGGCCGATCGTCGTTTGTCGCTTTTTTTTAACATTCCAAGAAAACGAATTAAAAAATAAGAAAGAACATGAATATTTGTTATACAGTCGATAACTTTTGTTTCTGAGAAAAATCAAAATACGAATTTGTCTGTTCTCAATTTCTTGATTTCGTTTTCCTCTCATAAACGGTCGATCGTCATTTGTTTATTGTTTGTTTTTATAAATTTCGACAAAAAACGCTTAAACATTTATTACACGGGCGATCGCTCTTCTCTTGTTTTTGAAAAAAAAAATCCATATATTCATCGTGAAATCGATTAATTTCTTGCTTTCAAAAAAAAAATATATATTGAAAGTGCTCTCATAAATGGCCGATCGTTATTTGTTTTTATAAGTTTCAAAGAAGAACAATTAAAAAAAAAAGAGAAAATCCACCTAAATATTTGCTACACAGTCGATAGCTTTTGTTTCGGAGAAGAATCGGTGCTCATCGCAAAATTGGTAGTCTTTGTTTTTTTTTTTTGAAATTTTTTGCTTCCGGTTTTCCTGATCTTCAATTGTTTTCATTTTTTCTTTTGAACGGAATACGAAAAGAGAGAAATGAAAGAAAATAAAATTAAAATTAAATGACGACGAACAACGATCGGCCGTTTATAAGAGAATTTCCCAATTCAACCAAGAAATCACGAACAAATGACACGCGATGAACTTCGATTCTTCTCAGAAACAAAAGCTATCGATTGTATAACAAATACTTACGTTCTTTTTTTTATTTATTAATTTTTCTTGGAAAGTTATAAATGGCCGATCATTGTTTGTTTCTTTTTAAGAGAATTTTCAATTCTTTTTGAAGACAGAAAGCACAAAATAACAAAAAAGCAAAGGCGATCGATTTTTTTCCTCGAAAACAAAACAAACGAAGATCGATCGTGCAGCAAACGTTTAACTGTGTTTCTTCGAAATTAAAAACAAATGACGATCAATCGTTTATGATAAAATGTTCAATTCTTCAAAAATTGCTCCAAGCAAGAAAATTAAAAACAAAAACGTTTGGTATTTCTGTCGCTCGTCCACGTGACAATGTCGTCGTGATTCTCGAATTGTTTTTATTCAAAATTTTAAAATACAACTCAACATAAAAAATTGGTCTAAACATTAGTGTAATTTAAAAAAAATAATAATAACTTTCAAACGTTTTTTTAAATAAATTGTTTTATCAAGGTCTCATTGAAATGCTTTTTGTAAAATGCGTTACTTTTGAGGACACCTGTACGTTCCCATCTTCTTTACATATTGTACACTGGTTGAAAAAAAATTCTTCGGAAACTCAAAGACTGTCCGACACGGAAGGATACTTTTGTCAACCAGTGTACATTTTTAAGTTTTATATTTATACAGGGTGTTTCAAAAAAACATGTTTGGAAATTTTATGCGGTTGCAGATCACATAGATACAAACACAAAAGTCTTAATGAGCGTAAGTCCGGAAATCAACCGTTTCCGAGATTTTCGGAGATTTTGAAATTAAACTTATTTGCTCGCAGTGGGCGTTGAATTTTGGTCGTAATAACCACGTGACGTAAAAGTGGTTTAAAATACAATTGGTTCCGTTGTTATGGAGATGAGCATGCGTAGAATGGAAGGGGGACATTGGAACACTGTAATTGATTTGTTTTTAACACGACAGTTCACTTGAACAGTTCACCAAGTTGGTTTTTATTTTTTGGTGAAAGAAGAATAAAGAGCGATAGGTTGTGAGTTCCTAAACCAATTTGACGTTTAACGAATATCCAACAGTCTAATTTAATCTAACGTGGCATTTTGCTCGATCTAATTCAAGACCTGTTATGAAAAATTTAAAGTCTACTTGATGAATTTAACTTGAAGGCTTCCGCGGCCGTCGTCCATTTTTGAATTCTTGGCTTCCGGTTGGAACCGCGTGTCTCGGATTTCTCTACTGCCGACGTTTCGTTCTTCGTTGCAGAAGAACTTCCTCAGGGCTGCTGCTGGTGGTGATGCTGCTGCTGTTGGTCTTGTTGCTGCTTCGCGTTAGTCGTTGAGACTACTTGATGAACTTTTCAAGTGAACACTTGATGTTAGTTAAAATAAAAAGTTACTGAAAGCAGAATTTAATTTTCACAAAATCGACTGTAACTCGGAAACGCTTGATTTCCGAACCTGCGTTCATTAAGACTTTTGTGTTTGTATTAACGGTATCTATAACCATGCAAAATTTCCGAACGTATTTTTGAAACACCCTGTATATATTTAGGTGTGTTTTTGTAGAATATGTAATTTGAATTTTGACAAATTTGTATATTTTTGAGCAGAAGATAGATAGATAGAATTTTGCCACAAGGTTGTCTAATTGCCCTCCTCCCCGCTGCCTTGTGCCCGGCCCTGGGTTAAAGATAGACTTTTTTTAATTCTTTTTTTTCATTATTTTGGGAAGATGCTAACTCTTCGTGCCCCTTTGAAGTCCAAAACTCACTCATTATTACTTAGACTTCTTAACTTAACTTCTTTGGATTTTGTTTCTTTGTACAGTAAAGAAGACCAGGAACCATGAAGTAACTAACCAAAAATATTTTAAACGCAAAGCGCAAAAACCGTGTTATGCAAACTGTAACCAACTCTCGCTGGGCTTTCTCTTTCTTGCGTTCGAGCGAAAATTACGAAAACAAAATTCATCAAATTTCTTTTCCGATCTGACGCCCACCTTAGCAACTCAAAAGCGAGATTATTATTAAACTCTTGGCAGTATTTTTCGGCACAGATCGCTTTCGTCACCACCAGATATTCGCCTAATCTTAAAGGTTCGTTTGCGATAAGCAAACTCAATATCATCCTCCTCACGCCTCCGAGTGTAATCCAAAGCGAAAACCTCGACGTAAACAAATTCGCGTTAGTAATTTATTTATTTTGGTTTATGCGCGCTGCGATTATAAACGATCGTTTAAAAAATCGCCAGAGGAAAAATTACCCTGCCTGCTGGGATTCCTCTGCTGGGTCTCTCGGGGTCCTCGGAAGACACATGCACTTTGGTAGGGTCGATTAAAAATTGATGAAAATTGCGAAGCCGTTCACCCGCACTTTTGATCGATTGTAAAACTCACAGCAACTGAGTGAACGTCGACGTAAAAATAGGAATTTCGCGCTACGGACCGGTGCGATAGCATCTCTGCTCTGAGCAATCATTTATTTTCGCTTTGTTATCATGATTATCATCGAGTGTAAGTCGATGTTTCAAGATTAGTACGCCCAGATGTAAACTCTTTTATTTATTGCTGAGGAATCTAAAAATAGCCGAACTCGAGTTGCGCTAACCCACTTATCATCAGCGTGCATGCACAGAGGTGTACTTCAGATAATTTAGTCATACTGAGCAAGTTTGGGTTGGCGGAAGAAGACCAATTTCTTTTTTTTTTTGTGGGAGGTGGGGGATTTCATGAACGAACATCCAAACCCACGGTGAGCACATTAAAGTCCAAATTGCTTTCAAGTAACGAAAGATCTAGAACTAACCAAAGAAAATCCTCGTTGCTTGAGGTATTACAAAAGAAGAAGGCATTCAGTTCAGCTTGATTGCTAAGATACTTGTTGAAGATAAATGCTTCTCTTCCTCGTCTATACCTAAAAGCAGTAAGGGGTGGATACTCCTTCATGATCTTTCTGGAAGAAGGAATCCTCTCATACCCTTTGGCCCCCATCTTCATCATTTTGGACACATCAATCAAAAAAGCGCTGTAAGTCCCAATGGAGGATAGGTTTCTCATGTGCTCTTGAGTTGGCGGAAGAAGGCCAATCTCAAACATGAACAAACATCCAAACCCAAGGCGAGCACCAAATTTCCAATCAATTACTTTCAAGTAACGAAAGCTCCAGAGCTAACCAAAGAAAATCCTCGTTGTCCAAGGTGTTACAAAGAAGAAGACATTCATTTCGCGTGATTGCAAAGATACTGGATGAGGATAAATGCTTCTCTTCCTCGTATATACCCAAAATCAATCGGGAGTGGATGCTACTTCATGATTTTTCTGGAAGAAATAACCCTCTGGCCCCCATCTTCATCATTTTGGGCATGTCCATGGAATCCTCAACAGAGGATAGGTCTCTCATGTGCTCTTGATTTCTCCTCACCTTCTGCAGTAGAGCAACTGGTGTCCCATCCAGGACCCAATTACCCCTAATTTTCTCATGACTTAAATATTCATCAAACCAACTGGCCAATACATCAAATATAAAGCAAAAACCTCCCTCTACCTACACCTATAGAACCATGAGTTTCCATTAGCGGTGGACGCATGTACCTACCAAGGAACCACTAGAAAACTGGATCTTTAATGGAGGATAAGGCTTAATGATCCTTGGCCACCTGTGCTCTTGATTTCTCCCTCACTTTCTACAATGTCTGAACTAAATTCTACTTGAGGAATTCTCCTCATGTCTTCCCTACATCGCAGCTCTGGGCATGGCAAGGGAGTAGAAGTAAGAAACTGAATCCCTCGTGATAGACATAATCCCTGCGCTCTCCTCATCCATTATGGTAGAGAAATGCATACCCCCCCAAGTGACTATGTCCTAAAGCATCATAAAACACCTTCTGGTATGAACTAATCGAGCATATCAGCTATGAGGAGAAGAAAGTCGTCAGTTCCCAGCAGCTCTGGATACCCCCATCAAAGCAGCCTCCCTCACAAGAAAACAAATTGACAGTAAGATTGCAAAACAGATTAAAAGCAAATGGAATTAATATGGAGGAGCTTCAAATAGAATCCGTTAACCATAATTAAGAAAAACCAACCAATGGTGTAAAACACCAAAAAAGATAATTGGCTCGCAATGAAAGAACAAAATCCCTGAATGGTGTCAATATCAGGAAACATGGTGGAAAAAAACCACTTAAAACAGGAGAAGACAAGTCGTGATGAAAAAATGGAAAGACCAGGAGGTATACTCGAAAGGAAAATGTTGCAAGCTGTAAAATTGCTAAGAAGGGCAAGATCTCTTAAGACGATGGACTTAATATGACGAAGAAATCTGCGAAATTACATAGAAGGGCAAATACCATGGACTAACGACATCAAGAAATCGCTAGATTAATGAGAAGTAGAACAGTAGTTGGAAGAAGGAAAGGTCATGGTAGAAGAGAGGGGGTTTAGACAGTCAAGAACAGCTTAAGGAGTAAATTTGTAAAGAAAAGAAAATTCTCACAAGTATGATCGACTAATGGTATCAAAATGTACAACAGAAAAATATGGAGGTGAGCAGTTTAAAGTAGATATCCTAGTCATCGGTGACAATTAAAGAATGTCAAGGTCTTCTTGGAAAAATGCAAAAAGCGGAGGCTAGACGACTCATGGTCAAGGAAGATAACTGAAGCAATAAAGTCGATATGCCTCGTGGGGCTAATGGTATCAAGGAGATGGGTTCTTGCAAGGAAAACAACTCACATACCCACAATTGCGAAAAGAGCGGAATCCATCTGTCTAGCTAACGGTATTTGTCGAATTGGGGGTGGTACTTCTCCCAATGTATTTCAAATTTCGAAAAGGTAGTTTAGGGATGAAAAAGAAAAGTGTTTCCTTTGCCCCAGTTCGTCATGTGGAGGTGAACTCAGTAGCACCTCATAGTATCAATTATGATCTCATCACTTACTCGGTAGTTAGCACCCCTTCCTTTACCAACTGACCGAGACCTCTTAACGGCCAGTCGAAGAGATGGTAAAGACCCCTTTTGCTTACCTACCTGATAACCAAAGGTTATATCTTTTAGCAACCCTTAGATTTTAAGGTTCCATCCCATAAACCCTCTCCAATGGCCATCAAGAGGTTTATGGACATCGTGGTAAGGTTATCACATCCTATTCCTTAACTATACCCGCTACCACCCCTCATTTAACCTACCCATTAGATGATTCCCCTTTCCTTTATCTACCTGGCCATCAATGGTGGTACCTGTTGGAGGCCAATCGTCTCCCTCGCGAAAAAAAGCAGTCACCTTGCTCAAGGAGGCTTGCATTTCGAAAATATGGGATAGTCTGCACCCCACCCCCGTTCTCCTGACCTACCTGGCCACCAAAGTTGATTTGGGGGTCGTATCCCTTATTCCTCGTGGAAAAGTGTAGATGTATTATAATTCGAAACACCTTCTCGAAGGATCAGAGACGACGAAGTCTCATCACGTGGAGGTACACTCAAACCTCTCACTTCTGTCAGGTGTACTCTCTTCTCTAATTCAATCCACGTAGGTAACCGGTACCCATCCCCCTTACTAACTACAAGCCACCAACACCTGACACCTGATCCTCGTTTATAGCAGTACCATCACGTCACACACAAAAGGGACACCTCAATTTTCTACTTCCCCTCATTTTATTATTTCAGATTTGCGGAACTAACAGCTGCCATTTTCCTCTCTAAAAACTACCCAGTACGAATTTTCAGCACCATCGTGCCTACGCCCTTCGTTCCTTTCACCGTTTGCAAGTTCAACTCGGCGATCGGCGTCATGATCACAGCCTCGCACAATCCCAAAGAAGACAACGGTTACAAGGTACGTCATCACCATTACGCCCCGACTAGGTCACCATCATTTCGCTGTGGCAGGTCTATGGGGAAAACGGTGCGCAGATCGTTTCGCCCGTAGACAAGCGCATCCAGGAGCAAATCCTGCAGAACCTGGCTCCACTGGAGAGCTCTTGGGACCTATCCGTTTTGGAATCCGAAAACAAGCTGGACCCGTTACCGGAGGTGATGAAGGCGTACCTGGATGTAATTGGTAACGATTTGCTGCCCGACCACGTAGAAATTAACTCGAAGAATAAGTTGAAGTTTACGTATTCGGCGATGCATGGGGTGGGGTATGAATATTTCGCCAAGGCGATGGAGGTGGCGAGGTTAGCGCTGATTCCCGTTGAAGAACAGATGCGTCCCGATCCGGATTTCCCGACGGTTAAGTGAGTGCCTGTTCGTCGACGTAGCTGCATTGATGTATAGAAAATTGGCGTAAATTCCAGGTTTCCTAATCCGGAAGAAGGAAAGAGCGCCCTTGATTTGGCCATACAAACAGCCAATGAGAATGGGAGCACTGTAATCATCGCCAACGACCCCGACGCAGATAGGATGGCCGCCGCGGAGAAGGACAAAAGGTAACCTCACGGTAACCTCAGCTGAGGGCCATTTTTGGATTGGACTGATTACAGTACTGGCCAATGGAAGATCTTCAACGGAAACGAAATTGGTGCGCTATTGGGTTGGTGGGCCTTGCACTGTTTCCACGCGAAAAACTCCAGCGACAAGCTCACCGACATCTACATGATGTCAAGCACAGTTAGCTCAAAGATCCTCAGGACGATGGCGAACGCGGAGGGTTTCCAGTTCATCGAGACCTTGACGGGCTTCAAATGGATGGGTAAGCAACCTTCGCCCCAGTTTAAGTTTCCAACCCCATCATTTACGTTGTTCGCAGGAAATAAAACGCACGAGTTGATGAAAACCAACAAGAAGGTCTTATTTGCCTTCGAGGAGGCGATCGGGTTTATGTGGGGCACGGCTGTTTTGGACAAGGACGGGATCTCCGCCGCTGTACACTTGGCGACGTTGGCAAGCTACCTCAACCACCATAATTTGACCTTGAATGAACAGCTTGAAGAGATCTACGATGTTTACGGGTATCATATATCGTCCAATTCGTACTATATATGCCATGATCCTGAGGTTATCAAGCGGATCTTTGATAGAATGAGGAATTTTGATGGAAAGAATACGGTAAGTCCCGAAGTCTTCCTAAACTCAAGCCACTTTTGATTTGATTTGAGTTTGATGGGATTTAATAGGTTAAACCTTAATACCAAAGGCTTTACTTACTGACCGAGACCTATTAGTGGCCAGATTGTAGAGATCCCTTCTGCTTACCTTCCTGATCACCAAAGGTGATATCTTCTAGCGACCCTTCGATTTTGGGGTCCCATCCCATAAACCCTCTCTAATGGCCGTCAGGAGGTTTATGGACATCGTGGTAAGGTGTACCACATCTTATTACTTAACTATATCCGCTACCACCTCTCATTTAACCTACCTTTTAGATTATACCACTTCTCTTTATCTATCTGGCCATCAATGGTGGCACCTGTTAGTGGCTAATCGTCTCCCTTGCGGAAAAAAGCAGTCACCTTGCTCAAGGTGGCTTGCATTTCGAAAATGTGGGGTAGGCTGCACCCCATCCCCCTGTTCTCCTGACCTACCTGGCCACCAAAGGCTTTCACGTATGCATCTCCTTTTCTCCCTAAACTCTAGTCATAGGGGTCAATCATATTATTGACTACACCACCAAAGTGTCTCCATGAGAACCAGTTTCTAGTTTCTTTAGATTGGATCTGATTGGTACCTATTGGTTAAACCTTCGCCTAAAAGCCTGAAGCTCTTCGGCTCCCTATCTTCCTAAGTTCGAGCTATTATAGTGTACCATATTGATGATTTCACCAGTTAGATTGGATTTGCTTGGAATCTATTGGTTAAGTCTTAGCCTAAAAGCTCGGTTAACTTTCTTCCGAAATTCAAACGCACCATATTAAGAACAACGCCTCCAAGGTGTCGCCAGGAAGATCAGTTTTTAGTTTCTTTATGATTTAGATTGGATCTGATTGGTTAACTCTTCGCCTAAAAGCCCGAAGGTCTTTCTTCCAATGTGTACTGGTGCACCGTACCAATGCCAATGCCACTGAGGTGTCTCCATGAAGACCAGCCTTTAGTTTCTTTATAATTTAGATTGAATCTGATCGGTACCTATTGGTTAAGTGTTAAATTCGAACTCTAATGGTGCACCTTGCTAAGAATCTCCATGATGACCACTCCGTTGATTGTTCGTGATTTAGATTGGGTTTCAATCAACCTAACGGTTGAGCCTTCGTACTAAAGTCTTAAAGATCTTCGGTTTTTACTCACTCATCTCACTTCATACTGTTAGCCTTTGTTTTTGGTGGATTCGATTGGATTCAAGCTTTAGTACCAAAGCCCATAGCTCTTACGCACCAAGATCTTCATGATGACCAATCAGCATTTAGCTCCTTTATCAATTGGGTTTAATTTGTCAAGCCTTAGTACTAAGGGATGTTCCCAACCTCTCTTCCTAAACTCGAACCATACTAATGACTGCGTTACCAAAGTCTTCATCACGATTTGGGGTTTGATTTGTTTGGTTCCATTTGGTTTCAATCAAGTCAAGTCTGAATTGATTTTTTTAACCAAGCATCCACTTGTTATTTTTTCAAAGTTTGGAAACTTTAGTGGCGAATGACGATTGCTGTCTCCCTTTGTAGAGTATCCCCTAAGGGCTTGGCTTCTTCCCAAAACTCGAACCGTACTAATTGACTACGCCATCAAAGTCTTCGATGGCCAATACGATCTTTATGATTTGGGGTTGGATTTGCTTGGATCCAATTAGTTTCAATCAAGTCCAGCCTGAATTTTTCAAAATTTGGACACTTTAGTGACACATATCGGATTGCCTCCCTTTGCACAGCCCTAAGGTTGACCAGCACGGTCTTCGCGCTTTGGTTCCAATTGGATTCAATCAAATCAAGCCAAAATCAATATTTTTGATCGACCATCCAAAATGTGGATACTTTAATGGTGACTGCCTTCTTTTCTACAGTATCCCTGCTGTATTTTGGGCGGCAAATACGGGATAAAAAGCGTGCGCGATCTAACGACGGGTTACGACGACAACCAACCAGACAAAAAGGCGGTGCTTCCCGTCTCCAAGGACAGCCAAATGATCACCTTCGAGTTCGACAACGGTCTCGTGTCGACTTTGAGGACCAGCGGGACTGAACCCAAAGTTAAATACTACACGGAATTGTGCGCGCAGCCCAAACAAGGGTGAGTAGAGGAACCCCCACCAAATTAACCCAAATCGACTTAAACATCGTCTCCTGTCTTCAGGGTGTAATTTTTGTTTCCCCTTTTTTTAAGGCAACGCAGCGAAATCGAAGGCATTCTCCAGGAAATGGTCGAGGCGATCGTGGAGGAACTATTTCAACCCAACCTGAACGGGCTCGTGCCCAAATCGGATTAACGCTGACCCAGTATTAGCTTTTGCAAGAGCAAAATTTTAGACCATTTCACTATTTATTATTATTATTATTACATTCTAATAGGTGTTGATTAGTTTTATTGTTAGCATATGCACAAATATACAAACATACAATTTACAGCATCTCCTGTTTATATTGGGACGCGTCTTCCCCGTTTTGGGCGCCGTATTTTTCTCGCAGCTTGTACTTCTGGATTTTTCCCGACTGGGTTTTTGGGAAATCCTCTACGATCCTTAGTTGGCTGGGTATCTTAAAATGAGCTAGTTTGCCTTTGCAGAATTCCACCAGGGTGTTTAGGGTGAGCGTGCTTCCTTGTTTCAACCTAACGCAGGCGCAGACTTCTTCACCCAGACGTTCGTGTGTTAAGCCAATGACCTAAAAATAATGAGTTGGGGAAAAAGTAACCACGTGGTAGCTTCCGCATCTTCGCCCACTTTGGACAAAAAAAAAACTTTTGCCCATCTTTGGTAAAAGGCTTTTGCCCAAGCGGAAGCTCTGGCGAAGAGGTTAACTCACGTGACATTCTAGAATATCTGGATGCGTATTGAGAAAGTCCTCGACTTCCCTTGGGAAAATATTTTCGCCCCCTCTAATAATAAGGTCCTTTAACCTCCCCACGATTCTCCCATAACCGTTTTCCTCAAGGACGAATCGATCTCTGTAAATTGGTGGAATTAATTCAAAAAACGTGATTGGGGGAGTGAAATACCCAGTCTTCAACCAACTGTCGCGGCCAATCATATCGCTCGTCCTATTGGCGTCATCCCAATACCCCAACATGTTCCCGTAACCTCGCACGCAAAGTTCCCCGGGCGTTCCAAACGGCACGGTTCTACCCTCCTCGTCGATGACCTTCACCTCGAGGTGGTCGCCGACGTGGCCGACGGTCGCCGTCGATTTTTCCTCGTCGTCATCTGGCAGCGACTCGAATACGACTGGCGACGCCTCGGTCATCCCAAACAAAGACTAAAACGTCAAGGCCAGACCTACACGTTGCTTTCTTTCTCTTTTCCAGTTGCTCACCTTGACTTTCTTGACTTGAAGCACCTCCTTCATCTGCTTGAACAAATGGGGCGAGCAAGTTGCACCTCCACTCAGCGCAATCTCCACGGAAGATAAGTTTGCGTTCTTTTGTTTCTGTTGGTTTATCAGGTCCACGTACATGGTTGGTGTTCCACACACCATGGTGCACCTAAAAAAAAGTCGTGATGTTCCTTTTTTCTCGTATTTCATAGACTAGATCAAAAACTGACAAGAAGAGAGCACGAAATCTAATAGGGAATCAAGGACCCTGAGTCCGAGTTTGAGGTCCGAAAAATTGGCTTAGAGAAAGCGTGTTTAAAAAATCGAACTCGGCGTCCTCGATTCCCTAAGATGGCACTGTTTTTATTATATTCCTCCGTCTTCCTCCCCCCCCCCCCCTGTGCGACAAGAAACTGCGAATTTGATGGGGCAAACCAATTTACCGCCGAGAAAGATGGTGTTTACCAACGTCCAACAGAAAACGTTTTAAAACTATCTCGGCTAAAGTCCCGAATTTGTTTGCTTTAACAAAACATTGGCGTTCTTGAATTCCCCCCCGCCCTCCCAAAAGAATTCTCAAAAACGTTGAGAGATAGAGATCCAAACTGAAGTAGAATTTGTTACTCTTTCAGGAATTAATCTCAAATCTTATGAAAATGGTGGAAAATGCTTAAGAGGAAGCTTCGGAGCAGTTTTGGAGAGAATGTTAGAGATGAGGAGGTTTCTGTTGAGAAAAATCCAGTAATGTTCGCAAAACAAGCATTTTTGAAGTCTTTCAAGGCAATAATGAATTTTTATCGCCATTTTTGGAGATCATTTAAAAACTGAAAAGTTTGTAGAATTGTGAAGAAGCTCGACTGAGAAAATGTGCAAAGGCTGGCGCCATCTCTTGGTGAACTAGGAAAGTTGCTTGAACCAATTTTGCCAAACTAGGTTTAAGTGAGAAACTGTCTATGTGTAATCTTTTCAAATATTACATTTTACAAACGATGACGCCATCTCGTGATGAATTGGGAAACTTTCTCAGAGTTTGATGAAAATGGTGGAAAGTCTTTCCGATGCAGTGATGAATTGTGAAAAAGCTTGACCGACAAAAAGTTCTGTTTCGTTAGCCCCCATGAAATTATGGTTTACAGATGGTGGCGCCATCTCTTGATGAATTGGAAAATTTTCTCAGAATTTTGTGAAAATAGTGGAAAGTGGAAGACCCTTCCAAAGCAATGATAAGTATTTTTCTCTGAGATTTCGAAGAATTGTGAAGAAGCTTGGATGATAAAGAAATGTGTTTCGTGAACCTTCTAGAAGCTATAGTTTACAGATGGTGGCGCCATCACTTGATAAATTGGACAACTTTCACAGAATTTTATGAAAATAGTCGAAAATAGTCCAATGCAGTGATAAGTATTTTGACAGACTCTCGATTTGTAAGAGATTAGATTTAAGAAAATGACGTTTCTACGTGACTGGTAAAAAGTGAGAAACTCTGTATCGTGTAATCCTTGAAATATTACATCTTACAGACGATGGGGCCATCTATTGATGAACTAGGAAAGTTGCTTGAACCAATTTTGACACGGACCAGAATTAAAAAAGTAACTTTTGTACGTGTCTGGTAAAAAAAGTGAGAAACTCTCTCGTGTAGGCTTTTGAAGTGTTATACTTTACAAACGATGGCTCCATCTCGTGATGAACTAGGAATCTTTCTCGGAATTTTATGAAAATGGTGGAAAGTGGAGAGAGTGGCGCCATCTCTTGATGAATTGAGAAAGTTCCTTGAATCAATTTTGACAGTCTCTCATGCTGGAATCGATTTGTAAGAGATTCCATTTACGTTTTCACGTGACCGGTGAGAAACTGTCTCGTGTAATCTTTGAAATATTACATTTCTGAGACGATGGCGCCACCTATTGATGAATTAGGAAAATAGCATGAACCAATTTTGACAGACAAGATTTAAGAAAATAACTTTCATACGGGTCTGTTCAAAAAAGTGAGAAACTCCCTCGTGTAGGCTTTTCAAACGTTATATTTTACGAACGATGGCGTCATCACGTGATAAACTAGGAAACTTTCTTCAGAATTTTATGAAAACAGTGGAAAGTGGAATACAGTGATAATTTTTTTTGTTTGAGATTTTGTAGATAAAGCTTGACCTATAAAGAGATGTGAAAACTTCTGCTTCGTTCGTTATAGATGGTGGCGCCATCTCTTTATGAATTAGGAAAGTTTCATGAACCAATTTTGACAGACCCTCTTACTGGAATCGATTCCTAAGCGATTAAATTTAAGAAACTCACGTTTTTACGTGTAATCCTTGAAATTTTACATCTTACAGACGATGGCGCCATCTATTGATGAACTAGGAAGAGTGCTTGAACCAATTTTGACGGACCAGATTTAAGTGAATAACTTTTCTGCGTGTACGTGGCCAAAAAGTGAGAAACTGTCCCGTGTAATCTTCACAAACGTTGGTTCCAGAGAAATTATAGTTTACAGAGGGTGGCGCCATCTCTTGATGTACTGGGAAAGTTTCGTGAACCAATTTTGACAGACTCTCTAACTGAAATCGATTAGTAGATTTAAGAAAATGACATTTTTACGCGACTGGTAAAAAGAGAAATTTTGTCTGTGAACTAGTACAGACGAAGGCGCCATCTCTTGATGAACTAGGGAACATTCTTGATGCAACTTTAACAGATTCGCTTTCAGGAAATGGAATTGTTAGAGATTACTTTAAGAAAGACACGTTTTTATGTGATTGGTAAAAAGTGTGGTCCTCGTGAAATTACAGTTTGCTGACGTTGCCGCCATCTCTTGATGAACTATGGAAGTTTCTTAGAGAGAGACTGTTTCTGGGAATCAAACTGCAAGAGATTAGATTTAGGAAATATAATTTTCTTGCGTGAACTGCGCGAGTGTTAAAAAAATGGCTGACGCAATCATCGCCAAATTTCACTTTGCAGGCGATGTCGCCATCTCTTGGTGAACCGGAGAAGCTCTTTGAAGTAATTTAACAGACTCTTCCTGGAAATCGAATTGTGGCAAATCGTTTCAAAAAAATAACCGTTGCAAGACTGACAAAAAGTGAAAAGTCTGTCTCGTGTAGTCCTCAGAGGATGGCGCCATCTCTTGTCGAACTGAGAAAGCTTCTTGAAATAATCTGACAGACTCTCTTTCGGAAAATCAAATTATAAGAGATTAGAATTTTAAAAAAATATAAGTTTTTTGTGTGAAATGCGTGCGTGGCAAAAAGTGTCTAAAGTAAAAAAGTTTTGCCTCGGCCAAATTACACTTTGCACTCGATACCGCCATCTCTTGAAGAACTGGCGAAGCAATTTTGACAAACTTTTTTTCTAGCGACCAGAATTGTAATTACGAAAAAAAAAATAATCATTGCGTGACTGACAAAGAATTATTGGAACAGTTCTGTCTCGACTAGTCCTTCTAATTACACCTTAGCGACGACGGCGCCATCTCTTAATGAATTAGAGAAGTGTTACGAAGCAATTTGATAGGCCCTTCCTGTAAATGTAAGATATTCTTTTTCTAAAAGAATGAGTGACATAAAATTCCGTCTCGTCTTGCTCTCGCAACATTACGTTTGCAAACTATGTCGCCATCTCTTGATGAATCGGAAAAGCAATTTGACTCCGAATCGATTATAAGAAATTAGTTTTAAAAATTAACTTTTTTTAAGCAGAGTACTTACTGCTCCTCTTCCAGCGCCTCCAACGTCTTCCTGGGGTTAAAAGAGGCGTCTGGTAACACAATGGTGGTTCCGCAACTTAAACTCCCAATGATGGCGATCGTAACACCGTAAGTGTGGAAGAAAGGCACCGGCACGCAGAGTCTGTGCGGTTTTCGGTCGTACTCGGCCCGCAAGGCAACGTTTCGGCCGTTATTGACGATGTTGAAGTGCGATAAGACGGTGGCCTTCGGTTGACCGGTCGTACCCTAAAACGTCAGCCCAATGCAAAAATTGACTTTGGGTACCCCACTGTTTTCATACCGATGTGAACTGGATGTTGCAGGCGTTGTCTGCCTGAATACTGTTTTGGTTTTGCCGGACGCTCTTGGTTTTGTTTTCATCAGCTCTATCGAGGACTTCCCCGAATGAATACGTGCCCCTAAAATATTTCGGTATTTAGGTTACGCCCAAAACAATTTCTTCTGATTCACCTCAAACTGTCTTCAGTTACCACAACAACCGTCTTCAACATAGGTACCCTAACCGATTTTAACTTTCCAGGTACGCTCTGCTTTAGGTTGCCGGATACACTATGAAGCATCTCGTAGTAATCCTGCGTTTTGAATTTATGCGCGCACACTATCCCCTTCAGGTCCACCTTGTTGATGCAATACTCGATTTCCGGAGCCTGGTAGGCGGGGTTTATGGTCACCTGTAAAGGTTGAGGAGGTCAGTTTTGTTTTTGGTGCGTAGGGCGAAAGGGTCCTAACGAAAAGCAAACCAGCCCGATTGCACGCCATCATCGTCAAGTACCATTCCAATGTGTTGGGTGACCAAATTCCAACGTGGTCTCCTCGCACCAACCCCAAGGATAGCAAGCCAGCGGCCAACCTATCCGCTTGCTCTAGGACCTCCGCGAAGGTTAAACTTCGATTTTGATGGCGCGATACGACGGCGGGTCTTGAGCCGTACTTCTCGGCGGATAATTCCAGGAGGTTTCCTATGGTTAAACAACGAAGCGGTTCTTTGCCTACGTGGTGGATATAGCTGAGTTTGCTGAAGTCTCTTCTCCTAAAAAAGAGAAAAAGAGTTTAATTTCCCATTAAATCGATAGATCGCTTACCATTTTGATGATGACGATGAAGAAGAACGGGCGTACGCGAGCAGTCTTGAACCTCGTGGTAATATCTTTGACATTCTGTTGAGAACAATGCGAAGGCAAACGTGTCAAAAGATAACATTTATTATCGAAGCTTTTAAATAAATATTTTTAATTACATGAACTATTTATAGAATTCTGTGTGAACGCAGCAAATTTCAATAGTTTCAGCGATAAGGGGGCAGAGGTCTGCGCCAGTGTAAACGAGGCTTAGCTTTTTAGCAACATCGACGATCTAAACAAAATTAATTTATTGTTTTATTTAACAAAGGTGACGTCAATCATCTCGCTTAAAAATTAATAAGAATTAATATTTGTTTTAATTTTCTCTTCGATCGCGACGACCCCACTGTTGTACCTGTTAAAAATTCTCGCCCTTTCAGGAACTCTCCCCATTTGGTCACGTTGCTTACCCTCCAGGTCAATAACTAGGTACTTCGTTCGATCGCCGTCCAATACCGAGAATCTTTATTGCGTGTTTAAATGGCTGCTGGACTAAAAGTGTTCGAAATTTCGTCTAAACTATTTCTTCGCGCGCGCTTATCACTTGGGAAAGTTTGTCATAAAGCAAAGGGTAAACTTCTCTCGCCTATTCACCTAAAGTGACTCTTATTTTAAGTTAACTCAAACATTTTCCTAAAGAGAGATTGGGTACCACTAAAATAAATAAATTCTCCGATAGCAAATTCCTAACGCGTGAGAAAAGGAGAAGCACCCACACACGACGCTTGCGATCGGTCAAAAATTGAGTAATCTCGTCTTATGGGGTGGGCAGCTTAAGTCACCATCTGGCAAGTTCTTTTTACTAAAGAATGCGCCACTTCATCGAAGGGGACTGACCTCACTTCGGTTTGAATCACTTGGGAAAGTTCGTCATAAAACAAAAGGTAAAAAGTCTCTCGCCTATTCACCTAAAGTGACTCATATTTTAAGTTATATTAAGTTAACTCAAACACTCCTAAAGAGAGATTAGGGCCATTTAGGTAACACTAAAATAAATAAATTCTCCGATAGCAAATTCCTAACGCGTGAGAAAAGAAGAAGCACCCACACACGTGGGTAATAATCTCGTACTATGGGGTAGGCAACTTAAGTCACTATCTGGCATGTTCTTTTTACTAAAGAATGCGCCACTTTATCGAAGGGGACTGACCTCATCTCGGTTTGAATCACTTGGAAAAAATTGTCATAAAACAAAAGGTAAAAAGTACAAAAGCCTATTCACCTAAAGTACAAAAGCCTATTCACTTAAAGTGACTCTTATTTTAAGTCATCTTAAGTAACTCAAAAACATTCTCCTAAAGAGAGATTAGGACCATATAGATGCCACTAAAATAAATAAATTCACCGATAGCAAATTCCTAATGCGTGAGAAAAGGAGAAGCACCCACACGCGACGCTTGCGATCGGTCAAAAATTGAGTAATCTCGTGTTATGGGGTAGGCAACTTAAGTCACCATCTGACATGTACTTTTTACTAAAGAATCCGCCACTTTATCGAAGGAGACTGACCTCATTTCGGTTTGAATCACTTGGGAAAGTTTGTCATAAAACAAAAGGTATTCACCTAAAGTGACTCTCATTTTAATTTAGCAATTTAGGTTGTAAATTTTCGGCTGCTTCAATTAACTCAAACACTCTCCTAAAAAGAGATTAGGCCCATTTAGGTACCACCGATGGCAAATCCCTAACGCGTGAGAAAAGGAGATGCACCCACACGCAGCGAGTAACGATCGGTCAAAACTTGAACAATCATGTATTATGACGTAAGTAACTTAAGTCACCACCTGACTCGACCTTTTTACTAAAGAGTGCGCCACGTTACGGAGGGGAAGTGGCCTCTTTTCGGTTTGAATGTAAACAAATGCACTTTACGTATTTCGTTCGATCGCCCTCCAATACCTTACGCGTCGAGAGTCTTTATTGTGTGTTTAAATATGGGTGCGGGACTGAAATGGTTTAATATTTTGTCTAAACCATTTCTCCGCGCGCGCGCTTATCACTTGGGAAAGCTTGTCATAAAACAAAAGGTAAAATTCCCTCGCCTATTCACCTAAAGTGACTCTCATTTTAATTTAGCAATTTAGGTTGTAAATTTTCGGCTGCGTAAGTTAACTCAAACACTCTCCTAAAAAGAGATTAGAGCCATTTAGGTACCACTAGTGTAAATAAATTCAGTGATAGCAAATTCCTAACGCGTGAGAAAAGGAGACGCACCCACACGCGGCGAGTAGCGATCGGTCAAAAATTGAGTAATCTCGTATTATGACGTAAACAACTTAAATCACCTCCTGATATGATCTTGTTACTGTAGAGGGCGCCACTTTACGGAGGGCGAGTGGCCCCTTTTCGGTTTGAATGTAAACAAATGCACTTTAGGTATTTCGTTCGATCGCCCTCCAATACCTTACGCCTTTATTGCGTGCTTAAATGGCCGCTTGACTAAAAGGGTTTCAAATTTCGTCTAAACTGTTCCTTCGCGCGCGCTTATCACTTAGAAAAGTTGGTCATAAAACGAGGTAAAATTCTCTCGCCTGTTCGCTCTGATTTTAATTTAGTAATTTAGGTTGTAGATTTTCGGCTGTTTAAATTAACTCAAAAACTCTCCTAAAGAGAGATAAGTGCCACTAAAATGAATAATTTCACCAATAGCAAATTCCTAACGCGTGAGAAAAGGGGACGCACCCACACGTGACGAATAGCGACCCGGCAAAAATTGAGTAATCTCGTGTTATGGCGTAGGCAACTTAAGTCACCACCTGACATGTCCTTTTTACTAAAGAGTGCGCCACTTTACGGAGGGGGAGCGGCCTTTTTTCGGGTTGAATATAAACAAATGCACTTTAGACAAAACTACACCGCATTCGACCTACTTCGCTAAGATTACTCTCCTAGATTTAAAACATCTGAAAAACAGAGATACCACGGATGGAAATGGCATCCCATGGATACGTTAGTTGAACCATTACACCTACCTTTTTAATCTTTCAATTAACCAAGGCGTTTTTCCAAAGATTCCAAAACAGTCATTAATATTACCCCCTTTCAATAAAAAAAGGAAACAGAAATAAAGTGAGTAATTATCGACCGATTTCAATCACCAGTGAATTTTCGAAAGTTTTCGAAAAAATTGTGCATATAAGTATGAGTACCTCGAACGTTTTTCACTTACTGCCTGTCAGTCAATATGCATTTATAATGCGTGTATTGATTTCGTTGAATATGTCTACAACTCTTTAGATAACAATATGTACGTTGGTGGTGTGAGCTTTGACCTTAAATAAAACATTTGGCGTTGTACAACATGAATTCCTATTGGCCAAATTATTTACATTGGGGATACGAGGCAGCATCTTCAATTGGTTGAGATCATATCTGGGCGAGCGAACGCAGAATGTATACATCGATGGATGTTACTCAGAAGAAGTTGCGACCCACAAGGATCAACTCTCGAGCCACTTTTATTCTTTATCAAAGACTTGTCCAAAAATGTCAAGTGTTCCGGAAAATTAATTTCATTCGCTGACAACGCTTCTGTTAGACCCAGGTGGAGGAAAATTGGATAATTCCCGCGCTTTCAGCGGCTCCCACTAGAAGTGGTGCACTTTCTTTGGACCACCTCTTTAGTTCCGTTAAATTTCGATCACCTACCCTCCTGATCAATAGTTTGATATTTCGTCCGGTCGTCCTCTGTTTGACTAAAAGGATTCGATATTTTGACTAAGTGATTTCCTCACGCCCCCTTATAACGTTCGTGACGGTAAAGATGGTGAGAACAAACACTTGCGGAGTGGGCAACTTAAATCATCTTCATGACCTATTTGGACAAGCCCCTAGGGAAAAATGCTAAAGCGAACAGTACGCCTCAAGGAAGGGATGGAGTCTTCCTTCCTTCATTTTTAAATGACTTACGACAGATTTTGCGTCCAAGAACTTATTACTCCGACAATGAGTTAAATAAATAAGGATAACTTTTTCCCAGGGTCCGGTATCCCCTAAAACTCCGGTGGTCAGTTTAAGGGGGTGGAAAAATAATTAAAAACACTCATTTTTAGAAAAAAGCGCTTTATTTTTGCTCAAACTGCTGCCTAAGCAAAAACTTCTGTATCTTCCCCGACGTGGTCTTCGGAAACTCCTCGACGATCCTCAACTGGCTGGGAATCTTAAAATGCGCGATCTTCCCCCGACAAAACTCGTCCAGCTGTTGCTTCGTGAGGCTCGCCCCGTCTTTCAGTCTGACACAAGCGCAGACCTCCTCCCCCAGCCTCTCGTGATCCAAGCCAATCACCTAAAACCCCAATTTAAATCCGAATCCGAAACGGACAAGCCGACACTCACGTGGACTTCTAAGACGTCGGGGTGGGTGTAAAGAAAATCCTCGATTTCCTTGGGGAATATGTTCTCGCCCCCGCGTATAATCATCTCCTTCAACCGCCCGACGATTCTGCCGTAACCCTCCCCGTCCAGGACGAATTGGTCGCTGAAATAATGAAGGTGTGCTTATGAAAATGACGAGGTTGAAACTGGGGGACTTACCCGGTTTTCAACCACCAGTCCTTGTCGATCATCTCGGCGGTTTTTGCCTCGTCACCCCAGTACCCAATCATGTTTGAGTAGCCTCGCGTGCATAACTCCCCGGGCTGACCAAGCGGGACTACTTTGCCCTCGGCGTCGATCACTTTGACTTCCAGGTGGTCCGCGACGCAGCCAACGGATGTGAGGGATCTGACATCATCGTCGTCGGGTAACGAATGGAATGCAACGGCTGTGTTTTCTGTTAGGCCATAAATTGACTGAAACGTTTGGAAACTTAATCAAAGTCCTACCAGAAAATGACGAATGAAGATAAGCCCACGTCAGTAGGAGAATGGATGGGGCCAAAATGAATACCACAGCGGCAGTTTAAATGAATATTAGTATGTTAATGAGAAGAGGAAAGAACACCAGCCGCAATGAGGCCTATGCTTGAAAGCGAAGATGAAAATTGGAATAACCGAAGGTGATGGTAAATCCGCGATAAAAGATCAAAGCCAAAGAAGAAAAATGTGGAAAGTGGTGCGTACCTTCACCTTCTTAACTTTTAAGGTCGCCAGGATTTGTTTGAATAGATGGGGCGAACACGGTGCTCCTCCGGAGACGGCTATCTCGGGGGAAATGTCTTCTTTTCTTTGTGTCTGTACTCTGACCAAGTCGACGTACATCGTCGGTGTGCCGTGGATCACTGTGCACCTAAAACAAGCAAAGAAGTTCATTTCTGGATAATCTAATTAACGTAAGCGGCCGTAATTAATTAAAATCAGAAATGCCTTTAGTTGTATTTCACAATCTTTACATTTCCCATGCGTGGCGAAAATAGTCCAGACGATATCCTTCAGGTAAGTTGCCATTTAGATAGAGTAACATCGCTAGAAATCTCCTAACGCGTGAGAACGGCTAACTGGCACCCACACGCGGTGAAAAGCGATCGGTCAAAAATAATTGACGCTTCCCTGGAGAGTAGGCAACTTAAATGACCGTCAAGACCTATTTGGGTAGCCCCACCAGGGGGCAAAAGAAGGCAGCACGTCTCGAGGGGATCGTGGCCTCTTACTTTCCAAAATGTAAACAACCATTCACATCAACGATGTTTCGAACAAAATTTCAAATAGCGAAATACTTTTAAAAAATTATTCGAAATTTTAATTGTACTTTTTCGGTCAGCGAAATACAATACAGAAGTACAACAGAAGGTAAAACAGAAACAAACAATCAAGAAATTTGGAATTGATTGAACAGAAAACAAATGCATATCGTCGATTCCAACTCGTTTAAAAATAAAAATTTTAAAATTAAAAATCAAAAAACGCTCCAGTAAACAAGAAAGAAGCTGAAAACAAGTCAAAAATTGACGATTTCCGGCCTGAAGCTTTCGAAAATCGAATCAAACTTTCATTTGTTTCATCGTTTTTTTTTTTTGACGAATTGATTTTGCTTACACTTCGCCGTAGAAACGTCAATCTTCTTTTGTTTTTTTTTATCCTGTTCATCTCATTCTCTGTATTTCCGCTTTGCTTGTTCCAGATCGTTTTTTTTTTCGTCGCTGTTCTTTTGTCTTCTATGTTCATCGAGCGATTAAAAGCCATGAAACACTCTCAGCAAACAAAGAAATAAGTGAAAAATTGACTTCTATTGAAAATCAAATTGAAAATTTCATTTGTTTCTTCGCATTTCTTTTTTTTTTCGTTCGATGCTCTAAGAATGATTTCACTTTTATTTTCTTTGGGGACGATTTGATTTTTTATGTCGATTTTCTTTTGTTTTTTTCATTTGTTTCTTTGCATTTAATTTTTTTTTTTCGTTTGACGCTCTAAGAATGATTCCACTTTTATTTTTATCCGGGGACGATTTGATTTTTTCCGTCGATTTTCTTTTGTTTTTTTCATTTGTTTCTTTTGTGTCGATTTTCTTCTGTTTTTTTTTTTTTTTATTTGTTTCTCTGTATTTCATTTTTTTATTTGACGTTCTAAGAATAATTTCACTTTTAATTTCTTTTACGTCGATTTTCTTGTTTTTTCATTTGTTTTTTTGCATTTGTTTTTTTTTTTGCTTGACGCTCTAAGAATGATTTCACTTTTATTTATTTTATTTCTGGAGGGCGATTAGATTTCTTTACGTCGATTTTCTTTTGTTTTTTCATGCTTTCCTTGAATCGATTTTCTTTTTTTTTCATTTATTTTTTACGTCGATTTTCTTTTGTTTTTTTTTCATTTGTTTCGTTGCCTTTCATTTTTTTATTTGACGCTCTAAGAATAATTTCACTTTTATTTTCTCTTACGTCAAAATTCTTTTGTTTTTTTCATTTGTTTCTTTGCATTTCATTTTTTTTCCATTTATTTCTTAGCATTTCATTTTTTTTTTTTTCATTTCACGCTCTAAGAATAATTTCACTTTTATTTTCTTTTACGTCAATTTTCTTTTGTTTTTTTTTATTTTATTTGTTTCTTTGCATTTTAGTTTTTTTTTTCACTGACGCTCTAAGAATGATTTCACTTTTATTTTTATCCCGGGGCGATTTGACTTTTTTACGTCCATTTTCTTTTGTTTTTTCGTTTATTGCATTTCATTTTTTTTTTCGCATGACATTCTAAGAACGATTTCATTTTTATTTTCTCTTGGGGCAATTTGATTTTTTTACGTAGATTTTCTTTTGTTTTTGTTTTTCTGTTCATCTTATTCTTTCTTTGTAATTGTATTCTTAGTTTATTTCTTCTTAATTTAACTTGAAGACTTCGCGACCGAAGTCCGTGATTGAATTGACTTCCGGTTGGAACCGCATCACGTTGATGCCTTCTACTGCCAACGTTTCGTTTTCCATTGCAGACGAACTTCCTCAGGGCTGGTGGTGTTGCTGCTGCTTCTCATTGTTGTTGAGACTCGGTCGGTTGAAACTCAATCTCAACGAGAAACACCTACAGGAGCCCTGAGAAAGTTCTTCTGCAATGGAGAACGAAACGTCGGCAGTAGAAGACATCAACGTGGCGCGGTTCCAACCGGAAACCAATTCAATCATGATTTCCTTTTTTTCTGCATATTAATTGTCATTCTTTTGTTTTCTCTCGATGTTCACAGAGCGATTAAAAATCACCAAACAAAGATCGTTGCTTTTTTTAAACACAACAGAAGCTGAGAACAAATGAAAAAAATTAAGGAATTTCATTTGTTTCTTTATATTTCGTTGTTTTTTATTTTTAATTTTTTTTTTTAATTTTAACTGACCTCGGCTCCTGGAGCTCGATTTTTAAGACAAAATCAAAAGTGAAGGCCGCATTTCGATATCTTGTACCGCTTAGGAACTACAGGGTGTTTTTCAAAATTCTGCTATTTCTAAAAACCTTTATAGCTGTTAAAAATTATAAAGGCTGTTTTCCAATGCTGTTACTGGTAGTGTTTCTGCTTCGTATGCGTTTGCCAATAATTTCGTATTTCAGCGAATTACATCAATTGCGTTTAAAGGTCAAGTCCAACGCCGTAACAATCATAAAATTATAAAACATTCTTATGACTGAGCTTATTTCGTTTATTGCTGCTCTCGCTTAGCCAAGGACGTATCGCCGTTCTGGTTATAATTTTTGATTAATTATTTTTCAAAAACTAAAGTGGTTCCTTTTTTGGCGAAACCATTGGCAGTCAGCCTGTACATATTGATTCATCTAAAGTACTTTGATGAATATTAATTCTGCTGATGAAATAAAACTCACGAAGAAAGTGATTTTGAATAATGATTTTTGTTATGTTTTAATTAATTAATAATATAATAATAAATAATTGCAGACAATTTGGCGCTCCTCTGAACAGGCGCCTTAGTGCGTTGCACAATCTGCACAAAGGGCGGCGGCGGGCTACCCTTAGATCGCCTTAACGCCTCCCAATTGCCTCTGAACCCACTACCACCCCTCTAAGAGGACCGCCCACTTTGAGAATCTATGATCTCAAGTTATCACGCATTCACCAAACAAATTAGTTGCCAATAAAGAAAATACAGACAAAGATGATTTGGGCGCCATATAAGTCTACCGTCCCCCCGCGTTGCGGGGTCTGGAGCATTGTAGTTCCCCCATAGAAGTCGTTTTAATTTCAACTATTCAGAATAGCAGAGGACTTAAGATTGATCCCTGAGGCACACCTGTTCTTAACTTTAAAAAATTGTTCACCTGCTACCTGCTTTTTGAAAGCTTCTAAGCAGTTTTGGCCTAAATTCGTAATAGCATATCTCCCCCCTTCCCCCATCAACAATGTTACTGTTACTTAGGCAACCATACCTACACATTTAGAACGTCCATTGTAAAACAATATTTTCAGCTACTCACTTTTCTTCTTTGATGGCATCCAAAGATTGATTCGGATTGTAGCTAAGCCCCGGCAAGACCATGGTGCTTCCAAAGTGGATCGCCGCAAAGGTCGTGATGGTGGTCCCGAAGGCGTGAAACAGGGGCACCTGCACGCATATTTTGTGGTGCTTCCGATCCAGCTCCGTGCGCTTCGCTATCCCGAAGCCGTTATTGACGATGTTGAAGTGACTGAGGATGGTCGCCTTCGGCTTACCGGTGGTGCCCTACAACGCAACTAATTCTAACTTACATCATCAGTCGAAGAGGCGCAAGCTGATTTCACGCTTACTGACGTGAATTGGATGTTGCAACCCTCGTCTGGTGATATGAGGTGCTGGTTGTCTTTTATCCTCCTCGTCCTTTCAGGGGTGGACAGAGAGAGTACTTCCTGATAACTATGCGTGCCCCTAAAAGAAAAGAAAATCACTTTTATTAATTTTGGTGAAAGTTGATGAGCACCACGAAGACGATAGAATATGACAAATTACTTTAGGGATTCATCCGTTACTATAATGACGCTTTCCAAGCTCGGAATCCTCTTCGACTTGAGCTTCCCAGGTTGGCTTCCTGCAATTTCCGGCGCCACCATATTCATTAGGTCGTAGTAATTTTGCGTTTTGAACTTGTGCCCGCAAATAATCGCCTTCATTTCGACCTTATTTATGCAGTACTCGATTTCCGGAGCTTGGTACGCAGGGTTCAAGGCGACCTGCAAAATTCGGGTCCAATAAAAACAACATCGTAAAGTTGAAGGACTTACCAAAATCAATCCAGCTCTTACGCTGGCCATGAAGGCCAAGTACCATTCGTACTGGTTTGGTAAGAGGAGGCCGATTCTGTCTCCTCTTTCCAGGCCAAGCTGTTGAAGGCCGGCTGCGAATCTATCGGCTTCATCTAGGACCTCCGTGAAGGTCAAGGTTTTGTTTTGCTGTCTGGAAATAAGTGCGGCCCTGCCCGGGTACTTAAGAGCTGTGTTTTCGAGGAGGGTTCCCAAGGTGATGAACTGCAAAGGGTCTTTCCCCACTCGGTGGATGTAGCTCAGGCTACTTGTATAACGCCATCTAGAAATTAATTGTTTTTTATAATAATAATAATGTGGATCGTTTGTTATGCGGAAGATCAATAAGAAAATAATTCTTTGCTTCTTCACTGTTCGTTTCCGATTGTTTCTTTTTTTAAATTTTTGATTGTACCGAATTGTGTTCTAAAATCGATTGTCTTTTGTTTTTATTTTGTTGTTTTTCTAATTATTGTTCTACGTTTTCTTAAATCTGGTTCTTTTGTTTTTTCTGAGTTGTGTGTGTGTCAGTTTACCGAATCGCGCTGGTTTTAAAAATTCTGTTATTTCGTTTTCTTTGCTTTCTCTTTGTTCTTTTAATTTATTTTCGAATATTAACCTATCAAATTGTGTTGCAAAATCAATTGTCTTTTGTTTTGACGTTTTTCTTTTTAAACGTTATTCTTAATTTTTTTTTCAATCTTGTTCATTTGTTTTCTTGTTATGTCACCTTTTCCCCCAAACAGTTCTTTTTTTCTTAATTCATTAATTTGCTGCAAAATTGATTTGTTTTTATAATTTTTTAAAAATTCTATGATTTCATTTTCCTAGCTTTCTCATAGTTCTTTTCATTTTTATAAATATTAATCTATTAAAAATTGTGTTATAAATTCGATTGTCTTTTGTTTTTATTATTTTTTAAAAGTTCTATTGTGTATTTCGTTTTCTTTGCTTTCTCCTACTTTTCATTTAAAAAATGAATCTATTAAATTGTGTTTTAAAATCGATTGTCTCTTGCTTTTATTTATTATTTTTTTTTTATATTATTGTTATATATTTTTTAAATTTTGTTCATTTGTTTTCTTTGTTATGTCACCTTTTCTCTCAAAAAATTTCTATTTAAATTTATTAATCCGCCGAATTCTTTTGTTTTTTTGTTTTCTCATCGTTCTTTTCATTTTTTTTATAGTAATCTGTTAAGTTCTGTCGTAAACATCGATTGTCTTTTGTTTTTATTTATTTTATTTTTCGGGGGTGGTTCACTATGCGGAAAAGAAATAAGAAGATAATTTCACTGTTTGTTTCCAATTGTTTCTTTTTTGGAATTATTTTGGAGTATATCGAATTGTGCTCTAAAATCGATTGTCTTTTGTTCTAATTTTATTTTTTTAACGTTATTGTTATTTTTTTTAAATCTTGTTCGTTTGTTTTCTTTCGTCACCTCTTTTCCCAAACGATTTCTTTTTAAAATTATTAATCTACCGAATTGAGCTGGTTTTTTTAAATTCTATTATTTCGTTTTCTTTGTTTTCGCATTGTCCTTTTGTGTTTTTTTTTATTAATCTTTTCCATATATACATACGTGCGGTAAAGAAAATATTTCTATTCTATTGAAATCGATGGTCTTTTGTTTTTATTTTTTTAATGCTACTGTTATATATATATTTTTTTCAAATTTTGTTAATTTGTTTTCTTTACAAAAATTTATTAATCTACCGGATCGTGCTCTCTTTAAATATTCCATTATTTCGTTTCCTTCGTTTTCTCATTGTTCTTTCTTGTATTTTTGCGTATATACTTACGTGTGGTAAACAAAATATTTCTATTTCTATTGAATTGTGTTTTAAAATCGATTGTCTTTTGTTTTCATTTTTTTAACATTATTGTTGTATGTTTTTTAAATTTTGTTCGTTTGGTTTCTCCTTTTCAATTTCAATTCTTTGTTTCTCGTTGTTCATTTTGTTTTTTTTTAATACTAATCTATTAAACTGTGTTTTAAAATCGATTATCATTTGTTTTTATTTATTTATTTTTTAAATATTATTATTATATATTTTTTTAAATTTTATTCATTTTTTTACTTTGTTATTTCATGTTTTCTTGCAAACAATTTCTTTTTGAATTTATGAATATACCGAATTGTGCTGTTTTTAAAAATTCCATTATTTCGTTTTCTTTGTTGTATTAAATTGTGTTTAAAAATCGATTGCCTTTTGTTTTTATTTTTTTAACATTATTGTTATATATATTTTTTTAATTTTGTTGATTTGTTTCCTTTGTTACGTCATCTTTTTTCCCAAACAATTTTCTTCGTTTCTCATCGTTCATTTTGGTTTTTTTTATATCAATATGTTAAATTAATTAATTAAAATCGATTGTCTTTTGTTTTTATTTTTTTTTATATTGTTATATATTTTTTAAAAATCTTGTTCATTTGTTTGTTCATTTTAAAATTATTAATCTAAAAAAAAATTTTTTTTAAAAAATTCCATTATTTCGTTTTCTTTGCTTTGTCTTTGTTCTTTTGTGTTTTTTTTTTATTAATCTTTTCCATACGTACTTACGTGTGGTAAATAAAATATTTCTATTCTAAATCGATTGTCTTTTGTTTTTATTTTTTTAATAATAATAATAATAATAATCTTTATTTCAAACACTGCTATATTATAGAAGTTTGAAAAGCGTCAAGAAAGTTAAAAAAATGAAAATAAAAAAAAGAAATATAAACAAACAAAAATATAAAGAAATTTGTTATTGTTATTGTCATGTACATTTTTTTAAATTTTGTTCATTTGTTTTCTTTGTTATGTCATCTCTCTCCCAAACAATTTTCTTTGTTTTTCGTCGTTCATTTTGTTATTTTTTTTTCTATTAATCTATTAAATTGTGTTTTAAAATCGATTGTCTTTTGTTTTTGTTTTTTAAAAATGTTATTGTTATATATATTTTTTAAATCTTATCATTTGTTTTTTCATATGAAAATTGTTAGTAACCTAAGGAATCGTGTGCCATTTTTAAAAAATCCATTATTTCGTTTTCTTTGTTTCCTAGTTGTTCTTTTCGTTTTTTTTTTTTTTTTTTAATTAATCTATTAAATTGGTTTTAAAATCGATTGTCTCTTGCTTTTATTATTTTTCCTTAATTTTATTATTTATTTTTTGAAGTTTTGTTTTTTTTTTGTTTCCTCTATTTTGCCACCATGATTTCCTTTTAATAAATTTTTGAATTCGATCGTCTTTTGTTTGCGTCAACTTTGCGTATTTTTAATTGAATTGTATATAGTAATTTTTTTCTTTCAATTTCAATGTTAAATGCCGCAAAAAGTATCCTTTTTAATTCGAGAAAATATATCGAGTGTTCCATTTAAAATAACAACGTTGATACTGATTTGTTAGGGTTTCCGATCGTCATTTGTTTCTATTTTTTTTTTAGTAAATTCTAGCGGTTCAGGTAAATCCCTGAAGCGTTTGCGTTTAACGGTTTTAGGAGTTTACCTGAACAATCAGAATTTACTTAAAAAAAAAAACAAACGACGAATAGAGAAAACCTAACAAAAATGCGTATCCACTTTGTTTTAAATCGAACACACCGTATATTCCTCCGAACAAATTATTTTTTTCTTTCAATTTCAAAGTTTAATGTCGCAAAGAGTATGAAACTCATTATTCTTTTTAATTCGAGAAAATACATCGAGTGTTCCATTTAAAATAACAACGTTGATGCTCATTTGTTAGGACTTCCGATCGTCGTTTATTTCTATTTTTTTGGTAAATTCTAGCGGTTCAGGTAAATCCCTGAAGCTTTTGCGTTTAACGGTTTTAAGAATTTACCTCAACAGTCAGAATTTATTTAAAAAAAATAATAATAAACGACGAATAGAAAACCTAATAAAAATGAGTATGCATCTTGTTTTAAATGGAACACACTGTATATTCCTCTTTCAAACAAATTATTTTTTTCTTTCAATTTCAAAGTTAAATGCCGCAAAGAGTATGAAACCCATTATCCTTTTTAATTCGAGAAAATATATCGAGTGTTCCATTTAAAATAACAACGTTGATGCTCATTTGTTAGGACTTCCGATCGTCATTTGTTTCTATTTTTTTCTTTTTTTTTTTTTAGTAAATTCTAGCGGTTGAGGTAAATCGCTTTTAACGGTTTTAGGAATTTACCTCAACAGTCAAAATTTACTTAAAAAAAAACAAACGATGAATAGAAAACCTAACAAAAATGAGCATCCAAGTTGTATTAAATGGAACACACCGTATATTCCTCTTTCAAACAAATTGTTTTTTCTTTCAATTTCAAAGTTAAATGCCGCAAAAAGTATGAAACCCATTATCCTTTTTTATTCGAGAAAATTTCGAGTGTTCCATTTAAAATAACAAAGTTGATAGTCATTTGTTAGCATTTCCGATCGTCATTTGTTTCTTTTTTTAGTAAATTCTAGCGGTTCAAGTAAATTCCTGAAGCTTTTGCTTTTACAGTTTCAGGAATTTTTCTTGAACAGTCAGAATTTACTTAAAAAAAAAAACAAGCGACGAATAGAAAACCTAACAAAAATGTTTTAAATGGAACACACCGTATATTTCACTTTTAAACAAATTATTTTTTCTTTCGATTCCAAAGTTAAATACCGCAACCAAATGTCTTTCTTAATTCGAGAAAATGTATTGGGTGTTGCATTGTAAACAACAAAATTGATACTCATTTGTTAAGATTTCCTATCGTCATTTATTTCTTTATTTTTCAGTAAACTCTAGTGGTTCAGGTAAACCCCTAAAGCTATTGTAATAATATTTTTTGATATGTCTTATGGTTAATGATAAAATGTGTAGGACACGTTCAAAAATAAACAAAAAGAGGAATGAGTAAAAAATACTAAACATTTACTCAAGCGATCCTTATTTAAATTTTTATCGTTCATTTTCCAGACCATTTTTGAACGGCCTCTTTCATTTGATTAATTACCGCCCTTCATTATCCAAAGCATCATTAATTAATGTTTTAATTTTGCAAGTAATCAGTAAATATTTATTCATCGTACGTCCAAAAATATTAGCTATTTGCGCGTGGACCTGAACGTCATCAATGGAATTTCCCAAACTAATTTCGTCGTAACTTTCGCTTTCACATACACATTTAACCCACATAAAATACACGCATGTTTTATTTTGATATCGCAGTTTCAAAAGTAGAACTTACATAATCAGAAGGGAAAAAGCAATTACTATCCAAGGCAAACTTTACAAATCAGGGAAGTACACGATATTACGTACCCCTTCCCGCAATTTTCCAGAAGGGACCACCTGAAAGCCCTCCTCGCCACATTCACGTTCACAAACATAATTCGGAATTCAGAGTCCAAAGTGCATTTGGCCGACGACGACGATGTTTATTAGATCACAACAAACTGTCGACCTTTACCTTCCACATACAAATGAGGTAGGTATCGAGACTTCGAGAGGACGACCCTCATCGCACATGACTCGCCACATTTTGTATAATCACCTAGATAAAGCTGTTGCAGCAACATATTTGCGATAACACGATTAATCTAGAGAATAGTTTTTAGACACATGTTTAATTTTAATTTTAGAATCAATGTTTCTTCACGACTTTAAAAAACACGTGGAAAAGTTTTGACCTTGTTTCTTGATTGTTTCGGCAAACCACGAGCAAGTACGAGCTGGCTTCACTACTCACTACATAAATAAAGCTACGACGAAACCATTCAAGGTCCATGTAGTAGTAGATTATGAAACGTTTGTATGACGTGAGCAAAGTGTACTCAAAATGTTCTCATCTCGTTTTAGCCTTGTATAATAAGAAGAGATGAGAATACACTGAGTGAGCGTCGGAAAGCACTGTTTTGTGGAGCAGAAAAAAATTGGCAATCACTGAAAGGTGTTGGGGCAAAATACACGTGGTCGTTAGAACAATTAAATCGTATAGCATAATGTTTTCGATGAATTCAGTTTCCCAGAATAAATAAAATAGACGTAATGATTGAATTAATGTTAATTGGTGCACTTGACAATTGTTATTATTTATGTGCGCTTTTGCACGTACAATTTAATTTGAGGCAACCAACGCATAGTGGGCTGAAATATAAAAATAATGTTCTGTGTGATATAGAGTTTAAAACTAAGAAATAGATAATTTTTTAAAATTTTTAATGTTAACAATTCTAGGTATAACGAACATTTGGAAGAAACCCAATCTCATTGATAAAGAAGTCCTAACGCGTAGGAACGATCGGTTCCAAAAAGTTTGGGAACCGCCGCCCATAATTGTGATGAGGGGAACTGATTTGTGCATAAATACAGACTCGATAGAGGGCCGCCCATTTAAACATGCTACAATAAATAAACTTATACATAAAGAACTCCTAACGCGTAAGAACGGCTAAAGGGCGCTAATGCGCAGCGAAAAGCAATCGGTTCCAAAAAGTTTGGCAGCCGCCGCCCACTTTGTAAGACAAACATTTTTTAAAGCCCCAGATCATAACAGTTATTAATTTTACTCAAAATGTACAGAAGAGCCAACATCTACAAACAAAAATTTATACGCTGGGCGATTGCCAGTTGTTCCGTCGAAAACAAAAAAACTCGTAACAGAAAGAATGTCTCAAATTGCGAATTACAAATTTAATCAAAAGGTAGTTACGTCAATGTGCGTAGAGTATCTGTAATACAATTTACATTAATTTAAAAAAAAAATACTAGGAATTTTTAACACGGAGATTTGCATTATTTTTGTGTTGTAGTACCTTATTATTTTGTGTTGTACTACCTTTTGTGTTGTAGTACCTTTGCTTACCTGTCAAAGTAGGTTGTTGTTATCCTTAATTTACACAATTTGTGCGCAATAAGTTACTTCAAGTGATTCGCATGCATTCGTCAATAATTACGTATTTCAGCGAATGACATCAATTGCGTTTGAAGGTCAAGTTAACGTCCAACGCTGTAACAATCATAAAACTATATATAACACATTTTTATGACTGCACTTATTTCGCTTATCTGCTGCTCTTGCTTAGCCAGGGACGTATCGTCGTTTTGCATATAATTTTGATTAATTATTTTTTAAAAACTAAAGTACATTGACTTTTTTTAACATTTTTCCCATGCCCATTCACTACGTGGTGGTTTTTTTTTTTGGTGAAACTATTATCAGTCGCCCTGTATAAAATAAAAAAAATCAACTCTTTTAAGGAAAAAGAAAAGCTCCAGAGAACCATATAAATTATAGTGATAAAAATTAAAATTGTATGTACTGATTTATCTACCATAACTTTAATAAAAATTCATTCTGCTGAAATAAAATTTATAAACAAGGTGCTTGTTGCGGTTTTAAAATTCATTACATTTCTAGTATTTCGGGTCACACTGTATTGCGTGGAAACCCAAAAAGCGGTTAGCCTTAGGCTTTTATTCTTACCCTCTTATCTATTTTACCATTTGTGGTGACATTTGGGGCCAATCCTACTCGAAATGTGGTGGACACTGCGAAAAAAGACGGTTGGCGCATCGACGCAATCCTCCCCTGTCTGTTCGGATTTGAACTCGACCATCGGTAGTGGATAACGCCAACAGGAGATGTCGCCCTGAACGGTGACTTGACATTTTGATATCACACCCCTCCGCCGAACTTCGACACTCGTTGGATGCTTTCGATGACTTGACAGCTGAGTTGAAGTCGGCGTGAATCAATGAAGGTCGGCTTTGTTTTGTCCTTTTGTTCATTTTTAACGTTATGTTCAAGTTGAATTTCAATTAGGCAACCTTTAGTTGCGCGTTTTACGCCAGACTGAATTTTGAGATTTATTTTTGGCTTTGTAAACGAAAGACGGATCTGTGCTTCGGATTTCATTCAAATTTTAATCGTTAATCTACGAAGGTCGGCTTTGTTTTGTCTTTTTGTTTATTTTTAAAGTTATGTTCAAGTTGAATTTAAATTGAGGCGCCTTTAGTTGCACATTTTACGCCAGACTGAACTTTGAGATCTATTGTTGTCTTTGTAAACGAAAGACGGATCCGTGCTTCAAGTTTTGTTCAAATTTTACTTGTTCATCTATGAAGATCGGCTTTGTTTTGTCTTTTTCTTAATTTTTAACGTTATGTTCAAGTTGAACTTAAATTAAATTAAAATTTAGTTGCGCGTTTATGTTTGTCTTTGTAAACGAAAGACGAATCTGTGCTTCGGATTTCATTCAAATTTTAATCGTTAATCTACGAAGGTCGGCTTTGTTTTGCCTTTTTGTTTATTTTTAACGTTATGTTCAAGCTGAATTTAAATTAAGCAGTCTTTAGTTGTGCACTTTACACCAGACTGAATTTTGAGATCTATTTTTGGCTTTGTAAACGAAAGACGGATCCATGCTCGGGTTTTATTCAAATTATAATTGTTAATACTTTTCATTTATTCAAGTATTAATCCTACCTCCTGGATTCTGTGTGCATTGATTTCATTTGAGCGACACAAGTAGAGATAAGTGTGCAAGACTGGTGATTTTTATTTTAAACTCTGTCTTTTCGTTTTGGGGTTACGTATGACCTCGACCCCTTTCCAAGGGTAGCCGGCAACGGGGACGAATCTTAATTTGCCCTCCCTTTGCATTTGCAATCAGGTGGGGAACATACTTTTGAAAATTACAGACAATTTGGCTCTCCTCTGATCAGGCATCTTTCTGCGTTGCACTACAGGCAGCCACTTATAATATATAACCCTATAAGGTTTCACGCACGTTGGTAGGCGATAGCGCCCACTGGTAGGCGGTACGACCCTCTTGGGAATGTTCCAGATTTTCTATATCCTCTAGAGTAGACAATTTAAATTCACTCCCGCGGTCTTTTTGCCCAAACCAACAGGGGATGGAGGAGGCTTACTGTACCGAAGGGTAGTCGCCTCTTTTCGTTTCAATGTAAACAATAAGCCGTCGGACCCTTTTCTTCAATAGAAATGCCCCCCTTCATTCTTTTTTTATATTTTTCTTCAATTTCAAAATTGTCAGTTTGTTTCTCCTTTAACTTCATCGTCGACCCCTTTTTACAAGTGGGTATACCAATTTAAGTATTCCTGGTGTGGGCGACGTAATAGTGTACGAAAAGAAGTCCCTTCGCCTAGAGCCCGCTCAGAGAATTGGAAAAGCCCTAAAAGGGGAAACTGTAAAGAGGTCCTCTACTGCTGAACCCTCGAAGTACTCTACCAGGTAGGAAACCATTTTATGTATTAGCTGGAATTGTGGATTTAAACGACCCATTTACTGCCCCTATCTAAAGTGTGTTTCAATTGGACAATTGGGTTCCATGAACCCGCTCTGATTTCTTATTAAATAGCCAAAGCATCCGGAGCCCAGTTAAACTCCGGTGGTGGCAATAACATTCATTAACATTATTTATTTCAATTACTTCATAAATTCCACGATCATAGTAAGAAGGTTAACCATGGAGGAACTTTTCAACTTCCCCTCCAGGGCCCTTCCTACAAAATTGCCCAAGATAAGAGATTCTATTTCTTGAAATCTAGTAGGTCATGCATTAAAATTACGTTAATTTAAAAAAAATCATTTATTTTGGATCAAAGCTTCGAACCTCTGCCTAAGCACAAACTTCTGCACCTTCCCCGACGCGGTCTTCGGAAACTCCTCCAGAATTTCCAACCGGCTCGGTATCTTAAAATGCGCGATCTTCCCCCGACAGTACTCATCCAGCTGTTGCTTCGTCAGACCACCCCCCTTTTTCAACCTGACACACGCGCACACTTCCTCCCCCAATCTCTCGTGGCTCAAACCAATCACCTAAAACCTCTCGGTTTTAATGAAACCAATACACAGAAACGAGCGCCGAGCAAACTCACGTGGGCCTCCAAAATATCGGGGTGCGTGTTCAAGAAGTCCTCGATCTCCTTGGGGAATATATTCTCGCCCCCTCGGATGATCATCTCTTTTAATCGGCCGACGATTTTGCCGTAACCGTCGGGGTTCAAGATGAATTGGTCGCTGAAATGTTAAGCGTTTAGGAGAATTGAAGGCGAAAGGGGGTGGGTTTACCCTGTTTTCATCCACCCATCGGGGCCAATCATCTCAGCGGTTTTCGCTTCATCGCCCCAATACCCCAGCATGTTGACGTAGCCTCTTGTGCAGAGCTCTCCTGGTTGGCCCATGGGGACTATTCTACCTTCACCGTCGATTACTTTGACTTCCATGTGATCGCCGACGTGTCCGACGGTGGTGGTGGTTTTTACCTCGTCGTCGTCGGGTAGGGAATGGAACACCATCGACGTGGCTTCCGTTAGTCCATAGATTGACTAAAGAAATATTCAATTATTTTCCGATAGGAAGACGAGTGTGTTACTCACTTTTACTTTCTTCAACTTTAAAATGGTCAGCATCTGCCTGAATAAATGGGGGGCGCAGGGTGCCCCTCCCGTTAGGGCCGTTTCGGGGGATATATCTTCTTGCCTTTGAGTTTGCGCGTTCACCAAGTCGACGTACATTGTTGGAGTGCCATTGATGACGGTACACCTAGAATGAAAAACGCAAAAAAAATTTAAGAAAATCCAATTGGACTGGACTTACTTCTCTTCCTTGATGGCGTCCAGAGACTCGTTGGCATTGAAGTTGGGCCCGGGCAAGATCAAGGTCGTGCCAAAATGAAGCGACGTGAAGAGCGTAATGTTGGTGCCATAGGCGTGGAATAGGGGCACCTGCACGCAAATTCTGTGGTGTTTCGTGTGCAGCTCTATGCGTTTGGCTATCTCGAACGTGTTGTTGACGATGTTGAAGTGGCTAAGAACGGCGGCCTTCGGCTTTCCGGTGGTGCCCTGTGACGACCGAACTGATGTTCAAGCGAAATTCAGCATCAAAATGTTTACCTCACGATAACAGATAAAAAAATGTAAACGAATAGCAGTAAACAAGGTTCCTTTTCGAACGAGTCTACGGCTTTTCGTTTCGTTTTTAGTGCCGGCGACTGTACAACATGTGAACATTACTTACTGAGGTGAACTGAATGTTGCAACCTTCATCGGGCGAAATAAGATGTTGGTTCTTTTTAATGTTCAATACTTTTTCTACGGTTCCTTTATCTAGGACCTCCTGGTAATTGTAGGTACCCCTGAGAAATAAAAAGAAATTTTTTAACCCTCTGCACGGTTTAAGGTCGAAACTCAGCCGTGCGATGGCGCGACTAAACGATATGTATGCATTTACGTGCTATCTCTGCGTAAGTCATGTTAGTCATCGGGATTGGTGAGACCTCAATTAGGGCCGAAATATCTATACACAGGATGCTCGGGGGCCTCACTGCAATCCAGCCAAACCTTTTGCGAAATTTTTTAATTCAAATAAAAATTGATTAATCAAGAAATAGGGGGGAAAGTATGGAAAGCTTTTGAAGAGAGTCTTATTTAGTTTCTTACTTTAAAGACTCATCCGTTATGAAGACAACACTCTTCAAACTGGGCACGTTTCTCGATGCGAGTTGTCCAGGTTCGCACTGAGGAATTTCCGGCGCCACGACATTCATTAGCTCATAGTAATTTTGCGTCTTGAACTTGTGCGCGCAAATGATCGCCTTCATGCCAACCTTATTGATGCAGTACTCGATTTCTGGAGCCTGGTACGCAGGGTTTATGGTCACCTGCAAGAAGGGCATCAACGAAAATTCAAGGTCTTTAAGGGGCACTCACCAAAATCAAGCCGGCTCTCATGCAGCCCATCATAACCAGGTGCCATTCGTATTGGTTTGGTAGAAGGATGCCGATTCTGTCTCCTCTTTCTAGGCCAAGCTCTCGTAGTCCAGCTGCAAATCTATCGGCCCCATCTAGGACGTCCATGAAAGTCAAAGTTTTCTTCTGGTGTCTGGATATGACCGCGGTTCTGTCTGGGAATTTGGCTGCTGCGTTTTCGAGCAGCGTCCCCAAAGTGAAGCTGCGTAAGGGGTCTTTGCCGATGAAATGGATGTAGCTTAGTGTGCTCGAGTAACGCCATCTGGAAATAAATACCATTTGAGTTTAGAACCAAATGGATTTGTCTGAAAAAAAATTGTGACATAAAAAAAGCGCCTGTCGCACCGAGCGTCTACTAGAGTGACGATAGGCAACCATACATACACATTTGGCACATAATGTTAATTGTCCATAAGAAAGTGAGCCTGAATGCCCATAGTATGTACATATTAAAGCTTTTATACTTTCAACTGAAAAACAAGAAAAAATTACAATAATAACAAATTTAGACTGAAAAGCCTTAAAGAGAAATTAAATTTCTGTGTTGCAATAGGGCGTCCGAATTCGTTTTTTTGTTCAAAGGAATTTATTTCAGGTCGTTTTTATTTTTATTAATACAGCTGCGCTGCTTCTTTAACGAAACCGAACGTAGTGCGCCGACGAGGCTCTATTTATAGGTGAATCGAAACTGGCGATGATTGGACCGACAGGGCGTTATGGGTAGCCAATCTTGTCGATATCGCTGCGCTCAAACACGTCACTAACTCAACCAGTGACGTATCAATGTCGCCGTGTATCAATGTCGTCACCAACAACGGGCGATGCTCAGAATAACGTGTCATGAACTCGGCCAGTGACGTAAGACAACTCTACACTAATGACGTAGACAGCCCGGCCAATGAGAGCGAAGCGACGCTATCGATGATTAGACGAGTGACCACACCCCCTGAATTAACAGGGTAGACAATGAGATTATTGATACAGTAGGAGTCTAAAGTTCTGTCCATGTCGTCAGCAACAACGAGCCGCGCTCAAACACGTCACTAAGTCAACCAGTGACGTAAAACGATGTTAATTGATCGTTGTGTATCAATGTCGTCAACAAAAATGGGCGGTTCTCAGAATAACGCATCACGAACTCGGCCAGTGACGTTAAGACAAATCTAATTAGCCACAGCAATGACGTAAAATGACATTATTGGCCGCTGTATATCAATGTCGTCATAAAAAAACGGGCGGTTCTCAGAATAACGTGTCACGAACTCGGCCAACTCTAATTCGCCACAGCAATGACGCAGACAGCCAATGAGAGCGAGGCGACGCTATCGCCGATTAGACGAGTGACCACGCCCCCTGAATTAACAGGGTAGCCAATGAGATGATTGATATAGTAGGAGTCTAAAGTTCTGTCGGTGTCGTCAGCAACAACGAGCTGCGCTCAAACACATCACTAAGTCAACCAGTGACGTAAAACGACGTTAGTTGATCGTTGTGAATCAATGTCGCCAACAAAAATGGGCGGTTCTCAGAATAACGTGTCATGAACTCGGCCAGTGACGTAAGACAACTCTAATTGGCCATAGCAATGACGTAAACAGTCCGGCCAACAAGAATCAGGTGACGGCCAATAAGAGTGAGGCAACGCATTGATTGGACGAGTGACTATACCACCTGAATTAATTACCCCATGGCCAATAAGACGTATCCAGGAAGTCCGTGCATCACAGGGGGCGAGTACGGCGTGAAACATATAAAAGAAGAAGACCGGAGCGCCGAAATTAGACTGCGTGTCATTCTGGATCTCGCTGCTACCACCACCAGCACCAGAAAGATTGCGTCGATATCGTGCCATTCTACACCTCGCCCCTATCAAGACTCCAAAGAAGCCACATCGTTTCACCGATCGACAAGAATTCTGAAACCAGCAACTGATGCAGCAATAAATCGTATTTTTGATGCAACATTAGACTGTCATATTAAACGTTAATAAAGTTTCTACGTTTTATTACAACTTAGATTGGCGACGAACCGCCACAATCCTTTGTTCAAACCGTTTCACCGATCGACAGGTGTTCCACACACAACAACTGATGCAACAATAAATCGTATTTTTGATGCAACATTGGATTGTCATATTAAACGTTAATAAAAGGTTCTACGCGACGAATTGTCAAAATCCCGTCCTCATAACGTTTCACCGATCGACAAGAATTCCGCACACAGCAACTGATGCAGCAATAAATCGTATTTTTGATTCGCCATTATTATATTAAACATTCATAAAAGTTTCTACGTTTCATTACAACTTAGATAGGCAACGAATCGCCACAATTCCTTCTTCATACCGTTTCACAAATCGATAAGAGTTCCGCATGCAACAACTGATGTACCAATAAAGCGTATTTTTGATGCAACATTAGATTGTCATATTAAGCGTTAATAAAATTTTCTACGTTTCATTACAACTTAGATGCATTCTTCATGCCGTTTCACCGATCGACAAAAGTTCTGTACGCAGCAACTGATGCAGCAATAAATTGTATTTTTGATGCAACATTGTTATATTAAACGTTAATAAAAGTTTCTATGTTTCATTACAATTTAAATGGGCGACGAACCGCCACAATCCCTTGTTCAAATCGTTTCGCCGATCGACAAGTGTTCCGCACACAACAACTGATGCAACAATAAATCGTATTTTTGATGCAACATTAGATTGTCATATTGAACGTTAATAAAAGTTTCTACATTTCATTACAACTTAGATAGGCGACGAATTGCCACAATTCCTTCTTCATACCGTTTGACCAATCGATAAGAGTTCCGCACGCAGCAACTGATGTAGCAATAAATCGTATTTTTGATGCAACATTAGATTGTCATATTAAGCGTTAATAAAAAGTTCTACGCTTCATTACAACTTAGATTGGCGACGAATCGCAACAATCCCTTTCTCAGACGGTTTCACCGATCGACAAGAAATCCGCACACAGCAACTGATGTAGCAATAAATCGTATTTTGATGCAACATTAGATTATTATATTAAACCTTAATAAGAGTTTCTACGTTTCATTACAACTTAGACTGGCGACGAATCGCCACAATCCCTTTTTCAGACCGCTTCACTGATCGACAAGAGTCCCGTACGCAGCAACTGATGCAGCAATAAATCGTATTTTTGATGCATATTATTATATTAAACGTTAATAAAAGTTTCTATGTTTTATTACAATTGAAATTGGCGACGAATTGCCACAAACCCTTGTTCAAACCATTTCGCCAATCGACGAGAGTTCCGCACACAACAACTGATGCAGCAATAAATCGTATTTTTGTCCAATATTATTATATTAAACGTTAATAAAAGTTTCTATGTTTTATTACAATTTAAATGGGCGACGAACCGCCACAATCCCTTGTTCAAATCGTTTCGCCGATCGACAAGTGTTCCGCACACAACAACTGATGCAACAATAAATCGTATTTTTGATGCAACATTAGATTGTCATATTAAACGTTAATAAAAGTTTCTACGTTTCATTACAACTTAGATAGGCGACGAATCGCCACAATCCTTCTTCATACCGTTTGACCAATCGATAAGAGTTCCGCACGCAGCAACTGATGTAGCAATAAATCGTATTTTTGATGCAACATTAGATTGTCATATTAAGCGTTAATAAAAGGTTCTACGCTTCATTACAACTTAGATTGGCGACGAATCGCAACAATCCCTTTCTCAGACGGTTTCACCGATCGACAAGAATTCCGCACACAGCAACTGATGCAGCAATAAATCGTATTTTTGATTCACCATTATTATATTAAAATTTTGAACAAGATTTGGCAAAAGGTCACTATAGAAAAACTTTGTAAATACATTAAGGATAGAAGCCAGGCTCGCTTTTCCACAAAATAATAATGGGTTATCCATTATTTTATTATTAGTCACTAATATCATGGATAACCCATTATTATTATATTAAACGTTAATAAAATTTTCTACGTTTCATTACAACTTAAATTGACGACGAGTCGCCTTTCTCATACCGTTTCACCGATCGACAAGAGTTCTGCACGCAACAACTGATGCAGCAATAAATCGTATTTTGATTCAACATTATTATAAATATTAAACGTTAATAAAAGTTTCTTCGTTTCATTACAACTAAGATTGGCAACGAACCGCCACAGTCCCTTCCTCATACCGTTTCACCGATCGATAACAGTTCCGCACTCAGCAACTGATGCAGCAATAAATCGTATCTTTGATGCAATATTATTATATTAAAGGTTAATAAAATTTTCTACGTTTCATGACAACTTAGATTGACGACGAATTGCCACAATCCCTTCCTTAGACCGTTTCGACGACGACAAAAGTTTCGTTCGCAGCAACTGATGCAGCAATAAATCGTATTTTTGATACAATATTATTATATTAAACGTTAATAAAAGTTTCTACGTTTCATTACAGCTTAGACTGGCGACATACCGCCACAATCTTTTCCTCACACCGTTTCACCAAACGACAAGAGTTTCGCACGTAGCAATTGATGCAGCAATAAATCGTATTTTTGATGCAACATTATTATATTAAACGTTAATAAAAGATTCTATGTTTCATTGCAATTTAAATTTTCGACGAACCGCCACAATCCCTTGTTCAAACCGTTTCGCCGATCGACAAGAGTTCCGCACACAACAACTGATGCAACAATAAATCGTATTTTTGATGCAACATTAGATTGTCATATTAAACGTTAATAAGAGTTTCTACGTTTTATTACAACAACAAAGTAAATACGCGAGGAACTGCTACAATTCCATCCTCACACCGTTTCACCTGAACGACAAGAGTTCCGCGCGCAGCAACTGATGCAACAATAAATCGTATTTTTGATGCAACGTTAGATTATTATATTAAACGTTAATAAAAGTTTGTACGTTTCATTACAACTTAGATTGGCGATTTCATGAGGATTTTGTTTAAACAAAAATCTGTCTACACTAATGATTTCAAATAATTTAAACTTTTATTTTGTTTCTTCTTTAAATTTTCTACTGAAGCACTGAAAAGAATGAAAAGCCAAAGAATCAGCAATATAAAAATGAAATAAAATTGCATTTTTTTTAATAATAACAGCAAAGTAAGTCGTTTTTAATAAGCAATCAAAGAATGTGATTTACGTACCCCTTTTCAATTTTATTCAAAAACAACCACCTGCCTGCTGTTCTCGTCGCTATTGTTTTTAAAGACATCCTTCAACACACTACGTTACTTTTAACATCCATATGTTCATGTGTGCCGCAGAGATTATGTCAATCAAAATTTTGTAAATATTGTGACGCGTTTCTGATTAAAGTTGTTTTTTAACAAAACGTAGATTATGAACATCAACAGTCAGAAGCTAAAGAATATAGGAAACAAAAATAATATCAAAGTTATCTATTGAGTCTGTTGAGTCTCACTGAACTGAGTTAGAAACTTTTTAAGGTACAAAAAAAAGTGTAACAGTTTCTATTTTGTTCAGCTTAGGATTGAATTAATTTCAATTCTGTTTTCGCGTTATCTTGTTATGTCAAAGTTCGCAAATTCTTAAAAACCTAATTAAATAGAGCGTGCTAAATTAAGCACTCTCTTTACGCTTGACCTGCAAAAAATTGTGTGTGTAGTAACCATAAAAGAATTAAATATACAAACAAACATACAATTACAACATAAGCCTCATATCATAAAATTCAGAATTTGTCGCGCGAAAAGTTAAGATATATCTATCGTCTATTCTCAAAAAAGTTACCTCTTTGTACCTCAATCCGACAGTGACATTCGGTAAAAAAATCCGAGAATTTAGTTGAGATGTCTCCAAGAATTTCTATCTCCTCAAAACTAAACCAAATAAAAGTAGTACACGGTACACTCTGCCTGGTAAACTTTCTCGACTGTCCCGCGAAGTAAGTAAACTCTCCCGGCCGGATCTGGAAAAGGAAGTAGCGTGCCCGAGGTTGACACGCACCCACCTCATGGAGGGTTTTTATTGGCTTATTGGCCAAGTCCCCCCCGTGACGAAACGTGTAGCCAGTCGTAATAAATAAAATTCGCTCGGAGTGTGTTGATATACATAAATAAGGGGGATTAGATCAATTTCTGGAGTGTCCCTCGTAAGTGGGTCGGCGAAAATCTGGTTTTCAGAATCGACGTCGTAACAGATTTTATCTCGACGCGCGTAGGCTTAAAATTAATCGCTCGGCTTTTTCGGGGAAAAGCATGTCAAGTTCTTGGTCAAAAACATAAAATTCCTAAAAAAAAAAAAGTAATAACACGAAAGAAATAGGGGGTGAAAGTCGTGTGTTATTTAAAAATCACTTTTCTTTTGTTTGTTTGGTTATCAATATCTTGCTCACCTATTGATTTATTTTTTTATTTTTTATTTTTTCAAAGAAAAAACTTGCAGCACATCTACCATTATCATCAAATTTTAAAATCAGAAAAGCCGAAACGTAACAAAAAATATAAGATAAATGAAACAACGAAACATAATCTAACTGAAAAATAAACTAAACAATTGAAATAAAAAAAACAGGAATAAAAAAACAAACGACTTTAGAAAAAACCAAAAAAATTGAAAGATGTTTCAAAGTTTACTTAAGTAAAAAGTAAATCATGTAATAATAATAATAATAGAAATAAATTATAAAAGTAATAAATAAAGTAAATGAAACAAGCAAATAAAATTAAAAAGAAAACATCAATCGTTTCCGAGAAATAGCAAACAAGAGACGAATCGAAAAGACAATAATTTCAAAAGAAAAAAGAAAAAGAAAAACAAATGACAATCGTAGAGTTTACGAAAGAAACGGAAAAACCAGAGAAACAAATGACGATCGTAGATTTACGACAGAAACGGAAGGCGGGAAAACGAATGACGATCGCAACGTTCGCGTAAGAAAGCGAAACAATTTCGGAAAATGCAAACAAAATGAAGGAAAAAGGAGAACATCTTTGACTTCTCTTGGAGAAACGTAATCGGCGTGGAAACTAAAGAAAGAAGACGATAACTCGAAAAGAAAAACAAATGACGATCGTAAATTTTACGAACGAAAGAAGAGAGAAATATCGTCTTCATTTCTTGAAAAATAACAAACAATTGAAAACAATAGGAAAAACAATAATTTCAAAAGGAACGTAAAGAAAGAAAAACAAATGACGATCGTAAATTGTACGATAGAAATGGAAAAGACAGAAAAACAAATGACGATCGTTAATTTTACGAAAGAAGCAGAAAAGACAGAAAAACAACTGACGATCGTAACGTTCGCCGCCTAAGAAAGTGAAACAATTTCAGAAAATATAAACAAAACAAACGAGAAAAAATAATCGTAAAATTAAAAACATCAACTTTCATTTTTCATTTGTTTCATTTTCTATTTTAAATTTTGTATACCTTTTGTTTTTCATTTCATTTTTGTTATTTTTTTTTATTTATTTTTTTTAATATTTCGGAAAAGATAGAAAAATAAATGACGATCGTAGATTTTACGACAGAAACAGAAGATGAAAAAGCAAATGACAATCGTTTGCGTAAGGAAGTGAAACAATTTCAGAAAATACAAACAAAACAAACGAAAAAGGAAAACATTTTTGACTCTCATGGAGAAACGTAATCGGCGTAGGAATTAAAGAAAGAAGACGATAACTCGAAATTAAAAAACAAATGACGAACGAATGGAAGAGAGAAATTTCGTCTTCAACTCTGAAAAATAGCAAGACAATTGAAAACAATAGGAAAAAAAATAATTTCAAAAGAATAAAAAGAAATGACGATTGCAAATTGTACGAAAGAAACGGAAACGGACAGAAAAACAAAAGACGATCGCGAATTTTACGAAAGAAACGGAAAAGACAGGGAAACAAATGACGATCGTAAAGTTCGCGTAAGAAAGTGTAACAATTTTAGAAAACAAGTGAAACGTAATCGGCGTAGAAATTAGTGAAAGAAAACGATAACTTCAAAAGGAAAAACAAAAGGCGATCGTAGATTTTACGAACGAAAGAAAGAGAGAAATTTCTTCTTCATTTCTGGAAAACAGCAAACAATAATTTCAAAAGGAATCGGCGTAGAAATTAGAGAAAGAAGACGATAAAAACAAAAGATGATCGTAAATTTTACGAAAGAAACAGAGAAATTTCTTCTTCATTTCGGAAAAACAGCAAACAATTGAAAATAATAGAAAAAACAATGATTTCAAAAGGAAAAAAAGAAGAAAAACGAATGACGATCGTAAACTGTACGAGAGAAACGGAAAAGATAGAAAAACAAAAGACGATCGTAAATTGTACGAAAGAAACGAAAAAGACAAAAAAAAAACAAATGGCGATCGTAAATTTTACGAAAAAAAAAGGAAAAGACAGAAAACAAATGGCGATCGTAAATTTCAAGAAAGAAATGGAAAAGACAGGGAAACAAATGACGATCGTAAAGTTCGCGTAAGAAAGTGAAACAATTTCAGAAAACAAATGAAACGTAATCGGCGTAGAAATTAGTGAAAGAAAACGATAACTTCAAAAGGAAAAACAAAAGGCGATCGTAAATTTTACGAACGAAAGAAAGAGAGAAATTTCTTCCTCATTTCTGGAAAACACCAAACAATTGAAAACAATAGAAAAACAATAATTTCAAAAGGAAAAAAAAAGAAAAACAAATGGCAATCGTAAATTGTACGAAAGAAACGGAAAAGACAGAAAAACAAATGACGATCGTAAATTTAATGAAAAAAAACGGAAAAGACAGAAAAACAAATGACGATCGTAAATTTAATGAAAAAAAAAACGGAAAAGACAGAAAAACAAATGACGATCGTAACGTTCACCTAAAAAGTGAAACAATTTCAGAAAATATAAACAAAATAAACGAAAAAAGATGATCGTGAAGTTAATGACATCGGCTTTCGTTTTTCATTTGTTTCATTTTCTATTTTAAATTTTGTTTGCCTTTTGTTTTTTATTTCATTTTTGTTTTTCTTTATTTTTTCAAATTTTTCGGAAAAGAAACGGAAAAGACAGAAAAACAAATGACGATCTTAGATTTCACGACAGAAACTAAATGACGATCGTAACATTCGCGTAGGAAAGTGAAACAATTTCAGAAAACAAGTGAAACGTAATCGACGTAGAAATTAAAAAAAGAAAACGATGTCTTCAAAAGAAAAAACAAGTCACGATCGTAATTACGAACGAAAGAGAGAGGGAAATTTCTTCGTCACTCCTGAAAAATAGCAAACAATTAAAAACAAGAGACGAGTCGAAAAGACAATAATTTCAAAAGGAAAAAGGAAAAAAAGCAAATAGCAATCACAGAGTTTACGAAAGAAACGGAAAAGACAGAAAAACAAATGACGAACGTAACGTTCGCGAGAGAAAGTGAAACAATTTCAAAAAACATAAACGAAAAAGGAAAACATTTTCGACTCTATTGGAGAAACGTAGAAATTAAAGACAGAAAACGAAAGAAAGAGAGAAATTTCTTCTTGACTTCTGAAACACAGCAGACAATTGAAAACAATAGAAGAAACAATAATTTCGAAAGGAAAAAGAAAAGAAAAACAAATGACGATCGTATATCGTACGAAAGAAACGGAAAAGACAGAAAAGTAAAGTCTACTTAAATAAAAAATAAATAATACGATAAAAATAGAATAATAAATGAAATACAGAAATAAAATGAAAAAGAAAACAAAAAGCTAACGTATTTAAAATTAAACAAAAAATAATAATTCGAACAGTACCTCGACAAACTAACAGGAAATAGGAAAGCTAGAAAATAATTTAAATCAATAAAGGAAAAAAAAAACAAAAGACGATCTATTTCAAAAATAAAACAAAATTGTGGTAAGCCAAAAAGCAAGATGTTTTATTTGAAAATAAGAGAGACAACAAAAGACAAACTACCGTAAAACAAATTCAAAAATGGAAAGATATTTCAAAGTCCACTTAAACAAAAAATTAACAAAAAAAGGAAACAAAAGACTAACGAATTTTAAATAAAACAAAAAATGCTAAGCACTTTTAATGTCTATTTAAATAAAAAAAAATACATATTTCGGGCAGTACTTCAATAAACTAATAAAAAAATATGGAGGAAGCTGGGAGAAGTAACTTAAAATAAAAATCAAATAAAGATAAACTTAGGAGAAAAACAAATGACGATCAACTAAAAAAATTGAAAAAAACAGTTATTTATCGAAAAATGACTTTTTAAATTTGAACAATCATGTTGACAAAATGACCAAAGCAAGACGAAACAAAAGGCATAAGAAAACAAGAGCCAATTATTAAAAAAAAAGAATCATGGTCATGTTCTCGTAGAAAAGTTAAACTAAAAATAAAGTAAACGAAAAAAAAATTGTAGCTAAAACAACTAAATAAAATTAACAAAATAACAATAAAACAGTATGAAGTCTGTTTAAATAATATGTTAGTTATAAATCCTTTAATTTTTTTTTAAAGAAAATAATTCGAAAGAGCGTCAAAAAATTGAAAAGGTAAGAAACAAATTGAAATTAAAAAAAAAACAATGACAACAGCTTCAATTTATGTTAACAGAAAAGAGAAACAAAAGACTGTGTCAACTTCAAAGAAGAATGAAAAAAAGTCAATTTAGAAAAAGAATTCGAATATTTTTATTTAAATTAATACAACGCTTTAACGATTAAAATAAATAATAGTTCTGTGTGAAAGAAAGATTAGGAAGATTTTAAAATTAAAACAAAAATACTAAAGAAAAATTGGAGAATTCCTGACATTTAATTGATATACAGGGTGTTCGCATGATCACGTTACATTATTTTTGTGTAAACAGGGGTGGTCGTACGTAATCTTTTTTGCTAACAAGCTCATTTACTGACAAGAACTGCTCTATAATAGAGATTGCCTCTATGTGAAGGCTTTAACAGTTTTTGTTTAATTTTTTTCAAGCCAAAGCTAAAGAGGAAAGGATTATAAAACTTTTGGGGCTCTGGGGGTAATCTATATAAGTTATTTCTTCTTTCTTTGGTGACTTTATAATTGGTTGAAATCCCGATCCCCTTTGTCTTCGAAATCCGCGTCCAGAAAACAAGACTCCTTAATCACACGCCTTTCCACGAGGAAATCTGCCACATCATCAAAACACACCGTAACCCAAAATCCGCTCTCCTCGAGCAATCTAAAAGGGTTCAATCGAGTTAAATTAATCCAGCTAGATTTTAGCATAATTTACTAGGTCAATGTGTCTACACACGTTACAAAGGACTGTTGAATCACGGCAGCCCTAATCACCCCGGGGCCGGGGGGTGGCTAGTGGTGGGGCTAAGACCACCGCGATTGGTTAAGAAGGGCCGAAGCGTGCTGAGATCCTGCGAAACAACCTGCAGCAGTGGACGTGTGTGTTCCGCCAGGATAATTCGCGTAATCAACCCTTAAGCCGGCGGACGGGCAATTTGGCGGAATGCAAATAAACCGGCTCGACTTGGCGGATATCGACAAAACTATCCCCGAATAAATTCGTTACGCACAAGGAACGTGTCTTAAAGGTTTCGTGTTCCCCCAGTGCGGCTAAAATCAAAGATGGGTTTCACCAAAGCGAAACATTAAAGAGGAGCCCTGTTAATATCCGTTAAACAGAGAAAAAAAAGGAAGCAAATATGTAGTGCGATTATTCGGGTGTGCCGTTCATTAAAGAGGATTTCCCACATGGACCATTCGAAACGTGAACATGTCTCAGGCGGGTGGTAAAAAAGGCGGTGGCGGCGGGACAGGTGCGGCTGGTAAGGGCAACGCGAAAGACAGCAGCAAGAACGATGAATCTAAAGATAACAAGGGCCAAGTTAAGAAGTCGAATAGCAAGGATAATCTCAAGGATAAGGATGAGACGGGATCCGTCACGGAGGCCGACGAAACGCCGGCTTCCAAGCCCCAAAGTGCCGGCGCCTCCACCAGAGACGCCGCACAGAGGGTTCTCTCTCTTTGCCAGAAGGGAGAATGGGGGCCCGTCGATCAACTCCTCAAGTCCATCGAGAAGGCCATTGCTAATGCAGGAGAGGACGCAAACACCACGCCTTTAGCAGGAGTTTTAGATATGGTATGAGAAAAATATTTGTTGTCACTTCTTTATATTTACAACTTTTCAGTTGTACCTTGTTATCACTTTTACTCTCTTTTAGCTATGTCAGGTCACAAAATTCATTTTCTTCATCTAGTACTGCTCACCTGAATTGCATAAAAAATCTCTAAAAGTTTTGCGAACACAAAAATCCCTCGATTGTAGGACGACCCCGCCTATCTGGCAACACTGCCTGGAAGATTTTTTTTTTAATGACAGGTTGACAATTAAAATGATGAAGTTTACACAAACTTCATTATTATTTATCAATGAAGATAAAATTGATCGAATTTTACTCGTCGTTCTGAGTGAGAGTAATCAAAATAAAAAAAAGAAAACTGCAGAAATTAAAGCAAAAATTAAAAAAAAAAAAACATAAAGCACAATCTAGCTTACATATGTTTCTTTGTGTTTTGTTAGTTTTTCGTTTCTTTCTGTGAGAAAACTAAAACTAAACTAAAAGATTAAAATTAAATAAATCTTTCTTTTTGTAAGCAAGAAAAATAACAAATGAAGAATCGATGATTTCCGGCACGAAGTTTTTTGAAAACTAAACTTTCGTTTGTTCCTTCAAATTTAATTACTTTTGGTTGTCTCACTGTAAGAGCAAACAAGAAAAAAATCGACGATTTCCGACGAGAGGCTTTCGAAAATCGAACTTTCATTTGTTTCTTTGTATTTCATTTTTTTGTGAGTCAAAAAGAAACTAAATACATAAACCAAGATTTCATTTGTTTCTTTGCGTTTCATTATTTTTTGTTTTTTCTTTTTTTTTTATAAGCAAATAGGAAATCACGATTTCCAAGAAGAATGTAACTTCCATTTGCTTCTTTGTATTTACAATAAAATCAAGTTTTCATTTGTTTCTTTGCGTTTAATTTTTTTTTATTTGTTAGTAAAAAAAATAACAAACGAAAAATTGAGCGAAGCTTTTGTAAATCGAGCGTTCATTTGTTTGTGTTTCATTTCAGTACTTTTTCGTTTCTGTGAGAAAACTGAAATCAAACTGAAATTAAACCGCAAAATTAAAACTAAATAAATCAAACTTTCTTTTGTTTCTTTATTCTTTCGTTTCTTTTTGTAAGCAAGAAAAATAACAAACGAGGAATCGACGATTTCCGGCACGGAGTTTTTGAAAATCAAACTTTCATTTGTTTCTATGAAAATCGAACTTTCATTTGTTTCTTTGTTTTTCATTTTATTTAATGTTTTATGGACAAAAAAGAAATCAAATATGTATCAAGATGTCATTTGTTTATTTGCATTTCATTGTTTTTTGTTGTTTTTCTATAAACAAATAAGAACGACGTCTTGCGACGAGAGTCTAACTTTCGTTTGTTTCTTCGTATAGCATTTTTTTTTAATTAGTAAAACAAATGAATGAAGCTTTCATCTGTTTCTTTGCGTTCCACGATTTTTTTTCTTTTTGTAAGGAACAATTAAGAAAATGAAGAGTCGACGATATCGTGCGCGAAGCTCTTGACAAGCGAACTTTCATTTGTTTCTTTGCATTTAATTATTTTTTGTTGTTTTTCTATAAACAAATAAGAACGACGACTTTAAACGAGAATTCGTTTGTTTCTTCCTATTTCATTTTTTTTTAATTAGTAAATTAGTAAAACAAACGAATGAAGCTTTCATTTGTTTCTTTGCATTTAATTATTTTTTGTTGTCCTTCTGTAATTTCATTTGTTTCTTTGCGTTTCATAATTTTTTGTTGTTTTTCCATAAACAAATAAGAACGACGACTTGGGACGAGAGTCTAACTTTCGTTTGTTTCTTCGTATTTCATCTTTTTTTAATTAGTAAAACAAATGAATCAAGCTTTCATTTGTTTCTTTGCGTTTCACTGTTTTTTTTATGTAAGCAAAAAATAACAAATGAAAAATCGACGATATCCTGCGCGAAGCTTTTAAAAATCGAGCTTTCGTTAATTTCTTTGCATTTAATTATTTTTGGTGTTTTTCTATAGACTAAAAAAAATTGATGATTTCTAAGGAGAAGTTTTCGATGTTTATCTATAAACAATAAAATAAATGACGATTTCAAACGAGGATCTAACTTTCATTTGTTTCCTGTGAGTAAAAAGTTAAATAAATCAAGATTTCGTTTGTTTCTTTGCGTTTCATTGTTTTTTATTGTTTTTCTATAAACAAATAAAAAACGACGATTTCTAACGAGAATCTAACATGCATTTGTTTCTTTGCATTTCATTATTTCTTGTTGTTTTTCTATATACAAATGAAAAACGACGATTTCTAACGAGAATCTAACTTGCATTTGTTTCTACGCATTTCATTATTTTTCGTTGTTTTTCTATAAACAAATAAAAAATGACGATTTCTAACGAGAATCTAACTTTCATTTGTTTCTACGCATTTCATTATTTCTTGTTGTTTTTCTATAAACAGATGAAAAACGACGATTTCTGACGAGAATCTAACTTTAATTTATTTCTTCGCATTTCATACTTTTGGTTGTTTTTCTATAAACAAATAAAAAACGACGATTTCTAACGTGAATCTAACTTTCGTTTGTTTCTTTGCATTTCATTTTTTTTTTTAATTAAATAAAATTTAAATATAAAAAGTTTCTCCGAGTTCTAATAGATCAAAGTCGGAACGCATATTTTTATTTCTTCGTTTAACTCAAAAGAAAACAAAGAAAAACGATCTGTTTAAAAAATTAAAACAAAATGGCAAGTGTTTTTAAGCAAAAATAGAAAAGCAGTAGGAAGATAAAATTTAAAAAAAAGAACATAAACTACATTATTAAAAAGAAAAGAAAGAGGCATGACCTTGTAGAAAAGTAAAACTAAAAATAAACTTAAACGAATCAACTCGAGTTTAAATAATAAGTTAGGTACAAATTACATTTGAAAGGAAATAATTCGAAAGTACTTTAAAAAATTGGAAAACTCGAAGAAAATCGAAGTTGAAAAGAAAGGAAAACAATAGACTGTCGCTTTCGAAAGTTGTATGGAAAGGAATCCACTTAAAAAAAAAAATAATTAACGGCAACTGGAGTATTTTCATTTAAATTAATATTTCGTTAAAAAAATTAAAATAAATAAAATGTTAGGAAATTTTAACCGACTTCTATGTGAAGGAAAAATAATAAAAAAAAAACAACGATTGATCCTAAAATTAAAACAAAGATAATTAAAGTAGGTTTGAGAATTGATAATATAGTTAATAATAATAATAAGGTTTATTGGATGTAAATCAACAAAAAAAAATCTAATAACCAAAAAAAAAACAAAAACAAGATAATAATGACTAAAACTAGAAACAGGAAATAACAAAGTCTATGCATCCAAAAGGTACAGACTCAGCATTGCATAGCATGCACGCATATTGTAAGGCAAATCTGCCCTCAAGTTTTAACAAATTCAAATCACTGTAGTAAGGAGTAACATGTAAGCGCTTTTTTTTTAGTTTTTAGTTAAGAAGTTGTAATACACAACACTGTAGTAGTCTAAGTTGGGGAGAATAACAGAGTTGGTTCTTAAAGGTAGGGTATGTTTATGTCTGTATAGGGCTTCAAACTTAAAATACGATGCACTACATTTATTCGTCACATGTTTTTTGAATGTTAACTCTTGGTCGATAGTTACTCCTAGGTTTTTGACACTGTCTACAAGCCGCACCACTATGCCATTTAACACAATGTCGGTTGCTCTGGAAATATTCGTTTGAGCAAGTGTTGACTTTGTACCAATAAGCATCGGGTTTATTCGAAGACCATTGGTTTCGGACCACGCAAATAGGAGTTCCAAATTGTAATTGATCTTTTCAATTATTAAATTGACATTTTCCGGTGTTCCACTGATGTAGATCTGAGCATCATCTACATACCGGTGTACATTATAATCGCACATCAAATTTGTTGCTTCGTAATTTGATAATTCAAATCGCAATGTGCCAAAAGGTCATTTGCATTTAAATCAAGAATGCCACAGTTGTTAACTTTCACATTTTTGCTGATGCAGTTTAGGTCAATTACCGAAGCTGAATTTTTATTGATTCTCGTTGGTTGAGTTACTATTTATTTTAAATTATAAAATTCCAAAATGTTTTGAATTGAAATTTGGTGTTGCAGGCTTCAAATTATCGTTGTTAGCATCGCCAGTTAAAATTACGTCATCCACTTCAGTACAGATAAGAGCTAAAGTTTCTTCAACCTTAGTTAGGTTTGATATGGATGAGGAGGGCGATCTATAGAAGACGCCCTAACCAACTTTTATTTTTCGAATAGTCAATATTATCCAGGCTTCTTCAATACCTTCCCCTTGAGTACAATCTTCATTATGGGATTTCCATTTTATTTGGTCGCGGATATACCAACATATTCCCCCACCTCGTGTTTCTCTGTCAGCTCGAAATATCTGATAATTAGGTATTTGAATAAGATGTGAAGGAAAGTCGGGTGTTAGCCAAATCTCGGAGATGCCAACGATACGGAAATCGTGGTCAAGCATGAAATCAACAAAGGAATCAAAACAGGAGATTAAAGAGCGGATATTTATGTGACAAGCTTTGAAACTATCAAGGAGTGGAGCTTTGGATGCGGCAGTATTTACTAGGTCTGTGGGACTGAGTGTTGACCCGGCTCAATAATGCAATCACTTGGCATTGTAGGGTTTGAGATACCAACGATACGACCAATCAGTACTGTAAAGGTTCAAGACGATCAATAATACGAGTCGTTAACATTGTATGGGTTCGAACTCATCAACGTTACAACCAGTTAATATGGTACATAATGAAACTTATTAATAATGCAACAGGTTAACATTGTATGGATTTGACATTATCAAAAATCCGACCAGTCAATGTTGTATGATTGGTTTGAAGGCTTCCGCGGCCGTTGTCTATCACAATCTTGGTTTCCGGGTTGGGAACCAAGATTGTAATGTTGTATGAGTTCGAGATGGTCAATAATGCGACCAGTTAGAAATGCAAGGATTAAAGATACCAAAGATGCGACCAATCAATATTGTATAGGTTCGAGATTATCAATAATACGACTTGTTATCATTGTATGGGTTCGAGCTCAACCAATTAATATTGTATGGTTTCTAGATTATCAACAATGTGACCAGTCAGTGTTGTATGGGTTCAAAATGATCAATAATGCAACCACTTAACATTGTAGAGTTCGAGATACTAAAGATGCGACAAATCAGTCGTGTGTAGATTCGAGACGATCAATAATACGACTCGTTAACATTGTATGGGTTCGAGCTCATCAACGATACAACCAATCAATATGGTACATGATCGAACTTATTAATAATGCAACCGGTTAACATTGTATGGATTCGAGATTATCAAAAATCCAACCAGTCAATGTTGTATGGGTTCGAGATGATCAATAATATGACCATTTAAGAATGCAAGGATTAAAGATACCAAAAATGCGACCAATCAATACTGTATGGGTTCGAGATGATCAATAATACGACTTGTTATCATTGTATGGGTTTGAGCTCAACCAGTTAGTATTGTATGGGTTCCAAATTATCGATAATGCGACCAGTTAGTATTGCAAGGTTCGAGGTACCAAAGATGCGACCAGTCAATATTCTACAGCTTCAAGATGATCAATAATACAACTTGTTAACATTGTATGGGTTCGAGTTCAACAACATATTACTCATTTCTATAATCATATGGCTAAAAATAACCATGTGTTTTTTTTTAATTTTAGAAACAATTCTAAAACACATTCTAAAAGCCAAAGAAACAAATATTGCAATTAGGCAATGTGCCTAAATAATCACTAGAGAATTTTAATCAAATTTTAAATCAAACAAACCAGTTTGCTAATTTGTTTAGTTATTTTTAATTAACTACTAATGAATATAAATTCTGAATAAAGAAGAAACTTGTCAAGTTTGGATTTAACATGAGCCGTTGTCTTCGGAAGAAAAATGCAAATCGTCCAAAACCAAAAATATAAGCTACCAAAAAATTAAATGTTCTCAAATTGTTCTTCTTTTTTAATTGACATTCCTTTCGCAAGAAATTCATTGTCAAAAGGCAAAGAAAGCTTAATGTCATTTTCTCCTCACCCTTCCTTCTAGGAAGTTGTTATCATTAACTGATTTCCCTCAATTCTGGAAAGCTCCGATTTGAACACAGTATTTCCACGACATTTTTATTATTTTCTTTTCTATACGTTAAATCAAACATAAGAAGGTCAAACTCAAAAAGCCATAAAATTAGCATTCGCTTGCAGGACGCGGACGCTATCAAACACACCCCTATAAATCTACTTTTGCTCTTAACAATTAACCCTGTTTTTTCGCGCTATTATTAGAACAACGCGTGCCTCTGTTTTGCCTTTGTGGCCCAGGCATGCAAGGAGCTTGTTGATCCGACGACCAAGGAGCTTTCTTTCGAACTCCTGCGGCGATTACGGCCCCGGTCATGTTATTATTCTTAGATTAACACAGCCCGATAGTAACGTTTGCATGGGCTATTACGCAACTTGGATCAAAAATAATAAGGCACCTTTGTTGGGGGGTGGGAATAGGGTGCGCAATTGCTTGGAACTATGCAAAACAGCCTCCCCACCCCACCCCCTAATTACTTCATGTCGATTTTGATCAGGTATAACCTAATAAATATTGAACAAACTGACGTGGTGTTTGTTTCCAGGCGACCGGGATGACACCCCTGATGTACGCGGTGAAAGACAACAGGACGTCACTCTTGGATAAGTTGATCGACTTGGGTTCGGATGTTGGCGCAAGAAATAACGTAAGTATGTTGAATATCTGAAAAAGGGTGTGTGATTCAGGAAATTCGATTATTAATTATCGAAGGGTGTGTATCATAATTTTGAAATATAATCTGATGAAAATGTGCACTCTAATAGATGGAGGGATGTGATTTATTATTATTTACCGTGATCGGAATCGAGAACTTTTAATGGGTCAGCTATTTATAATATGTAGTGCAAGGGATGGACTCTGCCGGGGCACGACTGCAAGGATGAATCGCCTTGCCAAACAATCCAAGGCGTCACTGTGAAAATTCAAAAGAGCTTTTCGCTAATCGAATTAAAATGATTTTTTTTTCATGTGTCTTTGTTCCCACAAATTTCCTGCAGCCCGATACTCTGACATTCCATTGATTTTACGTCGTTCTTGTGTTTATACCCCCGTGTTCGCTGGCAGTGCCAAGCACACGTCGAACGCTTGCACACGAATTGAGATATTCGCCCCATCATTCAATTCTGTCGATGATGTGCACCGACATATTAAATTTATAAATCCCGAAAGTTTTCCGCTCAGAATTGCCAGCGAAACATTAATAATCACAGCACGGACAGTTCTAATTAAGAGTTTTTTGATTAATTACAAATTGGGGGGGAGGAGGGCGGCGGAGGTAAATGAATGTAAAAGAAAAAGCGAGTTTGCGTTGGGCAAACCATCGAGTTCGAATGAAATCGTAACGTGCAACGTTGTTGCACGTGCAAAGGGGCCGTCACGCAATTTGCTTAACACTTCGCTTTTTTTTGTTCGCGGGGTTACGTAAATGGAAACGTGCGTAGAGAAACTTATCGATTTCGTTTCGTTTTAAAAAAGCAATTAAGTCTAAGAAACCAGGACGAAACCAGGACTTATTTTAATGAGTGTATTTTTTTTCTCTTTGCTCTTCTATAATTTTCAAAAAATAACAAAGGAAGACCATCAAATACTCTACATATATTTGGCGAACGTAAACGATGTTTCAATGTAGTCTTCGGTTCTCGGGTTCTCTGCCCTCTCTTAAAGTTTGTAGAACTTAACGTTTCGAGCATCTTCTCGTGATCTTCCTCAGAAGTGAAGTGACTAGTTTATCTTGTATGGTTGCGTGCGCTTTGGGGCGTAGTCAACTCGCTCCTATGGGGCGTAGGGTCTCACTCTATTGGGGCGTAACCGTTAATCTTCGTTGAGGTTTGAAAAATGCTTTCCAGATACTTGGTAACTCTAATCATCCATCTTCTCTGTTGATGGTGTTCGGATTCTTCTGTATTTCAATAGCTTCCCTATACAGTCTTCTCCAGTAATGTGGTTCTTAGATTTGTCAAAGATGATTCCATGTTTCGTGTTGGTTGAATGTTCTGGTACTGCTGATTTGTCTGAGTTTTGTGTTTTGTATCTCGTACCTACGTCTGTGCAACCTTTGATGTATGGCAAACATGTCGTTCCAGTGGTGCTCCAGTTGTGTTCGTTGCTTAAGTTTATCCTTAATGGTTGCTTCAAGGTGTTCTGCAACTGAGATCATCTTAGACCCATGGGTTTAGGATTACTCGTGTTTGTGCTGGATGGTGATGAGATAGCGATTCGTGCTAGTAGGTTTTCAGAAAACCTAACGCCCCAATGTTTGGTTTGCTTTCTTCGTTAGTACCACGTCCAGGAAAGGCAAGGTGCCATCCTCTTCGAGTTCCATTGCGAATTGTACTTTGTTGTGGTGTTCCAGAAATGTCGGTAAAGTGTTAGTTCCATGTGACCAAATGATTTGGTTTTAGTTCACTAAGTTCATTGGTTAAGTTGTTTCTTAATGGTTGCTTCGAGATGTTCTGCATCTGAGATCATCTTAGCCCCATGTGTTTAGGATTCCTCGTTTTTGTGCTGGGTGGTGATAAGATAGCGATTCGTGCTAGTAGGTTTTCGATAAACCTAACGCCCCGATGTTTGGTTTGCTTTCTTCGTTAGTAGCTCCACTTACTCAGGAAGGCCAAATTGCGTGAAATGACGAGGATGATTGACCGAGTAGGAAATTTGAAATTAGGGGAAGATTGGTCGCTATAATTGATATTCTGAATATGATGAAGGCCAACGGCTAATTTGCAAACCCAACGTGAAAATAATGAAGGCCAAGATAAAAGCGGGACCGGATCTACTTACTCAGGAAGGCCAGTAGGCGTGAAATTACAAAGAAATGGTGTGATTAGGAGATGAATACAATGAAGGTTAATTGCAAATCCAACGTCGAAGTAATGAAGATCAAGTTCAAAGTTGGACTGGACTTACTTACTTACTCATGAAGGCTAACTTGGGTGAAACGACGAGGATAATTGTGAGGATAAATGTGAGATTAGGGAAAAATTGGTCGCCATAATTGATATTTTGAATATGATGGCCAACGACCAATTTACAACCTGAACATGGAAATAATGAAGGTCAAGCTAAAATGAGACTGGACCTACTTATTCAGGAAAGGCCAACTTGCGTAAAACGACGAAGGAATGATTAGGAGATGAATACGATGAAGGCTAATTTAGTACGGATTTGCAAACCCAACGTGAGAATAATGAAGACAAAGTTAAAAGTGGGACTGGACCTATTTACTCAGGAAGGCCAACTTGGGTGAAACGACGAGAAAAATTGATCGAGCAGGAAATGGTTAAATTAGAGAAAGAATGGTCGCCATAATTGATATTCTGAATATGTTGAAGGCCTAATTTACAACCTGAACTGGAAAATAATGAAAGCCAAATGAAAATAATGAAAGCCAAAAGCCTGCTTACTCAGGAAAGGCCAACTTGCGTGAAACGACAAAGAAATGGTTTGATTAGGGGATGAAAACGATGAAGGCTAATTTAACAAACCCAACGTGGAAATAATGAAGACCAAGTTAAAAGTGGGTCTGGACCTACATACCCAGGAAGGCCAATTTGCTTGAAGCGACGAGGATGATTGATCGAGTAGGAAATGTGAGATTAGGGGAAGATTGGTCGTCATAATTGATATTCTGAATATAAAGAAGACGTAATTTGCAACCCGAACGTGAAAATAATGAAGGCCAAATTAAAATGGTACTGGACCTGCTTACTCAGGAAGGCCAAATTGTGTGGAATGACAAAGAAATAGTAAAAATAGGGGATGAATACGAACAAACCCAACGACTAATTTAGTACGGATTTGCAAGCCCAACGTGGGAATAATGAAGGCCAAGTTAAATTGGGACTGGATTTATTTACTCAGGAAAAGCTAACTTGCTTGAAATGATAAAGAAATGGTGTGATTAGGGGATGAATACGATGAAGGCCAATTTAGTACGGATTTGCAATCGCTACGTGGAAGTAGTGAAGGCCAAGTTAAATTGGGACTGGACCTACTTACTCAGGAAAGGCCAACTTGCGTGAAACGTCAAAGAAACGATGAGATTAGGGAATGAATACGATTAAGGCTTATGGCTAATTTAGTACGGATTTGCAAACTCAACATGGAAATAATGAAAGCCAAGTTAAAAATTTGGAACAGATCTACTTACTTAGGAAAGGCCAACTTCCGTGAAACGACGAAGAAGATTGATCGAGAATTGGTGAAATTAGAGAAAGATTAGTCACTCCATAGAGTACATCTGGACAGAGATCTGAGGATGACTACCCACGTGAAAAGGACATGCGAGAAAGCAGCGCGAACACAGATGAGTTAGCGTTAGCGAGACTCATGCCAAACCTCGGCGGTCCCAGACCGAAAAGGCGAACTCGTCGAAAATAAAGAATGCTGAGGATGGACAGAGTTCTATTAGATCCTTGAAGTCATCTTCCTTGTTAATTTCCTCTCGGCGTTGTCTGATGATGTTGATAGTTTCTTCTAAAGGGATATCCGCTCACTAGAACGTCATTCTCCCCCAAAATTATTGTCCTCGACTTTTTCAATGAAGTGAGCAGAGTTCTTGATATGTATCTCCGTGTTTCCTGCCAATGGTTCCAGATTCTTGGCTGAATGTTTGCCTAGTGGATTCCACCGCCGATACTATAGGCCTCATTGGGTTTCCATCTTTGTGTATTTTCGAGAATCCATGTAACCTTGGTGTTCCGGTGCCCGTCAACGAAAGATCGCTTCAAAATCCAGGAGGATACGAGATACCTAACTCCTGCGGAAAGGTGTGCATCGGACAAACAGGCAGAAAAGAACGTGTACTAGATACAAAAGAAGAAACTCAGACAAATCAGCAGTAGCGGAACATTCAACCAATACGAAACATGGAATCAACTTGGACGAATTAAGAAACCAGCAACTGAACCACATTACTGGAGAAGACCGTATAGGGAAGCTATTGAAATCCAGAAGAATCCAAAATACGTCAACAGAGAAGACGGATTAGAATTACCAAGTATCTCTTTTTTTTATAAAAGTTTAGAGAATCTTCATAGGCACCGCGGGTATCTCGATTCCGAGGGCGTAGGACCATTCTATCCGGGCGCCCACCAACTAAACTCCTTTCTTCTTTCATCCCTCCTCGCAGAGGCTACTGCCTTCCCGCACTTCATCCTCTGCGCATGTTCTTCTGTCCTCTTCTTATCTCTGCAGTTCTCTTCTGTCCTCTTTTTGTCTCTGCAGTTCTCTTCTATCCTCTTCTGTCTTCTAACCTTATTTCTCTTGTCTCCTCTTCATTCTTCTTCTTCCACTCCTCTCTCCTCTTCCTTCCTATCCCTATTCTTCACTCCTCGTCATCTCTTGCCGCTACTCCTCTCTTCTCTTTCTCCTCTCTTTCCTGCGTCTTTCCTGCATCTCCTCCTCTCTCTCTTCGCGTTCTCACATCTCCATTCTGTGCTCGTCTTTGCACTTACTCCTCATTATTTCCTTCGGCATTCCGGCTATTGTATCCCACTGCCTTTCATTTCTAACCAACTCCTGGGCAATGTTGCTCTTGCTTATCGGGAAACCTATATCTAACTGCTTCTTTATACGGTGCCCTTCTCATCTAAGACAGATAAAAATTCTGTGCTCCGGCGTATTCTCCTTGGCCTCATAATACCAGCAATTAGCTGTTTCCGACTTCTTTATCTCTTTGAGGTACTTCCCGAACACACCATGTCCGATTAGCGCCTGCGTTATATACTAATCGACTTCCCCGTCTTCTCTGTCATCTTTGATAAAGACCTTAGCCCAGCCAGCGTAGTTGCTACATCTGTTTCCTGGCTAAAGTCTTTACCTGGTGCCCTTCTTTATAAACTTTCTTTCGCTCTTTGATTTGAAGTTTAATGGGGGGGATCTCAACTATCACCAAGATGGGGCTTCAGTCGATACCGTCCCATATGCAGACGCCATCGAAACCCAGCCTATTTATCCTCTCTAGCATTATCTCATAGTGCCTGTACTTAACCGCATCTTCCCATATCGGAGCCGCGTATAGGATGATTAAGGAGACTTTCGCTGCAAGCAATTTTCTTTTCTTTATATTGGGACCTCCAACATTTGGCATCAGCCTAGCCAAGGCCGAACTTCAGTTCTCGCTTTCTCCCATCGTGTTACCCCTCTTTTTACTCTGCAAGTTTCGTCTTATTTTTTTCCTTTCAGTAACTTCCATCAAAATCTTTACCTGAATATTGTTATCTCCCTTTCCATTTCGTTTTGTTTTTTTTTTTAATACTAATAATAGCCTTTCCATTTGAAATTATGATGTCCTCCTTACTGTCACTGGCATGCTTTTTAGTCGTGAGGTTGGCATCCTCAATAATGAATCTACATCGTCCTCGTCTTAGTTGCCTTCTTCTTATCTATATCCGTTTCTATGTATTTTTGTTGGAATCTTCAACAGGATTTTGTTTTCTTTATTTCCATCTCGTCATAACGTTCCTCTTCCTTATTCAGATAAGCACTGCTCCACTAACAACTGGCATATCAAAGAATTTAAAGTCATCTTCATCACCCAGAACTCTCTACTTTCAAGTTTCAGGATTTGCCTCATCCTTGAAACTATAAAGGACTCCATTGCTTGCGTTTCAAGGAATTTGCCCCACCATGAAGTTAAGGCTCGAGTGTCTTCCTTGTAGATCCGCTTTCTTCCATCGCGTCTTCTTCTTGAAGTTTATCCCTTTTTTGTTCTGCAAGTTTCGTTTTATTTTTTTGCCACGTCTTCCTTTCAGTAACTTCTGCCTGAATATTGTTATCTTCTTTTCCTCCATCTCGTTTTGTTTTCTTTTTTCTTTTTAATACTAACCTTAGCCTTTTCATCTGAAGTTATGAAGTCCTTACTTTCACTGGCATGCTTTTCCGTCGTGAGGTTGGCATCCTCAATAATGAATCTACATCGTCCTCGTCTTAGTTTCCTTCTTCTTATCTGTGTCCGTTTCTATGTATTTTTGTTGGAATCTTCAACAGAATTTTGTTTTCTTTATTTCCATCTCGTCATAACGTTCCTCTTCCTTATTCAGATAAGCACTGCTCCACTAACAACTGGCATATCAAAGAATTTAAAGTCATCTTCATCATCCAGAACTCTCTATTTTCAAATTTCAGGAATTGCCTCTTCTTTGAGGCTATAAAGAACTCCATTGCTTGCGTTTCAAGGAATTTGCCCCACCATGAAGTTAAGGCTTGAGTGTCGTCCTTGTAGATCCGCGTCTTGTAGATTTCCTTCAGAATCTTCACTACACTTTTATCATCTTTAATTCTATCTTGCTCTAGCCATTCTACTGCAGATACATAGATACTAGTCCATTATTTGATGAATAAACAAAAGCTTTAGCAATTAAATTTCCTCTAAAGTTAAAACTTTTGCTCTCACGTTGATGTGCCATAGGAAAAATCGTCCCACCAGAACAGGTTTTCGGTGATAAACCCATTTCTTCCTTGTCAGAATCGTTAGCTCCGTCGCATTACTTTTTTCTCCTCTTCAAGTTTATTTTTATTTTCTGCCTAGTTTCTTTCGGTTCCTTCCTCCAGTCAAAGTATGATTATGTATCTTCGTTCCTCTCCCATTTTATCCTTCGACTTATACGAATATACTCCCATCTGTTAGTGGTTTTACAGAGGAATCCGTTGATGTATGGATGAGCTGCTTCAACACCTCATGCAGTCTGTTTTTGTTTTTCAGTTGAATCCCCTCCCACTATCTAAGAAAATTATACTGACTTTGCTTCAACAATTTACCATTAAAGCGAACCGGCATTGAATTTAATGATTCTTTTAATTGGACGCCTATACGCGGAGAACGCACTTGAAGTTCCAAGACGATAAGAATTTCTGGATGCACGATCCTGATTTAGCCCCCACCATGTACCCATATTTTCAAAATTAATTGGATTACTTCTGAAAAACAATGACGATTCAAAATTCACTTTTGGTTTGGTCCTTTCCTTGTTTATCCCAAAACTAACGTGTCCAGAGTTATGGTCCGATTCTGCATTACAAAAAAATCGACCTTTAGAGGAGATCGGTTTTTTTTTTTGAGAAGAGTCTCAGGGAGGCGACACTAATTTGTTTTCTCACTTTTTGTGGGTTGATCTGTTTCTGCGTAATTGTCGATCCAAAAGAACTATGAATGGTTTACTGCGATTATTATTTGTTAATGTCGCCAGTGCCAAATCCTTGTATCGAAACAAAGGACAATATAGAAACGTGTAATTTAATGTTTTTATTAATTTAGTCGTAATTTTCCAAATTTCCTGAAAACGTTCTCCTTCACAATACGTTTTTGTTGCGCCCAACGATTTAATCCATCCAACTATATAGATTACACAAATGATGAATGGGCGATGAAAGGATTGATCGATTCTGCGACACAAAAGAACGCATAATTCAATTTAAAGCCCCAAAAGACAATTCACTTCGCGCCACATTATACGATTTAATCCGACTAATGGACACATCCATCGTTTTTGGGCGCCATCCGTTCTAACACCAGCCAAATCTCTGTTTTCAGGATAACTACAATGTCCTTCACATTTCGGCGATGTACTCCAGGGAGGACGTCGTCAAATTACTCCTGACCAAGAGAGGGGTTGATCCTTATTCAACAGGAGGAGTAAGTCCCCAAATTAGCTTTTTATTAATTTTACGAAATTTGCACCAGAAGAAGTAAGTATGCCTTCTCTCAAAAGACTATGTTCTAATTCAGACTCGCGATGAAGTATTCTAATAAAACCTAATGCCTTCGTGTCAACGAGCAACTTTCCTTCGGCCCTTTTCTTCTGCCCACGCGAAACTTTCGGAGCACCCCATCAATTAAGGCATCATTTGCAACTTTCAACCGGTTTTCGTACGCTTTGCATGTTGGGCCGCGAATTCTTGAATTTTATTTCCGGAGGAAATTGCCACGGGGTTGCCATGACTGCTGTAATTGTTTGGGCTAAAAATGTGTCTGAACGTGTGTAATCAGAGCCTTCTTTAGATAGCTGCTTTATTCCAGTCGAGGCAACAAACTGCGGTGCACCTCGTGGCTTCCAGGCAGACGGGAACGGCCACGGCGATCCTGAGGGCACTCCTGGCAGCAGCTGGGAAGGATATTAGGCTGAAACCTGACGGGGTAAGTCTCGATTACCTTAAGATAGTTTTAATGGAAGCAAAATTGTTGATGTTCTTGGTCTTCCTTCAAAGTTTATCGCCAGGACTCGAGTTCCTTAACTTGAGGAGGATAGGTGGGGTCTGGGAAATGAACCACCAAAAAATGAAAGGGTTGGACTTCCAAGAAATAAAAATAGCTCTGATTTTATCAATTTGGCCCAAGGCATTTTCTTTTCTTTTTTTATGTAAGATGTAGTAAATATGACGTTAATTGGAATCCCCCTCATCCCATAAATACACAATCCATTAACATCATCCCCATTTTTTAGAACCCCACAGGAAACGATTACTGCGTAACCTAGAGTTCCTCCTCAAAGAAATTTGTTATTCGTCCTCGACATGCATGCGCCAAGTATCGCGAATCGACACGGGGAAAAAGACACCCCATCTCATCCGCCTGTCTGTTCTAAACTTAGAGAAATTTAGTCGCGGCGCGTGTCTCCGCCGATCGGCGACATTATTGCGAACTTGCAGCAAACTTTTCGCACCGGAAGCAGGTGAATCCGCGCGAAGTTTTCTTTTTCTTTCCTTTTCCGCGAAGTTTCGGAGTGTGTTTCCGCCGGGAGATGACGAATACGGCGTAGTTTGTGGACGATCCTGCTTGCAGATCTTCGATCTTGTCATCGCAGGACGACTCCGGGATATTGGTTCGCGTGTTTATGGCAGAGGGTGCCTGGTACGAGAGGGGTCGGGAAAATTTTGGCAGGAGAGGAACGTTTTATTACGATACGTACTATCGGAATGCTGAGCTTTTCCTTTATTCTTGAAGATTTCGGCTTTCTGGTCTTTATTATTTTCGAAATTTGAAGATCTCCAATGACACCACGCGATCGAAAATGAAACGATTCAGAGTAGGCCATGCTTCAGTTTTTTGCCATTCCTGAAATAATTGTAACTATTAAGTTTTCGGCGGACGGTTTCACCCAAATTGTTTCAGTATTCATGTCCTACTCTGAATCATTTTCTTTTCGATCGCTTGGTATTAATTTTTGACTCGGAAAAATAGCCTCTTATGGGTTACTTCAACAATTACATATAACATTGACAATTTAAAAATGTTAATGATGAGATGACATTTGACTTAACAATCCTTAATGAAAAGTCTACTTGCTTGGGGAAGGCTCAAACCTGCGTGAAATGAAACGATAAGGAAGATTGATCGAGAAAGAAAGATTAGGGGGAGAATTGTCGCCTTAATTGATATCTTGAAATGAAGGTCAACGGCTAATTTAGTAAGGATTTGTAAACCTAACGTGAAAATAACGAAGGCCAAGTTAAAAGTGGGACTGGACCTACTTACTCAGGAAGGGCAATTTGCGTGAAACGACGAGGATGATTAATCGAGCAGGAAGTGATGAGATTGGGGGAAGTATGGTCGTCAAAATTGATATTTTGAATACGATGAAGGCCAGGGGCTAATTTGCGAACCCAACGTGGAAATAATGAAGGCCAAATTAAAATGAGATTGGACCTCCTTACTCAGGAAAGGCCAACTTGCGTGAAACGACAAAGAAATGTTGTGATTAAGAGATCAATACGATGGAGGCTAATTTAGTACGGATTATTGGTTGAAAACGATGAAGGCTAATTTAGTACGGATTTGCAAACAGAACATGGAAATAATGAAGGGCAACTGAAAATGGGACTGGACCTACTTAATGAGGAAGGCCATCTTGAGTGGAACGACGAGGAAGATTAATTGAGTAAGAAATGGTGAGATTAGGGGAAGATAGGAGTAGGAAATCACCAAGTCCCGACAAAAACGAGGTTTGTAGACTTTCAGAAAGACATCAACCCTGCGACTCCAAGACTTCCTGAGCATGGATATCCGGCACAGGAATGTCTTTTAAAGATTTCTCCAAACCTCACTAAAAAAAAGGGGAAGATAAGAATAGGAAATCACCAGGTCCTGACAACATTCCCCCGGGGGCCGTGAAAGCGGTCGCTCTGGCAAATAACTTATGGACTTACCCATCTGCCTCTTGGACGTAGCGGCTAAACTATTAGAATCGCTCGTCAAAGAACGCCTGGTGGAGAAACTAGATGATCATAACGTCTTACATAATCGCCAATAGGATTTCAGGCCGGGAAGGTCTACAATTGACGCAACATCGTCCACAAGACTTAAGTAGCTGCCTATCAACACAGACATTACTCCTTGATGTTGGCTTTTGAGGTCGAAAACGCCTTCAACTCAGCCTCATGGCTGCAAAGCATAAATGTCCTCAAGAAAACAAAGGTCAGTGGTTACATTATCAAAATGGTGCAAAATGATAATTCTGGCAGGACCCAGGAAACTGGAGACCATAACGCTAAACCAAGAAGGAACGGTAATTAGCACGAAGAACGAAATAAAGTACCTGGGCGACTACCTAGATAAAGACCTGAGGATGACGACCCACGTTAAGGAGACTTGCGAAAAAGCGTCGAAATCCTTAATGACGCTGGCTAATATCAAAGACCAAAGATGAAAAACAAAGACAGGCAAGGACATAATAAAAGAAAAAAAAAGAGAGGAGGACCAACCCGGAAACGAACAACGGAGTAGATGATCGTGCGGGAGCAAGCAAGGTTTCCAATGCCAGAAGTCGCAAGTGTTCGACGAGATCACTACCACAACAATTAAAAAAAGAGACTAACGCAAAACTAAGACTAAAAAATTAACACCTGACAGTGCGAAGTTTCTGACGTTATGGCGGATTTCAGAAACTAGCAGCTGCGAGAGAGGAGTAGGAGTTTTAGTTGGTAGGTGCCTGGTTGGAGACCTTAAGAAAGGCTACGACAACATGCCATCGACTTGGATTTCCATTGATGGTGTCTTTTGAAGTTTCTCCAAAGCTCTATAATAATAAACAAAGGGGGAAGATTAGTCGCTTTAATTGATATTCTGAATATGATGAAGGCAAACCCAACGTGGAAATAATGAAGACCCAGTTAAAAGTGCGACCAAATCCACTTACTCAGGAAGGCCAAATTGCGTGAAATGATTGACCGAGTAGGAAATTTGAAATTAGGGGAAGATTGGTCGCTATAATTGATATTCTGAATATGATGAAGGCCAACGGCTAATTTGCAAACCCAACGTGAAAATAATGAAGGCCAAGATAAAAATGGGACCGGACCTACTTACTCAGGAAGGTCAGTAGGCGTGAAATTACAAAGAAATGGTGTGATTAGGAGATGAATACAATGAAGGTTAATTTAGTACGGATTTGCAAATCCAACGTCGAAGTAATGAAGATCAAGTTCAAAGTTGGACTGGACTTACTTACTTACTCATGAAGGCTAACTTGCGTGAAACGACGAGGATAATTGTGAGGATAAATGTGAGATTAGGGAAAAATTGGTCGCCATAACTGATATTTTGAATTTGATGAAGGCCAACGACCAATTTACAACCTGAACATGGAAATAATGAAGGTCAAGTAAAAATGAGACTGGACCTACTTATTCAGGAAAGGCCAACTTGCGTAAAACGACGAAGGAATGATTAGGAGATGAATACGATGAAGGCTAATTTAGTACGGATTTGCAAACCCAACGTGAGAATAATGAAGACAAAATTAAAAGTGGGACTGGACCTACTTACTCAGGAAGGCCAACTTGGGTGAAACGACGAGAAAAATTGATCGAGCAGGAAATGGTTAGATTAGAGGAAGAATGGTCGCCATAATTGATATTCTGAATATGATGAAGGCCTAATTTACAACCTGAACTGGAAAATAATGAAAGCCAAAAGCCTGCTTACTCAGGAAAGGCCAACTTGCGTGAAACGACAAAGAAATGGGTTGATTAGGGGATGAAAACGATGAAGGCTAATTTAACAAACCCAACGTGGAAATAATGAAGACCAAGTTAAAAGTGGGTCTGGACCTACATACCCAGGAAGGCCAATTTGCTTGAAGCGACGAGGATGATTGATCGAGTAGGAAATGTGAGATTAGTCGCCATAATTGATATTCTGAATATAAAGAAGACGTAATTTGCAACCCGAACGTGAAAATAATGAAGGCCAAATTAAAACGGTACTGGACCTGCTTACTCAGGAAGGCCAAATTGTGTGGAATGCCAAAGAAATAGTAAAAACAGGAGATGAATACGAACAAACCCAACGACTAATTTAGTACGGATTTGCAAGCCCAACGTGGGAATAATGAAGGCCAAGTTAAATTGGGACTGGATTTATTTACTCAGGAAAAGCTAACTTGCTTGAAATGATAAAGAAATGGTGTGATTAGGGGATGAATACGATGAAGGCTAATTTAGTACGGATTTGCAATCCCTACGTGGAAGTAGTGAAGGCCAAGTTAAATTGGGACTGGACCTACTTACTCAGGAAAGGCCAACTTGCGTGAAACGTCAAAGAAACGATGAGATTAGGGAATGAATACGATTAAGGCTTATGGCTAATTTAGTACGGATTTGCAAACTCAACATGGAAATAATGAAGGCCAAGTTAAAAATTTGGAACAGATCTACTTACTTAGGAAAGGCCAACTTCCGTGAAACGACAAAGAAGATTGATCGAGAATTGGTGAAATTAGAGGAAGATTAGTCACTCCATAGAGTACATCTGGACAGAGATCTGAGGATGACTACCCACGTGAAAAGGACATGCGAGAAAGCAGCGCGAACATAGATGAGTTAGCGTTAGCGAGACTCGGCGATCCCAGACCGAAAAGGCGAAGGGTCCCGGCGGGAGTGATCGCTTCGATCATGTTGGACCTTCAGAAAGGCATCAACCCTGCGAATCCAACACTCCCTGAGCATGGATACCCGGCACAGGAAGATTTTTCCAAACCTTACAAAAAAAAGAGAGGAAGATTAGTCGCTGTAGTTGATATTCTGAATATGATGAAGGCCAACGGCTAATTTGCAAACCCAACGTGGAAATAATGATGGCCAAGTTAAAGTCGGACTGGACCTACTTACTCAGGAAAGGCTTGCTTGCGTGAAACAATAAAGAATTGGTGTGATAGGGAGATGAATACAATGAAGGCTAATTTACTACATATTTGCAATCCCAACGTGGAACTGATGAAGGCCAAGCTAAAATGGGACTTGACCTGCTTACTCAGGAAAGGCCAACTTGCGTGAAACGACGAGGATGATTGATCGAGTAGAAAATGGTGACCCTAGGGGAAGATTGGTCACCATAATTGATATTCTGAATACGATGAAGGCCAACAACCAATTTACAATCCGAACACGGAAATAATGAAGGCCAAGTTAAAATGGGACTGGACCTACTTACTCAGGAAAGACCAACTTGCGTGAAACGACAAAGAAATGGTGAGATTAGGGGATGAATACGACGAAGGCCAGTGGCTGATTTAATACGGATTTGCAAACCCAACATTTTCAATTTCTACAATTTTCTCTTGCTTTATTATTTCGTCTTAGTTGTCACCGGAAAATAAAATCTTTTGCATTAATTTTTTTTTTTAGCTGATTACTCGTCGACTTTTTTCTAATAACTTTCCATCTTTGTTTGGGGGCAATTCTAATAATAAAAAAATCGTGGCACGCGCACAAAAATGAAAAGCCCCCTTTTCGCAGCGTACGCATAATTCTTGATATGTAAAACCTCCTCAATCTTATCGACCCGACTTGGGTATATAGTTGGCGCAGAATATAATTACCTGTAAATCAAAAGTACGCAGTGCCACACAAAATTTCACTGCCGTTTTATTAATGAGCCGCTGCAAACGGCGATTTATCTGATGGTAGCTAATAAACGCCTAAAATTAATTATTCGCTGTGAAATATGAGTTATGCAAATGCAAATACAGAAATACACCACACGAGCAGTTGATTTAATTATTTAGGGGGGAAAAAATGCTTAATCGCCTTGGCATTCAAATTACCAACACCGCCAATCCGACTCGAAGGACCAAAACATTTTGCGATTATGGGCGCTTTCGATTGATTTCACCGAAGCAATGTCCTACGCGAAGAGCAATGATCTCGTTGGGCCGCGACTAGCACCAACTTACACGACGTTCGTCATGGAAAACCCATTGTTTCTAACGTCGTAATTTATTAGCGATAGATGAATTACGAACAAAAACCGTCCGTTGTCTTTGAGCAGTCGACGAATTAACAAACGTGATTGATGACCTAAACGATTCACAAGAATGTTGTAAAAAGATTGATGCCCGTTGGCACGCAATTAAAATAATTACAAGCAGGAGGAAATAGTTGACACCACGCAGTCTTGCCCGACTTTTTTTTTTGGGAACGAGAATGGCTCAATCAATACTGACTAAAGACAATGGAGAAAGCGATTTATTTTTATTGTCTGCGTGATTTTTACGATTCATCGGCGATCTTCGTAATGCGTAGGGAAGGAGACTTTACGTCGTACGTATTTAGGAAATGACGTCATAAATTCCAAGTCGGTTATTGGAATTTTATGCTGGAATATACGAATTAATTTCAGGACATTAAAGTTTATGAAGACTTGATTTAATAACCAATGCTTATGCAAACAGAAAAAGTTTTTTTTTTGTAGCGAAGGATGAAGATGTGTAGTGACGAAGTCTGGAACCCAAAGAGAAAATGAACGAAGCCAAATAATTTGAATTCTGATGGAACTGCGTCACTATGAAGTAGCAGCAGCAACAGAGCAAGAAGAGCCTAAAGTGTTGTTCTGCATCGAAGGACGAAATATGGGCAAAAGAAGGGTTCTATCAGAAACCATAGAGAAGACGAAGGTTTTCTTTTCCCAGTTTCTTTCTTTTTGCTAAGTTAAGTCAGGAAGAAATTAAATTCACTTTCTCCCTATGAATTCTCATAATTAATTCCATACCATGGACGTGACGATCCCAACTGACAAACTCGATTTTTCTTTTGCTTCTTCAGAGCATTAGCACCATCTGTAAAGCAATTAATTAACAGGAACCAAAAAAGTGATAAACATGAATCTGTCGATTTTGGCCTTGATGAAGTTGAAAATATCTCAAAAGAAGAAGGAGTCCCTGAGGCAGGATAAAGTAAGAATCCAGGCAAATTCCTCGCTAACTTATTTGGAGTTTATAATTCATTCGTTGCCTTAATCATTCTGGTCTTCTTTCCAGAGAGGAAAAATCCCTTTATTGCTCGCTGTGGAGGCCGGAAACCAGTCAATGTGCAGAGAGCTGTTGAGCACGCAGACGGCCGACCAACTGAAGGCCGCTGCGGCCAACGGTGATACAGCTCTTCATTTGGCAGCACGAAGGAAAGACGTTGATATGGTTCGTATTTCACAGACTTATTTGGGAAACACTTCCCCTTTTATCAATTGATTCCAGGTTCGGATATTAGTGGATTATGGAACGAGCGTGGACATAAAAAATGGCGATGGCCAAACACCTCTGCACATCGCGGCCGCTGAAGGTGACGAAATCCTGGTCAAGTACTTCTATGGGGTTCGAGCTTCTGCAAGCATCACCGACAACCAGGATCGTACTCCCATGCACCTGGCAGCTGAGAACGGCCACGCGGCCATCATCGAGCTCCTCGCCGATAAATTCAAGGCGAGCATCCTGGAAAGGACTAAGGACGGATCGACCCTGATGCACATCGCTTCCCTCAACGGACACGCCGACTGTGCCATGATGCTCTTCAAGAAAGGAGTCTACCTACACATGCCCAACAAGGTCAGCAAAAGCACCTCGCGTGCTCTTAATAATAATAATAACACTGATTGTGAGTCACACATTAGAAAGCAAAGCAATAAAACTCAACGCGACGATAAAACTCTTAAATGGCGAACCGACGTATTTTTCAGTTGCGAAAAGGTCACATTTACTCGAAATTCCATTTCCGATTCCAAAGTAAAGTATAAATAGGGCAATTCGCGTGAGGAAAAAAAACAAATCTGCAACGCTTTATCATCTGGGGATCCGCTGCATTAGCATATCGTGGTGGTGAAGATTTAAAGACGTGACGTTTTAATCTGGCCTTTGTTATGCAAATGGTCGGGGGAGGGAAAAACCGGGCAGCACTTTGATGTTCAAATAAACAGGAGCTTTTGGTCGATTTACAAGTGTTCGCCACGATACGCCTAAGAAAACAAATAATTGGCCTACGATTAGATAACTTTGGGCAAATCGTTTTTAGGATGGCGCAAGAAGTATTCACACCGCAGCGCGATACGGCCACGTCGGCATAATCAATACCCTCATACAAAAAGGGGAAAAAGTCGACATAACGACAAACGTAAGTTCAACATGACTAACACTTGAACCCTGTGAGTCATTGATCAACTTTCAGGAGAACTACACCGCCCTCCACATTGCGGTGGAATCTTGCAAGCCCGCCGTAGTCGAGACCCTGTTGGGGTACGGGGCCGACGTCCACGTGAGAGGTAAACCTCCTCACTACTTCCTCAAACGCAATTAAAAAATTTCTTGGGTTTCATTAGGGGGCAAACTCAAAGAAACTCCACTGCATATAGCAGCGAGGGTGAAAGATGGGGAGAGATGTGCCTTAATGCTCCTGAAATCCGGCGCTGGCCCAAACTTGACCACCGAGGAAGGCCAAACACCAGTACACGTCGCAGCTCGTTACGGGAACTTGCAGACTCTTTTGTTGCTGCTGGAGGACGGCGGTGATCCTCAATACAAAAATAAAGTATTAAAATTATCCTTAGGAAAGTTCCAGACCTAATCAACCCCTTGCTTTTGTAGCATGGTGAAACTCCTCTCCACTTGGCCTGCAGGGGTTGCAAGGCAGACGTCGTCCAACATCTAATAAACTACGTCAAAGTGAATAAGGGTGAGGACCGGGTGACCGCCTACGTGAACGAGCTGAACGAAAACGACGAAAGTGCCTTGCATTACATCTGCACCGTCACCAAAGCGGAAGTCGAAACGCCTTTGGCCGACAGGCAGGTGATAAGGACCTTGCTGGAGAACGGTGCGGACGTAAAACTCGTTTCGAAACACATCCACGAGTCGGCCTTCCACTACCTCGCCGTGGCCGGAAACAACGACAGTCTGCTCGAAATGATTTCGCACATGTCCGTAACCGAAATCCAGAAGGCCCTGAACAGGCAATCGGCGATTGGTTGGACTCCCTTGTCGATAGCGGCCAACAAAGGCCACATCGAATTAGTCAATAATTTGCTGGCGAACCATGCTAGGGTCGACGTTTTCGATAACGAGGGCAGATCCGCCCTGCATTTGGCCGCCGAAAAGGGGTACATACAAGTGTGCGACTCCCTCCTGTCGAATAAGGCCTTTATCAACTCGAAGTCCAGGAACGGAAGGACCGCCCTCCACCTCGCCGCCATGCACGGTTTCACCGACCTGGTCAAATTCTTGATCAAAGACCACAACGCAGTCATAGACATCCTGACCTTGCGTAAGCAAACCCCTTTGCATTTGGCGGCCGCCGCGGGGCAAATAGAAGTGTGCAAGCTACTTTTAGAACTGGGGGCGAACATAGATGCAACCGACGACCAAGGTCAAAAACCTATACACGCAGCGGCCCAAAACAATTTCTCCGAGGTGGCCAAGTTGTTTCTTCAGCAACACCCGAGCTTGGTGATGGCCACGACCAAAGATGGAAACACCTGCGCGCACATTGCGGCCGCCCAGGGAAGCGTCACGGTGATCGAGGAGCTCATGAAATTCGACAGGCAAGGTGTTATCACCGCCAGAAACAAATTGACGGACGCCACCCCCCTGCAAATCGCTGCGGAGGGAGGCCACGCCGAAGTGGTGAAGGCCTTGGTGCGAGCTGGCGCGAACATAACAGATGAGAACAAGGGTGGTTTCACCGCGGTGCATTTGGCCGCGCAAAACGGGCACCTACAGGTCTTGGAGGTCCTAAGGTCTTCCAATACATTGAGGGTCTTCAGTAAAAAACTCGGGGTGACTCCTCTGCACGTCGCGGCGTATTTCGGACAAGCTGATACCGTACGTGAGTTGCTGACTCACGTCCCTGGAACCGTCAAATCCGAACCGCCGAATGGGGCTTCGCTCGTACCCACCTTAGGGAACGAATCGGGGATGACGCCCTTGCATTTGGCCGCGTTTTCTGGGAACGAGAACGTGGTGAGGTTATTGTTGAATTCCGCCGGGGTGCAAGTTGACGCCGCCACACACGAGAACGTAAGTTGCCACCTACCCAATGGGCGAATCCAAGTTGAAACGCTTGATTTTTTCGTAGGGTTACAACCCGATGCACCTGGCTTGCTTCGGGGGTCACACGACCGTCGTGGGCCTCTTGCTAAGTCGATCGGCCGAATTGTTGCAGAGCCACGACAAACACGGGAAAACCGGCCTGCACATCGCCGCCACCCACGGCCATTATCAAATGGTAGAGGTCCTCCTTGGTGAGTCGATATTACGTTTGCATTTTGCATCAGAATTAATTACCCCGATCGCGATAACACCACGCGGAAATTAAAAACGCGCTGCAGCAAAACTTAAATAATTTAAATCGGCGTAGATATCTGAAAATTGCTTCGTAACGAGCGTGAAATTGATTTTTTTTGCAAACAGGTCAAGGGGCCGAGATAAACGCGACGGATAAGAACGGCTGGACGCCTTTGCACTACGCGTCAAGGGCAGGATGCTTTGAGGTGGTCAAGTTATTAACGGAATCGGGGGCATCTCCTAAATCTGAGACGAACCTGGGGGCACCGCCGATCTGGTTCGCCGCGTCGGAAGGCCATCACGATGTCCTTGAGTACCTAATGACCAAAGAACACGACACCTACACGTTAATGGAGGACCGCAGGTTCGTTTATAATTTGATGGTCTGCTCGAAGAACCACAACAATAGGCCGATGGAAGAGTTCATCTTGGTTTCGCCCGCCCCCGTCGATACCGCTGCCAAATTATCGAATATACTCATCACGCTTTCCACGAAGGAAAAGGAGAGGGCGAAGGATTTGATCGCAGCCGGGAAGCATTGCGAAGGGATGGCGACGGAGCTTTTGGCCCTGGCAGCCGGCGCCGATTCAGCTGGGAGAATCCTCACGGCGACGGACAGAAGGAACGTGGAGTTTTTAGACGTCCTCATCGAGAACGAGCAAAAAGAAGTTATAGCCCATACGGTCGTCCAACGATATCTTCAGGTAAAAAATAGGTAATTTTATTGAGTGACCGTTTCAAATAAAAAAACGAAGAGTTAACCCGAAGGGCTCACTTTATTTTTGTTCCGTTTTGCAGGAGTTGTGGAGAGGAGCCCTCAATTGGACGGCGTGGAGGACCATGCTTCTGTTTGTAGGTTTCATAATTTGCCCTCCCGTTTGGATAGCCTTCACCCTTCCGCTAGGCCATAAGTACCACAAGGTCCCCATAATCAAATTCATGTCGTACCTTACGTCTCACATCTACTTGATGCTCTTCCTCTTGTTGGTGGCAATTTTCCCTATTTACCCCGTCGTTAGACCAACCCTCCTTCCGTACTGGTACGAGTGGATCCTCCTGATCTGGCTGAGCGGTTTGTTGCTGTTTGAGCTAACCAATCCAAGCGACAAGTCTGGTTTGGGGTGGATCAAATTGTCGGTGCTGCTTTTTGGGATTTTCGGGGTCGGCGCCCACCTATTGAGTTGGGTGGCCGTCGAGCGAAATTACTGGCCGACGTCGATGTACTGCCGCAATCAACTGTTCGCGCTTTCGTTTTTATTGGCCTGCGTACAGATCCTCGATTTCTTATCGTTCCACCACCTCTTCGGACCCTGGGCCATTATCATAGGCAACCTGATGAAAGACCTGGGGCGATTTTTGGCCGTGCTGGCGATTTTCGTCTTCGGATTCTCCATGCACTTCGTCGCCCTGAATCAACCCTTCAAGAACCTCAGCAACAGCGAAGTTCGAGACTTAGGGAAACCGGCCAAGCACTTCAAAGAAGGTAAGCGCCCTTGGTTTAGTTGACGTTAAAAGCCGATTTTTTTTTCAGGACTTATAAATATGTAAATAAATAACTTTTTGCCTTACGAGAATCTAAACGCAAACAATGTCCAAATTCTTCTCACACCCTTGAACAACAAAAACCCCCACAGATCTTTTTGTAAATAATTCTTCGCGCCTTTCAAAACTCTTCTCTTTGCTTGTCTAAAAATTTTTGGACTTGCCCACACTCTTTTGCCTTTCCACCAAAAAAATACCCTCTCGGATCTGTACTGTAGTTAATTACCATGAAACGTTGTACATATGTGTGTGTAAAACTGTTTGTGGGCGGGATGTAGAGCCGGAGCAAACTGTGGAGGTTTTGGATCCGGACGCTGAGTGGTTCCAAGAGCAGAGGAACGTGCCTCACTCGCACGCATCTCTACGTCGCAGACATACCCAGCCGACGGGCAGTAAGTCGCCCTGTGTATAGTTTTTGGGGTCCATGTTTATACAGTGTTTTAAAAAAAAAAAAAGTGTTAACCTGTCGCTGTGTGTCCACGCCGACCGATGCAGCTTTTATCGTGTGTGCTTGGCCCAAAAACCGAGGTCAAGCTCTGTGTTGTCTGTTTGTTTGTTTGTTTGTCTCTTTCTGTGTGTATGAGTACGCCAAACGTCTTTCTGCTCTCTTAGGTTTAGATGTTTGTCTAAAACCAATAAATAACTTTCGAGTTGAAATTTTAGAGCCTCAATGCTATCCATTTCGTTTCTTTTAGTTTCTCATTGGTTTGTGTTTGTTTACGCTTGTTGTATTATAGCTGCCCTTATTAGCTGTTTCATCCCTTACGTAATGGCAGAGTTGGGCGAGTTTGGGGAACTCGAGGCCAAATTTGCCCAACTTTGTTTGTACCCAAGCTATCTGTGCGCAAATACTTCCCTTCACGTACTAGATCGAATCTCTGATTACGGAATGGATTGGTAATGAGGTGGTTTTGGAATTAAGTCCAAAAGGGATTTTTGATTATGGGCACACTCTGGGGAATGGCATAGGAGTTATTTATTGGTGTATTAGTAGCATGGAAGCCTCTTGTTTTGTTTTGCTATAAGTCGTAAATGTAAAATCGACTAAAATGAATTCAGTTAACTGATGGTGCTCGTATTCTCTAGTGGTAATGAGTCCATTGGTGGCATTCGAACTATTGTTTTTCGCCATATTCGGGCAGACAACGTATGACGAGTTGACAATAAAACCTGACCCAAAGTTGAATCTGCCCCCGTACCGACCGAACTGGACGGACAACCTGTTCAAGGTGGTGTTCGGCGTTTACATGCTGGTGTCTGTGGTTGTTCTAATTAATCTACTAATTGCTATGATGTCTGACACGTACCAGCGCATCCAGGTAATTATCTTGCTTTGTGATTCCAGTCCAAAAGAACCCGCTCAAAGCTTTCGAGCTGCTATTTTTCGCCATATTCGGGCAAACAGACGTCGACAAACTAAAAACAGAGAATTACCAAATTACCCATAATAACAATCAACCCTACTGGACCGAGGCGCTTTTTAAGACGATGTATGGGATTTATATGTTGGTCTCGGTGGTCGTTTTGATTAACCTGCTCATCGCTATGATGACCGATACGTATCAGAGAATTCAGGTAACGAAACAACTGTTGAGAGCATGTGACGAACAGCACGCCCCCATTTTGGCTGAATGCGCACCAGTTCTGTTGGGCTGGATCATAATTACGACAGATTTGGCTTACACTCATAGTCAGGCAGCTTACAACACCACCACTCACCATTTAGGTAACGCGACAACATAGATAGAGATAACGGTAAATCGTAGTCATGCTTGGTCAGTATAGATAACGAATTGGCTTGAAAATTATTGTCCGTCTTGCTAGAGAAGAAAGGAACTAAATACAACTGCATGTAATTAACAAAAAAAAAAACTTACAACTAATTCTACCATTAAATTGAAATCTATGTATGGTGTCCTCATTTTTACTCTTTTTTATGGCTGTGGCTGTACATCAAAATCATGTTACTTTGAAAGTCATTTGTTGTGTTACTAAAATGTGCTCATCTTACAGAAACGTGTCAGGAATTTGTTAGTTAGGTCGTTCATACTTTCATAAAATCAAACTGTAAGCTAATTGAAAAATTAAGTTCCAGTATTAATTTACCAGAAACAATCAGTCTGAGCTTAGGAGGAAATGTAGTTTTTAAACCATGAGATGTTGGAGCAATTCAGAACTAACTTGAGTGCGTAATTGATTTTAGATCGAAACGCAAACCGTATTTAGACTTACAGAAAACAAACCTATCAACCTCTCAACTTTCAGTTAATTCGCTGACTATACCAGCAAACCTCTCCACGTTACGCATGTAAACAAGCTGATTTAAGATTAAAAACAAAGAATTCAAATGAAAAGTCGAACTATTATAAGATTGTCGGGATCTTAAACTAAAAAATTCCTAACGTAAGCTTCAGTTTATGAGTCCCGTATGAGTCTGCTTAATACTTTTTGTGTTTAAAATGCAATGCGATCCGAAACGTAGAGATTTTACCCGGTATATCATAAAATGTACAAATCCTTACCTGTTTTTTTTTTTATAAAACACTTTTATAACTGTATTTATTTCAAAAAAAAAATGAAAATTAATTAAAATTGTGTAACTGGCAGTATAGAAAGTGTTAGGAAAGAGTTTATACATGTATTTCGGCCTTATTGGGCTTCATCAGAACTCTGTACCTTAAAAAATTTTGGTTTATTGAAAAATTTTATTTATTTCGTTCATCGCCGTGGAAATATCGTTGTTTAAGATAAAATATTTCGTTAATTATGCCTGTAAACCTGATTAATGCAACTTTGAAACGAAATCCGTTCAATTCTAAGTATGGCAGCGCCATCTTTCGGTCGCTCAGAATTTTTATTGCAGCAATTAATCCTGAGCGATTTTTAAAAACTGTTTTCTAATCGCATTTCTGTGATACAGGAATCGATCTTCAGTAATTGTCCTGATTGATGCAACTTTCAAATAAATTCGTTCAGTTTTAACAGAGCGCTACCTCTCGGTGGGTCAGAATTTTATTGCATCCTGAGTCGTTTTTAAATACGGTTTTTGGTAATTAAATCGCGTCCATGTCACACATAAAGTGATCTTCAATAATCAAGCTGATTTTGTAAGTTTGAAATTAAGTAGTTCAATTTCCAATGTTTGCAGCGCCATCTCTCGGTTGCTCAGAAAAAGAAGATTCTGAGTGACTTTAAAATACGGTTTTTGGCAATTAAATCGCGTTCATGTGACATATTAACTGATCCTCAGTGATTAAGCTGATTTGTGTAACTTTAAAATGAAATAGTTCAATTTTCAACGTTTACAACGCCATCTCTCGGTCGCTCAGAAATTTGATTGCTGCAGCAATTGATTCTAAGTGTTTTTAAAATGGGTTTTTTGGTAATTAAACCACGTTCATGTAATACATGAATTGTTCCACAGTAATCAAGCCGATTTATGTAATTTTGTTCAATTTTGAACATTGCAGCGCCATCTATCAGTCGTTCAGAAGTTTTGTTGCTGCAGCAATTGATTCCGAGTGAGTTTAAAATACGGTTTTTGGCAATCAAATCGCGTTCATGTCGCACATAAACTGATCCTCAGTAATTAAGCTGATTTATGTAGCTTTAAAATGAAGTAGTTCAATTTTCAACGTTTGCAGCGCCATCTCTCGGTCGCTCAGAAATTTGATTTCTGCAGCAATTGATTCTGAGCGATTTTAAAATAGGGTTTCTGGTGATTAAACCATGTTCATGTGATATATAAATTGTTCCACAGTAATCAAGCTGGTTTATGTAACTTTTAACGTTAAACAACTCAATGTTGAACATTTGCAGCGTCATCTGACAGTCGGTCAGAAGTTTTGTTGCAACGGCAATTGATTCTGAGTAATTTTTAAAGCGGTTTTTGGCGATTAAATCGCGCTTATGAGTCACAAAATGGTTTTTGAAGCACTTGAATAGTCTACAACGCCATCTTTTGGCAGATTTTCCGAAATTTGCTCAAATATTTTTTGTTATTTTGTTATTTTTGGCATTTAGACTGCTGTTTACTTTACCTGAAAATGCTTGCGAACAGTTTGGCTGGTTTTTATAGCAATTGATTTTTAAACGTCAGCGTAAAGACTGCAGTGTCATCTCTCGGCAATTTTTAACAATTTAGTTCTTTTTAATTATTTTAAGCATAATTTTCGTGGGTTAAGCGTCACGGCAATCGATTGCCGAAATGTCAGAGTTGTTATTTGGCTGGATGAGTTTCTCTAGTAGCAGATTCATAATGTTTACTGCAGCGCCATCTCTTGGTCGATTCGGAAAGATTCAGATGAGTCAATAACTAACGATCATTCAGTGCCTACGAGTTAAAAATAAATACTTCACGAATATTCTAAATAATTAGGTTTTTAATGGCGATTAAGTTGCTTTTCATTCAGAAAGTCTTTTTTATCAGTTTATTTAAAAATGGCGACGCATAACCTACAACACCATTAACACCATTAAGTGCGTTCGACTTAAAAATAAAATTACAAAAAAAAAACTAGTTCACGAATATTTCAAATAATTTGAAGCGGCATCTCTTGGTTGCTTTACTTGCAAATATTTTGAATAACTTCCTGAAATGTCAGTGGCGGCCGGTAACTTTTCGCCATCAGCAGATTCATCATGTTTCTGGCAGCGCCATCTTTTGATCGATTTAAAAAGAAAGATCTAAAAAATTCCTAACGTAAGCTTCAGTTTATGAGTCCGTATGAGTCTGCTTAATACTTTTTGTGTTTAAAATGCAATGCGATCCGAAACGTAGAGATTTTACCCGGTATATCATAAAATGTACAAATCCTTACCTGTTTTTTTTTTTATAAAACACTTTTATAACTGTATTTATTTCGTTCATCGCCGTGGAAATATCGTTGTTTGAGATAAAATATTTCGTTAATTATGCCTGCCTCAGTTTTCTTTTTAACATACTTTGTCGGATTTGAAAGTCACCCTGTATACAAGCGCACGAGGAGAGGGATGTTTGGTGTACCCAGTGTTTGTGCTCTGCGGTTACGACTTTAAAAAAAATTGTTTTAATATCTTTTTCATGTGCATTTTACAGTCAGCAGCACCGTCCAGTTTTTATTATTACTTTTTTGGTACGTCTTGAAATGTTTTTGCTTGTACTTGTGTTCGAAAATTTTAATAGATTGAGATTTGTGACGCAGTAAGTTTCCTGAATTCTGAAATGATCTTCGCTAACATCATAGTTCTTATCTCTTCACTTACTTTTTAATTTATTGTTTTTTGTTAATTCTATTTAACTTGTGGCCTTAAATTGTACGACACTTATTACAATGTATGTATAAATGTGTCACAAAATATACGAATTTATAGTTTCGTCATTTTTAATTTTCTTTTTCTTCTCAATTTTTTTGTTATTGTTTTTTTTTTGCAGATTGTACTCTGCTTAATTTTTTTTATGTTAATTAAATTTTCTACTCGTACTGCATTATTTGCTAATTGTAAATTAAGAAAATAACGTTTTTCACATTTTTTAATACTTTTTTTTATTTTTTTATTAATTTTATTATAGCTTTGCCCCTGATTCTGAAAAAAAAAGCATTGCAATTTTATCTTTCTTTTTCGACTGTTTTTCTTTATTTCTTTACGTTTTGGTTAATTTTTGTTTATACAGGGTGACTGTTAATTAACCCGACAAAATGGTACCACTAAAAGAAGCGATGTCCGAAAGTATAGGAAAAATGTTAAACAATTATTTGAAATGGTTCATAAAATCAATTAAGAAAATACCCCAAAATCATGCACTGGCATTGCGTACGAAATACGACGCCACATTTTATAAATGCGGCAGTATAATAGGATTATAAAAGTTTTTTATTGAGTACCCGCTTGATACACGTCTCAGTTCGTTTTATTACACGTTTAACAGCTGCGAACGGAAATTTGAGTTGTTTCTTTTACGAGACGTAATTATTAATAATTTCTAAAATAATTGCTTATGAAATCAGGTAACAAATTCGCAAATAATTGTTTGTTAATTTGTTATGCATACAATATTTGATCAAATAGCGTGCGTGAATGCCACAGATTACGAAAAAATGTAAATTGCTTGAGCTGTTTGGAAATCTCATAAACTCAGACAGGATTAGTAGAAATTCACATAGAAATTACTAATAAATAATTATTGCGACAAAACAATGATTATATTTCCGAGGAATCATTAAAACAAATCGTTGAAAAATGTGAAACGATTTATTAGACCTGAAATTCAATGCCGACAAGTTTCTTTTTGTTTATTAAACTAGACAATATTAGTGATTCATGGAAACTTACAATTTTAAAATATTTGACCCTACATTTCGCATGAAAACAAAGTAATAACGCTGTTTCAAAAGTCACTAGTGTTAAGCCGCGTACACATGTCCGCGCCGAACATGTAATTGAACATAAAATGCAACAATTCGTCAAGCGTGTACGGTATTCTAGAGCAGCGTGCGAGCAATTCGCCGCGAACCTAAGAAAGTCGGATTTTTGAGGAACACAAAGGAATATTGTGCGCAAGTACGGAAGGCGATCGAGGCAGAACGGTGCGTGTGATTTATTTGTTTACCTGTCAGAGCAGGTGTTCCCATTTGTAGGAAATTATCTACTTCAGGTGATTTGCATGGATTTGTCAAGTAAATATTCGTGTATCACGCCATCGGTCGTTGACCTAAAAATAAAATTCAACTTAAAGGTCAAGTTCACGATGCCACGCCGCCGTATCGTAAAACTATAAAAAAAACTTTATTTCGTTCACCTGCTCCTCTATTTTTTGATCAGGGGCGCATCGTCCTTTTGGGGGTAATTTTTGGTTAATTATTTCTCGAAAACTAAAGTAGAAAGAATTTTTTTAACATTTTTCCATGCCCTCCGACATCGCTTCTTTCATTGGTTTCATTTTGTCGGGTTAATTAACAATCACCCTGTATTTTGTATTATATCTAATACATTACTGTATTCCATTTATTTTTATGTTATTTTACTTTTTCTTTTATACTTTTATCATTTAACAAAGTAAAGCTTAAAAAAATATGTTATTTTTGATTTATTTTATGTTTTAGTTTTTTTTTATTGTGACTTATACGTAGTTAGAAGTTAGTTTTTTTTTTCTTTTCATTAAAGAATTTGTGCTTTCTTTTATTTTTTGTTTCCATTTAATTTTGTTTCTATTTATTTTTTTAACCACAGCTCCCAAAAATTAATAAATACTGGCAAATATTTTCTAATTTATTTCTTTCTTTTAATTTCTTCAATTAATAATAAATAATAATAAATAAATATTTTTTTCATTAAATAGTTAAGTAATAACAATTGGAAATCACGTGACACGCAGTGTTGCCAACTTAGGAAATGGTCAAATATGGATAAATTTTTATGAAAGGAGTCTTTTAGGGGGATTTTTTTAGGGTTATTTTTAGGGGAAACGAAAATTTTTCTTCTATTAAAAATATTTGCTTACTTAATACTGTCTGGCAGTTCGTGACACTGGTTGGCGCTGAAAATAATTTGAAAAGTAAATTTTTAAGTTATGTTTATAATTTGAGGTGCAAACAGTATCCCCAAGCGTAAAGAGCAGAAATCCCTCAAGAGTTTCGAGAAAAAGCTCTTCAACGCAGAAAATTCCTAACATTTTTTTTTTACTAAAATCAAGATTAATTTAATGTAAAACAAAAACGTGAAAAAATTATTAAAAATCGTAAAAAAAACACATAAACAAAAGACAGTCAATTTTATAGCGCCATTCAGTAGATTAATAATAAGTTTTAAAACAAAACAGTTTGAAAAGAATGATGACAAAACAGAAGAACAAAAATAATTAAATAAAAAAATTAAAATAAAAGCAAAGGACGAAACAACAAAGCACTATTCAGTAGATTCATAAATTAAAATAAACGAAAAAAACTTAAAAGAAAATGAAATTTCCGAACATGTATCATATGATAATTTTGGTTTCCATGACGACGAGAAATAAAACTATCGATTGAAATAAAAAAACATGAAATAAGCTTGAAATAACAAAAGACACAACATGCCACAATTCTGCAGACTCATAAATTAAAACAAATGATAAGAACTTTCGGCATGTTTCGACAGGTGCCGCTATTGGATGAAAGTCATTTTTTTCTGACCGTCCAGCAGCGTTGCCAATTTAGTTATTTTTAAGAGAAAAGTCGAAATCAAAAATGAATATAGTAATCCTGTTTATGATACAATTTTTCTTTCTAATAAAAATATTTACTAGTAACATTTAATCATTTTGAAATGTACACTTGGTTGCCCATATTATCTGAATATTTAACAGCAGCGTTGCCAACTTAAGGGATATTTTCTAAAAGAGGGATTTTCAAATTTCATTTTCGTAATATTTATTTTTTTAACGTTCTATGTTCATTTTTTTTCTGTTTTGCCACCTTTCCTCCCAAACAGTTCTTTTTAAATTTATAAAGGCACTGAATCGTGCTGTAAAATCGATTGTTTTTTATTAATAATCTATTAAATTGTGTCGTAAAATCGATTCTTTTGTTTTTTTTTTTAATTTTTTTTTTACTTATTTGAAATATTATTATTTTATTTTCTTTGTTTCATAATCATCTCTTTAAATTATCTTTTTTTAAGAATTAAAATCAACCGTCTTTTTTATTTTCTTTGTTTTTCTTTATTTTTAACAAATTTTTTATTTTTTTAAATTTATTTATTCTCGAATCTAGTGACAAATTGAGGGATTTTTCTTTGTTGAGAAGAGATTTCTTGACAACTTTTTGAGGGATTCTTGCTTTTTATTTGACAATTGATATCTGACTGTTAACTGTTGACAATTGACAGCAATTTCACCATTCAAACAGTTGACTGTTATTTCAAACAATTTGTTTTCATTACAACATGACATAAAAACTGTTATCAAGTAGACTTATGTCAAATGCAAATTTTGCAAAGTCACGTCGTAACTCTACGATTATTATAACATAACCTAACTTTTTATATCCATTTAATGACGATTTTCTACAAAATGAATAATAAAACACAATTAATGAAATAAAACATTTATTTTATCACAAATACCTCGAAGACATAAACAAAATATTTGAGGCTGTTGATAACACGCAGTAATTCAAGGTTTCAACATACGTACTAAGCTACGACGTGCCATCATAAAATAAAAGCAAGTTCAGAGCCTTCTTAATAACGGATTTTTTTGAACTCACGTTAAATGTATACTAAGGAAAACTATTCATAAAGTTATGCCTACTTATGAACCAACTTAAATAATTGTAATTAGAAAAATATTTACAAATTCTTTTTATCATTTATAACAATCTGTTTTTTTTTATAAATTTATTTCTCTTTTGATCTTTATATTCCCTCGTAAGTTTTGAGTTTGTTTTTCAAAGTAGTTTGGAAAAAAATATTATAGATATTTAGTACCAATTTAGGGGATTTTCAACTAACATCTAGGGAGCAAATTCATTGAAGATTTGGCAACACTCTTAACAAACGCATCTTGCGTCTGTTAAGTTTTAAACAGATTAAAGCAATGAATGCAACTATTACCGAAGTAATAATGGCCGTTATAGCGAGTCGTACACTATACTTTGTCCACGACTACAAATACTAAGAATTTTTAATTAATTCTATGCCGTCAATTCACTTATCTAATTACTCAAATGTAAATAAATAAGTAATTGTATTAATTTTGAGATTAGAGGCGTTTGCACAAAGTTTTATTAATAAAAACGCTGGTTGTTCCGTGCATAAAATGTTATAAAACTGCATTCCTTCTTTAAACAACGAAATCATTATTTCTACTTACTTTATTACACACCATAAACAATTGTAGTTACTATGACACTGTGAATAATGATTTTTCACTGCTGATAGTGAATTATGGATTGCATTATCCTTGAGCAAACTCATGAATAATTGACAGGTTATTGAGTAGTCGTGGACAAATAAATGTGAACTGTACGAATTCCATTTATTTATTTTTCTTGAATTTTTTCTTTGTTTATTTTGTAATTGCATATTTTCCTGATTTTAAGTATTTACAGTTGATTTAATTTTATTTATATAAACAGCTTTTAAATTTACATCTCTCTATATGGATTAATTTTTTTTACAACTTCCTTACAAAATTACTTCAGTTTTCTTCTTCGTTTATAATTTTTTCTTTTAGTAATATTTTAATTTATCCACTTTCGATCTTCATTATTACAAAAGTTCAGAACTTTTCAACTTTAATTTTAATTTTGTAAAATCAATATATCGAGCGATCATTTAAATTTATAATTAAAGTAGGCGGGATTTTTTTTTTTGACACAGTTGTGCACCTTGCCAATAGACTCGCTGTGTAAATTCAAGGTTATGTAAATACTTTGACGTTTAGGTTTCTTATGTTCAATCGTTTTTACTTAAAGGAAACGAAGCACTAGAAAATAAGGCAGTTTTAGTGACTATCATAGCAAACGTTCAAAGTGTTCGCCCCCGGCGATTAATGAAAAATTTTGAAGCGACATTTTGACAATTCAAACTCAAATTAACCTGACCATAATCAGTGTTGCCAATCTAATTGAAAATTCATAGCCTACTCTAATTATAACTTTAAGTGATCGCGTGGTATTTGTCATTTCAATTCTACATTCACATCTCTACACTCATACGCATTTAAAATGAGAAATTTCACTTTTTTTTCTCAAAATTCTACAAAACTACAAAATATAACTCAATCTATTAAAACAACCCATTCATTTAGCGCATTTTCGAACGGCCATCCGAAACCAATTCATCCGTCTCAATTCTTTGCGAGTTTTGAGGTAAAATACCACACTTCTTTTCCTAGTCAAAAAAAAAACAATTGTTCATCCAGAACCTTCGATTTAAAAACATTACTCCCATGGTACGGTATTGGAATGTATCTGTTTAGGCTCAATCCGACATCGAGTGGAAGTTCGGCCTGAGCAAATTAATTAGGTCGATGCACAGGACGACCTCGGCCCCCTCGCCCATCAACCTGATCACAACGTGGCTCTTCTACATCGTCAAGTTATGTAAATCAAGAGGTAATGCGCTAGAGTTTAAAGCCATGCCTGCCAAAATCCACGCCAAAGCTTTTTCAGTCCGCGCCAAGAAGCGCACGAGCCTGGTGCACCTCATGGGCGGTTTCCAAAGGCAGCAGCAGCTCAGTCCCCGGTCGAAAGCCGGGCAAAAGTGGCTGGCGAAGGTGAAAAAAGGAAGCCAGGTCGCCCCGAAGGAATCCGTCGCTCTTTCGGTCGTACACCTCAGCCCACTTGGATCCCAATTGAGTTTCTCGGCGCAGACGACGCGAATCGAACACGTCACCGACTGGGAGGCGATCGCCAAGAAGTATAGGGCCCTCGTGGGGCAGGTGGATGAAGTTAAGGAACCGGGAAGCAGCGAGAACGGCGACGAAGACGACGACGGACAAATACCGAACAACATAATGCCCCCGAGCGGACTAAACTGAGCTTACCTGTAAATAGCGCATAAACAAAAAGATATTTTCTAATATTTACAAAGAAACGTAGAGTGTTTAGGTACTTAAGTATATTGTGTGGGATAGTTGAAGTGCCATAAAAAGCTTCTTTTAACAAAAATTAGATTTTTATAAACTTGTACCATAGTTGTTTGTAATATAATGTTTTTTGTCTAATAAAATCCATGTAAGTTTGTGTTATAATGCAAATTTAAAAAAAGAAAAAGAAATCTCGTGCCAAAAACTTGCAATACCATTGGATGTTCACCAGCCGAAAGTTGGCAACCTTGAGAGATTTAATCCCCTTATGCCCAAAAGAAGAAATGGCATTCTGCACATCAAACAAAACTGACGTTCTAGTCTCTAACAACATAATTAATTGGCAAACAATGTTCGCTCGGCAAACTATGGTACTAGGCTTCGATTCCACGCATATTTTTCGTCCATCTTCCATTGTACCGAATCTAGCACAATTGTGCTACCAATCGAAGCCCTGGACAAATTGGATGCAGAAAGACAGACGTAAGGAACTAACTAATCTCGTTGATTGCAACCATACACTTTCTGACTCTATGATCTTTCATGAAAGTAGCCGTCTTTTATGTGATTCATACCGGAAATTCCGATTACGAAGAAGACGCTCTGTGTGGGATCTAGGATCACACTTTTCCCTATGAATCATTGAGATTTTCGTAGACACGACCGCTATTAGTCATGTTTGTTTACACTTGCATAATGCCGGCTTCGTTGATGAGTCACCTCGGCGCACCAATCTGCGTAAACCAAACAGAACGCCTTACATTTAAAGGATTGTCAGAAAAAGTAGGACCCAATTACTTTTCTATTCCACACTAAACAAAACAAATTCTTGCAAAGATTGATTTATAAATTCAATTTTGTAACTGACCATCAATGAATTCTTTTCAGAAATGATAAACAAATAAGTATCTAATTTGTTGGACATCTTGTATTGCTTCAAATTGATGGGTAAACAACCTCCCACTTCAAGTTTCCAAATCCACCATTTATGTTGCTCGCATGAGCGATCGGGTTTGTGTGGGGCATGGCTGTTTTGGGCAAGGACGGGATCTCCGCTACCATACACTTAACGACGTTGGCAAGCTATCTCAACCACCATAATTTGACCTTGATTGAACAGCTTGAAGAGATCTACGACGTTTACGGGTATCATATATCGTCCAGTTCGTACTACATATGCCATGATCCTGAGGTTATCAAGCGCTTCTTTGATAGAATGAGGAATTTTGACGTAAATAATAGAGTAGGTCCCAAAATCTTCCTAAACTTTAATAGGTTAAACCTTAGTATCAAAGGTTTCCACGCACCTATCTCCTTTTCTCCCTAAACTCTAGTCATAGGTGCCAACCAAATTATTGACTACGCCCCCAAAGTATCTCCATGAAGACCAGCTTTTAGTTTCTTCAGATTGGATCTGATTGGTACCTATTGGTTAGGTCTTCGCCTAAAAGTCTGAAGGTCTTCGGTTCACTACCTTCCGAAATTCGAGCTCTAATAGTGTACCATACTGATAACTACGCCACCAATGAATTAGGTTGGATTTGCTTGGAACCTATTGGTTAAGTCTTAGCCTAAAAGCTCGAAGTCTTCGGCTAACTTTCTTCCCAAATTCGAACTATAGTAGTGCAGTATATTAAAGATACCAACCAAATTATTGACTACATCACCAAGGTGTCTCCATGAACACCAGCTTTTAGTTCCTTCAGATTGGATCTGATTGGTACCTATTGGTTAAGTCTTCGCCTAAAAGCCTGAAGGTCTTCGGTTCACTACCTTCCGAAATTCGAGCTGTAATAGTGTACAATACTGATAACCACGCCACCAATGAATTAAGTTGAATTTGCTTGGAACTGATAACCACGCCACCAATGAATTAAGTTGAATTGATCTGATTGGTATCTATTGGTTAAGTATGGGCTAGGTCTTCGGGTCATTGTCTTCCTAAATTCAAGGGATAATGGTACACCTTACTAAAGAGAACACCACCAAGGTGTCTCCATGAAGACCAGTTTTTAGTTTCTTTATGATTTAGATTCGATCTAATCGGTATCTACTGGTTAAGTCTTCGCCTAAAAGCCTGAAGGTCGTTGGGCTTACTTTCTTCCTGTATGTACTGCTGCACCATACCGATGACAACGCCACTAAGGTGTCTTCATTAAGACCAGCTTTTAGTTTCTTTATGATCTAGATTGGATCCGATCAGGACCTATTGGTTAAGTCTTGGCCTAAAAGCCTGAAGGTCTTCAGCTCACTATCTTCCTAAATTCGAGCTGTAATAGCGTACCATAGTGATAACTAAGCCACCAGTGAATTCGGTTGGATTTGCTTGGAACTTCTTGGTTAAGTCTTCGTGTAGCCGGCCATCGTTTGAGGTGTCGGGCTCTGTGTGTTTTGGCCTAGTATCCGAGACTAGACCCGGGGCAGACCACACGCCGTTTACCCTGTCTAGCTGCCCAATCCCACGTATGTGGGTAACAGACGCTGGGTTAGTAAGAGATCCGCGTAAGCGTTCTCGACGATTACTCAGCAAACGTTGCGGGGGAAGCCCTGCTAATATGAGTTCTAGGGGAAGGGGGAGCCCACCGGTGTGGCAACCGGTCCCCCTCACTGACATTGGCCTCTTAGGGACTAGAGGACTTTGGGAAGGTCATGCTTGCACGTCGTTGTCCACGACTGCGTGGCACCTTCCTTCTTGGGAGAGGATCTGGGAGCCCCTATCTCAGCTATCAGGGTCCGGTGCTGAATGCTATATGGGAAAGGGATTTCCGTTCTCCACGGCTGAATGCTGGGCCATCGGCCCTCAGGCGCTCGACCGGAGGCTTGCCCTCCGGCACTAGTATCTGAGCCTAGTCGGCCGACTGATTGTCTTTGCCGCCTACGGATTCAAATAAAGTAAAGAGTCTTAGTGTCGATGCCCTTGCAGTCCTGATAAGTTCTTCCAGAGGTCAAACTGTGGCGACTGTCCGGGTCAAGGTGGTTGTACCCAACCGCTACGCTGTAAGGGAGTTAACCCCGATCCGTGCAGTGAGATAAGGAAGTAACGGCATCGGCGCCGCAGTCGGTTAAGTTGGTTTAGTCTTCGCCTAAAAGCCTGAAGGCTCACTATCTTCCTGAATTCGAGATGTAAAAGAGTACCATACTGATAACAACGCCACCAATGAATTAGGTTGGATTTGCTTGGAACCTATTGGTTAAATCTTAGCCTAAAAGCTCGAAGGTCTTCGGCCGCACTTTCTTCCGAAATACGAACTGTACTAGTGCGCCATATTAAGGACAAAGCCCCCAAAGTGTCACCATTAAGATCAGTTTTTAGTTTGGATCTTATTGGTACCTATTGCTTAAGTCTTCGCCTAAAACCCTGAAGGTATTCGGTTCACTTTCTTCTTAAATTCGAACTGTAATAGTGTACCATACTGATAACTACGCCACCAATGAGTTAGATTGGATTTGCTTGGAACCTATTGGTTAAGTCTTCGCCTAATAGCCTGAAGGTCTTCGGCTCACTATCTTCCAAAATTCGAAGTGTAATGGTCACCAAACTAATGACAACACCACCAAGGTGTCTCCATGAAAACCAGCTTTTAGTTTCCTTATGATCCAGACTTGATCCGATCAGGACCTATTAGTTAAGTCTTGGCCTAAAAGCCTGAAGGTCTTCGGTTCACTGTCTTCCCAAATTCTAGCTGTAATAGTGCTCCATATTGACGACTACGCCCCCAATGTCTCCATGATGACCATGAGTTAGATTAGATTTGATTGAAACCTGTTGATTAAGTGACGGCCTAGAAGCTTGAAGGTCTTCGGTTCACTTTCTTCCGAAATTCGAGGTGTAGTGGTGCATCATACTGCGTGGCAACACCACTAAGGTGTAACCATGAAGACCAGTTTTTAGTTTCTTTATGATTTAGCCGACTAGTCTCGTTGACATTGCGGCCATACACTTTCTGACTCTATGGTGTTCTTTCATGAAAGTAGCCGTCTTTTATATAATTCAGACCGGAAATTCCGATTACGAAGAAGGCACTGTGTGTGCCCTATGAGTCATTGAAGTTTTCGTAGATTCGTCCGCTCTTAGACATGTTTGTTTATGCTTCTTTGATGAGTCACCTCGGCGACTGTTTGATGATATACATGCAGCTGGTTCTTTGAATGTAGTTTTATTGCAAAGGTCAATTTCATTATCATGATGGCTGTAACATTTATTTACATATACACAAATATACCAGAGCAGAACAATACAGATGAGAGAAAGCATTTACTATTGAGCACCCTGTATTTACTTAATTACATAATTTTTATTGGCCTTTTTATTTTGAATATGCAAATTCGTTTTTGTTTTGAAATTACAACTATGTAGCAGTTCAGACTTTTCTCTTACTCATCAAAGTTCCGCATCGAAACCACCGGAAGCGAGTCGCAATCTGATCTTGTCTGACATTGCCCACTCGAACACGACAATTATTTGCACATTTATGGTGAGCTAACGCCATGAGAAAAACGACTTTAGTAAATCGAGGGATTTAATCTGTGAATGTGGTGGTTTACCGCCTTCCGAAAATGATCAGGACCGTGCTGAATTATTTCTCGCTGGCCACGCTTTTATTAATGTGTAAAGGTAAGCGTTCCGTATTTAAATTTCAAAAAGACGTAACAAATAACAACCGCAGGTAACGGTGGACTTCAAGAGAATATCCTCTTCAACGATTTCCTGAAGATAGTCAACAACTTACCCTTCGAGTTACCGTCGTTAGCTCTCAGCAATGAAGAAGTCAACGAAACGGACGTACTTTTTTACCTATACCTCAGACAAAGAAGTAAGGTGTTGTTAAACAAAGCCCTAATCGCCGTAAATAAGAAGCACCCAGTTAAAATCCTCGTGCACGGTTGGACGGAACACCACAACGTTTCGTGGTGTGAAAACACCCTCGGCGCTTACCTCAAGAAGGGGCTTTACAACGTCATTTCGACGGATTGGTCTTCGAAGGGCGATTCAGATTACCTCACGGCATCGAGGTTCGCCAAACCCGTCGGCGTAAAAATCGGCGATTTCATTGTGAAACTACACGAGAAACGGGGGGTTCCCCTGAAGAACGTCCATGTGATTTCGCACTCGCTGGGTTCGCACGTCGCAGGCTTCGCTGGTAAACGCGTCCTTGAGCTTACCGGAAGGAAAGTGTCCAGGATTACGGCGTTGGATCCGGCCGCCCCGATTTTCGATTTTTTTACCACCGGAAACGCGGAGAGGTTGTCGAAAGACGACGCGGATTTCGTTGATGTGGTTCACACGGACGGTGGGACCCTTGGGTTTCGGTTTTCCATAGGCACGGTGGATTTTTTCCCAAACGGAGGTACTGCCGTTCAACCTGGATGCTCCCTAGTGAAATTGGACGTGAAATATGAAGATTGTATGATAAGTGATACTTTGCTTTCAGACTCTATAATTTTGCATTTTTTTTTCCAGTGTTTTGTAGCCACGCCAGTAGTCATCAGTATTTTATCAAGTCGATCGCGGACAAGAAGTTTCTTGCAAAACCTTGCGAGTCTTGGGAGAAATACACTAGAGGAGGGTGTGAGAAAAACAAGGCGATTTTGCTTGGGGATGACGTACCGAAGACGGCGTCAGGGAATTATTATTTGCGCACGAATGAAAGCGACATTCATTGTTGATGGAAGTTAGTTTAGCTTTAATAAATGAAGCGAATAAAATCAACCCAAAGACTCTGCTTAGGTACCGCTAAAGTAAAGAAATTCATCGAGAACAAACCCCTGAGTCCGTGAGAAAACGGAGCTGACACCCACGCATGACGCAAAGCGATCGGTCTAAATTAATTGGTTTTTCCTTAAAGATAGGCAACTTCAGTCACTTCAGTGATTTAAATGAACGAAACCTGCTACCACCAAAGCTTAAGAACGAAATACTTCTGCTTTACTTATTCTATACGATCACAAATCTGCGCTGCTTTTCATTGGCTATTACCCCCCGGGTACCGCAATGGAGATGGGCGTAGTATAAAGATGTTAAAAGAAAAGGCGCCAGGGTGAACAAAATTCAGCTAAGAATAATAATGTGAAGCTAACGGTTTCCAAAGCTACTTCAAATTCGCAATAGTTCATTCGCGACAATCAGGAGATTTTATTTTACTCACTTGTACGCTGTAGGTACACGCACAAAAACACAAAATAAACAAATGCTTTAATTAAAAGTATTCAGGAGTGTTGCGCCCGAGTGCACATTTCAACTAGATACACATCACGTCACGTCAATTCGAAATCATTTCACTTATAATTGCATCAGTCAATTAAAACGCTCTTTAAATCGAATGCAGCACGTCGAAGCAGTCAAATGAATTGAAACGATACAAAATCATGTAACTCTCGTAACTGCTTCCAAGGGCTGATTAATTAAACGAGGTCGAAAAAGGTTTTTTAACATTTGAAAATACCAGATCATAAAAGGTAAACGAGAAGCGTACCCGAAGATTAAAACCTGAAGTAATAGAAACACGTAAATAGAAATTAAGATAGCATCAGATATTGGCTTAGAATTTACCTGGGTTTTAATGAAAAGCCAAGCCTTGGACAAGGTAAAAGAATTCCGACCACGTCGATGTAAGTCTTCTTGATTTTTATCAATAAAAACTTCCATAACACAAACACACGATACAGCCCCAGCACGGGCTAACGAAAAGTGACGCGGTGGAACCGAACGGAGTGAGTTAATGCGGCGTGACGCTCTTACCACCAATCAGAAGCCGCAGATGTTTACATGCCCGTAAAAGGAAACCGATACTTTAACGCATGCGGATTAAAACTGAAATTGGCTAAATAAAAATGTGTTGCCAACTTATTCCATGCGATGATTTTGAAACGTAATAAAGGGCATTCGCTTGACTATCCGCTTTCGTAAACAACCATCAGCTAATCATAAACAACCCCGAACAAGCGCTCTGTGGCTTGACTATCCACGCATTGCTTGACGACTAGCAAAATCAGGTCACGATAACAGACGACGAGAAACGTCACAATGACAAAGTCAAGTAATGTCAGACTGACAGAAACAGGCGAAACGTCACGTTGACATCTACGTAACAGAGTCACAATGACGAACGTCAAAATAAACAAAATTAAGGTTGCCCCTTAACGAATTAAAGCGCAACCACATTCATTTCTGATTGGCCAACAAATAGGTTCGCAAACTTCATTATGGTCTCTAAGACGACCACCGTACCAAACACAAAAGGACTGCCCTCCGACAAGTAGGACGCAACTCTGCTCATCACTGATTCGAGCAAGCAATAAAAGGCAAAACACATAACAGGGCATGCCAGTATTGCTCGTGCTGCATAGTTTGACAATACTCACCTGCTGCATAGTCTAGCAAATCACACCCACTGGCGCTACATCTACTTCGTCGGCGCGTGTCGTGTCGTTAATGATAGGAGAGACAAGGTAGACGTCATCAACGAGACACTCTAAAGGGCCCAGCTGCTTGCTCCAGTCTCTTCTCTACCTTCTACACCTCCTGTAAAGAAAAGTGCAGGAGCTTCCAATAAATCTGCGCAGTAGTATATCTATGGGGGTTCTAAGCCACTTTCTTATGGAGAAATAACTTTACATACCAATTGTATGATTGTGTAGGAAGGGTCGTGGGGGTGAAAGGGTGTGTTACGTTTTGAAACTTCCTCGCGGAAATATGGGATTACTGGAGAATTTTGACTATTTCAGAGTTCATCGTAGCAACGTCAAACGCCCTCGAAACCCCAGTATAGGCTTGAAGTTATCCGTCGACGAAAAATCATCGCATGATCGATGACCTTTCCGTTTATTGGATGGAGCTGAGGTTCATACGCGTCAAGCCGCGTCTTTCTGCTTTGTTTTGTGGAAAGCGCGTCATAACTCGTTCATCTGCGACGGTGCTGTGTCGTGTGTTACAATTTGTGGAGTTTTTGGTAGAAAATTGGAAGAACTCGTCTACGACTTTGTCGGAATCTTTTAAAATACCGCCAGATGAATTTGGGACAATTCTTTTATCCTATCAAGCTTGAGATGTGATAACATCTAGGTAATAAAAACACCACATCTATGGATTTAAATCACTTGACATGTGGCTGTTTTCATAAAACAGTTGAAGGAGACTACTTTAAAGCCAATTGACGTATATGTGTTTTATAGGTTATGCAATCTGTTTTGTCTTCGTTGAACTACCCTGTATATTATTTATTATTATATTATTAAACCACATCTATGGATTTAAATCATTTGACACAGGGCCGTTTTCATAACACAGTTGAAGGAGACTTTACTTTACAAACTTGACGTTATGTGTTTTATACACTGACGAGCAAAAAATTAAGGTCAACGTATTGTTATGATATCTTTGTGGAGTTTTCTGTTTTAAGCTTATATTGGCCAATTGTAAACCATTGTATATACTATAGTTTGTAAGTTATATTAAAAATTCAATGAAGAATCGTAAAGCATATTTTTTGTTGTGTCAACGCTACAATTCTTGCCACAACGATAGGATCCAAAGGCATTATTACAAGCGCAGTAACTTCTACGAACAATACACCATGCGACTGAGAGGTTCTACAGAGAGAAATCAAAGCGAACTTCAAAAAAAGACACCGAAATGTGAATTTTTAATTAGAGAAAATACACACTATTTCATAGGAGTCGTAATTACGGTGATAATCCAAGACAGATAACCAACATGACACATAACATTACTCGAAAAATAAATCATTAAACGCCTGCTGTGATTAACAATTGGCCAGTATAAGCTTAAAATAGAAAATTCCACAAAGAATCGTAACTATACGTTGACCTCAATTTTTTGCTCACCAGTGTAGATTAAAGGTCACTTTCCATTTAAAGTTCTATTATGAAAGTGGCCCTAAAGTCATGTTTAAATCACGGGCTTCGATCGAGCGATTTTTATTTTTAAAAACAGTGATATAACGATTTTTAAAGAAAAATTAAAAATTCTCTTCAAATAAACAAAACCCCAGTTTTCGGCTTTCTTTCGACAATTAAGATATATTTTAAAATATTTGGCAGTTGTGCAATTTTTGACGTAAAATAAAAAACAAAAGATGATCGACAAATGAAAGAAGAAAATTCATAAAATAAAAAATCTCGTTAACTAAACGAAACTTTGTCGACTTTCTATAATTAAGATGCACATATTTTAAGACATTTGACAATTAGGCATGCAATTTTTAACGCACTTAAAAAAAAAACAAAAGACGATCAAGAAACAAAGAAAATTTAGAAAAACAGAAAGAATTTTTTTCATTAGAAATTCAGAAACATCATGAAAATCAGAGAATACTTGCTAATTGAACCGTATCTGTATCTTTAAAAATAAAAGAGATAGCAACAGTGAACCGTTCAAATTGAACACCCGATATAATATACAGAGTGTAAATGATATGTATCACAAAACAAAATACCATACCGATCACTAGTCCATGACAATGACAAAATCGAAACAGTCCAGCTTGCATTAGTTTTAAAACTGCTGTCAAGTTAGCACCGGGCACTGCAAAATATAATGATGCTGACAGAGTTATCAGATTTAAAAGTCTTAAAATGTTTCTTGTTCAAGGAAGAAGCAGCAAACAATATTTCAATTTTGTATTTTAAACGATATTATTACTCCCGTCCCATTTTTGTCCCAAAGAATTATGGTCAGACTATATGTATACAGGTTCATACAAAAATAATGAATTCGATTTACGTATATTCAATTATTTTTTTGTAGTGTTTCCAATTAGAAAAAGGGGCCTTTGTCAAAAACAAAGTGTTGGGTTGTTTCTTTTGTTTTGCATTTTAAAAAAGAAGAAAATTCAAATTTGAAAAAAAGATGGTTCCTTTTCAAAAAAGAATCGCCAAAAGTTATCCTTATTTTATTGATTATGATTCTCAAATGTTGAATTTATAAAAAAAAAGTGTCCGAAATAAATGACGAGACACACTTCTGAGGAATGATTAAATGATTTCCTTGTAGGACGTGAAACAACGGAATACTTTCGGAAACAACACAATTATTTCGTTAGTGCATTTATTTATGTAAATTGTGAAGACAAATGATGGCCTCGCGGTCTTTCAGTTTGTGGCCGGCCGTATGTGCACAAGTGCTTCCAGTTTTATTTTGAATTTTTTTTGAAACGGTGCAAAACGTGAACAAAATGAAATTGTTTTTCGTCGTGTCCCTGCTCGCAACAGGTACGTACTCGTTTGTTTTTTTTAAAAATCCCAATTGCCCGTTGTTTAATTTAAAATTCGTATCCTGGTGACTCACGTCTTGCCTTCTGAGTTCACTATTTTTAAGTCGCTTTATTAATTCTTCCTTCTTAGAGAGAAACAATTATTTTTTATAGACGTTGGCGTGCGGATGATTCGAGTTAAATCAAAAGACTTAATCTACTTTCTATTTTTGGAAAAGCTTTTCAGCTACATTTTTAGCTATTGGAGGCCCCTTTGGATTGTGATTTTGAAGAGCTATGAAAATTGTTTTAGGTATGGTGCAATGCCAAGATGATATAATCATGAACAACTTGAACGCACCCACCAAAGTCGAGCTGCCAAAGAAGAACGAGGACATAGAGAAAGCGATCAAAGAAAAATGCATCAAAGCCAAAGGCGAGGGGGCGTTCGCTGATCTTGAGGTGAGGTGAAATTTTCTGGTACGTGTAAAAGCAGAACGTGATCGATTATTTTGTTCGCAGGAGAGCAAAGAAAAATTTAAAATCTGTCTGAAAACCATCGTCGACCTGGAAACCCTCCAAGAAGACATCGAACAGCTACAGAGTGACCTGGAACTAATCGTGTCTTCCCCGCAGTTCTATAACTCCTCCGCACTCTACTGCAAGCACGCACCAGAAATACTCGATTGCTTAGAACAGTTCACAGAGAAATGGGAGAAGTGTCTGTTTGAAGAAGAGAAGGAGAGCTTCACGTTGATCGCAAACCTAACAGAGACACTCGTGGATTTTCTTTGCAACGAAGAAGGCGAACGCATTCAATGTAAGTACACACACACAACTAAAACAAACCCAATCAATTTTTTCTTGAACAGCGTTTATCGATGAAGGAGGAATTAAGTGTCTTCTGGATAGGAAAGAACGATTGCAGGATTGCTTCAATAAATCAGTCAAAAACATGTGGCTTTCTGATGTATCAATCGATGACATACATCTATTAAGCGAAGACGAGGATTGCAAGTAAGTAGTAAAATTATGGAGAATTAACATTGTGTACCAAATGTGTATGTATGGTTGCCTATACAAAGCGGGCCTCCAACACCGTGCATCTATCTATAGGCAACCATACATACACATTTGGTAGTAAACCTCTTCCGTCCAGCATTATTTTTTTTTTGACGTGCAGAAAATTCGAAAACTTTCAAAACTGCATCGTCAAACAATTCGACACGTGCAAAGAAAACAGTTCGTTCAATTTCGTCGAGGACTTGTTCAATGAAATCCGCGTATTGTTGCCTTGCGAGGCAAAACAGCAAAGCTCATCACCAGCAGAAAATGCAACTGGTATAAGCACAATACTTAATCTTTTTTGGGAAGGAGGGGCGTAAATATGCCTTTTGTTTTTTAGAAGTGCACGAACAATCGACGGAGAAGCCCGCGAGGCAACGGCGAGACAAACAAAACCAATTCGGAAGGGCAAGAGAGAAATGCAATAAAAACGTAAACAACATCCACGTTGGTCAAGAATTAGTGGCCGTATGCTTCCTGCTGCCTTCTACCTGCGCCTGATTTAATTTGTAATGACTTTCAGGATTCCTATCAGTATTTTTTGCACACCCTAATAGAAGACATCCCCTTCGCCAACTGCACGGATAGAATAAAACACCTTGAAGCCGTTTCTAAAGACATGATAATGAATTTTTATTTATGCGTACCTGAGTATCAGTATCTGCCAAAACTCGCCGAAAGATCCATCACATCCATGTTCAATTACATAAGTAGAGAAGACGGAAAAGAATTCTGTGGTACGTCTCTCTCTCTTACTGTTGGCCTAAAAAATTTTGCTTAGAATTTCAGGCTAGTTTCGCCATCATGTGCTTCCTCCATAAAGAAGGGATGGAATACAGTAGATGTTTGGATGAAAGTATCGATTACCCCGTTAGGGATGGGGAGGTGATCTATGAAAGATCGATGTTGTGTCGGTAAGTATTCGTACGATTCCTGCACACGACGTGAAGCTCTATCTTCTTTAATTTTTAGAAATGCCAAAATATTTAAAACGTGCACCCAGGACTTCCTGGCTAATGTCTGTGAGGACATCAACATTGCACCGCAGAAAGAATTCCTGCACGGGCTGCTTGACGAGTTTTATTCGCCCTGTTCTGGCAATTTAATTTTTTTTAGGGGCGCCCTTTTAATTTTGCCTTTGATTATTTTCTACGCGCAGAAACTCATGGAGATTTAATCGTTTAATTTATTAATTAATGATGTAACTAACACCCGTTTAAAAATTAATCTTAAGTTAGTTGCAATACGTAATACTGTTTGCTGGTCCTTTTTTTTTTATTGTAATTGTAGAGTATACATTTGAATAAGTTTTTAGAGTTTCCGTTTTTCATATGTAACGAGTGTCTAAGAACGGAAACGTCAAAATGCTACATTTCGACGATTTAAGTAAGAAACTTTAAACCTAAGGACGTAGATAGAACGTAAAAAATCAATTTCAAATTCAATTCAAGAAGTGAAATGAAACGAAAATGAACTGTGACGAAATCGTTCTCCTACTTCACAACAGGTGGCGCTGTTCGTCTGTGTCGCAATTCGAGTGAAGAAGAATAGACTTCATTATCGTTCAATAAAGAGCGACACTCTTGTTGACTACATGAATTAAAAAAAAATTAATTTAATTGTCAAGAAAATGGCAAGGAATCAAAACAAATTAACTATTCCGAACGTACTTCCTGTTCCCTACAACAGATGGCGCTGCTAAGTTATTTCCTTTGAATAGAGAAATAAATATGAGTATCCTTTATTCGGTAACCACTGTGAAAACTCAACCCTTGTTCAGCTGTGATTACAAGAAAAGCAAAAAAAAAATGTGAACTTTCCCAAAATGACACTTCGGATTAATTTTGGTTTTGAATGCATTTACGTGGTTGGTCAGTTTTGTGTTTTTTCTCGTTAATTTCTTTCTTATAAAAAATCTTATGGTGACAATTAGGGGAATCTTTTGAAAATAAACGAAATATACTAAATGAATGAGCCCAAAACACTGCCCTGAGGTACACCCATTAATCCACCTAACATCCATCATCCTTCTTTTATTTCTTTTGTGTAATTATTTTAAACGGACACTAAATTTGGCAGTAACGCACTAAAATAATTTATTACACAATTTCAACGGACAAGGATCTACTTTAATCATTACTTTTTGTTTATGTGTTCTCGTATTTCGTTTTCCATTTTCTCCTTCGTTCGTTAATAATCTATTAAATTGTGTTGTAAAAACGATTGCCTTTTGTTTTTGTTGTATTTTTTTAATTTGATTATTTTGTTTTCTTTTGTTTTGTCACTATTCTTATAAAATTGTTTTCTTTTTTAATTTAATAATCTGTTAAACTGTGTTGTAACATCGATTGCGTTCTATTTTTATTATTTTTGTCTTTGATTTGATTTTTTTTATTCTTATTACTTTCTTTTCTTTCTTTAGTTGCCATTTTTTCAAAATTTTTCAGAATTTACTAAAACTTCAATAATAATGTCAAAAAAATTTAAATAATTCACAGTGTACACAAAAATGTAAACTGGTACCGTTCAGAAAAAAGGCAAATAAGCTACACAGATTGTCAACAGTGTTGCCAGACGATGAAAACTGAAGTCACTAGATTAATGGTGGGTTTCTACACCTCCGGCATACGGGATGCGGCATCCGGGACCCTATTCGTGATTGGTTGATTTAAAATTTCTAAATCTCAAATTTGAAATCAACCAATCACAAATAGGGTCGTATGACGTATGCCAAAGGTGTGGAAAGCCACCATTAATCTGGTTACTTAAATTTTCATCGCCTGGCAACACTGTTGACAACCTGTGTTGACTTCTTTCAGAACATATGTCAAAAAAAAAACTTGAACTTACGATCAAAAAAAAAAGAATGCCCCATCACATTAACATATGATGATATTTTGATTATATCGGGTGTTTTTTTAAATTTTGCGTCGAAGTTGGCCGTGACAGGGTGCTTACTGTGAACATACCACAATTTTGACTATTTGTTGTAAATCTTTTATCGTTTGTTACAATAGATCTCATTCTTAGTGCCTTTTTTTGTTTATTATAGTAGATCACATTCTTGTGTCGTCTTATCGTACTGTTGAGTTCGAAACCTAGAAAGCAAGGTTAGAAATGGTAAGTTCATACGTCAAATTGACAACTGTCATAATGATGCTGATGGTTCACTGTTAATTTTTCATGGCCAACTTCGACGCCACATTTAAAAGCAACACTCTGTGTATCAGCCTTGCAGTTTTGGGGATTATACTAAATGTCGTGTTACAAATGAAACGTGACAGCTGCTTTGACAGATCGAAAGCCAATTTACAATACAAAAAAAAGACCGAGTCAGTTTTATTGACCGTAAGTTTACCTTGACCCCTATTCGAATAGTGCAAGATACTTAGAATGGATGAATTAAAAAATAAAGAACCAACAGTACAGTGTTTGAGGTAAGCACGGAGGTGGCACGGAGCTTTGAAAGTTTTAACTCAAATTCGATATCGTTAAAACAACGACCTGTAACATATTTTATCGAAAAGTCATGAAGAAGTCGGCAGATGGCGCTCGCCTAAAATAGTTAAAGTCCATGGATTCGTAGAGATTAATTTGAGGATCTGTGAGGGAATTAAGTAGATACAGGCTTTATTATTTTACCCCAAAGCTTACTTCAAATATTCGAATGTCCGTAAGCAGCAGCTATTTTAATACGTAATGGCATTTCCATATATGTACGTATAAAGAGCATCAAACCATTTAAGTAATTTCAATTTATAATTACTTTTTCTTTTTTGAATTTTGGTCCTTGGTTTATCGTCCGCTTTTAATGTTTTCATTTTCCCGCACTCCGATGTCCGATGACCGGACAGTAGCGGGTACGCAGACGCCCGAACGCGAGCGCTCGAAAATGGCCGCCGAGTAGAACGGACGAAGTGTGCGTTTTGTGTTTCGCGGTGTTTCTAAAATAAAAGTGCGCCGAAAAACGGATATTTTCATCGAGACGAGGTAAGCAAAGCCCCGAAATTTATTTCCCCTGCGCCAAGTTGCCCCTTCGATTTACAAAACGAGCGGTTTAAATGCCTCCAAGTCATTGCACTTGTGTGTGTTGTATAGATGTACGTACAGTCCGCGCAGTAAATCGTAAACAACAAAAATCACGCTCTTTATCGTTTTGTTTATATCCGGTCTTTCATGATTTACAACAAATTTGATCTATTATAAATAAAAATTAAATGTAAATATGCTGATATAATTGTTGAATGTTTAAATAAAACTTTGAATACCCGCATCTATAATCAGGTAAAAAAATTTGTTTAGAAAGCGTAATTTATTGGTTTACTTCAAGAACACGCGGGAGTACGTAAAGATTGTAAAACGTGCATGTTTTTATGTAAACGTGAATTGCGCATTCGTTTTAAACAAACGCCACCAACGGTACACACTTTTTCATAATAAGAGTGATGAATCATCCATCCCTAGTACAGGATGCACCCCTGCTTGTTCAGAGTGAAGGGTATCAATAGCCCCACCGGTCGATAGACACCTTTTATTTACGCGGACAATGCCGCTTAGTAAGCAAAGACAAGAGGGTCTTCACACAAAGGTGAAAGCAAGCCTCTAATAGACTTAGGGGATTCATTAAATTCAACATTTTAAGGGGGTGAATTTTGAAAAGCTCTCGCTAAAGAGGTTGAAGTCATTTCAAACTAAATGAATTACTGTTAAACGTGATTAACATGCAACAATATACGCAGTGGCCCGTATTCTCATCCTATGATTCATTTATTTCACACTCGTCTGTCACTCTCTTACACATTAAATCGACATAAAGCTATTCGTTTTTTGTTATTATTTAATTATAAGACCAGAATACGGACCAGTGTGGCGGAAAAGTCGCTTGCTTTTAAAATTGAACGTCTTTTAAATGAAAAAGGTAAGAAGATTGCTGTTTTATCAACTCTTGCCGAGAAACTTGGACGGAATGTCTTAGCTTAATTGAAAAATAGGTCATTACACTTTTTGGGGTTATTTTAAGTAAGGCTAAGACATGCGTCTTAAATGTCAGGGTGAGAATTAATAAAAAAAATTTAAAAATTCAGTTGGTACTATTATTATGGTCATTATAAATTGAGAAATAATTATTTTTCATTTATTTACTCGTATATTTGTTGACATACAGTGTTGCCAGACGATCAAAATTTAAGTCACCAGATTTGGCGACAAAAATCACCAGTTACCAACCGAAAGGCTCCAGTCTACATTTTTGTGCACTTTGTGATTTATTTCAATTTTTGAACATTGTTATTGAAATTAAAAATTCTCTCAAATATTTACGTACAAATTGAAATTTCAGTAAATTAATAAATTTAAAAAAAAATTGAAAATAATTGTGAACGAAAACAAAATAATAAAAATTGAAAAATAAAAATCAGATAAAAAATTACAATAAAAACAAAAGAAAATCGATTTTATGTGACAATTTAAACAGGTTAATGAATTTAAATTAAAAAAAAAAAAAAATACGGTGACCACACAGGGAAAACAAAATAATAAAATTGAGAAACAATCGAATAAAAAAACAATAATAATAAACAAAAGACAATTGATTTTAGAAGGATGAAGACGCAACGAAGAAAATAAAATATTACAAATTAAAAAATAATCAAATTAAAAAAATAAAAATAAAAAGCAACGATTTTACACCACTATTTAATACATTAATAATTTTTTTTAATCAAACGAATGGTGACGAAACAAAGAAAAAAAAATTCAAGAATAATCAAATTGAAGGAGAATAATAATGAAAATAAAAGACGATCGATTTTACAACACAACAACGTAATAGATTAATAATTAATAAAAACAAAAGGCAGTCGATTTTACAACACAATTTAATAGATTATTAACAAAAACATTGAAAAATAATCAAATTAAAAAAAAATAATAATACAAACGAGAGATAATCGATTTTATACCGCAATTTAGTAGATTAATAAATTTTTAAAAACAAAAAAAATGGTGACAAAACAGAAAAAAAATGATAAAAATTCAAAAATAATCAAATTGAAGGAGAATAATAAAAACAAAAGACAATCGATTTTACAACACAATTTAATGGATTTAATAAATAAAAAAAACAAAAGGCAGTCGATTTTACAAGACAATTTAATAGTTGAATAAATTTAAATAAAAAAAATTGAAAAATATGATGACAAAACAAAATAATAGAAATGGCAAAATAATCAAATTTAAAAAAATAATAAAAACAAAAGACAGTCGATTTTACAACACAATTTGATAAATTAATAAATTTAAATAAAAAAAGAAACAATTTCAAAAGAATGCTGACAAAACAAAGAAAACAAAATACTAATAAAAGTTCTATACATATATTTTAAAAAAATAATAAACAAAAGACAATCGATTTGACACCATTATTTAAGGAATTAATAAATTTTTTAAAAATTAAGAGAACGGTGACAAAACAAAGAAAAGAGAATGATGAAAGTTCAAAAATAATCAAATTAAAGGAGAATAATAAAAACAAAAGACAATCGATCTTACAACACAATGTATTGGTTTAATAAACTATAAAAACAAAAGGCGATCGATTTTACAACACAATTTAATAGTTTGATAAATTATCTCAAACGGACACTGGAAAATAGCACAAATGCTCGACGTTTCACTATCGCTTGATAGTTTCTTCTTCCAGTGTCCGTTTGAGATAATTTATCAAACAATTTCACCGGGCAAGAAGCTACCTTCATTACAATTTAATAGGTTAATTAATTTTTAAAAAAATAAAAAGAACGATGACAAAACAAAGAAAAGAAAATGATAAAAATTCAAAAGTAATCAAATTAGAGGAGAATAATAAAAACAAAAGACAATCGATTTTACAACACAATTTAATAGATTAATAAATTTAAATAAAAACAATCTGAAAAAAAGCAAAATAATAAAAAATGAAAAGTAATCAAATTAAAAAATAATAATAATAGAAACAAAAGATAACCGATTTTATGCCACAATTTAATAGATTAATTTAAAAAAATTAAAAGAATGGTAGGCAAAACAAAGGGAATGAATTAATAAAAAAATTAAAAATAATCAAATAAAAAAAAATAAAAATAGACGATTATATAAATATAAAATAAGCTAATAAATTTAAAAAAAAAAAAAAACATGTAATTTCAAAAGAATGGTGATAAAACAAAGAAAACAAAATAATAAAAATTGAAAAGTAGTCAAATAAAAAAAATATTAAATAAAAACAAAAACAAAAGTCAATCGATTACACAACACAATTTAGTAGATTGATAAGGACGATTATAGGAAATGTTATAATAAAGTTCTTATTATTTAGATTTTGTGGAAAATCCCGCTTTTTAAAAAATAATTACCAGGTAATAATTCAACAAAAAAAAATTACTAGATCTGACCACCTCTGGCAACACTGGTTGACATCTCAAATCATAAACATAACCTCCAATTGACATTTGTTTGAAATTATTTTGAAGCGTCAAACTAGGTCACTAACCTCCACACAAAAACATAGAATACTCCCATTTGTAAAGCGTAAAGTGATTTTAATTAAGATTTTTTTAATAATACCACTATTAATTTTAAATCTAAAAAGTTACCGAAGGGTTAATTTTTTTTAAATTAAATCAACTCTACCTCGGAAACGCTTGATTTTCGGACCTATAATTATTAAAACTTTTCTGTTTGCATTGATGAGATCTATACTTGGGTGAAATATCCGAACGTATCTTTTAGACACCCTGTATAATTAATTTTGTTTATACACCTGTCCCAAACCTCTGAAATAGTCCAAGAATGCCCTTTTATATACATTTTATCAAAAACATTTCTTAAAGAAAGTTGTGTAGGCATAATTCAAAATTATTTCCAACTATACAGGGCGGTCCATTTAAAAGTTACAGACCTAAGTTATTATTTTTTTTTTAATGGAACACTACGTATTTTATTGCAGTTTTGTTTAGCCCTTGAAGAGCCAATGAAAATGATATTGGGCTTAACAGTGTTGCCAGGTGTTAGTTTCATAGTCCATCAGATTTCGTTGTTAGTTCCTTCAGAATCCGCCAGATCGCACAACGTGCTGATAACAGATTGAGTCTCTTAATTATATAGACATGAAGTGGCAGTTAGGAAGATTAATGGCGGAATAAACAGCTGACCAATCAAAGGCGAATTGCGTCTTTTATAAGTGGATTTAGCTTCTTCGATTAATCTTCCTAACTGTCACTTCATGTTTCCTCTCTCTCTCTCTCTCTCTCTCTCTCTCTATAAAGGACTCTTCTTTTTATTAATGATAATAATATCATAATATAATGAAAATAATTTGTCGCGAAATACATTTAGGATTGATCCGACACTTCGAGTAAATTGATCGACATTTATCGACGTTTCGCTGTACGTTTGACGACTTCTTCAGGCTAGACAATAAATAAACAAGCTGTCAAGGGTAACTAAACAACTCTATGTCTTTTGTCTCAAATTTGGAAAAAGTTAAAACAGAAATTTTGATAAATTTTTTTTAATAACCATTCGAAAGAGAAGTAATTCAAATATGTACAAATAAATACAAAAAAAAAAATAATAATTCGATAAAGTAATAAAAGAAAAACGAAACCATCTTGCAGAAATAAAATGAACCGAAAACAAAAGACTAACAAGTAACAACCATTCTATTGTTTTGTTAAGACTCTTGTTGCCATTATTGTTTTGTTTTATTTTACGACTTTTAAATACTCCGAGAAAGAATCGTCTTCTTTTGTTTGTTTCTTTTTTTTTACTTGTTGACCTAATTCATCGTTTCTTATAATTTATTTCGATCTTCTTTTGTTTCTTCGTCGAAATAATTTTTTGTATTGCATTGCGTCTCTTTACAATTTTCTTTTGTTTTTGTTTTTCTGTTAAATCCGTCGCAGGAGTATCGTCGATCTTTTGTTTCTCGGTCGTCACGTTTTTATTATTTCATTTTTTCTTACTGACTTAATTTTTCGGTCTCTTCTTACGATCTCCTTTTTCTTTCTGCCAGTTTGGAAAAAGTTAGAAACAGAGATTTTGTTAGAATTTCTTTAATAAGTATTTCAAATATGTACAGATAAATAGAAAAAATTGATTCGATAAAGAAACAAAAGAGAAACGAAATAATCTTGCAGACAAGAGATAACAAAAGAACATCGCCGATAGTATGGTGGAGTGTCATAGATCAAAAGACTAACAAGAAACAACCATTCTGTTGTTTCATTAAGACTCTTTTGTTATTATTATTGTTTTGTTTTTTTTACAACTTTTAAATACTCCGAGAAAGAATCGCCATCTTTTGTTTGTTTCTTTTATTTTACTTGTTGACCTAATTCATCGCTTCTCGTAATTTATTTCGATCTTCTTTTGTTTCTTCATGGAAATAATTTTTTGTATTGCGTTGTGCGTGTTTACAATTTGCTTTTGTTTTTGTTTTTCTGTTAATTCTGTCGGAGCGGTATCGTCGATCTTTTGTTTTTCGTTCGTCATTTGTTTTATTATTTCATTTTTTTGTGTAGTGGACTGTCATAGATCAAAAGACCAATAAGTGACAATCATTCTATTGTTTCATTAACTCTTTTGTTACTATTACTGTTTTGTTTTTTTTTACAACTTTTAAGTACTCCGAGGAAGAGTCGCCAGTTTTTGTTTTTTTTTTACTTGTTAACCTAATTCATCGTATCTCGTAATTTATTTCGATCTTCTTTTGTTTCTTCATGGAAATAATTTTTTGTATTGCGTTGTGCGTGTTTACAATTTGCTTTTGTTTTTGTTTTTCTGTTAATTCTGTCGGAGGGGTATCATCGATCTTTTGTTTTTCGTTCGTCATTTGTTTTATTATTTCATTTTTTGTGTAGTGGTGTGTCATCTTTTGTTTGTTTCTTTTATTTTACTTGTTGACCTAATTCATCGTTTCTTGTAATTTATTTCGATCTTCTTTTGTTTCTTCATCGAAATAGTTTTTTGTATTGCGTTGCGTCTCTTTAGAATTTTCTTTTGTTTTTGTTTTTCTGTTAATTCCGTCGCAAGGGTATCGTCGATCTTTTGTTTTTCGTTCGTCATGTTTTCGTTATTTCATTTTTTGACTTAATTTTACGATTTCTCCTTGCGATCACGTTTTTCTTTCTGGCAGTTTGGAAAAGTTAGAAACAGACATTTTGGTAGAATTTTTAATAAGTAATCCAAATATGTATAAATAAAAACAAAAAAATAATTCGATAAAGAAACAAAAGAAAAACGAAATAATCTTGCAAATACAAGAAATAAAATGAATCAAAAACAAAAGAACATCGCCGATTTATAGTGAAGTGTTATAGATCAAAAGACTAAAAAGTAACAATCATATCGTGTTTCATTGGGACTCTTTTGTTACTATTATTGTTTTGTTTTTTTTTACAACTTTTAAATACACCGAGAAAGAATCGTCTTTTTTTGTTCGTTTTTTTACTTGTTGACCTAATCTCGTAATTTATTTCGATCTTGTTTTGTTTCTTCATGGAAATAATTTTTTGTATTGCGTTGCGCATCTGCACAATTTTCTTTTGTTTTTGTTTTTCTGTTAATTCTGTCGGAGCGGTATCGTCGATCTTTTGTTTTTCGTTCGTCATTTGTTTTATTATTTCATTTTTTTGTGTAGTGGACTGTCATAGATCAAAAGACCAATAAGTGACAATCATTCTATTGTTTCATTAAGACTTTTTTGTTACTATTACTGTTTTGTTTTTTTTACAACTTTTAAGTACTCCGAGGAAGAGTCGCCAGTTTTTGTTTTTTTTTTTACTTGTTAACCTAATTCATCGTATCTCGTAATTTATTTCGATCTTCTTTTGTTTTTTCATGGAAATAATTTTTTGTATTGCGTTGTGCGTTTTTACAATTTGCTTTTGTTTTTGTTTTTCTGTTAATTCTGTCGGAGGGGTATCATCGATCTTTTGTTTTTCGTTCGTCATGATTTTATTATTTCATTTTTTTGTGTAATGATGTGTCATAGATTAAAAGACTAATAAGTGACAATCATTCTTTTGTTTCATTATGACTCTTTTGTTACTATTATTATTTTGTTTTTTTTACAACTTTTAAATACTCCGAGAAAGTATCGCCAGCTTTTGTCTTTTTTTTTACTTGTTAACCTAATTCACTGTATTTCGTAATTTATTTCGATCTTCTTTTGTTTCTTCAACGACATAATTTTTTGTATGCGTTGCGTCTCTTTACAATTTTCTTTTGTTTTTGTTTTTCTATTAATTGGAGGAATATCGTCGATCTTTTGTTTTTCGTTCGTCATGTTTTTATTATTTCATTTTTTGACTTAATTTTACGGTCTCTTCTTACGATCTCCTTTTTCCTTCTAGCAGTTTTCGATTTTCAAAAACTTTCTATCGAAAAATCATCGATTTTTCATTTGTTTTTTTTTTTATCCGCCTTATTCCTTATTCGATCGGCTGCCAAATTGTCATTTTTAATCATGTGACGCTCAATTTTGGACCAAACTATTTCTATAATTCCGTACGTTTAAAATATTCAACATGTTTGAAAATCGTGCGACTGTCAACCACAAAACGGTTCAGTTCGCATATTGCACAAATTAGTCAATTTTTTCAAATGGAACACGCCGTATATGGAAAGCCCTTTCTACAAGCTTTCTATTGGTACCACTTTTATGGGCTTATGTGATAATAACTCACAAGTTATCAATCATAAGCCCAAAATGTGGTGTCAACGTGATCACGCGTTCACATTTTGGGGAGACATTACTTTTAATTCTAACTATACACGCTTCATTTTTTTGATACCCAAGGAAATGCATTTTCTTGTCATTCTCTTTTGCTACAACAAATTATAGAAATCGTTTTTATTAACGCAGGAAATACCTCCACTTAATATAATAATCGCCATTAAAATTATTTATAACTTCAGTTACTTTGATGCTAATGAACATCGCCTCGTTGCTAGACATAATTTTCAATCCATCGCATGTTAAGCCACCACGTTTTTAACCATCATCCAGAACTGAACCAACCGCAGAGCAAATTGTTATTAAAGGCTCACCGAGAGCTCGATCATTGCGATCGAAGTAATTGTATACTTAGATTTATCGCTTGTGTCAATAGCCCCCGGTGCATTCGCCGTTTCTGCGCTGAAATTTACGTACTTCAGGAAAGTGGAGTGCAATTCGAAACGGTCGGTCGTCGCCGGTTGGTATGACAACATGCGACGAGATTATCGTATTTCCACGGGGAAATCGATTGGATGGAAATTTGATTCGGTTTATTCAGTTCAGTTTTAATACTCACCGTGCATGTGGAAATTAAATTACGTTTTTCATTCTACAGGGGGAAATTAATTTGCGTTTTATGTAGGACACTAATTCCCTCAACAAGCCAAGGGGTTCTCTTTTCACACCAGCGTGATTATTTTGTAAATTGTTTTGTAAGTTGTAACTGCATTCTTTTACTGAAGAGAAAAAAAGAAGAAATAAACAAGACCTCGTTGTAGATCGTGCATTAAGCGCACTTGTTAATTAATTATGTCAAGGTAATTCCGAGAAACAATGACCTGACTCTTTCTTTTATTAAACAGCTTGTTTAAATGACCGTTTAACAAGTGTAAGACGTAAATTACACGAAGCTATTAAGAGTGGTGTGAACTGACGAAGGTAAATAGCTGGTAATAGCTGCGTGAAATGGACTGTCAATAAAGAACCGAAGTACCAATGTTTAAGGAGAATATTTCTTGCTTTTGTAAATGTAATTCTACCTTGAAGGTAAATTTAATCAAATAGTGCTAATAATCAATCAATAAATAACTCGCTGGGTTATCTTCTTATGATTTTTTATTTAAACTAAATTTATGCAACGCCACTGATTGATGTGAATTGAAGAACAAAACCAATAAAAATTGATAAAGTTCCACAAAAAAAAAAAAAAAACAGGAAGCAAAGACGGTCGTTTTTACACGGCAATTCAGTAGATTAATAATAATAGATTTTTGAAATTTTTTTTAAAAGAATGATGACAAGATGACAAAACAAAGAAAACAAAATAATGTAAAAATTCAAGAATTCTCTTCAAAACAAAAGATAAATTTTAAAAACAAGAAAAACAAAAAAGCGAGAGAATGACGAATAGGGGGGGGGGGGGAGGACACTAGTGTCACCAACGTGTAAAAAGCAGAAGTCCGAAAAAAAAAACAAATTTAAAAAGTATTCATTAAAAGTACATGAAGTTAAAGAAAGCAGAAAAACAAAAGACGATCCATTTTACGGCGGAATTGAGTATAATTTTCAAAACAAAATAATAATATTTTAAATAAAAACACAAGACAATCGATTTTAGAGCATAATTCAGTGCACTAATAAATTAAAAAAAAAAAAAAAACGGAAGGGAAGGTGACGAAATAAAGAAAACATATGAAGTCTTAAAAAGCAGAGAAACAAAAGACGATCGATTGCAGATGTCCCAAAAAAAAAAACAAATTTAAAAAATTCATTAAAAGTACATGAAGTTAAAGAAAGCAGAAACAAAAGACGATCGATCTACAGCGAACTTAAGTATAATTTTCAATGATCTGAAAAGAATGATGACAAGGCAAAGAAAACAAAATAACAAAAATTCAAAAGCAATCAAATTAAAAATTAAATAAAAACAACAGATAATTGATTTTACACAATAAAATTTAATAGTTTCGTAAATTTTAAGAAAATAAATAAAAGGAACGACGGAAACGCAAAGAAAATGAAATAATAAGAACTAATAGTAACTAACAATAAAGTTTTAAGACTTTACAGCATAATAAGGAAGAATGAAATGAAATAATAAGAACTAATAGCAACTAACGATTTTAAGAACAAAAGACAATCGACGACAAAACAAAGAAAAAAATGAAGTTTTAAAAAGCAGAAACAAAAGACGATCGATTTTACAGCGGAATGAGGTAGAATTTCGAAACGAAATGATTTGAAAAGGACGACCATAACGCAAGGAAAACAAAATAACAAAAATTCAAAAGCAATCAAATTAAAAACGAAATAAGAACAAAAGTCAATCGATTTTGCACAACAAAATTTAATAGTTCAATAAACTAGTAGTGACTAACAATTAAATTTTAAAAACAAAAGACAATCGACGACAAAACAAAGAAAAAAATGGAGTTTTAAAAAGCAGAAACAAAAGACGATCGATTTTACAGCGGAATGAGGAGAATTTCGAAACAAGACGATTTGAAAATAATGACAACAAGGCAAAGGAAACAAAGGAAGAAAAATTCAAAAATTGAATTAAAAATGGAATTTCAGAATTGTTTCTTCTGCTTGTGTTCAAAAATGGTATGTTGTTAAACGACATCTGTTGAGCTTTCATTAGGATCGATTTTAGAATGAAAATATTGGAGTCCTTTATAGGGTAGTTTTAAAAACTAATGTCCAAATAAACAGCTGATCAATTAAAAGCGAATTGCTCTCTTTGTAAATGGATTTAATTTCTTTGATTGGCCAGTTGTTTATTCCGCTGTTAACCTTCATGTCCTGTACTTTTTATACAGGGTGACTGTTAATTAGCCCGATAAAATGGAACCACCGAAAGTATGGAAAAAATGTTAAAAAAGTTCTTCTAAATAGTTTATAATTAATTAAAAAATACCGCAAAACCAAGCTCCCGGCACTGCGTACGAAATAAGACGCCACGTTTTATAAATGCAGCAGTTTTTTTATTGACTACCTGATAGGACACACATCTTAATTCGTTTATTACACGTTTAACAGCTGGGTTGTCTCTTTTCGAGACGTAATTATCAGTAATTTCTAAAATATAAAATAAGGGCAACAAAATCGCAAGTAAGCAATTGTTTTGTTTGCTTCGTATTTGTCAAGTAAATATTCGTATTTCGTTTGTATTTCACGGCATCGGTCGTCGATCTGAAAAAACCAAATTGACGTAAAATTGCACTTAAAGGTCAAGTTCACGATGCCACGCCGCCGTATCATAAAACTATAAAAAGCTTTATGAGGGTAAAGGATTCATCTGCTCTTCTATTTTTTAACCAGGGGGCGCATCGTCGTTTTGGGGCTAATTTTTGATTAATCATTTCTCGAAAACTAAAGTAGAAAGAATTTTTTCCTCACTCTCGGACATCGCTTCTTTTAGCGGTTTCATTTCGTCGGGTTAATTAACAGTTACGCTGTATACTGGATTCTTGAAAGAAAATATGAAAATGTAACGCCACCCATCGACTAAACATTCTTTCATTTTTACTTTCTACTAAATAGAAAAAGTAACTGAAACTTTTGTTTACTTATACGTGCCTTAAGCGTCGTCATGTGTCGAGTTTTATTAACGATAAAATGACGATTGAATGAAAATGTAATTACACACTTCGGATTGGTTCAAATTAATTAACAAATTAAGTATTAGCGCCGTTTGTTCAATTATTGTTTAATTAAATTCGAAATATAAAATTGCATTTAGAAATTATAATTGGACCTGAATGATTTGTGTTCTGATTGGAGTCGGCCAACACAGTTGGTAACACTGCTATCATCGAATTTAAATATCCGTTACTTTCATTTGGAGCAAGAAATTTACTTTACGAAAAAGAAAATGCTAATAAATAAAAAATAAATGATGAATGGAAGCCATGTTCAGAGTGATTGTTAATAATAATAATAAAGATAGTTTGAATTTGGCGCCATGTTTTGCTTTGGTGTATTTTATGTATTGAGTTTGGCCAGACTGAAAATAAAATATCAACGTTGTTATTTATCTGTTATTTATCTCGCTTGTATTTTTACAATTTATTGAAAACAATTCGTTTTATAACAATTATTTTTTAAGGCGCGAAATTTGAAATACCTAAAATAGCGTCTACAATACTCGTATTAAATTCATCTAAGTTTTAGATTCTGAGAAAAAACATATTTTGTTTAAGTATATGTTGCCAGCGTGATCTCTGTAAATTTTAATCGACTGTAATCTTCCTTCTATCGCGCTGGCGCCATCTATATAAATTTTATCGATCTATCATTCTTGCTAGGCGCGAAATTTGAAATTAATTTTTCATATTTGTTTAACTTATATTTTTGGATTTAGATTAAAAATTGACCTTGGTACCTGGAACTAGATTTTTATTACAAGATTAATGGTGAAGATCGCATTTCGATATCTTGCACTGCTTAGGAGCTACAGGGTGTTTTTAAAAATTCTACAATTTCTAAAAACCGTCGCAGCTCTTTTGTTTTTGAAAATTTCAGATTTCTGTAAAAACTTTCTTAAGGCAGTTTTTGGCGTAGAATTCATCGATCTTAATTACAATTTTCTGAAGCGCGTAGTTTTCGATATATAAGCAAAACTTACGAATTTTTATATGGAACACCTTGTGTATTTTTGCATTTTTAAAAAGAGCATAAAATTACCTTTACAAAAATATAATATACTTGATATATTAATCAAACTATTTGCATGATATAAACTTTTCAAAGATTTTTGCAATATTTCATTGAAAAAAAAAACAAGAATGGATTGTGTGGCGCCATCTATGTTTTTTTATCGAATTATTCTAACCTCGTTTAACAATAGAAGATGGAGATTCTGAGATTGTTCTGTCAAAAAACACGAAAGAAGACTTTTATAGCACAAACCAGTGAATTATTAAATTAAAAAAGATAGTGTTTGGGAGGAAAACTGACAATATAAGAAAACAAATGAAGAAATTTTTTTTTAAATGTACGAATTAGTCAAGAATCACAGTTTGAGTTATCATTGCTGAATTTGATCTTAAAACGGTACAAGTGGAGTAACTTCCGGTTGTTGACGGTTTGACACTGACAGCCATCACTTTACAAGCGTCATTTGACAGATACAAATGAAAACGCTAATTTTTATTCGCATAACCTACAATCTTGTCGCAGTTCGGATTACATCAAATAAATCAACAAAATGTATTCCAGTTGCAGTGTTGCCGAATAAACAAATGCTCTTAATTGTATTGCCAACGCAAACAGTTATCCTTGACCACTTTGAATGACAATCGTGTATGAAAAGATAAAAACAAAAGACAATCGATTTAGTGGATAAATTAAAAAGAAAAAGAAACAATTTGAAACAAACAGTGACGAAACGAAACATAGTACTATTTGCCTTCCACATGATCAATGTGGTTCTAAATGAAAGAAAATCGAAAAACAAATACCTAATAAAATTTAAAAGAAAAAATTATAATAAACACTAAAAACAAAAGACAATCGATTTTACGATACAATTTAATAGGTCGATATATATATATATATTTTTTTTTATGAAAAGAACGATGAAAAAGCAAACGAAATAGAAGAGTTTGTCAAAAATACGAAACATGTAATAAAACTTAAATAATAATAAAAACAAAAGACAATCGATTTCACAGCGCAAATCAGCGGATTAACAAAAAGTTAATTAATTAATAAAAAAAAACAAAACTGAAAGGAAAGCCGACAAAATGAAGAAAACAAATGAACAAAATTTAAACAAAATATGTAAAATAAGAACAATCGATTTTAGTGTACGATTTAGTGAATGAAAGAAAAAAATTGAATCAACTTGAAACGAACAGTGACAAGCCAGAGAATTATTTGTCTTCTACGTGATCAACGGATTATAAAAAAAAGAAACTAGATGGCGCTGTTCAATATTTCACACAAGTACAGTTCATTTCGTCCTTTACTGGAGACAAGTGATATTTTCTTAACAGATCTTCCGCATCGCGGCAAATAGCTACTGAACCACCTCCGTAGAAACAAACGAAAAAGACCTCTCCTGCATCTGTTAACAAATCGCGTTGTTGAATGTCTTACAACCCGTTATTCATTTGTTACCCTCCAGAAATGACTGTCGCTTGAAATTTTGCTCTCTAGATGGTGTTTTTTTTTTAATATAAGTGGGTGTCTATCTACATAAAGGAACAACTTTGAGGCTTCCAGCTTCTTTTGTGAAAGAAAATGTGAAAATTCCTTCGTTTTTCAAAACCTTTTAATCCCTAATGATTAAGTTGGCATGACTGTCAATTTCGTGATTTGTTACCAACTCCAATTTTGTAACAGTAACATAAATTTAGTTAGTATACCAGGTGATGGGAAAATGCACCCGCAATACACTACAGTATTCGGTGCTTAAAATTAATCCTCAAACCGTTTTCAAAGTCTTCTTATCTTTTGTAACAAAAAGAAAATCCCTAAAAAATTTATTTGGCAACGTTTATTCTTTTTTACTTTGATTTGAGATGAATGACATAATGACGTAGTGCATCTTTTTTGAATAGAAAAACTGTTACCAACTTAATTTTTTAGGGATTTTTTTACTACAAAACGGTTTTATGATTAATTTTGAACACCAGATATCGTGGTATGGTGCGGGTGCGTTGTTAGGTGAATACTAGTAGACTGAGAGTGCCAATAAGGATGCCAATAAGGACATTGAGAACAGAACCATGCGTCTTACACTCTGACAAGGCCAGAAAGTAGCCCCAAAGGGACAAACTCAATAAACGCGACATTTTTCCATCACCTGGTATAATTTGACTTGAATTGAAAATATTTAGGTGAATACTAATAGACTGAGAGTGCCAATAAGGACATTGAGGACAGAACCATACGTCTTACACTCTGACATGGCCGGAAAGTAGCTCCAAAGAGACAAACTCAATAAACGCGCCATTTTTCCATCACCCGGTATAATTTGACTTGAATTGAAAGTATTTACGTGAATACTAATAGACTGAGAGTCCCAATAAGGATGCCAATAACAACAGAACCACGCGTTTTACACTCTGACATGGCCAGAAAGTAGCCCCAAAGGGACAAACTCAATAAACGCGACATTTTTCCATCACCCAGTATAATTTGACTTGAATTAAAAATGTTTAGGTGAATGCTAATAGACCGAAAGTGTCAATAAGGATGCTAGTAAGGATACTGAGCACAGAACCATACGTCTTACGCTCTGACATGGCCGGATTGTAGCCCCAAAGGGACAAAGTCAATAAACGCGCTCTCTCGGACTCGCGTACTTACGTAAGGCCCGTCCTGCTTGCTCTCGTAAGGAGGCCTTTTATACTTCTGATATTAAGATTTATTGTTTTAACAAAAACATTTGATAATAAAGTTCGAAAAGGCCTGCTTCACGTTTTTAACAATGCGCTAAGAATTGTCCAATACTTACAAAGTATTCCTTAAAGATTCATGACATTTCATAATTGATAGTCTCAGCATTATGGTTTTGTTGAAGCTTGTTTGCGTATTGTGTTTGCAATGCATTTGGTATATGTTCCAAAAAAAAAAACACACTCATTTATATAAAATGTCAATTCCAAATCCTACGTTGCATCAAATCGCATCAGATATATAAAAGTTTTCCCTGTGAGAGAAAGCAGGACAGACTTATACAAGCGCGTTAGTGCGAGAGAGCACGTTTATTGAGTTCGTCCCTTTGGGGCTAAATTATTCCTTTTTACGACCAAATCAGAGTGTAAGGCGCAGGCTTGTTGAAATACCTTAAGTAAACCCGTCGGTCTCCATATAACGGGTTTAGCGTACGCAGCAATAAATTAAAAATAAATACCTACACTTTTGTCGTGGATAGAATGAGGAAAACAACGCTCAATTCCCGAGAGTTCCAGTGAAAGCAATTCAATTTACTAATGTCGCTTTTTATGAAAGCAATTAAATACCTTCGCTTTTTTTCCCATATTTCCACATTCACAGCGCGTATTACCACACGCAAATGTTAAGTATGAAGCAAACAATTACAACAAAAAAAAAAGGTAAGCCAATTACACGCTTTAAATTAACTACGTTCATTTACAAAGCAAAACTGTGCGGGGATTAAAAAAAAAAAGGGTTTAATTCAGGTGGGTAACAAAGGAAGCTCCCATGCAATTTTATCCTACGGTAATTTTCAAGCAAAGGCCGTCTCGTGCAGCGATCTCGGCTCTCTCAGCATATTAAAACATTCTTGCCAGGTTGTTGTAATGTACAGTCGGACGGAGAAGTAGCTCGGCGTCCGAATCTACTAATTAAAAACACGTGTACTGGAAGCTGAGACACGAGTTGGACGCACACGCGCGCGCGCGCTCGATTGTCAAAGGAATTAAAATATTTCGCTTTTTTTGGGCCCTCCGATTGTCATTCGCTTATGGAGGAGATTATTCCGGTCACGCATTCTTGTTGTTGAGTGTTTTTATGGGACGGGGTTTACGCCGACGATGGAGGAGAATGAAGACATGGTAATTTGCTTCGGAACAAAACAAGACGTGGAAAAAATAAAACCGAGAGTGGCAACGGCGATTGTGATTGTTTGTTTTAACAATCAGCAAAAAGGATAGAAAGTCGTGAATAGGAAGGAATTCATCAATAGAATTGCTGTTTCTTTTCAAAACAGAACGGGGCAGGAAGCCAGTTGCAAAGGTGTTGTTGTAAAAACCACAAACAAAACTTTTTTCTTTGTTGCAATTCGTATGAAATTAGTGCCGCGCGATTTTTCAAATTGCAACGCCTAAATAAGGAGCATTTTCACATTTACAAATTTAAAAAGTAGTGGAGAGAAAGAAGACCGCCAAGAATAAAAAATAAGAAAATTGTTATTTTTGAAATTCCTCGAAATCCTCAGCATTTTTCACGCCTGTGAATTCGGATGAACCAATAAGAGAACGAACAGCGGCCATATACTTGAAGCTAGCCACTTAAATAGCTTAATTCTTATTGATGAAGCAGAGTACCGCCCACAAGTCAGAAGACAACCTATGGGAAAGCGTCTTCTTGATGCAATGACCATTTTCAGTTCTGCGAAATCAAGATTAGCCAATAAGAGAACGAGTAACGCCCACATTTAACTTTCTTATTGATTATTAAAAGGTGATTGTGGACGTTGATACTGTGGGAGTCGTAGCGACCGTCATAATGAGAGATAACTGCAAAACGTCAAAGATGACAGTCGTCAGCAACGTCAATAAGACCATATACTTGAAGTTAGCCACTCAAATATCTTAATTCTTAACGATGAAGCAAAGTAACGCCCACAAGTCAGAAGACAACCAATGAGAAAGCGTCTTCTTGACGCAATGACCATTTTCAGTTTCGCGAAATCAAGATTAGCCAATAAGAGAACGAGTAACGCCCACATTTAACTTTCTTATTGATTATTAAGAGGTGATTGTGAGCATTGATACTGTGGCGGCTCGCACATTGCCCAGAGACCGTCATAATGAGAGATAATTGCAAAACGTCAAGATGACAGTTGTCAGCAACGTCAATAAGACGACAATTAATGTTAATATATTTGAAGTTAGGCGCTTATAGAGTTGGTAAAACAGAGTGACGCCCACTTTGCCTTTCTTGAATTAGAAGTTATCCAATAAGCAAAATGTCATTATTTATTACATGCCGATCTGATCAATCTGAGTTAAGAACAAATGCGACCTTCGACTGCGAGAGCTAAAAGGAAATAGCTACATAAAAGTTCTTAAAATTATCAATCGCTCGATTGACACACAATAAATAAATGACATTTAGCTTCTTCTTGATGCAACGACAAAAGAAAGACAAATTCGCGTCTGTGAATTCCGTTGAACCAATAAGAAAACGAATAGCGGTTATACACTTGAAGTTAGCCTCTTACTTCTTAATGATGAAGCAAGGTAACGCCCACAAATCAGAAAACAACCAATGAGAAAGCTTCTTTTTGACGCAACGGTAAAATAATAACCATTTTCACTTCTACAAAATCAAGATTAACCAATAAGAGAACGAGGTAACGCCCACATTTAATTCCCTTATTGATGACCATGAGATGTTGGTGAGCATTACCGATGGTAAAATCTTTTCTTTGCACATTAATTTCGAGAATGAGTAAAGTGAGTTCGTGCGACTTTTATGGGGTGGTTGATTCTGAAGGATGATCCTTAAGTAATGAATAGTTCAGGACCAAATGCGAAAACCATCAAGAATCTTGAGGAGAGGGATGTCTAAACGCAAATGGAAGACTTTAAGAGCCAAATTCTTAAACACCACTCATACTCAACTAGCACTCAAACTTGACAGTTCGACATAATTGAATTGGATTCCGGTTGGAACCGCGTCACGACTGCTTCTATTGGCGACGTTTCGTTCTCCATTGCAGAAGAACTTCCTCGAGGCTGCTGCTGCTGCTAGCGGTGTTGCTGCTAACTTCTCGTTAGATTCATCGATTAACGAGAAGTAGCAGTAAAACTCAACTCACGCTCAAACTTGACAGTTCGACATAACTGAATTGGTTTCCGGTTGGAACCGCGTCAATACCGCTTCTAGTGCCGACGTTTCGTTCTCTATTGCAGAAGAACTTCCTCACTGTCATCATCGGCAGCAGCAGCAGCCCTGGGGAAGTTCTTTTACAATGGAGAACGATGTCGGTAGTAGAAGCAGTCGTGACGCAGTTCCAACCGGAAACCAATTCAATGTGGACAACGGTCGCGGAAGCCTCCAAGTTAAATTGACAGTTCGATGTTTTTGAAATTCAGAAATGCATTTACTCACTCACATAATCAAGTTCATAGTCAGTGATTTACGATGGAAAGTCAAAAAATCATTGAAATGAAACTTATAGCGCTTCTGAGTATCAAAGTTACGTCGTCAAACTGTCAAGTTTGAGTGTGAGTTGAGTGTGAGAGATGTTCGAGAAGTAGTGGAAAGAGAGAAGACCGTCAAGAATCTTTAGTTAAGAAATGTGTGTCTCAAAGGCATAAAAATAGGAAAATTGTTGTTTTTGAAACTCCTCGGAATCCTCAGGATATTTCACGCCTGCGAATTCGGATGAACTAATAAGAGAATGAATAGCGGCCATATACTTGAAGTTAGCCACTCAAATAGCTTAATTCTTAATGATGAAGCAGAGTAACGCCCACAAGTCAGAAGGCAGCCAATGAGAAAACTTCTTCTTGACGCATGATCATTTTGAGTTCCGCGAAATCAAGATTAGCCAATAAGAGAACGAGTAACGCCCACATTTAACTTTCTTATTGATGATCAAGAGGTGTTTGTTGTGAGAATTGATACTGTGGAGGCTCGCACGTTGCCCAGCGACCGTCATTATGAGAGGTAACTGCAAAACGTCAAGATGACAGTTGTCAGCAACGTCAATAAGACCATATACTTCAAGTTAGCCACTCAAATAGCTTAATTGTTAATGATGACGCAGAGTAACGTCAACAAGTCAGAAGACAACCAATAAGAAAGCGTGTTTTTAACGCAATGACGATTTTCAGTTTCGCGAAATCAAGATTAGCCAATAAGAGAACGAGTAACGCCCACATTTAACTTTTTTATTGATGATCAAGAGGTGTTTGTTGTGAGCATTGATACTGTGGAGGCTCGCCCGTTGCCCAGCGACCGTCATAATGAAAGATGACCGCAAAACGTCAAGATGACAGTTGTCAGAAACGTCAAATTGATGGACGAGAAACGTCAAATTGACAACGACAGAGAGTGGCAGGAAGACGAAACGTCCTGTAGACATTTAAGAAACAGAAGAGAGTGAGATAGTAACCTTAAAAATTCCATCACACCAGCGACATCTATGTAAATTTTGTCGAACTATAGTAATTCTTTTTAGGCGCGAAATATGAAATTAACTTGTCGTATTTACTTCTTTAACATTTCAATCATTCTTCTCTTGCTTTCTGAACTGGAACCGAGACTAATCATAGTAATACAACGAAAGAAACTGGTAACAAGTAACAACCAAAAACAAAAACAAAAAAGAGATCGAACAGTTTAATTTAAATTAAATAAACAAGCAACCAGCTGTTGCGCATTCCTACAAGATTTTTTTTTAAGGTAATCATTAAAACGTCGTAAATAATGACCTCATTATGACATTGCATTTATTTATTTTAATTATTTGCGTAAAAGTACAACGGAAAACCTAAGTCATAGAAGTAAGTCGCTCGCAATTTTTTAAACTACTATTTATTCATGCAAACAAAATCAATAAACTTCATAGGCACTGAATAATTCGCGTACAGAATCAGATACGGTCGAATAATTCCAGGCAAGTAGGAGTCTCGCTGAGTTCAGAAAGCTTTTTAGCCTTGTCGGCTTGCGGAATAATTATGAGAGCCATTTATTTTCGACCCTAAAGATATTTATTAAAGGAAATACTCCGGTGTGTTTTTTTTTAATGCGTTCCGAACGGAACGAAAAGAAAAACACTAATTTATCACTTCTTTAAAATCCTTCGAGAAATTAATCAAATTTTCTCTAGTCATTTACTGAGTTTTTCTTGGATTGTGAAAAAGCTTAACGGTTATATAACGTAATAAATTGAAAATTTGCTCTTCTTTAGAACTTGCCTATACTTATTAGTAGTTATTTATTTTTTTTGTCGTAGTAGCTCGTTTGTAATGCGGTGTGTTGAGTAACCGCAGACCTTCGTCTTACAATCTATAGTAATAATTATCGACGGACTTCATGCGAGTTTAATCTTGCTCTATAATTGATTGAAAATCGTTAGATCGTTGCTGCATTAATTTAATTTGAAACTCAAACGCCCCGATTAAAATAAAAACGAAGCTAAAATTTTGCTGTCGCCATCTATGAAAATTTTGTTGACTGATTACAATTTTTAAGCGCGAAATTTGAAATTAATTTTTCGTATTTACTTTATCATACTCAATCGTCGTCCGTAACCCTGTTATTGATTCTTAGTATTATTACTTATTGTTACTTTAATGATTTTGTTGCCTTATCCCTTTAATTTTAACATAGTGCTTTCGGTTCATAAGATATGCCTTCTTCCAAATAACAAGTTTACACACATACAATTTCAATTTTCCAATAGAAAAAAATAACACATTTCTCAATACGATTGTGAAACCGTTCACCATTCATTTCTTTTCCTCCCTGCTTAAGCAAATCTTATTTTCGCAACAAACACGTTCATTATTGCATTCGTACGTACATACAAGTAAATTATGTCGCAAAACAAATCTACATAAATCACTTCCTCTGCACGGAAAGTTGTTATGACCCAGGGCCCCCTTCTTTTCGTACGACTCGACGTTCTCCCGTTCGCGTTTTTGTACCCTTAAATTATGATTGCGCCGTTGGAAAACGTGGCGTGCGGCAATGACAAGGTATTTATTATCGTCATGCAATCGTACTTTTGCCCCTGCGTATGTATAGATTAACGACAGGACGTCAGTTATTTTCGACCTTTACACGCATTAAGTCTTTGCTTCACGTTTAGCCTTCAGAAGAAGTCAAAGGGTAGATACTTTGCTTTGAATTCAAGAAATTCATAAGTTTTTTTCTTGCCCATCTCATCAAACAAGTTCACAAACAATTAATCAAATATCTCAGCGCGTTTGTAGACCTCCTCGACGTTAATTAATAGCTTCATAACTCATAAATTATTTATTATTATGAGCATCATCATGTGCGTATGTGTTTCCTTTCTCAAGGACTCTTCGATTACACCTGTCCGGAATATCGATTTACACCGCCCGTTTTATTACGAGTTCTGTGACTGGAAAGCAATTTGCATAGGTAGACGGCTCACCAGCAAAACACGACACATTTAATTTCAATAAATTCCTGGGGAAACGACGACCACTTTGCAGCTGCATAAATTAAGCATTAATAAATAAATTCAAGCAATTACGGAGGCTCGCAGGAGTTCACGATCAAGGAAATATCATAGGCAAATACGAGCGGTTTTTAGCGATCGCGTTCCTGCAATAAACCGTGAAATTGCAGCAGCAGAGCTCGGTTTCGACGAAGAACCGGTTCAATCAGAGAACACGAGAACGTGTTGTTGTATAATAATGTATGTAAGTGCAAATTTTAACACTAGTTTAATGCCAAACGATTTTGTCGAGATTACTTTTTTGCGAATAAACAAATCACTATACAGTCAAACCTCCACAACTCGAAATTTTCTGATGTCCCTCTACAGATTGTGTATAACTCTTTCTTTAACTCAGAAGTAATTTTCCGGACCGTTGAGATTCGAGTTATGGAGGTTCCACTGTACATACATTTCAATATTTGTTGTAAATACAAAAAGCTTTTATCCCAAAGGAAGTTAGTTCACAGAAAAAGCATTTAATTAATCTTGTACATTACATTATTATACAGTCAGGTAATAAAGAGATAGTGTGATAGTATCGTTAATCACTATCCCGAGCAGGCGGACAATCGAATCAAAGGAAGGCACGTGCTCCGCAGCCAGCCCGCTTACTCAATATAGTGTTCTAAACTAAATTTACATTTTATGGGGGAGACGTCTCTTTGTATACAGGAAATTGTACAATTTTTGAAAGAATATAAATCGGATAGCGTCTTGAGTAATCTCAAAATTTCTTGTTTGATTTTTGCACTCAATTTCTTGCAGAAGAAATTTTGCGACAAAAGTTTGATTATATCCACATGTGGTCTTTTAATTTAAAATATTTGTATGTATATATGCTTGTGTTTAGTAAAAAAGAGGACTGAACAGTAAAAACAAGCAAATAGACTCAAGGAAAAAAAAAATAGCTTAAGCAATGTGGTTACAAATTGAAACGAAATTGTGTGAAAAATAGAACAGATTGACACAGTTTTTTCAAGCAAACGATATTTCACGCAATTTCCTGTTTGAAACTACACGATTTACATTGTTTTGAAAATTGTTGAATTTCTTGTGGGTTCAATAAATTGTGTAATGTAAGACGCCCCTTACGAGGTATGTTCGGAAACGCTTCGTTAAAGCTTCATTTACACCCCTCCAACAGTGGAGGCTACAATAACAAGAAAAATAAGTAATGGTTCCTATTGAGAAAACAAAAGAAGAACAATGATTCTTACCCGGAGAAGAATGAAGTAAATGCGAAAAGTTAATTTTAAATTTCGCGCCTGAAAGTAATCATAGTTCGACGAAATTTGCATAGATGACGCCGGCATGAAAAGTTTACTGCGTTTTAGAAAGTTAATTCTAATTCTAGAGAAACAAAAGAGTATGTACACAAGCGACAAAATACGGAATCAGATGGACACAAAAACGCTCAACGAGTGAATGAAGTAAATACGAGAATTCAAATTTCGCGCCTAAAAAGAATTGTAGTTCGACAAAATTTACATAGATGGCGTCGGCTCGTTGAAATTTTGTTTTGTTTTTCTTAAGAAATATAACCATTTTTTAAGACAAACGAAGCAAAAGTTTGAATTTTAGTGTTACTGTGTACATGTAATATAACCTAAAGAGTTGTATGCTTTTTTTTTAATTTCGCATCTGTACCTAGTCAAGATTTAGAAAAAAAATCATAGACCTACTTTTAACACATTTCAAATTTCGCACCGAGAATGTAATCCGATAAAAAATTGATAGATGGCGCCACACAATTTGATTTCTTTCGGAATTATCGAGGCTTTTCTATTTTCTAGTGTCGAGTAATGGATTCCTCGTGATCTCAGAGTCTGTCGAATTCTCAAATTTCATGGTTTTCTGGGTCTCTGGGTTTTTCGAATTTCTTTTGAATCTCCTTCGTTCAATTTTTTTCGCACCAACTGTCGTTTCTTTTTCTTTCTCTTCGTTTATTTAATGTCAGTAGAATTGGCCAGGGAAGTTCTAAGTTCTGACTGCATTTCCCATTTATTTCAACGTAGGTGAACTATGTTCTAAATGTGTAAGTATGGTTGCCTAACTAACAGGTTGTAGATAAAGAGCAAGCGGGTTGTCGCTTTAAAAAGAATTGTTATTCATTTAATAGAAACTATCATAAATTTTCTGTTCATTTAGCAGTTTCTATTAAACGGAAAACTCTTCGATGCCCTAATCTGTTAATTACGCAACCATATCTACACATGTAGAGCGTAAATCCCCGGTGTAAAATTAAATAGGAAATTGAACCAGAATGCTCTTAGCTAATGTACTGATATCGTTGCGAATTTTGGTCAGTTTTCCTGCTTCGTAGGTACGACCAAACCAATCAGATTTCAGAGCTTGTCGAATTTTTTGATTTCATGATTTTCTACCGTTTTCCCTTTTTCTTTCAATTACTTTTAAAGAGGAAGTAGATTTTCAAACAGACTAGAGGACAAATACAAAACGAAAAGGGACACTTACGAATCTAAAACGCAGCAGTTATAGAAAGCATAATTGCAGCACGACGAATCAAATAATCGAAGGTGATAGAACATTTTAAATGGGCGAGCAAACATTTTGATTTCCTTGATAGGATGCAGCGACGGTTTGCCTTGTTGCGGGGACCACTCACAGCCACATATTATCCGGTGGACGGGGAAAAGCCCAGCAAGAATAAGAGGAGGCTAGTCTATTTGGAAGACGGCCGACGAGTACGCCTTCGTTGGGATCAGGTTCAGACTTCTTAATAGACTATGAAGCGTTGTGTAACGAACACTTGTATGGAAGTGCCAAAACTAAAAACGACAAAGTGTAAATAATAAGAGTGTAGGACGCTATTATAGGTTAAGTTTAATAATTAGTAATACATTGTGAATTATTTTAAGATAAGTAAGGCGTTTAGTTTTTAGTTTGATTTCCATGAAATGTAATCATATCTAAGGTAGACGTTAATTGTCAAAACGTGAAGTTTAGTTACCAACTCAAATCTAGTATCTAAGTAGATCAGAATGCAGATATTCCGGTAACCATGACAACAAGAAAATAAACAGAACGAAGTCCTATAAAAAACGGATTGATTCCTCGACCTCTGCAGGTAACACTTCGGTAAAACAAGAAAATAAGAAAATTTTTATAAAAAAAGGTTATTAAAATAAAACGAGGTATTTTCATTAATAAGGACCAAAGAAGTTTCACTAGATCCTGACTACCCTGTATCCTTTTTTCTTCACCACCAACATGAAGGACGCTTCCAAGTAGGGCATACGTGACAACACAAACATTTTTTTTTATATATAAATAAACACCGGACAACGGGAGACGTCGAAGGGCGCCTCTCTCTTGTGAAAGAGTTGAGGCACACGCGTGATCGGCAGTACAGAGCGTTCCCCCTTTTTGACAAGTACACATCTGGTAGGGCAAGAGGCCCACCGAACCTTGTGAAAGGCGAGGTGATTCGGCCGACTTGTGCTAACAAGTGTACAGGGTGGGCCAAATTCGACACTTTTAATGGGAAACACCTATTTCTAGAGGATTTAGATAAAAACTGACCTCGGTGCCTGGAGCTCGATTTTTATTAGAAAATTAATGGTGAAGACCGCATTTTGATATTTTGTACCGTTTCGGAGCTACAAGGTGTTTTTCGAAATTCTGCAATTTCTAAAAACCTTTATAACTTTTTTGTTTATCAAAATTTTAAATTTCTGCAAAAACTTTCTTAAGGCACTTTTTTACGTAGAATTCATTGGTCTTAATTACAATTTTCTACAGCGCATAATTTTCGAGATATAAGCAAAACTTTCGAATTTTTATATGGAACACCCTGTATATTTTTATATTTTTAAAAAGAGCACAAAATTACCTTTACAAAAATATAATATACTTGATATATTAATCAAAGCGTTTGCGAGTTATAAGATTTTCAAAATTTTTTCAATATTTCAGTAGGCTATGACTTATTGTTGAAACAATTGAGTTCTTTTGCATTGTCGCAGTAGACAGTAGTCAACGTTCAACGCATTTTTTAAAGCGATTGTGAGATATCTTAAATTGTTTTCCTAAAAGACAATGCAAAATGTACGAAAATTATGAGAAGTACGATATGTTAAAGTGCTTTATAGAAAGTAGATGAAAATACAGACGCAGCTTGCAATCTCTACCAGGAACGATACCCTGAAAGAAGACAACCTTTGGAGACATTTTCTTCCGCCTAAAAAATAATTTACTAAATTTTGGATCATTTCAAAAACCTAGATCCAAAAAATATAAGACACAAAATAGGGATAAAGAACTCGAAGAGATTGTAGTTTTAGCGTAAATTGAAAATAATCCGGAATTTTCAACACGGAAGTTGGAAAAAACACTTGGGTTTCCAAGAGCGTCTATAAGACGTGTTTTAAGAAATGAAAAATTCAAACCTTACCGGACAAGAAGAGTGCACCACCTTCACCCTGCGGATTTTAACTATCGTAGGGAATTTTGTGAATGGTTTATAGAAAAATGTGACGAGAATCATAATTTTCCATTAAATTGCATCTGGACAGATGAAGCGAATATAAGCAGTGCCGGAATTTTCAATAGATACAATTCTTACACTTGGGCCAGACAAAATCCACACGTTACAGTTAGAAGGAGAAACTAAGGACGCTATGGTTTCAATGTGTGGGTAGGAATTTTCCGAGGCAGAATTATTGGCCCTTATATATATGACGGCACGCTTACGTCACAAAGATATTTACAAATTTGACGGGAACAAATTGAAACTTTCATAGATGAGTTACCTTTACATCAATTGCAAAAAGTGTTTTTACAACAAGACGGGGCACCGCCACACAATGCCATTATTATTACTGATTTCTTAAACACACAATTCGGCAATAATTGGATGGGAAAACAAGGTCCAAACCACTGGCCAACAAGGTCTCCAGACCTAACGCCAATGGATTATTTTCTTTGGGGAAAAGTAAAGGATCATGTTTTTAAACGATCTCCCAATTCAAGGCAGGAATTAGAAGCTGCGGTTACGCAGGCTTTCAATTCTTTATCCGCTCTTGAATTAGTGAATTCGGTTCAAAGTTTAAGAAATCGTTGCCACATATGCTTAGAGCAAAATGGACGACAATTTGAACATTTAATATAATTTTGTGCAATTATTTTAATTCGATAATTTGCTAGAGATATGTAATTATAATTATATAAACAATAATTAAATAAGGTTGATAAATTAAACAATAACTAAACGTCATAGCCTACTGAAATATTGAAAAAATTTTGAAAAGCTTATAATTCGCAAACGCTTTAATTCATATATCAAGTGTATTATATTTTTGTAAAGGTAATTTTGTGCTCTTTTTAAAAATATAAAAATATACAGGGTGTTCCATATAAAAATTCGAAAGTTTTGCTTATATCTCGAAAAGTATGCGCTGTAGAAAATTGTAATTAAGACCAATGAATTCTACGTAAAAAAGTGCCTTAAGAAAGTTTTTGCAGAAATTTAAAATTTTCATAAGCAAAAAAGTTATAAAGGTTTTTAGAAATTGCAGAATTTCGAAAAACACCTTGTAGCTCCGAAACGGTTCAAAATATCAAAATGCGGTCTTCACCATTAATTTTCTAATAAAAATCGAGCTTCAGGCACCGAGGTCAGTTTTTATCTAAATCCTCTAGAAATAGGTGTTTCCCATTAAAAGTGTCGAATTTGGCCCACCCTGTACAGTTTGGACGGACAGTAACCTCTATCGTCGAAGGGCGCCTCTCTCTTGTGAAAGAATTGAGGCACGTGCGTGATTGGCGGTGCAGAGTGTCCTCTATGACAAAGTATACATCTGATAGGACAAAAGGCCCACCGAACCTTGTGAAAGGCGAGGTGATTTGGCCAACTTGTGTTAACAGGTGTACAGTTTGGACAGACAACAACCTTTTTGATAAACGCTTTTCTTCATTTCTTTTTCTTACACGCACTGACGCATACACATTTGACACTGACACCCCCCCTCATTTTTCTGTGTTCGTTATTGTATTTGTCTGCCGTGGGGCCATAATACGAAACATGGATAATTCCGAGCGACCCAAGAAACCCCTGAGAGAAAGACAAAAAAAAGCAGTACACGTACCCACATACATAAAGACAGTAATTGACAAAAACGAGAAAAAGGGGCTCACGGACACGTATAAAAAACACATCACAACATATTGGCACCGCAAATTGGAGTCTTACTGAACATTACAATAATTGACACCCCAACGTGGGGCGAACATAACAGTATTTGTTGTATAAGATGGGTTCGAGGATGAGGTGCTTGCTTTCTTGATGATTCGTGATACAGTAGGGAATTACAAAGTCCTCTTGTTCCAATGTTTTCCAATTTAGCCAATAGTATTTCGTGATGGACAGTATCGAAGGCTTTCGAATAATCTACACATAGCCATCATCAATTCTTCTATGATGGTCTTCCCCTTTGTGGAAACTGACTGCTACTTTTCAGAGCATCTATTGGTGTAAATTTGTAAATACAGGTATTTAGAGTGTTAGTTCCTTCGGGCAATTACAATACTGAAATTCCACATCAGTTAATATTTCACTTTTACTTTATTTAATCGACGTTAATGGTATGTTTTTTTTAATTCTAAAAATTCACATAAATTTTACCAACTACTAATAGTAAAATTCTTCAACGACACAAAACCGTACAAAAAAAAGAAATTTAATCCCATTAAAGCAGTGCCTAACCTGACTTCTGACTTCTAGAATGAAACCCACATCCATAAGACCACTTACATAAATAAATAATTCAACAAAATTGGGTATGTGCATGTGATTTGCCGTTACAGTAATTTATTGCGCTAACCTTATCAATTATTTATAACGGCCATTTATGCACCAGCTCTAGAATTTCAGAGGTGCCCTACTTTTATCTCTAGGTATCTCTCCTAATCGAATTCAACGCGGCCGAAGCCGGCGTTATATTTCCCCTCGGCATATGATCAATAAACATAAAATTCCAGGAAGAGCAAATTGAAATTCCAATGGCCGCGGCCTTCGATTTATATGCCCGTTTTATTCGATTAAAGGCGGTGATGCACACACGCACGTCGTACGATCAAATCCGCGACAAGAAATCAGTCGAGGGGAATTACCCGTTTCTTCTGAGGCAATTAGCACGACGTGGAGAAATGAATCGTCTTGTTTCGTCTTGGCTTAAGAAATGAATGGAGTGCCGTAAATTACTTGGGCAATGAAGTGTTTAATATTTATAACGCCGGATGGACTTAAGGAAAAGCCGTTAAGTCGTTTAGTTGTGGATGTTTTTTCTTCGACTTCGCTTCCATTATAACAGCATTCACGTTCTTAATTGTTCTTAAGTCATATCTTCAAGGCAAGTGAGCTTCACCTAGTGAAATTTCTATCATTGGCAGATAATTTAAGATGAGAGTCTCGTTAGTCGCGTCCAGCGCAAGCTCCGGTGAAGAAATGACGCGCCTGCGAGCCATCACCAGCGTGATACGCAGAGGATGCTTTAGTATAACGGGGAAGTCGTTACGAAATAGCCGCGGGCGATATCGTGGATTTACGTGAAACAACTTTATTATCTTCGGCTAATACATTTGCGATTGGCCGAAGAGTTAACTGTGAGGTAAACGCTGGAATCACCCAAAAATTCTAAGTAGAAAAAGGTTTTATTTTTTTTAACTTAATATCTTGTCTCTTTAGTTCTTTTCGATTTGGTTCATCGTGCAATATTAATCCTGTTTACTAATTCAAAAGTCACAAAGTTTTTTTTAACGTTTATACGATAATTTGTTTTCATTTCTTGAACCATTTGAATCGAAGCACACAAAAAATTGTATGAATAATTAAATTGAATCGAAAATTGTTCGAAAAAAAAAATAGAACGTGTTCTAAACCACCCTATTTTATTTTGTAAGTAGAAGTTTTAATCTATTTCATGAACGATTTAAATTGTGCAGTGATCACATAGTCAATTGTATCAAAAATTGTCCAAAAATACAACATATTCTATTGAAATTTAAAAAAAATAGAGTGCGTTCTGGGTCACCCTATTTTTTTTTTTTTTTGTACGTTTGGTTCAATTTCTTCAACAATTTAAATTTTGCCACAGAGTAAATTGTATTAAAAATTAAATTAAATCGACAATTGCCTGAAATAATAAACCATCCTGTACAAGTTTCTCCACCTTTTCCTAGTTTTTTTTTTTGGAATCTCAATTTCATCGTGCTACGCATTGTGAAGAACTTCTTCCTTACTCTCTGAAAAATCGGATTCCGATTTGTTTTGTAAATAATCGGCATCTGCATCTTTCGTATGACCAGCATGGCTCGCTTGATCGTTTATATCTGAATTCTCGATATTTTGATCGCTGACATTAGCCCAATGCCCAAGCTCAACAGTAACAATTAACAATAACCATGGCCTTTTGTGTGAAATTTTAAGTTTTTCCTTCGCCAGGATCGATATGTATAGTATCAGTGAGCACTATGGAGGGATGATCCAAAGCCATTTCCAAAAAAGGTCTTTGTTTTCTTGCTTACATTATCCATTTTCTGAAAAAAAATTCAAAATTACCTAATTACAACAGGAGTATCAATCAACAAAAGGCTAATTACAATTGCGCGTATCAAAACTCATCGTAAGCGAATGTCTTATTGTCACATTGTTAGATTGACATAATGCAAAAACCAACGAAAAGAAACTAAAGCCTTTTCCATATCCATGTCTTCTTCCATTGAAAACTAATTTAGAAGAAAACACGCCCAAGAAATTCAATAATGAACATTTCTTTTGTGTTTACGCATTTGCAATTTGGCCACCTATTTTTGGGACATCCTGCACATTAATTATTATCAATAATACACTCTATAGGTGATAAACAGAGTTGCCAGACATGAGGAAAATTTTTGTTTTAATGAAAAACCTCTAAGTGTGTGGGAGAAATTATTTCTTGAGTTGAGAAGAAAAACTGCACCCTAGGTCCTAGGTAACTGAAAAATTGGGTATAAAAACGAAAAATTTGGGTGGAGTGGAAACATTTTTATGTGATGATCTGGCAACATTGCTGATAATATTAAATAATGAATTATTTTAAATGGACATTTAAAGTTGGCATTATCGCTCTATGTTTCACTGTCGATTGATAGCTCGTCAGGAGTGAAAATAAATAAATAAAGTTGTCAAGTGAAGTAAAACGGTCAAGTGAAACTAAAACAGTAAAACGATCATTTTTATTTTTTGTTTCAACTTCACAGTCACGATTAACATGAACAAGAAGTGATTGGACAAGTCAACTTAGGGTACAAATTGCACAAATTCATAAATTGAATAGTTGTATACAGTGTTTTGTTTAGAAGAAAAGTTTTAAGTTTGCTCTTAAAAATAGATACATTTGAGAAGGTTTTAATCTGCACAGACAAGAGGTTAAAATATTCCAACTCCCTGTAATTAGTTATTAGTTATTGTTATATATTAAAGGTTGGTCTTAGGGGTGATGTTAGGAAAGTATGGTGTCCCCACTCCCAATATTTTACACGCAAAATCATTCAACCCTTAGCAACAGAAGTTCATGGTCTAGTTCGAAGACTTTCCGCTAGATGGAGAACTAAAGAATAGAGACCTGCACACGTTTTATCCTTTTTTGGCATCATTTTATTTGACACATATTGACGTTTGACGACTTTGACTTCTAAAATAGTGGTAAAACTTATCAGTCGCTTGTGAAAGATTTATAAAGAAGTGATCTAGTTCAATTTTTTTTCAAATATTTCTTTGAAATATGTATATTTCAGACAAAACCGGCTGCTGGAATTGGTTTTCCAAAAAAGATTCCCCAAGCTTCACGTTCTTTCTTACTTTGAAATGACCCAATTTTTAAATTAAAAAGAAGGATTTGGAAAGAAATTTATCTTGGGTGCAGGAAATAAAGTTATATCTTGCTCACCTCTTTTAGATTGTAAACATAGATAACAATATCTTAGCATTTTCGGAACAAGGAGCAACAACAAGTTTGAACAGGAAACAACAACAAAACTTTTTAAAAGAATTACGAACAAGAAAAACGACAAAACTTTACAAGAATTACGAACAAGAAACAACCGCAGCACTTTACGACTCTTGATTACAGTTTGATTACGCACAATTACGACCAAGAATAAATTTGAAGTTTTTTTGACTTTTATTGCAGTAGGTATTACAGGTTTCTGTAGCAGTGTTAATGTCATCTACCGGCAAATCATTGAAGCAGACCGTGAGATTGGGGTCCGTTTTAGTTTAAAACAAATGAACAGAGTGCAAACACCAGTTTCCTAACATCACCGTCTTAGGTTACGGAATAGAATTGATAAGGAATTTAGTTTAGTAACTAATTTTTGACAGCTTGACTCCTGACGAAGCTATCAATCGATAATAATGAAAATAATAATAATACTAATAGTTGTTTATTCCAAAGGTACATGTACAGAGAAGAACTATGTAGTATTACATGGAAACGTCAATATACATAATTAATTGCAAAACTTAAATGGTAAAGTATTCTGTTAGGGTGTAAGGTTCAAGTTTCACTAAAAGATCAGAAGTCTTCTTTTTGAAGTTCCGAGAGTCGTGTTCAGCCCGAATTTCATTTGGCAATTTACTTAATAACTTCATGAAAACGTAATAGGGAACCCTTTTCAAATTTTCTTAATTGGTGCACTGGGTACTGATACTGGTCGCATTGCCGTGTAGGATATTTGTTCAATTCAATGGATAGACAGCTGAAAAAAAAAATTGCTGTGCTTCTTAAGGAAAACTAGGCATCGATAGATATAAATCCCTTTGGGGGTTGCTTCGTTTTGTGACATGTTGGCTATCGTCGGGGGTCACCAATTTTGGGGGTTAGGGAATACGTTGTGTTCCCTCAAAGCCTCGTGTGCACGTCGCACTAGCTGCAACCGGAGTCTGCTGGGTGGACTGAGCGGTTTGACTTTGGTTAGGAATCTCTGACCTTTCGGCTGGCGAGGAAGGTCCAACTTTGCAGCTGGAGAGGAATGTCCGACCTTTCGGCTGGCTAGGAGTTCCAACTTTGCAGCTGGTGAGGAGCAGAGTGAATTTCTTGTCGTTTCGCTCGAGTTTATATAGCCCTGGGAGCCATCTTGTGGAGGGGCTGAGTGTGGTGTGGAAGGGTATTAGAGCTTGGTGCGTGACAGTGAGATGGGTCGCAGGTGGCGCTGTGATCGCTACATAAGGTGATTATGGAGACGGTGAGTTGTCTCGTTCGGTGGGGCTTATTCTTCCCTGAAGAAGTTGTCCAACTTCTCTGGGTCAGGGAATACGTTATAGTAGATTGGTTTTCCTACATAGGCCAGGACAGGAATCACCTGCTTTCTTCTTTAACATGATTCGTAATATTTTTTTCTGAAAAAGAAAGATTCGTTGCACTTCTGTTGGGTTTCTCCAGAAGATTATATTGTATTGAACTCGAGAGTAGAAGTTCCCAAAGTAAGCTGCTCTGACTGCCGAAGGACTAACGTGTTGCCATAAAATACGAATTGCGAAGCATACCGAACTCAGCTTAGCTCGCAAACGGCTTACATGGTTATCCCAGGAGAGGGTATCATCAATGAGCAGTCCCAAATATTTAACGCTGTCCCTAAGTTTCATTTCAGTTTGGGTTAGTTGGATGGACCATATATATTGGTTGCCTTCAAGAGCACGCTATTAGTTTTTGATTCATTCAATTTTGGTTTGTTGGATAGAAACCATTCACCAGTAATATCCATACATTTCTTGAACTCTCTGATTATATCTGGATAGAACGACCCTTTTACTAGGAGCGCTGTCATCCTGCATAGTTGTATATTTGATTAGGATGACTCATATAGTGTGATAGGTCGTTGGTAAGAACAAGAGAGACCCAAGAATACTTCCCTGCGGGATTCCGGATTTAACATGTTGCAGATTTGATTCGTCGACTATTCCATTTCGAGTCAAGCCAACTTTTTGCTTTCGGTTTTGCACATCCCAGGGGAATACCTCTTGTGCTATAATGATCAAATTTTATTAACAGGATGTCATGATCAAGAGTATCAAAAGCCTTCGATAAATCTAGAAAAATTCCATAGTGTTTATCCATGTGCTCTAAAATTGAAGTGATGAAATGAAACATAGCCTTTTCAGTACTTCTTTCTTTCATGAAACCATGCTGTTATGGACTCCAAATATTGCATAATGTTATACATTTATAAATTCTGTTATAAACTACCATTTCAAATATTTTAGACAGAGCTGTGAGCAGGCTTATTGGACGATAGTTAAGTTCACAGGTGGTTTGCACTTTTTTCAGAAAATGGATAATGTAAGCAAGAAAACAAAGACCATTTTGGAAATGGCTTTGGATCATTCCCCCATATTGCTCACTGACACTATAAATATCGATCCTGACGAAGGAAAAACTTCAAATTTCACACAACAGGCCTAGTAGCATGATCGTGGCTATAGTTGTTATTGGAGGGGAATCTTCAACCGTTGAGCTTTAGCACTGGGCTGATCTCAGCGATCAAAATAACGAGAATTCAGATACAACCCCTCAAGTGAACCATGTCATATAAAAGATGCAAAAATTAAAAACGATCGTTTTACTGTTTTACTTTCCCCTGACAACTTTACTTACTTGGCAACCTTGCTTACTTGCTAACTTTGACGAAGCTATCAATCGCTAGTGAAACGTAGAGCTATAGTGCCAATTTTAAGTGCCCGTTAAAATTATTTATTATACAATTTTCACCGGACAAGAATCTACTTGATAATATTATGAACTGATTGGCTTAAGTCAATGATAATTCACAAATTCTTATAATGTTTTTATGTCGATGAAAATCTGTGAGCTAATTAAGAACTCTCTTTTGAATTTCAGAAAGAAAATGAAGCCCCCAATTCAGCAACACCGAAGCAAGCAATAGTCCACCACCGGATTAATTATGAATTTGAACAATGATTATATCACTATCTCTCATGCTTGAGAGGAACCTACTCGTCTACGCTTTGATTTATTTCGTGTTTAATTTCAACTTCCCGCCGGCACGTTCCTACCTGATACTCATCGATGAAGAGCAGAAGCCCGGAGAGATCATATTCAACGCATCGATCTACAAACTGGGCTCGGAGAGGCACTACAAGATCAACGATGAGAGATCGGCCGCCTTCGTGCGCTCTTTGATGAGCGTCAACCCCAAGGATGGGCAGGTCATTCTGCACGAGAGCCTACACTGCGACTCACTATTTTACCCTAATTTATTTACTGTTTATATCGATTCGATTTCGACTAGATTAAGATCCATCGACTACTATAGTCTGCCCTTGAGGATAATTGTGGTGGGTAGGGAATGTGCTACCAAAAACGACGACTATGATAGCAGACGGAGGAGATCGATTGCACCTCATCCTCATCCTCACCCGATTAGTTTCACTGTGCGATTATCAGATGCGAAGAAATGGATTTCGGAGACGTATGCTTCCTTCGCAATACCAACGACTGATAAATGGCATAAAATATGCCTGCGTAGATCTCAATTCATCAACTCGATCACAGCTTTCCTACCAAAAACGGTCACCGAGTACTGCTCGGTGAGCTTCCTCGAAGTCAGCGATGACCGGTTTAAAATCGAGGCCTCGCAGGGTGATTTGGTGGCAAGCGACGATGTTTGCATCACCGAGCCCATGTGGAAGGTCACGATTACATTCCATATTCAATGTCGCGTGGTGCAAATTTTAGATTCGGAGCACCGCTTAAAAATCGTCTACCACCACCAGGAGTTCAACGACACCGATATAGCCAGGAGGGTCCGAAGAGAGCTGCGAAACCAATCACCGTTCTTCGAACAGCACCTGTACATAGCAAGCGTTTTAGAAGAGTGCGATCCTGGTGTGGTCGTGACAACCGTAAAGGCTAGAGACCCCGAAAACAGCCCCGTCACATACTCCATGTCCAGTCTGTTAGACTCGAGGACCCAATCGATGTTTGATATCGATGCAAAAAGTGGTGTGGTCACTACGAAAGTAAAACTGGACCGTGAATTGGTGGACGTGCATTACTTTCGAGTAACAGCAACTGACGATAGTTTCCCCCCGAGATCAGGAACCACCATGCTGCAAATTAATGTATTGGATGCCAACGATCACTCACCGGTGTTTGAAATGAATGAGTACGAGGCAAGCATTCGAGAGGGTGTAAGCGTTGGGACCACTGTGATAACCCTGAAGGCCACGGATCAAGACATCGACAAGAACGGCCAGGTTGAATATACGATCAAAAGTGTGAGCGGGGGAGGCACTTCGAACGAGGAAGAAGACAATCACGCTTTTAAAATCGATTCCAAGAGCGGGGTAATAACAACCAGGACCATGTTGGATCGAGAAACGACTGAGATATACACCTTGATAGTACAAGCCACCGATCAAGCATCACCGCAGAATGCAAGGCGGTCTTCAACGTAAGTGTTTTTTTCTTTATGAAACGAAAATAACGAAATGGCTAATTTTTTTTTAATCTAATTAGGGCGAGCGTTGTCGTGCATGTTTTAGACGACAATGACAACTACCCCCAGTTCACAGAAAGAACTTACACGGTTCCTGTAAACGAAGACATAAATTGGACTGAAAATCCTGTTATAGCACATATCAAGTAAGTGCTTCAATTTTAATAGTTTATTAAAAATTGAAAACGTCTTATGAAACGTGTATTTTATACTATTTTTTCTATTTTGATTCTTAGATGTAAAAAAGATTAAGAATCTGCAGCGTTTGATAATTAAAAAGAAATTCCTTTTTTAATATGAAATTTTCTCCTCAATTTAAATCAACTTTGTTACAACAAATGTATAAAGAAGATTTTTATAAAGATTTAAGTGTGCTTTATTCATTTCAAATCGTGCAATCAGACTCATTGGCCCGTATTCTCATCATACGATTAAATTCGTGATTAAAATAAACAAGAAACGATATGGCTTTATGTCGATTTAATGTGTAAGAGAGTGACGGACGAACATTGCCATGGGAACTAAACACGTTATTATAAATTAAACATGAGATGAGAATATGGGCCCTTGGTTTGTTGCTTCTCACATAATACACATGGAACTTATAGGGTGTCATTTCCTATTCCATGTTTTTTTTTCTAGTTTTTATGTTGATCATGAACACCATTGAAAATATTTCCTAAATTGGGAAATTTGTAGAAAGAAATAGCAATAGGAATAATAACGAGTGTCTAAATAAAAAACGGGTCTAGTAGGCCGTGGAAAAGTTGCCAAACGAGGTATGCATGTCTTGGATAACTTCGTTCTTTTAGCAAAGAAACAAACCGCCATAAAGTAATCTGCTAAACATGGTAACTTCAGTGCCAAGCCAAATGTAAACATAACCTTAAAATAGGTTCCCAAAGATTAATATGTTTATTATAAAAGATGCTAAATATGTCCACCATCTTTTCGATGGCATTTAATAATTCTGTTTCATTTAATTTTGACGTTAGATTTGACAGCTTGGAGGTTGAACTTAAAAGCGACGTGCTTGCTGTGACTGGTAACAGCCTAATTGACCAGATTTTTATTTAGATACTCGTTAAAAAATGCTTTTTTCATGTGTTTTTATTAATTGTTTGTTTGGCTGAGAATAATGATTTTAATCATTCAAAACGGTATCTAATAGAATCAGTAATTTTTTGTTCTTAAAGTTTTCGTAAAACGGGTAATTTCCCTCCAGTTGGCGACACTGTGTGGCGGTTGGTGACATTGGTTGGCGCTTAAAGTAATTTTAAATGTCAATTTTTAGGTTATGTTTATGATTTGAGTTGCCAGCAGTGTTACCAAGCGTTAAAAGCAAAACTCCCTCAAGAGTGACCAAAACTTTCTCTTTAACGCAGAAAATTCATAGAATTTTTTTACTAAATTCAGGAAAACATTTAAAAAAGGAAAACGTAAAGAAATTATTAAGAATACCTAAAGTTAAACAAAAAAAAAAAACAGAAACAAAAGATAGTCGATTTTACAGCTCAATTTGATAAGATTAATACCTACTAGGTTTTGAAACAAAACAGTTTGAAAGAATGGCGACAAAACAAAAGAATAAAAATTCAAAAATAATCAGTTTAAAAAAATAATAAAAACAAAAGACAATCGATCTGACAACAATTGAATAAATGAATACGTTAAGAAAAAAATGCAAACGTTGAAAAAGCAAAAAAAATGAAACACATAGAATAAAAAAAAACAGAAACAAAAGACGGTCGATTTTACTGCACAATTCAATAGATTCATAAATTTTAAAAAAAAAGAATTGCAAGGAAAGATGAGAAAAGAAATAAAAAATAAATAAAATTAAAAAATATGTATAAAAATGTTTTAAAAAATAATAAAACAAAAGACATAACAAACCACAATTCAGTAGATTCATAAATTAAAACAAACGAGAAAAGAAACTATAGAATACTATGAAACAAAATAATGTGAAAAGACAAAACAGATAAAGCTAAATAAAAAATTTTAAATAATCAAATTTAAAAAATAATAATAATGAAAACAAAAGACATCGAACGGTGACAAAATAAAAAATAATAAAAATAATCAAATTACAAAAATAATAATAAAAACAAAAGACAATCGATTTTACAGCACGATTCAATAGATTAATAAATTTAAAAAAAAACTGCAAGGAAAGATGGCAAAAGAAACAAAAGAAATGAACAAAAATAAAAGAAATATATAAAAATAAATAAATAAAACAAAAGACACGACAAAGTTCGATGCAGTAGATTCATAAATTAAAACAAATTAAAAAAAAAACAATATAATACTGAAGCAACAACAATTTGAAAAAAATGGCAACAAAATGAAGAAAATAATAAAAATAATCAAATTAAAAAAAAATAATAATAAAAACAAAAGGCAATCGATTTTAATGCACGATTTAGTAGATTAATAAATAAATAAAAAAAACTTTGCAAGGAAAAATGACAAAAGAAATAAAAAAATAACAAAATTTAAAAAAAAATATGTAAATATATTAAAAAGATAATAATAATAAAACAAAAGAAACAACATAAAGCTACTAATAAATATTAAAACAACACAATTTGAGAAGAATGGTGACGAAATAAAGAAAATAATAAAAATAATCAAATTACAAAAATTATAACAAAAACAAAAGATAATCGATTTTATAGCACGATTCAGTAGATTATAAATTTAAAAAAAACTGTTTGAAGGAAAGGTGACTAAAGAAAGAAAACAAATGAACAAAATTAAAAATATATATAAAAATAATATTTAAAAAAATAATAACAAAACCAAAATTAAAAAAGTAATAATAAAAACAAAGGACACAACAAAGCACAATTCCGTAGATTCATAAATTAAAACAAACGAAAAAAAAACTTTCGTCATGTTTCAATAGATGGCGCTGTTGACAACTTAGGGATTTTCTCCTCTAAATTTAGGGTATATTTTTATGAAGGGAGTTTCTTTTAGGGGGCATTTGTTTTTAAAGTTATTTTTAGAGGAAGAGGAAAATGGAAATTAAAAATTAATATAATCCTATGTAAGATATATTTTTTCTTCAAATAGTGTTGTTGGTTGCCTATCTTACCGATTTTATCTGATTTTCGTTTCGTTTTCGACTGACCGTTCCAGAGTACTCTGACAGTATCTCTATCCTATGTTATTACATGAGGTTAAAACAAGATAGAAATAATTTGAGATTGCTCTAGAGCAATCAGTCGAAAACGCTATGTTCGATGAGTTGATGAGCGACCAACTCATTGTTGATAATTGACAGCAGTGTCACGAATCAGACAGTTGACAGTTATTTTAAAGGATGAGTTTCATAATGTAGTCATTAAAGCACCAAAATTAAAAACAAAATTAATAGTACTTTAAATTTTAGGGCAACTGACGCAGATCAAGGCAATAACGCAGCAATACGATACGCAATAATCGGGGGAAACACCCAATCGCAATTCGCAATCGACAGCCTAACAGGCGATGTGACTTTAGTGAAGCCCTTGGATTATGAGACCCTTCGAAGTTACCGGTTGGTAATTCGTGCTCAAGATGGCGGTAGCCCTGCCAGATCAAACACCACCCAACTTCTGATCAACGTAAAAGACATCAATGATAACGCCCCGAGATTTTACACGTCACTATTCCAAGAAAGCGTATCCGAGAGTGTCCCAACGGGGTACAGCATAGTGAAAGTGCAGGCGTACGATGCCGACGAGGGGGCAAACGCCGAGATTAAATACACGATAGCCCCCAGGGATTCAACCGGGGGCAGCACTGACGATATACCATTGGCAGTCGATGCTCATACCGGCTGGATTTACACAACCAAAGAATTAGATAGGGAGGAACAATCTAAATATATTTTTCAGGTAAGAGGAAACCCTCAATAATTACAAACTAATGATGTAATCGATTGCAGGTTATTGCTAGCGATCATGGAGTTCCACCCCAGTCGGCTAGCGCAAGCGTTATAATAACAGTACAAGATGTAAACGACAATAATCCGGTTTTCGAGCCAAAAATTTACGAGGCAGTAATTGCTGAAGATGACACTCCTGGTACAAAACTCTTTTTACTTTTTTAAATGCATCAAGTGAATGTTTTAATTTCAGGTACACCCGTGGCTTCGGTGACAGCGACCGATGCAGACGAAGACACTCGCTTACACTACGAAATAACGAATGGGAATGTCAGAGGACGATTTGCAATAACGTCTCAGAATGGCAAAGGCCTAATAACAGTGGCCCAGCCGTTGGATTACAAACAGGAAAAGCGATACATTCTGACGGTGACAGCTTCAGATTCTGGGGGAAGAACAGACACGGCCACGGTTTACGTCAACATTTCCGATGCCAATAATTTCGCACCGGTTTTTGAGAACGCCCCGTATATCGCATATGTAAGTAGCAACAAGATTAAACAAATTTGATAAATAATAATTGATGTAATTTCAGGTATTTGAGGATGCTGAAATAGGAACGACGGTCCTAGTTGTTTCTGCAACGGACAACGATGTCGGTATGAACGCCCAAATCACTTATTCTTTGGGTGAAGACCAAAGTGACTCCGAACGCACGCACGACTTTGCAATAAACCCCCAAACCGGTGCCATCGTTACAACAAAAAAATTAGACAGGGAAAAGGTGGCTGGCTACCTACTGACGGTCACAGCGAAAGACGGGGGCAATCCACCACTCTCTGACACAACCGACGTTGAAATAACCGTCAGGGACGTCAATGATAACTACCCCGTATTCAAACTCCCCATGTACAGCGGTAGTATACTAGAAGACGCTTTAATTGGAACCTCCGTCATACAAGTCTCTGCCACCGATGCTGATATAGGTTTAAACGGGAGGATACGTTACACCTTAAGCGATAAAGACATCGAAGACGGTTCGTTTGTCATCGACCCCACCTCCGGGGTAATCAGAACCAATAAAGGCTTAGACCGCGAGTCAGTTGCTGCCTATGAGTTGGAAGCGTATGCGATTGATCGGGGCTCGCCTGTCTTGAGCAGCTCGGTCCCAGTGCACATTCGAATCGAAGACATAAATGACTCACCCCCTGCTTTCGATTCGGATAAAATCGTGCTGTACATCCCGGAGAATAGCCCTATAGGCTCGACTGTCGGGGAGATATACGCGAAAGACCCCGATGAAGGTGTGAATGCAATCGTACAGTACTCCATCATCGGGGGAGAGGATTCTCAAAGCTTCTCTTTAGTAACCAGGCCTGGTTCAGAGAAAGCGGAGCTACTTACCATGACCGAGCTTGATTATGAGAGCCCCCGGAAGAAATTTGATTTGATCGTGCGAGCTGCAAGTCCCCCTTTACGCTCCGACGTCCACGTGGAAGTGATAGTGACAGACGTCAATGATAACGCGCCGGTTTTAAAAGACTTCCACATTATGTTCAATAACTTCCGAGATTGTTTCCCTACGGGCCCCATCGGTCGCATCCCTGCATTCGATGCGGATGTTTCAGATAAACTGCACTACCGAATCCTATCGGGCAATAATGCCAACTTAGTTGCACTAAACGAAACCAGCGGGCAGTTGCAATTATCGCCCCAGTTAAACACAAACGTGCCTAAAGTTGCTACGATGGAAGTCTCAGTCTCAGACGGTGTTAATGACGTCAAGGCAATAATGCATTTGACCGTGAGGTTGATAACCGAAGAAATGCTGTTGAATTCCATCACCGTTCGCTTAAACCAAATGACCAAGGAGGCATTCCTCAGTCCGCTTCTGAGTTTTTTCGTCGATGGCCTAGCAGCGATCATCCCCTGCCCCAAGGAGAACATTTTTCTTTTTAGTATCCAGGATGATACGGATGTGAACGCGAAGATACTGAACGTGAGCTTCTCGGTTAAAAGACCCGACGTGCCCAAGGAGGAGTTCTACTCGCCCCAGTTCCTGCAAGAGAAAGTTTATTTAAACCGGGCCATACTTGCGAGATTATCTACGGTGCAGGTGCTTCCGTTCGATGATAATCTGTGCGTGCGGGAGCCCTGCTTGAATTACGAGGAGTGCTTGACCGTGCTGAAATTCGGAAACGCTTCAGGATTCATCAACAGCGATACTGTTTTGTTTAGGCCGATTTATCCGGTTACTACGTTCATGTGCAGGTGCCCCATCGGATTTACAGGTTGCTACCGACAGCCCAAAATGGTTCTTCTTAACATGTGTATGAGTGTTTTCGTTTCAGGTTCACGTGAACATTATTTATGCGATACTGAGGTTAATCTGTGCTATTCTACACCTTGCCAAAATAATGGCACCTGCAAAATCAGAGAAGGTGGTTACACTTGTATATGTCCCCCTAATTTCACAGGTAAAAAGAAATCTACTTTTATTATTATTATTATACCCAAAAGCAATGTAGCTACGTAATGGGTATTTAAGGCTTACGACTTGCAGTCTGTGTTACCAATTATTGACAGTCGTTTTTCGCTCACACTGCGACAAAAATCTTCTTCCATGTTTGTTTTTTCCCTTAAATTGAAATTTCAAGCTATTTTTAACTTTTTTTTTTTGGAATATTAAGACATACAAATTACCACGAATCGGGAAAATTCCTACGTTGGCAACACTGCTTACGACTTGCAGTTACAAAGTTTCTGAGGGGTAAAGTGTAAGGGGAAGGAACAATCAGTAGGCGTGTTGCTATTGCTGATGAACCCCTAATGAAAACTTTTACGGAGGGTATCAGTTAGAGATAAATGCATGTGTCTCAGTGTTGCCAACTCGTGGAAGATTTCCTATTTCTTGGAAGAAAAAATTCGAAAACTTGTACAAAGGAAAAAGGGGAAAAAATGTAAAAAATTTTTTTTGGGAAGAGTGCTACACATTTGTGAGATTATTTCTCGTCCTCTTAAAGAATAAAATTGTTTTCTATCGTCACAGATACAGAGTGTACAGAAATGATTGTAACGCATTTGAATTTCCCGCGCGTTAGATTATTTTTAAAAGTTGGTACTAAATCTTGGACTGATTTACCATAGGCAGCGTAAGCTAAAAATAATTCATTAATAATTATTAATAAACACTGCTCCTAAAATAATTAATGAATGTAACAAAACAAAAAAGGAAAATTCCAAAAATTCGAACAAACTTCCTGAATTCCATGCCTGTTATGTAAAGTACATTTGGTAAGACTGATTGTGTATATTTTCGAATAAAAAAAAAAGAACTCTTGAATCTGTATAATAACAAAAATAGATATGATTTTAAAGATTAAAATAAGTAAACACTTATTATTTTATCTTCATATATTTTATATTGACTATAAGGTTTCATTTTATTCTTTTTTTTTTTTTTTCTTAAATAAAATAATTTAAAAATGTGACAGGGACAGGTTGATGGTAGCATTGGAAGAGAGAGAAAGAGAGTAGAGACAGAAAAAGAGTATGCCTGCGTACGAAAAATTGGGGAATTTTTGATTCAGGGTTGGGGAAAAAAGGGGAATTTTCGTGATCGTGGTGGGAAATGCACTTTGAAAGAGTTGGCAACACTGAGATACATAAGAATCTACACGGTAGCGACATACTCGCGTATAACCGTCACGTGCGCCATTTTGTTTGATACCTACTAATTTGCAAATTAAAGTACTTTCACTTTTCTACACAACTTAGTAATTTACCGTTGAAACACGACTTCTTTTAATTCTCGTATCTTATAAATGGGACTTTTATTTTTAGGTTATGTTGGTTTCAATTTTGTGCTGTTATTTTGGAACTTCGATTACTTTCTCGTGGGAAATTCGCTTTGAAAGGGACGGCAATGCTGATGTGCATAAGAATCTACACAGTAGCGACATACTCGAGTATAACCGTCACGTACGCCATTTTGTTTGATATCTACTAATTTGCAACTTAAAGTACTTTCACTTTTCTACACGACTTAGTAATTTATCGTTGAAACCTGACTTCTTCCACTCCTGTATCTTGCAAATGGGACTTTTATTTTTAGGTTATGTTGGTTTCAATTCTGTGCTATGTTGGATTTTTGGCTACCACCTTCTCCGTCCTTTTCCAACATTTTATTGAACGCATTATACCTAAATGTGTTTCTTTGTTTCGTAATGGATTTCCGCGTCATTTTTGACAATTACATTTTGCAATTGACAACCAAATTGTGGTAAATTTGATTAACAAAACTTTAACTGCATTACCAATCGCAACATAAGAACAAGAAAATCACAATTAGTTACTCGTTATAAAAGCGAATGGAGTTTACGTATGCATAGGTATCAAACAGTATGGCGGTCGAATTTGACACTGACATTTAAGTGCCGCTACTGGGTAATTACTTATATAATTTTTTCCCTATAATACATGTCATTGTCAAAATTTAAGGTTTTCTTTTGAAACGCTGCTTTTATCACTAAATACAGAACATAAAATTTTGAAATTTCTTAACATTCAGATAATAGTACCAACATCAGAAACATTTGACAAGTATTATAAAAAGACTGTGTGTGTCTGTCATAGTTGAAATTTACCATATGCATTGTCAAATATCACGTTGCTAGGGACTAGGGAGTAGAAAGCACCGATATCAATATACAAGCTGGTCCAAAAGTAACGGAACATAGAGTAACGGCGGATTCCTTACATCAAAATATTCCGATTTAGCTAAACGGGTTGACAGGTCAGAAGCGAGTGAAACACCCACTCTGGGTCTGGGTACACGAAACACCAGTGTCAGGTAAGAATGGATGAAACCCCCCCCCCCACTCAAGGACGGAGTACACGGAACCACTCGTGTTAGGTCGATAAGAGTGAGACACCCAATCAGGGGCGGAGTACACGAAACACCCGTGTCAGGTCGATAAGAGTGAGGCACCTACTCAAGGACGAAGTACATGAAACACTTGTGTCAGGTCGGTAAGAGTAAAACCCTCACTCAAGAACGGAGTACACGAAACCCCCGTGTCAGGTCGGTAAGAGTGAAACCGCTACTCAAGGACGGAGTACACGAAACACCCGTGTCAGGTTGGTAAGAGTCAGACATCCACTCAGGGACGGAGTACACGAAATGCCCGTGTCAGATTGGTAAGAGTGAGACACCCACTCAAGGAGTGGATACACGAAACACACGTGTCATGTAAGTATGAGTGATTTTGATCAACGAATGAAGATAGACATGAAAATTAGCGGAAATCATTCCATTAACATTTATGTATTTCATACACTCATAACATAGTACACTCACTGACAGATAAACTACCAACACCATGGCGGCACGAGAAACGGCGGAAATGCCTAAGTAGCCTTCGTATTTGTATTAATCTGTGGTCAGTGGCGAGTCCAGAAAATGGCTTATGTCGTAAAGCTTTGTGGTTGTACTTTTTGATTACAGAAAACTATAGTTACCGTTGAAAGTTGAAATGTCATTGTGTGACTGATGGCATTTTACCTCTTTTTTATTGAAGTTATTGGATCTATTAAAGTTCAGCTGAGTGTGTTTTGAATTAAAAACAAATCTATTGAAGTTAGAAGTTTGATTATTATGACATTATAACCAAAACTCTGAACTGTCAATTAAAGCTATAGTCTATTTTTAAACTAGGAGGAGTAACAGTTGTCGGCCTGTCGTAGGTAGATTCACACTGTAATACTACATCAGAAATTAATTTGGCTTGGTTAGGAGGTTTACAAATTCTTCAAATAACCAATTTTATCAATAGATTTGTTGACAAGTTTAAAACTAACTGAAATTGTCACAAGAATTATGAAAAATGTTAATTTTTTCGTTTAAATTGAAGGCTTGTGTAAAACCGGCTGTCAAACACTCAATAACTTTGTCAGTTTTTGGCGGGCAAAATTCAAATTACTCCTCCTAGTTTAAAAACAGACTATAGATACTACCTAGGAGAAAATAGTGCACAATTTCAATCATTTTGTTTTTTTTTTTGTCAGTAGTGCTCAAAATTAATTATTGCCTAATTCTTTTTATTTTTGATAATTCAAAATTGAAATGTCAATAACATTGTTACCAACAAGGTATTGAAAGCAACGTAAATTGCAACATGAGATTCAGGAGACATCTATGTTTGGGTTTGAGAATCAAAATAAATAAAAATTATAGCTTGCGAATATAATCCGTTTTTGCAACAAATATACGTTTCAGAATATAAACATATTTTTATAAATTCAGTATTTTGAATTAATATAATTTAAATTCATTCTGTTATTATTGGGCATGTTTTAGAGAAGCAAGTCGCGAGCCTTGAACTAATGACTATCCTTGAAATACTTCATTGTTGTTATTTATTTATTTTTTTGATATAATCAATTAACAATCATCTTTCCACTCAGGCACAAACTGCGAAATCAAATTAGAATTTGACCCGTGCAAGCCCAACGTATGCAAAAGCGGCTCCACATGCAGCCCACGCTTAAAAGGAGGATTCATCTGCGAAGACTGTTCCTTGGCCGCTGGGTTAGAACATTACACCCCACTGTGCGAGCTTAAAAGCCGCAGCTTCAGCAAGAACTCCTTCCTAACATTCCCCAGTTTGAAGCAGAGACATCGGCTGCACCTCCAATTGAAATTTGCAACGCACCTCCTCAACGGCCTCTTACTTTACAACGGTCGTTACAACGAACAGCACGATTTCATCTCGCTGGAAATAGTCGAAGGCACCGTGCAGTTTTCCTTTTCACTTGGCAGCACTGTCACTCGGGCATCTGCTTCGAAACCTGGGGGAATTTCCGATGGGCAGTGGCACACCGTGACCGTTCATTATTTCAACAAGTCAGTGACCATTTCATTGGATAATTGCGACACGGCTTTAGCCTTGAAGCACGGGGCTGAGCTGGGGGGTGACTGGAATTGTGCGGGGTTTGCTCAGCAAGAATTAGAAGCGAGATGTGCAAGCCTCACGGAAACTTGCCATCGCTTCTTGGATTTAACCGGGCCTTTACAGCTGGGGGGGTTGCCAGCACTCCCTGCGACGTTCCAACCAAACAATCATCACTACGAAGGCTGCATTTCCGACTTTAAAATTGACTACCGCTTCGTTGATTTGAATGGGTATGTCGCAGACAACGGCACAATCCCCGGGTGTCCAGAGAAGCGCTCCTTCTGCAGTTCGAAGCCCTGCAAAAACGGTGGCGAGTGCGTAGAGGGGTGGGCCATGTTTAAATGCGTCTGCCCCGATGGATTTGGGGGACGTGACTGCGGTGAATTAACAAGCGACCCTTGGAGATTCTCCGGGGATGGAACCCTTTCGTTTAATCCACTCTTAAGGCCAATACAGCTACCTTGGTTGAACGCATTGTCAATTCGGACTTTACAATCAGATACGTTTTTGATGTCGATACAAATAGGGCAGAATAGTTCGGCAGTCATCGCTTTAAAATCCGGCCTGCTTCACTACTCATACAACGGAGAATACTTGAACTTATCCTCGAAATCCCTCTCGGATGGTCATTGGCATCACATCGAAATCACTTGGATTGGCACTGAAATTAAATTGTCGGTCGATTATGGGGAACGGTCGAGTCTCTTGCCTTTCGCCCCGAAGATACAGGGGTTGTACGTGGGGAAGATTTTAATCGGGGGCCCCGATAATACGTACAGCAGTTTGAATGCGGGATACAATTATTTGGAGGGTTGCATTCAGGATGTTAAAATAGGGAATCACCAAACGAGTTTGAATAGACCGACGGTTCGAGAGAATGTGATCGATGGCTGTTCGCCCCTCGAGGACTGCCAGAGTGAGTGTCCCGCAACGGCTGATTGCATAACCGAATGGGGGGACTCGCACTGTCATTGCAGAGAGGGCTACGTCGGGCCACTCTGCGTCTCGCTGTGCAGTGTGAATCCGTGTAAGCACGGTGCAAGTTGCCTGGAAGATTCGGAGGATGTTAAAGGTTACCAGTGCCAGTGTAATTCGACAGAGTATTCAGGGGACTACTGCGAAAACAAAATGGCGCAGCCGTGCCCTTCGAGCTGGTGGGGGTACCCCGTGTGTGGGCCTTGCCAATGCGATACGGCAGCTGGTTATAACCCCGACTGTGATAAAAACACCGGACAGTGCTATTGCAAAGAGAATCATTACCAACCGCCTGGGACTTCGCAGTGCATTCCATGTGAGTGCTACCTCACAGGATCCTTCAGTCCCCAATGTGACCAAGAGACGGGGCAGTGTCGGTGTAGGGATGGTGTGATTGGGCAGAAATGCGATGCATGTCCGAACCCATACGCTGAGATTACTCTGCGAGGATGCGAAGGTAATTAAACATACTTACTAAGTGCGCAAGTAATTTAATAATTAAATTTTAGTTGTGTACGACGGTTGCCCAAGAAGTTCTGCTATGGGTATTTGGTGGCCTCGAACTAACTTCGGCCTTGACGCTCTAGAAAACTGTCCAAAAGGTGCCTTGGGGAAAGCATCGCGGTCTTGTGATAATCAGCTAGGAGGTTGGCAACAACCGGACTTGTTTAATTGCACCTCGGATCGCTTTGCTGAACTCCGAGATCAGGTTACTATTAAATGGCCCCAAATTAAACGAAGTAATTATTTGCTTTGCAGTTGTCGATGATCGAGAGTGGCGAGCTCCAATTGAACACATTCGTTGCTATAAAGTTAGCATCGGATTTGCACAAGGCCACGAATCTAACCCTGAATTTGTACGGAGCCGATGTCCTGGTGACTTACGACCTGATTCAAGAATTGCTGCGCTACGAATCGAGAGTTTACGGCTTAAATTTGACTCACAGCCAAGATAAAGATTACATAAGCGTAATACTTCTCCTTCATTGATGGTTTGCCCGCTTATTACACTTTGTTTTTCTTTTCTATTTAGAATTTGGTCCACTCAGCAAGTGCAATCTTAGACTCGAAATACCTCGAGCACTGGAACAGAATAAAAGAATTGACTTACGAGGGCAGCGAAAGACTCGTGTCAGCGATTGAAAATTACATCAACATTCTCTCTGCCAGCCAACACGATACCTACACGAATCCCTTTGAAATAGTCTCACCGAACATGAGTAAGCCATCAATTACACCAACCGTGCAAACACGTAACGCTTGGGGAAATTCTTATTAGTTTTAGGTCTAGATATAATTACTCCCGAATCTCTGTACGGTTATGAACCTGATGGTATTTCCATCCACCCCGCTGATCAGACTTACACGACCGAACGAGTTGTCCTACCCGATACGTCTCAGTTTCTAGAAAACGCACCTGCGCTGCAGACTCCCGGGCCTCTAGTTGCCTTTCCGAAATACAACAACTACCTTCAAGACAAATCCAAATTCGACAAGCATTCTAAAATATTCGTGCCTCTGAGACTGCTAGGGATAAGACCCTTGGAACAAGGTGAGCTACTAACCAAGCACGTCCTGCCTGAAGACGGTGCCGTCCTGAGTTACGCAGAGTACAAACAAGCCGGGGCTCTCCTGCCATACCTATATGATGATTCTGTCATGCGAAGATGGGGCGTTGATATTACAATCGGGTCTCCTCTGATTTCCCTCAGTATTTTAATACCCGAGTACGTGGAGGCCGTGTCGAAAACGAAGGGCGACGAAATGAAAGTGCATTTTCAAGACGTGAAAATACCCGAGTTGGATTTTGAGGAGAGAGAGAGGGAGCTGAAGAAGAGCTTGAACGAGCCCGAGATTAAGTTGCACGAGAACGACGCGCAGTACTTAAAATTGGAGGCGCATCGAGTGAAACGTGACAGGAGTTCGACGACAAAGAAGTTGCTTTACAAGAGCCTATTTGGGGTTCCCTTAAGTTTGCCTATACGATTGCAGATCTGGTTGGATTCGGATATAACGATTTTTAATGAACGGTCTAATCCACAGTGCGTACATTGGTCTACAGCAAGGGGGTAAGTTATGTGTAATTTTCTTTTTCTATAACAATTCCCCCACATTAAATATCTTGGTTTTAAACGCAATCCTAAGCAGACAAAATGAGTAATTTAGAAAAAGTTTAGAAGTCGTTTTGTGGAAACGCTTGAAAAAAATATACAGGGTTGCGTTCATAAGCTATACCTCCGAGTGTAATCCCATCTTCCTCACTCACGATTTTTAATAAATTTTGCGTCTCACTCATTGTTTCAAGACGTCTTGTTATTACATTGTTACCATTGACAAGGGACGCACTTTTCACATCCCACTTGTAAGTAGGGTGTGGAAAATGCACCCGTTGTCATGGAAATAATGTCAACACAAGACGAGTTTGAATAGATGAGCAAGACGCAAAATATGTTCAAAACCGTGAGTGACAAAGATGCAACTACACGCCCAAGTTGCTCTCGGGGGTATAGTTATTGAACGCAACCCTGTGATCAACAATGGTTTGCGTCTAGAATATTTCCGAAATATCATTAATCTTTCATTCCGCGGTAGCTTTTTACTATTAATAATATTTTCTACACAACGCCGTGCGGACAATAAACAATTGTTGTAGTGAGGCAAATTCAAACATTGTTGCTCACAGTGTATAAGCATCGCAGTAGATGTCTCTTCTGTTTCGCAGTAGATTTTCAATAGATGTCGCCATCAACAGCATATCACAATTTTATTTAGAAAATGTTCTTTTAGTGCACAAATCTTTACCGATCCAAATTTTTACATTTTAATCTAATTATGCCAATACGGCTTATTTTAAAAATTCGTAAGTCATTTTGTGGATAATCGATAGCGCTAAATAAATCAGATCTGACCTAAGTGCTTGAAAAAATTAAAAACTGCAAACATAATCGATTTTAGTTGTACCGTAATAGCGTATTAGGAGTTAGTAAATGGTATTAAATCTATTACGAAAATTCGTCTTGATATTAAAACTAAAATCAACTTCCTTAATTCTCACAAAGTCACAAACATGGCGGCGGAATAAAAAAAAATGACTTACCCTTTGTATATGCGCACTGCATCAACTGACGTCATAATTAATCTGAAGGAGATTTCTTCACGTTTTAATTAAGTGCTTGATTTGCATCGCCAAATAGCTTTAAAAAATACTAAAATATTTCACAATGACGTGCAATGAAATTTCAAAACAATCTATGATCGTCTTTTGTTTTTTTTTGTGGGTAACCTTAAGAAATAAAGTGCGTTCAATAAAAACCGTTATGAAGTATGCTTATGTCAAATGCAAATTTCGCAGTCACGTCGTAACTACACGATTATTATAAACATAACCTAACTTTTTATATACATTTAATTGCGATTTTCTACAAAATGCTTAATAAAACACAATTAATTAAATAAAACATTTATTTTATTACAAATACCTCGAAGATGTAAATAAAATCTTTGACAGTTGAGGCTGTTGATAGCACGCAGTAATTCAAGGTTTCAACATACGTACTAAGCTACGACGTGCCGTCATAAAATAAGAGCAAGTTCATTCGCCTTCTTGATAGCGAATTTTTTTGAACGCACCTTATATTTTATTATGAGAATCAAAGTACGAAGAAATATTATTATATGATCTGTTCTTTTTTCTATAATACCTGCCAGTGTCAAAATTCTAGGGTTTCTGGAACCCTGCTTTTATCACTAAATGTATGACGGAAATTTTCGAAATTTCCTAACATTCACCCAGTGTTGCCAACTTACCAGTTTGGTTGTTTTTTTTTTTTTTGTATTTCTGTATAATAAAATCCGTTTTTTTTTGTTTCTATAATACCTGTCAGTGTCAAAATTCCCGAGTTTCTGTTGGAACCCTGCTTTGATCACTAAATGTATGACAGAAAGTTTCGAAATTTCCTAACATTTAGGGGTACATTATATTTAGGGTTTTTTTCTAGGGTGTAACTCAAAATAAGCAACAAGTCGAGTCTTTTAAATTCTTGAACGAATTTGTTTAGTTAAATTTAGTTAATTTTCTTATAATTTTATTTTTTTATTACCTACTTATTCTAATTCTATGATTATTTAGTTGATGACAATACCGTTTTCTTAAATAAAATTCCTCCCAAAATGTATCTCTTTTCAGTGTAATAATGCGTCGTGATTTGAGTGTTCAAATCTAGTTTAGTTCTTTTTTCTTAGGGTTTTCAAGTAACTTTTAGGGTTAACAGATTCTTAGCAGTTGGCAACTATGCATTCAGGTAAAGTTACCAACATCAGAAACATTTGACAGGTATTCATTGCTATGCGTTTTGCGTTCGCTTTGAAATTCTACACGATTCCATTGGCTCAATTTCAAAGTTAAGTTCAATTCAATTCGTTTAATTTAAATCAAACCAATCAAATCACTGAGCAATGAAGCTAATGTATTTTTTCCAATAATAAAAAAAAAATACTTATAAGTTCGTTCAGAAACACTTTTATTATTATTATTATAAAAAATTGATTAATATTTCTCATGTGGATTGTCAAAAACAAAAAAAAAATCGGGAAAAGTTGTTTTATGATTGAAAATGAAAATTTTTTGTTGCGCTTGGAGGTTGGCAACGCCATGGAGAAACGGCGCGTTTATTTGAATTGTAATGGACTACATTTGTACGAATTTTTTGGTGTGCAAACTTGATGAAATGACATGGAACTAATAATAATAGTAATTAAGAAAGCCCGCAAAAATATTTTCTTGCTTGGCTTCGTTGCAATTAGAACTTTTTTTAAGAACACAATTTTTCATGATCTATGACATTCAAGACCCTTTAGGCAGAACCAGTAGATCATCAACACTGTTTTATAGATAAATATTATTATCAAATTGGCCTTCAAAGATTTTCTAATCAAAATATAAAAAATAAACATCAACTTTAACCCCTTATCTTATCTTTAATGTCATTCACAAAATGTTTAAAACAAAAATCATATGCGCCCTCTATCGAATAAAAATTCGTTCGTGGTGCATTCGTCGTATCATATCTACCGGCTTTGATCAGAAAGAAATCTTTTATTGGCCGAAAAAAAAGTTCCCTGCAATTTAGTTACAGTTTAACTTGAATCTTCAGTTTATTCTCATAGAAACAATTGTTTTTTTTATAATAGTTACTGAAAATTAAAAATTAAGTATGACTGAGATACCTGACCTTAAAAATGGATATTATTCAGACACTTATTTAAACAAAAGAAGAGAAAGTCGACGTCGAGTATAGTGCAGTGTTGGCAGACATGTGGAAATTCCTACTTTAGCAAACAATACGCAAATTAGTTGTAAGAAGTGTTGCCAACTGAAAGGATAAACTCCTTTTTGAGGTTTTTTTTTCAAATCAATACGGATTAAGGTTTTTTTTTTCTAAAAGAAGAGATTTTCTTGTGTATGTTTTTAAAACTTGCCGATGGCCTTCTTCATTTGTTTCTACTACTTCATTTGTTTCAACAATATTAAAAAAAAAAACACCATCCATTGAGCATTGAGTTTCAATTGATAGTCATATCCCAACGAGTTGCGTTGTTGTAAGATAGATTGTATGACATTCAATGACATCTGGCTATTCTCTACTATGCGATCAATAAGAAACTGTCGCTTGTCATCAGGAAAAGAAGAAATTAATTGCGCTTGCATTTTTTAAAATAATCTGTTGATCACGTGAAAGGCTCTTTGTTTTGTTACTGTTTGTTAACAATTGTTCCTGTTTGAATTTATGAGTCTACTGAACTATGCTCTAAAATCGATCGTCTTTTGTTTTTACTGTCAAATACAGAGTGATTTAAAAATTTTTTTCGACTCTTGTCATGAAATCTGGACGCCATGTCTTAGCTTACGTAAAAAATAAATCATTGCACTCCTGGATGCTGTTTTATAGTTAAGCCAAGACATGCCATCCAAATTCCACGGCGAGAGTGGATAAAAAATTTAAAAAATCACGCGGTATTGTTGCTACACATATATCTTTTAATTTTATTCATTTGTTTCTCTGCTTTGTCATCTATTCCTCCCAGTTTTTTTTTATTATCTCTACATTTACATCCGAAACATTCATTAATGTGAATATTTCACAAATAAATCGAAGCTGCTTTGTAATTTAATTTTTAAAGAGTTGGCGACACTGTGAAGTAAACGGCGCGAATATTTAAACCGCGCCTCCTTACTGTGATCACAGATAATAGATCACTCCAGATATCCAACGAGATAGGAACAACTGGACGCTCTAAAAATAGTTTGTTAAATACTCAATAGATGTCACTTGTCTGCACAAAATCGAAAACTGAACATTTGTCACAAACCGTTTGCTAATTCCGATGCACAATTGGCTCATTTACCGCCAGACGTCTCTTTTAAATAAAAGAGAAATAAGTTTAAAGTGGGACCAGGACACGATAATGTGACGTACGTTTATAATATGTTGTTAATTCACGTTTTAAACTTTGCATTACACCATTTAGTGAGAGAATTTGTACAAATTTTACATATATTTACAGATTTCGGTTTTCCACTCTGCTATGATAACAGAAGCGCCGCCACATATTTGGTGAGCTGTCTCCAAACTAACACCGAGTTTGTCTCCAAATTGGGGCGTCAATTTTAAAACATTTGAAGAGCTATCTGTCTAGTTCTATTATCTGTGCTGTGATATTCTTGTTAATTAACTTATCGTTTGGAATAGTGTAAATTCGAGTGTTTTATTTAAAAAATCAAGCACTAATTTAAAAAAATGCAATTGTAGCGTCCAAAATTTTTTTAAACACAAAATAAAATTTAAGTCCAAGCAAAACAAATGGTAATTTTATTTTCGCAGGTATGGTGAATGGTCCAGAGTGGGATGCCGCACAGAACTAAACGATGACTGGTACGACTTGCCCGAGGATACCCCATTATTAGTCAACTGCACTTGCAATCACTTATCGACAGTCGCTGTCTTAGTCGATGTGGTAGACCTAGAGGTAACAATTTCACTCATTATTTATTAATTAAAATTTATAATTCCCCACTTGCAGTACATACCAGAACCGTCCTTGCTTGAAGACATATCGAGTTACAGCTGTTTCTCAGTGTCTCTCCCTTTACTGTTAGCTGCTTATTTGATTCTTGCACTCCTCAGGGGGGCTCAGACTAATTCCAATACGATCCGCAAGAACTTAGTGCTGTGCGTCTTCTTGGCTGAGTTGTTGTATTTTGTCGCTTTGAAAGCGAGGAAAGCTACAGTCAGAAGCGAGGTAAAGATTGATTGATTTTTGATCAAATATTTGCATTTGCAATTTTCGTTTCCAGTTCATTTGCAAATTGGTTGCCATGGGTCTTCATTACTTATGGCTGGGGGCATTTGCATGGATGTTCGTCGATGCCTTGCATTTGTACAGGATGCTAACTGAAATGAGGGACATCAACCATGGGCCAATGAGATTCTATTATTGTGTCGGATATGTACTGCCAGCAATCGTAGTCAGCCTCGCTGTTGGGGTACGGGCACATCAGTACGGAAATTATTATTTGTATGTAAACCCTTGCATTGGGATTCACTACTCATTATTATTAACATGCGATTCATATTACAGCTGCTGGGTTTCTCTGTACGAGAGTGTAATTTGGAGCCTCGTGGGCCCAATCTGCCTGCTTGTATTATTTAATTTGGGCATCCTGGTTTTCGCAATAAGAGCCGCCTTCACTTTACAGGATCATGTCATGGGGTTTGGCAATTTAAGGTAAGGGTCACTTAGAAAAAAAAAATGTAAGCTCAAAGCGTTTTCGTTTTAGAACGTTATTATGGGTATCCGTGGTTGCTTTGCCGTTACTGGGGGCCACTTGGATTTTAGCCTTATTAACGGCTTCTGAAAATCACCCGTTGCTGACCCCATTGCTCTCGATAGCCGTTCTATTACATGCAGGATTTTCCCTCGGTGGTTACTGCTTTGCCAATCAAAGAGTGCGGCAGAATTTGCTGAGGTCTCTGATGCGTTGCATGGGAAAGAAAGTGCCCCTGCTTGAAACCACATCGATCGCTGGAGTGCCAAGCACAAGCAGCCAGAATATTCATGCGCAATCTGTACGTGTTCGAGTTGTTTAATATTGTAAATTATTTTGGGGAATTGCAGAGGTCCGCCTTGGCCTACCACAGCTCCGGTTTGGACCCGAATAGGAGGAACGTGGGGATTTCCACTTCAAGCACGACTTCCAGGTCAACGACCAAGACTAGCTCGAGCCCTTATCGAAGTGACACGCACCTGCGCCATACCTCAACTAGCACTTCGAATTATAACTCGACGAGTGATGTGCCTTCTTATATGAGGGGGTTTGAACATGAGACTGCTTTACATAGACATCGTGAAGGTAGAGACTTTCTTACTTTAAAATATTTTTGCAAATATTGTAATAATTGGTGTTAGATGAAAATAATAATAACTTTTGCGATGAAAACCGCTGCTTACAACAAATTGCTAATTCGCATTCAATTTTTTCCAAATTGCTTTGCAGTACCAGAGGAACCAACTCGGAGAACCCGCAGGGCTGAAAGCGACTCGGATTCAGATGGCTCCGAAGGTCGCAGCCTAGAATTAGCTTCGAGTCACTCCAGTGACGACGACGAATCTTCAAGCACAAGAAGACAACGTCCGAGGGCCTCGAATGTACGCCAAGGTTACCTCCCAAATATCACAGAGCACGTGGCTTCGAGATGTGGAACTCCCCCTGCTTTAAACATAGTCACAAACTCGCAGTTGTTCCCCTCCGTTCAGCCCATGTATGCACCGAGATGGTCAAGCCAGTTACCAGAAGCTTATCTGTCAAACACAAATCACAATGGTAAGCATCTCGATTGGGTTTCGCACACGTCAACCTTTTGGTTTTAGAGGTGGGTCGTTGGTCTGCAGAGACCGGTTCCGACAATGAGTTCTGCCACAAGAACTCACCGAATCCCCTCCCAAACCCGGATGTCACACCCGACACATGTCTACCACCGTTACAGACCGATCAGTACATGGTCAGGACGCAGTACGACACTCAGTATTTGACCAACTTAAAAAGTAATAAGAGTGATTACATGAGCAAGGTGATGGCTTCGCATGACAACATGAACTTTCAAGATTATTCCGAGAGGATGTCCGATACAGATGAGAAACATCATATTAACGACAAGTACCTTTTTCCCTATACAGGTGAATCCTGCACCATCAAAGTTAAATGAGTTTAAAGCCTCATGCGTTGTTTGTTGTTACAGCTGAGGAAGATCATGTTACAACTCATAATAATTACGTGCATCCTTCTAGTCGAATCATGTCGCCTTTAACAAACGACGTTAACAACCCGGGTAAAATTTCTCCCGGTGGAAAACTTCAGTTGATGCAATGAAAGTTTTTTTTTAGGTTTGGAGTATCATGGCTCGAGGATGGGCTCTAGGATGGGATCAGTCCTTGGCTCCCTCCATGGGTCAGTTTGCGGAAGCGTCAGAGGTTCGCCTTCACCTCTGATACCTCCGGTGTCCATGATGCATACGAGTCATCACGCAGAGCCCACTCAGTAAGTTCCAATCAAATATTACTTTAAATTAACACTAACCCTCGTGCTTTATTAAAACAAATCTTATAGATGGTGTTGGGAATATGGCACTAACAAATAGCTTAATTCCCGAGGCAGGGCTTGGTGGTAAGGCTGACGCTTAACACTTAACACATCTTTTAACTTATTACAATTTTCACAGGAAAGAAGAAGCAAATGAGGAAACCTCGGTTTAATATCCATCATGTACAATACGCTCATGAAAATGTTTGTTTTGAAGACTGCTACCACTCATACAAGTACCGTACCATAACTTTCTCGTTCAGGTTACTTTCTTCATTGAAGGCGGCTAAAGCAATGATGAACAGGGTCGGCCATGTTTGTGCATCAGGGCCTGACTTTCTTTAATCGACGAAGTAACTGGTGGGCACTAGATTTAATTCGCCCCTCCCCCCCTCCCAAAACAATTTGGCCTTACAAGAAAAACATTAAGATCTGATTTGATGTATCGTTTCATTTTTAGAACCCGTATATTCATTACGAAATTGTAACGATAGCTTTACGAATACTCTCATGTATATTTTTACAAGTGTAATTGCCATAGTTTATAATTAATTAGGTTTACGGAGTTAGTAATTTAATTTAGCCATCGTACAAGACTTTATAATCATTCACGTATTTATGTCGTCACACATTCCATTGGAAACGAATGCTCATTTTTTTTCCCTTAGTTTTAAGTTCCGTTGCGTTTGTGCATAGAGTTGTAAATATATTGATGCAGTTCCCCCCTTCTCCAATTTTGTGTGTGAATATCTCATGTAAAAGTAGAGCTTATTTTTGAAATTTGTTTTGGGTGTAGTTGTTAAAGGATTTAGTTTTCAGTAAAAACTGGCACTACTAAACATGGTACTACTTCAGACTGAATTCCATTAAAAAAGAAAATAAAAGTAATAATAAATAAGCTACACCATGTTAAATTGTTCTTTTATGCTTGTCCTTGAAAAGTGATGGTGTTATTTTCTGTAGATATTTTTATACCTATTGTATAAGTACGTAGTTTTTTTTTAGCTGCAGTGAATAGGATATTTTTACGAATCGATCCCAGTGCCTGAGCTTTTTGGATGAATTTTTTTTGTATAAAAATTTGAAAAACGAAGGGTTAAAAAGGATAAGATCTCAAGTTTACTATTTCTCTTTCGTTTTAGCTTAGTTGTAATGTTTCCGTCTATGAACCGTACTTGCGTGTGTAATTTTACGTTTATGTATTGACTGTGCAATTTCACATTCCATTTTTTTTTTTGTAATAATATGTACTTTTTATTTTTGTACTTAGTGAATATTGTGATTTTTACATTAAATATTTATATCCGTTCAAAGTTTTTCATTTAAACCTTAAATGAAAGAGGTGAATACAAAAAAAATGAAGAGAATTTAAATTTAATTTTTTTTTGTTATTTTGAATAGTGCATGGAACTTGCTCTTTTAAGTTTTAACAAACGATCGTCTTTTGCTTGTGGAATACAATGGACCTAAAAAACACTTACTAATACAGGGTGACAAAAAAAAATAAGTAATGGTGTAATCTACTTGTTCTAGGGCCACAAACTTGGCTAATCACAATGCTTTTTTTCCATTAATTTTACTTTATCTTTTAGTTTGTGTTTGATCTTTCATTTGATTTCTTTTTCATTCTGATTTTCTCCTCGTTATAATAATATGAGATTAATTTTCAAAAAAAAAAAACATTGACATACATCAGTGCTACAAATTGAAACAGTCACTCTTTTCATTTTTTATTTGCTTCCTCTTTGTTTCTTCTGAATTGATTTTCGTTTTCCTTTTTTAGACTTCAGATCACATTTTTTATAAAACACGAAAAAAAGTTTGCAATTCACCCGTCACATGTCGCTGTTGTAAACTAAATGGAAGAAAACTGACAACCGACAACCTGCCATAAATATGGCAGGTTGTCGGTTTTCGTCTTTGCAGAAAAAGTCGCATTTGTGAAATCTTTTATTTTTTCCCGCTTTTTACAAAAAAAAAATCATCTTTTGTTTATTTTATAATATGAAAGAGAGTGAAAAAAAAAGGAAAGAATACAAAAGTTTGCAATTCGCCCATCAGATGTCGCTGTTGTAATATAAATGGAAGAAAACTCCGCGTATGGCAAATTGTCGATTTTCGTCTTTACAGAAAAAGTCACAACTGTGAAATCTTTTATTTTTTTTTCCCGCTTTTTCCAAAAAAAATCATCTTTTGTTTATTTGTTTTTTTTTTATAATATGAAAGAGAGTGAAAAAAAATGGAAAGAATACAAAAGTTTACAATTCGCCCGTCAGATGTCGCTGTTGTACAAAATAAGTGGAAGAAAACTCCGTGTATGGCCAGTTATCGTCTTTTGTTTTTCGTCATTTCTTGCAGAACAAGTCGATAAGGTTGCGAAATCGATCGTCTTTTGTCTTTGTTTTTCACCTTCTTATAAAGAAAATCGTCTTTTGTTTTTGTATATAATACGAAAGAGAGTGAGAAACGGAAAGGATACAAAAGTTTGCAATTCACTCGTGAGATGTCGTTGTTGTAAAATAAATAGAACTTTTTGCTCGTTCGTCCTTTTTTTGCGTCATTTGAAATCTCAGTAGATCGTCTTTTGTTTTTTTTCCATTAAACGTCGTGCCGATCATCTTTTGTTTTTTCTGCCATTAAAAGTCGTGCCGTTGATCTTTTGTTTTTGTTTTTTTTTTCGCTTTTTCCTTGTTGAAACTCGCTTTTGTTATTCGTCTTTTGTTTTTTTTTTTAAATTTTACGATTTATTAATTGAAAAAGTTGATCGTCTTTTTTTTCAGTTTTCCAGTATTGAAACTCACTCAACGCAATTGACTTTTTCCTACGTCATTTGTTTTTCTGTTTTACAAATTAAAAATCTCGATCGTCTTTTGTTAGTTTGTTTTTCTTTTTTTTTTGTCTTTTAATTTAAATCTCAATCGATCGTCTTTTGTTTTTCTCTGCCATTAAAAGTCGTGCCGACTATCATTTGTTTTGTTTTGTTTTGTTTCACTCTTTTCTTGTTGAAACCCACTTAACATAATCGAGTTTGTCATTCGTCTTTTGTTAGTTTTTTTTTCTTTTTTGTGTAATTTGCAATCTCAGTTGATTTTTTGTTTTTTGTTTCTTCGTTAAAAGTCGTGTCGATCATCTTCTGTTTTTTTTTTTTTCAAATTAAAATTGAACGCAATTTTTAACTTAAAAGCTCACTCGATCGTCTTTTATTATTATTATTATTATTATTTAATTGAAGAAAGTCGATCGTCTTCTATTTCAATTTTACAATATTGAAACTCACTCGACACAATCGACTTTGTCGTTCGCCTTTTGTTTTTCTATTTTACAAATTGAAAATCTCGTTCGTCTTTTGTTTGCTTATTCTTCTTTTCTTTTTTAATTGAAATCTCAGTCGATCGTCTTTTGTTTTACTTTTTCTTTCATTTAACATAATCTTTTTTTTTTCTTTTTTATGTCATTTAAAATCTCAGTCGATATTTTCTTTTTTTTTTTTATTAAAAGTCGCGAAGCTGCGTGTCAGTCATCTTTTATTTTTTTCCAAATTTCTTGTCAAATTACAACTCTTGACACAATCGACTCTGTCGATTGTAATTTCTTTTGTTTTTCGTCTTATAAAGAAAATCGTCTTTTGTGTTTGTGTATAACACGATAGAGAATGAGAAATGGAAGAGGTACAAAAGTTTGCAATTCACTCGTCAGATGTCGCTGTTTTTCATTTGTCCTTCATTAAATTTTTTCATTTACATTTTCTCCTTGCCACACGGTCGCGACATTTTTCTAATTTGCATTTACGCGTTTTCTTAATGTAAGTCTTGTTGGTAGTCGAGATTGTGATCATCTTTTGCTGATCAGGACCCGATTAGGGCCGAAATAGCTATACAGAGGAGGTTCGGGGGACAGAAGTTTGCACATTTTCTCCTTATTTTTCCCTTATCTCTTTCATTCAAACAGTGATTCTTGAGTACTTTATACATAGGAAAACTAGTTTTTTTTTATTCTTGAAAGTTTCCAGTTTTTTTTTTCTTCTTTATTTTCACAACTTAGGTGTGTAAGTATACTTATCTTTCAACTGTATTAAAGCACCAAAATAAAGCAGCAATTTTATTTTCGCTCTGTGTGTGAATCGGATGAATTAATCTGGACTATTTATTTTAGATTTTTCGCCTTTGGGCGACGTTTTGTGAACAAGTTGGCGATGAAGTCATTAGTGAGACGCAGGCAAGCACGGCGAAGAAGTAATTTGCATTAGCATGTCGCGATTAGTGCGAATACTATCGGCGACGTTATGAATACTCGCTGTCAAGTAATTTAATGTGTTTATGAAAACACTACTTGGTTCGTATGGCCCCGCAAAAAGAAATATAAATATATTTCCTTCGTCTTGACTTTGTCTTTCACACATCACGACCACTTATGGGTTTCAAACTTAAATGATACGGATCGCGTTTTTTAAATGACGCGAGTCCAACCGCTTCAAAATTAAACAACGCAATCATCGCAATTATCTGGATTCTCATTTGTTTACTCTATTCCGTAGATAAGCGAATGATTCAGGTTTTCGTACTGCAAACGCTTACGTGATCGTGATCGAAGATACACCTGAGCCTCGTTTAATATAAAAGCTACGCGCGCACTCGAACTATAATTTATTTATTAAACAATCAGTACAAAGTTAACTTAGGGCTCAGGTAAGGCTACTTTTCGTTTGGCTTGAGCCGATCATATTTGAGTTTTCTTTGAATTAGCGATGGAAGGAAGCTTCGTGCATTTCTACCTCTTCACAGACCCAAACGATTCCGAAGGCGTCCGAATCAACTCGCTCAAAACCAACAAATTCCCCATCGATCCAAGCCTGCCGGTGAAAATCCTGTGCCATGGGTGGTTGGATGACAAAAAGTCTTACTGGTACGAACCTACGGTCTCTGCGTACTTAAAAAAGGGTGGCGTGAACGTGATCGTAACCGATTGGGGCAAGTATGCGAAGGCCTGGTACGGTACTTCCCTTAAAGCGGTCAGGGCCGTGGGGTATTTCATCGCCTTGCTCATCACCGAGTTGTCTCAGATTTATGGGATTCCGTTTGAGAATTTTCATGTCGTTGGGCATTCCCTTGGGTCTCATATAGCTGGATTCGCTGGTAAGAACTTTCATCGTCGTTTCTTGAAAGATACTTAGAGGTCTGAGTTTCTAGGATTATTTGAGTAAGAGTAAATTGAGTTTAGTGAGAATAGAACTAGATTATAATTCTAGGGGCACCTCAAAGCAACAAAATCAAGGAAAATTTAATTTACAAGAAAAAGTTTTATATATATTTTTTAATTTTTGAGTGATACGGAAGTTGAGGAAATGACTAGGGAGGGGCGAGCCTCGTCAAACGCTTTTAACTTAAAATGTGCTTAAAATACTAAATTCCTTCCAATTAATCTAATCTAAGGAAGTGGATGTTTATTTTTACTTGTTATTTAAACTAGTTTCAATTTTCATAATTCTCCAACTAAAGGATTAGGTAACTATTTGAGTTTTTCGTGGAATGTACTTTCTATATTTACATTATCTCTATTTTCTTAAATTTTTATTAAATATCACGGTAACGACATTTTATTTACTTAACTTCATATTTTTTTAAATACATAAATTGTTGCTGTCCTTGTTTTGTTTTGCTTTTGTTTTAATTTTGAGATACAATCGCCTTTTGTTTGCTTATTTGAATGAAGTGGATTAAAAAAAAACAAAGAAAAAAACAATTGCATAATACCGGGTGATAATAAATTGTTGTTTTTCACTTCTCTGTTATTTTGTATAGTGCATGGCTTTTGTTTTAGTTTTGAAATTCGATTGCCTTTTGTTTGTTGAATTGAATGATATGGAAAAAGAAGCTGACTGAACTTGGTTTACAATATTACATAATTTATCTTATAAAGAGCGTTGTGTTGGCCATGAAAATTTAATTGTGAACCATGACAGTCAGTGTTGCAAATCGTAGCAATTTGTCACTACAATAGCGACACTTTTAAGCTCGTAGCGACGTAGCGGCGCTTGCCGCGGAATGAACCAAAAGTAGCTATTTTTTTACGGATCTAAAATAAATTAAAACAGGGTGGGTTATAAATAAAAAAACAAATTAAAAAAAAAGTAGAAAAGTCCTAAAAAATACATTAAAGTTAAAGAAAACGGAAACAAAAGACGGTCGGTTTTTCAGCGCAATTCACTAGATTATGATATTTTTTTTTTATATTGGGAAGAATGGTGAGAAAGCAATGAAAACAAAATAATAAAAATTCAAAAATAATCAAATTAAAAAATTATAATAACAAAAACAAAAAAACAAGCGAATTTTTAATTTATTAATATTTAAAAACCAACAAGAACAAAAGACTATCGACTTTACAAAACAATTCAGTATTAAAAGAAACGAAAAAAAAAACTTTTGACATCTTTCGATAGGTGGCACTGTTGAATGTCCAATAACAACGCATTACGCAATCTTTTCTTGTCACTGTTCAGAAATTATTGTCAGTCGAAACTCAATCAAGGTGGTTTTTCAATTTGTCAAAAACCAGTGAATCACCTCCATAGAAACAAATGAAAAGAAGACTACCGGCAAGTTTCAACAGATAGCGTTGTTGAATAACGCTATCGATAATTTTAAAAACATACGCAGGGGTTATTTTAATAGAAACTTTGAGAAATTGTGGAGCGCATTCGTATTATACAGGATGCCCATTTTAAATCGTGACTCCTGAAGGTTTTAGAAAAGGCAACCCGTCAATCAAAACGGAAACAATTTCGTGCTTTCCATTAACCGAAACTAGAATGAATTTCCTATTTTCAATTTCGATAAATGTATTATTTGTTACTGAATTTTATTTAATGATAAATACGTTAAATATTTAGAAACTAATACACCTGTAAAGAAATTGTTAAAAACCGTTATTTGAGAATTTTTATTATTTAAGTCAAGTAGCGACCATTTGGCGACTTTCTTAGGTTTTGGTAACGAAATCAGCGACTTTCGTTTCTGATTGTGGCGATATTTCACTCCCACCGGTTGGCAACACTGATGACAGTTGTCAATTTAACATTTCAACTTGCCATTTCTAACCTTGAACCTTGCTTTCGAGGTGTCGAACTCAACAGTACGATAAGGCGACACAAGATTGTGACCTATCGTAATAAACGACAAAAGACACTAAGGATGAGATCTATTGTGAAAAACGAAAAAAGATAATAAGAAAATAAGATTTACAACAAATAATCAAAATTGTGGTATGTTCACAGTAAGCACCTCGTCACGGCCAACTTCGACGCCAAATTTAAAAGAACACCCGATACTACCAGGTGATAAAGAAAGTTGTTAAGGTTTTCTTTTTTAAAAGCAACTTTCAGTTTGATTTCTTTTAACCGTCATTTGTTTTTACTAAACACCTGTTTCGTGTCACTTTATTTACTTAAAATTGAAATTCTAAATAAATTATCGTTCTACATCTTCTTCTTAGATTTTGTTTATTATCAACAGGGTAAAGAACGGAGCTTTTGTTTTTGAGAATCGATTGCCTTTTGTTATTTGCAGCAACTAGTGTTGCCAATATGCGTTTGAATATTCAACTTCAATAATCACTAAAAGTCACCAGACGCAGAAAATAATTCACTAGAAACAAATGCCGCCAAGAAAATTAAATTGTGCTTCCTGTGATATGTCGGCAACGGTGTTATCAATTGTTTAAATATTCCATTTAAGAACGTTAGAATTGGCAACACTGACTTCTGCACGAAAGAACTAACCTCGACATAAAAGACCACTAAAATTACAAAAAAAGAAAACGTTTGTTAAAAACTTACAGTCAATCAAAAGACGATCGATTGTTTAACAAATGCAAGAAACAAAAGAATGTTCAAATTTCACTAGAAATAAATGCCGCCAGGAAAATTAAATTGTGCTTCCTGTGATATGTCAGCAACGGTGTTTTCAAATATTTAAATATTCTGTTTAAGCACGTTAGAATTGGCAACACTGATCTCAGCATGAAAGACCTAACCTCAAAATAAAAGACCACTAAAATTACAAAAAAAAACGTTAGTTTAAAAACTTACAGACAAATAAAAGACGATCGATTGTTTAACAAATACAAGAAACAACAAAATGCTGAAATTTCACTAGAAACAAATGCCGCCAAGAAAATTAAATTGTGCTTCCTGTGATATATCGGCAACGGTGTTATCAAATGTTTAAATATTCTATTTAAGAACGTTAGAACGTAACCTTAACATAAAAGACCGAAAAAAAAAGAAAAACGCGAGTTTCCATTAAAAACTTCAAACAAACAAAAAACGATCGATTGTTTAACAAATGCAAAAAACAACAAAATACTGAAATTTCGTTAGAAACAAATGCCGCCTAGAAAGTTGTGTGCTGTGCTCCCTGTGATATGTCGACAACGGTGTTATCAAATATTTAAATATTCTATTTAAGCACATTAAAATTGGCAACACTGATCTCAGCACGAAAGACCTAACCTCAACATAAAAGACCGATAAAATTACAAAGAAGAAAACGAGAATTCATGATTTTCGTTAAAAACTTACAAACAAACAAAAGACAATCGATTGTTTAACAAATGCAAGAAACAAGAAATGTTCTTTTTGCGTCAAAAAAAAGGAAAGAAAAACAAGAGACGCTCAAATTTCAATTGAGTATCGACTTTTCCTTCGTAAAAAAAATACAGTCAATTACAGAGAAATTTACGAGAATCGCTTTCTTTTCCTCGAAAAACTAGAAAAATATATATCAATAAATAAATACGATTGATGGTAAGAAAGAAAGAAGACTTTTGAATCTTGTTCTCTTTTTGTTCAAAAGAGGGCATAAGTCGTCATTCGTAATTATTTTTTTTTCTCGTTTTCTTCTTTCTGAAGTTTGCCGAAAACGACGTTTTCGTAGTTTGATTTCTAAAGTAGTTTTTAGTACTAATTTAGAAGGTTTCGAACTCTTTTCAACTGACGGCCGGGGGAAAAGTTCACCGAGGAATTGGCAACACTTGGCGAGAAACCACAGCGTAAGTAATTGCCCAGTCGCGACACTTAAACGTCAATGTTAAATTTGACCGCCCAGTCCATCTTGATTAATTGTCCAATTTGCAAGTCGATGGGTATCAAACAAAATGGCGTTTGTGACAGATATATTCAAGTGTCGCTAATTTGTAGATTCTTACATTGTGGATCATCGCCAATTAACGTCCTTTTATAAGGACTACTAAACCTTGATTGTTTTGATTCAAATGAGTTCGGTCTTACATATCTGAACTCACTGGAAGTTATTTGAAATTTTCACAGTCACCAGAACTAGTGGCAAAATGACTGAATTGGCAACACTGGCAGCAAGTAAATTGTAAAAGATCTTAACACAACTACACTTTAATGAAATTTCAATTAACGTTTTTAAATATAGCATAGAAACAATTGGTTTTATATTAATATTCGATCAGCGGTCGTTCTCATCGATCACATAAATATGACATTTCAACGATGATTACAGTTTCCTGTAATCGAAGCTAGATTTTGAGCGTCGTAGGTTCTAGCTTTAAAACACTTAATGCTCGCCATTGCACACTCAAAATCAAGAGTCTGTTTCAATTTTAACAAATTCAAATTTTGGCATGGAATGTGTCTGTACAGGCAGGTCTTTTTTCCGAATCCTTGCTTTGTTTCTTCTTTTCATCGTCTGTACCTCTTCATCTTGTGTATTAACTCTTATGTTAACTTGTATTCCCTTGTGTCTTCTTTTGTTTATCTGATCATCCGCTGATTCATTCGGCTCATCTTGTTCAGAAGTTACCACTGAATCACAAACTATCATTTCTATGGGGTGAGCACTCGAGTGTGATGGAATATCTTTTTTCTTGAATAAATTTTCAAACAACCCCAGACGACGCCTTTTCTTGCGAGATTCTCTTTTTGGCGGAGGTTTCTTTTGACAGTCAAAGTTATGAGGGCACACTTCGAGTTTTAGCTTCAAGGTACCTCCGACTAATTTGTATTTCACTAGGTTCTCTGTATCATTTTCGAGCTGCAACAAAAGATGAGCTACAATTGTTTAAATAAAGATTGTTTCTTTTTAATCTGGGGTCGAAGTTGGCCATGAACATTTAATTGTGTACCATCATCATCATGACAGTTGTCAATTTGACATTTCAACTTGCCATTCCTAACCTTACTTTCGAGGTGTCGACCTCAACGGTACGATAAGACGACACAAGAATGTGATCTATTGTAACAAACGAAAAAAGATAATAAGAGAATAAGATTTACAACAAATAATCAAAATTATGGTATGTTCACAGTAATCATATTCAGGCTTAACACCCTTGAATAACGTGAATAATCGAATTCAGCTTTAGGTATTACTCATAACCAAACTTTGGATATTTCGGAGCGTTGCCATGTCTACGCAATGAATCCGCACTTTTCATTGGTCCGCGTATTGCGTAACCATGGCAACGCTCCGAAATGTCCGAAGTCTGCGTGACATAACCTCGCACGTAAGCCAAAACAATGTACATACAATCACGATTCATACTCACATCGAAATGATCTTCACAAACGTATTTTATGCTTTTGGGTGCAATCAAGTCTCGTTTCATCGCTCTGCACCATTTCTTTCTTCTCTCTTTATCCAGGGGTACGTGAAAGAAAATTTTGTCTGGCGTTTTGATCGTCGTGCTGACGCAATTTGGCACAACACAGTATTTGTAGCAGCCCTTTTTAGTTTCGTTCATTGTTTACTAATCACGTCCGATATTGATTCAATGAACGAAAGTACATGCAAGTAACCCCAAAGGCTACTATTTGTTGTAAGGCGTTCGTGTTTTGTTCTGTGCATTCCGGATCCAGACGGCCGGCAGCGGCCATGGTATAAACGTGTAAGGTGTGTTTACGCGCATGCTGATGACGTGTATTGGAGAGTTTCTAAAAAAATATCGACGAGCTTTCATTTGTTTCTTTGTATTTCATCTTTTTGTGACCAAAAAGAATGAAATAAATCAAGCTTCGTTTGTTTCTTTGTATTTCTTTATTCTTTTGTTCCTTTTCGTAAGAAGATTTCCAGAACGAAGTTTTTGAAAATCAAATTTCATTTGTTTTTTTTTTAATTTCAATTATTTTGTGCTGTTTTTCTATAAACAAAAAAAGTCGACGATTTCTAATGAAAAGCTTTTGACAATCCAGCTTTCATTTGTTTCTTTGTAATTAATTTTTCTTTATGTCTAAAAGCATTAAATAAATTAAGCTTTCATTTGTTTCATCGTATTCCTGTATTTTTTTGTTTTTTATTTGTAAGCAGAAAAAAATAAATAAGAAAATAAAATAAATAAATAATAATCGATGATTTTCGGAACGAAATTTTTAAAAAATCAAAACTTCATTTGTTTTTTAAATTTAATTATTTTCTGCATTTTCTATAAACCAAAAGAAATCGACGATTTTCAATAGAAAACTTTTAACAATCTAACTTTCATTTGTTTCTTCGTACTTTATTTATTTTTCTTGTGAGTAAAAAACCAAATGTTTACATTTGTTTTTTTTTAAATTTCATTACGTTGTCGTTTTGTTTCTGTGAGGAAACTAGTAAAACTAAAACTAAATGCATAAATCAAGCTTTCGCTTGTTTCTTTGCCTTTCATTATTCTTTTGTTTGTTTCTTTTTGTAAACAAAAGAAAATAATACCGAATGAAGAATCGGCGATTTCCGGAAGGAAATTTTTTGAAAATCAATTATTCATTTGTTTTTCTTTTAAATTTAATTATTTTCTGTTGTCTTTCTGCAAAAAAAATTAACGATTTCGAATGGAAAGCTTTTGACAATCTAATTTCATTTGTTTGTTTATATTTTATTTCTTTTTGCGAGTAACAAATAAATTAAACTTTCATTTGTTTCTTAGCATTTCTTTACGTTTTCGTTTCTTTCTGCGAGAAAACTAAACTAATCTGAAAATGTAAAACTAAATAAATTAAGCTTTCATTTGTTTCATTGTATTTCTATATTCTTTTGTTCTTTTCGTAAGCAAAAAAAAAAAACAAATGAAGAATCGACGAACTTAGGAACGAAATTTTTGAAAACCAAATTTTTATTTCCTTTTTTAAATTTAATTATTTTCTGTTGTTTTTCCATAAATAAAAAGAATTCGACGATTTTCAATGGAAAGCTTTTCACAATCTAATTTTCATTTGTTTTTTCAAATTTATTTATTTTCTGCTGTCTTTCTACAAACAAAAAAAATCGATGATTTCCAATGTATAACTTTTGACAATCTAGCTTTCATTTGTTTCTTTTTCGTATTTTGTTTCTTTTTGCGAGTGAGAAAGCAAATAAATCAAGCTTTCATTTGTTTCTTTGCGTTTCATTACGTTGTCGTTTTGTTTCTGTGAGGAAACTAAAGTAAAACTAAAACTAAATGCATAAATCAAGCTTTCGCTTGTTTCTTTGCCTTTCATTATTCTTTTGTTTGTTTCTTTTTGTAAACAAAAGAAAATAATACCGAATGAAGAATCGACGATTTCCGGAAGGAAGTTTCTTGAGTCAATTATTAATTTGTTTTTCTTTTAAATTTGATTATTTTCTGTTGTCTTTCTGCAAAAAAAAAATCGACGATTTCGAATAGAAAGCTTTTACAATCTAACTTTCATTTGTTTCTTTATATTTTATTTTATTTTTGCGACTAAAAAAACAAATAAATCAAGCTTTCACTTGTTTCTTTACATTTCATTACGTTTTCGTTTTTTCCGTGAGAAAACTTAAACTAAACAAAAAATGTGAAACTAAATAAATTAAGCTTTCATTTCTTTCATTGCATTTCTATATTCTTTTGTTCTTTTCGTAAGCAGATAAAAAAAAAACAAATGAAGAATCGTCGAATTTAGGAACGAAATTTTTAAAAATCAAATTTTCATTTCCTTTTTTAAATTTAATTATTTTCTGTTGAATTTCTACAAAAAAATCGACGATTTCCAATGGAAATCCTTTGACAATTTTATTTTCATTTGTTTCTTTGCATTTCTTTATGATTTCGTTTCTTTCTGTGAGAAAACTAAAAATCTAAATCTAAATAAATTAAGCTTTCATTTGTTTCATTGCATTTCTATATTCTTTTGTTTCCTTTTCGTAAGCAGAAAAAAAAACAAATGAAAATCGACGACTTCCGGAATGAAGTTTTTGAAAATCAAAGCTTCATTTGCTTTTTCAAGTTTAATTATTTTCTGTTTTCTTTCTACAAAAAAAAATTGACGATTTCCAATGGAAACCTTTTGGCAACACAGCTTTCATTTGTTTCTTTCTATTTTATTTTATTTTTTTGTGACTGCAAAGAATTAAATAAATCAAGTTTTCATTTGTTTCTTTGCATTTCATCACGTTGTCGTTTTGTTTCCGCGAGGAAACTAACGTAAAACTAAAACTGAAAATCTAAAACTAAATGCATAACTCAAGCTTTCATTTGTTTCTCTGCCTTTTATTAAATTTTCGGTTTTGTTTCTATGAGAAACTATAATAAAACTAAAACCAACAGTTCAAAACTAAATGCACGAATCAAGCTTTCTCTTGTTTCTTTGCGTTTCTTTATTCTTTTGTTTGTTTCATTTTGCAAACAAGAGAAAATAATAACAAGCGAAGAATCGGCGATTTCCGTTTTTTGAAAATCAAATATCTATCTGTTTATTTGAATTTAATTAAATAAAATTCTAAAATTTATTAAATAACTTATTGTATTGTATTGACAAATTTAGTTCTAAACCATACAAATCTACAAGGCGTCTGAGTTGGCAGTACTGTTTTTTTTTTTTTAATTTTTAAATAGTACAGCTGGAGTAACTTCTGGTTGTTGACGGCCACAGTTGGCGGCTTGACAGTGACAGCCAAGCGCCATTTTACATTTCAAATTCAAATTAATTTTTATTCACATAACCTACAATCTGTCGCTCTTCACGTCAAAAATAAATCAACAAAACTGTAACCGGATATTACAGTGTTGCAAATAATCGAATAAAGAAATGCTCTTAATTGTATTGCCAACTCAAGCAGTTTTTCTTGACCACATTGTGGCTCTGTTTTGATTAGAGTCTAGCTCTCAATGATACACAGAGTTGGCAACACTGTTTACAGGTGTTGTTGGTAAAAAAGAACACGATTTTTATGTTTGGCGAACAATGCTTGTTATTTTATGACGAAAGTTACCACAAAATTAAAAAAAAAATAACTAAATTAGTTATTATTAAATAAAAAATTACCAAATATGTCATTGAAGCGGTCAGACATGTTTGAATTTACTAAAATTTGTTTGAAATCTCGACGTCCAGTCACCAGATCTAGTGACAAAATCACTAAATTGACAACATTGGTTAAGAACGTAAACGCTGTATGAGTGAGAACGTAAACATTTCATAATAGAGATGCATTCTCGTTCATAATCGCCGTATTAATGAGACATTTGAGAGCTGCGCGGCTATGAACCAACTGAGCACACCTTATATATTTATACCATGGCAGCTAGCAGCTAATAGGAGAAATGACGTCATGTCGCTAGGGTCAACCAAACAAAAACAAAACTATTGTCACATGCAACTTTTGAAGTCTTCTTTCAATAATTGTTGCACAATTTTATATCAATTTCCTTTATCTTTCTTTTCTTTCTTAAAAAAACTAAACGTCTCCATTGCGCCTTCGTCTTTCGTTGAAATTTTCCAATAAATTTAAAGAAAACTTAAAAAATAAAAAAACAAAAACAAGGCGATTATAAATTTAAGGTCGTCAACAGTTATGTTTATTTAAGCTTAAGTTTGTTTAAACTAGTTGTCAGACTTCGGCGTTTCTTATGACATTTCAGAGCCGGACAATACTTAAGTTAAAACGTTATGAGTTATTAATCGTTATCATTAATAACTATAACACGTGCTATACATATTAATGATACCGATTAATAATTTTTAAATTAAATTCATTTATGCGTACTTCTTTAATTTAGGTAAAAAGCTGTTTGCAAGATACACATTTCTGTATAGTAGTCTGATAATTAGTCGTGTATTGACTGCAATTCTTATTATTTTTTTCATCATGTCATTTTCGTTGATTTACGACTTATTAACGGATTGGTGGGCGTAAACAATTTTCTTTTGATAGGAGTAATAAAAATAGTCTGGAAAATTATCGGAGAACTTATAATTCTAGGTTTCATCAACTTAAATGTGCGCACGAGACAAAACAAGTCCGGCCCTGAAATGTCCTAACAAACGCCGAAGTCTGCTTATAAATTTATGATCGCCGACAAATATTATTTAATCTTTTAATCTGTTTTTTGATCGTTTGATCGATGAGTACATACATACTTCCTTATCTCATTTAATCTGTGTTATTTAATAAAACCTTTCCTCGACTTGTTAATAATTTTGTTTTTGAATTTTTACAGACGATCGCATTTCGTAATCAGACTGTATTTTCAAAATTCGTTCATTTTAGGAAAGAACGTAATTCTAGAAAAAAAGCGAAAAATCGGCCGGATCACAGGACTAGACCCGGCTGGACCTTCTTTCATAGGGAAACCCCCGGAGGAGCGGCTGTGCTCCGACGATGCGACGTTCGTTGACGTCATCCACACCGACGCAGGTGGGGCCGGGTACAAAGATTCTTTGGGGCACGTCGATTTTTACCCGAATGGAGGAACGAAAAAACAAAATGGCTGCAAGTCTTTGGACTGTAAGTACATTTGCGGAAACGAATTGATAAGATAACACCAATAGTTTCCTGAATATTTTTCTTGCGAAATTTCGTCGCTATCTAATTTTTTCTGATACGCGGAATGCTTAATAAGTATTTGATTATCGAAATTTCATTTTAGTGGGATGCAGTCATAAGAGAGCCCCCATCTACTTTGCTGAAAGTATAAATACTTCAGGATTCGTAGCTGCAGCTAGTAACTCGTATAAAGAGTTTCTAGAAAGGTCGTACAGTAACAAAATCGTGTCGACGATGGGAGAATTCGCTGATAGAAATCTCAGGGGTGATTTTTACTTGAACACGAATCCACAACCACCTTATGCCATGGGCGTTTTACATCCGGACCAATAAATTATTTATTATTATTAATTGGTTATTTTATTTATCATTGAGAACTAATATCTCAGCTAAAAGTCATCACACTACAATGCACACGCTCGCCCTTAAAAGATGACTGACGACCTAAATCCTTGCTTTACTTGTAAATGTTAGTGTCGTGACAGAGGTACAAATATGTCTTAACGATATTAGCTTTTTTGTTTCGATTGTAAAGATCCATGAAGAATGTTTGCAGTTCATGTGGTGTTCCAATCGTCCGTGCCCACCTCTAATAATAATGGACTTAAGCTGAGGTTAAGCAGAGCTTAAGTGGTTGGTGCAACCAATCGAATATCAGTATAATTAGTTACTGTTGAGGCTCGATAGATGGCGTCGTAAGCAACTATCCTTAAGGTTGCAATTATTTTGGTTTATTGACCGTTCATATTCGTTTGTTTATGTGAAAAGTAAACTTTACTCTTTATGTTTATTAAAATTATATCTATTTTTAATATTAAAAATTAAATGCCTTATATTAAAAGTAAAGCCATCTGACGAAGTTTAATTCATATTGCAGTGCCAGAAAAAATTGCAATTAAAGTTCGATAGATGGCGCTACTTTCGACGCCACGACACTACATTTTTAAGGTTAAAAATGCGTATCAATTTTCGTTTATCTAATTTTGATTTTTGTGACAGTTAAAAGATGGCACCACATTTATGCTATTTGTTTGACAGCGATAACGACAGACAGAATTTCGTTTCTTTGTTTTAATTATCATCATGGCAGAAAAACGCAACAATTGTTCGAATCATATTGCACAGATGGAGTTACTTTCTACAAGAGACCAAAGTCCCTAGATAATATCGTTTTTTTTTTAAATTTGTCATCGAAGTTGGCAATGACAAGGTGTGAACATACCACAATTTTGATTATTTATCCATTCTTAGTGACTTTTTCGTTTATTACTATGGATCACATTCTTGTGTCGCTTTATCGTTGAGTTCGAAACCTAGAAAGGAAAGTTAAGAGTGGCAAGCTCAAATGTCAAATTGACAACTGTCATAATGTTGATGGTTCAAATTAAATTTTCATGGCCAACTTCGACGTCAGATTAAAAAAAAAACATCTTTATTTTAACAATTGCAGCTCATCTTTTGTTCCAGCTTGAAAATTACACAGAGACCTCGTGAAATACAAATTAGTCGGGGGTACATTGTTGTTAAAATTGGAATGGCAAGTTCAAATGTCAAATTGACAACTGTCATAATGATGATGGTTCACAATTAAATTTTCATGGCCAACTTCGACGGTAGATTAAAAAAAGCACTCTTTATTTTAACAATTGAAGTTCATCTTTTATTACAGCTTGAAAATGACATAAAGACCTCGCGAAATACAAATTAGTCGGGGGTACATTGAAGTTAAAACTGGAATGGCAAACTCAAATGTCAAATTGACAATTGTCTTGATGATGTTGGTTCACAATTAAATTTTCATGATCAACAGTCGACGCCGGATTAAAAAAAACACTTTTTATAAAGTACAGCTATGGAGACGCCATTTTCTGGCTAATGATGCGCGGGAATTTCAAAACGTACATTTTGGATGATTGTCATGACATTGGAAAATACATACACGCCAATTTTTTTTTGACCGGAAAGAAAGAAAGAAAAAATTAATTAAAGTTCGCCTGGCCCTCATCTTAAACAAACGTTTCATTTAAAAATACTGGTGTGGGTGTAAGTGACGGTGCTATGAGTATTTCACGGATGTAATACCGAGACAGGAAAATTAAATTAAAGGAGAAATGCGAAATTAATTATCAAGTTGGCGTCAGCCGTTACAGTTTTTATTAATTGGATGTTATCACTGGATAAAAGAAATATCCCAAATTCTTTTGACGGTACTTAAAAACATTCTGAGAAAGTCGTAGATGAGTTCTTCCAATTTTCTAGCAAAAACTCCACAAATTATAACACACGACACAGCACCGTCACAGATGAACGAATTATGACGCGCTTCCCACAAAACAAAGCAGAAAGACGCGGTTTGACGCATATGAACCTCAGCTCCATCCAAAAAACGGAAAGGTCGTCGATCATGCCATGATTTTTCGTCGACTGATAACTTCAAGCCTATACTGGAGTTTGGAGGGCGTTCGACGTTGCCACAGTGAAGTTTGAAATAGCCAAAATTCTCCAGTAATCCCATATTTCCGTGCGAAAGTTTCAAGACGTAACATACGGTGAAAGACTTCATCTTTCACCCCCACAACCCTTCCTACACAACCATACATTTGCTATAAAATGTTATTTCTCCATAAGAATGTGGCTTAGAACTCCCTCAGATATACTACTAGGCGGATTTATTGGAAGCTCCGGCACTTTTTCTTTACAGGAGATGTAGAAGGTATAGGACAGATGGAAGTAGGCAGCTGGGTCCTTTAGAGTATCTCGATGATGACGTCTACCTTGTCTGTTCTATTCATTAATAACACGACTTGGCGCCGACGAAGTAGATGTACTGGTTGTAAGGTGTATGCCGGACTATAACAGCGCTAGCGAGTGTGAACATGGCATGTGAACATCTGCGGCTTCTGATTGGTGGTAAGAGCGTCACGCCGCATTAACTCACTCCGTTCGGTTCCACAGCGTCACTTTTCGTTTACCCGTGCTGGAGCTTGTGTTATCGGAGTTTTTGCTAATAAAAATCACAAATATTTACATCTGCGCGGTCGAAAGTTGTATAACAGCACCGAATTCTTTTATCTTGTCCAAGGCTTGGCTTTTCATTAAAGCGCCCTTGATCTCGAATTTGATCGCTAAGACAATCCCCGGAGCAAACACCTGACGAATAAGATACAGCTCTGATTAATGCTGACTCGAGCACTGGCGCTTTAGCTTCAGTGTGTCCTGTGCAGCCTATCATCGGGAACACTCATCAAAGCCTCCCGTGCAGCCAATTGTCAGGAGCAATTCACCAAAGCCCTTCGTGCAGCTTACTGGCGGAAGCAAGCACGCAATCCATTTGTGCTGCTTATTGTCACTGGTTCATTTTATGCTTATTAGAAAATGACTAAAAATTTGGGGTGACGAAATTTATTTGTATTTTAGGAAATAAAATGTACACTTTACAGTTCGATCGCAAAAGGAGCAATCGAATGAGTGGCAAAATAATACACGCCCTCGGCATCTCTGGGAACGTTCTCTCCGAAAACGATCGTCCCTTTTCCATCGCACTTTCCTGCGCTGTAATCCTCCCAGCTTCCGCATCGCGCGGCCTTGAATGCAACAGAGTTCACAGACTCTATGAAATACAAATTGGAACGAGCATGACTGCAATTATCTGAAAATTAAAAAAAAAAAACTTTTTTATTCATACATATGAGCTGCTCGGACCTGCCTCGGAACTGTTCCGAGCTGCCCATTTGTGTGGATAATTAAAAAAGAAAACTGTACTAACCATCTACATCATAGGGTGGACAACCTGGTTGGAACTCCCCACCGTTTGGATAAAAATCTACGTCGCCTATCGGAGCGCCAAATCCGTAATAACCGACGTTGGTGTGAATAACATCCAGGAATTCAGCGTCGCCTTTCACGAGCCTTCCATCCTCACCAACGTCCACGTGCTCGAAGGTAGGCCCTGCAGGATCCGTGCCGGTAATCCTCCCTATTTTCCTTCCGGTTTTCGCGTAGATCCTCTTTCCCGCGAAGCCAGCAACGTGCGAACCGAGGGAATGCCCGATTATGTGCACCAGCTCCAATTTCACCCCCGACGCTAGTATGAAGTCCCCCAGGAAATAACCGGCGGGTTTCGAATTCGCCAAGGAAATTTCCAGGGCCTTGCTTCCGGCCTTGGACCAGTCGATGAGGATCACCGTGTGCTGCTCGCTTTTAGTGAAGTACGCGTTCTTTAGGGGTTGATACCAGTAGGTCGTTTCATTGGAGAGCCAACCGTGGATGAGGATTTTTAAAGGTCGGTTTGGGTTTAGGTGTAAATTTGGGACGTCGGCTTCGTCTGTGTAGACGCCATTCGTTGGGGTGGTGAAGACGTGGTAGGTCAGGTCTGTTTTTACGGCGTCTGCCAGGGAGAAGTTTACGGGGGGTAAGTTGAAGGCAGATTCTGAAAAGAAATCAAATCCAAAACCTTAAAAACCTAGAGGAACCGGAAACTGAATTAAAAGGAATTGGAAATCCTCTTCCTCGATGTAAGAGAAGTAGTTACAATTTAAAAAAATTGCCCTCCCTAGTTTCTCCCCAATTTGCACAGATATCTTAAATCAATGCTGAATACAGGAGTGAGGGACTTCCCAGTTTATGATTACTTTCTGGTGTTGGAGATTTCTATTTCTAAGAAATACAGAATGTGACACCAATCACGCACAAGAAGCTTCTTACCTGCACTTGAGTGACCTATATTGGGCATGAGGTAAGCCACGAAGAACCAACGCACGCAAATTGAAAGTCGTCCTTGATCCTTGCTCATCGTGTAAAACCTGAAACGGCGATGTCGTTTTGACTAAAAATAAATCTGGCTAACCACACGGTACACGTGGACGTGATATTTTGCACAATCGGTAACCAACTGAAGTTGAAGTTGAGTTTCTCACATTGAAAAACAATTGCTGTATGCAAAATGCAGAATTTTTTTTTTCTCTTACCTCACCGCCGTCACTTGTCACCGATACATGTAAGTAAGTCGAAAGGCGGAATATTTGTTAATTTGTTAAACGGTTAAGTATGCGAGGTCAAAGTTCTAATTACAACAAAATAAAAACGACGTAACACGTATTCATCAAAAACTAAGAAAAGGAAATTGTGTCACTGTTTGGATTCCCTAACGTACCAAAACAATGAATGCGCTTTGCGTTATCATCGTCGCAATTTTAATTTAACATAAATATTCAATGATTTTATAATTAATTATTTGCAAAGTGTGTAAGATGCGTAGTTTCATATTTCACATTTTCATTCCCTATAAACAATTGGCGATGAATTACCACACAACTGCAGGATATTAATGATTGAGGTGCGATATAATGCATATGAGAAAATCAACCTTTATACAGGGTGATTTTGCTATCTAGCCAAGTGTTTTTCTCAAAATTTTTAACAAAAAATTGGAACCTTATGAATTATTTTTGAGGGATGACCTTGACTTTGGTGTATCAATGAAGCTTCCATCTTACACCCTCGAAGCTGCCCAAAAGGTGTATGCACGTCGTAGCAATTCATCCAGACAGACGGTTCCGGCCCGGATCTGGTGCGATCGATGACCTCTTCTGGTGGTTTGAACTTGATTGGATGCTGGACTGGGCTAGAAATAATCATAGTCCTCCTTCACCCCCAGATTAATCAATTGCAAGATCTGGGCCCCTATTTGGTTTTAAAGTCTAAAAGATCACCAACGGTCTTTCTTTCTCTCGCTCTCTGTCCTTAGTTAAACACCTTCCAAAATTATGATGGGGTTTTTCTGACCCAGCTTCAAGGTTGCACTTACCGATGATTGCTTGGTCTTATCCAAGTCGAAATATCATCAACGACCTTCTTTCTCACTCTCTCTGGAGACCTGGCAACACCCTCATCGCAGATGGAAGCCTCGATGAAAGTTCCGGAGCCTACACAACCCACCTGCCTTTGATTGAAGAAGACCCAGAAAAGGGGCCTACGTTTCAATTATCAGGGCCTTTCCCATCCAGCTGCAAGGTCGAACATACAAGTTGCCTTCACCAACGACCCTCTTCCTCGTTCCTCACTCTCTCCAGTTTCCAAAGTCCTCATCGTAAATGGAAGAAATGATGAAAGTTATGGGTCCTGCGTACCTGTTATTCGTTGAAAAGTAGGCCAAAACGATGTCGAGAATTCTGGAGCCTTCACATTGCGCCTGTCTTTGGTTAAACAAGCGGTGGAAATGGGGTCTGGGTGATGGTCGACGTCTCCCAAAATAATATGGAGTTTTTCACACTCGCCTCCAAGATCATATTTATCATAAATTGTCTAGACCCGATGCTTGTTGGATCAATTTGGGGATTTCTTGGGATCTCTACACAACACACCTCCCTTTGATTGAAGAAGACACCGAAAAGGGGCAGTTACGTTAGGGCCTTTCCCATCTAGCTGCAAGGTCGACCATTCAAATTGCCTTCACCAACGATCTTCTTCCTCGTTCCTCACTCTCTCCAGTCTCCAAAGTCTTCATCGTAAATGGAAGTAATGATGAAAGTTATGGGGCCTGCATACCTGTTATTTGTTGAAAAACAGGCCAAAACGATCTCGAGAATTCTGTAGCCTTCACAATGCGCTTGTCTTTGGTTAAACATGCGGTCGAAATGGGGCCTGAGTGATGTCGACGTCTCCCAAAATTATATGGAGTTTTTCATACCCACCTCCAAAAGCATATTTGTCATAAGTTGACTAGGCCTGATGCTTGTTGGATCAATTTGGGGATTCCCTGAGATCTCTACACAACACACCTTTTTTTTTTTTATAGAGGTTTGGAGAATCTTCTAAAGACACCTCCGGATACATCAATCCCGGAGGCGTGTTGGATTCACTCCTGCATGTCTACAGGGGCGCCTACCAACTAAACTCCTTTCCTCTTTCAACACTCTGTGCAGGGGGTACCGCCTCTCGGCATTTCGTCCCCTGCACATGTCATCTTTTGTCTTGGTCTTAAGGCACTAGCCTTATTTCTCTCTTCTCTCCTCCTCTTCTTTCTCTTGTTCCTCTTCACTCCTCTTCTTCCTCTTCTTCCTCTTCATTCCTCTTCTTTCTCTTCTCTCCTCTTCTTCCTCTTCTTCCTCTTCCTTCCACTTCTTTCCTCCTCTTCTTCCTCTTCCTTTCCTCTTCTGCCCTCTTATCTCCTATCCTTCCTCCTCTTCTACATCATCTCTCATTCTGCTCAAACCTCTCTTATCTTTCTTCCAACTCATCCTTACACTTTGTTCTCATTATGGACCGCAGCATATTTGTTACTGCGGTCCATGTATTTTCGTCTTTAACGATTAATTCCCCTATATTTTGTTTATTGATGGCGCTTCCGACCTCGATCTCCGCCGTCAGGCGTATTTCCGCCCATCTGGGGCACACAAAAATCGTGTGCTCCGCGTCATCTTCATCCTCTCCGCAGTACCGGCAGATAGCTTCGTCTCTCTTTTTAATCTCTTTCAGGTATTTCCCGAAACTGCCGTGCCCCGTCAGCGCTTGTGTAATGAAGTAATCCACCTCACCCCCAGAACGCTGGCACCAGGTTTCGATGTCTTTTACAAACACTTTTGCCCAGCCCTGGTATCCCTCCCATCGGGCCTGCCACTCCCGATACAGCTGCTTCCTAACCGGGACTTTTGCCTGGTGCTCTTCCCGGTGTAGTCTGGTGCGTTCCGCGATCTGTAATTTTATGGGGGGGGATTTCTGCGATGGCTAGGACGGCTTCGGTGGATACCGTCCTATAGGCTGACGTTACCCTGATGGCTGCTAGTCTCATAACCTTTTGTAGCATCTGCTCATGGAACCTGTACTTCATCGCCGACTCCCAAATTGGAGTGGCGTACAGAATAACTGATGCGACTACCGCGGCCAGCATCTTTCTCTTTTTCGGTCCCGGTCCGCCTACATTCGGCATTAGCCTTGCCAGGGCCATGTACGACTTGTGAGCCTTTGCCGCTACTTCTCTCACGTGGGCCGTCATTTTGAGTTCTCTGTTGAGATGGACACCAAGGTACTTTACTTGCGTCTTCGTGGCGATTTCGCTTCCTTCCACTCTTAGTACTAATCTCGACAGATTTCTCTTGCCCGTGAGTATCGCGGCTTCGGTCTTTTGACCCATGCTATCCAGGGTCTGGCTCACTTTCTCAATTGCGTACATGGCTTTTTCTTCCAGCAATCCGGCTGTCTTGGCATAGATGACGAGCGCCAAATCGTCTGCGTAGGCTATGGTGGTGACACCGGGATCGATGTCTACCTCCAGGACTTTGTTGTACAGTATATTCCAAAGGGTAGGTCCTAGTACCGATCCCTGCGGGACTCCGCACTCGATCTTAGTGTGCGTGGCATCTGGGGCTATGATCTCTCTTTCCGACAGGTACGAGGATATGATACGGATTAATCCGGGCTTCACCTCGTACCTGTACAAGGCCGCCATTATCCCTTTCCAGGGAGCGCTATTAAACGCGTTCTTAACGTCTAGCGTTATCAATACGGCGTACTCCCTGTTGTGGTCGGCCTTTCTTCTGATGTTCTCGATAATGCCTTTCACCTGCCCCAGTGCACTCAAGGTCGATTTCCCCGCCCGGAAACCATGCTGGTTTTCGCTTAGGATCTTCCTATCTTCTAGATCCGTCGTTAGCCTGTCCTTGATTAGCGACTCTGGGACCTTTCCCGTAACGTCCAGGAGGCATATAGGCCTATAGGTAGTCTCTTACACAACACACCTGCTTTTGATTGAAGAAGACACCGAAAAGGGGCCTTTCCCATCCAGCTCCAGGGTCAACTATTCAAGTTGCCTTCACCAGCGACCCTCTTCCTTGTTCCTCACTCTCTCCAGTCTCCAAAGTCCTCATCATAAATGGAAGTTATGATGAAAGTTATGGGGCCCGCATACCTGTTATTCGTTGAAAAGTAGGCCAAAACGATGTCGAGAATTCTGGAGCCTTCATAATACGCCTGTCTTTGGTTAAACGAGCGGTCGAAGTGGGGCCTGGGTGATAGTCGACGTCTCCCAAAATAATATGGAGTTTTTCACACTCGCCTCCAAGATCATATTTATCATAAATTGTCTAGACCCGATGCTTGTTGGATCAATTTGGGGATTCCCTGGGATCTCTACACAACACACCTGCTTTTGATTGAAGAAGACACCGAAAAGGGGCCTACGTCTTCCGCAGTTATGTCAGGGCGTTTCTCATCCAGCTTTAAGGTCGAACATTCAAGTTGCCTTTACCAACACCCTCTTCGTCTCCAGCCTCCAAAGTCCTCATCGTAAATGGAAGTAATGATGAAAGTTACGGAGCCTACATACCTGTTATTCGTTGAAAAACAGGTCAATACGATGTCGAGAATTCTGGAGCCTTCACAATACGCCTGTCCTTGGTTAAACAAGAGGTCGAAATGAGGCTGGGTGATGGTCGACGTCTCCCAAAATGATTTGGAGTTTTTCACACCCACCTCCAAGATCATATTTGTCATAAATTATCTAGACCCGATGCTTGTTGGATTAATTTGGGGATTCTCTAGGATCTCTGCACAACACGCCTGCCTTTAATTGAAGAAGACAGCGAAAAGGGGTCTACGTTTTCCGCACTTATGTTTCGGGCCTTTCCCATCGAGCTCCAAGGCCGAACTTTCAAGTTGTCGTCACCAACGACCCTCTTTCTCGTTATTAGGTGAACGGATAAATAATTAGATGAACTTAAAAATTATAAAAGAAATTAACATTAAACACCCAGTACTTTAGGAACGGTTTACTTTAGAGCAAAACTTTACTAGAGTTTTTGACTTAGTTTGAATTGATTGTCACGAAAACGAAATGGTGACATTACATCACGGGACACCCTGTATAATAGTAATTATCAGACTTCGGAATTTCGAAGCAAGGTTGTTACACAATACGAGGAGCAATGATGGTGTAGCCATGGCAACGCTGCGAAATGTCCGAAGAGTGGTAATAATTCAAAATACAATGCAGCTTCTATTTTATTTATTTTTTGCAAAGAACACGTTTAATGTTACTATTTATTTAAATGATTTTTTATTGGGATATTGAAAAAATAAAGCTACTTCTATAAAACACTCAAAACTCTTTGCTGCTAGGAGGTTTTAAGAAAAGAAAAGGCAAAAAAAAGAAATAAATGATTCTGCATTGCTCGCTATAATGAAACGCAACTTTAAAGCAAAATTATTTATGTTTACTGACATATTACACACAAATGAAACACAATTGTTACCGGAAATAAATACGGGGATGAGTATGAGTGTTTTTATACCTCGAAGTCTTTGCATTGCCTTCACTCTGAACGACCTTCTAAAAATGACTAACTCAAATCATATGTCGTAAGTACATGAAATGCGAACTTGATAATTGATAAGAGAGTATTTCGTCTTGTTACGTTGTACAACATAGCTGATGACCATGAGCGATGTATGTAAGTGGGTTTTTTGAACTACTGCCTATTATGTATAATGGACATGATTTATTGATGATTTGATTAGATAATGTGACTTTATTGAAGTTAGGAGGCGCAGTTCTGATCAATCTCACAAATCTGCGATGCTTAAAAATGACAAATCACAAAATAAAATGATCGAGATCAGTTTGAACAGACGACTAATATAATTTTCAAATTCAATCTTTATTTGTGCTAGTAATAATAGAAGAAGAAACTAGATCAGAAGTACCGCAAGGTCCTTGCTTTAGGCCTACGTTGTTTCTTAATTTACAAAAGATCTTGTAAACGTAATCAGTCGTGCAGGAAGGTTTTGATGTTCAAATATTTTCTGTTTCTATTTGGCTGTACAACTAAGATCATCCTTGCACGTTATTGCGCAGAAGTAAGTTATAAAAATCAAGAATTCTCAACGTAATTGTGTTTTAAAAATAATAGAACGCAACAAAAAAGTAAAAACCTTCGAATACTTGAAATAGTTACACAGAAATCATGTTTTAATTAACTTTTTTTTTTAATAAAATTTATTTAATTAAATCTCGTTTTCCTTCAATTTCTTTTCCCCATTATCATGCCTTAATTGAATAATCACGAGATTGCCAATTTTATTGCATTGCGTGACCAAAGCGCGGCATCGTTAGGACGAATCAAACGCAATCTAACAACAATTTTATTGTTACACCAGAAGTTATTTAAGGCCGACGATTTTTTCTGCGCGAGAAATGTCTTCCCTTTATTTAGCGAAATGGTTGTGAGAGTTTTGGCCTTATTTTTCCTGATCGGTAAAGGTAAGAAGATTAACAAAAAAAAATAAAACAAAAATCTAGAACGATGTCGTAGGGGGAGCCCAAAACTCCCTCTTATCAGATTTAATCTCACAAGTCAGCCAAAATCTACCAACGTCAAACACCGACGTGGAATTCTACTTGTTTACGAGGAACATCTCAAATAAACTCCTCCAAACCGATGGTCACAACGAAGATATCATCGAAGGGGTCCAAATTAAGTTCATCATTCATGGCTGGGGTGAAAACCGCGCAAGACCTTATTACAACCAAATGACAGGTGAGTATTTGCATAGGGGTGACTACAACGTGGTGCAGGTGGATTGGTCAAGGCCTGCAAGGGCGATTTATACAACGGCCGTCCACAATACCATCCGTGCGGGTGAGTAAACCAATTTTGCCCAATTTGGGGTTGCAATAGTCAAAGAAGTTTGCAGGAAAAACAATCGGGAAATTCGTGCTTGATCTATCTGAAAACAACGGTGTCCCTTTGGGGATGTTTCATTTGCTCGGGCATTCTTTGGGGGCGCACGTGGCAGGCATCGCCGGCAAAGAAGTCCTTCGGCAAACCGGGACGAAAATTGGAAGGATCACCGGGTTAGATCCTGCAGGTCCTTTATTCGAAGACATCCCAAACATTGAGCACAGAACGCTTGGAAAAGGCGACGCCGATATGGTGGATGTCGTTCACACGGATGGGGGCGTTTTTGGTTATAGAAAACCGATCGGGAGCGTCGATTTTTTCCCTAACGGGGGTGTCGGAGTACAACCGGGTTGTTTGGTTTTGGCGCAAAATGGGCAAAACGGAGTTAACAATTCACTTCGTTATGGTAAATATAAATTGGGGAATTAATACGAAATGGTTTCGGTTAGTTTTTTGTAGCCACACGAAAAGCTACGAGTACTTCATCAGGTCAATAAACTCAGAAATTGAGGCCCAAAAATGCAAGTCATGGGTGCAATTCCAATTGGACTCTTGCAGGCACCAAGACACGGTTATCTTCGGAGAAGATGCCCCACCTTCGGCAACGGGAAAATATTATTTTAGAATAAACTAGTCGAAAATTATTTATATTGTTTCAGGAGAGACACAAGTATTTATTAAATTATTAAGAAAGAAAAAAAATTGTTTCGATTTGTTGCATGGTGCACGGTCTTATAAGTATTGCAGAAAATAGCTATCTAGCCAAGTGTTTTTCTCACCAAAAAATGGGAACCTTATGAATTATTTTTGTGGTATGACCTTGACTTTGGTGTATTAATGAAGCTTCCATCTTACTCCCTCCAAGCCTCCAAAAGGTGTACGTACGTCGTAGCAATTCATCCAGACAGACGGTTCCGGCCCGAATCTGGTGCGATCGATGACCTCTTCTGGTGGTTTGAACTTGATTGTTTGCTGGACTGGGCTAGAAATATTCATAGTCCTCCTTCACCCCCAGATTAATCAATTGCAAAATCTGGGCCCCTGTTTGGTTTTAAAGTGTAAAAGATCACCAACGGTCTTTCTTTCTCTCGCTCTCTGTCTTTGGTTAAACACCTTCCAAAATTATGATGGGGTTTTTCTGACCCAGCTTCAAGGTTGCACTCACCGATGTTTGCTTGTTCTTATTCAAGTCGAAAGATCATCAACGACCTTCTTTCTCACTCTCTCTGGAGACCTGGCAACACCCTCATCGCAGATAGAAGCCTCGATGAAAGTTCCGGAGCCTACACAACCCACCTGCCTTTGATTGAAGAAGAGCCAGAAAAGGGGCCTACGTTTCAATTATGTCAGGGCCTTTCCCATCCAGCTCTTAGGTCGAACATTCAAGTTGCCTTCACCAACGAACCTCTTCCTCGTTCCTCACTCTCTCCAGTCTCCAAACACCTCATCATAAATGGAAGTAATGATGAAAGTTATGGGGCTTGCGTACCTGTTATTCGTTGAAAAACAGGCCAAAGCGATGACGAGAATTCTGGAGCCTTCACAATGCGCCTGTCTTTGGTTAAACAAGCGGTCGAAATGGGGCCTGGGTGATGGTCGACGTCTCCAAAAATGATATGGAATTTTTCACACCCACCTCCAAGATCATATTTGTCATAAATTGTCTAGTCCCGATGCTTGTTGGATTAATTTGGGGATTCCCTAGGATCTCTGCGTTTGATTGAAGAAGACACCGAAAAGGGGCCTACGTCTTCCGCAGTTACATTAGGGCCTTTCCTATCCAGCTGCAAGGTCGAACATTCAAGTTGCCTTCACCAACGACCCTCTTCCTCGTTCCTCATTTTCTCCAGTCTCCAAAGACCTCATCGTAAATGGAAGTAATGATGATAGTTATGGGACCTGCGTACCTGTTATTCGTTGAAAACATGCCAAAATGATGACAAGAATTCTGGAACCTTGGTTAAACAAGCGGGTCGAAAATACAAATTTAAATTGATTAAAAGTTAGCTATTTTCTTATGGAGAAATAAGAGTATCCACCAAATGTGTATGTATGGTTGCTTATCGATGCGTGGGGCGGCCCTGGGAACGATTTCTGGTTAACAGTTCCTTTAACCGTATCCAGAAAGGAATTTCAAAATTAATTATAGTGTAATCAAGTTTCCATACAAACGACTAAAGTCAACCCAAACACCTCCTAATGTAAAAAAATCTGTCAAACTGTCAAACGTTGACCAGCAACCTCAACGGATACTACGACTTTCGTAATTGCTTTTAAGGGTTGATGAATTAACCGAGCTCCAGAATCGTACTAGAAGATATACTTGAAAGGTAGGTAAGAAAATTTCGACAACACAAACACACAATATACACACCAAGCACGGACAAACGAAAAGTGACGCCGTAGAGCAAAACGGGGTAAGATGAAGCGGGAAGCGGTGAAGCCTAAACCTTCAATTGGCCAAAAATTTGGAGTGTTGCCAACTTTTTTCGTGCGAGATTTTGGAACGTAACAAACTAGGAAAAATAATCCCATCCAATTAATTAATGTTTCTCCTGGTTTTGGTCTTAAACAACGTCCCTGATTCTAAACTTAATATCGAATTGTTCCTTTTGTTTTACATTCGTTAATTTTAAACTTGGATTTAATTTATTCGCGACCATTTCACACGGATGTCTCATTTAAAAATCCTGGTGTGGGTGTAAGTGACGGTGCCATGAGTATGCCAAATAAACTGGGAAATTAAATTAAAGGAGAAATGCGAAATTAATTAACAAGTTGGTGTATAAGATACAGGCTGGTCCAACGAAAACGAAACTAACTGAATAATCTATAAATACACATATTCTTGAAGTGACTTTAAATTAAAGTTTCCTTCAATTGTGTTATGAAAACGGCCACGTATCAAGTGATTTAAATCCATAGGTGCGGTACAATAATATATAGGGTGGTCCAACGAAAACGAAACAAATTGAATAACCTATAAAAACACATATACGTCAAGTAACTTTGAATTAAAGTCTCCTTCAACTGTATTATGAAAACGTCCCTGTATCAACAAGTGATTTAAATCCATAGATTTATTTAATAAAATACAATATACAGGTTGGTCTAACGCAAACGAAACGTATTGTATTACCTATAAAAACACATATACGTTGAAACGGTCGCGAATTTGATATTGAAAACAAATCGCGTTTGTTTGCTTGCCTGATAACAAAGAAGAGAAATTTTACAAGTCGGAGAATGCCACCGGAAACGACTCGGTTTCCAAATTTATGGTCTTTTAGAACACCGAGTTCGCAAAGGGCACTTGAAGCATTGTTGCTGTCATATTATAAATCAGGGTCGCTTTCAAGCGTTGTCTTTGTACGCTTTAGAGTCTTTGAAAGAATTTGTCACACAAAGTACTCCAGATTTTGTAAAATTTAGAAAAAGGCGTTTTACATCGCCCGTAGAAAAGAATTGCCATTTAGTCTTTTGTTTGAAATTATTGAACGAAGCTCGGGAAGTAATAAATATGTCAATCGACACTTCTGCAGCGTCAGTTATTTTCAAGGAAATTAGAAAGTTGCAACATGTGCAGACCACCGAAGAACCCAGTGTCTGTCACGCAAATTGGGGGTCGAAAATTAATTAGTTATGTACAGGAACGAGACAGAGGAGGGATTTTTTTCTGAACTAGAACAAGCGGTTATTGGTCTAAGAATTTTCGGAGTACATAGGGTAAGTTGTTGCTAGCGGAGAAAAAATCAAAAACGGAGGACAGTAAGATTCGAATCGTTCGAACGGACGGCCGACTTTTAATTTAACTCGAGCAGTTTTTCCTCTGAGTGCTTGCAGGTGGTTTCATGTCTTTTTCATAATTATATTTAAATCGTATTCTTTAGGGACGTGAAAATATAGTGGATTCAGAGAAGGGTAACAAATAAATAAACGCGAACCGCGCCGCGATATTCGACGCGAATGGATTATATAAAAACAAGTGCGTGAGTGATCAGTGTGCGCGCATCCCGGGCCGCGGATAGGTAATATTGCGTACGATCGCAGGTGGCAAAGACAAAGCTATCTTGAAGATAAACTAATTGTTGATCTCATTTAAGTCACAAGTTGCCACAGCCATTAATTGCGTATCCAACAAGCCACCAACTGGGTGAATTGAAATAAATGAGATCGCCACGATATTCGACGTGAAATACGTTAAGCGAATTTTACTATACTTCTTGTTAAGGGTATCCTTTATAGTGATTGATCTTGATATTGTTTTCAACAGAGGTTTTACGCTCAATCTTCCAGGTCCTTCAATGGCTGGTAGGAGTTTTTTTTTCCCAATAAATAATTAAATTTAAAGTCTCGCATTTTTATTCATACGTATGTAGTTCCTTTAATCTCTCAAATTTATTCACCGTCTCACCAGAATTAGAATCCAGTTACGACATCGCAGGGTCAAGTTTAATTACACGATTACGAACAATAGGCAAAAAAAGGGTTCAAATGCGTGAGTTTTCGAAAGGGGTGCCGCAGGTAGCTTGTAGGTCAGTAAGGTATATTGCTTAGTGCCAGCCATAAAAGTATGAAGCGTAGTCAGAGTCTAGACGTTTAGGGATTGCATGGGGAAATTTCACAACAAAACAAAAACCAACAATGCTATATATTTATTATTATTATAAAACATTTAAAAATAAAATTATACAACAAAATATACATAATGCGTCGTAGACATATTAAATACTTGCGCTTCTTCACGATTAAAAAATGAAACCAAGAGATGAAGCCATCAACAACAATATAATTATCAAATCTAATCTCCGTGTATTATACGCAGACTTCAGACGTTTCCGAGCGTTGCCATGGCTACACACTTTACATTGATCCTCGAATTGCGTAACCATGGCAACGCTCAGAAACGTCCGAAGTCTGGTCATAAGTAACTTGCCGATTCCATGCAAGACTTCGTCATTCGTCTCTTGGCTTCTTTTATTCAATACAACCACAGCTTAATTTTATCAACCAACTTATTACGCTACAATCTGTTACTAAACAAAGGTGACAATGAACTAACTACATGATGAACTAATTCAAATTATGACGAAAATTCTTGTTGTAAATTAAATGAGTAAATTTGATAGTCTGTTTACTACATACGAGGTGCGAGTGTTTATGAAGGGTTCAGTAGATTTTTTAAGGCATTTTCTTTAATTTACGTGTGAAATTTGAAATACCGAGATTATTATACCGAGTGTACAGAAATTACAATGGCTATACCAGAGTCAGAACTGTTGCTTTTGTATTTAACAGCGTTTGATAACCTGTTGTGAAAAATAAAATTGGACGCAATGCGATTTATAATTTGAGCCATAAATTTCGAGAACACAATTTAGAGCCGCTTATACATAATTACGTCTAGTACATCTAAACAAATATTTGGCCTTAAAGTTGCGATTAAAAATGCATTTGTTAAATCAATTTAAATATCGAGTCAATTTTAATTCCAGTTTAAAAGTGAGCGTACTTCATGAGCCTGCGCTGTATTGATTGACTCTATCACACGTATAGCAACTAAACTATCCAGGCTATGATCACCAATCGCTTCAATGTATATCCATTTACACGTAGCATATGTTTATAGTAAAATAGAATTTTCTACTCGGGTATTATTTTAGTAATTCCATAAATGGTAATACAATTTGCTTTTTGTTTTAAATTTAAGTTATACTTTTATGATCCTCAAGGCAATTATTTATCTCATCGTGTTGCATTTAATACGGAGCAGAATACTTTATGGTAAAACCCGTTTTTAAATTTAAGACTTCAACTTCAAAGCTCTTCGAGTTTAAAAACGTCTGCGTTTGTTTGTAGGAACTTAAGCAAACACGTCCTCTTGGGGTTGGGGTAAAGAAGAAAACCAATTCGCTTAAGTTCCTTGGGTGCTTTGAAAACTGCATCGATTTTTTTTGGTTTACATGATCTACGTTATTTGAAACGACTACGAGGAACTTATTAGATTTAATACCATAATTTCTTAACGTAAAACAAAATCAACGCAGCCAACAAGGCATTGCTTAAGGATGCAGAAGTGCCTGAGCAAGGTGCTTTCAAAGCTTCAAGGAAACCGTGCACGAAGTTTCTAAACTGATCATCATTAGGACAGTTCGCCAGCAAGTGTGGCGTCATACACTGATCTCCAGTTTGCAAAGCTCTGGAAAAAAAGCGATCTATTAAAACTCTGCGTTTACAACAGAAAAATTTTAATTACTTGCACAGTGAAGATTGCTTCAGTATGGGTTCTTCAGTATCGGCGGCTTTGTCTTGTCCGATTGAATCGAAACACTGACGCAGAGGATCCATGTTCGTCTCGGTGAAACACTGCAGCCCCGTGGAAGATCTAAAATCTGTTTCGACAAGTTTATTAAATGATGGGGTTGTTTCACATTGTTAAATTCACCGACCTCTCAAACGCTTGCCCTCATCCTCGCACAGGTAGTTCAAGGTTGAATTGACCGCATCCCTCAGGAACTGGGGGAAGAAGTCTTCCTTGTCTGACAGACACTGTTTAAGGTCGACTATGAATTTCTCGAGGCAGGGCTGCATGACGCTCGCCTTCACTTTGCAAGACTCGCCCGTCTCGCTGAACATTCTTCGAGTGCAATCTTTCAGATTGTTCAAGGAGGACTGTAACGTTCGAAAATTAAAAATCAGAGTTACCGGCTGCTTACAAGCTTACATTTACACTTGCGAATGCTTCTGGGACAGCAGAGTTCTTCTCGCATTTCAACTTTAGCCTGTTTGTTAGGAGGCGAGTCCTTTCTTCGTTTTTCTTTAGTAAACTTTGTAATTCGTTTTCTTGCCTTTTGCCTCTGATGTAATTTGATGAGAGGTACTGTTCTGAAAACAAAAAAAATAATTTCGAGATTTTATATTGAAGGAGTCAAATTAAAGTAAAATTTCTAAATTCTACTTTCGACAAAGTTTCTTTATTTCTTAGTTTCTGGTTGCGTACTCTTTTTTTTATTTATTTATTTTTGGATTCTAAACTGTGCTGTTCTTTTGCTTCTCACAATTTTCAAACATTTTTCAGATTTTCGAAACTTCAGTACCGCCATCTATCCATTAAACATGTTATGATTAATTCAGTTATAAAAAGTAGAGTGATTATCAGCGCTGCCATCTATTGTGTATTATTTTTATTTGTTTAATTTATTTATTATTCTAGAAATTTCAAATTTTCAGATTAACGAAACTATCTACCTATTAGACATGTTACGATTAATTCACTTGTAAAGAATAACGTTAGTGCTGCCATCTATTACGTATTATTTTAATTAAATTTATTTGATTTATTATTTTAGAATTTTCAATTTCTCAGAGTAACGACACTGCTAGTACCGCCATCTATCTATTAGACACGTTACGATTAAGTCACTTGTAAAGAATAACTTGATTGTTAGTGCTGCCATCTATTACGTATTATTTTAATTAAATTTATTTGATTTATTATTTTAGAATTTTCGATTTTTCAGAGTAACGACACTGCTAGTACCGCCATCTATCTATTAAACATGTTATGATTAACCACTTGTAAAGAATAACGTGATTTTTAGTGCTGCCATCTATTACGTATTATTTTAATTAATTTATTTTATTTATTATTTTAGAATTTTTAATTTTTCAGATTAACGACACTGTTAGTACCGCCATCTATCTATTAGACATGTCATGATTAAGTCACTTGTAAAGAATAACGTGACTGTTAGTGCTGCCATCTATTACGTATTATTTTAATTAATTCATTTTATTTATTATTTTAGAATTTTCAATTTTTCCGATTAACTAAACTGCTAGTACCGCCATCTATCTTTTAGGCATGTTATGATTAAGTCACTGGTAAGTGATTTTTAGTGCTGCCATCTATTACGTATTATTTTAATTAAATTTATTTGATTTATTATTTTAGAATTTTCAATTTCTCAGAGTGAACGACACTGCTAGTCCCGCCATCTATCTGTTAGACGTGTTAGACTCATAAAAAATAACGTGATTAAGAGCGCTGTCATCTATTGAGTATTATTTAAATTTATTTGATTTATTTATTATTCTAAAAATTCCAATTTTTCAGATTAACGAAACTAGTAGTACCGCCATCTATCTATTAGACATGTTATGATTGTAAAGAATAACGCGATTGTTAGTGCTGCCATCTATTGCGTATTCTTTTAATTTATTTGTACTCTTAAGGTGTGGCGCATTAGACTCTTCCACGTTGCATTTTCTGCTCGTATCATACGGATTACATTTTTTTTAATTAATTTCAAATGGTAGTGCTGCCATCTATCGTACATTTACTAATTACCAATTTTAAGGTAAACCTTCTGTGATTTACGCGCGTTTGAATTATTATCAAAAGAATTTCGCGTTTTATCGGTGCTGCCATCTGTTGCACGGACCGCTAATCATTTGCGTTTTAGGTTAAGTCGCACAGGATCGAGGTTTTTAGAACAATACCGGTTGTTTCGTATGAATTTCGACTTTTCCTGATTCCGCCATCTATTGAATCTACTCTAAATTATTTACATACTCAACACAAAATATCTAATAATGTTACGCGTTGCAATTTAAAGTTAAATTTCAAAGTGTAAGACTTTTTTGTTCGATTTTCTACTAGTTTCCGGGTTATTTTTTTATTTATTTCCAAGTGCTGCCATCTCTGCTACGAGGTTTTCCAGCCTACGTGCGCGCGGCCACGTTGCATTTTAAGTCAAGTAACTCAATTTCTTTTTCCAATTTCTACTCATTTTCGATTAATTTTCCTAATGCTGCCATCTATTGGAAATTACCCCGAATTATGCTGTTTCAGACTAAATCCGCAAGAATCGCGCTTTTCTTTTACATTGCATTTTACATTGTCACTCAGACAATTTTGGTTTTTAACTTCTACTAATTTTCGATTAGTTTCTCTAGTGCTGCCATCTATTGAAGATTGCCCTAAATTATTTTCACGCTGTTTCAGATTAAATCCCCGAGAATCGCGTTCTTTTGTTCTGCATTGCGTTTTAAGTTATTTTCTTTTTGATGTCTACTGATTTTAGTTTAGTTTCTAGTGCTGCCATCTAACGGAAATTGCCCCAAATTATTTTCGTACTGTTTCAGATTAAATCCGCAAGAATCGCGTTCTTTTGTTTTAGGTCAAATTACTCAGACAATTTTTCTTCTCAATTTATACTAATTTTCTATTAGTTTTAGTGCTGACATCTATTTGGTATTGTCGCAAATTATTTTCTTTCGCGCTGTTTCAGATTAAATTCGCAAGAAACGCGCTCTTTTGTTTTATTCATTTGCGCGCGGTCGCATTGCTTTTTAGATTTTTTTCTCTCAGTTTTCGATTAGTGTGCGAATTTTTACAGTGCTGCCATCTACTGAAAATTGTCCCAAATTATTTTTACGCTTTGTTTCAGATCACATCCGCAAGAATCGCGCCCTTTTTTGTTTAACTCACGCGTGCGCTGCCATATTGCATTTTAAATTAAACCTCTCAGACATTATTTTTTTAATTCGTACTACGTAATTGATTGATAATTATGGAGATTTCTTGGTGCTGCCATCTGTTGAACATTGTCCCAAATTATTTTCACGTTCCCTTTCAGATTAAATCCGAAAGAAGCGCGTTCTTTTTGTTTCACTTTCTCATTTTCATACAAGTTTCTGGACTTTTTACTGCCGCCATCTATTGCATAAACTCTCAGTCTATTTTCAACGAGTATAATATGCGATATTCAGGATTGAGTCATCGTAATTTTAAACGAATTCGCTGGCGCCATCTATTGAATCCGAGCCTAACTTATTTATCGAATCATCACAAAATAGCAACGGCCTTTCAAATTAATTACGCAAGGATCGCGTTCTTTTGTTTTTACTTTCTTGCTTTGGTTCCAAACAAGTTTCAATTTTTTTTTTTTTAATATTGTCATCTATTGTGTGAATCGTCAGCTAATTTGCGACGATTATAAAATGTTTCCAGATTGGACTATTCAAGTTTAAGCTCTTTTGTTTGAGCTTCATCGCCATTTCGGACGAATTCTGAGTTTTATGGTGGCGCCATCTATTGAATGCGGCCCCAACTTATTTTACCTTTTGTTAGTTTTATTTCGTTTCATTTTTCGTTTTCTTTTTGTTCAAAAACATATGCATTAATTATTTTTATTTTAGGATTTTCAATTTTTCAGATTAACTAAACTGCTAGTGCCGCCACCTATCTATTAAACATGTTATCATTTTCACGCTGTTTCAGATTAAATCCTCAAAAATCGAGCTCTTTTGTTTTACTTGCATTTTAGGTTGCCACTCAGACAACTTTTTTTTCCAATTTTTACTAATTTTCGATTACTTTTTCTAGTGCTACCATCTAATTGGAAATTGTCCCAAATTATTTTCTTTCACGCCGTTTCAGATTAAATTCGCAAGATAGCGCTGTTTTGTTTTAGAAGAAGTCACTCAGGCAACTTCCCTTTTCGATTTCTACTAATTTTCGATTAGTTTCTAGTGCTGCCATCTATTGAAAATTGCACCAAATTATTTTCACGCTGTCTTTTTTTGTTTTACTTTCTTACTCCGCTGCCATCTGTTAAGAGGTCTTCCAGTGATCAGTTCACGCACGCGCGGCGACATTGCATTTCTTGCATTTGAGGTTAAGTCACTATATTCGATTAGTGTCAAGTTTTTCTAGTGCTGCCATCTATTTGGTATTGTTCCAAATTATTTTTACGCTTTGTTTCAGATTAAATCCGCATGAGGCGCGCTCTTTTGTTTTATTGAAACGATTCCACAGCCAACTAGATTAGAAAATATATATTTATTTTCGGTAATCATAATTACTGAATTGACATTTGATGTTTTGAAAGGATTCACTGCCATCTAAATTCAAGAATAATTGTTTTCGGTAACCATGCCAACCGAAACTGACATTTGACATGTGTTTTTCTGTAAACAATGGCAGCTGAAGTGGTCGACTGACATTTGAGACGATAGCACTGCCGTCTAGATTATAAAATGCAAATTTATTGAATTATTTTCAGTAATTATAATGATTGAACTGACATTTGACGTTCGGTAACCATAGCAACCGAAACTGACATTTGACATGCGTCTTTCTGTAAGCAATGGTAGCTGAAGTTGTCGATTGACACTTGAAAGGATTCCGCCGCCATCTAGATTAGAAAATGCAAATTTATTTATTTTCGGTCATCATAATAACTGAATTGACATATTTGATGTTTGAAACGATTCACTGCCATCTAGATTCAAGAATAATAAATGTCTTCGCTTTGTTTTCGGTAACAATGACAACCGAAACTGACATTTTACATGCATTTTTTTTTGTAAACAATGGTAACTGAAGTTGTTGACTGACGTTTGAGACGATATCACTGCCATCTAGGTTAAAAAATAGAAGTTTTAATTTCTTTTTGGTGACTCTGACAACCGAAACTGACGCTTGACGTTTGGAACGATTCACTGTCATCTAGATTCAGGAATAATAATTGTTTTCGGTAACCATGGCAACCGAACTTGACATTTGACATGCGATTTTCTGTAAACGATGGCACCTGAAGTTGTCAATTGACATTTCAGACGATTCCACTGCCATCTAGGTTAAGAAAATAGAAGTTTTAGTTTCTTTTTGGTAACTATGACAACCGAAACTGACGCTTGACGTTTGGAACGATTCACTGCCATCTAGATTCAGGAATAATAATTGTTTTCGATTGGTTTTCGATAACCATGGCAACCGAACTTGACAATTGACATGCGTTTTTCTGTAAACGATGGCACCTGAAGTTGTCAATTGACATTTCAGACGATTATTCCACTGCCATCTAGGTTAAAACAATAGAAGTTTTAGTTTCTTTTTGGTAACTATGACAACCGAAACTGACGCTTGACGTTTGGAACGATTCACTGCCATCTAGATTCAGGAATAATAATTGTTTTCGATTGGTTTTCGATAACCATGGCAACCGAACTTGACAATTGACATGCGTTTTTCTGTAAACGATGGCACCTGAAGTTGTCAATTGACATTTCAGACGATTATTCCACTGCCATCTAGGTTAAAACAATAGAAGTTTTAGTTTCTTTTTGGTAACTATGACAACCGAAACTGACGCTTGACGTTTGGAACGATTCACTGCCATCTAGATTCAGGAATAATAATTGTTTTCGATTGGTTTTCGATAACCATGGCAACCGAAATTGACATTTGACATACGTTTTTCTGTAAACGATGGCAGCTGAAGTTGTCAATTGACATTTCAGGCGATTCCACTGCCATATAGTTTAAAAAAATAGAAGTTTTAATTTCTTTTTGGTAACTATGACAACTGAAACTGACGCTTGACGTTTTAGATCGGAGAAAGTTAGGTTACTTTTTTATGAACTCTCAGCAACAAATTCGCTAGCGCCATCTATTGAATGCGAGGCTAACTTATTTATCGAATCACCACAAAATAGCAACGGCCTTTCAAGTTAATTACGCAAGGATCCGCGCTCTTTTGTTATTACTTTCTTGGTTTTTTTATTATTATTAACTTTTTTTTCTCTAACTTGTGCATGATTATTTTTATTTCTATATTGTGGTCATTTTGAGGTATTTTAATTTGTTTTTCATTATCTCCATTTCACTTACAGTGAGAAGCATTACTAATTAAAAGGAAAAAAAAAGAAATGAAATAAATTATTCAAAACCAAAAATTGTTTATATTTTAAATGTAACATAAATTTTGCGTTTTTTTTTAATCAACCTAAAATCAACTGCTTATTTTGAACTATTTTTGTTAGAGACCATCCAAACAATATTTATTCTTACTTCTTGTATTACTAATGCGTTTTAGAATTTTTGAAGTTCAATAAATCATACTGTTAAGGACGGGCTATCTTTTATCTGCTGATAATACATAGTTTTAAGTTGTTTCACTCTCGTGTTACAATCATCGCTGAATCACACACACACACACACACACGCAGACTTCGTACCAACAAAAGTTTATCTAAACAATGGTGCAATGTGCACAGAATAAACCAACGATAATCAAAAATTCTATACTGATAATTCATTTCGTACATCGAGCGCTCTGTAAAACGTGAATTCTATTAGCATTGCTAAGTAAGTAAATTCTAAACTATTAACAACGCATGACTTCGTGCATACAATTGTGCTGTTGCTAATTTAATTTCTTTTGAGATTCGAACACGTCGACAACAAGCAATTGCAAGACGATTTTGAAAAGCGTTAAATGGAGAAGACGTCACAACTCTTCAAGTACATGGTTAATAAAAAAAAAGCGGTCGGATCAAAAGTTAAGGTCCCCCCAATCAAGTTTGTCAGGTACGTAATTTTTTTTTTCGTGTGACGCAAATTTGGTCATTGAAATTCAAGTTCACACGCGTAAATGTAATAATCATTTATTTCTCTTAATAGTGTTGACTTGTTTTTTGTATGGCGATGCTGTGCTTGTGCTTACTAGTACGAGGTCGCCAAAGTATTTATTCAATTTCTAAAGTTTTTCATAAATATTCTAATATGTAAGTATGAACGACAGTTAATTTATTTTTATTTGATTATTCTATATACCGCGAGGCCATTTAATTTTTTGGAAAAATTGCTGGGGCCCCACGATTATTTTTTTCTCGCTTAAAATGTTTTGTATTGTACTGAATGCCCCTGAAGAATTGAACTTTGTTTTTTTTTTTTTAATTTTGCTCATAAGTCGGCCGTGTTTGATTCCAAGATGGCGCTGATGTGACTTTCTTTATTGCCTTCGTTGTATTTTTTCGCTTTGCTTTCGTTTTCTTGTTTGTTCCTTTTTTTTTGTTTTAAATCGAAAATAATTTAAAAACATCGTAAAATACACGAATCATTTCATTTGTTTTTATTTAAATTTTATTATTAAAAATTTAAAATCCGCAAAGGAGTTGTCAATCCAACCTCCAATCGTTTATCGTCTGTTCCTTTCCAATAAGATTTGAAATTGTCGTTTTGTTTGCGAACGATTTTCAATTGTTTTTCTTTTTGCAACTGTTACCACTTTAAGCAACTTTACAATTAGTTTTGTTTTGTTTATCTTCAACGGCTCTTTCTGATATTTTATTTTCATTTTATTTTTTCGTTTTCTCTATTCTTTTTTTTTAGACAGCTTCTTATCATTGGAAACAATTGAATCGATTTTCTTTTTGTTTCTTCCTTTTCTCAATATCAAATCTTTCTCAATCAATTCTGTTTGTTTCTTCTTTTTCTCAATGACAAATCTTCGTTCTCTTCATACCATTGGAAACAATTGAATCAATTCTGTTTGTTTCTCATTTTTCTCAATGACAAATCTTCTTTCTCTTCATATAATCGGGGAAACAATTGAATCAATTTTCTTTGTTTCTTCTTTTTCTCTATATCAAGCCTTTTTTCTCTTTTCCTATTTGTGGGTTGTGGTTGAGTTGAGAGTCCAAGTCGACGAACGCTTTTTGACAATTTTTGGACAAGTTTGTACTAATTTATTTTCAAAGCAAACGCAGAAAATCTGGTGCAAAATAATTCCTTTGTTGTTTTTGATAAGTTGAAGAAAAAATGCAAAACACTGTCATCACTTGTTTTTTTTTAGTAGTAGTAGTAATGAAACGATCAAAGGTCGTCGTGATTCCGACGGTCTTTTGTCTCTCCTTTCAACTTCCTTCTATGAGGAAGTCAGAATTCGTCATGAAATCGATCGTCTTTTGCTTTCGTTTTGATGAAAGATGAAAGAAATACAGAAAACAAATACAGCTTTCAACTTCCGACGAAGAAATGAAAACAGAGGAGAAAATCGTCTTTTGTTTTCTTCTTCTTTAAAGGAGAAAAACTAAAAAGTTGGTCGATCGTTTTTTTTGTTTTGCTTTTCTTTGCCTTTTGACGAATAAAAAAGAAAGTAAGAAAACTAGAATAAAAAGAAACACAAAAAATGATCGATAGCGTAACATGAAAACAGTCGATCGTCTTTTGTTTTCTTCTTTTTTAAAGGAGAAAACCTAAAAAGTCTAACGATCATTCGATTATAAAAGAAAATATATAAAATACAGAAAAAAAATCAAATACAAAAAGATAGAAAAAGACTATCTCCAGCGTAGTAACGTTAAACTGGAGGAGAAAGGTCAATTAAATTGGAGGAGAAAAGTCAGTTGATTATTTTGTTTTTCTTTTGCCTTTCGACGAATAAAGTAGAAAATAAAAAAAAACAAAAAAAATGAAATACAAAAGACGATCGATGGCGTAACAGTCGTTCGTCTTTTGTTTTCTTGTTCTTTAACGGAGAAAACCTAAAAAGTCTAACGATCATTCGATGATAAAAGAAAATATATAAAATACAAAAAAAAAGTCAAATACAAAAAGCGTAGTAACGTTAAACTGGAGGAGAAAGGTCAATGAAAGGTCAGAAATATAACGAAATGAGAAACAAAAGGCGAACGACAGCGTCACATAAAAATAGAAGAGGAAAGGCACTCGCTCTTCGTTTGTTCTCTCCTTCTTTAGTCTTTCAATGATAAAAGAAAAAAAGTTAAATACAAAAATACGATCACTAGCGCAGCATTAAATTGGAGGAGAAAAGTCAGTCGTTCGTTTTGTTTTTTTTTTTTTTTTGATAGTGTAACAGAAAAAGACAGTCGATCGTCTTTTGTTTTTTTCTTCTTCTTTAAAGGAGAGAAACTAAAAAGATGAAAGGTCTGTCGATGATAATAGAAAATATATAAAATACAAAAAAAAAGTCAAATACAAAGACTACCTCCAGCGTAGTAAGGAGAAATATCAATTAAATTGGAGGAGAAAAGTCAGTCGATCGTTTTTTGTTTTGCTTTTCTTTTGTCTTTCGTCGAATAAGAGAAAGTAAAGAAAACTAAAAAATGAAATACAAAAGACGATCGATAGAGTAACATGAAAAGACAGTCGATCGTGTTTTGTTTCCTTCTTCTTCTTTAACGAAGAAAAACTAAAGATCTTTCGATGATAAAACACAAAAATAGAGAAAAGACAGTAAGACAACTAAAAAAAAAAAGAAATATAAAAGATGATTGATAGAATAACATGAAAAGATAGTCGATCGTGTTTTGTTTCCTTCTTCTTCTTTAAAGAAGAAAAACTAAGATCTTTCGATGATAAAACACAAAAATAGAGAAAAGACAGTAAGACAACTTAAAAAAAAAAAGAAATACAAAAGATGATTGATAGAATAACATGAAAAGATAGTCGATCGTGTTTTGTTTCCTTCTTCTTCTTTAAAGAAGAAAAACTAAAGATCTTTCGATGATAAAACACAAAAATAGAGAAAAGACAGTAAGACAACTAAAAAAAAAAGAAATATAAAAGATGATTGATAGAATAACATGAAAAGATAGTCGATCGTGTTTTGTTTCCTTCTTCTTCTTTAAAGAAGAAAAACTAAAGATCTTTCGATGATAAAACACAAAAATAGAGAAGACAGTAAGACAATTAAAAAAAAAAAAGAAATACAAAAGATGATTGATAGAATAACATGAAAAGATAGTCGATTGTGTTTTGTTTCCTTCTTCTTTAAAGAAGAAAAACTAAGATCTTTCGATGATAAAACACAAAAATAGAGAAAAGACAGTAAGAGAACTAAAAAAAAAAAGGAAATACAAAAGATGATTGATAGAATAACATGAAAAGACTATTTTTTTTCTTCTTTAAAGGAGAAAACCTAAAAAGTCTAACGATCATTCCATGATAAAAGAAAATATATAAAATACAGAAAACAATTAAAATATACAAAGACTATCTCCAGCGTAGTAACATTAAACTGGAAGAGGAAGGACAATTAAATTGGAGGGGAAAAGTCAGTCGATCGTTTTTTGTTTTGCATTTCTTTTGACTTTCTTTAAAGGATAAAAACTAAAAAGACTGAAAGTCTTCTAATGACTAAAGAAAAGCCAATCGCATAAAAATAGAAACGAAAAGACGCCAAAGACGACGATCACTAGCATAGCATTAAATTGAAGGAGAAAAGTCAGTCGATCGTTTTTTGATTAGCTTTTCTTTTGTCTTTCGATGAATAAAAGAGAAATTAAGAAAACTAAAAAAAAGTGAAATACAAAAGACGATCGATGGGATCACATGAAAAAAACAGTCTATCAACTTTTGTCTTCGTCTTCTTTTGTCTTCAGACAAATAAAAGAAAAAAAAGACAAGGACTCTAAAACATAAGAAAAGCAGCATACAAAAAACGATCGATAAAGCAATAAAACAGGTTTTTGTTTCGTTATTTTTTGTTTTGTCCGCGAAATACTCAATTCAATTTGTTAGGGCAACTTCCTTGTTTATTTGCTTGTTAGAATTTTCAAACTTTTTCCAGAGTTTTTCAGAAGCTGACATCTATCGTGTAGTGTTCCAACTTGCCTGAGATTTGTAAATATCACTTCAACTTAGGTAAACATGATATGATTAACTCACTTGTAAATAATTACGCATTTACTAGTGCTGACATCTATTACGCATTGTTTTAATTTATTTGTACACTCACGGTGTGGCGTTCGGGTTCTTTCACGTTGCATTTTCAGCTCATATAAAAATTAAACTTAGAAATTCTAAGTAATGAAATAAAAGTACAAGTTTACAGCACAATTAAAAAAAGAAAAAGAAAATTCGAAGTTTTTAGAAAAACGTTGTCTTTTGTTTTAATTTTTATTCAATTTTGAAAATGAAAAAAAAGTACAAGTTTACAGGACAATTAAAAAAAGGAAAAAAAAATCGAAGTTTTTAGAAAAACGTTGTCTTTTGTTTTAATTTTTATTCAATTTTTTTATTAAAAGGTTTTCTTCCCGAAGCAAGATGACGAAATTCGCTTTGTTCGCCTCTTCGAGACCTCTCATTTGATGGGTCACATGACGTCCTTTCTTGCAAGCATTCTTTATCAGAACTCGACCTTGAATATTTCAAGATGGCGCCGGTGTATTTCGTTTCTTCAAGACCCTTCACTTGATGGGTCACACGATGCAAGTTTACAGGACAAGTAAAAAAAAGAAACAGAAAATTCAAAGTTGTTGTCTTTTGTTTTATTATTTTTTAATCAATTTTTTTATTAATAGGTTTTCTTCCCGAAGCAAGATGACGAAATTCGCTTTGTTCGCCTCTTCGAGACCTCTCATTTGATGGGTCACATGACGTCCTTTCTTGCAATAATTCTTTATCAGAACTCGACCTTGACGATTTCAAGATGGCGCCGGTGAGTTCGTTTTGTGTCTTCAAGACCTTTTACTTGATGGGTCACACGATGCCGACGTTTCACTTCTTTAGCAAACACGTTTAGTTTAAAAATAAATACAAGAATTCACTTCACTTTCTTGTAAACATTTTGGATCATATTTTGACGCTCTTTGAATTCAAGATGGCGCCGGTGGCGCAAGAATTCATTTTATTTTCTTTCTTGCAATCATCGTGGATCATATCATGGCATTCTTTGATTTCCTCTGTATTCGTCTCTTCAAGACCTTTCATTTGATGGGTCACACGACGGCGTCTTCTTTTTCGTAAACGTGTTTGTTTTCAAAACAAATGCAACAATTCGTTTCGGTTCAACTTTTTTTTAGAAAGTCCTGCATCATTCAAGAGATGTTCAGGAACGCGCAAAATTGACGCGTTTTAGCAATTTCTTTGTCCAAAAGTGAAGCTTTTCTAAAAATATTTGATTTATTACGTAACGTTATGCGGCAGATTCTGTTTTTTTGACTTGTCACGCCATCTATGAGATAACTAAAGACTCCAGATTTCCCAATTCGTAACAATATATCGTGAAAAAAAAAAGTGGAAGTTAAACAATTTGTTTAAATGCTAACAAAGATATGAAAAGGAAAAGAACAGTAGTAAAAAAGAGAGGAAAAAATGACATGAAACGATAGAAATAGAAAAAGAACGACCTTTTTAGAACGATTCAGTATAAAAATGTATAATTATTCAACATAGAAATGACCTTCATGAAACAATTCAGCATAAAAATGACGTTCATGGAACAATTCAGTGTCAAAATGACCTTGGTGGAATGATCCAGCATAAAAAATAGCTGAAAATATCTTTCCTCTGTCACACTGAGAATGATTCAACATGATGGAACGATTCAGCATAAAAATGATCTTGACAGAACGATTCAGCATAAGAATGACCTTGATAGAATGATTCAGCATAAGAATAACTTGAAAATAATTCTACTTTGTTATAGACAGGATGATCCATGGAGTGACTCAGCATAAGAATCACTTAAAAATATTTTTCCTCTGGTATATGGTATGATTCAGCATAAGGATGTCCTTGATGGAACGATTCAGCATAGGAATGGCCTTCAATTCACAACGTTATTCTTGGAATAATCCCATATCAGATGATCTTGAACGATTCTGCCTAAAAATGACCTGAAAATATTTTTACTATGAGGGTGAATGATCAACATAAGAATGACCTTGAATTCACAATTGACAATCATTCGCTAAAAGAATCACTTGAAAACCGTTCACATAAAACAACATGCAGAACAAAAGAGAGTTGTGAAATAATACTGAAGTGAAAATTGACGAAAAAACAACTCACAATGAAGAGGAACAATCGACGCTCATGAAGAAAATTAATTTAAAATTATCAATGAAGGAAAACAATTGGCAATCATTCGCGAAAAGAAACAATTTTAAATCGTTCATAAAAATAGAACAAAAGAAAGTTGTGAAAACCGATGAAAGAACAACTTACAAGGAAGAGAAACAATTGACAGCCACTCACGAAGAAAATTAATTGAAAATCATGTTTGAATTGATCGAGAGTTTTTTTGGAACATCCTGTATTATACAGGTAAGCCTGGCAAAAAAAGTAAATTGACGAATTCGACCGATTTTTAGCGTTTTTAAAATATTGGACGTATCCCTTACTTTTCGACCTCACGATGTATTCGAATTTAGTTGCTTTGTTCCGCAATTTTTTATTCGCTGACGTTGTTCTTTGTTTATTTAAATAATATATTATATATATATATATATTGCGTCACTTGTTTGCATAATGAATTATATTGGGGCAAAGATCATTATTTCACAATCAGCCTGATTGATAGGCAACTTTATTTGCACCACGTAATATTGGTTGCCTACCCCACAAACGTAATTTACTTAAATAAATGCAATAATTTCTTTTGTATTATTCCAAATGCAAACAAAAATATGCCTAACTGTACATTTTTTAACATTTTTACAATTTTACCTAATATTACCTTTCAATATATATAAAAAAAAATGTAACTTTAGATATCGAATCAAAGAAAGTTATTAGGCCACTCCAAAATGAAAGTTAAAATTAAAAATTCAATTGAAATGTTCCATTAATAAAATTCTAAATTCATTTTCTTGTTGTGTTTTAGGTGTTCGAGGGCAAAGTGGAGATAAACGTTACTTACACACAAAAGTAAATGCAAAGTGTCAGAATAGTGAAAAAAAAAAAAAAATACAGGGGATTGTGCTAGCACAAACACGACTAATTCCTGAATACAAGAAAAAAATTTAAAACTAACTTTCTACTTGCAGGTCCACAAACAATCAAAGAAAATCTACAAAGCAACCCGCCGCTTAAGAAGCACAAACTAAAACTTGTTTGTTTACGATTTTGTTGCAGGTTTAGAAGAAAAAGAAAGAAACCAAATACTTAAGAAACTTTGTAAAACCGTTGCAGGACTTGCAAATACTAATTTTAATCAAAAAACGTTTCACATTTGTTGTCTTAGTTACGTGATCAGCTCGGTTACAGCAACAGATTGAATGCTAACTAGTGCACGGGTGATGTTGTGATGGGGCCCTTTTCAAAGTGGAAAGCAGAAAATAAACTTGCAAGAAAGAGATGCTGCGAACTAAACTCGATTACCCCCAAGAGTTACGCTACTTCTAACACCACAAAAAAAAAAAACAAAATTCAAAAGGATCATTACAGAGATCATCAAAAACTCGTGTGGACAAGGTTCATGAAAATAAAACAACTCAATACTCTTGCACACCCTTTAATAGTAATAATAATAATAATAATAATAATAAGAGAGGCAATGATACACACATTAAATTGTATATATAAAAAAAAAACAGTCTGTAATAACCCTTCTTACAATAAAACCTAAATTAGATTTGTACTGAAGATAATGGACCTTGTCAGATGCATACACAGCGAGAGTATTAAGTGCCTGATTATTTTTTTTTTAGTTATAAGCGGCCAAATTAAGCAAAAACACATAAAGCTTTATTATTTACGACATAAACAAATTGTGTGTGTGTGTTTGTGTTGTTTATGTGAAACTTGAAAAGGTGATGAGAATAAAAACGAAGAAACGTGAACCTATTTAAAAACGAAACAAAACGAATTTATTCGAAATGTAGTTGTAAATATACTGGCAAGTTTAAGTCGGTCATGATTCATCATCGCATTGCAGGGATTTCCAGGTTGGATTGGATTGCAGGCAACCCCCCTGTATCTAAAGACTTAATGAAGGGGCATTTGATTTTAATAATTCAAGAGTTCATTCATGAAATCAACTTGTGGAGGCACAGAGAGCATTTCAAAGTTTAAAAAAAAATAATTTCCACGAGTTGATTGCATTGAAGAATCAATTTACGCGAAGGTACGGAGATTAAAAAAAATAAATAATCACCACCGAGTTGATTAATGTCTTTTTTGTTCATTTCATGCTAGGAAAGAGAGAGAGGGCAATGCTTGTTGGTCTTTCAAAGCCATGTCGTTTCGTTTGCTGCTAACTCTGTTAGGTAGAAGCCGCTCTTAATGCTGTCACCCCCCTCGGGACAGTTCTACGTTATTTATCATTCTGCTAATTAGTGATTTGCAAAAACAAAAGCAGCTGTAATTCGTTGTTAATTTCGTCACACGTCAAAATAGCAGCTTAATTAGCAACACCAACTCTGTTTGGCTTTTTTGCAACATGCAACGTATAGTTGGCCAATTCCAAACGTAATCTCTGCTCTTTGAACTGCAATTGGAGCACGTCCATTCTCAGCAAGTGCTCCTTCTCATTTTGCTGCTTGCGTTCCTTCGCTATCGCTATTTCCAAGTCGGCCAGAGCAAGCTTCTTTTGCAACAGCAAGATTTCGAGCTGCACGCTCATGCTGCTTGGAGGGCGAGCTCTAACTTGCTGCGATTTATTTAGAGCAGATACCCTTGGTTTGATTGGGGGCCTCAAATTTTGTTGTTGTGGCCTCGGTGTTGTATGAAATTGCACATATTTTACAGTCGGTGATGGGTGGTAGTAGTAGTCTGCGAAAGAATTTCGATTTCGTCAAGGCGAAGTTTATTTAAATTTTGTGAACTTCTGTACATTTGACAAGGTCACATGCATCTATAAAAATATAATGAAAACAAGTGCATGGATTAGAAAATTACTTATACCCTAAAGTACCCCCTTACAAACCTACCAAAAAAAAAAAACTATCATCCCAGAGTACATACTAATATCACAAACAAGAACTAAACAGTACTTACGATAATATATATTTTAATGCAAGTCTTTATATGTAATATGTATATAGCAAAAAAAACAAAGAAAACAATGGTAACTACTTAGCGGTATCAAATCATGTTATTGCATACATTTGATAGAGCAAGGGTCACGGAAAAGGTAATTAAAAACTAAGCACTTTGCAACTCTTGATTAAAAAAATAATAAAAAATTAGCGATGAGGAAAGTTAATGCGATAAAAAGACAACAAATGCTATGAGTAAGGCACGTTTCTAATTTCGTTAATTTCATTTCGGAATATGTTTGGCATCTCATTGAAAATAGGGGGGCGCCCCCACTTTCAAGTTATTGATAAAGATTCGTCTCGTTAAACGAAAACAAAAAGACACAATCTAAAGGTGGTAGACCGTCAGCAAAGCAACGGATAAAACCGCAAGGCCGTTACCTGCGCTTACAACCGGGCTACTATTATTACCAAACTTACGAGGGCCATCCCCGGCTGCGAGGGCTTGCCGCTCGGTCGAACACGGCAGGCTTTTGCGGATGAACTTGAAGAAGGCCTCCACTAGATTCGCGGGGGTCTTATCCTTGCAGGTTTCCAGCTCTTTCACGAAGCAATGTTGTAAAGTCGTAAACTCCCTGCAAAACAAAATCCCTAAATCCACCCCTGAAAACATTCCACCACTTGACTTACGCGCATTCACTTTCACCTATCACCAAGAGCGGAATCTTCTCCAGCGAGAAGTCACTGGGAATTACGTTCTTCATCGATTTATTAAAGCAATCCTGCAGGCCATCTTTCTTATCAGTTAAACACTCTTGGCCACCCTCCGCAATGAACACTGAAACAATTACGTCAACGTTTGGAGATGATGAAACAAACACCCACCCACCCCTCCCAGTCTTAAATCAAACTTACTTGCGAGTCGGTCTCCATCTTTATAGCAAGCAAAGTCGATTAAAGTCTCCGTTAGGTTAACCCCAATCTTCAATGTGTTCTTTTCACCCTCCACCAAACACTTTTCTAGTTTGTTGGTGAAGTTGTTGAAGCAGCTGAGGAATTCGGGCTTTCTCTTGCAGTACTTTGCGAACACCTCGTCCATGGAGCCGGTCTTCTTGGCCTCTTCGATTTCAGCCTGTATCTGCTCCGTGTCGACCAAGTTCTGGAAGCACGTCATCACCGCCTCTTTTTCAATCTGAAAGATAAATCGAATTGAGTTCTTTCTTTTTTTTGTGGGGGGGGAAGAAATGGGGGCCTACTTGAAGTTCATCGAATGCCTTTTCGCCTCCGGCTTTGACGCACTTGTCCTTGATGACTTTCTCGATGTCTTCGGACTTCTCTTGGAACTCGGTGTTCTCTTGGAGGTCCTGCAGGTTGTTCAAAACCTCATCTTGACACCAGACGATGCCTAAACCAGAAAAACGATTTTTAATTAATTTAGTTTGTTACTTAATTAACAGAACAGATTTGTTGATGAATGAAAATAAGGAGAGGAATTCATTAATTAATTAATGCTCTCAACTAAATGGATTTGAAATTAAATTACAAACTGCGTCGTTTCTAAAACTAAACAATTAATAAAGTCATTTGTACTTTCTTCAAAGCAAATATGTAACGTTCAATGTTCCTTCTTATCTAATAATAAATACCGCCTTTGCTTTCGCGTTTAATTTCGATAACAAGCGACTTTCTTAATTTTTGCGCCTCCAAGAATAATGGCCCGCCCGCGCTTTCTCCGACAAATGAAAACATCGATCGCCATTGCTTTCAGCCAATTTCCCGCGACTTACGTTTTCAGGACGGGTTTCACGACAATCCGGCGGGCGCCCGGATTCTGCGATCCATAAAAGATTCCGAAAAATGACTGGCGATGACGCGCTCGGATTTTCCTTTTACTATAACGTTAGTAACTAAATCGCTTACAATTCCGGTTTAAAGTAAAAAAATTACAACCAAAAGATTTTAACAAAAAAAAGTGACATTAAGTTTTGATGGATTGGAAGATTAAACAAAAGGCGAACGTAACTAAAAAAACAAAAAAAAAAATGGTTCTACGTTTTTTTTTTTTCATCAACAAGGTTAGAAAATCAAAGGAAACTGTGACGAAATCCTACAAAATATACAAGGAGGTTAAATAAATAACAGTCGAAGGATGAGATGAATGAAAAACAAAAGAAAGAGTAAAAAGAATGCAAGGAGATCGACGTTTCTGTGACGAAATGAAATGAAAACAAAAGAAGAACGTCGGAGTTTGATGACTCTATTCTGACGGAGTGTGTTTGATAATCAAAACGTTAAGAGAAAACAAAAGAAAGTTATTTAAAAAAAATAAACAAAAGAAAGAGTAAAAAGAATGCAAGGAGATCGACGTCGTTTCTTTTTGTCGAAACCAAATCAAAACAAAAGAAGAACGTTGGAGTTCGGCGGAGAGTGTTCGATAACCAAAACATTAAAACAAAAAAAATTATTAAAAAAATAAAAGAATAAGTAAAAAAAATTCAACATAGACGTTTCTGTGACGAAATCAAACCAAAACAAAAGAAGATCGACGGAGTTCGACGATTCTACTCTGACGGAGAGTGTATGATTCTCAAAATGTTAAAACAAAAGAATATTGTTAAAAAAATAAACAAAAGAATAAGTAAAAAAAAAGTGCAAGGACATCGACGTTTCTGTGACGAAATGAAATCAAAACAAAAGAAGAACGAAGTTTGATGACCCTATTCTGACGGAGAGTGTTTGATAATCAAAACGTTAAAACAAAACAAAAGAAAATTATTTTAAAAAATAAACAAAAGAAAGAATAAAAAGAATGCAAGGAGATCGACGCTTTTGTGACGAAATCAAATCAAGACAAAACAAAAGAAGATCGACGGAATTCGACAATTCTACTCTGAAGGAGAGTGTTTGATAATCAAAGCATTAAAAGAAAACAAAAGAAAATTATTGGAAAAAATAAACAAAAGAGTGAGTAAAAAGAATGCAAGCAGATCGACGTTTCTGTGACGAAATCAAATCAAAACAAAAGAGGAACGTCCGAGTTCGACGGAGAGTGTTTGATAATCAAAACGTTAAAACAAAATAATATTATCAAAAAAAATAAATAAATAAACAAAAGAAAGAGTAAAAACAATGAAAGGAGATCCGATTTCTGTGACGAAATCAAATTAAAACAAAAGAAGAATGTCGACGATTCTAGTCTGACGGAGAGTATTTGACGATAAAAATGTTAAAACAAAAAGAAAATTATTTAAAAAAATAAACAACAGAAAGAGCAAAAAATTTAAAGAAGATCGACGTCTCTGTGACGAAATCAAACCAAAACAAAAGACGGAGTTCGACGATTCTACACTGACGGAGAGTGTTTGATAACCAAAACGTTAAAAGAAAACAAAAGAAGAACGTCGTAGTTCGACGACCTTACTCTGACGGAGAGTCTGTGATAATCAAAACGTTAAAACATAAGAAAATTATTTAAAAAATAAACAAAAGAAAGAGCAAAACAAATTAAAGAAGATGGAGTTCGATGATTCTACACTGACGGAGAATGTCTGATAATCAAAACGTTAAAACAAAAGAAAATTATTTAAGAAAAAAACAAAAGAAAGAGTAAAAAGAATGCAAGGAGATCGACGTTTTTGTGACGAAACCAAATCAAAACAAAAGAAGATCGACGGAATTGGACGATTGTATACTCTGACGGAGAGTGTTTGATAATCTAAGCTTTAAAACAAAAGAAAATTATCAACAAAAAGAAATAAACAAAAGAAAGAGTATAAAGAATGCAAGTAAATCGACGTTTCTGTGACGAAATCAAATCAAAACAAAAAAAGATCGACGGAATTGGACGATTCTATACTCTGACGGAGAGTGTTTGATAATCTAAGCTTTAAAACAAAAGAAAATTATGAAAAAATAAATAAACAAAAGAAAGAGCAAAAAATTAAAGAAGATCGACGTCTCTGGGACGAAATCAAGTCAAAACAAAAAAAGATCGACGAAGTTCGACGATTCTACTCTGACAGTCTTTCATTTGTTTTGTTTTTTTTTTCATTGTTCGTCTTATTTTTGAATTTTATTGTTCTTTGCCTGAATTTTGTTCTGCTTCCCTTTTTTTCATTTGTTTTTTTTTTTGTTTTGTTCATTTTATTCTTTACATTTAATTGTTTTTTTTATTTGAATTTTTTTTGTTTCGATTTTTCATGTTTCTTTGTTCCCCTTATTCTTATTGTTTTGTTTATTTATTTTTTGTTTATCTTAAAAGAATTAATTTGTCGTATTATATTGTCGTTTTCTTCTTACTTTCTGTTAATCTTTCATTTTTAAACGCTAGAGAATCATTGATTGTTCATTTGTTTTTTTTTTCTCTTTATTTTATTCTTTGCATTTCATTGTTCTTTACTTGAATTTTCTTTTGTTTCTTTTAGTCTTTTTCTTTCCCTTTGGCTTTCTCTTCCTTTGTTTTTCGTTCATCTTACCTTATTGTTCGTATTTCTAACGCTGCATATTTCAATTCTGTTTTTGTTAAATTATTTTTTCACGTTTCTCTCTTTACAGTTTTCTCGTCGCAGCCTTCAGATTTTTAAACTGCGTGTGCCTAAGAATCGTCAGGTCTTCTTTTGTTTGTTTGTTTGTTTGTTTGTTTGTTCATCTTCTTTGTATTTCGCCGTTCTTTATTTAACTTCGCATTCCGTTACTTTTTCTACTTTATTCTTCAACACTCCTCAGAGAATCGACGATTTTCTTTTGTACATTTTTATACTTCGGATATTTCGTTGTTGCCAAATCAAAACGTTACTTTACTTTGGTGGTGTTGACCGTGCATTAAAATTATCAAGAAAAAAATTGCTTTGTTTTCATCCGGCTGTTGAAAAGTTACGTTTTTGTACTTCAGATCGATTTCAACAGGTGATTTATTTATGCCAGCCGAAACTTTCCACAGAAACAAGCAACCGTACGTGGATTATTTTTGGAAAAGCATAGCGATCGAACTTTTCAATTGCGTGCATGTTATTATTGTTTGGTGAAAAAAAAAAAAAAAGGGGGAGCGGTTCTCCGTGTTATGCAACAAATTACGTTCGTGTTATTCGTTATCCGCACAACAAAACCGATAATTTGATTGCTGCTAAATTCTTTGTGAAATTAATTTAATTTGTGTTTCGCGCAAAGGCCATTGTTAATGTAATTCATCTTCCAATTTTTCTTTCTTCTTTACTGGTGGAAAAAATGAAAAACTTATTTTTACAGATTTTCAAACAAAATAAAATTAAAGCTCAGCTTTCTACTTTTACGTGTTAATTGCATGACTCAAGTCGAACTAATTAAACAGAGTGATTTTTTAACAACTTCGTTTGTTTAGAAATAGAACCGATCTTATCGTCATAACATCACCTGTTTACGCCTATGGTAATAATTACTAAAAGCGAACGGTTCTTTAAATCAAAAATAATTTCGCAAATTATCAAAGGACGTTAAACCACGAGATCGCGAAAGACTTATTTAGCGACCAGCCAGCAAACGCGTCATAGAAATTCTCCGGGCGTCATCAAGTTGGATTCCTTGGAATTACCACGATTTTAATTATCTCTGCACATACAAATATAGTTGCTTGGCAACATAAAACTGTACTTAGAGTACCGCGCAGAGTGATTAAAACGAAAACTCATATAAAAGTATTCGTTTTTTATGATCAAAGTCAAAGGTCGCAAAGGTGCACATGTACAGTCGGAATTAAAAGTAATGTCCTCTTCCCCCGATCAAAAGTTAAATCAACGAGTAGGCGAGGGCACGCATCGCCACCTGCTTGTTACATTACTTTTTAATTCCGACTGAATTATGTAAATATACTGGGTGTCTAAAAACCTGGACAGTAGTCAAAAAAGAAGCAAAATTTGCCATACAACAATAGGGAAAAAGTAAATAATAACTCCGGTAAAAATTAATTTTCGTTGTCTAAGAAATTATTTTAGTAACGCTGGTTGGCGACTTAAATGGATTTAAATGTCTCAGCTGTGCAGAATTGGCGTTTTTTGTGGCCATAAACGAATAAACGCCGAGATGTGTCTGTTGGGCTAGGTCATGTTTGTCCTTCTCAAAAAAAAATCGCTAGGATTTTAAATAAAAACGTCTTCACGCGCGCTGCCGGGAGGTTTCCTGCTACAATTTCAATCGCTTATTACTACTTTATTTATGCTTATTTATTCAAAGTAAAATTTAAAAGCAAAATGAATTCGTAGCACAATTATGCACTTCAGTTTTATTTGTTTCATTTTCATGGCAGTACACCGACCATAACACTGTAAACTGAAAAATGTTATGTTTATGTTCATTAATGAGACGAAAATAAATGTTTACTAAAAATGTTGATAAATATTAATTAAAACCAAGAAAAGAGTGGCACAATTAGTTTTCGTGATGAAAACTTGATTCTGGTTTAAAATAATTCGGAATTTTCAGCAACGTTTACCTTGGCGATTTGTTGGTAACAATTGCACTGCCATAAAATAAAATTCAGCTGGCTCGGTTTCGTTCCTCGTACTTTATTGTTTGTTTTTATTATTATTATTATCATGGCGTCATAAATTCACAGATGGTTACATTAGGGAGGGGGTTAGAATGAAAGACGAAGTGCTGAATAATAGTTTTTAAGAAAACTCAGTTCGAGCGAGTGCGTTTGTATTTTATAAAAGACCGAGGTTAAAATAAATTTTTAAAAACATTAATAGGCTTAGTATTATTTATCAAATTTACGTAGTGTGTAGTTTGTTTTGTGTTAGTGTAATTCGTGTAAATATCTGCGTACATAACTTCGAAATAATTTTCCAATAGTAACAAATAACTGGATACGACGTGCCGAATTACGTGTTAATACCGCAGGACAACATTTTGAACATTTTAGTTTTTCTATGAATAGTTTGAATCGCGACATCCTGCGATCATTTTTTTTTAAATTTATTTGATTTATTTGTCGATCGCCTTTTGTTTTATTTTATTTTACGTCCAAAAATTCCATAATTTGTCAAATGTCTTAAAATAGATCTTAATTTTAGGAAGACAGTTTTACTTTTTTGAAGAGATTTTTTTTTATTTTTGTAATTTTTTTAAATTTTATAGATTTTCTTGATTTATTAGTCAATCGTCTTTTGTTTTTTTTACGTCAAAAAATTGCACAATTGTTAAATATATTAAAATATAGTTTAAAGTTAGAAAGTCGAACAAGTTTTGTTTGTTTAATGAACTTTCTAATTTTTTTTTGTTATTTGTTCTTAATTTAAAAATTTATTTTATTTATTTATCGATCGTCGATTGTCTTTTGTTTTATTTTACGTCAAAAATTCCACGATTCGTCGAACGTCCTAAACTACATCTTCATTTTAGAAAGACAGTTTTGGTTGCTTGAAGAGAATTTTTGTTATTTTTTTTTAAATTTTATAAATTTTTTTGATTAATTAGTCGATCGTCTTTGGTTTCCTTTTACGTCAAAAATTGCACAATTGTCAAATATGTTAAAATATCAGTCTCATCGACTAACGAGAAATAGCAGCAACACCACCAGCTGCAGCAGCCCTGAGGAAGTTCTTCTGCAATGAAGAACGAAACGTCGGCAGTAGAAGCAATCGTGACGCGATTCCAACCAGAAAACAATTCAATTAAGTTAAAATATAGTTTACTTTAAAAAAGTCGAACCATTTCTATATGCTTAATGAGTTTTTTAAATTTTGTGTTAAATTTTATAAATTTTCTCGAATTTATTTGTCGAACGTCTTTTGTTTTATTTCACGTATTAAAACGTATCTCTATTTTAGAAAGTCGACCCAGTTCTTTTCTTATTTAATGAAAATTTTTGTATTATTATAAATATATAAGTTTCCCTCGTTTGTCGATCGTCGTTTGTTTATTTTCGTACAAAATTGCAAAATCGTTAAATGTCAAACGTACGGAGTGATTCTAAATGATTGAGATTGGATTTCTTAGGTTGGCAGCATTGTTAAAAGTTTATGTTGGTATAGTGTAATAGTAATACAACAATGCTCGTCACAATGTACTAAACAAAAAAAAAAAACAAGAGAAGAGTGAGCACAAAACAGGAGAAAAATTTTGGTTCTTCGATGAATTGTTCGAAAATTGAAAGGCTGACAAAAAAAACAAAAAATGCGGACTACTTCTAATCTCTAAAATGAGACAAACGAAAACAAAAGAAGAAAAACAAAAGAAAATTGTTGGTTCTCCGATGCATTATTCGAAAATTGCAAAAAAAATTTTGGTTCTTCGATGAATTGTTCGAAAAATGAAAGGCTGACAAAAAAAAACAAAAAATGCGGACTACTTCTAATCTCTAAAATGAGACAAACGAAAACAAAAGAAAATTGTTGGTTCTCCGATGCATTATTCGAAAATTGCAAGGCTAAAAAGAAAACAAAAACAGAATGAGTACAGAACAAAAGAAAACTGATGCTTCTTCGATCAATTACTCGAAAATCGAAAGGCTAACAAAAAAAGAACAAAAAATGCAACGACCACTTAGAATCCTTAAAATAAAATGAGCAAAAACGAAAGAAAAACAAGAGAAAATCGACGGTTCTTCGAGGAACTATTCGAAAATTGAAAAGCTAAAAAGAAAACAGAAGGCAACAACTACTTAGATCACCTAAAACAAGATAAACGAAAACAAAAGAAGAAAAACAAAAGAAAATTGATAGTCCTTCGATGCACTATTCGAAAATTGGAAGGCGAATAGAGTTTCAAAGTTTTAATCAAAAATTTAATTACCCATATTAGACGACTGGCAAAATGAGCCCAAGTTGCTCGGCCAATAAAAATTAATAAAAAAAATAATTTTTTCCAATAAAAGAATGCATGGAAGTATGATGGGTTGCCTAGTTTTTAGGCGTTACGACTTAAAGTAGACACCGTTTAGATAATTTCAAGGGTATTAGGCCCCCCCTTTATCTATAGGTCTGTGCGTGTCTATATCCCCCCCCTTAGGACTTTGACAGTTATATCATTAATGTTTTCCATCGTGCTTACGACTTTGTTCTGATTGTTATTCATATCTGTACTGATTTCTCTTTGCAATTTGCAACCGTGCTGGAAAAGATGAGGTTTCGAAGGGAAACATCAATTCCATCACGGTTTTTAATTTTTTAATAAAAAAATTCATTACAAAAATAAAAAATTTATTGCAGTTTTTACTTTTTATTGAAAGCGGACTTGCCTCAACAAGTCATAAAGTAAGCTAAGGTTTCAAAGCAAAGGAACTGCACGCGCTTGTGGTAGGTCAGTATTTCATTTTTGAGCAATACCGTTCAGATTTGGAGAATCAGTCGCTTTTATAATGACATACCTACAGTTTTAATTAAAGATATAGGTTTTCAGACACCCTGTATGCATACATAAAAATCCAACCAACCAGACCTTGTCTCAATAGAACTTAAAACCGCACGCACAAACAAACGTTATGTAATTCATTAGTTTTTTTCATTTTGATTGGAAGTAAGCATTTTTGTAAGTGGTCAGTTAACAAAGTGCTTTGTTTGCTGCTGCGACTAGTATGATTCATGCGTCTGGTTATTATCAGCTGTATAAATTCGTGCTGCGTTTATCACGCGAATTATTATTTATACTACTGCAGGAAGTGTTATGGATCGCGCGGAAAAAAGTGTAATAGCAATGGACGAAACGTATTTAGAATCAATATTTAATTGGGTTGTCCAAACGCACGGAATCCTTGAAGGCCTAATTTAATTACGTTCCAATTCAATTTGCTCCAAAAATATTTCATTCGGTGTTTAAAAGTTAAATTTAAACTAGAAATCAAATAATAAAATATAGTTTAGCATTAGTATGTACAGGGTGGGCCAAATTCGAGACTTTTAATAGGAAACTCCTATTTTTAGACGAGTTAGACAAAAACTGACCTCGGTCCCTGGAGCTCGATTTTTAAGACAAAATTAATTGTGAAGACGGCGTTTCGTTATCTCGTACCGCTTAGGAGCTACAGGGCGTTTCTCAAAATTCTACGATTTCTAAAAACCTTCACAACTTTTTTGTTTACGAAAATTTTTGATTTCTGTAAAGACTTCTTTAAGGCACTTTTTCATGCAGAATTCATTGCTGCAAGTTATTTTTTCCTAAACTGCTCAATATATGAGATATTAGCAAGAACTTTGATTTTTTATATGGAACACCCTGTATATTTTTAAGTTTTTGAAAGGAGTATAAAATTTCATTCATATAAATATAAAACACTTGGATATTTTATTCAAACAGTTTGTGAAACTGTAACGTAATTTTTACGCACTCATTAAAAAAAAAATCGAGAAAAGTCACGGTTTAGTTTTGGAAAATCAAGACACCGATGAAAATTAAGACAACGAAAACAAAAGGCGATCGATTTTTCCAAAGCTCACTTTTCGAAAAAATCGGATCGATAAACGGAAACAAGAAAAGATGATCACAAAACAAAAGAAAACAGACGGTATTTCGACGAATTAAAATGAGATAAACGAAAACAAAAGAAAACCGACAGCTTTTCGATGAATCATTAGAAAATCGGAAGGTTTGGCAGAAAACAAAAAAGAAGAATGTGCACAAAACGGGGGAAAAAATTTCGTTCTTCGCTGAATCGTTCGAAAATTGAAAAGCTAAAAAGAAAACAAAATAAGAAAGAAATAAAAAGAAAACAAAAGATAAAAAAGCAACGAAATGCGAAGAATGAGAACAAAACCGACGGTTCTTCGATCAATTATTCGAAAATTCAGAGGCTAACAAAAGAATACAAATAAAATGCTTAGAATCCCCAAAGTAAGATAACCGAAAACAAAAGAAAATCGACGATTCTTCGAAGAACTATTCGAAAATTGGAGGGCTGAAAAGAAAACAAAAGAAGAGTAATCACGAAATGGAATAAAATTAATGGTCCTTTGATGAGTTAGACGAAAATTGAAAAGCTAAAAAGAAAACAAAATAAGAAAGAAATAAAAGAAAGCGTCAAAGAAACACGAAAAAAAATAATAATAATTCAACAAAAAGAAATTTAAAAGAAAAATGCAAAACTGCTCAGGATTTCGCAAAATAACATAAACGAAAAAATGACAAACAGCGAAATACGAAGAAGAATAAGCACGAAACAAAAGAAAACAAAGAGAACAAAAAAAATGTAACGATTACTTAGAATCCCTAAAATAAAATGAACGAAAACAAAAGAAGAAAAACAAAAGAAAATCGACGGTTCTTCGATCAATTATTCAAAACTTGAAAGGCTAACAAAAAAAAACACAAAAAAAATGCAAAACCACTAAAATAAGAAAAACGAAAACAAAAGAAGAAAAACAAGAGAAAATCGACGGTTCTTCGAGGAACGTTCGAAAATTGGAAGGTGAAAAGAAAACAAAAGAAGAGCAGTCTCGAAATAAAATAAAATTAATGGTTCTTTGATGAGTTGGGCGAAAATTGAAAAGCTAAAAAGAAAACAAAATAAGAAATACGAAAAAATAAAATAATTTAACAAAAAAGGAAATTTCAAAAAAAAAAAATGTAAAACTACTTGGGATTCTGCAAAACAACATAAACGAAAACAAAAGATAAAAAAAAGCAACGAAATACGAAGACGAATTAGCACAAAACAAAAGAAAACCGACGAATTAACACTAACAAAGAAACAAACGATGAATGCAACGACTACTTAGATTCCCTAAAATAAGATAAACGAAAACAAACGAAGAAAAACAAAAGAAAATTGACACTTTTTCGATGAATTATTCGAAAATTGGAAGGCTAAACAAAAAACAAGAGAAGAGTGAGCACGAAACAGGAGAAAAATTTTGGTTCTTCGATGAATTGTTCGAAAATTGAAAGGCTGACGAAAAAAACAAAAAATGCGGACCACTTCTAATCTCTAAAATGAGACAAACGAAAACAAAAGAAGAAAAACAAAAGAAAATTGTTGGTTCTCCGATACATTATTCGAAAATTGCAAGGCTAAAAAGAAAACAAAAACAGAATGAGTACAAAACAAAAGAAAACTGATGCTTCTTCGATCAATTATTCGAAAATTGAAAGGTTAATAAAAAAGAACAAAAAATGCAACGACCACTTAGAATCTTTAAAATAAAATGAGCAAAAACAAAAGAAAATCGACGGTTCTTCGAGGAACTATTCGAAAATTGAAAAGCTAAAAAGAAAACAGAATGCAACAACTACTTAGATTCCCTGAAACAAGATAAACGAAAACAAAAGAAGAAAAACAAAAGAAAATTGACACTTTTTCGATGAACTATTCGAAAATTGGAAGGCTAAACAAAAAACAAGAGAAGAGTGAGCACGAAACAGGAGAAAAATTTTGGTTCTTCGATGAATTGTTCGAAAATTCAAAGGCTGACAAAAAAATAAAGGAAGATAAACGAAAACAAAAGAAGAAAAACAAAAAAAAATTGATAGTCCTTCGATGCACTATTCGAAAATTGGAAGGCGAATAGAGTTTCAAAGTTTTAATCAAAAATTTAATTGTTTAATTACCCGTACTAAGCGACTGGCAAGATGAGCACAAGTTGCTCGGCCAATAAAAATTAATAAAAAAATAATTTTTTTCAATAAAAGAATGCATGGAAGTATGATGGGTTGCCTAGTTTTTAGGCGTTACGACTTAAAGTGGACACCGTTTATATAATTTCAAGGGTATTAAGCCCCCCCTTTATCTATAGGTCTGTGCGTGTCTATATCCCCCCCCTCAGGACTTTGACAGTTATATCATTAATGTTTTCCATCGTGCTTGCGACTTTGTTCTGATTGTTATTCATATCTGTGCTGATTTCTCTTTGTAATTTGCAACCGCGCTGGAAAAGATGAGGTTTCGAAGGGGAAACATCAATTCCATCACGGTTTTTAATTTTTTAATAAAAAAATTCATTACAATCAATCCAAATTCCATCGTATTCCTTTTAGTCAACTTGTTTGTCGGCGACACGAATTTAATTCGTTATTTTATTGGACTCTAAACTATGAAACCACAAGTCCTTTTGAGTGTCAGATACGAAGCTTCGCATTTTTTTAATCTAACGGGAAAAACGTATCAGTGCAAAAGTCAGAACTATGTATGGGTACTGCAACAGTGTCGTGAAATGGTTTATCAGTAGACTTCTGAACTTTGACTAACGCTGGATTAATAATCGTCGTCAGTGACGCAGGTGTTAAAGTAAACAAGTTTCTCACTGATTGCGGGCGAGACTGAGAAGTCGTCTTGCTTTTGGAAAATAAGGTCACGTGCTTCGCTCGTTCCGTGATGACGAATATAGGGGCGGTCCTAAACTATGGATTGTTTCAATGACGTCATAGTTTGCGATGGCAAACCACTTTGTGACGTACACGTGTTGGAAAATATTATGAAATAAATTGCCCTTCGCGCAAATTCATATAATTTATCCAAAAAAATTATGATATATTATTATTGTTATTAGTACAATGTAACAGAGCAAGGATCAAGGCCGAAACTTAATTATAATATTAAAGTCATCGTAATTATGTTTCGCTTGCTCACGTTTAATAACGTACATAACATTATCGAATCAGAGCACGAAAGTATTCGAGTGCACCGCTTCGACTGTTTTAAATTATCGTTAAATATGCAATTGTTCAAACAAAAGACCAACCCCGATGACAAACAGGACGCGAGCTGTTCCGGTGCATGCAATTTAATACAAACATCCTGTACAGCGAAATAGGATAAATGTTATTAAATGCGTTTGATAAGGGGAAATAGTTTCCCTAATAAATACGGTATATCGGGTCTTCAAGAAAAAAGTGCCACTTGGAAACAAAACTACGTATCTGTGCAGATCGCAAGGACTGTCAAAATTGGAAATTTAGGTTACGCGAAGGATCTGAATTAATTTATAGCGCACGAGAATACTTTGAGTTTAATCATTTTTTGACGTAGATATAAGCAATTGATTATGCAAGCTACGACATACGTTTTTTCCCAAGGCTAATTAGACGTATTTTTTTTTTTTTAATTGAAGACCCGATACACTTAAGCACGCTTGAAAGTGTTTCGTCGAAAACTGGCTTCAAATTTTGATAACTACGTTTACATTTTCTTCTAGTTTTTGGCTACTCGTTTCATTGCGTTCAATATTTCTTTCTGCTGCAACTTGTTTCATTTTCCCTTGTACCAAGTTTTTTCTTCTTCTATTTGTTTCTGCTTCGTGTATTTTCTTTATAAGTCTTTCTTCCGTCTCTTTATGTGCTCCAAACAATTCAATTGTATTTTTTTCTGGCTTTGTTGTGACTACTTTCAATTGTGTTTTCTTTTTTTTTGGTATCTTTCAATTGTTTGAAGTAATTAATAATTCTATATTTTGTTTAATTTGCCTCTACCAAGTTTTTTTTGTGGGAATCTCTTGTTAATTACTTTATTTTGTCAGGATTTACATTAATAATTGATAATTTGTTATAACTAAAGTCTCGGGGATTTTTTGACACACACACACACTCTAAACGCAAACATCTCGTCTGTCACTGCATATGTTTCAGATCTGCCAACTTACTTTTTTTTTGTTTTAATATTCGCGCTGCTAACACTCTTGTATTTGTTTTTGTTTCGTACATTCTCTTTCGTCGTTGTGCTCCAAATATTTCAATTGTTTTTGTTTTCTGTCTTTACTGTCACTACTTTCAATTGTTTGTTTGTATCTTTGTTGTCACTATGCACTTTCAATTGTTCAAAGACATCTTTTGTTTAATGTCTCATTGCCAAGGCTTTTTGCGAATTTCATCTACAAAATGATCGAGAACAACTTTGAGTTGGCAATGCTGAATTTTGTATTTAATTGGTACAAACTGGTTGTTAGAAATGTCAAATGACACCTACTAGCGTCATTACCAAATGGAAGATCAAGGTCAATAAGCCCCCCCCCCCCCAATGTGTACGTGTTATTTTTGATTAATTAAATTCGAAATTTGCAAAGGAAATTTTGAATTAGAGACAATTTGTTCAGTTGTTAAAGCGTTGCCAGTTTACTGATGTCACTAGGTCTGGTATCTTTTTGTTAAAATTTTAGACGTTGGCACTTTGTTAGGAATTTAATGCAAAGTGGTCAAGAATCACTGTTTGAGTTGGCAGTGCTGAATTTTATTTTTAAATGGTACAACTGGAGTGATTTCCGGTTGTTGTCGGCTTGACACTGACAGCTGTCACTTTACAAGCGTCATTTGACATTTCGAATTCAAATTGAAACGGTTATTCACATAACCTACAATCTTGTCGCTGTTCAGGTTGCGTCAAATACACCAACAAGACATACCCGGTTGCAAGGTTGCAAATAGTCAATTAAAAAAAAAAGGTCTTTATTGTATTGTCAAATCAAACACAGTTATTCTTGACCACTCTGTACCTATTTGTTTTCGTTTCGTACATACTCTTTGTAAGTCTCTCTTCCGTCATTTTCTTCATGTGCTCAATTGTTTTTCTTGTGTCTTTATTTGTCACTAATGAACTTTCAATTGTTTTCCTTACTTGCTTACTTACCTTCAATTGTTTTTTTTATTGTTACTACTTTCAATTGTTTGAAGACGTTTATAATAATCTTTTGTTTAATTTCTCCTTGCCATTTTTTTTTTTTTTTGGTGGCAATCTCTTGTTTGTTTCTGTTTCGTACATTCTCTTTCTAAGTCTCTCTTCTGTCATTTTCTTCATGTGCTCAATTGTTTTTCTTGTGTCTTTATTTGTCACTGTGTACTTTCAATTGTTTTCCTCGCTTGCTTACTTACTTTCAATTTTTATTGTTACTACTTTCAATTGTTTAAAGGCGTTTATAATAATCTTTTGTTTAATTTCTCCTCGCCAATCTTTTTTTTTTGTGGCAATCTCTTTTATTTGTTTCTGTTTCGTACATTTTCTTTGTAAGTCTCTCTTTCGTCATGTTCTTTACATGCTCCAACCATTTCAATTGTTTTTCTTGTGTCTTTATTTGTCACTGTGTACTTTCAATTGTTTTCCTTACTTGCTTACTTACTTTCAATTATTTCTTTTTATTGTTAATACTTTCAATTGTTTGAAGGCGTTTTTTTTTGGTGGCAATCTCTTTCATTTGTTTCTGTTTCATACATTCTCTTTGTAAGTCTCTCTTTCGTCACGTTCTTTACGTGCTCCAACCACTTCAATAGTTTTTCTTGTGTCATTATTTGTCACTATGTACTTTCAATTGTTTTCCTTATTGCATACTTACTTTCAATTGTTTTTTTTTAATTGTTACTACTTTCAATTGTTTGAAGGTGTTTATAATAATCTTTTGTTTTTGATAGCTCCTTGCTAATCTTTTTTTTTTGTTTTGTTGGCAATCTCTTTCATTTGTTTCTGTTTCGTACGTCTCTTTGCAAGCCTCTCTTCTGTCATTTCCTTCATGTGCTCAATTGTTTTTCTTGTGTCTAATAATCTTTTGTTTTTGATTTCTCCGTACCAATCTTTTCTTTTTTTTTTTGGAGGCAATCTTTTTTATTTGTTTCTGTTTCGTACATTCTCTTTCGTCATGTTCTTTACGTCCTCCAACCATTTCAATTGTTTTTCTTGTGTCTTTATTTGTCGCTATGCACTTTCAATTGTTTTTCTTTTTCGTATCGCTATTTCGCTCTATTATATTCATTTTTTTTTCTCTCTTTTGATTTTTTTCCGGAGAATAACGCACTGTAGAGTAAAGTTTAAAGAGAATCGACGAAGAAGAGTAAATACGAACTAACCAAACACGTACCTACAACCGCCTCGACTTATACAAACACGAATGTCCGTAATTTTTTGATATTTTTCTACTGTTTGGAATTTTCATACCTAGGTGCACCAACAGTTTGGTTATTAATTATTAAGTAACATTATTTAAGTTTGCTTGCTGATGCTTCGCAGAAATTAAGGTCAGTCTCTTGCAATACAATATTTCGGATTATCTAGGTTGCACTGTATGTGCTCCGACTGATTCATTATTACGAATATGCGATTATAAATAAATCCACACTGGGATTAGAGATAGTGCATTTTATCTTATCTTTCAGACTTGTTAATGTCGAACTTTGCTTTAATTTAATCTAAATGTGTAACTTTGAGAAAATATGCACAAAATTTGCGGAGCGCCTTTCAAATAATATAATTTTTTGGGGCATTTAAATCAAGTATATTCCTTGAAGTCAATTTTCAAAAAAATTTCAGTTCATATTTAGTATTTTTAGAATCGTTGTTTATTAAAATTGGTCCATAAACAATGGAGTTATAACTTGCGACGTCTTTTTGTAAAACGCCCTGTATGACTTTAGAATGCAGGACGTAATTAAATACCACCGAGGCATCAACTAAGTAATTGAAGTAGACTACAATTTTTATTGGTTAGTTCGTAATACTGGAGTCAACGATTTGGAAACGTGCTTGCATTGGCTCAATTCCAAAACAAATATTTAAAAAAAATCGTGAATTTTACGGTCATTTATTTAAATTGACGTTGGTCAACGCCCCCCCAACTGTGTTGCAACGACCACGACCTACTTCGATTAGAAATTTTTATGCTCTCGCGGTATTTATCATAAATTTCATTTACTGTTAGGCGCGTAAAAAAAAACTCTTCGTAAATTAATTTGTTATATACTTCTAAATTGTACCTTGGCAGCTGTCGGTTTTAATTCGTCGGGTTAAATATAATTAGCGCGGATCTCCTTCTGGTTTTGCTATTTGACGTAGTGATTAGCTGAGGCCTTAATGAATATTTCGGCAGGCAACCTTGCAGTTAATTAGCAAACGTCGAAATTTTCTCGGTAACGTATATTTATGAATTTATTTAACAATGCATCATGTTTTTTTTGCAAGGACTGTTAAGAAGTTTCGCATAGAAATTTGCGCAATTTATTCTGAACTTATCGTGACTAATAACTAGAGGCCGGACACGAGAGAGCGAAGATCCGAGCGTTACTAATGTTTTGCCTGGAAACACATTATGATGTTTTCCCGAGAACAGTAGGCGTTGGCAAAATAAATTTAACATCATCTTGGATGTATGATAAGTCTAATTCATTGGACTTGCAGAACTACTCACGTGATTTGCCTTTCAACCTTAGAAAACTGATCAAATACTCTTGACTCTAAAACTTCTCCAACGTAGAGAAAATCATTTGTTTCTTTGTCAAAAATACTCCCGCCCCCCTTTGGTGGAATTCAAGGCAAGATTTTTGTCAGTTAGATATTAAGCATTCTCGGTATCTCTTTCATACCAATCGCCGTCGTTAGCAGTAGCTTGAAGAAAAAGAAGAATAAGCTGAATAAAAAACAAAAAAGAATCAACAAATAGTCTATGACGGAAAGTTTTTTAGAAGGCAAACTTAATTCGACGAGAGAAATAAAAAAGAAACGAAATAAACCACGACAATACAGGCTGTTTCAAGTAAGTCGGCGCCATTATTAACTTTCTTATCTTTGGAGCTACAGAGTCGATCAAATCAGCAATTCTGTTTGACTTTTTCCGCTGATTAGAAATATGAAAACAGAAAAACAATTGAATGTCAAGTTTTCGAGATATCTTTTCAAACGGAACAACCTGTATTTTATCGTCGTCAATGAAAGAAAATGTATAAGAAACATACTCCAGAGCACTCTGGGAGTATCTCTGTCCTATGTTATTACAGGAGGTTAAAACAAGATAGAAATCATTTGAGATTGCTCTAGAGTCTAGAGCAATTTGTCGAAAACGCTGTAGGTTTCAAGTAAGGCTGGTTCACAACTAACAATTTACGACCAACTACGAGGAGAAATTGTTAGGTATTAAAAAAATCTCTCAAATTTAAGCTAATCCCATAGACCTGGTACTGTTTACGAATGAGAAGTTATTTGAAGCGCCATCTCTTGGTGAGCATCAGTGGCGTCATAATCAAAACGGAAATAGAACAATTAAAGAAATTCTAGTTTGACGTATAAAAATTGAAGAATTATTTAAAAAAAAGCAAAATAAATGTTAATGTGATGAAAAAGGCTAATTTGAACAAAAACAAAATTAAAAAAAATACATCAAAATATGAAGAATTAGATAATAGAAACAAAAAACTAATAGACAGCAGAAGACACAGGATAACAATTGCAAAAAAAAAATAATATAGTACGACATAGTATTCGAAAAAAATATACACTAAAGAATAAACAACAATAAGAATAAACAAAGAAATCATGGCGGAGAAACTGTAAACGCAAGACATATTAATTCGATAAAAATAACAAAAGAGCACACAAAAAACTACAAACAAAAAATAAATGGCACTAACAAAAACAAAAAAAAACACTTGAAAAGACAAAAGAGAATCGACACGACCAACAACTAAACATGAAACGGATACGGAAAATTAATTCGAAAGAAAAAACAAAAGCGATCTGAAACAAACGACAAGAAATGCAGAATTACAAGAAGCGGAAAACAAAAGATCAAACGATTTCATCCTGCGGAGAATGAATAGACATCAAAAAAATGTAAATATTAGAAATAATAGAAAAAAAATAAGTAAAAGAAAATTGAAACAAACAACTGAGAATACTGAGAGTAGCATGAATTACATGAAAAGGAACCAAAAGAAAATCGATGATTTCAACCAGCGCATAACCAATAAAAAAAAAATAATTCAAAAAAAAGACAAAAGAAAATTGAAACAAACAATTTGTAATCCCTAGGAAGTAAAGAACGAACGAAAAACAAACGAACGCCAAATATTCTTCAGGGAACAAAATAAATAAGAAACGAAACAAACAACACAAAATACAAAAAGTTACTCCAGTCGTAATTTTAAAAACAAAATTCAGCACTGCCAACTCAAACAGTGATTCTTGACTACTTTGTAAACAAAAGTTAGCGTTTCGATTTCAATTTGAAATGTCAAATGGCGCTTGTTAAGTGACAACTGTCAGTGTCAAACCGTCAACAACCGGAAGTTACGCCAATCGTAATTTTAAAAACAAAATTCAGCACTGCCAACTCAAACAGTGATTCTTGACTACTTTGTAAACAAAAGTTAGCGTTTCAATTTCAATTTGAAACGTCAAATGGCGCTTGTTAAGTGACAGCTGTCAGTGTCAAACCGTCAACAACCGGAACTTACGCCAGTCCTAATTTTAAAAACAAAATTCAGCACTGACAACTCAAACAGTGATTCTTGACTACTTTGTAAACAAAAGTTAGCGTTTCAATTTCAATTTGAAACGTCAAATGGCGCTTGTTAAGTGACGGCTGTCAGTGTCAAATCGTCAACAACCGGAAGTTACTCCAGTCGTAATTTTAAAAACAAAATTCAGCACTGCCAACTCAAACAGTGATTCTTGACTACTTCGTAAACAAAAGCTAGCGTTTCGATTTCAATTTGAAATGTCAAATGACGCTTGTTAAGTGACAGCTATCAGTGTCAAACCGTCAACAACCGGAAGTTACTCCAGTCGTAACTTCAAAAACAAAATTCAGCACTGCCAACTCAAACAGTGATTCTTGACTACTTTGTAAAAGCGAAGCTATAACAAACAAACGTCGAAATATTAAGAAGAGAATGAATGTTCTCCGGAAAACAAAACAAAGGACCAAAGGAGAACTGAATCAAACAACAAAAATAAATGCAGAGTTATGGAAACAGAAAATAAAAGAGTTACGATTTCTTCTACGGAGAGTGAATAAAAAAAAAAGAAAAAAGACTGAATGAAGAATTCGATAAAAAAAAAACAAAAAGAAAACAATCAAAAAGAATAATTAAAAAAAAATACTACGAATAAAATGAATGAAAGAAAAACAAATGAATATCAACTATTTTTCCTGAGGATTGTTCTTTAGTGTCCTCTGATCATCGTTGGCGTTTCGTTGTAAAAAAAAAGACACGTGAGTTTTACGTAGAATCCAAACCTGTTTTGATGAGAATGGTGAATTTTTTTGTCGCCTGTTATGATTTTACTTTGAATTTTGAATCAAGTTTGCTAACAAAACTTTTTTGAAGTTTCACTGACATATTCCTCAATAAGAAAAGTGAGGTTATGACGTCCGTCAATTTATTAAGTTTCAAACAAGGCTGGTTCACAACTAACAATTTACGGCCAACTACGAGGAGAAATTCTAAAAAAGGCACGTTACTAAAAACTGGCATTCAAAATTTACACGTTATATTTAAACTAGGCACCACAAATATTCTTTAAGACTAAGCCCCCCCCCCCCCACCAAAGAAAAACAAAAATCTCGGTTTGCAAGTAACGAAGTAAAATTTTTTCGTCCCTCTTTTTGACAATTCAACAAACAATTCGTCAAACATGATAACAAATACGTCAGCCAACTTTTCATGAAACAATTTACGACACGATTACTCATCAAATAAATCGTCATGTAACAAACATGTACCTAACCAAGTCTGTAAATCCTTGAAGCATTTAATTTAATTTTCTAAATAAAAATAAAAAACATAATAACTTGAGCAAACCAAACTTTTAGTTTTCAATATTTTTTAATCACATGGTATCTTGATTTTTGTTCATTCATTGCCAAGTCATCTTGGCATAATTCTTTTTTTTTTTTTAAACAAAAATATAAACTAAAGAATTCTTTCGCTTTTTTCCTAATGAGTTGTTTACTCGGTTTAAATTAGATTGAATCAATCAAGGACAAGTCACGGAATTTCTTGCCAGAAATGGGGCCGCAAAGGCTCGGCGAGATCAAAGTCGCTTTCAATAAGTCATCAATTATTATGAAAGCAAATATCGTATTGTAGATGAGTTCGGGAATTTGGGATTACCTGCGATTAACAGGACTGTTGCGAGGAACCACTTCATTGTTGCAAGACTCGGAAAGTCACGTAAACACTTCACGCCTCAGAGGAAACGCACTCAAACTAACCAACTGCTGAACGAACGTACTGTACACACGAATGTGACTGGAACACTTTGAGGAATTTTACAGATGGATCGAAGATGGCATGCGCAGTTTTGCGTGACGCCACCTCAACTTGCATTACCGCCAGTCATTGTTGCCAACTGTGAAAAAGAGTCGTCCCTAAAACGGAAGTCGAAAGCCACAAAAAAAAAAACTAAACGCGCTGTCACAAGCTTGTCAAATAAATTTCATTAAAGTTTATAAAAGAAACACGTTCAAAAAAAGACAAGCATACAAACAGTAGTTTTACTATACGGGAAAAACGCGCGCTGGAATCGTCACAAACTACAAAAATGTTACCAACACAAATTTTCGTAACAAGAAAAAACTAAAGACGTAAGCTGTTTGACTTCAGTATTCAGCACTTCGAACGACGATTTCAAATAATTGACTTCTACAATAAATCACGGTTTTAAATAAAAATAAAAAAAGCACTAAACCTAAATTAAAAAGAAAAAATCACAAACAAAATTTATAATCTCACCAAATTTAGTGTCAAAACCACTAAGTTGATAACACTGCCGTCAGTGCACTCACCTCTGTAGCTCTAAATTTAAGTGCCAACTACCTGTCAAAAGTATACCACAATTTCTGAAAGTGTAACTCATATGAAGCTGAGAAAATGAACAGAAATCGTTTTGACAACTACACACCTGATAATAGAAACCGAAGATTGTAGTAAATCGAAAATCTAGCAGTCATCATATTTCTACGAGTTTCTAAATAATGCCCATAGATGACGCTTTTTGAAAAGAAAATAATTTCATCACAAATGGCATGGTAAATTTGTGTCACTCTACACCATCCTAGGCGTGTGATAGCTTTTAATAAGCTTGCTTAACCCGATTCGATTTTTCGACCAATTTGTGACAGCTCTACACGAAACAAGATTTTTTTTTAAGTTTAAGGCAGACAGAAATGGGCTACCAAAGTGGAATTCGGAATCTAATGAGTTGGCAGCATTGCGCCACATTCGGAAAGTGAAACGCCAAACTCGTTTGAGAAAACTAGCCGACGTTAGAATAACATTTTAAAATCATTTCTGATGTCACTGTACAATGGGATAAACTAAATTCAAAATTGAAATCAGTGTTGCCAATAGGCTTTTGCAAAAAGTATGTACACATGTTTTAGAGATAAAGCTTTGAATACAACCGAAAACAAAAAAAGAATAACGGAACGCCACCGACAGCTTGTAAATAATTAATTGTGAATGCACGTAAGTGTAAGTGGAAGTCTTTCTAATCTGCACACCTTGCAAAATTAAAAAAAAAACACTAAAAAAGTGTTACCAACCGTTTAATTTCAGTGTCTTTTTGTCGCATTAATTTTTTATGTTACAATTGACACTTAATGTAGATTCTTTCTTGTTTCTTGATGATTTGATCGTTTTCTTATCTGTTTTCATTTTCGAATAGTTTGCTTTAGATGATAATCAACGATCTTCTTTTGTTTCTTGTTCTTCATCAGTCGTTTTTTGTTTGTTTGTTTGTTCTTCTTTTGTTTTTCGTTTTCAGTTGGCGATTTAATTGTCTCACATTCCACAAGAAACTCGTTCCTTTGCTTCCCACCTGGGAGCGATTAACGATCTAAAACTGAATAAGCAAGAGAGATGATGAAAACAAATGAAAAATCGACGAATTTTGCTTTCATTTGTTTATCTGCATTTCATAGTTTCGCGTATTACGAGTGAGACTTCGTACAAGTTCTTCTTTTTGTTTCCTACAGGCGATTGGATTTTCCTATGGTTACTTTATTTTGGATTTTATTCATTTTTTCATTCGTATCGTTCTTTTGTTTTTTTTTTTTGTTTTTCTGTTGGCGATTTGACTATCTCACGCTTTCCTTTTTGTTGTTTGCCAGTATTTTGAAGATAATTCTGACAGAAAAAGACTTTTCTAATCCGGGTCAAGCTTTTTAAAATTGAATAAATTTGATTGACGTAAGTTACTGTCATCAAGCGTGCATTGTTGCCAAATCAGATTGCAGAGGTACAGTGTTACCAACGTGTTGAGAGCAGAAATCCCTAAAAAGTGACAAAAATCCTTTTCAACATACAGGAAAATTCAATATTGCTCTCCACGAGCTTGATATCGATATTTACATCGAATTATCAAAGTGAAGTTAGCAACTTAGGGAGACCTGGGGAAAATGTCCCAAGATTTTGTTGACAGTTCATTGCCGTTCGTTGATGAAAAGTGGTTTATTTCATTGTAAAAGCAATCTGATTAAACAATAGTTACATTCCTTATTGATTAGGTTAGGTTTGGACGTAAGTGTCATGAACGTTCTAAGTCACTGTCATCAAGCAGGCATTGTTGCCAGATCAGATTGCTGAAGCACAGTGTTACCAACGTGTGAGGAGAAGAAATTCCTATATGTTCCATGCACGCCACTGCTTTTCGTTTTAACCTTCGTGTGATGGATGTAAATATTGAAATCAAGCTCTCGGAAAGAAGTGTAGGATCAGGACGATCAATTTCGATCTCCTTGTAGAAACTCCCTAAAATTCGTTCCAGATTCAGGAATGAATTTTAAAAAGTCAATAAAAACACATGAGGTTAAAGAAAGTACAAACAAAAGACCGTCGATTCTGCAGCGCCGTTTAAGAACAAAAAAAAGCGATTTCAAAAGAATGGCGACAAGACAAGGAAAACAAAACAATCGAATCAAAAATAATAAGAGAAACAAAAGACAGACGATTTTAATGCACAATTTTAACTATAAGAGGCTTTGGGTTTATCTCTATAACTCTATTAAAAAAAAAAAAATAGAAGAACGAAGCAAAAAAAAATTAATTTTCAAAAGTAGCAAATAATAAAATTGTAAAAACAGTGAAACAAAAACAAAAGATTTTACTGCACGAAGTAGATTAATAAATAATAAAAACAAGGCACAACAAAGCACAATTCACTAGATTTATAAAAGAAGCAAAGCATTAGATTCGTAAATCTAAAACAAACAAAAAGAAAACTTTCGGCATTTCTCAACAGATGGCGCTATCGAACGCAACAACAAAGCAAAGTATTAGATACATAAATCTAAAACAAACAAAGTAAAACTTTCGTCATTTCTCAACAGATGGCGCTGGCGAACGCAAGTGGTTTCTCCTGTGACCGACCAGAAATTACTGTCAGTTGAGAAACCAGCGTTGCCAAATCGTGGGAATTTTCCCGATTCGTTGCCTTAAATTGAAAAAACTAATTCTTTTGAGAAAAAGGGAAGAATTATTTAAATTTCAAGACGTAAAATAGCTTAAAACAGCAATTTGAGGGAAAAAGCAAGCATAAAAGAGAATTTTTGTCCCAAGGTGAGCGAAAATTGTTGGCATCACTGTTAGTTGAAAGCACAGGTTGAAACTCAATGCTCCACTGACGGTAACCTGTGCAAAACAAATGAAAAGACGACTATCGGCAAGTTTCAACAGATGGCGCTGTCGAATACTAACAATAACGCAATAAATAGTTTTAAAACGCAGAATAGAAACTATGCAGAGCGCCCATTTCAAATCGTAACCCCTAAAGACTTTAGAATAGACAACCCTTCAATCAAATCAGAAATAACTTCGTGTTAGCTTTGTGTACACTAAAGGCGCAGGAGTAGAGTGTGTTGCCTACTTTTAATTTTTAAGGCGATTTGCAATGGACACTGTGCATTTTTCGCGGAAACGTTTTCGGGAGGGGAGAAGAAATCAAAACTTATATATCAAAAGAAATCACAACTTTTATTTCAAATGATTACTTACTCTTACAGTCTAACGAATTTGTACATTCACTTATACAATACACTGTAAAATTACAAAACTTCATACGAACTAGTTGCAGTAATATACACACGTACACTAAACTATACTAGATTAAAAAATTAAAGGGCCGCGAGCCAAACATAGCGTAGTAGAAGTAGTATTAAATTTTAATTATTGCGAAAGCGTTCTTCCTGAAAAATTCTTTGTACTTGAATTTGATTATCCTAAGTGATGGAAAACGCTAATTTATTTATTTAGGCAAAGAGAATCCGCACCGTTTTGAATCTGAGCCCCTTAATTAACGCCGCATTAATGCAACTCAGTGTTTATAACAGTAATTTGATTGTTCCGGGGCAGCTTTACAAACGCAACTTGACTTTAAGAAGACTTGCTCGTTAGCCACGCTAATAAAAAGTGGATGTTTAATGATAGTGTAAAACTACGAGAACAAAACTGCTATTAAAATCAGTCAGGTGTGAACGGTTGTTACTCTACAACGAATAAAAATAAATACTAACTGTGTCAGTGCCAAAACTAAAATGTACGAATATTAAAACAACAGATATTTCCTAATTCATCGCACAAAAAAATTATGTTTTTGATGAATTATGGGATATAAAAAATTAACAGTTAATGACCACATATCCAGTAGAAGCATAATAAGTGCCAAATTAAACGCATGAATACTCGTAAATACATGGTCCCATTTTTTTCTATTAAAAGAATCTTCTTAGAAAGTAGGTTGAGCAAAAGGCACGTTGACATTAAACCATCAAAACCGTGCCGGGGGATTTTTGTAAACAAAGCGAAGGCGTCTGCGTGATTTTCTACTTTCAATACTGTATAGGTGGACTTTATAGCAAAGAAAAAGGATCATTTCTTGTCACTATTAACAAAATAAAAACAATAAATACGCTTACGGTTAAAAAATGTTAGTTCAGCAGCAATTTAAGGTTTTCTTTATTAAAAAATATTTTTCTGCATAAAGTATCCTATACATGATTTGCTTAGTAGTGGCTGCCAATTTAATTCCAATACATGATTCTGTTTTATTACTATCAATATACTAAATACCAAAAAACTAACTCTAACATACATATAGGCAGGAAATTATTATGTACAGTATCACCATTCTACACAGCATTATTTCCTTTTTATCTACAATAATTATAGTGAAACAGAAAAACTGACCCCAAACAGGTCAAGTCATAATACAGTTTGTCTCTGAATTATATGGCTATAGGTTTAATTAAAAAGAGAAAGAAAAAAAAGATGCATTCTAAAACGGTGTAAAGTTAGAAATTGTATTAAATTTTTTCTAGAACAATTCATCGACAAAAATTATTTAAAATGTACTGTAAAGTTGGCAAGGAGGAGAGAGAGAGACAAGTTTAAGTTTCTCATTTTTTAAATTAAAAAAATTCTCAGCAAATAGGATTTAACGATAGATTTCCCATCCCTTTAACTTCTTTATTATTTTTTATTTAGTACTGTTTACACAGAATTGAGCATCGCATAAGAGAGAAGTAAACTAAAGTTTAAAGGTTATTTTTTTTCCAAACGAACACCCTGTATATCACATTTTTGCGCTCTAAATTAAATGACTTTGTCTACAACAATGTAGGCATAAAATGAATACTCTCTGAGTTACTCGCATTTAATGTCATAAGCAGACTTCGGACATTTCGGAGCGTTGCCATGACTACGCAATCAATGGGCACTTTTCATTGGTCCCCCCGTATTGCGTAACCATGGCAACGCTGCGAGATGTATGATGTCTGGTCATCATCATAATTGAATTTGTATACGATTATGTAAGGTAAGTGTAATATGTAACGAAATCTTAGACATGTCAAGAAACATGTACGTAGAATGTCTCAAACCTCTGAAATAATCCAAAAATGCCATTTTATTTACATCTCATAAGAAGAAATTCCTAATAAAAATTGTGTAGGTTCACAGTACACGATCAACGTATGGAAATTCACGTTGACAGTATAGGCACAGTAAAAGTATTCGCCCAGTAGCGACCCTCGAATATAACCGCCATTTTGTTTGATACCTACTTGCAAATTATATTACATTCGCACATAGGTATCAAACAATATGGCGGTCGAATTTGACGATGACGTTTAAGTGTCGCTACTTGGTAGTTACTCATACCACGATGCAGGCATTTACCTTAATTGTCAAATGGTTATCAAAGTATCAACAAAAATGAATTTAATTTGAAACAATACACGATCAATGCAAGGAAATTCACGAAATTAAAATTAGTCTTCCATCATAAGTTCAAACATGACCAATTTGACAATTAATTAATCAGACGGTAATGAACTGTTCAAATTATTTTCGCTTGCCATAATAATGGGTTTTTTTTTTAAGTTTCGCGTCGGAGTTGGCGGTGACAATTGTGAACGCACCCAAATCTTTGAAACATCCGTCATCTGTCAAGTCAATTTGTTTGACTTTTGAAATTAAAACTGATTCTCTTTCGAATCAAAAGGCTTTTTGCAAGTTGATGGCGAATCGCAGCATTCAATTCAAAGTTGTTTTGAAGAATTCCGTCAGCAATTTCCCGACGAAGTGTTGACAATTGAACTAAGAACTGTCAGTTTGATGATGGTTCACAATTATACTTTTATAGCCAACTTCGACACAAAATTGAAAAAAAAAAAACACTATATATCCATGTAATCAGAAAAGTTGAAAAAGTTTATTTTCACACTCACTCTATTCCTGCGCCGATTATGTTGAACACTCTGTATATCACATTTGTGCGTTCTAAATTAAATGACCTTGTCTACAACAATGTAGGCATAAAATGAATAGTTTTTGAGATCTCGCATTTAATGTCATAAGCAGACTTCGGACACTTCGGAGCGTTGCCATGACTACGCAATCCATGGGCACTTTTCATTGCTCCCCATATTGCGTAACCATGGCAACGCTGCGAGATGTATGTTGTCTGGTCATCATAAGTAAAACTTTCTACATGTTAATACATAATTGAATTTGTATACGATTATGTAAGGTAAGTGCAATATGTAATGAAATCTTAGACACGACAAGAAATATGTATACAGGATGCCCCAAACCTCTGAAATAGCCCAAAAATGCCATTTTATTTACATTTTATAAAATAAAAATCGTGTATATTATAACACGTATGGATAGTCCTTTCTATGAGCTTTCCATTTATGGGCTTACAATTGATGATAACAACTTACAAGTTATTAATCATAAAACCATAAAATGTGATTCAATGGAAGGCTCGAAAGGGATATCCATACATGTTATAATATACAGGATGTCTTTACCTTTTAAATGAACCGGCCTGTATATTTAGTCCTTTCTACGAGCTTTCCATTTAAAATGTGATTCAATGGAAAGCTCGTAAAAAGGGCTATCCATACATGTTATAATATACAGGATGTCTTTAACTTTTAAATAAACCAGCCTGTATATTATAACACGTATGGTTAGTCCTTTCTATGAGCATTCCATTTATGGGCTTACGTTGATGATAATAACTCATCATAAACCCATAAAATGGAAAGCCTGCAGATATGGCTACATGCTATTAATTCCATTTGCAAAAATTGACTAATTTTATAATATGTTTTCGTACAGGGACATCAGAAATGTATGAAACTCACGCAATCCCGCTGTATATGCAGTACATTGTACTCTGTTGATAAATTTGTGTCACTCTACACCATCCTAGGCACGTGATAGCTTTTAATAAGCTTGCTTAACCCGATTCGATTTTTCGACCAATTTGTGACAGCTCTACACGAAACAAGATTTTTTTTTTAATTTTAAGACAGACAGAAACGCCAAACTCTTTTGAGAAAATTAAACGACGTTAAAATAACATTTTAGAGTTTTTATGGAAACTAATTACATTGTTCAGACACAATAAATAATAAAATTACAAATGTAACACAATAGGCAGTTCGAACGAATGACAGGAAGCTGTATATTGGGTTGCCTAACGACGCATTTAAATGACTTTTACTCAAATATTCTTTTCGTTATTCCATGTCAGATGTCCAAGGTACTCATTAAATAAACACATTTTAATCAAAGAGTCTTTTAGAGTTTGGGCTCATACTTTTTCGCAGAAAAGAATTTTTTTTTGAGTTTTTTATACAGCGAACATCAAAAATTAATTCAACTCACGTGAACTCGTCGTATATGCTGTACATTGTACTCTGCTGGTGACAATACAGTGCATTGTGTTAAATCGTTGGAGGATGTACAAAGGCAACAAGGAATGCTTGGTTTAACACAACAACACTTCAGCCATGAACGCCAGTGACAAATACACGCCAATTGAAAACAGCGGCCTCACTTTTTTCAGTGTTGCCACTTCTGAGAAAACAAAACCTAATTCAAACGAGTCACGTGGGCTGAAAACATTTCTGATGTCACTGTGCAATGGGATAAACTGAATTTGAAATTGAAAATGGCGTTGCCAATAGGTTTTTGCAAAAAGTACGTACGCACGTTTTTAGTGATAAAGCCTTGAATACAACCGAAGACCAAAAAAAATAATGGAGCGCCACCGACAGCTTGTAAATAATTAATTGTGAATGCATGTAAATGGAAGTGGATGTCGCTCTAATCTACATATCATGCAAAATAAAAAAGACACTAAAAAAGTGCTGCCAACCATTTCGTTTTCGTCTCTTTTTGTCGCATCAATTTTTCATATTACAACTGACACTTAATGCAGATTCGTTTTTGTTTCTCGGTGATTTGATCGCTTTTTTATCTGTTTTGATTTTCGAATGGTTCGCCTTAGATAATAACCAACGATCTTCTTTTGTTTCTTGTTCTTCACTATTTGTTTTTTGTTTGTTCTTTGTTTGTTTGTATGTTCTTTTGTTTGTGGGTTGAACTCATTTCTGATGTCACTGTGCAATGGGGTAAACTGAATTTAAAACTAAAATCGGCGTTGCCAATAGACTTTTGCAAAAAAATATGTGCAATTAGTGCAAGGAAGTCACTAAAAGCAGATATTATTTCACTGAAAATAAACGCAATTTGTTAAATGCATTAAATATTTTTAAAAATTAACGCAAATAATAAAAATAAATACTACGAGAGCCTAATGAATGAAATAGTTGGTAGCACTGGATTTAGTGGTACAGGCTGTTTCATTTAAAAGTTACAGACATCCCTGTATATTATAACATGTATGGATAGCCCTTTTTCTAAGAGCTTTCTATTAAACCGCACTTTATGGCCTTACAATTAATGATAATAATAACTCACAAGTTTTCAATCATAAACCCATAAAATTTGATTCGATGGAAAAGTCGTAGAAAGGGCTTTTTATACAGGTTATAATATACAGAATGTTCCATTTGAAAAAACTGACTAATTTTGCAATACTGAATCGGTTTGATAAAATGTGCATTTTTGGACTATGGAGGTTTGGACACTCTGTATAAAAAATCCCCAAAAAAAAATAAAATTCATAAAAAAAATTTACGGCAAATTACAAATACATGTTATGAAAAAAAGTCATTGTTTTCTGAGCAACTTTTATAATTCTTCTAAAATTGTCCAAAGAGTAATTGTAATTTTTTTTAAATTTCTTAACAGACAATATGCCATGTTAATTGTAAGTCTTATATTAATTTATTTATTGTCAACCATCCAATTCAAAAAGAACATGGCAACGTCGCAATTAATTAATAGTTAGTAGTTAACGATTAATTAATTAAGTGTTAAGTTTCAAGAAACTTTTAAAATTCTCCTTACTCGACGTTTCGCTGTATCTCGAACGATTTCTCAACCAGACACAGTGAAAAGTCGATTCCAGAAGCTGTCAGAACGAGACAATTTTGATTGATTTTAAACCTACTCAAAAATATCCATTTTGTTGTATTGCACGCACCACACACATTTATGTAAATAAAAAAAATGTTATGTATTTCTTTGTTTTTTTTTCACACTTTTATTTATTTATTTATTTATTTTTTAGCTTTAGCCAAATAAAGCTTAAACGAAAAAAAAATTGACTCAACACTTTTATAGTTTGAAAGATATTGAATACGAATATCTAAAAGAAAATGAATAAAAAATACCTGATTTATACAGGGTGTCTTACAAAAAAAAAAACGGATCAATTTTAATATTCAAGAAAATAAATGAAATGATTCCAAAAATACTATAAACGGTGTTCAGTTTCGATTTTTTTGGGGAATTGATTTCTCAAGGTCAAGCTGCTGTCAACCTGATTTTTTTTTAAATTTCTATACATACTGTTTATTATTGCATCTGTTAGGGCTTATTTCCTAAATTCAACGCTTTAAGTTTTGACCAGCAAGAAACGCAGAAAACATTCATGAATTAATTAATATAAAGTTTACAACAAACGTGTAAGTTGCCATGAGAAAAAAATTGAAAATCTCCGAGTGTCTGCCCGAAACAACTGTGGAATGATTTTGTTTCCACGGCACACTTTAATATTTCCATAAAAAGCACGCTTTGAGTAGTAGTTCTTTTTTTTTACTAAACATTGGACATTATTAAATTTAGGAAAAAAAATCTCTTCCAGACACAATAATAAAAATTATACAGAGCCATTCGAAACATAAAAGTTGACCTTGAACGTAATTAAAAAAAAAAGGAAACTGAACTGAATTTTTAGTATTTAACTTTAATTTGCCTTTCTGTTTGTTAATTAAAATTAGTCTACAAATGGCTTGAGGCGTTTCTTATACGTTATATTTAGTCGAGATATTAATTTATCATAAAATACAGGGTGTTTCATTTCAAAGAAACGTAACTCCAGTTATGTTTTGCTTATGCGATGCTCAATTGTTTTTCTTTCAACATCTACAATCACCTTCGGTTACTTTCTATTAATCATTTCTAAATTCAAAAATGATTATATTATAATAAAGGGGTGGAAATTGTTTCGTTTCGTTGACAGTATAGGTACAGTATAAGAATTCGCCTAGTAGCGACACTGTCACGTTTGCCATTTTGTTTGATACCTACTGACTTGCAAATTACATTACATTCGCATATAGGTATCAAACAGTATGGCGGTCGAATTTGACAATGACGTTTAAGTGTCGCTACTGCGTAATTACTTATACTGTGGTAGAAGCACAGTAAAAGTATTCGACACTTGAGTATAATCGCCATTTTATTTGATACCTACTGACTTGCAAATTACATTACATTCGCATATAGGTATCAAACAGTATGGCGGTCGAATTTGACGATGACGTTTAAGTGTCGCTACTCGGTAATTACTCATACCGTGGTGCAGGCATTTACCTTAATTGTCAAATTGCTATCAAAGTATCATCAAAAATGAATTTAATTTGAAACAATACACGATCAATGCATGGAAATTCACGAAATTAAAATTAGTCTTCCACCATAAGTTCACACATGATCAATTTGACAATTAATTAATCAGACGGTTCAAATTATTTTCGCTTGCCATAATAATTGGTGTTTTTTTTTTTAAGTTTGGCGTCGGAGTTGGCGGTGACAATTGTGAACGCACCCAAATTTTTGAAACGTCTGTCATCTGTCAAGTCAATTTGTTAGACTTTTGAAATTAAAATTGGTTCCCTTTCGAACCAAAAAGTTTTTTTTTGCAAGTTGATGGTGAATGGCAGCATTCAATTCAAAGTTGTTCCGTCAGCAATTTCTCGACGCAGTGTTGACAACTAAATTAACAACTGTCATTTTGATGATGGTTCACAATTATACTTTTATAGCCAACTTCGACACTAAATTGAAAAAAAAAACACTATATTGCCACATGTAATAAGAAGAGGTGACCAGAGCTCGCTTTGACACATGCACTCTCTCTATCCCTGCGCCGCTTATGTTGAATTTCAACAAAAATTAAGTACATTTTTTTCTGTTAATCGAAAAAATAGCAATCCCAAATTTTTTTGTCTCACCATACAATTCACTTAGAGAAACAAAATTTCAATACTAACTTAAGTAGATTCCGTCGTGTGATCTTAGACTGCGTAAGTCCTCTTCCTTTTCATACTCACATTCCTATCGAACTCTAGAAGATCCTTCTGCGCTAATGCCATTTGTACACGTAGATACTCTTGATCGTCTTCAATGTCGACATCGTCATACAACGAATCTGTCACCTGCAAATTAAAAAAAAAAATAATCAACGTTTTTTCTTTAATCTTTTTAATTACCTCAACATCGAAGTCACTGACTTCTTCAACTTCCGTCTTTATCGTTCCTGTAATATCAATAAATTCAGATTCACCGTTCAAGCTATTTTCGATTTCGTTCTCCGAGTCCGAACCCTCTTCGCTCTCTGCACTTCCGCAGGAATCCCCGAAATTATCAGCCTCGTCGTAGCTACATGAGAACTTCATTTCACCTCGCTCCAGTGCCTCCAAGTGATCTGGATTGACCATTGCCTTTCTTATTGCTGACGGATCCTTCCTCGACCACTTCTGGACTTCCTCGTCCATCTTGCTGATCTTCGAGGGATTCATGGCCCATAAACAACCCTTGCGTTGTGAACCATTAATGGCGGGTTTCTCGATTTTCTCAAAGCATTTATTAAGCGACAAGTTGTGTCTGACGGAATTCTTCCATCCGGTTGGGGCAGTTTTGAAGTACGGGAAGTGCTTGCACATGAAGTTGTAGATTTCGGAGACCGGAAGGCTTCCAGTGCGACTGTTTTTTAAAGCCATCGCTATCAAACAGCTGTAGCTATAAGCCGGTTTCGGATATGTTCTTATTTCATCTTCGTATGTTCTGTTGTTATTGAACTGTTGCTTACGTTGAGTTATTGTCCTAACTGTTCCTAAATTATTTATTTGGGCTACGGTCACCGGAGGAGACAGTTGCCTCTGCACAGTATTTTTGAACGACAACAACGTTGGTGTTTTTGTGACCGCCTTGATTACGGGCTTCGCCAAAATAGGAGCCACCTTCGTAACTGTCCTTACCATTGGTTTTCTATCTTCCATGTTATCTAACTTACTTAGAAGATCTTTCTTTACGGATATAGTTTCTGCTTTGATCGTCGAGACTTTAATGGTCGATGGTGAGAACGTTAGATGGCTTTCTTTTAACGTAGGCGAAGGCGACCTCATGTTTTGTGCTAGGGAAATCACGGGCATCACTGCGTTTGGGTTGACCATAGTCGTGGCAGGGTCAATGCCGATGTCGAAACTAAAGCTGGAATTCGAGTGATTCGAATTTGTCGAGAACCACCGAATATCATGATTGTCGTCGAGTTCTAAGGGGGGCAGGTCAGCAAAATTGAAACTGGAAAGGTCGCTGTGGCCTCCTCCTAACGAATCTATTTCAGATTTTATGTCAATGTCCAACATTTCTTGGAGAGATATGGAGTCGTTCATGTTGAAGTACATATCCATTGCGGCTGACATATTTTCAAGGTTCTGAAAAGAAGATTAATAAATTCAATATTTCAGTGAAATGCAAACATATTTTTTAATTGCAAAAAAGACTGCAAGATTACCTCCCAGTCATGATTAATTGAGGAGCAAACAATTGAAGACATTCTGTGGTATCCATGAATATTTCCAGTACGGGGGAAACCCCTGGTTCCAAAATGCAATCGTTGGTTTTTGTGTAAAAGTAAAAATACTTTTTTTGGAATCAGTTTTGGAGGATTGTCATTCAGTATCTCAAAATGAAAATTTAATTTCCGCATGAAATTTTGAATTGAAGGCAATTTGTTCAGCTGTGAAAGCGTTGCCAATTTAGTGACTAGTTTGGAAATAATTCTGGCAATGTTGGCACTTTGTTGTAGGAATCTAATACAAAGTGGTCAAGAAATTGAGTTGGCAGTACTGAATTGTATTTTTAAATGGTACAACTGGAGTGAGTTCCGGTTTTTGACGAATTGAGACTGACAGCCGTGACTTTACAGGCGTCATTTGACATTTCAAATTCAAATTAAAACGCTAATCTTTATTCGCATAACCTACAATCTTGTCGCTGTTCAGGTTACGTCAAATAAACGAACAAAATATATATCCGGTTGCAGTGTTGCAAATACCTTTTAATTGTATTATCACTTCAAACAGTTACTATTTGTACTTTTTGTAGAATTATTTCATATTTTTTATGTATTCTAGCTACAGTAGTGGACAATAAAATCCGTGTATTAAACGTCAGAATTACTAGTGACATTTTGCTTAAGTCCTGAACGTCAAAAATATTAAAGTGAGGTTCACATAGTAGAAATAACGTGCCCGGATTGTCCCCTACTGTACATACACAGAACACCGTTTTGTGTTTATTCTTATTTACGTCAACTTCTTGAAAATATTTAATATAAGGTTGCTTTTCTTCCTGCAATTGTCTTTAGTGAAGTTTTCAATGATTTTTAAGCTAAACCTTCCGATTTCTTTGTGAAAGAAGTCTATTGGCAACACTGCGGTGAAGGTGTAGTTAACAGTTGAAAGCAAGTTTGACATTTGTGTTTATTTCTATTTTAAATTCTTATAGACAATTCGTTGATTGCAGCGAACGAATTATACCTGCCAGGAGAATTAAATTTATGTAGTATGTGGAAAACAGTGCGCAAAAAGCAAAAATCCCTCAAAAGTTGTCCAAAAAAATCCCTTCTCAACATAGAAAATCCCTCAATTAAAAAAAAAATTGTGAAAAATCATTAAAAACACGTAAACTTAAAGAAAACAAACAAAAGACGGTCGATTTACAACGCAATTCTGTTAATTAATAATAAATTTAAAAAAGAAAACAATTTCAAATTTCTGATGACAAAACAACGAAAACAAAGTAATAAAAATTCAAAAAATAATAATAAAAACAAAAATAAAGAAAACAAACAAAAGACAGTCGATTTACAACGCAATTCAGTTGATTAATAATAAATTTAAAAAAAAACAATTTGCAAAAGATTGATGACGAAACAAAGAAAACAAATAATAATAAAAACAAAAATTAAGAAAACAAACAAAAGACGGTCGATTTACAACGCAATTCAGTTGATTAATAATAAATTGAACAAAGAAAACAATTTCAAAAGACGGATGATTTCGCTAGGTAAAGTGAAAAAGCAAAGAAAACAAATGGAAAAAGTTTTTCAAAAATAAAAACAAAACACAATCGATTTAAAGCACAATTCAGTAGGTCCATAAATTAAAAAAAAAGAAATAATTTGAAAACAAACAGTGACAAGACAACTTATGTATTTGCCTTCCACATGATCAAGAAATTATTTAAAAAAAAAAAAACTGCAGTAGATGGAGCAGTTCAAAATATTGACGACAAAAAAAGAGAACAAGAGACATAATAAAAATTCTAAAAATAAATAATAAAATTTTAAAATAATAATAAACGCAAATGACAAACAAACAAATGATTAATTAAAAAAAAAACTGTTTGAGGGGTAAGGTGACAAAACAAAAAAAAAACAAATGAAATTAAAAAATAAAAACAAAAGGCAATCAATTTAAAATTCCGTAGATCCATAAATAAAAAGAGAAATAATTTTAAAAAAAACTGCAATAAATGGGGCAGTTCAAAAGACTGACGACAAAAGAAGGAAAACAAAATTATAAAAATTCAAAAAATAAATAATAAAATTTTAAAAAATAACAAAAAAACAAAAGACAATCGATTTTACAGTACAATACAGTAGATTAATGAATTAAAAAAAACTGTTTTGAGACGTAAGACGACGAAACAAAGAAAACAAATGACAATTTAAAAAAAATAAAAACAAAAGACAATCGATGTAAAGCAACATACAGTAAATCCATAAATAAAAAAAAAGAAATAATTTGAAACAAACAGTGACAAAACAAAATACGTATTGGTCAAAAGATTTAAAAGAAAAACTGCGATAGATGGCGCAGTTCAAAAGACTGATAACAAAACAAAGAAAACAAAATTTTAAAAATTCAAATAAATAATAAAATTTTAAATTATAAAAAAAAACAAAAGACAATCAATTTTGCAGTACAATTCAGTAAATTAATAAATTTTGAAAAAAAAAAACTGTTTGAGAGGTAAGATGATGAAAGAAGGACAGTAAATGACAATTAAAAAATAATAACATTTCAAGAAGTAAAAACAAAAGACAATCGATGTAAAAGCACTATTCAATAGATCCATAAATAAAAAATAATAATAATTTGAAACAGACAGCGTCAAAACAACTTATGTATTGGTCAAAAGATTTTAGAAGAAAACTGCAACAGATGGCGCAGCTCAAAAGACTGAGGACAAAAGAAAGAACACAAAATTATAAAAATTCAAAAAATAAACAATAAAATTCAAAAAATTAAATAAAAAAACAAAAGACAATCCAGTAGATTAATAAATTTTAAAAAATAACTGTTTTGAGAGATAAGATGACGAAACAAAGAAAACAAACGACAATTTAAAACAAATAATATATTTAAAAAAAAAGTGAAAACAAAAGACAATCGATGTTAAGCACAATTCAGTAGATCCATAAATTAAAAAAGAAAAGAAATAGTTCGAAACAAAAAGTGACAAAACAAACTGATTTTGCCTCCCACGTAGTCAAAAGATTTAAAAAAAACTGCAATAGATGGCGCAGTTCAATGTCTCACATGTTATCCTTTACTGATGACAAGTGACATTTGATTATTCATCATCCGTATTCCAGGAAATAAAGCGCGTTCAAAAAGTACCGTCACTGTAACCTAACTTTTTATATCCGTTTAATTACGATTTTCTACAAAATGGATAATAAAACGCATTCATTTTATTACAAATACCTCGAAGATGCAAACAAAACCATTGACAGTTGACAGCTCGCAGTTATTCGAGGTTGCGATTTGGTTGGTTAAGCTCCGACGTGACATCATAAAATAAAAGCAAGTCCAGAGCCTTCTTGGTAATGGATTTTTTCGAACGCACGTCACCTAGTGAACCACCTCCGTAAAAAACAAATGAAAAAGAAACTGTCGGCACAGTATAAGTAATAAATTACTAATTACCAAGTACCGATAGTTAAACGTCAGTGTCAAAAAAAGACGCCATACTGTTTGATACCTGTATGCAAATGTAATGTAATTTGCAAATCAATAGGCAGTAGGTATCAAACAAAATGGACAATGTGACAGTTCGGCATGATTTAACTAATTGCATTGTTGAATGTCTTACAACAATGTAAGCTTTTTAGTTACCATCCAGAAATGACTGTCATTTGAAAATTTGTGTCAGCATCCAGCTTGGTTTACGAAATAAAATTTGAAAATCTCTCTTTTAGAAAAAAAGTCCCTTAATCCCTAATGAAATCCTGTTGAAGAAACTTCTTCAATGAGGATTCAATGCTTAAGTTGGCAACACTGGTTGAAAACAGAATAGTCGTCGACATTAAAAACGAAACGAAACGCTGTAAAACGCTAGTTATGACAGCAGCTGAAGTGCTTGGATTCCGCTAGCCTTTGAGCGCTCGGCGGAATCGCTGTGACGTCACCTGATGTCCGCTGAACGCACCCAACGTCAAAGGAAATTGTAAACATAAAATAAATTCATCCCAAATAACCTTGAATTAAATAGAACAGGTCCAAAAAACAAAAATCACGCGATCTAAAATTCATTCAGCTCCGGTAATACCAACATTTTAAAACAGGTTACAGACAAGTCGTTTTAGAATGTGACATTTTTGCATGGTGTATGTAATATCAATCACATCTTGAGTGACACTTAAATAATAGAATAGTCGTCTGCACTAAAAACGAAACGAAATGTTATAAATCGCTAGTTACGACAGCAGCTAAAGTGCTTGGGTTCCGCTAGCCTTTGATCGCTCAGCGGAATCGCTGTGACATCAACTGACGTCCGCTGAACGCACCCAACGTCAAAGGAAATTGTAAACATAAAATAAATCCGTCCCAAATAACCTTGAGTAAAACAGGTCTAAAGAGAAAAAATCACGCGATTTAAAATTCATTCAGCGCCGGTAATGCCAACATTTTAAAAACAGTTTATACATGTCATGAATTTGTAAAATTAAGAGATAGTTTGAAACAAATTCGACAATTGTGAAATTTTTGACTTGAAATAAAACAATAGACGATCGATAAATACTTCAAGAAATTTATAAAATTAACAAAAATAAAAGAATTCTGCTTCGAGTTTCTAAAATTCAGATATGTGTAGTTTAAGACATTCGACAATTGTGCAGTTTTTGACGTAAAATAAAACAAAAGACGATCGATAAATATATCAAGAAAATTTATAAAATTCAAAAAAATAACTAAAATAAAACGGAAATTCTCTTCAAATTACTTTCTAAAATTCGAAGATATTTGAAGACATTTGACAATTGTGCAACTTTTGACATAAAATATATCAAGAAAATTTACAAAATTTAAGAAATTCTCTCTAAAATTCAGAGATATTTGAGAACATTTGACAACTTTTGACGTAAAATAAAACAAAAGACGATTGATAAATACATCAACAAAATTTATAAAATTTAAAAAATATAACAAAAATAAAAGAAATTCTCTTCAAATGACTTTCTAAAATTCAGAGATACTTTAAGACTTTTGACATTTGTGGAACTTTTGACTTAAAATAATATAACAAAAGACGATCGATAAAAATATCTAGAAAATTTACAAAATTTAAAAAATTCTCATTAAATAAAACTTGATTGACTTTTTATATTTTAAAACATTTGTCAACTGTGACTTTCTACATTTTAAAACATTTGACAACTGTCCAACTTGTGACGTGAAATAAAATAAAAGACGATCGATGATAAATATAGCAAGAAAATTTACAAAATTTAAGAAATTCTCATTAAATAAACAAAACTAGTTTGATTTTCAATATTTTAAAACATTTGACAACTATGCAATTTTGGACGTATAATAAAACAAAAGACAATCGATAAATATATCAAGAAAATTTATAAAATTTAAAAAATTCTCACTAAATAAACAAAACTAGTTTGACGTTCTACATTTGAAAACATTTGACAACTGTCTAATTTTTGACGTAAAATAAAACAAAAGACGAACGTTAAATACATTATTTTAAAAAATAACAAAAATAAAAGAAATTTTCCTCAAATAATTTTCTAAAATTCAGAGATATTTTAAGACATTTGACATTTGTGCAACTTTTGACGTATAATAAAACAAAAGACGATCGAAAATTTACAAAACTTTAAAAAAATTTCATTAAATAAAACCAGATTGACTTTTTATGTTTTAAAACATTTGTCAACTGTGCAATTTTTGACGTAAAATAAAACAAAAGACGATCGACAAATATATCAAGAAATTTACAAAATTTAAAAATTCTCGTTAAATAAAACTTGATTGACTTTTTATATTTTAAAACATTTGTCAACTGTGCAATTTTTGACGTAAAATAAAATAAAAGACTATCGACAAATATATCAAGAAAATTTACAAAAATTTAAAAAATTCTCGTGAAATAAACAACTGTGCAACTTTTGACCTAAAATGAAGCAAAAGACGATCGACCAGGTCAAGAAAAATAACAAAAATAAAAAATCCTCTTTAAATAAACAAAACTGAGCCGATTTTCTAAAATCAAGATATATTTGAAGGCATTTGACGAATGTGTAATTTTTGACGTAAAATAAAACAAAGGACGATCAAACGATTTTAACCCACAATCCGTTACAATTCAACCATTTTTATTATTTAACTCCCTCATCCGTTACAATTTGGTGGCAGCGGTGGGATGTTCTGGAAAAAAACCGGATTAATCTGCAACACGATTGTGAAATAAATTTTCTATTTGAAGTTTGGTGTTCACTCACGTAGAATGTCACATGTGACATTCTATGCACGGTGTACATAATATCAATCACATTCTGAGTGACACTAAACTTGTGGATCGTGAATGAAATTTGTCGAACCTACAAAAAAAAATGTCACATTCTAAATACGACTTCAATTTAAGCTCTGGTTACAATGTTGGTAAGATTGCAACTCTCTTTTTTATTGACATTTACACATCGCAATTTTTAAAACGTGTGGCGTGAGAAACTACTTCTTTTTATGAAAAATTGCAACGTCTGTTTAAACTGAGCGCTTAAAAAAAGTGCAGTCCACCAGAGTCTATCGCCTATTGAAATATTTACATTCGAGAGAAGTTCGAATTTATCGCAAATGTAAACATATCCCGAGCAAGTCTACATCTTTGCAAACAAATTAAAATAAACAAGTCCAAGAAGAGATAAAAATAGTCCACGTTCGCCGTGAATAATTCACAGTCAAATTCGTGTAAAAACAAAAATGCATGTTTCTCACGCGGCAAGGCAAACTGAATAGGCACAGGCGGCAAAGCTGCATCGAATGCACGCGATAAATGGCCTGTAGATCGTGACGTTTCAATTCTTTTGATCGCACTGTACTAGAGACAGATGCCTTATTGTAGTACAAAGAGGTGGGGGGGGGTACTTCGTTAGGCCTGCGATCTGCATGTAACTCATTATTAATAAGTTAGAAGGAAATGCCAAGTTATATTTAACAATTAGAATATTAACTTGCCGGATTATTATATGATAGAATCTCACGTGGTACGAATTGAATATCGTTCCTAGTCGAGGGGTGCTGCTGCTACTACCCCCCTAATGTTAGATACAATCACAACAGGAGTTCTCTCTATTTGCCAATTCAATAATTGCTAGGTTCTGACCAAACAAAACAAGAAACTCAGAGAAATATGCGTGTTTTTTCTTCTAGGCGTAAGAAAATTCGAGATAAACACAACACCTGCCTCGATTTTATTAGCCTGTTATGCAGTCAAGTCCAACTTCCGCGCTCGAAATTGTTTTCCTCGTGACCTTGAAGTTACGGCTCGTCTTCCCGCCTTGTCAATTCACGAAATAACCAAAACGAAAATTACTTTTGCCATGAAACGCGAGCCTGTCGTTGGATTTTCGTGGCGAACGCGTTTTCACGGCTCGGGAAAACAGGGTCAAGTGGGTGTTACCTATTCTCCTCTATTCCGTTCGCTGCTAATGCCGTCCGGTTGAATAATTGTAAGAACCGCGTGACTGCAACGTTTTATTTACATCTACGATTAATTCCAGCGGTGCATGCACGGCGATTATGTAAACAGTAACCTAAAATCGCTTCTGTTGCGGATAACATGCGCCCACACAAAAGAGCGGGATATAAACGTTGGGACGAGTCCATTACGGGACCATTAGTTTCGTCGAAAAAATAATCGCTCGTTTCGAGGGTTTTATAACAGAAAACGGCTCGAATAAATTTTATAAGAGTTGCTTCGTACTTACCGAATATTTTTTCAGCGCGTAATCGTGATGTCCGACGGTATTTTCATCAAATTCGAACATAAAAACAATTTTCTTACTGACAGCACAGTACACCCAACCGAATGTATACAAAAGTTGAAGGTTGATCACGAAGAACAGAGAGGGATTTCAAATCCCGCGCTTGCCATTGGCGCGTAGATGTCACGAGTGTTTCCCGCCGACTTCCCATTGGCCGGCGAAAAACATGGAGTGACTCGCCGATCGTGATCGAAACGCGATGCACATGGACGTTCAGGAAACGTTCGCACGTAAGCGCAGATATGCCAACACGCAAACGTAATGCGAATTAATCACTATTATGAAAATGATCGGCGGAAAATTTGGAGTGTTTCCGTGGAACTCACGCGGCACATTAACACCGAACTAACTCAAACGAAGCGGACATTTAGCGTGTTTTATTTTGAGACGCGTTTTGCCGGGAACGACGTTGCACGGCCACTGTCATGGCAGCCGCGTAAATTTAAAAACAAAGCTCGCGCGACAACTAGACGCACCCGCGCTAATTTTATCGTCCAGGAATTTCCAAAAAAAAACATTTCCCTCGTTATTTATCATTCGAAAGTCGATAATCGAAATCTAACGTTTCTAATATGTTCAAGGCGAATCGATTACATTAGATTCGGCCATTTTATTCTAAGGGGAGTCGGGTAGTAATTACGTCGAGCGAGGAATGAAAATAGCCCTTAATCGCTAATCAAATCAATTTTACAAGTTACTTACGCAAAAAAAAAACTTCCTTTACACGATTTTGCTGACAAAAAGGCAGATTTTTATTTTCATGTTAAAACGTTACTCACGTTATTATTCCTAACAACAATTTAAATATAATCAAATTATCAAAAGTGGAGAATATTGAGTGTCGATTATAAATTGTCCAAAAGTGACAACTTTTCCGCTTTTAAATCATTAATCATTAATACAGGGAGATCAAAATTGATCGTCCTGATCCTACATTGCTTTCCACGAGCTTGATGACATCGATATTTACATCCAACTATTAAAATGAAGTTAGCAACACAACGAGATCTATGATCCTAAGATTTGTTGACATTTCATTCACGAAAAACGGTTTATTTCATTGTCATAGCCATCTGATTAAACAATAATTATGTTCTTTATTAATTAGGTTAGGTTTGGATGTAAGTATGCACCGCACTGCTTTTCGTTCGAACCTTCATGTGATAAATAGCTTGAATCGCGACACAACATTGCATTAAAAATGACAAATTGCTACGCTTCTGCTGACAAGACCCCAAATAGGGCCGAAACAGCTGTACAGATGATGCTTGAGGTATCCACTGCAATCAAAAGCGATTTGCAATAAAAAAATTTCATGCTTTGACAGCATGGGATAACTTATTAAGTAGATTTGTCATTCCTAATACAACGTTGTGTCAAAAAGTGATCGCAAGATGTCACTATTCATTACTATTACACCGCAATTGCGAATAACTTGGGACAAGTCGGTTTGGTTTGCAGTGGAAGTCTCGAATTGGCGAGGCCCCAAATAGGGCCGAAATAATTGCACTGCAACTAAAACCGATTTGCAATAAAAATCCTTCATGTGATAGATATGATTATTGACATCAAGCTCATGGAGAGCAGTGTAGATCAGAACAATCAATTTTGATCACCCTGTACATCAAGCTGGGGCAAGTCAAAACTTAAAACTTGAATAACTGGCGCCCTCTTTTGGCGACACAAAAATGTACGCAATCATTTTACAATTTTTTCGGAAAAATATTCATAACAATAACGTTGCAGATTGATCACTGAGCATTTATATTTTGATTTTTATCTCTTAATAGTGTCACGTCCGGTTCATTGATGTCAGGGTTACTTAATCATGAGCTCTAAACGTAGTTATTTATAAATATTATTGAATTCCAAACGCTTTTTTCATAAAACACACTGTAACGCTGACGTCAGTGATCCTGGACTTTAAAGTCTGATTTATATTGTGCCAAACCCGGTTTTATGTTGACCCTATATACAGTGCAATCAATTTTTTAATCAATCGAGCTAATTGAACTTAAGAGAATTGAATATTTCCAAAAAAAAAAAAAAAATAGGAATTCATTAGCAGATTAATCAAAAAGGAGTTGACAAACGAGGACCAAAACTAATTTTACAAAAATTCGAAATGTACTCTAAATTCTTAATATCTTGCAGGCTCTCTTAATCTTGCGTTTTTGGCGTGGCACTTCTCTTGAATCCTGCAATTAAAAAGAAAAAAATTAGTAACGCAACAACACTGACGTTCGTGGAAAAAATAAACATTATAAGATTTTCTTTTCAACAAACTTCTAATAACTAGTTGTAAACTATCAAAATTAACTGCCCTCTGAAATTATAATTGATTTTGATCATGGCTTCCAATTATATTCTGCTTTTTTTTCTTTATAACACCTGCCAGTGTCAAAATTCTAGAGTTTCCGTTGGAATCCTGCTGTTATCATCACTAAATAAATGTACGACAGAAATTTTTGTTATTTTCTAACATTTAGGTAAAAGGTAAAATATTTTTACTAACAAAAGACTAACAATATCAAATACTTTATATAACAAGTTGCACAAGAAATGTTGCAAATACAAAAAAAAACTGTTGTTGATAATAAAAAAGCACTTTACATCACTACTCTTTACTATCGAATGTAAAATGTCGCTAGCTCTTGAGTTAAATTTTTCTTACTTTCTAGATATTACGAAAAAGCACCGGAAAAAATTGGATTTAAAAAAAAATAGTCACCAGATAATTCAACAAAATTAACAAAAAAATGACTTGCGTTGCTGCAAGACATTCTACAGTGCCATCTGTTAAAACATGCCGAAAGATTTTTTATTTTTGTTTATTTTAATTTATTAATCCACTGAATAGTGCAGTAAAATCGATTGTCTTTTGTTTTTATTGTTTTTTTAAATTGTATTGCCTTTCTTATTAGTCCAAGCACTTGATTTTTTTTGTTAATTAAATCTTCATTACTATACCGTACATGCAGGGACTAGAATAATTTTTGGAAATTTTCTTATTAATTATTTTGAAGAAGCCAAACTATGGAGAGGTGCAGTAATCGAATTGGAACGAATAAATAGATTGATTACCATAAATTCTAACGTTTAACAAAAAGATTCCTGTACCTCTCCAAAGATGGCGCTTGTAACCGTTTACTTCCAGAAACTCATACTTATTAGTTATTGTGCAGTACAATTTTATTTATATATTATTTATTCTCGTGTTCGTCAAGAGTTGGCGCTTAAAAATGTCTTGCTTAGCAGTTTGCAGAAAAAAAACTTTAAGGAAAAAGAATACGGAAATATTAATAATAATAAATAAATAGTTCACAATGCAGGCGAGTCGAATTACAAAACTAAAAAAGAAAAATCCGTAAGAGTTACAAATTAGGATGATCTGTCGAAAGTAGTTTTAAAAACTATAATGAAAAAAGTTCCGTTACTCGCCGAAAGATGCCACTTATAATCAATTACTTGTGTACATCCAAACTAGACTTTACTTAGAAGCCGTAGACTCATCTTAAATAGACTTAATCTGATTCGCTGAACTTTGCTGGAATGAGGCTGATATATTTTAGTATTGGTTAAGAGGTGGCGCTGGAAAATGTTTTGTTTAACACTTTACTCTATGGAACGAACAAACATCTAGAAATATTCAATGATTCATAAAGCAAGTAGAGTCGAATTATAAAAAACATAAAAATTATATGTAAAATTATAATAAAAAAAGGTTCCATTACTTGTCAAAAGAGGGCGCTTCTAATGAATTTACATATTCAAGTTCATATTAACGATAAGTTATGGTCCAGTTATGTATTAAATGCTCTTAATCTTATTCGCATTGAAAAGAAATTTGGTTTTGACAGAATGATTGTGAGACCTTTTGGTGTTGATCAAGAGATGGCGCTTGAAACAATTTAATCAACTTAACCTTTATATATGTGCCAAAAATATAGAGAAATCGTAAATAATTCATAAAACAAGCAAAAAGGAACTTTAGAGTTACAAATCGGAATGATTAATTAAAAACCAAATAGCATTAAACACTGTAACAAAAAAAAGTTTCCGTTGCCGGTCAAAAGATGGCGCTTCTAACCAATTCTGCAAATTCATATGTAAGTAGACCTATCGTAAGTCGATGTATAATTTTATTCGCATAAAAACTAAATTGGATTTTGCTAGAGTGATACTAAAACATGGAGATCTTAAACCAAATCGAATATAAAACAAACAAAAAAAAAACGTTAGAGTTACAAATGATTTATTGGAAATCTACTTGCATTAAAAAAAAAAAAGCTTCCACCGCCAGTCAAAAGATGGCGCTTCTAAATAGTTACTACTGCAAATTCATACGTACGTTATTGACTAGAAGATGTATTTGTATCAAAAATAAATTGGATTTTTCATTTTTTTTTAATCGTTAATCTATTAATTGCCTTTTGTTTTATTTTATTTTTTAATTTGATTATTATTGAAGTGTTATTATTTTGTTCTTAGTTTTGTCACCATTCGCTTCAAATTGTTTTTTTTTTTTTAATTTATTATTACTATTATAAGGTGCGTTCAAAAAAATCCGTTATCAAGAAGGCTTTGAACTTGCTTTTATTTATTATGACGGCACGTCGTAGCTTAGTTCGTTGTATGTTGAAACCTTGAATTGCTGAGTGCTCTCAACAGCGTCAACTGTCAAAGAATTTGTTTACATCTTTGAAGCATTTGTAATAAAATAAATGTTTTATTTCATTACTTAAGGTTTATTATCCATCTTGTAGAAAATCGTAATTAAATGGATATAAAAAGTTAGGTTATGTTTATAATAATCGTACGGTTACGACGTGACTTTGCAAAATTTGCAATTGACATAAGCCTACTTGACAACGGTTTTTATTTATCTACTGAACCGTTCGTCTTTTGTTTCTGTTTTCTTTAACTTGACGTATGTTAACTAATTACTTCTTTTACATTGTTTTTCTTTTTCTTTTTAATTGACTTTTGAATCTAGTAACCAATTTTAGGGATTTTCTATGTTGAAAAGGCATTTTTTTTTTGGTAACTCTTGAGTTTGTAACACTGATTGACAGTTGACAGCAGTGTCACTGTCACGACTCAGACAGGGGGCTGGGCTGTTATTTCAAAGGACTGTTTCGATCACACCCACCAACTGAAATAATTGTGATTATGACAGTATTTCCAGATTATTATTTATATTTTATGACACTGACTCTTTTCGTACAAATTTATTTATTTCTCTTTGGATCTGTTTATGGTGGAACAAAAAATTAGGAGTATTTAGTACCAAACTCTAACTTAATGTAAGTATTTTAACCAATTAATTAATTCTTTTACTTTGTTTTTCTTTTTTTTAAATTGATTATTGAATTTAGTAACAAATTTTTTGGATTTTCTATGTTGAAACGAGTTTTTTTTTGGTAAGTCTTGAGTTGGTAATACTGATTGACAGCTGACAGTTGTCATTGTCAAGACTCAGACAGTGAGTTGTTATTTCAAAGGATTGTTTCCATCACCCCCACTAGCTGAAATAATTGTGATTAAAAAAAGTATTTCCAGATTATTTTTTATATTTTATGACAATGACTCTTTTTCTATAAATTTATTTATTTATTTTTCTTTTGATCTCTTTACAGTGGTTCGTGAAATTTGACTTTGACATCTATACCTAGTCTGAAACAAAATATTAGCGGTATTTAGTACCAATCTTTAACTTGATGTATTTTAACTAATTAATTAAGTCTTTTACGTTGTTTTTCTTTTCTTTTTTTTTAATTGATTATTAATTCTAGTAACAAATTTTAGGGATTTTCTACGTTGAAAAGGTAACTCTTGAGTTGGTGACACTGGTTGACAGTTGACAGCAGTGTCATTGTCACGGCTCAGACAAAAGGCTATTTGTTATTTCAAAGGATTTGTTTCCAACTAACTGAAATAGTTGTGATTATAAAAGTATTTTCTATATTTTATGACGATAACTCTTTTTGCACAAATTTATTTATTTCTCTTTGGATTTCTTTACAGTGATTCGTGAAATTTGACTTTGACATCTACCATGCGTCCAATTAAATTCCTAATTAAAGTAGGCCATGACTTCGGTATTTTTTCTCCTAAAGGTTGTCCAATTAATTGTTTGCACTAACATAACCTCCCAAGACGCGTTTATGCATTGAAGATGAAGGACAACATTTTCAGCGACTGTTTTAAGCGTTAATGTTGTTTTGAATTGAAGTAATCAAGTGTTTCTTTGAATTTTGAGTTTGCACATTCTTTTTATGTGACGTCATGATTGGACACTGACAGTTATTGACAACTGTCCCCCATTCTTGTATTGAACGTCGCCAACTTTATAAAAAAAAATCACAGCTTACTTTAAAGAGGAATTCATTTGAAGACAAGGTATTTCTGATTTAGGAGATTTTCAACTAACATCGAGGAGAAGAGTTGGCAACACTGGGGCTAGACGTAGACCTTGTGGTTATGATTTCAAAACAAACTTGTGAATAACACAAGAAGTGTTGTTGCAACATATTCAAGTGTAAAAAAAATAATAATTACAACGAATACTTACACAGAATTGTTCAATTGCTTCCTCTTCACAACCATAAGTTGCTGCTTAATTTACTCAGAATTTTTCACAACTTGTCCACTTCATGGTATACTTGGAAAAAGTAACGTGAGTCCAAACAACTCAGCAAAGCTGCTGCTTATAGGAAAATATGTTGTTGAATCTCTTTGGCTTTTCGTTTTCCTTGTAACAAACATGTTGTGACCTGTAATAAAAACAAAATTAAAAAGTAAGTCAATTCGTTTTAATTAAGGTAATTGTTTTGTGTTGATAAATGTTGTTGATGATGAACACACTGCAGGTTGTGCCATAACTTGGGCCCGGTATTTCAGCCATGGTTTAACTTTAATCTTCAGTTTATTCCCATGGTAACCATTATAAAAATAAATGTTCCTACGGGAATAAACCGAAGCTTAAAGTTAAGCCTAGTTCCTAGAGAAACAAGGCATTCAACCATGTACACGATAGAGATAGACAATGCTGCATTGAACAAACTCTTCAAATGATCTTAAATACAACTGAGAAGCTTTAACAACATTCATGGATTCATGTATGATTGGATTGTCATTTGTGGAATGTATGCGCATATTCAAAAGAAGGTTTCTCACGTTTAGTCAATTATTGGATGTGATTATATCAAATCCTCAACAAATAGTCTGTGACTTTGAAACTATAAGGGGCGATAGATACTTTGGTCACTGATTAACTTCAACCTTTGGTCAACTACAATAATTACAAAGCAGACAACTTTGTCTATGAGAATAAACCGAAGGTTGAAGTTAATCAGTGACTGAAGTATCTATCGGCCCTTAGTTAATCCAATAATTTCGATTTGAAATCTCTTCCATATGTAACTGTGAAACGAAGAAAATTAAGGTGCAATTAAGAAAACATTTTTAAACCGAGAGCAGCTGTGTCACATTCCTATTTTTAATTGATTCTTATAAAAGCACAAGCGGTTAGCACATTTAAAATTGGTTTTTTTTTTTCTTAGAAAACAAGAAGCAGCAACAACGAATAGGATTTTTTTACGTGGACATGAATTCCACGCCCAAACGCCAAGCGCTAAGCCGCACAATAAAAGGCTCGAATTTACAGCGGAAAACGCAGCTACGTGTTTCAGATTCGAGGCGATAACAAGAAAATCTATTGCATTTCTGCTTACCGTGTTTAATTTTGGCGCAAGGTCGATTTTTCACGCAGAAAATGGCAATCTTGTCAAATGCTTGACGCTATGCGTAGCTGCGGTCAAGTTCAGCTGATGCACTGACTGATTGCTGGTGACAGGGTTGCCAGATTTCCGGAAGTTAGATATCGCATTAAAAGTGACCAAAAATCGCCTAGAATACCTACAATTGTTCAAAATCCTCTTGCTTGTCAGTTGAATTTTTTGAAAATTTGTTTAATTTTATATTAGAAAAGTTGATGACGTTTCTGAACTGTCCGGCGAAATCAATCGTCTTTTGTTTTATTTTATGCGACTGTAGAACAAACACTTTTGACTTTTCTAGAAATATAAGCTTTCGATTCGAAACTGTCGGGCAAATCGCCCATCGCCTTTTGTTTTTTTGTTTTTTTTTTTTGAGACAATAGAAATATAGAAGCTATCGATTCCTGTGTGATTTTGATTGATTATTTATTGATCCAGTAACTTTTATTTTTCCTTTTGCTTGTCAGTTCTTCAATTTTTTTTATTTATTTACTTATTTATTGAAAAAGTTGATGACGTTTTGGAACTGTCAGACACAATAATTCGTCTTTTGTTTTATTTTATGCGACCGTAGAAACAGAGAAGCTTTCGATTCCTGTGTGATTTTCTTTTGAATCCTTAATCGTTCCAAATCCCTTCGCGAAATAGTCAACAGTCTTTTGTTTTTACTTTTGTTTGTCGGTTTTCTGATCTTGCCCGCCGAAATCAATTGTCTTTTGTTTTTTGTTTTCCAATAGACTGTAAAAGTAGAGAAATTTTCGATTCGGCAAAATCAGTCGTCGCTTGTTCTTTGATTTTTTAAGAGATTGTAGAAAAGAAGCTTTCGATTCTTGTTATTTCAGATTTCGGTGCGATTCTTTTCTTAATTTTTAATAATTTGCCGTCCATTCACGAAATAATCAACAGGCCTTTGTTTTTCCTTTTATTTCTCAGTTCTTCAATTTTATTTTGTTTTATTTAATTTTCTATTCAAAAAGTTGATGACGTTTCTGAACTGTTCGGCAAAATCGATCGTCTTTTGTTTTTTTTCCAAGTGACTGTAGAAATAGAGGAACTTTCGTGTCAGCAAAATCAATTGTCGTTTGTTTTTTGTTCTTTTTTTTTTGAGACTGCAGAAAAAAAGCTTTCGATTCTTGTTATTTCAGATTTCGGTGTGATTCTTTTCTTTCTACAGTCTTTTGTTTTTCCTTTTGCTCGTCAGTTCTTCAACTTTTTCTTAAAATTATTTAATTTTTTATTGAAAAAGTTGATGACGTTTCTACACTGTTCAGCAAAATCGATTGTCTTTTGTTTTTTTTTTCCAAGTGACTGTAGAAATAAAGAAACTTTCGATTCAGCAAAAACTGTTCGGCAAAATCGATCGTCTTTTGTTTTTTGTTATGAGACTGTAGAATCAATCGACTGATTGAATTTTGCTTCCCATTTCCGAAATAAAAAACAGTCTTTTGTTTTGCTTGTCAGTTCTTCATTTTTTTAATTTTCTATTGAAAAAATTTGTGACGTTTCTGAACTGTCAGGCAAAATCAATCGTCTTTTGTTCTTTTGTTTTCCAAGAAACTGTAGAAGTAGAGAAACTTTCTACTCAGCAAAATCAATCGTCGTTTGTTTTTTGTTTTTTTATGAGACTGAATGAATTTCGAATAATTTGCTGCCCATTCACGAAATAATAAACAGCCTTTTGTTTTTTGTTTTGCTTGTCAGTTGTTTTTATTTTGTATTGAAAAAGTTGATGACTTTTCTGAACTATCAGGCAAAATCAATCGTCTTTTGTTTTTTCCAAACGACTGTTTGTTTAAGAGACTGTAGAAACAGAAACTTTTGTTTTTCCTTTTGCTTGTCAGTTTGTTCTATTTTTTTATTTATTTCATTTTTCGATGACGTTTCGGAACTGTCAGGCAAAATCGATTGTCTTTTGTTTTTTTTTGTGAGACTGCAGAGACAAGAAGCATTCGATTCCTGTGTGATTTTTTTCAATTCTTAATCGTTTCAAATCCAGTCGCGAAATAATCAATGGTCTTTTGTTTTTCCTTTTGCTTGTCAGTTCTTCAATTTTTTTTGTTTATTAAATTTTTTATTGAAGAAGTTGAGGACCGTTCCCAACTGTCAGGCAAAATCAATCGCCTTTTGTTTTTATGAGATTGTAGAAACAGAAACTTTTGTTTTTTCTTTTGCTTGTCAGTTCTTCTATTTTCTTTGTTTATTTCATTTTTAATATTTAATTACTGGTAAATTAAACAAATGTAAACTTGATAAAATATGAAAGAAAATCATTTCATTTTATTAATCGTTTAGTGTTAGTCATAGCATTTGGCAACCCTCGGCGGTGATGCCATCTACCGGTCTTGTAAAATAATAAATCTCGTATAAGTTCTCACGTGATTCAACAGATGGCGAACAATTTCAAGCACTTAAAACCAGGCCCGTATTAAATGCTTTTGGAAATATTTTCGCAATTAAGAATAAAATTAAAATATTTTATTCAACTTTAATTTTTGTTCAAAGTATTTATAGAAAACAGTTATAAATAAAACACGCACAGTCTATTTATTACATATATAATAGTACAGTAACATACAACGCAAGAGAAACTGAAACTTAACGATTCCAAATTGCCAACCATTTTTTTAAACATCGCACACATCTGCAGTATGACGTATAAAACATTGTTTGGCAGTGAAGAACGATCAGAAATACATTTTAAATCGAGAGGTGAACGATTAGTCGCGCTGAATGATCAAGTTAACAATGTGTCGTCCAGTTCCTCTTCCTTGCCCTCGGGTTGCAAGACGATCTTTTTCAAAACTTTGCTTATCACGTCCGACAAGGATTCCCTCGCCCCAATATCCAAGATATTTAAACACCTCTGCAAACCAACAAACTAATTCCAAATTATTTATTAATGATTGAATCACCTGAATCATTTCATCTCCCTCTTTCAGTTTCAGCACTGCGATTAATGCTATTTCTGAATTGGCCTTCACGTAACCATTTTTTTCTTTAGTCCCATTTACTAACATGGGCAGTAACATCTTCAGGAGTTCTGACGTCATCTTTTCAGCGGGAACGTTCTTGGCTAAGTGTATGCACACTCTCGCTAGTAATTGTTTAACATCGTTGCTATTATTGTTCATCGTCTGAAATAGGAGCGAAATACAAGTTTGATGTTTAATTAAAAGAGGGGATCGTACTTTCACGAAAGGTACCAACAAGGTTGGAGGGAGTGCTAAGCCGTTCAACATCAAATACTGCAGGAGATAGCCGGATGATCGGACGGCTGCTTGCGTCACAAAAATCTTATCAGCGGTCAATTGACACACGAGGGTCTGTTCCACTTTGACTTTATACTGATCGGTCCAAAGTAACTCGGGGGATTCCTTCAAAGCCACGGATAAAGCTGCGCTTCTGCCATGTCTTAGAGTGAAGTCGAGGAATCGACCATCATCTACGAATAATTTTAATTTTAATAAACGCAAAGGAATGATGTATTCGTACTTAAGATGTGTTCTGTGACTGTCGCATCAAACTGATCCGGTGGTAGCCATTTGCACAGGGACCCCAGACAACCGGCTGCGACTGATCTCGTTACGTCTTCATGATGCGCTAGTAAGTTGATTAAAGTGGAATGGATCTGTTTTCTCAGAGGCTCAGAAATTTTGCCACCCGCAGGGCCAACTATCCCCCTCAACGCATGCAAAGTCGTTTCCCTAATGGACGAATCTTCTGTATTTTTGATTGTGTTATGCAAGTCTGTGAATAACGGATCGGCCCTTTGATGTATGAGGATCAAATAACTCAGAGCTGAGGCCGACTTCAGTCTTACTACTCGATTAGGATCGTTAAGGGCTTTTAAGAACGTCGTTTGTAACTGTGGTAGAAATTGCTTAAGCATTACGCCCACCTAAATAATACAAGAAGTAATTGCACGGAGGACGGGGTTATGAGAAATCACATACTTTTGCTAGTAAGATCGCTAGAGTTTCCAGCACAGCGATTTTCACATTCGGACTAAACCTATCACCTAAAATCCTAATTAGTGGACCAGTAATTGGAATGACGCTGAGTTGCAGTGCCTGTGCGTTCGTTACTTTGATGACTTCTCCTAAGCCTTGAGCGGCTGCTTCTTTTTCATCACCGTCTCCGTTCAGAATCGCCTCCCGGAATATGGGGAGAATTGGGGCTATTCCTTTCGGTAAGCAAAACCCGGGGAGCAAATCTGAAGTGCCTTTCATATCCGAGACTGCGAATCTCACAGCTTGGCGTATGTCTGATACGTACGTAGGTAACTGCTTGGATTCCAACGACTAAAAAAAAAACAAAATCAGAGTTTTAAGAAAGGTGCCACAAAATTCTTACTTTTGTAACGGCGTTTAAAGCTTCCCAGGATATTCGTAGCACATCCTTATCACTGTCTGTACATAAATGGATAAGGCCCCGAAGTAACTGCGGCACGTGAGTTATGTACTGGGCTTTCGAGTTGGCACAGAAAGCGCACAGTAAAGTCACAGCGGCCTTACGTTGATGTACATTGTCTGTACGAGTGCTTTCTAGGAGCGTATCGACAACTGTTCTAATGCCTGTTTCGTCTACCACCGATAAAACAACCGTTTGGCAGTATTCTAGTTGCTAAACAAAAAACGAAATTAATTGCAATATTAAATGATTAATTAAATCCTTACGAGGGTTTCTTGAGGCGTACCAACTGCATCGGCTAAGGCCGTTTGCAGCGCAGGCAATATTTTCTGTAAGTATTTGTTGAGAGCTTCTCCGGCTACGGAAGCCAAAATAGAAAGGGCTTTCGTATTTGGTGGGGGCGCGGTCAGCTGAGGAACCAAATATGGTAGAACAACACGCGATTTGATTGCCATAACCTGCCGCAGTCCATCCAAAGTCCACTCTACAATATCCGGGTCATCGTTGTTCTGAAACCAACGCATCTATCACAACCGCACTTTCACACCCGACGCAAGCAAAATACCAGTTGGTTTAACATGGGAGGCAGGATATCATCGAGGGCCCTCGAACCAACCGTCGAGTGTAAACTATCGAATGTCTTGGCTGCCGCCTGTCTGACTTCGGGGAGCGGATCACACAGGGCTTTTCTAACAGTCGGAACCAGCGAGTTCACAAACATGAGAACCATTTCCTTCGAGGTGGATGCCATTATTTCGGATAATCCGATGCAAACACCTTGCCTTTGTTCTGATTGGTTCGACTGTAGGCCACGCTCTAAAATCGGGATTATTTCTGGTAGAACCCGTTCGCCTAGCTTACGGACTAAATCTCCCAGCGTTCTTGCTGCAACCTACGAACAATAACGACAGTCACAAGCTCTCATACTAACTTGTCAAATCTGTACCTGTCTTTTGTCGTAGCTGTCGCTTGCGAGGCAACCTAGTAATAAGCTGAACAACGTTGGTAAAATTTCCCTGAGTGTTCTGGGTGTGTTCGTGACTACTACTTTCCAAACGTGCAGGGCTGCTTGCCGGACCATCAAGGCAACATCAGAACGTCCCATGTATAAGCCGGCTAGGACACGGTTGCGTCTCTCGGCACCCAATGCATTTATAATCGCCATGTGAGACTGTTCTGTTCCGAAGTTGTCGTCTTCACTAGCTGTTTCCGTACTCATTTTGCCTGTCACACCGGATATTCGATAGAGTAAATCCCCAAGAAGTTGAACCGAGCTGAAATTCACATCCGTAACTCAAAGTCTGCCGAATTTTGGCCTGCGTACCTGTAACGTATCCTCCAATTATCATCGAACAGCCCTCTCTCCAGTTCGGGTAGTAAAAGCAAAATGGCAGAGTCAGCATACAGAGTGACTATTCTCTGACCGGCTTTCAAGGCAGTGTCTCTGACGTACTCGTTTTCGTCAGCCAACGCCTTGAGGATGGGATTGATGATTTGCCCGATGTAAGGGGTGAATTCGGTTGTAAAAACGACGGGCATGTAAATGAACATCATGATGTAACCGTCCTTAACATGAGGGGCAATGTCGGTACGCTCAGCAGTTGCAATAATTTCTGAAACAAAAACGACTTCTGTATTTGATTTATTTTTTTTTTATTTATATATTGTATGGCATTGTATGCATGGAATTTGAAGACTCAATGAATTTGAATCTTTTATACAAAATAGATTCATACCTACAATTGTATATGTATATGTTATTAAACAGTTTAGGTTGTGACATCTTGCGGCCAATTTTTGACCTAACATTATGTGAGAATTAACCAAATAGCAATCAGTTTGCTGCCTCATAATCAAAACCCACTTGCAACTATTTCAAAAAATGAGCGAGTTTTGCTAAAAAATTGAAATAAAAAATACATATGAAAGGCTATAAACAACAAATAAATGAAGCAAATTTGTACTAAGATTAATTGATCTAAATCGGTGCTAAATGGAGATTACATTTAAAGAAATAAGAAAAAAAAAACACCTGGCTTTAAGTTAAAAAAAAATCTCCCAAACATAAAACTTCTAAACTTCTTTGTTGCACATTGAAACAATCTCACTTCTGATGACAGTTGAAAGTCCATACGCGGCGAAAACAGAAGAAGATCGCCCGAATTATGAAGAAAATGGAAGTGATGCTCAAATGGAAAATGGAGAAACGGTGCAAAATGGCGACCTCTTTAAAAAAATAAGAAAAAAAAAACAATTGGCTTCCGGTTAAATAAAATCGCCAAACATAAAACTGCTAAAAACAATCGAAAAACGACCTCGTCTTTTGATGTCAACTGAAAATTGGCACGTGGCGAAAACAAAAGATGATCGCCCGACTGTCGAAACGTCGATGACGACGAAATCGATGGGTTTTTATTTTATTTTTTGTTATCAAGACCGAAGTAGTGCTTTTCTGCAAATGTTCTTAGTTCTAAAAATGCCAAATAAGTGTTAAATATTAAAAAATATAAGATACTTCTGTTATTTATTTAACTATCCTCTCTCCCCCCAACAGCAAACAACAAGGTGACAGACGTCAAGAAACGTCAAAATGACAAACGTCAAGAAACGTCAAAATGACAAACGTCGGGAAACGTCAAAATAACAGACGTAAGAAACGTCAGAATGACAGACGACGAAAAACAATTGGCTTCCGGTTAAATAAAATCACCAAACGTACAGCTGTTCTAAAAACAAACGAAAAACGATCTTCTCTTTTGATGTCGATTGAAAATTTGCACGTGGCGAAAACAAGAGATGATCGCCCGACTGTCAAATGTCGATGACGACGAAATCGATCGGTTTTTGTTTTATTTCTTTGTTATCAAGACTGAGGTAGTGCTTTTCTGCAAATGTTCTTAGTTCTAAAAATGCCAAATAAGTGTTAAATATTAAAAAATACAAGATACTTCTGTTATTTATTTAACTATCCTCTCTCCGTCTCTCCCCCCAACAGCAAACATTAAGGTGACAGACGTCAAGGAACGTCAAAATGACAAACGTCAAGAAACGTCAAAATGACAGACGTCAAAATGACAAACGTCGAGAAACGTCAAAATGACAGACATAAGAAACGTCAGAATGACAGACGACGAAAAAGAATTGGCTTCCGGTTAAATAAAATCACCAAACATACAGCTGTTCTAAAAACAAACGAAAAACGATCTTCTCTTTTGATGTCGATTGAAAATTTGCACGTGGCGAAAACAAAAGATGATCGCCCGACTGTCAAATGTCTTTTGTCGACGAAATCGATCGGTTTTTGTTTTATTTCTTTGTTATCCAGACTGAGGTAGTGCTTTTCTGCAAACGTTCTTAGTTCTAAAAATGCCAAATAAGTGTTAAATATTAAAAAAATATAAGCGGTTCTGTTATTCATTTAACTTTCTCCTCCCAAAAAAAAGAAACAAAAATAAACGATCATCAAGAAAAAAAAACAAAAGACATTGACACTTATCTAAACATTTTTTTTCTTTTAGTGTTTACTTATACAAGGTGTTTCAGAATAACTATTTCTAAATTTCAGAGAAGTTCTCGAGTTAAGCTTTTTTTTTAAATAAATTAATTTCCGGACATTTTTTATTTTTGAGACAATTCGATATGAAGAACGTACAATTTTGAACTAAAATCAAAACGAAATGTATCGTTATTGTTTCTTTCTATCGACTACAATAATAATTAATAAAAAAAAAATGGCCGCCATTATCGGACGCGCACGAAAAACAACAAAAATCCGGAGATAATTTATTAAGAAAAAGCGCTTAATTCGATGCCATCTGTCATCCCCCAAAGTTAGGAATAGTTACTCTGAAACACCCTGTATATGTATTATATGATAGGCGATGGTTTTCAAATTTTGCTTGCATGATGGCGACTTAACATTTCAAAGAGACATCTTTTTTCAATCCAATAAGGACGTTAACACTTATGGTTATGATGGATGAATAAAAAGAGATATAAATTTCAATTTACTGTTTGATTACGTATTCATTTTATGAAAGGAGACGTAGTATGTATTATTGCTCGATAGACGGCGCTTTAACATTTCTAAAAAAAAAAACTCTTTTTCTAACTGCGAAGATGTCCATAATTGAATTGACTTCCTGTTGGAACCGCGTCACGACATTACATATTTTATGATGCGTACTTGAAAATTTTAATTCAATTACTGTTCAATAGATGGCGCATTGACGTTTTAGTAGTTAGCCTTGCTGGACATAAATAAAAGAAAATTTACCTGGCATGAGTTTATTCAACTTGTCTACACCCAATCCTCCGACGACCTCAGAAAGCCCTTGAGCCGCCCCGGATCGATCAACCGAACTACTTTCTGATGTGAGAGTCTGCATTAGCCACGGCAGCAAATCTTCGAAGCTCGATTCACCCATGCCACGCACCATTGCACCCAGAGCACGTGCACTCACACTGCGCACCTCGGGCACCGGATCAAGCAGAGAAGTTTTCAGCCCGGGAATAATCGTTGGTAAATACGGAGTCAAATCTTTTTGATCCGTGAGGGAATACATGTTCCCTATGATCTGCGCTGCCATCTTTCGGGTTTCCGTCGAGCGATCCATGAAGGCTCGCTGCACCACGGGCATTATAAGGGCCAGAGATGGGGCATCGATGAAATGCACGAACTGAGTATCGAGCAGAGTTTGTAAACAAGTGGACGTTTTATTAGAGGGATCCTGCAAGGCTTGCAGCAGTACAGGCACGATGGCTAAAATTATTTATTTTATAAATAAACCAAAGCAGCAGAAAGGAGTAGATACCTTGAATCTCAGGATTTCTTATGACGGATCCGATAACTCTCAACGCTTCGGTGCCAGCCTCTTGAACTTTGATGTGCGAGTCACTTAACACTTCGATTAACTTCGGGACTATGCTGGGCAAACACGAGGATAATTGTTTTGGGGCGCAGTACGCCATTGCCCCCAGTAACTCGATTGAACCTGCCAGAAGACGAAATTGCACGAACGCACAGAAAGTATCATTGAAGCCTCACCGGTTTTCGTTCGCCAGGAGTCTTCTTCCAAAGCCGCAAGCAACGAGGGCAAAACTAGTTTCACCCCGTGGCCCGATAGCTTGCTCATTACAACTCTGGCCATGTCGTCCGTTGCATTACGCACGTACTGACTAGAATCACCGAAACACTGAAGTAAATGGGGTAACACGTGCACGATGTACGGCTCAAATAATTTGCCCAGCATTTGGAAGAGCATTTCGAAAGCGAATAAAGCCCCTAAAACAAGCCGCGTTAGAAATTTCTTTTAAACAAAAAAAGACCCCGACGTGCCTTCACGATGTTTATAATTTTTTTTATCTTGAATTGCATCCGTAAGCTTCGTCATTATATCAAGTTGTTTTAGGGCGAGGATTCCCATGCCTTTCACCAGACCGGCCAGGCCATAGGCAGCTCCTTTTCGCTCTCCGTACTTATCACTCTTTAATAGCTGGTGTAATAATTTGTTTACTAATCCCGGAGCTTCTTCTTTGACTGACGGAACTAAATGGGGCAGGCAATTAGCCACCGATTCTTGGACTTGTTGAGACGGTGTTGACAGTGCGGATATTAGTCTCATCACGATGGGTTTTATTCTGGGGTCGTCTTTGTCTAAGTGCCTCGCCAGGGAACCCATCAATACGACTACGGCCTGTTTGACCGCATCAAAAAGGGCTGACTTCGATGATTTATCCATGAAGTTCTCGAACACCGGCAGTAAAGTTGATACGCAATCCTGCAACAAGAATTACCGTTTTAAATATCCGTTGATGATTTGTTTGTTAATTCCTTTTACCTTGCCATGTAAATCGACGACTTTTAAGGCTGCATTGAGCATCTCTTTCCTGACCTTCTCCTTCCTATCAGCCAGAGACGTCGAAACAAAAAATTCCACAAGATCACCGATCACATCGTAATTAAATAGAGGCGCCATCTTTATTAAGGCCAACGCAACGCCACGTCTGGGCTCCCAAACGTCATTGGGTTTTTCGATTTCCCTACCAAATTCATCCAGTTTGGGAGGAATCATCTTAGAAAAAAGAAGCGATCACATAAGGCACTTTCCACTTACATAAATGAGCAGCTCAGGGCAGCTCCTAGGCAATTAATTATGTAAAACTGATAGATGGGCTTTTCTCTTGCTCAACATAATGGAATTGAAACAGTCCATTTTAAGTGAATTATGTTTTTTTTTATTTTAATAGCTGCTTTCCACTTACATTTAAATGAGCTGCTCAGAGCAACACCCGAGCTGCTCGTAGCAACTCTTTTGTGCAAATAAATTCAACGGAAGTGGCGACATCTATCAAAGTTCTCACCAATTATAACTTGCAAGGAGTCAAAATTAAACAAACAATTCAATTTCTTGATTTAAAAAACAAATTATACCAAGAATAATGGCAGAAAAGCTCATTTTGAGCACCGGTAAATTTTAAATTTGGCGCCTAAAAATTAGTTTAGAAATGCATTCACAGATGGCGCCACACTCAGTTGAGTGCCGTGTCCATGTACTGCTGCGTTGATTTCGTTAATAAATGTAATTCATGTAATAAATGAAGATCAATGGAAAAAAAAAGGAGTTGAGTATTGATTGATTTAAGTTTGATCTGCTATTTCTCATTCGTAAAAATTTGGATAGATGGCAATATATCAGGCATTCGGCTCAGCTGTATGACTAACATTTTGAAAAGTGTTTTTTGTTTCTATATTATATATATATATTTCATTTTTTTATTTACATATGCGTACAATTAATAAAAAGAAAGGCAAGATTTTTAACAACAGTTTCCTGTCTCATCATCTTTTCATTGCATATTTCCATGACAACGGGGGAACTTCTCACACCTTATTTAAAAGTAGAATGTGAAAAGTTCGTTCGTTGTCCTAGAAATATTGCAGCAAACACAAGATTTCTTGAAACAGATGAGCGAGTTGCAAAATATGTAAAAAATCGTGAGCGAGAGAGACGCAATTACACTTCCAAATATATATGTGGAGGCTCACACGTTGCTTAGTGACCAACAAATCATGACACGATGACAAATAACAGCAAACGTCAAGAAGGCAGACGTCAAGAAATGCTAAATGACAGACGTCAAAATGATAAACGTGAAGAAACGTCAAAATGACAGACGTCAAAATGATAAACGTGAAGAAACGTCAGAATGACAGACGTAAGAAACGTCAGAATGACAGACAACGAGCAACGTGGTGGCTCACATATTGCTTAGTGACTAACAAATCGTGTTACGATGACAAATAACAGCAAACGTCAAGGTGACAGACGTCAAGAAACGTCAAAATGACAGACGTCTAAATAATAGACGTAAGAAACATTAGAATGACAGACGACGAAAAACGTGGGGGGTTACACGTTGCTTAGTGACCATCAAATCATGTCACAATAACAAATAACAGCAAACGTCAAAGTGACAGAACTTGCTTAGTGACCAATAAATCATGTCACAATGACAAATAACAGCAAACGTCAAAGTGACAGAAGTCAAGGTGACGTTGCTTAGTGATCAACAAATCATGTCACAATGACAAATAACAGGAAACGTCAAAGTGACAGAAGTCAAGGTGACAGACGTCAAGAAAAATCAAAATGGCAGATGTCAAGAAACGTCAAAATGACAGAAGTCAAGAAACGTCAAAATAACAGAAGTCAAGAAACGTCAAAATAACAGACGTCAAGAAACGTCAAAATAACAGACGTAAGAAACGTTAGAATGACAGACGACGAAAAACGTGGGGGTTCACACGTTACTTAGTGACCAAAAAATCATGTCACAATGACAAATAACAGCAAACGTCAAGGTGGCAGACGTCAAAATAACAGACGTAAGAAATGTTAGAATGACAGACGACGAAAAACGTGGGGCTTCACACGTTGCTTAGTGACCAACAAATCATGTCACAATGACAAATAACAGCAAACGTAAGTGACAGACGTCAAGAAACATCAAAATGGCAGACGTCAAGATAACAGCAAACGTCAAGGTGACAGACGTCAAAATAACTGACGTAAGAAACGTCAGAATGAATGACAACGAGAAACGTGGCGGCTCATACGTTGCGAAACTATAATTTCTGAACGCAACCCCGCAGATTTTTTTGTTATACACGATGATTCAAAATTATCTCCTATTTTCAGGGTGAATAGAACATCAAAAAATAAGGTCACCTTTTTAGATAATTTTTTTTTTCCAAAAGTGAATAATAAGGGAGTTGGAAACTCTAAAAGAGGGATGAAAAATATTGTTCTTTTGGAAATACCTTCTGGATTCTTTAAGTTATCAAACTAAAATTTTAAACTTAGGTATAAGGCACCTAACTGCGTATTTACAACATATTTGCCAAATCCTCCCTACTTTTTAAGGGGTAATTTGAGGGGATAACGTTCAGTAATTTCTTATTTTTTCATATTTCATAAAAAAATTGTAAATTCTTTTTTTATGTCAAATAATCTAAATTTGCCATTTGAGAATTTTTTCTTAAAACAAATAAATTTGTTATTATTTCTCGTTGAGTACTTAATTAACGTGATAATAATATTTAGAAGTTTTATTTGCTTGTTGTTAATCTGTTTAAATCTGGCGGTATTCTGGAGGTTTTGAATGTGTCAAGTTTAGGAGGACTTCCTCCTGTAGGCGTTGGCAACACTGGCTAGCTTTTTTAACACACAAGCAGAGAACAAACAATATGTAACACACATTTGTTGTGTTATCTCTTTCGTATGTACTGGATTACTGCAAAAGAAATAAAATTGTTCTTACGATTAATCGGTCTTTATATAATTCGATTAGGCGTGCAAGCATAGGCTGGATGTTTTCCTTGTCTTCGGCGAGTAAAGTGGCTAAAGCTTCAGCTGTGGCAGCCTGTATGCATTCCACTGGAAATTCTATGTCGTGTATTAGTTCCGAACTAAGGCCAGCTGGAAAATCAAGCTCAGCGGCATCCCATAATTTATTGGCCAACTCCCTGAAATGATATTTTTTTAAGAACGAATCCAATTAAACAAATGAATTACCTGTTTTCTTCAACGACATCGAACTTGGCAATCCAAATCTGCTTGCTGATTTGCAATGCCTGCTCGTAATCATCACTGAAGTGCGGTATGCTTGCTCTCATTGCATACAACCCGCGAAGCCCTGCGTCACGAACCACCTCCAAGGCACTCTGCAATGCATTCAGCAAAACGATGATCTCATCGACAGAAGCATTGTCAGCCGCGCAAGCAGCAACATCCAGCAAAGTTATAACCGCCTGAGACTGGATTCTGCCGGTGGTCTTGCCTAAAATTTAAATCACACCCAATCACAGCGAAGCACAATTTCAAATCCGTACTTATCAAATCGACGAGGAGCTCAAATATTTGTTTGCGCGGTAAATATATGGGATTGTAAAGATCATCCTCCACGTCATGCAGCTTCGTGTGCTCAGAAATAATCTGCAGGCCATCGTGAATCACCCCTTCGCTTTTACTTTGCAGCAGGGCTGATTTAATCAGGGGAAACGTGTAGCAAATCGCAGGGGTGGTGAAACACTGCGCGTCTGAACCCGCCCTTGCGACGGTGCGCCTGTGAATCAACCCAATCACTCTAACAAGGGCGGTATTCAAGTCCTCCTGCTCCCAAGCTGGATCCAAATCGCACTTCGGCTTTTCCAAGCGCAGAGTAACATGCGCGATTACATCTCCGATGCAGCTTAAAGCTTGCTGGAACACCGTCTGCTTGAGTTCGATGAATAGCTTTGAGAGATGAGGCGCCGCCAAGGGGGATTGTAAGTTGGCCAAAACACTCGGCAGGATCTCTTTCAAATGGAACGATAATTGCAAGGGGTTTCCTTTAGCGGAAGCATCGATCATCGATGTTGAGTTTAAAACGATTACATTTAGCTAGAATGCAAGTCGATGTATAATTGAGTTTGCTTTAGCTTCTCTGCTCTACCTACCTCGGCCAAACGTTTCCTCGTAGCACTCTCTTTGATTTTTTGATTTTTTATAGCTTCGAGTTGCTTTGGCGTGTACTGGGGGTCCTTAATCTTCCCCTCCCTCCTCCTTTTCTCTTCGAGCTCTCTTCTCAGCTGCAACTCTTCCAGCTGTTCCTTGTAGCTGTATGCTTTGCTCTCTCGTTTCATGTTCATCGCGTTATTAAAATCGTCACTAGAAAAAAAAAAATTCCGTAAGACTGCGAATGATTGGTCTAAAAATGATTACCCAGGCAAAATGCTTTTATCGTAGAGCTCCCCCTCAGGGGTGAGATACGTAAAGTAATCGTCCTTGGTGACGTCTAATATCCTCGGGTTGTTTAAGCTGGTCGTGACTTTGTCGATTATTTCGGGTAGTATAACGTCTGGCTTTAATGAAACGATTGTCTTCAACGCATTTTCGTACACCTAAAACGAATTTGAACTCGTTTTTGAGGAAACACAAAAAATAACTCACCGTCGAGTGCTTGTATTCATCGATAAATAATTTCCTGATGTAGTCCAAGTTGCGCCGAATTAAATCGCCCGAGCTCAATTGAAGGTGCTTAGTGATTTTCACCCAGAGCTGCGGAGCTGCTGAAACAACCACGGGGTAGTGACACGGTAGCAACGCATCCATTGCCAAGAGCTCTGCATCTTCAGGATTTATACAAGCCTCTGCGCAGAGCGCGACGATGCAAGCAACCAACATGTTCGGTGTTAGCACCTTGTTCTGTTCATTTTCACTTTTATTCTGTCGATGAAATAAAACTATAGCTCGACACATAACATAATAAAAACAACGTACTTGTAACTTAGAGTTTTCTATGAAACCCCCGAATTCCCTCAACAATACCCTTGCAACGGCAGTCCCACCTAAACTCGCTGTGATTTTCTTCAAGAGGTCGATGCAGTTAATTCTGACCGTTAAAGTCGTCGACGTGATGCAGAATAGCATCGCTCGATACAGCGGCATGCTGTCCCCCTTTATTTTATCCGGATATTCCAGTAACACCCTCCCGCACAGGTGCAGTAAAAACTCCAAAGCTAAAACGTGAATTTAAAACCTGCGTGAATGTCACTTCGCAACGGTTAAAACTTACAATCGTCTGTTGTAACCGATAAGTATTTATCAGAGACGAATAGTTGCTTGTCCATGTCGAAAATGGCGTTCCAAAAGCTCTGCAGGTTTTCCTTGACGCTCTCCATGCTCACTATTTTCAAAATGAAACACGAAGCGCTTAGGGCTTCGGTTACCACGGGACCTTGTAAGGGTTGGGCTATTGCCCTATCTACGCTCTTCAATAGCTCGGGTATGAAGACGGTGGCTTGCGAAATTCTGTTTCCTTGGAAGCAGGCCAACATGCAGCGAATGTAGGAAGTCTTTACGGTGGGGGTCGAAGTTTTCTTCGTCATTCCGGACTGTAACAAAAATCAATTATTAAGAATTACTCAATAAAAAAGCGTAATTTGTTTTTTTTTATTCGTTTTTTATTCATTTGAGGAAAAAGTAATGTATTTAAAGAAGAAATAAGTAAAGAAGAAAAATAGCGTCCATTTATTTATAAATTTTATATAAAAGTGCACTTGTCCAGCAAAATATATGGAAAAGGTAAGTGCAGAATTGGTGTGCGACTCATAACGAGTGCGAGTGCGAGTGCGATTTTCTAGATGTAGAACAGAGATGCCTATAGCAGCGATGTTGTCACAATTCCTGCGCTGCTCTTCCCCTTCCAAGGCAATGCATCGACTTTTCACAACGCCATCTCTGTGTTCTACATCTAGGAAATCGCAAGTGGATTTTACTCGCACTCGTTAAGAGATGGACGCCAGTTCTGCATTTACCTTTCTGCATATTTTTTAGATTAGTCTCGAAGAATGACATTCACATTTACAGCAGTTTGATTTTGAAATGTTAATCGAGTTCTAAACAATATAAATGAAAAATTCATCTACAGAGTGTTCCACTTAAGACGATTTCTTTCATACCTCTCTAGTTATTCATTTTATATTAAAAAAAAAATTTTCAAATGAAAGTGTCACTATATCATGCATATTTTAAAATTAGTATGTTGTATACAGGGTGTTACGTTTAGCGTGGGCGTAAAAAATAAAAGAAGACCAGCGTCAGCTGTAACACGAAACATTAATGCGACCAAAAGAAACAAGAAAAAAAAACAACGAAATGCAAGTTCGATTTGATTTCATCAATTTTTCCTTTATTTTCAACTTCTCTTTTGTTTAACTATTTTGATTTCGGCTATAAAAATATCGATCTTCTTTTGTTTTTCTTTCCCGTTCATCTTGTTCTTTGCATTTCCGCGTTGCTTTTGTTTTTTATGTTCATCGAACGAATCAAAATCAACAAACACTTTCAGGAAACAAAAAAATAAATAAATAAATAAATAAATAAATAAACAAGCTGAAAACAAGTAAAAAATTGACGATCAAAGCGAAATTTCGTTTGTTTCTTTGCATTTCGTTTCTTTTTACTTTTTTTCTTCCGACTGCGATTTAATTTTTTTTACGTCAATTTTCTTTTGTTTTGTTTTTCTCTGTTTCTCTGTTCTCTCTTATTCTTTATATTTGTATTCTTTGCTTGTTTCAGGTCTCTCTTGTTGTACTTTCTCTTTTTTAAATTTGCTGAATAAACAAAAAAAAAAAGATCAATGATTATTAGGCAAGTTTTTCAACATTAACCGTTAAGAAAAGAAAAAGAAGAAGAGAGACCTAAAACAAGCAAGAAATACAAATATAAAGAATAAGATGAACAGAAAAACAAAAACAAATTGACATAAAAACAGTCAGAGGAAAAAAAGTAAAAAGAAATGAAATGCAAAGAAACAAATGAAATTTCAATTTGAATCGTCAATTTTTTTACTAGTTTTCAGCTTGCTTATTGTTTTTTGTTTTGTTTCCTGAGAGTGTTCGTTGATTTTGATTCGCTTGATGAACATAAAAAACAAAAGCAACGCCGAAATACAAAGAATGAGGTGAACAGAAAAATAAAAGAAAAACAAAAGAACATCGACGTTTCTATGGTCGAAATCAATCGCTGTCAGAGCGTCAACTGCAACACGAAAATAAGCGCCACAAAAAAAAAACAAATGAGAGTTTGAGCTAATTTCGAAAGCTTCCCGCCGGAAATCGTCAATTTTTCACTTGTTTTCGGCTTCCTTTCTTTTTTTTTTTTTTTACTGCGAGTCCTTTGCAATTTCTGATCGATATCATGCGGAGCATACTTTAAAATTAGTTTGTTGTATACAGAGTGTTACGTTGCCACCTATTGCTTGTCGATCTTCTTTTGTTTTTTTTATGTTCATCGAGCGATTGAAAATCGTAAAAAAACTCTCCAGTAAACAAAAGAAAAAGCCGAAAACAAGAGAAAAATTGACGATTTCCGGCGCGAAGCTTTCAAAAATCAAACTTTCATCTGTTTCATTGTCGTTTCATTTTTGTTTTGTCACTTTATTATTATTTTTTGTTGCAGTTGATGCTTCAAGCACGATTGTTCTTTTTTTTCTGATCGCGACTTGATTCGTTTAGAAGCGTCGATCTTCTTTTGTTTCTCGTTTTTCCGATTCATCTTATTCTCTGTATTTCCGCGTTGCTTGTTTCGCTATTTTTTTTTTTTTCGAATTATCATGGTTGCTTCTTTTGTTTTCCCCTCAGATTCAATTTTTGAAAAATCCATCCATTACTTGTCGATCTTCTTTTGTTTTTTTTTTATGTTCATCGAGCGATTGAAAATTGCAACAGAAATCTACAGTAAACAAAAGAAAAAGCTGAAAACAAGTGAAAAATTTACGATTTCCGGCGCGAAGGTTTCGAAAATCAGAGTTTCATTTGTTTCGTTATTATTTTGTCGCTTTATTATTATTATTATTTTTTGCAGTTGACGCTTCAAGCATGATTCTTTTTTTTTTTTTTTTTGATGGCGATATGATTTGTTTAGAAACGTCGATCTTCTTTTATTTTTATTTTTTCCTGTTCATTTTATTCCTTTTGTTTCCGCGTTGCCTGTTTCAGTTTCTTTTTGCCGAATTATCATGGTTCCTTGTTTTGTTTTCCCATCAAATTCAATTTTCGAAAAATCCACCTATTGCTTGTCGATCTTCTTTTGTTTCCCATCAGATTCAATTTTCGAAAAATCCACCTATTGCTTGTCGATCTTCTTTTGTTTTTTTTTATGTTCATCGAGCAATTAAAAATCGCAAAAGAACTCTCCAGTAAACAAAAGAAAAATTTACGATTTCCGGCGCGAAGCTTTCGAAAATCAGACTTTCAATTGTTTCATTGTTTTCTTTATCGCATTAACATTTTTTTTTTTTACAGTTGACGCTTCAAGCATTATTCATTTTTTTTTTTTTTTTTAGAAACGTCGATCTTTTGTTTTTTTTTTCCTATTTAACTTATTCCTTGTAGGTGTTTTCGTATTACTTGTTTTTTGGTCTAATTATGAGAGTTTCTTCTTTTGTTCTCTCATCAGATTCATTAAAAAAAAAATCCGCCTGCTAATTGTCGATCTTCTTTTGTTTGTTCATCAAGCGATTAAAATCGAAAAAAAAATTAGCAATAAACAAGAGAAGAAGCTGAAAACAAATGAAAAATTGACGGTGAAAATCAAATTGAACTTTCTTTTGTTTCATTTCGTTTTTTTTTTCGTTTCTTTTTGTCGAATTAATTTTTCAAATATGATTTTACACTTTTTCTTTGACTGCCATTTGATTTTCTCACGTCGATTTTCTTTTGTTTTGTTTTTCTGTTCATTTTAATCTTTATAATGTGTTTTCTTAGTTTGGCGTCGAAGTTGGCCAAGAAAATTTAATTGTGAACTGTCATCATCATGACAGCTGTCAATCTGACATCCGAACTTGCCATACCTAACCTTGCTTTCGAGGTTTCGAACTCAACTGCACGATGAGACGACACGAGAATGTCATTTATTGTCATTTTATTTGTCGAATCGTCGTGGTTTCTTCTTTTTCTTTCGATTAATTTTCGTAAAATCCGCCCAATAATAATTATCGATCTTTTTTTGTTTTTTATGTTTACTGAGCATATATAAAACCAGTAACCACAAGAGAAGCTAAAAACAAATGAAAAATTGGTTTTTTTTTGGTTCCTTTTGGTCGCATTAATTTTTCGTGTTACAGCTGACGCTGATGTTTTTTTGTTTTTTTTTTTACGCTCGCCTTTCTTAACCCCCAGACTAAACGGAACACTTCGTATACAACAAACTAATTAAAAATATGGTCCGCATGCGATGTGATGAAATATTCTTTTTATAAAATGAGTAACTAGGGAGAGAGGTATGAATGAAACTGTCTTAAGTGGAACAGCCTGTACATACAATTGAAAGTTACATACATTAAACTGGAGTTTCATAATAAATTTGGAACTACTTTGTCCACAACGAAGCCACAAAATAAATTTAATTTTTCTATCGCTGACAATTTTATTATTAGGAGGAGCAATAGTTTTTGAAAAATCATTTAAAGTTAACTGAACAACAAACACCTTTCTCTTTGTTTATCTACAAACTGTGCTTCTTTGTGTTAAAATAATAAATAAAATAGACGGATGCATGAGTTTGAGGGGGGAAATGCTATTTACATGTTACATCAGATCAATGAAGAAGAAACTAAAGAAATTATTTAACCTTAAGAGCATCTATAAATTTCTTAGGCACATCGCTGGTGAATTTGGTACTCCAGAGCGTCAACATATCTAAGGTGTGGCACAAAACTTTCTCGTTGACTTCCACCTCCAAAATCTTCAGGAAGTAATCCGCTGCTTGCGTTGTAAGCTGCTGCAATTCACCGCCTTTCACATTATTATAACTAAAATTTCCTGCACCCTGTAATCACAACAAAAAGAAAAAAATTACTTGAGCATCAACTTTCATAAAGTAGTAAAAGTTTTTTTTATTAAATCAGGGTACCTGTAGAACGCTAATTTTATGTGAGACGACGCTCAGTTTCCCATCTGAACCGTTGAAGACATCGAACAGATGTTTTAATAAACCCCCCAACACCGTGCAGCCGCTGATTTTTTGGGCCAGCATCTTGCAAGCGAACGCCGCTTCTTCTCGGGTCAAATCATCCTTAGCACGCAAGTTAGCTGGAATTTATACTACGTAATCAAAAACGACCGAATGATAAGAGCAACGGCGTCATACCTATCAAGCTCTTCCCGATGTCACTAGCATGTTCGCTCAAATCTATGTCCAACGTTGAAACTACCAGACCTACGCACTCGGTGATAACTTCGGGATTCCTTAGTATGGCCTTCTGCAGTGAAGGCAGCAGAAGCGTCTTGAAGTCGTCCAAGCTAATCGTTTTCAGCAAGGCATCGCATGACCTGACTAACGACTTCAGCGGTTTCTGCTTACAACTAACGAAGCACTTGATGAACGCATCGATCAGGCTAAGCTGGATCATGAAACACAATTAATCCCACATCATAAATCACCAGGTATTCTTACCTACCCTGTACTGATTAAAGTCCTCCAGTTCTTTTACGCCTTTTAAGTGATTGCAAATGACGGCTCCTAATATGACGGTGTTTTGAGAGGGCTCCAAATTCTTGAGATGTTTCAAGTAAACGTCTCCGCTTTCGGGGCTTAGACTCCAGGAATATTTCAGCTAGAAATCATCGAATGGGTTTTCGCACGAACGAATAAGCGACTTACCATTTTATTAGCTTTAAGCGTCTTCTTCTTTAACCCGACAGACTCGATGCAGCATAATAAAACCGACTGAGTTTCAATTAATTTCACGAGGACCTCCTTGAGAGCGCTCTTATTTAAATGAGATCCCTTGGAATAAACTATGCACGTGCACTGCAACGTATACAAACAATTCTGCGCGACGTTTGCCCTAAAATAAGGTACGAAGTAGTGAGTAGGTTGATAAATCAAAAATCCTGGTGCATACGTGACTACGATTTGCTGGTACTGTTTAGTGACATCCGCCAAAACGGGCACTATATTCTTGATGGTCCATTCCGAATACAGCTCCAGCAATTCCGCGAGCAACTTCTTTATTAAATACTGCGACGTGTGATCCTTGTATCGAGGCAGATTGAACTGTATGATTTTGCAAACGGCTTTCACTACGTTCTCATCGACTCCTGCAAACGTTGTTTTAAACGCACGTGTGAATCAGAGTAAACGCTCGATAAATACCTGGATTTTGTAAAATCAGAATAACATCTTCAACTGCTTTTTTCCGTTCTTTCGAGCTTGAAACTTGCACCGCGTAAGATAGGTCCCTCAAGCGCTTTATTAACTGTAAAAAGTCGTTAGTACGATGAACCTGCGATAATAATTACGAATGTGTTATTACCTCGACGTCCGCCATAATTTTATTTGCCTATTTTTTTTTAAATTATTTTATAAACCTCGCCGTATCAAACATAACCTCAAACATAAAATCTGTGACTGACTGCTCTGACATTAGCAAAACAATTGACGTGAAGTGAAGGCAGCTGTAATCTAATGCCAATACACTGAGAATAATCTAATATACAAAGTGATCAAGAATAATTCTTTGATTTGGTAATAAAGTGCGTTTTTATATCCATTTAATTACGATTTTCTACAAAATGGATAATAAAACTTAATTAATGAAATGAAACATTTATTTTATTACAAATGCTTCGAAGATCAGAAATACCTTGTCTTCAAATGAATTCCTCTTTAAAGTAAGCTGTGATTTTTTTATAAAGTTGGCGACGTTCAATACAAGAATGGGGGACAGTTGTCAATAACTGTCAGTGTCCGATCATGACATCACATAAAAAGAATGTGTAAACTCAAAATTCAAAGAAACACTTAATTACTTCAATTCAAAACAACATTAACGCTTAAAACAGTCGCTGAAAATATCCTTCATCTTCAGTGCATAAACGCGTCTTGGGAGGTTATGTTAGTACAAACAATTAATTGGACAACCTTTAGGAGTAAAAATACCGAAGTCATGGCCTACTTTAATTAGGAATTTAATTGGATGCATGGTAGATGTCAAAGTCAAATTTCACGAATCACTGTAAAGAAATCCAAAGAGAAATAAATAAATTTGTGCAAAAAGAGTTATCGTCATAAAATATAGAAAATACTTTTATAATCACAACTATTTCAGTTAGTTGGAAACAAATCCTTTGAAATAACAAATAGCCTTTTGTCTGAGTCGTGACAATGACACTGCTGTCAACTGTCAACCAGTGTCACCAACTCAAGAGTTACCTTTTAAACGTAGAAAATCCCTAAAATTTGTTACCAGAATTAATAATCAATTAAAAAAAAGAAAAGAAAAACAACGTAAAAGAATTAATTAATTAGTTAAAATACATCAAGTTAAAGATAGTAGTCTATAAAACGCCGGTTTCAGACCATATAATTTTGAACGCACAAATTTAGAGATATTTATCGATTTTACTATAAATTCTAGTCATCATTATCATTATTTTAACACATTTATATCAAAAACCATATTTTCTTTCATTTTTGCTCGTACAAACTAAAAAATCAACATAGAAATTCAATTTTCTGAGTAACCACCAAATTGTGAACGACTAAAAAGAGACATATTTTATAAATTTAGTGTTGTTTATACTCATTTTCACTTATTCAAAAAAAAAAAAAAATTCAATTTTTGAAATACCACGAAATCGTGAACCTCTAAAAATAACTATATTTCCTAATTTTACTGCTGTTTTTACTAATTTCTATCACTAATTTATTTATGAAAAATCATTGTTTATCAATTTTGAGGACGGCTCTCAAGCCCGCCCATGAGGGGTATCTGCTACAGATCCCTTCAAATATTCAAACTTATTTTATCATCATCAACATATCTTTGTGAACGTAAACATGTAACGTCAAACGTAAAGGTGAACATAGAACGTGATGTATTGAATGTAATATAAACGTATTATGTAGTTCTAGTAACATAATATCAAACATCAAAGAAAATCAATGTATATAATTTTTTTGCTAAAAAATTCAACGATAGAAAATAAAATAGTTATATAATTATTTTAAATATAAATAAATTGGAATGGATTCTGATAAAAGTTATTTGAAGGAAATTAAATCACTTAATAATGATCCGATGAAGTACATAAATTCATATAACTCATTACCTAAGCTACCAATAAATAAAATATTATTTAAGTACAGATTTTTTAATTCATTTCAAATTAAAAAAAAAAAATAATCTTCTATTTTTAAGTCTATGGTTCTTGATATTTAGTAATCTAATAAAAGTTATCTCTATAATGATGTGAAATAAGAATTAAGAATAAGCTCTCTAGCGCATACTCAGGCGCAGCTGCGCAATGTCTACATAAATCCTTGTACACAACCAGCGTTGCCAACCATACGATAATTATCGTATTTGCACGATAATTTACATCGATATACGATATACGATATTTAAGTCATTATCGTATTGAATAATACGATAATTTCTCGTTTGATCTACTAGTTATCTTTTCTACATTCTAAACATTATTTACTTTGTAAAATATAATAGTTGCCTCCCATATCTTTTACTACTATTTCAAAATATCTTATTTATTTATCTACAAAATATCTTATTTATTTATCTACAAAATATCTTATTTATTTATCTACATTTACCTGTTTGTCTATTACGCGTAATGCCATCTATCGAAAATTAACTTTACCGTCACAGAAATGTCAATTTGCCGTTCCCGCTAAATGATTTGTTAAAAGTTTACGGATTCATAAAATGCGAAATGTAAGTAAATATTCATTCATCATCATTTGTGTAACCTTTAATGCGTAAATTTCTTTGAAGAGATCTAATCAAAATGTCCAAACGTAAATGCCAACACAGGGACGAAGAAGAAGAACGTATAAAAACAATTTTGATAAACTTGTATTGAGAAAGTTATATCGTTGGTAAAACAAAAATAACTCTAAAATATCAAACTTAATAATTAACAAAATAAACTTCTTATTAAAAAATGTGCCCGGATTTTATTGTCCGCTACCATACGATAATTTTGTCAAAAATACAATAATTTTTTTTCAATTGGTACGATAAATTATTGTAAAGGGTTGGCAACGCTGTACACAACAGTCAAATAAGTGTGAATACCAGTTGAAAATGTATGAAAATTGGCAAGCGTTGGAAAACGACCGGAAGACCTACCCAAATTTATTTAATAGTAAGTAATTGCTTAGTAATTTTTACTTAAACTTTATCTATAATATTTTAGAAACATTACCGTTTTTTGTTGGTTGCGCAAAGCAAGAAATGGTAGATGAAACGAAAATGGCGTTCGAACGAGTTTGCCCTAAAGATTTTATAATTAAAAATGTTACTTGGGAGAGATCAAGAACGAAACCCCATTGTATATGGCGTGTAGAATATCAGTTAACCGGCTTAGCGCTATCGCCGAAAGAAGGGGATGAATTAAAGGAATATTTTAAGATATTAGAAAAACATCACCCACAGAACGCCGCCATTGTAAACGTGCAACGATCAATTAATGCTGTTATATATTATGGTGTAATTTGTGAATGCAGCCAGCCAAATTTTGAGGTGTTTGTACAAAGACCTGTACAGCATTCATTGGGCACTTTACAGAAAACCATGGCAAATATGAAGGTAATAATTTATTAAAACAAGAAACAAGTAGGCAGTAATTGTTTTTTTCTTAATTTTAGATTGAAAGCATGTAGAGATTCCAGAATCGATTAAACAACTTTAAGAATTTAAATAACATATGTTTATAAATAGATTTCTATATAATAACCGGCGTTTTATAGACTACTAAAGATTGGTACTAAATACCGTTAATATTTTGTTTCAGACTAGGTATAGATGTGAAAGTCAAATTTCACGAATCACTGTAAAGAGATCAAAAGAGAAATAAATAAATAAATTTATAGAAAAAGAGTCATTGTCATAAAATATAAAAAATTATCTGGAAATACTTTTTTTTAATCACAATTATTTCAGTTAGTGGGGGTGATGGAAACAATCCTTTGAAATAACAACTCACTGTCTGAGTCTTGACAATGACTGCTGTCAACTGCCAATCAGTGTTACCAACTCAAGACTTATCAAAAAAAGAAAGTCGTTTCAACATAGAAAATCCATAAAATTTGTTACTAAATTCAATAATCAATTTAAAAAAAAAGAAAAACAAAGTAAAAGAATTAATTAATTGGTTAAAATACTTACATTAAGTTAGAGTTTGGTACTAAATACTCCTGATTTTTTGTTCCACTGTAAACAGATCCAAAGAGAAATAAATAAATTTGTACAAAAAGAGTCATTGTCATAAAATATAAATAATAATCTGCAAATACTTTCATAATCACAATTCTTTCAGTTGGTAGGTATGATGGAAACAATCCTTTGAAATAACAGCCCCCTGTCTGAGTCGTGACAGTGACTCTGCTGTCAACTGTTAATCAGTGTTACAAACTCAAGAGTTACCAAAAAAAGAATGCCTTTTCAACATAGAAAATCCCTAAAATTGGTTACTAGATTCAAAAGTCAATTAAAAAGAAAAAGAAAAACAATGTAAAAGAAGTAATTCGTTAACATACATCAAGTTAAAGAAAACAGAAACAAAAGACGGACGGTTCAGTAGATAAATAAAAACCGTTATCAAGTAGGCTTACGACAATTGCAAATATTGCAAAGTCACGTCGTAACCACACGATTATTATAAACATAACCTAACTTTTTATATCCATTTAATTACGATTTTTTACAAAATGGATAATAAAACTTAATTAATGAAATTTTATTACAAATGCTTCGAAGATGTAAACAAATTCTTTGACAGTCGACGCTGTTGATAGCACGCAGTAATTCAAGGTTTCAACATACGTACTAAGCTACGACGTGCCGCAAGTTCAGAACCTTCTTCATAACGGATTTTTTGAACGCACCTTATAATAGTAATAATAAATTTAAAAAAAAACAATTTGAAGAGAATGGTGACAAAACTAAGAACAAAATAATCAAATTAAAAAAAAAAATAGAACAAAAGACAATCAATTTTTCAAGGCAATTCATAGATTAACAATTAAAAAAAAAACGAAAAATCCAATTTATTTTTGATACGGATAAGGTTATGTCGATTTATGATAGCTCTACAGCTTCTGGACAATAACGTACGTATCAATTTGCAGTAGTAACTATTTAGAAGCGCCATCTTTTGAGTGGCGGTGGAAGCTTCTTTACAGCAGTTTTTAATGCAAGTAGATTTTCAATAAATCATTTTGATTTATAACTCTAACGTTTCTTGTTTGTTTTCTATTCGATTTGGTTTGGTTTGTGAGTAATTCAAAGTTTCAACCTACGTACTAAGCTACGACGTGCCGTCATAAAATAAAAGGAAGTTCAGAGTTTTTTGAACACTCATTGCAAAGAACAAACAGATAAAAACAACAATTTTCTGACAGAATATGAGATAGTTCAAATCACTAATAAAAAAAAAAAAAGAATAATCCATACGAAGATTGAATAAACAAATAAACAACGACGAAATACGAAGTGAAAGACGAAAAGAGTCATAAGAAGATCGACGATCATTAAGCAGATTGTTCGAAAATCAAAACTGATAGGATGAATAAAAAAACAAAAGTTGATCAATGTTTTTACAACGGAGTGTAAGAAAATCAAATCACCAACCAGTGCTACCAAATGAGAGAGACTTGGAGGGATGTTTGGCGTCCGACACGATAAGGTTTCTTTTTTTTTAATAAATTGAGAATATTTTTGACATATTGTCGATTGTTTCTCAACTTATTTCTTGCCTTATAATTTCTGAATCGTTCCCAGCCGAATTACAATCTCTTTTGTTTTCCGTTCATCCAATTCCACATTTCGTTGGTGTTTGTATTAGTCCTCTTGTGTTTGATTAATGATTGTCGGGTAAATTATTTAAAGCCGATCAAAAATAATTTCACTCGAAACAAACAAACAAAAAACAAAAGAAGATCGACGTTTCTACAATGGAACGTAAGAAAATCAAATCGCCGGGAGAAAACAAAAGAGGAAAGTGTGTGTGTGTAAAGTATCAGCTGCAACAACTAATGCAATAAAAAGAGACAAATAAAAACTTGATTTCCAAAGGCTCTTAGTTTCCAGCTTTCTTTTTGTTTACGAGAATCTTCAATTTTCAATCGCTCCCAGCTGAATGAGGATCGACGTCATCGACGACCTGCTTTTGTTTTCCGTTCATCCAATTCTACGTTTGTTTCAGGTTTCCTTTGTTTCGAATTCTTGCGTTGTATTAGTGTCTGTGTTCATTTCGTGCGATAATTTATTAAATTAGATCTTTTCATAAACTTCAGTTTTGTTTTTTATAGGTTTTAACTTTAACCAAAATAATTTCTAGAAGTTCTTAATTGCATCGAGTCATTTCTTTGAATGCCGATATTTGAAAGAACCGCCGACATTCGCGCTTGCGCATTGTTAGCAACCGTTTAGAGCTCGCTTTCAAGTAAACTACACCAACGCCCTCTATAAATTAGGTTTCTGAATAAATTTCAAAAACTGAGAAATATTTTTAATTTCTAAAACTACAACTGCACAGCGAGATTTGATATTTCGTCTTTGCACTCTGTGTAAGAGTCCTTGTAATCTTCGTGCTCCCGTATCAACACCATAAGACTGCCCCGTTTGACTCCGAGGGCTGCACCTAAATCCGACCTGCTCGGAATAAAGCAGTAAGGAATACTTTTGTCTTCGCAAACGCCAGGCAAGTGGCACATTATGTCTACCGGAGTGACGTCTCCCGCGAAGAGAACGATCCCCGTTTCCCCTTTCCTGATTCTGGACTGGACGTCTTTCAGGCCGTTGCGAATAAACGTCTTGTGTTTGGCAGCTGCAAAAGAATCGGTATAAGCGGGTTAGAGAGGCAACTTCCGTTAAATTTACCTTTTTTGATTAGTTTGTAGCACTTTTTGGTTAGTTTTTTAGACGCCATTGGCTTGGCTATTACGCTCACGTTTCTCACTTTGTCTTCATAGCTCAGCTCTTCTTCCTTTACTTGACTCTTATCGTTAGCGTCCGTATTACTGTTTTCGTTGGATTCCTTTGCATGTTTTCCCATGTTTTCGAGTTTTCTAACCTCACACGCTTGGTTATTAGTGTTGCCAACTATTGACAGTAGTTTCCCCCACATTGGGACAAAAATTGCCTTTCGTGATTATATTTCTTTTTCGAATTGGCAATTTTAAGCATTTCTGTCTTAATTTAACTCAAAATTTAAGTAATTTTGTCTTTTTCAAGAAAAGAATTTCTTTCTTGCAATTCTAAGGCATACAAATGCTTTAATGTACAGACACTGTTCTCAACCTGTTAGCACTAAAAGTCACTTCAACCCCATCGCCAAAAAAAAAAAAACATTTAGGAACGAATTTTATTTAAGAAAACGATACTTCTCATAACTAAATAATCATAGAATTAGAATAAATAATAAAAAAACAGCAATAATAATAATGATGTTTTATTTATTCCTTATGACATGATTATACCAGGTGATTATTAAATTTTTTTATCAACTCTTGTCCTGAAATTTGGACCGTATGTCTTAGCTTTACTGTAAAACAGCAGCAAGGAATGCAAGGACGTATTTTTCACTTAACTTAAGACATACCGTCCAGATTTCATGGCAAGAGTTGACAAAAAATTTAGAAAATCGCTCGGTAGATGCATTGGGTTCGTCAGGAATTACAAATAAGAAAAAATAATTAAATTCGTCAAGAAATTTAAAAGGTGTGACGTAAAAATAGTTCTTTTGTTTTTTCTCTTGGTTATTTCATTAAAATAAAATTATTAACTTGCTAATTGGGGTCGTAAAATCGATAGCTTTTTTTTTTCTTTTTTTAATTTTATTATCTCTGAATTTCGTTTTAGAATTTATTATCAATTTACTTAATTGCGCTGTAAAATCAACCGTCTTTTGTCTCTGTTTTCGGTAAAATCGAGCGTTTATTGTTTATTCTTTTTTTTTAATTTCATGTATTTTTAATGAATTTTTTATCGTTTTTTTTTTTTTAATTTACGTCTGAATCTATGATTGACACTTCAATAGAGCATATTTTACAAAAAAAAAGTGTACGCCAGCACTTTTTAATTTCAAGTCGATTTTTGTACGTACAGCGCCATCTATCCAGCAAAACAACATCTAAATTTCTTTGGAACATCAAATATTACACGCCGTTTTTCCGTTGGTCCTACAGGCGGGCGCTTTTAATTTAATTTTCTCCATCACACGGTAATGGGAACTTTTTCATGTACTTTTATTTATTTTATTTAATTTCCTCCATCTCACGGTAGATGGCGCTTTTTTATTTATTGTTACCACTTCACTTTTAAGAAATCCCTTACTGGGGAAATGAAACAGAAACTTGGAGACAATTTCAGGTGAAACGACGTGCAGCGACACCTATCGGACGGTGGAGAAACTTCTAGATTTCTTCGGAACGACAAAAAATTAAAATAACGATTTTAATTAACGTCATCTGATAGGCGGTAGAAAAACAATATGTAGATTCTTTGGAACTTCATATATTATACGCCGTTTTTTCGTTGGTCCTAGAGACGGGCGCTTTTAATTTAATTTTCTCCATCACACGGTAGATGGAGCTTTTTCATGTACTTGTATTTATTTAATTTAATTTTCTCTATCTCACGGTAGATGACGCCTTTTTATTTACTGTTACCACTTCGGTTTTAAGAAATTCCTTATCGGGGAAATGAAACAGAAACATGGAGACAATTTCAAATGAAACGATGTGCGGCGACATCTATCTGACGGTGGAGAAACTTCTAGATTTTTTCGGAACGACAAAAAATTTAAATAACGATTAACGTTATTTAACGAGCGGTAGAAAAACAATAGCAAACAAACATTAAACGGCGCTTTTCCGTTAATCTAATAGATGGAGCTTTTAATTTAAATTTCTTCATCACACGATAGATAGCGCTTTTTTCATTTGCCGTTATCGCGGTGCAGCACTTTCCTTTTAAGAAATTTCCCATTGGGGTAACGGGGATAGTTTCAAGCTAAACGATGTGCAGCGACATCTATAATTTCTAGAAATCTTCGGAATTCCAAAAAATAAGCGTTTTTGAATGACATCTATCGGGCGGTAGAAAAACAATGGCTAGTTTCTTTGAATTTCAAATATTAAATGCCATCTTTCCGTTGATCTAATAGATGGCGCTCCTTTTATTTACCGTTAGCACGGTGTTGCATTTTTCTTCTAAGAGTTTCTCTATCGGGGTAATAAAGCAGAAACATTGGGATAACTCAATCGAAACAACGTCTAGTGACATCTATTGGATGGCACAAATAATATCTAGATTTCTTTGGAATGTCAAGAAAAAACTGAACGTTTTTATTTAACGCCATCTATCGGACGGTGATTTTGGAACTTAATCTAGTAGATGGAGCTTATAATTTAATTTTCTCCATTACACGGTAGATGGCGCCTTCTCTATTTCCTGTTACAACGGCGCGGCGAAGCGATATGCAGCGACATCTATCGGACGGTGAAAACCATTTCTAGATTTTTCTTCGTTTTTAATTAAGTTATCTATTGAGCGGTAAAGAAAACAATAGCTAGATTTCTTTGAATTTCAAATATTAAATGCTATCTTTCCGTTGATCTAATAGATGGCGCTCCTTTTATTTACCGTTAGCACGGTGTTGCATTTTGCTTTTAAGAGTTTCTCTTTCGGGGTAATAAAGCAGAAACATTGGCACAATTCAAACGAAACAATGTGTAGTGACATCTATCGGATGGTAGAAATAAATTCTAGATTTCTTCGGAATGTCAAAAAAACTGAACGTTTTTATTTAATGCCATCTATCGAGGGGGGGTTAGAAAAACAGTGATTAGATTACTTTGGAACTTAATCTAATAGATGGAGCTTATAATTTAATTTTCTCCGTTACACGGTAGATGGCGCCTTCTTTATTTTCCGTTACAACGGCGCGGCGCTGCACTTCGCTTTTAAAAAACTCCCTACCGTGGAAGTAAAGCAGAAATATCGACACAATAAAGCAGAAACATTGGCACAATTCAAACGAAACAATGTGTAGTGACATCTATCGGATGGTAGAAATAAATTCTAGATTTCTTCGGAATGTCAAAAAACTGAACTTTTTATTTAATGCCATCTATCGAGGGGGGGGGGTTAGAAAAACAGTGATTAGATTACTTTGGAACTTAATCTAATAGATGGAGCTTATAATTTAATTTTCTCCGTTACACGGTAGATGGCGCCTTTTTTATTTCCCGTTACAACGGCGTGACGCTGCACTATCGAGACAATTTCAAGCGAAGCGATATACAGCGACATCTACCGGACGTGGAAACCATTTCTAGATTTTTTCGGAACGTAAGAAGTAACGTTTTTAATTAAGTTATTTATCAAGCGGTAGAGTAAACAAAGGCTAGATTTTTTTGAATTTCAAATATTAAATGCCATCTTTCCGTTGATCTAATAGATGGCGCTCTTTTTATTTACCAATAGCACGGTGTTGCATTTTGCTTTCAATAGTTTCTCTTTCGGGGTAATAAAGCAGAAACATTGGGACAATTCAACTTGAAGGCTTCCGCGGCCGTCGTCCATTGTTGAATTCTTGGCTTCCGGTTGGAACCGCGTGTCTCGGATTTCTTCACTGCCGACGTTTCAACAGTTTCAACAGTCTCAACGACTAACGCGAAGCAGCAACAACACCAACAGCAGCAGCAGTAGCAGCATCACCACCAGCAGCAGCCCTGAGGAAGTTCTTCTGCAACGAAGAACGAAACGTCGGCAGTGAAGAAATCCGAGACACGCGGTTCCAACCGGAAGCCAAGAATTCAACATTGGGACAATTCAATCGAAACAATGTCTAGTGACATCTATCAGATGGTACAAATAATTTCTAGATTTCTTCGGAATTTTACAAAAAATAGAAGGTTTTTATGTAACGCCATCTATCGAGGGGGGGGTACAAAAACAGTGACTAGATTACTTTGGAACTTAATTAAGTAGAGGGAGCTTTTAATGTAATTTTCTCTATTACACGGTAGATGGCGTCTTCTTTATTTCCCGTTACAACGGCGCGGAACTGACATCGCTTTTAAGAAACTTTCTGCCAGGGAAGTAGAGCAGAAATATCGAGACAATATCAAATATCAAGGGAAGCGATATGCAGCGACATCTATCGGACGGTGACAACCGTTTCTAGATTTGTTTTTCGAACGTAAAAAGTAACGTTTTTAGTTAATAGCGTTTTCGACTGACTGCTTCAGAGCACTGTGAGAGTATCTATGTATATCCTATGTTATTACATGAAGTTAAAATAAGATGGAAATAATTTGAGATAGCTCTAGAGCAATCAGTCGAAAACGCTATAAGTCATCTATCGTGCGGTAGAGAAAATAATGGCTAGATTTTTTTGGATCATTTCGATCATGGTGCTGAGTTAACGCTTTTATGGAATTCTCTGTCCATCGGAGCAGACGGTAGAAATAATTTCTACGTTTCAGATTTGCAAGATTAATTAATTGAATAGAATTTGCAATGATGAATTTGACTTTGACGCTTTTTATTGATAAATCTCTATATTTCTTCGGAACGTCAAAAAATCTTTTTAATGTGCGCCATCTATCGGGCGGTAGAGAAACAATTTTGTGGCATTGATCTGCGAGTGATATTTGATGAGAGTTTGAAAAAATTAATTTAATTCTTCCTTTACTTTCCTCTAATCGATGTAATCTTGAATAGGACTGCCGTGTACAGTTCAAATTTGTTCATTTAATTTTAAATCAGCAGCAAGGTGGTCTTGGATTATTAATTCAATCATCAAGGTCACGAATTAGTTCTGGAGAATTTGGCAAATTACTTTACATTATCGCAAATTATGCAATTCCGACCTTTGAATCTCGAACAGAACGGTAAATTTGACGATGACTTGCTTTCCATATTTTAACTAGTCCATCTCCACACCTCCTTCTAACGAACTGCCTTTATTGCAAGTACATCTTAGAGAATGCCTCTAACTGTTTTTAATAGAGTTTTATTGAAACTAAACGCCGGCAATAAATCGATTAATATAAGAAACGTAAGGTACCTAGCGAAGCAAAGAAAGTATCAAGAAGTGCAGATTCCAGTTCCATGGGGGCACGTGGCTGGAAAATGGTGGGGCCCCGAAAACAAACGTCCAATTGTGGCACTCCACGGCTGGCAGGTGAGTCGAAACACACTCGGTTATTTTGAGGTTACCAATTTCTTTTCTTTTTTTTTTTTTTTTGAAGGATAACAGCGGAACCTTCGATACATTAATCCCTTACCTTCCACAACACATACCGATATTGGCACTAGACTTTCCCGGACATGGCCATTCATCACAGGTCCCATCGGGCATGCCTTACTACAACACAAACGCCACGATTTTATTAAAGCGCCTAGTACGGTACTTTGGTTGGAAGAAAGTGTCTTTCATGGGCCATTCACTGGGGGCGATCAACTGCTACACGTATACCTTCCTATTTCCTGATGAAGTTGACTTTTTGATTTGCATAGACGGGTTGCACCCGCTTGTAAACCCGAAAAAGTACGATAGAATCGCCAAGAGTATAGAGGAGTTCATTAAGTACGATGCCATAAACGATAGCAAGGAGGAACCTCCGAGTTACACTTACGCTGAAATGGAACTGAAAACGAGTGAGGGCTCACGCTTGGGGTCCTACCAATCAATCGCTTTGGATTCTGCTAAATACATACTGGCGAGAAACATGCAGCCTTCTAGGCTTCACCCGGGTAAATACTATTTTAAGAGAGACCTACGAATAAAAGTCGGGCCGCTCGAAATGCATGATCCCCCTGAAATCATAAAGTACGCAGCGAGAATTACTTGTCCCGTATTCATTAGTAAAGCCGAGGGGAGCCCGTTTTTTAAAAACGCCACCATTTTTAGGGACGTACACGAGCAGCTCAAGAAGGGCAGCAAGGACTGTCAGTTTCATGAGATCCCTGGGTCCCATCATGTTCATTTAAATCAGCCGGAAGTGCTCGAGAAATTAATAAATGATTTTATTGAGAAACACGACGTCGAAGATAGATCTTATGGCGGAATTAAGGATGAAATTAAAGTGCCCGATGATGTGTATGAAGTTACTCTTGAAAAAGTGCAGAAAATGAAGGTGTAAAGTAATTATGAGTTGTTGGAATTTGATTTAAGTGCCAGTTTGAATTTTGTCAGTGTTTTTAATAAAACAACTTTACTTACAAGATTATAGAACATTGAACGTACTTAGATATTATTTATGATATCAATCAGCGATTAGAACAGTAATTCAAATTTTGATAAGTATAATTTATTATTTTATTTTTAAAATACTTCTATAAATAATAAAAGTATCAATTTGTTTGGCATTGTTTTATTTAGAGCAAAGTTGAAGTTCGATTAGAAGTCGATCAATTTTATTTTTAACACAAAAGTGAAAAGAACGGTTTTCTTTGATTCAAATCATTGACCATTTTTGTTTTTCTTGCGTTAATCAATCGATTTTCTTTTGTGTTTATGTTTTTGACAAAAACTCTAGTTTTCGTTTGTAATTTTAACGCTTTTAATATTGAGGCCAGTGTTGCCAATACTAACGTACTTAAATTGAATAATGAAATATTTAATTCATTCGACATAATAAAAACAGCATTTGACATTTTGTTTTTAGAAAAGTTATATTTGTTATGTATATTTTGATATTTATTTTCATTTTTGTACGTAGTAGGATGAGATTTTTAGTTTTGTAAGTATTAGGGTTTATTTTTATCTGAATTAAAATTATATTTTGGGTGAGAGGTTCTGTAGAGTGGGACTCTCCACCATTCCCAGATCTATTTAAGCGCAAAGACAGTTCCTCCTGTCCTAGAGTGGGTGTCTCACTCATACCAAACTGACACGGGCGTTTCGTGTATCCGTCCCTGAGTGGGTGTTTCACTCATACTTACTGACATGGGCGTTTCGTGTATCCGTCTCTGATAGAGATGGCAATTTTTTTTTCAATAATCGATTATTTTATTAATTGGTTGGTCACAATCACAACATGATTATAATCGAGAGAAATTAGTCGATTAATTAGGTAAACAATTAACTAGAATTAAATAGATAAGCAAAACTAATAAAACCTAACAATAAATATTTTAAAAATAACAGAATTGTATATTGACAAATATACATGTTGAAACAAAACCATACATGTGTCTTAAAAATACCTTTGTATGCACAGTCGTGCCCAGCTTAAGTGCTACAACTTGACAATTTTGTGAGCCTTATACCATAAGGTTTTGAGAGCTTGCAGGATATATAGTTTAAGTGCGCATGACTGTACGAAGCTCACAGAACTGTCAAGTTGTAACACTTACGCTGCACACCACTGTACATAGACCCATTGGTTTTGACGATCAAAGGTATTTTCAACGGCATTGCATATTCAAGTATTAATTAAACGGATGAATTCAAATTAATTTAGACGTTTTTCTTGTATTTACCAATATATTTATTCAATATAAAATTTCATCACAAAAGGTATTTCATTCGTTTTATTTTTAATCGATTAATTATATTCTAAAATTAATTATAATTAATCGGTTACTTTCAAAGAAGTAAATCGTATATCCGTCCCTGAGTGGGTGTCTCACTCATACTTACTTGACACGGGTGTTTTGTGTATGCAGTCCTTGAGTGGGTGTCTCACTCATATCGATCTGACATGGGCGTTTCGTGTATACGTCCCTGAGTGGGTGTTTCACTCATACTTACCTGACACGGGCGTTTCGTGTATTCAGTCCTTGAGTGTGTGTCTCACTCACTACCATCCAGCATTTCCGATTCCTAGAGCCCGAACCGTAACGTTAGCACAATGTTGTCGTTAATCAAACCGTCCATAAGATATAGCTTTCAGATTTTCTGTTAATCAAACCGTCCGAGATATGTGTAACTTGTAAATATGAACTAATTTTGTGAATAAAGTTGTGTTGCTAATTGTTTCCTTTGAACATGGACACCGACGAGCAAACCCGGAATCCAGACTGACGTCGAGCAGAACAACGAAATCAACAACACTCAGCGAGAGAAAGTTCTTTATTGAAGTACTTTGAATCCCTTTTAAGGGATTCTTTTCAAGTCATCAGGGATTAAGGGATTATCTTTTCTAGAAAAGATTTTTTTTAATTTCTCTTCGTAAAAGAAGTTGGAACCTCACAGCTTCTAGACAGCTCAAAGTTATTCCATCATGTAGAAAGAAACGCATTTATATTGATAAACCACCATCTGTTGAGCAAAATTTCAACTGACAGTTATGTCCGGATGGTAACAAGAAACGGCGCCATCTATTGTAGCTTTTTTTATGATCTGTTTATCCTGTGAAATCCACTGAATGAATATGAATTCACTGAACTGTGCTCTAATTGATCGATTGTCTTCTGTTTTTATTTATTTATTTTTTAATATTATTGTTACGATTTTTTAAAAATATTGTTCATTGGTTTTCCTTTTCTTTGTCATCTTTCCCCACAAAGAGTTTCTTTTTATTTTAATAATATCTAGAATTGTGTTAGAAAATCGATTGTCTTTTGTTTTTATTATTTAAAATCTATTTACGTATTTCGATTTTTTTTAATTCTATTTCTTTTGTTTTGTACCAAAAAACAGCGCCATCAATTGTAACTTTCTTTTAATAATCTGTTTACCCTATGGAATGCAAATAATTATTTGTTTTGTCACTACTTGTTTAAAAATGGTTTCTTTTTTTTTGGTTTTTTGTTTTTATTTATTTGTTTTTTAATATTATTGTCACGATTTTTTTAAAATATTGTTCATTTGTCTTCCTTTGCTTTATTATCTTTCCCCCCCAAAGAGTTTCTTATTTTATTAAAATCCGGAATTGTGCTATAAAATCGATTGTCTTTTGTTTTTATTATTTAAAATCCATTACATATTTCGATTTTTTAAAATTCTGTTTCTTTTGTTTTGTACCAAGAAACAGCACCATCTATTGTAGCTTTTTTTAAATAATCTGTTTATCCTGTGGAATGCAAATAATTATTTGTTTTATCACTATTTGTTTAAAATGGTTTCTTTTTTTAATTTATGAATCCACTCTAAAATCGATTGTCTTTTGTTTTTATTTATTTTTTAATATTATTGTTACGATTTTTTTTAATATTGCTCATTTGTTTTCCTTTGCTTTGTCATCTTTCCTCCCAGAGTTTTTTTTTTAAATTTTAATAACCTCCGGAATTGTGCTATAAAATCGATTGTCTTTTGTTTTTATTATTTAAAATCCATTACATATTTCGATTTTTTAAAATTCTGTTTCTTTTGTTTTGTACCAAGAAACAGCACCATCTATTGTAGCTTTTTTTAAATAATCTGTTTACCCTGTGGAATGCAAATAATTATTTGTTTTGTCACTATTTGTTTAAAAATGGTTTCTTTTTTTAATTTATGAAGCGACTGAACCATGCTCTAAAATCGATTGTCTTTTGTTTTTATTTATTTATTTTTTAATATTATTGTCACGATTTTTTAAAAATATTGTTCATTTGTCTTCCTTTGCTTTATTATCTTCCCCCCCCCCCAAAGAGTTTCTTATTTTATTAAAATCCGGAATTGTGCTATAAAATCGATTGTCTTTTGTTTTTATTATTTAAAATCCATTACATATTTCGATTTTTTAAAATTCTGTTTCTTTTGTTTTGTACCAAGAAACAGCACCATCTATTGTAGCTTTTTTTAAATAATCTGTTTATCCTGTGGAATGCAAATAATTATTTGTTTCGTCACTATTTGTTTAAAAATGGTTTCTTTTTTTAATTTATGAAGCGACTGAACCATGCTCTAAAATCGATTGTCTTTTGTTTTTATTTATTTATTTTTTAATATTATTGTCACGATTTTTTAAAAATATTGTTCATTTGTCTTCCTTTGCTTTATTATCTTCCCCCCCAAAGAGTTTCTTATTTTATTAAAATCCGGAATTGTGCTATAAAATCGATTGTCTTTTGTTTTTATTATTTAAAATCCATTACATATTTCGATTTTTTAAATTCTGTTTCTTTTGTTTTGTACCAAGAAACAGCACCATCTATTGTAGCTTTTTTTAAATAATCTGTTTACCCTGTGGAATGCAAATAATTATTTGTTTTGTCACTATTTGTTTAAAATGGTTTCTTTTTTTAATTTATGAATCCACTCTAAAATCGATTGTCTTTTGTTTTTATTTATTTTTTAATATTATTGTTACGATTTTTTTAATATTGCTCATTTGTTTTCCTTTGCTTTGTCATCTTTCCTCCCAAAGAGTTTTTTTTTTTAATTTTAATAACCTCCGGAATTGTGCTATAAAATCGATTGTCTTTTGTTTTTATTATTTAAAATCCATTACATATTTCGATTTTTTAAAATTCTGTTTCTTTTGTTTTGTACCAAGAAACAGCACCATCTATTGTAGCTTTTTTTAAATAATCTGTTTACCCTGTGGAATGCAAATAATTATTTGTTTCGTCACTATTTGTTTAAAAATGGTTTCTTTTTTTAATTTATGAAGCGACTGAACCATGCTCTAAAATCGATTGTCTTTTGTTTTTATTTATTTAATTTTTAATATTATTGTCACGATTTTTTAAAAATATTGTTCATTTGTCTTCCTTTGCTTTATTATCCCCCCCCCCCCCCAAAGAGTTTCTTATTTTATTAAAATCCGGAATTGTGCTATAAAATCGATTGTCTTTTGTTTTTATTATTTAAAATCCATTACATATTTCGATTTTTTAAAATTCTGTTTCTTTTGTTTTGTACCAAGAAACAGCACCATCTATTGTAGCTTTTTTTAAATAATCTGTTTATCCTGTGGAATGCAAATAATTATTTGTTTCGTCACTATTTGTTTAAAAATGGTTTCTTTTTTTAATTTATGAAGCGACTGAACCATGCTCTAAAATCGATTGTCTTTTGTTTTTATTTATTTAATTTTTAATATTATTGTCACGATTTTTTAAAAATATTGTTCATTTGTCTTCCTTTGCTTTATTATCCCCCCCCCCCCCCAAAGAGTTTCTTATTTTATTAAAATCCGGAATTGTGCTATAAAATCGATTGTCTTTTGTTTTTATTATTTAAAATCCATTACATATTTCGATTTTTTAAAATTCTGTTTCTTTTGTTTTGTACCAAGAAACAGCACCATCTATTGTAGCTTTTTTTAAATAATCTGTTTATCCTGTGGAATGCAAATAATTATTTGTTTCGTCACTATTTGTTTAAAAATGGTTTCTTTTTTTAATTTATGAAGCGACTGAACCATGCTCTAAAATCGATTGTCTTTTGTTTTTATTTATTTATTTTTTAATATTATTGTCACGATTTTTTAAAAATATTGTTCATTTGTCTTCCTTTGCTTTATTATCTTCCCCCCCAAAGAGTTTCTTATTTTATTAAAATCCGGAATTGTGCTATAAAATCGATTGTCTTTTGTTTTTATTATTTAAAATCCATTACATATTTCGATTTTTTAAATTCTGTTTCTTTTGTTTTGTACCAAGAAACAGCACCATCTATTGTAGCTTTTTTTAAATAATCTGTTTACCCTGTGGAATGCAAATAATTATTTGTTTTGTCACTATTTGTTTAAAATGGTTTCTTTTTTTAATTTATGAATCCACTCTAAAATCGATTGTCTTTTGTTTTTATTTATTTTTTAATATTATTGTTACGATTTTTTTAATATTGCTCATTTGTTTTCCTTTGCTTTGTCATCTTTCCTCCCAAAGAGTTTTTTTTTTTAATTTTAATAACCTCCGGAATTGTGCTATAAAATCGATTGTCTTTTGTTTTTATTATTTAAAATCCATTACATATTTCGATTTTTTAAAATTCTGTTTCTTTTGTTTTGTACCAAGAAACAGCACCATCTATTGTAGCTTTTTTTAAATAATCTGTTTACCCTGTGGAATGCAAATAATTATTTGTTTCGTCACTATTTGTTTAAAAATGGTTTCTTTTTTTAATTTATGAAGCGACTGAACCATGCTCTAAAATCGATTGTCTTTTGTTTTTATTTATTTAATTTTTAATATTATTGTCACGATTTTTTAAAAATATTGTTCATTTGTCTTCCTTTGCTTTATTATCCCCCCCCCCCCCAAAGAGTTTCTTATTTTATTAAAATCCGGAATTGTGCTATAAAATCGATTGTCTTTTGTTTTTATTATTTAAAATCCATTACATATTTCGATTTTTTAAAATTCTGTTTCTTTTGTTTTGTACCAAGAAACAGCACCATCTATTGTAGCTTTTTTTAAATAATCTGTTTATCCTGTGGAATGCAAATAATTATTTGTTTCGTCACTATTTGTTTAAAAATGGTTTCTTTTTTTAATTTATGAAGCGACTGAACCATGCTCTAAAATCGATTGTCTTTTGTTTTTATTTATTTATTTTTTAATATTATTGTCACGATTTTTTAAAAATATTGTTCATTTGTCTTCCTTTGCTTTATTATCTTCCCCCCCAAAGAGTTTCTTATTTTATTAAAATCCGGAATTGTGCTATAAAATCGATTGTCTTTTGTTTTTATTATTTAAAATCCATTACATATTTCGATTTTTTAAATTCTGTTTCTTTTGTTTTGTACCAAGAAACAGCACCATCTATTGTAGCTTTTTTTAAATAATCTGTTTACCCTGTGGAATGCAAATAATTATTTGTTTTGTCACTATTTGTTTAAAATGGTTTCTTTTTTTAATTTATGAATCCACTCTAAAATCGATTGTCTTTTGTTTTTATTTATTTTTTAATATTATTGTTACGATTTTTTTAATATTGCTCATTTGTTTTCCTTTGCTTTGTCATCTTTCCTCCCAAAGAGTTTTTTTTTTTAATTTTAATAACCTCCGGAATTGTGCTATAAAATCGATTGTCTTTTGTTTTTATTATTTAAAATCCATTACATATTTCGATTTTTTAAAATTCTGTTTCTTTTGTTTTGTACCAAGAAACAGCACCATCTATTGTAGCTTTTTTTAAATAATCTGTTTACCCTGTGGAATGCAAATAATTATTTGTTTCGTCACTATTTGTTTAAAAATGGTTTCTTTTTTTAATTTATGAAGCGACTGAACCATGCTCTAAAATCGATTGTCTTTTGTTTTTATTTATTTAATTTTTAATATTATTGTCACGATTTTTTAAAAATATTGTTCATTTGTCTTCCTTTGCTTTATTATCTCCCCCCCCCCCCCAAAGAGTTTCTTATTTTATTAAAATCCGGAATTGTGCTATAAAATCGATTGTCTTTTGTTTTTATTATTTAAAATCCATTACATATTTCGATTTTTTAAATTCTGTTTCTTTTGTTTTGTACCAAGAAACAGCACCATCTATTGTAGCTTTTTTTAAATAATCTGTTTACCCTGTGGAATGCAAATAATTATTTGTTTCGTCACTATTTGTTTAAAAATGGTTTCTTTTTTTAATTTATGAAGCGACTGAACCATGCTCTAAAATCGATTGTCTTTTGTTTTTATTTATTTATTTTTTAATATTATTGTCACGATTTTTTAAAAATATTGTTCATTTGTCTTCCTTTGCTTTATTATCTTCCCCCCCCCCAAAGAGTTTCTTATTTTATTAAAATCCGGAATTGTGCTATAAAATCGATTGTCTTTTGTTTTTATTATTTATCCATTACATATTTCGATTTTTTTAAATTCTGTTTCTTTTGTTTTGTACCAAAAAACAGCACCATCTATTGTAGCTTTTTTTAAATAATCTGTTTACCCTGTGGAATGCAAATAATTATTTGTTTTATCACTATTTGTTTAAAATGGTTTCTTTTTTTAATTTATGAATCCACTCTAAAATCGATTGTCTTTTGTTTTTATTTATTTTTTAATATTATTGTTACGATTTTTTTTAATATTGCTCATTTGTTTTCCTTTGCTTTGTCATCTTTCCTCCCAAAGAGTTTTTTTTTAAATTTTAATAACCTCCGGAATTGTGCTATAAAATCGATTGTCCTTTGTTTTCATTATTTAAAATCTATTACATATTTCGATTTTTTTTGAATTCTATTTCTTTAATTTTTTTTTTAATATTAAATTATGACTTAAAATAGATTTCTTTTGTTTTTATTTTTTTTTAACTTGATTATTTTTGGGTTTTTATTTTGTTTCAAATTGTTTTGTTTTAAAATTTGTTCTTAATTTACTGAGTTGCGACCGTCTTTTGTTTCTGGTTTCTTTAACTACGTATTTTTTTATTTGCTGTTTTATTTCCTTTGTACTCTGTCATTATTCTTTTCAAATTATTTTTTTATTTATCATTAATCATCTCAATTGAGCGATAAAATCGACCCTCTCTTGTTTGTTTTCTTTAACGTTATGTATTTTATGCATTTTTAAAAGTTGTTTTTTTTTAAAATTTATTCCTGAATCTAGTAACAAATTATAGAACACTGAAAATACTTAGTCAACTGAAAACGCTATTAGATATTATTTATGTTGCTGATATACTGATTTTCTCTCTAGATCTGGTGATTTTCTGTTGAAATTTTAGACAAACTTTAGTAAAATTCAGACTGAAAGTCTGAAATTTAGTGATTTTGTGTTCTTCTTAGTGACATATTTAGTGATTTTTCATTTAATAATAACTGATTTAGTAATTTATTTAATTTCGTAGTGACAGCCGTCATAAAATAATTAGCCATGTTCTCGAACATAAAAATCGCGTTCTTCTTTATCAACAATATGTGCAAAGACGCTATTTTGGCAATGTACAGAAGCAGTAAAAAGACAATCAAGAAATAATTAACGACGATCGATTCCTGTCCCTTTTTTTAAACAAAAAAAAAAAAAAAACAAGAATAATCAAAAGTTTTCCCTTCCACCGTCGATCGTTTTTTGTTTGTTTATTTATTTTTTTTACCTTTCGAGAAAGAAAAGGCGATATAGACAGTTTTAAATTTGTTTGGGAATTGACTGTATTTTGTCTTTTATGAAGAGAATAGTGGAAATTCGAACGTCTTTTGTGTGTATCGCTTTTAATTTACTTATAACGCATCGACCTTGTTTCTCTTTTGTTTCTTGCACTTGTTAAACAATCGATCGATCGTCTTTTGTTTATGTTTTCGAACATCTCTTGGTATCGCTTTTAATTTGTTTTTAACGTAAAAGTGAAAACAAAAGGTTTTTTGTTTTACATTTGTTTAAAAAAAAGATCGTCTTTTCTTTTTGACAAAAACCATCAACTCTGATTTTTTTTTTTTTTGTAATTTTTTTTGCTTTTGTTTTCTTGGGGATTGGTAGTCATTTGTTTTTTACTTTCAATATTTTCTGTTAATCCTAATTTCTTTGTTAATGCTAAAAATTAGTCAGTTTGTTTTCTTTATTCATTTCTTCTTTTTTTTTTTTTTTAAATTCTAGGAAATAAGATTTGGCTTTTTCATTGTTTTCTTCTTGAGGATTGATAGTCATTTGTTTTTTTTTGACTTTAAAATTTTCTGTTAATCTCTAATTTCTTTTCTCTTTTCACCGTTTTTTTGTTGTTAATTCACAAAAAAATTGACTCTTGTCTGCAGTTCTGTTCTAAAAGAGTTGACAGGCATTTCCGCGGTCATTTTTTTTTTTATTCCAGGAAAACTTTTTGCTGTTTTCTTCTCGAGTCATTTGTTTTTTCACTTCCAATATTTTCTGTTCATTCTAATTTCGTTTTTTTTTTCTTCACTATTGACCGGTAAGTCAACAGTCGTTTATTTTCGACGTTCATTTTTTTCAATTCTGGGAAAACAAGACAGCTTTTTGTTTTTTTTTCTTTTTGAAGGTTGATCATAATCGAACTTATTAATAATGTAACAGGTCAACAATGTTGTATGGATTCGAGATAATCAATAATACAACTTGTTAGCAACATTGTATGGGTTCGAGCTCAACCAATTAGTATTGTATAGGTTCCAGACTATTAATAATGCAACCAGTTAGCATTGTATGGGTTCAAGATTATCAATAATGTGATCAGTTAGCATTGTAAGGTTCGAGGTACCAAAGATGCGACCAATTAGTACTGTATAGGTTCGAGATAATCAATAATACAACTTGTTAGCAACATTGTATGGGTTCGAGCTCAACCAATTAGTATCATATAGGTTCCAGGCTATTAATAATGCAACTAGTTAGCATTGTATGGGTTCAAGATTATCAATAATGTGATCAGTTAGCATTGTAAGGTTCTAGATACCAAAGATGCGACCAATTAGTACTGTATAGGTTCGAGATAATCAAAAATACGACTTGTTAGCATCATTTTATGGATTCGAGAATATCAAAGATGTGACCAATCAGTACTGTATAGGCTCGAAATTAACAATATTACTTATACAATTTATACGAACACTCGTCTGATTATGATAACAGTAAAAACAACTATGTAGCATTTCAAAGGTAAAAATATCCCTACGTTTCACTGATTAAACATATGTATTTATTGGTATTATTATTATGTATTTGTACAAGTTTAAAACAAAGTGTTCAATAAATACATTTGTACTATCCACATTTTTTTTTGTTAAAATCTAAGGCAACCAGCAATGGAACTTATTACATTTGGAATGAAAATTAAAAAAAAAAAAGTATATCACTTGGCACGTTTTGGTTCATGCTAGTTGCCTTTTGCAGTTACCAGAACTGACTTTCTATAAAATTTAATTACAAAAAAGAAAAACAATATATAAGTATAAAACACAACTTACCACCTACAAATAAAGTAATAAAACAGATGTCTTTATTTTCTTGTTCTTCTGGATCTTCGTGGTTCCTCAGGAGCGGCTGCGTCTTCTTCCTCTATCTTCTCGGTTGTTTTTTTTGTGGCTCTCTTAGAGTGACCAACGGAAATTTTGTCGACGTCAAACTCGAATTCTTCATCGGCAATGCGGTGCAACTTTCTTGGAGTACGATTGCTCCTCCTTGGACTGTCAACGTCAAACGTAACAATTTTTCTTGTTTTCTTAACCAGGGCTTGCTCGGCAGGCAAATCAGTGTCTTCAGAGTAATCGACTTTTCTTTTACGTGTCCTAAGTAATTTGGGAGATGGTCCTTTTTCTTCTTTGCCTTCATTTGCTTCATCCTCCTCATCCTCATCCTCATTCTTTACCAAGGGCACTGCTTCGTTTTTCTTTTGTTGTTTCTTGTTCCTGGTTTTGGTTTCCGTTCTGTTCTTCTCATTTACTTCAGTTTCTTTCTCCGTTACTTCAGTTTTTGGCTGTCTTCTACTTCTGGTCGTTTTCACTTCCTTTTTAGGCTCTGCATATTCATCTTCATCTTTGATGTGTCTTCTACTTCGGGTATTTGCCCTTGTGCCTGCAATTCATTTATAAATAAATAAATATTTTAAAACCAAATTGTATTAATGACAATAAACGATAAAGACGTTATTAAATTAGATATAAATACTGACCTTGAACTTTATTATTTGGTAATTTGTCTTCGACTTCTGGTAAATCGTCTTCGGTTATCTTAATTTCTGTTTCAAGTTGGGCATTATGTTCTGAATCATCTTCAATTTGTTGCTTATTTTTCGGTAGCCTCCTGCTTCTTGTGGGCTTAGATTTTTCAACAACTTCATCACTTCCGCTTTCTTCTTTAACTTGCGCTTTATTTGCCAATAGTAACCTCCTGGTGGTTCTTGCGGGAGTCGTTTCTTCTGCAACATTTTCTTCAATTTGTTGCTGATTTTTTGGAACACTTCTGCTTCTCGTGGCTCTAGTTTCTTGCACGGGTTCATCATCTTTCGAGTCTTCTTCTTTGAGTTGTGGTTTACCTCGAAGTGACCTCCCAGGCGTAATTTCAGCATCTTCTTCGGCTTCTTGTTTAATTTTTGCCAACCTTCTGTTTCTTGGGGATTTCGTTTCCTCACCTTCAACATCCTCTGGCAAGTCTAGTTTATTTCTGGGCGTTCTCTTGTTTCTAGTCGTTTTAATTTCCTGGGCGAGTTCCTCGAGGTTATCATCGTTTGATGTTTTTACAGCTTCTCGCTTAGTTTTGTTTCTGCTCCTTGTGATCTTACCCTCTTGACCAGATTGTTTAATGACATCAGTTTTTGTGTCTTGTTGCAGATTACTTTTGCTTCTTGTAGTTTTCATTTCATGTACATCACTTTCTTCAGTTTGTATGACTTTTCGTCTCCTTCTGGTTGATCTGTATTGCGGGCTTTGGCTTACAGATTCGATTTCTGATTTTATTTCATCCAAATCGTCCTGCCCCCCCACTGTTTCTGGTGTACTCTTCAAATGAATTTTTTCTTTATTAGGTGTAGAGTCTTTTGTGCCCATCATTTCTGGGTCTTTTGAATGACTCTGTAAGTAATTGTCCTGTTCTTCCACCCATTTAACAACATCAGGCTGGACATAATCATTGTAGTCGCTTGTTTTCGGAGATTTGAAAGGAGACTGGCTCTTGCCTCTATATGTACGAACAGGCTTCTTATTTAGTAAAGCATCAAAGTCACCCATACTTGCACTGCTTGCCCCCCCATCATTGGATGATGTAGTTATGTTAAACACAGGGGTCATCATTAAATCTTTTAAGCCACTTAAATCAACGCTCTTCCTGTGCTTTGGTGTTCTTAGCAAGGTTTTCACTCCTCTTACGTCAGTGAGGTCATTTAAAGGACTCCTCTGTTCTTTTGGTGTGCCCAGAAGTCTTCGAACTCCTCGCACATCGCCTAAATCATTTTCCGGTTCCTTTTGCTCCTGGGGGCTTTCCATCAATCTCCTAACTCCAGCAACATTACTCAAATCGTTTTTGGGGCTCCTGATGGCCCTAGGCGTCCTCATCAACCTCTTCACTCCTTTGACATCTGTGATATCATCTAAAGGACTTCTCTGTTCCTTTGGTGTGCTCATTAGTTTCCGAACGCCTCGCACATCGCTCAGATCATTTTCTGGCTCCCTTCGCTCACGGGGACTTTCCATTAACCTCCTTACTCCGGTAACGTTACTCAAATCGTTTTTAGGACCTTTGATGGCCCTAGGTGTCCTCATCAATCTCTTCACTCCTTTAACATCTGTGATATCGTTTAAAGGACTTCTCTGTTCCTTTGGTGTACTCATTAGTTTTCGAACTCCTCGCACATCGCTCAGATCATTCTGCGGTTCCTTTCTCTCCCGGGGACTTTCCATTAATCTCCTCACTCCGGCGACGTCACTTAAATCGTTCTTAGGGGCCTTGACGGGTTTAGGGGTCCTCATTAGTTTCTTCAATCCTTTTACTTGCGTCAGATCGTTCAGTGGACTTCGTTCGATTTTTGGAGTGGCCATGAGCTTTCGGACGCCCCTCACATCGCTTAGATCGTTGTTCACTTGTTTAGGTTCACGAGGAGTCTTCAAGAGTCTCCTGACACCGACAACATTGGTCAGGTCATTCTTGGGGCTTCTATTAACCACTCTTTTTACATCAGCTAAATCACTTGCTTGGTTTTTTGTTGTCGTTCTCGAATCATTGGTTCTTTTCATTGTTGAATTTTGTTCGACTTTAAGATTATTTTCAGGGGTGCTCATTCTTGACCCGACCGGTGAATAAAAGAACGTGATATTCTCTCGTGCTAACACGGAGGGTCTTTCATAGTAAAACGAAGAACTTGCTGTTGTTTCTAACAACGAAGGCGACCTCGAGTTGTTGCCCTTCAAAGATGAATGTTCCAAGCTCGAAAGCGAACTCCTCTTTTGCTTCTGCTTCGGTCCGGAATATGATTTTAAATTTTCTACGTTCACTTTTAAATCGTGTTCATCCTCTGCGGCGAGATCTTCATCACTTAACACCAAGGTTAATTGCTTTAATTAAACAAAGACGGCATTAATTTCCATTTTACTATCGAATATGTCTTGATTACTTACTTTAACCAGCGAACTATCCTCCGAGGATTCACCTGGAAATAAAATTAAAACTGAACGCGTGTCGAAACTGTTTAAAATTAAGAAGTTACCTTCGTTTAGGCTTGTTCGATTGAAAGAGCAAACGTCTGACTGTTCTAAATCTTCCCTTGGATTCAATTGAGTTGAGGACTGCTCTAATTGGGGAGGAGAAAGTGAAAGCTTTACCACTGATATGGAGTTTGTGCTGCTCGTCTTGATCCTAGGCGAGGAATGGAAGACTTTACTGAAAGACTTCTCAAGAGGAGATTGCACTTTTTCAAAAAACTGGTTCTCTTGAGGACTATTTTGTGAATGTTCCAAATCTGAATCGACTAATATTATATTTTCTTGTGACAAGCGATATGTAGAAGTCACATTTCTTAAGGGCCTTCTGAAAGTAATGTTACTTATAGAAGAACGCGGTGATATTTTAAAGAATGGGGAATTCTCTGTGACACTCGACTGCCTTGGGGGCCTTGTAACAGTCGATGTATTCAGCGATTTTCTGGATAGAATTGGAGTTGTTGAATTCTGATCCGACGTGGTTTTCACAAAATTGCCAAAACTTTTATTAACCAAAGCAGGGCTGTACATTTGCTGTTGTTCTCTAACCGAAGGAAAGTCTGCGTCAGAGAAAGTTTTATTCAATTTCCTTAGCGACTTCCTCGCAACTGGCCTCCGCACTTGCACTTTTTCTTCTGTAAAAGTTTCATTTAACTCAGCCAGCGACTTTCTTGCTTTTGGTGTTGTTTGCCTCTGCCTTGAGTCATCATTCCTCTCACTCGGTTTTCGGTTTTGTTTCGCACTCGAAAGAAACTCTTCCGAATAAGTCTCATTCAATTTCACGCCTGAAGCTTCTTGTTCATCACCCGAGGGAAGTACTTCTTCCGAATACGTTTCGTTTAATTTTATTCCAGATTTCCCCGTTGTAGTTTCTTGCGCTTCCACTGGAGAACGTTCCCCTTCAGAATAGGTTTCGTTTAACTTTGGCGTTGCATTTCTTGGAGTTGTTACCGAATAAAATTTTGTGGGGCCCAATTTTTTAGCCGCCCCAATATCTTCCGAGATGGAACTCAACGCGTTAGATAAACTGGATTTTCTGCTCTTCCTGCCGCTGAACAAATGCAACGAATTCCTGAAGTGCAAAGTCGTTTTGGGGGTTTTGGTGTCTTGAAGCTCCGAGTCGTCAACGACGGCCAATTTCTGCGACTTTCTCTTTTTCACGCTCGGAATAGGTGTCAAATTAATTTCTACTATCGATTTATTGTTGGGTGGAGTGTTCAGATCGTCGAGTTTTGTCGCCAACGGCGAGATATGAAAACCCCCATGCATTTCTTCACCCCCTGATGAGGAACTCACGCAAAAACAGACGGGTTTTTTATTTGTACTGCACCTCCTGCCAAGTACAAGTAAAATAACCTGTAAAAATGTTTTAACTAAAAATAAGATGAAGGCAAACTCACCTTGAAGACGTTCTTCTAGATTGTAAGCGTCGTGGACTTTGCACCTCTTGTATTTTGATCCTGCGAATAATTTAATTAAAATAAAAAAAAAACCTTCGCAAGTTTGTATGTACGTACTCAGGAATGGGGGTTTTTAGTAAGTTGAAGGCTTGTGGGTTCAGTGGTTTCTTCTCACTGAAAGTGGAAAAACACCTGCGAAAATCGAATTAATTTTTCGGCTTAAATTTGTTGTGACTCGCTTACTCTAATCGTTTCTTTACGTGAGGCGTCCTGGAACCTCTCAACGATCTAAAACCAACCTGGTCATTGAGTATGTTGGGGGAAAGCTTTTGTGCCCTGACACTGCATAAAATTCAACTTAATCCGTATTCATAGTGCTTCCTTTAATATGGGACCCCTTAAGGGCTAGTCCATTTGAGAATAAATGTTGGCGAGTTGCCCTCGAGATTCTCTGAATCAATGGACATACCGCTGAGGGTACTATCGAGAGCTACTTGCCAGTGTTTACTCTCAAATGCACCAGCACCAGTGATTGTAGTAAGGCAGTTCCGTTACAACAATACCTAGTCCCAAGGGGTCCCTCATTGATGATACGGGCACAATGAGAAACTAAACACAATAACTTACGTGTACGATTTTTTTCCCTTAGTTGACAGAGTACTTTTCAATGGAGTGTTCACCTTATTTCTTGAAGACAGTTTCATTAAGTTCTAAACAAATAAATTTCGAGTAACAAGGAGTTTTAATTCATTAAGAGGAAACCTACGTTTTCGTTCATGGCTTGGTTTTCATATCTGATCTTCTTATCCAGCACAAAAAATACATCATTCGGCAACAAATATTTACTGCTGTATAAAGGCTTATTATTTAATTTTACTGCATGAGCAATGTCTTTGTTGATTAACTTGGCCTGAAAGGAGGAGGACATAAAATCAGTTCCTCAGCAAAAGCAGTGGCTGCTTTGCACTTAGTTGTAATGCCTCGGGGTATAATGCTTAGAGCAGCTCAGAGTTACTTGTTCAATAGAATTCTTGCTGCCTGAATTCATTGCATTTGTTCGGCGGCAGGAAGAGCAGAAAATCCCGTTCATCTAACGCGTTGAGTTCTATCTCGGAAGATATTGGAGCGGCTAAAAAATTGGGCCCACAAAAGTTTATTCGGTAATAACTCCAAGGAATGCAACGCCAAAGTTAAACGAAACCTATTCTGAAAGAGAACGCTCTCCAGTGGAAGTACAAGAAACTACAACGGGGAAATCTGGAATAAAATTAAACGAAACGTATTCGGAAGAAGTACTTCCCTCGAGTGATGAACAAGAAGCTTCAGGCGTGAAATTGAATGAGACTTATTCGGAAGAGTTTCTTTCGAGTGCGAAACAAAACCGAAAACCGAGTGAGAGGAATGATGACTCAAGGCAGAGGCAAACAACACCAAAAGCAAGAAAGTCGCTGGCTGAGTTAAATGAAACTTTTACAGAAGAAAAAGTGCAAGTGCGGAGGCCAGTTGCGAGGAAGTCGCTAAGGAAATTGAATAAAAATTTCTCTGACGCAGACTTTCCTTCGGTTAGAGAACAACAGCAAACGTACAGCCCTGCTTTGGTTAATAAAAGTTTTGGCAATTTTGTGAAAACCACGTCGGATCAGAATTCAACAACTCCAAGTCTATCCAGAAAATCGCAGAACGCATCGGCTGTTACAAGGCCCCCAAGGCAGTCGTGTGTCACAGAGAATTCCCCATTATTTAAAATATCACCGCGTTCTTCTATAAGCAACATTACTTTCAGAAGGCCCTTATGAAATGTGACTTCTACATATCGCTTGTCACAAGAAAATATAATGATAGTCGATTCAGATTTGGAACATTCACAAAATAGTTTTCAAGAAAACCAGTTTTCTGGTTCACCTCTTGAGAAGTCTTTCAGTAAAGTCTTCCATTCCTCGTCTAGAATCAAGATAAGAAGCACAAACTCTGCATCAGTGGTAAAGCTTTCTCTTTCTCCTCTTCAACTAGAGCAGTCCTCAACTCAATTTAATCCAAGAGAAGATTTAGAACAGTCAGACGTTTGCTCTTTCAATCGAACAAGCCTAAACGAAGGTAACTTCATAATTTTAAACGGTTTCGACACGCGTACAGATTTCATTTTATTTCCAGGTGAATCCTCGGAGGATAGTTCGCTGGTTAAAGTAAGTAATCAAGACATATTTGATAGTAAAAAGAAAATTAATGCCGCCTTTGTTTAATTAAAGCAATTAACCTTGGTATTAAGTGATGAAGATCTCGCTGCGGAGGATGAACACGATTTAAAAGTGAACGTAGACAATTTAAAATCATATTCCGGACCGAAGAAGAAGCAAAAGAGGAGTTCGCTTTCGAGCTTGGAACATTCATCTTTGAAGGACAACACGAGATCGCCTTCGTTGTTAGAAACAACCGCAAGCTCTTCGTTTTACTATGAAAGACCCTCTGTGTTAACACGAGGGAATATCACGTTCTTTTATTCACCGGTCGAGTCAAGAATGAGCACCCCTGAAAATAATCTTAAAATCGAACAAAATTCAACAATGAAAAGAACCAGTGATTCGCGAACGACAACAAAAAACCAAGCAACTGATTTAGCTGATGTAAAAAGAGTGGCTAATAGAAGCCCCAAGAATGACCTGACCAATGTTGTAGGTGTCAGGAGACTCTTGAAGACTCCTCGTGAACCTAAGCAAGTGAAAAACGATCTAAGCGATGTGAGAGGCGTCCGAAAGCTTATCGCCACTCCAAAAGTCGAACGAAGTCCACTGAACAATCTGACGCAAGTAAAAGGATTAAAGAAGCTAATGAGGAGCCTTAAACCAGTTTATTTTTTTTTATTACAATTCCTCAACAATAGCTGCTTTGCACTTGAAATTGTAATGCCCCAGGATAGCAGCTCAGAGTTACTCGTTCAATAGAATTCTTGCTGCCTTACGAAAAAAAGCACGGAGCTTAAAACCCTCGGACAGTTATGTAAAAGGAAACTTACCAATCCGTTCTCGTCGACTTTAACCACGCACTGGATGGGTTTCAACGAGCTTTTAAACGTCTTAAGTCTTATGGTGGCTTGACTGTCGAAGCCGATGGTGTATTCTGCATTAGCTTCAAGTGGATGTATGCTTCCGTCGGATCCATCTCTTTTGAAAAACCGCAGGAATCCATAAGCGTGTCTTTTATTAACTTCCATTTTTACACTGCGTCAAAATTATTGTCAATTCTTGACAAATGGAAGACACTAACCTATACGAGAAAAAAAAAATACGTGAGGTGCTTTAAAAAGCGTAAAAATTCCGCCTTTACGAACAAATTTTCACGGGAATGCAAAAAATCAGTAAAATTTCCATACCCCATATGAGCAACTGCCAAATGCAAAGCTCGTTTAGATTCATCAACTTAAGGAAGACTTACATTAGTACTGCATTATAGACTCTTGTCATTCGGTTAAAGCACTATTTCTCAAAACACTTCAAGTATAATTAACGCGGTATTATCATTAAATTATGGTAAAATTCATGGAAATGCGACGCTGGATTCCGTCTTCAGTCACCGTTATAAATACATCGATCAAAATATCACCGGTAGGTGGCGCTCGCGGAGACGCCGCCGCTTAACCAAATTAAAAATATCTTCGCAGAATTTACCAATTGAAGATGTACTCGGGTGTTAATTGAAACTCTTTATAAAATCGTAAATTTTACCTCAAAACATCCTTAATCCGTGTAAATAAGCGTAAATTGTAATTTTAAAGCCAAGTGTCACTTGTTGAGGCGTAGGTCCTCTGTTTGAAATGAGGCTCTCTGATTGGTTCTCCGAAATTTGAAAACATCGCGTGGGTTAACCTAAAAAGTGTAACTTTTTCTTGAAATACTTAAATTTTACGTAAACAGGCGTTTTGTAACTCTGCAATAAAACTTACGTTAACGTGGTACAGCGAGCAGCACCGGCACTAAAATCCGGACACGTCATTTGCACAATGTACAGGGTGGTTCAATTTCGACGCCCCTTTTCTCTTCTCTGCAGCTATAAGAGATAGAAAAAAAAATAGTGGCCAAGACGCGATCTCTTTTTCAGAGTTAAAGTCAGTAGTGTAAACGAGAATCGGCTATCTTCTTTTGTTTTCTAGTTATAAGCAAGAATTGCCATTTTTGATTTTCGTGTCAATGGCGCATATAAATTGCCTTTGCTTTTAATTCTTGAGTGCATTTATTTTTAGTAGGTTGGCTCACAGCTACAACACAATGTCGACATCTCTTTTTTAGGTAAAATGTCACTAGTAATTCGTGAGTAATTATGACAATTTAGTTGCAAGTCGGCTTTTAATAATTATGACGTTTAATTGAGTGGGTGACATCTAACGGAAGTTTTGTGAAGGATCCTATGGTAAGTAAAAATGCTAGTAAAAATTAAATCAAGCTTTCATTTCATTGTTGTCTACGAAAATGGCGATTGTAACGCGAAAAATTAATAGAGAAACAAAAACAAAAACAAACAATGCAAAAGAGTTTTCCTTTTTTGCAATGAAATGCAGAATTAGACGAACAGAAAACAAAAGAAGTTCGTCGATTCTCGTTCGGCAGGGAGCGATTAAAAAACAAAAGACTTTCGGTAAACGAGAAAAAAGTTTTGAACGAATGAAAAATCGACGATTTCCGGCGGGAAGCTTTTGAAAATCTAATCAAGTTTTCATTTGTTTTCTTTTGAATTGTTTGTTTTTGTTGTTTTTTTTTTGCTGCGTTAATTTTTCGCATTGAAATCGACACTTCAGCAAACAACCAACAAAATATCCTCGATAAGCAATAAAGAACCCGAAAACAAATGAAAAATCGACGATTTCTGACGCGAAACTTTGGAGCTTTCATTTGTTTTTTTTTTGCATTGCTTGCTTTGTTTTATTTTTTGGTTGTTTGCATTAATTTTTCGCGTTACAATCGCCACTTCTGCTGACAACAATGGAATTGAAAAAACAGGAAACAAAAAAGTTTCCATTTCCGGTGCTAAACTTTTGAAAATAAAATCAAGATTTCATTTGTTTTCTTTTACATTGTTTTTTTTTGTTTCTTTTGTTGCGTCATTTTTTCCGGGTACAATCAACACTTCAGCAAACAACAATCAACAAAAGACTCTCGGTCAAGAAGAAAAAAAAAAGAACAAATGAAGAATCCACGATTTACGGGGCAAAACTTTTGAAAATCAAATCCAGCTTTCATTTGTTTTCTTTTACATTACTTGTTTGTTTTTGTTTCTTTTGTTGCATTAATTTATCAAGTTACTGTATCGCGTTTAGATCCAGTGTTGCCAACTTACGAGATAAATCCCATTTTAAGAGATATTTTATCAAATCATTAGCAAGTAAAGGATTGCTTTCTTTTTAAAAAAAGAGGTTTTCAAATTTTATTTCGCAAGCTGGAACCCAACAACCTCTAGACAGCTTAAAATTGTTCTTTTAAGTAGTAGGAAACCCACTTATATTGAAATGCCAACCAAGCTCTGACCTCGATCTCTTTTACGTAGAGGCAACATCGAGTGTTCATAAAAATTGAAAAATGGGTAGTAGATGGCGATGTGTCTAAAAATTGGCACCAAATTGCTTTGGAAAGTACCTGTTATCAAAGTATCAAAAAGGACGACAATAATTGTGTTTATGTGAGATATTGAACAGCGCCATCTATTGTAGTTTCTCTCATAGTCTGTTGAGTATATGAAAGGCAAATAATTCTTTGTTTTTGGTTTGTTTTCTTAATTTATAAATTTACTGATTTTTGCACTAAAATAGCTTGTCTTTTATTTTTATGTTTTGTTTATGTTTTGAAAATTTTGTTCATTTGTTTTTTTTGTATTGTCACCTTTCCCCATGAACAGCTTTCCTTTTTTGAACGTGGGAGTATTAAACTATTGAATTGTGCTATAAAATTGTCTTTTGTTTTTATTGTTTTTTAAATTTTATTACGTGTTCTATAGTTTTTAGATATTCTATTATTTCTTTTGTTTTCTCATCGTTCTTTTCGTAAACAAAAATTATTAATCTACAAAGTGGCCAGGAATCACTGTTTCAGTTGGCAGTGCTGATTTTATTTTTAAATGGTACAACTGATTGTTATTGACGGCTTGACGCTTGACACTTGACATTGACACCCGGGGCCTTACAAGCGTCATTTGCCATTTCGTATTCAAACTAAGGACCGTTTTCATAATAGAACTTTAAATTGAAAGTGACTTTAACCTATAAAAATATATTAGCTTTCCTAATCTTCAAGTGACAGAGTCCCCTTTAGCTTCATTATGAAAACGGCGCTTAATCGCTAGCTCACATAACCTATAATCTGTTGCTGTTCAGATTACGTCAAATAAACGTCAAAATAAGGACTGTCAACATAACATATATCCAGTGTTGCAAATAGCCGAATAAAAAAATGCTCTTAATTGTATTGCCAACTTAAACAGTTATTCTTGATCACTTCGTATTAAATTATGTCGTAAAATCGTTTGTCTTTTGTTTTTCTATCATTATATTTTTAATTTTATTATTTATCTTTTGAATTTTTACATTCCCTTTTATTCGTTTTGTCATTATTCTTTTCAAATTGTTCTTTTTTAAAATTTATTATGAATCAACTGTATTGCGCTGTAAAATCGACAGTTTTTCATTTGTTTTCTTTAACTTTATGAAATTTTAATTATCTTTTTACGTTTTTTTTTAATTCATTCCTCAATCTACCGTGCGATCCAAAATTATTTAGATAAGTAAGAGGAGGCTATGAAAAATAAAATCAAAATCTTTGCTTAGCCTATTGACTGCCCGTCAAAACTGAAACGTCAAGATACATTTAACAACAGCAAAAGAAGTCTTCTAATTGAAAACATAAGAGATTGTTAAAACTGTTTAATATGACAATGCTCAATTTCAAATATCGTAAGATTGCTTTCTGATCATTCTACTTCGTTTGAAACGTTTAAACAACAGGAGCCACTGTTGCCAACTGCTGTTATCCAATTACATTTAAAAGAGGTAAATCTGGGAACGAATTTTATTTAAGAAAACGACACGGTTATACCTAAATAATCATAGAATTGGAGTAATTAATAAAAAAAAAACTAACCAAATTCATCAAGATTTGTTAATCATTTTGACTTTTTACCTAGAAAAACTCTAAAAATAATAAAATCAAGTTTTCTTGCCAGATGAAAATTATGAAATTAATTAAAATTGTGTAACTGGCAATATAGAAAGTGTTTTTTAAGGTACAGAGTTCTGATGAGGCCCAATAAGGCCGAAATACATGTATAAACTCTTTCCTAATACTTTCTATATTGCCAGTTACACAATTTTAATTAATTTCTAAAAATAATGTAATGTACGCTTAGATTTTTCACTAATAAAGAAAAAATATCTCTAAATTTAAAAAGAAAAATTCCACGTCGATAACACTGACAGTCTTGCCAACTCATCAACGAGTATGTCCCATAGTCCTAAATTGGTACTAAATATCCTTAGTTTTCCAAAATCTACTTTAGAAATTAGATTCAAAACTGAGGAATTACTTAAAGATATAAAGAGAAATTAATAAGGATTTACTGACAACTCTTGAGAGTTTTCTGCCTTTTACGCGTTGTTAACACTGTTCAGATCTACTAGATTGGCAGCATTGTCCGGTTACATGACACTTCAAACATAACCTCTAAATATCACGGCAATTTTAAAACACGTGTTAGACTTTCTTTCGCTGCACTAAAATGGTATCAAAACGAAAAAAGAAGGTAAATCTACATCTAATTCGTTTAATAACTTACCTTACCTAGCTTATTCCAACAGTTTTCCACCGGAGAAGGCTCCCAGTTTATATCCAGAAAGGGGGCACTGAAAAAACTGCAGCTTTCACTGAATAATTTCAGACGCCTGTGCATTCTGAAAGGAATATACCCTCGAGAGCCTCGCAATAGGAACAGAGCACAGAAGGGAGCCACGGGAATTAAGACGCTCTACCACATGAAGGACATCCAGTTCTTAATGCACGAGCCGATAATTTGGAAGCTGCGTGAGTACAAGATATTCAACAGGAAAATGGGAAGAGCAAAAGCCGTTAAAGATTTTACCGCACTAAAGAAGTACCTGAGCGATCACCCAATGATAAAACTGGATCACATCGTCAAAGAACGCTACCCGACGTTCATAGACGCGCTGCACGATCTAGACGATTGTTTAACTCTGTGCTTCTTATTCAGCACGTTTCCTTCGCTGAGGCACATCCCCAGATTCCAGTCGTCTTTGTGCAGGCGATTAACAACCGAGTTCTTACATGCCGTGATCGAAGCGAAAGCTCTGCGTAAAGTCTTCATTTCAATCAAGGGCTATTACTATCAGGCCGAAATAAAGGGCCAAATGGTCACTTGGATCGTGCCCCACAATTTCTCGTTTGATCCTCAATCTCCGATGGAAGTGAACTTCAGGATTATGTCGACTTTCGTGGAATTCTACACTATAATGTTGGGCTTCGTGAATTTCCGGCTGTATCACTCGCTGAACTTATATTACCCGCCTAAATTTTCTGTGACGGAAGAGCAGGCTGAAAACTTGGAGGAGAACGAAAACCTGTTTGTTTCCGAACGAATTGCGGCTTTGAATATTCCGTTGTCGAAGACGATGAGCTCTACCGAAGAGGAGGATGTGGAAATTGACGACTTCAGCACTTCCGAGGACAACGCGGAAAAGATCGAGGAGGCACGGAAGGAGGCCGAGAAGATTAAAACCTTGAAAACCCTGTTCAAAGGGTTGAAGTTCTTTTTGAACCGAGAGGTGCCCCGTGAATCGCTCGTGTTTATAATCCGTTGTTTCGGTGGAGAGGTGTCGTGGGATAAGACTTTATTCGTCGGGTCAACTTTCGACGAAAACGATGAAACGATCACCCATCAAATCGTCGATAGACCATCGCTAGATAAACAGTTCATATCTCGCTACTACATTCAACCTCAATGGGTTTTTGATAGTGTCAACGCACGTTCGCTTTTGCCTGTAAATAAGTATTTCATAGGAGAAGTACTTCCACCGCATTTATCACCGTTTGTGGATAAGGATCGCGATCAGTATGTGCCCCCAGAGGAGCAGGCATTGTACGATCCTTCTCTACTGGAAGAAATGCACAAGCTTGAATCGGAAGATGAAAAGAGCGAGGGCGAAGGCGAACCTAATTCTGAAGATGAGATTCCAGCAGAAGATGAACCAAATGAATCCGATGTGGAAGACGGTGATAAGGAAGAGACGAGCGACAAGGTGAGCTTAATACTTATAGGAAGTAAATTTGTTAGTAGTTTATTTGGTTTACAGAAATTATCAGTAACGCCGGGTAAGGTTTACAAAGAACTTCCCAGCGACAAGAAAAAACAAGAGCGACAGGAATACCGACTAAGAGAAAAAATGATCAAAAGAAAACATAGGAACTTGTACAAGAGTATGATGAAAGGCAAACAGGTGAGGGCCAAAGAGGTTTGGTTGTTGAGGAAGAAGCGGAGATTACACGACGATAAACAAAAACAAGACAAAGGGAAACTTAAAACTAAGAAACCTGTCAGCTAGTGTAAGTTTGAAGCAATAAAACGCATTTTGGATGCTTTTCTTTAATATGTTTAACATTCAACTGTATACAGAAAGCTATAATATAAAAGGCATGAAATGACACTATTACAATATTAAAAGAGCATTCGATAATGCATATATAATTTCCCGTTTGAGCATATCTGTTAACGTAACAGTAAACCATAAAATTTATAAATTCACAATTATCATCAACAAGAAAACATTTGCTGGCAATTGTCATGAACGTAATAAAGTACATATAAGATTACACCACTGGCAATAACTTAATTAATTAATTAATTACATTCTAATAATTCACTTTCACGATCTCAACCTAAGATGAACGAACATTTGCTTGATTTGTAAAACATGAAGTAACGATTATTCTTCTGCGTCGCTGTCGTCGTCTTCATCTAACTCCGGCATTGGAAATCGTAGAATCGCAGCAATTCCAGTCAACTGTTCCAGTTCTAAAAAGTAAAAGGAGAAAAGTAAAAATTTTCACTGAGCTACACACTTACGTTCTCCAGAAATGTGCATGCTTGAAAATATTTTAACTTCACCCCCGGATTCCTTCACCGAGTCTACTAATTGCACATATTCTTTTCTCAGAGCAACATCTTTGCATCTAAAAACGTAAATGACATTCACACATAATACTCAACAAACTTAAGCTGTTTTTATTACCTAAACAAACTGTCGGATATCAATAGTGTTTCTATAGCCTGAGATTCATTTGCTTTCTCGCAATGCTTCTTTCCATAAAATGCTTTAGCCGGCTCACACTGTAACATCGTGTAGAAATTCTCCAGAGCTTTCACCTCACTGGCTGCTTTTGTGTCGGAAATTTTACTTATGACTGATGGATCTTGTAGCACCTCTATTAAGAAAAAAAATAAATAAATAAAAAACCACTGTCTTAAAGATGTGTCTTCTACCATGTTTACTGAAATAACTTATGTTTGCCATCTTTGTGGCACGAGCCTTATTATAGTCATTACTAGTGAGCGGAATTTTATATTTTGTTTGATTAAAAACAAACGAAGCGGCAACGAGGGGTGAATGTGCCGCCTTGTTCGAAATAAAACGAACAAAATATCAAATTCCATTCACTACTCATTAGGCACTAGGTATAATTAATATCAGGCAGTTCAATAAATTTCCACTCTAGGCTGTGGTTGTAGAAAAAAGTCATGTCTTTGATTATACCTAAATTATAGTATAGTATAGTTTGTTTCTTTCTATGATAGCTGTCATTGTTAAAATTCTATGCTTTTATCACTAAATGTAGAACAGAAATTTATGAAATTTCCTACCATTCAGTTAACAGGTACACCAACATAGAAACATTTGTCAGGTATTATAGAAGACAAAAAAAAAACAGACAATAAATGTAAAATGACAGAGAGAAAATTAATCAATTCACCACATAAGTTCGATTTACAAACTCAAATAAATAAATGATACTTAAAGAAGTAAATTGGCTTGGGGAAATGGGAACGCGTTTTTAGAAAATCACCAAGGTCTGTTTTTTTTCAGGTAAATTATGATACACCCTGTATACAAGCGCAGAAATAAATCTATAAAATAAGCATGTAATAAGCGGAAGCGCCATATTTCTAGACGCGTTGCAGTTAAATTCAATTTTCTTCTATTGCTACCAATAAGTGGAAATGAAATTGCAAATTTTAGAATTGCTGCCAGTCAGCTCCATCTAGTGGCTACGTTTTCGAACCGAAAGTTTAAACAAAAAAGAATCGTCTCTCCTTAAAAAATGTTTTTTTTTTTTTTTAATAATTAACATTTTCTATTACACACAAAGCAAGAACGCTATAAACGAAAAGTGAAAATGATTGTTCTTTTCTGTAAACGAGCGCCATCTATCGGCGCGTGTAGCAGCTGAATTTCGGGAGAAAATCAATTTCATTGTAGCTTTCAAAATTTGGAAACGTAGTATTCGTTATAGTTTGAAATTGCCACTTATCAGCGCCATCTATCCGTAAATTTAATGACTGCGTTAGCGAACTGAAAGTTTCAACAAAACGAATCGCATTTCTTTAAAGAATCTTTTTTTTTAAATCATTTACAATTTCTATTACACACAAAATAAGAACGAAAAGTGAAAATGATTGTCCCTTTGTGATTTCTGTAAACGAGCGCCATCTACCGGCGCGTGTAGCAGCTGGATTTGCACGAGAGAAAATCTACTTTGCAGCTTTCAAAATTTGTAAACGTAATATTCTTGCAGTTTGAAATTGCCGCAGGTCAACGCCATCTATCCGTGAACGTAATCGTTACATTTGCAAACTGAATGTTTAAACAAAAAAAAATCGCCTCTCCTTAAAGAATCGTTTTTTTTTTTTAATGTTTAATTTACATTTCCTATTACGCACGTGAAAAAACGTTTTTTTTTTTTGTGATTTCTGTGAACGAGCGCCATCTATCGGCGCTTGTGATAGTTGAATTTAGTTGAGAAAAGCAAGATATCATTTTTTTGGTTGCTTTCGAAATCTTGAAGCGTTAATACTCATTGCACGTTCTTTCCAATATGTGGAAAAGAAATTGCCGCCTATCAGCGCCATCTATCCGTAAACTTAGTGACTACGTTTGCGAATTGAAAGTTTCAACAAAAAAGAATCGCCTCTCCTTAAAGAATCGTCTTTTTTTTTAAATATTTTATGTTTTCTATTACGTATAAAATACGAATATAATAAAGGAAAACTGATGAACACGATTTATCTTTTGCGATTTTTGTACGAGCGCCATCTACGAGAAAATCAAGATATAATTTCCTTGTCGCTTTCAAAACTTTGAAACGTAATGTTCATTGCAGTTTGATATTGCCGCCGGTCAGCGCCATCTGTCCGCAAATGAAGCGACTACGTTTGCGAACTGAAAGTTTATAAACAAAAAAGAATCGCTTTTTTTAAAATTATTTACATTTTTTATTACGCATAAAATAAGAACATTATAAAGGAAAAGTGAAAATGGCTTTTCTTTTGCGATTCCCGCAAACAAGCGCCATCTATCGGCGCTTGTAGCAGTTGAATTTGCGCGTGAGAAAATCGAGATATAATTTCTTTGAAGCTCTCAAAATCTTGAAATTTCCGCCCGTCAGTGCCATCTATCCGTAGATGCGGTAACTACTGCGAATGTAATTAAACTAATTTAATGGATTATTTTTTTTTATTTAAAATTGATCACATTATAAAGGAAAAGCGAAAACGATTTCTCCTTTGTGATGTCTGTAAGCGAGCGCCATCTGTGAGAATATCAAGGTACAATGTTTTTATCGTTTTCGAAATTTTGAAACGTAATATTCATTGCAGTTTGAAATTGTCGCCGGTCAACGCCATCTATCCGTAGATGAAGTGACTACGTTTGCGAGCTAAGTTTAATAAACAAAACAGAATTGCCTCATCTTAAAGAATTTTTTTTTAAAATAATTAACTTTTTTTATTACGCATAAAATAAGAACATTATAAAGGAAAAGTGAAAATGATTTTGCGTTTGCAATTTTTGTAAGCGAGGTGAGAGAATCAAGAAATATTATTCATTCAGTTTGAAATTGCCTTTGGTCAGCGCCATCTATCGAAACGTGCAGTAATTACGTTTGCAAACAGGAATAATTTACAATAAACATACGTATCTTCCTTTATGTCGAGTTTCTAAATAAAAATCTCGTCAAGTTGGCTGTGATTGAGAATTTGTTTACTGCACGCATGTCGCTTCTAAGTTCAACCGCTAAGCTGTCCAAATTTGTTATTTCACTATTAAGTGATTTATTGCGTTAAAAATAGGTTTTTTTTCTTCAAAACTATTATTTACAAAATACTAAAAAATTCTTTTTTCAATCTAAAAGGTCCCTTTATTCGTTTACTACATTATGGTGGTTTATTTCTTTGCTAAAAGTAGAAAACTATACGAGACATATAAACCTTGTTTGGAAATATTTTCTCAGCCTACTTGACCAGTTATTTATTTAGACGCTCGTTATGTACGTGTTAAGAGTAGCAATCTGTTGAGATATCTTTTTATATTTATTGCAATTTAAAATTGCTTGTGAGCGCCATCTGTCGATACCAACATCAATTGCGGTTGGATTACTGACTGCCCTCGTGTAAGCTATGGATGTATTTATTACTTTTTATGGATTACTTCATATCGTGGATGACAGTAGCGTTTGCCTCTTAATGATTATACTGAGTGATTTTTAGATTTTTTTATCTCAACTCTTGCCATGAAATATGGATGGCATGTCTTAGCTTAGATGAAAAGTACGTCATTGTACTCCTTGATGCTGTTTTAAAGTAAAGCTAAAACTAAATTCTATGGCAATCCCTGGTGAGCGCCATCTGTCGGCGCGCACATTAATGACACTCGCGGTTAGGTAAAATTTAAACAAAAGAGAATCGTTTTTTCCGTAATTTACAAAAAGAAATAAGAAAGTCTGAATGCATGCAAATAAAAAAATTTTAGGTAACATTATAAATTATACAGGGTGATTGACAGAAGGTTTGCCCTTGGAAAACTAGTTACGTGTGTTCTATTGTAAAAACAATTGTAACTATAGTTTCAATAAAGTTGAATAATTAAATAAATTACCTTTTAACGAGTGTTTAAACCCCGATGACGAATGAACGAGCATAAACTTCCCTTTATTCTCTAGAAGTATCTTGTTGTCAGTTTTAACGGCAGTTTGAAACATGTAGTCATAAAATTGATCCCGAACGAAGCCCGGAGATGCAACCAGAACACACTTTACTATCTCGAAATTGACATGACGTAAAATCCCCTGCATTACGCTGTCGTAGAACTTCGTTAAACCCTAAAAGCACCATTAGTTAGGTTTCGTTCGAAATTTGGGTGACGATTACCAGCCTTTTCGTGTTGTTGGACGAAGTTTTTTCTTTTCCTGGGTATGGTCACATCGATCTTAGTTCGAACCAAAGTCATGCTGGATGTGATCAGGCAGATGTAAGCCAGGCCCTCTTGCATTATCACGGCTGCGACGTCGGCGCTTTGGATGGGATCGCAAGCCATGTCGACGCGTTCTAACGAAACCGAGTCCCATTCATGTTTCCTCAGTGTGAATTTGCGATTCAATTCCAGATCTAAGGTATGATAGGCACCCATCTGCAATTAATCGGTGGAGTTTCATGTGTTGTTGAGGGGGTTTGACTTTGGTACCTTGACGTATTGATTTTCTTGGATGTTGCGTCCTTTGAGTCGCAGCACACATGCCTGAGTGTCGAAATCTATGTTCTCCACGGTTATCGTAAGAGTCGTTCTCACACGATTCGAAGTGGAAGAGCCCGTAGCCGATTCGGTTTGTACCTTGCGAATGGTGGAGCCGCGTACTGAATCCCCCTCCGATATGAGATTGTACGCGTGCCACATGTCTTCCGGTTCCTCGGGCACAAGACTGACCATCCTGTGTCATATACAAAATGAGTTGGATTAGCAGGTGGGTACATGTGATATAACCTCTAAGCAAGCATATGTTCGCAGGTGAAGTTTGTGCTTACCCTTCTCCATCTTTATCGACTTCTTTGTATACCAATTTCATTTTGAGAGACTTTTATTCATTTTGTGTTCAGTAGAAAAGATAATTTTACGTTCTGTTAACATTATTCTTGATGACTGATGACAGTGCCTGTCGAAAGGGACGTTGGTTGCGAGCGAAACCGCTAGATGGCGCCACTTGCTCAAATTGGCGGTGATTTGTCACTTGTCAACAGCTGTTTCGGAAATTTAATTTTGAGCCGTCGCGTTCGTTAAGACGTTGTGACTTTTATGTGCCTTTTTGTGCTTTTATTAGTGCCAGTGCTTTTTGGAAAACACGTTTTTAACCTGTAAGTAGCCCCAACGGCTCCGCGAGACGTACTCGTGATTTGAAAAAAATTTCGTAACGTCCCACAGAGAATACGAAATTTTATTCTCTGCGTTATTAATTAATTATTTAATTACCCGCGCGAGCTTCGCCCGCGATTAGGGGCGCTTTTATTTCGTCAAGGTTACGGCGCAGTAACTCCGTCCGTTTCATTCAGAAATGTGATTTTGCGCTTCTAAATTTAGAAACCGAAAGTCAAACTCGAATTTGAGGTTAGGTAGCTCGAGAACAGGTAGCTCGCCTTATTTGGAAGTTGTAAACAAATTGCGTTTAAAAACGTTTGAAAAAACATGATCGGCGCTTCGCGATTTACGACCGACATCTGACCTCATTCTCGTTCTGATAAAACTCTTATTAATAATGCCTTTTCCGTCGTTAATTAACTAATTAATCAATCGACTGGATGAGACGAGACGAAACCTTTCTGGGACGGGCAAATTGCCGGGATTGTATCGGTGTGACTCAGTGTTTTATTAATAACTATTTCGCCATTAAGAGCAAGTTTTTGAGGCGTTTATTTTGTACAAAACGAGCCTTGTTTCCAATACCAGTTCTTTAATCGCTAGTCGTCCTAGAGACCGCCGCTTTAATCACGTGGTAAAGAAATGCGAATACGGGAATGAACTGAACGATACGGGTGGCGAAAGCAACTTTGTGTTTTAAGCACCGTTCTTTACGTGAAGTGGCAATCCGCCAAGAGATTATTGCAAACATAACTCGTGAAAAGCGCAGGTTTTTTCCTCGTTTTATGTGTCGTAAAATGTTGTTTTGTTGTTGCACTCCAATATTGAGATCGTCTTTGTTTGTTAAAATTCATGTCTCTTTTTGCCATTTCAGATTCATTATTGTAAGATTTAATTTTCTCGTTGTAAATTCATTTTCTTCCTATTAGAGTATAGACGATTCTATGTAGAACAACGTACCAACTCATGAGCTAACAGCTTTGTTTTGGTTCTTGCGGGCAAGGTTGCCAAATTTTTTTATAGGCAATGCCGCCAACTTGTTCACAACATGTCGTCTAAAGGCGCCAATTTTTTTCTAACGATAAATTTGGAGTTCGCGTTGGTTTGGTGGTAAACTTATAACCAGCTGATCTCACTTAACTTATTTGACGTTTCAATACAAAGTGGTCAAGAATAACTGTTTAAGTTGGCAATACAATTAAGAGAATTCTCTATTCGGCTATTTGCAATTTACAATACTGCAACCGGATATGTTTTGTTTGTTTATTTGACGTAACCTGAACAGCGACAAGTTTGTAGGTTATGTGAATAGAAATTAGCGTTTTAATTTGAATTTGAAACGTCAAATGACGCTTGCAAGTTTCGTTTGACATTTCGAGCAACCGGAAGTTACACGAGTTGTACCATTTAAAAATAAAATCCAGCACTGCCAACCCAAACAGTGTATTTTGATCACTTTATAGATGAGATTCACAAAAAGACTTGGCAAGGAGATATTAAACAAAAGATGTCTTCAAACAATTGAAAGTGGACAGTGACAATAAAAATACAAATAAGAAACAATTGAAAGTAGTGATAGTAAAGACACAAAAAAAAAACAATTGAAATGGTTGGAGCACATAAAGAATATGACGGAAGAGAGACTTGCAAAGCGAATGGACGAAACAGAAACAAATAGAAGAGATTGATTTATTTGACGTAACCTGAACCGCGACAAGTTTGTAGGTTATGTGAATAAAAATTAGCGTTTTAATTTGAATTTGAAATGTCAAATGACGCTTGTCAAGCCGTCAACGACCGGAAGTTACACCAGTTGTACCGTTTAAGAATAAAATTCAGCATTGCCAACTCAAACAGTGATTCTCGACTACTGTGTACACTTTGTTTCATGCTATCTCAAGTCATGGCCAACTCCAAACGTGGGAGTTTCTGGACGCACGATACATTTGGAAGGTGACGTGTACATAAATGTTATACCATAAGTTGTGAAAATAAAGAAGAAAACAAAGCTTAAAGTTGAAGTTAAAAAAAATAGGCAAAAAACAAATGAAAAACAAGAAATGAAATGAAGAAATGAAGACCGAAAGGGCAAAATAAAAAATAATAACAAAGTAACTAAGAAAATGAAAGCAAATCGAAAGGAAAATCAAATTTTCAGAAAATTAATCAGAAACCAAACTGGAACGCAAATAAAGACAAGTAAAAACATTTAATTGAAAAAAGAAATCAAATAAAAGACCAAAGTGCAATGAAAACTTAAAAAAATGAAATGACAAACAAAAGCAAGAGAGAGACAATTGAAAAGAGAGACAAATGAAAAGGAAAGAGAAAACTAAAATGAAAAAATCAAATGAAAGACCAAAGGCAAATAAGAAATTGAAAAACAAAAATTAAATGAAAAAACGAAAAGCGAAAGGCAAAATAAAAAATAAAAACAAAGTGTCATACCGAGTTTGGTGCATCTTTATTGAAGCAGACTGTATATAAAAAATGCCATTTCCCTTTACCAAAAACTTGATGTAAGGGGGGGGGGGGTATTTTCTTATTAAATCATCCGAAATTGTATTTATTTATTAGGTTGGCGACAATATATACATATTGACACTTCCAACTACAAAAATAACTTTCAACCATCACATAAAATGCCATTTGCAAGACAAAAATTTTCAAAAAGTTGCAATAACCTTCAATCTGACATTTGTTTGACGTCACCTATATTTGTTGGCATTTCAAATTATAAATATAACCTCCAAATTGACGTTTGTTTTCAAACTATTTTAAACCAATGACGTGTTAAGTAGTAGATTCGATGTAGACAAAGAGGAATCAATATCAATATAAAAGTGAGAGGGTATACAGACATATATGACCTTCATTGCATCTAAGATTCAATCACGTGACGAAGGATTTGACATCCTAGTCGCATACATGAGCTGAAGTTACTCGTAAATATTCGCCATTTCACTCACATGCTGATATCAATCGAGAATGAAGGAAGCATAGGGCATAGTGGGTCTAAGTATTTCCATGTCGTTGTTTTAAACGTCAGCTAATGTCACCAACTGCCACATAAAATGCCATTTGTGAGATAAAAATTTTCCAAAAATTGAATTACTGATTTTTGATTCCCTTCACCAAAAACTTGATCTAAGGAGGGGGGGATGCTTTCTTATTAAATCATCCGAAATTTTATTTTATTAGGTTTGCGACAATAGATACATATTGACACTTCCAACTACAAAAACAACGAAAATTAATTAAAATTGTGTAACTGGCAATATAGAAAGTATTAGGAAAGAATTTATACATGTATTTCGGCCTTATTGGGCCTCATCAGAACTCTGTACCTTAAAAAAATTTGGTTTATTGAAAAATTTAGAAAAACTTACCCCTTTTTTGAATTTCTAAAATCCCAAAACACAAGAACAGAAATGATAAAAATATGAAAATCATATTTTTATCATTTCCTGGCAAAACTTGATTTTACAAAAACAACCTTCAAGCTGACATTTGTTTAACGTTACCTATATTTGTTGGCATTTCAAATTATAAATGTAACCTCCAAATTGACGTTTGTTTTCAAATAATTTGAAACCAATGACGTATTAAGTAGTAGATTCGCTGTAGACAAAGAGGAATCGATATCAATATAAGAGTGCGAGGGTATACAGACGTATATGACCTTCATTGCATCTAAGATTCAATCACGTGATGAAGGATTTGACATCCTTGTCGCATACATGAGCTGAATTTACTCGTAGATATTCGCCATTTCACTCACATGCTGATATCAATCGAGAATGAAGGAAACATAGGGCATAGTGGGTCTAAGTATTACCATGTCGTTGGTTTAAACGTCACCAACCGCCACATAACCTAATAGAATTTTCCTATATTTACTCGTATATGACCAAAATAATTTTTTTATATTTAAGCAACCCAAATAGAAAAAATAGTATAAAATACACGTTGTTTTTCAATACACTATCATATGTTTCTAAATCGGAGACTGGTAACTGACAGTGACATTGACACTTATAGACAATGCAGATACGTGATATTGATCGTCCAAATTTACGTTTGCTCGCACTGTACAAATTTTCAAAGCAAAATACCCTGTATATTTTTTAAACTTCAATTAAATTTATAAGAAATGAACTTTTCCGAAACAGTATCATTCACCCTGTATATTTTTTAAATTGTATTTAGTATCGCCATCATCATGACTTAACACCTCTTAGAGAATAGGTAGAATATTTTTTTTTAATTTCATTGATCCATTACTATTTTCCATTACCATCGATTTAGATTTCACGCGAGTTAATTAATCGCTATGGACCGAAAAAAAAAAGAAATTCGGGTAACTTCCGGTACGGCAGAGCAGCGATCTTCGATCTTCCCTGCGTCCCTAGGTCCGACTGTTCCATTTCGTTAGTTTCGGCTTGGAATTCCTCCAACGCGAAGTGGCATCAGTCGACGCGCGGCCGTTTAAAAATACCATCTCGTGCTGCGGTTCCCATAAATATGAAAAATGCATTATAAAAACGCGTGCGAAAAGTTCATTCAGATGTGCCTCCGCAACATCTCCTTCCGGTTCCATTGCGTTCCCGTTCTCGTAATCTGCCTCCTGATAATCATATGATGCCGCCACGGGAACTTTAAACACCACGCGATGGTGATATTCGAATTTACGTGATTGGGCTTCAAACTTCTTCGATTCTTTAGCGTAAGGTACGTATGCAACTGCATTAACTGCAAAGGCAACACTTCCGCGTGCTTGAATGTAATCGGATCTTATTACTGGGTTTCCTTTGATGTTGAAAGTTAAACGAATCTTTTGCCTTCGAGGAATGGGCACTTTGACCTTATTTTTAGATCCTGGAGTGTGCAAGAATGCAAGAAGCTGCTGCTTAATTTACGTCATCCTGGAAACCTAGTTTTAATTACATATTTGCATTCGCGACATGTAACTCGGAATCCTACACCTGTTACTTGTTAATTGTTCAGATAAAAAAAAAAAAAACGTTAATATCGCTGCGATTAAAGTTATTAATGGATAAGGCCTGTCATTAAAGCTTGATTTAATGTGACTGGATGCACCTACCTCAATGATTGATAACGAGCTGATTAAAAATCCCGAATGTTTTATATTGGGTATTAAAAGATTATAAAAAAAAATTCTGCCAAAAAGATATTCACCAGGTTAGTTACTATTTTGTCATGTTCCAGATGCTGCTCATTATAAAAGGACGAAGCACTAAATTAAGAACAAATAACCAATTTACTGTCTGTTGTATATTTCTTTTAAAATACTCGATAGAAAACACTCACTAATTCTCTTATTAAGAAGTTAGACAGTTCGGTTTTGTTTATTACGTTTATTTTCTCTTTTTAATGAAATTTAATAGAGTCTAGTTTTGATTTATTATTCTGGATTTCTGGCAAAATAAAACAAAACATTCTTCAACTAGTGCGTAACAATATAAAGAACAAATCCTCCAATAACTAAACAATTCTAGCAATCATTCTTGAAGTTTGTCAAATACAGGGTGCCACCGAACTTAAGTTAATCGTCCTTCCAATAATACTTCCCCTCTGATTCTATTCTTCAATTGTCAAAACAAAAACAATCGAATTCTTGACGTCTTGGGGCTTGTTAAATACAGGACATTTCCATTCTTGTCTGTGACGCGACATCCAAATCATTAAGCATTTTTTTTTACTAATCACTCTTCTGATTTCAATCGTTTGAAGTTAAAATGAAGACAATTGCAATCGCTGTCCAAAAATTTAAAAAAAAATTAACTAACTAAAAAATTCTAGCAATCATTCTTGAAGTTTGTTAAATACAGGGTGCCACCAAACTTAAATTGATCGTCCTTTCAATAATGACTTCCCTCTGATTCTATTCTTCAATTGTCAAAACGAAAACAATCATTCTTAAGTTCGTCAAATACAGGGTGCTACCGAACTTAAGCTAATCACTCCTCTGATTTCTTGTGAGCTTAAAAGAGAGGTTGAGTGATGAGTTTCCTCACCTCAGTGTTTTCTTTTGTTTTATATTGGCGCTTTGATTTTTTTATTCCGTTGCAGAAACGTTGATCTTCACTTGTTTTGTTTTGTTTTTTCTCTCCGTCCTTGACGTTTTCTTCTTTTGTTTTCTTATCGCCTAATATTGACACTACATACAGTGTCCTTTTTTTTGTTTTCTGTTTTCCCAATTGACGTTGTTGAAACGTCGTTCTTCTTATGTTTTTTTTTTGTTCATTGTTTGTTTCCTTGTCGATTTTTTTTATTAGTTTTGATTTTCGAACAATCCGCCCAATATACCTTTTTAGATTATCTTTTGTTTTTTGTTCGTCTTTCTCTTCTTTATTAAATTGTGATTTTGATTTGCGATTTCAAAGCGAAGCTTTCAAAAGTTTCCTAAGTCAGGCTTTCGTTTGTTTCATTGCATTCAACTATTTTTTCTTTCTTTTTGTTGCGATACTTTTTGTTTGACAAGTGGCACTTCATATAGTGTCTTCTTTTGTTTTCTGTTGGCGATTTGATTTTCCTACATTCCGTAGCAGAAACGTTGATCTTCTTTTGTTTTTTTTTTTTTTCATTATTTGTTGTTATCCGTCCTTGTCGAATTACTATTTTTTTTCTTTTGTTTCCTTTCAGTCTTGATTTTCGAACAATTCGCCTAATGTTGACACTTCATACATCGTCTTCTTTTATTTTCTGTTGGCGATTTGATTTTTTCGATCTTCTTTTGTTTTTCATTGCTTGTTTATGTTCGTCCTTGTCGAATTACTTTTTTTTCCGTTTTCTTATCAATCTCCATATTCGAACAGTGCGCCTAATATTGACACTTCATACAGGGGGTGGTGTCTTTTTTGTTTTCTGTTGGCGATTCGATTTTCCTAAATTACGTTGTAGAAACATCGATCTTCTTTTATTTGATTTTTTCTTGTTTGTTTCAGGCCTTGCTTGTCGCGGCGAATCATTTTTTCTTTTGTTTTCTTATCAATCTTGATTTTCGAACGATTCGCCCAATATTCTTCTTAGATCTTCTTTTGTTTTTCGTTAGTCTTTCTCTTGTTTAAGCGTTCAAGTATTCGTTTCTTCAAATACATCCTCATTTTTTTTTGTTTCATTTTGTTGTGATAATTTGTTGTCGTTTGACAACTGACACTTCATACAGTGTCTTCTTCTTTTGTTTTCTGCTGGCGATTTGATTTTTCGATCTTCTTTTGTTTTTTCATTGCTTGTTTCTGTCCGTCCTTGTCGAATTAGTAGTTCTTTCTTTTGTTTTCTTATCAATCTTGATTTTTCGAACGATCCGCCCAATATTTTTCTTAGATTTTTTTTTGTTTTTCGTTCGTCTTTCTCTTATGTAAGGGTTCAAGCATTCGTTTCTTCGACTGCATCTTCATTTTTTGTTTCGTTTTGTTGTCGTTTGACAACTGGCATTTCATACAGTGTCTTCTTCTTTTGTTTTCTGTTGGCAGTTTGATTTTTCTATCTTCTTTTGTTTTTTTTGTTTCATTACTTGTTTCTATCCGTCTTTGTCGAATAACTTTTTTTTGTTTTCTTATCAATCTTAATTTTCGAATAATCCGCCTAATATTGACACTTCATACAGTGTCTTTTTCTTTTGTTTTCTGTTGGAGATTTGATTTTTCGATCTTCTTTTGTTTTTTCATTATTTGCTTCTATCCGTCTTTATCGAATTACAATTTTGTTTTCTTATAAATCTTGAATTTTCGAACGATCCGCCCTATATTCTCTTTAGATCTTTTGTTTTTCGTTCGTCTTCCTCTTCTTTATTCAATTTTTATTTTGATTTCCGATTTCGATTCGAAGTTTTAGAAAATTTCGTTTGTTTCATCGCATTCAACTGTCTTTTTTTTCATCTAGTTGCGATACTTTTCGTTTGACAAGTGACACTTTATACAGTGTCTTCTTTTGTTTTCTGTTGGCGATTTGATTTTTCTACGTTTTGCATTGCGAAACTTTGATCTTTTGTTTGTTTTTTTTTTCATACTTTGTCGTTTTTGTTTCTTTTGTTTTCTTATCGATCTTGATTTTCGAACGATGCGCCCAATATTCTTCTTAGATTTTCTTTTGTTTTTCCTTCATCTCTCTCTTCTTTATTCAATTTTGATTTTGATTTCCGATTTCGACGCGAAGCTTTTGAAAATTTCGTTTGTTTCATTTTTTTCTTTCTTTTTGTCGTGATAATTTTGGTTTGATAAGTCACACTTCATGCAGTGTCTTCTTTTGTTTTCTATTGGTGATTTGATTTTTCTACATTCCGTTGTAGAAACGTCGATCTTCTTTTGTTTTTTTTTTCATAGTTTGTTTCAATCTATTTTTTTTTCTTTTGTTTTCTTATCAATCTTGATTTTCGTACGATCCGCCCAGTATTCGTCTTCTTAGGTCTTCTTTTTTTTCGTTCGTCTCTCTTTTCTTTATTCAATTTTGATTTTGATTTGCGATTCTGACGCGAATCTTTTGAAAATTTTGAGGTCAAGCATTCATTTGTTTGATTGTATCCAACTTTTTTTTTTCTTTCGTTTTATCGTGATAATTTGATATCGTTTGACAACTGACATTTCATACAGTGTTTTCTTTTGTTTTCCGTTGGCAAGTTGATTTTTCGAACTTTTGTTTCTTTTGTGGAATGACATTCTTCTAATTCTATTTTTTTAATATAACACTTGCCCTCTTTACAGTTTTCTTTTTTTTTTGTTAGCCTTGCGATTTTTGTAATATACTCCGTTGGAGGAGCGTCGTCGTTCTTCGTTTGTTTTGCGCTTATCTTAATCTCCGTATTTGGCCGTTGATTTTCGAAAGCTGCGATTTTTTTTTGTTTCTCATCGAATTATTCGCTTTTTTTGTAATATATGTACTTATATTGACACTTCATACACTTTCTTCTTTTGTTTCATGTTGATCTCTTGTTTTCATTCACTTTTATGTCGACGTTTGTTTGAGTTATCTTTTGTTTGTCGAATCCGTTCTTTCATAGACGTTTTTCCTTTAGTTTTTATTTTGTTTTGAGTTTTTAAACAGTCCGACGGAGGGAGACGTCTTCTTTTGTTTTTAATGTTAACATTTTTACCCGTAATTCATTGATTTTCGTATTTTGTGGTTTGTTACAAAATCGTCGATCTTCTCTTGTTTTTCATTCGATTTATTCCTCACATTTTCATGTTGCTTGCTTCGGTTGTCTTTGGTTTCTTTGTCGAATTATTATTAGTTTTGAACCAGCCTTGCCTCAAACTTAGAGCGTTTTCCACTAGTGCACACTCATCTCTTTTTATTATATGAGGTTGAAGTGAGATGAAAATATAGCGAGTGCGCTCTAGTGGAAAACGCCATTAACAAATCGACATGCATATCATAACCTCACTTTTCTTATTGAAGGAAACAGCCTAATTCGGTAATTCTATTTTTTACTCTGCACTTGCATTGCCGAACTCAACAAATGTTATGACGTAAACGCCTTATTAGTTTGAAAGTGGGATTGAGGTCGATTGAGGCTGGTTCACAACTAACAACTCACGGCCAACTAGGTGGAGAAATTAAAAGAAAGGCACGACATTACATTTTTTTAAATTTTAATTTTATTTTTTTAAAGACTTTATACAGGGTGACTGTGATAGTTGTGCAAAGCTTGAAACCTAAAGCGGTAACGATTGAACTCATATGGCCTTAACAAAAAGTTAATAGGTTTCGAGAAATCGCATTTGAAAACTATTAACTTTTTTTTAATTGAGGACATGAGTTCAATCATTACCATTTTTAGATATATATATATATATATATATATATATATATATTGCAGGCCTTAAGTTTTGCGCAACTATCACACTCACCCTGTATTTTGCTTGAATTTCTGGAAATTCAGTTTTTCTTGAAAAAAAAAAACTGTTGCCTACTAGAGATATTAAAAAAAAGATTTTTTAAAAATTTTATTAGTTTCAAAAGATTTTCTTTGTCTTAAAACCTTAATTAATGACAAACAATAATAAACTTTAAAAAAAAACGGAAGTATTGGGGTAAATGTCATATGATTCCAAATATTTACTAAAGTTTGCACTTCTAGGACAGATATGCTGTACCTCATAAATAAAGAAAAAGCGGAAACTTTAGAGGGGAGTCCCCTATCGTACTTTAGAGAGTGTAGCTGACTATTAAAAAGTAAACGACGAACATAAAATGCTAACGACGCTCTTCTTTCCAGATTTTATTAGATCTTTTTAATGTGAATTTGTGGCTCTGCCTTGAATTTAAAAATACGGACACGTTGACGCGTTTTTTGATTTTGGGATTCTTACTCACCGTCGCTCCAGCAAAAAAAAAAAATAGTAATGCAGTCGCCAGCAGTGTTTTAAAAACCTTGATTTCGAGCAGTGTTAAAATGAGTGTTGTTAGCACGCCCGCAGAAACTCTCAAGTCCGAAATAGTGCACAGTGACCTTAATAACGACGACAATGTGTCGACGGTCTCAAATCCGGATAGTGCAGTGTCGGCGACGACGGGGAAGACCCCGGGCAGTGACGGCGGAAAGGCATCGGCGATTCCGAAACCTTCCGGAATCAAACCACCCGCGCCCTCCAGAATAGGAAGGCTCTGCACGGGGCAACAGCATAAACCAGCTGTGCCGACGTCGCCCACCAAGAGTGAGTAATTTTGTTGATTTTATTGTTGTAAGTGCGTTGCGTTCGAAGCGAGTTTTTTTTTTGTTTCTGTTTTAAATTTGTTATTGCCGCTCTCGCCTTTGGTTTGCCAACAATACGCTTTATTTTTAGGAGCTTCAAGTAAATATTTCTAGTACTTCTTCTTGTATATGCATGTACGTTAGCGCAGGTATTTTTTTTTTCGACAGAAAACGCTTACAGTACACAATTTTGTTTATGCTGAGGCGCAGAATTTTTTTCAAGTCAAAGACTTCAGTATTTTAGTATTTTTATTGTTTCCTTAAAATGGCATTTGTTTTGAGAACAAACAAACAACTACAATTTTTTGGTCGACATGTTGCTTATTGGACTTGGTTTTCGATTTGCCGCAGGTCAAAGTACAAAGATGTAAATTTTTAAGCAAGATAATTTATTGAAAAGAAGATAATGGTAAAAGCAAAAAGAAAGTTAATTTCAAATAATATTTTAATTATTTTTACGAAGTCGTCTTGGTCCGGATTATGATACTTAGTCGGGGTTCTTAAGTCCGATGATTCTCGGGCCTAAGAAGACTTTTCAGGCGCAACATTTTCCTTCCCCTTCAATTACTGCATAATTAAAAAATAAAACTGGAAATACGATTGTTAATATTTATTTTGTAATTGTATCTAAAGTTAATCACGCATTCACCAATTGACGCAGTTAACAGTAACCAACTGGACTCTAAAGAAAATACTGGCAAAGAGGATTTGGGGTCCCTAACCCCCCCACCCCTCCTTCTCCCTTGAAGTTGTAAGGTCCGCCACTGCAAAAGATAAAAAAAATAAAAATTAAGTAAAATTTGATACTGAAATTGCTGCATCGCTCCGATAGATGGCGTTTTAATCGGAAATGAGACGTCTTATTGCAATTACAAAGTTTGAAGAAAAATAAACACCCATTCAGCTCCGATAGATGGCGTTCATAGTACCTACCTAAAATCGATTAATATTGAAAAACTTCAACGTTTGGAGTTGGCGTTGGTTCAGTGAATGTACACGTTGGTGCTGTAGACATAACCAATTGGTTTCACTTACTTTATTTGACGTTTTAATATGTATAAGCGAAGACGCACCGTGCTTCTTGCTACATTCTGTTTTTTTTTTTCTATAATGCCTGTCAGTGTCAAAATCCTAGGGTTTCTGTTGAAACCCTGCCTTTATCACTGAATGTACCACAGAAATTTCTGAAATTTCCTAACGTTCTGGTGAAGGTACCAACGTCAGACACATTTGACAGGACTATAGAAAAAAAAAAAAACGGAGTATATTTGAAGATATGGCCAACTCCAAGCGTGGGAGTTATTGAACGCGAGATATATCGACGATCGAGCGTTCATAAGAAAACTTTCGATTTTCGTTTCTAGATTTAAAGCAAAAACTAAAAAAATGCGATTGGTTTTCGACTAGTCACTCAGAAAAAAAAAAAAAAAAAATAAATAAAAAAACAAAAGACGAACGCTTGACGACGAATTTCAACTGTTCCCTTAATAGCAAGATGATTTTCTTTATAAGAGGACGAAAAACAAAAACAAAAGACGATCGATTTCACAACTTCGACTTTTTCGAGCAAAAGAAGGCGCAAATCAGAATACAATTTCGACTTCTTACCCCATATTAAGACACAAAAACAAAAGGCGGAAGATATTATATATAAAAAGAAAAAAAAACGGAGTACATCTCAAGATGTGGCCAACTCCAAACGTGGGAGTTATCGAACGCGTGACATATTTTTCTTCATAAAAAGAAAAAGAAATGAAAACGAAAGCCGATCGAGTGTGTAACAGACAAGCATTTCATCGGTTTATTTGGAGGACAAGAAAACAAAAAGACGATCGACCGTTCATAAGAAAACTTTCGACTTTCGTTTCTTCATTAAAAGTAGAAAATTAAAAAAAAAGGCGATCGGTTTAACGGCCACTTCGACCGGTTCATTCAGAAAAAAAAAAAAAAAAAAGAAATATATAAAAAAACAAAAGACGATCGCTTGACGAAGAATTTCACAAGACGAAAACCAAGTGCAGGACGATTTTCTTTATAAGAAGATAAAAAACAAAAGACGATCGATTTCACTACTTTAACATTTTATTGCAAAAGAAGGCGAAAAACAAAAGACGACAATTTTAACGTCTTATCTCATGATACGACAGAAAAACAAAAAAACAAAAACAAGGCGACTTTTCTCATAAGACGGAGAAAAACGAAAGACGATCGATTTTTTCATTTCGGCTTTTTCTGCAAAGAAAAATTGAAAAACAAAAGACGACAATTTCAATTTATTAAGACGGAGAAAAACGAAAGACGATCGATTTCACCATTTCGGCTTCTTCTGCATAGAAAAATGAAAAACAAAAGACGACAATTTCAACTTTTAAGACGGAGAAAAACGAAAGACGATCAATTTCACTACTTCAACTTTTTCTTGCAAAAGAAGGCGAAAAATAAAAGACGACAATTTTAACGTCTTATCTCATGGTACGACAGAAAAACAAAAAATCAAAAACAAGGCGACTTTTCTCATAAGACGGAGAAAAACGAAAGACGATAGATTTCTTCATTTCGGCTTTTTCTGCATAGAAAAATTGAAAAACAAAAGACGACAATTTCAACTTATTAAGACGGAGAAAAACGAAAGACGATCGATTTCACCATTTCGGCTTTTTCTGCATAGAAAAACGAAAAACAAAAGCAGACAATTTCAACTTATTAGCTTTTAGAAAACAAAAACGAGCGGATTTTTTCATAAGGCCAAGAAAAACAAAACGTATGAAGATTTATAATTCTTCGTTCGTTCGGTTTCATTATCAGAGCAGGTCGTGCTTTCGTTTTGTTAAGTTGCTGGCATGAATTTTGATAGATGCCAGAATCTGACATGACAAATATTATGACAATTCCACATCACTATGTTGCCAAATACGAAGGAGCACCTACCTACGACCGATTTTGGCACCTATGCATTACAGTCGGGCTGGCAACATCTCCGTCACTGTAACCATCAAATTAATCGTTTCATGTGTCGTCTCTAATTCATTGTGATATTAACAAAAATGTCACCATAAATCGCCTACTCTGACGAGGAAACCGAGCGAATGGATATTGCTGTCTTACAAAGTTGTATATAGGGTGACTGTTAATTAAATCCGTCAAAATGGAACCACTAAAAGAAGCGATTTCTGGTAGTATGGGAAAAATGCTAACAAAATTCTTGTAAATAGTTTATAATTAATTAAAAAATTACCCCAAAATCAAGCTCCGGCACTGCGTATGAATTAAGAATAAATGCATCAGTACAATTGGACGCCGCTTGCTACAGTACGACCTTGACACACATCTCAATTACTTTTATTACACCTTTAACAGTTGGGAGCGGAAGTCTGAGTTTAGTTATTTCACAAACAACTAGAATTGCGTAACAAATTCGCAAATAGATGTTTAAATAATAGTCCGTTAATTATCGCGTGCTATTTACTAGAGCGGAATGTACCAGCTGCTTCATCCAAAAAATCGCAAGGATTTAAAACTGGTGATCGCGGGGATTGTCAAATGTTTATGGAATGAAGGACACGTCTCTTGTGGAGCTAAACTTTATTTACAATAGTATTGAAATTAATATTGGAATTGTTTTTCGTTTTGCTGGTTTATTTGTTTACCTGTCAAGGCAGCAGTTCAAAGTGGCGCTGTTGTTAACTTCGTATGGACTAATCTACTTCAGGTGATTTGCGTGAATTTGTCATGGCATCGGTCACGAACGAAGTTGACGAGAAAGGTGAAGTTCACTATCCCACGCCGCCGTAACATAAAACAATAAAAAAAACTTTATGAGGGTACTTAATTCGTTCATCTGCTCGTCTATTTTTTAACCAGGGGCGCATCGTCGTTTCGGGGATAATTTCTGTTTAATTAAAATTACAAAGAATTTCTCCCATACTCTCAGATATCGCTTTTTTTTAGTGGTTTCCTTTTGTCGGGTTAATTAACAGTCACCCTGTATGTTTTTATAATTTCTCATTTTAGCCAAAAATTACAACGAAAGTTCAACTGCTTGGCAACTATTCTTTCGACAACTGTTTTTATGAATTTGAACTTTAGGTTGATATTTATACAATTTTTAGTAAGTCATTGAGTTTTTGCGAGCAACTCGATTTTATATTACGAAAATGTTCATGTTGAAACAAAAGTTGATTTCAAAGTCGCATTTATTAACTGAAATATGCGGAAAACATGGTCACGGAATGCGCGTTTAAAAGTCAACATTTTTTTTACTTTCATTCCAGCAAGATGAAAGTAAATAAAATTAAATTAAATTACGTGATACCATCTCGTACGCTGTACGCACAGTTAGTTCCACTTTCGGTGTTAATTCGGCGTTTTCCACGCAAAGGTTTCGGTACTTTCCCCATTTAAAATAGAAACAAAATAGTATTGGCATAAAAGGAATACATGAATAAATAAAATAAGTTGTAAGTTTACTTCGCGTTTCAGTTCGTAGGTTTTAATTATTTTTTTCATTCCTTGCAGTCTATCATCAAAACATTAAAATTAAATCGTGTTTGGAAGCGTAATATGCAGTCAGCCGGATTTGAAGTTCGCCTTTCGACCTTCTCCTAAAATGATTCACGACGTTATAATAATCGCTCGTTTACATAACACGTAAACAATTAGTGGCGAATAATAACTCGGAGATTCGCGATTTGCGTCGTTTTAACGTCAATTTGTTAATATCTTCCGTCGGCGTTGATGAACGGCGTCCGCTGTTTAATTTTTGCATAAATCTGTCAGCGGGCTTTGATAATGCTAACAGCCAGAGATGCTCGTAAACTCTCACCTATTGACAGAGAAGTTCGTAAAGTAAACCGTGCCTTATTAACGGTGAAATTGTTTAGGTTTGAGGGGGGAACCAAAAATAGTTGGCAGTTGTAAACGAATGTATTTAATAATATTTAACACGTGCCATTCGGGTGAAACTATTAGTTTTGCTTCGCGTAATTTCGAACGTACGTATCTGATGACATTGAAAAATTAATTAAATAAATAAGCGTCGAGAAAATTAAAAGCACTTATCAATCAGAAGAGTAGAGACATAATGATTAAATGGAGCCCTAATGTATAGGCAACCCGTACAACAGAGGACAATGATCTGTCTAGAACCAGCTTACATGTTTCCAGAGATTTCGCGAATTTTCTAGTCGACACCAGATTATTCTGATCGTATTAAATACTTTGGAGTTTATTTAACTACAGCTTAAATATGTTCTATACATTTCAAATGTAACGATAAATCCTCTGTGCTATGCATAGCATCATGACTCAACCTATTTTCCCCTCTGACACATTCCTTCGTGTCATTAATCGAAACACAATGATCTAGAAGCGTTGATTACGAGTGCAATCGTGAGCCATTAACCTGACATGTAAATCCCCCGCAGCTCACCACCTTTTAGGTATAAGTTCGGTCGTAAAATTGTCGCTCGTTGTCGTTGTTTAAGGTTCGTTCCAGTTTTTGTGCGCGCTCGTGACGTGTCCGGTATGGTTGGGCTGCAATTACAAAATGTTTTAGCATTTGCGAAAAATACCGCACGTACGGTCGCTATATTCGACCGGTTTAATGAACGCCTAAAATAAACATTAACTAGGTCGTGAACTCGCGTAGAAAAATTTTCGTCGCCGCCTTGTGACGGTTGCTTTCCAACTTACACTTTAAAATCGTGTTTATTTTCTTGAACGGTGGGAAGCTACTAAAAATTCAGGAAGAAACTAAAAGGACCTATAATTTAAAAAGAAAGAAGGCAAGAGTGAATAAAATTGGTAATCCGAACACAGTTTGGCATTCAATTAAAAACACAACTTGGGTCTCTATTAGGTAATTAAAGTCAAATTCAATGAACGGTACGATGTCTGTAGGGAGGAAAATCACGAAGGACCAAGAGAAACATCATGTCAGGGTAGGAAAAGATGGCGGTGATACCGTAACTACGAAAAAATAGTGATTGTTTGGGGTGCAAAAAATAATTAATCAAAAATTTCACCCAAATACACGATACTTCACTGCTTAAGAACCAGCACCTAAAGGAATGAAAATAAATACAGTCATAAATGTTTTATCGTTTTATGGATGTTGCGGCGAGAAATCGGGCGAACTTGACCTTCAACGGTACTCAATGTAGCCAATGTAGATAAAAACTGACCTCGGTGCCTGGAGCTCGATTTTTAAGACAAAATTAATGGTGAAGACCGCGTTTCGATACCTCGTACCGTTTAGGAGCTACAGGGCGTTTTCCAAAATTCTACGATTTTTAAAAACCTTCATAACTTTTTCGTTTATGAAAGTTTTTGTTTTGTTGAAATCAAAAGAAAACCGTAAGTAAGCGTGAATAAAATGCGAAAAATTGTATAAAGAGAAATGAAAGAAAATTCAAATTCAAAGAACAACGAAATGCAAAGAATAAGATGAATTAAAAAAAAAACAAAAGAAAATTACGAAAATTGTGAACAAAAAAAAACAAACGAAGAAACGATGATATTTTGTTAAAAAAATGATATTTTGTTAAAAAAAAGTAAAATTGTAAAAGAAAACGAAAAATTAATTCGGTAGAAAGAAAAACAGAAGAAAACTGAAATAATGTATCAAAATTAATTTAACCGAACATTAAATCAAAAGCAAACAAGAAACGAAAAGAAAAAACAAAACGAGAAATGAGAAGAAAAAAAAACAAAATATTGCTGATTCTCCCGCCAAACAAAAGTAATTAATAAAAAGGAAACTAAACAGAGCAACAGAATTTTTGATTTTTTTACTTTTAATTTTTCTTCAGCAAAGATAAGTCGTTACTCATTTGTTTGCGAACATTTTATTAATCGCATTTCGATGTTGATTACTTCAGTTCTCTTTTATTTTCTGATGTTTTTGTGGGGGTGGATGAAACAGCTTGTCTAATCTACCCCAGTGCATACTGTAGAGGAGTTGCATGAACACATCGAACATGCTGCCGAAGTGATTCGAAATACACCTTTTTTTCGATGTTGTCGAACGTGTAAGGGAAAACTTGAGAAAAGTGGCTATAGCTTGTATTTGATAGCAATGGTCTTCAGTTTGAGTATCTGCTTTGACAGGTAAAACCGGAATTTTTAAATTATATATCACACAATTATTTTTTATTTATTTAATAGTACGACAACCACAATTTAAAGCATAAAAAAACCAGCATTACGAGCGTAATGCAAGGTATTTCGTGCTTAAATTGCTACGGGGATACTGTCTTTTGTTGAAACTGATTTTAGTCGGATTTGATTTAAATGTCCCAGCGGAGTGACGTTCGGAAGTCATCGTCTTCGCGCTAATAAATTAATAAATGCTCGGATGAATTTAAACGTTTGAGGCAGGTCATTACAGTGGCGTTAACTTTCATAGTTTTATTGCTCTGGGTGTGTTTATTTATTATTTATAAAACGTACGAAAACATGATATGAAAAAACTTGCGATTGCGACGAACTCCATACACATTGGCGTAACATGCTTTTTGGAGTTATTTTTAATTAATTATAAATTTTCACAAAGAATTTTTTAACAGTTTTCTCATAACCTATGATTTCATTCCTTTCGCAGGTTTTTTTTTTTTGCGATTTATTCAAGAATCACCTGTATGTATATAAAAATGGTAATAGTTAGTAAAGATATTTATTTTTGTGTTTTGTACTGACGTATCGCCAAATTGTATTTGTTATTATAAGTATTTTCGAGAAAATGAAAGAATTTAAGTCGATCATAAAGTAACAGGTCTCCCAAAATACAAATTTCCAAGAATCGCACAGAAAGTTGAAGACGTAATTTCAATTTCAAAGAATTATTCAAGTGGGTCAGAAACTGTGCCAGTGAAAGTTGCATCACACACTCGTTGCAATTGTGTACATGCTCGGTGATAACTGATAAGAATACAAAGAAGTCTATTTGGTTACAGCCTTTGAATGGCACTCTTGAACGTTTCCAGAGATAATATCTTTCACTCGGTATCACGGACGTATCTGTTTGACGTCTGTTTTGGAATAATTGCTTCCTCATCAGTAGGAAAAATCCTTCTTATGTAATTTTCTGCTGATTTAAGAAAACAATATAGTCCAGAGAATGCTGTTATAATAGAGAAACGACTAAAGAATATTGATCGATTACCAACTTGTTAATAAGTCCTTAGCAATACAGCAAAAATACAGTTAGAGATACAATCTAATGGCTTTCCCCTATTTTTGAGAAAATATTAAAATAATAATAATAAGGGCTTAACCTATTGTTTATTCAATTTAAATTTTTTCTGAATTCTTTTTTTTTTATATATATACAAGCACGTGGCCCTTTCAAACTCTACCCCCTACTACAAGGGTAGCTAGTTAATATCTTTTTGATTGTCCCCGTGTTTGTGTGCTACATAGAGTAACATCGTTGACATACTGCTGGCAACAGTAAACAAGCATCTCGTCGGGAGTGTGCATTAACAATATTTATTTGCAAATTAACGGATTCCACGTCCCTCCATGCGACCACAGATCCTATTCGTCCTCGGACACCTTTACACCATTCTCTCTAGTGCTGCTTTCAAGACAACTCTGGCCGTGCTTGCTTGCTTGCTCCTGATCTTGAGTTTGCGCGACGTTTTATTTATTTGAAAACGCACGATTTTCGAAAATCGATGCCGATCAATTTCCACACGTTTTTGGATATGAGTTACAAGGGTAAGGATTCTATTTTTATTATTAAAAAAAAAATCATTTCACTTCTTTTTCGTGTGTTTTTAAAAAATTTTAAATACTCTCAGAGAAGAGTTTATCGAAATAAGTTGAGGTTTTTTGAAAATCCGTTGATTAAACGACGCGAACGCGATTTTCTGTCCAACCGCCGATGGTAATTTCTCGTTTCATTCGAATTCGAACTCTATTTGGTGTTCGCGATTAATTTATACATCTAGGTTGGTGCCCTGTATTTTATCATATTTCAAATCTGAGGAAAATTACCACTTTGAGTGACTAACGTCACAATTCTTCGGTTTTTTAATTGGATAAGTATAGGGCAATCTTTAATTGTTGCAATTGCGATGTTTCTTTTTTTTTTTTTTTTTTTAACATGTAATTGCTTCATCGGGTTCCTCGCGAACCGTGTAGGTGACCCTTTTCACCTTCAGGAAAGCGCTTGTTTTGTTTAAAATGCAACTCACACACACACCTGTAAATATGGCGTGAATTCGATGTGATAAATATTTAAGTGGTTATCATCGCCTGAGGATTAAGCGCGATCATCCTGGAAGACCAGAAATTACCGGATCAATTGCTAAGGAATTCGGAGCTAATTGATTTGGTCAAATAGATCAATTGTCTCAATTAAAGAAAATATGATATAACTATAAGTTATGTGTTGTCAAAGCAATGTAAGAATTCGTTTATTGATTAATTTATTAAGGTCGGGGCTTGCATATATTTTTTTAAAAATATTTTGTTTATTGTTACAAGGGAATTTGTGCATCAGGTTGTGGAATGTGGGGCGTTCAACGTAGCTTAAAAATTCCAAACAATTATTAAAAAAACAACAAAAAATTGGCATCGAATTTGAGGGCGTCTTGAAAATGTGTTTTTCAAGTTTTATTTGTTGCTAGCTCTTTATGTAAACGGATGTGACAAACAAGACTAATTTAGCTGTAAATCAACAGTGACTTTCCAAGTTAAAAATAAAGTGTTATTAATTTGAAGAAAAAAGAAGAGTTTCCTGAACACATACGTTATATAATTCGTGATTTTTTTTCTAATTTTCTGATGGTCTCAGGAAAGACATACTTGTGATCGTCACTTCTCACTGAGAATTTTACATTCGTAACCAGAAAAGATGAAGGCTCGACACAAATCACACGTATACGACTTAAGATGTGATAGAAGAATAATTTTTTATTTCTGTTTTAATGTATGACAAACGGTTGTGCGTACACTCTACGGAACGGCAACGTCACGTCAACGTCAGCCATTCTCACCATTCTCTGCCTGTCTGTCTGTCTCACTGAAAATTTTACACTCGTAATCAGAAAAGATGAAGGCTCGTCATAAATCACACGTGTACGACTTAAGATGCAATAGAAGAATAAGTTTTTATTTCTGTCTTAATGTATAACAAACGGTTGTACGTACCTACATACACGCAATGACAACGTTACGTCAACGTCAAATGACTCTTCAATGAATTTTATTCACGAACCCAAAATCCATTGAAGAATCTTTTAACTGACATTGACGTGACGTTGATGTTTCGTATAGTGAGAATCGCGCTTTAATATTATGTCTTTCCTAGCTTCATCGGTTTACTAACGGGCCTTCATCTTTCTTGGTTACGAATGTATGCTTGTTGAAGTACGTTGTGAATTTTTTTCATCGAAAAAATATTTAATTTAAAGCCTCTCTCTCTTTTTATTGCTTAGTTTTCGTAAAAATCCTTAAAGAAACATTTAAGTCGCCTTTTGTACAACTCCTGCAGAAACAAATGAAAGACGCTCAATTTTTTTTTTAATATTCACAAAGTCCAAAGCATTTTCATTTAAAAATAGGTGAAAATTTTTAATTTCACTAAATTCGACTCCTGTTACAGTGCTAATCTATTGGATTTTCGTAGTACGAAACACGCGAATGCTTCTGTTTATTCATAAAATTAAGAATTTTGTTGCAAATCGATTTTGATTGCAGTGGATTGTGTCAAAAAGTGATCGCGATTCAAACTATTCATAAAATTAATAATAAATTAAAGTTAAGAAAATACAAACGCCATCTATATGCAGGCTTGTTGGCATTCAGTTCGCTGCATCTCTCAATTTTTAATTTATCAACTGTATCAAACTTCTTAGGGCCGGTTCAGTTAAGTGCCATGGCAACTTAATACTTCTAAATTTGTAGATTTTTATTCATATGTAGTAAGCCACCCCATATTTTGTGAATTGGCATTTTAATATAAATTTTATCATTTCATCTCAGGTCAGGCCAGGCTTTAAATTTTCCCAGGGCAGGATCACCCACCCTTGGCACCCGCCTAGCTGCGGCCCTGCTACGTTTATTTGCGAAACAAATCATAAAAATTATTTGATTGAGTTTGACGTTGGCACTGATTCTTTGTCGAAACGTGATTTACTTCAAAATTTCAATTCACATTTCGGTATTTTTATTTTCGTTTAGAAGAAAAAAATCGTTCATTTTGTTTTGAATTTGGAGTTGGCGCTGATTCTTGTTTGGGTTTTGATTTACGTCAAAGTTTCAATTCAATTATTGTAGCGCCATCTCTTGCGTTTTAAGAGTTAGAAATGTATGACGTGAAAATCTCTGCTTAACGTTCGACCAATAGCTTTAATTGAATTCTGTTTAAATTGAAAATGACTTCCGTGTATCATTCGATTTCGTAATTAAGAGAATCTATTGGTAACAAGTGCCCCATCTGTTGAGGTTTGACGGAATTAAATTCGCAGTATTTCTCAAATTTTAAATCACTTCACGTATTGTTTCGCTTTCTAAAATCGAAAGATCTTAACGTATCCAGTGCCCTCTATTGAGTTTTGTTTGAATTTCACTTTTTTACTGAATTTTCTGTTCAGCTAATCACTCTTCTCTTGTTTTCTGTTCATCTACTCACTCTTAGCTTGTTATCAGTTCATCTAATCACTCTTCTCTTGTTTCCCGTTCAACTAGTCACCCTTGTCTTGTTTTCTGTTCATTTAATCATTCTCTGTCAGATGAGAGCCGACTTTCTTTTGTTTTCTGTTCATCTAATTCTGTCAACTGTTTCAATGTTCTTTTGTTTTTCTCTTTTCGGTAATGTTTGTTCTATTCCTCTTTTTTTAATCTAATTTTCTGTGTTCTTCATTTATTATACTTCCACTACCCTCTGTCAGACGAGAACCGTCTTTCTTTTGTTTTCTGTTGATCGAATTCTGTGTTTTGTTGCTTTTATTTTTTAACACTTTATCACAGTATGGTCGTTATTTTTTTATTTTTGGTTAATTTTCTTCTTTGACTTTCGGTGATGTTTGTTTCATTTTTCTTTTTTTTAAATTCAGTTTCTGTGTTTCGTTGTTTCGACTTTTTGACACTGTACCAAAGAATCGTCGATATCCTTTTGTTTTTCGTTGATTTTGTTCTCCGTCTTTCGGTATTGTTTGTTTCACTTTTCCTTTTTTTTTTATTTAGTTTTTTGCGTTCTTCATTTATAGTTTTTCAGTCTCTGTTTGATGAGAACCGTCGATCTTCTTTTGTTTTCTGTTCCTTTAATTCTGTGTTTCGTTGTTTTGATTTTTTAACACTTTATCAAAGAATCGTCGACGTTCTTTTCTTTTTCGTTAATTTTGTTCTTCTTTTTTGTATTCTTCGTTTATACTTCCATTACTCTCTGTCAGATGAGAAACGTTTTTCTTTTGTTTTCTGTTAATTGTTCAATTGTTTTGTGTTCATTTAATCACTCTTCTCTTGTTATCTCCTCATCTAAACACTCTTCTCTTGTTATCTCCTCATCTAATCACTCTTCTCTTGTTTTCTGTTCAACTAATCACTCTTCTCTTGTTTTCTGTTCAACTAATCACTCTTATTTTGTTTTCTGTTCATTTAGTCAGTCTCTGTCAAATGAGAGCCGTCTTTCTTTTGTTTTTTGTTCATCTGATTCTGTCATTTTTGTTCAAAGAATTGTCGATATTTTTCTTGTTTTTCGTTAATTTTGTTCTTTGTCTTTCGGTGATGTTTTTTTGTGTTCTTCATTTATACTTCCATCACTCTGTCAGTTGAGACAGTTTTCTGTTAATTGTTCATTTTTTTCTGTTCATTTCCTCATCTAATCACTTTTCTCTTGTTATCTTCTCATCTAATCACTATTCTCTTGTTTTCTGTTCATTTAATCACTCTCTATCCGATGAGAACCGTCGTTCTTCTTTTGTTTTCTGTTCATTTAATTCTGTGTTTCGTTGTTTTCATTTTTTAACACTTTATCAAAGAATCGTCGACGTTCTTTTGTTTTTAGTTAATTTTGTTCTTCTTTTTTGTGTGCTTCGTTTATACTTCCATCACTCTCTGTCAGTTGAGAACCGTCTTTCTTTTGTTTTCTGTTGTTCATTTAATCACTTTTCTCTTGTTTTCTGTTCATCTACTCACTCTTCTTTTATTATCTCCTCATCTAATAACTCTTCTTTTGTTATCTTTTCATTTAGTCACTCTTCTCTTGTTTTCCGTTCAACCAATCGATCTTGTCTTGTTTTCCGTTCATCTAATCATTCTCTGTCAGATGAGAACCGTTTTTCTTTTGTTTTCTGTTCACCTGATTCTGTCAACTCTATCAAAGAATCGTCCATATTCTTTTGTTTTTCGTTAATTTTGTTCTTCGCATTTCGGTGATGTTTGTTTCATTTTTCTCTTTTTTTAAATGTATTTTTTTGTTTTCTTCATTTATACTTCCATCACACTTTATCAGATGAGGACCGCCTTTCTTTTGTTTTCTTTTAATCCAATTCTGCTTTCCGTTGTTTCGACTTTTTAACACTCTATCAAAGAATCGCCCATATTCTTTTGTTTTTCGTTAATTTTGGTGATGATTGTTTCATTTTTTTTTTAATTTGGTTTTTCGTTTTTTATACTTCCATCATTCTCTGTTTGCTGAAAACCGTCGATCTTCTCTTGTTTTTTATCGATTTTTTGCGTATTTACTTCGTTTATACTTTCACCCGTCTCTGCCAGATGAGAAAGGTCGATCTTCTCTTGTTTTTCATCGATTTTTTCGTATTTACTTCGTTTATACTTTCACCGTTCTCTGCCAGATGAGAAACTTTGATCTTCTCTTGTTTTTTCATCGAAATTTTTCGTATTTACTTCATTTATACCTTCACCATTCTCTGTCAGATGAGAAACTTCGATCTTCTCTTGTTTTTCGTCGCAATTTTTCGTATTTACTTCGTTTATACTTTCACCATTCCTTACTGGATGGGAAACTTCGATCTTCTCTTGTTTTTCATCGCAATTTTTCATATTTACTGCGTTTATACCTTTACCATTCTCTGTCAGATGAGAAACTTCGAACTTCTCTTGTTTTTCATCGCAATTTTTTGTAATTACTTCGTTTATATTTTCACCATCTCTGTCAGATGAGAAACTTCGATTTTCTCTTGTTTTTTATCGACTTTTTTTATTTACTGCGTTTATACCTTCACCATTTTCTGTTAGATGAGCAACGTCGATATTCGCTTGTTTTTCATCGGAATTTTTCGCATTTGCTTCGTTTATACTTTCACCATCCCTGTCAGATGAGAAACGCCGATCTTCTCTTGTTTTTCATACGTACTTCGTTTATACTTTGTACTTTTATAATGTGGGACTTTCACCTTTCTCCGTCAGATGAGAAACGTCGATCTTCGCTTGTTTTCTGTTCATCTAATTCGTATTTCTTTATTGTTTAGTGTAGTTTCTTTTCGTCGAATTAATTTGCTTGTGAAAGTACAGTTTTGTTTTCTGTTGGCGTGTCATTTTTTATTTTTTGTTTGTCTTCATCGGTTTTTGTAGCTTTCTTCTATTTTCTGCTTGTTTAACAATTTTCAGGCGTCAATCTTTTGTTTTCCATTTATCTTGTCATCTTACAAACTGTTGATCATTGCAGTCCTCTATTACATATTTAAATCAAATGAATGTGCATCGATCGTTGTTTGGTTAGTGCCATCTGTTGGGTTTGGTGGAATTTGGCTTTTTGAAAGCACACTTTTTTAATGTAACAAGCGCTATCTATTGAGTTTGTTGGAATTAACTCCACCACCTCCACTATACATTGTAATTGTTTAATTGTAAAATATTAGTAAAAGTTGCCAGTTTAAGCGACTTTTACGAATATACAATAAATAAAAATTGACGTAATTCTGTCAAAATTCAACAGATGGCGTTGGATAAGTTGACATTTTGAAGAAGATTAACTCCAAGGAGAAATTAGCACCAAATGGTCAAATTCGTATGTTGGCTGCTGACTTCTCCTTGGAGTTAATCTGCTTCAAAATTTTAATTTATTCATCAACGCCATCTCTTGAATTTTAAAAGTATTACGCCGATTTTTATTTATTTTATTTGCTTAGATTGTTTGCTTATTTTTTTTTTATTATAAATGATTTGAAACCTTTCTTATGAAACTGGTACAACTTTGCGACGATTTCCCGTCGATTCCGTTTCTTGTCCCCTCATTTTAATATAATATTGTCGTGAAACTGTAACTTGTAATTGCTTCCATAATGTCGTAACATTGAAGTGTTTTCCTTTCAGTAAAATGATTTCACCTAGAAGAGCGAATAGATTAGAATAATGTGGGACTTAATGACGGAATCTAATTAGCATTTCATGCACACGTGACAAACCGGTGTTCACAACAATTTTACGTCAGTCCCACAAATTGTGCTGTACGCAACAATTAATCATTATTATTTACATATCTGTTGCTAGGTCAAGTCGTATTTTTTTTTTTTTTGGTCAAAGTGCCTGTCTCTTTGCAATGTCTCTATTTTTAAACTTTGAGGTTTCTTGTTTTGTTCGGTCGCGCAAATAATACGCACATACATTTCGTTGGTGGTTCCGATTAAAAGCGTAAATGGATTAACATATAAAAATGCGGGCGGAAATGGCATAAATATTTTCGACACGAACAAACAAAGTATACGGCAGAATGTTTTATGCGAGAGTAACATCCAGTTGCTGTTTATATTACGTGCATCAATAAAACCGGAATGACTTTAAACATTTTGTTTGCAACGATGAATATCATTTTGTAAAATTCCGTGGTAGCCAAATAAAAAAAAAAAACTGTAATAATAATAATTTCTAAATGGAGTAGGCTGTGAATTTTGCTACATTGTTGGCAACCTTTGAGATTTGATTTAGGTTTTGCAGGTGCTTTGAACCACCTTCGTTCACCATTTCAGAAAAAAATGGCATTTAATTTGACAGTTATTCAAATTGGCCTACTCCGATTTTAAATTCATTTGTCTTGTGGTATTCACAGCGAATTTGGGCGAACATAAGCCCATTCATAGTTGCACTTACAACGTCGTAACTGTTAACATCTGCTTCTGTTGCCTGATTAGAATAAGAATAGGATTTCTAACTTTGTAGATACCGAAAATAATTAACGCGCGTGATCACTGCTTACATAAGCAATTAATTTTAAATTTAAATGAAGCCGGTTCTGGAGGCGACAGTGGCATTGAAGGCGAAGATGAGCAACGAACGTTCTGCTTGCAATTACTATCCTTATGCGTTTCTATTATTTAGTAATTTGATTTTTCCCCCAATTTTTTGTTGTTGCCTTTCTGTGATTCCTACACTGTACACACAGGGTGACTGATCATTGTAAAAGAATTAAAAGAATTAATGTCGCAGATTACGAGAAAATATTTTCAAAAATTCTGTGGAATAGTTTACAACTTATTAAAAATTAAAAAATTACAATTAAAGAAAAATACTAGGAATTTTTAACATGCAGATTTGAATTGTTTTCGTGTTGTAGTGTTTTATTTGTTTTGCTGTCAAAGCTCTCCTCATTTTATACAATTTGTACGCAATAATTTACTTCAGGTGAGTTGCGTGCATTTCGCAAATATTTTCGTATCTCAGCGAATCACATGAATTATGTTTAAAGGTCAAGTTAACGTCGTATCAATCAACTAAGAAACATTGATCGATTGTAGTTATTTCGGTTACCTGTTGCTTTTTCTTAACCAGGGGCGTATCGTTGTTTTGGGTGTAATTTTAGAGTAAAATTTTTTCGAAAACTAAAGTACATTGCATTTGTTTACTACATGCCGATCGAACGATAAGTCAGAGTACTTTTATGTAACTATCTCCTTCTAACTTTCGTGAAACAGCCTTGCGGATTTTGTCACGTCATGTCATTTTATCATATATTTTCTTAACTCAGATCTATACGATCGGCATATAACAAAAAAATGAACTTTACGTAGACTTTTTTCCCCCATACTTAGGGATTCGTTATCTCCGTGACGAAATCTTTGTCAGTCGCCCTGTATAGACTGACTTATCTATAGTAACTTTGATAAAAATTAAATAAAATAAATAAAGTGCTTTTTAATAATTATTTTAGCTATGATCTAATCTCAAAGAAATTAATTTCTGGTTATATCTATTTAAATAATTACAGAAAATTTGCCACCCTCTGAACAGACGCCCTTGTACGGTGCACAATCTGTACAATGAACAGCGGCGGGCCTGGAAATGACGTGTAAACGGTTTGACGTTTGATACGGTTAAACCGTCCAGAACGCCATCTTGAAATTTTTAAATGGCAACATTTTCATTTGTTTTTTTTTTTTCGAAATTTACGCAATTTTTATTTCCATCGCTTCGTGCCTGTCTATCTTCTGTTGATTTTTGTTCATCTAATTCTACATTTCGTTGTTTAGCTTAGTTCCCTTTTGTTTCTTTCTATCATGTAAACTTTCTTATTACATACACTCACGTTTTCTTTCATTTTCTGTCAGTTCTTTTTTTTCCGTATAATTCGCCACCGAAAAATTTCTTTCGTTTCGTTGCTTGTATTTGTGCTTGTGTTTTTTTTTTCGTTATTCCTATGCCATCTGTTGAATTTTGCTGTAATTTCACATTTGACAATTAAAATATTTTAATGTAACAAGCGCCATCTATTGAGCTTTGTTGCAATCAAGTCCACCACACATTTAATCGAAAAAAAGAAATTGTTTTAATATCGTAAAATGTCGTATTATTATTAATTTGGTTGAGTTTGGATGTTGGTGCTTACTTTCTCTTTCTTTTGTTTTTCTGTTCACCTGATTCTGTATTTCATTGTTACTTAGTTTAGTTCTCGTTGTCGTTTGTTTTAGTTCTCTTTTGTTGTTTCTCGTTGACAATTAATTTTCTTACAGTTTTCTTTTGTTTTTTTTTTTTCGTTATTCCTATGCCATATGTCGAATTTTGCTGCAATTTCACACTTGAAAATCAAAATATTTTAATGTAACAAGCGCCATCTATTGAGTTTTGTTGCAATCAAGTCCACCACACATTTAATCGAAAAGTAGAAATTGTTTTAATATTGTAAAATGTCGTATTGTTATTAATTTGGTTGAGTTTGGATGTTGGCGCTTACTTTCTCTTTCTTTTGTTTTTCTGTTCACCTGATTTCCGTCAATGTAATTGCATTCACCCGCTGTCGTAGGTTCCCTCCTGTTAATTCTTAACTCGTTGGTTCGATTTTCTTCCATAAAAAAATCTACTTCAATTCGGACGTGGGCCGTTCTCGTATTTTAAAAATGAACCATGAATAATAAATAAATCGACGAAAGAGAACAGATAAATGGAAAGTAAATGGGAATAATAATAAAATGGACGAAAGAAACAAAATAGTATCGAAAGTTCTTTGAGGACGATCAAATTGTCAAGGGCAAAAGAAAGAAGACAAAAAAGAACAATCCACTTGAGGTGTGTCAGTTATAACAAAAAAAAAGTTGGAGAAATCGAAGAAAAAAGAAACAAACAAGGAAACAAAAGAAGATCGACGATTATCGACGATGATGATCGATGTTTCTGTTGTAGCGGAATAAAAACGAACAACCTATAATACGAAAAATTGATTCGATTATAACAAATCGTATAAAAATGACGAAATACAAAGAAACAAAAGAAGATCGACGATTATTGGGCGGATTTTTCGAAAATTTCAACACTGATAAAAAAACAAAAGAAGAAAAACGAACTGAAACAAGCAACGTGGAAGTGGGAAATACGCGAAACGAAAGAAGATCGACGTTTCTGCAGTGGAGGAATTAAAAAGAAGAAACAAAATAAAAGAGTAATCTGTTTGAGCTGCCGATTATTGTAACATTGTAAAAAGAGAATTGAACAAAGAAACAAAAGAACATCGTCGGTTATTAGGCGTTAGAGTTTTTGAAACGTCGATAAAAAAAAACAAAAGAAGAAGGAGCAACTGTAACAAGCAACGAGGAAGCGGGAAATACGCAGATCACGGTGAACAAAAGAAAAACGAAAACAAAAGAAGATCGATGTTGTTTCAGTAGCGCGGATTAAAGCGAAACACGAAACAAAAGAGTAATCTGTTTGAACTGTCAATTGATTCGATTGTAAGAAATTGAAGAAAATTCGAATGAAAATGACGAAATACGACGAAAAAACGAAGAAAGAAACAAAAGAAAATCAATGATTATTAAGGGGATTTTTTGAAAACCTCAAAACCTATAGGAAAATAAAAAAAGGGACTGAAACGAACGAAGTATAAGACAAACAAAAAAAAAAAAACAAATGAAGATCGCCGATTCTACAGCGGAGTATAAGAGAGAAAAAAAAACAAAAGAATAATCTTGTTTGTAGAGTCAATCGTAATCGAATCGATTCCAACGAAATTACAGAAAACTCGAACGGAGAACGACGAAATACGAGGAAAAAGTTGAACGAAAAAACAAAAGAAGATCGACAGCTGTTTGGTGGATTTTTCGAAAAAACTACCAAGATCGACAAAAGAAGAGTTGATAATAATTCTCGACAGTAAGGAAAACGAATAGCAACGACGAAAAAACAAAAAACAAACGAAAGAATATCGACGATTGAACTGATAAAACAAAAGGAGAAACAACAACGATTCGACAAAAAAAACAAACAAAAAAAAAACAGAAACACCGAAAGAAATGAAGATCGACGCTTTTGTTGCGGAACGTAGTAATGTAATAAATATATAGGGTGTTCTATATAAAAAATCAAATCTCAAATATTGAGCACTTTGGGAAAAAATAACTTGGAGCAATGAATTCTGCATGAAAAAACGCCTCAAAGAAGTCTTTACAGAAATCAAAAATTTTCAGAAACAAAAAAGTTCAAGGTTTTTAAGAATCGTAGAATTTTGAAAAATGCCCTGTAGCTCCTAAACGGTACAAGATATCGAAACGCGGTCTTCACCGTTAATTTTGTCTTAAAAATCGAGCTCCAGGGACCGAGGTCAGTTTTTGTCTAACTCGTCTAAAATAGGAGTTTCCTATTAAAAGTGTTAAATTTGCAACCGTGCTGGAAAAGATGAGGTTTCGAGTGGGAAACATCAATTCCATCACGGTTTTTAATTTTTTAATAAAAAAATTCATTACAAAAGAGTCGTTTTTAAGTCCAATCAATTCAAATTCCATCGTTATACTTTTAGTCAACTTGTCACGAATTTAATTCGTTATTTTATTGGACTCTAAACTATGAAACCACAAGTCCTTGAGTGTCAGATACGAAGCTTTGCATTGTAAAAATAGGTGTTTCCTATTAAAAGTGTCGAATTTGACCCACCCTGTACAATTTCATTTAGTATTTCTGTCGAATTATAATTTTTTTTATTTATAATTTTCTTTTGTTATCTGTTAGCCCTCGGATTTTGAAACAGTGTCAACAAGAGGAGATCCTCGATCTTCTTTTGTTTTTTATTGATTTTATTCTTCAAAATTTGTTATTGTTGTTTCTCGTTTTGTACATTTTTGTTCGCTCCACATTTTCTTTGATGGCATTTTACTCGTACGGCAAAATTATAATTTTTTTTTAATTCGTCGTAGCTAGGATAATAATTTTTTTTTGAAAAAGGAAGGCCTCCACTTCCTCGAGGAAGAATTTTTCGAATTTCCGCCTATTTCAGTTCTTATCTGGTCGCTAATTTTTGAATCACCAACAAAGGAATTATTTCCACGTCGCTGCTAATTTCGGCCCATCCTGTATAATATTGAAGTAAATATTGGAAGCGTACAACTGAACAGTTATTCTCTTTATACATTCAGCATAAAACAATCTCGCCTGAGAAACAAACAATGAAGACTCGAATTGTTTCATCTTCTTTGCGTTTCGTCTAAAAAAAGACATTCCCACGTTTATCTCGTGGATGCCATCGCCGGTTCGCGTCCACCAGAGAGTAAGTTATTGTTCTCTCCCCGAAAGAAATTCGCTTATGAAACGCGCGAACCACAAAGGATTACGTCAGTGAAGCGAGCGCAAATTGCGCAGATGACTTCACTATCTTAACCCAGAAAGCTGAGAATGCGTTCGCGGATTTTTGCGACGCCCACCCGCCCAACCATTCATAAAGAACCGTACAAATTACAAATAAGCCAGCGGACGTGCCTCGAATGCAAATCGCCTGCCAATTTGTAAGCGAGTCAGTCACTATCGAGAATAACACGACGGAGACGCCTGAGAAAGGCGTCGGATTTGATTCGGTTCGTTAAGAGGAGCGTCGATGCCGCCGATTTTTCACCACCGGTGACCTTAACACACTTCGGTTTTTCGTGTTATTTTCGATGGTTTTCTTGTGAAACGTTTTTTTTCCGTGACCACATTTTTTAAATACTCGAACTCATTCAGTATTCAAACCAAGATGGGTTTACGAAACGCAGAAAATATTACTAGAATTAAAAAAAAAATTATCGTTATCATATTTCTTGTAATATAATTTTCGAAATTATTTTAAGTAAGTAATCAAAAATAATTTCGATCAGAAAAAACTGCGTTACGCAACTGTGATTACTGCTATTTTCAACAATAATGTCGTAACTTAATTTACTGAGAATTCCCAGCGAATTCGCGCGAATCAAGTTACGCGATTGCAAGAACGAAAAAGAGCAAACGCAATTTGTGTTTTGCATTCCTCGTCTTTTATTTACACAATATTAAGTTTCTCGTGGGAGTGTGCTCGCGCAAAAAGGCCCCAAGATTTATGCTTGGGCATTGTGAACGCGAAACTCTAATGAATGGACCGGTCGCATGTAAAGTAACGATGATAAATAACCCCGAGCTCTTTTGGAGCTAACTAGCTCATCCTGTTTTGTTGGATCACGTCCATTTATTTTATATGCACTGTATCAATTGCGTGAACAAAACAGTGATTCGACGGATTTTTCTTCGCCTTGCACGAAACGTGGGAAAGGAGCCAAAGAAAGTTGCCGAAAAATTTTGGATTTACAAGCGCATTAACAAATTCGTTGGCAGGCGTTACTTTCGCGTGGTGCAAGAGACATTGCGAATTGGGACTAACTTTAACTCGAATCTGAAGGACTTTGAAGAATTATGTTTTTCTTTATTTTAGTAAAATTTAGGTCAAACAGAAAAAAAGTTTCTTTTTCTCACCTTTTAGTTACACAGTATGCCCCTCAAGAAGTCGTGTTCCTGGGGTCATTTTGAGAAAAAGATTTCTGTAAACATGAGTCAGACTTACGGTAGTTAACTGATAAAATACGTCATAACAACAAACATTATTAAAAATAAAATTAAAAAAAAAACTGTCCAAGTTTCGTAGTTTCATATTGTGACGAACTAAGGCGAGAAATGAGTCATACACTCGCCTAGCCGGCGGCGGCTCACCCTAATAATAATAATAATAATTATAATAATGTCTGGACCCGTTCGAGATAATTCCACCGTCAAAATACTCTAGGGGAGAAGCTGCTGGAAAAGCCTCTCCGGTTTAAATCACGCGCACGGCGTTCTAAATAAAATCAATGTTACTTACTCTTTCTTTTGTTTTTCTGTTCACCTGATTTCCGTCAATGTAATTGCATTCACTCGCTGTCGTAGGTTCCCTCCTGTTAATTCTTAACTCGTTGGTTCGATTTTTTTCTATAAGAAAATCAACTTCAATTCGGACGTAGGCCATTCTCGTATTTTAAAAATGAACCATGAATAATAAATAAATCGACGAAAGAGAACAGATAAATGGAAAGTAAATGGGAATAATAATAAAATGGAAGAAAGAAACAAAATAGTATCGAAAGTTCTTTGAGGACGATCAAATTGCCAAGGGCAAAAGAAAGAAAACAATCCACTTGAGGTGTGTCAGTTATAACAAAAAAAAAGTTGGAGAAATCGAAGAAAAAAGTAACAAACAAGGAAACAAAAGAAGATCGACGATTATTGACGATGATGAGCGATGTTTCTGTTGTAGCGGAATAAAAACGAAACAAAATAAGAGAACAACCTGTAATACGAAAAATTGATTCGATTATAACAGATCGTATAAAAATGACGAAATACAAATAAACAAAAGAAGATCGACGCTAATTGGGCGGATTTTTCGAAAATTTCAACATTGATAAAAAAAAACAAAGAAGAAAAAAACGTTCTAAATAAAGCGTTCTAAATAAAATCAATGTTAAGTTTTGTTAATTACTTATTAGTCTCATCGAGTATTTTATTTGAAAATAAATCAAAACGAACCCTAAATTCACTACAATATCTAATAATTTTTATTTATTGATTGTTATTTCCAGTAATAATATACTTACTATATATGAGTTACTCAGGGAACACCTTGTATATAAAATATCCTTTTATTTTTGCCTTTGAATTTTTTGGCGGGTTGTGACTATATGTATAGAATTCTTAAAATCTGTCGGAAATGTGAAAAAAGATTTTTGTGAACTTATTAAATTATATTAATTCTAGAAAATGCTACAAATAAAAAAAATAATAACGAAGCGTACCTCAAGGATCAGCTTTAGAATCCTTGTAGTTTTTACTGCAAGCAAGTGATTCCCTTAATGTCGTGAAACAACATTTCAGAGTTCAAGGCCAATTAAAATCGATTTTTGTACTTGCATCAGGTTTCTTTTCGCTTTTTTTTTCTTTTGTTGCCGCACTTTGCTGTGTTCCTTTGGTTCTAAGTCTCACTAACTCTCTATTTATATCAAATGTCAAAATTATACAGTATTTTTACTTACACCTTCACTTTTAAGCAGTGTTGCCACAGCTAGTACTAGGATTAATACATTTAAAAAGACTTCTTTTTATCAAAATAATAATAAACTACTAAAAAAAAAACTTTGAAATTTTTGATAGCTTTGATAATTTTTGACAGTTGGTAGTGTCGGTACTAAGGAGGGAGTTAATTAAGTGGCAGTTTTGACATTTGACTTCGAAGGAGGTATGTATTCATTTATATTTCAATCATCGATCTCCTTTTGATTTCTGACTCTGTATATTTCATTGTTACTTAGTTTAAGTTTTTATTCTTTTTTTTAGTTTTCTTCTTGTTGAACCAATTTTCGGATTACGCTGGGGATTCTCACGGTTTTCTTTTTTTGTGATTCTTTTATTCTCTTCTATTTTTATTTCATTTTTCGTATTTCGTTGCTTATTAATTTTTTTTATCAAACACTCTCCCCAGAAGATCTTCTTTTGTTTTTGGTTCATTTAGTTCTTCGTATTTCGATGTTATTTCTTTAATTTTTGTTTTGTTTTTTTTTTATTAAATTTTCCGTGTACTCTCCATGGCAATCGTATTCGTACTTCATTTATATTTAAATCGTCCATCTTCTTTTGTTTTCTGTTCACTGCCACTATATACGTCATTGTTACTTAGTTTGGTTTTCGTTGTTGTTTGTTTTAGTTCTCTTTTGTTTCCTCTTGTCGAATTAATTTTCGGATAATGTTGGGGATTCCTGCGGTTTTCTTTTGTTATTCCTTTTATTTTTTCGTACAATCGTTGCCGGAAAAGAGTCAATCTTATCTTGTTTTCGTTCACTCTGTATAATTAAGTGGCAGTTTTGACCTATGACATTGAAGGAGGTGTTGCTTCGGTTTCTCGATATTTTCATCTTTCTTTTCGACACCTTAGAAAATGGACAGGTTAGTGATTAGTGTCACTATTCTAATGTCAATGTCACTACTAAATAAGTTTCGTTAGGTAATAGGAAACTCGAATAAATAGAAAATGGGATTTTATTTGATTAGACATATACATATACAGTGTGTCCCCAGATGAACTGGAAAAGAGGAAACACTTTTTTATTTGCAGCTTTAGAGAAAAATGTTATTCTTTATAAAAGTTTTGTTTGTTCGAAAAGCAATAATTTTCTCAACAAAATCCACGTTTATCAAGATTAACATTAACTTAACTTGGAAGTTTCCGCGACCGTTATCCATAATTGAATTGGTGTCCGGTTGGAACCGCGTCACGACTGCTTCTACTGCCGACGTTTCGTTCTCCATTGCAGAAGAACTCCCTCAGGTATGTCCGGTCTCGTGGTATTTATAATGGTCGGTGGAGGCAGTGGATCTAAACGGTGAGCGGGGATTGGTCTGTTGGGGCGTGACGGATCGCTAAGGAGATGTTTCCAGGCATTGTTATGGTAAAAGCCAGTCTCACGGTTTAGGTTATTGGAGTGTTTGAAGATGACGGCAAATGGAACTTTGTTGTAGTTGTTGTTGAATAAGGCTTTTGTTACGTGCTTCAGTTCAATTTGAAGAGAAGCGGATTCTGATAGGATAAAGACGCGGTTAACTAGTGAGTCAATGACTGATTATTTTTGAGAAGGATGGTGGTGCGAGTACGCATTAAGATACCGATCAGTAAGGGTTGGTTTGCGATACACAGAGTGTCCTAATCTACCGTTCGGAAGGTGGCTTACCAAGATATCGAGGAAAGGTAAGTGATCGTCAGTTTCGTATTCCAAAGTGAAACGAATGTCAGGATGTTGGGAATTTAGGTGTTGAAAGAAGTTGTTCAGAAATTCCTTACCGTGTGGCCAAATTGTAAAAATATCATCAACATATCTGAACCAACACTTGGGATTAATGGAGAAAGAAGTAAGAGCTTGTTGTTTGAATGCCTCCGTAAAGATGTTCGCTACTATTGGGGAGAGAGGAGAACCCATGGCTGTGCCTGATTCCTGTGCGTAATATTGATCACGGAAGATGAAATAAGTTTAGGTTAAACAACATTATATTAAGGGAATTAAGTCTTCAGGTTGGTTATGGGCTTTGAACAGTTGCTAGATAATTGTGACGGTGTCGGGAATAGGGACTTTGTTGAAAAGAGATCTAAGAAGTCTAAGGATATCTCGTGAATTTTTTGGACGAAGTGCCGGGAATTGAGGATGAAAGTTTCACTTTTCCCTGCAAAAGGTTTGAGGGTGTGTGTTAGGTATTTGGAGGCTTTGTAGGTTGATGAGTTGATTGCGCTGACTATGGGACGTAAAGGTGCAACAGATTTGTGGATTTTAGAGAAACCATAAAGTCCGAGTATTCTGGAGTCCCGGGGATCAAATTTTTTTATGTTTCTGGAAGGATAGAGGAGGATTTTATTAAAGCAGTTACGGTACGTTCTGTACGTGAGGTCGGATTGTGTCGCAAGGGTTGGTAGGCAGGGTCCTCTAATAGGGTATTGATTTTCTGGTCATAGATTGGTTTAGGGGGTTTGGCTGTTTTTAGAATTTTGGAAGTTTCGTGACGAATAGGGTCAGCAAGTTTGATAAGGGCGGATTCAACTCCAGTTAGGATGTCTTCAATGGATATCATTTTTGGGGTGATGGTGAAATTTGGGCCCTTGGAGAGGACGAGGATTTCGTTTCCGGTTAAGGGATAGCAGGATTTGTTTATCACAGTTTGTGTTAAGGAATGAGATTCACGATGTCGATTGGGTAGTTTTTTGGAAACCAAATTGAGTTTGTCAATTAGATACCAAGTCCGTTGTGGTGAGGGTATTAGCAAGTTCTAGATGAAGGCGAAATATTGTAGCAGAAAGACTAGAGAGTTGATGTCGGGTAAACTAAGGCCAAACTGGTGCGTCGAAGAATTTTGTTAGAAGTATGGGTTTTGATATTAGGTTAGGAAAGTAGGTACAAGGTAAGAAAAGTTAAAGAACAAATACCGATTTTTGTCGAAGTTGTCTCAGCTGTCTAGTCTTCTTCTGGGTATCCTCCCCGTAGAGGCTTCTTAATTTAATTGGGAGGCTTTCGCTACCGTTGTCCATAATTGAATTGGCTTCCGGTTGGAACCGCTTCTACTGCCGACGTTTTTTCTTTTTTTCAGTCTATCCGGGGACACTGTTTGTTTTACGTGACTGAGTAGAATTGCTATTTTTTTTTTAAGTAAATGAATGTTTTTTTTTTGTTTTTGTCCTCGTATTTGTTTCCTAATAAATAAAATAGCAAAACAAAACAAATCAACGTGTAATTGATTTTTTTAATAATTAGTACTTTGCGTTAAAAATCTATATACTTAGTACTTTTCTTGCTCTAACCTCAGTACAGTGATGTGATATCACTGTTTTCAAGTGTAGTAGCTTTAACTACTGGTTTAATTCTCTGCAAGCAATTATTTAAAAATTGAAAAGAAGAGTAAAATTTATTGCTTACAGATGCGTATTTTTTTTTAAATTGAAATAGTCAGCTATATAATACAGGGTGTGACAGAAATAACTTGATTTGTAGTTAATGACTGGACGTCTTCCAACTTTATTATTACACACACACACACATGTATTTACATTAACATGAGCTTCAAATGCACACTACCACTTCTTTGCGCTTCAAAGTTCTTTAAAGAAAATAGTTTTGGTTTGTAGGAGAACACTTCAATCAATTTGGATGGTACTTGTAATCGATATTGTTTTAATCATTTTGAATGTAGTTGGAAAGAGGCAGTCATTATTATCTACATTTTCGAGTATTTGATGTCTGCCTTTAATAAATATCTCGCCGACTTCAACTAACGTTTTAGCGATTTTATTATTTACATGAAAGGCTACCGCGGCGATAAAACCCGCGCTTGTTCAAACTAAAACAAATTTTAGTTTGTTTGAATAAAAGCGGTAACCGCCGCGGATTTAACGCTTCCAGAAACGTTGCCGTTAAATAAATAAATTAAATTAAAGAAATTAAAACGATACGTCATTTAATTAAGTTGCCAGTTTCGTACGCGAGGAATCTTACGATGTAAGCGAAAGAAAGCGATTAGAAATTGTTATTTGCTGGCGTTTACAATAAAAATAATAATAAATAGCGAACGTAGATATTTCAAACTTTAATTTGCTGCTTGTATTGTTTTTAGTAGCTGCAGAGAGAACAACAATGATTGATTTACGTGAAGTTGCAGCTTAGTTAACGTTACGAAAGGACGAATGTAGCTGCAACTTCAGACATATCTGTCAAAAGTGTAGTGAAGAATGAAACTTTTGGAAAGCAACGGGCCCTCAAGGTGCCGTCGTTTTTTAATTTCTCGAAACAAAAACATCCATTATACGTAGAAAAATACGTATCAAATGAATGATCTTAAATTGTTATCGGGGCGCCATTTTGTATCCGAGATGGCCGACCTAGGATTTAAAATACGAAGTAAATCCGTCATGTAATGCAGATCTTATCGATTTTTTTATTGAGATTATTTTCTAACCATTGCCAATTACTTTCTAGTTTAATATTAAAACTCAAATAAATTTGTAGAATAAAACTTTTTAAGCGATAGCAAGCAATTCAAGCAACAACAAATTACTAATACTTTACCGAATACATTCCACAATACCTATTTAAAACTTGAGGGTCGAATACTTTCCGTAACAGTACCGATAATTATTGCACGAACACGTTTGCGTAAATAAAACAACAAAAGACGACGTGAAGAATCCTTTTACGTATACAGCACCAGGAAAGATGGACCTTGGCATTACAATAAACGATTCTCGAATTTAACTGTCAATTACTTCGCGGGGGCAAACTAATCTGATTCTCATTTTTAATAACAAACCTAACGCATATCTATACAATAATTCAAATGGCGAAATTGTTTTCGTGTTCTCCGGCGGCCTTGACCGAAAATTCTCTCACCTTGGTAACTCCGTGCCCATGCCTTTGATTTAAAGTTCCTATTTGTTTATTTATAGCCCAAGACAACGCGCCGGCAACGCTTGCATAAATGATTGCGTGATTGTGCATTTGTCTTGTTTTTTTCTTTATGCGCGGAGCGTTAAGTTCTATTAATAATATGTCAGGGAGAGATTGTTGCTCGCTTACGATAATGTCAACCTTTTAAACCGCAATTAATTGTTTTACGCCGATGACGTCAAAAATCACTCTCACAAATGCGCTACCGTTCATAAAACTGTCCATTTTGTTTTTTAGAAATAAACAATGAACATTTATGATCCGGTGGTCGTTTGGTCGTTGCATGGTAGGATTCGCTTTCGTTTCCTGAAGAGTGCAAGCGGTTTGGTTAATTGCAGAAAAACAGGTTTTATTACTTGCCTTTTACTTTTATTTTGCGTAAAGCGAGTTCCATACACGTGGTCTTTCTTAAAACGAAAAGGGCGAAGCAAAGACCGTGGATCGCAACGGACAAGTCATTTCGTAAACGAATAATTTTTGACGTGATTCGAACGTGTAGACGAACATATCTACGCGAGGGGAGGGTCCTAAACAAACAAAAACGAAATGCAAAATTACGAATAACCGAAAAAGAAAGAAGATCGCAAATGTGAAGAGTTTATTTCAAATTTCGCGCCTAGAAAGAGTTATAGTTCGACGAAATGTGCATAGATGGCGCCGGAGTAATACAATTTTCTTTTCAAAATTAACATCAAATCAGAGTTCAATATCTAATTAAAACTGTTAATTATAGTTAATAAATTTGAGAAGCTCACACTGCTTGGGGAAATGTGAAAAAAATTAAACAAAATATTGCGATTATTAAATGTTATACAAAAGAAATTTGAAATATGTGAACAGAAATGAAGTACAGAAGTAAAACGACGATTCTCGCACATACATCGGAGAATGATGGAAATATAATTGAAAAAGAAACACTAAAAGCTGCTAATTTCAAATTTCGCACCTAGAATTGTAGTTCAACAAAATTTGCATAGATGGCGCTGAACGTTTTAGGCACTTTAAATTTCGCGCCTTAAAAGGTAATTCGATAAATTTTACAAAGATGGCGCGCTTCACAATTTCAATCTTTTATGAATTTTACTGTAATTTGGAATATTAATTCTACCAGAAGGAGATGACAGGCAGACAATGGATAACGAAAGAGTGAACTGGATAAACACAACAGCGTTATGTGACGAAAAATGAAATTTAAATTAGGCCCGCACTTAAATGTTATTTTAAAATTTTGCGCCAAAACAAGAATTTATAGAATTAAAGCCGGCGCGCAATGCAATTTTGGCTTTAATACAAAATGGAAATTTAATATCAAATCAAAACTCCATGAAAACAAGAGTGAAAATATAATAAATATTTTTTTAATCTATTAAAAACCAGTAGAGAATCGAATTTTGTTTTACTGCTTAGGTATACTGCAGTCAAAAATAAAAAATGAAACAAAATATGGACCATTTTTTTTGTGTTTAAAATTCCGCATCTAAAAAATGTAATTCGATAAAATGTACACAGATGGTGTCACGCAATTTCGTTGTTATTTTGTTTTTTTTTTATGATAATTTACAAAATTATTTCTAATGATTGTATTTTTGTTATTATTTTCTCGTTTTTTTCTTGCCGTTGATGATTTATTACCTCTCACTCCGCCACAGAATTGTCGATTTTCTTTTGTTTCTTTTTGTTAATCTTATTCATTTACCTATTTCAGTTTTTTTGTCGAATTGTTACTTCTTTTTTTTTGCTTTCTTCTGTCGTTATAAATTTTGAACTTTTCAAAAAATCCGGCTTAATAATCATCGATTATCTTTTGTTTTTCGTTCCTCTTTTTCTTCGTATTTCGCTCTTGTTTATTTTTTATCATTATTTGCGTACTTTCATTTTACAATCGACGCTACAAACAAGATTCTCTTTTGTAAAATTTGACTGCCAAGTCGCCTCGATTGCAACGGGCCACCCGAGCATCCTCTGCATAGTTATTTCGGCTCTTATTGGGGCCTCATCAGCAGAAAAGTAGGTACCAATTAGGGCCGAAATAGCTGTACAGAGGATGCAATTTGCGATGATACGCTAAGTGCGGACGCACTGGCCATCTCGTGTGTGGTAGCTTAAGAGGCAGCGATGTTGCTGCGATTTTGCTAATCACAACACAATTACAGGTTAGAAATTTGACAGTTTGACAAGATTTTCTTTTGTTTTTTGATTTTCTAATACTTCGTGTCTGTAGAAATATCGATCGCTCTTTGCTTTTTTTTTTTTTAATTTGTTATTCGCCTGTCGAGCTTCATTTGTTTTTTTTTGTTCAACTAATTTTTTAAATTTATTTCAGTTCTTTCTTTGCCGAATTATTAAGATTTTTCTTATCGTTATCAGTCTTCAGATTTCATCTTTTTCTTCACATTTCGTCGTTGTTTATTCTTTTACTATTTACAATTTTTTTCTTTTTGTTATTCGTCTTATTCTTCGCATTTCCACGTTGCTTTTTTTTTTAATTGTCAAATCATGTTTTTTTGTCTTCTATCGGTCTTAAGATTTTCGAAAAATCTCCCAAAAATATTCGCTATTCACAATACATTTACAGGTTAGAAAATTGTCGCGCGGTGTCACGACAGTTTGACAAAATTTTCTTTTGCTTTTTGGTTTTGTTATTCACAACACAATTGCAGGTTAGAAATTTGACAGTTTGACAAGATTTTCTTTTGTTTTTTTCATTTTCTTATACTCCGCGTTTGTAGAAACATTTATCGTCCTTTGTTTTTTTTTCCTATTTGTTATTCACCCGTCGAGCTTCATTTGTTTTTTTTTGTTCATCTCATTTTTTAAATTTACTTCAGTTCTTTCTTTGTCGAATTATTATGATTTTTCTTGTCGTTATCAGTCTTCATATTTTATTTATTTATTTATTCATATTTATTTATTTATTTTCACATTATAATTGACGCTTCAAACAAGATTCTTTTATTTTTTTTCTGTCAGCGATTTAATTTGTATAGAAAAGTCGAACGTCTGCTATTTTTTTTCTTTTAGTTATTCGTCTATTCTTCGTATTTCCACGTTGCTTTTTTTCTTTTGTCAAATCATCACGGTTTCTTTCGTTTTCTTTCCAATTTTAAGATTTTCGAAAAATCCCCCAAATATTTACTGTTCACAATACAATTACAGGCTAGAAAATTGTCATCATCGTTTCTTTTGTCTTATCAGTTTTAAGATTTTCGAAAAATGCCCCCAAATAATCGAATTTCTTTTATCTTTTTCTTCGTATTTCGTCCTTTGTAGACAGTGTCGGTCTTTTGTCAAATCATCAAGATTTCTTTTGTCTTGTTACCAGTCTTAAGATTTTCGAAAAATCCTCCCAAATAATCGATCTTCTTTTGTTTTTTTTTTCTTTTTCGTATTTTGGCCTTTCTTGACAATCGTGTTCTTTTGTCAAATCATCACGGTTTCTTTTGTCTTCTTATCAGTTTAAAGATTTTCGAAAAATCCTGCCAAATAATTGATCTTTTTTTTTCTTTTCTTCTTCGTATTTTGTCCTTTCTTGACAGTCTTGTTCTTTTGTCAAATCATCACGGTTTCTTTTGTTTTCGTACCAATCTTAAGATTTTCGAAAAATCCCCCCAAATAATCGCTCATCTTTTGTTTTTTTTCTTCGTATTTCGTTCTTTCTTGACTGTCTTGTTCTTTTGTCAAATCATCACGGTTTCTTTTGTCTTCTTATCGGTCTTAGGATTTTCGAAAAATCCCCCCAAATAATCGATCTTCTTTTGTTTTTTTTCTTCGTATTTCGTCCTTTCGTGACAGTCTCGTTCTTTTGTCAAATCATCATGCTTTCTTTTGTCTTCTTATCAGTTTAAATATTTTCGAAAAATCCCACCAAATAATCGATCTTCTTTTTTTTTTTGTTTTTTGAATTTCTTCCTTTCTTGACAGTGTCGTTCGACTTCTTATAATCGAATCAATTTTTCGTATTAGATATAACAGATTTTTCAAAGAGAATTATTCTTTTGTTTAGTTTTCTTTTCTTTTTGTTAGTCACGTGTTTTATTGCTTGGCTTTTCTTGTTCATAATTGTAAGTGATTTTTTTACGCAAGGCCTCTTACACACACACACACACACGTGGTTTTTCTTAGTAGAATAAGAAAGTTACGGTCGGAAGCATTACATTTTGGTAGTCACTGTCAATCAAAACGTTAGTTTTAATTCCAGAAATTAAAACCCCATTTTTTTATTCAAAATGAAGACATCAATCTCCTTATTTTAATGAAGTACATATCGGGTACAAAATCTTTAGCAATCAGTGATGACGAAAACTTATTGCTCGCGACTGTACATCTGTACATGAAACAAAAGCGCACCAACATCGCTACATACTTGCTCGTCGATTCATTTCATAAATCAACAATTTTTATGGTTCTTCGAACGTGTATACGAACATGCCTACGCGTGGGAACGATCTTGAACATAAATACTCCTTTCTGAACTAAAATCCTAAAAATTTCAAACAAGCATACAAAGAGAATGTATTCATTGTTATGCTATTGCGTCATTTATGATTTTTTTGTTTAAGGAAAAAGCCTCTTTAGCAGCATTTTCAATGTGCTGACTGACACCCAGGCAAGTGACAGGCACCACATACATACGTTTGCATAAATTAAACGGGCGAGCGAATACATACATATTCAACGGTATCGGATATCCCACGTGAATTCCTACATCCGCTGATTTTCGATCTGTGTAACGTACACCTATGTACATACCTCATCGTCAACATCTGGGTTGCGGAGGACACGCAGAAGTAAAATCTTCAGAGTTATTTCGATTAACCTTATAACTGTGCCGTGGCTACCGTTAAATTAAATTAAATTAAATAGCGGAATGCAGTGTTTTCTTTTGAGGGAATGTATTTTGTGAATCACCGATGGAATGTCCTTAATTAGTTTTAGGCGGAGTTTTGTCTGTGTCATTAAGAGTAAATATACACTTTTCGCACCTTTTGTTTTCGCATACACGTGTGTCATGGTGTCCCATATAAGTAAAAACCATCCCTAAAATTATTTTGCTTTATTCGTGCTTGCTTAATAGTGTAATATATTAGAATATATTACACATAATTATAAAAACGATGTCTGAATAGTTATAAGCGGGAGACTTCAATGCAGACCTAAAGAAGAACGCGAAAAGAATTCTGTTCAGCATCAATAAGGAGCCTAAGGCTGTTACCGACGAAAACAATGCTACTGTTAAAAAATTAATTGAAGAAGATAATAAAGCCACTTATGCATCAACTCAAGATTGGATCCTCAGCTGTTAGAACAATCATACACGATCACCTGTATTAAAAAAAAAGTGGTCAGTGGTTTTGTGCCGCATCACCTTTCTGACTCCCAAAAAGCAGAGCGTGTTAGAATTTGCCATGAAACTTTAAATTCCTTAAATAATGGCGGACACCAATTTTTTTCCAAAATAGTGACAGGTGATGAAACTTAGCTTCCCTTTTTCGACGTACCTACCCCCCAAGAGAGTCGTGTATGGATTCAGGAAGATGAGGAAACTCCAACAATGACCAAGAAGCAGCGAGCTATGAAAAAAGTTTTGTACGCGGTATTCTTCAAACGTACGGGCCTAGTAAAGGCAATTAAGCGGGATGGACAAAAGACAGTTACAGCTAAATGGTTGACTGAAGTGTTCAGTAGAGTTCCAGATATGCTGCACCATGATAATGTATCGTCCCATACGGTAGCTTTAACTCTCCAGTTTTTGGCTAAAAAAAAACATAAAAGCAATAGAACATCCGCTGTATTCACTTGAATTACCAATGTGCGACTTTTGGCTATTTTTTGAGCTTAAAAGAAATTTGCGAGGTAGAAAGTTTTCATCAGAAGAAGCACGCTTTTTTCGAAGGTATTCTGAAAGATGATTGGTTGGGAGCTTTTGAACAGTGGAACGAAAGAACGATCAAGTCTCTCATTGCTGAATGGAATTACTTCGAGCATATTTAAAATAAAATCCTAGAAAATATTAACCGTGTTTTTTATTCTCAATAAATTCAGCTTGACCCTCGTATTAGGCAGATTTGTTCGAAAATCTCAAGACTGACAAAGCAGAAATCATAATAATTCGAAGAAACTGAAGTAAACGAAGAATGAAAGTGAGCAAAGAAAAAACAAAAGAACAACCTTGTTTGAAGAATGAATTGTAATATGTATCTTCATATTAAAGAATTAAAAGAAAAAAGAGCGAAGAAATATGAGGGAAGAGATGAACGAAAAATCTCAACACAGATAAGAAAGCAAAATTAAAAAAAAAAGAATAATTCTGTTTGAAAAATCAATTGTATCTAATATGAAAAATTGATTCGGTTATAAGAAGTCCAACAGGACTGTCAAGGAAAGAAGAAATTCGAAGAAAATAAAACAAAAGAAGGTCGATTATTTGAGGGGAAAGAGACCGTGATGATTTGGTAAAAGAACAAGACTGTCAAGAAAGGACGAAATACGAAGAAAAAAAAAAACAAAAGAAGACCGATTATTTGGGGGGATTTTTCGAAAATCCTAAGACTGGTAAAAAGACAAAGGAAACCATGAAGATTTCATAAAAGAACAAGACTGTCGAGGAAAGACAAAATACGAAGGAAAAAAAAAACAAAAGAACATCGATTACTTTGGAAGGATTTTTCGAAAATCTTAAGCTGATAAAAAGGCAAAAGAAACCGTGACGCTTTGACAAAAGAGAAAAAAAGGAACGTGAAAATACGAAGAATAAGATGAATGACAAAAAGAAAAGAAAAAATAACAGACGTTCGTCGTTTCTATACGAATCAAATCGCTTCGCCGAAAAAAAAAAACAAAAGAATAATCTTGTTTGAAGCGTCAGTTGTAACGTGAAAGTAAATAATAGTAAAAGAATAAACAACGATGTAATATGAAATCTGAAGACTGATAACGATAACAAAATCATAACAATTTGACAAAGAACTGAAATAAATTTAAAAAAAAATGAGATGAACAAAAAAAAACAAATGAAGCTCGACAGGCGAATAGCAAGTAGAAAAAAAAAAAACAAAGGGCAATCGATGTTTCTACGGACGCGGAGTATAAGAAAATCAAAAAACAAAAGAAAATCTTGTCAAACTGCCGTGCGACCTGTAATTGTGTTGCGAATAGCAATATCGCTACTTCTTAAGCTACCACACAATAGATGGACAGTGCGGACAATTAGCGAGTCATCGAAAACTTGCAAAATTTGGCCGGAAGTCGCCTGTATCGCAATGGGGCACCCGAGCATCCTCTGTATATGTATTTCGGCCCTAATTACGACCTGCTCTTCTACTGATGAGACCCCAATAAGGGCCGAAATAGCTATACAGAGGATTCTCGAGCGCCTCGTTACAATCGAGGCGACTTGCAACCAAATTTTGCAAAAAGGAATCTTGTTTGAAGCGTCGATGTACTGTGAAAATACACAAATAATAATAAAAGAATAAATTTCGACGAAATACGAAGAAAAAGATAAACGAAAAACAAAAGATGATCGATGAATATTAAGCCGGATTTTTCGAAAATTTAAAAACTTATAACAATATAAGAAAGCAAAAAAAAAAAATAAATAATTCGACAAAAAAAACTGAAATAGGTAAATGAATAAGATGAACAAAAAGAAACAAAAGAAAATCGACAATTCTGTGGCGGAGTGAGAAGTAATAAAATCATCAACGGCAAGAAAAAAACGAAAGAATAATAACAAAAATACAATCATTAGAATTAATTTTCTAAATTATCATAAAATAAAAAAAAACAAAATAACAACGAAATTGCGTGGCGCCATCTGTGTACATTTCATCGAATTACATTTTTCAGATGCGGAATTTTAAACACTAAAACAAAATGGTCCGTATTTTGTTTTATTTTTTATTTTTGACTGCAGTATACCTAAGCAGTATAACAAAATTCGATTCTGTACTGGTTTTTAATATATTAAAAAAGTATTTATTATATTTTCCCGCTTGTTTTCATGTAGTTTTGATTAGATATTAAATTTTCATTTTGTATTAAAGCCAAAATTGTATTGCGCGACGACTTTAATTCTATAAATTCTTGTTTTGGCGCAAAATTTTAAAATAACATTTAAGTGCGGGCCTAATTTAAATTTCATTTTTCGTCACATAACGCTGTTGTGTTTATCTAGTTCACTCTTTCGTTATCCATTGTCTGCCTGTCGTCTCCATCTGGTAGAATTAATATTCCAAATTACAGTAAAATTCATAAAAGATTGAAATTGTGAAGCGCCCCATCTATGTAAATTTTATCATATTAACTTTTTAGGCGCGAAATTTAAAGTGCCTAAAACGAACGTTCAGCGCCATCTATGCAAATTTTGTTGAACTACAATTCTAGACGCGAAATTTGAAATTAGCAGCTTTTAGTGTTTCTTTTTCAATTATATTTTCATCATTCTCCGATGTATGTGCGAGAATCGTCCTTCTACTTTTGTACTTCATATTTGTTCACATATTTTGAACAGTGGAAAGAAAGAATAGTCAAGTGTATCATTGCTGTTTTTTTTCTCAATAAATTCAGCTTGACCCTCGTATTTAGGAGAGAGGAAATTCAGCTTGATCCTCGTATTTAGCAGAAAGGGATTTTGAGAAGAATGTTTGGGGGGAAGAAAATAATAAATTAGTATGATAGAGTGAGAATGAAGTTGTCTCGTCCTCTTTAAGTTGTTCACGACTATACATCATCCACATTAGAGAAAACTTTCTTACTTGACAAAGCTAAATGCGTTCCGTCATGCTAAGTTACGTTCCGCTACCGGTTCGAAATAATAATTACGATATTTTCGCGTATACCTCCGACACGACATCACGAACTTTATTATGCAGACGCGATTTTGCTAATTTATTGCGCCGCAGAACTTTACTTGGTAATTATTGGAAGGAAAAGGTCGGCCGAACTGTGCTGGAAATGCCAGGCAAAAAGTCAGGAGTAAGTTATTTGAAAGTGCATGGGAGGCCTCGGCTCGTGAAAGAAAGTATACCCACAGCAGGAAGTAGACTGTAATTAGTTACGTATTTATCTGTAATCACTTGAAATTAAATATTTTTAAGTTGGCGGACGTGTAATTAAGTTCTGTTTTCCGGAGGGGCAAAGCGGGTGTCAAGGAAACTCGTCTGCTCCGGTGAATTGATCGCCGGTACAAGATGCAAACCCTCCTATGGACATCCGCATTCCGAGATTTAATTTGTTTCTATTTATTGCGTAGATGGAATGAAAAAAAAAACATTGAAACAGTGATTGTAAATATAAACTCAGTTTTCTTATAGAGAAAAAAAGAATTAATTGCAAGCTAATGTAGACTAAAACATAAACTAATGCCTATTAGACTATAGAATGAAATTTTGATGGAAAACGTTCTAGATTCGATTTCTTTTAGTTTACGTTACTTTCAACTTAAAACGCCAAGAAATGAACGTAAATATCTTCGAAGAAATTCAGTGAACCACTCGGTTTGTCCTAAATATAAATCAAAGTTGATTGAAATGCATCTTTTTTACCTTGCCCCTGTTAAGCAACGAACGCGACCCAAGGTACCTAAAAAGTACCGACTTATTTACACATTGGAACGGGGAATAACTCGGAGGTATCGAAGCAAGAAAAATAATTTGAAAGCGTGTTTGAAGCCCAATTTTGTTTTGGTTTTTACATCCAAAATCAACTTCACAATCCATTTTTTCCTGTAATTAACGGACGTGTGCTAATTAACACCTCATATACAGCGGGTACACGTATTTACGTCACCCCACCTAAAGGCGATAAAACTTTAAACGGCAATAAAGGCCCGCTCGGTTATTCAGAACCCTTTCAACTCATCTAAAAAAAAAACAAAACACGTACTTGTGGATTTTGCCACGCGAATGACGTGCGCGTGTTTTTAAAACCTATGTTTGTCTGTATGTGGATGAGGTTGAAGCGCCCACGCCTCGTCCCACGAATTTTGCTTTCGGAATTAGCCGGTGCCGTGTTAATGACGTAGCGAAATTGTAATACATTTGTAAACACACACCGGCAAAGACTAAATATAAACGTGATATGAGCGGATGAATAATGCACGTTGTTGACCACGTTATGTAATTTGGTCAGGATTATACGTGGATTGCATAAACAACGAGATTTCTGGGTTTTGGGGGGCTTGGTGGTTCATAATTCCTGAACGAACCATAAACATATATGAATAACACTTTAAAGTAAAATATTTACAAACAAAAGTTTCAAATAATCGAATAGTTGATCGATTTTATTTATTACTGATTGATTGAAAGTAGTTAAAATCACGTACTTAAAAGACAAGACGCACATAACTTTTTGTACAAATGCTGCACGAACGAATTTCTTGCTAAATATGAAAGACAACATTCAAATCCATCGATTTATGCTATTTCTGAGTTTTGGCCGATCGATTTTATTGATTAATTATCGATTGAAAACGGAGGTTCCAACGACTTCAGATATTCAAGGCAGCGTCAACTATAAACGCACATAACTTTTTATGCAAACGTTGCACAAACGAATTTCTTGCAAAATATCAAAGACAACATTCAAATCCATCGATTTATGCTATTTCTGAGTTTTGGCCGATCGATTTTATTGATTAATTATCGATTGAAAACGGAGGTTCCAACGACTTCAGATATTCAAGGCAGCGTCAACTATAAACGCACATAACTTTTTATGCAAACGTTGCACAAACGAATTTCTTGCAAAATATGAAAGACAACATTCAAATCAGTCGATTTATGCTATCTCTGAGTTTTGGCCGATCGATTTTATTGATTAATTATCGATTGAAAACGGAGGTTCCAACGACTTCAGATATTCAAGGCAGCGTCAACTATAAACGCACATAACTTTTTATGCAAACGTTGCACAAACGAATTTCTTGCAAAATATCAAAGACAACATTCAAATCCATCGATTTATGCTATTTCTGAGTTTTGGCCGATCGATTTTATTGATTAATTATCGATTGAAAACGGAGGTTCCAACGACTTCAGATATTCAAGGCAGCGTCAACTATAAACGCACATAATTTTTTATGCAAACGTTGCACAAACGAATTTCTCGCAAAATATGAAAGAGAACATTCAAATCAGTCGATTTATGCTATCTCTGAGTTTTGGCCGATCGATTTTATTGATTAATTATCGATTGAAAACGGAGGTTCCAACGACTTCAGATATTCAAGGCAGCGTCAACTATAAACGCACATAATTTTTTATGCAAACGTTGCACAAACGAATTTCTCGCAAAATATGAAAGAGAACATTCAAATCAGTCGATTTATGCTATCTCTGAGTTTTGGCCGATCGATTTTATTGATTAATTATCGATTGAAAACGGAGGTTCCAACGACTTCAGATATTCAAGGCAGCGTCAACTATAAACGCACATAATTTTTTATGCAAACGTTGCACAAACGAATTTCTTGCAAAATATGAAAGAGAACATTCAAATCAGTCGATTTATGCTATCTCTGAGTTTTGGCCGATCGATTTTATTGATTAATTATCGATTGAAAACGGAGGTTCCAACGACTTCAGATATTCAAGGCAGCGTCAACTATAATCGCACATAACTTTTTATGCAAATGTTGCACAAACGACTTTCTCGCAAAATATGAAAGAGAATATCCAAAAACAGTGACAAACTACAGTTATGACCTTCACAATGCTGTTAAAATTATAGTTCTGCTAAAATTAGTTTAGCTTTGACAGCCAATTTAAATTTCGAAATTCTATTGCTGGAGGTTTGTTACTAACTTTTCAGTGGTAAAGAAATCTTAGGAGGTCATGGAATTAAAAATGAGCTAAATTAATTCATAATACTCGTCAAGATGTTCTAAGTCTGACTAAAATCCGTTTTGATCGACCATTTTGTCATTCACCCACAACGCCGCCAATTTTAAAATTTGTTTGTCATTTTGAATCATAGATGGCGCTAATTCAACCGAAATTGTCAAAAGAAGGTTCAGAATTATGAAGCTTTTGCGCAAGCGTGTACTTGCAAAAAATAATTGCGTTGGCAAAACTGGTTTGCTATGTCATTTTATCATTCACTTACAACGCCGCCAATTTTAGAATTTGTTTGACATTTTGAATCATAGATGGCGCTAATACAACCGAAATTCTCAAAAGAAGGTTCAGAATTATGCAGTTTTTGCGCAAGCGTGTACTTGCAAAAAATAATTGCGTTGGCAAAACTGGTTTGCTATGTCATTTTGTCATTCACCTACAACGCCGCGAATTTTAGAATTTGTTTGTCTTCTTGAATCATAGATGGCGCTAATCCAACCGAAATTCTCAAAGATGGTTCAGAATTATGAAGTTTTTGCGCAAGCGTGTACTTGCAAAAAATAATTGCGTTGGCAAAACTGGTTTGATATGTTTCATCCTACCTGGCACGTTTCCTGTAATATCGTACGAGTTTTTCTAGTGGCGACATCTATTGTATCTCATCTGAGTCATTAATCTTTATTATTTGTTTTTTTTTCTGTTTGAATTCTGCGGATATTATTTGCTGTTGCCTCTCACGTAACATAATTAGCAGGTGAAAAATCGATGATTCTCTGGCGGAATGTGCGCACAAAATATCAACGGGAAACAAAAGAAGAAACGGCACCAAGTACCTCAGTATAATTCAAAGAATTATTTTATCAAAAACAAACAAACTCGCAAAGAAAAATTAATTCAGTAATAAAAGAAATGAAGGAGAATTAGAATAAAGGACAACGAAATGCAAAAGAAGATAAACAAAAACAAAAGAAGATTGACAGTTTTCCGGTGGATCGTTTGAAAATTAAGAAACTACCAAAAAAAAGCAGAAACCATGAAAGGCATCAATGAACAATAATTCGACAAACAGAAACAAAAGAGACCCGCTTGAAAAATAAAAGGAGATCGACAATACTCTAACGTAGATTGAGAAAATCAACACAAAACAAAAGAAGAATTGTACCACTTCTTCTTTTGGTTTGTGTCGGCCTTTTTTGGTTTTCTCACTCTATGTTGGAGTTTGTCGGTCTCCTTTTATTTTTCGTGCGGTTCTCTTTTGTTACTGTTTGTCGAATTATTGTTCATTGATGGTTTCTCCTTTTTTTGGTAGTTTCTTAATTTTCAAACGATTCGCCGGAGAACTGTCAATCTCCTTTCGTTTTTGTTTACCTTTGTATTTCGTTGTTTTTTATTTCGAATTCTCCTTCATCACGTACCATTTTTTCTTTTGTTTTTTGTTGCTGGCTCAATATAATTCGAAAAATTATTTTCTCAAAAAGAAACAAAGAAAGAGCTCTAAAAAGTTCAAATAAAATACGAGAAATTAATTTAATGTTAGAAATCAAAGAAAATAGCAAAGGCGTTAAATTGTTTGAAAATTAAAGAAATGAAAAAAGAAACCATTGAAGAAAGGACAGTAATGTGTAACAAACAGAAACTGAATGACAAACAAAAGGAAAAGTTTACTTATTTTTCAGCGAATTCTAAAGATCAACGCACGGCACGAGGCGCTCCAATAGAATTCCAAAAATTAATTTGACAAGGAGAAAGAAAGAAAACTGAAATAACAGTTGGGGAATGCATAGAATAGGAAGGACAAATGAAAAGTGGGAAAGCTTTTAAAATTCGAGAACTGATAAGAAAACAGAAAAAGCCTTTCGAAATACGAAAATTAAATGCGTTAAAGCAAAACATAAAAATTAAAAAAAAACAACGAAATACAAAGAATAGAGATGAATGAAAAACAAAAGAAAATTGAAATTAATCATCCGAAAGAACAACTGAAAATCACGAGACCAACGAAAACAAAACAAAACTGTAAGAAGGCTCGTTTTCATCGATAAATAATCAATAAAATCGATCGAGCAAAACTCAGAAATAGAATAGATCGATAGATTTGAATTATCTGCTGGACTTTCATTTATGCAACATTTGTACAAAAAGTTAACTTTCGATATATTTGATCATTTGTTATCCGATTTGATTGTAAATACTTTCTTTGAAGAGTGATTCTTGAATAAACCGCCAAAAAGGAAACCCGTGAAAGGAATTAAATCAAAGGTTTTGAGAAAAACGTTAAAAAAATTCTTTGGAAAAATTTATAATTCATTAAAAATGACCCCAAAAAGCACGTTACGCCAATGTGTATGGAGTTCGTCGCAATCGTCTTATAATATCGTGCTTTCGTACGTTTTATTGTGTTTATTACCCAGAGCAATAAAACTATAAAAGTTAAAAAGTTATTTAATAGAGGGAACGTCGCTGTAATGATCTGTCTCAAACGTTTAAATTCATCCGAGCATTTATTAATTTATTAGCACGAAGACGATGACCTGCGAACGTCACTCCGCTGGGACATTTAAATCAGATCCGACTAGAATCAGTTTCAACAAGAGACAGTACGCCCGTAACAATTTAAAGCATGAAACATCCTCCATTCCGATATCGAAAAGCGATTCATTTTGCGTTCTGCCAATGTACACTTCCGTCTGATTGTAAGTAACTATCAAACTTCACTTAACCAGTAAAGTATCATGTATTTGGGTGAAATTTTTGATTAATTATTTTTCGAAAACTAACTACAGTTGATGATATTCACAATGCTAGTAAAATTAATTTAAATTTTGAAATTTTCTTGCTAACTTCACACCGGAGTTTTTTTTTATCTTTTCGACTCATCGTGCAATATGAGTAGAACTTTAAACGCGTCACGTCTTGTGGTTAGTTCTGCAAAAAAAAAAACAATTGGCTCCCGTCAGATAAATCCGACCGGTTTCTTCGGCGCCGCATTAACCAAGGCATCATGGCCATAAAACCTGCATAAACATCTCCGAAAAAAAAATTGATTTCCATACCTATCGACACTGTAATTTACAATTCGCAACGCGCGGTGAAAAAGAGCAAATGTGTCCGTCACTCCGCAGACGAGTCTGTTTGTTTTGCTAATCAAGTTAATTAGCGCGCCAGCAAGGTCGTTCTTGATCTCATTTATCCTCCCAATGAATAACAACACGCATTAATAATAACGCGTGTTAGTAAACTGCAGCGACGACTGATTCGAGGCGTCGCGACGGCCTGATGGTTTTTTTGGCACGAGCGTCTGCGCCGGATAAATAAATTTTATAATGGGTCTGCCTTGTGTTTCGAACAAGGTTATCATTGTTTATGGTTTAGTGCCATCGGGTTTTATTTTATTTTATTTTTCTCGAAGTAAAAGCATCCTTGCCTGTCGGACTATTTACGCTAATTTCAAACAACTGCTTTATTATATTGTTTGTCTAGGGATTTATTGAAGTGATCAGGCTAGGATCTGCTATAGTTCAACCAGTTCAATAAAGTCACTTGTTTTGCATTTTTTTTTAAATGAAGCATTGGCATTAAGTTTAAAAATTGCAAACTCAACAAAATTGTGTACTGTACTGTATCGCCATGTAATTTTCGCGCGCAATACAAACAATTATTTGGACAAAACAAACCCCGCAAATACGGGGGCGCCCCGCGTCGTGATGTTTCCAAAATTTTATGCGCAGATGTTTTTTTTTTTACGACCGAAATCGATCGCGCCTACTTTCCCCCCACGCAATTCCAATCAATTAAAAACCGAATCCACGAGAAAGAAGTGACGTCGAATTTTCATTTATTTTCTCTTCTTGTTATTTTTGCGTTTGTGCTACAGACGGATCGGACGACGCACTCAGAAGATTAACCGATGATTTGGGAAGACACAGATTAACAGGTGGGTTGATTTGCTGTTGTAATATTTTTCTAGATCTCTCACAATTTATGTTCCTTCTTCTGTATATTTTTATAATATTTTGTGGCTTGATCTGGTGTTGTATGTGTAGCATGTTTGGCATGTTGTAGATGTGCAAGAAGAAAATGAAGATGATTTTAACTCGAACCCTGTAAATACTACGAGGCGTAACCGATACTCGTCCAGTAAGTCTTAATGATATTAGTTGCTCGTGAGGTGCTGCTGCTTTTTGTGATGGCCAAGGGGGAACATTTTCGGCGGTGGCTTACGCAGGCATTTTTTTTCAATAACTAACAGCACTCGCTGGTGAAATTAAAATAATTAAAAAGAATCAAATTCGAAATTGCAAAAATTAACAATATTTAATGGTTTTTAAATCAATGTCAAAATTCTACGGTTTCTGTTGGAAGCCTGCTTTATCCCTGAATGTAGAACAGAAATTTTTGAAATTCTCTAAAATTCAGGTAACATTTCTACTAATATCAGAAATCATTATAAAAAAAAAAAAAAATAGAGTTTTTGTTTAGTAAAAAAAAATCGAAATTTCGATCTAAAAATGTAATTTACAAATTTAAATTGGTATAATCTCAATTAACTTTAAAGTAATTTTATAATGTTTTGGGATACGCATTTTGTTTGCCACGCAAACATCATCAATATTTTAATTAATTGTGCCGAAGTTCCGGAAGTGGAATCTTCGCGTCGAATAAGAAAATTTGTCAAAATTACAGACGTAAGAAACGTCAGAATGACAGACGTCGAGAAACGTCAAAATGACAGACATCACGAGACGTCAAAGTAACTGATGTAAGAAACATCAGAATGAGATAAGTCAAGAAACGTCAAAATGACAGACATCAAAATAACAGACGTAAGAAATGTAAGATTGACAGACATCGAGAAACATCAAAATGACAAACGTCAAAATAGCAGATGTAAGAATTGACAGATTTCGAGAAACGTGAAAATGACAGACGTCAAGAGATGTAAAAATTACAGACGTCAAGAAATGTCAAAATGCCAGTCGTAAAGAAACGTTAAAATGGCAGGCGTCAAGAAACGTCAAAATGACAGACATCAAGAGACGTCACAGTGACAGAAGTCAAGAAACGTCAAAATAACATACGTGAAAAAGTCAGATTGACATATGTCGAGAAACATTAAAATGAACGTCAACAAACGCGAAAATGACAGACATCAAGAGACGTAAAAATTACAGACGTCAAGAAACGTCAAAATGGCAGACGTGAAAATAATTGACGTAAGAAACGTCAGAATGACAGAAGTCAAGAAACGTCAAAATAACAGACGTAAGAAACGTCAGATTGACAGACATCGAGAAACATCAAAATGACAAACGTCAAAATAACAGATGTAAGAATTGACAGACTTCGAGAAACGTGAAAATGACAGTCGTCAACAAACGTGAAAATGACAGACGTCGAGAAACATCAAAATGACAAACGTCAAAATAACAGATGTAAGAATCGTCAGATTAACAGACTTCGAGAAACGTGAAAATGACAGACGTCAACAAACGCGAAAATGTCAGACGCCAAGAGACGTAAAAATTGCAGACGTCAAGAAATGTCAAAATGCCAGACGTCAAGGAACGTCAAAATGACACAAATCAAGATACGTCAAAATGACAGAAGTCAAGAAACGTCAAAATGACTGACGTCGAAATAACAGACGTAAGAAACGTCAGATTGACAGACGTCGAAAAACATCAAAATGACAAACGTCAAAATAACAGATGTAAGAATCGTCAGATTGACAGACTTCGAGAAACGTGAAAATGTCAGACGTCAACAAACGCGAAAATGTCAGACGCCAAGAGATGTAAAAATGACAGACGTCAAGAAATGTCAAAATGCCACACGTCAAGAAGCGTCAAAATGGCAGGCATCAAGAAACGTCAAAATGCGTGAAGAAGTGTCAAAATAACAGACGTAAGAAACGACGTCAGATTGATAGACGTCGAGAAACATCAAAATGACGAACGTCAAAATAACAGATGTAAGAATCGTCAGATTAACAGACTTCGAGAAACGTGAAAATGACAGACGTCAACAAACGCGAAAATGTCAGACGCCAAGAGACGTAAAAATTACAGACGTCAAGAAATGTCAAAATGACAGACGTCAAGGAACGTCAAAATGACAGACATCAAGAGACGTCAAAATAACAGAAGTCAAGAAACGTCAAAATGACAGACGTCGAAATTACAAACGTAAGAAACGTCGGATTGACAGACTTCGAGAAACGTCAAATAAGAAAAATTGGTAATTAAAAATCACGAGACTAACAAGAGCGTTGATGTAACATTAAAGATTTATTAAATTTTCAAAATGACGGACATCAAGAAACATCAAAATGCCAGACGTCAAGGAGAGTCAAAATTGCAGGCATTAAGAAACGTCAAAATGGCAGGCGTCAAGAAATGTCAAAATAACAGACGTAAGAAACGTCAGATTGACATCGAGAAACGTGAAAATGACACGTCAAGAGACGCAAAAATGACAAACGTCAAGGAACGTCAAAATGGCAGGCGTCAAGAAACGTCAAAATGAGAGATATCAAGATACGTCAAAATGGCAGGCATCAAGAAACGTGAAAATGACAGACGCCAAGAGACGTCAAAATGACGGAAGTCAAAAAACGTCAAAATGACAAACGTCAAAATAACAGATGTAAGAATTGTCAGATTGACAGACTTCGAGAAGCATGAAAATGACAGACATCAACAAACGTGAAAATGACAGACGTCAAGAGACGTAAAAATGACAGACGTCAAGAAATGTCTAAATGCCAAACATCAAGGAACGTCAAAATGACAGACGTCAAAGTAACATACGTCAAAATGACAGACGTCAAAATGACAGACGTCAAAATAACAGACGTAAGGAACGTCAAATTGACAGAGAAACGTCAAATAAGAAAAGTTGTTAATTAAAAATCACGAGACTAAAAGCGTTGAACATTAACAATTTAATAAATTTTATAAAAAATAAAAAATAAAAGAAAAATTGAAATAAATAACAAGAACATAAATAAACTACATTTTTTTTTGTTTTTCTTAATTTTTATTTCACTGAATCTGGTATAACGTTTATTTGGGGCATTAGCATTCGGAAGTAGATTTAATTTGACTTTTGAAATATGACATTTGACACTTTCCACCAATACCAAACTCAATTGCATGGCCATAGCAAAAATGTAACGCCTATAATTGAAGTAAAAAAAAGTTAATGACGCAAATACACTTTATAATAGTCACTCTAATTATTCTAGCAGACTATGAGTTCGCCATCATTATTATAGAGGGATGAACACATGGCAGTGGACACCCGGTACTTTATTTATAAAAAAAATCAGAATTTCTTTCAAAAATCCGATAAAAAAGAACAATTACCCTCCAAGTCAAAATCTCTACCATCCAGAATGTTATTTTTCTCGAAAAGAAATTAATATTTGAAACTCATACCAGAATTACGTCAGAGATGACGCAAGTTAAAAAATTAAAAAAATACTTTTTTAATTAAATTTCTAAATCAAAATTGAAAGAATTTAATTCAAAAATTAATTGAAAACTCACGCATGAATTAGGTATGTCATAAAAAAGACACGCTGCCCGAAATAATCGATTCAATTAAACGTTTTATTAATATTTCGCGAGATCATCTCATCAACATCATCATCATCATCGACATGCTTGGTCGGTTTGCGCTGTTTATTATTTCACAGTCATCCTCGTTATTTGCATAATATCGCGACGCACTCTGTATTATTAATTAATCGATTCCCATTAATCACCACATGCGATCTTAATTTTTTTTTTGCACGGACACAGACGATCCACCAAACCATTTGGTACCCCTAAAGAAATAAAGGTGGTGGAAAACCAGAAATTTTGATTTTTGATTTGAATTTGATTAGTTGAACGAAACTATCGAGGGCATGTTTTTTTTTGTTTTTGCACTTTGCCTGTTTTGTGTATTTGCTTATGTGTTGCTATTTAGTTGGTAGTACCGCTTCCTCCATGGACTATCTTTGGGATTTGCATCCTCGTCGCCTTAGCGAGGCTGGACTCAGCGGTCATTCAGGTACTGTTACGTTGTTGCACTTGTGCCATACCAGTCATCGTTTCATTCAGATTCATCCCACCTTAATTTGACGTTTTATGAGCCACGTGGGTCGGTGTTGTTTACTACTCTCCCGATTAGTAGATAACCACCGGGCGCGTTTTCCGGCAGATCTTAACACGCTCATTTTGTTGTTGCGAAACAGATAACAGCACCATTTTGACCGAGGACACCGACAGTTTTATTATTGGGCAGAGAGTATGGGTCGGTGGGACGAAACCGGGATCTATAGCTTACATCGGGGACACGCAGTTCGCACCTGGAGAATGGGCAGGGATTGTTCTTGATCAACCGATCGGTAAGCTTCTGGATAAGTCTTGCAAAATTCATTAACATCTTGTACAGATGCGATTTACTTTTTGCCTTTTTAGAGGATGACGGTTCGGGGAGTAAGCAGGTCTCTGTAATTTACGTAGAAGCTTTTACTGTAGTTTTCTAGTTCTGCATCGTTTAGATACTTCAGGAGTGGACACGCGATGCATTTTTTTTCTCACTGAATACCAGAGCACGTCCAGATTTCACTGAGGAAAGAAACTGCATCCCTTTTGACTCACCTTACTCGTACTCCTTAGCAGTAATAGCAAAACACTTAGCATAGCTGCCACCCTATTTCTTCTAATCACGCCCCGCCTTTAATCAACATCGGCTACACGGCTAAAATTTTAGGTAAAAACGACGGTTCCGTCGGTGGAATCAGATATTTCCAATGCGAGTCGAAAAAGGGCGTTTTTTCCCGCCTGACCCGCCTCACGAGGTACCCCCTGGTAGATCCCGAAATGGGTTCGGGCGATACATACGTTTGCTCCTCGACCCCGTTGAATAACGGCACGAGGCGCAGCCCCATTTCCCCCACTGGAAGCCTGAGCTTGATTCGATCGCCTCAATCACTGAGTAAGTCGGGAGGGGGCCGGCCACTGAGAATTGGGGGGGTTGAAACCCGTTCTTTTAACAGACACGTCCAACACGAGCTTGGCCTCGACCTACGTGGACTTCAAGATCGGAGATCGGGTCATAATCAAGTCGAGCCAGGGGTCTAAGATCGGCACGCTTCGGTATATTGGTATCACTGATTTCGCGTCTGGGGAATGGTGTGGGGTGGAACTGGACGATCCGAGAGGCAAAAACGATGGATCCGTGGAAGGAAAAAGGTGCGCCGCCCAAATTATTTTTCTTACAATAGTCACGAGCTATGAGGAGAAGGGCCTCAGATTAAATTAGGATCAAGAGCAGCTCTCGTTTAAATGAGTTTTCTGTAGATATTTCGAATGCCGACCAAATTTCGGATTGTTCGCCCCCGTGGCCAAAGTCAGCAAGTCGCCGTCGAGCAGGAAGCCGGGCTCTTGCGTCGTTCATTCCGGACCCGGAATTCCGCCCTCGGGTTTCAAGAAGGCCGGGTCAAAGGAATCCCTGACCTCCAACGCATCCATAACCAGCGCAGCTTCTGGTGTTAGACGGGTAAGACTCGGGGTCACGTCACTGACGACTCCTCAGGTAGGTTGAGTGTTGAGCAGCAATGGTTTGCCCCCAACGATTAATCAACACCAACCAACCAACCCGTAGAAATTGTTTTTTTTGTGTAAGCTTGAGGTATTTTATTTTATTTTTTATGTGAGGGAGTTCCTGACTATTTTATTTTGGCTTTGATCAGGTCATGTTCGAGGTGACGCTCAGGGCACGCTCTGAGCAGAAGTTGAGGGAGAGCGAATGCGTTTTAGTGCATGTAAGGAATACCCCGAGCGTCAACTCTGAAAAAAAATGATCATTTGTGTGCAATGACTTTTGGATCCACCTGTACGAAGCATTTCTTGAAACGTTCAAAATTTCAGTGTGTAAGGAAACGTCTTTTTTTCCTCAAATATTTATCTGCCTGCTCAAAGTATTTTGAAGATTGTATAGTATTAGGCCAAATTCACTATTGAAAATGACCTTCATCTTATATACAGGGGGCTATCGCCAGTTTTCCTACCCTCCCTCCTTTAACTTTCTTATTTTTGTATTTATAGAGGAAAGTTTAATGTAAAGCTTAAATGCATCTACAAAATTTTGAATCCAATTTCTTCCTAAATGATGCAAAAGTAAGAAAGTTAAGGAGAGGGGGGGGGGATAAGAAAGATTCTCCGTGACAAAATTAGCTACCGCTCTTGGAAAGTTTCGCGCAGATTGGCCAGATATTAATTTGCATGACACTAAAAAAAAGTTTCCAAAGTGAACACAGGCGTGCGTGGATTTGTTTGTCATTGGTTTAATTTATCGTCTAAGTTGGCGGTGACAAGAAATTTATTGTCAACGCATCACTATTATTGGAACATCTGTTATCTGCAAATTTCTTTGAGTTTTGAAATAAAAGATTTGGTTTTTTTCGAGTAAGATGGTTTTTCGGAGTCAGATTTTCATAATAGCCACCAAATTGATGGTGAATGCCGCACGCTGTATACATATAAAAAAAATGGTGACTTTTGCTACGTTAATTTTTCTCTTCTTCAAAAACAGGCAGATAAATTCTTTTGTTTGTTTTCTTTTACACTTTTGATTGGACCATTGTAAATGTAATTGTATTTTTCCTTATGTTTTGTTCTTTTTATAAATCAATAGCGAAATCAATTAATTTATTCCGGTCTCCAATAACATTTTTGAATTTTTTTTAAGTAAATTATTGCACTCCTTGTCCTCATCTTCCTCTTTTTCGTCTTCTCCTTTTCCACGACTTGGCATCTTCTGGGAGAGACTAATTTAATTATGGCCCTCTGCGCCAGTAATTTTTCCAATTTTGGCACGTACTACATCGGCCAACAAAAAAAAATTGGGAAAATTCACCCCCACCCTCCCCTCCAGTCATCGTATTCTACTTGCTCTATGGCCTGCACCCTTCAGATAACTTAAAAAAGAAAAAAATAGGATTGGGGCGTGCAACGCCTCTGAACCATTTTTTTCTCAGTTACCTGAGGGATGCAAAAAATGTGCTGACTTAAAAAAAAACCTTAAAATAAATAACTGGGGGGGGGGACAAGTCAGTCTCTCCCATTAAAAATTGCATGTAAAAGTAAATTTGATTAAGAAAAATTAATATTACTGGGGGAGGAAGGAACGTAGTTAATTGACCACACACACTCTCTTGCATCTAATGATATACAGGGTGATTCTTGAATAAACCACAAAAAAGCATGTGAAAGGGATTAAATCATAGGTTATAAGAAAAATGTCAAAAAAAATCCTTTGAGAAAATTTACAATTAATTAAAAATGACCCCAAAAAGCACGCTACGCCAATGTGTATGGAGTTCGTCGCAATCGTAAGTTTTATGATATCGTGTTTTCGTACGTTTCATTGTGTTTACCACCCAGAGCAATAAAACTATATAAGTTAACCGTGAAGTTATTTAACAGAGGGAACGCCGCTGTAATGACCTGCCTCAAACGTTTAAATTCATCCGAGCATTTATGAATTTATTAGCGAACGTCACTCTGCTGGGACATTTAAATCAGATCCGACTAAAATCAGTTTCCACAAAAGACAGTATACTCTGCATTACGCTCGTTGAAGGTCAAGTTCGCCCGATTTCTCGCCGCAACAGCCATAAAACGATAAAACATTTATGACTGCATTTATTTCCATTCCTTTAGCTTCTGGTTCTTAACCAATGAAGCAACGTATATTTGGGTAAAAATTTTTGATTAATTATTTTTCGAGAACTAAAGAACGCATTTTTTTTACCACCTTAACTATAATCTGCGATTTCTATTCTTGTACGAATTATTATTTGGCGGTCAATTGAAGAATCACCCTGTATGTGTCGTAGAAAATTGTAAGTACTGCATGTTGATGTTTCTATTTATTTATTTATTTCGTTTTTGTTGGTTTGTGTTGTGTTAATTCTTACGTAACTCAATAACGGTTTCGTTGAGATTCACTGCATTTTGGTGTGTTTTTTTTTTCTTCCCTAACAGAAAGTAAGTCCGAAGACGTCAGCGGCCCCCCTGCCCACGAGGACGGCCCTCCAGGTAACATACTAAGCTCTTCCGCTTCGTTCCACCACTGGCATGACTAAAGTATTTTTTTTCTTCCTTACACGATTAACGAGAGAGAGTCTTAGTCGTTGGCGAGCCTGTAGATTTTAGTTACTAAAATTACATTGTTGATAGGTTTATAAATAAATAAATAAATAAATAAAGTTATAGGCGCGGGGCCCCGCCAGAAATTCGTTGGAGTTTTCTTTTTGGTGGGCGCCGCATGAAAGTATTAATTTATGTTGATGTAACATGTTAATGTTGTATGCGTATTTTAGTTTATTAATAAATGGTTTTTACCTTCTTACTAGTACATGGAATTGTATTGTGTAAAAAAATAAACTTTTTTCGCATTCCTTTTCTTTTTACCAAGGTGGAAATAACAACGAAAGAAACGTATTTCTCTAATTTTCTTTAAAATTCCTTTTTTTTGTGTATGTACTAATTATTAAATAACGAAAATAAAAGTGGAGGTTTTCGCAAAACGTCAGGCAACATATGCTGCAATTAAAAAAATATATGAGGGGTAAGTAAATAAAAAAATAATTCAAGTCTTGTAGTGATTTAATGTTTATTTTATCCGCGATTCATTTTGATCAAAGTCATTCGTTGATAAAACATATGAGAATTTCCTCTCTCTCTTCTTTTGTTTTACAGTGTGAAGTTGACATTTAATCAAAAGAAAAATGATTAAACGCACCCTCTTTTGTTTGAATAAACGCGCCCCCTTTTGGCTTCTTTTTTACTCCAGAACGCAACATAAAAAAATAACCAAAAAGCAGATTGTTTCGATATTTTTTGTTTTATTGTGTAAAAAAATGGGCGAACGCGCGTCTTTTGTTTCTTTTGTCTCAAGGCACAGCAAAAAATTCGATCGAATTCTCTTGTTTTCGTTTGCTTTACGCCGTAAAATTGAGATAAAAATTCAAGAAATACGAACTTTTTTTTGAAGCGTGAAACCAAAAATTCTTTGTTTTACGAAAAAACGGTTAAACACGTTGTTTTCTCTTTCGTTCCGAGACAACGACATAAGAAAACTACAAACATCGGACCGTTGCGTTTTCTTTTGTTTTACGGTGTGAACTTGACATTAAACAAATGCACCCTTTCTTGTCTTCTCTTTTCTTTAAATAAAGACACACCTTTTGTTTTCTCTTTTTAAATAAAAGCGCTTTTTTTTTATTTGTTTCAAAACGCCACGTAGAAAATTGGCTAAAAAATTCCCCCTTTATAATCATAATATTTAAGGGAAATCAATGCAAAAATAAAAGAAGGTACTCTCGGACTCTTCCAAGACTAAAAGAATATAATCCCCTAAATAATTTCCCATGCTGTCTATACGAATATAAATAAAGACAATAGGCAGCTCTAAAAAAAGAAATTAATGATAAAAAAATTATACAAAAAAAACTCCAAGAAACCAAGCTATTGCTTCGATTTTCTTTTGTTTCACACTGTAAAATTGAAATTAAATAAAGAAAAGTCGGATGAACACGCCTCTTTTTGGTTCTTTTGTTTCAAGGCACAGCAGAAAATCTAATTGATTAAAAACTAAACTCTTTTGTTTGTTTTTGCTTTACGAAACTAAATGATTCGAAAAGAACGCCCCTTTTGTTTTAAAGCGCGAAACCAAAAATTCTAAAAAAAAATTTATATTGTTTTGTTTTCTTTTGTTTCAAGGTAACTCTTTTTTGCTTTACTTTTAAAAAAATGAACAAAAAATGTTTCTTTTGTTTTAAGAGCAAGTGAATAAACGCGCCTCTGTTTTCTCTTTCGTTCCAAGGCAACAGCGTGTCTAAAGTCAAAACATTGGACTGTTTCGTTTTCTTCTGTTTTACAGTGTGAAGTTGACGTTAAATCAAGGCACAGCAGGAAATTTGATTGAAAAACTAACTTCCTTTGTTTTGCTTTTAAAAAATAAACAAAACATGTTTCTCTTGTGTTGAATTCTTGGCTTCCGGTTGGAACCGCGTGTCTCGGATTTCTCTACTGCCGACGTTTCGTTCTTCGTTGCAGAAGAACTTCCTCAGGGCTGCTGCTGCTGGTGGTGATGCTGCTGCTGTTGGTCTTGTTGCTGCTTCGCGTTAGTCTCAACGACTAACGCGAAGCAGCAACAAGACCAACAGCAGCAGCATCACCACCAGCAGCAGCAGCCCTGAGGAAGTTCTTCTGCAACGAAGAACGAAACGTCGGCAGTAGAGAAATCCGAGACACGCGGTTCCAACCGGAAGCCAAGAATTCAACAATGGACGACGGCCGCGGAAGCCTTCAAGTTAAATGTTTCTCTTGTTTTAAAGACAAGTGAATAAACGTGCCTTCGTTTTCTCTTTCGTTCCAAGGCAACAGCATGGAAGTCTAAAATCATCGGACTGTTCCGTTTTCTTTTGTTTTACAGTGTGAAGTTGGCGCTAAATCAAAAAAAATTATAAACGCTGTTCACTTCTTCTTTTGCTTTAGACAAACCTTTCCGAAATAATCTGGGGGCGCCCTGACTTATAAAACTGATTAGCACGAGTTCTTCATAGTACGTCACAACAATTGAACAATTCAAAAAAAAAGCACGCCCCTTTTGTTTTAAACCGTGATACCAAAAATTAAAAAAAATAATAATATTTTTTTATTTTCTTTTGTTTGACGGCACTACAGAAACTGATTTTTTTTTTTTTTCTTTATTACAGTGTCAAATTAAAAATGCACGTCTTTTGTTTTAAATTGTAAATTTTCCTTTACTTTCCAGTGTGAACGTGGAATTAAACAAAAAATTAAATCAATGTAATTGAAAAATTCGTTTTACACCATGTAATCGAAATTGAATTGAAAAAATTAAGTAAACGTGACCCGTGTAAAATTGATTTTTTTTTAATTGAATGACCACCCTCTTTCATCTTCTTTTTTCAAGAGAGAACGAAAAATAAATATAATCGAGAAACTGTAGTCTTTTGTTTGGCTTTACTTGTAATATTGTAATATTAAATTGTAATTGTAACATTGTAATATTAAAATCAAATAAAAAATTAAATAAATACACACCTTTTTGTTTAAGGCGTAAAGCTGAAAATAAAAAAAAAAATAATTAAAACTCAACACCCCTTTTATTATATGTACTTCTTATTATTATTTGGTGTAGGGAATAACAAATCGAGAAACTTTTGTTTTAAAATATAAAACTGAAGTTAAAAAAAAATAAAAAGAAATGCCTCCCTTTTCGCGTTCTTTTGTTTTAAAGCGTGGAATTTAAATTACAGTCAAGTAATGCTCCTTCTACTCGATTGCTATCGCACTTCACGAGGAGACGTCTTTTTATTACCTGACTGTACTTACAAATAAAAAATGTTTTTCAAAGCAACAGAAGAAGAGGGAAAAAATACATCTTCAATTGGACAAGAGTGAAAGTAATAAGTAGAGTTAGGGTATCGTATATTTTGACGTCATCAAAAAGAGAACGAGTAATTTGTGAATAAAAATTAGTTTTTATTGAGCAATCCTTTCCGAAATAATCTGGGGGCGCCCCGACTTATAAGACTGATTAGCACGTGTTCTCCATAGTACGTCACAGCAATATGAACAGAGGGCGCCACTCACATAATGACGTCATGATATACAGGCTGTCTCAAAACCTATATCTTTAATTAAAACTGATTAAAAATTGATTCTCCAAATCTGAACGGTATTGCTCAAAAATGAAAAACTGACCTAGCACAAGTGCGTGCAGTTCCTCTATTTTGAAACCTCTGCTTACTTTATGACCTATTGAGGCAAGTCCGTTTCAATAAAAGGCACAAACTGCAATAAAATTTTATTTACGTTTGAAAGAATTAGGTCAACGTCTCGGATGCCGCACGCACGTCATCAGCAATTTTTTTTATATCCATCTGTGTTTCACCGACAATGGCATGGCGAAATGCGTTTTTTTGTTGCGTTACATGATATTTATTTCTCGCTTGTTCAGCAATTCTTTTAATAGCTTATTAAAGAGACGACATAATCAACACACTTAGTCATAGTTTGTATTTTAAACACAAACTTTTAACTTATTTAATTAAAAAGTTTGTAGTTTACTTTGTTCATATCGCGGTGTTTGTGCAGCTTATGAAAAAATAAATTGCAGCTTTCTTAAGGAAGTAGGTACAATGTGACAAGCATTGTTGTATTAAATTAAATTTAACAGATCGTAATTTAAGAATTGAAACTGTACGTCTATGGTTAGCAATATGCGAAATAAAAAAAAAAGTACAGTACAGCACAAAATGCATATCAAACGTGTTGTCATACCTGTGTATTCATTACGACCTTAGAATTTTAGTAAAGTTCACTTCTTGTTCTTGGCATCGATATTTGTAATTACAATAAATGTTCAAAATGTTGTCCTGCGGTATTAACACATAATTTGGCATGTCGTATCCAGTTATTTGTTTCTCGTTTGAAAATTATTTCGAAGTTATGAACACAGATATTTACACGAATTAAACTAATACAAAACAAACAACATACTACGTAAATTTGATAAATAATACTAACCTTATTAATGTTTTTAAAAATTTATTTTAACCTCAGTCTTTTGTAAAATACAAACGCACTCGCTCGGACTAAATTTTCTCAAAAACTATTATTCAGCACTTTGTCCTTCATTCTAACCCCCTCCCTTATGTAAGCATCTGTGAATTTATGACAACATCATAATAATAATAAAAACAAACAATAAAGTACGAGGAATGAAACTGAGCCAGCTGAATTTTATTTTATGACGGTGCAATTGTTATCAATAAATCGCCAAGGCGAACGTTGGTTTCTGAAAATTCCGAATTATTTTAAACCAGAATTAAGCCACTCGTTTCTTGGATTTAATTAATATTTATCAACATTTTTAATAAACGTTTATTTTCGTCTTATTAATGAACATGACATTATTATATGCATTTAATTACGATTTTCTACAAAATGGATAATAAAACACAATTACTCAAATAAAACATTTACTTTATTCAAGTACCTCGAAGATGTAAATAAAATCTTTGACACTTGAGACTGTTGATAGCACGCAGTAATTCAACATACGTACTAAGCTACGACTTGCCATCATAAAATAAAAGCAGGTTCAGAGCCTTCTTGATAACAGATTTTTTTGAACGCACCTTATAATAATAATAAAACAAGAACGTATTCAAAAGTAATTTAAAAAAATAAAATAAAATACTGAAAGGCAAGGTAACAAGTAGAAATAAGAATCAGAATGATTAATTAATTAATTAATTATTTAATCTATGCACTGCAAAATACTGAGTAGGTATGGGGCACGTGACACTAATTTTTCAGAACCCCGTAGAGTAGCCGCGAAGACGTTTCAAAGAGGGAACACAGCAAAGAAAGAAGTAGGTATGTTTCGGTTCATAAATATTTATTGAGAAATAAAAATATTACAATAATAAAACTAAGCAAGCATGGTCTCGTGCGTTATGTTTAATAATAACAAAAGTCACTACTCAGTGATTCCGTGATTAGTAAAAGCAAATAAAATTAGTTTCACGCGAAGGGAAACTACGTTCTAGTGGGAAACCCAGAGCGTCATCTGTTGACCAATCAAAAAACTTTACTCTCCACCTGCCCCTCTCAAAACAAATTAAGGAATGCGAAAAGAGTATTGCTTATTAATTAATTGATGAGTTTGATTATTTGGATTTTTAATTTTATCGTTGATGCCATAGTCCGGTGGTGGAACGTACACTCTTGGCCCTAAAATTTGATTCCTACATTCCTAAATATTGCAACAGGAGGTCCTGAAAGAAAAGCAGCAACACATCGAACAGCTTCTGAAGGAGAGGGACCTTGAACGCGCCGAAATCGCAAAAGCCGCCAGCCAGGCCGACGAAGCCGAACAAAAGTACATTACCTTGCGACAAGAGTACGAGCAGGTACTTCCCCCCTGAAAACGTCCCCTATCTATTTTAAAGACCGTTTTCATCTTCAGTATCGCGCAGAATGCGAAAGCATCCTTAAAGAACACAGGGACTTGCTGAGCAAGTTAAAAGAAGACCGCGCAGAGCTGGTGGCGAACTTGGAGGACGAGAAGCGCAAGAACGAAGACCTCCAGTTCCGGTTTGAGGAGGCCGCGATTACCAAGGCGGACCTTGAGGTGAACCCCCCATTCTTTCTTTAATTAATTTTTATATGAATCTTAAAATTTCAGCGCAAAATCCAGGTGCACTGTGTAAGTTTGATGTTTGTGTTTTTTTGAGTGCGTTTATCTATCTCTAAGCCTCGCATGCTTGAGTTAGTCTTTGGATCATTGATGACACATGTAAGAATCGTTTCTTTTAGGTGAGCAATGATGCCAACCTCGCTCGAATTAAAGACCTGGAAGCGCAGTTGGAGGCGGAAAGGGAAAAAACGCAGCACCTCGAGGGCGATTCAAACAAACTGTTTGAGGCTGAAGAGGCTTTGGTCAGGTTGAGGGAGGAGAACGAGATCTTGCGGTATGAAATCGAGGTGGCAACGACGAAAATCTTGGCCGTGGAGGGAGAAAATTTGACCGGCAAAGGTAAATCAAAAATTGCAATTTTTTTGGGGGGTTAACTAAAAAGTAACTTTAGATTTTACAAACTCTCTTCAAACCGAACTGAACGAGTTGCAAGCCCTCGCCCGACTAAAGGATGAAGCGATGGAGAAGCTGAAAAACGAAGGCCAGAAGCTCGCCGAAGACTACGACGCGGCGAAAAACGCGCTCGGAAAAGAACTGAATGAATACAAGGCCAAAACTCAAGCGCTTGAAGCCGAAACCTCCGAGCAAAAGACTCAAATTGATCTCCTAAGATCTGAACTGGTCGAGACCAAGAAGGCGCTCGACGAGAAGGCGAAGGCCCTAGAAAAATCGTCGACCTCCAACGCTGACGCCCAAGAAAAATTAAACAAGGAAATAAGCAAGTTAAAGATGGAACTGAGCGCGAAGAATTTGGACCTGGAGAACAACGTCGAGGCCCTCAAGAGAAAGCAAGAGGAGATTAAGAATTTCAAATCGCAGCTCGACTTACTCAACGACAACCTCAGTTCGCAGGACATCCACAAAGAAAACATGAAGCTCATCGAGGCCACCCTAAAGAAAGAATTGGAAGACGCCAGGGCGACCATCAAAACCAAGATCATCGAGGTGGAAGAATCCAGGAAAGATTTCGCCGTCACTCTCGACCAAAAAGAAACCGAATTGAAGGAGGCGAACAAGACGATCCAGCAATACTTGGCGGACATTGAGAAACTAAACGAGAGTATTTCGGGACTAAAGCAAACCTCATCCAAGACAACCCAGGAAATGCAAGAAACGTTTGGCAAAAAACTGCATGACATCGAAGGGGAACTCGTCGACGCAACTTCACAACTTAAATCCAAAACTGACGAGCTGGAAAAGGCGTCTGACTTTATACGTAAAGTAGAAGGAGACGTCGCCACTAAGAATGAAGAAATTGCTAAAGCACAAGGTGAATTGGATTTGGCCAAGAAACGCATTGAAACTGAGGCGGAAGCTGGGGCCAAATTAAACGAGGAACTCACCCGCTTAAAACTGGATTTCGGCGATTTGCAAAGGAAACTGGCAACGTCGGAGGCGAAGGTGGCAGAAATGTCTGAACACAAAACCAAATTGGAAGGTGAGGTTCAATCATTGTTGGGATCGTCCGGGGATTACAGCAACAAACTAGAAGACCTCACCCAAGCACTCAGGGACAAAGATAAGGCAATCGACTCGGTCAAAAATGAACTAACCCAGAAACTGCAAGAAGCGGAACGCACCAAGCAAGAGCTCGAGCTAAAACACAACGCCCATTCGGAAAAAACAGAACGCGACAAAGCCGAGTTTGAAACCCAAATCAAAAAACTACTATCCGAGAAGGAAACCATCAAGCATCAAAGCGATGAGCTTTCAAGTCAAAACAACCTGCTCGTAGAGGACCTCAATAAAAAAATCAAGCACCTCCAGGATGTCCTTGAAGAAAAAGAAAACGCCGCAAAGAAAATGCAGGAGGAAAGCGCAACGCGCGAGGCGAGCTTGAGGGGCGAGCTGACGAAGACCAGCGGGGATTTGCAAACGGATCTTGCGAAGCTCCGAGAAAAAATTGAAGACCTCACGAAGGAAAACGTGGAAGTCAGAGAGGGCCTGGCGAAGAAAACGGTGGAGCTCATCGAGCTCGAATCGAAACGCAACCAATTCATTGAACAGTCGAAGCAAAGCGAAAACGAGTTGAAAGCGGCACACGAGGAGCAGTTGAGGAAGTTGGAATTCGAAAGGAGAGAGTCCGAAAACCACCTGAACAACTCGATCGAACTCATTAAAAAGCAACTCTCTGACCAACTTGAAAACTCCACGTGTAACAACCAAGAACTCGAAGCCAAATACAACAGGGCGTTACAAGAGAATCAGCTTGAGAAGGCCCAGCTTGAAGACCAAATTAAAAACCACGTTTCGCAGAGGAATCTTTTAGAAGAAGAACATGGGAAGTACGTGAGCGAAAACGCCGAAATACTCAAGGGCCTGCACGCCAAAATCCAGGAGCAAGAGAAGATGCTGCTGGAGAAAGACGGGGCGTTTAAGAAGAGCCAAGACGAAGCCAGACGAAGCGCCTCGGATTTGAAGGAACAACTGGGGAAAGCTTGCGCGGATTTGCAGGGCAACCTCCTGGAGAGTGAGAAAAAAATTCACGAGCTTGTTCAAGACAACGAAACACTGAGGCAAAAATCGGGAGAGTTCGAGGTGAAATACTCGGAGCTCGTTGCGGCTTCGCAGCAAACGGAAACTCGCTTAAAATCAAGCCACGACGAGGAAGTAGCGAAGTTGCGAAACGAATTTTCCGAGAGGGAGACGCAATTGCAGAAATTCAAGGGCGAGCTTGAGCAAATGAAGGACGTGGAAGCCTCAAAAGTTCAAAAGGAAGAGGAGATAAGGCAACTCAAAACCGAACTGCAGATTAATCACCAGTTCGTCGAGAAACTGCGCAGGGAAAACCAGGAATTGCAAAGGAAGCAAGAAGACGTGAGCAAATTACAAGAGGAGCAATCAAAGCAATGTCTTGATTTGACTGAAAAATTAAACGAGTTGAGCGACGAGGCCAGCAAAACCAGCAAGGCACTTTACGAGTTGGAATCCGGCAATAATCTCTACGTAACGTTGCTGCAGTTGCTGCAGCTTACGGAAAAGCAAAAGAAAAATTTGATCGACCAAGTTGGAACGGCCACCAAAAATGAGGACGGTGAAAACTTTGCTAAACTCTTTAAAGTGGTTGATAGCATCAAGGTGGTGAGTTACCGCGATGAAGAGCAGGAACGGAAGCTCTCTGAGGCGAAAAGCGAAGTCGAATTGCTGCAGAAGATGCTTCAAGAATCCGATCTCAAGTTTAAGGCGCAAGAGGCTGAGAAGACTAGGTTACAAAATGAGCTGCTTAAGGTGAAGTGTGTTTCTTAAAATTTCCTTTTCTTTAATTTTTTTTTTCTTCAGGCTTCGGAAGTATCCAAAACAAGGAACGTCGTCGTGTCATCGAAAATACCCACCAAAGTTGACAATACTGTAAGTATGTGTTTTACTGTTATTATTAAGCAATCAATTAAAAAATTTTGATTTTTGATTTTGAGTTGGCAGTATTTGAATGTCATTAACAATTTGGTGATTTTGTGTTGAAATTTCTCTTGTCAAAATCCTAGAGATTTTATGACAGGTTCAGTGACATATCAATTTTGACTAAACCATGCAAGGTTTAATAATCCTTATAGGAATAAATAATTATTTCAGTTGTTTCTGTCATTTTGTGGTGACATCTGTCAAAAAATAATTAGCAATGAAAAAACATCGTTTTTGGCAAGAACAAATGAACGACGATCGGATTCCTGCCCCTTTTTTGGTAATAAGAAGAAAAGGAATAAGTGAAGCTTCTCTCTTCTTACTTTTTACCGTCGATCCGTTTTGTTTCTTGATTTATTTTTCGTGTCTTTCCGAGTAAGAAGTCGCGATTGTCCCAAATTTATTTCACAGTTGATTGTGTTTTGTTATTTTGTTTGTGAAGAACGAAGTCGAAATATTCGCTCTTAATTTGTTTCCTGCCGCAAAACTAAAAACGAAATGTTTTTCTTTTTAATATTCAAACAGTCGACCAAAACTTCGCACTTGTTAAACTTTCGATCGTCTTTTGTTTTGTTGCTGTTTTTTTTTTTTGTGAACAAAAAGGTAAAAATTCGTTTGGAATTCGGACGTCCCTTGTCATCTTAATTCATTTTCCATCGCAAAAGTGAAAACAAAAGCTTTCTTTTACGTCCAAATTGTCGATCATTTCTTAAATAATCGATCGTCTTTTGTTTTTTTTTTTTTTTGTCTGAAGAAGAATGTCGAAATTCGTTTACATCTTTTATCATAGATCGCTTTTGATTTATTTTCTGACTCAAAAGCGAAAACGTTTTTTCTTTCCAAAAATTTTGTTTCTTGCATCTTGTTAAACTATCGAACGTCTTTTGTTTTGTCATCGCTCTTAATTTATTTCCTGACGCAAAAATGAAAACGAAAGTTTTTTTTTTTACCTTCAAATGGTCGACAATTTTTTTTTGTTTCTTGCAGTTGATAAACAATCGATTGTCTTTTGTTACTTTTTTGTGAAAAAAAAAAAAAATTGAAATTCGATTGGAATTCGCGCGTTTATTGTCATCGCTCCTAACGCAATCCGAATCGTCGACCAATTTTTTGTTTCTTTCAGTTGTTGAACAATCGTTTGTCTTTTTTTGTTATTTCTATATGAAGAAGAAAGTCGAAATTCGATCAGAATTCGCACATCTTTTGTCATCGATAGCTCTTAATTTATTTTCCGACTCAAAAGTAAAATTTACTTTCTGACTCAAATCAAAAACGAAAGTTTTTTTTTACATCCAAATCGTCCATCACCTTTTTGTTTCTAACACTTGTTATAAAATCGATCGTCTTTTGTTTTGTTATTTTTGTATGAAGAAGAATGTCGAAATTCGTTTAGAATTTGTTATCGATCGCTCTTAATTGATCTTCGACTCAAAAGCAAAAACGAAAGTTTTTTTCTTCTTTTATGTCAAAATCGTCGACAAAAGTTTTTGTTTCTTGCGCTTGTTAAACTATCAGTCTTCTTTTGTTTTGTTATACGTATATTTAGGAAGAAAAAAGTCGCTTGGAATTCGTCTTTTGTTATTTATTTTCTAACGCAAAAATGAAAACGAAATCGGAATTCGCTTGTTTTTTGTCGTCGTTCTTGATTTACTTTCCGATGCAAAAGTAAAAACGAAAGGTTCTTTCTTTTACGTCAAAATCGTCGTTAAAAATTTTTGTTTCTTCATTTATTTGTCAAACAATCGATGAAAAAATCAAAAATCGAACGTCTTTTGTCATCAGTCGTTCTTAATCTATTTTCTGACTCAAAACGAAAGGTTTTTTCTTTACATCCAAATCGTCAACCAAAACTTTTGTTTCTTGTACTTGTTAAACTATCGATCGTCTTTTGTTTAGTTGTTATTTTTTTCTATGAAGGAAAATGTCGAAATTCGATTGAAATTCGAACGTCTTTTGTTCGTCTTTTTTTTTGTAAATAAATTAATTTTCTAACGCAAAAGTAAAAAACAAAGAGTTTCTTTTTTCTCATAGCCAAATCGTCGACCAAAAGTATTGTTTCTTTCACTCGTTAAACAATTGATCGTCGAAATTCGATTGAAATTCGAACACCTTTTATCATTGCTCTTAATTAATTAATTAATTTTTTAACGCAAAAGTGAAAACGACAGGTTTTGTTTTTTAATATCTAAGTTGTCCACCAAAATGTTTGTTTCTTGCATTTGTTAAACCAACAGTCGATCGTCTTTTGTTTCGTCGTTATTTTTTTTATGAAAAAGAAAGTCGAAATTCGATCAGCATTCGCTCTTAATTTATTTTCTGCCCCAAAAGTGAAAACGAAATGTTCCTTTTCATACCCTAATCGACCAAAATTTTCCATTTGTTAAACTAACGATCGTCTTTTGTTTTCTTGTTTTCTTATGAAGAAGAAAGTCGAAATGCGATTGGATTTGGAATTAGAACGTCTTTAATCATCGTTTTTAATTTATTTTCTAACGCAGAAGTGAAATCGAAAGTTTCTTTTTACATCCAAATCGTCGATCAAGTTTTTTTTTTTTATTTCTTGCATTCGTCTTTTGCTTTGTTGTTGCTTTTTTTTAATGAAGAAGAAATCGAAATTCGATTGGAATTCGAACGTCTTTTGTCACATCGCGCTTGATTTATTTTCTGATGCAAAAGTGAAGAAACTCGAAGTATTTTTTACATCCAAATTGTTGTATCGAAATTTTTGTTTCTTGTATTTGTTTTGTTCAAGAATCGATCGTCTTTCGTTGCCGATCAGTGTTGCCAATCCAAATTGTCGATCAAAAATGTTGTTTCTTGCTCTCCAACGTCTTTTGTTTTTATCTTTTTTTATGAAGAAAATTTATTTTCCGACGCAAAAGAAAAAAAACGAAAGATTTTTTTTTATTATCGTGGACCGTTTTCTTTCTTATGTTCCTTGCATTTGTTAAACAATCGATGGTCTTTTGTTTATGTTTTTGACAGAAACCATCAACACATCAACTCACGTTTTTTTTTTTTTGAAATTTTATACTCAGAGGTCAGTGTTGCCAATCTAAATTGGCGATCAAAATTTTAGTTTCTTGCATTTGTTTTGTTCAACAATCGATCGCCTTTTGTTTTTATTTTTTTTTACGAAGAAAATTTACTCTCTGACGTAAAAGAAAAAGCTAAAGATTTCTTTTTATTATCGTGGACCGTTTCTTTTGGTTGTTCCTTCTTGCATTTGTTAAACGATCGATCATATTTTGTTTATGTTTTTGACAAAAACCATCAACACATCAACTCACGTTTTCTTTTGAAATTTCATGCTTAGAGATCAGTGTTGCCAATAAAAATTGTCGGATCAAAAATTTTAGTTTCTTTACTTGTTTTGTTCAACAATCGATCGTCTTTTGTTTTTATTTTTTTACGAAGAAAATTTACTCTCTGACGTAAAAGAGAAAACGAAAAATTTCTTTTTATTATCGTGGACCGTTTCCTTTGATTGTTCCTTCTTGCATTTGTTAAGCGATCGATCGTCTTTTGTTTATGTTTTTGACAGAAACCATCAACGCATCAACTCACGTTTTCTTTTGAAATTTCATGCTCAGACGTCAGTGTTGCCAATCCAAATTGTCAGATCAAAAATTTTAGTTTCTCGCATTTGTTTTGTTCAACAATCGATCGTCTTTTGTTTTATATTGAGGTTAGTGTTGCCAATACTGATACGCTTAAATAGAGGCATTTAAAACGTATTCAAAGAAGTGCAAATATGATTTTGTTTTTCTCGGCATTTGTTTCAAGTAAAATTTTTAGTGAATTATTTAAGTTAATTGTTTTGAAAATACCTATTGGCAACACTGGCCGTGAAAGACAGAATAAAAATTAGATTATAAGTTGACGCCGAAAAGAAAAATACTAATTTTAGTTGCCTTTTCACCACGTAGTCTTTAAAATTATTTGAAACACTTTAATTTAACCTAATTTTTTTAGACATTCTAATGTCAGTGTTGCCAATATTGTGAATTATTGCCAATTCTTTTCAGACTAAAGCTTTAAATAATAACAATGTGGTGAGTAACGAGCAGTTATTGGAAGAGAAATTGTTAGCCGAAAGCCAAGTGGCCTTCCTCAATTCTATAATCGTCGATATACAGAAGAAGAATGAGGAACAGAAAATGAGGATTGAACTGTTGGAGTCTGGATACAGTCCGGCAGCTGTCGAAGAGTTGAAATTGTGAGTCATTTTCTTAACTTATTCATTTGTTCACAGGGTATTACTAAAAATTACAGGAAAATCCTGTTCATTTTGAACATTTATTACAAAGTAACTCTGCAAGGCTATACTGCCAACCTAACAACAAATTTAAATGGCGGTAAATTTAAAATTATGGATTGTTACAATAATTCAGAGTCATTTTTATGACTTGTAATATATTTTTAATTGTTTAGAATTGGACTAGGTGAAAGACAGTTACCCCCAAGAATGTACTGTGATATTTGTGAAGAATTCGATTTGCACGAGACAGAAGATTGCCCACAACAAGCGACAGATGACGCCCCTGCCCCTAGCAATAAACCACCGAAGGAAAGGCCACCTGAAAGGCCTTACTGTGAGATATGTGAAGGTATGGCACAACTTCCATCATTTTTTTTCTTCTTAGCTTGGCCCTTAATTCACACCTTTTTTTTTCAGTGTTTGGGCACAGTACTGAAGACTGCAACGACGATCAAACCTTTTAATTAAACACTTGGCTTCTGTATAGCAAGTTGTGTAGCAACCAGTGCGTACGAATCTTAAGTAATGTAGATAAGAAGTAATCGAGATCTGTAAAAAAATCTATTTGTATATTTGAACTTGTTAATTTTAAAGTTGCCGTTGTAGATAATGAATTGTAATTGTTGTAAAAAAAAAATGTTACGGTTTAAATTGTTACTACAGCGATTGACAATAATGTTGGCTGAATCTAATGTTATGCTGTTAACATGCTGCTGCATAGTTGCAACTAAAGTAATTTAAGAGAACTTTAGTTTATTTATTTGTACTTCATGTGGTATTCCAATAAAAAAGGAGAAAAAGGAACTTCTCCGACAGGTGAAATGATTTTTTTTTTATTATTAGGTGTGTAAGTGTTTCAAAATATGCGATTTTTTTGGTGATCTGCCAACACTGTCATTGTTATTTTAAATCCAAAGTTTTCTCGTGGCGATTAGAAACGGCTTTAAAAGAATTGATTTTGATTGATTGAACAGAGATTGTTTGTTTTTTCGAAACGAAAAACTCTTTAAAAAATTGATAAAATAAGAAATGATGTTTGTATTTATTTTTACTGATCTGGCAACGCTGTTGGTATTATTGTTAAATTGTTAAATACAAGCTATTACTGTGCCTGGAAATTTTATCTGAATGTGTGTCTGCAGGTGAGTAACATTCTCCTTTTAAAAATGGACAGTAAAAAAACGAAATAAAAAAAATTATATTTACAAAGAATTCTTTGATCATCTGGCAACACTGCTGTCAGTACTTAAAGTGTTGAAACAAAGTGAGAGATAGAGAGAACAAAAGTGACCACGTGTGAAACTTCAACTTCATCCGTATCCATTGTTTCATCGATTAAAAAACGCCTAGATAGGACATTGACGCTAATTTTTCGCAGAAATCCACTTGATTTACGTCAAAATCAAACGTCAGTTAGCAGAGCTTTTATTGTACACCAGTTCAAATACCTGGAGGAACTTTTTACATGCCCTGATATTTTCTGCCATTATCGTTTTCATAAGAGATGAACTCTGCGTCATCAATCACCGAAGTAAAAACCGACAGATATTTCAGTGTTATTTCCTCTTGAATGGCGAATAAGAAAAAGAGGATAGAGTTATGCTTTGCATGTCTTTTACTTCAACGCCAGTTTATGATGACGCAGAGCTCATCTCTAATGAAAACGATAAGAAAACGCGAATTTCCCACATGTCTGGCAACATTGCCCTGAGCTATTCCGCCCCCTCCCCAAAACTCCCTGGCTTTAACCCCCCGGGACGTCAGAGTTTTAATTAGAAGCAGCGCGTTCATAATGGTGTCCTATCTGTGTGTTCTTAATCTGTATTACTTTGCCAATTTATTATGGTTAAGTAATTAATCATTTCCTACATGTCTTGAAATTGAAAAACAAATGACAGTCGACGTAAGAGATTTATATAAAAAAAAAAGAAATAAAACGAGCGACAATGGGAAAAGATAAATAAAATTTTTAAAAAGTACGAAATACGTAATCCAATTTAATAAATGAAAACAAAAGACAATCGATTTTACTACGCAATTTACTAGAATAAAATTAAAAAGAAAAAAAAATTAAAACAACAATGAGAAAGCGATACAAATAATAATAATAAATTTTTTTAAAATAATAATAAGAAATAATAAAAACAATTGATTTTACGACACAATAGAATAAAATTTAAAAATAAATGAAAACAATGAAAAAGAAATAAAAGAATTAAAAAAATAATAAAATTTAAATAATAATAAAAACAAAAGACAATCGATTTTATGACAACGTAATGAATTAAAAATTAAAAAATAAATAAATAAAACAAACGACAAAAAATAGAATTAAAAAAAGTACAAAATTACGAAATTTAAATAACAATAATAGAAATAAAAGACATTCGATTTTACAGCACAATTCAAAAGATTAATAAATTTTATAAAATTAAAAATAACGAAATTTAAATCATATTAAAAACAAAAAACAATTGATTTTACGATGCAGTAGAATAAAATTAAAAAAAAAATAAAAATGATGACAAAGCAAAAGAAATAATACAATTAAAAAAAGAACAAATAATTAAATTTAAATAATAATAAAAGCAAAAGACGATCAATTTTAGGACAATGTGATAAATTAAAATTAAAAAAAATAAATAAATAAAACAAAGACGACGAAGCAAAAGAAAAAATAGAATTAAAAAAAATAGAAAATTATGAAATTTAAATAATAAAAACAAAAGACAATCGATTTTATGACAACGTAATAGATTAAAAATTTTTTTTAAAAATTAAAACAAGAACGAGAAAGCAAAAGAAAAAATAGAAATAAAAAAATATGAAATTATGAAATTTAAATAATAATAATACAAACAAAAGACATTCGATTTTACATCACAATTCAGTAGATTAATAAATTTTACAAAATAAAAAATAATGAAATTTAAATAATAATAAAAACAAAAGACAGTTGATTTTACGTTGCAGTAGAATAAAATTTAAAAAAAAATAAATAAAACAAAAACGACGATGCAAAAGAAAAAATAGAATTAAAAAAAATAGAAAATTATGAAATTTAAATAATAAAAACAAATGACAATCGATTTTATGCCAACGTAATAGATTAATTTTTTTTAAATTAAACAAGATCCAGAAAGTAAAAGAAAAAATAAAATTAAAAAAAATACAAAATTTAATAAATTTAAATAATAATAATAATACAAACAAAAGACATTCGATTTTACACCACAATTCGGTAGATTAATAAATTAAAAAAATATATGAAAACGATGAGAAAGCAAAAGAGATAATAAAGTTTTGCAAAAAAAATAAAGAAATTTAAATAATAATAAAAACAAAAGACAGTTGATTTTACAACATAATTTAATAGAATAAAATTTAAAAAAAAAATGAAAACCATGTCAATGCAAAAGAATAGAATTTAAAAGAAATACGAAATTATGAAATTTAAAAAATAAAAATACAAACAAAAGAAACTCGATTTTACGAATAAATAAAATTTTACAAAATAGAAAATTAAAAGAAATTTAAATGATGATAATAAAAACAAAAGACAATTGATTTTACGACCCAATTTAATGGAATAAAGTTTTTTAAAAAAATGAAAACGATGACAAGGAATTTAAAAAGATACGAAATTATAAAATTTAAATAATAATAAAAACAAAAGACGTTCGATTTTACAGCCAGCACAATTCAGAAGAGAAACCAAAAGAAATAATAAATTTTTTTTTAAATAAGAAATAATCAAATTTAAATGCTAAAGAAGTAATAGAATTAAAAAAGAAACAAACGAAACAATGAAATTTAATAATAAAAAAACAAAAGACAATCGATTTTATGACAAGGTAATAGATTTAAAAAAATTTTAAAAATTAAAACAAGATCGAGAAAGCAAAACAAACAAAGGACATTCGATTTTACACTACAATTCAGTACATTAATAAATTAAAAAAAAAAAAAATGAAAACGAGAAAGCAAAAGAGATAATAAAATTTTACAAAATAAAAGATAATGAAATTTAAATAATAATAAAAACAAAAGACACAATTTAATAGAACAAAATTTAAAAAAAAAACGAAAACGATGACAAACCAAAGGAATAGAATTTTAAAAAAACAAACTCTATATCTTTAGAACTTGAAAATGAAATTTAAATAATAATAAAAGGCAAAGGACAGACCACGCGATCATTTAAATTGTTAATTAGAGTAGGCTGTGGGTTTTGAATTAGATTGGCAACACTATCTGTTGACAGCTCAATTTGTATTTGAATTGTCAAAGTGACGAATTTGAAAACACGAAACGGCGAGTTGACAGTTGTACCGAAAGCCGGGGGCGAACACCTTTCGACATTTGCTATGATTGTCAATAAGACTGCATCATTTTCTAGTGTTTCATTTCCTTTAAATTAAAACGATTGAATATGAGAACCATAAAACGTCAAAATATTTACATAACCTCTAATTTACACAGCGAGTCGATAGGCAAGGTGAGCCAGTGTTGCCAGATGTCGTTGACAACTGCCAGTTGTCGTCACAACTGCCAAATTTGAAGAAAATTATACTACAAACAGGATTTTATTATGATAGAAAACAAAAGAAAAATAAGAAAAAAATGTACAAATTTTAATAAAAATAGGAACTTTTTAACTTAAATATCAAAATGAACATTATTTCTTTAAACTTGTCAATAAATAATTAATTAATAGAAAACAATTTCATTTCAGCGTTATCAATTTCTTTACTTAGTTTCTATGGTCCGTATTCTCATCCTATGATTAGAATCGTGGTTAAAATAAACAAGGAACGATGTAGCTTTAAGTCTATTTAACGTGTAAGAGAGGGATGAACGAGGGCTATTAAGGGAATTCAACACGTTATTATTAGCGTATTAAACTACCGTGCATTCAATTAAATTCCTAATTAAAGTAGGCCATGACTTCAGTATTTTTTTTCCCCGAAAGGTTAGTGACACTGATAGCTGTCCAATTAATTGCTTGTGCTAACATAACCTCCCAACACTTGGCGAACACGTCTGTGCATTCAAGAAGAAGGACAACATTTTCAGCGTTAATGCTGTTTTGAATTGAAGTAATTAAGTGTTTCTTTGAATTTTGAGATTATGTGATGTCATGATTAGATAATATGACAGACACTGACAGTTATTGACAACAGTCGCTCATTCTTGTATTGAGCGTCGACAACTTTATAAAAAAATCACAGCTTACTTTAATGAGGAATTCATTTGAAGGCATGCTATTAAGTTTCGTTAAGAGATTATAAAATACGTTAGAATTAATTCTAGAAAATGTTCTGGTTGGTACCACTGCGCCCGAACACTCAACACACGCCCAAAACAAGTTAACCTTCAAAAGTTCAGTGACATTCGGTTTTCGGTGTCGATATTTCGTGTGTTGGCAGTGACGTTCACAAATGTCAGATTTGTCAGACCATAACCTGTAATAAGGCCGCAGTAATTTCGCCGAGTTGGTTTCATGCGAACGGTGCACGGCGAGGGCGAAAGTGACTCGACCTGAAAGTGAAAGCTGCCGCGATGACACGGTGCAGCGAATACATAAAAACCGAGTTCCCGTTAATCGACGACGACCTCAAGCAATACGTGGAGGGTTGGTATCTATGTAGATGTGCCCCGACGTTTTATTAATCGAGACGTTTCAGATGTGCTGGAAAACGGGGCGGACGACTTCGAAGATGGTGAAGAGATATACGAGGCGGTCGGTGAAGTCTTGCACGAAATCTCAAACGATAAGACGCAGGAGGAAATTAAGTACGCCTTCACCAAGCTTCTTTCCTTCACTAATTCGAGTGCTTTCAGGAAAGTATGTGATAAATTATTGAAAATGTTGAAACCAAATAACGAGGATAGTAATAGGAATGGATTAACAAAGGTATTGAACGCTCCCGTACATTTAGGATCGATGGCTGCGAATTTAGAAAGTAATGTTGATGATATTAAAAGTATTTGGGTGACACAGAGGGATGACACTTTGGTAAGAATTTACAATTTTGTTTGTATTTCCAATTTTTCAATTGATTTTGATTGTCTCAAATATTTCTAAACAAGTTTTAATAACTTGCTTTTTATTAATTTTTAAGAAAGTGGACGCGAAGAAATTAGAAAAGGCGAAGGCTAAACTGCAGGAGAAACAAGAGAAACGCTCAAAAGATGGAGTTAAAACGCCCACTGTGTCGAAGATAGAATCGGCAACTGCATCACAGGTTTGAAACATTTACTTTGCTTCTGATAGTGAAAAAGGAAATTGCGTTTTGAAAATTTGGAAGAAAATCACAAAGTGACGAGCCGCATCAAATTATTTAAATAAATGAAATTGAATTCAATTTTAATGTGGCTCGTGGCTTAGATACTTTTTCTCTGTCAATTTTTCAAATCAAATCACAACATTGTGATTGTGATTTCCTAATAAGAAATACAGTTTTCTCTCATAAAAGAAAACATTACGTTGGTCATTATTATTATGAGCATAATACAGAGTGAGCAGATTCAACTCATCTGGATTGGTAACAAATAAGTCCCTAGAAGACAGAAAAAAATTTGTGTTCTACAGTTTGCAAGCTTAATTAAACTTTGCTTGCCTTTTACTTCGTGTTTTAAATAATTTCCAACTGTCATTTCAAAGTCTAATGGCCAGTTGCACCAATCCCTTAAGCATGACTTAAGCTGAGCTCAAATTTATAAATGTGACATTTGACGTTTTACATTATGTAAGTCATATCTAAGTGACATGTAAAGCTAAGCAGAGCTTAAGTGGTTGGTGCAGCTGGCCATAAATTACTTAGTTTGTTACCTGTCAGTGTCAAAATTCTAGGATTTCTGTTGGCACCCTGCTAAATATTCAAAGTGGTCAAGAATAACTGTTTGAGTTGGCAATACAATTAATGACCCCTTGCACCAAGCACTTAAGCTGAGCTTGAATTTAAGTGGGGTTTATAATGTGACATTTTTAGGTTACACAGCATCGTGTAAGTCATAGTCTAAGTGACCCTTAAAGTTAAGTTGAGCTTAAGTGCTTGGTGCAAATGGCCATTAGAGCATTTCTATATTCGGTTATTTGCAATACTGCAACCGGATATATTTTTTGTTGGTTTATTTGACGCGACCTGAACAGCGCCATCTAGGTTATGTGGATAAAAATTGCGTTTAAATTTGAATTCGAACTGTCAAATGACGCTTGTATAGTGACGGCTGTCAGTGTCAGGCCGTCAACAACCGGAAGTTACTCCAGTTGTACCATTTAAAAATAAAAACCAACTCAAACAGTGATTCTTGATCACTTTGTAGAAGTTTTTTAACATTCAGATAACAGGTACCAACATCAGAAACATTTGACAGGTATTATAAAGCAAAAAAAAGAATATAATACATGATCATAAGAAAGAAACTGTTAAATATTCAAAGGATGTTAAATGTTTACAAAATTTAAGCAGTCTTGCAAACTGTAAAACACAAATTTTCTTCAATCATCTAGTTACCTTTTTTTTTAACCTAAATTCATGTTTTCATGAATTATCTTAGACAGCCTGAAACAATTTCAGAAAATTTGTAATTGCTTTGAATATTTGCTGACTTCAGATTTGAGTGCTTGTTGCAGCAGGGCAATGTTTCCCCCTTTTTTTAATATTCTCTGAAAATTTCAGACTGAATTCCGAACCGTCGATTTTCATTTGTTTTTCGTTCATCTTACTCTTCGTATTTTGTTGTTTGTTTATTCGAATTAATTAATTTTTCGCGTTTCATTCTTAAAGCCTCTCCTTCGCCTTTGATTCCCAAAGGATTTCTTCTTCTTTGATTCCCAGAGGATTCCTTCTTCTTTCATTCCCAAATGCTTTTCGCCGGACAGCCATCGACTTTTCATTTGTTTTTTTTTTGTCTAGCTTATTTCATTGTTTTTTATTTGAGTTTTCTTTTGTTTCTCTTCGTCAAAACAACTGACATTTCGTGCAATCTCTTCTTGATACTTTTGCTTAGCCTTTTCTTATTATCACACGCCGGAGGAGGATCGTCGATATTATTTTGTTTTTCGTCGATTTTTCTTCCTTTCTTTTTCGTCCGTCTCATACTCTTGGTATTTTATTGTTTGTTTCTTTTTTTTTTCGAAGTAATTAATGTTGCGCGTCTCATTGACGTTTCTGAAAGTTTCTTCTTCGTCTTTGATTCCCAAAGATTCTTCACTTGTTTTTTGTTGTCCAGCTTATTTTCTTCTTTGGGCTTTCGCTATCTTTTGTTATTCTCACACGCCGGTTGAGAATCGTCGATATTTTGTTTTTGTAGATTTTTCTTCCTTTGTTTTTCGTTACGCTTCGTGTTTGTTGTTTGTTTCATTCCTATTTTGTTTCTTTCTTTCGAATTAATGAATTTTCCGCGTCTCTTTCATTATTTTTTGTTTTAGTTTTCTTTTGTTTCCCTTCGTCAAATTATCTGGCATTTCGTGAAATATTTTCTTCAGTCTTTTGTTATTCTCAGAGAATGGTGGAGAATCGTCGTTATTATTTTGTTTTTCGTAGTTTATTCATTTGTTTCTTTTTGTCCGACTTCCATGTCACTGTTTACACGAGTCTTCTTTTGTTTCTCTTAATTAATTCGCTTTCTGAATTATTTGTTTTTGTTTTTGTTTTTTTTTTTTTGGCCGTTCGATTCCCTTACATTCCGAGCGTCGATTTTCTTTTGTTTTTCGTCCATCTTAATTACCTCAGTTCTTTTTGTCAAATTATTATTTTTTTATTTTGTCGGCGCTATTCGTAGTTTCTTCTGTTTTCTCGTCTGTTTTTGTTGTTGTTCGCCTCCTTTCCTCCGTTATTTTATTTAAGTTATCTTTGCTCTTTTCGTCGATCTTTTTTTGTTTCTCATTGCACCCCGATCTTGACACAATCAATGCAAAAAAGATAAATGAAACGAGACGACGTACAAAGGGAAATAGAAAACGTAAAGAGGAAATCGAAAACTGAATTAAACAAATTTTGACAGTTGGAAATAATAATAAAGAAAAGAGAAAAACAAACAAAACTGAAAAAAATCAAAACAATTGAAATTATGGAGGAAGAAGAAAAACAGATGAGAAAAACAAAAGAAAATCGAAACATAAGTCACGTATGTTGCAGGTTTTGACATTTGTTTGTAATTTTGTCATAATCACACAATTGCTGACATAGACATTTGTTATTTTATTTATTGCACTTCTTCTAAGACTCATCAGCAAATATAATTCTGAGCAATCAGCTGCAAATGAACTCACGAACCTTATCTGAACGGTGTTTTTTTTTTAATAAAGATTCTCAAGGAAATTTGAGTCGATCCAAGGTTCCTCTTGGATCGTACATGTACATAAGTCATCTGCTCGATCTGTGTCCTTATTTTTTTAATTTGGTAGAGGCCAGTGGGAAGAAAGCAAACAAAAACGAAATTATTTTTAAAATTTTTATTTGATTAACAATTAAGGTGACCTTCAAATTAGACGGGGGACTTAAGATAAGGAAAGTGATGCACTCAACAAAATTAAAGAAAAGCAATAATAATAATAACATTGCGCAATATTTTGCAAAAAATAATAGTAATGTGCTTGTTTCTCTCTAGAATCAGAAATGTTTTTGAATAAAAATAAAAACCTTGCAGAATAGTTTGTAGTGCATTACTTAACAGGATTTTTTATGCAAAAATATTTCTTCTTGTAAAGAGAAAATACATAGACATTTTTCATATATATTACAAAATATTGCACAATGTTATCATTTGTTTACTTTTGTTGTGAGCATCATGTATCTAGTAAGATAAATATTGATTTTACTTGTATTAAAGAAAGTTCAAAATTGCAAAGAGAAATTCGCAATATCATACATTGTTTTTATTTACGCTTGGTCTGTAAGAGCGTAGTTTTTTTTTCTTGAAAAATTCAGTCAATTTGAATATGAATTTCTGAAATTTGAGAAGGATCGATGTGAACCTGCAGGAGTGGATTGAGACTAACGAACCTTTAGGTGGGAGGAGGGGTCTTTTGGACATCAATTAACTATTTGTTGCCGAAATAAGATCTATGTTATATTATTACTTAATTTTTTTACATTTTTCTTAACTTTTCTAAACTTTTGCAATGTCTGGAAGTCTTGTTGACATTTTTTGAACAGTTACCAAGCAACTTACTGTACCTTAGCAGTTATTCGTTAAACATTGCATTTTTTTACTTATATTTATTTCTTACTATAAAAAAAATCTACATTGTTTTGGACATAGTATTGTGAAGGTCATCATTGCACATTTAGAAATAATTAAGAAGATCGTTTTTAATTAATTTCAACATGCAAAATATTATTTTGTAAACACCTCAGCAACAAGTCATTATCGTTTTAAGAATGAAAAAAGTCACCTTTGTACGTTGATTATTACAAACTAAACGTGTATGTGGTTTAAATGAATTAAAAATCAAATTCCACAGGTAACAAGCAAAAAAGAAAGCAAAATGGAAGCGAAGGGCAGCAACAGGACGCAAGACATCCGCATCGAAAACTTCGACATCGCATACGGAGACAGGTAACTTCTTCCAAAAACCACCCTTCACAGAACCCCCTGCAGGTGAAATTTCAGGATACTATTACAAGGAGCCGACATCACGCTGGCCTTTGGTAGAAGGTACGGCTTCGTCGGCCGAAACGGATTAGGCAAAACCACCCTGCTGCGTTTGATATCGAGCGGACAACTGCGAATTCCATCGCACATCTCAATTCTACACGTAGAACAGGAAGTAACAGGTGATGACACCATAGCTATAGACAGCGTTCTAGAATGTGATATCGTCCGTGAGGACCTCATGAGAAGAGAGCGTGAACTGAGCGCTGCAATTAATTCAGGGTACGGTGATGATTCTTTTTTTTTTTGTTTTGTACTTAAGCTGAAAGCTTATTTTAGATCGAGCGATCCTGCGTTATCTCAAGAATTAACGGAAGTGTATGCACAGCTGGAAAACATCGAGGCGGATAAAGCCCCCGCAAGAGCTTCAATTATACTCAACGGGTTGGGTTTCAACAAGGTCATGCAGACCCAACCGACTAAAACGTTTTCCGGGGGTTGGAGGATGCGACTGGCTTTAGCAAGGGCCTTATTCTCAAGGTACGCCTAATTACTCAAATAAAATAGTACAACAAAAACAAGTTTCTAATTAAATATGTTAAAAACAAACTTTGTAATCGACAAGTCCGTTGAAACGTAAGAATCGTGTACATACAGTGGTTGGCGCTTCACTCGTAAGGGGTAAGCTTTGAAATTTGGTATTTCGGCAGAAAAACGATTGCTTGAGGGCACACGCATATTATCTTTTTGAAAATGTGTATGCATTTGTTTATATTTATTAATAATTCAACCCCGAAAAATCTCCGACATATTTTGAATTCACGTTTTTGTAAAAAATAAAAAAGTCATTTAAAAAATGATATACACTCGCCCTAGTAGAGATCGCACCGTACACGTCATAAAATTTCAGAAAAAAATTATTAATAAGACAGAGAAGTCACATGAAAATTCGTAAGAAATAGCCGTTGATTAGTGCTGCCATCTGACAAAAAATATTAGGACTAACTAGTGGGTACATTCCAAACAAGAATTAAGTGCGCCAGGTAAGCAGTGTTGACAGAAAACATACTTCTTTTGATTTTAATGTAATGTAATGTAATGATTTCTGCGTAAGTAGACGATAAACAAAATAAAAGACGGTCGCTGTCACAGCTCAATTCTATCGTGCGGCCAAAAACTTCCACGTTTGGAGTTAGCGTGAGTTCGGTAAAAGTACGTCGGTGCTGCAATCAACTGATCTCGCCTATTTTATTTGGCATTTTAATATAAGTAAAGATATACCGTGTTTCTTGGTATCTCACGTTCTCACGTTTGGGGTTGGCTCTGGTTTAATCAACGTTTGTGAATTTTTGGTCATAAACAGTTGGTCTCACCTAATTTGACGTTTTAAGGTTAAGTACAATAATTAATTCTTAAGATAATTTTAGGGTGCATTGAGTCCGGTGGAGGGCATTTTAATCACCTTTTAAAATTAAGTTAATAATTTAGTGGCAAGAGTAAAGTCGTAAAATCAGTTCACAACTCCGATTTACTTTACCGTTTATTTGTGCTCATATTGTAAATAAGTAGAAAGTAAAGACATAAGATCGTGTTTGTTGCCTATCTCAAGTTATGGCCAACTCCAAACGTGAAAGTTTTTGAACGCATGATATATTTTTCTTCGTAAAAAGAAAATCAAAAGTTCCTTCATCGAAAAAAATTATAATAATAAGAAACAAAAGACAACGGCTTCATTTTCTTATCTCGCAGTAAGACGAGAAAAACAAACACACGACGATCTTTCATACGATGGAGAAAAACAAAAACGAAAGACGAGCGATTTCACGATTTCGGCTTTTTCTGCACGAAAAACAAAAGACGACAATCTCAACTTCTTACCTCAGAAAACAAAAACAGGAAGAATTTTTTCATAAAGCGGAGAAAAACAAACGCTGACAATTTCGACTTCATACAAAGACAAGAAAAACAAAAACAGGACGACTTTTCACTAAGCGGAGAAAAACTAAAGACGATCGATTTCAAAATTCTGCAAAAAAAGATGCAAAACAAAAGACAACAATTTCAACGTCTTACCTCATAGTACGACAGAAAAACAAAAAACAAAAACAAGACGACTTTTGTCATAAAGTGAAAACGAAAGACGATCGATTTCACAATTTCATTTTTTTTTCTGGTAAAAAACACGAAAAACAAAAGACGACAATTTCTTACCTCAAAAACAAAAACAGGAGAAAAATAAAAACAAAAGACGATCGATTTGACAACTTCATTTTTTTCTGCAAAAAAAAAGACGAAAAACAAAAACTGGACGACTTTTCACAGAGCGGAGAAAAACAAAAACAAAAGACGATCGGTTTCATCTTTGTCTATAAAAAAAAGAGACGAAAAACAAAAGACTACAATTTCAACGTCTTACCTCATAGTACGACAGAAAAACAAAAAACAAAAACAAGATGGAGAAAAACAAAAATGAAAGACGATCGATTTCACAATTTCATTTTTTTCTGCAAAAAAAGAGAGACGAAAAACAAAAGACAATTTGACAACTTCATCTTTGTCTGCAAAAAAAAAACACGAAAAACAAAAGACGACAATTTGAACGTCTTACCACAGAAAACAAAAACAAAACAATTTTTTATAAAGCGGGGAAAAACAAAAGCTGGCAATTTCAACTTCTTACGTCATAGTAAGACAAAACAAACAAAAGCAGGACGACTTTTCACAAAGCGAAGAAAAACAAAAACAAAAGACGATCGATTTCACAACTTCATCTTTGTCTGCAAAAAAAGAGAGACGAAAAACAAAAGACAATTTTAACATCTTACCTCATAGTACGACAAAAAAAACAAAAAAACAAAATCAAAACGACTTTTTTCATAAGGCAGAGGAAAACAAAAACGAGAGACAATCGATTTCACAATTTCGGCTTTTTTTGCAAAAAAAAAACGAGAAACAAATGACGACAATATCACTTTACCTCATAGTAAGACAAGAAAAACAAAAACAGGACGACCTTTTACAAAGCGGAGGAAAACAAAAACAAAAGACGATCGATTTCACAATTTCAGCTTTTCTGCAAAAAAAAAAACACCAAAAACAAAAGCTGACAATTTCAACTTCATAGTAAAACGAGATAAACAAAAACAGGACGACTTTTCACAAAGCGAAGAAAAACAGAAACAAAAGACGATCGATTTCACAACTTCATTTTTTCTGCAAAAAAAAGACAAAAACAAAAGACGATAATTTCAACTTCTTGCCTCAAAAAACAAAAGCAGAACGACTTTTTTCATAAAGCGAGGAAAAAGAAAAGCCGACTTCAACTTCTTATCTCATATTAGGGCAGAAAACAAAAACGAAAGACGGTCGATTTCACAACGAAAAAGTTGTGATGTGGCATTTGAAGCCTTTGAAGTGCCAACAAATGTCGCTATATATGTTGTCGCCAACCTAATAAAATAAAATTTCGGATTCTTTAATGAGCAAACCCATAATTGATTAAAGTAACAAAATTAGAAAATAAATATTTTTAATTTCAATTTGTAGGCCGGACTTATTATTACTGGATGAACCTACGAACATGTTGGACATAAAGGCCATAATCTGGCTGGAGAATTACTTGCAGAACTGGCCCACCACGCTCCTGGTAGTTTCGCACGACCGTAACTTCCTGGACACTGTCCCGACGGACGTTTTACATTTACACTCGCAGAGAATTGAATCTTACAGGTCGGTATTTGGGCCCTTCGGTCTTTTGTTTTCATTGAAAGGGGTTTTAGGGGAAATTACGAACAGTTTATGAAAACGAAAACTGAAAAGCACAAGAACCAGCAGCGAGAGTACGAGGCACAGCAACAGCACAGGGCGCACGTGCAAGAATTCATAGACAGGTTTCGGTACAATGCAAATCGAGCATCTTCCGTACAATCCAAGATTAAGATGCTAGAAAAATTGTAAGTCCAGTCCCTCCCAAAAATTTCTTTCTTGTGATGTTTCAATTTAGGCCCGAGCTGAAACCTATCGAGAAGGAACTCGAAGTGGTACTGAGGTTCCCCGAGACCGAGCCGCTTTCACCCCCGATTTTGCAGCTCAACGAGGTCACTTTCTGGTACGTTCCAGATCGAGTTGTGTTCAGCAACGTGAATTTAGGTGCGAGTTTGGATTCGAGGATCTGCATTGTGAGTGACGAAACCCTTTCGGTGGATCGCTCGGTTTAAACCAGTGTGCGTTGCAGGTCGGTGATAATGGAGCGGGCAAAACGACCCTGTTGAAGATAATAATGGGGTTATTAAATCCGACATCAGGAATCAGGAGTACCCACAGGAATTTGAAGTTCGGATACTTCAGTCAACATCACGTCGAACAGCTTGACATGAATGTCAATTCTGTTGAGCTTTTACAGCAGAGTTATCCTGGTAAGTACGAGTTTAAGTTCAAGCTTAAACCCTACTCTGTCAGTAGAGCAGGTGACGCTTAATCTCAAGGTCGTGGATTTGGAACGCACGTTGGGCGCCATTTATTTATTTTTTCCTACCCTTAACTATGGGCATTGAGCGTCCCAAATCAATTTATTTTTTTTTAAGGGAAAGTGAGTGCGTTAATAGAACTTATTTTCAGGTAAACCCATTGAGGAATACAGGAGGCAACTGGGCAGTTTTGGGATTTCTGGTGACCTTGCTTTACAGACTGTGGGGAGTCTTTCAGGGGGTCAGAAGTCACGGGTTGCTTTCTCACGTATGTGCATGGGTAGACCTAACTTCCTCGTGCTTGATGAACCCACCAATCACTTAGACATTGAAACGATCGAGGCATTAGGGAAAGCCATAAATAAATACAATGTAAAGTTATTTTTTGTTTTGCACTAACATACATAAAGCACTCGCAGAGTATCTTCATCTTGTTTTAACCTGTAATGACAGGGGATGGAGATACTCCCAGTGTTCTGGAGAAGTATTAAATAAAAAGGGTTTGTTTTAGGGTGGTGTAATATTAGTTTCTCACGACGAACGTCTCATACGAATGGTCTGCAGGGAGCTGTGGGTCTGTGGGAGCGGTTCTGTAAAGAGCATCGAGGGTGGTTTCGACGAATACAGGAAAATAGTAGAGCAAGAATTGGAAGCGCAGTCGAAATAACAACGCAGACTGGAAAACCGTGATTTCTAGATTAATTTAGATAATTATTTTTTTTCTCGTTAATTGTAATATGAATTGTGCCTGTTTGTATAATCCGTTTTGTGTAACTTGCATTATTTATAACCGAATGTTTTCGAAATGAAACCGCATAGCATTTCACCACCTTTAACCTGTTTCGTGAGGGCGACGCTTTCTTTGTAATAAACGTAACGTGGGGGGCGCACCCTTGAAGTTTTTCGCCGAAAGACTCCAAAGGTGATCGATCGATAACAAAAAAATGAAGAGTGTACATAATTTATGAAATCATGTAAACAACATCTTTTATATAAAAACCTGAAGTACATCTGGTTAAATATAGTATTCTGATTCCACTAATTTTCTTGAATATTTACATAATTTAATTTATCACACAAAGTAATACCTACACGTAAAAAATTAGTTTTTTAATTTAAAGCCCGGGGATGTCCCGTATGAAAACTTCTCAAGTCCACTAGTTGCTTCTGACTGCCATAAAAAATCATCGTCTTCGAACTCCCTGAAATCCTGCGACGATTGAGGCGATTTATTACCAACTGGTTCTTGGTAGTTCAAGTAATAAGGCTGAATCTTCAACCCCGATCTATGGAGAACAAAAAAAAATTGAATTTCCCTCATTCGACTAATTTTAATTGCATTACCTTTTCAGCACGTACGGATCGAAAGGGAAGAACGAATCCAATATGCTATCACACATCAGCACAGAGCCGTTTTCAGTTTGGTAAATAGTTGGAATCACATTCCTCGCGTTGTGCTCCATTATAGTATAGCAATAGGCCAGCTGGTACGTCCTGGTGACGGCTGCGAAATTTTGAGCGATAGCCGGAAGGCATACCCTCAACGGATTCAACTGGCAAGTTACTATTTTAGTCAAATTCAGACTTCCCAAGAATGAAATATCTGTAAATCGAATCACCCTAATTTATAAAACTATGGAAAATATCCGCTCTTACTTTTTTTAGTATTAACCAAGTCCTTCTGCCTGAAGGCTATCACATAAAACAAAGCTTGGCACACGCAGTAAAACACAGTGTGCATCCTAATATCAGTATTAACAAATTCCAAGCCATCCTGAGCTGCTATGTAGGAGTGTATCCACTCAGCAATTTGCTGCAACGTTCCCTTTAACATACTGCAACAATCCACGGTTAGGTTTTTCAGGCAAAGCAATAGAGAATGTGACTTACACCAATGGGATAAAATTTCCTCGCGCGATTAAACTAGCCAAGTAGGAAACGGCGGCTTGCCTTATAACAGAAGGGACGTTCGGCGCTGTCACTTTCTTCCACAGGAAGTTTAAGAAAGCCTCGGCTATCGCAGTTTTGTAACAACACAGATTGAACATCACGAAGTGAACGTGGTGGATGTTATACGTGGGTAAAATCACTTTGTCAAAGACCGTCAGAATCTCATGATATAAATCTACAATGTGCATCAATTTTTAGTTAAAAAGACAAAGGAATTCGAATCGCTGCTTACTTTTAATGCCTTCCCAGTTGACTTGTTCGCTTTCAGCATCGAAACATTCAGATTCTATAAACATGAAGACCTTATCCATGCATATGTCTAGGGTATGAGCAAGAGGGTGCTTCATGGTATCTGGTTTATTAACAGATTTAGCACCGTCATCTAAGTCGAACATATCATCGTCCTCTAACTCGTACTCTGCCTTTTCTATTTCTTCTCTGGGCGCATTCACATCCAACAATACCAACCTAGAAATTCCATATGATTCAACCAAGTATTCGTGTTATTTCCTACAATAAGGGACCTCTTAGATTAGGTACGATGTCTTCCATTCTAAGGAGTCCCTTATTCAAGCAATACGAGCATAATTCAACTTACTTTGAAAAAATCAAGTGAAAGACGTCGCTTCTAAACTCGGGTATATACTGCAAAATCCACAATAAATTATGTAAATAGTACTCATGTTGATGAGTGCACCTCTTAATATACGGATAATGATTTACAAGCGCCTGCTTTAATAGCTCTCGACACCTGACGTAAACAAACAATTAAACGAGAGTAATCGAAAGGAATTCGCGACTTACATAGGAATGACCTCCAACATCATGTTGAACGTGCAGTGAATCACGGAGCACTTGCGCCAGTCTTCGTCGGTCAAGATCCCGTCGGGCCATTCCTCTTCGTCAAATCCTGAAAATTCGAAGAGTTGTTTAGCAAGCGATTTTCAAACTCGCTGCTCGTAACTCACCGGGAATAAAATTCGATACTAATTTGTCTATTGCGTATTTCGCATGGTAATTATGAGCGGACAATAAATTTAAGAGAAACGATTGGTACTTCTCGGTGACCTCGGAGCTGCGGTGCGTCCACTTCAAGGACAAGACAGCCTCGACGAATAAATGCAGCTCGCAGTTCAAAAGCGAAATGCACTTGGTTGCCTCCGATAATAAATCTTGAATGTCATCGTCCAGCAGCTCAGAATCGCGTATCAACACGACGAGATTCTCGAAATCCCTCACGTTTTCGCCGCGTGCGTAGCTCCGCAAAATATCGCGGATTTTCTTGGCGCTCGGCAGCTTAAATCGTACCTTCGTCGCCGATTTCTGGATGTTCAGTTTACTCTTGATGGTGGGCGTCTTGAGGATCGAGGTCCTCGAAGTCTTCGTGCTTAGCGCGCGCACCGACATCGTGCTACCGTATGCGATTGAGGTTATGTCGCGGATTGGTCGCTTGCGGGTTTACGTAGAGTCCACGGTCCACTTAATATTTCGCAGTTTTAGGAAAAACATTACTTTCACTGATGATAAGGTGGCGATTTCGGCGGAGCGCTTCGAAAACGGAATTTCTACAACGTGGATTCTTGACGGCCCGAACATGTCAGAACCAATTCGTGCAATGTTGCCAACTGTAGAAAATATAACTGTTCAGATAGTGTCACCAATCTTCTCAAAGTCTCTCCCTAAACCTAAACCCTAAATGGTGATGTTAGGAAAGTATGGTGTCTCTACTCCCAATATTTTACACGCAAAAGTATTCAACCCGTAGCAACAGAAATTCATGGTCTAGTTTGAAGACTCTCCGCTAGATGGAGAACTAAAAAATGGAGGCCTGCACGTGTTTTATCCTTTTTTGGCATCATTTTATTTGACACATATTAACGTTTGACGACTTTGACGTTTATTAGTTATAGGTCAAGTTGATAATTTTCGGTGAAATCTCGACTAATTTTTAGAGTGAATTTAAAGTTATTAAGAAATAAACATTTTTTTATTATGATTGGATTCAGGTACGTACATTGGATTTAGGAGGTGGAAGAGTGTAAATGCATAAACTAATTTAATTTTGCTAGTTTTGCAAATTGTTTCGATTTGTTCTGATCATTCCTATTTTTGCTTTCCTTTTAGCAGGTTATTACAGCCATGGCCGTATTGCATCCCGGCAATTAGGTCAAAGAAATTTTCAAGAAGAAGAAGAAGAAGCAGGTTATTGTCAAATGAAGAACAACAAATTGATGTAAGACAGTTTTGCTGCATGTTCAGAACAACCTAACAAGTATCTGAATTTATGATTACAATTTGATTACGCACAATTACGACCAGGAATAAATTTGATTTGAAGTTTTCTTTTACGTTAATTACCGTAGGTATTACAGGTTTCTGTAGCAGTGTCAGTGTCACCTCCCGACAAATCATTGAAGCAGACCGTGAGATTGCGGTTTGTTTTAGTTTAAAACAAATGAACAGAGTGCAAACACCAGAGTTTCCTAACATCACCCTCTAAATGGACCACATTATTATAGTATGACATCACAGGAAACATAAAATTAAATTATACTGTCTGCATGTTCATAATAAAATATTTACATAAATTTTATTTATAATAATTAAGTATTATATGTACCAAAGAACCTCATGAATTCTCAGGATCTTTAGCTAAGATGTTGTAGGAGTAAAATTTTATAGTACTGGCAACACCGGCTTGCGCTGCAATCGTGTGTGACAACAGTGTTACACCATTTTCTTCTTCTTGTTCGTTTTGTGCAGCAATGTTGCTTTATTGTCTTACGGCAATTACCATTCCAGACAATTTTCAATGTATGTTATAGCTGGGTCTAAGTCATTAGGTAACACAACACCCATGGCTAATGATAGGATTTCAACCTACACCGCCTAGCGACGCGACTTCCAAGTTGGCCATGCTAACCGCTAAGCTACTCGGCGATCCTACGTCATTTTTATTTCGCTATAAATAAATATTTTGGATATCTTAGGCTGATGATTTGAGTCTGATGTTTAGCTAACACTTCAAATTATTCATTTTGTGGCGCTTCATGTCTTAAATATTTCTAATGCTTGCGTAGGAGCGACTCAGAACGTGTATTGTATTGCAAGGTGACCTTGAAGGTGCAATTTATTTTACATCAAAATGGAAATGACTCAGATGAAAGCTGCTTTCTTTTTAAGAATGTCATGCTCTCAATGTTGCCAAATATAATTACACAACGGCGCACGTCAAATTACTAGAATTAACCACGTCTACCAACTATTAATATCGTGAAAACCGAATTACACTATAGGTAACTTACATTGTGGCACGCAACCACAGTCAATTGTCTATCTATCTTCTGCAAATATCTTTTTTTAACAAACAAATTAACTTTCTATAGATATTGTAGAAAATAATTTTCCATAAATACAAAGTAGCTCAAAGGACGCACCTGTATATTAGCGGAAACGTGATCGCACCACCGTTTGATCTTTTGGAGTTTTGGCAGCCTAAGGAGCCGCCTCCGCACACCCCTTCTTTGTTGTATTGAGTCTGTCCCGGGTAGACACTTGGATAAGAGTGGATACCACCTTAGCCCATCGAAGTGGTAACTGAGAGTGACTCCCTCCTGATGTTCGCTTTTTCGTTGAAACGGAGCAACATCTGTCAGGTGTTTGGCGTGACGCTTTGAGGATTCCTAACCTCGACGGACACAAGACAACCCAACCCACAATAACAAGTTTTTGTATAATTGTTACTAAGGCAATAAATTGAAAGATAAAGTTAATTGACAGTTAGTAAACCGAGCCTTAGAACCAGTTTAAAATTAAAGTCACATTCAGATGTGTAAACAAATGTGTCTCCGCAATTGTTTCTACTTTAAATTTAAAGTCACTTATAAATTCGATTGTGAAACTGGCCCTAAGTCTCCTTTAAATTCGATTACAAAACTGACTTATAATAATTAAAAATGCAGCATTAAAGATTATAAACATCGATCCAAAAAGAAGTTCGATTAATTAGTAAAATAAACGCCCATCGGCATCAAAATTTGGTGCGCCTATTTTGACTCAAAATGGCGGCAATTGCGGTACTTAACCCCTACTTAGAGACTTTACTCAACAACTCAACTTTAGCTCAACTTGTGTCAATGTAAATCTGTAGATGTTAAATTCAAAATTTAAAGCAATACCTTCGCTTGCAAATTAATATTTTATATCATCGTCTCGTTTATTAAATCAATCCCGCTCAGTGTTGCCAACTATAGACAATTGCTTTTTCATAAAAATTCCGATTTATATCGGTTGTTCTTTTAAATCTGGCGTCGGAGTTGGCCATGACAACGTACTACATGTAAACATACCACAATTTTGATTATTTTTGTAAACCTTATTTTCTTATTATCTTTTTTCGTTTGTTACAACAGTGTTCTTTTTAGTCTATTACAATAGATTACATTCTTATGTCGTTTTATTGTACTGTTGAATTAGAAACCTCGAAAGCAAGGTTAGGAGTGACGGGTTCAAATGTCAAGTTGACAGCCGTCATGATGATGATGGCTCACAACTAAATTCTCATGGCCAACTTCGACGCCAGATTTAACAAAACACTCTCTAGGTACTTGTTTTTTCCTTAAATTGCAATTTTAAGCTAGCGTCATGCATTTTTGCCAGGATTTGCCTTAAGATTTAAGCAATTCTGTCTTCAGAAATTCCATTTTTCCTCAAGAGACTTGCGGCTGTGCAATTTTAACGCATAAAAATCCCACGAATTGGGGAAAATCCCCACAAATTAGCTGCTTCGTTCGCAAACAGTAAATTAATTGACGGCAGTGATCTGTTTTACCGACATAACACATAACCAATTTGCAAATGTCACCTGTCAATATCATCAAACATTAAATAAAATCGCCTGGCGTTTAATGAGAGATTTCAATTTAACGGTCAATCTCAACTGGTGCGTTTTTTAATCGTGTGTCTGACTGGGGCGACTCGAACAAGAACGAGGAAGGACTTAACCTTGCAAAACAGGTTCAGGGGTGCTGTCAGTGACGCCTCCGCAATTAAATTGTTAAGAACTTTGATCTGAATATGTTTTAAGCGAGGAAGAATTAGCGTGATGGATGCGACAGATTTTCTGCAAGTCGCCGCCGATTCAGGCGTTTACAACATCGGAATACATTCGCATTCAAACGAGAAGGATTTCATTCACGGTTCATCAGTGCTGGAACACAATGAGCGTGTGGGTTTATTCGATATGGGCAAAGAAGTCGACGACTACTTGAACAATGTTAAACCGGAGATAGCCGACATACAATTCGGAGTCGTGCATTCGAGCGCAACCGAAGACGAAAGGTACACGTCGGTTTTCCTTTTTCAAATTGATTAATTTGTTTGTTTTAGCATGGCCGCGGAGGCACTGCGCCAGTTGGGAAGCGGCACGGTTTTCAATTCGGTGCCTCGCATCGAAACCAAAACTCCGCAGGATTTGCCTCTACTGCCCTGCTCGTCTTGCCAGTTGGAATTTAAAACGACGGCGGATTTAAACAATCACCTTTCCATATGCAAGCACACACGCTTCAAGTGCTACGTTTGCGAGAAGGTGTTGGAACGCATGAAGGACCTGAACGCCCACTTATTAAGTCACATGGAGGATAAGTATTTGTGCCGACTTTGCAGCTCGCAGTTCAAAGATAAGAAGCAACTGTCGACGCATTTGCTCGCGCACGGGAACATCGCCAGCGTGAATCAATGTCCCGTGTGCGGGAATTTATTTAATAGGCCGTCGAGTCTATCCAATCACATGAAGGTGCACACCTACCAAGCGGGCAGGGCAATTTTGAACATAACTCCCAAAATATTAGACACGACGCATCTCTCTGGCGTGCTCGGCAATGAGGTGAGCGAAAACGCAAACAAACGAATCCCACTTCCGAGCTTGAATAGCCTGATTTGGAACTTGCATTGCGACGTGAAAGAACAGGATAATTTCAACGTGGATTTTGATATTGCCCCCAATATAATTGACTCGGACAAGAAGGACGTCGAACCAATAACGGCGGTGAAAGAAGAAGCGGTCGATAAAAGACCGTACGTTTGCGTTTACTGCAACAAGTGTTTCACGCGCGAGAAAGCGCTGGTTTGTCACTTGAAGCTACACTCGGATTTGTTGGAGAATTATTTCCAGTGCGATGCGTGCGAGGAGAATTTTAACAGCGAGAGCTCCCTGTGTAAACACCAGGCGTTTTGCAAGTTACAAGCGCAGAGCGTTGCGTCTAAAACCGTTTCGCCGCACGGCAGCGAGCAGCAAGTCGGTTTGACAAAGACCAAAGTGAATAAGCACGTTTGTGACGAATGCGGGAAGTCGTTTTCGACCCGGCAAAAACTGGGCAGGCACATGTGGATACACCGCAAGAAAATACACACGTGTGAGATCTGCTTGAGCACGCACGAGAAACAGGAGGACTTGGATTCGCATCGGCTTTCAATGCATTACAAGAGCTCGCCTTACGTTTGCACCGAGTGCGGTAAAAATTTCTCCAGCCGTCAAGGTAACTAAAAGAATTGAAATAAAACAAACTTATCTAATGGTACTTTGCAGGTTTATGGGAGCACAGTCGCATACACGGAGACGAATCGAGCTTGTATAAGTGTGCCGAGTGTTCAAAGACGTTCTCAAGTCGTCAAGGCTATTTGATACATAAGCGCAAACACAGTGACGAGCGTCCGTACGGCTGCAGGTTTTGTTGGAAGACTTTCCGTGATGGTGGAACTCTGCGCAAACACGAACGAATTCACACGGGCGAAAGGCCACATGCCTGCCCTTTATGCGGGAAGGCGTTCAACCAAAAGGTGGTCCTGCGAGAGCACGTCCGGTGGTTGCACACGGCGAATAAACAACGACATGAAGACGGCATGCTGCATTGCACCCTCTGTGATATTAAAGTGTCTGACAGGGAGGTCCTGTGCGCTCACATTGTCAAACACAGTGATAAAATGGCCTTATTAGCGAAAGACAGTTTGAAGAATTCCAAGCAGGAGAGCGAGGGTGCCGTCGAGAAGAAAAAAGACAAGACCCCGATTGGCTCTCACTCGAGAGGCAAGGAGCAAACGAACGTGGAAAATACCGACGGAGATGTGCTGAACTTCATTCAGGATTTAGTTGAAACCGTTGAATGTGATTTGTGCGGTGATAAGTTTTATAGTAAAATTGGCTTAACCGAACACGTACGAGTTCATATTTAATTTTGTGCTTTACTAACAATTTTATGTAGGTATTTAAGTTGCAAGTAAGGTTTTTTTTTTGTACTTTAATTACGATGTTTTAATTAATTTTATTTTAGTTAATTAATAACCGTAGATCTAGTTTTGTTATTGTAAAAAAAAGGTGTAAAATATATCGTGTCTTTTATATGATTTTAACAATCGCCTTGGGTTTTATTTGCACGCGTTCGTCGTTGATTTCTGAACGTGTGATCCCATCAGCAGAAAGAGACGAAAAAAAATTGGCTTTATACCTTTTCTTATCGCACAGCAAAAAAACAAAATCGCGCGTCTTCTGATTTCCCTCGGCCAATGATATGCAAAAAACTTCGGAAAAAGTAGGCCTTGCCTGCGCGTTTTTGTTACGTCTTTTGTTTGAGGTGTCGCATTATTACGTGCCTGAGTGCGGTGGTGAACGCTTGTGTGTCGATTTTTCCGTTTTTCAAACAATTTTTCCTTATTTAGTTTATAACAAATTCGCACGTTGTGTAATTTAAAGAATTGTGCGTGTGCTGTGCCTGGAATTTCGTGAAATTTGCCTTTCCATTGGTGCGCATAAAGGTAAGAAAATTTTAAAATTTCCGGCACCGAAATTGTACAGTTGCGATCATAATTCATGACACAACCTTTACAGAAAAATGTATCGTCGACATTTTCTTTCGTGGTTTCAAAGCCAAAAATAATTTACGCCATCCCGGATTCACTTTTAAGTAGCAAGATGCGTTCGACGTTCATAATTTTGAAGGACATGGGTATGATGTTCTGTACGCGTCATTAATTAAGATTGCACTCAGTGTTGCCAACTTCTAATATATGTATGTATATTTTATGGTACCAAAGGCATGAAATTATGATATTTTATGGTAAAATTACATCAAATAAATGAAAAAGTTTATTTAATTTTATAGTAAAATATAACATAGCCTTTATAAAACCAAACAAAAGTATTTTAAGAATATTTCATAAGAGACGCAACTGTTGAGTATGTTGACTTGTTTGGTACGCTGAACGGTTACTCGTGTTGACTTCTAACAGTTGTCGAATTTACTCACCAGAAATAATTTACGGTGAGTGCGGTGCCAGTGAGTCATTTGTTTTTTTTTTCGCCTCTTTCGAATTGCCGACATCTCAGTTTTTTTTATCATAATTATGACGAGTAATTCTGTAATGTTGTAAGAAGTAAAGTGTGTACAAAAACATCCACGTTTGAAGTTGGCCATGACTTGAGATAGCAACAAACAAAGTATGTCTTTACTTATTAATTGCATGTGTCACACGAATAAAAATAAACAATAAAGTTAATAAACTTGGATATTTCGTCGTTTAATTATTTTTAAGACTAATTAATTTTTGCATTTCATTAATGTTTCCGTTTTTGATATTTGGAAACTTTCCACCGGATAATCGTCAATTTTTATTTGTTTCTTAATTGCGATTTCTTTTGTTTCTTCTTATCGAATTATTTATTTTTTTTTTTGTGACGTTTCATTCACATTCGTCTTTTGTTTCATGTTCATGGTCTTTTGTTTTACCGGAAAATCACCGACTTTCTTTTGTTTTTCATTCGCTTTATTTTTCGCATTCTTACGTCGTCGCTTGTTTCAGTTCTCTTTTCTTTTTTTGTCTGTCAGTCTTCTTTTGTCTTTTTTTTATGTTCATATTCTTATTCGTAATTTATTGCTTTTCGTATTGTTTTTTCTTTTGGTTTCTTTGTTATCGAATTATTGTTCGTATGTCATTTGTTTATTTCAGTTCTCTTTTGTTTCTATTGTCGTTTTATTTTTTCGTAATTCATTGATTTTTTTTTGTTCCTTTCTCACAGTTTGTCCTCTTGGATTTTTCCTCGTTCAGATTTTTATAAATAGATTTATTGTTTTTCGTATTTTATGGTTTTCTAGTTTTCTTTGGTTTCTTATCACCGAATTCTTCGTATGTCATTTGTTTCTATTAAACGGTCTTTACTTTTCTGATTTTTTAACACTCCACCGAAGAGTCATCGATCTTCTTTTGTTTTTCGTTCGGTTGATTTTTTGAATTTTCATGTTGTTTGTTTCAGTTGTCTTCTGTTTTTTTTTGTTTATCGATTTATTTTTTCGATTTCATTGACTTTTTTTTATATTTCGATTTTTGTTTGATATTTCGATTTTTGTTTGTTTTTGTTAGTTTCTGACATTCCGTCGACAAAAAAAATTTTTTTTTGTAACGTTGTATGATAGCAAGGCCAGTGGTTCTCAAACAGTTTCATTCGCATTCGTCTTTTGTTTCATGTTGGTCTTTTTTTTTTGGGTTTCTTTGTTATCGATTTATTGTTTGTATGTCGTTTGTTTATTTCAGTTTTCTTTTGTTTCTATTGTCGTATTATTTTTTCGTAATTCATTGATTTTTTTGTTCCTTTCTCACAGTCCGTCTTCTTTTGTATTTTTCCTTGTTTAGATTTTTAAAAATAAATTTATTGTTTTTCGTATTTTGTGGTTTTCTAGTTTTCCTTAGTTTCTTATCACCGAATTCTTCGTATGTCATTTGATTTCCTTAACAGTCTTTACTTTTCTGATTTTTTAACACTTCACTGGAGAGTCATTGATCTTCTTTTGTTTTTCATTCAGTTGACTTTTCGAATTTTCATGTTGTTTGTTTCAGTTGTCTTTTGTTTTCTTGTTTGTCGATTTATTTTTTCGATTTCATTGGCTTTTTTTTTTATATTTCAATTTTTGTTTTTGTTAGTTTCTGACACAGTCACCCTATATGATGTTTCATTCATATTCTTGTTTTGTTTCATATTGTTCTTTTGTTTTACCAGAGAATCGCCGATTTCTTTTTGTTTTTCATTCACTTTATTTTTCGCACTTTGCGTCGTCGTTTGTTTTTTAGTTCTCCTTTGTTTTTGTTTGTCGAATTATTTTTTTGAATTTGATTGACGTTTTTCTTTTCTTTTTGTTAGTTTCTGAGTTTTCGAACATTCGTCGCAGTTTTCTTTTGTTTTTTTTAACGTTTTATTCGTAATTTATTGTTTTTCGGATTTTGTGTTTTTTCTTAGTTAGTTTTCTTTAGTTTTTTATTATTATTGAATTCTCCTCCGTATGTCATTTGTTTTCCTTATGCAGTCTTTAGTTTTCTGATTTTTCAAGTAGTCTGCCGGTAAATAGTCAGCCTTCTTTTGTTTTTTTTTGTTCACCCTCTTATTCGTATTTTGCTGTTTATTTTTTTTATAATTTTCTTTGGTTTCTTATTATCGAATTAATGTTTCGTAGTTCACTTGTTTTCTTTTGTTTTCTATATTCCTCTGACTTTTTAACACGCTACGTTTTCTTTTGTTTTCTGTGTTCCTCTGACTTTTTAGCACGCCACCAGAGAATCGGCGATCTTCTTTTGTTTTTAATTAATTTTATTTTTTCCGTTACCTTAATAAGTGTTTTAGTATTCTTTTGTTTCTGTTTGTCGAATTATTTTTTTTTCGTTTCGCTGATTTTTAGTTTCTTCTTTTTTTTTGATTTTAAGCAGGTCGTAGGTAAATCGACTTCTTTAATTTTTTTTGTTCATTCTTGTATTCGTATTTTGTTCTTTTTTTAATTTGAGTTTTTTTTTTGTTCATTATTAAATATCGAATTAATGTTTCATTTTTCGTTTGTTTTCCTTTTTGTAGCCTCTATTCCTTTCATCTTTTTTTTTTAAACTCACGTCATTCTTCTTTTGTTTTTAATTCATTTTATGTTACCACTTTATTTATTACGATTCCCTTTTGTTTCGGTTTGTCGAGTAATTTTCTCTCTTGTTTTATTAAATTTTTATAGTTTCTTCTTTTGTTTCTTGTTAGTTTCTGTCAGTTCACCAAAGAATTGTCAGTTTTCTTTTGATACTTCATTTTTTCTTGTATTTGATTTTTTTTACATAAGTTACCTTTGCTTTTTTATTTTCGTGATTAATTTGTGTTCCGCTTTCTTTTCGTCAGAATATCGTTTATCTTCTTTTGCTTTTCGGTCATCTCGTTCCTTTGCTTTCAAGTTTCTCGCTCTCTTGATTTTTTAATGCCTCGATGGAAAGTACGAAATCCAAGCGAGAGTTCAGTTACTTTCCGCCACGGTTTGCACTTTAATCTCAGAAAAACCAAATCTTATACGAAAATGATGATCAGTTCAGAAGCTTATTGTATTTATGCGTTGGTTCCTATCTTGCTTTTTAAAAAGAATTATTTTTCTTGTTTTTTTTTTTTTTTTAATTCGTCAGTTTCAAATTTCTTGTCTTCTTGATTTTCAATACCACGAGGAAAATGCGAAATCCCAAATGCACATCGGTCATTTCCTCCACGGTCTCACTTTATTTTAGACATAATATAACTCTCTCTGTTAAATTTCTTGATTCAAAACAACCTGTTTTTGTAATTTTTTGCTAAGCAAGTTCATTAAATATTTATCCATAGTGGGGGGAGGGGAAGAAGTCTCTTCATTGGTTAAGCTTTTTAAAAAGATTTGTAAATGATAAGTCGTTGTTTTATGATTTACAAAAAATAATTTGTTTACTTTTCGTAATGGTTGACTTTTACAAATAATTTCCTTTGATAGTTCACCACGTGCACAATCTATGACATATACAGGGTGTTTTTCGACTCATGGTTTTTATTCATAGGTCGATCATAAAAAGAAAAAGCGCATCCAATTAGTAATCTTATTTATTCACGATGTACAACACAGGAATTGTGCGAGAATACAAAATCTAATCTAACATTTAATTCGCTGCTAACATAAATGCGATGACGGATGCGAGTAAATAAATAAATAATCGCGCGAATGAGCTTACACCTAATAATACTGAATTATATACAAGTTGGTCGTTTCGAGCGCACCTCTCTAATCTATGTTTACATCCAAGGACCAAGAAAAAGGAAGAAAAAAGGAAAGGAACTGTAAACCGACTTACGCGTGTATTAACCCTCCTGTAACTATTTTTTTTTTTGAGGAAACCTTACGCTTGTATCGAGTGTAGTAAATGCAATATTGAGCGGTTGTATAGGAATGTCTTTGCTTTGATGTAAACATAGTTAAGCCGTTCATTTTTTTTTCTCAAACCCTATTGCACTTCGCCTCTTCCTTTATGCTGAAGTCGTTGAATTCTTTTGTAAAGACATCGTCATCCGCGTAGCCATTGGTGATTTCGTTTAGCACATCTTCATTATTGGGGCTGTCAGTTTCGTCGTCTGGAATAAGAATGGGGGTGGCACCGTCGTGCAAGTTGCTCTTGCTCATAGACCTCTTGTATATTTCCCTCGAAACGCTTCTGGTGAAGGAGAAACGCCTGGATTTTTGTCTGGTAAGGGGTGGCCTGACCACGGCTTCCGGTGTAGCAGGTTTCTCCAAAGACACCATCAGTTCATCAGCGTGTTCCTTAATGACATTCCAGGCGTGTTCTATATCAGCATCGCAAGCGTTTTCAGTGACCACGCAGAATCTGATGATGTACTTCCCCTTAACCATCGAGGGTATCATGTGAAGCTTCCCCGACGCATTTACCGTAGCCAGCAAATTCCTATTTACCGCATCCGGACCATACAATCTAAAGCACACCAGGCCGAGTTTCACGTCGTTGACCACTTCAAATCTTGAATCTTTTTTGACGAGTGACTCGAAGTACTTGGCCAAACGAATGTGGTTGCGTATGTACGCCTGCAACCCCGAAAGGCCGTATTTTCTTATCACGAACCACAGCTTCAGCGATCTGAATCTTCTGCTCAGGGGAATACCCCAATGTCGGTAATCGATTGCTTCGTCGGAATTGGCGTGTTGCAGATACAGGGGGTCCACAACTAAAGCGCCAGTGAGACGCATTCTATCGCGCACCCAAAGACATGAGCAATCGAAGTTGACCAACAACCACTTGTTGGTGTTGGTGTTGAACGAGTCGGCGTATTCTATGCCGGCCATTAGGGGTTGAAGTTCCGGGCAAATGAAGGCGTTTCCTGCGTAGGCCCCATCGACGTGCAGCCAAGCGCAGGGTTGGCTTTTGCAAATCGGCCCGATCTCTGGGAGGTTATCGAAAGAGCAGCAGGACGTCGAGCCTAAAGTGGTCGAAACGAAGAAGGGCACCAGCCCCATGCTTTCGTCCTCCTTCATTGCTTTCCTGAGCGTTTCTCCTCGTAGGCTGCAGTTTTCATCTGGGTCCAAGACGCGTAGCCTCACCAGCAAAATCATGGCGGCCTTTTCCACGCAGCTGTGCGATTCACGCGAGCAATACGCGACGAGTTTCGGTAGGAAAACGCTGTCGTCCAAATGGGGGTTGTTCTTCTTCAAGTGTTTGATCGCTTGATTGCGAGCTGCCAACATGCTGACCAGAACGCATTCGCTGGCTGATGATTGGATTACGCCACCTCCACGACTGCCTTTGGTCGACGTTATGAAGTCGTTTGGTAGGCCGATGGCTTTGCCGAACCAATCCATGACGATTGTTTCTAGTTCTGTGCAGGCAGGACTTGCAGCCTGGAAAAAAAATTAACACATGAAATTGTTTTCGTAGAACTTAATAATTTTTAATGCCTTGGGGGAAATATTAAATCCCAAGTGGATTTCAAGTCATTTCCTCTACAGTCTCACTTTTACTTCAAAAGATTCTGCCCGAGTCTCTTGTTTCAAAATAATCTGTTTTTGTCTTTTTTGCATTTATGTATCCACGGGGGGGGGAGAACTATTCTCAGTTTTTTTCTTTTAAATCGTTTAAATTAATGATGATAAAATCACGGAGAATGAAATGAAATTAAAACTCGGAGGTGTAAGCTGCCACCTTTTAGGTATGTGCTTTGCGTAAAAATTAAAAATGTGATTTTATTTTTAGTTTGACCTTGAGGAAATTTCAGTGGATCATGGAAAGAGCGTGTACCTTTCATCAAATTTTGTTTAATAACCACATTAATTTTTGACCATAAATTATTTTTTAATCGTGCGGTTTTTTTTTATCTGCTTCCTGTCGAGAATGAGGCAACTTTTTACATAACTCGATTCGTCAGGCACTCTCTCATCAGCAATTATCATAGATGAAGTTGTAAAAACTGTTTGCTGTAAACTGTTTAAGCGAAGTGCAAATACTTGGAATGATGAAACGCCGAGTAAATATTAGTTGTTAATTATAGGTTTGTTCCAGCGGCAGTCAAAAGCAGTTGCCCACCGAAATCATGACCGCTTTAAACTACTTCTATGCTTTTGACGATTTCGAATTGCCGATGGAATAAACCTTATGGCTTGGACTTCGCTTTCTGATGGGTCCGGTTCCTTGGGACTTTCTCCTCGACGCAATTAGAGGTTTAATTGCCCAAAAATTACCGGCCAGGAGTTTTCGAAATTAATTTCGATTTTACTAATAGATTTCACTGATTGTCAAGGAGATAAAAACGAAACGAATAAAGTTATTTATACGCGTGTAATCATAACGAGAGCTTAGAGAGATTACTCTTTGGATTTCTTTAAAATTCGATTCTTTGTTGTTTGTTGCCGTGGCGGAATTAAGACGCCCCAAGCAGGCAAACGTCTACTCCTCCACGGCTTGAATTTTTTTATATTTATTTTATTCATATTTATTCAAATATTGGAACTGACAGGATTATTTCATTAAAAAAAATAAAATTCTTCTTCAAATTAAAAAAGAAATTGCAATCGCATCAATCCTCCATATTTGTTAAAATAGTTGACCTGTCACGGTTATTCGATTAAAAAAAATAATAGAAAACGGAAGAAGGGATTTGTCAACAAAAAGAAACAAATGACAAACGATAGAAGAATTTTGACAGATCGTATTTAGGCGGAATATACGAGGATCGACTGACGGGCAATGTTCATGCGATCGCTTACAAAGAAAAGGACAACGAAAATGATTGTTCGACTGAACGTCAACAAAAAGAAATAAGTGACAAACGCTAGAAAAACTTTGACAAATCGTATGTATCGAAATGTACGAGGATCGATTGATAGGTAATGTCCATGCAATAGCTTGCAAAGAAAAGGACAACGAAAACGATCGTTCGACAGAACGTCGACAAAAAGAAACAAGTGACAAACGATAAACAAATTTTGACAGATCTTTCGACAAAATATCAACAAAAAGAAACAAGTGACAAACGATAAACAAATTTTGACAGATAGTTCAAGTGAATGTCAACAAACGAGGATCGACTGGTAGGTAATGTCCTTGCAATTGCTTGCATACAAAAGGACAACGAAAACATCGATCGACTAATACAAACGAAAAACTTTGACATGTCGCTCCTCGACTGAATGTCAACAAAAAGAAACAAGTCACAAACGATAGAAAAACTTTGTCAGTTCGTTTTTATTGAAATGTACGAGGATACACTGATAGGTTATATCTATATAATCACTTGCAAAGAAAAGGATAACGAAAACGATCGTTTGTCAGAGTGTCAACAAAAAGAAACAAGTGACGAACGATAAAAAAAATCTTTGACAAATCGTATTTACCGAAATGTACGAGGATCGACTGATGGGTAACGTCCATTCGACCGTTTGCAAAGAAAAAGACAATTTTTGCAATTGAAAATTGCCGTGGTGGAATTAAGACGCCCCAACCAGCCAAACGTCTACTCCTCCACGGTTTCACTTTTTTAATATTTATTTTACGTCACTGAAAGTACAGTTGGGTTTGGTTGTAAACCAATTACCGATATGTGTGCGTATATTTTTGTTATTAGAGTGACGCAAAGATTCGAAATTTGTAAAAATATACAGGGTGTTCCATTTACAAAATTCTTTTTTTTTGTCCACCCGGTATATATAAAACACTATCGTAAAACTGATAGTTTAAGTGAAATCTACATGAATATCCATATAAGAAAAATTTTCTAATTTTTGGAATCGATTAATAATTAAAATAATAATGGGGGGGGGAGTTAACATTAATAAAACTAACCCTAAACTATCAATCTGTTGTTTGTATGGGATTTAGTTTCAAATTGCAATCGCAATCATTAATAATTATTAAAATAATTGATAATTTGATTAAAAAAAATCAAATTTTTGCAATTCAATCGTTTTGAAATAAAAAACAATTGCAATCGCAGCAATCCTTCATATATTATTAAAATAATTGATTAAACTATCTAATCTGATTTTTTCAATTCCCAATTGCCTTGGTGGAAACGCCTCAACCAGGCAAACGTCTATTCCTCCACGGTCAGAATTTTTTTCAAATATTTCTTTTACATCACTGCAAGTACCATAAATTGTTATCAATCGTTTGAAATTTCACGTCAGGTTAAAAACAAGTGCAATCGTAATCATTCACATTTGGTAAAATAATGGCGTGCAAATCCGATTAAAAAAAATATTTTTTTTAACCGCTACATGTACTACTGATCTCTCAATCGCTGAAATTATTTCGTCCGATGAAAAACAATTGCAATTTATGTAATTTTCATTTCTCTATCTCAATTTGTTACTTAATTATCGACTATTCCTCGTATTATAACGTTTCATTTTTTTAAAGTCGATCGTCTTTTGTTTTTCTCTTCACTCACTTTGCGTCTGTCCGTTTCTTTATTTTCACTGGCGTATCGACTTTCGTTTTTTCGTTTTTCTTTGGTTTGTCTTTTCTTCATATTTCGATTAAATGTCATCGATTATTTTCGAGTCTGTCGCCGTATAGATTCGTTCCTCTTTTCTTAAAAACACCGTCGATTGTCTTTTGTTTTTCTTCACTCACTTTGCACCTTAATTTTCACTGACGTATCGACTTTCGTTTGTCTTTTCTTTATTTCGATTAAATTTCGTCAATTGTTTTCGAATCTGTCGCCGTAGGTTCGTTCCTCTTTTCTTGAAAACACCGTCGATCATCTTTTGTTTTTCCTCATTCACATTGCTTCTCTTTTTGTTTTGATTATCACATCAGTTTTCGATTGTTTTTCACCTATACATAAAATTATGTATGTCTTTGTGTCGATTTGTAACTTAATTACCGACTTGCCCCTGTATTATAACGTTTCATTTTTTTAAATCGATCGTCTTTTGTTTTTCTTCTTTCACTTGGCGCCTTAATTTTCACTGTCGTGTCGACTTTCGTTTTTCTTTCGTTCGTCTGTTCTTCATATTTCGATTAAATTTCATCGATTGTTTTCGACTCTGTCGCCGTAGGTTCGTTCCTCTTTTCCTTAAAAAAACACCGTCAATCGTCTTTTGTTTTTCTTTATTCACATTGCTCCTCTTTTTCTTTTGATTTTCACATAAACTTTCGATTTTCTTTCTTCTATCTCGATTTGTAAATTAATTGCAGACTTTCCCTCGTATTAGCTATAATGTTTCATTTTTCTTAAGTTGATCGTCTATTGTTTTTCTTCGCTCACTTTCTATCCTGTCCGTTTGTTAATTTTCACTGACGTATCGACTTTCGTTTTTCTTTCATTTGTCTTTTCTTCATATTTCGATTAAATTTCATCGATTGTTTTCGAGTCTGTCGCCGTAGGTTCGTTCCTACTTTCCTAAAAAAAAACACCGTCAATCGTCTTTTGTTTTTCTTCATTCATTTTGCTTCTCCTTTTTCTTTTGATTTTCACATCAACTTTCGATTTTCTTTTGACAGTACATGATGATGTCTCTGTCATTTCGTATCGCGTTTAGTTTTCGTCGATTGTTCCGAGTATGCCGCAGATTTCTCTTTTGTTAAAACGACCGTCGATCGTCTTTTGTTTTGTTTTGTTTTTTTTTGTTCCATTCACATTAAGGCACTTGTTTCTTTCCCTGTTTTAATTGGCGTTTCGCTGCGATTCGTCTTCGTTTCACAATTCGATTAATTTTCGTCGGGCGTTCTTTCGTAAAACGATCGCCGATTGTTTTTCGATTTTCTTCGTTGAAGGTTCCTTTCTGTCTTTTCACTTCCGCCGTCTTCGTTTCATATTTCGACCAGTTTTCATTTTTCCGCCGATTATTCCCAGCGTTTTTTCTTCTTTCTTCATTTGTTTCGCTTTTTTTTTAACTTAACGGAAAGATGGATCGGAAATTGTTTCAGGGTTCTCTTGGTCCACGTTCGAATTAAGAAATGCGGTGTCGCCTGTTTATTCTCCTCTCCTTTCCCCTCGTCTCCCCCGCATTTTCTGGAGTTTTGAGAAAATTCGCGTTTCTCCCAATTAACGTAGAAGTCGTCCGCCTTCAAAGTTTTATTTCTTTCTCCCTCGCCGGATCGTCTTTTGTTTTTCTCTTGTTTACCACGTATCATCATTAAATATAATGTAATTGAAGTGGATGATAAAAAGAATGGCGTTTAAATCATGTTTGTCATTTGGCACTGCAATTGTTTGTTGAAAGTGATAAATAAATATGATTTGCCAATATGCTATTTCGTCACTGTCCAATTTACGACTGAATACTTTTCTAATTTCTTTCGTTGCTTCCAGTTGCTTGGGGTTGTTTCGAAATTTTGATTTTGTAGTCGCTCTTGGAAAAAAAAAATTTAAAACGTGTTTTGAGACACGCATCGAGTACAAACAAGCGCCACATATTTTTCCACGGCGTATGCCACGGTTATTTGCGGCCGTAGTTTTTGGACGTGACTTTGCGATCTTTCATCGAATTACGCTTTGAAACCGTGCCCGTCTGGGAATGCTAATAAAATAAGTCGCGTAACTTAACAACAAACGCAAATCTAGACAAAGGAAATTGATTCAATTTATTTTTTTTTAAACGCAAAAAATCGTTTCAGTTTTTTCAACTGTCAGATGAGGGAATAAATACAGTTCGAAATATGTACAAGCGTTGGAAATTTGAAATTCGCTGATAAGACCAATCGGAAAAATGTGCGAAAATATTTAACATGTATTTTTATTCAAGACCGAACGAGCAGGTTGCCTTGCAATGTTTAAACTATTTGCACACGCTAGTAGTGTTTAGCAGAAGCGACTAATTTGTAAGGTAAATAATGTTCGTTTGTGATGAGTCAAATTGTCTTGAATTAAACCTGTTGACTTAAGATAACTTCAAAAACTCGCCAGGCCGTTTAATTCAAAGGAATTTTTCGAAATTATCCTTCCAATAACAGCTGAACGCTTTAGTAATGTATCCAATATCCAAAACGGAATTCTTGAATATTTTTAATTTGATAACTTAAGTACTAAAGTGTCTTTCAAATCTAAACAATTTTTTTGATATTATCCTTTCAATGTACGGTGTGATCCAAAATTATTTAGCTAATGGGAGGCTATGACAAATAAAAGCCTAATCGATGTAATTAACAAATTGACTTTCTGTCAAAACTGAAACGTCAAGATACATTTTATGACAGAAAAAAAAGTCCTAATTGAATACATAAGGGCTTGCTAGAACTTTTCACAATGGTAACCGAATTCAAATCCCGCGGGATTTCTTGCTGACCAATGACAACAGATTTGATAGGAAAGCAAATGTCAAACTCAAAGTTTGATTGAAGCTAAGACTCTGATTTTATTTCTCATAGCCATCCCTCATCTACATAGTTTTGCATCGTACAGTAGTTGAACTGTCTGTGTCATTAATACGTGCCACGTGACACTTTGTTCACCTACTTCGGTTTCACTTTGAATTTTGAATAAAATTTGTTAATATTTTTTGATCTTTATGATATTTCCTTCAATAAAAAAGTGAGGTTATGACGTACGTCAATTTTTTTAAATTTCAAGCAAGGCTGGCTTACAACTAACAATTCACGGCCAACTGCGAGGAGCAATTTTATAAAAAGGGACGTTAGTTTGCCATGAAATCGACTTTAAAAAAGATTGTGTTGGTAGCACCGATTATCGACTATCGTTTTCTGTTTTATCGACATTTTGTGTCTTGAAGTTGAGTCTTGAAGTTGAGGTTGAATGTTCATACAAATTGCGAAGAATGTTTGACTTCGATCATAAAATATTTGTTATAGAAAGTTATCTTAAATTGTCAAAAACTAAGTAATCGAAAAAAGTACAGTGCTGCCAACCTACTGAAACGAAAATTTCCTTTGCATCAGCAAAAAGAAAATCCGTTTTACTTCACTTTATTTATACATAGCGATTTTTAATGAATTTGATGCCGTTGCTTTTGGTGTATTTCACGTATCGAGTATGGCCACCACTGAACAAAAAAAAATAACAAGAAGCTTGTTTTGATTTGGCGGTAAATTTAAATCGCAATCGATTATTAAAAATCACACTGTATGCAGTTTGTAAACGAAAGACTCCAAAAAATGTTATGTTGGTTGCAAAAACTGTCGTTTTCTGTTTTATCGACTTTGTTTTCACCAGATGACATCTGCGTTTTGTAATCTTTCTATAACAACTCAATGTCATATTCCTAGGGACCCCAAAAAAATCAAATTCTTTTTCAAATCATTAATAACGTGCTACGTGCCTTTTTAAAAATTTCTCTTCGTAGTTGGTGGTGAATTGTCAGTTGTGAACCAGCCTTAATCGACTTGACGTTTGAAATATGAGTTTTACGTAGCATCCATCCAAGCATGTCTTAATGACATTTTGATCACCTATTATGATGTCACTTTGAATTTTGAATAAAATTTGTTAATAGAACTGTTTCTTGAGCTTTATAATATTTTCTTTAATAAAGAAAAGTGAGGTTATGATGTACGTCAATTTCAAGTAAGGCTGGTTCACAACTAACAAATCACGGCCACGGCCGGCTACGAGAGAACTTTTAAAAAGGGCACGTTAGAAACTGTAAAATTTTTGTTCTCGTCGTAGTCGGCCAAGAATTTTTAGTTGTGAACCGGCCTCAATCGACCTGATGTTTGAAAGATGAGTTTCATGTAGCGTCCAAACGTGTCTTAATGAAAATGGTGGATACTTTGATCACCTATTATGATTTCACTTAGAATTTTGAATAAAACTTGTCAATAAATCTGTGTTTTGAGCTTTAGGATATTTTCTTCAATAAGGAAAGTGAGGTTATGATGTACGTCAGTTTGTTAAGTTTCAAGCAAGGCTGGTTCACAACTAACAAATCACGGCCACGGCCGACTACGAGGAGAATTTTTAAAAAAGACACGTTATAAATAAGTTGACTGTAAAATTTTTAATAGCCTCCCTTTAGTTTTTTTTTTATTCACTTCGACAAATGAAGCACGGATTGCTTATTTCGAACTTTCACCCACTTTTTTTAATTCCAAAAATATATGTATACAGGGTGTTTTCGAGAAGCCGCTTCGATAGTTGACTTATTCTTTGAATTTTTACCAAGTAACTTAAATTAGAAAAGTTTCTTGTTCTATTTTTTTGGCAATATATAAAAGAAAACAAATGACGGTTTTCGTGTTTTTCAATTGTTTTTGTCCTTTTCTTTTTAATGGAATATTAATGTTTCTTTATCGTCGTCTAGCTTTCAGGATGTCAAATCAATTATTTCCCAAAGCCTACTACTATTCTATAAATGACTGTCTAGTTTTCGAGATTTTCACTTGTTTTTAACTTTTACAGCTATATCCGAAAAACAAATGACTGTCTGGTTTTCGAGAGTTTCAATTATTTTTAACTTTTATAGTTATACCGGAAAAACAAATGACTATCAGGTTTTCGCGATTTTCAGTTGTTTTAACTTTTATAGCTGTATCGGTAAAACAAATGACTGTCTGGTTTTCGAGATTTTCAATTGTTTTTAACTTTTTTTTAAATAGAACATTAATGTTTTTTATCATCGCATAGCTTTCAGGATGTCAAATTAATTTTATCTTTCAAACCTTATAAGTTAATTAGTAAATTATTTTTATAGTTATATCGGAAAAACAAATGACTGTCTGGTTTTCGAGATTTTCAATTGTTTTTAACTTTTTCTTATAGAACATTAATGTTTTTTTATCGTCGCATAGCTTTCAGGACGTCAAATTAATTTTATCTTTCAAACCTTATAAGTTAATTGGTAAATAATTTTTATAATTATATCGGTAAAACAAATGACTGTCTGGTTTTCGAGATTTTCAATTGTTTTTAACTTTTAAGAAACATACAAGACGGCGTGATGTCAAATCATAATGAAAGTTTTTAAAAATTTTGTTGCAAGTCGGTTTTGATTGCAGTGGAGCCCTAGAGCATCCTCTGTACAGCTGTTTCGTCCCTATTTGGAGCCTCGTCAGCAGAAGCTTAGCTCGAGAGTCCTGTACGGGATGATTTATTAAGTAGCAAACTGCGATCTAAACTTTTCATTCATGTTTTTATCTGTTTGTTTTAACTTTTATGAAACATTAATGTTTTTATCATCTATAGCATTCGGGATGTCAAATTAATTATGTCTTTGAAATATTACCTCCCAAAGCCTACTACTTTATAAATTATTTAGCAAATCAGTGCATAATTGCAACGGCCTTTTTGTTCCTCGAGAATAAAAGTTGTTTTCGAATTGTCGAAACATTAAAAATGTGTTCCTGTTAAACATTGAAAAGCAGGATACGTTAAAATGTTATTTTCAAAACAACTTTAATTCAAGATGATTAGTTTGAAACAATTGAAAATCTCGAGAACCATTTGTTTTTTCCGATGTTGGCATAAAATCGTGCAGGAAAACCCTGAAACTTTTTTAAATTAAACCTGTATAGTGAGTCAAATTTTCTTTAAATCTTCCAATTTTCTGCTGTGCTTTTATTGTAGGAATTTTCGAACATTTTGTAAAATTTTGACAAGTCATTTTTTGTTTCTCTTTTGATATTTTCAAAATTTTGAATTGAAAAACATATACAGGCTGTTCTAAGCACGGGGCATTTATTTCTCGTGCTTTTTTCAAACTGTTAATATTTTTGGACCTTCTTCAAAGTTTTGGACGTTTTTTTTTTTTTTATTTTAAAAATAAATATAGAGGGCGTGTTTTGCGCTTTTTGAGTTTAATTTGAAATTAATGTGAATTATTTTATTTTTATGAAGAAAACTGTAGAGAATTAAAAGACGTTTTCTTGATGAGTTTTTTTCAAATTTTCGAAAAGCTTATAGAAATGTAGTTGTTTTTCAACATTTTTCAAAAATACTTACAAAAGACCTTTTTTTGATTTTCTCTTGTCTTTCCTCGAGGTTTTTAGGAAAAGATATATACAGGCAGGTTTAATTAACATGTATTTTTGTTTTCCTGAGTTTTACTCAATCTTTCACTTTTTAAACATTTTTTTCGAAGTTTCCCTTAAAAGTAGGATTTTTTCCTCGTCTTATTTCTTGTGCTTTCGCCAAAATTTCTTGCTCTCATTATCGTTTGGACTTTCCTCCTCAGTTTTCCCCAATTAATTTTTTCTTTGTAAACGTACGTTTTTCAAAAATATACGTAGGACTCTTTTCCTTCTTGATTTCTTGGTTTTTAGTAAAAGATATAAACAGGCAGATCTAATTAAGAAGACTTGTTTTTTTTTTGTTTTTTGAGTTTTGAGTTTTATTCAAACTCTTCCCGATTTATTTCTTGATATAAAAATAAGAATCTTAAACAAATTTAAAGTAATCTTCCAAATTTTAATTTGCATTTACTTTTCTTCGATATTTTGCATATTTTTGAAAAATTTCTTTTGAAAAGCATACAGGTCGGTCTAATTCACCGATTTACTTTAACTTATTTTGAAAAATGAATGTTCACAAAGAATAGGACTTTTTTCACACTTATCACCTTTTGGTGTTTTCCCCCAAAGCTTTTGAAACTTTTGAAATAAAAGCTGGACATTTTTTCTCGCCTTATTTTTTGAGCTTTCCCCAAAATTTTTATGCTTTTCCCCAATATACAGGTTGACCTAATTCACCGATTTACTTTTCCTATAACTTATTTTGAAAAATTAATTTTCACAAAGAAATGCTAATAAACAGGACTTTTTCCACACCATATTCCTCCAAAACTTTTTAAACTTTTGAAATTATTATTTTCTTCCCTTATTTCTTGAGCTTTCCCCAAAATTTTTATGCCTTTCCCCAATTAATTCTTTGAGACGCTGTTAAGTTTGAGTTGAATGAAAATGTCGAACTCACCCATGAAAATCCAATGCATCCAATGGCGTCGGAGAGCATGTCCCCCAGAATAGACGGGAACGAATTTCCCGAGGGAAAATACGCGTGAAATCTGGGATGTTGCCAGTGTGTAACCCCCGGCATAATTTTCTCGTCGACATCGGCCATAATGTCGTCCCATTCTTCTGGTTCTTGTGGAGCTTCGCTGGGGAGGAGTTTCCTCAAGTATCCCGGCTCAACGCATGGCGTGACCCTTTTCGAACCGATGGTATCCAAGTAAGCACAAATGTAATCCACCATTTCTTTGCCGCGGCTTCTAAATTCTTCGACGTCCATTCTGATGTGGTTAAAGAAGCACAGAACACTTTTTTGAGTTTCGGTTTTTTTTTTGAACGCGCGGTTTCGTCTCTTTCGTTTTTCGATCTACGAACTCGTTCGCTATTGTTGTTCGGAATAGTGTTTTGGTGTGGTGTGTAATATTTATATCACCATATCCCCACTAGCTGGTTCCGACACGGTAACATGTGGGAGTCCCGACTTGGAACCGATGACGTTATAGCCGTGGAAAGGTTTCCTTCACGATTGTCAGATACTGCTGGTAACCGGGCAGGTAGTAGCGATTCTCTTGAACTTGGCCCGCAAATCGGTTTATGTAAGGCAGACACAATTGGATTAATTACTGGTCGTTGTCGTGACAAACACCATTTCATTTAGAGCATCGCACTTTTATACTGATCTGCCTGTTTGGATTGGATGGAATTATTCACAGAGTCAATAGAACACGTTCTCATTGTGTAACGCTTACAATATAATATTGCACAATAGTAATTAAGCATGTACCTAAAAATAATCACCGCTGGCGGGCCAAAAACGATTTAAAAATAACGCTAATGCAAGTTCTGTTAGGATTTCCCGACGATTTGTTTTGGATTTGTATTGATCGTGAAATTATCTTTCCCCTGGGCTTTTGATGTTTGCCTCTGACTAAATGGTTTGCGGTTCGTTTGTTCATTAAATAAAAAAAATAAAAATTACCTTTCTTGTTAGTCCCAAACACTTGAGTTTTTTTTTTTTGTTAATTAAATCCTCATTACTATGCCGCGTAAGTAGGTACTTGAATAATTTTTGGAAATTTTCTTTGAAGAAACCAAATTATGGAAAGGTGTAGTAATCGAATTGAATGAATAAGTAGAGTGATTACCTTAAACTCTAACGTTTAACAAAAAGCTTCCTGTACCTCTCCAAAGATGGCGTTCGTAACCGTTTACTTCCAGAAATTCATACTTGTTAGTTATTGTCCAGCATAGTTTTATTTATTTTCGTGTTGGCGTTTAAAAATGTCTTGTTTGGTACTTTGTCCGTCAGTTTCTTTATTTTCACTGGCGTATCGACTTTCGTTTTTCCATCGTTTGTATTGTATTTCGATTAAATTTCATCGATTGTTTTCGAGTCTGTCGCCGTGTAAGTTCGTTCCTCTTTTCTTGAAAATACCGTCGATCGTCTTTTGCTTTTTTCTTCATTCGCATTGCTTCTCCTTTTCACATGCTACTTTCGAATTTCTTTTCTTATATACCGGGTGTCCTACAAAAAACGCCCCGAGCCATAACTCCTTTATTTATAGATTAATTTAAAAAAACAAAAAGGCAAATGAAACGAGACTAAAAGCACTATAAAATGTGGTCAATGAATTATTTTTTTTTAGTTACCTTCATGGTCAAACAACTGTCAATTTTTATTTTTTAAATGGCTCTGTATATTTTTTCTTATCGTATCTGGTAGAGCTACTTTTTCTAAATTCAATGATGTGCAACACTTTAAGTTTTGGCCAGTAAATATGGCAGAAAACATTAATGAAACAATTAAAAACAAGTGTGCAAAAGTTGCTGTAGGAAAATCATTGAAAATCGAACTTTAAAAGAGTGGGGTTGACGTAAAATTGTCAATCACGCTTTGAAAAATAACTGTATCGCTATTTAGTTTCATTTTAGTTTTTTGAATAAATATTTTCACGTTTCGATTAATTTCATCGATTGTTTTGCAATCTGTCTGTCGCCGTACGGGTTCCTCTTTTCTTAGAAACACAGTCGATCGTCTTTTGTTTTTCTTCATTCACATTGCTTCTCTTTTTCTTTTAATTTTCACATGCAACTTTCGATTTTTTTTTACTTATACATACAATTTGTAACATAATTTCCGACTTGCTCTCGTATTAGAACGTTTCGTGTTTTTAAAGTTGATCGTCTTTTATTTTTCTTCGCTCACTTTGCGTCTGCCCGTTTCTTTATTTTCACTGGCGCATCGACTTTCGTTTTTTCGTTTTTCTTTCGTTTGTCGTTTTTTCGTTTTTTTTTCGTTTGTCTCTTCTTCATATTTCGATTAAATTTCATCGATTGTTTTCCAGTCTGTCGCCGTAGGTTCGTTCCTCTTTTCCTTAAAAGAACACCGTCAATCGTCTTTTGTTTTTCTTTATTCACATTGCTCCTTTTTTTCTTTTGATATTCACATAAACTTTCGATTTTCTTTCTTCTATCTCAGTTTTTAACTTAATTACCGACTTGCCCTCGTATTATAACGTTTCATTTTTCTTTTTCACGCACTTTGCGCCTTAATTTTCACTGACGTATCGACTTTTGTTTTTCTTTCGTTTGTCTTTTCTTCATATTTCAATTAAATTTCGTCAACTGTTTTCGAGTCTGTTTCTTAAAAACACCGACGATCACCTTTTGTTTTTCTTCATTCGCATTGCTTCTCTTTTTTTTTAATTTCACATAAATTTTCGATTTTCTTTCTTCTGTCTCGATTTGTAACTTAATTATCGACTTTCCCTCGCATTATAAACGTTTCATTTTTCTTAAGTTGATCACTGACGTGTCGACTTTCGTTTTTCTTTCATTCGTCTTTTCTTCATATTTCGATTTAATTTCATCGCTTGTTTTCAAGTCTGTCGCCGTAGGTTTGTTCGTCGTTTCCTAAAAAAAACACCGTCGATCGTCTTTTGTTTTTCTTCATTCACATTGCTTCTTCTTTTCTTTTTATTTTCACATGTTACTTTCGATTTCTTTTACCTGTATATGATGATGTCCCTGTCATTTCGTATCGCGTTTAATTTTCGTCGATTGTTTTGAGTTTTCTCTTTTGTTAAAATGACCGTCGATCGTCTTTTGTTTTGTTTTGTTTTTTTTTTCCATTCACTTTTAGGCATGCGTTTCTTTCCGTGTTTTAACTGGCGTTTCGCTGCGATTCGTCTTCGTTTCAAATTTCGATAATTTTCGACCAGTTTTCATTGATTTTCGTTTTTCCGCTAATTATTCCAAATTGACTGAATAAATTAAATTAAATTCTAACGTTTAACAAAAAGCTTCCTGTATCTCCCCAAAGATGGCGCTTGTAACCGTTTACTTCCAGAAATTCATACTTACTAGTTATTGTCCAGTATAATTTTATTTATATCTTATTTATTTTCGTCTTGGTCAAGAGATGGCGCTTAAAAAATGTCTTGCTTAGTATTTTTCCGAAAAAAAAACTTTAAGGAACAATACAGAAATATTAATAATAATAAGTAAATAGTTCACAATGAAGGCGAGTCGAATTACAAAACTAAAAACAGAAAAATTCGTAAGAGTTACAAATTAGAATGATCTATCGAAAAACTATAACGAAAAAGATTCCGTTACTCGCCGAAAGATGGCGCTTCTAATCAATTACTTGTGTACATTCAAACTAAGCTTTATTTGGAAGCTCTAGACTCATCTAAAATCGACTGAATCTAATTCGCATCAGAAATAAATTGAACTTTGCTAGAATGATGCTGATATATTTTGGTATTGGTTAAGAGGTGGCGCTGGAAAATGTTTTGTTTAATATTTTTCTTTACGGAACAAACATGTAGAAATATTCAATAATTCATAAAACAAGTAGAGTAATAAAACTGTAATAAAAAAGGTTTTGTTACTTGTCAAAAGAGGGCGCTTCTAATCAATTAAATATTCAAATTCATATTAATGATAAGTTACGGTCCAAAAGATGATTATCTTAAATGCGTATAATCTTATTCGCATTGAAAAGAAATTTGGTTTCGACAGAATGATTGTGAGACCTTTTGGTGTTGATCAAGAGATGGCGCTTGAAACAATTTTGGTCTTAATCAACTTAATCTTTTTGTGCCAAAAATATAGAAAAATTGTAAATAATTAATAAAATATCTTTAGAGTTACAAATCAAAATGATTAATTAAAAAACGAATAGCATTATACACTGTAACAAAAAAATTTCCGTTGCCAGTCAAAAGATGGCGCTTCTAATCAATTACTTCTGCCAATTCATTTGTAAGTTATTGTCCAGAAGATGCAGACCTATCATAAATGGACATAATCTTATTCGTAACATAAATAAATTGGATTTTGCTAGAATGATTCTGAAATGTTTTGGTATTGGTCAAGAGAAGGGGCTTGGTTTGGTTTAGTATTTTGCTAAATGGGACAAAACTAGGGAAATTTTAGATAAGTCACAAACCAAAACAAATCGAATATATAACAAACAGAAAAGCTTAGAGTTACAAATCGAAATCCACTTGCATTAAAAACTGTGACAAAAAAAAACTTGCCAGTCAAGAGATGGCGCTTCTAACTAATTGTTTCTGCAAATACATACGTAAGTAAATGTGCAGAAGTTGCAGATCTATCATAAATCGACATGATGTTATTCGCATAAAAAATAAATTGGTTTTTACTGGAATGATGTCGAAATGTTTTGGTATTTGGCAAGAGGTGGCGCTTGAAAATTAATGTGCCAAAAATTGAGAAAAATTGTAAATAAATCATAAAACAAACAAAAAGGAACTTTAGAATTACAAACCAGAATGATTAATTAAAAACTAAAAAGCATTAAACACTGTGACAAAAAAGTTTCCATTACTAGTCAAAAGATGGCGCTTCTAACCAATTACTTCTGTAAATTCATATGTAAATCATTGTTCAGAAGATCATAAGTCGATTTAATCTTATTCGAATCTAAAATAAATTGAATTTTGCCTATTATTTAGAGTTGTAGTCTATAGACGACGCTTCAGTAGATGTCGGTAGATGATGCCCAAAATTTTTTTCCAAAACAAATTTTACAATAATTAACCTTTTCTAATTAATGTTAAATTTGTTCAGTATTTACTCAAAAATCTATTTTAGAAACTTTAGAAACGAGAGAGGGGGATGAAAACGGGGGTTACGTTTGAATTTGAATTGTCACCGAGAAATTCTGATGTCGCAATTTTACACCGGCTTACGTCATACGAAAAGTTGAAACGGTAGTGGCCCCCAAATATTCTAAACTGATTTGCTCTAGATATTCAGATATGAAGTAGCGCAAGCAGTCCGTTTCACATGTCAATGAGTGGAAGACATTTCTGATTAATCATTAATCACATATCGACGTTTCTTTCCTTGAGTTAAGAACTCGTTTGGCCATTTACTACTACCTTCTATCCACATGTCATTACAATCGACAATAAAATCATGATATTTTAGTTATCTTTTTAAATAAACTTTAAACTTTAGTGGCCACATACAATTTTTGTTTTTTGACTTGCTTTTTTCTTTCTTACTTTCCAAATTTGCTTGAATTTTTTAGAATTTTTAACATTTTTTGTATTTATTTTGTGATACTGTTTTTTAATTGTTTTTTATTCAATTCTCTTTTAGTTTCGATATATTCTTGTGCATTTTTCGTTTCTTCTTTCTGTTGTACGCATGTTTTTTTTTTTTATAGTTACGGACACCTTTGGTATTAGTTAATAGATGGCGCCAGTTCTGTCCTTTTTTTCAGGGCGGTAATTCTTGTTTTCTTCTACAGTCTTTCGGATCTCAACTCTTGAGAATTGGAACTATTAATCCTATTTCCCATTCTCTTGGTATTATTTCGTTCTTCCATGCCTTATTCAAGATCCTTTGCGGAAGTTGTGCTCCTCTCTGACCCATATTTTTAATCATTTCCGGTGTTATTTTGTCATTTCCTGGAGCCTTTCCGTTTTTAGTTTCTTGATAGCTTGTGCCAGTTCTTCTTCTGATATTGCATTTTCTTTTTCCTCGTGTCCGTCCTCCGTGGCATTTCCTTTCTTCTGTGTTCTTCCTTTGCACCTAATAAGTCGTAGATATGGTCTCTCCATCTTGCCATTACTTCCTCTTCCTTTGCAAGTGTCTCTCCGTTTCTATTTTTAATCGTTATTGCTTGTTTCGTTGTATTCGTTCTGAGCTGTTTTATATAAAAAAAAGCTTTTGGTTACTTTTACTATCTTCTTCTAATTTTTCGCCCAATTTTTTTCAAGTTGTTTCTTTTGCCTTTTTAACCATATTTTTAATAATTCTCCTCTGTTGTGTTTGTTAAATATTCTTTCCATTTATTTTTCTTTATTATAACTTCGTTTTTGATTTCTTGGTTCCACCATGCAATTTCCTCTGTAAACACCACACACTTGCTTGGCTGCTTCCTTCACAATTACTTTAAAGTTTGTCCACAGTTCTTCAGTATCTGCTCCTTGTAGATTGTCTATTACTTTTTCTATTTTTTCGTTTACTATTCTTCCAAATTTTGCATTTATATTTTCATCATTTAGTTTGTAGCTCCTAGTAGTTTCTATATCTGTAAAACTTATAAATAGACTGTGACGATCCTTTTAGCAGTCAAAACTAATAGCCACGAATATGCACAAATATAAGCAGATTTGCAGAATTCTAGTGTTAGCAGAAGAATCTGATGGTGTGCGTTTTGGAGGAGGTAATGAAAGTAGACAGAATTTTAAATGAGATCTAGCTTATGGTCTTCTCGGGAAAAATGATAAGATGTTTTATATAAATATGGCCATGGAAAAGGTTCTGAGACACCGGCAACAGCAAGAAGATCCTGTCATTTAAATACCCCTTCATATAATGCTTTTGCGCCACCTGCAGCGCGCACCTCTACACCATTGCCAGGCACTAAACTCGAACCCCTTCAGAAATTCATCCCGGCCTCGAGTATTCACCCTTCTGCGACAGCGAGGCGAAAATGGCCGTCCTATAATAAGACCATCCAGGGTCTGAGAACGACAGTTCTTCGGTCTGAACAAGTCCGAAAAAAAAACTCCTGGCTGAACAAGCCATCCTCACGGGTTGCACAAGCCGATACACCTCTCCACCCGCTGCACAAGTAGCAAGATCAATTTAGCCACACCACTGTGCACAAGATTCTATGAAAATACAAACAAACATTCTATCATTATTGTTTATTATCATATCTGGAGTCACATTTGTTAATAAGGAAACACTTCTTCGCTTTGTGGCACAATTGTTGACTAAGAATACGCAAACAACACACCTCACTCCAAACTTTCTCAATGAAAAAAATAATTAATCATTAAACGTTTGTTTGAGACGATATTTCTCGTTTTCATGGAATACTTTGAACTGGCAACATTGGCGGTGGCAGTTTTCAAAAACGTAACCACAAAACTAAAAACGAACGTCAATCAAATTTCTGACAAGTATATTTTTTGTGGTACCAACAAAAATGTCACTCTAACACGGCCTACTCTGAATGCAAAAAGATCGTGAATAGCTTATAAATCAGGTTTCCTTTGGCAAACGTCAAAATGAGTCAGAAAATGAAACTTTCAGAAATATTTTCAAAACTTATTAATGTACAAAAAGAACGAATCATTTGAACAATTAAATACTTCATTCATAAATTCATTTTAAATTTTGAATGGAAGTAAATTTGAGTTGATCACAAAAGAAGTTTTTTTTTTAATGTAAACTTGTAAATGTAATGTAAATTAATTATTATCAAGTATCTTCTACAATTTTTCGTTTATTAAATTTAATAATTTTCAGAAAAGAAAGAATTTCAAACTTTAGTGCAAATGACATATTCCGCTTAGGGTTTTTAAATTTCCTCCTCGACATTCAATGTGATTTTATCAGAAAATTATCAGTAACGTCTCGTGAAAGGAAAAAAATTAAAGAAAGCGATTTAATTTACCCACGCAGAATTTTTTTACGTGGAATTTTCAACATTTTAGCATTTGGTGGTATTTCACCGTCAAAATTGCAAATAAACAAATCCTGTTCAATGTTCTAACTCTGTTCTCTGAAAACAACGTAAATTTCCTTCTATGTTTAGGTTGAGTAACCACAAAATTTAAAAATAAATTTTTCCTGATCAGATTACACGTCCTCGGTGACGCAATAGGTTGCGAGTGATGAACCTATTTTCACGTTGCGGTAGGAAACTAACTAAACCGGAAGCAAACATAAAAACAAAATGCGAATTTTAATTAGCACAGAGTCATCGACCATCTTTCAAAGTATAATTTCATTTCAGTCTCACTAATGCAGAATACTACAGTAATTTCTATTAGACTCATTACAGATGGATTTTAGGAAAATACTCCGATTTAGGGACTCATCTCTTAATTAATACATTTTGGTATTTTGAAGATAAGTTCAATTATGTACAATGTTACATAAATTTGTTACAATGTTGGTGCGGCAATGGATACATTAGGAATGCATTTCAAAAAGCTCGTTTCCCCACGTTTTCCAAACCTCCTCCCAGCGTAATTGCACCGCGAGCTGGGGATTCCCGGCGATCTGTTTCCTATTGTCCGCCGAACAATAGCTCTATTATCCACGCGCCGACGAACGAGACCAAAACTATTAAAATGCAATCGCCGGTTTGAAAAACGAAATTACTCACTCGTTGTGTCGGGAATTAGGAAATTACTATGCGAACGTCAAAAAGCGCTTAAGGATCTCACGACTTTAACGACGAAAGTTTCTAGTGAGCAACTCCGAGAAATTCTGCTGCGGTGACATTAAACATTCATGCAAATAAACACAGATGGAATTCATTGATTCATGACGAGGCTATTTCGGGTTTGCACTCCTAAATTGCGGTTTCTATTGACGAACACTTTTTGGAAAAGAAGCTCCTTTCCTTGAAAACGCGTCTTAATTTATCTCGCCGTTGGGTTTGGGGTGTGTCATGAAATAATCTTCATCGTCATTAAGATCCTGAATTCCATTGTGTGAGAAGTGTTTTCCCTCTTGTCTTTTCCTCTTAAAATACTTGAATTATTCTGCCGAATTTTCTCCAGTAAATTAAAAAAGGAAAAAATCCCCTGCCAAATTTTTAGCGGTAACTTAAAGAAAAAAATCCCCTCAGAATTCAGCATTCATCGAAAATTTACTAACCCTCGCCGCCTGCCTGTTTTGAAATCGCATACTTGCCCGTCTGGGCCACTTTTGACCCCAATCTTCAAACGTGGTAATTTGGTTTAAAAAAAAAAACGTATTTTTAATATTTTAAAATTATTTATAGATAAATTTAATTAAAATTGTGTAACTGGCAATAGTTACACAATTTTAACTAAATTTATCTTTGGTTTATTGAAAAATTTAGAAAAACTTATCCCTTTTTTGAATTTCTAAAATCCCAAAACACAAGAACAGGAATTAATGATAAAAATATGAAAATCTTTTGTAAATTATACAAGGAAGCGATTGCATTCTCAAATTTTTTTAAGGTACAGAGTTCTGATGAGGCCCAATAAGGCCGAAATACATGTATAAACTCTTTCCTAACACTTTCTATATTGCCAGTTACACAATTTTAATTAATTTTCATAATTTTCATCTGGCAAGAAAACTTGATTTGATAAATTTAGTGTCGGGTTAATTAACAGGCGCCCTGTATATCAATTAATCGAGTAAGCAGAATATAGGAAGACTATGAATTGCTTTATTTGAAGTAATATTATAATGTTGATTAATTAAATTAAATTCAATTACGTGGAGGAAATTTAAAAATCCTAAATGCAATTGCACATGTCTAGAATTGGATGAAATAATCACGAAACGAAACAAACGAAATTTGAAAAACAAGAAACAGCGTCGACCGTCTTGGAAAAAATAACTTCGAAGGTGAAACAGTAATAATAAAAACAATTGAAGACGCCCAGAATTGAGTGAAATATTCACAAAAATTAGGGAATAAAAAAAAAATAAGGAAGCGACGTGGAAAAAAATTCGTTCTTAATATCAATTATTAATCGTCTTTTGTTTTAATTTGGTTGTCTTTTGTTTTTCTTCTTTCGTGAAAAAAAGTCGCAAATCGAACATCTTTTGTTTTTCTAGTTCGTTTTTGGTCGTCTTTTGTTTTTGCTGTTGTTTTAATTTGATTAAGAAACAAAGGGACACAATTCGTTGCTCTTCTTTTGTTCTAATTTTGATGATTTTTTTTTAATATCAGTTATCGATTGTGTTTTGTTTTAATTTGGTTGCCTTTTGCTGTTCTTCTTTGATGAAAAAAAACATCGAAAATCAATCGTCTTTTGTTTTTCTAGTTCATTTTCGTTGCTTTTGTTTGTTTTTTCCTTAACGAAGGAAACTTCGAAATTCGTTGTCCACGACTCTTGTTTTGCATTCGTAAAAGAAATTAACGTTTTTTTTTTTTTTAAATAAATTGTTGAGCGTCTTTTGTTTTTGCTGTTGTTTTAATTTGATTAAGAAACAAAGGACACAATTCGTTGCTCTTCTTTTGTTGTAATTTTGATCAATTTTTTTTTTAATATCAATTATTGATTGTCTTTTGTTTTAGTTTGGTACCTTTTGTTCTTTGGATGAAAAAAAAAATTGAAAATCAATCGTCTTTTTGTTTGTTTTTTCCTTAATGGAGAAAATTTCGTTGGCCACGCCTCTTGTTTTGCATTCGCGAAAGAAATTAACTTTTTTTTTTAAATAAATTGTTGACCGTCTTTTGTTTTTCGGTTGTTTTAATTTGATTAAGAAACAAATGTCACAATTCGTTGCTCTTCTTTTGTTCTAATTTTGATGAATTTTTTTAAACACAAATTATCGATCGTCTTTTATTTTTGTTTTCATTTGGTTGCCTTTTGTTTTTTATCTCGGATGAAAAAGAAATTATGGAAATTCGTTGGTCGTAAACCAATTGTTTCTTTTTTTTGAATAAATTTTTGATGGTTCTTTGTTTTCGGTTTGAATGTGGTCGGCTTTTGTTTAAAAAGAAGTCCTTTTCGGCAACTATTGAGAAACTCCAAAGGTGAAACGATAATATTAAAAACAATATAAAATTGAGAGAGACACAGGAATAAATAAAATATCTACCAAAAAAAAAAAAAAAAAACAAAAGGAAAATTGAAACACATGAAACAGCGTCATGGAAAACAAATAAAAGTAGACGAAACAGTAATAATAAAAACAATTGAAAATCATCATGTTCGCGAAAAGAAATAAATGGAACTTAAAAAACAAGAAACAGAGATTTCGGAAAAACGAAAATAAATAGAATAATAAATAAATAGAACTAGAGTCCTTTATAGAGGGAGTAAAAATATAAAGTTATGGCAGTTTGGAAGATTAATAGTGAAATAAAGAGCTGACCAATCAAAAGCGAATTGTCTTCTTTATATGTAAATGGATTTGGTTTCTTTAATTGGCTTCATGTGTTTATTTTCTCTACAAACGGCAGAGCCATCTATTGACGAACACTGAAAGTTTCTCTACCACGTTTTCTAAAAAGAAAGTAGTAAGAAATATACAATACAGACTTAATTCGATATGAAAAACAAAAGAAAATTGAAATAAACAAGAATCATTTTCTTAGTTAATTAATTTTGATTTCGACGAAGAAATGAAGGTTTTCTTATGAAAGGAGGATCGTGTTTTAGTTTTGTTATTTTTTGACGGACAAAAGCTTAAAATTAAATATTCGTCATTATAAAATTGATTGTTTTTTGTTTTATTTTGGGTCGATTTTCGATAGTTTATCTGTAAAATAATAATTATTATTATGCCGATCAAATTCGTCGTAGTTTTGATGGGCCTTTGTTTTCAGTTCAAAGTTTAAGATTTGCGTTGTGTATTGTAACGATGATGATAGCATTAGCAAAAGTTACTTTAAAGTATTTTTTTTTTTAAAGGCAGGACTGATTCTACAGTGACTGTTATGTCCTGGCTTTTCTGGTATATTCTGTTCCTGGACGTTAGATAGGTACGCCAAGAACAAGAAACCTTTCTCTAATTCATCCTTGCGGTTTACTTTCAGAAAGTCCTACCCTGCATTGACGTCAACGATTTCGGAGAAATGCGTTTTTCGACAGATCTATTTAACAGTTAATTACTTTTACTCTTTCGAAAGAAAAATGAAAAAACTTGACGTTGCAGGTGAAGATGAAATTCCCAAATTTCACTTCCTCGTCTAAACTCCTACTGAACATTTTATTTTTGTATTAGACTTGCATACATTTAAAACATGCCTTGGATATTTCTGGTTTTACAAGAGAGCGATGAATTGGCGAAAAATTATCGCACAAAGAAGGTTAAATTCAAAGATCTTTGAAGAAAACTATTCCATACGCGCAGACGTGCTTGTAGTCATGCTCGAAAAATCATAATTTTTTTTTTCAAATTTTCAAGTAATTAACGCCTCTGCATTTATTTCCTGGGTTGAAACTTCTAAGACATACAATTGAAAGTAATGGTTTTCAAGTATCAACGCGGCCAAGTACAACTAATTGTTTGTTAATGATGATGATTAAGCCACCAAAGATATACATATAAACACAAATTAAAATTCCTCCGTTATGTAAACACGGTACAAAAAAAAAATCACCTAAACAAACATTCAGGTAATTAATCGACAAATCAATTACCGCGTGTTCATTTTCAAGCAACTCCGGCGTGTGTGTCGTAGATTTCCACGTAAGATAAAGCGAATACCTCGTAATTATTCTATGTCGTCGCATTCTGGTGGCCTTCGACGGTATCGTATCCGCCTCGATTTTTCGGCAGGTGGGTCGCTCCAAGAAAAAAAAATCCAAATTACTGCTGCCTGCCGGCCTGCCTCAAACGCACGTAAATCAGCGCGGCCGCCACACGTTATAAAAAAGAACGCGCAGACGGATGTTGGAATTCCTAGTTCATTGACATAAACCTCGTTAGTAATATCTGACCGCAAGAAATGCATAATACAGAGTGCATGCCTGCGCGCTGAAGTCCGGGGCCGGACTTTCTTCGAGACGGTAAATCACAAAACACAGGAAAAACGAGTTCGCACGGGATTGCTCGTTCGTTACACAACCGTGATTAAAACGAAGGAATGAGACTTTTTACTGACGCACGACACAAACGATCTATGATTATAATAAAACATAGCTACACAGCAAATTGCAAGATTACTAAACAGTGTGTGTAACCTAGGACTTCCCTGATTATAATTTGCATAAGTCCAAACAAGTTCTTCAAGAAAATTCGATTTGAACGTTCTTTTTCACAAACAAATTGTTGACTTTACACTCTATATGAACTAATTATTGCATAAAACTAAAATTAACTCGATAAATACTCAAAATAGGCCAAGATAAGTAACATCGTCCACAAGACTAAAGAAGTTGCCTATCAACACAGACATTACTGCCTGATGTTGGCTTTTGATATCGAAAACGCCTTCAACTCAGCCTCGTGGCTACAAACGATAAATGCCCTCAAGAAACCAAAGGTCAGTGATTACATCATCAGAATGGTGCAGTCCTACCTGCAAAATAGAATAATCATAACACCAACCGGGGAAGAGATGGGAATCACGTGTAGCGTTCCACAGGGTTCGGTCCTAGGACCGATGCTGTGGGACGTCTTAAATGATGGAATTAGCGGTATTAATAATGACAAAAACAAGCACCCAGCTAGAAGAAAAGGCGCAATACGCGATCCTAGGAATAAAAGCATGGTTGGAACAACATGATCTAAAGCTTGCAATGGCAAAAAACCGGAATGGTAACTCTGGCAGGACCCAGGAAACTGAAGACCGTAACGTTAAACCAAGAAGGAATGGTAATTAACACGAAGAGCGAAATCAAGTACCTGGGCGTCGGTCCTGGGACCGAGCCCTGTGGAACGTCTTATATGATGGAATTCTGCGCATGCAAATGGGCCAAGACAAAACAACTCTCACCTATGCGGTATTAATAACGGCAAAAACAAGCACCCAGCTAGAAGAAAAGGCACAATACGCGTTCCTAGGAATAAAAGCATGGTTGGTCTAAAGCTTGCAATGGCAAAAACTGAAAAGTGATAATTCTGGCAGGACCTAGGAAACTAAAGACCATAACGCCAAAACCAAGAAGGAACGCTAATTAATACGAAGCAGGGTATAAAAAGCAAAAAAAAAAAACAAATTGAAAATCGATTATGGAAAGTTTTCCAAATAAACGACAACGAAATGAAAAGAATAAAATGAAGAAAAGGAAAAAAAAAGATTTAATGACTTTAAATAAATATAAATAAATAAAATACGACAAAAGAATTGCATTAAAAGAAACAAAAGAAAATTCAAGTAAAGAACAATGAAATGCAAAAAATAAAATAAAAAAAAACAAATGAACAATCAATGATTATCTAGCGTTTAATAATGAAAAATTAATAGAAAGTAAGAAGAAAACGTCAATGTAATACGACAAATTAATTCCTTTAAGAGAAACAAAAAATAAATAAACAAAACAATGAGAATAAGGGGAACAACGAAACATGAAAAATCGAAACAAAAAAAAATTCAAATAAAAAAAACATTTAAATGTAAAGAATAAAATGAACAAAACAAAAAAAAACGAATGAAAAGCTTTTAAAAATGAAAAAAAGGGGAGCAGAAAAAAATTCAGGTAAAGAACAATAAAATGCAAAAATAAGACGAACAATAAAAAAAAACAAATGAAAGACTGTCAGAGTAGAATCGTCGATCTTTTTTTGTTTTGATTTCGTCACGTCGATCTTCTTTAATTTTTTGCTCTTTCTTTTGTTGATTTATTTTTTGATAATTTTCTTTTGTTTTAAGCTTAGATCATCAAACACTCTCCGTCAGAGTGGAATCGTCCAATTCCGTTGATCTTCTTTTGTTTTGATTTGATTTCGTCACAGAAACGTCGATTTACTTGCATTCTTTATACTCTTTCTTTTGTTTATTTTTTTTGTTGATAATTTTCTTTTGTTTTAAAGCTTAAATTATCAAACACTCTCCGTCAGAGTATAGAATCGTCCAATTCCGTCATTCTTCTTTTGTTTTGATTTCGTTACAGAAACGTCGATCTCGTTGCATTCTTTTTACTCTTTCTTTTGTTTATTATTTTTTTAATAATTTTCTTTTGTTTTAACGTTTTGATTATCAGACATTCTCAGTCAGTGTAGAATCATCGAACTCCGTCTTCTTTAATTTTTTTTGCTCTTTCTTTTGTTTATTTTTTAAATAATTTTCTTATGTTTTAACGTTTTGATTATCACAAACTCTCCGTCAGAGTAGAGTCGTCGAACTACGACGTTCTTCTTTTGTTTTCTTTTAACGTTTTGATTATCAAACACTCTCCGTTATTGTAGAATCGTCGAACTTCGTCTTTTGTTTTGATTTGATTTCGTCACAGAGACGTCGATCTTCTTTAATTTTTTCTTGCTCTTTCTTTCGTTTATTTTTTTAATAATTTTCTTTTTGTTTCAACATTTTTATTATCAAATGCTCTCCGTCAGACTAGAATCGACGACGTTCTTCTTTTGTTTTGATTTGATTTCGTCACAGAAATCGGACCTCCTTTCATTATTTTCCACTCTTTTTTTTGTTTTTTTTTTGATAATATTTTGTTTTAACGTTTTGATTATCAAACAGTCTCCGTCGAAGTAGAAACGTCAAACTCGGACGTTCTTCTTTTGTTTTGATTTGATTTCGTCACAGAAACGTCGATCTCCTTGCATTCTTTTTACTCTTTTTTTTGTTTATTTTTTAATACTTTTCTTTTGTTTATTTTTTAATACTTTTCTTTTGTTTTCTTTTAACGTTTTCACTTTCAAACATTCTCCGTCGAAGTAGAAACGTCAAACTCGGACGTTCTTCTTTTGTTTTGATTTGTTTTCGTCACAGAAACGTCGATTTCCTTGAATTTTTTTACTCTTTCTTTTTATTTGTTAATTATTTTCTTTTGACATTTTGATTATCAAACGTTCGTCGTCAGTGTAGAATCGTCGAACTCCGACGTTCTTTTGTTTTGATTTGATTTCGTCATAGAAACGTGTTTTGTTTATTTTTTTTATATAACATTCTTTTGTTTTGATCATCAAACACTCGTCAAACTACGACGTTCTTCTTTTGTTTTCTTTTAACGTTTTGGTTATCAAACAGTCTCCGTCGGAATAGAATCGTCGAAGTCCGAAGTTCTTCCTTTGTTTTGATTTCATTTCGTCACAGTAACGTCGATCTCCTTGTATTTTTTATTCTTTCTTTTGTTTAGTTTTTTTAATAATTTTCTTATGTTTTAACGTTTTGATTATCAGACACTCTCCGTCAGAGTAGAATCGTCGAACTACGACGTTCTTCTTTTGTTTTGTTTTAACGTTTTGAGTATCAGACACCCTCCGTCAGAGTAGAATCGTCGAACTCAGTCGATCTTCTTTTGTTTTGATTTGATTTTGTCACAGAAACGTCGATCTTCTTGAATTCTTTTTACTTTTTTGTTTATTTCTTTAAATAATTTTCTTTTGTTTCCTTTTAAAGTTTTGATTACTATTTGAACAAAATTGTCACATTTCGAGTATTTTTTTTTTTTTTTGGACAAATGAAATCTATTGCAATTTAAATGCAAACCCCCATCTTGGATATGGATATCGAGTGCACCAAAAAGATCCTCATTGCTGATCGCTCGCCTTCAATACGTTTAATATTTAAATCGCGGGCAACAATGTTTCAAGTTTTGCATAATGCTGCCCACGTACTTACCACAAAGTTGCTTATCGCTGAATGAAGTTACGGTTGCAAATCGCATGGAAAAGAGTATTTTAAATCGCACTTGTGATTGCATTCGTCGTCGCACTGGATCTGTATGAAACTGACTTTTGATTAATGCAGGACTGGTTTCTTGAACGAGGTTGAAGTCAGATTTGGTTACTTTTATGTTTAAATCCGTTTCGTATTTATAACGTCGACATTATCAAATTAAAGAAAAACACATTAAGAAGCTTTATTAAAAAGAAAAAAATTGAAACAAGAATCAAAAAATTCTGAAGGTCTTGTAAATTTCCAAATAAATTCTAGAATTGCTGTGAAATATGCAGATGGTGGTGACGGCCCACTAACTAATTACCTGTTACGCACCTGTACGCACGCAAATTTGAATTCTAGGGCATTGTCGATCACGTAAGCGTTTGGTACAGAGCGTGATTCTGCGAACTTCGCCGCGTTAAGTGAAACTTCGCGGTTTCTTAGAACAATACACAATGTAGTAAAGTGATAAAGTGATAGACAAACAGAGGACTGGGTGCATTGAAAAGTCCGAAGTACCGTTCGGCGAAATTTATTTTTAGATTTTTGTCGCATTCTGAATCAAGACCGGACGTGTTCTGATTATTCAATGAAATAATAAACGAAGAAAAATAAATAATGTAACGATGAACTCATCTGATTAGTATTTGATACAGAACTGATTAAAAAAAAGAATAGTTTTTCTCTTTGGAAAATTATCTGTTTTTCGATTATGAATGAGAGTAATTTGTTTTATTCGAATCCGGACCTGCAACACGATTCCTCTGTACAACCACTAATGTACACGTTGTATAATGAAAACCAATAATAATAATTTTCAAGTGAAGTAAACAAATTTGATTCTTCTCACTTTTACCCTCGTTAATACTCAATTTTCAAAAATTACCCATATATTGGCAACCCTGATCAACTGTCACGACATTGCTGTCAACTGTCAACAGTCAGCTGTCAAATATTAAATTAATTTTTAATTTCGAAAGAAAACGAAACGAAACAACAAAATAACTTGCAGATATAATTAATATAGAGGAAGACCAAGACAAAGTTGGAAAGATAGAAGAGAGGAGACGAATTTGATTAATAAAGCTGTTATTGAGGTTATGTGTCTGTCAAAACGTGAACAAGATTAGAAACGTCAAACTTAATAAAATGAAATCTCGCAGCAACTCTTCGTTCTATCCGAACTTCGCCTTAAAAAATTAGTTTTCTTAGTTTTTGAGTCAAAATACAAAATAAACAAGAACAGTCAAATTTGTATTAAACGTCAGAATTATCGGTGACATTTAGCATATGCACTAAACGTCAAAAATATGAAAGTAAGATTTGCATTGTAGAAATGACGTGCCTTGATTTTATTGCCTACTACTGTACATATATCTATGTATTATTGGTGACATTGTTGCCAATTTAATAGATTCAATATTCCAAGAGAGTTAGCAAATTTCGTATTTAGTGGTATGGTAGAAAATCTGGTAAATAAAACAGACACAAAAAACACTTAAATATTTTAGTTTCCTAGGACCTTCTGTCAATAAATAACTAAATTCGATGACTTACTTGCTGACAATAAGATCAGTTTCTGCAAATTAAAGAGAAGCATTAATTAATAGAAATAATTTTAGAGCAAAGACCTCGCCAAAGGATGTAGGTGTCTCGGCCTTATTTGGGACCTCATCAGTAGAAAAGTAGCTAGAGAACAGTCAATTGTCCGCATTGGTCACCTTGTGTGTGATAGCTTATGATTAGTGAACGGGATTTGATATTTTGTTCGATTAAATTCAAACGAAGCGGCCACGTATAACGCTATAACAACGACGGGTTAATGTTGCCGCCTTGTTCGAAATAAACCGAACAAAATATCAAATCCCGTTCACTGCTTATGATGTGCAGCATCGCTGCGATTTTGTTATTCTCTGCACGCTTTAAGGTCAAACTCAGTAGTGCGATGGCGCGACTAAGCGGTTTGAGACTGAATTTGACATTTCTGTGTAAAGCAAACAAAATAGAATTTGAATACATGTGTAACTGTAACTTTTTTAGCTAATAAAAAATATTATTATTGTTAAATTTATTGAAAAGTCTAAGGCGCGATATCTTGCAATCGCTTCTTGTTGCTAGTCGATTTGGTTTGCAGTGGAATTTTCGAGTTACGCTGACGAGGACCCAAGTAGGGTTGAAACAGCAGTACAGAGGATGCTCGAGGAATCCACTGCAGTCAAATTCAACTGGCAACAAAATTGTTAGTAGAGCGCGGCAGAATGTTTTAGTAGATTTTGGTAGACATTTTTCAAGCGTCTGTCAATAGTAAAAAAATTATTTCCAGTTGTTTGCAACACTGAATGCTGATCATACATGAATTAATTAAATTACCGGTAACGCATTTTTAAAGTTACCTTACATTTTTTTAAACTAAAAATTAAATATACCTAAAATTAATTAGAATTTTTTCATTTGTTATCAAAATGGACACTATTTTTTTTTTTGTTAATAAAATAAGGCTTCAATTTTTTTTTATTATTTCGCTAAACAATGTTTAAATCGATCGTCTTTTGTTTTTAACTCTTTCTTTGCCTTTTCTTTTTCAATTGAAATGCCTTTTGTTCTTCTATTCTTCATTGGAAGTTCAATATACCGATTGTCTTTTGTTTTTATCTCTTTCTTTAATTTTGTAAGTCTTGTTTTTCTCTTCACATTTTTTTTGTTTTGTTTTGGTTTCCCAGAAATTTTATAATTTTACCGTAAATTTGTCTTACGTTTATTTTTCTTTTTTCAATTAAAACGCTTTTGTTCGTTTTCGTTCTTCTTTCTTATCGTTGATATCTCTTTGCCATGTTTGCCAATCGTCTTTTGTTTTCTTAACTGAAATGTCTTTTGTTCTTCTATTCTTCACTGGAAGTTCAACGTACCGATCGTCTTTTGTTTTTATCTCTTTCTTTATAATTGTAAATCTTTTTTTTTCTTCACATCTTTTTGTTGGTTTTGTTTTTCGAGAAATTTTATAATTTTGTCTTTTATAAATTTGTCTTCCGTTTATTTATTTATTTATTTTTTTTTATTAAAATCTTTTATTCGTTTTCGTTCTTTTTTCTTATCGTTGATATTTCTTTGCCATGTTTCGCTTATGCTTCATCGGAAGGTTTCCCTTTTCTTTTCTCTCTCTAAACTTTATTTTGAAATTGCCAATCGTCTTTTGTTTTCTTAACTGAAATGTCTTTTGTTCTTCTATTCTTCATTGGAAGTTGAATATACCGATCGTCATTTGTTTTTTTTTTCTCTTTCTTTATCCGGTTCTTTTTGTCTTAACTGAAATGTCTTTTGTTTGTCTATTCTTCATTGGAAGTTCAATATACCGATCGTCTTTTGTTTTTATCACTTTCTTTGTAATAGTATTCTTCCTTTTTTTCTACATAAGTAATAATAAATTATTATTGTTCTTGTTATTTATTATTGTTTGATTAAAACGTCTGTGTTTTTTCTTAGTTGGTGTCTTGTTTAGAGAGAAACTAGAATAGAATGACGCAAAATTAGAACAAAACAAAATAGAGATAATAGAGAAGGTGAAGATAATGTGAAAAAGAATCTAAAATAGAATAATGCAAAATTAGAACAGAACAAAATAAAGATAATAGAGAAAGTGAAGATAATTTGAAAAAGAATCTAGGAACGAATTGGACAGAAATTAATGAATGAAACAAGAAGGATAAATGAGGAGATGAAAGAAAACATCATAAATATAGCAGATGTACAAAGAGAAACAACCGAAACAACCGAAACAATAAGAGGAGTAGAAGAGAAATTAAATGAAGCAGATCAGAAATGTACAAACAAACATGGAAATTTGACAAGTAAATTAAATAAATATGCAAATAAACAAGAAAAAGAAGAAGAAGAAATAAGGAAACACCTAGAGAAGTACAGTAAAATGAACAGGAATTAAAGTTGGAATACGAAAAGGAATGTTTTTTTTTGGAACAAGGAGACTCTACCAAATTTGTTTGGGGATGAACGAAAGAGCTACAGCATTTTTACAAAATTTGAAAGAATGCATGAATTGTATAATGGACGAAAGAAGAAAAATATTAATTGCAAGAAGTAGTCTAAAAACTTTGATGAATATCATTTTTAATTAATTAATAATAATTAAAATATTATAGATTTTGTTGCTTGTGGGTTTTGATTGCAGTGGATTCCCCGAGTACCCTCTGTACAGCTGCTTTGGCTCTAGTGGGGGACACGTCAGTAGGGGCAGTGGTTTGCAGTGGAACTCTTGAGCTACGCTTCTACTGACGAGGCCCTAAATAGGGCCGAAACAGCTGTACAGAGGATGAAAAAAAACGTGATATGTTTCTAAATACCGCTGAGCACTTGTTATGGGATTTCGTTGTGACTAATTCTATAATTAATTAACTAATTCTAACTATTAATTAACTAATTCTATAAAAGGTCTTTTACTTACACTGCTGCTCAGTGTCTCAATGATATTGAACCTCACCTAAAAAACTTAGCGCCAGCATCTTTCAAATTTAAATTAAAAAGTAATTTAATTCGTGTTCAATTGGGATAGATAATCTTCTTTTGTTTTCTTTTCGCTTTACTCACTCTTCTCTTTTCTCTTCTCTCTCTTTTCTTTCTTTTCTCTTTCCTTCTCTTTTCTTCCTTTTCATATACTTCTTAATAGTAGTTAGATTAAGTTAGTTGATAGTTTGGTAGGCCAGGTAGAGCAGTGTGCTACTTGTTAGCGCAACTGATGGCTTTCCATTTAGATCGTAGCGTGCTTATTATTCTTTCTTGCTTAAGTTTGCTTTGTGTTATTATATTGTAGTATGTCACAGCTCGCGATCTAATAAAACTGTTATTATTATTATTATTATTATTATAATAAAAAATACTTTTGAATACGCCACTCTGTATTTAATGACAGACAAAGTTAAACATTCCCTTGCTTAAGCAGCATACTATTGAATCTAAGCTAACTTAATTTAACAAAATTTCTCGTTGAAACTTAAAACAAAATAGCAAGTATGGAATATCAATGAATTCAGAAAGAAATGTGCTACCTACCTACTAGTCTAGACAATAGAAATAATTTGTTATTTCTGTAGTTTTAACAAAATCGAAGTCGTTTTTTGTTGTTGTTTTTGAATTTTGATGAATTAAAGTTAAAAAACTAATTTCTTTTTGTTTGCAGTGAGTGTGTTCTGTGGACATCTTCGGTAAAGGGGGTCCCCTGTTTTCGGTGAGTACTTTTACTTGCAATTAGATAGATTTATTTATTGTTTTTGTCGTCGAATGATTCAAAACCAAACGATTTCGACTCGTGCCTAGCACAACAGAATGTCGTGCGACTCGCCCCCCAAAAAATGACTAAGCAGGTAATCATCGGGCGCACTTGCGAGTTAAAAAAATGCCTCCTTTTAGCACGAAACTAATCAGCGGCAAAAATAATTGAAACGCACCAATAATGGCGCGACTAATCCGAAACTCGCCCGGCATGTCCAACCTTTGTAGTTGGGTAAATCCGCGTTCGAAATTGCAGCAGGATCTTACGTGTTAACTTCCGTTCGGTCGGCGAGCAATGCCAAACGCGCGCTCGAAAAAAAAAATTCATCGATAAAACCAAAGGCGAAGTTGCTGCCCACGGATTTCAATCGGCGGCGAAAGAAATTTAATCTATCGCAACCTCAATACATATTACATAAATTCACACCTACTCGCGGCGCATTAAATTTTTTTTTTTTTCGTGTGTGTGTTCGATCTTGTCTCTCGTAATAAACGTCGTTGTTTGGCGAAGGTTGTTATGATGTGATTGATGCTTGCTGGGCGAGTGACACGGTGCGGAAAAATTAGAAAGTTTGCGCTTAAAAATAGACACGCGGGGATTCCTTGAGTTATTTCTAAAATAAATACACTCACCTGCTCGTCGTAATACATATCATGAGTATTCGCGTCGAGTTACGTTGTTTATTGTATGGTCTATCTGAGTATGAATTTTCTGATCGTATGTCATGTCTTCGGTCTTGTGGATGATTGATTAATAGAATTATGGTAATAGGAAGGTGTTATTATTAAATAACTCCAATGACCACTAGGTTTTTCATAAAAAAATCCGGGAAATCGAGAAATACAAAACAAAAACCGTCAACTTAGGGTAAATAATTAATTAATACTCAATTAAGTCGACTTTAATATTTACAATTCGACCTCTAAGTATACAAAAATCAGCCTCGTATTCATAATTCTCTTTGTCTTTGACTTGGGACTTTGGTTAACATTGTAGGCGCAGCTGTTGTATTGTAGATTTCAGCATATTAACGAAACACAATAATAAAAAATTGAGAAAATATTCAACCGTAACTGTATTTGGAAGGTGTGGAGCCACTTCCAAAGACCAATTATTCAAAATTTGCACTGATTTCTTCGTGATTGGCTGCCTTTTTTAATTTCTCTTCTACTCCTCTTATTGTTTCGATTTATGATGTTTTTTTTTTAATTCCCTCATTTATCTTTCTCTGTGGAAAAGAAAAGACGAGTTCTGTTAGATTATCACGAAGGAGCACTGGACGTTATTGACAGGAAATTAGTGAAACCTGAACCATTAAGGGAAGAAGCTATGGAAGCACAAATCAGGCAGTACAAGGAACAGTGCGATTTGTACCGTAAGGCAAACAGCTAAGGCAAAATCCATGATAACGAGTACAATTACTGATGAAGTATACCAGAAGGTAATGGAATAGGAAAAAGCTTATAACGCAAGGGAAGCCACTTCCAAAGATCAATTATTCAAGATTTGCATTGATTTCTTCGCGATTATCCGGATACCCGGTGAAGACATGTAACACGCCTGGACGTGCCACCTTGTTTGTTGACTTTACGGACAACTAAATAACCAATAAACACGGTCCAAACAAAAACAAACTAAAATTTATTGACAAAATAATTTATTAAATGGACCGAAGAATTTGCCTAAATTCAATGAAGCAATAAACGCCTCTTTACCGCGTGTTTGGTCAGTTTCCTAAAGAGCCGGGACACTATTAACCTCCCATGCGGTCTCTAAAGATACTTCTAAAAGGGTCACTACCTGCTACGGTTATGGTTTACAAGTGGCGCTAAGGCTAATTTTCTACCTATAACTACCCCGGCGCTTTTGAAACCTCCAAAAAACTTTAATTGCCGATTATTCTGGATCGTCTAATTAAATAAAAAAACCGGGCCCTACGTTGTTGTAACTGAATTCTATTTCTGGTGAGACGTGTATGAGTTTTTGAGAGATGAAAGGAACCAAATACGTATCAATAAAATGCCATGTGTTAGATTAATTAATTATTTATTGAAAAAAAAAGAAAAAAAGGCAAAAACTCCTGCTACGAGGGGTGAATCACCTCTCGGAGCTTGAGTGTAAAAACCTTAGATTGAAACAATTGATATCTTTCGCAATAAATATACAATTCCAAAGAAGTACAATAAACTTTGGTTAATGTATTTAACGCCGAATATCGTCGCGATCTAATTTATTTCGATTCTCACAGTTGCACACGCAATTAGGCTGTGTCAACTTTGTAACTTAAATTAGATCAACAATTAATTTATTTCTTTATTCAAAATAGCTGTGTCTTGGTATTCGTGTTTGCCACCTTAGCTAGTATTCGAAGACGCTATGAATAATCAACCAGCGCACTGTGTGACAGTGTATATGCAGTGTACTTTGTTACTGGAACTTAGTAATTGATCAATCCGATGTTCGGAGATGTATGTGATACAAAAGGCCGCTCCGGCGATCAATTTGCAAGATAATCAACAGCAACAGCCGTGAGTTTTTCACGGGCTCTTTTCAGAGGTGATGGGAGAGCTAACCTAGCGGATCACGGACAAGGATCTTTCGTCTACTACGTTCTCGTGCCCTTCGAGGTTCTGTACGCAGATCCCTCGTTTTGTCGACTAACCTAATTTGTTTGCGCAAGGACCCATATGACTGTTTTCGACACTTCACTATGGGTGGTTATGGTCCATTCAGTCGCTCGACAAATTGCTTTCAATTAACCTGCAAATCTTTCACCCAAGACAACACTTCAGCACGCACACACAGGGTGTGAGAAAGTTCTGTGAAGAAGATGTCTATTAATACGGAATTCGTAACGAGTATTAAATTTGCCTTGATTTCTGAGCTAGACTGTGCTGGTCGCACTGTGCGTTTTGGCGGATATAACTCGCCTGACCAGAGGCTTTAGTTGCAGATACCCCTGTACAATCGGAATAACCCTGATAGCGTGTCTCCGAATTGCGGAGGATATCGCAAAAAGATAGAACTAAATAGCAAAAAAAAACAAACTGTATTTGAAATCGAACAAAAGATTTTAGGTGTAGTTAATTTACTCTGGTTGATTAAATCACAGATCGCGCAACCTACTGAATTTATTGAGTTTTAACTTGATTCAAAAGCAACCGCAAGTACCAAAATAAACCAAAAGATTGCCTAAGCAATGCAAAGATGGAACTTTACAGAAATTCCAAGCCACTGATTGATAACCCAATTAAAATAATTCTTACACACATTTATGCGACCAAGTATGTGAAAAGAAATAGAAAAAATTCATGCAATTATACCTATTCCGTTCCGCGACGTTCCACTTCACTAATTCACACGCGCACTCGCTTTATATTCGCGTCGCGATCGCGCCCTCGCGGTTATTTATTTGATTGCCCTTTTAAATTCACTATAATTTTAACGCCCCGAAATGATGTGATTTAACTCTAATTATGCAAGCTAGATGAAATCAATTGCAAAGCACTCAAAAATAAACTTCTCGAGTTAAATTAAAAATGCAGCTTTCCGTTCGGACGATCAGAAGCTTTCTGTTCCAAGTTTTTGATTTTGACTTTCCGCGAGCGACAATTTTTGACTCCTCCCCCATCCCCCGAAGTAACTAAACAAAAAACCGTTGGCCAATAAATGCTTTTCGTTCAGAAAGAAGCACACGCTTCTCTCTCGTTCCCTTTACATTCCTGGTAAATTACGACGCTGCACAGGTTCTTAACTTTCTAAATTCTTTTCCAAAATAGCAAGTGTCCATTAACAGATTTATTATATCTAGAGCTCGTCGATTTTTCTCAAAACAAAAGCCAAGTTCCTTTCTACTAGCGATGCAACCTGAGCCCCTTTGAAATTTCAGAATAACTCAAACCCTTGCGAGACAAGTGCTTTCAAAAATCCCAATACCGTACAAGACAACTTTTAAAACGGACTAATTTATGGCCGATAGCAGCCTCTTCAAGTGCCATTATTTACGAACTCGACCATAAATCTGAAAACCGAGTCGTTTCCGGTGGCCTGCGACTCGTAAATTTCTCTTTGTTAACAAGCAATCAAATAAACAAACGCAATTTGTTTTCAAATCAAATTTGCGACCGTTTCAGACATCTGCAATTATTGTAAACAGAAAGGTCTTTGAGTAATGAACTGTAAAAAGTGGATTTCTGATAGAAAACCTAATAAAAGCGGAATCAAGGGCATTACTTGGGAAACCTTTGCAACTGATCACGCTGTGCGAAGAAGTTTACACAGTCGGACCAGACACTGCAATGTGGTGGATAGATAATGGAGCAACAAGGCATGTAACTAATTGTTCAAATTATTTTATGGATTTTGAAAATTTTGACAATCCTTGAAGTATAAGAGCTGCTGGAAAAGAGACTTCAATGGCATTAGGAAAGGGAACTTTCTCTTTTTAAGACATTGCGAGTGGCATGCTCTTTGTTACTCTTCGTGAGACCACTCTTGGCTAAAGTGAAGTCTTCAATCTGTATAAACTCCCCCGTAGAGAATAATAAGATGTGAGCAGCAGCGGATAGCTACCTTGAGCGGAGAAGGAAGGAATTTTTAGATTTCTCGGCAGTTTCTTCCCAGGCTCAAAGTAAGCAAATTTTCCGGAATCGAGATCGAGAATTTCCGGTTCATAAAACCTGGCGGCAGAAAACAGTATAAGCACTCATAAGAGATGGAGCATGGCCTTTCGCTAAACTTCCTGCGAAAGATTATATTTATATTTAGGTCCGAGTTGGAATTTAGGGAAATTCTGTCGGAAATTTAGTAAATTTTGTTTGTTTCTCTTCATTCACATTCCGTAGGGATATTTGCTTATTTACTTCGTTATTGTACAAGGTTATCAGCTGTTTTAAAGACTGCTTTGCATTAAGATGTCCTAATTTAAAATAATGCAGTCCTTCATTATTAGAAGGTGGTGGTACATTCATTCTAGTAGGTGCAGTCGCAATCTTAATTCGTGACATCTTTACAGGAAAACTAATCTTGGACATTTTATTTGTGGTTTCCGAGCAAAAAATAATTTACATCTTGGATTCATTTTTAAGTAGTAAGATTGTGATCCATTCGACGTTCATAGTTGTAAAGGAAGTAGGTACGATGTTCTGTCTGCTTTCTGTAAGCGTCTTGAATTATGATTGCGACTGTACCTATAAATTGATCACATTGTATATTAATCGCCACTAGGGGGTGATTATAGTTACTCACTTTCGTTAATCGTTCAAAAATAATACGGTTTCAATTTTTTTAACGAGTTAAAGAAGTTGAAAGAATTCTAATGTGGCGAAGAAGTAAGATTAATTCAAAGGCTCTAAATGGATTCTTATCTCATCTGAAAGAAAGAATTCCAAACAAATTTTATTAAAGGCCAAGACAAGAGGATGAAACTGATTTTGTGGTGAAATCGACCGTCTTTCTTCTTTTTTTCCTCCTTCTGAAAAAGTCGTTTTTGTTTTTCGTCTTTTTTTGCAGTTGAAGTTGTGAAATCGATTGTCTTTTGTTCTTGTTTTTTGTCTTTTCTTAGGAAGGTAATCGTATTATTTTTGTTTTTCGTCTCGGTATGAAATAAATAGTTGAAATCCGTCATGAAACGGTCTTTTGTTTTTTTTTGTCCTTTTTTGCGAAGGAACCAGTCGTTAAACCGATCGCTTTTATTTAATTTTTTGCTTTCAATGAAGAAATGAAAATCGACAGTTTTCTTATGAACGATCGATCGTCTTTTTGTTTTCTTGCCCTTTCGGATGTTACACAGTCGATCGTCTTTTGTTTTCATTTTTATTCTTCTTTTTGATCGACTTTCACTAGTTATTCTAAGTACAAAAACGAAAGAGTAGTAATTATGCAAACCAAATTCGTCGTAATTTCTTTGGTTTTCTTCTTTTTTTTTTTTTTGAAGAAAAATATAAAATCCAGCTGTGAGACCGATCGCCTTTTGTTTTTGTTTCATCTTGAAACGATTGCCTTTTGTTTTCGTGTTTTCCTTATGGAAAAAAGTCTAAGTCGTCGTCAAATTGATCACTTATTTTATTTTTTGCTTTCAATGAACAAACGAAAATCGACAGTTTTCTTATAAACGTTCGATTATCTTTTTGTTGTTTTCTTGTCCTTTCGGATGTTAACACATTCGATCGTCTTTTGTTTCTATTTTTAATCCTCTGTTCGCTAGTTATTCCGGGTACAAAAAGAAAAGAATAATAATAAAGTAAACAAAATTCGTCGTAATTTCTTTGGTTTTCTTCCTTTTTTTTTTTGAAGAAAAATATAGAATACAGCTGTGAGACCGGATCGTCTTTTGTTTTCGTTTCATCTTGAAACGATTGCCTTTTGTTTTCGTGTTTTTCTTATGGAAAAAATCGAAATTGTCCTGAAATGGATCATCAGTTTTCTAAAATATTTTTGCTTTCGATTAAGAAATGAAAGTCAACAGTTTTCTTATGGAATCTTTTTATTTTTGGACGAACGAAAGCATAAAATGAAATTTTGTCGTTATAAAATCGATCGTTTTTTGTTTTAATTTTGGATCGACTTTCGTTTGCTTATCTTCCAACCAAATTCGTCGCAATTTCGAAGGGCTTTTGTTTTCATTTCATGAACTTTTAATTTTGATTTTTGTTTTGTTTTCGACGAAGCAATTAAAATCGAAAGTCCTCCATTGTCTTTTGTCGTTGAACCGATCGCTTTTATTTTATGTTTTGCTTTCAATGAAGAAATGAAAATCGACAGTTTTCTTGTCCTTCCAGATGTTACACACTTGATCGTCTTTTGTTTCTTTTTTAATCCTGTGTTTGATCGACTTTCGCTAGTTATTCCAGGAACAAAAAGAAGAGAATAATAATTATGCAAACAAAATTCGTCGGAATTTCTTTGGTTGTCTTTCTTTTTTTTTTTTTTTTTTTGAAGAAAAATATAGAATTCGGCTGTGAGACCGATCGTCTTTTGTTCTTGTTTCGTCTTGAAACGATTTCCTTTTGTTTTCGTGTTTTTCTTTTCGAAACAAAGTCGAAATTGCCCTGAAATGGATCATCAGTTTTCTAAAATATTTTTGCTTTTGATTACGTAATGAAAATCAACAGTTTTCTTATGGAATTTTCTTATCTTTGGACGAACGAAAGCATAAAATTTTGTTATAAAATCGATCGTCTTTTGTTTTAATTTTGAATCGACTTTCGTTTGCTTATCTGCAAAATTATTCCAACCAAATTCGTCGTAATTTTGATGGGCTTTTGTTTTCATTTCATGAACTTTTGCACAAACTTTCAATTGAAACCCAAAAATTAACATCTTTCATAATTCATGTGTCAATTTCAGTCAGTTTTAAATTTGAATCAAATCTGTTGCTAAAAGTGGTTGGTTGAAGATTCTGTAAACCTCCTAATCAAGTCAAAAATCCAGTAATTTCGACAGTTTTCTAACAACTAATGAAAACAGTTACAGTGAGTGCAAGAGTTGGAATTCCATCTCTTACCCAGTTGTTAGAAATGGGCGCAAAAAAAATTAAAAAACGATTTTCAATAAAGTTTTAATTAGTAAGGCAAGTTCTTCTTGTTGATATTTTAAGGGTTTAGAACCAAGATTGTAAAATCTGCGAGTAGAATATTTTTTTCAATTTTAAACGAAGTGCTGTTTTAAATTAAATTTCACACGAATAACATATTTAATAGAGCCGGTGACAAATCCGTTTTATTTATAATTTTTCCAGTTTATTTCCGCCCAAGAAAAAAATATTTTGGCCGACCATATTTCAAATTTATCTCACCTTGCGCCTATATGACGCGCGTACGCTCGACTTAGGAGATAAAAAAATACTTTAAATTTATTTGGATTCCAAAAAAAAAAAAAAAAGTGTAATCTAATTTTTGTCTTGGCTAAATTTCGAGTTGGATTTTGAAATGAAGCAATCGCCTTTCTTACCCCGTTACTTTTATTGTTTAATTTTGTCGAAAATTTATTACTCTAGTGGTATGTGAGTTGTGAATGCAGGAAATCCCACGAAAATTGCCAACAATGTAAGCTCGATTTATTTTTTAAAAACATGAACCCAAGGCTAGGCCTGTTACTTGGCTACATAATAAATTTCACTGTTATTGTTTTCTTTTTTTTTATTGTAACTTGTAAATGAGACGAGTTTCATTCCATACGTTTTGCAAAAAGTTGATTTAAGCGACCTTCTTTCTTTGTGTTTATGTGTGTGCGTGTGAGACGTGTTTTTTTTTTCTTTTTGCCATAAATAAATGCATTTGCTTAACACGACAGTGAACTTGAATTGCTTTCGACCGGTTCGTTCATTAACAGTGAATGAAGAAGCTGAATGTATCTGTACCGTTTCGCGGATGAATCGTCTCCAAAAATACACGTGAATGGTCCTTTTCAAGTCGCGTGTCACTTTTTTTTTTTCTGATGATTTTAATACATTTGAAAGGCATCGCGCATCGCTAACCGGAGAAATGTTTGATTAATTGGACTTTCTTTTGAAAGCGAATTAAAACAGCTTCTAAATTTAGAAATTACGCGTTCGGTATTTGGCAAGGATGTTATTATTGTCGTTGCTAGAAAACTTGCGTTTTATTGGGTTCGGCGGCGTTATTTCGAAAGTATTATTATTATTTTTTGCAAATAAATTTTTACTGCTGTGCCCACCGGAACCGCTAATTTGACGCGTCCCGTTTAAGCTCGAATCGTTTCGATTTTATGTTTTTGTTGTGTATGGAGAATAATAAAAAAAAGAGTGATTAACCGCCGGTCCTGGATCATTATTTTTAAAAATAAAATTGTATTTTAAAGAAACATTCCGAAGTTTACAACAACAGAAAACGATGCAGTTATTAGAATTTTACTTGAAGTCATCAATTTTATTTTATTTCAATAATAGGGGTTTGCGTATTGTTTAAAATAACTTTCTATTACGAGGGATAGAGGAAGAAATCTTCAAGGTAATTACTGCACTGGTTGTAATGTAATTCACTCCGTCGTTTGTAAATTATGGAAACCCTATTTTAATATAAACGATCCAATATAGGAATGACCCAAAAATATATTTCCTCTGTTACATGGAATGATTTAGGAAAAAGACGACCTTTTTGGAGCGATTCAACATAAAAATGTCCTTAGTGGAACGATTCAGCATAAGAGTGACCTGGAAATATATTTTCTGTGTTATACGAGGGTCAAGCTGAATTTATTGAGAATGAAAACCATGGTTAATATTTTCTAGGATTTTATTTTAAATATGCCCGAAGTAATTCCCTTTGGCAATGATACACTTGTAAATTCTTTCTTTGCTCTGTTCAAAAGCTCCCAGCTGGCTCACACTTGGGAGGTAATTACCGAATTTGCAGAGGAATTACTGGAAACGCAGGAAACTATTATTAAATTATTCCATGTTTCTCACGAAATTATTTTAAAAAGTTAATACATTTTGGCAATTTATCTAATCCTTTTATTTTTCATGTAGTTTTATTTTGTTATTTTAAAAACACACTACAATTGTATCCAAAACATGTAACCATGCTGTTTTGCGGAAAAAATTGAAAATCGTGGTTTGTTTATTGTTTCGGCTGTTCGAAATATTTTAAAATACCGTATTTTTACAACACTGGCAACGAGTCGTAATGATTTAATTGGCCACCATGTGTACAATGTAACAGAGTTCCATAAAAAAAAACAAAAGATCAAAAAGAAAAAATAAAAGAAAATTAAAACAAACAACTTCAAATTACTGAAAACGAACGAGAAACAATTGAACATGAACAACGTCATTTGTTTGTGCTTCATTTACTCTTCCTTTGTCATTTTTCTTCTTCCATTTCTTTCTGTTAGTCTTTCACTTTCAAAGCCAACTAATTTTTTTCTCATGTTATTTTTTGAATTTTCTTTCATTTTGAAATATCATGGGCGTCTCATACAGTTTCTTCTTTTCCTATTTTTTTTAATTTTCTCATACTCTGTTAGAGAATCGTTGATCGGTCGTCTTTTGTTTTGTACGTGCATTTTATCATAAAATCAGAAAGAAAAAAATAAAAGAAGATTGAAACAAACTCAAATTCTGTTAGAGAATCGTTGATCGGTCGTCTTTTGTTTTTGGATCATCTCAGGTTTGACATTTCCATCTTTCATTTCTCTTTTCTCATTTCTTTCTTTCTTATTTATTTTGTATTTGCTTTAATGATCGCTCTTTTGATTTTTCCTGTCACTTTTCTCTCGACAGAAAAATGATAATTTCTGCGTCTCATTACTTCTTGTAAAAAAAAAAATAAATGGAATCGGATCGAGTTGTCACTTCCTCCTTTCCTTCCTCCTTCCTTTTCTAAGTAGATCCACCCGCGCGATTTCCTTTTATTTTTATTTATTTTTTTCTGGTTTTGTGATTTTTAAATAATTCCGTCCGCTCGACTTTCTTTTATTTTTGCAATTTTTTTTTCTCTAATCGAGAAACGTACAACGCAAATAACTAACTCGAAAACAATTTAAAAAATGCGAATGGAAGAAAGAAATTGTAAATCAATTGTCACTTCCCCCTCACCTCCGTTTCATAAATATGTACACTGAAGCACTCTCTTTTGTTTTCTTTTTTGTTTTTGTGATTTTCTTTTTAAATCGATGAACGTGAAACAAAAGCAACTAACCCGGAAACGATTTAAAAAAATATGGATGGAAGAACGAAATTGTAAAACAATTGATTCTATTAGAGAATTGTTGATCGATTGTCCTTTGTTTTCGGATTACCTCAGCACACGTTTGTTTCCTGTTTCTTTTGTTTCTTTTCGTCTTTTCGTACTTTCTTCTTTTGTTTTCTTGTGAGCTTTGTTTCTTTTGTTTCGTTTGTCTTTTTTGATGCATTTCGTTATTTTATCTTTAGTCTTCTTCTGTCATTTTTATAATTAACAATTTTCCTTTTTCTGTCTTTTACTTTCAATTTTTGCTTTTCATGTTATTTTTTTGAATTTTCGTTTTTTTATTCCGTCGATTGTTTTTTCTTCTGTTAGAGAATCGTTCATCGATCATCTTTTGTTTGTAGATCCTCCCATATTTCCATGTGATTTGTTTCATTTTTCTTTTGTTTCTTCTTCAACTTTTCTCTTCTGTCAGTCTTTTACTTTCGCTTTTTTTTATTTTTTCGCATTCTGTTAGAGAATTGTTGATCGATTGTCTTTTGTTACTATATACTCCCATATTTGCATTTTCCTTTTTTCTTCAATTTTTCTCTACTGTTTGTTTCTTTGTTTTGTTTTTTTGCGAACCTTGTTTAATGTGACGTAATTTGCTTTTTTTTTATTTTCTCGCATTCTATTAGAGAATTTTCGATCGATTGTCTTTTGTTTTTGGATCACCTCAATTTTCACATCCCCACGAAGTTCGCTTCCTTTTCATTTGTTTCTTTCTTTTGTTTCCTTGTAAGCCTTGTTTGATGTGACGTATTTTGTTTTTTTTTTGTTAATTTTCTCGCATTCTGTTGATTTTGTTGTTGATCGATGATTGCCTTTTGTTTTAGGATCATCTCAGTTTTCATATCTCCATGAAGTTCGTGTCCTTTTCATTTGTTTCTTTCTTTTGTTTTTTGTGTGCCTTGATTGATGTGACGTAATTCGTTTTTTTTTCTCGCATTCTGTTAGAGAATTGCTGATCGATTGCCTTTTGCTTTAGGATCATCTCGGTTTTCGTATCTCCCGAAGTTCGCTTCCTTTTCGTTTGTATATTTCTTTTGTTTTCTTGTGAGCCTTGTTCGATATGACGTAATTTGTTTTCGTTCATTTTTTTCATCGCAGCAGAATTGAATTTCATTAATTTCACTTTTAACATTCCACAGAAAGATTCTAACTTTCCAGGAAGAATCATTAAAAAAGAAAAGAAAAAAATCCTAAATATTTTTTACACATTCGATAGTTTTTGTTTTTCAAAACAAACTATACATATAAAAAAAATTAAAAATATTAAAAATAAATAAATGAGAGTAAACAACGTAACAATCTTAATTGATAATTATTGATAAAAGAAAACAAATGAAAATCATTCGCGAAACAAATTGAAAATAGAACAAAAGAAAGTTGTGAAATTGAACTAAAGTAAAAGTCGAAGAAAGAACAACTTAACTGAAAATAATGTATGAAGAAAAACAATTGTTAATCGGTCATTGTCAAATCACCAAGTAAAACAAAACAAAACCGGGAGACGAATTTACTGGCGTTGCGACGCCATCTTAGAACTGAAGATGGTCGAATTTATGATGATCGAAACGATAAACCCTAAGTGTCTCACATCAAATCAAAGGAGAACTCGACTCACGTCGCCGCCATCTTGAAATCAAAGATGACGGCGCTATAATGGAAAATGTTGCGTGAATGACGAGCACGTCGTGTTGCATCTCAAACGAAAGGTCTCGACGAGGATAACACGATTTTCAGTTGTCGACGAGAAGAACTCGACCATCACACCAGCGCCATCTTGAAATTCAAGATGGCAGCCACTACAATCGAAAACGTTCGCGTAAAAGATAAGCACGCCATGTCACACCTCAAATGAAAGGTCTCGACGAGAAGAACTCAGTTTTCTTGCGGCCGCCATTTTGAAATTAAAGATGGAAGCACTATAATCGAAAATGTTGGGCGAGAGATAAGCACGCACCTCAAATGAAAGGTCTCGCCAAAGATAACACGATTTTCAGGTGTCAATGAGGAAAGCTCGACCGTCATGCCAGCGCCATCTTGAAATCAAAGATGGCGGCGCTATAATCGAAAACGTTAACGTAAAAGGTAAGTACGTCATGTCGCACCTCAAATGAAAAGCCTCGACGAGAAGAACTCAGTTTTCTTGCCACCGCCATCTTGAAATCAAAGATGGAAGCGCTATAATCGAAAATGTAGGTCTACATTCTGGGTAGGGAGACGCCATGCCAAGCATCTTTCTTACAAATCCTACGCCGCTTTTTATGTGTTGTATTCCTATGTTCTCACTTTAAAGCAACGTTCGGTATTCATCTAAAATTTTCTTTCCTTTACCTAAATAATAAAACTTTGATTTACTGAACTCATAAATATTAGACATAGAAAAGAGGCATAAAACCCGGATTGTAAAAAAAGGCATTGCACATTATTACAAACTAATATTTAGTTGCTTTCCAACAACAAGCACTTTCCCAACTGTTCTTCATTAATGTCGTGTACAGTAAACACACCGAGGGATAAGATCTTAAGAAACAAGTGGTGTTGACGCAGTGAAGTTACGAGCACGTGTTTATTTGTCCTGTTGGACGAAATCCAGACCTGCAAAACCAAACAGACCATTACGCCATGACGTAACACGCTCAAATATTTTCAAACTTTACACATTATTGCGTGACGTCGAGCCCCCCCATCATCCTTTTCCAACTTTTAAGCCGTCCGTGTGAAGGAAAAGAGGCTTTGTTTAGACTGAGACGCTTCGATGTGAATCAAATGATTAAATTTAAAACATGATTTTTATGGCGTGACATACACACATGCCATTGTTTTCTCTTGGAATAATTCGAGGTTTTTTCATCGGTTTTTGGCGTGTTGGAGAATTTTATTTCTCGTTTGGTTCGAGGAAGACTTAAAAAAAAGAATATTCTGGAGCTACCTTTTTTTTCTTCTATTTTTAACAAATAACCGCACCGTCTTTTCAAAAAAGAAATGAACTAGTAGATATATTAATTAATTTGCATATTAAGAATATAATAATTTCGATTTTTCGATGGGAGCACAAAGGTAGCTGTGAAAGTCACAGTTTTAACAAGTTTTTGTTTGTTTCTTTTCATTTGAAATCGCTGTATGTGTATGATAATTTTCTTTGTTTTTTGATCAATCACAAGCACAAGAAAATTAAAATTATACAGAATTTGCCAAGTAATTTTTGCTTTTTTTTTTTATAAAAGAAAAAGTTTGGATAAAAAAATATTACAGACTGACATTGTTGAGATTTAGATTAAAATTGACGTTAGAGGACAATTCAGTTAAACTAAAATAAGTAGTAAATACAATTTAGACGTTTCTTTAAAGCAATCCTTTTTAATAGTAAGATTTTGAACGTCGTCGTGCAATTTTAGATCCAACTTTTAAAGTGAACCATCCGTGTGATTTGAATTCTGGCTTCAATTTGTAATATGTCCAAATTGACTTAATTGAAAGGCCATAAGCTTCAAAATTAATTTCACAGAACACCCCCTAAAGTAACCAAAGTCCACGTTCATGGAGCGAACGCATCATTCAAACGAGTCTTTTCGTTTATTGTAATATGTCGTTCCCGAACGAATTGTATTGAACAGGACGAGCACCTTAACAAAATAAAATGACCGAATCGCTGCTTGGTTACTGAGCTCGTTCATTAAAAAGAATGAACAACCCAGTGAACCATCCGAGTGATTTGAATTTTGGCTTCAATTTATGATGTGCCCAAATTGATTTAATTGAAATTAATTTCACAGAGCCGCTGTAATCAAAGTTCACTTTCACGAACGAACGAGTCTATTCGTTCATTATAATTCGCGAATGAATTTTTTGAAAGATTCTATAGAATAGGATGAGTATCTTAACAAAATAAAACGACCGAATTGAACGAAACCTACGCTGCTTGATTATCGATTTCGTTCGTTAGAAAAAATGAACAACCGAGTGAACCAATTTGATTTGATTTCAATTTGTATTTGTAGTCTATGCGAATTCTAATTTGTAATAATTTTTGGAAGGATCCTATTGAAAAGGACGAGTGCCTTAACAAAATAAAATCAGCCAATTGAACGAGACCTACACTGTTTGGTTATAGAATTCGTTCGTTACAAAGAGTGAACTATTCGAGTGATTTGGATTCTGGCTTCAATCGTATTGACTGAAACTTAATTCAAACATCCGTGAGCTTCAAAACTAACTTTGTAGAGCCGCTGTAGCCAAAGTAGTATCTTTCACGAACGAGAATATTCGAATTTTTTTCGTTCATTATAATCTGTAGTTCGTGGGACGAATTTTTTTGAACGATTCCTCAGAACTCCGAGTGATTTGAATTCTGACTTCAATTTGTAATGTGTTCAAATTTATATAATTGAAAGACTTGTAATTTTGTAGAATCGCTGGAACCTAAGTTGTATCTATCGTTCACGAACGAGTCTATTCGAATTCTATCCGTTCATTAAAATTTATAGAATTTTATGAACGATTCTATTGAAGAGAACGAGTACCTTGGCAACATGAAATGACCGAAATTGAACGAAACCTACGCTACTTGGTTATCGAATTCGTTCCTTAGAATTCGTCCATGGTGTGATTTGATTTCATTTCGTAATGTGTAAACCGTAAAGTCGTTATAACCGAAGCTGTATCTATCGTTCACGAACGAGTCTATTTGAATTCTATCCGTTCAATAAAATTTATAGAATTTTATGAACGATTCTATTGAAGAGAACGAGTACCTTAGCAAAATTAAATGACCGAATTGAACGAACTACGCCATTTGGTTATCGAATTCGTTCATTAGAAAGAATGAACGACCGAGTGAACCATTGAGTGATTTGATTTCAATTCGTAATGTGTAAACCGTAAAGTAGTTATAACTGAAGTTGTATCTGTCGTTCATAAAACTTTATATTCCAATTTACTGTTACATTTATAACATGTTGTTGTATTTCATACATAGTGCCGCAGCATGGATCGAAGCTGAAATATGGGACAATTGGAATAACTATAAACACAAATAAGCGTCGAAGGGAGTTGCGTATAAAAGTAAAGGGTTCTTAACATGATAAGTGTTTTTCTTTTCGAGGCTATGTACGTAAAAATACGCCCTCGTAAAATCGCCTTCTTATTTTCACTTGACAGATGATGACCAGGTACGTTTTCGTTTTAGCAAACTAAAATAAATCCAACTGACACATATTTATTGTATTTAACACAAAGTAAGTTACTGAGCGAATTTACAAGAATTCAGACATAAAACCGAACAAATATCGCGTTTCGCCCTGCAAATTAATTCTGTGTTTACGCAGCCTTTTATCGTCCGTCCATAAATCCAGCGATCACGTGGTGGTCTCGGACTTCATCAGCGGCCGCTAATTTAAGATTTACTGCGTTTTCGCGCGTACGGCAATAAAGCCGATCGCCTGCAGAAAAGGCGAAACGTCGCCGTGGGAGTCTTGCTAAGGCGAGGAGGGCCCGTCGACTCTGCGTGTGCATATGGAGTTATTTTCGAACAAAAGCTGCTCTGTTAATTAAGTCGGACTTTCTATTTTCGTTCGCGCGATCGGACTTTATGGAGGCATAGAGCTCGTGATTCAAATGCTGCAACTTTACGACCACCTTTATTGAGATGTGTAGTTTCAAAAGTCGCAGTATATTCGCCAAAGTACTATTGTTGTAACGTGTTGATTACGCAAAGTATTGTTTGATCGTCGTGAATCATTCTGGAAGGCTTGTTCTGGCTATTCATGATGAGAGTGCAGTTTAAAAATTTCTCTATTTCGAGATGTACTTAAACGAATTGACAGCGAACTTATGCCATTATTCTTTTCAAATAAATCAACTTCAATAAATAATTCGAGATATCCTGGCTCAATAATAATTGTCTTAAAACTCCAAGCTATCTTGTAATTAATTTCAAGTTCAAGGAACAATTGAGAAAAGAAATGGATGTAACTACAAAAATTCTATGGCCATTTTCAAATTCACCGTACCCAAAACACAAGCAAACAGTTATTTTAATTCATACCACATATATAACTGCTGGTTGCTATTAATTACACTTCTTGTGATGGATTTCGCTTTCAAAGATTAAAACGAAGTCATTTTCAGAATTATTTAATCATTGTTTGTGGTAATTCTTTAGAACGATTGCCTCTCTAATTATACTAATAACTATTAATTTTTAATTAACTACCGTGGAAAAGTTTATTCAAATTTTTAATAGTTTTACTTCGAAGATTACAATTACGAGTTTTGTAAGTTCTCTTCATTATTTCCAACCAGTTTCTTATGAAGAGGACGAAGTCAACGATCGATTTTTGAGAACGTTTAACACGTGCTCGTTAATATTTTTATTTGTTTTAATAACGAATACCGCAATGAGAAAAGATAAGCAACTTAAAAAATCCAGGAATATTGATATAAATTAATAAGTATGTGTACAGGGTGGGCCAAATTCGACACTTTTAATAGGAAACTCCTATTTTTAGAAGAGTTAGACAAAAACTGACCTCGGTCCCTGGAGCTCGATTTTTAAGACAAAATTAATGGTGAAGACCGCGTTTCGATATCTTGTACCGTTTAGGAGCTACAGGGCGTTTTCCAAATTTCTACGATTTCTAAAAACCGTCATAACTTTTTTGTTTATGAAAATTTTTGATTTCTGTAAAGACTTCTTTAAGGCACTTTTTCATGCAGAATTCATTGCTCCAAGTTATTTTTTTCGAAAGTGCTTAATATTTGAGATATTAGCTAGAAATTTGATTTTTTATATGGAACACCCTATATATTTTTACATTTCTGAAAAGAGCATAAAATTCTATTTATAAAAATATAAAACACTTGATATTTTATTCAAACAGTTTGTGAAATATAGAGTTTCAAAGTTTTAATCAAAAATTTAATTATTTTTACAACATTAAAGTAGGCTATGGATGACGATAACTAAGCGATTTAAGTTTTTGTAACTTCCTGGTAGGTCGCTATCAAAATTTGACACAATCTCTTACGGTACTTGCTTTTCTCTTGAATTTTACTATCTCTATAAAATAGACTTAAGGAGATAATTAAACTTGTACGAAAACTACGAGAAATACGACATGTCATAATATTTATATCAACTCAAGACTTCATGAAGTGCCTTTAACTTGTAAGTGTATGTTTGTACTGACGATGACAGCATAGCTGCTGAAATACGTATCTACGGATACAATCTATTTTGATTTATATTTAAGGATATAAACTTTTTTGATTTATATTTACTTACTTGATTTGTTATTTCTAAACCATTGTCTTCTTTACTAATATTAAATGTTAAAGTGTTTTATAGAAATTGGTGAAAATTCAGAAGCAGCGATTAATTTTTACCATGAGTGGTATCCTGAAAGATGACGATCCTTCAGAGATATATTCTTGAGATTTAAAAACTATTTAATAAATTTTTAATCATTTAAACTGATAAAAACTAAAAATTATGAATCTCAAAACGGAAATAAAGAATTAGAGATCATAGTTTTGGGAGAAATTGAAAATGACCGACGCAAGTTGGAGCAAACATCTTAGCAAGAACTTCTGCATTACGAATTTTAAAGAAACAAAGATTCTGACCTTATTGAATAAGAAAAATGCATCACTACCAGTCCTTGAATTGGTGATGTCAGCTCAAACCATAACAAAACGAAATCATTTATGTTTAGTACAAAATGGCCGACAATTTGATACTTTATGTAATTTTTGTGCAATTTCGATTACATTAGTATTTATTCATTATAACTTCGTTATATTTATTAAAAATAAAGTAATATTTTTTCATGGCTCAATAAATCTTTAAAAAATATTTAGCTACCATCATCCACAGCCTACTTGAATGCTGCAATAACCATCAAAATTTTAATTAAAACATGAAAGCTCTACTGCTCAAGAATCTTTTGAGTAAAATATCAAGTGTTTTATATTTTTATAAATAGAATTTTATGCTCTTTTCAGAAATGTAAAAATATATAGGGTGTTCCATATAAAAAATCAAAGTTCTTGCCAATATCTCAAATATTGAGCACTTTGGAAAAAAATAACTTGGAGCAATGAATTCTGCATGAAAAAGTGCCTTAAAAAAGTCTTTACAGAAATCAAAAATTTTCATAAACAAAAAAGTTATGAAGGTTTTTAAAAATGGTAGAATTTTGAAAAATGCCCTGTAGCTCCTAAACGGTACAAGATATCGAAACGCGGTTTTCACCATTAATTTTGTCTTAAAAATCGAGCTCCAGGGACCGAGGTCAGTTTTTGTTTAACTCTTCTAAAAATAGGAGTTTCCTATTAAAAGTGTCGAATTTGGCCCACCCTGTACAGGTGAGGAGTAAAATACATTGACACATACAATTCTGTCAATTTGCGATAATAATCAATTTCGTAATATGAAGTAATACTTTGGTTTCACTGGCAAAAACAAATTTAGAGCAGGAAATCCGTTCACATTTTCGAATCCCACGAATTTACACCTCCTCAACTATGTCGTCTACACGAAACAATTTAACTTCACAAATATCTCATTTTTATTAGTTCACATGACAGTATGACAGCACCTACACCATTAGTAATGCCAAAGTTATTAATACCGAGAATTGCGAGCAAAATTTCGGCACGAAGCCGACTTTAGGACTCGACGAACGCTCTGATATATTCGTAGAGATGTTCGATGTATACATCCAGCAGGATGGTTCAATGAATATGGATATTCATTCATCTTTGCAAACCTGTATATCCGTCTCTACCAAACCACTATTAACATTCAGATTTGCATGCGAATAATACTGTAATAAACTAATAACTTAATTAGAAGGTGACTTGCATCCGTTTAAGCCAGAATATAAATAACTCTAATCAACGGTTTATGCTCTGACAATGCGTTTGTATGAGTATATAATTAACGCATTCTTTCATTAATACCCGGCCACATGTATGTGGTGGATACAAATAATGCAAACCAGAAATCCTATTGGATCTGATAATAAGAATAAATTATCGACAGGGACAGGTTTTAATTATGTATTTAGAATTGCGTACTCCTAAGTTTCCGTTTCGTAAGCAAGGTAATTGAGGTGAATTATTTTTTTCCTTGTCAAAATTAAAAAAAAATGTGGATTTTTAACTGTGAGACCTTTTGGGAAAGGTCGTTAATATAATCAATAAATTGATCATAATTACTAAGTAAACCTGTTTTTTGAAAATGACTTGTTTTCTCCACATTTGCTTCGATTTTTAAGAACTACGTTTTGGATGTTTTATTTCTTAAATTTATTCCTATTGTTTTTTTTTGCTTACTTAAATTTTATTGCTTTCTGTGAGTCTTGTTTCAACATTTTTCTTTTGAATTTTCATTACATTGTCTAATTTCCGAATTTATTGACACTCATCTTCTTGCTTTTCATTTATTTTCTCAACTTTCTGAAAGGAACCATTATTTGTCTTACATTATGATTGTGCTTAATGGTTTTGTTTCTACTGGCAATTTTCTCTATTAATGAATTTAATTTATTTATTTTCTGTTCATGCAGATGAAATCACTTCTTTAGTCGCACTTGAGCTATTATAATTAGAACAAAAATACAGAACCTCTGACCAGACTTCGAAGATTTCGGAGCGTTGCCATGGTTACGCAATACGAGGACCAATGAAAAGTGCGTAGCCATGGCAAAAAGTTGCTTAGTAACCAATAAAACATATCACAATGACAACTAATAGCAAACGTCAAGGTGACAGACGTCGAGAAACGTCAAAATGACAGACGGCAAAATAACAGACGTAAGAAACGTCAGAATGACAGACAACGAGAAACATGGGGCTTAGTGACCAACTAATCATGTCACCATGACAAATAACAGCAAACGTCAAGGTGACAGAAGTCAAGGTAGCAGACGTCAAGAAACGTCAAAATGACAGACGTCAAAAAGTGCCAAAATGTCCGAAGTGACGTAAGACGTCATTTTAAAAATCAAACATGCGATAGTGCCCCTCCCCCCTGTTCAACCGCACTTCTGAAAGAGAGTGCCAACGCTTATCTCTGCACACTTACATTTGTACTTTTTCCTCATGAACTAATTTGAATGAATTTGTTTGAATATTTTAATTTCTTTCATTTCTTAATTTCAATTTTTTTTCTTCACCAACGACCGTCAATTGTTTTTCCTCACTAACGATTATTTTTTCCTTCAGTTTGGTTTCACGACCATCTTCCGTTCTATAGATTTTTTTCAAGGACGATTCTCTATTGTTTCTTTCTCTAAACAATTGCCAATTGTTTGTCTGATTATTATCAATTTTTTCTTTTGTAAGATTTACGATCGTCATTTGTTTTTCTTCTGAAGTTTTAATTTTTTCCTCTCACGTCGATGACGCCGAAATCATTCTCCATTTTTCAATTTTTTTTCTTATTTTTAATTGTTTACTGTTTTCAGATTTTTAATTGTTTACCGTTTTCAGATTTTCAATTGTTTACTAATTTTTAGAAATTTAGAAATTTCTTTTCAGATCTCCCTGTTCCTTTTACTTTCGTAAATATTACGACTGTCATTTGCCCCCTTCTTTTTTGTTTCATTGAGAACTTCGAATTATTATTACATTTTGAATGATTATTGTCGGACTTCGGACATGTCGGAGCGTTGCCATGGATACGCAATAAGGAGAGCCATTCATTGTGTGGCCGTGGCAACGCTCCGAAATGTCCGAAGCCTGATTATTATCAATTAATATTTTAAAGAAATTTTAAATGTGACTTCTTCGGTCTTCAAAAGTCTCTTGAATACAGCTCGTCAAATGTGATTGACACCGCCTTAAGATCTCTTGATTATTTTGCATTTGTTTCTGATAATTGATCCTAAATTTTTTTAGTGTTACGCGTTAGGTGTACTAACTGCGTAATTATTAAACAATTTTTTAATGTATCATCCAATTAGGTTGGTTGGCAGAACGTCGTTTGTGCAAATTGTTTTTGACCGGTTAAGAGCGAGGGATATCATTTTCAACGATTCTCCGTACACGACAGTCCTATCGGTTTCTTTCAAAATCGTAACACGTTTCATTTTAATAGAGAGTTACATCAGCGCTGATAAATTTCTACTGTAATTGCTTGAGGCTGTACTTTCTTCATTGTAAATATCTTTTCAGGAGTACAGCTGATCGCATTCCAATGTCAAAGTCGCGTTCTGAGGCTTGGGCCCAGAGATATATTACTAGTTTAAATTTAAGCTTGAGCTTAAACATATGACGTCAACAATTGTTGTTAATTGTTTAATAAGCTGGAATTAGACTTTCTTTGATTTTCAAGTAAAGTATGAAGTATTTGGTATCTCGCGTGCTCACAAAAAAATTCTGTTAAACTATGCTAAGAAGCACATTAAAAAAAATGAGTTACGTGATTTTATGGAATTACTTGATTGCATTAAAACGAAAATTCACGATTTATAGCTTACTAGATTGAAAAACAAAAACGTTTTTTCTTTGTTGTCATGCAATTATCATGTGAAACATGTTCGGACTCGAAACATATTCGGACTCGCAATGATCAGTACATTCCAAATATGTAAAAATATACATGGTGTTCCTACAGTGCTCGATAGTATGTCGGAAAATTCATTTTTTTGTTTCATTTATCCTTTCCAAATTTCATATAAATCGATTAAAGATAAAAGAATCAAGAAGGGTGAGCACTTGGCGTGGGACACCCGGTATAAGTGGGGTGTCACAGATATTTGCATTTACATAAGATTAATATTAACATAGTACTGCGAATAATTAAAAATTGTATGAAATTCGTCAATTGCTGCCCTTAATGTCAATATAAATAAATTTATTAATTAATTAAACGCTTTGCCATTGCAAATGTTTAAGGGAATTTTTTTAATTGCTGTAGGCAATAAGGAGAAATTAATTATCTTTTGTGGGAATTTGGAATTGAAAAGCTTGGCAACGCTGTGCCTAAATTCGTCATCCCACACAAAACGACTTTTACAATAAATTTCTAAATAATTTTTTTAAATTAATTATTGCTTTATTGTTTGAATTAAGAAGTAGCAAGGCATTAAAAATTTCAAATACTAAAATTAAAATTTAATGTAGCGGTTAAAAACTTAAAATTTGGTCGATGGAAAATCGATTCTTTCGAATTGACAACCTTGCTCGAAAGATTAAACAGTTTAACGTTTGTCTCACTGGGAAACTTTATTAATTATTACTTTTTGATTAATTAGCGTGTAAAATCCGCATTACACAGTACAGGCCGCAGGTTGTAACGAAAAGAACATTATACAACACAAACGCAATATAATGTGGCGCACTTATATGTACAGTCGCAATCATAATTCATGACGCGTACCAATTTTCTTCAATATTATGAATGTCGAATACATCTTTTTTTGTAAGTTGTTCTTTCGTCGTTGCCCGTTCTCGGGTCAACTTTTACGAAACAGGAAATCCCGTCGCGTCGCACCTCGAATGAAAGATGTCTACCAAGAGAACTCGATTTTCTTGCTGACGCCGCCATTTTGAATCGAATATGGCGGCACTGCAATCGAAAACGTTCGCCTAAAAGATAAGCATGTCGTGTCGCACCTCAAATGAAAGGTCTCGACGAGAGAACTCGATTTTCATGTTACCCGCCGCCTCCGCCATCTTGGATTGCCAAGAAGAAAACAAATGAACTGTGCGCAGTGATTATTTTAGGCATGCAAGTTACGTACTCGTAATCGTTTTCGACCAGTCGCTCGATTTTCAAAAACGTTGAATATTTGAACAGACCGATTTGTAAAAATATTTTGGCCTGAAATTGAGCGTCGTATGGAAATAATTTTAAACTGCGTGGATTGGAAACCTAAATCTTATTTGATAAAACGCATATGAAAAGGCATTTTTGGACTGTCTCGGAGGTTTGGGACACCCTGTACTGCACAATCGGCACACAATAAAAAGTGAGCCATGTTTATTTTTAAATTATCTTCAGGGCGTTGTTCAAAACGAAGAAAATTATTCCAACTTAAAAAGTACCGCGTTTGTTATCAATAAACAGCGCGTATGTAATTGCGTAGGAACGAACGAACGCTCGTGTGAAATGTTTGTAACCTTAGCCTAACAATAGCCGTAATTAAAACAATGCGGATTGTACCTGGGGTATTTACGCGTAATTTTTCTGAAAATTTTTAAACGAGAACGAAAGTTCTCTTCTCTTGCGTCACGGACAAGCTTTTACACGATTGTCGATTCTTTACTGCATAACCATTACATACATGAGCGACTACGATAATGTTTAAAAAAAAAATCTGATATAATGTGATCAAGAATCAATGTTTGAGTTGGCAGTGCTGAATTTTATTTTTAGTTTGTACAACTGCAGTTACTTCCGGTTGACACTGACGGCCGTCACTTTACAAGCGTCATTTGACATTTCGAATTCAAATTTGAACGCTCATTTTTATTCACGTAACCTACAATCTTGTCACTGTTCAGATTACGTTTTTTTTAATTTTTATAATATCTGTAAGTGTCAAAATTCTGGGGTATATATCCAGTTACAGTGTTGCAAATAGGCGAATAGAAACATACTCTTAATAGAATTGCCAACTCAAGTCGTTATTCGTGACCATTTTGTAGTTAGAAATGTCAGTTGTTTGTTGCAAATTGCATTTCTCATTTGTGTGTATCAATTACTGATGCATTTTATTTAAAAAACTTTGAAAATTGTCTTGTCTTTAAAATACTTATGACGTTTTATCATCAAGGGTTCAATTTTTGAATGTCACTCAAATTTATGTGTCAAGCTTCTCGCGGTGCGGCTGGGACCAACTAACTCGGAGTTATTTTCTGCTTCAAGTTCTCAAAACTTTTCTTTTAAGTGCATTTAAAAACGGTAGTTCTGTATCACTTCTACAAAATCAATTTAATTATTTTTTTTATTAAATTCTAAAAGCTGACTTTAGTCTAAAAATAAATTTCTTATTCATACGACTTCGGTGAACAAATTCTCAGTAGATAAAATATATTAACGATTAATATAACCGCGCTCTGAAAGTTATGTGATTAATTAATATGCAATTAATCAGTCAACTCTGTTGTTTTATAGTGCATTCTGGGAAGATTACGATTCACCGTTGCATAATTTCTGAGTGACTAATTTTTTTTTAAATTTATTTCTTTAATGTCTCTAATTTTCTTTTCTTTTTTTAATTATTTCAATTAATTTTATTTCGACTTTTTTATTTTTTATTATTATCATTTAGTTTTAAAATTGTTTAGTTACTTATAGTATTTTCTTTTTGCTTCAAAGCATTGTATAAAGTGCCTCGATTTTAATGATCTAAAATGGTGTCGTCTGTATTTATTTTTACAACCATGAATCCGAAAAACCGGTGTCAACCAGCGAAAACGAAAACAAATTGTCACTATACATCTTCCCTAGCGAATTTATAAATATATACGAATATGATTTATGTGTTCATAAACTAAGCGTTTGAATAATTATAATTAAATGAAAGTTTGTTCCGGTTTATTTTTTTCAAATGGTCAGTAGCTTCTCTTCTCAGCTAATAACAAACGCATTTAATAAATTGGTGACGTTTTCATGTTTGTGGTAAAGAATGTTTATTGCTATACCGTGGAGGAAAATAAAAGGTCTAAAGAAAGCAAGTTTGTTTCCTCCACAATTCCTGTATTGAAGGAAATAATAAATATAATAATGAATATGTTAAACTTTATTTCTTGTCCTTTTTTTTTAAAGAAACGATCATTCAGTACTTTTGTAAAGTTATAAACAAAATCTCTTAATTGCTTTTTAAAATTTACAAGTTGCGATTAATGACGAAAATCAAGACAGGTTTTGCTTCATGGGGGAAATGATCGACAATAAATTATCTAAGTCTGTAACGTGCTTTTTTAAAATTTCTCCTCATAGTTGGCCGTGAATTATTAGTTGTGAACCAGCCTCAATCGACCTGACGTATGAAATAGGAGTTTTATGCAGAATCCAAGTCTGTCTTGATGAAAATTGGTGGACATTTTGATCACCTAATAAAATATTTAATATAATTGTCAATAGAACTGTTTTTTGAGCTTTATGGCATTTCCTTCAATGAGGAAAGTGAGGTTATGGTATACGTCAATTTGTTAAATTTCAAGCAAGGTTGGTTCATAACTAACAATTCACCGCCAACTACGAGGAGCAATTAAAAAAAAAGGCAGCACGTTAATTTGCCATGAAACTGACTTGCGTTGGTAGCACCGATTATCAACTATCGTTTTCTGTTTTATCGACATTTTGTGTCTTGAAGTTGAGGTTGAGTGTTCATATAAAATGTGAAGAATGTTGGACTGCGAGTATAAAAAATATTTGCTATAGAAAGTTATCTTAAATTGCCAAAAATTAAGTTCTGATCGAAAATAGTATAGTACTGCCAACCTACTGGAACGAAAATTTCCTTTGCATCGGCACAAAAAGATCCGTTTTTAAATCAAAAATTTACTTCAGTTATTAATGCATAGCGATTTTTAATGATTAAGGACAATTTGAATTTGACGCCGTTGCTTTTGGTGTAGTTCACGTATTGAGTGTGGCCGCACTGAACAACAAAAAAAAATTGCAGGAAGCTTGTTTTGTTTGGCGGTAAATTCAAATTACAATCGATCATTAAAAATCACACTGTATGCAGTTTGTAAATATGACTCCAAAAAAGTTATGTTGGTAACAAAACTGTCGTTTTCTGTTTTATCGACCTTTTGTCACCAGTTGCAACCTGCATTTTGTAATCCCTATAACAAGTCAATGTTATATTCTTAAAGTCCCCAAAAAATCAAATCATTAATAACGTGCCACGTGCCTTTTTAGAAATGCCTCCCTCCTCGTAGTTGGTGGTGAATTGTTAGTTGTGAACCAGCCTCAATCGACCTGACATTCGAAATATGAGTTTCATCCAAGCATGTCTTAATGACACTTTGATCACACCTATTATGATTTCAGTTTGAATTTTGAATCAAATTTGTTAATAAAACTGTTTTTTGATCTTTAAGATATTTTCTTCAGTAAGAAAACCACCTAAATTTAAGCTCAGCTTAAGTGTTTGGTGTAAACGGCCGTTAATGTGTAAAAATTTAATGATTAAGGGTACTTTGGCGCCCTAGTTTCTGGTGTACTTCACGTTTTAAACGTGGCTACAATGAATATTGATAATTTAGTTTGTTTTAGTCGAGACGTTATTTTGTTTTGTTAGATTTTCACAGGCGCACTCTTTAACTTATTAGCTTTGTTTTTATTTTACTTATGTCAGAAAGAGAGACAAAAGCGAATGGACGTAGCCAACGTAATAACAATTTAGTATGGCGGTAAATTCAAATCATCCTCAATCATTAAAAATCTCAGTGTATGCTGTTTATAAACAAGTGTCTCCAAAAAATGTTATGTTGGTAGCAAAACTGTCGTCTTCTGTTTTATCGACATTTTGTTTCTTAAAGTTGAGGTTATGTATTTTTAAAAACAATAAGAATATCTCACCTGCGTTGTAAGAGATATTAAATGTTTATTCAAATTGTGGCTTCGAATGTAAAATATTGTTAAAAAACAAATTCTGATCGAAAGCAATACAGTGATGCCAATCCACATTTTTTAAGTCAGTTTTATAGCAAACTAGATAACCTTTTTCGATCGCATTGTCGAAAGACTTTCCTCCACAACAATGTTCTTTATAAATATTTTTTTTTATCTTAAAACTCTTTTGCTTAACATTTGTAAATTTATTTAATTATCTTATTATCGTAGCGATTTTTAACTATTCAGGTCAGTTGGATTTTCCCGCCGCAATTTTTAGTGTATTTCACGTATTGAGTGTGGCCAGACTGAGAGAAACAGTAGGGAACTTGCGTTTTATTTGGCGGTAAATTCAAATTACCATTTTTGATCGTTTAATTATTAGAAGAAAAATGATAAAAGGGAGTGATGTTGCCAACATAATAACAATTTAGTATGGCGGTAAATTCAAATCATCCTCAATCATTAAAAATCAAACTGTATGCTGCTTGTAAACAGAAAGTTATGTTGGTAGCAAAACTGTCGTCTTCTGTTTTATCGACATTTTGTTTGTTAAAGTTGAAGTTAGAAACAATAAGAACATCTAAGCTGTTGAAACAGGCATTGAATGTTTATTTAAATTGTGACTTCGAATGTAAAATATTCGAAATTAGAAAAAGTTGGAAAATTAAATATTGTTAAGAAACAAATTCTGATCGAGAATATAATGCTACCAACACGCACTTTTTTTGTTTTTTGACAAAATGTAGTGACAAAACTGGGCGTTGCCAACATAGTAACAATTTAGTGTGGCGGTAAATTCAAATTTTCCTCAGTCATAGATCATACTGTATTTGTTTCTTAAAATAGTTTAAGTGTTTTGGGATCGATTTTAAAATATTTTTTCTGTAGAATACCAACGTGAAACCACAGCTTGATGAGTGCTGTCAAGTTTTTCTTTTTTTTTTAAATGCAGGTTAACAATTTCTACGAATTGTAAACTCGCATAATAGATCTTGATTGTCGGACGCAGATTTAACCGGGACGTTTCCATCGGCTCTGTAATTATTTAAATGCAGCATAGTTGATTGTTTCTTAAAATTCGGAGCGTTACCTCATCGTTTCATCATTTTACAAAAAAAAAGAAGAGAAACAAGAGATTGCACGGACAGTAAAATTCAGAGACTGTCGATTTTTCTTTGATTTTCTACAAGAAAAAAAAACAAAACATGAAAAAAAATTGCTTTTCGTTTTTTTCTTTGGTAGAGTACAAATTTTTTGTTTTTAAATCGATTCTCGTTTGTTTTGTTTTCGATGCCAAAAAAAAAAAAATATGGAAGGCGACTTTCGTTAAAAAAAAAGTAATAATAATGCGAACGATATTTTACTTAGTTTTGACCGTTTTAATGTTTTCTTGTTTTTACCATTTTTCTCCTTTTTCAGCGAAGGACACGGTAGGCATTCATGATGAAGTCGATCGTCTTTTGTTTTTGTTTTGCTTCTTATAAAGGGAAAAATTTGGAAAACGATCGACAATGACACGAATAAAAGTTGTCTTCAAATATATTGTTTTCGCATTCGATTTTCTTTTTCTTTTTTCGATTATTCGATCATTCGTAGTAAAGTCGATCGTCTTTTCTTCTTCTTTTGATGAATCAAAAACTTTCGTTAAAAAAAGTTATGTGAACGAGATTTGACTTAATTTCGATGAATTTTTGCTTTTGATTCTTCCTTCTTTTCTGCGTCAGAGAAGAAAACAGTTGACATTGACAGCGAAGTCGAACTTCTTTTGTTTTTATTTTGCTCCCGATGAGGAAGAAAAATGTAAAAAACTATCTAATTTCCCTCTATTTTTTTTTCGATGAAGAAACTTCGTAACATTCACAGTGATGTCGATCGTCGATTGTTTTTATTTTGTTTTCGGTGACGAGGAAAGAATCTAATCGAAATTTAAACAAAAGACGATCGAATTTATTTCGGAAAGAAATTAAGAAAATCGAAATCATCTAAGAAAGATCCGAGGAAATCAGAATCTGATTGAATTTTAAACAAAAAACGATCGAAATCAGTGCGACAATTTTTTTTCGATGAAGAAAATTCATTACATTCACCTTGACGTCGATCGTCGATTGTTTTTATTTTGTTTTCGGTGGCGAGGAAAGAATCTAAACGAAATTTAAACAAAAAACGATCGAATTTATTTCGGAAAGAAATTAAGAAAATCGAAATCATCTAAGAAAGATCCGAGGGAATCAGAATCTGATCGAATTTTAAACAAAAGACGATCGAAATCAGTGCGACAATTTTTTTTCGATGAAGAAAATTCATTACATTCACCTTGACGTCGATCGTCGATTGTTTTTATTTTGTTTTCGGTGGCGAGGAAAGAATCTAAACGAAATTTAAACAAAAGACGATCGAATTTATTTCGGAAAGAAATTAAGAAAATCGAAATCATCTAAGAAAGATCCGAGGGAATCAGAATTTGATCGAATTTTAAACAAAAGACGATCGAAATCAGTGCGACAATTTTTTTTCGATGAAGAAAATTCATTACATTCACCTTGACGTCGATCGTCGATTGTTTTTATTTTGTTTTCGGTGGCGAGGAAAGAATCTAAACGAAATTTAAACAAAAGACGATCGAATTTATTTCGGAAAGAAATTAAGAAAATCGAAATCATCTAAGAAAGATCCGAGGGAATCAGAATCTGATCGAATTTTAAACAAAAGACGATCGAAATCAGTGCGACAATTTTTTTTCGATGAAGAAAATTCATTACATTCACCTTGACGTCGATCGTCGATTGTTTTTATTTTGTTTTCGGTGGCGAGGAAAGAATCTAAACGAAATTTAAACAAAAGACGATCGAATTTATTTCGAAAAGAAATTAAGAAAATCGAAATCATCTAAGAAAGATCCGAGGGAATCAGAATCTGATCGAATTTTAAACAAAAGATGATCGAAATCAGTGCGACAATTTGAACAAAATTCAGTCGCATTTAAACAAAAAGTAATAACTGGTGAAAGAATTTTTTGAAAATCAAAATTTCATCGAATTTAAACAAAAAATTTAAAATTTCACAATTTTTAAGGGAAATTTAAACGCGAAATTTAAACAAAAAAAAATAAAAATCGAAAAATTCTGTCAAGTTTAAACAAAAGGCGATCGAATTTAACGCGAAAAAAAAAATGAGAAAATCAAAACGCTTAAGCAAAATTTTAAACAAAAAACCATCGAAACGAAAGTTTTTATTTTTCGATGAAAATTTTCGACATTCACCGTGAAGTCGATGGTCGATTGTTTTTATTTTGTTTTTGGTGGCGAGGAAAGAAAATTTTTTTAAAAAATTAACAATTTCCTTCACTGATACAAACGCGAACATTTAGCGACAATTAAAAAAAAAAAACAGTCATTCGGGATCTAATCGAAATCGAAATTCAAACAAAAAGATCGAATTTTAAACAAAAGACGATCGAAACCAATGCGAAAATTTGAACAAAATACAATCGTATTTAAACAAAAAGTGATAGATGGTGAAAGAAGAATTTTTTGAAAATCAAAATTTCATCGAATTTAAACAAAAAATAAAACTCGTTTTAAAATTTCACAATTTTAACGAAAATTTAAACGCGAAAGTTGATTGAATTTAAACAAAAAAAAAATAATAATAAAAATCGAAAAATGTTGATGGAATTTAAACAAAAGGCGATCGAAATACAAAACAATGATAATCGAATTCTATCGGAAATGTAAACACGAAAGCTGATTGAATTAATAGGAACGAAAAAAGATCGAAAAATTTTGATGGAATTTAAACAAAAGATGACATCTAGGTACAGAGAATTTCTGAAACACACGACAACCACAAGATATTTCTAATGCGACTTTAACGACCCTGCGAGAATTTTTAAAGCAATGTAGAACACAATTGGAACTGCAATAAATATTAACAACTATGCCGAGCTCGGTGTCCGGATAATTTTTAATGGGGCAAACATAAACAGCCGCACGTCAATCGTAAACCAGGTAAAAACCAAATTACGCATGGGCATTGCTCGATACCGTCAAGGAATTGATCAAATTAAATCGGGGGGGTTCCCAAGTCCTCTGGACGAAAGAAAAACAAAAACCCACATTGCCTTCTTTCTATTTCACACTAAGAACAAATACAATTAATTACAACAACTTATATATACAAATAAAAATGTTAGGGTCGGGTCCTGCAGTTTTTTTTTTGTTTAGAATCGAGGAAGCTACTTAAACGTAAGGCCGGGAAAATGCTTTAGGGGTTGTGTCTGCTGTTCGTCTTGTTGGGGGACTTGCTTGAGAGGATGGGGGACCTTCTGGGGGAATTAATATCGCCGCGGTCTTTTTCCCGTTCGCGTTCCGGAGAGGGCGATTGGCTCCCTTTCACCGTTTTCAGGTTGATTTTGGTTTCCAAATTTCGAAAGCTGAAAATGCCATCGATTCTATCAATTGCCTGCATATTTTTTTTAATATATTCACCGTAAGGGTACGTCACTGGATGCCCCCTCGTCGGCTTTGCCTTGGAAAAGGAACGCCAGCGGCCAGCTGATCCAGGAAGAACTTCTGCAACGTAATTGATTTTGACTTAATCATTTTAAAGTCATCCTGAGGGATACACGAAATTAAAAATTTTAAATTAAAAATGGGGATAAATACTAAATGCAACCAACACCTGTCAACCCAGAAGGAAGCATTATAAATATCTTTTCGATCGATCCTCGTAGGAGTACTACTTACGCTGGAGGTTGCACAGTAACGTGATTTTCCGGTGACATGGAAGACTCCGTCAGATGCCTTCTGGTGGTGGATAGAGTCTTCGCGATGCTCGGATTGTAGATTTTTGGATCGCTGACCATACGCACGAAGAACGACCGTTTGTACGCCAACGTTTCCTTCTTCTTTCGGTTCAGGATTTCGGACACCTCGTCCCTCAGCTCCTGCAAAATATTTTTTTTTAATTTTCATACGGGAGAAGAAATCGGGGGGTTTTTCCTAAGGACGGAATGACATCATCGGAAATTGACCACCACCGCCCGCGCTGGTCTTATGTAATTATCTCTCCGATCATTTTTCTCATCGCAAATAATAGGACACGTTGCATATGGAATAAAACCTGCTGAGTAATAATTAATGAACTAATTATGGGTCGCGTTTTGAACGCATCTGCAGCTCTCGGCGTTTGTTTTGCATCCGCGTGCTGACATTGACGTGAAAGCCGTTGATTAATTAATATTGGGACATCATTAATGTCAATGTTTTGGATGTGGTGATTGAAGAAGTCGAAGTTTGGGCATTCGGACGTGATAAATGATGATTCATTTCGTGGCACCAGCAGGAAAAGAATAAAAGAGAGATTCTCTTACAGATGTATTTTTTTTTTTGAAAAAGAGAAGGCAGCAGATTTAAAAAGGATTACTGGAAGAAGTTTCGAGCCAAAAATACACGAATAATAATATATACTTTTCCCAGTTCCAATAATAAACACGAAATAATGAATGGAGACCTTTACTAACGAATTTCCCCATGACGATTTCAGAAAAAAAAAATCATGTGCGTTTGTATAGAACCTTTTTTAAAATAATTTCTTAATGTATGCAGGTATCTGCTTTCCCCAATAATAAATAATAAATATTTTTCAAGGATGCGCATTTATTAACATTTTCAGATGATTTCTCATTGTTAGGCGTTATTCCGTAATAGTACGTAATTTGGTAATAAACCACAGAATTGCGAAATGTTCGAAACTGGAAGCAAACAAAATTCGCACACTCACGCAAAACCCGGTTCGGTTTTAGAAACAGAAGAAGAAAATTCCTACCAATTTGTGCGCACGCACGTGATTAACTGCGCCGTCACTGGAACAATTACATAAACAATGTTTTTTTGTTTCCGCTTGTCTAGTAATGAGATGAAAGTTTTTTGCTATTTGCGATGCAAAATCGTGGGACGCTCGCAATCTGAGACAATTTTTAAATTCTGGTAACATGAGACGTAATCCACATTCGTAACTATATTAGCATTTTGTTTTAAAAACAACAACACGTGAACCTCTGAGTAAAAAAAAGTCATTTTGTCATCGTCATTAAAATGTATTTAAAATTTTACTATAATAGCAATAATTTTATTTGGACTCGGAGTAATTTTTTGAAAACGATCCACCTGAAATATTTCAGAAATGAAAAGGAAAATGAAATCTTCCAAAGGCACATCTGCTTTTATTCTAAGGGGGGCATTGTTGAATCAAACTTTTGACGTTTACCCCCGTGCCCCCACGAATACTCCCCCAAATTTTTTTAAGGGAATGATACGAAAATGTAACTTTTTAAAATAATTTCGTGAGAAACGTGGAATAATTTAATAATTTCACGCCAAGTACACTTACCCGTTCTTTCTCCGTTTCCTGCGTTTCCAGTAATTCCTCTGCAAATTCGGTAATTACCTCCCAAGCGTGATCTAAAACGGAAATCTTGAATAAAACTGAGCAAGCATTCTGGCTTTACAATTATCTTGAGAAATTGAGTTATTTTAAATTAAAATTTTTTTTTAAACCCGGCGTCGAAGTTGGCCATGAAAATTTGACTGTGAACCATCATCATGACAGTTGTCAGTTTGACATTTGAACTTGCCATTCCTAACCTTGCTTTCGACGTTACGATAAGACGACACAAGAATGAGATCGATCTATTGTAACAAACGAAAAAAAAAAGATATTAAGAAAATAATAAGATTTAAATTAAGTAACTAAAAATGAAAGGAGAAACAAAATTAAAGAAAAGAAATCAAAATTCAAAACGCAAGACAAAAGTAACAAAAAAAAAAAAAAAACAAAAACAAAAGACGATCGATCGCGTGACGGATTTGGAATTGTTTTACGTCAATGGAAGGGAAAAACAAAAGCTAACGTCGAAAGTCTCGACAACGCAAATAGAAGACTATCAAAAAAAAAAGAGAAGACGCAAGAAACAAAAGCCAACAAAATCCGATTGTCCTTCCCAGGCAAAAGTAACAAAAGACGATCGATCACGTGATGAATTTAAAATTGTTTTTCGTCAACGGAAGGGAAAAACAAAAAACTAATGTCGAAAGTCTCGTGGACGCAAATAAAAAAACTATCAAAAAAAAAGAAGGCGCAAAAACAAAAGACCGTCGATATTTTGACATATATCGTACGCATTAAAATCCGATCCTCTTTCGCAGGCAAAAGTAACCAAAAAAAAAAAAAAAACAACAAAAAACAAAAGACGATCGATTACACGTGACGAATTTGGAATTGTTGGACTATCAAATGAAAAGAAGGCGCAGAAAACAAAAGATCGTCGAGATTTTGAAGTATATCGTACACATTAATTAAAAAAACAAAAAAAAACAAAAGCCAACAAAATCAGATCGTCTTTCCCAGGCAAAGGTAACAAAAAACAAACAAACAAAAGACGATCGATCACGTGATGAATTTGGAATTGTTTTTCGTCAATAGAAGGGAAAAACAAAAGCTAACGTCGAAAGTCTCGACAATGCAAACAGAAGACTACCAAAAAAAAAAGAAGACGCAAAAAACAAAAGCCAACAAAAGCCGACCGTCTTTCCGAGGCAAAAATAACAAAAAGCAAACAAACAAAAGACGATCGATCACGTGGCGAATTTAGAATTGTTTTTCGTCAACGGAAGGGAAAAACAAAAAACTAATTTCGAAAGTCTCAAGAACGTAAATGAAAAATTATCAAAAAAAAGAAGGCGCAAAAAACAAAAGATCGTCGAGATTTTGAAGTATATCGCACACATTACTTAAAAAACAAAAAAGAAACAAAAGCCAACAAAATTCGATCATCTTTCCTAGGCAAAAGTAACAAAAAAAAATAATAAAACAAAAAACAAAAGACGATCGATCACGTGACGAATTTGGAATTGTTTTTCGTCAATGGAAGGGAAAAACAAAAGCTAACGTCGAAAGTCTCGACAATGCAAACAGAAGACTACCAAAAAAAAAGAAGACGCAAAAAACAAAAGCCAACAAAATCCGACTGTCTTTCCGAGGCAAAAGTAACAAAAAACAAACAAACAAAAGACGATCGACCACGTGACGAATTTGGAATTTTTTCGTCAGTGGAAGGGAAAAACAAAAGCTAACGTCAAAAATCTGAACGATGCAAAAAGAAGACGATCAAAAAAAAGAGGACGCAGAAAATAAAAGCCAACAAAATCCGATCATCCTTTCGAGGCAAAAGTAACAAACAACAAACAAAAACAAAAGACGATCGATCACGTGACGAAAGGCAAAAATAACCAAAAAAAAAAAACAAAAGACGATAGATCACGTAACGAATTCGGAATTGTTTTTCAACAAAGGAAGGGAAAACAAAAGCTAATGTTAAAAATGTCAACAACGCAAATAAAAGACTATCAAAAGAAAACAAGGCGCAAAAAACAAAAGATCGTCGAGGTTTTGAAGTATACCATCGTACACATTACTTAAAAAACAAAAAAAAAAAACCATAAGCCAACAAAAGTCGATCGTGTTTCGCAGGCAAAAGTAACAAAAAAAAACAAAAACTAAAAACGATCGATCACGTGACGAAAGACAAAAGTAACAAAAACAAAAACAAAAGACGATCGATCACTTGACGAATTTGGAATTGTTTTTCAACAGAGGAAGGGAAAAGCAGAAGCTAATGTTGAAAGTCTCGACGATGCTAATAAAAGACTATAAAAAAAAAAGAAGGCGCAATAAACAAAAGACCGTCGACGTTTTGACGAATATCGTCGTGTTACTAAAAAAAAAATGCAAGCCAACTAAAGTCGATCGTCTTTCGCAGATGGAAGTAACAAAAAAAAAAAAACAAAAACAAAAGACGATCGATCACGTGACGAAAGGCAAAAATAACAAAAAAAAAGAAAACAAAAGACGATCGATCACGTGACAAATTTGGAATTGTTTTTCAACAAAGGAAGGGATAAGCAGAAGCTAACGTTGAAAGTCTCAACGATGCAAATAAAAGACTATCAAAAAAAAGAAGGCGCAATAAACAAAAGACCGTCGACATTTTGACGAATATCGTTCGTGTTATTCAAAAAAAAGAAACGCAAGCCAACAAAAATGGATTGTCTTTCGCAGGCAAAAGTAAAAAATACAAAAGACGATCGGTCACGTGACGAAGCTTAAGCGTTGTGACGTCATTCGTGTCGGCACTTTATCAATTTGCTGGCTTTGAAGAACGCATGTTCCGAGCGCCATCTACTGTCGTAAATTGAAACTGATTTCTCTTTTGTCTTTCTATTTTTGTGTTTTCTCATTTTTAAATTTATTGTTTTTTTGTTTTCTATTGATTTTTAGAAAATGCGTTTTCGCTTTAATTGAAGCGCATCGTCAAATGTAATAAGAATTAAAAAAAACTAAGATGAGCGCCATCTATTGAAAATTGACGCTGATTTTCTTGTTCTTTTTTGAATTCATTCCAAATTTACGAGTATTGTTTCCTTGTTTTATTTTTGCTTCATACATATACAGTACCTACCTTCAATTAATTTTTTTTTTGCATCTAAAATTAAAAATATTAATTTGCCCCTGTATAGGCAGTTGAATTCGTTTTTTATGATACTTAAAGTGCGGATAAAATAGCCTAAAATATCAATTTGACCAATAATTGAATGTCCTCAAAAAAGGGGGCGTTTTTAGGTTAATATATTAATTTGTCCTGTGCAGGCTTCTGCAACATTATTATTTAAATGCACACGTTTCTAGCTTAACAACACAATCGATTCATTTTCTTCTATATCAAACCGTTTCCAAGATATTACTCGTCTTTAGTATGGTCGGGGACATCCTGTATAAGCAGAATTGTAACATTTTTATTGAATTGAAAAATCACATTACATTAAAGTACGTCCGTTGCCCATTTCTTTTTGAACGGCCCTCGTAGGTGCTTCTTTTATTAATTTTTGGTTTTCAGTTTTGCTGCAGATTTTAAACAGTTTCGATTTTTAGTTAATTTATTTTTCTTTTTGTATTAAATCTAATTAATTAAAAAACATTTTTTTCATGTAAGAAATAATGTAATTTAACATGATTTAAAAAAGCGGCCACAAGATCATTTCTTTCTCTCGTTCTAAGAAGTAATTTTAAATTTCTCACCAATATCAGCCTCGGTCGCATTTTGAGCCACCACACAAAAACGTATGACGTACTTGTCGTTGACATTCGCCGGAACCATGTGCAGTTTACCAGAAGCGTTGATGTTACTCAGCAGTTTCTCGTTTATTTTATCCGTGCCCTTCAATCGAAAGCAGACCAGCCCCAGCTTCAAATCAAAACGAAACAAAAAAAAGTCACCGACGCATTTAAAAACCTCTTCCTCTTCTTACCTTAACTTCATTGCAAACTTCGAATCTCCGGTCACGTGAAACGTGCGCCTCGAACTTCTTCGCCAGACGAATGTGATGGCGGATGTAGCTCTGCAACCCCGAAATACCGTAGCTCCTCATGACGAACCATATCTTTAAGCTCCGGAAGCGTCTGCTGAGGGGTACACCCCAATGTCGGTAGTCTATGGAAGCGTCGGAGTAACCGTGTTGGAGATACAAGGGGTCGACGACTAGGGCGGAGGTGAGCCTCAAGCGATCCCTCACCCACATCGTGGAACAATCGAAGTTCACTAGCAACCACTTGTTGGGGTTTGTATTGAAAGAATCGGCGTTCTCGATTCCGGCGAGGAGGTACTTCAATTCCGGGCAGATGAAGGCGTTTCCGGCATAGGCCCCGTCCACGTGGAGCCAGACGCAAGGGAATTTTTTGCAAACGGGACCAATTTCCTGTAGGTTGTCGAAGGAACAGCAGGATGTTGTGCCGAGCGTAGTTGAGACGAAGAATGGGATTAAGCCCATGGTTTCATCTTCTTCCATAGCCTAAATAAACTGGTGTTTGGCTACCTAAACCCAAGAAGCAAGTTGCTTACCATCATTAAGGTTTGACCTCTCAAAGAAGACCTCTCATCCGGTTCTAAAATCCTCAACTTCACGAAGCAGATCATAGCGGCTTTTTCCACGCACGAGTGCGCCTCCCTGGAGCAGTAGGCCATCAATTTCGAAAGCAGAACGCCCTCTTCAACGAAGGGATGTTGCTGCTTCAATCTTTTGAGCGCTTGTGCCCTCGCCGCGAGCATGGTGACCAAAACACATTCACTGGCGGAGGTCTGAAACGTTTTCTTCCTAAATCTGTCTTTCATTTTCTTAGGGGTTACGTACCTGGATCACACCGCCTCCTCGGCTACCTTTCTTGAAGGCCAGGAATTCGTCCGGTAGACCTATCGCTTTCCCTGAAAGATTCGCATGGTTTCGTGAGGGTGGGGTTTTCGTTGGCATGCAATTACTTACCCAACCAGTCTAAGACGATGGTTTCTAATTCAGTGCAAACCGGACTAGCAGCCTGGAAAAACTCTTATTGTAACTAAATCAATGAAATTGAATCGGAAGTAGACATGCAGTGGCCCTCTACCATATGGAGTTTTAACATGCCATCGTCTAGCAAAAGTCAACCATACATGCGAATTTGCTACGTTCATGTAAGAACTCCATAAGGAAGTGAGCTAGAAGCTCCTATTGTCGAATTTACCCATGAGAATCCTATGCAACCGATCCCATCGGAAAGCATGTCGCCCAGGATGGATGGAAACGAGTTGCCCGAAGGGAAATAGGCATGGAAACGTGGGTGCTGCCAATGGGTGACTCCTGGCATAATCTTCGAGTCGACGTCCGCCATGATGTTGTCCCAATCTTCAGGTTCTTCTGGGGCTTCTTCGGGTAGTTGATTGCGTAGGTAGCCCGGCTCGACGTTTGGAGTTACTCTTCTGGTCTCTATGTTTTCGACGTACTTGCATATGTACTCGATCATTTCTTTGCCCCTGCTTCTAAACTCGTCGCAGTCCATGGCGTTTTGTTCTAGAATTTAGAAGAGAAAATCCGATTGACCAAGTAACTGGTTCTTTTATTTTTATAATTTATTATGTGTCGTTAGAATCGCCTTTCTTCTTATCCAATTTATTATTTTGATATATTTTTTTTAATTTTACAAAATAGTAGCCAAATTTTAATTTGTATACAAACCTGAGAAATTCAGAGTTCCAGGGTTCTTTAGATGGCAAAACATTTTTTTTTTTAATACAAAAAGAAATTGCTTATACAGGGGGCAGCAGAAATAATTACATGGTTTAAATTCGGCGTTGTTTCTATATGTCGATAGATGGCGCGCCAAAAGAAACTCAATTGTGTAACTTTCTAATAAAAAATTGGTCAAATAGTGATTGTTGATGTCCATAGAGGGGCTTGGTTTGAAAAGCTTCTTCTGAAGAGTGTTTCCAGAAAAAAATTAAGCTTCGGAATAGATGTCACTTATTTCGTAATACATTTTCTTTTTCTTTTTTAATAATAATAATAATAATCTGTGCCAATCGGCAACACTGTCGATGTCTATTTAACTAACAAACTTGGAACATCGCCAAATTTAAATTGCGTAAAAACTGTTAAATAAATTTTAATTAAATTATGAATAAAACCTTTAATACAGGAAAAACGGTTAATGTAGCTCGAGGGTGTTTCACAAGTGGCGATAAATCGCACCATCCGGCAACACTGTATTATGATCTAACGATTATTGCAGTGTTGCCAAGTAAAAGAGATATTCCCTCTTTAGGGGAAGCCTTAGCATCTCACACAGTAAAAGGTTCAATAACTTGGAGAATTAAATTTTTTTTTCGACGTAATTAACCCTGTTTCAAAAGTTGATTAAGTTTGAGGATAAATCGCAAGATCTGGCAACACAGTGTCATCATCTAGCAATTATTGTAGTATTGCCAACTATGAGGTAGGAGAGGTAATCTCTCTTTGTGCTCTTTGAAGAGACGCTCATCTGACGCGGTATTGTTTTAATGACTCGAAATAATTAGTTTAGCTTCTACTGCCGACGTTTCGTTCTCCATTGCAGAACAACTTCCTCAGGGCTGCTGCCTGTGGCGGTGTTGCTGCTGCTGGTAGTGTTGCTGCTACTCCTCATTAGTGGATAAGACTTTAATAGCAGCAATATCACCAACAGCAGCAACTCCGCCAACAGCAGCAGCAGCCCTGAGGAACTTCTTCTGCTATGGAGAACGAAACGTCGGCAGTAGAAGCAGTCGTAACGCGGCTCCAACCAGAAGACAATTCAACTAAGGAAATAATTAACATTTATGTTTCAAGGAAAATGATACTTGTAAAGTATAAACTAAAAAACCGAGTCATGAGCAGAGACTCGCTGAAAAGATTCAACAAAGCGTTATCGACCCCCACTCAAGGTGATTCAGTGCCGTGTGTAGGTCCTGAAGATTTTAAAAACATAACTTCTAACATAATTAGAGAGCAGAAATTTGTATGACAGTAAGATAATAAAGCGACAGCAATAATTCGCAATCAAAGCACTAATGAAGAAAGAGTTACTCGACGGACTCACGATACTTCACTTACTAATGCCATGCCAATGAAAACTGCTAGTCTCTGGCCATGTTCTAAAAATGCATCTAAATCCGTATTTTAGTGTGACACTTTTAACTGTTAAAACGGAACGCTGGACGTTGGAAAACCACAGCAGAACAAACAAATTAAGTAATTTCGTGATACCATATCGTTTGTTGCAAATCGATTTGGATTGCAGTGGATCTTTCGAACTTCCTCTGTACAGCTGTTTCGGCCCTATTTGGGGCCTCGTCAGCAGTTGCGTACACCATATAGAAACGTTATACTGGAACGGTCGCGGAATTGATTTTAAAAACAAATCGAGTTATTGCTTGTTTAATTGTAGATAGCAAACAAAAGGAATTTTACGAGGCAAAGAATGCCACCGGAAGAGACTCTGCACTGTCATTACAGATCAATCCGTTTAAAATTTTAGTTTGTGCTGTTTTGAATCTTTGAAAGAATTTGTCACGCAAGTGTTCGAGTTTTAGAAAAAGGATCATTTTACACCGCCAGTAGAAAGGAATTTGGATCCTTTGCGCAACTAAATTAGTTCGATAATATGTTTAGCCGACGAAAAACGACGTAGAGGGATCTGAAAAAGGCGTACACTGTACCACCCTGTAAGGTACGTGGACGTAGTAGACGAAGATCCTACCCCGTGACCTGATTAGATTAGCTAGATTAGCTAGAGATAGGGTAGCCCATCACCTCCAACAGGAATCCCTGAAAAACTAGCGGCAGTTGCTGTTAATTATCTTGCAGATTGATCGCCGAGGGCGGCCTTTTGTATCACATACTTCTCCGAACATCTGATTAATCAATTAATAATTTCCATTAATTAAGTACACTGTAGACACACTGTCAATGTGCGTTGGTTGATTACTCATAGCGAGTCTAAAGTGCCATAACCGCAAAAGCGGAGTGCCGATAAAAGTCATTTGGGTCCTTTGCGCAACCAATTTAGTTCGATAATAGGTTTAGCCGACGAAGAGGGATCTGAAAAAAGGCGTACACTGTACCACCCTGTAAGGGACGTGGACGTAGTAGACGAAAGATCCTACTCCGTGACCTCAATTAATTACATTAGCTAGAGATAGGGTAGCCCGCCACCTCCAACAGGAGTCCCTGAAAAACTAGCGGCAGTTGTTGATTACTCATAGCGAGTCTGAGTCTGAGTTCCGATAAAACAGTCATTTGGGTCCTTTGCGCAACTAAATTAGTTCGGTAATAGGTTTAGCCAACGAAAAACGACGTAGAGGAATCTGAAAAAAAGGCATACACTGTACCACCCTGTATGGCACGTGGACGTAGTAGACGAAAGATCCTACCCCGTGACCTCAGTTAATTATCTCGCAGATTGATCGCTGGTTGATTACTCATAGCGAGTCTTAGAGTACGATCTAAGGTGGCAAGCACTAGTACCAAGACGAAGTCACAAAGTTGCTATAGCCACTAATTATATGTGCACCTAGTCACCAGCTGTGTGAATTGAAGTAAGTTAGATCGCTACGATATTCGACGTGAAATCCATTAAGCGAATTTTATTGTACTTCTCGATGACCGTATATTTTTTTATAGCGAACGTTAAAGTGTGCTATGTCCAATTCAAAATAGTCGATAAAACAGAATTTTAACAGCAAGGGTAGATAAAGTAACATATGAAAATCTGAAACGCAGTGCCATCTCTTGCTTAAAATTAAAATCTCCAATTTGAATACGTTTTAAGTACATACTGTATACATTAATGATTAAAGCCACTACAATTTACATCGAATGTGTCACAATTTAATAACGTTTTCGATTGATTACAGAGCACTTCGAGAGTATCTCCATGAGGTTAAAACAAGATGGAGATACTCTGAGAGTGATGGATGCTCTAGAGTAGTCAATCGAAAATGCTATAAATTTATTATTGCTAGCCCTTTGATAAAATCCCGTATAGCTTTGGATTATGTACTTCTTCCCAGCATTGTGCATTGTATTCACGTCTTTTCTTTTTTCTTGTGTCACACGATCTCGTCGTCTCAAGCACTAAGCAGCGAAAACCCGTTCAGTATTTTAATTAAGGAGGTATTTGTACAAACGGGTGCTTCTATGCGAATTTCTTTCGACTGCATCGAGCTTTTCCAAGTCGTCTTTTTTGTTAATTGGGATTCCATTCAAATTTTTGCCATAAACTCGGACGCGAAAAAGAAGCTACTTCACCAAATTGATTTCCTTCGATAGTAAAACAATAGCTATTAAGTATAAGGAATTCATTTAACACACGTAAAGCAGATCAATAAATAAATGATTTTGATAGATTCTATCCATTAACAACTGCTTAGTAACTTCAAGGACTTATATTTTAAATGTGATCTGGAATTAGAATTAAATTATGTTTCGTCAAACTACTTACTACAATCAAAGAAACAAGGAACAATATCGATTGTGAGTTAATTATGTTGAAAATAGAAGAAATAAGTGCGGTTTCATAAGAGCCTGTCAAATCTTAACACCTAATAAGTTTCCAAAAAAAAACTCATAAGATCTAAAATCGTCTCCTTCTCGGTAGTTTGTTTCATAAGAAACAAATCCCACTCGAAGATTTAAATGAAATCGCGGGTTGTTTTAATATTTATCTGCGGCAAACGCTGCTTTATTATTTGGTGTAAGTCAATTCTAAAGCAAAAAACTGTCAGTTTGCGAATGGCGTCTCACCTAACACTGTAATTAAAAAGGAAGAAGATAGAAGTTTCGACTGGAACACAGAGGGTTTCTTTTCGTAGAAAATTCGTGCACGAATTTCACGATAATCAACCAATAAAAGAAAGCTTTCTTTGTTAAGCAAGAGATGTATTTAGCACCTTTGTTCTTTACTTACAAATTGTAATAGAAAAAAGTTATTAAAAATTATTCTTAAAATCTATTTAGACCAGAAATCAGGACAGATGTGATGTTTTACGTACTTATTTTCCATTTGCCAATTAAATCTTATGCTCTTAACCAGAAGATGGCGCTTTGAATTTTAAATACTTACTCAACAATCATATCATTGTCTGCGAATCCTAATTAAATTACAAAGAAAAATGGTGGAGGCGCCGAGAATATCTCATGAAAAATAATCAGCTACTATAAATTAGTTTCAAAATCTACTTGATAAGAAAGTTTTCATTGTTAACCGAGAGATGTCACTTTGATTTAGCATTTTTATAAACGAATTTCAACGGAAAAGTTACTAAAACATGATCGCCAATTAAAAATTATTCTTAAAATCCAATAAACGAATGAGAAGTCAAAAAATTCTTACTGAAAACAAAGAGATGGCATTTCGGATGTGACGTTTTAGATGTTTACGTTTTTTTTTTTGTTTGCCATTTGCAACTAAATTGCAACATAAAAATGGAGGTCTTTAATAACAATCAGTTAACCAAGAGATGACGGCAGTTGACCTAATACTCATCCAAGAGATCATTTGAAATACTTGTCCAATAATATTCATGTCCATCATTATTATAAAGAGAAAATAATTTATCTTTGATTATTATTATTGTTATAGTTGGTATTGTTTTTTGCAAGTTGGTTTTGGTCGCAAAGGATTCCTCGAGCATTCTCCGGACAGCTGTTTCTGCCCTATTTGGCACTCGTCAGTAAATTAGTAGCTATAGTGTCATTTCTCATACAATTTTAGGTCAAAAATAGTTCGCCTCAATGAACTGTTTTTTAACTCGTTTTAATTGTCGACATTGAAGGCGGAAGTCCTCAAATTAGATTTAGATGTTCTGCTCATCGTCTTCTTTGTCTCTTACAAAAGAAAGTCACGATTGATTATTTATTATTAATCGTCCACTATCATCATCTCCAGCAACGTCCATCTCTATTCTTTTGGCCACAATTTTATTCTTGTTTTTCATGAAAAAAGTACATTAGTACATTACGATTTTGATTTAAGATTATGTATTTCCAGATCCTCAAACGGTTAGGTACGCATATTTACTACACCAAGGTTAACGGACCTGCATAACTCCTTTTGTGGTTCATTTAATTTATTCACATCCTCCTTAGGGGGTTATAGGCGGACACGAGATGCGTCGTTTCAATTTCTAAGAAAGCAGCAGGAGGGGGGGCGCATAAATATGAACGGGAATTCGATCAAGATCATCTACAAATTTGGAACGCGTTCGGCATTCATTCTTCGTGCTTCGAGTGGCCGCGTGGACGTGACATTTTTCATCGGCGCGCCATCTCCAAGAAGCGCGATTGGCGTTTCCTAATTGAATTTTTGCGACGATCAATTCAACCGGATCTATTTGCGGAACAAATCGAGATGATTTTATTTGAAATGTTCCCGGGGGTGTTGCGTTCGGAAGAAGCCCAACAATGACAAAGAAATGAATCAGTTTAGTTGAATGGCGATCTGATCCTCAATGCGGATTCACATTCTTTAGATAAATTATGATAGTGACTAATCGCTAAGTACAACGGTTTCGAATTTTGGAGTTGATTAAAACTCTCAAAGTTACCAAAGTTACGAAAATCGTTGAGTCCGTTTATTCTCTGTAATTTATGCATTTTTTTGAATTGGAATTTATTTGTATCATCTACTTTTGCTTCTGTATTTACTTAAATTTTCTATTTGATACTTGACACTTAAGGGCTTAGTTTTTCCAAAATTGTGTAAACATCAAAAATAAATTTTAAAAAATTGCGAGTAAATGGTAAGGATAAGAGGCCTTTCTTATTTTTTGGAAAGTCGTTAAAGGCAGGAGGAATAAATTATCCCAATGTAAGATAAAAGCACTGATTTTGGAGATAAAAAATGACGTAAGGGATAAGAGACTTCAGAATAATTTCTGCTGCTTTATATCTATATGTATTTTGCTTTTTTTAGTGTTTTACTACCACGAATTGTTCAATCGTCTATACAAGCGACCCATTTTAAATCGTGACCCCTGAAGATATTACAATAGGCAACCCATCAATAAAATCAGAAATGACTTCGTGTTTTCACAAAGTATCGAAAGCACAGAAGTAGAATGTGTTGCCTATTTTCCAATTTTAAGGAATCACGATTTAAAATGTACGCACACTGATAAAAAATAAAAGTTTGTTGGCGTACACTTAGCATGGCCGACAATTTTTAAATACTAACTTTATTAAATGTACATTAATTTTTTACACGCAAATGGGTATTTTAAACAAGTACAGCTTTTTTTTTATTTTGCAAACTATCTAGAGCAATAATGGTGAACTCATAACCCGCCGGTCATGAAGTGACCCGCTAGGATATCTGGAGCGACCCTGGTAGATATTTATAAACTTTATAAAAATTATTTTCATCATGGACTTTCTTTCACTACAATAATAGGTATTACGTTACTCGTGTTGGTAGAAAGTGTCAAATGCCATATTTCAAAGGTCAAATTGATTCTACTTCCGAATGCTAACGCCACAAATTAATATTATCGTACGAGGGGTCGTTTTATATTGCCGGACTAGGCAGTTTTCAATTTTAATGTAATTTTTCATTACATTGTTTTTTATTCGTATATGCCTTGGTAACATGTTTGACAATTTACAAAACAATTGCAGTAGTATTAGTTCTAATATATGTCAGTTTGTGTGGTCACGTATCAAAATGAACAAACTCGATTATCGAGCAGTTACAAAATTCCTAACAAAACAAGGAAAAGCTCCGTGAAGATTCGTGAAGAAATGTTGGTTGTATACGGGGATGATTGTCCTTCCAAGTCGACTATTTGTGAATGGTCAAAATTGTTTAAACATGGTCGAGAATCACTGGATGATGATTCCCGTCCAGGTCGGCCTGTTGATGTGATCACTTCCGATGTTATTGAAAAAACCAAGTGATTGGTACTGGAAGATGTAAGATTAAAGAAGCGATAATTAGCAGCTTTATTACGAGTTTCGGAAACCACGGTTTTCAGAATTCTACACGAATACCTTGGAATGACAAGGTGTGTGCGAGATGGGTTCCACGAATGCTTTCGCCATTCCAAATGCGTATCAGGATGGAGACGTGCGAACAATTTTTGGCACTTTGTGGAGATAAACAAGATTTAATTATCAATCGACATGTCACCGGAGATGAAACCTGAGTTCATCATTTTTATTCTGAGTCGAAACAAGAATCGATGCAGTGGCATATTAAGGGCTCCAGCCCTCCCAAGAAGTTTAAAGTCGCTCCTTTTGCAGGAAAAATAATGGCAACTGTTTTTTTGGGATTGCCAAGGAATTTTAATGATTGATTACCTGAATAAAAGTAGTACGGTAACAGGAGAGTATTATGCAAGTCTAATGCAACGGCTCAGAGATTCTCTTAAAGTGAAAAGGCGCGGAAAACTGGCGCAAGGTGTCCTGTTGCTCCACGACAATGCACCACCCCACAAGTCAAGACTTTCAAAAGCTGCGGCTGCTGAATGGGGATTCGTAGAAATTAACCATCCGCCTTATAGCCCCTTGTGACTATTTTTTGCTTCCAAATCTCACACTAAAGGAAACAAAATTTAATAACGATGACGAACTTATAGCGGCTCTTGAAAGGCATTTTGCGGACAAACCAAATGAATATTTTTATAATGGATTAAAGGTGTTATTGAAACGATGTAGTGCTTGTATTCAAAAACAAGGGGCCTATATTGAAAAATAAAATTTCTGTTGCTGTTCTAATCTCTTCTTTTCATGCCTAGTCCGGGAATATAAAAACGACCCCTCGTAGATACAGTGAAATAGAAATCAACGATGACACTAACAGAAATAAATTTAAAAAAAATTGTTTGTTCGTATTACTTGATTCAATTTTTCTTTTATTTTTTCAACAAATTTATAAAATTATTAATGTTACGTCAGCGTTTGTTTTTTAGATTCCTTTTATTAGTCTCGTGATTTTCAATTACTTCTTCTTTTGTTATTTCATTATTTTATTTTTCTTTTTTGGTAGTTTATTTCACTTCTCATTCGTTCGTTTTTATCAAACGCTCTTTGAATTTTTTGCAGATTTCTTTCTCTTTCTTCTAGTCTCGAGTTTAAAATTTTTTTCGCCGGAGATCGTCGATTCTTGTTTTGTTTCTTCTTTGCCCATCTTGTTCTTTGCATTTCACTGCAAGTCGGTAAATTACTTTCCTGTGATATCATCATTGGAAAGCCAACAATAAATTTCGCACTCGCGTGAAAAATGCAAACGAATTGATTCACTGTACGGCATTGGCGGTTATGTTGAATGAAAACTCGTGCTTGCAACAGCCGTATCTAATAAATAAATAAAATAATACTCCTATAATTGAAGCAAGAATTTCTTAGAGATGGATGAAATGAAGCGTTTTACACTTTAGGAAGGAATAGATATGTATGTTTAAGCGATTCCCATTAAATGTAATCGTCGCATTCTGTATATAAGTACAGTGGAGTTTGTTTAGTATGACTCCGCCTATAGTGACAAACCGCGTATTATGGCGTGATTTGTTTTTTATATACATTGCTTTCATTCTGCTTATAATGTCATCCGTTTAGTAAGGTTTAATTTCCCTCTCCCTTGAAAAGCATTACAAATGGACTCCACTGTATAATATTTCAGAGTCAGAAAAAAAAAATCATATGCTTTTTAATAACTTAAAAAATGCCTGAGTAACGGTTCATTACTATAAAATTTTTAACTTAAATTTAATCATTGGTAAAAAAAAGGTTCGCCATCCCTCCTCTAGAAGCTTTATTTTAGGAGCTACAAAAAAACTTTAAATACAAAAGTAGGAAGGATATATTCACTGTGGTTCTCCGAGGTTTTTAACTGAAGCAGATGGTTTTTCGTTTCTTCCAATCAAGTCACTCACATGTTTCTCCCACTGAATTTAAACTGCCTGCATTAAAAGTGAAGCTGCTTTCTGAAGACTGTGGTTCTTCGAGGTGTGCATTTTGTTTTTAACCTACTCAGCCTACTCATTCGAAAATAATTTCCTTGAATTATTTCGTCATCTTGTAAACAGATTTAAGAAATTGTGGTATCTTCGTACAGAGAAAGAAATTCTCTACCAAATAAACTACAAAAATAATTACAGTGCTATTTAAAAAAAAGTACGATCGTACTAATATTTTGACAACTAGCAGTGTAATTGCTTTTTATTTATTAGAAATTCAGAATCGGCACGAAAATTAGAGAATCTTTAACCGAATTCTTACCTTTAAAAATTAGCAATGGTGAACGGTTTACATTGAACATCCGATATAGGGTGATTCGCTCTTGTTTTTTTTTTGTGAGAACTCTAAAAGATAATATGGATAAAAGTTACAACTCCAGACACGTTGCTGTTGCTCTAGAAGAAAATTTAGATGTAAACTGTAATATTAATGACCGGTGGCTCTAACAGTTTAATTCAGGAAAAAGATACCCCTAAACCTCATCCTATTGTTCAGGTTGTACCTAGTGAAGCTAAGAACTCTGTAAATGAAGATAAAGGAAACAGAGTTAACGATCATGAAAACATGGACACTTCTGCACCTGCACAAAATATATCAGTCGATAAACTCATCTAGTCCAAACAATAACTCATCAGCTGCAAATTCTGATGATGTTAGATTCGGTATATTGAAAACTGATTTGATTTGAGAGTTAGTTCTAATGCAGACGGTTTAAATTCAATGGGAGAAGGCAAGCTTGAACACGTGAGTGATTTGATTGGAAGAAATGAAAACTCATTTGCTTTTGTTAAAAACAAAATACACATCTCGAAGAACCATAGTCTTTAGAAAGCAGCTTCACTTCTAAAGCAGGCAGTTTAAATTCAGTGGGAGAGAGCAACCTTAAACATGTGTGAGTGACTTGATTGGAAGAAACGAAAAACCATCTGCTTCAGTTAAAGACCTCGGGGAACCACAGTCAATGTATCCTTCCTACTTTTGTATTTAAAGTTTTTTTGTAGTTCCTAAATAAAATAAAGCTTCTAGAGGAGGGATGGCGAACCTTTTTTTACCAATGGTTAAATTTAAGTTAAAAATTTTATAGTAATGAACCGTTACTCAGGCATTTTTTAAGTTATTAAAAAGCATATGATTTTTTTTTTCTGACTGAAATATTATACAGTGGAGTCCATTTGTAATGCTTTTCAAGGGAGAGGGAAATTAAACCTTACTAAACGGATGACGTTATAAGCAGAATGAAAGCAATCTATATAAAAAACAAACCACGCCATAATACGCGGTTTGTCACTATAGGCGGAGTCATACTAAACAAACTCCACTGTACTTATATACAGAATGCGACGATTACATTAAATGGGAATCGCTTAAACATACATATCTATTCCTTCCTAAAGTGTAAAACGCTTCATTTCATCCATCTCTAAGAAATTCTTACTTCAATTATAGGAGTATTATTTTATTTATTTATTAGATACGGCTGTTGCAAGCACGAGTTTTCATTCAACATAACCGCCAATGCCGTACAGTGAATCAATTCATTTGCATTTTTCACGCGAGTGCGAAATTTATTGTTGGCTTACCAATAATGATTTTCGTATATCACAGGAAAGTAATTTACCGAACTTGCAGTGAAATGCAAAGAACAAGATGGACAAAGAAGAAACAAAAGAAGAATCGACGATCTCCGGCGAAAAAATTTTGAAACTCGAAGACTAGAAGAAAGAAAAAGAAACCTGCAAAAAATTCACAGAACTACAAAGTGTTTGATAAAAACGAACGAATGAGAAGTGAAATAAACTACCAAAAAAGAAAAATAAAATAATGAAATAACAAAAGAAGAAGTAATTGAAAATCACGAGACTAATAAAAGGAATCTAAAAAACAAACGCTGACGTAACGTTAATAATTTTATAAATTTGTTGAAAAAATAAAAGAAAAATTGAATCAAGTAATACGAACAAACAATTTTTTTTAAATTTATTTCTGTTAGTGTCATCGTTGATTTCTATTTCACTGTATCTACGAGGGGTCGTTTCTATATTCCCAGATTAGGGATGAAAAGAAGAGATTAGAACAGTAACAGGAATTTTATTTTTCAATATAGGCTCCTTGTTTTTGAAAACAAGCACTACATCGTTTCAATAACACCTTTAATCCATTATAAATATATTCATTTGGTTTGTCCGCAAAATGCCTTTCAAGAGCCGCTATAAGTTCGTCATCGTTATTAAATTTTGTTTCCTTTAGTGTGAGATTTGGAAACAAAAAATAGTCACAAGGGGCTATAAGGCGGATGGTTAATATCTACGAATCCCCATTCAGTAGCCGCAGCTTTTGAAAGTCTTGACTTGTGGGGTGGTGCATTGTCGTGGAGCAACAGGACACCTTGCGCCAGTTTTCCGCGCCTTTTCACTTTAAGAGAATCTCTGAGCCGTTGCATTAGGCTTGCATAATACTCTCCTGTTACCGTACTACTTTTATTCAGGTAATCAATCATTAAAATTCCTTAGCAATCCCAAAAAAACAGTTGCCATTATTTTCCCTGCAAAAGGGGCGTCTTTAAACTTCTTGGGAGGGCTGGAGCCCTTAATATGCCACTGCATCGATTCTTGTTTCGACTCAGAATAAAAATGATGAACTCAGGTTTCATCTCCGGTGACATGTCGATTGATAATTAAATCTTGTTTATCTCCACAAAGTGCCAAAAAATTGTTCGCACGTCTCCATCCTGATATGCATTTGGAATGGCGAAAGCATTCGTGGAACCCATCTCGCACACACCTTGTCATTCCAAGGTATTCGTGTAGAATTCTGAAAACCGTGGTTTCCGAAACTCGTAATAAAGCTGCTAATTATCGCTTCTTTAATCTTGCATCTTCCAGTACCAATCACTTGGTTTTTTCAATAACATCGGAAGTGATCACATCAACAGGCCGACCTGGACGGAAATCATCATCCAGTGATTCTCGACCATGTTTAAACAATTTTGACCCTTCACAAATAGTCGACTTGGAAGGACAATCATCCCCGTATACAACCAACATTTCTTCACGAATCTTCACGGAGCTTTTCCTTGTTTTGTTAGGAATTTTATAACTGCTCGATAATCGAGTTTGTTCATTTTGATACGTGACAACACAAACTGACATATATTAGAACTAATACTACTGCAATTGTTTTGTAAATTGTCAAACATGTTACCAAGGCATATACGAATAAAAAACAATGTAATGAAAAATTTCATTAAAATTGAAAACTGCCTCGTCCGGCAATATAAAACGACCCCTCGTACGATAATATTAATTTGTGGCGTTAGCATTCGGAAGTAAAATCAATTTGACCTTTGAAATATGGCATTTGACACTTTCCACCAACACGAATAACGTAATACCTATCATTGTAGTGAAAGAAAGTCCATGATGAAAATAATTTTTATAAAGTTTATAAATATCTACCAGGGTCACTCCAGATATCCTAGCGGGTCACTTGATGACCGGCGGGTTATGAGTTCACCATCATTGCTCTAGATAGTTTGCAAAATAAAAAAAAAGCTGTACTTGTTTAAAATACCTATTTGCGTGTAAAAAATTAATGTACAGGGTGGGCCAAATTCGACACTTTTAATAGGAAACTCCTATTTTTAGACGAGTTAGACAAAAACTGACTTCAGTCCCTGAAGCTCGATTTTTAAGACAAAATTAATGGTGAAAACCGCGTTTCGATATCTTGTACCGCTTAGGAGCTACAGGGCGTTTTTGAAAATTCTATCATTTTTAAAAACCTTCATAACTTTTTCATGCAGAATTCATTGCTCCAAGTTATTTTTTTCCAAAGTGCTCAAAATTTGAGATATTGGCAAGAACTTTGATTGATTGAGGGACCGAGGTCAGTTTTTGTCTAACTCTTCTAAAAATAGGAGTTTCCTATTAAAAGTGTCGAATTTGGCCCACCCTGTACATTTAATAAAGTTAGTATTTAAAAATTGTCGGCCATGCTAAGTGTACGCCAACAAACTTTTATTTTTTGATCAGTGTGCGTACATTTTAAATCGTGATTCCTTAAAATTGGAAAATAGGCAACACATTCTACTTCTTTCGATACTTTGTGAAAACGCGAAGTCATTTCTGATTTTATTGATGGTTGCCTATTGTAATATCTTCAGGGGTCACGATTCAAAATGGGTCGCTTGTATAGACGATTGAACAATTCGTGGTAGTGAAACACTAGCAAAAGCAAAATGCACATAGGTTTTAAGCAGCAGAAATTATTCTGAAGTCTCTTATCCCTTACGTCATTTTTTTTCGAATTTTTTTATCTCCAAAATCAGTGCTTTTATCTTACATTGGGATAATTTATTCCTCCTGCCTTTAACGATTTTCCAAAAAAAAAAACAGGAAAGGCCCCTTATCCTTTCCATATTTACTCACAATTTTTTTAAATTTATTTTTGATGTTTACACGATTTGAAAAAACTAAGGCTTTAAGTGTCAAATAGAAAATTTCAATAAATGTAGAAGCAAAAGTGAATTATACAGATAAATAATACACATTATCACACAAAATTATTTATAATTTTATTAAAAAAAAAAAAAAAACTGATTTACGTATTTCGTTTTTGAAAAGCGTCCGGCACTCACACAAATAAGCAGAAAAGTATGACTTTTTTTTTAAATAATAATAATTACATAGTTTCTTTTTCTGAATGAAGGAACACATTTCAGTACATCAAGTAAAAAATGAAGCAAAATTTATAAGTTCACTCCCCAGGTTAAAAAGAAAACTTACGAGGACGGCTTACGTAAAAACAAGTCTCACAAATGCATATCGGATATCGGCGCTATAGAGGGATGACAATGGGGGATTGCAACGATAAAGGGCAAAGAGTAACCCTACCTGTTGATCCTGCTCCGGCGAGGGTAGGAAGCCACCACTGTCCAGGCAACCGTTTAACTCAGGGTTAGCGACATCGGCGTCGGAACGCTCGCTCCTACCCCACTCTACGCTTTTTCGCACATCATCATCACCATCACCATCGCCGCCGCCGCCGCCACCACCGCCGCTTCCTTTATTTCTTTATTTAATTGACCGCGCACGAAGTAAACGGGGAGGGAGTTTTTCCATTTACATCCTCAGATTAAACAGGGACGTGTATATCGATGCGTGAATGGAATTATTTATTTGGAAGGTATTCATTGAATACTTACATCATTTAATCTATTTCTATTTGAAACACTGATGACTTAGACGAGTATACTAAGAAGTGGTATTCAAACAATTCGGTTGATTTTTTTTCTTCGCTGAGGTATTGTTATTTTTCTACTGAGGCACCTGCGCTACTATTAAACGACCGAAGTTTAGTAATACCCTGTATAATAGCGATTCAATTTGAATCGCACTTTGTTGAGATTAACATTAAGTTTACTTATTTTTTATCGGAGTTTTTTTTTTTGTTATTTCCAGTATAAGAAAGCCAGGTGTGCGTTCGAAAATTCTTGAAAATTGAATGCAACTTTTCGTACCCTATTTAAAAGTGGGGCGTGAAAAGACAAGACTTCATGAAACAGATGAGCGAGATGCAAAATGAGTTCAAACTCGTGAATGAAAAAGATTTTATGTCACTTCACCATCGTCTACTTGTCCTAAAATAAATTCTTTCCAACAATTTTTTTTTTTTTGTTGCAAAACTTGAACATTTTTATATTTTATATTTTAATTTTCGCTGTGCTTTTAGATAAAAGATTTTTTCGTCCGAAAATAGATTTTGCCAGAAATTTCTGTAATATTCTTAATTGACGTCTTTTATTAACAAACGCATGGGACGTGAGCAGCGAATAAAACAATTCTATCACGGCGAGATGAAATGAAGTCTGCGAACTTCATAACTTAAATTTCATTTCAACAACTGCAGGGCGGCTGCATTCCGATCCGTACGTTCTTCTCACCCCCGAGTAGGCCAGTGGGGCGGCCCCAATATCGTGCCTTCGACATTCCATTAAATCCAACCCCCATTCCGGTACTTAAAGACAGCAGCGGCGGCAACTTCTTCGCCCCGTTGTCGAACTGGCGTACTATCTCTTACCCACCCTTCCACCCTTCGCGTGAGATCTTATTTAATTAGAGCGGCTTCCGATAATTAGAAATTATTCCACGGAAGATGGGGGGGGGGGATTCATTTTTACGTTCTCCATAAATAATCGCTTAGCTGGCCGGCTGTGATAATCGTTTTTTTTAACGCGTTTTAGGCTTTATGTCTCAGATAAAAAAAAGGGTGAAAATAATTAAATGCAATCAGTAAAAAAAATTAAAGAATTATTTTAAAAGCAGCAAAGATTTAACATTCATCTAAGTCCCCCTTTTCAGGGGATACATCCAGGTACAGAAAACGATTTGAGAAACTGATTTGTCGCAGTCGCTTCGTTAGTTAATAAATAAAAAAAAGTCACAGTAGAAAATAGATTCCCTAAGTTATCAAAAGATGGCACTGGTACAAACCTCGATTCTGCACGTTCAAAAATGTTGTTTCGATTTAATGAGAAATATTAATTAATATTTAAAAACCATAACTCTTAAGTTGATGTATGTAGTTGCAGTATATAATACAGGGTGATATTATTTGAAAACAATTCATCTGAAATGTTTCAAAAATGAAAAGGAAAATAAAATTTTCCAAAAACACGCCTGCTTTTATTCTAAGGGGGGCATGTTTTGACCTTTGAATCACAGTTTTGACGTTTACCCCCGTGCCCCCACGAATACTCCCCCAAATTTTTTTAAAAGCCGTGTTAGGGTTACATTTTTGTTGGTACCACAAAAAAAAATACTTGTCAGAAATTTGATTGACGTTCGTTTTTAATTTTGTGGTTACGTTTTTGAAAACTGTCACTGCCAATGTTGCCAGTTCAATTGTGCTGTACAAAGTATTCCATGAAAACGTGAAATATCGTCTCGAACAAACGTTTAATGATTCATTATTTTTTTCATTGAGGAAGTTTGGGGTGAAGTGTGTTGTTGGCGTGTTCTTAGTCAACAATTGTGCCACAAAGCGAAGAAGTGTTTCTTTATTAACAAATGTGACTCCAGATATGATAATAAACAATAAGGACACAATATTTGTTTGTGTTTTCATAGAATCTTGTGCATAGTGGTGTGGCTAAATGGATCTTGCTACTTGTGCAGAGGGAGGTGAATCGGCTTGTGAGGATGGCCAGGAGTTTTTTTTTTCGGACTTGTTCAAGAAGAACTGTCATTCTCAGGCCCTGGATGGTCTTATGATAGGGCTCGCGGCCAGTTTCGCCTAGCTGTCGCAGAAAGGGCCGGAATGAATTTCTAAAGGGGATTCCAGTTTGGTGCCTGGCAATGGTGTAGAGGTGCGCTGCAAGTGGCGCAAAAGCATTATATGAAGGGGTATTTAAATAACAGAATCTTCTTGCCGTTGCCAATGTCTCAGAACCTTTTCCGTGGCCATAATTATGTAAAATATCTTATAATTTTTTCCGAGAAGACCATAAGCTAGATCTCACTTAAAATTCTGTCTACTTTCACTACCTCCTCCAATACACACACCATCAGATTCTTCTGCTAACACTAGAATTCTGCAAATCTGCTTATATTTGTGCATATTCGTGGTTATTAGTTTTGACTGCTAAAAGGATCGTCGCAGTCTATTTATAAGTTTTACAGATATACATACGTTTTCTACACTATAAAATTTTGATGCCAAATTAAATCTTCCCTATTCCCCTTCCATTGATTCCATAGAAGAATCTGGGAGTTCCCTATTAAAAGTGTCGAAATTTTGTGGGCCAAATTCGACACTTTTAATAGGAAATTCCTATTTTTAGAAGAGTTAGACAAAAACTGACCTCGGTCCCTGGAGCTCGATTTTTAAGACAAAATTAATGGTGAAGACCGCGTTTCGATATCTTGTACCGTTTAGGAGCTACAGGGCGTTTTTCAAAAGTCTACGATTTCTAAAAACCTTCATAACTCTTTTGTTTATGAAAATTTTTGATTTCTGTAAAGACTTCTTTAAGGCACTTTTTCATGCAGAATTCATTGCTCCAAGTTATTTTTTTCGAAAGTGCTCAATATTTGAGATATTAGCTAGAAATTTGATTTTTTATATGGAACACCCTATATATTTTTACATTTCTGAAAAGAGCATAAAATTCTATTTATAAAAATATAAAATACTTGATATTTTATTCAAACAGTTTGTGAAACATATAGTTTCAAAGTTTTAATCAAAAATATAATTATTTTTACAACATTAAAGTAGGCTATGGATGACGATAACTAAGCGATTTAAGTTTTTGTAACTTCCTGCTAGGGCGCTATCAAAATTTGATACAATCTCTTACGGTACTTGCTTTTCTCTTGAATTTTACTATCTCTATAAAATAGACTTAAGGAGATAATTAAACTTGTACGAAAACTACGAGAAATACGACATGTTATAATATTTATATCAACTCAAGACTCATGAAGTGCGTTTAACTTGTAAGTGTATGTTTGTACTGACGATGACAGCATAGCTGCTGAAATACGTATCTACGGATACAATCTATTTTGATTTATATTTAAGGATATAAACTCTTTTGATTTATATTTACTTTCTTGATTTGTTATTTCTAAACCACTGTCTTCTTTACTAATATTAAATGTTAAAGTGTTTTATAGATATTGGTGAAAATTCAGAAGCAGCGATTAATTTTTAACATGAGTGGTATCCTGAAAGATGACGATCCTTCAGAGATATATTCTTGAGATTTAAAAACAATTTAATAAATTTTTAATCATTTAAAGTGATAAAAACTAAAAATTATGAATCTCAAAACGGAAATAAAGAATTAGAGGAGATCATAGTTTTGGGAGAAATTGAAAACGACCGACGCATGTTGGAGCAAACATCTTAGCAAGAACTTCTGCATTACGAATTTTAAAGAAACAAAGATTCTGACCTTATTGAATAAGAAAAATGCATCACTACCAGTCCTTGAATTGGTGATGTCAGCTCAAACCATAACAAAACGAAATCATTTATGTTTAGTACAAAATGGCCGACAATTTGATACTTTATGTAATTTTTGTGCAATTTCGATTACATTAGTATTTATTCATTATAACTTCGTTATATTTATTAAAAATAAAGTAATATTTTTTCATGGCTCAATAAATCTTTAAAAAATATTTAGCTACCATCATCCACAGCCTACTTGAATGCTGCAATAACCATCAAAATTTTAATTAAAACATGAAAGCTCTATTGCTCAAGAATCTTTTGAATAAAATATCAAGTGTTTTATATTTTTACAAATAGAATTTTATGCTCTTTTCAGAAATGTAAAAATATATAGGGTGTTCCATATAAAAAATCAAAGTTCTTGCCAATATCTCAAATATTGAGCACTTTGGAAAAAAATAACTTGGAGCAATGAATTCTGCATGAAAAAGTGCCTTAAAAAAGTCTTTACAGAAATCAAAAATTTTCATAAACAAAAAAGTTATGAAGGTTTTTAAAAATCGTAGAATTTTGAAAAACGCCCTGTGGCTCCTAAACTGTACAAGATATCGAAACGCGGTCTTCACCATTAATTTTGTCTTAAAAATCGAGCGAGTTCAGTTTTTGTCTAACTCGTCTAAAAATGGGAGTTCCCTATTAAAAGTGTCGAATTTGGCCCACCCTGTACAATAAATTATTCATTACCTAGTAACTAGAAAAAAGGATTATTAATTATAGTCTCCAATTGCTTGATTATTAATTAAAACGAGAAGGATTAATGTCCAAGTGATATTGTATCAAAGTTTTCTAGAATAATAAGTTTTGTTTATCTTTCTCTGGTTTGTCTACATTGATTCTGAAGGGGCCTTACTAGTAGTATTGTTATTTGAACTAGGTACGAATCGACGAATTTAATTTTGCCGAATTCGCAAAAAAAATTCGTAATCGTTGCTGTATGTACTAACATTAATTTTTTTGTTGGACCCTCGTTATATCTTCGGTTTTAAATTTTGAGTCAAAATGGCACTGTTTGCGGTACTCCATAAATTGAAACCAAACGTTCTAATTGCACGACACCTATTGACGGTCAGTTGAAGTTTGCCCCAATTTGAACATTTTTGCTTATTTGTATTTAATTGCAACGTTGTTTTATTATTAAGATTTTGCTGTATTTTTAAAATGTTAATTTTCATAGTTAGTGTTATTGTAACCATTAATTCTTTTTCTCAATGAAACCATTTTCATTAGAGACAGTTGGCAACACACGTACGCTGACTTAACCTAAAATCACCAACCGAGAAACTTTGCTACATTTCAATTAATTATGGAGAATTATCGCAAAGGCAAAAACGTGGAAGAACCCTTGACTAAGGAAAAGATTCCAATTTCACAATTACCTGAGGATTTCCTATGGATGCAGGTAATTTTATTAATCCCCCCGTGCACTCGTCTCTGTTAAGAAATTAAAATCAAGATTTTCAAGGTTAGAGGTGGAAGTAAGATTAGAAACTTGTTGGAGTATGCTCTGAAGGAGTTTCCAACGAAAAAATGCGTCGTTTGGACCGGCTTCGGACAATCTGTAGGAAAAGCCATAACGTGCACGGAAATCATGAAAAGAGAATTGGGCAACACCTTACATCAAATAACGAAACTGTGCTACCGATTGTGAGTAAAAATTAATACTTGCAAACCCTCTGGCTTTACACATTTACAAATATTTGAAGGGTAGAGGAATATTGGGATCCGTTAATCCCTGAACTAGACCAGTTGGTTGTGAAGAGACAGCTGCCCATGATACATATCTTGTTATCGATTGATCCTTTAAACGCCGAAGAATTGGGGTAAATATTTTGAACGTCATTTTGCACTGCTTTTAAAAAAAAGGAAAAATGTAGGTATCAAGCGCCCGGCGTGAAACTTCAGTACAAATCGAATGAAGCGAAGAAAAACAGGAACAGAGATAAGAGGCCGAACAAGCCATTTAATAAAACCCCCACAAAAGAATTGGCAGCTTTAAAAGTGGAAAATAAATCTAAAGATCACAGTCAGGACAAGAAAGGTTAAATAAAGCAAGTAATTAAGCAGATTAATTGAATCAAGTGATGACACTTACTTTAATTCTTTAAATATGAGATTTTTATTTACATTTGATTGGTTTTTTTTTTTGGAAGGCAGATAGTCCTTGCCACATCTTTAATCAAATCAAGAATTTTTACATTTTTTTTATATGTTGAAAGAATATGAAATGAACAAATGCAAGTACTTAATCTTAACACTTTTTTATTTAAAATAAATAAAGTGACATTCTTATGCCAACGTACAGTTGAATCACCATAACTCGAATCTTAAGGGAAAATTATTTCGAGTTAAAGAAAGAGATTCCAGTACAACAATACATTTAAACTCACACAAAGTTTCTAGTCGTGAAGGTTCGAGTTATAGAGGTGCAACTGGATTTAATTGTTATAAATAAAAAAAAGTATTTTACATTACTTTATTTAATGCCAGACCTATTCGTTTGCGGGCCACTTCAATGTTAATGACGGTAACTTCGACACGATTTCCAATCTGCAAATTCTGCCCCTTCATTTTACTGATGTGAATTAAGCCGTCACACCCGACCCCAATATCGACAAAGCAACCGAAATGAGTAACATTCGAAATTCGACCCGTTAACACCGTCCCCACTTTCAAATTGGCCAAACTGCTTAAACTCTTCCTGAATAACGGAATCTGTTGGCTCACGCTTCGCAAGTCATAATCTAAAGGCTTACACAGCGCATCCACGATCAAGTTTAAGGTCTGCTCGGTCGTTTGAAGGCTTCGAAAATCCGCTGAACCTTTGCGGTTCTTCACAATCGCAATGAACGAGCTCTCCCCGATTTGATCGACACTCAAATCGAAGCTCTTAATCACTTTCAAGGCGACATCATACGATTCCGGATGAACGATTGTGCAATCTAATTTATTTGCGTCGAGATTTTTATAAAAGTTGACGGCGTCTTCGGCATTTAAAGGTCCGACCCTCAGAAACCCGGCGCATTGCTGAAAGACCTTCGCTCCGATGCCCTTCACAGAGAGCAGATCCTTGCGCGAACGAAACGCACCGTTTTGTTCTCTGTATTCGATTATTTGGGTCGCTCGCTTGTCTGATAACCCAGCGATTCTCCTGTGAAAGAAAAGAAATTTTAGGCGTGTGGGTGGGACGCTGCATGCTTTACCTTAGTAAGCACTGAGAGGCGGTGTTGAGGTCAACGCCGACGAAACTAACGCATTCGGAGACGACCTCATCGAGGGCCGCCTCCAGTTGTTTCTTGGGGAGATCGTGCTGGTACATGCCGACTCCTAAGTGCTTGGGTTCGACCTTCACAAGCTCTGCTAATGGGTCTTGAATTCGTCTGGCTAAAGAAACTGCAATAAAAGAAAATGTTGTAAGGTTGTAGGCCCTTCTTTGTAAACTTTAATTCAGCAGAATTAGTTTTTATTAAAGTAACGTAGATGAGTACGCGTATGTCTGCTAAAGTCTCGTCAATGCTTTGTTCTGTGGTGCGGAAGAGGAAACCTACACCCAGTACCTTATGTAAGCTAACCATATTCGAATTGTCATGGATCGCTTACAACCGTGTTGATTCATTTGAGAAAAATCGTACTCCCTTTGATTTTGCTGAGGGAGAGTCGGAACTTTTCAGGCAGGGAAATAGTGTATACATTAAATGTTTGCAAATATTGTCTCTCCAGTACATTTTTTGAGTGAAATGGTAAACGAATAATTTGTTGAGAATTTTAAAAGGGCGCTCTAGCACCAGCGAGCTTGAAAAAAAAGAGTAACAGTACCTGCACTGATTAGGTTGGGGTCTAGAACAGGAAATTCCTTTTTTGCTTCAGGACTGCATGAGTATATTGAAGCCCCATTCTCACTAACGATCGTGTATGTGACATCCAAAGGGGCGAACGTGCCAGCCTGAATTAAATTGACTATCCAAGTTTCCGTTTCCCTGCAAGCCGTGCCATTACCTAAAGCTATTAAACTACAGCTGAAAACAAACCGTTAATTTCACAGCAATTTAATGTTTCTGCCAATGTCACCTATGTTTTTCCAACATGTTCTTTAAGACTCTGTCAGACCCTTTCTTATGAGGATATACAATGGAAGTATCCAGCATACTCCCTGTAGACGACACGAGTGCAATTTTACATCCGTTAGAAAACCCCGGGTCGATACCTAGGATTGGTCTTCCTTTGGTTGGTGTTTCCAGGAGAAGTTGTTTGAGGTTGCTGCAGAAAACTTCATACGATGCCTTCTCGGCTTTCGCTTTCAGCTCAGAACGTATTTCTCGCACGATTAACGGCTGCACTAAAAGAAATGGAATGTTATAGGAAAAGTCCCGTCAATTTCCGTTGACCATACCCAGTCTTGAATAGGAATCCTTCAGGGATTCGTCCATTATTTTTTTTCTAAGAGCGCAAAATCTGCCTCTGTTTATAAATCTGTTGCTGCAGAAATTCGAAAACCTATTAAACACATAATCGGGCACGACTATTTTAATTGCGAGGACTTTCTGTGCTTCTCCCCTGTTTATAGCTAAAACCTATTAGGCTTTAATTAATAAATCAATTGAGCGTTGCAGAAATTTACTTGATGTGGCTTAATATATTTGACTGGAATTTTAAAATCGAAATAGTTTTCAAATTTCGACTCGTCCACCGGCTTTCCGTTTGCAGTTTTGCTTTTCGCTTTCTCACTTTTCCTCGAGCTTTTCTTTGCCTCGACTGTAAAATTGCCGTCCGTTCTCCTAAGACACAAAAGTTTATTAAGATTAATTGGTTAAATTAATCAAAAATACGTACAACTTGCGTAAAAATGTTAAGACCTCGGGGTCTGTAGCAATTATGTGAGCGATGATGTGTGTAACTCCCTTTTCGATTTTATCCAGAGAATCCAACTCAGTATTCTGCTCGTCCAGATAGCTGTAAAGATCGACTGAGTCTGCATTATTCAACAAAACTAGGGCGGGTTCTTCTAGACCCAACGCCTTGGCCCTCTCAGCCAACGTTCGTTTCCCTCCTGGTTTATACGGTGCATACTAAAAGTAACTTCTTTTATTAGGGCACTTGATTATTGAGTTAGTAACTTGCAATGTATTCAACTTCTTCGATGCTCCTTGCGCTCAGGACACTCTTCTTTAATTCTGGGTTTAGCTGCCCGCTCTTCTCGATGCTTTTAAGTATCGTTTGCGCCCTGGCTTTTAAAGCCAAAATTGTCTCGTACTCATCCTTGAGGTCCCTTAATTTCTCCGGACTCATATTACCTGTGATGTCCTTGCGGTACCTTGCAATGAACGGAATCGTATTTCCTTCCTCGAAAAGTTTTATTACGTTCGTGGCTACGCCGGTGTCCAAATCGTGTAACTCTGATAGGAGTTCGTGGTCTTCCCACTCGTTTTCAAACTTGAACTTCTTTGAATCACCGGTCGTTTCGTAACCTGAGTTTTCAGTTTTATTATTAATGTTTGAAAATGGTCCGAGTTTAGAAGAAGTAGATTGTTGGCAGTCCAAGTCTTCGGTTTTCACATTGCCCTCCACTTCTGTTTTAATTCGTTTGCTCTTTGAGGACTGTGCTTTTTGTTTCCTACGTTTTACAGGTGATTCACTGGAATTCTCCTCGGTCTTAATTTTGCGCTTCGTGGCTTTGGGTTTTGCCTTGGGAATGGTTTCTTCTTGGTAGTCTTCGTCCATAAACGAGTCCTTTGTGTTTGAATTGCTTTCGTCGTCTAAAGAAACTTCGAATTTGATTTTTGTTTGTGCTAGCGTGCTTGCAGCTCTTCTAGCTGACTGCCTTTTCCTGGGGATATCTTCCATCTTGAAGCTCAATCTCCTGGTACTGATAGTTTTTAATTCACCTCAAAAGAATCAAAGCTGGTTTTGATTTTCATGCAAACAGAGCAGGTTAAGCCTATTTTAATCAGGAAACGATGAGGAACATAAAGTACAGGCTATCATTTTATAATTTAGAGATATTTTGCGTTTCACAAATTCACTTTCACCGGCTTTTTAAATTATCGAAATTCTAATTAAAATGACAGGTGACGTTAATTGAATTTTATGTCAAAAGATGGCGCTGCAATCAGTGTTGCCAACGTATTACCAAAACGTAAAAAGGAGAAATTCTTCGAGTTGTCAAAAAATCGTTTTTCAAAATTCCGCAATTTGTTACTAGATTCAGAAATAAATAAAAAAAAGCAATCGATTTTATGACGCAATTTAATAGATTAATAATTTTTGTTTTTTAATGAAAAGGACGATGAAAAACCAAAAGAAATAATGGAACTTTAAAAAAATACGAAGTAATAAAATTTACATAATAAAAACAAAAGAGTACAATTCAATAGGTTAATAAATTGGAAAGAAAATAGTTTGGGGGGAAAGGTGTCAAAATAAAAGAAAACAAATGAACAAAATTTTAAAAAAAATGACAATAATACTTAAAAAGATATAAACAAAAATCAAGCGATTTTAGAGCACAATTCAGTAGATTCGTGAATTAAAAAAATAATAATAAACAAATTGAACAAACAAAGAATTATTTGCCTTCCACGAGGTCAACAAATTATAAAAAACTGCAATAGATGGCGCTGTTCAACTTCACGCACAAAAATAACAGAATGTTACTATACCGGCACTTTCGTCGGTTTTTTAAAATATAAAAACTGACAGATGGCGTTAATTTAATTTTATGTCAAGAGATAGCGCTGCCTGCAATCAGTGCATAGATAAATGTATATATATTAGTGTTCCCGACGTTTTACGTAAAAAACAGAAATCCTTCAAGAGTTGTCAAAAAAATCTTTTTTCAAAATCCCTCAATTTATTACTACATTTAAAAATAAATTTAGAAGAAATATAAAAAATTCATTAGAAATAAATACGTCAAAAAAAAACACAAAAAACGGTCGATTTTACAGCGCAATTCTGTTAATTAATAATAAATTTTAAAAGAATGATGACTAAACAAACAAAATAATAAAAATTCAAAAAATAAATAACAAAATTAATCGTATAATGATGAAAACAAAAGGCAATTGAATTTATGACACAATTTAATAAAAAACAAAAGACTATTGATTTTATGACACAATTTAATAAAAAAACAAAAAATTATTGATGACACAATTTAATAGATTATTTTTTTTAATGAAAAAGGCAATGAGAAAGCAAAAGAAATAAAATAACTTTTAAAAAATACGAAATAATAAAATTTAGGCAATAATAAAAACAAAAGGCAGTAGATTAATAGTTTAATTTAATTTTTTTAATATAACAATAATATTTAAAAAACAAAAAACAAGCGAATTCAAAGCATAATTCAGTAGATTTGTGAATTAAAAATAAATAAATAAACAATTTGAACCAAACAATGTAAAACAAAGAATTAAAAGTTAGAGAATTCTACTATACCGGCACCGTCACCGAATTTTTAAAATATAAAAATTGAGAGATGATGTTAATTGAATTTTATGTTAAAAGATGGCGCTGCGACTAGTGTTGCCAATGAATTAGCAAAGCGCAAAACCAGAAATGCTTCAAGTGTTGTCAAAAAATCTTTTCGAAAATCCCTCAATTTGTTTAGAAATGAATTTAAAAAAAACGGGTACAAAATACATTAAAAATAAATACATTTAAAAAAGACAAACAAAAGATGATCGATTTTACAGCGCAATTCAGTTAATTAATAATAAATTTTAAAAGAATAATGACAAAATAAACAAAATAAAAATTGAAAAAATAAATATTAAAACAAAATAATGATAAAAACAAAAGACAGTCGATTTCATGACACAATTTAATTGATTATTTTTTTTTTTTCAATGAAAAGAAAGCAAAAGAAATAACAGAACTTTTAAAAATACGAAATAATAAAAAAAAACAAAAGACAATCGATTTTACAGCACAATTCAATAGGTTAATAAATTTCAAAAAATTGTTTAGAGTGAAAGGTGGCAAAAAATAAAAGAAAATAAATGAACAAAATTTTAAATAATTTGACAGTAATATTTAAAAAGATATAAGCAGAAAACAAATACCAGCCAGTAGATTCGTGAATTAAAAAAAAATAAACAATTTGAACCAAACAAGGACAAAATAAAGAATTATCTGCCTTTCACGTGGTCAATAGATTATTAAAAAAAAACTGCAATAGATGGCGCTGCTCAACCTCCCACACAAAGTTACAAAATTCTACTATACCGACACTTTCACCGACTTTTTAAAATATAAACACTAACAGATGCCGTTAATTTAATTTTATATCAAGAGATGGCGCTACAGTCAATGTTGCCAACGTATTACCAAAGCGCAAAAAGCAGAAATCCTTCAGGAATCGTCAAAAAATCATTTTTCAAAATCCCTCAATTTGTTACTAGATTCAGGAATAAATTAAAAAAATAAAAATAAAAAATTCATTAGAAATAAAGAAATTCAAAAAAGACAAACAAAAGCCAATAAACAATAGAAAGTCAAAAAATAAATAACAACATTAAATAATAAAATAATCATAAAAACAAAAGACATAAAACAAAATCGATTTCATAACACAATTTAATAGATTAAAAGAAATAAAAGAACTATTAAAAAATGCGAAAGAATAACATTTACGTAATAATAAAAACAAGACAGTAGATTAATAAATTGAAAAAAATTAGTTTGGTGGGAAAGGTGACAAAATATAAGACAACAAATGAACAAAATTTAAAAAAATGTGACAGTAATATTTAAAAAGATATAAACAAAAAACAAGCTGTATTGGAGCACAATTCAATAGCTTCGCAAATTAAACAAGAATTACTTGCCTTCGACGTGGTCGACTGATTAAAAAAGACACTGCAACAGATGGCGCTGTTCAACCTCTCATGCAAAAGTTACAGAATTTTACTATACCGGCAATTCTGTACCTAAGCTTGCAATTTTTTTTTAACTTATTTTTTTATTGGCTGGTAATAAATTCGTAATTATAACATTTTATCAGCAAAATTTAGTCAGTGTGTATAGTTTCCCATTGTTGGCAACAATGCGTTCTTCATTAAACTAGAATGCCATGCTGACAGTAGATAGGACTGACCTATAACTAAGTAGATGGCGCTGTTCTTAGAAGGTTTAGGAGGTTCATTTAAATTAATTTTTAATTGAATTCGTTTATTCTTCGCCTTTCATTTTTAGTTTTGTTTAAGACAGTTTTGAGGCTCGACGCACTTATTGGATTTCTCGTCCAATAAAAGCCCATCTTTACAGAAACAACCGGTCAAATGCGCCGAGGCACAAAAGTCCGGATCGGGATTCCTGCACGTTCGCAAACATCCCCCGGCAATATATTCTTTATTTTCTTCACATTCACCTGCAAGAATAAAACGATGAATACAAATTTAGGCGGAGTTTTAGTCTCACTTGAGTGGCACAGTTCCTTATCGATGCAAACTTCGTTCTTTTCGTTTCTCACTAAATCTGCGTCGCATTCACAACGAAATTTGCAACTGTGATCACATGTGGTCGGAGTAGTTTGGGCGCAAGTTGGCCCACAAGGGCTTGTGCAGTTTACAGGAACTTCATCTTCAGGACAGTGTATACCTCCTAAGGGAAACCAGAAAATTAATATATTTATACTTAAATATGATTGTGTACTTACCAGTTGCCAGGTTAGTGACAAGATAAAATAATATAAAAGCAGTTATATGCATCGTATTTTACAATTTGCACGTTTTTAGGAATAAGTTTCGACTAAATCGTCCAAGTAACGTTAAGGTGCCCGATTAACTAAGAATGCCAAGGATGAATACATCGCATAAATACTAGACACCCGGTATTTAATCGTTAAAAGTAACACATTAAGTGAAGTGGAATGTCTCTTACTTATTCTGGAATTATTAAAGAGAAATTGTTTACAACAATTTACAAAATTGGACGTAATTTAATTTTCCCGCCTAGATTTCAAATTTTCAGCTTCGTTTTGTCAACTCAGGGTTGCCAGATTGGGCGAGATTCCATCATTTAGGTTACATAGACACACTAACAAAAGCTATCGAATGTGTAAAAAATATTTAGGTTTTTTTTTTATTATTCTTCTGGGACTCAATGTCTTGTAACAATAGAAACCTTGTATTCGGCGTAAATAATTCTAGGAAAATCCTAGGTCTTATCGGGACTAACATCACACAGTGCAACCTGGCTAGGGTCGTGGAATGAAACAATTGAATTTCAAAATCAAGAAATTGACGCTTAGACCCTTTGGTACGTCAACCCCAACCCTTCGATTCATATTTAAATTTCAACGCTTTTCGAAATAAGCAAGAGGGGGATTGTTTTCGTAGATACTTCCTTTTTTTTATTTACTATTTCGCGCTTAGAAGCTTCGCGCGGGTCAGAAACATTCAAATTTAATTGCCTCGTATGATCATAGACACCCACTTAGAAGACCTGATTCCCCCTCAGGGAAGAGAAACTTCGCAGATATTTCCTTCTTTTTATTTACTATTTTCCGCTTAGAAGCTTCGCGCGGGTCAGAAATATTCAAATTTAATTGCCTCGTGTGATTACAGACACCCACTTACAAGACCTGAATCCCGCTCAGAAAAGAGAAAAGTCAATTTCAGTTCCATCCAGAATTTTTCCATCTTCTCCTTGCGTCCTTCACATTGTGAATCTTCTTCAAGTTCGGTTTTCGTGTAAGAATCATCAATAAACCCTCCCTATAGTTTTTGCCTTCTCACCGGGAGTGTTTTAATTCAGTTTTTGCTATAAGTCGTCTTCGAAATTTAAAGTGAAGTGTTACAAGATTTTTGATTCAAATGTAAGTAACAAAAACTCACGCACTAACAAATTCAAAGGTAAAGGACAACGAGGATGATGTTAGGAGAGAGAAAATTAAACAAATCACAAGAAACGAAAAGAAAATCGCTAAATTTGAATCAAGATTTAATTTAGGAAATTAATTCACGAAAACACAGGCAGATAGCGTTGATAATAATTCATCCGCCGATAAAAGATAAAAAAAAAAAAACTCAAGGAGTCGGAATGAATTCATAAACTGTGTGAATGCAGACAGATGGCGTTGATAATCATTCGTCCATAAAACAATGATGATAAATTCGAAGGAACAAGGAGGATGTTGAAAAAGACCGCGAAAACGAAAAAAGTACAGAATTCTTATCGAAGAATCAAATTCAAACGAGGATTGTGGAAATGAATTCATGAAAAATGCAAGAAATGATGAGTTGAGAATGTTAGTTCGTGGAAACGTAGAGAGATGGCGCTAGTAATAAGACAACAAATTCAGGGGAAAATGAAGAAAATCGCAACAAAAGAAAATCGTATCAGAGGAGGAGAATTTAAGTTAGTTTATGTGTACACCGACAGATGACATTAGTCAACGTCGTCTGACGTTAGAGAAACAAAAGAATAACAACAGTTTTATAAGGATAGTGAGTTGGAGAAAACCGAAAACACCGCAAGAAACGCAAATTCTGATCGAAGAATAAAATTCAAACGAGGATTGAGGAAATGAATTCATGAAAAGTGTAAGAAATGATGAGAATAACTGAATTGAGAATGTTAGTTCGTGGAAACGTAGAGAGATGGCGCTAGTAGTAAGACAATAAATTCAGGAAAAACGAAGAAAATCGCAATAAAAGAAAATTGTATCAGAGGAAGAGAATTTAAGTCGGTTTATGTGTACACCGCCAGATGACACTAGGCAACGTCGTCCGACGTTAAAGAAAAAAAAGAATAACAACAGTTTTATAAGGATAGTGAGTTGGAGAAAACCCAAAACACCGCAAGAAACGCAAATTCGCAACATTCTTTTGGATGTACTTATTTAAAATTGGGTAGAAGTTTTCCAATTCAATTTTTAACTTTTTTCCCTAATTTTCCTTTCTCTTTTTTTTTCCACTCGCCTTATATCTGTTTTCCATTTTCATTTTCTTGTTATAATAATAATAATATTTAAAAAAATATACTGAATGAACTAAATTCTTTTTTTAAATAATAATAAATACAATACCTATCTCACGGTCATTCTTAAATCTTAAAGATTTATAACTTTTTTAACTCACATATTGCACTCATTACGCACTTGTTAAAAAAAACATTTTCCTAAGAACATTATATATATATATGTACCTAACATTACACAGAAATTCCCTCAGTACTCAAGTGGAGTAAGTTTAACAAATTCTATAAACACATACCTACACTTCACATAGGATGGAAAAATATTCCTTTCAATTCAGTTTCGCACAGCCGCTTCACTTCATCGTTAATCTCGATCAGGCTAGCGTTTTTCTGCTGAATGGCCACATAGAACTCCCTGAAATTAGAAACCTTCCCCATCACCCAATAATCGTTCATGGTCTTCACGATTATATCGCCGGCATACCCCAACAACGCCTTCCTGTGATTCATATCCGCGATGACCTTCACAGAATCCTTGGGGCAAGCCAAATTCCCCATCTGTTTGTTATCTAAATGTATGGTGCTTTTACACGCCAAGTTCATCTTGTTCACGTAGATAAACTTGGGAACGTGTTCGGCTATATTCGAGGGCGTGGAAATTTGCTGCGAACAATATTCGCCAACGTCCGACACTATCGACGACAGCCTCGGGCCAATGAACTCGTCGAGTTCGCGAAACCTCTGCAATGTGATTTCGTTCGCTTCACTGATAAACAAACAGACGGAAGCGCTTAGAGTTCGATAGATCAAGAGGTGATAGATTGATTGGGCGTTGTTGTTAGTGAGGTACACTTTCGGAAGCTTCCCAACAGTCTTAGCCGTTTTTAAATTCGCAGGTCCGTTTATGAATCTCCCATGGTATATAGAGGCGAAAGGCGAGGGTGGATTTCTGGGCATTGAACCGCCTTGAAGCTCGGTTTCCATGTGGGCTGGCAGCAGAATGCTTACTAGGTATTGATATAGTACTTGCAAATCGTCAGGTTTTAAACCACTCCATATGACGTAGTCGTTGTACATGAATAAAGTGAACTCTACGATGGGATAGTTACATTCTAATTCGTTAATAAAGCACTGTACGTTTAGGAAATTCTGCTTGTCCAAAGGTAAGAACTGGATTCCGTTGACCACAGTTAATATATCGTAATGCGGTAGCTTCAAGGATTTTAAGAATACGTCGAAAAACTGCTCTAACTTGCTTTTTAGGATCGCTGTGTCGGATTCGTGGAGTGCATGCGTGAAGGTTCCATTGAATAATTTGTACATCGCGTACATTTGCTTTAAAACTGCTTCGTACACGTTGTCTTGGATGTCGGGGTCCAGGTATTCCCTGCTGTTAACTCCGTCTTTGTTTCGCTCCAAATAAGGCACGTTGAGGGTCATGACCATCCACATGTTTTCTTCCGGTTGGAAGTACAATTGGCGCTTCTTCATCGTGTGGAGGGCGTTCACCGGGCAGGTGGGTTTGAAGGTCCCCGTGAATTGGATGATGGCCTCAACGAGGCCTATGTTTTTAATTTGTACGTCGATGTCATCGCTTTTTGGGTAGTAATAAAAAATCTTCTTGTGCTCCTCGCCTTCTGTAGAACCATGCGAGGAGCTAAATATGAAGAAATTGTTTAAAGTAATGTCTTCTTTCATTTTTAACTCAAATTTGTTTGACAAGGCAGGTTATGTTATTCTCGTTCAACTTCTACAGTGCCTTTTACTTTTTTAAGTTGGCACACGGTTGTCCGATTATTTCAATGTCGCCAACTTGTTCATAAAATGTCACCAAGAAGCGTCATTGTAAATAGAACATTTTTCCTCAAGCAGAGCGAAAATGAACCTCATTATTATTGCAGACACAAAAATTAGGAGGAAAAAACAAAGAAACTAAAAGTGAAAAACAAAATTTTTAAATTGAAAAAAAAAAAACATGAAAAATGAAAGTACAGGGAGATCAAAAGTGATTGTCCTGATCCTACACTGCTTTCCATGAGCTTATTATCGATATTTACATCGAATTATTAAAATGAAGTTAGCCACATAGGGCGTTCTGGGGAAGTTACTAGATATCCCAAGATTTTGTTGACAATTCATTGCCGTTAATTCCTGAAAAATGGTTTACGTTATTGTAATAACAATTTGATTAAACAATAATTATGTTATTTATTAATTAGGTTAGGTTTGGATGTAAGTTTCATGAATGTTCTATGCACGTCACTGCTTTTCGTTCTAACTTTCATGTGATACATAGATGCAAATGTTGACATCACACTGACACTGACAGCCGTCACTTTACAAGCATCATTTGATATTTCAAATTCGGCGTTTTTGATCGACCACACTAGAGCATCTTCATCATACAAGAGGTTAAGAGGAGATGCAGACGCACTGAGTGCAACCGGTGCAGGTGAATCGAAAACGCTGGAGTTTTTAATCACAATCTAAACCATCTTGTCGCTGTTCAGGTTATGTCAAATAAACAAACAAGACATTATCCGGTTGCAGTGTTGCACATAGCCGAATAAAAAAAATTTATCTCTATTGTCGTTCATAAAATTTTTAAATCAAAAATATAGGCGCCCTCTATTGGATAAAAAATCGTTAGTGGTGCCTTCGACACTTCATGTCGGTGGTTTAACAATCTACTGGATTTGGGCGTCAGTCATATTGAATCGCGCACATTCAAATGCTAATGTAGCTTTGTATACAATTTAATTAAAGCTTTAAAAAACGTGTAAAAATGATTCGCTTCCCTCTGGCGGTCAACAGCAGAAAGTAGCTATATGCAAGCGGGTGGTTTGTTTCAGCAATAAAGTTTTTAGTTAAGATTTGAACCAACTAATGTAATCACAATTTGAGCTATTGTTTGCCAGAGGTCACTACTGTCGTTGCTTATCGATTTTTAGCAAAGAAATGAACCACTGAGATCAACAATCGACTACAAAACGCTGTGCGGACAACAAAAATTATTATGGAGCGACTCGTTCGATTATTGTCGATCATACCTCAACTACTTACTTACTGTTAGTTAATTTTTTTTTCAGTTGGCTCTAGAACATAGTTCCAAAGAAAAAAATGATTCGCTTCCCTCTGGTGGTCAACAGCAGAAAGTAGCTGTAGGCAAGCGTGTGGTTTGTTTCAGCAGTAAAATTTTTTGTTAAGATTTGAACCAACTAATGTAATCACAAGTTGAGCTATTGTTTGCTAGAGGTCACTACTGTCGTTGCGTATAGATTTTTTAGCAAAGAAATGAACCACTGGGATCAACAATCGACTACAAAACGCTGTGCGGACAACAAAAATTATTATGGAGCGACTCGTTCGATTATTGTCGATCACACCTCAACTACTTACATATCTATTAGTTAATTTTTTTTCAGTTGGCTCTAGAACATAGTTCCAAAGAAAAAAATGATTCGCTTCCCTCTGGTGGTCAACAGCAGAAAGTAGCTGTATGCAAGCGGGTGGTTTGTTTTAGCTGTAAAGTTTTTAGTTAAGATTTGAACCCACTAATGTAATCACAATTTGAGCTATTGTTTGCCAGAGGTCACTACTGTCGTTGTATATCGATTTTTAGCAAAGAAATGAACCACTGAGATCAACAATCGACTACAAAACGCTGTGCGGAAACAAAAATTATTATGGAGTGGCACATTCAATTATTGTTGATCATACCTCAACTACTTACTTACTATTAGTTAATTTTTTTTTCAGTTGGCTCTAGAACATAGTTCCAAAGAAAAAAATGATTCGGTTCCCTCTGGTGGTCAACAACAGAAAGTAGTTGTATGCAAGCGGGTGGTTTGTTTCAGCAGTAAAGTTTTTAGTTAAGATTTGAACCAACTAATGTAATCACAACTTGAGCTATTGTTTGCCAGAGGTCACTACTGCCGTTGCATATCGACTTTTAGCAAAGAAATGAACCACGTAATACACTGAGATTAACAATCGACTACAAAACGCTGTGCGGAGAGCATAAATTATTATGGATCACACATACAATTATTGTTGACCACACCTCAACTACTTACTTATCTAATAGTTAATTTTTTTTCATTTGGCTCTACAACAGTTCCAAAGAAAAAAATGATCCGCTTCCCTCTGGTAGTCAACAGCAGAAAGTGTTTGTATGTAAGTGGGTGGTTTGTTTCAGCAGTAAAGTTTTTAGTTAAGATTTGGATCAAGTAATGTAATTTGAGCTATTGTTTGCCAGAGGTCACTACTGTCGTTGCATATAGATTTTTAGCAAAGAAATGAACCACTGAGATCAACAATCGACTACAAAACTCTGTGCAGACAACAAAAATTATTATGGAGCGGCATATTCAATTATTGTTGATCACACCTCAACTACTCACTTATCTAATATATAATTTTTTTTTATTTGGCTCTAGAACATAGTTCCAAAGAAAAAAATTGTTTTGTGAAATTTGTGTCATCCAGGAAATCACTACAATTTAATTGTTTTTATGATTGTGACATCTGTGAATCAAGTTTGAAAATAATTATGGATAAGATAAGAGGTAAGAGGTAAAAAAGTTTGATAACCGATAATCAAAAAATTTATTGAGAAACAAAGCCAAATACTTCGCAAACTGACAACAGCAAGAATTTTGGACTTTTTTTTCTTTTTAAACCGTAATCTATTATCACAAACATTTATTAAAATAGTTTTAAAAATCAGAACTACGAATACTTTTGAACATGTCCCTCTTCTACTCGTGTATTACAAAAATAAACTCGTAGAAATAGACTATATTTTGAATTTTTTTGAACAAGTGTGTTAAGGAAAACGGACAACATGTAAGCCTGAACATACATGCGCTCACGCACACACACACAGTGAAACTTATAATCCTATGTAGATTGGTTCCGTTTCAAAACAACGGATTGTGTTACGCCTTGAACGTTCTAACGACTCTCGTAACGTATTGTCGACAAATTGGGCATTCCGCCAGCTGTTTACCGCAGTCGATGCAGGTTGCAATGTGTCCGCATTCTAATAAAACACAATCCAGGGGTGCATCCATACATATTTTGCAGCATTCGTCAATACCACCATCAAAATCTGCAACGAAGAAAACATTTTAAAATGCCTTTTGGTTTGGTCCCCCCACACAACCCTCACTGTCATGTTTATGTTGCTTTGAGTCACTCCATAATCTCGTAGCCCTTTCCAGTAATTCCCCTTTTTCTACACACCCTTTATAATCGACTCTGTTCAGTTGCAAAATCTCCTTGAGCTGTTTCACAGATAGGTCGCTCAATTCCTCCTCGGTTTCGAAGTCTGATAATTTCGGGTATTTTCGTACTGGAGGATCGCAGTCCTCAGTGGAGGGCGCCTACAGTATGCGCTACATAAAGGTTAAGCTTAAGCTAGCGTTAAACTCACCGTAGCCGTGGGAACTGAGGATGTGTCACCATTTGTCGCGTTTGAATTCGTAGTGGTTTGTGGATGTGCCATGTAGGTGGGTGGAGGTGGAGGCGGTGGTGGTGGTCTTGTAGGCACGTTTCTTCTTGGAGGTGGGGAAGTTGCTGGTCCGATGTTTTGTGGAGGGAAAACGTTTCGTGCATGTGTGTAGAAAGCTGCTTCCGCATTAGCTATTTTATCAATTGGTATTAGAAGGAACAATTTGCTAATTTATTTCGGTTCTTGGGTCTCTTTGCCGTTGCTTAACAGTTATCATAAATTAATAATGAGCTAAGCTCAAGACAATCAAGAATTTTGCTGTTAAAAATCTTAAGCTAATCGATGCTTTTGACTAATTAAGGTTTGTTTAAGTGAGTAATAACTAGAGAGTTTACGTTTAGCTCCGTTTGATTTACTATGAGCGTACGCTTCGAAAGAGTAACACAGTCTACGATGCATAGATAACAGTAGGCAAGCTCGAAGCCCCTGCCGGTGCTTAGAGTCGAACAATGCGCTATGCCATCACCACTTGGTCGACTATAAAGCACATAAAAAAGTGAGCTAAAAGTAGACTCCCTAGTAATAACACAGGAGTAAAAAAGAAAGATGTGTCAATGAATTTTTGTTCTGAAAAAAGCGACATTTGTAAAGAAAGTAACATACGTCGAGTTATGTGAATGGTCAAATTGCACAAAATCGGTCAGACTAAGCCACTTGACCAATCAGCGATTGGGAAAATTGAACACGTGGCTTAGTCCGACTAGTTTGACCGTTCACTTAATGCAGCCATAGACAAGTAATCAGTGTTGCCGTTCGTAAAATACCCAAATACCCGTAAGTGACCAGCGGCTTTAATTCATTCAGTGTTGCCAACTTAAGGGATAAATCCCTTTATAAGACATTTTTTCAAATCATTATGGATTAAATTTTTTTTGAAAGGGAATTTAATACAATTTCTTTTGCGTCAAAGAAGCTGGAAGCTGACAGACAGCTCAAAGTTGTTCTTTTACGAAGGGAGAAACCATCTATATTGAAAAACCACCATCTATTGAGCGAAGTTTCAACTGACAGTCATAAAAGAAATGACTGGCGTTGTTGTAAAACGTTACCCAATAAGAATATGTCACCGTCTGTAAAGGACGAAATAAATTGTGTTTGTATGAGATATTGAGCAGCGCCATCTATTGCAGATTTTTTTTAAATAATCCGTTGACCACGTGGAAGGCAAATAATTTTTTTGTTTTTTCACTATTTGATTCAAATTGTTTATTTTTTAAATTTATGAATCTGCTGAATTGTGCTCCTAAAATCAATTGTTTTGATTTTTTTTTAAATAATACTATGTATATACTTTTTAAATTTTTAATATTTTGTTCACTTATTTTTTTTGTTTTGTCACTTCGTATAAGCAATTTCTTTGCGTAAATATTTGTTTGTTTTTCTAGCGGATTATTTACTAGAGCGGAATATATCAGCTGCTTCATCCACAAATGAGATCGCTAGAATTTAAATCTAGTGATCGCGGGGGTCAATACACAGTCCTTAACGTCCGAGGACGTATGGCGTGCGCTATATATTGTTTGTTCTTTGTTTATGTGTATTAGACAAAGCTAACGCTAAACGAGTATGTTCAGCCCCCCTCGCCCATCCGATTTCACTTGCACCAGCTGCCGCCGTAAGAACCAGTTTTTTTTTATTACTCGCTTGAACACAATGCGACCTTGACACACAATTCAATTCGCTTTATTACACGGAAGTCTAAGTTGTTTCTTTTACGCGACGTAATTATTAATAATTTCTAAGTTTGCGTATGAAATAAATTGTCTTCTTTTTCATGTATTATTAATCAACTTCACTGCGCTGTAAAATCGAACGCCTTTTGTTTTTTCTTTTTAACTTTTTGTAGTCTTAATGAATTGTTTACGTTTTTTTAAAATTTATTCCTGAATCTAGTAACAAATGGAGGGAATCTTTTGACAACTCTTGAGTAATTTCTGCTTTTTGAGCGTTGGCAACATTGAATCCATTACATACTATAAAACAAAGAAAAATAGATATACCTTCAATGCGAGAGAGTGAGAACAACTTCGATCTTGTCCGGATTCAGGAATTCAGTTCGCATTTTGATTGGTTGCGATGTTAAAACAAATGTAAATGTGTAGTTCTATAACTTTAAAGTTGAGAAGCGAATTGAGAAACATTAACCGAAAATAGAGGGCGGAAGTTGCAAAATTAAAATAATTATGAATTTCATAAAAAGCAAAATAGACATAGCCATGTCGTAATACCCGAAAATACCCGCAATATTTAATACGCGCAAACTCTTTGAAATACCCACGTTTTTGGTAACTACTCGTTGCCAACCCGCTGAAGCGAAAGTTCCCTTCGCGTTTCAAACGAAAAATTGTCGCGAAGTTTTTGAAAATCAAATCAAGTTTTTATTTGTATTTTTAATTCTTCCCCTCCCCCTCTTCTTGTAAGAAAAATTTAAGCTGAGAACAAATGAAAATTCAGCGCGCGAAGCTTTTGAAAATAAAATGAATCAAGCTTTCATCTATTTCCTAGCATTTCATTGTTTTTCTGAATCTTTTCGTAACAAGTGAAAAACTGGCGCGAAGTTTTTGAAACTCGAATAAAGATTTCTTTGTCTTTTTGTTAAATTTTTCTGGCACTTCATGCAGTTACTTTTTTTGTTTTCTGTTGGCAACTTAATTTCTTTTCACGCTTCACTCCTGAAACGTCGATCTTCTTTTGTTTTCTTTATCTCGTGTTCTCGTATTTCCACGTTATTTGTTTCGGCTCTTTTAGGTTGGACCGAGATTTCTTTTTTGGTTTTCTCGCCCCCTTTTTGTTTCTTGTTTATTTATTTAGAAATTCAGAAAAATCATTCGGTACTTAAAAAAAGGTGCATTTTATTTAAGAGAACTGCGTTGTCGTAACTAAATTGTTACGTTTCGTGATGCGGGTTCTGTTTTTAGACTGATCGCGCCATCTATGGAGCTAGCCTTTCCACTACTTTCCATACTCGCCGTAGATGGCAGCAGAATTTGCTGGAACATTCGCTACTTGTACCACGCTATTCTCGAAAGAGTGAAGTTGCATATAAGAAAGGGGCGTCGCGCTTTTTTTTAGTATTTCATTGTTTTTGGTAATTACTGGTTGCCAACCAGCTGAAGCGAAAATTCCCTTCGCATTGCAAATGTAAAAAGTCGTGATCAAATTAAGTTGTAATTTGTATTTTTAACCCCCCCCCCTCTTCTTGTAAGAAACATTTAAGCTCGAAGCTTTTGAAAATAAAATAAATCAATTTTTCATTTATTTCCTAGCATTTGATTGTTTTTTTTTTTTTATTTCTTTTCGTAACAAGCGAAAAATTGGCGCTGAATTTTTGAAAATCAAATAAAGATTTTTTTGTCTTTTTATTAAATTTTTCTGACTCTTCATGCAGTTTTTTTTTGTTTTCTGTTCTGTTGTTCTTTTGTTTTCTTTTTCTCGTTTCCTCGTATTTCCACGTAATTTGTTTCAGCTTTTTTTACGTCGAATCAAGATTTCTTCTTTTGTTTTCTTGTTCACCTTTCTCTTAGTATGTACTTTTCGACATTTGTTATTCCATTTTTCTATGGCTTCTTGTAATCCAGTTCACCTTTCGTATTACAGTCGTGAGTTCACGCAGCTTATTCTTTTGTTTTTTTTTCTTTTCGTGGGTATCTGATTACCTCCACTCACTGTTGCCAAGTACTAAGGACCTGTTATCCCTAAAAGTTACTTCAAAACCCATCCCCTGCCCAAAAAAAAAGCCTAAAATAGATTTGAACACTCCTTAAAAATCCCGACGCACAATTTTACCACCAAGTGATATTTATATTTTTTATCAACTCTTGCTGTGGAATTTGGACGGCATGTCTTAGCTTTATTGTACAACAGCATTTTTAATTAAGTTTTTATTTTACAAATGATATGTGCATATTGCGATTGATAGAATGGTCAAGTTATAGAAACATTATTTGATAGACAAGTATTGGAGTTCATTATCATATAATGCCCATATTGTGCTAAGCGATCGTAGACGATAAAGGGCTTTGAAAATTCGCGACGATTATAATTATAATTATAACCCCGAAGTCGTAACATAATCGTAGAATTAGAATAAGTAATAAAAAAAACCTAAAATTATAAAAATCCCTAAATTTGGGGAGAAAAATCCTGGGTTGGCAACAGTGTCCTCACTTCACCGGAGAATTGTCAGTCTTCTTTTGTTTTAAAAATTAAAATGTCCAATATGGCGATAATTAGCGTCTGCGCAGTGCTCGCAGGCGTCATGAGGATATACGAGGTTAATTTATTAAATTATTATGCGTCATTTAGAGAGAAAAAAAGTAGCATGCGTTCAAAAAGATCCGTTATCAAGAAGGCTCTGAACTTGCTTTTATTTTATGACGGCACGTCGTAGCTTAGTACGTATGTTGAAACCTTGAATTACCGCGTGCTATCAAGATTTTCGAGGTATTTGTAATAAAATAAATGTTTTATTTCACTAATTGTGTTTTGTTATCCATTTTGTAGAAAATCGTAATTAAATGGACATAAAAAGTTAGGTTATGTTTATAATAATCGTATAGTTACGACGTGACTTTGCAAGATTTGCATTTGACATAAGCCTACTTGATAACGGTTTTCATTGAACGCACTTTACATATTTAAAAAAAAAATTCTATTTGGAATAAATCTGTATAGATGGCGCCACCATTAAAAATTTGTATTATTGCAGAAAAACAAGATAATTTTAATATTGCATGAAAGAAACAATGGATTATAGTTAGATTAACATAAAAAACTCCTATTTATATATTAGGTTTGTTCGCGGAGTCGTTCCAGACTAGTTCAGAACCTTCAAAATCAAATGCCCACCGAAGTAATGATTGATTTAACAACGCTTTCGAGTGTACAATTTATATGAATGCACGGATTCGATGAGAACAAAACTATTAGAATGAAAGAAATCCCTTTTTCTCTTTCGATTGTAAACAACTCCCCCCAAAAAAGAAAAGATCCTTTAAGTTGGCAACACTCCAGGTAACTAACGTTTTGAGTTTCATCAAGTTTTGTGCATTTTCTAACAGCGAATTACTTACATCTCAAGTTATTCAAGTAGGATTGAGACCTCGATGCTAAATTTGGTACGGAACCTCCCAAATTGCTCGATAATTTGTGGGGGCATTTTCTATGACGAACTGGTATAGAAAGTCTGCAGAAAAGCTCAACTAATTCCTGCTTTTCTAAAAGAAAAACCAAGTTTCAATCGAAATAATTACAATCGGAAGTTTCATACGTAAAGTATGTTCGATAAAACCCTCGTAAAGATCTTGGAATTTTTAATAACGATGATTCTTAAACATAATCACTTCAACTACGCACTTGGCTTATCATTTGAAACTCGATACTTAAGAGTAAGCCAAACGGTCTTGAATTAATAAAATATTCATATTTTTATACATTACCGACTAATCCATGCGTGGAAATATTGTTTTTATTCAAATATTGCTGTAGATCTTTGGATTTTAACTCCATCAACTGTGCCCGATTCGGGGGCCTTTTGTTCAAAACGAGGCAAGTCTCGCAAAACAAAAACCTAGAAAGTAACTTGTCCTAGAATATATTAAGTATGGATTCTTAGAATACTTACCCATCCTGTTTCTTTAAACACTTTGAGCAATAATAATCCTCGCACTCGTAACACTTCAACTTCCAGTTGAGGAAGTTGAAGTCGGCATTGCACCTTAAACACGGCATCCTGGGCCGGTTCAAGCAACCTGTTCGATTGCGGTGACCTTGGCACGACGAAGCGTTATTTGATATTATTCATAATCTAATCATTTACGTTACTGGGATTTATTTCCATTAGTCATCACATCTTTCATATCAATTACTGTTCCGCCGATAAGTTTCGATCAGCGGAGGGGGGGAGAGAGATAAATATTATTATAAACTGTTGCACCTTAGCTTCCTTGTTTCTTGACCATAGCGAGTTCACTGTGGTGTACGCGTACTTTTAGAATTAAATTATTTTAATTTCGTCATGAAATAGCCATACAATAATTTGACAGATTGGACACTTGTTCGCAGTGACCTTTGACAGGCGAAGGGTTGCCAACCATTCACGGATGCATCCAAAAAATCGGGTTGTTTAAAATCTCTTACAAGAATTAATTATTTGCATTGCGTCGCGATCTATTTTTTATTAATATTATGTTTCCGTAAATGTTATTTATACGTAGACAAAGACAGTAATACAAAACATGTAAATAATGTATGCATTTGTTGATAGATGTCGCTCTTGTTTTTTTCCCTAAACTCATAGCGTTTTCGATTCACCTGCACCGGTTGCACGGTAGGGTACAAGCACCTTCTTTTAACCTGCAAAAGAAACTGTAACTTTTCTATTTGAAAAGTTATGAAAAAATGTTTAATATAAAGGTTGTTTGATGTATTCCTACGTATGCTTTGACGTTTATAGTTTCCTCGTGTTGTCTTTTGTTTTGTTGTTATGGCAACAACTTTGGTTTTTTTTTTTAATGGCACCTACCTATAATTGTTTTTAGTGCTTTTGAAATAAGCGTATTTCTTCGGTTCAGTAATATAATTTTCTTGGAAAAAAGAATAAAATCGGCGAGAAAAAATATTTAGCATTGCTCAATCGTTAGCTTCAATCAACAAAGCTTTGAAAATTTCATAACAAGAAATAAACCTACAATCATTATTACCTGTCTGGTTTGTATAACTCTAATTGTCAAATTTTCATAGCATTCTTGACCAAGAATGATTATTGTGTTTTATTGCTGAATTAATTTTTTCTCCTTTCTTTTATTTTTCTTTTTACTTTTCCTATAGTGACAAAATTATATCACTGAATCGAAAAAATTTCACTTGTTTCAAAATCACTAAAAATCAGCAAGATAGGTGCAATTTGGGAAAAACAAAGTCGGTTGCCATAGCAACAGAACAAAAGGAAGGTTTATTAATTTATTAAATTTTGTTGTAAAATCGATTGTCTTTTGTTTTTATTGTTATTTTTTTAATTTGATTATTTTTCTTTGTTTTGCCACCATTCTTTTCAAATTGTTTTCTTTTTAACTTTACTTAGTCTATAAAATTTTGTTGTAAAATCGATAGTCTTGATTGTTTTTATTATTGTTTTTTAATTTCATTTATTTTTATTATTTGATTTAATTTTCTTTTTTGTCACCATTATTTTTGAATAGTTTCTTTTTTCTAAACTTATTAATACATATATTCAGTTGTGTTGTGAAATCGATTGTCTTTTGTTTTTATTATTTTTTTCAAGTTGATTGCTTTTCATTTTTTTATTTTGTCTGCATTCTTTTGAAAATGTTCTTTTTTTTAATGTATTAATCTATAAAACTTTCTTGTAAAATCGATTGCCTTTTATTTTTTTATTTTTTTGAAATTTGATTATTTTTCTTTGCTTTGTCGCCATTCTTTTCAAATGTCTTCCTTTTAACTTTGTTAATCTATTAAATTTTGTTGTAAAATCGATTGTCTTTTGTTTTTATTATTTTCTTAAATTCGATTATTTTTTTTGTATTATCATCATTCTTTTCAAATTGTGTTTTTTTTAATATAATTTATTAATCTATTAATTTCGTTTTAAAATCGATTGTCTTTTGTTTTTATTATTATTATTATTATTTAATTTGATTTATATTTTTATTATTATTTGTTTTATTTTTTTTGTCTTATTACCATTCTTTTTGAATAGTTCAATTGTGTTGTAAAATAGATTGTCTTTTGTTCTTATTATTTTTTTTTTAAGTGTGTTTATTTTTCTTTGTCTTGTCATGATCTTTTTCAAATTGTTTTTTTTTTACATAATTTATTAATCTATAAAATTTTGTTGTAAAATCGATTGTCTTTTGTTTTAATTATTTTTTAACTTGATTATTTCATTTTCTTTGTTCAGTCACTATTGCTTTGCAATTTTTTTCTTTTTAATTTTATTAGTTTAGTAAATTGGGTTGTAAAATTTTTTGCTTTTTTCTAAACATGATTATTTTTGAATTTCCATTATTTTGTTTTCTTTGTTTTGTCTCAATTCTTTTGAAATTGCTTTTTTAAATGTGTTAATCTTTTAAAGCGCGACGTGAAATCGATTGTCTTTTGTTTTTATTATTTTTTTTAAGTTCGATTGTTTTTCTTTGTTTTGTGATCGTTCTTTTCAAATTGTTCTTTTTATAAGTTTATTACATATGCTGTAAAATCGATTGTCATTTTTTTTTAAATTTATTAATTATTAAATTCTATTGCGGAATCAATCGTTTTTTGTTTTTGCTTTTATCTATGAATTTGATTATTTTTGAATTTTTATTATTATTTTTTGTTTCGTCACCATTCTTTTCAAATTGTTTTTGTTAAATTTATTATTAATCTATTAAATTGCGCTGCAAATTTAAATTTGTACTTAAATATTTAACATAATTTTTAAACCTTCAATAATAATGTCAAGAATTTAAATAAGTCACAAAATTGAATCTGGTACTTTTTAGGTTGGTAACTGGCGACTTCTTGTCAGTTAATCTGGTGACTCAAATTTTGATTGTGTGGCAACATTGCTTTAGGAGTTAATTAAAACATTCTTAGGCATAAGGTTATTAATAAATATATTATTCAACCCTGTTATAGAGTAATTTTTTAAATTTTTTATCAACTCTTGCCATGAAATCTGGACGGCATGTCTTAGCTTAAGTAAGAATTACTCCTTGATAGTGTTTTACAGTAAAGCTAAGACATGCCATCCAAATTCCAATGCAAGAGTTGATAAAAGATTTAAAAAGTCACTTGGTAGATATAACTGAATTTGATTCGATCCATTTTTTCTACAGAGATGTCGTTGTATGTATGCAGAAAGTAGAGGGCGTTTTTTTTTTTAAATTAATTATCGAATCCTAAAAGTTAATTTTGTTATTATCAGTATGAATCAATTTAAATTAGTTAGGAATTAATTAAATAATAATAATAATAGATTTTATAAAACTTCTTCGAAATTTACATTTTTTCGGCGGACGATGAAATTTTTAAGCAGGCCACTCGCTAGGAAACATGATGGCTGACATGCTCGTCAACATATCTTTAGCAGGCCTCTCACTAGGAAACAATATATTCGGCAACGTGTTCGTGCGGGCTTTTGGATATATCTTCAGGAACCTGCAACTGACGAACGTGTTGACTAATTTGCCAAAACACTAGCGAACTTGTTAAGCCAAGTCGCCGAGCATGTTGCCCAACATGTTGCCCAGTGAATGGCCTGCTTTAATTGTAAATAATTTCTTAGTCTCTCGGTTTCTTAAGGAAAAAGACATCGGCGATTTATTTGTGCGCTTTTTTTAAACAATGTTCACGAACGTACTTTTTCCAAGTCCCTCGGAAATTCGTTTTAGTGTGCGTTTTAAAACCTGTGTGTGCGCGTGTGTTTTACGATTAATTTATTAAATAAATAACAGGAAAAATAATGTACAAAGTTGTAAGTAACTTGATTGTATAATTAATAATACCTTTGATATTTGGATTTCTAATTTATTTTAAGGAAACAACGTCAACTATATACATAGCTTTTCGTTGTTTTATTTAAATAAATTTAATGTCTTTTTGTTTAGTTTTAAAATGTTCGGGTTTATTTCATTAGTTTATTAAATTTATCCTTGTTTAAAAAATGGAAAAAAAAGTGCTGGCCCATGGGGGGATCGAACCCACGACCTTCGCGTTATTAGCACGACGCTCTAACCAACTGAGCTAATGGGCCACATATGCAGGGTTTTTTGAAAGATATTTTTAAACTTATATTTTATTAAATAAATTTCCAGTGTTCTTTTAAATTTGGCGTCGAAGTTGGCCGTGACAGTGCTTACTGTGAACATATCACAATTTTGACAATTTGTCTTTTTTTCGTTTATTATAATAAATCACATTTTTGTGTTGTCGTCTTATCGTACCGTTGAGTTCGAAACCTCGAAAGCAAGGTTAGGAATGACAAGTTCAAATGTCAAATTGACAACTATCATGATGATGTTAACAAATAAATTTTCATGGCCAACTTCGACGCCAGATTAAAAAAAAAACTCTTTATCATTGATAAAGGTAAGCCATGGAAGTCAAAACGTTTGTCTCAGCTATTTATTTATTTATTTATTTACTTGACAATTTAAGAATTGACCACTTGCTGTCCAATTACAATTTACTGTAGCTTTCTCTTATTAAATTATAGTGTGTACTTCTTGAGTAGTTATGTAAAATAGAAGTTTATTTTGACACATTTTACACCTTGATGTGTCACTAACGTCAAAAACTGTTTGGTAATGACATGCGTTTACACTTCCATGGCCTACCTTTATAAAAAAATTGATTTGAACATATGGTAAAGTGCGTACAAAAACACCCACGTTTGGAGTTGGCAATGACTTGAGATGGCAACAAACCAAGTACGTCTTTACATATGAATTGCAAGTGTCATACGAACAAAAATAAACAGTAAAGTAAATTGATGTTTTAAAAAACCTACCACCGGATTCAATGCATTTTAAAACTCAGAAACAGAAAGAAGTCGAAATACACAAATGCGAAACAAAAGGCGATCTAAGTCGACAAAAAAATGAACAGAAAGAGATCGAGATAACAGAAGCAAAACGAAATTGACAAGAAATGAACAGAAAGAAGTCGAAATATACAAGAGAGAAAACAAAAGGCGATCAAAATCGACAAGAAAATGAACAGAAAGAGATCGAAATATATTAAAGCGAAACAAAAGGCGATCGAATTTGAAAAAAAAATGAAAGAAATTGTCACGAAATAAAAGGCTATCAAAATCGACAAAAAAATGAACAGAAAACGATCGAGAGAAGCAAAACCAAACGAAATGCGATCAAAATTGACAAGAAATGAACAGAAAGAAGTCGAAATATGCAAGAGAAAAACAAAAGGCGATCAAAATCGACAAGAAAATGAACAGAAAGACATCGAAATATATTAAAGCTATACAAAAGGCGATCGAATTTGAAAAAAAAAATGAAAGAAAATCGTCACGTACAAAAGCGGAACAAAAGGCGATCAAAATTGATGAAAAAATGATCATAAAGAAGTAGAAATAAACAAATGCGAAAGAAAAGGCGATCAAAACTGATGAAAAAATGATCATAAAGAAGTAGAAATAAACAAATGCGAAACAAAAGGCGATCAAAATCGACAAAAAATGAACACAAAAACATCGAAATATATTAAAGCGAAATAAAAAACGATCGAATTTTAGAAAAATTGTAAGAAAAGAGATCGACACGTACAAAAGCGGAACAAAAGGTGATCGAAATCGACAAGAAAAGGAACAGAAAGAGATCGAGACAAACAAGAGCAAAACAAAATGCAATCAAAATTGACAATAAATGAATAAAGAAGTCGGAATGTACAGGAGAGAAACAAAAGACGATCAAAATTAACAAAAGATGAGCAGAAAGACATCGAAATGTATTAATGTGAAACAAAAGGCGATCGAATTGGAGAAGAATTGAAAGAGAAGAGATCGACACGTACAAAAGCGGAACAAAAGGCGATCAAAATCGACAAAAAATTAACAGAAAGATAGAGACAAACAAAAGCAAAACAAAATGCGATCAAAATTGACAAGAAATGAACAGAAAGAAGTCGAAATATACAAGAGCGAAACAAAATTATCGAAAAGTGAACAGAAAGAGATCGAAATTTATTAAAGCGAAACAAAAGGCGATCGAATTTGAGAAAAAGTGAAAGAAAAGAGATCAAACGTACAAAAGCGGAACAAAAGGCGATCAAAACGAACAAAAAAGTGGAGACAAACAAAAGCAAAACAAAATACGATCAAAATTGACAAGAAATGAACATAAAGAAGTCGAAATGTGAACAAAAAGAGATCGAAACATATTAAAGCGAAACAAAAGGCGATCGAATTTGAGAAAAAGTTAAAGAAAAGAAATCGACTCGTACAAAAGCAGGTCAACAGTCGATCAAAATCAACAAAAAATGAACAAAGAAATGGAGACAAAAAAAGCAAACCAATATGCGGTCATCAAAATTGACAAGAAATGAACAGAAATAAGTCGAAATATGCAAGAGAGAAACAAAAGGCGATCAAAGTAACAAAAAACGACGAACAGAAAGAAAACGAAATGCACAAATGCGAAACAAAAGGCGATCGAATTTGAGAAAAGGTAAAGAAAATCGACACGTACGAAAGCGGAACTAAAGGCGATCAAAATCGACAAAAAAATGAATAGAAAGAGATCGAGACAAACGAAAGCAAAACAAAATGCGTTCAAAATTGACAAGAAATGAACATACGATAAAAATCGATAAAAAATGAACAGAAAAAGGTGGAAACGTACGAGACACGATCGAAAAATTATAACAGATACTCCTACTAGCGAGTTGGAGTATTTATTTGCATTATTTCCTCTTTGAAGTACTACTTAAGTAAGATACTCCACTTTGGTGCATACTATCGTGCAACATGAGTAGAAGGAATAGGTCGATTCTGGAACCTCCTCAAGGTCAAAGTCGGAGGAGGTTCCAAATGAAAGTCAAGGGCAGGTCGATTCTAGAACCTCCTCCGATCTTGACCTGGAATTTTTCCGATCTTTTCTCCTCATTGAGGAGGTTCCAGAATTGGCCTATCCCTTCTACTATCATGGTTTTTGGCGCAACGTTTGATCAGTGATATCTCGAAAACTAAAAGGCATAAAATTATCCTTCTGGTTTTATTTTATCTGGTTTATTAAGATTACTCGATAAAACCTTCAGTATGATTTATATACTCTTATCCTTATTCTTAGAATAACAATGGCAATAAAAGCCTTTTAGATCGATTTATACCCAGAAGGGCTGGAGAAAACTTCGAGGTTTCGCACTACAATTTAGTAACCCCCAACACACAGCAGCATCATGACGGTGGTCCCTGGGATGGCTACCGCTACCAAAATCATGCGCAACAAAATTTTAAGAAGAAAATATACCAGCAGAGGTAAACACCATCCACCTTGCTCTGTGATGCTGATTAGGCCAGAGCCTCTTTGTTTGTTTTCTTTTGTCGTCGTCTGGTTTGTTTGTGTTGTGGCCGTCCATTTCTAATCCACCATCTGTTTGTTCTTTGCGCCTTGTAAATTTTGCTGTAGAGAGTCTTCAATTTTGCCTTCTTTTTTTTTTAGATTGCGAAATGCTCTGTTGCCAATTTCCAATAAGATATTAAATTTTTGTGCGTCGTCCAACACAGAAAACGATCAGTGCAAAGAGTTCGTCCAACATTGGCCGGTCAGGCCAAGAAAAAAGCCGGAAATTAGCAAGCCAGCTATGATTTTGGACATGCCTGATTTGGATGCCGATGTTTGTAAGTCATAATCACAAGTCACGTCAGTTTGAGTGTAACATGTACACTTTCGATTGATTTATATACTTATAGTGTGTTCGGAAATGATTGAAGGGCGTTTGAATTTAGCGCGTTGCTATTAGTAATTTTCACCTTGCAACGTTGGTGTTCCTGCTGAATGTTCATGAGTTTGGCTAACATATATCTCATCAGTAACTGGCGCCAAATATTTTTCAACGATAAACTAAAAGAGTAATCATGTAGAAATGATAAAATAATAAGTAAATTATTCCACGTGACGCCCAAACAGTACAGAATTTAGTACCAACTTTTAAAAATAATCTAGTGAGCGGGAAATTTAAACTCCTTTCAATTATTTCTGAACATACTGTATGTAGGGTGTCCTGGATCTCAGTTTATTAGTTTTTATTAGTTTACTAGTTTCATTATAATTATATGTAAACATTAGGAAATTATTTATTAATTTTTTTTGTTTTTCTCTTGTAGATAGTACATTTGTCACCATCAGATGTCAGTTACTTTGCTGACATTGTATCGCCTTTTCTTTTATGTCTGTCCTAGTTTTTTTCTTTTTTTACATACTATCGTACACTAATTAAAACTAACTAAAGACTACGAAATTGGTTTCGTTTACAATTATATATTTTTTTAATCAGAGCTAGAAACAAAAACTTCAGTGATGGACTGGACGAAGAAGTTTGTTAAACGTCTTTTGTAATTTTTGGAAAATATAATTAAGGGTATATAGTATCGGTTTAAGGGGGGTTTGAACTAATTTGGGGAAGAAATTCTTTCATTGAAGATTCTAGTGACCAAAATTATTATTTTTTGTGTAAGTACGAAGGTAACTTTTTGTTTCAAATTCAATGGTGGACAGGGAAATTTGTTAACTCTTTCATATTTTTTGAAAAAAATAATTAGGGCTATTTAGTATCAGTTTAGGGGGTTTAGAACTAACGTTTAGGGGAAAAATTCATTGAGAAGTTGGCAGCACCGCTAGTAACCAAAATTATTATTTTTTGTTTCGATCTAAAGGTTACTTTTTGTTTCAAATTCAATGGTGGATACAGAAATTTGTTATTTTTTTTTGTAATTTTTGGAAGAGTTTTTAACACCAGTTAAACGAACATTTACCTATCAAATTCATTGAAGAGTTGGCAACATTGTTAGTAAACAAAATTATTCTTTTTTGTTTCGGTACAAAGTTTACCTTTTGTGTCAAATTCCATGGTGGACAGAGAAATTTGTTAACTTCTTCCGTATGTTTTGGAAAAAATAATTGGGAATATTTGGTACCAGTTTAGGGGGAAAATTCCTTAAGGAGTTGGCACACTGCTAGTAGCCAAAATTATTATTTTTTTGTTTCGGTCCAAAGGTTACTTTTTGTTTCAAATTGCAATGGTGGACACAGAAATTTGTTAATCAATGTTTAGTTGAGAAATTCATTCAAGAATTGGCAACATTGATAGTAACCACAATTATTATTATTTGTTTCAGTCCAAAAGTTACTTATTGTTTCAAATTCAATGGAGGATACAGAAATTTGTTATTTCTTTTTGTAATTTTTGTAAGAAATGATTAAGGGTTTTTAATACCAGTTTAGGAGGTTTTGAACGAACGTTTACCTGGGAAATTTATTGAAGAGTTGGCAACATTGTTAGTAACCAGAGTTATTATTTTTGTTTCGTTACAAAGTTTACCTTTTTTTGTCAAATTCAATGTGGACAGAGAAATATTTGTTAACTTCTTTTGTAATTTTTGGAAAAATAATTAGGGGTATTTACTACTGGTTTGGGGGTGGGGGGAGGTTAAACTAATTTAGAGGAGAAATTCATTAATTGAAGATTTTAGTGACCAAAATTTTGTTTCGATACGAAGGTGATTTTTCGTTTCAAATTCAATGGTGGATAGAGAAATGTGTTAACTTCTTTCGTATTTTTTGGAAAAAATATTTAGGGCTATTTAGCACCTGTTTTGGGGGTTTTGAAGTAATGTTTAGGGGGAAAATTCATTGAGGAGTTGGCAACACTGCTAGTAACTAAAATTATATTTTTTATTTCGGTCCAAAGGTTATTTTTTCTTTCAAATTCAATGGCGGACATGGAAATTGTTAATTTCTTTTGTAAATTTTGGAAAAAATAATTAGGGACATTTAGTATCCGTTTAGGGGGTTTTGAACTAACGTTTAAGAGGAAATAAATTCATTGAAGAGTTGGCAACACTTTTAGTAACCAAAATTATTCCTTTTTGTTTCAAATTTAGTGGTGGACCCAGAAATGTGTTAATTTCTTTTGTTTTTTTAATTTAGTAACCCAAGTTCAGTTTGATTTCTTTTGAGAGCAAAGAACAATAATTGGAGGTTATACCGAGCGATTTTTTTAAATATTTCATTAAGTCTTGCCATGAAATCTGGACGGTATGTCTTAGCTTAGGTGATACTATAAAGCTAAGACTGTGTCTACGACATTTAATATCCGTTTAGAGAGTTTTGAACTAACGTTTAGGAGGAAAATTCATTGAAGAGTTGGCAACACTTATTAAATTATTCCTTTTTGTTTCAGTACGAAGGTTATCTTTTGTTTCAAATTTAGTGGGGGACACAGAAATTTGTAATTTCTTTTGTTTTTTTTTTTATTTGGTAGCCCAAGTTCAGTTTGATTTCTTTTGAGAGCAAACAACGATAATTGGTTATACCGAGCGATTTTTAAAATCTTATATCAACTGTTGCCATGAAATATGGACGGTATGTCTTAGCTTAGGTCGTACTATAAAGCTAAGACTGTGTGTGTGACATTTAGTATCCGTTTTGAACTAACGTTGAGGAGGAAAGTTCATTGAAGAGTTGGCAATACTGTTAGTAACTAAAATTATTCTTTTTTGTTTCAGTACGAAGATTACCTTTTGTTTCAAATGTTAATTTGTTAATTTCTTTTGTTTTTTTAATTTGGTAACCCAAGTTCAGTTTGAATTTCTATTGAGAACGATTTTTAAAATCTTTTATCAATTCTTGCCACGAAATTTGGACGGCATGTCTTAGCTTAGGTGAAACTGTAAAGCTAAGATATGCCGTCCAAATTTCATGGCAATAGTTGATAAAGAAATTTTAAAAAGCCGCTCGGTATAAAAAAGAATCACATGATCATCAATTGTTATTGTTCACTCTGTAGATACTACAGTAAACTATTAATAATTTAAAGAATATTTTCTATTTCGGTGCTTAATAACTACTTTAATAAAAAAGCTCATTCAGTGTTGCCAACTATTGACAGTTGCTTGCTTTTCCCCCACAATGGGACAAACATTTCCTTCTTTTTTCTTCCTTTCCTCCTTTCTCAAAAAAAACCCTTTTTGCGATTTTAAGGCACAAAAATTACCAAGAATCGAAAAAATTTCCACGAATTGGTAGCACTGAGCTCATTAAAGCATCTCACATTTTAATTTATAAGATTGGCGACAACATGAGTAGAGCGACATTAGTTGACACTTGGGATTACAAAAATAACCTCCAAATTGACATTCGTTTGACATTGTTGGCATCTCAAATGATTATAAACATAACCTCCAAATCGACATTTGTTTGAAATTATTTTCAGTGCCACCAACTGTCACATAACAAAACAGAATTTTCCTACAGATTCTTGAGGAGCTTTTTTTGATCAAGCAGCAACTGAAAGTCAATGGATTCTTATTTTTCTGCATTTAAGTGCGAACGAAAGGAGAATCACGTGACCTTCAATCGATGTTGCTCACTCTGTAGAAGTTAGAATGATTTGATTTAATATTTAAGACGTTAAAAAAAGTAACAACGAAATTGAATCCTCCTGTACATGCAACAATAGTATAGTTTTTGCTCACATTCCATCGCTTTTCTGATCAAACGATTACTAAGATGGGTAGTTTTGAAAATGATCAAAACAAAATCGAAACGTAGAGTATTATTTGCCTTAATTTAGGCCATCATTTCGTTGATTGGGGCAGCAAAGGTCACCTAGCATCAATTTTCGAAGGGAACATCCACGTTTGGCACCCAGAAATGACCACGCCCTACGTCTCAGTGCCTTACGTAACAACCGCCCCAAATTCGAACATGCGAACTTGCGTGCGCTGGAATCGCGAAGGAAATTGCTACGCAGCAGGTTTCGGTGTTTCCCACCTTGCGGTCGTAGATGTTACCAGCGATAAGGTAACTCCAGCTTCCGTTTCCTTTCACTTTCCTGCACGGCATGTTTTCCAGTTATTGTACGTGCAGAAGTGTTGCGCGAACCACCCTTGCATGATCACCAGCTTTGAATGGTACAAGGAAGACACGCTCGTGTCCGGTTGCTCGAAGGGGAAAGTCACCACTTGGATGCCCAGATTGGGTTTGGTGAGGTCCATCCACCGAGCTCACAAATCGATCATTGTTTCCATGAAGTTTTCTTGTTCCGATAAGTATTTTGCCACGTCGTGCATCGATGGAAGCATCAAGGTTTGGTTGTGGCCCGATTTCCAAGAGGTCTTCGAAATTAACAACTTCATACCTTCCAAGGTGACCCAAATGGAAACTTGTTTTTTTGGTTAATCAATTTCTTGCAGGCGTTCGCGTGGCATCCCTGGAGGGATTCGCTTTTGGTGGTCGCGGGGGGTTTAGAAAACGCATTCTTATCCATCTATAACGTTAGTACTAAGAAAGAGGTTCACAGAAGCCCACCGAGGAACGACACGTACATTGATGCAATTACGTTTAGCAGCAAAACCGGTGAATTGGTGGTGAGATTTCCTTAAATGTTAAAAGAAGACGTGAGCGGAGAGATTTTCTTTTGTCCAAACAGATTAGTTTGTGGTATCAGTTTGAACACCCGATGGGAGGTTGTGGCGGTAAAAACGTCGTCGAAGTTCTATCCAATTTCACTAAGGTCACTGATGCGATCGAGTGGCACGTCGGGAAAGTGCCCTATTTACTTTGGAGCAGCGAAGGGAATCAGTTGGGTATGAAATTTGATAGGGCGAAATCCTGGTGGGGTCAAAATTGTGTGGTTTTGCAGCAACCGCTGGGGCGGACGAGAATCTATGCATTTGGTATTTCCGGGAGGAATCTTTGAAAGCGAAAGGCGAGGCCGCAAAACTGAAGAAGAAGGTTTACACAACCGACCCCTGCAGGAATCTCGGCGTCGTATCATTCGGGCATACCATCAGATAGGAATTTTATTTTTACATGTTTTATTGAATTTTAATTATGCGTTTTAAAAAATTATCTCGTACTTTGCTGGAGCTCATGCCAAAATATTGAGATACGTTAGTATTTTCAATTATTTTTGATAGTGGGGCCTCTTATACAATTTTAAATAAATTCTGAGAGTGTTATTGTATTATTATTGTTGTTATATTAAAAATATGGGAATATTTAAATATAATCACGTGACTAGAAACGCGATGTCATTGGTCGGTCGTCATTGTGACGTAGGCAATTAGTAAACAAAGCCAAAGATATTACAGTGTTGCCAGATCGTCATCAATTGATGGATTTTCTAAGGTTATCTTTCCGCATCAGTTTTAATAAATTTCCATCAATTTACTGTTGCGGGTGACCATAATAAATAAATGAAAAGCGATAACAAAAGGCGTTCCAATTCCAAATGTTTTTTTTTGTGGCAAAAATAAATTAAAATCGAAAACAAAAGACGTTCGAAATTCAACTGACTTTTCTAAAAAAAAAAAAAACAAAAGACAGTCAACTATCAAACAAATTGACAAGTGTTTATATTGCGTCTTTTTCTTTAAATGACACAAAAAAAAGAAAATAAACAAAACACGATCGTTTGTTGAAAAGAAAACTTACGATTATTATTTTCCGACAAAAATAGAAATAAATAAACAAAACACCATCGATGGTAGACAATAAAATATGCATTTCTTATTGTTTTCTTTTTGCGGTAAAAATAAATTAAAATTGATAACAATTGAATTTCGACTTTTCTCTTCAGAAAAAAAAGACAGTCAACTGTCAAAGAGTGTTTATGTTGCGCTTTCTTCCTTGAAGGGCACAAAAAGGAAAAGAAACAAAACACGATCGCTGCGTTGGTAGAAAAGGAAATTCACGATTATTGTTTTGCGACAAAAAAAAAAGAAATAAATAAACAAACTACGACGGCAGACAAGAAAACATACGAATATTATAATTATGATTATTATTGTTTTTTTTGCGGTAAAAATGAATTTAAACTGATAACAACATTCGAAATCCAATTGAATTTCCACTTTTTTCTTAAAAAAACCAAACAAAAGACAAACAACTGTCAAACAAATTGACGAGTGTTTATATTGCGTTCTCTTTCTTGAAGGACAGAAAAAAGAAAAGAAACAAAACACGATCGCTGCGTGGGCAGAAAACTTACAATTATTGTTTTACGATAAAAATAAATTGAAAAAAAACGAAATAAGTAAACAAAACACGATCGTCGCGTGGGCAGAAAAGAAAACTTACGATTATTGTTTTGCGGCAAAAATAAATTAAAAAAAAAGAAATAAATAAACAAAACACGATCGATGTAGACAACAAAACATGAGATTATTATTAGTATTAATGTTTTTTTTTGTGGTAAAAATGAATTCAAATCAATAACAAAAGACGTTCGAAATCCAATTGAATTTCGGCTTTTTCTTCAGAAAAAAAAAAAAAACAAAAGACAGTCAACTGTCAAACAAATTTACAAATGTTTATATCGCGTCTTCTTCCTTGAAGGACAGAAAAAAAAACAAAATAAACAAAACACGATCGTTGCATTATTGAATTGCCGCAAAAATAAATGAAATGAAAAAAAGAGACATAAATAAACAAAACACGATGGATGGTAGACAAGAAAACATATAATATTATTATTGTTATTGTATTTTTTTTGCGGTAAAAATAAATTCAAATCGATAACAAAAGACGTTCGAAAACTAATTGAATTTCGACTTTCTTCTTTAGAAAAAAAAACAAACAAAAGACAGTCAATTGTTAAAAAATTTACAAGTGTTTATATCGCGTTTTCTTCCTTGAAGGGCAGAAAAACAAAAAATAAACAAAACACGATCGTGGCGTTGGGAGAAAAGGAAACTTACGATTATTGTTTTGCCACAAAAATAAAATAAATGAAAAAAAAAAGAAATAAATAAATAAACAAAACACGATAGATTAATAGAAAAGGAAACTTACGATTATTGTTTTGCGATAAAATAAATTAAAATAAAAAAAACAAAACACGATCGATAGTAAACAAGAAAACATACGATTATTATTATTATTATTGTTTTTCTTGCGGTGAAAATAAAGGAAAATCGATAACAAAAGACGTTCGAATTCCAATTGAATTTCGACTTTTTTCTTCATAAAAAAAATAAAATGCAATTTCCATCAATTTACTGTTGCGGGTCCCATTCCAGTTGTTTAACATTTAACAGAAAAAATAATTTTCAAAAAAATGGTTTTCATATTATTGAAAGAAATGCACTTCACCCTACAAACATCCTCGTGCTTAATAGTAGGGGTATATATCTGGATCAAAAATGGCGCCCTGCATTTTGTTGATGTGCAATAGAGAGGCAATTCTGAAGTAATTAGACATCAGAAAATGAGTAGAATGTATAATCTCTTGCATTTTGGCCTTATTACATTAATTAATTTTCGAAATCCCTTTTTTCCGCGGGATCGTTTATGTAAACAAGCCCCTCCCGAGAGGTGTCTTAAGTTGCCCACATCAAGGTGCAAATTGGTCCAGTTCTTATTATTTTTCTGCGTGGGAGTCAACTCTGTTTTCAAGCGGGAGATTTGCTGACCAAGGATATATTTATTTTAGCGATATCTAAATGGCTCTTAAGAGGATGTTTAGACTAACTCGCCTGGGAACTTGTTTACGTTAAGACTAAGTTGAAATTCCTTCGAGCAATAAGTAATTTAATTTAATTGGATTTAGGACGAAAATTTTCGGCTGCTTACAATTTTAATAATCTCGCTAGTTATACCATCCCTCCCAGGGGCTTTCTTGAGTTTCATTCTACTTGCTGCCGCTCTTAGTTCCTCCGTACACTGAATTCTAGTGGTTCTGTTTCCGAGCCCACTATTTGTCCTTCCTCCTCTACTATGTACGGGAACAGATCCCTAGCGATTTGAGCTTTGACCGCCACGGGGTTCCCAAGTTTCTTCGTAACTATTCTATACCCCCTGCCCCACCCATCCTGCTCGACTTCTTCACAAACTTTCATCCAATTTAATTCCTTTGCTCTAAGGATTTCTAAGTTTAATCTACTTCTTTTGACGCGGTAGTCATGTCTTGCTCTTAGAAATTCATCCTGAGACTTGTTCTTATGTGTTCTCGCCATTCTCCTCTTTGCTTACAGGCACTGCCTCCTATACGAGGCAATTTCCTCAGACCACCAAAAGGCAGGTTTCCTTTTCCTATTTTTCTCTCTACTACTCATAGCCTTTTCACATAGTTCTTGTATTCTTGTGATCAGTTCCTTCGGGGTAGCGGTTTCACTTAGTTGACCAACAATTTTGCAACCAATAATCTCCAAGTCCACAGCTTCTCACGAAGGCATTAGGCTAGCTATACTGATATTGCCCGCTGCGGCTTTGACCGACTTACCAACACCGTTTATATGGCACTACATTTTATACTAAAAATCCCTAGATATCCCTAAATCCTTTCCCCCATCTAGCTGCCGTGACTTTTGGCGTGTTCTTTTATTCATTGAAGATTTAATCGCTTTCACTAGAAAATCATCAAAGAACACTTTAACTCAATTTGTTCTTTTGTTCAGCATTTAGCGTAATTTGTGATTATTTGGCATTCATCAATCGCACGCAGTTTGCATGGAGAAATACTTGCTAACGATGAAACAATTAAAAAGATTTGAAAAAGAATGCCGCGGTAAATTGGAAATCTAATTTATAATCTATCACATGTCTTTTTAAAACTGTCAATCAATCGTCTTGGGTTTGCAAATTTTTTCAAAACTCTTGAAATTATCCATAGATTTGCAGGAAAACTAAGAAAAGATCCTTTTTTCCCTCAGCCACATCAAAAATTCCCAAGAACGGGAAAAATCCCTAAGCCTGACGACCCTGCATAATAAATGTTTTCCTTTGGCCTTCAACTGGGAAAACGAAGTAAACCCAGTTCGAAACAATCCAACACATAAAAGTATCTCTTTGAGGAAGGATGCATCTGCCCCAGAAGGGGATTCAAACTCACACTTATAATAGCCTGACCAAGCATCGAGCCCGTTGCTAGTGGACTCAACCAACTCGGTTATACAACCATTTACTAAAGAAATAATGAAATAAATCTAAAAATTCATGACAAGAAATTAATAACTAAAAATTCCCAACAGTTTCAAAAGTAATTATTAATGTCAACTGGCTCAGTTGATTGCTAGTTTTCCACGAACACCTTAGACAATTATTCAAAAAAAAATAATTCAAATAGATCTGAAAATCTCAAAAATATCACAGATAGGTATGAGACGTACTCAACAAAAAAGAAAGTACTTTAGTAAACAAAGAATCGGGGATAGAAAAATATAGAGCATACCACTTAAAAAATTGAGTTTTGTCATTTTGAAATTTCTGATGCTCTGTATATTTGATGACGATTTATTAATTTGACTAAGGCCTGGTTTATTCCCTTTCACTTTAACATTCAGTTTATTCCCATAGCAACAATTATGTGTACAATTGTTACTATGGCAATAAATCAGAGGATAACGTTAATTGAAAGTTAATAATCCGTGTCTTTGATCAATAGTTAAATTTTTGTAACGGCTTTCATTAACAAATACAAACATTTTCGCCGTCAATTCTAATTTCTGGAAAAAAATCCGCACTAAATTACTTGGCTTCGTTTGCAAAATATTCTAAGTAATAAAAATTACTTAAACAAATGGTATAAAGCAAATAGCAAATTACAACACATCTCTCACTAGACGACTTTGACTTGTTTCTCAGCGATTTTCTTTTTTCAGATATACTGATAGTTTCTGAAAATTCTGTAGAAAAAGTAGGGACAAATTTTAATATGAGTATAAAGTTCTCTAAAAAACGCAAACTTTATTCAAAATTGGCGGGAAAATTGTTGTTTTAAATTGTCAACTCTAGGGCCCTTTATAGAGAGAGTAAAAACATGAAGTGGCAAGTTGGTAGGTTCATGACGGAATAAAGAGTTGATTAATCAAAAGCGAATTGCTCTCTTTATAAATGGATTTAGTTTATTTAATTGGCCAGTTATTCCACCGTTAATCTTCCGAATTGACACTTCTGTCTTTGCTCTCTCTATAAAGGACTCTAGGCATCTGTGCCTTTAGTGAAGTGTAAATCTTTCTTACCTTCCCTGTAAATGTCAAGAGTCATGTAGCTATTTTAATAGGAGTAATAGATTAACTGGACGGCCGCCTAGATTAATAAAGGACCCAGTGCCATCAATACCAAGGGAGAGATTTATCCACAATGTAGTCCGACATTGTCCGATTTTATCTTCTGACCAGAGTGGCATCTCTCAATAAGATTTTTACCCAAAATGAAAATAAGGGTAGAAAAATTACCCCTTAGGTACTGATGTCATTTTATTACGAACAACTAGTGATGTAAAAATACGATATTTTATGATAAAATACGGTATTTTATGATAAGTTACGGTATTTTATCATGGAATACGGTATAATACACGTAGGGCTGTACAAAATATTTTAAAATACCGTATTTATTATAATATGCGAAGATGAAGCAAGAAGTGAAGTAATACTCAAAATATCAACTTAAGCAGACAAATAAGTAAATACTAGATGTTGTCAAGTTTCTATTTTTGTAGTAATGAAAAAAAGATTAAAAATTGTTGAAGTAGTTAATACAATTTCATTAAAATAAAATTACAAAAATGTCGAAATTTAGTTTCATTATTTTTAGTCAGAAATATCCGTCAATTTATTAACTGGATTAGAAAATTATCCATGAGTGCTTCTAATTATCGACAACTATAGCTAAACGGCAACACCACGACTGGTCCTTTATCCGGCCGGTCACGTTCTTATTGTTAGTTTAGAGCCATTTTTCTATTCCTAAAAGCAATACTGCCAACTTAACTCTCTGTGGGCTAGATTTTGCCCTTTTCTGCAATATTTAGCTCTACACATTGTCACTATTTCTGTGAGCTTATTCAAGTTTAATTTGGATGTATGCCATCTAGGGCTATCTGTCGTTCGAATCTCCAACTCCGGCGACTTCTGGGTTCTGAGTTCATTACCTTCCAGTTTTTAATGTTCTTCTTAATTTTGGTTGAATAGATTGTTTTATCTATGATCGATTCGCTTTCTGTTCTGTTAAAGGTCGGTGTGTTCCCTTAATTTTGCACTATGAAGTCCAACTCGTTGATCCATTCGTCTAGTATTTATCCTCTGATATCTAATCTATGGTCTCCCCAGTTTGGAGATTTGCTGTTAAAGTCTCCCATGGTTATCGTGTTTTTCCTATTTTTTCGGATGCTCTGTCCTAATTCGTCCAAATATCCCTCAAAGGTTTGCCTGTCTACATTTGGCGATATGTAACATGCATAATATGCTGTCCTTTCGATCTCGATCCAGGTGCATCCTTTCCCTTTACCACTCTTGCTTACTGGGTAGGAGTTGTTTGTAATTCTATAGTTCTCATCCTCGTACCACTAGCGTGTTGTTTGGTTCAGCTACCGTGGCCCTCCTCCGCCACTGTCACCTTACACTTACGTAACCTCATGAAGGCTACTCCGTTGGGAGTCTCTTTACAAATTACATACGACACGTACGGTCAAGTGACCGACGGGATATCGTGGCGCAAGAAATTTTAAACATTTTTTTTATTATAATTTATTTAAAGAAAAATGTAACGCGCAGGTGAGAAGCCCTGGGGATAAAGCTCTCATGTAAATACTTACCTACCATTTAAAAAAAAAAATTACGGTTAAGTATAACTTAACTTTTCAAATCAATTTCAAAAGAAAACCAAACACAAATGCTTGATTTAGTAGTACCATCAGCAATGGAACGCCGAAAAAGCTTGAGGAATATATTTCCCTAAGGACAGCAAATACCAGCGAAGCTATAAAAAATCAGTTTAGCATTACATTTTTTCAATGGTAATCCATCGCTTACAGTCTGCGGCGTTTTTTGAGGGGGCAAAAATAGCGCACAAAGACATCCTTGCTGGTTAACAAGTGGTGAACTTGAGGACACTCGTGCAGAAGTTCGCAGTGGCCGGTCGTGTTCGTCGGTGTTTCAGGACAACTCAGTTTCTTCGCGAACCTCTTATTGAATCCCAACTCATAGCCTCCTACTCGTAAAATGGTTTAACATACGAACTATTATGAATAAACTTAAAACCTAAGTACCTGGAGGCGATTTTAGGGTGCCATTTTTATTCAAGCAATCTTCCAACCACGGCATTAATAGTTTGAAGTGGTCCAGCTGAGGTCTTGCTGAAAATAAACGAAGGTATACCATTTAACAAAATAAAATACCACCTTTACCTGTCATTTTCTCGATAGTCGAATTGTTTGGAATTCGGTTGATTACTTGAATCTTGGAAGGTCGAAAAAATGTAGGACGTTGGGTACCATAGGAACGATAGACTGAAACAATTTGAGACTTATGTCTTGTCCATTTGGTATCGGAAGAAGGTCGATGGGCGTGATAGTCACCATAAAACAGGCCAGGACCAATGATATGTGAGTGTGACAATCTCGAGGAATGACCAAAATTATATCTAACGATAGAGCGAAACTGCTCTCTTCTTTTGAAACTCGTTTTGATAATCCGTTTAGGATCGACATTGCAATCGGTGGAATTTGGTTTTACGACAATCAAAGAACTAACTGGGGTAACAAATGAGTATTTTAGGGCCAAATCCAGGGCCTTCTTCTCGTTTTGAGCGATTTCTTCTTCCTCGTCCAGTAACTGTTGTATGGTCAGGTACGCCCAGAGTCGTTCCAAAGACGTTATCGGTCTTTCGATGGTGGGATGTAAGGTTACCGGGCCGATTCTACCTCTGCACATAATTCGAGGTAATTCTGGGAATGTAGACGTGTCTGAAATGTTACATAAGGTGTTATCCATACATTTTCCTCTTAGTCACTTACGTAGTTTTCCAGCGACTATGAGTTCCGATCCGCCAAAGTGAAGTGGGAATCTGGTTTTCGTCAAACTGGTCGCGTCTGGTACATATTCGAATTTGACCCCGCTGAGGAGGGGCGAGGCAATTTCCCTGTAGAAGTTCTCTAATTGCAGTGCAGCATCAGCTGCTTCGTAAATGTGTCGTGAGAAGCCGTGGTTCTTAAGCGATAATTTTTTTAGGAAATCCTTATCGGCGCTGTCCCCAAATGACATAGTGTAAATCGGAATTTGTTTATCGTTTCGTTTCGTTATCTAAACCATTATAAAAAATTGTCTGTTCCATTAGAAATTGCAATAACTTACGTCTTTTACTATTTGGTCTGTGCTAGTTACTCCAACAGTTGGTCCTCCGTCGGTCAAAAACATAATTATTGGTTGTGGTAGATACTCATGGTTTCCTTTAGCTCTTTCCGCCTCGATTAAATTTAGAGCTAGTTCTAGGGCTTCGTAAATATTACTTTTACCTCCGGCGCTCAAATTGAATATCTTTTTCTTGGCCTTTTTGATGTTGTCGGGGTGTCCTGGAAAGGCACGCGGGAAATTATCTGACCCGTACCTATCGGAGTTAATCAAGCTCAAGGTACTTGCGTTCCTCTTGAAATTCACGATGTGAAAATAATCGTTGGGATCCAGTTGCTCGAGGATCTTGGCCATGGCCTGTTTTGTTTGTTCCAATTTTTGGTTGCCCATGCTCCTGCTCGTGTCCAAAACGAACACGATAAATTTATTGAGCGGTTTGAATTCATTGGGTGCGAAGAAGTGAACGAAATACCCGTCCTTGACCAACACCTGAAAACGTGCAGCCTCGAAGCAGACTTCTTAAAACGTAACTGGGGGGTCTTACTTCTCCTCCTTGGGGATCTCTTTCTACGTCGTATTGCACGACGAATTGTCCTGACAGTCCTTTGGATGCGTCGGTCCCTAGATGCTTGGCGAACTCCTTTTGCCTCTCGACGTTTGGTTTGAATTGGACGAGGGCGGATTTTGAATCCAATCGGAAGACGCTTGCTCTCGGGTCTAAGTCGCTAATTTCGTTTTCCGAACGTAGGGGTGGGGTTTTGATAAACTTCAGTGGCATGGACTCGTTTATCATAACCTAAATTAGTGAAGGTTTAAAATAAATCGAATGGGAAAAAAAAGGGAGGTCAAAACTTTTAATTATTAATAAATTAAAAGAAAGCCAAGCTGTCATCTTTAGTGCTTACTGAAGATGGAAGCTTAGCTGCCGAAATACGTTATGGTAGATGGTCAAATGATTTTCATCCGGGAAGACAACCTACGCCCAAGTTGTTGGTTGCTGGTGCTTCATAGAGACTGTCTCTACAAAGGAGCAGCAGCAGCAACCAAAAGATCAACTGCGACAATAGTTGTTTTGCAACGAAGGTCCAAACTTCGACAAAAGAAAAATTTAATGAAGATGGGCAATGGCTGTGGAAGCTTTCAAGTTAATCTAAGAATCAATTTCCTTCGATTGGTTCTTCCAAATTGCACGCTCCTTTCATACGTTCGCAAGTTGCGTCCAACAAATCTGAGAGTAACAAATCGCGTAGTTGATTTTTGGGTGGGGATAAAAGCAACGCCCACTTTTTATTCGAAGGTTGCGTTGTGCTCGCGCAAGCGCTCCCAAGAGTAACAAATCATGTAATTGGCTTTTGGGTGGGGGTAAAAGTAACGCACGTCCACTTTTCATTCGTTTGTGTTGCGTTGTGCTCCAAATCGAGCGCTCCTATTGGTTAGTTTTCAGTTCAGTGGGAGAGCAGAAGTGGGAGTTGTGTGGGAATTGAAAATAAGTTATGTGAGTGGTTTCCCTTGGAAGCGGAGGGGGAAAATGGGCGTGCCTATAAACCGGTAACTTTCTTGATTACTACGATTGGTGAACGCGTTATAAACTTTAATTAAATTAATTAACACCTCACGACCCTTGCTACGTTAGAATATGCGTCGGATTTGGATTTATGCGTAATTTCAAACAACTTGCAATGTACTAACTAATACAGGTGATGGAATCTTACACTTACATTCACATACAAATCATTGACTGGTTGATTGGGTTGGATGTTGATGACTAATTCGTATTGATGGTCTTTAAGTCTCAACAGCTCCTCGTACTTCAACAGAAAAGTCGCTTTGCCTAGAGCCTCCACATTTACAGAAACCGTGAACTGATTGAATTCCCTTGCAGTTAAAGCAACGTAAGCTGCCCCTAAGCCCTTCGCAACAGCCTTAGGGAAAAACAAAACTATTACTTGAGAATCACTTTAAAAAAAAACCACCTTGTTACTTTCTCGTAAATATTTTTGGCTTTTTCTTTTTCCTTCACGTAAGCCTTGTAGCTCTGCCCTTTAATCACCATGGTAAATTCCGAAATGTAGGCTTTGACGGGGAGGATGATCGAGAACGTGGCTTGGCTCGTCACGTTATTCCAGTTTCGTACTTTGCTGGTGATGAGCGTGTAGGCGAATCGATTGGAGATGTTGCTTTCTATTCGCATCTCGTAAATCTTGGGGACCAGTTGATCACCAAAGTTCGCCCCCTAAGAAGCAAACTCGTAAGATTTTCGAGCTTCGTTTCGGTGAAGGAATTGGGGCAAACCTGAGGGTCACCTTCTTTGCCGTTGCTTGATGATTCGGTGGTGACCAGGAAGGAATAGCCCGAGCAGGACACGAAAAATAATGCCAACCAAATTGACTTCATCATTTTTGTAATCCTACTAAATTGAAATTAACTATTTCATTAATTTAATCGTAGCACGTAAATATGAGATATGGTTTACGAAACACTTTTGAACTTTCTTATTAACATTAGATAACTGGTAAAAATTCTGTATTAAACAGTACAAAAAAATAGACTTACTATTGCCTTCTTTCGGTCCGGTATTCGTTGCTGATTAATTAAAATATCACAATTGCTTTGATTTAGTTTACGTTATTTCCGGATGCAATAAATCGTAAAGCATCTTCACTGCGTAAAATGAGAAGAGCTTACGAGATACGTAGAATTTATCGCAGTTGTTAGAGTTATCTTCGATGTGCATCAACATCATTCGACTTACGAGAACCGCGAACATTCCATGGCAAGAACTTCTAAGAAACAAATTTGACGTGGCTTTCCAAGATTATCAAAAGGTCCTGATTTTTGTTTTTTTTAATACGTTGTTTTGACTCAGGTTAGTTAAATTAACTTTACATAAAATTTGCTTTATAGAAAATTAAGACCGACAAATGGAATAAATGGCATGAAAGTGGAAAAAAAAGGGTATCTCTTAATTAACCCTGTTTACTGTGGCTCGGAATTTACTAATTACTATAATTACTCGTTTATTTAAACATTATTCTTCATTGTCGGAGGCCGTAGTCCTCGAACTCAAAAGCTGTTGAAAGTGAATAAAAATGTACCCAAATTAAAAAAAAAAACAATATTAAGAATAATAATCGAGTGTACTAATTAGAACAGTCTAGGTGAAGGCAGTGTTGCCAAATTTACCGTTAAAGCAGTAGTTAATTCTATGTTTTTACTAAGGCTTCCGTGGCCGTTGCCCATAAGAGTTTTTTAAATTTGGGTGCATTTTTGCATTTTTAATTCAACAGCTCTTGAGGCCAAGGACTATGGCCTCCGACAATTAAGAATAATTATTAAATAAATACATTATTTGAATTGGCTTCCTGTTGGAACCGCGTGACGACTGCTTCTACTGCTGACGTTTCCTTCTCCCTTGCAGAAGAACTTCCTCAAGGCTGCTGCTGCTGCTGCTCAGTGATTAACGAGAAGTCTCATCGATAACGAGAAGTACCAGCAAACCACTAGCAGCAGCAACATCGCCAGCAGCAGCAGCATTAGCCCCGAGGAAGTTCTTCTGTAATGGAGAATGAAACGTTGGCAGTAGAAGCAGTCGTATTTTTAATCGTCGAAGGCCGCAGTCCTTGGACTCAAAAGCTATAGAAAGTGAATTAAAAATCCAAAAATGTATCCAATTTAAAAAAAAAAAAACGATATTAAGGGTAGTAGTCTATTATACCAAGTGGTTTTTTCAATTTTTATCAAGTCTTGCTATGGAATTTAGTCGGCATGTCTTAGCTTAGGTGTAAAACAGTATTAAGGAGTGCAATGACATACTTTTCACTTAAGCTAACACATGCCGTTCAAATTTCACGACAAGAGTTGATAAAAAATTGAAAAAATCGCTCGGAATTAACTGAAAAAGTCTAGATGAAGGCAGTGCTGCCAAATCTACCGCTAAAGCCGTAGGTAATTCTACGTTATGGGGTTCAATCAGTTTTCTTATTTGGAAATAAAATTATAAGCGTCATAATTAATCTTGTTTACTTTCGCCCGATTAATTACTCATTTATTTAATCATTCTTCATTGTCGGAGGCCGTCGTCCTTGGACCCAAAAACTTCCTTATCAAAGAATTTAGAGAAGGGCGACGTCACTTGAGTCAACCAAATTCGAATTTCTCTGCTCGCGCGAAGCTTCTAAACGAAAAATAGTCACCACTAGGTGGCGAAGAAGTCTCAGACGTGCAACATATGCGAAATATTCTGCCGTTGGCTCCACTTGTCGACTCAGTAGAGAAGGTACGAATTCGTTGAATCAGTGTTTCCTACGGAGACAGCCTGTGATGAGAACAAAACGTAATTCTATGCTTGGGACAGAGCTCTTATATCTTAAGTCACGTTTTGAATCTCATCTCTGCAATATAAGATTTCCGTTTCGGTTTAAATGTAAGAATTTACTATCCCATAGAGTAGGGAATTTAAGTTATTTGTAGTCGTAGACAAAGTATAGTATACGACTCGCTATAATGGCTCTAATGGCTGTGAATTAAAAATCTAAAAATGTACCCAAATGAAAAGAAAAACGATATTAAGGGTAGTAGTCGATTATAGCAAGTGATTTTTAAATTTTTTTTACCAATTCTTGCCATGGAATTTGGTCGGTATGTCTTAGCTTTACTGTATTTACAGTATCAAGGAGTGCAATGATGTCCTACTTTTCACTTAAGCTAAGGCATGTCGTCCAGATTTCACGGCAAGAGTTGAAAAAAAATTTTAAATATCACTCAGTATTAATTGAAAAAGTCTAGGTGAAGGGAGTGTTGCCAAATCTACAGCTAAGGCAGTAGGTAATTCTACGTTATGGGGTTCCATCTAACGTGTTTCAGTTTTAACCCATATATATATAATTTCATTTAGTTTTCTTATTTGGGAATACAATCACATTGGAAATTATGAGTGACAAATGGAATAAATTCCAAAAAAGTAAAAAAAGGCATCTTGTTTACTGTGGCCCGAAATTTACTAATTACCCATTTATTTAATCATTATTCTTCATTGTCGGAGGTCGTGGTCCTTGGACCCAGAAGCTGTTAAAAGTGAATTAAAAATGCAGAAATGTAACCAAATTAAAAAAAAAAAAAACGTAGTAAGCATAATAATAGAGTACAGTGGAAGCTTTTATAAGCGGACGCCGACGGTTCCAACTTTTTTTGTCCGCTTGTGGGAGCTATCCGTTTATAAGAAAGCTTAAGCGAAGTAATATCCAAAATTTTGGTTACAGAAAAATTATTCGTTCATGAGAGCCATCCACTTATGAGAACTGTCCGTATGGAGAGAACTTTCACTGTATATTAATTAGAAAACCCTAGCTGAAGGCAGTATTGCCAGATTCTACGTTTTGGGGTTCCATCTACCAGTTTTAACACATTAATCGACCGTGTTTTATTTATAATAAATCCTGTTTACTGTGGCTCGGAGTTTACTAATTACGAATTACTTAATTATTTAATTATTATTATTCATTGTCGGAGGCCCTAGTCCTTGGACTCAAAAGCTGCAGAAAGTGAATTAAAAAGGCAAAAATGTCTCTAAATTAAAAGAAAACGACATTAAGGATAATAATCGAGTATATTAATTACAAAAGTCGTCTAGGTGAAGGCAGCGTTGCCAGATCTACGGCCTAAAGTCGTAGGTAATTCTACGTTTTGGGATCTCATCTACCGTTCTGCAATTTTAACACAATAATCTACCGTTTTTTATTTTTATTTTGATTTTTAGTAAAAATAATTTCAATTAGTTTTTTTTTATTGAGAAATCATAAGCAGAAATCATAAGCGACAAACGGAACAAATCGCATAAAATTAAAAGGAATAATAATAATTAAGTCTGTCTACAGTGCTTCGGAATTTACTAATTACTTATTTAATCATTATTCTTCATTGTCGGAGGTCCCAGTCCTTGAACTCAAAAGCTGACGTAAGTTAATTAAAAACGCAAAAATGGCCTCAAATAAAAAACGATATTAACGATGATACTCGATTATATTAATTAGAAAACTCCAAGTGTTGTCAGACTGGCCCCTAAAAGCAGCAGATAATTCTACGTTTTGAGGTTTCATCTACTATTCTTCAGGTTTGACACATTAGTCTACTGTTTTTTTTATAATTACTTTATTTTTTTTAAATTTCAATCAGTTTTTTTATTTGAAAATACATTGGACGAATGGAATAAATCGCATCATTATTCTTCATTGTCGGAGGCCAAAGTCCTTGGCCTCAAGAGCTGTTGATTTAAAAATGCAAAAATGTACAAGAAAAAAAAACGTATTAAAGACTTTCCCCGGGGGTTTGTCCAAATAGATCTTGAGAGTGATTTAAGTTGCCTAATCTCCAGGGAAGTATCAGTCCATTCGACCGATCGTTTCTAGTTGTGCGTGGGCGTCAGTTAGCAGTTCTCACGCGTTAAGGTTTCTCTATCCATACGATCGTTTACTTCACCGTATGTTAATGGCCACTTATCTGAAGGAGAGTCAGTATTTTATGTGCTGCCCTCTTTTAGCGCACTGTTATAGTACTACACTTCACAACCATTCGGAAAAAGGATTTGGCAAACATCCTTTGAATTCCTTCCTAAGCCGTCACGGCTTATTGTTTATACATTTAAAAAGCAAGCAGTCACGCCCCCCCTTGAGACGTGCAGCCCTCTCCAGCGTTTTCCTTTGGACAAGCTGTCCAAATAGGTCTTGAGAGTGATTTAAGTTGCCTAATCTCCAGGGAAGTATCGGTCCATTCGACCGATCGTTTCTAGTTATGTGTGGGCGCCAGTTAGCAGTTCTCACGCGTTAAGGTTTCTTTATCCATATGATTGTTTACTTTGCCGTAAGTAGTTAATGGCCACTTATCTGAAGGAGAGTCAGTATTTCGTCTGAACTATTTCCTCGTTCCTGATACTATGATTTTTATTTTATTTTTTCTGTGCACCATAAAAGCCCTAAGCTGTCTAATAGGGATGTCAGATTGACTAGGTCAGTAATCATGAGATTTTATTGTTCAGAAAGCAATAGGCAGCCATATTATAATTTCAATAAATACCAATTCCAGTTGGCACCTGAACTGTTTCAAGCACAAATAAAATTCGGGATTTTCGTTTTCCGCGAACGATTTTTGAATAGTTTTTGAATATTTATAGTGTATTAGAAGTGCCGCTACGAGAACTAATAAAAACCAAATTCTTCACAAGTTTGGCTATTAGCAGTTCAGTTCGATGTCACTACCTACTTATGTTGTCTACATGTTATATATGTTGTTTTTGAAAGCATGAGATCTGGTATGTTCGTCGGGGAAGTGTTAGGCTGGTTATTTAAGTATTGCCTGCTGCGACTGACTTATCAGATGTTTTCCTCCTTCAGCATTCACCTTACAAATTGGGGAAACACAGAAAACCCAGTACGAAGGAGCCGGTATGAATCCGAGACACAATCCCACACATAAGTCCTCTATCTTTCGCATAGAACCCATATGCGCCTGGATGGAATTCGAACCCACACCTATACTTGTTCGACCAAGCAAAACAATTGTCAGTCACCCTGTATGTTGTCCTTTTTTACCACCGATAACATCCCATATTTTTAACTTATGTCTATCCAAGGGAATGGTTCAACATTTAAAATAAAATAAAATAAAATAAAAATGTTTTTATTGATTGATTCGATCAATAGAAATTAATATAAGCCACGCACTAGGCGATTGTAGAAAAGACTAGCCATTTACTCTTCTTCTACGGACAGCAAACACCAGCAAACCTGCAAAGAACCCAAACTGAGATCAAGCAACCTCCTCGTTACTTCGTGCTTACCGTTTATGACGTCTGTTAAGGGGGCAAAAGTAGCGCACGAATGTGTCTTCGGTGGTCAACAAGTGGTGCACCTGGGGGCACGCGTGCAGGAGTTCGCAATGGCCTGTGGTATTCGTCGGCGTTTCTAAGCAACTTGGTCTTTTCGAGATCGTCGCATTCAACCCCAATTCAAAACCACCTGCTCGCCAAAAATTACAATAAACTCCCCAGCACGTTACAGTAAGCGAAAAATTACCTGGTGGCGATTTGAGGGTGCCGTTTTCGTTCAAGCAATTCGCCAACCACGGGAGCGCAGATTTTAGGTCGTTTAATTTATTGTCGTCGGGGTCATGGTCGGTTTCGTCTGTATGATCAAGTCGCAATGATAAAGTTGGATCGGCTTCGGGTGCGATTAACCTTCTAGTGGGAGCATACCTTGGTATTGATCCGAAACCTGCGACGTTATCTAAACGAGGGTGAAATAGTGCTCTATTTGAAGCAATAGGTACACTTGGCATTGCATTGTAAGCCAAAAAACTTCTGTATCCAGAATGAGGTGCTGGACTTGATGGAGGACCTTGAATACCAGGGAGACCCCAATTGCTCGATTGGCCTCCACGTCCCATCAATGAAATGCCTGAAATTGCATGCACTCCTTGAGTTTGGAATTGCTTTGAAGCTATAATTGGATTGAAATAAACATGATGATGCAGATAACTTTTTTGTCACTTACCTTTATCAGCTGCTTCGGTTTCGATATTGGAATCAGTGGAATTTGGTTTGACGACAACCAACGAGCTGACTGGTGTGACAAATGAGTATTCCAGTGCGAGCTCCAAGGCTCTCTTCTCGTTCGCTGTTTTGTTGAGGGCTGTTTCTTTCTCGTCCAGTAACTGTTGTATGGTCAAGTAAGCCCAGAGTCGTTCCAAAGATGTGATCGGTCTTTCAATGGTGGGGTGCAATGTTATTGGGCCGGTTCTGGCTGTGCATATGATTCGGGGTAATATCGGAAACTCATCTGAAATATTAGGGGGCGTTATAAATGCGCTTTCGCCTTGTCCTTGTGACTCGTGTAGCTTTCCGGTCACTACGATTTCAGATCCTCCAAAGTGAAGTGGGAATTTGGTTTTCGTCAAACTGGTTGCATCAGGGACATATTCGAACTTGACCCCGCTGAGGAGGGGCGAGGCGATTTCTTTGTAGAAGTTTTGCAATTGCAAAGCAGCGTCGGACGCTTCGTAAATGTGTCGGGAGAAGCCCTGGTTCCTCTGCGATAATTTTTTAAGGAAATTCTTATCGGCGTAGTCCCCGAACGATAAGCTGTAGATTGGGGCCTGCTCGTTGTTTCGATTTGTTATCTGGAAAGGAAGCGAAAATGATCGTGACCCTTCCAAATTTTAAGCCGATAATTACATCTGTTATAATTCGCTCTGTGTAAGTAACTCCAACAGTTGGGTCTCCGTCAGTCAAAAACATAATTATGGGTTGGGGTAAGTACTCATGTTTTCCGCTGGTTTTTTCAGCTTCGATCAGGTTTAGGGCGATTTCCAACGCTTCGTAAATGTTGGTACCACCTCCATCGTGCAAATCTAATATCACTTCTTTGGCCTTCTTGATATTGTCGGGGTTTCCGGAGAAGGCATTAGGGAAAGGTATGTTCTGCGAAATAAACTTGACGATGTTCTTTTTGTTTTCTTACGTAAGTAATGGTACGTACTGTATAATCCACGGAGTTTTGTACCGTTCTGTACCAGCCGAACTGCCTCGGAGTTTCGCTGTTATTCTTCGGATCAAGTATATTCCAGACTTTCGTGTTCGTTTCGAAGTCAACGATGTGGAAATAATCATTGGAATCTAATTGCTCGAGGATTGTAAGCATGGCCTGTTTCAACTGGGTAATTTTTTGGCCGTACATGCTCCCGCTCGTGTCCAAAACGAATATGATGAATTTATTCAACGGCTTGAGTTCGCTGGGTGCGAAGAAATGAACGAAGTAGCCGTCTTTGACCAACACCTGAAAACATCCACTATCGAAGACGACTTCTTAAAAAAGACGTAACTGAGGACTTACTTCTCCTCCTTGCGGATCTCTTTCTACGTTGTATTGCACGACGAATTGCCCTGACAGTCCTTTGGATGCGTCGGTGCCAAGATGCCTGGCGAACTCCTTTTGCCTCTCAATGTTTGGTTTGAATCGGACTAGGGCGGATTTTGAATTCAATGGGAAGATGCTTGCTCTTGGATCTAAGTCGCCGTCGGCTTTGCTAATCTCGTTGCCCGAACGCAGAGAGGCGGTTTTGACGAATTTTAGGGGCCTCGACTCGTTTATTAGGACCTAAAGATTTTCTTTTTTGTTTTGTTTGAAATTTAAAAAAGGATGCACTTACGTCCACATACAAATCATTGACTGGCTGATTGGGATGGATGTTGATGACCAATTCGTACATGTTGTCTTTAAGCCTCAGCAGTTCCTCGTATTTCAGTAAGAAGGTCGCTTTGCTAAGAGCTTCCACGTTCACCGAAACCGTAAACCGGTTGGACTCCCTCGCGGTTACAGCAACGTGAGCTGCCCCAAATCCGCTCGCGACAGCCTTGGACAGGACAGGAAATTATGAATCGCCCCCCAAGAAAGTCTGCGGCGAGGCTTACCTGGTTGTATATGTTTCTGGCCTCCTCTTTTTCCTTCACGTAGGCCTTGTAGCTTTTCCCCCCGATCACCATCACGAATTCTGAAATGTAAGCTTTGTCGGGTAGGATGACCGAAAAAGTGGCTTCACACGCCACGTCGTTCCAGTTTCGCACTTTGCTTGTGACGAGCGTTTGGGCAAATCGATTGGAGACGTTGCTTTCGATTTGCATCTCGTAAATCTTGGGGACCAGTTCGTCGCCGAAATTTTCCTCCTAAGAAGAGTTGTATTCAAGCTTCGTTTTAGAGACGTAATCGTGCATACCTTGGGGCCCCCTTCTTTGCGACGGTTTGATTCGGTGGTGATTACGAAGGAGCCTTCATTTCCTGATGCGAAATCCTCAGCGAAGCAGCATAGGAGACATAAAGCCAGCCAGATCGACTTCGACATTTTCGTAAAGCTGTGCAATATTTGGTCGTGAATGAAAACTAATTTAATTTATCATTTGGACTTTAAGATAACCGACTGTGTTCAAAATTAAATAGCAGCAATAAAACAGAACGTCTTGACCTACTTGTTTGCTTCAGGTCAAAAGTTTGTTGATGATTAGATTATTTAATTTACTGTGATTTTGTGTCTTACCTCTCGATGTAAAACGCACTCGCAAATCACTGATCTTCTTCTACTGAATAAAAAACTTACAAACTTGCTCTTTTATATGTACTTATGTGGAAGTTATCAGTCGCAAGAGTTATGTGTGTTTTCAATGCGTAATGTCGCTTCTGTTATGTGAACTGCTGATATCTAATTGCAGGAATTGTTTAATAAACAAATCTGCCGGGCTTTTCCAGATAATTAGGATGTCGTCAGTGTTTTTAGTTTTGAAGGCATCACTTAGAACTTGCCGTTCTAATTGAAAATATTTTTGTAAACAGAAAAATGTATACAGAAATCATAGCTTTATTTTGTGCGGTTAACAATACGCAAGCTATTGGAAAGACCGATTATTATTTTCGAATGTAAAATACTGAAAAATATATAAGAGCAGCAAAACAAACACGTGTATACTCAACAGTAAAAGTATCAACTGGTTGAGTTGGAGCAAGAGTTCCCATGGTGTTAAATTATGACATTATATAAATTTGGGGAAAATCGTTGTCTAAATTGCCAAAAGTTCAAAATCATATGGTTGACAGCGCTTTCTCCTAATAAAACAAAAAAGATAAACCCCACCATTACCTGTGGTATCTGTGGTACTGCTATTGTCTTAATAATTATGCATTCCCATAAAAGTAATCTGCTATATAAAGTGTAAATATGTTATTCTTGTAATTTGAATGGATGTGCTAGAATGTCATCAATTCGCCAGCATTCAGGAACGAAGTGAATTAATTCATTCTGTGTAAGGAGGGAAGGACTATAAGACTATTCGCTAAAGAAAAAAGGAATAAAAATAAAGAAGTTAAGATTAGATACAACAAAAATAAAGAAGTTAAGATTAGATACAACAAAATAACCATAAACGACGAAATGGAACGAATTATTTCATAAACACCTGTAGCCAAACTTCACAGTCTCAATTACGTTTCTTCAAGTTATTGTCTTGATATTTTCTTGGACGTGATTGAAATTTAATATTTAATAAGTACTCGTTAACAGATGGCATTTCAAACTACTCGGTTCGCTCGCAAAAATGAGACGAAATTAAAAAGTTTCCTCCAAATCCCAAGAGATGGCGCTGCAATATATATACTCTGTACAGGATGATTTTTTAAATTTTTTATCAACTCTTGCCATGGAATTTTAACGGCATGTCCTAGCTTTACTGTAAAATAGCTTTAAGGAAGTGCAACGACGTACTTTTTAAGTCGTTAAAAATCGTTCTGTATAATAAATATAAAAATCGAAAGGTGATGATGAATCGTCTTTAAATGCGATAAAATTCGACAATTAATTGGAAATTATCGATTTTTTCTCTGTAAATCTAGAACAGACGATATTTCAAGCAACTCAGGTGAAAATGCGGGAAAACTGAAAGCTTTCGCCAAGCCCCGAGAGATGGCGCTGCAACACATATTGTATAACATTGAAATTTGCATAATATTTGCACTTTTACGCGAATCAGATCATTGCTGCTTTATTTGGATTCTAGGTGGTATTTGCGTGTAATTTAATTTCTTCAACTTGACTTTTTACAAAACCCGGTTCGCAGGACTGAAATTCTTAACTAATTTCCTTCTCATAGAAACATGTTTTGTTAATTGGACCACAGATGTCGCTCAGATTTTAGAATTTTTGTGACGCAGCAGAAGCTCAAGTTCTGTAATTGCTATAGAACAAAAGTCACTCGTCAATGAACGACATTTGAAACAATTTGGGGCGCTGGTGAAACCGTGGGGAAATTGAAAGCTTCCGCCAAGTTCCAAGAGATGGCGCTGTAAAACATATATGGTGTAATACTTGACTTCTATCAGAAACCAGTTCGCAGGATCGAAATTAAAAAATCAAAAAATTAGGTTTGAGTCATGTTGGAATTCGACGAAATTCGAATACTGGGAATAACTAGCTTTTTTTCTCTTAGAAAAATATTTTGTTCATTGAATTACAGATGTCGCTCAGAAATTAGGAAATTTTGCGACGTAGCGGAAGCTTAAGCTCTTTTAATTCTAAAACAAATGTCATCCGTTAACAGACGGCATTTCAAACAACTGAGGTCGTTGGTGAGAATGCGAGAAAATTGAAAACTTTCGCTAAGTCCCCAAGAGATGGCGCTGCAAAACATATCTCATATAGCATTAGAATTTGAACAACATTTAAACGTTCATGCGAATCAGACCATTTCCGCTTGATTTAGCTTCTAGGTAGAATCTGCGTACAATTTAATTTCTTGACTTGACCTGAGTCCACTCAAAATCCGGTTCGTAGGACCTAAATTGAAAAGTCTAAAGGTAAATTTCATGGATTATGTTTAAATTCGACGAAATTTGACTGTTTTTCTCTTTCAAAAATGTTTTACTTCTAAGCAACAGATATCGCTCAGTGAACGTACGCTTAATGGCGATGGAATGAAAAAGCGAGCAAATTGGGGAAAACTAAAACAAAAAACTAACATACTATAGAAGAAGCGAACATTTGATAACGAAACAGGCGAAGGAAAAGGACATCGATTGCGACCAAAAGAATCAAACAAATAAATATAAATAACACTCAAAACAAAGAAAACAGTAGAACTAAACACCAGAAAAATTATGAGAGAAACGAATATTATAGTTAACATACAGAAAGAATGGAAGATAGAACATGGAACGTTAGGAGCATAGCGGGAAAAGAGATGGAACTGGAAGAAAAATTCGAAGAAATGGGATTGCACATATTATCAATAACAGAAACAAAGAAGAAGGGACAAGGCATAACAAAAATGTCAAGAGGAAATACAGTAATATATAGCGGAACACAAAAAGAAAAAAGAGCAATAGCAGGACTGGGTTGCATAGTGAACCAGAAGAAGAACAAATACAAAATTGGAAAGCAATATCAGAAAGAACTATACGAAAGAGATAGCAAACAACAAACAACAATCGTGACTGTATATGGTCCGAATGAAGACGACAAAACTGAAAACAAAGACAAATTTTGGGAAGACCTAACAACAATAACAGAAGAAGCCAAAGGTAAGATAAGACTTCAACATTAGAGTGGAAAAAAGACATAAAACATAAATAAAGTGACAGGTAGCCACGGAGAAGAAACAAGAAACAATAATGGAAAAAGAATGCTATAGAGGAATAAGCCTAATAACCACTATCATGAAAATATTCGAATAGATACTTGAAAAACGAATAAGAGAGGAAGTCGAAGACACCTTTAACGAGGCGCAAAGTGGATTTAGGACAGGAAGAAGCGCACAAGACCATATCTTTACGATCAAATAACTAACGCAAAAGAGACTACAAGAGAAGAAGAAAACATACTTAGCTTTTATTCATACAAAGTTTACAAATGGGCTTGGTCTTGGTGGAGTGATGTTAATCAATATACCTTTTTATCCTTTTCTTATTCTTCTTTCTTTTCAATTCTTGGTTTTTCTTGATAGCACTGGTTGACTGATTAGCCTTAATGTGTATAAAGTATCTATAATGATACATCTTCTCATAGAAGTGATAGGAAAAAAGATCCTATTTGGCAACATTTTATTGAAAAGTCGTGTAAATCTGCTGGAAAAAGAGGAAGTAAAGCTGCTTGTAAAAATGCTAGGGCTTGTGGAACGTATGAAAAACCACTGGGAAAAATGTGCTTCAAGTAATATAGAAAAAGAAACAAATGGGATACACGATGAAGGTTCTGCCGAACGTCTTTAGAAGGAAAATGGAATAAGAATAAATAAAATGAAAAGGAATTTGGGAAACTCGGTTACTTCATTCCTCAGATTCTTCATCAAATAAATCAATGCCATTGGAACAAATGGGATACGTGATGAGGGTTTTACCGAAAAAAAATGGAATGAGTTCTTGGCTTCCGGTTGGAACCGCGTGTCTCGGATTTCTTTACTGCCGACGTTTCGTTCTTCGTTGCAGAAGAACTTCCTCAGGGCTGCTGCTGGTGGTGATGCTGCTACTACTGCTGCTATTGGTCTTGTTGCTGCTTCGCGTTAGTCGTTGAGAGTCTCAATAGACCTTGAGAGTGATTTAAGTTGCCTAATCTCCAGGGAAGTATCAGTCAATTTGACCAACGTTTCTAGATGTGCGTGGGCGCCAGTTAGCAGTTCTCACGCGTTAAGGTTTCTTTATCCATATGATCGTTTACTTTGCCGTATGTTAATGGCAACTTATCTGAAGGAGAGTCGGTATTTTATGTGCTGCCCTCTCTTAGCTCACTATTATAGTACTACAGTTCATAACCATTCGGAAAAACGATTTGGCAAACATACTAACATACTTTAGTTTAATTTTTTTGAATCCCTTCCCAAACCGTCACAGCTTATTGCTTATACATTTAAAAAGCAAGAAGTCACCGCCCCCCCCCCTCCTTGAGACGTGCTGCCCTGTTCACCGTTTTCCCCTGGGGCTTGTCCAAATAGATCTTCAGAGTGATTTAAGTTGTCTAATCTCCAGGGAAGTATAGGTCCATTCGACCGATCGTTTCTAGTTGTGTGTGGGCGCCACTTAGCAGTTCTTACGCGTTAATGTTTCTCTATCCATATGATCATTTACTTTGCAGTAAGTTAATGGCCACTTATCTGAAGGAGAGTCAGTGTTTCGTCTGAACTATTTCCTCGTGCCTGTTACTGTGATTTTTATTTTATTTTTTCTGTGCGCCATAAAAGCCCCAAGCTGTCTACTAGGGATGTCAGATTGACTTAGAAGTAATCATGAGATTTTATCGTTCAGAAAGCAATAGGCAGCCATATTATCATTTCAGTAAAGCTGAACTAATCGAAGCACAAATAAAATTCGGGATTTTAGTTTTCCGGAAACGATTTTGAATATTTATAGTGTATTAGAAATGCCGCGAAGAAAGCTAATAAAAACCAAATTCTGCCCAAGTTTGGCTATTAGCAGTCCAGCTTCGATGTTACTACCTACTTATGTTGTCTACATGTAATAGTTTGAAAGTATGAGATCTGGTATGTTCGTCGGGGAGGTGTTAGGCTGGTTATTTAAGTATTGCCTGCTGCGACCGAGTTATCAGATGTTTTCCTCCTTCGGCATTATAAAGGAGCAGTATAAAGGAGCCGGTATGAATCCGAGACACAATCCCACAAATAAGTACTCTATCTTTCGCTTAGAACCCGTATGCGCCTGAGTGGGATTAGAACCCACACCTATAGTTGTTCGACCAAACGTCCAGTCCGTTCCCAGCGGATCCAACCACCTCGGCTAAGCAACTACCAACTATTCGATAGTAAAACGAAAATGAGATGTGTGACGCGTATCAAGATCACTTTGTATGTAGTCATTAAAATAATAATCATAAAACGTTATGCGGCAATTTACTGCTGCATTCATAAAACGTGACGTTGTATTTCGTACGCTGTGCCGTAGCATGCTTAGAGTAAATTTTTAATTAATTTTAAACTGTTTTTCTTCCGCGTTTTTCCTTGGTAGAACAATTGTCAGTCACCCTGTATGTTGTCCTTTTTTACTACCGATAACAACCCATATTTTTAACTTATGTCTATCCAAGGGAATGGTTCAACATTTAAAATAAAATAAAATAAAAATGTTTTTATTGATTGATTCGATCAATAGAAATTAATATAAGCCACGCACTAGGCGATTGCAGAAAAGACTAGCCATTTACTCTTCTTCTACGGACAGCAAACACCAGCAAACCTGCAAAGAACCCAAACTGAGATCAAACAACCTCCTCGTTACTTCATGCTTACCGTTTATGACGTCTGTTAAGGGGGCAACAGTAGCGCACGAATGTGTCTTCGGTTGTCAACAAGTGGTGCACCTGGGGGCACGCGTGCAGGAGTTCGCAATGTCCTGTGGTATTCGTCGGCGTTTCTAAGCAACTCGGTTTTTTCGAGAACGTCGCGTTCAACCCCAATTCAAAACCACCTGCGTGCCAAAAATTACAATAACTCCCCAGCACGTTACAGTAAGCGAAAAATTACCTGGTGGCGATTTGAGGGTGCCGTTTTCGTTCAAGCAATTCGCCAACCACGGGAGCGCAGATTTTAGGTCGTTTAATTTATTGTCGTCGGGGTCATGGTCGGTTTCGTCAGTATCATCAAGTCGCAATGATAAAGTTGGATCGGCTTCGGGTGCGATTAACCTTCTAGTGGGAGCGTACCTTGGTATTGATCCGAAACGTGCGACGTTATCTAAACGAGGGTGAAATAGTGCTCTATTTGATGCAACAGGTACACTTGGCATTGCACTGGAAGTCAAAAAACTTCTGTGTCTAGAACGAGGTGCTGGACTTGATGGAGGACCTTGAATACCAGGGAGACCCCAATTGCTCGATTGGCCTCCACGTCTCATCAATGGAATGCCTGAAATTGCATGCACTCCTTGAGTTTGGAATTGCTTTGAAGCTATAAACATGATGATGCAGATAACTTTTTTGTCACTTACCTTTATCAGCTGCTTCGGTTTCGATATTGGAATCAGTGGAATTTGGTTTGACGACAACCAACGAGCTGACTGGTGTGACAAATGAGTATTCCAGTGCGAGCTCCAAGGCTCTCTTCTCGTTCGCTGTTTTGTTTAGGGCTGTTTCTTTCTCGTCCAGTAACTGTTGTATGGTCAAGTAAGCCCAGAGTCGTTCCAAAGATGTGATCGGTCTTTCAATGGTGGGGTGCAATGTTATTGGGCCGGTTCTGGCTGTGCATATGATTCGGGGTAATATCGGGAAATCATCTGAAATATTAGGGGGTGCACTTCCGCTTTGTCCTTGTGACTCGTGCAGCTTTCCGGTCACTACGATTTCAGATCCCCCAAAGTGAAGTGGGAATTTGGTTTTCGTCAAACTGGTCGCGTCAGGGACATATTCGAACTTGACCCCGCTGAGGAGGGGCGAGGCGATTTCTTTGTAGAAGTTTTGCAATTGCAAAGCAGCGTCGGAAGCTTCGTAAATGTGTCGTGAGAAGCCCTGGTTCCTCTGCGATAAGTTTTTAAAGAAATTCTTATCGACGTAGTCTCCGAACGATAAGCTGTAGATTGGGACCTGCTCGTTGTTTCGATTTGTTATCTGGAAAGGAAGCGAAAATGATCGTGACCCTTCCAAATTGTAAGTCGATAATTACATCTGTTATAATTCGATCTGTGTAAAAAACTCCAACAGTTGGGTCTCCGTCAGTCAAAAACATAATTATGGGTTGGGGTAAGTACTCGTGTTTTCCGCTGTTTTTCTCAGCTTCGATCAGGTTTAGGGCGATTTCCAACGCTTCGTAAATGTTGGTAGCACCTCCATCGTGCAAATCTAATATCACTTCTTTGGCCTTCTTGATATTGTCGGGGTTTCCGGAGAAGGCATTAGGGAAAGCTATGTTCTGCGAAATAAACTTGACGATGTTCTTTTTGTTTTCTTACGTAAGTAATGGTACGTACTGTATAATCCACCGTTGTGTACCTGCCGACCTGCCTCGGAGTTTCGCTGCTATTCTTCGGATCAAGTATATTCCAGACTTTCGTGTTCGTTTCGAAGTCAACGATGTGGAAATAATCATTGGAATCTAATTGCTCGAGGATTGTAACCATGGCCTGTTTCAATTGGGTAATTTTTTGGCCGTACATGCTCTCGCTCGTGTCCAAAACGAATATGATGAATTTATTCAACGGCTTGAGTTCGCTGGGTGCGAAGAAATGAACGAAGTACCCGTCTTTGACCAACACCTGAAAACATCCACCATCGAAGACGACTTCTTAAAAAAGACGTAACTGAGGACTTACTTCTCCTCCTTGCGGATCTCTTTCTACGTTGTATTGCACGACGAATTGCCCTGACAATCCTTTGGATGCGTCGGTGCCAAGATGCCTGGCGAACTCCTTTTGCCTCTCAATGTTTGGTTTGAATCGGACGAGGGCAGATTTTGAATTCAATGGGAAGATGCTTGCTCTTGGATCTAAGTCGCCGTCGGCTTTGCTAATTTCGTTGCCCGAACGCAGAGAGGCGGTTTTGACGAATTTTAGGGGCCTCGACTCGTTTATTAGGACCTAAAGATTTTCTCGTTTGTTTTGTTTAAAATTTAAAAAAAGGATGCACTTACATCCACATACAAATCATTGACAGGCTGATTGGGATGGATGTTGATGACCATGTTGTGTACATGTTGTGTTTAAGCCTCAGCAGTTCCTCGTATTTCAGTAAGAAGGTCGCTTTGCTAAGAGCTTCCACGTTCACCGAAACCGTAAACCGGTTGGACTCCCTTGCGGTTACAGCAACGTGAGCTGCCCCAAATCCGCTCGCGACAGCCTTGGACAGGAAATTATGAATCGCCCCCCAAGAAAGTCTATAACGGCTTACCTGGTTGTATATGTTTCTGGCCTCCTCTTTTTCCTTCACGTAGGCCTTGTAGCTTTTCCCCCCGATCACCATCACGAATTCTGAAATGTAAGCTTTGTCGGGTAGGATGACGGAAAAAGTGGCTTCACGCGCCACCTCGTTCCAGTTTCGCACTTTGCTTGTGACGAGCGTTTGAGCAAATCGATTGGAGACGTTGCTTTCGATTTGCATCTCGTAAATCTTGGGGACCAGTTCATCGCCGAAATTTTCTTCCTAAGAAGAGTTGTATTCAAGCTTCGTTTTAGAGAAGTAATCGTGCACACCTTGGGGCCCCCTTCTTTACGACGGTTTGATTCGGTGGTAATTACGAAGGATTCTTCATTTCCTGATGCGAAATCCTCAGCGAAGCAGCATAGGAGACATAAAGCCAACCAGATCGACTTCGTCATTTTCGTAAAAATGTGCAATATTTGGTGGTGAATGAAAACTAATTTAATTTATCATTTGGACTTTAAGATAACCGACTGTGTTCAAAATTAAATAGCAGCAAAAAAACAGAACGTCTTGACCTATTTGTTTGCTTCAGCTCAAAAGTTTGTTGATGATTAGATTATTTAATTTACTGTGATTTTGTATCTTACCTCTCGATGTAAAACGCACTCGCAAATCACTGATCTTCTTCTACTGAATAAAAAACTTACAACTTGCTCTTTTATATGTACTTATGTGGAAGTTATCAGTCGCAAGAGTTATGTGTGTTTTCAATGCGTAATGTCGTAGCGGAAGCTTAGGCTCTTTTAATTCTAAAACAAATGTCATCCGTTAACAGACGGCATTTCAAACAACTGAGATCGTTGGTGAGAATGCGAGAAAATTGAAAACTTTCCCTAAGTCCCCAAGAGATGGCGCTGCAAAACATATCTCATATAGCATTAGAATTTGAATAACATTTAAACGTTCATGCGAATCAGACCATTTCCGCTTGATTTAGCTTCTAGGTAGAATCTGCGTACAATTTAATTTCTTGACTTGACCTGAGTCCACTCAAAATCCGGTTCGTAGGACCTAAATTGAAAAGTCTAAAGGTAAATTTCATGGATTATGTTTAAATTCGACGAAATTTGACTAAGTTTTTCTCTTTCAAAAATGTTTTACTTCTAAGCAACAGATGTCGCTCAGTGAACGTACGCTTAATGGCGATGGAATGAAAAAGCGAGCAAATTGGGGAAAACTAGAACAAAAAACTAACATACTATAGAAGAAGCGAACATTTGATAACGAAACAGGCGAAGGAAAAGGACATCGATTGCGAACAAAAGAATCAAACTGAAATAAATATAAATAACACTCAAAACAAAGAAAACAGTAGAACTAAACACCAGAAAGATTATGAGAGAAACGAATATTATAGTTAACATACAGAAAGAATGAAAGATAGAACATGGAACGTTAGGAGCATAGCGGGAAAAAAGATGGAACTGGAAGAAAAATTCGAAGAAATGGGATTGCACATATTATCAATAACAGAAACAAAGAAGAAGGGACAAGACATAACAAAAATGTCAAGAGGAAATACATTAATATATAGCGAAACACAAAAAGGAAAAAGAGCAATAGCAGGACTGGGTTGCATTGTGAACCAGAAGAAGAACAAATACAAAATTGGAAAGCAATATTAGAAAGAACTATACGAAAGAGATAGCAAACAACAAACAACAATCGTGACTGTATATGGTCCGAATGAAGACGACAAAACTGAAAACAAAGACAAATTTTGGGAAGACCTAACAACAATAACAGAAGAAGCCAAATGTAAGATAAGACTTCAACATTAGAGTGGAAAAAAGACATAAAACATACAATAAAGTGACAGGTAGCCACGGAGAAGAAACAAGAAACAATAATGGAAAAAGAATGCTATAGAGGAATAAGCCTAATAACCACTATCATGAAAATATTCGAATAGATACTTGAAGAACGAATAAGAGAGGAAGTCGAAAACACCTTGAACGAGGCGCAAAGTGGATTTAGGACAGGAAGAAGCGCACAAGACCATATCTTTACGATCAAATAACTAACGCAAAAGAGACTACAAGAGAAGAAGAAAACATACTTAGCTTTTATTTATACAAAGTTTACAAATGGGCTTGGTCTTGGTGGAGTGATGTTAATCAATATACCTTTTTATCCTTTTCTTATTCTTCTTTCCTTTTCAATTCTTGGTTTTTCTTGATAGCACTGGTTGACTGATTAGCCTTAATGTGTATAAAGTATCTATAATGATACATCTTCTCATAGAAGTGATAGGAAAAAAGATCCTATTTGGCAACATTTTATTGAAAAGTCGTGTAAATCTGCTGGAAAAAGAGGAAGTAAAGCTGCTTGTAAAAATGCTAGGGCTTGTGGAACGTATGAAAAACCACTGGGAAAAATGTGCTTCAAGTAATATAGAAAAAGAAACAAATGGGATACACGATGAAGGTTCTGCCGAACGTCTTTAGAAGGAAAATGGAATAAGAATAAATAAAATGAAAAGGAATTTGGGAAACTCAGTTACTTTATTCCTCAGATAACTTAATTCCTCAACTTCTTCCTCAAGTAAATTAACACCTTAATATTGAAACAGTTGGGATAAATGATGAGGGTTTCATTAAAACTCTTTTAGAAGAAAAATGGAATGAGAGTAATTCACTTTATTCCTCAACTTCTTCCTCAAGTAAACGAATGCCATTGCAACAAATGGGATACACGGTGAAAGTTGCTTTACCGAATGAAAATGGAAGGATATTAATAAAAAAAAAAACCAAAAGGAAACCCAATCACTTTATTCCCCAACTTCTTCCTCAAAAAGTCAATGACATGGAACAAATGGGATGCACGATGAAGGTTTTGCCGAACGTCCTTAGAAAGAATATGAAATGAGAGTAAGAAAGAATGAAAAGGAATTTGGGAGCTCAGTTACTTTATTCCTCAGATTCTTCATCAAATAAGTCATGCCATTGGAACAAATGGGATGCGTGATGAGGGTTTTGCCGAAAGAAAATGGAATGAGATTAATGAAATAATTTGGGAAACCCAATCACTTAAATCCTCAACTTCTTCCTCAAGTAAATTGACGTCTTAATGGGATTCATGATGGTTTTGCCGAATGTATAGTATTATTAACTGGAAACTCCATTACTTTATTCCTCAACTTCTTCCTCAAGTAAATTAACGCCTTAATATTGGAACAGTTGGGATATATGATGATGGTTTCACTAAAACTCTTTTAGAAGAAAAATTGAACGAAATTAATAAAAAACGAGAAGGAATTTGTTCCTAGCCTTCTTCGTGTTGCACTTTCGTTTAACGTTTTTTTTTTCTGGGCCGAAAAAATTGAAAAAAAATCAACCAATCATGACCTCCAATGGGAAAGTCGGTTTTTGAAAATGCAGTTGAGCGCTTTTTTGAGAAAAAAATTCTAGAAAACATATTTTTTACGAAGACTTTAATTAATGAAAGTTCCTCAAATTAGGCCATTTTCCAACTAACAACTAAAAATGAAAGGAAAAACCCTTACGTCTAGTTTTAATTTTGGGTTTAGTTCTGGAAAAAGCAATTATCGTTTTTCTTCCTCTTGTTTTTGAGTGAAATTCTAAGATTTGTCAACTATGTAAAACGACATCTTTTCTCAAGTTTTTTTTTTTGTAAAGGGTACAAGTAAAACTACGTAAAGAAAGGGTCTAAGCATACTGCCCTAAAGTCCCTTTACTTAAAAATTCATCCTGCTTTGTAATTATTATTTTTTTAAACTAATGTTACAATATCATTTGAACCAAATAGAATCAAAGGAAGGAAAATGACATTTAGGGACGAGCTTAAGAATACATGGATTCTCGTTCTTATCACATCGGCACCATAGGAAAAAATCTACGAATTTGATGATTTACTTTGCTTGCGTAGCTTGAAAAATTGGTGAAAACAAGACTCGTCGCTTAGAAGTTCACGCGAACAGAGAAAGTCAAATTTAGCTGACTCAAGGGATATTTCCCCGTTTGAAAGTTTTGGGCGATAAGGAAGTTTTAAAAGATCTCGCGGAGAAGAAAAGGAGAGTTCCTTTTGTGTACTCATTGCGGTAAAGTTTTCGGTTCCCTTTTTTGCTATCGGTTTTCGGTGAAGAAAAGATCACAAGAGGAAGAGAAAGCGAAATAGAGAGAAGAACTGCATAAATAAGTAGCTCAATTCCGAGGTATAATCTTGTGCTCTTGTAGATCTATGAGAACCTCTAGATTCTCTAGAGCACAACTAGAATAGGATCTTTAGTTTTTAGACTACCACTCGCATCAGTAGATTCTTTAGAAATTCTAACTCTAATGGGTTTGTAGGTTCCATCTATACCTTCTTTTCCATGACTTGCCTTTTGAGATATATCATAGAAGCTTCTTTGCCACTTTTTAAAGTTAAGATTTTATTAGTAAATGCTCCGCTGATGTTACTGCTCTTACTCGGCATATCAAGTATGCTTTTAGCCTTCCTCTTGGTGGCCTCTAAAACTGACGATTCTTCATAATTGACGTCACAGTCTTTTCAGAAATTTCACTAGCGATTGTTCCTAGGTTGATTTCCGGCGATGTCATTTGATCTGTTTTGAAATCAAACGGTTGTGATCCAACGATTTGCATCTTTCCACCTTCCGCGTTTGGTCAGTTATGATGTTGTCTTTTGGACATCTCTTCGGTATCATGCGGATATCTGAGATTGCAGAGATCTGCGAAACGGTCGCCTGAGTAGCAGCTCCAACTTCTATGTTGATCAGATTACTGCCGAGTTCAGCAAAACTGAGTCCTCTTGTAAAATCCCTTTGGCCTCTGTGTGATCTGTTAAATCTGTATATCCTGGAGTATCTATCATCTTCTGAATTTCTTGTGATATTTTCATCTCCCCCATCAAGATTAAGCGACTTGTATTCATCAGATGTCTTGGTGGGGCAAATAACCTTTAGAACAACAGGTTCCGCAAGAAAAATATTGTCTCTGGTATCAAGTTTCCAACAGTTACAAGTTTTTTGGAAGCAGGCCAATTCCAGACACGCTACAAATAAAGGATTTGCCACTTGCGTTTATAAACATTTTGGGGGGTAAGAAGGGTGATGATTTTTTCAAAGGTATTTGTCCTTAGGGTATAGTAAAAGTCAACAATTAAAGACTTCCTACTCTTGAACCTTTTTTTATGAAGATTTTTGGGCTAAACATGAAAAGAAAAAAGTTCATATGAAGGTGCGTGGGATTGTGAGCGTGGAAGCACTTTTACCCTTTTTCTCTGTGGGTCTTACATGTATACAATGAGCATCTTGCGTAGATCGTGATAGTAGTCTATTTCCTTTATTTTCCTTGACTTTTCGTTTGAACACTTGCTTTTCCATGATGGTAGACCTTGAATACTGGCATTTCTCGTTTCATATCTTTAGACCAACCGTTTCCCAAGGAAGTTCTCGTCTTAGGAGGGTACTCTGCATGTCTAGATGAAAAAGGTTGTAATTTTCGTGGACCTCTGGTCAGCTTGCTCTTGTGTAATGTTGATACCATTATTTAAAGCCGGACATTTTATATGGGCCCTCTTTCCTTACCTTGGGATGAAAAGTGTTTATCTCGAATTTGTTCGATTCCAGACTTCTTGTATTTGGTTCCCAAAGAAGTTCTCGTCTTAGGAGGGTACTCTGCATGATTATGAAAAGCCTCTGGTCAGCTTCCTCTTGATTAATGTTGTCGTCAGCATCTTTATTGTTTTTGCTTTGAGTTTGTTTAACCCCGTCGTTTCTAGATCCCTTTTTATCATAAACGAAAATCTTCTTTCGGTTAAAATTTTTTGGAGGAGGAGTGGAATTGTTACGATTTAAAATTGCACCTCTGTTGCATCGATTTGTGCTCCACTTATCTATCGTGTTTGTGATTTTGAGAGACCGTCTTAGCCGAATATTACTGAGATCAGTGACCAAGTTTGAAGAAACGTTTTGCTGAGGAGTGTACGTCGAAAGCGTCACCGAGTGTAACGATTGGAAAAAAAATCATCTGGGAGCTTGCGAAATTAATGAACTACAAAAGCAAATTTTGGCTACAGCAGGTATATATTATTTGCCCTTACTACAATGTGGTTGCGAACATAAAAAGCATAAAAGAATTTTTTCTTCCTCATGGACAGCAGACGCCAGCAAACCTGCGCAAAATCCAAGCATTAAACATTTTTTCTTTCAACAGCTTGTGACGAACACTTACTTTCTATTTGGCTTTTTAAAGGAGCAAAAATATCGGAGGTACGTGCCCTCGGTGGTCAGCAAGTGGTGAACTTGAGGGCAGTCATCCAGAAGCTCACAGTGACCGGTTGTATTCGTCGGCGTTTCAGAACAACTGGGCTTGTAGAAGAACGTTTCGTTCAAACCTAATTCATATCCACCTGGAGGTAAGAAGAATAAAAAGGCGAAGCAGTTTAATCAGTTAAGATTTACCCGGTGGAGACTTGAGGGTGCCATTTTTATTTAAAGAGTTTTCTAACCATGGCAATCCAGATTTCAAGTCGCTTAACTTATTAACAAATTGTAGATCCCCTTGAGATATTCTTAATTGATAACCATCGACAGACGTTTCTGGTGCTATCGTAAGGGAATCTATTATACCTGGAGGATTACCTATAGTTGGCCTCTGTTTGATAGCAAAATACCTTCTTCTTGCTTTTCTCGAACCAAACTTCCGGCTATTTGAGGATGTTTGTAGACCTAGGAATACAACACACTCAATATGTGATATATAAAATTGACCATTTTACTTTTATCAGCTGCTTCGACCTCAGTGTTGGTTTCAAGAGAATTTGGTTTCACAACCACCAACGAGGTAACTGGTGTGACAAATGAGTACTTAAGTGCTAAGTCCAAGGCCTTCCTCTCGTCATCTGCCTTGTTTTGCGCGATTTCTTTCTCGTCCAGCAACTGTCGCACCGTCAAATATGCCCAGAGCCGTTCCAAAGAAGTTACCGATCGTTCAATGGCTGGTTGTAAGGTGACCATACCATTTTTACCGGTGCACGTGACTTGTGGTAATTTGGAAAAAATGGGCGTGTCTGAAATGAACGTTCTCAAGCTAGTTTTGCTTTACTTCTTGGCACTCACTTAATTTTCCAGCCACCACGAGTTCAGATCCATCAAAATGAACTGGAAAGGTGGTTTTTGTTAAACTGATTGCGTCTGGAACGTATTCGAATTTGACGTCGCTGAGGAGGGGTGAGGCGATTACTTTGTAGAAGTCTTGTAATTGCAATGCAGCGTCGGATGCTTCGTAAATGTGCCGGGAGAAGCCCTGATTCTTCAACGATAATTTTTTTAAAAGGTTCTTGTCGGCGCTATTTCCAAACGACAAACTGTAGATCGGAACTTGTTCTTCGTTTCGATTCGTAAACTGAAAATTGATAGCTTTTATGGCTTTTTAGAAATGAATAGTTGGTTTACGTACACCCGTTATTATTTTTTCCCCATCCGTTACTCCTTCACTTGCATATCCATCACTCAAAAACATAATAATCGGTTGTGGTAGATAAGCGTAATTGTTAGCGGTTTTTTCTGCGTTGATCACATCCAATGCCTTTTGCAAAGCCTGGTTAATGTTGGTGTAACCTTGGGCGTTTAACTTCGATATAATATACTTGGCTTTCTCTATATTATCGGGACTTCCAGAGGCGGGACTTGGAAAACCACCCTGAAATGAATTCGCATAATTTTTGATTCTCCCTTGTACGTAGAGTTACCCACGCAAATGTGTACACAACCTTCACCTTGGCGGTGAATTTCGGGATTGATTACGTCCCAAACTTTAGCGTCGCTATTAAATTCGATAATGTGGAAATAATCGTCGGGAGTTAACTGCCCAAGGATTTCAATCATGGCTTCTTTTAATTGGACAAGTTTTTGACCGTCCATGCTTTCGCTCGTGTCCAAAACGAATATGATGAATTTACTCAACGGTTTGAGCTCACTGGGTGCAAAGAAATGAACAAAATATCCATCTTGTAGCAACACCTAAACAACACACTCTTTAAGGCAATATCTTTGCAAAAATTGAGTCCTACTTCTCCTCCATGTGGGTCTCGTTCCACGTCGTATTGCACGACGAATTGTCCTGACAGTCCTTTTGCTACATCGGTCCCGAGATGTTCGGCAAAGTCCTTTTGCTGTTCAAGGCTTGGTTTAAATTGTATTAAAGCAGAGGTCGGATTTAACTGGACGATGTTTGCTTTTGGATTTAAATCACATTCGCATTTGATATTTTCGTTGCCAGAACGTAGAGGAGTTGTTTTGACGAATTTAAGACGCCTCGACTCTTTTATCATTACCTAAACGAAGACGTTTACAAAAAACCGTATAAGAATAGAGAATTTTCGTATTTCCAAAATCGTTCTAATCTTCACTATTAGTTTTACTAAATGTAGTGGAGTAGTTCACTTACATTCGCATATAAATCTTTGACTGGCTGATTGGGATGGATGTTGATTACCAATTCGTATTTGCTCTCTTTAAGTCTCAATAGTTCTTCGTATTTCAACATGAAAGTCGCTTTGCCTAGAGCTTCCACGTTCACAGAAACCGTAAACCGATTGGAATCTCTTGCAGTGGCAGCAACGTGAGCTGCTCCTAATCCGCTTGCAACAGCCTTTCAAAAAAAAAAAGATCACTAGAGTTCGGACTTTAATTTGGAGGTTTCCACTGCCGACGTTTCATTTTCCATTCCAGAAGAACTTCCTCAGGGCTGCTGATCGCGGTGTTACTGCTGCTGGTGGTGTTGCTGCTACTTCTCTTTAGTCGATGAGACTAAATGAGTATGTCCGTTGTCATGGTATTTATAACGGAACGGTGAGCGGGGATTGGTCGGTTGGGGCGTGACAGATCGTTTCATTAAATGTTTTCAAATATTGTGAAGGTAAGAGCCAGTATCAAGGTTTATATTATAGAGGTGCTTGAAGATTTCTATAAAATGGGTACGTCCGTTGTCGTGGTGTTTATAGTGGTCGGTGGGGGCCAGTATCAAGGTTTATATTATTGGGGTGCTTGAAGATTTCTATAGATTCACGGATTTTACGGTTGAAAAAAATGAGATGAGCGGGCTTTGGTTTTAGAAAAGGGAGGTCCCCCATCATGGCTATACAGAGAGTGGTAGATATAGTCAGATCCGAAATGAAGAAGACTCTCAAAACTAGGAAGCTGGCGGTAATGGTAACTGGGAGAAAAAAGTACAGATCGATACAAATAAAGCTTAACCAAAATTCAATAGTGCCAAAGGTAGCAATTAAATATTTGGGAGTCATGATGGATAAAAGCCTAAGCTTTGGTGTACATCTAAAGTATACCATGGATAGAGCTTGGAAGGCAGCCACCATACTAGGGAGACTTATGCCCAGAACATATGGTCCATCGGAAAACATGAGAAGATTACTCGGGTCGGTGGTTAACTCCACTATCCTGTATGCTGCGCCGGTTTGGGCGGAAGCCTGCGAAGTCGAGAAGTATAGAAAACAGTTTCTGGGGAACCTAGCGCTCAGAATTAGCAAAGCATATCGTACAGCCTCTACGGAAGCTGTTTTAGTACTAACCAGACTAATCCCCTAGCAAGGGAAAAACAAAGAGACGCCAAAGGAGGTGATAGAAATAAAGAACAAAAAACACCATGGAAACCTAGCAACATAGATGGGTAAATGGAAGTAAAGGGCAATGGACGCGCCGTTTAATCACAAACTTGGAAGAATGGTGTGGACGTGGACATGGAGAGACAAGCTATCATTTGACCCAGCTTTTAAGCGGCCACTTACAGGCACCAAATAAAGAAAACAGCCTTGTCTATGTGTAGATATTCTCACACCTATGAAGATACGGTTGAGCGCACCTTTTTTGAGTATAATTACTGAAGAGATGTCAGAGGGAGAACTGAGGAGTCCATAGGAATAGGCCTAACTTAATACCACAAACGCTTGAAAATAATGAAAAATGGGAAAAAAATAGAGTTGTTCGCGAAGGGAATCCTAACTATTAAAGAAAAAGATGAAAGAGAAGAGGAAATAAATTAAATATGATTAAATCCTTGGAATACCGAGGTCGGCCTTAAATATGAAGAAGAGAAGAAAATAGTAGTCCTACATTCAAGATAATACGCAAATCAAAAAAACAAAAATTAAGAGACAGGGCTCCAGTGAGAAGATATGCAATTTGTGATTCCTCAGTGTAATGCAGAGCCAAATGAGGAAAGGGGATTTAACTGGGGGCTATCTTCCCAGATGAATCCAGCACACCCTCGGTCTAGACCTAACCGAGGGCGTCTTTAGAAGATTTCCTTGAACCTCAATAAAAAAAGAGTGTCCTAATCTATCGTTTGGAAGGCAGTGACCCTCAGCTGGGGCATCCCACGGGACTCCTACACTGTGGAATTTACTATACGACGAGGTACGGAGACTAAACCTCGGCAAACGCGTTCAAACCGTGGCCTTTGCGGAAGACTCGGCCGTGGTGGCAACCGGGGAAAACGAACAAGACCTCGACTATCATGTCAACTATGCATTGGACAAAATCTCCTGGTGGATGGTAAGAAACAATCTCAAACTAGCCTGGCCCCCGAGAAATCGAACGCCATTCTTCTATGTGGGAAAAAAAGCACAGAGAGATAGTGTTTTAAGCTCCACAAAACAGAAACAATATTAGAAAAGAACATCAAATATCTAGGTGTTATACTAGACAAAAGGAGACCACGTAGAATATACCACGGCAAGAGCAAGAACAGCAATAAACATGCCGTCTAGAAACGGTCCAGACGAAGTCGAGAGAAGAATCCTGTGTTCAACGGTGACCTCCGTGATCTTATATGGAGCACCAGTGTGGTCCCAAGTTTGTAAAATCAAAAAGTATCAAAACCAATCTTGGCAATCGGGATAATCAGAGGATAAAAAAACATCTGATTGCCGAGGAAAGGACAAAAATTACGAAAATCGATGCAGTAAACAAAAACACAGCACTTAGAAGCGAAACAATGACATTGTGGCAAACGAAATGGGATCAAGGAGATAAAGGAAATGAATCCCGAAGCTGGATAAATGGTATGAGAGGAAGCACGGAGAACTGACACACTACACTACGCGGATGTTAAGTGGTCATGGAGCGTACGAAACGTACCATAAAAAGATAAAGAAAGTGGAGCCAGCTCTTTGCAGATACTGCCTACGGACAGACAACGATGCAGAACACACCTTCTTTGAGTGCAGTCATTGAGAGAGGAGTAGAGAAGAAGCGGAACAGAAGATCAAAAGACAACTAAGACCAGACAATGCCGGAAGGAGCTGAAACATGAGACATAATTGACAAACTAGCATTGAGTATCCTAAGTAAGAAGGAGAGAGATGAGAAGGTTAATCCATACTTAGATGAAAGACCGAGCAAAGACCGAATAGAAAATAAAAAAAGTCACGGCCGCAGTGGTGAAGAAATTCCGCTACTGAGTAAGAAGGCCAAAGAGGAAATGGAGGGACATAATTGACAAACTAGCATCGACTGTCCTGAGTAAGGAGAGAGACGAGAAGATTGACCCATACTTAGATGAAAGACCGAGGAGAGACAGAATAGAAAAAAAAAGAAGACACGGCCGCAGTGGTGAAGAAATTCCGCTACTGAGTAAGAAGGCCAAAGAGGAAATGCAGTTTTATTGGCAGGCGTGGTTTTGTCGCTTGCCCGGCAAACTATCTTAGACGGTCGTCGGCACGAGTCCAGCACAACCTCAGGCGTTCCACCACCACCACCTCGGGGAATCTTAGGAAGATTTCTGTAAGCCTCTATAAAAAAAAGAGTGTTCTAATCTATCGTTTGGAAGGCGGTTTACCAAGATATCGAGGGAAGCTTTCATATTCCAAAGTGAAACGAATGTCAGGATGTTGGGAATTTAGGTGTTGAAAGAAGTTGTTCAGGGATTCCTTACCGTGTAGCCAAATTGCAAAAATATCATCAACATATCTGAACCAACACTTGGGTTTAAGGGAGAAAGAAGTAAGAGCTCGTTGTTCGAATGCTTCCATAAAAATGTTCGCTATTATTGGGGAGAGAGGAGAACCCATGGCTGTACCTGATACCTGTTCGCAATATTGATCACGGAACACGAAATAAGTTGAAGTTAAACAACATTTTATTAAGGGAATTAAGCCTTCGGATTGGTTATGGACTCCGAACAGTTGCTAGATGATTGTGACTGTCACAGACAAGAACAAAGCGCTGGGTACACACTGTTCACTTATTGCACACTGCCAAATCCGACTTCCGAAAAATTTTCAACGGAATTTCTGCATGGCCGACAACCGCGAACACTGCTTTCCTTAATGAAACCGACGATGCATTGTCCAGATGTTAGTACCTCGTCAAGGAAATTTTTGCCAAATCAGAGTGTGCTGACCGAAAAGATACTGGGTTCAAGGGACCATCGTCAATCCGTCATAATGTTCCTGATGCGAGCAGAAAACGGCTTTCATCGTCGGCATCAAAATCAACTACACGTTCTGCAAGAGGATGATAAATTGGAATTAGATCGAGCGCTCAAAATGGCTACAATAAATGCACAACGAAATGCTATGATTACTCAACCTGCTCAGGCAGAAAGTAAAACTACCGTGGAAGAAAAAGCCGAGGCAGTTCCTAAAGCAGTGAAAAAACCAATAGAGCCGCGACGGTCAAAACGTCTACCGAAAGCAGTGGTTCGTTTCTTTGCCCTCGTAAAGAACATTTTGACGGGGAGGAGTGTTGTGTTCTTTGTAAAAAATATGTTTTAAGAAACCCTATACATAGAAACGGTTTCACGGTGTCGGGAATAGGGATTTTGGTGAAAAGAGATTCTAGATCGAAGCTGACCAGAATGTCCTGGGGGTCTAAGGATATCTCGTGAATTTTTTGGACGAAATGCTGGGAAATGAATGTGAAAGTTTCACTTTTCCCTGCAAAGACTTGAAGACTTGGTAGGTTGGTGAGTTGATTGCGCTAACTATGGGATGTAAAGGTTTATCAGGTTTGTGGATTTTAGGGAGACCATAAAGTCTGGGTGTTCTGGAGTTCCGAGCGATCAAGATTTTTTGTGTTTTTGGAAGGATAGAAGAAGATTTTATTAAAGCCGTTACGGTACGTTCTATACGTGAGGTCGGATTGCGTCGCAAGGGTTGGTGGGCAGGGTCTTCTAATAGGGTATTGATTTTCTGGTCGTACTGTACTCGGCCCAAAACTGTAGTGACATTCCCTTTATCTGTGGAGAGTATGACTATGTCTGGGTTAGCTTTCAGGGCTTTCAGGGCTTCAAATTCAATTTCTGTATAGTTTGGTTTAGGGAGTTTGGCTGTTTTTAGAATTTTGGAAGCTTCGTGACGAATAGGGTCAGCAATGTGGGAAGAGTAGATTCAACTCCAGTTATGATGTGATGATTGGGTATCGTTTTTGGGGTGATGGCGAATTTGGGCCTTTGGAAAGGATGAAGATTTCCTTTTCGATTAAGAGATAGCAGGATTTGTTTATCACAGTGTGTGTTGAGGAGTGAGACTCCTGGGTGGTTATTTGGAAACCAAATGATTGAATTTACGAGTGGGAGTACTAGTGATGAGTTCACGGGTGCGGGTGGCTTGTTCATAGGTAAGTCTGTCAATTAGTTGCCAGTCCGTGAGGGTATTAGCACGACACCGGGCATACATACTCAGTCTCATCGACTAACGAGAAGTAGCAGCAGCAGCAACCCTGAGGAAGTTCTTCTGCAATGGAGAACGAAACGTCAGCAGTAGAAGCAGTCGTGACGCGGTTCCAACCAGAAGCCAATTCAATTATAGACTTTGAGGAACATACTTTAGGCAAAAATAAAATCATACCACTTGAAATTTGGTTTAATTTGAATCCCAAGTGAACATACCTGATCGTAAATAATTCTGGCCTCATCTTTTTCCTTCACGTAAGCCTTGTAGCTGTTGCCCCCAATCACCATTACAAATTCGGAAATAAAAGCCTTATCGGGTAGGATGACCGAAAACGTTGCTTCTTGCGCCCTAACATTCGAGTTTTGCATTTTACTTGTGACGAGCGTTCGTGCAAATCGATTGGAAATTTCACTTTCTATTTGCATCTCGTAAATTCTAGGCATCTCTCCATCGCCAAAATTTTTCTGCGAACAAAACTAACAGCATTTTCAAAATCCGTACCAATGGAGACGATTGTAAATACCCGTTCGTTTCCATCGTAGCTTTTTTCAGTGGTAACAACGAAAGAAGCCGAAACGAAAACCTGAGAGAAGTGACACGCGAAGAATATCGTGAGGCCGAAAGTCTTCTTCATTTTTCACAAAACTGGAAACAAAGATTTTTTGTTTCCAAGTTGTTCTCATTACTATCGTATTATTGTGCTCGTTTCTCACCTCTCACAGTACGACTTCGTCCACTTTCATTGAATACGCACGACTATGTCTTGTTAAGTGTTTTAATGCAATCGAAAGTGAGATCATCAATAATCGAGTAACGTGAACTTTGTAGATGTCAAGTGTGAGAAAATTGTTTAGTCTACAGATTTACGGTACTTTCCCGTCATTAAACTACATCTCGAAGATTAAGTTACTGGCTATCGCGGGGAATCAGGGTTGGCTTCTTTTTGAATTTTTATTCTTGATTCAAATCCATGCAGCACCTCTCGATTTGAATGTGGAGGACCCCACGCCCCCAAATAAATTGGCCAACGAAGCTTTTGGAGGACACAGATTTATGATTTTATTTTATTTTTGGTAGAGATCTCGCAACGTAAGAAGAACTTGTGGGCGGAGCTTATCTCCTTACCTGCGCTACAGTCGCACGTGACAGGTTCTTCCCAAGTTGCGAGATTTCTAGTTAAGTGTAAATAATTGTGGTTCAATTCGAGGTTGCTGTTAAAATAATTTAGTGCGTTTATTGGTCCATCTGGCAGGACAGGATCAGCGAGTTTCGAGTCCGAAGTTCAATTGTGATTGACTGAAACGCGTTGGTCAATAAATTTCCCATTCCCCAACTGATTGTGAGGACAAGAACCAAATCAATTAAGCTACATAATATAAGTGACATCGACAACTTTGTGACGATAACCTTCGCCCTTGCGACTTGAATTCTCTCTCTCTCTCTCTCTCTCTCTGTCCGTTCGGTGCTTGGAGTACAGTCCAGTTAAAGACATGGTTCAAGTTCGGCGAAATGGACGGGAATTTGAATGAAGCGACGGAAATCAGGAAGCTACCGGCGTACTACCTCGCGGAGCTGGCGCGGATCTTGAGCATTTCAAGCCAGTGGAAGGACCTCATGGGCAGGATACCGAAGACGTTGTCGAAGGATAGCTACGAATGCGAAATAAACGACGGCAACTCGGCCAAATTTATTTCCGAACACTACACGTAAGTAAAACGAATTGGCAATCACGAAGAAATTGACTTGGAGTTTGTTTCATGTTGATTTGAATTTTTTTTTTCCTTCAAATGTTGACCTGATTTTGCGGCATTTCAACAGATACTACTTAACGTGTGTTATGTAAACACAAGGAAAAAATATTTATTTAAGAAGAACGCGGTTAAATAATGCGAATTTCATTCATTATCGTTTGTTTATAATTTATACTTTATAGTGCTTGTTTATTTATTTTAAATCAACTTTAACTTTTTTGATTATTTACTTAGGAAAACATGCAATTCGAAGAACATTAAATGATTTAAAAGAAGACCAAAAAAAAACAAGATTTTCAAGTAAAGTTGATAAATATATCTTAAGTTACCAATATCTGTATACAGGATGTCCCCTATATAAGTCGGCAATTCAGTTTTCGTCAGAAATACAAAGAACAGTAAGTTGACTAATTCTTCTTATGAGAATAAAAATAAATTCGACAATGAGAAACAAGTCAATGAAATACAAAATCAATAAATAAAAAAAATTATAGTAATGAAAAACAAACAGTTAAATGACCAAATCAAAAAGCAATCAAATTTTGCAATTGATGGTGTGAAAATTATTTAAAAAATGTCAACTTATTCTTCATTTGTTTGCCTGGTATTCCTCCACTCAGCACCATCTCGTTAGATGATGAGAAAGCATTGAGTGAAGAGCCTAAATGAAACGACCTTCCACCTTACTCAATGTGTGGTTAACAAAGTGGCCCCTAAATTTAACAATTATTATTATTATTATTAAATAATAATAAGTTTCTGAGTTTCGTAATCGTTTCAAATGTTTCCGACAGTAGTTTTTTAAATTTTCTTATTTATTGTTCTCTTTTTTCTTTTTCTTTTGTTTTGTTTATATTTTCTGAAATTATTTCGTTTTTTTTTTTTTTTCGTAAACATTACAATCGTCATTTGTTTTTCGTACTTTGTTCGGAAATTTTCGATTTTTTCTCATTTCGATCGTGTTTTTCGAATCTAAAACGTTCTTCATTTTTTTCTTGTTTCTAATTGTTTACTATTTTTCAGAAATTGAGAACTTTTCAGATCTCTGTTTCGTTTTTCTTTCTTCATTTCCATTGAGTTTTTTGAGTCGAAAAAAACGTTCTTCATTTTGTTTCTTTAATTTACTCTTTAGAAACGAAGAACTCTTCAGATTTTTTTTCGCTAATTTTATGATTGTCATTTGTCTTCCGTTACGATCGTCATTTGTTTTTCTGTCTTTTTTCTTTCATAAAATTCATTTGTTCTTATTTTCTTCAGAATTTTCCAATTTTTTTTTTTTTCATTTTGATTGGATTCTTTGAGGAGTCGAAAGGTGCTTCATTTTTTCTTGTTTCTAATGTCATCAAAAAGTGCTCCATTATTTTGTTTTTTTTTTTATTGTCTTCTATTTTTCAGATTGCTGTTTCTTTCGTAAAATTTACGATCGTCATTTGTTTTTTTTTTCCCTACTTTTTCCTTCTTTTCCACTCCGATTAAATTTTTCCAAAAGTCAAAAATGTTTTTCTCTTTTGATTTCGTTTGTTATCTGTCATCTAAGATCCTCGATGTTTCGCGAATAATATGATTATTATTATTATTTGTCTTCCATTACGATCGTCTTTTGTTTTTCCGTCTTTTTTTTGTAAAATTTATTATCGTTATTTGTTTCTCCTTTTTTATATTAGTATGTTCATTTTTATGTTACGCTTGGCATTTGTTTTTTTTTCAGTTTCTTCAGAAATTTTCATTTTTTTTTTCATTTCGATCGTATTTTTCCAATCGCCTGAAAACGTTCTTCATTTGTTCTTGTTTCTAATTGTTTGCTATTTTTCAGAAATTAAACGCTTTTCAGATTTCCGTGTTTCGTTTCCTTTCGTAAATATTATGAAAATTAATTAAAATTGTATAACTGGCAGTTATACAATTTTAATTAATTTTCATAATTTTCATCTGGCAAGAAAACTTGATTTTGTAAATATTATGATTGTCATTTGTCTTCCATGACGATCGGCATTTGTTTTTCTTTCGTAAATCTTACGATCGTCACTTGCTTTTTTTTCTTTTTCTTTTGAAGTTATCGTTTTCTCATTCCGATTATATTTTTACAAGTCATTTTTTTTAATTTCATTTCTTATCTGTCATCTGAGCTCCTCTACCTTTGACGAATATTACGATCGTCATTTGTTTTCCTTATTTTCTTCAGAAATTTTCAATTTTTTTTTTTCATTTCAATTGGATTCTTTGAGGAGTCGAAAGGTGCCTCATTTTTTCTTGTTTCTAATTGTTTACTATTTTTCAGAAATTAAAAGCTTCCTTTTCAGATTTCTGTGTTTCTTTTTCTTTCGCTAATATTATGATCGTCATTTGTCTTCCATTACGACCGTAATTTGTTTTTCTGTCTTTTTCTTTCATAAAATTTACGATCGTTATTTGTTTTTCCTTTTTTTATATTGATCGTCATTTGTTTTCTGTCTTTTTTCCTTTCCTAAAATTTACGATCGTCGCTTGTTTTTTTTTTCAATTTTGTCTTTTGAAGTTTTTCATTTCGATTGGATTCTTCGAGTCGTCGAAAGGTTCTAAATTTTTTCTTGTTTTTTTTTTATTATTTTCTATTTTTCAGAAATTAAGAAATTTCTTTTCAGATTTCTTGTTTCTTTTTCTCTCGTTGATATTATGATTGTCATTTGTCTTCCATTACGATCATCATTTTTTTTTCTGTCTTTCCTAAAATTTACGATCGTCTCCTTTTTTATATTAGTATGTTCTTTTGTTATGTTACGATCGTCATTTGTTTTCTCATTTTTTTCAGAAATTTTCTTTTTTTTTAAATTTCGATCGTGTTTTCGAATCGTCGAAAACGTTCTTCACTTGTTCTTGTTTTCAATTGTTTACTACTTTTCAGAAATTAAAAGCTTTTCAGATTTCTGTGTTTCGCTTCCTTTCGTAAATATTACGATTGTCATTTGTGTTCCATTATGATCGTATTGATCATCTTTTGTTTTTTTTTCTTTCGTAAAATTTACGATCGTCACTTGTTTTCTTTTTTCTTTTGAAGTTATCGTTTTCTCATTCCAATTACATTTTTCCAAAACTCAAAAATATTTTTCTTTTTTGATTCCATTTTCTATCTGCGTTCAGAGCTCCTCTATCTTTCGCGAATATTACGATCGTCTTTTGTTTTTCTTATTTTCATTAGAAATTTTCTTTTTTCTTTCACTTCGATCGTGTTTGTCGAATCGTCTAAAACGTTCTTCACTTTTTCTTATTTCTAATTGTTTATTATTTTTCAGAGTTTTTCTGTGTTTCGTTTCCTTTCGTAAATATTACGATTGTCAATTGTCTTCCATTAGGATCGTATTGATCATCATTTGTTTTTGTTTGCCTTTTTTTCTTTCGTAAAATTTACGATCGTCACTTGTTTTCTTTTTTCTACTATTTTTCTTTTTTGATTCCATTTTCTATCTGTGTTCAAAGCTCCTCTATCTTTCGCGAATATTACGATCGTCTTTTGTTTTTCTTATTTTCATTAGAAATTTTCTTTTTTTTTTCACTTCGATCGTGTTTGTCGAATCGTCTAAAACGTTCTTCACTTTTTCTTATTTCTAATTGTTTATTATTTTTCAGAGTTTTTCTGTGTTTCGTTTCCTTTCGTAAATATTACGATTGTCAATTGTCTTCCATTAGGATCGTATTGATCATCATTTGTTTTTGTTTGCCTTTTTTTCTTTCGTAAAATTTACGATCGTCACTTGTTTTCTTTTTTCTACTTTTTCTGCTTTTCCATTCCGATTACATTTTTCCAAGAGTCAAAAATATTTTTCTTTTTTGATTTCATTTGTTATCTGTGTTCTGAGCTCCTCGATGTTTCGCGAATGTTATATTACGATCGTCATTTGTTTTCCTTACTTACTTCAGAAATTTTCAGTTTTTTTTTTGCATTTCGATTGAGTTTTTCGGGTCGAACAAAATGTTCCTCATTTTTTCTTGTTTGTAATTGTTTAGAGGCTCTGTCTCGAATAGTGAAGTTCCGGTTTACCGGAAGCACACCGTCTTCAAAATTATTTTTAAAATGTGCAGTTCGTAAACCCAAGAGATTTTCGGTTGAGTTCTAAAGGAGAAATAGAGAAGAGAATGTCCGGATGGGACATCCTGTACACGGGAACGAATCTCTGTTTTTAATTTTTTTTTATTTCGAGATAGCGAAAGGGCTTTAAGAAAAATTACGTTTGATATTAAAGGTCTCTCCTTCAATTGTCAGATGATAATGGTCAGGGTCTCTACAGGATGTTTCACTAGGTCTAATCAGGCAATCTGAGTGTGACAATGTTTAAGGAGGTAAATTTATTCCTTTCTGTACAATGATGCACCCTTTCACAGTTGCTGTACGTGTTCGAGGATGCAAGAGAAAATAATTTGAAACCGAAATTGGAAAAGGTTGTATAATATACTGGCAGGACCTTTCCTCTGTGGGATTATGTCATGAACTGATGACAAAGATTCTCCGATATTCTAATTACTTGTCAAAATCCATCATAGGAAATATACCCTGTGACCGGTTAGAAACAACTGAAGATCAAGGCCACATGACCTTTCGTTTTGGTCCGAGCTTTTCTTAAAGAATGTTTGCTTTACCTCTCAAAATAATACAAAACCATGTATATATTTCTTCTTTCTTATACGCGTTTAATTGTTTAAATTTTTTTAGATTAATCGAGGAAGCCTCGCAAAGCACCGGCCGCCTCTGCTCCGAAATATTGCTAGACGAATGGGGGTGTTCCGGCCGAGTACGTCCAGCTTTGGGCCACTTGCTGCATCTCCTGAAAAAATCGGAATTATACCGCGCCGCCGACTACGTTTCGAATGACATCCTGAAGAAGGGCCCGGTGGTACGACCGAGTCAAGGACCCCCGGCCCGAGTTCAAATCCACACCATGACCCAACAGGTCCTAGCGGGGGACTACGCCTCAAGCAATCGAGTTCAGAAAAACCAAGAGAAAATTTACGGAAGCTTCTTGCCAAACATAACAGAACTTAACCCATCGCCAAAAACGCTTCCACCTTTGAGCGATTTATTGATAAAAGAGAGCGTAGGGAAGCCAGCCATCTCCAGTGGTAATTCAAATCCATCTCTTCCACCATTCGCAGATTTAATGAATCCGTCAATCCAAGTCCAAGGTGGTGGAGACTCCTCCTCGAAAGCCAGCGGTTCTTCTCTACCGTACATTTCTGTTTTTAATGTTGGTCGAGACCTTCCACCGTTCAGCGATTTGCTACAACAATCACTACCGAAACTAAGCTTAACTACGGATTTGCAGAATTTCACGTACGAGCAGCTCGAAGCCGCCACCGATAATTTCAACGCGACCCCACACACCGAAACGGATGTCAGTGGAAGGTTTTTGGGCTCGGGGGCGTTTGGCTCCGTGCATTTCGCCCTGGGCCTTTTCGACCAACCGGTTGCGGTCAAGAGGATTTACTTGAAGAATTCGGTCTCTAGGGAGGATGACTTTGTTTTGAGGCAGTTCAGGAATGAGATCGAGGTGGTGTGCGATTATAAACACAAGAATTTGTTGCGACTTCTGGGGTTTTCGTGCGATGGTACAGCGTACTGTTTGGTGTACGAATATATTCCTGGTGGAAATTTAAAGGATCGTTTACAGGTAGAGTCAATTTCCTTTTTGCTTCGCCACTTTAGATCACCAACTTATTTGTACTTTTATCTTCCTCGTTAGCTAATCTTCAGTAGGTGTTACAGATGAGATATATTTCTTCTTTTTGTATGAAAGATTATCATTTCGCTTATTTTTTCAGGTAACAGAAGAGCTACTAACTTGGATAGAAAGGCTCACCATAGCAAGTGGAATTGCAGAGGCCGTCTCCTTCTTGCATACAGCCAAAGTAAAACCGCTGATCCACCGAGATATTAAGAGTGCCAACGTTTTGTTGGATGCTTCAAGTGCACCGAAGGTAAAAAAAAAATCCAAGCCTCAAAATTTGATGAGGGGCAAAGCATTTCCCAGCTCGAACTCGTATACGATAATCTATTTGTAACACAGTTGGTTGTACGATAGTCAATATTGAAGTAGGCGTGGTAAAGACAGAGATTGAAGCAGCAAGCTGTGGGGATAGGCGACGCGCGCACCGTCACCATCACCGTCACCGTCACTGTCACTCCATTGCAGTCATTGTCCTTAAAACTCTTAGTACTTTATGATTTCTTCTTTATATTGTCTGCTATCTACAGCTAAGCTTGTCTGCTATGTACTGCTAAGGTTACCAACTTTAAAAAGCTAAAACAACTCATATATGGGATACATAATTTTTATTGATTTTTTTCACTTCGTTTGGATTTTCGAGTCGGCGAAAAGGTGCTTCATTTTTTCTTGTTTTGTTATTGTTTGCTGTTTTTCAGAAATTCGGAACTTTCGTTTCAGATTTCTGCGTTTCTTTTCCTCTCGTAAATATTGTGATTGTCAACTGTCTTCCGATACGATCGTCATTTGTCTTTTTGTCTTTTGAAGTTAACGTTCTCCTTCTTTTCCATTCCAACTGCATTTTTCTAAGAGTCAAAAACGTTTTTCTTTTTAGTTTTTAGTTGTTTTCTACGTTATCTGAGCTTCTCGTTCTTTCGCGAATATGACGATCGTCATTTGTTTCTCTTACTTTGTTCAGAAAGAAATTTCCATAATTTTTCATATCGATTGGTTTTTCGAATCGCCGGAAACATTCTTCATTTTTCTTGTTTTCAATTGTTTACCATGTTTCAGAAATGAAGAAGTTTCTTTTCAGATTTCCGTCTTTCTGTGTTTTTCTTACGATCGTCGTTTGTTTTTCTGTCTCTTTTTCTTTCGCAAAATTTACGATCGTCATTTATCTTGCTTTTCTTCTTTTTTCTTTTTGAACCTTTCGGTTTTTTTTTCTTTTCCGTTCCTATTATATCTTTCCAAGTGTCAAAAATGCTTTTATTTTTTTGTTGTTTTTTTTTTTTATCTATATTATCTGCGCCACTCGTTCTTTCGCGTCGTATTTTTCTTGCTTTTTTCAGATATTTTCAGTTTTCTTTTGTTTCGGTTGTTTTTCGAATCGTCGACAACGTTCTTCATTGTTTCTTCTTTTCAATTGTTTACTATTTTTCAGAAATTAAGAAATTTCTTTTCAGATTTCTGTCTTTCGTTTTCTTTCTTTCGTAAAAATAATGAATTTTGTCTTCGATTACGATCGTCATTTGTTTTTCTGTCTTTTTTCTTTCGTAAAATTTACGATCGTCGTTTGTTTTTCTTTTTTTTTCCTTTTCTCTTGAAGTTATAGTTTTCTTTCTTTTCCGTTCCGTTTGCGTTTTTTTTTTGGTTTTTTTTTTTAAATTTATCTTTAAGCTCCTCGTTCTTTCGCGTAATTTGTTTGTCTTACTTTCTTCGGAAATTTTCAATTTTTTCGATTTCGATTGTTTTTCGAATCGTCGAAAATGTTCTTCATTGTTTCCTTGACGATCATAATCGAAGACAAATGATAATCATTAATTTTACGAAACGAAAAGAAACACTGAAATTTGAAAAGAAATTTCATAATTTCTGAAAAATAGTAAACAATTGAAAAGAGGAAACAATGAAGAACGTTTTCGATAATTCGAAAAACAATCGAAATCGAAAAAATTGAAAATTTTTTAAGAAAATAAGACAAATAAATTACGCGAAAGAACAAGGACCTTAAAGATAAATAAAAAACAAAAAAAAAACGCAATCGGAACGGAAAAGAAAGAAAGAAAACTATAACTTCAAGAGAAAACGAAGGAAAAGAAAAACAAACGACGATCGCAAATTTTACGAAAGAAAAAAGACAGTCATTTGTTTTCTGTCTTTCTATTTTCGTAAAATTTGCGATCGTCGTTTGTTTTTCTTTTCCTTCGTTTTCTCTTGAAGATAGAGTTTTCTTTCTTTTCCGTTCCTTTTACGTTTTTTTTGTTTTTTTTTAATCTTTAAGCTCCTCGTTTTTTCGCGTAATTTGTTTGTCTTATTTTCTTCGGAAATTTTCTGTTTTTTCGATTTCGATTGTTTTTCCGAATCGTCGAAAACGTTTTTCATAGTTTCTTCTTTTTAATTGTTTACTATTTTTCAGAAATTTCTTTTCAGATTCCTTTTTCCCTTCGTAAATATTATGATCATCTTTTCAATCTTTTCAATTACGATCGTCATTTGTTTTTCTTACTTTCTTCAGAAATTTTCTTTTGTTTTTCCATTTCGATGGGTTTTTCGAGTCGTCGAAAACGTTCTTCGTTTTGTCTTGTTTTTGATTATTTACCGTTTTTCGGAAATTAAGAAATTTATTTTCAAATTTCTGTTACTTCGCCTTTCGTAAATATTATGATCGTCGTTTGTTTTCCATTGCGATCGTGTTTTTTTTTTTTCATTTACCTTCGTAAACATTGCGATCATCATTTGTTTCCCCTCTTTCTTTTGTACTTATTGCTTTCTTCTCTTCCATTCCGATTTAATTTCTAAAAAGTTTTTCTTTTTTGTTTTCACGCGTTTGTTATCTGAATTCCTCGTTTTTTCTCGACAATTACGATAGTCATTTGTTTTTCTTACTTTCTTCAAAAGTTTTCTTTTTTTTTTAAATTTCGGTTGGATTTTCGAAAACATTCTCAATTGTTTCTTGTTTTTAATTGTTCATTATTTTTCAGGAATTAAGAAATTTCTTCATTTGTCTTCCGTTTTTTTTCGTCTTTTGGTGAATTTAGAATTATTATTACTTTGAGTTTTAATTTATTTTTTATTGTGATCGTCATTTGTTTTTCTTAGTCACTTCCAGGGATTTTGATTTTTCCCCCAATCCCATAAGGCTTCTCGATCGTCACAAAAACGTTGTTTTTTGTTTTTGTTTTTAATTGTTTTCAATTGTTTTTCAGAAATTAAATAATCGAACGTTTATTTTCAACTTTTTTTGCGTTGCGATTGTGACTTGTTCTCCTTTCTCTTATTCTTTCTATTTGTGAATTTCGAATTGTCGTCACGTTTTGAATGTTTATTTATTGATTATTTTTCGTTTTATTTTTAATTTTTTATTATGATCGTCAATTGTTTTCTTTTTTTTTAATTTCTTTGGGAATCGCTTTTCCATTTCGATTGTGATTCTCGACTGTCAAAAAAATGTTTTTCATTCTTTCGTACTTTTGAGTGTTTTCGCTTTTTGTTTCCTTTGTTTCCGTCTTTTCGTAAAAGTTGCGTTTGTCATCTGTTTTTCTTTTTGTTTTTTGCTTTCACCCAACCAACTCGATCATTCAAATAATTTGATTGATTTATAAAGCAAAATTTTATTCCAAAATTTGTTGCTGGTCGATTTTGATTACAGTTTGATTCCTCGAGCATCTTCTGTACAGCTGTTTCGGCCCTACTTGGGGCCTCGTCAGCAGAAGCGATTGCAAGTTGTTGCGCCCTAGACTTTTCATTAAAATTTTATTGACTGTCATCTTACAATAAATTAGCATATTTAGGGCCGGTACTTTGAACACCGTTTAACTTTAACCTTTGGTTTATTCCCATAGAAACAACTGTAGGCCTGGGAATAAACCAAAAGTTAAAGTTAATTGATGTTCAAAGTACCGGCCCTTAGTTATTAGCATCATTGATACTGGTGATAACGATTAGGGGATGAAAACAGTATGAATTTATTTCAGTTGTGCGATTTTGGAACTCTTCGAATTTCGTCCACCACCACAACTGAGACGACGAAGATATACGGCACCTCCGCGTACATGGCTCCAGAAGCGAACAGGTAATTCATGAAGATGGAGAACACATCCCAAAAAGACCAAACTAGGTTTTCATCATGAATAAGTTATTTCCTCTTTCAGTTGCGTAGCTTTGTAATAAATTAAAAGTTGATCTAATATGGAAAAACCTGGATTTTCCTACTTGTACAAAAAGTAGGGTAGGTCTTAAGATTCTAAAAAGTTGTGTTTTGCTTAAGGGGAGACGTCTCGGTCAAGATGGACACGTACAGCTTCGGCGTCGTCCTTCTCGAACTCCTCACGTCCCTCCCCATCATCGATTACCACCGAGACGGCTGCGATTTGGTAAGAATCAACAACCCAAGAAGTTCGAAAATTATTTTAACTTTAAATCACGTGCAGGTCACGTACATCGAAGAATCCATCACCGACGATATCACACCCTTGCTGGACACGAGGGCAGGCACGTGGTCCTCGAAAGGCACCAACTTCGCCAGCGAGCTTTACAAAATTTCGGCGAAGTGCCTCAAGGAGAAACGATACAGGCCAACGATGACCGACGTCAGTAAACAATTATTGAAATTAACGCAGAGAATTGTTTAATAAATGATTAGTATTATGAGGTGTACTCTCCTCACACTCGGTCCGATCTTGAGGCAGCAGCAAAATTCTCGATTCAACATCAGGGGGACAGCAAACGAAACGGGAAAGGACACATCCGCGCACGGATGGAATAAGTTGTAAATTCATCGCCGTTTAATGATTTTAAATTAGGCAAACGAGTATGAGGCGCGTGGGGAGGTGATTTCGCAAAGTACGATCATGTTTTCGCTCGCTCGCTCGTTCGTTCGTTCGTTTGGACAACCGTATCCTCGACGGAAGGAATAACAAAATATTCGAATTTGTAACAGGCGAATAGCACGCCCTGTGTGTATTTTACAGTATAAGTAAGTACTCGATGGAAATTGAACTTGGGAAAACCAACGAACCTTTGAAACAGACACACACACCACGAATGAGTTAGTTGTAATAATATTTATTTTATAAAACGTGTGTCGTTGGCAGGCAAACTTAAAATGTGTATGTACCTAGGCACAGCCTACAGAGTACATACATAAATTCGCAACTGCTTGAAGTATTTCTGGCGGAATATACTTTGCTGTATTGCTGCTATCCTGGTAGAACTTAGGTAGTGTGCTCTCTACTCCCGCACGGGGATGAATTTTGAAAACTGTTATTCCACGTATGTACAGCATTTTAGATTATTTATCTACAGTTAGTTACATCCAGGGATTTAAGCACCAGATTTTTAATTTATAATAAATAACCTTACACAACTTAACCCAAGTCGGGCGAATACGATTAATAAATGACAAAGTAATAATAACAAATCAGAAAATGTAAACCCCTATCTTTTTTTTTTTTTTTGGGGATCCACTGAACAAAAGACTTCCTTGTTTGGAAGATGTCTGACATCTGTTAATTTTTGTTTCAAGCAAATTTGAAATATTTGAAATTGCTGGTGAGTCCTTAAGGATTTCGTAATGCAACGCCATCATACGTTTTAGTTAGACGATGAGCTCTCCTCGATCACGTTGTGAGTGTGATAAAAAGAAAGTATTCCCACGCACGTTGGCACATGAGCGAGATTTTCAACTTTCGATCAGGACGGCATCAACTCGAGGAGTTGAATTTGCAAGGTTTTATCGATTGGAACGTGCGAGCGCGACGAGGCGAGCTTACTTTGTTGAACAACAGTTTGCTAAACACTCAATAGATGTCACTTGTTTGCACATTGGAAGTTTAATGTGCCGATTGTCTTTTGTTTTTAGCTTTACTTTTTTTGTTTTTGTCCAGAAATGTTATAATTTTACCGCAAATACGTCTTCCGTGTGCTTTTCCTTTTTTTTTTTTAATTAGAAATTCTTTGCCACGTTTTGCTTATTTTTCATCGGAAATTTGCCCTTTTCTTCTCAAATCTCAATTTTATTTTGAAATTGCCGCTCGACTTTTGTTTTCTTAACTGAAACGTCTTCTGTTGTTCCTCCAATTCTTTGTAAGCGAGGGTCTAGGGGGTGAAAGAATGACGTCTTCCCGTGATTGACCCATCTTACTTTGGTAGCTTTGTGAAATGTAGACCAATGGGGATGAACAACGTACGAATTAAAAAATATGATTTTTATTTATTTATTTATATTTTTCTTTTGTTAACGCTGCCAACACCGGAATTAGGGTAGAGGGTTCCGGTCCCTCGATAAATTTAGAGAACTACATTTCGCAATGACTTTGAGTTTCGTAGGAGGGTTCTTTCGGGTTGGAACTGTTCATGATCTAGACTGGTACTTCCCGTTTCGCTTTGGAAACTGTTCGTGCAACTATTAACCCGTGGATCAGCAATTCCGCGGGTTCCAACAATATATCCTGTTCAGGGTTGTACCTTCCATGTACAGCTGTACATATCATTTGACAGCTCAGAGGAATTTCGGTCGCTTTTTTAACGCGGACTAAACAGCTACCAACCATCTTGTCCTCCATCATTGGTAGTGATGGTGATAATCTGCGATCTTTTCCTCCTAGTGTCTCCTTCTTTGTATTCTCATCAACTTTTCTGCCGCCTTTCGTTGATTTTTCTACCTTTTCGTGCACATTCGTATTTCTTCCCCTTTCTTTTTCCAGTCTCCATTTCTTAGCATCATTTTGCTGTACATTTTCCTTAATCTGTTGCCTATCCTTATTTATCCCTCGGACGTAAATTACTATATTTACCTTCGCTTTGGCGAATACCTTTCTTAAAATACCCCTTACTTTTTCCCAGTGCAAACCGTCCAAACCACAACCTATTCTAGGCATTGCTACATTTTGAACTCTGTTCTGTAGACAGTGGTCTCGTAGACTTAATAGTGCCCGTTTCAGGGATTTATAAGTGGGTTTATCTTGGCTTCGTTCTTTTGTCACCAGGTAATAAACAAATCTTTGCCTTCCGTTGAGCGAGTGTTCCTGTAAAACTGCTATCTCCCCAACGTGGGCATTTTGTTTCTTCAAATTTCCTAAACATCCAAATCTTTTCTTAAATTCAACTGCAATTCCTTTACTCATGCGAAGATCTTTTGCAATGAGCTAGGGAATAATTTTCTGGAGCTGTAAATAAATCATCATAAACTTCCTTAATGCCCGCGCCTTTTCCTCGTAGAATTCTGCCGTCTTTTCCTGTTTCACGAAGTTGTCCCTTCTCGTCGCTTGAAACTTTTTCATTGCTCAAGTGCCGCCTTTCTGATTTCACTATATCGCTGTAGCTGGCCCTTTTCGATTCTGTTTCTATTCCCGGAATTTTCTTTCTTCCTACATTTATCCTTCTTGGGATTTTACTTTCCCTGCAATTCTTTTCCTGGAACTGATTCCTCGTAATTCCTTACCCTTTTAGGTTCGTTGTACCTTGGCTCTATTCTTCGATCCCGGTATTGACATTCTGTAGATCTGTTTCTCGATTTCCGAAGATTGCGTTTTCCTTTTGCCGTTTCCCACCTTTCTTCTTGATGAAGAGGGTAAGCATTTTCGAGTTCTAGATTACTAAGATCATTATGGCTCAACAGCTCAATCCTTTCTCTTCCAAGCCGGAGGACATTTTCCCCATAGTCGACTGATGCGGCATTGGCTCTGAGAAAGTCCCTTCCGAGGAGTCCATCTGCTTTCAGATTGACGGAATCTGAGCAAATCATACATTTGGTGTCATATCTCCGGTTTCCTATTCGGAATGGCAATACTAGTGACCCCAAACATGGCTCTTCGTTTCCTGAAATGCCTCGGAAAACGACATTTGGCTCTGGTTCAATTCGGGCCCCGATCCTCCAAACGAACTCTTCCTTTAATATGGTCAAAGAGGCATTGAAGCTATGTGTCCATAAGTTTTCGGTAGGATGATATATTTATTTCCCTCCTCTCCGACCGTGTATGCGTGAGGGAGCGTAATTTTTAATTTTTTCGCGCTTCCGGTCCTTTGACTTCGGGGCTTTTCAAAGGACCTTTGAAGTTTAAAGATTTCCTCTGATTATTTCTTATGCTCCCATTCTGTGGTGTCCTCGGTTTATTCACCCTTTCTCTGCATTCGGGTACATAGTGCCCCATCTTAGAACACCTAAAACACTTCATTTGTTTCTTAAATTCACGACTTCTTTCCTCAACAGGTCTCGGATAATAATCAGATCTTCTATCGCGGTAATCTCGTGGGTAACTCGCCCTATAATTTGCTGTAAAGTGCGTCTGATAATTCATTCAAATAATTTGATTGATTTATAAAGCAAAATTTTATTAAAATCTGCCCTTTCCTTCTCAAATTTCAATTTTATTTTGAAATTGCCGATCGACTTTTGTTTCCTCAACTGAAACGTCTTCTTTTGTTCCTCCAAATCTTCATTGGAAATCCAATACGCCGATCGTCTTTTGTTTCTATCTCTTTGTTCGTAATCTTCCTTTCTACTCTACAAATAATAATCAATTATTTTTGTTTGTCGAAAACATTCTTCGTTTTGTCTTGTCTTTGATTATTTACCGTTTTTCGGAAATTAAGAAATTTATTTTCAAATTTCAGTTACTTCGCCTTTTGTAAATCTTATGATTGTCGTTTGTTTTACATTGCGATCGTGTTTTCTCCTTTCATTTTCCTTCGTAAACATTGCGATCATCGTTTGTTTCCCCTTTTTCTTTTGAAGTCGTCGCTTTCTTCTTTTCCGAATCCGATTAAAATTCTAAAAAGTTTTTCTTTTTTTTTGTTTTCATTTTCATTTGTTATCATCATTTTCATTTGTTATCTGAATTCCTCGTTTTTTCGCGACACTTACGATCGTCATTTGTTTTTCTTATTTTCTTTTTTTTTTAATTTCGGTTGCACTTTCGAAAACATTCTTCATTTTTTCTTGTTTTTAATTACTTATTATTTTTCAGAAATTAAGAATTTTTTTTACGATTGTCATTTGTCTTCTTTTTTTTTGTTTTTTGGTGAATTTAGAATTATTATTACTTTGAGTTTTCATTTATTTTTTATTGTGATCGTCATTTGTTAGTCACTTCCAGGAATTTTGATTTCAAAAAAAAAAACGTTGTTATTTGTTTTTATTTTTAATTGTTTTCAATTGTTTGTCAGAAATTAAATAATCGAACGCTTATTTTCAATTTTTTTGCGTTGCGATCGTGACTTGTTCTCCTTTCTCTTATTCTTTCTATTTGCGAATTTCGAATTACCGTCACGTTTTGAATGTTTATTTATCGATTATTTTTCTTTTTGGTTTTAATTTTTTATTACGATCGTCAATTGTTTTCTTTTTTTTTAAATTTCTTCGGGAATCGCTTTTCCATTTCGATTGTGATCCTCGACTGTCAAAAATGTTTTTCATTCTTTCGTATTTTTGAGTATTTTCGCTTTTTTTCTCTTTGTTGTTGTTATATGCTTTAATTTATTTTTAAATAAAACGATTTCTTGCTTTGTAGAAACGTCAAAGTGGCTGAAGGAACGTTCGATGAACTAAATGCGTGTTTACTACTTGCATTGCCAACTCTAATTCATTTTTCATTTGATCACTTCTTATAATGTAAGTAGGAGTGAGAAAAATAGAGTAAAGGAGTTAACAAACAAACAGACCTTTTGAGCCTTCGCGGTCCTAGAGGGATTTCGAAAATTCAATTAATGTCAAAACCAGGTAAAAAAGAGTGAGTGGAGGGATTTCGAAAATGCTCTCCTTTAAAATTACAAAATGCGACTTGACACGTTTTTCTCGTGGAGTCTTCATTCGTTTCAAGTTTTCCTCCTTCTTTGAATTGAATAAAGAAGCCTGAATCTGAACTGTCACTATTTCATGTGGAGAATTATCCATTCTCGCAAATCTTCCCGTTACTCTAACTTTTCTGAAAAATTTCGACTTGTGTGCTTCTTATTTTTAAATAAATATTGCCATGAACGCGGCTCCTGTGCCACCTGTTGGTGGTCGGTGGTACATAGGCTGTAGGTCTACCAGGTAGGTTAATGAGTAATAAGGACAGTCGTGAGTGGACCGGGCGACCTGGTAGACCTCTGAACCGAGCTGGGGCGAATAAAGCGGCTTAAGTGAAAGTGCCGTCTTCATTAGTATAACCCCTCAATTACCCCCACAGCGAACTGAAGGAGAAGGTAAGCCTAGCCCTTTCGCAACTCCACAAGGTACCTCGAGCTAGCGAGTACTCTTCCGGGAGGGATACGACCCCCCATTTACGAAACCTTCCGAGGGTACGTAACAATATCATTATCTACAACAACCTTCCACTTTATGCTGACACCCGTTGTCATATTTCTTCGTTCAAATGCAGATAATAGAACTAAACGGATGGCTTGCCAAGTGTTTTAAATTTGACGCCCCAATTTGGAGACAAGCTCGGTTTTAATTTGAAGACAGTTCACCAAATACCCGGTGGCGCTACTGATGTAATAGCAAAGTGGAAAACCGAAACCTGTAAATCGTCGTTTCTGATTGGGCTGATATCTTGATAACAAACGAAAAATCGATGATTCCCGGCGCGAAGCTTTTGAGAATCAATAGTTTAAAACGATAGTTTAAAACTATACGTGTAATAGAGACTGAAGTTTTCGAAGAGTATTGGAACCACCATCTAGTAGATGAAATTGAAAATAAGAGCAAAAACAGCTTCCTGTAATATTTTTACCATATGGTAACGCTGGGCGTAAAGTTTTACAAATTTCATAAATTCATTGCCAAATACCTAATGCAACTGAAGCAATAAAAAAATCTTATTTACGGAAAAAAATTGTAATTGTTGCTTATTTATAATTATATTCAATAGTTTAGCTCGTGACATCTAGCGGCCGTTTTTTTGACTTCAAACTACACTGGAGTTCTCGAGCCACTCTTTTACCGGCGAAGCCTCAAATAGCACCAAAGTCCAGAGGAATCCAGTACAATCAAAATCGACTTGCAACAAATTTCTATAATTGCACTATATTAAAAAGGTACTGTAAGGACAATCTACTATAAACTGTATCAATTACTAACGTTGAACTTCTTGTGTTTTAGACGTAGTCGTAAAAGCCATCCAAATTCCAAGGACTTCGAGATCTTCAATTATATCGGGTGTTCTTTTAAATTTGGCGTCGAAGTTGGCCGTGACAAGGTGCTTACTGTGAACGTACCACAATTTTGATTATTTATTGCAAACCTTATTTTCTTATTATCTTTTTTAGTTTGTTACAATAGTGTCTCTTTTCGTTTATAGATCTTGTGTCGCCTTATCGTACTGTTGAGTTCGAAACCTAGAAAGCAAGGTTAGGAATGGCAAATTGACAACTGTCATGATGATGGTGGTTCACAATAAAACTTTCATGGCCAACTTCGACGCCAGATAAAAAAAAAACACCCATTATATGGTTGGGAAAACTCAGAGTCGACATTTCTGCAACGCCGATGGAATATTCCGATGTCCGTTTTTACGTAAATCAGTTCTTTTCAGAGCTAGAAAACTATTCCACCAGGAATTTGTGTCTTTTGACAACAGAAAAATAAAATAAAAATAAATATGGACTAATTTAACGCTCAAAGAATTCAAAGACTAGACAGGCAACTAGCTATACGCCAGCCTCAAAAAAGAAACTATTTTCTTCTTTAAATCGTGACATGCCTTCGTAATCATTCGGACAGCGCCCTCTATTAGGGAATAGCCAAAGTCTTAGCATTTTTACAGATTTCTGTAGAGTTACTGTAGTGAAAAGGGATATCTTTCCCCGGAGGAAACACAATTCTTTAAGAATTCTTAGCCAAATAATTTCGAACATGGGATTTAATTGTAAAGTTGAAGATTTTTAAAATTGTACAGCGGCCTCTCTTGGCGAATAGCCAAAGCCTTAGCATTTTTACAGGTTTCTGTAATAGTTGCTGTGGTGTAAAATTTTAAAATGTAAGGCAAGATTTTAAAAAACCAAAAGATTTTTATTTTACCAAAGGGATATCTTTCCCCGGGGGAACTTCCCTCCCCCTTTACAACTCTTTAAGAATCCTCAACCAAAACTTCGTCAAATAAATTTCGAACACGTGTGATACGACCGACGTTTACTTTGTACCCCACCCGACCGTCCCCTGAGCTTGTCGGACTTATATACCTTCGATGGTTGCAAATTGTTATGAGAGGTTTGACGTCATCGGGCCGCGAAACTGGATTTTTGTGAGAAATTACTCGATTTTATTATTTTTCCTCGTGCTACCCAGTATAATAAAACTACTTTCCTACTAGAAAAAAGCCTATTTATTTTCAAATAACTTTAGAATAGATAAAAAATATTTACAATACGTTAAAAAAATAAGTCTTAACCTAAGCAATTCAGGCGCTGAGATTCAGCTCCCTCTGATCGATTTTGATCTGCTCCTCTTCGCCGAAGAGTTTCTCGAACTGCGCGTCCAATTTCTTGGCGATTATGTTGATGAAGTCGTCGGTGCTGATGCAGACGTTCTCCTGGAAGTTGTGGCCGTAGGCGCAGAGCGCCAGGTCCCTGGTGAGATGTCCTTCCTCCACAGTTTCCCTGCTGCATTTTTCGAGGGCCTCCGTGAATTCCAAGAGGTCGTAATTGCAGTCGAGTTTGGCGCGGTGGCGAAGTCCTCGAGTCCAGGCGAAGATCGTTGAGATTGGATTCGTGGATGTGGATTCACCTTTCAAGTGTTGCCTGGAAAATAAGAAAAATAAAAATTTAGTATTTCTTTATTCTTCATTTGCAAGTTTTCTCACATGTACAAGATGATCAAGAAAAAGTATCGTAAGAACCAAATGCAAAATAGAAAAAGAAGCATCAAAAGACCCAAGAAGAAGAAGAAACAACGAATGACAGACTCAAAAAGAAAAAGAAGTATCTAAAGACCCAAAAAGAAGAAACAACTCAAAAAAAAAGAAGAAGTAATAATAAGACGTAAAGAAGAAAAAAAGACTGGAGGAGAAGAAACAACGAATGACGGACACAAAAAGAAGAAGCATTAATAAACGCAAAAGACGACAAGTTAAGACTAGTGAAACAAAAGGTAAAAGAACAAAGAAAAGGAAAACATCAGGTAGGGTAAATAAAACTCAAGTAATAAACATAACAAAAGATCCACGCTAAAAAAAAAAGAATGAATTGAAAGATTCAAGAAATACATATGGGGAGGCAATAAAAAAATCAGGAAGAAGAAGAAGGAAAAGGCAACGAAAGTTTCAAGAAGAAAAGGACATCGAACTTGTCAAGAAATATCAAAAGACGCAAATAGGAAAAACAAGTTTCAAAAGACCTAAGAAGAACAAGCAACAAAAGACGTAGAAAAATCATAATAATAGTAAAGATAACAGAATAGTAAAGATAACAGAATAGCAAAGGTAACAGGAAGTCAACGTTTAAGAAAAACAAGAATCGAAAGATTTAGGAAGAAGAAGAAGAAGGGGGCATTCGCTTTTCTAAGGCTCCAAATATTATAACTTCGTGCCTTCGTGTTTTCGTCTTACGATTATCTTTTGTTTTCTAAGTCCCCAAATCTAGTTTTACGGCTGTCATTTGTTTTCCCAAAATCACAAATTGTAACTTTCAAATTGCCGCTCTCCTTTCTAGGGCTCCAAATCCTATAGCTCACGATTTGTTTGGTTTACGTTTGTCGTTTGTTTTGTAAGATCCCAGATATTAGTTTTACGATTGTCATTTGTTTTTCCAAGATTCCCAAATTCTGGTTTTAGAATTGTCACTCGTTTTTCTAAGGCATCAAATGAAGCTATAACTTCACGATTTGTTCATGGCCTCGTATTTTCGTTTCACGATTTTCATTTGTTTTGTAAAGCTCTAAATCATGGTTTTACTACGATTGTCATTTGTTTTTCCAAAACCTTCAAAATTTAGCTTCAAAATTTGTTTATGTTTTGTCATTTGTTTTGTAAGGCAAGATCCCAAAGTCTACGATTGTCATTTGTTTTTCCAAGATCCCAAATTCCAGTTTTACGTTTGTCATTTGTTTTTCGAAGATTCCCGAATTCTAGTTTTAGAATTGTCACTTGTTTTACTAAGGCATCAAAGAAAGCTATAACTTCGCGATTTGTTTATGGCCCCGTATTTTCGTTTCACGATTTTCATTTGTTTTGCAAAGCTCTAAATCATGGTTTTACTACAATTGTCGTTTGTTTTTCCAAAACCTCGAAATTTAGCTTCAAAATTTGTTTTGTAAGGCAAGAATCAAAGTCTGGTTTTACGACTGTCATTTGTTTTTCCAAGATTTTCATTTGTTTTCTAAAGTTCCAATCATGGTTTTACTACGATTGTCATTTGTTTTTCCAAAACCTCAAAATTTAGCTTCAAAATTTGTTTATGTTTTGTCATTTGTTTTGTAAGACAAGAACCAAGGTCTGGTCTTTCGATTGTCATTTGTTTTTCCAAGATCCCAAAGTCTAGTTCTACGATTGTTTTTTGTGTTTCCAAATTCTCAAATTCTAATTTTACGATTGTCATTTGTTTTTCCAAGATCCCAAAGTCTAGTTCTGCGATTGCCTGTTGTTTTTCCAAATTCTCAAATTCTAGTTTTACGATTGTCATTTGTTTTTTCAAGATTCCTAAATTCGAGTTTTAGAATCGCCATTCGTTTTTCAAAAAAAAAAGCAATAACTTCACGATTTGTTTATTTTGTTTTGATTTTCATTTGTTTTGTAGAAGCTCCAAATCCTGGTTTTCACGATCGTCATTTGTTTTCACGATTTGTTCGTTTCGCTATTTTGTCACTTGTTTCGTAAAGCGAGGCCCAAAATCTACTTTCACGATTGTCATCTATTTTTCCCATATCCCTAAATTACAAGAAGTTTTATTTGTTTGATTTGTTTTGTAAAATTCCAAATTCTGGTTGGTACGATTGTCATTTGTTTTCCCAAAATCAGCTTTAAAATTACCATTTATTTTTCTAAGGTTCCAAAAATCCTATCGTGTCACGTTTTTCGTTTAACTGTATCGTCACTTGTTTTGTAAAAGGCAACGCCAAAAATCTAGTCTCGCACGATTGTCATTTGTTTTTCTAAGATCCCAAATTCCAATTTTAGATTTGTCGCTTGTTTCTCCAAGGTTCAAAATTCTAACTTCACTTCGAATTTGCTTATCTGTTTGTTCATTACATAGGAAGAATCAAATTCTAAGAGCAAAGGTAAACAAATGGTCAACGGCTAAGAAGAAGGAATCGAAAGTTGCGCGAAGAAGAAATTGGAGGGTTCAAGAAGAAGAAGAAGAAGACAAGGAAGGAAGCATCGAAGAACAAGAGACGTTAAAAAGCCCAAAAAAAAAGAAAAAGGAAGCGTCGAAGAACAAGAGGCACTAAAAAGCTCAAGAATAGAAAAACAAAGCACAAAAAACAAGAAAAAGCAAAATTGACGGACTCTCAGGAAAAGAAGCAACAAAAGATGCACACCCAAAAAGAAAAGAAGAAGCAGGAATGAGATAAGTTGAACGAAACACAAAAGTGAAAACAACAAAAAGTTTAACGCCTAAGAAGAAAGTTTCAAGAAGAAATCGAAAAGTTGAAGAAAAAAAATCAGAAGATACAAGAAGAAAGAGAATAGGCAACGAAGATCCAGAACAAAAAGAATAAGACGTAAAGGAAATGAAAGGAAAAAAATAAAGTTTACGGAAATTAACATCAGTCAGGACGAATGAAATTGAATGGATAACAAAGAAAACAAAAGACCAACGACCAAAAAAAGGTAGAAGCATTAAAGAAAAAACAAAATTAACCCCAATTAATAAACTATTCCCCTTTCTCTTCCTTCATTCATCCAATAATAAAGGCGAAAGGCAATTTGCATTGATCCTAAAGGTTTCGCATAAATTTTTTTGTAAAGAGAGATTGCACCATAAGACGTGACCCCTTCAAAGGACATCGAATTACGTCAATGTTTATTTATAGTTTGAATGAAATTTTATAATTAATAATAAGTCGCGAGTAAACAAAATCTCCATCTCGCCAGGGCGTGATAACATCGACATGCACTCGACGAAATCATTTACAAACAAACACTCGAATTACGCACAAAAAAGATAACCGGGTTCATTTCACCCATGATACACCCATCATTGACGCAAAAGTCGCCCTTGAACCTTGACATGTCCGAAATACTTTTCGTTACTTACTTGTAATGCCTGGTGATGGTGCCGTGTGCAGGTTCGGTCAGGATGGTTTTGCCATCGTGCGAGAGCAAGCTGTTCATCATCATCCCCATCGAACCGAAACCTTGCCCCACGATATCGGATAGGACGTCCCCATCGTAACTCTTCAGGGCCCAGACGAATCCTCCGGTGGATTTGATGGCGTGGGCCGCCATGTCATCGACCAAGCGATGCTCGTATGTGAGATTTACCGCCGCGAACTTCTTCTTGTAACGCCTACAATCCAAGTCAAAATTAAAAAATAAATAAATAAGAAAAGTCTTCGGGGGACTTACGTGTCAAATAAATCTTGGAATATGTCGACGAATACTTTGTCGTACTTCTTCAAATGGGTGTATTTACTTGAGAAATACAGGGGGTACCCCCTGTCGAGGGCAGCTTGGAAGCACGAATCGGCGAAAGCCGTAATACTATCGACGGTGTTGTAGGTGAGCATGGCGACTGATTTTCCTCGAATATCGAAGTCGTACTTGTGGTATTCCCCGCTGTCGGTGGAGTAAACCATGGAGAGTTTCCCCGGTTTGTTGAGGATGATGTCTTTGCCTCCGTATTGGTCGCCGAACGTGTGCCTGCACATGATGATGGGCCTGATCCATCTGGGCACGAATTTGCTGACGCTGTTGCAAATGATGGGCTCTCGGAATTGGGTGCCCGTCAACGCGTTCCTGATGATGACGTTCGGACTGGGGAAGATGATCTGCTTGAGCTTTTGCTCTGAAAAAACGAAAGGGTCAAGTCGGTTTCATCCCCATAACGCTTATACAACTTACCTTTGATGGTTTTCTCATTGGGGGTGACCGTGGAGCATTTAATGCCGACGTTGAATTTCTTAATGGCTTCGATCGCTTCGAGGGTGACTTCGTTTTCAGTTTTGTTCCTGAAAAGAGGGAAAGGGATTTGTTTATTTATAGGAAATAAAACCCCCCTTATTCGAAGCGAAAATTCGAAAAAGAACGCGCGCATTTTTCTTCGTTTTCTCTCCAAGCGCAGATATTTTCAATAATTTGGCAACAACGCCCATTAAATTTTGACTCTTTTTTGCTAACTTTCGGGCATCGCTTAGTTTCGTAATGTGAACTCGACGGCTTCTTCATAACTGATTCTTTTTTTTTAAGCAAAAATTTGGCTGGGAATTTCATTTTTTATTTCCTCTACGACGTTGCCATTTCTTATTTACATTTTTCTTCTCCGATACAGTTGCGGTTTTGTTTGCTTACAACGAAAGCGTCGGCCACTCATGGTTGCCAAGTTATTAAGTTGCGTAACACGTTCCCAAGCGTCCTAAACAAATTTCCGGGCGATAAAACAATGTGACCTTGAATATTTATTACTCAAACAACGAGCATATGCGCTCACTCACATTCACATTTCGACCAGACAGGCCTTGTTATTGACATTAACAAAAGGCCCCACAGGCCCACGACCTTTTTTTTTTTCTTTTTAATTCTAGAAAGTGTAACTGCTTTTGGCCGTGTGCAAACAAACATCAATTTTGCATATGACCGCTTCGAATCGACTTACTTTCAAGGTTCTGTTTATTTACATCGATAATGTTGATAAACAAACTCTCCTAGAGTTCGCATTATTTATGCGCAGTTGCCATTGCGAATTGTTTTGTTTATTGGGTCTGCAGATGTCTATGCGATTTTTGATTCTGTTTTGTTAAAGGCAGGTAGTTCTGCGAAAGTCATTTGTTTTGCTAACGTCATTTGTTTGGCTAAGGACTGCTTTCGCAGTGCTCACAGAACCGGCTTCGCTATCATTTACAAAACCGGACACGAGAGAAAAAAAATTAATTAATTATCATTAATTTCTCAAAAGGACGATTGTCATTTGCTTTGTAAGGTCCCAACTCCTAGTTTTGCGATTGTCATTTGTTTTCTTAGGGTCCCGCGATTGTCATCTTTTTTCCAACGTCCAATATTCTAACTTTAAATTTCCATTCGTTCTTTCAATCCTTCAAATCCTATAACTTTATGGCTTGTTAAAGGTTCCACATTTTCGTTATGCGATTGTCGTTTGTTTTTTATAAAGTCCCAAATTTTGGTTTTGAAAACACTAGCGTAACTATGGTACGCTACGTCCCCCTCCCCCCTCCCAACTGAAATTGTTGTGCCTAGAATGAACTCTGACTCGGCAAATGTTTATGCGATTTCTGATTCTGATTTGTTAGGTAGTCGTCTTGCGAACGTCATTTGTTTTGATAACGTCATTTGTTTTGCTGAGGACGCTTTTGTATTGCAGTGTTTTCGTTTTGCTTTTGTCATTTTGTCTTGTAAGGCACCAGATCCTAGTTTTGCGATTGTCATTTGTTTTCCGAAGATCACCAAATTTTAGTTCCAGAATTGTCATTTGTTTTTCTAAGTTGATGCCTTCAAAGGCATCAAAAAGCTTCGCGATTTCTTTCTTTCTTAATACTGTCATTCGTTTTGGACGGTCCCACAAGTCCTAATTTTCGATTGTCATTTGTTTTTTTCAAGATTCAAATTTTTTTTTTAAAAGTGTCTAAGGCTTCAAACTCAGTTTTTTTCTAGGTTCCATGTTTTCGTTTTACTATTGCGATTGTCATTTGTTTTTCCAAGATGCCCAAATTCTAGTTTCAGGATTGTCATTTGTTTTTCTACAAGGCATCGAAAAGCTTCACGATTTCTTTAAGCCCACAGGGGGCGTTATTTATTTGTAAAGACAAGAAGAAGAAGAAGACAAAAAAAATTAAAATAATCACCCAATTTTTCGAAAAAGGACGATTGTCATTTGTTTTGTAAGATCCCAAATCCAGTTCTACGATTGTCATTTGTTCCACCACTGTCATTTGTTTTGTAGGGTTCCACCAATGTCATTTGTTTTGTAGGGTCCCACAATTGTCATCTTTTTCCAATGTCCAACATTCCAATTTTATCGTTTTACGATTTTCACTTGTTTTTTTTTTTTTTGAAGCTCCAAATCCTGGCTTTACGATTGTCATTTGTTTTTCTAAGACCTCAAATTTTGGCTTTAGAATTTCCATTCCAAATCCTATGACTTAAAATCCCGTATATTCGTTTTACGTTTTCGTTTGTTTTTATATCTTTACGAGTTACATTTGTTTTCGAATTTTACGATCGTCATTTGTTTTCCCGAGATCCGAAATTCTAGCTTTACAGGTTTGTCATTTGTTTTTTTGAGCTTCAAAGCCTAACTTCGGCGAATTTATTCGTCCGAGACCTCCCACTCTGGTTTCGTTTGTTTTTATATCTTTACGAGTTACATTTGTTTTCGAATTTTACGATCGTCATTTGTTTTCCCGAGATCCGAAATTCTAGCTTTACAGGTTTGTCATTTGTTTTTTTGAGCTTCAAAGCCTAACTTCGGCGAATTTATTCGTCCGAGACCTCCCATTCTGGTTTACGATTTTCATTTGTTCTCGGCTTTGTTTGTCATTCGGCTTTACGAGTTTCAGTTGTTTTCGAGTTTTACGATCGTCATTTGTTTTCCCGAGACCCCAAATTCTAGCTTTACAGGTTTGTCACTTGTTTTTCTAAGCTTCAAAACCTAATTTCGGCGAATTTATTCGTCCGGGACTTCTCATTCTGGTTTACGATTTTCATTCGTTCTCGGCCTGACGATTTTCGTTTGTTTTTTTATCTTTACGAGTTTCATTTTTTTTCGAAGGCCCCCAAACTCGCTTTATGATTTTATTTACCGCTTCAAGTTCTATAAATATCCAAGGACGATCGAATGGTAGTCACGTGAACGAGCGCGACTTTTCGATTCGCAAAAAATTTAATTAATTAAATCATTAAATTAATTAAATTATTAAATTAATTAAATTATTAAGTTAATTAAAACATTTTCTTAAATCCTTTGATTTAATCGGAGATCAAAATAAAAATCTCTTTGGGGAAAATGAGGCTGGGCTCATTTTTTAGTGCCGTTTTACAAGCTTTTTGAAAACTGAATTGGAATTCCGCAAGGACCACGCTTGATACCCGTTCGATTTCTTTTTCCTTTATTCAACAAGTTTCAATTACACTAATGAATTGGCACGTTACACGGGCTACGTACTGGTCATTGTGAGATATCCTGGTTTATTTAATTTATAAAAAAAAATATAGTTTTAAGGTTGAAGTAGATCGACAGCTTAACGAAATTAAATTTCGTTGTTCATTTTACTTTGACATTATCGATTTTCGAACAATAAAAAGAAAGAAGAATACAAATGCAAGGATTTCTTTACCTGTTGGCCAAACTGCAGTCGTAATAGTCTCTCTCCACGTTAACGAAGGGAATAATCAGCTTGTGCTTCACCTTATCAAAGATCACCTTGGACATCTCATCTCCGCCGATTTCGACGATCGGTTTCTCGACGATAATCTTCGATTTGGTAGAATCTGAAAAGAAACAAGTACATAAAAAAATGATACAAACAAACATAGTGGCGTTTCTATTTTTAATTTACCGCTGCGAAAGTGCAGACGACGAAAAAAAAATTGAATCTAGAAACTACACAGCGTGAAACGAGGCCGCAAAGAGACGGAGGAGGTTCTTTTTTTTTTTTCACGCTGGCAAACTTTCAATCGGGTGAAACGGTGAAAGAGCCTCGTCCGCTCTACCGGAAACCGAATTCAAAACCACATCGTAGGTAGGAGGTAAATAAATAAATGCAAAACGTTTTGTTTTGGTGCACGCGTCCGTGGAGTGTTCGCGAGGTCAGCGATGGCTTGCTTAAAAATCTGAAACGCAAAAGCAGAACGAACGCCTTTCTTCGTCATTCAGAAACTGGTTGCTGGGAATTTTTAGGCACGCCATTCTAGATTGAAATCGCAAAAAAGGCGACGGGGAAGAAAATTTCGACTAAATTACGCAAAGCAACTAGACGTAACACGTCTGCAAAGTTCAATTACCTGGAGCGAACGAGAAGTAATTTACACCTGTGATTTCACTACCGGTGGTAATTGTTTCTAGAATTGCAATTTCCTTTGATTTGTTGTTAAGTGCAAATTGCGAATGCCGTTGCGCAGGTGCAGGGCGAAATAGAAGAAAATTTTAACAAAGGACAACAATCTCTTTGCCTTTTATGGAATTGATCGTTTAACTTTCGGATGACCAAGTTTTATTCAGTTTGGGGAATCACTATGAAAGATATACATAGAGGTGTTCCGATGCCGCAGCATTCGGGTACGGCAGGCGAATGTAAGAGTCAGTGTGCGAGAGAGAAAGCACAAAGCGGGGCGAGATTTCAATTAAAAGCGAGAGAGACGGCCCAAAACCGACCCAGAATTTAATTACTCGCACTTACACTCGAACGCCACCGATGAAAGATTGTCGCAGACACCTAAATATTTTTAACGCATTCGATAGCTTTTGTTTTTCAAAAGAAAAGACAACTGAAAATCGATCTAAACACCACATGTACGGAAAAAAAAACAAAACAAAAAAAAACGAAAAAAAATGAAATTTAGGAAAACACCAAACGATAAAACAAATGAAGGTGTGAAACAATTTCGTACTACAAGAAGAAACAAATGAAAATCGAACTGAATGCCACGTGTACGGAAAAAAAAACAAAAAAAAAAAACGAAAACAAAAACACTTCACAATCGAATTTAGAAAAAAATGGATATTGGACTTCAAAAATTAAAAAAAAAAAAACAAAATCACGAAAAAGACGAAACAAACAAATGAATTCGCGTTCGAAAAACAAATGAATACTAAACTAATTGCCGCATAAAAGGAGGAAGAAAAGAAAAAAAAAGCGAAAACAAAAGCACTTCGCGATTAAATTTTAAAAAAATCGAAAAAATGAAATTTAGAAAAACACCAAACGATAAAACAAATGAAGTGTAAAACAATTTCGTACTACAAGAAGAAACAAATGAAAATCGAACTAAACGCCACGTGTACGGAAAAAAAAACAAAAAAAAACGAAAATAAAAATACTTCAAATTTAGAAAAAAATGGATATTGGACTTTCAAAATAAAACAAATGAATTCGCGTTCGAAAAACAACAAGAAACAAATGAATACCGAACTAATTGCCGCATAAAAGGCGAAACAAAAGAAAAAAAAAGCGAAAACAAAAGCGCTTCGCGAATAAATTTTAAAAAAATCGAAAAAATGAAATTTAGGAAAACACCAAACGATAAAACAAATGAAGGTGGAAAACATTTTCGTACTACAAGAAGAAACAAATGAAAATCGAACTAAACGCCACGTGTACGGAAAAAAAAACAAAAAAAAAAACGAAAACAAAAACACTTCGAATTTAGAAAAAAATGGATATTGGACTTTCAAAATAAAACAAATGAATTCGCGTTCGAAAAACAACAAGAAACAAATGAATACTGAACTAATTGCCGCATAAAAGGAGAGAGAAAAGATAAAAGAGCGAAAACAAAAGCACTTCGCGGTTAAATTTAAAAAAAATCGAAAAAATGAAATTTAGAAAAACACCAAACGATAAAACAAATGAAGGTGTAAAACAATTTCGTACTACAAAAAGAAACAAATGAAAATCGAACTGAATGCCACGTGTACGGAAAAAAAAACGAAAACAAAAACACTTCACAATCGAATTTAGAAAAAAATGGATATTGGACTTCAAAAATTAAAAAAAAAAACAAAATCACGAAAAAGACGAAACAAACAAATGAATTCGCGTTCGAAAAACAAATGAATACTAAACTAATTGCCGCATAAAAGGAGGAAGAAAAGAAAAAAAAAGCGAAAACAAAAGCGCTTCGCGAATCGAAAAAATGAAATTTAGGAAAACACCAAACGATAAAACAAATGAAGGTGTGAAACAATTTCGTACTACAAGAAGAAACAAATGAAAACCGAACTAAACGCCACGTGTACGGAAAAAAAACAAAAAAAAAGGAAAACAAAAACACTTCGAATTTAGAAAAAAATGGATATTGGACTTTCAAAATAAAACAAATGAATTCGCGTTCGAAAAACAACAAGAAACAAATGAATACCGAACTAATTGCCGCATACAAGGAGAACGAAAAGAAAAAAAGCGAAAACAAAAGCACTTCACAATCAAATTAAAAAAAAAAACAAATGAATTCACGTTCGAAAAACAAATGAATTGCCGCATAAACGGAGAGCACTTCGCGATTAAATTTAAAAAAAATCGAAAAAATGAAATTTCGGAAAACACCAAACCATAAAACAAATGAAGGTGTGAAACAATTTCGTACTACAAGAAGAAACAAATGAAAATCTAACTAAACGCCACGTGTACGGAAAAAAAACAAAAAAAAAAAACAAAAACACTTCGAATTTAGAAAAAAATGGATATTGTACTTTCAAAATAAAACAAATGAATTCGCGTTCGAAAAACAACAAGAAACAAATGAATACTGAACTAATTGCCGCATATAAGGAGAAAGAAAAGAAAAAAGAGCGAAAACAAAAGCACTTCGCGATTAAATTAAAAAAAAAAAAAAATCGAAAAATGAAATTTAGGAAAACACCAAACGATAAAAAAATGAAGGTGTAAAACAATTTCGTACTACAAGAAGAAACAAATGAAAATCTAACTAAACGCCACGTGTACGGAAAAAAAACAAAAAAAAAGCGAAAACAAACACACTTCGAATTTAGAAAAAAATGGATATTGGACTTTCAAAATAAAACAAATGAATTCGCGTTCGAAAAACAACAAGAAACAAGTGGATACCGAACTAATTGCCGCATAAAAGGAGAAAGAAAAGAAAAAAATATCGAAAACAAACGCACTTTACAAATAAAATAAAAATAAATTAAGAACTTAAATTTAGGAAAGTATGAATATCGGAAGAAGAAGATAAGCTGCAAAGGTTAAAACAAATGAAGATATAAAACAAATTTATACTAAAAAGACAAAAGAAACAAATGAAAATCAAACTAAATGACGCATTGCACAAAAAAAAACTTCACAGTCAAATTAAAAAAAAAGTGAATAGCTGAAATTGTCCTAATTTTTTTTTTTTTCATAGTTGCGACGTTTAATAATTTAGAAAGAAATTTTTCTCTACGTTGTAGTATCTTTCGCGTAATTATTTTTTTTTTATTATTACTGAAGGTATTTTGTTTTTTTCTTTTTTATTTGAACAGCGCGTAGCCATTTTTTAAAAAATTAAATATTTTCACGACTGCGTGTAAAAGGAATCCAAACCGAAAGCAATTTTAAGTTATGTTTCACCTTGTGTGAACCTGACTCTCCTCATATTTCTACATTATGAAGGCAGCAGGTGTGAAATATGTGAGCTGTGGGGGGGTAACTTACGCAACAAAAAAGGGGGACAGGTATAGAAACGATCCCCTTTGAAAGCAGCTTGTGTGTGTCGGTTTATATTTTAAAAGTGCACATTTTAAATTAATTCTAACGAACAATAAATTAAATTAATTCCAACGAACAATAAATAAGTTCATTTCAAATGACAAGTGTATGTCAATGTTTATATTATTTATTAATTTTTAATTTGTTTATTTAATTGCTGTTTTACTCTTGTTTATTTTTATTTATTTCTGTTCAAAATTTATTTTGATTATTACCTACTCTTCCAGTTAGCTTTATCCAGTTAGATTATGACTAAATTGTTAAACAATCGTTTACAAAAAAAAAGAGAAACAAAACAAAGTCGAAAGCATTTTTGACATAAGAAACTTTCGGACACGCAAATAAAATTTCATTTGTTTTTCAAAAAATAAATAAGCAAATAAAACAAAATAGAGATTTTTAAAATTAAGTGAAACAAACAAGGATCTAAAAAAAATACGAATACCAAAAGTTGACCAGTGCATGTGGCACCGGCTTTAATTTTTGGATTAGCACATTTTTAAAACGTGCCATTAATTAGCGTGACCTTAATTTTTTTTTTATAAATTCCTTACTTTACAACAAACAAAAAATACGCATTTTAAGTATTTATGTAGATTTAAACGAAAAAATTGCATTTTTCTTTATCCTGTTATGTCGAAGCATAAACAAGTTCAGTTTGAAAACAAATTCAAAATGTGAATCATAGAGCTTATTTAAAAGAATGCTGTGGTTTTGCAAATTTGTTTCGTTTGTTTACTTTCCTTGATCGTTTTGACCTTGTATTTAACTCTCGCTCTCTTCATTACGCAAAACAAAAAAAAATTGTTTTCCTTTTTTTCCATCACTTTCTTACTTTGTGTTTCTGCGAGTGAATCACTCATGCCGCGTTGTTTAAGCAAAAAAAAAAAAAACGTAACTACGAGAAAATACCTTCGTAATCGTAAACGTAAACATTCGTAAGTCGTAAATTAAGATCTTAATTCCGGCCTCGTTATTGTTGTTATTAATAAGGACGTAGCCCTGAACTTTTCTGTGACTAAACGCGGCGGAACGTAAACACTTTATTTCGTAATCGTCGGTGCGATTATTAATTCGTTAACCGTCGATTATTCGTTATTTATTAGCGAAGTTTAGAAAGCATACAAAAGATTAATTAGCACGTTTTAAATGGGAACGTATTGATAAAGAAAAATTAAGGCCGGTTCCACACGCGTGCACGCATGCCGGTCGGTAATGAAAAATTAAGGCCGGCCAATCTGGTGATTTAAATTACAACAACAAACAACTGAAGATATAAAACAAATTAAGATATAAAACAAATGCAGACAAACAAATGAAGATATAAAACAAACGAAGATAAACAAACGAACATAAACAAACGAACTTAAACAAACGAACACATAAAACAAATGAAGATATAAAACAAACGAAGTTAAAAAAAAGCAAAAAATATCGAGAACAAAGGCACTTTACAAATAAAAAAAATTAAAAACTGAAATTTAGGAAAGTATGAATATCGTAAAAAAAAGCGAAGCTCCCAACGTTAAAACAAATGAAGGTATAAAACAAGTTCATGCCAGAAAGACGAAAGAAACAAATGAAAATCGAACTAAATGCCATCACGTTGCACAAAAAAAAACTTCACAGTCAAATTTAAAAAAAAAATCAATAACTGAAATTTACGAAAAATTGAATATCGGGAGAAACCCAATCGAAAAAGAGAATGTCCCCAAAGGTTAAAACAAATTCAGATATAAAACAAATGAAGTTGTAAAACAAATTCCGATGAACTACGCGTACTAGAAAGAAAAAAGAAATAAACGAAAATCGAACTATGTCATGGTCACACGTGCGAAAAAAAAAGTCGAAAACAAAACACTTCTCAATCAAATTAAAAAAAAAAAAAAATAAATTAAAAAAAAAAAAAAATAAATTAAAAAATCGAAAATTTAGGAAAGTGGAATAAAAAGCGAAACTCCAAAGGTTAAAACAAATGAAGACGTGAAACAAATTCATACTAGAAAGACGAACGAAACAAATGAAAATCGAACTGTCACGCATACGAAAAAAAAAAACAAAATTGCCTAAATTAAATTGTCTTCCTCAGAAGTTTAAATTAAAATTTCAAATTAGTTTAGACTTTTTAATTTTTGATTTATCACGAAAAAATCACAATCGGCATTTTTTTAAATGAGAAAAAAATACCAAATTTAAATTTCGTTTTAAAAAGGGAAAATTATTTTAAAATTTAATCAAATTATTAAAAACAAATGACAATCATATAAACAAATTTAGATCGCCTATTCGTACTAGAAAGACAAAAAAAAACAAATGCAAATCGAACTAAATGCACAGAAAAACAAAACAAAAACAAAAGAATATCGAAAACAAGTGCTTTACAACGAAATTAAAAAAAAAAATGAAAAACTGCAATTTAGAAAGAAAAGAAACAAATGAAAATCGAACTAAACGTCGCACATACGAAAAAATTGTCTTAAATTTCAAATTAAATTTAGATTTTTTTAGTTTTCGATTTAAACCAAGTTTAAATTTCAGAAAGAGCAAATTATTTAAAAATTCAATTAAGTTATTAAAAACAAATGACAATCATAAACAAATTTAGATCTCTTATTCCTACTGGAAAGATAAAAGAAACAAATGGAAATCGAACTAAATCCACAGAAAAAAAAAAAACAAAAACAAAAAAATATTGAAAACAAGCAATTTACAATGAAAATTCAAAAAAAAATGAAACATTGAAATCTAGAAAGAAAAGAAACAAATGAAAATCGAACTAAATGTCACACTTACGAAAAAATTGTCTAAAATTTTAAATTAAGTTTGGACTTTTTAGTTTTCGATTTAAACCAAGCTTAAATTGCCTTTCAAAAAGAACAAATTATTCGCAAATTGGATTAAATTCAAAGGCAAAAGAAACAAGTGAACATCGACTAACTAAATGCCGCATGTGCAGAAAAAAAAAAATAAAAAAAAATCGAAAATAAAATAAAAGCACTTCACAAACAAATTTTAAAAAAATTGAAAACTGAAATTATGAAAACGCAATCTCTAAATAAAGGTTAAAACAAATGAAGATATAAAACAAATTCATGTTAGAAAAACAAAAGAAACAAATGAAAATTTCAAATTAAGTTTAGACTTCTTAGTTTTCGATTTATTAGGAACAAAATCACCGTCGGGATTTGTTGAAACAAAGAGCGAAATTAAAATTTCAAAAGCGCAAAACTATTTTAAAATTGAATTAAAAATTAAATTAAAAACAAATGACAAACATAAACAGATTTAGACCACTTCATTTATTAAAAAAAAGGCAAACACTTATTCTTTTCTGATTTGGTTTCTTGGTAGTTGAAGGAATAAAAAATTGGAAAATAAGATGAACAATAAATCAGTTAAAATTTGAATAAAAGAAAACATTTCTTTTTTTTTAATTTGATGATCATCTATCACTTTGTCGTACACTCCAGTGCAACAACTGCTTCGAAAAAACAACATGTTTTCCAAAACAAAAAAAATCATCTTTGCCGAAATATATTTATGTGTATGTGCATTTTATAATAATATCTACATATTTTCCGAACCGATTTAAAACTCTCAAAAGCAATCTTATTAGAGCAAAACAAAACATTTTTAAAAAAAGTGAATAAAAAAACTACTTACATTTCCTGTTGCACGTAGGTGAAATGTTGATCAGGATTTTGGTGTGATTCTTCGTGACACTTTTCACGGTGACGTTCAATCTGCTGAACATCTTGGAGGAAGCCATGAGTAATCTCTTTTCTTCTCGGTGTTTGCAAACGGAATGCAGGCGGGTGCGAGGAGCTCGGGCTGTTGCAGTGCGAGTGGTCTGGACGAGCTTTGTTTGTCCTTCTCGATTTGCGACTGTGGCTCCGACAGCGCGTTCTGTAAATTTATAAGGTCAGGCCGGGGCTGATTAACGTTCGTTATCTTCAATTTGTTGATAGACGGCGGGACGTAAACAAACCGTAACGAACGCAAACGCGCCTCGAACGCGAACCGGATTAGCTTTTGCAGAACGAGCAAGCGAGCGAGCGTGACATAACTCTCCCTCCTTGTAACATTACAAGTAATAATCGAGTTTATTGGTTCGATCGATGGCTATCGAAGTGTAGGTTTCTAAAATTAGAACACTTCTCTCATTGCGCATTGTCAATTAAGGTGTAATTTATGATTGACTTAAAATTTCTACAAAGCAAACATGAAATGAGAGATAAGAACTAAATTAAATACATTGATGTCAGATTAGTTTGATGTTCTTTAAAAAAAATTAATTAACTAGGTACAGGATCGCAGTCATTATTAGATTTTTAAATTTGAATGTCCTTCGCCATTTTTAATATTCCCTTGAAAGTTTTTGGAATTTACTCAAACACGAAATGTTATCAGGGCAGAAGAAATTCTGAAAAACAATGCCCCCCTCCCCCTCTGAAAAACACTGTGTGCCCGAATATAAATATTCCAGATCGTCCATTTAAAAAAAAAAATATCTAAAAATAAAAAATAAAATCGTCTTCATGACTATCTCTCTGTTAACGTTCCTCTTCCTGTTCGGGGAAGTAATTTTTATGGCTATGAAATAAATACAAAACACAATGCCTCCACCCCTCTCTGAAAAATACTGTGTGCCCAGATCGTCCATTAAAAAAAAATCTAAAAATAAAAAATAAAATCGTCTTCATGACTGTCTCTCTGTTAACGTTCCTCTTCCTATTCGGGCAAGTAATTTTTATGGCTATGAAATAAATACAAAACACAATGCCCCCCCCCCTCCCCCTCTGATAAATACTGGGTACCCGAATATAAATATTTCAGATCATCCATTAAAAAAAAAATCTAAAAATAAAAAATAAAATCGTCTTCATAACTGTCTCTCTCTTAACATTCCTCTTCCTATTCGGGCAAGTCATTTTTATGGCTATGAAATAAATACAAAACACAACGCCCCCCTCCCCCTCTGAAAAATACCGTGTACCCGAATATAAATATTTCAGATCGTCCATTAAAAAAAAAAATCTAAAAATAAAAAATAAAATCGTCTTCATGCCTGTCTCTCTGTTAACTCTGTTAAATTCATTCTTTTGTGTTTGTAGTGTGATTTTTTTTATATCTTCACTTGTTTTAACATTTCGAGTTCGGCTTTTATTCCCGAAATTTATGAACAAATGAAGATATAAAACAAATGAAGATATAAAACAAATGAAGATATAAAACAAATAAAGATATAAAAGAAATGAAGATATAAAACAAACGAAGCTATAAAACAAACGAAGCTATAAAATAAACGAAGCTATAAAACAAACGAAGCTATAAAACAAATTAAGTTATAAAACAAATCACGATGTACTACATATTAGAAAGACGAAAGAAATAAACGAAAATCGATGTCACACGTACGTAAAAAAACAAAAAAAAAAAAATTAAAACAGACGCACTTCACAATCAAATTTAAAAAAAAATGAAAAACTGAAATTTACGAAAAATACAATATCGGGGGAAGAGCAATCCAAAAACAGAAGCTCCAAAGGTTAAAACAAATGAAAATGTAAAACAAATGAAGATATAGGTACTGCATACTAAATGTCACACATACGAAAAAATAAAAAAAGAATTGAAAACAAAAGCTACTTCACAATCAAATAAAAAAAATGAATGAAAAATTGAAATTTATTTGAAAGTTATGAATATCGGGAATAAAAGCGAAACTACAAAGGTTAAAGCATGTGAAGACATGAAACAAATTCAGGTTAGAAAGACAAAAGAAACAAATGAAAATCGAACTAAATGCCACATTGCACGAAAAAAAACTTCACAATCAAATTTTAGAAAAATGAAAAACTGAAACTTAGGAAAAATTGAATATCGGGAGAAAAGCAACCAAAAAAGAGGAAGTCCTAATGTTAAAACAAATGAAGATATAGAAAAACAAATGAAGATACAAAAACAAATGAAGATATAAAAACAAACGAAGATATAAAACAAATGAAGACATAGATATAAAACAAATGAAGACATAAAACAAATGAAGATATAAAACAACTCCATTAAAAAAAATCTAAAAATAAAAATAAAGTCGTTGGCAGACATTATATGACAGCAAGTAACATTTAAATTTTATTTAAAAAAAAGAAAACTACATAAATAAAGCAATAAATAATAATTAGACAAAAAAACAAAAGACTAGCAAATAGTAAGAATAGAAAACAATATGTTCGACAAAAGCGAAATGTAGGTTAACGAGGAAATATTAAGAATAAAACGAACAAAAATTAAAAACTGAAATTTAATGAATACCGGGAAAAAGCGAAACAAACGAAGGTATACAACAAGTTCATACTAGAAAGACAAAAGAAACAAATGAAAATCGAACTATTGCACACCAAAAAAAAAACTTCACAGTCAAAAAAGAAAGTGAATACCTGAAATTTAGGAAAAATTGAATATCGGGAGAAAACCAACCGAAAAAGAGAAGGTCTCCAAAAGTTAAAACAAACGAAGATAAACAAATTCAGATATAAAACAAATGAAACTATAAAACAAGTTACGATATACTACTACACATACCGGAAAGAGAAAAAAAAATAATAATAAAAGAAAAAAAATCGAAAACAAAAGCACTTCACAATCAAATTAAAAAAAAAAAAAAACAAATAAGATAAAAAACCGGAATTTAGGGAAGTATGAATCGCGGGAGAAAAAGCGAAACTCCAAAGGTTAAAACAAATGAAGACGTAAAACAAATTCATACTGAGAAGACGAACGAAACAAATGAAAATCGAACCGTCACACGTACGAAAAAAAAAAACAAAATTGCGTAGATTAAATTGTCTTCCTCGGAAATTTAAATTAAAACTTCAAATTAAATGAAAAAAAAACAAATTTAAATTTCCTTTTAAAAAGAGAAAATTATTTTAAAATTTAATTAAATTATTAAGAACAAATGACAATCATAAACAAATTTAAATCGCTTATTCGTACTAGAAAGACAAGGAAAAACAAATGCAAATCGAACTAAATGCATAAACAAAAAAAAAACAAACAAAAACAAAAAGAGTATCAAAAACAAAAGAACTTCGCAATAAAATTTAAAAAAATGAAAAACTGCAATTTAGAAAGAAAAGAAACAAATCAAAATCGAACTAAACACATATGAAAAAATTGTCTTAAATTTCAAATATTATGAAGATCGACGTATCACCTCTGACGGAGGTTCAAAAACAAATGCTAACCGAAAAGAAAACTAAAAAAAAAGTTATAATTGAACAAAAAACGAAAAGTGAAACACGCATGATGTTAACGACGAAATGAATGAAGTGAAGAAAAAACAAAAGAAGATCAACGATTTACCTTCGGCCGAAAATGGAAAACAAAAGATTAACAGAAAAGAAAACAGTAATTCATAATTCAACAGATTAAGAAAGAAAACAAAAGAAAACATACATGTGAACAAAAAAAATATTAAAAATGAAATGATTAATTTAGACACATTTTTTTTTAATTATCTTCTTTCTTTGTCTGCTTCTTTTTCTTTTGTCATCGTTTGCAAAACAATTGAAAATCAATCCAAGGAGATTACTCCAAGAAAAATCTTTACCACGAATCGCGAAAGTTCCCACGAATTGGCAACGCTGGGTGTCGAATAGACAGTTGAAAATAGGGGGAAGGCAGAGAAATGTTAAATGTCAAAACTGTCACTTAGTTAACCTCCTCCTTAGTAACAATTAAGGACCTCAGTAGCGGACAGTAAAATCCGGTCACGTTATTTCTACAACGTGCACCGTACTTTAATATTTTTGACGTTTAGGACATATACAAAATGTCACTAGTAACTCTGACGTTTAAAACAAATGTCACTCAGTGTTGCCATTACATTTTTAAAAACCATACCAACATTCGAGCAAGAAAAGTACCAGATTTTTGACAGAAAGTACTAACTATTAAATAAATATAATTTTCTACTTCTTTGAATTCCTCATTACGTAACGAACTTTCATTAGCATTGACATTGACATTAGTAGCGTCACTAATTACTAAACTGACAATTTTTGAAGTTGTCGACAGTGTTGCCAACTACTGACGGTCGCTCCTCCCTCACATTGGGACCAAAAATCCACTTTTGTGTTTGTCTCTCCCTCGAATTGCAATTTTCAGTTGTTTTTACGCATTTTTGTTCAGTTTTGTTTAAAATTTAAGTAACTTGGTCCTTAAAAGCTCCCCTTTTTGCAATTTTGAGGCATGAAAATTATCACGAAGCGCGAAAACTCCCACAAATTGGCAACAGTGGGTGACGAATAGAAGGATGAAAATAGCGGGAGAGCAGAGTAATGTTAAATGTCAAAACTGTCACTTAATTAACCTCCTCCTTAGTAACAATTAAAGACCTCAGTAGCGGACAGTAAAATCCGGTCACGTTTTTCTACAATGTGAACCTTACTTTAATATTTTTGACGTTTAGGGCATATACAAAATGTCACTAGTAATTCTGACGTTTAAAACAAATGTCACTCAGTGTTGCCATTACATTCTTAAAAACCATACCAACATTCGAGCAAGAAAAGTACCAGATTTTTGACAGAAAGCACTAACTATTAAATAAACATAATTTTCTACTTCTTTGAATTCCTCATTACGTAACGAACCTTCATTAGCATTGACATTGACATTAGTAGCGTCACTAATTACTAAACTGACAATTTTTGAAGTTGTCGACAGTGTTGCCAACTACTGACGGTCGCTCCTCCCTCACATTGGGACCAAAAATCCACTTTTGTGTTTGTCTCTCCCTCGAATTGCAATTTTCAGTTGTTTTTACGCATTTTTGTTCAGTTTTGTTTAAAATTTAAGTAACTTGGTCCTTAAAAGCTCCCCTTTTTGCAATTTTGAGGCATGAAAATTATCACGAAGCGCGAAAACTCCCACAAATTGGCAACAGTGGGTGACGAATAGAAGGATGAAAATAGCGGGAGAGCAGAGTAATGTTAAATGTCAAAACTGTCACTTAATTAACCTCCTCCTTAGTAACAATTAAAGACCTCAGTAGCGGACAGTAAAATCCGGTCACGTTTTTCTACAATGTGAACCTTACTTTAGTATTTTTGACGTTTAGGACATAAACAAAATGTCACTAGTAATTCTGACGTTTAAAATAAATGTCACCCAATGTTGCCATTACATTCTTAAAAACCATACCAACATTCGAGCAAGAAAAGTCGTTCGTTGCTCTTCTTGTTATTCTCTTCTTCATTTGTTAATCCGGCAATTACTCAAATTTGACTGACAATTAAGCTTAAACCTCATTAATCATTCTAGAATTCGTAGCAAACATTAAAGTAAAGTGAAAAATAAATAACAATTTAATTTAATTACAAAGAACAAAATTGTCTCTGTAGACAACAAACAAAAGCTTTTTACCACCAAGTTTGACAGGAATTCAAAACTGTTTGAACGAAACGTGTGTGGATTATTTATTTGCGAATTTGTTCTTAAATAGCGTCGATAATTAGAAAGTCCAACAGCTACTAAACGACGTTAACAATTCGGATTGAAAACAAGCAATTAACGCGCTCGGTGTTTGACATTTTAATGTGCAGAAAATTCGGTCGGGACGATTATGTAAATGTTATCAAATCGATGTTAAGGATCGTGTACGATTGCATAACAGCTAAGCTATTTAAAAAATGTTTGCTTAATGACGTTATGTCGTATGTACAGTCGCATCCAACTAAGTTAACACAAGTTATTGTACACAGGGAATCTCAATTTCGTTTTTCTTTTGGGAACGTGTGCAAGTACGTATGCAGGTGATATGGGTGTTCTTATCACTACACATGTATGCGGGGGGAAAAATGAGGACAACACAACAATTTTAACGTAAACGTATTGTTATAAACAAGAGTATTATAATATAACATGTTGTACGTGACATCGATGAAAGCAAAATAGTTTTATGATCGGAGATAAAATGCGAATCCGTGACACGACCAAATCACCTACTCTTTGTTCAAATCATCAAGGAAAATGTAAACAAATCCTTTCGGAAAATTTTCAGGATGTAAAACCGCGCAGAAAGCACCTGGCTGTTACATAATAATATTTAAAAATCCATCAAGCCGTGATATCAGGTATCAGAAATTATGCAAGCCAAGAAAAAATGCAATATTTTTCCAGATTATTTGAAAAGCTTCTCATAAAAAGATTGATGGAAAGAAGACTTATACCTAACCCTAACAGAAAACATGGGGTACCACAAGGTTCAATTGTCGGTCCTATTTTATTTCTGATTTACATAAATGATATTAAAGAAGTAATTAATCCATTTTATACGCAGGTGATGACGCTATTGATACAATGAGCTTAATAAAAGATGCGTTAGAAGAGGCCGACAACTGATTCATTTGAAATAATTCATCATTAAATCATTCGAAAACAGTTAAAATGATCTTTACACACAAAACCACCGATGATCACGGTCTGCCAAACTCAATTTATAGGATTATACACTTCTGGACAAAATTAAGGGACCACCAAATAAACTTGAAATAATTTTTCCAATTTAATAGACTTTTCACATGTCATAAATTGACATTTATTAAACACAATTCAAATAGTGTGCCATGAAACAATTAACAATAGCAAGGCATTCTCTGCTAGGAAACAAAAAGGCCTAATTGTTAACACCTTTTTAAGTCATTTCATTAATAAAGCCTGCTTTTTGTTTCGAAAATTAGTGAATTTGTTTGCACTAAGTTAATTAAATATGTCTGGACGCTATTGTAGACCAGAAGAAGTATCCTAAATGATTATTCTCCTTCGTGAAGGATATTCATAGAGAAAAGTTGCTGGAATTCTAAATACCAACAAATCTGTGGCACAGAGGATCGCAGCAGGGTTCAGAAACACTGGTAGTTTCAAAAGAAGATGCGGAGAAGGTGGTAAAATGAAAACAACACGCAAAGAAGATCGCTTTATCGAACTTCAGAGTTTAAGAAAGCGGTAAATTAAAAAATGATCTTCGATTAGCCATTGGAAAAGAAATTTCTACCAAAACAGTAAGAAGAAGACTAAAAGAAGTCAATTTGTCTGCTAGAAGACCAGCAACCGGTCCAACTCTCACAGCTACGCACAAAAGAAATCGCTTAAACTTTTGTCAAAATCATCGAGGTTGGGACGAGGGACAGTGGAACTCCGTTTTGTTTTCGGACGAGTCCAGACTCCTTCTGAGCAGGAATGATCACCGTGCTCTTGTCATACGAAGACCAGGCGAGCGATTTGCGCCAAGTACAATTCGAGAATTTGACAAATTTGGTGGGGGGTCTGTAATGGTTTGGGATGGCATACAATTTAATGGTCGTACAGAATTGGTTTTGATACGAAATGGGTCGCTAACAGCAAGAAGATAGAGAGACGAGATTATTGCACCCCATATTCAACCATTTGCCAAAAATTTCGGCAATGAATTGATTTTTATGCAAGACAAACCTCATACTGCCAACATTGTCACAGCTACGTTGAATGATACAAATATCCAAAGTTTGCCAAAAGCCCTGATCTCAATCCTATTGAGCATCTCTGGGATCAATTGGGCAACAAAATTAAAAACGCACCAAGACCACCTGTAACACTTGATAAGCTCTCTAACATGCTTCTTCAAGAATGGGAACGAACACCTCAAGAAAGTATACGAAACTTAATCTCAAGCATGCCAAGAAGATTAGCAGCGTGTATTGCTGCAAGAGGAGGGCATACACGCTATTAATAATTTTAATTTTGTTAACTTGTTACAAATTAGGATATAAGTTCATGAGAAGACCAATGGTATTTTAAAGATTTAAAGTATTTTAAAGTTTGTTAAATTTAATAGCCCTTAAATTAGTTGATTTAAGGGAAACCCTTAGATTTATATATTTATTCGTTTCATTAAATTTCGTTGTCTCGTTTTATATTTATTTTGAATTTTACTGGGGTCCCTTAGTTTTGTCCAGATGAATCCTCAATTGAACTGGAAAATCCACGTTGAACACGTAGCTAACAGTATGTCCAAAAATATATTTGTTTTAAGAAATTTAAAGGGATTATCTTCTATGTCTTATTGCCTCCTTATTAGGGGCCATGCCTCTGGTTCCTCTTGCATATTTGGCCTTCGGAGAAAAGCAGTTCGTATTATCAAAGGTTTAGGATACAGAGACGATGTTAGACAAACATTTATTGAATTACAAATTTTAATACTCCTTCAGTGATTGATGTACATCTTGGTTTAACTTTTACCCATTCAAATGCAGAAAATTATATGAAAAATTCAATCAACCTGAGATTGGTTTATAATGTACAAAAAGGGAATGTAAGCAAACATCTTTTTCGGATGGATTATAAGGGAAAATCAAAGATGTGGAGTAATACTGACCCTAGATCAATAAACATTGATTTTCTGATCGCAAAAATGTTGGCACTTCAAAACTTGCCCCTTCAACATGTTGAACAGTTAGGATTTCGCCGTTTAGTAGATCACCTAGTATCATAATATGTTTTTAAAGGTCGCAAATACTTTTCAAAACTAACATGTATTGAACTGTATGACAAAGTATGTAATAAAGTCAAAAACGTATTGCAAAAATGTCTTTTACTGCTGGTATTTGATCTGGTTCGTCTTCAGGAGTATCCTTAATGAGCTTAACATGCCATGGTGTAAGTGATTAACTTGTACTTCGGGCGGAAATTCTCGAAGATCGCCGCAATGGTGATTATTTATCAGAAAAATTTGATTCTATGCCCAGGAGTGCAACATTGAAACACTGTGTCATTAGAGATGGTGCGTCAAATATTAAACGTGCACTGTACTTATCTGGTTACAAAAATATTGATCGTGCAGCACACAGACTACATCCAGTCGTTAAAGATCCTCTGAACTCTGAAGATTGTATTTCAACTTTACTTGTAAAGTGTAAAAAAATTGCTCCCCGCTTTAATCGTTCACCTGGTGCAATGTAAGATTTGGAAAGGATACAAATTCGTCACGATCAAGAAGTTTTGAAAGTTCTACAAGATTGTCCTGCCCGCTGGAAGAGCATTTATTACACGCTGGAAAGACATCTTCTAATTAAAGATCCTCTATCATTGTATGCTTCATCAAATAAAATTGATCAGCTCAATGCAGATGATTTGGTCTCATTAGAGAAATGCATTGACATTTTGAAACTATTCCAAGAAACTGTAAAGAAATTAAGTTCATTACACGCTTCAGTTCCTGACGTGTTACCAATTATATATAATACTTGATAATATGTTAGGAGAAGAGAAAGATATTCCCATTCATAACTTAATATCAACCTTAAAATCTCAATTGAGTCGTAGGTTCGACAACATAGAAAATGATCATCTTCATAATATTGCAACATTCTTGGACCCGAGGTATGTACAAAGGAAAGTTTTTCACTGAGGATCTGAATAGAGAGGTGAAACAAACCACAACTGGAATATAAGCAGCAAGGTAATCCATCTACAGCAGTTTCTTCCAGCACTTCAAAAAAATTATTACCAACAAAAATAATTACATTAATGAATTCGATGGTTATCATATTAGAGTCTAGCAGCGAATCTGACGGCGAGGAAAGTGAGAGCTTTGATTAACAGATATTCTAAAGAAAAAAGATTAGAAAAAGATAAGGATCTTCTGATTTACTGGGATTCAAATAGTAAAGGATTTGGCATTTTGGAATCTGCACCAGCTACTACTGTTCCTAGCGAATAATTTTTCAGTATTATTTGTAACCCGCTAAGAAGAAGACTTCAAGGTGATGAAGGTCCTAAATTACTTTTTTTAAGTACAATCTTGTAACATGTAAATAAATAATTAATAATAATTTTAGGCAGTTTATTGTTCACGATACTGTGGACAAGGCTTGTACGGAAGCTTTTCCTGAAATACAAAATGTAGAGATCAAAACTTCGAACCTAGTTGGTTCTTCACAATGCTAGGGATATCCTCACCTTTTTCGATAAACAATGTCTGAATTCTTTACCCCCCTGGCTTTTTAAAGAATCTAAAGTGTAATTATAGGAATCTAATTGCCAACAAAAAATAATAATCTCTTCAGTTGTCATTAGTATGGCTTCAGAGCAAGCAAGTCTACGACCCTTGCTCTTGTTGACTTTGTAGCTTATGTCAATGCACGTATAGAAAAACGCTTTTCTGCGACTTCAGTCGCGGTTTTGATTAAGTCTCACATGGCATTCTTCTTTATAAACTGGAAATCGACAAGTTTTACAAATCTCCTTGAATCATATCTTAGAGATAGATTCCAGTGTGTGGACTACAACAATAAAACGTCTGATCTGTGCCCGGATTAAACGGAGCGTTTTCCAGGGCTCGATATTGGGACCCCTATTTTTCCTGATATACATAAATGATTTTGACAACTTTGTACAGAATCCTAACTTAATAATGTATACTGACTATACAACCATAACCATTGGTGGTCCTAATCTATTGGATAACTTATTTGCTAAATATTCTAAATATTTTTTGTTTTCCCCAATTTTCTCTTGCTTTTCTAGATTTCTTTTGTGTTCAACGATTGATATGAAAAGTATTTCATAATTTTAAATAAAAAATAGCAATTAGATATAAAAAAATAACAATTAGATATAAAAAATAAACTTTTGATTATTTTGTTGTTCTGTTGTCCTGTTTCTCTAATTTTTTTTTTGTTTTTCAATATTATCTTTACTTAATGATTCGTATAGGGATGTGTTTACTTTCCTTTTTAAACTGGAACTCCAAATTTCACTGATCTTCTGACCAAAATTTCATAATATGCTGGCCCCCACCCCCCTATTATTTCTTTATCCACCTCTTTTGTTAATGCAATTTGTTTTGTGGGAAACTTTTTAGGACCCCTGAGAAACATAAAAGTTCCTGAATTTTTTGTTTGATTTCATTTTTCTTATCGCAGCATTTGTTTTGAATTTCGCGCTGCTTCAATTTACAAAATTAAATCACCCCTTTAAATTAAATTCCTGTAAATATCAAATACTTCAACTGATTTATACAAGGTAAACATAAACAATGAAAAGCAAAGAGGAAAAGCAAAAAGTGAAGATCAAAATAAACAAATTTAAAATGCACTAATATGCACACTTTACGTGTAATGAAATAAATGCGTATACCTAAATAAAAAGAAATAATATCTCCAAATAATCCTAACGTCTAGAAGTACCGTACTTTCATTACTCAATTCGTTTACTTTTATTTGCGTGATCGGAGAACGTAAAAGAAACTATTGTTTACATAAGCAGACGCTGTGCAAATACGGCGAACGTTTGAAAACAACTTTCCCGATTACTCAAACCCGACGAAAAAAAATTAGCAGCGCGACACACGAGTGAGACACGCTCAAAAAAAAAATAAGCACGTGCTTATTAAATTATTATCCGCCTAGAAAAATATTTGCAGCTTTGCAAATTGATCGGCGCTAATCGCAAAATTATATTTAAAATTAGCGACGGTTACTTCTTGATAATTACATGACGTCGGAGTATTAAAAAAAATACTGTATTTTTATACCTTGAGTTACAATCTCCTTTTTGTTATCGATATTAAAAAAAAATCACTTCTCGAATGCACTATTTAGCGCGCGCGTACGACTCTAACGTCACGTAACAAGCATAGAGCTTTCTGGGTAACTAAGCTCCCCCATTCAACACTTGCATCTCTTATAGCCGCTGGTTTGGTGTACGTGAACAAACTCATGCGTTCCTTTCTGCCCGTCATGGAAGACGTCGAAGGCCTATGTATAGGTGTATGTATGTATAGGTGCAGGGCGTTATCTTGATGCTACAAATCGATGATTGCTTTATCAATTATTGTAGGTGACGATGATGATAAAATTCGCTCTTGTTTATAAACAAATTGGTTTTATCGCGATTGCTCAGGTAATTATTAGAGAGAAAGATAAAGTGAGCCGTGCACGGTTAAAGCCACGACAACGGTGGCCTACTTTTTTGTGATACGCCGGAGTAGACACGTTGATTCGTACTAGCAAAAAAAAAACATAAATCTTGATTAAGGCTGACATTTACGACTTCCACTGGCCAAATAATTAAATGAAGTTACTTTTCAATTATAATTACAACATTTAGGCAGCTCAAAAGTGTGCAAACAGAAAAATAAGGGTCCTAAAGTAGGCCCTTGAGTGACACTGCAATGAATTTCGAAAGCACATCGTTACTGCTTACTGAATAAATTTTTCCATAATTTATTGTTTCTATAAATTAACGGCTCACATAATAAAACAATTGATTAGCATTCGAATTAATAATAAATATTCGCCCGGATAAATCTAAAATTGTTCCGGTTGTTTACAGTGGTCGTCAAGAAAAGAGAAGGAAGATATAACATAAAAAAAAACATAAGAAAATTGATTCAGGCGTTTACAGCGATTAGAAACAATGATCACAAAAACAAAAGAAAGATATAACATTGAAAAACAAAACAAAAGAAAATTGATCCAGTTGTTTACGGCGATTATAAACAAATGTCAAGAAAAGAAAAAGAAAAATATAATATAAGGAAACAAATAACTGCACTCTATCAACGATTGAATCCATTTTTTTTTGCCAAAACGACGTTGAAATTACATTGAAAAACAAAACAAAAGAATATTGATCGAGTTGATTACGGCGATTATAAACAATTGTCAAGAAAAGAAAAAGAAAAATATAATATTAAAAAAAAAAAACAAAAGAAAATCGATCCAGCGAAACAATCGTCAAGAAAAGAAAAATATAAACTGAAAAACAAAACAAAAGGAAATTGATTCAGTTGTTTACAGCGAAACCAAGAAAAAAAAAGTATAATATTGAAAAAAAAAACAAAAGAAAATTAATTTAATTTTTAGAGCAATTAGAAACAATTGTCAAGAAAAAAAAAGGGAAGATATAATATTTGAAACAAATACAGAAGAAGATCGATCCTGTTGATTTCAGCGATTAGGAAAAATTGTTACAACATCTGGAAACAAGTATCAAGAAAAGAAAGGGAAAATTTAATGGAGAGAAAAAAATAAACGAAAATTGATGTAGTTATTTAGAGCGATTAGAAACAATTGACAGTTGACTGCGAACACCCAGGTTAAGAAAACAAATAAAATTGATCTTGTTGTTTACAGTGATCGTTAAGAAAAGAAAAAGAAGATACATTGAAAAACAAAACAAAAGAAAATTGATCCAGTTGTTTGCGGCGATTATAACAATGGTAGAGAAAAGAAATATATAATATTGAAAAAAATATAACATCGAAACAAATACAAATACATTAAATCGATTCTGCTGATTTCAGCGATTAGAAAAAATTGTTAAGAAAGTTACAATATAAAAAAAAAAAAACAAATGCCCAGTCCAGTTGGTTACGGCGTCTGGGAACAAATGTCAATAAGAGAAAGATAAAATTTAATTTTAATTATTATTGAGAAAAAAGAAAAAATCGACCTAGATATGTACAGCGATTAGAAACAATTGACAGTCGAAAAAACAGGTTGCTTAGAAGACAGACATAAAGACATATTACTGATAAAAGCAAAGAAAATTGATCCAGTTGTTTTAGCAATCGTCAAAAAAAGAAAAAGAAGATATACTATTGAAAAAAAAACAAAAGAAAATTGATCCTGTTGTTTACAGCGATTGGAAACAATTGTCAAGAAAAAAGGAAGATGTAACATAGAAAAACAAAACAAAAGAAAATTGATTCAGTTGTTTATGGCGATTATAAACAATTGTCAAGAAAAGGAAAAGAAAAATGTAACACTAAGTCAACAAGTAGATCAATTTTCTTTGCCAAAACGAAAATGACATAACATTGTAAAACAAAGCAAAGGAAAATTGATCCTGTTGATTAATCCGCGATTGCAAACAATTGTCAAGAAAAGAAAATAAAAATAATATTGAAAAAACAAACAAAATAAAAATAATATTGAAAAAAAAACAAAACAAAATTAATTTAGTTTTTAGGCCAATTAGAAACAATTGTCAAGAGAAAAAAGGAAGATATAATATTGAAACAAATACAAAAGATCGACCCTGTTGATTTCAGTGATTAGAGAAAATTGTTAAGAAACGAAAGCTATAATATTGAAAAAAACAAGAAACAAAAGAAAATTGGTTCGGTTATTTACGGTGTCTGGAAACAAGTGTCAAGAAAAGAAAGGGAAAATTTAATAGAGAAAAAAAGAAAGAAAAAGAAAACTGAAACAATTGGCAGTTGACCGCGAAGAAAAGATTGCTTAGAATAATTTTATTAGGAACTGTACAAGAAGAAACAGGAAAAGAGAAGGAAAACATATCTTTGATGAAAACAAATAAAATTGATCGTCAAGAAGAGAAAAAGAAAATATGACATAGGAAAAAAAACAAAAAAAAATTGGCGAATTTCTTTGATGTTTTGGAAAAAGGAGAGACGATATCGCTAGACCCTTTCTAGGAAACTTCAATATTCGCCCGGATAAATCCGGGAAAAAATTCCAAATTTACTCTGTTTTTTGCCCTGTTGAAAATGCAGACCTTTTTTAAAAAATTTGTAACCATGTGCAGCGCCAATTTCTTTGATGTGTTTGAAAGGCGGAAGACGGAATCGCTAGACCCCCTCCTGGGAAACTTCAATGTTCGCCCGGATAAGTCCGGTAAAAAAATTCCAAACTTACCCTATTTTTTTTGCAATTTTTTTTTTAAACTCGAAAGTAAATTAAGTACAAAGAAACACATAATCAAAAAGAGAAAAAAAAAAATAAAAAAAACAAAGATATCGAATGCAACTAGGAAAACAAATGACAGTCGAAAAAAGAATAAGCAAAATAATGAATAACCGAAAAAAAAAACAAATGACAATCAAAACAATCAATAAAAAGTGAAGACAATAAAAAAGAAGAACTTAAGAACGAAGAAATAAACAATCACAAAACGAAAGTCAATTAGAAAAAAAAAAAGATTTTCATTTGTTTCTGTTGTTTTACAAATGAGTTTTCGGCGGCGCACTTCTTTTGTTTCGGACTTACGCCTAAGACAAGCCGGCCACGTATATTCCGACGTTCCTGTCGAAGAACGTAAAGGAGCCCGTTTTAAGAATCGAGTGGGTAAAGAACGTGAAGTTATTTCTGTACACTTATGTCAAACGCCATCTGTTGGTCGTTAGCAGAAATGTTTGGTACATCTCTGATTCATTTTGAGGAAGAAAGAAAAAGAACGTAAAGGAGCCCGTTTTAAGAATCGAGTGGGTAAAGAACGTGAAATTATTTCTGTACACTTATGTCAACTTGAAACTCCTAAAGGAAAACGCCATCTGTTGGTCGTTAGCAAATGAAACGAAAACGGATGAATGCCAATCGAAGGACGAATGAGGTTAAAAAAAAACAACAAAAGACGACAAAAAGAGAAGGCTCAAAAGAAACAAAAAGCAAAGGCAAATGAAACTATAAAATGACGAGAAAGCGAATAATGTAGTTAAAAAAAAAAAAGAAAATAACAAAAATTTAAAAATAGTTAAAAAGAGAAGACAACTGAACAAGAATCGAAGTCGATTAAAAAAGAAATAAAAAAAGCGACGACAATAAAAAAAAAAAAACAATGGAAAAGTGAAAATAAAAACAAAAGACGATCGAAAAATGAACGCAATTAAAATCATTACCAAAAGGCGAAGATAATTAAAAAAAAGCAATAAAGTCTAAAAATCAGAAAGCGAAACCAAAAAGAGAAATAAACGAAAGACAATCGAAAAACAATTAAAGTTAAAAAAATAATCAGAAAGAGAAGGCAATTAAAAAAAAAAGACAATCGGAAAGTGAATGCTATTAAAAATGAAAAAATAATAAAAAATAGAAAAAACAATGAAAAAGCGAAAGTCAATTAAAACAAAAACAAAAGACAATCGAAAAATGAATGCAGTTAAAAATAAAAAAATAACGACGACGATAAAAAAAAGTGGAAAAGCGAATGTCGATTAAAACAAAAACAAAATACAACCGAAAAATGAACGCAAGTAGAGAAAAAAAATTACAATAAAATCGACGACAATAAAAAAACATCGGAAAAGCGAAAGTCAAACAAAAACAAAAGACAATCGAAAAATGAATTCATAAATATGTGACGAATAGGTGTAGTATTAATTTCTTAGATGTTTTGGAAAGAGGAGAGACGAAATCGCTAGACCCTTTCTAGGAAACTTCAATATTCGCCCGGACGAATCCGGGAAAAAATTCCAAACTCACTCTACTTTTTTGCCTCGTTAAAAATGCAGACTTTTTTTTAAAAATTCGTAACCATGTGGCGCTTGGGTGCAGCGCCAATTTCTTTGATGTGTTTGAAAGGCAGAAGACGAAATCGCTAGACCCCTCCTGGAATACCTCCTGGAATATTCGCCCAGATAAGCCCGGAAAAAATTCCAAACTTACCCTATTTTTTTGCAAATAAAAAAGAATCATAAATGTGCGGCGAATGGATGTGGTGCCAATTTATTTGCAGTGTTTGAAACAGAGAAGATTGTATCGCTAAATCCCTTCCGGGAAATTTAAATATTCGCCCGGATAAGTTCGGGAAAAAATTCCAAAGTTACCCTACATTTTTACTCCATTAAAAATGCAGACCATTCTTAAAAAAATTGTAACCATGTGGCGCTTGGGTGCATCGCCAATTTCTTTGAGATGGAATCGCTGGACCCCTTCGGGGAAATTTAAATATTCGCCCGGATAAATCCGGGAAAAAATTCCAAACTTACCCAATTTTTTGCCCTGTTAAGAATGCAGACCTTTTTTAAAAAATTCGTAACTATGCGGCGCTTGGGTACAGCGCCAATTTCTTTGATGTATTTGAAAGGCGGAAGACGGAATCGCTAGACCCCCTTCTGAGAAACTTCAATGTTCGCCCGGATAAGTCCGGTAAAAAAATTCCAAACTTACCCTATTTTTTTTGCAAAAATTAAAAAATTCATAAATATGTGACGAATAGGTGTAGTATTAATTTCTTTGATGTTTTGGAAAGAGGAGAGACGTAATCGCTAGACCCTTTCTAGGAAACTTCAATATTCGCCCGGATGAATCCGGGAAAAAATTCCAAACTCACTCTACTTTTTGCCCCGCTAAAAAGGAAGACCTTTTTTAAAAAATTCGTAACCATGTGGCGCTTGGGTGCAGCGCCAATTTCCTTGATGTGTTTGAAAGGCGGAAGACGAAATCGCTAGACCCCCTTCTGGGAAACTTCAATATTCGCCCGGATAAATCCGGAAGAAATTTTAAACTTACCCCATTGTTTTGGCCTTACAAAAAGAATCCATAACTACGTGGCGAACAGGTGCGTTTGAAAGGGAAATGATGAAATCGTTAGACCCTTTCCGGGAATATCAAACAGACTGCTCGGGGGGGGGGTGGTATAACTAATGGCGTTGGAGATACGGTTTGTATACATTTTTTTCTAATTCTTGTTGAATTGTTGTTAACGGTGAATTCAGGTCAATAATTTCTTGAATGCCAAGCAACAAAAAAATTGGTTTATTTGTTAAGCAAAAGAAACTTGCAACGCACTCACAATGAGAACATTATTGATAGCTTCATGCTGTTTTTTTTGCTACAGTGAGTGCTTTCCTTAAATTCTCCCATAAGATTTGTCTGTTTGTTAAAGTCTCCTGCTTCAATCCTTTTATGTGTTCTTCATATTCTACAAGTTTTTCTTTTAGAGAGGCAGCCCAAAAACTCCTATATTGCAAAGAAGAAACACAAAACCTCATTTTGGTTAAACAAAATTTTCCCAAGTATTTCATTTGGAGGCATTTCACCGCGTATCTTCCAAGTTTGCAAAGCTTCCAGTGCTTCTTCCTTAGTTTTGGTTTCCAATTCATTTCTTGATAGAGCAGTTGATAACTGACAAGCATCTTGATTTAATTTATAATAAAGAAAAGTTTGGCAAAAATTGTATTTGACAAATAGCTCAACTCTCTTTGCGTTGATTATTCAGTTCGCATTTAATCTCTTCATTTTCGTTATTCTTTTTGGCCAACTGCGCCATCAGTTCGTTTACTTCACTTTTCAATCGGCCTCCAAGGATTGCTTCAATTGGTTTCCTTTTGCTTCTCTCAACTTTCTGACAAAAAAACTGTCTCTCTCATGTCTTCATTCTCTAACTATATGATTCTAATAACTTTTAGTAATCTAGTTTCCAGGTTGTCTACTTCTATTACCTGATAGATTAAAGACACAGATGAGCAAAGATCAGGCATCGAGGATATCTCACTTGTAAATGACGTATTTAAGCATTCTGTAAGACTCATGCTCGCTTGCTCTGAAACCAGACGATTTAAAATGCCTGTGATGGGTTATTTAGGCTTTCAGTGTGGGTGAGATGGGAGGAACTTAACTTGCTATGGCCAGAGGAGATAACGACCATAACCGTCTGGAATAACGACACCTTCTAGAATGGGTTCCATCATTAAGCAGGGCCCCGTTTCTGAATCTAATATCACCGTTGGATCGGAATTTTCTAAGGCATGTTAACTTTGGAAAAAATTAATGTTTATTTATAGTTCCTTGTCCTGACAATGTGGCCTGCGATGTTGCACTTCTGATGGCGTTGATCACAGCAGCTATAAAAATGGAACCACGTTTAGGAGACGGGGGGGGACTTTTCTTTCATGAACATTTTGTATTTACTGTGGCTCTCTTCTTTTTTTATTTAAATCATAACTTCACTTTTAGCTTTGGCATTTGTTTACTTTGTTTTCAAAAGATGTCCTTCCATCACTGCATGTACTTCTTCGTCCTTTTGAGTTCCACGTTTTTTTTTCGTATAGCATTTCATGTCTTTCTTTAAATTATTGTTAACTAGTAAGTAGTAATTATTGTTAACTAGTAAGTAGTAATTAACTAATTATTGCTCTTGATTTAAAAAGGATTAATAAAATTTCTAATCCAGTCTAATTTTTTTGACTTGCCAAAGTTAATTAGCATACAACATAAGATATTTGGCGAACATGCAATGAAAGCAAGTGGGATACCATTTTCAATGTTTTTTAAAACCGTCACTTTTACTTATTCGAGCGCTTGTTATTTATGTTTATTGAAAAACAAGATTAAAATGTTGAGATAAGATATCTTTAATGAAGAGGAACGAACATTCTTTCATATTATTCCTTTACGATGTTCTAGTGCGCGCCTTATCATCAAATGGATATGGCGCTATGCTATACATAACAAGGAATAAAAAAATACCTACGACAAGTCTGTTTCTAATTTTGCGAACATTCTTCTTGGGGAAGAAAAACAATTACGAACCTGTTGTGGAAACAACAGTATAAAAATAAATCAAAACTTGGTTGATTATTATCGAACGTGATAAAAAAGCAGAAAGTGCCCCGAAACCGCCTCTAACCGGCACAATAGCTTTCGATGGATCTCATCTTTTATACATCAGATAATGGCGGACGAAAATAACCTGAAGAAGCAGATGCACAAAACAAGATTTCAAGGAAGTGACGTGGCGATTTTATTATGTGGCATAACTTGCATAATAGTTACAAACCACCCAAAAATATTTAAGAGGACCAAAGGATTTCCGATCGGAGAAAGAAGGGAAGAAATTAAAAAGTCGCAAAACGTGACTAAGTTTTTAATATACGAATTTTGTTGTTTTCTTTTATTTTATTTTTCCAATTTAAAACGATAGTAAACGTAAATATTTTCTCAAGTTTTGTTCCAGAAGTGAACAAGTCAATGAATCTTTGGCTAAATCGTACGTGTCAATGCCCACGTATGAGGCGCGTGAAGATTAAACTCCTTAATGCAAATAACAAATTTTGTAATGTGGAAAGCACCGATTACTCGCCTGCGTCATAATAATAATTACGGGAATCATAATGCGACCCGGACAGTGTCCATTTGGTCTTTTTAAGAAACGCCCACTTAATAATAATTACTCATTTTTAATCACTAGAACGTACATAAAACTGTTTATGTATGAACATACTCAATAATCGTTTCCTTTGAAATCTCGTTGTGCATCTACAACGAATTAATTTCGCTCTTTGTTGTTATCTGATTGATAAGAATTTCATTAAAACCCCTTGAGATCAGTCGAACCGGTTCGAGGCGGTTAAATTCTATTTCGATTGATTTTTGGGCTTAAGCTTCTTTAATCTAGTAGTTTGTAGTATTTTGTTATTGTAAATTTATCGCTCCAAAACCGTCGTCAAAAGTTAATCACTGCAGGCATTAATTAAAAAATAAATAAAACCTATTGAAGGTTTTAATTAGATGTAGCACAAGTTTATAAATGACAATTACGATTAGAATCAAGCGTGAATCTTAAATATTAGTGACTCTCTGAATATTTTAGAATGATATTGCAGAATTTTCAAATGTATAAGAGTATTGAAAAGAAAATGAATAATGAAATATTTAATGCTGACTTTTGTGTCACGGAAAGCGCCGCCGAAATTTGTCATGTATTCAAAGGTCTCATAAATTGTATAAATGACAAAAGAATTTCAGGGGATAAGGCAATATTTTCTCGAACATTTGTGCGGTTCCTAATACAATTTTCTCTGACTTCTCAGACCATTTTATACAGTGCGTTAGCTCCTCACACCAATGCCATACATTGTGATCCCTAACATCATTAACAAACAGCCAAGATACAATTGGTTACGCGCTCGTGATAATCACGTTGGAATTCATATCATATTAATATACAGAGCGATCTTATTTTTAACTTACATCGAAGGTCATAATTTGATGCATCGATAAGGCGCGAAAGGCACGTGTATTAATTTATGCGTAAATTTTAACACCTCGGGATAATTTATTTATATCATTTGACAATCACATGGACGTTTCGTGGGTGTGAGATCGCTTAATCAAATCGTAATTAATATTAAATACTATCGTTAAATCTGGATTTGTTTGTGATGTACTTGAATGGATTTTTTTAAATGCGTATTGCATTTTTTTAATTAATAAAAAAATATATCGAAACCTTGATAAATACGTAGTTAATATGTATTTGTTTTTGTTTTCTACATTTTGTGGTATAAATAAATAATTTGATGGGGAATTTGTCTGATTATGAATTCATGGACGCTTTTGCACCCCTTCATAACAGCGTAAAAAGTGCTGGAGTTTTCATGGAGTCTAAAATTTATTGTGACTCTATATTTTCATTTGTTTATTTTCATAGATAATGAAGACATTGTAAAAAGGCAAGTCCAAATTAAGCATAGAGGTTGTTAACAGGTCAACTAACACTGATGACATGATCCCCGAGTATTACAATCAAATTCATCTGACAAAAGATAACTGCTTAACAGAGTAAAGGCATTTACATACAGGGCAGGAAAAAGCAAAGCTTGCATGCGGCTCTTGACGAGTGCGAGTGAAATGCACTGCGATTTTCTGGATGTAGACCAGAGATGGATAGAACAGCGATCTTGTCGCAGTTACTCCCCTCCCAAGGTGTCCAAAAGCGATGCATCGAGTTTTAACAACGCCGGTTTTATATCCATCTTTATTCTACATCTAGAAAATCGCAGTGCATTTTACGAGGGGTCGTTTTTATATTCCCGGACTAGGCATGAAAAGAAAAGATTAGAACAGCAACAGAAATTTTATTTTTCAATATAGGTCCCTTGTTTTTGAATACAAGTACTACATCGTTTCAATAACATCTTTAATCCATTATAAAAATATTCATTTGGTTTGTCCGCAAAATGCCTTTCAACAGCCATTTTAGTTCGGCATCATCCCTAAAGTTTATTCTCCTTAGTGTTTTTTTGAGATTTGGAACCAAAAAATAGTCACAAGGGGCTAGATCCGGACTATAAGGCGGATAGTCAATTTCTACGAATCCACATTCAGCAACCGCAGCTCTTCTATCTTGTTATTTCTTTCTATGTAAGATGGCTTTTGCGAATCATTTTCTTTAATCCTGGTTTGTCATTTCCCAGCATTTTTGTCAACGTTTAACTTCGATGGCATTTCTTTCCAACTGTCTTTGCCATTATTTTCTACTTGTCCACTGGATTTTCTTTGTTTTGACGTTATTTACTTCCCCAGAAGTCTTCTCCTTTTTCTTTGCTCTATTGGAGTTCATCGCTTGCATTTATTCACCTGTTTCTATTTGTTTTTTTTTTCTAGATGGCTTCTGTGTGTTATATTTCACAGCATTTCTGTCACCATTTGATTTGTTCTTCTTCAAAGTTTTCTTTGTCACGGCTTTCTCTCGTCACCATCCCCTAACCTTTATTTGCCTTTATTCTTCTTTGTCTAGGTAGCTTTCTCGTGTCATATTCTCTTGTCATTCCACAGCATTTCTGTCAACATTTCACTGGGTGGCATTTATTTTATATTTTGATGTTTACTTTTCTCTCCAACTGTCTTCATCGTTAGTTCCTTTTTTCCCCATTGTTCTTCTTTGTCATGGCTTTATTTACTTTAATTTCGATGGCATTTGTTTTCTTCTCTTCAACTAACTTCGACATTATTTTCTTTTTGTCTTTTTTTGTATTTACTTCTTCTCGTTGCAATCCCTGAGACTTATAGGAGTCCGTCACTTGCCTTTAGTCATGCGTTTCTACTTGCTTAATCTTCTAGATTACTTTCACGTGTTACTTTCTTTATTTTATGATGTTTCCTACTCTTGTTAGTCCACGGCATTTTATCAACGTTTCCCTTTTGCTGCCTTTTTATTTAGTTTGATATCCTTTGACGTTTTTTTTTTGCATTAAGACTTGTGATTTTCCTTTGGTAATTGAATCCACGTCGACCTTAAGCAAGCTTACGATGTAAAACGTATCGAGGAATACAAATGCCTAAGAAGCCGATTAGAATTGCAGAAATGAGAAAACAAAACATGAATGAGATGTTATGGATTCGAGGTGAGAGAAGGCCTCAGAGAAGTGATGGCGCTCTTCAGTTTGGCTTGGAAGTAATAATAAGAAATACTAAAGTATGTATGACCTTAACAATACCAACCAAAACCAAAAAAGAACTAAAGAAAATTACAAGAACAATAGAACAAGAAGCAAAGCAACTTGAATTGAAGATAAACCAAAATAATTTAAAAAAAAATTGTGACTATGCGTAGCATAAAGATTCTCCCCATTATTGCGTTAGTGTGTGAACAATGTATTGTAAAAGTTATAATTTTCTCAAAGAGTAAAGTAAAACCAATAATATTCGCTTATCGTCTACCATTCTGTTCCGCTTTTGGTTCGTGTAGAACATGCACGGACTGAACTCTAAATAAATAAATAAATAAACCAATCCAACTAATAATAGTCTCTTAACGTCTACCTTTCTATTCTGTCTTTGGTTCGTGCACGACATACATGGAGTGAACTCTAAGTAAATAAACCAATCCAACCAATATCGCCTACCATTCTATTCTGTCTTTGGTTCGTGCAGAACATGCACGGACTGAACCCTAAATAAATAGCCCAATTAAATTAAAAAAATTAAACAATAAAAGTGACCCATATCAAAGAATGAAGTGCACCCCCTTTAGATTTCAAGCGTGAAACTGAAAATACATAAAGAAAATAAATAAATACGACTCCTTTTACTGTTATTATTATTATTATTTATTGTAAGGAGCAACAAATCGAGAAACTGATTTATTTTATTTTAAAATGTGAAACCAAAAATTAAATAATAAATAAATGCCCCTCTTTTTGTGTTCTTTTGTTTTAAAGCGTGGAATTTAAGTTACTGAGAAATTAATAGATTTATTCATGCTCACTTGAGTCTTGACTTGTAGGGTGGAGCAACAGGACACCTTGCGCCAGTTTTCCGCGCCTTTTCACTTTAATAGAAACTCTGAGCCGATGCATTAAGCTTGCAAAATACTCTCCTGTTACCGTACTACTTTTATTCAGGTAATCAATCATTAAAATTCCTTGTGCAATCCCAAAAAGCAGTTGCCAATATTTTCCCTGCGGAAGGGGTGACTTTAAACTTCTTGGAAGGGCTCCAGCCACTGCATCGATTCTTCTTTCGACTCAGGATCAAAATGATGAACCCAGGTTTCATCTCCGGTGACAAATCGATTGATAATTAAATCTGGTTCATCTCCACAAAGCGCCAAAAGGCCGAGGGGACTTACCCTATTTTGTGTCGGATGTTGCTCTGAGATTCCGCGCGTAAAATTCGATGATCAACAACAGTAAGATCACAGCGCCACAGATGGGGACTGCAATGGTCGCTGCTTTGAACCAAACTTCCGAGCTATTGTAGCCTAATGTGTCGATTTGAGAGCTGATGTTATTTAATAGATTATCTAGAAGACAAAAATTAAAATATATAATTTTAAGGTCAAAACTCAGACGTGCGATGGCGCAACTAAGCGGTATATTAAAATATGTGTTGAAATACGTGTGAAAGTAATTTTTTTTACCTGTTTCGTTAAAAAGCACCGTGGTTTCGGGACTATCTACATGGTTGCACATGTCACGATAGCAACACAGAAGTAAAGACTTCGGATGGCTCTTCTTTTTGTGGCCGATGCTCTTATTCGGGCTCGGCTGGCACCAATCTCTCTGCACTCTGCAACAATTTGCGCACGGAATTAATTCGATTGTTTCAAGTAAGCGAAAAATCGTTTCCTCAAAAAATAATAGGACGTAATCAATTAAAAAAAAACGTATTTCCGTATGAGCCAATCAGCGCCATCTATCGAATGACACACTCTACAAGGTGAAGTGTATGGGCTTCACTAGTAGCGCCATCTATCAAACGCATTGATTCTCTCAAAATAGAAATAATAACGCCATTTATCAAAATACTTTCTCAAAATAAAAATGAATGCGTAATCGCCGTACAAATGGAACAAAACATAGAATAAATTCAAAGGATGTTTCTGCAGGGGTTTATCCAACGCCATCTATCAAAAAAAAAAGGTAAAAGCCTATACAGTGGCGTCCTTTATTAAATGCGTCGACTTTTAAAATTAAAAAGAAAACAGATGGCTGACTTTGACAAAAAAAAAACCAAAACTAGAACACGAAGAAAATTATGATTAGACGTAATATTTCAAGACTGCCATCTACCGGATAAAGTTTTCATTACGACATTTTATGAAGCACTTAAAATTGCGTAATTAACAAAAATTCGTTCATTATTTTAAAACACCTGCAGATATGTAAGTACTTAGGATATTATTATTAAAAAATAACAATAATTCCGGTAGTTTAAAGCGTTCCCGCAGCAACGCCATCTACCGGTCAAAACTTTAATTATGATATTGCGACGTGCATTTGATTAATCCTTATTTTAAAGAATTTTCTACAGAAATGGAAGCCGGCGGCCTCTATACAAAAGTATAACAATCACACTTTTCTTTTGTTTAAAGCAGTGTTGCCGGATGTGACACGTTTCTCTCAAATTTGAAGAAAACTCAGAAAATTTTATCAAATTTGCAGAAAATCTGCATTCGAATTTCTCAAAATATTGCTGAATTTGAAAATCCGAAGTGTTGCTTGACGAAATCTCCTACAGTGTTGTCAAATTTATGATATTTTCCCGAAATTCGAAGAAAATTTAATTAAAATTTATCAAAACGTTGATTAATTTGAAAATCGGAAACAGTGGCAACTGTGCGTTGCTTGAAGCTCTTGATATTCGAAGAAAACTTGGACAGTGTTGTCAAGTTGAAGCCATTTTCTCTAAATTTGAAGAAAATTTCATTTGAATTTATCAAAATGTTGATTAATTTGAGAATCGAAAGTAGTGGCAACTGTGCGTTGTTTGAAGCTCCTTAATATTTAAAGAAAATTTGGGCAATGTTGCCAAATTTGCGATATTTTCCCCTAATTTGAAGAAAATTTTATTGAAATTCATCAAAATATTGATTAATTTGAAAGTCAAAGTAGCGCAAACTGTGCGTTGTTTGCATTCCAAGGTATTCGTGTAGAATTCTGAAAACCTTGGTTTCCGAAACTCCTAATAAAGCTGCTAATTGTCGTTTCTTTAATCTTGCATTTTCCAGTACCAAACACTTGGTTCTTTCAATAACATCGGAAGTGATCACATCAACAGGCCGACCTGGACGTGAATCATCATCCAGTGATTCTCGAGCATGTTTAAACAATTTTGACCATTCACAAATAGTCGACTTGGAAGGACAATCATCCCCGTATACAGCCAACATTTCTTCACGAATAATTTGTGGAGCTTTTCCTTATTTTGTTAGGAATTTTATAACTGCTCGATATTCGAGTTTGTTCATTTTGATACGTGACAACACAAACTGATATATATTAGAACTAATACTACTGCACTTGTTTTGTAAATTGTCAAGCATGTTGCTAAGGCATATGTGATTAAAAAATAATATAATGAAAAATTACATTAAAATTGAAAACTGCCTAGTCCGGGAATATAAAAACGAACCCTCGTATTCGCACTCGTTAATAGCCGCATGCAAGCTTTGCTTTTTCCCACCCGGTATATAATAATTAATAGTTTTAATACATTTTTTTAATTTGGCCAAGCTAGAGGTATTTTGTATACCATGGAGAATGCAATGTCTACGTTTCGCTGTATGTTCTAGCTTTCTCAAGATACACAGACAATAAATAACATTACACAACGAAGTATAAATATTTGCAATTTACTTTTAATGCAAACATTTCGTTCGCAATAATTTTTAAATTTAGAAAGTATATTTATGTATGTACCAACTCCTAGGCGTTCTTAAGAAGTCGAATTTTTTGGAATTCTTTAAACAGTCTTTTATTCTGAATTGTGCAAAATACATATAGTCATTCCTTTTAACTTGTCTAAAGATGGTGGAATTGATACTTTCTACATTACTAGAAAATAGTTAAGAAAATCAAAATGAAAGGGAAAGCAAAATTTTTTAAAATAGATAATAGAAACAAATTTAAGTAAACCCTTCTTGGACCCAACCGTTTGGTTCGTTCTGAAACTATTCGTGGAAGCGTTAAAAATAAACACAAACAATAACTAGTCATAGAACATCTGTTTGAGCACGCACAGACACGCAGGTATAGAGTTTAATAAACTTTGCCGAGATGATTAAAGCCCAAGCAAGGTTTCGACAACAATTGTCCATGAAATGCCTGATGCATCAACTAGGTCATTCAGTTACACAACCCGAGGCATCGCCAGTTAATGAACTTTCCTTGCTATCTATGTATGCATAGGCTTGCAAGTTGAGAACTTGTTCTATAAATAGATTCATATTTTGGGAGCCATTTTACTTGTTTATTTATTAATTAGCATATTTCTTATCGTGGTAGACGAGCACTATTGCAAATAACTTGCATCGAACCACAAAGTGCAATGTACAAAACGATCCATTTTATAAATACCCAACTATAAATTGAAAATCATCTTATTTCGTCGAGTTTCAATCTTATTATTTTTTTAGGAAAGTGTAAGTCATCAATTTACCGTCGTAAAATAAAAATCCCGAATGGCAATTATTTTGTAATAAAAAATTAGAATGAAAATGTTTCATCGTTATTTTTTTATTGCTTACGTATCACTAACAGTTAATCTCCGTATTCTTTCGTACCAAAATCATAGATGACCTACATCAATGTTTGTTGTGTTACATCCACGGGTTTACTGCATTGCACATAATAGTAAGCTTCGCTTAGCTGGGGCATTTAAATCATATCCAGTGCTTCTCAAACGTTTTTTTTTTTGTAAAAAGTTAACTTTTCCGGAATTACTATTCACCTTTGCTCGATACGTACGTCATAACTTCGCTTCTTTTCTTGTATATGTATTAACAGTGGTTACAGTAACTGAAACTCTGAATTAGAAACATACTTTTGTTTCTTTAAAGATTACCACGGCTCATTGATTTCAAAACAAAAGAACAAAATCTACAAAAATTCCTTTTCCCGTTCCTCCTCCTGAATATCCTCCACGTGTGAAAGAAAAGCACAACATGCAAGTTTTGACAAATGACGAGCATGTGTAAAAGAGTAATTGCATTCTAAAATTAGAAAACCATGATAGGACACTGACGACCAAGTGGGGGTAGCAAAGTAACTCAAATCCAAAAAAATGTTTTTTTCAAATCAGTACATTGATTTAAAAAATAAAGAAATAATTACAGACAACTTGGTGCCCCTCCGATCAGGCGCCCTTGTTCGTTGCACAATTTAGACAATACGCAGTGGCGGCCCTGGCGAACCAACTAAAGTATCTCGAATGAATTTGGCTTGTGATGTAACCTGACATGATGTGCATGGGATTATCTCACAGGCAGCTAAAAGAACGTATGGATTTTATACAAAAAAATCCATTTTTGTAAGGGATTTAAAAAAAATAAATATGCAAGTTGTCCAAAATGGCCCAATTCATTTATTGAGCTAGAATATTTAAATTTCTTTATTTTAGAGTGTTACGAAGATGCTCCTGAAGCCATTCGCAATAATTAAATTAAATTCTCAAATATTTTGTTTCACTTTGATACCATGTTTATAGAATTTCAACATGTTTATTTAAAACGCTCGCTACTACACACACTCACACTTCCAAAAAGATTTATAGTTCACGTATGGCGCAACGACTTGAAGGTACATAGATACACACATTCTAAATATAATATAACAAATATGCTGACATTTTCATTGTTTAATTTTTGAGCTTTTGAATTAACAGTCTCAATGGTAACAGCAACCCAAGTAAGTGCCACAGTATTAATTATCAGGTAAAATTAAAATAGGTCTTTGCTTGCTTAGAAACAAAGTTAATGAACGCAAATTAATTAATCAGTAAGTAGTAGTTTCAGACATGGAAAACGAAACCGATTCGTCACTACTAATCCATGGGGATTTCACGGAAAAGAAATATTTTTCCTGGTATGACTACAGCCTATTTTCATTTATGTTGTTGCTTAGCGCAATGATCGGCATCTACTTTGGATGTTTCGGACGCAAACAATCAACTGCCAAAGAATATCTTCTGGGAGGGAAGACCATGCAAGCCCTACCCATCGCTATGTCCTTAGTGGCATGGTACCTACAGCCAATCATTAAATTTTCAATTCAATCTATTTGAAATAATTCCAGTCACATATCCGGCATAACAATTTTGGCAATCCCCGCCGACATCTACAAATTTGGAACGAATTACTCGCTCGCCCTCATCGGAATGGTCATAAACTTACTCTTAGCAGTGTACATTTTTCTGCCTGTGTTTTACAAGTTGGAAATTACGAGCACCTACGAATATCTGAAAATGAGGTTTGATAACAAAACTAGAGTCCTTGCGTCTTTTCTTTTCACACTGCAAATGATGTTGTACCTACCAATTGTAGTCTATATTCCGTCGCTTGCGTTTGCGGAAGGTATTAGTTGAAGGTACTAGTTAAAGTCAGTTACGGGCGATTTATTTTAGCCACGTCCGTGAATCTTCATTTAGTAAATCCGATAATATGCGCGATTTGTGTTTTTTATACGACGATTGGTGGATTGAAGGCGGTGGTTTGGACGGATACCTTACAGCTCTCTGCCATGATGGCAGCAATGGTGATGGTATTGATTATAGGAGTTAACTCCGCAGGTGGAATCTCGACAATCTGGAACAAGGCCAAAGATGGAGGAAGACTTGATATTGAGTACGAACAACAATTTGTGTTTTTTTTACGAATAGTACAATTTAATTTTAGTTTCGATGTAGATCCGACGAAAAGGGATACCTTCTGGGCGTGCCTTATTGGTTGGACCGTCAACCAGATACCTCACATTGGTATAGGGCAAGGCACCATACAAAAATTTTTGGCCTTACCAAGCAGGGCCGACATTAAGAAGTAGGTCGATGAAAATGAAATGCCTGCAAATTTATTTTGATTTATTTTCAAAGAGCAGCCGTAGTTTTTGGAATCGGTATAATACTATGCAAAGCCATCAGTGTGTACACTGGTTTAATTATGTACGCGAAATACCAAGGCTGCGATCCATTTCTGACTAAACAACTCACTCACGGTGACCAACTCCTACCTCACTACGTCATGGATGTTGCCAGTGACATACCTGGTTTATCTGGACTGTTCATAGCTGGTATATTTTGTGCTGCTTTGAGGTATGTCAAAAATTTCAACTATGAGGTATAGGAATTAAAGATTTTAGCACATTGTCTGCAGCGATGAATTCGTTGGCGGGGACAATGTATGAAGACTTCGTCTCTAGATTTATGCCTAAAGACATAACCCAGGAGAAAGTTAGCAACGTTTTGAAGCTTCTCGTTGTAATTATAGGCGTCATTGCAACCAGTTTGGTATTCGTCGTAGAACACTTAGGGGGGCTCTTAGCATTGACGATCTCATTTTCGGGAGTAACTTCAGGCTCACTCCTTGGACTCTTTTTATTGGGCATGGTGTTTCCTTCTGCAAACGCTAAAGTAAATTGCGCACCTCCACCAATTTAATAACCATACATTTTTTTTAAGGGAGCTTTCATCGGATCAGTTTCTTCTCTTATTTTCATATCGTGGATCGTCATTGGAGCTCAGTGGAATAAAGCGCAGGGGCTAATCAAATACACCCCCAAACCTTTATCTACGGACGGATGCACTTTCAAAGCAAACACGTCCCTAAATTTAAATGCAGAAGAAAAGTAAGTTAACATTAAACCACCATGGTATCATGCAGAACTTAACTTGCAATTAGGTTTCAGGAAACTGAAGATATCTTCGTCCTGTTTAGGATAACTTACTATTATTATACTTTGCTTGGAACTTTGGTCGTTGTAATAATTGGGCTTAGCGTCAGTTGGTATCACAAACAGTATACGCGTCCTGTCAATAAAAAGTTAATTACGCCTTGCATGCACTGGGCTGTTTCTAAACATAATGCCTTATACAGTGAAAAGTATATGAACACCGCCGCCGCGGAGGTTGAGGACAAGAAAGAAGTCGAAATCGTCTGCAGGAAGTACTTTGATATTTCGAATCTACTAAGCTCTGAGAAAGATGAAGAAAAAGAGGAAGTTGTAAATATGTTACAACGATGAGCGATATGGGAAATGTAATGTAAATTGAATAAATCAATTTTATTTTATTAGTTTTCTGCTTAGAAAATAGACAAGTTGACTTATTAGTACTTCATTAATTTCGAAATGTTAGAATTCAATTCAATTTTAACCCTAGAACGACGATGCACCCCTAATTAAAAAATGAACGAAATAAATACCCTTGTAAATTATTTTATAGCTTTATGATACGGCGACGCGGCATGAATTAAATACCCTCGTTAAGTTTTTTATAGTTTTATGATACGGCGGCGTGGCATCGTGAACCATTGACCTTTAAGTGAAATTCTACGTCAACTATGTTTTTAAGTCAACGACCCATGCCGTGAAATGCGAACGAAATACGTATATTACTTGACAAATGCATGCAAATCACCTGAAGTAGATTATTCCATACAAAGGATAATAGTGACCTCACTTTGTACACCTGCTCTGACTGGCAAACAAATAAATCACCGTACATACTTACGCTCCTGCTGCGAACGCCGACCGTACTTGAGCGCAATATTCCTTAGCGTTCGTCTTTGGTTCGCGGCGTTTGGTTCGTGAATAACGTACACACTTGACGAATTCTTGCGTTTCATGTTCAATTACATGTTAAGCGTAGACATGTGTAACGCAGCTTACCACTAGCGACGTTTAAAGACTATTAAACAAAAGAAATCTTGTCGATATTGAATTTCAGCGCCATCTATGTGAATTTTAATCAACTACGATTCCTCTTCTATCGCGCAGTATGTAAGCTTTTGTAAATTTTGTCGAACTACAACAATTCTTTCTAGGCGCGAAATTTGAAATTAATTTTTCGTATTTACATCATTGTTTTTAGTTCATCTGATATTTAAATATCTTGCCAGTCGTCGAGGATTGTTGTGTTCATCCGATTCCTTATTCCATCGCTTGTGTAAATATTCTTTTGTTTCTTTTGGAATTAGAACTTTCTAAAATATAATAGTATTTAAAAACCAAAGCAATGAATGAATTGTATGGCGCCATCTATGATTTTTTTATCGAATTAGGTGTGAAATTTGAAGTTTTGACTACAGCGAAACTAGATTTAAACTTTTACATCGTTTAATTTTAATTAGGTGGTCAATTTTCGTATTACTTTGATTGGATATTAATTAAAAATGAACTAATATTCTATGGCGTCGGCCAGCGTCATCTGCGTGCATTTTATCGAACTACAATTATTTTTAGGCGCGAAATTTGAAATTAACTTTTCTATTTACGAAATGATTTTCTAAAATTAAAATTTTATTTAACCTGAATTACCTATTTTCAATATTTTTCACCTGCTTTTTTTTTGAAAAATAGAAATTTTTTTGTCTAAACGGGATTTTCTTTTACTACCGCCATCTCTGAATGTAAATTGTCATTGCCGTGGATGTAATTGATTACACATTCTATGATGCATTCTGTATTCGTGTAAATATTGAAGCAAACGGGATACTATGACACTTGGCACTATGGCCTTGAAAAAAATTGAGGATGGCATATGTCCATCTGCGACCACCATCGTTTAAGGTCATTAGTCATTATCCTTCTAGAGGGGTTGTTTCTAGTAAACCTTTAGTTTTTTCTTGTAGCTTAAGAAGTCTCCATAACGTCGTAAACGCAACTTATACTATTTCTTTGCTTTGTTTAGACATGCACAATTACGTTTGAAAAGCCATTGACCTCACGTTCTAACCAAAAAATTCTATCAACGACCACCCTCTGTTAAGATGACGTCATTGTCGGCAGGTGCAAGAACTAAAGGGGATGATATTGAATGACACATACACCCCTGGCATTCGGTTAATGGCATATGCTAGCCGTTTTGATCCGCCATCTTAGGATCTGAACAAGAGAGGTTACCACTTTAACGCCATCGAAGTGGTAACTGAGTGACCGTTTTTTCGTTGAAATGAAGCAACGTCTGTCAGGTGTTTGACGTGACGTTTTGAGGATTCCTAACCTCGACGGACACAAGACTTGGACGTCCGAAACGGTTTAAAAAAATTATGAACGAAATTGTAAAGCAATTGTCGCTTGTTGAGTTTTTTTTAAACAATGAACGTGAAACAAAAGCAACTAACTCGGAATCGGTTTAAAAAAATACGAACGAAATTGTAAAACAATTGTCGCTCGCTTCTCCCTCTCTTCCTTCCTCTTCAGAAATAAGTCCATGCGCGCGATTTTCTTTTGTTTTTATGATTTTTAAATAAGTCCATCACCGCGATTTTTTTGTTTTTCATGTTATGTTTTGAATTTTCTTTTTTTACTTTGCGGAATTGTTTTTTTTTTTTTTTGTAACAAGGGCGTTTCGTACAGTTTCTTCGTTTACTTTATGTCAATCTTTTTTTCATTAATTTCTTACATTTTGTGAGAGAAGCGTTGATCGCTCGTCTTTTGTTTGTTTTCGGACCATCTCAGTTTTCAATTTCCCTTTCTGTCTTTTCATAGTTTGTGCTTTTGTTTTCTTGTGATGAAATTTGTTTTCGTTCGCCTTTGCATCGCATTTCGTTGTTTTTGTCTTCTTTTGTCATATTTATAATTACCACTTATTTAATTTTCATTTTTGTATCTTTTACTTTAATTTTTTGCTTTCATGTTATTTTTGACTTTTTTTTTTATTTCGTCGATTGTTTTTTTTTATAACTGGTGCTCCATGCAGTCCTTTTTCTTCCTTTCACTTTCAAAAGCCCTCTCATTTTTTTTTCTTCTCTTATTTTCCGTCGTTTTTTTTTTTTATTTTCTCACTTTCTGTTAGAGAATTGTTGATCAATTGTTTTTGTTTTGGAATTACCTCAGCACATCTCCATGACGTTTGCTTCCTTTCTCTTTTGTTTCTTTCCGTCTTTTCTTTTTTTGTTTTCTTGTGAGCCTTGTTTCATTTGTTTTCGTTCGTCTTTTTCTGTTACAATTCGTTGTTATTTCTCTGGGTTTTTTTTGTCATTTTTATAATTAACACTTTTTCAATTTTCCCTGTCTGTCTGTCTTTTACTTTCAAAGCCCTCTCATTTCTTGCTTTTCATGTTATTTTTTTAATTTTTTTTTTATTTCGTCGATTGTTTCTTTTTTTTGAATAACGCGTTCCATACAGTTTTTAATTTTCTCACATTCTGTTAGAGAATCGTTAATCGATCATCTTTTCGTTTTCTATGTCGTTGAGAAATGGCCGAAATTCGTTGTGAAATCCATATTTCTTCTGTTTATTAAAAAGGCGATCGTCTTTTGTTTTCATATGGTTTCCAATGAAGAAAAAAACGAAGGAATCGTTGCGGACTTTCAGTTGTTTCGGTGGTTCTTGTCTATTTTCGTTTCCTCTCTTGATGAAGAAATAACCAAAATCTATAGTCTTTGTTTTACGCAAACAATCATCTTTTGTTTTTCTTTTATTTCAAAGAAGAAACAATTTTGTCTTTTGTTTATAGTTCATAGTTTCTTATTTTATTGAAGAAATGTCAAAATTGATTACAAAATCGATAGATTTTTGTTTTTATTCATTGCGTAGATAGTCGTCTTTCGTTTCTTCACTGTCTTCTATTGAAGAAAAAATTTCGATTGAGTACTTTTGATGATTTCTAGTCTTTTTATATATTTTTTTTGTTTCTCGTTTTGTTTCTATTCTCACCATAATACAGGGTGCCTCAAAATAAGGTAAGCTCTAATACAGGATGCCTCAAAATAGGCTATTGCTTTAATACAGGGTGCTTTGAAATAAAGTACGATGCTTCACAGTAAGGTATCACTCTAAGGTGGAATGCCTCAATATAAGTGATCCTCTAATACAGAGTACCTCAAAATAAGGTAGCGATCTAATACAGGGTGCTTTTCGTTTTCTATGTTGTTGAGGAAATCGTCGAAATTCGTTGTGAAATCGATCGCCTTTTGTTTCTTCTGTTTATTAAGTAGGTGATCGTTTTTTATTTTCGTTTGGTTTTCAATAAAAAAAAAGCAAAGCATCGTTGCGAACTTTCATTTGTGTTTCGGTAATCTTTTAGCTTCAGTCTTTTTTTTTATTACCTCTCCCTTTTGTTTTTGTTCACAGTTTGTTTTGTCATTGAAGAAACGTCAAAATTTGTTACAAAATCGACCGCTTTTTGTTTTTGTTTATTACACAGATGATAGTCATTTGTTTCCTTTTTGTTTGTTTGTTTGTTTTTGAATTCCACTTGGAGAAAAATTGAGTAATTTTGGTCGTTTTCTGTTTTTTTTTTTTATTTTCTTTGCTTCTTTTCGCAATTCGTTGTAAAATTTGTTACAAAATCGACCGCTTTTTGTTTTTGTTTATTACACAGATGATAGTCATTTGTTTCTTTTTTGTTTTTGAATTCCACTTGGAGAAAAATTGAGTAATTTTGGTCGTTTTCTGTTTTTTTTTTCTTTGCTTCTTTACGCAATTCGTTTCGGTTTATTATGATGAAAACGATCGCCCTTTGTTTCGTTTATACGATTTCAATGAAGAAAAAGATAGTAGTTTTTGCTCAAAATAAAACGGAATCGATGCGAACTTCCAGTTGTTTCGGTAGTGTCTTGATTCCTTGTCTTTTTTTTTTGTTTTTTTTTTGTTTCTTCTCTTGTTGAAGAAATAATCAAAATCGATCGTCTTTCCTTTATGCAAACGATCGTCTTTTGTTTTTATTTTATTTCAAAGAAAGAAAAAACTCGATGGTTTTGTTTTTTGTTCATAGTTTCCGTTTTTATTGAAGAAATGTCAAAATTGATTACAAAAACGATCGGTTTTTGTTTTTATTTATTGCGTAGGTAGTCGGCTTTTGTTTCTTCATTGTCTTCCATTGAAGAAAAAATTTCAATTGAGTAATTTTGGTGATTTCTGGTCTTTTTTATTTTTTATTTTTTTTTCTATTCTCACTTTAATACAGGGTGCGTTGAAATAAAGCACACTCTAATACAGGGTACCTCAAAATAACCTATCGCTTGAAATAAGATATGAAATACCAATTTGTTTGCAAAATTTCATCGTCACTCTTATACAGGGATTTTGAAGTCACATAAAATAACAAAAAATAAATAAACAAAAAATGAGTTCTAATTGGATCGTTATTTTTTGGTAAAGCGAAACGTGAACAAATTAACTAATTTTGTTTATAAAATACCGTCACTCTTATACAGGTGTCTCGAGATAAGATGGCATGCGTGAGATGCAAAGCAAACTTGTCTTTTAGAGAATTGTTGATCGATTGTCTTTTGTTTTTGGATTACCTCGGCATAGCTCCATAACGTTTGCTCTGTTTTCTTTTGTTACTTTCTGTCTTTTCGTACTTTCTTCTTTTGTTTTCTTGCGAGTTTCATTTCATTTGTTTTCGTTCGCCTTTTTTTTTCTTTAGTCTTCTGTTGTCATTTTTATAATTAACACTTTTTCAAATTTTCTTGTTTCGATATACTGTACGTTTTGTTTAACGTGTCAACGTTGCATATAAATAAAAACAAGGGTGCGTTACTGGTGAGTTGTACTTTGTTTTAAAATTCTAACCCTTTGCTTCGGGGTTCCGCATGACCTCGACCTTTCTCCAAGAGTTAGCCGGTGGTGATTGGGGTACTTAATTTGCCCTCCCATCAAATTTGCTGACCACCAGAACAGGTAGGTAGCAACATACCTAAAGAATGCAGGCCAAAATAATTATGAATCTCAATACAACAGGTGGTTAATGAGGATGTAATAGGTCCTGGGGGTAGAATAAAACTTTCTCGTGAATTTATTATTGAATATAAGTGAGAAATGACGTGACCTTCAAATGGCAAGAATATTTTTACGAAACCGAAAACAAACGTTCTATTTATTCGTCCTTGCCTCGACTTTAAAGTCATCTCTATTTATTTGCGGTGACCAAAAATGTCTGGGCTAAACTATTATTCTACTGTGAACCAGAGTCGTTAGAATTCCCGAAACAAAGACAACGCTCTCGTTTCTCCTCTCGACGATCACGCGCTCGCAGCGTGGCTCCACGCTCCTATTTTTAACCCGCCCCCCCAAAATAAAACAGCGCACATGTTTCATCTGAGAAAATAATTTAATAATAAAATACAAATATTGTACAACAAATAAATATCTACGGCGTACTGCACAATAAAAACCTAGAGCTATTCACGCGGGCGATTTTTTCGCCCGATCAAAACAGACCTTGACTTGCACTCGCCGACCATGTGATCGAGATACAATTATTATTTATTTACATACATACATCGTGCGCTTGTTTGCGTCCATCACTTTCGACGATACATAATTTACGAGTGCGTCATCGCCCTCTTGTCACCTCCTGCTCTTCCCCGAAACGCACTCCTTCAGCAAATCCCAGAAGACCAGAGTCAAAACCGTGTGAGGCCCGAGCCTCAAATAGCACGGGCCGATACCCTTGAAGAATCCAATGGGGCCTTCCGCCTTGGACACCTTCACGAAGCAGTCGAAGTAGTTCTGGTAAAGTAATCCCCGTCCGTTTTTATCAACACCTGCAATTTGGTTTGCTTCTTGATTTTAAGGGGGGCAAAAGTGACTGGCTCTTACCTTGGCTGTACAGGCGTACTGAAACTAGGTCTAGGGGGGCCACGATGACGCTGAGAAAAATTCCGGATATCATGCTGGCTATGAAGGTCTCTACGAGGGGGTATTGGGGGAAAAGCTTGTATTTTTGGACCAGTTCTTTCGAGTACGTGAACGATGTTAGTTGGGCGGTTGAGCCTATGAATGATCTTGGGGCGGCCGAGAATGCGCCCCTGTATAATCCTTTGATCTGAAACAAAAACTCCAATTAATGCCAAAAATAATAAATAGTTGCATAGCCGAGTTGGTTGAGTCCCTTTGACGCTTGATGGGGCATGTATTAGGTGTTGGCTCGAATCCCCCGCGAGAAATACAATTCTCATGACTCTGATTGCCTTCGGATTCATACCGGCACCTTCGAACTGGGTTTTCTGTATTTTCCCAGCGAATGACGAAGGAGAAATAAACTTCTGTAAGTCAATCGCAGCCACTATGAGCAATATTTGATTAACCAACCAACATACATCTCCGATAAGCTCGCACAGCTCGGGGAAAGTGGCGAAGAAAAAAAAATTGATTTGCGAAAGCGCAGTACTTCCGACGAGGGGAAAGAGTAGGCAGATTGAGATTTCTTTCGAGCAGCCAGATCAAGGCTTGACCACACATTCTACGGTCACTGCATTTTTTAATTATTCAGGTTAGGTTTTGCGGACTCAGAGCTACAGTTCATTATAAATAACAAGTTTCATTATTGCTTCTAATGCTCCATGGCTCTCCAGGCTGACTGATTTGTTATTTTTTTTACAATCAATTAAACAAAAATTGCTGAAAATTCCTAAATATGCTCAGTGTTAAAACAAAATTTAAAAGCGGGCAAGAAAGTTGAGGGAAAGAGTAGGCAGATTGACATTCTCCGACAATCAAGAAACGTAGGCTTCCCAATGATTGAATATTTCAAAAAGTAGGCAAATTGAGGCTCTCCAATGATTATCAAAGTAGACAGATTGAGACTTCTTTGGACACGAATTGAGACATCTTTGGATACGTGAAAGACTAGACAGATTGAGACTTTTCGCACCATCCCATAACAATTGCTTTTTCATAACTCATAAAATTAATAAAAAAGAATGAGTTTTAATGTCCATTTTAAAGTATCAAATAAAAATATGTAAAGAGACAAGAAAGCTGATGATTGCCGACAATCTTAGAGACAGGGTAGGCAGATTGAGACTCTCCAACGATTACGAATGAGTGAGACGTCTTTTGACGCGAAAAGGAGCTTTTTCGCAGAGACTCTCCAACAATTAGAAAAGTAGTCAGAATGAGTCTTCTTTTGACATGCAAGCCTGCCTTATTTGAACATTTCAAAAAGGCTCTCCAATGATTATTAAAGTAGACAGATTGAGACTTCTTTGGACACGTGAAAGGGCGGATAGATTGAGACTTCTTTGGACACATGAAAAAGTGAACAGACTGAGACTCTCCAACGATTAGAAAGCAATGAGACTTCGTTGGATGCGAAAAAGAGTAGACAGATTGAAGCTTTTTCTCGACATCATTTCCCAGAGTCTCTCCAACAATTAGAAAAGTAGGCAGAATGAGATTTGTTTTGACGCGAGAGAGTATTTAGACCGGGATTTCTCTCAGCATTTCCAAATTTTAATATTTCAAAAAGTAGGTTAATTGAACATCTCCAATGATAATTAAAGTAGACAGATTGAGACTTCTTTGGGGCACGTGAAAGAATGGACAGATTGAGACGTCTTTGGACACGTGAAAGGGCGGATAGATTGAGACTTCTTTGGACACGTGGAGACTCTCCAACGATTAGAAAACAATGAAACTTTTTGGATGCGAAAAAAAGTAGACAGATTGAAGCTTTTGCTTGACATCATTTCCCAGAGTCTCTCCAATAATTAGAAAAGTAGGCAGAATGAAACTTGTTTTGACACGAAAGAGAGTATCTAGACCGGGATTTGTCTCAGCATTTCCAAATTTTAATATTTTAAAAAGTTGGTTACTTGAACATCTCCAATGATTACTAAAGTAGACAGATTGAGACTTCTTTGGGGCACGTGAAAGAATAGACAGATTGAGACTTCTTTGGACACGTGAAAAAGTGAACAGACTGAGACTTCTTTGAACACGTGAGAGAGCAGATTGATTGAAACTCTTTGGACAAATGAAAAAATGGACAGATTGAGACTCTCCAATGATTAGGAAGCGGTGAGACTTCGTTTGACACAAAAAAGAGAAGACGATTGAAGTTTTTTCTCATCATCATTTCCCAGAGACACTCCAACAATTAGAAAAAGTAGACAGAACTATACTTCTTTTGACAGGAAAGGTTGAGGCTTCCCTCAACATTTCCAATGATTTAATATTTCAAAAAGTAGGCCAATTGAGGCTCTCCATTGATTACTAAAGTAGGCAGATTGAGGCTTCTTTAGACACGTGAAACAGTAGATAGGTTGAAGTTTTTCTCAACATTCCCTAACAATTGCATTTCTTAAGTCGTTTACTAACTCTTAATAACAAATAACGAGTTTCACTGTACCATTCAAGCACCAAATAAAAAAATGCAAAAAGCTGATTGTCGGCGACCTTAGAGGAAGAGTAGGCAGATTGAGATTCTCCAACGATACGAATGATTGAGACTTCTTTTGTTACAAAGAAGAGTCGATAAATTGAACACTTTTTAAAATGTTTGATCTTAAGGATGGGGGCGGGCAAATTGAGACCCAACAATGTAGTAATGTAGGCAGAGTGGGGCTTCTTTTGACACGAAAAAGAATAGGTTGAAGCTTTCATTTTCCAACCTTACGGAAAGAGTAGGCAAATTGAGACTCTCCAACGCTTAGCTAAAGTAGGCAGATTGAGACTTGGGGAAAAAGGCTAAACTTTCCTCAACAATCTCCAACCGTCGCATTTCTTCACTCGAATTGGGTTTTATTAACTCTTACCATAAATGATTTTTGACGAAGCTACCAAACAAAAATCAAAATTCTCACCCCGTATTTTCTGAAGATTCCTTTAAGTCCGTGCAGCATTCCATTGTGGTCGTGTTGGTGTCCGAACGCGATTTCTTGAGCTGCCTTCCCCTGCATGTGGGTCTTCACCAGGAAGAAGGGGCTGGCTATGAAAGCGCCCCCAATTCCCGCCATCCCTCCGGCCATGATGTTTTTCCACAGTACCGTTTTGCCCTTGTCATTTTTGGTGTAGCCCTTGGAGATTGCCAAGTCATAGCAACCTGAAAATGCCATACATCCGTTAGGTCAGAAGCGTCTGGGTTCCAGTCGTGAGTGATAGTCAAGTAGGGTTGTGATAGGGAAAGAAATCTAATATAGAATTTCGACTAAAAATTTAGTGGTTAGTTTTTGCAGCCTAAACTTGATGGTGGAAATGAGTCTTGAGCAGTACCTAATCTAACGCTATTAAGAAAGAACTGGAAGCAAAGGGCAGGTATGAGGCCGGCCTGAAGCGCCGCCAGTCCATCGTATTTTGATATCGTGTACGCTGCGTGTAAGACGTTTTTATAATGTACCGGATGTTGGCCTCGGGCTTGCAATTCCCCTTGCATTTGCATCCGTATTTTTATGACTTCCAGCGGGTTCGAAAAGACGCCGGCGCACACGGCCGCCGAGCCAGCTATCGCGAAATCCATTTTTGCAAAATAGGTATCTGCAAAACATACATGTTAACTGGTTAACCAAAATGTCCCCAAAGACATTTCTTCGGTTTGGCAGCACACTTCAGTCCATTCTGGTTGGATGGGGGCGCGCATGTGGTTTTCCAAACAAAAAAAGGGAACCGAAATTTTGGTGCGATTTACGTGGGTGGAATGACATTTCCAAAATGTCAAAACTGAGGTTTCTAATACCTACTGTACGGTTACGTTCAAGAACTATACCCTTGGGCGTGTTACGCATCTTTCTCACTCACGATTTTTAATTTGTTGTGCATCTCGCTCTACTGTTTCAAGAAGTCTTGCGTTTACTTCTTTTAAAAGTGGGATGTGAAAAGTGCTTCCGTTTTCATGATAATCATGTAAACACAAGACGTCTTGAAGTAGATGAGCGAGATGCAAAATGCATATAATAAAAATTGTGAGTGAGAAAGAGGCGCCGGAGGGTGTAGTTGTCGAACGCAACTTACGTACAACTTTTTACAAACCAGACCTTAACAATTGTTTTTGTTTTAAGTGACGAAAAAGAAACGAGAATTTTTGGATTGCATAAATTCGCCAAATTTGTGACCAGTCGAACATGCCGATTTTGTAATGCCAAATTTCTGAAATATCAAAAATGGCGTTCCTAAAGGTCAGCTGGTACGATATTTTATTTGAAAATTAAAAAATAAAATAAATAAATATTGCCAATTAATTCAGTAAACGTCGTTGTCAATACAATACACTCACACTGAATAAAATTAATTAATATACATAGTAACTATCCACGCTGCAACAAAAGATTAAAAAAGTAGCAATTTAATAATGAACAATAAAAATAAAAAATGATGAATAGGGAACTCTAATAAATAAACTACAAATGGTGGATGGATATGAATGACACATGTTTAAAGAATTGACAAAAATAATCATAAATCTCATCACAACAGGTGGTCAAGAAGAATCTAGGTCTGTGGCGTAGAAAACTAGAATGTTATTCAATATAATAATAATAATCTTTATTGATGCTTTACCAGAGGTTTACATACGTCAAAAGTGCAATATACATATTGTAATACATATAAGTAAACAATAATAAGTCATTACATATACAGATAAATTCTGACAAAAAAGTGGAGCGCTTATAGTGAGTTTACATTACAAAATCTTTGTTTTTTAAATATTCGTCATATGAATAAAATGCATTGTTTATAAGGAACTGTTTTATAGTTACTTTGAATTTAACTAATGGTAGATTTTTAACTTTTTCCGGTAGAACGTTAAAGAATTTTATGCCATAGTAATTTGTGCTTATTTGAGTGCGGCTTATTCTATTATTTGGGAGACATATGTCACTTTTCATTCGCGTGTTATAATCATGAAAATCGAGATGATGATTGTATTTGTTAATATTAATAATAATAATAATAAATTATCTTTATTGCACTCACAAAGTATAAACAACAAAACCTAGAAAACGGAAAACTAAATAAGTAAACTACTTTTTTATTTGCAAGTACAATCCCAAGGTGAGATTCAGAGTTGTAGGAAAATCCTACACCTGTTCTACCATCTAAACCTTGTATAACGACCGAAAGACAAAATAAGAGGAACTGCCTATAAACTAACTCAAAAATTGAGCTTAAAAATTAAACTTAAAAGTTAAACTTAAAAATTAAACTTAAAAATTAAACTTCCGTGATGTTGGGCGCAGCTGATACTTCAAGAAGATAAGAGCAAAATACTAAATATATACACTAAATATATACACTCTGAGGAATAACAATCTTTTTATTATTATTATTAAGTGGCAATTTGTTTCAGAAATAGCGATTGGCGCAACTTAAGTATAAACAAAGACAATGAGAGATGTTTAAAATGATCAGGTAAATTATTATATTTGCAGTAAATCTGGAAAGAGAAAGATCTTTCAAAGAGTGTGGTAGCATGAGCAGGTGGTGAAATAAGTCCCCTAAATCTAGTGGTGATATTATGTATGTCCGAACGGAACCTAATCTTATTATAGAGATAAGGGGGATGTTGAGAAGTTAAAATTTTGTGGTAAGTGCAGAGAGAGAGAAGTTCTCTGCGATTATACATAGTCAACCAACCAGCATCAACAAGCTTATGCGAAATGTGCTCAAATTTTCTGATGCCGTATATGAACCTGAGGCAGGCATTCTGTAATTTTTGGATGCGATTACACGTTAAACCATCAATGGCGGCATGATAAATAGGTGCGCAATAGGCAAACTGTGACAGAACAAATGCATCACATAATCTTTTTTTCAACCCTACGCCTAAATAAAATCTATGTGGATAAAGATTTTTTAAGCTAATGTAAGCATTGCTTACGTACTTTGTAATCTGTTCCCTATACCTAAAAGAATTATCTAATATTAGTCCAAGACTTCTGGCTTTTGCAGCAATTGGAATTTTAACATCATTAATTCTAATATTCAAGACTTTCAGAAGAGAATCACAGGTTGCCTTATTACCAAAAAGAAGAACCGCTGATTTATCTGGATTAATGTATAAACAGTGGTTAAGAGAAATATTATTCAAACTATTTAGGTCAGCATTAATTTTTGATTCTGCTAGCTGCCAGTCAGCAGGCATAAAACTATGGTAGAATTGAAAGTCATCAGCATACATGTGTGATTTACAATAGTCGCTTCGTGAACTTCGAGGTAAAAATTGTGAATAACGTAGGGCCCAATATGGATCCTTGAGGGACGCCTTGTAAGACTTGCAGCGGTTTAGAAAATGAGAGATCTAAGTTGACGATTTGTGTCCTATCCTGAAGGTAACTACTTAACAAAGAGACTGCATTAGGACTAAGACCAATGTGAGACAGTAATGAGGTAAGAGCAAGATGGTCAACGGTGTCGAAGGCTTTGCTATAGTCTAGTAAAACAAGCACAGTGATATTACCCTGATCACAGGCGGCCAAGATATCATCAGTAACATGCATCAGTGCTGTTGTGCAGCTGAAACCTGATCGAAAACCTGATTGATTAGGAGGTAGTACTTGAAATTCATTCAGGAATGTTGTTAATTGTTTGTTGATAATTTTTTCAAATATTTTAGACAGCACAGGAAGTAGACTAATAGGACGTAGGTCCTTGTACTGGGCAGGTTGCCTAATTTTGGGTATAGAACGTACAAGTGCTAATTTCCAAACGGAAGGAAAGGTACTGTCAGCAATACATGAGTTAAAAATGTGGGTAATATAAGGAATTATAACTGGTAAACACAGCCTAATCATATTGATATCAATTTCATCATAACCAGCAGCATTAGATTTGAATTGATAAATTAATTTAAGCACGCTATCGGCGTCAATGGGCAAAAAGTTAAAATTCAAATTATCAACATTCGCATCATAAATGTAGGGAATATGTTGACTGTTGGATTTGGAAGCACACTTAATGTAGTAGCTATTGATAGCATCCACATTACTTAAATGAGCAGGAACAGATTCGTGCCTATTACTAAGTTTTAATGAATTCAACTCTTTCCACAAAGATTTACTGTTTGAATGGTTAGAGATAAAATTAAAATAAGCTTTACGTTCACTTCGATAAGTTAAAGTGGTAAGATTCCTTAAAGATTTATAGTACTCCCAATGTGCCTGCTGTTTTGTTTTTCTAAATTTGGCTTTCGCTTTATCACGAAGTTGCATTAAAAGTCTTAAGTTAGGCGTAAGCCAAGGCTTATGAGATTTTGTAAATTTTCGCATCACCAACGGAGCGTGTACATCAAAAAGTGTTAGTATGCAATTGTTCAAAAACAGGACTTTTTCATTAATGTCAGTAATATTAAAGATTTTTTGTAGAGGCAAAAGTTGTAAATCGTGATTGAACTTAATTAAATCTATGTTCTTAAGAGATCTGCATAAACGAGATACTGGCGTTACGCGAGGTCGTGAACTAACAATATTACCGAAAATACAATCATGATCCGATAGATGACATGAGATAACCCCACTATCCGCAACTAAGATATCGTCAGAAACAATTAACAGATCAATTAAAGAGGAAGAATTAAATGAAAGCCTAGTAGGTTGGTTAATGATTTGCTTTAGATTAAAAGCTTCCAGAAGATTAGAAAGGATAGTTGTTGCTATACTGTTAATATTAAGAAAGTCTACATTAAAATCACCACAACAAATGATTTTATCAGAATAAGGCAAGCAAAGTGCAATAGTGTTTTCAAATTCATCGAGAAAAAATTTCAAGTCCATGTGTGGTGGCCTATAAACAACACCCAATATAAAAGATTCAAGTCCGTTTTGAAAGCATAGCCATAACTGTTCAATTGTTTTATTAGTACTAATGACCGAATATCTGAGAGAATTATCAATGTAAATTCCTACACCGCCACCACGACTCGTACGATCATTACGGATGAATGAAAAATTATTCAAACTGATCTTGTCTGTAGGTATATTAGCACTTAGCCATGTTTCCGATACAGTCATAATATTAATGTTATTTTCCAGAATAAAATCCTGGAAATCGGAGATTTTCGGTAAAAGTGAGCGAATATTAAGGTGAGCCACTTTGATTGAATTGTACATCACTAGAGAGAAATAGTCAGAGCAGACAGAAGTATTATGTAATATGTATACATTTTAAAATAGTTAATCCTCAGAGCTGATCAAAGAAAAAATTAAAAAAAAAAAAAAAGTTGAAGTATCAATATGCGAAAATATGACAATGAAAAAGAAAGAGAAAAAAAGTATTAGTTATGCTTCTACCAGGAGTGCTGGTCAAAATAAATTTATTTAACAGAGTTAAGGTCATTTTTGTTCTTAATTTTGTGCAATCTATTACCTAATTTAACAAATATGTTAGAGTTATTAGTAAACACGTTTTTACTGCCAAATGCGTGAACGGAATCCTTAACCAAAGCTACTCTTGTAGTTGTGAGATCTTCGCGAATAATTATTCTACTCCCCTTCAACTTCCGTTTTGCGTTGTAGATTTCATTACGGATCGACCGTCGACAGAATTTTGCAATAATTGGCCTAACTACACCTTCCTTACCCTTAAGTCTATGACTGCAGTCAATATCGTTTGACGAGATGGTGATGCCCAATTTATTGCGACAGATGTCAACGATTAACTTGTCGGTATTTTCGGATACACCGGGAGTTTCAGGAACACCATAAATGCGTAGATTATTCCTACGCGAGTATTGTTCCTGCTCTTCAATTGTTTTCTTAGCTTCCTGGAGTTCATCATTAAGATGTGTAATTTTGTCCTCAAGAACGGAATATTTTCTATCGATATGCACGTCCAGTTTTTCAGCAATCGCGGCAACAAGTTTGTCAGCAAAGAGTGGGTTCGTGAGAATTTTTTCGAGAACTTTTTGAATAAAAACTTCATCTTTATCACTCGAGCGGGTAACTCGTTCAGTGGTTGATGTGGACATACTTGTAAAATTTATTTTAATGCAAATTGACCGAGTAAATAGAGACCAAACCAGCACACCCCGGAATAACGTCTACTCAGCACGTCCGCACATCACGGAATCAATATTGTTTTTCATGTAAAGAAGACATTCCAAAATATATAATGAAGGCAAAGTTAGTAAATTTAAAGCAATAAAGACATTTCTGCAGTCATCTCTATATCCAATATTTCCCATAATTCTAACAATGCGTCTTTGTAATCTGAAAATTACTCCTGCACTACTAGAGTGACCCCAACAAAGTATAGCATAGGAAGCTTGGCTTAGAAACAGGGCGAAATAAGCTGTTCTTAGATACTTGTTTCCGATATTATTTTTAAGATTACGCATAACAAATATTGCACGATTTAATTTAGCAGCCAAATTCTCGGCGTGTTTGGCCCACACTAGATGCTCATCAATCTCTACGCCTAAAAATTTTGTACTCATGGAGTAAATTATCTGGCTTCTCAAAAGAGAAAACATAAGATGAGCAGTTTTTTGTTTATTTTGTTTTAATTTATTAGCATTAAACCACATGCAAGCTTCTGATTGTGCTTTGCGATCAAATTCAATAGCGAGTTCCTTTGTGTTATTTACAGATAATAAAGTAGCGTCATCAGCGTACAATATAACGTCACTTGAAATTGCCTTTGGGAAGTCATTAAAGTAAATTATAAATAAGAGTGGCCCTAAAATTGACCCTTGAGGGACACCAATATTCGAAAATGACATTTTGGATTTGCCGGTTTTAGTTTCAACATATTGTTGTCTATTTGAGAGGTATGACATAACAAGTCTACAGCTTACGGGGCTAACGTTATATGAATATAATTTTCGTAGTAATATTACATGCGAAACACAATCAAAAGCTTTAGATAAATCTATGAAGGTAGCCTTTTGAAATGATTTATTGTCAAAACTTTGTGTACATGACTCAGTTAAAAGTCTAATTGCAGTTGTAGTGGATCGCCCCTGTCTAAAGCCAAACTGCTTTCCACTGAAAATACTATTTCTTTCAAAAAAATCAGTCAATTGTGTATGCATAATTTTTTCAAATACTTTGGACAAAATAGGTAAAAGTGATATTGGGCGGTAATTATGTTCGTTCTTCCGCTCACCATTTTTAAAAATTGGGACAACTTTGGCAATTTTTAGGCAGTTAGGAAAAACACCTGTCTGAATACATAAATTAATAAGTTTAGTGAGAGGAGCTATAATTAAATCTTTTACAGTTTTGATTAGATCAACATTTAAACCAAAGGAGTCTCTAGCTGAAGGTGCCTTCAGCTTACAGATAACATCTCTTACTGAAGCGCAAGATACACATTCAAAACTAAAGTATTTTGGGACGTTACATGATATTCTAAAATTATTATTTACAAGTGCGATAGGGTCGATATTACATTCGGGTATCTGACTAGATATAATTAAAGGAACGTTTATAAAAAAATCGTTCATAACATCACAGTCTATATCACAATCAATATCACTGTTTACTTTGCTTTTTCTCACTTGATTTACTACTTGCCACAAAGATTTTGCTTGGTTACTGGATTTTGCAATAAAAGTATTGTTGGCCTTCACTTTAGCATCTTTTAGCGCATTGCGGTAAATTGTTCGAAATCTATTCCTTTCTTCTTTCAGGTAGTTGTCGCCAGGGCGCTGATGGAGAAGACACGTAGTTCTTTTGTAAACCACTTTATCTTCTTTTGATTAGCTAAATTTCGTGTAATTGTAGGAAAAGCCTTGTTTACTGCGTCTTGAAAAGTGTTAACAAAAAATTGACATTTGTCTTCAATGGTAACTCTAGTGTCATAGATGATACTCCAGTCACATCCGTCAATTATATTGAAAAAAAATCATTTTGCCTAATTTAGTAATAGGTTGATATTTATTTCCTTTAATCGGCGTTTTTTTCTGTACATTTTTTAATTGAAAGACTATGCCTCTGTGGTCGGAGAAGCCAAGATTGGTAGGTGAGACAGAGAATAATTCAGGAGCAAAATTAGTAAAGACGTTGTCTAATCTGGCATCTTTCCTTGTATTAAAAGTGACCGCTGGGAAAAGATCATAACTAGCCATGAATCCACACAATGTTCTGACGTCGTAGTCCATCAAATGAAATTTCAAATTGAAATCACCACCCACGATGAGCGATTTATGCTGAAAGTCATCCAAAACTTTGGACATGATTTCAAGGAATTCCTCAAGATTTCCTGTTGGATGTCGATAGATATTAACTATAATTAAATTCAATTGAGCCAATTGCACAGCAGATATTTCGCACAGCTTTGGGATCGACAAATTACAGATCTTGATAATAGGGGTACTAAGATGATTTTCCGTAAGTATCATAGATCCTCCATAACAATTTTCTCTACAAAAACTAGATACGGGTATGTATCCAGCAATTTGTAAAGCATCTGTTTCCAAATAGTTTAGCCAATGTTCCGTTAAGCAAAGATAATCATAGTGCATATTATTATTTAATAAGTAGGCCTCTAACTCATTGATTTTATTTCTAAGAGATTGCACGTTTATGAATAATAGATTAAGGTTACACATTAACAATGTATCCTTGGTATCTGAAGATGTTGTACTTTTTGGTAAACGCGAGGATAGATTAAAGCGGTCGTTGATTACAGAAAATCAGACTTATCATCACAAGTTGCCACAGAATCCATTTCTACTTTCTTCTGTTTTTCAGTAATGGTTGATGGAACAAGATATATTAAGTTATCTGTATTTACATGATTGTTTGATACAATGCAGTTACAATTTATGACACGTGCGAGATTTCTGGCTAATAGAGACTTCCCACTGTAGTTCATATGTAATCCATGGGAAGTGAAGTGATCCGAAGTCACAATTTTATTTATATCAATATATTTGACTGAATTTTCATGGATAATTAAATCATAGATTTTACTGTTTACTTTAAACACAAAATTGTTTAAAACATTTCTTCCATGCCAATAGGGTGCTGATACTAATATGATGTTCGTGGATCCTGCGCATTTATTAAGTTTTGATACCGTATATTGTGAAATATTACAAGCGCCTTTAATTGCATTGTTTGAACCGGCTAATACTATCGCATAATCATTTTTAGTAAAATTTGTTAACAACAACAACAACAAATATAACTGAGAAACCCAACCCAAACCCGTGTTCGTAAATTACCGGTAATTTATTTTTTATGTTACCATTTCGGTAATGTTATCGTAACATTATCAACTTGATTTTTTTTTAATAAAAACTAAGGTGATCGCACGTCCCGCTTTTGGTGGGACTTTCAATAATTTGTCCCGCGTCCCGCGGAGTTTAAAAAAGTCTCACTTATTTGGAAAAAAACATTAGCACACTGCTGATGAAATTTCGGTCGAATTCAGCACACTCACCAGGAACACCAATCTCGTAAGATGAAAATTACTATTTTGTTAGGAATTCCTCAAGGCTCGATCCTTGACCCTGTCCTTTTCTTATTATATACAAGCGATTTATTTAATATTAGCAATTCTGTGCATTTCACGATGCTTGCTGATGGTACTTCAGTGATTATAAGTGATGGAAATCTCTCCCAGACAACTTTTAAGTGCAATAATTTCTTAGCTGACTTGTGTTCGTGGTTTTCTAGTAATAATCTCTTTCTTAACTCTAGTAAGACATCGTGAAAGAAACAAAAGAGCAGGTTGTCGTGGAGACAAAAGAAGATATTTCCATGGAAGTTACCGAGGATGAAGATTTAAACGATATCATTGAGGAGAGATTGAAGAAAATGAAGAAATTCTTGAAGAAATTATAGAAGAAGAAGAAGTCATCGAGGAGGAGGTTGAGGAAGAAAACGATACTACAATGGAAGAGGGAGAATCAGCCTTGGTGTTAGGAGAAACTCTTAAGAAAAATGATGAAACATTAATAAATGAAGCCCTACCGTCAAAAATCGAAGAAACTGAAATAATATATGAAGTCATGTTGAACGAAGAGATTGTGGAACTGACAGGTAGAAAAGAAAATCTAGGGCGCACGCGTACAATATCCAAGACCAAAGAAAAGCGAAGATCAGTAGTAAGTAGTGAAGGAAAAGAAGAACACGAAGCGATAGATAAAACAATTGAAGGAATTCTAATGGATGGCGAGTTACGTGATATAAATAAATATCATAAAATAAATATAAATAATAAATGATATAAATAAAATTGAAGATAAAACAAATGAAGAAAAGTCTGAGAAGATTAAATATCGAATTGAAGAGATCGCCTGTGTACAGGTGATTCCATTCGAATGTGAAGTCTGTAAGGATTTCAAGGATGAAGAGGTTTTGATGACGACCGCCGATATGCAGCAGGATTCAATTGATGAATATACCATAACTTCACAGTTATTTGAAGAAACGAAAATCACCATCACGAATCTAGGGCCAGATCTCAGTGTCAAGGCCACAATAACCGAAACCATTGAAGATTTTGATGGCATTGGAAAATGTGAAGTTTTGATCCCCAATATCAAAATCAATGAAGAAATATTTAAAACCGTGGTCGTACTTGAAGATGACGAAATGCCGAAACTGGTGCCATCTGAAGTGGATGGTAACACGAGCAACATCGAATATGAATTGCCTGACAGTCTTGGAAATCCGGAAGTAATCCTAAACAATAACGTAAGCGAAACCGTCGAGGTTTCTTCATTGGAAGTCTCCTCGATGACGAATGAAACTTCTGAAAGTCAATCCAGAAATCCAGAAGCAAAATTCAAAAGAATCAAGTCGCCCAGTGTGACAACTTCCAGACACTATCGGAAGAAAACGAAGACCAAAAAAGAAGCGACGGAAAGACTCAAGAAACAGGTAAATCACGTCCAACTCAAATGCACAGTGAAGTTGGAGGAGATCAAGATATTAAAGCAAACGCCAAAGAGTGCTTTGAACCTTGGGAGGAAAGATGTGAGAAAAAAAAAGAAAGTGAGTTTCAGGCTAGACAAAGACGACAAGTTGATTAGCGAAGGTGAAACAAAGAAGCGACTACCATCACCTGATTTGACTTCGTTGAAAGATGTTGGTGTTTTTATTGTTTTTTTTATAATAGACAGAGAGATATGCCCAAGGTTACCTTAAATTACCTTAAGGTTACCTTAAACCAAGGTCAACCTTAAAACAATTCTATCAAGGCCGTAAGTGAAACTTGCTTGTTTTCGACCACCTTACTGTAGACTTAACTTCTCCAAATTTTATTGGTTTCGAATTTTTTAATTTTCATCCTACACATATTAAAACTTCAGAAAATATTAATATTTTTCAAAATAGATTAAAAAACTTCTTATTAGACGATAGCAGTAACTGAATTACTGAATTTGCCGCAAATGTCTACACTTGGGATTTTAAATCTGGCGTCGAAGTTGGCCATGAAAATTTAATTGTGAACCACCATCACCATGACAGTTGTCAATTTGACATTCGAACTTGCCGTTCCTAACCTTACTTTCGAGGTTTCGATTTCGAACTCGACAGTACGATAAGACGACGACACGAGAATGTGATCCATTGTAATAAACGAAAAGAGACACTAAGAATGAGATCTATTGTAACAAAAGAAAAAAGATAATAAAAGATTTACTAGAAATAATCAAAATTGTGGTATGTTCACAGTAAGCACCTTGTCATGGCCAACTCCGACGCTAAATTAAAAATTAAAACTGAAAAAACTGAGGGAAACGAAAAACTAAAAAAGTAAAGGTAAAATTAAAAAAAAAATGAAATGACGGACGAAAAGCAAATATTAATTGAAAAGGGAGGCAATTGAAAGACAAGGAGAAAATCAACATGAAGAAATCAAATGAATAGCACAAGGGAAAGAAAAAAAATAAAAAAAAGAAAACAAAAACCATAAGGGAAAACAACAGGTAAAATAGAAAATAGAAAAGAAACAGATAAAAATCAAAGTAAATAATTAATAGAAGGGGAAAACAAAAAACAATCGAAAAAGAAATAAAGAGGAAGCAAATAAAAAATTAAAAGTAAAAAATAGCATGTCATTGTTTTTATTGAAAATATATGTTATAAGAACGAGAAAATTAAAACGTAAAAACATCAGATAAAGCAAGTGGAAAACTAGAAGAGAAATGAAAATTAGGAAAAAAAAACTAAAAATTGAATTAAAAAATATTTTTGTTACTTTTTTGTCGATCGCTTTTGTTTTGTTTTAGAAAAAAATCGATCGCCTTAATTTGTAATTTCGTTTGTTTTCAAAATAAATGAAAATTCTCTTGCAAACGGCCGATCGTCATTTGCTTATCGTTTTTTTTTTTAAGTTTCGAAGAAAAACAAACATTTTTGTTACGCTTCGATAGCTTTTGTTTTGTTTTTGAGGAAAATTCGACATTCGTCGTATAATCGATCGATCGTCTTTGTTTTTGTTTTGCAATTTTTTGCTTTCTTTTTTCGTCTGTGTTTTTTGCAATTTTTTGTTTTTCGTTTACCAAGAAAAAAAAATTAAAATTTGTTTATAAATAAGCGATCGTCATTTGGTTATTGTTTCGTTTTTTAAATTTCGATCGCGTTTTTGAGAAAAGAAAAACGTTATTCGTCGTAAAATCGATAGTGTGCGTTTTTTGTACTTCTTTGCTTCTGCTTTCCAAAAAAATCGAATTTTATTTTAATTGTCATTCATAACACCCCCTCCCCCCGGTCAATTTTGTTCCGGCTTACCAAAATTAAAATCCAAAATTCTATTGTTACTTTCACGATTCAATTTCCTTGAACTTCCGACATTCGATCGTCATTTAATTCACTTGTCATTTGGTTTCTAAATAATTTTAGAAACCAAATGACAAGTGAACGACCTAGAAAATCAACAACCATTAGGTTGTTACTTGATTTTCTAGGTCGTTCGTTTTTTGTTTTGAAGATTCGATCGTCACTTGATTTCCAAAATTCGATTGTTACCTTTCACGATTCAATTTCATTGGATTTACAAAATTCGATTTTCGTTCATTTAATTTTTAAATTTAGATTGTCATTTGATTTGCAAAGTTTGCTCTCGAGATTCAATTTGTCAATGGATTTCCAAAATTCGATCATCATTTAATTTTCAAGGTCGCGCCGTCTTTTGCTTTCAATATTCAATTGTCACTAGATTTTCTAACTTTAATTATAATTTAATTTTCAATTTTCAAGCTCATCCGCATTTTCTTTTAAAGAGTTAACTGTCATTCGATTTTTGAAATTCGATTGTCATTTGATTTTGAAGGTCGTTCGTCCTTTGTTTTGAAGATTCGATCGTCACTCGATATCCAAAATTTTGTTCTTAAAATTTCAAACGTCATTTTTTTACTACAAAACTCAATAAAATTCAATGAAACGTAAGTCGTTTGAAAAAAATTGAAAAATTGTGGTTTCTTTTACAAAAATTGATTGTCATTTGTTTTTTTATAAAAATTGCAGCGCTGCGTTACGGTGAAATATGAAATCAACATAAAGCGCCAAATTTAAATAGTCAACACTTATTTCAAAGGCTATTAATAAAGGATTATAAGTTTATATATAAAATCATCGACTTACTCATTCTATACCCCCACCAAATATTTCTCCCTGCACACCCTGTATATGTAATTTAATTTCTTGAAGTATCACTCACAGATTTGAACAAATTCCAAATTTCAAACGATTACATAAATTATAAATAAATAAAATGTAAAGTATAAGATTTTTTAACAAACAAAGGAAAATCTAGTGCATTCTTTAATTAAAACATGTATTAACTTCCCATGCTGCAACAAAAAGATTTAAAAAAAAAAACTGAAAATAGATAGAAAATTGAAGAAATGTAAAATTGTTAATAGGCAACTTTAATAAACAAATTACAAATAAGAACTTGAGGGATCAAGAGCTTGTTAATAAGTACATATTTTAAACACACTGGCCCGTATTCTCATCTCATGTTTATTTCCCATGGCAACGCTCTTACGTCGTCACTCTCTTACAAATTAAATCGACTTAAATATCTATCGTTTCTTGTTTATTTTAAGCACGACTTGAGTTAAACTTGATCTTAATCATAAGATGAGAATGCAGGCCGTTGATCCGTATTCTCATCTTATGATTAATTTAATAACGTGGCAACGCTCGTCCGTCACTCTCTTACACATTAAATCGAGATAAAGCTATATCGTTTCTTGTTTTGTTTTGTTCGTGACTTTGGTTAAACACGACCTTAATCAAGAGATGATGAGAATACGGGGGCCATTGACACACAGGAGTTTCAAGTTTTGCTTTCAAAGAAATTAAATAACATAGTTTTAAAACAGAAAGTGCATGTTTGTACTTTTGAATATTGTTGCGTCCGAGCCGACGATGATTCGTTCAATTTCGACCTGGTCACGCCATCTAACTTCTCGATCTTTCCAGTGAGTTTCAAATCGAACGCCAGATGGTTCTGGGTGTTTAGTGGAAAGATCGAGAGGGAAAGGACCTCTACTATACATATAATTATGAATATTGATTAGATTTTATTAAACGCTTGATTATGGCAACGAATCCTTAGAAATAACAACAATTTATACAAGGTCGTGTATTTTTAAAATAACTTTGCCATTTTGTTTTTCGTATTTTCTTTTAAATAATGTTGTTATTCACCATAAAAAATTATGAAGACGTAAAAATATCGAACCAATTGGCGATCAAAGTCACGATTGCGAAGGCCCTTAATGTCTAAAATGCGTTTCAAAATAAGAAAAAATCATGCATTACCCTGTACATACAAAAAAAGAAAAAAATGAGACACAATTCTTTAATTATATGTAATTGATCGGGATGGTTTATAAAATCAATTTAAAAGTCGACGTTTCGCTGTGGATTGCCGGACAGCTTCAAATAAAAAAATAACAAATCTTAACACGAAACGATTGCATTTGTTTCTAATCGAACTTAATAAATAATCTATCACGTGAAGATTTTTTTTTTCACTTTGTAGTCTTTTATTGGCATAACGTTTCAAGGCTTCTGGAATTGCCTGTATGCAAAGAATAAAGAAACATCGCGTTTTATTCAGAGAAAGCATCTTTTATGATTGCAGTTCCTATCATCATTAAACAAACAGCCAAGATACCGGCTGATTACGCGCTCGTAATAATCACATTGGAATTCGTATCACATTAATATACAGAGCGATCTTATTTTTAACTTACATCGAAGGTCATAATTTGATGCATCGATAAGGCGCGAAAGGCACGTGTATTAATTTATGCGTAAATTTTAACACCTCGGGATAATTTATTTATATCATTTGACAATCACACGTACGTTTCGTAGGTGTGAGATCGCTTAATCAAATCGTAATTAATATTAAATACTATCGTTAAATCTGGATTTGTTTGTGGTGTACTTGAATGGATTTTTTTTAAATGCGTATTGCATTTTTTTAATTAATAAAAAAATATATCGAAACCTTCATAAATACGTAGTTAATATGCATTTGCTTTTGTTTTCTACATCTTGTGGTATAAATAAATAATTTGATGGGAAATTTGTCTGATTATGAATTCATGGACGCTTTTGCACCCCTTCATAACAGTGTAAAAAGTAGTGGAGTTTTCATGAAGTCCTAAATTTATTGTGACTCTATACTTTCATTTGTTTATTTTCATAGATAATGAAGACATTGTAAAAAGGCAAGTCCAAATTAAGCATAGAGGTTGTTAACAGGTCAACTAACACTGATAACATGATCCCCGACTATCACAATCAAATTCATCTGACAAAAGATAACTGCTTAACGGAGTTAAGCCATTTACATACAGGGCAGGAAGAAGCAAAGCTTGCATGCGGCTCTTGACGAGCGCGAGTGAAATGCACTGCGATTTTCTAGATGTAGAACAGAGATGGATAGAACAGCGATGTTGTCGCAGTTATTCCTCTCCCAAGGTATCCAAAACCGATGAATCGAGTTTTAACAACGCCGGTTTTATATCCATCTCTATTCTACATCTAGAAAATCGCAGTGGATGTTACGAGGGATCGTTTTTATATTCCCGGAGTAAGCATGAAAAGAAAAGATTAGAACAGCAACAGAAATTTTATTTTTCAATATAGGCCCCTTGTTTTTGAATACAAGTACTACATCGTTTCAATAACAACTTTAATCCATTATAAAAATATTCATTTGGTTTGTCCGCAAAATGCCTTTCAACAGCCGTTTTAGTTCGTCATCATCCCTAAAGTTTATTCTCCTTAGTGTTTTTTTGAGATTTGGAAACAAAAAATAGTCACAAGGGGCTAGATCCGGACTATAAGGCGGATAATCAATTTCTACGAATTCACATTCAGCAACCGCAGCTTTTCTATCTTGTTATTTCTTTCTATGTAAGATGGCTTTTGCGAATCATTTTCTTTAATCCTGGTTTGTCATTTCCCAGCATTTTTGTCAACGTTTAACTTTGATGGCATTTCTTTCCAACTGTCTTTGTCATTATTTTCTACTTGTCCACAGGATTTTCTTTGTTTTGACGTTATTTACTTCCCCAGAAGTCTTCTCCTTTTTCTTTGCTCTATTGGAGTTCATCGCTTGCATTTATTCACCTGTTTCTATTTGTTTTTTTTTTCTAGACGGCTTCTACGTGTCATATTTCACAGCATTTCTGTCACCATTTGATTTGTTCTTCTTCAAAGTTTTCTTTGTCACGGCTTTCTCTCGTCACCATCCCCTAACCTTTCTTTGCCTTTATTCTTCTTTGTCTAGGCAGCTTTTTCGTGTCATATTCTCTTGTCATTCCACAGCATTTCTGTCAACATTTCACTGGGTGGCATTTATTTTATATTTTGATGTTTACTTTTCTCTCCAACTGTTTTCATCGTTAGTTCCTTTTTTCCCCATTGTTCTTCTTAGTCATGGCCTTATTTACTTTAATTTCGATGGCATTTGTTTTCTTCTCTTCAACTAACTTCGACATTATTTTCTTTTTGTCTTTTTTTGTATTTACTTCTTCTCGTTGCAATCCCTGAGACTTATAGGAGTCCGTCACTTGCCTTTAGTCATGTGTTTCTACTTGCTTAATCTTCTAGCTGACTTTCACGTGTTACTTTCTTTATTTTATGATGTTTCCTACTCTTGTCAGTCCACGGCATTTTGTCAACGTTTCCCTTTTGCTGCCTTTTCATTTAGTTTGATATCCTTTTACCATCTGACGCTTTTTTTTTTCGCATTAAGACTTGTGATTTTCCTTTGGTAATTGAATCCACGTCGACCTCAAGCAAGCTTACGATGTAAAACGTATCGAGGAATACAAATGCCTAAGAAGCCGATTAGGATGACAGAAATGAGAAAACAAAACATGGATTCGAGGTGAGAGAAGGCCTCAGAGAAGTGATGGCGCTCTTCAATTTGGCTTGGCAGTAATAATAAGAAATACTAAAGTATGTATGACCTTAACAATACCAACCAAAACCAAAAAAGAACCAAAGAAAATTAGAAGAACAATAGAACAAGAAGCAAAGCAACTTGAATTGAAGATAAACCAAAATAATTAAAAAAAAATTGTGACTATGCGTAGCATGAAGATTCTCCCAATTATTGCGTTAGTCCGTGTGAACTATGTATTGTAATAGTTAAGAGCCGCATGCAAGCTTTGTTTTTTCCCACCCAGTATATAATAATTAATAGCTTTAATACATTTTTTAATTTGGCTAAGCTAGTGGTATTTTGTATATCAAGGAGAATGCAATGTCTACGTTTCGCTGTATGTTCTGGCTTTCTCAAGATACACAGACAATAAATAACATTACACAACGAAGCGTAAATATTTGCAATTTATTTTTAATGCAAATAGGAATAATTTTTAAATTTAGAATGTATATTTATGTGTGCAAGTAAGCCCGCATAAATATTTCGCTTTTTTTCGCGTCCTTGATTATATGTTTTACGGTTGCAATAAATATATAAAAATAGTTGCGCCGCCGAAAAAATAAATCGCTGCCAAGACGTTTTGACCACTTGCATGTTAAAGTCGATCTGTTTTTCTTTAAATACCTTCGAAAGGTCGAAACTCTGTTAACCATCCAATAAACTATTGCGTTTAAATATCTTTCCCCTTTTTGTACTCGTAGAAAATATGATTGGCCAAATGAGATTACATTTTTCAATTTGGAAGCCAATCAGAAATTTCTATTAGCAAATTATGCCATTACAATTCATGTAAAATTAGTAAACACCCTGTACATACAGGGTAATTTGTATTTTTTTAAACACTTTTTTCAATAATCTCAACAATTGATAATTTTTTCTTGTAATCTCGCATATCGTCAGTTTTGCAAGTCGCAGAAAAACGTTTTGTTAATTATTATTCATCCACGTATGTTTTTCATATTACGTAATTTCCAAACACCCTGTATAGGTTGTGTATTTTCCAAATTAGAAAAAAATTGAAGAAAATTTAAATTAATTATTTTACTCCTCGCTCTAAGCTTTCTTTTGTAACTCTACCAAATTATGGCCATTTTAAATTTTCAAATGAAATTCCAGGAAGGAACGAGCTATTAAGTTCAATCAGGGAGAGTACTTTGTATGATTTCATTCCAATAAACGTTCCTCAAACATTTTTATTAAAACAGGATGTTTCATAACTCGTGGCATACACGATTTATGAAACACAAACACAGAAAACACAAATTCCAAGAATCTATTACAATCCATTACAAAAATATGACTTTCAAAACAAATTAAGCGCAGCCCATCTGAAAACAATTGATAAATCAATAATATATAATTTGAATTAAGAATGGTAATGGAAACAATAATAAAAAAATATCTCTTACCACAATTGCAGCTTCTATTACGTATTTCGGTAGCAACGCTGCCATCTTCAGTGCACACGCACTCACAAGTTAAAAACTTTTCCACTGGAAATTTGTTGAGGAGTACTGAACTTGTCGCCGAAATACGTAATAGAAACTAATTGTGGTAAGGAGTCCGTTTTTATTATTTATAGAATTTAATAATCTTATAGTTTTTCACATTCAAGGCAACTTTTTTTAAATATTTTTTAATCTGTCTTCAATAACATTTTTTAATTCGTAATGCATGCATTACTCTGTGTACATGGTGTCCCATAAATAAGTGGCCATAATGCAACAGAGTGATACACATAGAGTCCGCGAATGATCTAATGATTGGCACACAGGTGTGATTCAAAGCAAACGTAATTCGTTCGTAAAACGATAATTTAATAACGTGCAACGCTCGTCCGTCACTCTCTTACACATTAAATCGAGATAAAGCTATATCGTTTCTTGTTTTGTTTTGTTCGTGACTTTAGTTAAACACGACCTTAATCAAGAGATGATGAGAATACGGGAGCCATTGACATACAGGGGTTTCAAGTTATGCTTCAAAAAAAAAAATAATAAATAAAATAGCTTGAAAGCAGAGAGTGCTCACTTGTATTAACTTGTTTGTAGATTTTATTAAACGCTTGATTATAATATGCTAATGACAACGAAGCTTCAGAATTTCTCTGTCTACGCATTTTACAGCCGAGGCAGAATAAGTAATGTTTATAGCCTAGGCAGAAAAGCACCATATTTTTGTCTAGGCGGTATAAGATATTTGTGCACTAGGAGTCACCTAACCTTGCAAAACCAACAATAAATGACATAAATCCACTGTATTATTTGATTTCTTTTGTTTTATCTCTTTATTTGGTTTTGTCATAATTAGGTAGAAAAAGTAACGTTTTATAGCGTAGGCAGAAAAGTACTTATTTTCTGTCTAGGCATTTTACGGCCTAGGCAGAAAAAGTACCATATTGCTGACAAGGCAGAAAAAATAACATTTTATAGCCTAGACAGAAAAGTACCCTTTTCTCTCTAGGCGGTATAACCTTGAAAAACCTACAGTAGGTATTAAGAAATGACATGAAAGTTCAACATTACCCAGTTTTGATTTCTTTTGTTTTGTCTCTTTATTTGCTGTTGTTATAATTAGGAAGAAAAAGTGCTGTTTCATAGCCTAGGCAGAAAAAATGCTGTTTAAGAGCCTAAAAGCACCATTTTACAGCTTAGGCAGGAGGAGTGCCATTTTACAGCTTAGGCAGAAAAAGTACCTTTTTATTTTTCTCCATTTTGTAAGTGATTTCTGGAGAAAAAAAGATAAAAGATCAAGAATAAAAAAAGAAACAATAAAAAAAACATTTCTTTTGTCTTTTTTCTTTTGCTATAATTAGACGGAAAAAGAACTATTTTACAGTCTAGGCAGAAAAGTGCCATTTTACAGCTTAGGCAGCAGGAGTGGAATTTTACAGCTTAGGCAGAAAAATTACTTTTTTATTTTTCTCCATTTTGAAAGTGATTTCTTGAGAAAAAAAGATAAAAGATCGAGAATAAAAAAAAAGAAAAAAATAACAAAAAAAAAAAAAAACATTTCTTCTGTCTTGTTTCTTTATTTTCTTTTGTTATAATTAGACGGAAAAAGAACCATTTTACAGTCTAGGCAAAAAAAGCGCCATTTTACAGCTTAGGCAGAGAAAGCACCTTTTTATTTTTCTCCATTTTGAAAGTGATTTCTGAAGAAAAAAAGATAAAAGATCGAGAAAAAAAATATACAATCTCAAGTTTCTAACAATAAGAATGAAAATTTCTTATTGGAAATCCTAAGGTGAAAGAAACTGCACATTTTGAAATCAGGATCGATTTTTTTCTTTTTTTTTTGAATCAAGCGATTTTCATTTTTTTAAATCGCGACTTTTAAAAAACTAAAGAAATTTTGATTGAACAGACAAAACTGGGCCCACTTTCTTTGTAAAATTAAGACATACTCGAAGACATTTGATAATCGTGCAGTTTTTGACGTAAAACAAAACAAAAGACGATCGCTGCGCGTTTGAAGGATAAATGACGGACGGGAAAATGCATCAATTATAATTTTTCTTTTTGGTAGAAATGGACTCATACAATTTGAAAATTAATAAAATTATGGATTTTCATTTCACAAAAAACAAAAAATTGACCTACTTCAAGTTGGCGTAACACATTAAAAGGAGGTGTCAACGAGGAAGAGGAGTTGGAAGAAAAGAGGTGAAATGGCCTTGAACCTTCATTACATTTAATTGAGTTTAATTACAGGCGCCAGCATTAAGCATTTTAATTTTTTTTAATAATATAGGCTCACTTTCTTATGGAGAATTAACATTACGTGTCAAATGTGTATGTATGGTTGCCTATCATGACTTTTGCTAGGCGCTGGTAGCAGTTTATAAATAACAGCGTTAGCAGTGATGTCATGAAGTCTCAAACTAATTATTTTAGGTCGTACGAATGGTCGAATGTAAACATATAATCAGGGTTACAACTCACAAACGTAATAGTAAATATATCTTTATTTATTTATTTCGTTATTGCAAGAATAAGAATCAGTTGCAACAGTGAATGTGAGTCTCATTTACAAAACCATTAAATTCAGTTTATTAAATGCTCCAATAATTGATTGTATTTTGTCAACTACCAGCGCCTAGCAAAAGTCAAAGTAGGCAACCATACATACACATTTGATACACAATGTTAATTCCCCATAAGAAAATGAGCCAAAACGCCCTTAGCCGTACCACAGATAATTGGTTCATTTTGCAATTGTAACATTCGTCTAGATTATTCTCAATTTATAAATTATTAGCAGAATTTTATCCATTCTTTATGTTTTTCTGTTTATTATCAGCCAAAGGCCAATCAGAATACGTTATGTCTCGAATAAGACAGACGTTGTTAGTTAAGTGGAGAAAAAAATGACTTCGTTTAACCTGCTTGTATTAAAGCAAGGATACCTATCTCGTATCTCGGTTAAGGTGACTTGTGCAGAACGATTTAAACAACAAAAAAAAAATCAATGCGTACACACATACATACATACGTGACATTAAGTCTGCAGAAAAAGAACATTGAGAAATTTGCGCAAGGCGAACGGTAATTAATTCACGTTGCTACCTCGCCTGCTTCGTTTTGGTTCTTGCAATTTGCGATGGGAAAGGATAACAACTAAAATGAAATAAATTAAATGTATTTACCCGTTCGTGAAATGACAGCGCGACAAGCAACGGGAGCGCGAAGCGGCGACGCCTGCGGTGGATGAAACGACGCCGAACCGATCGATCCGACGACGTCGCGACGTCGAAACTTCAACCTCGATCAGATATAAACAAGCAAATTTATTCAGTGAAAAATTCCTGCGTTCGAATTTCATTTTGTAAGGCTTACCTTGAGGGAGGAGAGATCGAACGTAAAGAAATCCAAAAAAGAAAACGACCCCTGAACCGCGCACTTGTACGCCAAATAATACAAATAATCAATGAGGCTTTTATTTGTCTTCGGTGAATACGGAATTTTATTTATGCTTATGTATAGGGTGGGGCACGGCAGAGTACCTTTCTTAAGGGTTGTCAAAGCGGAAATGTGTTGGGATTAATTTATTGTCATATTAGGAATAATTTTAAAAAGTGGCCCAAACTCATTCGAACTGAAACCGCGTTCAGAAACATCTTCGGGAGCACTTTGGGTACCGAGGCAAAAGGCTTGAGCGATGCGTGACGTAATAGACTAATTGAAAGTAAAATCCCTGCCACATCATTAGTCAGTGTGATCAAACTAGACTGACAAATTAAATTAATGACAACACACGCTGAAATTTCTAAATTTTATGGGCGCCATGTCCATCAATCAGTTTGATCAAACGGTCACGATTTCAACCATAAACACCTTTTTTTATTTTTTGTTTTTTGTATATGATTAATGCCAAACCTAATGAGGCATTTATAAAAGAAACTTCAACCTCAAAGTTTGATCAAACTTCTAGTGCTAGTGTGACAGCGCAGTTTGACGAAATAACGAATTCGATAAGATTGACGTAGCTTATCAGTCCAGTTTGATCAAACTGAGTACATAATGATGTGACAGGGTGGGAATTCTCACGTTGACACCTGTATATACATTGACAGTCAAAAGTGAAGGGACAGTTACTGTATATCTGATTATTATTACCACTTTACACATTTACATTCATCATTTTCTTGATATGACTATTCAAATCGATCGTCTTTTGTTTAAAGTTCGGCTATATCGGCATGATGACATATCTGGTTCCTTCCATTATACTTTAAATTTCCGCATCGGTTTCGATCGTCTTTTGTTTCAAGTTCGGTCAGGCTTTGATTTTTTTTGTAATCTTTCTTAAATGATGAACTTTCTTAATTCTTTCCGCATTAAATTCAATCGTCGTTTGTGTAGATTTCGATCAAATTTTTTTTAATTTCTTTCAATAATCACAAATTATAATTTTTTGTTTAAATTCGACTGCATTTTGTTTAAATTTCGATCACTTTCTGACATTTCTGATTTTTATTAAATTGTTCCCGAAATATTCCGCATTGGTTTAGATCGTCTTTTGTTTAAAATTCGATTCGATTCTCATTCTCTCGAAACTTTCTTTAAATGATTTTGAGCTTCTCTATATTTGTCCGCGTTAAATTCGATCATCTTTTGCTTTAATTTCGATCGAATTTTGACTGAAAAAAATGTTTTTCCTTTGATATTCATAAGTTATTATTTTAGATCGTCTTTTGTTTTAAAATTCTATGGGATTCTCATTCTCCCGAATTATTTTGATTTTCTCTATTTTTGTCGCGTTAAATTCGATCGTGTTTTGTTTTAATTTCGATCAAATTTTGAATTTTTAAAAAGAATTTCTTTTGATATTCACAAATTATTAATTTTTGTTTAAATTCGATCGTATTTTGTTTAAATTTCAATCAGTTTCTGACGTTTCTGATTTTTATTGAATTGTTCCTCATTGATTTCGGTCGTCTTTTGTTTAAAATTCGATCACATTCTCATCTCTCGAAGCTTTCTTTAAATGATTTTGATTTTCTCTACTTCTGTCCGCGTTAAATTCGATCGTCTTTTGCTTTAATTTCGATCAAATTTTGGATTAAAAAAATTTTTTTTATATATTCATAAATTATTATTTTTTGTTTAAATTCGATCGCATTTTGTTTAAATTTCGATCAGTTTCTGACGTTTATGATTTTTATTAAATTAATCCTGAAGCGTTCGCATTAGTTTCGATCGTCTTTTGTTCGATCAGATTTTGATTCTCTCGAATTGGAACGATTTAGATTTTTTTTCAATTTCTGTTCGCGTTAAATTCGATTATCTTTTGTTTTAATTTTGATCTAATATTAATCTTGTTTTTAGAATGTTCCTTCGATATTTGCAAATTATTATTTTTTGGTTAACATTCGAGAAACAATTTAATAAGTATCAGAAATGTCAAAATCTGATCCAAATTTAAACGGAATGTAATCGAATTTAAACGAAAAGAAAAACAATTTACGAATTAAATTTTTGTAATTGACAGTTTTATCAAAATTTAAACAAAAGACGATCGAATCGAACTTAATGCTGACAGAAATTCACAAAATCGAAATCATTTAAGAAAGATTCGAGAGGTTCCTCTAATAAACGCGTTGATTTCGATCGTCTTTTGTTTAAAATTCGATCAGATTCTGATTCTCTCGGATCTTTCTTAAATGATTTAGATTTTCTCAATTTCTATCTGCGTTAAATTCGTTCTTCTTTTGTTTAAATTTCGATAAAGTTGTGAATTTTTAAATTTTTCATTCGATATTGACAATTTTTAATTTTTTTTGGATTTAAATTCGATTATATTTTGTCCAAATTTGGATCAGATTTTGACATTTTTGATTTGTATTAAATTGTTCGCATTTGTTTTGATCGTCTTTTATTTAATGTTTGATCAGAAGTAGGTACATTTTATTTTTAAGGCTTTCTTAATCAAATGTTGAAGCCGTAGGACTCTGATTAAAATAATAATGAATCTTGATTGGTTAAAAACGGAGCACTCTTCTCCGTTTTTGTTTTGTTTTTAAACAAAACGACACTCAAAGTATCCTTGCATTAAACCGGAACTAATAAAATTGCACGCGCTTAATTTAACGACACCGGAAGCACGCAGTTAAACTTATTGTTGCTAATGGGTGGAATAAGCAATAAATTAGCGAGCAACGTGTTTGTTGTTGTAACGGGAAAGTTGGGTTCATGAGTAGTAATATTCAGATAATCAAAAAACGTCTCACTATGCTGAGCAGGCGGACAATCGATTGAAAGGAAAAAGACCGACGATCTTCCATTGAGTGTGAGAAACTCACAAAACAAAAACTGTATGCAATTCGGCAAAGAGAAGCAAAAGCAAACTCAAATAAAGTACAACGAAATGCAAAGTATAAGGTGAAAGAAAAAAAAGGAAACCGACGGTTTTCCGAGTAAGAAAATCCGAAAAACTAGAAAACCGACGGTTTTTCTTAAGAAAAAATCTGAAAACTCACAGAATTCAAAAGATGATGTAATTTGGCAAAGAGAAACAAAAGCAAACTCAAATAAAGTACAACGAATCACAAAGTATAGAACAAAAAAACTGAAATAATCAATGACAGCACGCTTGGGTTGGGTTGTGGCTACCTTGCGTGGGATGACTTAAGTAGCAAACTTGCTGCAATTTGTCAATCCTAATGCGATGTTGTGTCAAAAAGTGATCGCGATTCAAACTATTCATTACTATTACATCGCAAATGCGAATAACCTGGGACAGGTCGGTTTGGTTTGCAGTGGAAGTCCCGAGCTACGCTTCTGCTGACGAGGTCTCAAAAAGGGCCGAAACGGCTGTACAAAGAATGCTGTACAGCACTGCAATTAAAACCGACTAGCAACAAAATTTTTACATTCTTCCTTTAGTATTAAGAAATACAGGGTGTTATAACATTACTGTCATTTATTAGTACGGTACTGAAACGGTCGCGAATTTATTAGGAAAACAAATTTGATTGTTTCTTAATAAAGAGAAATTTACGAGGCACAGCTTGTCACAGGAAGACGACTCGGATCAAATTTATGATCTCTTAGAACATCTAGTTCGTAAATGGCACTTGAAGCAGTACTATCGGCCATAAATTAGCCCGTCTTAAAGTTGTCTGGTACGGTATTGAAAATTTTGAAGACACTTGTCGCTAGTGTTGCCTGACTGTCATATTATAAATCAGGGTCGCTTGGTTGTTTTTGTGCGCGTTAGAGTCTGGGAAAGGAATTTCACGCAAACATTTAAGTTATTGAAAATTTTAGAAAGTATTAGGTTTCATCTTAGTTGAAAGAGGTTGGCTTTTATTTCTAAAAACCAGCCTTTGTTTTCAAAAGCGTACGACGAGTTCGGGAAGTAATAAATTTGTCAACTGACACTTATATAGCGTCGCTATTTTGAAGAATTTAGAAAGAAAAACATGTGCCGGCCACCGTGAAGTTAAGGGCCGGTCAGAAATTGATGAGTTAAGGGAAAAAGGGAACGAGAAAAGACGCGTGTGTTTCTTTCCGAAATAAAAGCGCTTATTGACCAAGGGTTTTTTTTAGTTACTTCGGGGGATGGGGGAGGAGTCGAAAATTGTCGCGCGTGAAAAGAAGGCAAAAACGGAAAAACAGTTAGCTTCTGCCGTCCGAACGGAAAGCTGCATTTTAATTGAACTCGAGAAGGAGGGAGGGAGTCAAAAAATTGTCGCTCGCGAAGGAAAAAAAAACTTAACGCAGAAAGCTTCTAATCGTCCGAATGGAAAGCTGCATTTTTAATTGAACTCGAGAAGTTTATTTTTGAGTGCTTTGCAATCAATTTCATCTAGCTTGCATAATTAGAATTCAATCACATTATTTCGGGGCGTTAAAATTATAGTGAATTCAAAAGGGCAATCAAATAAATAACCGCGAGAGACAATCGCGACGCGACAAAAAAAGTGTGCGCGGGTGAATTAGTGAAGTGGTACGGCGCGGAACGGAATAGGTATAATCGCATGAATTTTTTTCTATTTCTTTTCACATACTTGGTGGCATAAATTTGCGTAAGAATTATTTTAATTGGTTTATCAATCAGTAGCGTGGAATTTCTGTAAAGTTACATCTTTGCATTGCTCAGGCAATCTTTTGGTTCATTTTTGGTACTTGCGGTTGCTTTTGAATCAAGTTAAAAAATCAATAAATTCAGTAATTTGCGCGGTCTGTGTTTTAATCCACCAGAGTAAATTAACTACACCTAAAATCTTTTGTTCGGTTTCAAATACAGTGTATTTTTTTTGCAATTTAGTTCTACCTTTTTGCAATATCCTCGGCAATTCGGAGACACGCTATCTGTGTTATTCTGAATTGTACAGGGTTATCTGCAACTAAGACCTCTGGTCAGGCAAGTTATATCCGACAAAACGCACAGTGCGACCAGCACAGTCTAGCTCAGAAATCAAGGCAAATCTAATACTCGTTACGAATTCCGTAGAATTACGAGGCCAACAATTTGAACCACCTATCACTAGACATCTTTTTCACACGCCCTGTGTGTGCACGCTAAAGTGTTGTCTTGGTTGAAAGATTTGCAGGTTAATTGAAGGCAATTGGTCGAGCGACTGAATGGGCCAAAACCACACATAGTGGAGTGTCGAAAACAGTCATTTGGGTCCTTGCGCAACCAATCAGTTAGATAATATGTTTAGTCGGCGAGAATACAAAACGAAGTAGAGGGATCTGCAAACAGGACCTCGAAGGACTCTGGAGCATGTAGTTGACAAAGATCCTACGCACAGAAGTCTAATTAATTAGGTTAATGAGCCAGAGATAGGGTGATTCCGCCCGTGAAAAACTAACGGCTGTTGCTGTTGATTATCCTGCAAATTGATCGCCTTTTGTACCACATACATCTCCGAACATCGGATTGATCAATTAATAAGTTCCAGTAACAAAGTACGCTGTATATACACTGTTACACAGTCCGCTGGTTGATTATTCATAGCGTCTTCGAGTACTAGCTAAAGTAGCAAACACGAGTACCAAGACCAAGCTATTTGAATAAAGAAAGAAATTAATTGTTGATCTAATTTAAGTTACAAAGTCGACACAGCCTAATTGCGTGTGCAACAAACCAATAAATAATTAATTAATCTAAACCCTGGCATTTTATTGATTCGTATTTAGTACCTTGCACCTCTCTAAATACACCGTCTCACCAAAAATTAGAACACAATTACAACAACGTAGGGCCCGTTTTTTTATTTAATTAGACGATCCAGAATACCGGCAATTAAAGTTTTAATTTTGGAATTTTTAAAAGCGCCGGGGAGATAGGTAGAAAATTAGTGTTAGCGCCACTTGTAAACCATAGCCGTAGTAGGTAGTGACCCTTTTGAAGTATCTTTGGAGACCGCTTGAGAGGTTAATAGTGCCTCGGCGCTTTCAAAAATCGACCAAACCCTCGGTAAGGAGGCAAAAAAACTGACCTGCGTATCATCAAAAGTTCCACTGTATCCAAATTTATAAGTTTATGAAGGGATTTGTAATAACCGATTCGCACAGCATTGCATTCCATTCGATATCAGTGACAACCGAACAATTTTTGTATGAACTAATAATCATCATTTACGCCGTAATTGTTAATAGAGCACCCTTGATTATATAACTTTTTTTTCTTGTTTTGATGAGTACTATTTGTGGTTTCAATAAATGACAGTAGTCCTGTAACACGCTGCATATTGATTTTAATTTTTTGCTTAATTTTGTTATTATTTTTCACTTATTGTTGTTATTTCAATTTTGATTTTGAAGACTTCACTTCTTTCACTTTTTATAATTTTTCTTGAATAAAAAATGTAATGCCAATCGATAGTCACTTGTTTATTTATCCTTTCACGTGAAATAAATAAAATAAAATAAATGTAAAGTATCCTCCTGTGTTTAATCCTAAAATTGTAAAATGAAAATATAATAATAATATTTTTACTTCTTTTTTAATTTACCCAAGAAGAAAAAAGAAATTTAATAAAACAATTAAACTAAAGTTGATTAATTTTTTATTTTCTTAATGTATTTTTAATTTAATTTGCTAATTGTCATTTCTCACACGGTTTTAGGTCAAAAATCGGTCGCAACTTAATCTGTGGGTTCAATTTTTATGCGGAAATACATACATATAAGTATAAAATTAAAGCCTCCAAGAAAGATGAGGGTCTCAATTCTTTGATGATGACGAAATTCGAAACCAATCGAAACACAACGAAAACAAATATTTATCAAAAAAAGAAAACGTATCAACCAATCAACCTACAAGCAACACAACAACAAGAAACAAGAAAATTTTAATTATTAAAATAAAAATTTTTGTCAGTAACCCGAAATTTACTTAATACTAATTTCAATGAAAGTTATAAAAGTTTAAATACCCATCGTTAACGCAAACATATCGGGCCAATCACACATACTGTATATTACCCACTTAGGTATGTACAACAAAATCTACTGGTTTACGTCAATTCCGATTCGTCACAGATAATAACAATTGAACGTAACAATAATTAAATTACCACAAAAAAAAAACGAAACAAAATCTGCGTAAAATTAAGTTTACTTACGATTATAACGATAAGACAAACAATTTTCTTCCTGCAACAATTTCGCTGGTAGAATACATTTCACATAACTCACTACGGGCTCTAAATTTTCTAAAACTCTCTGTTTTTTTCAATAATTTTAGCAAAATCTGTTCCATTGCAAACACAAAATCAGATTTATCGACTGTCACGTGTTTGGAGAACTTAGCGGATTACAATTGTGTAGATAGATAGGGCCTGAGTTTAATAGTGATGCAATTTGTTACCTCAAATTTGTTCACATGTTTTAATACATAAAAATAAATTTCTCCTTTACACACATATGTTTGGTGTTCTGCAAATGATTTGTTTAAATTTCTCTGTCAGCTTCGATGAAATAATTACACATTTCAAACTTTTAGAAAATCATTGGCCCTGAAGTTGTACCTTGAGGAAGGTCGTTTTTCTTTTACGTAAACGACGATTTCAAAATTTTAAAGCTGCTGCTCGTAAGAAATTACAAGAAGCAATAATTGTCTTGCATTATTTGAAGAGAAGGGTTTTTAAGGCTTTCTAGGGGGTACCTTGAGGAAATCCAGTTTCATTTCACTAAATAATTTTTCAGAATTGCGTATTTCATTTAAAAACCCCCGTTCTCTCTCTCCAGCAATTCACTTAGGCTCGATTAAATTAAACAAGATTTTAAAATCAATTATTTCAAATGTTCGGGAGCCAGAAAAATCAATTTAAAAAAGAAATACTTTTGAGCCAGTTAAGGTAAGCTTAACAAAAAAAAAAACGGTGGGGCCTAAAGTGTACCTTGAAGAATCCCAATTTCTTTTTCTATCAATCGAACAGAGCTTTTGCAAACGGTCGGATCTTGATTTAAAGAAGACTTTAAGATTTCCTTACGAATAAAAACAATCATAATGGTACAGGTACTGATTTTTTTCAGTTATTTAAGCAGGACAATGATCGAAGCTTCTAGAGAAATGGAAGGACCTGAAGCCACTCGAACAGCGCACTTAAAAAAATAGTCATACCTTCAATATAACTTTTGACTAACAAAGAATATAATAATAGCTCGCGAGTAAGCAAAAACTTTTTTTTTTAATAATTTAAACGAAAACGGGGCTTTTAGAAAAAAAATAGTCGCTCTTAAAAGCGTAATTTTGAGGGATGAAGTTAACAAGTAAAAGTACTACTGTTTTTTTTTTATTCGCTTGTCACTAACTCTTGTTATTTGAGCAAAAGCGTCAGCGGATTTTCCAACCAATCCATTTTCCTCGAAGTTTATAATTATTCCTCGACGACAAGGTCTGTGCTGGATCTAATTTTAGCCACTCGCAACTTGTTTGCAATCCTTTTGACATTTTAAAAACTCTTACCTTATTGCACTGAGGAAAAAATACGAAAAGAATCTAAGGGCACTCACCTTTTTTTCTTTTACTTCTGCGGTTACTCACGTCCAAATCCAAGTTGGCATCAGATGATCGGTTTGAAAAACGCACTGTAATAACATCATCCCTTTCGGTATACTCATTGGAGCACGCTGTATTCGCAACTGGTCCGTTGCGAATTTCCACCGGACGTATTATAGCCGCACTGTACACAATGCCCGTTCCAAATTTAAGAATAGGATAAACTTTGGACCGTGAATTTCCCACCTAGCACGCTTTAAAAATATGACTTCGAGAATCATCTGGCTTTTAGCCAGGCGCGCTCGGGTAAATAAATGGGTGGACGCGAGCAAGGAAGTTAAAGGTGAAAATACTTCCAGTATTGTTTGGAACAGACAAAATAAATAAGTTTCCTTGAAGCTGAAAGTGTTTTTTTCTTTCTAAATTTTTTTCTTGGCAGAGTGATGATCTTGGCGTGATACCAGACGAAAATATTTACAGCGTTAGTAAGAGTTTTCAGATTTTCAAAACCATTTTGGACGACTATTGAATAACTAAAAAAAACTTTACTTTCAAATTTTTTCGAAAAGTGATGCTCGCCATTGCATAACAACAAAAAGGCGTGTAATTTTTAAAGCAATTACGAAATTAAAGGAAAATTTTTGGACACTCCTCTTATCGATTCATCTCGTTCTGGTGAAACGTGTGAACAATTTGGCAAATCCTGCAAGGCCTTTTGTCAATATTTTCGTGTAAAAGTATGCGCAACTCGAATTCCAACGTTAAGGCAACGAGTTTTCCGGCCATTCAACAAGTCCAAGAAAATTTGGAAACTTGTGCTAACTAAACAGAAGTTGGTTTTGAAATTGTGTTGCAATAGTGTTGTGTTATCAACGCGTTTCCCACTAGGTAATTGTGAATGTTGTAAAATGTCTTTGGAGATAATTTTATCAGAGAAAGATAAGGATTTTGGTTTTGCTCAGCGCCTTTATTAATAACAGCAAAAGGGGGGTTTCATCCAAAACCATTTTCGAGTCTCCCAAATTTTCTTCCAGCATAAAATCATACTTTTTGAATCATGGTCTTCCTTTGCGTTAGTCTTGTTAAAATTTCTAGATAAAATATCAGCAATATACAGTGACTGGCAGAAACTTGGACACATATGGAAAAGTCTTTATTATTGATTTCTCAGAAAAATTTATTCTTTATGAAAGCCCCTGCATCTTCCCAAACTCAAAAGGCAAATATCAAAATTTAAATATACCGAGGAAATCGAAATATTTGAAATTCTCATACCTTTATTTTACGGAAATATTATTTGGAAAAGTTATTCAGAACTGTTATGAAATCATGGCCACCTTTACTTACTTACTTCTGTGGGAGTGAACGTACTGCAGTATTAATTACCTTGTTGAAAAAATTAATTAAACAAATACAGTACGTGAGAAGAGTTAAAAAACATATACAACAGTGCCACTGTCCAACAGACGTTCAACAACAGCTTTCGAAACATCTTGACGAGGTAGACGCAAGAGTGACGAGTTTCAACATAACGACATGCACCTAAAACAAAACAAAAAGGGACATTTACAAATGTGAATACAGCAGTTACAGAAAGCATAATTGCAGCTCAATAAATCAAATAAGCATAGCAGAGGGGAGTTCCAAAGTGGTCGATCAATTTGAGTGGGCGATGAAGCACTGGAGTTTTGTAGAAGCAATGTACCAGAGGTTTGGCTCATTCCGGGGACCACTAACGGCCAAACACTACCCAGTAGACGGGAATAAGCCGCCAAAAAACAGGAAAAGACTAATATATTTGGAAGACGGCCGAAGGATACGTCGTAGATGGGAATAAGTGCCAGACTTCTTGATCGATTAGTGAATAGTGAATATTTATTAGTCAACGATTACATATATAAATAATCATGAGACTTAGTCAAATTAAGTACAGCTAACATATAAATGAAAGTAAGTGTAAATGACAATAAAAATAATTTAAATTAAAATTAAATCTAAAACTAAGATTAGTGTGTGGCCAAAAGCTTCTAGAGTAAGATCGGCTACAAACGATGTACGAAAAACATTTCTCAAGTAGAAACCAAGAAGATGTGGATCTTCGTCTCGTTGAGGTAAGTATTTTTAATCATTGTAACTTCTAATTTTAGGTTTGGGGATCATCCATTGATAAGAGCTTAGTTTCACTTCTGGTGCAACAACAACATCCCTGGTCCTCAAGTCTGTACGTTCAAGATTATGTGGTAAAGTGTTCATTTATCGAGTACAGTGGCCTTTCTAGGAAGTATGTGTAACATTTGTGTTTGAATCTTTTGAAATCAGTTTCATGTTTCAGTTCTGGGGGTAATGCATTGAAACTCCTTGGGCCAATATATTCAGCATTTTTTTGACCTACCATAATGCGTTGATATTCGGGTCTGATGTCTTCGTTATTCCGAGTACAGTGAGAGTGGAAGTCATTATTTCTTTTTAAATTCATTTTAAAAGTGAGAATAACAAGTTAGTAGATATATAAGGAGTAAACTGTCGGAATTTTATATTTTATAAATAGTTCTTTGCAATGTGAATTAGGTTTAACTCCAGCGATTATTCTGACTATCTTCTTTTGTTTTATGAAAATTTCCAAAACATATCTGCTGTGTCCCCAAATTGTAATACCGTAAGTAAGTATGGATTGCACTAAACCAAGATATGCCTGTAGCAGGATGTTTTTGTTAACTAATGATTTTAGGTTTTTAAATAAAAATATTAGAGAACTAAATTTTGCACTAATTTGTATGACTTGTTGATTCCACGTCAGTTTCTGGTCAATTTGAATGCCTAAGAATTTTGTAGTGGTAACTTCAGCAATTGATTTCTTGTTAATTTTTAATAGCATGCTACTATTAACATGTTTGTTCACCGGGTAAAATTGTATGGCTTGCGTCTTACGTTCATTAAGAATTATTCCATTATCCGTGGTCCAAGTTAATAATTCTTCTACGGCGGCATTACTTTGTTTCGTAAGTTGTTCCGTGTTCTGTGCAATAATTATCATGCTTACATCATCCGCGTACATGTTTATTTGATACGCTGAGGGACATTGGTTTGGTAGATCATTTATCATTATACAGAAAAGAAGTGGTCCTAGTATGGTACCTTGTGGTACTCCTCTGTCGGTTCCTGTTATTTCTGATGTGCTTTGTTTAATAACGACTAACTGTTTCCTATCATGTAGGTATGATGCAATCCAACTATGGGCGGGACCTCTTACACCTGCGAGATGGAGTTTGTTTAGAAGTAGCATGTGGTCAACCGAGTCAAAAGCACGGCTCATGTCAAAAAATAATCCTGCGCTTTTACTTTTTTCATTTAAAGCACTGACAACAGTAGAGAGCGCCTTCTGAACCGCTGATATCGTCGACTTATTTTTTCTGTAGCCGTATTGGCAGTCACTAAAAATTTTATATTTTTCAAGGAAGCTATACAGTCTAGAATGAAAAGTGTGTTCAAAGATTTTTGAGATCTGACACTGTAATGAAATAGGACGGTAGTTTTCTATGTTATCCCGATTTCCTTTGTTTTTATATACCGGTGAGATTTTGGAAATTTTTAGTCGCTCTGGATACATTGCTTTTTCGAATGATAAGTTTATTAATCTGGTTAGTGGAGATGTTATATAGTCCGAAACAATTTTTATTATTTTTCCTGGAATCTCATCAATACCGGATGACATTTTGTTGCAGCACTGATTAATAACTTTATTTCTTTCATATTCGTTTACGGGTGTAAGAAAGAAGCTATTTGTTGTACAGTTTCCTTTTGGCGTTTTAATTTGAGGCAGAGGGCTGTTTTCGACTAATTCTTTGAAATAGGTATTAAATTTTACCAAAGTTTATGTGATGAACACTTATATGGCAAGACTAAAAAAAAGACAAAGTGTAAATTAGAAAACGAGGACGTTATTATAGGTTAAGTTATTTTGTTGAGAAATATTTTTAGATAAGTTGTGTTTTATATGTTAGATAATTAGGAAATGATGTGTTTAGATACTTACCTATTGTTTAGAATTAAGTTGTTCCATTCTTAGTTCACTTTTAGTTAAATTTCAATGAAACGTACTCATATTTAAGGTAAAACTCTAATTGTCAAACGTGACGTTTTGGTTACCAACTCAAATCTAGTATGTAACTAGATCAGAACGCGGATGTTCCGGTAACCAAGACAACGGCAAAAATAAACAACGAAAGACGCTATAAATAGCGAGCGCACCGCGAGGAATTGATTCCTTCTTCGACCTCCGTAGATAAAACTTAAAAAAAGCCAACAGATAAGAAATTTTTATTAAAAGGGTTATGAAGTATAATGAGGTATTTTAATGAAGAATTAAACCATCTATTGAATCCTGAATACCTATATCCCTTTTCTTTTAAACGACATGGACGACGCTTCAAGGTAGGGGCATAAGTGACAAACAAACAAAATTTTCATTTAAACACCGGACAACGGGGAACGTTGTCGAAGGGCGCCTCTCTCTTGTGAAGGAGTTGAGGCACATGCGTGATCGGCAATACAAAGCGTCCCTCTTTTAAACTAGGATACATCAGATAGGGCAAGAGGTACACCTGCCTTGTGAAGGGTGTGCTGACATTACCGACTTGTGATACCTGGTGTTCGCTTTGTACGGATCTGTATCGTCGAAGGACGCCTCTCTCTTGTGAAGGAGTTGAGGCACAGGCGCAATCGGCGATACAGAGCGTCCACTTTTAACAAAATATACATCGGATAGGACAAGAGGTCCACCGAACCTTATGAAGGACGAGGTGACACGACCGACTTGTGCTAACCGGTGTACACTTTTGGGACAGACAATTTTTTCGATTTTATTTCTTTTCCTGACGCTTACGGACGCATATACATTTAACACTGACACTCCCTTCCCCTCCCCCCTCACATTTCTGTGTTCTGTCATTGCATGTGCCCACCATGGAGCCATAAAACGAGAAGTGAGTAATTCCGAGCGACCCAAAGAGAAACCCTGAGAGAAAGATAAAAAGAGAGTAGACACGTTCCCACAACATAAAAACATTACAATTATTGACTCCCGAAAGTGGGGCACATCAACGTCATTACAAAAATTGACACCCCAACGTGGGGCAATTACTGTAACATTGCAATTGGCACCCCAACGTGGGGGCACTTATTCAAACTACATCATTACAATACGTTACATTAGTCAGTATACAGGGAATTTCAGTGATGTTGCACCAAACTTCGGGGAAACGTTTCTGACATTATTTGGAACAAAATATTTTAATACAATTTTGCAATCGGAGCAACTTGAAATCTGCTTTAATTAGAGTCGATGTTTTTAGAAATACTGTAGCGATTTAAATCTCTATGTCCGTGAAACAAAACGAGCGATTTAAATTTATTTATGAATGGCACACGGCTGCAAGAAGGCAATAAATCAATCGTAAACGAAAGAATTTATGAGAGGCTTTTAATTCTGCCCTTGACCGCAAGACGTGTTAAAGGTGAAAACTTTGAAAGAATGTGCATTTATTAGCGTGCGTCTTCGTCGCACTGACATTTATGCAAACCGTAATTACATCAAATTTGCCGAGTCTTAATAATGTACGACAATTAACGCTTGTAACGGGTTTTTATTTATTCCTGTATCCAACGTGTACATCATATGATGTACACAACTATGTATGTTGGGGTCATTCTCAATCATATTGAGAAGCTCTTCTTCTACGTTTGCAACGTGAGGTGGCCACACCGCGCCCCTAACTCCTTATTCAGGTAAAAGAGGCGTCGCGTAGTCGCTGTGCTACCCTGCGGATGTCGTTCACGATTAGGAAACCGTTCCGCGTACAGATGTGCTGCCAATCGCGCGTTTGCCCGACATTCCCCGTATAACAAATGCATATCTGCGTATTCTCGAAACGTGATATCGCTCATCGCAAACACACCAACACACACACAAACACACTTACATACACTAATAAACCTAAAAATAAAAGGTATAAACTATACTAAATTAAGGGAAATTATGCTTCGCTCCTTACTACAACGTTAATAAGAACGGACTAAATGTATTTCATCATATCATCTGAGGCGCGACATTTTATGGGGCAATAAAGCAATAAACCGATTCTTTGAACGAGGGGGTTAAGGCAGGTTAAGAATTCTGTTCGTCTTCCTCTATTGTACGTTTTAAAAATATACGATTCTCATTTCCCTTCGTTTTTCTCATTAAAAAAAATGTACATATATAAAACTTTTATTTCTTTTCACGATATCTACCGTCATACCGAGTTTGGTGCATCTTCATTGAAACAGGCTGTATAGATTGCATTAGTTGTGAGAATATTTAAATTCCGGAATAAAGATCTCATAGTTCGCACTATTCTCTTTTGCATGACCGAAATATCCGACATGCGACTGCAATTTCCTCAGCATAGGACTCCATAGGTGTGACATTTTTAGAAGTTTCAGATTAATTTCGTCTCGCAGCTGGCGGATGACGAAACATGAGGTTGATCAGAATGTTTACATAGTCCTTTCAACTTAACTGAATGTCCAAGAAACTTAGTGCAGGTACAGAATTGAAACAGATCTCCTCGCGAATGTATATAGCGATTCCCCCATCCCGGAATTCTTTTCTGCAGAAGGAAGCTGCAAGATTATAGGAACATATTTTTAAGCAATCAATTTCTAGCTGTGTACACCATGTTTCAAAAAGACATAGAATTTCTGGAAATTCCAGTGAGTGAAGCAGGAGCTCAAGGTCGTTTACTTTCTTGTGCACACTACGTATATTTAGGCAACAGACTTTTATTCTCATATTAACGTGTGTATCGTAAAACTTTGAATCCGTAGAGCTGGACGTTTCTTCAGGTGTGACACGAATATACTCTGCGATTTGCTTTTCGCTCTAAGGAAAGAAAGAAATATGTGAAGAAGAAGAAGATAGACGAAAAATAAAACAAGATCGTTGCTACTCCGACTGCGAATAGTTCAAAAATCAAAGGATTACCAGAAAGCATAAGGAAACTGCAAGAAACATCAGTGTAATAAAAAACTCAATGTATACCTTAATAAAACAAAACAATTCGACGAGAACAAGCAATTGTTTTGTACCGGAAAATCGTTGGTTTTTCATTTGTTTTTTTTTACCGATCTCATTCTTTGGATTTCATTGTTTTCTGATCTAACTTTTCTTTTATTTTCATTGATTTAATATCATAGTCATTTTGTAGATTTTTTTATGCTGTGTTGTCTTTCGATTAGCCTTCTTTTGTTTTCCATTTAACCTTGTTCTTCGTATTGCCCTGTATTCGATGTATTGAAAACAATTAAGTCGATCCGGGTCTACTTCATTATATGAAGAAATAAATAATTTTCATTCATCTTATTTTTTTCGTTTCGTTGTTTTTCGTTTAGTTTTCCCTCGCTTAATTTAATTACGTCTGCTTCTTGTATCTATTTTCCTCTTTTGCTTCGTATTGGTCCTTCGATTTTCTCACACACCGCTGGAGAATCGACGGTCTTCTTTTGTTTTCCATTCACTTTATTTTTCATACAGCAATGTTTTCGACATATATCGATGATTGCCAAGCATTTGAACATCGGAAAGTTTTTGAGACTTTCGAGCACACAGACGCAGAAGAGACAATTTGTTACGGTGGAGAATTTTGCTAAATTCATTTTTAGTTTTTGGCTTGTCCTGTATATGTATTGGCGGAAACGTGGTCAAACCACCGTTTGATCTTTTGGAGCTTTGACCGCCAAAGGAGCCGCCTCCGTACACCCTTTCTTTGTTGTAATGAATCTACCCCAGAGAGACACTAGTTTGAATTCTTATTCGCCCATCCGAAACTTGTGATTCTTCTTCCCACCCCAAACCTGGCGCAATGTAAGCTGCCCGACTAAAGTTTCGTGGCAGTGTTCTTGCTGCTCGCTTGGCAAACGGATCACATGGAGAATTGTTCTCGCTTTTGGTTCAATTTTCATTGAACTGTGTTTGTTCTGGAGTGTAAAAGTAAACGGATGTAATAATCTGCTTGATTATGCGCCGATTTTATGACAGGAATGTTTCTAGTCGCGTTATGCATTGTTTGGTTCATAATCCGTGTTTTCCTTTATCTAGGTTTTTGTCTTTCCTTCGTTTTGGTATATTTTACATTATCTTATTCCGCCTTCTGTCCACCCCCACGACGTTCCGAACGCTTTACCGGAGTTTGGTAACCGGAGGCAAGCTAAAGGAACCTACGGGGGCATCGTTGTGAAACGTCTCGGTTAATGGCGTATGTTAGCCGTTCTCGTTCGCCGTCTTAGGGTTGATTATCTGAACAAGAAAGGATACCACTTTAACGCCATCGAAGTGGTAACTGAGAGTGACTCCCTCCTGGTGTTCGCTTTTTCGTTGAAGCGGAGCAACATCTGTCAGGTGCTTGACGTGACGCTTTGAGGATTCCTAACCTCGACGGACACAAGACTTGGATATTTGCTTTTGGGATATTTATTTTGTGCGCCCGTTAATACGTACTGTATAGCCGTCTTTTAAACAGTGCTGGGACGAAATTATACAGCATTATTGTCTGCTTTTATTAAAGTTCAGATATAGTGTAAACGGAACCGTACTTGCTTTTAGTTTAACTTCATTTTGGACACATTGCTTGGACATTTCTTGTATGTCTGATATATGTTTTGTTTAACGCAAATTTCACCGTCGGTGTTCAATTGTTTTCGAACGTTGATATATCGAATACAACACGTCGAATGAACTGAACGGAGAACAAAAGAGTCCACGATTTATCTTCGGAAAATCGTCCATTTTTCATTTGTTTCTCGTATCCATTTCATTACTTTTTATTTTGTTGTTTTATTTGACCTCTCTTTTGTTTTTTCTTTCTTTGTTCAAATTAATTCATGCTATATCGGCCATGATCTCATATTTAAGATCTGAGATCAGATCTTAATAAGTTATCCAAATAATATTTTCACGTACCTTAAAAATAAAGGTACTTCACTTTTACGTCGATTTCAAATTTTTTGATTTGCTTTCTTAAATTCTAAACTTTTTAATTAAATGGAGACAACGCAGGGGATTTTCGTTTCCCCTATATTCTCGAAAGTCGCTTCTTTTCGTATTTTTTCTTTTTTAGCGGAACAATTGTCAGTCACCCTGTATGGATATCATTAAAAAAAAAATAAATAAACAAAACGTAAAATGCAACAAGACTTATTGTTTACACTGGAAATATAAAGTCTACCACAGATACACAAATCGAGATTAATTCCAAAGAATGAAGTCCGATTAAAAAAAATGTGCGTATACTTAGAATGCCCTTTCTTTACTTGTTTGTTTATTTATTTATTTATTTTCCACTGAAACCGGAGAACAAATACCATGTTGAGCTGGCCTCATTAAATTACGAAATATTTCGCCTAATTCTGCGCTTATCAGCGCGCAAACACTACTTTATCTATCACTCGGCGATTTGTCCTTGAAGCTGACAAGTTCCGCTTGTTTGTTTCTTTCGTTCGCTCAATTCGAGTGCAACGATGATTATACAGCGGCCCATAAATTTTCTGTCCTGTGATCAATCTAAAATTGAGTCGCGTGGACTGATAAGAGTTCATCAAGCGTGGAAAACGTGACTGCTCGTGCGTTATCAACATTTAATAAATTCACGTTTATGCATTCATATTTATTCTTGTATAGCCTTTAATAATTATGAGTGCAAACTTAAATTGTCATCGTTTTTAGCGTACAATTGCTACATATTTTGACATGCCTATAAGAATATTTTTAATGCTTCGTATTGTAAAAAAATAAAAAGCATTTGCCAACGTGATTTTTTACTACTGCCGACCTTTGCAACAAAGTATGTACTTATCTTGGCTGTACGCCATGAATGTGAACTTAAAAAATTACGAAAACGTCAAAGCTAGTTATTTATTTGAATTATTGAATGATAAGAGGCAACGTTGGAACGCATAGATAATCATAAATACATTTCTGTATGGTGTGTGGCCTAACATAAACTAATGTGTAAATATACCGTGCTTTCATAATTCTCTAGCGTCACGTGAAGACATACGTTAGACAACCAAACTCACACAAAAATCACGCTCTCCTATGTTCACTTTGGTTACTTTTCTAATGACGTATAGATATCTTACAATGTTGCCAAGCTTTTTTATTTCCGTTTTCTCTGTGCTAACATTTGGATTTTCGATTGGCTTCGTTTTCTTCTTCATCAGCTTTATGTTGGTTCATTTTCACTTTTGAATGTGATTTTCTTCTTGTTCTTTAAACCTTTATTATTTCGCCTTCAGCTATCCAAACTTATGTTTGAATCTTCGACTTTGTTCTTCTTTTTCTTCTTATTTTTCTTTTCGTATGGATATCTTCCTGTTAGTTCCTTTTTACCTTTGATTTATCTATTATTTTTTAATTTTTGTTCTGGGTTATATTATCTCTGCATCCATTTTCTGGAGACGCCCTTTCTCTGGCATTTCTACAACTTTCCATTAGTAAAAATCGCAGTCCATTTTTGGTCCTTCTCCTTTAACAGTGTTTCTTTAGAAATCAGCTGTTTTTCTTCATCTTCTTCTTCTTCTTCATTTTCTATTGATTGGGATGTGAATATTAAAATGGTTTTCGTTAGGGGATTGGATTTTTTCTCTCTTCTTTTAGCTCACCTTTGACGTGGCTCTAAATCACGTCTCAGGCCATAGAACCTTCTTCACTTAACCCTGTTTTCAAATAAACAAATCGCGCTCTTCTTTATCAACAATATGTGCAAGCGAAAGAATTTTTTTACTTATTAACAAAAATGCCGTTTTGGCAATTTACAGAAGCAGTAAGAACACAACCAAGAAAAAATGAATGACGATCAATACCTGCCCCTTTTTTGAACAAAAAAAAAAAAACAATAATCGAAAGTCTTCCTTTCCACCATCGATCGTGTTTTGTTTCTTTCTCTCTTTCTTTATTTTTTGAGGAAAAAAAAACTTAACATAAACGCTTGTAAGTTTGTTTGACTGTGTTTTGTTGTTGACGAAGAAAACAGTCGAAATTCGACTGGAATTGCCTTTTGAAGAAAAAAGAAACAATAATCGCAAGTTTTTCTTTCCACCACCGATCGTGTTTTGTTTCTTTCTTTCTTTCCCTATTTTGTGAGAAAGAAATCGCGACGTAAACACTTGTTTGTTTGGCAGTTGACTGTTTTGTTTTTTTTATGAAGAAAACAGTCGACATTCGACTGGAATTCGAACGTCTTTTGTCTGTTGAACAAAAAAGAAACAATAAACGAAAGTTTTCCTTTCCGGCATCGATCGGTTTTATTTCTTTCTTTCTTTATTTTTTTTAAAAAATTGACAATTATAAAATTTATTTTTTTAGGAAGAAAACCCGACATCAACATTTGTAAGTTTGTTTGGCAATTGAATGTATTTTGTTTTTTTACAAAGAAAACGAAATTCGACTGAAATTTGAACGTCTTTTGTCTTTTGAACAAAAAAGGAATAATAAACAAAAGTTTTCCTTTCCAGCACCGATCGTGTTTTGTTCCTTTCTTTCTTTGTTTTTTGAGGAAGAAAACGCGACATAAACACTTGTAAGTTTGTTTGGCAGTTGACTGTGTTTTGTTTTTTACGAAGAAAACAGTCGAAATTTGACTGGAATTCGAACGTCGAATTGACTTTTGGACAAAAAAGAAACAAAAATCGAAAGTTTTCCTTTCCACCTCCGATCGTGTTTTATTTCATTCTTCCTTTCTCTATTTTTTGACGAAGAAAACTCAACGTGAACACTTGTTTGTTTGGCAGTTGACTGTGTTTTGTTTTTTTTTTATAAAGAAAACAGTCGAAATTCGACTGGAATTCGAACGACTTTTGTCTTTTGAACAAAAAATAAATAATAATTGAAAGTTTTACTTTCCAGCACCGATCATGTTTTGTTTGTTTCTTTCTTTCTTTCTCTACTTTTTGAGGAAGAAAACGCAACGCGAGCACTTGTTTGTTTGCAGTTGACTGTGTTTTGTTTTTTTTTTATAAAGTAAACAGTAGAAATTCGACTGGAATTCGAACGACTTTTGCCTTTTGAACAAAAAATAAATAATAATCGAAAGTTTTCCTTTCCACCACCGATCGTGTTTTGTTTCTTTTTTTATTTTTTAAGGAAGAAAACGCGATATCAACACTTGTAAGTTTGTTTGGCAATTGACTGTGTTTTGTTGTTTATGAAGAAAACAGTCGAAATTCGACTGGAATTCGAACGTCTTTTGTCTTTTGAACAAAAAAGAAACAATAAACGAAAGTTTTCCTTTCCACCACCGATCGTGTTTTATTTCTTAAAAGCGCCATCTACAGAAGAAAACGAACACCAATGTAGAAATCTATTGGTGTAAGGCAGAGTTGCCAACCTGAGGGAATCAAATCGTTTGTTTTCTTTTTGTTATTTTGTTTCTTTTCAAATGTTAAAAACAAAAAATGTTTAAAGACAAAAAGGTAATAAATAAAGTAATAATAAAGTATGACCACAAAAATTAACAGCGCCATCTACAAGAGAAAACTAACACCAACATAGAAATCTGCTGGTGTAAGGCAGAGTTGCCAACTCGAGGGAAACAAGTCGTTTGTTTTCTGACTTGTCAAGTGTTAAGAAAGAAAATGTGTTTAAAGATAAAAAGGTAATAAATAAAGTAATAATAATTGCTGTCCTAAAAAGACCGAGGATTGCAAAAAAAATTAACAGCGCCATCTGCAAGAGACAACTAACACCAATGCAGAAACTGTTGGTGTAAGGCAGTGTTGCCAACCCGAGGGAATCAAATCGTGTGTTTTCTGACTTTTTAAGTGTTAAAAAGAAAAAACGTTGAAAAATAAAAAGCTAATAAATAAAGTAATAATAATTGCTGTCCTAAAAAGATCGAGGATGGCCAGAAAAATTAACAGCGCCATCTACAAGAGGAAACTTACACCAATATAGAAATCTGTTCGTGTAAGGTAGTGTTGTCAACCCGAGGGAATCAAATCTTTTCTTTTCTGCCTTTTCTAAAGTGTTAAAAAAAACATATATTTAAAGATAAAAAGGTAATAAATAAAGTAATAACTATAATTACGAGTTTAAAGCTAGCAATGGTAGCAGGGATGAGGTCGACGATACTATTTTCGAACGGGTATGGGAGTTAGAAGAGTCCAGAATATTTCTGGACTTAATTAAATTCTTAACTTTTATGTTTACTTTCTCTATTTTTTTTTAATCACACTAGACGTATTTTGGAATTAATATTTTATAATTTTATTATGCTTTTAACATTAGTCACACTCGTAGTCATAGGTGACCCTAAAAGGTACAGTATACGTCGACATAATTTTATGGTTCCTTCAAAGATTTGTTATTTTCATTTGCTTATTTTATTTGTACGGCAGTTTAAAACAAAAAGATCCACAATCATCATCAATTTAAACCTAATTTGCTGTACGCTGCTTTCAGTTCGTCCCAAAATACGAAACACAAAACTGTGTGCGGTCCAAGACGGATGTAAGAAGCGCCAAGTCCTTTGTAAAAACCCAGAAATCCTTCCGACCTCCAAACCTTCAACACGCAATCCATGTAACTGTTATATAATAAGCCTTTTCCACTACTATCTACACCTAAAAAAAAAATAGTTTGTAACTCCAAATAAAAAAAAAACCTTATTAAAGTCAACAAATGTATGCATTTGATTTTTTCTGATTTGTATTGCCAAAATATTTATTACCCAATTACTTGCACCTATCCTAAATAGATTTTTGGCAGCGCTCAAACTATTGGCGTTTAAAACTAGGATGGAAAATTTTCCTAAATAATTAATACCTTGATTATACATTCGAGTCATGATTAAGTCGAAAGGAGTCATCATCAGACTGAGCATGACGCCCCCAATCATGCTGGCGATAAACGATTGCATCACGGGAAACTCTGAGAAAATTTTGTACTTCTGAAGCCACTGCTTCGCATAATCGAACGTGGTAAGTTGAGCGGGGGATCCCACGAACGCCCTTGGAATGGAGGAGGTCGATCCTCGGAATAAACCTTTAATCTACAAGAGCGTCAGCTTTTCTCCGTTTCTACATCCATCTGCCTGAATCATTATTCTTACGCCCTGTTCCTTGAAGATGTTTTTGAACGCCGTCGACATTCCCGTGTGGTGGTGTTGGTGGCCGAAGGCGATTTCTTGGGCGGCTTGCGCTTGAAGGTGGGTCTTCACCAAATAGAATGGACTACCGATTAGAGATCCCCCAACGCCGACTAGACCGCTGGCTATTGCGCTTCTGTAAAATATTAATTTGCCTTCTTTGTCTTTGATTAGGCCTTGATTGACGAGGACGTCGTATGCACCTAAAAAGAAAAAAAATTGCGTTTCAATTTTAAAGGGGAGAATCCAATGAAGAATCGACCGTCCTTTGTTTTTGTGATGTCGTCATTTAATGGAGAAAATCGAGATTGCCGTGATGTGATGTTTTTTTGTTTGTTTCTGTTTTTCATCTTATGAGGAAAGTCTTCTCTTCTTTTGTTTTTGCTTTTCGATTATTGTCAATAATGTCGTCTCTTGAAGTCGATGGTGTTTTGTTTTTTATTGTCTTTCGAAGAAGGAAGTCAAAATTTCTTTTGTTTTTGTTTTTCGTCATTTTATGGGGAAAAATGGATATTGTTGCGTGAACAGTTTTTTTTTGTTTGTTTGTTTTTCTTCTTATTAATAAGGAAATCGTCTTTTTTTTTCGTCTTTCCACGATGGAAGAAGTGGACATTTGTTCCGAATCAACCGTCTTTTGTTTTTGTTGTCGTCATTTAATGGAAGCAATCAAGATTGCCGAGATGTGACGTTTTTGTTTTTCGATTTATTGTCAATAACGTTGTCTTTTGAAGTCGATGGTATTTTGTTTTGTTTTTTATTGTCTTTTGAAGAAGGAAGTCAAAATTTCTTTTGTTTTGTGTTGTATTGTAAGAAAGAGGTGGAACTTCGCCTCGAATCGACCGTCTTTTGTTTTTGTTTGTCGTCATTTAATGGAGTAAATCGAGATTGTCGTGGTGTGATGTTTTTTTATTTGTTTTTGTTTTTCGTCTTATAAGAAAAGTCTTCTCTTGAAGTGCATTGTCTTCTGTTTTTGTTTTTCGACTATTGTTAATAACGTCGCCTCTTAAAGTCGAAGTTGTATTTTGTTTTGTTTTGTATTGTCTTTCGAAAAAGGAAGTCAACATTTCTTTTGTTTTTGTTTTTCGTCATTTTATGGGGAAAGAAATGGACATTGTCGCGTAAACTGCTTTTTGTTTTTGTTTTTCTTCTTATTAATAAGGAAATCGTCTTTTGAAGTCTAACGTCTTTTGTTTTTCGTCTTTCCACGAAAAAAGAAGTAGACATTCGTCTCGAATCAACCGTCTTTTGTTTTTGTTTGTCATCATTTAATGGAGACAATCGAGATTGCCATGATATGTTTTTGTTTTTAGTTTTTCGATTTATTGTCAATAACGTCTCTTGAAGTCGATGGAATTTTGTTTTGTTTTTTGTTGTCTTTTGAAGAAGGAAGTCAAAATTTCTTTTGTTTTGTGTTGTATTGTAAGAAAGAGGTGGTACTTCGTCCCGATTCGACCGTCTTTTGTTTTTGTTTGTCGTCATTTAATGGAGAAAATCGAGATTGCCGTGATGTGATGTTTTTTTGTTTGTTTTTGTTTTTCATCTTATGAGGAAAGTCTTCTCTCAAAGTCGATGGTATTTTGTTTTGTTTTTTGTTGTCTTTCGACGAAGGAACTCAGAAGTTCGTTTGTTTTTGTTTTTCGTCATTTTATGGGGAAAGAAGTGGATATTGTCGCGCAAACTGTTTTTTGTTTTTGTTTTTCATCTTATTATCAAGGAAATCGTCTTTTGAAGTCTAACGTCTTTTGTTTTTTGTCTTTCGCGAAGAAACAAGTGGAACTTCGTCCCGAATCAACCGTCTTTTGTTTTTGTTTGTCATCATTTAATAGAGAAAATCGAGATTGCCATGATATGATGTTTTTGTTTTTGGACTTATTGTCAATAATGTCTCTTGATAGTATTTTGTTTTGTTTTTTATTGTTTTGTTTCTCGTCGTTTTACGGGGAAAGAAATAGACATTGCCGCGTAAACTGTTTTTCTTTTGTTTGTTTTTCTTCTTATTAATGAGGAAATCGTCTTTTGAAGTCTAACGTCTTTTGTTTTACGTCTTTCCACGAAGAAAGAAGTGGACATTTGTGCCGAATCAATCGCCTTTTGTTTTTGCTTGTCGTCATTTAACGGAGAAAATCGAGATTGCCGCGATGTGATGTTTGTTTTTGTTTTTCATCTTATGAGAAAAGTTTTTGTTTTTCGACTTATTGGTCACTTGAAGTGGATCGTATTTTGTTTTGCTTTTTTGTCTTTCGAAGAAGGAAGTCAAAATTGATCCAAAAATTGTCCGTCTCTTGTTTTTGTGCCTCGTCATTATATGAAGGAAAAATCGAAATTGATGTTTTTTTTTTTGATAAATAATTTTCTAGCGTGAGTCTAGACTAATTTGGGCTTGTATCATCTTTGGAAATATTTGGGGCTCCAACCAGAGTATTGTTTAAGAAACAACTTAACAAACAAATAAGTCATTACGTACAGTTTTGTATTATTTTTTATTTGGTTGGCAAGACTGAAATATACAGGCTGAATTTTTTGAAACAATCCACCTGAAATGTTTCAAAAATTAATTGCTGAAAGGATGGCAGAAATCTTCATTTACGGCGGTTCCATTTCATCGGATTAGTTAACAGTGACCCTGCATGTAAGTGGTCCATCCACCCTGTACATTTCCCAAGTAAACAATACATATTTTCCTTGCATGGTCGAACGTTTCATTTTCTCTGTGCTTTGCACAAAAAGTTTTTTTTTAAGATGGACTTTCTTTAAATGAAAGCACACTAAAGTCCGCACATAAACAATTCACTGGAAAAAGTATTTTTTAAAGAATACCTACCTAATCTAAACCCGTTAAGAAACAGTTGAAACCACAGGCCCGGCACAAGGCCCGCTTGTAAGGCGAGGACGCCATCGTGCTTGGCGATGATGTAACCGGCGTGTACGAAATTTTTGTATTGCACTGTATATTGCCCTCGCGCGTTAAGCTCGCCCTGTAGCTGCATGCGCGTCTTGATCACTTCCAAGGGGTTCGTGAAGAGGGTGGCGCCCATCGCCGCCAATCCACCGATGGCAAAGTCCATTTCGTCTACCTTATACTATCTGCAAAAACAATTAGAATCAAACCAAACTGGAATAAACTCGAAACGAATCAATCAGTCTAACGAGCTGTGGTTGAAGCTCTGAATTAAATTTTGTTATTGTGGCCCGAATAAATGCGAGAGGTCGGTCTTTAATCAAATCAAATTGCTGTTGCCGTTCTATTTGAAGCAGAATCGGTTTAAGATAGACGACGTGGTGCAGAAATATCAAACACACCAAAAAAGATTGGAAAAACTTAAGGATCCTCTGATTTACTGGGATTCAAATAGTAAAAGATTTGGTCTTTTGGGATCTGTTGCCTGACAGTACCTATCTGCACCAGCTACTACTGTCCCTAGCGAACGATTTTTCAGTGCAGCAGGTATTATTTATGACCCGCTAAGAAGAAGACTTCAAGGTGATAAAACTCCCAAATTAATTTTTTAAAGTAAAATCTTCCTGCATCAAAATTTGTTAGTCTAACTTTTGTTAGAGTAACACGTAAATAGAGAATCAATAAATGCATGTTTCGATTAATTATCCCAGACATGTTTTTCCATAAAATTATTTGGTACAGTAATAACAAAAAAAATAAAACTAGTTAGTGATTGTAAATTTAATTAAAATCATAGAATGAAATGAGTTTTTTTTTGTTGAGTCAATATTCGTATAAAATCTGCGTTAAAAGTAACGGATACGTTATATTTGCGGATACGGATACGAATATCCGATGGCGGTTTTCATTTTTGATTTCAATTTAAATCTGTTTATTTCATTTTTTTTTTTTTTATTCTGGTCACTTATTTTCCGTTGCGTCTTTTTTTTAATAATTGTTTTGTTTTTACAAAATTTATAATGAATAGAGAAGAAAATTCAAAGACTGAAATACCGCCTTCGGTTGTCTTCAATTTCTCTTTCTTCTTTCTTAAAAAAGCCAAAATTTGTTACAAATCGATCGTCTTTTGTTTTTTTTTTCTTCTCGACGAAAAAGAAAAAAAAAACTCGATTGTCTGTCTCTAAAAAAAGCCAAAATTTGTTAGAAATCGATCGTCTTTTGTTTTTTTTTTTCTCCTTCTTTTATTTAAAGGGCTTTTGTTTTTATTTCTTTTCTTTTCTAAATTATAAACTGCTGTCTTTTGTTTTTTTTTCTTTCTTTGTAATTGCAATCTTTCTTATTTTTTACACTTTTTTTTGAAAAATTTACAATAAATTTGTTAGACGTCTTTCGTTTGTTTTCCTTCTTTTATTTAAAATGCTTTCGTTTTTGTTGCTTTTTTGTTTCTTATGATTGAAATTTCTTTATCATCTTTTGCTTGTTTTTCCTTAGTAACTTAACCTTTTTTTTTTCTCCTCGATTTCATTTCGATTTTGCCGATCGTCTTTTGTTTTCTTAATTGAAGTTTTTGTCTTTTCTAAATTATAATTGCTGCGTCTTTTGTTTTTTGTCTCTTTCTTTGTAATTGTAATCTTTCTTTTTTCTGCATACATTTTTTTTTGTTTTTTTTTCTTCGTAATTTTAATATTGTACTGTAAATTTGTTTGAACGTCTTTCGTTTGTTTTGCTTCTTTTGTTTAAAATGCTTCTGTTTTTGTTTCTTTTCGGTTTCTTCGATTTTACCGATCGTCTTTTGTTTCCTTAATTGAAGTTTTTGATTATTTCTGTCTTTCCTTTTTTTCCCTCAATTTCATTTCGATTTTGCCGTTCGTGTTTTGTTTCCTTAATTGAAATTTCATTTGTTTCTGTCTATTCTAAATTATAATTGCTATTATCTCTTTCTTTATAATCTTTTTTTTTGTTTTTTTTTCCAGTGTTTTTAAAATTTTACCGTAAATTTGTCAAACGTCTCTCGTTTGTTTTTCTTCTTTCATTTAAAGCGCCTTTGTTTTTGTTTCTTTTCTTTTCTAAATCATAATCGCCGTGTCTTTTGTTTTTTTTTGTCTCTTTCTCTGTAATTGTAATCTTTCTTTTTTCTTTGTACGTTTTTTTTTGTTCTCTTTTTTGTAATTTAAATATTTTGCTGTAAATTTGTTGAACGTCTTTCGTTCGTTTTACTTCTTTTATTTGTTTCCTCAATTGAAGTTTCCGTTTGTTTCTGTCTTTCCTTTTTTTTTCCTCAATTTCGCCTCGATTTTGTCGTGCGTCTTTTGTTTTCTTAATTGAAGTTTCTGTTTGCTTCTGTCTTTTCCAAATTGTAATAGTTTTGATCTCTTCCTTTATAATTATAATCTTTTTTCATTTGCTTTTTCCGTTCCCTTTCTTTTCGTGATTTTATTTTGAATTTGCCGGCACGCCTCTTGTTTTCCTAATTGAAAAATCTCCGTCCACTTGGCATTGTCTATTTGTTCGTTCAAACTAGTTTCGGCTTTCGCCATCTACAGGATGTGAGTCTGAATTGTCAAGACCCGCGCAAACCAATTTGGGAGGAGGTTACGGCTTCCCCAATAAAAAAGAATTAGAAATGATCTTATCTCTTTCACCCGTTCACTTTATTGGATGAAGTCAAAATGCGTGCGTTCGATCTCTAACGATGAGGAGTAGCTACCACGAGATGGCAGATGGGTGTGATGTTGCTTATGGCGGCAGTCTGTGATAAGAAATAATTCTACACCTAGGACACACGTCTTAAATCACGTTTTGAAACATATCTCTTCAATATAAGGTTTCCCTTTTCGTTTTTTCATCTCTAAAAGGGAGTGAGAATGAGTATCTAAGTTACAAGTTTCGCGCAGGACATACATATATTTAAATTTGATTGGACCATCATGTTATCAAACACCCACTTACAAGCACTATGTTTTAAATACGGAGAAAAATCAATTCCTGTCAGGAAAGTTATTTTATCAAAACGAAAATTATAAAAGGTTTGCTTTCACGAAATTAGATCTCACATTTCGCGAGGCTATCTCAATGTAAATAATCAACAAAAATCGCTTACGCACTTTGACTCTGCATATATGTACGTAGACGTAATTGTGAAATACATCAGCAAAAATGTATAAGTAATACTTACCTCATGCTCGATTTATTTGAACAAAAAATAATAATAATACAAGCCTAACGTTGATTTAAATCGGGCACCACTCAAACCGACGCAGCATGTAATTGAAGCAGTGACTGTACATACATTTTCACATTAACTACTAATAGGCAGACGTGTATAGCAATAAACCAGCTCTAGTAGTTGTATTTGTAATTGGATGTAAGTACCGAATTATAACAGATAAGGAATGACTTGCTTTCACCACGGTTCAGTGGCTGCCCATGCGGAGGGCAACCGAAGCAATTCAAGCAGAATTAAAAAGTTCCGTTATTCACTCGAGCGTGATTACTACATTGTTTGGCCATAATTGATCAGATTAAACAAACATAAACATTTTAAACCTAAAAAGTAATTTGAAGAAAATTCCTGGTCTATAAAACGACTTCTTCTAGATAAAGACAATCATCACAGACCAAAATATACATAGCTTTTATCTCGTCAATCAAAACACAACCACAAGATAAAATATTGTGTACAGGGTGGGCCAAATTCGACACTTTTAATAGGAAACTCCTATTTTTAGAAGAGTTAGACAAAAACTGACCTCGGTCCCTGGAGCTCGATTTTTAAGACAAAATTAATGGTGAAGACCGCGTTTCGATATCTTGTACCGTTTAGGAGCTACAGGGCGTTTTTGAAAATTCTACCATTTTTAAAAACCTTCATAACTTTTTTGTTTATGAAAATTTTTGATTTCTGTAAAGACTTTTTTAAGGCACTTTTTCATGCAGAATTCATTGCTCCAAGTTATTTTTTTCCAAAGTGCTCAATATTTGAGATATTGGCAAGAACTTTGATTTTTTATATGGAACACCCTATATATTTTTACATTTCTGAAAAGAGCATAAAATTCTATTTATAAAAATATAAAACACTTGATATTTTATTCAAAAGATTCTTGAGCAGTAGAGCTTTCATGTTTTAATTAAAATTTTGATGGTTATTGAGCATTCAAGTAGGCTGTGGATGGTGATAGCTAAATATTTTTTGAAGATTCAATGAGCCATGAAAAAATATTACTTTATTTTTAATAAATATAACGAAGTTATAATGAATAAATACTAATGTAATCGAAATTGCACAAAAATTACATAAAGTATCAAATTGTCGGCCATTTTGTACTAAACATAAATGATTTCGTTTTGTTATGGTTTGAGCTGACATCACCAATTCAAGGACTGGTAGTGATGCATTTTTCTTATTCAATAAGGTCAGAATCTTTGTTTCTTTAAAATTCGTAATGCAGAAGTTCTTGCTAAGATGTTTGCTCCAACTTGCGTCGGTCATTTTCAATTTCTCCCAAAACTATGATCTCTTCTAATTCTTTATTTCCGTTTTGAGATTCATAATTTTTAGTTTTTATCACTTTAAATGATAAAAAATTTATTAAATTGTTTTTAAATCTCAAGAATATATCTCTGAAGGATCGTCATCTTTCAGGATACCACTCATGGTAAAAATTAATCGCTGCTTCTGAATTTTCACCAATTTCTATAAAACACTTTAACATTTAATATTAGTAAAGAAGACAGTGGTTTAGAAATAACAAATCAAGAAAGTAAATATAAATCAAAAAAGTTTATATCCTTAAATATAAATCAAAATAGATTGTATCCGTAGATACGTATTTCAGCAGCTATGCTGTCATCGTCAGTACAAACATACACTTACAAGTTAAAGGCATTTCATGAAGTCTTGAGTTGATATAAATATTATAACATGTTGTTTTTCTCGTAGTTTTCGTACAAGTTTAATTATCTCCTTAAGTCTACTTTATAGAGATAGTAAAATTCAAGAGAAAAGCAAGTACTGTAAGAGATTGTGTCAAATTTTGATAGCGCCCTACCAGGAAGTTACAAAAACTTAAATCGCTTAGTTATCGTCATCCATAGCCTACTTTAATGTTGTAAAAATAATTAAATTTTTGATTAAAACTTTGAAACTATATATTTAACAAACTGTTTGAATAAAATATCAAGTGTTTTATATTTTTATAAATAGAATTTTATGCTCTTTTCAGAAATGTAAAAATATATAGGGTGTTCCATATAAAAAATCAAATTTCTAGCTAATATCTCAAATATTGAGCACTTTGGAAAAAAATAACTTGGAGCAATGAATTCTGCATGAAAAAGTGCCTTAAAGAAGTCTTTACAGAAATCAAAAATTTTCATAAACAAAAAAGTTATGAAGGTTTTTAGAAATCGTAGAATTTTTAAAAACGCCCTGTAGCTCCTAAACGGTACAAGATATCGAAACACGGTCTTGATCATTAATTTTGTCTTAAAAATCGAGCTCCAGGGACCGAGGTCAGTTTTTGTCTAACTCTTCTAAAAATAGGAGTTTCCTATTAAAAGTGTCGAATTTGGCCCACCCTGTACAGTCGCAGATAATTAAAAGAGACCGATCGGAAATTTGCTTAGCGCTAATACGTACTAGAGATAAGGTTGTGTTTTATTGATTTTCCCAGTGACAGGGTTGACCAATCACAACTCCACCTGTGGATACGTCTACACCCATTAATTCGAGAGTGACCTACCAGATCAAACAGATTAAAAGAGAGAATAATCGCGTTTTTTTAATAGAAATCTGAGTCCATCCATTACCACCCCCATGAATTCAGAAGCAACCGTTTGAAGAGCTTATTCTTAGTAATGAAACAGAGTTACGCCCACTTTGATACCGTCGAATGAGAGAAGCGACAACTAGAGAGCTAGTCCTTGATACGACGATAAAGTAACGCCCTAACCAATCACACTTACGTTTTAGTTTCAAATGAATTAACCAATAAGAAAACCCCGCCCATCATGAAATCATTTCAGCTGAGCACGATGGTACATATTTCCAAAAATGCTTTCAAATAAATCCGATATAGTATAGCGCATCCCTTAATTTCGTTTTACTTTCAAAATAAGAAACGAGATTCCTTTTCGTGCACTTCCTTCTGTCAATAAATTAATTGCCGACGTGAAATATTGACACACGCGTGAAACGTCACATTCATTTAAATTAATGTCTCGAACCGTATAAATTTCCGTTCGGTCAGTATTTTGCGGGACGAACACATGAAATTGTCGATACATCCAGTGGCGGCTTGCGGATGATGATGAACGTAACGAAATTCTTCAAGAAATACAAATTTGCTTTCGAGGTGAGTTCACGCGTGAGTTCCATCGTGTTCTAATCGGGGCCCTTTTAACAGTCGAACGAGGCGACCCTCCTCAGGGAGATGGGTTACACCATTGAGAAAACGATCGGCGAGGGTACGTACAGCAAAGTCTGCCTGGCGACCCTTTGCGCGAAGAAGGGCGGCGAGAAATTGGCTTGCAAGATAATCAACAAGAAGTACGCGGGGGCTGACTTCATCAAGAGGTTTCTGCCCAGGGAGCTAAAGTATTTGAAATTTTGTGCTAAGTAATTGCGTAAGGTAGTTTCGAATTTGTTGATCATTGATTGGAGGGAGGAGGGAAAACGAAACCGGTTAGGAAATTGCTAAAAACCGATGACCCTGACTCGGTTTTAGAATATCCCCGATGATTTATTTCATGCCAATTATTTTTTTTTAGATTTCAAGTTGCTAATATATCGTTTGTTTACAAAATTTGTTTAAAAAAAATTCCATCCTCGGTATATTTTGATTATCAAAATTACTTATCGCAAAGTATTTAATAGATTTGAAAGTGAACTTACAATTACATTAATCGATTTTGATTCAAAATAGTAAAACAATATTGGATGTGCAGTGGTAGTCAAAGGTTATTGTATATCAGAAACGATTTCTTTATTTTATTTCTGGATTTTTAGAAAAATATTTAACATATTATAGTATAGTAGTCCCAGAATGCTATCGGTTTTATGGTCTTGCTATGAAAAGGCGGCTTAAGCTGTTATATATTTTTTTTAATAACAATATTTGTTTCGCCTGGCGTGTTCAAGATCGGTATTTATTTAAAGTGCGTAGGAAACAGAGACTAAAAAATACTAACATTGTAGTTTATCCATAAAAATTTCTTCTCGGTGCCCGGCATTTGCGTTTGCGTTTCCCACGAATAATACATCTCTTCTTCTGTACAGGGTGGGCCAAATTCGACACTTTTAATAGGCAACTCCTATTTTTAGAAGAGTTAGACAAAAACTGACCTCGGTCCCTGGAGCTCGATTTTTAAGACAAAATTAATGGTGAAGACCGCGTTTCGATATCTTGTACCGTTTAGGAGCTACAGGGCGTTTTTCAAAATTCTACGATTTCTAAAAACCTTCATAACTTTTTTGTTTATGAAAATTTTTGATTTCTGTAAAGACTTCTTTAAGGCACTTTTTCATGCAGAATTCATTGCTCCAAGTTATTTTTTTCGAAAGTGCTCAATATTTGAGATATTAGCTAGAAATTTGATTTTTTATATGGAACACCCTATATATTTTTACATTTCTGAAAAGAGCATAAAATTCTATTTATAAAAATATAAAACACTTGATATTTTATTCAAACAGTTTGTGAAATATAGAGTTTCAAAGTTTTAATAAAAATCAAAGTTCTTGCCAATATCTCAAATATTGAGCACTTTGGAAAAAAATAACTTGGAGCAATGAATTCTGCATTAAAAAGTGCCTTAAAAAAGTCTTTACAGAAATCAAAAATTTTCATAAACAAAAAAGTTATGAAGGTTTTTAAAAATGGTAGAATTTTCAAAAACGCCCTGTAGCTCCTAAACGGTACAAGATATCGAAACGCGGTTTTCACCATTAATTTTGTCTTAAAAATCGAGCTCCAGGGACCGAGGTCAGTTTTTGTCTAACTCGTCTAAAAATAGGAGTTTCCTATTAAAAGTGTCGAATTTGGCCCACCCTGTACACCACTATAAACATGAGCGTGAGGGTGGTCTCTTTGCTTATCTTTATTGCCTCATTTCACTCAGTTTTACTGGTACATTAGCCGGTACTAAAAACGAAACGAAAAGCCATAAACTCGTTCGAAAATAATCTTGTTTACTACTCGCTTACGGCGGTGGTCTAGGTACAACAGTGTTTCGTTTTTAGTGCCGGCGACTGTACATGTATCTTGGGATTATTATAGTCCTAGAATTGTATCGGTTTTATATACAATAGTATTCTCAGAGTTGCAACGGTTTTATGGCAGATAATAGTAACACTGAATCAAGTGATTTTTCAAAAAAAAAAAATGTGCGTGGTGCTTGTACAATGAAGTTACTTTTAGTTGAACACCCGGTATATTATGTAATATATTTTTAAAATGAAAATCAATCTTTAGTGTGATCTGCTAAGCCACTTATTTATAGCAAGACCAGAAAGCCGATAGAATTCTGGGACTACTTTACGTCAACGTAACTTTCAAAAAAAAATACTATGTTAACACTTGTCATATAATATTTTTTTTTTTTATATGACAAGTGTTAATTATAATTAAAAGACTTATCGATCGTCATTTGTTTTTTGTTATTTCAACTTTCCATTATTTTGTTTCTTCGATGGTTTCTCGGACCGTCTTGTGTCTTTGCTTTTTTTTTGATTTCTTTCTTCTTTAATATTAAGTCGACCTTTTCATTCTTTTGTTTTTTCGACGATTTATCGATCGCCATTTGTTTTGTGTTATTTCAACGAATGTCACTCTCCATTATTTTACTTTTTCGATGGTTTCTCGGATCGTCTTTTGTCTTTTTGATTTTTTTTTAAATACTAAGTGGACCTTTTCATTCTTTTGTTTTTTCGACGATTTATCGATCGTCATTTGTTTTTTCTTATTTGTCGCTTTCCATTATGTGTTTTCGATGGTTTCTCGGATCGACTTTTGTCTTTGCTTTTTGATTTTTTTTACTATTAAGTCAACCTTTTCATTCTTTTGTTTTTACGACGACTTATCGATCGTCATTTGTTTTGTGTTATTTCAACGAATGTCACTCTCCATTATTTTATTTTTTCGATGGTTTCTCGGATCGTCTTTTGTCTCTTTTTGATTTTTTTTTAAATACTAAGTGGACCTTTTCATTCTTTTGTTTTTTCGACGATTTATCGATCGTCATTTGTTTTTTCTTATTTGTCGCTTTCCATTATGATGTGTTTTCGATGATTTCTCGGATCGACTTTTGTCTTTGCTTTTTGATTTTTTTTAATATTAAATCAACCTTTTCATTCTTTTGTTTTTACGACGACTTATCGATCGTCATTTGCTTTTTGTTATTTCAACGAATGTCGCTTTGCATTATTTTGTTTTTTCGATGGTTTTTCGGATCGTCTTTGCTTTTTTGATTTTTTTTATATTAAGTCGATTTTTCATTTTTTTTGTTTTTTCGACGACTTATCGATCGCCATTTGTTTTGTGTTATTTCAACGAATGTCACTTTCCATTATTTTATTTTTTCGATGATTTCTCGGATCGTCTTTGCTTTTTTGATTATTTTTTATATTAAGACGACTTTTCATTCTTTTTTTTTTTTCGACAACTTATCGATCGTCATTTGTTTTTTGTCATTTCAGCGAATGTCGCTTTGCATTATTTTGTTTTTTCGATGGTTTTCCGAATCGTCTTTGCTTTTTTGATTTCTTTTTAATATTAAGATATTTTTCATTCTTTTGTTTTTTCGACGACTTATCGATCGTCATTTGTTTTTTGCTATTTCAACGAATGTCGCTTTCCATTTAAGTCGACTTTTTTATTCTTTTGTTTTTTCGAGGAGTTATCGATGGTCATTTGTTTTTTTTTTTTTTTCATTTCAACAAATATTTTCCATTATTCTGTTTTTTCGATGGTTTCTCGGATCGTCTTTTGTCTTTGCTTATTTGATTTTTTTTAATATTAAGTCGACTTTTCGTTCTTTTGTTTTTTTCGCCGACTTATCGATCGTCATGTCTTTTTTGTCATTTCAACAAATTATTTTGTTTTTTTGGATGGTATCTCGGACCGTCTTCCGTCTGATTTTTTTTTAAATATTAAGTGGACTTTTCATTCTTTCGTTTTTTCGACGACCTTATCGATCGTCATTTCTTTTTTGTCATTTCAACGAATGTCGCTTTGCATTATTTTGTTTTTTCGATGGTTTCTCGGACCATCTTTTGTCTTTGATTTTTTGATTTTTTTATTAGTCAACTTTTTCATTCGACGACTTATCGTTCATTTTCTTTTAATTTTTCTCAAATTTCAAAATTTGTTATATCATTGCAAATGCAAATCATTTTCAACAAGTCTTCGAAATCGAGTTCTATTTTTTTGTTTTTTGTTTCCTGTATCGTTTGATCAAAAAAAATTTATTTATGCTTGTGTGTCCAATCATTATTATTTTCCATGAAACCGATAGAATACTGGTAATAACAAAGTTAAAACTAGATGAGCAATAAAATGAGAAAGAATTGTTTTTTTTTTAAATTTTATTACACGTCCGCAAATTTTTCAGTACTCTCTATTTACTCATTAATAAAACTTTTTTTAAGTAATTTATGCATCGTTTTTCAGAATCATTCGTTACATCGAACACCCGAACATCGTAACCGTACACGACATCATCGAAATCGGCAGCACGATTTACATATTCATGGATTACTGCAGGAACGGTGATTTACTAGAGTACATAAAAAACCATGGACCGTTATCAGAGGAGAAATCAAAAAATTACTTCAGGTGAGCCCGACCTTTTACTTCCTATTACATTACATTAAATTGCAACTCACCTCATTCCCCTTCGATTTTTTTCGGAATTTTTCACTGCTTGTAGTTTATTACAAGCGTTTTCCTACTGCGAACGATTTTTTTTTCGAGACGTCGGAACTTTAAAAATAGCAGGGGATTAAAGGTTGACGAGAACTAAATTTAAAACTATTTTTTTTGCTGAGATTCCTAATGTCTACACTAAAATGGATTTCGGCCAAGAACGGCAAGAACGTTAAGAAATTTAAAAAAAAATTCTCATGCAAATAGGAATAATGTACAGTGGTGTGTGGCTAACGAAGCCCTTATTGACCTAAAATGGAAACAGCTATCGTTGCAGTTGCAATTGGTTTAGGTCTCCCCCCCTCGCTTATATTGCCGCTAAGGGTTACGAGCAACAATGTAAAAGTACGGGTACAGCCCGTGTATTAAACCGTAGTATACCGTATTTTATCCTAAAATACCGTATTTTATCACAGAATACCGTATTTGATCACAAAATACCGTATTTTATCATAAAATACACGTAGGGCTGTTCGAAATATTTTAAAATACCGTATTTTTATAACACTGACAACGAGTCGTGATGATTTAGTTGGCCACCATGTGTACAATGTAACAGAGTTACATAAAAAAACTAAAGATCAGAAAGAAAAAATAAAAGAAAATTGAAACAAACAACTTCAAATTACTGAAAATGAACGAGAAACAATTGAACATAAACAACGTCGTTTGTTTGTGCTTCATTTATTCTTCCTTTGTCATTTTTTCCATTTTTTTTCTGTTAGTCTTTTACTTTCAAAGGCAACTAATTTTTTTCTTTTCATGTTATTTTTTGAATTTTCTCTATTTTGAAATAACATGGGCGTCTCGTACAGTTTCTTCTTTTACTTTCCGTCGGTTTCCTTTTTTTAAATTTTCTCACACTCTGTTAGAGAATCGTTGATCGGTCGTCTTTTGTTTTGTACGTGTATTTTATCATAAAATACCGTATTTTATCAGAAAATACCGTATTTTAACAACACTGGTAACGAGTCATAATGATTTAGTTGGCCACCATGTGTACAATGTAACAGAGTTACATGAACGAAAAACAAAAGATCAGAAAGAAAAAAAATGAAAGAAGATTGAAACAAACTCACATTCTCTTAAGAGAATCGTTGATCGGTCGTCTTTTGTTTTTGAATCATCTCAGATTTGACATTTCTATCTTTCATTTCTCTTTTCTCATTTGTTTCTTTCTGCCTTTTCGTAATTTCATTTTTTACACTATTTATTTTGTATTTGCTTTAATAATCGCTCTTTTGATTTTTTCTGTCACTTTTCTCTCGACAGAAAAATGATAATTTCTGCATCTCATTACTTCTTGTAAAAAACAAAAAAACAAAGAAAATAAATGGAATCGGATCGAGTTGTCACTTCCCCCTCTCCTTCCTCCTTCCTCCTAAGTAAATCCACCCGCGCGATTTCCTTTTATTTTTTTTTTCTGTTTTTGTGATTTTTAAATAATTCCATCGGCTCGACTTTTTTTTGTTTTTGCAATTATTTTTTCTCTAATCGAGAAACGTACAACGCAAATAACAAACTCGAAAACAATGTTAAAAATGCGAATGGTAGAAAGAAATTGTAAATCGTCACTTCCCCCTCACCTCCATTTCATAAATATATATAAACTGAAGCACTCTCTTTTGTTTTCTTTTTTGTTTTTGTGATTCTCTTTTTAAATCAATGAACGTGAAACAAAAGCAACTAACTCGGAAACAATTAAAAAAAATATGGATGGAAGAACGAAATTGTAAAACAATTGTCGCTCACTTCTCCATCTCTTCCACGCGATTTCTTTTGTTCTTGTGATTTCTTTTTAAATCCACCCATGCGATTTTTTTTGTTTTTCATGTTATGTTTTGAATTTTCTTTTTTTTAATTTCGTCAATTGTTAGATTCCGTTAGAGATCTTGTCCTTTGTTTTCGGATTATCTCAGCACACGTTTGTTTCCTGTTTCTTTTGTTTCTTTTCGTCTTTTCGTACTTTCTTCTTTTGTTTTCTTGTGAGCTTTGTTTCTTTTGTTTTCGTTTGTCTTTTTCGACGCATTTCGTTGTTTTATCTTTAGTCTTCTTCTGTCATTTTTATAATTAACACTTTTTCAATTTTCCTTTTTCTGTCTTTTACTTTCAATTTTTGCTTTTCATGTGATTTTTTTTTTAATTTTCGTTTTTTTTTATTCCGTCGATTGTTTCTCGTACTTTCTTCTTTTGTTTTCTTGTGAGCTTTGTTTCTTTTGTTTTCATTTGTCTTTTTTGACGCATTTCGTTGTTTTATCTTTAGTCTTCTTCTGTCATTTTTATAATTAACACTTTTTCAATTTTCCTTTTTCTGTCTTTTACTTTCACTTTTTGCTTTTCATGTTATTTTTTTTGAATTTTCGTTTTTTTATTCCGTCGATTGTTTTTTCTTCTGTTAGAGAATCGTTGATCGATCATCTTTTGTTTGTAGATCCTCCCATATTTTTCTTTTGTTTCTTCTTCAACTCTTCTCTTCTGTCAGTCTTTTACTTTAGTTTTTTTTTTTTATTTTTTCACATTCTGTTAAAGAATTGTCGATCGATTGTTTTTTGTTACTAGATACTCCCATATTTGCATTTTTCTTTTTTCTTCAATTTTTCTCTACTGTTTGTTTCTTTGTTTTGGTTTTTTTTTGCGAGCCTTGTTTAATGTGACGTAATTTGCTTTTTTTTTATTTTCTCGCATTCTGCTAGAGAATTTTCGATCGATTGTCTTTTGTTTTTGGATCACTTCAGTTTTCACATCCCCACGAAGTTCGCTTCCTTTTCATTTGTTTCTTTCTTTTGTTTTCTTGTGAGCCTTGTTTGATGTGACGTAATTTGTTTTTTTTTTATTTTCTCGTATTCTGTTAAAGAATTGTTGATCGATTGTCTTTTGTTTTTAGATCATCTCAGTTTTCATATCTCCATGAAGTTTGCTTCATTTTCATTTGTTATTTTTTGAATTTTCGTTTTTTTTATTTCGTCGATTGTTTTTTTTTTTAATAAGCGGCGTTCCATGCAGTTTCTTCTTTTACTTTCCGTCGCTTTTTTTAAAATTTTCTCACATTCTGTTAGAGAATCGTTGATCGATCATCTTTTGTTTCTAGATCCCCCATATTTCTATTTGTTTCATTTTTCTTTTGTTTTTTCTTCAATTTTCTCTTCTGTCAGTCTTTTACTTTCAAAAATCGTCTCAGTTTTTGATCGATTGTCTTTTGTTTTTGGATCACCTCAGTTTTCACATCCCCACGAAGTTCGTTTCCTTTTCTCATTTGTTTCTTTCTTTTGTTTTCTTGTGAGCCTTGTTCGATGTGACGTAATTTGTTTTTTTTTTATTTTCTCGCATTCTGTTAGAGAATTGTTGATCGATTGTCTTTTGTTTTTAGATCATCTCAGTTTTCATATCTCCACGAAGTTCGCTTCCTTTTCATTTGTTTCTTTCTTTTGTTTTCTTGTAAGTCTTGTTTCATGTGACGTAATTTGTTTTTTTTTTTAAATTTTTTCTGTTGATTTTATTGTTGATTGATTGCCTTTTGTTTTAGGATCATCTCAGTTTTCATATCTCCATGAAGTTCGTGGCCTTTTCATTTGTTTCTTTCTTTTGTTTTTTCGTGAATCTTGTTCGATGTGACGTAATTTGTTTTCGTTCGTCTTTTTCATCGCGTTTCGTCGTCTTTCTTTAGTACATTATCGCAGCAGGATGGAATTTCATTTGTCAATTTCACTTTAAACATTCCACAGAAAGATCGTCGTTTTTCTTTTGTTCTTCATAGATTCTTATTTCGCTGACTTGATGGCCTTGTATCGCCTGCCGTACTTTGTTTTCCGATTTAATTTCCTTTAGAAAACGTATTTCATCTTTCAACACCATCGCTTTTCTTTTGTTTCTCGTTCACCTTGTACCGACGCAACGAAACCCAAAATTTCGATTTAAAAAAAAAGAAAAACATCAAAAAAAAATTTATATCAAAGTGGACTTCATTAACGTTACATTTAATTTTTCATCACGAAATGGCACTTTTTTTTAAATCGTGATTAACGAAGTGTTTTTTTTTGTGTTTAGACAATTGACTGGCGCAGTCAAGTACTTGCACGACTTAAACCTCGCCCACAGGGACCTGAAATGCGAGAACGTTCTGCTAACCATCAATGGTACCATAAAATTGGGGGATTTCGGCTTTGCGAGGAGCTGCTTCGACCAGTTTGGCGATTACATCTTATCAGAGACCTTTTGTGGATCTGCCGCCTATGCAGCACCGGAAATCCTGCAGGCAATTAATTTCTGTTTTTGTTTCTATTCTATCTAATGATCCTGTATTTTTGAAATTATTTAAGAAAAAGGAAGAAAACTAAACAACTTTTAATGGTCTCCCGGTAGAATTCTTAACTTTCTTTTTTATTTTGATCACACGCAGGGTGTAGCTTATGATCCAAAGATGTATGACATGTGGTCGCTGGGTTGCATCCTGTATATTATGCTGACTGCTTCGATGCCCTTCGACGATACCAACATAAAGAAAATGCTGAAAAATCAACTCAATCGTTCCGTCTGCGTTGTCAACCTCAAGAACTGGAAGAAGAGCTATCACCACCTGAAGAACCTCCTTGCGTAAGTGTCACTCAAAAAGATTCGAGGGTGATATGTGAAGGGTTTTCAGGTATCTTTTGGAGCCAGATCCGGATCAGCGGGCAACGATAAATCAAGTGCGCGCGTGCGTTTGGTTGCGTTCGAGTAAGAAGTGTAGGAGCTCCACGTCGTCCTTATCTGATTCAGAGATGTGACTTGTGATTACGTAAAATAATAAATCATTTTTTAATTTGTTGTCGCCTTAAAAGCGTGGCCTGAATTTTACATACAGCCGAAGAATGAAATCACATCTTTATACTGAAAATTACAAAATGGTTTATTCAATAAATAATTGAAGAACAACTTTTATGTTATAACTCGAATAAAATTGGGCCTAAACGTTAATAATAAATTCACAATGTGTTTGTCATCATCTATCACTTTCCACTAACAACTAACACACTAAAGAAAGCAACTGCGAATAGTAATCTATCAGTTTGTATTTAAACGTGACATCAATTAAGCGGGAGTAGAAAAGATCTCCTGAGCTTAAAGCTTAATTCCCAATTCGTGTGCTTCCTTTTGAAGAAATTTCGTTTTACCAAAAACCTCTCTTTGTACTAGGCCAGAATAGACAAGCATAGGCTCTTTTTGTACTTAAACTTTTTTGCCTCTACAACTACGAATTTACTAAGTCCAAGTCAGTTTAATCTGACACATTCACTTATTATTGAGCTTATAAATATCACTGGATAATGAAGTGTACGGATCAGCCTTTAGTCATCAAGTGAATGGCATGCGTTAAACGTGACTACACTGAACGAAAACTGCCGAAACACTTTGGCAAAATTGATCAAGAAGAGAGAATGTAATTCACCAGTCAATTAATTATAATTACAATTAAATAGAACACAACCAGTCTAAAAACAAGAAAAAAAATGAGGCAGCGTTTGCCACCAGAATTAGTTTTGAGTTTCTCGAGTTTGTGTGTTTTGGCAAACGTCCATCATCCCGGTGTTTAATAAAATTAATCTAAAAAATATTTGTCTAACTATATAATTTAAAACGGGGCGGGCGGGGGGAGGGGGCTTGTACGCTGATGACAGCGTGTCGAGCTTAAATCGATTTGGTGTCATCGGCGGGGAACGTTTCGTCGGTTGCACTGGAGCTCATCGGAGATGCCAAGGGGCGAGAGCGGAAGCCCAACCGGCACAAATGGGCTATATCGCTGGGGTCACGACCTCTTGTTTCTGGTAGGTATTTCCTGGAAAAACAAAAACAAATCAACGGGACAATAAAAAAGCATGGAAAGCATTTTAGGGCGGCACAACGTAAAAGCGTGGGAAGCATCTCAGGTTGACACAAAAAATTAATTTAAAAATTAAAATCAATAAAAAAAACGCTCGACTACCAATCAACTGCTTGCTAGCTATATTTTTTAAATTGAATGTGTTTTAACTACCCAATGAGAGAATGAAGCAGCTACGCCCTTGAATTCAATGAATTCGAAAACAACCAATCGGATAGCTTGCTTGATAATCATGAAACAGAGTAACGCCCACTTTGACTCCACAAATTTGAAAGCAACCTATCAGAGGGTTTGAACTTGAAGTGACGACAAAGTGACGCCCCTTGAATTCGAAACTAATCAACCGCAAATACGTTTAAATTTGAATATTTAACTAACCAATGTACACTAAGCGTTAAAAGTAATGTCTCTTTTAAATATTAAATGCGGCCTAATACCTTCCGACCGCAAGTAGGTTGACAAGCAAGCAATTAAACAAATACGAAATAAAAACATGAAATAATAATCAACCGCTCAGATCGTGACTTAAAAAATTTTATTGCCATATTGTGCATACGTGTGTTTTTGTAATGTCGCCCAGTTCTAACTTAAAACATTTTAAAATTTTTAAAAAATCAATGAGACTAGCGAAATGTATGAAAATTGAAAAATTATTTGAGCGAACAAAATAAGTGTTTCTTTTTTTAAGTAACGAAAAAGGTTAATTTGAACAAAAACAAAAGAAACTACATCAAAATATGAAGAATTAGGTGATAATAAAAAAAAGAGAAATAGAAAACAGAAGAATTACGATAGCAAAATGAATGAAAAACAAAGAAACATCGGCGATTTATTTTCCTTTGACGGTGACTATTAGAAAGCGAAAACAAAAAAATAATAATTCGACAAAAATAACAAAAAAAAAGAACAGGAACGTGCAAACAGGGAATTGTTCAAAAATCAAAGGACTTATAGAAACGAAAAAAAAAAAAACTCCAACGTAATGAAAAACAAAGGAAAGGGGCGAACTTCCTCTGGCGGAGAATGTTAGAACGTAAATTGCAAAAACAAAAGAAAATCGACAATAATAATAAAAGAACAGGAATAGAATGCAAGGAATTTTTCAAAAATCAAAAGCCAACAGCAGCAGCAGCAACCCTGAGGAAGTTCTGCATCAGAAAACGAAACGTCAGCAATAGAAGCAGTCGTGACGCGGTTCCAACCGGAAGCGAATTCAATTATGAGAATTAATTCTATACAAAGAAACAAGAAAGAATTGAAACACGCGACAACTAAACATAGAATTAGACGAGCAGATTAAAAGAAGATCGACGTTTCCTTTCTGGCAGACAGTGACAGAAAAAAAAAACAAAAGTGCACTGAAACAAACAACAAAATGACATAAATAGAAAATAAAAGATCGAGAGAGACAATCAGAAACAATAATTCCATATAAAAAAAAAAAAACAAAACAAAAGAGAATTGAATCGAATTACTAAGAATGAAAGGGGAACAAATGAAAATCAAAAGATTTTGAGTGAAACAAAAAGAAAACAGTGTATAAGAGATATAAAAAATTAATTCCGCAGAAAAACAAAACAAAAGACCACTGAAACAAACAACAAAACAACAAAATGACATAAACAGAAAACAAAAGATCGAGAGACAATCAGAAACAATAATTCAATTCCAAAAAAAAAAAAAAAAAAAAAAAAAAAAAAAAAAAAAAAAAAAAAAAAAAAAAAAAAAAAAAAATACAACTAAATCGATTTACTACGAATAAACAAATGAATGTCGTCTGTTTTCCAGAGGGGTGCTAAAAAATTAAAAGGCAATCATGGTGCCTCAGCCTTAGTCTTCTTTTGTCATTCTTATAAATAAGACTTCTTCAATTATTTACTTTCCAAAGCCCTTTAATTTTTTGCTTTTCATGTTATTTTTTGAAATTTTCTTTATTATTTTGTCAAATTGTCTTTTTTTGGAATAACGTAGGCGCAGTTTCCTTTTTTACTTTCTGTCGATCTTTCTTTAAATTTTCTTACATTCTGTGAGGGAATCGTTGATCGCTCGTCTTTTGTTTTTGGGTCGCCTCAGTTTTACATATTTCCATGTCGTTTGTTTCTTTTTTCTTTTGTTTCTTTCGGCCTTCTCGTAGTTTCTTCTTTTGTTTTGTTGTGAGCCTTCTGACGTGTGACGTATTTTTTTTTCGCTCGTCTTTCTTAGAGCAAAATATTTCTATTTCTTTTCTGTCGGATTTTCACTTTGCAAAGCCCTTTCATTTTTTTGTTATTCATGCTATTTTTTGAATTTTCTTCTTCTCATTTTGTCGAATTGTCTTTTTTGGAATAACATAAGCGTTTTGTGCAGTTTCTTCGTTTACCTTCTGTCGATCTTTTGTTTTTAAATTTTCTTGCATTCTGCGAGAGAATCGCTGACCGCTCCTCTTTTGTTTTTGGATCATCTCATGTTTCATTATTCTTTTGTTTCTTTCTGTCTTTTCGTAGTTTCTTCTTTTTGTTTTCTTGTGATCCTTGTTACATGTTACGTAATGTGTTCCTCGTTCGTCTTTTTCATCGCACTTTTGTCACTTTTTTAAGTCACTTTTATAATTGACATTTGTTCAATTTTCTTTTCTGTCAGACTTTTACTTTCAAAGACCCTTACATTTTTTACTTTCATGTTATTTTTTGAATTTTGTTTTTTTTTAAATTTCGTCGTATTGTTATTTTTTGTTTCTTAATAACATAAGCGTTTCGTGCAGTTTGTTCTTTTACCTTCCGTCGTTTTTTTTTTTAATATACTCACATTCTATTAGAGAATTAATTATTAATCGATTGTCTTTTGTTTCTGAATTCTCTCGGCACGTCTCCATAATGTTTGCTTCCTTTTTCTTTTGTTTTCTCGTGAGTCTTGCTTCATTTGTTTTAGTTCGTCTTCTCGTTGCATTTAATTCTCTTTTTTTAATCTTCTTTTGTCATTTTTATAATCAGTTTTCCTCCTTCTGCCTTTCACTTTCAAAAGCCCTCTCATTCTTTGTTTTTCATATTATTTTTTGAATTTTTTTTTTTATTTCGTCGATTGTTTTTAATAACTGGCGTTCCATGCAGTTTCTTTTACTATCTGTTAGAGAATCGTTGATCGATCATCTTTTGTTTCACATTCTGTTAGAGAACTGTTGATCGATCGTCTTTTTTTTTGTTTTTGGATTATCTCAGCAAATCTCCATGACGTTTGCTTCCCTTTTCTGTTGCTTTTTTTCGTCTCTTCGTACTTTCTTCTTTAGTTTACCTGTGAGTCTTGTTTCATTTGTTTTCGTTTGTCTTTTTCGTCCCATTTCGTTGCTTTTTCTTTGGTCTTTTTTTGTCATTTTTATAATTAACACTTTTTCAATTTCAATTTCATCGATTGTTTTTGGCGTTCCATGCAGTTTCTTCTCTTACTTTCCGTCTTTTTTTTTAATTTTCTCCCATTCTGTTAGAGAATCGTTAATCAATCTCTTTTATTTCTGGATCCCCCCATATTTTCATGTGATTTGTTTCATTTTTCTTTTGTTTCTTCTTCAATTTTTCTCTTCTGTCAGTCTTTTACTGTTTTTTTTTTATTTTCTCGCATTCTGTTAGAGAATTGTCGATCGATTGTCTTTTGTTTTTAGATCATCTCAGTTTTCATATCTCCATGAAATTCGCTTCCTCTTCATTTGTTTCTTTCTTTTGTTTTGTTTTTGTGAGCCTTGATTGATGTGACTAATTTGTTTTTTATTTTTTATTTTCTCGCACTCTGTTAGAGAATTGTCGATCGATTGTCTTTTGTTTTTAGATCATCTCAGTTTTCATATCTCCATGAAGTTTGGTTCATTTTCATTTGTTATTTTTTGAATTTTGTTTTTTTTTATTTCGTCGATTGTTTTTTTGTTTTTAATAACCGGCGTTCCATGCAGTTTTTCTTTTACTTTCCGTCGTTTTTTTTTTTTTGTTAATTTTCTCACATTCTGTTAGAGAATCGTTGATCGATCATCTTTTGTTTCTAGATCCCCCATATTTCTATTTGTTTCATTTTTCTTTTGTTTTTTCTTCAATTTTCTCTTCTGTCAGTCTTTTACTTTCAAAAGTCGTCTCAGTTTTTGCTTTTCATGTTATTTTTTTGAATTTTGTTTCTCTTTATTTCGTTGAATTGTTTCTGTTTACTAACAGGCGTTTCGTGCAATTTCTTCTTTTGTTTTCCGTCCGCTTTTTAAAAATTTTCTCACATTCTGTTAGAGACTCGTTGATCAGTCGTCTTTTGGTTTTGAATCACCTCAGTTTTCATGTTTCCGTGTCGTTGGTTTCATTTTCCTTTTGTCTCCATCGTAGTTTCTTCTTTTGTGTTCTTGTTAGCCTTGCCTCATCTTACGTAACTTGTTTTTCGTTCGTCTTTTTCATCGCATTCCGTCGTTTTTTTTTTTTTTTAGTCCATTTTGCGGAATCAATGAACGCTCTTCTGGCCACTATCGCAGAACTCATTTAATACATCATACCGGGGCATCGTCGTTTTTCTTTTGATTCTTTTTGTCGAACTTTTTTTTAAATTTTCTTACAATCTGATAGAAAATCGTCGATCGATCGTCTTTTGTTTTTGGATTAAACAACTCACTTTTCACATTTCCATGTAGTTTGTTTCACTTTTCTTTTGTTTCTTTCCGTCGAGTTATTCTGTCGGACTCTTTTCGCAGTTTCTTCTTTTGCTTTCTTGTCAGCCTTCTTTGATCCGACATAATTTGTTTTTCGTTCGATGACATTTCACTTATTATTGCAGAATTAATTTTATTTACTTTATCAATTTCACTTTTTAACATTCTACAGGAGGATCGTCGTTTTTCGTTCATTTTACTTTTCGTAATTCATTGACAATTTTCGCAGATTCTTCCTTTGCTTTCTTGGTGGCCTTGGTTGTCATCTTTTCTATCGTATTTCGTTGCTTCTTTTTTTTGTCCAACTACTAAAATCATATGGCATGTTTACGCTTTTCATCCGCAATTGAAAAACCGACCGCCGGGTTGGGAATGGAAACCACGTCCTACGGGTCCGAAGGCAAAAATGCAATCCTGTGAACCACCAGGCGATGTATTTCGTTTTTTTTTTAAGTGCTCTTCAGTCCATTATCGCAAAATTAGTTATAATAACATAATAGTTACCGTTATTAATCACGTACATCCGTTTTCTAAATAGAAACTGCTTCAAATTGCGCGTTCGGTTCGATTTCCTGAACCTACGAAAAAATTCCAGCGCCATCTAGAGTCCGCCTCTCGAAGCTTTCTAGAATCATCAAGACTCTAGATGGCGTGATAATATAAAACAAACAAATTTATCGACAGCGTGATGCTTGATGCACTCTTCTTTTACTATTCTACTAAGCATTAACACATTAAAGAATACAACATGCCCATTTCGACGGCAATTTCTTTTGTTTTCGTTTTTTATTTTTGAAACTTACGTGCAAATAAAATCTTTGAATCTTACCTGACGAAGACGAATAAGAAGAAAGTTATGAACGCGAATATATAAAACGAAGCCGGTCCAATTGAACTCTGCATCGTCGGGAACGTCATCCCCACGATGAAATTTCCACCCCAATTGGCCATGCTCCCCAAAGCCATGGCGCTCGGCCGAGGCCCCACCTCAAACAACTCAGCTCCAATGAAGTAGGGAATTGGTCCCAGGCCAATCCCATAGCAAAATACGTAGCCCAGAACAGCTACGATGCTAACGTAGGGCATCCACGAAATAGTTGTCTGAAAAAAAAAACAAAAGCGGGGGCGTCCTTTTTTGCCTTTTTTTTTTTTCAAAGTGGTTCACTTACAATGTACGTAATCGCCACCCCCAGTATTACAAGACATATAGTCGAGGTGAACGTACTGATTTGGAACACGCTCCTTCTATTGAAGTGTGACATGACGTAAATGGAGATAACTGCCATTGCTAAATTTACAATTCCAGCCCCAACGGTCGCGTACTCGCTTTCTTCATCGGATAAACCGGCGCTCATAAATATCGATGTCGAGTAGAAGAACACCTACAATGCAGAGGGAATCAATCAAAAAAAAAAAAAAAACAAGAGGAGTTTTCAAAAGCTTACAGCGTTGATGCCGCTGAATTGCTGGCCTGCTTGCATGCTGCACACCAGCAACAGAGGAAGGAGTAGAGTGCGATCTGATAGGACCTTGCCCAAACTCCACGATTCCTGAGTCTTCTCGCAATTGGCATCGTTAAGCTCGACCTCCAACTCGTCGATTTCATCCGCCAGCAGATCCAAGGGCACGTTCCTGATACGCTGCAATACTACAACAATCATGACGTCGAGTTACCAGTTATTATTTATTTTAGTACCTGTCAAGGCAAGCTGCCTGTCGTTTTTGACCACAAATAAATACTTGGGGCTTTCGGGCAAGAGCGGCACCCCAATCGTCGAAAGGAACACGAGCGTTAAATAGAACGAAAGCAAGATGGGCCACATCTCTTCGGTACCTGCGAAACAAGGTCGCCGTTAAGGAGGAGATGGGGGCGGGGAGTTCAAATTACAATACCTAAGACCTGCCTCAGAGACATTATTTGCCCGACGAGGACTCCGAACGTAATTCCGAGGGGGCACAGGACACCCATGGCCCCTCTCAGGTTAGTCGGGGCCAATTCGGTTAAGTACATCGGCATAACGCACGTAACTAATCCTGAAAATGGGAAAATGTTGGTTACAATTACTACTATGGGATTGTGATTGGTCTTTTCCCCCTTTTACTTTTGAATTAATAAGACCTAATCCAAGCAATTTGGATCCAAATTAAATGAGAGAGTGACTTGGGGTTGTTTTAATGTTTTAATTCTCGAAGAATTTACCTGCAGATAGTCCAACTAGTAATCTTCCGGCAATCAAGAGCTCAACGGAGTTAGCTGGTTTGGCAACGAAGAAGGCAAGACCTGCTACGATGGACAGGAAAGTGCTGCAAATAATGCCGCCCTTCCTGCCCAAGCGATCGGCCACCCACGAGCCAGATAAGGACCCGATGGTTCCTCCGACCAAAAAAATCGACACGATCGCAGACCATAAAATTCCCAGCTGGATTTCGCTGAGCTCAACCCCGTACCTCGTGCGCATGCTCTCATTGCAAAATTTCTGTATAATCTGGAACATCCCAAAACGAACATGGTGAACGTTAAATAGGTGGCAACCGAGGGGTGGTACGGTTTATGTGTAACCCAAACCTTAATGAAAACATAAGATCTTCACTGCACTGCAAACTTCATGGTGGTAGTAGTAGTAGTGTAAACACTGCACTTGCACTGAACGGATGAACGACAAAAGCCAAAATGAACCAACGGCACAAGACAAACACACTGGGGTTTTATATTCTTCGGCTCCTCGTCCTTTTTTTGTTTTAGTTTTAGTCTTTGTTTTTGATAAGCGCACACCAAGCACTACCAAAACCTTGAAGCGAAAAGATGAGCGATGTTTTAATCCTGAGCTTCCTGCACTTCTTCCTGGCCCCACAATCTTTATTATTATTATTACGTGCGTCCAAATCGTGTGTTATTTATGTCCTTTACGTTTTATGTAATGCTGGGAGGGATTGATGATGAGTGAGTGCATTTCTCAAAGAATGTTTTGCTTAAAGTGATGTGTTCCGATTTACATACAACAACATGTTTTGACTAGTCATCCTTTTAGTGGATTTCTTTTCGAAATTGCTCTTTGCATGTGTTTTCAAAAAAGTGATGGTCGAAATTTGTTGCGCGCAGATTAAATTGAATTGCCACTGCACATATTAATGGCACACGGAATCTGAACTGGGTCATCATGCATAAATTTTTATCGTTAAACTATAACGTTAATTTATTGCGTTTGCCACTGTCACAGTTTTATGTTACTATTTACGACTTGTCCATTGTAATCTGCATTTACTTTGCTGGACCAGCGATTGACAACGATCATCGAGATCATGGGAGTAAAAGAGAAATTATAAAATAGCTGCTTTAATTAAAAGCTGCAACAGTTTAATTAATTATTTTTAAGTTGCCAGCACAATATGTTAATTGTGCTTGGTCTTCCTTCGCCAATTAAATCCGTAGGATGAAATTTTTAATTAACCACAGGCTTCTTCGCCAAATTCAATTAACGATAACAACTTATATGACACAGTTCAAATTCCTGGAATAAAAAAAAAGAAACAACACATCACTAAACTACGCAATGCACTTCAAAACAATACACACAAATTAACGCCCGTGTTAATCAGCGCTTTTTAATCCAAATATTAGTCGATTATATTGCTCGGGTTATCGGGAAGACGGGATCGGGAATTTATTTCGTTTAGTTTTGGTTAAACCCGACGAGGCGTCTCTTCAGAGTATCCTTTTCTTCGCTGTTGCACACGGACGTTAGTTTTTAGTTCTTTTCCTGTGAGATGTTCTTGCGATTGTTAAACGGGGTAGGGTTAAAATAAGGGCGAGCGAATGTTTTAAGGGCCACCACCAGAACTGACTTTAGTTAAAAAAAAAAACAATTGTAAAAGTTACGTATGTACCAGGGGTACGTTTCAAACTGTGACTTACATCTGCAGGCGAATTTACGACGCCGATATTGTAACCAACGGTCACTGCTGAACCTACAGTCGTCGAAACGCCGGCTAATATTAATAACTTTGTCCAACGCCCTCGACTTTTCTTAGTCACTTCCTGAAAATTAGCACACTAGGGTTATGCAGTCAAAGACAGGCAAAAATTCATGATGTTGCTTCGTCAAAATTGCACATGGGGATGTGTGGAATAATCCCGTGCATCATTGTCATCATCATCATGATCCTCATGATTAGGCGCGCACTGATCCCTAAAAAAATGCGAAGAAAACACATGCATATTCTTATAAATGCATTATTTCTTCCAATGGCGTTGCTCCATATGGGAAAACTGGATCAAACGAGTTTATTCTAGTACAAAGTCTCTATTTAATAGAAAGAAAAAAATTGCTATGCCATGAAAGAGACGCATCTACAGTTAAAAGCGAAAGTAATGTCCCCCCAACAAAAGCTTAAATTGTAGACTAATCCCTTCTGACTACTATTACGAGTATTAGACGGACAAGCAGCGTCCATAAGGGATACGATTTGGGAGACATTACTTTTACATTTCACTGTACTATACCATAGTTCATGTCGATGGAAGAAACAGGTGATCTAAGAGTTCAAATCTAAATCTAAATAACGCAAATTGAAGATTTTATTATAACAACACCGCACATGAAATAACAAAATAAAAAACGTTTATTTTATTACGATCGAGCATCGAAAAAACTGAACATTCATGGTTTTTTATATTATTTGCAAACTTCGGAATTAAATTTTTATATACAGGGTGTCTCTACGCTATGTGGACTTGGCTTAACCACAAATTCCTGGGCTCAAAACTAAGACGATTTAAAACCAACTTCTCTATGTACAGGGTGACTGCTAATTATCCTACGAGCAGATGGACGACGTAAGTTTTTTTTTATAGTTTTATGATACGGCGGCATGGCATCGTGAACTTGACCTTTAAGTGGAATTTTACGTCAACTCCGCTTTTAGGTCTACCACCGTCACCGTGAATTTCGAACGAAATACGAATATTTACTTGAGAAATGCGTGAATTAGATTATTCCATACAAAGGATAACGGCGGCCCCACCTTTGAACACCTGCTCTGACAAGTAAACAAATAAATCACTAAAACGAAAAACAATTCAAATCGTCGTTTGCACACTTGCGTTCCTGTTGCGAACGTCAGAATGTTCCTTTGTGTTCGTCGAAAAAACAAATCTCTTTGGTTCGCGGCGACTAGCTCGTGCGCTGCTCTAGAACAGTTCATAAATATCGTACACGCTTGACTGATTGTTGAATTTTATGTTCAATTACATGTTCGGCGCAGCTTAGCACCAGCGATGTTTAAACCAGCTGCACATAATAAGCTTTATTGTTTTGTTTTCGTTTGCATGAAACGCAAACTATTGTCTAGATTTCCAAACAAGCCCAGCAATTTACATTTTCTCGTAATCGGTGGCATTCACGTGCGCAATTTGATCAAAAATTGTATGCGTAACAAATTAATTAACAAACAATCATTTATAAAATCCAGTTATTTTAGAATTTACTAATAATTACGTCTCGTGAGAGAAGCAACTCAGATTGCCGTTCCCAGCTGTTAAACGTGTAATAAAACGAACTGAGATGTGTAGTAAATATAAAACTTTTATAGTCAGCATTTATAAAAAAAAAAAAAGTGGAGTCGTATTTTGTACGCAACGTAGGAGCTTGATTTTGGTGTAATTTATTAATTAATTATAAACTATTTATATTTTTTTAAACATTTTCCCATACTTTAGGACATCGTTTCTTTTAATGGTTCCATTTTGTCGGATTAATTAACAGTCACCCTGTATATCCAAACATTATTTTATTTTATTGTAGTAGTCTATTGAAAATTACAAATATCATCTGAAGATGTCATTTACTTTCCTTTAGACCCTTATAATAGGGTATCATCCAAATTGACCCAAGTACTCTTTCCTTACGAGTAAAATTAATTTCTTTTTTACGAACTTGTGCAAGCATTTTAGAGACACGCTGTATACTAGACTATGCTTCTTCATCTGCGTGGAACGCATATAGAAGATGCCATTGTTTCTATAGGGTGTATCCTAAAACGTTACACTTTTTTAACTGTAATGGATGTCGCAAACTACGGGAGAAATGTTTTAAAAAAATATTTTAATTAATTAATTAAAAAAATTACGCCAAAATCAAGTTGCGGCACACAAAGTGACCTTGAGACACATCTCAATTCGTTTTATTACACGTTGGAAACTGTAGTCTGGAGTTTTCTTGTACGCGACGTAATTATTAGTAATTTCTAAAATAACTGAAATTACGTATGAAATAAGGACAACAAATTTGCAAATAATTATGTAAAGCTGCCTCATCCACAAGAAAAAACGCAAGGATTTAAATTTAGTGATCGCGGGGGTAAATGTACGTCCCACGGCGATACGTATTGCCTGTTCTTGTTTATATGTATACAATTTTTGATCAAATCGCGTACGTGAATGCCCAATATACTTTTCAGGTAAGTTTTTTAATTAATTGCAATTTGTTCATAGAATTTTTCCCGTAATCTGCGACATTCATTCTGTTATGCGTTCTTCTCTTTTTGGCAGAACAATTGTCAGCCGCCAGTCACCCTGTATATACGCGTTTTAGACGGGGAAATACATGCACAATTGAATGTTTGCAAGAAATGTCTTTCCCGTACATTTTGAGGAAACCTTTTAAAAGGGCGCCAAAATATGTATTGCGCAAGGGCGTTCGACACAGTGAGCCTGAAAATGGTTTACATAAAGCTTTGCCAAAATAACAAACGCACTATAAAGAAAAAGAAGATAGTAATTCGATATTTCTTTCCGTCCCATTTATTCTCAGAAATCTATGAGGCTCTACCGAATACCCCCTTTCACATCTTTTTTTTTTAATTGCAATCGAAATACCTATCCACTTGCTTACGAACGCGTTGAGAGAAGTGATCGGAACCTTATCTTCACTTTACCTCAAGTTTTACATAAAAATTTTAAAGTTGGTAGAGTTAAGAATGTTATAAAAATTTATGAAAAGTTTACATACAGGAAAAATAGAAAAAGAAATGCATATACATATTGCTGTGATATTACCAACGTGAGGGGCAACAAATTCCATACACAACATTACATAATTGGCGCCCGACGCGGGGCGCAAATAACCCAATTAACTACACAAAAATTGACGCCCAATGTGGGGCGATTTGAAATATCAATTCGTATCGAAAATTAACCAAATCAAAATCAGAAAATAAATAAAAAAATGGTAGAGAGAATGACGAGATCAACCACCAAGGGAGAGGAATCGGAAAAAATACCAGAGAATAGAAAGGAAATAAGAGAAGTTATACAGACGAAAACAAAAGTCGAAACAAAACAAAAAAGAAAGAATATATAAAAACAGATGTACTAGCCATGATGATGGAAGAAATGAAACAAAATAATGCAAAATTAGAACAAAACAACGCGAAACGAGAACAAAACAACAGAAATACACAAAAAGAGAAAAATTAGAAGAAATTATTGCAAAACAAGAACAAAACAGTGTAGAAATTAGACAAGATAAGATAGAAATAGAATAGAAGAAGTAAATAAGAAAACGGATGAGAATAGAAGAGAACAAGAAAATTTTAATGCTCAAGAAGTGGGTTGGACAAGGAATTAACAAACGAAGCAAGAAATATTAAAGAAGAGATGAATTAAAATATAATAAATATAAGGGAGATCATACAAAAGAGAAAAAACTTAAGAAAATGAGAACAATAAAAAGACTAAAAGAACTCGTCCTGAAAAAGCAAAATCCACAAAATAATTGGCGCCCAACGTGAGGCGCAAATAACCCAATTCCAATTACAGTATGTAAAGGATTTTCCATTAGGGACGACGCATTTTATTTATAAAATAAAACACAGACGTCATGAGAAATTTAAGATAATTTTTAGTTCGGTGTAAAGTACAGTTATTGATGGAACAGAACATCATTCAAATGTCTTCCACAGAAGCGCTGACAGAAACCCAAATTTCCATGACTTTTCGCATAAATTAGGTTGCAGGTTTGTTGTCGTAAACTAACAACTTACTTAACATGACCCCACAGAAAGAAGTCTAGGGGGGCGTTAAATTGCACGACCGAAGACGATCCATTTCTGGAAATAATTGATTCACCAAACTTTGGTTAAACGAATTCATTCCTGTTCAGTGGAGGACATTTCAATGATTTCATGTTCCATCAATAACGACATTATCAAGTAAAGAAAAACAAAACAAAAAGTTAAAATTGATGCTCAGTGTAATTAGAAAAATAGAATATTTTCTGTCTTTTGTTCGATAATTCGAACGCTTCGAAAATGCGGATCAACAATGCAATTATTAGTGTCTTTGTAAATTCCCGTAAGAAAATAATCAAACGATTTTGATGTTGTAAATATGAAAAACCTGAAAAATCAAGTTAATGTAATCTAATTAATTAATTAAATGTTCAATGACGAAAAGTGTTAAAAATACGAGCGATACAAAAAAAAAACACTGCAGGTGTAAAAAAATAAAAACCTAAAAGACAAAATTAAAAAAATTAAATAGGTTCCACACCGTATATTAATCGTTTATTTCTTGAACCCCCGTAATCGATTCAATAACATTGTGTAGCAATCACATTAAAACATGTAAAAAAAAAAAACACTTTCTTATAAACAAAATTGCACGAGATTTCCTCGGTATTTTTTTTTTTATTTTAACTTTCGGAAAATTAACATACCTGTGCGCTCATAGAAACTTTTTTTTTTAATTTAAAAAACCGCAATGCATGGAATTAATTATCAAGGTCAATGAGTGACTGAAAATGCTGAAAACGTGTATGTACCGACACTGCAGACATTATTCTTTAACGTCAGCGTTATCGATTCAAGTAAAAAAAAAAAATTGCAAACATGAGCAAATTACCTTGGCATTTATTGGTGAAATCATGACGCAACTTCAACGTACACTGCAAGTGCAATAATTTTAGTACACCCCCGTCCAAGTAAAACTAAAGATGCGCGTTTGCGTCAGGGGGTTTTATCCACGCCTTATCAAAATTCAATTTAGATTCTTCACAATCACGAAAAGTTAATTGAAACTTGTATCTTTGTTCTTCGTTATCACCGCCACACTCAATTCAAAACACAAGCGACTGTAAATAAAAGTCGTAGAGCCGCGCACTATTAAAACACAATAAGCTAATTTTCTATTGGGTTGCATGAAAAGGTTCTTACGTCAATGATAATAGTATTAACATTAATTTGCGGTTTACTCTTTGTGCGAATGGATGTAAACGGAAATATGTATTAAATGAAACAAGTGCTAAAAATGTGTAAAATTCACTTTATTACATATCATCGCCATAAATTACAAAATGGACGGAATTTATTTAGAAAAAAAAAAAATTGTTAGATTAGTGGTGATTGATGTTCTAGAATATTTAACGCTTTTTTTTAATAGTAACTGCTGAATTCATCAAATCCGTCAATTAGTCAAATTTAATTTTTTTTAAATTTATTAATAACAATTTATACAGGGTGACTGACAATTATTCTGCCAAAAAAAAACTACTAAGAGGAAGGATGTCAGAGATTACGAGAGAACTGTTTAAAAAATTCTGTTAAACAGTTTATAATTAATTAAAAAATTACCCCAAGATCAAGTTGCGGCGTTCTATAAATGCGACATCTCAATTTGTTTTATTACACGTTGGGAACTGTAGTTTGAGTTTTTTTTTTACGCGACGTAATTAATAATTTCTAAAATAACTGGAATTGCGTATGAAATAAGGATAACAAATTCGCAAATAATTATGTAAAGCTGCATAATCCACAGAAAAAAACGCAAGGATTTAAATCTGGTGATCGCGGGGGTAAATGTACGACCCGTAACGTCCGAGGGTGCTACGTTTTGTTTGTTGGTTTGGTTTATGTGTTACGCATACAATTTTTGAACAAATCGCGTACGTGAATGCCTGTCACAGAAAATGTAAATTGTTGGAGTTGTTTGGAAAATGCGAAACGATTTATCAGACCTGAATTTTTTTTTTTTTGTGTATCAGGCTACGTTATGTGCAAGTGTTTTAAATGTCGGTGGTGAAATGCGCAGTTTTTAATCAAATCGCGTACGTGAATGAATAAACAGATTACGGGATTACGTTTAAAAAAATTCTAAGGAACAGTTTATTAATCAATGCTAATTAAAAATTAACGAAGAATTTAATTCAAAGTCGAACACGCGAAAGAAAGTTGCAAACGCGTCTTGAATTTGTTAAACTTTTAATAAATTTGTGTTACTAATAATTCGTCACACACAAAACAAAATTACAATAATTAATAGATTACGAAGGTATTTATTAATTCTAATGTTTTCAATTCTGGTTGTCAAGAAATGTATATGTACGGAATCATTCGTTTCAGGTGATTTGCATTTGTTTTACACGGCAACGGTTGCTAACCTAAAAATTCCATTTAAAGGTCAAGTTCACCATGCTACGCCGCCGTATCATAAAACTATAAAAAAAAACTTTATTTATTTCGTTCATTTGTTCTTCTATTTTTTAACTAGAGGGGCATCGTTGTTTTGAGGCTACTTTTTTATTAATTATTTCTCGAAAACTAAAATACTGTAGGACATCGGTTCTTTTAGTGGTTTCATTTTGTCGGATAATTAACAGTCACCCTGTACATTCTTTTTACTTTATTTTTGGTTATAAGTAAGGCATCGAGCTCTTACCACATTTACCAAATATTGGTACATTTTTTTTTACCTTCTCCTTAATTGTAACAAGTTGTTTAATTACTAGTCATTGACCAAATTATTATTTGTTTTCTCCTTCTGTTTTCTCTTCAATTTTTTTTAAACTAGTAGATTAGTAGGCACCGTTTTAAACAGTCATATATTTTACAATTTTTTTTCACTGATTCAAATTTCTTAGAAGTTTTATTAAAATATTAAATTTTTGCAGGAAGCCAACGATTTGAACACAATTGTTACATTACGTGATGCAAATTCTGTTTTTTTTAGACTAATCACGCCATCTATGTAGCCATGCAAAGATTCTAGTACTTTCCAGACTCGCCCTAGATGGCGGTAGAAGTTGCTGAAACGTTCGCAGGTTATTCCACGCTATTCTCGAAAAAATGAATTAGTATAAAAGCCAGCGGCGGCGCGCGATTTAAATCAATTGTTACTCCGTAAGCGAAGTGTGAATTTAGCGATTAGTAGAACGATTAAGTTCTAAGCCACGTTTGTAGCTAGGCAAAGATTCTAGTACTTCCAGATTCGCCCCAGATGGCGGTAGAATTCGCTGAAACGTTATTCCACGCTATTCCGAAAAAATGAATTACTATAAAAGCCAGCGGCGGCGCGCGATTTAAATCAATTGTTACTCCGCAAGCGAAGTGCAAATTTAACGATTAGTAGAATGATTAAGTAATAGAAGTGTTATTTATTAGACAAGTGCAGCTCGTTGTTATTGCACTTTCATTGTGTTGAGCGATCGCAGAGGTTACAGTGTTTTTAAAATAAACGGCAATTATAATTTGTTTTTACGCATTCTTTTGTTTTAACATTTTTCCTTTTCTTACACATTTTTTTATCGGTAAGCCAACGATATGAATGCGTAGCAGTATTTTTTTACAGTGACGAGACATTAAGCTACTGTTTTTAATATTTTTGGTGATGATCAGAGAGCGGCCAGTTTTAGATTTTTGATACCAGAAATCAGAATGGTTATGGTTTGGATGACCGGAGGCAAAACCTAAGGTTATCCGCTCTCCGGTAATGATTCATGTTTTCTCCTACTTTTAACTTATTATCAGACTTCGGACGTTTCGAAACGTTGCCGTGGCTACGCAATGAGTGAGCACTTTTCATTGGTCCTCGTATTGCGTAACCATGGAAACATATTTTTCTTTATTAATAAACAGTCGATTTCCAAGAGCGCCATTACGTCATCGTTATTTTTTGTTTAGAATGACGTAGTATTGTTTGCTTCATTTGTTATGCAAAGCCAAACGACAAATAGAAAAAACAATTGAATTTCTAATTTCAACGGAAATTACGCCGTCTAATTGCTCAAGTACCTTCACATGAGCGCTAAATTATACAGAAGGAGAATCAACAACATACACATAGAGAATATTAATTATTAATTTATTAATTACGAAAAAATTATTGTGATCCACTAACAAGCGAAACAATGCCCAAAAACAAATGAATCAGCAGACAGTAACAAATGAATCGATGACATTAACAAATGTATCACCAAATCGTAATTTTGTTTTTGGAATAACTGACGATGATAAATTTTGTTTAAAAATATTTTAAGATCTCTGAGGCAGTCAGTTAATTAAATATTTAATTATTTTGTTGTTTTATCTTTTAATTAATTTTCGCCGTTTGATTTCATCAACTTGTTTTTAATTTAATTATTTCTTTTGGCGAACAACTCAGCAGTTTCGTTAAACTTATTATTATTATCGGAATTAATTCGATTTTCAAAGGTCTCGACACCACTAATCATAATTTTAATTAATAATATTGACACAAAGACATTAATTATAAAAATATGACTAGAACATGTTTGCTTATAGGAATTACGTGCTTATAAAATAAAATCGAGGTCGTGCAAGTTAATACTTTCTGTAAAAAATGACGTCGCCCACTATGAACAAGTCGTTGAGGGTTGGTAGCACTGAACCGAACGCAAAAATCCACCAATACCAACCACACTGCCAACTATCAAAGATGAAATAGAACAGTATTGTACAGGCTGACGCGTGACAAACAATTGCTGACGGTTTAGTTAAGGAAATAATATTTTTGTTCATTTTGTTTTCTAGATTAAAAACAAAAAGATTTCGTAACCGGCAACGAGTTTAAAGTTGGCAGCCCTGCAATTCATTTACATTAAAATAAAACAAAGCAATCCTCAAAAAACTTTTAAATCAAAGTTAAATACGTGGGCACTTTCTTAATTTGTTTTTAACTTTTTGTTTGCTCGCGTGAAACAATCACTTTTTTATGAACTGCAAGCAAACAACTTTGTACATTAATTGTGAGCATTAACAATGCTGCATTGTCTGTGATTCTAAAAATTGCACGTTGTTTCGTACCCTTGCCATTATTCGAAAACGTTTGGTTTTTATTTTCCTTCCCCCCTCGCCACTTAATTTTTGCAAATTTCTATCTAAAAAATCACAATTTTGTTTTTCGATTTATTTTAAGCGACTGTCGAATGTGATTTTTTCTTCGAATTTTCTAAAAATAAGGATACAGAGCAAAGCAGAGGTCGAATCGAACATGGTAACTCCGGTGAGGAAAGCCAACATTTCAAAAACAATCATCCCTAACGTCACGCTCAAACCAATAATCAGCCTGCAATCAAAATCGTTCAGTCACTTAACGAGCGGTCCCTGTATAAAAAAAAAATAACAAATCGGCACTCACCGGGCACCATTATGCTAGAGGTGAGTTAGACACAAATACTTTTGGCTTTTCTTTGTAAAATCGAGGCCGGGAAAATTAGATCAAGCGGTTGTCGAACAATTAAAGAGAAAAACAAAACTTTTCAGCTAATCTTTAATCTTTCATTTAATTTATAACTAAAATAAATAAATATTAACTTATATTGTTATTGTCTGTCTCCGAAACTCCTGTGGTCCTAGAGTTAAAACAAAATAACAAAAAAAACATAATCTTCATTGCTTAAGGCGCCATGATGCAAGCGCATGTACAGTCATAATTAAAAGTAACATCTCCCCAATGAAATTTTAAGTCGGGATCTGAAAGCTAAATGAATACTCATCTCATGTTTTTAGTTTGTCTTTGTTTACCTCCTACTTATACATATATATGTATATATATAAAATTCACAGGGAAGATATTCCTTTGATTATCAATCTTCAAAATCATGGACACTCGAGCTTTAACTTCGAATTCGCGCTTCGTTTGTTTAACTTAAAAACGAAAAACGAAAAGAAATAATTTTCCACAAGTACGTGTATGCTTGATGCAGATTAATTATTGCATTGTTAAGGACACACGTGCGTGATTTATTGCGATTCTAAAAGGCGTGAAACGACGACTTTTCTATAAATAGGCAGACGGTCGAGGGTTCACGTGGCGGGCGTAAAAATAGCATCGCATTTAACCCCCACGGGTCAGACTCGTGAACCCAATTGGGCCCAGAATTTGACACGTCATCGGGAACTCATCTACATCACGAGATAGCAAAGTACATACGAAGCAGTGTGATTTAATTAATAATCAATCTAGTTGAAGCCATAAAACCAAAGAAGATAAATTATCCCGCTTATAAATCTTAAAAATTATTTTTTCAGAATCTTATCAGATTTTTGCCAGTTTTTGTTCAGTTTCACATTGATAGACAAAACTACTTCTAAAGTAGAAGCAGTTTTAAACAAGAATTAATTTTTACACGCAAGAAAACCTTGAAAAACTGACGTATAGAAAAAAATCCTCGTCTAGTATCATACTAGTTATTACTATGGCTTCATTAAAATAATAAATAAATGGAAACTTACAAGGGAAGTATCCCAACCCGAAAATTCAAACAAATTTGAAATTTTGTGGGTTAGTAGTTCACCTTAGGGTAAGCACGGAGCCATTTTTTTTATCGGCCCAAAAACGCTTTAAGCGGGGAAAAGCACCCTTCGAAATTTCTGCGATTTTCGGTTTTCTGCGAATAACTCGGTAACCAGCAAAGATAAATATTTTAATTATATGGCAAAATACTTGTCTTTCAATGCTCTATCACATATGTAAAAATTGCCACTCCTTATAGTTTGAAAATCAAAACTTACCCCCTATAATCCCAATCTGGGAAGTCAAAAAAATAATTCACTGCTCTGGGTGAGTAGTCCACTTCGGGTGGAGTGCAGCTAAATTTTTTTAACACTCGAAAAGAATTTTTAGGGGATGAAAACACATCTCATATTTTCTATGATTTTGAGTAGTTGGTGATCTTAGTACCAGAGCGCTTAAATATTATTAATATTACATATCAAAGTATTAATTTAGAAGTGGTTTATGAAAGTCATATTTAAATCTTAACTTCCATTACATTTCAGAAATCTAGACATATCTTTATCACATTACTAATGTAACGCACATATAAGTACAGGGTGGGCCAAATTCGACACTTTTAATAGGAAACACCTATTTTTAGAAGAGTTAGACAAAAACTGACCTCGATCCCTGGAGCTCGATTTTTAAGACAAAGTTAATGGTGAAAACCGCATTTCGATATCTTGTACCGCTTAGGAGCTACAGGGCGTTTCTCAAAATTCTACGATTTCTAAAAATCTCTTACAGTACTTGCATTTCTCTTGAATTTTACTATCTCTATAAAATAGACTTAGGGAGATAATTAAACTTGCACGAAAACTACGAGAAATACGACATGTTATAATATTTATACCAACTCAAGACTTCATGAAGTGCAAGTGTATGTGTGTACTGAAGATGACAGCGTAGCTGCCGAAATACGTATCTACGGATACAATCTATTTTGATTTATATTTAAGGATATTGTGAAGGACTTGTGAAGAAAACGAGGATACGACTGCAAGGTACCTAAAATCCATCATAAACAATAAAGATATAATAATAAACACGATGAAAGAAGAGATTGAGTTATTGAAAGAAAAAATCGAGCTACTACAAATATTAAATGACAACAATATTCGTCGTAAACGGACGCCCTCTGTTATCGATAAGCCTGAAAATAACGTCACAATGCAAAATAAAATCTCCAATTGGAATACTTCCTCGGAGAAGAAACCTGCACCCGCCAAAGAAATAAAGAAACCTAGCAGTGATGAAAACAATAAAAAGCATCAAGAAACTTATGCGCAAATATTAGAAAGTAAACAAAAAAAACGCATGGAAGACATAATCAATCTTGACCCAAGCAATAAAGTTAAAAATAAACCTAATATTACAATAGTAGATCCAAATAATGACAGTTTGGACTTTACTACGGTAACTCGTCGAAATAAGAATCAACGAAAACAGCCGTTAGTAGTAAGCACAGGAAATTCAGGAAATTTCCGAGCCGCGGAAAAAATGACGAAACTCTTTATAGCACGAATAGAAAAAGGCACATCAACAGAAAAAATCAGAGAGCACATTAAAGGAATTCTCAAACACGATAAATTCGAATGCACCCAAATCATTTTGCGAATGGGTAATACAAACTTTATATTAAATATAAATTCCAATGAATACGAACGTATAAGAAATCCCGAATACTGGCCAATGGGAGTTGAAATTAGCAAATACATCTTCCCTCGTCACCAAGGAACTCAAAATTTTCAACCACAGGCCTGCCGAACCAGTATGGAGTAACGTCCGATCCAACGACTACTAAATTATTCAATATACTACATATAAATATACAAAGCCTAACGAATAAAGTAGGAGCTGTTGAAGTCTTAACACAAGAAAAAGACGTGTCAGTAATCTGCATATCCGAACATTGGCTTCAAGACGCAAATTATAACATGTATACAATCAGTGGTTACTCACAAGCAGCCTGCTATTTCAGAAAAAACGCAAAACACGGAGGCGTATGCATATACACACGCAACAATATTAAATATAAACATATTAAGTACGTAACCGAGCAGTCCATCGAGTTTGTTTGCGAGCTGACTGGTATATATCTTTTTGAAATAAATTTAATTATTATCACAACCTACCGCACGAATGACACAGACATAAACACTTACATTTCAGTAATGCATACAGTATTAGAATACATTACAAATAATTACAAAAATGATGTCAAAATAGTTATAGCTGGCGACTTCAACGCTAACCTAATGACGGAAACAAAAGAATTCATCGAAATTCGCAACACTTTCCTTTCATATGGTCTTCAACATACAATAGACACTTACACAAGATGTGCAAAAAACTCCAAGTCGTCTATTGATAACATATACACAAACATCTGTGATTATAAAGCGGTGTCATTTCCAGCAGCACTTTCTGATCACGATGCACAAATGCTATCGATACAGAACAGCAATGATGAAGGTGTGAGATTGAAAAAACGAATATTCTCGCAACGGGCGTATGAGAACTTCCAGGGCTGCACTTTCTCAAGAAACATGGAACACAGTATATACTGAAACAGATCCAAACTTGAAATATGACAACTTTGTTGAAATAGTAAAAACTTACTTCGAAAAATCTTTCCCTTCCAAAAATATCCAAGAAAAAAAGCACAAATCCGTCAATCTATCCCATGAAATCCGGGAAATAAGAAATACCTACCATTTTATACACGAAGTATATGAAAAAACTCGAGACATTAAAACTATATTGAGCAACTACAGACAGTTTTATTTGAAACGTTTGGAAGAAGAAAAGAAAAGAAGAAACCTAGAAATAATCGAGAAAGCACACAACAAGACTAACAGCGTTTGGAACATTATTAAAAAAGAATTAAACCAACATAAAATCCACCCCACACAAGGACCATCGAGTGAAGAATTAAATCAATTCTTCAGCAACGTTGGCTCCGAATCAATCAAGACCCTGCCTGTAGCTAATTCTACATACGATAAAATTGTGGTGCAAAATCCGCCAATGACATCCCTCTACTGGGCACCAGTCACAATGAATGAGATAGAAAACACAATTAAAGGACTTAACCCTTCGGTAACACCGGACGTCTATGATATGAATGTCAAATTAATTCAGAAAGTAAGAGAATACTTATCGGGGCCACTCATGGATATCATCAACACGTGCATGATTGAAGGAGTTTTTCCCCAGAAAATGAAAAGGGCCAGAATTATACCCATATACAAAAAAGGCGATCCAAATTGTCTGGCAATTACAGGCCAATATCTATATTACCAGTATTTTCAAAAATTTTCGAAGCGATTCTCTCGAAACGGATGCTAGGATACTTGGATAAACATGATTGCATATGCGAAAATCAATATGGTTTCCGAGCCGGAAAAAACACCACTGATGCCGCAGTCTCAATTGTTAACTTCGTATGCGAAGCATTAGAAAACCGGGAAATCTGCGAGGCAATCATGTGCAACCTAAGTAAAGCATTTGACTGCGTGCAACATGATATCCTGCTTAATAAGATGGACCAGTACGGAATAAGAGGCAACGCCCTAAAACTAATTGACTCCTATTTGAGTAACAGAGAACAGCTTGTTGACTTCAAGGGCGAAAGATCACAATTATGTAAAAACACATATGGAGTAGCTCAAGGTTCACTACTGGGTCCACTATTCTTCACGATCTTTATTAACGATCTTCCGGCGAACATCTCAGAATACACAATATTATATGCAGACGACACTATTAGTGAGAGATCGAAACAAAGATATTGTAAAACAAAAAGCAGACTCCGTTTTTAATGAGGCGTATGTATGGTTTTCAAACAATCGGTTATGTCTAAATAAGGATAAAACTGTAAAAATAAATTTCACCAGCGACAGACGATCAGAAACAGACAACCTAGGAAGCGCCCGTTTCCTAGGCCTCAATCTAGATAGCAGAATGACATGGAAAACCCACATAGATCTACTATCCATCAAATTATCCCAGGCTACATTCGCTATTAGACGAATAAAACATCTCATTAACACCGAAGCTGCAATTACCACCTATTATGCAATATTCCATTCGAGAATGATATACGGACTGAAGGCATGGGGAAAATCCGCTCATACTAAAAACATCTTCACCCTACAGAAGAAGGCTGTAAGAAGCACTGCCGGTGTAAGCTGGAGTACCCACTGCAAACCTTACTTCAAAAAATTTGGAATCCTGACCCTTCCAAGTGTCTACATTCTAATTCAACTGATAGCCGCAAAAAAGGAGAGTCCTAAACTAATAACTAGAGGAGAAAAAATGCAGTACACTTTAAGAGATTACGATAATATTAATATCCCGAACCACAGAATAGTAACTACAGAGGTTCAACACTACCACTTAAAACTATTTAACAGAATCCCAAAAACCTGGAGAAACCAACCCATGAGTTTATTTAAGAAAAATCTAAAGAAATTCCTCACCGAGCAATGCTTCTGCAGTATTGATGAATTTACAGACTTTAATTTCACTAAACAGTAACGAAAATATTTAATATTTAATATATTTATATTTTGTATCCTATACTTTATATTTTGTAGTTTGTATCCTGTAGTTTGTATTATGTTTCATTTTCTATATTTTATATTTCGTAGTTTATATCTCATATTTTGTATTCTATATTTTATATTTTGTATTGGAATTCTGTATCCTATAACTGTGACGTTACCATGCTAGAGAAGTTATCTCTCTTTTGTATGATATAAATATATTATTATTATTATTATTATTATTATAAACTTTTTTGATTTATATTTACTTTCTTGATTTGTTATTTCTAAACCACTGTCTTATTTACTAATATTAAATGTTAAAGTGTTTTATAGATATTGGCGAAAATTCAGAAGCAGCGATTAATCTTTACTATGAGTGGTATCCTGAAAGATGTCAATCCTTCAGAGATATATTCTTGAGATTTAAAAACAATTTAATAAATTTTTAGGCATTTAAACTGATAAAAACTAAAAATTATGAATCTCAAAACGGAAATAAAGAATTAAAGGAGATCATAGTTTTGGGAGAAATTGAAAATGACCGATGCCAGTTGGAGCAAACATCTTAGCAAGAACTTCTGCAATAGGAATTTTAAAGAAACAAAGATTCTGACCTTATTAAATAAGAAAAATGCAACACTACCAGTCCTTGAATTGGTGATGTCAACTCAAACCACAACAAAACGGAATCGTTTATGTTTAGTACAAAATGGCCGACAATTTGATACTTTATGTAATTTTTGCGCAATTTCGATTACATTAGTGTTTATTCGTTATAACTTCGTTATATTTATTAAAAATAAAATAATATTTTTTATGGCTCATTGAATTTTCAAAAAATATTTAGCTATCATCATCCAAAGCCTACTTGAATGCTGCAAATGTAGGTGATTCATCTTCATTAATATATTGTGATGTATGTGGACGGTTCATGTTTAAAAATTCTAAAGTAGTATCGGTTTGCGCCTCAAAAGACGTATCTGCCATGCTTCTACTGATCAATTCGCAAAAAATATCGTGTAACTCTTGCTCCGTTCTTCTATTTTCATTATTAGTAAAATTGTACGTCAATATCAACAAATGATTAATGTTAACTGGATTTATTACTACCATTTTGCACGATATGAAAACTCAGTAAACTGAAAAACTACAAACTGCACAGATTTCCTTTTCGATCAATTTATATATAACGGCAAAGGTTCGTTATCAGTCACATGATATCTTGAAGTATTAATAATTATGTACATCTCATGCACTTATATAAAACTCTTTTATCAATTTTATTAATTAACACGCGTTTATAGATTGACAATGAGTGTATTGATTAACTTATTGATAATTTTAATTAGAAAAAATAAGACAAATCACGTGCAAAATGAGTAATACCTGATACTGCACAAATGAATAAAAAACTTCAAGTACTATCATTATTTAAATCATTTTCTTGCTAATAAAATAATTTCAATGTCAATATTTTGCTGTTAATTTTTAATTAGAACCTTATCAAACTAGACAATCTTGAAAAATATGAAGCTGCACAGGAAGGTTCCGATCCAAGAACTAAAAATCAAAGAAAGTATGAGACGTGTTTTCATCCCCTAAAAATTCTTTTCGAGTGTTAAAAAAATTTAGCTGCACTCCACAGAAAGTGGACTACTCACCCAGAGCAATGAATTATTTTTTTGACTTCTCAGATTGGGGTGGTAGGGGGTAAGTTTTGATTTTCAAACTATAAGGAGTGGCAATTTTTACAGATGTGATAGAGCATTGAAGGACAAGTATTTTGCCATATAATTTTATCTTTGCTGGTTACCGAGTTATTCGCAGAAAACCTAAGGTGAACTACTAACCCACAAAGTTTCAAATTTGTTTGAATTTTCGGGTTGGGAGACTTCCCTTCTTAGTGACACAATAGCAAACAATTGGTATTATTAGCCTTTTTCAAAGGAAAGAGCGACATGACCTAATTTTATATAAAAACATTTAAAGGGTGGCAGCGACGTAGGTTTAAAATCGACGCATCCAAAGTTTTTACTTATTATTGACTATTTTGGGAATGTACACCTACAGTGCGATTTTTAATGACCGGTTGATTAAAATTTACCGCCACACTAAATTATTATTACGTTGGCAACATCCGGTTCTATCACTCAACTTTATCATTTTTTTTCGATATAAAAATAGTAAAATAAAAAGAAATAAAACATCAAAAGTGCGCCCATGGAAAACCAAACAAATAAAATTAACTAAATTAACCAATATTTGTTCATCGTAGCCACATTTAAAACGTGAAGCACACTAAATACTATGGCGCCAAATTCAAAATATCCTCCATCATTAAAAAATCACACTGTAGGTATTTCAAGTGAAATTTCCACATCTAATCGCTCTGTAGATGTACCAATACTTAGTTCATCAATTTGTCACTAAAATAGACCGACTCAGAAAGCAACTGCAAAACACTTCTGCGAATAATAATTAAAAATAGCAGTAGCATTATAAAAACAACGCATTTTATAAAAGCAAAACAAAATACTGAATTTCAATGAATACTAAACAGCACTCATACATTGTAATTACCTAGAAATAAGTCTCACAGTTCTAAAAACAACTTCAAGTTATACTGCTTAATTTTGCACGAAAATAAATAAACACTTAATTCTAAGGATGTGTTTGGCAATAGTTCAAAAAATGAAAGAAACTTTAGATGTACTACTTCACTTGCATTCAGTAACAAAATTAAAGATTAAATAAATAATTTTTTTTTAATAACTTCAGCGTAGTTTATGATGAGAGAAAAGTGATGACTTGGACGCAAGAGCTGAAGGGCTAAAACTAGACACTCGAAAAGGGAGGGATTGCTTCACAAACAGCAAAAGTATTGACCCCTTTATGAAGAAGTCAAGAAATCTAATACTTACAAAGACAAATTAAGATTTTAATATGAGTAATAGTCACTCATACTAATAAAGCAGCTATCAGTTCGCTCATATCTTATCACCTATTATAAACGAGTAATTTGATTTCTGCATCTGGTGACACGAGTACCTTAAGACGCATTCTAATGACTCACTGTTTTTCCTGCGCCCGGAAAGCCTCTTCCGTATGGTTGTCCGGCAAACAAATTATCGCACTCTCTTGGGCACTCCATAGTAAAGTAGTAGTCACTGACAGATGAGCGATCAGAGTCAAGAACTTTGCTGGTACGAAAGTTCCAGAACCTTGCATGCCACCTTTCCCTACAAAAAGTGCAAAAAAGTGGTCGATCGATTGTTGGGAAGGCAGCGTTCTAAATTTACTTACTGCGACTTGGGAAACAAGGTCGTGCCTTTTTTTTTCTTTTGGAAAACGGTAGAGTAAGGTTGGGAACGCTCACAGGACGACAAGAGTCCAACTTATCGACGCACGCCAGACTCGCAGGATTTATACCTGCGCGTCCTGATCCTAACCTACAAACGTCACGTCAGCACTTCTAGCACCAGAACGATAAATATCGCCGTACCACAACAATAAATGCAATTTTCTTTTCTGTGATGAAGCGCTATTTAAATAAAACTCAAGTTTTCAAAGCGTTACATTTTTTTTATTACCTAGATTGGCAACACTGCATGATTTCATTTAAATGGAGGTGGCGTGATGGCAATTGGCAATCGATGTACGATGACGTCATTAGCTTATCAATGACGTCACAATGTCAATTTCATAATTAATATTTGTGTTAAGCAAATTAGTCTTTAATAAATTAGCTAATTCTGAGAGATTTCAAAACACGAACGCTTGGTACGTTTGTTAAAGTGGTTCTAAACAGTGTTGTGATTTAAAATTCATTTTTAGTACTACTGCCAACATTGAAAACGTAACAAAACTATGCCTGTTGGTAACAAAATTCAAACGCTGTTTTCTACTTTGGTTAAGTTGTGATATAAATAGCAAGTGTTCAATTGAACAGTTGATCAAGCAGTCTTTGAATTTCTCTTAACATTTGAGGTAGGTCTTGAATTAGATGATCAGAGTATTCGCTTTTTTTTACCTTACACATACTCTGAGTGCGCACTATTGCAACAAAAGAAACCACTAATAAATCAGATTATAAACAAGACACTACAACTGTTTGACAGCTGTCATCTGTTAAACGTCAATCGGTCTAAGAAGTCAGCTTACAGCGTTTTCGATTCACCTGCACTGTTATTAATTGTATTTTATTAATGTTTATTGCATCTCTGACATGTCCTATCCACCACCATGGCCTAAAGAATGAATAAAGTTATTATTATTATAAATGAATAATAAAGTTATTATTATTATTATTGTTTGACAGTTGCCATCTGTTAAACGTCAATCGGTCTAGAAGTCATTTTATAGCGTTTTCGATTCACCTGCACTGGTTGCACTAATAAGTCAGGTTATCAACAAAACAGTACAGCTGTTTGACAACTGCCCTCTGTTAAACGTCAATCTGTCTAGGAAGTCGCCTTACAGCGTTTTCGATTCACCTGCACTGGTTGCACTCAGAGTATTTGCATCTTGTTTTAACATCACGCAATAATACAAGATGAAAACGTTCTGAATCTTAATGCACACAAGTGCAGTGATCCGCGATCAATTCGCCTAAATCGACGATCTTCTTTTGTTTCTTGTTCATCTTTTTCTGCGTATTTACTCATTTAATGATGAAGGTGTTCTAAACGAAGTTTCTTCTTTTGTTTCCCGATGGTGATTTGATTTTCTTACACTTATTCCGTTGTAGAAACGATGATGTGCTTTTGTTTTTTTTTTGTTCACCTTATTCATGTTTTCACCACGTTTTTTGTTTCAGTTCTTTTTTGTCGATTTATGACATTTTTTATTTTGTTTTCTTGTCTATCTTGATTTACGATCAGTTGACCTAAATCGACGATCATCTTTTGTTTCTTGCTCCTCTTTTTCTACGTATTTAGTCATTTAATGATGAAAGTGCTCTAAACGAAGTTTCTTCTTTTGTTTCACAATGGCGATTTTATTTTCTTATACTTATTCCGTTGTGGAAACGACGATCTGCTTTTGTTTTTTTTTTTGTTCACCTCATTCATATTTCCACGTTTTTTGTTTCAGTTCTTCTTTGTCGATTTATGACATTTTTTATTTTGTTTTCTTGTCTATCTTGATTTGCGATCAATTGACCTAAATCGACGATCGTCTTTTGTTTTTTGTTCCTCTTTTTCTACGTATTTAGTCATTTAATGATGAAAGTGCTCTAAACGAAGTTTCTTCTTTTGTTTCCCAATAGCGATTTTATTTTCTTATACTTATTCCATTGTAGAAATGACGACCTTCTTTTGTTTTTTTGTTGAGTTTTTATTTTGTTTTCTTGTCGTTCTTGATTTACCATCAATTCGCCTACTTCGTCGATTTTTTTTTTTTGTTTTTTGTTCACGAAACTATTATAAGCGAAGTTTCTTCTTTTGTTTCCCGATGGCGTTTTGATTTTGTCATACTTGTTTCAGCTGTAGAAACGACGATCTTTTGTTTTTTTTTTGTTCAACCGTGTTCGTTTGAGGTCTTTGTCGATTTATTACGTTTTTTTTTGTAATTTTGTTTTCTTGTCAGTTTTGATTTGCGTCCAATTCTCCAAAAGTGTCTTCTGTTTTTATTTTTCTAGATTTTATTACACACTTATTTTTTGAATTTTTACTACTTTGTCTTCTTTTTTGTTTGGTCATCATTCTGTTCAAAGTGTTTTTTTTTTTTAATTAATTATTAATCTAATAAATTTTGCTGTAGAATCGATTGTCTTTTGTTTGTTTTTATCATTATTTAAATTTAATTATGTCGTATTTTTTTAGAAAATCCGTTATTTCTTTTGCTTTCTCGTCGTATTTTTCATTTAAAAGAAATTATGGATCTATTGTGTCAATTTCAATTTTAATTCATTTATTTATAAAATCGATTGTCTTTTGTTTTTTTTTACATTTTATTATTTCGTATTTTTTTTTTATTCTGGTTTTTCTTTTGCTTTCTCGTCGTTCCTTTCTTTTAAAAGAAATCGTTAATCTGGTGAATTGTGTTCGATTGTCTTTTGTTTTATGATTTTTTAAAAATTTTATTACTAATTTTTTTATTTTTTTATTGTTAAAAGAAATTATGAATCTATTGAATTGTGTCATAAAATCGATTGTCTTTTGTATTATTATTTTTTAAAAATTTTAATTTACTTGTTTTTTGAATTTTTATTAATTTTTTTTTGTTTCGTTATCATTCTTTTCAAATTATTTTTTTAATTTATTATTAATCTACTGATTTTGCTGTAAAATCGATTGTCTTTTATTTTTATTATGATTTAAATTTTATTATTTCGTATTTTGAAACATTCTGTTATTTTTCTGCTTTCTCATCGTTCTTTTCATTTCTTTTTAATTATTGCTCTATTAATTTCGTTATCGTAAATTCGATTGTCTTTTGTTTCTATTATTATAATTTTTTTTATCTTATTACTTATTTTTTTTTATTTTTATTATTTTCTTTGTTTTAACGTCGTTCTTTTCAAACGGTTTTGTTTCAAAATTTATTATTAATTAACTGAATTACGCTGGAGAATTTTCTTTCGTATCACAGGCTAACGCCATAAGAAAAAACGCAAGCAATTTCGCACTTACTCTCTGAATCGACAATTGGAGGCGAGGACAGAGTATTTCGCATATGCGGCATCGAGAAATGAGTAGTAAATTTTGAAATTGATAGAAACCACACCCATCTGCCATCTCGTGATAGCTATTCCTCATTTATTTAGGACTATATCTTAAAGCAAAATTTTTATATTTCACAAACAAAACGGAAATCTTATATTGCCGAGATAAAATTGAAAACGTGGCCTAAGACGTGTGAAACTCTGTCCTAGGCATAGAATTACGCGGGAAAATTTTCGTTCATATCACAGGCTGACGCCACAAGAAACCGCTATTCAGCAAGTTCATTCTTTTTCTTGTTGAATCGACAATTGAAGGCGAGGACAGAGTATTTCGCATACGCGACACCAAGAAATTGGTAGAATCCACACCCATCCGACATCTCGTGGTAGTTACTCCTCATTTAGAAGCTTCGCGCGGGACAGAAAAATTTAAATTTAATTGACTCACGTGATGTCGTCACCTTAAATCAAAATCTTGATAAGGAAGTTTTTAAATAACGCCGCGGGGGAGAAAAACGGCAATTGATCACTTTCTTTTTACAACCCCTCATGTATAGGGTGGGCCAAATTCCACACTTTTAATAGGAAACTCCTATTTTTAGACGAGTTAGACAAAAACTGACCTCGGTCCCTGGAGCTCGATTTTTAAGACAAAATTAATGGTGAAAACCGCGTTTCGATATCTTGTACCGTTTAGGAGCTACAGGGCGTTTTTCAAAATTCTACGATTTCTAAAAACCTTCATAACTTTTTTGTTTATGAAAATTTTTGATTTCTGTAAAGACTTCTTTAAGGCACTTTTTCATGCAGAATTCATTGCTCCAAGTTATTTTTTTCAAAAGTGCTCAATATTTGAGATATTAGCTAGAAATTTGATTTTTTATATGGAACACCCTATATATTTTTACATTTCTGAAAAGAGCATAAAATTCTATTTATAAAAATATAAAACACTTGATATTTTATTCAAACAGTTTGTGAAATATAGAGTTTCAAAGTTTTAATCAAAAATTTAATTATTTTTACAACATTAAAGTAGGCTATGGATGACGATAACTAAGCGATTTAAGTTTTTGTAACTTCCTGGTAGGTCGCTATCAAAATTTGAAACATCTCTTACAGTACTTGCTTTTCTCTTGAATTTTACTGTCTCTATAAAATAGACTTAAGGAGATAATTAAACTTTTACGAAAACTACGAGAAATACGACATGTTATAATATTTATATCAACTCAAGACTTCATGAAGTGCCTTTAACTTGTAAGTGTATGTTTGTACTGATGATGACAGCATAGCTGCTGAAATACGTATCTACGGATACAATCTATTTTGATTTATATTTAAGGATATAAACTTTTTTGATTTATATTTACTTTCTTGATTTGTTATTTCTAAACCACTGTCTTCTTTACTAATATTAAATGTTAAAGTGTTTTATAGAAATTGGTGAAAATTCAGAAGCAGCGATGAATTTTTACCATGAGTGGTATACTGAAAGATGACGATCCTTCAGAGATATATTCTTGAGATTTAAAAACAATTTAATAAATTTTTAATCATTTAAACTGATAAAACTAAAAATTATGAATCTCAAAACGGAAATAAAGAATTAGAGGAGATCATAGTTTTGGGAGAAATTGAAAATGACCGACGCAAGTTGGAGCAAACATCTTAACAAGAACTTCTGCATTACGAATTTTAAAGAAACAGAGATTCTGACTTTATTGAATAAGAAAAATGCATCACTACCAGTCCTTGAATTGGTGATGTCAGCTCAAACCATAACAAAACGAAATCATTTATGTTCAGTACAAAATGGCCGACAATTTGATACTTTATGTAATTTTTGTGCAATTTCGATTACATTAGTATTTATTCATTATAACTTCGTTATATTTATTAAAAATAAAGTAATATTTTTTCATGGCTCAATAAATCTTTAAAAAATATTTAGCTACCATCATCCACAGCTTACTTGAATGCTGCAATAACCATCAAAATTTTAATTAAAACATGAAAGCTCTACTGCTCAAGAATCTTCTAAATAAAATATCAAGTGTTTTATATTTTTATAAATAGAATTTTATGCTCTTTTCAGAAATGTAAAAATATATAGGGTGTTCCATATAAAAAATCAAAGCTCTTGCCAATATCTCAAATATTGAGCACTTTGGAAAAAAATAACTTGGAGCAATGAATTCTGCATGAAAAAGTGCCTTAAGGAAGTTTTTACAGAAATCAAAAATTTTCATAAACAAAAAAGTTATGAAGGTTTTTAAAAATGGTAGAATTTTGAAAAACGCCCTGTAGCTCCTAAACGGTACAAGATATCGAAACGCGGTTTTCACCATTAATTTTGTCTTAAAAATCGAGCTCCAGGGACCGAGGTCAGTTTTTGTCTAACTCGTCTAAAAATAGGAGTTTCCTATTAAAAGTGTCGAATTTGGCCCACCCTGTACATTAGTGTAAAGTTTTAGAAGTAAAAGTGGGACTGTAAAAAATAAAAATCACAATGCAGTGTTTTTACAAGTATATTTGTACATTAAATTATATGCGTCGAACATTTCATATTAAAAAATTACATTGGCAATAGTACATTTAACAACAACGTCCCTCTCTTTTTCCTATTAAAATAGCGATTATTATTATTATGCGAAGAGAAAAATAGTTAAATCTACCATATTTATAATAAATACGCTTTTCATTATTACTTACTTATTACATTCGAAATATACAATACATACCTAAGAAATATGTTGCGGTTCTGATGTGTCGTAAAAACCTAAGCTTTAGTTTCCTCTTTAATGTCTTCGTTTTGTACTTGAGCAAAGTGAGTAACTACTTTTCTCTTAGGTAGGTAGTTTTAAGAACTGCAATCTTTGAAAGCGAGCGCAAGGGTTTCGTTTTTATATTGAATCATAAGAGTGCCTGTTGCGAGAACGACGCACAGCTATGGGGGATTCGATCACAAAATATTACAAGTTACATTTATAAATATTATAAACAGTCAAGCGACAATCACCTGGAATTATGACTAAAACTGCTTGCCTTGATCTTATAATTCAGTATTGATTGAATACAAATCGAAAATTAGTGCCTTTCGAGTACAAAAAAAATATTGTATGAATAACAAACAGGCCCTCGCACATACATGCACACACACATTCACACACACACACAAGAATATGAGACCTATCAAAATAATTACAAATTGCTAACTACGTCTCGCGGTAATTATTATTTTGTAAGTACACTTCAGCTGTATCAAATTATATGTATATTATTTTGTAATATATGTATGTACACAATACAAGTTTGAGTTTCGTCCTCCTATTATGCGACTACAACATCTTTCACAGTAGGGAACTTCATCTATGTTGTACTTACTTACTTCTAAGTCGGGTAAAATCAACACTAAAACCACCTACTACACCTTACTAACTTTAGTTTGTAATTTAGAATTATAGCTTAGGATCCCGTTGACCTAATTGTCGTCTTTTTCTTTTGTGTTTGAACACTTGTGTGTGAACGAACTACAATTTAATTTCTTTCTTGTTTGTAGAATATCACTCTTTCTATGGTATTACTGATAACAAGCAAATTTTGATTCTTGACATACTTAATAAGGCCATTTAAAATTAGTTGTAGGTGACTTCTCTTAACTTGTCCCAAAAAGGAAAAAAATTTGCTGAATTCTTAGGGTTTACAAAATAATATATCCCCTCTGTGTCCCAACACTCATTATTATATATTTCTTTTAATGATAAGTGAGTTGGGGGTAAATTACTCGTATATCTACGACCTAAACTATATAAAAAAATTCAAATCTTGCCGCCATTAGTTGCAATCACTTTAGCAGTTGGTAGCACTGCTAGGTGGCGGGAAATTCAAACGCAAAATTCTGAGCAGACCTAGAAAAAAGCTCTAGGGTGCTGCTCAGTTAATTGCTAACTACAATCAAATTTTGTCGCCACTTCACTAATTGCAGTACAATAGTAGTTGGTAACACTAACTGGGGCGGTAAAATGAAACTTAAAATTCTGTGTAGACCTTGAAAAAGAAGCTAGGGGTGGTGTTCAGTTTTCGACAAACTGAAATATTTCCAAAAAAATTCAAATTTTGCCGCCACCTCACTGATTGCAATAAAGTACATAATTGCAATTAGTGTAGTGCAGTAAGTGCAGTAGTTAGTAGCACTATCAGGGGTGATGAATTCAAATTCAAAATTCTGTGTACACTTGGAAACAGGCTCTAGGATGGTGCCCAAGAAATTCAGATTTTGCCGCTACTACTTTCATAGTTGGTAGCACTACTAGGGGGTGGTAAATTTAAATTCAAAATTTTGCGTAGACCTAGAAAAAGGAGCTGGGGTGGTGCCCAGTTATCGGCAAACTGAAATTATCGAAAAAAAAATCAAATTTTGCCACCAGTTCATTGATTCCTACTAGTTTCCCAGTTGGTAGCACTACTGGGAGGTGGTAAATTGAAAGTCAAAATTTTGCGTAGACCTAGAGTAAAAAGCTTGGGGTGGGGGCCACTTATCGGCAAGCTGAAATTATCAAGGAAAAATTTAATTTTGCAGCCACTTCAGTAATTACAATGAAATAATTGCAATAGTTGGCAGCACTACCTGGGGCGGTATTTTTTTAATTCTATTTTTCCCCCAGTTGTAATAAAAATAATATTTATTGTCAATAAAAACAAAAACGGACATGTGTATTACAAATTAAAAGTTATTTTTCTATCTTTTCATTTTTTATTTGTTTCTTTTTCAATTGCACTTCATTTTCCCTTCCTACTTATTTATTTAGATTTTTCTTTTGCTTTATTTTATATTTTAAATATCGTTTGCCTGTTGTTTTTTTAGTTTTCATTTCATTTTTGGTTTTGTTTTTCTTTTTCTTTTCCATTTAGTTTCTCAGTTGCCTTTGGTTTCATTTCGTTGACATTTAAAAAGGAGGTGATCGTCGTTTTTCGTTTTCGTTTTTCAGCTTTCTTTCCTTGCTCTTTATCATTTCTTCACCTTCATGTTTTTAACGTTCATTTGTCCTCTTAAACAAATTAATTTCGCTAACGTTTTTAACGTTACTTGTTTCAACTCACTTTGTTTTTATTTTTAGTTTAACTTTCATTTATTTTTATTTAGCAATCTATTTTTGTTTTTCATTTGTTTTTTTTTTTAAAGGGAATAGAAAAATTAATTTTGAAAGATTCGTGAAATAATACACAGTCACTTGTTTTTGTTATTTTTTTTTTTTGTTTTAATATTGTTTAGTTAATTTCACTTTCAATTTTGTTTCATGTATTATTATTTGTCCTTTTAAACGGAATGGGAAATTCCGATCGTCAATTTTTTGTTTTCATTTTTCAGTTTAACTTTGTTTGTTTTTGCTTTTAATTATTCCAACGCTTTCACATTTTTTAATTTTTATTTTTCTATTACAATTTATTTTCAATAAAAACAATGACACATCAGCGTCGGAAATTGAAAGAGTAACTTGTTTTTCACTTGTCTCTCTTTTCATTTTTTATTTTCTCCCTCTTTGTTTCTTTTTCAATTGCCTTTCGTTTTCCTTTCCTACTCATCATTAACTTTCATTTTTCGTTTGCTTTATTTCTGTTTCCAAGGAAAAAGAATTACCAAAGAAAGTAAGAAAAACAAGCGACGATGATAATAAAAAGAAATGACGATCATGATAAAAACAAATGACGATGATGATGAAAACGAAAGACGATCTCAATAAAAACAAATGACGATCATAATAAAAACAAATGACGATCCTAACAAAAAATGAAAATAATTAATAAACGTAATGGAAATTGAAATTCGCAAAGAAAATAAAAAGAGAATGGAAAACAAATCACAATCGCTTCGTTTATGAGAGAAACCCAACCCAGCACATCGTCTTCGCTTATTTGTCCTTTTAAACGGAATGGGAAATTCCGATCGTCAATTCCAACACAACATTTTGTGTAGACCTAGAAAAAGGCTCTAGAATGGTTGCCAGTTATCCGCAAACTATTGTAAGATATCGGCATTTTGCAAATCATTAAGAATAGTACGTAAGTTTAACAAACATTCGATACAACGTCGCCCACCTAAAAATAATATAAACAAACGACTTCCTTTTTCAAAGCTTTGGCAGTCGTGAGTCATAATAATGGGACTGGCCTTTGCAATAAAACTGAATAGTGAATCATCAAGGAGTCGCCGAAGTGACTCATCAAAGAAACCGGCATTACGTAATCACAAACAAATATGACTAAGGCCAGCATTACGCTATAAGAGATCCTCGACAAAGACTGCTCAATTGATGTCCAAATGCTGTTTCTTCTCGTTATAAAATTATTTTAAATTTGATTTGCATTGTGACTTTGTGCAATATCGTATTGGGTTAATCATTTAAAACATTTTTACATGTGTTTAAATTATGCTCTTCAACAATTTGGCTAAATTATTAGACGTATTTGTTTTGTTTCTTTCTTAAAATCGTCTAAATTTTCAATTGATAATACATGACCTTGACCTTGACCTTGTTTATAATATCGCTTCATGTCAAGTTCCTTAATTTGATTTGTAATTATTTCTTTTATTTTCAACTAAATTTCATAGAAAAGAAGAAAAGAATAATTTCGACAATCCCGCAATGGCTGAAATCTCTTTTTCCATATAAAGGGGGCACTGAGAGCAATATCTAGCTAATTTAAACTCAAACCAGAAACGTACGTACCTAAGATATAGAGTTTGGACGTAATAGTAGACTCTCGTCGTGACAGCTACAGAGAAGCATAGTGTCTCGACGAGGCCTAAACTTGAAAGTAAAGGACAAATCGTCCCCTCTCTTTCAACATTTTTAACCACCCACTCACACCATTAAAAGAAATCAAATTTTACCGCCAGTTCGCTGATTACAACTGGGTTTAATAGTTGGTAGCACTGCAAGGCGACGCCGGCGGTAAATTCAAATTCAAAACTTCGAAAAATCGGGTGTTCTTTTAAATTTGGCGTCGAATTTGATCGTGACGAGGTGCGTACTGTGAACATACCACAATTTTGATTATTTGTTTTACATCTTATTTTCTTATTATCTCTTTTCGTTTGTTACAAAATATCTCGTTCTTAGTGTCTTTTTTCGGTTGCTACAATAGATCACAATCCCGTGTTGTCTTATCGTGCTGTTGAATTCGAACCTCGAAAGCAAGGTTAGGAATAGCAAATTCAAATGTCAAATTGACAACTGTCATTGTGACGGTGGTTCACAATTAAATTTCCATGGCCAACTTCTACGCCAGATTTAAAAAAACACTCTTTATTATGAGCATAATGACATCAATAAATTTGGTAGGAGCATCTAGAGATCGAATGTTGTGGAACCACGACCTAGTTAGCCCCCATTCACCTTAAATTCAGTCAATGTTTATAATTTTTTTTTTGTTTTGAAATTTTTTTAGTGATTTTCGTGCAGGAAATTTCAATAATTTTTTGGATTACATGCGTGTAGGCAACCAAATTCACGTACGTGTATTTTTCTTGCCTATCATGAATTAACATTTTCGCCAAAAAAATATCTTAAGATCTAAGAAATTAGGAAAACGAAATCGTGCAAGGAATTTTATGCCAAGAATCAAAATATTCCAACATACAGGGCAGAAACTATTTTCTTTTAGATTATTATTAGAGTAAAAGCAGTCTTATGGTTACTGAGGTCCTTGAAGCACGAAATAAATTCTTGAAACGTTTTCAAGTAACTGTCACCGTTAAAGCTAGCCTAATAATTCAGTTCAGCATCGACGATGAATACATTCCAATCGAAATACGTATTTATTCTCAAGCAAGTGTATTTATTTGATGTAGCCAGTACGTGTGTCGTCACGGTTTTCCTTTTTTTTCTACCGAAAGAAGTGGCTTTTTTGTAAACCCAAGTACCCTACAAGTCTATACCGAAAGTAAATAAATTTCAATGCGTTTCAATTTCTAATCTATTTTATTAAATTTCTGGCCGAAAAGAAAAATATAGTTTTAACCCTGTATACTAGTTTGGTTTTCGTTCTCACATACATATTTAAGTTCATAAGAAAAATATTGTGATTACTTCATTTTGATTTAATAATATTTAATAATACAGTACGTACTTGATTTCCTTATAGAAAAAAAACTAGTCCTTCTTAAATCATAAGCATTCGTCCTTTTGTAGTTCCTCGTCGGATTCATCGTGCGCGTTCAACAACGGACTACCATCGTTGATCTTAATCTTGCTTCCTCTTTGGCTGCCGCTGTGCTTCTTCTGCACGGAAAAGCTTGGCACGAAGTTGCTGCAAGGCGTGTTCGGTGCAGACCTCGACAGCCAACTCCTGGTACTCCTACTGAACAATCCACTATTGGCCGAAGTCTTTGGCGACGTTTTGTTTTGATTCGTGTTAGGCCCCTCGTGCAGTGGCATGTACAAGGTCTTCGCCTTGGCCTTGTTGAAGTAAGCCTTCATTTTCGGTTGTTGGTGGTGATGTGGGGTTTCTGGTACGGGGCTCTTCTGCTGCGGTAACTGCTGGATCTTATCCAGGAGCTCGCGCATCTCAATGGTGGGGCTGGTGGCCCTCGGCGGCGAATCGGGGGTTCCCAAATTCGCAAGGCTGCTTATATCTGAACTGGTCATGCTGTTCGCGACGCTATACGATTGGTGCAGGTCTTGCATCGCGTTCGATTGCATACCGTTGGGTAGGTGGATTACACTGCTCGGAGCACAAACGGACAAGTTCAGCAAATCCGAGAAATTATGCTCGTCTTCTTGACTTTCCGAATGCGAATCTACACTACGGTCTTTAGAAAGCACGGTAAAGTTCAACTTCTTATTTATTTTGTATAGGGGATTCAAAGAGGAACCATCACAGATAACTTGGCCTGGTTGTCTACTGGGTTTGTCTACTTCATTGTTTGGCAAAGTCAGCACAGTGTTCGTTGAGTTCTGCACGAAGCAGGCAGTCGTCGTTTTTCGTGCTAGGCTACTCTCCAAGACGTTTTGGGTACTTTGCTCGAATTTGTTATTGTTGTTATTGATGATGGGATTCACAGAGACGTGGGGCGAGGGGTAATTCAAAACACTGACGTGCGATTGGACACTGGGACTACGTTTCGGAAGTTGTATGTCGTTGCAGGTCAACGACGAGGCCGAATTTGGAAGTTGTGGAACCACCGTGGTGATCGGATTGGGATTGTTGTTGATAGAGTTTAGTTCTTCTAGGCTTCCCATACACGAGTACGGTGGAGGAATTATTGTATTCGCCTAAAAAAATCAAAGAAATCAGTATTTGGCTTGAAAGAAATTAAGTAAAACTTACTTCATTGGATGCGTTGCATATAAAACTCGAACTCAAAGAATCCACAGTACTGGTAGCCGAAAGAGATCCTAGAAAGGAAATTTCAGGCACATTAAATATTAACAAAATCCCCTTACTAGGTCCGAAAACAATTTTCCAACTTTACCCTTTCATTATCCCAAGCTATTCCCTTCGTTATGAGGATCATCTAACAACCACCACCACCACCACTAGGAAAGATTCCCGCCTCCCCCCGGTAATTAAATTAATTTAGTCCTGAAACTTGGACCGCACCGACATAAAACTGCCACACTTGATCTTGACTGGCAACATTTTTCTCCGATGATTTAATGAGTGCGCCGATTAATTAGCGAGTGCCTAGCGGTGACTGTTTGTTCAAGGATTATGAAAAACATGTTTGCTTACTCACCGACGGGTCGGACTATGAAGTTTCGGAAATACTGGACCATGAGGTAGCCCGTCGAAGAACCATTGCTCTTGAGGCCGGTGTCGCCGTTGTAACTTATCACTAGGGGGTAGAGATCAGGCTTGGAGGTCACCTAAGTAAATTATACGAAAAAAATTACACGGGCAATAAATTAAGTACATAAATAAACAACCTGTATTAAAAAAAAAAACGAATTTACTGAAAATGTAGCAGGGACAAAATTTAAAAAAATTAATAGTTTAGGTCGTGACATCTTACGGCCGAGTTTTGACCTGTGTGCGATTCCGAGATAACCAATAGGGTAGGTCGGTTTGATTGGGGTGGAGTTCTCGAGCTACTCTTCTGTTGAAGAGACTCCAAATAGCGCCGAAACGGCTGTCCAGAGGATGCTCGATGCAATCAAAATCGACAATGTTTTAACCTTTTTTTTTTAATGATTTAAATCAAATTTAATTAAGTTGAAAAAAAGAGTGTGGTGTCCTCATTTTGCCAACTTAGCATTACAACTCACAATCAAAAGCATCAAGCGAATGCGATTGTCAAAAAAATCATCTCTAAGATTCAACTTTTTTGCATCAAATGAAGTCAGTTTTCGCCATTTTTATTTTATTTTTTGTTAAATTAGAGTCTCTGGCGCCTTATTTCATTTACTGCGCCAGCTTCGTATACAGGGCGACCGACAAAAAGAGCTCTGACGTCTTACGTATGGTCATAGGGAGCTAAAAACGTCGAAACAAAAACTGCCGATTTTCAATTGTTTGAAAGGCAGTGCCAGTTTTGTTTAAATAAATTTGATAACGTAAAAAAGAAGAAAATTTGAACAACATGCAATCGCTTTATCATGTTGACAGAAATAATCATTTACTTTGCTTTGATTTCTATTTTTTTTTTATTTAACTTCTGTTTGATTAGCAGACTTCGGACATTTCGGAGCGTTGTCATGGCTACGCAATGAGTGGGCACTTTTCGTAGTGCGTATGTAACCATGGCAACACTCCGAGACGTACGAAGTCTGTTGACTAGTGTCACCTGACAGAATATTCATCGATAAAAACAAAAAACACGTTTGAACCAAATGAAATTTTTCAATCGCATTAAAATTAAGAAAAAAAAACAATCAATCCTCTTCTTTAATCTTCTGATTGATTTAATTATTTTTTATATAATGTGAAATGAACAACAGACGATCAATAGTTCGCTTTTACATAATCGAAAGTAAGTCATTAAACCATAACAAAATAAAAAGAAAGAAAGAAAGAAAACATACAAAAGGCGATCGATTTCACGAACGATCAAAAAAGGAGAAATAAAAACAAAAGACGATCAAGTTACCAAAACAACATTTAAAAAAAAATGTGGAAATTATGACGATTTTCAATCGTGTTCTTTTTAACAATAACAAAAACAAAAGCGCTAAAAGAGTATCCTAAAAAAAGAAAACAAACAAAAGACGATCGATTTCACAAATAATCTCGTTTTCGAAAAATAAAGAAAGAAAACAATGGAAATTATTTTTCGAGTTCCAGCTCGACACTGTTTTAAAAAAGGAGGAATAAAAACAAAAGACGATCGAATTCACGGTGAATTTCGTCCATAAAAATGTCAAAATTATGACAATTTTCGATTAAAACAAACAAAAGGCGATCGATTTCACAAATAATCTGGCCTCCGAAAGTGAGTCAGTAAACCATAACAAAAAAAAAGAAAGTAAGAAAGAAAACAAACAAAAGGCGATCGATTTCACGAACGATCAAAAAGGGAGGAACAAAAACAAAAGATGATCGAGTTCGCCAAAACAATATAAAAAAATATTTCGAAATTATGACGATTTTCGATCGTTTTTTTTTTAACAATAGCAAAAACAAAAGGGCTAAAAGAGAATTTCAAAAAAGAAAACAAACAAAAGACGATCGATTTCACAAATAATCTCGTCTCCGAAAGTGAGTCAGTAAACCATAACAAAAAAAAGAAAGAAAGAAAGAAAACAAACAAAAGGCGATCGATTTCACGAACGATCAAAAAAGGAGAAACAAAAACAAAAGACGATCAAGTTCACCAAAACAATATAAAAAAATATATCGAAATTATGACGATTTTCGATCGTTTTTTAAACAAAAGCGCTAAAAGAGAATTTCAAAAAAGAAAACAAACAAAAGACGATTTCACAAATAATCTCGTTTTCGAAAAATAAAGAAACGAAAACGATCGCAATTATTTTTCGAGTTCTAGCTCGACACTGTTTTAGAAAAGAATGAATGAATAAAAACAAAAGGCGATCGAGTACACGATGAATTTCGTCCATAAAATTTCAAAAACGTCAAAATTATGACAATTTTCGACTGAAAACGAACAAAAGACGATCGATTTCACAAATAATCTCGCCTCCGAAAAACAAAGAAACGAAAACGATCGAAATTATTTTTCGAGTTCTAGCTCGACACTGTTTTAGAAAAGAATGAAGGAATAAAAACAAAAGGCGATCGAGTACACGATGAATTGCGTCCACGAAATTTCAAAAACGTCAAAATTATGACAATTTTCGACTGAAAACAAACAAAATGCGATCGATTTCACAAATAATCTCGTTTCCGAAAAATGGAGAAACGAAAACGATCGAAATTATTTTTCGAGTTCCAGCTCGACGCTGTCTTAAAAAAGGATGAATCAAAACAAAAGACGATCGGATACGCGTCGAATTTCGTCCATAAAATTTAAAAAATGTCAAAATTACAACAACTTTCGATTGAAAACAAACAAAAGAAGATCGATTTCACAATATATTCTCGCCTACGTAATTGAAACAAGTGAGTAAACAGTAACCGAGACAAAAGCGCTAAAAGAGGATAGTGATAGTGATGAAAATACTTTATTAAAAGTCAACCTTTTGAAATTCTTTTGTAAGTGTCGCTGTCTGCGGCTCATTGGTCAAGGTGATCGTGATTTGAGATGCGACTATTAGGCAACTACCAGGCTAATAACCAAACTTCGGTCATTTCGAAGCGTTGCCATGGTTACAAAAGACGAGGACCAATGAAAAGTACCCGTTCATTGCGTAACCATGGCAACGCTCCGTAATGTCCGAAGTCTGCTAATAACTCTATCACTTAGATCAAAAACATAACCTAGAATCCTAGAAAATCTAAAAATGGCAAATGAGGGCGAGAGTTGTTTTAAGGGCGTATGCCTAAAAGCGTCTGTTTTCTGATTAGCAAATTTTCCTGTCTCATTTCAAATTTCCCGCGTTTCGCTACTATTTGACGAAATTTCGTTCGTTTCGTAGTTGACAATTGGTGCACAATGAAATAACAGTGCGACAGCAAAATCTAAAAAATGGGGCCATCAAAACAAAAGACGATCGAGTTCACAATGAATTTCGTCCATAAAAGTAGTCGAAGTTCCGTCTGTTTCTCTGCATCCGAACATTCATTTGTTTGGTATTGTTTTGTATGATATCCTTCAATTACTTTTAAATTTTATGTTTATTATTTAATAATATAATGACAATATTACAAGCCGTGTACTAAGAACAACACAACAAATACTGACTGTAACATAAAACAGTGATTTGATTTGAATAAGAACGTGAGAGAGTACCCCAGGGTAAAGCTTTGAGGCCTAAGTTTTTTTTTTTTAGAAAGGCGGTTTAAAATATAGTCAAGTTCAATTTTAAAAGGTATCTAAAGCTTTAATGGGTGGTATACGTAACAAATTTCTCTTAGATACAGCAATGAAGCAATTTGAGACTTTTCTACGTCACATGAATTTTGTTCATTAAAAAAAAAAACGTTCGTTATACAAATATTTAAAGATCAGGTTTCGCAAAGGGCATTTTCTCGAATCAATAACCGATTTCACCCCCATCCCACCCCGCGCAAAATCATCCCATCGCTACCGTAACGTGGCAGCCGTAACGTCCGGACGTAATCACTTAATATGTTTGCGTGAGCTGTTTTTCCCCGGCCCGCGTTGATTGCTTACGGTTTCCCATTGCGTAAAAACCGTAGGCGGAAAATGGAAAAACAAAGCCAAGAGTCTCCCCGAATATTAACGAGTCAAGAAAAAATTCGTCTCCGATAGCTGCGAAATTAGTATGGATTCCCCGGGGGGATGTTACCAGCGAGCGTAGGTGGGGTATGCCTACGTTTTTCTTTTACATTCCACAATTTAATTTCTTTTACAAATACAATCTTGTTTTCATTAGTTTGCACTTAATGGCTTAGAAATCAATGAGGGTAAGTCCCCTTGAACTTGGGAAGTCGCAAGCCTTCTAATTATTTGACGAACAGCTGTGCGTTGCGTACTTGCGATAAGAGAAATGAAGAAAACAACAAAAATGAAAGCAATTTGTTGTAAAGGCGTGGTCAGGACCGTCTTCAAATATAGGTCAAGAAGTAAACGTTTCAAGATGTGGTCGTGAACGTCGTTGACTTTACGAGACAATTACGTCTCTTCAGGGGAATCCCAGTAATTGCTACCGAAAGAATCTCTGCAAACAAATCATCAATACCCCAATTAACATCAAAGGGCTTTCGAAAATTACCAAGCGCGTCAAAACCCAATCAAATTACCTCGCTCGCAACAAATACGACTAATTAAGCTCATTTGCATCCACTCTCTATACATTCCTCGCCATTTTCTCGTTCTCATTCTCATTCTCATTCTCATTACCCTCGCTATTCACCGACGTGATCTTTTCACCTCCAAATTGCCACACCCCCTCAATAACGCACGAACAAATTAAATAAGGTTTCGATTTCGTTCGATTAATAACACGCTATTTGCGAAGGCCCACAAATGTCAGAGGTTTCGATTTGATTTCCAACCCCCCTCGTGAAATCGTGATATTAACCATTCAGGACTCGGGGTTCTATTTCTATTTGGCGAAAACGCGTATGTCGCCTTTGGAAATCGTCTTTAAATCGACGTCTGTCCGCCCTCCCCCCGTTTTCCGCGGGGGTGTCACTGATGAGTGCACGCTTGAATCTGGGGCATCGATTTCTCATTAAATCTTACCGGACAGATGAACACACACACACAAATTATAAGAACGAGGAAGCGATGTTTGGGGGATGTCTGTTTTCGACAGGGTAAATAAAAGAAAAGAGCAAGCGGGCGGTTTGTTGTCCTCGTCATCGGGGAGTGACGGATGTGATTGCGCGGAAAACGATTTTTCCTCTTGTATCTTGGTTGATCTTCACGGAGGATATTAAATAATAAAGGCGATTGAAGAAAAAATTGAAACAATTGAAAAAGGTACGCGAAAACATTTGAGAAACGAATGCGGTCGAAAAACAACTAAAAACAGAAGGGGTTTGAAAAAACAAATTAAAATCGAATTTTGTAGTAAATAATCGAAAAACAAAGACCGGTTGAAAGTACAATTGAAAAACGAAAATGGTTGAAAAAAAAACAACTGAAAGCCGATTTCGGTTAAAGACAGTTGAAAAATAAATGCGGTTATAAAACAATTGAAAAAGGAAGGTGAAAACATTTAAGAAACGAATCCGGCTGAAAAATATCTAAAAGTTGAAAACACAATTGAAAAACGAATGTGGTTGAAAAAACAACTGAAAGCCGATTTCGGTTAAAGACAATTGGAAAAGAGCGGTTAAAAAACAATTGAAAACGGAAAAAAAAGTAATTAAAAGCCAATTTCGGTTAAAGACAATTGAAAAACAACTGAAAAAGGAACGCGAAAACATTTGAGAAACGAATACGACTGAAAACAACTAGAAACAGGGCGATTAAAAAACAAATTAAAAACGAGTTTTGTGGTAAACAATTGAGAAACAAAGACGTTTAAGAAAATCAATGAAAAGTAGATTTCGGTTATTAAAGAGAATTGAAAAATAAAGGCGTTTAGAAAAGCAATTGAAAAAGGAATGCGAATACATTTGAGAAACGAATGCAGTTGAAAAACAACTGAAGACCGAAGGCGATTAAAGAACAAATAAAAATCGAATTTGGTAGTAAATAATTGAAAAACGGAGACCATTGAAAATCAATTGAAAAGCGAAAGTTGTTAAAAAACAGTTGAAAGCCGATTGCGGTTAAAGACAATTGAAAGAGAACAATTAAAGAACAATTGAAAACGGATAAAAGCAATTAAAAAACAATTGAAAACGGAAAAAAACAATTGAAAGCCGATTTCGATTAGTTGAAAAATAAAGGTGATTAAAAAACAATTGAAAAAGAAACGCGAAAACATTTGAGAAACGAATGTGGTCGGAAAACAACTAAAAACTGAAGGCGATTAAAAAACAAATTAAAATCGACTTTTGTAGTAAAGGAAGATCGGTTGAAAATGCAATTGAAAAACGAAGTTGTTTGAAAAAACAATTGAAAGCCGATTTCGGTAAAAGAAAAAAAAAGAGTGGTTAAAAAACAATTGAAAACGAAAAAAAAAAACAATTGAAAGCCGATTTCGGTTAGTTGAAAAATAAAGGTGATTAAAAAACAATTGAAAAAAGGAACGCGAAAACATTTCAGAAACGCACGCGGTTGAAAAACAGCTAAAGACTGAAGGCGATTAAGAAACAAATTAAAATCGAATTTTGTAGTGAACAATCGAAAAACGAAAACCGGTTGAAAATACAATTGAAAAACGAAGTTGTTTGAAAAACCATCTGAAAGCCGATGTCGGTTAAAGACAATTGAAAAGAGCGGTTAAAAAACAATTGAAAACGGAAAAAAACCATTGAAAGCCGATTTCGATTAGTTGAAAAATAAAGGTGATTAAGAAACAATTGAAAAAGGAACGCGAAAACATTTGACAAACGCACGCGGTTGAAAAACAACTAAAGACTGAAGGCGATTAAGAAACAAATTAAAATCGACTTTTGTAATAAACAATCGAAAGTTCTTTGAAGAAGCAATTGTAAGCCGATTTGGGTTAAAGACAATTGAAAAAAAATAATTGAAAGCGGATTTTCGTTAGTTGAATAATAAAGGTAATTAAAAAACAATTGAAAAAAGGAACGCGAAAACATTTGAGAAACGCACGCGGTTGAAAAGCAGCTAAAGACCGAAGGCGATTAACAAACAAATTAAAATCGAAAAACAAAGGCGATTGAAAATACAATTGAAAAACGATTGAAAGCCGATTTCGATTAAAGACAGTTGAAAAAAAAAGGCGGTTGTAAAACAATTGAAAAAGGAAGGCGAGATCAATTGAGAAATGAATGCGGTTGAAAAACAGCTAAAGACTGAAGGTAATTAAAAAACAAATTAGAATCGAATTGAAAAGCGAAGGTGGTTAAAAAACAATTGAGAGCCGATTTCGGTTAAAGACGATTGAAAAATAAAGGCAGTTAGAAAAACAATTTGAAAAAAAGAACGCAAAACATTTGAGAAACGAATGCGTTGAAAAACAAGTAAAAACTGAAGGCGATTAAAAGACAAATTCAAATCGATTTTTGTAGTAAACAATTGAAAAGCGAAGACGGTTGAAAATACAATTGAAAAACGAAAGTGGTTAGTTAAAGAGAAACAATTGAAAGTAGATTTCGGTTAAAGAAAAAATTGAAAAATGAATGGCGTTTAGAAAAAAAATTGAGAAAGGAACGCGAAAACATTTGAGTGATGGAAAACAACTAACAAATAACTAAGAGCGATTAAAAAACAAATGAAAATCGAATTTTATAGTAGAAGAAGACGATTGAAAATACAATTGAATAAAGAAGATACTCAAAGATAATTGAAATACATAAATAAACGCTTATCGCCGACAATTGAAAAATGAATGGCGTTTAGAAAAACAATTGAAAAAAGAACGCGAAAACATTTGAGCGTTGAAAAACAACTAAGGACCATTAAAAATCAAATTAAAATCGAATTTTGTAGAAAACAGTTGAGGAACGAAAACGGTTGAGAATACAATTGAAAAGTGAAGGTGATTAAAAAAACAATTGAAAGCCAATTTCGGTCAAAGACAATTGAAAAACAAAGGCGATTAGAAAAACAAATGAAAAAGTAACGCGAAAACATTTGAGAAACGAATGCGGTCGAAAAACGACTGAAAGCGATTAAAAAACAAATTAAAATCGAATTTAGTAGAAAACAATTGAAGAACGAAAACGGTTGAGAAAACAATTGAAAAACTAAGGTGGTTAAAAAAACAATTAAAAGCCAACTTCGGTCAAAGACAATTGACGGTTGAAAATACAATGGAAAAACGAAGTTGTTTGAAAAAACAGTTGAAACGATTAAAAACAATTGAAAAATAAAGCGGGTTAAAAACAGTTGAACATTGAAAACTAAAAATAATCTAAAAGAACGATTTTGTTGGATCTGTCGTCATTTGTTTTCATTTTATAACTAATGAGTGATTTGACAGATGGCACTCAAAATCGAAAAAAGTAAACCGAAAGAGACGAAAAGGAAAAACAAAAGACGATCACAAACCGGAGAACAAAAAAAAAAACGAAAAAACAAAAAAGACAATCGTTCAGAATTTCGTTCCTTCGCTCGCTTCCTTTTTGTTTTATGTTGCATCTATGTTTGTTTTAGATTTTAAAAGCCAAGTTTTCCAAATCGCTTGTTTTTTGTTTTTCGTTTTAAATAACGCGATAGAAAACAAACGACGACTGAAACGGAAAGAGACGAAAACAAAAACGAGAAACGAAGTTTTTGAAGAAAAAAATGGAAAAGAAACGAAAAAAGTAAAATGCTGGTGCGTTCGGAATTCAATTGTTATTTATACTTAATTTTATGTTTGTGGAAGAAACAAAAGACGATCACACCGGGAAAAAAAGAAGAAAAAGGCACGCGTTTAGAATTCGATTGTTATATACACTTTTAACTTCGTTCATTTCTTCTTTGTTTTATTTTCTATCTACGTTGGTTTTAGATTTAAAAACCAAGTTTGTTTTTTGTTTTTCGTGTGTTAAATGATGTGACGACTATTGAAATGGAATGAGACGAAAACAAAAACAAGACACGATCGTTTGAAGAAAAAATGAAAAAAGAAAAACAAAGAAAGTAAAATGCTGGTGCGTTCAGAATTCAATTGTTATTTATACTTCATTCTATGTTTGTGGAAAAAACAAAAGACGATCACGATAAAAAGAAGAACGAAGAAACAAAAAGACGCGCGTTTGGAATTCGATCGTTATTTACATTTTTAACTTCGCTCGTTTCTTCTTTGTTTTATTTTCTACCTACGTTCGTTTCAGGTTTAAAAACTAAGTTTTTCAAATTGCTTGTTTTTTGTTTTTCGTGTGTTAAATGAAGTGACGATTATTGAAATGGAAAGAGACGAAAACAAAAACAAGAAACGATCGTGTTTCAGAATTCAATTGTTATCAATAATAATATGATTGTGGAAAAAACGATCACGCCGGAGAAAAAAAAAGAAGAACGAAGAAACAACAAACACACTCGCTTAGAATTCGCTCGTTTCTTCTTTGTTTTATTTTGTATCGACGTTCGTTTTGGATTGCATTAAGCGCTTGTTTTTTGTTTTTCGTTTATTAAATGTGAAAAAATGTTTGAACGGCGGTTGAAATGGAACGAGACGGAAACAAAACAACAAACGATCGTTTTGGAGACGAAAAGAGAAAGAAACACGAAAGGGTGCGTTCGGAATTCAATGTTATTTATAGTTTTATGACTGTTGGAAAAAAAAAGACGATCACACATGAGAAAAAAAAGAGCGATGAAATAAGTAACGCGTTCGTTTCGAATTCGCCTCGACTCCATTTACATTTTTATTTTGCTCGTTTCTTCTTTGTTTTATTTATTTTTGCTTTTGATTTGAAAATTAAATTATGTATAAAAAAGAGACTAAGTAATTTCAAGCAGCAGCGTGAACAATTTTATCCTTTGCTCACCTCAGAGTAAGGGGGTGGGGCCTGGTGGAAACTGCTGCAGCGACTGTACTGAGGGGGTGCGTAGCACGAGCCGTTCGAGTCCGGTTCTGAAGCCCTCTCGTCCCTCCCGGAATCTCTGCAGCAGAACAGGTTGTTGGAATTGTGTCTTCTCCAAAGGGAACAGGCGCAGAGGATCCCCGCCAAGGTTGCCGTTATTGCCGCCCAAAAATACCTGAATCCAAACACCAAGATCTACGTAATTATTTACTCGTACACAAAAAAAAAATCAGCGATGCCAAACAATATTATTAATTAAATTCGCTCGCTCCGAAAATAAAACGCGGAGAACAGTAAATTTTTAAAGCGAATTGGCCCGAGGTTAGCTTTTATTCGCCTTCGTACGAAAGAGCGAACCGAAAGAAAATAAAAAATTTAATGCTCGGGGAATTCCAGAAACACTTGGGCTTTAATTTAACAGACTTCGAAACAACTGAAGGTAATTGCAAAAGAAATACAAATACGTTGTAAATAGACAGATTAAAATTGAAAAGAAGAAGCGAAACACTCGGCTATTGATTGATTGATTGATTGATAATATAAAGTGTATCAAAAATACACTGAGCGCTACAGCAGACATCGTAAAAGCGTTTTATTGATGGGAGTGCATGGCGTAATTTATGTCATACACTGTGGAGGCTTGAGATAAAAAAAAGTTACGTTATCCGACCAGAGCTTTCCATCAAAATGATTAAATCATCAACAGAAAGCTTTTAATTGTGAAACAAACCAGAACTCTTTTGCTAATACAGTGTGATCAACAATGATTGAAGATTTGCAATTGAAACATTTCGAAAATTAGCAATAAGGACATCGATTTCTTCACGATTCGATCATTGTTGATCACAGTGTAGATGCGAATGGCTAAAATAACACTTACCAATGGCCAATGAACAAAGGGCTGAACATATTTCCCGTGGGCAGAGTAGGGGGTCGAACGGACAGGTCCGCTGGATAACAGCAACCTTGCTTGCAACAGTCCTTCGGAGGATGACAGCTGTACGCCCCATCACAATTTTTTACTTGGATTTGCTGCGACATAGAGGTCGAAATTTAAGGTCCTTTGAGAGTCACGATCTCAATTTACTCAAGTATACATATCCAACAAAACCAACTGCTCCAAAATCCATACTGTTAACACCAACGGACAAAGGAATGAAGTTGAAAATGTTATAAGAACAAAATGAATTAAGAAAAGTGCTGGGTGTGCTGTAAGAAACGGTATTCTGTACGGAGATACTTTAAATAGAATACAATTGTAAACAAACATGACGAAAGGCGTTCGCATTCTGTTTTTGGAACACACGTGTGCTCTGTAGGCTTTGTTTTACCAAGCTTACTTCAATATGTTTTCTACGATACATAAATTGCTTTACACGTTGTATACTAATGTTAAAGGACGTATTTAATTTATTTGGTTCAAATTAACCGAAAACCCCCAGATGAAATGATGAAACAGAAGACTTTTCCTTAAGGTGATACTATTTTTGACCAAGCAACGTCAGTATGCGGATCTCAATTAACTCAAATACATTTTGAAATTGTAAGGAGAACGTTCACAATCCCCCAACCCTCAGAAAAAAATTATTACTAATAGGTACACTCTGTAAGAAACCGACATTCTCTGCAGAAATTTATTTATTTCAAATAGAATGCAATTGTAAACAAAACACAAAACGTATTTCATTGCCTGCGTCTTTGCGCGTTCTACCTTCAATTATTTTTGATGCACTCAAGTTTGTTTGCTGTCATCCTTCAAGTTGTTTCATTTCGTATTTCAATGTAGTTTGATTCACTTCTTTGTTGTTGATTTTATTACAGTTATTATAGTTAAAAAAAACCAATTGAAAGCTGATTTCGGTTGAAGACAATTGAAAAAAAGTCGGTTAGGAAAACAATTGAAAAAGGAACGTGGAAAACATTTGACATGCGGTCGAAAAACAACTAAAAACTGAAGGCGATTAAAAAACAAATTAAAATCGACTTTGGTAGTAAACAATCGAAAAATAAATGGGGTTATAAAACAATTGAAAAAGGAAGGCGAAAATTTAAGAAACGAATCCGGCTGAAAAATATCTAAAAGTTGAAAACACAATTGAAAAACGAATGTAGTTGAAAAAACAATTGAAAGCCGATTTCCGTTAAAGACAATTGAAAAACAGAAGTGGTTTTGAAAAACAACTGAAAAAGGAACGCGAAAACGTTTGTGAAACGAATACGGCTAAAAACAACTAAAAACTGAAGGCGATTAAAAAACAAATTAAAATCGACTTTGGTAGTAAACAATTGAAAAATAAATGGGGTTATAAAACAATTGAAAAAGGAAAGCGAAAATTTAAGAAACGAATCCGGCTGAAAAATATCTAAAAGTTGAAAACACAATTGAAAAACGAATGTAGTTGAAAAAACAATTGAAAGCCGATTTCCGTTAAAGACAATTGAAAAACAAAGGCGTTTTGAAAAACAAGTGAAAAAGGAACGCGAAAACGTTTGTGAAACGAATACGGCTAAAAACAACTAAAAAATGAAGGCGATTAAAAAACAAATGAAAATCGATATTTGTAGTAAACAATTGAAAAACGAAGACGTTTAAAAAATCAATTAAAAGTCGATTTCGGTTATTAAAGAAAATTGAAAAATAAAGGCGTTTATAAAAGCAATTGAAAAAGGAATGCGAAAACATTTGAGAAACAAATGCAGTTGAAAAACAACTGAAGACTGAAGGCGATTAAATAACAAATAAAAATCGAATTTGGCAGTAAATAATTGAAAAACGAAGACGGTTGAAAATACAATTGAGAAACGAAGTTGTTTGAAAAAACAATTGAAAGCCGAAATCGGTTAAAAATACAATTGAGAAACGAAGTTGTTTGAAAAAACAATTGAAAGTCGAAATCAGTTAAAAACAATTGAAAAATAAAGGCGGTTAAAACACAATTGAAAAGAGAACGTGAAAACTTTTGAGAAACGAATGCGGTTGAAAAACAACTAAAAACCGAAGGCGATTGAAAAACAAACTAAAATCGAATTTTGTAAAAAACAATTGGAAAACGAAAACGGTTGAGAATACAATTGAAAAACGAAGGTGGTTAAGAAAACAATTGAAAGCCGATTTCGGTTAAAGGCAGTTAGAAAAACAATTGAAAAAGGAACGCGAAAATATTTGAGAAACGCCTTCAGCCTTCAAGATTGTTTAATTTCGTATTTCAATGTTGTTTGTTTCACTTTTTTGTTGTTGCTTTTATTACAGACTGTTTTTCTTTTGACATTCCGACTGTCACAGCTTTCTTTTGTTTCTTTCTGTCCTTTGATTGTTGAACAATCTGTTGCTGGAGAAGCCTTGTCTAATCTCAAGTTTGTTTCATTACTGTTTCTTTACGTTCCTTCATTTCGAGTATTGTTTGTTGAATTACTCTTTTTTATAATTTATAATACAACTTTGTATTCTATTGGTCTTCGATCTTCTTTTGTTTTTTGTTTATTTCATTTCGTATTTCTCCTTTTGTTTCAGTTCTATTTTATTTCTTCTTACGAATTATTTCTATTCATGAATGAATTGGTCATCAAATAATGCAAGAAAACGTTATTCCGTACGGAGGTTTTTTTATTTTAAATGGAATGCAATTATAAACAAAACATGACGAAATCTGCCCGAGTCTGAAGCGCATCAAGGAATGCTTGCATCCGTTTTTGGGAACACGTGTGCTCTGCGACGATTTAACCTGAAAATCAGAACGTGATCGTCGAATTTTTAAACAAAAGACGATCGAAACCGATGCGCAAATTTGAGGAACAATTTAACGAAAGCCAGAAATGTCAAAATCTGATCGAAATTTAAACAAAAGACGATCGAATTTAGACGAAAAAGAATATCGAAAGAATTTTTTTCTAATTCAACATTTCATCGAAATTTAAACAAAAGACGATCGAATTTAAACCAAATAATAATAATTTGTGAATATCGAATGAAAAATTCACCATTTCATTGAGATTTAAACAAACGAAGACAAATTGTTTTAAATACACTTTCTTTTATGCGTTCAATTTTCATTCATGTAGTTGTCATTTGTTTTCGAATTTAACGCGGACAAAAATTGAGAAAACCAAAATCATGTAAGAAAGATTCGTGAAAATCAGAATCTGATCATCGAATTTTTAAACAAAAGACGATCGAAACCAATTCGAAGAAAAAAAAACGAATGTTTTAGAATCTGATCAAAATTTAAATAAAAGACGAACGAAACAAATGCGAAAATTTGAGGAACAATTTAATAAAAATCAAAAATGTCAAAATCTGATCGAAATTTAAACAACAGACGATCGAATTTAAACGAAAAAGAATATCGAAAGAATTTTTTTCTAATTCAACATTTCATCGAAATTTAAACAAAAGACGATCGAATTTAACGCCGACAAAAATTAAGAAAACCAAAATCATGTAAGAAAGATTCGTGAAACTCAGAATCTGATCATCGAATTTTTAAACAAAAGACGATCGAAACCAATTTATGGAACAAAAAAAAACGGATGCGTTAGAATCTCAAAATTTAAATAAAAGACCAACGAAACAAATGCGAACATTTGAGGAACAATTGAATAAAAATCAGAAATGTCAAACCTTGATCGAAATTTAAACAAAAGACGATCGAATTTAGACGAAAAAGAATATCGAAAGAAAATTTTTTAAATTCAACTTTTTATCGAAATTCAAACAAAAGACGATCAAATTTAACGCCGTCAAAAATTGAGAAAATCGAAATCATGTAAGAAAGATGCGTAAAAATCGTAAAAAGAATCTGATCATTGAACTTTTAAACAAAAGACGATCGAAACCAATTTATGAAACAAAAAAAAAACGGATGTGCTAGAATCTGAAATAAAAGATGAACGAAATTTAAGCAAAAGACAATCGAATTTAAACGAAAAGTAATACTTCGTGAATATCGTGTATCATTTTGACGTTGGCCAATTCGACGTTTCTCGACGTCTGTCATTACTTCAGTTACTTTGACGTCTGTCATTTTGACGTCTGTCACCTTGACTTTTACTATTATGTCATCATGACATGATTTGTTGTTCACCAAGCAACTTGTGAGCCCCCACGTTTCTCAACGTATATCATTCTAACGTTTCTTATGTCTGTTATTTTGACGTATCTTGACATCTGTCATTCTGACGTTACTTACGTCTGTTATTTTGACGTCTACCACTTTAACATTGCTTGACGTCTGTCAACTTGACGTTTGCAATTATTATTTATAGTAAGTAACAAACAATTGCTTGCTAACTAATATATAGAATGCCATTTCTTCTCTTTATAAAATCTTTTTGAATTAGTTTTTGTGTTGTGTGCATCTTGGTTTCGCGAATAAAAAATTATTGAACTGCCAATTAGTTATTTGAACTAACAATTGCTTTAATTAATATACAGAATACCGTTTCTTCTCGTTATAAAATTATTTTGAATTTGTTTTTGTGTTATTTGTATCTTAGTTTCGCGAGCAAAAAAAAAAATTAACTGCAGATTAGTTGCGAGTAACTGGTTTAATTGAAGTCTCTTTATAAAATTGTTTGGAATTTGGTTTTGTGCTATTTGTAACGGGGTTTGGTGAATAAAAAATTAATTTAACTGCCAGTTAGTTATTGGTAACCAACAATCGCTTTAATAGCTGTACAAAATGTCGTTTCTTCTATTTATCAAATTATTACTTAACTGCCAATTAGTTATCAGTAACTAACAATTGCTTTAATCGATGTACAGAATTCCGTTTCTTCTCTTTTATCAAATTATTTTGAGTCTATTGGTTTATTGAGCAAATTTCACTGGTAATTCATTATAATTTTTTTGTTCCTTTGCTTGATCCATTAAAATCGCTCCATTTTCATCATTTGCGTCAATTTTAACGAAACCCGCGGTTAATTAAAAGTCACGGATGAAGAGTTGTAATGATAAGGCGGGGCGAGTCCAAGAAGAACGTAAAGCGACAGTCCCACCTCAAGATAAAAAAGCGTGATAAGGCACACGCTGAAAAGACATACCTGCAAACGGCCGAAAATCTTAACTCTAAATTATTTAATTAAATAAGATTCGAAGCGCCTTTAACTGAAGATCCACAGGAGTTTCGCACTTTAATTTTTAACATAAACATTTCCCAAGTGATAACGGCCGCAAGGAAATGGTCCAGACGAAATACTGACTCTCCTTCAGATAAGTGATCAACAAGTTATGGTAAAGTAAACAATAATCATATGGATAAAAAAATCCTTAACGCGTGAGAACGGCTACCTGGTGCCCATACGTGACGAAAAGCGATCAGTCGAATTGATTGAACATAATAAAACCTATTTGGACAAGCCCACCAAGGGAAAACGTTAAAGATGGCAGCACGTCTCGAAGAAGGCGTAGCTTCTTGTTTTTGTACGTAAAGTAAACAATAATCCTCAACACGTGAGAACGGCTACCTGGCGCCCACGCGTGATGAGAAGCGATCAGTCGAATTGATTGACCTTAATAAGACCTGTTTGGGCAGGCCCATCAAGGGAAAACGTTAACGATGGCAGTACGTCTCGAAGAAGGCGTAGCTTCTTGTTTTTGTACGCAAAGTAAACAATAATCATATGGATAAAAAATCCTTAACGCGTGAGAACGATTACTTGGCGCCCACACGTGACGAATAGCGATCAGTCCAATTGATTGAACTTAACAAGAGCTATTTGGAGAGGCCTCCAAGGGAAAACGTTAAAAATAGCAGCAGGTATCGAGGGAGGAGTAGGTTCTTGTTTTTGTACGTAAAGTAAACAATAATCGTATATATAAAAAAATTCTTAACGCGTGAGAACGACTATCTGGCGCCCACACGTGACGAAAAGCGATCAGTCTAATTGATTGAACTTAATAAGACCTGTTTGGACAGGCCCACCAAGGTGAAACGTTAAAGATGGTAGCACGTCTCGAGGGAGGCGTAGCTTCTTGTTTTTGTGCGTAAAGGACCCTAGATACAAAGACAATCCGAAAATAGACGGTGAATCTTTTCCAACTTTTTTTTTAAATAATAAATTGAAAGGTCGATCATTTTGTTTTTATTCTTCTTCTTCTGCATTCGTATAAAACTGAGAGCTATAAATAGGCAACCAAACACACTCGTGTGCTTAGACAAACACTAGTTGTCAAAGCAACTTTCAATTTCCTTAAACAGCAACAAAACACAGGAAAGCCTTTGATGAAGTGACAAACAGCTGACGGAAATTGAGTAATATTTACACCGAGCTAGTCAGGATGGTAATGCGTAAAAGTATAAAATTACTAAGGTCACGTGACTCTTAGTTTCATTTGAAGGCTCTGTACTCCATTTGGCAACCTTCATTTAACGAATTGAGGCTAATGGTCGATCTCTTAGGAAACTTAGTCGCGCAGTTTTCAATACAAGGTGCCCATTTCGAAACGTGAATAGGCAACCCATCAATCAGATCAGAAATAACTTCGAGTTTTCATCATATGCACTAAAAACACGGAAGTAGAATGTGTTGCCTAGTTTGTAATTTTAAGGGGTCGCGATTTAAGCTGGGCATTCTGTATGAACGTTAATTCTTTTGTTTTATAATCTTAAAACAAAACACTTTAATTAATTAATACTGAAAATAATAACTATTATTAAACAAAGAGTTTACTTGTATAGTAGTTCTCATTTAATTATGGTCACGCTTGAGTAAATTAGAATGGGGGATGCTGACGATATAAAAATGATAATTGGATGAGAAGATGTCTGGCCATTAAACGCAATCATACTTACTGTAGTCATAAGTACAGCAGAAGTGGTAATGGTGACCGAGTAGAACAGAAGAAGGGCGTGAAAATTGTGTCCATTCACGATGCAATTTTCCAGCCCGGAAATTCCTGTAACAATAAAAAAAATTACGGGTGCCACATTAACCGGATTCATTCTCGTGCACCCACCGTATGCACGAAATTGCTCAGAAGGGCGAAGCTGGGGCGCGAGGGGCGCGCGGGCGGCCTCCCTGTGATATCGAGGTCGTGTGTACTAACATTCGGCGCCGGCGGCTGTCCTTCGGGCGCCGTGTTTCCAACCGTTGCGGCGCTTCCTCGAATGCATAAGCTCATCTCCTGCTACGCAGAAATAACAACCCTGTCACGGAGTTTTTTCTATTTACGCTCAGCGTGCCACCCCGCGGCGGCGAATAAATTGGTAGCTTGCCGGCTTCTTTTATTACTACGTAATCGGGTGCGTTTACGCGTGGACGAAAAAAATATAATTTCGCACGAAAAAGGGGAGACAAAGGCGACGGCGTTTACCATTTAGATTGTTATGGTAACTGAAGAGAAAACAAGCGAAGCCAAGTAATAAGTAATTGAAATTTTGTTTTAAATTTTTCTGATTTATCCTGAGGTTCCAGGACAAATCAGTTGTATGGTATTTGAGTGTTGTTTGTCTTAATAGTGGCAGTGAATCGATTTATTTGACATACAGTACCTTCATATAAAATTGAGAACCACGTGACTGACATAAGTAGGCAACCAAACACACTCGCGTGGTAACAACAACACGTGAACGAACGCTTCTGGTAAATTGACGAAGAGACGGAGATTTAGTAACACTTTCGGAAAACTAACCACTGTTACCAACGTATAAAAAGCAGAAACCCCTAAAAGTTGATTTTTATTTTGATTCTAAGGCAAAAAATTGACGCAACAAAAGAAACAAAAAAAAAACAAACAACGTAAAAGAAATTAAAAAAAAAAACGATAAAAAAAGGTTAATTTGATTTTTAAAAGCTTTCTATGTTTCATTTGTTCTCGAATTTTGATTACCGAGAGTCTTTTGCTTTTTAATCGTTCGCAGCCGAATGAGAATCGACGATTTTTTTTTTAACGCAACAAAGGAGAGAAAGAAAACAAATGAAAGTTTGATTTGATTTTCAAAAGCAAACAATACAAAAGAAAATAAATGAAAACTTGATTTGATTTTCAAAAGCTTCCCTCCGGAAATCGTCGATTTTTCATTTGTTCTCAACTTTTTTCTTGTTTACCGTTTTGTTTTTTAATCGTTCCCAGCCGAATGAGAATCGACGATCTTCTTTTGTTTTCTGTTCGTCCAATTCTGTATTTCATTGTTGTCTGTAGAAGTGGCGATGGAACGCGAAAAACGAATGCAACAAAAAAAAAACAGAAACAATGTAAAAGAAAACAAATGAAAACTTTGATTTCCAAAAGTTTCCCACCGGAAGTCGTCGATTTTTCAATTGTTCTCAACTTTTTTCTTGTTTACCGACAGTCTTTTGTTTTTAATCGCTCCCAGCCGAATGAGAATCGACGATCTTCTTTTGTTTTCTGTTCGTCCAATTCTGTATTTCATTGTTGTCTGTAGAAGTTGCGATGGAACGCGAATAACTAATGCAAGAAAAGAAAAAAAACAAACAATGCAAAAAAAAAAAACAATGAAAACATTGATTTTCAAAAGTTTCCCGCCGGAAATTGTCATTTTTTCATTTGTTCTCAACTTTCTTCTTGTTTATCGAGAGTCTTTTGTTTTTTAATCGCTCCCAGCCGAATGAGAATCGACGATCTTCTTTTGTTTTCTGTTCGTCCAATTCTGCATTCCATTGTAGTCTGTAATAGTGGCGATGGAACGCAAAAAACTAATGCAACAACAAAAGAAAAAAAAACAAACAATGCAAAAAAAACAGTAAAAACTTTGATTTTCAAAAGTTTCCCGCCGGAAATCGTCGACTTTTCAGTTGTTCTCAACTTTTTTCTTATTTACCGACAGTCTTTTGCTTTTTAATCGCTCCCAGCCGAATGAGAATCGATGATCTTCTTTTGTTTTCTGTTCGTCCAAATCTGTATTCCATTGTTCTCTGTAGAAATGGCGATGGAACGCGAAAAACTAACGCAACAAAAGAAAACAATGAAAACTTGGATTTTCAAAAATTGTCAATTTTTCATTTGTTCTAAAATTTTTTCTTGTTTTCCGATAGTCTTTTGTTTTTTAATCGTTCCCAGCCGAATTAGAATCGACGATCTTTTGTTTTCTGTTCGTCCAAATCCGTATTCCATTGTTGTATGTAATAATGGCGATGGAACGCGAAAAACTAATGCAACAAAACAAAAACAAACAATGCAAAAGAAAACAAATGAAAACTTGATTTGATTTTAAAAAGCTTACCGCCGAAAATCGTCGATTTTTTATTTATTCCCAACTTTTTCCTTGTTTACTGACCTTGTTTCCTGTTCATCGACAAACTTCTTTCGTTTTCTGTTCATCTAATTCTGCATTTCATTGCAATAAAAGAAAATTCTTTTGTTTTTGTTTTATTTCGTTCGTTGTTTTAATTTTTTGCATTACGATCGCCATTTTCGTAGACAATAATGAAATGAAAGCTTGATTTAATTTTGAAAAGCTTTGCGTCGGAAATCGTCGGTTTTTCATTTGTTCTCGGCTTCTTTTTTGTTTGTTTGTGCTTGTTGTTGGGTTGTATGTTAAAATGTTCATCGCAACGCGAGAAATTAATTCGCTAAAAATTTCCCGCAGGAAATCGTCGATTTTTCTTTTGTTTTCTACTTCTTTCTTGTTCACCGAGAGCATTTTCATTCTTCCTACCGAATGTGAATCGATCTTCTTTCGTTTCTTTTGTTTTCTGTTGTAACTTGAAAAATTAATGCAACAAACAAACAATGTAAAAGAAAGCAAAGGATTTTTCATTTGTTCTTAGCTTCTTCGTTTTGCTTACCAAGAGTCTTTTGTTGGTTGATATTAGGTTGTTTGCTGAAGTGTTGCAAGCAAAACAAACAAAAGCAAGTAAAGAAAGCAAAAGGAAACAAATGAAGGCTTGATTTGATTTTCAAAAGCTTCGCGCCGTAAATCGTAATAAATTGATGCAACAAAAGAAACAAAAAGAAACAAGCAATGTAAAAGAAACAAAAAATGCAAAAGAAAACAATAAAGAAAGCTTCATTTGATTTTTAAAAGCTTCTGTTTTTTATTTGTTCTCAACTTTTGCTTACCGAGAGTCTTACCGCTCCCAGCAGAATGAGAATCGACGATCTTCCTTTTTTTCGGTTCGTCCAATTTCTTCATTTCATAATGGCTGCGGAAGTGGCGATTGAAATGCAAACAATTAATGTAACAAAAGAGAGAAAAAAAACAAATGAAAGTTTGATTTGATTTTCAAAAGCTTCGGGCCGGAAATCGTCGATTTTTCTTTTGTTGTTTGCCGAAGTGTACCGAAGTGTACCGCGAAAAATTGACGGCAACAAAAGAAACAAAAAAAACAAACAATGTAAAGGAAAACAAATGAAAGCTTGATTTGATTTTCAAAAACTGTAGTTGTGTGTTATAACACCCTGTATATATATATATATATATATTCTTTTTATTAATTATGAACATATTTTTATTCTTTCCCGCTTATAATTATAATATAATTTATACGTTTTTCTTCGTTTTTTAAAACAAGTGAGACTCGTGGAAAATATTTTTTCTTAGCCGTTTATTTTCAGATTCCACATTTAATAAACTTGAATCACTTTATCTGGGACACATAGTATAACGCACATTTTCATTTGTTCTTAGCTTCTTTGTTTTGCTTACCAAGTCCTTTGTTGGTTGTTAGTAGGTTATTTGCTGAAGTGTTGCAAAACAAACAAAAGCAAGTAAAGAAAGCAAAAGGAGACAAGGCTTGATTTGATTTTCAAAAGCTTCGCCCCGCAAATCGTGGATTTTTCATTTGTTCTTAGCTTCTTTCTTGTTCATCGAGAGTCTCTTGTTTGTTGTTTGTTGAAGTGTTGATTGTAACGCGAAAAATTAACGCAAACAACAGAAGAAACAATGCAAAAGAAAACAAATGAAAGCTTCATTTGATTTTCAAAAGCTTTACACCGTAAATCGTCGATTCTTCATTTGTTCTCAGCTTCTTTCTTGTTTATCGAGAGTCTCTTGTTTGCTGTTTGCTTGATTGTACCGCGAAAAATTGACGCAACAAAAGAAACAAAAACAAACAAACAATGTGAAAGAAAACAAATGATTGCTTGATTTGATTTTTAAAAGTTTAGCGCCAGATTTGGAAATTCTTTTGTTTCAATTCTGCATTCAATTGTTGTCTATAGAAGTGGCGATTATAACGCGAAAAATTAATGCAAACAACAAACGAAATAAACCAAACAATGCAAAAGAAAACAAATGAAAACTTGATTTGATTTTCAAAAGCTTCCCGCCGGAAATCGTCGATTTTTCTTTTGTTTTCTTCTCCTTTCTTATTGACGACGATCTTCTTTTGTTTCTTTTGTTTTTCTGTTATAATTTAAAAAATTAATGCAACAAAAGAAACAAAGATAAATAAACAATGTAAAATGAAAAATCATTTGTTCTTAACTTCTTTTTTTTTTTTTGCTTACCGAGAGTCTTTTGTTGGTTGTTATTAGGTTGTTTGCTTAAGTGATGCAAAGCAAACAAAAGCAAGTAAAGAAAGCAAAAGAAAACAAATGAAAGCTTGATTTGATTTTCAAAAGCTTCGGGCCGATTTTTCATTTGTTCCATTTCCATTACTAACGGAGATACCTGTAGAAAACCGTCGAGTATGGGACACCCTGTATATTAGATACAGAGAACGTAAAAATATATTTTTTAAACGGTTTAGTAACCCCTTTCGTTTTTGTGTTTTCTTTTAATTTAAACGAAGATGTTACGTCCCCTGTTACATGATGTTTTCAATTGTTTTTGTTTAGAACTTCCACAATGAGGAGTATCCCGTATACTAATTTTCACTTACTTAATTTTCCTTGTGTTTACGAAATTAGGTCATCGTTTTTAATAGCGCCCCTCCGCTTTTATCCAAAGACTCCCACGCAAACTACTTGAAAATTGAGCGAACACGCACAAGATGAAAAGGCGAGTTGGGAAAGTAGTTATCCGGAGCTTCCGCTTCCGCCCTAACAAAGCAAACCCGGCGAGCAGCTCATTGATATTAATTCCGACAAAACTCAGGACGAATTACGAACTTTCCGCAGGTGAAATCCGACGAAACGCCGATAATGGAAATCACGCGTGTGCCAGCGAGTTCTAGCGTGAAATAAAGCGCATTTGCATAGATTATTCCGTTCCGGTTGAACGCACACGTCGCCCTAATCAGATCTCGTTAGCCTGCATGCCATTTGATGGAGAAGGGAAAAAAAGTTGCCCGCTGAAGGAAACTGGGCTATCTCTGAAAATTATTTTAAGCAGACCGCTTCCTCGTCTTTTTCATCACGCCAAGCTTGTGCTAGGTGCAATATCCATAAATCTCAATTACGTTTGTTCAGGACTACCGAGGCACTTTATCGTCGGGGTCCTGATGTTGTAAATAAATCCCAGAAGTCTTCTGCCTTTATTTTATTTTTTTATGTACAGCTTATCACATTAATCATTTTTATAAATTCCTTTTTTTTTCCTGTTTAAATCAGGCTCTTTCATAAATTAGGACACCATTTATTATTATTAATTAAGTAATTCGTTTTGAAAATAATATAAAACGTGCGTTATACCATGTGTCCCAGATAAAGCGATTCAAGTTTTTTAAATTTTCCACGAGACTCACTTGTTTTAAAAAACAGAGGAAAACGTATATATTATATTATAATTATAATTAAGGTAGAATATTATTATTATTATTATTATTATAAGCGAGAAAGAAGAAAGAATAAAAATAAATTCATAATTAATAAAAAATATATATATACAGGCTGTTATAACACACTACTACAGTTTTTGAAAATCAAATCGAGCTTTCATTTATTTTCCTTTACATTGTTTGTTTTTTTTTTTGTTTCTTTTGTTGCCTTCAATTTTCCGCGATACAATCAAGACTTCGGCAAGCAACAAATGAAAAATCGATGATTTCCGGCCCGGAGTTTTTGAAAATCAAAACAAACTTTCATTTGTTTTCTTTCTCTCTTTTGTTGCAGTAATTGTCTGCGTTATAAACGCCACCTCCGCAGCCATTAATAAAATGAAGCAATTGGACGAACGAAAAAAAAAAAAACGTCGATTCTCATTCGGCTGGGAGCGATTAAAAACAAAAGACTCTCGGTAAACAAAAGAAAACAAGTAAAGAGAACAAGTAAAAAATAGAAAGCTTTTAAAAGTCAAATGAAGCTTTCTTTATTGTTTTCTTTTGTATTTCTTTTGTTTCTTTTACATTGCCTGTTTTTTTGTTTCTTTTGTTGCGTCAATTTTTCGCCTTAGAATCAAAGACTTCAGCAAACAACAAAAGACTCTCAGTAAACAAGAAAGAAGCTGAACTTTCATTTGTTTTTTTCTCTTTTTTTGTTTGCGTTGCAATCGCCACTTCCGCAGCCATTAATGAAACGAAGGAATTGGACGAGCAGAAAAAAAAAGAAGATCATCGATTCTCATTCGGTTGGGAGCGATTAAAAAAACAAAAGACTCTTGATAAACAAAAGTTGAGAACAAATGAGAAATAGAAACTTTTAAAAATCAAAATGAAGCTTTCTTCATTGTTTTCTTTTGTATTTCTTTTGTTTCTTTTACATTGCCTGTTTTTTTGTTTCTTTTGTTGCGTCAATTTTTCGCCTTAGAATCAAAGACTTCAGCAAACAACAAAAGACTCTCAGTAAACAAGGAAGAAGCTGAACTTTCATTTGTTTTTTTTTCTCTTTTTTTGTTTGCGTTGCAATCGCCACTTCCGCAGCCATTAATGAAACGAAGGAATTAGACGAGCAGAAAAAAAAAGAAGATCGTCGATTCTCATTCGGTTGGGAGCGATTAAAAAACAAAAGACTCTCGGTAAGCAAAAGTTGAGAACAAATGAAATACTGAAGCTTTTAAAAATCAAATGAAGCTTTTTTTATTGTTTTCTCTTGCATTTTTTTTTTGTTTCTCTTACGTTGCTTCTTTCTTTCTCGGTAAACAAGAAAGAAGCTGAGAACAAATGAAAAATCGACGATTTACGGCGCGAAGCTTTTGAAAATCAAATGAAGCCTTCATTTGTTTGTTTTCTTTTGCTTTCTTTACTTGCTTTTGTTTGTTTTGCAACACTTCGGCAAACAACCTAATAACAACCAACAAAAGACTCGGTAAGCAAAAAAAAAGAAGCTAAAAACTAATGGAAAATCATTTGTTTTATTTTATGTTGCTTGCTTGTTTTTGTTTTTCTTGTTGCTTTTCAAGTTACAACAGAAAACAAAAGAAACAAAAGAAGATCGTCGTAAACAAGAAAGAATAGAAAACAAAAGAAAAATTGACGATTTCTGACGCGAAGCTTTGGAAAATCAAATCGAGCTTTCATTTGTTTTCTTTTGGATTGTTTGCTTTGTTTCTTTTGTTATTTGCCTTAATTTTTCGCGTTACAATCACCACTTCTGTAGACAACAATTGAATGCAGAATTGAAACAAAAGAATTTCCAATTCTGGCGCTAAACTTTTGAAAATCAAATCAAGCAATCATTTGTTTTCTTTTACGTTGTTTGTTTTTTCTTGTTTCTTTTGTTGCGCCAATTTTTCGCGGTACAATCAACAGTTTTAGCAAACAGCAACCAACAAAAGACACGAACAAGAAAGAAGCTAAGAACAAATGAAGAATCGACGATTCACGGGCCAAAGCTTTTGAAAATCAAATCAAGCTTTCATTTGTTTTCTTTTACATTGGTTTTTTTTTGTTCCTTTTGTTGCGAGAATTTTTCGCAGTACAATCAACGTTTCAGCAAACAACAACCAACAAAAGACTCTCGGTAAACAAAAAGAGGCTGAGAACAAATGAAGAATCGACGATTCACGGGCCAAAGCTTTTGAAAATCAAATCAAGCTTTCATTTGTTTTCTTTTACATTGCTTGTTCGTTTTTGTTTGTTTATCTTGTTACATTAATTTATCAAGTCACAACAGAAAACAAAAGAAACAAAAGAGGATCGTCGATTCCCATTCGGCTAGAAGATTGAAAATCCTATTAGTAAACAAGAAAGAAGTTGAAAACAAATGAAAATCGACAACAATTTGTTCTTTTTGCATTTGCAACGATATTTTTAATTTGTGACGATTCCGTCAAAATTTTGGAATGACTTTGACGAACAATTTCTTTATTCTTTCATTTGTTTTCTTTCGCATTTGCATTTTGCTTTGTTACTTTGTTGTTTGCATTAATTTTTCGCCACTTCTGCAGCCAACAATGAAATGCATAATTGTAGAAACAGAAAACAAAAGAATTTCTATTTCCGGCGCCAAACTTTTGAAAATTAAATAAAGCTTTCATTTGTTTTCGTTTACATTGTTTGTCTTTTTTTTGTTTCTTTTGTCGCGTCAATTTTTCACAGTACAGAAACCAATAGAATTTCCATATCCGGCGCTAAACTTTAGAAAATCAAATCAAGCTTTCATTTGTTTTCCTTCACATTGTTTGTTTTTTTTTGTTTCTTTTGTTGCGTCAATTTTTCGCGGTACATTCAACACTTCAGAAAACAACAATCAACAAAAGACTCTCGATAAACTAGAAACAAGCCAAGAACAAATGAAGAATCGACGATTTCCGGCCCGAAGTTTTTGAAACTCAAATCAAGCTTTCATTTGTTTTCTTTTACATTGTTTGTTCGTTTTTGTTTCTTTTGTTGCATTAATTTATCAAGTTACAACAGAAAACAAAAGAAACGAAAGAAGATCGTCGATTCTCATTCGGCTGGAAGATTGAAAATACTCTCAGTAAACAGAAAACCAATGAAAATCGACAACAATTTGTTCTTTTTGCATTCGCAAGGATATTTTTAATTTGTGACGATTCCGTCAAAATTTTTGAATGACATTGACGACCAATTTCTTTATGCTCGCGACTGTACGTAAAATGCGATTAATTTAATTTCCATTCTGGAATGGAAATTTATTGAACTGCCTAATACTATAAAGCCTGCCCACATTTATCATTTTCCTTTCATATTTTGATTCGCCGCAATGTATTACACGAAAAAAAATCTTTCAATTTGTCTCCTCAAGGAGAAAAAGAAGAGGAAAGAACAGAACGCTTTGATCCTTTGAAAGTCGCCGAAACGCTAAGCCCCGCCAAATTGGAAGCGTGAAAAATGCCCGCCGATTTCATGGGAAAAAAATTACACGTGCGTCATCCTGTGAAAGATGACGGGCTGACAGGCAGGAATCAATGAAATTCGCGATTAAGTCACGTCGGGCGCGGGAGTTTCGCAGCTGACGCCCGGGAACGGTTCTTCCCCGCCGCCGCCGCCGCCGGGAAACGGGAAAGACGAACAGGCGAACCGTTAAATGGATGTAACGAGTGACGCGCGTTTAATGAACCGTGCTTTAATTAAAACAATTTTATTGTAATAAAGGCGGCGGCGACGTTCATTACGCCTTCGTGTTTGGAGGGCGGATGATCGTGTGACAGGGCCGGATTTAGAAGTGCCAGGTCTTCTGGGGCGTTGTGGGATTTGCATGCTTGAGTACCTTCATATATGTGTTCTGGCAGCGATTATGTAAATTGATGTCGGGTGATTATTAATTAAGCTTTGTTGAAACAGAATGTTTATCTTCTCTAATAATTAAAAAAAAAACAATTGCTAAATTCACAGCTTTCGAATATTTGATTGAAACATATACGTATGATAACAAAAACTCTATGGAAAAAGCAGCAAATATTCCAGTAACTTCTGGCGCCATCTGAAGCTCGTCCTGAAAATTCTGGAATCTTCAGGTAACTCATAGATAGCGCGACCACCAACAAGAGAGATAAATTTATTCGTATTGCGGGTGTAACAATATTTTTAGAAAAATCATGGAATTTTAAAAAGTGTATAATATACAGACCGTTCCGATTTTACAATTTAATAATAAATTTTAAGACAAAACAATTTGAAAAGAACGGCGACAAAACGTAGAAAACAAAATTAATTAATTAATCAAATTAAAAATAATATAACAAAAACAAAAGACAATCGATTTCACAAAACGTGAAATAAAAATTCAATTTCAAAATTAATCAGATAATCAAAAACAAAAGACAATCGACTTTACAAAATAATACAATTCCAATTCAAAAACAACGAAATTAAAAAAAAAAGTTATAGAAAAAACAAAATAATATGGATTTTACAAAATAATTCAAATTCAAAAATAAATCAAATTTAAAAAAAATAATCAAATTAAAAGATATAACGAAAACAAAAGACAATCGATTTTAGAAAGTAATAAAAAATCCAATTCAAAAATAACGAAATGAAGAAAACAATAAGAACAAAAGACAATCAATTCCATTTCAAAAATAACGAAATTTAAAAAATAATAGAAAAACAAAAACACAATCGGTTCCAATTCAAAAATAACGAAATTTAAAAAAATAATAAAAAACAAAAGACAATCGATTTTACAAAATAGTATAAATTTAAATTCAAAAATAATCAAGTTTAGAAAAATAATAAAAACGAAAGACAATCGACTTAGAAAATAATGAAAATTACAATTCAAAAATAACGAAATTTGAAAAATGACGATAAAAACAATAGACGATCGATTTTACAAAATATGTAATATAAATTCAAATTCAAAAATAATCAACTTAAAAGAAATTATAAAAACAAATCGATATTAGGAAATAATGAAAATTCCAATTGAAAAATAATCAATTTTAAAAAAACCTTAAAAAAATCAAAAAATAATCAATTTTACAAAATATTGAAAATTCAAATTCAAAAATAATCAAATTAAGAAAATCATAAAAACAAAAGACGATCGATTTTAGAAAATAATGAAAATTCCAATTGAAAAATAATAAGTTTAAAAAAAATTTCAATAATCAAGTTCATAAAAGTAATAAAAACAAAAGACAATCTACTTTAGAAAATAATAAAAATTTAAAAAGTAATGATAAAAACAAAAGACAATCAGTTTTACCAAATATTAAAAATTCAAATTGAAAAATAATCAAATTTAAAATAATAATAAGAACAAAAGGCAATCGATGTTAAAAAATAATAAAAATTCCAATTGAAAAATAATCAATTAAAAAAGAAATGAAAAAATCAAAACAATCAATTTTACAAAATATAAAAAATTCAAATTCAAAAGTATTCAAATTAAATAAAATAATAAAAACAAAAGACTATCGATTTTGCAACACTATTTAATATATCCATTTTTTTTTAATAAAAAGAGCGACGAGGAAGCAAAGAAAATGAAATAAAGGAATTTTTAAAAAGTACGAAATAATAAAATTTAGAAAAAAAACTATAAAAAAAACAATCGATTGTTGAATCGTTTTTTATTATTAAAATCAATAAACTTCAAGAGAAATTGTTTGGAAGGAAAGGTAACGAAACAAATGAATAAAATTTAAAAACATACATAACAACATTAAAAAAAATTAAAACCAAGGATTCGACAAAGCACATTCCAATATTACGTGCAGTCATAAATTAAAACAAACGAAAAAAACTTTTGCCATGTTTCAACAGATGGCGCTGATTAATGTCCTATATCAAGGCTATTTCGTTTTTGTTTCTTTCGATTTAAAGAATTTTTCGTATTTTATTAATTTGTACACTTTTGTTTTATTTTTGTTTTTGTTTTTTTTTGTCAGGTTTTTATCTTCCAAAATTTTTAAAAAATAATCAAATTAAAAGATATAACAAAAACAAAAGACAATCGATTTTAGAAAGTAATAAAAAATCCAATTCAAAAATAACGAAATAAAAATAATAATGAAAACAAAAGACAATCAATTCCATTTCAAAAATAAGGAAATTTAAAAAAATAATAGAAAAACAAAAGACAATCGATTTTATTTATTTATTATTTATTTTATTAATTTGTATACTTTTGTTTTATTTTTGTTTTTGTTTTTTTTTGTCAGGTTTTTATCTTCCAAAGTTTTCCATCCGAAAATCATCGATTTTCTTCGTTCTTTTGTTTTAATTTCATGGTTCATTATTTAAGTGTGCTTTCGTTTGTTTGTTTCGCTGACGGAGAAATATCGTCAATCTTCTTTTGTTATTCATTCACCTTACTCTTCGATATTTCGTTGTAATTTGTTTTGTTTTATTTTTTCAATGAATTTCTCGTTTGTCTTGATTTTCTTGCGCTTTTCTTTTGTTTTTTTGCCATCTTCTGTCGAATGTTTTGTTCGTTTTTTTTTTTTAATTCTTCGTCGAGTAAATTCATAATTGTCTAGAAAACAATGAAGTAGCGTTGCTCCGCAAAGCGGAAGGAGGGAAAGAAAAACTATTTTCCAAAGATGGCGCCATCGTCGTGCGACAAAGTAATAAACCAGCTGCAATTTGTCAATCCTCATACAATGTTAGGTCAAAAAGCGATTGTAAGATGTCACGCCTTAGACTTTTCATTACTATCGGTCGGCTTGGTTTGCAGTGGAATTCTCGAGTTACGCTTCTGCTGACGAGGTCCCAAATAAGGCCGAAATAGCTGCACTGAGGGCGCTTGAGGAATCCACTGCAATCAAAACCGACAAGCAACAATTTTTTTTTAATTAATTATTTTCCTTAGGGTCACCGAGGCCTCAGCCGACCTTGAAAATCGTGTCGATCGGCGGTGTAGGTTCGAATCCCACCAGGACCATGGACGTTTATGCTCTTTAATGACTTAGACCCAACTATAACATGCGTTGAAAATTGTCTGGAATGGTGATTGCCGTAAGTCAATGAAGCAGCATTGCTGCACAAAGCAAAAACAAAGCCTATAATCCAAAGATGGCGCCAACGTAGATGTTTTTGCTGTACTGGTACTTGTCCATATTGACTGTATGCTTTCACTATTTTCCTATTTATATCTGCGTTTAGAAATAGTGACGTAGATATACAAGTGTATCCAGTGGTAGGTTATTGACAGAAAAGTAACTAAAGTTGGCAAAAGAAAAAGAGTAGCCCAAGTGGAGGAAAATTTGAATATAACTACAGTAAGTCGAAAAGAAAATAATAACAAAAGTTATGCATTTTTTAAGGTAAATAAACCTCGTACAATACATTTGCTTCTTTTTCGTGAAGCCTTGAGCCGGTTTGCATGGCGGAAAATGGTGACAAAATGGCCGCCACTCTTGCCGCTCGACAGTTCTAGAGATGAGTGCGATTTTAATGACTGTTTTTATCGACTTTCTCGCGACGAACTTGTAATATCACGAGCATTTATCTTGCACCATTCTGCTATAGTCACTCGCACACCGCCACATTTGCGTCTTGTCTACAGAAAAAAATCGTTACGAGCGAGGGTTGACAGCCATAAACGTAATCTCGTTCTCTAATGTGTTACGCTGCGAATTGAAAAATTTATTTTGTTCGGTATTGTTGCAGGCGAACGAGACTTTCTAAAACCGAAAAAAAAATTGGCGCCCAACGTGGGGCCTATATCTACAACACTGCGGCAATGTTTATGGGGAACCCCCCAATGCATGATTATAGAAATTCTTATTAAATTTTATATTGCTACCGTATAAATAACATCCTTTTCTTACTGTGAGAAATGCATTAGCAAACTCAAACAAGTAGCCTCTGTACAGGTCACAATTTCTAAATTTTCAATTTTTAGAATTGTTAATCTCAGTTAGACTTTTTTCCTACACAGTTCTAAATCAGTTTGGAACTGTACTGCTCATGCGTTGGCGTACTAAGTTTATTAATTTAATTAATTTAAAGTAATTTTAATTAATTAAGAAGCTTAATTAATCCAGTGGCGTAGCTTTCATAACTTTTCAATAAATCTCAATAGTTTTCCCCCCACCAAGTTCAGGGCGTTTGAAGGACTAATCAAAGATGCGAAAGAGGAAACTTTTCTTTTGTCTCGCCCAACCCTTTTAAATATATTTTCAAAATTGCAGTTTTTTTTACGTTTCCATAGTCAAGACCTGTGACTAACAAAAACAATTGAAACAGTCAACAAATTATTCCCAAAAAATTAAAAAAGGCAAACTCAACCTTTGAGTATTCGAATTTTGTAAATTTGAGCGGCGTTGCAGCTTTAGGAAGGCCCTACTTCTTTAATTCCTGGGAGGGGGAGGGGGTTATTTTGAGTACACAACTTAAGTTCCAGTGGAAATGCCTTTGTAATGTAAACTAATAAAATAAAATTGCCAAAATATCTGCTTAGTTTTTGAGATTTTTAATTAAAAAAAATATTAGAAGGCCCTACTTCTTGGGGAAGGGGGGGGGTAGGTGGTGATTTTCAGCATTCAATTTATATTCCATAGTGAACGCCTGTGATGTAAGCTAAAACTTTATTATTGAAAAAAAATTCTAAATACTCAATTTTTGAGAAGGCCCTATCTCTTTGGGGGAGGGGGGATTTGATTTTCCGTAAAGAAAGGCTAAAATGTTTAATTTTCAAGGTTGAGTGGAACAGCTTCATAATTTCTAGTAAGGTTGTAATGTAAGCTAATGAAAAAATAAACAAAAGCTAACAGAACACTCAATTCTTGAAATATTCAAGTTTTAAAAATTTGAGTGACGACTTTATGAGGCCCCTTTAAGGGAGGAGGGGTGGGAATTTCGAGTAGTAGGCAATTTATTTTCCATATAGTATGTGAAATTGTCAAAATACTTAGTTTTTTGAATTGTTTAAATTTTAAAAACTTTTGAGTGTTCCAACTTTAGAAGGTCCTACCTCTTTAAGGGGTGATTTGAAATGTGTAATTTATTTTTCATAACGAAAGGCCGCAATATAAATTAAAAAAAGGTGAAAGTACTCAATTTTTAAAGTAATAAAATTTTTAAAAAGTTGAGTTTTACGACTTTTAGAAGCTCTTGCCTTTTTAGGGGGAGGGGGTTGGAAAATTGGAGTAGGCAATTTATATTTACATTACCGGCGTCCACTAGCCTGTAATGTAAGTTGATAAAAAGTAGTTAAAACACTCAATTTTTGAGTTATTTGAATTTTAAAGATTGAGTGGAATACCTTTAGAAGGTAGGGCTTTTTTAAGGGGGGATTTGCAATGTGAAATTTGTTTTCAATGTTGAAAGTCTGTAATATAAGCTAAAAAATTAGTATAAAAAAATTCAAAATACTCAATTTTTGGAAATATTACAAATGTTAAATTTTGAGTGATATGATTTAGGAGTCCGTGTCTCTTCAAGGGGGGGCTTTCGAATAAGTCCCTGATGTAAGCCAATGAGAAAATATAAAAAACCATTTCAACCAAATACTCAATTTTTGAAATATTCAAATTTTAAACATTTGAGTGACGACTTTGTGAGGCCTTACCTCTCTAAGGGAGGGCAGGGATAAGAATTTCGAGTATATAATTTTTTTTCCATAGTTGAATTTCTATAATGTAAGCTAATAAAACTTACTATAAAAAATGGTCAAAACACTCAGTTTTTTGAACCAGTTGTGTTATTTGAATTTTAAAGATTTGAGTGTTCCAACTTTAGAAGCAGATACCTCCTTAAGGGAGGATTTAAACAATGTATTCCCATTTATAGCCAACAGCGGTAATGTAAACTAAAAAAAATATATCAAATTACTCAATTTTTGAAGTGTTAAAACTGAAAAAAAATTGAGTGATACGACTTTAGAAGGCCCTCCCTTTTTAGAGAGGGAGAGGAGTTTCGAGTAAGCAATTTATATTTATATTGCAAGCGTTCACTAGCCTGTAAAGGAAGCTAATAAATAGTTAGTTAAAACACTCAATTTTTGGATAATTTGAGTTTTAAAGTTTGATTTTAAAGTTTGAGTTAGAACACCTCTGAAAGGCCCTACCTTCTTAAGTGGGAATTTGAAATGTGCAATTTATATTCTACAATGAAGGTCTGTAATATAATACAAGCTAAAAAATTATTATAAAAAATGTCAAAATATTCAATTTTTGGGAAACATTAACGTTTCAAAAATTTCAGTGATGCAACTTTAGGAGGCCGCACCTCTTCAAGCGATTTATATTCCTTAGTGATCGCCTGTAATATAAGCTAATAAAAATTTTTATTAAAAAAAATGTTAAAACACTTAATTTTTGAGTTATTTAAATTTTAGAGATTTGAGTGTTCCAACTTTAGGAGGCCCTACTTCCTTAAGGAGCATTTTAAATATGCAATTTGTATTCCTTAATGAAAGTCTGTAATGTAAGCTACAGCTCATGCGCTCCTACTAATAATAAAAATGCTGTGTATTTAGCAAGAACGCATGAGCAGTACAGTTCCAAACTGATTTAGAACTTTGTGGGAACAAACCCCCTTTGTTCCTACACAGTTCTAAATCATTGTGATCTCTTCCGAACGGATACGAAACTTATTCTAAATAACTATTGCAATTGAATCGAAGAAAAAGTTATCTGGAGCCGAAAATCGAAAAAAAAAGGCAACTAAGGAGTTAGAAAGGGAGAAACTTAGAGGACAATTAAATAAATTTCTTAAGAAGTCCGATGACAAAAAAGACGAAGAAGAAAATGTCGAGCATGAACCGCAAGTTCAAATGAGTCATTCTGCATCGACAGAAAATTTGGTACAATCTACAGCAGGCCCCTCGAATTCGCAAGAACCTTCTTCGGGAGATTATCTCTTGATTTTACAAGAACAAGAACAGCCGTCTACATCAGAAGCATCCGAATTGCCCGATATTATTAGTAATGTGACTAATTTCAATTTAAGCGATCCCGCAACTATTTTTTTGTAATAATAAAACAATTCAGTGACTCGGGAAAAAATTAAATTAAACATTCTCTGGGGCGGTGAAACATTCCTTGCATCGGGGCGCCAAAACCTTTAGAGCCGACGCTGGGAACCCCCGTCCGTTGAATTTTTCCCAGAAAATTATAAATTGCGTATTAGTTTCGATCGAAATTAATCCCAAACTTTAATTGCAAAGTGTATCGTATATCTCGCCTCGTCTTACTTTTCAATAGGGTCTTTTCTACCTAACGGTCGCGGCCTCGCAAAAGAATGAAAGTTTTAATGACGCAGCAACGAGCCACACACAGAAACGCGATCCCCATTAGGTAGAAAAATTCTGAAAGGAAAACCTTCAACGCCCGCGACTATTCAACGAGACCCCCTCTCACGTTTAAAGCTTCCTTTTTATGGCGAAGCAATAAAGTAAATCAACGTGAGGCGGTGGTTATCAACGCGTGTTTCTTTCGATTTACGCCGCTTGGAAAATTAGGGGTGGGTGTTCGCTTTGAGGCGAACGATGAAAGGAGTTTGCTGGGGCCGTTCGATTTTTGCAGACGAGATTTCGAAGTTCGAGAGAGTAAAGAGCACGTCGGAGATCTCTCTAGAGATGAGAAAGTAAAAGCAGGAACGTTTGAGTTCGGGAAACTTCTGAGGAAAAACTAATTTACGAGTTAAGTAATTTATATGTTCTCAAGGTCATTTACAATGAACAAAAATAATTAAATTAACTAGAAACTTTGATTTTAACGTGTACGTTTCTCAAGCGATAAGAGACCCGAGCGACGAACTTTAGCCAAAATATTGGCTCTCTTTGAGATAAGTTGCCATTAAGATACGTTCAAATTACTAAGCCAAGCAAAAAATGCCCTGAACGCGTGAAAACCTCACCCTCACAAGCTAGCGTAACTGATCCAAAAACACCTCGCAATTCCTTAAGGGTAGGCAACTTAAGTTACTCCAGCTACCTAAATGAGCGGGACCAAAAGGAGAACTTACACAGACGTCGCTTTAAGGCGAACATCATCAGGCGATAAGGGATCCGAGCGACAAAGTTTAGAGCCAAAATACTGATTATCTTTCAGATAAGTGGCTGAACGCATGAGAACCTCACCCACGCAAGCTAGCGTAACTGGTCCAAAAATACCTCGCAATTCCTTAAGGGTAGGAGCGGAACCAAAAGGGGAATTTACACAGACGTCCCTTTAAGGCGAACATCATCAGGCGATAAAGGATCCAGGCGACAAACTTTAGCCAAAATACTGATTCTCTTTCAGATAAGTGGCCATTGCGATACGTTCAAATAAATAAACCACGCGAAAAAGCCTTGAACGCGTGAGAACCTCATCCACGCAAGCTAGTGTAACTGGTCCAAAAACACCTCGCAATTAATTAAGAGTAGGCAACGTAAGTTACTCCATTATTATCAGTAATCATTCTTTTGTTGTTCTATAGTTTGTTATCAAATTATTAATTAAGTACTCTTTCGTCTATCTACAAATTGAAATTAATTAATTAAATATTATTCAAAACAGATCGTTAAGCTTTATAAGTAGAAAGACGCTCATTGAATCACGTACACACTGCAGATTTAAAGTATACACTCTCGGGAACATAGTAAATCCATCAATAATTCGTTCCATCTGAAGGCCGCCCTTTTTTTTTGTTAAACTCCATTACAAGTTGAGGAAGCCGCGTCCGAAGTCGATACCAACATCCTCCTCTCCCCATCACGTCCACGTGTCTTGGCAGGCAGCACAATCGGAGTTTTCCTCATACGTTTCCAGCGGGTCGATACCTACACGTTATTTGCAACAAAGGGGCCTTGCACTTGGATCACGTTTCGCACGAGCGCGAGCTTTCGACTCGCTTGGGCCGGACGCGAAGCTCGCCTGATGACGGCCAATTATTAACAAGCGCCACGGAAAACGCAGGGAAATGAGGACTTAATTTGAGGTAACCGACGGAAGGTGATTTAATCATGGATGGGAGGGGGTAAGAGGTAATCAACGCTATTACCTATGCTGCAAGATTTGTTTGTTAATAATATAAAAACTGATTTGAATCGCGTGCCGCTGTTGGTTTATATAATTACGAAATTTATACTTTTATATGTAACACTGCCCCTCCTTAATTCTGTTCGTCCCAATCAGAATACGGAGCCAGACGGTCTATGTGGATCAGTTTCAACTTCCCACGGGGTAACTTCCGTATTCTATACTCTACGTTGTAAGAACCTGATCAGTACGGGGAGAAAGGGGTGGATTATATTTTGAAGTCAAAACAGTTCTCTACCAGAACACGAGATTTCTAAAATAGAAATCTTTTACAGTGAAAATTGAAAGAGATTGAAAGTCTCAAATTCTGACTTCTCTGAACTCCCTTTCCTAAACTTTACCACCCTTTTAACCAAAACTTTTCCAAACCAAATCGAGACGCAAGAAGCGACTGCTTTGTTAGTAGCGTTTCCAGTTTTAGCCAAAAGTTAGCCAGCAATCGTTCTTCCCGCTCTCTTTGGACTTGATTTGAATTTTGGTCCTTTTTACCCTCAGACTTACTTATTTTGGGTTTGTTGGATTTGTTGGATCTTTCTCCTCCAACTTCTTGTTCGAATTATTATTAAAGATTCTCTAGAAAAACTACTTTAAGATTTTAAATAAAATTCGATAGTTTTAACCAATTAAATATATATTAAATTAAAATTTTACAAGAACAAAGAATTTACAATAAATTTTAAAATTAACAAATCAAAACGAAATTTTCCAATAAAATACATGAAACTACAACAAGAACAAATATCAAGAAAATTACAGAATACAAAATATCTGAAAATATTTATGACAACAAAAAAATATATATAATTCGACAAGAAGGAGAGAGAAAAATGCTTTTAGTTAATTAACTTTTATGGCAAGAATTACATTGAGCTTACCAGCGATGAATCAAAAGATTTTTTTCTCGTATCCAAAATTATGGGGATACACTCTAAAGTTAGCTTTGCGAGACTTTTTTCGATTACGACGAAATTAATTTAAATAAAACACTAAAACTGCGCGGGAAAAGCTTCTGCTTTTCCTGACCGAAACCGATGACAAACTTTTGAAAAATTTATAACAAGAAATCAAAATCCGAAAGGAAAAGAATTGTAGCTTCCAAATTAAAAATTAAAAAAAAAAAAATTAATAATCAAGCCAAAAAAAAGTGCAAAAAAAACAAGTTGAGTGAAAATTGAAGGAAACGACGAAACTGATGATAAAAGAAAGACGTTTTAATAAAGAAAGGCGACGGCAAATTAAACCAAAAATTCGTAAAAAAAGAGTTCAAACAATATCCTTTCTAAATTGAAAACAAAAAAGAAAACAAATGGAAGTCGCATTGATATGTTGAACGATAAGAAAAAAAAAAACATGCCTGGAAATAAAAAACAAAAGACGAAAGGCCAATTCAGCGAAAAATCGAGAAAATTGAAAAAAAAAACCAAAATTAAAAAAGGAATTTCTTTTAAAAAAAATAATTCGAGATAAAATTGAGAGGGAGGTGGAAATTTTCTGAAGAAAAAGAAATAAGCGAAAGCAAAGGAGAAAACCCAGTAAGGAAAAACAAAAACGAAAGACGTTTCAGTTAAGAAAACAAAAGACGATCGGCAATTTCAAAATGAAATTGAGAAAGAAAAGTGAAAACGAGAAATAAGCGAAACGTGGCTAAGAAATGTCCAAAGTTAAGAAAAAAAAGAAGAAAAACGAAACAAAACTTTTTATTAAAAAAAAAAATAAAAATAAATGAAAAACAAAACTGTGAAGAAAGAAGAAAGATTTACAATTACAAAGAAATATGTAAAAACAAAAGAGAATCTCTATATATTGAACTTCCAATGCTAATGAAAAAACAAAGAAGGTAAAACAAAAGACAATCGGTATATTGAGATTTTCCAATGAAAAATAGAGGAACAAAAGACATTTCGGTAAAGAAAACAAAAGGCGATCGGCAATTGCAAAATGAAAAATGGCTAAGAAATATCCAATGATAAAAATAAGAAAAACGAAACAAAAGCGTTTTTTATTAAAAAAAATTAAAAATAAACGGAAGATAAAAAAAACAAAACTAAACAAAAATGTGAAGAAAGAAGAAAGATTTACAATTACAAAGAAAGCGATAAAAATAAAAGACAATCAATATATTGAACTTCCAATGATAACGGAAAAAACAAAGAAGGTAAAACAAAAGACAATCCGTATATTGAAATCTTCCAATGAAGAATAGAGGAACAAAAGGCATTTCAGTTAAGAAAACAAAAGACGATCGACAATTTGAAAATAAAATTGAACAAAAAAATAAGCGAAACGTGACTAAGAAATGTCCAATGATAAAAAAAAGAAGAAAAACGAGACAAAAGCGTTTTTTATTAAAAAAAAAAAGAAACAAAACAAAAATGCGAAGAAAGAAGAACGATTTACAATGACAAAGAAAGAGATAAAAGCAAAAGACAATCGATATATTGAACTTCCAATCATAATGAAAAGACACATAAGATAAAACAAAAGACGATCGGTATATTGAGATCTTCCAATGGAGAATAGAGGAACAAAAGACGTTTCGGTTAAGACGAACAAAAGACGATCGGCAATTTCAAAATAAAGTTGAGAAAGAAAATTATAAGCGAAACGTGGCTAAGAAATGTCCAATGATAAGAAAAAAAAGAAAAAAGAAATTAAAATTTCGACGAGAGATTTAACGCGGACCAAACAAAAGATAACCGGGAACTTTTTTTTGTCTCCCCCGCTTAAGCTACTTAAAGGCTCGTCACCTCCTGAAAAATTGAGGAGGGAAATTCTGTGAGATCAGCAAGAATTTGAATTCAGACGGTCCCCACAGTAGCTTCTAAGCGGAACTTTTTCGATACGAGATGGCGTAAGCGTCTCGTTTTTACTGATTTTTACCCACGTCGCTCATTCAAGGGCAGAGACGCTTTGTGGCGTGATTTACCTTTTGCTGAATCAAACCTGATAGGATTGATTTGAAATCGCATCCGAAGCTCATAAAAGCGATACGAACATCCGGCTTCTTTCTAAGAACAACCAGAGCTGATAATGAAATGATTAAAATAAAATGAGAGATAAATTAATTTTATAAATTCTCTAAGCATTTTTCCGGGTCCTTACAACGTCATTAATTCTCATAAGGCCCGTCCCTAGGCGCTTGCAGTTTTAGACACAAACTACGATCCTTCTGGAGTTGACAGCCGTATCGGGCCGGTGACCAGATTGATGGTTTCGTCACACATGGGCCCGTCCCAAGGAGCTCGCAATTGTAAACACGGTCCACGAGTCTTTTTGGGATTGTACAGCCACGCCTAGTCACCTGGTTGAAGTCCCATTTGATTGGCTCGTCTATCTAGACGAGCCAATCAAATGGGATTGATGGTTTCGTCACCAGATTCATGTGTGCTCGCCAAGTGATAGTCATAGGGCCCGTCCGTAGGAGCTCGCAATTTTAAACACGGTCCGCAAGTCTTTCTGAGGTTGTATAGCCACACCTGATCCCCTGATTGAAATCCCATTTGATTGGCTCGTCTATCGGGTCTACCGGGTCGGTGACCAGATTGATGGTTTCGTCACACATGTTGATGTGTGCTCGCCAAGTGATAGTCATAGGGCCCGTCCCAAGGAGCTCGCAGTTTTAAACACAGTCCACGAGTCCTTCTGGGATTGTACAGCCACGCCTGGTCCTCTGATTGAAATCCCATTTGATTGACTCGTCTATCCTACCGGGTCGTTGACCAAATTGATTAATGGTCAGATTGATGTGTGCTCGCCAAGTAATTCTCGAGGTCCTGTAGATACTCGTACAATTAAGCCTTTCAGCTTGTGGGCGTCCGAACTTCAAGTCACACGGCAAATACATTTCTTCTCCAAACAAAACTCGAGTCGGCGATTGCTTAGTAGTGATACGTACTGCAGATCGATATGCTATTAGAAAAATGGGCAAATGCTGGTTCTAATCGCGTTGATTTGTGAAGACCTCTTTGGCCAAATAGCGTTATAGAGTTCTGTTGAACCATGCCGTCTGCTTGAGGGTTTAACGGAGTAGCTTAAGTTTGCCAAGCATTCGACTCAGTTCTTGAAGGACGTTTCCTTCGAAATTTCTGCCTTGATCGCAATGGAGCTCCGTTGGTACTCCAGGCGTTGCTTCCTGTTTAGGCAACGCGTAACCTTCTGGCCACTTAGTGAAGTAATCGGTTACAAGAAAAAATTGAAACAACTGACAACTATAACACAGAAAGAATTCAAACAACTGACAACTAACACAGAAAGAATTGAAACAACCGACAACTAAACAAACGTAGAATTAGACGATCAGAGATCAAAAGAAGATCGACGTTTCCTTTCTGGCAGAAAGTAATTAAAGCTCAAAAGATTTTGAGTGAAACAAAAAGAAAACAGTGTATGAGAGAGGTATGAAAAATTATTTCCGCAGAAAAAAAAACCAAAAGAGCACTGAAACAAACAACAAAACAACAGAATGACATAAATAGAAAACAAAAGATCTAGAGACAATCAAAAACAATAATTCCATATAAAAAGAAAACAAAAGAAAATTGAATCGAATTATTTTAGAATGAAAGAGGAACAAATGAAAATCAAAAGATTTTGAGTGAAACAAAAAGGAAACGGTGTATGACAGAGATATGAAAAATTAATTCCGCAAAAAAAAAACAAAAGAGCACTGAAACAAACAACAAAACAACAGAATGACATAAACAGAAAACAAAAGATCGAGAGGCAATCTGAAACAATAATTCAATTCCAAAAAAGAACAAAAAACAATTGAATCGAATTGTTAAGAAAGAATCAGGAACAAAAGAACCTCGTCTGTTTTCCGGAGGAGTGTTAAAAAATCATGGTGCCTCAGCTTTAGTCTTCTTTTGACTTCTTCAATTTTTTTTCTGTCTTTCCAAAGCCCTCTCATTTTTTTACTTTTCATACTACTTTTTTTAATTTTGTCGAATTGTCTTTTTTTAATAACGTAGGCAGTTTCTTTTTTTATTTTCTGTCGATCTTTTTTTTTAATTTTCTTGCGAGGGAGTCATTGATTGCTCGTCTTTTGTTTTTGGATCGCTCAGTTTTCCTATTTCCATGTCGATTGTTTCTTTTTTCTTTTGTTTCTTTTGGCCTTCTCGTACTTACTTTCTTTTGTTTTCTTGTGAGCCTTCTTACACGTGACGTAATTTTTTTTCGTTCGTCTTTTCCTCGCATTTCGTTGTTTCTCTTTAGCCTTCTTCTGTCACTTTTGTAATTAGCATTTCTTCAATTTTCTTTACTGTCAGTCTTTTACTTTCCAGAGCCCTCTCATTTTTTGCTTTTCGTGTTATTTTCTTAATTTTATTTTTTTTTTATTTTATCGAATTGTATCTTTTTTTAATAACAGGCGTTTCGTTCAGTTTGTTTTTTTAGTTTCCGTCGTTTTTTTTTAAATTTTCTCACATTCTGTTAGAGAATCGTTCATCGATCGTCTTTTGTTTCTGGATCTCTCCGGTTTCCATATTTCCACGTGGTTTGTTTAATTTTCTTTTGTTTCTTCTTCAATTTTTTTTATCTTTCTCTTTTTTTAATAATATAGGCGTTTCATTCAGTTTCTTCTTTTACTTTCCATCGTTTTTTTTTTTAATTTTCTCACATTCTGTTAGAAAATCGTTCATCGATCGTCTTTTGTTTCTGGATCTCCCCGGTTTTCATATTTCCACGTGGTTTGTTTAATTTTTCTTTTGTTTCTTTTTCAATTTTTTTTTATCTTTCTCTTTTTTTAATAATATAGGCGTTTCATGCAGTTTCTTTTTTTTACTTTCCGTCTTTTTTTTTAAATTCTATTAGAGAACCGTTGATCGAGTGTCTTTTGTTTCTGGATCCTCCAGTTTTCATATTTCCATGTGGTTTGTTTCATTTTTCTTTTCTTTTTTCTTAAATTTTCTCTTCTGTCGATCTTTTATTTTCAAAAGTCCTCTCAGTTTTTGCTTTTCGTGTTATTTTTTGAATTTTGTTTCGCTTTATTTCGTTGAAAGGTTTCTGTTTAATAACAGGCGTTTCGTGCAATTTCTTCTTTTACTTTCCGTCAGGTTTTTAAAAATTTTCTCGCATTCTATTAGAGAATCGTAGATCAGTCGCCTTTCGGTTTTGAGTCGCCTCAGTTTTCAGGTTTCCGTGTCGTTGGTTTCATTTTTGATTTGTTTCTTTCGTAGTTTCTTCTTTTGTTTTCTTGTTAGCCTTGCTTCATTTTACGTAAATTGTTTTTCGTTCGTCTTTTTCATCGCATTCCGTCGTTTTTTTTTTTTAGTCCGTTTTTGCGGAATCAATAACGCTTTTTGTCGTTCCACAGGAAGATCGTCGTATTTCTTTTGTTTTTCGTTTCCTCTTATTTTGTCGTATTTGTCGTTGTTTTACTTTTGTTTAAACGCCCTTCTGGCCACCATCGCAGAACTCATTTAATACATCATATCGGCGCATCGTCGTCTTTCTTTTGATTCTTTTTGTCGAACTTTTTTTTTTAATTTTCTTCCAATCTGATAGAAAATCGTCGATCGATCGTCTTTTGTTTTTGGATTCGGCACTTCAGATTTCATATTTCCATGTAGTTCGTTTCACTTTTCTTTTGTTTCTTTCCATCGACTTAGTCCGTCGTATGTCACCGACTTTTTCGCAGTTTCTTCTTTTGCTTTCTTGTCAGTATTTTTTTTTAATCGACGGAAGCAGGTGACAATCGATAATGCAAGAAAAATTGAGAACCACGAAAATCTTAAAATTAAATTAAAATCAAATGACAATCGACAATAAAAGAAAAAACGAAATCGACGAAAACAAGTGATATTCGAGAGCGAAAAGATAATTCGAAAGCGACAGAAACAAATGACAATCTACAATAAAAAAATTTAATCGACGAAAACAAATAACGTTCGACAGTGAAAAGACAATTCGAAAGCGGCAGAAACAAATGACAATCGACAATGCAAAAATTTTTAAATTTACAAAACCGGCGAAAACAGTTCACGGTGATTTTTTTTTTAATCGATAGAAACAGGCGACAATCGATAATGCAAGAAAAATTGAGAACTATGAAAACGATGACAAACGATAGTAAAAAAAAAATTAAATTAAATCGACAAAAACAAATGACAATGAACATAAAATTTTTTGAAATCGACGAAAACAAATGATATTCGGGAGTGGAAAAGGCAATTTAAAACCAACGGAAACAAATGACAATCGAATGCCAAAAAAATTGAATTGACAGAAACAGAAAACAATTCACAGTGCATTTTTTTTAATGGTAGGAAACAGGCGACAACCGTTAATACAAGAAAAATAGAGAACCACGAAAACGAGTAACAAACGATAGTAAAAGAAATTAAATTAAAATCGACAAAAACAAATGACAATCGATAATCGACAATGCGAAAAATTTTTTTAATTGACAAAGACGAAAAACAATTACGGGAATTTTTTTTGCAATTCCACAGAAACGGGTAACAATCGACGATGCAAACAAAATAGAAAACTATGAAAACAAATGTCAAATGACGGAAACAATTGACAATGTAAGAAAAATTGAGAAGTACGAAAACGAATGACAAACGATAATGAAGAAAAAAGAATTAAATCGACAAAAGCAAATGACAGTCGACAGTGAAAAAATAAAATAAAATCGACGAAACAAAACTGTCGATTCTAAACATATTCGACGGCCATAGATCAAATAAATTGATTTTATTGAATCCTTAACCACATGATCATCCAATTTTAAATTTTCAGTTTCGAACTCCAGGTCTTTAACTGCCAGAGTTGGGTTGGGTTGGGTTGGAAGCACCAAAAATTAATTAAATTACTTTTGCTGTTTGATCCATAGTCTATATAATTATTTAATTCTTAAATTTTGGCCAGTTTAAGGCCAAAATAAAATAAAAAGTTGTGTGTACCTCGGGCATAATTATAGCATTTAGACATACTCTTGGGCTATAATCTCCTATTTATGCTCTTGATACATAAATAACTATTGGGGCAGCGCCCCAAAATATGTAAAAGCCAGTGAACATGTCTAATGTATTCGAAAAACAGTGAACATTTGAAGGTACTTCGCGCTTTCTGAGATTCACATTAGCTCTTTTGAACTGAGAAAGCATCTGGTAAGCCGGTCGCATCCGCTGCGAATTAACAGAAAACTAATTCAACGGCGTCGCGAACGATTGACAGATTAATAGGAAATCAAAGCTTTAAAAATTTTATTGTCCACTACTGTACATGAATTTATTCGTGATTTAAGAATTGTCGTCTCCATTGCTAAGTATTAAATATACGAGGTGATTAAAAAATGACTTATCGTTGTTTAACGATGTCGTTATGAGTTACAGAATAAGGAGGGTAAGAGAGTACCAGAAAGAAGTTTTATTTTATAGGTTTTCGATTCTTTAAAAAAAAAAAAACGAACAAAAAATCTCTGATCGAAATGTTGATGTTTAAAACGAGTCTGGACTGGGTTTATGTAAATAAATAAACTATTAAAAGAGAATGAGAATTTTGAGATAATCAGAGTGCAAAGTTAGCTTGAAGCTTATCAATGACACAACTTATAATTAAATCTAAAAACAAAAAAGACCAGGGGATACCTTCACTAGAAAAAAACGTAATTAACAGTAAATAATTGTAGAAAAGAAAATTATTAATAAAAAAATGAATTTTGTTAAATCTTCAAAGAACAAAAGAGATACAAAGTTAAATCGAAAATAGATATGATTTTAGAACACACAATCAGGATTAATCTTGTGTGCGCTTTTAAACCTACACGCACGCGACGAAGCATACATACTTCAAGGTCAATAACAAATAAAAAAAGAGACGTAGCTTAGTCTTGTTATGGCATCGTAACGCCAAAAGGAGAATATGCAACTATAAGTAAACTAAGAGAAAGCTTTTCATTTTTTATTTTGCTTAGAAAATAACCAGCGATCAACATGAAAATGAATTAGGGTAGGCGATGGAATTTAAACGCCTGTCTTGGATGACATCATATTAACACTGATTGTCAATCAATTGTGACACACCGGAAATGTTTAACGTTACTCACGCAGTTATTCATAGACATCAAAAGTATCTTGATGCAGTCATTAATTTTTTTTTAATAAAACGATTTTCTTGCTTTGTAGAAACGTCAAAGTGAGCGAAAGAACTTTCGATGACCTAAAAGCGTGTTTAGTTGCATCTTCAACTCTAATTCATTTTTCATTTGATCAATTCTTATTTTTCCAACGAACACTTTGCCGAATTAACTCCTGCTCTATGAGAAATCCGCAAAGTGAACACCCTGTATACTCATTTAAATTATTAAATAAACAAAATTCTTTTTAGAATTTGGAAAAAACTAGGCAATATTATATGAAAACCTCGACTTTGTTTTCTTTTGAAAAGCGAGACGTAATAACTTAGTTAAGCCAAATTAATCACCTAATCGCTCCCGTCAGGTAAATTCCGGCAATAAATTTACGTCAGTTCCAAATCCAATTTCCCAGCACGAAAGAAATCTCATCTAAACGAAATTGGGTTCATCTCTTTGACATGTTTCACAGTGGCGACGCACAAATCGGATTGATTCTATTTGTTTTCTTTTTTTCGATTTTTAGAATCACGGGCGCTTTCGAAAGCGACCACCGAAAATAAATAAATAAATAAATAAACCACCATTGAATTTCCTGAAATAAGGACGCCTCGTGGCGTCCAAGTTTTCTGGGGCACAGGAAGCCGTTGTGACCCAAAAGACGTATCGATTTTATTTATTTAAAGAGGCACGCTAGTTTAAATTTTGCGAGTCTTCCGCACTTGTTTCTCGTCAGAGAACGCGCCGGATTTCACTCTCGAAGAAGCAACAGAAAAATATCTCGACGGATTTTCCTCCGGACGAGGCGGAAAAATCAAAACGGGGCTTACCTTGCGCACCTGCGATTTTCCGGGCGACTTTCATTTATGAGCGCGGCCGTTTCTTCGTTTTAGGCGGACACTGCGTTTTCATTCTGTTTTCCGCGGAGTGCACTGAATCGACGACGCCATTGTGGTGGGGGTGGAAGGCGCCGTCGTCACGGCGCATTGCAGTGGCGTCACTCCTGCAATGTTTATGTAAGCCCGCACAAATTGCGTAAAATAAATGCGCGTTTCATCTCGCAAGTAAACGTTCGATTCAAAAAAAATAAATAAATGAAAAATCAGACTTCGAAATGACAAGAAATGGAACAAATTTTAAGCGAGCGACAATCAACGTTTCTCTACCTATTCGAGGGCTTTGTCAAAACCAAACAAACAGACGAAGAATCCTTTTGTCTACTATATTGTAAATACTAGTTAACAATTAGAACTGAAACAAACATCAACGAAATACGGATTTGAATGATCAATGACAAAAGAATAACGATTCGCATCAGAAAACAAGAGAAAAGCTGAGAACAATTGAAAAATCTTTTCTACAAGGGGGTTTAAGAAAATCAGGTCACCAACAGAAAACAAAAGATGAACAATTGAAAGCTTCAAAAGCCGACGAATTCCGAAATATAAAAAATGTTCTTATCAAGCTTTTAATTGTTTCTTTGTTTCCATAGCATTTTTTTTCTAGCTTTCAATTGTTTCTTTGCTCTTTTCGTTTCTTTTTGAACAAAGTACAAATGCAAAACAAGAATTAGTTCGAGAAGAAGAAACAAAAAAGAACTGAAACAAACATCAACGAAATGCAGATTTGAATGATCAATAAACAAAAGAAAAGCTCAGAATAATTGAAAACTCGACGATTTTTGGCGACAAAGACTATAAAATTTTTAAATCAAAATTCCAATTGTTTCTTTGTAATCCATATTTTTTTTTGCTTCTTTTCGAACAAAGTTAATATACGAAGAATAAAAAAACAAATTAATTAACAAATTAACGTATCTACAAGGGGGTGTAGGAAAATCATGTCGCCAACAGGAAACAAAAGAAGAACAATTGAAAGCCTCATCAAAGTTGAGAACAATTGAAAAATCAATCAAAGGCCGACAATTTCCAAGATTTAACAACAAAAGAATACAAAAGAAAAACTGAGAACAATTGAAAAGTCGACGATTTTCGGCGAGAAGATTTAAAAAATTTTGAAATCAAGCTTTCAATTGTTTCTTTGTAATCCTATTTTTTTGTATTTTTTTCAAACTTTCAATTGTTTTTTTGCTTCCTTAGCTCTTTTGATTTCTTTTAATTCAATAAGAAAAAACAAAAGAAGAACTGTAACAAACAACGAAATGCAGATTTGAATGGTCAATAAACAAAAGAACATCGATTCGCATCAGAAAACAAAAGAAAAACTGAGAACAATTGAAAAGTCGACGAATTTCGGCGGCAAAGAATTATAAAATTTTGAAATCAAGCTTCTTTCTTTTTGAACAAAGTTAATCTACAAAGAATGAGTTGAACAGAAAAACAAATAAATATTAACGTTTCTACAAGGGAGTGTAAGAAAATCAAGTCACCCAGAGAAAACAAAAGACGAACAATTGAAAGCTTCATTAAAACTGAAAACAACTGAAAAATCAATCAAAAGCCGGCGATTTCCGAGATTTAACAATTGTTCTCATCAAGCTTTCAATTATTTCTTTGCTCTTTTGGTTTCTTTTTGAACAAAGTACAAATACAAAACAAAAATGAATTCGATAAGAAGAAGCAAAAAAAAAGAACTGAAACAAACGTCAACGAAATGCATTGAAGGATCAATGAACAAAAGAATATCGATTCGCATCAGAACACAAAAGAAAAGCCGAGAACAATTGAAAAGTCGACAATTTTCGGCAACAAAGATTGAAATGAAGCTTTCAATTGTTTCTTTGTATTCCATATTTTTTTTTTGTTTATTGTCGAACTACGTTTATCTACAAAGAATAAGGTGAATAGAAAAAAGAAATGAATATTAGCGTTTCTATAAGGGAGTATAAGAAAATAAATCAAGTCACCCATAGAAAACAAAAGAAGAACAACTGAAAGCTTCATCAAAGCTAAGAACAACTGAAAAATCAATCAAAAGGCGACGATTTCCGCGATTTTAAAAATGTTCTTATCAAGCTTTCAATTGTTTCTTTGCTTCCATAGCTGTTTTGGTTTCTTCTTGAACAAAGTACAAATACAAAACAAGAATTAAGTCGACAAGGAGAAACAAAAAAAAGAACTGAAACAAACGTCAACGAAATATAAATTTGAATGATCAATAAACAAAAGAATATCGTTTCGCATCAGAAAACAATAGAAAAGCCGAGAACAATTGAAAAGTCGACGATTTTCGGCGACAAAGATTGAAATGAAGCTTTCAATTGTTTCTTTGTATTCAATATTTTTTTTTGTTTCTTTTCGAACAAAGTTAATCTACGAAGGGAATAAAGCGAACAAAAAAAACAATTGAATATTAACGTTTCTACAAGGGGGTGTAAGAAAATCAGGTCAACAGAAAACAAAAGAAGAACAATTGAAAGCTTCATCGAAGCTGAAAACAACTGAAAAAATCAATCAAATGCCGACGATTTTCGAGATTTAAAAAATGTTGTTATCAAGTTTCCAATTGTTTCTTTGCTTCCATAGCTCTTTTGGTTTCTTTTAATTCGACAAGAAGAAACAAAAAAGGGAACTAAAACAAACTTCAATAAAATGCGAATTTGAATGATCAATAAACAAAAGAATATCGATTCGCATCAGAAAACAAAAGAAAAATTGAAAACAATTGAAAAATCGACGAATATTAGTGTTTCTACAAGGAGATGTAAGAAAATCAGGTCGCCAACAGAAAACAAAAGAAGAACAATTGAAAGCTTAAAAAGCCGACGATTTCCGAGGTTTAAAAAATGTTATTACCAAACTTTCAATTGTTTCTTTGCTTCCAAAGCTCTTTTGGTTTCTTTTAATTCGACAAGAAGAAACAAAAAAAAGGAACTAAAACAAACTTCAATAAAATGCGAATTTGAATGATCAATAAACAAAAGAATATCGATTCGCATCAGAAAACAAAAGAAAAGCTGAGAACAATTGAAAAATCGACGAATATTAGCGTTTCTACAAGAGGATGTAAGAAAATCAGGTCACCAACAGAAAACAAAAGAAGAACAATTGAAAGCTTCAAAAGCCGACGATTTCCGAGGTTGCTATCAAGCTTTCAATTGTTTCTTTGCTTCCATAGCTGTTTTGGTGATGAAAAAAGTGAATATACCAAGAATAAGGTGAACGGCAAAAATGTTGATTTAAATTTTTTTTTAAGTCTTCTATTCGGATATCGTCGATTTTTCATTTGTTTCCAGCTTCAAAAAGAAACCTAAAGGTAACTATTGAATGTAAAGAAACAATTGAAAGCTGAATTTAAAAAAAAAGAAATAAATATTCTCGCCGGAATTCATCGATTTTCCGTTTCAATTTTCCTGTGTAGATTATCCTGATTTTTTTTAATCCATGATGATGTAAATTGTTTTATTTTTTAACTGACATACTTAAGAAAAGAAAAGAACAATATATGAATGAATCTTAAAAAAGAAATTAGAGGCATTTTTTTAGAAATTTCATGAACACATTTATAAAGCACTTTAAAAAAGTAGAATTTTCTATAGAAAAAATAACACATTGTTGTTTACATTAGAACATTCTGTATTCATACAACAAATTTGCTTCAAAAATTGACATGCGATTTACCATATATCCAATAAATTGCAAATTATTTTTTTTTATTAATAAAATTTTAAAAAAATCCCAGAATGTCAAAATAATATTTAAAAGAATGAAAACAATTAGCGACATCTATGGGAACTTTGTTGAACAATATGTTATCTGACGTGAAAAGTGGACAAACAGAAACCAAAAGTAAAGCACGTTTAAAGTGCTTAAAAAAATTGGAAAAAAAATCAGCCTCATCTATTGGAGATTCCATGAACTACAATTTTATAATTTTCTAGCTTTAAAGCGTAATTTATAGCGTTTTCGATTGACTGCTTTAGAGCACTCTCATAATATTTCCACCCTTTATTATTATATGAGGTTAAAATAAGATTAGAATACTCAGAGAGTGCTCGAGGGCAGTCAATCGAAAACGCCATTAAATTTGGCGCTCACGATGTGCGATTTAAAAAAGCATTCACAGATGGCGACACTCATGATCATCGCCAAGGTTGGCAAAGCTGAATTGTGTAATTATCATAGACATGATGTTATTATAACTAGACTGAGAATACAGAGAAAGAGAGAGAGAGAGAGGTAAATGTTATTTTGCTTTGTTTTTCCATCGTTTTTTTTTTTAATTGATTGTCTTTTATTGATTATTAATCAAGTGAATTGCGCTGTAAAATCGTCCGTCTCTTGTTTGTTTTCTTTAACTTTATGTGTTTTTAATGAATTTCTTTCGTTAAATTTATTTCTGAATCTAGTAACAAACTGAGGGATTTACTGCGTATGTATAAAAGAGATTTTTTTGACGATCCTTGAAGTACTTTTACGTTTTGCGCGTCGGCAGTGTTGCCACCCGGGATTTTTCTTTCTTTATTACGAGAAAATTTAGGAGAATATTATCTTTAGGTTTTTTCTGGGGAAAAAGTCAAAATAAGCGCCAAATCGAGACTTTCAAATTCTCGACGAATTTTTTAGTTATATTTATTTTATTTTCTTATAATTTTAGTTTCTTTTATTATTTATTCTAATTCTATGATTATTTAGTTATGACACTGGCAATATCTTAAATAAAAATCGTCCCAAAATGTGCCTGTTTTAAGTATAAATGCATGTCGGGATTTTTAGGGAGTGTTCCAATCTATTTTAGGGTTTTTTGGGGGCCCTCGGCAGTTGGTGGCAGTGCGCGTTCGTAACACTGGTCACTCCTTTTTTAAACGATTCACATTAAATTAGATCGTTTAGATTCCTTCGATACATCACTTATAAAGAATCGATTTGACTATAAATCAATTAGATTCTGAACATCCCTAATTGCAAATGCTTCAAAACATCGATTAATTGAAATATCGATTATTTCTGAATGGATTTTAATGCTTCGATGGCATCGATTCAGAAAATAATCGATTCTTCAAAGGCAGAAGCAACCGCATCACGTAGAGAGTTAAGGAAAAAAGCTGCATTCTATTTTCTATAAACAAAACGTATGACTTAAACGTACTTAACTAAAAGAAAGCATTTCGGATTAATCAAATTAAGTATTTTGCTGTAGGGGAATTCTTGAGCTCTGGAGAATGGTTGGCGGCACCGTCGATATCAATCAAAGTTGGCAGTATCTTTCGTTTGTCATGTCAGTTAGAGCTGTCATTTTTAAATCAAATTTTATTTTATAACTACAACAAACATGACCGGTTTCGAGCAAAAATTTCTTAGGAAAGTGGTTTTAGCCGCTGATGTGTACGCAGTGTGTTTACAACACGCTTTGACTACCGAAAAGGAAGAGATTATGGGCCTACTCATCGGAGAGGTTATGTCAACTTGCTTATCTCAGAGTTTTTTTTTTTTTAATACCTACATACGTTTGCAGGTTGATGAAATTGAAGGGATATCTTATATCACAGCCTGCGTAATCCTACATCGGAGCGACAAGCAGCCTGATCGAGTAGAAATTTCCCCCGAACAATTATGCACAGCTTCCACGCATGCCGAGCAATTAGCACAGAAATTGAACAGACCGATGAGGGTTTTAGGTTGGTACCATTCCCATCCTCATATAACAGTCTGGCCAAGCCATTTAGGTAAGAACGGCCATAACTTTAACAGCAAACACAGTACTCAGAATTGGCTTCGTAGATGTTAGAACGCAATCTATGTACCAGACAATGGACCCCCTATTCGTCGGTTTAATTTTTTCGGTGTACCAAAGCGATAAAGGCTCAATTGGGAATCAGATACAACTGACCTGTTTCCAGGCCGTCAACATCGGGTCGATCGTGGAACGAAGGGAGGTGGAAGTCGTCGTTAAAAGTTCACCTTTGCAGTCTTACAATTTACAAGGTACCCTTCCTTTTTCAAATCGAAAAAAAATCGAGACGTGTTTATTTCGTAGGGCTTGCAGAGCTGCCTCATATATTAGTTCAAGAGGAGGTGCAAAGCCACGAAGAGGAAACTGCTCAGGAAGCGCAGGATGAACTCGTGGTGTTGCACAACGAGGCCTATAAGACCTTGATGCTTGCGCATTTGATTTCGAAAGTGACGAGGCCGATGTGCGACGATTTAGAGGCAAGACTGAAAGCAACCAACGCGAGGATTAAGGAATTGGAATCCATTAAGAAGAAATTGATTGATGCGTTGTCTTAACTCTTTGGCCATTGTTTTTAGTTATTCATTAATGTAAGCATTTTTTTTTTAATTATTAAATAAATTTGACTTTAATTAATTTTTGCCTTGAAGGAAGTTATTTGTTTCTTTTTTTATTAACATCAATAATTTGTTTCCAATCAACTTCACCTCGATTTCTACTGAAATATAAAAATTGTCTTAAAACTATCTTTGAAAGGGGGTTGAAAATTTGACTTGCAGGAAAACAAACCGCTTCTAAGTTATTCATTTTAATATATTCTGGAATGTTAACCACTTACAAATAAAATAAAAGTCTAGGAAACAATCTGAAGTACTAACAAGCAGTTAAAATATATCTATATATATATAAATTTTACAACATTCATCTGCCCAGCAGTCTGCCCGCTTACACAATATTTTAAACACCATATAATCTCTTTAAGTTACAGGAAATTACACAGCATACCTTACACCCTGATATGCATCTCTGTAATCAAGTAATAACATTTAAAAATTAGCAACAGCAAATTTGTCAAAAACAGAACGAATATACGTATTTACATGTGTGAGGATAATAATTTTATAGGCCATACAGATCGCACGTAAACATAAAATATGTTTGTAAGTACAAAATAAATTCGACTTACAGAGTTTAACTTAAAAATAAACAGTACAAGTGCATCAAAAAAAAAAAAAAAAATAGGTGCTACAATTAACCATCTCTAAATTCTACATTGTTAACATGCTTTAATAATTAGATAGAATGTCATAGCCGTTCACACATTAAAAAATAACTTTCTCTTTTTATGTCTGAAACGAATAACGAATCCCAATCAAACACATACATGCAAACAGCACATGTAAAAGATCATTCCAAAGATAACTGCAACTTTCTCTTTTTTTTTGGTCGCGTTTCCTTCTTCCAGAGAAGAAAGCCGACGGTTTTATTGCAGCATGATCACAAAGTTTCAGTTTTGAATACAGCTACATACGTAATACTAATTTGTGAACTAAATGCTACGCTTAACGAACTAGTCAGTTGTGTGAGGAATCATCTTTGTCCTTGATTAGATTTTTGCCCCATCAACAACATCAGCGTCTCGAGATAGTAGTTCAGATGCAAGAGGCAACGTTGTTATGAGCGTGTGACATTCGTTTAAAACTGCACCCAGTTGGCGTTTGCTGCTGATGGTGAAGGTTGAGGTGGAGCACTGAAAATCACAATGCAAATAATTTTGAAAATTAAAATTGTAGCGCTGCATACTTAGATTGGGCTGACGTAAATTCGCCCCATGTATCCGCAATAGTCTCGGGTCTCGCTGTGTGAGCTGGCGAACTTGCAGGTGAGCTTCCCGGGGGTGCAGGCAATTTACTTGCACCTGGAGGTGGCGGTAGGAGCCCCAAACCTCCGGATGTACGAGCCTTTGTTTTGGAACTCGCTGAATCAGAACCGTCTTTTCTCTGGAAAATAACAAGAAATCTGACAAACGCATAAATTTATAAACATTTTTATTATTGTCACTGCCCATTTATTATTTTGCCTACATTGAGATTGGCACTGCTTATTTTCCGCATACAAAATTAATTTTTCTAAAAAAAAAAAAATGGATTTCATAACACAGTGTGTCTTATCCGGCCTGCGCAATTCATTAATATAAGTATTTCTTCGCTGGTGCCACTTACGCAAGAAATCGCAAGCGTGAATGTCAAGTTACGATTTAAAACGGGCACCCTGTATATAATACGAGCGAAGTTTCTCAAAGCGTTTAATAAGACGACCCTCGCGTATGTTTTTAAAACTTATTTATCGTGTTATTGTAAAACATTCAGCAACGCCATCTGTTGAAATTTGCCGAAATTTGTCTTCTTTTTCATTTGTTTCTCTAGTTGTTAACGGGTTATGTTGAAAAACCAACATTCATTTAGGTTTCCACTGACGATTATTTTTTGACAGTAACAAAAAATTATATTCAACAACGCCATCTCTTAAAACACGCCTAAAGCTTTCGTTCACTTGTTTTTACGGGGGCGTTTCGCTAGCTATTTCCAACGACGATGCGGAAAGTCCTTAAGAAAATGTCACTTGTCGTCAGTAAAGGGAGAAATGAATTGTATTTGTGAGAGATATTGAACAGCGCCATCTATTGTAGTTTTTTTTTAATAATCTGTTGAAGACAAATAATTCTATGTTCTTAAATTGGCTTCTATTGCCGACGTTTCGTTCTGCATTGCAGGAGAACTTCCTCACGGCTGTTGCTGCTATCTCATCGACTAACGAGAAGTAGCAGCAACACCACCAGCAGCCCTGAGGAAGTTCTTCTGCAATGGAGAACGAAACGTCGGAAGTAGAAGCAGTCGTGACGCGGTTCCAACCGGAAGCCAATCAATTATGGACAACGGCCGCGGAAGCCTCCAAATTAAATTCTATGTTCTGTCACTGTTTAATTCAAATTCTTGCATTTGTTTTTTAATTTATGAGTCTACTGAATTGTCTCTAAAATCGATCGTCTTTTGTTTTTATTTTGTTTTAAATATTATTGGTACGTACTTTTCAAAATATTGTTCATTTGTTTTCTTTGTTTTGTCATTTTTCCTTTTTTTGTCACCCGAAGAGTTTTTTTTTTTTTTAAATTTATTAATCTACTGAATTGTGCCGACTGTCTTTTGTTTTTATTATTTTTAAATTTTATTATTTAGTATTTTTTTTAATTCTAATATTTCGTTGTGTTTGTTTTCTCATCGTTTTTTCTTTTTCCATTTTAAAAAATATTAATCTTCTAAAATTATGTTGTAAAATCGATTGTCTTTTGTTTTTATTATTTTTCAAATGTGTATTATTATTATTTTTTTTTTAATTTTGCCAATTTATATTCAATTTTATTTTGTTTTATTAAATTGTGTCGTAAAATCGATTGTCATTTGTTTTTATAATTTTTTTTAATTCGATTATTTTTTTAATTTTTACTTTGTTTCTTGTTTTTGTCTTGACATCATTCTTTTCAAATTGTTTCGTTTTCTCATCGTTCATTTAATTAAAAAAATTATTAATTTGTTAAATTTTGTTGTAAAATTGATTGTCTTTTGTTCTTATTATCTATTATTTATGAATTTACCTGAATTGTGCTGTAAAATCGATTCTTCTGTTTTTATTATTTTTACATTTTATTATTTAGTATTTTTTTAAAAATTCTAATATTTCGTTGTTTGCTTTCTCGTCGTTCATTTCATTAAAAAAAATATTAATTTGTGAAATTTTGTTGTAAAAACGATTTTCATTTGTTTTTATAATTTTTTTTTAAATCGATATTCTTTTAATTTTTACTTTGTTTCTTGTTTTTGTTTTGACGTCATTCTTTTCGAATTGTTTTGTTTTCTCCTCGTTCACTTCATTAAAAAAATTATTAAGTTGTTAAATTTTGTTGTAAAATTGATTGTCTTTTGTTTTTATTATCTTTCAAATTTATATATTTTTTATATTGTTCATTTCCTTTCTTCGTTTCGTCACATTTTCCCTCTAATTATTTTTTTTTTATGAATCTACTAAATTGTGCTGTAAAATCTATTTTTTATAGTGTCTTTTAAATTTTATTTTATAATTAGTATTTTTTTTTAATTTTCTATTATTTTAGTTTTATTTCTTTCCCATCGTTCTTTTCATTAAAAAAATACCTAATCTACTAAATTGTGTTGTCAAAAACGATTATCTTTTGTTTTTATTATTATTCTTTTTAATTGTGCCGTAAACGCGACTGTCATTTGTTTTTGTAATTTTTTTAATTTGATAATTTTTTAATTTTTATTTTATTTTTTGTTTTTGTTTTGACGTCATTCTTTTCAAATTGTTGTTTTCTCATCGTTCATTTCATTAAAAAAATATATTAATTTATTAAATTATGTTGTAAAATTGATTGTGTTTTGTTTTTATTATTCTTCAAATACATGTTTTTTTTAGTTTTGTTCATTTGCTTCCTTTGTTTTGTCTCCTTTGATCACTAATAGTTTTTTGTTTTTAATTATGAATCTACTGAATTGTTTTGTAAAATCGATTGTCTTTTGTTTTTATTATTTTATTACATATTTAGTAAATTTATTATTTCGCTTTGTTTGCTTTCTCATCGTTCATTTCATTAAAAACATTATTAATCTACATACATATTAAATTGTGTTGTGAAATTGATTGTCTTTTGTTTTGGTTTTTTTTTTTAATATTGTTATTTTTTTTAAATTTTATTCAATTTGTTTTCTTTGCTTTTTTTTTTCTTTATGAATCTATTGAATTGTGTTGTAAAACCTATTTTTTTGTTTTATTATTTTTTTAAATTTCATAATCTAGTACTTTTTAAAAATTCTATTTGTATTTCATTTTCATTACTTTCTCATCCTTTATTTCTGAATTGTATCGTAAAATCGATCGTCATTTGTTTTTATTATTTTTTTAATTCGATTATTCTTTTATTTTTATTTTGTTTTTGTTTTGACATCACTCTTTTCAAGCAGCTTCAAACTGATCTTCCAGATAGAAGCGATCTTTACTAAAATGTCGTTGAACAAATTGTCAATTTGACAGATGTCAAGTTTCTTTTTTTAAAAGTAATTATATTAGGAAGGCATCATGACAACGGGGAGTTTCAAATTGATCTTTCAAGTAAAATAAAAGCGTTTAGATTTTGTCAAAAAACTGTTAAATAAATTGTCAGTTTGACAGTTGTCAAGTGTTGACGCAAAAATAGTTTTTAGAAGACGCCGTGACTTTGGGCTACTCCAGATAAAACCAATGGATCTAATCTTTATTAAAATGTTATTAAACAAATTTTCAATTTGACAGGTGTCAAGTTTTGCTTCAAAAATATTTTTTAGGATTTTTGGAATGCGTTATGACGCCGAGCGGCTTCAAAGTGATTTAAATAAAAGAAAACACCCAATCACTACAAAAAAAAAAAAACTGTTAAGTAAATTGTCAGTCTGACAACTGTCAACTATTGATCCAAAAATGTTCTTTTTTTTAAACGTCATGACTCGGGCCAGCTCCAAACTGATGTTTCAAATACGAGAAAAGCGCTTAATCACTACCAAAAAGTTGTTAAACAAGTCGTCAATTTGATAGCTGTCAAAATTTGACGCAAAACTAATTATTGAAAGGTGTTAGGACCTTTAGAAGTTCAAAGTTGACGTTTCAAATTAAAGAGCAGTGCATAACCATTAGCAAAAAAACAATTGTTCAATAAATTATCAATTTGACACCTGTCAAGTGTTGGCACAAAAATAGCTTTTGGAAGACGTCGTGACTCCAAATTGATCTTTCAAATAAAAGAAGAGCGCGTAATCACAACCAAAAAAATCGTGAAATTAGTTGTTAGTTTGACAGCTGTCAGTAGTGATGCAAAAATAATTTATAGAAATCATCAAACTGACCTTGACTGAAAAAGGCGTCTAATTATGTATTAGCAAAAATTGTCAAGTAAATTGACAGTTTGACAATTGTCAAATGTTGGTGCTTCTTGAGAGGCGTTATGTCCATGGGAAATGTCCATATTGCGTAAAATTCACCGTCTTTTGTTCCTGTTTTCTTTAGCTTTATGTGTTTTTAATGATTTTTTTCTACATTTTCTTTTTTTAAATTTATTCCTGAATCTAAACAGTAATTTTAGGGACTTTCTATTCTGAAAAGAGACTTTTTGGTTACTCTCGAGGGATTTTTGCTTTTTACATGTTGGTAACACTGAATAGTAGTGTTTTTTTTTTATATCTTTCAGAAATGTCTTTTCAAATACATTATAAAAGCAAAAGAATGGACTGGAAACTACAAATGAAAAACTGTTTAATTCAAAAAAATAATAAAAATAATGGAAATCGGTCGATATCACAATTACCTTTTTCTCTGTTTAAACAGTCATGAAAAGTAGGTTGAGTTTCTTTGAACAGTTTTCACTTAAAATTATTATCCAAATAATGTTGTAAGTTGCTGTAAATACCACAAAACACTCACCGTAATCTTCATATTAATTTTAATCGTTTCGCCTTCCTTAAACCGCAAATCTAATTCTGGTTGAGTGGGCTCTTCATTGATTTGCTTCTCTTTCTTGATCCATTTGAAGTGATCCTGAAGTGCGACGTTTAAGTCGAAAGAATCAGATCTATCGCCGAAGCCAATTCCAATAAAAGCAGATCTTCCTACAATTCACAATGTTTTAAAGAAAACCTAGTTACGGTTTTTAGGGATACCAACCGTTGTCGTCTTGAATTCTAAGCACGAAGTACCTGGATGAGTCACTCACCGCCTCGATCGCGATGCCAGGATATGTCTCAATGGGGCACTTGGCGAATAACTCGCCGGAATTTTTGTCTTCCAGTTTAATGTAGCACTCATTTGCCTTCGCAATCAAACGCATACGTCCAGTCCATGCGGGTTCAGCCAGATTCCAGTCGGCGGCCCTTAAAAAAAAAAAAGCTGTTTTTTGACTTCAGTTTAAATGAACGCCCTAAATCAAAGAGTTTCTTTGATTTAACGGTCAAACAAACGGAAATGAGCGCGGTGATAACGTATTTTGGTGGGTGGTTAAGTGATATGAATCGTCCGGTCCTGTGTGAATTGAATTCCGATTTGTGGATGTAATCATAAACAATAATACCTGTAACCGCGGTTCGTTGATCTCGGTGGAATGTTAAACACGAACACTTCTGGCTTCACCAATATTACGCTTTCGTACGCATCCATTTTCGCAGCCAACAAACTGTCACTTTTCTTTCACGTCAAATTCAAAGTGTCAACTTCGTCTGTAAGGAATGCCAACATCATTCACTCCAAAGCGCCAATGCTGTGTTGGCAGGCGACGTGTCAAAATGACGTACGGTTGGTAAATAAAATTCCCTGTAACTGTAACTTTTACGTAAAGTATATTCACTTTTGTAATGAGTAACTGAAGTTACGCGATTTAGTTCCCGTATCTTGTAAATGAGACTTTTATGTTTAGGTTATGTTGGTTTCAATTTTGAATCTTCGGCTGCCTTCTACGTGCTTTTCCAATATTTTATTGAATGCATTATACCAACATGTGGTTCTTTGTTTGCTTCGTAATGGATTTCCGGATCATTTTTGAAAATTGCATTTTGCAATCAACAACTAAATTGTGTAAATAGTTTAGGGTTGGCAACACTAGCCAGTAATGCCCAAATACGTCAGTGTCAGTGCGATAGTGTCGCACGATTCCTGAAAAAGAAAAGTTACCAAGTGCACCGAAGAATGACTTGACGTGGATGTTGTACAAAAATGAAATTCTGCTGAATGGATAATTAATGCGATCGTAACACGAAGCAATTTAGGATAATTCGGTGAGCCAATCATTTCGCAAAGTGTCAGAGCCCCACGCGCGCTATGAGTCACTTTTGTTGGTTATATTTGCATTGCATTAATTCTACTACATGAAGACCCCCCTCAGGAGGTCCTCCCACAAGTCTCACCACAACCCATACTCTAATTGCAGGTTTTAATTTAAAATTCAGAAGATGGATGATGATTTGATTACGTCCTCCAAGAGGAAAGGAGTCATTTCACAAGCATGGACGAGATTATCGCAGGTAAATATCAGAGTCTCCCCCACATTGTATTTACTTTACAAAGACATTACATCTCCTTTAATATGAGCCGTTAAATTTATATTACCGTGATTTTCCATTGTTGCAAGTAATTTAATTATTGGTTTGCTGCTTAAGTGCATGTAATAGAGCCATGAGGAAGTTTTGCTTATTCATTGATTTATTATAGTCACTTGAATTACTTATGCCTTATCAGTTTCTAAAAATAAATTTCACTTGTTAAAAACCTACAGTTTTATGGTTTGTTTGTGTATAACCTGTGAAAATAAAACAGCGTAAAAGTTGTTTAATTTTCTTCTTGCGAGCTGTAACCTCCTCCTAAAGTCATTTGTGTGTGTAACGTTAACAGATATATCAGAGTGTGCTGGACGGTTGGACGCCGTACACTAAGTGTCGTTGGTTTGCAGCCGTGACGCTGCTCTTGTCTTTCGGTGTACGAGTATTCATAAAGCAGGTATTTATTTCTTTTGTTTTAGTGCTACCAAGGAGTGGTGGATAGGACGGTACCCTGGCGCATTTGCAGGTGGATATCCGCCGTACTTCTTATCGCGGGTTTCTTCGCGAGAGTGCTATACGCACAGGTACATGTTTATAATATCATTTCTTTATTTTGTTTTCACCTTCCGCTCCACCACTTCTCGGGTGTTGTTTTGAAAAGAAATTTAAATCACTGAGTTTATACTTTGTGATTAATTCAAAACTATGATTGATTTATAGTGTTTTCGACTGTCAGCACTTTGAGGGTGCTCTAGAGCTGCCTGCTATAGAGTGTAGGACAGTCAGCCGAAAACTCTATTACTTTCCGTTGGCATTTGTTTTCAAATACCAATAGGAAACTTAATCAGTGTTATCCCAATTGGCTATGGTGTTGAAACAATCCATTTTGTAATCAGCTTTCTTAATTTCTTTTATAATAATAGTAAGAAATAATATCCTTAACATTTATAAATGAAAATAATTATTATAATTATACTGATTTTATTCCAGCAAGTTCACTGATTACATCATCAGCATTAACATTTTCAAGGACGTTATGTTCTACCAAAATTCTGAATCCGATAATCTTTCTTCTTGTTTAAGAAGTTCCATTTAGGACCTCTTTTTTTTTAATTGGGGCATGACACTAGAGATGTCACTCATAAAATTGTTTATCAAAACAGAAGGTGCAGCAGAAAAACACAAACTTAGGGCCAAGTTCTGAAACATCACTCATACTCGACTCGAACTTGACGTTTGACGTTACTAGAAATTCAGAAATGCTTTCATATTTGCTTGTATAATCAAGTTTATGGTCACTATAGGTATTTTGATCACCAGTGATTTATTATTATATATATAAATATATATTTCAGAATTTCAAATTAACATCAAACAATCAATTTGAGTGTGAGGGATGTTTCAGAGTTTGGCTCTTAGACTGAATTCCATAAAAATCAATTAAATGTAATCACTGGTTAAGAATAATCATTACTTTACCCAGGCCCGTTGTGCAAATTGTGCAACACACAAGTGCGCCTGATCAGAGTAGCGCCAAATTGTCTGTAATTACTTAAATAGATAATTATAATCATAATTACCATAATTAAAATCATCATTATCATAATTATTCAAAAGCACCTGCTTTATTTCAGCAGAATTAATTTTTATCGAAGTGCTGTAGATAAATCATTATATACAGGGTGACTGACAATTGTTTCACCAAAAAAGAAACCGCGAAGAGAAGCGACTCCCAGAGTATGGGAAAAATGTTTTAAAAAAAGTCTATGTACACTTCTGTGCAATAATATTAAGCACAGCAATTGTTTTATAGTTTATCAATTTCAAAAATAATATTTCTGCCAACTTGTAAGACAAGGTTCCATTGGCTACAATTTTTTTAAGGTTTTCATTTGATTCTGCATCGTATTTTATTCTGGGAAATTTATATTTGTTGTTTGCGTTCGCGTTAAAAATTGTAACATTTCTGTTCTTAATTTTTATGAACAAAAGTGTACTTTAGTCTTAGATAAACAATCCAAGATTATAGCCAAAACCTGGTTAAGAAAGATTATTCTTTCTTAACCAGGAATTTTTTTGCAAATCGGTTTGATTGCGGTGGATTCCTCGAGCATCCTCTGTATAGCTGTTTCGGCCCTATGTGGGGGTTCGTCAGCAGAAGCGTAGCTCGAGAATTTAGGTCAAAAAGCGATCGCAGGATGTCGCGATCTAAATTTGACATAAAAGTGTTTTATAATTTTATTATTGTTACGGCGTTGGGCGTTGACTTGACCTTTAAATGGAATTGATGTGATCAGCTGAAGTAAATCATATAAAATAAGTATAACAACTTTAACACTTCCTTTGACATGTAAACAAATAAATCACTACAACACCGAAACAATTCGAAATTTCTAGTATTTTTCTCTCATTTTAATTGTATTACAAATACGCTACATACACTGGCGTAACACAATTTTTGGGTGAATTTTTAATTAATTATAATTAGCATTTTTAAACACTTTTCCCATAATCTGTGGCATTAATTCTGTTGTGCGCTTTTTTTTTGTTCGGCGGAACAATTATCAGTCACCCTGTATGTTTTGTTTTTGACACAGCTTGCTTCGACATGTAAACAAATAAATCACTACAACACGGAAACAATTCGAAATTTCTAGTACTTTTCTTTAATTTTAATTGTATTACAAAAACTCTACATAAACTGGCGCAACATAATTTTTGAGTGAATTTTTCATTAATTATAATTAGCATTTTTAAACACTTTTCCCATAATTTGTGGCATTCATTCTGTGGCGCGCTTTTTTTTTTGTTCGGCGGCATAATTGTCAGTCACCCTGTATGTCGATTGGTTTTTGACACATGGAAACAGCATTTACAATTAAATATTTGTAAATATTGGCTGTCCTGTAAATTGAGAGTAAAATGATGAAGGAATAATTTAATTGAATTGTCTAAAAAATGAATCAACACAGTGTATACTGCACGCGGATGCTTCCTAAAGGCACTAAGCTATTAGCCGACCGCACACAAATTATCTTATCACGGCGCGTTGTAGGCGATTCGCGAAATTGCGGACATAGTTAGCTTATACTGTCAGGGTTGCCAATTTAGTGGTTTTGGCACCAGATCTAGCGCCTTTTGCGCTCGATCAGTATCAAAATGTTGCCTCTTAGTGCGTAGTGCTTTTTTTAATGGTGCTTTGTTGGTAGGGGTATTGGTTATTGAAATGCCAGTTATAAAAACAATTGACAGTAATCAATGTTGCCAGCACGGTTGCAAATGTAATAGATCTATTACTCTTTACAATAATTAGTAAATACGCTGCGAAGCATTTAGACCGTTTGGGGTGCGCAATTCACTCCATTCTGTGCTCACCTTTAGAGAGAATGTTTATATAAGAAACAACCGCTAGTGCTTTCTGGCGCTTTTTAAGACGATATCTGGTGCTTTCGATTTTATTCTGGTTGGCAACTCTGATACTTGATGAGGTGCTCGGTAAATACGTCCGGTTGTATAAGCCGTAATTCCGCACGAAAAGCGAAGCATATGTATGACATTAGCTGACATACGCGTACTGTATACCTACCTACTTATTTACATTACTCTAATAAAAACTAATTCTGCTGAAATAAAGTTCACAAAGAAGGTGCTGAATTATTCTTATTACATTTTAGTCTCAAAAGCAATTCATTTTTAGTTATACATATATATTTAAGTACGATTTGACGCCCCTCTGAACCGGCGCCCTTGTGCGTTGCACAGTCTGTACAACGGACCTGCAGGAATGCTTTCAGATTTACTTGTATAATCAAGTTTATGGCCAGTATAGGCATTTTGGCCATCGGTGATTTATGATAGAAAGTCAAAAAATAATTAAAATGAAAATTAAAACGTTTCTGAATTTCAAATTAACATCAAACATGTTGGGTTTCATTAAAATCAAACTGTCAATTTGTGTGTGAGGTGAGTTTGAATGAGGTTTCAGAACTTGGCCCATAATCTTAATTTTAATCCTAAGGGTAATGTGTTCAATTTTAATATTAAATTGAATTAAAAAGAAAAATTATAACGTTTTGAACTATTACGTTTCTTTGTGCCATGTTATAAAATTAGATCTTTTTCAGTGATAAACAGAGTTCGGACATTTCGGAGCCATGGCACCCATTGAGTGGGCACTTTTCATTAATCTTCCGTATTACGTAACCATGGCAACGATCCGAAATGTCAGAAGTCTGGTTGTAAGTGTAAAGATATTTATAGCCACTTTTGTGAAATTTAATTGAAGAAAACTCTTTTTTTAATGGGCCAAAGAAAATGATGTATTTAAAACAGTTTGGTTCTAAGTGATTTTATTTAAATAAATTAAGTTAATTACAGTTTTTTTTCCAAAGTTGTTCAGATTATTTATTCTCAACTTCAACGGATAATTACTTTGATTATTTCTAGGGATGGTATATAGTTACGTACGCCCTTGGGATTTACCACTTAAATTTATTCATTGCATTTCTAACACCAAAAATCGATCCTGCTATGGACTTTGACGGTAAGTTGCTTACCCACCTCCTTATCGTTTAATTTAATTCAAACATTTGTCTGTAGCCGAGGAAAATGGCCCAGAATTGCCGACAAGAGCGAACGAGGAATTTCGACCGTTCATAAGGCGGTTGCCGGAATTCAAGTTTTGGTATTCCGTTACCAAGAGCACCTTAATCGGACTTATATGCACTTTCTTCGATTGCTTCAACATACCAGTATTCTGGCCTATCTTAGTCATGTATTTCATAACGCTCTTTTGTATTACCATGAAGAGGCAGATAAAAGTAAGACGACGAGGCAATGAATTTAAAATTCGTAATTTTTTTTTGTTGTTGCAGCACATGATCAGATATCGTTACCTGCCGTTTACGCATGGAAAGCCGAAGTACCAGGGCCACGAAGATACCGGGAAAGTTATAGGTGCACCGAAATGACGTAGCTGAATATCATAGACATGATAAAACAATACTGTGTTGTGCGCCCACTTTAACTCTTCGTTATTAATTAGTGTATAATACTATAACACGTATGATTGAAATTATTATTTAGTTTCGTTGTATGTGTACTTGAACATGACCTACGTTCAAAGATTCACCCATATTCCAGGTTACACTAAATTCTTAATATTTACCTACTGTATTATTTATTTCTTTTTTTGTTATAGTTTCAGAGAGAGTATTTGTATATGTACATAGGGTATATTAAAGCTAATAATAAATTTTCAATTATATGTATAAACGTGAAGAGTTTTTTTTTAATAATGACCACAACAACGCACTACTTCATTCGATATATTTCAGCCTAAGCAAAAATAAAAAATAATTGGGGGAATACGAACGCTTATTTCCATAACTTTTTGATGGACATGTTCTTTTCCGAGTCTTTCTGCATCACCTTCGCGACGGCCATTTCGAAGTCTTCTTGCGTCACGTGCACACGTCGTTCTCTCAGGGCATACATACCTGCTTCAGTGCAGACACCCTAAAAAATTGATGGTATACCCTCGCAGTAACAAAAAATAAATCGGTTGTATTTACCTTAACTTCAGCACCGCTTGCACCTGGCATCAGTTCTGCGATTTTCCTCAAGTTTATACCTCGAGTTAAGTTCATTTTACGCGAGTGTATCTTCAAGATGTCTAGGCGAGCTTCTTCGTTTGGTGGTGGAAACTCAATCTTGCGATCTATGCGGCCAGGACGTAACAAAGCGGGGTCTAAGATGTCGATGCGATTAGTAGCCATAATAACCTAACGATAAAAAAAAATGCAAACAAGAACAAACTACGCAGACGTCCAGGCCGCACGCCTTCGGTTAGTGTTAGCAAGTGTATACGATCGCATCGCGAGTGTATACGATCGCATCGCGAGTGTATACGATCGCATCGCGAGTGTATACGATCGCATCGCGAGTGTATACGATCGCATCGCGAGTGTATACGATCGCATCGCGAGTGTATACGATCGCATCGCGAGTGTATACGATCGCATCGCGAGTGTATACGATCACATCGCGAGTGTATACGATCGCATCGCGAGTGTATACGATCGCATCGCGAATGTATACGATCGCATCGCGAGTGTATACAATCGCACCGCGACTTGCGTCCAGGAATTCTATGTCAATAGTTTGAATACCTTTATGTTTTTAGTAGCTTCAAACCCGTCGAGTTGATTGAGTAATTCCAGCATGGTCCTCTGCACCTCGGAGTCTCCACCGGAACCCGATTCGATACGTGATGAACCGATCGAGTCGATTTCGTCCATGAAGATGATGGAAGGGGCGTGCTCGCGTGCCATGACGAACAGTTCTCGTACCATACGTGAACCCTCGCCGATGAATTTTTGAACCAGTTCTGAGCCCGATACTCTGATGAAAGTGCATTCTGTGTGATGGGCCACGGCTCGAGCTAATAGGGTTTTTCCTGTGCCTGAAAGAAATATACGCAAAGTGTCATTTCTACAACTCTTAAAAAAAGTGTTTCAACTATAACCACATGAAATACTTTGGCCTATTCAATTCTTGTTCATTTTCAGTGACTTCAGTGCCCAAATCATTGTCATGGCGTTCTTTGTACTTAGGTAAACGTTCTTGAATTAGAAAACCATGACGAGCACGTGGGGTAACAAAGTGACCCCAAATCAAAATAATTTTTTTTCAAATCAGTACATTGATGTAAAAATCAATAAATTTACTATACTTTGAGTAATGTTAAGAAACTCAGCTAAAAAAAATTATGAAGTTCTAAGATTAAAAAAGAAAAGTATAACAATAATATAAGTAATGGGGTCATTTTGTGGTCATCCGAAGGTTAAAAATATTACACAGAATTCGAAATCTAATGAGTTAGCTGGCAACACCGAGTGCAACAGATATTATTTGAGTGAAGTCTTCTTTTCCTTTTCTTATATGCAATAAGAATGGAACTTCGAGCATCCTCTAGTTCAGAGGGGCCTCTTTAGTTCCTTTTCATTGCAAATCAAAACTGACTTGCAATTAAATTTTGTAAATTTCACTGAATGTAAACAAGAAGGTGCAGGAAACTCACCTGGCGGGCCATATAATAAAACTCCTTTTGGCTGTGCAATTCCCAGGGCATCGAAAAGTTCTGGATGTTTCACAGGCAATTCGATAACTTCCTTAATCTCTTTGATTTGTTTATCCAAACCGCCCACCATTTCGTAAGTCGAATCCGGGACTTTCTCGACCATCATTAAAGACACTAACGGATCAACCTAGAAATTACAGCAACATAAATTATTATTACTAGTAAAAAGCAAGAAGGATAGTAAGGGTTGGAAATAGCGAACATTGGTAAGTTCGAGTAAATTTAATTTTTGATTAGTTTCGAGTCTTTCGACAATAATCATCAGGGAGACTTATACTCAGTTGCATCAAACAATTTATTTTATTTATTTATTAGTATATATATATAGTTTCACTATATCAAGTGGAACATATTTTAAAAATAGTTTGTTGTATACAAAGTGTTATGTTACTTCGTTAGACATTTTTCCAAAATAGCATTATGTAAATAGTAATATATCATAAGATCAAAATATATAACTGTGCGAAGAACAACGTTATTTTTTTACTTTAACATCAACATGTAACCAAGTAAGCCACATGAGCTGAGCTCATGAGTGACTGCGAGTATAATTTAACCAAATGTATATGAACCATTGAGTAGCGATATAGTAAACAATACCCGTAAGGAAAATTCATAACCTACATCTGGTAAATTATAATGTAATTTTAAATCAGTTAATGATTGTGTTATTAGCTTTTATCCACTATTCTAATTTTTTTTGAAATGAGGCAAATAGAAGATTGATCTAATATCAATCGGGAGCATATTGTAATATTGAGGACCTTGATACAAAATATGCCTTTGCCCTTTTGATGTGTTACAAAATGGAATTTCTAAGATTCTCTGTCTACAAGCTCTAGTTGTGAAATTATCATAATGCACTAAGGGAATTTTAAATTTATTCAAGTGGGTATAAATGATCATAGCCTTTTTATTAATTGATTAATAGTAAGCACATTAAATGCTGTGAACAATTGTGGGAAGAAAAAGTTTTAGGTTTCTTTAGGCAAACTTTTAGGATTAGTTTCTGAGTTACCTCTACATGATTAACAACCGATTTATTTGCTGATCCCCATATTGAAATTCCGTAGTATATACAGCCTTGTACCAATGCGAAATATACCTTTCTTAGTAAATTGATTTTACAGAAATTTCTAATTTGCCTAAAGTTTTTGCACATGTAAATGCCATCTCAAATTAGAATCAATTACCAATCCTAAATAGTTTGTATTATCAGAATATTTCAAGGGTGTATTACCAACCTTAACTTTAGGAATACAGTCAAAATCACAATACTGGATAGAAAATGGAATAATTATAGTTTTGTCTAAATTTAAGGATAATAAATTAAAATCTAACCACTTCTTAATTTTTACTAAACCCTCGCTTGTTAATTTGGTCACCGCTTCCCATGTATCAGATGTAAAAACTATGGAGGTATCATCGGCAAACGCTGTGAAACAATCTGGAATCTTCAAAGAGAACAAGTCACTAACGTATAATAAGAAAAGAAGTGGTCCCATTACTGTGCCTAGTGGAACACCCGTTTTTACAGTTTTTTCATTAGTCATTGTAGTACCCATTTTTGTACACTGCATTCTATTGACAAGATAACACTTCAATAGTTTTGCCCCTAAAGCCGTAATGTTGTAGTTTATTTAAGAGAAGATCATGGGGAACTGTGTCGAACGCTTTTTTTAGATCAAGAAAAGTACCTATGACTTTTTTTCCATCATCGAAGGAATGATAAATATTATGTGTTAAATTAATAACTGCATCATTACTACTCAGATTTTGACAAATACCGAACTGTGAATCTGACAAAATATCGTTATCTTTGATGAAGTTTAGCATCCTATTCTTTATACATTTCTCTAATAATTTAGCAAAAACTGATGTTAAAGAAATCGATCTGTAATTATTGAGTAGAGATTTGTCTCCCGTCTTAAATATGGGAATAATAATCGAACGTTTGAATTCATTGGGAAATATACCTTCTTTAAGACACATGTTATATATATAAAACTTAGTGGAGAACTAATATGCCGAGCTACTATTTTAACAATGTTATTTGATACTTCATCAAAAGCTGTAGCTGAATTGTTCTTTAATTTCGAGATATAATTGATGATTTCGTTATCTGTAATGAGTGTAAGGAAAACACTTTTATTCACATGTTTACACAGAAAGATTAGTTCGATTTGGGAATCTTGCTAGAAAGCATAATGCCAATTTCTGTAAAGTATTCATTAAAACAATTAGCAAGTTCTAAAGGCTGTTCAGTACTATTTATTACATTATTCCCATTGTTGATTGAAATAAAGTTATTATGTTTTTGTTTAGAAATATCGCAACTGTCATATAAAATTTTCCAAGTTTGTTTTGTGTCTCCATTTACCTCTCCTAATTTCTTTGAATAATAATTATTATTTTGTTGTCTAATAAGAGTAGTTAAGTTATTTCTGTAGTGTTTATAAAAGTTTCTTAATTCATTATTATTTGGTTCATTTAACAATTGCTTAGCAAGCTTATCTCTGTAGCGAATAGAATTAATTAACCCAGCTGTTATCCATGGCTTCAATTTTTTTAATTTAGCATTGTGAGTTATCATTTTCGACTCATTTTGAATTTCCAGGTTGAGTTTATCCTTGAATATATTATAGGCTAGATTAGGATCACTAGTACTGTATAAGATTTGCCAATCAATATTCTCTACATTGTTAATAAATAATGTTTCATTTAAGCGTTTAACTTTATAAGAATTATTTTTCGTATCATTACAATCGTTTTGAATCTTATACAATACTGTAGCGAAATGATCAGTAATAAATGATTGCAGTACTTTATTGTGATACAAACGATTATTATTAGATTTAAGAAAAATATGATCAATACACGTGGCAGAACTTTCTGAAACGCGAGTAGCTTGAAAAATACTTTTCACAAAGCCAAACATTGACATAGTATTTAAGTAGCTTGTAACCACATCATTGCATGCTAAAATATCAATATTAATATCACCCACTAAAATTTGATGACTATCATTCAATGTAATTAAATAATTATTCAATTCATCAATAAACTTTTCAGCATTATCTGAAGGAGGATATTTTTAAGCTAGACTTATTTTTATTAATATTTAATTTAACGCAATTTGCATCAGTGAAATTTATATCTGTAACATAGGCCTGATAATGTTTCTTAACAAAAATTGCGATACCATCATTTCTGTTATTTGTAATTTGTGATTTAAAGAAATTAACCTTCTATTTTATAATTAAACGAAGAACCTTCCAACCATGCCTCTGATAAAATTATTACATCCACATTTCAATTTAAAGAATTGTAAAATAAAATAAATTCATTAAAATTTTTATTTATACTACGAATATTTAAGTGGAGTAGAGAGAATTCTATTGATTTATCAATATTTTCGAAAGAAAATTCCGATTCATCAGTTATACCGCATTCAGTCATGATTCCAGTTACATTATCCATAAATGAAAAACAGATTATATTTAGAATAATACTCTTAAATAAAATGGAAGGTTAAATTACAAAAAAAATAAAATAAATAATAAATTTAATAAGGTAGGTAATTAAATTAAATTCTGTTCTGTTAATTGACTTAATTTAACTTTAATCTTCAATCTTTGAAGTACTAAAATTGAATGAAAATTTTTACTTACCTTATTTGGCAATATTTTATGCAATGTGTAACTTTCATTTCTCAAAGCCACACGACAATTAGGAGTTACATCGTTAATATCGATGTTCTTATCGATGTCGACGACGAATTTTCCTTCGGGGTGAACCTTAACCAGCACCTTCTTTTTATCCATCGGTTTCACAACTTCCCCCACATAACTGCCCTGTTCTTGCAACAGCATCAATTCCTCACGTAACATCCGCACTAAAAATTACTGGTTTAACTCACTTATTTACAAACGGAACAGTTTCGTATACCCTTGGCATTTAACTCGTTCCTCTGAGCCTGCAACCGTCGCAAGTTCTGACTCTTTTCCGCCACGGTAAGCTGCAATTCTTCGATCTTGGTGATGTAGTAAGGACGAAAGCCTTCGCCCTTCGGCCCATCAACATCCATCTAAAGAAAAACAGGAATCAAAGACTTTTAACACTCCTACTGTTGACACTACTTTTGTGTCTTGGGTACCCGTGGATAATTCTAAGGACATGGTGCTGTCGATCGAGCTACAATCGATCTCAATGCATAGCGGTATTTTCTTATCGATGGACGACGGTCCCGGGACGGAAAACTCAGCGCCCATCGTCAAAATAAATCAAAAACGAAAACTAACTGACTCAGAACGAATTTTGTTATTGAGGTTATGTATCCGGGACGAAATAAAAAAAAAAACAAATGAAGCTTCGCCCGATAAATAAAATTCAACAAACCTTATTTGGGACGGTCATGTTTGCTCGGAGAAAACTCAAACTTTGCTTAAAATTAACAAACTAACGCACTTTTTATTGTCTAAACTGCAAAAACCTCAAAATCATTCGCGCTGACGTCAAAACAGAACGCACGCGAAAACGCATTCAGTAGAAAATGCAGCAAGTAGAATGTGACACTTACGTTTTTTAGTAGACGCTCTGCGAGTCTTTTAATATACACAAAGGGCAATCTTGCAGACTTTCTCGGGTCATGCACGGTCTCTATTTGATTCATTGATGTGTTATCTTGCTTGCTAAGTTTGATTTTCTTCGGTGAAGGAACGTCCACGGCGTCGTTCCTTCTAAACCTTCTCTGCGTAGGTATACCACGTAATAATTGTTTATTTTCGCTTCAGAAAAGTAGATACTTACTTTATGGATGTTAGTTAATGATTCCTTTGCCTCCAAACTGTGATGAACAGGAATTACCTTCGGTTTTTCTACGCACTTTGTTTGCCTCTGAGTGACGGCGCGTTGTTTCTTTTTTCTCGCACATTTCGTTCCCTTTTCATTACAAACCGCTGCTTTTACTTTTACTTGCTTTTTGTTGCGATTTACCGTCGTCGCATTCTTCTTCTTTTTAGTTAATCTCAATTTTACAGGTATCTTCTTCTTCTTCGTCATCGTCGTCGTCGGCGTCGTTTTCTTCTTCTTCTTCCTAGTTAGCTCTGACATTTTCTTCTTTTTTAAAGGCGCTTTCGTCGTTCGCTTTATTTTCGTCGGAGTGATTTTCGGACGTTTAGGTCGTGCCCTCAAACTGTAACATCTCACGGGAGAACCTCCAAATGACGAGGAACTCGACGTAGAAAATGAAAACGAAGGCGAACGACGACGGCTGCGTTTCCTTGGCATTGCAATGACAGCTGTCACTTTTATTCACAGGAAAGCGCGCAAATTCTTCGCCCGATGGTATTTCAAAGCTTCTGCTGCTTCGAGGTGGAGAAAACGGCTCAAGATGTGCGAGTCTGGCGTAACTATAAACAACAAACATTTTGATGTGTCAAGAACCATTTTGAAAAGTTTTGTTTTCAGTTAACGCAGACGTTTCTCGATTAAAGTTAATTTTTCATAGTTAATTCGTTTATGTGATTAATTAAACATGATTTTATTAAATGCGAGTCTATTAATTGAATTTCAAACGCATTTTCTTAACGAAAGAGAATCCCAGTAGGTGTCGCTAATCAATCAATCATGTCATCGCGCATCCAGTGTTGCCAAATTAGGTGAAATTCCTCCATTTTAGATATACCTACTTGGTGCTTACAAATTATTTGGCGACTGGTGCCTAATTAAAAAAAAAATCCCAAAGAAAGTAAGAAACCAAATGACGATCATGATCAAAACAAATGACGATCATAATAAAAACAAATGATGATCATGATAAAAACACATGACCATCATAATAAAAATAAATGACGATCATAATAAAAACAAATGACGATCGTGATAAAAACAAACGACGATCATATTAAAAACAAATGACGTTCTTAACAAAAAATGAAAACTCAAGAAAGTAATTAATAAACGTAATGGAAATTCAAATTCCTAAAGGAAACAAAAAAAGAATGAAAAACAAATCAGAATCGCAATGTTTATGAAAAAAAAAAAAGATTAAAAAGTCAAAAAAATTAATATACGTAATAGTAATTCTAATCCGTTAAAAAAAAGAGAAAACAAATCACAATCGCAACATTTAATTTCTGAAAAATGGTAAAAAATTAAAAATAAAAAAAACGATCGAGAAATCTAGTCGAAATGGAAAAAAATAAAATAAAAATTTCTGTAGGAAGTAAGAAAAACAAATAACGATTGTAATATTCGCGACATAACCAACAAAATTTTTTTTTCATGTAATTTCAAATAACATAACATTAAAAAAAAACATTTTTTTATTATTGGAAAAATGTCCGACATAGAAAAGAAGGAAAACGGTAACTTCAAACGAAAAACAAATGACGATCGTATATTTTGCGAAAGAAAAAAGACAAAAAAACAAATGACGATCGCAATGTTTTCTTTTCATTTTTGGTTTTTGTTTTTCTTTCGTTTTTTTTAATTTTTTCTTTCCATTAAGTTTTTCATTTTGGTTTTCGGTCTTCCATTTTAATTTTTTCCTGGTTTTTCACTTGTACCTCTTTTCATTTAATACACATTTGCTTTTTGTTTTTTATTTCATTTTTTGTTTTTCATTTGAAGTTTTTTCCATGTTTTTCACTTGTCTCGTTTCATCCTTTATTTGCTTTCCGTTTTGGTTTTAGGTTTCTTCAATTTTGACTTTCCTTCCATTTTTAATTACGAACTTCACTTTTATTTTTAATTTGTCTTTTGCTTTTGCATTCCTTCGTTTCATTTTTGGTTTTTGTTTTTCGTTTTTTTTTAATAGTTTTTCTGCCTGTAAACAGTTTCACGTTGGCGCCTTTTAGTGACATTTTGTGAACAAGTTGGCGACATTGCCTATAACAAAATTTGGCAACCCTGCACACATCAGACCTTACAATATAATGAATACTTTTTGATGTAATTTGTTGTTAATTTTCTTAATTATTATTAATAATTCGTTCCGTTTTATTCTTTGATTTTTGAATCTGCGCATTCAATAAATCAGAATTCCTCAATAGATGGCGCTGCTCGCACTTTCTTTTTTTTTGTTGCAAAAATCGAACTGTCAAACGATAACCTAACAAAACTTACTTGTGAGACAAAAATTACGTAATACTTCATCTAAAAAGGCACTTAAATATTAAAATTTTCAGATAAAAATGGTGAAATCTTCGGATACGGGCGGCGTAAAGCCCATGAGTATCGTCGGCCGCTTGGGCCGAGAACGGGAGCGTCTGCTAGGAATGACCGATGCAGAAAGAGCTTGGCGCAAGCAGTGGCTCCAAGACCAAGTACTATCCCCAAACGAACCCCGCCACGTCCCCGAACTATACAAAGAACTGTACAATCCAATTCGCAGAGCGTACCGTGCCCCACTAGACATGTTGGGCAGAGCGTTGGAACCAGTTGTTGGGCAACCCTGGACCACCTACATCAGGTATTGGTCGGGAAAGTTCTTGATTTTGACCTATGCCAGCCTAATAACCGCGTATTACTTTCGATATAATCGCAATAACTGGACGCGTAAAGGTGGATGGAGGATTATCGAGGCCAGAACTGCCACCGTTCCAGGCGATCCTGGATATCCCAAACTTTCAGATAAGGTCAAGCCTTCTGATTACGATTCGAGGCGTTTCAATGAAGTCACTCTGAATTTGTAAGCATCTTAAGAGCTTGGTAGTGAGATTGTAAATAAATTTAATTATAACATCATTTTCTTATAATTACGTGTCATTTTTTAAAATTGTAATTAAATCTAAAAAACTGAATTTTCTATTAAAATTTACTATTGATTTTCTCTTTCCCAGTTTATTATTTTCTTTTGAAAACTGGTTCGCGTTTTGTCTTGTAGATGGCGCCACAGTAGATTGCTCACATTTTTGTTATTGTATTGTAGATGGCGCTGTAGTAGATGTGAAAGTAGTTACAAAATCAATGTATAATTCGCCTTTCCTTTATTAACGTTGATTTAAAATATTTACTAAAAAATATATTGAGGCGGCACGTCAAAGCTAACAACGGAAAGTAGGGGCAGTGTTGCCGACGATAGCGATTTGTCGCTAAAATAGTTACATTTTTAAACCCACTGAGCCAAAAGTAGCAACTTTTTGCGAATCTCTTTAAAATTAATGAAAACTGGGGTGATAACCAAGTGATCCTGTTGGGTTTTTAATAAAAAAAAAACCCAACAGATATAACAGAGCAAGTGTTCATTGCACTCACTGTATATGCCTGAATTATAAAGATTTTTTTATAAATAAAAAACAAATGAGAAAATAGACGCGTCAAGAAAAAATGCATGAAGTTAAAGAAAACAGAAACAAAAGACGGTTGATACTACAACGCAATTCAGTAAATTACAATAATAAAAAAAAAACAAACAATTGGAAATGAATAGTGACAAAACAATGAAAACAAAAAACTCAAAAATAATCAAATTTAAAATTAATAATAAAGAAAAGACAATGCCTTTTACAAACAAGTTAATAGAATAACATTTTTTTATATAAAGAGCTAAGGAAATGAAATAAAAGAATTTTTTAAAAATGCGAAGTAATAATATTTAAAAATCAATAAGTAAAACAAAAGACAATCGGTTTTGCAACACAATTCGGTAGATTCCTGAAAAGAAGCTGGAAGGAAAGGTGACGAAACAAAGAAAACAAAAAAACAAAGCCTAAAAATATATACATGTAACAAAAATAAATAAAAATAAAAACAAAAGACTCAACAAAGTAGAGTTCAGTAGTTCATTCATACCTTAAAACAAATGAAACAAACTTTCGACATGTTTCAACAGATGGCGCCGTCAGATCTTATATTTATAACAACACAATCTTTTTTTTGTAATTGTCTGGAAATGAAAATAAAATAACAGATTTTTTAAATGTACAACAATAAAATTTCAAAAACAAAAACAGCACGATTCAAGAGATTCATGAATTAAAAAAAAAAGTGTTTGGAAAGAAAGGTGACGACACAATGAAACAAATGAAGAAAATTTTAAATATGTACATATAATAATAATATTAAAAAAAAATAAAATAAAAACAAAATGCGTGCAAAGCACAATAATTCAGTAGATTCATAAATTAAAACTTTTAGCGTGTTTCAACAGATGGCGCTGTTGAATGTCTTGTGACAACACAAGTAGCTTTTTGTAATTTTAGAAATGACAAGTGACTGTCAATTGAAACTCAATGAGTGGGGGTTTTTCAATATAACCCGTCAATCACCAGCGTATCACCCCCATGGAAACAAATTAAAAGAAATCTATCGGCAAGTTTCAACAAATGGTTTTATTAACAGCGTTTTCGACTGATTGCTCTATCAATTGCAATCTCAAATTATTTCCATCTTGTTTTAACCTCATGTAATAACATAGGATAGAGATACTCTCAGGGTGCTCTGGACCAGTCAGTCGAAAACATTATAAGTCTTCGTCCGACTCGTTATTAAGCAATGGACCGATTCGTCCAATTCATTGTCAGGGTCCTGGTGAGACTACCGTAGACCACGGGTGCCGTGATCGCCTTTTAATATGTAACCTTTGTGTCGTTCGATTGATGCGAAATTATACACGTGACCCCTGCAGGTTTTAGAATAGGCAACCCATCAATCAAAACAGAAATAACTTCGTGTGCTCATAACATACGAAAAGCACGGATGTAGAATGGGTTGCCTATTTTCAATTTCACTAAACGTAATTGTTACTCAATTTTATTTAATGTTAAATACGTTAAATATTTAGCCATAGAATATTATTATTTAAGTTAAGCAACTTTTTAAAGTTTTGGTAGCGAAATCAACGACATTTTTTTCCGATTATAGCGTAATTTCACTCCAAGCGGTTGGCAACATTGAGCGGGGGGACTTGTCAAAAAAATTACAGGTTATGTTCAACAATCATACGTGCGTGTCAATGGTTTTAAAATAAGTTAATCTAAATGGAAGAATCACTAAATACGAAGAGAAAAATCGACGATGATGATGCAATAGAAGCCAAATCAGATTACTCAAACAAGAAATCAAATGTTCAACACGACGACATCAGTGTTTCTGTTGAAGCGAAAGAAAGAAGTGAAAGTAACAGGCCCGAAGGTGCAGATGGTAACGAACGTGGTGAAGAAGTGAAATACTTTAACGGAATTGAAATATCCAAGCTCACCAAGAGACAGATGAAGAAGTACAAGCGCATGCTGAAATGGGAGGCATCCAAAAAGGAAAAAAGGGCGAAAGAACGGTTGAAAACCAAAAAGAAAAAAATCGAAGCCAAACTCAACAATATAGACATAGGGCCCAGCCGCAAGGCCTTGAAGAACAGCAAAATGGCAGACAGCCCCTGCAAGACATCCATCGTAATCGACTTAAGTTTCGACGACTTAATGATTAGCAAGGTACTTACGTGTAAGTCATAATTTTCAATCGCTGTTCATTAATTTTTTTTTGCATTCATTTACGTGGTTATCCTTGCAGGATATGGGCAAGGTAATAAAGCAGATTTTGAGAGTTTACACCGAGAATAGAAGGTCGAAAACCCCGTTGCAGCTGTACCTGACGAGTTTTGTGGGACGCTGCAAAGACGAAATGGCGAAACACAACGGGTACGAACACTGGGACATTAATTTTCGTTCAGAAAACTATTTGGATGTTTTTCCCAAAGAGAAATTAGTTTATTTGAGTAGTGAGAGCGATAGGATTATTAATACGTTGGAGCAAGATAAAGTTTATATTATTGGGGGATTGGTGGACCATAATTCACACAAGGTATATCAGTAGTCACTGCAGACATGATAAGCCAGCAATTTTCTTCTTATAGGGGGTTTGTTATAAGAAAGCGGTAGAGCAGGGTATAGATCATGGACAACTGCCCATACAAGAGTACTTTTACATGAAGAGAAGGAAAGTCTTCACAATTAATCAAGGTTAATATTTGAGAACGCGAACGAAATTAATTTATTGAAACCTGCGCCTGTTATTGCAGTGTTCGAGATATTATTGAGGGTGAGCGAGGGTAAGACTTTCAAGGAGGCTTTCGAATCCGTTCTACCCAAACGGATTAACATGCAACCGACTTCATCCGATGCTGAAAACGTTGATTCAAACTGCGAAGAAAAGGAGGAAGCAGAGGAAAGTGAGAAATAGAATTTTGGAAGGTGATAAACTTGTTTGTTTAAAAAAAAATAATAAATGCATGGTATAGGTGGGATATTTCTTCTTTGGAAATTTTCAAATAAAGACACTGGGGGGTCACTTAAATGTATATTACAATATGTTAAAGAGGTAATGGGTTTACAAATGTTATTCATAAGGGCAAAGAAACTCAGCATGAAATCCTAAAAACCTATAACAAATAATTCATCGTCATCATCACAATTCTAGGTAAAGGTAATAATAAATAAAAGAGACTTAATAAATTAAAAGAAGAACTCAATGTAATATCACAAAAGACCTAGAAAAAAAAATTACTTTAAAACTCCCAAGTACTAGGTTTGTTCATCCGCCTCGTCTGAATTTATAAACTCAAAATCACTATCACTATCTTTCCGCTTTGGATGTGCGCTGGGGGCCGAAGCCAAAACGTTTGCCACAAGGCTCGTACCCATGGCCGCCAGGTTGCTTATTAAGCCTGCCCCGAGGCTTTGCGTTACAGCAGATTGAAGGTCGAGCTTGCTCGGGGAATCTGTGAAGTCCCTGACTTCGGAGAAGCGAAGCCCCCTGCTGTAATTATTCTCATCTTCAGACGAGCTATCGCCGTTGAAGTGTGCCGAATCGAACTTCATGTTTTTGTGATCAGAATCTGATTCGCTCGAGTACTCAGCCGGGGTGTACGACGTTCCAGAGTTTTTGATTTGCGGAACCAGATCGTCTTCTTCGAGCCCGTCTAAACTACCTTCGGCTTCAAGGTAGGACGGCATTGAATTTATGCCGCTTATAAGAGAATTGGTTATCGAATCTTAAATCAGACAAAGTTTTTATTTGCACGTGCTGACAATTTTGCATGTTGTGATTCATTTGGCTGGGAATGTAAGTTTATCAAGTAAATTGATAGTGATTGACCTACATAGGAGGCTTGTGCAAAGGAAAAGTAAACAAGGAGTAATCATATGTGTTTACATACCAGCGGTTTTATCAGTAAGCAAACTCTCTAGTTCAGGGTCTTTCTCGTTCGTTTCCTTGTCAGTTAAGAATGGGATTAGCTCGGTTTCTGCGAGGACACCTGCGAAGGGGACGCACTCATTTAGAAAAGCAAGCTTCACGTATTTGGGTTACTCACCTTCGTTTGTGCTAAATGCATGCACGGCATTGACAATGGATGCTTTGTATTCCGGAGGCAATTTTGATATGAGCAGGGGCCCGAAGAATGACGCAAGCATGAGTAAGTAGGTGAGGAAATATCCGGAGAGGTTCCTGCTTAACATGCTGAGGCCCAAGAATATCGTACACATTGTAACACAGAACTGAAATATTAAAGAAAAGTTGTGATTAATAGCAAATTTTTGGAAGTCATTAAATACTATCAATTCAGTAATCTCTGTTGGATGTTTAGTAGGGGGGGTGTTTAAGGTGTTTTCTGCAATGGAAAAAATGGATCATTGCTTCGATTACGTATGTGCAAAACGTATGAGCTGACCTCGACATCGGTCGCCTGTGGCGTTCCGGTTCAAATGTCGGTCGAATTCTCGTCACAATTTAATCGCTACTATTTTCGTCGCTGCTTTATTTCATTCTTTTTGCAAAATCGAGGGCACACAGAACGACTTTGGTGCCGTTGAACCGGGAAACTGGTTCGTCCGCTTGTCACAGAGCTCGGAAAACCAAGAAAACGAACTGCACATCACAGAGTGATTTGTTGCATTCGAATAGATTCGCCTAAATTATGGCTGAGTGAAACTGAAACGCTGAATTTAGGCCAAAATTTGGTAAAGTATCCAAACTTGGCGTTGATTTGATAAAATAATCAAAAGTTAACGTCACATAAGCAAGTTTCACTCCCACAATTTGGTGATTAAAAACAATAAATAAAAAATTCGTCTCCACATAATTAATAAAAGAAGTCAAATTTTGGTCTAAAACACATCCAAATATTTGCTTGGTTTGTAAACAAAAGAGAAAGTTTTTGTTTTTAGTGTTGACAAACAAATTCCTAAAGACACTGTTTGAAATGTGATTTCGAACGAACGAAAGGGTTTAAATAATTATAGAATAATTTTGTCTCGTTTCGTTTTCTCTTTGGACATTCTTCGGATAACTTTATAAATAGTAGATTGTGACATTACTCCCCATTCCAAATTTAATCTGCTCCTAACGGCAGCCAAGTCCATTCGGAGCTATTTTGCGTTGTCGTCGTTCGTGCAGACGAGGTCAAAGAGTTTTCGCCCACTTAAGGCCAGACCCTCAAATCAAATCGCTCTTAAATCCATGAAATTAATTTTTCTATACAATGCTGCTGGTATTAAACCGAAAATGGTTCGAGGGTTTGGCATTGGACTTATCGGAATGAATTTTGTACACGTTTCGTCATCTTGATGATGTTATTAATGGCAAGCTGTGTTTTAAGAAATGTTTGTTTGTTCAAGGACAACATGTGCACGACAGCCATTAATTCGTTATAGTGAAGTAAACAAAAAGTTCGCACTTTAAAAGGATATTGCGGCATGGAAATTGGATTGATTGGAGATTGTAAACGACGTAACAAGTTTGTAAAAAGGACTTAAAATAATCAAAATTTAATTGCAATGGTGGGTTTGGATGTTGAATTTGACAAAAGAAATACATGCAATATATAGGTGTCCCATGACGTAACAGCCATAACTTAAGAGCATGTCGCTGAGGTCATTTTAAATAAGAAACGTCTAATCCAAAACTCATTCGTAACGAATACACAAGCATTTTTAAATTTTCAAAGTTTGCAAGCGGATATACACTGATAATAGTATTTATTTAGATTAGAAGAGGCGAAGAGATCACCTGACCTAAATCCTGTTGACCACTTCCTTTGTGGACATCCGAAAAGCCCTGTTTAAGCCAAAAATTACGACACTAGAGAAGAGCTTAACTATTCGTGAAGAAGAGAGCTAAAATGTGTACTCAAAATTTACATGGACACTTTAAGCAACCTCTGACGTAATAGGCTCAAATTTAATACCAAATTAACTCTTCCCTTAACATGCTTATCAAGTTAAGTTATTTTAATTAAATTAAAAAAAAATAACTCTTCTTTCTATTTGACTTTGAACACCTAAGCAACATACCCTTAAGCTATGGCCGTTATATCATGGGACACCCTGTACTTTCGAAATTTCTTTCAAGCTTTTTACTCCAATACTCCAACTATTGCCACTTATGTTACGCAATAATATTCGACGCATTACTATAGCTTAATTCTATCAATAAAAAATAATTTGGTATTAATTGCACAACAAATTACAGCATGTAAATCAAATCGTATTATCTTGTCACGAGCCCTCGCAAATTTCGAAGCTAGATAAGATTTTTCTGCAAACAATGGCGGCTTAAATTTTAATCTGCGATCTATAATTGCAAATCTTTGTTTGCCGTTCACGTGGGGCCTATAGTCGTCTCAGGGACCGTCCCAAATATCCAGCGCGATTAAAATAACGTAGTTTCTAGAACACCCGCAGCATAAACCGCCTTCAGTCACACCGCCGGCATGCATATGTATATTCCCAACTAATTTATAAACAATGAGAGAAAAATAACGGCGGAGAAACGCTTAAAAATACTGCGTCGTTCGTCGCACTATTTCATTTTTGTTTATTTGCTAACGAAGACCCCCTATTTATAGAAACCACTACTGACGAGTATTCGCCGTTTCGGCAAATCCCCGAAGCACCTAAATAACGCCGATTCCAGCATAATTTATTTGCATCGATCGAAACGTGATGGCACATAATTCGACGTCCATGAAATTTAGATGCACGTGAGCATTGCTCGCTTGGGTTCGAACTTATTTAAACGGGGTCTTGCACAAGTGCGCTAAATTTAACCCGGAGTTTCCTTGAAACTTTCAGCGCGATTTACAGGTGTGAAAAGCACGGGAAGTCTTAACGCGAAAGTGTAATCAAATCGTGAGCTACGGTTTCCCCTTTTGAAGATGTTAAAAGCAACGATTTCCTTTGTACCACTACAGTCTTTATGGTTTCCTAAAATTTTTAGCAAAGTATAATTAAGAAAAAACACGTGAAATACGTTAACGTCAATTTAAAATAATGAATTGCGAAATTGTACCTACATGGGTAGGCAGAGGTGATAATTTATTTATTAAGTTGAATGCCCCTTAACTTACTTGTTTGAATTTTATAAATATTGAGCTTGGAAAAAGAGGGTTTTCATTTTCCACTTCAAATTAAACACTGGAAAATAGACAAGAAAGAAAAGTGGATGGTAAGGATAGTCCTCTAGATTCTAGATGACTATCCTTACCATCCACTTTTCTAAAGTCTAGAAAGTCCAAATTGCGACATGATTATTCTGTGCAGTATACAGTATGAGCAATGATAATAAACCAAAAGAAGAAAAAGTCAACTAAAGGAAATAATTAAAGGTTTTCTTTACTTAGAGAACTGAATAGGTTATCATCATCAACCAACCAAAGCAAGCAGAAACAACGAGTATTTCTTTTTTCTTGTTACACACTAGACAACAAACTTTGATCATTAGCGTCGGCTTGAAGAGATTAGTTTATCTCCTAACTATAAGATAATGACGTTTGATGTCATTGGTTATCACAGGTGATAATTTATTGCTTGAATTAGTGGCTTTGTTGGGGTCTTAAAGTCAAGTTTGTCGTCTCTTCCTACTCAAAGCGGGGAATTTCTTTGGAAAAATCAACGAAAATTTATGAAAACTTCATAGATTTTTATTTCCGGTTATAATACACAATCGCAAATTGCATTTCTGGCAAAAAAAAAACCGTTTGGTCATCCGTGCAAAATTTGCATCTTCCTTTGGGGTTACGAAAGTGGTAAAATGTCCCATCTGATGTCATTTTTGGGTCTGGCACTTACAGGCCATCTGACTCTTTTTGTCAGGCTGTGCATTTATAAAATCTGATTTTCTTGTTTTTGTAAGACTTATGTCCGTATTCATAGTGCTTCCTTGAGGCTTCCTTCAATAAGGGATCCCTTAGAATGGATACTGTCATTATGCACCTGCCTTACTACAATCCCATTCTAAGGGTTTCCACATTGAAGGGAACCTCAAGGAAGCACTATGAATACGGACATTCGAGCTCTAATAAGTGATGAAGCTAAATGCATCCGAAACGTTTTCATGTTTTCTGTTTCCAAAATGCTTCCATATCTCTTCCATACGGAAGTCAAAGAGTGAAATGCCAAACATAATGAGTCACTATGATGGCACTTACTATCAGAATCTCTGACTCAGGAATAATATTTTTTGTGGGAATCGACATGAAAAAATTAATTAAAAATTTGAACCTTCACAGCAAAAAAAAATGAAGTTTTGTAATAAATAATTTAGTAAAATAACAATTAATGTCAGCAATGTCAAATCGAGTTTTTAATTTTACTATAAAAATCAACAGAGAATGTTTAAATTGAAAACTGCATGAAATTCGCATAACATTTTTTTTCTCCAAAAATTGTACGTATGTATTTAAAAATGACTATTGTAAAAACAAAAGACGATCGGTATGTCCTTGAAGTGATATACAATTCAGGTCAATTACATTTATTAACAATAGTCACCAAAATGCTATTAAATTATTCTATTAAATTTTCTAGAAAATCGTAATTAAATGGATATAAAAAGTTAGGTTATGTTTATAATAATCGTATAGTTACGACGTGACTTTCCAAAATTTGTATTCGACATAAGCCATAATGGTTTTTATTGAACGCACTTTAATTAATATGTATTATAAGAACAAAAGACGATCAGTATGTCAGTATATGCCTCCTTGTGTTTGACCGTGGATTGTTAGTTGTGAACCAACCTTGCTTGAAACTTAATTAAATTGACATATATCATAACCTCACTTTTCTTATTGACGGAATTCGGTAATATACTTTTTACTCCATTGCTCACACCACTTGAATTACCGAATTCAACAAATATCATAACATAAATGTTTTACTAGTTTAAAAGTGTGATTATGCTATTTCATACGTCAGGTCGATTGAGGCTGGTTCACAACTGACAATTCACAGCCAACCAGAATGAGAAATTCAAAAAAGGCACGTTACAATGCACAAACTCATTTTATTAATAATGATTGACAATGAAATTTAAAAAAAATTAAACAATTAATTTTAGCAATTTAATCTTAAAAATTTTAAAAATTCACATAACATTTATATTTTTTCGAAAATTGTACAAAGTGATCAAGAATCACTGTTTGACAGTCGTCACTTCAAATTAAAACGCTATTTTTTTATTCACATAACCTACAATCTTGTCGATATTCACATTACGTCAAACAAACCAACCATTGTTGCCAACTTTTAGGACTGAAATAACCCACCGATATTCCCCCTTTACTTTCACATGCCAAAACAAATGTTTTTCCCATAAAATCTAGATTCCATTATTCATTTTCAGAAATTTGCAAATTGTTACTGCAGGAATAATTTTTCAGATATTAAGAAATTTTATTTTAGATTTCTGCGTTTCTTCGCCTTTCGTAAATATTATAGTTGTTTTCCTTTTTCTTTGTTTTTGTTTTTTTTTTTGAGAATTTCGAATTACTACAAAGTGATCAAGATTTACTGTTTGAATTGGCAGTGCTGAATTTTATTTTGAAATGGTACAACTGGTGTAACTTCTGGATGTTGACGGCTTAATATTGACAGCTGTCACATTACAAGCGTCATTTGACATTTCAAATTCAAATTAAAACACTAATTTTTATTCACATAACCTACAAACTTATCGCTGCTTAGATGACGTAAAATAAACCAACAAAACAAATTTCAGTTGCAGTGTTGCAAATAGCCGAATACAAACAATGCTCTTGTTTATTTTGTTGCCAACTCAAACAGTTATTCTTTGTATTTGTTAAAAAAACAAAAAAACATTAAAAAAATAGACACAACCACGTTTATTAATGTTTTCTTTGATTGTTAATTAAATTAAAAAGTAAACAAATGATGTATTACTTAAAGTGATAAGTTATCGCCAATGATAAATGCATTTTAAATCGATGGTTCTCAAATTGCCATTTTGTGGTAACTTCCTGGGAGTTGTTTACTTCACACAAAAGTAATTAAAAATATTTATAAATAGAGCAACATAATTTACCGGACAATTGTGAAATGAAATAAGGTGCGTTCAAAAAAATCCGTTATCAAGAAGGCTCGTGAACTTGCTTTTATTTTATGACGGCACGTCGTAGCTTAGTACATATGAATAACTGCGTGCTATCAACAGCCTCAACCTGTCAAAGATTTTGTTTACATCTTCGAGGTATTCGTAATAAAATAAATGTTTTATTTAATTGCGTTTTATTATCCATTTTGTAGAAAATCGTAATTAAATGGATACAAAAAGTTAGGTTATGTTTATAATAATCGTATAGTTACGACGTGACTTTGCAAAATTTGCATTTGACATAAGCCCACTCGATAACGGCTTTTATTATGAACGGTTTTTATTATAAACACGCAAATAAAATGCGCCCCTGAATATAAAGGATGAATATTCTTTGTTGCGCAGTGTTATCTATGAAAGTTTAGAAACACGTACATATAGTTTTCGGGGATGTACCTAATTATGTATGAATGTTTAGAAATAAGTCAAAGTTTTCGGGGACGTACCTAATTATAATCAGACTTCGGACATTTCGGAGCGTTGCCATGGTTACGTGATACGAGGCCTATTCTTTACGTAGCCATGGCAACGCCCCGAAATGTCCGAAGCCTGCTAAATGTGTGAAAGTTGAGAAATACATCATATGTCAAAATTTTTGGGGATATCATTTTAATAAATAAAAATAATGAAAGTTATTTTAATTTTTACATTCCCAATGGATGAATAGCACTGAACACTTTTTTCCTTAATCTAAAATCACAGGAATAAAGTCATTTTTATAGTCGAGGTCGAAACAAATGAATGAGGAGCAAATATTGTTGAGAAGGTCAACTTGAAACTAATTAAATTCACTCATCAATAATAATCGAATATAAAACAATTACCTGCATTATCGTTAATGAAAGTAATTAAATCTATGCTGTTAGACTGAGCAGGAAACAATAAAGGCAAATGGTGTTGTTTCAGAGAAATAAATTCAGTATTTAAACAGAATTTAAAGAAAGTAGGAACGGTGTTTGAAGCCTATCATTCTTATTGGCATTAATCCCTTCAACTTTCCGACAATTTTGCCTTTTCGAATTTATTTAAATACCATGGAATATCTTGCTTGCAAATTGTTTAAAAAAGTTAAAAATTATGTTGACAGTTAAGTTTCTGATTACTATGATACGAATGCACAATTCTAGTTGCACACACAAAGGGAAAAATTTGATGTGCCAGTTTCTTTCGGGGGTAACCGTACATTACACATTTTACAAAAAAAAAAAAAAACTAATTATTAATAATAAAAGCAAAACAGAGTTAGGAAGATAGCTTGAAAGTAAGCAGTTACACGTGTGAGAGATAAACGTATCAGTTTCCTCTGATTAAAAGGCCAACCAGCTACAGAGAAATAATATTTATGGGAACCAAGATAAAAAAAAATATTGCAAAATGCAAAACATATTTTGTTATTTACCACCAAATAAAAAAACCCATGCTACAACGTAACTGGCAGAGATAATTTTTTCCTTGCATCATCTGCTGAAGCAATTACATTACGAATCAACTTGTGTAACACTCCCTTGATGACGTGATGGTACTCACCAATGAAGGATTGTCCTTTCGCAAAGTCTTCAAATACAAAAACACGACATTGCATACGCTGGCAAGTTCTCTAATGGCATCTGTGGAGGCGTTTCTTTGAGCTTGCAGGCCGGTCCGCTCGAAATACAAATCGCTCAGGAATACAACCAATATCGTCAAGAAAATAATACCGTAGAGTCGGATTTGGAAATAAACAACAAGCCTGCAATGACACAGGGGGGAGAGGGGGGTTATTAATAGATTCTACATGCAGAAAAACAAAACACATACCAAAACAAAACGTGGAGGGCCCCCAAGGTTGCCCAACTCAGCACAGGGTTTTCCCACACGAGTATTTTATACACGACGTTTAAATAAGCGTCGGCCCTGCTGACTTCGACAGCGGGCTCTTGTTTCACCTTCCTGAAAATATTCCACGTGAAATCACGCGCCACACGTCTCAAGTATTCCATTTTCGAAGCGGGTTTTCACCAGCACCACCATAAGCAGCAGCCTCTTTGTTCGAACGCGTCGCTTACGACATGAACTTCCTAGGAGCGAAAAGTTCCGTCCCTCCTCACTTATTTCGGATCTCGCCCCGTTCAGGATTCTGTTCGTTCAAAATCAACGCAAATTACGCGCATTTTGCGGCCGAATGACGTGAATGCTATGCTATCGGATCTTGCGAAGTTGTTGTTTCAAATGCGTACTCGGCAAACTTCGTGTCACGCGATATTGCTGAGTTTGTGTTTACGTTTCAGGACAGCGCGCTTGTTAATGAATATTTATATATTTACAAGGACAAAGTGGCGTGGACGGGTTAGACACAATAGAGGTGAAAATGAGGGAAATTCGCAGGCGGATGAGTTTGCGTTTAGGTTAGGTGCGCGCGCTTCGATTCCCTACGGCGATACCCAAAAGTTTTTTGCGCTAATTAACAATCAGCACGTGTTGATCATTCATCATCGTTAAAATGGCATGCTTATTTCCCCCACATTTACATTACACATTGCAAAAGTAAACCATAATAAACATGAAAACGTCATTACCTGAAACCAACAATTTTCTCGTTCTGCTATAATTATGGTTCGTCGGAATAAACGTATACTCAGTTTAAACTGAGAAATCTACCTAATTATTTCATTAGAATAAATTAAATCGTCCAAAGAAGCTTTTCAAATGCATAATTAAAAGTCATCTCGATCACGACATTTCAAAAAAATATTTTGAACGACGACAGCGACATCTGCATTACTCAGTCGAACGCACACACAAAAAATGTTGCAGCATTAATTATTGATATTTATTTTTTTTCTTGCACGTTGCAGTTTAATTAAGTGAATGAATAGCTGTATTTCTTGCGAAATAACATTTTATAATTTTAAATTATGTTTTATTTATTATAATCAAGTGGTACGATGCGAGCGCCACCTACCGCGAATTAAAGTACATAGTACAAATGTGAAGGTTAATTTTCTTTTTTAATTTAAAGCATTTTCCAATATTTTATTTACTGTAAATATCCTATTTAATGAAAGAAATGTCTTTCTTGAAAGATTCCTTGCATTTCGAAAAGGAAATCCCACCAGTTTCGCATCGATGAAATGCGAAACGTTAAGGTGCGTACGCATTTGAGCGTGAACGCGAATGAGGCAAGCCGAGGCCGTACGCCGAAGGTCTTGTATATTGCTTTAGTTTATTAACAGGTAACACATTACACAGGCATTACATCATACAACGTGTATATTATTCGGTAGGTTTGTGTGTACTCTGTGCGCATGGTTTTGTGAGGGTCTTCGTATAATAGATAGCGCATACCACAATACAGTGGCGGGAATATTTAAACTATACTTACGAAAGTCACACTGTCGCGACACCGCGCGACTAGTTTCTGACCTGCAATTGTGTGTGAATAGCAAAATTGCAGCAATACCATTGTCTTTTAAGCTACCACATACCAGATGGCCAGTGCGGACAATAGCGTGTTATCGCAAACTTTCAAAATTTGACTGCAAGTCGGCAGGATTGCAATAGGGCCCCCGAGCATCCTCTGTATAGCTATTTCGACTCTAATTGGAGCTTCATCAGCAGAAGAGTAGCTCAAGAACTTCATCGCAAACCCGACGACCAACGAGACTTACGCATTGGCCAGTGTGGACAAAAGCGTGTGATGACACGCAACCTTTTGTTTTCACATTTGAGTTAAAAATTAATTAAAAACGATAACAAGTGACGTTCAAATCAAATTTCGACCTTTTCCTCGTGCAAGTATTCATATTCCTCGAGTCACAAAAAAATAAAGAAACTACGGTAGACAAAGAAATAGTTTTTTTTCTCGTTCGAAGAAAGAGATAGAAATCGATCGTCATTTGTTCTTCTTGAAATATGCAAAACGGCGTTTCTGCATTTCTTTGCACATACTGTTGATAAAGAAGAACGCGATTTTTAAATTTGGCGAACATGGCTAATTTTTTTATGACTGTCACCACGATCGAATCTTGAATGGTTTGGTTATTTTTGACACTAAACCGATCATGGTATCACTAAGGCCCACTCGTATAAAGGCAAGTTAACTTTGACTATCAGCTTACTCTCATGGTAACAATTGTGAACATCCTATATATATCGTATGGCTACATTTCCCCGAATTCTCTTATAAATCGGTACAGCTACTTGATTTGGTGCGGCTGCATTTCCCAGCATTCTATGACACGATTTCCTTGGCGCATTTCGGTGTTTGGAGTGTTTATTCGTGAAACCAAACAAAGTAGGCGGACCTCTGTTGGTCAATATTGATATTATCACAAAAAAACATTTCACGAAATTCGTGAAATCTTGAAGAACAAGAGTTCAGGGACGAAGGCGCAAGTCTCTCATTTTAAGAGGAAAAATAAAAACAACTGAAATTAAATGGTCACAAAACATACATGTAACGTATAGGTTATGCAATGTTGTTTCACTATTTTATCGGCCATTTTGCAATTAAGAGCGACCTCTCGCGTTGACAATTAAGTCGCGAATTGCTTAGAGTCAGTGTTGCCAACTCTGTATTTCGTTAAGAGCTAAACACTAACCACAATATAGCTAGACTTGTATGGTTCACGGCTAAATATAGGTACAACTGTCAATTCTTTATTTAAAAATACTATAATTATTTATTTAAAAAATGCATTATTCACCCTTTTACCGACCATTTTGCAATTAACAGCGACCTTAATCTGGCGTCGAAGTTGGCCATGAAAATTTAATTGTGAACCATCATCATTATGACAGTTGTCAATTTGACAATTGAACTTGCCATTCCTAACCTTGCTTTCGAGGTTTCGAACTCAATAGCACGATGAGACGACTCAAGAATGTGATCTATTGCAATAAACGAAAAAAGACACTCGAGTTCTGTTATAACAAACGGGAAAAGATAATAAGAAAATAAGATTTACAACAAAAAATCAAAATTGTGGTTTGTTCACAGTAAGTACATTGTCACGGCGCCGATTTTAAGAGAACACCCGATATAATGTAAATGTGGCCATTGACATAACACATTTTTCTCAATAATTACTTGAATAATTAAAATTAAACTAAACTAACAAGAAAAAAGAATATTTTCTTCGCATTGTCATGCCATCTACTATACTTTTCTTCGTTGTAAAAACATGGACCATTGACATAACACATTTTCTCAATAATTACTTGAATAATTAAAATTAAACTAAACTAACAAGAAAAAAGAATATTTTCTTCGCATTGTCATGCCATCTACTATACTTTTCTTCGTTGTAAAAACATGGACCATTGACATAACACATTTTCTCAATAATTACTTGAATAATTAAAATTAAACTAAACTAACAAGAAAAAAGAATATTTTCTTCGCATTGTCATGCCATCTAGTACTTTTCTTCGTTGTAAAAACATGGACTTCCGGCAATTCAAATTATGTAATTAAATCGATTAAGTACACAATTGAAATGTAATTAAATTAAATTAATGTTACGTGTGATTGTAAACAATAATAACAGCCAAATTATTTGAACTTAAATTTTTCATTGCAGCGCCATCTAGTGAATGTTCTTCCATTACGAAAACATTGACGCCTGACAATTCACATAAATTGCAAATGGCAGATTGTGTCATGTTGTCGTGCATTGAAATAAGTGATAACATTTAATGCGGAAGTGTTAGTGTAAACACGCATCAGAAACTTCAACACTCAGCCTGAACATTTTCATGCAAGAACATTAATGAAGATGGCAAAATTGGTGGACGTGTACCGCCCTTCTAAGACTCTCAGTAGGAGACAGTTGCCTCTTGTTGTGGACGAAACTTTAACGGTATTTTGTCTTAAAACTTTCACACTTTTTAGAATACATCAAGCTCAGGGTTGCATTTTACTTTTGATGTCATTCAAAAGACAGTTCAAGTGCCTGACCTACAAACCTCAACCTGACAACTGTACCTTAACATGTTTGTTCTTTAGATGGTAATGGACTTGAAGTCTGTGGGATTAGTATCGGATAACCAGCAGATTAAAGGGAAGGAACTCGAAGACTTTAGTCGCAAGATGAATCTGCTCAGTGAAGACGAGTTGAGCAGTTCGCTTGAAGTATCACGCTCTGAGATTCTCAAAGTATTAAATCAAGCTGTACCATGTGTCGGATGTCGGAGAAGGTAATAACTATCCCTTTCTAGTAATTTAGAATTTTCTAAAGTCACACAATAGATTTTTGTTTATTCAGTCAAGGAAATTGATGATTTTTGTCATCTTCAATTCATTCATGCATGTAAATTGTCATGATTAAATTAACAATAGTAAATTTATGAATAAAATGCCAAAGCTCTTAATTTTTCATCAATTTTTTCGGAATTTTAGTTATATTTAATTTTATATGTTAGTACCAACTTTGATTGAGTAGCCCTGTTTGTGTACAACTTGTATGGTGTGGTGTGGTATAGTGTAATCTGTGGTGAGGTTATGTATTTTTTGAAATCATGTTGAACTTAATAAAAGAAAAGTGAGATAAAGGGTAAAGTTGGCAATATACACTCATAACCAGGAAAGATAAAGGCTAGTTATAAACCACACGCATATCGATGCAGTACTAGTCAAATCAACAATTACAAACAAACATGTGAAGTTGGAGGCAAATTTAAAATTTTAAATTTGCCATAAATTATACTTCACGTTTGAAAGTGAGGTTATGTTTATCATTTTTTTGCTGATAGTAGAGTTGCCAATTCGTGGGAATTATCCCTATTATATTATGAGACAAAATTACTTAAATTTTAAGACAAATCTTGCCAAACGTGCATAAAAATAGAATTTGATGAATAAGCACGCACAACAATGAATTTTTGTCTCAACGTGGTGGCAATGCTGGCTGGCATGCGTTCATTCAAAGATCAACATTCTTTACCAAACTAAATCAATTTTATTGACGAAACTAAATCCTGAAAAGAACTGTTTGTTTTTTTCGAAAGCACTTAAACAATTAAACACAGCACGTTTTGATTACAAACACACCAAATGATAGCTAACTTATGACTGTGCGAACACACGCTTCAAATGAATTCCTGATTAAAGTAAGCTATGATTTTTTACTTATAAAGTTGGCGACACACAATACAAGAGTGAGACGACGGTTGTTACTAACTGTCAGTGTCATATTACCTGATCATGACATCACAGAAAAAATATGTAAACTGATCCACAAAACTGTTATTTATAAAGAACCGGTTCCAGAAAAACACCTGCTTCAAAGAACAGGTGCAACCTGTAACAGTTTTGCAAAAATAACACAAACTGAAACTGTGTCGAATTCATGTAATATTTCAGTATTCTACTTAAGTGCATTAGGTTTGGCAACACTGGTCTTAGTACTAAATGACCGTTGAAATTAGAAAGGAAAGTTAAAGTTGACAATTTTAGTCAAAACTATAAACAAAAGACGATCGATAGTTCAAGAAACGCAAGAAACAAAACAGTTGGTTGACAATTTGAATAAGAATATGTGTTAAAAAGAACCTTTTTTTTTCACTTTTGGATTAAAAATAAATTAAAAACGATAACAAAGGACGTTCAAAGAAAAATTAGTTTTTTTTTTCGTTTGAAAATAGGGATGGGAATCGATCGTCATTCATTAGTTCTTCGTTGTTTAATTACTGCTTCTGGAAATTTCCAAAACGGCGTTTTTGCAAGAATTTAAAAGATTCCTTTGCACATGTTGATAAAGAAGAACGCGCTTTTTAAATTTGGCTAATTTTTTATGACATATGTCACTACATAATGACATGTAGTTATTTATTTTATACAGACCATCGAATCTTGAGTGGTTTGATTAGATTTGTCTCTAAACCGATCATGGTATCTTTAAGGCCCACAATGTAATGTAATGTTTTTTTTTTTAAATCTGGGGTCGAAGTTGGCCATGAAAATTTGTGAACCATCGTCCTCAAGACAGTTGTCAATTTGACATTTGAACTTTCCTGGCGCATTTCGGTGTTTCGGGTGTTTATTCGCGAAACCAAACAAAGTAGGCGGACCTCTGTTGGTCAATATTGATATTATCACGAAAAAACATTTCACGAAATTCGTGAAATCTTGAAGAACAAGAGTTCAGGGACGAAGGCGCAAGTCTCTCATTTTAAGAGGAAAAATAAAAACAACTGAAATTAAATGATCACAAAATATACATGTAACGTATAGGTTATGCAATGTTGTTTCACTCTTTTATCGGCCATTTTGCAATTAACAGCGACCTCTCGCGTTGACAATTAAGTCGCGAATTGCTTAGAGTCAGTGTTGCCAACTCTGTATTTCGTTGAGAGCTAAACACTAACCACAATATAGCTAGACTTGTATGGTTCAGGGCTAAATAGATACAACTGTCAATTCTTTATAAAAACAAAACTATATTTATTAACAAAATGCATTAGTAACTTTATAAAAAAATTAACAAAAATTAAATAACTGTGGGATGTGTAAAATAAATAGGAAAATAACTAGAAGTAAGAAAAGTAAATAATCCAAAAATTTGTTTTGAATGCTGAAACGGCTCTTGAGAGCAGAGAGCAATTTTATAATTTGCAGAGCTAAAGTTTGCAGAAAAGAGCTCAATCTAGGCCTAAAAGAGCTAAGTTGGCAACACTGAATGCAGTTGTTACTGTGGTTGTTATCTGGCGATTCCCTATTACGAGGCTTCGGACGTTTCGGAGCGTTGCCGTAGCTACACAATGAAAGGGCACTTCATTGTCTCATATTGCGTAACCATGGCAACGCTCCGAAGTTTGTTTATTACAAAGAAGCATTGCTGCCAATTCTACCGATTTTGAACTCAACCCATCGAAATTGATACAAATAGCCGCTATTTATACAAGAGTTTTTTTGATTAAACAATTTCTTTTTTTAAAGTTCAGTTGATTTTTTACGCTAGTATAAAGTGATAAACCAATTACAATACCCTGAGAGCCAAAGGAATTATCGCTTGCGTTAATCCATACCCAATAAGGCTTAAAAGACATAAAAAAAGGAAAACTATTTAAAGGTATCTCATACAAGTGGCATTGACATCTACCCAAATTCAGGGACATCTACCGAAATGTTTCACAACTAGCTTCCGAAATGTACGCTTGGTCGGTTGGCAACACTGTAAGGAAGTAATACGGGGAGATAGAAATTGAAGGTTAGAACAAAAAGCAATGACGTGTATTGAAATTTGTATCCAAACCTAACCTAATTAGCAAAGGACTTAATTATTGTTTAATCAGATTGCTATTAAAATGAAATAAACCATTTTTTATGAATGAGCGGCAATGAATTGTCAACGAAATCTAGGGATATCTAGTAACTTCCCTAGATCTCCCTATGTTGCCAACTTCATTTTAATAATTAGATGTAAATATCGATTTCAAACTCCTGAAAAGCTGTGTAGGATCAGGACAATCAATTTCGATCTCCCTGTATCTATGTGCATATTTTCTTATGGCGAGTGACTTAAAAAGAAATTATTAACTCTTGCCATGGAATTTGGAAGGCATGTGTTAGCTTTAGCACGTAAAACAGGATCAAGGAACACAATGAGCAATGACGTATTTTTCACTTAAGCTAAGACATGCCGTCCAGATATTATGGCAAGAGTTGATAACAAATTTAAGAAAAATCACTCGGTGTTAAATATACATAATTTCGGTTGTTTTATTTTTGTTTTAATGGCAGAATTAATCGGATAATAAGAAACAAAAGATTCATATGAATAGAAAAGAATGAAGTTAACGAGAAATAAAAGAGTATCGACAACTTTTTTTCTTCTTAATTAATTTCAAATTTCGTGCCAATAATATTGCAGTCGGACAACATTGACATAGATTAGAGTTAGATGAATAAAAAACAAACGAAATTAACGAGAAGTAATTAACTAATTTCAAATTTCGCGCCAAAAATAATGTAGTGGGACAAGATTGACATAGATGGCGCCACGTAATGTCGGTTGCAGGTATTATTTTAATTTTAATGACGGAATTAATTGGATGAGAAGAAAGAGAAGAGTTAGATGAATAGAAATAGCACGAAATTAACGAAAAACAAAAGAATATCCACCACTCTTCTTCTTCTTCTTAATTAATTAATTTCAAATTTCGCGACAAAAATATTGTAGTCAGACGAGGTTGACATAGATGGCGCCACGTAATTTCGATTGTATTTTATATTTTATTTCGGAATTAATTAGAGGAGAAGAAACAAGAGATGAATAGAAAACGCACGAAGTTAACGAAAATAAAAGAATATCGACCATTCTTCTTAACTAATTAATTTCAAATTTCGGGCCAAAAATGTTGTAGTCGGACAAGATTGACATAGATGGCGCCACATAATGTCGGTTGCAGGTATTATTTTAATTTTAATGACGGAATTAATTGGATGAGAAGAAAGAGAAGAGTTAGATGAATAGAAATCGCACGAAATTAACGAAAAACAAAAGAATATCCACCACTCTTCTTCTTCTTCTTCTTAATTAATTTCAAATTTCGCGACAAAAATATCGTAGTCAGACAAGGTTGACATAGATGGCGCTGCATAATGTCGGTATTATTTTCATTTTAATGACGGAATTAATAGAATGATAAGAAACAAAATATTGAGATGAATAGAAAACGAACGAAATTAATGAAAAATAAAAGAATATCGTTTCATTCTTCTTCGTCTTAATTAATTAATTTCAAATTTCGCGCCAAAAATATTGTAGTCGGACAAGGTTGACATAGATGGCGCTGCATAATGTCGGTATTATTTTCATTTTAATGACGGAATTAATAGAATGATAAGAAACAAAATATTGAGATGAATAGAAAACGAACGAAATTAATGAAAAATAAAAGAATATCGACCATTCTTCTTCTTAATTAATTAATTAATTTCAAATTTCGCGCCAAAAATGTTGTAGTCGGACAAGATTTACATAGATGGCGCCACATGATTTCGGTAGTTTTATTTTTATTTTTTATTTTATTTTCGTTTCAATCACGGAATTATTTGGATGATAAGAAACAGAAGAGTTATATGAATAAAATACGAACGAAATTAACGAAAAATAAAAGAAAATCGATATTCGTCTTCTTAATTAATTTCAAATTTCGCGCCAAGAATATTCTAGTCGGACAAGATTGACAAGATAGATGGCGCCACATAAAGAATTAAATTTAAGCCTAAGTTAGAATGTGATAGACAAAATGCTCTACGTCATAATGTTTGTCACATTCTAACTTAGGATTAAATTTAATCCTGGCTTAATTCTTTTATACAACGCAGCCTTAAACTATAACCCGTTAGTATAAACACGCTCTGTTTTATTTTGTTCACGGCGTCGTACGTCTACTGTACAATTTTATAAATAATTAATTAATTAATTGTGCTGTATGATACGTGTGAAATATTTTTTTAAATAAATTTAACACAATTTTAATATCAAAATGAAAATCGTGTCATAAGTTGTAACAAGTTTTATACAAAAAATTAACATAATATATTCATTACAGCGTTGAAAGATTATATTATCAGCTTTTCAAATATGGACACCCCACATTGGACCCGCTGGTAATTAAGAAGGATGGAATCATCACAGTACGAGAGGACAAACAAAATTCGCCACAATTTCTTAGTAGTTTGTTCCACGGACATAGGTATACTTAATGTAGAGTCATTTGTTATGATTATTGTAATTTTCGATGTTGTAGTGCTCGCCTTAACAACGTAGTAGATAGCCAGCCACGTCGAAATAAGAAAAGTCATCGATGCCTTTTGCATTCGTTAGATTCGCAACGCAGTCGTCCCATAACACCAGCTTGGCGCGATGTGTGGGAATGCATGCGCCCCGAATGCAAAAGAGATGTCTGCATCATCGAAGCCGCTAGTCTCCATACAACTCTAGAAACGTACCTGCGTAAACATAGGTTTTGTGGTGAATGTCGCACTAAAGTCCTTAAAGGTAATAATAAATACGTTTGCCTATTGTATTTTCTTGTTTACAACTCACATACGATTTGCAGCATTTAGTCTTCTTGTTGAGGATCCAGAACCGTGCAAAGAAAAAGGGTATGTATCAGCTCTCTACGCTGGTATCAAACGGTGCATACCCGACAAACACATTCACCTGCAAACAAAGACTGAATACATTGCCAAGCTTATAAGTCGAGCTGAACCTGAATTGTTAGGTAGTCGTAGAGAGCGTCATGCAAAAACATTGGAAATAGCTCAAGAGGAAGTCTTAACTTGTATAGGTATATGTATGTACGAACGTTTGCATCGCATATACATGCGAATGCGTGAAGAAGAATGCACTTGTCAAGTATTTGCAGCAGTTGCAATAGACGCACTTTGGCGTAGCTTTGAAACCGCAGTCGAACATAAACAAGGAGTCTCTCAGCTAGAACTTTTGTATGCAGAATTAACAAGAGAAGAACAACAGAAACAATTACGCAAAGAACAGAAAAAGTTGAAGCGCAAACGCAAAAAGGAACGGATGGCCGAGCAAGACGGTAAAGAAAATTATAACGAATGTGATGACCCAGATGATTTCGATGATAAGGAGGACATTGAAAAGGATTGCTCTTGTTCAGAAGGTAAAATCGAGAAAAACAATGAAATGCTCAGTTGTGCTAGTTGTGATGAATTGTCGCCAGTGAAAAGCAAACTTGCTTGTAAAGAAGAGGCCGGTCTTAATGGACACGTTGACGCGAACGAAAAAGGTAGTAAGAAAATAAGTTGTAGTGAATCTTGGATGAACGATTGTAAATGTTCTCATGGTAACTTGAAAAACAACAACAAAAAGAATTCATATAAATGTGATAATTATTTACCTCCTGCCGAATTTAATAGCAAGAAGGAAAACTGTTCTTCTAGTGATCATTCCCATGATTGTGGTTATTCTTCTGAAAATAATAATGGCTGTTGCGAAATCGCTTCACTTAGTTCAAGTTTACCCAGCTCTCCTGAAGGTTCCGAAGTAGCTTGTTCTGATGGATGTTGTCAACCTGAACCGGATTACATACCTTATAACAGATTTTCACATGGAAACGGACATCAGTTGAGTCTTCAAGAAATGTTAGATGTAAGTAAGCATTTTATGTATCTACAGGGTGACTGACAATTGTTCCGCAAAAAAAAAAAAAACACGTAAAAGAGTGGATGTCGCAGATTACGGGAAAAATGTTTAAAAAATTCTTCTAAACACCTTATAATTAATTAAAAATTACCCCAAAATCAAACTGCGTAACTAAATCCGACGCCACGTTTTATAAATGCAGTAATAGGACTATAAGTTTTATCGAATACTTGCCTGCACACAATGCCACATCTCAATTTCGTTAAATTACACGTTTAATTTCTAAAATAACTAGAATTGCCTATGAGGTAAGGATAATAAATTCGCAAATAATTGTTTGTTAATTCTTGCGGATTTATTTACTAGAGCGGAATGTACAAGCTGCTTCATTCGCAAGGATTTAAATCTGGTGATCGTGGGGTCAATGCACGGGCCGTAACGTCCGATCCATTTATTGGTGTAATTAGTATTTAAGCAATTAGACAATCGGGGTGCTGATTGTAAAATCCTTCGCCTCGAATCGCACGGAGACGTGCTGAATTCGGTAATTCCTCCTCGCTCGCTCTTCGAGCACTTTTGTCTCACTTTTACGTACATCAAAACAGGTGCGTTCTCACTCTATTTTACATTCCAAACTTGCACCGCTTGAATTTTCGAAATCAACAGCAATAAAACTTTACAGTTTTCAAAAGTCGATCGCCAGTGTTATGTGTACAATTTTTGATCAAATCGCGTACGTGAGTGCATGTCACAGATTACGAGAAAACGTAGAAAATTTCTGTGGAACAGTTTGTAATTAATTAATTATAAATTTACCCAAGAAAGTAGGTACGCTTTTTGACTAGAACGCCAAATTTAGTGTAGCGGTACGTCGGAAATCGAAGTTTTAATGAAACGTAGAATTATTTAAACTTTTGTTAACGCTTAATATAATAATCTAATGTACGAATATCTTACTGCTGCTTCATACGGAATGCTTGTCGTACGGCGAAACTGCGTGGCTTCTCTGGAGTCGGTGGTAACGGCGAGATGTAGTGCCGTACTTCACGGAAGTGGAGTCCTTGGGGGGGGGGGGTTAGACATGATCTCTGATTGCAAGGTATGGATGACAGTGGTGTTATGGGTGTGTAACCGACTCGGGGACTAGCTTACGTTTGTATATGTGTAGTGGGCGCTTCAAGAGCTAGCTTACTTTGTGTGTGGTGGGCGCTTCAAGAGCTAGCTTACTTTGTGTGTGGTGGGCGCTTCAAGAGCTTGCTCGCATATGTGCATATGTGTCAGAGAGCGTCTGATTTTTTTCCTTCGAGTTCGAGCTGTCTTCTTATATTCACTTTCCCTTACCATTTCCCTTGATGCCGGTGATCTTCGTGGAGTATTCCTTATTGGCTATTGGGTAATTACTTCGAGTAACGTAACGCATGCAGCTAATACCTGGGTCGCGTCTCCTCTCCTCATTGTCGGATCAATCACTGCCTTAGTGTCATCTCACTTTATTGGCGGACCAATCACTATTTTACTAACCGAAATTCGTGACGTGTTTTTTTTTTTTGAACGCAGGCCGCTGTTGATGACGACACCGACAACTGCGTTTGTCATGTCATGAACGTTTTATGATATGACGGGTCTGTAACCGACTCGGGGACTAGCTTACGTTTGTATATGTGTAGTGGGCGTTTCAAGAGCTAGCTTACTTTGTGTGTGGTGGGCATTTCAAGAGCTTGTCCGCGTATGTGTATGTGTCAGAGAGCGACTGATTATTTTTCTTAAACGTTATTTTTGGAACACCATGCCTAAAAAAAAACACGAAGGCAGCGTAACAATACGAAACAAAGGAAAAACAAACATAGAAGAATATACTCAGCCGTCCAAGAAATAGACTTCATACTAAATTAAATTACAATAATAGACGGTGTGTTTCATTGAAGAAAAAATGTAAAAAAAATATGGAAATTGCAACTTTCTTTACAAAACACCCACTAAAGTCAAATTTTTTTATCGGAAAGCCCTGTATATTATTGCGTTTTTGGATATAAGAATAAATTCTAGCCTGAAACTATGTGTCGCATCATGGGTCTAGCGTGGACCGTTTTCGAGTTTTTTCATTTGTTTCGTGCAACTGAACTCGAAAACCAATTGCGTCAGACCCATAGTGCGACACATGACTTCACGCTAAAATTTACCCGAAAATCCAAAAATGCCATAATATACAGAGCATTCCAGTGAAAACTTCCTCCAAAAGGCGATACGCAATTGTTTTCTTTTAAAAGGTGCTCAAATAGCTTAACTTTTGGATTTAAATTTACTTCTTCTTGTAAAATTAAGTCAGCCTGCTCAAAAATACAATAATATACAGGGCGTTTCTTAAAGAAACGTTCTAGCCGTCTTCTTATATTCACTTTCCCTTACCATTCCCCTTGGTGCCGGCGATCTTCGTGGAGTATTCCTTATTGGCTGTTGGGTAATTACTTCGGTGACGTAACGCATGCAGCTAATACCTGGGTCGCGTCACCTCCCCTCATTGGCGAGCCAATCACTACCTTAGCGTCATCTCACCTTAGTGGCGGACCAATCACCAGCTTGTTTTACTAACTGAAGTTCGTGACAACCTAAACAGACTTCCGGACCGTAAGTCGCAATGCCTTCGATTAAAATCGCGTGCAGAATATAATGCGAAATTTCCATGAACTCCACCTACTCTCTTCTCGCGAGTTTATACGATCGCATCGCGACTTATCTCCTGAAATTCTTTGCATAATTCATTCGTTTTCTGTTTACTATGGTACAAGGTAGTCAAGGATGACTATTTGAGTTGGCAATACAATTAAGAGCGTTTTTTTATTCGGCTATTTGCAACACTGCTTCGTTGGGTTATTTGACGTAACCTGAACAGCGACGTGATTGTAGGTTATGCGAATAAAAATTAGCGTTTTAATTTTAATTCGAAAGTCGTAAAGTGGCGTTTTACAATTTATGTGCGTAAACTGGGACGTGAATACATCTCGTGATGGAAAGAAAATATCACAACATTGCCTAATTGGGAGTAACCTTAAAATTTAAAACGACATGACATTCATTGTCAAAATTTACTGACAGTTCATTTTTCCAATATATGCCGATCAATTGATCAATAAGTCAATGAACTTTTATGTAGCTATTTGATTTTAGGTTTCGTGAAACAGCCTTGCGGTTCTTGTCATTTCGTTGTCGTTGTCATGTCATTTCGTCGTATATTTTCCTAATTCCTAATTTTTTTATCAACTCTTGCCATGGAATTTGGACGGCATGTCTTAGCTTTACTGTACTGACGTACTTTTCACTTAAGCCAAGACATGCCGTCCAAATTACATATCAAAAGTTGATAAAAAACGTAAAAAATCACTCGGTAGTTTCTACTCTAAGCTGCGTACAGACAGCATGCTTCAGGATGTACGGCTTTATCTAAATGCTGCTGACGTACGTCCAGATTTGTTAACTGATGACTTCGAACAACTGAATCAACGGCGAACACTTTCTCATGCGGAATTTTTACGAAAGCGCGACAAGGAAATTCGAAATTCGCGTTCCTGCTCAAGTCTGTACACAGCTTTAACCAGCTGACGAAATAATGCGAATTAGTGCACTGAAAACAGAGGATAGGGTCTTGAATTTGATAAACTTTTAATAGATTCAAGTAGATATAATTCGTCGCACACAAAACGAAATTATAATAATTAACAATCCAAACAAATTACGAATATGTTAAATTCTGCTTGTCAAATGCTTATGACGAACACACGTTGCTTGTGGAAATAAACTTTATTTACAATAAAATGAAAATTAAAGAAAAAAAAGTTTGAATTGTTTTTCGTTTTAATGATTTGTTTACCAGTCAAGGCAGGTGGGGCCCGTTGTTATCCTTTGGATGGAATAATCTACTTCAGGTGATTTGCATGCATTTGTCAAGTAAATATTCGTATTTAGTTGGAATTCCACGCCACTGGTCGTTAACCTAAAAACGGAATTGTCGTGAAATTCCGCTGAAAGGTCAATTTCATGATGCCACGCCGCCGTATCATAAAACCATAAAACAATAAAACACTTATGAGGATATTTATTTCGTTCATCTGCTCCTCGTTCACTTTATTTTTTAATCGTCGTTTTGAGATTAATTTTTTATTATTTCTCGAAAACTAAAGGACATAGATTTTTTTTAACTTTATTCCCATTCTCTCGGAAGCTATTGGCGGAACAATTGTCATTCGCGCTGTACATACACCTCAAACTAATTTTTTTTTTTTTTAGGATCACTTTTACAGTGACGATGATAGTGATTGTTATATAACAGCAGAAGAGGTTCAAGAATTCAAAATAAATAATAGGAGGGTGTATGAAATGCGACAGCAGTTGCGAGAAACTTTGCAAAAAAGATTCGCCCAGTTATGTGTGAACGGGCCCTTGCAGGTTCCCCGTTTACTTGTACCATCTAAATTTGCTTCGAATTAAAATGTGTCGTTTTGGAATTGTTTGTGCAAGGATAGAGAGCGAAACACTTAGAGTATCAACAAGATTTTACCGAGACGAATACAGTACGTCTTTAAAACTGAATTAATATGACAAGAATTATTAATAGGTAGAGTTTTTGATTACTGTTACATGTGATTGATATAGTTTAATCTTTATCCTTGCACGCAAGTCTTGTTTAGTTACATAATTTTATTTTTCAGGATTTTTAATGTTTTTTGTTTCCGTTTGAATTAAACCTTTAAAAATGTCGTTCTATCACTTTGCTAAAGCTAATCTCATAAATTGATGTGCACCAAGTCTCTTTCGTCAAGTTTCTTTCTTTTTGTGTAATCGTTATATTGAAGTCGTGCATCGAAAATTTATGAGAGAATGTCGTGCGTGGATTTATTTAAAGTTATTTTTTATGTTGACAATTTCTTTTCTTCTGTTTTAAAAAGTACTGAGTGATGGGATCTAATATTTACATACTGTTGCATTCCAAAGGGTTACTGTTATAGTTTGTTTTGTATAGTAGTGCTGATTATAACACAGCACCGTTGCTGTACGTAAATCCTGAATAAAAAATGGAAAAAAATATTTGTCTTTTTGCTGAAACCTTAACATCAAATTGCAAAGAAATCGTTTAGAATCAACCAAGGTAAAATCTTTGTTTAACAACAGTCAATAAAAAGTGTATTTACATAAAAGTATTTACTTTACATATTGTGCAATACATAGACATGCATTAGTGCCCCCAAAACCGAAAGCGTTCTTCAGGGCAACCCGACGAGATTCCGAAGTCCATTCTTGATGATTTATTTGAACGAAATTCAACTCACCATCTTCAACCGTTTCTAAATTAGCTGTCGGTGGGAAAACACCTTCTTCGACCGCTTTAATTGTAAAAACCGCCTCCAAATTCCCTGCAGCCCCCAGCAAATGTCCATGAGCACCTTTAGTTGAAGACACCCTCAAGTTTCTGCTGTGAGCACCGAACAGCGTTTTTATAGCTTTCACCTCGATTGCATCACCGACTGGCGTTGAAGTAGCATGCGCATTAATGTACTCTATTGCTGACTTGTCTATTTTTGCATCGTTTATTGCACGTTCCATCGCTAGTATTGCTCCAGTACCATCGGGACGAGGTGCTGTTAAATGAGAAGCATCTCCAGACAAACCGTATCCAAGGATTTCCGCATAAATATGAGCATTACGTTTCTTGGCCTGTTCCAATTCTTCCAAGACGATTACTGCGCTTCCTTCGCCCATGACGAAGCCCTCACGATCTTTATCAAACGGCCTGGAGGCTTTCTCAGGGCTGTCGTTGTAAGAGGTGCTTAGGGCTCTTAACCTGCAAAATGCGGCAATGCAAAGAGGAGATATGCATGCTTCTGTGCCTCCACAAATCATTATGTCGGCGTCTCCATTGCGAATAAACCTGAACGAGTCGCCTATTGCATGTGCTCCCGTGGCACATGCTGTCGATACACAATGATTGGGGCCACGAAATCCATACTTTATACTAATTTGACCCGCTGCCATGTTAGCTAAGATTCTTGGTACGAAAAATGGACTTACTTGATTATATCCTTTACGTAAAGCATCGTTGGTTTTGCAAATGTCATTTAAGTCGACCATGCCCATGCCGATTGCAACGCCGACTACTTCCTTCGTTTCTTCATCAAGTTGAAGCAACTTGGAATCCTCCAAGGCTTCTCTTGCCGAGTACAAAGCATACGCTGTGGCAGGTGTCAACGAACGCAATTCTACTTTACTAAAGTGGTTTGCGATGTTGAATTTGGAGCCGTTTTCTTTTATTACACCGGCTATTCGGCAAGGGAGGTTCTCGTACTCGGGGTCTGTTAGCTTGGATATAGCGACTTTGCCGTCTATTATATTCTTCCATGATTCTTTTAAATTGTTTCCTACTGGAGAGAGGACTCCCATTCCAGTCACAACTACTCGTCTGTGCATTGTTTTAAAAACATTATTAGAATCGCGAGAGAAAGAGGTTATGTTCGAAGTGAAGTGCAAATTAGGACGTTTGCTCGAGATTAGTCGCATTAAATATTGGGACTGATGCCTAATTGAAATTTAACAATTTTTAGGGTTGTTTGTGAACAGTGTTGCCAACCGTAGCAACTTGTGGCCACAATAGCGACTTTTAGAAACATGTAGCGGCGCCTGCAACAAATCAGCGAAAAGTGGCGACTTTTGGAAATGTTGTATGTACATAATTATCATTGTCATAATTAAACACAAGAACAAAAAATAAAATGAGTTAGGGACGTTAAGGTTACATCCATTTCATGGTCCTCTTGTGCACATGCGCATGAGCAAACTAAAATTTTGTATCTATCTCTGTCGGAGAGATCAGTAATTACGTTTTAAAATGCGATAGCGATACATGTGCTCTGTTTTCCTTGCAAGTCGGATGTCGGATCGTCGGATGCACCCTAATTAGTTTAGCAAATTACGAGGGAAATTGTAAGTAATTTACATTTTAGCAATTGTTTATTTTTTAATGTGTAATAAAACATTTTCAGTACTCACTTCGTCACTTCTCACTTCAAATAGACACTACTCAGCAAACTAAGAGAGCTAAAATCGAAACTTCTTATTAAATGTTCGATTCTCTTTTATTTTGTTGTCTATTATGTACATATAATCATATATATTTTGTAATATAGCATTTTTATAAATTTAAATTTGTTAATTGTGTAGCGACAAAGTAGCGACTTTTAAAAATTTTTAAAGTGAAAATAGAGACTTTTATTTTAAAAAGTAGCGAAATTTAGTTGCGATTGGTTGGCAACACTGTTTGTGAAGGAATTGTCTAATATTCAAACGAATGCATTTGTAAATTGTGTAATTCATGAATTGAATCTATTTATAAGTTATTTTTTGTTGAGATAATCAACGTACTGTAATAGTAAACCATAGAACGGCGAATACGTTCGGGAACAGCGCCCCTAGCTGTGATTTAAGGTATTAACATTTGCCATGACAGTTGAGGTCAAAGTGATGATAATTGCTTATGTTTAACGTTAATTGCTGATGGGATAAGTATATAGTTGAATCCACAGACTGAATTATAATATAAACGAATTGTTTATTAATTTCTATATACAGAAAATGCCCGCTGCATGTTCGGTTATAAAATACAGCAATAAAAAAAAGACGCGTATATATCGCTTTACAAGGATTAGTCATAAACAGTGTTGCCAACAATTCTTTTATGAAAGTCGCCAAAACTTGGTATTACTAATCGCTCTCGGTAAAAGCAGTCATTTCAATGTTTTTAAGAACGGGAATTTCATTTTCTAACCAAACGATGGAGACCGCTGACATTGAACATTGTAATAACGAAGTGAATCCGTTCAGCAAGAGTGAAAATATTCAATTTTAAAGATTAAAATTTTATAAGTACAAAGTGGTCAAGATACACTGTTTGAGTTGGTAACACTGAATTTTATTTTTAAATGGTACTACTAGTGTAACTTTCGCTTGACGTGACGGCTCGACATTCACCCCTATGCTGTATCTTGTCACGTTATCCACAACGTGCCGTTATCGATGATTTCACGTTAAGAAATTACAGATGGTATGCTGTATCACATAACTCCTCACGTTAAAGCAACGTGCCACGTTATAATTGAGAAATAACGTGGGATAAATACCACGACTGTTTTAAGGTGGTGTTAAGTTTTAAACTGCCAACAAATTTCATTATTTAATAAGTAAGTAGCCCCGAAAGTTAGAAAAAAACATTTATACATATACAGAACATTTAAAATTCGTTTTATAATCAGGTATGTTAAAAATTGATTAAGATTCATATTTTCGATTTTTAAGGTTAATTAATGTTTTTAGTTAAAGAATTTACGTGATGGATTTTGGAGATTTTTTAAATTTAATATTACTTCAACAATTTGAAGAACACAATGAACGGTGAAAATTATAATATAATTATTAATTATATATTATATAATTAATTTATTCCTTTTAAGACATAGGGAAAACTTACAAAGGCGGATGTTAAGGGACACTAGTAATCCATTTCAGATTAGGGATGATATATTTTTAAAATATTTCAGAGTGTCAAAGGATATTGCATTCTATATAATTAATCAAGTGCGACAACATTTGCAAAGTGAAAGATCCACGGCAGTAGCAGTAGAATTGAAGGTGAGAAACAGAATTTTAGGTTGAATTATAGACTGTACCTAAGTTTAATATTTAGGTGCTTACTGCTCTTACATTTTACGGGCATGGAAGTTACCAAAAATGTGTGGGGCAAAACTTACATTTTGCAATGCATCAATCAACAGTTAGCAGAATCATTGGAGAAGTAAGCAATACTTTGGTTCAGTTTTTATTACCAGAGATGGTAACATTTCCAAAGAGAAATATTGAGCAGAATAGAATAAAGGAAAGGTAAGTAAATACATACTTACATGTTACTTATTGACTAAATCATGACTTTATTTTAAAAGATTCTATGACAAGTTTGGTATTCCTGGTGTTCTGGGTGCTATTGATTGCACACATATAGCAATAGTCGCCCCACCAACACACGACGCTGTAAGGCCTGGAATAGCATATTACAATCATAAAGGCTACTACAGCATTAATGTCCAAATGATAAATGCACATATTTCAACTTTGAAAATATTTTTATTGTTACTCATATTTTGCCACCAGATATGTGATTCTGACCTAAGAATTTTGGAATGTAATGCACGATTTCCTGGAGCAACACATGATTCCGCAATATGGTCATTGAGTGCAGTGAGAACGTTTCTTCAACAGAAATATAACGAAAATGATTTGCGAAGTTTGTGGCTAATAGGTAAATTGGGTATTCTTTTTGTGATTTTATAATACTAAATAAATTTTCTAAAAAAAAGGTGATTCTGGCTATCCACTGGAACCATGGTTATTGACACCTATACGAGAAGCCCAAGAAAATACCCCTGAAGGCAGATACAATACTGTTCATATAAGAGCAAGAAACTGCATTGAGCGAGCTTTCGGTGTTTTGAAGCAAAGGTTCAGATGTCTATTACAACATCGATCATTACATTATGACCCTGTGAAAGCAGGTAAAATAATTTATTCTTGTGTTGTACTACACAATATGGCAATAGCACATAATATAGAATTACCAAATGATAATGAAGAGCCTCAAAATTTACCGAATGCTGATGGAATTGGACATGTGGAAGGTATTTGTGTAATTTTAATAATATTAATGTTAACAATGTTGATTAGGAAATGTTTTTTGCGTAGAAGCTGAACAAAATCTGTTATTAGAAGGAAGAAGAATTCGGAATGAATTAATAAGAAGATATTTTATTGAATAGATGTAACTAGAATATAATAAATATTAATTAATGTCATTAATTTAGTATTATGTTAATGTTTAATAAAAAAAATTATTGCTACAAGTGGTTAATTCATTTATTTGCTACTATTATTCCTAATTAAACAACTCTTCAAAATTTTCAAAATTTCCAAAAACTTTAAAATATTCTAATTTCAGTTTTGCTTTTTCTATATTAGTTCTTGCTTGAACAGCTGTTGTGTTTTCTGTGATAGCACTGGCCATTTTTTTAATACTTGAAGCAAGTTGTAATAAATTTTCTTGCTTACATTTCTTCAGTTCTATCCCTAATTGTGTTCCCTCTTTATATGCTTCACAAGCAGATTGCAATAGGGAAGATGTGTATCTGCTGCCTCTTTGCCCTTGCTGACTGGCAGTGTATGTATGATCTGTGATAAATAAGTAATAGATAACTATAGCAATTTGAAACAAAGTACCTTTTCTTACCCAAAACAGATGAATTTCGTTTTTTAGGAGTGAAACCTTCCTTCTCATTATCTTTTCTTATTTCTTTAGATGGTCCTGCTTGTTGTTCGACATTTTCAGCTACTATTACTGTTTCAGATTCATAATTTCCTAGTAAGTTTTCTTAAAAAAATCATTTTGAATTTTAAATTCATAAAATTTTTTCTAACCATTACCTTCAGTATTTTGAATCTCCTTGTTAAACGAATCCACCACAATGATATCTTCGAATTCTGATGGTTCTGGCATAGCAGTCAGAGTGAAAGTATCCTTTAGCTCTGTATCACCCAGATGAATTTTTGAAATAACACTGAGGAGCCTCTCCTCCAAATCGGTTAAAGGTGTGCTTACATTTGGTCCTCCACCAGTTCCTATTCTGTTTACTGCATTTGCTCTGCTCTTCCTACGTACGTTTACTTTCCACTCAGAAAAAATCTATAAAATTATACTCATCAAATAAACTTTTTTACAAAATAGGTACCTTTTGAAACTTACTTTTCTCCATTGCTCAGCAGTCTTTTGGGGTCCAAAACCACTAGAATTCATTTGATGCGCAAATTTCTGACATAATAAATTTATTTTATTTGCCTCTAGTGGTTTTGTTTTCCCCGTTAATAATATTTTGTTCTCTAAAACAAAATTTAACAATTCTTCATATTGTTGTTTTGTCGTTTTCGGTAGTCGTTTCGTTGCCATAATTTCTACACAACATAAAACACACTTCTCCGGCTATGGTCACTTACAACTGTACAAGGAACAGATTTCTACTAAAATTATAAATATTTCAGGCCCATCAGACTCACATCTGGTTTTTAATGGGCTTTGTTAGAATACTTAAAATTCAAAATTTCGTTGCAGTACGCAGAAGCACGTAAATAACGTGCTTGAATCGAGGCATTTCTTATCTTCGTCACACATTTACATGTGCACATATAGCTCTCTCCTTTTATACCTGCTTGGATGAGAAAATACTTTCTTCCGTTTTAACGTGAAATTTTAACAAGGATCGTAACAGCTGCTCATTTATCGGAGTTACAGCATACCGAATAACCCACAACACGTTATGAAGCACGTTATTTTTTTCATGTTATATTAACATGTCAGTTTAACGTGACAAGATACAGCATAGGGGTGATTGACGGCCATCACTTTACAAGAAGCATAATTTGACATTTCAAATTCAAATTAAAGCTGGATTTACACGGAGCGTTGAGAGCGTCAAAACGTTGGGCATACTGTACTCTCATTGGTTGCTGCTCTTTACGTAACGAGCACAAACCAATGCGAGTGAAGATGCCCAACGTTTTGATACGTCTCTGTGTAAATCTAGCTTCTTAAAAAAGGCTAATTTAGTATTAAAAAGTTAAAGAAAACGGAAACAAAAGACGATCGATTTTACGGCGCAATTCAGTAGATTAATAATAAATTTCAAAAAAGAAAACAAACGGTTTGAAAAGAATGGCGACGAAACAAAGGAAACGAAATAATAAAAATTCAAAAAGTAATCAAAATTAAAATAAATACAAAAGACAATCGATTTTACAACGCAATTATAGATTTTGAAAAAAATTAACGATGAGAAAGCAAAGAAGATGAAATAACGATGTAATAAAATTTAAAGGCATAATAAAAACAAAAGACAATCGATTTTAGTGCACAATTCAGTTGACAAATAAAAAAGAGGTAGGGATGGCAACGATATCGATGTCCTACGTCTTCAGATGCATCGACGTATCGTAATGTTTATTAGATTTTTAATTAAATTAATATTTATAAATCTTAGAAGTATTTACAAAATTCTAAAATAATTAATTAAAAATACTTTTATATGGTGCCCTCTTGTAACTATCAGTTTAACTAAGTGTTTTATTAACATAGAAAAATTGATAACAGGACTTTGTTTTCATTATTAAAAGCGCCATCTTTTGGTTGCTGATCTTCGTCAATTACATATGCCTGTATTAATAATAATAATAATAATAATAATAATAAAGTTTATTTTCCAACAGACAGAATTGTCTATAGTGGATATAAATGTGTACAAACAGTAACAATATTTGGTATTTGTATTCTCATCTTATGATTAAAATCATGGTTACAATAAACTAGAAACAATATAGCTTATGTTAATTTAATGTGTAAGAGAGTGACAGAGTGGGGAAATAAACAAGCTTTTAAATTAATCATAATTTAATAATATATAATATAAAATAATTATATAAATATAATATATAATATAAAATAATTATATAAATATAATAATATACAGGGTGATTGAAATTCGAGGGCCAGCATGGGGATCTCACTTATTATAAGAGATAGAGAATCGGTTAAATGGAAGCAAAGTTGCCAAATATCATGCTCATTAATAATACGTTAAGAAATTTGGAATATCTTAAACGGTTTCTTCACAATCGGAAAAAAACTAAAAATTGCGATTTTCGAAAATCGAATATAACTTCTTTATTTATGATTTTTTTAAAAATCTGTGAAAACATTCCTGAAGCCACTTTTTTTGCTTGATTGAATGCCGAGCGTACTTTATTTCTGGAGCGATTCGTTTTTGTTTTTCCAGAGCCAACTTCATTTTTTCTTATGGGCGCGATTTTTGTTGTTTAGACAGGTAGAGAGCACATTTCTTTCTGAATTCATTTGTATGCCACACTTACTATTTTGTTTTAATTTTCTCAGCGGTATTTAGAAACTTAACCGGAGAGAATTCAACAAAGTATTAGATATTTTTCCAAGTTGGATAACAATTTCATTTAAAATGGTACATTTTGAAACGCCGAAGAGAATGTACAGAAATAGAATACCGAAAGAAAATCAGAGCAAATGTTCAAAAATATTTCCGTTTTCGGCAATACATAACCGTACACGTTTTCTGATACCATTTGTCAAACTCCGTTCTATTGTTCTACATGGAATATGAGCTAAAGCATGAAGTACAGCGTTTCTTAGTTCTTCCACGTTGTTGTAATTATGTTTAAAAATATTATTTTTTAGGTTTCCCCATAGAAAAAAGTCTAAGGGGTTAAGGTCAGGTGATCGCGCCGGCCAGGTGACAGGTCCATTTCTTCCAATCCAACGCCTTGGAAAAATCTCATCTAGGCGGTTTCGAACTCTTCGAGCGTTGTGTGCAGGAGCTCCGTCTTGGTGCCACCATAGTTCCCTTAAATGAATCAATGGAATGTCTTCGAAATAATTTAACAAATGTTGATTTAAAAAATTTAAATAACGTTCAGCGGTAAGAGTCTCTTCATATAAAAAAGGTTCAATTATTCGATCTCTCCATACACCAACCCAGACGTTTATGCAAAAACGACGTTGGGGTCTTGCGTCATGATGTATGCGAGGATTTTCTCTAGACCAATAATGTTCATTATTGCGATTAAAAAGTCCAGAATTCGTAAAACTGCATTCATCTGTCCAAATGATGTTCTTAAGAAAATCGTCATCCCGTTCGGCAAGCCAGTGACAGAACTGCAATCGACGAGCATCGTCTCCTGGGTGCAACGTCTGGGTGATGTGAATTTTAAATGGTTTCATCTTTTCTTTTTTTAAAACTTGGTGGATTCGATAATAGGGCAATTCTAAATTAGTTTTAATTTCTCTTATATATGTTCTAGGGTTTTCGTTTACCTTAAAAGTGAACATGAAGTATTTACTATTTAGGAATTATCTAACAAGAATCAACTTACTGCTGCTAATATGTTTTCTTTATTTTCTGCAGAAATTTTGCTTCCGTACTTTCTTCTTGGCTTTTCAAATGCACCATACTGAACTAAGTTGTTATCCAACTTGGAAAAATATCTAATACTTGGTTGAATTCTCTCTGGATAAGTTTCTAAATACCGCTGAGCACTTGTAATAGAATTTCGTTGCGACAAATAAAAAATACGCAACATATCACGTTTTTCGTCATTTGAATACGCCATTCTGTATTTAATGACAGATAAATTAAACAAATGTGTACGTTTCCTTGGCTACGCAGCATTTAATTGAATACAAACTAACTTAATATGTGCACATGAATCTATTTTCAGTTTTTTCAAAATTTCTCAATGAAAATTAAAACAAAATAGTAATTGTGGCATACCAATGAATTCAGAAAGAAATGTGCTATCTACCTGTCTAAACAACAAAAATCGCGCCCATAAGAAAAAATGAAGTTGGCTCTGAAAAACAAAAACGAATCGCTCCAGAAATAAAGTAAGCTCGGCATTCAATCAAGCAGAAAAAGTGGCTTCAGGAATGTTTTCACAGATTTTGAAAAAAATCATAAATAAAGAAGTTATATTCGATTTTCGAAAATCGCAATTTTTAGTTTTTTTCCGATTGTGTAGAAACCGTTCAAGATATTTCAAATTTCTTAACGTATTATTAATGAGCATGATATTTGGCAACTTTGCTTCCATTTAACCGATTCTCTATCTCTTATAATAAGCGAGATCCCCATGCTGGCCCTCGAATTTCAATCACCCTGTATATAGTATATAATATAATAATAAATTTCTGGAAATTAACTTAAGAAAACCTAAATCTAACTAAAGAAAAACTAAACGGAGTGCGTCAATCTTAGACATTTTGATCTTGTCCCCATCTGGCAGCTTCAATTCGAATCGCCGTATGTTTCACTCCCCTCTTGTTTCTGAGGAACTCCCCTGGCAACCTTTTTATGGCCTCATCCAACTCGGCAGGGTCCATGGGCAATGCTGGAGATGAATTCTTAGGAACACACCCAACCTCCCTGACGTTCCGATTGACTTCACCTGGATTTTCTATGTCAGGAGTCTTGGGCCCCGGGTAAACTCATCAAGCATTACATCCGTGTCAGAATCATCTCCAAACAATTCTTTAAATTTGGTCTTATGCCAGTTCTTTGTGGAAATGCCATCGATATCTAGAAACTCATCGGAAATAAGGTTAGGGTAATTCTAATAAATAAAATTTTAGTGAAATAATTAAATTAAGTTCCCTGCATTCTAGACCGAGATGTATACATTTTGGAAATCAATCTCACAAGTTGAAATTTTTAAAATGTAAGAAAGTAAACAAATTTTTAAGATGCGTATCCTTTTTCTTTCCACCCCAGCTCAGGTAAATAACACAGCAATATGATAATGCGAAATTTCAGATCTCAGCCTAAACTCCAGGATTATCCAAATTTCTATTAAACAATTAGGTTACTTTCATATAATAATACTTACAGCAAATTGAATTAATTCGCAATATTTTGCTTAACTCCTGTAAGTTCATTCATTACCACAACGACCAATTGAAGAATTCAACGCTAATCTTTTAATATATTATAAACTAATCATTTCTCTCTTAATAAAACCAATAATTCAATTAATTAATTGAAAATCCTTTGTCGTTACGCACTTCATCTATAATGGCATCCATGCAACACAGGCACCTTCGTTACCGACCGCGCGTGATGTTGCAATTTAATCGGGACAGTTTTTTAAAATTGCGCGGGAAACTCAGTTTTTAACCAATCACTCGCCCCGATGTCATCAAGAAATGAACTGTGACAACTCTGGCAACACCGGAGGAAATCTCATAATCTTATTTAGAAATGGCAAGGGCGAGAGGTGTGACTGTTTGAGTGCAATTAGTTTTAAGTGATAGTGATTACTTATGTGATAAGCGCAATTTAATCTAGCGGAAGGAAACGTCGCTCGATAAGGAACCAATTCGCACAGGTACACAGTTTCGTAACCAATCAATAGCGACCCGATAAGATTAGACGAAACGTACGTAGGTAAACAAACAAAGCGTTTTTCGCGAACGCTTCGGCGATAAACGACGGTTTTCTTGAGTTTTTCTGAGGGGTCTTGCGAGTAATCAGAGTTTTAAATATAACATGCTACTAATCTGTCAAGCGTGGGCGTTCGATTTTTGACGTATACGTGCGCGCACACTCATTGATTATTATTTAAAATGATTTCAGTTTTCAGTTAGTGTCGGTTGAATAAATAGTAGTAAACGCTGATTTTTCTTGGAAAATTTAATTCGCCTGCAGAATTTGACGTCAAGAGGCATGAATCACTGCTATATTTATCCCAACCTTACTTTTGACAGTTCAGTTATCAAACCAAATTATTTGATTATTAATTAATAAAAACAAAATTCAGTCGGAAGCGCAATTATTTTTTTATCTCTCAGCTATAATTTCGCTCATCTTCTGAATCTAGACCCTCCAGAGTTTATGATTTATTTTATGTCCTACATATAATTGCTAAGCGATTAGGAAATGCTGACTCGTCACAGATGTCTTGGATTCTCTTCACAGTTCAATGCTTCAGGCTTTCACAGATCATTTTTTTTTGCCCATATACAGTTAGACGTTTGCGTCCTTTTAAAGCAAATTCCGTAAACATCGCAAGGCACAGAAAAAGTTGCCTCTGCCGCGAGTCTTCATTGATGAGGTCACTCAAGTTCACGCCGCTCGAAACGTAGGCCATCATTTGGTGAACAAATAAAAATAAAACTGCCCTTGTATTCGTAAACCCCTTCGAATCGTTTGCCAAATTTCCGTTACTAATGGCTCTATTTTTAGCCGGACGCTTTTCATCGGCGTCGCCGTCGTGAACTTTACAAACTCCCGTTTGCCCCCCCGAGAAATTGGTTTGGTTTTTTGTGACTTTGTTGACAACATGAGATGAGTTTCTACTGCATGGACTTGCGACACATGTGCAGCACATCACCCTCTTTTCCTCTGTTAATAATCTTATCACTTCCTATCTGAACAGTTTATATGGTCGCAGGATTTCGAGCTTGTTTACTGAGTTTATGTAAATAGGTGTGATGTAAGATTTTTCTTGGTAAAATGTAATCATTGTTTGAGGTAGATTGGTGCAAGCATTCCTAAAACATAAGAGAGCAGAAAAATCATTTTGAATTACGATGTAACACTTCCGTATTTAAAAATAATTAAAAAAAAAAGTTTCCATGCTTGCACATCTGTAAGGAGTGTCTCTTCATTTCCGTAATAGATTTTCGTATATGGCAAAAGATGGCGCTTTCGTAATTTAGTCGTACCATCAAAGTTTACTTCTGTTGACAGATTGTTGCACTTGTTTTGCGCTCTTATTGTCGAACACGTCATTGTAAACTGCTAGGAACGGTGATGTTAGGAAAGTATGGTGTCTCCACTCCCAATATTTTACACGCAAAATCATTCAACCCTTAGCAACAGAAGTTCATGGTCTAGTTCGAAGACTCTCCGCTAGATGGAGAACTAAAGAATAGAGGCCTACACACGTTTAGTCCTTTTTTGCATCATTTTAGCTGCTTTCGTTCAAACCAATCATAGAATCAATGATTAGGTGAACAGAATCCTGTGATTACCTAATACTGATCAAAACACATTAAGTCAGTAATGTTTCTAGGTTACGTTTTGGTGATCAAATCATACAAAATCACACATAAGTTGTGATTATGAAAATTGTAATCATGATCGCTTAATCGAGGGTGGGGGAGAAAGTAATTACAGAGAACGAACACGCAGAATTGTGATCATGATTACATGATTAGTAATCACGGGTATAAACGAAAGCACCTTTTATTTGACACATATTGACGTTTGACGCCTTTGCCTTTTGTTAATATAATGAAATAAACCATTTTTGATGAATGAACAGCAATGAACTGTCAACAAAACCTTGGGATATCTAGTAACTTCCCCATATCTCCCTATGTTGCCAACTTTATTTTAATAATTAGATGTAAATATCGATGTTAAGCTCGTGGAAAGTGGTGCAGAATCAGGACAATCATTATCGATCTCCCTGTATATTGATATGAAGTTAAGAATGAACGAGTTCCTGATTTAATTACTTGAAGAACTAATGCAAATTTCGGACATTTCGGAGAGTTGCCATGGCTACGCAATACGAGGACCAATGAAAAATGCGTTGCCATGGCAACGCTCCGAAATATCTTAGGGCTGATTATCCACCTCTCTGTGACTATCACATATCTTTTTTTTTTAACTATTACCAACTAAAGTTTTAATGAATTGGTTAGCGACATCCTGCGTCCGATTTTTGCACTAACATTGTATGAGAATTAACAAATTGCTACCTACTAGTAAGTCATTGCAACAAAACCGACTTGCAATACATTTTTAAAATTTTAACAACAGTGTCAATTTGATATTGAGACTGGTTTTGCCATGTTTGGTGGATGGCGTGAAATTAACCTGGTTTGTTGACGTTAAGAATTAACAAGAATTTGACTTAAATACTTGAAGAAATAAAAAAGAAAATTAAAAACAAACGTAATTGATTTTAGTAATTTCGTAATAAAATATTAGTTTTCTGTAAATAGTAGTAGTGGATTTATTACGGAAGTGATAACACTGGCAACACTGCTCCTCCCAGTTCAAAAATAAAGTTGTAGAGACTAAAGTCCCTAGATTTAATTGACTTTTGATTTGTTTGATGGAAACTTGTAGAAACAAAAGTTACTAGATTTAATTGACACTTGACTTATTTGATGGAAACTGTAATTTTTGTTTGGTATTTTCAGATTTTATGTTGGCTGACTTGATTTGACTTTACCACCTTAAAATTTTTGCCATTGTAACTTAAGTATAACCACAGATAATAGAACTAGACAGATGGCTCATCAAATGCTTTAAATTTGACGCTCCAATTTGGAGACAAACTCGCTGTTAGTTTGGAGACAGCGCACCAAATATGTGGTGGCGCTACTATTACAATAGCAGAGTGGAAAACCGAAACCTGTAAATATAAGTAATACTTAAACGAACTCTATAACTAAGAGGTGTGATGCAAAGTTTAAAAGGAGAATTAACAGCATATTATAATCGTACGTCACATTATCGTGTCTTGGCCCCATTGTAAAAGTATTTCTCTGTTACTTCAAAGCGACATCTAGCGGTAGGTGAACCAATTGAGATTTGGAATTAGCGAATAGTTTGTGACAAATGTTCGATTTTCGAATTTGTGCATACAAGTGACATCTATCGTGCATTTAACAAACTATTTTTAGAGCGTCCATTCGTTCCTATCTCGTTGGCTATCTGGAGAGATCTATTATCTGTGGTATAACATAAAATTTCTTTTTTCAAATTGTATTTTTTAAACTTCCAAAATTTTTTCCAAAAAGCGACTTTAAATCTTGGAAAACCTTAAATTAAACGCAGTTAATTAAACGAGTTATTGGAAGTTAATTTGGGATTTAAAAATGCACTAACTTACAGAGTGTTTCATTTTCTGCGAATACTTGGAAAAACTCTTAATTATTCTCTATAAGTTTCGCATTAAACAATTCTTCCACTTTCGAAAGTTGAGAGATGGGAGCAAGGAAAATTATATCCTGTATAAATTCATTCACTTTTCAATATATTTTCTTATTATTATTTAATAAACTCTTATGTGCTACTTTGCATTATATTAAATATAAGTGATTAGTTTGAATCGCGACATCTTGCGATCACTTTATGACACAATTTTATATGATCGCAAGATGTCGCGATTCAAACTAATCATTATTATTACATCGCATTTGCAAATAACCTTGGACAGGTCGGTATGGTTTGCAGTGGAAGTCTCGAGCTACACTTCTGCTGACGAGGCCCCAAATAGGGACGAAACAGCTGTACAGAAGCTGCTCGAGGGGTCCACTGCAATCAAAATCGATTTGCAACAAAATTGTTAAATATAAGGCATTTATACTCATTCGTATTAGTATTCAGGATTTTACAGAATTTTTTCTTTAAGGAGAGACAACACATTTGTAATAATAAAATACTTTTTAAGTTTAAATATAAATTGTTAATTTCTTTTGCAGTTTTTGAAACATGGCCCACTTAGTCAACTCATGTCTCCTCTTCATAATCGTCTGCCAGTTGGTCTCGTACATCCACAGCCAAGTCGCTGAAAAACTGACAGTCCAAAACCCATGCGTTTCAAAAGCCAGGTGCCACGAATGCATCCAAACACCCTCTTGTGCTTGGTGCTACAGTCCTGTGAGTTGCTTAAACAAATCAAATGTTATCGAATAGTGCAACTTGATTTCGTTTTAAGACATTCGGACAACGTCCTCGCTGTTTCCAACCGTCAAGTCCTAGTCCGCAGGGAGCCGAGTGCCCCGAAGAGTACATATGGAATCCGGATAATGTACAGCAATTACTAATTGCGAAAGAATTATCTAAGGCACACTCAGTTTCGGGGTCCGCTGAAGCAGGTGCAAGCGGTGGTGCTTCTTCTTCTTCTTCGTCCTCCTCGAGTTCCAGCAGCTCTTCAAGTTCATGGAGTTCTAGTTCGAGCTCGAGCTCAAGCTCAAGCTCAAGTTCATGGAGTTCCAGTTCAGAAATCGTACAAGTTAGTCCTCAGAGAGTAAACCTAAAATTAAGAGCAGGTAAACGCCGATTAATTTATCTGTTAAGGCTTGCCAATCCTTAAAACGTTTCAGGGCAATCTTATAGTTTAACGATGCATTACACCCAAGCTGAGGATTACCCCGTAGACCTATACTACCTCATGGATTTGAGCAAATCCATGGAAGACGACAAAGAAAAACTATCCAAACTGGGCAATCTTTTGGCGGAGACGATGAGCAACATGACTTCGAATTTCAGGCTGGGATTCGGCAGCTTCGTCGACAAAGTCGTCATGCCCTACGTCAGCATGGTGCCCTCTAAGTAAGTCAACGTGCAGAATTTCTGGCCGCATTCACCACTCATCATTTATTTGCTTGTTTTACTTTTGTTGTACGTGAAATTGCTAGGTTAAAGCAGCCCTGCCAGATGTGCGAGGCACCTTATGGATTTCGAAATCATATGACTCTCAGCACTAACACTTCTCAGTTTTCCGTAAGTTTAACATGATTCTGAATCTCTTGACGATGCCTACCATCTTCAATGATATTCGTTGCATAAACTTCTTGGATTTTTAATCACCAGATCTGATTTCAGATTAAAACTAGAGTTAGCGAAGTAGTTTGATTTGCAACAAATTTTTTTATAGCTTGATTTAGTTCAGTGATCACCAGGCTTCGGATATTTCGGAGCGTTGCCATGGTTACGCAATACGAGGACCGATGAAAAATGCCCGTCATTGCACTAGACAGACATGGCTACGCTTTGAAATATCTGAAGTCTGGTGATCACTCACTTGAGTAGCTCGGTACAGGGTTGCCAGACTTTTTATAGGCAATGTCGTCAATTTTTTTTCTAACGATAGTTGTAAAATAAATAGTACAACTTTCTCTTGGTTTGCTGCCAATATCCCTGAAATATACCTGTTTATGAAAAATAAGGAAAAAATTAATTACAAAAAAAAAGAACAAATGAAAAAGAAAAACCAAAAATGAATCGAAAAACAAAAAGTAAATGTTAAAAGAAAAGCGATAAGAAAATTAAAATAAAAAAATCAAATGAAAAGCCAAAGGCAAACGAGACTCAGAATGGAAAGAAAAATTTGAAGAAAAAACAAAATGAAAGTTGTTGCTATAAACATTACTACCGTCATTTGTTTCTTTGTCTTTTTTCTTTCGTAAAATTTACGATCGTCATTTGTTTTCTTTCGAAGTTATTGTCTCTTTTCTTTTCTGTGGCGATCACGTTTCTCCAATAATCAAAAATACTTTTCTTTTTTGTTTTTATTTGTCATCTATGTTTACTGATATTAAACGGTCAAAAATTCCTCGTTTACGTTTGTAATTTTTTTTCTGACTTTTTTCCGAAATATCGTTTCTATTGGGTTTTTCGAGTCGTCAAAAGCGTTCTTCGTTTTTCTTGGTTTTGATTGATTACCATTTTTCAGAAATCAAGAAACGTCATTTTAGATTTCTACGTTTCTTTTTCTTTCGTAAATAACAGGTTTGCAAAAATTATTGGAGTCTTGGGTGGCCGTGGAGTAATTATTTTTTACTAATTGTTGTTTTATTTTTATTTTTCTTTTATTATGACCATCGTTTGTTTCTCTTACATTCTTCAGAAATGTTTTCTTTTCTTCTATTTCGATTGGATTTCTCGATCGTCAAAAAATGTTCTTCGTTTTTAATTGTTTATACCATTTTTAAACGAAAAATTATTTTTTAAAATTTTTGCGTTTTTTTTCTTTCGTAAACGTTTTTTGTTTTCTTTACGGATTTGAATTTCCATTACGTTTAAAATTATTTTTTTGTTTTATTTTTTTTTGGTAACATCGTCATTTGTTTTTATCATGATATTCATTTGTTTTTGTCATGATCGTCATTTGTTTGGATTATGATCGTTATTTGTTTTTGCTATGATCATCATTTGTTTTTATGATGATCGTCATTTGTTTTTATCATGATATATCATATGTTTTGATTATGATCGTCATTTGTTTGGAATATGATCGTCATTTGTATTGATTATGATCGTCACTTGTTTTTATGATGATCGTCATTTGTTTTGATTATGATCGACGTTTGTTTTTATCATGATTTATCATTTGTTTTAATTATGAATCGACATTTGTTTTTATCATGAGTTATCATTTGTTTTGATTATGATCGTCATTTGTTAATGAATAGAAAATAAAAAAAGAAGAGCAACTGAAAAAGGAACATATCGGAAACAAAGGAAGAAAATAAATAATGAAAAGAGAGACAAATGAAAATTAAGTTTCTCTTTCAATCACTTGTTTTGATTATGATCGTCATTTGTTTTTATCATGATCGTCATTTGTTTTTATCATGATCGTCATTTGTTTTGATTATGATCGACGTTTGTTTTTATCATGATTTATCATTTGTTTTGATTATGATCGTCATTTGTTTTGATTATGATCGTCATTTGTTTTTAATTATGATCGTCATTTGTTTTCATTATGATCGTCATTTGTTAATGAGTAGAAAAGGAAAAAGAAGAGCAACTGAAAAAGAAACAAATCGGAAACAAAAGAAGAAAATAAATGTTGAAAAGAGAGACAAATGAAAATTAAGTTTCACTTTCAATAATTTGTATTTATATGGTCGTCATTTGTGTTGATTGTGATCGTTATTTGTTTTTATTATGATCGCCATTTGTTTTTATCATAATCGTCATTTGTTTTTATCATGATCGACATTTGTTTTTATTATGATTGTCATTTGTTTTTATTATGATCGTGATTTGTTTTCATTATGATCGTCATTTGTTAATGAGTAGAAAAGAAAAAAACAGCAATTGAAAAAGAAACAAATCGGAAACAAAAGAAGAAAATAAATGTTGAAAAGAGAGACAACAAATGAAAATTAAGTTTCACTTTCAATCATTTGTTTTTATATGGTCGTCATTTGTGTTGATTGTGATCGTTATTTGTTTTTATTATGATCGCCATTTGTTTTTATCATGATCGTCATTTGTTTTTATCATGATCGACATTTGTTTATATTATGATTGTCATTTGTTTTTATTATGATCGTGATTTGTTTTCATTATGATCGTTATTTGTTAATGAGTAGAAAAGAAAAAAACAGCAATTGAAAAAGAAACAAATCGGAAACAAAAGAAGAAAATAAATGTTGAAAAGAGAGACAACAAATGAAAATTAAGTTTCACTTTCAATCATTTGTTTTTATATGGTCGTCATTTGTGTTGATTGTGATCGTTATTTGTTTTTATTATGATCGCCATTTGTTTTTATCATGATCGTCATTTGTTTTTATCATGATCGACATTTGTTTATATTATGATTGTCATTTGTTTTTATTATGATCGTGATTTGTTTTCATTATGATCGTTATTTGTTAATGAATAGAAAAGAAAAAAACAGCAATTGAAAAAGAAACAAATCGGAAACAAGGAAGAAAATAAATAATGAAAAGAGAGACAATTGAAAATTAAGTTTCTCTTTCAATCTCTAACACTGATATGTCATTGTTTTTGTGAAAAATAAAAAATTTTAAATATGAAAGCGTTGGAACGATTTAAAGCAGAAAAGTTAAACTGAAAAACGGAAACAAAAAAATTGACGATCGCAATTTCCCATTCCGTTTAAAAGGACAAATAACAATTGAATAATGCGAAGACGATGAGTTGACACATGAAAAAAAAAAAAAAAAAACTAAACGATAATCAAACAAAAAAATTAACAAAAACAAATGATTATGTATTATTTCATGATTTCAAAATTAATGTTTCTATTCCGGTTAAAAAAACAAATGAAAAACAAAAATGGATTGCTAAATAGAAAAACTAAAACTAAAAAATAAATAAATAAATAAACGCATAAAATAGGTAGTGAGTAGAAACGAACGACGTTAAAATATTAACGAATTAAATTTGTTCAAGAGGACAAACGAACGTTAAAAAATATGAAGGCGATAAAATGAGGAAAAGCAAAGGAAGAAAACGGTAAAAAATTAAACGAAAGACGATCACCTCCTTTTTAAACATCAACGAAATGAAATCAAATGAAAACCAAAGGCAAAAATGGAAAGGAAAAAATTGAAAAAAAACCAAAGATGAAATGAAAAATGAAAAACAAAGGGCAAACACGACATTTAAAATAAAAAATAAAGAAACAAAGAAGAAGCAAATAAAAAATGTAAAGAGGAAAAAACAATTTTCAATTTGCAACACGGATGTACGTCATTGTTTTTATTAACAATAAATATTATTATTATTACAACTGCGGGAAAACTCGAATGAAAAGAACCAAAGGCAAATAAAAAACTAAAAGGGAAAGGACATTATTGGGAAAAGCAAATAAAAAATTGAAGTAAAAAAAAATAAAAAACTTCCTATTTTTAAATTAAATTAATTCAATGCTCATTATGTAAAGGGAGTAGCCCACCAAATTAGGCGCCAGTTGGACCAAGTGTGTCTATAAATCCCAAATGGCGGAATTTCGACCAAACTGACAAGCAACCCTGGCTCAGTAGCTCTTCTAATTCAGCAAATCAAATTGTTCCAAGTTGTCGTAATGAACAAAAAAAAGTGACACACAATAAAGATCTTTTGATTAATAAATATAGTATGAAAAGATAATTTTACAATCGGCAAAGTGTTGAACTGATTTTTTTTTTGTTCCTTGTTTATGCAACGATTTTTCTTTGACATAGTCTATGGTGCATCAAAACAAACGAGATTGTCTGGTCATGATCACTTGGGCAATTTGGATTCGTTTTTTCGTTAATTGCAGTCTCTTTTGTTTTGTTATGCAATGAAAAGACGATATAAAAAAAAACTTGTGCACTATAAATACGTCTCCTTTATTCCATTGCTTCTCAGACCTGTTTGCCACGTCTCTGAATTTTTTACCATCATGTACTAAGCTTTGATTCTGATCCTTCATCTTCATTTCCACACAACGTACGTCAGCATGGTACATGTTACATTATAGTATTTATGTTTGTAAACATGTTGGATGGTTCTGTGTCAATTAGGATTCAGAACATGTTATGCTATGTTACAGTTTGTTCATGAAATTCACTTCGAAGCGCAGATGTAAATAGAAAACGGAATACTTTCATGAGCAAAATGTCCACACGAAGTAATTCACAGCGAAAGGTTTCCTGTAATAGCATGAAACAGCATGCTTAGTTTATAAAGATTATTGTTATTTTTTTTATTATTATCATAATTTAATACTGGGCTGGTAACATCTGTATACGTTGTTAATGTTTCACCGGGCAAATTCTTTTTTGTTTTTTTTTTTTGCTGTGAAACGTCGGTCAAATTTTTTTACTAACGCGGCTGCTGCATGTAGGTGTTAGTTAAGACTGTGGTTATAGTTTAGAGGCACCTTGTGAGAGATGTGCCGCACCGTATGGTTTCAAGAACGCCATGTCTTTATCCAACGACACGAAACAGTTTTCTGTAAGTCCTGCGTTCTTAACAAGACGCATGATTCTCTATTGTTCGCTTAGTTTCAAAGTTTTCGGTGGTGGTTTAACACACAGAGTGAGAATGAGAGAGAGAGAGAGAGCACACAGGAAAGTATGTCCAATTGCAAGCGATTTTCAGCAGGAAGTTACTACCACTACTACTGATTTAAAAAAAAAAAATTAAATTATCACCTTGAGATTAACGCTTTAAAAAAAAAAGTGAATTTAAAAAGCAAAGGCCAAACAGAGCTTTCGCATGAAATTTAATTATTAACCACCCAACCCCCTCGACTACTATTGGATTAAAATTTTCTTGACTTACCAATTTGAGTGAAATAAAGAAAAATTTTGGACCCCCAATTTTGATGACTTCACAGTTTTGCTTCCATTCAGTTTCAAATAAATCAGGAAACGAAACTTTTTAATCCAATAATAATCCAAATGCATGTTTGTGAATTTGTTTGTTAAAAATCTTGTCCTCTTATTCTATTGTTTCTTGTCTTTAACCCAACCTTCCCTGCATAAATAATTAATACGTGATTACCAACTTATAAATAGTGCACAATATTGATTTATCTAACGAGCATAACTCTCAATTAATCACTCGAGTTATTGCGGCTTAATAAAACATTGAAATTTCCATCGGTAGCAAATGGTGAAGGACGCCTCTGTTTCTGGCAACCTCGATGCCCCCGAGGGTGGCTTCGATGCCATCATGCAAGCGATAGTGTGTCGTCAAGAAATTGGCTGGAGAGAGAAGGCACGTCGCCTCCTGGTTTTCTCAACGGATGCCGGCTTTCATTATGCCGGGGATGGAAAAGTAAGCTGAATTAAGCCTCGACAACCATAAATTACAACCAATTTTCAGCTTGGGGGGATTATCACACCGAATGACGGGGAGTGCCATTTAGAAAGGGGGGTCTACACCCATTCGAAGACGCTGGATTACCCCAGCATTTCCCAAATCAATTTGAAGGTCAAAGAAAATGTCATTAACGTGATATTCGCGGTGACAGAATCGCAAATTCACATTTACAAGCAACTGCAGGAGCACATCGAAGGCTCCTCGAGCGAACAGTTATCGAACGATTCCTCAAACATCGTAGATTTAGTTAAAGACCAATACAAGGTAGACGATCATTTTTGTTTTTAAAACGTTAAACAATGTTTGTTTTAGGAAATTTCATCGACTGTCGAAATGAAAGACAATGCGACCGGGTCACTAAAAATCAACTATTATTCCCAGTGCTTGAACTCGACTGGCCCGGAGAAGAAAACGAATAAATGTGGCAAAATTAAGGTTGACCTTGGGGCAAAAGCCTTGGGCCATTAATAATAATTAATTAATTAATCCCTAGGTTGGCGACATAATAACTTTCAAAGTAGAAATCGAGCTCACGTCCTGCCCCAAGGACCCGAAGGATTGGAATCAGGTTCTACAAATATACCCCGTCGGGTTAAACGAAAGTCTAATCGTCAGTGTGGAAATGCTGTGCTCTTGTCCTTGTGAGATACCCGGCAATCCTGTAAGCACTGCAGAAATAAAGCAAGCGACTTCATTAAAATGTTTTGTTAATTAGGGATACGAGGAGAGTTCACCGAGTTGCAACCACAAGGGCACGTACATGTGTGGCATCTGCGAATGCTACAAGCCCCATTTCGGGTGGACCTGCGAGTGCTCCGAGTCTGCAGAAATAACACCCGCCACTGCAAACACTACGAGTTGCCGGGCGGATAACGAAACACAGCAGGATTGCTCTGGACGAGGCACTTGCACTTGCAATCGCTGCGAATGCAACACGAGGGCCAACCCCAAAGAGGTTTCTAATTTCACCAAACGCACCAACCCAATGGTCTAGTCGATCGTTTTCTCTTGCAGAGCATCTACGGTGATTATTGCCAATGCGACAACTTCTCTTGTGATCGCCACGAAGGGAAATTATGCAGTGGACCGACCCATGGGAAGTGCGATTGTGGTGTGTGCCTGTGCGAGCCACCGTGGGGAGGCCCGGCTTGCGATTGTAAATTATCTAACGACACTTGCTTTGCCCCGGATGCCACCGATGGGAAGATTTGTTCGGGGCATGGAGAGTGCGTGTGCGGAGCGTGTCGTTGTGAGAGCACCGACAAAGTCAGATATTCCGGACGTTATTGTGAGAAGTGCCCCGTAAGTCTGACCGATTTATTTTTAGTATCTGCGAAACAACTTTTTTGTGTTGGCAGACTTGTTCTGATCGCTGTGAGGAATTTAAAGACTGCGTCCAGTGCCAGATACATCAAACCGGCCCTTTGAAGGACAAAGAGGATTGCATTTCAAACTGCACCAAGTTCACCCCCATCGGAGTTAAACACATTGACAGTAAATATGATGCCCCCTATCTGATCCTCAACTAAATCATTATACTTTTTAGAAAACAAGGATAATGATGAGAATCTTTGCACGTTCTTAGACGAGGATGACTGTCGGTTCTATTACGTGTATTACTTTGATGAGCAGAAGAAAATCGTCGTCAAGGCAGAAGAAGACAGGGAGTGTCCACCTAAAGTAAACAAATACTCGCTTGGAAATAACTTTTGCATAAACTCTTGTGTTCGCAGGTTATTTTGACCGGTATAATATTCGGGGTGATAGCCGCCATTGTCTTGATGGGCCTTGCGATCTTGCTGTTGTGGAAATTGCTGACGACCATACATGACAGGCGAGAATTCGCGAAGTTTGAGAAAGAGAGGATGATGGCTAGATGGGATGCCGTAAGTAACTGGTCATTGGTGAACGGAAGTCTCGGCTAACACTGATTTTTGCAGAGCGAGAATCCCATATACAAACAAGCAACGTCTACATTCAAGAACCCAACGTATGCCGGGAAGGGCTAAGTCAACTACCACCTGTGTTTCATTAAGAAGAATCAATCTCGAGTAGCCCGTATGATCTGAGTTTTTATTATTTGATTTTCACGTCAGGTTTAATTGCTTTATTTATCAGTAACTTAAAAATACTCCATAAATTTTCGATTGATATTATGTTTCGGATATTAATTATTGTTAGAATCTCTAAACTGATATTTTTTTACAACTTTACTTAATGATTTTATTTTAATGTTATAATTCATTTACATTTTTAACCATATTATAATCCAATAATTTTGAATTTCGTACAAGCAAAATATTTCTTCTAATTTTCAACTCTTAAGAGCAACCTAATGTTAACAACGGCTTAATATTTAGTATTAATTTAAATTATTACTTGTTGGTGTATAAAAGGATCTCCAACTTTTATGAATATGGGCATAAATCTGAGATACTATATTTATTAAAACCAAAGTTTCATACTGCCTGTAAAGTAACGTGTTTACTTTCGACTAAAATATTCGCTTCTCACTAGTTTTCGACTCGTAGAGCGCAAAACAGATTCTGCCAAGCCAGAGACCAATGTGCTGCAAGGCTAATTTGCATAGTAAAGACAGGGACCACTGCATTGTTGTTCCAAATCCACCATGCAGATTAGGCTTGAGACGATTTATACAAACTAATCTTGTAAAGACTAAATATAATCTAAGTGCTTTATTTTTGAAAACATTTTAAGCGAAAAAAACTACGTGCCTAATTAACTATGCCATGATGTAGATTGTGTATAAGATTATATTTCCTGTATTGTAGAAAAGTAGGTGTAGAAAGTAAGTGCATTTCATTAATTTCTTCAATGTGCCTTACATAGAATAGTACTTAACATAATTCTAGACTTCAATTACTACAGCAAAGCTGTCAATAAATAACTAAATCTAATGATATTAATTCTAGACGGGGTTTTTCGTTGAACAGGCGTGTTGTTTACGTAACAGTTTTAGTGCTAACTAATTGGGTCTAATTATTGGCAGCTTAATTTATCACAGCCTGCCCCAGAAACCCTAACAAAATACGTCAATTTGTCATTATAATATAATCATTGTAAATTTACATCGCCATGTTATTTACTAAAGTCTTAGTGTATTTATCATCGTATTTTTTTATGATTATTTTAACAGACTGTAATAAATTATTGTTTAACAATTTTTTTTTGTGTTTTCCATCGTCGTGCAATCACAAATCAAAATATGTAGTATTTTAAACCAAGACTGTAATCGATCAGTTTTATATCTTAGTACTTTAGGAGCATTATTAATTAATTATTATTGAGCAAGGCCTTTTTGTTTATTTAATTTTTGAATTAAGTCCACAAATATTATTTTCAGTAGAAAAAAAATTGGTTATTTAAAACCTAGATGTCACTTTTGTTAATTTCAATTTTAAGAACTTTTCTTAATTGTTTGGTTTAAAAATTCTACAAAGGAAAGAACAATTCAAGCAATATTTAACAAACAGTTATCTCTTTGGAACCTAGATGTCGCTCAAGTCGTTTGTTTTTTTTTTTTAAATATAACCAATAAAACTGCCACATTTCCAATTATACCGTGACATCAAAAAATATCTTGGCCAAATAGGGTTATGAAATGGAAACCGGCTAACTTAGCTTATATCATCTTTTTGAAATAACTCTGGGAGTGCTGTCGAAAATTCTCTTGCATTATCTAGCAGTGTTGGCAACTGCAGGGTCCCTAGATTGATTTGATGTGACAGTTATCTTGGAAGTACAGTGTCATTTCTGTTGGTGATTTTATAATTAACGTTGATCTCATCCTGGTATCTTGATAATCTGCAGATACTTTTTTCTATTTGTATCTATATTTAAGTACTTTCCGAAAAAGTATCTGTATCTGTATCTAGATATATATTTTTGGAAGTATTTATATTGCGTCTTTAATAACACTGTGCAGACAGGAAAGATGAATGAAGAACGTGACGTAATGAAGTGTTGGAAAGACCTAAGACATGTTAGATAAATATAGATACTTAAATGAGAAAAGGAGGAATAAAGCACGTGAAGATGTAAAAATGGAGGTAGATAAATACTTAAAGGCAAAAATTAGATGTAGATAAAGTGAAAGAATCATAGATAAATACAGATATATAATTGCTCCCATTTATGTATCTGTATTTATCTATGATTCTTTCACTTTGTCTACATCTAATTTTTGCCTTTAAGTATTTATCTACCTCCATTCTTTTTCTAAAGGAAGGAAAAAAGGAGGAATGTCAACAGCACATAAAGATGGGGTAGAGGTAGATAAAGAACTAGAGGCAGAAACCAGATAAGTTGACCGAACAAAGTGAAAGAATGAAATATTAGAAAGAGATGAGTCAGGATATCTATCCTGCCCTGGGATAAGTGAAGGACAAACGCACATAGAAACAGAATAGAAATAGATAAATAGCTAAAGGCAGATAAGAACAAAGTGAAAATACGAGGGTTGTTCAATAATATTAGAGCCTGAAACTTGGGAATATTTATTTATCGATTTACTTGCAGATCAATAACTTATTTATTATTGTCCTTTATCATTTAATAGCTTCGGATTAAATTACTTCTTTAATATTCTGTTCTATTTTGAAAAAAAAGATGTTTTTTTCAATTTTTGAAATCGCTTAACTCAGCTGAGAAACCTCAAATAACTCGAAAACGGTTCGCATTAGACCCACGTTGCGACCCATGAATTCGGACTAGAATTCGACGTAGAATACAAAAACGCAATAATATACAGGGTGTTACGTAACGAATAACGTAGTTTTTGAGCTACACATCGATAAAACGACGTTCATTTGTTTTTTCTTTTTCGTAAATCGCATATCTATCTTCGAATGTACCCTTTTGAATTACGTCTTTAATTCTCAAAAACAGGAAGATTTTTTGAATTTTTGAAAATCGCTCAGGTCAGTTGAAAAACCTCAAATAACTCGAAAACGGTTCGCATTAGACCCACGTTGCGACCCATGAATTCGGACTAGAATTCGACGTAGAATTCAAAAACGCAATAATATACAGGGTGTTACATCATGAATAACGTAATTTTTGAGCTTCACATCGATAAAGCGACGTTCAATTGTTTTTTCTTTTCGTAAATCGCATATCTATCTTCGGATGTACCCTTTTAAATTACGTCTTTAATTTTCAAAACTCAGGAAAATTTTTTCGATTTTCGAAAATCGCTCAGGTCAGTTGAAAAACCTCAAATAACTCTAAAACGGTTCGCATTAGACCCACGTTGCGACCCATCAATTCGACGTAGAATACAAAAACGCAATAGTATACAGGGTGTTACATGAAGAATAATGTACTTTTTAAGCTGTACTAAGGCTAAAAGCCTTTATAACTTTTTTGTTTACGAAAATTTTTGATTTCTTTAAAAACTTCTTTAAGACACTTTTTCTTGCAGAATTCATTGCTCCAAATTATTTTTTTCTAAAGTGCTCAATATTTGAGATATAAGCCAGAACTTTGATTTTGTATATGGAACACCCTATATATTTTTAATTTTTTGACAGGAGCACATGTCAATGTCAAAATTACAAGAAAATCAAATCGTGAATAATGTAATAATTGTAAAAATATCCACTAGATGGCACTCTATTGACAAAACAATGATCTAAACAATTTTTAAGAATATTAAAAATTATTATTAGAAGCTACATCTAAAATGTGTAGAAAATGTCCGCTAGATGGCGTTTTCTGTTCACTCAAAATCTCTTTCAGGCACGTGCGAAAATTAGAAATCCCACAATCTTTTACTAGACTCGGGTATAATTTTTTTTTAATTGATAATTTGGTCAAAAATACATAAAGAAAACAGAAAAAGAACAGTCTTTTGTTTGTGTTTTCGGTCAAAAAAGAACATTCGAAAAGAATGGTGACAAAAGAACAAACAAAGAAAAACAAAATAATAAACATTCAAAAAATAATTCGCAATAAAATAATAGATGGCGATTTTCCACTTGAAAATTGATGTCGACTTCTAAAAAAATTATAAAAAGTCGCCAAAGCTTCAAATAAAAACAAAATTCTAAAATATTTATAAAGTATACCTTTGCTTGAAAACTATAACAACAGATGGCGCTCTTATGAAAACCATAATGCTCACTAGATGGCGCTTGAAAAATTATATTCGTTGTAAGAAAATATTCACCAGATACTGAATTAGATTTGATGTCGAGTTTTAGAAAAATTTTAAAAAAGTCACCAAAGCTTCAAATAAAAACAAAATTCCAAGATATTTATAAAATATACTTTTGTTTGAAAACTATAATGCTCAATAGATGGCGCTCTTCTGTCAGAATCTTAAGAAAAAGGCAAAAGCTTCAAAAAATTAAATTATGTAAAAAATTACTCCTATAGCTTAACATCTTATGAAAACCATAATGCTCACTAGATGGCGCTTGAAAAAATATATTCGTTGTAAGAAAAGGTTCGCCAGATGGAGCTTTTCGACTTAGAATTGATGTCGAGTTTTAGAAAAATTTTAAAAAAGTCGCCAAAGCTTCAAATAGAAACGAAATTTTGAAATATTAAAAAAATATACATTTGCCTGAAATAAAATAATAATAAAAACAAAAGACGATCGATTTTACGTTACAACACGATTCAATAGTTTAATAATTTCTTTTTAATTGAAAAATAAACCAAAAGAATATTTAAAAAACAAAAGACAATCGATTTTACAGTCCAGGACATTAACAAATTTTAAAAGAAAGCCTGTTTGGGAGGAAAGATGACGAAACAAAGAAAACAAATGGACAAAATTTTTAAAATTAAACTCATAACAACATTATTAAAAAATAAATAAATAACAAAAGGCGATCGATGTTAGACTATAATTCAATAGATCTACATGTATATTCAAAAAAGAAACAATTTGTAACAAACAGTGACAAAATAAAGAATTATTTGACATCTACATGGTCAACAGATTATTTACTAGATGGCGCTGTTCAACATCTCACACAAATACAATTTATTTCTTCTTTTACCGACGACAAGTGACATAAAACAAACGAAAATAAACTTTCGGGGTTTTTAACCATTTATAATAAAAATTTTCCGTTTGGTGAAAGAAAGAGCGGCGCCATCTATGGGAGTAGGAGAAGAATTTCATTATTATTCGTCCCGGCTTCAGTCTTTGACATTTTTTTAATGTGAAATGGATTTTTACTTTTAATCGTGGAGAATACGAAATGGATTTTTACTTTTAATCGTGGAAAATACGAAATCTGTGCAACTAATTACAAATAAAAACAAAAATAAAATACTAGACAGAAACAGTTTCCTGTAATTGTTCTTTCTCGTTTCTTCATTCATCAAAGGAATTTTAGATGATTTTTACGAAAGTTTTAAGCTCGAAAGCTTTCAAATTTTTTGAACGTTATCTGTGGAGTTGTATTTAAACATTGCCATTTTGAAAGAAAGAACAACTACAGGAAACTTTCATTTGATGTAGCTGATAGAGGGCGCCACGTGCGGTATCATTCTAGCTTTTAAAATGCTACAACTCTTTTTTGAACAAACTGAAACTTTTAGCAAAAAATTATTGTACAAAAAAGTTAGCCATTTTAAAAGCAAGCATGATACCGTACGTGGCGCCCTCTATGTACTACATCAAAATTGAGGCCTTATTATTATTTCTCGCCCCAGAAAACCCCCTTATATCAATTTTTATGGCAATAATCAAAACCTTTAAGAATTATTGAAGAAAATTAAAATATATATTTTTTTATTTTAACACTTTATTATCAACTTTTGATGCCAGGAATCCGAATCCACAGTTGCTCTGTGTCCCATTACTTTCGGACCACCCTATATAATTGTGTAAAACTGAAAAAAAAATGCTTACACACAAAACTACGTTATTCAATGTTCCTTGAATATTTAAAAGAATAAAATTGGATATGAAAATAAGTATAAAAATAATAATATAATAAAATGGCAATATTACAAACAGAAACTGCAACAATATGTCTGGATTCCAGTGCGAAATGAAACTGATTTCTTAAACAAATCAATGGTTTATTTCAGAGTAACAAAAGTATACATCATTTCTGCGAGCCTATATCGAATAAATCACAAACTCCTTCGGAATCTAAAAGACTGTAATGGAAGTCCTGCCGGCCTGGTAGAGGACTCAATCTTAAAAATGGATCAGTGTCTGAAACACAATAAGAAATAAAACTTTACAACTACAATTGAGAACTATCTATTCGTGTATATAAAATTAATAACGCCTTTGTTCAATTTACAGGGCAAGAATGTATATAGGATAAATCACTTTTATATGTTTTGATAACCAAACGAAAACAATAAAATTGTTAGTAATATCCAGTATTTTATATTTTTCAAACAAAACATTTTTCTGATGCTTTCCTGTATTAGTTATCAAAGACGTACTTGACCGGTTTATGCACTGGACACCTCAATTAGAACACATATTCCTACTTAGCAATGCAACTCAGGATTGAATAACTAAAGAAAAAAAACTTACGATTATTGTTAGTTTCTTCACCTTGAGTTTTATTGCCTTTTTTAATATCATCCCTATTCTTGAATAAGATCTCAGCAGCGGCTAACTCGGAATCATCATCAGAATCATGAGGGTCTTGCTTAATATTCGCCGTCTTCTTTCTAACTTCAAAATCATGATCGTGCTTATTATTTATGGATTTTCGCTTATATTCGTGGTCGCTTTCTTGTTTGATACGGACAGCAGGAATGTCATTCTACAAAAAAAAATACGTAACAGGGAAAAAAATACTTTGAAAGGTGTTCTACCTCGTCTTCATTTCGTTTCCTCTTTTTCTCATAGGTTTTATCTGAGCAGTCGCTTCTTAAATGTACAGAGATTGGTGTGGAAGGCGATTTTAACCGTAACTGATACGAGGATTTCTGTTCCTGCAGCTAACGCGAAAGTATAGTTTATGAAGTAATTTAAATCTCACCCGCACATACCTGGACTTCATTGTAAACTTGCAAACTGGTATCGTAGGGGGGGCTAACAGCTAATATGGTTGTATTCGAGTCGTAACACTGCGTAAAGTCGTCGCTGGTAACGTACAAATGTCTCTTATTGTCTATGTCTTCCGTTATGTTTTTAATACTCTGTTCGATCCATAGTTTGTGACGATCGAGTATACTTTCGTACGTTTCCAGTTTACTGATATCACCTTTTAAAAGTAGGACCTTACTGGCTATTTCTTGCGTGTTACAGTTTGGTAACGTGTCTTTGTATGTATACGGTCTGAAAACACACACGCAAGGATTCTTACATGCAGTAGAGAAATGCGAATTTGTAAATACTAACTTCCACTGAATACTGTTTTTGCTTTTCTTCTCTATCAGACCTATGCCTTCTAGAACGTTCGTTATATCGTATATTCTGCGTTTTTGTCGTACTGCTAGTAAATCTGCGGCCTACAAATGCACACCAGAAATGTTTGGCTTGTATACATGGGTATACAAAACACGACTTACGATTTTCAAATCTAACACTCCCCCGTTGGCTTTTTGCAACAAATTCACGAATTTGGTCGTCAGTAGCCCCAGCGACTTCTCGTACCTGCTAGGTTGCACCTCGGCCATCTTATAACTACATAAAAAAATATTATTTGAAAAAGGTTCGCAAAACTAAACCAAATTTACGTTCCTCTTCGGACTTCTTCTTCTTCTTACGCATTGCGGATGAGCTTCTAACCAGCCGTAAACTTGCGTTACCAAAAGTCCCTAGACGTTTAGTTAGGATACGCGCAACAGACTTGAAATATTGGAAGATATTATACTTACACGTGTTAAATAAACATTAACATAATGTAATTGTGTCTAAATTATTACAATTTTAAATAATTTTTACTTAAGTGGAAGCCAATGAGGTTATAGTAACTAGCAAATGGAGGCTCCTGATTGGTTCATTACTTGCATAACGGATTTTAAATTTTTTCGAAATTTTGCAACTATCCCTAATATTTCTAGTACGTAATTTAATTATTACAGAGTTAACACGGAAGATAGATACTTTGATTTAGTTTTCTCTTTCGTAGAAGTTAAAGTGGCGTTTTCGATTAGGGTGCGCCGGTGTGCACGAGATGAAAATACTCCGAGTCCTACACGGTGTTGCCAACGCAAAAAAGAGAAATCCCTCGAGATTTGTCGAAAAAATCCTTTTGAACATAGAAAATCCCCCAATTAATTTTTTTCAGGAACGATCGTCATACTTATCATAAAAGATGCTTTACTGAATTTTTGAGTTTAAAAATGATCTAGCACATTTTAATTGGTCACATTAATACAGCGTTCAAAATTTAAATGGTGCTTTCGTTATTTTCACTCAGTTTTTACTTGCCTCTTTAATATACATTTCCCTAAAATCAAATGTACACAAGCGCACAAAGCTGTGGATTTCTAAGGAAATTAAAATCACTATGTTAATGTTTCATGCACTGTGTTCTTGTTGATTGTTACATTGGACTTTTTCTTTGACATGTAAATTTTAAATTTACTGAAGATATCTGACATGTCCTCTCATATTTATATATGTATGTACTTGGGACCTGATAAATTATTATAATTAATTATTTTTATTAAGAATAAATTGAAGGAAAGAAACGTAAAAGATTCATTAAAAATATACAAAGTTAAAGAAAACAAACAAAAGACCGTCGATTTTACAGCGCCAATTGATTAATAATAAATTAAAAAAAAAAAACAATTTGAAAAGTATGACGATAAAACAAAAAAAAACCACAAAATATAAAAATTCTAAATAAATAATAAAAAAAATGAAACGAAAGACAATTGATTTTACGACACAATTTTATAGATTAATAATTCTTTTTTAATGAAAAGGACGATGGGAAAGCAAAAGAAATGCCAGCATTTAAAAAAAAAAATGCTCAAAGTTTTAAAAAAATTTCGTTGCTAGTCGGTTTTGATTATAGTGGATTCCTCGAGCATCCTCTGTACACTTCTGCTGACGAGACTCCAATCAAATCTGATCAAAACTGATCAATGCTGAATGGAATTGGTTTTACCACCTATTTATTGATTGATTGATTATTTTATTTATTTTGAAAATGAACTCCGAATTGAATACAGAAAGAAGGCTGTCGATTAACACCTTGTTCTTTGAATGGCTACTAGTTTCACATAGAATAGTATATTACGGACGATGCTACAATAATAGTAGCCATTATAGCGAGTGGTATACTATACTTTGTCCACGGCTACTTCATTTCATTCTTCTAGAACAATTACCCCACCAACTACCCAACCCAACCCACCACTTGGAGTTTCATCCTTGAAACTTCCAGAATCGTCGAGACGCTAGATGGCGTGACTATTGTAAAAGTAGATTTATCGACAGCGCGGGATGTAACAATGCCGAAGTTGTTTCTCACCATCGAATGCAGATGTGAATCACCACAAAAGGGAAACTGCAGGAAAACTAATCTAGCTGGAAACCGGAAAAGAGGTTGAACAATTTTCAGCGAAAGAATTCGACAAAAAGAAATCAGAAGAGACCTTTAATAAACAACATTTTGAAGAATAAGATTACAGTTTCTCTTCTCTGGCGAAGAGTATTTGATCAAGAAACCATAGGAAACAAAAAAGAAAGCGAAGGAAAAAGTTGAACAAAAAAATAAAAGATTTACAGGATCGGATTGAAAAACAAAAGACGATCAGCGAGCAAAAAGGAAACCGTAAACGACGTACGTACGAAAATTAAAACAAACGAAAATAAATGTTTCAAAACCACTGCATGCGAGCAAAACAAAAGACAGATCAATAAGTGAGAAGAAACCATCAATGAAATAGATACGAAAATTAATTCCACAAAAAAAAAACAAAGAAAAACAGAAGAGAATCAAAATAGACACGTTGAAAATATGATAAAAACAAAAGAATGTTGTGGGTCAGTCGAAAGGCTAACATAAAACAAAACACAATTGTAAATACAAAAAGAAAAGATAGGTAATTCTACTGAAATAAACTAATAAAAATTAAAACAAACGAGAATCGGAATGAACTGGTTGAAGACATGAATAAAAACAAAAGAATGTCGTCAATTTTTTGTCTGTTGAAAATCAAAAGTCCGAGAGAAAGCAAGAAAATTGTAAAAACGAAAAGAATTCGGCAGAAACACACTAAAGAAAAGTGAAATGTGAAAGAGCAAACTATGAAGAGCAAGCTGAAAAAGATAAAATAAAAGAAGGTCGACGATTTTGCGACGACGAAATGTTTGACAATCATTGCGTTCGAGCAGGGCGACTGAAAAACAAAAGACGGAGCAGTAAGAAAAAAGAAACCATAAATGAAATAGAACGAGAATTAATTCCAACAAAAAAAAAAAAAAAGAAAACAAAAGAGAATCGAAATAGACAGGATGAAAATATAATAAAAACAAAAGAATGTTGGAGGTCAGTCGAAAGACTAACATAAAACAAAAGACAATTGTAAATGCAAAAAGAAAAGATAAGTAATTGTACAGAATTAAACTAATAAAAATTATTCAGTATGCTTTGGCTTTGACAGCACGCTTGGCCATCTTGTATGGGACGATTTAGAAATGCCAGTATTTTAAAAAAATACTGAATAATAGAATTTAAATAATAATCAAAACAAAAGACAATCAATCAATTTTACAGCACAATTAAGCAGATTAATGAATTAAAAGGAAAAAAAAAACTATTTACATGGAAACAAAGGCAAAACAAAGAAAGCAAATCAACAAAATTAAAAAGAACGACAATAACAACAAAATAATACCTAGATTTAAAAAATATATTGAATTTAAATAATACTAAAAACAAAAGACAACGCAATTTAATAGATTAAAAATTTTTAAAACGGAAAGAACGATGAAAAAGCGAAACAAATAATGGAATTAAAAAAAGAATTTAAATAATAAAAAAAACAAAAGACAATCGATTCTGCAGTAGATTAATAAATTAAAAAAAAACTGTTTGGGAGGAAAGGTGACAAAACAAAGAAAACAAATGAACAAACTTTTTAAAAATACACAACAATAATATTAGATTAAAAAAAATTGTTGCAAGTCAGTTTTGAGTGCAGTGGATTCCTCGAGCATCCTCTGTTCAGCTGTTTTGCTTCTATTTGGGGCCCCGTCAGCAGAAGCGTAGCTCAAGAATACTGTCGAGGCTCAAAATAAGGCTCCGAAGCAGCTGTAGAGAGGATGCTCGAGGAATCCACAGCAATCAAAATCGACTTAGAACAAAATTTTTAAAACTTTCATTATGCGTTGACAGCACGAAGAATTTTAATTAAAAAAAAAGAAAACGTTTCGATTGTTTTTTGTTTTTAAACGACGTCGCCTCTCGAATTTCAGTTTTCTTCTTATTCTTTTTTAGCAACGTCTAGAACAAAGAAAAAATATTCCCTTCTTCTATCGCAAAGTAACTTTGGATAATATTTCTTTTTCTTAATTCCTGCAATATAGAAGCTGTGTTGAAATTTGTTTTGCATTTGTTTTTCAATTATTACACTTGCAACCACATTTTGATTTATCAATTTCCCACTATTATTCGATCATTTATTTTTATTTATTTATTTTGTACGTACTTTCTGATTTGCCTTCGGAATCTGACGCTTTTTGTTTTTGTATTTAAAGAATGTCTTGGGTTTTACGACGCTAGATGGAACTGTCTTATTTTTTAAAACGGGCATCTATTGACAGTTCATAGGAAAACGGTTATTAATAAAAATCTATTGAAAGGCACGAAGAAACTTGACTTACCCAATCAAAAAAAAAATTACACGGTCAAATTTGTGAGTTGTTTTTAAGAACTGGGATCAACTCTTCGCTAATAGGAAAACTATAATTGATAAATTGGTAAAAGAATTGAAGAGATTTCAGTTAATCGATATATTAGTAACCAATAAAAAAAAGTTTACATGACTAAATTAGTTGGATTTTACGACGCTAGGTGACGCTGTTATTTTTTTTTTAACTAACATCAATTCACAATTAACGGGAAAGCACTTGATTCACTAGTGAAAGAAACGAAGAGATCTGATTTAACCTATCTATAGCGTTAACAAATAAAAAAATATCTAGACAGTTAAATTAGTTGGGTTTTACGACTCTAGATGGAACTATCTTATTTTTAAGGCATCCATTGAGAATTCACAGGAAAACGGTAATTAATAAAAATCTAATGAGAGGAACGAAGAAACTTACGTATTACTAACCGACAAAAAATATTTACATGGATAAATTGGCAAGTTTTTACGACGCTAGGTGGCGCTGTGTTATTTTTAAAAACCGGCATCAATTCATAATCAATAAAAAACAGTAAACTAGTACCTAAAAGAATCGAAGAGATTTAATTTAATCGATTATCATTAACCAATAAAGTTTCCATGTAGAATTACTTGGTTTTTACGACACTAGATGGCGCTATGTAATTTTTTTTGTTAACTGGCATCAATTCACAATTAACGGAATTGATCAACAATGAAAGAAATGAAGAGATCTGATTTAACTGCTAGCATTCACAAATGAAACAAGTATTTCCTTCATTAAATTACTTTGTTTTTACGGGCCCAGATGGCAACATGTTTTACTTTTAAGAACTGCCATCAATTCACAACTAACAGGAAAGTAGGAAGTAATTGAGAAACTTCTGAAAGAAAAGAAGAGATCTGATTTAACCGATAGTATTAACCAATAAAAAAAATTACGTGCTTAAATTAGGGGTTGGGGGTTTGTACGACGACAGGTGGCGCCATCATATTTCAGAAACAGGCATTAATTTACAATTAACAAGACACATTAATTGAGAAACTAATGAAAGAAATGAAGAGATTTGATTTATTCGACAATATTAATCAATAAAAAAATAATCACTTGGTTAAATTAGTTGTCTTTTTCGACGCTAATGGTGCAGTTGATAAACTAGTGAAAGAGACGCGGAGATTTGATTTAACCGATAGCATCAACCAATAAAAATATGTCTGTATGAGTAAATTAGTTGGGTTTTGTTACGATAGATGGCGCTATATTAATATTATTATATTTTGAAAACTGGCATCAATTCACAATTAACATGTTTTCATTGAGGTTGATTTTATTAATAGTTTTTTGCGTTGCTTTCTTAAAATCCGTATTTTATTTTTTAATTTGTTTGATTGTTTTGTATTAAATTAAAAATTTCAAGCAACACTATTAATTGGGTTGAAACATTTAAATCTTGTTAAAATCACAGTATCTTATAATACCAAGTGATTCTTTAAGTTTTTCATCAACTCTTGCCATGGAATTTGGACAAATTACCGGAAACTGGACTAAATAATAAAACTTTCAACAACGAATGACTTCTCGTACAGAAAAAGCAAAGGAAACGAATTTTTTTCAAGCGCCATCTATTGTCGCTTGCAGATTAGCACCTAATAAATCAAAGCGCTAAGATTTGACAGTTGAATATAGCTTATCACAATCACTTTGTCGAAAAGAAAGAAAAGCAAAATAAAAGCGTTAGCAAGATTGAAATTACTGGAAAACGAATTAAACAAAAAAATTGACAATAAAAGATAGCGATACGCTTTCATTTATGCAGAAAAGGCAAAGGGAACCTATTTTTTTCAAGCGCCATCTGTTGTTTGGTGCTTCGATGTTTTTGTAGATTGCGTCAATAATCAAAATCATATACGGACTAGAATGGCTTCAAGAAAATTACTTGAATTCAGCTTATCACAGTTACAAAAAATAAAATCATTTTCACACAATTATTAATTAATAATTTATCGATAGCGACACTTGACGTAAAAAAAATTAAATTCGAAAAGTTAGGAAGATTGAAATTACTAGAAAACGATTAAACAATAAAATTTTCAACAAAAAATAGCGATGCGCTTTTATTTGTGCAAGAAAGTCAAAGGGAACATATTGTTTTCAAGCGCCATCCATGTTTCTAGGAAAATGTGTTTATAGATGGCGCCAATAATCAGAAGCAAGTGGGGAAGATTTACGCTTCAAATCGGCACTGGAAACATCAAGAAAATCAGTTGAATTCAGCTTATCACGATCACAGAGAATTAAATTATTTTCACGCACAATTAACGCCCACTTACCGATAGATGGCGCCACTTAACGTAAAGAAAACAATGAAATTGAAAAGCTAGGAACATTGAAATTACTAGAAAACGAATTGCACAACAAAATTCTCAACAAGAGGCGACGTTGCGCTTTTATTGGTGCAGAAAAGACAAATGGAATGTAATTTTTTCAAGCGCCATCTATCGTTCGAGGTCGATGTGTTTGTAGATGGCGCCAATAGTCAAAAGCGCTTCGAAGATGGACAACACGGTCCAGGATGACATCAAGCAAACCAGCTGAATTCAGTTTATAACAATCACAAAGAATAAAATCATTTTCACGCAAAATTAACGCCCCTTTATCGACAGATGGCGCCACTTGACGTAAAGAAAAAGTACAATCGAAAAGTTAGGAAGATTGAAATTACGGGAAAACTATTAAACAATAAAATTTTCAACAAAAGATGGCGATGCGCTTTTATTTGCAGAAAAAGCAAAGGGAACGTATTTTTTTTCCAAACGCCATCTATTGTTGATGAGTAGCTTTACCGTGAAAGAGTACAATGACGTAATTTTCACTTAAGCTAAGACATGCCGTCCAGATTTCATGGCAAGAGTTGATAAAAAATTTAAAAGATCACTCGGTATAACTGAGTATGTGATTTTTTTCTCTATTCTTCCTACTGCCAAAAATGTTTTATTCCTTTACACGATGTTTGGCAAAATTGTTCAATTGCTCGCTCATTCATTTGTCGTTTTAATGAGAAGTCAAATGAACAATAATATATCAAGTGATTCATTCATGACCTTCTGAGGAATTCCTCAGAAGGTCATGGAATTAAAAATCATGCCTTAAGGCTGCAATAGACAACCATAAATTTACATGTATATTTTGACAAGACGTATATGTAGTGTCTGTCTCACATCTGCCGCTTTTCAAGTTTCAATGAAATAGTCGGTATATTCATTATAATATTGTTACACTCGAGACGCCGATGAATCTATTTGTTTTTGTTGCAGTCACGCCATCTATGAGTCAGCTGAAGATTCTAGAACTTTCCGTACTCGACCTAGGTGGCGCTAGGAATTACTTGAATGTTCGCTGCTTTCCACACTATTCGAGAAGGAGTGAAGCGCGAATGGGCGTGCTATTTGAATCAGTTTTTATTCCGAAGGTTGTTCAATGCTAACTATGTTTGAATTTCGGAGGACTTTCAACTGTCAATTAAAGTTCGCATTGTTCACGCACACGTGCATGTATGTAATCATGGAAGTGCGCCTGTGTGTATGTATACTATATGAAACATTTTTCTCGTAATCTTTAATATTCATTCTTTTTAGCGCTTTTTTTGCGGAAGAATTATCAGACACCCTGTATGCATGTATGTTTGATTCGTTTTTTAGACAGGGAAGTAGCATGTTTGCAAATATAGGCTCTCCTATACATTTTGAGTAAAATGGTAAAGGAATGAATAATTTGTTCGGAATCTTAAATATGTTTTGCACAATGCAAAAAGTTAATTACGAAAAAAAAAAAGAATGTTAGGTAAAGGAAGTGAAAAATTGCGCAGAAGCTTTTCAGACATACATTTTATTACAATAATTTACATAAACTTCATAATCAAATCTAATGACAGGTAATAAAACGTGAAATCATAAGTGAAAGTAACAAATTTCTTTGAATTCTTTTATTCATAATAACAACACATGTATTTTAACATAGATATCTGGTGTGAACAAATAATACTTTCATGTCAAGAATTTCGAATTTTTATACTAATTCGCATATTTACACATTACACAACAGTTCTCTCGTAAACAGTACAGTAAAAAACATCACCGTCTCAAAACATAAACAATAAATAGGAAAATCAATGAAAACTTGGAGGCGCGTTCGTAAATCCAAATGATTTTTGAAAACATTCGAACACCTCATCAGTATAATAATTTAAACATTGCACGAAAATTAGGTGTTTACAAATAACACTAGGTATAATATCTATTATAAACACTAGGTATACATAATCACAGATTATCTAAGAACAAAGTATTGTAAGTCATAACTTGAAGCGAGTTATTAAAATATATTACATCCCTCTTGGAGGCAGATATCTTCTAGTTTTTTTTTTTTTTTTTGTACAGTAAGATCTGAGACTCAGTTGAACTTACTTAAACGAAAAATAAATTATGAAACTCAGAGCGTATCAACTGAAAACATATTTATACAAGTAACATGAATGAAATGGGTTATGTACAATATACACCGTTACCTAAATATCGAACGAGGAGAATATTCTATACAAACGTTTTACAACTCCTCATTTCCACAATCAAAAATGGGTATTTACATAAGATCACAATTGAATATTACGTACAAGTTGCGCTAGCAAAATACAACTTCCATTCCACACAATGTACTCGTACGTGCTAGCAATTTTTATTTATTATTTTTAAAACACGCCATAAATTATTAAATTGGTGTAGGTAAAACCGTAAAATCTTGTAGTGCACATTTAACAGTCTCATACAGGGGCCTGTTCTCTTCACTGCAATACCCATCCGGGGTGCAAAGAGTTTGTAATTTGGTGAGGTACGAGTCGAAATTTTCCTGCCCGATCTTCTCAGGTGCGGTGCCACCCCCGGGAAGCCTGACGTGCTCTAACAGGGTGATGACGTTGTTCCTTAGACTTTCGTAATACTCGTTGAGGTTGCTGTTGCGTTGGGAGATCACTTGGTTTTCCTGGTGGGAAAGGGTTAGTGTAGTCCGATTGCTTTTTTATGAAAATGCTGGCGAATATGAAACTCTATGTTAGCTGCAGTTGCCAATCAACGATAATTTATTATTTATTTTTCATTAAGCAAGTATTGAAGGACCATTTCCGTCTAATAAATTTATTACTTACAAAAAAGAATTGAAATGTAATTAAATATTGAGAAAATTATCATGTAAGTGGCAGCACGTAGCTATGCGAAAAAATCAGAAAATGACGTACAGGGTTTCTGTTTATATTTTGAACGAAATCTACGCGTTTTATTATCAGACATATCAAAGAGTGTTAAATACAAAATTTTAGAAACTTATCTTTATTAAAAAAAGGAAACAAATGACGATCGGACACCTAACAAATGAGTATCAACTTTGTTATTTTAAGTGCAATGCTCAGTCTACCAAGAAAGATATTTTTTAAATTACAAAAAAAGAATAAGAAATTAAAATTTTCGGCATCACCCCGCAAACAACAACAAACAAAAGAATGCTTTCCAAAAAAAAAAAAAAAAAAACGCAGGAAATTGAGACAAAAGAACCAAGAAAATCGATGATTCTCCGGCGAAAGGCCTTTGAAGGTCAAAAAATAATTAAAAAACAAAAGAAAAACGCAAGAAATCGATAAAATACGAAAAATTCTTTAAAAATCAAAAGAAATAATAAAAGAAACAAACAAAGTAAAGAAGAAAAACAAACAAAAGTACACTGAAATTAAAAAAAAAAATTAAATTAAAACAAAAGAACAAACAAAATCGACCTTTCTTCTTTACGAAGGTCAAAAACTGACAAAAGAAACAAAAATAAAATAAAACAAACGATTAAATTACGAAGAATAGAGTGAATGAGAAACAAAAAAGATTGACGATATTCCTCCTTTTGATTTTCAGTATTTCCCCGCAAAGAAATAAAAGAATACTTAAAAAAAACGCAGGAAATTAAAACAAACGAACCAAGAAAATCGACGATTCTCCGGCGGAAGTCAAGGTCAAAAAAATAAAAAAATTAAAGAAAAAGGCAAGAAATCGATAAAATACGAAAAATTCTTTAAAAATCAAAAGAAATAATAAAAGAAACAAACAAAGTAAAGAAGAAAAACAAACAAAAGTACACTGATATTAAAATTAAAACAAAACGACCATTCTCCGACGGAAGGCTTCTGAAGGTCAAAAACTGACAAAACAAACAAAAAAATAAAATAAAACAAACCACTAAGTAACGAAGAATAAGATGAATGAGAAACAAAAGAAGATTGACGACTATTGATTTTCAGCATTTCCCCGCAAATAAACAAAAGAATACCTTCAAAAAAAAGGAAAAACGCAGGAAATGAAGACAAAAGAAAACACAAGAAAACACAAGAAATTGATAAAAGAAATAAAAATGAAATAATAAAACAAACAAACAAAGTAAAGAAGAAAAACAAAAAAAGTTCACTGAAATTAAAAAAAAAAAACGAAATAAAAACAAAAGAACAAACAAAATCGACCTTTCTCCGACAGAAGGCTTCATCTCCCCGTAAACAAACAAATATTTAAAAAAAAAAAAAAAAAAACGCAGGGAATTAAAACAAAAGAACCAAGAAAATCGACGATTCTCCGGCGAAAGGCGTTTGAAAGTCAAAAAATAAAAAAAGAAACAAAAGAAAAACGCAAAAAATTGATAAAATACGAAATATTCTTTAAATCAAAAGAAACAAAGAAAATCGGCGATTCTCCGGCGAAAGGCTTTTGAAGGTCAAAAAATAAAATAAAAAATAAAAAAAAACAAAAGAAAAACGCAAGAAATTGATAAAATACGAAATATTCTTTAAATCAAAGAAACAAAAACAAAATAATAAAACAAACAAACAAAGTAAAAAAGAAACAAAAGTATACTGAAATTAAAGAAAAACAAGAAATTAAAACAAAAGAACAAAACAAATCGACCATTCTCCGACGGAAGGCTTTTGAAGGTCAAGAACTGACAAAACAGACAAAAAAAAATAAAACAAATGATTAAAGTAACGAAGAATAAGGTGAATAAGAAACAAAAGAAGATTGATTATATTCTTCCCTTTGATTTTCAGCATCTCCCCGCAAATAAAAGAATATTTCAAAAAAAAAAAAAACGCAGGGAATTAAAACAAAAGAACCAAGAAAATCGATGATTTTCCACCGAAAAGCCTTTGAAGGTCAAAAAAATTAAAAAAATCAAAGGAAAACGCAAGAAATCGATAAAATACAAGAAAATTGTTTAAATCAAAAGAAATAATAAAACAAACAAAGTAAAAAAGAAAAACAAACAAAAATTACTGAAATTCAAAAAAAAAAAACAAACAAGAAATTAAAACAAAAGAACAAAAAAAATCGACCATCCTCCGATGGAAGGCTTCTTTCCGAAGGTCAATCAAAAACTGACAAAAGAAAAGCGCAAGAAATCAATAAAACACGAAAAAAATTTTGAAATCGGAGGAAACAAAAACAAAATAAAACAATTGCCTAAGTAATGACGGTCTTTTGTTTTTTGTTTCAAGCGTTGTTCAACAACGTTGTTCAAAAAGTCGGTCGTCGTTGTTTTTTTAAGAATCCAATTATAATTTGAACGTTTCCTCTAAATTGTTATTTCAAATTATTTTGTTTAATTATTAAAATTAAAAGAATGAATACCGTCGATTTTCTTTTGTTTTTCGTCCATCTTATTCCTCGTTATTTCGTCGTCGATTGTTTCATTTCGCGTTTGTTTGTTTTTCTATGATGAACTTTTTCGTATTTTATCGACTTTTTGCGTTTTTCTTTTGTCTTTTTATTTTTGGATCTTCAAAAGCCTTTCGCCGGAGAATCGTCGATGATAATTCTTGATTCTTTTGTTCGTTCATGTTTCCCATTCTTTTGCTTGTTTGCGGGGGGGGGGGGTGTTGAAAATCAAAAATCGTCAATCTTCTTTTGTTTCTCATTCATCTTATACTTCGTTACTTAGTCGTTTGTTTTATTTCGTTTTTTGTTTCTTTTGTCAGTTTTTGAACTGAAGAATAAGATGTGAATGGGAAACAAAAGAAGATCGACGATATTCCTCCATTTTATTTTCAGTCACTCTTCGCGCAAAACAAACAATCGAAAGCACACTTAAATAATGAACCACGGAATTAAAACCAAAGAAAACAAAGAAAATCGATGATTTTCGGATGGAAGACTTTGGAAGATGAAAACCCGACCAAAACCTCACTAAAACAAAAACAAAAAACAAAACGAAAGCGTAGAAATCGATAAAATATGAAATATTTTTTAAAACAAAAGAAACAAAAACGAAATAAAACAAACAAACTAAAGCACACTGAAATTAAAAAAAAAAAAACAAGAAATTAAAACAAAAGAACGAAAAAAATAGGCCATTCTTCGACGGAAAGTTTCTGAAGGTCAAAAACTGACAAAAGAAACAAAAACAAAATAAAATAAACGACTAAGTAACGAAAAATAAGATGAATGAAAAACAAAAGAAGATTGACGATTTTTTGATATTCAGCAAACAAACAAAGAATACTTTCCAAAAAAACGCAGGAAATTAAAACAAAAGAACCAAGAAAATCGACGATTCTCTGGCGAAAGGCTCTTGCAGGTCAGAAAATAAAAAAAAAACAAAAGAAAAGCGAAAATACGAAAAAGTTCATCACAGAAACTGAAACAAATGCGAAATGAAACAATTAACGACGAAACAACGGGGAATAATATGAACGAAAAACAAAAGAAAATCGACTGTATTCATCCTTTTAATTTTCATAATTAAACAAAATAATTTGAAACAACAATTTAGAAGAAACGTACAAATTCTAATTGGATTCTTAAACAGACGACGACGATTGACTTTTTGAACAAGGTTGCTGAACAACGCTCGAAACAAAAGACCGTCGACTTTCGAAAAGAACGAACGACGATCGAAAACAGAAATAACAAAAGCAAAACAGATTTGAAACGAAGATGGCGTGTGACGTTCGCTGGATTCTCGAACAACAAAAAACGATCAACTTTTTTAAATTAGCAAATTAGCAAATTAGCAAAGATTCTCTAATTTTCATGCTGATTCTGAATATTTAATTAAAAAAACAATTACACTGCTAGTTGTCACAATATTTTGCAATTGTTTACGTAGAGATTTTCTTTCTTTTTACAGCGATATCAATTTTTTTTTTAATTTGCTCACAAAATGATAAAATAATTTCAAAAAATCGATTTATTTATTCTTGTTTCTCTCCCTCTTTTCGCTATTCGTTGCATTTTTAGATTATTCTCCCTATATTTTGGGAAATTCCCCACGAGTTGGCAACACCGAAATCAATAAAATTATATAAAACGTTACCCGGTTGCAGTGTTGCAAATAGCCGAACAATAAATGTTCTTAATTGTATTGCCAACTTAAACAGTTGTTCTAGACATTTCATAATAGGAAAATTATTTTCTTTGTTCTTGCAAACTGCAACTTTAAGCGCTCTTTTCTCCTTTACTTTCACAATTTACGGCGCACGTTGGTACTATCGGCTGCATGGATGACTAATACAGTGAAAATGTATTAAGGCAGAGGTCTTAAGACCCGGTGGATACGCCGTACACTATTTTTCTCATTCTTAAATGGGAGACGTCTTTAAATATTCTCTCATATTTCTAACTCGGTTGTAAACCGGGTGAATTTTCGTAAACGTTTATTGATTTCAAATTTATCGTAAGAAAAAAATTGGCGATAATTTGTGAACAGGTTGGCGACATTGCACACAGAAAAATGTGGCAACCCTGATGTTCCTTCTAGTGATTTTACTTTTTTTACACATTGCTGCTTTGGCTAACTTCATGCAAATGTCACTAAATTTCTGTCAGACGTTAATTTGTTTGTGTTTTGTGCTGTTTATTTTTCTAAGAAGTTTGAAAGTATCCTAACTTTTTTAATTTTTAGGTTATCTCGAGGGTTTTCACTCAAGAACAAGATTTCCTTTTACTAATGGCTCATAACGAAGAAGGAACATGGTCTCATATGCATTGCAATCGTGCATTGAGCAATTCCCAGAAGCATTTCCTAATGACGTGAAGACGAATTACAGGACCAATTTCTCTTATACTTTCGTGAATTGTATTAAACGAAATTTTACTAGCGCCATCTGTTGGCCGTTCGCCGTACTAAGTGATGAGTTCATGGATCAATAAGCGCATAACCGGAAATGGGCGGCGAATTCAAAATTTACATCCAGAGTTTAAAAAAAAATCTGTGTTTAAAATATTCGAAACAGCAACAGCAACACAACAACAAACCAAAACTATAAGACAACATAAATAACAATGTCATTTCAGAATTCTAGTGACATTTCGTTTTATCCAACTTAAATTTCACATGCGAAAGCAGCCAACTTCACACCGTTGCAAACTTGCCTCAAGTTTCAACCGTACCCAAATTGAAAAATAATTTCCTGTCTTTACCAACGCAATGTTTTTAACGTAAATGAGGTATAGTTAGTTTTTTATTTCTTGATTTGTTGATTTTTAGATTTTAGTAAAACATCGTTTGAAGTTTTCACTAAATACTCATATCAATTTTCATTACTATTAAGAAATTTCTATAGTTGAGATGAAAATAAAAATAGTGTTAAAAATTGAAACAAAAATCACTCTATTCATTGATGTTCAGAATGTATTCCTTACGTTTCTTTTTGAAATATTGATTTCCACCAACGAGTAAAGAATTAACAGGAGGGTACCTATGGTAGCGGGAGATCGGAAGTTACCACTTTGGCGGTAGGTCAATTGATAGAAGAAAATTTGCCCAATGACTGAGTTTAGAACGAAATTGTGGGTTTATTTAGGATGTAGTAAATAAAAAGTGAATAGCAATTACTTTTAGTGATAGAACTTCAATGTCTATTGGCATTTATAGGGTATTATTTCGTTAAATGTAACGTGTCCAACAATTAAAGTAGTCCTGGGTTGCAGTGGAATCAAATCATTGTTTCAAATTGCAATAAAACATTAAATACGCAAACGAGAGTTCATTCGTTGTTTGTCAGTGAATTTTTGAGACTTCGACATTGAGAATCAACCTTCATGTTTGCTTCCACAGTTGCCCAGACTATAATAATTGTTAGACACATATTATTATAAGCAGTGATGAAGTGTGTGGTTTGTGGACATTCATGAATTTTGTAAATTGCTCGTGCACGCCTATGGGCCACATTTAGTTACCACTTTGGACAAGAAACTACTGTTAGTAGTAGATTCCTCCTGTTAATTCTTTGCTCGTAGGCTTCAGGGCATTTCTTCAATATTTCAAACGAAAATTCCCTTACATTTGTTTTTAAATTTCAAGTGAAAAGGTTTTTTCCACGATTTGTCCTCTGTGTCTTTTTATTCTTTTGGTTCATTTGTTTCAAATATAAAAGATAATTTGAATATCTTGAGTTTTTTTCGTTGAATATTCAAATGCTCCTTCAATATTAATTACACTAGGTGATTTTTAAAGGATTTTTTTGTCAACTCTTGCCATGAAATTGCTATGTCTTAGCTTAACTGGAAAATAAGTCACTGCGCTTCTTGAGGTTGTGTAACATTAGTTGCTTTCCTCTTGTCACAAATCTTACTTCAGATCACCTAAATGTCATTTCTGTTAACACTTGTTTGTCAATTCGTGCCACGCAGTGGCGGAACTACAACGCACGGGAGGGGGCAGAGTTATAAGGGACCCAAACCCGCTTTATCTCTTTTTTTTTAATTATAAACACGAAACAATAAAAATTAAATGAACCATGAAAAGAGTGAAGAGCAGCGTCGCATATTTTCAATTGTTTCAAGGTCACGTGTAGGAGCTCGCCGAATAATTTGCAGGGGAGGCGGAATCTGAAGTTCCGCCACTGGTGTCACGACCTACTAGATTTGACGAGACCATTTTTTATCCGGTCTGCGCAATTTATTAGTTCAAGTGTCTCTCCGCTGGAGCTACTTATCCAAAATAACGCAATTTTCAATTAATGTGAAGTTCGCACGGTTTGTAGCAGGTGCTATTGCATTTTCTTGCTCAAATATAGTTTGCTTGTGGCTTTCTCTTTCGTTATCTATGGTATTTCTTGTAACCAGCGCCAAAACGAGGGAAACTTGCGTTAAGTAAAATATCTCCCACGTTTGGGGTTGGCTTGAGGTAGTAAGAAACGCGGTATGTCTTTAGTTATACGTATTAAAACGTCAAAGAAATAAAATAAGCGGGATCAGTGATTTATGACTAAAGCAGCGATGTACGTTTACCGAACCAACGCCAATTCCAAACGTGGGAGTTTTGAAACGCATGATACCATATGTCCAAATACATTTTTGGTAAAGGTAGGCCATGGAAGCGTAAACGTACGTTGTAACCTACAACACCCAAGCAGTTCTTGAAGTTAGTGACCGCGATTTTTTTAACCACCCAAGAACTAGACGATATTTTAATGCAAATAATAAATTATAATTTAATAGGAGAAAGTTACAGTAATTGTAATTGGACAGGAAGTTGTCAATTCATAAATTGTCTAGTAAATTGCTGTAGTAATCTAAGACAAACGTTTTGTCTTCCAAGGCCTACTTTTACGAAAAATTCATTGGGACAGAGTTCTGTCTCGTGAAATCTAGTAGGTCATGGTACGTGCTAACGAAAATGATGTTTATGTCTGTCCAAGGTCCTGGACAGTTAAATGGAAAGTAAGAATCAGGACCTGGACATTTACGCCGGGTTACACAAAAGCCAATTAAATTTAATTATTATTTAAACAACCCTCGTAACCATAGTAAGGTTTACTTTCAACGGATGATTAAATTTAAGTATCGTTTGTGAAATCCACCGTATAATGGGGAGTAAACGTCCGAGTTGCGGTGGCGCCATCTGACGGCCATCTCATAGAAGTTACAGTTACTTTCTGATAACGAGCGGCCGTCAGATGGCACCATTAAAATTTACTGTCTCGTGAAATCGAGTAGGTCATGGCACGTGCAACGGAAATGATGTTTATGTCTGTCCAAGGTCCTGGACAGTTAAATGGAAAGTAAGAATCAGGACCTGGACACTTACGCTGGATTACACAAAAGCCAATTAAATTTAATTATTATTTAAACAACCCTTGTAACCATAGTAAGGTTTACTTTCAACGGATGATTAAATTTAAGTATCGTTTGTGAAATCCACCGTATAATGGGGAGTAAAAGTCCTAGTTGCGGTGGCGCCATCTAACGGCCATCTCATAGAAGTTACAGTTACTTTCTGACAACGAGTGGCCGTCAGATGGCACCATTAAAATTTACTGTCTCGTGAAATCGAGTAGGTCATGGCACGTGCAACGGAAATTATGTTTATGTCTGTCCAAGGTCCTGGACAGTTAAATGGAAAGTAAAAATCAGGACCTGGACACTCGTGCCACGCCGGGTTACACAAAAGCCAATTAAATTTAATTATTATTTAAACAACCTTTGTAACCATAGTAAGGTTTACTTTCAACGGTTGATTAAATTTAAGTATCGTTTGTGAAATCCGCCGTGTAATGGGGAGTAAAATTTCGAGTTGCGGTGGCGCCACCTGACGGCCATCTCATAGAAGTTACAGTTACTTTCTGACAACGAGTGGCCGTCAGATGGCACCATTAAAATTTAATGAAATATAACTTGGTCGTTAGATGTCACTAACGAAACTGGTTGAGCGTCGAAAATGAAACAAACTGGTTCTAGTTAATGTGTTGTAGATAACGTAACTAACGTTTGTTGAATACAATTCAGCAATTTAAGATATATTTGTGTTCATAATAATCAAGTTTTTTAGTTTTTTGTTCGTGGAATTGTTTTAATTAAACCAAAAAAGTCATATTTATATTCGTTTCCATTGAAAACAAAAAAGAAAATGGCCTGTACCCTTATCTTACGATTAATAACGTGTTTACTTCCGTCACTCTCTTACGCACTAAATTGACGTAAAGCTATGTCGTTTCTTGTTTATTTTAATCACGACGTCAGTTAATCATGATATGATAATACGGGCCACTGTATTTATAGCTATTAAAGGAACCTGCCATGTATTTTTAAGCAGAGATTAAAACCAGGTTATTTCAGTAGGGTCGTCGTAAGATGGCGCGCCTGTTTTCCTTTTCTCTGATGTGATCTGAGATGAGATTTATGATAAAAGGAAGGCAGCTAATGATATCGTGGTAAAGCTAGGATTTACTATCCAAATTTCATATCAAGAGTTGATAAAAAAAATTAGTATGATGTGAACCTTATGCGATCTAATGCGTACCTTATCGCCATGGCTTAAGTGGCTCTCCATTGCGTTTATATCAGACTTAAGTTTGAGCATCTGTGATTCCACTCTGGCATTTTCTCGCTGTAGTTCGGTGATCTCAGCTTCCAGAGTCATGAGATCTTCCCCATTTCCGGCATTCTCCATTCCTAAAAGACAAAATGAAGACGCCTGTAGCCGCGAATGAATTTCGGCTTGTTGCTTGTTTAATCAATACGGAATTTTACAAATTTCTTTTGCCTGACACTCATTAAATCGAAAGAAGTAGAGGTGAATACACAAATAGTGACGCAACAAGCAGTAGTAAAAAAATAATTACCTCGCAAAAATCGTTATAAACGATTTTGTCAATTTTTGTGAAATCTGTTAAATAAACATAAATATATAAGACTTTTCATACTACTTTGGAGGTGTGTTATTAAAAAATTGTTTTTTTTTTTTTTGGTCAGAAAGAATTTTCAACCTATTTTAGAGTCAGATTGGTTTTTGAATTTCGTGACGAAAGAAAAGAATGTATATATTACCGGAGTATCCTTTGGAGTAGAAAGGCATTTCGTCTGAATATTTTGTTTTCTTAACTGTTTGTCCGGCGACGGGACATCCGCTCAGGGAGCGATGGGTCAGAAAGGAACCGTTGATATGTCCCGTTCCGTCACAGCCGGGGGTTGGACAGTTCACCCCCTCGAATTTCATGGCAGTCGCCGCTGCTACAGCCGCTTTGTGTTGTTCAACTGTGCCCCCGCTTTCCAACACGCGCATCTTGTTCCTGTTTGCAATAGGACATCCTGACGCACTGCAAACCAATTATCACAACAGTGAAAAGAAAATAACGCAAATAATTAAGTTAAATTATTCCAAAGAGATTGCTTTTTAAACCTTCTGACAATGGAAATAACAAAATGACATTCGTTATACAAAAATGACGTTTTCAAATACCACTCGATCGTTTAAATTTATAAAAAACTGGCAATACATTCATAATTTTCATCTGGCAAGAAAATTTGATTTTAAATTTATAGTTAGAGTAGGCTATGAATTTTGAATTAGATTGGCAACACTGAGTGTTGACAGCTAAACATGAGTTTGAACTGTCAAAGTGGCGCTTCAAAATGTTTAATTAATCGCCGGGGGCGAACACTTTGATATGGTCGCCACCAAAATTGCGCCATTTTCTAACGCTTCTTTCCTTTTAAATTAAAACATGATTGAACATGAGAACGTCATAAACGTCAAACATTTACGTAACCTCTAATTTAAACAGCGAGTCGCTTGGCAAGGTGCGCAATCGCATAAAAAAAATCCGCCTACTTTAATTACAAATTTAAATGATCGCTTGGTATTACCTGCATGCACTTACTCGATCTTTTATCTACACTGATTTTAATCAAATATGAATCATCTTCTGAGTTGAATTTGATTTTAGTTCTTCGAATAAACCGCGGTTACTTAGTTTTTCATTGAATGCTTTATTACTAGAGACCGGATTTTAGGTAAGATACCTTTGTTTGGTTTTTAAGTTTGTAAAGAATTTTTAAATACATGTTTTCGTTTCATTAGAAACGGAGTTATTTGACTCAATTTCTAATGAAACGAAATAATATGTTAAAAAAAATCTTTACAAACTTAAAAATTAAGACATTTTACCTAAAATTCGGTCTCTATTTATTACTACGTACAGAATTAAAATTGACATGTACAGTGGAATTCAACTAAGTCGATAGCCCTGTAGTCTTCATTGAGGGTTATGTCGATGATATCGAGAACATAGGGCTAGTTATGAATAGTCTTTGATAACTAATTTGTATTGGTTATGTTTATTATACAAGGTGTCTCATAACGTACGAAGGAGGCTATGAGTTAACGCGCGAGAAAATCGAGAGAATCGAAAAAACTTGAAAAAACAAAAGAACTAATACTAAAAAGTAAGATAAGCAAAAAAATTCAATTTCATCGATGTCGACGTTCAAATGTTTTCGAACATCGATTCGTCGAATACGTTGTAACACGAAGAATAAGGCGAATGAGAAACAAAAGAAGGTCGACGCTTGTCCAGCGGAATGTGAGAAAATCGAAGGAGAAAACGAAACACACTTTACACAAAATTTTTTGTGAAATTAATCTGATAAAAAGAAAAAACAAAGGTAAAATCAAAAACAATGAACCAAAAACTATGACAAGCAAAAAAGAAAAAAAAAAAAAACAAATGACAATCGACGATTTTGTTCAATTGTTTTCGAACATCAATACATTGAAGAATAAGATGAATGAAAAACAGAAGAAAGCCGACGTTTGTTCAATGGAATGCGAGAAAGTCGAAAGAGAAAACGAAACAAAAGAGGAAACTTTGCAAAACAACGAAACACAAAAACTATGACAAACAAAAAAGAAAAAAACAAATGACAATCGACGATTTTGTTCAATTGTTTTCGAACATCAATATATTGAAGAATAAGGTGAATGAAAATTAAAAGAAAGCCGACGTTTGTCCAATGGAATGCGAGAAAGTCGAAAGAAAAAACGAAACAAAAGAGGAAACTTTGCAAAACAACGAAACACAAAAACTATGACAAACAAAAAAGAAAAAAACAAATGACAATCGACGATTTTGTTCAATTGTTTTCGAACATCAATATATTGAAGAATAAGGTGAATGAAAATTAAAAGAAAGCCGACGTTTGTCCAATGGAATGCGAGAAAGTCGAAAGAGAAAAGGTAAAAAAAGAAGAAACTATTAAATTTTTGTGAAAAAAAAGAAAGGCCAAATAAAAAAATAAATAAACGCAAAAAATATGATAAGCAAAGAAGAAATATTTGGAAAAATCGATGATTTTGTTTAATTGTTTTCGCCACATCGATACTTCGAAGAATAAGGTGAATGAAAAACAAAAGATGGTTGACGTTTGTCCAACATCAATGCACTGAAGAATAAAAACAAAAGAAAGCCGACGTTTTTCTAACGGAATGCGAGAAAATCGAAAGAGCAAACGAAATAAAAGAAGAAACTACAAGTTTTTGTGAAATTAATCTGACGAAAAGAAAAAAGAAAGGTCAAATAAAAAATAAATGAACGCAAAAAAATATAACAAGCAAAAAAAAAACAATTGAAAAAATCGATGATTTTGTTCAATCGTTTTCGAACATCAATACATCGAATGAAAAACAAAAGAAGATCGACGTTTGTCTAGCGGAATGCGAGAAAGTCGAAAGAGAAAATGAAGCAAAAGATGAAACTTTAAGAAATAAGGAAGGTCAAATCAAAAAAATGAAACGAAAAAGCAAGATAAGCAAGAAAAAAATGAACAATCGATGATTTTGTTCAATTGTTCAACATCAATGCACTGAAAAATAAAAACAAAGGAAAGCCGACGTTCGTCCAATGGAATGCGAGAAAATGGAAAGAGAATACGAAACAAAAGAAGAAACTATAAAATCTTAGTGAAATTAATCTAGGGATCAAATCTTGTCACATGACACTAACAGAGTACTTGTGTATTTGCGTTAAATAAATAAATATTTGGTTTGATTTGAGCTTTCAACTGACAGTCATTTCTGGATGGTAACAAAGAAATGACATACTTTGTTGTTCTGTCACTTTTTGATTCAAACTTTTCCTTTTTCTAATTTATGAATCTACTGAATTGTTCTGTAAAATCGATTTTTTTTCGTTTTTATTATTATATATATTTCGTATTTTTTTATTGTTTTTTGCTTTTCCTCGTTTTTTTTTTTTTAAATTTTATTACTATTAATCAGTTAAGTTGTGCTGTAAAAGCGATTGTCTTTTGTTTCTATGATTATTTAAATTCTATATTCGTACTTTTTTTTTTAAATTCTGTTATTTCTTTTGTTTTCTCGTCGTTATTTCTTTTCTTTTTCGTCGTTTATTTTGATTTAAATTATTAATCTATTAAATTATGCCATAGAATCGATTGTCTTTTGTTTCTAATATTATTTTTAAGTTTTACATTTCGTATTTTTTTTTAAATTCTGTTATTTCTTTTGTTTTCTCATCGTTCTCTTTTTTTTTATCTTGAATCATTAATTTATTAAATTGTGCCACAGAATCGATTGTCTTTTGTCTTTCTTATTATGTAAATTTTAAATTTCGTATTTTTTTATTGTTATGTCTTTTGATTTTTCATTTTTTTTTTTAAATTTTTTATTATTAATCTTTTAAAATTTCTTTTGTTTTCTCGTCGTCATTTCTTTTGTTTTTTCGTCCTTATTTCTTTTGTTTTCTGCTCGTTTTTTCTCTTTTGTCTTAAACTATTAATTTATGAAATTATGCCGTAAAATCGATTGTCTCTTGTTTTTAATATTATTAAAATTTTACATTTGGTATTTTTTATATTCTGTTTCTTTTGCTTTCTCGTCCTTACTTTTTTGTTTTCTCGTTGTTTTCTTTTTCTTTTTTGTCTTAAATTATTAATTTATTAAATTACGCGCTAAAATCGATTGTCTTTTGTTTTTAATGTTATTTAAATTTTAGGTTTCGTTTTTTTTTTTAATTTCTGTTATTTTTTTTGTTTTCCCAAAGTTCTTTTTTTTTATACTAAATTATTAATCTATTGGAGTGTGCCGTAGAATCGATTGTCTTTTGTTTCTCTTATTATTTAAATTTTACATTTCGTATTCTGTTACGTCTTTTGCCTTTTCTTCGTTTTTTTTTTTATTTTTTATTATTAATCTGTTAAATTGTGTTTTAAAAGCCATTGTCTTTTGTTTTTATGATTATTATTATTATTAAATTTGATATTCGTACTTTTTTTTTAATTCTGTTATTTCTTTTGTTTTCTCGTCGTTTTATTTCTTTCGTTTTCGCCTAGTTGTTTCTTTTTTGTCTCAAACTATTAATCTATCTAATTACGCCGTAAAATCGATTGTCTTTTGTTTCTAATATTACTTAAATTTTACATTTTGCATTTTTTTATGTTTTGCTTCTTGCTTATTCATCGTTGTTTTTCTTTAAATTTTTTTAATTATTAATCTGTTAAATCGTGCCGTAAAAACAATTGTTTCTCTGATTACTTAAATTTTATATTTCGTACTTTTTTAAAATTCTGTTATTTCTTTTGTTTTCACGTCGTTTTTTTCTTTTTTATTTTATTTATTATTAATCTATTCAATTGTGGCGTAGAATCAATTGTGTTATGTTTTTCTTATTATTTAAGTTTTACATTTCGTATTTTTGAAATTCTGACTTTTGCTTTTCCATCGTTGTTTTTTTTTTAATTTTTTTTATTATTAATCTGTTTAGTTGTGCTGTAAAAGCGATTGTCATTTGTTTTTATGATTATTTAAATTGTACATTTCGTATTTTTTAAATTCTGTTTTATCTTTCGTTTTTCATTTTTTTATTATTAAAAAGCGATTGTTTTTTGTTTTTATGATTATTAAAATTTTATATTTCGTACTCTTTCAATATTCTGTTATTTCTTTTGCTTTCTCGTCATATTTTCTTTTTTTTTTATCTTAAATTATTAATCTGTTAAATTGCGCCGTAAAATCGATTGCCTATTGTTTTTAATATTATTTAAATTTTATATTTCGTATTTTCTTTTTAAATTGTGATGCATCTTATGTTTTCTCATCTTTTTGGTTGTCTACACATCAGTTGGAAACAGATCCTAACTGATTGGAAACAGAATTTGACTGACTTGAACTGCTCCGAAACAGGTTTTGATTGCTCGGACACAGGTTTTGACTCCTCGGATACAGTTTTAACTGCTCAGATACAACTTTTAACTGCTCGTATACAGCTTTTAACTGCTCGGATACAGTTGATCCTATAGCATGCGCCGACACTCCTTGTGTAACCAAGGAAGTTTCTTATTGGGAACAAAAGCGAATTAAGAAAAAAAATTGATCTCTGATTGTCTTTTCAATCTCCTCCATACGTTATGAGACGTCAATGTATACTCAGAATATTATTATTATTATTATTAAAAAGGAGGTTAATTCATTAATGACTTTTTAAATAATATCGTTAAGATTCACTAGTATTTTCTCTCTTTTCTTTGTAAATTTAATCATCGAATACATTTCACAAGCATTAAATTATATCGCATGCTTCGATTAGGAAAAAAAAAGTTAACAGAATTGCGTCACAGAAAGAAACACAAATTAGTTACCTCCTGTGCGACAGGAATTTTCCGGTCGCGTGTCCTGATCCGTCGCAACCCGGTATCGGGCATCTGACAGCGTGAAAACGACATAAAATTATTGGCGCACAATTGACACATTTGAGACACCGCAACAAACAGCAAGGAAACATTTTTGTGTACCTGAGGGGCTCGGAATCCTGTCCATCTCTTGGCTTACTTTTCGGCTTGTTTGCCCTAGGACAACCGGAGAGGCTCCTGTGGGACGAGTAGTTTCCCGTGACGTGACCGGAGCCGTCGCACCCCGGAGTTGGACATTTAAGCTCTTGAGAGTGAGCCTGAATTTGTGAACGATCGGCGCGAGGACACCCTGACAGGCTGGAAGTTATGTTATTATAAAGTTAGCACGTTCTGCACCGTCGAGTTCAAGAACGATGCAGGATCACAGAACGACCAACATAAATAAAATTCAAAACAAAAACAAAAAAAAAATTGAAGCGTAACTAATAAAATTATTGAAGGATCTGACTCAGTAGCAGCCAATCTTGTGTTCAGACATGGTCACATGGCAAAGATTTGTATCGTAAGATTTCATCAATGTAGGAAAAAGTTAGAAGAGTACAAAAACATTTAGGTATATTAATTTACTCTACTTCTTACAAGCTTTGGGAATTGGGGAAGTTTTAAGGCTTTGTTAATACCAGTTAACATGACTAAATAGGGAAGTCATAACTGTTTCGCGTTTAATAATTTAAGTTTAGCAAATATAACTGGGGGGGGGGCGCACGATACCCAGCGATCGTCATAATGACAGGTAACTGCAAAACGTCAAAATGACAGTTGCCAGAAACGTCGAATTTACGGACATCGAGAAACGTCAGATTGAAAACGTCAGACAGTGTCAGAAAGACAAAAACAGTCGACGAAGACGATCGTCACAAATAAACAAAATTTACGCCGCCCCTTGACGAATAAAAGCGAAACGTGCGCATGATTGGCTCAAAAAGACTGCCCCCCGACGAATGAAATACAGCTCTGATCATTGGTGATTCGTTTGCACCCTTAAACCAATGAAGCAGAGCTACATAATCCCCGCTACGTAAAACTCCTATAAAAGCGCTATAGCTTCAGCTGATCCCGTGCACTCAGGTGTCAGGAACACCCAACAAAAGCCTCTCGTTGCATTAATTGTCAGGAGCCACACATATAACCGTTGCGTGCACCGAAACGTCGGAAGCAAATCCCAAGCCTCCCGTGCTTTACTTATCAGGAGCTGCATACACACACTTCCATGCACTTAAGTGTCGGAAGTACATCCAAAGCCTCCCGTGCATTACTTGTCAGGAGCTCATACACACTTTTCCGTGCAATTCATGAGATCCATTTCTGATCATCAGTGATTCGTTTGCGCCCTTAGATCAATGAAGCAAAGCTACAACATCCTCGCTACGGAAAGAAACCCTATAAAAGCGCTTTAGCTTCAGTTGATCCCGCGCACTCAAGTGTCAGGAACACTCACCCAAAGCCGCTCGTGTATTAATTGTCAGGAGTCATACTCACAAACCCTTTCGTCCACAGAAATGTCGAAAGCAAATCCAAAGTCTCCCATGCATTACTTATCAGGAGCCGCATACACACTCTTCCGTGCACCTAAGTGTCGGAAGTACATCCAAAGCCTCCTGTGCATTACTTGTTAGGAGCATCAGACACACTCTTCCGTGCAACACATGAGATACAGCTCTGATCATTGGTGATTTGTTTGTACATTTCGATTAATGAAGCAGAGCTACATTATCCCCGCTACGGAAAAAGTCCTATAAAAGCGCTTTAGTTTCAGTTGATCGCGTGCACTTAAGTGTCAGGAACACACCAAAGTCTCCATGAATTGTCAGGAGCCACCCTACATAACACTTCCGTACACTGAAGTATCGAAAGCAAATCCAAAGCCTCGCGTGCATTACTTATCAGGAGCCGCATACACACTCTTCCGTGCACCTAAGTGTCGGAAGAACATCCAAAGCCCCCCGCGCATTACTTGTCAGGAGTATCATACACACTCTTCCGTGCAACTCATGAGATGCAGCTCTGATCATCGGTGATTCGTTTGCACTCTTAGATCAATGAAGTAGAGCTACATCATCCCATGCACTCAAGTGTCAGGAGCGCTCACTCAATTAATTGTCAGGAGCCACACACATAACCCTTCCGTGCACTAAAGTGTTGGAAGCAAATCCAAAGCCTCGCGTACATTACTTATCAGGAGCTGCATACACACTCTTCCGTGCACCTAAGTGTCGGAAGCACATCCAAAACCTCCCGTGCATTACTTGTCAGGAGCATCATGCACCGTGCAACTCATGAGATACAACTCTGATTATCGTTGATTCGTTTGCACCCTTAGACAAATGAAGCAGAACTACATCATCCCCGCCACGGAAAAAGCCCTATAAAACAGATTTAGCCTCAGTTGATCTCATGTACTCAAGGTCAGGAGCACTCATTCAATTAATTGTCAGGAGCCACACACATAACCTTCTGTGCACTGAATTGTTGGAAGCAAATCCAAAGCATTACTGTATACACACTCTTCCGTGCACCTAAGTGTCGGAAGCACATCCACTTGTCAGGAGCATCATACACACTCTTCCGTGCAAGTCATTGTCGGAAACATCCACACACACCTCTTATCGAGAGGAAGCAGCCGGTGTACAAGAGCAGAAGGGGAACTCAAGGAGGCCAGGGGAGTAGAGCGTCGCACGCATTCTTATTTATTAATTTTTCTATTGTTTTTGTATTTTATTGTTAAAAGTTACAAGTTCTAGGCATTAAATTAAATTAATTATACCAGAACACGTCCGCAAAATTATTAATAGAAATTTTTGGAAGCAAAACATAATTTGAGGGGTTCCAGAATAAAACGAGCTCTAGAATAAAACGTTATTAAAGTAAGAGAGGGGGGGTCAAATAAGATTATAAATTCTAGGGACCAAATTCCCTTCGAAAATTGCAGAAGAAAAACAAACACCCTTGAGGGCTTCTGTATTTTTATTTTAAATGTTCGGGTGGGTGGATGACTTTTGAACTTCAACACTTCAGTTTTCTTAAAATTTCATATTTTATCGTTGTGGACTAAGCCAAAAATATTTTATCAAAACAAAAATCAAATTATTCCTTGTGTTTTGTTTATAATGTAATTAAATTAAGGACTGGCAGCTTCCCTATTTCGACAATTTTTTTTCTTTGACCGGCATGAACATAGCCCGTTTTTTGGTTAGGGGTTGACACGGAGCCACTAGAGAAGATGCTTGCCTTCTATGGGTGGCGTAGTTGCCAGACACATGCCCCATGCCGTCACAGCTAATGGTCGGGCACTGAATCAGCTCCTTACCGTCCCTGCCTCGAGCGCAGGGCCGTACTCCACTGAAGCTAGACCGTCGCGCACTAAGATCAAAAACCGTAAGTCAGTAGGCCGTTATCATTATTAAGCAACAACACAAGTCAGCTGTGTCAGCCAAAATCAAAAGAAAAAGCTGCAAATTTTTTTCATTAATTAAATGCTAAAATTGGTTTTGTGCTTCGAGTATTAAAAAAAACGTCCTAAAATTAATAGTATATTATAAAATAAGCTTCGTAAGACATTATTTTAGCTAACGCACGCGTTCAGGTTTAGAAAACTTGCCGCTGAGCGACTCGTTTTCTAATGGACAAGGAAAATTGCGTTTTGCTATGTGGCGGTTGGCGACATTGGTCGGCGTTTAAAATAATTTCCAACAAATGTCAATTTGAAGGTTATATTTTTAATTTAAAGTCGGTGTTGTCAACTTAAAGGATAATTTTTCTAAAAACGGGTTTTCAAGTTTATTTCTTAAGAACAAACTAAAAGCTGAAAGATCCCTGCCGATAGTCTTCTTTTCATTTGTTTCTCTGAAGGTGTAAATGTCAATTTGGAGGTTATATTTATAATTCGAGATCAATGTTGCCAATTTAAGGGATAATTTTTCTAAAAAGCGATTTTCATTATGCTTACTAAACAAAAGACGATCGAAATTGATCCGCGCAAATTGAACAAAAGACGAGCGACGTTATGAAATGCGCAAGTTGGGCAAAAGTCAGTCAACAAATTCCCCCCATCGAAACAAAAAACAAACCGTCACAAAGAAAACGAGCAAAAAAGACGACGGAGAAACTGTGCGTAAAAGTAAAAGAGAGAAAAAAATCTTTCTTTTTAAGAAACGGAAAACAATCGACAAACTTTTAAGAGTAACGAAAAAAAAACGCTAACGTTGTTTTTTCCGTAAATGAATTCACTTCATCAAAACAAAAGCAAAAAAGAAAAAAAAACAAATGAATCCCCAAAAGAGGGTCTGGGAAACAAAAGACGGTCGAAAAGCTGCTTTACGCAAGCAATGAGAGAAAACGAAAACAGAAGGCAGTCGGAAAACCGTCTTTGATGAAGGCAAAAACAAAACAAAAGACGTCGCAAACGTTGTTTTTCAGAAAACAAATTCGCTTCATCAAAACAAAAAAGCAAATTGCTTTATCAAAACAAAAAAAAATGGCTCTAAGAAACAAAAGACGGTCGAAAAATTGTCTTAAGAAAGTAAACAGCGAAAACGATTTTCTTTTTTAAACAGAAGACAATCGGAAAACTTTCTTTCACAAAAGCAAAGAAAAAACAAAAGACGTCGCAAACGTTGTTTTTCAGGAAACAAATGCACTCTATCAAAACAAAACAAAAACAGATCGACGCCAAAAAGCTCTAAGAAACAAAAGACGATCGGAAGACCGAAAAACTGAGATACCAGTTTATTTAAACAAATAAAAAGAGAAAAGAGTCTTAATGCTAAATAATTATGCGTGAACTTGATTTCAATCGGAAAAGTGTCTTTCACTAAAGCAAATAAAACAAAAGACGTCGCAACGTTGTTTTACAGAAAACAAATTCACTTCATCAAAACAAAGAAGCAAATCGACACAAAAAGAAAGCACTAAGAAATAAAACAAGAACGTCTTACGAAAGTAAAGAGAGAGAAAACAATTTTCTCTTTTAAACAGAAGACAATCGGAAACTGTCTTTCATAAAAGCATAGAAAAAACAGAAGGCGTCGCTAACGTTGTTTTCAAAAAACATATGCAATCTATCAAAACAAAACAAAAACAGATCGACGCCAAAAAGCTCTAAAAAACAAAATACGATCGAAAAACTATCTTCCGAAAGTAAAGAGATAAAACAATTTTCTTTTTTTTTTTTTAGAAACGGAAGGCAATCGGAAAACTATCTTTCCCAAAAGCAAAAGAAAAAGAAAAAACAAAAGATGTTGCAAATGTCGTTTTTCAGAAAACAAATGCGCTCTATCAAAACAAAACAAAGCAGATCGACGCCAAGAAACTGTAACAAACAAAAGACGATCGAAAAACTGTTTTGCGAAAGTAAAGAGCGAAAATGATTTTCTTTTTTAAACAGAAGACAATCGGAAAACTGTTTTTCATAAAAGCAAACAAAAAACAAAAGTCGTCGCAAACGTTGTTTTTTAGGAAACAAATGCACTCTATCAAAACGAAACAAAAACAGATCGACGTCAAAAAGCTCTAAAAAACAAAAGATCGAATGACCGAAAAACCGTCTTACGAAAGTAAAGAGTGAAAACGATTTTCTTTTTAGAAACGGAATCGGAAAAGTGTCTTTCACAAAAGCAAAAAAAAACAAAAAACAAAATACGTCGCAACGTTATTTTTCAGAAAACAAATTTGCTTCATTAAAACAGAAAAGCAAATCGAGACAAAAAGAAAGCACTAAGAAACAAAAGAAGACCGTAAAACTATTTTGCGAAAGTAAAAAGAAAATAAACTGCCTTTCATAAAAGTTAAGAAAAAACAAAACACGTCGTAAACGTTGTTTTTCAGAAAACAAATGCACTCTATCAAAACAAAACAAAAACAGATCGACGCCAAGAAACTGTAAGAAACAAAAGACGATCGAATGTAAAGAAAGAAGTTTTTTTTTTTAGAAACGGAGGGCAATCGGAAAAGTGTCTTTCACAAAAGCAAAAAAAAAAAAAACAAAAGACGCCACAACGTTGTTTTTTAGAAAACAAATTCGCTTCATCAAAACAAAAAAGCAAATCGAGATAAAAAGAAAAAAAGCACTAAGAAACAAAAGAAGATCGTAAAAATATTTTGTGAAAGTAAAAAAAAATAAACTGACTTTCATTAAGAAACAACAAAACACGGCGCAAACGTGGTTTTTCAGAAAACAAATGCACTTTCTAAAAAAAAAACAAAACAAAAACAGATCTACGCCAAAAACTTCTAAAAAACAAAATACGATCGAAAAGCTATCTGACGAAAGTAAAGAGATAAAACAATTTGCGCCAAAAAGCTCTAAAAAACAAAAGACGATCGAAAAACTGTCTTACTGATGTAAAGAGAGAAAACGATTTTTTTTGTTTTTAGAAACGGAAGGCAATCGGAAAAGCAAAAAAAAAAGGAAAAAACAAAAACAAAAGACGTTGCAAACGTTGTTTTTCAGAAAACAAATGCACTCTATCAAAACAAAACAAAAACAGACCGACGCCAAAAAAAAACTAGAAGAAACAAAAGACGATCGAAAAACTGTCTTACGAATGTAAAAAGAGAACGAATGAATGTAAATTGTCAAATTTTATTGAAGCTGTCATATTAATATAACCTCCAAAACTGCAGTATGTAAATATAATTAAGACGTCATTAAATGGCGATGGGTCTTTTTTTTTCAACCGCAAGCTTACCAAGGGGGTTTTTTGAATCCGTTTGGTAAAAAGAAACAAAAGGTGAACTTTGGCACTACTTGATTTTAGCAATAAACTTTTAAAATTTCAATTTATTTTTGGAAAATTTAACGTTACTGTTTTAAAATTGTTATAAATACACGATGGTTTTGGGGGTTAAGTGGAGCAGTCGAAATGGACTTCGCCTCCATTACATGTACTATAATTAAGAAAATATGTAATCATTGCAAATATAAGCCTATTATTATTATTGTTAATATTGTTGTTATTAAAAATTGTCTCCCGTTCCCTTCAGGCTGAATAGAACATCAAGAATTAAGGTCACTTGTTATATAATTATACAGGGTGTTTCAGAACAACTATTTCTAACTTTCAGAGATGATAAGAGGCAATCGAATTAAGCATTTTAAAAATAATTTCCGGTGCACAGGAACCTATTAACTTTTCTATATCAGCTGATATTTTATATCAATAAAAAATTGATCTTCAACGCTCTTTGGTTCCTTTACAATTTACAATTACAAGATTATGTCACCAATTGTTTGGTTCGCTAACTTTAGCTATTATTTCCTAAATTATCTAAAGAGTCATTAATTTACATGTTACACTTTCAGGCACTCTTCTAATTTGTTTTATTACTAGTTGTGTTTAATTTTATTTTATGTTTATCTACTTCTTCTAATCCAGAAAATCATTTTTTGTTTTCATTAGTGAAGTTCTTTTTCTTTTCTTCGATTGAACTTAAATTTACTTCGGTGCTTGAAAATGCCTCAATTCTTTGTGCAAGACCAAGTTTAATGCAATCTGATAATCCTGGAGAACTGGAGAACTAAAAGTATCTACAACGAATGCAAGTGTTTCCATTTTTTCGACTGCGACTGTACAACTCGAAGATGAAGCACTAGATTTACTGGAAGATTAAAAATTATTCTTCCAGGACAATTATATTCATAATATTTTTTTTTCGTTTAGTTTATCTGCATATTTCCATTTTTTATTGTACAACTTATTACAATGATTATTGCATCACTAATTAATATTATTTTGCACTAGTTTTAATGATTTACATCTTTTTTCTGCGCATAGCATTTGTAACTAATTATACTTCCGCAAATTTTTATTTTCTTTTTAATAAATTACTCACATTTCTGTGATTTTTCTTTGCGCACGTTAAACCATACCTCTTTTTCATTAAGAATACAAAATTTGATTGAAAAATATCAATAAATGGAGAAGTTACAGATTTTTGACAAAATTCACTACATTTGGCAACATAGTGCGCCGCTGGCTCATCCCACCCACACATTCGAAACGTAAAATTAAACGAGAAATTGACCTCGAATTCTCATGGCTTATCTATTCGTAATGGACACCTTCCATATGGATTAAACTAACCTCAATATGCGGCTCATACCAACCTCAAGAAAAATATTAAAATATTCAAGTAGGCTTATGTCAAATTTAGCAAAGTCACGTCGTAACCATACGATTACTATAAACATAACCTAACTTTTTGTATCCATTTAATTACACTCTTTTACAAAATGGATAATAAAACGCAATTAATGAAATCAAACATTTATTTCATGTAAGATGTAAACAAAACTTTGACAGTTGACGCAGTTGACAGTTCGCAGTTATTCAAGGTTGCAAGCATACGTACTAACGTACGTCGTGCCGTCATAAAACAAAAGCAAGCTCAGAGCCGGAACGGATGTTTTTCTTTTGAACACACGCTACACACTGAATTCTATTTTATGAGATTGTGCCCCAAATAAATAATGGCGGCAGTTACTTTGAACGGTCCTTGTAATTAAATGTAAAATTATTTCTTTAAATATTAATTATTATATTGTGGTCCGTAAAAATAAACAATAAAGTTACTTTTCGCTTTGATTTCAATTCAAAATTTTATTTTTTTTACATCGAATTAGGAATACTTGTTCTGAAGCAACCTGTATAACCCCAGAAAGAGGGGTGTTTTAAATATTAATTATTTATTATACTCGATAAAAATAAACGATAAAGTTAGTTTTCGCTTTGATTTCAAATCAAAATTGTATTTCCTTCACATCGAATTATTATTAGAAATATGTTTAATTCGACGGCATCCCATCATCTCTGAAAGTTAGGAATACTTATTCTGAAGCACCCTGTATAACCCTTCAAAGAGGGTGATATGTTTTTTTTTGGGCAATATCTTCTGGATCCTTTAAGTTATTGAACTAATATTTTAAACTCGGGTAGAAAGCACTCAACTGCGCATTTACAACGTTAGAGCCTCTCTCCCCTCTCCCCCTTTTTAAAGGGTACTTTCAGGGGGGCGACTTTTCACTTAAGTATTTGACCTCTATTTTCTTTTAATTTTTACGTATTTCATTAAAAATTTGTGAAGACAATATTGTTGAGATTATTTGGCATAAAAAGGCTCTCTTGTCCCATTTCGATAAACCGGACCGTTCTCGAGTGATTGAGGTTTAAACGTAATTGTCAAAAATACCGAAGGAGACTGCGCCTTAGAAAGGACGAAGTTACATGTCTTAAACTTGAATTTCAAATATTAATTTGGTAACTTAAAGGATCCAAAAGACAATAGTTTTCACCCCCATTTCAGGGGATTATTATTCACTTTTGAAAAACATCTTATATAAAAAGGTCACTTTATTTCTTGACGTTCTATTCACCTTTGAAATATTTGAAGACAATTTTGAATCACCCTGTATAAAAAGTAGCATTAAATTTATTGGATCCACAACGATCCACGTCAAGATTAAAAACAATTAGCGCCCACTGTCGAATGCGACGTTGTCGACGCGAATACAAAAAGGTACCTTAACACATCACACGTGCATGTGCACGAATTAACAACAGTCAATAAATTCACATACTCATACCTTTCCGTGAGGTCGACAAATTCCATACTATTAAGTCAACGTATTCCGCATTAATAACACTCGAAAGAAACAACAGGTATTAAACGTGCTAATAACAACAATAAACTGAACCGGCGTTATGCAGTGCAAACGTCTCAAGGTTGCCTGCAGAGTGATAACACCGTTTGTTCGGAATTGATTAGGAAGTTATCAGACGTGATTATTTCAGTGTAAATAGCACACTTTTTTTTTCGTAAATAATTTTAGGCGCGGAATTTTTATTTTTTAATTCAATTCTGTATAAATTTATGTACGAACCTTCCGTCCTTGTTCGGCGGTTTATCGTGTTGTGGCATCGTGTGCTGAGGGGGCGGCATCGAGTAACAAGGACTCGGAGAATATCCGCTGGGAGGAGCAGGATAACCAGTAGTAACAGTACCAGGATATCCTCCTGCGCAAGAGTATCCGCTTCCAGGATACGGCGTGTAAGGATTTGAAGGATAATCTGCACCGACCGTCGTCATTCCGTAACCTGGATGTGGACTCATAGGGCCGTAACCTATTAACATCAAACATTTACGACTGTTTCTTCCACGTATGAGTGTTTCATACCTGATGGGTCTCTGTATGCTTCCATGTAGTGGGAACCACCGCTGTCGGGGGTTGATTCTCTGCTGTAACCGGAACCGGGTGCCAACACGGGTCCGGCGAAAGCTGCCACTGGTCTTACGCCGCTGAAATTCACCGGTTCGTTTGCGGTGGAAAAATCAACCGGCTCCGTTTGTTCGTCCCTTTGGGCGATGAAACCCGGAGGGACAGGAACGGCTTCGCCGTGACCGTTTTGGTATTGGGGGCTCGCATCGCTACTAACAGATATTCATTCGTCAATTTCTAAAACTAATCTCAAAATTATTTAAAAATTAGTCCGGAATCGCAAAATGTGCAAATGTACAGGGTGTCCCAACAGTGTGTTCTCGGGTAACATCTCGAAAACTACTGAAGATACAAAACAGTGTTCAACGTATTTATTTTTTTAATCATAAAGAATTTGTTCCTTCAGGACAAACTGTTCACCAAGTGTTTTACAAAGATGTCCTTGAAAAGCTCAGGAAAAGGGTGATTCGTGTGAGACCGGACAACCCCCAATGTCACACGGCCACTTCCATCACGAAATTTTTGACCTCAAAAGGCATTCCTGTTGTTCCCCAGCCCCCCTATTCACCTGACTTTTTTCTTTTCCCGAAATTGAAAAATGTCTTAAAAGGATGTCATTTTGGGACTCTGGAGAACATTCAAAGGATTGTGACCGACATGTTAAAAGCCCTACCAGTTGTAGCCTTTCAGCGCTGCTACCAAGACTGGGAACGACGACCCCGGCCCTGTACAGCTGCAGAAGGGAACTACTTTGAAGGGGGCAATATTGTTGTTTGAAAAAAATTAAAACTTTGGCAGTCTCATTACTTTTCTCACACAACTCGTAGGATGTGCCACTTGAAATAAAAAAGTTGTATCCGTTACCACTGTTTTCATTCACTCCGTATAGGTGAAAATAATTTTATGTTGTAGATCTCTAAGATTAAAGAAATAATTGCGTTGGATTTTTTTTTGTATCTTCAGTAGTTATCGAGATATTGCAGTGGACCACATTCTTGAGACACCCTGTATGGGCATTCCGTTTAAAATAACGTAGTAACATAACGCCCGGACTAAACAGAACACTTTGTATACAACAAATTGTTTTTAAAACATGTTGCACATAATATAGTGACTTTCATTAAAAAAAAATGTAAAATGAGTAACTAGAGAGGTTAAGAAACTAGCTTAAGTGAAACACCCTCTATAAGCATGTAGCTTCGTGAAGAAGACTTAAGAACAATTACGGCATTTTGAACTTAAAGCTAAACATCTTAAAAAATTTATGAAAAAAATTGTTTTATTTTTATTTTTATAGTTTTTTTTTGTTTAATTTAAATTGTTTCTTTTATTTTTGCAATTTTCGCAATATTCTATAATGTCGGATTATTACAAACTTTAATAACTAAACGTCACTTACACACATAAAATATTTTTTTATCATTGTTTATTTACAGGGTGTTCTTTCTTAAGTGATGTAACTAAATATAGGTCATATTATAATCAATCTAATTCGGATATGTTACATAGGGACGGTACAACTCATGTGTTATTTCAAGGTTAATTAATTACAGGAGTAAGAACGCAACTACTGTTGCAATTATTTAATAATTTGCTTAATACCGAAGAAAAAGTAAATTATCTAAATTATATCTCATTAAGTTTAAATTGCTATTTCAACATGAAATACCTACGGTAATCAAAGAAGTTTTGTTTATTTGTGAAACGAACTTTAAAACAAATCGAAATAATCCTTGTTTTACAATGAAAAAGCCTAGGCAGGTAATTAGGAACGATTATTTGAAATAATCACAGAAACTGTTGCATTTTTTTTGATATATCGTTGCATACCTACAAACTTATTTAAATATAAAATTTTCGTGTTTTTTTTTTGTTGCTTAGAAATAAATAAATAAATTAACGTATAAAGCAAGAGAAGTAATGCAATAAAAGTAATAATTATGATTAAAGCAGACAATTATAATAGCCATCGTAAAATTCAATTTTTTTAAAACATTCCTGATTTGAATGTTCTAGTATATTCCTAAAAAATTAGAGTTTGGTATCCAGCACTTAACAATAATAAATAAATACCAAGTACAAAAAAAAATGAATAAAATTTAATTTCTAATTGAAAAAACTAATTTTATAAAGATGAAGATTCTCTTGCTCTGTTGCTTTCTTCGTCATCAGTATTGCAATCAGAGTTGAAACCAGAATTATAATCAGTATCAGTGTCAGATTCTACTGTAGATACTGAACGAACTGAATACAGATCAGTGTTGCCAGACGATTAAAATTGAAGTCACCAGATTAGCCGACAAAAAGTCACCAACCGGAAAGCACTTAGTTTAAACTTTTGCGTTCATTTGTGATTTATTAAAATTTTCGACGTTAATATTGAAACTTTAAAAATTATGTTAAATATTTAGGCAGAAATTTAAATTTACAGCACAATTCAGCAGATTAATAATAAATTAAAAAATAATTGCAAAAGAATGGCTAAAGAACGAAAACAAAAGAATAAAAACTGAAAAATAATAAAAATTAAAAAATTAATAATAAAAACAAAAGACAATCGATTTTGTAACGCAATCTAACAGACGAATAAATTAAAAAAAAAAAAACACGAATTGAAAAGAATGGTGACAAAACAAACAAAACAGAATGATAAAAATTAAAAATAATAATAAAAACAAAGGACAATCGATTTTATAACACAATTTATTAGATTAATAAATTTAAAAAAAACAATTTTAAAAGAATGTTGATAAAATAAAGAAAAGAAAATAATAAACTGAAAAATCATTATATAAAACAAAGACAAACAAATAAAAACAAAAGATTTTAAAACAGTTAAAGATTTAAAAAAAAAGGTACGATTATACGAAATGTTATAAAATGTTTCGTATTATTTCGATTTTACGAAAAAGCACCAGAAAATCCTGATTTTTAAAAATAATCAGCAGGTAATAATTCATCAACAAAAATCTCCAGATCTGGTGATAAGTCGCAACCGTTGGCAACATTGACACAGATTCGGCGAATAATTCCCGAACAGAATACGACGGTCGACAGTGTTACCAACGTTTAAAAAACAGAAATCCGTCAAGAGTTAACAAAAGATACCATTTCGAGAAAGAAAATCCCCAAAACTTATTACTAGATTCAGGAATAAGTTAAAAACAAAACGTAAAAAATTTTTAAAAACAGAAACAACGGTCGATTTTACATTACACCGCAATTCAGTAGATTCATAATAAATAAAAAAAAACAATTTAAAACGAATTGTGTTAAAACAAAAGAAAACAAATCATCACAGATTAAAAAAAAACTTGGAAAGAATGGTGACAAAACAAAAAAAAACAAAATAATAAAAACTAAAAAATTAAATAAAAACAAAAGACAATCGATTTTATAACACAATTTAACAGATTAATAAATAATAAAAAAAAAACAATTTCAAACGAATGGTGACAAAGCAAAGAAATCAAAGTAATAAAAATTAAAAAATAAAAACAAAAGACGGTCGATTTTATGAAACAATTTAATAGATTAATAAGTAAAAAAAAAATTTAAAGAATGATGACAAAACAAAGAAAATAAAAATTAAAAACAATCAAATCAAAAAATTATAATAAAAACAAAAAGCAATCGATTTTATAACACGATTTAACATGTTAATAAATAAAAGAAAAACAAAAGAATCGATTTTATAACTGATTTAAAAAATTGACAAAACATGGCAATAAAAATTAAAAAATAAAAACAAAAGACAATCGATTTTATAAAACAATTTAATACATTAATAAGTAAAAAGAAATTTTTAAAGAATGATGACAAAACAAAGAAAATAAAATAATAAAAATTGAAAAACAATCAAATCAAAAAATTATAATAAAAACAAAAGGCAATCGATTTTATAACACGATTTAACAGATTAATAAATTAAAAAAAAAAAACAATTTCAAAGGAATGGTGACAAAACAAAGAAAACAAAATAATAAAAATTAAAAATTAAGAATAAAAACAAAAGACATTCGATTTTACAACAGATTAAAAAAAGTGACAAAACAAAGAAAACAAAGCAATAACAATAAAAAAAAAAAAACAAAAGACAATCGATTTTATAAAGCAATTTAGTAGATTAATAAATATTTTTTTTTAAGAATGATAACAAAACAAAGAAAATAAAATAATGAAAATTGAAAATCAAAATAAAAAAAGATAAAATAAAAACAAAAGACAACTATTTTACAACATAATTCAATCGACTAATAAATTTTAAAAAAAGAACGATTTTACGAAATGTTATAAAATTTCTCTTATTATTGCGATTTTGCCAGAAAGCACCAGAAAATCCATATTAAAAAAAAATAATCACTAGATCTGGTGATAAATCACCACCTACATCTGGCAACACTGACACAGATTCAGTGAATACCTCGAAGAGAATACTACAGCGTCGACAGTGTTACCAACGTGTAAAAAGCAGAAATCCCTCAAGAGTTATCCAAAAGATGCCTCTTCGACAATCCCTAAGACTTGTTACTGGATTCAGGAATAAATTTAAAAAAAAAAGTGTAAAAAAATGATTAAAAACAGAAACAAAAACGGTAGATTTTACAACGAAATTCAGTAGATTAATAAATAAAAAAAAATTAAAAAGAAGCGCGATAAAACAAATAAAACATTAATAATAATTCAACAATAATCAAACTAAAAAATAATAATAATAAAAACAAAAGACAATCGATTTTATAACTCATTTTAATTTCTTATTTTTTCAAAAAATAAAAGGAACGATAAACAAGCAAAGAAAATACGAAACAATAGAATATTTAAAAACTGTTAAATAATGAAACTACAAAAACCAATAGAAACAAAAGAACGATAGATTTTACAGCACAATTCGGTGGATTAATAAAAAAAATAATAAAGTATTTGGAAAAAGCGAGGAACAGTGAAGTAACAAGTCCGTATTTTATCATAAAATACACAAGGGCTGTATAAAATATTTTAAAATACTCTCACTAGTGATAAAACAAAAAAAAAACAACTGAAAAGATTTAAAAAATATAGAACAATATTAAAAAAAAATAATAAAAACAAAAGACACAACAAAGTAAAATTCAGTTAGACTCATAAATCGAAACAAACAAGAGAAAGCTTCCGACATGTTTTAACAGATGGCGCTGTTGAATGTCTTATAAAATATTTTTCTGTAACTGAAATTCAGTGCTGACTCGATGGGCTTTTCTATATAACCCGTCAATAACAATTGAATCGCCCTCATAGAAACAAATGAAAAGAAGTATATCGGCAGGTTTCAACGAATGGCGTTGTTGAACGTCTCATAATAACAACAATAATTCAATATTGATACCAAAAATTTAAATAAATCACAATGAGCACAAAAGTTTAAACTGATGTTTCCCGGTTGGTGACTGGTGACCTTTTTGTCAGCTCATCTGGTGACTTAAATTTTGCTCGTATGGCAACACTGATCTGAATTCAGTACCAGTACCGTTCGTAACAACAAGTAGCAAATAAATAAGGAGAAACTTGAGTTGCCTAGGAGCTTCATGAAATAAAACTTGAAAATTCCTTCTTTAGAAAGAAAATCTTTTAATGACCTTGAAAAGAGATTTATCCTTTAAGTTGGCAACACTGGGCGTTGCCAGCCGTAATATTCAAAACCAACGAATCGCACGTCAACGAAAAAAGAGGGAAATTTGAAATATTTGTGAAATTTATGAAAGTTAAAGAAATTTTTCGAAACTTTCGAAATCTATAAAAAGCTTTTCGAAATTTTAAAATTTTCACAGTGTCGTTGTGAAACTTGCAAAATGAAACTTTCAACACTATTAGATTTATCACATTTTTTAATGGCACTATTATGTGCTTGGATGTTTTCGTGTTTTATAAGGAGCGTGACGTTTCTTCCTTCTCTTCTTCAGGGCGTATTTTCGAATTTTGAAATACAGACTAAACTTTAACGTCTTTTAATCCTATATTTATTTATATTTTTTTTTTCATAAGAATTAGTCTATTCTCCTTACGAATGAATTTTCAAAAATTGTCAGAAATCAATGTCTCTAGGCTTTCGAAAGTTATTTACTAGAAATTAACCGATAGACAACTGTATAAGAAGTAGTTTAAATAGATCAATAGTTTCTACATTATTTTCTTTATTTCTTCCTTAATTTCATTTCATTCTTTTATTCTAATAAGGCCTTGTTTATTCACTTTCAAGTAACTTTAACCTTCAGTTTATTCCCATGGTAACAATTATTTGTACAATTGTTAATATGACAATAAATCAGAAGATAAAGTTAATTGAAAGTGAATAAACCGGCCCTAAACTAAACTATTGAACTATTGAAATAATAGTTACGAGTAACTACCATGGAAACAATTCATAAAAAATCAATCAATTCAGTGTCACTTTAATAGTCGATGGATATCTCGACCTTTAGTATAATAACTAATCATAGTCTTAAAATACAAATGAATATCGTGTGCTCTTCCGTGCATAAATAATAAATGAAAACCAACCTGTGGGAAAGTCGACTAACACTGAGGTCCAGAGTTTGGCCTTGTGGACTGGGGACCTGGGGACTGGCGGATAGATGCGGGCTAGCCGCGGCCTGCGGACTGCTCCCGACGCGTTGACCCCCGTAGTGAGGGGAACTGTACGCCACCTAAAACATAATAACCGTATCACAGTTCATTATACACATGTTAATTATTCAGGGTACGTGGAGGTTCTCCGCGGTCGCGATTAAGCTCGTTTCGTAATGCGATAGCACACGCGGAATTGCGATTACGACGCTTTTTTCCTCACGCCAATTAAGTGTTAACTAACCTGAGGGCTCGTCGTCGTAACACTAGACGTGGACAGATCAATAACGCTGCCCCCAGGAGACGTATGTGGTCCCGCTCCCTTCATATGGGTTTGTGCCGTGGTCACACACTTCACTGACAAGTTGATCGCTGAAAACCCCACCGGTAGCGCACCGGTCGTGGGATCGTATTGGTACATGGGCCTGAAAGAGAACGACGTTCGTTTGTACGTAGAAAAGAGAAGATGATTTGAGCTACCGTGGATATAAAGGGCCGGATCCTTCTTGATCACCTTCGGTCTTCATCATTCCAACGGCTGCCGCGTTTGCAACCGCCAGCTGGTGCTGCTGCACTGATTCTTGTTGGTATCTTTGTTCGTGCTGTTCTTCCAGCGATGCGTAACCGTACATTCCTTGTTGGGTTACTCTCGGTTGCATCAGGGGCTGCTGCAAGGAGCTGCATTGACTTGTGGATTCGTACCTTTCGAAAGCCGTCGCGGTGCCCGGATCGTAAGGCCTGTGACTTCCGGAGTTGACTATCGACGAGTCGTAAGATCTAACGCCCAGATCGTTGGAGTATGTCACGACGGGTCTTGCTATGCCACTCATTGGGTCACTCATGTCAGTGTATGACCTGATATCAGCCCTGTGGTACATCTCTTCGGACATTGGGCTTTGATGATACGGTGATCTGTGAGGTATTTGGTTTGAACGACTGTCATCGATGATGTACCCTGACTGCTGAGGATTGTGATGTTGCATCACAGAATGATGGATTTGACCGTGCGAGCCCCTATTACTGATGGTCTCCACGCTGGACAACGATGAAGAATTCGAATCTTGATTTAAGTATGGATCGTACGCGGGCCTCATATTTGAAGAAGGAGAGCGACAAGTGTTGGCTTCGGTTTTTGGAATCAAATTAACGCTCATGCTGCAACAGCTACTCGTGGAGATCTCCGTTTTGGGGACTTTAATGGAATCGTTCTTAATGCTAGAGAGCTTGCCGTAGTATGGGTCATATTCCGATTTACTTTCGTTCTGCTCCGGGTTGCTGCCAGGGATAGCCCCATAACCAACGAGATAGCTCGGTTTAATATCTTCGCTGGTGGACATTGGTGTCTGTTTACCATCGAAGCTTGAACTGTATTCGCTTTGGCACGTAATTGCTATAATAAAAAATTAGTAGAATTGGGAATTATTGATTCAGAAAAGTTGTTCAACTATAAATTGCATTCGAGCTGGGGGGAAAGGAAGGACGGCGATGTGTTCGTAACTCACCAAACGAAGGAGTTTGCGGAGACTTGATGCGGTGTTGCAAGCCTGACTGATACTTGTGCTCTCGGGCGGCTTGTTTATTAGCAGCGGCGATGGGGCAACCGGAAAGGCTGCGATGCGAGTTCCGGTTGGAGCTAACGTGTCCTCGGCCATTGCATCCGGGAGTAGGGCATTTCAAGATAGTTTCATGCATCGCCAGGACTACATCACGTCAACAGAATCACAGTCAGTATTGAGTATAATAAACCGGAGTTGTTAGTGTTCAGCTGTGTGTGTGTGTGTACGTTGTTGACACAACAAATCAAACCAAATCAGCGGGTAGAGAGAAAAACAAAACAAAAATCAATCGAGTTCGAAACTAAAAACGACGCTGTGTATGCTGTTTATTCATCTAAAGAGTATACGAGAGATTATTCCACACACAGGGGTAATTAATACGGTATAGTAGTTATTATACTCAATATTGTTGATTCTAGTGCGTGATCAAGAGAGAGGATGGAGAGGGTTTGCTATTGCTACGCATAACAACGGAACAAAATTAAATGCTCTCTACCCCGCAAAATAAGCAAAAAAAAAATAAAATAACGCGCCAAACAAAACATACAAAGCTACGAACATACAGGGTTGCTCATTGAAATTCTTTAAATAAAGTGCGGCAGCGCACGACAAGAATTTCAACGTGCAGTTTTTTTTTAATTGCATTTTTAACAACTTACTTTCAGGAGTTACTTTGTCTTTACGCGGACATCCAGACAGACTACAGAAAGGAATTTTTTTTTTATAATGGATATTAGTTTAATGCAATCAAGTGTTGGCTTACCTTCTGTGATGCGAATAGAGACCGGTTACGTGCCCTTGGCCTGTACATCCTGGGGTAGGACATTTACTTCCATCTAAAACAAAATACAAAGGACAAGAATAATAAGAATGTTAAAAGTCGTTTCGATTGTAACAGAGACAGTATTGAAGTAACTGTAGAAACTTAACCAATAAAGCAAAGCATCTTTTGGTAGCTCATCAATTCTAATAAAATTAAACTTGTCCCTAAAATATCCTCGAACGGATGACTGTGACACGTGAAGGTGACGTTCCATCATCTCCTTCTTCTTCCTCCTTAGCCCAGCAACCTCTTTCATAAACATTCCTTCCAACTCTTTCTAAGGCGTTGAACTCCTCTGTTTCCCGATGGTCTATTATTTCTTGCTTTCTTTACAACTCTATCCCAATTCTATGCTACTTCCATTCTTTCTATCCCATTCCATGAGGGTTGAGAAGAACCTGTGCTACGCAAGCAAGGTAAGGAGATAAGCTCCGCCCATAGGTCTTTCCTTTAGTTTATGTTAAGTTAGGTTAGAAACAATTATTTCTTGCTTTCTTTACAACTCTATCCCAACTCTATGCTAGTTCCATTCTTTCTATCCCATTCCATGAGGGTTGAGAAGAACCTGTGCTACGCAAGCAAGGTAGGGAGATAAGCTCCGCCCATAGGTCTTTCCTTTGGGTTATGTTAAGTTAGGTTAGAAACAAGTCACCACGACTGTCATCCATCTAACGCCAATCGGTTTAAGAAGTCATCACTTTTTTGACAAGTCCATTGGTTTAGATTTTAAATGAACACTCATTAAGTAAATAACAAAAAAAAGAGATTTTTCAATTGATTAGAAAGAGAGGTGGAATTGGGTTGCGTAAAAAAACCCGTTTTGATCCAATAGAAAGAAATTATGCATGAACAAAACAGGAAGTTGGGGAAGATAGTGTAACAAGCAAAACTGAGGAGAAAATTGCTTTTTGGGAATGCGAGGAGAAGACAAGAAACGAAGATAACAACCGAAGAAATATCCAAGCACAATTTTGAAGGTATCATGGTAGTCTTTTGTTTCCAGAATCTTAACTGCAGGAGGGCGAGTCATATCCAAATGGTTTGTTATGTGAAAGGTTTTTCTTTTGGTCTTTTCAAACACGCTGTTGTCTTTGAACAAAATAAAAAGACCATTTCAATTTCTCAATTTTATCCAAAGTCAATCTGGTCTGGAGTAGTGATTGGTTGTCTCTTCCAATTCTTCTTCTTCTTTTCTAATCTTTTCCTCATTTGTTTCTTACTTTCTCTAATCATTGAACTTGTTTTTATTTCACCTACATTTCAGAAATTCGTAGTACATCTTTTTTATCAATGATTTCGGTTATCTGCCTCTTCTTTCTCATTTCAAGGTCGTTACTTTACTCCTGAAGGATTGTTGGGTTCATTTGTTTTTTCGATTTGCCTTCCCAGCTTCATATTTTAGCTTTCTTTGCGACATCCTTGCACTATTTCTCTTATATTTTAGTTGTCCTCTTTATCTTTCTCTGCCTTTAATCTTACGTTTCTTTTCCAAGCGACTTTTTTGTCTTTTGTCTGCTTCGAAATTCTTCCCAACCCCGTCCTTTAGCTCGCTTGTCTGCGTCTTTGCATTGTTTCTCTTGCCTTTTGTTTTTATTATTATTTTTTTCTTCGTGCAACTGAAGAATTGCTTACTTTGCGTCTTCATTAAAAAAAGAGAGCTTCTCGTGTTAGCACTTTTCGATGGTCTTTGTCTTTCTCTTTTACGAAGAAAAAAAGTTGTGATTTGTTGTTACTGAATCCGATCGTCTTGTGCTAGCTTTGATTCATTTTTCTAAACAAATGCATCGTTGTTTTAAGAAATCTTGAAATTTCTTTAATGAGGAAAAAAGTTGTGATTTGTTGTTACTCAATCCGATCGTTTTTTTTTGTTGTGCTTTGCTTCGCTTTTCTAAACAAACGCGTTGCTTTTTTCTAAAGAAATATTGGAACTTCTTTAATGAAGAAAAGAAAGTTGTGATTTGCTCAATCCGATCGTCTTTTGTTTATTTCTTTAATGAAGAAAAAAAGTTGTGGTTTGTTGTTGTCTTTTGTTTGCTTTGCTTTGCTTTTCTAAACAAACGCGTTGCTTTTTTCTAAAGAAATGTTGAAACTACTTTAATGAAGAAAAGAAAGTTGTGATTTGCTGTTAACTCAATTCGATCGTCTTTTGTTTGATTCTTTAATGAAGAAGAAAAAAGTTGTGATTTGTTGTTGTTTGTTTCTTTAATGAAGAAAAGGAAGTTGTGATTTGTTGTTAACTCGATCCGATCGTCTTTTGTTTACTTTGCTTTGCTTCGCTTTTCTAAACAAACGCGTTGCTTTTTTCTAAAGAAATATTGGAACTTCTTTAATGAAGAAAAGAAAGTTGTGATTTGCTCAATCCGATCGTCTTTTGTTTATTTCTTTAATGAAGAAAAAAAGTTGTGGTTTGTTGTTGTCTTTTGTTTGCTTTGCTTCGCTTTTCTAAACAAACGCGTTGCTTTTTTCTAAAGAAATATTGGAACTTCTTTATTGAAGAAAAGAAAGTTGTGATTTGTTGTTGTTCAACCCAATCGTCTTTTGTTTGTTTCTTTAATGAAGAAAAGGAAGTTGTAATTTGTTGTTAACTCGATCCTTTTGCCTTTTGTTTTTATTATTATTTTTTTCTTCGTGCAACTGAAGAATTGCTTTCTTTGCGTCTTCATTAAAAAAAGAGAGCTTCTCGTGTTAGCACTTTTCGATGGTCTTTGTCTTTCTCTTTTACGAAGAAAAAAGTTGTGATTTGTTGTTATTGAATTTGATCGTCTTGTGCTAGCTTTGATTCGTTTTTCTAAACAAATGCATCGTTGTTTTAAGAAATCTTGAAATTTCTTTAATGAGGAAAAAAGTTGTGATTTGTTGTTACTCAATCCGATCGTTGTTTTTTTTTGTTGCGCTTTGCTTCGCTTTTCCAAACGAACGCGTTGCTTTTTTCAAAAGAAATACTGAAACTTCTTTAACGAAGAAAAAAGTTGTGATTTGCTCAATCCGATCGTCTTTTGTTTGTTTCTTTAATGAAGAAAAAAATGTTGTGATTTGTCGTTGCTTAATCCGATCGTCTTTTGTTTGCTTTTCTTCGGTTTTCTAAACAAACGCGTTGCTTTTTTCTAAAGAAATATTAAAACTTCTTTAATGAAGAAAAGAAAGTTGTGATTTGCTCAATCCGATCGTCTTTTGTTTGTTTCTTTAATGAAGAAAAAAATGTTGTGATTTGTCCTTGCTCAATCCGATCGTCTTTTGTTTGCTTTGCTTCGGTTTTCTAAACAAACGCGTTGCTTTTTTCACCGGCTGAGTCGGGACTCCTCAATTGGTGTTGGCCTCTTAGGGGTTGGTGGTCCCTCGCTAGTCCAACCTAAGGTTATGGGCTGAAGCTTGGGTACCTAGGTGCGCAAAGTGTACCAACCGAATTGGATGTTCCATTCCTCTATTTATTTATATAGTTTGTTTTACTCGCGTACTCCCAAACGAGATACTATGAGTAGTGTTGAGCTTGAAATTCTTACAATAAATAGGATTTAAACTCTTGACGTTTGAAGAAGAGTGAAGGACGTATATATACTAGGCATGGGTATGGCTTCAGTAACGCTAGTTTCAAGACCAGTTGAAAGAGGCTGTTTTCATTTTTTATTTGATGCCATAAAGTCATTGAGGGGCAATGCGTTGATGATGTCGAGCTTTCCAGAGAAGTGCAAGGACTTTCATTCAATTATTTCCGATATTTGTAGAAAAATGAAAACCATGATTCTTTAATCAAGTCTATAAAATGACAAGAGGCTGGTTTCAGTAATCTGAGATTCAAAATTGCTGGGGCATCGGCTTACAAGGCTAATCGATAGCCTAATGGTCTTCAGAATAGATTCTATTTTGAAGATCGTCAGTCGATTTACTGACGATGATCAGCTGGAAGAAACCATTAAAATCTGTCTCCATTTCCTTTTTGATGCAATAAAGTATTGATGATGTTGAGCCTTTATTATTCCCGATGTATGGAGAAAAGTGAAAACCATGGTTTTTTAATCAAGTCCATAAAATGACAAGAGGCTTAAGTATGGTTTCAGTAATCTGAGATTCAAAATTGCTGGGGCATCAGAATAGATTCTATTTTGAAGATCAGCCCATTTACTGACGATGACCAGCTGGAAGAAGCTATTAACGTCTGTTTCTATTTCCTTTTTAATGCAATAAAGTATTGATGATGTTGAGCCTTTATTATTCCCGATGTATGGAGAAAAGTGAAAACCATGGTTTTTTAATCAAGTCCATAAAATGACAAGAGGCTTAAGTATGGTTTCAGTAATCTGAGATTCAAAATTGCCGGGGCATCGGTTTACAAGCGATAATCAATTGGAGAAGGCTAATCGATAGCCCAATGGTCTTCAGAGTAGATTTATTTTGAAGATCGTCAATCGATTTACTGACTATGACCAGCTGGAAGAAGCTGTTAACGTCTGTTTCCATTTCCTATTTGAAGCAATAAAGTATTGGTGATGTTGAGCTTCCCAAAGAAATGGAAGGTCTTTGATGCGATTGATTGATTGGTTCTCGAAGTTCTTTAATCGAGTCTATAAAATGATAAGAGGCTTGAGCATGGTTTTAGTAATGTGACATTCAAAATTGCTGGCATCGGTTTACAAATAATAATTAGTTGGAGAAGACTATTGGTATCAGAAATCAATAGCCAATGGTCTTCAGAATAGATCATCAATCCATTTGCTGACGATGACCAGCTGAAAGAAGCTATTAATGTTTGTTTCCATTTCCTTTTTGAAGCAGAAAAGTGTTGATGACGTTGAGCTTAGCAAAGACGTGGAAGGCCTATGTTGCAATTATTTCCGATGTATGGAGAAAAGTGAAAGCCATGATCAAAATTGCTGGCATCGGTTTACAAATGATAAACAGTTGGAGATGGCTATTGATATGAAAAAATCGATAGCCTAATGGTCTTCAGAATAGATCATCAGTCGATTTGCTGACGATGACCAGCTGAAAGAAGCTATTTGTGTTTATTATTTGATGATTTGACATTAGCCGTTTCCAAAGTTAATAAAATTAAGACTTTTTTCTTGTAAATAAAGCATATAAACATTATTTCGTGTTGGTGCGTGCACCGGGTACGAAACGTTTTATTAATTAACGAACGTGTTGTTTTGGCCTAACGCGAAGATAGTAATCATAAGAACTTTAGTGTAAAATTATGAATTTGTTTTTCGAGAAAGTAAAGTCAAAAAACTTATAACATAGCTCCATTTCATCTTAAATATGTGTGATAATACTGCAGACATAGAGATAATCAGTACATGCTCAATATGTAATGCAACCATTAAAAAAAATTACGCACAATGTATATCATGTAGTAAGAAGTATCACCCAAGTTGCTGCACCAAAGTCGAAGGCCTTGTAATCGTAGCGCCAGCATATCCAAATAATGGAAAAGTTTTTTGTTGCCATAAGATTCAAAATATTGTGAAATATTTAAAGGATGAACCAAATAATTATACCAAGCACGATGTTACATCTGATAAAGATGACTTCAATATAGATGGCTTCTTAGAAAAAGATAATATAAGCATAAATGATTTGACTGAAATAACAATAAAATACTAATACTACAAATACTAGGACAAAAAATTTATGGTTTTCCAGCGAACTGAGGAATATAAGAGAAACTCTACTTTTCATAAATGAAGTCCAAATAAGAAACCCATCCATTGAAGTAGCAAATGAATATAAAATGTATCGTAATTATTACAAACACGAAGTGCAAAAAGCTAAACAACAGTATTTTAAACAAAAAATACAAAATTCGGATAATGTATGTAAAACCACTTGGAATATTATAAATGAAGTAGCTAGAAGTAAGAAACCTTCGATAATAAGCAAGCAAAATCTCTGTAAATGACCTAAACGATCACTTTGTTACCATGGGACAAAAAATACAAAACAAGATAAATTCCATTGTCAACCTAGATTCAGCCAACAATTATCTGGAGGATGCACCGCATTGCAAATCATCTCTTTTCTGGAGGCCAACGGATGAAGACGAAATAATACGCATTATCTATCAATTAAAAAATAGTTCTACAGAAGATGTATATGGATCATCGGTACACATTTTAAAACATTGTGCAAAGGCATTAGCTTTACTGATCAATAAAGCATTTTTGGAAGGAGAATATCCAGATAAGTTAAAAGTTGCCAAAGTTGTACCTGTTTTTAAAAAGGGCAACGAGGAAGATCCGAATAACTACAGACCAATATCATTTTTGCCTATTTTTTCAAAAATCTACGAACGGCTTATGAAAGAACGACTTATAAATTTTTTAGAAGAAAGAAATATATTATTAAAAAATCAGCACGGTTTCAGAAGTAAATGCTCGACTTCATCTGCTGTCATTGACATGGTAAATTTCCTATTAGAGAATTTAGATCTCATGCTATAATGTGTGATATGTCAAAGGCTTTCGACAGCGTCAACCATGGAATTCTCTTAAACAAGTTATTTCACTATGGCATTAGGGGGATTCCACTAAAACTTTTTGAAAGTTACTTAGACAATAGAAGACAAAAGACTTGTGTACTGACGACGGAATCTAGTCTACAGCTGATCCCTACAGGAGTACCCCAGGGCAGTATTTTGGGACCCTTATTGTTCTTGATATATATGAATGATTTACCGTTAAATATACCTGTAGAGACCCTGCAATTTGCTGATGACACTACATTCCTACTAAAAAACGCAGATTATGACCTACAACAAGAGATAATAAAAAAAGCTGAGGAATGGTTTAATGCAAATTACTTGAAAATGAATGAAACAAAAAATCTAAATATTACTTTCTATAGCCGAAAGCCGTCCCGTACTCGTGATAATGATCAAGAAAATGTACTTTTGCTGGGTTTTCATTTGGACTACACGTTACGATGGAATGTCCATATCGAATGTCTCGGCAAAATCTTAGCAAAAGCTATTTACGCAATTCGAAGAGCGAGGCAGCTAACAGATGAGTCCACTAGTCGTACAGTGTACTTCGGTCTATTCTACAGTATAATGCAATACGGCCTAGAAATATGGGGAAGTTCGCCTTTCGCTGACCAAATATTTAAATTGCAAAAAAAGCAGTTCGTGCCATAACTCAGGTGGGAATGCGAGAACACTGTGAGCCGTCCTTTATTAAGTTAAAAATCCTGACTTTGCCGTGTGTTTACATCCTGCAGAACTTAGTACGGATTCAAACGAATGCAACAACTTTGCCAACGAATGAAGATATACACAAGTACAACGTTAGAATCAAAGAAAATTTGTACCTACCAGCTATTAAATTAAAGATGGGAGAAACAGGTGCCAGATATTGGTCTTACAGAATTTACAATAAACTACCGAAAAAAATCCGAAACTTGAAGTTAAGTGCATTTAAAAGAACTGTCAAAACGTTTTTAGAACAACAGTGTTTTTACTCTGTACAAGAATTCTTAGACTTTAATGTTATGATGGATTGAGTTCATGTTATATAACACATATTAGGTTTTATTTTGTATTACTATCTCGATTTATTGCTTGTATTACTCTATTATTGCTTCATTGTATGTATTACAACTTTTGTGACGTCAGTGATACACATGGGTGTTTCAAACTGCAATAAATCATTATCATTATCATTATTGATTTCATTTGTTTTTTTTTTTCTAATTTTTCCTTTACCATTAGTTTTTCATTTGATTTGTTTTTCCTGTCTCGTGTAATTCTTTATTTGCTTTCTGTTTTCACTTTTCCTGGCAGTGCTTCTTGGGGGTGGGGAAAGGACGATTTGCTTTCGTTAGGATTAAAAAATTGTAAACAAAAAATCTAAATCTGATTTGATGATCTCACAAAACTGGACAGTTAACCTATTTGGAATCACATCTTACATTCTGACTTCGACTGCCCAAATAAAAGCGGCTGAATGTTGTTCTTCATTATATAAGTTACCGTCTTTTTCTATTAACGATTGAAAGGGAAGAATTAATCTACTTACTGCAAATCGTTGATGCGGTTGACGATTTCAAGTAACAGCGTTTGATTAATTTTTGATATTGTAGCTTCATTCTTGTTTATGACATGAATTACTCGGTGAATAGTTAATCGTGACTTTAATTTTTTAGTGAATAATTAAAAGCTGTTGCATGACTTCTAATTATGAGTATCTTAAGAAGAGCGCTTGTGTTTTAAGGGCATCCATTTTATAAGGCTTAAGCTTTTTGCAAATTTGACGATAAATGAGTAAATTTTTGCAACTATGTTTCCCCGGAAGGTATTAATTTAATTTTGACGTGGACAATTAGTAAATTCCTGTATTTGATAAGTCCTAGTGGACAGAAGGTGAAGGATGCACTCGGGGGCGAGTAGTCCTATATCTTGATGGAAACTCCGCCCTGTAGGTCGATTAGCCTATCCGAGTGTACGGGTGGAGACTCGCGAGAAAAATCTTTTTGGAAAAAAAGAAACCGCAGCCGTGAATGGAGGGCGGTGCGGGTGCGCGGATCGGGTCACCGCACCTGCGGACTAGCATCGGTGGCCACCACCGACGCAACCACCACCACCACCACCCCTCGCGCTATTTTTTCGCGTCCGGCGTGTTTACATTTCAAGCGCGATTATTATTTATTTAAGAGCGTCGGTCTGCCGTTAATATTAGCATTCATGGTCGTACGGGGCGCAGCAAGACGTGTTTTTAAAGGGTTGCTCGCGGTAAGACGTCGCTGCGAGCCCGGGGGTGAGGTAAGAAGACTGTTCGAAGGCGAGTCACGTCGCTGTCGCTGACATGCCGGCTTATAACTTGTATCAAGTAAACCCATAATACTGCTCAGAACGCTGGATGGCGTACGAGAGCCAGGTGACAGTTACGTGCCGGCTGAATTTCCGGCCCCAATTAGAACTTCACGGCGACTTACGAACTCGCGTAAATATCTAAGAAATTGCATCGTTCCTACGTGAACTTACCTCGACCGATGCTCGAGGGCGACATCGAACCCGGTAATGGTCCGGTCGGCGATATTTTCTCGCTCGAAGAAGAGGCAGAACTGCTGGACACGGCCGACACACTTGGAACACCCTCCCTGACGGCCTCCTGAAGGGCACTCGTAGCCCTCGATGCTACGCTAACAGGCTGAAGAATTGTGTACTGCTTACTAACGGCCTCAGGCGATGCTATGGATGATTTGATTGGGGTGATCGTCGAAGGGGGTGGCTCGACTTCCGAAGACGATTTCAACTGCGTTAAATTCGCGTTGGCTTTGTTTTTATCTTCGATGTTCACTATACTCGCCGGGTACCCCACGAAAGTGGCTTCTGCAGGATAAGGACCAAGCGCGGTTAAAGTTTTAGTAGCGCCGGTTTGAGGTGGTCGGAAGGCGGAAGTTGTTGAAAACGGCGAAGCCGTTGAGGTAGCAGGGCGAGGGAACGGATGGTACAAAGACTGCAGATTCGACGCTTCGGGAAATCGAGCTTTATTCTCGTCGTCTTTCTTCTTAACTTTAGTGTCGGGCTTCTCGTCGCTGCTATCGTTTTTATCAGCGGCCGCTTCGGACATGTCGATTTCCAATTCGTTGGAGGAATCATCGACCAGCTCGTTGAAATCTGGCGACTCGTACTGCGTCGGTTCGATTTTGATCGTCTGCTTATTTTTGTTTGGTTTGTTATCCTCGGGCGCGTCCGAAAGATTTTCTTGCTTGATTCTGATGGGTTTGTTCTTTGGGTTGGCGTCCTTTTCGAAATCGTCGTGTTGATCACGTAAAGTGATGACGTCCTTCAGGGAACATCCGTTGTCGTTGCTGCTCGTCGATGAAGATGACGGGGATAGTTTGACGTTCGCCTTCTTTTCGTCGAATAAATTCTCGAACGCGGGCGATTCTTCCTTGTACAAGGACCCCCTGTGTCCGGACCAGCTTCCGGAGAGGCTCTTAAGCGCCGCTTCGGTCTCACGTATCAAGGTCTCGTCGGCAGCTGTTTCGTCTGATGTGGAATTAGCAGTTTTGAGATTCTTCTTCGCAGGGCTGCCGCCCGATGAGTTCGGCAACACCCTCTTTTTCTGGGGCAAAAGCAACAACTTGGGTGAATCTGAATCGCCCTTGTTGTCGTCCCCCTTTTTTCGACGTTTTTCTTCTTTGACGTCGCACATTTCTTGTGATGGTGGCTTCGCAAGTGTCTTGGTGACCGACGTCATGGCTGGAGCATCCAAATCTTCCAGTTTTCTTTTCTTCAACTGCGAAGGAAAACAGAACGTGCTACGGTTCGACCTGCAACACAAAGAAAAGTAAAAAAAAACACTCGTTTAGGCATTATAGATTTTTATCCTAAGGCAATTGGCTAACGCAAATGGCCAAATGACGAGCGGGTAAATTAGTGGGACGATCAAGATTTGAATGAAACAACGGTACTAATGGCCTTAATCAGGGTTTTGCTTTGGAAAAAGTATATGCTTAAGTACAAACTAACTTTGTAATATGGCGTTCGTACAGGGTTAAGTGGTGCGCTAATGTATTTTTAAGTAAACAATTACAATATCTTGAAGCCATTAGTTTCTCTACATTATTTATTTTGTCTAAGTACACAAAAATGTAGGTGTAGATATCATGAAAATTTAATAAATTAAGGCCGCCTTATACTTATACTTTTGGCTTACGCAGACACCAACAGTGTTGCGAAAGATAATTATATATAACAGCCTCCGGCTCGTAAACTTACTTAATGCTAGTAGCAAATGATATTTAGCTAAGTAAAGCTGCGTAACCTTAATAAACAAGAATTAGACATGTATATAAAGTAGCGAATTTAGTCGAGCCTCTCTGGTTCGATGCAAGTGAGTCAGGTCTGAATTAGTGATTATTACATTGACCGCAAACTATCGGAGGTGGCTTTAGACTATTACCATCAGTCCTAGCAAGTTCGGGGCGAAATCCCTGCGCTTCTGCTGCGAGATACAGATAGCTAAAATAAGGACTATCCGGCGGGGTACTCCAAGGATAAACTACTTAATCCGCGCTTACTTCGAGCAGGCTGAGTTCCGAACATCACATTTCTTTGAAAGAGATTTCGAATCGGAAGGTCGAATGCCAAATCCGTACGGATTAAATCATTTAACTTGGGGGGGAGTTTTTCTGTTCTCGCGCACCCTTCCCCTAGCCCGTACACTGTGTGAATTATAGGGTGATTTTATTAAAGGGACGAAAAAATTTTACTCGAAATTTTATTATACTGTGGATATTTTGTTTTAGTGGCGCCGGGCCAAGTTAATTACTTACTAAACGCTCTTACACTCAACCAACCGTGGCACTCATCAGTCTTCGTTCATTTTAAACATGGTTTGATAAGCCAAACTATCGCATTTAATTTTTAAATACAACAATGTATCAGTGTACAATCAGAATTAAAAGTAATGTCTCCCTAATAAGGGGGTTAATCACTTCTGACCGAGTGGGTGGACAAGCGGACAGGCGTGCTTCGAATTCCTGTCGATTCGATGTTTGCTTGATCGTTTGCTTGTTATGTGGATCATGATGGATATTCTAATTATACGGGGAATAAAATTTATTTTAATCAACAAACAAGTTGCGCGAAACATTTCCTTAGAATAAATCCTACATTGTAAATGATTTCACATCGAGGTTTTCCTAATTCACTTTGTAACTTTAAGCATCAAAATTTAACTTGAACTCAAAATACTTACCTTTGTAGGAATAATATACATTTACTTAATGATTAAAATTTGACTTAATTGAGTGATTTGTAATAATAATAATAATAATAAATAATCGTCTTAGATTGTAATTGAAATCAAACCCATCCGGTACTGCTTTAAAACAAATTCAAAGCTACTTTGTTAATAGTTTTCAACATGTCCAAGAATTTAGAAAAAAACGCTTAATTTCGATTTAAAATATAATTTTCGTTGGAATTAATCACTGTGATTGTTCAAAAACAATTGCTGTTAAGTTGGTATTAAGGATAGTTGCCGTACGCTCCACTGTTGCCAATCCTGTCACCCACGAAATGAGAAATTTCCCACGAGTTGGCGACGCTGTAATTGAAAGAATAACAAAAGAATTCCCGAATTGCAGCTGATATTACGTATTCTCAAAACATGGATTTGCTTTGTAATTAATCACTGCGATTGTTCAAAAACAATTGTAGTTAAGTTGGCATTGAAAATAGTTCCCGCACGTCTTCAAAATCGACTTGTCATTGCTCCACTGTTGCCAACCCTTTTACCCACAAGATGAGTAATTACACCACGAGTTGGCGACACTGTAATCGGAAAAATTAAAAAAGAAAATCCAGAATTGCAGCTGATGTTACATATTTTCAAAACATAGATTTGCTTCGAAAACAATTGCGTTAATTAACCGAGTTTCATCTGTTAACCTCAAAATCAGACTTTGACGTATCAGGCTCGTGCGACATATTCAATGCCAACTTGATTACAAGTGGTTTTGAATGGTCGTTGTTGTAACCAGTCTTCCGGCGATTTCAAGAAAAAATTAAGAAAAGCTTGATAGATTAAGCAGCGTTATTGAATTGAAATGGATATCATAAATACAACGAGTGTCTAAATAAAAATTTGGTGAAATAACCAAGAATTTGTGCGCTTGCACCGCCGAGCTGTTAAATTTAACGTCAAAATTCGTTTTTCTTACAAACCACTAAGAAGAAGAAGAAGAAAAGTCCTTTATTTATTTGTTCACTGTTGCCATTTTAGTGATTTTGTCACTAAATCAAGTCACTTTTAGACAAATTTTACTAAATTCACAAACTTAGTGATTTTGTGACCGGTTTAGTGACATTCCTAGTAATTTTCTAATTTAATAATAACTAAATGTCATCGTGATAAAATACAAACCGGTCTAGATGATTCTGTTTGAGTTGGCAGTACTGAATTCTATTTTTTAAATGGTACAACCGGAGTAACTTCCGGTTGTTGATGGTTTGACACTGACAGTCGTTGCTTTACAAGCGTCGCTTCACTTGACATTTCAAATTCAAATTAAAACGCTAATTTTTATTCGCATAACCTACGATCTTGTCGCTGTACACGTTACGTCAGACAAACCAACCACTGTTGCCAACCTTTCGGATTGAAATAACACACCGAAATTACCTCCACATGTCAAAACATGGAGCGGTTTGACACTGACAGCCGTCACTCTTCAAATTCTTCAAACTGAAGCGTGGGTTTTGGTTTAATCATTGTCTTTATAGAGGCTCGATCTTTTTGTTTTTAAGTAGCTCCAATAATAACTTGTAAATTCCATGGAATCCTGTAGCTACGAAAAATTACGAAACACATATCTGGGGTTGCAGGGTTGCAAATAGACGAACAAAAAATGCTCTTAATTGCATTGCCAGTTCAGATAGTTATTCCTGACCCCTTTTTAATTAGCGATGTTCGCCAAGGATAAGAATCACGTTTTTCTTTATCTAAATTTTTTCAAAAACACCATTTTGACAATTCCCGGAAACAGAAAGAAAGCAACGAAGAAGACAACGAAAAAAAGATTCGAAAGTTTTCTTATCTACCATCGATTGTATTTTGTTTCATTACGTTTGGCAGTCGACTGTCTTTTGTTTCTTTTATGAAGAAATAAGTACGAATTCGTTTGGAATTCGAACTTCTTTTGTTATCGCTTTTAATTAATCTTTTTGACGACAAAGTGAAAACGAAAGGTTTCTTTTTATTATAAACAAATCGCGACCACCTTTTGCTTTTGTTAAACAATCAATCGTCTTTTGTTTATGTATTTCAACAAAAACCATGAAACCGTCTTCCAGTTTGATTTATGACATTTGTTATTTTTTGCTAGTGATTATTTAATCTAAATGTTGAGACTTTTCGCTAACGCTTGTTGGCAACAGTGGTCTTATTTTTTTGCTGGAAGTACGAAATTATCTAAGACGTAGAGATGTCGCTTGGAAATTTTTCCACGGCCTACTCGATCAGTTTTTTATTTAAACACTCGTTGTATACAAGTGTTAATTTAATAATAATAATAATAACTAATTTCATTATTTGGTGGTGATATTCCCTCAGGTACAAAAATCGCGTTCTTCTTTATCTACATGTTCGCAGCAAAAACTTCCACTTTGCGGAGGCAGAAAGAAGACAACGAAGAATTAACGATTAACGATCGTATTTTGTTTCTTTATGTTTGGCATTCGATTCAAATTAGAACTTCTTTTGTTATCGTTTTTAATGAATTTTTTTTTGACGTCAAAGCTTTCTCTAACATTTAAATCACGACCATCTCTTGCATTTGTTAAATAATCGATCGTCTTTTGTTTGTTTGTTTTTTTTGGCAAAACCCATCAACTCTAGTTTTCTTCTAGAGTTGTCATGTAATATTGAAGTAGAACATCGAATAAAATCGATCAAACAAAAACATAGTTTGATTTTTCGGCATTTGTTTCTAGTGAGTTATTTTCTCCTTCTATAGTGATAATCACTAAAAAATAAGTGATTATTTAATCATCAAAAATGCTTGTTGGCTACGCTGGATCGATGAAGAAAAAAGTCGCAATTCAATTGGAATTCGAACTTCTTTTGTTATCTAGCTTTCTTCTGGAGTTGTAAATTTAATTGTCATGTAATACTGAAGCCGAACATCGAATATAATCGACTAAACAAAAACAGAGTTTGACTTTTCAGCATTTGTTTCTAGCGAATTATTTTCTGTTTCTATCTTATAATCACTAAAAGAGAAAGTGATTATTTAAACACCAAAAACGTTCAGACTTTTTTGACACTCGTTGGCAACACTGGATCGATGAAGAACAAAGTCGAAATTCTTTCGTCATCGCTTTTTTTTGACGTCAAAGCGAAAAACGAGGCTTTTTCTTACATTTAAATCGCGATCATCTCTTGCATTTATTAAATAATCGATCGTCTTTTGTTTATGTTTTTTTTAATTTTTTTGGCAAAACCCATCAGCTCTAGTTTTCTTCTAGAGTTGTAATTTTAATTGTCATGCAATACATTCGACTAAACAAAAAAACGTAGTTTGATTTTCCGGCATTTGTTTCTAGTGACTTGTTTTCTGCTTCTAAAGTGACAATCAATAAAAAAGTGATTATTTAATCACTGAAAACTTTTTTCTGATGCTTGTTGGCAACACTGGATCGATGAAGAAAAAAAACCAAATTCGATTGGAATTCGAACTTCTTTTGTTATCGCTTTTAATGAACTTTCTTGACGTCAAAGCGAAAAACGAAACTTTTTCTTACATTTAAATGGCCATAATCTTTTGCATTTGTTAAGTAGTCGATCGTCTTTTGTTTATGCTTTTTTTTTGGCCAAACCCATCAACTCTGGTTTTCTTTTAGAGTTGTAATTTTAATTGTCATGTAATACATTCGACTAAACAAAAAAACGTAGTTTGATTTTTCGGCATTTGTTTCTAGTGACTTGTTTTCTGCTTCTATAGTGACAATCACTAAAAAAAAGTGATTATTTAATCACTAAAAACATTTAGGCTTTTTTCTGACGCTCGTTGGCAACATTGGATTAACGAAGAAAAAAAGTCGAAATTCGATTGGAATTCGAACTTCTTTTGTCATCGCTTTTAATTAATTTTTTGACGCAAAAGTAAATCGATCGTCTTTTGTTTACGTTCTTGAGCAAAAACCATCAACTCTAGTTTTCTTCTAAGTGTAATTTTAATGGTCTCTTAATACTAAAGTAGAATTTTGAAATATTTAGAATATTGTTCGACTGAAAGTAAAAACGCAGTTTGATTTTCCGGCATTTGTTTCTATAGTGATAATCACTAAAAAAATGTGATTTTATTTAATTGCTGAAAACGTTTAGACTTTTTCCTGATGCTTGTTGGTAATACTGGATCGACGAAGAAAAAGCCGAAATTCGATTTGAATTCGAACTTCTTTTGTCATCGCTTTTAATTAATTTTTCTGACGCAAATTAAATCAATCGTCTTTTGTTTATGTTTCTGACCAAAAACCATCAACTCTAGTTTTCTTCTAGTAGAAATTTCAATGGTTTCTTAATACCTACTGAAGTGGAAAATTGAAATATATTATTCGACTAAGGCCCGATCTTTCCACCTCCTAATAAATTTATTCAGCGAATAACTTTACGAATCACCATGGAAACAATTCATAAAAATCAAGTTATTTGCCAAATAACGTTATCGGGAACTTTATTAGGAGGTGGAAAGATCGGGCCTAAAAGTAAAAACACAGTTTGATTTTGTTTCTAGTGACATTTTGAGACTAATTGTAAGTAGAAACGCTGTTTGATTTTTCGGCATTTGTTTCTAGTGGAATTTTCAGTGCAATTATTTTCTGCTGCGTCAATGATGACATTTTAGTGATTATTTTAGTCTAAATTTTTGTTAACACTTGTTGGCAATACTGGGGTTTATTTCGTTGCTACTGGCCGCTTTTTTTTCTACAATACCTGTCTAATATTTCTGAGGTTGGTACCTTTTACCCGAATCTTAGGAAATTTCAAAAATTTCTGTTCAATATTCGGGGATAAAAGCAGACTTTCAACAGAAACACTAGAATTTTGACACTGACAGGTATTAGAGGGGAAAAAAAAACAAATTACAGAAGTACGAAGTTATCCGAGACATACAGACCTCGTTTGGAAATTATTCCACAGCCTACTTGATCAGTTTTTTTTTTTTTAATTTAAATTTTGTTTATTTTCCAAACATGTTTTTATCGTTTATGTTTTCGTTTACTTGTCATCTTCGAAGGTGCGGTTGTTTTATAACGGAAAGTCACATTTCGGTCTAATTAAAATTATAAAAAAAAAAAAATTGGTTTTCGTCAAATCATAATTAAAAAGAGCTCCTGACGAAGCCATCAATGAGAGCGAAACGTAGAGCAATAGTGTCAATGTCAATTTTAAGTGTCCGTTTAAAAAGAATTTATTATAAAAAGAAAACGATCTAAAAAATTAAAAAAACAAACATTATTTTAGATTTCTATTTTAAACCAATTCGTTTTCTTTTGTTTTTTAACAAATTTTATCATTCTGCAACATTTCTGCTCGTCTTTTATATTTTATTTGTCATTTTTTTTAAAGACTACTGCAGTTCCAAGTCCACTAACAATGAAATTATTTGAATGATGATGAATTTATGAATGAAAGTAAAATCTGCATTTCAATATTTTTCTCTGCTATTTCATATTTAATTTTTAGATAAAAGCATGAGTTTCTATAATTGAAAATATAATAAATTAAGAGAAAAAAAAATAGAGTAAAAACGACTCAAACCTAGGTTTTTACAATGTTGGATGTAAAAGCTGCAACTGTAATACATATTCGGTGAGCTTTAAGCTAGAATACTGTAACTTTCAGATTTGCATGAGGTGCATAGCATTCTAAAATAGTTTTTACAATACGTATTTGTAACTATAATTTAAGAAATATAAAAAACGGAGCGAAAGCTCGTAAAAGCTCAATAGTCAGGAATGATCTATTTTCAAAGAATTCGTGAAGTTATAATACAAAAAAATGTTCAAGACAATCGAAATAGAAAGTGACTATTTTTAAAATAATTTATAATCGTCTTTTTGACCGTCGATAATTAATTCTTCAACATTTTTGGCAAATTCTTGGAGAATCTGTTCAATATAAAATTAGTTTGATAGATGAATTTTATAAGAATTTTTTAATTTTAATTTTTCAGTGATACCAAGAGATATTCAAATTTAAAAGAAATATTAACAATGCCAAGAGTAGGAAAGAATTTAACTCTGCTACTGCATTTTAACTAAACATATAAAATCCTGCCAAAATTTAAATTCTTACAAATAAAATTGTTAACTTTAAAAAGAAAGGAATTTGAAGGTATTTAAATTTGTTACCTTGCAGGAATAGCTTGAATCATCGTAAAATATTGCACGATTCACTCATTTCATAAAATTTAAAAAAAAATCACAGGCAAATAAAAATTCAACGGCAAGAATTAACAGTGGTAAAGTCGAAGGAAAAAAAATTAAAGCATAGCGTTGAAATCACGCGCGAAACAAATCACAGCTCCGGCGCGTTCCTGAAATCCTCACGCGAATGCGGACCTAGCCTGTGCTTTCAGGAGCCGACGGTGTTTCAGGACCTCACGCACGCACGCGAACAGCAGGAGCACTAACGTGCGTAGACAACACGCACAGCATTGCAACTGCAGCCGCAAGGATACGAGGAGACTGGGGGCGATGCACGCGCGCGCAAACTATAAGAATGCAGCCCTCGACGACGTGGTGGCCACCCCTCGCGATAGGGACCGCTGCTCTGTCATAAGAGTAGCGGCTGCTTTATGTTTTAACCCTCGTCTATTCTACATTTCCCGAAATTAGGGTTGTGGATGCGAAGTAGCTCAACGTTCCACGCATTATCGATAGGAACGATGGTGAGGAAACAGTGCGTTGCATCAAATTTTAAAATTTTCCCTTAAATACCACCACAGTACGAAGCCTACCGCCCCGAAATCAATCCTAGGAACTATAACACACGAATTTCCTCCTGAAGCTTATTTATGTATGTAGAGATTTGAGAGTTGTAATAATAAAATTTTTAAAAGTCGTAAACTCCATACGTCCGCCCTCCCCATAACACCTGCAGGTATGTTTATTTTGAATCGGCAAGAGTTGTAGTGCAGAAGAACGGAGGGCGAGTCGTAAATCTCGTAAAAAGTAGGGCGGCGCAAAAGAAGTTCCGCTAATTCAAAACTGGAAAGTATAAAAATCGACCTACCCCACCAAGTTTCTTTAACTAGTTCATACAAGTTAGAAAGAGAAAGTACAAAGAACGTAAGTGTAATTTGTGTCGGCAAAGTTTCGGACCAACTTAGCGTCAGTTTGAAATTAAAGTGAACTTTTTATGGTCTCGCATGAATTTCGTGAAATCGATATTGTTTACGTTCGGTGGCGGATGAAAAAAATCAGAGGGAGACGTCGAGGACGACGACAGACGCGAAAGGGATCAATATTTTCCGGTCGCTTTTTTTTTTGCCTGCGAATTACTTCCTAATTTTTTAACGCTTTGAGGAGTGCAAAAGTGTTCTCCATTCAACAGCTTGTTTTATTATCTAATTTCGTTTAAGGTTAGAGCATTTCTTTCCCTTAATTGTCTAGGAAGTGACACTTTAGAGATACCATGAATTAAATAACAAAATGTAATTAAAAAAGAAACGTAATATTAAAAATAAAGAAGGAAAACACCATGCTTTTTATTGCGTCAGTAAGAGAGAAGAAGTATCCTTCTATGAAGCAAGGACATTTAAACAAAATGTAAATAACCGTTAACCACTAATCAAATTAAAGCAAAAACTGGATGAGGAGTGTTTTCTTAAATCTGGCGTCGAAGTTGGCCATGAAATTTTAATTATGAACCATCATCATCATCATGACAATTGTTTATATGACACTTGAACTTGCTATACCTAACCTTGCTTTCGACGTTTCGAACTCAACAGCACGTTAGGACGAGACAAGAATGTGATCGACGTAATAAACGAAAAGAGACACATCTGTTGTGACAAACGAAAAAAGACAATAAGAAAATAAGGTTTACAACAAATAATCAAAATTGTGGTGCGTTCACAATGAGCACCTTATCACCGCCAACTTCGGCGCCAAATTATGCAATGAAAACAATTGCAAAAATCGCCATTCACATGTTTTTATTTTCTTAATTGCGTCTATGTGAGTTATTATGACAATTGTAAAAGTCGTTATTAATTTGTTTTTTTTTTCCTTCAAAGTATTAATCAATATGAATTAAGAAAAAAAAATAAATTGAAAAGAAAGCGACGATTGAAATTTTTATTCCGCTTTACTCTTTCCGTTTGTTTTAAATGTAATTTGTTTTTTTTTTGTTTCTTGACATTTGCAAAAGTCGTCATTCATTTGTTTTTTTTTGTTTCTTGACATTTGCAAAAGTCGTCATTCACTTGTTTTATTCTTCTTTTTCAAATATGGTTACGGCTACATGTAAACTGCAACGTCGCTATTCATTTGTTCTTTCTATTTGTATTATTGAAGCGAAAATTGACAATTGTCACTCAATTCCTTTTTTTCCTTTTTCGAATACGGCTACGGCTATATCGCTACGTGTAGCTGCAAAGTCGTCATTCATTTTTTTCTTTTCAGTTTTAGTATGGAAACGAAAACTGACAATTGCAAAGAATGTCATTCGCTTGTTTTTTTAAATTTTTCTAGCTTAGCTGCAAAGTCAATTTTATTATTGACAATTGCAGAAATCGTCATTCACTTGTTTTTTTTTCTGTTTCAATTACGGCTATACGCGTTATTATGACAATTGTAAAAGTCGTTATTAATTTGTTTTCTTCCTTCAAAGTATTAATCAACATGAATTAACAAAAGAAAAAAATTAAATTGAAGAGAAAGCGACGATTGAAATTTGTATTCTGCTTTGCCCTTTCCGTTTGTTTTAAACGTAAAAGTCGTCATTCATTTATTTTTCTTGACATTTTCAAAAGTCGTCATTCACTTGTTTTTTTTTTACTTTCACCAAGAATGGCTATGGCTACATGTAAATTGCAAGGTCGCTATTCATTTGTTCTTTTCACTTGTATCTTTGAAGCGAAAATTGACGTTTGTCACTCACTTGTTTTTTTTTTCTTTTTCAGTTACGGCTGTACGAGTTATTATGACAATTGTAAAAGGCGTTATTAATTTGTTTTTTTTTATCAAAGCATTAATCAACATGAAATAACAAAAAAGGAATTAAATTGACAAGAAAGCGACGATTGAAATTTTTCCGTTTGTTTTAAACGTAAAAGTCGTCATTCATTTGTTTTTTTCTTGATATTTGCAAAAGTCGTCACTCACTTGTTTTTTTTTTCTTTTTCATATATGGCTGTGGTTACATGTAAACTGCAAAATCGCTATTCATTTGTTCTTTTCATTTGTATTATTGAAGCGAAAATTGACAATTGTAAAGTCGCTATTCATTTGTTCTTTTCACTTGTATTATTGAAGGGAAAATTGTAAAAGTCGCTATTAATTTCCTTTTTTCCTTCAAAATATCAATCAACATGAATTGACAAAAGAAGAAAATTAAATTGAAAAGAAAGCGACGATTGAAAATTTTATTTTGCTTTACTCTTTCCATTTGTTTTAAACGTAAAAGTCGTCATTCATTTGTTTTTTCTTGACATTTGCAAAAGTCGTCACTCACTTGTTTTTTTTTCTCAAACATGGTTATGGCTACATGTAAACTGCAACGTCGATATTCATTTGTTCTTTCCATTTGTATAAATAAAGCGAAAATTGACAATTATCACTCAATTCCTTTTTTTCTTTTTCAAATATGGCTATGGCTATATCGATAAATGTAGCTGCAAAGTCGTCATTCATTTTTTCTTTTCAGTTTTAGTATCGAAACGAAAACTGACAATTACAAAGAACGTCACTCACTTGTTTTTTTTTAAATCTTTCTATGGCTACATCGTTACATGAAGCCGCAAAGTCGTCATTCATTTCTTCTTTTCAATTTTATTATTGTAACGAAAATTGACAATTGCAAAAAACGCAATTATATTATTGAAAAGAAATCTGACAATTGTCACTCATTTGTTTTTTTTTTTAATATGGCTATGGTTACATCGTTACACGTAGCTGCAAAGTCGTCATTCATTTTCTCTTTTCAATTTTATCATTGAAACGAAAATTGACAATTGCAGAAACGTTTACTCATTTGTTATTTTTTCTTTTTCAAATTTGACTGTGTGAGTTATATACTACGACAATTGCAACTGTCGCTATTAATTATTAATTAAGAAGAAGAATTAATGAAAAAAAAATTAAATTGAAAAGAAAGCGACAATTGAATTTTTTTTCTGCTCTTCTCTTTCCGCTTGTTTTAAACGTACAAGTTGTCATTCATTTGTTTTTTTTTCAATCTGCTGATTGATACGAATTAATAAACAAAAATTGAAATGAAATTGAATCGAAAATTAAAAAAGAATTATGCTTTTCTCTTTTCGTTTGTTTTAAACGTAAAAGCCGTCATTCATTTGTTTTTTTCTCTTCAATTGAATCGACAATAAAAAATATATTATTTACACGTCTCCTTTCGCTTTTCTTTAGATGAGAAAGCCATTGAAAATCAAAATTATTTTTAAAAAATTATGAAACGAAAACTGACATTTGCAAAAGTCGTCATCACTTGTTCTCTTTTTCTTTTTCAAATATGGCTTTGGCTACATGTAAACTACAAAGTCGCTATTCATTTGTTCTTTTTATTTGTATTATTGAAGCGGAAATTGACAATTGTCACTCACTTGTTTTTGTTTTCATATATGACTATGGCTATATGTAAACTGCAAAGTCGCTATTCATTTGTTCTTTTCATTTGCATTATCGAAGCGAAAATTGACAATTGTCACACACTTGTTTTTTTTTCTCAAATTGGCTATAGCTACATTGTCCCATGCAACTGCAAAGTCGTCATTCGTTTTCTTTTTTAGTTTATTATTGAAACGAAAACTGACAATTGCAAAAAAAACGCAATTATATTATTGAAAAGGAAACAAACAGCTGTCATTCACTTGTTTTTTTTTTTAAATATGGCTGTGGCTACATCACTACATACAGCTGCAAAGTCGCCATGCATTTTTCCTTTTCAATTTTGTTATTGAAACGAAAATTGAAAATTGCAGAAACGTTACTCACTTGTTATTTTTTGCTTAATTAATTTTTCTCTTTCAATGATTCTGTTGAATTAAGAATAATTATTTTACTGACGAGGCCCCAGATAGGACCGAAACAGCTGTACAGAGGATGCTCTAGGAATGCACTGCAATTAAAACCGACTTGCAACAAAATTAAAAAGAAAATTAAAGTTATGAAACGAAAACTGACAATTGCAGAAATCGTTATTCACTTGTTTTTTTTTCTTTTTCAAGTATGGCTACAGGAGTTACGTGACAATTGCAAAAGTCGTTATGAATTTGTTCGTTTTTCCTACAAATGAAATGGAAAAGAAAGCGACAATTGAATTTGTTTTCAGCCTTTCTCTTTCCGTTTGTTTTAAACGTAAAAGTTGTCATTCATTTGTTTTTTTTTTCTTCAATCTGTTAATCGATACGAATTGATAAATAAATAGTGAAATGAAATTGAATTGACAATTTAAAAAATTGTAATTTACTTGTCTTCTTTCGATTTTCTTTAGACGACAGTAATTATTGCGAAAGTCAATGAAAATTAAAATTATTTTTAGAAAATGTGTAGCGAAAAAAATGTATAAGACGAAAAATAACAATTGCAAATATCGTTATTCACTTGTTTCTTTTTTTTTTCAATTGCAAAAGACGTTATTAATTCGTTTTTCTTCCTTCAAATTATTTATTAATCAACATGAATTAACAAAAAAAAAAATTGAAAAGAAAGCGACAATTGAAATTTTTATTCTGCTTTTCCCTTTCCGTTTGTTTTAAACGTAAAAGTCGGCATTCATTTGTTTTTTTTCTCTGCAATTCAATTTATGCGTTTCCTTTCGCTTCTTTAGACAAGAAAGTCACTGAAAATTAAAATTATATTTAAAAATTATGAAACGAAAATTGACATTTGCAAAAGTCGTCATTCACTTGTTTTTTTTTTTATTTTCAAATATGGCTATGGGTACATGTAAGCTGCAAAGTCGCTATTCATTTGTTCTTTTCATTTGTATTATCGAAGCGACAATTGACAATTGTCACTCACTTGTGTTTTTTTTTTCAAATATGGCTATGGCTACATGCAGCCTGTAAAGTCGCTATTCATTTGTTCTTTTCACTTGTTTTATTGAAGCGAAAATTGACAATTGTCACTAACTTGTTTTCTTTTTCTTTTTCAAAGATGGCTATGGCTACATGTAAGCTGCAAAGTCGCTATTCATTTGTTCTTTTCATTTGTATTATCGAAGCGACAATTGACAATTGTCACTCACTTGTGTTTTTTTTTTCAAATATGGCTATGGCTACATGCAACCTGCAAAGTCGCTATTCATTTGTTCTTTCCACTTGTTTTATTGAAGCGAAAATTGACAATTGTCACTAATTTGTTTTCTTTTTCTTTTTCAAAGATGGCTATGGCTACATGTAAGCTGCAAAGTCGCTATTCATTTGTTCTTTTCATTTGTATTATCGAAGCGACAATTGACAATTGTCACTCACTTGTGTTTTTTTTTCAAATATGGCTATGGCTACATGCAACCTGTAAAGTCGCTATTCATTTATTCTTTTCACTTGTTTTATTGAAGCGAAAATTGACAGTTGTCACTAAATTTTTTTCTTTTTCAAAGATGGCTATGGCTACATGTAAGCTGCAAAGTCGCTATTCATTTGTTCTTTTCATTTGTATTATCGAAGCGACAATTGACAATTGTCACTCACTTGTGTTTTTTTTTTTAAATATGGCTATGGCTACATGCAACCTGTAAAGTCGCTATTCATTTATTCTTTTCACTTGTTTTATTGAAGCGAAAATTGACAGTTGTCACTAAATTTTTTTCTTTTTCAAAGATGGCTATGGCTACATGTAAGCTGCAAAGTCGCTATTCATTTGTTCTTTTCATTTGTATTATCGAAGCGACAATTGACAATTGTCACTCACTTGTGTTTTTTTTTTTTAAATATGGCTATGGCTACATGCAACCTGTAAAGTCGCTATTCATTTATTCTTTTCACTTGTTTTATTGAAGCTAAAATTGACAATTGTCACTAACTTGTTTTCTTTTTCTTTTTCAAAGATGGCTATGGCTACATGTAAGCTGCAAAGTCGCTATTCATTTGTTCTTTTCATTTGTATTATCGAAGCGAAAATTGACAAGTGTCACCCACTTTTTTTTTTTTAATATGGCTATAGCTACATGGCCACATGTAGCTGTAAAGTCGTCATTCATTTTTTCTTTTTAGTTTTATTATTGAAACGAAATTGAAATTGAAATCGACGCTGTGAAATGACGCCGACGTTTCGGATATACATATATAATTCACTTCCGATTTTTTATGTTAAGTGGCGCCAGCTGAGAAATACTTGAACCAAGAAATCTAGTAGGTCGTGATTTTTCTAATAAATAATGGTTATTTTTCTCAATTTTTTTCATTTCCGCTCGACGTTACTATCGTCGTTATTATCAAAAGAATACGCATTTAAATTTAATTAAAATTTTAAATATTTGTTATTTTGAGATCTTAGACAAGTAAAAATCTAAGGAATTAAATTAATAAGTTTAAAAAAATGATTATAATCACGCAGTTTTTTTTTCTTCTCGAGTAATAATCGTACTTATCCAATTTGAGTTCATACATAAAACATAAAAATTCATGGAGTTTTGAGTGGCCCGACTTTTTTCGTTCTCCCTTGCTTTGGAAAAGGGGCGAAAGCCGCAACGGGCTCATGTCAGTCATTCAGCATTACGCCGCTTCACAAACACACGGTTTAATCTTTTTTAAAGAGGGTAGGGTTTAGTTTCCTAATTAAGAACCATTTAAAATGTCATTTTTCTGTTTGGCTTTTCCGGCGTAATTGTATTTAATTTTTTCCAGCTTTTTAACCCGAATTAAGTGCAGGTGTCTTGTAACGGTATAATTTTAATTCGCCGGCTTTCCGACCTCCGATTTTTCATTGCGCTTTTCCTTTGCAACTTTTCGAAATATCGAAATTGGATCAATCACGTGAGTATCTTGGGGATATTTTGCCGAAGCGTTTAATTGTCATCCGATTGAAATTTGCAATTTGGAGATGGCTTTTTGAGCGGCGTTTACCGATACGCTGGGAAACTATTTAATTAATGTTCGACTATTTGGCAGAAAACGTTTTTATGGCCGCCTATATTTTTAATGAAATTTTAATCAGAGCCCTGAGCTGTCAGTGCATAAAATGTGTGTAAAAGTGTTCACTTTTCATTTCCTCCGCGACGAGGGTTGCTCAAGGGTGCATGCATGTGAGCATAACAGCCACTGTCTGGACCGAGTTTTGAATTTTGAACCCCCACATTAGATTAAGTTCGCGTAAACACATCGCACGTAAAGCGCGCGTTTCAATTTCATTGTTTTATTTTGTGCGTTATAAACGTTTCACGTGCCGATTATTTTTTTATTACGCTATTCCACGCGAGCGTTTCAAAGTATAATTAATCACATAATAATAATTAGTTCAGTAAAAATTGTTTTGAAAACTTGTGAATAACGCGACGAAGAGGTATTACCATATTTAAAACGCAATTTTTTTAACATATTAATAGTACCTCTTAAAATTACACATGGAACAAGTATGGGTTAGTTTTCATGTTTTTTTTTAATTCAAATCTCTTTTATTTAGAACTCCGGGAATGCTGAGAAATGTATTGGAAACGATGTATTCAGCCAAATGTGTTATTGTGTCACAGAAAGAAAGACAATGTAGTCACAGAAGTTGTAAATTCTGCTCTTGCTACAGCCGAAGGGTTCTTTCATGTCATGTGATAGGCAATCTAGGATGATTAAAGTCCTCCTCATTCTGTGACATTATTTTTGGTTGCGTTGTGCCAACTTTCAAAAGATAAACATAACACCGACCTTTTTAATTTTCTTTTATTTGGGGTTCTCTTAACTTAATTGTAACTAAATACCGTGGCTCTCCACAATTTCCGAGTATCACGTGACCAAACTAAAAATTGTATCGCGCAGTTCGCGACATTGTAAGAAATTTATCGTGTTAGTGAAGAAAAAGTAACCAAAATGACCATACATTTGGTTCACGTATTACTTTGTAATAGAGATCAGCATATTTTAACTCACTCATGCTCATCACTACAACTCACGCACACTCACACCACCATTTGGAATTATTGTGAAATTACCAATAAACTTTATAACAATATTTGCTAGTGCATATTTAAAACAAAATAATTTGAAGTTTTCTTCTCTTTGCATTATTATAACTGAGTATTCTATTTTCTCTTTAAGAATTTAAGAAGCTAAAAATTAAGATGAGAACAAAAGACGTACCAGAGATGTCGATTTAAAAAGCGGGATTTAGCCTGAAAAAATTTAATTAAAAAAATATAACAAAAACAAAAGACGGTTGCCAGATTTCAAACTGAAGAGTACGGAAAAATATTAATTAATTTGAAGATTATTAAATTATTATTATTATTATTAAGAAACGATGAAAATAAAAACAAAAGACGATCGGCAGGCTCCGAACAAAAAAGCGAAATTCAGTTCGAAACAAAAAATTATAGAAAAAAAAAAAAAACAAAAAATTTCGATTTAAAATAAAATTAAGACAAAACACGGTCGCATTTAGTTTCCTATATTTCCCAAATTTCGCCAAATTACAGAAAAAAAAACAAAAAATTTCGATTTAAAAGAAAACAAAAACAAAATACAATCGCTAGATTTCGATTTAAAAAGAGAGTTTCAGAAATAAATTACAAAAACAAAAGATGATCGACCAGCGTAATTCAATTTGAAACAAAAATGAAAAAATTAATAGAAAGTTTCGATTTAAAAGAAAGCCGAATTCGGTCTGAAAAAGTCACCAAAAACTAAAACAAAAACGAAACACGATCGCCAGATTTCATTGAAAAAAAAAATGAAGAATTAAAATAAGTTAATGAAAACAAAGATAAATTACAAAAATAAAAGACAACTAACGAAATTCAATTTTAAAAAGAAAATTATAAAAACAAAACAAAACCACTCTCACTTTATTCACGTACTCACGTGCACTTTACTCACGTACACTTTGTTTCAACCATTCGAATTAAAATGGAAAATTCTAATAAATAGTCTCGTCACGCACGCCCGCCACAATAACTCACGCACGCTCACTCTATTCTCACTTTATTCTCATACACTCTTTATCAACTAATTCTAATTAAATGGAAAATTCTAACAAATAGTCTCGTCACGCACGCTCACCACAACTCACGCACACTCACTCCATCCTCACCTACAATCTCTTTCTAATTAAAATGGAAAATTCTAACAAGTAGCTCGTCACGCACGCTCACCATAACAACTCACGCACATTCACACCATTCTCACTTTACTCACGTACACTATTTTCCACTAATTCTAATTAAAAAGGAAAATTCTAAAAAAACCTAATGTAACAATGAGAATACTCACTGACGTATACTCACTCCATTCTCACTTTACTCACGTACACTTTGTTTCAACTAATTCTAATTAAAACTGAAAATTTTAATAAAGAGTCTCGTCACGCACGCTGACCACAACTCACGCACACTCACTCCATTCTCACTTTACTCTCGCACACTCTCTTTCAACTAATTCTAATTAAGTTGGAAAATTCTAACAAATAGTCTCATCACGCACGCTGACCACGACAACTCACGCACACTCACTCCATTCTCACTTTACTCAGGTACACTTTCTTTCAACTAATGTTAATTAAAATGAAAAATTCTAAAATCTAATGTAATTATAACAATAGGAATACTCACTCACGCACACTCACTTCATTCTCATTTTACTCACGTACACTTTGTTTCAACTAATTCTAATTAAAACGTAAAATTTTAATAAATAGTCTCGTCATGCACGCTCACCACAACTCACGTACACTCACTTCATTCTCATGTACACTCTTTTTCTAATAGTCTCGTCACGTATGCTCACCACAACAACTCACGTACGCTCACTCCAATCTCACTTTACTCACATACACTCTCTTTCAACTAATTTTAATTAAAATGGAAAATTCTAAAATCTAATGCAATTATAACAATGGGAATACTCACTCACGCACACTCACTCCATTCTCACTTTACTCACAAGCACTCTCTTTCAACTAATCCTAATTAAAACGGAAAATTCTAGCAAATAGTCTCGTCATGCACGCTCACCAAAACTCACGCACACTCACTTTATTCTCACGTAAACTGTCTTTCTAATTAAAATGGAAAATTCTAACAAATAGCCTCATCACGCACGCTCACCACAACAACTCACGTACACTGACTCCATTCTCACTTGACTCATGTACACTCTCTTTCGATTATTCCTAATTAAAATGGAAAATTCAAACAATTAGTCTTGAAGCTCACCACGTCAACTCACGTACGTTCACTCCATTCTCACTTTACTCACGTTCACCGTCTTTCAAGTAATCCTAATTAAAATGGAAAATTCTAACAAATAGTCTCGTCACGTACGTTCACCACAACTCACGCACACTCACTCCATTCTCATGTATACTCTCTTTCTAATTAAAATGGAAAATTCTAACAAATAGTCTTGTCACGCACGCTCTCCACTACAACTCATGCACACTCACTTCATTTTCAATTTACTCACTTACTCCCTTTCAAGTAATCCTAATTAAAGTGTTAAATTCTAAAATCTAATGAGAATACTCACTCACGCACACTTACTCCATTCTCACTTTACTCACGTACACTCTCTTTCGATTAATCCTAATTAAAATGGAAAATACTAACAAATAGTCTTGTCTACGACAACTCACGCACACTCACTCCATTCTCACATTACTCACGTACACTCTCTTTCAACTAATCCTAATTAAAATGAAAAATTCTAAACTCTAATGTAATTATAACAGTGAGAATACTCACTCACGCACATTCACGTCATGAATGTGATTGTTTGTTTAAGCTCGATCACGTAGGGTCACGACGTGACACAACGTAACACGCGTGAACTCACGTCACGCGCCCAACACTACTTTGTAATTACGATGTTCCAGATTTATTCTAGAGCTTGTTTTAAGAAATTACATAAAGATTAGGATTAATTGGTAGAGTTATGCCAGTAAATAGATGAAACCACGGTACATCACCAAATACTGTATTCTCACATGTGAGGAGAAATGCCTTTGGGGAAACATAGGAATATTACAAATTCGAAAGACACAAATCACGCGGCGATTTTTGAACGACGTCCCCATAATTAGAAAAGTCCGGGCCGATCGGATCTCACATATCGGAGCGAGTAGGTGAGATGGCATAAATCTGAGTATATTTACTGCCGGTTCATAGATCGGTCTAAGATATCTCGTATGCCGGATTTCTTAGCACTGTCAGGTCCATATATCACCCAGCGTATCACGTCTGGACGATAAATCAGTACCTAGATGGGGCCGGCCGACGATAGCTTGCACACACACGTTGCTGTGACATCTTTGCTTGTAAATTTCTTTCGCCTTATAATCATGTGTGTGTGTGTGTATGCCCGAGAAAGTAGAACAAAGAGTACGTTTAAAAAAAATAAATTGTTGAGCGCGTATGGTTTAGAAAAAGTAGGGATGCTAGGAGAACTCTATCAGAATTTTGCGAGGGACGGGTGGTTAAGAATGACGAAGAATTAGCAAAGAGGTTAATAAGATACATATAAAATCTTGAAATGGAGTTACGAATAACACACAAAATCAGGACGATATCATACATGATACTGGATACAGAGGCGGACGAATTTTCGGACTTTGGCGTTCGATGGATAGACTATGGGCGATGTGCACGACCACATGACTACTAGCTATGTCATAAATTTGCATCGAGTCCAGTCCTCTTTTGTGAGGTTTATACCGGAAATTCCGATTACACTTCCCCTATCGTGATTTTCTTAGATTCGTCCACTCTATCATGTTTGTTTAGGATTGCCTAATGCCGGTTTCTTTGATGAGTCACCTTGGAGACTGTTCGATGATGTAATTTGCTGCTGATATTCTTGGAATGCAGTTTTCTTGCAACGGACGTCTTTTGTTTGATTAAATTGGGACGGCTATGATTTTTCTCGCTCCTCAAATTTTCGTAACGTCATCGACAAAAGACAACAACAATCATCGAAATTCGAGGGACAAAGAAAAATCAGATGCGTCAGAATCTGATCGAACTTTAAACAAGAGGCAATCAAAACGCATGCGAGAATTTGAGAAATAATTTGATAAAAGTCGGAAACGTCAGAATCTGATCGAAGTTTAAATTTAAGTCAAAAATTAAAAAAAAAAAATGTGAAAATCATTTAAGAGAGATTCGAGAGAATCAGAATCTGATCATCGAATTTTTAAACAAAAGACAAGATATCAGATAAGTACGCCAGAATCTGATTAAACTTTAAACAAACGACGAACGAAACAGAAACCAAAATTTCGAGAACAATTTCATAAAGATCAGAAACGCCAAAATCTGATCGGAATTTAAACCAAGAAAACATAAAATAATTTGGAAATATCGATTGAAAGATTTAGAAATTGGCAGCTTATTGAAATTTAAACAAAAGACGATCGAATTTAACGTGGACAGAAATTGAAAAAAAATTAAATGAACAACATTTAAACAAAATACAATCGAATTTAAGGGAAAAAAACTATGAATATCGATTTTAATGCGAAGAAAAAATTGTGAAAATCAAAATCGTTTAAGAAAGATTCCAAAAAATTAGAATCTTTTAATCATTGAGTTTTTAAATAAAAGGCGATCAAAACAATTTTTTTTTCGCGTTAAAATCGACCGTCTTTTGTTTAAATTTTGATAAAATTGTGAATCTTTATATTTTTCATTCGATATTAGTAATTTTTTCGCTTAAATTCGACTGTTTTCGTTTAAATTTTATTTTCCGTCGATTTAAATTTTCTCAATTTCTATCCGCGTCAAATTCGATCGTCTTTTGTTTAAATTTCTATAAGTCGTCGATTTCTAAATCTTTCATTCGATATTCGCAAATTATTTAATATTTTTTTGGTTTCAATTCGATTGCATTTTGTTTAAATTCCGATCAGATTTTGGCGTTTCTGATCTTTATGAAATTGTTCTCGAAATTTTGGCATTTGTTTCGATCGTCTTTTGTTTAAAGTTTAATCAGTTTCTGACGTACTTATCTGATATCTCGTTCCTCGAATTTTCGTGTTGCTCTCGATCGTCTTTTGTTTAAAAATTCGATGATCAGATTCCGATTCTCTCTTAAGTGATTTTCACGAATTTTTATTTTTATTTTTGATTTAAATTCGATCGTATTTTGTTTAAACTTCGATCAGATTTTGACGTTTCCGACTTTTATGAAATTGTTCCTCAAATTCTCGTATTCGTTTCGATCGTCTTTTGTTTAAACTTCGATCAGGTTCCAACGCATCTGATTTTTTTTGGCCCCTCGAATTAGTTTCGACTGTCTTCTGTTTCGATCATTGTCGAATTGGTTTCGATCATCTTTTGATTCGATAATTGTCGAATTGGTTTCGATATTCTTTTGTTGTTGCGATGATTGTCGTTGTCTTTTGTCGATGACGTTGCGCAAAATTGGAGAAACAAGAAAATCAGAGACGTCCCAATCTAATCAAACGTTAAACAAAAGACAATTTCAGATTATAATTCTCTCGAATCATTCTTAAAAGATTTTCACAATTTTTTAAAAATTTTTGATTAAAATTCGATCGTATTTTGTTCCTCAGATTTTCATGTAGCTCTCGGTCGTCTTCTGTTTAAAAATTCGATGATCAGATTCTGATTCTCTCATAAGTGATTTTCACTATTTTTTTATTTTTATTCCTGGTTTAAATTCGTTTGTACTTTGTTTAAGTGTCGATCAGATTTTGACATTTCTTGTTGTTCCTAAAATATTCGCATTTGTTTCGATCGTCTTTTGTTTAAAAATCCGATTATCTGATTTTGTTTAAATTTCGATAAAATTGTCAATATTTATTTATTTTCAAATTAAAAGTTTCCAAAGTAAAAGTTTCTTTATCTTCATAAATCAATTGTTAGCAAATCTTCCTCCTTTTTCTTGAGTTATCTTTTTATGTTTTTCTTTACATTTTCTGCATTTTTGTTTTATCCTTGTTAGCAGTACGAAACATGAAACGGAAACAAAGTTAAATTTAAAGTTCAACCCATTTTCCCACTATCCTGCTTTTTCTTTCATCATTTCTTCTCTTTTTTTATGTGCGCAGTCTTAATTAATTTCAATTTCTTTCTTCCTTCTATACGAAACATGATGAACATAGAAACAGACACTATTTAGAAAACCCTTACCATATTGTTTTCTTTCCTTGTATATGCATCTTTTCGTTTATCTTTGCTTATGTTATCTTCATTTATTTTACTTTGTCGCTCGAAATTAATAGTAATCGCTTTTAGCGCTGTCAACTCAAAACTCAGATAAGTTTTCGAAAACGGTTTCCATCGATCTAATTTTTCTTTTTTAGTTCTTTCTTCGTTTATCATTTGTCGTTCTTCTTCGTCACGTCAACTGAAAAGTTTTCAGAATTTAACCGTCGAGTAATTTCGAAGGTTCTTATTAAACCAGATCACTCTCTTCCTGAATTCGGGTTGGAAACTTCCTGAAATTCGGTTGGTGGTATATTTTTCATTGCGGTCGTATTTCCGGCCGCAGGGTATTTACACAGATTTGATTGTTAATCCGGTGCGTGAACGATGTTTCCGTGTGAGGATGATCGCGGTAATAAGAAGCTGGCAGGTGAGCGTCCCGGCGCTGCTCGTAAATCAGAGCAACATGGCGTCGGCGGCACAGCATGCACATGGCACGGTTCTGCACAGTTCTTATCGCCCCCCGACGAGACTTTCGACAAATTAGTCATCAGTTTCGCCGGTTTCCTTTCCTTCGCCTTTCTTTATCGCGTCGCAGGCAAATGCGGACGCCGGTATTTATGCATTCGCCGGTTTTTATTGCGCACCGACAATATGTCACGTAGAAAACGCCAGATAGCGGCGAATAACCGTTATTACCGGCGTACCTGACTGCTGAGAGCGGAACGTTATTGTGGCTTCTGTAATGTGCTCCGCATAACTGCTTTATCCTTTTACGTGTTCCCATATGTATGAATTTATATGAAGTTTTAGCACTATAAATATTCCGCATTAAGTGTCTGCTCACGCCATCTTCTTTAAGAGCAACATGTTTTCAGAGTTTCATTTTCAAGGTATTCAAAAAGGATAACTTCATTACACACGCACATTCAGTTTACTAGCAGTTACGCTGGGGCGAACAAACGGCGTCTTATTTATTTACTTCTTACGTATTTTGGATAAAATTAGAAAGTTGTAAGAAATCGGTATTTTGGAAATCGTAGCTTAAACTCGATAGAATGATCGCCCACCTAAAAATAATAATATAAACAAACTTCACAACGATTTGCTTTTTCAAAGGCTTTACCGTCATGAGTTATGAGTGACCTTTACAATAAAACTGCATCCGAAGCTGTAAATCATTAAGTATTCACCGAGGTGACTCATCAAAGAAATCGGCATTATGCAAGCCTAAGCAAACATGATAGAGTGGACGAATCTAGGAAAATCACGATCATCTAATAATCACTGAGGTGACTCATCAAAGAAACCGGCATTATGCAAGCCTAAGCAAAGTAGACGAATCTAGGAAAATCACGATCATCAAATAGTCTCCTAAGTGGCTCATCAAAGAAACCGGCATTATGCAAGCCTAAGCAAAGTAGACGAATCTAGGAAAATCACGATCATCAAATAGTCTCCTAAGTGGCTCATCAAAGAAACCGGCATTATGCAAGCCTAAGCAAAGTAGACGAATCTAGGAAAATCACGATCATCAAATAGTCTCCTAGGTGGCTCATCAAAGAAACCTGCATTATGCAAGCCTAAGCAAATATGACAGAGCAGACAAATCTATGAAAATCACGCTCATCAAATAGTCACCTAGGTGGCTCACCAAAGAAACCGGCATTATGCAAGCCTAAGCAAACATGATAGAGTGGACGAATCTAGGAAAATCACGATGATTCGTAGGGCACATGCAAGCTTTTTCGTGATCAGATTTTCCAGTATTAACCATATAAAAGAGGGCCTATAAGTTGAACTCGATAGAGGTGACTCATCAAAGAACCCGGAATTATGTAAGCCTGAGCAAAGTGCAAGTGTCCAATTTAATCGGAATTTCCAGTATAAATCATATAAAAAAAGGACTGGGTCTGATGCAAAGGTATCACACAGATAGTAGTCGTCTGGTCGTGCACATTACCCATAATCCGTAGACGTAATTAACTTTCATCGATTGTCATAGTGTCTGACCAAGCTCCGAAAATCAGTCTGTCTCCCTGTACCTTGAATCATGGTTTGGTGAATATTTAATATATTTGCCCATGTTATAAAGACTAACAACTGCTGTTTCTGTTTCATTCTTGCCATAAAACTGTATTTGGAGAATATCAGCTGCAAATTAATGCAGACATTAACACCTACATTTCAGCAATGCTTACAGTATTTGAATATATTACAAACAATTATAAAAATAACGTTAAAATAGTTATAGCCGGCGATTTTAACGCTGACCTAATGAAGGAAGCAAAAGAATTTGTCGAAATTCGCAATACTTTCCTTACATATGGCCTTCAACATACTATAGAGACTTATACAAGATGCACACAAAATTCCAGGTCGTGTATTGATAACATCTACACAAATATCTGTGATTATAAAGCGGTGTCATTCCCAGCGGCACTCTCTGATCATGATGCGCAGATGCTATCGATACAGAACTACAATGTTGGAGATACAACACTGAAAAAGAGAATGTTTTCGCAACGATCATATGAGAGCTTCAGGAATTTACTTTCTCAAGAAACATGGAGAACAATATATGGTGAAACAGACGCAAACTTAAAGTATGACAATTTTGTTGAAATAGTAAAAGTTTATTTCGACAAATCTTTTCCACTCAAAATTATTCTGGAAAAAAAGCACAAAGTCATCAATCTATCCCAAGAAATCCAAGAAATAAGAAATACCTACCATTTCATACATGAAGCTTATGAAAAAACTCGAGATGAAGACATCAAAAATACATAAACAACTACAGACGGTTTTACTTCAAATGTATTGATGAAGAAAAGAAAAAGAGAAACTTAGACATAATCAAAAAAGCACACAACAAGACCAAAAGTATTTGGAACATCATTAAAAGAGAATTGAACCTACATAAAATTCACCACACAGAAGGACCATCCAGTGAAGAATTAAATGAATTCTTTTGTAACACCGGCCCAGAATCAGTGAAGACCTTGCCTGTACCGACATATACGTACGACAAAAATATGATGCAAAACTCACCTGTCACTTCTCTCTACTGGACACCAGTCACTACGAGTGAGATTGAAGACATAATCAGAGGACTCAATCCGTCAGTAACACCGGACATCTACGATATGAATGTCAAACTAATTCAGAAAGTGAAAGAATATTTATCACAGCCACTTGTGGATATCATTAACACGTGCATGATTGAAGGAGTTTTTCCCCAGAAAATGAAAAGAGCTAGAATTATACCCATCTACAAAAAAGGTGATCCAATGTCTCCTGGCAATTACAGGCCAATATCTATATTACCAGTGTTTTCAAAAATTTTCGAAGCGGTTCTTTCAAAACGGTTACTAGAATTTCTAGATAAGCATGATTGCATATGTGATAATCAATATGGTTTCCGGACTGGAAAAAGCACCACTGATGCCGCTGTGTCCATTGTTAACTTCGTATGCGAGGCGTTAGAAAACCGAGAAATATGCAAGGCAATCATGTGTGATCTAAGTAAAGCATTCGATTGCGTACAACATGATATTTTCCTTGATAAGATGAACCATTATGGGATAAGAGGTAATGCTCTAAAATTAATCGACTCCTATTTAACGAACAGAGAGCAACTGGTTGACTTTTTGGGCGAAAGGTCACAACTATGTAAGAACACATACGGAGTGGCTCAAGGTTCATTGCTAGGACCATTATTCTTCACGATTTTTATTAATGACCTTCCAGCAAACATCTCGGAATATACAATATTATATGCAGACGACACAACACTTTTGGTGAAAGATCGAAACAAAGTAATCGTAAAGCAAAAAGCAGACTCTGCCTTTAATGAAGCATATGAATGGTTTTCAAGCAACCGATTAAGTCTAAATAAGGATAAAACCGTAAAAATAAATTTTACCAGTGACAGACGGTCTGAATTAGACAATTTAGGCAGCGCTTGTTTCCTTGGCCTCAATCTCGACAGCAGAATGACTTGGAAAACCCACATAGATGTACTATCCATCAAACTCTCTCAAGCTATATTTGCTATTAGGCGAATTAAACATCTCATTGATCCCGAGGCTGCAATTACTACATATTACGCAATTTTCCATTCAAGAATGATATATGGACTAAAGGCATGGGGAAAATCTGCTCATACTAAGAACATCTTTACCCTACAAAAGAAGGCCATAAGAGCCATAGCTGGTGTAAGCTGGAATACCCATTGTAAACCCTACTTCAAAAAATTTCGAATCCCAACTCTCCCAAGTGTCTACTTAATAATCCAATTGATAGCTGCAAAACAGGAATGTCCTTCACTAACAACTAGAGGTGAAGAAATGCAATATACTTTAAGAAACAATCACAAAATTAGTATCCCAAACCACAGAATAAAAACTACCGAAATCCAACATCACCACCTAAAAATCCTTAACAAAATTCCGAAAACGTGGAGAAACCAACCCATGAACTTATTCAAGAAAACCCTGAGGGAATTCTTCAATGAACAGTGCTTCTACAGTACCGAAGAATTTATGGACTTTAAATTTGTCTAACTTTGAATTAAACATGTAATATTTAATACTTATATGCAATTTTGACCTTACTGTACTAGTTTTCTTGTTTTCTTTTGTACGGTACAAATAAAATTATTATTATTATTATTATTACATCATTGAAGAGTCGCCAAGGTGACTCATCAAAGAAACCGGCATTATGCAAGCCTAAACAAATATGGTAGAGTGGACGAATCAAGGAAAATCAGGATGACTCATAGAGCAAGTGTTCCACACGCAAGTATCACGGTTTGGTGAGCGAACATTTAATTTATTTGCCAATCAGCTATAAAAACTGACAACTGCTTTATTTGATGTGCAAAATGCTGCTTCTGTTTCACGATCGAAGCAAATGCGAAAATTCCAGATTGTGATTCTCTCGAATCATTCTTAAATGACTTCGTTTATCTCTGATTTTCTGCGCGCTAATTTCGATCGTCTTTTGTTTAAAATTCGATAAAATTGTGAATTAAAAAAAAAATTCTTTCGATATTCACAATGTATTATTATTGTTTTGTTTAAATTCTGTGGCCTCTTGTTTAAATTTCGATCAGATCCTGATGATCCTGATTTCCTTTTTGAATCGCCTGTGAGTGTTCGCATCGGTTTCGATGCTTTTTTTATTTAAAATTCGATCAGAATCTGATACATCTGCGTCAATGATTTTAAAATAATGTTTACTGGTTGCTGACATATTTACGCACTCTCGTTGATTTGAAACCTTTATGGATTTGTTTTTTTTGGGGGGGGGGATTTCTTTTAGAATTGTGATTTTACTGCTCGTAGAAAAAAGAAAATAATAAAGTTAAAGTTAATTGAATTGTCTTCTGTTAAATTTCCAACCACCACCATTTGCTTAGCGTCATTAAAATGAAAACTGAGTTATTATAGGAATCATTCAATTAAAGTAAAGATGGCAGATGGGGCATATGTCAGAATAGTCGCTTTTTTTTATGTAAAAAGTAAATCAGTGGATTGGGTTATTTTTTTTTTTGAATTATTGAATGTATTAAAGATATCGACTTGTGGTCTTTTCCCGAACCACGTAAAATATAGACCGTCAGGGAGTCGAAAAGTTGGGAAAAACATTGCACATCTAGATATGTGTAGATTCTAAATCATGCATGGCAGCTCAGCGATATGAATCGATCTCCCTATATGACCTGACAACAAAAGTTTTATTGCCCCATATCGTTACACAATTCGCTTGCCTAATATAACAACCTGTATGTATGACTGCATTTTACGCGGGGTCATAAGATATGCGCTGATAAGATATGAGTTTGCGCAAAGTTTCCGGCAAAGACAAACACGAAAGGCAGATGCGACAATAAATTACGACATTTAAGGGCATAAGGGCCGAGAGGCGGAGTATTGAACGCAAATAATCATCGAGTCGGATGGAATTTTGAGGTTTTCTGCATACCGCCGGAAGGAAGGAATTTACGAAATATATTTATACTCACTTGTGTTCAGCAGCATTAGCTCTCCTGATTCCCGTTCGCCGTTCGTCCACCTGCAATCAAAGAGACCACATCAAGAGGCCCGAATGACTGAAATACCGAGCATTTTGCAATCATTCGAATTATACCGGCCGTAAAATAACCGCAAGTGACTGTGCTTCCATAAAACCACTCATAATCGCCGTGAATTACCCTTTAACCTTACGTTACGATTATTTCATGAACGTAGTTTGCTTTCGTCTCTGCGTTGATTTTAAAAACTCAAGCTTCATCTAATATTGAAATCCTTAAAACGAAAGTAATAAAACGGCTAAAAAATTTACGGATCATCAATATTTAAGCTATTCAGTTTTTTTTTTTTGCTTCCTGCTTCCGGTTGCCCCAGGACGAGCGTCGGATTTATGAAAAGGCAATAAAATTTATATGGTCGTGTAAGGTTACGATAAATAGCTCTGCGGAACAAGCGTCCTGTCTCTGAGGGCACGTGTTTATGATTCCAGGATAACAGCCAGGATGTTAGCGACTGAACGGCGCTTTACTGTTTATAGACGAAATGTTGTTGCGCGAGCTCGCGTCCGAAATTGAAATATTAATGCGAAATTAATGCAGGGTTTCGGTTAAGCTTTTCATGCCGCAAATGAACAAGCACAAAGTTTCTTCGTTTTTGTAGAGCGATTTTTTTTCAATAAGTATAAGTAATCCTTATAAAACCGTATCAAAATTCATTGCACGTACGTCAGTCTCAACGTAAAAGTCACATAACACAGCAATCTGAGTTTTCCAGAAACATTGAAAAAAACTTCAATGAAAATGAAAGTTAAACAAATTAAGGTGGCTCATGACGCGTCGATATTCAAGAAATCTGGTCGCTACGATCTGATCGCCCAGAATAAACTGGGTCCCACTGACATGTCACAATATCGCTTGCAATACAATCATAATAGCGATATTGATGTAATCTCTTCGCTCGATAGCATTGTTGTCGATTGGTCACCTTAAAGGTGGTCATTGACGCGTCGATTTTCAGGCGATCTGATCGCTATAAACTGATCGCCCGAAAACTGCCAGAGTAAAGGATCCACTAACGCGTAAATTGCTTACGAACAAAAATCGCTGGACGCTTGCAATCTCATCTTCACTGCAATCGCCCAATACGATTGATGTCGATCGAATCGGCCGAATAACGACGGCTTCCTTTACATTATACGTATAGGAGTACAGTTAATAATATTTTATTTCAACTGTATTCTTTGTTTTATGGTATTTCGCAAGTAATTTTTTTTATTGTATCCTAAAGGGTGGTCTACATAAGGCGGCCAGACCGCTAAACGTTCAGCGTCCTCTGCCTTGTGATTAATGACACTTTATATCTTGACTTACATATATTCGATTAGCGAACGACGAATATTCGATAAATACAGAAAGCTACAGTAAAATAGAAGAGTGGTAACAGGATAATTAAAGAAATGATTCAAAGATTTTTCTTTTTTTACTGCTTTTTTAAATTCGATTGCCTCTTGTTTGATTTTCGATTCGATTTTATTTTTTCTTTTAATTTTTCTTCCGATATTCACAAATTATTTCTGCTTTTCTTCTTAATTCGATCACCTTTTGTTTAAATTCTGATGCAATTTTGATATTCACAATTTTTTTTTTGGTATAAAATCGATCGTCTTTTGTTTAAAGTTCGGCTATATCCACACAATGACTTATCTGGTTGATTGTACTTTAAAATTTCTGCATTGGTTTCGATTGTCTTTTGTTTCAAGTTCGGTCAGACTTTGATTTTTTGTAATCTTTCTTAAATGATGAACTTTCCGAATTAAATTCGATCGTCCTTTGTTTAAATTTCGATCAAACTTTTATTTTTCTTAAATTTCTTTCAATAATCACAAATTATTTTTGTTTAAATCCGATTGTATTTTTTTACATTTCGATCGGTTTCTGAAATTTCTGATTTTTATTAAATTGTTCCTGAAATATTCGCATTGGTTTAGATCGTCTTTTGTTTAAAATTCGATCAAATTCTCATTCTCTCGAAGCTTTCTTTAAATGATTTTGATTTTCTCAACTTTTGTCCGCCTCAAATTCGATCGTCTTTTGTTTTAATTTCGATCAAATTTTGAATGAAAAAATATATTTTTTTGATATTCATAAGTTATTATTTTAGATCGTTTTTTGTTTAAAATTCTATGGGATTCTCATTCTTCCGAAGCTTTCTTTAAATGATTTTGATTTTCTCTATTTTTGTCTGCGTTAAATTCGATCGTCTTTTGTTTTAATTTCGATCAAATTTTGATTTTTTAAAATCTTCTTTCAATAATCACAAATTATTATTCTTTGTTTAAATTCGATTGTATTTTGTTTAAATTTCGATCAGTTTCTGACATTTCTGATTTTTTTTTTGATATTCACAAATTACTATTCTAGATCGTCTTTTGTTTAAAATTCGATCAGGTTCTCAATCTCTCGAAACTTTCGATCGTCTTTGTTTTAATTCGATGAAATTTTGAATTAAAAAAAAACATTTCTCTTGATATTCACAAATTATTATTTTTTGTTTAAAGTCGATCGTATTTTGTTTAAATTTCTGATTTTTATTAAATTGTTCCTCATTGATTTCGATAGTCTTTTGTTTAAAATTCGATCAGATTCTAATTGATTTTTAAATGGTTTTGATTTTTCAATTCTGGTCTGCATTAAATTCGATCTTCTTTTGTTTAAATTTCGAACAAATTTAGATTTTTTAAATTTGTCTTTCAATATTCACAAATGATTACTTTTTTTTCGATTAGTTTCTTACATTTCTGATTTCTGTTAAATTGTTCGCCAAATGTTGGCATTGGTTTCGATCGTTTTTTGTTTAAAATTCGATCATAATCTTTGTTAAATCATTTTGATTTTCTCAATTTCTGTCGCGTCTTTTGTTTAAACTTCGATCAGTTTCTGACATTTATGATTTTAATTAAATTAATCCTGAAATGTTCGTATTGGTTCGATCGTTTTTTATTTAAAATTCGATCAGGTTCTGATTCTCTCGAATTGGTCTTTCAATGATTTAGATTTTCTCAAATTCTGTCCGCGTTAAATTCCATCATCTTTTGTTTTAATTTTGATTAAATGTTGTTTTGTTTTTAAATTTAATAAGAATCAGAAATGTCAAAATTTGATCCAAATTTAAACGGAATATAATCGAATTTACGAGTGAAACTCTTCTAAATTGACGGTTTCAACAAAATTTAAACAAAAGACGATCGAATCGAACTTAATACTGATAGAAATTGAGAAAATCGAAATCATTTAAGAAAGATTCCATAGATTCCTCTAATAAATGCGTTGATTTCGATCGTCTTTTGTTTAAAATTCGATCAGATTCTGATTCTCTCGAATCTTTCTTAAATGATTTAGATTTTTTCAATTTGTATATCGTTAAATTCGTTCTTCTTTTGTTTAAATTTCGATAAAATTGCGAATTTGTAAATTTTTCATTCGATATTGACAATTTTTAATTTTTTTTTTTGGATTGAAATTCGATTATATTTTGTCCAAAGTTGGATCAGATTTTGACACTTTTGATTTGTATTAAATTGTTCGCATTTGTTTTGATCGTCTTTTATTTAATGTTTGATCAGACTTCGACGTATCTGATTTTTCTTGTTCTTCAAATGTTTCGCGATGGTTTTGATCGCCTTTTGTTTAAACATTCGTCGATCAGATTCTGATTGTCGCGAATCTTTCTCGAATGATTTTCACAAATTTTTTATTTATATTTTTTGGTTTAAATTCGATTATATTTTGCTTAAATTTGGATCAGATTTTGACGTTTTTGACTTATATTAAATTGTTCGCATTTGTTTTGATCGTTTTTTGTTTAATGTTTGATCAGACTTCTGATTTTTCTGGTCCTTCAAATGTTTCGCGTTGGATTTGATCGTCTTTTGTTTAAAAAAAACGACGATCAGATTCTGATTCTCTCGAATCTTTCTTGAATGATTTTCACAAATTTTTTAGGTTTACTTTTGCTTTAAATTCGATTGTATTTTGTTTAGTAGCTTTCGATCAGATTTTGACATTTCCGGTTAATTGCGATTGATTAAATTGTTAGTCAAATTCTCGCATTTGTTTCGTTCGTCTTTTGTTTAAAGTTCGATCAGATTACGACGCATCTGGTTTTCTTGTTTCCTCGAATTTTCGGGTATTCGACAATTTTTGTCTTTTTTAATTTTGGGTTTAAGTTCGATTGTATTTCGTTGAAAAATTGTCCCTCAAACGTACGCATTCGTTTCGATCGTCTTTTGTTTAAGACTTCCACGATGGCATTTTGATTCTTTCTTACCTTTCCTAAGTGATTTTGACTTTATTGAATTCTTTTCGTGTCAAATTCGATCGTCTTTTGTTTTAGTTTTGATAAAATTCTTTCGACGTTCAGAAATTCTTATTGTTATTGTTTCGTTTAAATTTCGATCAGATCCTCACGATCCTGATTTTTCTTTTAATCGTCTCCGAATGTTCGCGTTGATGTCGATCGTCTTTTGTCCACAATTCGATCAAATTTCGATTTTCTTTCGAGATTTGTTTTCCATTTATTATTGACGATTTATTTTCTTGACTTACGGTATTTTTGTTAATCGTAAACTAAAGGGTCCTTTACAAATGGCGGCTTGACCGCTAGGCGTTCTGCGTTCTGACCTCCACGTACAGGATGTCCTTAATAATAAATTTAAATCGAACAAATTCAGAACAAAAAAAAAGGAATGAAAGTTTTAATTAACAATTGGACTCTTCGAAAGTAGCAGTACGTAAGTAAATAGTAAAAGTATCAAAAAAATAACCTGTGAGTGATTAACCGAAACTTGTCTAGACGTATAGTAATTTTCGAAGCAGTGTTGCCAATCTGAATTTTTCTTTGAATTTTTAACTTGTTTTTCTGCTGGCTAGGTCTCAAATAGGGTCGAAATAGCTGTCCAGAGGTATCCACTGTAATTAAAACCGACTTTCTAAGTTGATTTCTTCACGGACTGAAGTCCTTCTGCTTTCCCCATAAATTTCTCACCAACAAAGTTAAAAATGATAATTTCTTTAAAGATATTCATTTGTTGCTAGGGAATTTCATTGCAAACTTTCAAATCTATTCGACTTCCGCAAAAAAGTTAAAAAGAAACACTTATTCCTCAACATTTATTTTTTATTTAAAGAAAATTGGAATTGGATTGGATCAGAGTAATTTTCTAAATAAAAATTTCCTTTCCATTTGCGTTCTACTACCAATCTTAAATTTTTTCCAACATGTAAAAAACATGCATAAATTCGAGGACTGCCTGTATGTTATGACCATACAGGTCATGTAGCAATTTTTCTGCGACGTTACGCATTCATCCCTCTAACCAAATTTCACTGTCTTGGACCCGGATATCTTCATAAAGCTCCGAGGGTAGTCGGCACACCTGCACGACCCATTGCCCCCGTGATAGATGGCCACTATTTGCCGCTACATTCGTCATCACCTCTCGATGTTCGCTTGTTTGCTCGATCAATGCACTCTTGGTTGAGCACAATAGGTGGATGAATGTGATACCTCGGAATGTTAACGTTTCCACAGCCAACAAAAAGGCGATGGTCAACGTCTTTTTATTAAATAAACAAATGATTGCTAATTAGTTTTATGTCAGTTTGAAATTTTTCGTCGGGGGGTGATTGATTCGATATAACGGAGTTATTGGCAAGAAGTTCGAAAACTAATCCACGAAATGTGGTTGGTATCTTCGACTCGTAAATAAAAAAATTTTTACTCTTCACGTACGTGTAACGTAATTCGAACAACATCCATCAATCACGCGTTCAAGTGAAGACAAACAAGGAGAGTTGCGATAGGAAAATGTGCGTGAAAATTTAGGAAAATTCGTAAAGTAACACCTGTGTGTTTTCTGATACTGCCTAAGTAGCAAAGTATAAAACATTTTATCTAAAATACGGCGATATAAAACGCGAAGGTATCTCGGTGTGAAAAGCGTTCGCGGCAAAAGAGTGACTACAATGAGGGACTCTAAACAACGAGTAATCCTCTTTACCGATTCAGACGATGTACAATACCGGACAAGATAATATTCAGTTCACCGACTTCCACCGGGGAAAAAACAAGTTTTTAAATCCTCCACCGCCCCTCCCTCCCTCTAGTCATCATCTGGGTTCTCTGTCTTTCTCGCTGTTTTAAATACATTATATTCAATGGTTAATTGAAAATCCACTTTAAAGTTACGCGCGGCTCCAGAATTGCAATCAACGATACAATTTCCACATTTTTAAATCTAATTTTAATGTAATGAGCGGATGCGGATACAAGAGAAGGGCGTCTGAAAAAGGAGCACGTAAAATATAGGAAAGAATGCTAATTAATTATTCCGAGATGCTGGGCTGCTGAGGGTGATTAGCATTCTAGGCTTTCCCGAGGTTTTGGATCCACCATACCAACCGCTTAAATACTAAGCTTTCTTATTTTCATAACTTTCTGCAAGGAAGCTGTCACATACTTTTCCAACATTCAAATAAATACGAAAATATGACGACCAAAATTTGACCACACTTTCAGAATTAAAAAATTTAGTTTACGTCACATATTTTCCTCATTAAAATTTTGATAATAAAATGAAAACGAAAAAAGGCACTTTTTCCTTTAATTAACTTGCACCATCAAACTTCTTATTATTAGCAAAAGGAAAACGAATGTAATTCCCCTCTTCGTTTTTCGCACAGAAACCAAGGACCTGGCTGCATACATTTTATACAGGCGGGCTGGAAAGACCAAGTAGAGAAAGAGTACGTGCGTCTTATTCCAGATGAAGTTCTGGAATCTCGGCCCGACAGACCGGGATAAAAGAAATCTTAATTAACGAGTCCATTGTTCGGGTGGAAGCCCGCTTCTTTGGCGAGTTAGCACGATCCCGCCGCCGCGTCACAGCCAGCCTTTATGAAATTTAAAGCACTAACGCAAATCTGATGTCTCCGTAATTTCTTGTATTAGCCCGTGGAAAATAGGGAAGATGATTAAGTGTATACTGGGGCCGTCACTCGGTTGAAATAAGTATGCGAAAACTGTATTAGGTCGTCTTGGTGTTCCATCATTTTCAGAGTTGAGGAAATAATTCCTTCAATGCATCATCATGTTTTATACTTTAGCAAAACCAAACATTAATTTTTGAACAACAGCAAGGTTGGTAGAACTATGAGGTTGCCTTGTTTCCATTTGAATCAATTGTTTGATTACTTCCCCTCATATAAGGTAGCTTGTGACGTCATACGACATTTCCATCAAGCACAACGAAGTAAATAGAATGAAGATGAATCTATTTACCAAAAAATGGAAACAATTTTGTGGCCCTGTCAACCATTTAATGGTATGACCTTCCTCTCTTCATCGATTCTGATCGAAGCAATTACACAATTCAGCTTCACCAATCTTGATCAACATCGACATCTTACGACTGACTTTTAACCTAATGACAATTAGGTTAGGAACTAACTAGTTTGTTACTTAATAAGCCATCCCACACAAAGCAATCAAATAATGCTTTTACAGCAATTTTGAAAATTTAGAAATTTGTTGCGAAATGGGGAGGATTTAATTTGCAAATTCCGAAGATCTTCCTGAAATCTGGCAATTCAGTGTGGAATTTCTTTCACAAAACAAAAGAATGTCGGGAAATGGGAATATCGATCTGCGATCCCCAAGATTTCCCTGAATCTTGGCAATACGGGTTTTCAACTGAAAACAAAAGAATCTCGAAAAATAACGATTTTTATCTGCCTTTCCTGAAATTTGGCAACCCGATTTGAATTTTTTATTGTCACAAAAACGAATTTCTAGAGCATTTGGGGATTTTGATTTACAAATTCCAAAGATTTTTCTTAAATCTGGCAACGCGGTTTAAGTTTATATCACAAAAACAAAAGAATTTCGAAGATTTTCCTGAAATCTCTCGATTCAGTGCGAATTTCTTTCACAAAACAAATGAATGTCGGGCAATGAGAATTTCGATCTACGATTATCAAGGTTTTTTTGAATCTTGGCAACATGGGTTTTCAACTGAAAACAAAAGAATCTCGAAAAATAACGATCCTTTCCTCAAATTTGGCAGCACGGTTTGAATTTTGTTTTTCACAAAAGGAAGATCTCGTGGAGGGGGGATTTCGTAAAAACCGCATTGCCAGATCCAATAAAAAAATCCGAGGAAATTGAGATTTAACTCCGAAATGCCAGGAATTTCTAAAACTTAGATGAAATTTGGCAACCCGATTTGAATTTTCTTTATTGTCTGTGATTCTCAAGGTTTTTCTGAACCTTGGCAACGCGGGTTTTGAATTGAAAACAAAATAATCTCGAAAAATAACGATTTTTACCTGCGTTTCCTAAAATTTGGCAACGCGGTTTGAATTTTTTTGATCGTCACAAAATAAAATGAATTTCGAGAATAATTGGGGATTTCGATTTACAAGTTCCAAAGACTTTTCTTAAATTTGGCAACACGATTTAAGTTTATTTCACAAAAATAAAAGAATCCCGAAGATTTTCCTGAAATCTCTCAGTTCAGTGCGAATCTTGTTCACAAAACAAAAGAATGTCGGGAAATGGGAATATCGACCTGTGATTCCCAAGGTTTTTCTGAATCTTGGCAAGACGGGTTTTCAACTGAAAACAAAAGAATCTCGAAAAATAACGATTTTTACCCGCTTTTCTTAAAATTTGGCAAGGCGGTTTGGATTTTGTTTTTCACAAAAAGTGGGCATTTCGACAAAGCCAGATCCAATAAAAAATCCCAGAAAATTGATATTTAATCCTGAAACGCGGTTTAAAATTATTTCACAAAAACAAAAGAATTCTGAAGATTTTCCTGAAAACTGGCAATTCAGTGCGAATTTCTTTCACAAAACAAAATAATGTCGGAAACCAACGACTTTTCCCTGCGTTTCCTGAAATTTGGCAGTGCGGTTTGAATTTTGTTTTTCACAAAAGAACTATCTCGGGGAAGGGGGATTTCGAAAAAGCCGCGCTGCCAGATTCAATAAAAATCGCTGGAAATTGAGATTTAATTCCGAAATGCCAGGAATTTTTACAACTTAGATGAAATCGGGTTTTTCCTAAAATTTCTCAATTCAGTGCGAATTTTTTTCACGAAAGAAAATGTCCGCAAATGAGAATATTGATCTACGATTCCCAAGATTTTTCTCAATCTTGGCAACATGGCTTTGAATTGAAAACAAAAGAATCTGGAAAAATAACGATTTTTACCTGAAATTTGGTAATGCGGTTTGAATTTTGTTTCTTACAAAAGAACGACCTCGGGGAGTGACGATTTCGAAAAAACCGCGTTGCCAGACCCAATAAAAAATCCCAGGAAATTGAGATTTAATTCCGAAATGCCAGGAACTTTTACAACTTTTATGAAATTTGGCAACCCGGTTTGAATTTTGTTGTTGTCACAAAATAAAATGAATTTCGAGAATAATTGGGGATTTCGATTTATAAATTCCAAAGATTTTTCTTAAATTTGGCAACGCGGTTTAAGTTTATATCACAAAAACAAAAGAATCCCGAAGATTTTCCTGAAATCTCTCAATTCGGTGCGAATTTCTTTCACAAAACAAAAGAATGTCGGGAAATGGGAATATCGATCTGCGAGTTCCAAGGTTTTTCTGAATCTTGGCAACACGGGTTTTGAATTGAAAATAAAAGAATCTCGAAAAATAACGATTTTTACCTGGCTTTCCTGAAATTTTGAAATTTGGTAACACGGTTTGAATTTGGTTTCTCACAAAAAAATGGTCTCTTGGAGTGGGTATTTCGAAAAAGCCGCGTTGCCATATCCAATAAAAAACCCCAGAAAAAGATACAAACGAACATTGATCAGTGAAAACTTAAACTTCTCCTTTGTTTCTATTTTTGATCGACAAATCTTTCCGGTCATAACCTACAATATCGGCGGTGAAAATTTGATAAAAAATCAATTCGTTCAATGTTCTCACTTTTTATTTCGATTTTATTTTATTTATTTTTATTTACTTTCAGAAAATCGCCGCTTTTCGTTAACGGCGACAAAAAAAACATGAAAAGAAACAATCGAACATTGATGAGTGAAAACTTAATAATCTTTTGTTTCCTTTTCGTTTATCCGCTGTTTTTACTTTCGATCGATAAATCGCATTCTGATTTTGAATTTTGAAAAAAATTGCTTCGACTTCTAAAAAGTCAGTTATGATAGTGATTGTGATAAAGAAGAGAAAGAAAAAAAAAGCAAAAGAACGTAGGTGGCGAAAACTTGATATTTGTTCAATTTCGATTTGATTTTGTTTTATTTCTTAATTTTCGGAAAATCGCTTCTTTTTGTTAATCGGGACAAAGAAAAGAGAAAGAAACAACCGAACTTTTATCAGCGATAACTTAATAGTCTTTTGTTTTTTTTTGTCGCTTTTTGATTTTGAAAAAAATAGCCTCTGCTTGTCATTTGTGACACTGAACATGACAAAGAAAAAAGAAAGAAAAAACAAAACAACATCGGCGGTGATAACCTGATAAACCTTCAGTTTAGTTCATTTTTTAAATTTTTGATTGCCATTTTATTTTTCTTTTTTTTAGTTTTCAGAAAATCGCTTCTCTTCGTTAATCGCGACGAAGAAAATATGAAAAGAAACAGAGGAACATCGATGAGTGAAAACTTTTGTTTTCTTTTCGTTCATCCATTGTTTTTATCTTCGATCGACAAATCTGATTTTGATTTTGAGTTTTGAAAACAATCGCTTCGACTTCTAAAGAGTCAGTTATGACAGCGATCGTGACAAAGAAAAAAACAAAAAAACATCGGCGGTTGAAGCTCGATAAACCCTCAAAACTGATTTCGTTTTATTTATTTTCTTTTAGTTTTCAGAAAATCGCTTCTCTTCGTTAATCGCGACGAAGAAAAGAAAGAAAAGAAAAGAAACAGACGAGCATCGATGAGTGAAAACTTTTGTTTCCTTTTCGTCCATCCATTGTTTTTATATACGATCGACAAATCTGATTTTGATTTTGAGTTTTGAAAACAATCGCTTCGACTTCTAAAAAGTCAGTTGTGATAGTGATCGTGGCAAAGACAAAAACAAAAGAACGTCGGCGGCGAAAGCTTGATAAACCTTCAATTCGTTCAATGCTCTCATTTCGTATCATTTGTGATCGTGATGAAAAGAAAAGAAAGAAAAAACAAAAGAAAATCGGCGGTTGAAACTCGATAAACCCTCAAAACTGATTTTATTTTCTTTTAAGTTTCTGAAAATCGATTCTTTTCGTTAATCGCGCCAAAAAAACAAAGAAACAAACGACAATTGGTGTTTCTTTTACTGTTTCTATGTTGGATTGATTAATCTTTCCAGTCATAACCTACAATTTCATAATAAATTTATTCAGGCAAATAATATAAAGCAATTTCTTTATTGTTTTATGTTAATTGGACATACAAAAGGATATTCAGTCCCTTTCAAAATTAAACCTGAATTCACCCTGTATCACTTACGGTTAATAAAAAAAATGAACCGTCGAATATCATTTTGCAATTCTTTAGGTGTTAACAACAAGCAAACATTTTGATGAGTATAGGACGAACGCGGAATTCTTTTTTTCTTCTTGCGTTTAATCCAAGCGCTGGAAACGAGCGCAATTTGTAGTATTTTAATGAGTCTTAAAAACAGCCTCCTCCTCTCTCTCGATTCAATTTTTCTTCCTCTGCGAGATTCCCGATCTTTAAAATGACAGACGTGCCCGTTCGGTGCATTTAAATAGGTTATAAAATCAGAGGGGTGAGCCGAATTTCTCTCATTTTTCGGCGTTGCATTTAAAATCCGGTTTCATTTGCGGGCAGATTGATTTGTACGACGCTCTGTAAATATTGAAATATGCACCCCTTGTTTATTATTTTGATTGACATGTTTCAGTATAATTTTTTTTATTTTTGCGCCGGGCGGGTCGGTTAATTTTTTTTTTTTTTCAAAAATCATCTCACGCGAATGTATAAATATGAAATTCTGTAATCGACGCGTGTGATACGCAGGGTACGTTTTAATTGTGTTCTTGCTTTGATTAATTTATTTAAAAGAAATATCCTTGATTGGTGGAACTCGGTACCTACAAGATGAAACTCGCCTTAGCTCATAATTAAATAAAGTTGGACATTTTTGTTGAACTAGTAGTGTATTGACATATCTGACGGATCACCAAACCTTTGAGGTCGTGATGGATGATATCAGATGACTTCCAATCCCGGATGACCACCTGTTGGTTGACACATTCATATGTTCCACAAGCACACTTGTCAGTGTAAATATTAGATAGCAAACTGTGGTAAACAATTGATGAAATTTTGTTTTCGGATTATTATAATTTAAATCGAAATATAACTCAAACATTTATATGATTCGATTAAGATAACATTTATATTCACTTACCGGCACTTGGAGAAGCAATTTCAACTCGCATTTAATTTAAAATTAGTATTCAAAGTAGACAAGGCTAAATATCTCGCGACGATAAATATTTCCAAAATTACAAATTAGTCGTAACGCACGGCGCGGGCGGCGGCGGCCGGGGGATCTATCCATGATTAAAATATTAAGCTAACCTGAGTTATATTTTGATTTGGATTTGGTTATTAAAATCTGCGACAGGAATTAGTAGTCGTTTCCTTGAAGAGGACCAGGAAAGAATGGAGGAGGAGCGCAGACAGGGAGAGCTGAATAAATTAGTGGTAAAACTGGGATATAAAATTTTGAATATGAATGGGAAATTTTGCATTCGTAATAAGCCCTTTTCAGAAACAAAGCACAGCTGACGAGAACATATGTAGATGAGGCGGCGGAGACGATCGCTTACAGAGAGGCCTTATCTCAGATTTAGGACAATCTATGGAAATCAAATCTGCATTAAAAGTATAGACGTTCACCTAATTTTGTAACTGGTGTCCTTAATAACCTATTATAAAAGCGATGGGCTTCATTTCGAATAGCCCAATGCACACTGTGCAATTTAAAACATTCCTCAATAATTATATTTATAAATAGGGCTTCTTGAAGCAAACTTAACTTCCATGTAATTACGAATAATTTTTAACTCTACGACATTCTAAGTATTGCGGCGATTATTTATTCGCGAGGTAGCGTTCTGGTTTAGTCTTTAAGTTAGACTGAATTGAGTATTTTTTTTTTTCGGGAATAAAGAAGTAAGTAACCATAATAGCATAGCAAGTATTTTTTCACCTTTAACAGTCACTTCTACCTTCTTTCCTAAAAGAAATGGAAAATACTTCTTGTCTTGTTTTAAATGCCTCTTTTCCACTCGTCTCTCCTTCCAATTTCAATGTTCCCTCAGTTGCACGCTTCCATCCTTCCATTTCATTTTTCTAGTACCTATTAAATTGCTAATTTCCAGAGAATAATTTTGCAAAATTTAATGGACTTTCATGAAAAAGCAATTCGTAATGATAGGGTGACCAGATTTTTCGAAAGGTGAAAGGTGCTTTGAAAGGTGAAGGGCTTCACGTTTCCATTTTTCAAGACCTTCCTGACGTTCTTTACCCAATCGAGGAAAAGCCTAGGGAACTACATTCAATTCCAAATAAATATAAAAGCCCCTTCCTGAATTCAAGAAGAAACTCTTATTCCTCTTGAGAAAATAGTGAAAGTGTTGCGTCTCTTCTATTTTTTCTCAATAAATGTCAAAATACAGCAAAGGTGTTCATCTAATTCTTCTAGTTTCTAGACGAACATCCGAAACACCTTCTTCTGATCTTCAGAAACCCAAAAAGTAGTTCTAGGGCTTCACGTTCTCATTTTTCAAGAGTTTCCTAACGTTTTTTACCCAATCGGTAAAAGCCCAGGGAACTACTTTCAATTCCAAATAAATATAAAAGCCTCTTCCTGAATTCAAGAAGAAAATCTTATTCCTCTTGAGAAAATAGTGAAAGCGTTGCGTCTCTTCAATTTTTTCTTAATAAATGTCAAAATACGGCAAAGATGTTCTTCTAATTCTTCTAGTTTCTGGACGAACGTCCGAAACACCTTCTTCTGATCTTCAGAAACCCAAAAAGTAGTTCTAGGGCTTCACGTTCTCATTTTCAAGAGTTTCCTGACGTTCTTTACCCAATCGAGAAAAAGCCCAGGGAACTACTTTCAATTCCAAATAAATATAAAAGCCTCTTCCTGAATTCAAGAAGAAAATCTTATTCCTCTTGAGAAAATAGTGAAAGCGTTGCGTCTCTTCTATTTTTTTTTAATAAATGACAAAATACGGCAAAGATGTTCTTCTAATTCTTCTAGTTTCTGGACGAACGTCCCAAACACCTTCTTCTGATCTTCAGAAACCCAAAAAGTAGTTCTAGGGCTTCACGTTCTCGTTTTTCAAGAGTTTCCTGACGTTCTTTACCCAATCGAGAAAAACCCCAGGGAACTACATTCAATTCCAAATAAATATAAAAGCCCCTTCCTGAATTCAAGAAGAAAATCTTATTCCTCTTAAGAAAATAGTGAAAGCGTTGCGTCTCTTCTATTTTTTCTCAATAAATGTCAAAATATGGCAATGGTGTTCTTCTAATTCTTCTAGTTTCTGGACGAACATCCGAAACGCCTTCTTCTGATCTTCAGAAACCCAAAAAGTAGTTCTAGGGCTTCACGTTCTCATTTTTCAAGAGGTTCCTGACGTTCTTTACCCAATCGAGGAAAAGCCCAGGGAACTACTTTCAATTCCAAATAAATATAAAAGCCTCTTCCTGAATTCAAGAAGAAACTCTTATTCCTCTTGAGAAAATAGTGAAAGCTTTGCGTCTCTTCTATTTTTTCTCAATAAATGTCAAAATACGGCAAAGGTGTTCTTCTAATTCTTCTAGTTTCTGGACGAACGTCCCAAACACCTTCTTCTGATCTTCAGAAATCCAAAAAGTAGTTCTAGGATATAAACAGTAACCAGATAGAGCAAAGGAACGAAGCATGGATGGTAATATGAACTCGACAAAATTAGAATGGCTTAGAAAGGATATGTAATAATAGACAAGTTAAAGATATCTTAAAAATACCAAAAAGGAAGGTCAAAAGGAAGAAACCAAAGAAAGGCGGAAAGCGGATTTGAGGATTTAGATTTACATACTTAAGAACCGAAGGAAGATTGCGAAGCAGAAAACTTATGAAGGAAGATAACTAAGCTACGGACTTAAATGGCCTTTTCATAAAGAAATATTTTCTAGTAGAATTCATCATTGAAAACTTTCAATAATGTTAGAGCTTTTGATGGAGGAGTTGACAAACGCGTTTCTAGTTTCTTGTTGAATTTTCTTTGCACCAATTAATGAGTATTCTAATAGTAAAATAACAAACATACCGATGAATCAGTTTCTTTTCGCTTGCGGCGATTAAGTTGTTTATCTACGAGGTAGTAGAGTTCTGGTTGAGTCTTTGAGTTGTTTGTGTCGGAATAAGTTTGACTGAGTTGAACATTTTTTTTTCGGGAATCAAGTAAGTATATTGGTACAGTGAGCGGGATACTGTGACATTTTGGTTGTTTCTTATGTTAAAGTTTTTTTTTAAACAAATTAAGAAGTGTTGATAAAGTCGTTGGTCTTAAGCAGGGGTATATGTGTCGTCTAAGGTCATTCCCTCTGCTTCTTGCATCTGAAGAATTGTCGGCAATGACGTCATCTTACCAGAGGGTAATCGTTGATGGAATTTTTTGTTTAGCGCGTCTGGTCATTAACTTTTCAAACAAGATTGTACAAGTCTGAACAAAGTAAACAAATTGCATAAGCCACATTTACGATCTTTGCAAGAATTATAGGAATGCATGGAAGGTATGCAAAGTGTTACAAAAAATTAGTTTAGTTGGCTAGAAAGAAATTATTCCAGTTATTGCATTTATTGCCAAAGTGTCACAGTATCCCGCTCGCCTTACTACTGACCATATTTCCCAGGACATTTCAATTTTTTATTAACACTTTCCTTAATAATTATTCACAAAAAGGATTTCTTGAAGCAAACTTAATATCCACAGTGCAAATTACGAATAATTTTTAATTCCATGACCTATTGAGGATAGCTTTAATTTGGATCTCTTGATAGAACTGATTATGAGTAGGTATATCATTGGGCGTGTAAATCTCAGTGTAGACAAATTAATTCCTACATGAATTCCAATACCCTCACACACACATGATGTAATTGCTCTCATACACGCATTTATTGTCGCCGTTAAGCTATTTAGTAGTCGGTCGTGACAGACGCACATTAAACAAGACGCAGGTGAGAGAGGGGTTACGTCGGCGAGTAATTTACTAAATCCTAGGTGTGGAAAACTCATATTAATATGTCGTTTATATTGATTATCAATCATACCCTCCGAGGAATTATTTATGCCCGTCGATTACAATATAATGCACGAGCACAATGACGAACTAAATAAGATAACATAAGGGGCGCGATATGTCCTAATGACTTCGCCACCGACGCCGCCGCCGTCATGCACGTTTCGAATTACACCTTCAACTTTATGTATGTACACAAAAACGCTTTCACGGAAGTTCGCGTAAAAAGAGTAGCCGTTATTCCCACGTGAGTCGATCGGCAACGCATAAAAATAGTAATAGATGTGCAACCGGCTTGTATCGGATAGAAATATGTGAAATCTGAGTGACCAAGCACCCCCCCGAGTGTCTTCCATTTTCAATATAAGATGTATGGTTTCCAAATCGATTTAACTAATAAAACCGATCAGTCTTTATAAAATATTTCAACTTCCCGACGTGGGTTTCTTTTTTCCTTCTTTTTTTGGCTTTAATTTTTGATAGTGATACATCATATGTCAGTTCAGTATTCCATGTAGTTTTAATTAGGTTACGGAGAACACAAACAGAACGTATTTTACATTCCTGAACAAAATTAATCTTCTCTTCCTCATTTTTTCATATCTTTATTGAATTTGTTTCACTTCAAAGTTCTATGGTGTTTTGAAACCACTACTATCGGCACTAAATTTCGTAAAATGTGTTTATTTTTTTTGTTGGTGTTTGTAGTCTACGATTTCTCTGTCTTTATTCTTAACTTGTTTCAGGATTCCTCGTCTTCCATTTTCCTAAAAAAATACTTTTGCTTTTATTGCCGATCTTAGTCTTCATTCTTTCTTCCATTATTGTCTTCGGTTGAACTCTTTTTTTTCTTGTTTGATTCCATGATACTTCCCTCACTCATGTGCATCTTATTCGAAACATCATAAAGTGACAAGGTCACCATTTAATGAAAGAAATCTCACTCTACTCTTCTTCGTTCTTACTTTGTTTTAGGATTCTTCCTTTTTCCATCCTTAATAGAGTCATGTCATTAATTCCACCTCTGCCTTCTTTCCTAAAAGAAATGGAAAAGACTTCTTGTCTTGTATTAAATCCCTCTTTTTCATTCTAACTTTGTCTTTCCCTCCAATTTCAATGTTCTCTATGTTTCTATTATTGTCTTCAGTTGCACGCTTCCATCCTTCCATTTCATTTTCTGCAAAGTTGCACGTTTCCATCCTTCCATTTCATTTTCTGTAAAGATACTCGTCACTAATACAAATTTGGATATTGAAGAAGAAAAAGAGGAAGATTGAAATCAATGAAATGAAATTTGCACCAGTGCAGAAAAGGATCTGGTATTGAATTCAAACAGACATTCAAATGCGGTAGACTCACACGTTATCAAGAAAGCGAAACAGACAGATTTAAAAATAAGAGAATTGCCTGCTTATAAGAAAGTGTGAAAACAAAATCCTTCTTTACAAGACCACCATGAAACTTATGGTCCCCACGCGTCAAACCTAAATCCACACGAAGACTTCAGCGTTTTATATTAGAAACGTCTTCATGATCAAGGTGACCGCAACCAAGGAATCATAAAAGACTGAAAAGGAAACCGCCATGTACACCTGAAACAAGGCTAAAGGTCATTTTGGACTACTCTACTCCTTGTGCAAGATTTGGTTCAATTTCTGGAGAGTAAATACAGTTTGGAGGTAGAACAGGTTCTATTTTTTCAGATAGTTTTCGATTCGATTTGAATTTCGCTACAATTTACTGCACAATTTAAATCTTGTACAAGAAATAGGGCAACGTCAAGTGGGCTTAAGAGAAATTCATCCACTCATCATATCTTGGAGGGGCAAAACAGTTCTTAAATCTTCACTTCAGGCTTCAGAGAGAATATGACTTTTTTCTTTGTATTTACAAGGTGTATCAAAGATTGAAACTGAAGGGATTCGAACCATAAGTGATACACAACGGTCCAACTCACACTCATACCCTTTTTGGAACTGTATTTGGCACTACACGATGTAAAAGCAATTTTTTCGTTATGCCACCGAATTACTTAGTATTTCATCTTCCGTTTCAACAACTATGTCAATTCACAAAACAATTGCAGTTGGTTGCATACGGTTCTAATCCATTCTAAATTTTTTTCTAGAACTTATTAAATTGCTAATTTCAAGAGAATAACTTTGCAAAACGTAATGGATTTTAATGAAAAAGCAATTCGTAGCGATTGGCTGACCAGATTTTTCAAAAGGCAATGCTTTGGAAGGTGAAGGACTTCACATTCGCATTTTTCAAGAGTTAACAGTTTCCTGGCATTCTTTACCCAATCCAGGAAAAGCTTAGGGAACTGCATTTAATTCCAAATTTAATTCCAAATAAACACAAAAACTCTTCCTGAATTTAAGAAATGTTGTTCCTTCTGAGAAAACAGTGCAAATGTCAAAATGCTCCAAAGATCCTTCTAGTTTCTGGACGCACATCCGAAACACCTTCTTTTGATTTTCGGAAACCCAAAAAGTAGTTCTAGGATATAACCAATAACCAGGTAGAGCAAAAGAACGAAGCATGAATGGTAATATGATACGACCTCATGAACTCGACAAAATTAGAACGGCTGAGAAAGAATATGTAATAATAGGCAAGTTAAAGACCAAAAAGGAAGGTGAAAAGGAAGAAACCAAAGAAACAAGGAAAGCGGATTTGAGGATTTAGATTTACATATTTAAGAACCGAAGGAAGATTGCGAAGCAGAAAACTTATGAAGGTGAAAAGGAAGAAACCAAAGAACGAAGGAAAGCGAGGATTGAATTGGCTTCCGGTTGGAAACTGCTTCTACTGCCTACTGCTGTCGGTATTGCTGCTACTTCTCGTTACCAGCAACAGCAGCAGCAGTTCTGAGGAAGTTCTTCTGTAATGGAGAATGAAACGTCGAACAATGGCTGCGGAAGTCTCCAAGTGAAATGTACTTGGGGATTTGGATTTACATACTTAAGAACTGAAGGAAGATTGCGAAGCAGAAACTTATGAAGGAAGATAACTAAGCTACGGACATAAAAGAAAATACTTTCTAATAGAATTCCTCACTGAAAACTTTCGGTGGAGTTTTTGGTGGAGGAGTTGAGAAACGCGTTCATTGTCTTACAGTTTCCAATTGAATTTTCTTTCCACCAAGGTCACTAGTGTCATAGTATCCCGCTTGCTATACTACTAACCATATTAGCCATATATTTTGACCAAGGCCTTGCAATTTCTTAACTCTGAAGCCTTCAGATATACTTTTCAGTAAAACTATCCATTATAAAAAAAATAGTGCCAAGAGAAAGACCGATTAAATCGAAACCTGAAGATTTCCATACAATAATTCCTCAACGTTTTCGCGAATTTTTCTTGATTAATACGAAACGGAATGTTTTCTCTTTTCGAGTAAATTATGATAAACAGACGCGATGAATATTCAGGAGCGTATTACGTAAATTTGAAAAGCTCGTAGTGAAGCCACGTCGGAGAAAGTATTTTGCAATTCTACTTAGTGCCTTTCGGTGGATGGGGGAGGAGGTGCAGGTGCGAGGACACATAATCTGCGTTCGGAATCCCTCCCCGCGGTGCAATGATACTTGTTCGCCCTGCTAAGAAGAAGAAACCTGAGCCGATGCTGATCGATTCAAAAATCCTCGACGGTAATGTGATGTGAGCTAAGACAGATGAGAGAAGGATGTCACGGACGGATCGGGAGGGCTTACGATCGTCGAGATAAAACTGCGGAAGCGCGCGACATTGAGGAATCACGCCGTGAACTCGTTTCCATTCTAAATATGTCATTTGTAATTGTTTGCTTGTGGGGGGAAATATATTTCGTATATACGTTTTGACGTCCTCGTTTCGCTTTCGTTCAACTTCTTTTTTGTCGCGGCGGTTTAATGATATTATATAATAAAATTATTCGCGTTCGTCTCATATATCATGTTTATGGTGAACCAGTGCTTCTGCGGTGGTTAAACCTAGAAGGGAAGAAGGGAGGTAACGTGCAGCGAGCAGCAGCGATGTAGTGAGGTCAGAGCAGACTCCCAGTGCTCCGTGTCCCAGGCGGGTGAGTTGTCTTCATCAGCTTGTCTGGTACATTAGCAGCCCTGAGGATTCCATGCTCGGCTCGTTGTACAGGGGCAACCCCTCACACCCGCTCAATCACCATTTGCAGAGAGACATTCGCGCGGAGGGACAAATCGAACATTACGGGAACTATAGGCCGCAGACACGCAAATGTGTAGTTACAGCCCGAGACATCAGTCTACATAGGCTGTCCGCACTAATGCTCTTGTTGACACTGATACAGGTACATTGTGGCTGGAGATGAGGGTGCGATGTCGAATGTAATGTGTTTACAGGTATATCTGGAATAACGTTTCCTTTTCCCCACATTTCTTATCATGTACTTAATAAAAGCTTACAATTCTCATTCCTATTTCATTATTTTTTTTTTTTATTAATAATTTATTCTGGTTTCTAATGCTTTAATACATTTTCTCTTTCTCTTAAGATAGTCCATGATTTGGTTCCCCATATCAGTACTGACGATTTTCCTTGTACTTCTTTATTGTTTAAAAAATTTAAATCGTCATTGAATATTTGCTATTTGTTTGTTTCTTTTGTGTAGAGTGGTGTCGTGTTTTTACTTCTTTAGTAAATTTTCGCTTTAGTATCCGAACCCTTGCATGTAGAACTCCCGAACTTCCGGTACGCAGCGCCGCCTGTACGCCAAAGACATACTCTCGTCGTTATTTTGGCCCTGCTAAGAGAATCGGGCTTAAAAAAGTCTGGACGATCTTGATAACTAAAAATAACCAAAATATCTGAGTTTGATTCTTGGTTCTTATAACTATACAGCTGCAATGTAGTTTAGAAATTTTTAAAATTTCTTGTCTGTCTTGTTAGAGTCTAACTTCTTTTTTCTGTCGACGTTTCATTATCTCTTATGAAAGGATTTCCTCAAGCTCTGCTGTTGCTGCTTCATGGAACTGGTTGTGATGCGTTTCACTTACTCTACATATAGGAAGAGGTACTAAAAACTAACTGAGGGAAAGCAAAACGTTGACAAGGAGAAGTAACACATGAGAATGTTGAAGAAGTCATTTGTATCAGTTTTTGGATTGAAATAAAGATAATTTTGGTGGTTAGGGGAAAATCTCCGCTCTCTGCTAATAATTCACTATAACTAAGTAAAAGGGCAATGGGCGAGGATCGACAAGTTTGAAAAATTCAGAAAAATGAAATGAAAAGAGAAGACGCGCAATGGAACACGAAAAACTGATAGAAATCGACGGACAAGAGAAAGCAAAATTTAAAGAATAAGGTGTAAAAAAAACAAAAGACAGTCGATTGATCAAACAATCGAAAAAGACAATTGGTTGAATCGTCGTTTTTTAATCAAAATTTAATTCTTGCAAAAGAAAAAATAATCAAAACCGACGGGCGAACGTCAAAAAAAAAAAACAAAAGTCAGACTATCGATACAAAACAAAAAATTAAAGAAAAGACAATCGACAGCGACGAAATGAATAAAACGAAAAACGTTTGTGACTCTTAAGTGACAAAAGATGAGAAAATTTGAGAAACACATAAAATCGATAGAGATTAACAAACAAAAAAAAGACAATCAACAAAAAAAAAACAAAAACAAAAAATCGAAAGATAGCAAAAAATTAACTAGTAATTAAACCACAGAAAAACAAATGACACTCGATCGACAGAGAATTGAAGAAAACAAATGGCGATCGGCAAAGATACAGTCGAATCAAAACATGTATTGAAAAAAATCGAATGGCAAAAAAGAATGAAATAGTAAATAAACAAAACAAATGACAGTCGATCGATCAAATAATCGAAAAAGACAATTGATTGAATCATCGTTTCTTAATCGAAATTTAATTCTTGCCAAAACCGACGGGCGAACGTCAAAAAAAAAAAAACAAAAGTCAGACTATCGATACAAAACAAAAAATTAAAGAAAAGACAATCGACAGCGACGAAATGAATAAAACGAGAAACGTTTGTGACTTTTAAGTGACAGAAGATGAGAAAATTTGAGAAACACAGAAAATCGATAGAGATCAACAAACAAAAAAAAAAAAAATACAATCAACAAAAGAAAAACAAAAAATCAAAAGATGGAAACTAACAAAAAATGATGAATGGCAAAAAGAATGAAATAGTAAGTAAACAAAACAAATGACGGTCGATAGACAGAAAATTGAAGTAACAAATGACAGCCGATCGACAGAAAATTGAAGAAAACAAATGACAATCGGCAAAGATACAGTGAGAATCGAACCAAAAAACATATTGAAACAAATGGTCGAAGACGTATCAGAAGATGAAAGTTGAATGATTTTTTTAGAAATTAATAAAAAAAAGACAAATGATAGTCGATCAACAAAAGGAGAGATATTAAAACAATCGATGACATATAAACAAAAGAGAAACGCTGAACTTATAAAAACAGGTGATAGTAGATCGATGAATAATAAAGTCGAGAGTGCCAACAATAACTGAAAATATGCAGAAGATGAAATTAATAAATGAAATACGTTTTTGACCCAAACAAAGAAAACTAACAAAAATCGATGGATGGTAAAAAAAAGTAAATAAACAACAGAAAAACAAATGACAATCGTCTGACAGGAAATTGAAGAAAACAAATAACAATCGGCAAAGATACAATCGAATCGAAACATATATCGAAAAAAATCATCGAGGACGTATCGACTTAGAAGACAAATGAGAGTCCATCGACAAGAAATTGAGGAAAACAAATGACATTCAACAAAGGCGCAGTGTATCAAAAGATAAAAGGTGAATGATTTTTCTAAAAATTAATAAAAAAAAGACAAATCATCGATCAACAATAAAAATATGTTAAAACAATCGATGATATAAACTTAGATATGACTTAGAGAAACAAATGTCAGTCGACCGATGAATAATTGGAAGAAAAGAAATAAAAACAGATGACAGTAGATCGATGAATAATAAAGTTGACTGAAAACAAAAGACAGTCGACGACAAAAAAGTATCGCAAGAAATTATGCATAAGATGAAATTAATAAATGAAATATGTTTTTGACTGAAACTAAGACAACTAACAAAAATCGACGGATGGCAAATAAGAATGGATTAGTAAATAAATAACAGAAAAACAAATGACACTTTTTCGACAGAGAATTGAAGAAAACAAATGACAATCGGCAAAGCTGCAATCGAATCAAAACATATATTGAAAAAAAAATCGTCGAGGCCGTATCGACTTAGAAGACAAATGAGAGTCGATCGACAAGAAATTGAAGAAGACAAAGCAAAGCTGTCGTGTATAAGAAAACAAAAACTTAATGATTTTTTTTTAGAAATTAATAAAAGTAAAACAAATGAAGAATGTCAAAACAATCGATGATATGAACAAAATAGAAACGTTTGATTTACAAAGACAAGTGACAGTCGATAGATGAACAATTTGAAGAAGAGAAAAGAAAATATAATCTTCACGAATTGTTTCACGCTACAGCACTGACGGTTAAGTTGAATTAAAATTCAAATATTCCACAGCTGTATCTAACAAATAAAATAAATAAATAAAATAATAGCTCTTTTGTAAGAAAACGGCATTTTGCAAATCACTAAGTTCAATGCTGTGAGAAACGACAGAAACTGATTCCTACAAAACTAAAACCTTTAAACGTTTTTAATAATTTAAAAACTCCTTTTGTGGAGTTATCCTCTTCTTGCTGCAAGGTCCTCAATTGTGAAACTTAAACCCGCGTACAAGGTCTTGTTCATAATCGGAATTTCCATATAACTTTCATGATTAGAAATCATACTGACAGTAGATGTGTGGTCGTTTCGAAAAAACTTTTGTTATATACGTTAATGTTAATATATCAGAGTTAGAGAAAAGAACTTAAATTTCGGTAAAAAGAACGTTCGCCATCATTCCTAATCACTAATCATAACAAGTTGTTGGATTATTAGGTATTTAATTTATTTTATTAACACCATTATTTATTAACAAATATTAGTATTTAGTGGAACGCGGGCAAATGATAAGGAAGTTCTGTATTTAATTTCAAGAGAGATTTTGCTGAATTTTGAATTTTTGAGGAACCAATCTAACTAGTCACGATTAATATTATTAATTTCTGTACAATTGGACAGACAGGGATAGGTTGACGTTATACAGAGTGAGTGAAATTCGAGGACCAGCATGGCGATCTCACTTATTATAAGAGATAGAGAATCGGTTAAATGGAAGCAAAGTTGACAAATTTCATACTCATTAATAATACGTTAAGAAATTTGAAATATCTTGAACGGTTTCTTTACAATCGGAAAAAAAAACTAAAAATTGCGATTTTTGAAAATCGAACATAACTTCTTTATTTATGATTTTTTTCAAAATCTGTGAAAACGTTCCTGAACCCACATTTTCTGCTTGATTGAATGCCGAGTGTACTTTATTTCTGGAGCGATTCGTTTTTGTTTTTCCAGAGTCAACTTCAATTTTTCTTATGGGCGAGATTTTTGTTGTTTAGACAGGTAGATAGCCCATTTCTTTCTGAATTCACTGGTATGCCACATTTACTTACAAAATAGTTAGAATTTCAATCACCCTGTATACACCGATTTGTCCAGCGCTTTTGATATGGTACACTACGGTATCCTTCTTAGTAAACTTAGTTCTTACGGCATTATTACATCTAATAAAATCGTGTTTATCCAATAAAGTGAGTTATGAATTTTATAACAAATCGTTTGAGTATCGAGCAACCTCTGGTGTTCCTCAGGGCTCTAATCTGGGACCCTTGCTATCTATATTATTTATAAATGATTTGTTAGTTTCTCTTGAATGTCAACCGCTTGCATATGCTGATGATTTAAAAATATATGCTTCAGTTTCTTCTGTTCACGAAACTGCTCAACAGCAGCAGTGTCTTGACGTTATTGACCGTTGGTGTAAAAATAATTATCTTAAGTTAAATGTCAATAAATGTTGTATTGTAACGTACACTAAAAAGCTCAATCACATTAAATGGTCGAGGAAGATCACTGCAGTAGATCTTGGAGTCCTCTTCGATTCTACTTTAAGCTTTAATATTGTCACCGTAGCCCTTAAAACCCTTGGCTTCGTCCTACGTACAGCTAAATATTTGGATAATATAGATATATTCAACTCTTTAATTGTAAGTAAACTAGAATATGCTTCTCAAGTGTGGTCACCTTGTTACTTTTGCTATCGTTTGGATGTTGAGTGTATTCCAAATTTTTTACTTAACATGAAACTAAAAGGTAGAAAAGACAAAGTTAAAGAATGAAGGATTATCAAAACTTAAATGTGATCATTTCTATATTATTTGGAATGATTGATTTCTGAATAATAATTAATCGTGTACGTATTAATTAAAATAATATCGAGAAATGATTGGGCAATGACTAAAAGTGGCGCAGTCAACTTTAAGAAAATAATTTCTTGATATTCCTCTAGATTTATCGATGCGTTAAAATCGATTCGCTTGCACGAGAAATTCCCTAATTATGTTGATTGAATTGCGCTATTCTTGTAAAAATTCGCTTGTTAAAATTGCGATTAAAAACGACAGATGTGAATAGGAAAACTTTTAATGGTCCTCGTACGACGGCGATCGACTGCGCCGAAGAAAAGATAAACATTTTAACTGCCGCTTTTTTCGTGTTATTTATTTTCGCGTTTAATGTTACGACAATTTACGTTCTGAATTATTAATGCAGCGACGGCGACGACGACGACGGCGATGAAATCCTGAAAGTATTAAAAGGGTCTCACAAATGTACGTGTTGACTCTCTGAAAATAATCGAAGGCTATTAATTCAGACAGTCAATAGCTGCTATCTGCTTTCAGGAATAATGAGGAAGTCGCGTGCTACAGGTGTTAGGTGTAATGACGCCGTCAAGCACAGTTTTTATCGTTTTAATCGATACGTATGTATACACATACACACCGTAACTAAACTACTACGGTTGGTAAACATGGTCGTGGAAAAGGCGAGAGATTTTTTGATAAAAATTAAACGCCCTTTGTCAGGACTCCTATTATAACGGCGAGTGAAACTTTACGGGAGTTCGCACGACCCTCCCCGGAGGATCCGATTTTTATATCCCGATTTCGGGCACGTTTTGTTCATCTCGAGAACGTGACGTTGAAGTGCTTTCGAGTACTCTGGACATAAGTATAAACGATTGTATTCAACTAGTCCTCCTCCTCCTTGTCCTCGTCCTCGTCCTCGTCCTTTCAACGGAAATTTAATTCCAAAATCTCTCGTTATTTACAGCTAGGCTATACGTTACCTTGCTCATTGCCCTCAAACTCGAGGGCCTTCCGACGGCAGTCAGATCTGAAACGCAAAAATAAACAAAATTAATATTTAATTACTTATATATGCGTGCGGAATGAAATTTATTTCGTTCGGAACTCGTGTGTCGGAGGGAAATTTATTTTGCTCCTGTTTTTACAATATTTTAAGCCACATTTGGGGTTGGGATAAATTACTTGGGATAAGGATTAACCCTGCCAGAAGGTCCGGTATATCATTCCACGTTAATAAATTAGAAATTGCACACATACCCCTAATGTGTTTTTAATCAAATCTCTCATTATGGGCGTATCTTAATTTTTAATGAACGGTCCGGCAGGGTAATCTGGCTTCAGCCCGCGCTCCCGCCGTTAATACGCGATACGTCCCAACCTTCCAGCCTTCTTTAACAAATGCATATCGCAATCCTTTCGTGGAGCAGCGCTAATTTTCTCACTAGAAAGTCATGCGCATGCAAACACACAGCGCGCGGTCGCCCAAATAATAACTCGACCGTCTTTGTCAGGCCCGGGTTGTCTCCGTTGCACCCGCTCCCGACTTGATCAATATCCCTTCTTGGGCCCCCTCCCCCCAGTCTTAATTAGGAGTTGGAATCTGTGGCGGACACACATAAGGGACGCTAGACCAATATGCGCCCCAACTTGCCCGTTTCCCTCGCTCTCGCTGCGATACTTGCTCATTTATGCGCGATTCATTTTGATTTCGCCCTCTATACATATACACGGCATACAACGTATGCTGTCAATTAAAAACCTCATTTCCTTTTTATAATGTCTAAACATCATGTAACCAGAAGAACTTACCGAACAGTGCCTTTCAAAAGACGTCCCGCATTCAAACGAGCTTTACATGCCAGTGGCTAGATAGATGAATAACATCAGAAATCCATAACGGGGATTCAGATGAAACCATTTCAATAAATCAAACGGACGATTCTATTTAGATTCTTTTTCAACCCCATTAGAGTACAACCTAGTGAAACTTACGTAATTTCCGTTCGCCAAACAAATATCATTGCGCACGATAATTTTGAAGGACGATCAAACCCTGTTCTTTGATAAATCATAGAAAAAAATTGAAATTTCATTTAAATTTACTACAACTCTACAATTAGTAATTGTTAGGTCCAGTTGTACAATTCCAGCTTGACTTTAAGCTAAAGCTCAAACCCTTAGCAACTATGATTTCATGAATGGTTGCTAAGGGTTTAAGCTTTAGCTTAAAGTTAAGCTGGAATTGTATAACTGTGCCTTAATGGTTAAAGGTAACGTAGAGTATTATCTCTTATCTGAGTATTATCAATAGATGTGGTGTAGATAAGAAGTGATCAAATGAAAAATGAATTAGAGTTGGCGATGCAACTAAACGCGCATGTGCGAATTTAGTTCATCGAACGTTCCTTCAGTCACTTTGACGTTTCTACAAAGCAAGAAAACCGTTTTATTCTTAAAAAATTAATGATCTCCACCTGCTGCATGCTTTTGAACCCTATGAGTAACTGCGTGAATAACGTTAAACAATTCCGGCGTGTAATTTATGTCACAATTGATTGACAATTACTAGTAATATGACGTTATCCAAGACGCCTACCCTAATTCACTTTTATATTGATCGCTGGTTACTTTTCTTAATGTTCAGATATTTTCTGGAAATTTTTATGAACAATTTGGATATAATTCCACCTTTGCCTTAAGAAAGTTTAGGTTTGTTTGTAGCAATATTAATGCTCCATTTTGGAGCCAAAAGTTCTTGTATAAAATTCCACATCTTATGCAAAAATTTACTACAACAGACCGTGAAGATTTTATTTTCACATCTTGTTGTAAAAAGTTCTACACATTGCGTAAAAATACAACAGAATCGCTTTCTACAAATTGAAAAAGATTAAATTAACTCGTTAATTAACCATTGAATATGTTAATTAACATCTTACACAAATTGTTGAATACTTTTGAAGTTTGAAGCCAATTTCAGTTAAAAAAAAAAGAAAAGCTAATATAAAACAACGGGCAAAAAACACAAAACAAACAAAAAAAATTATTAAATTGACTAATGGTAACGTATTGTTCAACGATCGACTGTCATTTGTTTTTATAACTCAAACCTTTCTATTTTATTTCTTTTTATCATCGGTTGTTTTAATATATTTTTGTTGTTGATCGATTATCATTTATTTTTTTTTTAATTAATTTCTAAAATAAATCATTCATCTTTTATTTTTTGTTTGCCGCACCTTTTCTGATTATCTTTCGTTTCCTCGATTTTCTGTCGATCGACTGTCATTTGTTTTTTTTTCTGGTTTATTTGCTAATTCATTCTTTCTTGCCCTCGGTCGATTTTCGTTAGTTTTCTTTGTTTCGGTTAGAAGCGTATTACATAATTATATTAATTAATATCTTGTCGATCGATTCTCATTTGTCTTCTAAGTCGATACGTCTTCGACCATTTTTTTCAATACATGTTTCGATTCGTTTGTATCTTTACCGATTATCATTTGTTTTTTTCAATTTTTTGTCGATCAACTGTCATTTGTCATTTGTTTTTTATCAATTTTCTGTCAATCGACTGTCATTTGTTTTTCTGTAGTTTTTTTACCAGTGCATTTTTTTTGCCCCCCGTCGATTTTTAAAAACGTATTTCATTTATTAATTTCATCTTCTGCATATTTTCTTGTGATACTTTTTTGTCGTTCACTCTCTTTTGTTTTCAATTATTATTCATCGATCTACTGTCACCTGTTTTTATTTATTTTCTTTTCTTCAAATTGTTCATCGGTTGACTGTCATTTGTTTTTCTATCATATCTAAGTTTATATCATCGATTGTTTTAACACATTTTTTTTGTTGATCGATTATGATTTGCTTTTTTTTTATTTATTAAAAAAAATCATTCATCTTTTATCTTTTGATACACTGCACCTTAGCTGATTGTCATTTGTTTTCTTCAATATCTTGCCGATCGACTCTCATTTTTTCTCGATATATATTTTTTAATCCATTTGTCACCGTATCTTTGCCGATTGTCATTTGTTTTCTTTAATTTCTTGCCGATTGACTCTCATTTTTTCTCGATATATATTTTTTTGAACCATTTTCACTGTATCTTTGCCGATTTTAATTTGTTTTCTTCAATTTCTTGCCGATCGACTCTCATTTTTTTCAATATATATTTTTTGATCCATTTGTCACTGTATCTTTGACGAATGTCATTTGTTTTCTTCAATTTTCTGTCGATCGAGTATCATTTGTTTTTTTTTGTTTGCGATTTATTTACTAGTTCATTCTTTCTTGCCATGCGTCGATTTTTGTTGTTTTGTTTTTTCTATTTCGATTCAAAACGTATTTCATTTATTAATTTCATCTTCTGCACATTTTCTTGCGATACTTTTTGTCGTCGACTCTCTTTTGTTTTCAGTTATTGTTCGTCTGTCGATTTTATTATTCATCGAAATACTGACGATTGTTTTAACACATTTTTTTTGTTGATCGATTATCATTAGCCTTTTTTTATTAATTTATAAAAAAAATAATTCACCTTTCACCTTCTGATACACTGCACCTTTGGTGATTGTCATTTGTTTTCTTCAATTTCTTGTCGATCGACTCTTATTTGTCTTCTAAGTCGCGTCGACGACGATTTACTTCAATATATTTTTTGATTCAATTGTCACTGTATCTCTGTCGATTGTCATTTGTTTTCTTCAATTTTCTGTCGATCGACAGTCATTTGTTTTTTTTTGCGGTTTATTTACTAGTTCATTCTTTCTTGCCATCCGTCGATTTTTGTTAGTTGTGTTTGTTTTGTTCAAAAACGTACTTCATTTATTAATTTAATTTTCTGCATGTTTTCTTGCGATACTCTTTTGTTTTTCAGGTACTGTTCGCCTATCGACTTATTATTATTATTAATCGATCTACTGTCACCTGTTTTTATAAGTCAAGCGTTTCTATTTTGTTTATATCGTCGATTGTTTTGACATATTTTTGTTGTTGATCGATTTTCATTTGTTTCTTTCAAATTAATTTCTAAATAAATCATTCTTCTTCTATTTTCTTTGACACTGCATCTTTGCTGATTGTCATTTGTTTTCTTCAATTTCTTGTCGATCGACTCTCATTGGTCATCTAAGTCGATACGTTTTCGACGATTTGTTTCAATATATTTTTTTATTCAATTGTCACTGTATCTTTGTCGATTGTCATTTGTTTCCTTCGATTTTCTGTTGATCGACTGTCATTTGTTTTTCTGTTGTTCATTTACTAGTTCAATCTTTTTTGCCGTCTGTCGTTTTTTGTTAGTTTTCTTTGTTTCGGTCGAAAACGTATTTCATTTATTAATTTCATGTTTTGCATATTTTCTTGCGATACTTTTTTGTTTTTCAGATATTGTTCGCCTGTCGACTTTATTATTAATCGATCTATTGTCATCTGTTTTTATAAGTCAAGCGTTTCTATTTTGTTTGTATCGTCGATTGTTTTAACATATTTTTGTTTCAATTGTCTTTTTCCAATTACTTGATTGGTCGACCGTCATTTGTTTTTCTACCCTTATTCTTTAAAGTTTGCTTTGTCTTGTCCGTCGATTCCTCCAGTTTCTCGTGTCTCATAAAAATATTTCTGTTGTTTTTAGTTCGCCTTTGCATTGAATTTCTTTCAATTTTTCAAACTTGCCGATCTTCGTTCATCGTCAGTCTACTTAGTTGTAATGTATAATCAACAGAGAGCGGATGACCTTAGGTTTTACCATAACCATCAACATTATTTTTATGGATTCTTGTACATTTATTTTGTATTTATATCACACTCATTTAACAAATTGTAAATGACTTACATATTTTCTTTTTATTAGACTCCACAGCTATTAAGTGGCATGTCTAAAAACAATCGCCAATTGAAAAGCAATTTAAAATAGCTGATAGCCTATTTCTTTCATCTGTTTTATGGAACAAGTGTTAATGTGTACTTACTTTTTCGATGTTTCATTAAAAGTCTCTAATGTACTCTAAGCAAAATGACTTATTTAAAGCAAACTGCGTACTTCTGACACCAAAAACCTAAAACTGGTCGCTCTCTGTCCTACGTCAGCTGGAGGAATTTTAAAAAAAGACTAGATCAGTCAAATACCTGTCTGTTTTTTTTTCTTCTAGAATGAAAAGTGAGATGAATTAATTTATAATTAGGCTGTTATAAATTGCATTAGGGTCCTGCGCACATTAGTCACAGCAAATGTTAATTGCGTATAGAATTAAGCGAGAACCGTTCGGCGACCGCGTGACGAATGTTTTATTTTTCTTTCTAAATTGAAGCCATTAATACTGGAAGTAAATTAAGAAATTTTATGGGAAGAACTATTCCCAGACGCGGGCGACTCACATTAAGGTATTCCAAGGCTGCAAATTCAGAGGGTCGTTATGTATGCACGAGTGACGGTAATCAGGGCCGGTGCAATCTGAAGCGAACAGTGGTTTATTGCTCGTTTTCGGCTCATGAATTCGCAAAAGAAAGCAGACGGCCCCGTTCGATAACGCCAAAAAATAATTAATTACCTTTGACGGCGGTTTTTTTTTTCCGCGGGGTCTCACCACCCTCGAGGGGGCCGACGCCGCCACCAGCGAGGAAGTTTTTCTCAGGATACTCCCCGGAAAGAAGTGAGAATATTTAAAGACAAACAATTAAATTCGGGCGGTTAATAATGAATTAATAAAGCTATACAAACGTACAGTATTTGAAGGCGGTCTTACTGATGTAGTATATTTATACAGTCCTGCAAAGTTTGAATCCTGTGCAAGTCCAGTTCTACTAATTAGCTCGTTGTAGTTTCCAAACTGTTCCCGGCTGCTAACTTCACAAGTGTGTGTATATAATAATTTTCATATTGATGGATGCAATATCGCTGACTAATCTTAATTGCGACTATCTTGATAACGAGGTAAACTGCATACGCATCACATGCTGGATAAATATTGATGAGCATGTTTTCGATTAAAGCATCATAAGCTAAAATATACCAAGATAAGAAGCATGAATCATTTTATTTCTGTACCTGGTGTTTGTACAAGTTTCGTTAGAAAAGAGAAACGCCGTCTGTCATTTTCCTGAAAGACAAATTACGAACAATGCCCTCCTGTCGAAGACGGCGTCCCAGAGAATGGCAACAAAATCTATCTCAATTACACAATCGTCGATGTGATCGGACTGCGGAGAGATGATCACGGGAAAATAAATTGATCTCGGGATGCTCAAATCTTTATATTCCCGACATTTCCTGAATTTTTAAAGTGAGAACGAACCCGTGCGAGAAGGCACTTATCAAGCGCACTTAAAGTCTCTTTTATTGCCCCCCGATAGGCTGTAAAAGGGTTACGAGTGATAATTCAAGATTTCTACCCCTTTATGTGCGTACACAGGATACACACTCTCCGGGATTCAACTCGGCGATTTAATTTTCGCAATTACTGGGCCCATTTTAAAAAAATTAATGGAACTTATCACTAATTAAAAATGATTAGAAAATATTTTAAACTTTCGCATATATTTCCTTGAATTAGTGTAATATAAAATTGTATACAGATAGGTACAATAATCTTTTTGAATTATTAATGATTTCTTGGGTTTTATAATCGCTTTCTGTACGCAGCGAGAAATAAAATGAGATATTGCACTTTTTGGGCGAAAAGGTAAAACCAGAACTAGCGTGCGGCTCTTAACGAATGCGAGTAAAATGCACTGCGTTTTTCTAGATGTAGAACAGAGATGGATATAACAGCGATGTTGTCGCAATTCCTGCCCTGCTCTTCTCCTTCCAAAGCGATGCATTTTTTAATAACGCCATCTCTGTTCTACATCTAAAAAAACTGCAGTTCATTTTACTCACACTCGTTAAGACCCGCACGCCAGTTCTGCTTTTAACTTTTCTGTATGTACTTAGATTTCATGAAGCGCGTTTAACTTGGTGGTGAAGATGGCAGCCTTCTTATTTCTTAAACCACAGTTTCGTTTACCATTTTTTACTTGGTGATGAAGGTTACGGCGTAGAGCCTTGACTCATGGTGACAATAGGGCGAAGTTTTGGGCAAGTTAAATAAAGCATATAAATAAGTAATAAATTAGTTTAAAACAGGCACTAACGCTCTACGTTTCACTATCGTTTTATAGCTTCGTGAGGAGCTTCTTCATCTTCCTTCTCCTCAATGTTGGTCCAGTCAGATTTTTGGACTGATAGTAAATTGTCTCAGATATATTGGTTTTTTAAATTTTATTTGATATAATACATTCTTTGAAAGTTATAGCTGTGTGAATGGCTTTCAAATTATTGGATGCTATTGTTTACTGCGATGTTTAATTGTTTCATTCTATTGGATTGAATAAAATTCGAATTGAATTGTGCAATGGAAGAGGAAGCCTCAGTCCTCGAGTACTTTAATTTAACTATGTCGGGAGTTACAAACTCATCAACAAGGACATCCTCAAGTCCAGGGCTTGTCCAATGATAAAAGAAACTAAATTAACAAGACTAGGAAAAAAAAAAACAAATGACAGTCGGCAAAGATACAGTGATAATCGAATCAAAAAATGTATTGAAACAAATTGTCGAAAACGTATCGACTGACAAATGAGAGTCGATCGACAAGAAATTGAAGAAAACAAATGACAATCAGCAAAGGTGCAGTGTATTAGAAGATGAAAGATGAATGATTTTTTTTAGAAATTAATAAAAAAAAAGACAAATGATAATCGATCAACAAAAGAAGATATATTAAAACAATAGATGATATAAACAAAAGAGAAACGCTTGACTTATAAAAACAGGTGAGAGTAGATCGATGAATAATAAAGTCGAGAGTGCCAACAATAACTGAAAACAAAAGAGACTCGACGACAAAAAAGTATCGCAAGAAAATATGCAGAAGATCAAATTAATAAACTAAATGGGTTTCTGATCGAAACAAAGAAAACTAACAAAAATCGACGGAGGGCGAGAAAGAATGCACTACTAAATAAACAATAGAAAAACAAATGACAGTCGAACGACTGGAAATCGAAGAAAACAAATGACATTTAGCAAAGGTTCAGTGTGTCAAAAGATAAAAAAGAAGAATGATTTTTTTTATAAATTAATAAAAAAAAGACAAATGATAATCGATCAACAAAGAAAAATATGTTAAAACAATCGATGATATAAACAAAGCAAAAATGCTTGACTTATAAAAGCAGATGTCAGTATATCCATGAATAATAAAGTCGAAGAACGAACAATAACTGAAAACAAAAGAGAGTCGACGACAAAAAAGTATCGCAAGAAAATATTCAGAAGATGAAATTAATACATGAAATACGTTTTGACCGAAATAGAAAAAATAAAACAACAAAAATCGACGCTTGACAAGAAATAATGAACTAGTAAATAAACCGCAAACAAAAAAACAAATGACACTCGATCGAGAGAAAATTGAAGAAAACAAATGACATTCATCACAGATACAGTGACAAATGGATCACAAAATATATATAGAAAAAAAAATGAGAGTCGATCGGCAAGATATTGAAGAAAACAAATGACAATCGGCAAAGATACAGTGACGAATGGATCAAAAAATATATATCGAAAAAAAAAGAGAGCCAATCGGTAAGAAATTGAAGAAAACAAATGAGATTCAGCAAGGGCGCAGTGTATTAAAAAATAAAAGATGAATAATTTTTTTTAATTAATAAAAAAAGACAAATCATAATCGATCAACAACAAAAATATGTTAAAACATGACATAGATTTAAATATGACTTAGAAAAACAAGTGAAAGTTGACCGATGAACAATTTGAAGAGAAGAAAATAAATAGAAACAGGTGACAGTAGATCGATGAATAATAACTGAAAACTAGTAAATAAACCACAGAAAAACAAATGACAGTCGATCGACAGAAAATTGAAGAAAACAAAAGACAAATGACTGTCGATCAAATGTCAATTGGCAAAGATACAAACGAATCAAAACATATATTGGAAAAAATCGTAGAAGACAAATGAAAATCGATGGACAAGAAATTAATTAATATACGTAATACGTTTTTGACCGAAACAAAGAAAACTAACGAAAATCGACCGAGGGTAAGAAAGAATGAACTAACAAATAAACCAAAAGAAAAAAAAAACAATGACGGTCGATCGACAGAAAATCGAAGAAAACAAAAGACAATCAGAAAAGTTGCAACAAACATAAAAATAAAAGATGAATGATTTATTTTAGAAATTAATTAAAAAAAAAAATAAATGATAATCGATCAACAACAAAAATATATTAAAACAACCGATGATAAAAACAAATAAAATAGAAAGGTTTGAGTTATAAAAACAAATGACAGTTGACCGTTAAACAATACGTTACCATTAGTCAATTATAATTTTTTTGTTTGTTTTGTGTTTTTGCCCGTTGTTTTATATTAGCTTTTCTTTTTTTTAACTGAAATTGGCTTCAAACTTCCAAAGTATTCAACAATTTGTGTAAGATGTTAACATATTCAGTTGTAATTTTTTCTAACGAGTTAATTTAATCTTTTTCAATTTCTATTCTAGTTTTATGCAATGTGTAGAACTTTATACAAGAAAATGTGAAAATAAAACCTTCACGGTCTGTTGTAGTAAATTTTTGCATAAGATGTGGAATTTTATACAAGAACTTTTGGCTTCCAAAATGGAGCATTAATATTGCTACAAGCAAACCTAAACTTTCTTGATACAAAGGTGGAATTATATCCGAATTTTTCATAAAAATATCCAGAAAATATCTGAACATTAAGAAAAGTAACCAGCGATCAATATAAAAGTGAATTAGGGTAGGCGTTGAAATCTAAACGCATGTCTTGGATTCCATTAACACCTTACCACTCAACTGCAAATGATTGCCATACTTAAATCACTTCATTATTTTAATTAACGTTTATCAACAATATTTTAATTAAAAAAAAATAAATAAATGTTTTTCTTTGAATCATTGATCTCAACTGACGTTTCTCTGCACGTCGACAACTTTTTCGAAATTAAATATAAAGTATCTAAGGTTATAATAAGCTTGGCAAAGGACTTAGGCTTCAATAAAATGTTGGTTATTTTATGTTAAAGTTATAAAATCATTTGTTTTTAGAAAAACTTACCCCTTGTTGGAATTTCTAAAATCCCAAAACAGGAATTAATTCCTGTTCTTGTGTTTTGGGATTTTAGAAATTCAAACGAGGGGTAAGTTTTTCTAAATTTTTCAATAAACCAAATTTTCTTAAGGTACAGAGTTCTGATGAGGCCCAATAAGGCCGAAATACATGTATAAACTCTTTCCTAACACTGCCAGTTACACAATTTCATTTCGTTAAAGTTTTATAGAAGGAAACGGACTTTAACTTTAATTACCTTCAAATAATTTCTGCGGCACTGTACCGAATTCACGTTCAGACGGTTTATTTTTCATAAATTCATTATTATAAACAAAACGGGTGACAGTTAAACACAGACAAGTCTGTTCTTGCTTTTATTAGCAGAGTCACGTACGCCACCTAATCGTCATCCGCATTAAATAGCCAATAAGGAGGCGCAAATAAGCACACTCCACTTCAAAACTATTCAACAATTTGTGTAAGATGTCAACATATCAATGGTATTTTTTTTTTCTAACGAGTTAACAATTTGTAGAAAGCGATAATATTATAGTTTTACATAATGTATAGAACTTTATATAAGAAAATATGAAAATGCGGTCTGTTGTAGTAAATTTTTGCATAAGATGTGGAATTCTGTACAAGAACTTTTTACTCCAAAATGGGGCAATAATATTGCTACAAACAAACCTAAACTTTCTTGAGGCAAAGGTGGAATTATATTCGAATTTTTCATAAAAATTTCCAGAAAATATCTGAACATTAAGTCAGTTTTATGGATTTGTTCACAGAGTCGGCGGCTACGACCGACTTAGATGTTGAACGGACCAATATTTATTTGACAACTGAATATGATGGATGAAAAATGAAGTGTTATTTTGTTTTTCCTTTTGACTTTTACGGCGCACTGAAAACAATTCAATTGATCTAATTGAATTTGCTCTTTGCGTGTGGAAAGAAGGCACACGTTTTTCACCGTACCTGTTGATTAATGATGAAACTAGATAAAGAGGCGATAAAAAGCGACTCTTTTGAAGATGCATTACGGGGCGATTCGAGCGTGCCGGGAGGCCTTTATAAAAAGCGCCCGGAAAATCCGACGCCAAAGGGTGTCAACTACACAAACACTTGATTCACTCCAATTTTGCTGTCATTTTGTCGGCTCATCACTTAACCGAACACCGGCTGCGTTTTGATCTCCAACTAATTTATTTTTAGATTAACTCAGGATAAAATTTCATCGCGGAATTATTTCAGAGAGACAAGAAATTTTCAGAGCCCTTAAATAAGAAAGATCTGTATTGTATTGTAAACTGTAGTAATGAGGTTTTTATTAAGATATAATTAAATAATTGAACAAATTCGGTGTGTGATAATATTGTAACAAATTTGGAAATCAATATTTAGAGAGAAGGCGGCTGTAATTATATTTATGAAATATTCAATTATCTAGTTATTTACTATAACTGCGGTATGTCTGGTGCAGTCGCGGATTCCTCTATCCCATTAAACAGCTTCGTCTGGAAACAATCAGACACTGAATTGATTCGCATTGGGGGTCCATTACTCCAGTTCCACCGCCTGGGTTTACTCGCTGCAGTTCACTGCACGTAACTTGCGGTTTCTTGACAACATTACACCAGCTCATACCACACCATGCGAATCAAAACTGCAAAAACATTAATCATAATAATTCCCTTCGTCGCGCTTACACATTTTCTTTCTACCAAATGAACGAAAAAAAAAATAAATCCAATGTTAAAACGAATTTCACACAGTTGAAATTATTTTCAACACATCTTCCGTTCATATGGCAGGAGTCTCGAGACAGTGGCTTTTTACGGCACCTTAATTAAATCCCTTTCTGACATCTACCGCGCTGTTGTCACCGCTCCAAACGGAGAGATTTCTACGTGATGCGGTTTCCAAAGTGCAAATTGCCCTCCAGAATCCTAATTCCATTTCAAATTATTTATTTCATTTTAACCTACTTGTCGGTAATCTCCTCCGCAATCCGTGAATTCTATCTTGCTGCCATTAAGGACGTAAATCAAGTCGGGCTATTAGAAATGCCGGAATTTCCGAGGGTAAATAAAGCTCCACTTCATCAAAATTTTATAATTTATTCTAAATACTTTTTTCATTCATTTTCGATTTAAGGGTTTTGCATAAAATTTCATTTGAATAGAGGGTAAAGTCATATCAATAAGAATGACATAAAAAAAAAAAAAACAAATATTTTCTTCTACGGCACTACCAAAAACGCCTGGCGAAGGTCGCGATAGGCAACCATATGTGCGCCCATGTAAAAACTCCATAAGAAAACAAGAGAAGCTTTCAGGAAAACCCTGACATGAACGTTGACTATGAATTCGCCACATAGTAACACACTATATGCACGTATGAAATCTCATTTCATCAGACACCATACAAAGTTGTTTCCAATCAACGTCGTTGACGTCCGCCGAGCAATATCTTATTTGCGGCCGAAGGTATTGATGGAGTCCAGCCGCAGTACCTCTATGTGAAAGTCCATTGTGTTGCAGTTGCATTCAGGCGGTCAAAGTTTCGCAGGTGTTACTCAATTCATATTGGAAACTAACGTCTGCAGCCGTTACCGGTTACAAAGCGGGCACTTGTAGCCTGGGCTGCGCCCCAAACCTTGCAAGTGTTGGCCGGTTCAATACCGACAAATTTCTTGGTTCTATGAATTCCCTGCCGATCCAATGAATTGTTACGAACGCCGCTGTATAGCAGCAGCTGGAATTACGTCTTTTATGTGCACGACGGAAATGTTCCGTAGTTTCGGGGTGTCATGCATAAAGTTGCATGCATACGAAAGAGATATGTCGATTTATTTGTATTAATCGTGAGTAATTACGTTTTATTGGGAGACGCTTCTCCTTGTTTAATTTAATTTAATTTTACTACTCAGCGAAGCTATGGAAGGGAAAGAAGAACAAACCACTGGTACAACTTCAACAATACCTTCTTTGATATATTTCAAACAGTTAGAATTAAAAAAAAAAATTATTGCAATTCTTTAGACCTTCTAATCTCTTTATAACAACCGACATTTTGCTGAATATTGTATTAACAACTTCTGCATCAAAAGCACAGCTTTTGATATCCTTTTTAAATTTTCTTAACAAGCATTAACGTTTATAACATAATATTAAGAAAACAAATATGGAAAACTCGATCAATTTGTTTCAATAAAGTACGAATAGTTATTTTAAAACAATATACAGGGTAATTCTTGGAAAAACCGACATGGAAAGAAGCGTTGAAAGAATAGACATCACTCAAAAAACATGACAAATTTTAGTTTTTCAAAAATAATAATTAAATAATTAATGAGAAATTGTCCCCAAAACAACGATACGTCCCTGGTTAAGAAAAAACAGTAGATGGACGAAATAAATACAAAAGGAAAAGACGATCGTGTTACTCTCGATAAAAAAAAAAAACAACAAAAAAGGCAGTTAATTATTTATTGTTTTTTAATTATTAAAGAGGTGGATCTAAAAAAAACTTACAAAAAGTCTGTGGGGGGGCTCATACGATCAACAAAAGCATGTCACGATGACAAATGGCAAGAAATGTCAAAATGACAGACGTCAAGAAACGTCAAAATGATCGAGAAATGTCAAAGTGAGAGACGTCGTCAAAGAGCCCATCCGACCTTCGCTTTTTCTTTTTTAAAAACTTTCAGAAAACAAGAAACGATTATTTTACTCTTGATCAAAAAAAAAAAACGAGTTTTGCTTTCCAAATTCTTAAACGTAATCGTGTGAATTAAACAAAAAAAATGTCTTCTGTTTTAGAAAATTCTCTTTTCACTTTCAAAAAAAAAAAAACAAACGAAAACAAAAGCGAATCGATTTGTCTTTCGTTTCTTGATTTTGTTTTCGGTTTTATTAACAAAATCGCATCAGTCAATCGTTTTCGGCAGTGAGATCGTTGACCCTCTTTTGTTTTCGAAAGTTTTCCCAAAAAAAAAGAAGTGAACAAGGGACATGGGAAAAGAAAACTGAATTCACCAATCAGATCAATCTGCTTTCTGCTTTTCGATTTAAGAGAAGAACGGAAATAAAAGACGATCAACAAAAGCATGTCACGATGACAGATGGCAAGAAATGTCAAAATGACAGATATCGAGAAACGTCAAAATGATCGAGAAATGTCAAAATGATCGAGAAATGTCAAAGTGAGAGACGTCAAGGAGCATCAGAATCAAAGAACAGCAAAAAGACGCCCATCCGATTTTCACTTTTTCTTTTTTAAAAACTTTCAGAAAACAAGAAACGATAATTTTACTCTCGGTCAAACAAAAACAAACGAATTTTGCTTTCCAAATTTTTAAACGTACTCGAGCGAATTAAACAAAAACATAAAAGAATTTGTCTTTTGTTTTAGAAAATTCTCTTTTCACTTTCAGCGAAAACAAACAGAAACAAAAGCGAGTCGATTTGTCCTTCGTTTCTTGATTTTGTCTTCGGTTTTATTAACAAAATCGCATCAGTCAATCGGTTTCAGCAGTGAGATCGTTGCCCCTCTTTTGTTTTCGAAAGTTTTCCCAAAAAAGGAAGTGAACAAGAGGCATGGGAAAAAAACTGAATTCACCAATCAATCTGATTTCTGCTTTTGATTTAAAAAAGAACAAAAATAAAAAGCAATCGTTCCGCTCTTCTTTTTCCTCAACACATGACATTTATCTGCCTTTTGCTTTTCAGTAATGGAATCAATTTTTTTAAAACAATTGCTTCGTTTATGTTGGTACTGAACTGGTCAGTTAATTGAAAGTTTTAAGTTGGTGTCACTGCTGCTAGTACATCGCCTAGACTACACGAAACAGTTACAAAACAGCAGCTCTCTTTGATAGTTTACTTTTTATGCGCTGGTGTTTGTAAAGGACTTTTTTACAACCGCGCTAGATTAGACATTTTAAATGATAATTTTAGTTTGTAAAGTGTCACTTTTTACAAACACTAGTGCGTCAGAAGTAAAAAAAAAATGCATTCGTTGTAAGAAAATGTTATTAGATGGCGCTTCTCTGCTTAGAATTGCTGCCGGGTTTAAAAATAAATTTAAAAAATCGATAGAAACTTCAAAATATTTAGAAAACGTAGTTCTGCATGAAAACTGTAATGCTCACTAGATGGCGCTTTCATGTCAGAATCGTGTTGTCATGTCGTTGTTAAAAAATATTCACTAAATGGCGCCTTTCGACTTAGGTGTGCAGTCGAGTTTAAAAAAAATTAAAAACGTGGACAAAGGCTTCAATAAACAAAATCTTGAAATATAGCTTTGTAAGAAAACTATAACGCTCACTAGGTGGCGGTTTCCTACCAGAATCGCTATTCTATTTAAAAAACTTCCAATAAATGTTCATAATGCTCATCAGATGGCGCTTTTCTGTCAGATTCGTTAAGGTCTAGAGAAAAAATGTCAAAGAAAGAAACTATTAAAGTTTTAATTACTAAAAAAAAATATGTTTGTTGTAAAAAATGTTAATTTAATTTAAATAATAAATAAATCGACAAAAGCTTCAAGAAACCAAACTCTGATATATAGATATAAAAGCTACATCTTTGCATGAACACTATAATGCTCACTAGATGGCGCTTTCCTAGTAGACTCGCTAGCCTGCTTAAAAAAAAACTTCTAATAAATGCTCAGAATGTTCACTAGATTTCACTTTTCAACTTAGATGCGCTGTTGAGTTTAAAAGAAGTCGATAAAGGCTTCGATAACAAAATTCTGAAATATATCTTTGCATGAAAACTATAATGCTCATTAGACGTCGCTTTCCTAGTAGAATCGCTAGTCTGCTTAAAAAACTTCTAATAAATGCTCATAATGTTCACTAGATGGCATTTTTCAACTTAGATCCACTGTCGAGTTTAAAAGAAGTCGACAAAAGCTTCTAAAACAAAATTCTGAAATATAAACTATAATTCTAATTAGATGGCGTTTTTCTGTCAGAATCGTTAAGGTCTATAGCTAAAAGAATGTCAAAAAATTGTCTGCAAAAGCTTAAAAGAAATTATTAAGTTTTAATTACTAAAAGACTTATGACGTAAAAAAAATATCGTAAAATGAGCTTTTCTTTTGTCGAATTTAAAAAATAAAAAAGCAGACAAAAGAAACAAAATTCTGAAATATTTTAAAAATGTTTCTTTGTGTGAAAGCTATAATGCTCACTAGATGGCGCTTTCCTATCAGAATCACTAGTCTGCTTAAAAAAATTACTATAAATGTTCATATGCTCACTAGATGGCGCTTTTACGTCAGAATTGTTAATGTCTAGTTAAAAAGATCTGAAAAAAAGTTGACAAAACTGAAAAGAAGTTATTAAAAATGTTTATTACTAAAGAAATTAAGAAGACGTTATTAGATGGTGTGTCTCAACTTAGAATTGCTGCCGAGTTTAAAAATTGAATTTAAAAAACACAATGAAAGCTTCAAAAAAACAAATATTTTAAAATGTAACTTTGCATGAGGACTTTAATGCTCACTTTAGTACCAGAGTTGCTAGTCCGCTTTAAAGAGTTCAAAAATGCTTAAAAAAAAATTCTGAATACATTGTATGAAAACCATAATGCTCACTAGATGGCGCTTTCCTTCAAAATCGTGGGTGTTTAGTTTAAAAAAATATCTTGAACGAAATTATTTATTAAATTATTTAATTAGGTGCTAAAAATATATTCGTTTTCAACTTAAATGTGCCGAGGTGAGTTTTAAAAAAATTAAAAAAGGCTTCAAAAAACAAAATTCTGAAATATGTAAACTATAATGCTCACTGGTATTTAGGTGTTTTCCTGTTACAATTAAAAAGTTTTCGATAAATGCTCATAGTGCTCATTAGATGGCGCGTTTCTGTCAGAATCGTTAAGTTACTGTATTGAAAAGGTAGCGCCGACTTTCTATCTCACTCTTTTCTGTTATGTATCTATCCTTTTTCTTCTAAGCGTTTCATCGCGGAAATGAATAGCACTGCCTTCTAAATACAGTAATTTTAAGAATCGTTAATGTCTAGTCAAAGAAATCTCAAAAAAATTGTCGACAAAAGCTGAAAAGAAATTACTGTCCAACAGAGGGCGCACATGTTGTGAGTGTTTTGGGGGAGAAATAATTTTCTGCTTAAATTAAGCAATGACGTCGTCGAAAAATTCACAAAATTTGCAAAAGTTTTAAAAGAATTGATTGATTTTATTGACGTTTTGGAAACTTTCTGAATCCGGGCGCCATGTTTGCGCTAACTTATGATGATTGCCACGACTGCATAGGATTATATTAATATTAAAAAAATTAGAATTAAGTAATAATAATATAAATGAGTTTCGTGCTGTTATTACTATTTAAATATTTTATTGGTTTGGTTTGCGAAACGTCAGTGTAAGTAATCTTAACTCGATACAAATCTGGTTTGTTTTTCACTCAAATAATATTAATATTAAAAGATACTGACCTGATCTAATCAAATTAACACTCAAATAATATTAATATTAAAAGACACTGACCTGATCTAATCAAATTAATACTGTAAAAGCGGGGGGGGAGGCTTAAAGGATTTATCTGCAATTGATATTAACTCTGAATAACCTGTCAAAATATAGCATCAAATTCAAATTTAGCACAAATATGGCTACCGACCAACAGAAATCGTTAGCGATCGATGTAAAAATGAATTAGGGTAAGCGTTAAGATTTAAATAAACATTCTGTATAATCTATAAAAGTTTGAAGTTATTTTAGTGTAAAAAAGTAGCTTAATTAAACCAAACGATAATAACATGTCGTGGGATTTGATTATTATAAAAGTATGATACGATATCGTGCACGCCACTAAAACAATTAATTAAATTCTTACGAAAATAGCATAATAAGACGGGTGCCGTATGAAAACATAACTAGTAAATAAGTCCTAAAATTCCCAAGCCAAGTTTTGTTTGCGTTTCATTTAAAGTTGCTTGGCGCGAACGAGACCGCGTTATTTATTCGGTGACCGTGTTATTAACAAAACTGTCTCGCTTTGTCTCAAAATTGTCTGCAATTTACGCGATGTTTATTATAGCCTTCTATTGTGGGGAGTCGATTCCGCTAAATGACATTTCTTATAATAATGCCCGGGCTTATACGGGACTTGTCAATCTCGTCCCGATATTAAATACGAACTAAGGAGACAAAGAAGGAAAAATAGTGCCCGTTTTGTATTATGTGGAGAGGCTCTTTGTATTATGCGTTGTCACGTTAGTGCTCCGCCATCGTCTTTATTTGATCAAATCAAATAGATAGTTTATGTTGCAGGGTTTAAGGTCATTTGGTATTATGAGTGCGTGCCAGAATTTTATTATTTTACTCGTGGCTGGCGAGTTAAGAGTTGTATAAAAATTTTCATTTCCCGAATAAAATTTATTTACATAAAATACCCCCCCAAAGTAAATTATGCATCTCATCAAAATAATTTCACGGTTAAATGAAGTCGTCGTTTTGGCAAGTAGCGGGTCTGATAATCAGTTTACCATCACTTATCCGCATCTGCATTTCCTTCAATTTCCTGGCCACGTATCACCTTCTCACTTATCTCCGATATTTACATTTCTCCGCCGTTTTCCATTACTTATTTCTGTGCTTCCGCCAAGCTTCCTCTACGGAGCGGTGGTCCTCTGCGTCTCGTCCTCAGAAGGGCGTCTCAAATCCGCGAACGACGTGAGAGTTCGAGTTTTACCGGAAATATTCAAATGAATTTCTAATCTACTAGCATCGCTGGTGTACCGTCTTTCTCCGACTAGAAAGAGCTCGAGTGTGTTCGTCTCTTCCTCACTCACACCAGGACGTGAGCTGCAACCACCACCCTCGGTAGCAACCCTTGCAGCCAAGCCGACTGCTTGTGACTGCCTTGTCAGGGCGACCAAAACTTTTTGAAAAATACGCTACAGTTACTGCGCTCACTTGTGCTATTTATTGCGCGCAGTTATGAAAATGCTGAAAGCGTTTCCTATTCTATGGAACGAACGCTCCTTTTTTTTTTTTTATAAAATAAGTAGCCTTCAAAAAATTAATTAATTACTCCTCAGCCCGTGAAGAATTTCCAGTTTGACCTAAATAGAAAAAAGAAAAAAATATGCAAGTAAGCACTCTGTCAATATCTTTGATTATTCTACGGAAAACTTTTTAAACTTTGTTAATAACGGGGTAATGAAACTCGGGGGCGTAAAATCTCCTCTTTTTTATCATATTCGAAAACCGCAGTATAATTACAACTGCCATTTCTGAATGTGTTCAAATCTTGATAGAAATGTCCTAATTAAGATCTGTAAAGAAATCTGCGAAACGGACTCAAGAAAAGAAAGTGATAAACATCTGTACTTGATTTACGTTCCGAACACTTATTTGTAAACTACCATTAAAGAGTTTTCAATTAAATTCAATTTAAAATTAAAATCGAAACAAAAACTTGAAGGTTCTTTATACAATATGATTTTTAATAGCGTAATGACTAACGAGCGGGAGATTTATATTTTGCAAGGTCATCGGTTAGCGAAAGTGCAATGCATCGTGTTGGTCAGCGGAGTTCGTAGTTTGCTTGTAAAAAGCAACTAAATTGTAATAATAACCTTGAAAACTATAATCCTTATAAGCCCACTAATAAATAAGCAGTTTTCTCAAAACTTAAAAAAGCGACTCAACCCCTTTCAATATTAAGCGATTCAAGCGGATTACTTATTAATCTTTAAGGATAAATAAGTGGCAAAAAGGATCGTAGCTGCGGAATTAAAAGGGCGGTTGATTTCGTTATTTGGAGGTGCAAAAGAGAATCAAGAATCAACGCGTAGAACAAACGCGTAGCATCCGGCGAAGGTCCTTCTTCCTTCCTTCCTGGAAAATCTATTAACATCTCTCGAACAACATTGTTAAAGCTCGGCGGCGGTAGATCGCGGTCGCCTCAATTTATTCTAATATTTGCGACAGGCACGGAGTGTTTGCGTATCGAAAGTTCATTAGTATTTTGAGAAAATGGCAGAACGGTGGCGGTTGCGGCAGCTTGGTCTCGTCTGAGACCCCCGTAAGAGCATTAAAAGGACGCTGCCGCCCCGCTTTCCTTTTCCTCCTACTTTACCGATTCAGCCCTTAAAAGCACGCTCACAGAACGTACTTCATAATTTATAGTAATTTAACAATGCACGAGCTAGAAACACGCCGCCCGGTGAGTTTTTTTTTTTAATGCAAAGGGTGAAATAATTTTTAAAACAGGATTTGCTTAATTAAGTGACTTTTTTTTAAGTGTAAATATAACGGGAGATGTTTTGCTTAATGCTAGAGGGGGTGGATTATGGGAGCGCACCGCTTGTTTAATTTTTTCTTTTTTTTTTAATGCGCCGAGCTTTATTAAATTGCTTTTTCACACTCGGTATTAAATAAAGCGTAAAAGTTGGTTAAAACCGATTCGAAAGCTAAAAGGCGGACGAGGTCGATGAGGGAGGGAGGAGGTCGCATAACGGCAGTTAAAGAATGACATTGTGGAGTGGGTGGTGTGGTATGCAGATGAACAGATGAGCGTGTAGTTGGGGAGCAGGCGGTAAATGGCAGCGGATGATTGATCGGCGGGCTAATTGGATGATCGATGGGTTTAGTTCATCAAGCGCTCTCTCGGCCACCCCGCACTCGACGAGCCTGAAATTAGGGCGAAAAGCGTCATCTCTCAAAAACTATACGTATAAGATCTATCGATTTCCAGACTGCAAGGCTAAAATAACAATTTACAACGAATTATAAATGTATTTACATGATTCGACTAATTAAGGGCAGTAGCTGCATTAAATTTACATGAAACATACCAGAATTAACACTTTACTAATAATTATGCAACAATGTGTAATGACAGGGGTTGAAATATTAATATTTAAAAAGTTTGAAGTGAGAAACTAAAAATTGCTTTTATTTGAGGTGATGGGAGAATCTACATACATTTTTGGACAAAATGAAGGGACCACCAAATAAACTGAAAGAGGAACAAATGAAAATCAAAAGATTTTGAGTGAAACAAAAAAGAAACAGTGTATGAGGGAGATATAAAAAATTAAATCCGCAGAAAAAAAAAACAAAATAACACTGAAACAAACAACAAAATAACAGAATGACATAAATAGAAAACAAAAGATCTAGAGACGATCAAAGACACTAATTCGAAAAAAAAACAAAAGAAAATCGAATCGATTTACTAAGAATGAAAGAGGAACAAATGAAAATCAAAAGATTTTGAAAGAAACAAAAAGAAAACAGAAAAAAAAAACAAAAGAACACTGAAACGAACAACAAAACAACAGAATGACATAAATTGAAAACAAAAGATCTAGAGACGATCAAAAACATTAATTCAATAAAAACAAACAAAAGAAAATTGAATCGAATTACTAAGAATGAAAGAGAAACAAATGAAAATCAAAAGATTTTTAGTGAAACAAAAAAGAAACAGTGTATGAGAGAGATATAAAAAATTAATTCCGCAGAAAAAAAAACAAAACAACACTGAAACAAACAACAAAACAACAGAATGACATAAATAGAAAACAAAAGATCTAGAGACGATCAAAAACACCAATTCTATAAAAAAAACAAAAGAAAATCGAATCGAATTACTAAGAATGAAAGAGAAACAAATGAAAATCAAAAGATTTTGAGCGAAACAAAAAAGAAACAGTGTACGATAGAGATATGAAAAATTAATTCCGCAGAAAAAAAAAACAAAATAACACTGAAACAAACAACAAAACAACAGAATGACATAAATAGAAAACAAAAACTCTAGAGACGATCAAAAACACTAATTCGATAAAAAAAACAAAAGAAAATCGAATCGAATTACTAAGAATGTAATAGAAACAAATGAAAATCAAAAGATTTTGAGTGAAACAAAAAGAAAACAGTGTACGAGAGAGATATGAAAAATTAATTCCGCAAAAAAATAAAATAAAAGAACACTGAAACAAACAACACAACAACAGAATGATATAAATAGAAAACAAAAGATCTAGAGACGATCAAAAACACTAATTCGATAAAAAAAACAAAAGAAAATCGAATCGAATTACTAAGAATGTAATAGAAACAAAAGAACAGAATGACATAAATAGAAAACAAAAGATCTAGAGACGATCAAAAACACTAATTCGATAAAAAAACAAAAGAAAATCGAATCAAATTACTAAGAATGAAAGAGGAACAAGTGAAAATCAACAGATTTTGAATGAAACAAGAAGAAGACAGGGTATGAGAGAGATATGAAAAATTAATTCCGCAGAAAAAAAAAACAAAAGAACACTGAAACAAATAAGAAAACAAAGAGAAAACAAAAGATCTAAAAAAAAACAAAAGAGAATCGAATCGAATTACTAAGAATGTAAGAGAAACAAATGAAAATCAAAAGATTTATAATTTATAAAGAATTATAACCAGGACATCGATACATGTAGTTCCACTGACTTTTTCTTTAAGTAGAATCAAAAATTTGAAAATAGTAAAATTAGTTCGGAGAAATCCGTATAGATGTCGCTACTGTCTTTTCGGTTTAAATCAATCATAATACAGCAGAAAATTTAAAAAAAAAATACGAATTGCGTTTTTAGAAATTGGTTTAGACCGCGCCACTTAATTTTCGCTTTTAATAAAATCACAAATAGTAGAAAACATTCAAAATCATGAAATTAGTTTACAGAAATCGCTACAGATGGCGCTACTGGATTTTTGCTTTCAATTAATCAATCAATCATAAGGCAGAAAAGTTAAAAAAATATGAATTTTGTTTGGAGAAATAGTACAGATGGCGCCACTGAATTTTCGAGTTGAAATTCGAATTTTCGCTTTTAATAAAGTCACAAGTAGCAAACAAATTTGAAAATCACGAAATTAGTTTGGACAAGTCGCCACAGATGATGCTGCTGTCTTTTTGCTTTAAATTAATCATGATACAGCAAAAAAAAAAATATATTAATTTCGTTTAGAGAAGTCGATATAGATGGCGCCACTGAATTTTTGCTTTAATTAAAATCACAAATGGTAGAAAAATTTGAAAACCACGAAATAACTTTGGAGAAATCGCTACAGATGACGCCACTGGAATTTCGCTAAAGAATTTTCGTTCTAAATAAAATCACAAATAACTGAAAAATTTGAAAATTACGAAATCATATCCACGAAATTGACACATGTGGTTGCACTGATTTTTTTCTTTAAGTACAATCAAATAGTTGAAAAATTTGAAAATGTAAAATTAGTTCGGAGAAATTCGTACAGATGGCGCTACTGTCCCTTCGTTTTAAATTAAACATAATTTAGCAAAAAATTAAAACAAAAATACGAATTTCGTTTGGAGAAATAGGTTTAGATGGCGCCACTGAATTTTCGCTTTAAATAAAATCACAAGAAATTTGAAAATCACGGAGCGCTGAAACAAATAACAAAACAACAGAATGACATAAACAGAAAACAAAAGATCGAGAGACAATCTGAAACTATAAGTGAATTCCGAAAAAAAAAAAACAAAAGACAATTGAATCGAATTGTTAAGAATGAATCAGGAACAAATGAACGTCGTCTGTTTTCCGAGGAGTGTTAAAAAAATCAAAAGACTGTCAATCATGGTGCCTTAGCTTTAGTCTTCTTTTGACATTTTTATAATTAAGACTTTTTCAATTTTTTTTCCTGTCGGCCTTTTACTTTCCAAGGCCCTCTCATTTTTTGTTTTTCATGTTATTTTTTGAATTTTTCTTTTCCTTTTTAATTTTGTCGAAATAACGTAGGCAGTTTCTTTTTTTACTTTCTGTCCATCTGTAAGGGAGTCGTTGATCGCTCGTCTTTTGTTTTTGGATCGCCTCAGTTTTCATGTTTCCTTGTCGTTTGTTTCTTTTTTCTTTTGTTTCTTTTGGCCTTCTCGTATTTTCTTTCTTTTGTTTTCTTGTGAGCCTTTTTACACGTGACGTAATCTTTTCAGTTTTCATGTTTCCTTGTCGTTTGTTTCTTTTGGCCTTCTTGTACTTTCTTTCTTTTGTTTTCTTGTGAGCCTTCTTACACGTAATGTAATTTTTTTTTCGTTCCTCTTTTTCTCGCATTTCGTTGTTTTTCTTTAGTCTTCTTTTGTCACTTTTATAATTAGCATTTCTTCAAATTTCTTTTCTGTTAGTCTTTTACTTTCCATAGCCCTCTCAATTTTTGCTATTCATGTTACTTGTTGAAATTTGTTTTTTTTTTTGAACTAACTATAAAATATCATATTCATGGCACTGCACTTCTAAAAGCCGAAAAAAAAATGAGGATCATGGGATTTTTAATAAAAGCAAAGCGAATCTAAATAAGCGTCTGGATTTTCGTGGATTTTTCAAAGCGCTCTCTGAAATATAAACAAGAAGTGCCGCGCCGTCCCTTTGCCCTCGATTGTAAAGCAGCGCAGCGCAATAAAAATATTCAAAGGTGATGACTCCCACTTTAGTCACATACTGAATAAAACCATAACATTTGCAAGTTAAACGCTATAAAAGTCGCGGGAAATAAATTCTTCCTTCCGTTTTTTATGGCCTTTATCACACGACGATCTTGAAACGATCGGGGACTTATTATTGTGTTCACATACCACTCGCTTTATTTATGTGCCCACCCCAATGACAGACTTGCAAATTTTATTTATTGCATGATTTATATTCTACCTATTAAACAAAGAAGAGTTTCAGATTTTTTTCTTTTAATTAAAGAAGTGATATAACGTATAACGTATAAAATAGGGTTAGGTTATTTAATTTTAATTTTGAGGGTTCAAAACGAACGAGAGGGGGGGTCCAATTTAATTCGAGCGCAGTGAAAATCCCATTATTAACACATATTACAAAAACGTATAATAGAATCTAGCAAAAACAGGGACAAGTCGTTTACCCGTTAAACCAAACATCATTCTCCACTTACATGCAGAACACATCCGTATGCGCTAATCTGACTCCATTAAGAGTACACAACGGTACTCTGGCAGACTAATCCGGGACGAGACTTGACCGGAGCCGGAATTCGTCACGTTTTGCATCCCCCTCTAATTGCAGAGATTAGAGAGGGCGTGAAAGGAGCGCGAGAGACGTCGACGGCGCGAAACTTCCGGAAAAAAGGAAGACAAAATGTATCGCGCGTTTATCTGACCGATATCATGGCGAATTGTCGTCTTGTCTCTGGAGTGCAAGGCAGCGCTAACTGGCTCGGGATGTCCCTGAGCTATAACCTAGCCGAGGAAACCAATTCGAGGAAATAGCTGCGAATATCGAGAAACGAGACTGGATGGTTATAAATTGATGTGCCGCTGAAATTAATTATATGTGTAAGCTTTGCGCCAGACTGTATTCATCTGATTAAAGTCATATTACAAATTTATGCCTCGACGTTATTACATATTTCAATTAATAATTCCACGTCATGACACGAAAAGAATTCTAAGTTTTATTTCTTACAAAATATCAAATATGATTAAACACATTGACAGTGTTTATTCGTCTGCTGCATTGGGTACCAAAAACAAAAAAAAAAATACGGTTTCATCATGTACTTCTTAATTGGGAGCCGCAATCTTGCCTGACATAACCAAGTTTGCGATAAATCGCCAAAACTGGCAACACTGTTTACTAAGTACACGTCCCATATTCTGTTCTTTTGATTTAACGAGATTGAAATAAACAAGAAACGGTATAGTTTCATGTCAATTGAATGTGTAAGAGAGTGATGGACGATCGTTGTCATGGGAAATATTAAATTAGTCATAAGATGAGAATACGGCCCTTTGGAACTAAAAGTCATGACTCTGCTAGATTACCAATATCTGCAAAATTCTTTCTTGAATTGACATGACTTTTTAAGCATGAGTTCGGTTATTCACGTGTTGCCGTGGTGGAGTGAGAACGAAGCTGTTTCGATACAGGTACAAGTGAGACAAAAGTGCAAATTAGTGCGAACGGAGTTGAATAAACGAACGCAGCTCTAATATCACTGAGGATCACATTAGGTTGAGGCACATTCAATTGTTTTTCAGTATAAATATCGGTTCAGAGAGCGCCCGGAACATTCCTTCTATGACCTCACTTACCATACGTCCCGCTTCTTAACAATTTGATTTAAAAAAGTACTGCTTTTTGGAAAAAAGGAAAGGAAATTACTCAAATACGTTAACATTTTTGATATTGTTTATTATTTTTTTTTACTTATCTCCACAGATGTTTATGTTAAAATACCCTCTTTTTGAAAATTCTTGTTTTTTTTTGCTTTCTTTCATAATAAAATTTAGTTTTTGATCTATTTTTTACTTTCATTCGTGATTCCCCCCTCTCCCCAGTCGATTTTTGATTTGTTCTTGTGAATGAACAGACTTCCGACATTGCCATGGTTACGCAATACGAGAACCAATGAAAAGTGTCCATCATTGCGTAGCCATGGCAAAGCTTCGAAATTGCAAACGAATAAAAAGTTTCATACTTCGCGCGTATAAGTCGCAGCGTTACAGGTTTCTGTAAGTCGAGCTTCGACTATCGAAACAGAGATGGCGTTGCTGGAACAACTTTACAAAATATTTCCATTCTAAACTTTATTGGAATAAAGTGACGGTGGTAGTCATTTTTCTAATTGGATAACATGAAACAAATTGTAACAAAACTTTTGGATCAAAGTGAGTGGGTGGGTATTTAAAAAAGTTACTCCAGGGACAGTCCAGAAAATATTGACGAACACTTGAAAAATTACTATAGTTTCGCATTTGATAGATGTTTGCACAGCAGCAACATTCCCTTTGCGTTTTATTTGTTTTATTTTCTTATTGAGAGTATTATATAATTTCAAAATAACCAGGATTTAATTTTAAAATTCCCCCTCCCTCACCCATCTTCTTACCGGTTGAAGAATTTTAGATTTTTTAATGTGTAATGTAATTTTAAGTAAATATAAATTTTCATACTTCGCGCGCACAAGTGACAACGTTACAGGTTTCTGTACTTCGGAGATTTCCGAGCGTTGCCATGGTTACAAGAACCAATGAAGAGTGCCCATCATTGCGTAGCCTTGGCAACACTTCGAAATTTTAAATGAATAAAAAGTTTCACACTTCGCGCGCATAAGTCGCAACGTTACAGGTTCCTGTAAGTCGAGCTTCGACTACCGAAACAGAGATGGCGCTGCTGACACAATTTTGCATTCTAAACTTTATTGGAATTATAATTATAGTTTTTTTTTCTAACTGAATTGCCTGAAACAATTTGAAAGAAAACTTTTGGATCAAAGTGATTGAGTATTTAAAAAATGTAAGGGTCACCAAGGAAGGGATGATCCAAAAAAATACTGACCAACACTTGAATACTGAATAATGAAAATCATCGTAATCATAAAAAATTACTATAGTTTCGGATTTGCGGATAGATGGCGCGGGTATAACCAGGAGTTAGAGTAACCCTCCCCTCTCCTCCTGGTTGATTTTGATTGTTTTGATATGTAATGAAATTTTAAATAAATTAAAAGTTTCATACGCGCGCTCAAGTGGCAACGTTACAGGTTTCTGTAAGTCGAGCTTCGACTATCGAAACAGAGATGGCGTAGCTAAAACAATTTTACAAAATATTTCCATTCTAAACTTCATTGGAATTATAATGGTGACGGCAGTCTTCTTTCTAATTGGTGGATTACGTGAAATCATTTGAAAGGATCAAAGTGATTTGATATTTTAAAAAGTTAAAGGCCCACAATTCACCAAAGGACGGTCCAGAAAGTATTGACCAACACTGAATACTTAATAATGAAAATCGTCATAAACATGGGAAATCACTGGAGCTTCGGATTTTAGGATAGATGGCGCGGGTGTTTGCATTTGCATTTTAATTTGATTTATTATTTTATTTACTTTATTATTGAGAGTATCATTTAATTTTAAAACAGCCTCCCCCCCCCCCGTCTTCCTCCCGGCTGATTTTTGATTTTGTGAATAAAAAGTTTCATATTTCGCGCGCATAAGTTGCAACGTTAGAGGTTTGTGTAAGTCGAGCTTCGACTGTGAAAACACAGATGGCGTTGCCAGCACTATTTTACAAAATATCTGCATTCTAAACTTGATTGGAATTATGGTTGCGGTAGCTCTTTTTCTTATAACTGGATTCAGTGAAACAAACTGAAGCAAAACTTTTGGATCAAAGCGACCGGGAAGTGCTTTTGCACAGCAGCATCATTCCCTTTTTGTTTAGTTTGCTCTATTTATTTATTGATAGTATTATTTAATTTTAAAATAACCAGGATCTGATCTTAAAGTAACCCCCCCCCCCCCCTCCTCCTCCCGTTTCATTTTGATCTTTCGTGCAATGAAATTTTAAATAAATTACAATTTTCACACTTCGCGCTCACAAGTGGCAACGTTACAGGTTTCTGTAAGCCGAGCTTCGACTATTGAAACAGAGATGGCGCTGCTAGCACAATTTTACAAAATGACTGCATTCTAAACTTATTATAATGGTTCCGGAAATTTTCATTTTTCGAATAGGATATATTAATTAAATTGTTTCCACTATGTTTGTTCGCTTTGTTTTTCTTCTCTAACACTTGTTCTTTCAAAATTGAAAAAATTGCAAATGTTTTGGGTTTAACGTCGAAATGAGGATTTTCCGCGATCAAGGTCGAAATAGGAATGTCTCGGACACTCTCTGCACCATTATTTATACTGGAAAACAATTGAATGTAGTTTTGGATTTAGCGCGCGTGACTCTAATATATGGCCGAATAAGTTCTAAGAGAGAATTTTCCGCGTTTAAGGTTGAAGAAAGAATTTCTCAACGCCCTTTAAGTACTTAAACCGAAAAACAATTGAATGTGCTTTATGTGTTGGCGCGCGCATGCTCGCTAGCTTGTAATATAAGGTCGAAGTGAAGTATTTTTCGCGTTCAAGGTCAATGAAGGTATGTACTGGACGCTCTTTGCACCGGTATTTATATTGAAAAACAATTTAATGTACTTTTTTTTATCAGACATGTGCTCGCTGGCTGGGTATAATATACGGCCGAAAACGAAGTGAGAATTTTCAGGAAAAAGGAATATCCTGAATGCTCTCTACACCGGTATTTATACTGAAAAACAAATGTGCCTTTTGATTTGACGCATACTCGCTCGCTCGCTCGCTGACTGCTCCAAATTTTCTTTTTTATTTTAATAGCCCCAAGTAAAACTCAATCCAAATTATTTTTTGTAATTTATCTTTTTGCTTTCCATATATAATAATATATGCCGAAAACGAAGTGAGAATTTTCCCGCCTTCAAGATTGAACAAGGAGTGTCCTCTACGGTCTCTGCACCGGTATTTATACTGAAAAACAATTGAATGTGCCTTTTGATTCGGAGTGCCCTCGCTTGTTCGCTGTAATGCATGGCCGAATACGAGTGAGAATTTTCCGTGTACAAAGTCGAAGAAGGAATGTATCGGACGCTCTGTACACCGGTATTTATACTGAAAAACAATTGAATGTGCCTCTTAATCACTCGGTGGCTGTAGTATATTCCCGAATAAGGTCGAAGTGAGAATTTTCCGCGTTTAAGGTCGAACAAGGAATGTCCTCTACGCTCTCTGCACCGGTATTTATTCTGAAAAACAATTGAATATGCCCTTTTTTTGCTGAATCAACTTCTTTACTTGAACGAGTGTTAATTTAATCGTTATTAGCTTGTTTGTTTTATCACTTTTATTGTATGTGGCCGCTTATTGTCCAACAACACTTTCAAAACCACACAACCCTTCACCGACCACTCATTTCACTTCCTTTAAACCTCGTTCCGTCTCCGCCCGAATTAATTTAAAATTCATTGGAAGAGAGGGGGCCTTCAGAATCATATCGTACATAGCTTCATAGTAGATTTTTTTGTTGGATTCTGCCTGCGTTAGACTTATGTAGACAAAAGATATAATTATATTCAAGGAAACGCATCGTACAAACTTCATAAATTAGCATGAAATATAAAAGAAGTAATAAAGTCAGAATAGGGTAAAAAGAATTGCTGCAGGAAATTCTAATTATAATCCCGGCACCTAATATGACTGCCGACCCTGACGTTGAACCCCCGCGAATAAAAACGTTATATCCGCTAGTATTTTTCTTATTATTGCAGGCAATCCCATTGTTGTAAATAGATCTTAAGGAGAGAATAAGTAAATTAGAAGACGTGATAACAATCTCCCCTTTTTTAAGAGGGAATCGAGACATCCGGCGATCCTCTTAAGCAGCCTATACGCATTATGGGGGTTGTTTAAAAGGTTCGCGATGTTTTCTTTCGCGTTTTTTAAAGCGAGCCCCCGAGATATGAGCCATCCATTGGCGCGGACGAGGGCGACCGGTCTCAAGTGAGCAGCAAGTGTTTGGTTGGCTGATTGCTGTTTAATCAGCATGTCTAGAGGAGAGTAATTTTTATCCTTATTAAGGGCGCCTCTCTTTTATGAGAGCTTCATTTTTTACAGATTACATTTTGTGTGCACAGCAAAGTTCTCTTTGCGTTTTATATTAGTTCGCCATTATCTGGACGATTTAATCAACTTGGTCAAACTAAAATGGTAAATTTATTTCACCTGAGAGATTTGCATTTATAGTTGTTGGTGTGACTGACTTCGAATGATACTTTGACAATAATTTTCTAAATTTCTTTGAATTTTTCTGCCCCACGCGAAGCCCACAAGCGGAAAATAGCCACCGCTAGATGGCATATGGATGGTTGTTGAATTTAAAATATAATTGAAGATTAATTCAAAACTATAGCGTACACAACAAATTCAAAATAATTTTATAAAGAGAAGAAACGACATTCTGCACATCAATTAAAGCAGTTGTTAGTTTCTATTAGCGTAACTAGTTGGCAAAATAAATTAATTTTTGCTCACCAAACCTTTAGTACTGGATGCAGAGAGAGAAACGAAACTAGGAACTCGTCACGATCATACTAGAACATTTTTAATGTCAATACTGCTGATGAGGCTACGGCTTCCTTTATTTAGTTATTTGACCGAAAAGTTCTGATCTAATCACGTGCTGGATCGCGTTGCAAACCAGAGCACACGTGTAGCAAAACGGAAGCAGGTGTTTTCACGGTCATCGGGGCGCGCTTTATGTAGATCGAGCGCATTTCGTCATGTTTTGTTTATAAATGCATTTCATATGAAATAAACAAATCTCTGTGCGGAATGCCGGTTTCTTACATACTTGTTAGACCTGCATGTTGTAATTATGGCTTTTATTAGAGCGTTGCTAGTAGCAATTCCGTGCAGTGTTGAAGGAGAAAGTTCAAAAAGGATCCATGAAATAGAAATTCTCAATTTCTGACTTCGAACAAAACTCTGATGGCAATCATCATTTTCTAAATCTCCCAAAATTTATTACTGTTAGTTTATGACAACACGTAAAGTACAAACATTCTAATCAAGAATTTGTACAAAGGGAGAAGGATGGATATCTGTACACGAATAATGCTTTCGTCAATTACCGAGTTTAAGGTAAACGAGTCATTTTTAAGCTCACCAACGTTGAGTCTAATTAATCTTCCCGTAATCCAAAATTTAAGGGGCACTTGAGTTTGAAGGTACGTTAACGGCTTCGCTTACGTTTTACTATAAATTATTAAAACCACTGAAAACACTCACGGAAAGAAATCTATTTCTTGCTATCGAGAGAGCAAACTGTAGGAAATTTAATTGATTCTTTTCCCGAATAATCGAATTTGGAGAAGATTCGCGACGAGAACAAACGCGCAGAGGGAAGAAGGAAAACTCTGACGGAGCTGGAACTGCCCTTTTTCCGCTTGAGTAGCAAACACTTTTATCAAGTCTTGTAAGTGGTGGCTATCGTCACGTGAGTCAAATAAATTTGAATGTTTCTGCCCCGCGCGAAGCTTCCAAGCGGAAAGTAGCCACCGCCAGATGGCACAGGAATCATTATTTTTCTAGGGCACGCATGTAACCTGAGTCTCAACTCGCCTCCATTCGCGGAGTATGCGAAAAGTTTCCTAAATTGTAGAGGTAAGCGGTTTCCTAGCGGCGCCGGCCGTGATAAGAACGGAAACTTTCTGCGAAATACTATGCTTCAAGCAGGGCTTCACACGGTCTTAAATGCCTAATTGGGTGCTTTGATCTTTTGACCTATCCACCAAAGGATCATATTTTTTAATCGAATTTGGAGAAGATTCGCGACGAGAACAAACACGCAAAGTGAAAAAGGAAAACTCTGACAGAGTTGCAACCGCCCTTTCTTCCCTTGAGCAGCAGTATTTATTTATAAACATTCTTATCAAGCCTTGTAAGTGGTGGCTATCGTCACTTAAGCTTATTAAATTTGAATATTTCTGCCCCGCGTGAAGCTTCCAAGCGCAAGATACTCAATGCCAGATGGCATTTGAATGCACTTGTAATTATTTTTCCAGTGCATGCACGTAAGCTGTGACTCAACTCGCCTCCATTCGCTGAGTACGCGAAAAGTTTTCTAGATTTTAGAGTTAAGTTTCCTAGCTGCGCCGCCCGTGATAAGAACGGAAATTTTTTGCGAAATGCTATGCTTCAAACAGGGCTTCATATGGTGTTAAGTCACGTTCTGAATTTATCAAAGTAACACAACATTTCCGTTTTTGTTCTAAATGGAAAATTGCACTCTTGTTTTTGCTAAAATTGTCTTCAATTTGAAAAAAAAAGATTTTTTTCTTATACAGGAATCCGGTTTCTTACAAAACAAATGCCGTTATTATAATTATGTAAATTTCAATTAAATTAAATCACTACAAAGCACTGGCTTTAACTCACGACAAGAAAGTCAATGAAGTATGAAGTGAGAAGTGAAGCTTGGACCGACGGTTTGTTCGAATTGTCTCAATTAGAGTTCTAGGGTATTCTAGAAATAGAATTATCAGGAATGTACACAAAACAAAATTGAAATGTAGTTGATAGAAATATTGAAATAGCTTCCAAAAAACTTTTCTTTCGATGTCTCGTTAATTCGAGCTGACAGCAATAAACTGAGGGTGTTTTTGGATTCAGCGCCTTCTGTTTATTCAAAATCAACAGCAGCTCGTATAACAGATGAAACGATCAATTTTGTTCTGCGGTGCTATAAATGACCTAAGCCGGAACTTGTCGAGCAAGTGTCAGAACGAATTCTGTCGTATCCAGCCTGTGAATTTCTTCACAAGATCTGCATGTATCAAGACAAGGTCGAACCTATATCTTTAATTGTCACATTAAGAATCAAAATTCGTTACCAGCGGCTCCGAGTACTCGGCTGTGATTTTCTTCCTTAAAGATGTGTGCGGAATTATACCATTAACTGTAATATTTTCATAGAAGATATTTATGGAATCAGTAACACAATTCGAGTGATTATTAACACAAACAAAAAAATAATCTCATTTTCGTTTACGTTTGCATTACTTTGTAAAGATCAACAGTAAATACAGTGCTTAGATACAAGTACCTTAGGCCTTTGAGTATTTAAATACAAGTACTATCGCCTACTGCGCATACTTAAGTAGAAGTATAAGTCCTAAATGAAATACTTACTACAATTTATATATTGACATATGGGTACACTTAGCATTATTTGTCCAGCTGAAACTCAACTTAATTTAGTTTCCTAAATCAGTTTCTTAGTGGCGCCGACCGTGATAAGATCGGAAATTTTCTGCGAAATACTATGCTTCAAACAGATCTTCACCGGTCTTAAGTCACGTTCTGAATTTATCAAAGTGAATTGAAAAATTGGCCTCTTGTTCTTGCTAAGGTTGCTCTTTCAGTTCTTCGCATCAGAATTATACACAAAAGTTGTTATTTTAGTAAGTGAGTAAGCTTTTGCTTGTTTCCTCAATTCATTGGCAATAAAAATATATTTTTATTGATACTAAAATACAAACAAGTTTATGGCCGTGGTCAGTGATTTGCGACAGAAATCAAACAATCAAAAAAACATTAAAGCGAAAATGAATTTCAAATGAACATGAGTGTGAATTGAGTATGGCCGATGTTAGAAAATTAACAGAAAAAATTGTGAGACAAGAGAAATTAAGTGTTTCTTTCTCTAAAGCAATTGCAAAGAAAAGTTATGAACGCAATGTTAATTTCATTAAATTGTATTTAATCGCAATGATTTTTTTTTAAATGCGAAAGCATAAAATCCCGACGGCCGACGAGGGGGGTGAATAAGAAACGTCCTCGATTGCGGAGATCAAGTGTTTGCACGGAAACCGAGAGCTGTTTTAAATATCAGCTGATAATTTAATTAAGCGATCCCTTTTAAACGCTTCTTTGTGTTGGAGAGTAAGCAAAAGAAGCCGAAAGAATCTGCAGCGGCTTGGTCTTATTTTTATTGCGTTTTCTTTGAGGGGAAGCTCTCTCTTGCATCTCACACGGTCCACCTGACTTGCTTTGTTATATAATCTGTCGTTAGAAAAACAGGGTGTTTTGAACGCTACTTCCTTCAGGTGCACGCCGCGATTACTCCCTCCGCCATTATTTTATTAATTTTAAAATACCTTTCAGCGACGCGTGCTTTGGTCCATGAGATATTCATGGATCTTCGCCCTTCTCATGTATAGCAAATAGAGCCATCTACTCCTGATATATTGACACTAAGAGGGGTCGGGACAAAGGGCAAATAAACTGACCGGAAGCTACACTGAACCCGTTCGACCTGCAAATAAGATGTTCTGCTATGATACCCCCTTTTAGTGTTATCTTCACACCGATACAATATTTGCTTTCGATACATCGAGATATATTGTACTTAATTTGAATCCTGATTATACAATTGTCATGATTTAATATCAACATGCATCAAAGTTCAATCCCTTAGAGCTGCGAAAGGTACATTGGAGTAATGCGAAAAAAAATGTGTTTGTAAATTTATGAGGTTCTAATTTGGAATGTAAATTGCAGCTAGCGTGTTAAAAATTAGCGTAACATTGTGGTTGTGATTGCCATTTCACACCCTCTCAATTTTTTTTCTCTCTGCGCGGTAATGCAGTGTTTAATTTCGTAAACAGCATCAAGTGTTTGTCGAGAGAGGGACGAAGAAAATGCTCGTATCACAGATGGAAATACCCTATTTAAATGCAAATTCCATATTTGTCACCTCAAGAAGAAAAAAGTTCGATCTTTTCCTCAAGTTTGCGTATTTCCCAACAGACGGCGGAGGATGCGCGTCGTCGTCGTCGTCGTAGGTGCCAACGTATTCGGGATATGATGACGTCGATCCAACTCCTCGAACCGAGAGGAGACTAATTATGTCGCATTTTTCAAGGGGGAGGGCATTGTCGTATTACAGCCCTTTTTACGACGGTTTTTCGTTTCTCATTTATTATATTTCTTTTTTTTGGCTCCGCAATGTGACAAATTTATTCTCGGGTAATAAAAACTTTGCTCATTTTTATCTCACGCAATGAATTCGCCCGTACACATAAATTTAAAATCAATCACATTCATAGTTAGTTCGTCCACCGTTATTTTAGATATTATGAAAACACATTAGCGATTATGGTGTTGTGGTTTTGGCGACGAGTTAAAAAAGACCGACGAAATCTTGAAGGCTAAGTCGTCCTGATCCCGTCTAAGAGGGATGAACGTGATCCCATTATGCTCCTTAAGAAAGCCGATCCCTTGTGAAGTCGACACCCTTGCCGTAACGACTCTCGTACACGGATATTAAGATCCGCCTTTGTCATCAAAGCGCGCATTGACGCCATCAACGTATCGACACCACTTGACATGTGTAAACTTCGCGAACTTGGAATTATCCGCTCACAACCTGAGATAAAACGGCTGAAATATGCGACTTCAATATCCATTCATCCATCATACGTCAGCGCCGTCAGACAGGTAGAAATAAGCAAGTACTACACAAATCTTCGATATCTGATCACCTCTGGCTGTTATCGTTCTACGTTCGATGGTTCGCCTCAGCTTCTATTTTCGTTCTTTATTTATTTCCAGAAAGGATATATTTGCAGGCAATTTTAAAACGCCGCCCGGGCTCAGAGGGCGTCGTTCGGTTGGTTATTATAAATCGTCACCCCTCGAGAACTTTTGCTTTCCCCAAAAGAATTATCACCTCCTAATTTGCATTTCGCAGATAATTATCATCTGCTGAAATCTTTCTGAAAAGAAAAAAAAAAAACAAGACATTCCTTCTTTAACCATTAAAAACGTATGTACTTTTAATACTTTTTGATGAAAGGCAAATGCTCTTTTCAAACTATTCAAAATCACATCATTTATGTATATAAATCCACGAATTCTTTTGCTTCTATTAGTAATGTAGTTGTTGGCGAACATCTTGGCTATCATAGAGGGTATGCTTTCGTTCTGGCCCACATTTTATTTGTGGTATTAACTTAAGTATATTTAAGGAAAGACGTTCAACTTCCAGCATAGGATTCTGTATATAAGAAAAAAATGTTTCTCTTTTTCAAGTTCGAAAATAAATTAAAGTTCTGACGTACGAACTGAAACGCAAAAACAAGAGCCCAATTTGTCCATTTAGAACGGAAACGGATATATTGTGTTACTTTAATAAATTCAGAACCTGACCTAAGAGGTGTTAAGCTCTAAATATTTTCATGGCTAACTCAACATGACCGAAAAGTGACTTAATCTTTTTCAACAACAAATGAATCAATTAGAGATGTAAGAAACCGGAGTTTTTTTTCTTTCAAACCAGAAATTAAATTCAAGTGAAGAATTGAGACGCAAATTACGTTACTTTGATAAATTCAGAATATGACCTAAGATCGTGTGAAACCTTGTTTGAAGCATAGTTTTTTGCAGAAAATTTGTGTTCTTATCACGGCCGGCGCCGCTAGGAAACCGCTCAACTCTACAATTTAGAAAACTTTTCGCGTATTCAGCGAATGGAGGCGAATTGAGTCTCAGCTTACATGTGTACACTAGAAAAATAATGATAAGTACACCCATATGCCTAGAGTCAATAAATAAATTATAGTACTCAGGTTGTATATGACATTTTATCATAAAATAATGTCTTCAAAATGTAGATACATTGTAGATAGATAGTATTGCATTAATCACAATGACTTTTGTGATCTATTAGGGTGATGGAAGTTTTAATCATATGTTAAATAATTATTATAAATTTAATTCATGTTTAAAGGAAGGTTCCTGTTAAGATATGTATAGTTAGCAGAGCTATATAAGTAGTAAGTATTTCATTTAGGACTTATACTTCTACTTAAGTATGCGCAATAGGCGATAGTACTTGTATTTAAATACTCAAAGACCTAAGGCACTTGTATCTAAGCACTGTATTTACTGTTGATCTTTACAAAGTAATGCAAAAGTAAATGAAAATGAGATTATTTTTTTGTTTGTGTTAATAATCACTCGAATTGTGTTACTGACTCCATAAATATCTTGTATGAAAATATTACAGTTAATGGTATAATTCCGCACACATTTTTAAGGAAGAAAATCACAGCCGAGTACTCGGAGCCGCTGGTAACGAATTTTGATTCTTAATGTGGCAATTAAAGATGTAGGTTCGACCTTGTCTTGATACATGCAGATCTTGTGAAGAAATTCACAGGCTGGAATACGACAGAATTCGTTTTGACACTTGCCCGACAAGTTCCGGCTTAGGTCATTTATAGCATCGCAGAACAAAATTGATCGTTTCATCTGTTGTGCGAGCTGCTGTTGATTTTGAATAAACAGAAGGCGCTGAATCCAAAAACATCCTCAGTTTATTGCTGTCAGCTCGAATTAACGAGACATCGAAAGAAAAGTTTTTTGGAAGCTATTTCAATATTTCCATCAACTACATTTCAATTTTGTTTTGTGTACATTCCTGATAATTCTACTTCTAGAATACCCTAGAACTCCAATTGAGACAATTCGAACAAACCGTCGGTCCAAGCTTCACTTCTCACTTCATACTTCATTGACTTTCTTGTCGTGAGTTAAAGCCAGTGGTTTGTAGTGATTTAATTTAATTGAAATTTACATAATTATAATGACGGCATTTGTTTTGTAAGAAACCGGATTCGTGTATAAGAAAAAAATCTTTTCTTTTCAAATTGAAGACAATTTTAGTAAAAACAAGAGTGCAATTTTTCATTTGGAACAAAAACGGAAATGTTGTGCTACTTTGATAAATTCAGAATGTGACTTAACACCATATGAAGCCCTGTTTGAAGCATAGCACTTCGCAAAAAATCTCCGTTCTTATCACGGGCGGCGCAGCTAGGAAACCGCTTAACTCTAAAATCTAGAAAACTTTTCGCGTACTCAGCGAATGGAGGCGAGTTGAGTCACAGCTTACGTGCATGCACTGGAAAAATAATGACAAGTGCATCCAAATGCCATCTGGCATTGAGTATCTTCCGCTTGGAAGCTTCACGCGGGGCAGAAATATTCAAATTTAATAAGCTTAAGTGACGATAGCCACCACTTACAAGACTTGATAAGAATGTTTATAGGTAAATACTGCTGCTCAAGGGAGGAAAGGGGGTTGCAACTCTGTCAGAGTTTTCCTTCTTCGCTATGCGTGTTTGTCCTCGTCGCGAATCTTCTCCAAATTCGATTAAAATATACGATCCTTTGGTGGATAGGTCAAAAGGTCAAAGCACCCAGTTAAGCATTTAAGTCCGTGTGAAGCAGTGCTTGAAGCATAGTGTTTCGCAGAAAATTTCCGTTCTTATCACGACCGGCGCCGGTAGGAAACCGCCTACATCTAAAATTTAGGAAACTTTTCGCATACTCAGCGAATGGAGGCGAGTTGAGACTCAGGTTACGTGCGTGCTCTGGAAAAATAATGATCCGTGTGCCATCTGGCGGTGGCTACTTTCCGTTTAGAAGCTTCGCGCGGGCCAGAAACATTCAAATTTATTTGACTCACGTGACGATAGCCACCACTTACAAGACTTGATAAAAGTGTTTGCTACTCAAGGGCAGTTCAGAGTTTTCCTTCTTCCCTCTGCGCGTTTGTTCTCGTCGCGAATCTTCTCCAAATTCGATTATACGGGAAAAGAATCAATTAAATCTCTTACAGTTTGCTCTTTCGGTAGTAAAAAATAGATTTCTTTCCGTGTGTGTTTTCAGTGGTTTTAATAAATTTATAGTAAATCGTAAGCGAAGCCGTTAACGTACCTTCAAACTCAAGTGCCCCTTAAATTTTGGATTACGGGAAGATTAATTAGACTCAACGTTGGTGAGCTTAAAAATGACTCGTTTGCCTTAAACTCGGTAATTGACGAAAGCATTATTCGTGTACAGAAATTCATCCTTCTCCCTTTGAACAAATTCTTGATTAGGTTGTTTGTATTTTACGTGTTGTCATTTTGTATTATAATAATAAACTAACAGTAATAAATTTTGGGAAATTTAGAAGAAGGTGATTGCCATCAGAGTTTTGTTCGAAGTCAGAAATTGAGAATTTCTATTTCATGGATCCTTTTTGAACTTTCTCCTTCAACACTGCACGGAATTTATACTAGCAACGCTCTAATAAAAGCCATAATTACAACATGCAGGTCTAACACGTATGTAAGAAACCGGCATTCCGCACAGAGATTTGTTTATTTCATATGAAATGCATTTATAAACAAAACATGACGAAACGCGCTCGATCTACATAAAGCGCGCCCCGATGACCGTGAAAACACGTGCTTCCGTTTTGCTACACGTGTGCTCCGGGTTGCAACACGATTCAGCACGTGATTAGATCAGAGCTTTTCGGTCAAATAACTAAATAAAGGAAGCCATAAACTCATCGGTAGTAGCGACATTAAAAATGTTCTAGTGTGATCGGGACGAGTTCCTAGTTCCGTTTCTCTCTCTGCATCCAGTACCTATGGTTCGGTGAGCAAGGATTAATTTATTTTGCCAACCAGTTACGCTAATAGAAACTAACAACTGCTTTAATTGATGTACAGAGTGTCGTTTCTTCTCTTTATAAAATTATTTTGAATTTGTTGTGTACGCTATAGTTTTGATTTAATCTTCAATTATATTTTAAATTCAACAACCTCAAATTTAATCATAAAACTAGAACTGATAGTTGGTAGAGCATGTGACATGATGGGCTGAGATGAATGAAACAAACATTCTTTCGTTTTAAAATATACGATCCTTTGGTGGATAAGTCAAGAAATCAAAGCAAACGATTCTAATTTTCAGTTTCCTGACCAGGATAAAAAGGATGTTTGATCTTGAATTGAATTTGTTTACTGTTAGTGGACAGCTTGAAGAGGAAATGGTAATTGTAGCTCAAATAATGGTTTGAACAGAATTACAAGAACTTTGCTATAAAATCAAATTAAAAAAAGTAAAGGGACATATAGATTAGGGGTTCGGTTTAGGATTATAGTTATGGGTTGTACGAGCAATGAAAAAAACTTTCTTGGCTTTTCCAAAAAGAAAAATAAAGTGAGTAATCAAGTAGGTGGTTGCTTTGTTCCACTTTCATGAATTATTCACTACCGGATGAGTTATCATAGATGAGAATTGTCTAATATTTTATCGCAAAGTTAGGAGTGACGTGATCCTATACGGTTGTCAAATTTGAGCATCCCAAAACGGCCTTCAGTCATTCTAAACTGCTATCTACAAGTTGTAGAGTGCCTGGCAGTTTTTCTCGCAGGGACACGGGGTCGGGTCCCAGATCGTCGCCTTCATATCATATTCTCAAGTGTTTACGTGCCAAGTCGGGAAGCGGCAGCTAAGAAGATGCTACATTTTTATTTTTATCTGCCTTTCCCGCGCATGAATATTTAACAAGGAAGCCGACTTAATCTGTGTCGGGGGAGTAGAGAGTGGCCAATATGAGTTCCTTAGCGCGCCCCCGCGCTCTCACCGTGCGGAGAACAACCGCCTCGGAATTAAGACGCAAATGATTTCTGATTTATGAAAACACGCGCCGCTGCGCCGCTTACTTTACGTAAACGCCGGGGGTGCACGGGGTTAAGCGCCGCGCCGGGCGTCAGGAATAACAGGACATGTTATATGGGCTTCATAAAAATCAACCCCGTTTCGTTAGTCCGCCACCGTAAAAACCAATAAGCGGATAGGTTAAAACAAAACCGCGCTACAAGAAGGGGGATGTGAACCGAAATGGGAATTCGCGGGAGAGAATTTCTAGGTGTGGGGGGGTTGTATTGTGTGTGGAATGAAAAACGTAGCTATGCGAATAAATGATATTAAGAATGCTTTATCAATTTCAGTCTCCACGAGGATAAATACGTGAAGAAAATTATTATACATACCCCCAACACGCTTTTTGGATTTGTTGTTTAGTTTTTCATTTTTTAATTTGGTGAAATCTGTGAGGTTTTATGCGATAAACGTCCGGGAGTTAGATAATCGTCGGGAGCAGCGCCTATTCTAGCACGTTAATTACCTAATGAGAAATGTGTCGACGCAAAGCGCTCCACCTAAGCTGTTAAGGGTAGACATTTGATGACGTCCCTTCTTACATGTATCCGAAAGATGTTCGCGATAACGTTCACGTAACAGGAACAGGACGGCGCTTTCGAAGGCGTCCCGGTCTGTCTAGGACATGAGAGAGACGCACGACGGGGCGAACGGGGGGGTGTGGGGGAGCCAGCAGTCAGTCAGCCAGCAGGCTAATTAGTTGATTTGTAGTGGCTCAAGGGGTCTCCTTCCCTCTAATGCAATCTAAATTTTTCATTTCGCTGTGCCTCTCCCGGGAAGCAAACGGAAGAACCACTAGAACAGCCCCGATGCAGCCAGCCTCGATTGACATGGTACGTCATACCAAACTTTCCATAATTAAGACGAGTACATACGATTTTTTTATTTTAATGATAACACCACGTCACACTCTATTTTGAACTTTCCAGCAGCATATTTGCTTCCCGATTCGATTCGAATCCATTTGGCCCTGATATATTCATCCATACGAAATACAAGTGAGGCAGGGCGCGGGAATATGTAAGAGGTATTTGAAATGCATCACATTTGGCCCGATAGTTTGTCTCTGAGTACCTTTTTAGCCTAACTTTATCCGCGGAAAAGTTGAGGTGACGCAGCTGACGAGTATGCAAATGGCAGAAGGTGCGCTCTTATAGAAAGTAGAGCCCCTCGACAAAATGGAAATACGATGAGCAGTAACGTGCTTGTCTCCCGGCCTGATGCGTGGAATTATGAAAACGACTTGCGAAATATGGAATAGATGCATAAATTGGCGGAGGAACGAGGCAGCTGAGGCCGCCTCGCGATTCTTGTTAGTTTTTCCGGGCTTAATAATATTTTAAGGTTGTTACACGCAGGAGGTATGGACTTGCGGAGCGGTGCGGCGGCGATTTTCCTTTATTTGCAGATTAAAACTTCATCCTGTCGCGGCGCTGTGGGCTGGTACTTTTAATAAAGGAACGCGTACTACCCCGCTTATATTGTTCCTGCAACATCGGGGTTTAATTTTTAATGTAATTTACGAAATGGGCGTTGACGCTCGCCGCGATAAATCCTGGCGGAAGTGACGCGCGAACTGCAAACGCATTTTACAAGCTTTTTTACGCTTTAGACTAATTGTTTTAATCGAATAACATGTTGGACGACTAATTGTGTAAACACGGTGGACGTTCGTTTCCAACATTTTACAGTCAAATCATATTAAGAAAAAATTAATTTAAGTTATATTACATTCACCTACTTTTAAAATTGCAATATTAAGTATGACATTTATTCCAAACAAAGCGAAAACAAAGAACTAAACGTCGTTTAGATAAATTCAAGTTGTGACTTAAGACCGTGTGAAACCCTGTTTGAAGCGAAACATTTGGCGGAAAATTTCCGTTCTTATCACGGCCGGCGCCGATAGGAAACCACTTACTTCAACAATTTACTTACTTACTTAACGAATGCAGGCGAGTTGAGTTTCACCTGTCATGTGTGCACTAGGAAAAATAATGACAACTGAATCCGTGTGGCATCTGGTGGTAGCTATTTTTGGCTTGATATTGTCATTGGGAGGAAGAAAAGCAAGTGCCAGCTCCATCACAATTCACATCGTTTTGACCTTATGTATTCTCTTCTCTTCTCATTATTGTCCTTGATTCTCTCATCTTCATTTTCTTCTACATTGACAAGCTGATCGCAGCAGTTAATGAATGTTGAAGAAGTGTTATCGGCATTTGCAATCTCAAGCCGTCTTATTTTTTCTGAAGTATCATCAGTTTGAACTTCGCAAACATTTTACTTACACGTACCTGGTCTTTCATCCTCAGAATTGGGCTAAGGAGGTGCCGTCGTTGCTAGGTTGCTATTAAGCGTTTTCGAATATTGGAGCGTTACATGGATTAAAGTAGAAAAGTGAGATAGAGTTAATGCGTTTAATGCATGTAAGAGTGAGAAAATTGACTAACCGATGTATACCGCTCCAATTTTCCAAAATGTAACTAGCGGTTAGGTCCAGCAGTTGTGCAATTTCAGTTTAACTTTAAGCCATTAGGGGTCACTCTAATCGGAGTTGCAAGTTGCAACTTGGTATGTTCCTATTTCCGGGCATTGTCGAGGTTACCTAACCTGCTACTACCGAGCATTACCGAAATTGCAGCTTGTTACCTGTAGGCGCCGCCGTTGCTAGGTTGCTATTAGTCGTTTTCGAATATTGGAGCGGTACATAGATCGTAAGTGAAAGTGAGATAGAGTTAATGCGTTTAATTCATGTAAGAGTGAGAAAATAGACTAACTGGTGTGTACCGCTCCAATTTCCGAAAAGTGTAACTAGCGGTTAGGTCCAGCAGTTGTGCAATTTCAGTTTAACTTTAAGCCATTAGGGGTTACTCTAATCGGATTTGCAAGTTACAACTTGGTATGTTCCTACTTCCGAGCATAGCACCTGCGACTACCGAGCATTACCGAAATTGCAGCTTCTTACCAGTAGCTAAGGAGGTGCCACCGTTGCTAGGTTGCTATTAGGCGTTTTCGAATATTGGAGCGGTACGTGGATCGAGGTAGAAAAGTAAGATAGAGTTAACGCGTTTAATGCATGTAAGAGTGAGAAAATAGACTCCAAAGCCATTCAGTAACTGCCTAAGAATTGAATACCTTTCTTTTTCCGTCTTCTCCATTTCTTCTTGCTTCAATTTTCAAGGAAATTTAATTTCCTATTTTATAAATCTGGGCGCGATGGTGGAAAGCTGGATAAGCAGATTAGGTGAAAAGGGAAAATGGGCCGAGCATTCAATTTTATTATTTTATAAACGTTTCACTCGGTACGGAAGCAAATTCGAAGACCCAATTGTGATTGGTATATAATAGAGAAACCCAGATTCTGGCAAGGAAACAAAAGTAATGTCATTTTTAAGAGGGAAAAAGATGAACAAAATGACAACGTATTCAGAATGTCAGAAGATAGATTAACGAAAGGGACGAGTAAACAAGGAAAAAAAAGTAAAGGGGCCAAGAAGAATATGAATAGGTTGTGAACTCCAATTCATTACTTAGAAGAACAAACTTTACTAAGCATGGACTCCATATGAAAACTCTCCTCAAGTATACTGCAAATGTTACAATGAGAGCCAGTAAAACCATTTTGGAAAAAGATAAGGGTGTCCATCAAACGTTCAATCCCACTAATAGGAGGAATTCGTGCTACAGTCGTGCTACGTATTCATGTCCGGTTGATGAGCCTTCCCATGAACCCCCAACTGAAGCTTTTGATATGGGAAAAGGAAAAAGGTCGAAGTTCCTAAGCAACTTGAATCTGTAGACGAAATTAAAACATTTAAATAGTAAAGTTGACTAATATTTTTTTATAAATAACATTAACTTTCGGAAAGGTTCACTGAAGGAAGCCCATCTGTGTGCAATTAAACAAAAATAACAGAAACAACGGAAGCAAAATATACTACAAACTGCGACATCTCAGCGGAAGATTTTAATGATTTCTTTTTGAAGGTGGCTAATATTTCCAGCTAAGTACCATCGTCTGAAATTCGGCCTACAGGCCTCACGATTAGAGATTTGGTTATCAAGCACCCTCAACACTACTTCAAATTTAGTGAAGTATCAGAAATATCGGTAAGAGACGCTATAAATATTTTAATTCCTCTTCCTCACTCTTCAGTCAGTGCATTCGCGTGTCACTATTTCCGGACGTGCTTAAAGCTGCAATCGTGGTCCTAATTCAGAAAAACGGTGACATGAAGCTATAGGCCGGTTTCACTATCAAAATATTAGAGTCACAATTTGGCATGTTTCTGGAAAACAATAAAGTATTCAGCGAGGAAAATATGGATTTCGACAGAACAGACGGTTTTGAATCCAAAAGATATGTTGCTGCTTATTTTCTGGTTTTATCTAAGACATTCGAACGTATGCCATTTGGAAGTCTACTCAAGAAATTATACATGTAAAATCTACATCCAGATTTTTGTAGGCTGTTGGTATCCTTCCTCTCCAATAGATTTCAAGCAGTAAACCTCAACAAACACACTTCCACACTTCAGAAGAACAACTTATTGTCTGCGGAGTGCCGCAAGGGTCAATACTTGGCCCACTGCTCTTCCTGATCTATATCAATGATCTCCCCAACTATTTAAAACATGATGCTCAAGTAATTTTGTATGCCGACGGTACAACCATCTACCAGTCGGTTTCAAATCTTACGAATCTTCAAAGTACCATCCACTTCGCCGATTAGCTTGCCATAAATTGGTTTAACATCAACAAACTGAAAATAAATGATATTTGCCACCAGGACTCTTCCACTAAACTACTGACTGCGATAATCGAGAAACCAAATACTTAGGAATTCACCATGACCAACAGTTGTTTTGGAATAAACATGGAAAAAAAATTAAGCAAAAATATCTTCGCCCTACGAAACCTTCGAAAGCTTATTTCTTATGGCAAATTAGTATGGGGTCACAGCGCCTGTAGACACAAAATATTTCATCTCTAAAGAAACGCCGTTCGTATCCTGACTGGAGTAGGTTTTAGTGACGACTGTGGTTCATATTACACTGCAATTGAGGATATTAACTGAGTTTATTTATTTTCTACTGTTTAAAGTTTGTCAGGAATAATATTTCCAATTTTATCATGAATGGTGGTAAACACTAGAAAGACATTCCAATTCAGAACTCAGCAATTTAGACTCTAAATCGCAAAACGCTGTAAAATACTTGAGTATTAATTTCTATAACGTACTGCCACTGATTTAGACAAAAAAACGTTCATGGCGGCAATAAAACAAAGTCTAATCAATGAATTTTATTATTCATGGGATGAACATTTGCTTAAACTTGCTACTGATGTAAGTAAATTAAATTTGCAAAGTATATAGTCTTAGAACAGAAGCTTTGTGCATAGTCCTGTTGAATCTGCTTATATTTTATGACAAGAATCTCTGTTGTATATACAGGGTGTTAGGTAATTGACTGGACACCTGCAAACCACGTATGGATAACACTCTGTACATTAAAAAAGCCTTTACATTCGAGGGTGTTCCGGCTTTCGTTTTCCCGGAAAAAATTCAAACAAAAATCGATAAAAATTGTTTCGAAACCACTGATTGTCTTATCTACTGTTACACTCATGTGTCGAACGCCATCCGGGCGGGCGATCCCTTGCCATAAATTCCCAGATGGTTTATTGTTTTATGACAAGCAAATAACGCACGTTCAGTGTCTTAACATATTTCGGAGTGTGCAGGTCAGGGACAAAATGAATGCATACACAAATCACGAACTTCTTGACATTATTCTGACGTGCTGCACGTGCTGTACGTGCTGCAGAGCGTAGATATCGCCGGCGGTCTTTCCGTATGCGGGCAGCTTTACAGTATCGTGTTGATGCATGCATTCGAGCTGACGGCAAGAATTTCGAACATCTTCCTTAATCGGCGCTGGCTCCGTAAGTACTATCAGCGGTTCTCAATAGTTCGCTCTTTTTGCATTTTTTCAAAATGTACCGAAAATCCTGCATGTTTGAGTACTTTCTGATCCCATATGACACCCTTCATTTACAGTTTTAATTTGTCCAAGCAATAACCTAACACCCTGTATAGATTATGTTTAAGTTTATGTTTCTTTTCTACTGAATAAAATAAAACTAATTGATTTTTCACGAAACCGAACTATGTTGCCTGGCTTTGACCAACAAAGGCGGCGACCTTAAAACTCTCGACGATTTAATTTTGTTTGAAACAGAACAAGTCGCCGTTAAGTTCCAAGCGAAGCAGCAGGTGGCGCTGAGACGTGGGAGATTGATGACATGGTAGACAAAGAGATGGCGTTGAAGAGCGATTTAAGATAAAACAAAACATCTTCTAGCTATGTTGTTTGGTCTTGGCCAGCAAAGGCAATGACCTTAAAACCCTCAACGATTTAATTTCGTTTGATAAAGAACAACTCGCCGTTAAGTTCCAAGCGAAGCAGCAGGTGGCGCTGAGACGTGGCGGGTTGGTCACAGGGTAGACAAAGAGATGGCGTTGAAGAGCGATCCATGATAAAACAAAACAACTTCTAGGCATGTTGCCTGGCCATGACCAACAAAGGTAGTGACCTTAAAACCCTCAACGATTTAATTTCGTTTGAAAAAGAACATCTCGACTCTAAATTCCAAGCGAAGTAGTAGGTGGCATTTAGGTGTAGCGAAGAAGCAGACAGTCAGGTGAGGAGAAGGCGTCGAGGGGCGATCTAATTTTTTTTTTATAGAGAGAACTTCACCTCAAAATGGGTGTTTACTTTACACTGTGAGACGATTTTTATGTTAATGGTTCAAGAAGCAGAGAAATGAGGCTGCTCTCCAATATATTTTGAAAGAGACAGAAGCGAGTGAAACAGTCATTTGTGGCATTTTGTTGTTTGCAAGGGGGTGAAAGCTTTGGATGGATATCTGTCTGAAGTAATATCTGTTAAGCTTTTTATTATTAAGGGGATTGGGGTGGGAAAGGTGAATCTGAAAAAGAAGCTTCCATCGTTTTTTTTTTCTTCAAAAAGACAGGAGATGAGAACGAAGAAGCAATTTCTTGGGCAGGTGGTCAGTTTTTATTTCAAATTTCGCGCCTAAAGAACATAGTCCGCCATATTTTACACAGATGGGGCCACATTAATTCAATTTTATAGTTTTTACTTAAAATTTTACACCTAAAGAATGCAATCCGGGTTTGATTTACACAGGTAGCGCCACATCATTTCAATTTTGTAGTTACTTCAAGTTTCGCGGCTAAAAAATATAGTTCGCCATGATTTCCCCAGATTGCGCCACATTAATTCAATTTTGTAGTTGTTACTTCAAGCTTCGCGCCTAGAAAACACAGTTCGGCGTTATTTACGCAGGTGGCGCCACATGATTTCAATTAAAACTTAATTAATTTTTCAAGAAATCGAATTTGTAGAAGAATTCGCGACGAGAAACGAACACGCAGAGAAAAAAATGGAAATTACTTTAAAAACCACCCAACGGAACTGACTCTTGACTTTTTTTGGGATCACCGTATTTAAATAATTGTTTTCATTCGGCGCAAAGCTTCAACTCGAAGTGTTTTCACCGGTTACGCCTACGCAAGAAGGCAGGTGTCTAATCTCGTACTTGTGTCCAGTTGCAGTCTCAGCAATTTCTTTCAAGGCTTTGCAGCTGCAATTCCTCGAATGATGTAGCGATAAGATTAACATACAAGCTCAACTATTCGAAGTTAATTGCAAAGCGTGGCGCATGTGACACGTTTTGTTTTAACTTGAATCAATCGGTCCCTTTGCTTACGTTGATTCAGATTCCAAATTAAAACAAAACTGATTAATTTTTCGCGAAATCGAACTTGTAGAAGAATTCGCGGGGTGAAACAAACACGCAGCGAGAAAGATAGGAAATTACTTTAAAAACTACTCGATGGAACTATGGCAGAATTAAAATAGGAACTGACTTTTCGCTGCTTACTTGGGGTATTTAAATAAAGCGTTCGACTCTTCAAGAGGGGTAAAGTGACACCATCGTAATAGGTGTCCATAACGTTTGTTTTTCTTGTTATTGCGCTTAAGCAGCCCCACAGGTGTTTATCGCACTTGTTTCCAGTTGCAGTCTCAGCAATTTTTCGTAAGATTTTGCAAGTTAGTTTTACGATGTGTTTATAAAAACCGCAGTCGCTCGTATCACACGAATGAGCAGAGGTTTTCAAACAAAACACTTGTGATAGGACAGTTAATTAATTCTTTTATGTTATGAAGAATTTATAAAATTTATTAATGAGTGAAACCTGTTATTTATGCTTCTATTTCGATCATTTGAATGACGAACATTTCTTGATCTTCCCTTGTAAGTATGATTACAAAATGTTGGTCTTTTAAAGTGAAAGCGTCGTGAAAAAAAAATTAATATTTCGAAATAAGTGTCCACTGTCTTGTTGTTGGAATGATTGTGAGGGTTTCGTGATTGATCGTCGCTAAGACTGAGTCGCCCCGATCGTCTCAACCCTTTCAGCCGATACCTCCGGCGAAATTCAAACGCAAATTATTCATTACATTGGAAAATTAACTTTTTTCGCCCGAGTCAGTCGCTCCGGCTTAAATTAACGTATACTGGCTCCGGTTACCATGACGACTTTAGAAGGGGCATTTCTATCGGAGCTCGGGCGGTTTTTGAGATGCTAAAAATTAAACTTCTGAAAAAGCCCAACGACATTTGCGACAGAAGCTTAATTAGGAAACGTTTTCAGAGCCGGTTTAAATCACGAGTCAAGAGAATTAGCGAGCTGAATGTATCAAAGCGCTACCTCACAAGTATCCCCTTTAGGCGGTCGACCATCTTTAACACCACCGCCGAAAACAAGAGCATAAAAAATGAAAAATTGAAAGCTGAGCGGAAGAGCTCGTATAATTAGCATAATGAGAGTAATTAAAACACCGATGGAGGATCTTAGGTGCAGGACCCGTCACCGGCAGGTGCCCCTCTTGCAACCTAATTACTTTAAACAACTCCGGTACTCACATTTACTTTTTACGGGCGCTCGTAATGCAACTCTTTATATTCACGGGGCCGCGAACAAGACAGCTCGCTTGCTCTTTAACGCCCGCGTTCCTGCTCGTTTCTAATGACTTTTATTTGGCAACTACACAATGGGATATAGTAATTAACGGTGAATCAAAATCTGAACACGTAATTCCGTTTCAATTCGACGTCTATTTACACAACGGTTTTCATTTAAATTCGGAAAACATTTCGTGAGCTCCTACAATAAATTTGTGGGAGGTTCATAAAATATAAACGAAGGCATCAGCATCACCACCTTTCTTGAATTTAACATTTTTTTCTGAAATAGTTAACGTTTACTTGATAAGTTAAAAAGAAAGAAAGTTTTTTTTTATTCTATTATCAAGCATAAATAATGGAGGTTGATTAACGAATGCGGCGAAGTTGACCGAAGACGGCGGTCAGTATCAACAATGACCACCTAAGGGCCTTGTTAATTCTTCACGCGTATACATGGCCGCTGTCAACAATCAGCGAACCTTCATCAAGCGGAGAGGTCTGCAGAATCCCGATAAAGCACTAATTCCCGCAATCAAATATTGATTCAAAACTCTCCCTCACTTCTTCTTACGGTTCCCGCCGGCTGCTTTACATACAGCGCCTTTATTAGGAACGCGATGATTTACTGTAATGACTTTTTTCATTGAAAGCGCAAAGCTGGTGTTAATAATGTTAATTAATATTTGAGATGTGGACGACGGGGAGTAACGAATCTTTCAATATTACTGCCGGGAGTTTTTCGTGATGCCGGCGCGGGGGGGCAGGGAGGTCGCACCTGGAAACTTACGATTGCCATCGCGAAGAAGAAGAAGAAAGCAAGGGGACGTGTCGTTCATTTGTAATCTTCACGCGCGTTTAACGCCCAGCACAAGAATTGTTATTTACGGTTTACGATGAGTAGGAAATTAAGTGTCAACGCGATGCAAAGCAAACCGCGAAAATCACCAAACGTCCACGTTATTTTCGGGTGCAAATAATGGAAGCCAGAGAATTTTGTTAGACAACGTTTAATCTACTTGCATAACAAAAAAAATTAGATATCCAGCATGAATTACATAATTTTGATCGTCGCCTGCATTTCTGCCTTTAATTAAAGCACATAAAGAAGATGTTTCGGAAGAAAACGCTGATGTGCTTGTAGGGCTGCTCGCTGTACGAAAGGCTCGAGGCAGTTAGAAAGTCGGCCATCTTGAAGCTTAATTCGATGTGGTACAGCTGTTTTTCAGGGAACTTTAAGTTCACACGTCAGACAATATGTCTTCTATTTACAACAAACAAATCTTTAAGCGGAATTCAAAATGGAGGAGTTTTAAATTTAATTCCTCCATCTCCTGCTCCTATCCATACGATATTTTAGAACCAAATTGGCGATTGGTATCAGTTAAGTTCGCCTTTAGGCATGTACTGCCTTTTTTCCGTAAATGTTTTTGATTGATGAACGAACGAGAATACATCAACAAAAGAGGCTGTGAAGTTACAACCGATAGAACCCTTAATAGAAGAGAGATAGCTGGGGTAGTGGGTACATATGGTAGGAATATCGAAAGCTAAGGTAAAGAAACGGAAAGGGGATGATAGATATCACACGGTCCCGACTATTTTCTGAGCATTTAATTGCGTTGTGGATAGCAATATTGCTGCCCCTTAAGCTACCACGCACGAGATGGCCAGAGCGGGCAATAAGCGTGTATTCGCAAACTGGCAAAATCCAGCCAGAATTTTGCAGGATGATCAATAACGGTGATAAATAACTAATAAAGGCAGTGGTTTAGAAAAGAGTCAACTGGTGTGGTGGGTACACATGCTAAGAACGTCGAAAATTAAGTAAAGAGGGCAGTGGTTGGGAAAATGGAATGAGGAAGTAGATAGGTGGGTTGTTAACAGCTTAGCAAGGCAGAACTCAATTAAAAACCCTCTACTCTACTAATGAAGGGTAGAAGAGGACGCAGATAAGCAAGTAAATTAGTAAAACAAACCAATTTAGGAAAAGCGATTACAGACAAACTGTAAGTGACTGTTCGACAGAAATAAGTAGAAAAGAAATGAGTGAGGATTAAGTTTTGTTACTATAAGGTCTCTTCATTTGTTTGGTTAATTTGTCGCCTGGTAGCTTTTTATGACAGTTGGCAACATTACTCTTTCCTGTGATGTTTGCAACAAAAAGAATTTGCGGTGGGGGAAGCGGAGCTAGCCATTGTTCGCAATTTCGTCCATATTGGGACAGTTCACTGGCGACGGGTTGTGTTTTACCCTCTTGTTAGTTAAGACCGCCTTGAGAAATTGTTTTTTATTGAGGTCGTCAACTGTTTCCTTGTTGTCACTCTCAAGGAGTATCTCCGGGCGTTAGCCCATACCCCTCTGTTCTCTAGCAATGGCACCAACACCAACGAGGGAGCACCGGAAGCCAACCGGTGGGCTCCTCCAGTCACGTCAGCAGGATTCATCCCGCTACGTTTGATGAGTAACCGTCGAGATCGCTTACGCCAGTCTCTACCACGCATCTCATACCAACCCCATCACCTGTTACCCACATAAGTGACATAGGCTAGCTACACAGATTAGTTTTATGGGTAAACGACATTTGGTCGATACGCTTTCGCACATCTCGGCACCCAGGCTTCCACCCATAACCTGAATTGGCTCCAGCGAGGTACCATCACCCCTAAGAGGGCAACACTAGTTGAAGGGTACCGACTCCCCCTTTTCCTAGTACTCATGTTAGTAAGCTTCCCTTGCAACGTTTAATGAATCACCGTTCGAGACCATTTTAACCCCAACTTCTGTTACCCACATGCGTGGGATAGGGTAGCTAGACAGGTTAGATTTATGGGTAAACGGCATCATCCAATTTGATCGATAACCTGAATTGGCTCTAGCGAGGTACCACCACCACTAAGAGGCCAACACCAGTTAAGGGGTACTGCTAAGCTGGTGGACTCCCCTTTCCCTAGTACTCATATTAGCAAGGCTTCCCTTGCAACGTTTAATGAATCACCGTTCGAGACCACATCTAGCCCCAACTTCTGTTACCCACATGCGTGGGATAGGGTAGCTAGACAGGCTAGTTTTATGGGTAAACGGCATCATCCAATTTGGTCGATGCGCTTTCGCACATCTCGGCACCCAGGCTTCCGCTCATAATCTGAACTGGCTCTAGCGAGGTACCACCACCCCTAAGAGACCAACACCAGTTGAAGCATATCGGCTAAGCCGGTAGACTCCCCTTTCCCCTAGTGCTCATGTTAGCAAGGCTTTCCTTCCTACGTTTGATGAATCACCGTTAGAGACCACTTCTTATCCCAGCTTCTGTTACCCACATGCGTGGGATAGGGTAGCTAGACAGGTTAGTTTTAAGGGTAAACGACGTGTGGTCTGCATCGGATCTCGTCTCGGATCCTAGGCTTCCGTACATGGGGGCCCGACATCTCAAGCGATGGTCCCCTACAGGCTCATCTTGGATACTAGTACCCCATGCCTTCCGCCCGACATCTCAGGCGACTGCTCCACGTCGACTCTAAATATGAGGCGATATCCGGGGTAAACGGAATCAGTGAGAAATTTCTGGAAAGTCTAATTTCCACGCTTGTTGGCGGATAATTACACGTCGCTCGAGGACAAAAACGAAGAACTCCGTGGGATAAGGTGATTATCGATGCTAAATCGGGGTTTCGAATCAGCTTCCTTTCGTTAGTACGTCGTGTTGAACCAGTTTCTGGGTTAATGATCATTCCCCCGAACGAGCTTTGTTGCTGAGGACAACGTATCTAGAGGTCCAACCACCTTGACACCGTACTCGCAGAAAAAAGACCTTCACTTGTAGCTCCCGAACCTCATAGGGCATTCTCTGATGATTGCACCGCCTTCAGTGGATGAACAACCCTATAGTTAGGTGGAGAACGTTTTGGTATCGTTGACTTATTCTTTATTTTTGCGTTACTTTTAAGAAGCCAATGGGGGTAAGTCTCTTTCGAATCCTTTTCGTTATCGAGTTTCTCTTAATTATGTGTTTTTCCTAGCACGTTGCATTGAGTTAGTTTCTGGGTTAGTGATCATTCTCTCGAACGAGCTTTGTTGCAGATGCCATCGTATCTCGAGATACGACTACCTTGACACCGTGTTCGCAGAAAAAAGACCTCCCGAACCTTATAGGGCACTCTTCAAAGATTGCATCGTCTTCGGTGGATGAACAACTCTGTAGTTAGGTGGAGAATGTTTTGGTATCGTTGACCTATTCGTTTAGTTTTGCGTTGTTTTTAAGAAGTCAATGGAGTAAATCTCCTTCGAGTCATTTTCCTTCCGTTATCGAGTTTCTCTTCCTAGCACGTTGTATTGACTCAGTTTTTGGGTTAAGCTTACCGAGCTGGTTGAAGTTTTGGGGACATAATCATTTCCCCGAACGAGCTTTGTTGCTAAAGCTGTCGCGTCTCGTGGTCCGACTACCTTGATACCGTGTTCGCAGAAGAAGAACCTTTGATTGTAGCTGCCTAACCTCTTAGGGCATTCCCCGAAGATTGCACCCCCTTCAGTGGACGAACAACCCTGTAGCTAGGTGGAAAAGTTTAGGTTCACTTATTCTTTTATTTTTGCGCTGTTTCGATGTAGAAATCAGTTTTGGGTACGGACCTGTGCCCCTGAATACATAATTGTCCGACGTAGACCTTTGAGGCCTTCTGAACCCCGTTTCTAACGTTCAGAAAGCGATCGCAGGATGTCGCGATTTCTAAACTGTTCATTTTAAAGCAAAAGTTTAGTGCGAACTATCGTTACTGTCCTTGGGACAAGGTTTTATACGTTTTTCTTGTAAGCCAAATTGGGTATCCTTACCAGATTGTGACGGTTCCTGCTGAGCTTGCTCAATCGGTAAAAGCTTTCTGTGACACTACTTACTGATTTTGTTTTTCCCATTGTTGGAGTCTTAATAAACGATCGTAGCACCATATTTTGTGTTTTGTCAAATTTTGTTTTATTACGATTCAAGGTGATTGTCAATTTGGTCAGTATACAGGCTGACCGACACGGGTATAAACCCATGGGAATTTCGATCAATTTCAACAACGTGTGTAGTCCTAGCGGTACCACGAGTTTTGTTTACCCGATTGTTTAGACAATTTAACGGTAGATGGCACTCTCGTTACATCCAGATGAAAGCTACCGACAATCTATTTGTAGCCCACCCCGTTTCCACTGAGCAGGGCATATTTTCAAGTAGGGTTTTTAAGGGTTAAGATAGGTAGCAATTTTTTTTTTGTATTGGGACTCCTAAAAGCTCTGCTTCATTTTTATGTACCATCATGAAATACAGGGTAATAATTCCTTTAAAACTTGAAGCGCCTACTAAGAAGGAGACATCTCATTTGAAGATCTGCGTTGTTAAGGGAGAGCATCGACTTTACCGGTCGCCGATAACGCGTAGTTTCCCGACTTCCGCGTACGGATGAGTAAAGCGGCGAGAGGAAAGATAATAAAGCAAAATATCTGGAGACCGGAACCTCCAGCCAGGTACGACTCTCTCGACCACAATCCTATCACGCCATCGCACCCCAGACGCACCTTTCGCCGACGACGTCCCAGCCGTTAGGCACCCGCGCGTCTTCAACGTCTGAGGAGCGTGCTCATCTTTCCGAGGCGATGACTCCTCGCATAGGAGGAAACGCGCGCGAGGAAATTAATATCGTAAATATAAAGTTACAGCATAATTCACGCCGCCGTGAATTTTTTTCTTGAAATATTGGGGGCTACAAATTATCGTGAGCACGTGGTCGCTGCTTAAAATGAATTTATGCGGGGATAATTTAGCTTGTATTTATGTACAGGTGGGCACGAAATGTCAGATTTATACTCATTTGTTTGGGGAGGTCCCTTATTTATTGGTTTATTATTCTGAAAAGGCAGTTTAAATTTTCTTACTTCTTCTTTGGACCGGAAATTACACGATTACTACATGTAGAGTGTGTTTAGGCAGATTGTGGACGTGTTCGTAGAGTTTACATAACGACTGGGGCAACATTCAATTTTACTGGTAGGATGTTCGATATGTTCTTCTGATCGAGAAACGTCTGGGATCTTTCAGCAGCACCACGAAGGGATTTATTACTTTGTATAGTTGTTGAGGGGGCAAGCTCGATGCCGGTCAGTAGGTTGACTGGTAATGCTGGTGAAAATTTCCACTGGTCTCGACGGAAGAAGCTCTTCTTTGATAACGCCTCTTCTATTCATTAATGTAATAACTTGACGCCAACGAAGTCGGTGTAGTAAGTGTGTAAAGTGTATGTCAGACTATTGCAGCACCAATAGGTGAGATGTATGTTTTGCCGGACTTTTACAACACCAACGAGTGAATATCGCCTGCCCATTACAGCGCTAGTGAATACTAACTTTCACGATAGGCTTTCTGCCTTTTATGCCTTTATTTCGTGGCGGGGATTAGGTCCCTCTGTATCATTGGCTTAATTACCGAATCAATGAAAGTAATTCGATTTTGTTAATGCATCGATTTCTATGGAAGGTAATTTAAGAAAAAAGGAGACGATATTATGTGGGAGAGTTTCTCCCTTTATCTTCCGCATTTTAATTTCCCGAGAACTTATTATTCCCTTCTGATGTCATAAGGGAAGACAATTCTTGCAGGAAATCAGTTGAGCTGAACATTGTGCCGGGAGTGGTGCAATAATATTGCGAGAGGAGAGATTCTTATATACAAACGGCGCTAATCAAGACACATGATTATGACTCCGCAGCCGCAGAGGAGGACATGCACCGCCGCGTATCCTTATAGTGTCTGCCCTAACTGCCGCGCTCGCTTTGTCGACTTCGCACTTAGTCACAACTAAATTTCAGCTAACCCTACTTTGTTGCCATAACATATTGCAATGTCGTCTCGGTTATGTCTTTTCGGCGGAAGATGTTTTTCGTACGCAAGCGAATGTGGCTGTTAGAGGAAGAGGGCGCGAACCTTTCGAGTGATAAATATGTAATAATTAATTCCGAAATAATCGAACGCTGGCCATTAATCTCTGACGTTGGTTAGGTACCCAGTTAATTACAAATAACTCGATTTAGGCGAATGGGTTAAATGTGCGCGGTTAATCTATTGAAATTAGTAAGCAGCGCACCTCGGCAAACGTTGACTTAGCTTCAGCGGCGTTAATAATGAGGCACGCTAGTAAATGTAGTGAGCCGGTAAATGGCCTGTGAGGGCACAAGACACGGTAAGACGGGGCAACTCGGGGTCAAGTCGCGCCCCCTCGCGGCCCCAGGCTACAATTAGATATCTTTGTGCCATAATTCACGTGTAATCTCTGCCGGCCTCGGAGCGCTCATCTGCAAGTCTCCTGCTCTCAGATCCTCCTGCGCTACTGCAACGTTTAACCCCAGCAGGGAACCAACTTTTTAAACTCCGCTCGTGTGATATAAGACACTGTTTTGGTTAAGATATCTACCCCATTTAGAAATAAATTATACCGCCGAACCCTTGTCTTGAAAACTCTGCAGACACTATCGTTATACGAAATTTAAAAATCATAAATATTAACAATTAATATGTACAACAAACAAATGGATTTACACATTATATGTAATTGGAATGTTATACTAATTCTAATTCAAAAACACAATCAGTCAATATGATATAAAAAAATCAATTCGAAGAGAGAAGAAACGGTATTCTGCACCATATTGAAACTTTTGTTCGTTCCTGAATTCCAAGCAGAGACATTGATTTTGGCTCACCAAACGTCGAGTCTCATTATTTTCACGCAATCCGAACCTTGGGAGGCTTAAGTTTTTAATTTGAAAACGACTACGCTTACGATTTACTTAAACTAAACACTCACGAAAAGAATCGTTTCTTTTCTACCGAAGAAACCAATAAAGGGCAGTGACTTTCAATCAACGATTCGGTTTCATTTGAAAAAGTTAAGTTCCCAGCAAAGTAGCAGGTCGGGTTGAGACGTAGCGGATTGATGACAGGATAGATAAAGAGATCGCACTGGAGGGCGATCTATGACTAAAGTATGTTGTCTCGTCTTGACCAACAAAAGTACTGACCTTAAAACCCTCAACGATTTAATTTCATTTGAAAAAGAACAACTCGTCGTTTGGTTCCAAGCGAAGTAGCAGGTGGGGTTAAAGTAGTGGATTGATGACAGTGTAGACAAAGAGATCGGGTCAAAGGGCGAGCCATGATAAAACAAAACGTCTTCTAGGTATATTGGCTGGTTTTTACCAACAAAAGCAGTGACTTTAAAACCCTCAACGATTTAGTTTCGTTTGATAAAGAACAACTCGTCGTTAAGTTCCAAGTGATGTAGCAGGTGGCGTTGAGACATAGTGGATTGCTGATAGGGTAGACAAAGAGATGGGGTCGTTGGCTGGTTTTGACCAAGAAAAGAAGTGACCTTAAAATCTTCAACGATTTACTTTCGTTTGATAAAGAATAACTCGTCGTTCCAAGCGATGTAGCAGGCGGCGTTAAGACGTAGTGGATGAGAAGGTAATCAAAGAGGTGGCGTCGAAAGGCGATTATCTCTACCTATGTTGCCTGGTCTTAACCAACAAAGGCAGTGACCTTAAGACTCTCAACGATATAATTTCGTTTGATAAAGAACAATTCGCCGTTAAGTTTCAAGCGAAATGGCAGATGGGGTTGAGACGTAGCGAATTTGACGACAAGGTAGACAAAGAGATTGCGTCGAAGGGCGATATATGATAAAACAACTTCTAGCAATGTTGTCTGGTCTTGACCAACGAAGGCAGTGACCTTAAAATCCTCAACGATTTAATTTCGTTTGGTAAAGAACAACTCGCCGTTAAGTTCCAAGCGATGTAGCAGGTGGCGTTGAGACGTGGTGGATTGATGATGGGGTAATCAAAGAGGTGGCGTCGAAAGGCGATCTTCTCATACATCTTCTGGCTATGTTGCCTCGTCTTGACCAACAAAGGCAGTGACCTTAAAAGCCTCAACGATTTGATTTGAAAGAGAGCAATTCGCCGTTAAGTTCTAAGCGAAGTGGCAGATGGCGTCGAGATGTAGCGAAGAAACTGACAGACAGATGAGGAGATGGCGTCGAGGGGCGATCTAATGCTTTTTTTATAGAGAAAACCTTATTTACGTTATTCGTCAAAATAGGAGTTTACTTTACACTAAATTAATAGGCTGTGAGATGATTTAGGGGTTAAAGTAGAGAAATGAGGTTGATTTTCAATATATTTTCAAAGAGATAAAAGCGAATTAAACAGCCATTGATTTGTTTGTCAGTGCGGTGAAGGTCTGACTCGATATCTGTCAAAAAGGGAATTTTCACTGCAAGGTTCTTTATTATTAAGGGGATTGGAGTGGGAAAGCTAAGGCCGACAAAGAAGCTTCCTGTCTTTCTCTTTGTCAAAAAGACAAGAGATGAGAATGAAGAAGCAATTTCTTAGGCAGGTGGTCAGTTTTTATTTCAAATTTCGCGCCTAAAGAACATAGTCTGCCATATTCTACACAGATGACGCCACGTTAATCAAATTTTGTAGTTTCATTATTAAGGGGATTGGAGTGGGAAAGCTAAGGCTGACAAAGAAGCTTCCTGTCTTTCTCTTTGTCAAAAAGACAGGAGATGAGAATGAAGAAGCAATTTCTTGGGCAGGCGGTCAGTTTTTATTTCAAATTTCGCGCCTAAAGAACATAGTCTGCCATATTCTACACAGATGACGCCACGTTAATCAAATTTTGTAGTTTCATTATTAAGGGGATTGGAGTGGGAAAGCTAAGGCTGACAAAGAAGCTTCCTGTCTTTCTCTTTGTCAAAAAGACAGGAGATGAGAATGAAGAAGCAATTTCTTGGGCAGTTGGTCAGTTTTTATTTCAAATTTCGCGCCTAAAGAACATAGTCTGCCATATTCTACACAGATGGCGCCACGTTAATCAAATTTTGTAGCTTCATTATTAAGGGGATTGGAGTGGGAAAGCTAAGACTGACAAGGAAGCTTCCTGCCTTTTTCTTTGTCAAAAAAGATAAGAGATGAGAATGAAGAAGCAATTTCTTGGGCAGGTGGTCAGTTCTTGTTTCAAAGAAGAACATAGTCCGCCATATTTTAGCAGATGGCGCCACATTAATTCGATTTTGTGGTTTTTACTTAAAATTTCGCGCCTAAACAATGCAATCCGGTTTGGTTTACACAGCTGGCGCCACGTCTTTTCAATTTTGTAGTTACTTCACGTTTTGCGGCTAAAAAATAAAGTTCACCATGATTTACCCAGATTGCGCCACATTAATTCAATTTTGTAGTTGTTACTTCAAGCTTCGCGCCTAGAAAACATAGTTCGGCGTTATTTACACATGATTTCAATTAAAACTTAATTAATTTTCCAAGAAATCGAATTTGTAGAAGAAATCGCGACGGAAAACAAACGCGCAGAGAAAAAAATGGAAATTACTTTAAAAACCACCCAACGGAAGTGACTCTTGACTTTTTTTGGGATCACCGTATTTAAATAAAGAGTCTGACGGCTCAAAAGGGGTAAAGTGACATCACCATAACACTTAAATCCAATTTGTTTTCACTCCGCGCAAAGCTTCAGAACGAAGTGTTTTCACCGGTTACGCCTACGCAAGAAGGCAGGTGCCCAATCGCACTTGTGTCCAGTTGCAGTCTCAGCAATTTCTTTCAAGGCTTTGCAGCTGCAATTCTTCGAATGATGTAGCGATAAGAGTAACATACAACGCTCACCTGTTCGAGTTCAAGCATTGCGCAATGTGACACGTTTTGTTTTAACTTGAATCAATCGGTCCCATTGTTTACGCTGATTCAGATTCCAAATTAAAACAAAACTAATTATTTTTTTGAGAAATCGAACTTGTAGAAGAATTCGCGGGGCGAAACAAACACGCAGCGAGAAAGATGGAAAATTACTTTAAAAACTACCCGATGGAACTATGACAGAATTAAAATAAGAACTGACTTTTCGCTGCTTACTTGGGGTATTTAAATAAAACGTTCGACTCTCCAAGAGGGGTAAAGTGACATCACCGTAATAGGTGTCCATAAAGTTTGTTTTTCTTGTTATTGCGCCTAAGCAGCCCCACAGGTGTTTATCGCACTTGTTTTCAGTTGCAGTCTCAGCAATTTTTCGTAAGATTTTGCATGTTTGTTTTACGTTGTGTTTATAAAAACCGCAGTGGCACGTATATCTCACGAATGAGCAGAGGTTTTCAAACAAAATACTTGTGGTAGGACAGTTAATCAATTCTCTTATGTTATGAAGAATTTATAAAATTTATTAATAAGTGAAACCTGTCATTATGCTTTTATTTCGATCGTTTGAATGACGAACATTTCTTGACCTCCCCTTGTAAGTATGATTACAAAATGTTGGTGTTTTAAAGTGAAAGCGTCGTGAAAAAATTAATATTTCCAAATAAGTGTCCACTGTCTTGTTGTTGGAATGATTGTGAGGGTTTCGTGATTGATCGTCGCTAAGACTGAGTCGCCCCGATCGTCTCAACTCTTCCAGCTGATACCTCCGGCGAAATTCAAACGCAAATTGGAAAATTAACTTTTTTCTTCCCAATCGCACTTATGTCCAGTTGCAATCTCAGCAATTTTTCTCCAGTATCGCGATTCACTCTACCTTTAGGGTTACCGTATTTGAATAAACAGTCTGCCATCTCAAGAGGCGTAAAGTAACATCACCGTAACACTTAAATTTAAAATATTTTCATTCCGCTTCTGAAGAAATTGTTTTCACCGGTTACGCCTACGCAGCGAGGCAGGTGTTTAATCGTGTCCAATTGCAGTCTCAGCAATTTTTTAAGGCTTCGAATGATGCAACAAGTATTGTATTGCGAGTATTCTTTTTTGTAATGAAATAAGCGTCGTCCAACGTGTGCGAATGAGGACCTGCACTGCAACATTTAATTCTCGTACTTTAAACTAAAGAAAACGACGAAGCAAATGAAAATAGTAATTATCGCGCTGCGACCATACTTAAGACTGTCTCATTTAATAATACAAAGGAAGATTTACACCTGACGTTTTCCGAGCAATTTGACGTAGTGCGTGGTTCCTTTGACGCCGTGCGGCGTTCCCTCGTTGAGCCAAGCGCTTTCAATCAGAACATTCACGGGTTTACCGCATCACAAGCCAGCCTCAGTTTACCTGGGATCACGTAACAAAACGTGCAGATCGAGTAATTTACAGCAAGCGTTTGTTTAGTCGTAAAAAACTATCAATTACGCCTTAATATAATTTAGAGACTTTTGCATTGATTTTTTAAACAAAAAAAAAGAGAATGGAATTACGTGATTACATTTGCTGAGACTTTTTTTGTAAACCGGAACAACGCAATTGGAAAACCGGAAAGATCGTACGTAATTGTCGCGTCGTCATAGCGAAAGGAAACCTGTCGTGATTTAGCAAAAAATTGGCCAAATCACATATAGCTTCCGGCCGAATCCGGAACTGACCCGTTATGTACCGCGTTACGAGGTTACGACGCGATAAAAGACCCTCCACACAGCGAGCGGAGGGTAGGGAAAAAAAAGAGCAGCTTTTACACGCTTTCTCGACTACCGGTGTCTTTTCTTTATCAGCTTTAATCTTTCTTAAAGGGATCTTTACTTGACACGATGACACAGAATAGAGCGTAGGGCGATGCGAGCTCTCCATACGTCTTCATTACGTGGCTAAGTGACAAAGCTTTCCTTTATTGTTAATTTATGATATTCTAAACGGTTGCAGTGAAAATTTTCAAACTTATAGTGACTGACAGGTAAGAATATATAATGCTTCTACTTGTCTTTTAATTTTCTATTTTTGCATGCATTTTTTACTTTTGTTTCCAAAGCTTTATTAAATTTATTTGTTCAAAGTGAAGATCATATATTAGAACAATTTCTATGTCAATGTCAATCGTGGCATATAATGTTCAATATCATAGTAACGCAAGGTTGGGTACTGAGGCCATTGTTTTGTGTCGTGTCATGTGTAATCATAATCGTTCATGTTTGGATGGATAACGCGCTATTCTATTCATATTCTAGACTTGATGTACGATTTCTGTGACATAACAGATTGGTAATGAATAAGACAAAGAAGGGAAACACTATTAATGATGAAATATGTAACAGAATGAGGTCGGCTTGCGCGTTGCGTATTCCCACAGGTGACTCCTCCTTTGGATTGACCATCATAAACCGATTGAGCAGCATTAATTAATGATATAAATATAATAATAGCCTGTATATAAGATTGGAAACTTTTGTTTGGACTTCTCAAAACATCAACCACCACTTCTATCCTTTCTGGTAACCCAGCACAAGCTCTATTTGTAGGACGCCTAGATTTAATATGAAATTACGAATAATTTATTTTTTTTCAGGAGTTTCACTCCGAGGCTATTTTGTATAGATACAAATAGAAGGAAACTCTAAGTGAAATCCTTTGTACCTTAAGATTTTAAGAATCTACAGTTTAATTCGTTTTAACTAATGACGTAAGTATAAGAACATCTCGTATATGGCAGAAAAAAGGAACAAATTTCTTTACATAATCAAATAATATATTATAGACTCAATAGTATCATTTAAAAGCAAATTTAACCGAGAATTGTCACGTCCATAATAAACAACAATCTCTGCGCTGATCACGTAATACCGGTTGTCCCAAAAGTCGCTTGACCAAATGCTAAAAATTCCCAAAAGAGCAAATAAGTTTCACGAACTCTATTTATTATCATAAACAACATTGTCAACATTTATCTACTACTTTGTGGTTGGTTCGGTCAAGCGACTTTTGGGCCAGCCTATGTCATAGCGTACGTATCATCGCCGACACTAAAAACGAAACGAATGTGGATCGAACGATAACAAAACGATAACGAAACGATACGTGGATTGAAATAATAAGAAGGGATTCTAAGTTCAATCCTTGTATGTTAAGATCTATAGAACACTGAGTTTAACTGATTTTAACTAGTAGCTAACTAATAGAATAAGAACAACCTGTATATGGCAGAATTCAGGAGCAAATTTTTCTACATCACATGTTATACGTTCAATAGCATCGAAATCTACGGTCGTTTAAAAGCAAATTTAACCGAAATCATAGTTTACGTACCATCGCCGGCACTAAAAACGAAACGCTCCACGGATCAAGGCGAGACGAGATTCCAAGTCTAGTCCTCGAATGTTAAGGTTTGGTGAATCCACAGTTTAATTAATTTTAACTAATTAATGGCGTCAGTAGAAAGACACCCTGTATAATAAAGAACCACATTTCTTTTTACATAATTAAATCTTACAGCATCGAAATCTACGGTTATTTAAAAGCAAATTTACCCAGAATTTTTCACATTTATGATAAGTAATCTCTGATTATTTAATGTATCATAGTATACGTACCAGCGCCGACAGTATAAACGAAACGCTGTTGCAGGGCCGTAAGTAACACTCTTAGGGAAGCGAAAGTCAACCTTAAGGGCAATCCATTTACATCACATTTGCTGCTTACCAACAAGGTTGATTTTCGGACGAGTTTATGGCGGCTTTTCGTTTCGTTTTTAATGCCGGCGATGGTACATTTTAAAAAGAAAGATCCAATAGTATAACGCAGCCTAGGGAGAAAAAAGTCACTTAGAACTAACAGTATGAAAAATCCCTAACAAAAGCGCAAGTCAAATATAAATATCGTATTATACAGTGGAGTCCGTTTGTAGTGACATTCAAGGGAAGGTGTAATTAAGTCATAGTAAACGGAGTGAAAGTAATTTATATGGAAAAACAAACCCCTGGTACAACTACGTCAAAGCGAATTTCAATGTATACAGCCTGTTTCAATGAAAATGCACTAAACTCGGTATGACGGTAGATATCGTGAAACGAAGGGAGAGGAGAATCGTATATTTTTAAAACGTACAATAGATGAGGACGAACAGAATTCTGAACCTGCCTTAACCCTCGTTCAAAGAATCGGTTTATTGCTTTATTGCCCCATAAAATGTCGCACCTCAGATGATATGATGAAATACATTTAGTCCGTTCTTATTAACGTTGTAGTAAGGAGCGAAGCATAATTTCCGTTAATTTGGTATAGTTTATACTTTTCATTTTTAAGTTTAATAACGTATGTAAGTGTGTTTGTGTATGCGTTGGTGTGTTTGCGATGAGCGATTTCACGTTTCGAGAATACGCAGATACGCATTTGTTATACGGGGAATGTCGGGGAAACGCGCGATTGGCAGCACGTCTGTACGCGGAACGGTTTCCTAATCGAACGACATTCGCATTATCATTCGTTTATCAGGATAGCTCAGCGACGCAGGCTCTCTTTTACCTGAACAAGGAGTCAGGGGCGCGGTGCGGCCACCTCACGTTGCAAACGTAGAAAAAGAGCTTCTCAACATGATTGAGAATGACCCCAACATACATAGTTGTGTACATCATATGACGTACACGTTGGACACAGGATTAAATAAAAACCCGTTACAAGCGTTAATTATCATGCATTATTAAAACTCGGCCAATTTGATGTAATTACGGTTTGCATAAATGTCAGTGCGACGAAAACGCACGCTAATAAATGCACGTACTTTCAAAGTTTTCACCTTTAACACGTCTTGCGGTCAAGGGTAGAATTAAAAGCCTCTCATCAATTCTTTCGTTTACGATGCAGCCGTGTGCCATTCATAAATAAATTTAAAACGCTCGTTTTGTTTCACGGACACAGAGATTTAAATCGCCACAGTATTTCTAAAAAAACATCGACTCCAATTAATGCAAATTTCAAGTTGCTCCGATTGCAAAACTGTACTAAAATATTTTGATTCAAATAAAGTCAGAAACGTTTCCCCGAAGTTTGGTGCGTCATCACTGAAACAGCCTGTATACAATTACATTCAAGGAAACCGTTGTAAGGAATTCTTAATGTCATTTCTTTCCTTGAGGATTGGATAGTTGCAAGAACCTGATTCATATCATAGGTAAGTACATGGCTTACTTAGAAAGCTAGTAAATTAATGCAAAACAAGAGAAGTTAGGGAATAATGAATGTATGGAAAAAACTCCGTGGTCATTAAACGGTGATCAATATTTCATGATCAATTATTAGTCGAAAGCTAATTACATGAAATTAAGACAATCATCAATCAACTATTAATGTAGAACATTTGTATGATTAACTAATAATATAATTAAGTAATATATACTTTTGTGAATTAACGCCAGCGCTGTAAGTAATGTTTAACTGCGCGATTTAATTGCACAAGTATGTCGCGAATTAATTGCACAAGTAGTTATACTTAAGCATGAGTGCGTGCGCATGTAATTAGGTACACCATGAGATTAAGTGAATTTATAATCGGAATCAGTTCAGAGTTGATAATTTGACAATAACTCAAATTTGAAGCTCTATATATCTACTGGGTCATGTACATTATCGTAATGTATAATATATACAGGGTCACGTCCATTTGCCGGGTACAACCCGGTAACCTTATTTATCATATTCATATTCGTATTCTTTATTTGTACATCGGCAGCTACAGCATCGTACACGTCAAAAAAATACTAACATAAATGTAAAGAAACACACACAATATATCATGATATCACAGCATAAAAAAGTATCACAAGTTTGCTAAGTCAAGGAGATATCAATCACAATTTATTACAGTCCACAGGTTACCCCAGTCAAGAGATTCTATAAATATAGCTTATATATGTACGAGAATACGAGAATTTAAAAGAAAATATTATTACCATATGATATCAGCAAAGTTTGTGTTTTCGAAATCCGTTTTTCTGTAAAAAGCTTTTTGTATTAGAAACGATTTGACGACACGTCTAAAGTTCTCCTCCTGGAGCCCTTTTATTTCAACAGGTAAAAGATTATAAAATTTTGGCCCGTAATAATTGACAGAATTCCTGCTACTTTGTAATCTATTGAATTTTAATCTAATATCTGAAGTGTATCTCGTATCAAAACCGTGGATATCGCTTTGTACTGTATATGAGTACTTGTTCGAATGGATGTAAGTTAAGCAGAGGTAGATATACATGGCAGGAAGAGTTAAAATTTGTAATTCAATAAATTTATTTTTGACGTCGTCACTGTATCCTAAATCTGTGATGATACGAACAGCTTTTCTCTGTAGACCGAATATACGAGATGAACCGGAAGCATGGCCCCAGATAAGGAGACAATAAGACATATAGGATGAAACTAAAGAGTGATATGCAACCATCAAAACCTTCCTGTCAACTAATCTCTTTAAAGTTCTTAAAACAAATATATTTTTGGACATATTGTTAGCTACGTGATTATTCCAGTTCAATTGAGGGTCCATATATAGTCCTAAGAATTTCGTTACCTCTGGGTTTGCCAGGCTGTGATCATTAATGGTTTTATGTGTAAAATCATTTTGGATTGATTTAAAGATAAATTATTTGAAATGAACCAGTTGTTAGCTTCGTCTAAGGCGTCCTTTATTAAGTTTTGGTATTACTAGGATCGTCACCATGCAAAACCAGAGTAGTGTCATCGGCAAACAAAATTGGTTTAGATAAGGCGATCGCCTGTTTAATATCATTTACATAAATCAGAAATAAAATAGGACCCAAAATTGAGCCTTGTGGAACCCCGTGTTTTAATTCGGTCATCGAGGATGCCTGACTATCGTAGCGAGTATATTGTTTCCTGTTTTCAGCTAAGGTCGCTGAAATTTAAAGCTTTCGATTTATTTAATAACAAGGTATGATTCATACAGTCAAAGGCTTTTTGTAAATCGCAGAAAGCCACACCGACACATCGTCTTTTTTTCTTGACCTTCTACAATTTTCGCAATTAGATTAAAAGCAGCGTCCATAGTAGATTTGTTGCTTTGGAAACCATACTGATGTTCAAATAAGATACTGTTGGTTTCTAGATGAAATAGGATTTGATTTTTTATAATAGATTCAAAAATTTTGGATATAGCTCGGAGTAGCGATGTGGGCCTGTAATTATTTGAATCGTTAGGTGAACCACCTTTATGAATCGGTATAATTTTGGCAATTTTTAGGACATCCGGGAAAATTCCTGCAGTAATACTCTGGTTTATTAATTTTGTGAGTGGAATTAAAATTGCATTCTTTAAATGTTTTAATAAATTAACAGAAATGTCCAAATAATCAGTGCTAGTTTTATTTTTTAGTTTATTTATTACGTCTCTAACATAATTAAAACTAACAGTTTCGAAATCAAATATAGAGTAACCTACCATTGGGTTATGTTTAAAAGTTGAAGTCTGACTTGATAGGGTTTGCGCTTTCAAAATTTTTTCGGGAATTTCTATGAAGAATTCATTGAAGTATTCGGCTGTTAAATCACCTTGATTAGATTGTTTATTTTTATTCGGCCTATTCTCATTAATAATATTCCAATAAGTTTTCGGATTACTACCGTTTGAATTAATGTATCGTGAATAGTATAAATTTTTCTCTGATTGTAATATTGTAAGTATCTTTTAATTTTTTCAGTTTTTATTTAAGTTCTTGACTATCATTTCTTTGTTTCTCAGTTTTTACAAAATAATGTTATATTTATATCCAAAAGCTAAACTTGTTTAAATGTATAATTTTGACAGTCGTTTTAGACTACCCTATATCTTGTCTAAGATTTGGTCAATTTCTACAATAAATATTTGGCACTAGAAATGTTTGGCTTGCAGATAGAACGTGTTCTATTTTTCACAGATAGTTTTTTATCCAATTTAAAATTATTACAGAAATTCAATTGAACTGGATCTTGCACGTACGAGAGGCAGGGTAGTGTAAAATGGCCCTTATTAGATGCTGCTGAAAAAGACAATTTCTTATTTCAAATATTATTTAACTAAATCATGTACAGGGAGATTCTAAAACGGTCTTGAAATTGTGCTATAAAGTGATGTAATTCTTGTACAAAGAAAAAAAGAAAACATGGCGAATGATAATTAATGTAATGGTGTGGATGTTGGCTTTGGTGGTTTTTAACAGTCGAATTTGATGGCCTGACAAAGACACGAGGGAGACGGGCGGGCGCTATAAAAATTAATAGCAGAGAAAACGACAGAATTAGTTCGCCATAATCGGCGACATCACAATTACAAATAATAGTCGGTCCATAGCGCGACCATAAAACATTAAAAACATCAAGTTCATGGGCCCAAAAAAAGCTCGCCATAAAGATAACTATAAAACGTAATAAAACCGAAATCCGAAAGCGAGAGAAATTCGGCTGAACTCAATTAATCAATAAAACAGTAAAACGCTCCCCCGTTGCTGTTAAGAGTGTACTGGAGGTGGGATGGGGTTGAGGGGGTTGAAATGTGCGGTTTCGAGACGCTAGCCTAGGAGAGAGGCAGCGCACGCGGGCTGCGGTCGCCGAGGAATCTCCCGCTATTATATTGAACAGTGGCTTATGCCCTGCTGGCTGCCGCCCTCCACGTATGCTGCTCACTCTACGAATAATACCTTATCTGCGTGACAAATTCAATGAATCTTACATTCAAACTGCTAACCACATTAACTGCCTTCAAGCTACAAATTTCATCCCTCTCCCCCCTCAATGAGGTAAAACCTCCTTCTTGAATGACTTTCACATATCCTCTCTCTTTACATCCCCAATTTTTTTTTTAAAAAACCAAAAAACAAATTCGCTACCATAAACTCTAAGGAGGCGGAGGTTGGGGGTGGGAAAGGTGAATATAACAGATTTGGTAGGATTATCTCTATCTTTACATCCCCCATTTTTTTTTTTTACAAAACCGAAAAACAAATTCGCCACCATAAACTCTAAGGGGGGCGGGAAAGGGTGCAGCATTAACACGATCAGAAAATAACAGATTTGGTAGAATTATAGTGGTGCGTTTAATGTACTGTGTAGATGGCCAAATTGGACTAATTCCGGGTACACAATCAATCATATCCGGAGGTAATCAGGTGCGAGTATCCGTCAATTTTAGGGATGAGGCAGCGCTTGTGGGGACGCGTAACGACGCTCGCATTACGTCTGTAATGACTGTATTAATGCCTCCGGCTCACTGTAATTTCTTGCTGAAACTTTGCTTAATTTATGCGTAAGATATTTCATGCTTTTGGCGACCAACGGCTTTCTGTGGTGGTCCGAGGGGACGAACGGAACTAATCGTGCGCTCTTCCTGCAACCGCATAACTTATTTCGTAAAACAATTTTGCACTACACAACTTTTCAAATCGCAAATATATTTTTACGTCTTACAGTTTTCATAGGTCAATGCGAGGCTATATGGAGTTAGATGAAATCTTTTTTTTTCTCTAACTGAATCATCTCTCCGTCGTTTTGGAGATCTCCATATTTGTGCTTAATTGGTTTTAATTAACCCCTCACTTATTAATTTGGACTAATGTGCGAATGTGGTGGACCCCGAACGTAATGAACACGCGGTCGTTCCCTTTATCCATTTCAATTTTCGAGATTGCGTTTTTTGTTTTTTTTTTTTTTAATTTGATTCCACCTGAAAAGTCGTCGACGAGAGAGAATCATCGGAGGGTCTGGCATTGAAATGGCTGGTTCGCCACACAGCTGACAAGCGTTTTTACAAATGATTCCACTCGCGCTCCCCGAACGCACACACGCATTGAATTTTCTATGGCACCGCCTTTTACACACTCCACGTTCTACAGGTGGCCCCCGCATAGATAGCATTTTTCAGCGGCTTCTTTTCTCGAAACACCCTCAACCGCCGAGCTACTTCACATTCAGGAAAGGGTGCCAAGGATTTCAGTATTTTTCTCCTCCTCCTCCTCCTCCTCGTCGCACAATAGCGACGCATAAAGTGTTTACGTGTTTATCTTGCACTAATCTGCTCCTTTTGAAACGATTTTAATCGCGGTTAATTTCTTCTCGGAAAACTAAAGTGTAATTATTAGTTTGGTTTTTAATTTGAGGTAATTTTCCTTGTAATTATTTTGACCTTGACACTTTATAACACTATTGTTCACAATCCATTTTGATTTTCCCTGTACTTTTCTCGAGTGATTCTTTGTGAGCTTTTCCTACACGTGATTAGGTATTATATAAAAAAGAAACAAGTTATTATCGAGTAAATAGTATATTGAATTACCATTGACGTTTCGCAAACAGCTTGTATACTTTTTGAGTGAGAGTGATCGATAGATAGTAAACACGTGTTAATGTGTGATCTCCAAATAATCTCCTAAAGTTGTGGTAAAAAGTCCCGTAATTGAACAGAAGAATTACTTGGATCGGTAAATCGTAACTTATGTGTAATATTATAAAAAGCAATTCGCTCGATGCATATCTCAATTAAAGGAATTAAACATTTCTTAATATTGTTTGCGACGTTCGTGACCACGATGGCTGGAGTCCGGCTCTGAATATTGAAGCTGAAAAACCGTGAAAAACTCGTTTATGCTTGTTTCAATAGCGATATTGAATTTCTTTACCTACGAGCTCTTAATACCTATGTGAGAGTGTAGTGATTTCAATAAACTAATGGTAATTGCTGAGATCGAAATGAATTTAGATAAAAAGTGCAAAAAATGCAAAAGTAAAGTTATACAGTCCGGTTGTGTCTCTTTTGTTTTTCTTTCTCCATGGCTTCCTAGTTGCAATACATCTTGCTCTTCTTTGACAGACACGTGTTTCAAAATTTCTTTATTGTTAGAGCACCATTTTCTTAATGGAAACCCTGCACCCTTCAAAATTGTTTCAATGTCAGGACACAATTGGATGGTGTCTTGAATAGAGTTCGTGCCTGTGAGTAAATCATCCGCATAGTCTTTCAATATTACTTCTGCTCCATTGGGATGTTATCACGGTGGTCATAAGTAGTTTGTTGTAAGCATCGGACAGCCAAATATGGAGCCGAGGCTGTACCATATGTTACTGTGTTCAAGTGGTATTCACTTCTGCTTTCTCGCCAAACAATGCGTTGTCAATTCCTTTCTTCTGGTGTTATGAGTATTTGTCGATACATCTTTTCGATGTCCGCAGTTACTGCATATTGGTGAGTACGAAACCTCAAGAGTACGTTGAGTAATTCGTCTTGTATGACTGGCCCTACATGTTGAATGTCATTCAAAGAAATGTTATTCGATGTTTTACATGATGCATCAAACACGACCCTCAATTTTGTTGTCGAACTGCTCTCCTTGAGGACTGCGTGATGTGGTATGTAATAACTCTCCTTTAAGCTTGTAATAGGGTTTCCAATCTCTGTCATGTGACACAACTCTTCATATTCTCGCATGAATGCTGTGTATCTTTGCCTTAAATCTCGTTTCCCTCAAATTTTCTTTCTAGCTTGTAAAATTGGTTTGCTGCTGTGTTGAACGAATCTCCTAAATTTGGTTTATCTTCCTTAAATGGAATGGAGGCAATAAATCTACCATTCGTATTTATTTTCGTTGTTTCTGTAAATTTTCTTTCGCAGTATGCTTCATTTACTGTCAATCGTTGATGTTCAGCACAGTCTTCTATCTCCCAAAATGCCTTTAGTTGGTTTTGCAATTCTAGATTCGTTACAAAATTACATCTCGTAGTCCTTGCACATTTGTTGTTTGGGTAATACGATCCTGCTGTTAACCAACCTAATAAGGTTTTCTGAAGCAATGGTTTCCCAATTTGTGTCTCTCCGAACATAATAACTCCCAGAAAATGTTGGCACCAAGTAGAACGTCAATCTTATTTGTCGTCAAACAATCGTTGAAGTCAGCTAATTTAATGTATTTTGGTACTTCGTACATCGAAGTATCAAATGTATTTAAATTTGCATTTTCTGTAATTTTTTCTATTACATAGCATGTAATGTTGGTGCTGTATGACTATTGACAAGATGTTAACTGAATTTCAGTTTTGTGTGTGATGTTTGATAATTTTTGATATATTCCCATAACTGCTAGATTTATTTCAGTTGTTTTCAGGTCCAAACGTTTGCACATTTCACTTGTCATAAAACAACTTTCAGATCCTGAATCCATCATAGCTCGGCAATAGTGTTGGTTTCCTTTGTGATCCTTTATCTTCACGACAGCGGTTGATAAAAGTACCTTTAGATCCCTTTCACTTGTGTAATTTGCTGCAATTGTATTGACTGGAGTGGCAGGTCTTTCAGCTTTATTTTCATTGATTGGTCTCTCAAAATGAAACATTGCGTTGTGTTTTTTTCCACATTTCTTGCAATTTTCTGCTCTGCAGTCACCTCTGAAGTGATTCTTCTTTAAACAGTTCAAGCAGAAACTTTTTGCTCTAACTTTCTCTGATCGTTGCATTGGATTCAATTTTGTAAAATGTTCACAATTGAAAATTGTGTGCTGTTCATCGCAAAATACACATTTTGTTAAAACATTGTCGTTAACATTCGCCAAGTTGACTGCTGTTCCTGAACTTGTTCCCTTTTGGAAATGCTTGTTCATGTTGTACCCTTTTCTCGCGTTTTGATATTCTAGACTCTCTAAAATCTCGCATCTGCTATTGCGCAAGTGCAAATTTTGCCCACGGTCTGGCGAATCCCGACAGTCCAGGCTACAGCAAAGTGGCGGGATATTCAAACACGGTGACACAGTCTGTGAACTGTATTCAATGTGGCGCAAATTATCATCCTAGCTGTCCCAATATACTCGGCATAATAAAAAATGATATAGTAGACTGCTGCCCTAAATTTAAAATTGAATATTATTTAAATAAAGACAACCTTGAGTTGAAAGACCTTCTTGTGGTGATTAGCAAGATGTATGTGATGATAGAAAAGCAGTCGTGGCATTAAATTGTTTTTCTGATAAAATGGAAAATATAACAGCTGAATCAGTAAATCTGAACAAACGGAGGAAAAAATAAATTATTAGAAGCAAAAATAGCAGCCATGGAGGATACATCTGAAAGCAAAGCTCAGCGAAGAGCTCAGAAACCCAAGGAGATATCAAATCTTTTAAAACAATATGAGGCAACACAATCAAACATCATGAAAAATGTATTTAACCTTGAATCAGACATAATAATGGTTGGAAAGGATCAAAATACTGATACCGATGAAGACCCACTAAAGGCACCACGTAATGACACCTATACAAGCAAGGCGGCTGCGGAAAATGGAAACGGGTGGATATTCCAGAACGGGAGGCATCGTAATCAACTTGATCAGCGTGGCTCTAAAACTTCCAAAGGCAACCAAACATCTCGACATCTGTAGACAATTGAAAAATACCCCTGGATTTATCTTGGTAATCTTAGTTTAAATACTACACCTGATCTCATAATTGAGTGCTTGAATGAAAACGAGAAAGCAAACTATATTTGTGAGAAACTAACTCCTAAGTATGCGAATGTAAAATCTGCCTCTTTTAAAATTGGGGCACCTTTACGACTAGAAAGATCTCCAGAATTTTGGCCAGCGGGAACCTATGTTGATAGGTACTACTTTCCTAAGAAAAATTTCTAGCCTTCGTCGCAACCGCTTTGAACACCGTGACCAGTATCCCTGTAATTACTTCATTCCATTAGATCTCCCTTTTTGTAGAGGGATAATATATATACTCTATTCCATGCTTCCGGCATCTTTTCCTTACTTCAAACCTCTCCCACCGACTTATAAAGTATTTCAAATTTTCCGCTGTTATTTCACTTTCTCTCTTTTATTTTTTAGGGCATGTAGAATCTCTTCAATTTCCTCCTCCTTTGGCTCCATAACCTCTTAATGACTATCATCCTCTTGATACCATATAAATCCTTCTCCAGCTGCTCCGTCTCCCCCTCATTTAATTTCCTGGAAACGTTGCTTCCATCTATCCAGTCTAGCTTTTTCAGCTCCAATTATATTACCTTTCTTATCCTTGCAGAAGACTATTTGTTTCCTACGTCCGCCTCTAATGTCCTGGACTTCTTTGTAAAAGTTCCTTTTATCTCTTTGTTCTAACTCCTCCACCTCGCTCTGAGCATTTTCTTTACTCCCTTTCTCTGCATTCCACAGTCGCTTTGAATTTCTTCCGTTTGCGTTTGCGACAGTTTTTGCCACAACGCTTTTTTGTTACTTACCTCCGTCTTGCGTTCCTCGTCCAACCAACCTTTCATTTTCAGTTACACCTTCCTTGTGGCATTGATCTTTGTCGCTTCTTTTATAGCTTTTTCCATTATTTCTCAGTTCCTTTCTTCCTCATTTCCATACCGTGCCCCCTCACTTACCGTACTCCCGTATATCATTATAGCTACCCCTACATCTTGAAGTTCTTCCATATTGCGTCTTTCTTGACTTTTATTAGTTTCGTCTCTGTCTTCTTTTAAAGGAAACGTTCGTCTTAGCTATGACTACGGTATTGTCCATGTTGCCTTGTGCACATCATTTCTTCTAAAATGTGTACTCATTACCTTCAACGTCTTTTCTATCGCTAGGCTATCAACTTTTGTCTGTTGCCATTACTGGTTACATGTTTACTCTTTCCTCCCGTTGCTATTACTCTCTTCCTGCTCACCTATTTGCATCGCCTAAGATCATTCTAAATTCCTCCTCCAGTATTCCACCTATCTTTATTTCTAGCTCTTCGTAATATTGTTTCTTGACTTCCTCTTCTATTTCTACAATTGGCGGATTTAACAAAAATATCTTTTCGAAAGGGAAGAGATAGATGCAACTGACAGCGCTAATGACAATTTCGTTTTTCATATCTTGGCATGTAATAAGCAATATTTACAGAACATTAAATGGTACTGTAACTTGTCAATATTAAATTTGACTTTTTGGTCACCTTTATGTAACATACGGTCGGTAACTGCGAGATCGAACAACGATGAAGAGAAAAACTTTAGGGTATCACCTGGAATTACTAAGAAAAAGGGGTGGTTGTGATTTTTTCAAATTTGGAGTGCTAAAAGTGGCTTTTAATTCCAAAAGCAGAAACAGACCTTAAAGTTTTGAACCTGAAATCAAAACGGTAACGGACGTAATAAGGTATATGAGAAGATAAGTTGGTGACTTATTCATCAATTTGGGCAAGGTGGGTCTTTGTAAGATAACGATCGACTTTGGAGAGCAGCAGTTCCATTTTGGTCTCACACTAGGTCACTGAAGACTATCCTTTTGTTAATAAAAAAAAATTTACTGCAATTTATAAGTAATATTGTGTAAACTTAAATTATTATTACAGAATTTAAGTTCGAGGAGTTACCCACTAGCATCCCTTAGGTTCTAATCACTTAATTACACTAATATTAAAGTGTTCACTAACACTATGCTTTACTTTGGTCTCTTGAGTTTTTCGAGTGTTAACGAAGAGCTTTGGTTTCGACATTGGCTTGGTGGAGGTGATCCTTGGCTAATTTCTAAATCTCTATGGAGATCCACTATTTCTGAAACACCAAGGAGCATTAAAAATGCTTCTTAGTATTTTGTTTCGAAATCGCTGAATTATTTCGTTAAGTCGTTCTTTTTGGCGAAACCCCACAGCTGGGTGCCACATGTCTATACGAAAATTTGAGAAGTACTTTGTTGTGGATTGATAGAACGGAATTCTCTTGAAATAGCCAAGACATTTTCCTAAATTTAATCTTTAATCCATCTTTTTTCTTTTTAACATGAGCTCTCCAGCGTCCAATGTCAAACCCAAACATTTTGTTGTAACACCAAATGGTACTCGGACTAATAAAGATATGTGAAGTTGACATGGATGATTCTCCTCATATCTCTAAGGATTTGTAAACCTGTAACTCAATTATTAAAAAGCGGAATTTTGTAGTTGTGATTTCTCCTCGATCTCTAGGATTACTCGGACGATATTATCTTAAAGACCTTGACTTTACTAAGAACTAAGAGTTTTGGGCGCATTAATTTTTAGTAAAAAACGCCGTTCTAAGCATCCAACGGCTTATGAAATACGATGTGGATGGAATTGGAGATTAGCCGAATCCAACTCGAACTATCAAAAATATGTTGGAGCAATCCCATTTTATGTCAACAATAACTCGATTGGCGGCTAGGAAGGATTTTATTCTAAGAATTTGGAATAATCTGTAGATTATTGCGAAGCCGGATATAATAAGCTACATAGGAGGAAGTTAATTGTTATAATAGAAGGAAATAGTTTAGATCGAACGTCTTCACTAAATTAGGCAAAGAAGATCTTGTAGGCTCTAAAGATCTCGGTGTTTTCGTTTTGGTGTTCGAGAAAGCACTTCTTTTATTGAGGAGGTTGCCCTGCAGTGTTGTGTATTACAACTTCTTAACTAAAAACTTAAAAAAACCGCTTACAGGTGCTCCAGAATAATTGCCTTAGATTCGCTTATGATTTAAATCATAAAGATTACAATTATATCAGTAGCAATACAGCTTGTCAAATCAAATAACAAGTATATAATTACCAACGCGGCCAGGTCCGTCTTAACAGAACTCCAGTGTTTACTGCAAGAGTTAGGGAAATCCTGGTAAAAACCTAACTAGTTAGGTCTTAACAGAACGCCAGTATTCATTGCAAGAGTTAGGGAAATCCTGATAAAACCTAACTAGGGTATGTAGTGTAATTGTTGTGATTATAAAAATTTTGACGGGATCTAAACTTTTTAGTTATGAATATAATTTAAATGGTTACAACAATTCTGACATTATAAAAACAAATAATTTCCACGAACAAGGAAAATTCCCACGAATTGGCAACAGGCGTGTTTAGTTGCATCGTCAACCCTAATTCATTTTTCAATTGATCACTTCTTACGTTAGTAGTAATCTGCAGCTTTAATAACGCAATTATTTCAATCCGAAGGAAGAATAACTGCGGAAGGCGAATTTTAATCTCGTTCAAAAATCGCTCGAACCGAGAAATCCTGCGTGCGCCAGTAGGAGAGCGAAATAATTAAATCTTTTATTTATTATGTGCATTCGAACGCCGCGCGAGTGTCGTATGTTTGCAGTTAAATTATATGAAGTAATTCCGGTTTAATTTATGGCGGGGCCCGAACTGCCACACGTCGCAATATGCCGGCGTGATTTAGATAGAAAACGCGACTTTCGGTGCTATTTATATCATCATCTGGCTTGTAGATATGAATAAATACATAGAGAACAGCTTCTCCACGCTACTACTGCTGTGGGCTTACAGCTACTGGGGTTATGGCACGCCTCGGATACAGGCCGTGATATACATGAATTTATAGCCGTTCGTATTCTCGGGTGGAATTTTCGAAAACGTCAATTTTTCAATACGAAAAGTTAACTTTCGGTTTGATTGAGTTCGTATTTAGGCCTTCAGTTGTATGGTGAATTCATGGTATTGTTTCCAGCTTCGATACTTGCTGCTGTATTTATGAAGGAGAAAACAAAAAAAAAGAATGTATTCTGAAACTCGAACGTCTTCAGAAAAGTTTGACGCAATAACAATAATGAGGAAATTCTTATAAAAGTTATCTTTTTTTTTCTTATAAGAAAACATCAAATGGATGTGAAGGCGCGTTCTTAAAACAATGGGCGAGCGGAGTCATCAGCCGGCTTTTTAAATAACGAGCCGGCGCGGCGCATTCCTCATATTTAGATTGTTTCGTCGAGTTTTTAAAGTTCGCAAGATGAGATTTTACTTTGAAGGTATGCATTCTTTCCCGATTCTTCGGGCGCCGTTGCCGGCAAAAGTAAAGCGGCCGAACGCACTAACGAACGGCGCAATGCTATTAAGGAGGAATGCGCCGCTGAAAAACAATGCGGCGGCTTTGGTGTTATTGCGAAAATTGTCAGGAAAAGTTTTTTTTTTACCTTCGATTCTAGTTGCTGGAGGAGCTTCTAACGGTGTGTCTGCGACGCATGACTTCGTTCTAACGTTACTCTGGAAAAGAAAAAACAATTTTTAACCCAGGATAACATTTACAAATCAGTTTTGGTAAACTAGAACCCCAAGCTCTTCTAATTACTGAAACAAGACTTGAGAACGTTGGTCAATTTATTGGACTTTAAACTATTTCATTGGAAATTGTACAAAGTAGGTTTAATCCATATAAATAAATACCAGAACAGATTTCAATAGATCCGTGACATGTGTCAACAATCTAAACATCACGTAACGTGTTTGATATTCACTCCACTCAAAACAATTCACAGTTTTTAACTCAAAAGTTGTTTAATTAATTAATCCTAGTTAACATAGAAAAACAGCTGATGCAGGATTATTATTTCAATAACAATTTAGTAACTAAATTCTAAAGCTCCATAGATTGCAGCCCTAGTTCCAACGAGGATGTGCATCAACTTAATGGAAGAAAATCTGGATTAAAACGAGAAAAGAATTTAATGTTGATGTTCAAACTAACGTTCAAAGAGACCAGTATGGATCAAGGAAGCACTGACGGATCTGCTGATGGGTCTGTCAATTATGCTATATTGTACTTTAATATATTTTAAGGTATAAACTAAATTATTTATTGAGTGAATGTGAAGGAGAGTGAAATTAAGAGGTGGCGAAAGCAACAGAAGAAAAAAGTTACATGGATGCCGCTCTCTTGGTTCATTCAGTCACGTCAGATGTAAGAAACCGGCATTTTATAAATCATTAAATTCATTTCGCTAGTTAAACTCGATAGAATAAATCGACCTCGACCTATAATAACGTAATAAATTATTTTAAAACGGACACTAAAATTGACACTAACGCCCTACGTTTCGCTATCGTTTGATAGCTTGCTTTCACTCCTGACGAAGCTATCAAACGATAGTGAAACCTAGAGCGTTTTAGTGTCCGTTTTAATAATTTATTACGAAATTTCACCGGACAAGGATCTACAGGGTGCAGCAGAACCGATTAAGCGGTTTTGAGGGGTCATAAAAAATTAACGGATATATATCGAGAAAAACTGTTTTTATTTTCAAATCCAACAGTAAATATCATATTATATTCAAGTTTTGAAAATAATGTCCTCGAGGTGGCGGCCTTTGGTAGCAATACACTGTTGGAGACGATCTCTGAAGTTTTGTAGAGATCGTCTACACATATCGAGAGTATGGCATTAGCTTCTTCAATAATCCGGTCCCTCAGCTCTGGTGGGGTGCGAGGGCGATGTCTGAACACTTTTTCCTTCAGGTATTCCCAAAGAAAGAAATTGCAAATGTTCAAATCTGGTGACCGCGCGGGCCACTTCACATCACTCTTCAGAGAGACCAGACGTCTGGGAAACATTTCCCTCAAAACATTGAGTGAATTTCGGGCTGTAGCCCCATTCTGTTGGAACCACACCTCCTCCAATTCCTCCTCTTCAACAATCTCCACCATTCTTGGCTGCGGAAAGTTTTTTTAACATTGAAACATAACGTTCGGTATTAACGGTCGCGGTCTCGCCTTCTTCCTCAAAAAAGTACGGGCCTATCACTCCGAATTGTGACATGGCACATCACACCGTTAGTTTAGGGGAATGTAGCGGTGCTTCATGAATCATTCGGGGGTCCCTTTCAGCCCAATAACTGAAATTTTGCTTATTCACAGCTCCAGTGAGATGGAAATGTGCCTCGTCGCTACTGAAGAAAGCTGCTGTGGAAGGGATCTCTGCTCACACAGATTTCTGTGGTTGGCGTAATCTGCTACACTTAATTCCCTGTGTCACCATCATTTTGTAAGGATGAAACTGCAAATCTAAATGAAGAATTCTCCTCAGACTGCGGTCTGACATTCCCAAAGCAAGAGCATGCTTTCGAGCAGAACGTTTTGGCGACTGCTCAATTGCTGCTCTCACTAGCTGCACATTTTCCGGTGGACCTGAGTCGGCCATGTGTACCTCTTCTAACCCATGACCGAATTGTGTTTGCAATAGGAAGGGCGTTGTTTCGCGGAATGTTGAATCGTCGCCGAAAAGCTCTTTGCGTCGCAATCAGACTGGTTTTTTTCGAAATACGTCTGACTGACGTAACAAAATGAGATCAGGTGCATCAGTCTCTCCCCACCACAGTCACATTGACCGCTCCAAACTGCTCAGTCGGTTCTGCCGCACCCTGTACCTTATTTACAATAATGTAAACAAATGTTACAGCGACTTGCTTTTTCAAAGGCAGCTTGATAATGAGACTGACCTTTGCAATGAAATTGCATTCAAAAAACGCCGAAAAATGCAGCTGCATATTGGTGACTCACGAAAGAAGCCCGTAGTCTGTCAAGAGGTTTGTTTATTTAGAAGTGAATGCAATAATTATAAACAAACATGACTAATAGCGAATAATCCAGGGTATGTCTCGATGACTCATGGAAAATTGTACTTCAGGTTACAATTACATCCCAATCGCAGTGTTTTGTTAGTTAATCGGAATTTCGGGTATGAACCATATAAACGACGGCTGGTTATCATGAAACATCATTATACAGTCAGAAGATGTCTCTTCGGTAGAAGTGACATCAAAAAAATGTCTCAGTGCGATCGTGATTGTGACTTCCGTCTGTCACTCTGTATCCAACATCATGGTTTGATGAGCGAAAATTTATTTATTTGCCAATTAGTTGTGTTAAACTACCAACTAACAAGGGAAGAAGTGGCATTCTGTATATCATTTCTTACCTTTGTGAAATTGTTTTGAATTTGCTTTGCATTGCTTCGCATGATGTAGTTTTGAATTCGTTTGGTATTGTTTTGTTTTGAATTAATCTTTAATTTTTTTGGGATTTTATATTTGTTTAAAATCGCTTTCATTATTAATAAACTGTCTAAATAATTAATATTACGTCCATTTTGTAAATTTCTTATCTGAATTTTAAATTTTTTCTATTAGTCAGAATATAGCATATACATTTCTTTTTATTTTATATTTAAAATTGATATGAAAGAAAGAAAATATGAAAGGAGAAGAAGAGGTAACGAGCTCGTCTTGTCATAGGTGTCCTGCAGGCTGAAATTTCCCATAGTCTCGCAGATGTCGTATAGTCATGAAAACTAATTTTGCAACGACGGCATGGCAGTGTAAAAGTTTACTATAAGGTTCAAATTCGAACGATTTTATTGCGTTTCGTTGCAATAATTATTTCTAGCACGAAAGTAAACGTTGTTTACAATGTGAAACTTGACCCAAGGGAAATCATTCTATTCGCAGTTGACGGTTACGGTGTGCATTACATCCGGTTTCTTCATAAAATAGATCCAAATCTGTTTTCTTCCCACTTTACATAACTCGCATCGCAAATATTTTACTATTTACTATACGTGTCAATCCTAACAAGTGCAGGTGAGATCATCCTACCCTCGGCTTAAAGGTCATTTATATTTCGTTCGTCCGTTGCTCTTTCTTAACCAGGGGCGCATCGCTATTTTCGGGATAATTTTTGATTAAATATTTCTCGAAAAGTAAAGTAGAAATATTTTTTTTAACCCATAGATTTTGGGCGTAAGAATAGTCTCTCTCTGTCTCGTCGTGATAGAATTAGAAGAGAAAAGTATCTCGACGTGGCCTTGTAAATTAGTAAATTCGAAAACAAAGGAGAAAATGAAATTCATTTAGTGGAAAGTCAAGTGTACAAAGATGGTACAGCGGATGGCTGGGGAGAGAAGGAAATGGCAAGAGAAATAAAAGAAAGTGCAGAAATCGCATTGCACCAAAAAGACTGATCCAAACATAAAGAAATGGTGTAATAAGAAACATGGACTAGCGTATCATCTAATCCAAGCGTTGCTTCGAACAAAATAAATTCAAAATGAAGAAGTGGATACCGTCCGAAGCCGTCATTGCGAGGCAGAGTCAAACCAGACAATTTTCAGCTGTGTCAAATGGAAAAAACACTGAAACGAGAAGTAAACGAAAGAATTAACTCAGAAAATCGAAATTAAGTAGAATTTAAGTTAGAATTTTCGTTGACGAGGTCATCGGTTCTCGAGAGAAAAGACAAAGAGGAAGAAAACAGCGGGAATAGGAAGCACAACTAGACATAATCCCAGTTTGCAAAGTAAAACCAGAAGGCGGTTCGGCAACGGAACGAAAGGCATAGAGGAAAGGGGTTTAGTTTATCGCATCTGGTCGAATTCAAAACTGCTCGGGCTTTGAATCAACCCCACAGGAAAAAATTGATTGGTTTGGGTCGAGTATCGGATGTCGATATTAGGCTCAAGAAGAACCTTTCAAAAAGATGTCGAAATTGGCTTCCAAAATTAAAAACCAGCACAAATACGTACATGGACGACTTACATTAAATTTACCCTAGATTAGATATACAAATAACAGAGTAGATTCCATGGAAAGAACCATAGAAGCAGTTTGCAAGACATGATCGCAGTTTGCAAAGTAAAACCAGAAGGCGGTTCGGTAGCGGAACGACAGAAAAGGGAAAGGAAAGGGGTTTAATTCATCGCATCTGGTCGAATTTTCCAGGTTGCTGCTCGGGCTTTGAATCAACCCCATAGGAAAAAAGGGGTCGGCTTGGGTCGAGTGTCGGATGTCGATATTAGGTCCAAAAAGATCTCGAAATTTGCTTCCAAAATTGGAAACCAGCACAAATACGTACATGGGTTACTTACACTCAATTTACCCTAGATTAGATATTGTAAATAACGAAATAGATTCCATGAAGAGAACCTAGAAGGAGCTTGCAAAAACTTGCCCATAATAACTTCAAGCTTATCAGAGAGTTTAACCTTTAAAAATAAAAAAGTTAGCAATGGCGAACGGTTCAAAATGAACACCCTGCATATAAAGAAGTGTCAAAAGTGCATCGCTGAATTTATTCTCAGAAGAAAATACTGGGTGTTCTAATTTTTTGTGAGTTTCTTCCACTACTTCGCCTCGTGGACCAATTTTCATCCTTCTCTTCCTATTTGAGTTTCGATCGTTCTGCTTTCCTTACTTCTTGTTCCTGGAACCCATTTGCATGCCTCTCTCTCTATTAGACGATATTAAATCAGTTCGCTCAGAAAAAAAATCATTCTGTTCCATTTTCAACAACCTGGTTCCTACTACAATTTATTTCTTCTATTACTTTCCCCCTTATCAGGTTTTTCTAGTTCGATTTTCATTACTTTCTCTCTCATTTCAGATCTTAGCCTAAATTCTGTGCCCAATTAATTCTTTAATCTCAACACATTTCACTGCCCCTTACTTCTTGCAGTGACCTATTCCCCCACGTAGCCTAACTGTTTTTATTTTCGCTTTATTTTGCCTGTACGTTTAGCAGCTATTTCTTTGTCGTCTCATGCGACATCTGCCACTGTCCGTTTTCTCCTGTACTTCATATTGATTGGTTCAATTTCACAAAATTATTTACTGGCTCACTTTCTTAAGGAAAATTAACATTATGTGGCAAATGTGCATGTATGGTTGTCTATCATCGTTCTTGTAGGTGCTGTGTATGTATGGTTGCCTATCATCGTTCTTGTAGGAGCTCGGTGCGGGAGGCGGCACGAGGGAGGCCGTGACGGTCTCTGTAAACTGCTACCTGTTTTTCAGAAGTCGCCACAGCCTCTCTCGCTCCTTAAAAGCGAAGTTAGGCAGCCATACACACGCATTTGGTACAGAATTATAATTATCCATAAGAAAGTGAACCAGAACGCCCACAACGTAATTATTCAATTTCTCTTTCGCTTTTTCCACTTAATCATATCCTAAATCCTTGGCACGTTTCAAAATATTCAAAAACTTCAGAAGCAGGAAACTAAAATCGAACTCAGAAATTTGACTTGCTTGAAAATTAAAAAAAAAAGTCTTCAGAAAAGGAAAATAGAAATGAAAAACAAATGACAATTGAACTCTGTAAAATAACAAATGACTACTGCACTTTAAAAATTTGACTTGCTTCAAATTTAAAAAAATCTTCAGGAAAAAGAAACGAGAGCAGAAAACAAATGACAATCGAAATCTCTAAAAATAACGAAAGGCAATTGAACTTTGAATATCAGACATGTTTCAAGATTTCCAAAAACTTCAGAAGGAAACTAAAATCGAAAACATATGAAAGTCAAACTTTCTAAAATACTGAACTTTGAAAATTTGACTTGTTTGAAAATTTTAAAAAATCTTCAGAAAAAGGAAACCAGGAACGGAAAGCAAATGAAAATTGAACTCACAAATAACAAATGACTACTACACTTTGAAAATTTGAAAATCAATCTTCAGAATAAGGAAACGAGAGCAGAAAACAAATAACAAAAGACAATTGAACATTAGACATGTTTTAAGATTTTCAAAATCTTCAGAATGAGGAAACCAAAATCGAAAACAAATGAAAGTCGAACTCTCTAAACTGCTGAAGATTCAGTAGAAGGAAACTAGGAATGGAGAACAATAGACAATCGAACTTTGTAAAATAACAAATGACTGCTGCACTTTTAAATTTTGTCTTTCAAAGTAAAAAAAATCTTCAGTATAAGGAAACGAGAACAAATGAAAATCGAAGTCTCTAAAATACTGGACCTTGAAAATTTGACTTTTTTGAAAGATAAAGGAGAGGGAAACAAGGAATAAAAAACAAATGACAATCATTTGTTTTTCTATTTTCAATTCTGTTTCGCTTGACGTAAGAACTTTTTTTTTCAAATTTCATTTGAAAATATTTAATTTTTGTTTATTGTTGCCAACTTCTTTTTTTAATATTAAAAGCGTTTTCCAAATTAACTGTTGTATGTATTTGTTTGAATTAATCTGCATTTCCTTTTTTGCGTTTAGAACTTAAAAGGAACGATCGTCATTTGTTTTGTCTATCTTGCTTAATGTAAAAACAATTTTTTACATCGCAACAAATTTTATTTTCTTTTTTTTTATTTTGTTTTTCAAATATCCCAATTTTTCTCTAATAGAATATAAAGTTTTTCTAGAGTTGCATCTTACAGCTAGGAAGGTAGTTCCAATAATAACATGGTTTCCATGAAATCCTGTTGCCATGAAGAATGAAGGATTCATAAACTGCATCAGCAATAGTGAGGGGGCTTCCTTATACTCATACGCTTATACTCACAAGCATTGGTAGTTCAGGTTTTTCAAGTCCTTAATTATCTGTTGCGAAACAAAAAGTTGGTTGAGATACTAGCTAGAGTTACGTAACTCAAGGATGGAAGGGAGTAACAGCTATAAACTAATACATAACAAGAAAGAATTACCTTTATTGTTTAAAGGTTGGAAATACAGATCGCTGTACTCTTCGAAGACGATTAGATAAATGATAAAACAGTAAACTACTGACAATGCATACGTTATACAGTAAAGATGTACTTGACGTCATGACCAATAGTCCATGAAATTCAAGGGAGATGCCTAGTTACTAAGTCGGAAAAGGTGTTGTCATGGTCTTTACGTTGTCATCTAGATCGCAAGATAATTACACATTACCTCAGCTATTTTACTATGTCGACAACTTTGGATGTACCTGCAAGTGCAAGGACTAGGCGTTGGAAATCTAGGAGTGTACAGATTAGCAAATAACTCGGCATTAATTAATAAATTCCAAATTTCTCGTAAATCGGAAAGCCAGTACGTTGCTTGCATACCAATATGAAGCATGCAATTCTTTCGAATTGATTGAGTGAGTCAAATCATTTCAGTTAAGCTTAGCTTAACTTTAAGCTAAGCTTAAGCCCTTAACAATAATTGTTGTGTTAGCTTAATTTTAAACTGGCAATGTTCAATTGAGCCTCAATCAGGTAGGTAAACCTTTGTTCATTTCTTTTCCAAATATGTATGTATATCAGTAGTATAGCTAGCGGGATACTGGGACACTTTTGGTCTTAAAAAAAAATTGCGGATGACGCGTGTTCATCTGCAGTGACCATCATTTAAGACGATTACCCTTCTAGAGGGGTTGTTTCTTGTGCTGAAGAAGTAACCCTTTAGTTTTTTTTTTGTAATTTAAGAAGTGTCGATTTTTTACTACGTAAAGGATCTGGTGCTTGTAACTAATTCTGGAGTAAACTTGTTTTCCAGAAAACTACAGGGGGCTTATGATTTACCTATGGTTTATTGGAACATATTTCCGCAATGATTTCAGGTCTTCTTTATTCAAAATATCTGGAATTAATTTCTCTAAATATTGCGCAGATTCTCAAACTTGTTCCAATTGATCCAGAATTAGTTTGCCAAAAATGGTGATAAAATTATGCAGATATTTGTAACTTATTCCTGATTCTTCCTGTAAATGAAAAGTCATTAATTCTCGAAGTGAGCCTTAAAGCAAAGTTGGCTGACTTCTGATCTATCATTTCACTAATGAGGAGAAGTATGCAATTGTAACTTTGTATTGTATGCCATCTTAAAAGCACGACACGAGCCAAATCCATACAAAATTTCAATTTGTGCGCTACGTGATTGCTTTATAAGTTTTACTGCCTTATCGTCAACAATAAAATCTGCAACTTCTTCTATAAAAACGATCCGTAAACTGTGCAGTTTAGTCACCAAAAACATTTTGCTTGGATTCCCAGGGAATATCTAAATTGGTCGCGCGTTTTATACCTCGGCGAGTGTTTCAATTTTTAACTCCAAGGTCGTCGTCACATTCGCGAAAGTTTCCAACTAAAGTTTTAGTTCCGGTTTTATTAAGTTTTTTAATCAACTTTTATGGGCGCAAAACGGGCAATTCCTCCCTAATCAAAATTTATCTCGCGACAAAGTATCTCCTTTTTGAAACATTCACCGTGACTTACATACCTAACAATAACAATAACATGTAACCGCAGAACGAATAAAATTTTTATTGGACATGAAATTCTTTATTGATTCTATGAATGGCATCGTGGAATTAAATGTATTCTTTAGATTAGTACGGTGGTGTTTTGTGTTTTTTTTTTTTTTTGAAAAAGCTTGCTGCATTGATTAAACTATCCCAAACGAGATTTTTCCATAGTTTTTTCGCTCGAAAGCGTACAGAATGCGTTTGGAAGGAAACGCTTTGTTTTGGCGACGGTGAATAGAACTTGTTCGTTTCATGGCATTCAATCTGCGTTGCGTATGTAATAGACAGATAGTGAACGAGAACGGATGCGTCACTATCTATCCTCTAATTGTTAAAATTCGCAAGCAGAAATAAGTTGGGGCCGCAGCGTTTAAATATTGAAAAGCAGATGTGTAACTTCCCTTCCCCATATCTGCGGAGGTAACTGAATCTGTATCACGTGCGTAGAAAACAAAAGATCTCATCGTCGTTTCTGGTCACGGACGCGGAGTCAATAAGAACAATAAGAGTCACCTTTAGTCTTTTCGCTCACTTTCAATTCTCCCCCAAAAATTTATCTCGACGCACACATCAAACAAAGTCTTCGCCTGCACGTATGTGCTTTATATATCGTATGGAAAATAAGGCATTATGTTAATGTCGTGAGTCAGCTCGAGAGGGATATGTGAAAAGAATTAAAAAGAACGCCAGCGATCTCTCACGTCAAGGCGAAAGGCGCAATGATAAATTATCGTCGCCCATAAATAACGGCAGGTGAATTAAGTTAGTAAGAATTTGGACGGCGAAGCCTAAGGGGTGAGCACATATTAATGAACTAATTTAGTTATATGACAAGATAAATACAAGAAGATCCATGCGAGTTGATCCTGTTGTGCTACGGGCGCTTCCCGGGGGACTTCGGCCCAAGAACGGGCGAGTAGTCATTTATCCCGGGATCGAGCCAAGACCAGTCGATGCACAGGCGTAAGAGGCTCCATCAAAAACAAATTAATTACTCAACTGGTAAAACCTTGTCGAAATCGAGCCGCCTTGTCGACCTCACCGGGGACTATGATTTGTGTGGCCAGTTATTGCAACGTTCGAAGCACCCGGAAACGGCGAACGTTAACACAGAATTGAAAAAATGTAGACGGTTTCAATATAATTCAATTTCATTTCGTATATTCTAAAAATCTGCGACTGAAGACCTTCATTAAATTATCCTAAATTCAGAACTGGGTATGTTACTGGAATTTTCATGATTTTGTATTTGGTTCTCATTAAAAGTTAATAACCTGTTAGGTTTGTATTGGGTTTTGACAGTTGGGGTCACTTATTTAATTCATAGGTTTTCCCAGCGATCCAGCATTTTGAACGCAGGTTGATGTGTGTGCACCTTTCTACAAAGGCTTCCTAAGTGGGAATTTTTTTGTCATACGGTCTTCTGGTTTTCTGAATCTTTACTCCCTAAGATTCCCCAGCAATCCGAGCTCTACCTCTTTAGTTCAGCCAACCGAAATGTGTCCAACCAAGGCAACTACGGAGCATGTTTCATTTCTAATAACAACCTACCATCACAAGGTCTTCTGGTTTTCTGCCTTCACAATCTTTAATTTACTTTATGAGATTCCCCAACGACCCAAGCTCTACTTCTTTTATTGAGCTAATCGAAAGTATTATACTTTTGTGGTCGTCAAAGGATACTAAAGACGCAAATCGATGCCTATGCACTTTCTACCATGTTTCATTTTTTGGCTTCTGAAGTGGTAACCTGTGACATGATCGGTCCTCTGGTTTCCTGGATTTTTGAGCTTCCCCAACTTAACCCTAAAATAAAGGTTAAGTATGGCCTCGACCTATCCCTCTGAGCGAGCCCGAACTTGGGATGATCTTAATTTGCCCTTCCTTGCTTTTGCTAGGTCATAACAACTTGTCATATGGTCTTCTGGTTTCCTGGCTTCAGAATCTCGAATTTATTTTATGGGATTCCCCCAACGACTCAAGCTCTACCTTTTTTGTTGAGCAAACCAAAGGTATTATTGTATTTTGTGTCCAACCAAGAAAACTGCGGAGAATTGTGCACGTTGATACCTGAGCTGCACATTTCTACCATGTTTCGCTTTTTTGGTTTCTGAAGTCCCTTAAGGCAAATCCCTAACCTATAAAACCTTAAGGGCGGTACTTTCACTTTGGTTTATTCCCATAGAAACAATTGTAGGCATGGGAATAAACCAAAGATTAAAGTCAATCAGTGATGAAAGTATCAGCCCTAGGTCTGTCATAGTCAATTCCCTTTTAAAAAAATTCAAGATTAAAAGAAGTCGTAGCAACGTGTCCTATGGTCTTCTGGTTTCCTGGTTTCGGAATCTTTAATTTACTTTTTGAGATCCTCCAACGATCCAAGCTCTACCTCTCTTGTTGAGCTAACCAAAGCTATTGTACTTTGTCTTCTGACTTCACAATCTATAATTTGCTTTATGAGATTCCCTAACGACCCAAGCTCTATCTCTTTTATTGAGCTAATTGAAAGTATTATACTTTTGTGGTCGTCAAAGGCAACTAAAGATGCAAATTGATGCCTGTGCACTTTTCTACCACGTTTCATTTTTTGGCTTCTGAAGTGGTAACAACCTGTGACATGATATTCTGGTTTCCTGGCTTTTTGAGCTTCCCCAACTTAAACCAAAAGTAAGGGTTAAGTATGACCCTCTGAGCGAGATGGAACTTGGGATGATGTTAACTTACCCTACCTTGCTTTTGCTAAGTGATAACAACCTGTCATACGATCTTCTGGTTTCCAGAATCTCGAATTTATTTTATGGAATTCCCCAACGACCCAAGCTCTACCTCTTTTGTTGGGCTAACCAAAGGCATTATTGTACTTTGTGTCCAACCAAGAAGACTGCGAAGGATTGTGCACCTGTGCTGCACATTTCTACCACACTTCGCTTTTTTGGCTTCTGAAATTATAGCAACATGTCATATGGTCTTCTGGTTTCCTGGCTTTGGATTCTTTAATTTACTTTTTGGGATCCTCCAATGATTCAAGCTCTACCTCTCTTGTTGAGCTATCCGAAGCTATTGTACTTTGTCTTCTGACTTCACAATCTTTAACTTGCTTTACGGGAGTCCCCAACGATCCAAGCTCTAACTCTTTCATTGAGCTAACCGAAAGTATTGTACTTTTGTGTTCGTCAAAGGCAACTAAGGACGCAAATTCAAGTCTACCACGGTTAATTTTTTTTGGCTTCTGAAGTGATAACAACCTGTTACATGGTCTTCTGATTTCCTGGCTTTTTGTGCTTCCCCAACGACCCAAGCTCTACCTCTTTTGTTGGGCTAATCGAAGGTATAGTAGTTGTGTTAAGGAGGATTGTGCACGCAAAGCAAACAAAAATTCGTTTGGTTTAAAATGACCTTTGGAATAAGGAATATTCCATCCTGGCTGCCTCCCCAAGATGGTTGGCGAGCGTGCGTCATTTCCCTATCCCGTAATGGATCTGCCCCGCTCGAACTTATGATTTTTCCAGAAAATCCTGCGATTGGCCCCCTGGCTGCGTAGATCTCTGGTTGCGTACCGGATCGAGTAATACCACTCAGTATTTCTAAAACCGCGTTAAGCTGCATGACGCTTTATTTCTTGGTTGATGGTCGCTTGAGAATTTTTCTTCAAAATTAGTTTTCTCCATGTTTGAAGACACCTCTACGTGCTTCTTGTTATGGTTTCCAAAGCCCGACCCCCTACATTTAAGTCAAGAACGAAGATTGTGCGTAACACAGTTGTTAACATTTTTTTTCTTTTGCTGTACCGGAGTTTTATTCACGGTTACGTTTGGGTCTTCTCTGAGGGTAATGACGGTGTTACTTAACGATGGGTAGACATGAAGACGTCGATTCAGCCTCCTGTTACGAGGTGCCGTTGGTAAACTAAAGGCGAGTGCGCAAGGAACCGCTTCAACAACCCCCCTCGTGAGCACGTCAATAAGTTTGGATTATTTTGGCACTTTTGTTTTGCTCAATTTAGTTTGGCCACGTGTAATTAAGAATATCGATAGTTTTCTTCGTGAACCAAAAGCGGATCTGTGCTTCGTGGTTCATTATTATTTAACTTGTTGTTAGTCTTCATTTATTTAAATTAAAGCTACGTGGAATTAGTGTGATTTATCTCATTGCACAAATAAAGACAAGTGTGGAGAAATGGTGACTTTTATGTACTTGATTTTTAAATTCTGCTCTATTACTTTGGTGTTAAGTATGACCTCGATCTACCCCTCTGAGCGAGTCGGAACTTGGGATGATCTTAATTTGCCCTTCCTTGCTTTTGCAAAGTGATAACAACCTGTCTTACGGTCTTCCGGTTTCCTGGCTGATTTATTTTATGGGATTTCCCAACGACCCAGGCTCTACCTCTTTTGTTGAGCTAATGAAAGGTGTCTAACCAAGGTAGGTACTCATTTCTACCACGTTTCGCTTTTTTGGCTTTTGAAATGGTAGCAACCTATCATACAGTCTTCTGGTTTTCTGGGTTTGCAATCTTTAATTTACTGTTTGAGCTTCTCCAACGACCCAAGCTCTATCCCTTTTGTTGAGTTAACCAAAGTATTGTATTTTGTTTCCGATCAAGACGACTGCGGAGGATTGTGCACGTAGGTTGTTACCTGTACTGCACACTTCTACCACGTTTCGCTTTTTTGGCTTCTGAAGTGATCATACGGTCTTCTGGTTTCGTGGGTTCGAAATCTTTAATTTACTTTTTGAGATTCTCCTTTTTGAGATTCTCCGAGCTTTACCCCTCTTGTTGAGCTAACCTAAACTATTGTACTTTGCATCCAACCAAGGCAACTACAGAGAACTGTGCACGCAGGTTGATATCTCTACATCCTTCTACCACGTTTTATCGTTTTGGTTTCTGAAGTGGTAGTAACTTAATTTGTTATAAGGTCTTCTGGTTTCTTGGCTTCAAATCAGATCATTTTGTACTTCGTAAGTATCATTTTTACAATTGAAAGGATTAGAACCATAAGGATCCAAGTAACGGTTCAACTGGTATTCATACCCTTTTTGGGCCTGACATACACTACATGTTGACTACATGGTGTAAGAGCAATTTATACCATTGAATTAATTAGTATTTAATCTTCCTTTTTAGCACTTAACTCGTTACATTGATATTTTTGTTAATTAGTAGGTTTTTGTCCTTATAGAAAAAAAGGCTTAGACCTCTGGGAACTCTCCATGAATGTCTTCTGGTCTCAGTAAATAGAAGTCCAAACACTTTAATGTTTCGCTAGTGCAGTCGATGTTCTTTCCATTTCTTATGGCGAATTCCTTTTCGTCTTTTGAGACCGCCTGAAACTTTCGTCTCTTTTCAGCACGTAAGCCAAAGTTAAAGTTAATTGAGAAGTAAACAATGATTAAACAATATCAAAACTGTGTTCCACATACTACGTTTCCCTCACCTTTTTGCTATGTTGTTGGGTGTTGCCCGTCTTTTGTTTTGCTACCACGTTGCGCACCCTAAATTGCTATGTTGTTTGGTTGCCAGCTTAGCCTGTCACTTTGGAAGCCAATAATAATGCCGTGCCATTATTTATAATTTTAAAAATTGTTGTCTTTTGAATGTTTGTTTGTTTTTGTTTCAATTCTCAAGGTATACGGTAATTGACGTAATAAAATTTTCTGTAGTGTCCCTTTTTTAAAATTTATTTCGTTTTGTTTTCGCGTTTATAGTCGAACTAAGAGTTTTCGCGTTGATAGTCGAAGTGAGAATATCCTGGACGCTCTTTACACCCGTATTTATACTAAAAAACAATTGAACGTGCCTTTTTATTTGGCGCACGCTTGCTCTCTCCCTCACCTAGGGTTTGTCGGTTTCAGAAAACCGTTTTCTTGACTAAATATTTAAAATTAGAAAACCGGTTTTTAACCTTGAAAACCGCGTGAAAGGAAACGCGAAATTCTTACTGGAAATAAAGGCAAAATGGGATAAAGCAGTTGTTTATCAAATGGTAAATTGCTTACCTGATTTTCGTTCTTATTAAACATTATTTCTAAAGCTTGAGTTTCTTTTGTCAACTTTCAAATATAAATGTCCAGTTTCTAATATAAAAACTTTTTATGATAGGTTATTTTTTATCAAGCAAAGTTATTTTTCTGTAGCATGGCGATACTGTAAGAAACCGGCATTTTCGCAAATTAATAAGAGCATCGCATAAGTTAAATTTAATGGCCTTGGCTGTCGTGAGTCATGACTGACCTTTGGAATAAAATTGGAAACGCGGAATTGCAGCTGTAAATGACGTTATGTAACAAATGCCAAGGCGAGAAACTCTAGGAGCTTGGGGAATTACTGTGGGGGAAAAAGGAGATTTTCTATTGTCGAATCATAAAAGACTATAAAAAGCGACTACGGTTTACGACGATTATTATTCAGACAGTAGTCGTTTCGTCATATCCATCATCAGCTTGTTGCGAAGAATGTAGGTAAAACATATGCCAAAGTTTTTCCTGATCCAGTCTGAACAATTCCTACTACATTTTTACCATTCATTGCAATTGGCCAACCTTGAGCTTGAACGTAAAATTTTTTTTTAAACGGAAACAATGACTACGTCCCAATCGGGTCTAAGTAGTCGATTGCCTTGTTGACCACCAACTTTGGCACCAAACCTGCCATTGTTAACATTATCGCGGAAACGATTATTTCCTACATTTGGGTATCTGTTGGCATCTCTATTCCCATAAGATGAATTATTACCTCCACGTCCGCTAAACGAGTGAGTGATCAAGTTCTGAAAAACCGTCTGTTCCTCTGCGTCTAGTATCGTGGTTAGAGTGAGTGATCAAGTTCCGAAAAACCGTCTGTTCCTCTGCATCTGGTTTGAGTCATCAAACATAAATTTATTTGCCAATATGCTAAATGCTGATTCTTCTTTTGTTATAAAATTATTTTCAACGTGAATTCGAGTCGTTTTCGTGTGATATCGTCGTCACTATGTAATTTAACAAATTGAGTAATTACATTTATAAGTATTTATTAAAATCGTCATGAGTGTTAGTCGATGATATAAGGCTTTTACTTCTTGTTTTAGAATTTCATTTTTAACGCCAAATTCTTTATTTAAATTGAAATAGTTTCAATTACTTTTTCTCTTTATTTTATACTGAATCTCATTTAACGAAATTTCGTCATTCTCGAAAAATATTATATAGTGACGAGCAAGGGCTAAAATCTCATTCCATATAAAAAGGGCATTCGAGTTCAATCTCTGGATAAATAAAGCTCAAACCAGACACGAACAAACAAAGAGTTGCTACTTGGGTCCTTTATGGTTTGATTAAAATTGTGGTAAAGGCGTGAGGAGAAAAAGTGAAACAATTTGATTGAGTTTGGGTGTAATAATCAGTTTTTCAAAAGTCGATTTTTATATAAACCTTAGTAACACCGCTTGAGCGAAATCGTAGCTGTCTGAATAACGAAGCAGCTTGAACGCAATTGCTATTATCAGTTTGTTCTTTTCCCAATTCCAATTTTTTTAAATCAGAATTGAACGTAAATAATCTGGAAATACTTGTTTTACAAGCCATATTTATTCCTTAAGTGAATCAATCAAATCAAGGTTAAGTGTAGCAGCAGTAAAGCTCAGAAACTGAGTGAAAAGGATAAAGGAAACGACAGAGAAAAAGAAATCAATTATTGAAGGCACTGATGGTAGATGAGAAAGTGTGGAAGAAAAGTTTGTAAATGTAGGTAAAATACAATTTTTTTGGCAATTTACAATGCAAATACAAAATCTAAATGAAATGTCAAAAAATAGCAAATTTAAACAGTTGAATGAAAGACATGTCTGTCGACGCCAACCACAAACCGCACACACACACACACACACACAAAACAAAAAAAAAAGATCAGTTTGTACATTTTTTTAAATCTATAGCGAATGGAAGCAAAGCCTGGCGGTGTATTGTTGCAGTCACGATATATGGCCTAGGGACACTGGCCGTATTCTCCAAATAAATCGTACAAATATCCCGGCTTTGGAGACCAATCGATATTTGCAGTCACCAGGATCGACTATTATTAAAAATAGCGGCCATCCTCGCCGGACAATGCCCGTTTTTATTTATTTTTCCACGGCGAACTTGCCACAATGGCCGTGTACAGCGCTCTGAATATAATTGAATTGTAACTTCCATCGAGTTACGAGAACTCGACCCGTTTTGCGTCTGACCGAAACGAATCGAACAGAGAAATTATTTTTTCCTTGGGCGACGAAGAACGATTCTAGTTGCAATTGCTGCTGATAGACTTCCTCGTGGTTTAGTAAACACTGGCCTATAAGTTATTTAACGTATTTTCCTCTGATAGGCAGGGAATTTGTTCAGAAAGTGGAGTAGAGTAGACAGCATTGTGAAGGCGGTCAACAGAGGTCAGCAGTCCAGCCCACGTCACCATAGTCGACAGGGGATCCCTTGGGGACTCTCTACACGACACCGTGCATCCCTCAGGACGCAGCGTCTCTCAATACATAACGACAATGGTGCCCAATATTTGCACCCAGAAGTCAATTATCCACGACGTCATTCACGCTTTCATCAAGCGCACGAGGAGAGTTAAAGTTTAAAGCAAGAAGGGGGGAAGTTTTTAGTAGTACCCCAAGTTTAAGAATTAAAAAAAAACTTGTAATTTTGGAATAGAAAGTACTTAAAATATTTAATGAAAATGCACCGGGTGTATAAATAGTACGTAGCGTTTTCGTTTTCGTTGACATAAATCAACACCCTCGCATAAATTAGATAATTTTTGCCGGCAGAATGTTTGCTTTAATTTGCACCCTACAAATACAGGAAATGACGTTTGTACAAGATATTGGTTTTCACGTCGTGCTTCCGCATTTAAGCGATTATTTAGTGGTAAAAAGCGCGTTTCCTGAGCTTTGATCCCGCGCACATTATTAAGGCCGCACCACAAAGCGACATCGAGATTCTTAGCCCCCCCGACGTCAGACGGAAAGGATTAAACGGATCCGTAATTTTTTTTTTCGTCGCCGAACTTTTAAATGAACGGGGACAGAAATTTTCGATATTAATTCTGCATGAAGATGAAATATAATTAAAAGGCGAACGCTTGAAACTCTCCGTCTCCCCCCTATTGTTACGTGCGTCACAAATACATTTTTCAATTTCTAAAATCTCGCACACAAACATGAAATTGCGAGGCGTCAAGCTGCCAAAAGTTTCCTGACAAATAAGATAGGCCGGCCATTGTCCATTCAGCTTGCGGCGTGCCGTTGCTCCCCTTGCTTCAACTTTGCATTCGAAACGCGGGGGTGCCGCCGCCGCCGCGTCCGGACCGTCGGTCGTCATCTAGAAATTTAATTTTTGGCGAATTAAAAGACTTTAATAATACAACGACGTGTTTTAAGTGAACTCATCTTCGTCATCGCAGCTGTGCATTAACGAACGAAATATCAATTATCAAATATCCAGTCCGGCGATGGAGAAATTACAGATGGGAACCGACCCAACTGCTCCTGCGTTCGAATTGTCGCGCCCCTTGCTTGATTCCGAGTTTCCATCTTACTGCTCGATTTTAAAACAAAGCTAGTTCAATTTTCTTAACGTACTGTATTTTGGTAATTTGTCGAAAAGATGCTTGAAAGGATAATCGAAAATGATTCGTCGCTGTCCCTTCTTGGTTTGCAAGTCCTACCCTGTAATAACGTTAGCAAGAAATTCAGTCGAACCGACTAGATTCCTAGTAGTACGTCGCCTATTAATTCAAAGTATGAATATGTAAAACAGAGTAACTAGTACAATACATTCGGAGCTGGAACGCACATTGTATTAGGGGGAAGGCGGCGAAGTTAGGACGGCCCGCGGCGTTCGCGACGAGCGCCAGCGTTCAGCCCGCCCGAAGAGACGATAAGATAAGGTACCGCTAGGTTATGGAATGGCACTTTAATTACACTAATGGGAGAACCAAATGTTAATTACAATTCAAAGTCTAAAAGAGAGGAGCTTGCTGGATCGCAATTTATAGACAACGGATTTGAGGGGGGAAGATTGCTGCAGCTGCGACCGTCGATATTATTAATGAGACGTGTAGCCCTTCTTGTCAATCTCGAAAAGCGATGCGTCGATCCACAGACGCTGATTAATTTTCCAAGGAAATATGTTTTTTAACACGTTTTCAATTGCATCATTTCAATCTGGGAAGGCTCATTCAACGACATTATCCACATACCTACACTTGAGCTTATAACATGCACAAAAATAATCGTCAATTAAACTTAGGTCTTTAAAACTGTTGTAAGAAATCGGGATTTTGTAAATTATTAAATTCATTTCGCAAGTTAACGAGTACTCGATAGAACGTCGCCAGCTTGACCTCGGAAATTACGCCCACCTACAGAGCGTTCATTATTGATTGAAAGGAGTTTGAATTTGGCGCGCTCTCGAATTAGTAATTTTTTTCTTGATTTTAAAACAGTTAAAGATTTTAAATAAAGGTACGAAATGTTTCGAATTATTTCGATTTTATGAAAAAGTAATAATTCATTAACAAAAATCATTAGATCTGGTGATAAGTCAACCTCTGGCAACACTGATGCAGATTCGACGAACGCTCCCCGAACAGAATACGAAAATCGACAGCGTTACCAACGTTTAAAAAACAGAAATCCCTCAAGAGTTAACAAAAGATTTCGAGAAACAAAATCCCCAAAACCTATTACCAAACAAAATATTAAAAATTAAAAAATAAGAATGAAAACAAAAGAATCGATTTTGTAACAGATTAAGAAAAAACTTGGAAAGAGTGGTGACAAAACAAAGAAAATAAAGTAATCAAAATTAAAAAATAATAACAAAAACAAAAGGCAGTCGATTTTATAACACAATTTAACAGCCTAATAAATAATAAAAAATAATAACTTCAAAAGAATGATAACAAAACAAAGTAATAAAAAATAAAAGACAATCGATTTTATAAAACAATAGATTAATAAATAAAAAAATAATAATAAAAACAAAAGACAATCGATCACAATCTTGGTTTCCGGGTTGGGAATCGCGTCAATCCTTCGTCTTGCCGACGTTTCGTCCATCTCGCCGTGGACTTCTTCAGGGCTTCGTTGGAGGCTGTAGAAGAGTCTTCACAGCAGCAGCAGCAGCGACTCAGCAGCAGCTACAGCCTCCAACGAAGCCCTGAAGAAGTCCACGGCGAGATGGACGAAACGTCGGCAAGACGAAGAATTGACGCGGTTCACAACCCGGAAACCAAGATTGTGATGGACAACGGCCGCGGAAGCCTTCAAACCAAAAGACAATCGATTTTATAAAATTATTTTATTTAATTTGAATTAAAAAAAAAACATTTTAAAAAGAATGGTGACAAAATAAAGAACGAAATATTAAAAATTAAAAATAATAATAAAGCAAAGAACAATCAATTTTATAACAAATTAAAAAAAACAATACGGCAATAAAAACAAAAGACAGTCGACTTTATAACACAATGTAACAGATTAATAAATAAAAAAAAAATTTTAAAAAATGGTGACAAAACAAAGAAGACAAAGTAATAAAAATTAAAAAATAAAAACAAAAGACAATCAATTTTATAAAACAATTTAACAGATTAAAAAAAAACAAAATAACAATAAAAACAAAAGACAATCGATTTTATAACACAATTTAACAGATTAATAAATAATAAAAAAAAATAATTTCAAAAGAATGGTGACAAAACAAAGTAATAAAAATCAAAAAATAAAAACAAAAGACAATCGATTTTATAAAACAACTTAATAGATTAATAAATAAAAAATAATAACAAAAACAAAAGACAATCGATTTTATAACTGATTAAAAAAAAAACTTGGAAAGAATGGTGACGGAACAAAATAATGAAAATTAAAAAAATAACAATAAAAACAAGAGACGATCGATTTTATAAAACTATTTAATTTAATTTGAATTAAAAAAGAACAATTTAAAAAGGACGATGACAAAATAAAGAAATAAAGAAAACAAAATAATCAAAATTAAAAATAATAATAAAAACAAAGGACAATCGATTTTATAACAGATCAAAAAAAAAAAAACCAAAATAGCAATAAAAACAAAAGACAATCGGTGTTATAACACAATTTAACAGATTAATAAATAATAAAAAAAAACAATTTCAAAGAATGGCGACAAAACAAAGAAAACAAAGTAATGAAAATTTAAAAAAATGAAAACAAAAGACAATCGATTTTATAAAAGAATTTAATAGATTAATAATAAAAAAACATTTTTTTAAAGAATGATGACAAAACAAAGAAAATAAAATAAAAAAAATTGAAAAACAATTAAATAAAAAAATTATGATAAAAACAAAAGACAATCGATTTTATAAAACAATTTAATAGATTAATAAATAAAAAATAATAATAAAAACAAAAGACAATCGATTTTATACCAGATTTAAAAAAAACTTGGAAAGAATGGTGACAGAACAAAATAATAAAAATTAGAAAAATAACAATAAAAACAAAAGACGATCGATTTTATAAAACTATTTAATTTAATTTGAATTAAAAAAAAACAATTTAAAAAGAACGATGACAAAATAATAAAAATTAAAAATAATAATAAAAACAAAGGACAATCGATTTTATAACAGATCAAAAAAAATCAAAATAGCAACAAAAACAAAAGACAATCGATGTTATAACACAATTTAACAGATTAATAAATAGTAAAAAAAAAAACAATTTCAACGAATGGCGACAAAACAAAGAAAACAAAGTAATAGAAATTAAAAAAATAAAAACAAAAGACAATCGATTTTATAAAAGAATTTAATAGATTAATAATAAAAAAAATGTTTTTAAAGAATGATGACAAAACAAAGAAAATAAACTAAAAAAAATTGAAAAACAATTAAATCAAAAAATTATGATAAAAACAAAAGGCAAACGATTTTATAACACGATTTAACAGTTTAATAAATAAAAAAAAAAACAATTTCATAACAATGGTGACAAAACGAAGAAAACAAAATAATAAAAATTGAAAATTAAGAATAAAAACATAAGACAATCGATTTTATGACTGATTAAAAAAAGTGACAAAACAAAGAAAACAAAGCAATAAAATATAAAAACAAAAGACAATCGTTTCATAAAGCAATTTAATAGATTAATAAATAAAAAAAAATTAAAGAATGACGACCAAACAAAGAAAGTAAAATAACAAAAATCGAAAAATAGCCAAAATAAAAAAAAAATAAAATAAAAACAATAGACAACTATTTTACAACATAATTTAATCGACTAATAAATTTAGAAAAAAAGTACGATTTTACGAAATGTTATAAAACTTTTCTTATTATTTCGATTATGTCAGAAAGCACCAGAAAATCCACATTAAAAAGAAATAATCACAATTCATCGACAATTATCACAAGATCTGGTTATAAATCACCACCTACCTCTGGCAACACTGACGCAGATTCAGTGAATACCCCGAAGAGAATGCGGCAGCGTCGACAATGTTACCAACGTGTAAAAAGTATCGGCATTTTATAAATTATTTCGCAACAAATACTCGCCGGCAAGACCTCGGCAATTAAGTCCACCTATAATAACGTAAACAAACGTTACAGTGACTTGATTTTTCAAAGGCAGCTTTGCCATTATGATAATGAGACTGACAAGTAGTCACTGAGCTAACTCATAAAAGAAGACGGTATTATGCAAAGAGGTTTGTTTATTTTAAATAGATAGCAATTATAAACAAACACGACTAAGAGCGTTACAACTTGATGCTGCACGCCTAGTTTCGTTCGTTATCAGAGTTTCTGTTATGGACCAGATAAACAATGGCTAGTTATCATGAAGAAGCATCATACAGTCGGAAGCGTATGGTCGTAATCTCATTGGTAGAAGGACAATTCCTAGTGTGATCGTGACCAGTCATAATTTTTTTCATTGTTTCGTATGAAAAATCTTTTGAATTTGTTTTGTATGATAGTCTTTAATTATTATTATTTGTAATTGTTTCTATTTTTATTAATGAGCCATTCTTGAAAAATCAATTCATTTTGATTTTAGCTAGTCTGATAAATTTCGATAGGAACAAGAAACGAACAGTTCTGGTCCTGACAAATAACATGGAGACCTTAGCCAGGGACGAACAATATTTCAAGTACCCAAAATCACAATCAGTCCAAAGAGGGTGTGTAAAGACGAAGAGTACGTCATGACCTCGTCCGTTTCATCACGGCTAACATATTGCCGCAAATGTTCATCAGGAATAAATACAAGCGTCGTTATTCTCGTTCCAATTAGTGGCGATTGTGCCAGATGAGGACAGGGGGCGAAAAGGTGAAAGCGAGCGAGTTGTAGTTCGAGATCTAATTCGGCCATGTATCTTACGAAGTACTATTATGATATGGCACGGACCGGTGGCGGGCACATGTCTGAGAATTTCGGCGTCAACTTGAGTTAGTATCGGCATATCTCTCGCACCCAGGCTACATTATTTTGCGTCGGACTCTCGCCGAAGCTCTTTAATCTTACAGGGCTTAAGTACCTCAAGATTACTTCATCAAAGTTATGACTGAATTTGAGAGAGGAGGGATACTTGTTCGTTTCGCGTTATTATTTGTGCCCCGAAGTTCGTATTAAAAAATAAAACTTCTACTTGTGGATTTAATTGGAATTCTTATACATAGGATTGTTTTTTTTTCAAGAGAACAGCAAATGCAATCACGTACATACATAAATTTGATGGTGTTTGTTCCTGTTTCTGTGGATTTGCCTGATTCGCATGTTTTTTTTTTGTTGAAGCAAATTTCGTGTCGTTATGTGAGGGTATTTTCGTAGACGGTGAAAATCGCTGACGATATCTTTTAAATTTTATGTGTATTTTTGTAGAGAAGTTGTAAGATCTATTCAGCATCATTTGCTCCGCAATAAAAAAGAATCATCCACGTATTCGCACCCATTTACATAGGAATATCGGCGGAAGTGCCTTGTAAATAATTCAGACTGACCCCTAATAGAGCCATGTTGAGTTTCCAATACTTATAACTTATAGGATATGTGACCATCCGCGACGTATTTACATAAGGGACGCGGACGCGCCATCAGAAACAAACACGTCCACTGTGTCGGACATCGTATTGAAGCAGGACACATATATCCTGGTGGAAAGGACACCCGCACGTAGCCATCTCGTTTTGCATATGTATGCGCCGTTTCTTCAGGCGGTGACAGTTGCTGTAACCAAGGCCGCTTCTTTGGCCGGCCAGAAGCATCTTTTTATGTCGGCCGAACTGACGCCAGTTGTCCCGTATGTAAATTCGCCTCTTCCTATTCTCATATCTGCAGCAGTTATTCGTACTTTCTTGGTTATAAAGCGGACGGCATGAAATTCGATATGTAAACGTATGCAGATGGACGCGTCCGCATTGAGGCTCCTGTAGAGTACGCGGCCAAGGGTTCTCAAATCGCCATTAGACGGTACAAAGGCAGCTCGTTAGCGTCGAGAGATGGAGCAATGAGCGGACGTGCCGGTCACTCTAGGGACGCCTCAGGTACCCTTCGTTCTCATCATGTCATTCTTGCCCCCGCGTAAACCTTAATGTAACTAGGAGAGTTATACCTCGCGACTCGTTTGTCCAAACGAACCTACTTCGAACCGTATAGTAGTTGGGGAAAACGAGCGCAAAGAGTTGCCGGAACTAAATTATTCAACTCACAGTAGTAAAACACTATTACTCATACTTGTGGAAGAAAAAAAAGACCGCTGACGAGGAGACAAACGGGCGTAAAGTACACGATTATAAAGCGCGTTCACCTAAGCACCAAGGGCTCAGGTTTTTAGTGCATTTTAACACGACGTAAGCCTAGCAAGCCGCTTTATTGGTTGTTTAGAGTGTCGTAACGTTATTTGTACCTTCCATCATTTTACATGCAATTTTAATAGTCTACCTCAGTCATTAACCTGAAAAATTCGTTTGTAAGAAATTTAAAAGGCGTCGTCTTTTCATATGTAATCAAGTCACTGTCACAAGCATCGATAATTATTATTTAAGAAAGAATTCCCCAATATTTACACGTACGTAGAAATAAAGCACTTCCACAATAGCGTATGTCTGTTTTTAATCAAGGGTCGCTACTTGGACGATGGTTCAAAACCGAAATTTCGATTACCTACAAGAGCTTGCACAATAGTCCTATTAGTCATCGAGGTTTTCCTTGGATCGACTGTTCTCCTTGATTTAAAATAAACAAATCTTTTTACATAACGGCGGCATTCTCTGTGAGTTACTTAGGCGACTCTTTGATAACGCAATATACAGCTGCTATTGTGCGAATGTCAAGGTCAGTCATATCTGATGATGGCAAAGCAAGTCGTTTGTTTATATGTATAATTTTTAGATGGTGAGCTTTCCGCGATCGTGTAGGCGACGTTGCATTCAATTTAACTTACGCGATGCTCTTAATGATTTGCGAAATGCCGTTTTCTTACATCGACATGACGCGCGATCATCTCAAGTGGTAACAGCAAACTAGAATGGCGAACCCCGCCACCTTACGGGACAAAAACTAATAAAAATGCTTTCCACTAAGGTAGTATCAGATGAACTCCGATCGTATGGTTCAGTAAATGTGAGTATCATTCTAGTATCCATATTACGGTCAAGTAAGTTGACCCTCGAAGTTTGGAATATGCCTACCTCGCCGGTTTGGGGTTACGCTTGCCCTCACACACTCTGACGTAGAAGAATCCATTTCAAATCTTTACTAGGTTTGCCCAAGTCGAAGCCAAATGTACCTCACACAACGGGTCTTCATCACTGGCGAGACGTTTAGGCTTCAAACTTTCTAAATAAGTCTCGTGTAATCTAGACTTTGGTAGACCAATGCGGAATCGGGTTTTCAGTGGGTCACTAAAGTGCAGCTTGCGGAAGCTCTTGCGATAAATGATCTAATCATATATGAGGCTTCTCAACAAATTCAATTTGACAGTTTTTGTGGAAGAGGAAGAATACTGGGAGTGTTTCAGACCATCGGTTTCAATCTTTTTTCGCGAAGGTATGAAGTTTTGGAAAGTCGAGGAAAAAATTCTAATAGTTCAAGGGATATGGCGTATTGGGCAGTGATGCACCTACTTCCGGTTGACCTTGAAAGATAATTGCATCGTCATCGAATGCGCCATTACTTTCAACTTAATATTTTCTAGAGAAAACAGCTGGGGCGCGTGATTTGAAACACCCGGTGTATTAGGATTCTGAAAAGTAATGTACAGCCCTAATGGAAAAGGTTTTTTCAGTATAATTAATTTTTTTTTGTTTTTTTCTCAAAACCGATGTTAAATGCTGATAAATGCTTTATGGGAGCATTAAGCCTCGTTTTGTTAGAACCGTGCGCGGCGCACAACTTCCTATGCTGCCAATGTCCGCTGACCTGCGCAGGTCATGACCAACAACAACCTTTACTTAAAAGTGAATAAATCCAATAGCCACAATTAAGAATTTGTAACACGTCACGTGCAGGAGGTGCCCTATGAGTCATCGCGGTTTTCCTAGACTCGTCGCTCATAGTCATGTTTGTTCCTGCTTGCATTATTTTTTGATGAGTCACTTCGACGAATGTTTGAGGATGCGGTAGGTCTATTTCTGCAGCAATCCTTAACTGGTCTGAAACTGCCAGAAACATGCGCCAATCAAAATTTCACGTTTAACGTCACTTTTGAAAGCGGCGAATATATCTGATAGTTCCGGACTAATTCAGAATTGTCAGACATCTTCGTTCTAAAAGGAAATGCACAGCTCTAATAGAAAAGGTTCTTTCAGTATAATTTTTTTTCTCAAAACATGTCTTTACCGGTAATGTACATTTTTTTGAGCTTTACCTAGTCTTTGAGCTGAAGCTAGTATTTCTAGTTGGCTAATTTACACCAAGTGTTCATCAAGTATGGTTTTCTTTTCTTCTTTCTGAATACGGCGAGTAATGCAACACACAAACTTGATACTTGCCTAAAAAGAGTGTCTCACGATGAGATTGTGCGTTATCGTGCCAGTGACCAGCTGCCAGCATCAGGGCAAGGGCCAAACTCGGTCAAACTTTTCTGGGCAGTTGATTATGAAGGCCCCAATTCATCTTCAATCAATCTTACTGACAATTTCGGGATTTCTTTGATAAAATCACGCACTTTCTGGATGTTTACTTTGCTCAATCCAGTTTTGGACGGCTTGATTTTTCATCGTCCTCCAGCGTCTCACGACCACCTTCGAACCATACGTAAATTTGAGTCCGGGATAAGCATTCATCAACGTATGAACCATTTGATATATTTTAACACAAAAATCAATTGCAGCTTTTTATTTAAAACTCATTTTCAGAGACTCGGCTTCTAATGGCACACATAACATCAATATTTGTCACAACACCAATGACATTTGCCGCTTTCGACAACATAACGATGTGGTGCCAATGGTTTCTCCTATTTTCGAAAAGTTCGATTTCTTTTTGGACAGAGGGTGTTTGTGCATGGAGACCACGTACATCTTCCTAGCTATAGTAGATTTATGATGGAGACTGAGTTCTGTTCCCCACTGGTAAAAGATGATTGCTATTTTGAGGTAGTCAGATTAATTGATACTACGTTCTAAGCGTTCAATACCTTCCGGAAAATCGGGCGGTTCGTGAAACGAGAATTGTTGTCCTTTCTTGAATCTAGTGAGAAACTTAAGACCTCATAGAGCCATTCGATCATTTTTCCGACAGTCCAAATTTACGCGCAAGTGTTCTCGAACGGTGACTCATCTAACGTTGATAGGGAAACCTTTCTAACATGAGTACTAAGGGGAGTGGTGAGCCCCCCGGCTGAGTCGGGACCCTTCATCCGGTGTTGGTCTCTTAGGGGTTGGTGGTCCCTCGCTGGTCCAATTAAGGTTATGGGCAGAAGCCTGGGTACCTAGGTACGCATAAAGCGTTACCGACCAAATTGGAGTCCAAATTTAGTACAGATAAACGGCGGGGGAGTCGTTTGAGGTGTCTAGTATGCGAGACTAGAACCGATGCAGACCACATGACGTTTACCCACTTACCCACCCTATCCCACTTATGTGGGTAACAGATACTGGGATTGGTATAAGATGTGTGGTAGAGGCTCGCGTAGAGGGTGACTCATCAAATGTAGCGGGAGAAATCCTGCTCATATGACTTCTAAGGGGAGGGGGAGCCTACCGGTCGGCTTCGGCTTCCGGTGCCCCTCGTTGGTGTTGGCTTCTTAGGGACAATGTTACTGCTGGAAACTGGGTTGCACAGTGATGAGGTATGGCCTGACCCTCACTCACAAGTCCAAATTTAGTGCCAAGTAATTTTTGCATTTAGATGCCAAACATACTAGAATACATGATTTTTAATTTTCAGGAGGTCTTTCTGAATACGCTTTTAAAATGATTTATGGGAGCATTGGGCTTCGTTTTGTTAGAACCGTGCGCGGCGGAGAACTTCCTATGTTGTCAATGTCCGCTGACCTGCGCAGGTTATAATCAACAACAACTTTTGCTCAAAAATGAATAAACTCTATTGCCACAATTAGAAAATTGTAAAACGTCACGTGCAGGACGTGCCCTATGAGTCATCGCGGTTTTCCTAGATTCGTCGCTCTTAGTCATGTTTGTTCCTGCTTGCGTAACGCCGGCTTCTTTGATGAGTCACTTCGACGCATGTTTCAGGATGCAGTAAGTCTATTTCTACAACAATCCTTAACTGGACTGGAACTGCCAGAAGCATGCGCCGATCAAAATTTCACGTTTAACGCAGCTCTTGAAAGCGACGATTAATTCGACGGGCGAATATTTCTGACAGTTTCGGACTAATCTGCATGAAGAAACAAAAGGCGATCGCGATTTAAGCGAGACACGAAACGAAATAAAAGAAAACGATCAGAAATCGAGAATGACGACACTTCACGAAGAGGTTAACAAAAAAAAAGAGTGAAGATAAATGGAAACGAACGAGTAAAAATGACCTTGAACTTAAAAAGAATAGAACACAAATGAAATGATGTGCAAAAGAGGATCGAAAGAGAACGAAGTGTGAGTGGAAACGTTTAGTAGTGAAAATAATTTTTTTTCGTAATAAGAATTGAAAATCAACTTAAACGATATAAATGAAAGATTAGGGCAAAGGCACCTCACACGAAACTGGGTGGAAATTAAAAAGAAACAACAAATGTATTAGAGTCCGCTGCGCAAGTCATGACCAATAACGACTTTTGTTTAAAAATGAATAATAGCCACAATTAGGAAATTGTAACACGTCAGGTGCAGGACGTGCCCTATGAGTCATCGCGGTTTTCCTAGATTCGTCGCTCTTAGACATGTTTGTTCCTGCTTGCGTAACGCCGGCTTCTTTGATAAGTCACTTCGACGAATGTTTGAGGATGCGGTAGCCCTGTTTCTGCAGCAATCCTTAACTGGTCTGAAACTGCCCGGAGCAAGCGCATGGTGAAAATGAAATAACATTTGAATAGTATATGCAATAAAAGTGACCAGAAAAAAGCGTACGCGAAACTTGTTAATGTAAAATTGTCTGGTGTTAGTATTGTTTGTATTCCATGCAAACGTTTGTCCTTCCTCAATCCTGGGAATACTTTTAAAGTTGATGTGGCTCCTGGTTTTAAAACTCCAATGTTTCAACAGCAGCAGTACCGAAGATATTCTATGTGATCAATGGAGAAACGTCTGCAAAAGAAAGCCAATCCGAAAGCCAAAAAGTATACCAATGAACAACAACAGACACCTTTGGAGTTGCAACTTCTTTTTTTTTGTGAAATATCTCGTGAGTCAGAGCCAAAGAAGAAAGTCTTCGATTCAAAAAAGAAAAATATTCTAAAGATATTCAATTTTCCCTCAATTAATAAAAAGGGCTCGTCCTACAGCATTTCTTCAAAAACCCCAATGAAACTAGTTCCAGACTTCTTCTATTTAAAAAAGTTCCAAAGGTAATCAAAAGGTGACGGACGCTGTCGACCAAATGCAATTTTTAGAGAACTCTCAAAGAGAGACTGCTAGATTCCAAACTAACCTGCCTCAAAAAACTTCTCCAACTAATTAAGTGATTGAGGTACTAAAGGTACTTCTGAAAAACGGATAAAAAGAACAGTTTCAAAGCTAAATCAAAAGATGGCAGACATTGACGACCAAATGCAATTTTCTCGAGAACAGTAAAAAAAGTTACTGCAACATTTCAAAGTAGTCTGCCTCAAAAAGCTTCTCAAACTGATTAAGTGATTGAGGAGGTTTAAATACTAAAGGTAGTTCTGACGAAGGGGTAAAAAGAGCAGTTTCAAAGCTAAATCAAAAGATGGCAGACGTTGACGACCAAATGCAATTTTCCCGAGAATAGATTCTGCAACATTCCAAACTAGATTGGCCTCAGAAACCTTCCCCAATTGATTAAGTGATCGAGGAGGTTAAATACTAAAGGAAGCTATAACGGAAGAGAAGATAATTGCAAAACTGCTTCCTCGATTGGTCGAGAGATGGCAAACATTAAAAATTCAAAATAATTCCGAAAGGGCTGCAATTTACGTCTCTTTCTTCGGAAAAAAACAAAAGACGATCGAATCCACAAAAGAATTTCGTATCTTTCATTTATCTAAGGAAAAAAAAAAGCAAGAAAACCATCGACGTTATGATAAAAAAAGATTCCCACTAGTTTTAAACAAAACCAGACGAGAGTGGATTTGTTCTTACAAATTTCTGAAAAAATCAAAGCAGAAACAAAAGACGGTGTATGTTATCTCTACCAGAAGAATTACCTTCGAGTAGAAATTTCTACCAACCGATTAATTGCAATCTTTCAAATCTCAAGAATCGTCTAGAAACCATGAAAATTCAAGAGGAGATTTCTGAGCCTATCGTGATTAACTTTCTTCCAAGTAGAAAAAAAAAATCAGCTACCTAAGAGCACGGATTGTCAAGAGTATGAATGAATTCCAAGGCAAAGAAGAAAGAGAGAAAGAAGAGAATAGGACACTGGAAAAATTGAACTGGAAAATACAAGAAGTTGGAGGGAGAAATATTACAAAAAGTGCAAGGCACCAAGATCCTCGATTCTCAGAAGAAGAGAATGAGGAAGGGGAATGCAACCTCCTTCTAACTCAAGTGAACGATAATCAGTTAACAATAATAATAGGGAATTTGATATCAAAAGCCAGGTGGACCATCCGAGAGGAGAGTTCTCTTTACATGTTCACAAAAAGGGATTTTTGCAAATACCAATACTTGAAGATGTTCCTTAAAAAATCCCAGTCAAAATGCTTTTGCAAAACCTAATTCAAGAAGCACATCTCAAATGAGGAAGCAACAAACAAGAAATGAAGCAATTTCCAAACTTGTTTTAAATCAACAAGCACGAAGCAAAGCAATTTGAAATGTACCTACTTGATCCGAACTTGTTTCAGAGTGAAAAATCGGCGTTTTGTAAATCATTAAATTCAATTCGCTTGGTAATAAAATACAGTGCGATCGTAAATGAATGAACGTGCCGTTTCATACAAGAATTTCTTTACCCGCTTATTAGTAATCATGCATCCAATTTAAAGGCGTGCATTTTAAAATTAAAATGTGTTTTGGAGACTAGAACGTTACTTCTTTACAAAAACAGACAGACAAGTGAATAATAGTAATCAAAAGGATGTACTGATCACGATATGAAAAAACTTTAAACTGCAAATCGTAGCAACCATTGCGAACGCTACTGACTATCGGCTGAACTTTTTCTGGCGAAATTGATTGTGTATTGTTTTCTCTTAATGGCAATGTAAAAATATCATAGGATTGTAGAAGCAAAATTTCAGGAAAAACTAACTTGTTTAAGTCTGCCATTTGAAGAATTTTAAGCACTCATAAGAAATTAATTAACAATTACATTCAACAGCGATTCTTAATCTGTAGGCTGGGCCCCTTTAGGCAAGCACGAAACTCTAACTCTTGGTATCTGAGGTGAAATATCTAATTTATTGATTGTCATTTCCAGAATTAAAGGAAAAAATATAGAAATATTTTGTATTTTTATTCTATTTTTGTAAGGATTTCGTGTGGAAATGAATAAATTAAATATGATGTTTTGAAAGTTGTCAGTTTTTCAGTAACGTGAGCGGAAAAAGTAAATGGCGTTGAATTTTTCATTTAACCTATTAGGGTCGATGTTTTTCAAGCGTGCATATAAATGAAGCTGTTTTGGAACCCCGGCAATTATTCAATCCGGAGATGAATTTTTCAGAACTATTAAAACACTGCTGTCCCCGCGGCGGACATACACACACACACACACACACACTCACACACACATACTTTAATGAAATAAATTCGGCGCGCAAACAAGTCCGAGTTAATTACGATAATTGGTAGCCGATCGGAATGAGAAGAGCGAGGGTGCACTCTTTCTTTTTAAATGTGATTGCATACAAACTTTCCGAACTCGTAACAGGGATTCGACTCGTCCTGAATAACACATAAAATTAAGTCCTCGAGTACAAATGAATTCCCGTGGAAATGTAGATGTCTATCAGGGAAAGGCAAAAAAAAAAATACAGTCGAATAAAACGCGAGGGAGACTTCGTTTAATGGGCACCTGGATTTGTTGCCTATTACTAAAGAAATTTTACACCTATTTAACTTTAAACGGTGCTGAGAAAAGAAATAAAATCGAATTAGAGTTACGGCCAGGATGACGGAGACGTGGGACAATAGCTCGTGTAGCGTGTCTTTCTTGATCACGCCGGCGGAATTATTTCGGATCCATTTAACATGGCGTCGTTCACAGTCACGAAAAAACTTTTACCAACTCAAATAATCGGAGACTTTTTCTATAATCGATAGCTCGAGGTGCGCCCGCCTCGAACCGGGTCGTCGCTATTTGTTACGAAACTTTTCCGGGAATGCCTCTAATATTTTTCTATCGCCCGTGATTTGCCCAATTCCTCCACCTCATTTCGTGTATCTTCAATTTTCAATCTGATTATTCTTGCTATTTCCAACAATGATACTCTCTATTCGGGAATTTAATCAAGGCGAGAGGAAGAAAAAAATATTTTACGATAAGAACTTCGCCGAACGTAACGAAATCACTGAACTTCTTCCACCTACGCGTTTTGAAACGGAAATATCAAGTGTTCATTTAATATTCCGGTAGCACCGGCTGCGGAAATATTTTGTTTTAGTAAAGGCACTATTTTTAAATTCGTTCCGCAACTTTATGAATTGTAAAAATTCAAATCAAAACTCATTTTCAATAGTTCTTTTGTGTAGCCGACGTTAAAAAGCACATAATTGAAAGTCGTACCTCCCCAACGGACATAAATTTAACAAAGCATAACAATTTCAGGTAATAAGATCATAAAGCAGTCCGTAAAGAAACCATTCGCCACACATTCGCTTGTGTAAAGAAGTCGAGGCGGATGTATACAATCTAGGATCCGGAGTAAACCCAATTTATTTGATGCGGCAACAAGAAGTCCTTCCGAGGCGACAAAATGGTGATGGCCCGGCGACTTGTGAAGCACTTGGCCCCATTACAATGCCATAAATCTGCTGAGACACCCCTAGCGTGGGGGCGAGAATGTCTCCATTGCGCTACACCACTTTTCGCATGTTCACAACAATGTATTACCTCCGAAAACAAGACAAATTAGAAGGCCTACCGCACGCAGAGCAAAAAAAAAGTATTCGTTTCCTGCCTCGAACTAATGGATGGTTGAAAATTGTTTTAATGTATGCCAGGGAATTTACATTCGTTGTATTTTCTGTTAAATAACCTTTAGATTTTTACATAAATTGAAACAAAAAAGAAATTACACAATGATTCTCATCTAGTTGCATTTGGAATTTTTTCACTCTAATCTTTCGAATTCTGTCAATACATATCATATATCGGTCAAACTTACAATTATTACAACTGAATTGAATTAACAAGCGATTAAAACGTATTCCTTGCAAGAAAACACTTTCATTATTGAAGCTTAGGTTCGATCTGGACGTGTCCTAAATGGGGAATGGCAATATTCTATTCCAATTTCGACTTAGGTTTGCAAATAAAATTGTTGAAGAAACTGCCCTGCACCACTACGTTCGCCAAATTGTCGACAGATTCCACAGAACATGGACATATGGCACAAAAAGGATCCTAATTGCAACATGCACCAATGGGGGAATTTCTTTATAATCTGTAACACACGTGAAAACGAGAGAAAATTGACATAAGAATGCCAAGAAGAAACAAAAGTGGGTGGAAATTAAAAAAAAAGCAACAAAAATGGCATGAAGAAACAAAAGACGATCGGAATTTAAGCCAGATACAAAAGGAAATAAAAGAAAATGATCAGAAATCGAGAATGGCGACGCTTAGCGACGAAATTACAAAAAAAAGAGTGAAGATAAAATGAAGTGAACGAATAAAAATGACCTTGAACTTAAAAAAGAATAGAACACAAACGAAATGACGTCTAAAAGAAGATCAAAAGAGAAAGAAGTGTGAGTGGAAGCGTTTAGTAGAGAAAACAATTTTTTTCTTATTAAGAAGAATTGGAAATCAACTTAAACGACATAAATGAAAGATTAGGATAAAGGCACTTCACATGAAACTGTGTGGAAATTAAAAAAAGAAAACAACAAAAATTGCATGAAGAAATAAAAGATGATCACGATTTAAGCCAGACACAAAAGAAAATGATCAGAAATCAAGAATGACGACACTTAACGAAGAAATTAACAAAAACAGAGTGAAGATAAATGGAAACGAACGAACAAAAATGACCTTGAAATTAAAAAAGAATAGAACACATATGAAATGATGTACAAAAGAGGATCAAAAGAGAATGAAGTGTGAGTGGAAGCGTTTAGTAGTGAAAATAATTTTTTTCTTAATAAGAAGAATTGAAAACCAACTTAAACGACATAAATGAAAGATCAGGATAAAGGCACCTCACATGAAATTGGGTGGAAATTAAAAAGAAACAACAAAAATTGCATGAAGAAACACAAGACGATCGCGATTGAAGCGAGACATAAAAGGAAGTAAAAGAAAATAATCAGAAATCGAGAATGGCGACACTTAATGATGAAATTAACAAAAAAGAGTGAAGATAAATGGGAACGAACGAACAAAAATGACCTCGAACTTAAAATAGAATAGAAAACAAATGAAATGATGTACAAAAGAGGATCAAAAGAGAATGAAATGTGAATGGAAGCGTTTAGTAGCTAAAATAATTTTTTTCTTAATGTGAAGAATTGAAAATCAACTTAAACGACATAAATGAAAGATTAGGACAAAGGCACCTCACATGAAACTGGGGGAAATTAAAAAAAAAACAAGAAAAATTGCATGAAGAAACAAAAAACGATCTCGATTTAAGCGAGACACAGAAGGAAATAAAAGAAAATGATCAGAAATCGAGATGACGACACTTAACGATGAAATTAACAAAAAAAAAGAGTGAAGATAATGAAGATAAATGGAAACGAGCGAATAAAAATGACCTTGAACTTAAAAAAGAATAGAACACAAATGAAATGATGTACAAAATAGGATGAAGAGAGAACGAAGTGTGAGTGGAAGCGTTTAGTAGTGAAAATTATTTTTTCCTGACAAGAATAATTGAAAATCAACTTAAATGACATAAATGAAAGATGAGGACAAAGACACCTCACAAGAAACTGGGTGGAAATTAAAAAGAAACGACAAAAATGGCATGAAGAAACAAAAGACGATCGCGATTTAAGCGAAACACAAAGGGAAATAAAAGAAAATGATCAGAAATCGAGAATGGGAACAATTTACAATGAATTAACCCGAAAAAGTGAAAATAAATGGATTATAAGGTAACTGTATCCTGTAACTGCAGAATCATCAGGTAACTGTATCCCGCCGTAGAATTATTAGATAACTGTATCCCGCCGTAGAATCATATTCATTCAAACAAGCTGTCTGTAGTCTAAGAAATCTTAGCGAGAGATCACAACAGTTGGATGCAGTATTGCAACTTTTGCCAAGAAAACTTAAACAACGACATCCTGTAAAGATAGGAATATGGTTAGCTGTATCCCGCCATAGAAACATAGGGTAACTGTATCCCGCCGTAGAATCATAGGGTAACTGTATCCCGCCGTAGAATCATTAAGTAACTGTATCCCGCCGTAGAATCATAGGGCCAATGTTTTTCCACGATTTAATCAATGGTCAATGTTGTAGGGAACAATTGTTGACCTCATTTTTAGAACAAGTGCATCCTGATGAATTTAAAAATGGTTACTTTCGGCAAAAGAGAGCTACAGCTCATTCTACTCGAGAAAATTTGGAATTTCTCGAAGAGCTTTTTCCTGGTTGAGTGTAAACTGGGGAACTTGGCCAGCAAGATCACCACACCTCACCCCGTTAGCCTTCCCCTTGTGGTAACTTCATCAGGAACCGGAAACAATCTTTAATGCATCCATCTAACACATTATTATAATTATTTTTTAATATCAACCTTTTGTTTTCTTTACAATCAAAATCATGGCCTATACTACAATCTCCTCCTTTCAATTAAGAAAGTGTTCAAAAATAAAACGGAAAAATTAAAGTCCACGAAATGGCTTCCTTTCTCGTTGTGTTGCTGTTGAATCGAGGCATTTTTCTCTTCGGACGAAGGGGAAACACGTTGAATCGACGAAGAAAATGGAGCAGTTCTTTCAAACTTGGGACTTGCAGACTTTGAATCCTCAATCGTGACTGGCATACTCCTTCCAGAGGGAAGGAGCCTTGGATTTGGTCTATATGGCGAGTCCAAGTCATGTTGAGAGATAACGTGGCCCCAGACGTTTTGTCTTGTCTTTGATTATATCTGTAATTACGAACGATGACATGACTACCTTCTCATCCACGTTGACTCCATGATACATTTCTGTCATCATGGGGTAGCTGTATCCCGCCATAGAAATATAGGACAGCTGTATCCCGCCGTAGAATCGTAGGGTAGCTGTATCCCGCTGTATAATCATAGGGTAACTGTATCCCGCCATAGAATCATGGGGTAACTGTATCCCGCCGTATAATCACGGGTAGGGTTTCTTGAAGAGTTCTTCCCTGGCCGAGTTGTAAGCAGCAAGATCACTAGATCCCACCCCGTTTGACTTCTCCATATTTGGTTTTCTTAAAAGGGTAAGGATCACATTCAAGTGCAACGAGATAACACCGTATTATATATTAATAATATGAAACGTCGCGTAGTTTTGTGCATGCAGCAAAATGGTGGCCGCTTACTTTCGTTGGCTTTCTTTTCAATTTCAATCTGAACTTTGCATTTATATCATCCCTTCGCAATAAATCACATTTTGAATTTTGCTGTATATTTTGATATTAGGGTACAGCCTTCCTTATTTTCGTAGAGCGGCACTAATGTGAGTAATACACAATGGAATATACAAGCATATATCATATAATGTGATTCCATAATAACATAATCTAGATTTCATTGATTAGTTGTGGCAAGGCATAATTAAAAAAGAAAAAAAAACTAGAGCTAGCATAAATTCAGGTAGAATAACAAAAAAAAGAAATCACTTTTGTTTTCGTCTAAGTTGCGCGCAACTTCGTAATGAAGCGATGTAGATATTTTTGTTTACCAGAAACTTCCATAGTTGGCAATAATTCACGAAAATGGGGCATAAATCTTTATGTTTATATTCACGATAAAACTAAAATCAGAAAAAATGCAATAAGCCAAGCGCGGTAATAAACGTCTCCAGGCCGAAAACTGAGTAGCAGCATCATCATCATCATAATAACGTGTAGTTGGAGCTCTTCCGTCCTCTTTTTTTTTATGCATCCGCTTATAATAATCAAACTGAAAGCTTCGCATGGCGAACACATCAAAGTATTAGGCTGCACACGGGGAGCTGGCCCCCGGGCCTTACTTACTTATTACCGCTCGCAGCTTTGTGTGCCGGACCTCAACAGATGCTCACAACTGCATTACTTCAGGTCGAACGAACGTGATAACGTATTATTGAGTGAAACAACGAAGGCCTGCGGTTATTTGTGTTCTGTGATACCTTGCCCCGCTTTCTCCAATCATCCCTTATATGTGTTCTGGCCCGCTCCGTGGATATTCAAGCACTCTCGGCGCGCTCCCTTGAATATTTATTGAAATAGCTTTGTTGTTCGTTGCAAAAACATACTCGTACCACTTGATTTCCTAGTTGCATGAATATTATTAATGCCATTATGGTTGGCAACGCACTTACAGAACGCGTTAACTTCAATATTATCAAGGGATTAAATCAAAATTGCAAATAAGGTAATCAATCATTTAATATTTTAGGATCACCGAGTTGAACTCATCTAGCTTGAAGCACGTGTGTAATTTCTTAATAAGTCGCTTTTGAAGATAATAAATAATAATGGTCCCAATAACGACACCTGTGGAACTCTCTCGCTTCAGATGTGTGCGACTACATGTTTCTCTTCTTTCCGTTTGATGTTTTAGGTGCATTCTAATCTATTCATCTAGATCCACTGGGAAGTAATATGACAACTCAGGCAAACATAACGAATAACAATGGTCCCAAAAACGGTATCTACGGAACTCCTTTATCTATGGTTATTTTTCTGTTCTCTTTCCAGGTGTGTTGAACCAAATCGTCTTCTTTCTTTTCATTCGATATTCTAGGAGCTTTGAGTTAATCTTTTATATGTCACTGGGAATGACTACTCAGGCAACTAGTGAATCACTTAGAAAAATAACAAATCATAATGATCCCAATAACGGTACCTGTGGAACTCTACCTAATAATATCGTAACTCTTCTAATAACAAATTCGTAATAACTTCCAACGAATAGCTTGTAATTTTTTCCACGTTTCGCTTTAAGTTGATTTTCCATCTGTTGTATTAAACTTCTCGTTTCGTTTTGTCTTTATTAATTTCACTTTATTGTTTGAAAGCTCGCACATTCGTGCTGCAGGAAAATAATGACAAGTGTGAGTGTTTAAACAAAATAAGTAAAAAAAAAAGACGTATGTCTATTCTTTTGAGTTTCCAAAGTTTCGGCGAACGGTACAGAGCTCCATCTTCCGGCGGTTGAAACTAACAAAAATTTGATTGTGTCTTGTTACAACGAGCGACATCTATTAAGTCCTAAGCGAAATAAGGTTCAAAAAGGATCGACGAGAAAATTCAATTTATTCTTATTTTATGTGTAACATACAGGATGTCTTGAAATATTTTGTTGCACATGAAACAAAGTGCAACAAAATGAATTGTAAAGATTTCTTATTGAGAAAAATTAATAACGGCCGAAAAAAGTCACATTTGTTGCACGTCTTCCACTTACAAGACTACGTTTGACATTTGACAGTTATGCCTTTGACATTTACTACAAAACCTAGCAGTGGTAACTAAAGGAAACAGAATTCAAGACAAGTTATTGAGGAGGAGAGGACGGGAGTGTATTCGTTCTATTTTTGCCAGAAAAAATATAAACACTTTGTAATAATAGGTGTCATAAATGTCATGTCAGTTTTCCCTTCTAGATGTTAATTTTTTTAAGTAATTGCTTTTATTTTCTTTTTAATACTCTTGAAAAATCAAAAAACAAATGATTTTATTCCCTCGAGTTGGCAACATCGCCACCAACACCAATTAATTTCCATATTGGTGTTAGTTTTCTCTTGTAGATGGCGCTGTTAATTGTTTGGCCATTCGCGGTTTTTCTAGAACATAGTAACTATTTTATTCATTAATTTTTTATCTTTAAATATTTTTCTTTTTTTAACACATTTGATTCCCTCGGGTTGGTAACCCTAGCTTACACCAGATTTCTATATTAGTGTTAATTTTCTCTTATAGATGGCGCTCTTAAGTTTTTGGTTATTCCTCGCTCTTTTGAATAGTAATTAAAGTTATTGCTTTATTTATTACGTTTCTATTTTTAAATATTTTTTCTTTTTAACAGTTTGAAAAAGTCAGAAGGCAAAAGATTTGATTCCTTCGAGTTGGGAACACTGTCTTAAGCCAACAGGTTTCTATATTGGTGTTAGTCTTCGCTTGTAGATGGCGCTGTTATTTTTTTTGACCAATCTCGGTCATTTTGGAACATAGTAATTATAGTTGTTACGTTATTTATTACCTTTTTATCTTTAAATATATGTTTTTTCCTTTTTAACAATTCAGAAAAGTCAGAAAACAAAAGACTTGAATCCCTAAGGACGGCAACACTGCCTTACACCAACAGATTTCTATATTAGTGTTAATTTTCTCCTATATAGATGGCACTGTTCATTTTTTGGGTATTCCTCGCTCTTTTGAATAATAATAAAAGTTATTGCTTTTTATTTTTAAATACGTTTTCTTTTTAACAGTTTGGAAAAGTCAGAAAACAAGAGATTTGATTCCTTCGGGTTGGGAACACTGTCTTAAGCCAACGGGTTTCTGTATTGGTGTTAGTTTTATCTCGTAGATGGCGCTTTTAATATTTTCTTGATCATTCTCAGTCTTTTTAGAACACCAGTTAAAGTCCTTATTTTATTCATTACCTTTTTGACTTTAAATATTTCTTTTTCTTTTTAACATTGGTACACACCTAAAATTTCCCTAGACTTGGGCCATTCTGGTCTTCCTAGAACATAGTAATTAATTTTTCTCTTCTTAACACTTTTGAAAAGTGAGAATACGAATCATTTGATTCCCTCGGGTTGGTAACACTATCTTACACCAACAGATTTCTATATTAGTGTTAATTTTCTCTTGTAGATGTCGCTGTTAAATTTTTGGCTATTCCTAGCTCATTTGAATAGTAATTAAGGTTATTGCTTTATTTGTTTTTTTTTTACCATTTTGAAAAGTCAGAAAAACAAAAGATTTGATTCTTTCGGCTTGGCAGGTCTGCCGTGCACCATCAGATTTCTGTGTTGGTATGAGTTTTCTCTTGTAGATGGCGCTGGTAATTTTTTTTTGCGATTGTCGGTCCTTTTAGAATAGAAATTATTACTTTATTTATTGCCTTTTTATCTTTAAATATTTTTTTAACACTTGAGAAGTCAAAAAACAATAGATTTCATTCCTTCGGGTTGGCAACTCTGCCTTACGCCCACAGATTTCCATATTGGTGTTAGTTTTCTCTTGTAGATGGCGCTGTTAATTTTTTTGGCCATTCTCGGTGTTTCTAAAGCAGTGATTAACGTCATTGCTTTATTTCTTACCTTTTTATACTTAAATATATTTTTTCTTTTTAACATTGACTGACCGATTTTATAAAAAAAAATTCTTTTCCTTTCCCTAATGGGCTTAGAAAATTGTGCGGTTTTTAGAGATTGCTGCTCGTATTGTGGCTTTAATTGAAGACTGTCGTAGCCAACATTACGTGACTCGCGCATTGGGAACACCCAGGATGCCTGAAACCGGTATTTGGAAATTGGCAACTGCACTAGGAGACCAGGATTCGGAAGAAGAAGAAGAGCAACAACTGCAGTTGATGACCGTTTTGTTGTGCTCAGCGCACCAAGGGATCGGAGATCAACGGCTGTTCAACTTCAACATCGCCTCCAAACAGCACGTGGAGTTGAAGTAAGTGAGAGGACCATAAGGAGAAGGCTTGTCGAAGGAGGCCTAAAGTTACAACAGGCCAAAATATCGTGGAATTTGCACGACTGGATTCAAACTGGACTCCTCACCAATGGAGTAAAGTTCTCTTTACTGATGAATCGCGCTTTTGTCTACGCTCACCTGACGGTCGCCAAAGGGTGTGGAGAAGACCAAATGAACGGCACACAGACTGCACCATTTCCGAAAGGCGATCTTTTAATGATGGCTTTGTCATCGTGTGGGCAGGTATTTCGTTTTTGAGGAAAATGGGACTTTAAATGCCCATCGATACATGGAAGATATTCTGCATGAAGCTCACTTTATTGGAGATGGATTCACTCTAATGCACGACAATGCCAGACCACACGGGACTTTTTAGACGAGGTCGGAAATCAGAGACTTAACTAGCCAGCATGCAGCCCTAATCTCAATCCCACTGAGCACTTATGGGATCAACTTTCTTGATGCATTCGTGAGAATGTCTCGTACCACATACGCCATTAATTTTTTTGCATCAAGTTGAAGAACACCCTGTATATTACATTTACGGCAATACAAATGGTAGATAACATTATTAAAGAATAAGATTTTCCTGTGCCCAATAAATACTCCTGGATTTGAGGCATTTGATTCTAACAATCCCTTTTTCTCTTTTGAATAGTTTTAGGGATTTCTTCCCTAATCTGGCAACGGTTGCTAACCAAGGCGAAGGGAGAAGAATTACAACTTTTGAATGTTGCAGTTGCAATAAGTTGACAATCTTTACTTGCTTTTCGTCTACAGGAAATTGAATAATTCTCTCTGGCGCCTTATATAGGGCGATTCGTAACTAATAACTTCCAATTTTCGCCATGATTTTTTAAAAAGAATAACGAATTTTTAAGTTTATAAACCTCTACGCATACCAGGTGTTCTTTTTTGTTGAACGAACGAACTGTGAATTTCTTTTGTTCGCCATAGACAATGCAGATCGCGTACTAATATTTTTAAGCCTTTTTATAACTAAGCCAAGGACAAAATTTTACAAAAAAAATTGCAAATATCAAATCCCAATTTTTTTTTATTGTAAATATTTTTAAAGTCCACATTTATGAAAACAAAATAAATTTTATTTTATTTCTAAAGAGGAGGACTTATTTTTACTCATTTATATTTTCTGTTAATTATATAAAGCGATTCTAAAATAATCCAAACATAACAGAACGGAACAAGATGCATATGTATTAGTCTGAAACCCTTTCAAGCAAACATAACAACAAGAAATAATAATAACATTTTACCGAAGCAACTTCTTCAAAGCGGTCGCGGGAAGTTGTTCAAAGATGAACGTTTAGCAACGCTCTGCGGCATATTCTTCCTAAGTACTGGCTTCCTTCTCCACTTCCGGCTATAAGTAACACTTTGATGCTCCATCGCATCCTTGTATGTTTAATGTATTCCCCGTTAGTAGTCAAATTGGCGCTGAGTGCAAATTAGACGGTTTTTGCGGCGGCATGTGGGGGAACCGGAAAACTTTTATAACGGTGAATACAAATTAACGTTAAACGGAGTTTCGACATGTTTACTTAATAAGTGTCGAAAGCTGTGGTGTTTTATTTTATTTTTTATTTTAGAACATACACGATTAAAGTATTTTCATACTTACTACTGTCGGGAAGAATTCAAAGAGGGAAACAACTCACCTAAAACAAAAAGAAAAAATATCTTGTAACGTATTTTACTTTTTATGTTCGTTGTACATATACAGGCAATGATAATTAACAATAACATTTTGTAGAGTACGCCCAGGCGTGGAATTTTCATATTCACTTGTCTATAATTTCAGGTTTAAACGTACGGAATTATAGTGTGATTAAGTTGCTTCTTTTGTTACGGCATAATCTGGGGATACAGGCCCGTCAGCTGCGCCAGATTTTAATACACGTAAAATTAAAATTAGGGGTTGATTTGCATGTCGTAATGGGGAAAAAGCGCGAACTTTAAGGCGCGTTATGCGAACTGTCCCGCCTGAGATGGATAAACTGATTTCGCTCCGGCGAAAAAGTTGCGGCGAAGGCTTACGCATGATTCTCCACATACCGGCGAGGGTTGCTTTCACGCCCTGAATCGTCCATATGTGCGTTTGTGAGTGACACTCGAGGAAAGTTAAATAAGTGAAATTTGTAGCATGGTTCGTTATGAAATGAAAAGATTCAAGTGCAATGTACAGTAGCAAGCAATTGATGTAGTTCGTCGCGACTTAGCATTGTCAAAGATTACGTCAGTGGGTAACTAGATGAAGTCAGTGGCGTGTGACGTCACGGTTCTGCGTCGGTCGCTGTTTCCGCGAAGATTTCGACAATGGATGGGAACAAAGGTCGCTGGCTCAGCCCGACTAATGGGATTAACAATGCTGCGGGCCAGGATGTGTGATAGACAACTAAGAGGGTTCGACTGGTGGCACCGAAAAGTTTGCGAAGAACACCCAGCGACGAATCGATACGATTTGAAGTTTTTCGCCTCGATCGCAATAAGACGTCCGTTGTTGTTGCTGCAACGAGAGGGATTTTTTATTGTGCGAGCCGTAACGTGCGCCACGCCCATTGTACATCAATATCGGAACGAACCCAAAAAGATTATGAATATCGCAATATCTGGGAGACGGCTGCGGTGGTGCTTAATTCAGGCCAGTAATTGCGCGGCTGCAGCGGCTGCCAGATAAAGAGATTGGGCTTCTCTCTTCTCATTTACGTCTGCTCAGCCACCACTTCTTATGCCATAACCGAAGCTACCCGGGAAAATAACCCGCGCAAATGTCCTCCTCTTCTTCTGTTCATAACGTTAACGCCACCGACTTTCAAACGAAAGTTATAGATCACACATTCACTTCATCAACGTTACAATAATTATTAATTTCTAATTAAAACATTAATTTAATTTAATTGAAATTCGAGGACTGATGGAAAAACAGCGCCTCCACCAAAATTTACTACAGACCGTAATTTAAAAAGGGCGGCCCACAAATATCAAGTGGTTTGCTTATTTAAAATTGAATGAAATCATAAACAAACACGACTAAGAGCGTGGAACGCCTCGATGATTCATCGAAAAATGTGCACTAACTTGATCCTACATACAGGATTTTGTGCGCAACGTCAGAATTTCCGGTATGAACTACATAAAAGAGGGCTGGTGATCATGAAACGTCATTATAAGATCAGCAGGCCCGGTAGAAATTTAATTTCTTAGTGTTAAGTTCCATTCAGCCACGTCAGATGTAAGAAATCGGGATTTTATAAATCATTTCGCAACAAATACTCAATAGAATGTCGTCGCCGGCGTGACCTCACATAGAACAATGTAAACAAGTGTTACAATATAGTCTTCGGGCTTTCACGGCTGTCGATGTTGACTACTCTTCGGTTCTCGGGGTCTCTGCCGTGAGGAACTTGACGTTTGGATCGTCGTGTCGTGATCTTCTTCACTTCTGACAAGATGATCGGAACGTCAAGCTCTACACGGCAGAGAACCCGAGAACCGAACCAAATGTTACAATGGCCTGCTTTTTCAAAGGTGGCAGCTTTGACGTCTTGGTAATGAGAGTGACCTTTGCAATAAAATTGCTGAGGTCTCATAAAAGAAACCGGCATTACGTCATGTGGTTTGTTTATTTTAAATCGAATGCAATTATAAACAAACATGACTAAGGGCGGTATTTCATGGAAAATTGTGCTTCAAGTTCTCATGTTACATCATTCGCTATCAAAATAAATGAAATGGAATTACCCACAATCGATAATTATCAACTTGCCAATGCATTTGCCAAACTCTTTAATGAATTTTTTGTAAGAGAGACGAGTTACTTAAGTTAACACCTGCTAGTAAGATTCAAATTGTGTGCAGCACACTTGAGGACTAAAAAGATGTGCTCGTTCCTTGTGTGGCGCTTCAAGTGAGATAATGCAAATGCATATGGATAAGGGCGCCTTTCCAACGGCTTGGAAGTCCGCTATAGTTATACCCAATTACAAAAAAGATAATAAATAACTACCGGCCGATGGCCGATGAAATAAGACATGACTAAGAGCGGTCGGTCCAGGGAATGTCTCGAAGGCTCATGGAAAAATGTGCATCAAGCTAGAACTTGATCCTACACGTACGGTTTTGTTCGTTATCGGAATTTCCGGTGCGGACCACATAAACAATGACTGTTTGTTACGAAACGGGATCGCACCCTGTCAGAAGACGTATGGCCGTAAACGTTTTGTTTTGTTTGAATTAATTATGAATTAGTCTTAGTTGGAACAGATGAAACAAAGCAGCGCTCCGTTGCAATGATTTGCGAAGATGGATGTGTGACGGTTGGGAATATTGTTAATGCTTTGGGATGTGGATATAATGTAATGGAGAAGATCATACATGATCTTGGATACTCTAAGGTACGTGCCAAATGGGTTCCGCGTTAATTAACCAAAGAACCCAAGGAACCCAAATGAATGGAGATTTGCTGCGTTGATCTCATGAACTCTCTCGACGAGGAACTTGGACCAATTATTTTCGACAATGTGGAGAATCGAGTTGAAACATGGGTTATCTATGTATGATCCACAATCCAAGAATCTGTGACCTACAGATAGCAACGGCAAAAACTGAGATCATAATTTTGGCAGAACCCAGGAAACTGAAGTCTTTAACAATAAATCACGAATGGTTGGGAATTAACACCAAGAGCGAAATAAAGTACCTGGGCGCCTAGCTAGATAAAGATCTGAGGAAGACTACCCACATTAAGAGAACCTGCGAGAAAGCAACAAAATCCTTAAAGGCGCTGGCTAGGCTTATGCCTAACACAAGCGAACCGACATCTTAGAAAAGGAAGATCCTGGACGGAGTCGTATTAACGGTTATAATGTACGAGGTGCCCATATGGTCACCAGCCAAGAAATATAAGTACAACGTGGGGCTTTTGGAATCAATAAATAGAATTCGGATCATCTCCGCATACAAAACGGGCAGTACTAGTCATCACACCCGTTCCAACTGTAAAGCCGAAAGCGGAGGAACATGAAGTGAATGGAACAACTAACGCCGAGCCTCAGGAAACCTTAATGAGCAAATGGCAAGACGTCTGCGACTCTTATTGTTGATGGACGAAGACCTCCATTTTGGACCTGATTAGATGGTGTGGTAGAAGCTTCTGCGAAGTCGACTACTACAACACGCAAGCCTGGTCATGGGGTATTTGCTACTCACCTGTAAGTTGGACAATGACAACTGTTGGTATTGCAAAGCAACCAACACACCAGGACATACAGTTTTTGGCTGCACAAGATGGAATGACACCTATAGGAAATAACGTGTCTTACATTCCATTGGAGCATGTAACTGGAATGCTCGGAGATATCATGCACACTAAATCCAAAGACGAAATAGAAAGACAGAAGAGGACGAGAATTTAACAAAGAGAGAGGACTACACCCAAAGAGACTGAAACCACACAACTGAATAGATTCAAAAAAAAGACAGAAGAAAAGAATTTAGGGATCACACCCGGAAAGACTGAAACCGAAACGTGAATATCTAACAGTGCGAAGTTCCTGATCCACTTAGAAAAAGGAGTTTAGTTGATAGGCGCCCTCGTCTTTGAACCATGAAGGCGTCAACGGGGGTGAATTCAACACATCTGATAGTTGGATTACCGTTGCTGATGTCCTTGAAGATTCTCTAAACCTCTATAAAAAAATAACCCAAGAATCACTCAGGGGAACGGATCACACATCATCAGCCCGTCCAGAAGAATTTAAAGTGCAAACATCTGCGAAAAAAGTTATGGCAACTGAGTTTTGGGATCGCGGAGGAATGGAAGCAGGAACGTGAAGTGAATGGAACAACCAACGCTGATCCTCAGGAAACTTTAATGCGACTTTTATGTTGAAGGACGAAGATATTCATTATGGACCTGATTAGATGGTGTGGTAGAGGCTTCTGCGAAATCGACTACTACAATCCGCCATGATTGGTCATGGGGTATTTGCTACTCACCTGCACAAAATAGGTAAGTTGGACAATGACAGCTGTTGGTATTGCAACGCAACCGACACACCAGGACGTACAGTTTTTGGCTGCACGAGATGGAACGACACCTATAGGAAATGCGTAGAAATAATTACTGCCGAGAACGTGGCAGACATTCTACTGGAAGCATGTAACTGGAATGCTCAGGGATATCAAGTCCAAAGATGAAATAAAAAGACAGAAGAGGACGAGAACTAATAAAGGAAGAGGACTAAACTCAAAGAGACGGAAACCGCCCAAGACAAACCTGAATACATAAAAGAAAGACAGAAGACAAGAATTTAGAGATCACGCCCGGAAAGATTGAGACCGAAACATGAACATCTGATCCCATTAGCAAAAGGAGTTTAGTCTGTAGGTGCCCTCATCTTGGAAACATGAAGGCGACGACGGGTGAATTGGATTACCGTTGTTGATGTCCTTGAAGATCTCTAAACCTCTATAAAAAATAATAACCCAAGAATCACTCAAGGGAATGGATCACACATCATCGCCTCATCCGAAAGAATTTAAAATGGTAACCTCTGCGAAAAAAGGTATGGCAACTGTGTTCTGGGATCGCCCTTGATCCTATAAACTTACTGACGTTAAAAAGGGTTAAGGAGGTCATCAGAAAGAAAAGACCCAAACTCACACCATGACAATGCAAAACCTCAAAGTGCCTTTGGCAATCCAGATATTCGGAGGCCCCCTCCTACTTTAATCCCTATTTAACCCCGTTGGATTTCCACTTCTTTCCCTTAATTAAAAAAAAGATAAAGCGACAGATGCTTTGTAGCTTAAGGTTTGAATAAAAAAATCCTAGATGTAGATAATTAATAGGAAAATAAGTAGGTGTATGATGTTTGAAGTTTATTTACTAAATATTTAACGTAAACGTGAAGCTGACGGAGACCATCTGCGATCAAATAAGGCGGTAGTTAATTGGCATCGGTGTGGAGCGGACGCCATGAATTGGCTATTAGCAGAGGCAAACACCAGTGCTCTCTGACCTCTGGCTTCGTTAGTGTCCCACCTTTGGCGTCCCGTGCTTCTGCTGGTGGCGTTGTCCGCCGTCGTATTCGGCGGTTTGCAGTCCTGATTTCACACTCCCCAGCGACCCTTTCCTTCCCGCTGAATAGACTTCATCAGATGTGATTATGCTCCTTTCTAGTTTAGACTATGCCCGCGATTCCGTGCATGCGTACACACGAAACCCTTCCAGATTACGACGTTTTATTTTATTTCGCTCAATTTGAAGACGTGAAAGATGACCGATACCGCGCAGCCATTTGGCCCCGATCTCTCAAAGGACTTTAAATATTTGATGACGAGTTAGCGGCCTTTCAGCGCGGGCGGCACTTCTTTCCCCCTGGCTTAGGCGGTCCATCCCCTTGCCGCCGACCCTCCGAAGAACGCAGGACGATTTTTAAAATTCTTGGTGGGATCTCAAATAAAATCATTTCCATTTCCCAGAAGACAATTCATCTGTAATCAATGAGCGCGGTATTTACAAGGAAATCGTATTTCGAATTGATCCCTTCGAGATAAAAGGAACGCCAGAGGTTCCAATAATGTTATGACGGCAAATAACATTTGTTGTCTGAAGCGACGCGATTTAAATTCGATAATCGTAAACGGTAAAGGGAATTGATGTCTTTTGTATGTTTTTATATGTGTATGTAGTTATTTTATTAGATCCTGAAACTGAAAATTCGTAGCCTCCTCCTCCTCCTCATCCTCTTCTAACTATGCTATTATATATCGAAGACTATTGAGCACTAATGAATTGAATTCAGAAGAGACGTGGTGGTACGTGCCGGAATAAGGATGTGGAAACTTGCCGTCTTAGCGCCTTTAATAGGACGTGCTGGTAATTGGTGAGGCATTGTGAGGACTCACGCAGTCCGTACAGGGTTGAATGTGTGGACACTCCTACCTGAAGGCAGAAATCACCGGGCGCTGAAAACTCCGGCGAAAGGGGAGCGCGTGATTTGTGTACCAAGTTCTTGTCGCCGGCGACGACATCAATAATAACCGCGCTTTAAATGGAACTTCTAGAAGAACGCGAGGTAGTAGATGATCAGCGAAGTGAATTGAGGAGGAAAGTCTTAAGTGGCTTCGGCTTTGGTTTTGCGCCGCGAAATAAATGGATCCACTCTCTCTTACCCTATCGAATTGTTTTCGTATCTGCGGGCGGCTTTGACCTCCGAATTAAAAATATTCTTCGCCGTAAATTTAATACAAGGTAAAACGATTAACTTGAATTTATTCATTGGTTTTCTAATTTGATTACGTCTATTGCACTTTCGATCGTAGTTGAAGCCTAGAGTTTAATTTTTTTCGAGGAAAACGGATTTAATTGGGTGCCAGATTGAGTCAATCCACGAGAGGTCCAACAAAATCCCTGTTTCATGTCATTTTGCACTTGATCTTTGAGTATCTCGGTTTTCCCTCTATTGGATACCATTTTGTTAAAATTCTTACAAGAACCTCTTCCTTCTTTATGGCACGTGTGCATAAAACCTGATCCCTTACGGCTTAAAAGTTTACCCCACGTATTATAACTAATAAGCAGAAGCTATTACATTTTTCAAGGTTATCGGTCAGAGGCGAACTAGGAAATATAATTCTCCCGCTCATTAGTTATAACAGCGTTCCGATTCCGTAGGTCCTCAGCAGTCTTTCTTTCGGTTCCCCTAGCAATTTTTAGTTATACTTCCTCTTTTTCTGTTAAACATGTCCTTCCCTTGTCTTTTCAAATTAAAAAGTATAACTGTTACTTTCAAACAAAAATAAATACGTGCAAATAGTTAGGATTAATTGCCATTTTAGATTAAAGTGAGCATGCTAATAATTCCTCATTGAAGAACATCCGATTGATTGATGGACATGATGTGGCTGCCCAACAACTTTCCTGTCATCTGCTTCTGTAATATATCTCATCGAGTGGTATCGATTCGTAACTATTACAGCTTTACTAGGTTGAAAGTAAATTGGTTTCATTCCTTAAAAAAAGCAATAATTACTTATGACACTGCTTGTTCGTAATTAGACATTAAGGAACCACGGCAAAGCCGTTCCTTTCCGAAAAGACGGCGATGCGATGCGGCCAGGTTAAACGCTCGATCCGGCATGTTGATAGAACAGTCGAGACTGCGGCCTCATTACACAAACCTCCCGGATAATGTATTGCCATGGAGTTGATGAGTTTGCTACTGCCGTCTCCTTATTACGCCGCTGTGCCTCCACCGATTCAAAATAGCTCTCGTCATTACCCGCCGTTAACGCTTCTTCACTCTTCATTTGTACTTTATGAACTTTCGCGGTGGAGATCCACCGAACCGGGCGGTCCTTGGAATTCGGTGGAAAATCGCTGCGAAGAAATGCGAAATCACGGAAGCCATTCGATTGCGGAACGAATGGATTCCCTGATCTATAAAATCTTTGATTTTGTCTTTCTTCTAACACTTTGGAATGGAAATTGTAAACAGTCAGTCTCTACATTATTATCAGGCAGTTAGTTATACGTTCGGTTGTATGCAAAGGGAACGCTGACGTCATTACTGAATAAGTATTATGAAGTATTAAAACCTACGACGTGATTGAAACGAATGTGAGACATAACTAAACACTAAGCAAATAAAATAACTTGTACGTATACATAGATGTAGATGTCGTGCAATTTTGTTTTCGTTTTAATAGGCCTAAGCAGTGAGGCAGATGTTTAATCACACGTGTGTTCAGTTGCAGTCTCAGCAATTTTTATATTTTATTATCTTAATACAAAATGGAACAAAGTGATTCTTATTTAGTTACCTTTGCATTACCCATGCAAAAATACGAAGTGCTAAAGAAGAAAGTCAAACAACGGCGTAGTAAATTTTTGCCCTACAGTTCTATCACCATTTTATGGATTGCTGGAACTGGAGCAAAGAATGTTTGGACACTATTTTTGGAGGCGGGCACCTTCTGGAAGATTGGAAATTACCTTAAGTTGGTCGGGAAAGTGCAGAAAATTTCCCAATTTTGCTAATTAAGTTGATTGTTCAGAAAAACAGAGATTTCTCTCATTTTAACCCGAAATATTCTATTCGTTCGGCAGTTGATGGATCTGACTGGGTTGGGAGCTGCGTTTTATCAGAACTACCCCAATGGGGAAACTCGACCACTAGCTTTCGCCATATGTATATGTAAAACTTTTACAGACCTTCAAGACCCATTGATTAGTGAAATGTTTCCATTTGTTTCTATCCTTTGCCAGCGACCTTCCTCTTTGATGTCCTCCATTAATGTTTCTCTCTATTTCCTCCTTGGTCTACCCCTCCTTCTCTTTCCTTCTGGAATTTTCCACCCAATATCCTATCTACTTGTAATCGTACTAAATGTCCAAGCCACTGGAGTCGGCGCATTACTGGGGCTTCCCCGTACGTATTGTAGATTTCTTCATTCCCTCTCCTTGCCCATCCATCCTCCGTCTTTCTCCCACCGAAGATTCTTCTTAGTACCTTTCCCATGTTTCCAATTTTTTTTGCGGCCTTTTATTCATCGTCCACAACTCGCAGCCTGTTTAATCCTCCTATACATCTGTTACTCTTTATTAATCTTAGGTCTATTTCCGTCGTCTCGCTGCAATTGTTATCTATTAATACTCCCAGGTACATGTAGTTTTCTACCTCTTCCAAGGTTGAGGTCTTCCCAATATCAATTTGTGCTTTAAATGTCGCATGTACCACAGAACTGTAACGACCCGGAAAAATGCTTTGGAGAACTTATAGAATTAATTTTTTTTAATTTTACTTTAATCGTTTGATTATCAATTCTGCTTGTTCGTAGAAAGAGCTTCGGATGCGTTTTCAATTACTAAGATAAAGTTTTTCCTTTCTCATTGACTCAGCAATAAGTAAATCACGCCACTGTGCGTCTCTGTCCTTGAACGACCGACGTTGGTAAAACTCGGTAAAAGCGAGACGTTTACGCCCTCTCGTAGCGAGAAAAGTTTCGCTTGGAAGCTACTGTTTGGGACGTCTGATTTAAAATTCTTGCTAATCTCGCAGAATTTCCCTCCTCACTTTTCCAGGAGGTGACGAGCCTTTAAGTAGTTTAAGCGAGGGAGATAAGGCAGTTCCCGGTTTCCTTATGTTTGGTCCGCGTTAAATCTCTCGTCGAAATTTTCGGTTTAATTTAATTTATTTTTTTCTAAGTTCGGGTTTTGATTTTTTTTTCTTATAAATTTTCTAAAAGCTGTTATCGGTTCCCATTAGGAAAAGCGGAAGCTTTTTCCGCGCAGTTTCAGTGTTTTACTTAAATTAAATTCGCCGTAAACGAAACAAGTCTCGCAAATCTAACTTTAGAGTGTTTTTTTTTAGAGTGAATCTCAAAATAGTTTTTAGAGAATCTTTAATAATATATCGAACAAGGAGAAAGATACAACAAACCCAAAATATGTAAGTCTGAGGGTAAAAAGGGCCAAAATTCAAACCCAGTCCGAAGAGAGCGGGAAGGACGACTGCTGGTCAAAAATTGGCTAAAACTGGAAACGCTACTGACAAAGGAGTCGCCTCTTGCGTCTCGATTTGGTTTGGAAAAGTTTTGGTTAAAAGGGTGGTAAAGTTTAGAAAGGGGGTTCAGAGAAGTCAGAGTTAGAGACTTCCAATCTCTTTTAATTTTCCCTGTAAAATATTTCTATTTTAGAAATGTCGTGTTCTGGTTAAGAACCGTTTTGGCAAAGTATAAATTAACCTTACTGATCAGATGCTTACAGAACTTTGCTCGCCTTTAGCTTCTATAATTTACTTTTCTCTTCGTTGATTTAGAGGCCCATCTTACTCGCCATTTGTATGAACGACTGTGTTATGGTCTACGATTCTTTTTGATTTCTTGACATTAGCAGAATCTCGTCTGTATTTGCCAAACACTGGTGGCTTCGGTTGAAGAGGGTTTCTCTACGATTTACATTCGCTAGTCTTATTGTTTTCTCCAGGACTGGAATAGTACTTCGATTTTCAGGATAGCAAAGTTCCATACTTATCTACTTGGTAGAAAATTCTTTTGGTTAATGACCACTACTTTCGATTTTTGGCCCAAAACATGGCACTGGAGTGGCACTCGTGCTGCGAATCGCCTCCAGAGACCACGTCAAATTAAGTTTATGATGTTGAATGGGTAGTCAGAAAAAACATTGCTGACTGGTTTTCCCGCGCCTCGTTGGCAGATTTTCCCCGAGAGGCACAAGACCCAGATTTGCAAATACATTACATGTTTGATATAAATACTGATTTGCCTTTAGGTTACAAGCAGCTGCTGTCTGCAACTAAAAAAGACGATACTCTTGATAACTTATCTTAAATTTGGCTGCCCAGAGACAGTCGACTCCGAACGACATTTTTTTTTCAAGGAGAATAATGAGCTGTTCATAGAGAAGGATATTCTACTTTGGGGGGGTACAGAGTTGTTGTGCCAACGCAGATACGTAAGAATGTGCTCACATAAGGGAACCGTGAAGGTCAAATTCCTAGCCAGGTGGCCCAAACTAGATGAGGATATAGAAAATATTGTGAAGTGTGTAAAACAACCAAGGTTAATCCTAAAGTTGAACTTATTCCATGGAAATGACCAGAAAAACGATGGTAACGCCTTCACTTAGATTATCTAGGACCCCATTACCGGAAGATATTATTTTGCAATAATTGTTAGCAATTCCAAATGGATTGAGGCTTTCCTTATTTTACCAATGACATCTGCTAGGACAACGACGATAAGGCTACTTAGACAGGTTTGTTCTATCAGAAATAATTGCATTTGAAATTTTTTGAACGAACTTCAACGTGGTGCACCTTTCTCACCAAAAACCAATGGCGCAGCTGAAAATGCAGTGTATGCAAATAAACGTAGTTTGAAAAAGGCTCTAGTGGAATCAACATCTCTCGATTTGGACGTGGTTTTGAATAAGTTCTTGGTCGATTGCCGTAATGCAACTCATGTTGCACCAGCTAAGGCCCTTCTTGGTCGACCAGACTTGATCGCCTACTGCTTTTCCCAAGGTACGCAAGTCACAAGAAAAACAGATAGAAATGTACCGTGGAGTTAACGTGGACGAGAGTTGTTGTGCCAACGCAGATACGTAAGAATGTGCTCACATAAGGGAACCGTGAAGGTCAAATCCCTAGCCAGGTGGCCCAAGCTAGATGAGGATATAGAAAATCTTGTGAAGGATACCAAGGATAATCCTAAAGATGAACTTATTCCATGGAAATGGCCAGAAAATCCGTGGTAACGCCTTTACATAGATTATCTAGGGCCCCATTACCGGAAGATATTATTTTCCAATTCCAAATGGATTGAGATTTTCCCTACTTCAACGATGACGTCTGTTACGACAACGACGATAAGGTTACTTGGATAGGTTTGGTCTACCAGAAATAATTGTACTTGAAATTTTTTGAACGAACTTCATCGTGGTGCACCTTTCTCGCCAAAAACCAATGGCCTGCGCCATTGGTTTGGCCATGGAAATGGCTAGAAAATCCGTGGTAACGCCTTCACATAGATTATCTAGGGCCAAAATCAATGCTGCAGCTGAAAATGCAGTACATACAATTAAACGTAGTTTGAAAAAGGCTCTAGTGGAATCAACCTCTCCCGATTTGAACGTGGTTTTGAATAAGTTCTTGCCGTAATACCATAAGGGCCTTCTTGGTCGACCAGACTTGATCTTTTAAGACCGCGTACTGCTTTCCCCAAGGTACGCAAGTCACAAGAGAAACAGATCGAAATGTACGGTGGAGTTAACGTGGACGAGAAGATGGTCATGTCATCTTTCGACAAGTGGATTCCAGCATGCGTGGTGAAACGTCTGGGGCCACGTCAAAGTCAAGTTTATGTACCATCTCTCAACATGACTTGGATTCGCTACGTAGACCAAATTCAAGGCTCTCCCCCTCAGCATGCTCCAGTCACGATTGAAGACGAGAAAGATTCAACGTCTGCAAGTCCCAAGTTTGACATTCAACGTGCTTCTCCTTCGTCCAAAAAGAAGAATGCCTCGATTCAACAGCGACATGTGAGCCCACAACGAAGAAGGAAGCAGTAGACTGATCACGGATCATTAATTTTAAGTGTTTGCGTTTTATTTCTGAACATTTTCTTAATTAGAAGGGGGAGCTTATGAGTGTTAACAAACAAAAGGTTGATGTTAAAAAATCAATACCTGTGTTAGATGGATGCAATAAAGATTATTTAAAAAGGATTGTTTCAACTTGCTGATGAAGATACTGCAAGGGAGAAGGCTAAGGGAGTAAGATCTGGCCAAGTTCCCCTGCTTACAACTCAGCCAGGAAAAAATTCTTTGAGAAATTCCAAATTTTCTCGAGCAACATGAGCTGGTGCTTCATTTTGCCGAAAGTAATCATTTTCAAATTCATCGGGATGCACCTGCCCTAAAAATGGGGTCAAGAATTGTTCCCTACAACGTTGCTCATTGATTGAATCGTGGAAGAATATTGACCCGATGATTCGACGGCGGGATACAGTTACCCTATAATTCGACGGCGGGATACAGTTACCCTATGATTCTATGGCGGGATACAGTTACCCTAGTATTCGACGGCGGGATACAGTTACCCTATGATTCTATGGCGGGATACAGTTACCCTAGTATTCGACGGCGGGATACAGTTACCCTATGATTCTATGGCAGGATACAGTTACCCTAGTATTCGACGGCGGGATACAGTTACCCTATGATTCTACGGCGGGATACAGCTAACCATATTCCTATCGTTACAGGATGTCGTTGTTTAAGTTTTCTTGGCATAAGTTGCAATATTGCATCCGACTGATATGATCTCTCGGTAAGATTTCTTAGACTACAGATACCTTGAATGAATGAATATGTAAACGACGCTTCAGAATTCTCTTAACGGTGGCGTGGGACACGTGAAAAAATTCCAAATGTAACTAGATGAGAATCATTTCGTTCCTCTTTGTATTTTGTGTTTCTAAAAGTACCTGTGTTATAAAAATTCACTCCCTGTAATGATTATCCACGTTGAGTGAAAAATGATTACTCGAACAAAGACTTCTTGGGTATTCGATGTTGAGCTCGTTGTATTAGATGATGTTGGTTGCTGATATACAAAATATATATCCGTAACTCCACCCTCCGGAACGTTGTTCACCTGAATATGAGAGAAGCACTTACGCCGTTATTTAAATAAGAAAAGAGACGAAGCTGTTCTTAATTAGCTGGGACGCGTATATGTGGATAACTCTCCGTAAGCGTAGGAAGCAGGAGTTTTGTTATAATGTAAGTGCTACCGAGAGTGAAGAAGACGGAAGCCGTTTGACACTCATCCACTCTCTCAGAGCACGGATTAACCCAATATTTGCAGATGAAAATTGACTGAATCTAGACGCGTTTTTCGGGTGGATTAGAAAGCAGCAGCTCCGGGTAGGAGTGGCTGGCAGATTTATACACTTCTTACGCTGTGGGGATTTCGATTCAGGTGCAAGTTATGCTGCGTCAAGTGAAATATGAAATATGCGGCGTCGGGGCCTTTGATTTATTAGCGGCGTGCGCTAAATAATGCGGCAGCTTTCCAACCCACATATAATATCGGCGGAGTCTACCGCCAATATATGGCGGAAAAATGTTCCGTGTCGCGTATTATCAAAGACTGCTTGGCTTGATTCGTTAGGAGTCGTAAATGCTATTGGTCCCCCGGCTGTTGTAAGCTAATGCCACCATCAACTATATTACGTTCCTCTCAAACAAACCGCGAACCTTTATCAAATATGGCCCCCGCACGCTAACGACACATGTGCAACCTGTAAACTTAATTAAACGCAACTATTAATAATGTCTTGTATTCATTACGAGTTGGAGAAAAAACGGCCGGAGTTGAATGCGAAGGAGCCGCAAGCCGCATATCTCCAAGTTAGTCAAAGTTACGAACTTGATATTTATGTGTATTCATAATGCTCCGGGCAGCACATTACTGAATCAGGATGAAAGGGATCTGCATGTGTGTCCGGTCGTGCGGATTGATTCACTATGTATCTTTAATGCGTCCTGAATACCCCAAGATGTGCTGCGGTTTCTTGACAACTTCTCATCAGATATATACATCTAATCATCGTCATCAGATGGATTAACTTAATGTACCATATCCCTTTCTAAAAGGGATCCATTTGAATAACGATACGTATCCTGCAATTCCTACTTTAAGATCACCAGAGACCTAGTCATGTTCTTTTTTTTATTTATTTATTATCTGTATTACTTCAGATTGTCGGCTCTAATGTACTTAAACGCTCAATTTTCGCACCACAGTATTTTTTTTTTTTTTTAATAATTCATCTTGCTAAGCAAATTCATTTCATTACCAGGGTAGTTAGGGGAACGGCAACAATTTACGTAGACATAGAGCGAAAAGTAAATCGAAAAGGGAAAATAAACTATTGCGAAGACTTTTCAAGAATTAAAAACAAATTAATTTGAATTAGGATGTCATGCAAGTATACTTAAAAAAAAACTTGAAATTCGTTCTCAAATATTTCCGACAGTTTTTGAGATTTTCTTTTTTGTTGTTGCTGTTTTTGTTATTCATATCAATGTTTAAATTTTCTGAAGTGGTTTCCTTCTTCTTTCGTAAACATACGATCGTCATTTGTCTTTCGTTTTCATCATTTTCTTTTGAATTTGTCGTTTTCTTTCGTTTTTGTTCCTATTTCGTTTTTCTAAAAGTCAGAAACGTTTTTCTTTTTTCTTTTTGTTTTTATTGGTTACTGATCTTAAATGATCATGATCATGATCATTTTTGAGCTTCTCGTTCTTTGCGAATGTTACGATCGTCATTTGTTTTTTTTACTTTCTTCGTTTCTACTGCGTTTCTCGAGTCATTTCACTGTTTAATTATCGTCATTTCATGTCTTTTATTCTTTCGTAAAATTTACGATCGTCATTTGTCTTTCATTTTATTCTTTTCCTTTTAAATTTGTCGGTTTCTTTCTTTTCTGTTCCTATTTCATTTTTCCAGAAGTCAGCAATGTTTTTCTTTCCTTTTTTGTTTTTATTTGTTGTCTATGTTTACTGATCTTAAATGATCAAAATATTTCTGCGGTTCTCGTTCTTTCGCGAATGTTACGATCGTCATTTTTTTTTCGTTTTCTTTTTTCGTTTCTATTGGATTTTACGAGTCGTCGAAAACATTCTTAATTTTTTCTTTTCATTGTTTAATTGTCCTCATTTGTTCCTATGTCTTTCCTTCTTTCGTAAAATTTATTATCGTCATTTGTCTTTCATTTTCTTCTTTTCCTTTTGAATTTGTCATTTTCTTTTGATTGTTTACCGTTTTTTCAGAAATTTTATCTCAGATTTCTATGTATCTTTTCCTTTCGCAAATATAATGATTGTCGTTTGTTTTCCCTTTTTTTTTGATGAATTTGGAGTTAATATTGTCTTAATTATTTATTATGAATTATTATTAAGAAATTCAAGAGGCAAATAACACACAGAAAACTGTCTGGAAAGTTATCAAGAGAGAATTGAACCAAAATAAAGTGAATTCCACAGCAACAGGACCTTCAAGTGAACAGCTAAATAATTTTTTCTGTAATGTTGGCCCAAACATAATCAAGACCTTGCCAAAAACCAATTTAACTTCCCCGAAAAACATTTGGAGTCATAAATCGCCCAGTACATCACTCTTCCTGACCCCAGTTACTAGAGATGAAATAGAAAAAATTATCTATGGACTTAACCCATCAGTTACACCGGATGTAGATGGCTTGAACGTCAGATTAATCAAAACAGTAATTGAACATATCTCGCTACCCCTTATGGATATTATAAACACCTGTATAGTCGAAGGTACATTTCCACAGAAAATGAAAATAGCTAGAGTGATACCGATTTTAAAAAAAGGGAACCCGCTATCTTGTGATAATTATAGACCAATATCAATATTGCCTGTTTTCTCTAAAGTATTCGAAGCTGTTCTCGCAAAGCGAATATTACAATTTTTAGACAAACACGATTGTATCTGCGAAAACCAATTCGGCTTCCGTATAGGAAAAAGTACTACTAACGCCGCCGTTTCCATAGTAAATTTTGTATGTGAAACACTGGAAAACCATGAAATATGTGAAGCTATTTTATGTGATCTAACCAAGGCTTTCGATTGTATGCAACACGACGCTTTTCTAAACAAGATTCTCCATTATGGCATTAGAGGAACTGCTCTGACACTAATAGAATCATATCTCAATAATAGAGAACAACTGGTGGAATTCAGAGGTGAACAGTCACAATTGCATAAAAACACGAGCGGAGTAGCCCAAGGATCGCTTCTGGGTCCTCTGTTTTTTACAGTTTTTATAAATGATCTTCCCGAGAAGTTATCAGGATACACTATATTGTACGCCGATGACACAACGCTGTTAGTTAGAGACAAAAATAAGGAAGCCCTGAAACAAAAAGCCGATCTTGTTTTCGGCGAAGCACGCGAATGGTTCTCAGAAAATCAGTTAGTTTTAAATCAAACCAAAACCGTCAAAATAAATTTCACGAGCGACCGATGGTGTGAAACTGAAAATTTAGGAAGCGTTCCTTTCCTCGGACTGACCTTAGATAGCAGAATGACATGGAAAGCGCACACAAACGTGTTATCATCTAAATTATCCCAAGCTATATTCGCAATAAAAAGAATAAAACAACTTATAAATATCGACGCAGCAATCACAACCTACTATGCGACCTTCCACTCAAGGATGACTTATGGGCTTCAGGTATGGGGAAGATCCAGTCATGCAAAATTAATTTTCACTTTACAAAAGAAAGCAGTTAGAGCGATAGCAGGCATTAGTTGGGACACGCACTGCAAACCTTATTTTAAAAAGTTCCGCATCCTGACTCTACCAAGTGCATACATTCTAGCCCAATCACTAGCAGCAAAAAAGCAAAGTTCCACCTTGAAAGTTAGAGGAGAAGAAGTCAATTACAACCTGAGAGGAAACCACAATATCAAGGTTCCATACCACAGAATTGCTATCACAGAGGCACAGCATTTTCATCTAAAATTTTACAATAAAATTCCAATTACCTGGAGAGAACAACCCCTACCCTCCTTCAAGAAGCAGTTGAAGAACTGGCTGGAAAAACAATGTTTCTACAGTTTAGAGGAGTTCATGAACTGTAAAGATTTTGTGTCTTAATATAATGTACACACGTGACGTTACTGTACTGGAATTGCTTTCTTTGTATGGTATAATAAAATTTATTATTATTATTATTATTATTATTATTATTATTATTATTATTTTTTAAAGAAATTTGAATTCGTTTTGTGTTTTTATTTATTTTTATTGCGATCGTCATTTGTTTTTCTTACTTTCTTCAGAAATTTTCTTTTTTTTTATTTCTATTGGATTTTCCGAGTCGTCGAAAACATTCTTCATTTCTTCCTGCCTTTGATTGTTTAATTGTCGTAATGCATCATTTGTTTTTATGTCTTTGTTTCTTTCGCAAACATTACGATCGTCTTTTGTTTTTTCTGTTTGTTTTCCTTTTGAATTTTTCGTTTTCTTTCTTTTCTATTCCGATTGAATTTTTCCCAAAAAGTCAAAAACGTTCTTCTTTTTTTCTGTTTTTATTTGTGATCTTTGTTTATTGATCTTAAATGATCATGAATTCTCTGCGCTCCTCGTTCTTTCGCGAATATTACGATCGTCTTTTGTTTTTCTTACTTGCTTACTTTTTTATTTCTGTTGGATTTCTCGAACAGTCGAAAACATTCTTCATTTTTTCTTGCTTTTGTTTGTTTACTACCGTTTTTACAGAAATTAAGAAATTTTATCTCCTATGTTTCCTTTTATTTCGTTAATATAATGATCATCATTTGTTTTCTCCTTTTTTTTGTTTTGTTTCTTTGTGAATTTTGAGTTGATATTGTCTTAATTGTTTGTTATTAAACATTATTTAAAGAAATATGAAATCTACAATTCGTTTTGTGTTTCTATATATTTTTATTGCGATCGTCGTTTGTTTTTCTTACTTTCTACAGAAATTTCCTTTTTTTTTAAATTTCTATGTGGTTTTTCCGAGTCATCGAAAACATTCTTCATTTTTTGTTGCTTTGGGTTTTTGTTAATTGTCCGTAATGCGTCATTTGTTTTTGTCTTTTTTCTTTCGTAAAATTTACGATTGTCATTTGTTTTTCCTATTCTTGGTTTCTTTTTGAATTTGTCGTTTTATTTCTTTTCTAGTCCGACTGCATTTTTCCAAAAAGTCTGAAACGTTCTTTTGTTTTGTTATCTCTGTTTATTGGTTTTAAAAAGATCATAAATTTTCTGCGCTCCTCTTTCTGTCACAAATATTACGATCGCCATTTGTTTATTGCACTTTTTTACTTGTTTTTATTTCTATTGGGTTTCCCGAGTCGTCCAAAACATTCTTCATTTTTCCTGCTGCTTTTGAGTGTTTGCCATTTTTTCAGAAATTATGAAATTTCATCTCAGATTTGTGCATTCCGCTTCCTTTCAAAAAATATTTCCTTTATTTTTTTTAAGAAATTCACATCCTGCTCAGTCGCTTAATCTGTACAAAGAATAGCAAAAGAATCTACAATTAATTTCGAGTTTCTCTTTATTTTTATTACAATCGTCGTTTGTTGTTTTTCACTTTCTTTATGAACTTTTATTTCTTTCCATTCCTGTCTTCTTTTCTTTCTTAAAATTTACGATCGTCATTTGTTTTTCCCGTTCTTCTTTTCCTTTTGAATTTGTCGTTTTCTTTCTTTTGGTTCTATTCCGATTGTTTTTTTGTTTTTATTTGTTATCTATGTTTACCGATCTTAAATGACCAAAAGTTTTCTGAAACCCTCGCTCATTCTTTCGCGAATATTACGATCGTCACTTGTTTTTCCTATTTCTTCAGGAATGTTCATTTATTTCATTTCTATTGAGTGCCTTGATTCGTCGAAAACATTTTTCATTTTTTGCTTTTGATTGATTGATTACCACCTTTTCAGAAATCAAGAAACTTCATTTCAGATTTCTGTGTCTTTTCCTTTCGTAAATATGATCGTTGTTTGTTTTTTTTTTGTTTTCGTTTCTTTTTTTTGTGAATTTCATTCATTCGTCATTATTACTTTCTTCAGGAATGTCGTGGAAAACATCCTTAACTTTTTTGTTTTTACCATTTTTTTGGAAATTAAACAATCAGCTTTTCATTTATGATTAATCCAAAATGTATTTTCAATTTTTTGCGTTTTCTTTCTTTCGTAAATGCTATGATTTGTCTTCCTTTTTACTTTGTCTTTCTTTTCGTATTATCATTACGTTTTGAACGTTTATTGGTAATCATTTTTTTTTAAATTTTGTTGCAAATCCGTTTTGATTGCAGTGGATTCGCCGAGCATCTTCTGTATAGTCGTTTCGGCCCTACTTGGGACTTCGTCAGCAGACGCGTAGCTCGAGAGTTCCATTCCAAACCAATTTCTAGTGTAATGTTAGGTCAACAAAAGTGATCGCAGGAAGTCGCGATTTAAACAATTCATTTTTTTAGTTTCAGCTTTTACCAGATCGTCACTTGTTTGTTGTTTTGTTGTTTCTTTCCTTTGTTGCCATTTTTGTTTGTGAAAATGTTGCGATTGTCATTCCTTTGTCTTTTTTATTTGTGAATACCACGTTGAATGTTTATTATTAATTAAGTCTGCGATTTGTTTTGAGTTTTATTTTATTAAAAAAGGCGCACAACTCGAAGGACAAGAGAAAACGAATTCTGTGCGATATTTGAAGAGTACCAACTGCTGTTATTCAACTCCGTTCACTTTATTTACTCCTTTCGCACTTTTGTCTCACTCTTACTTGCATTACTTTGATTTTACTCAATCCCTGCACCGAACTCAGCTTAAATAATCATACGAATACGATTGTAATTGTACGGTTGGTAATATTGATTCTTGTACCAGGTTTCGTTCAATAATCTGAAGCAAGAATCTAATCCATTTTTGGATATCAGAAATAGAAAGCGTTCTATTCTTTCAGACAATTAATTTTCGAAACAATTTCATGAAATCTGATTGGTCAAGGTATTGAAGAAAATCTTGGGGAGGGGGGGAGGAGTAAAACGACTCTCAAAATCTCAAAATCGAAAGCCAATATAAAATTCTAACAATCCAATAACATAAAGCAACGAAGAAAATATTGGCATAGCTTCTACCAGCAATTGTTGCGACTTTTTTGTTTTTAGCGTAAATGTAGTTTCAGTATCATTCTCTTTCAGTATATTTTCACAATTTTTTCCTAATAAGGAACAAATTACAATACATTTTGTAAATATATCCCCTATGCAGTTGATGCGCATATTTCTATTTGGAGACCCTACTACTACCACTACACAAACCAGCCGTAGAAGATGATAATTTGAGGGAGAATTAGTAACGTTTCACGTTAATTCAGGCAGACTTGTCTTATGTTTGCCTTTAATTGGACGAAAACCAAAACACAGGTCGGAAATCTAGGAGCTTGTATTTGGTTTCAAACGCTGATGTATGTGTGCGCTTCCTGCCCCTTTCCTCCGCTCGCAGTCCGCTTCCACCCCTCCTCGCACGTGAAACTACATGCTTTTCTATTATTTATCTAGCGGGTTAGAATAATGACCCTCGGTAATTAATAGTTTTATTGCGCAAAACCACCGTCTCTGATAATATTACGGTTAGGCACGGACTGATGGGATTTATTATTCATTCATGTCTGATGTAATTAATTTCATATGTAGATAGGTTTTATTCTCGTTAAATTTTGTTTAAAATTTAACTTTCTTTACGTTACGTGAAAAACTAGTAGTTTTCATACATAAATCAACCTGAAATTACCATCGCAAATGTCACCAGGTTGTTTCAGACGTAACGCAAAAATATTATCCGAACGAGGAACGCACAATTGTGGGAAAGATAATAGATCCTAGACTGCCATTAGAGCAATAGTTTAGGTAGTAAAAGATATATAAATACGGTTCTTATGTGCTATAGCGTGTTATTATGGAGTCATGAACATCTGCCTTGAACGTGAATACGAAATGTGATTGCCGTTCAATAAGTTAAGAATAACGTAAGTTATTATTCAAGTCCATTATCCGCGATGAGATCCAATAACCGACTATTAAGAATTACTGCCATTACAAAGTTTCTGTTTCTTTAAGAATTGTAATGGCGAAGAGAGGGGGCCTTCGATATTCATTTTCCTGTAAGTTAAATCGACGATTACCGTCGTTACTGGCCTTTCAGGGAAAACGGCTTTAACGAAACAATAACACGTCCTTTCCGATCACTATGTGTAGTGCGTGAAACGTTTGTAGTACATGCAGAAAGGGCGATGACTCGTCCAGGGAGGGAAAAGGTCGTCAAAATCCTGGTGGGCAGTTTTTGGTTATAAGATCATTTATGTTCCTCCAGGAGTAACAATTTACTAAAGCCCCTTCCGTGATCTAAGTAAGCCCTGGACTCGGTGTAATGGCTTACTTTAACTGTTCATCGAAATCCGTTGGGGCTTAATGTGCCTAAAATCAATTTAAGTGAAAGTATTTATTGGCGAATATTACTGGGCCAACTAGGTGCTTAAATAATTTTATTTTATTCTTTAGAGCTTTCAGGAGCCCAGAAAATTAAATTTTTTAGAACGGGAATCATTCAAGAAAAAAATCGCTTGCATTCTTTGAAACCATCGGACGTCATGAAAGAAATCTGAAGGAAAAGAAAATCAGTCTGAAATATAATTTTATCAAAGCGTATCTTAACATAGTTATGATAATACGGTGATATGAGTGTCTGCGAATGCATGATTTATGAGTTATTAAACGGTGATTATGCCAAATTAGTAGGGGTTGTAATAGATAGCAATTTAGACCGAGAATGTTCAATATTATATACCGCGTATCACGTCCATGTAAGCTTATTATTCATGACGGAGTTTCAACGACGCTAATTTTCGCTTCTGACTCGGTTATTTTTTTCTCCCCCCCCCCCTTCAATGATCATCCACCGTCCGCAAATAATAATAAGCAATTATAATATTCAAATTATTCGAATCTCCTCCGCAAGTCACTGAACGAACCGGCGAACGAACGAACGAACGAACGAGCCAGAGTTTTCCGTTTCCGCAAGGCAGAGGAGAATAATACCGTTACGTTCTGCTGTGTATGGAAGGATGGATGGTATTATCATGTTAACTGGAGAATGTACAAAAGTTAGACAACGCATTATGAAATATGTATTTCAGTGGGAAAAATCTGAAGTTCTGAAACTCCGCCCAATTTAAAATGAGTTGTAACGTCCAGTGGACATATGGCATGCGTGCTAGTTAAATAATACAAAGCACTCCCTAGATCACGTTAGGATACTAGCCAGAACTTTCATATTCACATGTTTAATAATTTCATATTCATGCATACCGTATACCTGGTACTGGCTGGAGTTAGTTTTTATTTATGAAAGGTAATTGGTCAGTACACATTAAGTTATTAAAGTTGCATGCTTTTTTTTCTTAGTCTTTCTACTGATTAGATAAACTTTATACCTTCGCTCAAATCAAATTTGGAAAAAGCTCAAACGAGTGATCAAACTTTTCTTTATTGGGCAAAACAATTGGAAATCTGACGGTGCTAAAAACTAACCCGTACGAGTTTCTGGATTGCCTCACCTGTGGCAAACGCAGTATGGGATTTTGCATTATCATGGTGTTATGGTATTTCCTTTCTGATGGCCTCCTTAAGCTTTTTTTTATCGTGAGTGTTTATAGTGGTGCCATGTTCAAGATGTAACACCTGGCGATCCTAGAACCTACAGAGGTTTGCACTTTCTGTAAATTCTTTTGGACGGGGGTTGATGATGTGTGACGCTCTTTCCTTGATTGATTTTTGGGTTTTGGATAATACTTAGATACCCATGTTTCATCTCCAGCCACTACATTGTCGAAAATAGATGGTCCACGTTCCTCGAGATAGTTTATGAGATCAGCGCAAATCTGCATTCCTTTTTCCCCGAGTTCATTGGTTCGCATACTTAGGTCATAGGTTCCTGGGCCTTCCCAAAATTATCATCTCGGTTTTTAGGTCATAGATTCTTGGGTTCTGGATCATACGTAAGTTCCTCGACAGAGTTTATGAGATCAGCGCAAATTTCCATTCTTTTTTCTTTGGGTTCTTTGGTTAATTAACGCGGAACCTATTCGGCACATACCTTAGAGTATCCAAGATCATGTATAATCTTCTTTCTCCACAACACTGTCCATATCTCAAAGCATTAACAATATTCTGAACCGTCACACTCGATCTTCACGAATTGCTTATCAGCTCCAACAGTTTTCCTCATCGTAGCTTACAAACATTAATTCAAAATGAAAACAAAAGAAAATTCAAATAAACAACAACGAATGGTGAAATAGTTGAAACATGAAAATGGAACACACTCATGAAGCAACTGGAAAAGACGATAGACTAGAACAGAACTAATGCATTGAATGGCGACCGGGCAATGGACAAGCAATAAGATATATTTAGAGAAAATTAGAAAAATAGGAACATGGAATGCTAGAAGCACAACAGGAAAGGAAGCGAAATTATTATGAGAATTGGAAAAGTAAAGGCCGAAACGAAAAATAAGGATAAAGGAGAAATGTTAGTAAAGGGAGGAAAGGAAGCAGGGAAGGGGTGGGATGTTTCATTAAAAAAGAAAATACATACGAAAATGGACTGAAGTGTCAGAAAGGATTTTGAAAATAGAAATGGTAATAGATGAAATAAAAACGACGACTATAACTATATATGGATGCAACGAGGACGAAACAATTAGTTTCATATAAACTAAGAGAAGAAGAGATAATCAAATTATACAAGGAGAACTTAGAGTCAGAAATGAATAAAATCAAAGGAAGCTTATACGACATCCCATTAGAAGACATGTGGAGAATAATTAAAAATTTCATAATACAAACAACAAAAGAAACTTGAGGGTGTATTAGAAAAGACAGTTCCAAAAAACAAACAAGATGGTCCAATGAGAAAATTCAGAAAGACGTAAAGTTGAAGAAACAAAAATAGAAGATGTATCTTAGTGAAAGGAATAACGATAACTATAACAAGCACAGATTTCAAAAGTCAAAATGAAAAAAAGAGAAAATGGAACGTGATAAAAAGGGTAACCAAAAATTATTCGTAGGAATATTAAAAATATTAAGGAAAGGCGAACAAAATAGAAGTATGTACATAAGAGCATTAAATGGAAAAATTTTAGAAGACGAGGAGATGAAAAGTGCTTAATATATAAGCAAACACGGCAGTAGAACACAAAACCAGACAACATTGAAAAGGAGGTGATTACCCAAGATTATTGGAAGCCGTTAAGAGCTGAAACGAGGCGAAACAGCAAGACTTGATGAAATAACAAAGTAAGCGGTAAAAAATGTGGTTAAAAACGGGATAGAAATTTTAGAAAAACTATTTAATAAAGTCTGAAATGAATAAAGACTGGGAAGTGGCTACACAAAAAAGGAGATAACAGAGAGTACAGGAATTACAGGGGAATAACCCTGATGAGTGTTGTGTTGAATATATACGAGCGAATAGGTTCAATCGAAAAACAACTAGAAGAACCACATTTAGATTTAGAAAAGGAAGAGGAGTTCAATAAAACAATTCATAGAAAAGAATACGAATAATACAATGTACGTAGCTCTCATGGATATAATAAATGCTTTAGAAGCCTTAGAAGGAGAGGAGTCAATGATAAACATTTGAGGACACGAAACATGAAGTCAGAAGTGTTCCTAACAAAGCAGGAGTACTTAGCCCGGTGCCTTCAACGTAATACTAATTCTTTAAAAGATAATGAAAAAAGTAACAAACTGGTGGGGTACAGGTAGTGGAAATAATTGATAATTTGATAATATCCGCAAAAAATAGAAAAGACTTACAAGCAAACTTAAATTATTGGAATACAGCTCTGAGAAAGAGAAATTTGAAAATCAGCATAGAAAAGACAAAAGTATTGATAATAGAAAAGATCGAGGAGAGAGTAAAAATTGAAATAGACGGAAGACACATAGAACAAACAGGGACATTCAAGTATTTAGGAGTAAATATACACAAAGATGGAAAAGATGATATGGAAATAAACAGTAGAATAGAAAATACGACGAAAATATACTATGCACTAAACAACACTACCATAAGAAAAAAGGAAATATCGAAGAAAACAAGAATAACAGCTTATAACACGGTGTTCAAACGTATCTAAACTTATGGATGTTAAAGTTGGATTTTAAATAAAAATTGAGATGAAGTACTTCGGGGCGGTGAAAGGAGTTATCCAAGAAGACAAGATAAGAAATGAGTTGATAAGGCAAGAATTGAAGGTAGAACCGACTTTGGAAAATATTGCGAAATAACAACTATGACGGAAGAGACCAAGAGGAAGAGATGGGACGGTATAATAGAAGAAGAGGAATTTAATGGAACGAAGGAAAACGAAAGGCAAGAAATCAGAAAGAATGGGCAAGGTTTATTCATAGATGGGGATTTATTTATAACTGAATTGTTAATACCCTATGGGTATACTGGGTGTTTCTTAACTTCATACAAAAAATGAAGCCAGTGAAACCATTACCGGATGTTGGTATGAATTTTTTTATTTTTATTTTCCTTTTATTTTGATGCATTCGTGAGAATATCTCTTACCACATCTTTTTGCATCAAGTTGAAGAACACCTGTATAAGATTAGGATTATAACATTTGTACAAAAAGTTTTCTCATCTAGTGTGTTGCTCTCCTTTTTCGCATGTTCACGTACGTTCATTACTTGATCAATAAACGCCAAATTGACATTTAACCTTGATATAACGTCAACAGAAAATCATAACCAATAATTACGATTTATTACGTTTTTGAAACCAAACAAAATAAAACATTGAAAATAACGTTGAACATGAATTCACAACATGTGTTGAAATCGGCCTCCGTCTTCTAACTCTTCTGCGACATCCATTAATAACACTTTGCAAAATGTGGGGAGAATTGTTTATTTCAACACACTTTTCGATGATTCTTTGGGTAAGTTCCTGTAAATCATTAACGCGCCTTTTAGAAATGGAATTTCTCAAGTAGAGCCAAGCAAAGACATGCAAAGGAGTTAGATCGCAAGATTGCGGAAGCCTTATGTTTGCCATATTTCTTCTAATTAACCGATCTCCAAAAAACTCTTGAAAGAAATTTAAAGTATCTCCAGCAGCATGGACCGTTGCATCATCGTGCTGGAGCTGGAAATATCCAAATTGCAACTCGTCATCGTGCAGCTGATTAATAAATGGATGCAAAATCCCTTCCCAATTAAGTGCTGTTAGTGTGCCATTAAAAAATATTGGACCAATCAATCTTCTCCGACTTAAACCCATCCAAACACCAATTTTTTGTGGATGGAGTGGGGCTTCAATGAAAATATGAGAGTTTTCTGTACTTCAGATCCTCAAATTTTGGGAATTAATGTATCTTGTTAAATGGAACCAAGCTTTATCGGAAAAGAACATTTTGTCTAACAAATCGTCACTGTCCACATTGTTTAAAAACCAATAATAGTATCTTCGCCTTGATTCACGGCCGTCAAACGATAAGGGAACATTTGCGAGTCCTTTCTTAGAATAGTTCTGCAGGTCCCGACAGAAAGATCAACTTGTTGTAACAGGTCACTGATGAAAGTGCGAGGAGCATCAGCCATAATTTGTCTCACATTTTCAATTACCTCATCAGTTCTTATGTTTTTTAGCCAGTTTCTCTGAATAGTCCTACAGAGTACTGAAGTTGATTAACAAATTTGTAGTACAGAAATACAGTTTCTGGCAATTTTTCCTGAAATTCTGCAATACAATCAGGAATAGAATAAGGTCCATTCGCCATTGATTTTTTGGGAGTTCCGAAAGTAGGATTCAACCATAAAAAAATTTCCTTCCAATGTGAAAACCATTGTAAAATTAAATTAATAAAACAATTTTTTTAAGTTATGTTTGTTTACTTGCCTGTTTAGTGTACGGATCAAGTAAGGAACACACGTGAACATGTGAAAAAATAAGAGCAACACACTAGATGGTAAAAGTTTTTGTACGCATTTTATATGGAAAATAATTCGACGAAAGGAAAAGTGAAAGTCATTCGGGAATAAAGAAAGGTTGACGATTGCCGGTTTACTTAAGTAATTATTATTAAATGTTTACCACCTGAATGTTATGCTTCAGTTTGGATTAATTAACCACATGATCGTTTTAGTTTAAATAAATCTGTAGCTAGGGCGTAATATATGCATAGCTTCGTTACTGTGAAAGATAATATCATTAAATAATTTAACTCGACTTTGTTAATTTCTTTATTTAACTATTGTTGCGTTTGATGGCTTTTTTTGGATACAATTTATTTGTCAACAGTTATTTTAAAAAATAAAGTTTTCCTGCCAGATGAAAATTATGAAAATTAATTAAAATTGTGTAACTGGCAATACAGGAAATGTTAGGAAATTTTTTTTTAATGTACAGAGTTCTGATGAGGTCCAATAAGGCCGAAATACATGTATAAACTCTTTCCTAACATTTTTTGTATTGCCAGTTACACAATTTTAGTTAATTTTCATAGTTATTTTAAACTTAATCTGTACATAACAAGATTATTTACTATTTCGTTCTAATTGTTTTCCATTAAGGACACTTGATTGCTTGGATTAAACTGTTATGTACAGCATGCTTCCACATATTATTGAAAATTCATATGACATAATCGGTTTATCAGAAACCTGGTTATCATCTCTTATTACTGATGATCGTATAGTACTCCCAAGATATCAACTTTTTCGGAATGATCGCAGCACTAGAGGAGGGGGAGTAGCAATATATGTGAAGGAAATATTCAGATGTGAATTTATAAAACTAGAAATCACACAACTACATTTAGAACAACTGTGGATTTCTTTAGTTACTGAAATAGCTTTTGGTGTAGTTTATAGGCCACCAACTTCCAAATCAAGTAACGCTCTAGATGAGTTAGAGAACGCTCTTTCTATTATGCTACCTGCGTAGGTGATTTTAATATCGATTTATTATCAATTACTAAAAATGTTGTAACTTTCAATGAATTTTTACAAGCGTATAGTTTGAAGCAGTTAGTTAATGTATTACAAAATCCACGCAGACATTGTTGGATGTTATTATTACCTCCGATCCTAATATTGTAACTAATGTTGAAGTTATTGAATTACACGAGGTATCTGATCATCGTTTGGTGAAATGTACTTTAATTTATAGTAAACCCAAGAAGGAATTCCGGCTTCACACATGCAGAAATTAAAAAAAAAATTTAAATTCAAATAAACAACAGCGAAAGGTGAAGAAAGGACTGCTTTTGAAGGTCTAAATGAAACAAATTAGTTGTAAGCCTTTCGATCTTTTTAACACTTCTTTTGAGAATAATTGACACTCGTTTGTTTCTTGCAGCTTTTATTCTTAGTGTTTCGATATTGTTTGTTTCAGTTTTCTTTTCCTAAAGAATTGTTCTTTCTTTTTTTTTTAACTTCCACTCTCTTTCGCTCTGGATAAGATCGCCGATCTTTTGTTTGGTTTGGCTTTGTTCCTGTAATTCTGTCTTTCTTTGTTGTTTGCTTTCTTCTCTTTTCTCTAATTGGTTTTCATGTCTGATTTATATAGAGAGGAATTAAGCCAACGTAAACAATAGCTTGTAACATCGGGGAAAAATTCTCCAATATACGTTTTTGTGAAATGACTTTTTGGATGCCTTTTATTTCGCTTTATGTAATATGAGTAGCTCTTGTTGGCCCACCGCATATGAAGAAAGTGAAAAAAATGCCAAAAATTCCAAGGTTTCTAAAATTACGAAAAAAAAATGCCCAAATTTTACTTTTGTGAAGAAACAATGATGAGTACCTTTTGTTTTTCTGATCTGAAGAAGTGCTTTGGGTTGCATTCAGAGTATCTTCGTCTCGTATTATTATTATTATTATACGTAGTTAAAACAAGATGCAAATACTCTGAGTGCAACCAGTGCAGTGAACTGAAATTGCTATAAAACTAATGCTTTTGTCATTACGCCATGATTTGTCTTCGTCAAGGTATTTTAAATGAATTCACATTTTCTTTTCGCCTAAAAAATGACGAGGCGTTCGTTCATAAATTTTAGATTAAAACTTCAAAACCATCGACGTTTAGAACGGTACTGTATACGTCGCTTCCTTGAAATTAATATGGACCCAAAGAAAAAAGTTTCTCACATAATAATATCGTTTCCATCCGTCCAAACAAGTGGGCCAGTAGTTATTTAAATGTGATAAATTAATTACTTTCCACAGACGTTAATTTCGTTCTCGCTCGTTGTTTCTTTTTTTTCCATCTACAGCAAGTATTGATTTAAAACAAAACCGGAGACCGCCAAATTTAACCCATCTGTCCAGGTCCCACAAGAACGCCGGTTATGGCCGCATCGGAACACCATATTTCATTTGAGACGTGCGTGCATATTTTATATAATATTAAGGAACAAAAAAAAACGTGTATTTGTGTAATTTTCCGCCGGAAAAAAGAACGCAGCACGGCAATATTATCTCCAAGTTCGAGTTATTACTATTATTACGTAAGTGCACAGTACACGAAAGAATAAGTAACGCACAGTAACGATTTAAACGATACGGGCGTCGTGAACATGCACGTTAGTTAACGCGTTCAAGGTTGTAGTATCTGGAACGTAATTATTAGAGACCCTGTACATGATTAAAAAAAATTACACGATCGTCACATTAAATAAAATTTACCATAACAGCGAGTTGAATTATAATTCGTTGAATGATTCCCCATACTCAAGTCGCGTTTTAATAATATACAGTTCGTGTACGCTCTTTTTTTTACTTTACAACATACCTAACTCAATGAATTTTTAATTATTTCCTTGATAATATAATTTTCAGGTGAATATTGATTACTGTGCGGTGCAGAAGTGAAATATATAATTACTACAGCATTAAGAAGTGATTAATAATATAACGTTTCACGGGGAGAAATTTATAATCAAAACAGGCCGATTACCGTTTCATTAAATCACAACCGTAAACATATATATCTTAGCGAAGCCGGGCATAAAACGAAAATGAACAACTTAATTAATAAATTCTTAACAATAAACGTCTGGGCAGATTATTAACGTATCGCTGCAATGCTGCACATTTTCCACAAGATCATAAATCTTTGCAGCCAAACCGATAAGAAATTGCGTGAAATTTTCCCCCCTCGTCACCGTCGTGCCCCACGAAGGGATTTCGAACGTATAAGGTCGTCCTATGGGGAAGGTATTGCGAGTTATAAGCAATTTCTAGGTAATGAATGTAACTGAGCCTTGTAATTACCAAGGTTGCTGTGACAGCTTGTGCTGGTCATACTTGCACGCATACTGTGGAAATTAATTACCTCTCCTTTTGCTCTTTAATATCGTACAGTCATTCGTAAATTAGTTTCAGATTTACGTTCATTAAAATATCGCTCGATGCATAACGGTTCAGTAAATTAATATATATTACTGCATGACAAGACCAGAACTTGATATCAGAAATGTTAAATACTTTGCGAATCAAAAAGTTTCTTGTTCATCATAATAAACAGAAGTGGGCTCAATGTCCCCCCTTGTCTTATATATTCTGAAATAATTAAAAAGTAATTCCATTTCTATCTAAGTTCATCGTAAAAGTTTTGTCCCATTAAGACAATAATTATTTTGTCGTCGTGCCAAATATTTGTCGAACGTATTTCGTAGTAACGTGATGCGGTAACGGCGGTACGATGAATTATAAATCGGTAAGTGTATTTGATCAGTCGATCCCGATAACCACTCATTAAAAGGCATAAAGACCGCACAGTCCGCTATCTTGGTACACGCAAGCCGAAATTACCCGCACTCGAAAATTAATTACTGAATATTAATAGGGGAAAATGACTGGTTTAGTCCTTGCCATACTTTCGAAGGAGGTAAGTAAGTAAGTAACCGCCGAAAGTATCGATTAGTAATTAGCTTCTGGCATTGTCTCTTTGTCATCTCCGTTGAATATATTTCGTTATTATTACACGGCTTGTAATTATTAAATACAAAATTTATGCCGATGACTTAATTGCCGAAAAGCCGAATCGAATTTCACTCTGGCAAATGTTTATCTTTGTTATTCGGGAATTAATTTAATTGCACTTGATGTTAGTTTCGTCAATAAATTATGACATTGTAATTAATATCATTTTTAAATAACATTAACACTAAGTCAACTGAAACATTGTTACTCAGGTATTTGTTTAGGTTGCCTTTAATTTATTTCCAAGTCGCTTTTTAGTTAACTTTAAGAAAAAAACTGTTTTACAAGTGAAGGCTTGGACATAAATCAAAGGCAGACTAAACATTTTTTTTTAAAGTTAACTACGGAGTGTTCATTATTGATTGAAAGGCGTTTGAATTTCCCGCCCATTAGCTTATTAGTAAAAGGTGGTACTGCATACTATTCTGTTTCACCGTGGGTGGCACATATAATTATTTATTAGTGATTAGTTATTAAATTACGTTTGTTAATTACATATGTTGATATGACGAATATAAAAAGTAAAAGAAACAAAAATTTTGGATGTAAAAAAAGACTTTAGTTGTTTACTTTCGAGTCGAACAATAAATTAAGGGCGACGACAAAAGACGTTGGAATTCCAATCGAATTTCGACTTTGTTCTTGATAAAAAATAACAAAAACAAAAGATGAACGATTGCTTACCAAATGCAAGAAACAAAAATTTTGGTCGACGATTTGGATGTAAAAGAAAAACCTTTCGTTTTTCTCGTACTTTTTTTTTTAAGTCGGACAATAAACTAAGATCGTTGACAAAATACGTTCAAATTCCAATCGAATTTCTATTTTCTTCATAGAAAATAACAAAACAAAAGACGAGCGTTCGCTCAAGAAATGCAAGAAACAAATGTTTTGGTCGACGATTTGGATGTAAAAGAAAAACTGTACTTTTGACTCGGACAATAAATTAGGAGTGTTGACAAAAGGCGTTGAAATTCCAATCGAATTTCGATTTTATTCTGCATAAAAAAATAAGAAAACAAAAGACGATTGGTAATTCAAGAAATGCAAGAAACAAAAGTTTTGGTCGACGATTTGACTGTAGAAAAAAAAATAATTCCAATCAAATTTCGACCTTCTTCTCCATAAAAAAAATAACAAAACGAAAGACGATAGATCAGTTTAACAAATGCAAGAAACAAAACTCTTACTCGACGATTTGGATTTAGAAAAAAAACCTTTAGTTGCTTACTTTTGAGTTTGCAACTAAATTACAATCGAATTCCAATCGAATTTCGACTTTCTTCTTCATAAAAATTAACAAAACAATTGACGATCGATACTTCAACAAATGGAAGGAACAAAAATTTTGGTCGACGATTTGGATATTAAAAAAAAACTTTTTTGGGTACATCGTTCGGACGTTCGGATGCCAGGTGTTTTCACGGTCACCGCAGTACACCTCTGGTCTAGCTCTTTTCGTCATGTTTTGTTTGTAATAGCATTCCTTTTTGGAAATAGGCAAACTTCTTTACAGAATACCAGCTTCTTCGATGGAGCGTGGTATTTATGAATCACCTTCGCGACTATTTGAAGATGCAAGCCGTTTTATAACATTTTATACCGAGTGATCTTTTACAGTAAAGCTAAGACAAGCCGACCAAATTCCATGGCAAGAGTTGATAACATTTTTTAAAAATCACTTGGTATTAACTCTAGCCACGTGTGACATTCGACGTGATGTGGCGACGTTTTGTTTCTTTATTTTAATTTGCGAAGTTAACGTAACTTTGTACAAAATGCCGGTTTCTTACAATTATTCCCATTGTAATGGGAAAAATTGATACGAAAAACTTTCCCAAAACTTTTGTTACGTACTTTACAGGCCTTCAGACAGAAACACGCTGATGCTACAGACTTTTGTGTCACGAAAGATATTGACATCGCAAAGTGCAGATCCCAATCACGCTTTGACTTGTCATCTGACCACTCACTGGTGTTAGTAGCAATTTACTCCGAAATCGTAAGCAAAGAAAGCAACCTTCATTGTATAACAATAGGAGAACTTCTTGGTTACTATTCAGAGAAAAATTTCACCAAATCTGCCCTCGGAAAATGAGCTGAACATTGAAACAGCAGTAATGACCTTTAGAAAAAAACATACAAGACGCTGGCATGGTATCTAACCACTAACCACTTGGCTACACGATTATTTTAATTAGTTATAAGAAACTGCTTTGTTTGATGTGCAAAATGCCATTTCTTCTTTTTGTAAAATTATTTTGAATTTGTTTTGACTAAATTATTATATGCATTTATTTTTGTTTCTTTCTTAAAATCATTATTTCATAGTTATTGTTTCAATACTGTTTAGAATTTCGTTTTATGCCAAATTTCTTAATTTGATTTGTAATTATTTTAAATATTGTACATTTATATGTTCTTTTTGTTTTATTACCGATTAAAATTCATACAAAAAAGAAAATATATGTAGTGGTGTGCAAGGACTTAAATCTCGTTCCACACAAAGAGGGCATTTGAGTGCAGTTTCTGGCTGAATAAAGCTCAAACCAGACACGTACGAATTAAGAAATTGCTGCTTTGATTAAAATTTTTTTAACCGCCCATCCTTCACACTTTGTTTTATTTTCATTGATTTAAGAAGCCTGTAAATATTTTAGTTTTTGAAAAGACTTCCTTCAACAGTTCAGAGATTGACTGACAAAGATAGAAGAACAGAACAAGAGGATGGGTACTTGTTTCAAACAAAACAACTGAAAACTGAAAAAACATCTTACGATGATTTTTCAAACGCTCCCGATACAATAAACAAATGAAATAAAAAGATAATTGATAGTGGTGAAAAAAGTGAGAGCTTTGTTCTTTTATCTTTAAATTTCGAATGAAGAAAAAAACAATACAAATAGATTCCATATTAAGTTAGTCTGCAGGTCAACCATTGTTCAAAGAAAATATTTGAAGAAAATCGCCGACGAACGAAGCAATTAATAAAAAATAAAAATAAAGCAAAGTGAATCGAACGCAACTTTCTTCTTAATCTTATTGTTTGTACTCAAAGGGTAATCCAATAATCACCAATCTTCGCAATACTACTTTCAGGTTCAATTAATTTATAATCCGCTGTAAGCTTTTAAAAAAAATTACCATAGCATGAAAGACAAAAAATTGGAGTATCATCCTTGAAGGTACTTGATCCTCCTTCCTATGCCGAGGGCCCTTTCTTTTGCCTCTTTTAATTTCTAATTCGCCGAGCCGTCGACGGATGCTCGTAAGAACAGGAGCTTCCAGTGAAGTGTGTAATTAATCCGAAAATGCAGGTAATTTATGCGAGGAATGTTTATTGCAGCCGTGGAGCTAATTTACGGCCCGTCACCACACGGACGGACGGGCCGGGAGCCCCAGGGTGGTATACTCTCTCTAAGCATGGCCGCCTTCTTATAATTATGGAGGCAAGCAACACTATCCCTACTCTGAGCCCAGCTAATACCTAATCTAATTAGAGCAAACATCTCGAAGACATTTTTTTAAATTTAACTCGTTCATATTTTCCAAATTATAATTATGAGAAAACACAAATACTTCACTCATGCTCAACTCAAGCTCAAACTTGACATTTGAAATTCAGAAATACTTTTATATTTATTTCTGGTTACAATGAAGTTTATGGGCAGTATAGTTGCTTTGATGATCAGTAATTTACTTTAGAAAGACAAATGTTTTCGAATTACAAATTAACTGTGAAAATGAGTGGGAGTTGGGTATGAGTTTTCTTTCAGAATTTGGCCCTTAGTCTTTTAGTCTGCGACAATAAAACAAATCTGTTAATGGTAATTACGAAAACGTAAAAGGTGGGTTTGAATTAATTTCGTCGGTAGCATTTCACCAACATAAACAAATTAATTTCCTCTAAATACACGTCTGGAAACATGTCTTCTTGTGCTTCATCCGCACTTGTTTCGTACAAACACAAGAAGCTGTGATGTGGTTTGTGGCGAGCTTCATAACCCGCCCTTCAGTCTGTCCGTCACCCAGCAAACCCTTTAGAGGGTTTCCAGTACACACTCGGTTCTTATTGCTCACGTCTCTTTGTTGGGGAAAAGGCCGAGAATAAGCAGATTTGAAACACCTACGCCTAACACCGCCCATCGAGCTTGCACTTACAAGAAGTAAGCTTCGTTTTAATATCGAGTGCGCCCTGGTCTCTGGTATTTAGCGTATTTAATACGGCGACAGTAGCGCATAATGTGCACCGTTTGCGGGTTAATTAGACGGCGGAGGTGAGGGAGGGATGTAGCCAACCCTGGCACGGGGTATCACCGATATTGGCGCTATGCAGCACGGCTTCACGTGTGTTATACTCGCCCGCCTAACATTAAGCCAAGCAGTGGTTTAAACGGGAGGGAAAGATCAATTAACAACAACCCTACCGTCCCGTCTTACCCCCACAGAGACGGCATTAGGATTAAGGAGCTCGCAAAATGAGAAATCCATATGTAGATTATCGGATGTGCGATGAGGACTAACGCACCAATAAAGGAAGCGCCTAACTAAATTAAATAATTTTGATTTGTCCAAACAGTAGTAGTAATTAATCTTCCATTAATTAGGAAAACTTTTAGTCCATGGAGCTTTTTTAGAATCGTTATTGATGGGAAGAATCCAGCACGCATTGAATATGTTGAACATGGATCATTAGAGAGGAGATCGCCGGGATATGAATGCTATTATCCTGGCCGTTATTTACACCGTGCCTTCTCGGAGTCCTACACGTCCAATTACTAAGGATTCATTAGTGAAAATCAAGAATCTTCTTTCCATCATCAACATCATATCTGCTTTATAATGAATGTGTAATCCGCAAGTCGACTAAGCACATTTCGCACCGCATATCCGTCCTCGTCCGTCCAGGATAAGACGGCGGGCGTCGGACAGAGAACCAAGCAAGGAAACGTACTACAATGCGAGACAAATAAGAAAGTTAGTAATTATGAAGGACAGGTTCCGCCGTAGCTAGATGAAGGAGAAGTTTTCCCCGAAACGTTATACTTACTAGTCGTTAGTTTTAAGTCTTGACGGTTTTCCTTCTTGCAGTCTAGAAAGTTTCGAAACGCTTCGTGTTTAATTTTATTAGCTCGGAGGAGAAATATCAATGAAGCGCATTAATTTCCGAAACCGTACTCTTTATTTCGTATTTGGCAAAAATAAATTTGTTTGTTTCGAAAGACGGGGGACGAACGCAAATGATCGGTGGCGACATGCCGGCGTAATAAACATTTTATACCTCCTTGATAGCGCAAGCATCCGGATTTTATAAAATAATAAACCTGACATCTGTCGCGCGAAGATTGCATCTATAAAATTGTGCACCGTTGATCTTATTACACTATATAAGTTCTTATTGGATCGAAAACATAAAAGCTTATTTTTGCGACAAGGAGAGTTCTTTAAAACCATCCTGGTTTTAGGGTCGTTAATTAGATTGTAATCTCGTTTACGTTGTGCTCCTCAAAACGTCAGTTAAAATTTATTTTGCGGTTTATGGTTTTAACCATATACATTTAATTTAAATTTGAAGCAGAAAATTATTCATAATGCAAGTAGAAATCTATCCATCTTAGAAGAGCGATTCAAAAAAAAAATTGATTTGAATTTCGCGCTCATTACGTCTTATGTAATCGTGTCGGTTCGTTTCGAGCCGATTAGAAGAGTCGTGAAAACATCTAGACGCGTATAGACCACTTTAAATCATCTCCTGTTATGTGGGTTGCCTATATTTCAGGATGTAACGGGTTTCTATACGTAATATTGTCGATTTTTTAAGAGAATTCTTAAAATGTAAACAATTTGAAGTTAAAATAAGAATAAGAAAGGAAGAAAAGGTTGTGCTGCAATAAAATATTCAGAAGAATTACGTGAAACAAGTAATGACAAGTAGTGTAGGACGCAAGAAATTTATGTCGCGTGAGACGCGGTGCGGAATTGGCTTAGCAGACAACCAAAAGAATTTTTCTCTGTCGGTATTTGCAAGTATATAAGCATATAAGAAGTCACATCTATACTTCCCTCATATTTAAACAAATCTGGAGGTGCGAATCGAGCTGATCAACTAAGTCAGGTATTGAAGACAGTAAAAAAATTTAAATTATCATAAAGCTTATTAAATTAAAAGATGCAAAGCACAACTTTAACCTGCAACGATATTCATAATAGTCGTTTAATTTCATTAAGCGACAAAAATGATGGCAATTAGTTGCGTTTCCGGACTTTTTCGTTTCGTGAATGGCAAGGGCAGTGTCGGCGCGCTTATACAATCGGCGCTCGCAAATATTCGCATATTTTATATCGTCGAAAAATCCACCCCGAATAAGCACGTAATAAATCTTACAGCTGGTGAATTTGCATCCCAAATAAGCCCCCATTAATGTATTTATTCGCACATATATGCGCAGTTCAACAAACGATGAATTTTAAATCTACAATTTCATCTTTTAAATTTCATTAGCGCGCATTAATATTTATAACCGCTGTTAATAAGGTCTGCGTTCAAATGCATTTCATAACTTGGACATCGGCGGCATCCTAATACTCACTTTTCAAATGGAAAGTTCCATTTCATTTTTAAGTTCTAAAACTATAATAAAAATCAAATCATTTTTTAAACATTAACTTGGACTTTACTTTCTTATACAGCGACAACAATAATAACGCAGAATTAATTTTATTTTTCAAAATAATGTCATTTCTTTAACATAAACTCATCGCGACGATTAGGGCACTTACAAATACCGACAGAGAAAAATTCTCTTGGTTGTCTGCTGAGCCGATTCTGTACCTCTTCTCACGCATGCGTCCCAAGGGGTCTAAACTCTGAATTTATAGTCTTTCGGTGAATTTTGAAATCTGTTTTAATTGGACCGTGAATTTTCCAAAATAGCGTAACTATCACGTTGCTTGCTGACGGTACAGTTTTGAATTTCTTTGGCGGCGATGAATTTGAGTGGCGCCACCCTGTTTGCTTTCTGGAATTTAATTGTGCAACCTCAACCTCAGCACATTTTAATTTAATGAAGATTCGCTTTTCTTCCCCCCTTTTTTTTATAAGTAAAAACTGAACGATTCCAATTTGATGTTTGATATGACTTTGCAAAGCTTCTTCCCTCTTATTTCTTACGTCACACTTCGCGCAGCTTTCATGACGTCATTCCCTTTCATAATCGAATGAACTCTATGTGTATAAAAAATTATGCGTGCGGATAGATGACAGAGAATCAGCTGATGACGAATTTTTCAGTTGTTATACGAAATAAACGAGCGTTGCCTATTTTAATCTTGTATACAACGTTGCCAACTTAGGCACGAAAAGCTTAAGTGATTAACTATGGAAAGATTGTGTTGTAATCAGCGAATGTAATATAAACTTTTGGTTTATGCGCGACATCTTAGTTTTACTTTATGCTCTAATCAGATCCGTATCAACAAATCTTAACATTTTTCCTTTTCCTTCTAATAAAGTCCCAATTTTCACTCGTTTAGTGTATAACACGAAATCGAAATGAATTATTTCAGCAAGAAACTTTTAATAGCACCTTTTTTGGATTAGAAAGTTTTTAGAAATGCCTAACGTAATATAGAAAGTCTAACGTAATATAGAAAGTCTTTCCTCTGGAGCCCAAATATCTCATAATGGCGCATGCGGATTTTCCATTACTTTTTCTTATAAACTTTTTACCTAATAAAATGTTATCTATTTTTTAAATCTAAAATACTCTAAATGAAATGTTGAAAAGTCTCAAAAATGTCCGTCCCTAAAATCTAATTTAAATGTCCTAGACTTGGCGGCTTTTTCCCAAAATTTGGCAACACTGCCGATAAAATGATGAGTTTTTATGAATGTACTATGTATATCTTTGTCTGTAGGTAAAAGGCTTTGATCGTTTAAAATTAAAACAATATTGCGGAGCTCTTAATTTGGATATTTGTTTTTATTCGTAACTTTATTTATAATTCAGTTTTCATGAGGAACCTAAAATATAAAATCTATAAAAACAAGTACTTTAAATTTTATTTAACATTCGTTTCGTGATTTACTTTATAAATAATAACAAACCGGACCTGTGTGTAGGCAGTCGCATTAATAAAATTTAAAAATTTTCTGAGTTAAGTTCTGACGGGGGACCATTTATTATTTTTTATTGTATTTTATTAGTAATTAATGTAGTTTATTAGTAATCAGAGAACGGACTCACATATTTCGACGTCATCTTGTCATTATTTCTTCTCTGTTATTATGATGTTTACTAACTTACTTAATGTATGCGTAAATATTATTAAGGTCAGGACATAAAATCGGCCAGAAAGTGTTTTCGCATTGAAAGGACAAAAGTCGAATCTTCAAACAAAGTCTTTGGTAAGTGTTTTGATGATTATGAAGTAACTTTGATTACTGTTCATTGTTATCAATCAGAAATTTAAAAGTCCAGGTGGTCAAATCCACACTCCTCTCGTGCTTATTTCGACCTCTACGTTATCCCCCATCAACCTCACTAGATAAAATTAAAACGTCACTCTAAATTCAGGAAGTCACTCTAGTTTCATCTATCGAAAATGAGTAGTGTAACTATATTTTCATACGTATCTATATTTTCATAGTAACTTATAATTAAAGGGCGTTTGATTTTTGGGGTAATAGAAGCTCAGGCAGGGTTGATAAAAATCATAATTAAAAAAAAACAATCACGATTTTTTTAATTTTTTTTTTATTTTTAGTATCTTTTTACATAGAAAATGCAATAATTGAGATTAACAATAACGAATAATTGAAAATAGCAATAACGACTAAGATATGTCTTGTTCAAACTTGCAAATGAAATAACTTATGGGTAACGTAGCAGTAAATAAGGTTGCACCACCTTGCACTTTCATATAAACAAAAGAAATTCCTGTCAGAATTGAAAATTCGGCTGTCTTCATAATGCGGGAATGACGCGAGTTGTCGCTATTTTCTAGTCTACATCGCGAACGTGCGCTGCGTAACGATAACGAGTAATAAAGTGTGTAATACTTCATGACAGTGTACAAAAGTCCATCTTTATTGATATGTCTTCTCATAGAAGTGATAGGAAAAAAGATCCTATTTGGCAACATTTTATTAAAATGTCGTGTAAATCTGCTGGAAAAAGAGGAAGTAAAGCTACTTGTAAAAAATGCAAGGGCTGTGGAACGTATGAAAAACCACTGGGAGAAATGTGCTTCAAGTAATATAAAAAAAGAAACAAAAACAGATAATGAAAGTGCCTCTGCAGGAACAGTGGCAAATGTACAATCAAACGCATTAGAAGAGGACAGTTTGGATAGTGCTCCATTGCTCATAGCTTCTACTTCATCAATTCAAAAAAAAGAAAGGCATGTAATTCTTGTTCTGGGTCTTTATCTTCTTTTGTCGTGCGTACAACGAAGTCTAATAAAGAGGAAATAGATAAACAAATTGCTAGGGCTATTTATGCAACTTATAGAAACTTCATATGCGTTGAGCAACCGGAAGTAAAAAAAGCTATTGCGCTTTTACGGTCTGGATATATACCACCCTCTAGATGATGATGTGTCTAACCGACTGCTAAATGAAGAGTACAATGAAGAGAAAAGTAAATGTTTTAAAAATTTATCGGGAAATTCGGTTTGTCTGTCATTAGATGGATGGTCCAATGTCCATAACGAACCAATCATATGTGCAACAGTCACTACAGAAAATGGGTCCTCCTTTTTAGTAGACCCAATAGACACGTCTGGAAATCCACATACATCTGCATATTTAACAGAACTTGCAATAAACCTAATTAAAATGCTAAAAACTGAATATCGCTGTGCAGTAAGCAGTTTTGTAACAGATAATGCTGCTAATATGAATGCAATAAGATATCAGTCAACAGAATTAAATGTTATTACATATGGTTGTGCTCCACACATCTTAAACTTGTTATGTAAGGACCTTGGTATTAGTGAAAAACCCTTAACCGGCGTTGTGGAGTCTCTCAGATTCCATAGATTTAAGAAAGTTGGATAACATTTTCTGTAAAAGATGATTCGAGTTCTCGCTTTCAGTACCTTCTAGTAGCGGGAGTACGAGTATGATATCAACCCGGCATCGCGCGCCTTTATTTAAAAGTTGATTAACCACACCTTTGTAATCCCAGGCACTTCACCACGCCGTTAGTGTGATTTTATTGATGGCAGCAAAAAGGTATGTACAAAAAATCCATCCTTCGGACCCAAATTTCAAAGATGTTGTTATGAGATAGATTGATGAAACTGACTCTGAGTTTTTCGACCAAGAAGGAAGTGTTACTGAAATTAGAGGAACAGAAGAAATTTTGAGTGAATATGATTCTCGTAGTGAAATATCAGACACGGCTGAAAGTGATGATGAAAGAGATATTAGTGAGGCATCAGAAGGGAATTCTAACGATAAACTTCAAACCAATAAACATTATTATTATGGAAAAAACAGATATAAATGGTCTTCTACAGCACCAAATCGAAACGTTAGGACACCTTCTCGTAATATTTTGAAAATACCTGTCGCAAGGGGATCACTAAATAGACCGTTAGGAGCTTGGAAAATAATTTTTACTGAAGACATAGTACAAACTATTGTGTAATTTACAAACATAAAACTGAACGAATATCGTGAGAAATTAGGAAACAACGATCGCACTGAATTTCGAAATACCAATGCTACTGAAATCAACGAATTTTTAGGAGTTCTACTGCTCACATCAGTGTTCAAATCTAATAACGAAGACCTTCAAGCTTTGTTTGCTACAGACGAAACTGGCAGGGAAATATTTCGACCGGTTTTCTCGCAGAAATAATTTTCCACATTTCACAGAAGAATCCGTCAATGGCCAATGGTATTTTACAGAATAGTTGATATGAGTGCGTTGAATGCGTATATTATTCATCGATCTTGTTCTCCTCAAGCCTTTTATAGAAGATTACAATTTTTGAAAATTCTGGCAATACAGCTTTATGAGCCCCTTCTCAAAGAAAGAGCGAATAACCTGCGCTTACCGAGGGAACTAAGACTTGCCATTCAAAGAATTTTGAAAATAGATCAGGAACAAACTGATAATTCGGATATTTTGCCAAGAAATGTAAGAAAATATTGCCATATATGTCCATTTACACTGAAAAGGAAAACATCCTTTTGTGTGCAAAATGTAAAAAAACCTATTTGTCTACAGTGCAGTAAAAAAGTTTGCAACTCTTGCATGAACGGAGGGGAAGAGCTGTAATTGCAAAGTGAAAATACAGTACCTGCAGAAATTTTCTAATTTAGTTTAAGAAAACGTCAACGTTGCTTTTTGCGTAAGATTATATGTTATAAACATGTTTTTGATGTATTTTTTTCATTATGCCCATCAGATTGTTTCATGAAAGTTTCTATTTTATATGTTTTTTTTTTTATATGGAGACCTTGGGACTCCACGATGCCGTTTATGTGAAATTATTTCACCACGCCGGTTAAGGGTTAAGGAACATGTTACGTTCATTGTAAAATAATTCCGAAACAATCATTTTGCTTCAGCGACATACGCGAAAGAAAGAGGAAGAAAACTTATTTAACCTAGTGACGTAAGATGGAAATCATCACTTGCTGACTGCTTACATGGTTTTGTTGAAGCATGGCCCAAACTTTTTAAAATTAGCGAGGAACATAAAAATGAAATCGATAGTATAGTAAGACAGAAAATTTCGAATATTTATTTGAAAAGAACAGCTGAAGATTTCTTAACAATACTGAATCCGATATCTGTTGCAATTGATAGGCTTCAAAGAAACGATGCAATTCTATCAGACGTCGTAGAACAATTAAAAATACTAGAATCACATTTTGAGGAAACTGAATTTACTCTAAGTCAAATGCAAAAATTTAGACATCGCTGCGAACGTACTCCATACCATTTGCTGGCTTTCCTTCTGGACCCTACGAAAACGGAGCATACATTAACGGAATGTGAAAAAATTATTTTAAGATGTTTGGGTTTGCTTGCATGAAAACTAATACATATAATCCCGCTTGGTTATGGGTAAAGGTCAAGGAATCCTTGTAAGATAATCGTACTATTATTATAAACTGCATAGTCACTAGTGCCTATAAACGAGACTAAAATATTATTATTTGTCAAAAGAAATTCCAAGCTCAGTGTTTCAAGAGGATGAACTTAAGGGTTGAAAAATGATACTAAAAAGATTGTGCCTCCCCCAATTCAGTGGTCAACGGTAATTACTTAAAGCAATGAAATTAGAATTAATAGTCAATAGAAAGATGAAAAAGTAAAATCAAATGACGATGCAAGAAGGTCATTATGAACCAGACAGAAACTTTAATGTTCGAATCCAATAACCCTCTTCATTTTTTTTCTATTGGTATCGTTATGTCGACGATATTTTAAACTGGAGTACATCTTTGCCAACATGGTTCACGTTCAAATTTCTTAGAACACTCAGGTCCAGTTGTAGTACATACAATTCCAGCTTTACTCTAAGCCAAAGCTTAAATTACTGAAATAATAATTTTTGTTACGGGTTTACCTAAGCTTAAATTTAAACTGGGGTTGTACAACTTGGCTTAGGAATTATAAAAATATACAAAACAACAATTTATTCGCTTAATTTAAAATCTACCTAAGAATTTCCGTCCTTATTTTACGACCTCAGACAGACAATGACGTTGTTCATTATTTCAATGAATTAAAAAAAAATTAACGAGTTTTTTATTGTAATTTATACAAATTAGGCCAGATTTATGTAAGTTTGAAAAATATCTTCTTTAAAATTGTAAATTTTTATGACCCAGTGCACTATAATGTTAGGGCAATAACCAAAAATGACAGCGAAAGATTAGTTTGATTAATAGCGCTGCACGGTATCTCCATTTTTTTTTAACCTCATGTAATAACAGGGGATGGAGATACTCAGGAGCAATCGGTCGAAAACGTTATAAATTAAACGATTTTTCAAAGTTGGCGCCAAAAGTCCAGTTTCCTTGGCAATTGAGATCGAGTTCAAGTTTTCTATTTTCGTTCAATTGTACAACGCCAGTTTAAATTTGACCTGAAGCTGAAACCCATAACAATTATTTCAATGATTGCTGTTAAATGCTGGAATTGAGCAACTGGGCCTTAGACCAATAATTTAGGGCTGCAAAATAGCAGGTCCTTGCACTTGATTGTCACTTCAAACTTGGCGCCAAAACTCAGCTTCTTCAAAGGCGCTTCTAGGCATGGTCTTTATGGGCCCAGTTCAATTTTAGTCTTTGTTCTTGGCCAGGGAATTTGTTGTTTGTTTCTTACCAAAAGTAATGCCCAACACATTTTATTTATTATTTATGTTCTATGTTTGTTATAAACCCTTTGACGAAACCTCTTTCCAATATAACTGTATATAAAAGTTAGCACATCCAAGTGCATCAAATAAAATTTAAAATATCTCTAATGATTGTTGCCGATAATTTTTTCTATTTCAAAAAAGGTGAAACACAACAGTTTTTCGACAAAATGGCCATTGAATTGACCCAAACTCAGGAGAATTTGGGTTTAATCAGGTAAACCCCAAAAGTGTTAGTCAAAGTTAATGGTCCGCCCTTGAGCACCTCACCCACGGCGATAGCCAACCGTACATACACATATTTGATACATAAAGTCAATTCTGCATGAGAGAGTGAGACGGAACCCCCATAGCTGGAAATATTTTTAGATTTCCCCTGATGATGGCTCTGCACCGAAACTAGTTGGGATAATTATACAAATTTGCGTAGAATAAACAGGAATATCAAAAAAAAATCTTTTGCTTTCCATTTTGAAAAGAATCTGTTTAAAAAGTAAATCTCAAAAATATAACGTACTGTGATGCATAAAATTATTTTTTAATTCTTAATTGACTTGCTCTCACGTTTTTTTCTTAATATTAAAAAAAGAAAACTATAACGTATTTGATAAACTAAAATAAAAACGCCAACTGTTAAGAATATGTTTGAGAAACATGATCGCCAAACATAATTCCAAAAGAACCAGAAAAGAACCACGTCATTTTCTATTTTTAAATGGTACGACTGGAGTTACTTCCGATTGTTGAAGGTTTGACATTGACAGCCGTCACTTGGCATTTCAAATTCAAACTAAAGTTTAAAGGCTACGTCAAATAAGCCAACGAAACATACATCCGATTGCAGTGTTGCAAATAGCCGAACAAGAAATGCACTTAATGATAGAATGTCCAATTTTCTTCATCAGTATACGCAGCTCCAGGGGCGTACTAAATATATAAATATGTCTCTTCAGAATTATTATCGTGTTCACGATAGAGTCAGCACAAAAGCGACCAATTTTGACAGGAAACCTAATTATAATTGGTGCAAGTCCGTGTTTGGAGAAAATTATTTGAGTGCAGTGTATTATGGAACTATAACGGAAATAAGTAGGTCTGTTGCAACTGTTCTTTGGGATCTCGATAATAAGAAGGCGAAAGTTGCTACAAAGTTTTTAAAAAAACATGGTAAGTGTGGCATTTAAAAAAGTATTTGAATAAATTATAGTTTTGAAAATAACCGACTGGAAATGGGTAACAGTATCAGCATTACCAACAGTTACTTTTAAAAATTACAAACTAGGTTTCACCAGTTATTAAAAGATGACCAGATTTTCACTTTCTATCTAAAAGAATCCATATAACGGGTCTACCAATAAGAACTTTGTTTTCTAATAGGTTTGAGAGTTCTGTCATTCAGTTTTTTGACATATGTACAGCAGAGGGTTTACCATTTGTTATAATGGCTTCAATTTCGCTCGAAAATCGCATTAAAATAATTCAAATCTATTATAAAAATGGTGGATCCGTGAAAACCACATTTCGTAAAATTCGCGATATTTTTGGTCGTACTGATCGTCCTTCTGAGACTGCAATTGCGAATTTAGTGCGAAAATTTGAGTCCACTGGTTCAGTAGCAAACGTAACCACAACAACACGAGCTCGTGCAGGCCGCTCAACCGAAAATATTGCTGCAATAAGTGACAGTGTTGCAGAGGACCCAAATTTATCAGTTTCACGACGCAGTCAACAATTGGGCCTATCCACAATGACCACATGGCGAATTTTGAGAAAAGATTGGGCTCTAAAACCTTGTAAGGTCCAACTGGTGCAAGAATTAAAGCCAGCAGATCATTTTCAACGTCGTGCATTTGCTGATTGGATCATTGAACATGGTGCTGGTTTTTCTGAAAAAATAATCTTTTCGGACGAAGCTCATTTTCACTTAAATGGGTAAGTCAACAAGCAAAATTGTCGGATTTGGGCTTCTGAAAATCCAAGAACAGCTATTGAACAATCATTACATTCAACTCGTGTCACTGTATGGTGCGCTTTATGGGTAGAAGGCATCATTGGTCCACATTTTTTCGAAAATGAGGCTGGTGTGACCGTTACTGTCAATGGAGTGCGCTATAGAGACATGTTAACCAATTTTTTATGGCCTATTTTGGATGATATGGATGTGGAAGACTTGTGGTTTCAACAGGACGGAGCTACGTGTCGCACAGCCCAAGAAATAATCCCTTTATTGAAAACCAAATTTAATGGACGTCTAATTTCGCGAAGAGGTGATGTCAACTGGCCACCACGAAGCTGTGATTTAACGCCACTGGACTTCTTCTTGTGGGGCTATGTGAAAGATAATGTTTACGAGAATAATCCGCAAACAATTCAAGAGCTCAAAACCAATATCGAAGACGTCATCCATGAAATAGAACCACAATTATGCAGAAATGTGCTCGAAAATTTTGTTAAGAGGATCGACGTCTGCAAACGTAGTCGTGGTGGACATTTGCCTGATATTGTTTTTCATTCATAAATGGTAAAGTCTCTACAACATATTTCGATAAAGAATTACAGAATTTTCCTACAAAATGTGTGTTTCTTTTGAAATTTAAAAACAAAGTTCTTATTGGTAGACCCTGTATATGCCTACTTAGGTATACATATACTATATATTATTATACGAGTATATAATATATATTTTAATTTAATCTGGAGTTTTTCATACACTTTTAGTAGACCCAGAAGAAAATCAGCTAAGAAAAAGTGATGATACATGCAGAAAGAATAAAAACGTTTCATCTTGCATTCAAGAAGTGAGTACAAGAAACAATTTGAAATTTCATCATCTTCATCTTCAAGTGAAGATGAAAATTCGCAAGATGATGTTTAATAAAATATTATTAATAATAAGAATAAATAGAAAATTTAAAAATTATCTAACCCGCCTATGGAATATGCTTCTGTACCGCTGAAAGCAGCACGCGTTCTTCTGGAAGCTCCTTCCAGCAGGACAGATGCTTGGACGTTCTATCATTAATTGCCAACTCAAGCAGTTATTCCGGACCACTTTGTATAATAAGAAAAAAACAAAGATTTTTTTAATTAGTATCGCCAAAAATCGCAAACGTTATTCAAGAGCATCTAATCATTTTTAATTACTCGATTTCTTTCAGTATCTAGAGTCCAAGTTAAAACTCATTGCACCTATAGAAGTAAACAACAAAATTATTTATGAAATAAAAAAAATAAATTATTCGCGGGTCAAAGAAACAAATTGTTTAAAGTTTAAATTTTGTAGTAAATTCAAATTAACTCCAATAACCCTTTGGTCAATTTCTTTTGGGGGGAAAACTCTAAAATATCAGAAGTATAATTTCAGGACAAAATTGTTACGTGTTCCGGTAACAATTTTTCCTGCACACCCCCCAAAGATTAATCGCGATTATTAATAAAATTAGCCGAAACTCATATCCGTCGGAGCAGCAGCACAAAATCAGCCAGCCATTACGGAAAACAACGACAAAATCTAATCAAGAAAGCGCCGTGATAAACAATCGCATGTCATATTAGCAGTAACTCGATCAAGCATATGGTGCGTGCATCCTGCGAATCCTGCCAGGAGAGTCCTGCCGACGGGACCGGAGTAAACGCACGATTTATTTTATTCCGCCGACGCGATGCCTTACGACTCACGCACCGCCGATGACGCCAACACATATACGTCACATATAAATAATACAGATGAACAGTTTTATCGCCCCCGTTTAAAAAAAAAAAAAATACGACTCTTCGCTCAATTAACTACCTTGTGGAAAAAGCAACTCAAAAATTCTACAGCAACAAATGAACAATGTCTTCCTTTCATTGGTTAAGAAAGTAATTACCTTAAAGAGAGAGTGTGAGTTAGTCCTTTAGAAATCTGTGACGCCATCGAGCGTCGGTAAGGAAAAACCAAGACTTCAGGGGTCTGGAAGCAGGGCGAAGTAATTGATATAAATTAATGCTGGTGTCCCGGTAAATAATACAACTAACGAGATCACGCTTTCGCAACACTATTTTATATAAATGCGATTTAAGCTGAAGATAATTCAATAACTGCAGAACAATTAAATGCACTTGGGCGAATGGGTTGCCGTCTAAAAACGGAGTAGTCCTAATTCGATTTTGCTTCGCCGCCGTCGCACAAGTAACCACGGCACCTACAAAATCCAACTTGATTTCGTAAACAAGCGAATTAATGACGATTTCAATAAAGGATATTTCTTCCCTCCGGGGGCGAAATATTTACGCGGTTGAATTTTCCATGCGAGCCTCTGTGAACAGCGATCTAATATGTCGTGGAGCGCGATCGCATAAAATTCATCAAAGGGGATTGCATTGAATCGCATTTCTCAGTCCTAAGTCAATCGGGATTCCGACTTCACCTTCTTCATTACGCCGATAAAGAGCGCCATTTCCATACCCTTGCCGCGGGATTGCAGATGTCACAAATTACAATCAGCAGCACCCCTCAAACCCTTTACGCGAGCCAATTCAAAATTATTATAATGCGTTATTAAATTCATTAAAACTTTCAATTAAACCGTCTTTAATTGTTTAATTTAAATTGCGCTCGGGGGGAGGAAATTGTTAAGACTTGGCCGAAGAATTGTCACTGATTGTCGTCGGCAATGTTGGGCTCTGGTGCAAGTCCTCTCGGCATTATTGGTTGCGCAGAAGTGGGTTACCAAAAGTGGGAGAAGTATGAATAGCCTTAAGTGAGGCGGTGCCTGTCCAAGAAAAAACTTTTTCAAACTGTCATAAACTTAAGAAGAAGACCAAGTTAAAGTTAGTCTCCATATCGACCCAAATAAGAAAGAAGTAAACTAGTCAAGAACAAGAACAACTGATAAAGTTAAGTACTAACTATAGTTTGCTGGAAAGTTTCTCTGTCGCCGAAGTGAAAATTTAAGGAGTTCAAAACTACCTGAGTTCTATCGGTAACAACAAGAAACAAAGTTATGGATGTAGCAATTCTCCTACCTGGTGTTGAGAAATGTCTCAAAGAAGCGTCTTCTACCGGAGGCCGCTGGACGCAGGACTTGAACTTGGTCGTCGTGGTCTTAGAGTGAAGAGAACGCGTCGTGACGGACGTCGCCGATATCGCCCGAGCTAGGACGAGGGGAGGTACTGCACGTCTAGTCACTGCCGACGCCGAGCACACTTTGCGGCTCCTGAAGAGAACTTGGGGTGGACGCAGGAGCGGCCCGCCTGCCGAGCGACAAGGACCACCGGTCCAGGATACTATCGATTCAAAGAGGACGCCGAGAGAGACGGCCGGTGCACTTGCACTAGACGAATTGCTCCCTTCTACCGTTATATCAGCCATTTGCACCAGAAGTAAACATATTTACCAAATTTATATACGACACATTAAAAATCAACAAAAATGCCCTCACGTTCTCTCTACGCCACGTTACCGCCACTATAAATCTTCCAAAAAAAAAAAAAGAAAAAACTTCTGCACTGACCAACAGTAAATTTTTACAGTATTTTGCAGTTTACATAAAATTGTAGGACTGCAATGCTTCAAGAAGATAAAAACAGGTAATAACAGAAAATTAGAAAACATCTCCCTAGAAGAAGGATGTAAATACCTATAACTCTGGAAATGAAGTGAATCAAATGAGAAAAATTGATAATTCATGAACATGTGCGATACCTTTTAGTTTATAGACGATTTGCCGGAACTTTCCCTTATGTAATAGTTACGTTAGACCATTAGAGCATAGAAGATGAAACGAAAGGATCTCCTATGTGTTATACTTAGTTTCTTTTCTTTGGTATTAATACGTTGGAAGTTTTCATTTAATCGAGTTCTTTATTGGTTGTTCAAGTAAATCAGAGATTGGAAAGGGTTTTACGTACGTATAAATAAATAATAATAACAACAATAACAAAAAAAAAATCAAACAATATGCTTTTCCTTCTTTCGTTCGCTTTTTACCTTACATTTACGTATTAATTTCGCAATTTCAATTGCTTCTATTATATGGATATTTACTTCACTGCCTTTCCGCTGGACTCATTGCTTCTTATCGCACATGTAAGAAACCGGAATTTCTGCAAATCATTAAGAGCATCGCGTTTCTTTTTTTTTTTTTTTGTCAGATTAATTTCACAAAAATTTTGTAAAGTTTCTTCTTTTGTTTCGTTTTCTCTTTCGATTTTCTCGCATTCTTTCTTTTATTTTTCATTCTCCTTGTTCTTCAATGTATTGATTGTATATGATTGTTCATTTGTTTTCTTTTTGCTTATCGCATTTTTCGTTTCGTTCTTTTTGATTTGACCTTTCTTTTTTTCCTTTTGTCAGATTAATTTCAAACTTCGACTTTCTTTTGTTTTTCATTCACCTTATTCTTCAATATATTGATGTTCATTTGTTTTTGTTTCTTTTTGCTGGTCATAGTTTTAGCGGTTCGTTGATTTTGATTTGATCTTTTCTTTTTTCCTTCTCATCAGATTAATTTCATCAATTTAATTTTCTCCTTCGATTTTCTCTCGCATTCTTTCTTTTGTTTTTCTTACATCTTATTCTTCAATGTATGGACGTTCGAAAACAAGTGAACAAAATCATCGATTGTTCGGTTGTTTTCTTTCTGCTTGTCTTATTTTTCGCTTCGTTCTTTTTGATTTGACCTTTCTTTTTTTCTTTTTGTCAGATTAATTTCAAACGTCGACTTTCTTTTGTTTTTCTTGCACCAATATATTGATGTTCATTTGTTTTTTTTTCTTGTTTTGATTTGATCTTTTCATTTTTCTTTGTATCAGATTAATTCCACAAAAAAATTATAAAGTACGTTTCGTTTTCTCTTTCGATTTTCTCACATTCTTCTGGACAATCGCAAGCCTTCTTTTGTTTTTCATTCACCTTATTCCTCGTGTTACAAGTATGCGATGCATGTATCTACGTATCTTTTTGTTTTATTTATTATAATTTTTGCCTTCCATTGTTTTTCTTTGATAGATTAAGTTCATTCAAATTTTGTAAAGCTTCTTTTGTTTCGTTTTCTCTTTCGATTTTCTCACATTCTGCTGGACAATCGCGGGTCTTCTTTTGTTGAGGTACACAACGTGGACATCAAAGACCAACACACGTGGTAATAACTCTTCTATTTTGAATTAAAAATGTGATACAGCAAATACGTCAAAAACAGTGATAAAAAACTTGTTATGACAATTGATTAAATCATGGAACGGTACGATGGTACCCCGTGAGATTTCGACACGAAGGCTCGAATCAAGATTATTTCCTAACATCTTTTGTTTTTCATTCGCCTTATTCCTCGTGTTACAACGTATGCGATGCTTGTATCTACGTATCATTTGTTTTTTTTTTCTTTTTGTTTATAATAATTTTTGCCTTCCATTGTTTTTTTTTTTTGACAGATTAAGTTCACTCAAATTTTGTAAGTTTCTTCTTTTGCTTCGTTTTCTCTTTCGACTTTCTCGCACTTCGTTGGACAAACGTTGACCTTCTTTTGTTTTTCATTCACATTATTCTTCGATGTATTGATGTTCGAAAAAAATTGAACAAAATCATCGATTTTTTCAATTGTTTTTTTTTTTGCTTATCATATTTTTGCGTTTATTTATTTTGTATTTGACTTTCTTTTTTTTCTTTTTGTCAGATTAATTTCACAAAATTTTTTTTGAAGTTTCTTCTTTTGTTTCGTTTTCTGTTTCGATTTTCTCGCATTCTTTCTTTTGTTTTTCATTCACCTTATTCTTCAATGTATTGACATTCGAAAACAATTGAACAAAATCATCGATAGTTCATTTGTTTTCTTTTTGCTTATCTTATTTTTCGTTTCGTTTTTTCTTTTTTTTTTTTTGATTTGACCTTTCTTTTTTTTTCCTTTTGTCAGATTAATTTCAAACGTCGACTTTCTTTTGTTTTTCATTCACCTTATCCTTCAATATATTGATGTTCATTTGTTTTTTTTTGTTTTGATTTGATCTTTTCATTTTTCTTTTTATCAGATTAATTCCACAAAAAATTTATAAAGTGTTTCGTTTTCTCTTTCGATTTTCTCACATTCTTCTGGACAATCGCAAGCCTTCTTTTGTTTTTCATTCACCTTATTCCTCGTGTTACAAGTATGCGATGCATGTATCTACGTATCTTTTTGTTTTATTTATTATAATTTTTGCCTTGCATTGTTTTTCTTTGATAGATTAAGTTCATTCAAATTTTGTAAAGCTTCTTCTTTTGTTTCGTTTTCTCTTTCGATTTTCTCGCATTCTTTCTTTTGTTTTTCTTTCACCTTATTCTTCAATGTATAGACGTTCGAAAACAACTGAACAAAATCATCGATTGTTCGGTTGTTTTCTTTTTGCTTGTCTTATTTTTCGCTTCGTTCTTTTTGATTTGACCTTTCGTTTTTTCTTTTGTCAGATTAATTTCAAACGTCGACTTTCTTTTGTTTTTCATTCACCTTATTCTTCAATATGTTGATGTTCATTAGTTGTTTTTTTTTGTTTTGATTTGATCTTTTCTTTTTTTCTTTTTATCAGATTAATTCCACAAGAATTTTGTAAATTGCGTTTTGTTTTCTCTTTCAATTTTCTCACATTCTTCTTTTGTTTCGTTTTTTCTTTCGATTTTCTCGAATTTTTTCTTTTGTTTTCCATTCACCTTATTGACGTTCGAAAACAATTGAACAATTCATTTGCTTTTTTTTTACTTATCGTATTTTTCATTTGACCTTTCTTGTTTCCTTTTGTCAGATTGATTTCAAACGTCGACTTTCTTTTGTTTTTCATTCACCTTATTCTGCAATATATTGATGTTCATTTGTTTTTTTTATTGGTCATAGTTTTAGCGTTTCGTTGTTTTTAATTTGATCTTTTCTTTTTTTTTCCTTTTTATCATATTAATTCCACAAAAATTTTATAAAGTATGTTCGTTTTCTCTTTCGATTTTTTCACATTTCGCTGGACAGTCGCGGGCCTTCTTTTGTTTTTCATTCGCCTTATTCCTCGTGTTACAACGTATGCGATGCATGTATCTACGTATCATTTGTTTTTTTTCCCCTTTTGCTTATCATAATTTTTGCCTTCCATTGTTTTTTTTTTTTGACAGATTAAGTTCACTCAAATTTTGTAAAGTTTCTTCTTTGCTTCGTTTTCTCTTTCGACTTTCTCGCAATTCGTTGGACAAATGTCGACCTTCTTTTGTTTTTCATTCACATTATTCTTCGATGTATTGACATGTTCGAAAACAATTGAACAAAATCATTGATTTTTCACTTGTTTTTTTTTGCTTATCATATTTTTGCGTTTATTTATTTTTAATTTGACTTTCTTTTTTTGTCAGATTAATTAATTAAGTTCCTTCTTTTGTTTCGTTTTCTCTTTCGATTTTCTCGCATTCTTTCTTTTGTTTTTCATTCACCTTATTCTTCAATATATTGATGTTCATTTGTTTTTTTTATTTGATTTTTTTCTTTTTATCAGATTAATTTCACAAAAATTTTGTAAAGTGTGTTTCCGCTAGACAATCGCGGACCTTCTTTTGTTTTTCATTCACTTTATTCCTCGTGTTACAGCGTATGCGAGGTATATATCTACGTATCATTTGTTTTTCCCTTTTGCTTATCATAATTTTTGCCTTCCATTGTTTTTTTTTTGACAGATTAAGTTCACTAAAATTTTGTAAAGTTTCTTCTTTTGTTTCGTTTTCTCTTTCGATTTTCTCGCAGTCTTTCTTTTGTTTTCCATTCACCTTATTCTTCAATATATTGATGTTCATTTGTTTTTTTTTTATTGCTGGTCATAGTTTTAGCGTTTCGTTGTTTTCGATTTGATCTTTTCTTTTTTTCTTTTTATCAGATTCATTGTACAAAAATTTTGTAAAGTGTGTTTCGTTTTCTCTTTCGATTTTCTCACATTCTTCTGGACAATTGCGGGCCTTCTTTTGTTTTTCATTCACCTTATTCCTCGAGTTACAACGTATGCGAATCTACGTATCATTTGTTTTTTTTTCCTCTTTTGCTTATCATAATTTTTGGTCTTCCATTGTTTTTTTTTTGACAGATTAATTCACTCAAATTTTGTAAAGTTTCTTCTTTTGTTTCGTTTTCTCTTTCGACTTTCTCGCATTTCGTTGGACAAACGTCGACCTTCTTTTGTTTTTCATTTGCATTATTCTTTGATGTATTGATGTTCGAAAACAATTGAACAAAATCATCGATTTTTTCTTTTTTTTTTGCTTATCATGTTTTTGCGTTTATTTATTTTGAATTTCACTCTTTTTTTTGTCAGATTAATATCACAAAAATTGTGTGAAGTTTCTTCTTTTGTTTCGTTGTCTCTTTCGATTTTCTCGCAGATATAATTTACACAATTCTTGCATAGGTATGTAATACTACGAATTGAATAATAATTTTCGCTATTGCATAAGTGAAAAAAAAAGTCAAAACATATTATCTTTAGCACCAACATACATTTCGAAAACACCTGTGATCAAATGAAACTTAACGTAATGGTATTTAATGAAAATAAGGACACACTCGCGCACAGATAACAAATTACCTTCAAATCCCATCCCATTATTAAATAAAAATTACACGCCCTGGTGCTTCAGATATTTCCACGCTTTTCATTCAGCAGACTTTGACTTATTGGATCTTGTGCTAACAATGCTAAGCTGAAAGGGTTGGGCAGCGTCAGATGCGCCTTGGACAGAATCTATTAAGAGGATTAGGCCCAATGAAGCCATCGTCCGCTTCGCGCTCCACATGTATACCAAAGAGTTAGGCTTCTTCTTCATTATCTGCGGTTGCTAGTCGCTTTTGATTTTACTAGTCCTTTATTCCTCGACGTCGGCCGACGCTCGCATAAAGACCGTAATATCAAAAATTTTAAGTATGTTGTTGTGCGTCCGCAGGAGAGTTCGCTAATTAACTTTTTCTAAACTTCACAATACGTGCAGCGCGGCGGTCAATTTTTTTTATTATTAAAATAGATTATCATTTGTAGGGTATCAGGTATAATATAAAAGTTATTAGAGATTATCTTTTTTAATTATTATAAGTATGTTCGGGTGAAAATTAAATTACTCCAATGGATTCATCTAACTTAATCGTTTTTATGATAATAGTATTCCTAGAATTTAAAGCAGAAAGCAGTGACGTATTCGTAAAGCGCTGTAGTCTCCTGTTCGTGTTAAAAAGCTTCTCTTGAACTTTATCCAACAATCCAGAAAGAGCTGATGCCTTGATTTGAAGTCTTCTGAGAGCTTTCTAACAATAAACTCACTTTGAGAAGACAACAATCCGTATTAAAGAATTTTTCTTGGTTTTATGATAGCTTGATTTGAAGACATCTTGAAGCTTACTAGAATAAGCCGCATTAAAGATTTGTTGGTGTTTCTAATCCAGAAAAGCCTGAAGGGCACTGAGGGCTTGCTTTAAAAACAACTTGAAGCTGTTAGAAAAGACCCAACAAGAGTCGATTACAATTGCAATGATAACTGGTTGGAGATGGAATTGATTTTAGGAACTGTTCATGTTAAAAAGCTTCTCTTGAATTTTATCCAACAATCCAGAAAGCTGGAGGCCTTGATTTGAAGTCCCCTTGGAGCTATTTAACAAGAAACTTATTTTGAGAAGGCAACAATCCGTATAAAAAAAATTTTCTTGGTTTTACGTCAGCTTGGTTTGAAGACATTTTGAAGCTACCAAATCATCGCTTTCCAGAACAAACCTTATTAAAAATGGAATTGATTTTGGGAACTGTCCATGTTAATAAAAAGCTTCTTCTGAATTTTATCCAACAATCAAAAAAGAGCTAAGGCCTTGATTTCAACAATCCAGAAAGAGTTGAGGCCTTGATTTAAAGTCTCCTTGAAGCAATTTACTTACAGAACAAGCAGTATTAAAGATTTGTTGGTGTATTTTATCCAGAAAAATTTGAAGGACACTGACCACCTGGTTAGAAGACAACTTGAAGCTGTTATAAAAAGACCTACAAGATTGTCTATTACCATTGCAGTGGTACGTGAATAGAGATGGAATTAATTTTGAGAGCTGAACATGTTAAAAGCTTCTCCTGAACTTTATCCAACAATCCAGAAAGAGCTGAGGCCTTGATTTGGAGTCCCCTTGGAGTTACTTAACTAGAAACTAGAAACTCACTTTGCGAAAACAACATTCCGTATTAAAGATTGGTTTTGTGTCAGCTTGGTTTGAAGACATCTTAAAGCTACGAAGTCATTGTCCATGTTAAAAAGCTTCTGCTGAACTTTATCCAATAATTCAGAAAGAGTTGAGGCCCTTGACTATTTAACAATAATTTTTCTATGATTTATGTCAGCTTGGCTTAAAGACGTCTTAAAGCTACGAAATCATTACTTTAGAGCTAACCTTATTAGAAATGGAATTGATTTTGGGAACTGTCCATGTTAAAAAGCTTTTCTTGGACTTTATCCAATAATCCAGAAGGATTCGAGGCCTTGATTTGAAGTCCCCTCAGAGCTATTTCACTAGAAACTCACTTTGAGAAGACAACATTCCGTATTAAAGATTGGTTTTGTGTTGGCTTGGTTTGAAGACATCTTGAAGCTACGAAGTCATTGCCTTATTAAAGATGGAATTGATTTTGGGAACTGTCCATGTTAAAAACCTTCTCCTGGACTTTATCCAACATTCCAGAAAGAGTTAAGGCCTTGGTTTGAAGTGCCCTTGGAGCTATTTAACTATAATTTTTCTTGGATTTATATCAGTTTAGTTTAAAGACATCTTGAAACTACAAAACCATTGCTTTAGAGCTAACTTTATTGAAGATGGAATTGATTTTGGGAACCGTCCATGTTAAAAAGCTTCTCCTGAACTTTATCCAACAATCCAGAAAGAGTTAAGGCCTTGGTTTGAAGTCCCCTTCGAGCTATTTAACAATAATTTTTCGTGGTTTTATGTCAGCTTGGTTTAAAGACATCTTGAAGCTACGAAATCATTGCTTTAGAGCTAACCTTATTAAAGATGGAATTGATTTTGGGAATTGTTTATGTTAAAAACTTCTCTTGAACTTAATCCAACAATCCAGAAAGAGTTGGGGCTTTAATTTGAAGTCCTTTTGGAGCTATTTAACAAGAAATTTTCTTGTCTTTATGTTAGCTTGCTTTGAAGTCATTTTGAAGCTACGAAGTCATTGCGTTCCAGAACAAACCTTATTAAAGGTGGAATTGATTTTGGGAACTGTCCAAGTTATAAAGCTTTTCCTGAACTTTGTCCAACAATCCAGAAAGAGTTGAGGACTTGGTTTGAAGTCCCCTTGAAGCTATTTAACTATAATTTTTCTTGGATTTATGTCGGCTTGGATTAAAGACATCTTGACGCTACGAAATCATTACTTTCCAGAGCAAACCTTATTAAAGATGTAACTGATTTTGGGAACTGTCTATTTTAAAAAACTTCTCCTGAATTTTATCCAGCCAGCCCAGAAAGAGCTAAGGTTTTCATTTAAAGTCATCTTGAAGCTACCAAAGGAAGACGAAATTGTCAGTCAAAGTAGTAGCCAGATAAAAAGAAACTGATTTTGAAAACAAGCCTGAAAGGGTGCTTAAAGCTTTGTTTAAAAATATTCTGAAACTTTTAGAGAAAGGCTACTAAATTATCAGCTACAACAGACGCAGCAATTATAGTGATAGGTAAATGGTTTTCATCGCAAAATAAAGACAAAAAACAACTCGTCACTGTTAAAGTCCCTAAGTGTTCTGTTCTAGTTCTATTTCGTATTAAAATAACTAATTCAAATAATGAAAGTAAAAAAGCAAATTGAATTTTAGCAGTGAATTTAACTTTCCATAAATAACAACTTCTTACGACCTTTTCCGAGCATGAAAAGCTCGGTCTTTCTAAAAACCTGATTGACCTACTTCATTGCACGTAAAAAGAAAAAAAATTAACATGACAGATCCAGTAAAATGTCTAAAACGAAACGCGATCATTTATTGCGAATAGATCACCTAAAACGTCCTGCGAGCTTTCCAAGCTCGAAGTGGTGCTCCTCTCACGAAAGCGGACCCACACTGAAATGTGGACCGCGCATCCTCCAACCCTTCCAGCGTTTGCCCCGTATTCCACGCCCCGGCCACTAGGCTTACTAACTTACTTTTTTCTTCCTTTTTAACGGCAAACTTTTCCCCAGCACATATACGTTTAAGCTCATTTTTTCCAGCCGGATGTATCCGCTGCGCGATAACCCGCCTGAAATATAAATATTCCGCTGCTGCGAATTCGTGGAATATCTTGCGTAAGCGCCCCGTGTACACGTCCGTTCGTTTTTACCACCTTCGAAACGAACTACACGAAATCATGCACGGTACTGGAATACCATCGCGTGACGCGAACGAACATGTAATGCTCGGGATAATTTGCGAACGAAGAGAAAAACTAAGAGAGGGTTGAGATTATTCAGAAAGTAATAAAGGAAAGGTATACTTATTAAGTTCTATGGTCTTCGAGAAAGAAACACAGAAAATCATTCAAGGTGCATACATGTACAGGGTGTGATCACTTTTTGGTTGTGTGTTGTACTTGCACTTTCCATCTCATTGAGTTGATTCTCTCGTATCTGTAGCAACCGTAAGATCTGTAAGCCTGTAACTCAATTATTAAAAAGTGGAATCTTGAAGTTCTTAGTATGATACGACTTCTTGTGAGTCTCTAAGATAATACCACAGAGACTTACGAGTAATCCTAGAGACTACGAGAAATCATATCTTAAACAGAACTTCAAAATTCCAAAATTGAGTTAAAGGTTTACAGATCTTACGGATACGAGCAGATTCATTTAATATGATTAATTTAATTTAATTTAATTAATTTTCAATTGAAATAGACCATATTATGTTTACACTAGGTGTTGGAAATAAGCTTCACCCACTTGTATGCAAACTGGGCTCTTTTTTCAACTCCATTAATGACTTGTTGCAGCAGGTCATGCATTCCAACACGAAAGCTTTTTGAGTTTCATTGAGGATCATTGTGAATCTTTTAATAAAATCTCACCCTCAATTAAACCAATCAAAATTTATTTGACGGTCGTTTTTTATGACGTATAAAATAGTGGTTCAAGATTAAATGTGACTAATTGAAACACCTTTCGCAGATGTTCAAATAGAAACCAAAAAACCGTTTCTAAAATGCATATTCCAAAAAAAGAAGGTACAATGGTAATGGTAAACCACTAGAAGAAAATAAACTTTGGTTAATATTAATTTAGTCGAGTAAAGTGAAATTTGAAATAATCGAATTCATTCTAGTTTTCTGCACAAATGTTAAAGTATTGATAAATAAAAATCGATAGAAAAACAACCTACGCTGTTCAGTTATTGATTAACATTTTAAGATGTTGCGCACGCGAGCCAAAACAAAAGTTATTTAAATCTTATTTGATCCGCATCTTCACTGTTTGTATTCCGAATTCTTTCTACATAAATCCTGGGGTAAGTGATCGGTTAGCACCGACCCCAGTTCAGGGATTTTTCTACCCCGGGAGTCGTGACGCCAATCTCTTTCGCAGATTTATGAATGTAATCGCAAGAGTAACAAGTAAGATTCTTGCAAAGTCGGCAGGACTCTAAAGGACTGCCTTATATTTATCTTGGTATAAAACCTATTATAAAAAAAAAGACTTTTTTGTTACGTAGATTAATTTTCGAATTCTATTTTAATCTGCACGTACATAAACAAAGTAAATTCGTCAAGACAAAAAAAAATCATTTCTTTTTTTAATTTATTCTAACAAGCGCATATTTCTGAGTTTAATATTTCAATAGGTGTAGATTTTTTTGAACTTGTAGTAAAAAAGCCCCGAGTACATCCCGGGCACAATAAGGGTTGCCCATAAAACCAACCGAGGGCGTCATAATCTATTAATGATAAATCTCCTCCGCGTTTCCGTATTCCGTGGCGCGAGGTCCGTCCATTGTGAAGGTAACTAATTTTCAATTTCAATCTCCCCGTTCCCTCATAGTCGCGGAGGCCGAGACAGTCTGTCGCACACCAGGCTTACATTATTCATGAAAACTGCAACGTGTACTCCACATTTATATCTCGTAAAGATCCCAGCTTCATACGGGGATAATACAGGAAGGATATCACTATCAATCATACGTGGAGTGACACGATCGCGTTTCTGATTTGGTAGCGATTCCCTGTTTTGTTATTAATACACGCTATTTTATCTTGTGTGTGAAATTAAAAAAAAAAAAGAAATTATTGACGACCATCTTTTTTATGCTTACGTGATGATAGAAAATATTCACAGAGGTAATTACTAAATCACGTCAAAATTTCTTTTAGAATTGGAATGCATTTAACCGTTTCTAAAATATGTGAAAATCATCATAAAAAGTGTTTCAATTAAGCCATAGGAAAAAATACGTTTAATCCTGAAACTTACTATACCATACATCATAAAAAAGAAACGTCATATAGATTTTGATTGGATTAGTTATGTGTGAAATTTCATTGAATATTTTACAATGGTCTTCAATGTAACTCAAAAAGCTTTCATGTGGGAAGAAGAAAGCAAATTAAAAAAAAACAGTTACTTGAACTGGCCCAGTTAATAAGAAATGAATAAAGAAAACTCGTCCATCATGAAATTTGGCTGGAACACATTTTCTAGCGGTTAAATCAAGACACCAAACAAATATAAAAAAAGAGGAAAACATAAATAAAAAAAGTGAAATACAGAAGAACTAAATTAACGAAACAATATCTATTTAAGGGAAGTAAATATAAAACGATATTAGAAAAAGAATGAACAAAATTCGAACTAGAAAATTAAAAAAGTACTTTGTGAGATGAAAAGAAGGAAAATGCAAGAGGCAATGAGGCAACAGAACCAAGAAAAAAGGAGAACAGATAAAACTTGGGTACATGAAAATGAATATTTATGAAAAGAAACAGAAAAGGCTAGCAGCAAAAGAATAAAAACCACACACTCACCCGCATATGACAACTGCTCTGCGAACTTCCGAAATTGTTTTTCTTACTATACTATTAGCAAATAATGTTGTAACTGATTGAGTTTTATGAAATGTAAAAAACTTAAGAGGTTGAAATGGAGTATAAGCTTTCTAAAAACGCATATAACAAAAGACGAAAGTGTTGAGAATAGGAAAAAACGAGGAGAGAGTAAAAATTGACACATAGAACAAACAGGGACATTCAAGTATTTGGGAGTAAATATACGCAAAGACGGAAAGGATGATATAGAAATAAACAGTAGAATAGAAAATACGACGAAGATATACTATGCACTAAACAACACTACCATAAGAAAGAACGAAAAATCGGAGAAAACAAAAATAAAAGTGTTCAAACCTATCCTAACATATGAATGTGAAAGTTGGATTGTAAACAAAAAATAGAGATGAACTACTTGGAGACGGTGAAAGGAGTTACCCAAGAAGACAAAATAAGAAATGAGTTGATAAGGCAGGAATTGAAGTTAGAACCTATTTTGAATGAAGAGACCAAGAGGAAGACATGGGACGATATAAGAGAAGAACCGAGGAATTGAATGGAACGAAGGAAAACGAAAGGTAAAAAATCAGAAGGATTGGGCAAGGTTTATTCATAAATAGGGATTTATTTGCAACTTAATTGTTAAATGATTAGGATTATAATACGTGTGCGAAAAGTTTTCCCATCTAGTGTGTTGCTCTCATTTTTTCGCATGTTCACGCATCTTCCTTACTTGATCAGTAAACGCCAAATTGATATTTAACCTTAAGATAACGTCAACAGAAAATCATAACCAATAATTACGATTTCTTACGTATTTGGAACCAAACAAAATAAAATATTGAAAATAACGTTGAACACGAATTCACAACAGATGTTGAAAATGGTCTCCGTCTTCTTCGAGGCATTTTCTAACTCTTCTGCGACATCCGTTAATAATTGTTTATTTCATCACACTTTTCGATGATTCTTTGGGTAAGTTCCTGTAAATCATTAACGGGCGTTTTAAAAGTGAATTTTTCAAGTAGGACCAAACAAAGAAATCCAAAGGATTAGATCGCAAGATCGCGAAGGCCATATTTCTGCTAATTATCCGACCTCCAAAAAACTCTTGAATAACAATAACCATAACAATAAATCATATATAACTTTAGTATTTTATTTTTAACTTGGTATTAATCTAGCATTGTTGATACTGCGAAACACTAATACACTGCAACATCCTTTTTACAAAAGAAAATCAAAGTACAGTAGAACCTCGATTATCCGACCTAACGTGGGCCAGTTCTCCCTAGAATAATCCAAAATAAAATAAAAATTTAGAGTTTCGAATAAGATCTTGTTTCTTGTTAGGGTTTCTCTTCGCTCTTTAACTCTTCTGTGCTTATTATTCATAAGCTCGTTTGCTATACGAGGGTCAAACTGAATTTATTGGGAATAAAAAACACGGTTAATATTATATATTTAACGTAACTCCAACAACTAAACTTCAAATGAGAGATAAAGAGTTGCTCTAAATAACACTGTACGTCCCATTAGATTTTTTTATTCTCAATAAATTCAGCTTTACCCTCGTATGTTGCAAATATCAAAAACGCCATCCTACGCCTTTACAAAATGTAACAACGGTATTCCCCAAATTCTCCGTATGTCATAAGTGGTTTCCCTAACTATGTTTTTGTAAACTTGGATTATATGGAAGACGAGGCCGGATAAAGCAGAATCTAAGAAATTATTTTGATGGAATAATCGGATTAATCGAGGTTTCACTGTATGTAGAATTTATTGTAAATTATTTCAAGTCAAATGATTGGAGGTACTCCGTTGAAGTATTTTTCTTACTCTAATCTTTATTTCTCTTTTTTCTTTTTACTGTTATTTCAATTTCCAACATTTATTTCAATGCAGAGTGCAATCATGAGATGTCGCCAGTTTTCACTTCTCAGTTGTAAGTAGGGTGTAAAAAATGGGCCCGTTGGCATCGAAAATAATGTAAATACACAAGACGTTTTGAAGTAGATGAGTGAGACACGAAATACGTTAAAAATCGTGAGTGACAAAGATGGGATTACACGCCCAAGTTGCCCTCGGAGGTATAGTTTATAAACCCAGCAACCAATGATAAGTGTTATAGTGTGATTGCCAAGAACTTTGTACTGTGCAAATTGATTAAAATCTAACACACTCAACAGGAAGACACTTTTAACTTATGATGAATCCATCAACTTTTTAAATGACATTGACGTTTTCGTTCGCGAGTATACCTCAAAATATTCTCAAATTAAAAAAAAAAAAATGTTACAGTTAATGCAATTTCATTATTTTTTCCTTGCTCTTCAAATCTTTACTTCTCCTTAAACCAAGTGGATAGTAATGGGCAATAAAAAAAATAATGTAAGAGGTAGGAAGTCTATTTGTGTGAAATTATTTTTCCTCCTGCTTCATCCTCTCGATTATCTTTACGTCCATTAAGGCGTCGCGTCGGACTAGAGTTGGCAATTGCTGATTTATTCATTTCTTCCATTACTTCACCGCTTCAGTTTTATCAGAGTTGTACCTCACTAATGCAGTGAAAAAATAAACTCAGCTTAACTTTGTCACTTAGGCCCAGTTGTACAATTTCTGCTTAACTTTAAGCCAGAGCTTAAACCTTTGACAACAATGGTTGAAATAATCGTTGCTATGGGAATTGTACAACTGGACCTTAGAATGTTGTGAAAGCTGGAATTGTAACGGGTCTTCAAACAAAAAAAAATACCTCGAGTTAACCTTGGAAAAAAGTCGTATGTCAATTACATGTCAAAAACGGATAGACATTTGATTAACCTCAAAATGTACGCACGTGGACAAGATCTAGCTTTTAATCATTAATTTCAGTTGTTAGAAGACACATACTCGTTGCTGGAAAGTGGCCAACGCAAAAAGATATTTTGAAAGTAATATTTTCGTTATTAAAAGAGCATATTAAAATAAATTGATTGACTTCACATCCTTCGCCCAACCTAAATTCCTCAGTTTGACAGTTTTCGCGATAATTACTGTAGCTATACAGTTTAATCTGCGATACGTACTTTTGTTAACTCCAAGGTTAACTCGAGGTATGTTTTTGTTGAAGACCCTTTATAACTGGGTCCAATGTCATATTATAAACGACATTGAAAGGTGTTTGGAGTATTGTCACTTTGTTTCTCATGTGTTAGGTCTTCCTCGGTCTTCTCCTTTTCCTTTTTCTCTCTTTGCTAGATTCTAATATTTTTCAAAAATATTTGTGTAAGATATTAACATAATTTTTCCTAGCTATTACCAACTATATAAGTTACTCCTATTGAGGAGACGCCTAGCTACTGGTTCATAAAAAATCCACATTTCTTTAGTCTATACTTTTTAAAGTTGAAGAAGAGTAACACAAGAGGAAAAGATCTAAAAGGAAAAAGACACAATTTCGACTAGAATGTTGTGGTACTCGTGCAGTAAAACTATTAGCTAGGCATCCTCGTATTGAAGGGTTGGCGTGCATTCCATTTAAGATTAAATTATAGCGATCTTTGATCGTGTTAAAATCTCCTGGCACAGGGATTTCAATTTTAATGTCAACTCCTTTTACATCAAACATGACAAACTTTCGAAGCTCCAGAAGTTTATAAGTTGGGCGGCATATAGAATTTCGCAGTGAATTATTTCGAGGCACATGCAGACGTCTGAAGTAATAGATTAAGAAATAAGAACAGTCACGTGAAACGTCTGATGAAATGTATCTCGTGTCTTCAGGACCCTGGAATGTTCCGTTCGTTCGTTCGTTCGTTCGTTCGTTCGCTGCTTCGCTTTGACGGAAGAATTAGCTAAAGAACCCGCCCTCGAGCATATCGTGTTGAACCTTTATTATTTGCGAGTCCCTGTTAATAATGTTTCATTTGCATTTTCACTAAAGGTGACGGTACTCTAATGCTTACATTAATCAATTCTTGGTAAGTATTTGCGTGTTTTTTTTTAAACGGAATATTCACGTGCGATTAAAGTATTTTAAGAGTCGAGCAAGATTGGCAATACTACGCGCACTTAAAAATTCATTTTCTTTACAAATTCGGCAATGTCTCAGCGTGTTACATCCCTTGCTAATAATATATCGTACTTTCACGTTAAGTATAACTTAACCGGTGAAGGATCTGTAATAGAAACAACTTTCTGAAAATATAATAATATAGACTTAGAGGCGGAAGCTCGGGGCCATGGTAACTGATACGTTACAACTCTTCAAGTGTTAAGGCGCTCTTAATGAAGCTCGGTTTAATATAGTCGCTATTATCCCCCAAATAAAAGTACTACAATATAAACGTAGCATACCATAAATATTGCTTTCCCTCCTCCTCCAGGCCCTTAATAAATTTATGCCAAGACTTAAAAAGACCACAAAAACATAATTTTTTTTAACAAAATATGAAATACCTCGACACGGCCAAGCATTCATAGTATAGATTGTTTATAATGCATTAATTGAATTGTCTTATAAGAACGGACCCCCTAAAAACTTCCATTCCGGAAATCCGTTTAATTTGAAGCAGTCGCATAGTGAAATCTGGCGCGGCGATCCTTTCAGCGTGAGGAGCATGTGCTCTCTTGACCAGAGGACTCAATTGAGTTCTGATTTGCATGAAATAACGAGACCAGGGCCGCAATCTCACGGCCGGGCACGTGACCCGGACCCTGATAACAGCCCGATAACGCCTCTTATCAAAGAGAAAAGTGGCTTCACGTGCGCCGCCTCCCGCACCCACACATACAACAGACACATTCCTGGAAATCTGATTTCGTGTCGATACCCAGATAAAGAAACACGTACGTACGTGGCTGGAGGTGTAATAACGCCGTTTAGGCCCTGTCTTAATTAGCTGGAAGGCTCCACGTTAAATATAATTTTATGCTTAATTATATCGAAGGGTAGATCCGTGAGATATGTGTCTGCTTCGTAATGGAAGTCTAACAATGCGATTTTTTATGAATAATTTATATCAATTTTGTATATTATTAATTAAATCATCAGTTGATATGATCGACCAACCCCCAGCATTTCGTAAATTGGTAATTCATTATTTTTTCTTGTTGCTTATTCATGTGTGCCCATTTAATTTCCTTAGCCTTTGGATTTGTGCTGTGGCAAGCCCTACGCTATAAATTTCGCTGATCTTAACATCTTAGTCTCGATTGCTTTATATTTTGATTTCTTATTCATCCACTTAGTTGCATCTTTTATAATAGTATTATCTCCTTCTTTACGCTGGGCGTTAGCTTGGATCAAAAAAAATCAAAAACTTTTGGTCTCCTAAATGTAATCGTAAAAACTCACATCAAAATGCAACTAAAAAATAAATATTCGTGCATCCAAAGTAAGTAAAAGATTTGTTTTGGTTTTCGCCAGAACAGTTCATGCGCAGAACGAAAAAGCGAATCCTTTCTTGTGCTGCGCATGCTCCTGATGGTTCTAGGATTGTTCCTGCGAAAACCAGAACAAGCCTAATGTCATTTATTGAGTGTTTACGTCGGTTTTGCGAAAGTAAATTTTTTTGTTAAATTAAAGTTTCAAATAAACGAAAAAATAAACGTCTGACAACACTGCACCAAACCATAAGGCCGCAATGTTTCTATTACTTCCTATGGAACCGATTTAAACAACTTTACACCTCGTATACATCGTGTCTACTTTAATAAAATGCTGAAATCCTTTAAATTTTTTTCTGTTACCAATTTTGAACATCAGTTACGCTTTTATTTATTGAATAATTCATATCAAATCATCAAACTAACATTTTTTCTATTTACACATTATTTATTAAGTTATAATTATCCTCAAAAAAATATAGATATATGCACAGTGAGTATGATGGAGATCGCCAATTCAGAACCAATTGACCATTACATTTAAGTTTCTATTAATAAAGTCATTATTATTATATTATGTACCTATAGTTAACCATGGTCAATAAATTATTATTATGACTGTGAATTCCTGCGTAAACAATGTTAGGGTGAGTACCAACGTCATAGTCATAAAAAATGTTTTTTTCTACAACAAAAGTTCTTTTAACGCACTAGGGCGTAAAGTAAAATGTAAAATGGGTTTCATTCATGTTTTCAAAGCATTTTATAACCTAAATGTGGATTAAAATAAAGTAGAAAACAGAAATATTGTAATTATTCACATAAATAAAGCAGAAAACAAATTTTTAACGTGCAATAGTATATTTAAATTACTTAGTGACGTTTCACTGGACTGACTGTTCGCTTTGTCAAAGTGAATAACGGCGCCTATAAATAATTAAAAAGAAATTCTGTTCCCACATAACAAACAAAATTTGAAATCTGTTCGGTTCTAGAAAATATATTCTATACAACACGTGTGTAAACGTATTTCTTGCTTTACAAACTAGTTGCATAATAGTATATTACGTGATAAGTGCGGTAACAAACTTTTTACAGATGAGTGCCGATATTACACACGGCACGAATTTGTGAATTTTGTTAACGCACGAATAACGTATGCTATTTTTTGCACGAATTTTATAAAGAAAAAGTAATTTTATCCTTGCTTCTTTTGAACTACCGACGACGACGCACTTTATAGGAATGAAAATTTTTAACTAGAAGACCAAGTAGATGAAATGTACAAAGCACGCTCGTAGCTCCAAATGACATTCAAGATGTTTGTCATTTCGAATTTTCAACTACAATTTTTTTTTGTTCTGGAGGAGTTTCTGCTATAATAATGATGTAAAGTGATTTCTCGTAAATGAAATTATGTGCCTATGCAAATGATTTTGTAGGAAAATGCTGTACTGACCCAGTGTCTTTGCTACATTTTTGAAACACTTGTGCGTAATTCGAATGTTTAGGTAGGTGCATTAGCGTAGGGTAGAGACACCATTTGTGGCCACTTTAAGCAAATCTGCAGTTGAAGAAAATAAACAAGAGAATTAAATTAGCAGCAGATCACTTTCATTTATACATGTCTTGAACCGGCTCTTTATGTTTTTCAGTTTTGCTACTGTTTGTTAAAACTTCCAAAAATTGTGTAACTGGCAATATAGAAAGTGTTAGGAAAGAGTTTATACATGTATTTCGGCCTTATTGGGCCTCATCAGAACTCTGTACCTTAAAAAAAATTTAGTTTATTAAAAAATTTAGAAAAACAAGTATAAACTCTTTCCTAACACTTCCTATATTGCTAGTTACGCAATTTTAGTTAATTTTCATAATTTCCATCTGGCAAGAAAACTCGATTTTATATTTATTTTGTTAAAATTTCCGTAATTTAATTATTATGGCAACAGGTGCGATTTCACCATTTTTGGCCACTTTGTTCCTAAACTGGCCTTTTCTAATACCATTTGTGGCCACCCTTTTCTTTTTCCTTTCTTTTTGCATAATTTATTAAAATTAGGAGATATTGGTGACTAATAGAAAAATATTTGAGAATGTTCCTGACATTAAATTCTCTTTATTGTACAGTGAGCCTCAAAAGTCTGGAATGAAATTCCTAATTTGTCATTTGTTTTCGAATAATGAAAATAGAAAACAAAATTTTGAAAATAAATATATTCAAAATATTTATTACAAGAACAAAATAAACAAAATATTTATTACAAGAACAACAAAATATTTTCTAAATCATTTCTGAAAACCGAGATTCGTGCGCTTGTTTTTTTCCTGATTTTCTCTTATTCAATTTATTAGTTCTTTTTTCTGCTTCTAATTCTTTTGGAAGCCGTTTTAAAATGAAGTTCATCCATTCATTTTTTAAAATTAGGAATGTCAAAGTTTTTTATGTCACGTCCATGTTGAATTCTAAATATTCTAACTGCTGATTTCCATTTTGCCTTCAAAGGGAAAAAGAAACTCACATCTAATGGTTGGAGTATGTGGGTCGTATTCGGATACAAGCATATTAATATAATTTGGTTTTCCTGACACAGTTTGAGATGCATGCCCGTCTAAAAAGACTATTATAGGAAATGCTGCTTCAATTTTTGCTAGAAAGGGTACGAATACTTTTGCAAAATATTCAAAAAAGCAAGTAGAATTCATCCACCCTTTAGCAGATTTTCCGATTCCCCAGTTTGGTGGTGCTACTTTTTCTGGTAACCTGTCATATTTACATACAGTTAAAGGGTTTGCAAATTGGCCGCCAGCATTAACTGCAAATAATGTCGCGATGTTTTCTTTGTCAGAGTTGGAGCACATGCCATATACTAGTTGGTTTTTCTCGGCTAAAACGAGACTGCCTTTTCAGAAACTGTATTTCTGTACTACAAATTTGTTAATCAACTTCACTACTCTATAAGACTATTCAGAGAAACTGACAGTGTGGCTAGAAAACAGGTATTAGGTAGGCCTAAAGTAAGAACTAATGAGATAGGTGAAAATGTGGGACAAATTATGACTGATGCTCCTCGCACTTCCATCCGTCACCTGTCACAACAAGTTGAACTTTTTATCGAGACCTGCAGAACTATTCTAAGAAAGGACTTACAAATGTTACCTTATCGTTTGACTGCCGTGCATGAATTGCTTCCAGTAGATTTTGAACCAAAGCGAAGATATTGTCATTGGTTTTTAGGTTTTTAAACAATATTGACAAGACGAATTGTTGGACAAAACTTTCTTTTCCGATGAGGCCTGGTTCCATTTAACAGGACACATTAATCCCCAAAATATGAGGATCTGGAGTGCAGGAAACCTTCATATTTTCATTGAAGCCCCACTCCATCCATAAAAAATTGGTGTTTTGGATAAGTCGGAGAAGATTGATAGGTCCAATATTTTTTAATGGCACGCTAACAGCACTTAGATATCGGGAAGAGATTTTGCATCCATTTATTAATCAACTGTTGTTGACAAGTTGCGCAGGATGGCGCAACAGCCCATGCTGCTGGAGATACTTGAAATTTCCGTCAAGAGTTTTTTGGAGATCGGATAATTAGCAGAAATATGGCAAACATATGGCCTCCGCGATCTTACGATCTAACTCCTTTGGATTTCTTTTTTTGGCCCTACTTGAAAAATCCCATTTTTAAAACGCCCGTTAATGATTTACAGGAACTTACCCTAAGAATCATCGAAAAGTGTGATGAAATAAACAATTCTCCCCACATTTTGCAAGATGTTATTAATGGATGTCGCAGAAGAGTTAGAAAATGCCTCGAAGAAGATGGAGGCCCTTTTCAACATTTGTTGTGAATTCACGTTCAACGTTATTTTCAATATTTTATTTTGTTTGGTTTCAAACACGTAAGAAATCGTAATTATTGGTTATGATTTTCTGTTGACGTTATGTGAAGGTTAAATGTCAATTGGGCGTTTACTGATCAAGTAAGGAACATAGGTGAACATGCGAAAAAATGAGAGCAACACACTAGATGGAAAAACTTTTTATACACGTTAGTTACGTAATACACAATTCCATGGATGATGTCTTTGAATTGTTTTTTTTTTTTTTTTGTTAAAACTTTCCTCTTCGAATAAGTTACTTTTTTGTATTATTATTATACTCTGAGGATCGCATTCCTTTACAATGCTTAATATTTTTGATAGATCTTATTTTAGGAGCAATTAATGACAGTCAGGTTTTAATTGAAATTCTAAGAAAGTCAAAGCTTGTGATAGTAAATTAGCTAAACGTATTTTTTTGGGTATAATTTGCAATTAGGTTGATGAAGCTTTATCTGAACTGCAAACGATGATAGTAAAGGTCCTGATAACATGAAGGAGATGATTAGAAAAGTCGTATAGATGTCGCAAGGAGCACGCACAAACAACAAACAAGCGGGGGCCACGTTGCTGATTTACGGCCCCAATTCTTCTTTATTTCTCTCCTGGCTCGAACGGGCTTTCTTATTTATCGAACAGGAATCATTCCCGATTGATAGCATGCTAACAGCGTTTTACTATCGCATCTGCTGGCTCGGTCCCGAATCCACGCTTTTCCTCTTTTTTTTTTTTTTGGGCTAAACTTCTTTAACGAACTGATTTTATTACCGCTGATACATTGTACCCACCCGAGGAAACAAAACATTTTCGTTTGCATAAACTTATAATACATTTGGAAGAGCATCCCTTCGAATAAAAAAAAAAACTTTCCGATACTTTTTCAATATTAAGACTCGTAAATTTCGACCGCAACTTACCCGCAGGGTATTTCAATAAACCATTCGTCTCCGTCCCCATTTATCATAGAATCGGGGATTCCGGGCAAAAATCAAAACAAATATGCAGACACTTTCTCGCCCTCGGCCGGCATTATTGGATTGGCGGAAGCCGAGGCGTCCTTAATACCGGAAGTGGTCGGACGAGGGAGGATGACCGATGATGTCTCCCGCTTTCTGTGTCGCTAAATATATAAATAAATATTTTTCAAATCGATTTGTTTGCCGGCTTCTGATACATTTCGTTCGAGATATCGAATCTCTTTGAAAATAACTTACCCGGAAAACTCACATCCAAATAAAAGTGATGTATTAATGAAACGAGCTGAGAACTTGTTTTTTTTTTGCTTTCAAAATTGTTATTTATACGACCTGTCTCAATCAAGATGCACCAAACTCGGTATGACGCTACATATCGTGAAAAGAAATAAAAGTTTTCTATAATTTTTTTTTAATCAAATAAATTTTGAGAAAAAGGAAGGGAGAGGAGGATCGTATATTTTTAAAGCGACAATAGATGAGGACGAACAGAATTCTTAACCTGCCTTAACCTTGTTCAAAGAATCGGTTTATTGCTTTATTGCCCCATAAAATGTCGCGCCTCAGATGATATGATGAAATACATTTAGTCCGTTCTTATTAACGTTGTGGTAAGGAGCGAAGCATAATTTCCGTTAATTTGGTATAGTTTATGCTTTTCGTTTTTAAGTTTATTAGTATATGTAAGTGTGTTTGTGTATGTGTTGGTGTGTTTGCGATGAGCGATTTCGCGTTTCGAAAATACGCAGATATGCATTTGTTATACGGGGAGTGTCGGGGAAACGCGCGATTGGCAGCACGTCTGTACGCGGAACGGTTTCCTAATCGTGAACGACATTATCATACGTTTATTAGGATAGCTCAGCAACTATGCGACGCAGCTCTCTTTGACCTGAACAAGGAGTCAGGGGCGCAGTGCGACCACCTGACGTTGCAAACGAGCTTCTCAATACGATTGAGAATGACCCCAATATACATAGTTGTGTACATCATATGAAGTAAACGTTGGACACAGGAATAAATAAAAACTCGTTACAAGCGTTAATTATCGTACATTATTAAGACTCGGCAAATTTGATGTAATTACGGTTTGCGTAAATGTCAGTGCGACGAAAACGCACGCTAATAAATGCACATTCTTTCAAAGTTTTCACCTTTAACACGTCTTGCGGTCAAGGGTAGAATTAAAAGCCTCTCATAAATTCTTTCGTTTATGATGGATTTATTGCCTTCTTGCAGCCGTGTGCCATTCATAAATAAATTTAAATCGCTCGTTTTGTTTCACGGACACAGACACCCTGTATAACAAGTACGACAAAATTGCATTAAATATATCAGGTGTCAAAATATTATATTGTTTTATTGAGATTAAAAGTGTCGAGCAAATTTTGCGTTTGAGAATCGAAGCGAAACGCAAAATTAAAAATGAAAAAAATGTATCCAAGGATTTAAGTTGAATCTAATGAGATTCATTTCCGCCAATGTGTTTATTTGTTCGTCGTAATCGATGTGTCACGTCAGAATTTCTAATCAGGCCACGCTCGCCTCTGTTTAATGAGCATTACCGTAATTTGGCCCAAAACGATATGAAAAGCGTCGACGTGCAGCGAACGATATTACTACATGCATCGGGTTGTTTGACATGCTGTGGTGATTCTGCTCCTTCATATTGGATCCCTCAGCGCGGTTAATGACTATTGAAGCGGTTACATATGACTCTTGTGTGCGTGCTCTGACTGCTCTATTTACTTACGTTTCGTTGAACAGCTTCACCGACGAAGCAGGCGAACTGAACAATTTGGATCGTTTTATTAAACCAAGCACACGATAAGCAACATTCCATACAGGTACACATTTGAAAACTTATTACGAAAGTTTTTCATTTAACTATTAAATTAAAATTTTGATTAAAAACAAACAATGACTTAAATAATAGAACACCCCGTAGGTGGTCCAGTACGAAGTCCCTATTTAGTGGTAGTTGGGTACTAATTGAAATAGTAAAATAAAAAGCAAAGAGGTTTAAGTCGATGAAAATCGAGTGAAAATACGGAAGCTATGGCGCGCGTTATTGCTCATCCGGGTTCTTAATTCTTGCGCGATATTTGTCAAAATATTTGCCATTAATCAAGATAATCTCGCGGCACTCACTCAGACTCCGTGCAAGAAAACAAATAAAGTCGGAAACTCCTAGGTAGCAGCTACTTATAATGATTAAAACATCACACGTACTCTATAATTAAATATGGCGTCTCAAAGAAGCGTTCCGCTGCATCCGGAGACGACGGCGGCGCTATGTAAATATGTCGTAGCAAAGGCGATTTAAAAATGAAAAGAGATTTTCCCAATTAAGGAGCTTTGCAGTTTTTTTTTTGTTGCATTTAAATAATCTTTTTGAGGACAATTTCTCGCTCGATTTTTTTACACACAAATATATATTACTGAAGCCCGCTGAGAAAGATGAGTTTAGATTTAGATGAGAAAAGTTTTAATAACGTACAAAAGCATACACGTGGATATCTCACTTTCATTAATGATAATTAAAATTTTTCGCGTTTCTACTGAGTCATAATCAGAAATTTTCTCATGTGTACCATTTTTTTGTTAAGGAAAAGAAGTCATAGAAGATCAGGGGGAATTACAACCAATTACAGTGGACGAGGCCAAAAGAAAGGAAAGGAAGCATTAATGGATCTGTTAAATAAAGTGATAGAAACAAGGAGCGAATGAGAAACAGGAATTATCTTTCCACTACATAAAAAAGGGTCACACGAGAATGTACAAACTATAGATAGAGGTACAACCTTTATTAGTATACCAGAAAAAAGTGCTGGGGCCAGAGTATTGGAATCTAGAATAAAACAAAGCATAGTTGGATATTTTGAGGATAGCCCAATTGGGTTTTAGAAGAGGAAGAAATACACAAACACTACCAAACAGACAAAGTGATAAAGGCATAAACAAAAATCTGTGTTTTATAGATCTAGAAAAACCTTTTGACCCAGTAATAAGGAAAAACAGATGTGAATTACTAGAAAGCAGAGGAACTCACAATAGAAGCAAGACTTGATAAAACCGAAAACATTATCAGAATGCGCAATGAAGAATCCAACAAGTTCGAAACAAAAGAAAGGATGTTTGTTGAGTCCAACCCCCTCTTCTCACTGATGATAGATGATGGATAATCAAGAAAACGAAAGTAAAAAGCAAACCAACCTAACTCACATGAAGTTCCTTTTTCTGAAACTCGTCGCATCGCGGTATACCGAACGTCGACAATCGAAGGTCGTCTTATCGAGATATAATCCGAACTTGCATTTTTTCAACGGAACACCCTGCATATTAATGCATTTTTGAACTCGCGAGTAAATGCTAGCCTGAAATCATGTGCCGCATGATGGGTCTAGCGCGAGCCGTTCTCTGGCACTCCATTCAAGGTCACCGATGGCACCCGAGAACCACTCGTCGTAGACCCACGTTGCGACACATGATTTCAGGCTAGAATTTACCCGCGAATTCAAAAACTTAATAATATACGGGGTCTCATTGCATTGCTCAGCAATTTACTCTTTTTTTTCCCGTATTTTTGACTTCACGGGTAAATTCTAGCCTGAAATCATGTGGCGCATGATGGGTCTAGCGCGAGTCGTTCTCTGGCACTTCATTCAAGGTCACCGATGGCACCCGAGAACCACTCGTCGTAGACCCATGTTGCGACACATGATTTCAGGCTAGAATTTACCCGCGAATTCAAAAACTTAATAATATACGGGGTCTCATTGCATTGCTCAGCAATTTACTCTTTTTTTTTCCCGTATTTTTGAATTCACGGGTAAATTCTAACCTGAAATCATGTGCCGCATGATGGGTCTAGCGCGAGTCGTTCTCTGGCACTTCATTCAAGGTCACCGATGGCACTCGAGAACCACTCGTCGTAGACCCATGTTGCGACACATGATTTCAGGCTAGAATTTACCCGCGAATTCAAAAACTTAATAATATACAGGGTCTCATTGCATTGCTCAGCAATTTACTCTTTTTTTTTCCCGTATTTTTGAATTCACGGGTAAATTCTAGCCTGAGTTCATGTGTCACATGATTGGTCTATTGGGGAATTGGCGGATGGAGAGAGTAGTTGTCATAGAACTCCCGTTTGTAGGTAACATGGTAAAGAGAACTTACAAGAACTAAGATGAACATCATAATTTGTTTCTTCGTCTATTTAATTCTGTTTTCGTTGTTTTTTTCTTTACTCATCTTTTATTTGTTTTGTTTAGGTTCTTTGACTTTTTTTTGTTAATAAAAAAAAAACCGTCTTGTGTTGTTCGTTTCTGTCACTCGTCGTCCTGCGAAGTTGTTTGCTTTAGTATTTCCTTTCGTTTTGTATTTTCTTAATAAATTTCCGCCGGATGAGAACGGTCGTTCTTCTTCTGTTTTTTTATCTAGTAATTCTGTTTTTCGTTGTTTGTTTTAGCGCTTTCGTTTTTTTATATATTAAAAAAAAATCGCTAAAGTTCTTTTGTTTTTGTTTTGTTAACTTTCGTTCTACGGTCTTGTTTCTTTTGGTTTGTACATAAGATTAAAAAAAAAAGGAATCATCAATATTCGTTTGCTTTTTGTTCTTATTGTTATTCTTCTTTGGATGTCGTTCGTTTTAGTAATTCCTTTCGCTTTTTTATCGTTCTACGTCGGACGTCGATCTTCTTTTGTTTTCAATTATTTAATCGTCGTTCTCTTTAGTTTCTATTTAATTTTCTTGTTACACGAATACTCCTGACGGTTTTTTCTATTTTACCATTATCCTTCCATTTTTTAAAACAATCGGTACACATTTTGGTTCAGTTTCTTTCGTATCCTCAGTATTCTTGTGTTTTCTATTGGTTTTGGATTTTCAAAAACTCTCCATCGCAGGGGAATCGTCAAATTTCTACTTTTATTCTTCAGTTGGTTTACTTCTCCTTCCTGTTGTATCCTATTGTTTTTTGTTTTGCTTTGCATTCGTCTTTTGTTTAATTTGATTCTTCAAATGTCCTTTCTATTTTTCGCCCATTGTAAATGCGATTAAAGTCACCAGGACTTGGTGGATGAGGTACGTGGAAAGAGGAAAGAGAGCAAGAGGATTGCAAAACAAATACTAAGAAGCAAAAAGTTGGCCAAAAAACAAGACCTAAGCCAAGATTGAAAATGGCAAATCCAATGGAACAAGATTTAAGAATGAGAAACTGTGCATGTAGAGTCACCAGAATTTGATGGACGGGACACGTGGAGGGAGAAGCAAAAATGGAAGGCCAGTAAAACAAGATGTAAGTCAAGATTGAAAAGTAGAAGAATCAGTGCGTAAAATGGAGGCGAAAAATAAACAAACCATAAACTCCAAGGGCCTCTAGCGCTGTTAATAATTTGACTTGAGCGAAAAAAGAATCTTTTGGTTTCTTTTTGCCAAGTTTATTTTCAGCCAGGATTATAAACGCATTATTGACGCACGTGATAAAATCGTTAAGTCCTCAAAGAAACGAGCGCCATGTGAAAGGCTTTAATGCCCTCCAAATTTAAATCTGGCAACCGATTAATAAATACCCTCCATGTCACGTCCGCCCGGGGGAAAAAATTTGCCACCTGCCACCTGCGCAAACTACAAGATCAAAAAGCTCCCTTGACATAATGATAGAGCCATCACCTAACTTCAAAAATCGCACTTCGCTGTAAACCCCCCGAATTATGTTCTGCATAGATTAAAACCCGTAGTTAAGTGATGTCATGTCAAAGTGCTGTAACCGTTGAAGTACAAGTACAAACCGAAGCCTTCATTCCTTCGCTCGCCCAAAACGTAGTGGTCCAACTCCTCCTCACTGATCTCTACCAGATCAAGATGGTTTACGCCTACGAATTCACCGTGTGGAGTGCCTGAGGTTCCTGGAAAGCTACACCTTCTCCAACGGCGACTTGAAGCAGACGCTTCCGGCGTCGGTGGAGAACGAGTTCTTCGAGACTTTATCCAATTTGACGGCAGGGGATGTCACCATGTACGCGCACGAGGAAGGCACGGTGGTGATTCCGCGCGCCCGCCTCATTCGAGTGGTGATCGTGCAGCTCCTGGAGACAGGACGATGAAAACCAGGGGAAAGACACAACATCAAAATAGATGGGCAAATGGGCAACAAGTACTTACAATTACGAAGAATAAAGGGCGATTGGATATGGAAGTAAACGAGAAAACTGGGAAGGTGGAAAAGATTTTTAATTGATTAGCTAAACGCTTCATGTTCTGGGCATAAAATCGTACCACGAGAAATGAAAAATGAAGTTGCTAAGAAAGCAGCACGCCGACACTATGACCCACCTGGAAGTGCCACTATCGAGGAAGTCTTAAAGTCGAATGAATGCAGCAGAGATTAGGTTTCTGAGAAAAATCGAAGGAAAAACGAGACTAGACAAGATAAAGAACAAAAGGTGGAAATGAAACGGTTAAGATGGAGGAGGCACAATAAACAGACTCACCAGATAAGTATTCGAAACCAGACTGAGAGGGAAAAACGGAAGAGGACCAAGGAAAGGATGGCAGGAAGAGGTAGACTAGGGGGAGAATGCACAGACTTTGGTCCAAGATAGAAGAGAAACAAAAAAGAAAATCAACTCCAATCCTCACCAATCGGTAGATGATTGACTTAGGACAATCATTTTAATTTTTTTAAGTTATCTTCTTTTAAATTCTTTTAAAAAAGTTTTCAGCATTCATTTTCTCATTCACCATTTCTACTTTTGTAAATTTTAACAGAGAGACTGTTTTTTCAACGACGTTTCGCTTGTTTCCTTCATTTCGAATTTGAATTTCGTTCTTCTAAACGAAAATGTTAATGTAAAGTCTAAGGCGTGACATCTTGCAACCACTAACAAGGTATGAAGACTGACAAATTGCAGCCTGCTTGCTATTGATAAGTCATTCCATACAAGGCGGCCAAGTTTTTAAAAAAAAAGTTGTTGCTAATAGGTTTTGGTTGCAGTGAATTCCTCGAACATCCTCTGTGAAGCTGTTTCTGTCCTATTTGGGGCCTCGTCAGCAGAAGCATAGCTCGAGAATTCCACTGCAAACCAAACCGATCTGTTATTCGCAGTTGCGATGTAATAGTCTAAGGCGTGACATCTTGCAATCGTTTTTTGACCTAACATTGCATTAGGATTGACAAATTGCAGTCAGTTTGCTACTTATTAAGGCATTTGTCAATCCTCATACATGTTAGGACAAAAAGCAAACTGTGCTTCTGATGACTGCAATCAAAACCGACCAGCAACAAAATTTTTAAAAATGTTAATAACATTCAGATCTTCACTTTCGTTTCAGCTGATTCTGCAGTCTGACGTCTTGACTGACTGTTTCGATTGTCCTTTGTTTTCATCGTTTCAGGTCAATACACTTGCTTGGATGCAATTGGAATGCGATCCTTCTGCACTGCTGCTTATTAAGTTGTATGGTACTCACATTTAATTTCTTGTTGGTCAGATTATTTTGAGAATGTTTATTATTAATTATTGTGAAAGTAGCAGTCTCAGAAGTGCGAAAATAATACCCAACAGGCAATATCTAATATAATCCGGAAGGGAGGAGGTCTTCGTCCGTGGAGTGCCAAGATTGCCGAGCGGATGACCTAACGCCATAATTTCATTAGCGTAGCAGATAAATGAGCGGGCCGGGCCGTAAGTGGCACAGGATGGCGGAGGAGGCAACAGCCTGCAGACTTGACCAACAACACTTTACACAATCGTACGAATATAATAAAAGAAAACAAGAAATTCCGCCGTAAGTTCGTCTCCAGATGAGTTGCAGAAGTTGGATGAGCCCGCCAGGTCGTTTATTAAATAACTGGCCCGCGAGTGCTATTTGTTCACGAAAATGTTATGAAATTGTTTGTTATAAGTTTTTCCCCCTCTTTCTACGTCTGCTGCTCGTTGAGAAGGAAATTTATTTCGTCGATGTAGTAATTTTTCAATTTGGAAATAATTGATGAATAAACAATCCACTCACACACAAAGCGAAGCGAAGAAAACTGTTGTTAAAAGAGATTGAAAGCGTTTCTTAGTTTCGTGCATCATTCCAAAGTAATATGATAATAAGAAACGAAATATAATGTTCGTCGCGACCCTACATATTTATTTAGTGATCCACCAGAGAGGGTCCTAAATTTGAACCACCCCCCCACCTCTGGCCTATTGAATAAAATGATTGGACAAGAGTCGTGTTTGTAATTAATTACAAGAAAGAGTTGTTAATGAAATTTAGGAGACGCAGGAATATGGTAGTTGCTTTCCTATTCGAGTCGAATTGAGTTGTCAAATGTAATCCTAAACGTGCAACGAACCGAGTCGAAATCTTTTTTTTTATAATATAATTTAATAATTTCCCCTCGGCTCCGCGAACGGCAGCCGCGGATCCACACCGGAGGGTTAACCGTGCTCCGTCCTTCTCGGCACCGCGGCGGCGACATCAAAAAGAGAGACAGAACGGAAAGATTTATGCTGGCGAAGTACATTATCTTGTAGTCTCAGTCGGCTAATTACAGCCTATGATACCACATTAGCCCCCGGGCGGCACAAGGATGATAACCGGCCCGGATCGGAGATGTATCGCCGCCAGCGAGGCTGAGTGGTTTGCATCCGATCTGAAGACGAAGAACCGCATTTGCGGTAGCTTCACTCTTCCGACGCTCGCGTTACATATAGTTGCGGTTTCGGTTGCACAAATTTTATGTGTTCTTGTTTTTGAAACTGATGCTCTTGCGCAACTTTCTAATATATGCAAAGATATTCGGTTACACCGCTGTGCCCCACATAAATACACGGGGGATAGATTTTTAGTTTCCTTCCTTTCAGCTATCAAACATAGTTATAAAACGGTATGATGCTCAAACATATCTTTTTTTAACCAGTATGACTATTCCTTCATAATTTTGATTTCAATTTCCCAAGAAAAATGAGCGTACAATCATTTGCATGCACTTAAACAATTCAATTCATCAAGCGTTTTAATTAAATCTTACCTGACAGCTAAATCTTGGCTATGTGGCTAATAGAAGAAGACTCAACAATAATACAAATAACAATAGAAACTAGAAACGTTAGCTTACAATTACATAATAATTACAATAATAGCTAAAGCTTCTTAAAGAAAAGCTCAATTCAACTCCTCCAAATACCAACGGTCAGTCAAGTCCAACACGTTGAAGAATTGCAGCTGCAAAACCTTAAGAAAATTGCTGAGTCTGCAACTGAACACAAGCGCTGCCTATCACACTTGTGTTCAGTTGCAGTTTCAGCATCTTTTGCGTACGTGCAACATAAAGAAAAACAAATGTTATGGACACCTGTTACGGTCCAGTACGTCCATAGAATTACAACTGCAAAACCACGAGAAAAATTGCTAGGTCTGCTACTGAAAGCAAGTGTTCTCTACCACTTTTGTATTTAGTTGCAGTCTCAGCATTTCTTAAACATACTTGTCTGGTGACGTAAATTTATCCCTTTTGAGACGGCAGGCGTAAGCCGTAAGAAATAGAACAGTTTATGAAAATGGAAAGCAGTCAAGTAATGGCAAGGCACGTGGCAAAGCCAAGTAGGAGGGCACAACTAACCATAGAAACTGGAAACGTTAGTTCATAATTACATGAAATTGGAACCTCAAGCTAAAGTTAAAGAAAAGCTTAATTCAACTCCTCCAAGTTCCAACGGTCAGCCAGCACGTCGAAGAATTTCAGCTGCAAAACATCGAGAAAGATTGCTGAGTCTGGAACTGAAAACAAGTGCTATCTATCTCACTTGTGTTCAGTTGCGGTAAGTAATGACGTCACTTTATCCTTTTTGAGACGGCAGGCGTAAACCATAAGAAATAGAACAGTCTAGTAGTCAAGTAACGGCAAGGCATGTGGCAAATGCAAATTCCAACGGTCAGTCAAGTCCACCACGTCGAAGAATTTCAGCTACAAAACCTTGAGAAAAATTGCTGAGTCTGCATCTGAACACAAACGCTGTCTATCACACTTGTGTTCAGTTGCAGTCTCAGCATCTTTTGCATACGTGCAATAAGAAAAAATATGTTATGGGCACTGGTTATGGTGACGTTAACTTATCCCTCTTGAGACGGCAGGTGTAAATCATAAGAAATAGAGCAGTTTACAAAAATGGAAAGTAGTCAAACAATGGCAAAGCATGTCGCAAAGGCAAGTAGTAGCAACTAACTATGCAAGCAAGAAACGTTAGTTTATAATTACATGAAATTGGCACCTCAATAAAAACTAAGGCTTCTTAAAGAAAAGCTTTCAACTTCTTCAGATTTCAACGGTCAGTCAAAGTCCAGCACGTCGGAGATTTGCAGCTGAAACACTTTGAGAAAAATCGCTGAGTTTGCAACTGAACACAGTTGCAGTTTCAGCATTTTTTGCGCAGGTGCAACAAAAAAAAACAAATGTTATGGACACCTGTTATGGCGACGTCAATTTATCCCTTTTGAGATGACAGGCGTAAACCCTAAGAAATAGAGCAGTTTATAAAAATGGAAAGTAGTCAAATAATGGCAACGCATGTCGTGAAGGCAAGTAGTAGGAGACCAACAAACAACACAACTAACCATAGAAACTAGAAACGTTAGCTTATAATTACATGAAATGACACTCAATATTAGCTAAAGCCTCTTAAAGAAAAGCCCAATTCAACTTCTTCAAATTCCAACAGTCAGTCAAGTCCAGCACGTCGAAGAATTGCAGCTGCAAAACATCGAGGAAAATTGCTGAGTCTGGAACTGAAAACAAGTACCATCTATTGCGCTTGTGTTCAGTTGCAGTCTCAGCATCTTTTGCGTATGCGCAATAACAAATGTTATGTTGACGTCACTTTATCCCTTTTGATACGGCAAGCGAAACCTTAAGAAATAGTGCAGTGTATAAAGATGGAATGTAGTCAAGTAATGGCAACGCATGTGGTAAAGGCAAGTAGCAGGAGACCAACAACACAACTAACCATAGAAACTAGAAACGTTAGCTTATAATTACATGAAATGGCACTCAATAATGGCTAAAGCTTCTTAAAGGAAAGCTCAATTCAACTTCTCCAAATTCCAACGGTCAGTCAAGTCCAACACATCGAAGAATTTCAGCTGCAAAACATCGAGGAAAATTGCTGAGTCTGCAACTGAACATAAACGCTGTCTATCACACTTGTGTTCAGTTGCAGTCTCAGCATTTTTTGCGCAATAAGAAGTAAAACAGATGTTATGGTGACGTCGCTTTATCCCTTTTGAGACGACGGGCGTAAATCGTAAGAGTTTCAATAATACTATAAAATACTTTGCTTATAAGGCAGCTTTGCACTTAATACCTAAGGCGTTGGTTTTTCATTTTTCTGTTTTACACGTCGCAGATTAGGCCGCACTTCTTTGAGAGGTAGAACGTCAAGTACACGTTGGGGGGGGGGTCTCTCGGGGGGGAGGGAGACAAAATGCAACAACAGGCAATCGGTCTTATGAAAAAAAATTTTTTTTGGAAACGTGTTTCGCTTGTGATTTTATTGTTGCATTGTTGAATGTATTTTTCTTTTTCGAAATTAATTGGTTCGTTTTGGTTAAATTTTTTTTTCGCACGAGATATCCCTAGGCCAAAATCTCAAAAACTCAGAAAGAAAAAAGATAATTGGACGAAAAAACAATGAAATGCAAAGAGTAATTTGGACAAAAAAAAAGAACAAATGAAACGTCGAAGATTCTCCAGAGTAAAACAAAAGAAAACTCGTATAAACAACAGCGAAATGCAAAGAGTAAATTGAACCACAAAAACAATTGAAAAATAAACGACTCGAGAGAGGAGAGAGGAAAGATTTTAAAAATCACTGAGGAGGAACAAAAGAAAACAAAAAAATCAAAACGAAAATAATTCGGCGGGAAGCATTAAAAAAAAGAAAAAAACAATTACAATAGCATGAATGAAAAATAAAAGAAAAAAAGTAATTGGGCGAAATCAATGAAATGCAAAAAAATCGGACAAAAAACCAAGCGGAACGTCCAAGATTCTCCAGAGTAAAACAAAAGAAAACTCAAAAGTAAAAAACAAAAGAAAAAAGATAATGCAAAGAATAATTTGGGCAAGAAAAAAACAAGTGAAACATCGAAGATTCTCCAAAGTAAAATAAAAGAAAACTCAAAAGGAAAAAGATAATTGGATGAAAAAACAATGAAATGCAAAGAATAATTTGGACAAAAAAAAGTAAAAACAAAAGAAAAGAGTAAAACAAAAGAAAACTCGTATAAACAACAGCGAAATGCAAAGAGTAAATTGAACAACAAAAACAATTGAAAAATAAACGACTCGAGAGAGGAAAGATTTTAAAAAATTTAAATAAAATTTATTAAAATAAAAATTGAAAGTAGTCAACTAATAGCAGGAGGACCAACAACACAACTAACCATAGAAACTAGAAACGTTAGCTTTTAATTGCATGAAATGGCACTCAATAATAGCTAAAGCTTTTTAAAGAAAAGCTCAATTCAACTTCTCCAAATTCCAACGGTCAGTCATGTCCAGCACGTCGAAGAATTTCAGCTGCAAAACATCGAGAAAAATTGCTGAGTCTGGAACTGAAAACAAGTGTTATCTATCGCACTTGTGTTCAGTTGCAGTCTCAGCATTTTTTGCGTACGCGCAATAAGAAGTAAAACAAATGTTATGATGACGTGGCTTTATCCCTTTTGAGACGGCAGGCGTAAACCGTAAGCCGGCAGTTTATACAAATGGAAAGTACTCAAGTAATGGCAAGGCACGTGGCAAGGGCAAGTATAGGAGACCAACAACACAACTAACCATAGAAACCAGAAACGTTGGTTTATAATTACATGAAATTGGCTTCTCAATAAAAGCTAAAGCTTCTCAATTCAACTCGTCCAAATTCCAACGGTCAGTCAAGTACACGTCGAAGAATTACAGCTGCAAAACCTCGAGAAAAATTGCTGAGTCTGGAACTGAAAACAAGTGTTATCTATCGCACTTGTGTTCAGTTGCACTCTCAGCATTTTTTGCGTACGCGCAATAAGAAGTAAAACAAATGTTATGATGACGTGGCTTTATCCCTTTTGAGACGGCAGGCGTAAACCGTAAGCCGGCAGTTTATAAAAATGGAAAGTACTCAAGTAATGGCAAGGGCAAGTATAGAAGACCAACAACACAACTAACCATAGAAACGTTGGTTATAATTACATGAAATTGGCATCTCAATAAAAGCTAAAGCTTCTCAAAGAAAAGCTCAATTCAACTCGTCCAAATTCCAACGGTCAGTCAAGTACACGTCGAAGAATTACAGCTGCAAAACCTCGAGAAAAATTGCTGAGTCTGCAACTGAAAACAAGTGCTCTCTATTCTCTGTCACAATTGTATTCGTCGGCACATGCAAAAACATTTTCTGTCCATATAGCCAGGAAGCTAGCAACGTTGAAACCTACAGAATGTTTTAATGGAAAATTCAAGTTGCTCCGCGTTACAAAATCGGTCTCAGTCACTGACGTGAGAGTCTGGCTGACGAATACGATTGCATGTCTAAGGGGCAGGTTGACGTAACTTCCCTTGAAATAGATTTGCTCATTACAATATCAAAGATCTTTCCCATTTAATTCAATATCTACTGCCATTGATAATATTGATAATTTTCGTCTTTGTTCTTTACCCTGTCATCTGCAAACAGAAGTTCTGTGATATCTACTCTCTCCATCCGCCAATTCCCTAGGCATAAAGATTTACTTTTTCCTTTCGTTTTCTTCATTATTTATCTATCGCCACCGAGAAAAGGGTCGAACTAATCACACATACCTGCTTTAGTCCTTATTTTCGAACTTGCCCGATTCTTCATTGTGCATTCTGATAATGTTTTCGGTTCTATCACGCATTGCTTATGTATATTATGTATTATGTAGATTCCATTCGTTTTTCCTTATTACTGGGTCGAAAGCTGGATCTATAAAGCACAGATGGATTTCCTTGCTTTTGGTTAAGCCTGTTTCACTTGTCTGTTTGATAATAAAGAACGGGTCTTGCGTATTTCTTCGTTTTCTAAAAAAATTTCCATCTATGCTTTGTTTTAATCTAGATTCCAATGGTCAGATCGTCTCCTAGTATCACTATAGTTTGTGTACATGCTCATGTATTCCTTTTCTTATGTAATGGAGTGATAAATCCTGTTTACCATTCGCTCTTTGTTTCTATTACGTAATTTTTATCGTCCCTGGCGTAATCTGGCCATATTCTGGCGTCTTCTATTATAATTTGCTGTGATTTATCCCTGTGGACAGCATTTTTCAACAAATGCCTTGGCAAAGGCAAATAGAAAGAAACCGTCAACACAACTGACCATAGCTTGTAATTGCCACCTCAACAAAAGCTAAAGCTTCTTGAAGAAAAGCTCCTCCAAATTCCAACGGTCAGTCAAGTCCAGTACGTCGAAAGATCGTAGCTGCAAAAATTGCTGAGTTTGCAACTGAACACAAACGCTGTCTATCGCACTTGTTCAGTTGCAGACTCAGCAATTTTTTTCAAGGTTTTGCAACTGCGATTCTTCGATGTGCTGGACTTGACCGACCGTTGGAATTTGGAGGAGCTTTTCTTCAAGAAGCTTTAGCTTTTATTGAGGTGGCAATTATAACCTAACGTTTCTAGCGCTGTCTATCGCATTTGTGTTCGGTTGCAATCTCAGCATTTTTTACGTACCCGCAATATTGGAAATGAAAAGGCGACAATCATAACTCTTGTTAGATATATCAGAGTGTCGAAGACGTAGCTATATAATAGAAGCAGACATATTTTAGCTTTGTGAATAGTAATGAAAGTAAAAAAAAAAGTTGAAGGTAAACATTTATAAGAAGGTTGAAACTAAATAACAAAAGAAGTGGTTTAGTACTTAGTTATATAGCGCTTTAAAGATCTACGGAGCAGATATAAGGCTTACTTATAAAATTTAGTGTTTAGAAGCTGTCAGAGAAAAACCGGCATGCGCTCACGTTGTCATTAAATAGAGCTCAACGAAATGGAGTACCTAAATCCGTTTTGTAAAAACAGACGAGTTTATAAAAGAAGAAGAGCGGACGATGATCAGAGTGAATCTCGTTAAAAACAAACACCCTCTTAGTTTAGTTGTTCTTGAAATCGCCCGGCTCTTTCCCCCCCGGCTTTTTTTTTTATAAAACAGGTTCTTTAGTAGGTGTTAGAGCGGCACGCTCATTTTGCCCCACCCCAGCTCCCATGTCCCCATAATGCAGCAATCAACGCAGGCTGGATGGTGCTCTCGCCTTGATCTCCTTTTGTTTTACACCCCAATCCGGTCTTTTTTATTCTCTCATCTTCGTTTCGCTAATAACCTGCTTGCTGAATGTGTGTGTATACAAAAGGGAGGAATTTTAAAAAAGCCACTTGCGTTTGTCATTTAAAGTGGCCTCTCGCCGGCGGCGGCGGCAACGCAGGTATCGGGCGGGGGCGAGAAAAACTGCGAGATTAAAAACGAGGAAAATCTTAATCTCTCCTGGCCTCGCGATAAATGCGATTTAGAAACAAAAAATAACTCTACCCCAAAGCACTGTTATGCGCGTTAGAATTTATTATTCGAATGGGGAATGAGTTTTCCCTTGCATCCATAAAGGAAAATTAATTCAGTTTAAATATTAAGAAAAGCGCATTCTATGATGGAATAAACAAAAAAAAAAAAGAAAACTTTTGGCGTTAAAATTAATTAAATATCTATATGTAGACTATGATGACAGTAGTTGTTTTTGTTTGCGCTTTTTATGTAACAACCCTCGTTTGCGATTTTATAATTGGGAGTATTTTTTTATGTGAAACGAGAGCTTTTAATTTAATTTCTAAATACCTAAACTCCGGGCGTAATCAATTTTAATCTAGTAATCCGAGACTCCGGGAGGTCCTGCACAAGCGATCCGAGACAATCGTCAAGTGTCAAGCATAGGGCCGAGGTGTCGGCACTAGATCAAAGGCGCAATAAGGGCATTAAGGGGCGGACAGGGGTATCATTAGCTGCCCGCTGGCCGGCGCTAAGCACTGGCCGTTTATCACCGGCCACCTTGACTCGCAATTTGTCATAGCCTTGCTCTCTCTGCAAACACCACCGTATATATCTCACTGTTTACACATACCTCCATTCAGCAGGAGACAAGTCTGCATTTTCCACCCTCGTTGGGACACGTGGTAAAGCAAAGGACGCAAGACGTAACGTTCCTCACGTGAACGCAAAATACACAGTTGCGATATTGCATTACCCTACTCAAATGTGTATTAGATTTTGGGCGCGTGCCGAAAAAATGCGATTTCGTTGCGGATTTATAAGTTTAACTTGGCTGTTTTTGTTTGCGGGGGGGTTCGATTCGGAACGCGAGGGCGGGGGCGGCGCTAAAATCAGAATCCGTTGCATTAAAGTGGAGAATACGTTTATCTTGAGGGCATTATAATTAAATTCTATATGCCCCGGAATTTTGAGAGTGTGCTGAGGGGTCATTCTATCCGTCGTGCAAGATGTGCCACGCCTGACATCGCTGGAATGTCTTACGTTATGTAAGGCCGTCTTGCTGTTAAAATTCTTCTTGTGGAATAGTTGTGTGGCGACACAAATCTGAATGCCACAAAAATTTATTATTCGTCCTTAATTATAAACCCTAAAATAAAATCCACCCACCATATGGGTGGGTGGATGATTATTAACGTGTTATTATAATAAAGAAATCAAAATTAGTAGTCAGGAAGCCATGAATTTTTGAAAAGGGTGTCTTAATAGCATATAATAAGGAAACCGTTTGAATTTTTAAGTAATTCCTCATTTAAACTAAGTAACACACGAAAGCCCCGCCGCTACATAAATAACGTAGATAGCGTTTATCAGCACGTTCCTTAATAAGCCATTTACATTTTATTATTATTATCTTTCCTTAATAACAACAGCAACGGGAAGCGATCCGAAAACCTGCCCTATCTGAGACTATTTTAAGCGCCCGAAGATTTTCAGCGCTTGATTTCTAATCAAGTAAGTCTGCCTCGCTTAATTCCTCGCCGGCACTAAACGCTGCGTGAAAGATATGAACCAAAGGTGTTTACTCGCATGGATTTCCTTAACTTTGCTATCAAACTTCGCAATACTTCAGTTCTCATCAGCGAGCGCCTTGCGAACGAATCCTCCGGCAAACATAGTCGACATTAACGTTGTCGTATGTGACAATCGATGTTCCTCCCTTAATCAATAGAAACAGACTCTCTTGATAATCCTATCCATCCAAGCAATAAAATTCATAATTAATTACCTGGACATTTGATTTTTAACAGTTATGAATTGACACACCAATTCATTTGATCAAAAAAGATAGGAATTGTCAAATAAGAGTGAGTGAACATCAAAGCGTAATAAAGAAGGGAATACTTCTGAATGTATCCATGGGAGATTGATGGCATGCAGTGATTGTCCATGCCCATGATATTTCGCAGCCAAATTTTAAACAAAACAGTTTCGTTGGAGTATAGAATCCATTTAGGATGATCCAAGAGGCCCTTAGAACTTCGAAATATGTGCAAAAATGGTAAAAAAGGTTGAGAATTTAGTGATGAAGGCACGACGTCTGAAATTGTCATCAAATGCTGCAAAAGTTCTAAAGATCTGAAGCTTCAATTTTAAGAATATGGCACTTAGGTTTAGGCCTTAGCAAAGTGTCTGCACTAGCCTGTTGACGCCAGAACAAAATTATGCCCCAAGAAAATTTCTTCACAAAATTTAGGAGCGAATCCAAATCTGTTGTCATAAATTATGACTGGCGATGAAACTTGGGTATTTTTTGGAACCCAGAGACAAAACTAGAATCTAACAAGTAAGTAAGTAAGGTTCTTCACACCCCAAAAAAAATTTGCGGGAAAATTGCTTGCCAGGATTTTTTGGGATAATGAGGATATGCTTCTAATTGAATATATCCCAAAAGACGCGACAATGAATGAAGAAGCTTACTCAAACAAAATTACCATCATAAGCTCTAAAAGAAATCTTTCTCTTGCACGGCCAATTGTAATCCATTCCTTAATTTTCAGTATATTTTTTTTAAATAAAATATTTAGATCCAGTTGTACAATTCCAGCTTAATTTTAAGCTAAAGGCTAAACCTTCACAATCATTTTTAAAGGTTTCAGCTTCAGTTTAAATTTAAACTGGCATTGAACACGTTGTATTTAATTAGGCCATTTCTCGTTTTTCTTTGTTAGCTAGTCGATTGTGTATTTTATTTCGATTCTAGTTTACCTTTAATTTTTAATAGGCGCAAATCATATCTTGCTTTGTTTTTTTTCTCAATAGTTAACCAATTGTCTTAAATATTTTTTTTATTAATTAAGTAGATTGTTTTTTTTTATTAATTGGTCGACTGATTTTTGTCTCTTTCGCATTTTTTCACTAAATAGTAGGGTATTTAGTTGATCGTCTTTTGTTTCTTTTCACGATAATTAGCCAACTGCCTTATGTTCTCTTTTTTTTTTCAGACTTTTTTATTAGTCGTTTTAATTTTCAATATTTGATCGATTGTTATTTGTTGTTTAATCTTTCATTAGTCGATGTTCATTATTCATTTAATTTTCTAAATATTGATTTTTTATTTATTATTTTTTTATAAATCAATTAATGTTTATTACTTTAATTTTACATTAGCCGATTTTCATTTATTTAGTTTTCGATGTTTGATTATTTTTATTCTTTTCATAAATTACTTATTCATTCAATTTTTAGCTTTTCTCCATTAATCAATTATTTTCTTAAGTTTTGTTTTTTTTTGTTGTTGAGTTTGTCTTTCATTTTAAATAGGTGTAATCATATTTTGCTTTGCTTTTTTTAAATTAATTTAATTAAGTAGATTAGGTAAATGTCTTTTATTCTTTTTTTCTTGTTAATTTGTTATTTTTTGTTTAATTTTTCGTTTTTACTTTTCATTAAATAATCTTTTGTCTATCGTTCTCGGTGTTTCACAGTGCAGCAACTTTTCTTTTGCTTTCTCTTATTAGACGTTTGTGTTTCTTTTCTTTCTTAATTGATTCTCTTCTGTTCACATTTTTTTTTCATTAACGTACGGACTGTCTTTTGTTTTTGCTTTTTCGTGAATTAGGTGAGATCCTCTTTTGTTTCTTTTCACTGCTTTTTGTTTTTCTTTCACGAATTAGTTGATCGTCTTTTGTTTCTTTTTCTTTTTCTTTTTACTTTGATAATTGTTTTTTATTAGCCCATTTTCTTTTATCTAATTTTCAATATTTGATTAATTTTTATTATCAAATTATTTCATCCATCGTTATTTATTGCTTTAATTTTTCATTAGCCGGTTCCCATCATTTATTTAATTTTTTAAATATTGATTCTTTATTTGATTTTTCATTAATCGAGTGATATGTATTACTTAGTTTTACATCAACCGATTGTCATTTATTTGATTATTTTTTTTATAAATTATTTATTTAGTCGATTTTTTTGCTTATCTCGTTAATTAGTTGATTGTGTTTTGTTTTACTTAAATTTTGTTTTGTTTCTTGAGTTTCTCTTCCATTTTTAATAAGTGTAATCATACCTTGCTCTTTGCTTTGTTTTTTTTTTGTTCATTAGTTAATCAATTGTCATTTTTTAATTAATTAGGTTGATTATAATTTTTTTCTATTAATTTGTCGATTTACTTTTTTTTACTAAATAATCGATTGCCTATCGTTCTTGGTGTTTCACAACGCAACAATTTTTCCTCTGCTTTTTGTTGTTACACGTTTGTGTTTTGTTTCTCTCATTAATTAGTTGATTCTCTTCTATTTCCTTCACATTTGTTTCCATTTACGATTGTCTTTTGTTTTTTTTTTGATTTCATGAATTAATTGATCGTCTTTCGTTTCCTTTCACTGCCTTTTGTTTTTGTCTTGCATTTAAAATTTAGTTTTTTATTCCATTGTCATTTATCTAATTTTCAATGTTTGATTTTTTTTTATAAATCGATTGTTATTACTTTTATTTTCCTTTAGCCAATTGTCATTTATTTAGTTTTCAATATTTGATTATTTTTTTTATAATTTTTTTAATTAGTCGATTTTTTGTTGCTCTCCGTTAATTAGTCGTTTGTGTTTTGTTTTCTTAGATTTCGTTTTGTTGCTTGAGTTTGTCTTTCATTTTTAATAGGTGCAATCATATTTTGCTTTGTTTTTTTTTCGCAATAGTTAATCAATAATGTTTTCAATTGTTTTTTAGATTAGGTAAATGTCTAATTCTTCGTCTGTTTTTTTCTTTACACTGCTTTGTTTTCATGAATTAATTGATCGTCTTTTGTTTCTTTTCACTGTTTTTAATCATGAATTAGTTGATCGTCTTTTGTATTTTTTGACTACTTTTGTTCTGTTTTTCTTCTCAATTAATAATTTAGTTTTTTTATCCGATTGTCATTTATCTAATTTTCAATTTTTTTTCATAAAACGATTATTTATTATTTTCATTTTTCACTAGCCGATTGTCATTTATTTATTTTTAATACTTGATTATTATATATTTTGTTTTTCTATAAATTATTTAATTACAATTTTTGATGCTTCTCTCTTTTAATTAGTCAATTGTGTTTTGTTTTCTTAAGTTTCGTTTTGTTTTTATCATTATTTATCAATAATGTACTGCCTATCTTTTGTTTTCTTTTCTATAAATTAGATGTTTTGTTTTTTTCCCTGTTTTTTTTTTTTTGTTTTTTTTTGATGAATCAGTTGATCGTCTTTTGTTTCTTTTCGCTGCCTTTTGTTTTTTTTTTTCCTTCTGCATTAATAAATGACTTTTCTTTATTGGTCTATTGACATTTATCTAATTTTCTATATTTGATTTTTTCCATAAATCAATTAAATTTTTCACTAGCCGAACGTTATTTATTAATTCAGTTTTCCATTAGTCGATTGTCATTTGTTTGTAGTGTTTCATTGTTCGTCGTTGTTTTTCCAGAAACCTTCAGTATCCTTCAACAGCACAGCTTTTTCCTTCCTTCGTTTTTTTCATAATCGAAGAAGTTGTAAGAAACCGACATTTTGTAAATACTTGACAGAACGTCGCCAGCGCAATTTTCATTTATTAATTTAATTTTAGTCGATTGTCATTTGTTTTTCATTGTTCGACGTTGTTTTTTGAGAAACCTTCAGTATTCTTCATCAGCAGAGCTTTTTCCTTCCTTCGTTTTTTTTTTCATAATCGAAGAAGTTGTAAGAAATCGACATTTTGTAATTACTCAATAGAACGTCGCCAGCGCAATTGTCTTTTATTAATTTAATTATTCATTAGTCGATTGTCATTTGTTTGGAGTTTTTTATAGTTCGACGTTGCTTTTTCAGAAACCTTCAGTATCCTTCATCCGCGCAGCTTTTTCCTTCCTTTGGCATTTTTTTTCATAATCGAAGAAGCTGTAAGAAATCGACATTTTGTAAATACTCGACAGAACGTCCCCAGCGCGATTGTCATTTATTTATTTAATTTTTCATTAGTCGATTGTCATTTGTTTGTAGTTTTTGATTGTTCGACGTTGTTTTTTCAGAAACCTTCAGTATCCTTCATCAGCACAGCATTTTCCTTCCTTCGGTTTTTTTTTTTTTTTATAATCGAAGATGTAAGAAATCGACATTTTGTAAATACTCGACAGAACGTCGCCAGCGCGATTGTCTTTTATTAATTTAATTGTTCATTAGTCGATTGTCATTTGTTTGTAGTTTTTCATAGTTCGACGTTGCTTTTTCAGTTTCAACTGCACAGCTTTTTCCTTCCTTCGTTTTTTTTTAACCGAAGAAGTTGTAAGGAATCGACATTTTATAAATACTCGTGACCTTGAATATAACGTCCACCTGAAAACGACTTGCTTATTCAAAGGTATCTCTACCGTCATGATAATGAAACTGGACCTTTGCAATGAAATTGCATTCAAAAGGTGTCGAAAAACAAACCAGCTGCACATTGCATCGTCAAACAGTCGCTGAGGTTATTAAATCGAAAGCAATTATAAACAAACATGACCAAGAGCGGACAATCCACGGAACGTCTCTATGACCCATAGAAAATTATATATCAAGTTACAACTTGATCCCACATGCAGAGTTTCGTTCGGTTGGTTATCACGAAACATCATCACAGAGTTAGAAGACGACTCCTTGGCAGAAGTGACATTAAAAAATGTTTTAGTGTGATCGTGAGTTCCAAGTTACGTCTGTCTCTCTGAATCCAGTACCATGGTTTGATTTCTTACATCGAGATTATTTTTTTTTATTTCTTTTGAAAGGCTATAATTTAATTAATAAAAGTAGCTTAACTATATGCCCTCTACTACCTCTGAAAGTTAGGGATAGTTTTTCTATGACATCCTGTGTAGCCTTGTTATTTGACTTGATTGTTTAATCTGCGATATTTTTAATCTTCGTAAACAGATCACTTTCGTAAGCAACTCCTTTCCCTATTCTAAAAAACAGAGAGAAAAATCCTCACGTCCTGAAACTCATAATAAATAACTCACTGTCCGCCGTTAATACAGTAAAGGCGAATAACACGCATCCGAGAGACGTCTTTTCTTCTCTGTTCTTCTATTGTCTAAGGCGGTAATTAGTAAGTCAGTGCCGATTAACCACGACGGACTCATTCGTCTAATGCTATTATGATTATCCTTGACAGGACGAAGGAACAGGATAAAGGGGATGCTTTTATTAGCCGTGCGGCCATCATTAGCAGAACGATGTGAACAATCAGTACAAGGAGGAGGACGATGTGACGGCAGAACTTATGTTAAACAGAAATTGATTTTCCTATTACAGGCCAAATCGCTCGTGAAATTATTCCAAATTCTAATTTAATCTTTGTTGTCTTTGACAGAGTTAACAGATACATACAAGTCATATAGCAATATTTAATTGCAAACAATAATAGATAGATTATACAACGCGATCGAAAATAAAATGATTCAGAGTAGTAACTTCAGCGTATGAACGAAGGGGGTTAAAGTAGTTACTATGGAAATAATATTTTATTTGAAAGGGATTCGGAACGTCATAAGCTGTAAAACAGTGTGTTAATTTGGTTGTAGTTACAACTGTTTATGAAACACATAATTAAAATGATAGACCTAGAGTGTGAATCAGAAATGAAACAATAGATTCGCAATATTGCAGATACAATAATAGTCCTCTTTAACGCGTAACGTAATGTGTTGTGAATGTAGCGCGCGAAGCGAACGACTGTTTTATTCGTCTCCGACTAATTTCGGCTTTGTTAATAGTTTGAGGATGAAGTTTATGCCTTAATTATTGCCGGGATTTATTAAATTGATCCTCATATAGCGCGAGCGGCGTGAAAAGAACACAGCCGCCGTCATCAATTATCGTTAGCCCGCAACGTGTTCTTGTCAAATTTTCATAATTAGGTTGCCGGCACAGTGGAGTGCCATTGTGGAGGGCTTTAACGAACAGCTAGTTGTTAAAATATTTGTTTTCAATGCGAATCTCGTTACACCGATGGATCTGAATCGTTCCGACGCTGCTAATTATTTCGCACCTCTCTGTGTAACTTTACACAATCCAACGTTGCAGGTACAATACGCATTACGTCGATACATTTTACTTGTTCACGTCGATTCGCCGCCACGTTTCAGTCATTCATTAAATTCACAACAGAACCACCTCATAAATTCAACCAAACAAGAAACAAATAACTTGAACTTTATTTCGTAAAAAAATATTTTCAAAACGTGAATGGGCCAGGAAATAGAATTGATTCTATTTTGTGTCGAGCGTGTGTGTTTCAGGTTATACGCAACAAGCGTAATAAAACACTAAGCATTTTAATTTTAATTAGAATCGTTCCTTTGTGTATCAGCTACATTAGAGGCAATTTCCTTAGCTTCTTGCGCAGTCACAGAGGCTCACGCTTGGCCGCTTCTCGTGCCCGAAACAAAGAACACCGTATTGGACACAATGCAGCTCCTCGCGCTTCCGCTGCATTGTGGCGGTGCGTTAAAGGGTGGATAATGCGGGGATAAAGGGTGCGCTGCTGTGTCTTAAGACGTTAAAGAAATTAACAGGGAGCCCAGGACACGCTACCGTACCTCGCACAAAGCACCCGCTGACGGAACGGCTCAAAGAGAAAAGAAAAATTGATACATTAAAGTGAAATACGATATTACTGTTGGGAGTTTATAGAAAAGAAAATGGCAGGAAATTCTTTCGATAACGTCCGTTCCCTTCTTTTAGTTTTCAATTTTTTTTTAACTATTATATTAAAAAAAAAACTTATTATAAAGCACAGATCAATTTGTTAAAGCTCGCACCACCTGTTTAGCTCTGTATGTATTTCACATAAAAATTATCTTCTTAAGAAGAAGAAAATCAAATTCATTTTCCCTTTGAATTTTATATGAGAACTTTTCACAAGAAAACATGGTCATAAGTTACCGGATTTTCCACGTTATGTGCGCACATACACCTGAGCTTAATTATAATAAATTAATTCCAAACTAAATGTTGTTCTGAATTTATAGTTACCTATAAATTTAATATTACCTCCATGCATAAATTGCATCTGGGTCATTACACAATTACACAAAGTGGAATCATCGAATTACACTTGGAATTTTTCCTGTGCCGCTCTAATCTCTTTGTTTTAGTTAATTCTGTCAATAAATATCATAAATCAGTCAGAGGCACTTGTTACAATTTATTGAATTGAATTAACAAGTGATCAAAATGTACACCTTGCAAGAAAACACCTTCCTTATTGACGCTTAGGTCCGATCTGGACGTGTAGTAAATGAGGAATGGCAATATCCGAACAAAATTGTTGAAGGAACTGCCTTACACCAACACGTTCGCCAAATTGTCGAGGGATTCCATAGAATTGGAAGCGCGATGAAGAGGAAATCCACTGACAGGCCGCAAACTGACCAAACAAATGGTAGAGCTCGTTGCATTCCTCAACACGTCGCATTTTTGCTCAAACGAATGTGTTCCGCACCACCAAGAACAATATTGCAACTTTTTCCAAGAAAATTAAACAACAGCGACGTTCTCGATGAAGCTTGGTTCTATTTAAGAGGTTATGTAAACACAAAAATTCCCTTGAAGCTCCTTTACAACCTGGTAAGATAAAATATGGTTAGTATCCCGCTGTAGAATCACAGGTTAATTGCATCCCGCCGCAGAATCAATGAGTAACTGTATCCCGCCATAAAATCATAGGATAGCTGCATCCCGCCGTAGAATCATAGGGTAACTATATCCCGCCGTAGAATCGTAGAGTAACTGTATCTCGCCATAGAATCATAGGGTAACTGTATCCCGCCGTAGAGTCATAGGGTAACTGTATCCCGCCGTAGAATCAATGAGAACTCTATCCCGCCATAGAATCATAGGATAGCTGCATCCCGCCGTAGAATCATAGAGTAACTATATCCCGCCGTAGAATCTTAGAGTAACTGTATTCCGCCATAAAATCATAGGGTAACTGTATCCCGCCATAAAATCATAGGGTAACTGTATCCTGCCATAGAATCATAGGGTAACTATATCCCGCCGCAGAATCAAAGAGTAACTGCATCCCGCTATAGAATCATAGGGTAGCTGTATCCCGCCGTAGAATCATAGGGTAACTGTATCCCGCCGTAGAGTCATATGTCACTTACTTTTACTTTAGAAAAAAAATCCAAAAAAAAATTTTGACAAATAAAATAACTCCAGCCAAGCAATAAGACTCTTTTCTTTTAAACAAATTCTAATGTCAGGTCGCAGGAAATTGTAGAATTTTATCAAAATTGTAAGGGAAGCAGACATGCAATTTTTAGAAGGCGTCACTAAATTCTGTTTATTCTAAATAAGGCGTAGAATTTAGAAGATCATCTCATTTATTTAACGACATAAAACGGCAACAAATAAAACACAGAACAATTCATAAACTATATAAATAAACTTTAATTTTAATGTGAAAAGTTGAAACATGTTATTAACCAAATACGAGCTCTTAAACTATTTGTGGTCTAGACCAAATCTTAATAAAAAAAATAATAAACAAAATTCTGTAGTAATTTACATTACTTAAAGAAATTCAGATCAAATGAGAGTTCACAGCACGAACTTGTCACATACAAATTGTTCTTGTACTATGTTCGACAATAACAAAATAACGTTAAGAAATGTTTAACTTACATTTCGTTCAGGATTCAGTTCAGATCTCTCAGGTGATTGAACTAATTTCTCAGATTCCTTCATAACAACAGACGCAAAACAGATTTCTTCATAACAGACGCAAAACAGATTCTTCAACGAAGTTTACATCAAATGCAGCAAATTCAGGACGAATAGAATCATCATTCCGAGTGAATGGCATCAACAGCCCCGTTCAGCGAATCACCACGCCCTTGCTCATTTCTTAGCGGGAAACCATTAAGTACGATGGGACACTCACAGTTAACACTTGATAGTCGAAAATACTGCGTAAATTATCGCAGTCTAGGACTTCATTTGATTTTTTAACACATAGACGCATACATCAAAATGGTAGACACTAATTTCACAATAAAGAATTTTTCCAGAAGAAACACGATCTACTGCGTACATGCTGTCACTACCATTTTTTTTTCTTATTGTCCATCCCCTTATTACCGACTGAAAATTATGTTTTTAATTTAGTCATCTTATTAGTTTTATGCGTCTTTGTTTATTTTTAAATCATTTTTAGAGCAGGTGCATCCCGATGAATTTTAAAACGGTTGCTTTCAGCGAGATGGACCAACAGCTCATGCTAGTCGACAAGACAAAAAGATCTCCCAATTTGCCTATCCATGTTTTATAGAGGTTTGTAGGTATCACGTGTGTTGGATTCACCCCTATCGCCTTCATGGCTCTTCAACAAGAGCGCCTACCAACTAAATTCCTTATCCTCTTCTCAAGCTACTGATATCTGACATCCGCCGTAAGACATTTCATTACAAATTCTGCATTGTCTCTTTTTTTATCGTCGTTGGAATGAATCTTTCTCTTCTGTAGCCTTTGGTTATTATAATATTCCTTAGCATATTAGTCACATTATTCCATTGCGTCTCGTTTACTTTGGTTTTTCTACATTTCATTCGGACGTCCTATCTGTGCTCTTCACATCTCATGTAGTCAAAAATCGTGTGCTCTGGGGTGATTGTTAAGTGGCAATACCAGAAAGAGTTTTCCCTATCTTGTGCAAATATCAGGCGAAGACACCATCGCCTGGGTGATGGAGTAGTCCATGTCGCCGAATTTTTTGCCAAACCATTTTCATAGATCTTTAATAAAAGTTTTACTTCAATCTGGATAGGAGTCCTATGATGTTTGCCATTTGTCCATTATATCTTCTTCGGTATTCGTAGTAGGCGTCCCCCTCAGTTCGTATCGTTTCTGCCTTGCCTCTGTTACCAGCTTTAAGGGTGGAACAGCTGCGATTGCCTCTGTGACGACCGTTCTGTAAGCAGAGCTTATTCGAATGGCCATTTTTCTGTTGATGCATTGTAGCGGGCCCTCAAAGCGTTTGAATTTCAGAGTGTTTGTCCAAATGGAGGCTGCGTGGATAACGAGTGTGTCCCACACCACCGTTAGAAGCATCCTCGTTCTCGATTTAAGTCTTTTCACGGTTAAAGCTTGGTTCTATTTAAGTGGTTATGTAAACTGTCTGTTGTTAAATCCCCACAATTTCCTTGAGGCTCCTTTACAACCCGTTAAGATAGGAATGTGGTTAGCTGTATCCGGCCGTAGCATCATAGGGCCAATATTCTTCCACGATACACTCAATGGTCAACGTTATAGGCAATAATTCGTCGGCTTGGTATTACAAGATTGCATGTTACATTTTTGGCGATTTTAAGTTTGCTTGTAACTGGAAATTTCTTCAGCAACTTTCCGATACATGGTAACTTGTTTCTAATCGGAACTCTTTGCAGTGAAACTTGGCTGCATGTAGACTGGGTTGATTTACAAAGTTGTATGGTTTTCATGAAATCTTGTTTTATTACACACATTGTTTTAGATTGCGCTAATTTTGTAATGTAATTTTCTTTTCCTTTAATTGGCAAGATATTGGGTTGTGGACTACTCCTCATACCTTTAGGCTCTAACTACTAAGGTCATATGACCAACCCTTTTAAAATTTAGCCAAATTTGTCCCGTATTGGCACGGGACCTACGAGAAGAAGGCAAGTTTACGGTTTTCATCCACAATTGAAAAACCCACCGCCAGGTTGGAAAGGAACCCGCGTCCTTCGAGTCCGAAGGCAAACAAGCAAACCTGTAGACCATTCAGGCCACTTAACGAATAACAAAAAGAAATATTGCAAATAGTGAGAACAATATGGAAAGTGATTTTGAAAAGGATAAGGATGATTTCGTTAAAGATCATAACTATACTCAAGCAAATAATCGACATTGTGACAGATGTGTAAAACTGAGTTTATGGTCTAACTTGGAGGCTTCCGCGGCCTTTGTTCAGTCCACTATTGAACTGGCTTCCGATGAGTCTCATCAACTAACGAGAAGTAGCAGCAACACCACCAGCAGGAGTAACACCACCAGTAGCAGCAACACCACCAGCAGCAACAACATCACCAGTAGCAGCAACACCGCTGACAGTAGCAGCAGTCCTGAGGAGGTTCGGTAGTAGAAGCAGTCGTGACGCAGTTCCAACCGGAAGCCAATTCAATTATGGACAATGGCCGCGGAAAGCTTCAAGTTAAATTAAGAAGCCTCTACGGGGAGGACATCCAGAAGAAGACAAGACAGACAACTTCGACAAAAATTGGTGTATTTCATTTGTTCTTTGACTTTTCTTATTCGTTGTCGTGATAACCATGTTATACCTACTTTCCTAACGGTCAAACACCATATTAAAACCTATACTTCTAACAAAATTCTTCGACGGACCAGTTTGGCCTTAGTTCGAGAACGCATCCAGTTTACCCGACATCAACTCTCCAGTCTCTCTGCTACAATATTTCGGCTTCATCTAGAATTTGCTAATGCCCTCTCATCGACATACAAGAAGTAGCAACAACACCGCCAGCAGCAACAGCTTTGAGGAAATTCTTCTGCAATGGAGAACTTTTGCTGCTAAGTCAGGTTTGTAAGGCATTCAAAACCCATACTTCTAACAAAATTCTTCGACGAACCAGTTTGGCCTTTCGAGAACGCATCCAGTTTACCAGATATCAACTTCCAAGTATCTCTGCTACAATATTTCGCCTTCATCTAGAACTTGCTAATACCCCCTCATCGACCAACGAGAAGTAGCAACAACACCGCCAGCAGCAACGGCCCTGAGCAAGTTCGTCTACTATGGAGAACTTTTGCTGTTAAGTCAATGTAACTTCAGGTTTGTAAGGCATTCTACACGGGAATGCTTACCATAAATCAAAAACCAGTTTATAGTGCTCACAAAAACAAATAACATTCAGCAAACACACCCAGCAGGAGCACAATGGGAAAACATAAAAAAAGCATAACGCAGAAGAGGATATCAACTCCGTGAAGGAACATATAAACAATCGCGTTGTAGTCGGAAGGACTCGAAACGGAAATACCTAGACTCATCTTTAAGTATCCGCAAAATGTATGACCTATAGATAGTCTGGATTTAAAAAAAATCAAGAACCATTAAAGGAATTTGGATACAGGGCTATATTTTGCAAGAACTTTACTCTGTACTTCCACGTTCCCAAGAAAGATAGATGTGACCTTTGTGAAGAAATTCATTTGTTAAGAAAAGACAGAAGAAGTCAAATCTAACTCCATTTGGCAGTAACCTAGAGGCCATTTGCTTAGCGATATCTGCAAATCCGGGAATATAGCGCCGATAGTAAGTACACAGGCCAAGGAAACTCCTTATGTGGTGTTTATTTTTGGGTGTTGGCCAGTCTCTCACCACTTGAATCTTCACTCGGTCCACGACGATTCCATTTCCGTTAACAATGTGGCCCAGATAATTCACTTCATTCTGGAACAGATGGCACTTCTTAGGGCTACGCTTTAGCCCAGCTCCGCGAAGCCGCTGGAACACTCCTTCCAGATTCTTCAGGTGGTTGTCGAATGTTTTTCCCACAACCATTATGTCGTCCAGGTACACCATGCACGTTGTTCAAGACAGACCCTTCAGAACCGTCTCCATTAGCCTCTCGAATGTCGCTGGGGCATTACATAACCCGAACGGCATCACCGTGAATTGCCATAGTCCCATACCAATGGAAAACGCTGTCTTTTCTCGGTCTTCGGGCGCTAGCTCCACTTGCCAATATCCACTCTTTAAGTCTAAAGTCGAGAAGATCTTCGAACCGGCCAGAGTGTCCAAAGTATTATCAATCCGTGGCAGAGGATAGCGTAAGATGTTAGATTTAGGGCCTGCTTCATAATCGAATTTAAAGGAGAATGCTTTAAATTAAAATCACTTTCAGACGTAAAAACAACTGTGAGAACATGTGAATGTGACTTTAACTTCGATTATGAAACTGGCCCTTAAGGTAAGTTACTTTTCTTAACTCCAAGGAGGAGGAGATAAAGTAGGTAATTCCCACTTTTTATAGTTGTGATATTTTATTCGAAAATAGAGTATTTGTTCCATAATCAAATACAATTTTATAGGAAAAGACCAGAACTCGGGGCTCCACTCGAGATACAATGGCTTACGCAAAGATGTAACGCAGGTGTTCAAACGTAGCAATGTTTTCTAAATAATATATTTCATTAATGGATGCTTTTGATAGTTTTAAATTGTCTTAACATACATTCTTAAAAGTTTCGTTTTCAATTTTCATTTTTGCGAGAATACCAGAACTGAGTTATACCAAGCCGACGAAGTGGTTATGCAAACATAAAATTATCGAACATGGTCTGTTGTTAATCCCCACAATTTTCTTGAGATCCCTTTACATTCTGTTAAGGCAGGAATATGGTTAGCTGCATCCCGCCGTAGAATCATAGGGTAACTGCATCCCGCTGTAGAATCATAGAGTAACTGTATCCCGCCGTAGAATCATAGGGTAACTGTATCCCGCCATAGAATCATAGATAGGGTAACTGTATCCCGCCGTAGAATCATAGGGTAACTGTATCCCGCCATAGAACTATAGGGTAGCTGTATCCCGCCGTAGAATCATAGGATCAATATTCTGCCACGATACAATCAGTGGTCTACATTATAGGGAACAGTTGTTGGCCTCATTTTTAGAGCAGGTGCATCCAAAGTGGTTACTTTCAGCAAACAGCTATTAGAGAAAATTTGGAATTTCTTGAAGAGTTTTGAATTTCTTCCCTGGCCGAGTTGTAAGCAGGGGAACTTGGCCAGCAACTTCACCAGACTTCTCCTTTTTTTGGCTTTCCTAGAAACGAGGTTTATTATGAAAGAATTAATTAACTGATGGCAAAGATCACATTAAAATGCAACGAGGTAACACCGGATATATTGCAGTACATTTTTGATAATATGGAATGTCGTGTAGTGCATATATCAAAATGGTGGCCACTTTGATCACTTGCTGTTGGCTTTCTTTTCAATTTCAACCTCAACTTCAGCCCTTTGCATTAATCACATTTTGAATATTGATGCACATCTTGATGTTAGGGTCCTGCCTTCTTTATTTTCGTATAGTGGCACTTCGTATTTGTACAATGGCAATGCAAAAGGTAACTAGAGGAGAAGCATTTTGTTCCACTCTGTATCTACACACAAAGTGCAGTATAAAAGTAAACCAAAATCTTTGATCTAAGACTTGTAAACTACGGTATGTATATTCGGGTCTTCGGTACAAACCTAAAGTAATAAATAGTGGCGTAACGTATTAAGTTCTTGCAGTGGTAATTGCGTAAGCAGCATTAGTATGTAATGGAGTATGTCTGAGGATCAACGGCGACTTGATCCAGCCTACGCACGCCTTGAGTTAATGTGCTGCACCCTAATGACTGGGGATGGACCGTCCCAGCCACCCACTTGCGGCTTACTGGCCGTCTTAGCCCGCACCCCGTACACTGCGCAATTATCACACGGGTTATTGTTGTTGGAACGGTTTAGCTTAGGGCTAGAATATTTAGCCCTCTTTAGTGGCTTGATTTGACTTTGAAATTGGCTTAGTTCCTGTTTATGCATCGCTAAAATAATACAGCTTTGCTAAAAATCACAAAACGGATTACATGGCGAAAATCTACAGGCGAAAAATTGTGTCCACGCTCGGACATCCATTTATTTTTAATTAAACAAAATTCGTTAGATTTATTTTTTGATAAAAATAATTAGCGGTTATCATCTATAAACTGTTAAAGAAGTCGTCCGTACTTTATTCGGGGGGCCATCATAAATTTGTTGACATGAAAGTTATTTACAACTGAAATATCTATAACGAATGTGTAAAACCGGTCGTAAACTTAGAAATCACCTTTTTAAGTACACAATAAATTTTATAGGCAAATATCGCCCGCTTTATACTCCCATAATACGTAGAGCAACAAAGTATCCGGGGCTATAGATTTCCGGAGTGCGCCTTTTTTCGCCCCCGCTTTTGCGCGAGGGGGGCGAGGCGGGCGAAAATTCGGGAGCGTAACTTCATAAAGCATAAAATGCACGCCCGGACCTCGCCGACCAACTTATCATCACCTTCGCAAATGTATGTAGATTCGGTTCGAGGCGGCCCTGGAATTGTGAATAACAGAAATTCGATTTGAGTTCTTCATTCGTAGCCTTGTTATCCTCACAAAGGATAGTTTGGACGGCGGAAGGACTTTTGCATGTAGAGCTAATATTTGTAGTACTGACTCGTAGAAAGGAGCACGTAGGACGGCTTGCTACTGTCGCCGTTCCGGAAAAATAAAATTACGGTTGCGAAGCTCTACGTGAATGTAATCATATCGCCATAATTCGGTGGCTCAAAATAAGAAGAATCAAATACTTGTTATGTTATATATTTTTTTCGTGGAATATTTCATTAATAATTGTTTGGTGCGAGTCAGTCACTGGGCAAGAATTTACTTACGGCGAATTACATTAAGTACCAGGGACTTACAAACTAAGTTGCAGGACAATAATAAGTACGGCTTGAAGTTCCAGTTGTTGTTGTTGCGTCTTGCGAAGTCTTGAGGGCCTCTACACTCTCGAGTCACGTGTTTGCTCAACTTTTGGCCGTATTATTATCTGCACATCGCGCTGCACATACTTGGAATGTTCACTTGTCGTTTGTTTGCGGCTGACATCTTGGTCCTTCAGTTTGACGTGTCGAGACGGTCTCTCGAGAGGGTCTCGCTTTTCGTTTATTGTTCGGCGAAATATCGATATTTACAGCGAAATTTGGCAAATATTTTGTAAGAAAACGGTACACCACAAACTATTAATCATTTTGGTTTGTCGAAATAAAAACGCATCGGCGTCGTACAGTTTGATGGAATTTCTTAAGATATCTGCATTAGAAACGTGCAAAAAAATGAAAAACCTTGTATTCGAGTTTCATTCATGTTTTATTTTGATTTATATTTTTGTTAGCTCTTTTTATATGTTAGTTTTAACACTTCTGTTAAAATTTGCTTTTTAATTTTAGACATTCTCTCGATTTATTTCATTTCAAGGTTAAATTTTAAGAGCAGAAAACCTAAGGCTAATCTGAACTTCAAGCTATTAAACAAATATTTCGAATTCGGTTAACTTTAAGCGCCCTTGTGTGGTATATCTAATTGGTTTAGAAAAGTTGGGGGAATAACAAGTTCCATAAGTTTATGGACAAAGATGTTACGTTTTCAAATCAAGAATGATAACGTACGAAGCGTCCTCTATTGGCTACAACGAAATTAAGGCCAACTCAAGAAACCCCCACATGTAACTTTTTAAGGCAATACGTCAAAAACTTTGAGAATTATTGAAGAATATTGAAATTGAAATTTTAATTACAACGCCCTGTATCTCTTTTATTAAGTTTTGGACTAAATGAGTTTAGTACCAACACTATCTTGAAATTGTCCCTGACGGCATTAACACAAACTAAATTGCGCCACAACTTTACACATATAGACACCGGGCATAGGCTATAGTTGCTACTGTCAAATCTAGGGACTTAGTGGCTATCCTACTTCTGCCACATCGAAATTAAGGCCATACTATTATTTTTCGCCCCAAGAAACCCCCACATACAAGTTTTTAAGGCAATACATCAAAAACTTTAAGAATTATTCAAGAATATTGAAATTAAAATTTTGATTACAATTCCCTGTGTCTCTTTTATTATCAACTTTTGAACTAAGTGAGTGAGTAATTCTGCTACATCGAAATTAAGCCCATACTATTATTTCTCGTCCCAAGAAACCCCCACGTGTAAGCTTTTAAGGCAATACATCCAAAACTTTAAGAATTATTGAAAAATATTGAAATTAAAATTTTTATTACAACGCCCTGTATCTCTTATTATCAACTTTTGGACTAAGTGAGTGTAGTTTAATCGCCAAAAGTACAACACTATTTTGAAACTGTCCCTGACGTCATTAACACAAACTAAATTGCGCCACAACTTTACACATATAGACACCAGGCATAGGCTATAGTTGCCACTGTCAAGTCCAGGGACTTAGTGGCTATCCTACTTCTGCCACATCGAAATTAAGGCCATACTATTATTTCTTGCCCCAAAAAACCCCCACATGTAAGTTTTTACGTCAATACGTCAAAAACTTTGAGAATTACCGAAGAATAAAGAAACTAAAATGTTGATTATGACGCCCTGTATCTCTTTTATTATCAAGTTTTGGACTAAATGAGTTTAGTTTAATCGTCAAAGACCTCAATAGCATTTTGAAGTTGTCCCTGACGGCTTGCATACAAACTAAACTGTACCACAACTTTACGCATATAGATGCTGGTCATAGCTACAGTTACCACCGTCAAATCCATGGACTTACTATCTTTTACTTTTATTTTATTTTACATTTGACTGATTGGACTACGTTCCATTACATTCGTTCTGTTCCTAGGGACATAAAAGATGTGATTACTTCTTGACGAAATACGCGGCTCATTGAAAAGAATATGCTCCAACAAGTAGGAGCATTGTATTTCGTTTTGGATTAATTTATGCATAAAATTGGCGCTTTTTTAATTCTCTCCGAAATTGTAAAGATTGCATATCATGGCAATTTAGCAAATAGTGATAGTCTAAATTTTTTTCTAGGTAACAACAGAATTTTTTAAAACGTTTCTGAATCCGTTCTATTTGCTGCTGATAACAAATATAGATGCATATTCTAATTTTACTCCGATCAAGTGCGATATAAAGACAGTAGGTAGCGTTAACATGTGAAAAATGTTTAATATTACGTCTGACGAAGTCTAGAGTTTTTGAGACAGAATGACAAATGAAAGCAATGTAATTTATAAAATTAAGATGACGATCAAAAGTAACCCCCAAGTCTTTGACAGACGACACCGATAATAGACGTTGGTTGGAGATGTTGTAATCGAAATCAATTAACTGTTTCTTTTTACTGTACAACATTTATCAACGTTTAACTGTAATCTGTTTACCAGACATCACTGTTCGACCGTATTTATATTTGTTTGCAGATGGAACACATCGTTAACGTCGTTCACCTGGAAATAGAGCTTCAAGTCATCAGCATACGCTAATGCTGAACGCGTAAATCTGTCAAGTAGGTCATTTATAAATAACAAGAATAGCAATGGTCCCAGGTGTGATCCTTGAGGAATACCAGGAGTAGAGATAAAAACAGTTGATCTAAAACTGATGTATTGAACATAGTTGTTTCTAATAAGTAAATATTATGATTTAATCCGAAGCATGCACACAAACGAAAGTGCACAACATTACACATATAGACATTAGGCGATTTCCAATTACGAACTCTAAGTACCTGAACTGATCTGATTCGAGCTACACTTTAAAAATCCTAATGGGAACGCTAGCCAAGCATCAGTTGTGATGTATATGTCAAACTGACCATGTGCGCGCCATATGTATTCCCTATCCCCACCCTTTTGGTGCTCTAAACGCAAACGATATGACAGGTGCTCGAGGGGAAGAGGGAAATCAAAATTGATTAGTTCAGGTGCTTCACGCGTTTACAATTAGAACGTTTCGGATCATCTCCGGACTAGTCCCAAGTAGCACAAATCTGTAATTGGAAAGTGCCTCTCGGTCATAGCTATAGTTGCCACTGTCAAGTCCACGGACTTAGTGGCTATCCTTTTTTCTGCTACATCGAAATTAAGGCCACATTATTATTTCTTTTTTAAAACAATACGTCAAAAACTTTGAAAATTATTGAGGAATATTGAAACTAAAATTTTTATTACGACGCGACGCATTTTGTATTTCCGTTATCATCGACTTTTGGATTAAGTTAGTTTAGTTTAATCGTCAAAGGTACCAACACTATTTTGAAATTGTCCCTGACGGCATACACACAAACAAAATTGTACCAGAACTTTACACATATAGACACTGAACACGGAAGATAGTTTTCACTGTAAAGTCCATGAACTCGGCGGCTATCCTTTTTCTGCTACATCGAAACTAATTCCATATCTTATTTCTCGTCCCAAGAAACCCCCACATGTAAGTTTTTAAGGCAATACGTCAAGAAGTTAAGAGTTATTGAAAAATATTGAAATTAAAATGTCGATTACAACGCCCTGTATCTCTTTTATTTTTATACTCAACTTTTGGACTAGAGCAGGACTAATGCCCGGTAACATAAATGTCTTAACCATTGATTAAAGTGACTTGTCAGTTAGAATGTGACGTAATCACACTGTAGTTCTGCTGGATTGCGTCACATTCTAACTGACAAGTAACTTTAATCAATGATTAAGTCATTTATGTTACTGGACATAAGTGAATTTAGTTTATTTTAATCGTCAAAGGTAGCAATACTATTTTGAAATTGGCCCTGACGGCATGCACACAAACAAAATTGTACCACAACTTTACACATATAGACACTGGTCATAGGCTATAGTTGCCAAGTCCATGATCTCGTTGGCTATCCTTTTTCTGCTACATCGAAATTAAGGCTATATTTTTATTACTCGTCCCAAGAAATCCTCACATGTAAGTTTTGAGGGCAATATGTCCAAAACTTTAAGAATTATTGAAGAATGTGGAAGTTAAAATTTCGATTATAACGCCCTATATCTCTTTTATTTTTATTATCAACTTTTGGACTAGAGCAGGACAGAAGTACCAACACTATCGCTGACGGCATTAACATAAACTAAACTGCGCCACAACTTTACACATATAGACACCGGTCATAGCCTATCGTTACCACTGTCAAGTCTATGGACTTGGTGACTATTCTTCTTTGATATAATAAACTTGCTATCTATTCGTTAAACATTATACAGGCTGTTTATAAACTACCGCCTTTAATTAAAGTTTAAGTTTCTTCATTTTATTAGCAATTGATTTTCCAAATCTTATTAAAAATGGAAAAACTGACCTGCCTCAAGACAGCGAACTCCGGCGGAGTCACTTTGTTTTGAAACCTCTGCACAGCTTATGACTTGCTTTTCGCAATCGGATCTAATCAAACGCAACCAAACTTTTTATTTACGTGCAGAAGGACGGGGTCAAGGCCTCAATGTAAACGAATATGAATGACTTACAGACGCCATCGGCATAATTTTCAAGTATCCGTCTTTGTTACATCGAAAATTGGTGAAGTGCGTTATTATTAACATGATTTATTTAGCACTTATTAAGCTATTCGTTTAATAATTCATTAAAGAGATGAGACGAACAACACCCTTAGTCATAATGTGCGTTTTAAGCACAAAACTCTAAGCTTTCCGTAAATAATCACAAATCCTGATTTTCTTATTTTTAAACGATGTCCTTCAGAGCAAAGATTTTAAAGCGCGTTAGGTTCGGCACCAAACGACTGCTGCGTTGTTTGTAATCAAATGGAAATACGTGCAAACTAATATTTTTATTATAAAGTCAAGAGATTGTAATATTTAATACGTACAAATAAAAAACTGGTTGTTTGCGCTACGATTTAAACAGTTTGCTTTCAAATCTTACTTTGAACCAAATAAACATATAAATAGCACTAGAAATTATTACGTAATAAGTAATTGCAGTTGTCGTAAGAACGTCTGCACCTAGTCGACCGAAAACATCGCATTTTTTCTTACGAACGACGAACTTGATCTACCCCAACGTACACACCTCGGCGCATTTGTTTATGGTTACATAATAAAAATCAATTCCACTCAGCCTGTGACCCAGCTGGGATATTTGAACCATTTAAATCGCCGACCAGTGTTACTTGAAGATTTTTTGTAAAAATTTTTACCGGAGTCATTACTTTTCCCTATTGTTATATGATAAAATTTGCTTCATTTCTTGAGTACTGCTTGTGGTTTCAATTAAAGACATAGGTTTAGAAACAAACTGTATGTATGAAACTTTTATTTTATTTGTTTTCCTTTACATGCTCATTTAATTTTCGGTGGCATTTGTTGGGGCACTAATTTGTATTGCGCCATTATATTATAATACTAATTTCTTTTGTTTTTTGTACTCTGGGTAAAATCAATAAACAAATTATTATTAAAAAAGGTTGTATCATAATTTTTTTGGTGTCAGGAATCTATTGTTGCTCCATTACTTTTGGACCACTTTGTACATTTGGGCTTTAACTAAATCGATTGAAACCTGTAAGTAATCATTTAACTTGTCAGTCTCTTATCACTTATCAGTCTTATCCTGACACTTTTAGTTACACAATTTTTTTTCTGTTGATTGAATAATAAAAATATGTATCGTTGCATCGTGTAATCTGTAATTAGTTCTTCTCGTATTTACGAGGAACTTCAAAGTCTAAATAAACCGGTCTTATTTGTGTAAAGACAGTTCATAACAGAATTACGTTCACAGTGGCACATGAGTGGTCAGCAGAAAGCACCTTGTTTGTTAATCATATTTTGCGGACGCCGACGATGCCCCGGTCCTGTCAATTTCCTCACAAACTTGCCCCCGGCTTCGGCCGGCGTCCTATTCGCCGTGCACTTCGATAACATGTAGTTACAGGAGATGACATTAACTCTTTGTCGCAAACTTAGGCCGTTGGTCACTCGAAGGCAGTTTGTGTCAAGCCCTGCGCTAATGGTCAGGTCCTCCGCAAAATGATAGCGCCCGGCGTCTACATGATCCTCCGACCAGATCCATCCCTATCTCTATTGTTGGATGCGAGTTCGTTTCGCAGGACGACGACGGAGATACGAGGACGTGGAGACGCCGCGCGTTTCGTGTTTACAAAGTGCAGAGGAGTTTTGTGCGTCGTTTCCAAGTTGTGTTGCGAACCTCTTAAGATAATGGCTGTATTATGGCTTGGCCTTGTTGCGGCCAACCCGCTGCACCTGTGTCACTTTGCATTCTAATTATGATTTAATTGCGCAGTATTTTATAGGTACTTGCGACAACCAAGTTGTTCTAATCGATGTGGATAGTACACTGTATTATTTTTTTTAAATTCAAGAGAAACGAGAAATTTTATCGATTTACCTGAAATCGCTGAAACGTACTCGTATTAAAAACCGAAATACATGCTCCAGTTGTAGTGCGCGTTATCTCAACTTGTATTTAATGAGTGTGTACTGCAGGAATTCCAACTAAGCCGCGAGGGTTCTCAAGAGGTTAGCTCGAGGGCGACGAGGTCTGTATAATACGCACCAATTCATCTGCACTATCGGTATTTCGTGCCGTTCGACGTACTACACTCACCATGTGTTTTACGAAAACCATTTGCACGGCTTAAGTGAATGCCGCAAACGTTAGCTCTGATCCTGGACGTGAGTGCCCTGCGTCAAAATCGAAGGATTATTCGACCCATCTTGACTCACCCGAATCCTAATTACGCTCGCTGCATCGGATTCTATTTCTATTCGAATGGATTCGGATTTTTGGCCTGCTTTGAAAAATCATAAGTAAAAGCTCTGATCCTGCCCCAAAATCATCTCGACTCACCTGAATCCTAATTAAGCTCGCTACAATTGGATTTGATGCAAATGGATTCGGACTTTTGACCCACTACTAAAAATCATAATTTTAATATGGCGTGGCGCAATTTTAATATCGTTCGGATGTTTTTGAAGGAGGCAAGGTAGATTGCCGAGCGTCGGACCGACCGGGGACCGCAGTTTAACAGTTCCGCAAGTGCGGGAACAGCTGGAACGGACAGATTCATTTCGAATTGCGCCATTTCCATTCCGCGCTCCTTGCTCCTGACCGCGAAACTTTCCAGGTAGTCTAGACTAATCACTGACGCCTCGAAGTAAACTCGGATTGTAAATATAATTCTTCCTTTATTTATAAAGGGATGAATAATAATCATTAAAATTCCCAAATTCAATCTAGCAAGTTATCAAACCTTGCAGTATTTAATAATCTATTCCACATGTGTGTTATTTACCGCAACAATTATGGGGTTCGGACGTAAACTATGGTAACTGACAAAAGCAATATTTTTTAGAAACTTGAATTGAAGTTCTGGGAAAATATTGGGCCAATACTGCTCAGCATATTTTGTTGTTAGCAGTTTCAAAAAATTACCTGTTCTATTTGGTAACATTATTGACACCCATAACTATATCTCAATTTTTTTATTGTACTTAATCGACTTTGTTTGCAACAATAACATGCACTTACCATATTTTACACTAAACTTTTTGCACATGCAACTGTAGAATAATAATAAATTCAAAACCAGTAATTTTTCAATCATTATAAGATAAAAGAGATTTTTTTCATGTTACTCAAAAATGAAACAATAAAAAAAATTTTTTTTTCAAGCTTCAAGAAACGTAAAACTTAACAACAAACATTCTTCTTTGAATCACAACAAGACAGTAAAAGACAAACAAAGTTTTTTCTTGATTTTAAATTTGTGTGATATGTGGCGGGAATCCATTGAAGGCACGACAATACATGTTCAAGTTTCGAATTTTCAATTTCAAGAGCGGCTTTATATTTTAAAGAAAAATCTTCTGGAAAAGGGGCTTCAAATGAAGTAGTAGGTCATCCTCTCTTTCTCAAAAAAGTAGGCATCATCTCGCTACTGTAACTCTGGCTAACGTGTAAGATTGACAAATTCTTTGAATTTAATACCATTTTTACCGCACTTCTGATACCGAAGGTAGATGCCGTCGGCTGGAAAAAGTAATCACGCATTATGCTTATTTTTTTTAAATCTGATTGGATCAAACTGTAAACCTGGAATGGATTTCTTTTTTGTACTTTCTTTAATACTTCTTCCTAGCAATTACGATCGTAAATGAATTGGCAATGAGCCCGCACATATTTTTCCACCATTGCAAAATCCCGATCAGAGGGTAACATGGTGTGTCCTACTGCAGGAAAAACATGGACCACTTGCTTGAAGTAGCCCAACGCGATTAACTTTATCCAAACACCTATGAGGGACCAATTTTAGTTTTGGCCTCCGCAGTTGTCTGAGATTGCAATAAGTTTGTTACCTTTAATATTATTGCGTTCAAAATTTCATCGGTGCCTCTATCTGCTGTAGACTCATCCCACATGTAAATGTAACCTTGCGTGAGTTGAAGGCAATGAATGCTGAAGTTATAACAGAACAGTTTCTTCTTATAGAAAGTTGGTCCGGTGGATAGCTTTGGGGTTGGTAAAGCTTTTGTAAATCAAAGGTAATTGCATAAACCTCTGGGTTTTCCGAAGCTTCTCGCTTTGCTTCACCTACTGCATTCTGACCAGCTTTGGCTTTTCTTTGATGCAACTCAAGTTCGGTAGTTGCAACTTAGCATCATTATTCATAGATTTGGCTTCTTTTATAGCAATATTAGTAGAAGCACACACACTGCACGAATCTGTTTTAGAGAACTTGAATTCGTCAGTGAAGATCCTTCTAAATTTATCGATAGATATAGGCTGTTCACTATTTTCTAAGCTTTCAGATCTATAGATGTCATAGCAAGAGTCTATTGTGTATTCCATGGTAATAAACATACAATTTGGATTGTCATTTCTTGAATAATGGCTTTCGGTAGTTTTTGAATGAAAGATCGAACAGCGCTCAGTTGTTCTTCAGTAAATTTGTTCTTGTGGTTTCCGTGTTTACCTCTTCTGTCCATATTTGGTATGCAAGATAATCCTTGTCCTAGTTTTGAAGCCACATTCTCAACCCTGCCAAGGTTGTTTTGTAAACCATGGATATTCAAAAAAGCTTTTTTGCAGATATTTTTTCTTTCTCCATGAACCACCATTGAAGAAAACTTTCTTCTAAAGGGCAAATCCTTCTTGGTATTTCTTTTGGTTTTTCAGACTTTATGCATCCAAATATATATGAATTTTGCATGTTGTAGTTTTCCATCTTCCAAAATGCTTCGAATGCATCGCGTTTCTTTGGGTACAATGTTGAAATATTTTCGTTTGCAGTTACAGTCAGGTGCTGGCATTTTCTTTTCCCTTTCCTCGATGTGTTCTGTAAGCTTCCCCATGGTTCCTTAAATTTTGATTCTGAACCTGTTTATTCATTCTCCTTCTTCTTTTTCGCCCTGGCTTTATTACGTCTTCTTCAACTGTTTCCTGCACCAATTTACCGTTAAGGTACCTAATATAATAATGTAAACCATGGTATCTGCAAGTAGATACCACTGTTTACATCTTAGTACCACACAATGGGATGAAATAATGGCCTAGTGTAAAGTATGGTATCTGCAACAGTTACCATTTTTTACATGCATAACCTCAAACAAATTTCAAAAGGGTTTTCTACCTCTCTATTGCTGGATCTAGCACTGGATTCCACATCAGAGTCTTCTTTTGACGAAGATTCACCATTTGGTCGGTATTCTTCGTCACTTGTACCACTTTCAACCGTACTTTCATTGAGCGAAGAACATGTGGTGGAGGCCATTTTGAAGGCCTGAACCCCTCAATGAATTGTATAAAACTGAGTGTATGATGGATATCATACACAATACGAGAGTTTTCCAGAATTTGTAGTTAAAAATTTAATTTACCACAAGTTTTCTTTTGTAATTTTTGACGAATTATTTATCTGAGTGCAGCGATAACTAATTTTTGTTAAGTTCAAGTAACTAATTGTACACTTCGTTCCATTTCGATATGAGTCTAAGTCATAAAATGTAAATTTGCAAATCGCTACTGCGACATGATCGATTAAAAACTAATATAGAAAGTAATAGTGAATTTATTTCAATTTAATTTTAATAATTATATCAGACAAATTAAATCTAAAGCACTAAACAACTAAATTTAAATTAATAATGTAACTGTTCTACTATCAAGAAAAATATTTAATTTTATTTTAAATATAATTTTTATAGTAGCACTGGGAGAATAATAGTAATCAATTACTTAATTGGAAGCTAACTGAATCCACAAAATTATTCTGATAGTTCCCAAAATTTATAGAGATATTGAGAAATATAATCACTAATAAGTAATTTAAATAAGAAGGCAATTAAGGAAACAGGACCGGATTAATGTTCTCAGAATTATGTATAATCGTCTACCAAATGATCCTTTTAATTAGGTTGTAAGTAGACACGAGTCGAAATACATCTTCAAAAAATGCCTCGCAAAGCACTGAATGTTGATGATTTAATTTCCAATTTATTGGAATATTTTACAAAAGAAAATAATAATTTCGGTCCTTTAATTCCGGTTACTCAAGTTCAGAAACGGGTGGCCGAAGCTTTAAAAATTAGTGAACGAAAAGTTTGTAATGTCGCGAAGAAAAACGCAGAACCAGAACCAGAACCAAAACGAAAAGGCGATGCCCAAAAACGAAGGATTCATGTGAACCTGTGAAAATGGAAATTCGCAACACTGTCTATGAGATGTACGTGAACAAACAACATATTACACTCAATATACTTCTAGAAAAATTAAGAAATAAGGAAATGTTTCCGTAGAGTCGAACGAGTCTTCAAAGAGTCTTGCACGATATAGGATTTCATTTTAAGAATGATAATAATAGGCGAGCATTATGTGAAAAGCCTCACGTAGCAAATCTCAGAGTAACATTTCTTAGAAATTATATTAAATATCGAGAGGAAAAAATGTATCAATTTGTTTATACGTATGAAACTTGGATATTTGTGTATTAAATAGAGATAAAACGAGAGACACAGCAACTTGTATTTCATCTTTTTTTGTTTAAAAATTAACGTCGAATTATTATAAAAATCAAAAGTATTACAGTGCTTGTAATTACGGATAAATTTGTAGAGTTACTTTTCTGAGGGTTCAAGTAAGCACAGCGAAAGTTAAATTTTTTACGTACAAGGTGTTCCTGTAACTACGCTCAAAACTACCCTTTATGTAGACATTCGAGGAGGGTAGCAGATGTACTCGCTTCGGCGATACATATACTAAAATTGGAACGATACAGAGAAGATTAGCATGGCCCCTGCGCAAGGATGACACGCAAAATCGTGAAGCGTTCCACATTTTTTTTTTTTTTTTAATAATCCCAAACACTAATAAGTTTATTGCTTTAAACGATTCTTGAATTCGTTAGGCCCTTTTTTAAATTTGTAACTGTAATTCTTTTCCAGCATTGCTTATTTTAACTTGTACGAACCTCCCCTTACTTGAAATCAGTTGATCAATTGATATTAAAAACCCAGTTAATTAATGTTTACTTGCAATTAAATTTAGTCACAATTAAAATCAACCGTATTTTAGAATTGAGATAATGGGAGATAAAACGTTTGTCTCAGATTACTACAGCAATTTATTTATTTAGTCCATTTATTTGGACTTGCTCGCCAATTACGATTACTGCAACTTTTTCCTATTAAATTATAATTTACTATTTACAGTCAAATAATTTTTGAGCAGTTAAGTAAAATCAAAGTTTAATTTTCCACGTTTTGCATCTTGATATGTGACTAACATCAAAAGCTGCTTGGTTACAACTTACGTTTACATTTCCATGGCGTACCTTTATCGACAATTTATTTCGACATATGGTAGTTTAGTTGCAGATAACAATTAAATTTAGTTACAATTAAATTTTGTTAGAATTAAACTTTGTTATCTCTACATATATTTAGTTACAATTAAATTGTAACTAAATTAAATTGTGACAAAATTTAATTGTAACTAAATTTAATTGTGATCTGCAACTAAACTATTTACATAATTGCATTAAAATTAAATTTTAAAATGTTAAAATTGATGAAAATTAATTAAAATTGTGTAACTGGCAGTATAGAAAGTGTTAGGAAACACTTTCTATACTGCACAATTTTAATTAATTTTCATAATTTTCATCTGGCAAGAAAACTTGATTTTGTTAAAATTGATGTTTATTGTGACTAAATTTTTAGTTAATTGCTACTAAATTAAAATTGCGATTACACATTAATCAATTAAGTTTTTAATATTAATCTATAATATACTATGAAAAAATTACCATATAAAAATCGATTGTCTTATGTTTTGTTTGTTATGTCATCTTTTCTCTCAGTTTTAAAAAAGAAAATTAATGTACCAAATTGTATGGTAAAATCGATTGTCTATTGTTTTTATTTTATTATTTCAAATTCTCTTAGTGCGGCTTCTTTTGTTTCTCGTTATTAACGTAATGTGCTCTAAAATCGATTGTTTTTTCGTTTTTTGTTTTCATTATTTTTAAGAAATTCTCTTATTTCGGTCTCTTTTCTTTGAATGTAATGCTATGTGCTCTAATATCGATTGTCTTTTGTTTTTACTTAATTTTTGTTATATACATATATTTTTTTTTAATTCTAGTTCATTTGTTTTGTTTGTTTTCTTTGAATTGTTTTCATTATTCTTGAAACAATTCTCTTGTTTCGGTTTCTTTCGCTTCTCATCATTAACGTAACGTAATGTGCTCTAAAGTCGGTCGTTTTTCGTTTTTTATTTTATTTTTTCTAATGTTATTAATGTGCTCTAAGAGCGATTGTCTTTTGTTTCTATTTTTTTTTAAATACTACTAATTTTATTGACTTTTTAAAATTGTGTTCTTTGTTTTATCACATTTCGTCCCAAATGTTTTTTTTTTAGTCATTAATCTAGTGAATTATGCTGTAAAATCAATCGTCTTTTGTTTTCTTATAACTTAAATTATTTAAAAAAAATCTCTTATTTCGGTTTCTTTTCTTTCTCGTCGTTAATAAAATGGATACTAAAAAATTAGGTAAATTTTTCATTACGATTTAGACTTCCAGAAGCGACTGTTAACTAATTAGTTAATTGCAATTATAAAGACTGACTTTAGTATGTCATTGCAGCAGACATTTTGTAATTGATTGTAATTGTAAAGACCCAAACAAGTACAATTAATTGTTAATTTCCAAAATAATTACAATTGTTGCTGGTTGCTTAATGCACGTTGATATGTATACTCACTATTAGTTTATATGATCATTTTTTCTTAATATAGACTGTCAACTGTCTTTTTTAAATTTTACTACAATACATCATATTTTGCCATTTTCTGATTCACTTCATAAATGCATATTTTAATAGTTATCTTGTAATTTTGTTCACGTTGGATAAATAAATTTTAATCCTATGTGTAGGCAATAGATATAATTAAAATATTTAAAAAGTAAGGTAACGAACAATATTCTATAATATAAATATTATTAAAAAAAAAAACTTTAAAATTTTTTATTTCTTTATTTATGTTTGGATAATTTTAATTATTTTCAGTTGAGGTCCGATTGGTTACTTATCATAATTTCATAGTATGCACATCAGCCTCTACAATTACTTTATAAATAAATAAAATAAAGGTAATAGAAGAGAATAGGAATAGAAAAAATAAAACATAAAGAAACAGAAAAAATAAATTTTCAAAAGATATTTTTTTATAAATTAATTACTAAATAAGAATAGAAATAGAAATTGAATTAATAATAAAGTAGAAAAGGAGTAATAATAAGAAAAAAACCTAAGTAAAAATAAATAAAATTTTTTGTTTACTTAATAAAGAATAAAGAAGAAAGTCACTGCAAAGTGACTTTCTTCATATTTTTACAATTTTCTGCATATTTCATGCATTTTTTAAAAAAGAGTGCGTAGATATGAGCTTATTTGTGTAATAATAGGTTGCAAATATTCCGTTCTCTAGTTATCATAAATAGGCAACGATGCACCTTGTAGATGCACTTACTATCTTACTAATTTGAAAACTTAGATCATAGATGGCCTCATTTTTGTTGGCAACTGAATATGCACTGAATTGTCTGGAAATCAAATTTGACACAATAATAATTGCACTTCTCAATATCTTATTTTATTCAGCTATGCTTAAGTTTCTTAAATAAAAATTTGATGAAGGAGTAGGTCTAGGCGTGCTTGTTTAAGAACACGGTACGTAGACTTGCAAAGAATTTAGAAAAATCCGAAATTAATAACAGTAAACGCTGACACGGAAAATACTTTATAAATAAATAAAATAAAGGTAGGTAATAGAAGAGAACAGGAATAGAAAAAATAAAAATGAACACACATAAAAAAAATAAAACATAAACAGAAGAAATAAATTTTCAAAAGAAGGTATTAATTATTAAATAAGAATAGAAATAGAAATGGAATTAATAATAATGTAGAAAGGAGTAATAATAAGAGAAAAAAACCTAAGTAAAAATAAAAGAAGGAAATTTTCAAGAGAAAAATGTAATATTTTGTTTATTTATTAAAGAAAAAAGAAGAGAGCCCCTTGATGATAACCTTGCAGTGACTTTCATTGTTTATAACTCTTTCTTCAAATAAAATCAATAAACACAAATAAATAAAAAGCTCGACTTTCAAATTCAAACGATTTTTTTATAACTTGTCAACAAACTGAGCTATCAAACGATAACGAGATATTGAGAATTACATACCAACACAATTTTCATGATGTCCGTAAACTAGTTACAGAAAATTATTTATTGAACAAATCCTCATTAGACAAGAGTCTATATAGTTGAATTTACCTTTACGTTATTTTTCTGAACGATCTGCTTATTATAATTTCATAATACATTAGGACCTATAACTATATCCTATTTAATTGTTGATACGCCTTAATATAATTTTGTAGAATTTGTATGTTTACGTGGAGCCTGTTGTTCTCGATAAAACTGTAGATTTAATTTTTTAAATCTAAAGAAAGTTACAAGGTGAAATTATTAAAATATGATCGCACAGTTTCACGGCAACCGTCCTTATAACTGGTGTTTATATACGTACTGTAGGGAGTACAACTTTGTACTCGCTTCGGCGGTACATATACTAAAATTGGAACGATACAGAGAAGATTAGCATGGCCCCTGCGCAAGGATGACACGCAAAATCGTGAAGCGTTCCACATTTTTTGACAATCGTCCCTTTAATAATTTCAAAATATAAAACAAAATTCATTTTTAAGCCATAAAATATGATTATTTTATCATCACTTCCGATAAATATATTTTTATTTGTAAAATCGATACAAAATTGTCATTTCGTTACAATATGACATATTACATCAGTGGACAATAAAAAGTTGTATAATTTTTTTTTTTTATAATTTGACACAATAGCTCCATTAAGGTGGAAGGCCCTTAAAAGTTCGAAATACAGAAGTGATAAAAAAAATCAAGCATTTAGAAATGAAGGACCAACATCTGAATGCAAGTGTTATCAATTGCCACGGAAGTAGAAATATCTGAAGCTTCAGTTTTAAGAAAATTGCACTTAGCTTTAGGCCTTAGAAAAGTGTCTGCATGCTGGGTCGTTAACGTCAGCACAGAAAGAGACAAAACACGAATCTATGCAATAGATGCATAAAGATTCTCAACCCCCCAAAAAGACCCGGGAAAATTGATGGCTCCGATTTTTTGGTTATTTTCTTTCTTTTTCTTTCGTTTCTCATCGATTTTTTCTTTTATTCGCTACTTCCAATTTTAGAAAATATTCCTTTTTTCATAATATGTTGTGGTTTTAATTCCACAATGATAATTTCTCTCAAAGCTTCTCCATCATTCCAAATCGATTTGCAATTTCATTTAAAACCTTTAATTAAATTACGAGGGGAGTGCAGATTTCACCTGAACTTTCTAAATTTCTGATTGATAACAAAGAATGATATCCAAATTTACTTCATATTAATCAAGATATATATCTCATTAATACTATAACTTCGGAGATTAAGCCTCTTAGCAGGTACGAGGGTATTTAGAGCAACTCTTCTCTGTCGTTTGAAGTTTAGTTGTTGAAGTTGTAGAAGTTGAAGTTTTTTGTTGCATTTGGCACGTGGTTTTGTATTTATTTTTCTTTCAGAAATGTTTTGGAAATTTGAATTTTTTTTACTTTACTTTGTGCTCACAAAACTTTTGTCTTTTTTTAAAGAAGTAAACAGAAATCTTTTGTTTTTTATTGCACACTGCACTTGAATTTTTTTTTATTTCTTATGCGTCTGCAGAATATTAAAAAGAACAAAAAACAAATAGCAGTTTTGTATACCGAATTTTTAAACAATTAAAAACATTTATCTTTTATTTTTGTTACACTTTGCACGTGCTTTGCTTTTTGTTTTATTTTTTGCCCAAATGTTTTTTGAGATTTTTGAAATTTTCATTGCAGTTGTTTGTTATTCTGAATTTTTTTTGTCTTTTTTTAAACAATTAAACAGTCATCTTTTGTTTCGCATTGCACATTGCAGTTAAATTTTGTTTTTATTTCTTACGCTTCTGCGGAATGTTAAAAAAACAAAAACAAAACGCAATTTTGTACCGAATCTTTAAACAATTTAATTTTTTGTTGCCCTTTGCACATTCTTTTGTTTTTATTTTATTTTTTGCTGTTATGTTTTGTTTTACTTTGCCCTTGAATTTATTTTTATTTCTCATGCGTCTCCGGAGCATCAAGGAAAAAGAAATGCAATTTTTAAACAATTAAAAACAATCGCCTTTTATTTTTGTTGACTTTGCATGTGCTTTTGTTTTAGTTTTATTTCTTGCCGAAATATTTTTGAGATTTTTGAAATTTTTCCATTGCGGTTGTTTGTTATTCTATTTTTTTTGTCTTTTTTAAACAATTGAACAGTCATGTTTGTTTTGCATTGCACTTGCACTTGAATTTGTTTTTATTTCTCATGCGTCTGCGGAATGTTAAAAACAAAACAAAACACAATTTTGTACCGAATCTTTAAACGATTTGATTTTTTGTTGCACTTGGCACGTGCTTTTGTTTTTGTTTTATTTTTTGCCGAAATGTTTTTGAGATTATTGGAATTTTCATTGCAGTTGTTTGTTACTCCAAAACTTTTTTGTCTTTTTTAAACAATCAAACAATCATCTTTTGTTTTGCATTGCACATTGCCTTGAATTTGTTTTTATTTCTTACACATTTGTCGAATGTTAAAAAAGCAAAAACAAAACGTAATTTTGTACCGAATTTTACTTTTTATTGCACTCTGCACGTGCTTTTGTTTTTATTTTATTTTTTTGCAATTGTCTTTTGTTTTATATTGTATGTACTTTGCGCTTGAAAATACTTTTATTTCTCATGTGTCTCCGGAGTATCAAAAAAAACGCAATTTTGTACCAAATTTCTAAACAAATAAAAACAGTCGCTTTTCATTTTTTGTTGCACTTGGCACGTGCATTTGTTTTTATTTTATTTTTTGCCGGAATGTTTTTGAGATTTTTGAAGTTTTCATTGCAGTTGTTTGTTATTCTGAATTTTTTTTGTTTTTTTTTTTAAATTAAACAGTCATCTTTTGTTTCGCATTGCACATTGCACTTGAATTTGTTTTTATTTATCATGCGTCTGCGGAACGTTAAAGAAACAAAACCAAAACGCAATTTTGTACCGAATCTTTAAACAATTGAACAATTTTATTTATTGTTGCACTTTGCACGTGCTTTCGTTTTTATTTTATTTTTTGGCGGAATGTTTTTGAGATTTTTGAAACTTTCACTTCAGTTGTTTGTTATAAAAAAAAAAAAACTTTTCTTTTGCATTGCACATTAAATTTCAATTTTGATTTTGTTTCTCTTTGGACGTGCTTTTGATTTGATTTTATTTTTTACCGAAATGTTTTTGAGATTTTTGAAATTTTCATTGCAGTTGTTTGTTATTCTAATTTTTTTTTTTTTAATAATGCTCAAGTATATCATTGCTGAAGGGAATTACTTCGAGCATATTTAAAATAAAATCCTAGAAAATATTAACCGTTGTTTTTATTCTCAATAAATTCAGCTTGACCCTCGTACTTGGGGCGCAAGAAATGTATGCCAAAATTGGGTTCACAGACAAGTAAAACAATTTTTCCCTGTCGGTATTTGCAAGTTGCCTGATCGATAAGTTAAGTTTACTTAAAAAAAAGACATTATTTTCAAAAATAAAATTTGTGTCGTTAATTGATTATTCATATTATAACAACATTTAAGTTATTGTTGCGACACTCATTAAAGCACATTAATTAATAGGTAATATTATTATTTCCGATTTGTTACAAATTAAAGCAAAAGTCATCCTTGATATGCACTTTACCACACTGTGCGAGCAGTAGCTATTTTCTATCGTAGGAAACGAGAAATTTCAGCTCGGATCAGAACTCATTTTAATATCAGTTTGAAAGTTAAATAATTGATTCCACGGAAGCGCTTCGACTGTTCAAAACAAAAGACCCTCTTTTAAACGGAATGATTGGATCCGATGCGACTTTTGTTACAATTTCTGAAAGATTGCCGCTTCCGATTGCGACACGGAATATACTCGGACGCAAATACTAGAATTAAAACGTACACTCCAACTTTAAATGTCGTAATTGCTTTTTTTTTTGCAACAGGAATCATCGATGGAGGGAAGGACGGGACGAGACGTTTTTCGTCTCGGTTCGATTGGAATTTATGTTTAGATCAGAGCCATTCAGCGCAATGTAATACATAACAGATTATCTAATGTCATTCTGTGTTGAGTGAAGGAAAACAGATATAGCACGTTAACACGTCTGCCACTGTAATCTGTGGCGACAGCTCGGATCGTGACCAGAAAACATCATCTCTGACGAGGCTGCTGCACGCTTTAATAATCGGGACACTAAATACGCTGTAGTAGCTCTATTTTCAAGAAAACTTTCCTGGTAATGCAAGTATTTGATGCAGGGAAGCGTCTTCTTGTTAAAACTTTGGCCCAGGAGGAAACAATAACGAAATTAATAATAACACTGACTTAATAGCTAAAAGAAAATATTTTTTCGCAGAAATGAAAGAACAATGGAGTAAATCTAATCCGGCAATAAAGGAAACGTGATGGTAATGTTAAAAATCACAGTTCCCTGGTTTGAAATCCATCCCCCTCGAAGAAACAATAAAATAAATCATCTGTTAAACGCGCGCTTCAATAAAAACACGAAATTGAATAAATTACCAATATTGGCCATTACAATTTCACGGCGGTGATTGCGAAAATAATATTTTAAAATTTCCCGGACGAAATTATCAATCTACCGCAGCGGTGGCAGCACGCGGCATCATTTGTTTTATGTTTTCATTTGTTCTTTCACGGCCCACTTGACGCCGGTAATTATTCTTCGTTTTTCGCGCAAACTTCTCGCCGAGTTTTTATTTCATAAAACTCTTGAATGTCTTAATTGAAGGTGCACTACACCATGTTTCACTCCTTCCTCATTGTCTTGATAATTTTTCATTTCCCTCCGAGTTCGCGAACAATATTTAATGAAAATTAGAGCCGGTATCAATTCTCTTAACGTGGTTAACGGTATTCACTCGCCTGAAAAGCGCTAATTATTTTTATAACTCGTCCGAAACTTTTTAAACGCGAAATTCCCCTCTCCCACTTTGGAAAAATTTCCTTCGATGTCCTTTACAAATTAATCGCCTGCCGTAAAATATGCGACTTTTTAATATCAATTAATTTTTTCTTAGAATTTCGCAGGAAATTTAAACGAGAAGATGTAGAAATGACATTGCGTTTGAAAAATCAAACGCATTCCAAAAGGCCACTCGCTTATTGCACACCGCAACAAACGTACAGAAGTTAGTAGGTATAAGGCAAATAAAAACCCATTGTTAAAAAAAAAGGAAAAACATTTTTGTAACTTACAGAACTACATCGAGCGGAGTACTAAACGAAAAAGGCTTCTTTAGCTTACAACCTAAAACATCCAACCGGATGTAAACGACTTATCTTTATAAAAATGTCAGTGTCGAAAACGATTAGAACAGTGGTCACCAACCCGTCGATCGCGAGCTACAGGTGACTCGCAAAGGCAATCAATTCTGGTAGCTCACAACATATTTTATATTTTAAAAATACAAACGGTTAAATATCATGGAAGTCTCCGTAAATTTCGCAAATTCTCGCTCAAGCAGTGGCAACACTGCGGTGAGCGATCTGCCATCAACGTCACCATGCTAGAATCGGCTAGAACCGCAGCTCTCTAGTATTCGAGAACGATCTGGTTTGCTTCGAATGGAATAAATACGCATTGAGCGTTCCGGATCGACTATAATAGCAAATGCCGACGATCTGGCAGTGGTTGTCTGAAGAGGGCCATGTACGCTATCGAGAAGATCAGCCGGACCCTCGAGAGTATGGGACTCACTTTCGCCGGACACAAGACCGAGATCGCCATACTAACCGGAAGGCGGAATCTGGCGAGGGTGGTACTACAAGTGGGCGATGACACGATCGAGTCGTCGAAATCGATAAAGTACCTGGGCGTTCACTTGGACAGAGACTGACGAATGACCACCCAAGTCAGGAAAGTAACGACGAAGGCGTACATGGCGCCGAATGTCGGAAGACCTGGACCGAAGAAGAGGAAGCTGCTGGCAGCGGTGGTCTCCTCAATTATCCTGTATGCCGCCCCAATCTGGGAAGGGGCTACGAAATACAGGTGTCATGAAATTATGCTGGAAAGAGTTACTAGACTGACCGCCATAAGGGTGGCGTCGGCTTACAGAACGGTAGCTACCGAGGCCATCCTTGTCCCCCCATCAAACTTCAGATAACCGAAAGGACGAGGCTCCATAGAGAGAGGCGAAGACTTTGGCCAAGGCAGAACTGTACGAGACGTGGCAGGCCCGTTGGGAAAGGTACGAAGGCTGAGCTAAAGTTTTCATCAAAAACGTCGAGGCCTGGCGTTATCGGCCAGATGGGGAGGAAGACTATCATGTGACACAGGCGCTAACCGGACATGGCTCCTTCGGGACGTATCTAAAGGAGATTAGGAGGAGGGAAACAACAGACTGCCGGTACTGTGGAGAAGTTGAAGACACCCCTGAACATACAATTTTCGAATGCCCTAGGTGGGACGCGGTCCGCTTCGCGGCAAAAACGGACGCAGGCTGCGAAATTAACAAAGAAAATGCGCCAGATCTACTAACAAGGGACGCTAGAACGTGGAGGACCGTTATCGGTATGTTACGATCGATAATTGGCCCAAAAATGCAAGGACGAGAGAGGCGGAGAGTAGCAGAGGAAAGGCAGAAGGAAGAGGGGCGAAGAAGAGGAAGAAGAGGATGAAGAGAATGGAGAGGATGAAGAGGCGAAGAGGATGAAGAGGAAGGCGAAGAGGAGGACGTGAGGAGAGGACAGAGGGAGGTACCCCCTGCACAGAGTGACGAAAGAGGAAAGGAGTTTAGTTGGTAGGCGCTCTTTCTAGAAATGCAGGGGTGAATCCAACACGCCTCCGGGATTGATGTATCCGGAGGAGTCTTTTGAAGATTCTCTAATTCTCTATAATAAAAAAAATACGCATTGAGCGGCGACATTGCACTCAGTTTAAAACCGAACATCACGTAATCTACGTCCAATAGTTGGGTCCGTAGCGAAGTAGAGAGCACTAAAAAATATTATGGCAAGCAGTAGTAAGAAGGTGAAAACATACCATTTCCATTCGGAATGGGAAGAACAATATTTCTTCACAGAAGTTAAAGGCAAAAAAGTATGTTTGTTGTGTCATACTTCTGCCTCCGTTGCCAAAAAAAGGGAATATTGAGAGGCACCATAAAACTGTACATTCGAATTTTGAAAATCATTTCCATTACATTCTGCCACCAGAAAGGAAAAATTGAAACAATTAAAAAACTGGACAACAGTCAATATTTTTAAAAACAGTCGACAAAAATAAGGCTGCAACTGAACTTTTTGAGTGTCTAGTTTTAGTAAAAGTCCTTTTTAAGGACCTTCAGATGCTCTTACATCCAAGTCATGATTTTTCTCTCATCATAATCTGCATTGAAATTATCAAAAAAATTATGCTTATTAGACGTGACAATTTAGTTACTGAACGCAAGTGAAGTAGTACCTACGTCTAAAGTTTCTTTCTTTTTTTGAACTATTGCCAAACACATCCTTAGAATTAAGTGTTTATTTATTTTCGTGCAAAATTAGGCAGTATAACTTGATGTTGTTTTTAGAACTGTGAGGTTTATTTCTAGGTAATTACAATGTATAAAGTGCTGCTATTTTTAATTATTATTCACAAAAGTGTTTTGCAGTTGCTTTCTGAGTCAGTCTATTATAATTACAAATTGATGAGCTAAGTATTGATACATCTATAGATCTATTAGAAGTGGAAATTTCACTTGAAACACCTAACAGTATGGTTTTTAATGATTGAGGATATTTTGAATTTGGCGCCATAGTGTTTAGTGTGTTTCACGTTTTAAATGTGGCTGCGATGAACAAATATTGGTCCACATGTTATTTTGTTTGTTTGGTTTTCCAGGGGCGTACATTTGATGTTTTATTTTTTTTTTATTTTACTATTTTTATATCGAAAAAAAAAACAATGACAAAGTTGAGTGATAGAACCGGATGTTGCCAACGTAATAATAATTTAGTATGGCGGTGAATTTAAATCCTCCGGTCATTAAAACTCACACTGTAGGTGTATATTCCCAAAATAGTCAATAATAAATAAAAACTTTGGATACGTCATTTTTTGTATTTAATTTTAAACCTACGTCGCTGCTACCCTTTAGATGTCTTTATATAAAATTAGGCCATCTTGCCCCTTTCTTTGAAAAGGGCTAATAGTACCAACTCTTTTCTATTTTACCACTAAGTTGTTGAAACATTTAATTTTGGGATTTTCAAATTTTGAAATGAATACATTCAATGTAACAACTAAGGAAGTACCAAAGTATTTACTTCAAAATGAGATAAATAAATATTTATAGTGTAGCAAATGCTCAAGATATAGGGGGGAGGGTGTAAGTCGTGTTCCTTTAAGGACGTGTTAGTAGACTTCATTCGCAATAAATTGATTTAACCATAATGTCATTTTAATTTGGCGTCGAAGTAGGCCGTGACAAAGTGCTTATTGTGAACGCACCACAATTTTGATTATTTGTTGTAAATCTTATTATTATTGGCTCCAACGCTATTTTGTCGATCCACATGTTGGACGAACGTTGTTGACACCAATACGTGGAGCCGGTGTTCAATAGATCACATGCTTGCGTCATGTCTAATCAGTGTTGCCATACGATCAAAGTTTAAGTCACCAGATTAGCTGACAAAAAGTCACAAGGTACCAACCGAAAATTGTGTGCGTGCCCCTTGTGATTTATTTATTTTAATTTTTGACATTATTATAGAAATTTTAAAAATATAAACATAAATTTAAGTACAAATTTAGATTTAGTTCAGCAGATTAATAGTAAATTTAAACAAAAAAAAAATAATTTAAAAAGAACGGTGACTAAAGAACGAAAGCAAAATAATAAAAACTGAAAAATAATCAAACAAAAAAAAAATAATACAAACAAAAGACGATCGATTTTATAACATAATTTAACGGATTAATAGATTAAAATAAAGAAAATTGAAAAGAATGTTGACAAAACAAAGTATGTAATAAAAATTCAAATGAATAAAATTAAAAGAAATTGTTATAAATAAAAGACGATCGATTTTGCAACACAATAGATTAATGAATAAATAAAAAAAAAACTATTTGAAAAATTGGCGACAAAACAAACTAATAAAACTTGAAAAATAATCAAATTAAAAATTAATAATAATAAAAACAAAAGACAATCGATTTTATAACGCAATTTAACAGATTAATAAATTTTTAAAAAAATTTGAAAAGAATGGTGACAAAACAAAGTATGTAATAAAAATTCAAAAGTAATTAAATTAAAAGAAATTATTATAAAGAAAAGGCAATCGATTTTACAACACAATAGATTAATAAATAAAAAAAGATTTGAAAAAATGGTGACAAAACAAACAAATGAAATAATAAAAATTAAAAAATAATTTAATTAAAAAAAAAAAACAATTTCAAAAGAATAGTGTCAAATTTGTACCTAAATTTAAATTTACAGCGCAAATCAGCAGATTAATAATAAATTTAAACAATAAACAATTTCAAAAGAATGGTGACTTAAGAAGGAAAACAAAATAATTGAAAAATTCAAAAAAATTGAAAAATAATCAAATTCGAAAAATATATTAAAAACAAAAGACAATCGATTTTACGCGACAATAGATTAATAAATAAAAAAAAAACAATTTGAAAAAAGGGTGACAAAACAAACTAAATAACATAATTAAATTTAAAAAAAAATAGAAACAAAAGACTATCGATTTTATAATACTATTTAACAGATTAAAAAAAAGAAAGAAAAGTGACAAATCAAAAGAATGGCGACAAGACAGAGTATGAATAAAAAAAAAACAAAGTATGTAATAAAAATTCAAAAGTAATCAAATTAAAAGAAATTATTATAAACAAAAGACAATCGATTTTACAACACAATAGTAATAAATAAAAGAAACTATTTGAAAAAATGGTGACAAAACAAACTAAATAAAATAATAAAAATTGAAAAATAGTCAAATTAAAAAAAAAACAATTTCAAAAGAATGGTGTCAAAATAAAAAAAACAATATAATAAAAATTGAAAAGACAACTATTTTGCAACATAATTTAGTATATTATAATATTTTTTTTTAAAAGAACGATTATTATACGCAAAGTTGTTTTTTTTTATTATTTAGATTTTGCGAAAAATCATCATAAAATCCAGGTTTTTCAAAATAATCAGGTAATAATTCAACAACAAAAATCACCACCTCTGGCAACAGTGTGTCCTGTCGTACTGTCGAATTCGAAACCTCGTTTAGAAACTGCAGATTCGTTATTTGCCAACTTTAGAAATAAAGACGAGATAGTTTCAGCTACATAATCCATGCAACTTTCCGCCAAAAAGAAGATGTTTTGAAATTTATTCCACTGAAAGGACATACTACAGGTCAGGAGTTATTTTCTCATTTCAAAAATACTATCTCATCTGAGAAAATTCCCATATCAAAAATGATGGGCTTGACTACCGATGGCGTTCCAGCTATGGTGGGTTGTGATAAGGGTATGGTGGCGTTATGTCGTAAAGATGAAAGTTTTCCACAATTTCTCTGTCACCACTGCATTATCCATCAGCAAGCCTTATGTGGAAACTTTCTAAAACTAAGCAACGTTATGAAACTAGTTGTAAAAATTGTGAACAAAATTAGAGCTCAAGCGTTACAAAGAAAATTATTCAAAACCTTGGCCGATGAAACTGACTGTCAGTACGGAGAGCTACTTCTTCACTCTGAAGTCCGATGGTTAAGTAGAGGACGAGTGCTGAAACGTTTCAACGATGTCCTATCTGCCACACTTCAATTTTTCAAACAACGCGATGAACCGATTCCCGAACTGGAAAATTCAATCTGGCTTAGAGATTTTGGTTCTCTTGTGGACATTACCGAAAAATTAAATGAACTTAATTTATAGCATCAGGAGAGAGACAAAGAACTACTAGCGGAAATGATTTCTGATATAAAAGCATTTATCAAAAAGCTTGAGCTTTGGGAATTTGATAATATGATGATATACAACCCTGTCTTTGTTTTGTCAGATTTTTTTTGGGGTCTATTAGTAATTTTCTTCTTGAACTAAAATATTGATTCGTAGAAATATGTAGTGTGCTGTCACAAGACAATCTCACTTCCTTGCCGAACCGTTTCAATAATAGATTTCGTTCCTAACAATAGAAAACGTGGCAGTGTCAGCGAAGGCCCCCGGTACCTTCCGTAAAGCAATTAGTGCCGCTAATGTCTTGTCCGACGATGGCCACACTTCGCCGCTACTTTTGGTCCTAAGCGGCTAATGATGTTACGGAATATCGGACGACAAATTACTACACTAATGTGTTCTCGGTGTAGTTTTACCTACCGCGAGCTACTTTAACATGCTAAAAGAGTAATGAAGCGTAGGGGGTGCGCGCATCCTACGTCACCTTAATTTTTGATGTTCGTTAACGTGGCGCACTGACGTCGACATGACATATCTGTGAAACTTCTGCTAGTTTTTAACGTAATGAACAAGTTTCATCTAAGTTTTCCTTTACTTTTCGTTGCAGATTGCAAGCTATTAAATTGATATTAACAACACTAATTACTTTGGAATAAAAACTTATACATAGAATATCAAAAGCTCTAATTATATTCTAATGCTATTAAATACAGAGTGGAACAAAAACTGGCGCGAGGAAAAAAATTGTCAAAAACATTTGGCCGCTTTACAAAGCGATGAGAGTTATTTTCCTCGAATTATCACACTTGAGTGTCGTCCTCTGACGAACCAGAAGTTGATGCAATGGGTTCATGAGGGCTTTCCACATCCAAAGAAGGAGAAAACTCACTTGTCTTCTGGAAAGTTGATGGCGACCTTTTTTTGGGACTGAGTATGCTGCTTATTGAACATATGAAAAAGCGAGAGGTTTGCCAAAGATGTTGCAAAACTTGAAGCAGCCCGTTAGAAAAGAAAAACGTGCGAATCCATGAAAAATCAAAACTTGCAGGGTCTACAAAGCTTGCAAAGTTCAAGTCATTATCGAAAGCTGTGATTCAACTATAGAAAGACCTCAGAAGTCGAAAATGATACTCAGATAATGAGTTGAAGGTCGTTGGATATGAGGGAACACGTATTACTTAGGAAGATGAATTGGTTCCAAAGAAAAGAGGCAAGACAGACCCACCAAAATGAGAATGGAGCGAGACATCAGAAAAAAATAGTGAAGTTTAAAATTCAAGGATGATACTGGCTGTATATAGGAACATGGAAAGGATATTGGACGTCAGAATACTTGCTTGAAGCTTATAATACAGTCAGAAGGAAACGAGATTGGAACTAGAGTGAAGAAATATGTATAGAGTGGAGCAAAATGATTATCCTCTCGTTACCTTAGCATTATTAATGTAACAATACGAATTCCAATCTACGAAAATAAGGAAGGTACTACCCTAATATCAAAAATTGTACATGAATGCAAAGTTGACATTGAAATTGAAAAGAAAGCCAACGAGAGAAAGTCACAGTAAGTGTTGTGCATATATTTATAAAACCATATTATTAAAAATGTGCTGCAATATGTCCGATGTTATCTCGTTGCATTTTAATGTGATCCTTGTCATCAGTTCTTGCGAATGTATACTTCATTTTTAAGAAAGTCAAATATGGAGAAGTCAAAAGGGGTGAGGTCTGGTAATATTGCTGACCAAGTTCCCCTATAACTCGACCAGGAAAAAGCTCTTCAAGAAATTTCAAATTTTCTTGAGTAGTATGAGCTGTTGCTCCATTTTGCTGGAAAGTAACCATTTTCAAATTCATCAGGATGCACCAGTACCAAAAATGGGGTCAACAATTGTTCCTCAAAACGTTGAACATTGATTGTATGTGGAAGATTCTACGGCGGGATAGAACTAACCATATCGCTACTTAAGAGGATGTAAAGAAACCACAAGGAAATTGTTATTAACCGACCATGTTCGGCAATTTTGTTTGTTTACATAATCACGTAAATGGAACCAAGCTTCATCCCTGAAGAAAACTTAGATCTAGAACGTCGTCGTTTTCTTGGAAAAAGTTACTTCGGATACTTTGTATGGATGCATGTGTAAACGACGTTTTAAAGTTCTTCTAACGGTGGTGTGGCACATTCGTTTGAGTCGAAATACGACGTGTTGAAGCTCTTCCACTTGTTTGACGAAATATTGGTCAGTTTTCGGCCTTCCAGTGGATTTCTCCTTCATCACGCTTCCCTTTCTGCGCACTTTCTCGACATTTTGGTAAATGTGTTGGTGCAAGGCAGTTTCTTCAACAATTTTGTTCGGGAAACTAAGTCCAAATTGTGTTTTGCATTCAAGAATGGAATATTCCCCAGTCACTATACGCCCAAATCAGAAAGCGTTTTCTTGCAAGGTAACCGCTTGTTAATTAATTCAATTCAATAAATTGTAATAATTGTCAATTCAAGAAGATTAGAGCGGCTTAGGAAAATTTTGTTCCACTTTGTAGTTCCTTTGAATAAGAATTGAAAGGACTTGAATTGGTGCAAGCCTTAAAAACTTACATGGGGGGTTTCTTGGAACGAAAAATAATATGGCCTCGCATAAATTTAGTGACTTGTGGTTTTCTGATTGCCATTTTGAAGTCTTTATTTCAAGAATACGCAGATATGTATTTATTATACGGAGAATGTCGAGGAAACACGTCGTTATGCAGAAAGATTTTCTAATCGTCAACATCATCCACAATTCCAATCATTTATGAGAGTAGCTCAATGATTACGCGACACAGGCTCTTTATTGCCTCCACAAGGAGTACGAGGCGCGGTGCGGCCAAATAACGTACAACAGTTAGAAGAAGAGGTTCTGAATATCGTCGAGAATGACCCCAGCATAAGCACACGGGAGGTTGCTCGTCGAACGCATATTGAGGGAGCAGCAGCTTTATCCATTTCACCTCCAACGCGTACGTGCTCTGGAGCCGCAAGATCATAATGCAAGACTTCGATTTTGCAATTGGCTTCAAAAAACTCTTGACTGATGAGGCACTTTTTACGCGAAATGGGGTACTGAATTTTCACAATTACCACAACTGGGCCACTGAAAATCCTCATGTAACTAGGAGGCACAATTTTCAACGCCGTTTTGCAATAAACGTTTGGGCAGGAGTAGTTGGTGACCATTTTGTAGGTCCTTTTATTTTACCTGCTCGTATGAATGGCGATTCGTACCTGGCAAAACGACTTGCCTGCATTGTTGGAAGATGTACCGCTAGCTACTGGAAGAGATGTGTGGTTCATGCACGATGGAGCACCCCCGCATTTTAGTGTTAACGATCGAGAATACCTCGACGCACAATTCCTTCATCAGTGGATTGGCCGTGGTGGTCCTGTAGCATGGCCACCGCATCTCCTAGATTTTCATTTATGGGGTTACATGAAGGAGCTTGTTTACAGTCAGCCTGTAGACACTCAACGACAATTACAAGGCCGAATATTCGAAGCTGCTGCGCACATCAGGGAACGCAATCTGTGGGATAATGTGTGGCGTGCACTGGAGCGACGAATAATTGTGTGTGTACAGCAAGCAGGAGGCATTTTTGAACTTTTTTTGTAATAATAATAATGTAATAAAAATAAATGTTTTTATTTATAAGATTCGACAAATTTTATTTTAATAACAATATGTAATGTGCGACAACAGACATACTTAATGCATATTTTTGCATAGCCCCACATTTGTAATTTATTATTAATTAATTACAAATTAATAGAAACGTGTAGATAAATAAATACGAGGGACGGGCGGCTAAAAATGATAAAAGAAAGGGGACGATATATCCTATATTTTGAGATACATCAATTTTACAAGGCGTCGTCGAGACGCTATGGTTCTGTAGCTGAGTGTTGAGAGTGAGATCGAAATTTTATTATTCGCCCAAATTATGTGTAAGAGACCTGAAGTAGTAGGGGAGAAAAGGGGTGGTTTATATTTTGTCAAAACTGTTCTTAACCAGAACACGAGATTTCTCAAATAGAAATCTTTTACAGGGAAAATTAAAAGAGTTTGGAAGTCTCAAATTCTGACTTCTTTGAACTCCCTTTACCACCCTTTTAACCAAAACTTTTCCAAACCAAATCAAGACGCAAGAAACGATTGCTTTGTTAGTAGCGTTTCCAGTTTTAGCCAAAAGTTTAGCCAGCAATCGTTCTTCCCGCTCTCTTTGGACTTAGTTTGAATTTTGACCCCTTTTACCCTCAGACTAACTTATTTTGGGTTTGTTGGATCTTTCTACTCCAACTTCTTGTTCGAATTACTATTAAAGGTTCTCTAAAAATTATTTTGAGATTCTAAACAAAATAAGAAAGTTTTAACAAATAAAATGTATATTAAAATAACAAATATCAAGAAACTATAACAAGAACAAATATCAAAAAAATTACAGAAGCAACAATGAGTTAATTTTAGGCAATACAAAATATCTGAAAATCTTTATGACAACAAAAAAAATATATAATTCGACAAGAAGGGGAGAGGTATAATTCACACAGAAAAATGCTTTTAGTTAATTAACTTTTCTGACAACAATTACATTGAGCTTACCAGCGACGAATCAAAAGATTTTTCTCGTATCCGAAATTTTTGGGGATACACTCTAAAGTTAGCTTTGCGTGACTTATTTCGATTACGACGAATTTAATTTAGATATAACACTAAAACTGCGCGGAAAAAGCTTCTGCTTTTCCTGACCGAAACCAATGACAAACTTTTGGAAAATTTATAACAAAAAGAATCAAAATCCGAACTTAGAAAAAAAAAATTTTAATTAAAATTTCGACGAGAGATTTAACGCGGACCAAACAAAAAGAAACCGGGAACTGCCGTTATCTCCCTCGCTTAAGCTACTTAAAGGCTCGTCACCTCCTGGAAAAGTGAGGAGGGAAATTCTGCGAAATCAGCAAGAATTTGAATTCAGATGGTCCCACGGTAACTTCCAAGCGAAACTTTTCTCGTTACGAGAGGGCGTAAACGTCTCGTTTTTACTGAGTTTTACCCACGTCGCTCATTCAAGGGCAGACAGGCTTTGTGGCGTGATTTCCTTTTTGCTGATTCAATGAGAAAATTTTTATCTGAGTGTATTCATTTGAAAACGCATCGTCCCTACATATGTCTTAATCTTCTCGTCACTGTTTTTACCAAAATCAAACCATAAAGGACCCAAGTAGCGATTTCTTTGATTATGTATATCCGGTTTGAGCTTCATTCGGCCAGAAATTGTCCGCAAATGTCCTCTTTATATGGAATGAGATTTTGACCCTTGCCGGCCACTACATATATTTTTCGGGATTGATCTCACACTATCACATTCTTTAACTATAATTCACTAGGATTCTCGGTAATGGATACGTTCACACGACTACTGTCTGAATGATATCTAATCGTTTACACCGGAAATTCCGATTATCCTTAGACTTTGTACGTGACCCCATGATTTTCCTAGGATCGATTGCTCTCCTTGATTTAAAATAAACAAATCGTTTTATATAACGACTGCCTTCCCCATAAGTCATTCGGTGACTTTTTGATGATGCAATACGCAGCTGCTATTCTCCGAATGCAATTTTATTCCAAAGGTCTGAGGGCAACCATGACTCATGACAGCAATGCAAGATGTTTGTTTATATAATTTTTTAGGTGAGCGAATTTTTCCGTGATCGCGTGGGCGACATTGTATCGAATTTAACTTACGCAATGCAAAATCCCGGTTTCTTATAGATTATCTAATAGAAATGTACTACAGCTCGTCGTCGAATGTTTTTTAATATGTTAAGTGACCGTGAGGGTAACAATATACGTGAGATACAATTAAATATCCACGCGATTTCACATCGCTGCTACATTCGACGTGTGGCAAAGTCGAATACATTGAGCTTTCGGACAAGGGCAAAATAAAATCTATTCATAAATTTCTTCGCTGTTTATGGATTTATTACTACCCCCCTGCAGCTGTGTGCCATTCATAAATGCAATTTAGATCACCGGTTTTGTTTCACGATTCCGCGCGCTACATTATTCCAAAAAACATCGACTCCAAATTAAAATTCGATTAAAATTTTTTATTGAGATATTTTGTTTGAAATGTCAGAAACGTGCCCCTTAAGTTTGATGCATCTTTAATGAAACACGCTGTATGTTTAAAGCTGTTGTTGCGAAAATAAGTCATCAGAGATTAAAAAAAAGAAAGAGAGTCCGCTGGAGTGCGCTGTCTTGAGGCAGGTCGTTTGTTAAGTTTTTCCTAAGACCTTTGAAATTTGGAAAATGAATTTCTAATATAATAAGGAAGTTACAGTTTTAATTAAAGACAGAGGTTTAGAAACACCATGTACATGGGACCAATCAAAATTATTATTTTATTAGGTTGAATTGATGCTTTTTCTTCATGATTTTTATTATCCTCAACAAAAAAAAAAAAAATAGAAATATTAATAGAAATAATAATAAAAAAGAAAATTATTTTAAAGATTATGTACTATTGAATCATATGAATCAAACAGGGTGGGCGCACTGCCATTATTCTCACAGTAAATTTAATTTAGCGTTAAATATCGAAAAGCAATTCTTTCATAGATTCTCAGTTCTTTGCACACAATGGGATCGTCCGCATAGCGGCAGAAGTCGTACCTATCGATGCGGAAACTTACAGATTGACAAACGTTGTTCCCGTTTGTCAACCGAATCGTCCATTGTCACATGTTAATGCATCTGCGGGATAAGTTTCTCTTCGCCGGATCCTCCCTTCGATATCGGCCGGAAATTCGTTAATAAATATCGAGCGCAAAAAAAAACGGAATAAAATAAAAGCGAGCATAAAATATCCGGCAGGAAATTCGTAGGAAATGCGGTTTACATACACGTCGGACTCCCCGGCGACCTGAGAGCGAACGCGTTTATCGTTTCGTATCTAAATACGTATCGGACTTCCTTTAACATTAAAAAATAAATAAAAGCTTTCGAAATACTTAATTATTAAAAGTTTCATTTCCCATTTCCGATGATGGTGCACAAGAAAATAAAAAAGTAGAAATATTGTTGCGTTTTGTATGAATAATTAACATTTAAGATTTAAGAAAGATATAATTAAAGCTTATTGTATAAAGGAGAATCATAGGGGGGGCCGTCAACAATACCGTGAGGTACTTAAACATCGCCTAACGAAACAATGTTGCCCATTAATCCTACATATTGGCAGGTAATATTGCCTTGATTATTTTTATCGCATATTACGAATTGTTCTGGGTCGTTATCTCACGATATTGCTCGGATGATTAGCTTCGTGATTAGTGAGCCCTAAGCTCTTGGGCCCACGACACAGCCTCGGTAGGCCGGTCCTTTATTCCGACCCACGTTGAAGGCGATCATTTTGTTTGTTCTGCACTGCTAATTACCGAGCTTTAAGAGATCCGTTGGTCTTAGCATGCAAAAGGGAACTTAGTGACCCAACAACTTAGTTTGATTTGTGTAATTTACTAATTAATACATTACTTCGCCCTTTGCGCAAACCCGGCGAGCAAATAATTTATTCATCAGTCCGCGCTATGAAAGAGGCGAAGCTTTTTTCGAGCTTTGAAACGGACGGGTCAGTCTGCGGCGATCTGGAAGCAGGTCCTCGGAGATTGCCGGAGATTTAAGTTGGTTAAACGTGGTAATCGCGTTAACCGGCCAGGAGTGACGTGCTGTACATTCGCCTACAAATTAAATCGTTCTTTTCTTTTACATAATTACCTCTTAACTTTGCTCTTCTGCCGGCGGTCCATCGTATGTGAATTAACCCGACTCGGCTTCACTTGATCTAATTATTCCATCCGCAGCCGTGCTCTAAGCTAAAGGCTAAATAACGCGTCTTTAATCTCGTAGAGCAGAGACATTAGCAAAGCTTTCCCCGACCTCTTCATATCCTTGCAACTGCTACCGCATTTGTAACGTGTTCCACTACCAACGTTTACCTATTCCTCAAGAGTATTATGTAGTTTAAACATGTTTACGCAGCATTTTATTTATACACATATCTAATTCCTAAGTTGCTAAAAGCTCAGGTCACGTCAATAAGCATCTCTAATTCAAGTTAATCATTCATGAAGTAATTTATGTAAATCATTAATTACTCCCAAAATTTTCCGCAGTACTAAACCGGAGAGGTCTCTCTTTCAGAAAGATCAGTTATATGATGAATCAAAAAAGAACAAATATTTTAGAAGGAGTCTTAAATAATTTGAGTGTATAAAAGGCAAGAAAGTGCAAAGGCGAGCATAAATCAGAAGCATATTGTTCCAGTGGAGTGCGGGCATTATTAAACTTTTCATTAATTAGCTCGATAATTAAACGAATTTTGCATTTTAAAACTACAACGGCTTTAGTCTCGAGTGTGCAGGAAGAGTTGGAAGGAAGGCGGACCGGGCGGCGGCGGGCGAAGAAACACCCTCCAAGTTTTCAAGTTTAATGAATGACCGCACACAACAAACTTTAGTGATGCTGATTTAGTAATTAGACGGTGCAGGTAAGAAGCTGCCTTGCCCGGCCCCCCCTAAGATCACTAACTCAAAAATAAACTACTCGTTCCTTATTCACGGGGAAAACCTCTTCTTCCGTTCGAGCTGCATCTTTAATCAAATATTCATCACTAAAACGGAATTATTAACTCGTTTAATATTCGCCTTATCTCGTTCGTGATTTTTAAATACTCGAATTATCTCTTAATTATGTAAGAAATCGGCATTTTGCAAACCATAGTCGCCAGCGCGACCGCGGTTAAAACGCCCACCCACAAATTTCACAGCGATTTGTTTTATCAAAGGCTTGAGTTATGATAATGAGACTGACCTTTGGAGTAGAACTGCATTCAAAGCAACTACGTATTACATCACCAAACAGTCGCCGAAGTGACTCATCAAAGAAACCGACATTACGCAAGCCTAAACAAACATGACTAAGGGTGGACAAATTTAGGAAAATCGCGATAAATCCCGTTATGTGTGGCAGTACCAAAGACTTTGAAATTGGTGATAACGCTTTCCTTTCGTTATAGAGACTGTGTAGTAAATAAAATACTCGTACTTATTTTTATTTTCGCTGTTAGTACTTTTGCATGTTCGTAAAAAGTCCAAAACTCATAAGAAATAAAAGCGAACGCAATATTCAGAACTGGGCAACAATGAAACGTAAAATAAAGCGGAGCAAATAATAAAAGCCACTGAATCAATCGCAGTTTGTGGACAGAACAAACAGATATTAATATTTAAAGAGGGGTTCTCCCCATAGAATGGCCAATATCTGCTCCTATTTAGTAAACACTTTACATATTGTATAAGTGCGACCGATATAGACCTCTAAACTCTCTCTGGCCAAGTAAAATTTCATGAAACATGTAATAGTTGCAAAGTCTTTCAGCATTGCTGTTTGTGTTTCGCGGCTAAAAATATTCGCCACCTCAAAAATTGTTTCTCACAATTCATTAGATATGACGAAACACAAAATGAAATTTAAATGCGCCGACAAGTTTCTCTGAGGTTGACGTAAATGCACTTTATGAATTATGATTAAAATTTCACACGAATTTCGTAACTCGTAAAGTAACGTTTTTGTTATTGCTTTAGTTTAATCGGTTTCTATTAAGTGCCGGGGCCGTCACAGTTTTCGACGAGAGGAACGTTTCGCAACGTTTCAGGTACGCTGTACACAAATTAATTTTTGATTGAGAGTTGTGTGTCACGAGTTCAGAAAGTAAAATTTTAAAACAACTAAGTTAACAAGAAACGAAACTTGCTAAATGCATTTCTTATCGCGCAATTTCATCTTAATTTAATTCTTAATAACTCACTCGTGCCCACTACACTGCGATCTGTGTTGGGAATTCGTGCTAGTCACCGTCACAGCTTTGAAACGTGTTCCTAAAGCATTAATTAGTGATGTATTAATAAATCTTTGCGTAGTTTAATTTACTTGAAAATATTTTGCTTCGTATATTTAAATTTTAGAAGCGTGTTTCAATGGTCTCAAGTTGAAAAAAGTTTTCCAATTGAACTCCTTTTTCCAATTCAGCTCTCATAGTAATTATTCAGGAGAAATATTTAAAAGTTAAAAAGGACACCATACGTTTGTCCATACAATGTTGGTAGCTAGGATAACGAATCCGCCCAAACATGAGAGGAAAACCGTTGCTGACCTTGGACTTCATAAATCGCCTGTGAATTGTCTTATTTTCAACGAAGGCTCATAGTGGCCTCTTTTTGGTCAAAGTCCTTCATAGAGAATAATAACCGCATTTCCAAAACAATTTCATTGAGTTTCCCTTGTATGTAATAAGGATAGAGTGATTGCTCTCGAAGAAGGCGTCCTCCCCATCTGTGCTAATTGCAGAGAATTCTATTCAACTAGGTTCTAATTTCTTCTTTCCTTATATTTTGAAGGCAGTGGAAAAGAATCCTTCCACTCGAAATGATCGATGAATGGAAGATCTTTTACCTGTGAGATATCTTTTGAGGAAATTGAATTCTCATTAGATCTGTACACGAAATCAGCTTTATATTAATTTAGCGTAGTTACTACATGGTTCGTTCTTTTCTCCTGCCTCTTTTTGGGTTGGTAGGACCCTGAATATCTTGATTTTTTCTGCTTTCCAAGTTCAGGTTTTTATATTCCTCCAATTCCAAGATAAAGTCTTCTAGGACTTGCAATTCTTTCCCTGTTTCTTTTGCTCGCCTTTTCATAGCAACTTTATTGGTTTACGTTTCCTCTATTTCTCCTTCCGGAGTTTTAGGAAATTTCAATTCTTTTAATTCTGTTTTTTTTTCCTCTAAGCAAGTCGTAGGTTAAGGAAAGGAGAAACGAGGTTAGATCATCCCTGTTGACATAAAGGAAGACAACACTTGAGTGGAAAATCAAAGAATTTTCTTTTTCTTTGCTTTTGTTCGATTTCAAATTACAAAGTTTAATTAAGAAAGTACCCCAGAGGTTTTCTTTTATTTTGGTTCCTTAGGTTTGATTTCTTTTCGTTTCTTCTTTCTTTCCCAAGATTTTTTTGTTCGGTTTCAAATTGGTTTTTGTTTCTTTCGTCTTTCTTCTTAGTCACTCTACCTTTCCCAAGACTTTTTATTCGGTTTTGAGATTGCTAGCTTTAATTAGGAAGCCGCCTCAGAGTACAGCACATACTTCTCTTCAGGTAGCTCCTTTTGTTTTGGTTGCATAGGTTTCATTTCTATTGGTTTCTTCTTTCTTCCAAGTCAATTTGATCTAGCTACCAAATTGACAAGTTTCTGACACATTTGTGTATAAATTCAATTCATTTGATCAAATAAAAGAGAATTATTCAACTTTTGAAAGTAGAAATTGATGATTTATAGTTACAACGTCGAAGTGTCATCAAATTTTTGGTTAAAGAAGGCAATACTCCTAAAAATAACCTTGAGAGAATGACGGGAGCGTATAACCATCACTAGCCATCATATTTTTAAGTCAAATTTTAGTCAAAATAGCTTCGTTCGGGTAAAGAATCCATTAAGGACCAACCAAAAGGTGGAAGGTCCTTAGAAGTTCAAAATACCGAAATGCTAAACGATGTTGAGGATTCAGTGATGACTGAAAGCGCCATCAATTGCTGCAGAAGTTGAAATATCTGCGGTTTTAAGAATTTGGCACTTAGATTTGGGCCTTCGAAAAGTGTTCCGCTGGGTTCCTAGGTCAGAACGAAAATTGTGCCACAAGAAAACTTCAGTGCAAAGTTTAGCCTCTTTAGAGGCGAATCCAAACCCACTTTCAAAAATTATCACTGGCGATGCAACTTGGGTACATTTTTGGGACCTAGAGGCAAAACAAAAATCTATGCAATGGATGCATGAAGGTTCTTCACCCCTCGAAAAAGACACGTTCTGACACATTTGTGTATAAATTCAATTAATTTGATCGAAAAAAGGAAGTTATTAAACTTTTGGAAGTGGAAATTGGTGATCTAAAGTTAAAACATCGAAGTGTAATCAAATTTTTGATTAAAGAAGGCAATACTCCTAAAAGTAATCGTGAGAGAATGACGGCAGTGTACAACCCATGATTAACCATCATATTTTCAAATCAAATTTTAGTCAAAACAGCTTCGTTCGGGTAAAGAATTCATTAAGGATGAACCAAAAGGTGGAAGGTCCTTAGAAGTTCAAAATACCGAAATGGTAAATGAAGTTGAGGATTCAGTGATGAGGCACCAATGACTGAAAGTGCCATCAATTGCTGCAGAAGTTGGAATATCTGCAGTTTTAAGAATTTGGCATTTAGATCTGGGCCTTCGAAAAGTGTTCCTCTGGGTTCCTAGGCCACAAAAAACTTCAGCGCAAGGTTTAGCCTCTTCAGAGGTAAATCCAAACCCATTTCCGCTAGGTTCCTAGGCCAGAACAAAAATTGTGCCACAAGAAAACTTCAGCGCAAGGTTTAGCCTCTTTAGAGGTAAATCCAAACCCATTTCCGCTGGGTTCCTAGGCCAGAACAAAAATTGTGCCACAAGAAAACTTCAGCGCAAGGTTTAGCCTCTTTAGTGTAGAGCCAAATCCAAATCCATTTTAAAAATTACCACTGGCGATGAAACTTGGATACATTTTTGGGACATAAAGGTTCTTCGTCCCCCGAAAAAGGCACGCTCATTAAGTACTGCAGGAAAATTAATGGCTACGACTTTTTTGGGTTAGTGAGGTCACTCCTAAATGGAACTTCCATCATTACGAAGAAGGTGATCAGATATCTTGGGGTCTTCTTAGACGGACGATTAAGCTTTGGTGGCCATATTCGCCAAGTAATTGGAAGAGCTAGAGAAACGGCAACCGCAGTGTCGAGACTACTTCCAAAGACGCATGGTGCATGCGAAAAAAAGAAAAGAATCCTTGGCGCAGTGGCGAAAGCGATCATTGTCTATGCAGCTCCCACATGGGCGGAGGCTTGTCAAGTAGCAAAATATCGCGAGGAACTGTTGAAATGCCAACGAATCTAGCAGTTTGAACGTGTAGATGATATCGGACTGAAGCGACCCAGGCATTGGCCAAAGTAATTCCACTGGATCTACTGGCACTTGAAAGAGCTAAAACCAGTAGGCTGAGTGATATCCAAAAAGCAATTGCTGGAAAAGAAACAATGGAGCTGTGGCAAATGGATCGCTCGGATGAACCCAAACATTTCGGGATGGTACGATCGGAAACGTGGTGACCTGGACCATTGGATCACGCAGTTTCTTAGTGGAGACGGGTCGCACAAGACCTACAGAAGGGAGGAACCCAGAGGAAGACTATGAATATACTTGCTAGATCCAGAAAACATAGTGGAAATCATGCTTGATAACAATGACAATTGGATCATTATGGAAAACTTGGTGAAGGAAATAATGAGGAGATACGAGAAGATTACCTAACGATGAGGCGTGGACCTACACGAGAAGATTACCAAATGATGAGATGTGGACACGACCATTGCGATGAAGAGATGCTCAGAGCTTGGTTCTATTAACATGGCAGCAACATTTGTAAAGGCATATGCTGCCGTAATGTTAGAACCAAGTTCAGAATTGAACGACGTTTGAGCAATTGGCCCTAAGGGACAATGCCGGTTTAAACTTAAGCTTAAATCCTTAAGAATTGCTGTTAAACGGTTTAAGCTTTGGCTTAAAGTTAAGCTGAAATCGTATAACTAGACCTCAGCGACTTAGAACGTCTAACCATCCAATGTTTACGATTTCATTCAATATTTTTGGTGAGAAATTGCTGCTACGATGAAGAGAAGCCTAAAAACTGTGCGCCGGACATGGTTACAAGAAGGCCAAAACATCAAAAGCAAAAGGCACTTTGATCACCGTTCAAGACTTGGGGTCATTTTTCATCGTATTTCCCCGAGCTGGTGAACTTATCGAGGTGCGTTGATTAGTCATTCACATATTGCCCATGACAGATGCTGATTTCTGCTTAGGCAATCACCTGCAAACTGAGAAAACACAGAAAACCAGTTCGAAGAGGCCGGAATGAATCTTTAAGTGGAACCCACGTGCACCAAGAAGGATTCAAAGCCATACCTTCGCCATTAACTTAACCAACTCGGTTATGAATCAGGCTTTAGGAAGAAACCAGTTCCTCCTCGTCAGGTCAATCCCAAATAATAATTTGGAGAACATGGAAGACCTCTTGAAACGCGAAGTATTTATTGTTGTATGGGAAGTTTTAGGAAGTTTGGAGCTGTAACAGGCCTCAGTGGTTCAAGGAAGATTATTCTGGTACAAGGGATGGAACTTAGTAAACTTCAAAACGACGACTCCCAGTTTTATTTAGGTATGCAGGGGGGGGGTGGGAAGACGACGCGACGTAGTGAACTTCATATCATATCCTACCTCAGGACGTTTCGAACATGTTTGGGACATTATGGGTAAAAGACAATACGTCGATATTATCCCCCAAATTTGAAAATCGTAAAATTGACAATACCTTTTACAAAATGGCGACTTATTTGAACTCAACTTGAAGAATCTGCTTGTAACATTCATCCGTGATATTATAAGAGTAGAGGATATGTGATATATACATACATACAGAGTGAAAATAAAATAGTTGAACGAAACGAAACTGGCTGAAACCATCAGAAGGAAAAGAAATTAAATGAACATTGTAATTACGAATGGGCATAACACACGTATCAAAACAACACGTATAATTAACGAAAGTTTAATGCAATTCTAAACATACGTAAACTTATTAACAGATGTTTTAAATGGCTTCGCAGAACAAACATTCAACTGACCGGAACGTGATAGATCCGCAGGTCAATTATATATTAAACGTCTGTCCCTGTACAACATGCATAACAGCTTGCTAATTTGACGCCTAAACGTGCATTTGTTTGTGCAGGCATTTCACGTGTTACGTTCGCTAGTTTGAAACAGTTCCACGAGGCAATTACGTGTTCCCATTTTTTAATCCCATATTCCCTATTAGTTTCTAAACTGCGTTTTAATCACACCGCACGGTATGAAGGGTTTCACATTGATGGGTAATGAAAAAGTAATGGCAAATGTTGATACTCCCTTCTGAAAAAGAAGAAGGAATAAATGAAGTGTTCCAAGTTATTCACGAACATATGAGTGCTTATCGTCGTCGCCGTCGATCGATTCACGGCCAACTTGAGAAACTTTCGATTGGATAAAATGAACAGGAAACGGCATGAAGTATGTGTTTAATGTAGCGGAAAATAATGACGAATCGACGCTGTCTGTTGCTTATAACAGCTAATATGGAGTCGTTTATTAATTTGGAGAACTCAGAAGTTCCCGGCTCTCTGTTCATTAATAACCGTCTCACCTTCCTCTCGTATTTCAAAAACAGACTACCGTAAATAACTGGCATTGATGATGCGCCGGCTCTTTTCGTCCCCTCGCTTTCCTCGCACTATTTTAGTTCATATTTTATTCCTGAAATTACGTCCCCACGAAAGTTTCCAACTCTAACAACAGGAGCTCTCTCGAACAGGGACATGAAAAATATTTTCGACATTTTCATGCGTAAGGAATTCTCCAATTCTTGTTACTTGCTATTAATAAGAATTATATAAAAAAACGAAGACAACTTCTAATTGCTGATAAATGACCTTTTGGATTCAACTCAAAGGTGCACTTGTACGATCTTTTTGGTCATCAGATCTAATCCCCTTACGATTTTTATTGCTTAGTTTATTGCATAAATACGTGATCTAGTACTGAATTGTTTCTCTGCAAAATCTCTTTTCTAGATTTCCAAGTTTGAAAATAAAAGGACAAGGTTCCTGCTTCTATGCCTTCAATCAGGGTTTATCAAATTCGGCCAAAAACATCATAAATTTTCAACGATCCATTGAGGAGAAGACAGTTTTGATTTCAAGGACTCTCTGCTTTTCAGGAAGTCAATCGATTTTAATAAGAATTGAGGAGAAGATAAGAAATACCAATCGCCTGACACTTAAGAATTTTGAAGGAGATTAGTAGTTGCATAACAAATTTCAATGTGTTACGATTGTTCTCCCGTTGCTTATTACATCACAACCACGTTCTACTCTTGAACTTCACACTACATCACCAAACAGTCGCTGAAGTAACTCATTTTGAATCAAATGCACCTCATTTTGAATCAAATGCATTTATAAACAAAGCATGACTAAGTGCGATCGATCTAGAGAACACCACGATGACTCATGAGACAAATGCGTATCAAGTTACGTGCAGAATTTTGTTCGTAATCGCAATTTCCGGTGTAAACCATACAAAAGACGGCTGCTGTCATGAAACATGATCGCACAATCAAGAGACGTATGGCCGAAAATTCAATGGTAGCAGTGACATTAAAAGTGACCCGTGACCAGTTCCTAGTTCCGTATTTCTCTTGTAACTCTGGAACTTTGTGGAAAAGCAGAAGGTTTCAAAGAAGTTAACAAATCTAGAAATAGCTTTTACAAAAAAAAACTAGAAGACTACTTATACTTCATACTTGTGCACCCCATGGATTAAGTATTCTTCTCCAAATCCCATTAGGTGTTTGTGGGCCTTGCTCATCTATTCCAGAAATGTATCTTTTGGCTGGGCATAGCTATATCTCATTTTGCTAAAGAGATTGTAAACTGTTTTAATAAATACCTTAATACCCTACATTCGTCGCGAGAATTTGCAAATGTCCCCCAATTGAAACCTATTCAGTGTTTTTGGTTTTTACTAAAGCAAGACGAACGGGGAGGTTCAAGCACGTGGGATTTGTAGGATGAACTCCAAAACTTTGCCATCTCAAGTCCATCAAAATTCGTTTCTTTTCTTGCGCTATATATTCCCCAGGCTTTCAAGCTTGTCGAGGAGGCTTACTGGCTGGTTATTCGTGTATTGCCTGTAGCAGCTACGACCGCCTTACAGATGTTCATATCTCTTTCGGTATTCGCCTTACAAACTGGGAAAACGCAGAAAACCCAGTTCTAGGAGCCGGTGTGAGTATTCTATCTCCTACGAACCTAAACGTAATAGTTGTCCCACCAAACATCAAGTCCGTTACCAGCGCACTCAACCAATTACATTTCTAAATCCACATAATAAGTTATGACATACCCTTAGGAATTGGAGAACTGTAACTAAATTACCTTGTCTTTTCAGTTTTCCCTTTCGTATAGAAAGGGTGGAACAAATCGAATACCTGAGTGTAACGTTCACATATAAAGGGGACGAAGAGAAAGGAATTGAAAAACGATCAGCAAAAGGAAGCAAAGCTCCGGGGAACTTACCTAAATTTTAAGAACAAAGAATAACACTACCAAACGATAAAACCAATTGTTTCTTATGTCTGCGAAACCTGGATAATGAACAAAAAGGAAGAAATGAAACTAGATGTATGGAAGCAAAGGATGGAGAATATAGAAGGAGAAATATGGAATTGGAGAAACTCTATAAAAAAACGGTGAGGGGGCGAAGAGCCAGAATGTCTGACGATAGGTGCCCACCTGTCGTCAGGCATTTCTTCGCCCGAAGAAAGTCTTATTACGAGGGGAAGGAGGAAGGAAAAGAGGAGAACGCCTTAGGTAGAGAAGGCTGGAAGAACTAAAGCAGGATATGTGGGCTAGAAGACTGGAGAGAAGAAGCCAAGGACAGCAAAAAAAGTATCAATCTCGAAGACCAATAGGTCTGTACAGCTTTTATATACACTGCGTTCGTAAAGTTTGGAATAAATTCATTTTCTACGAAATACACGATCCTGAAATACGTCGATTTTTAATCATAAAGTGACATATTTTAGCCGAATTTTGTATCTCCCACTCCTGCCCCCTTCGCGTGACACACACTCCTTGAAAACCTCACACGTGATACTGCCACAAATGCTGCATTATCTACCCATATATTTTTGTTGTTAATTATTATTAGTTAAAGATTGTAGTAGGGGGTATTGCTAGGTCTTAGAAACTGAAAGCTAAGCACAATGAGGGGGCGAAGAGCCAGAATGTCTGACTGACGACAGGTGGGCAAAGAAAGTCTTATTGAAAGGAGAAGGAGGAAGAAAAAGAAGAGGACGCCTACGGAAGAGAAAGCTAGAAGAAGTAAAGAAGAATCTGTGGAGTAGAAAACTGGAGGGAAGAAGCCAAGGACAGCAAAAAAGGAATCAATCTCGAAGCCAAAGACCACTAGGTCTGTACAGCTTTTATATACACTGTGTTCGTAAAGTTTGGAATAGATTCATTTTCTACAAAATACACGATCCTGAAATACGTCGACTTTTAATTATAAAGTGACAGTATTTTACCCGAATTTTGTATCTCCCCTTCCTGCACCCTTCGCGTGACACACACTCCTTGAATACCTCATACGTGATACTGCCACAAATGCTGCATTATCTATTTGGGAATTCTATCGTATTCTTGAGCCAAACAATTAATTGTCACAAACACAATGAGAATGTCTTTATTATTAACAATAATACAAAGATGTTAATATGTCAGAACATCTGGGCTGTCTCGTTTGGTGGGTGCTTATTCTTCTCTGAAGAGGTTGTCCAACTTCTTTGGTTCAGAGAATTTGTTGTATTCCCTCAAAGTATCGTATGCGCGTCGCACTAGCTGCAACCGAGGGTCTACTGGGTGGACTGAGCGGTTTGACTTTGATTAGGAATCTCCGAGCTTTCGGCTGGTGAGGAATGTCCAACCTTTCGGCTGGCGAGAAATGTCCAATTTTGCAGCTGGAGAGGAATGTCCAAGTTTGTAACTGGCGAGGAATGTCCAACTTTGCAGCTGACGAGGAAGGTCCAACTTTGCAGCTGGCGAGGAAGATCCAACTTTGCAGCTGGTGAGGAATGTCTGACCTTTCGGCTGGCAAGGAATGTCCGACCTTTCGGTTGGCAAAGATTTCCAACTTTGCAGCTGGCTGCGACAGAGTCAATTCCTTGTTCTTTCGCTCGAGTTTATATAGCCCCGGCAGCCATCTTGTAGAGGGACTGAGTGTGGTGTGCAAGGGTATTAGAGCTTCGTGCGTGACGGTGGTCTAGAGATGGGTCGCAGGTGGCGCTGTGGTCGCTACATCTACTTATATATTTTTGTTGTTAATTATTATTAGTTAAAGATTGTAGTAGGGGGTGTTGCTAGGTCTTATAAATTAAAACATAAGTACAGCGCGCGGCGAATTCGACATTCGATGAGTGTGTGGATTACGGAGTGGAGGAAGAAAGAAGAGTGGCAGGACAGGAGTGTATTTGGTGATCCTCCACAGATCGTGCGTCCCCACACATACCCCCTACTAATTGGCTAATCAATAAATAACTTGTTGAAAAGTTTGAGTCTCTCTTCCAGAATTGTCTAAGGTAAGGTGTCTTCCTTTTAGGGTCTAAACCACCCTTAACAGTACCATGAGTGTGTGTTCGTACTAAGCTACCCCTTAGCGGAGCCCTCTTTTCCACAGACCCGTGACAATACCTCATTTAAAAGGCCAAAGAAAGAAGTACAGCAGGACAGGAGTGTAGGCGGTGATCCTCCGCAGATCGTGCGTCCCGACGCATACCCCCTGCCTACTAATAGGCTAATCAATAAATAACTTGTTGAAAAGTTTGAATTTCTCTTCTAGAATTGTCTGAGGTAAGGTGTCTTCCTTTTGGGGTCTAAACCTTAACGGTACCATGAGTGAGTGTTCCAACTGAGCTACCCCCTAGCCGAGCCCTCTTTTCCATAAGATGTCTTCCTTTTAGGGTCTAAACCACACTTAACGGTACCATGAGTGGGTGTTCCAACCGAGCTACCCCCTAGCGGAGCCCTCTTTTCCATGGGCCCGTGACAATACCTCATTTAAAAGGCCAAAGAAAGAAGAGCGACTGGACAGGAGTGTAGGTGGTAATCCTCCGCAGATCGTGCGTCCCAACGCGTACCCTCTACTAAATGGCTAATTAGCTTGTTTCAAAGTTTAAGTTTCTCTTCTAGAATAGTCTAAGGTAAGGTGTCTTCCTTTTGGGGCCTAAACCATCCTTAACCATGAGTGTATGTTCCTACTAAGCCACCCCTTAGCAGAGCCCTCTTTTCAATGGGTCCGTGACAATACCTCATTTAAATGGCCATTTTTTAATATATGCCAATCGCTCGATTGTTAATTTCAAGAACCTTTATAATAGCTATCTCATTTTAGCTTTCTCGTGAGACAGCTTGGCTTCTCGCAATCGGATGTCACCTTGTATCCTTAGCTCAGATTCGGTATCGTTTGTTCGATTACTTTATTCGCTTCTAGCTCTAAGGTTAGTCTTTTTATTTTTGTTGCATTTGTTTTGGTTTCTTTTCGTGACACTTGGGAACACTGAGAATGCTTCCAGAAATGAGATTTATGAGCAGAGCCTCCATTTTTGGCCGTTTTGCTTTTTTGGCATCCATTTTGGCATTCGTTTTCACATGTAACGGTCGCCTTTTCGGGTTGTTACGCTTTGGGTTTGTTTTTTGGAGTATTTCGACCCCCCAGAGTTATTGGGGATTTACTCTACTTGTGGAGCGCTTTTAGCGAATTTCGTCTTGCTTCAGGACCGAGACGCCACTTGTTACTTACTTTGACTTGCCCTTATCGTAGAAGGGGCGATTTAGCTTATTTCTTTTTACTGTATTTCGCTCATAGTTACATTTTCTTCCAATGGCGACGTTTTGGGATGCGAAAATCTAACCCCTAACCCCTGGTTTAAGTTAAAGTAATCGTTTGGTCCTTCACATACGAATTTAGCCCAGATACCGCCGATTTCGAGAGCGTCTCCATCTCCGTGTTCGTTGTTCATTGTTCAGAAACCTTTCGATCTGATTAGAATCTGCTTCGGCTGTTCCAAAGACACACAGATCGTAGGACTGGTGGGAATCGTCGTGGTATCATAGAAACTCTACGAAATTTTTTGCGTGGAATTGCACATGCGTTAATTTTGGGTACTTACCCGTGGCCCATGTAAGACTTAGCCTGATCAAATATTCTGAAACATTCTACAGGATATTATCGAATAAGGCGGCATTAATATAGAAGACATCAAAATAGTATTACGATTTATCATCTCCTTTTGGATATATTCGTTTATGAGGTATGACCTCCCAGAGAGACGACTTGAAAAGTACATTTCCTTAAATACCTCTCGAATGGTTCTTAAACCATAAAGATAGGGGATATGCAAATACGTCATTGGCAAAATCGAAGATTCTTCACCAATGGCGTATCACCATTTTAGTAAATAGCTTTTTTATTGTCACTTTTTCATAAAACATGAAACAAAAATTGTACCAGAAGTTCCATCATCGCCAGATTAAACGTTTTCGAGATATTTATTAGGGTGGAAGCATTAGCTAGCACTTTATATGAAAACTATTATAAACTGTGAAATAAACGACCCCAAACTAGTTCATTAACTGCGTCACGCTTTCACATGATTGTTATTCAATCAAACACAAACATCGGCAACAGTCATTTAAACAAGAGCTTTCTTCAAGTTTTCAGAAACAAACAAAAGAATGGGACAGTTGGAAAGTTGGCGGAAAGGTAAGGCATTTGAAAAATGGAACTTTCCAGCGTTCACTTTTCAAACATCTCAAGTAATAATAGAATTCGAAATGTTACATTTTGTTTAAGTAATCGTGACCCTCATTATTTCGATGATTAGGGAGGGCTTTGTGAAACGGAAATACTTAATCCTTAATTTAAGCGGAAGATCCTTAAGTGTGATCATAAAAATAAGTTGAATGTGTTGAATTGTACAAGTGATTGATTAGGGGTAATATTAAAATGTTCACTCATGGAAGTGCACGGGTAACTGGGGGAACGGGAAAGTTCATCGAAGTCATTTAATTTTCACGGGTTACTTTAGAGCACAAAGTTGTACATGTATGTTCGTATGTACGGATTTCACCTGTCCATCGGTATCGAGGTCAGCGTCGGTTTTTTAGAGAAGTATTGCGTGCGTCGACGTGTACCGCCCAGGTTTACAAGCGTCGGGTCGCGCTATTGGCGTCGGCAGAACCGCCTACGTAGCGTCGAACCAGCAAAACTGCACGTGGGTGGAAACGAGGCCCGATAACGCCTCTGCTACTACTTACTTGCACGCTTTTACTACTTTTCTATGATTTTTAACAATATTCAAAAAAGCCCCGCATGATTTTACCTCGCCTTTAAGACCTGGAATCCGAATTTTAAGCTCCGAACACAGTTTGGTACACTTTCTGTTTGGTTTCCTCCAAGTTAATCGACCCCTCGAAAAGTTTGCCAAACTTTTTCAGCATTGAAATTTGTGGGGAAAGTTACTTAAATGAAATCCTCGGCCGCGTTTTTATATAAAATATATTTTTTTAAAACCTACGTGAATTTAATTCCACATGTAATTTCGCCTGAATTATTTTCGTTTCGTTATTTTTACATGTCACTTTTATTTCACGCGTATCGATTTTACGTACACCGACAAAAAGAAGCTTCATATTTGTCGTACATTCACTACAAACAATACTATCAAAGTTGAACGAACTTATTCATTTAAGAAAAGAATTATTGTTACGTTTTCGATACGTTAATAGTGACGGCCTTTCAGCAGTGATTCGCTTCAGGAATCTTACCCTGTCTGCTAAAGAGACATGAAGTTATTTTATTTTGTAGTAAAATGTACTGTTAAAAAAAATCACTATTAATACCTAAGAAAAGATTGTTGATAATAATTCCGGACAAATATATGTTTACTTTTAACAAAAAACGTTTGAAAAATACTAGATGTGATTTCAATCACTCGGTGCAGTTGGACAAACCACCCACATTTTCCTGTAAAAAAAGTCAAATGCAGGAGTGGTTGGTTAAACACAATCGAAATTGAGGGCAAAATTACAAAAAAAAAAAACAATTATGGGAATTAATTAAGCCTGTTAGAATAGACGGAACAGCAAAACGATACGCGACTGACGTAATTTTGAAGGAGCATGGCTATGAAGTTCTTAGATTGCTCCCATACCATAGTCAATACAATCCTATTGAGATTGCATGGGGTCAGTGCAAAGGCTTTTACAATAAGCACATAAATTCGCAACCAGTATCGAAAGATAGGGTTGCAAATTTATGGCGTGAGGCTCTTTCAAAATGTACCCCCGACATGTGGCAAAATTTTTGTAATCATTGCGTAAAATTAATTTTGGAAGACTGGACGAAACATATGGGAAATTTTTCGTTTGAAAATATTCCTCCTTTTATTATTGCATTAGAAGAATCTGATTCAGAATCAGAAATTGATGATGAATCAAATTCTTCTATGGAATCAATGGAAGGGGAATAGGGAACATTTAATTTGGCTTCAAAATTTTAAAGTGTAGAAAACGCATGTATATCTGTAAAACTTATAAATAGACTGCGACGATCATTTTAGCAGTCAAAACTAATAGCCACGAATATGCACAAATATAAGCAGATTTGCAGAATTCTAGTGTTAGCAGAAGAATCTGATGGTGTGCGTATTGGAGGAGGTAGTGAAAGTAGACTGAATTTTAAATGAGATCTAGCTTATGGTCTCCTCGGGAAAAATGATAAGATATTTTACATAAATATGGCCACGGAAAAGGTTTTGAGACACCGGCTACAGCAAGAAGATCCTGTTATTTAAATACTTCTTCATATAATGCTTTTGCGCACCTGCAGCGCACCTCTACACCATTGCCAGGCACCAAACTCGAATCCCCTTCAGAAATTCATCCCGGCCTCAAATATTCACCCCTTCTGCGACAGCGAGACGAAAATGGCCGCAAGTCCTATAATAAGACCATCCAGGGCCTGAGAACGACAGTTCTTTAGTCTAAACAAGTTCGAAAAAAAAACTTCTGGCTGAACAAGCCATCCTCACGGGTTGCACAAGTCGATACACCTCTCCACCTGCTGCACAAGTAGCAAGATCCATGTAGCCACACTACTGTGCACAAGGTTCTATGAAAACCCAAACAAACATTCTGTCATTATTGTTTATTATCATATCTGGAGTCACATTTGTTAATAAAGAAACACTTCTTCGCTTTGTGGCACAATTGTTGACTAAGAACACGCAAACAACACACCTCACCCCAAACTTTCTCAATGAAAAAAATAATTAATCACTAAATCGTTCGAGACGTTATTTCTCGTTTTTATGAAATATTTTGTACAGCACAATTGAACTGGCAACATTGGCAGTGGTAGTTTTCAAAAACGTAACCACAAAATTAAAAACGAACGTCAATCAAATTTCTGACAAGTATATTTTTTGTGGTACCAAAAAAAATGTCTCCCTTACACGGCCTACTCTGAATGCCAAAAAGATCGTAAACAGAGTATACATTCTAATTTTCCGATAGTGTTTACGTAATAATGCACATTTTTCATCAAATAATTCTTACATAGTAATATGAATTTACTTCTTTACTTAATTAACGAATTAAATTAAAACAGTAATGAATCACACCTAACAATATGTAAAAAATTAGATATTAACATAATTAATTCAAACGAGGCCACGTTCTAGAAGTATTAAGGACGATTCTTCGCATTATACGGAACGTCGACGTCACGTCACCGACCGACCACGTTACGTCAACATCGTCGTTCGTTCGCACTACACGTCTAGTTTTGAAGTTAGTAAGTCGTACTTTGTCGATTTTATACAAAAGCGAAAGCAAAATTAATTTTAAAAAAATAATTAGCGATGATCACACTCATTTTGGATGGGGAAGAAACGCATAGCAATCCAGTCAAAAAAATAAAATAAAAATAGGCTCGGAATAGGTTCATTAAAAGAAAACAAGAAGGGGAATACCATATGGTATAAAAGAAATTAAATAATGCTTCTAGAAATATTGTAGAATTCTCTAATGGCAGTTTTAACTTAGCCGAAAAACCGACAAACAAATGAAATTTCAAAGTGTTAGCTTGTTCTGAACTTATATCTCGATATTTATTCACCTTGAAAATATTGGGAAACAATTTTGAAGCATCCCTGTATATATGAAAACGGGAAACTTGCATAAAGACATGTACAACAATATTTTTTAGGAATAATCCTTGTTGTACATCACCTGAAAAATGTCCTTGTACAATGAAAACTTTTTTTGACTTAAATAATTATTGAATTAAATTTATAACAAGTGTATGTTCACAGATACATTTTCTTTTCAAATATTTGCAAACGATTTGGTTCAAATATTGATAACTCTGAAGAGGGATTGTATTTTTACTTGTATTTTTTTTTAGAAACGTTTCTTTTAATTAAATAAACCATTTTTTTACTTTTACGTGCTTTTCAAAATGAGAGTGTCAGCCGTTCATAGCAAATTTGCATCATTATTAATATTATTATAATAGAGAGAATCTTTAAGAAGTATTTTTTAAAAAAAATCATAAAAATAAACAATTGAAACGTAAGGTATTGGAACTAAACATTGTGGTTTTTTATTTATTGTCTTTTGCTTTCCTTTTCATTGCCTTCCTCGATGAAGGAAATAGTCAATTTTTTAGTGAAATCAATCGCCTTTTGTTTTTTTTTTGCTTCGTAGAGTCGAAGGCGACTGATCGTCTTTTGTTTTAGTTTTGTTTTTGATGAAGAAAAAATGAGAAAGATGATCGCTTCTTATTTGTTTCACATAAAAACACAACACCAACAAAATCTGTACTAATATCCACAGTTTTTTTTTTTAATTTCTCGACATTCAGCAAAGAAGCAATAGTTTCTTGATAAGTAATAAAATAATCACGCGACATTCAAATTCGTAAGTAAGTGTTATTTGTTAACAATATAAAAATTTAGCGTCTGTTTCCACTATTTCCGGGAGGGAGGCTACAACTCCCGTTTTTTTTTTTTTTTTCATAGATTCATAATTGCACTGCATTCTAACACCAATTTACAGAGGATTAAACTTTCAAAACAGGGCCATAACCGGTCTGACACATACAAAAAAAAATTCTCTCCATAGTTTTATATGAGATAACACTCGGCACGGTACGGTCCGATGTCTGCCGGACGCGATATGGGATGGTGGACGTTACCTCACATAAAACTATGGAGAGAATCTATTTTTGCAAGTGTCGGCCCGATTACGGTACTAGCTAGGTCCTATTACGGTCAGGTCTAGTGCGCGGGGTCCTTTATTGGAAAAAAGCACACCGATACTCATCATCCCTTAATTTATAATTTTATTACTTTATTACGCTCAGACTATAAAAACAAAAGAAAGATTAACATGCTTTCATTCAAAAAATAAATAAATAAATAAATGCATTCATTATATAGAGTGGAACAAAATTATTCTCATCTAGTTACCTTTGCATTACCCATGTAAAAATACGAGTTGCCACTCTATGGAAATAAGGATCGCTATACCCTAATGTCAAAATATACGTCCAAATTCAAAATGTGGGATGATATGAATGCAAAGTTCAGATTAAAATTGAAAAGAAAGTGAGTCACAGCAAGTGTCGAAAGTGGCCACCATTTTGCTGCATGCATATAACCTCACGGCGTTACATGTTACTAAAACTGTGCTGCAACATATCCAGTGTTATCTCGTTGCATTTTAAGGTGATCCTTCCCATCAGTTCTTGCAAATTATTAATTATTTCTTTGCAGACCTCGTTTTTAAGAAAGCCATTATGGAGAAGTCTAATGGAGTGAAGATCTCGTGATCTTGTTGACCAACTCAGCCAGGGAAAAACTCTTCAAGAAATTCCAAATTTTCTCGAGTTGTTGCTCCATCTTGCTGAAAGCAACTATTTTCTAATTGGAGTCCCTATAACGTTGACGTGGAAGAGTATTAGCCCTACGATTCTACGTCGAGATACAAATAATCATATTCCTATCATAACAGGAGGTAAAGGAGCCTCAAGGAAATTGTGGGCACCAACAACAGACCACGTTCGATAATTCTGTTTGTTTACACAACCACTTCAATGGAACCAAGCCTCATCCAATGGAAAAACTTAGATCGAGAAAGTCGTCGTTGTTTAAATTTTCTTAGAAAGAGTTGCAATACTGTGTCCGACAGTTGTGATCTCTCCGAAAAATTTCTTGGACTAATTGTAAGACACTTTGTTGGATGCATATACAAACTTCGTTTTTGTTCTACTTTGTATTTAATGCATTTTCTTCTCTGAGTATGCAGAGCACTCAGCGTTGTAATACAAAGTAGTAACATTCATTTACTTTTCTAATCATTTAACAAATTAAATCACACAGTATGTTATTTATTTACAAATTATGGAACATCATGATGTAATCATTGGAGGTTACAACACCTTGTAACAGATAACAAATTCATACTCGAAAGGCATCTTGGATATGGGTTTTAAGTATAGTCGAAAAATTCTCTGCATTTTGTTCAAGTCTTTGTTTTTCTATCACGTTGTCAGGAATAACAATTTTGCCATTTTTTTTTCAAATTGACCTTAAAGCCCGGCGTGTATCCTAATAAGTAAGGAAAAATTTAATGAAAATTAACTAAAATTGTGTAACTAGTATACGGAACGTGTTAGGAAAGAGTTTATACTTGTATTTCGGCCTTATTGGGCCTCATCAGAACTCTGTACCTTAAAAAATTTTTGGTTTATTGAAAAATTTAGAAAAACTTACCCCTTTTTTGAATTTCTAAAATCCCAAAAAAAGAACAGGAATTAAATTTAATCTTAACTAAATCTTCATTTATTTTAGTTGTTGCAAAAAATATTGATTTCAGAAATAATAGAAAGAGGAAACACGAGAACTGCGTTTCATTAGAATATACACAAAAAAAAACATATTATTTTGTTTTTCGTTTGTTCTGTTTTGTTTCTTTTTCTTCACTGTTTTTGTTTGTTTTATTTTGTATATATTTTTCCGATTACATTCTTTTCTATTTAGTATTGTTAATTAATTTTAATATTTTATTTTTAACTTGAGATTAATATAGCGTTGTTGATACTGCGAAACACTGCAAGATCCTTTTTACAAAAGAAAATCAAAATCATTTAGCTAGTAAGTGCGTGACCGGACGGAAGAAAACGAAATAGTTGTTTGTTCAATTTTTAAATACGCGTTTTTTGTATGTCAAAGTGTGTGTGAGAGACCAAAGTTGAAATAATTACATCTTTTTGCAACAAATACCTATACAGTGATTAAAATATAAAACATTCGTGTAATCACTTTAAAACTAATATTTTGAAACAAACATAACATAATGAACTCAAACGTTATCACAAGAAATCAGAAAAAATTAACGGATGTCAAAAAGACAGTTACAAAGTTGAACTCTAATAACAGTTACGTTAGCATTCGCATAATGAAGGAGATGACTCCAAATCAACCTTGGAAACTATTAATGGAACATTGCGTGATAAATTAGCAAAGGCAGAAAATGCTATCGCAGAGTTACAAACAGATAGATCAAACAAAAAACGAAAATGGATAACAAATGAATTTAGACAGAAATTTAAACAAAAACGAGAAATGTATGAAGCAGTAAGAATAGGTGTTGTAAAATCAAGATGACTATAAGAACTTTAATAAGCAACTGCAACATGAAATGAATGATGCAAAGAAGAACTCCAACTCCTGCTACATTTTATCAGCACAAAATAAAACCAAAGCTACATGGAAATCAGTAAAGGAAATCACTTGTAAAGGAAAGAAAAACCAATTTGGAATAAATGATTTCATGGATGGAAACACTACTTAATAAACAACTTTTGAACAACATACAAAATATACAAAAAGATATCAATTTTTCATTGATAAAATCCTCCCAAAAGTTTTTTGTTCTTAACGATACACATCCGCAGGAAATATTTAACATCATACAATCTTTACAAAATACTGGTGCAACTGGTCCTGATGAAATTCCAACTATACTCCTAAAATTCTATGCTAAAGTCATCTCTGAACCTTTAGCAACATTAGTTAATATGACATTTAAACAGAGAATATTCCCAGATAAATTAAAACTTTTCGTATATTAAATTACTACATAGAAAGGGAGCTAAATAATAAGTAATTATAGGCCTATAGCTCTATTATCCATAATAGCAAAAATATACGAAAAAATTATAGTGACAAGGATACTTGATTTTTTTATATAAGAACGAAGTGTTACATGGTAGTCAAAATGGTTATATCAAGGGACGATCAACTAGCAGAGCAATTTTTCAATAGCTGAAGGAATTAACGAACGAGAAGAAACGGTGGGCATATTTATGGACCTATCTAAAGCGTTTGATAGCATCAATCATGAAATTTTACTCCATAAATTAGATCTTTATGGTTTTCGAGGACCAGCATTGGAACTCTGAATAAGAGGACACAATGTATAACAACTACAGACTCCCGCACCGGAGAAATACATACATCAAAGTGGTTACTCGTTGAGAAAGGCGTTCCACAAGGTTCCATACTCGGACCACTGTTGTTCCTGCTGTACGTGAACGAACTGCCGCACTTGGTGCATAAAAAGATTATTAATTAATTTGCGTCAAAAAATTATCGATAATTTATAGAAGAGGCAAAGTAACCTTCAAATTACGTATACGGTGTTTCCCGAAAGTAATTCTATAAAATGGTTTAGAAAAGAGTTTCGGAAAAATGCTCGGACACGTCGATTTTTATTTTTAAATCATTTAAAGATGCAATTTCCAACCCCCCCCCCCCCACCCTTCAACCCCTTGTCATACCCGATTTAATAGCATTTTTTATGCTGAATACTGACGAACTAAAGCGACAATTAGTCATACACTCGCCTTGCCGGCGGCGACTTGCCGAAGTGTCTGGACCCGTTCGAGATAATTCCGCCGTCGAAATACTCTAGGGGAGAAGCTGCTGGAAAAGCCGCTCCGGTATAAATACACACAGACGAACTTCTTTAGTTCGACGTAGAGTTTAGAAACACTGTTTAATCGCTCGGCTTGCGAAAATAAATTATTCATAGTCTAGTTCTAAATAAAATCAGCGTTAAGTTTAGGTAATAAATTAGTTATTAGTCTCGTCGAGTATTTTATTTAAAAATAAATCAAAACGAACCCTTAATTCACTACAATACAATAAATAAAACTTTTTCAAAGTTGGTTGATAAATAACTGAGATATTCAACTAAAGTTTATTGAAATTGAAGTGCCAATATTCGAGCAGACGTTGACACGGCTCTAGTAATTAGTGGTGAAAACAATTGCAAGTTGTTTCTAGTTGAATGTGAAATAGAATTTATTGACATTACGTAGCGGAGTGTGTGTTACTTGATTAACGAATGTATAGCAAAAAATGAGCCTTACTGAAGCCGAAAGAATCGAAATTTTAATGATGGTTGGATTGGGAGAATTCTGTATGATGAAGCTTCATTTAGTAAAGGCAAAGGTCACCCAAAAAGTCGATCAAAACTCGTAGAAGAAGCACAACCAGGAAGCTCAGAAACTATTTAAAAAAAGGAGAATCGAAAAGGTCGGATATGAGAGTAGCAAGGATAAAGGAAAGCCTAAGGGGATGCCGGGGGAGGCGAACTTAAATCTATCTAATCTAAATCTAAAATTGAAGTGCCAATATTCGAGCAGACGTTGACACGGCTCTGGTAATTAGTGGTGAAAACAATTGCAAGTTGTTTCTAGTTCAATGTGAAATAGAATTTATTGACATTACGTAGCGGAGTGTGTGTTACTTGATTAACGAATGGATAGCAAAAAATGAGTCTTACTGAAGCCGAAAGAATCGAAATTTTAATGATGGTTGGATTGGGAGAATTCTGTATGATGAAGCTTCATTTAGTAAAGGCAAAGGTCACCCAAAAAGTCGATCAAAACTCGTAGAAGAAGCACAACCAGGAAGCTCAGAAACTATTTAAAAAAAGGAGAAACGAAAAGGTCGGATATGAGAGTAGCAAGGATAAAGGAAAGCCTAAAGGGATGCCGGGGGAGGCGAACTTAAATCTATCTAATCTAAATCTAAAATTGAAGTGCCAATATTCGAGCAGACGTTGACACGGCTCTAGTAACTAGTGGTAAAAACAATTGCAAGTTGTTTCTAGTTGAATGTGAAATAGAATTTATTGACATTGCGTAGTGGAGTGTGTGTTACTTGATTAACGAATGGATAGCAAAAAATGAGACTTACTGAAGCCGAAAGAATCGAAATTTAATGATGGTTGGATTGGGAGAATTCTGTATGATGAACGAACTGCCGCACTTGTGGAATAAATCATGATTCGAAAATGCTCTTTGGTTAATTCAATTTTTTTACTTGTAATATCACTTTAAAAAATTAGTAACTTGGATTCTAACGAACGAAGAACTTCAAATGACAGAGTAGAGTTGCTCTAAATATGTCTTGTTTTTCACGGTCTTCTCATTCTCAATAAATTCAGCTTTACCCTCGTAAACTGTATTAATATTACGTAAAAATTAATTCAGTAAACAACACTAATGGACATTTAGAAGCTTCTTCCGTTGTCAAACTGCTTATGCCCGAGTGACCGTGACTTGCTGGAACTTTATTGTTTTACGATGTGTGGCAGAGCCACGTAGTGGTAGGTCAGTTTTTTTTTTTATTTTTAAGCTGAAACTTATTCAATTACACCCTATAGTCGTACATCTCGTTTTCTATTGAATCAGTATCGAAAATCAAACCAAGCACGTGCGATTTTAAAGTCGTCCTGCATACTTTCTCTCAGCTTCGGAATTTTAAGAAACATTAGAGCGCAGATCGTTATTTCAAGTTCAATTAGCGTCAACTTTTAATAAGCCGTCGAGCTTTCGCCTAACGACGTTTTTAAATCGCGTCGTCTCTGTGAAAGCAAGAAAACGATAAGGCATTGTGTAAGTGCCTCGTGCTTTGCGCCGTAGTCAAGTCACGATGAATGCTTTCTAACCAAAATTAACGCATAGCGCAACGCCAACGGAGCAGAAATTATCACTGATTGAGTGATATTGAAAATTCGAAAACGAATTCCTCGCAGAAGTTACCCGCGCATGTTGGTTGGCAATAAACTTGAGGATGTAGGATGTGTTCACGTGCTCCTTGAAGCTTCAAATCGTCACCAGACATTTCTCTTGTATTGTTAATTTTATTAAATTTTATATTGTAATTTTATAAGTACATAAGTGATATCATACCTACATATTCATGATATTTATACATTAGGATGTAAGTAAATATAATAGGCATTTGTACAAATCTAGTCGTAGAGAGCAGACTGTTTCCACCGTCCTGAAAGTCCGCCCTGTTTTTGTTGCAATATCTAACTCTTATCTTTTGCGTTCGCAGCAGAACCCACCAACTTGTGTCCGATCAAATGAGAGAGATATTAAATAACGGACTAACCAAACAATAACATGGTCATGAGTGTCCTGCGCCACTCTTGTCTATGGCACTTGTGCAAAAAGTTTCGGAATGTTCTGCTCACGTTATGCTCCCTAATGAAATTTTATTGTATTTTTGTGTTTCGCGCAGATTTACATCTGCCCGCCGGAGATAATCTTCGGGCGCATAAAACTATTCGCGGATTTAGTTAAGGGCGAAATTGGTCGAAACCCCCTCCCCGACGGTCAAGATAGAGCCGTTATCTATAAATTGCCGGAGACCAATAACGATAAATGTTATGACTTTATTTTTATTTGTGCGAGTCTTGATGGTCCGAGGATCTGAGATATAAGCAATAAATACGGTTTTAATAGCTCCCGTTTTAATTGGTGTCGCCCCAAATAAAAATATTTTCGCCCGCGCGCGCAAACACCGCCGAAGACTTCGGGGAAGTGCGACTAAATTATTCCAAAACCAGAAGTTGCAGTCTGCAAAAGTTTTCAACTTTTACTGAAAGTATAACAAGTAGGACTAAGTCCTGCCCAACTATGTCGAGCACATAAAACTGAAAGTATTATTTGCAACTTTGCCAGACGGTTTAATTAAAACGTTAGAAAGAATTTACACACAAATCAATGAAAATTAAAAGTACTTTTAAATCTTTTATTAGCGCTCATTATTATGATTATGAGTAATTAAAATGCATTTTAGTTGTAGATCTACTTAATGGCAGAGACATTAACAGATAATGTTGTAATTATGTGGCGACAATAGATTTGACCTGGACTTTTTAAATGTTATTGTTATCAATCAAAATAACAAAAAACAATAACCAAATTTACTTCGTAACATGTTTGTCGGTGATGTATCTATCTAGTTCTATTGTAATCTTTATTTTCTGCAGCAATCAGCAATCATTTATTATTATTATTATTTTAAGAATTACTAAAGATCTCATCGAGATATAGGTATCGTCATTTAGTCGTATAATTAAATAAATTCTTCAAAATCATAAAAACAGCGATCCAATAGAAACAATTTAAATCCGGATATATGCTCCTTGGATTGTATTGATGAGGACAGGGGGCTGTATATTTTTAAAGCTCGATAATATACACTTTGTTCATAAAGGCTGGTGTTGTGCCTGGGGATTAATAGATGATTACAATTTCTAGTTTTCACTGACTTGATCTTTGTTTTTTATAAATAAGTTCAGACTTGTTTTGGCTTAAACCGCAAGTGTATGCAAGATACAGAAGGCTTCTTACTTAGCATTATCCTAATAATGAATTTTTGAATAACAAACACTTGCAGAACGTGAGGAGAGCTTCCCCAAAATATTAAGGCGCAAGAGAGAGTGGACTGAACATAGCCACATTATCATAATATCATTTATTCCATTTTGTGTGTTACACATAGAATACGTCAATACACAGAATGTTAGAATACATGTTAACTTTCTAAGATTATTATAGGTAATGTAAAATAAAATGTTTTGCTGAGTAGCCAGCCCTGCAATTTAGATTTGAATTATGGCGCATACTGAGTAATCGAGTTCTGTGTGGCTCCCAATAATTAATTATTTTCAAGTGTTTTCGCGAGGTGTATCTGAGTGAAATTTTACCAGTTGCTTCATTAATACTGCAATAATGGTTTTAACTAAAAGTCAGCGTGAAGAGTATGTTGATCTTATAAAAGAAGTGTTAAACACTCTTCGAGGCAATCAATCGAACCATGGATCTCTGAACGCTGACCGTGAACTCGCCAACCTAAAAACTGGCATTGACAGCATTAATATGAAACTGGATACCATCGTTAATAAACTCGAGACCAAAATCTTAAAATTAGAAAATGAAAACGCCGTGCTGCATCTTCAACTTGATCAGCTTGAACATTACTCACGACGTAATTGTGTAAGAATTTTTGGCGTGAATGAAGAAGCGGGCGAAGACGTCAAGCTCAAAACTCTTGACATCTTACGTAACAAAATGCAGCTGGAGGTTCGAGTTCAAGACATAGGTGTTTGCCATAGAATTGGTAAAAAATTTTCATCTGAAGGCACTGCCGCCAAGAAGAAGCGGCCAGTAATAGTAAAATTCACTATGCACAGTATCAGTTGAAATGTTCTTGCAAATAAAAAGTTATTGAAAGGTACAAGATATATAATTAAGGAAGACCTTACTAAAGCAAGAGTAAATTTACTGAAAAAAGCTTCGGAACGGTTTGGCATCAGAAATGCCTGGTCTTTTCATGGAAATATTTACCTTCGACTTAGGAATAAGACGCACATGATTAAAAACGAAAACGATTTGGAACTTCTTAGTCTTAATCAGTTAGGAGCGGCGACATAAAAACTCAGCAGATTTTGCGCTACTGACAATGAGTTACATATCAAACTTGATCAACGTGAGATCACTTTTGAGCAGTTTTCAGCTAATCAAAGATGTAATTTTGGTTAATGATTTCAATCTTCTCTTGTTAACTGAAACTTGGCTCTCCACTGAGGTAAGCACTGATTTATTTTACATCGCAGATTATGTTTTTGTAAGATGCGATCGTTGCAGCAGGGGTGGAGGAATTGGTATGTTTATTAAGGAGTCTATTAAATTCACTTTAGTACAATCTGAAATCACTGCTTTTATTGAGCATATGTGGGTGAAATTGTCTATTGACTCTACTGTGGTTTTAGTGGGTGTTGTCTACAGACCGACGCATTATAATTTTACTGAATTTTTTCCTTACTTTGAAGATACCTTATTGAAATTTTCTATGACTTACGACTGCATTTATATACTTGGCGATTTCAATATTAATCTCCTTTTGCCCTTTGACAATCACTCCCTTCAATTTTTAGAAATTTTAGAATCATTTAATTTGAAGCAAATTATTAACGAGCCAACTCGCATCACAGCTAATTCTGCGTCTCTTATTGATCTTATTATTACAAATAGAGATAACATTATTGTTGATTCAGGAATTATTGATGTTCATGAAGTGTCTGATCACACCCTGATATGGTGTTCAATTGCTTTTCTTAAATCTAATAATACAACACCTGTCTCATTTTCTTATCGTGACTTTAAAAATATAAGTTTAACTGATTTTAACAATGACCTAGCTTCCCCATCCCATGGCAAGATATTTACAATTTCGATAACATTGACAGCAAAATAGATTTTCTTAATGTTAACTTACTTGCACTTTTTGATCTGCATATTCCTCTCAAAACATTTAAAAGTAACAAGAAGCAGTCACCGTGGTTGACTGATAATGCAAATGTCGTATACCAATTGTTGGCAATAAGCGCCCTCCTACTAAATTAAAATTTTCTAAAATGTTTCTTAGTAATTTCAAATTTTGTTTTTAAAACAAAAGCATAAGTGTGTCATATCGTCGTATACAGATTTTATTTTTGCATCACATGGTACGAAAATCTAAGATAGCGGCCGTAAAAAAAAACAATTGAAATCTTTGAAATTGTGAATCCTAACCTATTTATTCTGACTGTATTAGATTGTCCATTGAATTTAATATAAAATTACAGAATTTTGTGACTCTATCTTGATAAATGAACAAGATATTCAAGATTTTCGAAATTGAGAGTTCTCAGTTTTTTGAAGATATTTCGGTAATGAATAAAGATAGAAGAGATTCCTTTGCACATTTTTATAGACCCCAAAATAGCGTAACTTTCTTGTAATTTAACCGTCTTTGTATCTCATATAGTTTACGAGATCCCCATGGTGAGCCTTTAATTAGTTGTAACCCTATATATTATTTGCTATTTTAAAATCTATCGGTTTAGGTCAATGTTCTTTATATTTTTTTCGTAACTATCTTAACAATAGGTCTCAAAGAGTGTTTTGTGGAGGTGTATTATCTAATATTTTGCTTGTTCCTTGTGGTGTACCTCAGGGCTCAATTTTAGGTCCTTTATTATACTCGATATATACATTCAAATTACTGACACTTAATCACTGCATGTACCATCTCTACGCGGACGACACACAATTATATTACTCTTTTAATATACAGGATGTTGATGAGGCGTGTAACAAAATTAATGATGACATTAGAACATTGGTAAAGATATCAAGTGAACACGGTTTGAGATTGAATGCTGCCTAAACAAATATTATGTTGTTCGGCAAAAAAAAAATCGCGTGCCCAAATTTCCAATCAGATAAATTTGCAAATAGGTGACGTCACATTATCATTATCCGACTGTTGTCGAAGTCTAGGTTTATATATTGACTCTGACCTTAAATTTACACAACATGTAACTAAAATTATTCAGAGAGCCTTTGTTAATCTTAAATTAATTTACGTCAATCGACATTACTTTTCTCAGTCTATTAAACGTTTACTATGTGAGTCGTTGGTTCTGTCGCATTTCAATTTCTGCGATAGTGTCTATGGTCCCTGTTTGAATGTCTCAGACTCCACCAGAATTCAAAGGGTACAAAACAGTTGTATGAGACTCATATGCGGTGTTAGGCGCAGATGTCACATTTCTCACAAGTTGAATATGAAAAGTAGACGACTTTTGCACAGTGCAAAATTCTTTCATAAAATATTACTATATAAATGTCCTCCGTATCTTTACTATAAAATTCGATTCCGAACTGATGTTCACAACATTAATGTAAGACATAAGGGCCTATTAACAATTCCTCGTCACAGATCGGAATTCTTCAAAAGATGCTTTAAATATCAAATTACTTGTGTTCTGAATACTTTACCTGAAGCTTATCTGAAATTGTCACCATTTCGGTTTAGGACTAAATTAAGTAACATGCTCTTTGGTGGTCTCAGTTGAACGGTATTTTAAATTTTTAATTCAAATCTTTGTCACTGTTATTATTATTGATATTTTTCGTTTTCAACTTTTTCAAATTATTATTATTATTATTATTATTAAATGTTTTTGGGGCAGTTTTTTTAATTCAGTCGGTAGATGATTGTAAATCTTAATGCATTGATGCACAACATTTTGTGAAGTTTAGTTGAATTGGTTTTCGGTGGTCTCAAGTAAGGATTTTTTTTAATTTCGCGTCTCGCACTTGTAATGTGTTTCATACTTTGAAAAGAAGTCATTATAATAGTTATATACAAACTGAGCATAGTTTAAAATATAAAGCGATGGAAGGGTAAGTATTTTATGTTGATAAAAAACACTCATACAACTGAGCCAAATATTGCCCTTAAGCACTCTTTTTGAAAAACGAAGATTCGTTGAGAATCTACGGAGTTCCCCCAAAACACCTCACCTCTGCATAATACGCAGACAAACCAGCATTTACACCGACGCATCTCGAAATCACACTTAAGTAATAGCAGTAACTCGGCAACTTAGATGACAGTTCTTCAATGTAAAGCCTCTAATACAATGACGAGTCAATTTGAAATCCCAGGAATTTTGAAAATTAAGCGTCAAACTATTTTTATCAAAGCAATCTTTAAAGTAACGTCAATTTTGCTTTATTGTGTCATTTAATTTTCCTGTTTCAGATCTCATTATTGCGGTCGTGTCGTCAGCGAATTGTAGGACAGCTCATGAAGTTCGGCAGATCGTTGATGTATAATATGAATAAAAGTGGGCCCAGTATGGATCCTTGGGGTACACCTGTCTGCACCGCCTCCAACTTGGTCCTAATGGTGCGTCCATCTTTATCATAGGCTTATATGCATTGTTTTCTGTCACTGAGATAGGACTTAATCGTTTGTCCTCTGAAACCCATCATTTCTAGTTTCGTTAATAAAGTTTCGTGACTCACATTGTTAAAGGCCTTGAAAGGTCCATAAAAACACACGCTAAAAATTATTTATTGTTCATGCCTTCCGTTGATAAATTGCTCTTGTAGTAGAACGAGCTTTTATATAACCATTTTGAAAGTTGTGTTTTTCAATGAATTTTATCGTCAGTTGTAGTACAATTTTTTCCAATACTTTTGACACATTTGAGAGTAAGGCTATTGGACAATAGTTTGTAAAGTTTTCCTTCGATCCTTTCTTATGAATAGGCATAATAAGTGCATGTTTCAAACTTTTTGGAAACTCTCCTGTTTGAAATGAAAGATTTATTAAATGTGCAATTGGAATTGCCACTTCAGCTGCGCAGAATTGTAAGATTTCTGCCTGTCGCCTTGGTTTTCTTTAGTTCATTAATGACAGAGACAATTTCGTTAGCATCAGTTGGGTACAGGTAACAAATGTCCGCCAATCTGCTTTACATACGTGGGATCTGAATTTTTTATAAAATTAATTGTACCTACAATAGCAAAAAATTTATTCATTTCTTCCAGAGCTTCTCTATCAGTTGCATAATTATTTTTAATATCTTTGACTTTGAATTCTACATTTGCGGATCTCCCATTTAGTTCTTTTACGACCTTCCAGGTTGCTTTTGTCTTGTCGTTAGAATTGAATATATATACTTCAAGAGAAGAAGTTTCAATTTCCTTTCGTAGGTTTCTACTAAATTTGGTGTATTCTTCTTTAGAAATACGATTTTCAAGAACTCCCTCATACAACTGCCTTTTTATTTTACTTCAATTTCTTATATGATAACTAAGCCAAGTATTTTTGTAACAGTTTGTACCTGAGATCTTTCTCGTTGTCGATTCTTGATTCAGTATGTGAGTGAAGCTATTGTAGCCGTCCTTTATATCATCTGATACTACGACTGTTGACCAATCATGTATACTTAAATTTTCCTTCATAATATAAAACCGTTCTTGTGTAATGATTTTCTGATGATTCTGTGTTACATTATGGTTATTAAGCATCATTTTAAATGATATTTCCTGTGCTAGATGATCATTAATATTTAATCACTTAAGGGAAGCATCTATATGTAGACCCAAAAATTTTTCCTTGTCAGACACTGTCTTTAAATTTGATTAAAATATTGGATGATAACGGACCACTTTTAAATTGCAGTGCTACAGCTTTATTGAGATTAATGGTGAGCTGATTTAATTTGGACCAATTGGATATGACATTAATGGCTGAGGAGGCAAGTTCTGCACGCAGGGACTCGGAGTTACTCGTTACTATACACGAAGTGTCATCAGCATATTGGCACAAAGGTGCAAAAGGAACGTGCTCTGAATCGTTGACATAGATCAGAAACAACAGCGGCCCAAGGATGGCTCCCTGAGGCACGCTTTTACTAATTATACGAGGTTTATTCAACAAAAAAGGTGACTTTTTAAATTTCGCGGGCTACGTACATTCGATTTTCGATTTTTTTGTTTTGTTACGTTGGTACACATGTCCCCAACATATGTTGACATTAGCAGCCATTTAGCATTTGTAGTTTGTTTTTGACAGATATAAAGGTTAGACGTGTTTTCGTGTGCTTGGCGATTTTTGCTATCGAAAAATGAATCAAAGAATCTGCATTAAATTTTGTGTGAAAAATAATATTAAGTGCTCCAACGCACTTAAGACGTTGACTGTGTCATTTGGTGAGTCTACTTTGAGCAAAAAAAAAATATTTATAAGTTGTACAAGCTCTTCTCAGAAGGCCGAGAAGATGTTAACGACGATGCCCGCCCTGGACGCCCCAGCACGTCAAAAACCGATGAAAACGTTGAAGTAGTGAATAAAATTGTTATGGAGAATCGTCGAATCACTATTAGAGAAGTTGCTGAGGATGTCGGCATATCGATTGGCTCATGTCATGCAATTTTTGGGTATGAAACGTGTGGCAGCGAAGTTCGTTCCGAAATTGCTAAATTGCGACCAAAAGAACCATCGCTAAGAGCTGGTGAATGACGTCAACGACGATCCATATTTGCTCAAAAGGGTCATAACTGGTGACGAAACATGGGTATATGGTTATGACGTCGAAACCAAAGCCCAATCATCCTGATGGAAGCGGCCAGAAGAATCAAGACCGAAAAAACCACACCAAGTTCGGTTAAATGTGAAGGTTTTGCTCACTTTTTCTTCGATGGCAATGGCGTGGTGCATCGTGAGTACTTGCCAGAAGGTCGTACGGGTCAACAAGGACTATTACCTTGAAGTTATGCGCCATTTGCATGAAGCAATACGAAGAAAACGCCCGGATTTGTAGCAATACAATTCATGGCTTTTGCATCACGATAATGCACCTGCTCACACATCGTTGCTTGTTCGTGATTTTTTGGCCAAAAACAACACCGTAATCATGCCTCAGCCACCGTATTCACCGGACTTGGCCCCCTGCGACTTTTCCCATATTCCGAAAACTGAAAAGACTCATGAAAGGACGGAGATTTGCCACGATTGAGGAAGTAAAGACCGCATCGCTGGAAGAGCTGAAGGCCATACCAAAAAGGGCATACCAGAAGTGCTTTGAGGATTAGAGACAGCGCTGGCACAAGTGTATTGTATCAGAGGGGATTACTTTGAAGAGAACAAATTAAGATATTGATGAATAAATAAATATTTTTCGATAGAAATAAAAAGGCACTTTTTTTGTTGAACAAACCTCGTATTTCGTCAAACATCGTAGTAGTATAACAAGCGGGATACTATAACACTCTGACATGCGTACATCTAAAGTGACTATCGTTTAAGATCAATCATCTTCTAGAGCAGTGATAGTGAAGGTATGACTCGCGGGCTACGCAGTGGCCCGCTAGAATATTTTGAGTGACCGTTGTAGATATTTATGTATAGGTAAAGGAATTTGCAAGTTACCTGTTCGTTGGGATAAGTTTACATTAGAGAAAGGACATTATTTTAAAAAACAAAATCTGTGTCACTAACTTTGTCTTATTATTGTTATCTCTCTACACCCCTCGCATATTTAATTGTGATGCCGAGCCTAAAATAATTTTGATTTAAAATCCAGGTACGTACGTTAACTAATTAATATCTGAAACGACCGAGAAGGGCTAGACTTGCCCTGAATTTTTTTTTTTTGCACTTCGAAATCAATAACAAAATTAAAGCCCGAATACGAACTTCTCCAAACTCAGTTAAAAGCGCGTTTTCTTATGTAGCAAAATTTAACACTCGACACAAAAGCCCCGCACTAACGCAATTAAAACGTAACAATAAAACGGGGATTAACTAAATTCTTCGCCGAGTTCGTTCGTTCGTTCGTTCGTTTAATAAACAACTCGATATAGTAAGTATATACAAGTATACAATTCGGGCGCGACAAAAACAAGTTTTCCCTCCGAAGAAAACCGCCGGGCCCTTTCGCTTAAGAACTAACTATACGCAAGTATCAGTGCATGCGGTAATAAAACTACATCGTAAATTATCCATGGCGGTTGGAAAAGAGACACACTCGGAGAAATAAGCCCTCGCTCATCGTTTTATCCGATGGATAAAAATGTTATATCTAACATAATTCAGTGGCACATAAAAACGCCTGCTGTGATTGTTCTTTGAAAGCATGGACCTTGTAAACTATAGAGAACATTAAAGGTGAGGTCATCACACATAGTTTATAAAAAAAATATATAATTTACATGAAGTCCTAGAAAGCTATTAATAAAATAGTTGAAGAAAACTGAACTACCTTCTGTGACGTGTGTGTATGAAAATACAAAGGCAGTGCAGGTTTGACCTGGACTTTCTTATACAGCGATAACAATAACAACACAAAGTTAATGAAACAAAATAATGTCCTGTAAATTTATCCCAACGATCAAGCAACTTCCAAATACCGACAGAGAAAAATTCTTTTGGTTGTCTGCGAAGCCAATTTTGCATCACAGTATCAATGATACTGTGATGTAGCAACAACCTGACAAGTATTTAATAATAACGTATTCTCAAAAGTAAAGAAAATATTCCTTTTTTAATATAAATTTAATAATTTACACCAGCTTTTGGGTGAAATATAAATAAAATTGGGCGAGCGCTCTAACCTTCGGAGAATTGCCTTGGCGCTGGCGTGATATGAAGTTATTTTTTTATTCCCCTGTGTTTATTTTCAGTTTTGCCACTTCCGCAGAGTGACATTTCGTCTTGGCTCTCCTAATTTTGAAATCCAACAGTCAATTTGCCTTTTTACGGCCCGGCATCCTGTTTATTTTACGTCGCTCATAATGAGATCGGGGCTTTTTACATTTCCGTTTATTTCTTTGCGGGCGATCCTTTCCCTTGCAGATTGCCCTTACGATTTATAAACGCATCTCCACCAGATGATGCTGACGAGCGAAATGAAATAATGTTATGATTAGAAAAAAAAAAGGGCAGGATCGCTTCACATGCGACGTCTCGTTATTAAGTTGGGCATTTGACAGAGCACGCCAACTAGGCTCGAGAGGATTTTGCTCTTCTAGTTTTATCCATATTCAATTTTATCTTGAAAAGTTTTGGCAGTTTCCTCCTCGGGGGCCTCCACTGACTGTGGCAGCTTCTAACTCGATATCTCAGTTACTGTCGCACTTCACTCGGAATCCATGAAGTTACTGTACGGCAAATTAATTATTTATTTAATTAATTTTTTTTCATTTCCGTATTTATTATGAGATAATTAATTCTTTTTTGAAATTCCAGAAAATATTGGCTACCACATTTACAAGCATTTTTCTTTTGTAATTAATGATTATATCAGAGAGAATTTTTCTAGGAAGTTCCTTTTTTTTTCAAAAAATAGACCCTTATGTATTATTAATGAATTAATTTAGTGAACGCTGCATTTCACCGGCTACGTTCCTTCTTGAGTCTTGGAAGTAGCAAACGTAAGCAGGCAAGTGCCTCGCAGCCTGCCCGCATGCACGTTTCGCGTGAAGCGAGGCGCAAAGGCAAACACCGGCAACTTCGGCAAGTTTGCAACTTGTGCCCATATCAGCAGGGTCCGGCTAAACTTGCAAAGAAGAAGGCGCACCTTACGGTCTCTTGATCACCGTCCTTCGCTCGCAGTTCACCCTCCAGCAGCCGACTCATTGTTCGCACGAGGGAATTTGTCATGAAAAATTAAGCAGGGCAAATCTATTTATACGTTCTTCGTACGAAATTGCGTTAGCGTACGACTCAGATATGCTAAGCGAGGACTTGCGTTTTCACATTTAGAAATTCCACCTAAAAACCAACATTAATGAAGAAATGTAAGTCAAAAAGCTTGCATCTTATAGCTGGGATTGAATTGCATGCACTCAGAGCATCTTCATCTCGTTTTATTACATGATAGAAGCCCCAAAAATTGGTGAGGGCTGGAAATCGGAATTACTAACAGGGCAAGGAAAGGAAGGACTCAACGAAAAAGGATGGTCGTGAAGGAAATGAGCAAAAACGAAACGTCTAGGCCAAACATCATCCTCTAGTGGGATCCACAGATGGCGAAAAGAGTATGAGGCGTACAAGAAGATGATGGTCTGAGTGGAAGCGTCGTTGGGACAAATCTTCCCAGAACAGCTTAATTTTGGAACACACTTAAAAGATGAGTACCTAGAACTGAAGACCTAGTTTGTGCGAATTCTGAAAAAAGGAGGGAAAAGGGAAGACGATGTGGAATCAATCAACAAAACAAATTAAAGGATGGTCGTGAAGTAAATGAGCAAAAACGAAACGTCTAAGCCAAACATCATCCTCTAGTGGGATCCGCAGTTAGCGAAAAGGGTATGTGGCGTACAAGAAGATGACGGTCTGAGTGGAACGAGGAAATGGGTAACAAGAATAAGAAAAGTAACGAATCAAACGAAATAACCTTACTAATTAACAACAAAACAATCAATGGTTGGGAGGTTGCAAATGCTCTGGGGGAATATTTTGTTAATGATATTGCCCTTTAATTACAAGACCACTTTGCAAACAACATATCCAGTCCAATAATACAGACAAAAAGTATCTCATATAGTTTCTACCTGTCACCAACAACAGAAAAGGAGGTCAGCAAGGTTATCCAAGGCATGAAAAACAAACACAGTGTCAGTGTAGATGGTATCTCAGTGCAGGTGCTAAAAAATACTTTTGAAGTACTTTTACCACAGTTAACTGAATTGATAAATCAATCTTTCAGGGATGGTGTTTTCCCTGATTCCCTAAAAATTTCAAAAATTGTACCTATTCCAAAAAATGCGAGCAACCTTGAAACTTTATCTAATTATAGACCCATTTGTTTAATTAGTAACTTAGGCTTTAGAGGTAACATATTAAACTGTATTAACTCCTTTTTGGAACATAGAAAGGCAATTGTCTCCGCAAATCGCTCCTTCTCACAGGAATTTAACTTGCTGAGTGGGGTACCTCAGGGCTCGGTGCTAGGGCCACTTATTTTTATTTTATTTATTAATGACCTTCCAGAGCACATTAGGAATGGTTACATCATCACATATGCTGACGACATTTCTATTGCGGTTGCGGCATCGTGCCCTGAGGAACTTCACACCATTGCGCGAACTACTTTATCAGAACTGTCGACTTGGTGTCGTCAAAACAAATTAATGTTAAACGAAAGCAAAACACAATTCATGTACTTCAAACCTAATCATGTAAATGTCTTTTACGACCTTAAAATAAGTCAAGTTGTGAAATTCTTAGGGTATCATCTTGATAATAGCCTAGATTGGCGTCAACATATTTCCGAAGTAGGCAAAAAAATTGCCAGTTTCTGCTACGCTATGCGACGTCTAAAGAATACTGTTAGTAAAACTGTTTTGTTACAAGTATATTATGCTGTAATACACTCTAGATTAGGTTATGGAACTATTTTGTGGGGTAATGCATCGGACTCCAATAGAATTTTTATATTACAAAAAAGGGCGATCAGAATAATTTTTAATCTGCCCGGTCATCATATCTGTAAACAGACATTCATTGATAACAAAATACTAACTTTGGCTTGTATATATATTTATAAGTGTTGTACATATGTAGCACAAAACAGACATAAGTTTCAATTAAATTTGGACAATCATTGTTACCCGACAAGAAGTAATACGAACATTAGAACTATCCCACATAAAACGGCCAGGTTTGAGAAATCACCCATATATGCCAGCGGCAAAATTTTTAACAAACTTCCAGACAGCATCAAAAATACAGTGGAAATAACTGCCCTCAGACGTAAGCTGAAGCAACTACTCTTCTCAAAGGGATACTACTCCGTCATGGAATATCTTGAAGATTCCAGTTTGTAGTTTTGGAATCTATTGGTGACAAAGCTAATATCATGTACTTGTGATCTATTGATTGATTAAATTATTATTATTATTATTATTATTATTATTATTATTATTATTATTATTAAGCGATGTCGTTAGGCCAAGTTTTCCCAGAACAGCTGAATTTTGGAACACACTTTAAAAGATGAAAAAAGGAGGGAAAAGGGAAGATGTGGAATCAACAAAACACATTAAAGGATGGTTGTGAAGGAAATGAGCAAAAACAAAACGTCGAAACCAAGCGTTATACTCTAGCGGGATCCACAGATGGTAAAAAGGGTATGAGGCGAATAAGAAGATGATGGTCTGAGTGGAAGCGATGTCGTTAGGCCAAATCTTCCCAGAAGAGCTGAATTTTAGAACACACTTTAAGAGATGAGTACCTAGAACGGAAGACAAATTAACGACCTAGTTTGTGTGGATTCTGAAAAAAGGAGAGAAAAGGGAAGAAGATGTGGAATCAACAAAACAACATCTTAGCCACCTTGGACTAAGTTAAACTCAAAAAACTTAAACGATTCAAAACGTCGAAGCCAAACCAGTTTCGTGTGACCCACACGGGTTACCATTCAACTGAGAATACATTATACATCTGAGGAATCTGACCTCAGTTAAACTCAACAAATTTTGAGGATTGTCTTGAGCAAAATGGGCAAAATTTGGAGTATTACTTAAAAAAACCACACTTAGATAGATGGCTCCCAAAATCAGCATGAACAAATTGTAAGGGAACTTGAAAATGCCATTTTGACAAAACCGGTCGCCTAATAAATATTTGACTAATTCATTTTCTAAACTCTATTGCAGTAGAAAATTCCTTAGGACTACTGCTGCTGCTGGCGGGGTTGCTGCTGCTGGTGGTGTTGCTGCTACTTCTCGTTAGTCTCATCAGCAGCCTTGAGGAAGTTTTTCTACATTGGAGAACGAAACGTCGACAGTAGAAACAGTCGTAACCCGGTTCCAACCGGAAACCAATTCCATTAGGGGCAACGCCCGCGGAAGCCTCCAAATAAAATTAATACAGAATTAAATAAGGACGTCCTCTCTTTGACCTGATTAGTGACTGCTTTCATAACACAAACGATTTTTTTAATTTTAATTTTCTCAATTTTGTCGGAATCCCAAGTGAACGCCAGGAAAGGCTCAACAGAGCTTCGAGTGCCACATAATTATATTAATCGCCACTAGGGGGTGGTTATGGTAACTTTAGTTAAACGTTCAAAAGCAATGCAGTTTAAATTTTTTTTTTTGAGCTAAAGAAGTGAACTCACTTGAAAGAATTCTAAATAGATTCGAAAGCGACGAAGAGAATGAAACCACTTTTACAGAAAAGACTTTAAATGGATTCTGAAAGAATTCTTAACAACTTTTGGTGTCTCTTGATTGGATAACTAACGCCAAAAGCGAGGAAAATTTGCGTTCAACAAAATATTGCCCAGGTTAGATAAGGCAGTTCTGTCTCGTGAAATCTAGTGGATCGTAGTTATCCTTTTGTAACAGCTTTTCGTGTTTTTTACAACAAAAACTAACTAAACCTGACTTTCAAAGAAAAAAAGAATGCAGTTTCATTCAACTGATAGCATTTTTCTTTTTGGTAGCTCTGGTATATCCTGTTTTATAGATGAAGTTAAAAAGGGATAGGAACACACTCAATGTGGCACAGTGCAGCCAGTATATAATCTATTCACAAAACTCTCGTGACGTTTTTACTTTCATATTTAAAATTCTGAGTATTTGATAAATACTAATTATCTACAGTTTTAATTGACTGTAATCAACGGTCAATATCGTCAATATTGACTCTTAAATATATTAATACTTATTTGAAATTTTCGTTAAGAACACGGGAGTCTTGTGAACGGATTATAGAAATTAGGCAACCAAACTTGCACTCGTGTTACTTTAAAGTATGCTTCGAGGATTGGAAAAAACGATGGCGGGCCCGGCGCCCTAAAAAATTCCGTAAAAAAATGCTCACATATCCGCTCCAGGGCAATAGGGCCGGATGGTTATATGGATGGAGGAGTTTCCTCGTTTATGGGAGAGATTCTGGAATCACGTTTTCGAAAAAACTCAGAAAGTGCAAGAATTGGGGGCCCGTCCGGATACAGGACCAGATTCGGGATCAAGGTAAAAAGTTCGGGCCACCGTACACGTACGTTCCGAATTCGGTCAGATTCGGCCGCTAAATAAAAGAGGGGGAATTTTTTTAAGACACGAAAACGATCATTTTCGCGATTCCGGGCGGCCGGATCGAAAAACGGATGGCACCGTCGGATTCCTCAAACCCTTTTTCCATACGGATTGTAAAATTTCGCGCTGCTGCGACGTCGTTTAGGGATCGCAAAAATTGATTTGCAAGTCGACATCCCTTCGCTTTTACTCCCTTAGCACCCGGAGGCGATGGGCGAACGATTCGTGATCGCCATCAAACGATCGATTTTCAATCCCTGTTCAGCTAGTTTTATAGAAACCTCCGCGTGTCGCGCAATATCGAGAAAACATGCAAAAACGATCGAAAACGGGTATTTTTCGGGGTTCGTTCCTCGCCCTTACCGAAATAGAAAAATCGGTCAAGCAGAAAAATTGCGCCTGAAATTTCGAGGCGACTTTTGCTCGGAACATAAAACTGCCTGCCATTGGCGGCGTAAAAATTCCAAGAGTGCACTTTTTGCTTAATACGGAGTGGAACAAAGTAATTCTCATCTAGTTACCTTTGCATTACTCACGTAAAAATGTGACGTGCCATTCTACGAAAATAAGGAAGACAGTACCCTAATATTAAAATATAAATCAAAATTCAAAATGTAATTCATTGCGAAGGGATGATATGAGTGCAAAGTTGAAGTGAACGAACGTAAGTGACAGCAAGTATTGAAAGTGGACACCATTTTGTTGCATGCCTATAACTATACGACGTTTCATATTATTAAAAATGAGCTGCGGTATTATCTCGTTGCATTATAATGTGATCCTTGCCCTCAGTTCTTGCAAATTATTAGTTCTTTCTTTGTAGACCTCATTTTTAAGAAAGCCACATATGGAGAAGTCTAACGGGGTGAGGTCTGGTAAATCTTGCTGGCCAAGGTCGCCTGCTTACAACTCGGCTAGGGGAAAACTTTTCAAGAAACTCCAAATTTTCTCGCGAAGTATGAGCTGTTGCTCCATCTTGCTGAAAGTAACCATTTTCAAATTCATCGGGATGTACCTACTTTATAAATGGAGTCAACAATTGTTCCCTATAACGCTGACCATTGATTATATACAGGTTGAATTATACAACTGGGTGGATAGAAGTAAATTCGGACGAAGTCGTGTAGGAGTAGAGGGGGTTCTTGCGCTAGCGTGTATCAGTTCACGCCTCCAGTTCGAAGCGTGCAGGATTTAGAGTTGTTTTTGAGCTACAAATATATAAAGGCCGATCGCCTCGAATACATCCGAGGCACGCGTCGCCAACCTACTTGCTTAACTCAAGCTGTATATCGTGGGAGAATATTGGACCTATGATTTTACGGCGGGATACAGCTAACCATATTTTTATCTTAACAGGATGTAAAGGAGCCTCAAGGAAATTGTGGGGATTAACAACAGACCATGTTCGATAATTTTGTTTGTTTACATAACCACATAAATGGAACCAAGCTTCATGTAAGTATTTATTTAAGGGCGATTATCGCCCGGCCCAAAAGCTTAGTCATGTCCTGATTACGTCTCCGAATTTAATTCTTAAAGTGTTTCTTATTTATTATAGTCACAATTTCAAAGAATAGGCGAAGATACGTAATTAAACAAAATACTCCTGTTAGCAAAGTTTTCATTTATTCTGCATGTCCTAATGTGCCTTTTTTAAAATTTCTCCTCGTAGTTGGTCGTGAATTGTTAGTTGTGAACTAGCCTCAAACGACCTGACGTATGAAATATTAGTTTTACGTAAAATCCAAGCCTGTCTTGATGAAACTGGTGGACTGTTTGATCACCTATTATGATTTTACTTTGAATTTTGAATAAAATTGTTAAGAAAACGGTTTTTTGAGTTCTATGACATTTCCTTCTATAGGAAATGTGAGGTTATGTTATACGTCAATTTGTTAAATTTCAAGCAAGAGAAATTTTTAGAAAGGCACGTTAGACTTAAGAAAGTCAATGTCGGTAGTCGCAGATGAATTCTCACGCTGCTGTAATCTTCAACCAATTGCTCTCTTATAGCGTAGATTGTTCCTAAAGACCCAAAGATTTCCCTTTTTCTTCTCTCAAAATTCTTTTCCCCGAATTAGTTCCTTCAATTGTGAAAATAAATAAAAATCAGTAGAAGCTAGGTCAGGTGTGTCATCAATTCGAAACTGGAATCATGAGTGGCGTTCGAAGAAGCGAGGCTTTTATGAACTGGAACTTGTCCTGGTGAAAGAGGTTTCCTTGCGGCATTTTTCCTCTTCGTTTTTCTTTAATGCAAAATCACAAAGTTTAGTAACGAACCTGGCGTAACAATGATCCGTGTTTGTGTGACCACGCTCCAGATAATCAATGATTAAAACTAAATTTCTGAGGTGGTCGCCACCATTCCCTGCTTTGTAGTTTAAAATTGGGTTCGAAGTGGTGAATCCACGTTTCATCGACTTTTACAAAGCGATCAAGAAAGCTTTCTGGATTATGGGTAAACAAGACCAATCTCGTTTTTGTTCAAGTATCAACCCTTATGCTTATTCTGGTTCCAGTTGTACTCTCTGAAATGCCTATTATTTCTGCTAAACACCTAGTGACCAAAAGACGATCTTCCTTGAACAAATCACACACAGAATCAATATTTTCTTGAGTGGACGACCAATAGCCAGTTCTTCACTAGCTGGTAGTCTTGATACGAATGAGTACCACTCTCAATACTATCAACATCTCTTCATGAATATCTTTGGATGTTAAATCTTTCTTGTGAAGATGCTTGAAGCTCGTTTTTCTCCATCCCTTCAAATCTTTATGAAACGTTTACTTTAAATTAACATAACTTTTAAACTATTAAAGCCTCAAAGATTCAAATTAGCAATCCCACCTGAGTGGGACAAAACGATCTCATCTAATTACCTTTGCATTGCCAATGTAAAGATATGAAGTGCCACTCTACGAGAATGAGGAAGGTCAGTACCCCAATATCAAAATATATATCGAAATTCAAAATGTGATCTATTGCGAAGGGGTGATAACAAGTGATCAACTGAAAAACGAATTTAGAGTTGGCGTTGGAATTTTAAAGTAAGTCTAAGATAACGTCATACTAATATTAATTGTCAATCAATTGGCATATATTTAAAGTGACATTTAAAATATCAGCAATTTTATAAATAATGATTTTAACAACTGAGCAAAAATCTTTTATGGTAGAGACTTATTTTAGAAACGGGCGTAAACTTAATAACACGTGGGTTTACTCGATACCTGATGCGTTGGAGGAGTTTCGTGAAACATTTCCTGGTATGCAGTTTCACTACAAGCAATTTTACGATGCACTTATGCTGTCAGTAAAACACTTCAGAGAATCTGGCAGTGTTGGCAGAAAGCCTGGAAGTGGCACAACTAAAACTGCACGTACAGAAGATAACGTTGCCCTTGTTCGGGAAGTTATGGATAATGCACCAAGAACATCCGTAAGAAATCTTGCTCGTCAAACAAATTTGTCATATGGAATTTGTCACACACTTTTGAAAAAGGATCTTGCACTGTATCCTTACCGTGTAACTGTGGTGCAGGAATTACTTGCTGGTTTCTTGAGAAACCGTTTTGGACAAGACATTTTTTACAGACGAGGCTTGATTTTGCTTGACGGGTTACATTAACTCTCAGAACATCAGGATATGGAGTAGTCACAACCCCCATGAGTTTATTCAAACATCATTGCATCCTCAGAAAGTTGGAGTGTGGGCAGCTCTTAGTCGAAGAAGGCTTATAGGTCCCATTTTTTTTTGAGGGAACACTAAATGCTCACCGGTACAGAACTGAAATTTTGGAGGCTTTTCTAAATCAAGCCGATGACATTGAGCTTCGTGAAAGATTTTTCCAGCAAGACGGGCCCACAATTCACACCACTGCTGAAACACTGAATCTGTTACATGAATATTATGAGAACCGGATTGTCAGTCGAAACACAAACAATAATTGGCCCCCACGATCCTGTGATCTGACTCCTTTAGATTTTTTTCTGTGGCCTTATCTAAAAAATGAAATATTTAGAAACCCTGTACCGGATCTTGAAACTTTACGTCGTAGAACCGTCGAAAAATTCGAAGAAATAAATAACACACCAGAATTGTTGTTTAATGTTAGTCAAGCCGTTGTTCGTCGAGCTCAACAGTGTCTCAATGCAGGAGGTGGCCAATTTACACATTTGCTTTAATTTTAAAAAATTAAACGTTTTTCTTTGGATGTTTTTAGATGGTTTTCAGTTTCAAATTGTTTCAAAGTAAGGTTACGTTTAAATAGAAACGTCAAAAGTGACTGACTTAGTAAGAACGTACGAACTAAATGCAAACATGCGTGTTTGGTTGCATCGCCAACTCTAATTCGTTTTTCAGTTGATCACTTGTTATGAATGCAAATTGCAATTGAAAAGAAAACCAACGAAAGTAAGTCGCAGTGAGTGTTGAAAGTGATCACCGTTTTGCTGCATTTCCATAACTACACGTTTCACATTATTAAAAATGTGCTGCAATATAGCCGTCGTTATTTTGTTGGATTTTAATGCGATCCTTGGCGTCAGTTCTTGCAAATTATTCGTGCTTTTTTACCAGACCGCATTTTTAAGAAAGCCAAATATGGAGAAGTCTAACGGGGTGAGGTCTGGTGATCTTGCTGACCAAGATTCCCTGCTTACAAATCGGCCTTTTCAAGAAATTCCAAATTTTCTCGAGCAGTATGAGCTGAAAGTAACGATTTTGAAATTCAAAGGGATGCACCTGCTCTAAAAATGGGGTCAGGAATTCTTCCCCATTGACTGCATCGTCGAAGAATATTGGCCCTATGATTCTATGGCGGGGGGGTACAGCTAACCATATTCTTATCTTAGCATGATGTAAAAGAGCCTCGAGGAAATTGTGGAGATTAACAACAGACATGTTCGGTAATTTGGTTTGTTTACATAGTCACTTAAATGGAACCAAGCTTCATCCATGAAGAGACTTAGATCGAGAACGTCGTCGTTGTTTAAGTTTTCTTAGAAAAAGGTGCAATACTCCATTCGATAGTTGTGATCTCTTGGCAAGATTCCTTGGACTACAGGCACATTGTATGGATGCATGTGTAAATGAAGCTTCTGAATTGTTCTAACGGTGGTGTGGGGCACACTTGTTTGAGCAGAAATACGACGTGTTGAGGAATGCGGATTTTCTGCAACGAGCTCTTCCACTTGGTCGACGACATTTTGATCAGTTTGGGGCCTTCCAGTTGATTTCGCCTTCATCACGCTTCCCGTTCTGTGGAATTTCTCGACAATTTGGTGAACCTATTGGTGTAAGGCAGTTTCTTCAACAATTTTGTTCGGAAACCCAAGTCGAAACTGGAGTGGAATATTGCCATTCCCCATTTGCTACACGTCCAGATCGGACCTAAGCTTCAATAATGAAAGCGTTTCTTTGTAATTATAATAATTATCAATTTGACTGATTGAAGCAGTTGAAGATTGGTCATGTTAATGTCCGCTCTTTATTGAACGGATTTGCAGATTTGAAGGAACATTTGCTCGTAAACAATTATGATGTGTTGCTATTAAGTGAGACATGGCTCAGTGAAGACATTACCCCTGATGTGGTTAGTATAGCGGATTATAATTTTATAAGAATTGATAGAGAACACAGAAGAGGTGGTGGTGTTGCGGCCTAGATTAAGAGCAATTACAGGTATGTTCGGTTAGTTGTTGAGTGGGGTGAGGGGTTAGAACAATTATGGCTGAAGATAATGCTTGCTCAAAAGCAGTATTATGTAGGTGTATTGTATCGACCCCCAAATAATTGCTGCAATTCATTTTTTGATTCGCTGGAAGAAGTATTTTCTAATTTTTTGCCAGAGTGTGATGAACTAATATGTATGGGCGACATTAATATAAACTTGTTGAATTTTGAAAATGCAAACGTTAACAAATTTAACTCACTACTTGAGATTTTTGACTTTGTTAGATGTTATTGTTTCTACTAAAACTCTTAATGTGGACTCCAGTGGAGTCATATCACTGACTGGTATAACTGATCATGAATTAATTTGGGCTACTTTTCAACTAGATGTTCAAAATCAATTAGAAATTTTTAGAACCTATAGAGACCTTAACTCTATCAATCACAATGAGTTTCAAAGAGAACTCGAACTGTTACCATTCTATCTTATTTTTGATATGGATAATATTAATAATATCATCAATCATTTTAATAATCTTATATATTGTATATTTGATCAGCATGCTCCCTTAAAAACAATACGCATTAAGAAACCTAAGGCACCTTGGCTTACCGACAACATTAAGTTCATGATGCACCTCAGAAATCAAGCGCATAGTCGTTATAAAAAAAACCGTAGAATTGAACATTTTGAATATTTTAAGTTATGTTATTCCTTTACCAAAATTAGAACAACCTCAGGAGTTGAAGGATTTGAGGCCTATAAGTATTCTTCCCACTGTGTCAAAGGTTTTAGAAAAGGTAGTGAATGAACAGATAAGAAACTACTTAAACAAATATAACATTCTACCTATGTTTCAGTCAGGTTTTCGTCCCAATCATAGTTGTGCAACTGTGCTAACTGATGTAATTGACGATGTTTTAACAGCAGCGGATAACAATAAATTAACTGCATTAATATTGTTGGATTATTCTAAGGCCTTTGACGCAGTTAACCACGAAATGCTGACTCATATTTTGCATCATATAGGCTTCAGCAAATCGGCGAACGAACTAATTTCTAGCTACTTACATAATAGGAAACAACGAGTTATATTAAACGGGGACATTTCTAGTTCTTTAACCCTAATATCTGGCGTCCACAAGGTTCTATTTTAGGCCCTTTATTATTCACACTATATACTTTCAATTTAAAAAATTGCCTGAAATTTTGTAAAATTCATTATTATGCCGATGATACCCAAATTTATTATTCGTTTACTTCTGAAAAAGCGATTTCTGCAAATGACCATATTAACACCGACTTGGACAACCTTGCAAAGGTTTCTAAAGATCATTGCTTGCAGTTAAACCCGAAAAAAACTGTGGCAATTCTATTTGGGAGGCGACTTTGTCGAAGGCAAAATGAGAATTGTTTGTCTCTTTCCATTAATAATGAACCAATTACTTTCACTAGTCATGCCAGGGATTTGGGACTCATACTTGACAATGAATTAAGATTTAACAAACATATTGATCAATGTGTAAAAAAAGCTTTTGGTAGCTTGAAACTGCTTTACAGCAGCAAAGCATTTTTAAATAAAAAATTAAAAATTCTATTATGTGAGTCCTTGGTTCTTTCAAAATTTCTGTTTGCTGATGTAGTATATAGTCCATGTCTAAATGCTGTTGGTCTTAAACGTATACAACGCATACAAAACTCTTGTGTCAGATTTATTTGTGGATTGCGGAGACGAGATCATGTTAGTCAACATCTAAATGAAATTGGTTATCTGAACATGTCAAATCGGCTAAAATTACATATGAACTCTTTTTTGTTAAATATAATACATGCAAAGACTCCACCGTATTTATACAACAAAATAAGTTTTAGAACAGACGTTCATAACATCAATATCAGACATAAACATGTAATTACTCCTCCATCACATACAACAACGTTATTTTGAACGATCATTTTCATTTAACATTTCAACGTACTATAACGCCTTACCAAATAATTTTAAGGGTCTTAACGCATTACAGTTCAAGTCCAAATATAAAGCATTTCTGCTCTGTATACGCGTGAACTTTATTGTGTTCTTATGTATAAAAATAGGGTAATAAAGACAATTATTATTATTATTATTATTTATTATACTTATTGACGGAAGCAGCTGATTCAAGGAGATTAGAGCGATACAGTAAAAGAATTCCAAACGTAAAGAGTGATTCCCATTTTGTTCCACTTTATACTTTAACCTCGGGCAAGAATGCATTGCGATAGGAGAGAGTTACTTTGAAGGGAAGGGAATAAATTTTGATGCATAAATTCACATCTTGCGTTTTATTAAGCCGTTTTTGATCTCGGTGGTATATGCAACGTCAACAAAAACCGGACAAGTTTAGGATTTTATTTTATTCTAGATGAATGGAATAAATATTTTACTACGAAGAAGATAACAGAAATAGAATTATTACTTGAGCTTCACAAGTCCTTACTTCTAGTATTTTTCAAGAGCAGTCGGTCTGAAAGATGATAAAGAATCACGGCGTAATATTAATTTTAGTTTCCAACAAAAATATTAAAATACATGGGGTAATAACACTTGGCCGTCCGTCCTTATGAAGGTACGCGAGCTGGCAGCTGCTCCCCGAGGATGGCCGCCCTATGAATACAATATTTCATTAGAGAACCGGACATGCTGGCTGCAGGAATAAATCTCAGACTACGGGTTCTACAGCCCCCGCGGGTAAGATTCAGCTGTCCTCGACAACACTGCTCCTCCGTATTCCTAAGTGCACAGCCAGCGTTTATGAATCGAGACGTGACAATTTTCCAGCCACGCCATGCAAAACAAGTTGAGCCATTTTTTTCCCCCAAACCCAAAACGTTCTGAAATTAAACAGATCGTTTTTCCACGCCCCACTTAAATGAGTGCTCTTTTTTTTTCGTTTGGAGGGCTATCGATCTTCGATGGCTAGCTGGGCCGGCCGTTCGCCCACCAACTTTCTCAGTTTTATCGGATAAAGCAGACGAATGACCATGAGAACTGACGAGCATATGTGATCAGGGCATTTGTGCTTGTCGAAACTCATACATATGGAAATAACGGAAAATGCGATCAGAAATACACACGTAATCAGATATGCAAAGAGACTTTCTCGAGAGAAATACAAACATGATTGGATCTACGTCCCTTGTCACGTCAAGGTGAAATTCACTTCAACTTTTCCAAGTTTATAATTATTTTTGTATATGTGAGCCACGCAGTCGTTTTCGTGACGTTTGTAAAAGTATTATCCTGTGTGGAATAAACACAAATAAATATAATTTATACATATACATAAAAAAACTAACTGATGACTTAATTTAAATACCAACAGTTTTATTTATGTGTAAACATCATTGTAAGTTATGAAATAAAAATATGAGAATTAATTGCTAGCATGTAGAAGAGTTCTGTGTAACAATACAACGTGCCGTTGTTACAATGAGATGCATTTTAAGTCTTTTCTTTAGGAAACTTGCCACTTAAAATTTCCTGTGCTGAGAGATAGGAAGAGTGGCGAGAGCAAAGGAATGATGATGCTCTTACTCTTTCCGCAAGCTGATGACATCTCTTTGTTTCGACTTTCTTTAATGCGTTTTATCTCGGGCCAGGTCTAAAGATGAGGTAGCTCTTTTTATTACGGATAAAAGGAAACATAAATTCATTCTTAAGTGGCCCAAATTATTTGGTCGTAATTTGATTAGCTTATATTATCTTTAAAGGAATAATCAGCGAGGAGAGTTGTTCGGTAATTCACTCACAGTCCTCGTCCTTTGTAGGTCTCCTCCGCCGCCGCCGCCGCCGCCGTCTGGCGATCATTTCACGTACAACTTCATTTAATTTGCGCATTTTTTATTTGCCCGCCACTCTTTTCGGCTATTAATTAAAATAAGAATGGGGTTAACTGCGTTAAAAACGAAAGAGAATTCATCACATTCATAATTACTTTAGGTGCTCGGCGGCGTTCCTCGGGGTATAGTAGTCGAGGTTCTCCCGTTCTTAGGGGTAGTGTAACGGGCGGTGGACGATCGCAGGGTCGTACGGCGGGGACGACGGGAGAAGGCGTATGTTTGTTTGGGGCTGGCGAAATGAAGCATTCCTTTACTGCGACCCCGAGTGCTCGTAAAGTCCACTTTATGATGATAATTACCTTCAACCCAAGTTACGAACTGTAAATCTGTTGTAGCTTTTCAATCTCTTCAACAAAAAAAAAAAATGCAATTTCCAACCACCTACACAAATTATCTTGCACCCGGCAATTCATTAAATTAACACCGAAAATTTATTTGAACGATGATTTATATATTTTATTGTGAGACGATGCCGAGAAAATTTGGGAGGAATTGCCCCTAGCAACGCTCTACAGATCGGATCCCATGTCCACTGACGTGTTTTCCGTGTTCGAAGGGTGATTGCGACGTGTCTTCGCCCTGAAAGATTGCTAATAGCCGATTTCCCGTGAGATCCTCGGCACCTTCTTCCTCCCGAAACTATTTATTCACCGTCGTCATCTGCGCCGATTCAAACCGACCTCCCGGCGGCGGCGAAAATAATAATAAGGAGCCAACATAAATCCGGATTGCGAAATCACGATGCCCTTACCTGAAACAACCCTAAACACCTTCCTAACGAGCCACCTACATGTCTTTACTTTTACGACAGTTTCAAACACGCATTACACTGATACAACTAGCCGAGTCCAATCCAATACTTTCGCATTAGCCGAGGATGCACTGGAGAGGATGTTACATCTTTCAAAATGTATTTTCATCTGTATCGGATGGATAAGGATGGAAGTGAAGACGTAAGGGAATTAAGGAGAGTGAGAAATAAATGCTGATTCGTTCAAATTTATTGGCTTACGTCGAGGGCGTTTGCATTCGATGGACTAACTTTCACAATTACATACATGTAAACTATACTTATAATTAGCTTGAGCAGAAACGAGTTACGTATGTACACCTAGGTAACATAGATGCCAGAATTACCTACACATTTAATTGGCGTTGAAGGAAATTATGTCAAGTTTTTTACTTCCTATCAACGTTCAGGTATAAAATATGCATGTGGCAGGTCATAGAATGGAACAAATAACGAGTCAAAGTTTTGACGCGTCCGATGTCACCGCAAGAAGACGATGAGCGATTCCCAGGACCGACGCGCCCGATTATTACGACCCATTACCTCCACTTTTCTATAATACTTCCAGTAACTCTCGTTTATTCTGCCTTCATACTTCACATCTGGCGACGCCTGTCATGTTTGTTCCGTGCGAGAGCAGCACACTTCGGTTATATAAAATAAGTAAATCTTACGTATCCTTTAGTATCTCACGTATATTGTTACCCTCACGGTCACTTAACATATTAAAAAACATTCGACGACGAGCTATAGTACATTTCTATTAGATAATCTATAAGAAACCGGCATATTGCATTGCGTAAATTAAATTCGATACAATGTCGCCTATGCGATCACGGAAAAATTCGCCCACCTAAAAAATTAACACAAACAACTTGCTTTGCCGTCATGAGTCATGGTTGACCTCAGACCTTTGGAATAAAATTGCATTCGGAGAATAGCAGCTGCGTATTGCATCATCAAAACTCACCGAATGACTTATAGGGAAGGCAGCCGTTATATAAAAAGATTTGCTTATTTTAAATCGAGGAGAGCAATCGATCCTAGGAAAATCATGGGGTCACGTACAAAGTCTAAGGATAATCGGAATTTCCGGTGTAAACCTACAATCACGATTAGATATCATTCAGACAGTAGTCGTGTGAACGTATCCATTACCGAGAATCCTAGTGAATTATAGTTAAAGAATGTGATAGTGTGAGATCAATCCCGAAAAATATATGTAGCGGCCGGCAAGGGTCAAAATCTCATTCCATATAAAGAGGACATTTGGGGACAATTTCTGGCCGAATGAAGCTCAAACCGAATATATATAATCAAAGAAATTGCTACTTGGGTCCTTTATGGTTTGATTTTGGTAAAAACAGTGAGGAGAAGATTAAGACATATGTAGGGACCCGGAAAAATGTTTTAAAGAATTTATTGAATTAATTCATTTGATTATCGGCTCTGCTTTGAGCTTCAGATGCGTTTTCAAATGAATACACTCAGATAAAAATTTTCTCATTGAATCAGCAAAAAGGAAATCACGCCACAAAGCGTGTCTGCCCTTGAATGAGCGACGTGGATAAATCTCAGTGAAAACGAGACGTTTACGCCCTCTCGTAGCGAGAAAAGTTTCGCTTGGAAGCTACTGTGGGGACCGTCTGAATTCAAATTCTTGCTGATCTCGCAGAATTTCCCTCCTCACTTTTCCAGGAGGTGACGAGCCTTTAAGTAGCTTAAGCGAGGGAGATAACGGGAGTTCCCGGTTTCTTTTTGTTTGGCCCGCGTTAAATCTCTCGTCGAAATTTTAATTTAAATTTCTTTTTTCTAAGTTCGGATTTTTTGTTATAAATTTTCCAAAAGTTTGTCATCGGTTTCGGTCAGGAAAAGCAGAAGCTTTTCCCGCGCAGTTTTAGTGTTATATCTAAATTAAATTTATACGGTGGAAAGTTTCGGAAACACGAAGAAGAAAGGAAGAAATTGCACAACTTGAAGTGAGATGGTGCAAATAACAAGTTTCATGATTTGGTGATAGATGGCGCTAGTAACAAAGAAATAATTGGGTAACTTGGTGATAGATGGTGCCAGTAACAAAGAAGATAGCAGATGTTCCAGTTCAAACTCCACAATTTACAGAAACTTCAAGCGTTTCTTTCGTATTCTCTTTCCATTACCATATTGATCGCCTTCTACTTTGCTTTGAGTTTTCGTTTATTTTCTTCTTCCAAAAATCACTCATTGCAGCCAGTGAAGTTTCTACGAGCCGAGGAAACATGAAAGAAATTGCCCTACTTTGTGACAGATGGCACAAAGAACAAGTTTCATTACTTGGTGATAGATGGTGCTAGTAACATGGGAAAACATTGAGTTAATTGGTGATAGGTGGCGCCAGATGACAGATGTTCCTAGCTCAAAATCCACAGTTTACAGGGATTTTAAACGAAAAAGGTGCACTTGATAAACATAATTGTTTCGAATTACCCATTCCATTACTTATTGCAATCGGTTGGAATTTCTGCAAGCCGAGATACAAAGAAAGAAGTTGCGGTGCTTGATGGGGGAGATAACGCAAATAACAAGTTTCATTACTTAGTGATAGATGGTGCTAGTAACAAAGAGAAACAGTAAGTTGTTTCGTAATAGATGACGCCAGAAAATACTTGGTAATGGCAGAGTTAGGCAAGAGCAGGGGGAGTCTCCAACGAAATTCTCGCCCTGCTTTAGAAAAGGTTAAAGATCACTCATTGTAATTTGTTTTCTCTTGGACGTGATATCCTCAGGTTATTTTTTGCCTTTCATCACATTTTTCTTCGGACATTTCTATCGTTTCTCTTCAAAACCAATCGTCTTTTATTTTTTCTTTTTCTTGTTGAGATGGTAATGCAAAGGAAAACGAAGAAATGATGTAAACAGAAAATGGGATATTTTTTCAGCTACAATTACAGTAAATTTCAACTTTCACTTTCCTCTTACTGAAAAACGAACCAACACAAAACCAAAGAAAATCATTGTTACTCCTGAAATCTTACAGTGTCAGAAAGAACTGGATTTACTCTATATTCTGAAACATTTCAACCCTACAGCTAAAGATAATTATAAAAAAATTAAAATTCGACACAATTCACTTCTTAAACAAGAAGGCATTATGAAAATTTAATCTCCCGCTCTGATAACAAAGCAAGAACCATGTGGTCCATTGTGTCCTTCTAATTCGGAACAAATACCAACGAAAACCAATTTGAAAATTTATCAACAGATGATTTTAATAAATACTTAATTTCGTGCGCGCAGAATTTACTCGACAGTAAGACATCTAAATCTGTCTCAAATGTAAGCAACATCTCTTTAAACACTAAAACTCTATTCCTTCGCCCAGTTACTGAAGAAGAAATTTTAGAAATAGTACATAAATTTAAAGGCAAGAAAAGCTCAGGTCTTGACAACTTTTCGCTATTTTTGTTGAAGAAATCTATTCTTGTTATTATAAAACCTCTAACAAACATAATAAACGCCTCTTTGCTGGGTGGTATCTTTCCTACTAGTCTCAAAACTGCAATCATCATACCAATATTAAGAAAAGGAAACCCTGCAGAACTAGTGAATTACAGACCGATTATAGTTTGCTATCTTCTTTCGCGAAAGTCTTCGAACAAATCATGTATGTCAGGATATACGACTTTATTTTAAAGTGCAATCTATGGAACACAGGCAACACGGTTCCTTAAAAGGGAAAAACATCGAAACTGCCCTCTTTGACTTTACAAATTTCATCTTTAACAGTTGGGAAGAAGGAAGTCTTGCCTGCGGTTTATTTTTAGACCTAAGTAAGGCTTTAGATACGCTTGACATCTTACTTACAAAATTACATCAGCATGGTACCCGTGGATTGGCCTTTGACTGGATACTAATCTTATCTTACCTGCAGGCATCAATTGGTGGTTCTTAAGTCCAAAACTGAAACATCGCAATCAAGTTCGAATGAAATCACCAGAGGAGTACCTCAGGGAAGCGTCCTAGGACAACTGTTGTTCGTATTATACATGAATGACTTGACAGAAAGAACACAAAACGGCAACTGTACTGTTTTTAATTATGCAGACGATACCTGTGTCTTATAAAGGGGAACACATTTATTAATATTCCAAAACACGGCCAACATTGCCTGCACAACTTGAAACAATGGTTCTCTCAAAACAATCTAGTATTAAATGAAACAAAAACCAAGTGCTTACAAAATCATAAATTTTTGTGAAACGCCATCTTCAATAACAATAAACAATAAGCAAGAAACTCTCGTGAACAGTGTCCGTTACCTGGGTATACATCTGGATCATAGACTAACATGGATCGACCATATTGACTGATTATGCAACAAACTCAGCACGGTGTGTTTTGCCTTAAGGACTCTAAGCCACCATGTCAATTCTGAAACTTTAAGAACCACTTACTTTGCAAATTTCTATTCACATCTTCAGTATGGAATAATTTTTTTGTTGTAGATGCGCCAACATAAATAAAATATTTATTGTGCAAAAAAAAGCTATATGGATTATAAATAAAGTGAGTTTTGTAAGGGAATTTTCAGACAAAATCGCATGCTACCTGTTCATGGCATATATATCTACAAACGTTTAATCTTTTTGCTGAAAAACAGGCAATTATTCACAAATTTTGAAAATAAGAATATTAACAAATATAATACACGGAACATCGACTGCTTTTTATATCTTCCACATATCTTAACAAAATTCGAAAATAGTGCCCTCTAGAGCTGTATGAAGCTATACAATAAATTGCCCAGAAATATTAGAACTACAAAATATTGTATGGAATTTAAATGAAACGTTTTCAACCTGTTGATAAATATTGAGCCTTATGCGACATCGGATTATTACAATGCTTAAAAATTCTTTTGCTATTTCTGTACTGCTGAACACTGAATTGACGTTTTTAAACCTGTACTTTAGTCTAAGTTTAATTATTGTACAGTTTGTTTTGAAAAATAATAAACTTTACTTTTACTTTACTTAAATATCATACTGAGCCATCAACTCCTCGTTTCTCTTTTTCTTCAGTTTTTAATTAGTTTTTTTTTTTTTCAGTTCTTTCGAAAACCAATGACTTAAGTGCTTGAACTTTTTTTTAAAGCAAGAACATCAGTTTTTTCTTTAAATTCCGTTTTTATGGCTGTCATATCTTGTTTGGAAATCATTTTGACAATTATTGATGGCATTTAGAGTACATTAAATTAAATGAGATACAAGTTTAAAGTAAGAGCATTTTTCCAAATTTAAAAATTACTAAAAATTTTCTAAGATAGAAATAAACAAAAAACTAAACTGTCAAACTGTCTTGTCAAATACACTGACCGGCAAAAAAAAAAACGGGCCACCCTAAAATATGTAACAAAAGCATTGACATACTGGTTTATTTAATTTGAGATTCCTTTATATCGAAGGACCATTCATTATTGACAAAAAAAAACATAAACTTACTCAAGAAAAAGGACAGATTAAACAAAATTAATTTAATGTGAAAAAAATAATAAAATGGCAGTTCGAAAACTGAAAAGAAATGTCCAACTAAGTTACTGGTGACGGTTAATAACCCGTCTGACCTCCTCTTGCTCGAATGACATCATTTAAACGTCTAGGCATCGAAATGTGTCAATCAATTTTGAGGTATTGCCTCAAATTCTTCGTAAAGCACTGCTCTTAAATCCTACAGTGTTTCTGGCAAAGCCGGGCGACGACGAATGCCTCTTTGAAGTTGATCAATGGGATTGAGATCAGAGCTGCATGCTGGCCAGTTAAGTCTCTGAATTCCGACCTCGTCTAAGAAGTCAGTCACTACTCGTGCAGTGTCGTACATTAGAGTGAATCCATCTCCAATAAAGTGAGCTTCATGCAGAATGTCTTCCACGTATTGATGGGCATTTAAAGTCCCATTTTCCACAAAAAGGAGTTCAGAGGAAATACCTGCCCAAACCATGACAAAGCCACCATTAAAAGATCGCCTTTCGGAAATAATGCAGTCTGTGTGCCGTTCATTTAGTCTTCTCCACACCCTTTTGCGACCGTCAGGCGAGCGTAGACAAAAGCGCGATTCATCAGTGAAGAGAACTTTACTCCATTGGTGAGGAGTCCAGTTTGAATGAAGTCGTGCAAATTCCAACCGTGCTCGACGATGTCTTGGTAACAATTCTGGGCCTGTTGCAGATCTCCGTGACTTTAGGCCTCCTTCAACAAGCCTTCTCCTTATTGTCCTCTCACTTACTTCAACTCCACGAGCTGTTTGGAGGCGATGTTGAAGTTGAACAGCCGTTGATCTCCGATCCCTTAGTGTGGTGAGCACAACAAAACGATCATCAACTTCAATTGTTGGTCTTCTTCTTCCGAATTCTGCTCTCCTAGTGCAGTTGTCAGTCTCCAAATACCTGTTCCAGGCATCCTGAACGGTGGTACGGGGTATTCCCAATGTGCGAGTCACGTAACGTTGGCTACAACCATCTTCAATTAAAGCAACACTCCAAGCAACAATCTCAACAGTTAACGGCATTTTTTTTAATTGCGTAGCTTTTTAACTGTCACAGTCCCTTTTAAAAACAATGCAAAGAAGCCTCCTCGATCTGCTGATGCGTAAACAAAAATTTCTTAATCTCGTTAATAACGGATTTTATCCTTTAAAAATGAAGGTGGGAATAAATCAAACGCCTTAAGTACGGATTATGAAATTTAATCAAATTAACTTTCCATGTCGACTTGGAATATGTCTTTACATTCGACTTTTTAAAATATTTTATGGTGGCCGGTTTTTTTGCCGGTCAGTGTATAATAAAATAAATACTTACATAAAATAAACGAAATTATATAAAATAAATTGTATAGAAGTCGTTGAAGTAAGTGCATTTTGTAGAGGAACAGCAGAAGAGGGAATTAATATAAAGAATGTTAGGGGCGAGTAAGAATTCATCGTCGTAATTTAGTCCGGGGTTTTAATTTTAATTTTCGTACAGCGTTTTCTTCTCACTCGCCATGATTGTTAATTAATTAATAAGTTAAAAGTAGAAGGGTTGCTGTTCTTTACGGTTAGTCGGTGCAATTTGCTAACATTATTAAGAGAAACGAACCCGAGCCCTCGCAAATATGTCCGAGATTCCGGCGCACTTTATGGTTTTCGTCCAGATTTCATTACGGAACACCCTCTCCCTCGCCCCGCCGCTTGCCGACAGAAATGCATTTAACTCGCCAAATACTAATTACGTATTACTTTAAAATCGGTCTCTTGATCCCCCGCAATATCGCGTTACCGAATCCTTTGTATAAATTTGCCTCGTTTTAATTCGAAAATAATTCCATTTTTGATCGCTCTCACACATCATTCGTAATTTCATTTCAATTATACGTATCCGAGTAAAAAGTGTTGAATTACACCCGAAGGAACTGATGAAGTTGTATGAACGAAGTAAAGCAGAAGGGCCAGCAGGACATTTGCATACATTAGAAAACCTGGCTCTCGCGTGCTGATTATGATACCTCGGGGACTTCCCCGTAAGCTCTTCGTTAGCCTGGATCAGTAGCGACGTACTAGAGTAAGTCACTACCAACTTTACCGCAGGACACACTTAACAAACCCATGCACTAATATTAATAGGTTTCGGTAGGTACAAGAACGTTAATTTTTTTTTTTATTTAATGCCTCTGAGTTTAGGCAAATAAAATGTTCTGGTTAAGTAAGGCTACTGTGTGGAATTGATTTACTAACTCGTATATACACTTAAAAATCTGGCAAACTAGGAAAAGCTGAAATTTACGACGAACTGTGGGAGAAACCGGATAAATCCCAGCCCCATAAGATAGGAAGGATAACATGTAGGGGAAGGTCAAATGTTTCGCGAAGCGTATTATTCTTTTTTAGCTCTGGAAGTCGAGATTTATAGTTATAATAACTACATAATAATGCCGCATTGGGCGATGCTTAAGATATTTTATGGTCACCGTATTTCCTCAGACAGTTTCGGGTAAACGGGCGCGCGGAGTTTGATGAGGATTCGAAACGGATTATTTAAACATCAAAAACACGAATCGAGTGCCAAGAACAAGACAGGTGGATGAATCCCGACGTCTGTAATTATATTAGGGGGGATGAACGAGTATATGTTGGCAGGGGTACAGCAAACTGATAAAGTTACCGCTTGAATTTGTTTTCTAGTGTATTAAAAGGATATAACTAAATTGAATTTCGAATTTCGGGTTTTGCTTCCGTTTAGATTCTTAAAATTCCATTACAGACTCTTTTTATTATCGTTATTACTCGTTCTGAAGATGATCAGTAAATATTAATTAATCACAGCACATTTGTTTATTATTTAAAGTCGTAGTGGTATTTATATCGACGGCCCCTTGGCATAGTTTGACAGGCCCGACCATTTAGTAAATCTGCTGCTGACATATCCCGCGGTCGAATGCCTTCGTTATCAACCTGTCCGACCCTCCCTCAACGCTGTTGCTCCTGGGCACGTTGTTATTTTTATTGAAATACACGCTTGCAACATCCCGAACGTAACAACAGTTTTATAAATCGCCGTCTAGTAAATTTAATAATCGAATGAAACTTTTGATAAATTCATTTAATCACGAAACGATAATAATTCGCCTCCTCGTACATACCGAAAAAGGGCTGCAAAAAGATCGCGGATATTTGTCTTTCGAAAACACTGTCATTTACATTTGAAAAATGTTCCAAGAGAGCAACGAAAGCATAAGAATTTGGCGTATCCTGCGCCGGTACCTTGGCAGGAAACTAAAAACGAATAATAAAAATATAAGTCGAGCTCCCTAAAGTAGAAATAAATTAGCTCGAATGACATTATTGATATGATTTATCTAATGTAACCTACGGGGTAGGAACGGCAGCAAATAAATGAAATATATGTCGATGTTAAAGTAGGACTGCAATGGAAAAAATAATAAAACGCGATGAGCGTTTTATGAACATCAGCGGTAAATTTACGATGCATTTAAGACGATAAATAATAACTTGAAATATTTATTACGTAAATTGCTTATAATATTTTTAATTGTATTTGACTAAAAATGAATTTTTTGGATTGGACGGCGCGGCGTGCCTTAGTTTTATTGCAAAAAAGACATTCACCCAGCCGAAAAACATACGTAACAATAGAATGCCCGGATGAGAAGATCACAATGGGAAAAATGAAAGACAGGGATCAGTCGTCTGGGACGTAGTAATGGAGGCCCTGGATCTGGAGGCTGACGCAACGATAGTGATAGCTTACGTCGACGACCTTATGGTAATAGTGCAGGCAGATTCTAGATTCAAACTTGGAAGCCAAGGCGAACAATAACATAACATCACAACAGTCACGTTATGGTGTTTTGCCTGGGAGTCGACTTCAGCCTATTACGAACTTACTGTCAAGATAAGTACGTAACAATACAATGCCCAGATGAGAAGATCACGATGGGAATAATGAAAGGCTGCCCACAAGGATCGGTCTTCTAGGACATCGTAATAGATCCCCTATTGGGAGGCGGACGCAACAATAGGGATAGCTTACGTCAATGACATGGTGGTAATAGTAGAGGCAGATTCTTGATCCAAACTTGGAAGCCAAGGCGAACAGTATTATGGCAATTCTACATAACTGGTGTAAAAGGAATAAAATGCTAATTGCAACGATAAAGACAACAATGTTTGCCATAAAGGGAGAGATCCCATAATTAAGTTGGAAGGAAACAACATAACGCAGAACAATATTAGCAAATATCTTGGAATAAGGATCGATGCGAAGCAAAACGTCCATGAGCATCTAAAGATTGCATCCCAAAAGGCAAGTGGCCTATTTATCCAATGGATCTTTACCATTACGTACACAGTGCATGTTAAAATAATTTTTTTATTTAACAGAACAGGATAGAAAAGTCTTTCACCCAGCCGAAGAACATCTAGCAATCACGTTATGGTGTTTTTCCTGGGAGTCGACTTCAGCCTACTACGGAATTACTGCCAGAATGAATACGAAACAATACGATCACGATGGGAATAATTAAAGGCTGCCCACAGGGATCGACCTCCTAGGACATCGTAATGGATGCCCTACTAGAGACCCTGAATTAGGAGGCTGACGCAATGATAGAGATAGCTTACAATCACGATATGGTGTTTTGTCTGGGAGTCGACTTCAGCTTACTGCGGAATTATTCCCAAGATAAATACATCGATCATGATGGAAATAATAAAAGGCTACCCACAGGGATCGGCCTTTAATGGATGCCCTGCTGGAGACCCTGTATCGGGAGGCAGGCGGAACGATAGGGATAGCTTACGTCAATTACCTGGTGGTAATAGTAGAGGCAGATTCTTGATTCAAACTTGTAAGCCAAAGCGAACAATATCATGGAAATTCTACGTAACTGATGTAAAAGGAACAAAATGCTAATTGCAACGGCAAGAACAACAATGTCTGCCATAAAGGGAGAGATCTCATAATCAAGTTGGAAGGAAACAACATAAGGCGGAATAATATTAGCAAATATCTTGCAATAAAGATCGATGAGAAGTAAAACGTCCAGGAACATCTAAAGATTGCATCCGAAAAGGCATGTGGTCTTATGCATATGATAGCTACTACCTACAGAATCCCATTCCAACATACTGTTTATCCAATGAATGGATCTTTACCATTACGACCTCAATGCACGTTAAAATAAATTTTTTGTTTAAAAGAATAGGATAAAAAAGACATTAACCCAGCCGAAGAACATCTAACAATCACGTTATGGTGTTTTGCCTGGGAGTCGACTTCAGCTTACTACGGAATTACTGCCAAGATAAACACGTCACCCAGATGAAAAGATCACGATGGAAATAATAAAACGTTGCCCACGAGATCGGCCTGTAATGGATGCCCTGCTGGAGACCCTGGATCGGGAGGCTGACTCAACGAGAGGGATAGCTTACGCCAACGACCTGATGGTAGTAGTGAAGGTAGATTCTAGATACAAACTTGGAAGCCAAGGCGAACAATATCATGGCAATTCTACATAACTGGAGCAAAAGGAACAAAATGCTAATTCCAACGGCAAGGACAACAATAACTGTCATAGCCAAGTTGGAAGGAAGCAACATAAGTCGGAACAATATTAGCAAATATCTTGGAACAAGGATCGATGAGAAGGAAAAACGTCCAGGAGCATCTAAGGATTGCATCTCAAAAGGCATATGGTCTTATGCACAAGATAGCAAGCCCGAAAACAACTAACTACAGAATCCCATTCCAACATACTATATATCCAATGGATCTTCACCGTCACATCCTCAATGGATATTAGAATAAAATTTTTGTTCAATAGAATAGGATAAAAAAAAAGACATTCATCCAGCCGAAGAACATCTCAACAATCACGTTATGGTGATTTGCCTGGGAGTTGTCTTCAGCCTACAAGGTAAATACGTAACAATACGATGCCCAGATGATCTCAATGGGAATAATGAAAGGCTGCCCACAGGGATCAGTTTTCTAGGCCCTGCTGGAGACCCTGGATTGGGAGGCTGACGCAACGATAGGGATAGCTTACGTTAACGACCTAATGGTAATAGTGAAGGCAGATTCTAAATCCAAACTTAGAAGCCAAGGCGAACAATATCTGTCATGAAGGGAGAGAAGGAAGCAACATATTTAAGACGAAACAAATAGCAAATATCTTGGAATAAGAATCAATGAGAAGCAAAACTTTCGGGAGCATCTAAGGATTGCAGAATCCTTCTCCAACATACTACACACATCAAAAGAATCTAAGGGACAAGCAGAAAAATGATATATGTTCGTAAAAAGAAGAAAAAATCACCTCGGTATTGTAGATTTGCGACTGCACATGTGTTTATCAACATGTGGTCACAATTTTGTGTGAAAAAAATCATAAAGATGAAAAATCGATTTCTTGTAGAATACACAAAAAATTATCAGGCATTATATTGTTTTTGTTGTTGAGATTTTTGTAAATTTTATGTAGTCTGTAATTGATTCGCGATGGAAAGACATCATTTAGATCGCGATACACAGTTACGTGCCATCGGCATGCTCGAAGGTGGCGCAACTCAAAGGGCAGTTGCCGAATCATTTAACACAAATAAAAGTGTTATTAATCGTTTGTGGCTGAGGTATCAGCAAACTCGTAATGTGAGTGAACAACATACAGGGCGTACAAGGGCAACGACTGCAGTTCAGGATAGATTTTTACGGCTTCAAGCCCTCAGAAACCGCAGCGTAACTGTTTCAGAATTGGTCATTCGTTTGCATGACACGCATAATGTGTTAGTGAATGATCAAACTGTGCGCAACAGACTCCATGAAGCTGGTCTCAATGCTCGACGTCCCTTGAGGGTGCCCGTTTTATCACGTGGAAATCGCGGACGACGGTTACAGTGGGCACAAGAACACCTGAACTGGCAACGTCAAGAGTGGGTCCCTGTTTTGTTCACAGATGAATCTCGGTTTGGTTTACAACCGGACACGAGAAGAACAAGAGTATGGAGACGATCTGGTAATGCAGAACGATTGGCAACCGCACAAGAGATACACAGCTACCACGGAGGGACAGTCATGGTTTGGGGAGGTATCAGTATCGGCGGAAGGACACAGCTCATTTCCGTGGAAGGCAATTTGACCGGTACCACCTATCGTGATAATGTTCTCCAACCTATTGTCTTGCCGTATGCACAAGAAATCGGAGAAAATTTTCAACTTATGCATGATAATGCCCGTCCACATACGGCTAGGATAGTGAGTGTATTTCTTGAACAAAATCAAATCAACAGTTTGCCGTGGCCTGCACAATCACCCGATTTAAACCCGATTGAACACCTCTGGGATATACTCGGCAGACGTGTTTTGCGCCAAAATGTCTTGTTGCAAACAAGGCAACAGCTCATTGAATGCCTTAGAGACCTGTGGAATACCATACAGCAGCAAGAAATAGACAATTTAATTCTAAGTATGCCAAACAGATATAGAGCAGTAGTTAATAGTCGTGGAGGGCCTAGGCTATATTGAAGAATTCCCCGTTTCTTTATTTTACACAAAATAAGAAACCATACAGAATCACAATTTTTGTTCTTTTTTCGGAATGTAGGATTTTTTTAAATTTTTATTTAAGAATAAAGACTTACTTTTTTTATCAATTTCTCACATACATTCATAAAACGTACACTTTCTTGGAGGGCAATATATGTTGAATTCTTGGCTTCCGGTTGGAACCGCGTGTCTCGGATTTCTCTACTGCCGACGTTTCGTTCTTCGTTGCAGAAGAACTTCCTCAGGGCTGCTGCTGGTGGTGATGCTGCTGCTGTTGTTCTTGTTGCTGCTTCGCGTTAGTCGTTGAGACTATATATGATTTAGTACTTGTCCCCTAGATTATTTTGATGAGCGTATTTATCCAATGCAAGTCATCAATGCACATTAGAATAAAATGTATACCCATCTCATGCAAGTTTTATTAAACAGGATAAACACAAATGAGAATTAAAACGTTTGTCGATTCGGACGTATAAAATTGATGACGCATGGTAAACATCCATTAGACGAGGAGATATATGAATACAATCATGGTGCCTATTGCAAATGAGAAGAGCTTAGAGAGACATGCTCCTAAGGTTTACCGCCGCATTTGACACAACAACAAAAATAAGAAGATGAACTGCGCAATACTGGCTAAAACGAAACGATCTAACTGGTAGGGAAGCAGATGAACAACGAAAAGAAAATAAGAAATACCATCATGGATGCGTGGCAATAGGAATGGATCAACAGCGAAGCAGGAAGAAGAGTGAGTGAGGTTTTGCCAAATGTTGCGCAAAGGAACGAGATAGAGAGCATAATCCCAACACGAGGCCCTGTACACTTCCTAATCGGGCACGGGCCCTATCCCACATATCAACATAGGATAGGGAAAAGAGAAAACTCAAACTGCGGGTGCTAACAAATAGAGGGACACCGGAACATGTCTTTTTGGTTGTCCAAACACAAATGAGATTATAACAATACTTTAACAGCAATTCGGAGATGGTACCGTACAAAACATATTACTTGAACGGATGAGGGCTCTGAGGGTGCTGTGAATTCCAGTAATTTATGACTAAGGAGCGTTGCTCTTGGAAGAATATCAGTTCGACTGGAATGACTGAAAAACACTAGAGCAATTAGGCGTGAAAACACACACGAAAGAGCAATAGGCAACCCTTAGCTAGTTATGTAGAGTAATCACCAAACACAAAACACAAGGATAGGTATTCATTCAATCGCTTGCCCCGTGGATGGCGAACTGAACACAGCAATCAGCAATCCAGCATAATAGTACTAACTAAGACACGTAACAAGCAGGATTGGGATTAGGTTTAGGTTAAGACAAAAATCTGGAAAGTGGAAGAAATTGTTGATTTCTTCTAGATAAGCACAGCAAAGCTAGTACATCCGAAGCCAGAAAAATGCCACCTCCACGAGGTCAGGGATGGTATCGAAAGGAAAAAAGGAGACTTCGACCTTTATGGATGCAAACAAGGTCACCTCATGACAAAACCAGATTCGATTAGATTAGATTCAGCTACCAGAAAAGCAGAAGAACTGCTACAAAACGAAAAGAATGAATTGGTCAACGAATACCTAAAGCTCATCTAAAGAAAAATAAAAATAAAAAAGTATACCCCCGATTGGAAAGGGCTACCAAACTTGGGCCAAGAGTGATTCCAAAAAGGCCGCAACCTTTGCAGAACTTCTTGCGAAGGTATTCCAAACCATCATCCCTCTGAATCCCCACCAGAAGAGGAAGAGAAAGCGACACCACGGGTTTTCTTACAAGCTCTATTAGAGATGTCTGTTCCAGTTCGCTATATATGTACGTCCCCAGAGTTGCCTTACATTAAAACCTAGTAAACCTCCAGAAGAAGTGACATCATGTCATCCTAATAGCTTATTCTCTCACTATACGACCTTCTTGAGCAGGTTAAAGCCTAAGCAAATACCTATCCCATCTATTCGCTGTGGAAATAAAAAACTGCCCGATTCAAAGTACACCCACGATCAGAAAAGTCAACGGAGCGACACCGAAAAGGCCACGAATATCTCGAGAAGGTTTGCCAAAACCTCATCCCTCTGAATCTCGATCTGAGCAGGACGAAGCCACATGCGCTTTCTTAGAAATTCCAATCCAGACGTCTATTTCAATGAAGACATTTACAAAGAAAGAAACTAAGGGAATGATTGGAAGAAAGCTTAACCCAAAGAAAGCATCCCGTTTTGACCTTATCACCGCCAGAGTCAGAGTCGTCAAAGAACTACCAAACAAGGCATTAACCGCCATGTTTAATTCAATAATACGAATTGGCTACAACCCCACCTTATGGAAAGTAAAACCCGGTAAACCCCCGGTCATGTCGTCCTTTTAGCTTACTCCCTACGCAACCTAAGTTACTCTTGAGCAGATTAAAGCCTCTACTTCATGATCTGCCCTCATTTCCTGAACTTCAATTTGGATTTGCTAAAGCACTCTCGTCATGACTATACTCCTCTAGATACAACGACGAGAGTAAGAGAAAATTATATTTCTACTTCATGGTATTGGATGCAGAGGAACAGATGGAATTTTGATCACATTTAAGCTTCACTTCTGTCGATGCCATTACGACCAAACGTCTTCTGATTGCCTGGTGATCTTTGGTGATCTTTCATAAAAGTAGCCCTCTTTTTTATGGTCCATATGGGAAATAGTGGTCATGAACATGAAATGCTTTGTGTGGGATCAAGGTACATACTTGCCCTATGAGCCATCACGGCTTTCCTAGATTCGTCCGCTCTTAATCATGTTTTTTTATGCTTCATAATGCCGGTTTCTTTGATGAGTTACCTCGACGACTGTTTGATGATGCAATATCCAGCTGGGTGGTCCAAGTCGATAGGTGTCAGTTGGTAAGGTGTATTTCTTAATATCGTCAAACCCCTTTGACTGGCTTTTACCAATAAAGATAACACTGGAGAAGACGAACTACTTGAAGATGTTGCAGCGGTTACGGCGTTCTTTGTCCTTTTGCTTCATAGCTCGGTTAGACTTGACGGAACTTGCTTTGTGTGGTATTGTCGTGGGGCATCTTCTTCATCTCCTTGCAACGGCGTTAGTAGATAGTAGTGTGCATGGGAGCATATCAGGTTCCAATGCATCAGTGTGAGCGCCTCTTCTCTCCTTCTACTACATCTGGCTTCAGAGTTGGTTGTCGTTAGGAGGTGTGTGCAGATACTTTCGACAATTGATGTACGGAAGGGTTGTCCTGACAAGTAATGTAATGTGCTTCCGACATTTCAGTGCACGGAAGAGTGTGTGTGCGGCTTACTACTCACGTCTTCTAAAGTGGTAAAAATAAATCTCCTAGAACGCGACGATTTCAATTGTTTTGTATCACCCTGTACGGGTTTAACTTCTATAAATTATCAATACGTAAAACATTATAAATTCTACATAGCTTCTTAGACTGTCTGACAAGTAGTCTCGGTAGATCGCAGGGCTATTTGCCATTGTACAGTCACACATAAAGGGGTTTCGTGGGGTTGCTTTTCTTACACACATACTCCGCATTGCAATGGCTAAATTCAAAGGGTGGTTTTGCGTGCGTACGTTTCATAACGTTGCCGGCTACCCCTGCTTTCGTCTTCGTCTGTCATCTCCATTAATTCGGACGCGAGGAGAGGAAAGCGTGCGAAGACGACGAGGCAATTTTCCCCGAAAAAATTTTTATAAGTGCTAACCCTCAGATGTCCTAGCGGGGTCATTCATTAATTATAAGAAAGGGTAAAACGAGTAGTTACTAAGACGGAAGGCGTGCGCTAAATTATTTAATTTGCAAGACCGCCACTTGCAGAATTATTTCCGCAAGTTTGGGTTTGAATAATTTTTTTTCGGGGACGCGAAATTATCCCTTTCATTTTTGATAAATCCCAAACTTTTTTTTGCCAATTAAAGTCGAGCCATTAAGATTTGACGTTTCCATTGTCGCAGACTTATAAATATTAACCCGATCGCTTCCTATAAGTGAATTTTATACGTCGGTGATGGTACGTAAGTCGACGCCATCTATTTGTCTTTGTGGACCGTTAAAATCAGTCTACTAAAACGAAATAGCCGCTTTGTAGTGTATAAATGTGAGAGCGCAGGGTCGTAAAAATGTTGATTCCCGAGGGGTACATATAAGAAGCATGTGTATATTGCCTGAGATTACGACCTCCATCAGATTCGTATGATAATGATGAGACTGATTGGTGTTTAAAACGCTGTAAACAAATACATTGTTGCAATTTTTCAAGAGAGGAAACGATGGTCGTTAAGACACATTTCTTATTCAAAGATACCGCATGATCATAAATAAATGGTACAAAAAGAAACTATTTTGAATAATATCGAACAAAAATTAGTCTGGAATGAAAGCAGGCTTACATTCAATAGTTATTACTAATTGTTATTAAAATTATTTTGCAACATTCGTTATAACGATCACGTTGTTTATAATTAATAATATTTAGTATAAGATATAGCTTTTATAATTTCGTACACTATCTAAAAAAAGAGGACAATTCGTTCTTATTTCCTATTATACATTTTGTTAAATCTGAATTAAGTAGGTTGTGACCGAGCATTTGTTTACTGCATGCACGTCGCTTCTAAGTTCAACCGCCAAGCTGTCAAATCTAACGTCAAAATGAAATGGCACGAATTATTAAATGTTATTAAGAAGGTGGTGGGCATATTCGGCATCTTTTATAATAAAAGTTTTTCAATTTCGCGTTTTTTATTGTCTTTGCTTAATTACATTTTATAAATGAGAACATTTTAATTTTTGAGGGCCTATTTTAAGGTTATGTTTACGTTTAGCTTGGCAGATTACCTTATGGCGGTTTATTTCTTTGCTAAAAGCAGCGTTGCCAATAGACATAAAGCCTGAACGTTTAGGTTAAATAAGCAGAAAATAATTCCCTAAAAATTTCACTAAGAATAAGTACTGAAAAAATCGAATTATGTTTTCACTTTTTTGAATACGTGTACAGTCAGGTAATAAAAAGGCGTCTCCCCCACTGTTTCCACTCGATTGTCTAACAACCCGGCATAGTGCTATGGGGGGGGGCGTCCTTTTAGTACCTGATTAAAAATATTCAATATTCTACTTATAACTGGTAACACTGGCCTCAGCATAAAATTGCAAAACAAATGCGAGTTTTCATTAAAGAGATAAACAAAAGACGATCGATTAATTAACAAATGCATGAAACGAAAAAAAAATTTTAATGGCTGGCGATTTTTACAAAAAAAATCTTTTGTTTTGAGTCAAAAAAAAATTAATTTTAAGAAAGTCGACAAGAGACGATCGAATTTCGACTTTCTTTTTTCATGCCCATAAAATGACAAAAGAAAAAGCGGTATCTGTTAAAAAAATATAAACAAAAGACGATCCACTTTTTTATAAGTACAAGAAACAAAAAAGTGTCCGGCGATTGAAACACAAAAAAAAATGTTTTGTTTCGTGTCAACGTTGACAAAAGGCGATCGAATTTCCACATTTCTTTCTCGAGGGGTTCATAACTTCAAGAGAAAATATACTTTTTGTTAAAAACATAAACAAAAGACGATCGATTATTTAACCAAATGTAAGAAACAAAAAAATGGCTGACGATTTGGATTCAAAAAAAGACTTTCGTTTTGCGTCGGAAAATAAATGATGAACGTTGACAAAAGACGATCGAATGTCGACTTTTTTCTTCACAGGCTTCGTAACTTCAAAAGAAAACATAGTTTTTGTTAAGAACATAAACAAAAGACGATCGATTATTTAACCAAATGCAAGAAACCGGCGATTTGGATTTAAAAAAAAAAACACTTGGCGTTAAAAAATAAATGAAGAACGTTGACAAAAGGCGATCGAATGTCGATTTTTTTTCTTCACAAGCATAAAATAAACTACCAAAGAAAACGTGGTATCTGCTAAAATTGTAAACAAAAGACTATCGATTATTTAACCAAATGTAACAAACAAGAAAATGGTAAGCGTTTTGGATACAAAAAAAAAAAAACTCTCGTTTTGAGTCGGTAAATAAATGAAGAACGCACAAAAGTCGATCGAATTTCCACTATTTACTTCGTGGGCATAAAGCAATAAAAGAAAACACGCTTTTGTTAAAAAGATAAACAAATGACGATCGATTATTTAACCAAATGTAAGAAACAAAAAAAAAATGGTCGACGATTTGGATACAAAAAAAAAAAAAAAAACCTTCATTTTGCCTCGGAAAATAAATGAAGAACGTAGACAAAAGACGATCGAATTTCGACTTTCTTCTTCACAGTCATAAAACTATAAACGAAAACACGGTTTTTGTTAAAAACATGAACAAAAGACGATCGATTATTTAACCAAATGCAAGAAAAAAAAAGCATGGCCGGCGATTTGGATAAAAGAGATTTTCGTTTTGCGTCAAAAAATAAATGAAAAACGTTGACAAAAGACGATCGAATATTTTTTTCTTCACAAGCATAAAACTAACTACCAAAGAAAACGTGTTTTTTTTTTGTTAAAATCATAAACAAAAGACTATCGATTATTTAACCAATGCAAGAAACAAAAAATGGTCGACGATTTGAATACAAAAAAAAAACTTTCACTTTGCCTCGGAAAATAAATGAAGAACGTCGACAAAAGACGATCGAATTTCGACTTTCTTCTTCACAGGCATAAAACTATAAACGAAAACACGGTTTTTGTTAAAAATATAAACAAAAGACGATCGATTATTCACCAAATGCAAGAAACAAAAAATGGCTGACGACTTGGACACATAAAAAAAGCTTTCGTTTTACGTCAAAAAATAAATTAAGAACGTCGACAAAAGACGATCGAATTTCGAATTTTTTCTCCATAGGCACAAAACTAAAAAGAACACACGGTTTTTGTTAAAAAGATAAACAAAAGACGATCGATTATTTAACCAAATATATGAAACAAAAAATGGCCGGCAATTTGGACGCAAAAAAAAACTTTCCGCGTCAAGAAATAAATCAAGAACGTCGACAAAACATGATCGAATTTCAACACTTTTCTTCATAGGCTTCATAGCTACAAAAGAAAATATAATTTTGTTAAAACATGAACAAAAGACGATCGATTATTTAACCAAATTCAAGAAACAAAAATATGACCGGCGATTTGGATAAAAAAAAAAGTTTGGTATCAAAAATAAATCAAGAATGTTGACAAAAGACGATCGAATGTCGACTTTTTTCTTTACGGGCATAAAACTACATAAGAAAAGACGGTTTTTGTTAAAACCATAAACAAATGCAAGAAACAAAAAAATCCGGCATTTTGGACACAAAGAAAAAACCTTTCATTTTTGCGACAAAACATAAATTAAGACAAAAGACGATCGAATTTCGAAAGTTCTTCTTCACAGACTTCACAAAAAACACGTGTTTAATAAAAACCATGTTTGAAAAGATAAACAAAAGACGATCGATTATTAAATAAACGTAAGCAGCAGCAGGCAATATTATAGTAACCAGCCTAAGGCCTCCCAGCTGAAGAGAAAAAAAAAGAAACAAAAAAGTAGTGGAAGAATTCGATAACAAAAAAAGATCTTTCGTTTTGCGTCAGAAAATAAATTGATGCCGTTGACAAAAGACGACCGAATTTCGACTTCTTTCTTCATAGGCATAAAACAACAAAAGAAAACGAGGTTTTTGTTGAAAAAATACAAACAAAAGCGATCGATTCTTTTAATAAACGCAAGAAACAAAAAAATTGTCGACGTTTTCGATATAAAGAAGAAAATCTGAGGTGACAAAAGACGATCGAATTCCAAACGAATTTCGACTTTTCACAGGAGAATAACAAGGCACAAGTAATCACGTTTGTTATTTATTATTTTATTTATTATTATTATTTATTCTTATTATTTTTATTATTTAGTTTTTAATTGTCACTTATTAATTTAATTATCTATTAGCCAACTATCATTTGTTTATAGTTTCATTTTGCTCCACGTTGTTTTGTCAGCAACCTTCGGTACCCTTCATCAGCACAGCTTTTTCCTTCCTTCGCTTTTTTCTCAATCGAATAAGTTGTAAGACTTGGTTTTTCAAAGGCAGCTTTGCCGTCATGATAACGAGACAAACACAACAATTGCATCATCAAATAGTCGCCGGTATTATGTAAAAGTTTGTTTATTTTAAATCGAACAAAACATGACTAAGAGTGGACGGATCCAGGGAACGCCTTGATGACTCATAGAAAAATGTTTTTTGAGGATTTTGTCCATAATTGGAATTTCCAGTATGAACCGAATAAAAGACGGTTGGTTGTCATGAAACGGGATCACACAATCAGGAGACGTGTGGCCATAAACTCTTCAAAAGAAGTGACATTAGAAAAAAAAATGTTTTAGTGCGATCGTGATCCGTCTGTTCTTTTGCATCCATTCCATACAAAAGGGGCATTGAGAGCAATTCCTGGCTACTTAGAGCTCAAACCAGAAATGTACAACTTGGGTCTTTTAGGGTTTGATTAAAATTTCGAGAAAAAGTGAGGAGAAGTAGAAGTAGTGTAAACAAGTTTGAATTAAGCCATAAATTTTGGGGCGTAAAAATAGCGTCTCTCTCACTCTCGTCGGGGTAAAAAAAACGTATCTCGTCGGGGCCTTGTAAATTGGTAAATTCGAAAGGAAAGGATAATTCATCCCCTTTCTATTATCATTTTTAACCACCCCGTCCCTCACATTATTATAACTGAGACTTGAGGATGGGGGATTCAACATGGTGGCGAATTTCACGAGGGAACAAAATGGTCCTTTACTTTAAACACGAAGAGCTTACCGCCGACGCATGGATATAATTGACATTTTTTAAATGCAAAGTATCAATAGGATGGGGCTATTCCAGCAACCAGGAATTGCAAGTGCAATTTGAAAACAGCAATAGTTTCTTGATAATTGGCTTCATCTTCATTAAGAGTTCCCATTCTATTTTGCCCCACAAATTTGTTTATAGAGGTAATTCGTTAGGAAAGCTTGGAATTTGAATAGCAAGCAAGAAGCTGCTTGCCCTGGCCGACAGACCAGGAGCCAAAGCATTATAGTAGCAACTACTTTGCGATTCTAAACAAGGAGCTGAATAAGTCATTCGCCGGCATTTCTTATAAGGAACTTGTTAATGCTTGTTGCGGCCAGAAGGGTTGAGATCTAAGGGGGCAGCGCACATCCCGAATGTATTTATGCAGTGTGTGTGCCTCAACTCGCTAAGACGTGGCCAAAGGAGCTGCGGTTGGCATTGCGATCAGGTAACGTCGTCTTAAAACTCGCCTTTGAGCAAGTTGAGGGACCGCAGGGCGTCTTAACCGAGTTTGTATTTCGGCAAGCGCCCTGATTTCTTATACGTGGACGGCCGGGAATATGAGACGGCTCGCGGTTAAGCTCTCATATCCCTTCATCCCGTGAGCCGCATCGGAATTGACTTGTATTGGTTGGTTATGTTTAATTTAACAGCCTTACTTTTCGCCTACCAAGAAATTTTCCAACTTAACTGCCGAGCATTAATTAAACATACTTCAACTTTGTTAGTTTCGTCTTCCACGGTCAGAGATACCAAAAATGTTACTTATTCAAATAAACTCGACTATTATTAACAAAATAAAAAAAAAAGCTAAATTAGTTTTGCCTTTGTCCTATTCAATAGCGCAGCTTTTTCCCGAAAAGTCCCCAGCTTTTTTATTCCTCGCGTAATAAGTCATTTTAATTTGCAAGACGTTCGGGAAGGTGGGTGGCATAAAGGAAACGTCTGTTTGAAGCTGATAAATACACAATACGCCGGGTTAAACGTTTAATTATTCGAAGTAATGGAAGTCGTCTGCGATTTACTGAACCAGACTGACTTGTTCCGTTATTCCATTCAATTACTTCACAAATGCAGTCTATTTTTTTTTCTCTTCGTCGTCGAATCTCCTTCTTATAATTCGATTGTCCTCCACACAAATTCAAATTCGTTTGCAAATTAAAACGAGTCAGTCCATCAGAAGCAAACATTCGATCTTAAATCAATCAACGTAATAATTTACGGATTTCATTCCATTCGAAACTTGATGATGGCGGACTAAATGAAAACAAAAGCGAACCACTTCCGTAGAATATAGATACTCTCATCGATGGCTCCGAATATCTATATACATAATTAAATATGCGTCCGGAATAAACAAAGACTGCCAGGCCGCGCGTGATAAGAAATCTATACGCAGTTTTACCACACGCCGCGTAATTAGGATGGAAAGTTATAACCGAACTTTTAGCCGGAATCAAGATTTTATAATGAAATGTTTTAACATAATCCGCTGAAATAACAGAGCTCGGTTAAGCTCATTTCACAGAATATCCCGAAAAGCATTAAGTACAGAATGTCAAAATCGCAGGGAGTTATTCACCTTTGTGTCCACGGGCGGCGCAAAACTTGAAGAATAAAATAAACGAAATTTTGATTTATTAAAATAACTAAAATCACTCACTCACTTAACACCGAATTCGAACTGTGAAGAAAATTAATTGTTTCAATCACGAAAAGAAAATTCACGCAATGAGAAAATTGTAAGTGGGTGACGATCGTCACATGAGGCAATTTGAAAATTTCTGTCCGGCGCGAAGCTTCACAATGGGAAACAGTTACCGACACATGGACGCCATTTTCTCTACTTTTTCAGTGCCCCCGCCCAAGCCGAATCTAAATTTCATTTAATCGCGTTCCATTTATCTCACCTGGAGTTCAGGAAACGTTATATAAAACAATACATAGATGTTGATAACAATTAAACATGTCCTATGGCCTCACTTACATTGTGATGTAAGAAACTGGCATTTTCGCAAGTTATTAAAAGCATCGGGTAAATGAAATATAATATAACGTCACCTACACGACCACAGTTATGTAAACACACGTCTCGCAAGTCGCTTTATCAACAACTTTGGGTGGTCTTTACAATAAAATTGCATTCCAACAACAGCTGTATTTTGTATCATCAAGCAGCTGCCAAGGTAACTCTCACTCTCATTATTTGCTTTAATAATAATAATACATATTTAAGATGATTGAATTTGCCTTTTCTATGATTTTATTTTATTTGATATCATTTCTGTGTATCATACACATTGTAAAGAGTACAGTATTTTATTGAAATTCAAGGTAAATTCAGAAAGAAGTGTAACTTTAAAATTCAGTTTTTAAAGTAGTTTAGAAGTTGCTCTAAAATAAACGAACGCCTTCGAGCATATGATTTAATTTACTGGCGCCTTGACGTACAAGAATAAAGCCGCCATAAACGTCAGAGGAAATCACTTAAGCGCTATAATATTTCAGGTCAGGTGTAAGAAGCAATCGAAATGTCACCTGGCGAGGGCAATAACTCTAGCGGATGGCCAAGAACGGTCCCCATATATTTCGTTTGTTTCACCATAAATCCGCGAAATGATCGCATTCTTAGAAACTGCAAAGTGAAACTTCGGAGCAATTTGCGGGGATGTTTTCATTGTCTAGTCTCCGGAGGGCCACCGACTACGTGTTTCCGAAGAAGAGATTGCGACACAATACGCCGCCAGAAAGCTAACCTCGTTCGGCGCTTGAAATATGATGAGTTTTGCGAGAGGCAATTATTTTGTTCGACGTTCTGTTTGCATGCGAATGTTCCACAATGAGGTTTAGGTGCGTTACCAATGTTGCCATCGTTACACGACACGCTAGAGAATAACTTTGCTCAAGTAGTTACTCACGCCTTGATGATCTACTACACTAGTCCACAGGCAGAGTATTCGAAAGGGTACTGTATATGAAATTATATTTCTCATAAGGTTTTCAACAAGGCTCAATACGTATTGTATTCATGACTGAAACTTGCCTCTTATTACATTTACTTGAACGTTATATCCATTCACGATCTTTTTGCATTCTAGTAGGCCATGTTTTTTGAATGCGGGAACAAAGCTTGGCTTTTTGGAAGGGTGTGAGCTTACTCCTGCACTAGGCAAGTTGCAACGAAAATATGTGGTGGTGATGGACTCGGTGCAGTTGGACAAACCACCCACATTTTTCTGTAAAAACAGTCAAATGTAGGAGTGGTTGGTTAAACACAATGTCGAAATTGAGGGCAAAATTACAAAAAAAAAACAATTATGGGAATTAATTAAGCCTTTTAGAACAGACGGAACAACAAAATGATACGCGACTGACGTAATTTTGAAGGAGCACGGTTATGAAGTTCTTAGATTGCCTCCACACCATTGTCAATACAATCCTGCTGAGATTGCATGGGGGCAGTGCAAAGGCTTTTACAATAAGCACATAAATTCGCAACTAGTATCGAAAGATAGGGTTGCAAATTTATGGCGTGAGGCTCTTTCAAAATGTACCCCCGACATGTGGCAAAATTTTTGTAATCATTGTGAAAAATTAATTTCGGAAGACTGAACGAAACATATGGGAAATTTTTCGTTTGAAAATATTCCTCCTTTCATTATGACATTAGGAGAATCTGATTCAGAATCAGAAATTGATGATGAATCAGATTCTTCTATGGAATCAATGGAAGGGGAATAGGGAACATTTAATTTGGCATCAAAATTTTATAGTGTAGAAAACGCATGTATATCTGTAAAACTTATAAATAGACTGCGACGATCCTTTTAGCAGTCAAAACTAATAGCCACGAATATGCACAAATATAAACAGATTTGCAGAATTCTAGTGTTAGCAGAAGAATCTGATGGTGTGCGTATTGGAAGAGGTAGTGAAAGTAGACAGAATTTTAAATGAGATCTAGCTTATGGTCTTCTCGGGAAAATGATAAGATATTTTAAAATATGGCCATGGAAAAGGTTCTGAGACACCGGAAACAGCAAGAAGATCCTGCCATTTAAATACCCTCTCATATAATGCTTTTGCGTCACCTGCAGCGCACCTCTACACCATTGCCAAGCACCAAATTCGAATCCCCTTCAGAAATTCATCCCGGCCTCGAGTATTCACCCCTTCTGCGACAGCGAGGCGAAAATAGCCGCGAGGCCTATAATAAGACCATCCAGGGCCTCAGAACGACAGTTCTTTGGTCTGAACAAGTCCAAAAAAAAAACTCCTGGCTGAACAAGCCATCCTCAGGAGTTTCACGAGTCGATACACCTCTCCACCCGTTGCACAAGTAGCAAGATCCATGTAGCCACAATACTGTGCACAAGATTCTACGAAAACACAAACAAACATTCTGATATTTTACATAAATATGGCCACGGAAAAGTTCTGAGGCACTGGCAACAGCAAGATTTAAACAAAAAACTATCGAATGCAACGCGGACAAAAATTCGAGAAAATCAAAATTATTCAAGGAAGCTTCGAATTTTAAACAAAAGACAGTCGAACCAATTTAACACACGCGAACCAATTTGACACACAATTTAATAATAATCAAAAATTAAAATTTAAACAAAACACAATCGAATTTAAACAAGAAAAAATAATAATACGTGAATTTCGAAAGAATTTTTTTTTTAATTGCTAATTTTTCGATCGAAATTTAAACAAAAGACGATCGAATTCAATGCGGAAAGAAGTAAGTGTCGTTTAAGCAAAACTCCAAGGAATCGGAGTTTGGCTGAAGTTGAAACAAAAGACGATCGAACTTTGTGCAAAAAGAATTGCGAATATCAAAATTTCATCAAAATTTAAACGAAAGATGATCGAATTTAATAAAGAGCAGAATAAATTTGTCAATATCGGAAGAAAAATAAAATTGTGTCGAGAATTAAGATAGAGACGATCGAATTGAATGCGGTAAAAAAATTGAGTAAACCAAAAACATTTCAGAGAGTTTCAGGAGGTTCCTTTTTCCATTCTACTTCAAGCATTAGGAAAGAGGCATCGAGGTATTGAGAAGCGGGATTTGTAGGGGGTTAAAGGGATTAGGTTCAAAATTAATAGATGTCCTTTGATGATCTTAGTTCTCGTTTAAAATTCGATCGAATTTTTCCTTAAATAATTTTAATTTTCTCAATTTCTGTCCGCATCTTTTCTTTAAATTTCGATTCAATTTATTTTTAACATTTTCTTTCGATATTCGATTGTATTTTGTTTATACTTTCACAAATGTTCGAATTGTTTTTGTTTAAATTTCGATAAAATTGTGAATTTTTACGTTTTTTTTTTTTTTGTTTAATTCGAGTGTACCTTGTTTAAAATTCATTCAGATTCTGATTCTTTCGATTCTTCTTGAATAATTTCGATCGTTTTTTTTTGCTGTTTAAATTTCGATAAAATTGTGAATTTCAAAATTTTTCTTTCGATATTCACAATCACTTTTTGGTTTAGATTCGTTTGTATTTATTTAAATTTCGATCAGATTTTGACATTTCTGATTTCTTTTTAAATTAATCCTCAAATGTGCGCATTTGTTTCGATCGTCTTTTATTTAAAAACTCGATGATTAGATTCTAATCCTTTGGATTATTTCCTAATAAATGATTTTGATTTTCACATTTTTTATATATTTCATTCGATATTCATTTTTTTTTCGTTTGAATTCGATTGTTTTTGTTTAAATTTTATTTTCTGTTGATTTAATTTTATTCAATTTCTGTCCGCGTTAAATTCGATCGTCTTTTGTTTAAATTTCGATGAATTGTCGATTTCTAAATCTTTCATTCGATATTCCCAAATTATTTAATATGTTTTTGGTTTAAATTCGATTGTATTTTGTTTAAATTCCGGTCAGATTTTGGCGTTTCTGATTTTTATGAAATTGTTCTCGAAATTTTGGTATTTGTTTCGATCGTCTTTTGTTTAAAGTTTAATCAGATTCTGACGTAATTATCTGATTTCTTATTCCTCAAATTTTTGCCTTGGTCTCGATCGTCTTTTATTTAAAAAATCTATGATCAGATTCTAATTCTTTCTTAGGTGATTTTCACAAATTTTTATTTTTATTTTTGGTTTGAATTCGAATGAATTTTGTTTAAGTTTCGATCAGATTTTGACATTTCTGATTTTTATTAAATTGTTCCTCAAATGTTCGCATATGTTTCGATCGTTTTTTGTTTAAAAACTCGATGATCTGATTGTCAATTTTTATTTTATTTTATTTTATTTTTTCATTCGATATTCACAAATTTTTATTTTATTTTTTTTATTTAAATTCGCATTTTTTTGAAATTTCGATCAGACTTTGACATTTCTGATTTTGTTCTTTAAATTTTGGCATTCGATTCGATCGTCTTTCTTTTTAAGTTTAATCAGATTCTGACGTATTTGATTTTTCTTATTCTTCAAATTCAAAATTCGATGATCAGATTCTGAATGTCTCGAATCATTCTTAAATGATTTTCACAATTTTTTTCATTTTTGATTTAAATTCGATCGTATTTTGTTTAAGTTTCGATCAGATAATGACGTTTCCGACTTTTATTAAATTGTTCCCCAAATTGTCGCTTTCGTTTGGACCGCCTTTTGTTTAAAGTTCGATGAGATTCTAACGCATCTGATTTTTTTTTGTCTCCCGAATTGGTTTCGATCGCCTTTTGTTTCATCGACTGTCTTGCCTTTTGTCGATGATGTTGCGAAATTTTGAGGAACGAGAAAAATCAGAGACGTCTTAATCTAAACGAACGTTAAACAAAAGACGATCGAAACAAATGCGAAAATTCTGATTCTCTCGAATCATCATTTTTAATTTTTGATTTAAATTCGATTGTTCCGTTATTTAAATACCCCTTCATATAATGCTTTTGCGCCACCTGCAGCGCACCTCTACACCATTGCCAGGCACCAAACTCGAATCCCTTTCGGAATTTCATCCTGGCCTCGAGTATTCACCTCTTCTGCGACAGCGAGGCGAAAATGGCCGCGAGTCCTATAATAAGACCATCCAGGGCCTGAGAACGACAGTTCTTCGGCCTGAACAAGTCCGAAAAAAAATTCCTGGCTGAACAAGCCATCCTCACGGGTTGCATAAGCCGATACACCTCTCCACCCGCTGCACAAGTAGCAAGATCCATTTAGCCACACCACTGTGCACAAGATTCTATGAAAACACAAACAAACATTCTGTCATTATTGTTTATTATCATATCTGGAGTCACATTTGTTAATAAAGAAACACTTCTTCGCTTTGTGGCACAATTGTTGACTAAGAACACGCAAACAACACACCTCACCCCAGACTTTCTCAATGAAAAAAATAATTAATCATTAAACGTTCGTTCGAGACGTTATTTCTCGTTTTCATGGAATACTTTGTACAGCACAATCGAACTGGCAACATTGGCAGTGGCAGTTTTCAAAAACGTAACCACAAAATTAAAAACGAACGTCAATTTCTGACAAGTATATTTTTTTGTGGTACCACAAAAATGTCACCCTAACATGGCCTACTCTGAATGCAAAGAGATCGTGAATAGCTTATGTCCGTATCGTAGTGCTTCCTTGAGGTTCCCTTCAATGTGGGAACCCTTAGAATGGCATTATGACAGTACCCATTCTAAGGGGTCCCTTATTGAAGGAAGCCTCAAGGAAGCATTATGAATAATGCGGACATTATACAATCAAAATTAAAAAGTTGAATTGTGGACTAATCACTTCTGACCGCTATAACGATTAAGCAAAGCAGACAAGTTAACATCGTACCTCAAAAATAAATTGAAATTTCAATCAGCTTTGATCCATCCATACTTTCTAACGACCCTGTACATGTTTACTACTATTTTCTACATCTTGTGCCCAACATAATAATGAACGTTTCGCATGTCGGCACATAAAGTAAATCGATTTCCTGAAGCGTTACGCCTCACGCTTATCGATATTAGAGACAATACTTCGCATCTTATGATTACGGCGGGCATTACAAAGAAGGGTTGCGCCACCGTCAAAATCTCATCCGTCATCCCTCTTCATCTGGTAACCGTGGCTTTGGTGACAAATAACGGCTTTGTGTCGTGCCGACAATGGCTACTCAACTTCCGGGCACTCCGGGCGCTGATTAAATGCGAAGTAACGACATATGCTTTCTAACCCGAATATTAGAGCTTCCCGCTCACGTTCAAATTAAACCAAAACTTACTTTTTTACCATATGTGTGACAAATTTCTTTTAACGAATATTGCTTCGTTGATAAATTAAAAAAAAAAAACTGCAGCGTTATTTTCTTTTCCTACTATTTACAAAGTTTAATTCCATTAATGTACTGCGTATTATTGTCATGGCAACTATTTTTCTTTTTATGAAATTTAATGTAAACCAAGGTGGAAAGACTAATACAGAAAATGTAACGAAATTCGGATTAGTTCAGCGGTCAGGTCGACTCGGAGCGAACACGGAGGAGAGGCTAAATAATAAAATTAGTTGCGAAAGCTCTCATCCGAAACGAGAGTAAAAAACCTAGTCGGACTCACACGTTTTAACCTTATTAACCCGGCACACATCTGAAGAACAAAAAGGGAATCAAATCTCTCTCGGAGGCAAAAACAAATCCCTGAATTTAATTAATGACGTTTTGAGAAGGAATGCTTTGTACGGTCCTCGGACCCGGAGTGGTCGCCGCTGCGTTCTGCCTTTGAAAGCGTTTGTCTAAGCAATCAATTCAATTACGCCGAAGAATGATTGTGGAGCCGTTCGTTTGACATACCACATACCTCAGTGCATACTGCTGCATGCCGTCCTCGTATTTGCTTGCAGCATTAAGAACCAATTCGAATCTGATCAAATGCATACGTGAGAACTTACAGACCAGCAAATTTCATTACCAACTGATGCTGCATTGAAAATATTCAATTCACTCACAAACACCAAAGTATTAACATTTTGATAATGAAGTTTATAATAAAACGTAAAGTCTTTTCTATTTTTTTTTAGTAGAAATTTTATGCGTTGATTAAAGTATCCAGGTTTGCAGGAGACGGAGTTGTAAAATAAGGGTTAGTTAGCATCGCTCAGGGGCGGTATAAAATGCAAGGTTGACTGAAGACACAAGTGCTGCTTCGTACCAAGCGCGGCCGGGATAATAAGTCAGCAGGAATTAGCTTGCAATTCACACTGGAGAGACTCTAACCTGCAGGAGAACCACATAACAATCATACGGTACATTCCTTCGCGAGTTATCGCTAACCCCCAAACATAACATCTTGTCGCTCGTTTAATTCGGATCTTTATCACTGTATCTTAAATAAATTGGACGGTTTCCTAATAAATTCGCGTGCAAATTAAGCCGTCGTGGAATTTCCGAAAGAGTAACGAAGGGGCTCCTCCACCATTTTTGATCGCAGAAGATTTTTGAACTAAAACAAAACAACTCGTACCTTTTTTTAAACATAAGAAAAGACGTCAAAAAGAGAATCAAAAGAGAACAGGTGATTTCAGATTAAAACAAAACAACTCAGCTTTTTTTAAGCATAAGCAAATAGACGTCAAAAACAGAATCAAAATAGAACAACTCAGCTTTTTTTAAGCATGAGAAAATTGACTTCAAAAAAGTGAACTAAAAACGAAACAACTCCTAGCTTCTTTTATGCATGAGAAAATAGGAATCACACACAGTCAAGTCAAACAAATAAAACGAAATTATCCGGCGATACCTCAACGCAGGGCAATTCATATATTTTTATGGATCTGGAGTGTTTAGTTTCTCACGACCTGTTGTAGTGATTACATTCTGTCGCGTGACGGTTGACAGTTACTAGTACACCTGCACTCCTACGAAAACAAATCGCCTATTACGGCGAACCCCCAAATTAACCGCGGAGAGACGTTATTTTTTTAAATTTTACATGCCCCGCAGTCTCGTTACGTTCGATTTGATTATATGTCTGCCTTGAAAAAACCGATGTAAAATTTATCATACGGAGTGCAGAAATATTAAATTATGAAATCGTTTTTTTGAATTATTAAATTGGCTTTCCTATATTTTCAACCACGACAATAAAGTCGACTCCTATTATTAAAACAGAACCAAATATTCCAAGCGTTCGAGATTTTTTTTAACTTGCGATTGCGAAATCAAGAAAGAATGAAACTTATTAAGTAGCGAACAGGTCAGTCCTAATGCAGCGATCGGAGGTTGTCGCGATTTAAACTTTCCAAAAAAATTAAATGTTGGAAAAAATATATTATGGAGGTCACATGTCACTTAGCGACCAACAAAATCATGTCACGATGACAGATGACAAGAAACGTAAAAAGGCAAACGTCAAGAAAGTCACAATGATAAACGTCACGTAAGATACAAGGATAGACGTAAACAGGTCTGTCCTAAATGTCTATTACAGGTTTAGGAGCAAACAGGTCAATCCTAAAGCAATATTAGGTCAAACAGCGATCGCAGGATATCGCGATTTAATCTTTCCAAAAAATTAAATATTGGAAAAAATATATTGTGGAGATCACACGTTGCTTAGCGACCAACAAAATCATGTCACGATGACAGATGACAAGAAACGTAAAAAGGCAAACGTCAACAAAGTCACAATGATAAACGTCACGTAAGATACAAGGATAGACGTAAACAGGTCTGTCCTAAATGTCTATTACAGGTTTAGGAGCAAACAGGTCAATCCTAATGCAATATTAGGTCAAACAGCGATCGCAGGATATCGCGATTTAATCTTTCCAAAAAATTTAATATTGGAAAAAATATATTGTGGAGGTCACACGTTGCTTAGCGACCAGCAAAATCATGTCACGATGACAGATGACAAGAAACGTAAAAAGGCAAACGTCAAGAAAGTCACAATGATAAACGTCACGGAAGATACAAGGATAGACGTAAACAGGTCTGTCCTAAATGTCTATTACAGGTTTAGGAGCAAACAGGTCAATCCTAATGCAATATTAGGTCAAACAGCGATCGCAGGATATCGCGATTTAATCTTTCCAAAAAATTAAATATTGGAAAAAATATATTGTGGAGGTCAAACGTTGCTTAGCGACCAACAAAATCATGTCACGATGACAGATGACAAGAAACGTAAAAAGGCAAACGTCAAGAAAGTCACAATGATAAACGTCACGTAAGATACAAGGATAGACGTAAACAGGTCTGTCCTAAATGTCTATTACAGGTTTAGGAGCAAACAGGTCAATCCTAATGCAATATTAGGTCAAACAGCGATCGCAGGATATCGCGATTTAATCTTTCCAAAAAATTAAATATTGGAAAAAATATATTGTGGAGGTCAAACGTTGCTTAGCGACCAACAAAATCATGTCACGATGACAGATGACAAGAAACGTAAAAAGGCAAACGTCAAGAAAGTCACAATGATAAACGTCACGTAAGATACAAGGATAGACGTAAACAGGTCTGTCCTAAATGTCTATTACAGGTTTAGGAGCAAACAGGTCAATCCTAATGCAATATTAGGTCAAACAGCGATCGCAGGATATCGCGATTTAATCTTTCCAAAAAATTAAATATTGGAAAAAATATATTGTGGAGGTCACACGTTGCTTAGCGACCAATAAAATCAAGTCACGATGACAGATGACAAGAAACGTAAAAAGGCAAACGTCAAGAAAGTCACAATGATAAACGTCACGTAAGATACAAGGATAGACGTAAACAGGTCTGTCCTAAATGTCTATTACAGGTTTAGGAGCAAACAGGTCAATCCTAATGCAATATTAGGTCAAACAGTGATCGCAGGATAGCGCGATTTAATCTTTCCAAAAAATTAATTAAATTAGCGACCAGCAAAATCAAGTCACGATGACAGACGACAAGAAACGTCAAAAGGCAGACGTCAAGTAAGTCACAATGACAAACGTCACGTAAAATACAAGGATAGAGATAAACAGGTCTGTCCTAAATCTCTAATAGACAACGTATACTTATTGAAATACGTTTAACTCCACCCACTTTCCGCATCTTTATTCGGGTTACGTTAACCTTGACAAATACACCAACGTAAGAACCGTAACGCTACTTTTGACTTAATGCGGCTCAGAGTATCTCAGAAAGTCAGATTTTAGATCTTTGACGAAACATATTAACCTCATCTTTGGTAATTGAGTTCGTTTCTACGTTCAGATATTAATTTCCAGTAAACTAGAGTTGTTGTAATTCTAGGCACACATGACTTTCTAGGGAAGAATCTGAATTGGTAATAAGAAATGTAAATCGACTTTATACACGTACTTACCTTCAAACATTTTCATACATTTTGTAAAGATATGTTTTGACAATCATACGAACTAAACTAAACTTAACTAAAACGCTTAAAGCTGACCCTATCCGTAAACGTACTACCGATAGATTTACGTATACGTACTGTGAATACATATTCGCGGTGTTTGTCCTAAATGCCTAATATCACGATGACAGATACGGGCGAACGTCATGTTGACATCTACGTAACAGGATCACGATGACGACCGACAAAATAAATAAATAAGACCTGTCCTTAACTAAAAAACTTCACGCTGACCGTATCCGTAAACGTACTGCCGATAAATTTACGTATACGTACTATGGACACATATTCGCGGTGTTTGTCCTAAATATCTAGTATCATGATCACGTCACATTGATGTCTATGTAACAGCGTTATGTTGACGACCGTCCAAATAAATAAATAAGACCTTGGCCTTAACTGAAAAACCTAAAGCCGACCGTATCCATAAACGTACTGCCGATAGATTTACGTACACGTACTTCGTATACGTATACGCAGTGTTTGTCCTAAATGTCTAATAGCACGATGACAAATACGGACGAAACGCCACATTGACATCTACGTAACAGCGTCATGTTGACGACCGTCCAAATAAATAAATAAGACCTGGCCTTAACTAAAAGGCTTAAAGCCGACCGTATCCGTAAATGTACTGCTATCTACATTTACGTATACGTACTATGAATACGTATACGCGGTGTTTGTCCTAAATGTCTAATATCACGATGAGAGATACGAAACGTCACGTTGGTATCTACGTAACAGGATCACGATAACAACGTCAAAATAAATAAATAATAATGGCCTTAACTAAAGAGTTTAAAGGCGACCGTATCCGTAAACGTACTGCCGATAGATTTACGTATACGTACTACGAATACATAGTATAATAATACCACACTTCGGGGAAACGTTTCCGTCATTATTTGGAACAAAATATTTTCATACAATTTTGCAATCGGAGCAACTTGGAATTTGCATTAATTGAAGTCGATGTTTTTAGAAATACTGTAGCGATTTAAATCTCTGTGTCCGTGAAACAAAACGAGCGATTTAAATTTATTTATGAATGGCACACGGCTGCAAGAAGGCAATAAATCTATCGTAAACGAAAGAATTTATGAGAGGTTTTTAATTCTGCCCTTGACCGCAAGATGTGTTAAAGGTGAAAACTTTAAAAGAATGTGCATTTATTAGCGTGTGATTTCATCGCACTGACATTTATGCAAACCGTAATTACATCAAATTTGCCGAGTCTTAATAATGTACATGTAATGTCACATGATGTACACAACTTTGTATGTTGGGGTCATTCTCAATCATATTGAGAAGCTCTTCTTCTACGTTTGCAACGTGAGGTGGCCGCACCGCGCCCCTGACTCCTTGTTCAGGTAAAAGAGAGCCTGCGTCGCGTAGTCGCTGAGCTATCCTAATAAACGTATGATAATGAGGATGTCGTTCACGATTAGGAAACCGTTCCGACGTGCTGCCAATCCCCGACATTCCCGTATAACAAATGCATATCTGCGTATTCTCGAAACGTGAAATCGCTCATCGCAAACACACCAGCACACACTAATAAACTTAAAAATGAAAAGCATAAACTATACCAAATTAACGGAAATTATGCTTCGCTCCTTACTACAACGTTAATAAGAACGGACTAAATATATTTCATCATATCATCTGAGGCGCGACATTTTATGGGGCAATAAAGCAATAAACCGATTCTTTGAACGAGGGTTAAGGCAGGTTAAGAATTCTGTTCGTCCTCATCTATTGTACGTTTTAAAAATATACGATTCTCTTTTCCCTTCGTTTTTCTCAAAATTTATTCGATTAAAAAAAATACTTTTATTTCTTTTCATGATATCCACCGTCTTACACCGAGTTTGGTGGATCTTCATTGAAACAGGATGTATAGGCGGTGTTTGTCCTAAATGTCTAATATCACGATGACAGATACCGACAAAACGTCACGTTGACATCTACGTAACAGCGTCACGATGTTAACAGTCAAAATAAATAAATAAGACCGCCTTTGTAGAAGCTCTTTAATAGTGTTCTTTTACAATCAGTTTATTTAGAGCATTTAAAAAAGAAACTGTTTCTTTTTATCTGTTTAGAACTATGAAGCATGGCACTTCTCTTGATTTAGAAGACAATGACAGTTTCCTCTTAACAAACCAAGGAATAAAAACGTTGATATATTCAAAATTGTAAATTTGAGTACGTAGAAGCACAAGGACGCACCGATAATATTTAGATTGTAAATCATAGATATCTTGACAGAAACTATTGAGGATATCTGATTACCCCCTAGTAATTAAGGAGATTTTTCAGGGTAGGTGAAAGGAATTAGAGTTTGGACAATTAATTATCGTGTCGAATGTACCTTAATCCGCCGGCGGCCAAATAATACTGCTGTTAATACCATTCAAGTGCGAAGTTGGGGCAACATGACTACTAGACACAATAAATTAGAGCAAAAAGGAATCGGTAACGTCTTAATAATGAGTCCACGGGCATTCATCATAACTGGGATTCAAGTGGCTCGGCGAAGGTATAAATCTCAAGATGTCCGTAACAGGGTGTAAACAATGGAGGTGAAGAACCCGGGCCACCTAGACTACCATAAATATCTCGAATTTGTAATCTGGCACTTTGCTTAGTTCGCCTTCCGCCCGAGCGCGCACATTCCTTCTATTATCTTAGCCTTGCCTCCAACTTACACTGATTCAATATGGTGATCATTGGCATCGAAAGGTATGCGCCCTTTCATTCTGCAGCTCTCGCACTCATAAAGCATTTGGTTGCCTGCCGCTCCCGTGCGCTCAGCATGTTACCAAATGGAGTTAATTGTTAAAGCTCGAGATATGACACGTAACGAATCTATTACGAAATTAAAACGCCTTCTTCGATGAGGTAACGGGGATCGATCCCTGAAACTGCTACGCATTCATTTCAGAAATTACACACCTAGTTCTCTACCAGAACAAGTTTTCCTTTCACCGCATTTCCCCTTGCAATTAAGCGGACGTGCAGATTTCATCATTTGGAGAAACTAACTGTTTTGGTTAAAATAATTTATTATACAATTTTCACCGGACAAGAATCTACTTTAACTTAAAATATTTATAGCAAATCTTTTGTATTGCATTGAAACATTATTGTCCAAGGCTACTCAACTATAATAGATTCAAAGGCTGGCGTTTTAAATTTTGTTTGTCTTTCCCATTCGCAAATGTTTATAGTTCTACCACTGCCTAATGGAAAATACGAACAAGTGCTGTGCAACCTAATGCAAACAGCACTTACATTGGCCGAAAACTGGTCCGCAGAACACTCTTTTACAATCAATCCCTCAAAGACGGAAATGATTCTGTTCACAGAAAAGAGGAAAGTTGAAATCCGGAGAGTCCCCAAACTTTTCCAAACTGAACTAACCTTTTCAGATGAAGTCAAATATCTGAGAGTCATTTTTGACCGGAAACTGATTGGGGTAAACATGTTAATGTAAAAGTAGCAAAGACATGCGTCGCTTTTTGCCAGTGTCGCCGTGCAATGGGCGGAATTTGGGGACCATCCAAAAGGCGCCCTACGCCTGTACACTACAGTAATTAGGGACATGCTTTGCTACGGAGCGTTGATCTGGTGGCCCAGAACCCGACTATCGACAACAGCATCGGAGCTTTTGCACATACAGAGTGCTACTGGTGAGCTGAAATCCACCCCTAGAGGTCATCCTTGGCCTCCCTCCACTGAACATATATGTTGAGGGGATGGCACTGGGATCGGCCCTTAGACTACGGGCAAGAAAGGTGTGGAATAATAAAGGTTTCGGAGGTAGACACCACCTCATCCTGAAGGAGACTCTACAAGAAACTTCTCTTTTTGGGACGGTGGTCAACTCCCTCGCACCTACATATATATATTCAAGAAGCACTTCAACGTTTTCTTGAACGCTGAAGATGCACTGATGGATCTAGGACTTTGGAAGGAACAGGCGCAGGAATTTTTTCCGACGACCTGGACTTTCACATGAGCATAGTACTTGGCCAACTGATAACTGCTTTTCAAGCAGAGCTAATTGCCATCATAAAAGGAGCAAGAGCAATTCTGGATCGGGGTGTTCAGAATAAGATCGTTAGGATAGTTAGCGATAGCAGGGCGGCACTCTTGGCTCTAAGCAGCAACAAAATATCCTCAGGAATAACACTCCAATGTCACGACACACTAGAACAAGTGACCAAATTCAACACCCTGCAACTCATTTGGGTTAAAGGACACGTTGGAACATTTGGCAACGAACACGCAGACGAACTGGCTAGACAAGGTTCGGGGAGGCCTTTTTGGGGCCCCGAACTGGCCATAGCACCGTCATTAAGCCTGTTTAATGCCTTATTGAAACAAAGAATCCAGGACCGACATATCGACAGATGGGTAAATCTAGACAAGTGTCACCAAGCGGTCCCCTCGCTCAAACTGACACGATTCTGTATGCAACTACCTCGAAGAAGACTACGTCTACTCGTAGGAATACTTTCAGGACATTGCAAACTAAACAAACATATGAATCGCAGTGGTTTAGCAGACAGCCCAATTTGTAGAGGTTGTAACTTAGAGGAAGAAGCAGTTGAACATATCCTCTTGATTGCCCTGCACTCGCCTCGATCAAAAGTCCTATGCTAGGGGAGTTCTGCCTGATATGGCTGGAATTCGCAATACCCCTCTGTCAGACGTTCTTAGCTTCATTGAAAGAGTGGGATGGCTCGAAGAACGCTGTCAGTCAAACACTGCTAAACATGGAGGTAGTACAATGGGCCCAATTGTGGGCTAAGTGCATGTGAATTCTTATTCACCCCCTCACTAATCCAGAATCCATAATAGTCCTACCACTTTCTTTATGGTTCAGAGGAAAACCTGCAGGTGTAATCTAAAACTTAATGCAGAATACTCTGAATGTTATCGATAGATGGCGCCATAAGGAAACCCTAAAGAGACCATTTAAGAAACGTAGCAAACTGAGTTTAATCCTCTCCATTTAAACGGATTCACTATAGAGCTCTCCAAAGAGGTGAAATATCTAGGAATGATCCTGAATACGAAGCTCAATTGGAAAGCACACGTCGATAGATAACACAGCTTCAAAAGCAAAGGCAAGTTCTTTGGTACAACATAGGGCCTGAAACCGTGACTGCACTTATGCCTCTTTAATGTGGTGGACAAAGACCACTGAGGCAACTACGCAAAATAAACTTCAGAAATTGCATGTCTGGGAATAACATGGCCCAACAGCTGCTTTGGAAGTCTCGCTAGAAATTCCATCACTTCACTTACAGGTCCGAAAGGAAGGCAAGCTGGCTTCCTTGAGGCTAACCGGACCAGGAGACAGCACAGGTCATCTTAGAATACTGAATTTTTGGGCAGCCAGACATATTAGAAAAACCCTCAGACAAGATGACGAAAGTGTTTGACTTTTATGTACCTTTTGAAGTGGATATTAGTAGCCGTCGTATGCTTAAAAGTCAAATAGTACAGTTGGCCAACAATGTCTCACGAATTGATCAAGGATTGTAAAGAGGACAGGCCCAAAGTACCTCTCCAAAGAGGTAAAATATCTGAATCCTAAATACGAAACTCAATTGGAAGACACATGTCGATAACACAGATTCAAAGGCAACGACATCCTCTTTCGCAAGCTCTTTGGTAAAACATGTGACCTGAAACCGCGAATGCACTTATGCCTCTTTAATGTGGTGGACAAAGACCACTGTAGTAACTACGCAAAATAAACTGCATGTCTGGGAATAGCATAAGCCCAGCAGCAGCTTTGAAAGTCTTGCTAGATATTCCACCACTTCACTCACAGGTGCGGAAGGAGGGCTTCCTTGAGACTAACCCGGCCTGGGAGATCACACAGGTTATCCTAGAATACTGAATTTTTGGGCATCCAGACATATTACATAGTTGGCCAGCAATGTCTCCATCTGGTACACGGTTGGATCGAAGACTGCAAAGGGGATAGACCCAAAGTATCAGGGCATCAATAGCCTTAGATACTACCCCAACAATTATGCAAGTTGAAATACTTCCAATACATCTATGTGCCCAGGAGAGCCTGTGAAGGAACACAAAGGGCAAACTATAAAGGCATACTGCTCCTTTTCCATATGGGAATGTAAGTAATCCCTCAAGGAACCAGCTAAGGGCAACACAATTACCTAAAATAGATACCCGGTTTAGAGAATACAGAGGAGAATGATAAGGCCGACAAACTTACTCGTACTGGTTCTGAGACTTCTTCCATAGGTCCTGAACCTTGTGTGGTCCGAGTAAGACACAGTAAGAAGAGGTGGATAGAAAAGAAGAAAATATCCTATTGGAAAAATGTTCCAAGGCGAAAATATTTATTACTTATTCGCCTCAAGTGCTTCTACTTTTAACCAAGAATTAATTAAAGGCTATTGAATGTCTTTTTACTGGCCACTACCCTATGGGCTTGGCAGATTATGTGAATCAGAAATCGAAACAACCGAGCACATACTTTGCAAATGTGTGGCGCTTAAACAGTGTGAGTCTGACACCTGATGAAGTAAAAACTAAGACTCTTACGACCATTTTGCGCTGCGCTAAAAAGATACGGCTTCTAAAAATTAATTACACATAGAGTTTGAACAATTGATCAATTGAGGGTATTTAAGTGCCCTTCTACCCACCAGTACAAAATACCACATGGTTTCGGCAATGTTATTATTTAAAGTAATTAAACATTCTTAGTATTTGTAGTCGTGGACAAAGTATAGTATACGACACACTGTAATGGCTATTATTATTATTAGCATTCATTACAAGTTTCTATAGATAGTCAAGTGACTCTATCTCAAGCAGCTACTTCCGCTTGCACAGAAAGTCGCTTCAGCTTCGTTGTTTTTAATCCAATGCTATTATTTTCTTTACAGATTTACATTCGACCTAACATTACAAATGAAGGATCATAATACTTCTGCTTTAAATGTAGGCACTGTTTTTTTTTTTGCTTTGATAATTTTTAATTTTAATTTATTACAACGTATACTTTTAATATTATTGAAACATGAGGGATCATGTACGAACCTTCTTCAAAGAGGAATCTTGATAGTTTAAAAACTTTTCAAATACATACAGACTGTTTTAAATAAGAGGGTGTCGACACTCATAACATAACTGAAACGAATAGTTAAAAGACGACTATCGAAATATTTAATTAAATCATGAATCACTCTGTATCTTCAGTAATTTTTTTTATATATAAGGACAAGAAGCACGTTTTCATTTATTTCACAAATAAGAAAAAAACATGTTCGAACAATAGGTACTTATCAACAACAAAACGATTTCTATTTTTGTGAATGAAAACTCGGCCTTATAAGACGATTTGCGTTAGCTTGCCAAACAAGCGGACGCCCAAATCTATTTGTATTAATAATTAGAGCAAGTCTAAAAGTAATTACACAGTTAATGGAACTTCGCTGTACTCGGGCAAAGTTTAAATAATTACGCACAAGTCTCAAATATTTGTCGCACGATTTCTCGACGTTTCCTGCGACATAAAAGCGATACATCGCATTTATTTAATGAAACGTTCGGGAAAACGTTCGGATGTGCTTTCAGCAAGACGAGTTCACCTCGTTTCAGGAGCGCCTGGAAATGAGACCGCTGAAAACGATATAACTAGCGCCACCTAATACACGATAGCCAACCACGGATTTAATAGAAGGATTTGAGCAAGAGCGAACTGTAATTGCAATTCTCACATTGACATGAAAATTATGTTATTGTTATTATTTCGGTCTCACAGAGGTTGCAATATATACATATAAAAAAAGAATTTAAATACAAGTACAAACAAATTGCGTCCTGTTGTTTCATGAAATAAAACATTTTCCACGCAAAAAAGAATGAATAATGATGGAAAGTCCTACCTTTTTAAAGAAAATTACGTTTTCACTCGGCCTAATCGGGACACTCGTCGTCGGCGATTTTCTAATTCGAGACGTAGACGGTATCTCTAAAAGGTTTTCGATGGAATGGCTTTGTCTCTTCTGCCTGCCTGCCATTTCTCCACTGCAAGAAACAATAAAATATCTTCAAGTCTGAGTCAAGTCTCAAAGTGAAGTGTAAAATCGATACCTTATTACACAAGTTCGAAAGTAGTTGGGAAACTTTTCTAAACAATGCCGAACTGTAATATCATAGTAAACAGCTGAATACTGATTAAAATGGGCGCTCGCCGAAAGATCGAATCCCTGCTATTTTTTATTGCCCAAGTATGGAGAAGCAAAAGAAATATATAAACAAATCATTTTATGCTTTATTAAATTTTATTAAATAAATAAAGTTACTATATAATTTGTCAATGATTTAGAGAACTTGATTTTACACTAAGTATGGCCTACTCATTTGAAAATGATTTTTTTAATTATTTCGTAAACAAATTTAAGAAGTTTGATGTATTGGAAAAAGAAAATAATGTAGGGTATTAATTTTGAAGATTCAATATGTAGTCTTCAGACTACTCTTGGATTCTCGGGTTTCCAGAAATAAACTTAATGAAATATTGCACCCCAAAACGACGATACACCCTCCATGGTGCACAAATAGTAGGCGATGAACGAAATAAATATATACATTTTATGATATACCGAGTAAAGTCTCCACCATTCAGATTGTCTAGTGTCCTTGTTTTTGCAGGATTCAATAATTAGTTAAAAACCTACGTTGCGAATTGCATTACTGTTCAGGGGACTGCATTTGAATTTTAAATACAAACTGTACTACACAGGCTCATATGGGTTTTTAACGAACAGGGGATTCCCTGTTGTACACGCTTACAGCGAGAACTACGTAATGAACTGTGAAATGTATTTTTATGTCAGTTTACAGCAAAACAGATCTCAAACATTAAAAAGAAAATCACTCAATTACAAAATATAATCGGTAATGTAATATTGTTTGCATTTTTAATTTTGTTCATTAAATTTCTAAGTTCATATAATTGAATTTTTTCATATGTTTATAGATGTTTATGTTAAAATATCCTGTTATTAAAATACTCCTGTTTTTTTTATTGCGTTCTTTCGTAATAACATTTAGTTTCTTGATTTAATTTATACCTTCATTTGTAAATTCTCCCCCTCATTCTCCTTAAATTAAAAATGTTTTATACTTCTCGCGCACACGTGGCAACGTTACAGGTTTCTGTAAGTCGAACTTCGACCATTGAAATAAAGATGGCGTTGCTACGCACAACTTTACAAAATATCTGCATCCTAAATTTGAAACAAAACTTTTGGATTAAAGTAATTGGATATTTTAAAAATTTAAAGGTCCATATGCACCAAGGGATGGTCCAAACAATACTGACCAACACAACGGATTTGCGCGGATAGATGGCGCGGATGCTTGCACAGCAACAACATGTCCTTTTGGTTTCATTTGTTTTATTTATTTATTGGGAGTATTATTTAATTTTAAAATAATCACGATCAACAATCAACCCCGATTGATTATTAGATTTTTTTATTAATTAATAATGTTTCCTTTAAATTGTAAAAAGAAAATAAGTATCTCAGGTTTCCGCTTGTGCCTGTTCAATTTGTTTTTCTTCACGAATCCTTGTTTTTTCAAAATTTTAATCAAAAATAACAAAGGTGTTTACCTTCAACGTTTAAGTCTCACATTTGGAGTGAAGCTGTTATAGTCATAATCAGACTTCGGACAATAGGTGCCTTGCATCGTTACGTAATACGAAGACCAAGGAAAATTGCCGATTCATTGCGTAGCCTTGGCAACGCTCCGAAATGTCCTAAGTCTGGTCATAACCAACTTACTTTACTTAACGTACTTAAATATCGGGCGATTTTTAATTTTTTTTGTCGATTTTTGCTATGAAATTGGAATGGGTGTCGTGAAGTGACTAGTTTCTCTTGTTCTAGGGTTTATATATGGTTATGTGCACTTTGGGGCGCAGCCGTCTTGCTCCGTTGGGGCGTAGTAGACGTCTCACTCTGTTGGGGCGTAATCGTCGATTTTCGTTGAAAAATACTACACCAACAGCAGTTATGGAGGTATTGATAGACGTTCCACCACTTCCCTTACTGGTGCACAAGTAGGGCTTCCTTGAGACTAACCCGGACTAGGTGATCGCACAGGTCATCTTAGAATACAGGTATTTTTGGGTAACCAAACCTATTAGAAAAACCCTCAGACATGATGGCGAAAGTCTTTGACTTTGGCGTACCTTATGAAGTGGGTATTAGTAGCCGCCATATGGTTAAAAACCAAATAGCACAGTTGGCCAATGATGTCTCCATCTGGTATATGGTTGGATCGAAGACTGCAAAGAGGACAGGCCAAAGTACCAGGCATCAATAGCCTTAGGTAATACCCCAACAATTATGCAAGCTGAAACACTTGCAATAAATTTATGTGCCTAGGAGTGCCTGAGAAGGAACAAAACAAAAGGCTTTCCAAATACTTGGTGATCCGCCTTCTCTGTTGATGTTGTTCGGATTCCTCTCCACTTCAGTAGCTTCCCTATACAGTCTTCTCCAGTAATGTGGTTCAGTTGCTAGTTTCTCCCATTTGTCAAAGTTGATTCCATGTTTCGAGTTGTTGATCAGCTCCTGCTGATTTGTCTGAGTTTTCGTGCGTCTCGTATACCCTTGGATTTTGAAGCGTTGACGTACGATTTTTCCCTTGAAGGCAACTTCGTTGATAGTTTTTCTGGAGCGTTGAAAATTACCTTGGTATTGTGGTTGCGTAGTTTTCTTCCGATTTCGTCTGTGCAATCTTTGATGGTCGTTTCAGTTCTTTTCGTTCCTTAGGTCGTTCGTTAATGGTTGCCGTTATGTCTTTGAGTATGTGGTCATCTTGCTGTAGTGTGTTCTTGAGATGTTGGAGTTTAGCTTCCAGGTGTTCTGCATCCAAAATCATCTTAGCTCAGTGTATCAGTGTGTGTAGGATTCCTCGTTTTGTGCTGGGTGGTAATTTGAGGTAACGATTCGTGTTAATAGGTTTTCGGTAAACCTGATGATGTCCCAATGTTTGGTTTTCTATCTTCATTAGTAGCACATCCAGGAAGGGTAGTAAGGCGCCATCCTCTTCGAGTTCCATTGTGAATTGTACTTTATTGTGCTGTTTGTTGGGATGTTTCAGAAATGTCGGTAAAATGTTAGTTCCATATGTCTTCGAAGTATTTTGGTTTTAGTTTATTTGATGTGATAGCGATGTCCTCTAATGCTTCCATGATGATGTTGGCTAATACCGGTGACAGAGGTAATCCCATGTAAGCTCCCTCTCTCTGTTAGCACCATTCCTCGTCGAAAGTAAAGTATGTTGAGGAAGCACTGAGGTCTATTAGATCCATGTTAACTTGCTGTCGACGCTGTCTGATGATGTTGATAGTTTCTTCTAAAGGCACATTCGTAAACATTGATTTGATTCTTCCCCAAATTAATATCCTTGATGTTTTCGATGAAGTGAGTAGAGTTCGTGATGTTTGTCTCCGTGTTTCCTACCAGTGGTTGCAGATTCTTGGCTAGGTATTTGGCTAGTTGATGCGTGGCGGATCCCACCACTGATTTCCTTCTTTGTGTATTTTGGGGAGCCCATATAACCTTGGTGTGCTGGTGCCCGTATTGATGATGTTTCGGTATAACTCTTTAGATATTGATGACTGCTGCCGAAATTTTTCTTTCTAAAGCGGGTGTTGGATTTTTCGGCAAGTGGAATCTTGGAGCAGCACTCGCATTTTGTCTTTGTAGTTCTTGTGTTCATGGTAACTGTGGCGTTCTCTTTGCCTGCGGACATTATGGTGCGATCTTTGTCGTTCCTCAATTCCAGACGTAGTCTCCTTTCTTCTCTTGGCAAATTTGACGCAGGTGGTTTGGCTGATTTCAGAATGCGTCGAGTACTTGATGTAATCTCTTCTACTTCCTCTTCTGGTAACGTTCTGATGCATATTTCCACGGCACATATGATGTCTTCCCTTGGTATTTCTGTTGGAGTGATTGCAAAGGTTAACCCTTTTGCCAAAATTTGTTTCTCCGGTTTTTGTAGTGGTTTGGAAGCCAGATTTATAACTACTCATCTTGATCCAAAGTTAAGCTCTGTGGTTTGGTTTCTTGGTGAAGCTGCTCCTTCTATTTCTTGGTAGCCGTTCCAGCTTGATGTCTGGCCTTGTCTGTGGTTAGGCGGTCGATGGTTGCCCACATCTCGTTGTTCAGGATATTGCTCAGGTGCAAGTGTATTCTGCATAAACTCCCTTAGTAAGGCGTCGTTTGCTCGTTTGAAGATCCTTCTAGCGCTGGGCGTCTTGATGTGGTGTTTAATTCTAAGGAACTGCTGCGTTGTCTTCTGGTTTCTTCATCTGCCAGTTGGCTCAGCATTCTTGACTTGTTTAGGCGTAGATCTTCCGGTCTCTTCGTTAGTGTAAACTTTTCCTCCCCGTGCATTAACAATTTTTGGACCTGTTTTTTTAGTTATAGTTTTAACCTTGGAAATGTATGAAGTGGAAGGAAAAAACAAAATGTTGATAAACACAGAAATGAGTGAAATTCAAAAGAAAAAAAAGATTATGAATGATGAAAAATTAGGATAAGGCAAGAGTCAAGCACGTACGTAATTATTATTATTATCATTAATTTTGTGTTGATCGTCCTTTATAAACGAATGTTGTCCATTGTTTTTTGTTTTTTGCCAATTTCTTTGCTTCTTCGCGTGATTTTCCCCTCTTTTCCAAAATTGTTACCATATCGTCATCCCAGCTCTTCCTCTCGTTCTTCGGGCGCTCATTCTTGCCTCCCTTATCTTGCATTTTGTTGGTCTACTATCTGTTAAGTGTCCGAACCATTTCAGTTTCTGTTTTTCAGTTTTATCCAATTTGGTTTCTGTTTCCAATACTTTTCTCGTTTCTTAAACGTTCTCTCTTTATTCTCCTCAGGTCTCTCATTTCCATTGCTTGTGTGCTCTGCGTGTAGGTCAGTTTGTCTGTTTCCCAAAAATGTTCTAGATAACGAATGGTACAATTCTATGTTTTTTTTTCCTTCTCTGTGCATTTTTACTGTTTACTTTAGGTATTTCGAAGTCTTTTTCACACATATATCATTAGATCACCTGCAAAGGCACACGCTGACAGCTCTATTGGTTTTAGTTTGTTTTAGAGGCTTTTAACACGTCATCCGCAATTATTATAAACAGTAGGGGAGTCAGTACGCCTCCTTGTCCGGGATTCCAAGTTGTTTTTCTTAACATAACAACTACTTCTGTGGTACATACTTTTTATTCTTTGCCTTAATGTGAAGGGAACTCCTCTCTGGGCTAAAGTGCTAAACTGTATAATAATTTCTGCGGCACTCTATAAAACACCTTTTATTTGTCTATAAAGGCCTGAGCGTTTAATTCTTGTCTTCTCTATTAATATATATATATCACTTACTTTTTGTCTTTAGTACTTATGTACTCATTTCCGTTACATAATATATTCAAGCGAGGGAATCCTCCTAAAAATATCCACGAGAGAAGGACGGAGGTCTATAACCATGATTGCCAATTATATTTTCAAATCAAATTTTGGTCAAAGCAGTTTCGTTGCAAGAGGTGGAAGGCTACTTTCACAAATTATTACTGGCGAGGGACCCAACGACAAAACACGAATCTATGCAGCTTCTCCACTCCTATACGAAGGCACTGTAGTACTGCAGGAAAATTGATGGGTATGTTTTTTTTTTGGATAGTGAGGATGTCATACTAATTGAATATATGCCAAGAGGCAAAAGTTTACCGAAGGACACTTCAAATATAAGAAAGCTCTTGCATATTAAGCTCTGCAAACTTGCACGACAAAATGCCTAAAGTAAGAGAAGTTATCGACGCCACTGGCTTTATTGGACCATGCATCTTCCATACGGTCCATATTTGTCATCCTCCGACTATTACCTATTTTGAGAGCTTAAAAAGAACCGATTTTCTTCAGGTCAGGATCTAAAAGATGCTGTAGACAGTTTTTCTGTGGAGCTTTCAAAATTTTCTTTTAATTGGGTTAGAACGACTGGAGGAAAAAGTGGCACAAATGCGTGGACTTAAATGGAGAATGTATTGACTTCATGACTGGTGGTAATGTATTTTATATATTGTTGCAAAGTGCGTCATTAAAATTTAAATTCGTAACACACTATTTAGTTTGTTCTACGTCATTGCTTCTAAAGGAAAATACATTTTTATTTTGCACTTATTCGTGACCGTCAACCTATGGCTTCGCATTCGACATGCGACATGTCATGTAAGAAACACGCGAATTAAATGATAAAAAATGAACACTAATCCAGATTTGAATCCAATAAATCTAGCAGAATTAAATTCTTTATTTATCCCTTTACGTATTCGTCGTGAAAATCACAGTTGCGAACGTGTGCCCATATTTGATTATTTATGAGATATCTAATTGAGTGATTCTAAAATTAATATGATCACGCGTTTAGCGAACAAATTGCCATCGGTTTTATTTCCGAATTGATGACTAGAGAGTAAACAGAATTACCTCATCCGTCCTGAAACCAAGGTAAACACACGGCTGCGAGAGAAAGAACGAGCACAAAAAGTTCGCCGGTGCCAGCAAGACGGGAAAAGTTTAAAAGTTGGCCCCGCTCGTATATTACGGAAAATAGGGGCGGCATGAGAATAAAATACTAAAGATGCTCCAAAGGATCTAGTTAATATTAAAGATTAAGCACATTTTAATTTCTAGCCTGCGAGTCTTATAAAAATGGAAATTTCACTTCGGAACTTGACGTAAGTGCGCACAAATAACATTACGTGCAACGTTTTAGGCTCGAAACGAAATTATCTTGTCCTAATATTTTTTTTTCAACATAATATACTGAGAAGATCGTCTCAATAAGGGAACGAAATCTGTTTCATTGTCCAATGTTAATTTTACAAAATATCAACCACAAACGGAAAGCTTTCCACTAAAAGATTCAAAACCGTTTGCCAGACTGAAAACGCGTTCCGAATGTCCGTCCGTTACACTAGAACGAAGCGGTAATAATATTCGTTATTGATTAAGCTTTGAGAGGCGGAATCGGTTGAGATTTGCCGTCAGTCCTCGCAGATTCGAGTGCACCGTTCCGTCCAAAGTATTGCGCCGCATTTATTTATGCTGGCTGAACTGCAAGGTCGATAAAACCTAGACGAATGTTTCTCACGTTGTTGCTCTAGGAAACTCAACTTCCGCAAGCCAAATTGATAAACGTAGGTAGACGCAAAATTATCCCCAACCAAATTAACAAGATGTCTGAGACCCTAACAAGCCTGACGTATGGGAATTGTACAGTATTTATTTTCCCTAACGTAATTGTGATTCTCATCTAGTTACAATTGGAATTTTTTAACCACCTTGAATTAGCTAGTTCCGTCAATAAGTATAATAAATCAGTCAAATTGATAATTATTATAATTTAGTAAAGCGATTCAAATGTATACACTATCATTATTGAAGCTTAGGTCCGACCTGGACGTGTAGCAAATGGGGAATGGCAATATTCCATTCCACTTTCGACTTGGGTTTCCGAACAAAATTGTTGAAGAAACTGCGTTACACCAATAGGTTCACCAAATTATCGAGAAATTCCACAGAACGGGAAGCGTGATGAAGGGGAAATCCATTGGAAGGCCCCAAAATGTTCTAAATGTCGTCGACCAAGTGGAAGAGCTCGTTGCAGAAAATCCGCATTCCTCAACACGTCGTATTTCTGCTCAAACAAGTGTGCCCCACACCACCGTTAGAACAATTCAGAAGCTTCATTTACACATGCATCCATACAATGTGCCTGTAGTCCAAGGAATCTTGCCAAGAGATCACAACTGTCGAATGGAGTATTGCATCTTTTTCTAAGAAAACTTAAACAACGACGACGTTCTCGATCTAAGTCTCTTCATGGATGAAGCTTGGTTCCATTTAAGTGACTATGTAAACAAACCAAATTACCGAACATGTCTGTTGTTAATCTCCACAATTTCCTCGAGGCTCTTTTACATCATGCTAAGATAAGAATATCGTCAGCTGTACTCCCCCGCCATAGAATCATAGGGCCAATATTCTTCGACGATGCAGTCAATGGGGAAGAATTCCTGACCCCATTTTTAGAGCAGGTGCATCCCGATGAATTTGAAAATGGTTACTCTCAGCTCATACTGCTCGAGAAAATTTGGAATTTCTTGAAGAGTTTTCCCTTGGCCGACTTGCAAGCAGGGAATCTTGGTTAGCAAGATCACCAGACCTCACCCCGTTAGACTTCTCCATATTTGGCTTTCTTAAAAATGCGGACTGGTAAAAAAGCAAGAATAATTTGCAAGAACTGACGCCAAGGATCGCATTAAAATGCAACAAAATGACGATGGCTATATTACAGCACATTTTTAATAATGTGAAACGTGTAGTTATAGGCATGCAGCAAAACGGTGACCACTTTCAACACTTGCTGTGACTTACTTTCGTTGGTTTTCTTTTCAATTGCAAACTTAACTCACCCCTTCGCAATAAATCACATTTTGAATTTCGATGTATATTTTGATATTGGGGTATTGCCCTTCCTCATTCTCGTAGAGTGGCACTTCATATTTTTACATGGGCAATGCATGAGAACGTTTTGTCCCACTCAGGTACCTTCCAGCATTGCCAATTTGAATCTTTGAGGCTTTAATAATTTAAAACTTGTGTTAATTTAAAGTAAAAGTTTCATAAAGATTTGAAGGGATGGAGAGCTTCAAGCCTCTTCACAAGAAAGGTTTAACGTCCAAAGATATTCATGAAGAGATGTCGATAGTTTTCATTCGTATTAGGACTACCAGTTAGTGAAGAATTGGCTACTGGTCGTCCACTCAAGAAAATGTTGATTCTGTGTGTGATTTGTTCAAGAAAGATCGTCCTTTGGTCACTAGGTGTTTAGCAGAAATAATAGGCATTTCAGAGAGTACAATTGGAACCATATTAAGTGCATAAGGGTTGATACTTGAACGAAAACGAGATTGGTCTTGTTTACCCACAATCCAGAAAGCTTTTTTGATCGCTTTGTCAAAGTCGATGAAACGTGGGTTCACCACTTCGAACCCGATTTTAAACTACAAAGCAGGGAATGGTGACAACCACCTCAGAAATTTAGTTTTAATGATTGATTAGCTGGAACGTGATCACACAAACACGGATCATTGTTACGCCAAGGTTCATTACTAAGCTTTGTGATTTTGCATTAAAGAAAAACGAAGAGGAAAATTGCCGCAAGGAAACCTCTTTCACCAGGACAAGCTCCAGTTCATAAAAGCCTCGTTTCTTCGAACGCCACTCATGATTCCAGTTTCGAATTGATGACGCACCTGACCTAGCTTCTACCTACTGATTTTTATTTATATTTACAATTGAAGGAACAAATCCGGGGAAAAGAATCTTGAAAGAAGAAAAAGGAAACCTTTGGGTCTTTAGGAACAATCTACGCTAATTATTATAAGTATCGATCGCTCGGTATAATGCAGAAAGATGTCTCAATTTTGTTCACATTTTCATATAGGCCAAAATCCTAAAAATATCGCATTAAATTTTCGTTGATCTGTGTTATCTCAGTAATCAAAAATTCATATCCAAATTAACTGAATTGTGGAAGAATTTTTTAAGAAAAAAAATTACTTTACGAAAGTAGTTCAATAAAATCTATATATATTTATGCCATTGTAATCAGCTCACTGCGGCGCATCCAAATATCTAAAAATATATAGGGTGTTTCATTTAAAAAAAAATTGGTTTTCACGAACTGCCATTTTTCTGATCACTTTGTATAATTGAAAATAATTTTACAATTTGCCGCGTATTATCTAGTATAAATTTCTTTATCGATTTTTTTCTTAATTTTTTTGCCCTAGGCTTTATAAAAGAAATACGCATCGTTGGGCCACCCGTACGTGCCATTGAAGATCTATCAAACTTTGACAGCTGCAAAAGCTCTTTTAAAAAACTTAAAATTCTAACATTACCATGTACCAACATACATTTTGCAACAAATTTTGTATACAAAAAAACTCAGACATGAATACAACACTAGGTCAACAGCGCATAACTACTCCATCAGAACTGGCATGGATTTAACAGTCCCATTCCACAGACTCCCTACATCCGATCCTATTTCTATTGGCGCGACCCTGTACAATAAGCTTCCCAAACATTGGAGAGATATTAAAACCCTGGAATCGAAGATAAAGCTACACTTGATGCAAAACGCATTTTATACCATCGAAGAGTTCCTTCAAGCACCAGTTTAAATTTATTGTAATTTCAATTTTACATGTACAATGAGAGCAACAATGATTGACACGTGTGAAGTTGCAGTTGTTCCAACCTTATATCGAAAATGTGTTCCACTTATCAATATTGTACCAATATTTACTTCCATGCATGTCAAACGCAAGTGTGATTGACCTTTCAGTAGCGCACATACGTACATACAAGTTCTCCCTGGTTTTAGTCAATTTGTGTTTTCTTTTGTAATAACAAAGTCTTTCTTAAGGCTCTGTTTTAGTTGTCTAACTAATCTGGTACGTAAAACTGTTATAAACAATGTAGAAAAAAATCTTATATGTGCTTTATTTTTAGTTTAAAATGTTTACTGAAGAACATAATAAGTTTATCTTAGAAGCGTATTTTCGGTCTGGTGAAAGGGATCAGGATGGTAATTGGCAGTATTCATTCATGTCTTGCTTTCATCAGTTTCAAGAAGCTTATCATGATGAAGATATTACACAAGATGCGTTCCGTCAACATGCTCACCGTATTGTAGATCGGTTCCGTGAGACAGGCAGTGTATGTAAAGGAAAATCCTCTGGTAGACCTAAAGTACTAACGGAAGAAGTTGTAGAAGACATCAGGCAAAGAATGTTACAGTCCTAAAAAACCCATACGAAAACTGTCCCTTCAAACAGGTATTTCAAATTTTTGAGTTTTGTTGTCATGCATACTCTAATGCATTATTTCAGGTGTATCTTATGGCTCTTGTCGCACTGCTTTGAAGAAAGACTTACATATGAAGCCATATAAAGTAAGTGTTGTACAAGAACTTTTGCCTCCAGATTTTCAGATCATAGTGAATTATTGCAACTGGTTCAAAAGACATTTAAATGATGACAATATTCTTAATTTAACGTTCTTTAGTGACGAGGCATGGTTCCATTTGGATGGTTACATTAATTCTCAGAATTATCGTGTGTGGGCAACAGAAAATCCACATGAACTTCACGAAAGAGGTCTGCATCCTGTTAAAGTTGGTGTGTGGATTGCAATGTCACGAAGAAGAATTATTGGTCCCATCTTCTTTTACAATAATATAAATGCCCAAAATTATCAGCAGCAACTATTACGTCCTTTTATTGAACAATTGCATGATGATGAATTACAGTACGGCTACTTCCAACAAGATAGTGCAACAGCCCATACAGCAGGTGCTACGTTGGAATATTTACGTGAATTTTTTGATAATCGCATAATTAGCAGACATCTTTGGCCACCAAGATCACCAGACTTAACACCATTAGACTATATTTCATGTTTGGTTATTTAAAAAACCGAATTAGAAATCGTATACATACTGTAGAAGAACTGGAGCAAGCTTTGAATAATGAAATAAATTCAATAACACCACAAATTCTTCAAAATGTTTTTAACAATATGAAAACTAGGATTAATTTGTGCTTAGAGTTTAATGGGGAACACTTTCAACATTTTTTGTAATTATTAATGAATGTGTTTCTGAGTAAGTGCATTTCAAGTATGTGGTTTATTTTTAGTGTTGTTTAAATAGTGTTTCTACTAAATATTTTTGCATGGGTAAATTGTGCTGCTCTTTATGTCTACAAATTAATGTGCAATATTTTCAACTTTATATTGATTTACGTATGTATTTTTCATTACTTGATTGATTTTATTATGTTGTAATTCCTTAAACAGTGTGTTTAATTTAATGTTTCTTGAGTGTATTATTTTAAGAAAGAGAATTGAAAGCACGAAAGAAAGCATGTACAGAATTTTTTGCGAAATAAATTTGGAGCTTTGATTTAATTTAAATGCAATAAGGAATCCATAGACATTTTCAATTAATAACAATATTAATTTTAATTTAATTCCGCTTTATTCATTGAATTTGGTCGTTTTGACAAATCACAAGTCAAAAGATGACGTAAAAATTTTTAAGAACGCCACTGAATGTAGTTATGGTTAATGTAAATACATAGTATGCGGCAAATACCCTATTGGTATGGAACGGCACACGTCTGCCATTTTTGCTCTCCCTGTATATGTTTGGACGTAAGTATTGTATACTTCAATAAAGGATTTGATTTGAGCTTACGTGAGGCGGAGAATCGGTGAAGAATACCTTCCGGAATGCGTGGTACCAACAGTGAAACACTGAGCCGACAGTGTAGGTGAAATGTTTGTTTGTGAAGGTCGAATGAACTCCCACACTTACATAAACTATTGGAAACGACATTGCGGCAATCATTTTCCAAGATGGGGTAATACGAATATGGATGAAATGCTGTATCAACCCCGCCACAAATCTGCAGTTACCATGAAGTGGTTTCAAGAAAACAATATTAACCTCCTGGATTGGGCTGCCCAATCCCCAGATCTAAATCCCATAGAATATTTGTGTGGGATTCTAAAGCGTAACATTAGAAAGCATCCAATTACGAGGTCTGACCAATAAGTAATGAGACTGATCTTTTAGGTCTATTCGCGTTTGTGGTAACACTGCGAACCTGAAACTTCGGTCGGTTAATCTCCCATCCCTCCTCTATCGATACATGTGCTCGCGACTTTCGTACGTTCGTTAGTCCTCCAGCTGTGTTGTGTTTTCGACAACGTGTTTGTGAGGCGTGTCACGAATATTGAACAGCAAAGAAATCGTGCACAAAGAGTTTGTACCACCTGGGCAGACCGTCAACCAACATTTCTACCTGAAAGTACTCGATCGGCTGCGCAAACGAGTCATTAGAGATTGCCAAAACGTAGATCCTTCATCGTGACAATGTTCCATGCCATCGTGCCTTCAGTGTGTCGCAGTTTTTGACCTCTAAAAAGATCGCAGTGTTGTCGCAAGCGCCCTATTCGCCGGATATGTCACCCTGTGACTCCTTCTTGTTCCCCTAAACAAAATTGGCCGTGAAAGGAACGCATTTTGAGTCCATAACCGACATCCAGACCGCCTTGACGAGGGTACTCCAGGACATTCCAGTCCAAGCCTTCCAGAAATGTTACAAAAGCTGGAAGAAACGTTGGAACCAGTGTATAGTTGTGGGAGGAGAGTACTTTGAAGGGCATCACATCAATGTACCTTAATTTTTAAATATACGTATTTTATGGACTTAGTCTCATTACTTATTGGTCAGACCTCGTACATCTAAAGCAATTTTAAAAAACGTGTTATTGAAAGAATGGAATATTACCGCAGAGAAATGTCATAAACTTACAAGTACTCTGCCGAAAAGAATAGCGGCAGTGATTAAGGCTAGAGGTGGCCCAACAAAATACTAATTACTTTAATAAATTATTATTATTTTGTACCTAGAATATTTTATTTTTCCCCACTCCAACATATTTTCATGATATAGGAGTTAATGCAAGGTGCCTAATACTTTTGGCCAAGGCTGTATTGTGAAGTAAATTTGGATATCATTCACTATTATCAATCAGAAGAAAAAGTCCCCTCGTATATACTACACTACGTTTCAAGAGAGTAAACAAATTATGTCATCAAAAATAGTATAAAAGCAGAACGTGTAACATGGCAAATTTTATTTAATATTTTCGAGTTTTTTTTCAGGAATTTTCAGCAATGTGTAAATTATAAGAAATTATACGCGGCCCCGTTAAAAAAATATGACTCCGTTCGCCAGCAATTTCATTTCAACCTGCACCGGCAAGCTTAGTCTCGTGCGGCACTGAAAAAACTTTCAAACAAACTTTTCCCGAGTTTCCGAGGGAGAGTCATAAAACAGTGGCGGACCCGACTACAATAAAACCGAAACGCGATTTCCACCCTCTCTGTCTAACAGGTGGCAAGACGAGGACGGTGAAAATATTTTTTCCTCGCTTCCGAATATTTAATTCCGTCTAAATTTAAGGCGCGCTATATTTAGACGAGAATTAAATGCACCTACTGTAATATGCACATCGATTTTGGTTTGGCAAATTCTTTTTGGGTTATGTAAAGTGCAGATTAAAAAAAAAAAAAAAACTAAAAACAAAAGAAAACCCAAAACAAATGCTAAGTAATTACGGGAAAACTTGGGAATAGGAAACTTGGGAACGGGAAAAGGAAATTGTAAAGTGGAGGGGGGAAGGGAGCAAGCATGCACATGACATTATAAACACATCCAGTGATTCATCTCAATATAGTAAACCCGGAATAATTTTACTGTACGTAATCGCACGTCAACAAAAGACCTAACCTAACAAACTGAAAGCACAACATAACAAACACGCTTCCAACTGAACGACATAACTTTAAAACTATGCACAAACCTTTAAATAAAACACTTGCGTTGACCGCGAACTTATTTAAAGAACTGCAGGATATCACTTGTTAAAATCCTTCATACTTTTATAAGTTGCTCGAAGTTAGTTAAAGAGAAGGGGTAGTAAAAGCATATAAAAAACTTTTAGACCCCGGACTCTTACGAGCATGATCCAATATGGAAGTACTTAGTTATAAAATAGTCTGTTGCGCAGCCGACAAACAAAATCAATAATCGCACGACTACGCTTATATTGTTCTTTATACTTTTCACATGTCACTTAGGAAGAGTTTCAACACCCGAAACGTACCAAAAACACCAATCTCACACAATCCACACACCCGATCGCCAATAAATTATCGAATTAAACGCTTAACCGAAGCCTATAAACTGGCGCGCTAATAATAAACTTTCCAAAGTTTTTTTGTATCCATGTTGCATGCAGGTTCGAAGCGGAATAAGGCAGATGCGCTCCGCCACGTAGTTCCGCTCCTTAAATTTTTAGGGGTACAACTTTTTTTCATAAAACGACCGAAAGCTTCGGGTAAAAAGTGTATTCAAAGTGCAGAACTTTTGTGCGATATGCCGTGCTTGCAAAACTTTGTTGTTCGCGCAAGCGCCCGCCGGATTAAAATAAATAGGTTTCTCTTTATTTATATCCCGTTTATTATGTCAACTAAATTAAGATCGCATTTTGTTTTACCTTTAACAGCACTATTTCAACATCACTTGCGAACGTGGAAAATAAAAAGAGGGAAAACTTCCGCTGAATTTTGTTCCCGAGTCCGGGGTTATTTACGTTGCGACGTTAAATTCTATTTTTAAACGTCCGATATTTTAATGTCATTGTAAATCAATAGCAAAAGCAAATGTAAATGCAACGAAAACATCTGTTTTCTTTCGGCGGTTCAACAGGGAGATTTTGTTTTCCTAACTCCATTTTTTAGGTACTGACACACCAAATGATTGTGTGCGGGGAAACCCCTGCGGTTTTTATATTTTCAATGTTTTTTCTCGACATTTTCAATAACAACTGCCAATACTTAAACAACGATGTTGCTCTATGTTGTTTTATACAAAAGTTTATTAAAGTACCAAAGTCCGGGGAATTTTTCGAAAACGGTTTGCGCGCGCTCCTCCGAGCACCGAAAACGTCTGAAACTCCGATCCTTTTTATCTAAAATGTCAGGGCAAACCAAAAACCGTCGGAAACCATATTCCGATAAGTTAAGAATTGAAGGAGTTAGAACTATGGATACTGATACCCGATAATATTGTTATTTGGTACCCGGGTAGTTATCCATTACCCGATAACTACCGATCTACCCAATAAGCAAGAAATAACTATTTGGAAATCTATCATAAAAAGTATCCTAAATTAAGTTTATTTTTATTGACGAATAAATGGATTGCGTTTGTTGATGTAATGTAGGTTACTTAGCGAGTATTGGGTATAAGGTATCGGGTAGTTATCGGGTACAAGAAATACAATGTTTGTAGAGTTATTCTTGTTTTTTTTTTATTAACTGTGAAGGATAATTTATTTGGAGCATCATATTTCTATATGGATACTTATGATATCCACAGGTAGTTATCGGGGGAATATTTCGAACACGGTTTGAGCGCACTCCTCCGAGCACCTCAACCGAAAACTTTTTATCTAAAATGTCGGGCAAACCAAAAATCGTCGGAAACCATTTTCCGATAAGTTAATAATCGAAGGGGTAGAACCAGGGATACCAATAACCGAAAATTTTATTACTTGGTACCCGGGTAGTTATCCGTTACCCGATAATTACTGAGCTACCTAATAAGCATGAAATAACTGTTTGGAAATCTGTTATAAAAAGTATCCTAGTTTAAGTTTATTGTTACTAACGTTGTTTGTTGATGTAATGAAGGTTACCTAGCGAGTATTGGGTATGAGGTATCGAGTAGTTATCGGGTATCGGATATTCAACAAAGGAAACTGCTTCCTCTTTATGAATATCCGTTACCCGATAATTAGGCGATACTCGGTAAGTACCCGACCACTGAGTGATCCTTCCTTTAAATTTACTAAAAAAATATATATTTGTAGTGTTATTCTTGTTTTTTTTTTAAATTTACTGTGAAGGATAATTTATTTATATTTACTTCAGATACTTCTATGGCAGATTTTCAAATTGTTTTACCCGATACTTACGGTATCCACAGGTAGTTATCGGGTATTCAAACTTCGGGGAATTTTTCGAATATGGTTTGCGCCGCAACCGAAAACGTCGGAAACTTCAATCCCTTTTATCTAAAATGTCGGGACAAACGAAAAATCATTGGAAACCATTTTCCGATAAGTTAAGAATGGAAGGGGTTAGAACTAGGGATACTAATACCCGATAATTTTATTACTTGGTACCCGGGTAGTTATCCATTACCCGATAACTACCGGGCATAAAATAACTATGTGGAAATCTATCGTAAAAAGTATCCTAGTTTAAGTTTATTGTTATTAACGAATAAAAGGACGATGTTTCTTGATGTAATGAAGGTTAATTACTGAGCATTGGGTATGAGGTATCGGGTAGTTATCGGGTATTGTATATTCGTAGAAGGAAACTGCTTCCCCTTTATGAATATCCGTTACCCGATAATTAGGCGATACTCGGTAAATACCCGACCACTGACTGACCCTTCCTTTAAATTTAAATTGTTAAAAAATAATAATAATAATTTTCGAATACGATTTGCGCGTGCTTCTCCGAGCACCGCAACCGAAAACGTCCGAAACTCCGATACTTTTTATCTAAAATGTCGGGGAAATTCGGACGCTCCATCGAAATTCAGCTGTCAAAAAAATAATAAGTTAAGAATTGAAGGGGTAAAACCAGGGATACCAATACCCTATAGTTTTGTTACTTGGTACCCGATAACTACCGGGCTACCCAATACGCATGAAATAACCTTGTGGAAATCTATTGTAAAAAGTATCCTAGTTTTAAAAGTTTACTTTTATTAATGATAAAAAGACGATGTTTGTTGATGTAATGAAGGTTACTTACCGAATATTGGGTATGACGTATCGGCTAGTTATCGGGTATCGGTTATTCATAAAAGGGAACTGCTTCCCTTTATGAATACCCGTAACCCGATAATTAGGTGATACTCGGTAAGTACCCGACCACTGAGTGACCCTTTCTTTAAATTTACTCAAAAATAAATATCTGTAGTGTTATTCTTGTATTTTTTTTTAATTTACTGTGAAGGATAATTTGTTTGGAGCATCCATTACTTACGATACTTCTATGGCAGATTTTCAAATTGTTTTACCCGATACTTACGGTATCCACAGGTAGTTATCGGGTATTCAAAATTCGGGGAATTTTTCGAATACAGTCTGCGCGCGCTCCTTCGAGCACCGCAACCGAAAACGTCGTAATCTCCGATCCTTTTTACCTAAAATGTCGGGGCAATTCGAGCGCTCCGACGAAATTCAGATGTCAAAAAAAAATTCGCCCCGTCGGAAACCATTTTCCGATAAGTTAAGAATTGAAGGGGTAGAACCAGGGATACTAATACCCGATAATTTTGTTACTTGATACCCGGGTAGTTATCCGTTACCCGATAAAAACCGGGCTACCCGATAAGCATGAAATAACTATGTGGAAAAAGTATCCTAGTTTAAGTTTATTTTTATGGACGAATAAAAGGAGCATCAGATACTTCTATGATAGATTTTCAAATTGTTATACTCGATACTTATCGGGTATCCAAGTAGTTATCGGGTATCAGTGTAAGAACCCGAAAATGCTGTAAGGAAAATTGAAAAGCTATAACAGTTCCCACGTAAACAATTGAAACACAAGAGACTATACCTTAGCAAATTCGCAAGCTGTCTTCATCGAAAACGCTGATTCAACAAATTCGTACTTTCTCTGCTGAGTCGACAAGTGGAAACAAAGACAGAGTCTTTCGTATATATTGCACGTCTGAATTGGTAAAAACCAAAGTCCCTAGATTACCAAAGTAACGCGAACTTCCACCATTGTGGCTCCAAAAATTTTGGCGCCAAATTTTAAAATAAGTCAAAGAAATTGTCTTCCTTTGTGAGAGATGGCGCAAAGAACAAGTTTCAGTACTTGGTGATAGATGGTGCTAGTAATATGGGAAAACATTGGGTTACGTGGTGATAGGTGGCGCCAGCAACAAAGAAGATAATAGATGTTTCTAGCTGAAAATCCACAATTTACAGGAACGCCTTCTACTTTGCTTTGAGTTTTCGTTAATTTTTTCAAAAATCACTCATGCAGCTAGTGAAGTTTCTACGAGCCGAGGAACAAGAAAGAAATTGCCTTCCTTTGTGAGAGATGGCGCAAAGAACAAGTTTCAGTACTTGGTGATAGATGGTGCTAGTAACGTAGAAAAACATTGAGTTACTTGGTGATAGGTGGCACCAGCAAGAAAGAGATAACAGATGTTCCTAGTTCAAAATCCACAATTTACAGGAACTTGAAACAAAAAAGGCGCACTCAATAAATATTGCGTTATCATTTCTTCCGAATTACTCTTCTCATTCCCTTATTGATCGCCTTCTACTTTGCTTGGATTTTTCGTTTATTTACTTCTTTCAAAAATCACTCGTTGTAGCCGGAAGTGTTTCTACGAGCCAAGGAACAAGAAAGAAATTGACCTACTTTGTGAGAGATGGCGCAAGTTTTATTACTTGGTGATAGATGGTGCTAGTAATATGGGCAAACATTGAGTTACTTGGTGATAGGTGGCGCCAGATGACAGATGTTCCTAAAGTCCCTAGATTACCAAAGTAACGCGAACTTCCACCATTGTGGCTCCAAAAAATTTGGCGCCAAATTTTAAAATAAGTAAAAAGTAAAAAAAAAATGATTCATACACATATGCACCCACATACATAGGTGCTTTCACATGCACCGGGCCATCTCTAGCACAAACCAATATCCACCTCACAAATAACTGATCGAGGGCATAGATCCTTTCTATTTACAAACTTACACCAAATTTCTCTTCGCTTCTCTTCTTTTGAAATTCGGTATAATTAAAATCCCTTTTCAAATCTATTTTTACATAAGACCACACAACAGCCCGGCATATTTCGAAATAGAGCTGTGAAAATACGATTGTCACTTTGAAATGGTGACAGTTATACGAACGACGTCGCCATTGTGGTTCCATTGGCTTTACTTATCGCGTTACTTTGGTAATCTAGGGACTTTAGTAAAAACGAGACTTGTGCGCCATCTAGTGGTGGCTATTTTTTGTTTAGAAGCTCCGCACGGACAGAGAAATTCGAATTTGGTTGACTCAAGTGACGACGCCCCTCACTAAATTCTTTGGTAAGGAAGTTTTCAAAAGCCATCGCGAGGAGAAAAATGGCAATTCCTTTTGTGTTTGTTTTTCGGTAGAAAGTCCCCAATTAGACTCCACGCGATGTTGTTGATTTTCTGATTTTCACATTCAACATCAGTTACTTCAGATACTTCTATGATAGATTTTCAATTGTTGTACTCGATACTTATCGGGTATCCAGGTAGTTATCGGGTATCAGTGTAAGACCCCGGAAATGCTTCAAGTTTTCATGATTATAAAAGCTATAACAATTCCCCCGTAAACAATTGAAACACAAGAGACTATACCTTAGCAAATTCGCAAGCTGTCTTCATCGAAAACGCTGATTCAACAAATTCGTACTTTCTCCTGTGAGTCGACAAGTGGAAACAAAGACAGAGTATTTCGTATACTTGCATGTCACAATTGGTAAAAAAACGAGACTTGTCCGCCATCTAGTGGTAGCTATTTTTTGTTTAGAAGCTCCGCACCGGCAGAGAAATTCGAATTTGGTTAACACAAGTGACGTCGCCCCTCTCTAGATTCGTTGGTGAGGAAGTTTTCAAAAGCCATCGCGAGGAGAAAAATGGCAATTCCTTTTGTGTTTGTTTTTCGGTAAAAAGTCCCCAATTAGACTCTACGCGATGTTGTTGATTTTCCGATATTCACATTCAACCCCTAAAACATTGTTATCCGTTTGTGGATAACTCCTTTCCGTGAGCTCTTTTACAGTTGTTTTTAATACAATTTATAAGTCGATCGCAAGCCACAGAATTAGTATTTCATTACTAAAGAAAACTTGCCTACAAGTCTGCCTAGGGAATCAGTTGAAAATCGGTCTAATTATCCTTTTTTGGTTAATAAATAATCTTACGATATGCGGAGAATCCCATGCAAGTATATTAAACTGCAAATGACAGTAAATGAGGCATGTTTATCAAAACGTTTTAAAGTAAACGACGATTATTTTCTGCGAACCCCGAATTCGTAAAAATATGTACCGTCATTGCGTAAAATATTTGATCAACTATGAAAATCACCCTGTATCTATATAATGGTTTTTTTACTTGTACTAGTCATATGTGATTTAAATAAACAATATGCAATATTAAGAGAGAGAAAAATATTGATGATGAGTTGAAGTGAATGTACACATTTGGCTTAAATTTAGTGTACATACATAGGTAGGAATGCTCATGAGCACAAAGGGACATGCGAAGAACACGTACCAGTCTTTCTCATTCGCATTTTTTTATATCGTGCTTCTATTTCTAATACATATATACCGGGTGGGAAAAACTAAAGCTTGAATGCGGCCCTTAATGAGTGCAAGTAAAATTCACTGCGATTTTCTAGATGTAGAACAGAGATGAATATAAAACATGCGACGTCCAGCAAGCTCGCCTTGGAAGGAGAACTATAATACAACAACATCGCTGTTCTACATCTAGAAAATCGCAGTGCGTTTCACTCGCACTCGTTAAGAGCCGCATGCAAGCTTTGTTTTTTCCTGCCCTGTATTAGTACAACATATAACATGCGGTCGAATAAATTTCAAATTAAACTCAGCGTTGCAAGATTGCTGCTGACCAGTTGAAACTTAAGTGGAATTTTATATATTTTTTTAAAGTTATGGTCAATCAAAGAGTGCTTTAAATTCCAAGAACTCAAATGAAATATTCGCAACGTTTTGTAAATACAGCAGTAAAACTACTATAAATTTCTATGGTTATTAAACGTTTTGTAAATACAGCAGTAAAATGTAAAGGATTAACGTGTCGAAAATAACACGTTAAAGAATGACTTGTAATAGACGATGTTTATATTGATCCTGAACCATTAAGGACAACTTCTTTTTTAAATTAAATCTGCTAATTTGAATCGGCGTACAATTATTTATTTTATTTTATTTTAAACTATGAATAAATTAGAATTATTCACAGTTTAAAAACTTTGATATTGGTGTTCGAGTAAATAATAAATAACAATTGATTCCAAAAACAGAACAGAAAATAAATAGTTTTGGAAATGTTATTCTTCGAAACCTAATTTTTGCTGTCGGGGAGTTTTTTTTTTTTAAACGTTTTCTACGTTGAGTGTTGCTGCAGCGTAATGGTAACACATTCTCGTTCAAGAGTGAAGGGTTGAACAGAATAGACACTTAGTAATTGCATTCCTTAATGCTAATACAGCCTGTCCGCCGAGAGGGATAATTGCCTTGAATTCCTCATCAGCATATCCTTGAAGGAATTCTACAACCCTTTCTGTATCGACTCTTGAACTCTTATAGCGCTCACTCGGGAGCACACGCGCAAGCAGAACAACACATCTTTGATCAAACTGAAGAAAACTTATCCAAACCTTCTTCAGTGCAAATTTGAAAAACACGAGAAAGTTGAATTTTGAATTTTTTTTTTAATAATACAAAATGGATGGTAATTATTATTATATTATATATCAGTATTATATTATTTTCTGTTTTAATGTTGGAAAGTTTATTACACTTAGGCCCCTAAGTGTAATAAACTTATTGCGGGCATAATTTGGACTTTATTGTCCTAGGGCTTTAAAGTAAACAAACCCGTAGTAACGTAAACAAACACATAGTTTAGCAAACAATCTGCGTATGTATTTATTTTATGGAAGTAATATACACATCACTCGCATACGATATAAAAATATTGGATTCATAAATTTTGGCCAAAATAAAATAAAACGATGTTTATGCCACGGACATAATTGTAGATAATCGCATCGTGCTTTAAACATACTCTCAGGCTATAATGAATCCTATTATTATTATAGTGAGTCGTATACTATACTTAGTCCTCGACTACAAACCAAAAGAATTTTTAATTACAATTTAACAACACTACTAAAGCCATGTACTAAGAGAGCACAAAATATTATGGCAAACAGTAGTAAGAAGGTGAAAACGTACCATTTCCACTCGGAATGGGAAAAACATTATTTCTTCACAGAAGTTAAAGGCAAAAATGTATGTTCGTTGTGTAATACTTCTGTCTCCGCTGCCAAAAAAAAGGGAAAATTGAGAGGCACCATAAAACTGCACTTTCGAATTATGAAAAATCATTTCCATTACATTCTACCATCAGAAAGGAAAAATTGAAACCAATTAATTGGACAACAGTCAATATTTTTAAAAACAGTCGACAAAAATAAGGCTGCAACTGAAGCATCATACCGTGTGTCCCTGATAATTGCACAAAAGAAGAAACCTTATGAAGACGGGGAAATGATAAAACAGGCATTTCTAGAAGCTGCAGATTCGTCATTTGCCAACTTTGGAAATAAAGACGAGATAGTTTCAGCTATAAAATCCATGCAACTTTCTGCTAATACAGTAATGAGGCGAGTAGAAGTGATGAGCAATGATATTTTTCTATAGTTAAGAACTGACTTAGATTGTTCAGTGCAACTGGATAAACCAGCAGATGTGATTGACACTTCCCAGATGGCCTTGTTTGTAAGGATGGTTTTTAGTGATTTCACGATAAAAGATCTTTTGAAATTTATTCCACTACTGGTCAGGAGTTGTTTTCCCATTTCAAATATATTATTTCATCTGAGAAAATTCCCATATCAAAAATGGTGGGCTTGACTACCGATGGCGTTCCAGCTATGGTGGGTTGTGATAAGGGTATGGTGGCGTTATGTCGTAAAGATGAAAGTTTTCCACAATTTCTCTGTCACCACTGCATTATCCATCAGCAAGCCTTACGTGGAAACTTTCTAAAACTAAGCAACGTTATGAAACTAGTTGTAAAAATTGTGAACAAGATTAGAGCTCAAGCGTTACAAAGAAAATTATTCAAAACCTTGGCCGATGAAATTGACTGTCAGTACGGAGAGCTACTCCTTCACTCTGAAGTCCCATGGTTAAGTAAAGGACGAGTGCTGAAACGTTTCAACGATGTCCTATCTGCCATATTTCAATTTTCCAAACAACGCGATGAACCGATTCCCGAGCTGGAAAATTTAATCTGGCTTAGAGATTTTGGTTTTCTTGTGGACATTACCGAAAAATTAAAGGAACTTAACTTACAGCTTCAGCGGAGGGACAAAGAACTAGCGGAAATAATTTCTGATATAAAAGCATTTATCAAAAAGCTTGAGTGTTGGGAACAACACCTAGTCAACCGCGATACGAGGTGTTTTCCTATTCTTTCAAAAAAGATATCTCAAAATCCATTGGAACCCTATGACAGTAAATATCATGTAGAAATAGTTTCCAAGTTGAAGGAAAACTTCAAAAATCGTTTTAAAGATTTCAATGAAATGGCTTTAGTGGCGCAATTTCATGCAAATTGATATCCAACAGTTTGCAACTTGTGTTATGACGAAGACATCTCTGCAACAGAAATGGAAGTGATTGCTTTTCAAAATGATTTGGCCTTAAGACCATTAGTCTCAGGTACAACATTTATCTGGCCTATAGTAAGTAAAGAAAAATATTCAGTTCCATGTCGTGTTGCGTTGAAAGTAAAATCGTTATTTAGTTCAACCTATTTGTGTGAATCTGCTTTCTCTAATATGAAGTTCATTAAGAATAAATACCGCAATCGACTTACATTTGAACATTTGGATAATTGTATTCGAATGGCTGTATTAAACTATACTGCAAACATTAAAAGATTTATCGATGAGTCATTGAACATGAATTTTATATGAGCACATGTTTTTGTTTGAAAAAGTGCGTTATACTTTTCGTTATTTTTATTCACTTTTATTAAATCGCACGAATCATGCCATTGTGACTGCATAAAAATCTTGTTTATTTTCCAAACACCTACGAATGGTAGGTCTAGATTTATTCTGTTTAGTTTTAGTTTATTATTAGTATGTATTAGTTCGTAAAATTAATAATGTCGAATAAAACTGTGCATTATTTCATTTAGGTGTGCTTACGTCGCTTAGGGCACTGTTTATTCCAAAATTATCAAAGTAGCTCAACACATTGAAAAGGTTGGCGACCACTGGACTATATGTTACACGAAGTGGTAGGACTATAAACATTTGCGAGTGGGCAAAACAAATTTTAAAACGTCAGTCTTTGAATATTTTGTAAATTATTTTCAAGCGATTTTAAGAATTTTACTAGAATTTACTTCATTATACACCATAAACAATGATGGTTACCATTTAACTTTAAACTTCCCATAGTAACATTTATGAAAACAATTGTTTCTATGGTAATAAATTGAAGATTAAAGTAAATCTGTGACTGAAATAATGGGCCTAAATCTACGAAAACTTGAATTTTTGCAATTATGAAACAGCGAAATATAAGAATAAGTAAAACTTTGAAGAGATTTGAAGTAAAAGACGTTTTATCAATGGCAAAGCAAAAAGTAAAAGGTTTCATGTGCAAAGTGCATTAATAGAGCTCTTTGAGTATTCTCTTTAAAGTGTCTGCGACTGTACGTACATATTGTTAGGTAATGTTTCAATTAAATGCTCCGTAATTGGTTTTTATTGTCTATCTGTGATATTAAATTAGAGTGTCATTAGTAAAAAATATATATAAATAATTGTCTGTATCCAACGAACCCGCTGTACCCCCTATTGTACTATTGTTACGCCACTGTGTTTTATGATAAGTCAATATATTTTATTAATAACTTTTCAAGGCATTTCTTTCAATCATCGCATTTTTAAAAAAATCTTCAGAGGTGTAGTTTTCAGAAGCATCAATACGCTGCGGCTTTTAATGAGGAACAACTGAACTGAATTTGGGTGAATGACGTTCTCATCATGGAGTGATTTGTGGTGATTTGGCATGGAGCAGCCTCACTTAAAAAGAAACAAATTCGTTATAACTTGTCATGAACAGTTTAAAAATCGCACAATTCTCAACGTTTTGCTATCAGTTGACAGCTACTTCAAGAGTGATAAATAAATAATAAGGAAGTTACCAAAGGAAACAAAAAGGGAAAAAGTAAGTAGACGATGAACTACAAAGAAAGCTAAAAATAACAAAGGAAACTACCCAAACAATTAGAACATGGAACAAGAGAGATTTGAGAGGAAAAGAACATAACAGAAAATATTAAAAAATCTAATATAGAAATATTGACAAAAACAGAGACAAAGAAAAAAGCCCGGAAGACGAACTACTAACTATGGTCTATTGTTAAACTAGGAGGAGTATCAGTTGTCGGCCTATCGTAGGTAGGTTGACACTAATACTAAATCAGAAATTAATTTGGCTTACTGAAAGTATCACATGAATTAAGAAAAATGTTAATTTCAAAATTCAAAGTACTCCTCATAGTTTAAAAATAGACTATAGTCGAGATATGCATCCCTATTATTCGACAAAACTTGATTTTCCTGAATTGTTGATTGATTTTTTATGAATTGTTTCTATGGTCTAATAACTATTAGCTATTTAATAATAAAAATGTTTTTTTCTCAAAAACATACATATAATATATGATCGGGTACGTCAAATTGTGTGAGTGTAAAGTAGGTGCGCATATATGTACGGTTGAGGACAAAGCATTTTAAACTACACTTCTGGAAAAAATTAAGGACCACAAATTACAGTTTAGTTGATTTAAGGGCTATTAAATTTAACAAACTTTAAAATACACTTCGCCGCAAAATTAGAGGATAATTAGTAAAATACTAAAAATGTTTGGTCAACATAGCATTATAGCTTTTAAAATCTTAAAATAAGTTATTTCAGACTTTGTAATACAAACAAAACAAAATTGAATTCAATAACTTTTATACCAACTCTAACATTTCATCATAAACAAGAAATAGTAAAAACGAAAAATTAAACTTAAAATCAAAACAACGATTAATAGCGGGTGTGTCCACCCCTTGCTGCTATGCAAGCTGCAATTCTTCTGGGCAGCAATCTCCTCTTGGCAGATTACTGCCCAAACCTCTTGCAAATTATTGGAGAGCGCATCTAATGTTTGCGGAGGATTTTCAAGACCCCTAATCTTTCTCCCGATATTGTCCCAAAGATGTTCTATGGGATTAAGATCAGGGCTACGTGGTGGCCATTCAAGAACATTGATATTGGCGGCAACGAGTTCCTGCCGTACAACATTGGCAATGTGCGGCCGAGCGTTGTCTTGCATAAAAATAAATTCTGGTCCATGTTATAGAGCACCAAACGGTTCTACAACAGGGATTATGATTTCATCCCTGTATCGTACACCAGTCAGTGAACCATTTTTTTTTTTAAAGATTGGTGCGATCAGCAAGGCTTATTCCACCCCACACCATAACGGATCCACCACCATATGGCTCGACTTCTCGTATGGCACACTGCGTAAATCGTACACCTGGGGCTCTCCAGACTCTAGCACGTCGATCATTTGTCGAAAGGCAGAATCTGGATTCATCGGTGAACAAAACGTGCCTCCAGTCTTCAATCTGCCACTCAGCATGCCTACGAGCAAATACTAAGCGGTTTCTCCTGTGGGCTGCTGTTAAAACTGGTCCAGTAGCTGGTCGGTACGGCTTCAATGCAGCATCTTTAAGCCTCCTTCGAATGGTATCCGTACTGACTGCTGTACCAGTGGCAAAAGCAGGTCGTTTTTTAGCGCTCTAGCAGTAGAAAACCGTCGCCTTTTTGCACTTATTCTGATTAAGCGATCTTCTGCAATTGTGGTTTTCTTTTTTCTGCCTTGGCCTCGTCGCCTTTGATAGCTACCAGTTTCGCGGTACCTATGCAAAGCTCTGCTGACCACAGATTGACCCACCCCTAATCGTCGGCCAACTTCTTGCTGAGTGTAGCCTTCTTCCATCAGGGTCACCAATTTGACGACCTCAGTTTCAGATAAGTGGCATTTTTGTCTATTTCTGTTCATGACAACGTGATGACAACCACATCTAATGACTTTTTCAAGCTTTTTGGCGTTTTTTGTTTAAAAAACAATTTTTGTATTTATGACTTTTTGATTAAATTTTTTATTCTTTAAATACTTGTGCGTTGGAATATCGAGAATATATGTAAAATCATATTTTAATTGTAATATAAGTTGATTTATTTTGAAATATTCAATTTATTTACTACAACATTAAATATCCTCTAATTTTGCGGCGAAGTTTACTTTAAATCTTTAAAATACCATTGGTCTTCTCATGAACTTATATCCTAATTTGTAACAAGTTAACAAAACTAAAATTATTGATAGCGTGAATGCCCTCTTGCAGCAATACACGCTGCTAATCTTCTTGGCATACTTGAGATTAACTTTCGTATACTTTCTTGAGGTATCTGTTCCCATTCTTGAACAAGCATGTTAGACACCTCACCAAGTATTACTGGTGGTCTCAATTTTGTTGCCCAACTGATCCCAGAGATGCTCAATAGGATTGAGATCAGGGCTTTTGGCAGATAGTTTGGATATTGACATCTCTCAACGTAGCTGTGGCAATGTTAGCTGTATGAGGTTTGGCATTGTCTTGCATAAAAATGAATCCATTGCCGAAATTTTCGGCAAATGGTTGAACATGGGGTACAATAATCTCGTCTCTATACCTTCTTGCTGTTAGCGACCCATTTCGTATCAAAACCAATTCTGTACGACCATTAAATTGTATGCCACCCCAAACCATTACAGACCCCCCACCAAATTTGTCAAATTCTCGAATGGTGCATGGTGCAAATCGCTCGCCTGGTCTGCGTATGACAAGAGCACAGCGATCATTCCTGCTTAGAAGGAATCTGGACTCGTCCGAAAACAAAACGGAGTTCCACTGCCCCTCGTCCCAACTTGATGATTTTGACAGAAGTTTAAGCGATTTCTTTTGTGAGTAGTTGTGAGAGTTGGACCGGTTGCTGGTTTTCTAGCACACAAATTGACTTCTTTTAGTCTTCTTCTTACTGTTTTGGTAGAAATTTCTTTTCCAGTGGCTAATCGAAGATCATTTTTTAATTCACGAGATGTTACAAACCGCTTTCTTAAACTCTGAAGATCGATAAAGCGATCTTCTCTGCGTGTTGTTTTTCTTTTAGCCCTTTGTCCGCGCCTTCTTTTGAAAATACCAGTGTTTCTGAACCGTGCTGCGACCCTCTGTACCACAGATTTGTTGGTATTTAGAATTCCAGCAACTTTTCTGTGTGAATATCCTTCACGAAGAAGAATAATCATTTGGGATACTTCTTCTGGTCTATAATGGCGTCTGGACATAATTAATTAACTTAATGCAAACAAATTCACTAATTTTCGAAACAAAAAGCACGCTTTATTAATTAAGTGACTTAAAAAGATGTCAACAATTAGGCCTTTTTGTTGACTTTTCGTTTCCTAGCAGAGAATGCCTTGCTATATTGTTAATCGTTTCATTGCACACTATTTGAATTGTGTTTAGTAAACGTCAATTTATGACATGTAAAAAGTCTATTAAAAATAACTTGTAAATTGGAAAAGTTAATTTGGTGGTCCCTTAATTTTGTCCAGAAGTGTACTTATAAATACAAGTACTTTATTAAGAGATCTTTTCCTTTGAATACTCAAAATGTTGAGTATTTTGTCCGCTTATGAGAACATTTCATATGGCGAGCTTTCACTGTATGTTAAAAAAGGATTAAAAATCTGGGAAAAAGGTATTCGTGTGGTTTTTTCTTGAGTAGTCGTTTGATGGCGTTCTTAAATTCGGTCATTGCTAAGGAGCGGGAGAATTATATTTTCCAAGGTTATCGGTGAACAGAATGCTTACAAAGTACAACGTATAGAGTCGACGTCGTAAAAATTAGTCGTTAGCATGCGAGTCAACAGCAACTAATTTGTAGGTGATGGAAATGGTATGCACTTCTCCCACCGCGCGCAATTCGGTATGCCTCTGACCGATAAATTAAAAGAATATAAACCTTCCGCCCATTAGTCATTACTTCAGTGGGCGATTGTTTGTAACGGTTCCCAAAAGCTTATGAAAGCACTTTTACGGCATATCACCATAGAATTACGAGGTGTGATCAAAAACTACGGTGAATAATTTTATTATAAGTAAAATAATAGGTTTACATGAAAACGGAATTAATCTCCTTCAAAGTACTCTCCTTGGCGAAAAATGCACTTGTCCCAACGTTGAATCCATGACTGGAAACATTTCTGGAACGCTTCTTTCGAAAGGGCTTTCAGCTGCTCTTTCGTGGCTATCTGAATGTCGGGAATGGTATCGAAACGTTTTCCTTTTAGCAGAGTTTTAATTTTTGGGAAGAGCATGGTGCCAAATCTGGTGAGTAAGGCGGATATGGACACAAAGGAAGATTTTTCTTGGCCAAAAACTCGCGAACCAGAAGCGACGTGTGACACGGCGCATTATCGTGGTGCAGAAGGAAGCCATTGGCCCATTTTTCTGGTCTCTTTCTTCGAATATCGTTTCTCAAACGTTGCAGTAGGCCTTTGTAAAATTCAGAGTTTACGGTTGTTCCCCTTGGAACGAACTCTGACCGCACTATGCCCTCACTATCGAAAAAAACAATGAGCATTGTTTTGATTTGCGATTTTGATTAACGTGCCTTTTTAGGACGAGGGGAGTCAGGGGTTTTCCATTGGGAGCTCTGCATTTTTGTCTCAGGGTCATAGCCATAGACCCAAGTTTCATCCCCAGTTACAATTTTGGCTACAAAGTCCGGATCTGCTTGAAGACGATCCTTCAATTCCGTGCAAACTGAAACACGATTTGCCTTCTGTTCGTCAGTCAAAAGTCGGGGAACAAATTTGGCACTCACTCGTCTCATGTGCAAATTATCAGTTAAAATACTTTGCACAGACACGTAAGAGATGTTAAGTTCTTCAGCAAGCTCTCGAATAGTGATTCTTCTGTTTGCACGAACAATTTGTGCCACATTTTGCACGTTTTCGTGTGTTTTTGAGGTCGATGGACGTCCCGATCGTTACTCGTCTTCAACCGACTCAAGTCCGTTTTTAAATCGCTCATACCATTTGTAAACAGTTTTCAGAGTCACCACTTTATCTCCATACACCGACTTTAACATTTCATGTGCCTCTTTGGCAGGTTTTTTCAACTTAAAGTAAAATTTAATGTTAACGCGTTGTTCGAAATCCATGATAAGCGACAAGACGATAAACACGGTCTCACTCTATCGACTCTGGATACTGACTGACAAGTTAGATCGAGTTCAAACTCAACACGGTCTGTCACAACAGATCAGGCTATCGCACATTTGACATGAAATGGATATAACATCAGCAGTTTCGGCTCTAAAAATTCATTCACCGTAGTTTTTGATCATACCTCGTATATCAATTAAAAAAATTAACAATGTATTAATTGAATGGGGCAACTTCGAGAAACGCTTCCCTCTTAAGAGGAAACGTTTAGGAAACATTGTCCCATATTCTCATTCTACGAGTCAAGTCGTCCTTAACTGACGCCATGATTAAAATAAACAGCAAACGATATAGCTTTATGTCAATTTAATGTGTAAGAGAGTGACGGACAAGCATTGCCAAGGAAATTAAACACGTTATTAAATTCAGAATACGGACCACTGCAATTGAAGTGTTTAAATTTTTTGAAAAAAATACCCTAACTATTTCAAAAGTTGGTTTGTTTCAGAAGAATTTAATTATATTAGCTTTTTACTTCTGATTGACTTTTAATTAACAAAATTGGCCACCGTGCTTATGTAATTTAGATTAAAATACGATAAAAACACTTTGGCTTTAAGACAGAAATAAACAAATCCTTGTTTTATTTTCTCCTTATCACAGGTGACATGAAAAATATCACAGAGATAAGAGCACGTATTTATAGGTTCATGCTAATCCAACGCTATAATACTCGACGAATTTTATCTCAATAGAAAACGATTTATAATAATTTCACTTGTAATTAGGTTTTTTTTTTTTTAGGTTTGTTATAAAGTACGAAAACCACGAATATTTTAGGAATTTATTCATTGTTCAAAATATATAGGTAAAAATTCCGCCAGTAAATTCAAGACATTCTTATTTATATACAGCAAGAAATAAAGATTAACTAATGAGATATTTAAATAATATATAAGACATAATAATCTCGTAGATCAGCACTAAATAAAAGTTATCACTGCACAGAGATGCCTTCAACCTCTCCATCATAAATTTGAAAATAATTTTCTGTTATCACCCCAGTATTAACCTCCAACAGCCAATACTTACAAAAATAATTAAAATTTTATACACATCGACTATAACTATACGTACGTATAAACAGTAGTTAACATCAGTAAACACTTGAACCCAATATTTTAAAATTCTCGGTAAAAATTGAGATAATTCTTTAAAATTGGTGGCAACGGCAACTGTTGGATTTTATTACGCATGTGAATAGTATATGGACTTAGTACAGTTCTTGATTCATTCGTGGGAACATTAACTTCTTCCTGCACAGTTTCACTATCACTACTACTAGAAAGGGAATCGTAGCGATGAGCGGACAAGCAAATCCTGCGCCATTTAGCTCCACCGTGAATTTCTGCGTTATACTTTGAGCCCCTTTTATTTCGTTTCCCATCGTTTTCATCGTTGCTACTCGAACTAGATTCAAAATCCATATGTTCGTGATCAGAAGAATCAGAACCAGTGGCGTTCTTTTCGATAATTTCCTCTCCAAACCCACTGTCAAACTTCTCGCGCCCGCCTCTTTTCGACGGACCCTTTGATTCTTTCTCCAAACTCGAACCTGCCTCTAAATTAGTTGTCGCTTCTTTAGACGCACCTTCGCTTTTCTCTTCCAGAATGACGTTGCTTTCTATTTCTTCTGAATTGCTGTCGAGTTCCTGGATTTCATCATCACGTATTTTCCTATCGGAATTTTCCAAAACCGGCGATGCTTCTTCGCTGGATTTTTCCTCGTCATTTCCAATCGAATCCAAAAAAACACCCTCTTCAAGCTCTACATTATTCTCCTCTTTACATAAGTTTTCTTCGGTTTTACCGTTTTCAACAGTGATATTCGGTTCGGGTTCGATCACTGCCTGGACTTCACTTTTCACCGGCGAAGATGGTTCGTTTTCGTTTGAATTATTAACAGAATTATTATCAGTCTCGACTTCCATCTCTTCTTCCGTATTACTCTGATTCACCACCTCGTTGGTTCGATTACGTTCTTCATTGCGACGCAGGGTTCCTTGGCGACCGCGGACGCGATGGGCCAGGTGGTCCATCACGATGTCGAAAATGTTTCGATCTTCACCGTCCGAACTCACCACGTCGTCTCCGGAATCGTCGAATATCGGCACGACGAACCTCCTGAGGGCTCGCTCTCTGCTTTTGGGTTGTTTGGTGGATGGTGGTGCCCTCTTTTTTAAATTTGGGTTTTCCAGTTCTATGTTCTTACGCAAGATCGAACGGATCACAGCACGGCTTAAGGACTGGAGAGATAAGGGTACAACATCCACTATAAAAGAGAAAAATAAATAATTATAGTATCATTATGTGTCAGAAACGGCTTAGTTTGTTTTTTTTTTTGTGGGCATTTGAACTTTATTCTCAAAAAAAAATTGGCACATAATGCGTAAATCCTTCAGAAACATCAAGAAATAAATAGCTGTGATTATTTTTTCAATTAATTGAGTGTTTTCATTTTCATTAATTTCTCATTAACAAAATGTGTACGTAAAAATTTGTAATGATTCACGTAGAAATTTGGAATATGTACCATCGTCGACACTAAAAACGAAACGAAAAGTTCGAAAATGAACCTTAGACTGTGCTACTTACGGCTGTGGCCTTGAAATACCGTTTCATTTTATGAATACAAAAAAGGTAAAAGCAGAATGACGTGCAGCTCTTAACGAGTGCAAGTAAAATGCACTGCGATTTTCTAGATGTAGAACAGAGATGGATACGAAACTGGCGTGGTCAAAACTCGACGTATCGCATCGACACTCCACAAGCAGGCAGGAACAAGCGACAACATCGCTGTTATATCCATCTCTGTTCTACATCTAGAAAATCGCAGTGCATTTTATTTGCACTCGTTAAGAGCCGCACGCCAGTTCTGCTTTTACCTTTTCTGCATTAATTTTTGTTATGCAATTTACAGATACCTTGTAATAACAGACGTTACTAATAGCGTTTTCTATTGACTGTTCTAGACTGGGCCTATGAAACCTAAATCTAAAAATTTTTTTTTAATGATATGAATGACAATAAAAAGGAATACGTTCGCCTATTAATAGTCATTAACTGACCGTTTAGTAATAAAAATTTTTAAAATAAACGCCTTTTGTTTCGCTTTCATGTATTTCGACCAGTTTCAGTTCACATTTTTGCCTATTTCGATCGTCTTTTGTTTCGATTTCTTTCTGATCGTTTATTGTCCATTTTGAACGTCTTTTGTCTTTCTTTTATATATTTCGATATGTTTCCGTTGATTTGCTATCAATTTTGATCGCCTTTTGTTTCGCTTATGTACTTTCCTTTCACTTTTTGTCAAATTCGATCGCTTTTTGTTACATTTCGGTTTTTATGTTACGTTTCGTTTTTCTTTATTAATTTTGGTCGTCTTTTGTTTCGCTCTTGTGAGCTTCGGCTTTTTTCTGATTCATTTTCCTTTCTACTTTGATCGTCTTTTGTTTCACATTCGTGTGTTTCGACTTCTCTCTGTTCGTTTGTTGTCAATTTTGATTGCCTTTTGTTTCGCTTTCGTATATTTCGACTTCTTTTTGTTTGTTTTTGTTCACCTTTTGTTTCGCTTTTGTCTGTTTCGATTTTTTCTTTGTTTTTGTTGTGGCAATTTTGATCGCCTTTTGTTTCTTTTATATATTTCGATGTGTTTCTGTTCATTCCTTGTTAATTTCGATCGTTTATTGTTTCTCTCTTACGTGTTTCGACTTTTTCTGTTCATTTCTTGCCTATTTTGATCGCCTTTTGTTTCGCGCTTGTGTGTTTCGACTTGTTCTGTTCATTTATTGTTAATTTTGATCGCCTTTTGTTTCACTTTCTTGTATTTCGATCTGTTTGTGTTCATTTTTTTGCCTATTTCGATTGCCTTTTGTTTCGTTTATTCTCTTTTTGTTTCTTGTTTCGCTTTCTTGTATTTCGATCTGTTTCTGTTCATTTTTTTGCCTACTTCGATCGCCTTTTGTTTCGTTATTCTCTTTTTGTTCGTTTATTCTCCATTTTGATTACCTTTTGTTTCACTTTTGCATATTTCGACTTCTTTAATTTTGCTTGCCTTTTGTTTCGCTTAAGAACTTTTCGATCTCTTGCCTTTCACTTTTTATCAGTGTTCCTCTCTTACTATCTCGATGTGCTTCTGTTCACTCTTTGTTAATTTCGATCGTCCATTGATCTTGTGTATTTCGACTTTTCTTTGTTCATTTCTTGTCTACTTTGATCGTCTTTTGTTTCACATTGGTGTGTTTCGACTTCTTTCTCTTCGCTTATCTTTTTTGATTTTGATAGACTTTTGTTTCGCTTCATTATCATTATCAAAGAGAGGAATTTTTAAGGGATAACGAAGCACGTATAGTCAGCCAGCTGACTCGAGGAAGTTCAGTTTTATTTGCGACGCATTTGCTACAACCTATCATGTACGGTTACGTAATTAACCTCGTGATAGCGCTTCATCAAGTCAGCTGGCCGACTATACGTGCTCCGTCATCCCTTAAAAATTCCTCGCCCTGATCATTATATACTTGATTTTATGTTCTTTCTTTTATGTAACTTGTTATGCAATGTAAAACTGTAACTGTAACTGTAATGCAATGGAACTATCTCCCCTCCCCTGTATTTTCTAATCCTATCGCTGTCCTATTCGTGCCCGGCGATCAAGTTCGCAAATATCCGAGTTATCTTCAAATTTAATCACGTAATTTATTAATTTAATAATACTGGCGCTTAAAAGTAACCTAATGTTTTAAGCACTAGTGTACCATAAAGGTGACGATTGACTGATGTCGCCTGCGGGCAAAACATGGAATTAATTCTGGCCCTTTATTTTCAAAAGGTTCTCACCCCGACTCTAGTCTACATAGATCACCCTCAGAATATCTCCGTTCCTTATTATTACATAATGTTAAAATAAGATGAGAATACTCTGACAATGCTCTAGAACAGTCGAAAACAAACGCTATAAGTTGCAAGGGAAACGACAAATAGACGTGAAAATTAAATCGTAATTACAGGTTGGCACAAAAGAAAAATGTGAAAAAGTCAAAATGGATTGTGAGAAGTTGTTCTGCCAGGAGCAGGAGTAAGGAAATAGGATTCAAAAAAATTAGAAAAAAGAATATAGAAGTTCGTAAGTCAGGGCTGAAAAATGTAAACTTCAAGAAGCATTGGAAGAGGTGAGAATTTAAGAGTGAAGAAGACATAAATAGAAAAATGTGTTCCAAATTTAAAAAAGTTAAAAAAGCTCGTAACACAACGAAAGGAATGACAACAACAAATAATCAGCATGATAGAATGATGAGGTGGGAAAGGTAATAAAAGAAACAAATTCTCCCAAAAAATAAATAAAAAAAGGTTGAATTAAAACTTATTTTCCAAGAAGCACTTAGATTATCCTATTTTGTAACTAAACTGTAAGAATTTTGAACAATACGAAGTTTCCTAATCAATGCTCCTTTCTAAAGACTTATTAATTATAATGAATAGTTTGAATCGCAACATCCTGCGATCACTTTTTGACACAACATTGCATTAGGAATGACAAATTGCAGTCAGTTTGCTACTTAATGAGTCATCCCATGCAAAGCGGTCAAAAAAAAATTATTGCAAATCGGTTTTGATTGCAGTGGATACCTCAAGCATCTTCTGTACAGCTGTTTCGGCCCTATCTGGGGCCTCGTCAGCAGAAGCGTAGCTAGAAAGATTTCCAGAGGTCTGCCTTTGGGTTGGCAGACCTCTTTTAAAAAATTCATAACTCCACTGTCGGTCAGAATATCAGGAATCTCCTGATGGCATTCGAAAGAGAAAGAAACAAATCGCTAGACATGCCTCGGCGTTTTCTGATATTCTGGCCGATAGCTTCCAGAAAAAGGTAAAATACAAGAACAAAAAATTAATAATAAGCAAGCAAACAGCGAAATCCTAACAATACGAAAAATACAAAAATGTATACAATATAAAAAAATAATCTTAATGATAATTATCCAAGAGACTCACATTGCTTCGCAAACAGTTGAGATTTAAGTTTTACCTTAAATGTATCAATACTCAGATTATTAGTCCAGAGATGGATAGAGTTTAGAACGTAAGCAATTTGGTAAGAAAACGAGCATTTGTATTGTTCCATTTTATGTAATATTAATATTGTGGACATCTGTTCGAAATGTTATTTTATTGTAGAGATAAGTGGGTGCTTTATATTTAATAATTTTGTAGTAAAGACAAGCAGCCCGTAGTAAACGTCTATTCTCCATACTCAGCCAATTTAATTCCTCAAGTTTGTGGGAAATTCTCTGTCTCCCACGGACGCCACAAATTAAACGAAGGCAACAATTTTGTAGTACTTGAATTTTTCGACACGTTTCTTGGTCAATACATGAACCATAAACTACGCAGCAATGATTAAGACGGGAAAGAACTAAGGATTCGCATAATAGAATTTTTGTTTTCTTATTAAGGAAAAATCTATTATTGTAAATACTTTTCAAATTAGAATAAGCAAAACGGAAGCAGTTTGCAATGTGAAACCTGAAACGAAGCTCAGTGTCTAGATATATTCCTAAATTCTTAGCACAATTGGTACAGCTGACTTGTACACCATTTACTAATATTTTAATTTTTGGAAGGATTTCAATTCGAGCTTTTTTGGGTCCAAAAACCAACACTGTCGTTTTGGCTGCGTTTACATGCAAACAATGACTAGTTGCGAATCGTACCAGAGCCTCGATATCATCATCGATTCTAGTTACTTCCTGTTCTACATCTTCGACATGGAAAGTGTGATAAAGCTGCGTATCATCCGCATAGAAGTGGCAGATACACGTCTTGACAACAGAAGGAAATTTTGCAGTGTAGATAGTATATAGCAGGAGACCGAGAATAGAGCCCTGGGGTACCCATTGTTTGCCATCTTAACCTGCTGGAATCTATGCTTCAAATAATGTTTAAAAAATTCTAGTGCATTTCCAGCAAGGCCAATGTGCATGAGTATAGCTATCAAAATATCATGATTTATTGTATCAAAGGCCTTACTGAAATCCAACAGAACCAATACTGTTATTTTTTTATTATCCACTCCTCTCAAGATGTCATCTACAATACCTAACAAGGTAGTCTCACAGCTGTAATTTGCACGAAAACCGGACTGTGTAAGGGGTAGAATATTATAATGTTCCACATAGCCGTGAAGTTGCTTCTCCATCATCCTTTCCAATACCTTAGACAGGGCAGGCAGGATGCTAATTGATCTTAAATCCTTAAACTCTTTAGGATTAGTAACTTTGGGAATTGGTTGAATAAGGGCAAACTTCCATGTTTCTGGAAATCTTCCAAATTCAATGCAAAAATTGATTATATGGAGAAGGTATTCAAGAATTTGAGGACAACAGAGTTTAATTAAATCAATGCTCAGATCATCAGTCCCCACCGCCTTTGACTTAATAGAGTTAAGAAGTATCATTTAAATCATATCCAGTAATATTATCAAACTTTGCTAAGTGACCTATTATTGGTTTAGATTTATAAAAGGTAATAATATTCAGATTGACTGGTAACTGAGGAATGCTATTCACGTAATACGAATTAAGTAATGCAGGGTTTTGTAAAGTTTTATAAAATATTAACCGCGTTTTTTATTCTCAATAAATTCAGCTCGACCCTCATATCCTAATTATTTCTTTTCTTTTTTTTTTTTTCAAGAAAGTAAGCTTGATTTTCTACACCAACTTCTTTATTATAATAATTAAGTAAATGTATCTTACCCATCTCGATGACTTCTTGTTTAGAATCTGTTGGCTGTATCAGCGTGGCAAAAGACACAGGTAACAAATAACGTACATCCCAAGTAATTTCTGTGGTACGTTTAATTTGGACGAGGTATTCGTTCAGTGGCATAACAAGTATACCGCCGACACGTAAAAAATTTTTCATGTAGCTTTCATACGGCTCCGGACAAGCAGCCCCGCAGTATACTCGATCATACTGGCGCTCTGTAGTAAGGCACAAACAATTTCCTGCGAGGCAATAATCGATTTGACACTGACAAGATTTGAAATGAGACTCAAATTACCTTGTATGAACTTTGGCTCGCAAAAATCAAACTCGTCGACTGCCCCGGAATATCGCTTGAAATCCTCCAGTTTCTTGTTGGAGTATTGCACGACGTCTTCGTGAATTTCAATTCCGTGATTGATCCCATTGCTTCCCAAAATTAAACCGACCATGGTGCTTAAGTAACCGGTTCCGGAGCCCAAGTTTAAAAAGCTCAGGCCTGGAGATAAGCACAGGCCTTCGATGACTTCGCTGTAGATACAAGGAGCAGACAAGTGTAAGTGACCGCATTTCCAGGCCAAATCTTTATACGCATTCCCTCGTGCGTCGGGCAAGAAATAATCTGCTCGATCGACTGCTCTGAAGACTCGTTCTACGTTGGGTGATCGAATGTAGTCAGCCCGCAGTAAGTTGTCAATCAGGTGATCGTTATCGTGGCCCATACTTACTGTTCCTCCCATCTTAAACTTATCTGCAAGCAGAAATGCAATCAAGGAGTGAAGACGATAAGGTGAGCGATTGAAAATGTAAACAAGCGCAGCAAGGATTGATATAAAATGTACTGCGTATCTGCGTGAAAACGAAAAAAAAAAAACCGTTGACTTACGCTTTGATCTGCGAGCTTTCACGTCTGTTATTTTATATTATGTAAATCACAAAGGTAGACATTTTTTTACCTACACGGCGATTTTTAGTACGCAAGCTCTATTCGGAAACGGAGATAAATACGGACGAACAAAACAACTTCGAGATGTCAAATATGTATATGAAATTGGAGTGGGGGAATCAAGATCCAGCTGTTTTCGTCTCTATGCGACGTTGCCAGATTTCGTAAGAAATCCTTCACACATAAGAAGCTTTGCAATAGGTGTTTCGTGATTACTAATCATGTAATCATGATCACAATTCTGCGTGTTCGTTCTCTGTGATTACTTTCTCCCCCACCCTCGATTAAGCGATCATGATTACAATTTTCATAATCACAACTTACGTGTGATTTTGTATGATTTGATCACAGAAACGTAACCTAGAAACATTACTGACTTAATGTGTTTTAATCAGTATTAGGTAATCACATGATTCTGTTCACCTAATGATTGGTTTGAACGAAAGCAGCTAATGATAGCGGTGTTTTTTTTTTAATTTGAAGTCGAAGTTGGCTGTGACAAGGAGCTTGTTGTGAACACACCACAATTTTGATTATTTGTTGTAATTCTTATTATCGCTTTTCGTTTGTTACAACAGATCTCATTCTTATTGTCTTCTTTCGTTTATAACAACAGACCACATTCTTATGTCGTCCTATCGTACTGTTGAATTCGAAACCTCGAAAGCAAGGTTAGGAATGGCAATTTTAAATGTCAGATTGACAACTGTCATGATGATGGTTCACAATTAAATTTTCATGGCCAACTTCGACGCCAGATTAAAAAAAATACTCTTTATTACGAGAGCATTTTAGATAAGAACTAATGTCCGTATTCATAGTGCTTCCTTGAGGTTCCCCTCAATGTGGGAACCCTTAGAATGGGTTTTTAGTGTGGCAGGTGCATTATGACAGTACCCATTCTAAGGAGTCCTTTATTGAAGGAAGCTCCAAGGAACCAATATGAATACGGACATAAGGAGACGCTGTCACATGACCAAAGACGATTTTAAGTGCGTCATATTAGCTGCTTTCATTCGTTACTTAAATCGTGATCCAAATGCACCATTACGCACTCCAACAGAAATACCGAGGGAAGATATCTGTGCCATGGCAACATGTATCAGAAGAGGAAATAGAAGAGATTAGATCAACTAACTACTCGAGACATCCTGAAATCAGCCAAACCACCTGTCTTAAATTTGCCAAAACAAAAAAGGAAAACCCTTATGAAATTGAGGAAGGACAAAAATCGCACCATAATATCCGCAAGCAAAGGGAACGACACAGGACACAGTTATCAAGAACACAAAAGACTGCAAAGACAAAATCCAAGATTCCACTTGCCGAAAAATCCTACATTCGCTTTGGAAAGAAGAGCACACCAAGGTTATATGAACTCCCCAAAATTCACAATGAAGGAAACCCAATGAGGCCTATAGTATCAGCAGTGAGAGAACCCTTATGAAAGGGGAACCCTTATGAAATTGAGGAAGGACAAAGATCGCACCATAATATTCGCAGGCAAAGGAAACGACAGAGGTCACAGTTATCATGAACACAAAAAACTGCAAAGACAAAATCCAAGATTCCATTTGCCGAAAAATCCTACATTCGCTTAGGAAAGAAGAGCACACCAAGGTTATATGGACTCCCCAAAATTCACAATGAAGGAAACCCAATGAGGCCTATAGTATCAGCAGTGGGAGAACCCTTGTGAAAGGAGAACCCTTATGAAATTGAGGAAGGACAAAGATCGCACCATAATATTCGCAGGCAAAGGAAACGACAGAGGTCACAGTTATCATGAACACAAAAAACTGCAAAGACAAAATCCAAGATTCCATTTGCCGAAAAATCCTACATTCGCTTAGGAAAGAAGAGCACACCAAGGTTATATGGACTCCCCAAAATTCACAATGAAGGAAACCCAATGAGGCCTATAGTATCAGCAGTGGGAGAACCCTTGTGAAAGGAGAACCCTTATGAAATTGAGGAAGGACAAAGATCGCACCATAATATCCGCAGGCAAAGGAAACGACAAAGGTCACAGTTATCATGAACACAAAAAACTGCAAAGACAAAATCCAAGATTCCACTTGCCGAAAAATCCTACATTCGCTTTGGAAAGAAGAGCACACCAAGGTTACATGGACTCCCCAAAATACACAATGAAGGAAACCCAATGAGGCCAATAGTATCAGCAGTGGGAGAACCCTTATGAAAGGAGAACCCTTATGAAATTGAGGAAGGACAAAGATCGCACCATAATATCCGCAGGCAAAGGGAACGACAGAGGTCACAGTTATCATGAACACAAAAAACTGCAAAGACAAAATCCAAGATTCCATTTGCCGAAAAATCCTACATTCGCTTAGGAAAGAAGAGCACACCAAGGTTATATGGACTCCCCAAAATTCACAATGAAGGAAACCCAATGAGGCCTATAGTATCAGCAGTGGGAGAACCCTTGTGAAAGGAGAACCCTTATGAAATTGAGGAAGGACAAAGATCGCACCATAATATCCGCAGGCAAAGGAAACGACAAAGGTCACAGTTATCATGAACACAAAAAACTGCAAAGACAAAATCCAAGATTCCACTTGCCGAAAAATCCTACATTCGCTTTGGAAAGAAGAGCACACCAAGGTTACATGGACTCCCCAAAATACACAATGAAGGAAACCCAATGAGGCCAATAGTATCAGCAGTGGGAGAACCCTTATGAAAGGAGAACCCTTATGAAATTGAGGAAGGACAAAGATCGCACCATAATATCCGCAGGCAAATGGAACGACACAGGTCATAGTTATCATGAACACAAAAAACTGCAAAGACAAAATCCAAGATTCCACTTGCCGAAAAATCCTACATTCGCTTTGGAAAGAAGAGCATACCGAGGTTACATGGACTCCCCAAAATTCACAATGAAGGAAACCCAATGAGGCCTATAGTATCAGCAGTGAGAGAACCCTTATGAAAGGGGAACCCTTATGAAATTGAGGAAGGACAAAGATCGCACCATAATATTCGCAGGCAAAGGAAACGACAGAGGTCACAGTTATCATGAACACAAAAAACTGCAAAGACAAAATCCAAGATTCCATTTGCCGAAAAATCCTACATTCGCTTAGGAAAGAAGAGCACACCAAGGTTATATGGACTCCCCAAAATTCACAATGAAGGAAACCCAATGAGGCCTATAGTATCAGCAGTGGGAGAACCCTTGTGAAAGGAGAACCCTTATGAAATTGAGGAAGGACAAAGATCGCACCATAATATCCGCAGGCAAAGGAAACGACAAAGGTCACAGTTATCATGAACACAAAAAACTGCAAAGACAAAATCCAAGATTCCACTTGCCGAAAAATCCTACATTCGCTTTGGAAAGAAGAGCACACCAAGGTTACATGGACTCCCCAAAATACACAATGAAGGAAACCCAATGAGGCCAATAGTATCAGCAGTGGGAGAACCCTTATGAAAGGAGAACCCTTATGAAATTGAGGAAGGACAAAGATCGCACCATAATATCCGCAGGCAAAGGGAACGACAGAGGTCACAGTTATCATGAACACAAAAAACTGCAAAGACAAAATCCAAGATTCCATTTGCCGAAAAATCCTACATTCGCTTAGGAAAGAAGAGCACACCAAGGTTATATGGACTCCCCAAAATTCACAATGAAGGAAACCCAATGAGGCCTATAGTATCAGCAGTGGGAGAACCCTTGTGAAAGGAGAACCCTTATGAAATTGAGGAAGGACAAAGATCGCACCATAATATCCGCAGGCAAAGGAAACGACAAAGGTCACAGTTATCATGAACACAAAAAACTGCAAAGACAAAATCCAAGATTCCACTTGCCGAAAAATCCTACATTCGCTTTGGAAAGAAGAGCACACCAAGGTTACATGGACTCCCCAAAATACACAATGAAGGAAACCCAATGAGGCCAATAGTATCAGCAGTGGGAGAACCCTTATGAAAGGAGAACCCTTATGAAATTGAGGAAGGACAAAGATCGCACCATAATATCCGCAGGCAAAGGGAACGACAGAGGTCACAGTTATCATGAACACAAAAAACTGCAAAGACAAAATCCAAGATTCCATTTGCCGAAAAATCCTACATTCGCTTAGGAAAGAAGAGCACACCAAGGTTATATGGACTCCCCAAAATTCACAATGAAGGAAACCCAATGAGGCCTATAGTATCAGCAGTGGGAGAACCCTTGTGAAAGGAGAACCCTTATGAAATTGAGGAAGGACAAAGATCGCACCATAATATCCGCAGGCAAAGGAAACGACAAAGGTCACAGTTATCATGAACACAAAAAACTGCAAAGACAAAATCCAAGATTCCACTTGCCGAAAAATCCTACATTCGCTTTGGAAAGAAGAGCACACCAAGGTTACATGGACTCCCCAAAATACACAATGAAGGAAACCCAATGAGGCCAATAGTATCAGCAGTGGGAGAACCCTTATGAAAGGAGAACCCTTATGAAATTGAGGAAGGACAAAGATCGCACCATAATATCCGCAGGCAAATGGAACGACACAGGTCATAGTTATCATGAACACAAAAAACTGCAAAGACAAAATCCAAGATTCCACTTGCCGAAAAATCCTACATTCGCTTTGGAAAGAAGAGCATACCGAGGTTACATGGACTCCCCAAAATTCACAATGAAGGAAACCCAATGAGGCCTATAGTATCAGCAGTGAGAGAACCCTTATGAAAGGGGAACCCTTATGAAATTGAGGAAGGACAAAGATCGCACCATAATATTCGCAGGCAAAGGAAACGACAGAGGTCACAGTTATCATGAACACAAAAAACTGCAAAGACAAAATCCAAGATTCCATTTGCCGAAAAATCCTACATTCGCTTAGGAAAGAAGAGCACACCAAGGTTATATGGACTCCCCAAAATTCACAATGAAGGAAACCCAATGAGGCCTATAGTATCAGCAGTGGGAGAACCCTTGTGAAAGGAGAACCCTTATGAAATTGAGGAAGGACAAAGATCGCACCATAATATCCGCAGGCAAAGGAAACGACAAAGGTCACAGTTATCATGAACACAAAAAACTGCAAAGACAAAATCCAAGATTCCACTTGCCGAAAAATCCTACATTCGCTTTGGAAAGAAGAGCACACCAAGGTTACATGGACTCCCCAAAATACACAATGAAGGAAACCCAATGAGGCCAATAGTATCAGCAGTGGGAGAACCCTTATGAAAGGAGAACCCTTATGAAATTGAGGAAGGACAAAGATCGCACCATAATATCCGCAGGCAAAGGGAACGACAGAGGTCACAGTTATCATGAACACAAAAAACTGCAAAGACAAAATCCAAGATTCCATTTGCCGAAAAATCCTACATTCGCTTAGGAAAGAAGAGCACACCAAGGTTATATGGACTCCCCAAAATTCACAATGAAGGAAACCCAATGAGGCCTATAGTATCAGCAGTGGGAGAACCCTTGTGAAAGGAGAACCCTTATGAAATTGAGGAAGGACAAAGATCGCACCATAATATCCGCAGGCAAAGGAAACGACAAAGGTCACAGTTATCATGAACACAAAAAACTGCAAAGACAAAATCCAAGATTCCACTTGCCGAAAAATCCTACATTCGCTTTGGAAAGAAGAGCACACCAAGGTTACATGGACTCCCCAAAATACACAATGAAGGAAACCCAATGAGGCCAATAGTATCAGCAGTGGGAGAACCCTTATGAAAGGAGAACCCTTATGAAATTGAGGAAGGACAAAGATCGCACCATAATATCCGCAGGCAAAGGGAACGACAGAGGTCACAGTTATCATGAACACAAAAAACTGCAAAGACAAAATCCAAGATTCCATTTGCCGAAAAATCCTACATTCGCTTAGGAAAGAAGAGCACACCAAGGTTATATGGACTCCCCAAAATTCACAATGAAGGAAACCCAATGAGGCCTATAGTATCAGCAGTGGGAGAACCCTTGTGAAAGGAGAACCCTTATGAAATTGAGGAAGGACAAAGATCGCACCATAATATCCGCAGGCAAAGGAAACGACAAAGGTCACAGTTATCATGAACACAAAAAACTGCAAAGACAAAATCCAAGATTCCACTTGCCGAAAAATCCTACATTCGCTTTGGAAAGAAGAGCACACCAAGGTTACATGGACTCCCCAAAATACACAATGAAGGAAACCCAATGAGGCCAATAGTATCAGCAGTGGGAGAACCCTTATGAAAGGAGAACCCTTATGAAATTGAGGAAGGACAAAGATCGCACCATAATATCCGCAGGCAAAGGGAACGACAGAGGTCACAGTTATCATGAACACAAAAAACTGCAAAGACAAAATCCAAGATTCCATTTGCCGAAAAATCCTACATTCGCTTAGGAAAGAAGAGCACACCAAGGTTATATGGACTCCCCAAAATTCACAATGAAGGAAACCCAATGAGGCCTATAGTATCAGCAGTGGGAGAACCCTTGTGAAAGGAGAACCCTTATGAAATTGAGGAAGGACAAAGATCGCACCATAATATCCGCAGGCAAAGGAAACGACAAAGGTCACAGTTATCATGAACACAAAAAACTGCAAAGACAAAATCCAAGATTCCACTTGCCGAAAAATCCTACATTCGCTTTGGAAAGAAGAGCACACCAAGGTTACATGGACTCCCCAAAATACACAATGAAGGAAACCCAATGAGGCCAATAGTATCAGCAGTGGGAGAACCCTTATGAAAGGAGAACCCTTATGAAATTGAGGAAGGACAAAGATCGCACCATAATATCCGCAGGCAAAGGGAACGACAGAGGTCACAGTTATCATGAACACAAAAAACTGCAAAGACAAAATCCAAGATTCCATTTGCCGAAAAATCCTACATTCGCTTAGGAAAGAAGAGCACACCAAGGTTATATGGACTCCCCAAAATTCACAATGAAGGAAACCCAATGAGGCCTATAGTATCAGCAGTGGGAGAACCCTTATGAAAGGAGAACCCTTATGAAATTGAGGAAGGACAAAGATCGCACCATAATATCCGCAGGCAAAGGAAACGACACAGGACACAGTTATCTTGAACACAAAAGACTCCAAGATTCCACTTGCCGAAAAATCCTACATTCGCTTAGGAAAGAAGAGCACACCAAGGTTATATGAACTCCCCAAAATTCACAATGAAGGAAACCCAATGAGGCCTATAGTATCAGAGGTGGGATCCGCCAGGCACCCTCCACCCAAATCCTAGCCACTGGTAGGAAACACGAAGACATACATCAAGAACTCTACTCGCTTCAACAAAAAGTCAAGGATGTTAATTTGAGGAAGAATAACGTTCTAGTGAGCTTCGACGTCAAATAGCTACAAAAAGTTCCAAGAATTGTTAATGTACAGAGAGGAAACGTTTATTACACTTACGAAGAGACTAGAAGATCTACGTCTAAAGAAGTCAAAAATGCTAAGCCAACTGGCATTCCTCAGCAGATGCAGATGCCAGAAGACAATACCGCAGTTCCTTAGAATTAAACACCAATCAAGACATCCAGCGCTAGAATAATCTTCCAACGAGCAAGCGACGCCTCACTAAGGGACTTTATGCAGAATACACTTGCACCTGAGCAATATCCTGAACAACGAGATGTGGATAACCATCGACCGCCTAACCACAGACAAGGCCAGACATCAAGCTGGAACACCTACCAAGAAACAGAAGGAGAAATTCACGTAGCTTCACCAAGAAACCAAACCACAGAGCTCAACTTTGGATCATGACCGAGTAGTTATAAGTCTAGCTTCCAAATCACTACAGAAACCGGAGAAACAAATTTTGGCAAAAGGATTAATTTTTGCCACGCACCCACTAGACAAATATCTAGCCAAGAATCTGCAATCGCTGGTAGCAAATACGGAGAGTCACGTTGTACTCTTAGTTCAGAATGACCAAATGGACATATAATAAAAAAATGACGTTTAGTAAACGATTCAGGGATTTTCTATTTTGAAAAGGGATTTTTTGACGACTTTTCAGGGATTTTTGCTATTTGTGCATTGGTAACACTGAGAACAGCGCGAATATGCATGCAGTGTTGCCAGAGGTGGTGATTTATCACCAAATCTAGTGATTTTTGTTCTTGATTTATTACCTGGTGATTATTAAAAAAAATCGGGATTTTCTAGTGCTTTTTCGCAAAATATAAATACATACATAATAAGAAAAATTTTATAGCTTTTAGTACAATCATTCTTTTTTTAATTTATTTTATTAAATTGTGTTTTAAAATTTATTGTCTTTTGTTATAACAGATTTTCTATTTTGAAAAGGTATTTTTGACAACTTTTCAGGGACTTCTGCTATTTGCGCGTTGATAACACTGAGGACAGAGCGAAGATGCATGCAGTTGCCAGAGGTGGTGATTTATCACCAAATCTAGTGATTTTTGTTGTTGATTTATTATCTGGCGATTATTTAAAAAGATCGGGATTTTCTAGCGCTTTTTTGCAAAATCTAAATACATACATAATAAGAAAAAAATTATAACTTTTAATAGAATCGTTCTTTTCTTAAATTATTTTATAAAATGGCGTTTTAAAATTGATTGTCTCTTGTTGTAACAGATTCAGGGATTTTCTATTTTGAAAAAGGATTGTTTGAGAACTTTTCAGGGATTTCTGCTTTTTGCACGTTGGCAACACTGAGGACAGAGCGAGGATGCATGCAGTGTTGCCATAGGTGGTGATTTATCACTAAATCTAGTGATTTTTGCCATTGGTTTATTGCCTGGTGATTATTTAAACAAAAAATAGGGAATTTCTGGTGCTTTCTCGCAAAATCTAAATACATACATAATAAGAAAAATTTTATAACATTTAGTACAATCGTTCTCTTTTTCATTCTATTAGATTATGTTTTCAAATTGATTGTCTTTTGTATTATAACAGATTCAGGGATTTTCTATTTTGAAAGACGATTTTTTGACAGCTTTTCAGGGATTTCTGTTTTTTGCGCATTGGTAACACTGAGGACAGCGCGAAGATGCACGCAGTGTTGCCAGAGGTGGTGATTTATCAGTAAATCTAGTGATTTTTGTTGTTGATTTGTTATCTAGTGATTATTAAAAAAAAATTTTCTAGTGCTTTTTCGCAAAACCTAAATTCATACTTAATAAGAAAATTTTTATAACATTAGTCCTTTCTTTAAAATTTATTCTATTAAATTGTGTTTTAAAATTGATTGTCTTTTGTTATTATTTACTTTTTTATGTGGTAAATTTTTATTACTTTGTTTTCTTTGTTGTGTCCGCCATCCTTTTCAAATTCTCTCTTTTTTTAATTTATTAATCTATTAAATTGTGTTGTAAAATCGTTGTCTTTTGTTTTTATTATTATTTTTTAATTCGATTCTTTTTCAATTTTTACTATTTTGTTTTCTTTCTTTAGTCTCCATGCTTTTAAAATCGTTTTTTTTTCCTTCTAAATTTATTAATAATCTACTGAAGCTTCAATAATAATGTCAAAACTTTTAATAAACCGCATTGAACACAAAAAAATAAACTGGTGTTTTTCGGTTGGTAACTGGCGATTTTCTGACAGCTAATCTGGTGACTTAAATTTTGATCGTCTGGCAATACTGGATGCACATCTAGTGCATGTGTCCCTCAGTGTTGCCAAAACTGGTGCTTAGGAAATTTTTTCTTCTTGACCAATTTGTATAAAAAGAAAGCATAACTTTGTACAAATCACTTTTTATTACATATATTTATGTCGATCGATCGTTTGGTAAGTTTAGGAACTTGCAGTTGGTCGGCATATAATAAAAAATTAAGAGTACATGTTTTTTGAAATAAAAACCTATTTTTGTTTTGTATTTTTAAGTACATAAAACGTGCAGTAAAAACTACTAAATATTGCTTTGAATTTGTTAATATTAAAATCATAAAGATGAAGCCTATTCTGATGATTTTTGGTGATTTTTGAACTGTCAGACTGGTGATGAAAAGTCCTTAGGCCTGGCAACACTGGTACTGCTTCCGTGTCAGATACGTTATTAATTTTATTTCATTTAAAAAAAGAACGATGTTTATTTTTCAGTGTCACCAGGGTCACATTAACGGCCCCCAATATTTACAATTTCCACTGAAGATTATTTTTCATAATAATTTTTAGTGCTCCTTGCAATTATAATAACCTATACAGTTTCTAAATTTATGAATTCTCTGTATATGGTTACCAAATAGGGAATTCTTGCGCAGGACTTAAATCATTCGGTAACGGCAACACTGTCTTGCTAGTTTATCGCGACGCACGCGCACATCCGCTTCGTAAATGGAAAGGTAAGATATTTTAATTTTATTCTGCGATTTGCGACCGCTTTGACACCGAATTGTCTTTCACATGCATTTTCGCAGATTTACATGCACACGAGAGTTCGGATAAAACAAATCGAATAATTCGGGGCGCCCCAAATAACATAAAAACGAATAAATTTCGTTTTAAGGCAGAAATCACTGCAAAACGTTACCGTTTGTTTACAGAAGGTTTTACCCTGGTTTTTCACCTTTACTTAACGATTGGGATTCGGGACGTTCAAACTTACCGCATTTGCAGACGGAAACGACCTTGTTGTACGCTTGTATATGGAACGGGGAACGGCACGAGTTTTCACTTTTTGTAACTTGCCGGTTGTTAATTCGTGCCGAATTAATTTACACTTGACCCGTGGGATTTGTATTACGAATTAAATGGATGTAAAAAGTCACGCGTCGTTTTTTTGTAACTGCAACTGCAATTACTGTACTGTTTTAATTAGTTGTAGTTCTGAATGTTGTTATTAAATGTGAATTGATGGACCGAAAATGTGCCTAACTTATAGGTTTTTTATGATTATCTTGATTTCATCATAATTATCTGGTTGTAATAAGTAACTAAATAAAAAAATGTTTGCAAGCCCTGGTTGGTGGTGTAGGGGCGCTGGCGTCGCTTTTAACTTTGTTTTAAGTAAAGCAATGTTCCTGGGGGTTTGCAAAGCGTGGTTTTGAGGAGGACTTTCTTACTTTCGATCAATTTTTTATTTCAAAAGCGCGAAAATCAACAACGCCAGCCATTTGGAGTCGAGGTGAGCCCCTTTCCCCTCATAGCGTCTCGCCTACGTGCGCCTGCGCAAATTGCATGGATATTTCACGATTTTCATGTATAGTTTTAGTGCTCTTCGAAAATTCAACTTTATGAGGAAATTCCAGCGGCCGTGAATCGAGCTAAGGTAATGGAAAATCTTATTCCGGTTTGTTTTCTGACTTCCGCACGTTTAGGTTTTCACCCCCCGACTGTAACGCTTATTATTTACAACTTTCTGTCGTACGAATCACAACCGTCATAGCAAGGCTCGTACATGTACAATTTCGTAATTTTTAAATTTATTGCGACCGTGCTTCACGAATGCGTTCCCGTTCAAAATCATCACGTAATTAATTACACGTAGAACGACCTTCCAGCCCTATCAGCGTCTAAATAGCACGTCGTAAATAAAAATCATTCATGAACTCTTACAGTGTGTATAGTACGTTTCAAAATTGTAGTCCTAACTTAGGAAATTTTGCAGAAATGGCATCTTCCATTTCAACATCATCATCGACTCCCATTCCGTCAGATAGGTTGCAAAATGAACCTCCGACTCATTTAGAGATCAACACCGCAGGTGCCGATAACAACACCATCGATATATCGATCACTACGGAAGTCACGTCGAGTTCGCTGCAACTACAATCGATGTTGCCAACACAAACCCAAAGTGCCCCTTTAATACAGCCGTTGGAAGCCAAGCATCAGATGTTGCCTTTCGTGTACATTCAGACACCGTCGAAACTTCCCCTCGCACAAAGCAACACCATGAACAAAACCACCCCTAATAACATAATCCAAATTTCGAATTTCGCTAACAGAAACGCATTGCCAATGCAATCGAACCAAGGCATGATTTTAACTAAACCTCAGCAACTCGTCCTGCAAAAGACCGCGCCGGTCAGTGTCCAAACGGTTCCGTTCGTTCCGGTTTCGGTTGCGTCGACCGTCGGGCAAAAAAACACAGTCGCGTACTTAACCATGATTAAACCCTTCACGAAATCATCGGAGCTCACCCCGATTTCAGCCGGCCGCTTAAGTACTTTAAGTAAAATCAAAAGTGACAACACGGTTCAGTTCGTTTCGAACTCGAATAACTCGAGCCAGAAATTCGTGATCGCCCCAATGCCGAAAGTAACCACAAACCGACTACCGGTCACAGCCACGACGAACACGGTTCAATCGAAAATAGCCCTCATGCCTCTAACATTACAAAACAACAACAATAGTGTCGCATCGAAGCACAAAATATTCAATTTTAAAATAGCCGATGGCAAACTCCAAACGGACAACAACGGTACCATTACAGTGCTATGTGATAACTCGTCTCCCGAAGATGAGAAAGTACCTGGGAAAATTCATTGCGGCGAAGAAAAAGAAAGCAATAAACTTATGTGCAATGAGATCATCGACGTGGATAGCCCGGAAAAGCCACGAAATGAAGACAAATCGTACCAGTTATCCATCGTGGAAGACGCGGATTCACGGAACGATGTAAGTTTCACCATAACAATCCCCGACGACTCAGACAAGACTAAAACCGAAGCTTTCGGCATGCAGAAGGAAACCCCGAAGTTTTCTAAACACGGCGTTTCGATCTTAAAAAGAAGCTTCAATCTCATAGAGCGCAAGCCAGAGAAACCGAAGAGTAGTTTAATTATCAGTCCCATACCTAACTCGATTACAACCATTTCAGATGCAAACACTAAAGAAGTTCGGATAACAACGAGCTCTAGCTTCGACGCAGACGACCCTGCGATTCAAACAAACTCTGCTGCTAAGTTACAGAAGCCCGAAAGGAGGAGGAAGTCGCAGTTTCTTTGCAGGAAGGACTACGATGAAGTAGAAGTCAGCGAAAGCAAACCGAAAATGGCGAAATACGACGAGAAGGACAATGTTACAATAAGAAAGTTAACGAGTGATGAAAAAGAGCCCCCCAAGGAGAAACCAGACGTCAACATGAAGGACGATTACGATATATCCAAGGCTTTGAATTGGGAAGACGGGATTGGGACTTTGCCCGGGAGCGATCTTAAATTCCAAATGAACGAGTTTGGATTTCTCGAGTTCCTCACGAACGATGAATACAATAAAATACTAGAGAAGAAAATTGCTAAGGCGAAAGAAAAAGAAAACAAGAAGAATGAACTGGATGAAATGCGCTGCATTTTTTGTGGATGTTTCGGCATGGCATCTGAGTTCATCAGTCCGAAATACTGCAGCTACGATTGTCTTGATGCGGGTGAGAAAGCTGTCCGGGAAAAAGAATTGAAAGTCAGGAGGAAGAAGAAGAAAGGTTACTTTAAGAAATGCATCGAGAATCTCTCTAGTGATCTCCAAAAGGCTGACAAGGAATCGACTCCTAGCGACGGGGACACGTCCAATGAAAATTCCCAAGACAAGTTCAATTATCCTTGGAATTGCAGTAAGAAAGGGTTTTCTTGGTCCAAGTATTTGGAGCATGTGAAGGCGAAGAGTGCGCCTGTTAAATTATTCAAGGATCCTTTCCCGTATACCAGGAACGGTTTTCGTCCCGGCATGAAGCTAGAAGGAATTGACCCACAACACCCGTCTTATTTTTGTGTTTTGACCATCGCTGAAGTTATAGGTTACAGACTTCGCTTGCACTTCGATGGGTATCCTGAGAATTATGATTTTTGGCTCAATGCGGATAGCATGGATATTTTCCCAGCAGGCTGGTGTGAAAAATACGGGCACATTCTTCGACCCCCTCCGACTTACAGCCAGGCCGAGTTTAATTGGAACAATTATTTAAAGCAAACTAAATCAACGGCGGCCCCAAAACATTTATTTAGTAGTCGAACAGGAAATGTAAGCTCTAATATTATTATTATTAGTGAGTAATCATTGTTAATAAAATTGCTTTTTTTATTTCAGTCGATATGTCCTAATGGGTTTAGAGTTGGGATGAAGTTAGAAGCTGTGGATCGCAAGAATACAACGCTTGTGTGCGTTGCAACTATCACAAATATGATGGACAATAGATTGTTGATACATTTTGATAGTTGGGATGACATTTATGATTATTGGGCAGATCCGACTTCTCCATACATACATCCTGTTGGATGGTGTGACCAATACGGACATAATTTAACTCCTCCGAATGGTATGAATTGTTTGCTAATTAAATTATAATTTTGCAATAGAGATTAGAGCATTCTCAAGATAAAATATTACGTGGAACTATTTTTAAAAATCTTAATTGGAAACTCAGATTTGAAATAATTTGTTAATTGATCTTGAACTAAAATTTGTTTTTGTTTTGGTTCCTTCCTGTTTAGAAAATTTAATAAATTATTATTAGATTTTCTACATATACCTTCTTAGTATTGATATTCGACATTTCAGATTATCCACATCCAGAAACTTTCACGTGGGAGAAATATCTGAAAGAAACAAAATCAGTAGCCGCACCGGCTAGGGCCTTCAAACAAAGACCATCAAACGGCTTTAAAAGAGGCATGCGATTGGAATGTGTTGACAAGCGAGTGCCACAAATCATCAGAGTGGCCACCGTCGATGATGTCAGAGAACACCAAATTCGAATTAGTTTTGACGGATGGCCAGATCGTTACAGCTACTGGGTGGACGACGATGGCACAGACATTCACCCTGTTGGGTGGTGTCATAAGACAGGGCACCCACTTGAATCACCTCTAAGTACGCACTGTCAAATTTTTTATAGAATACATTAAGACTACAACTTGCTTTTACAGCCCCCGACGACGTATATGATTTCCTTGAATGTCCAACAGTCGGTTGTCGTGGTCAGGGTCACATTAAAGGCCCCAAATATGCAACACATTCTTCACAGAAACACTGTCCGTACGCAGACGAAAACATCGATCAAGAGCATGTCCTTCCTGATCGTTTGTTAAGCCCCGACAGACAGTTGGAATCTGTGGTACCGGTTTCTAGGGAGCCTCGTGAAAAAATGTAATTCATAATTTTTACTAATGCAAAAGAGCTACTTCTGAGATAATTAATCAATAACTTGTGCAAAAGAATTCGTTAGAAGGCGCACAAAGATTGTTTTTGTTTTGTTTTAGGAAACCTAAACTAGGTAGACCTCCGAAAATACCAAGATTGGATCTTGTCAAACAAGATTGGTCTGAGGAAGACAGTGAGAAAAAAATGAAAAAGAAATTTTATAAAAAACGTGAATCGCCCGAGTGCACCACCAAGAAGCACTTGCTTAATCTCACAAATGGTTTTGCAACGTTAGAGCAGCAACAGGTGTGGGAGAAGCATTCGAAATACCTGTCTGAATACATAAAAAATGACTCTGATCCCAGATACTGGAGTGAAGAGGAGGTCGTTGATTTTGTAACGACCATACCAAGCTGTAGAGACCATGGTGCTGCTTTTAGTAAACACAATATAGATGGGGAGTCGTTTTTGATGCTGACGCAGCAAGACATTGTAGATATTTTAAGTATTAAATTAGGCCCTGCGATAAAACTATATAATAGTATAGTGTTATTAAGGCAGAATGTGGTAAATTGTTATACATAATTATTAATTTATATTTTATGCTTGCAAAGGTTTTTAATTCAGAGATTGTGATCTATAATAATTATTATTTAGAAATTAATAAATATGTTTTCTATTTATTTTTCATTTTCGCTGTTATTACTTCCAGTTTGTTTAAATCTAAGAAACGAATCGCATCGAACTTTTTTTTTTAAGTATAGTTCTTGCAGATCATGGACGACACAACTTTCACGTTTTGTAATGAAAGGTTAGTATACAGTGTGAGCGAAAATAGTTGAAAACAGTCTAGTGACTTTTATTCATTATTTACTTTCACTTTTCATTTGTTTTATTTTTGTTTCTATGGAAAAAAATAAATTCCAAGAAAGTAAGAAAAACAAATGACGATCACCGTACCGAAAGAAAAAACGCAAAAAATTAAAATTGAAAATGGAAAAAATTAAGAACTTTGACGATCGAAGAATCCCCAGTCGAAATGGAAAGGAATAAAAATTTCTGAAAAAAGTAAGAAAAACGAATGACGATCGCAGTATACTCGAAGAACGAAGAACGCAGAGAATGTTTGTTTCATAATGAAAACGCAAAAGAAAAACATTTTTGATTATTGGAGAAATGGTACCATCGGCATAGAAAAGAAAGGAAACGATAGCTTCAAAAGAAAAACAAATGAAGATCGTAATGTTTATAACAGCTTTCATTTTCTGTTTTCTATTTTAAATTGTTTTTCATTTTTTAATTTTATTTTGGGATTTAGTTTTTCTTTTTTTCAAATTGTATTCAATTTTTCTTTTGCCTTTCATTTATTCTTTTTCCTTGCTTTTTGTTTCCTATTTCTTCCTTTAGTTTTAGTTTTTCGTTTCCCTTTGGTCTTTCATTTTTTTCGTTTTAATTTTTTTCCATGTTTTTCACTTGTTTCGTTTCATTATTTATCTGCTTTCTGTTTTGGTTTTTGAAGAAAGACAGAAAAACAAATGACGATCGTAATACATATTTATAACTGTGATTTTTTTGTTTTCTATTTCAATTTTTTACTTTCATTTTTGGCTTTTGCTTTTTTTTCAAAATTTTCCTTTCCATTTGCCTTTGTCCTTTCATTTTAATTTTCTCTTTGTTTTTCACTCGTAGTATCTCTTTCCATTGAATGTTTGCTTTTTGTTTTTCATTTCATTTTCTTTTTGCTTGCATTTGTTTCTTGTTTTTTAATTTTTTCTTTACTTTTAGTTTTCCATTTCCTTTGGTCTTTCATTTGATTTTTTCTTTTCGTTTTAATTTTTTCCATGTTTTTCATTTGTTTGCTTTTATTTGCTTTGTGCTTTGATTTTCGAAAAAAGAAGGCAGAAAAACAAATGACGCTCGTAACAACCTTCATTTTTGGCTTTTGTTTTTTTTTTCAAATTTTTCTTTTCCATTCAGTTTTTCATTTGCCTTTGGCCTTTCATTTTGATTTTCTCTTCGTTTTTCACTTGTATCTCTTCATTGAATGTTTGCTTTTTGTTTTTCATTTCATTTTTTTGTTTTAATTTGTTTCTTTTTTCTAATTTTTACTTTTAGTTTTTCATTTCCCTTTGGTCTTCCATTTAATTTTTTTTCCATTTTAATTTTTTTCAAGTTTATTACTTGTTTCGTTTCATTATTTATTTGCTTTCTGTTTTGGTTTTTGAAAAAAAAACAAATGACGATCGTAATGTTTATGACAACTTTCATTTTTGTTTTAAATCGTTTTTCCTTTCTTGTTTTTTTTTGTTTTAAATCGTTTTTCCTTTTTTTGTTTTTTTTTTGTTTTAAATCGTTTTTCCTTTTTTGTTTTTTTTTTGTTTTATTCCTTTTTCACTTGTCTCGTTCCATTCTTTATTTGCTTTCTGTTTTGATTTTTGAAAAGACAGAAAAACAAATGACTATCGTCATGTTTATATCGAGTTTCATCTTTTACTTTCTGTTAATTTTTTTCTTTTTTAATTACATTTTTGGTATTTGCTTTTTTTCAAAATTTTTCTTTCCATTCAGTTTTTCATTTGCCTTTGGCCTTTCATTTTAATTTTCTCCTTGCTTTTCATTTGTATCTCTTCATTTCATATTTGCTTTTTGTTTTTCATTTAAGTTTTTTTCTGTTTTCATTTGTTTTTTTTTCAATTTGTCCTTTATTTTTGGTTTTTCATCTTCCTTCGGTCTTTCATTTCTTGTTTTTCTCGTTTTAATTTTTTCCATGTGTTTCACTTGTCTCGTTTCTATATTTTTTTTATTTGCTTTCTGTTTTGGTTTTTCATTTTTTGTTTTCTATTTTAAATTGCTTTTCACTTTTTAATTTCATTTTTGGCTTTTGTTTTTTTTTCAAATTTTTACTTTCCAGTTTTTCATTTGCCTTTGGCCTTTCATTTTAATTTTCTCCTTGTTTTTCAATTGGTATCTCTTTTCATTGAATACTTGCTTTTTGTTTTTCATTTTGTTTCTTTTTTGTTTTCATTTGTTTTTTTTTTTCTAATTTTTCCTTTACTTTTAGTTTTTCATTTCCCTTTGGTCTTTCATTTGTTTTTCTTTTTTCGTTTACATTTTTTCCACATTTCTCACTTGCCTCGTTTCATTCTTTAAATGCTTTCGGTTTTTGTTTTTTATTTTTTGTTTTCTATCTTAAATTGCTTTTCACTTTTTAATTTCATTTTTGGCTTTTTTTCAAATTTTTCCTTTCCATTCAGTTTTTCATTTGCCTTTGCCCCTTCACTTTTATTTTCTCCTTGTTTTTCATTTGTATTTCTTCATTTAATATTTGCTTTTTGTTTTTTTTTTAATTTTTCTTTCACATTTAGTTTTTCTCTTTGGTCTTTCATTTGATTCTTTTTCATTTTAATTTTTTGAACGTTTTTTTCACTTGCCTCGTTTCTTTATTCTTTATTTGCTCTCCGTTTTGGTTTTTGAGAAAAAGTCAGAGAAACAAATGACGATCGTAATTTCAATTTTTAATTGTTTTTCATTTCTTATTTCATTTTTGACTTTCGGTTTCTTTTTAAGTTTTTCTTTTCTTTGGCCTTTCATTTTAATTTTCTCTTTGTTCGTCACTTGGTATCTCTTTTCATTTAATATTTGCTTTTTGTTTTCATTTTATTTTTTCTGTTTTCATTTGTTTTTTTTTTTCTAATTTTTCCTTTATTTCTAGTTTTTCATTTCACTTTGATCTTTCATTTCATTTTTTTTTTTCGTTTTAATTTTTTTCAATGTTTTTCGCTCGTCTCGTTTCAGTCTTTAATTTTTCATTTTTTGTTATCTATTTTAAATTGCTTTTCACTTTTTAATTTCATTTTTGGCACTTTTTTCAAATTTTTACTTTCCATTCAGTTTTTCATTTGCCTTTGACCTTTCTCCTTGTTTTTCACTTGTACCTCATTTCATTTGATACATATTTACTTTTTGTTTTTCATTTTTTTTTTAATTATTTTTCAATTTTTATTATTTTGTTTTCTTTCTTTTGGTCGCCATTCTTTAATTTTTTTTCTAAATTTATTTATTAATCGACTGAAGCTTCAACAAAAAATTGAAATAAATCACAACGAGCACAAAAATCTAAACTAGTGCTTTCCGGTTGGTGACTGGTGACTATATGATCTAATCTGGTGACTTTTATTTTAATCGCCTGGCAACACTGATAGGTACGTTCTTATATCGATTGCAAATTCGACTTCCTGACTTTAAATACTGTTCTTTTGCTTCGGAGTGTACATGTTAAACACAACGGTGCTGCACAACCGGTCATGTTAACTTGGCGCCAGTGTTGCCAGACATGCGGGAAATTCCCGTTTTAGCGGGAAATTTCAAACTGTACGTGGAAGTTGAGGGAAAACTCACTTAAATGTTTTGATTTCTTAAGTATTTGAGCTGTTGATGTGGGAAATTGAGCGTAAAAAAGGCGAATAGGGAAATTACACGTTTATTTCAAATAAAATTTGCTAACACTGTAGCAAAGAAAAAAACAATATTGCAATAGAGTAACAACGTCGCTTTTTACTTTAAGTATTTAATTTTCTCAACTTACTGTTGACTACTTTTACTTACATGTTTGAACAATTATCTTTGAAGATATTTTTGAGTGCAGTCGTAGAAACACGCCGCGACGTGATGAGCATTGGGTAAACGTTTACTGACTTTAGGAGACGTACACGTACCGTATAACATAATTCCATCCATTATTTAAGAGAAGGGGTGTAATTATGGTTTGTATGGTGAATTTTACTAAAAACACGTTTATGTAACAAATCATCTCAGCACAACTTATATTAACAGTAAATAATCGGTATTTCACAGTATGTACAGGATGTCCCAAACCTCTGAAATAATCCAAAAATGCTCCTTTTACATACATTTTATCAAAATAATTTCTGAATGAAAGTTGTATGGGTTTCCATTCCGCATAATTTAAAACAATTTCCAACTATACAGGATGGTGCATTTAAAAGTTACACGCTTAAGTTATTATTTTTTAAATGGAACACTAAATTTTATTGTACCTTTGGTTAGCCCCTGAAGAGCTAATGAAAATGATATATCAGGATTTTGTTGAGAATGCTATACAAGTAAAGCGAAACGTCGATTATTATTACCTGGTCGATTAATCCATTTGTTTTAAATTCATGCTTTGTATAATTGTATAAAGTAATTTTTAATTTGATTTGTGAACATTTTCTTTTATGATACTTTGGATTCGATTCAGGGATACTTAAAACATAAGATCGTTTTAAAATAACTTTTACATCATAGAATTGAAACAAGTTAGGTATTGCAGAGCTTTTAATTTTAAAGAGACAAAGTAAAAGGTAAATTTCATTACAACAGTAAAAAGCAATAAATTATTCTAATTGTTAATAATTTTATAAGAGGAATGTGAGCAGTAATAACACAAAGTTTTAATGTCTTGTTTATTTGGAAGACATTTCTTCTTATTAAAACCAGTATAAATCGATTGAGTATGAATACAATTATTTTGTTATTAAGAATACATGGAGCATATTGCAGCTTTCAAGCAAGGGCGGGGGGAAGGGTCTCTATTTTACAAGCTGAAGTCGTCAACAAGATCGCCATTTACAAAGGTGCCTGCCTACAATTTGCCAATTCTAAAATAATGTATTTTACGTTTTTTTTTTGTTTTCAAAGTATTGCACGAACAACGTCATTTATTTATAGTTTAATACTGCCGACACGGGTTTTATATTTTTAAAAAAGAAGAGTACTTAGTTATAAAATTCAACTTCTCTATTTTTACAATATAAATAGAACACATTTGATCATAAACTAATTTAAAAAATTATGTAAAATACATGTCTGATCCAGTGTGATTGTTATAAAATTACTATTATAATACAGGAGAAGTAAAACATAAATAAAAACTATCACTATCGAGTGAAGGCAAAACGTTTACAATGCCGAGTAAGAATATTTAATTAGAAATGAAGAGTAATAGAAAATATTTTAATATCGAATATCTCTACAAATTTTTAGTTGTTTAACAAATACACTAACAGTGCGTGAAATGCACGATCAGTGATGTTACAATACCTATTAAATCAAAATTAATACTAATTAATTTATACTATATATGTACAGTTTATTTGATCATGTGCTTTAACATAAGATTTACACTTACTATTTATAATAACTTTGTGTAATAAAAAAATCACGTATGTACAAAAACAATTACATGATCACAAGTCTATACCGAAGAGGAGTTCGTATAAACTTGTCAGGTTGCACAACCTGAGCTGAACAAGCGAATATGGAAAGTTGATTTCTACGGCTATGCCCATCACAGTATGTAGCTTTTTTCATTTTTTCTAAATCACCTTGCACGTGTCAAGGCCTATGGAATCTACAAAGAGAAAAAAAAATATATAACCCCCCTCCAAATCTATAAAAGCAAGAGCACCAACCTTGTCAAATGTCTACTGTCTTCGTGTACGGCCATTTCAGAACTTTTAAATTCGTTAAGTTCCTTGCGAATTGCAGCTTTGTCCTTTGGAGTCAAACGTGTCCAAGGTTTATCTGCTCGTCTGTCATAATCATGCGCTTGTGTTACTTCTATGTAATCATTAAACCTAATGATCTTCTTTTCTTTCAGTTCCTCGACGGTCGGTCTGAAGCTGAGCTTTCGGAGCAGAAACCGCTTCTTCTCTTCCTTCTGTTTCTTTTCTTCGGCAGGGCTTTGTTCTGCAAAAATTTAAAAGAAATCAATACACTAAACTCTCTCTCATGCATCGGACAAATACTTTTTAGAATATTTCTTTCTTCCAATTCTTCCTGCGTCGGACGCATACTCAATCTTCGAATGAGGCGTGCACCGATCGCCTCCTTCGACTCTTGCCTTTCGTTTTCTGTCTGTAATTGCAGGATGTTCCTGTTGATGAGTTCCTGCCTGTCGGGGCGCAGAGACAATTTCAACGACAAGCTTTCCTTTCGTGCTATCTTCAGTGCGAGTCGGGTTTCCTCCGGAATATTATCCTCATCTCTGTACATTACGGGGCCATCATTCGAATCCCCGTCATCCTCTCTTATAATGTACGGTCTTGTGTTTTCCTTATTTTCTAGGGTACATGGAAGCCCAAACACGACCTTCCCGGGTTTGCCACTGCAAAACAAACACTTCAATATTCCACCGGACTTAACAATCACCGAAATCAGAGTGTCCATTTCTTTTTTTTTTTTTTTTTAATAATATATTTACCATATTCTAATCCTAGGCCTAAGAGGTGGCCTTCTAAGTTGCGTACAAAAACAAAACAAACTAATTTTAATTTAAATTAAAAGTCAACGGGGAGATTTGAGATTTAAAAAGTTGTTTTCTTCATTTGTGTATTGATTTAAGGCACTCTTACTTGAAGCTGGTGTTGAAATCCGTTTGAGTTTGCCTAACGGTGAGCGGCCTGTTTTCCTGCGTCGGAGTATTCTGTGGAGTACCGGGGCCACTTCCACTGCCCTTCTTCTTCAAAGCTGATTTTAGAGGCACTGCGTTGAACCTGGGCTCCTTGGCTGGGATCTCGTCTACCCTAGATGTATCGATGGCTGGGTCTGGTTGGGGCATTCGGTATAAGCACTGGTCGGGATCGTCGATGTCTTCACCGTCCAGATCTTCCGGATCCATATCTTCTTGATCTGTCGAATTTTTCGTGTTAGAAAAAATTTGGAACAGATTCGATCTTTGCTCACCTTCGTAGTCATAATCTAATTGCGGGGGCAGTGGCGACTGCCTATTTGGAACGGGGCTTGGCGAACTGAACATGGGCGGTGGAGGAATTGGACCTATCTCTGAGACCGGAATCGGTGGTTCTGGAAGTTCGGATAGGACGAATCCTGGACCTGGCATGTGTGGTGGGGGAAAGTGATGTGTTTGTCTTTCTTGGGGTGGGGGTGTACTTCCTGGTGGTCCTTGAGGTCCATCTGTAACTGTTAGAAAAAATAATCAGAGCTGTGAAAGGCAGCACTTCATTGCTATTGTTTAAACTAGCGTCACAGTATTTATTACTATTTTTTTTTAATTTGTTTACTATTTTTTTTTAGGATAATAACTTTGCCTCAATTAAACTAACACCCTGCATATCGAAACTGCCAAAAAATATTAGAAAAGTAACGTCGATTTATGGATCTCCTTAGTATTGTTTAATTTAGGGGCAAATATTATTTAATTAATAATTTTTATGTTATTGTAAATTGTGGAAATCGTTGAAAATTTGATACCAATTACTAAAAAAAAGCAAATTGATTGATATGGTGGCAGAAAACAAGTAAAACAAAATAAAGATCTAATGTAATTTGAAAATGAATTTTGATTTGAACTTACAGTGTTCGCTGTGATAACACAACAGCCTTCTGGTAAGTTTGCCGGGCCCCAGGGAGTTGGGGCGTTCAGGTTTGCCTGTATTGTCTCCACAACCAGACGGTTGAAGCGTAGGTGAAGGCATTTCTCCATTCGGAGATACGGCGCCATTCTGTGCTGTACCATCAGTCTTTTCCTTTTTCGGCTCTGCAACAAGATAAATAAATAATCACCGTTGCAATGCAATTCCCGAAACGTTAGATCTGAATTGTTAGTGTTAATACAACAATAATTAGAAATTAAGAAGGGACTTTAACAAAACATAATTTTAATATGAAAAATTTTCTCGGACTGTAATTGGCATCGTCTGAAAATACAAGATTATAACAAAAACAGGCGTAAACCAACGATGAAGAAAAGTTATTAGTAAAATAATTGAATTCGGTTAGCAGTTCGTGGAACACTCAAAAATTTGAGGACATTGAAGACGAAACTAAACAGGCAAAGTTCTGGGAAAGAATGAACCTTAAATCAAAAGTAGAAACTGCAAGATTTCTTTCTTAAACTGTGCTTATGTTACTAAAAAAAAAAAAAAGAAAGTCAACAATCCTTTTATTAATGAATTAATATTGGAGACGTACATTAAAAACACTTATCATGCTACGAATCACTATTAACACTATCCGATTTATGTGATTTAAATCGCGCGTCCGGTTCTGTTTTTATTCTTCTTCGAGAATAGTATAATTTCAATACCGTCTGCAACGTTCATCGAACTTTCTGGACCCATTGAGATGCGAGATGTTGCTTATTTGAATTTTTTTTCTTATTTCTACGTTCTCTTAAAATTTGGTGGACTTTGTTTGGAACACCCGGTATAAAATTAGCGTCCCGATACAGGACGCCAACGTAAAGCATAAAAGACTTTTTTTTTAAATCATTAGGAATTAAGGAATTCTTTTTCTAAAAAAAGGGATTGTCCTGTGTATGTTTTTAAAATTTATTTATTGCGTTATTTTCAGACATTTAATATCGCCATCTGTTGAAACTTGCCGGTAGTCTTCTTTTCATTTGTTTCTAACGAGGGTGATTCTATAGTTATTGACGGGTCAGTAAGACATTCAACAGCACCATCTGTTGAGAAACGCCAAAAGTATTTCCTTCGTTTGCTTTTACGCGGGTGGTGCACGGGCTAATCATTGTTTCTAGCGAGGGTTTCTAGCGGATTCTATAGTTATTGACGGGTCGTGTTGAAAAACTACCATCAATAATTGAGCATTGAGCTTCAACCGACGGTTACAAAAAACAATTACTTGCGTTGCTGTAAAACATTCAACAGCGCCATCTATTGAGAAATGCCGAAAGTATTTCCTTCGTTTGCTTTTACGGGGGTGGTTCATTGGCTATTCATTGTTTCTAGCGAGGGTGATTCTATGGTTATTGACGGGTCATGTTGAAAAACTGTCATCAATAATTGAGCATTGAGTTTCAACCGATGGTTACAAAAAAAATACTGGCGTTGCTCTAAGACATTCAACAACGCCATCTGTTGAGAAACGCCGAAAGTATTTCCTTCGTTTGCTTTTATGGGGGTGGTCCACTGGCTATTCTCCGCGATGCGGAAGATCAATAAGAAGAACCGTATTTGCAGTTTTTTTTTTTTTTAATCTTGCGGAAGGCAAAATAATTCTTTCTTTTGCTACTGTTTGATTCTTTTTTAATTTATGAGTCTAGTGAATTGTGCTCTAAAATTGATTGTCTTTTGTTTTTTACTTATTTCAATATTATTGTTATATATTGCAAAAAAATGTGTTCATTTGTTTTCTTTGTTTGGTCATCTCACCTTTGCTCCTAAAATGTTTTGCTTTAATTTATTAAGCTACTGAATTGTATTGTAAAATCAACTGTCATTTGTTTTTTCATTTTTTTTGCTTTCTCGTGGTTCTTTTTATTAATTTTTTTTCTTTACTTATTAATCTATTAAACTGCGTTATAAAACCGATTGTCTTTTTTATATTTTGCTTCTTTTGTTTCGTTGGCATTCTTTTTCAAATTGTTTTGTTTTAAAATTTGTTATTAATCTACTGAACAGCGCTGTAAAATCGACCGTGTTTCTATTTTTTTTTTTTCAACTTAACGTATTTTTAATGAATTTTTCTGAAATTTATTCCTGAATCTAGTAATTTTGGAGGAAGTAAACATAACTCCCTCAATTCTCCAGGTTGCCAACAAATTGAGGAATTTTGAATTTTCTGCGTTCAAAAGAAATTTCTTGGAAGTCTTGAGGGATTTCTGCTTTTTACATTTGGTAACACTGCCGCGATATATTATCGTATATTCCGTTTTTTTTACATTACCTGTCAAATGTTTCTGAATGTTAGGAAAATTTCTGTTCTACATTTAGTAACAAACTATAGCAGACTATAATCTATTCATTCGTTTATTTTTGTTTCTTGCATTTGTTTAAACAATCGATCGTCTTCAATTCTCGTTTTTTTTGTGATTTAAACAGTCCGCAACCAGTGTTGCCAATCCTGACATGCTTAAGCAGAATATTTAAATATTTAATATACAGGATGAGGTCGCTGAGTGGCTCAGCGGTTAGCCTAGCCAACGATGCAAGTCGTGTCACTCGGGCGGCGTGAGTTCGAATCTCACCATTGACCATGGATGTTTCTGCTGTCTAATAACTTAGACCCAGCTGTTAAACATTCTTCGTGATTGTCTGGAATGATTGTTACCGAAAGACAAAAATGCAGCATTGATGTGCAAAGCAAACAAACAAACACGCGGACAAACAATATACGGTTGTCTCAAAAAAATAGATACATTGGCAACTTTATTCAAAAAAATAACTTCTTAATTTTTTTTTATTTATGGAATGGTTATGCTTTAGAAAAGGAGCTAAATAACAAAAAAAAATTTGATTTGAAAGCTATTTTACAATTTGGCAGAATTATTTTTTAACGGAAAAGAGCTAAATTGGTTACACTGAAGGTCTCTTGGTTTTGGTGACTTGTTTGTACACAAGGTCGTTGACTTAAAAACGGAATTGACGTAAATTCCACTTAAAGGTCAAGTTCACGATGCCACGCCGCCGTAGCATAAAACTATAAAAAGCTATATGGCGGCATTTATTTTGTTCTTCTGCACCTTTATTTTTGAACAAGGGGCGCATCATCATTTTGAGGCTAATTCTTGATTAATTCGATTTTTCCTCTAAACTAAAATAGAATTTTTTAAACATTTTCGCCATACTCTCGGACATCATTTCTTTTAGTCGTTTTATTTTGTCAAGTTAATTAACAGTCAACCTATATAAACGGCTTTATGTAACTTATTATTGCCTTTTGTATATGACGTTTAGGGCAATAAAAAAATAGATGCTATTGTGTCGTTTATATAGAACGTTCATAAATGACTTAATGGCGTTTGAACTTGCCACTCAAAACGACGATGCGCACCTGGTTAATAGAAGAGCAGATGTACGAAATAAATACCCTCATAAAGTTTTTATAGTTTTATGATATGGCGGCGTGGCATCGTGAGCTTGACCTTTAAATGGAATTTTACGTCAACTTCGTTTTTAGGTCAACGACCGATGCCGTAAAATACGAATAGATACTAGACAAATGCATGCAATGCAAATTTCCTGATGTGTATTATTCCATATAAAGGAGAACAACTTTGAACACCTGCTTCCACAGGTAAACAAATAAATCATTAAAACGTAAAGCAATTCAAATCGCCGTGTTAAGAATTTCTAGTATTTTTTTTTTTATTAATTTAAATTGAATCGTAAACAAAGTTTATTCCCAAAAGCAACGTGTTGAATTATTAACAAATCTATTAAAGTTTAACAAATTTAAGACGCACTCCCTATCTTGTATTTTTAGCGCACTTATTCGCATTATTTCGTCAGCTGCTTAAAGCTGTGTATAGATGTGAGCAAGGACGCGAATTTCCTGGTTGCGCTTTTTTAAAAAAATTCGAATTCGTCGTTGATCCGTTTGTTCAAAGTCGTCAGTAAATGTGCAGAGGTCTTACCATCCCGAGGCCATGTTATCTGCACGCAGTTTAATACATCCATTAACGCAAGGTCAAGTTTTACAAGCTTGTCAGAGTAAATATCATAAAACGTTTATGACAGACGTACGCTGTGGAATTTGTCGTCTTAATCTAAACGTAACTACTTTTTTCGGAAACTTATAATCAATCAATTACAAACTATTTTATAGAACTTGTGTAGATTTTCTCGTAATCTAGGACATTCACTCGCGGTACTATTTTCGATTACTTGTGAGCAAAAGTAAATAATTTTTTTAACAACACAGTATGTATGTATAAAGTAGAAAAATCGCACTACTAATTAAGTTGTAAAAACGTGACATAGAAAAGAATGCGATAATAAATTCGTAACAATCTAAGAACAATAAAGTAGAAAATAAACACACTTTAACTGCTTCATGAATGAAAATATTTTTCGACTAAGTAAGTACCTCGAAGAATGTTGGCCGCGTCCCAACGAAAAAATTTTAATGGATTTCCTTAGCGCGCACGAGTAAAATATCCATTGCGATTTTGAACCGGCCGCAGTACGTCAGCATAGAAAGCGTGGGCGGGCGCGAAAAATAAACAGATCTGAAAATGAAAACGTACGTCATCCAAAACGTCCAAAAACCGCTGTTTATGTTAATTCGGAAGTGTTAAACTTGAAACTTGCATCAGGCCTCTGTGTCAGAGCGCGGTTCAAGAAAATAGAGTTACAAAAGAACTCTCTGGCAAGAGACCAAGCGAGCCGCGAACGCGGTGATTCAGCGGCGGAACTCCGTGGTGGACTCGTTCGCAATTTTTGATGTATTTTTAAGCGCAGGAACCGTAAAACTCGATTCGATGATGCGCCATCGTGAAAAGGGGGCGAGAGATACGGCCACGTATTTTTAGTAACGTGGAATAAAATCTAAAAATATTTAGGGCAAACACGAGGAGATAAAGCGGTATATTTTATTATGACAGCTTTGTTATTCTTGGAGACGATTTTATTATTTTCACGTATGAAATGCTTCTTTCTTTTGGTAAAAAATTGATTATTAGATCACTTTAAAAAATAAATGTCTTAAATTGATTAAATTTAAACGATCGTTACTTCTGATACGAATTCTAAAAACTGCTGTTCTTATGTCCAAAGGTCAAACTATTACAAATCTCACTTATTCTAAGTTCTTGCCTTGAAATTCGTTGATCTTTTCAAACACAACATGAATAATGTTTATTGGAGATTGGAGTATAATAGCAACATACAAAAAAATATATAAATTCAAAATAATATACCATGCGTTCAAAAACTCTCACGTTTGGAGTTTGTTACGGTCTTTGGGTCATCCTGTATATTGGCGGAAACGTGGTTGCATTACCATTTGATCTTCTGAAGCTTTGACAACCAAAGGAGCCACCCCTTCTTTGTTGTATGAGTCTGTCCCGGGTAGATACTGGTTTGAATTCTAGGCTTGCCATTCGTCTATCCGAAACGTGCGATTCTTCTTCCCACTCCAAACCTTGCGCATTGTAAGCTGTCCGACTAAAAATTCGTTGCTGCTCGCTTGGCAAACAGATCGCATGGAGAATTGTTCACGCTTTTGGTTAGACTTTCATTCAACTGCGTTTGTTCTGGAGTGAAAAAGTAAACGAATGTAATAATCCGGTTGTGTATCCGAGTCCAAGGCCTTTCCAAACCTGTCCGTCGATTCTATGGCAGATATGTTTTTAGTCACGTTGTGCACCATTTGGTTTGTAATCCGTATTTTCCTTTATCTAGGTTTTGTTTCTCTTTGTTTTCTTCTTCTGTTTGGTGTATTTTACGTTATCTTACTCCGCCCTCCGTCCACTCCCATGATGTTCCGGACGTTTCACCAAAGTTTGGTAACCGTAGGAGAAACCTACGGGGGCATTGTTGTGAAACGTTTCGATTAATGGCGTACGCTAGCCGTTTAGGTCCGCCATCTTAGGGTTGGTTACCTGAACAAGAAAGGATACCACTTTAACGCCATCGAAGTGGTAACTGAGAGTGACTCCCTCCTGGTGTTCGCTTTTTCGTGGAAACGGGGCAACATCTGTCAAGTGTTTGGCGTGACGCTTTGAGGATTCCTAACCTCGATGGACATAAGACTTGGACATTCGCTTTTGGTATATGAGAAGGTCGGATGATTACTCTTGTGCGCCCGTTAGTACGTTCTGTATAGCCCTCTTTTAAACGGTGCTGGGACGAAATTATACAGCATTATTGTGTGTTTTTATTAAAGTTCAGATAGAGCGTAAACAGATCCGTACTTGCTTTTAGTTTAAGTCATTTCTTGTCTGTCTGATATACTGTACGTTTTGTTTAACGTGTCAACTTTGCGTATAAATATAATACAAAGGTGCATTACTGGTGAGTTTTACTCTACCCGTTTGCTTCGGGGTTCCGCATGACCTCAATCCTTCTCCAAGAGATAGCCGGCTCTGATTGGAGAACTTAATTTGCCCTCTCATCAAATTTGCTTACCACCAAGGACAGATAGATAGCAAGTTGGCCATGACTTGAGATAGCAAGAACACGGGATGTTTTTTACTTTTGTTAATACGTCAAAGTATGTGACATCAGTTCCTTTGTACATACATAACAACGTATTCCTACTCAGTGTATATCAGCCGGTATGGACAGAGGGCATCGAAATCATTCTTTGTCTTGGAGACGTTGGTGATGGAGAAACTGGCGATGGGCATGATGAGCGCCGATAGAACTTCTTTAATGCATCACGGCAATGACGACCAGGCCTATGTAAACTAGCGGTTTACCACTGCTCTAGAGGACTTTCAAAGTATCTCCATCTTCTGTTATTACATGGCGTTGAGAAGAGTTGAGGATACTCTAAGTGTGCGAATCGAAAATGGCTGCCCTTCAACCGCGCTTTTATTTCTTATTCCAATCAACAGAGGACCGTATTTATTCATCATGGAATTCTAATGACTGGAACGCCAGAAAACTTGCAGTTTTACCCACCAACTATAAGTTTTATGATTCATATGCGTATATCTATCATTCGTCATTCGAAGATCAGATTCTGTTAAGTTGGGAAAGTTGTTGAGTACCACAATTTATAGAGAATATGGTTGATCATTGATGTGAAGCCGTTTACAGAAATCTGTGCTTATTAAGACTACATTCATGCTGTTTACGATAAACGAAACCCGATCTTGGCTAGTGATCATTGATCAGAGAGGTACCGCCTCGTCCACAAAGAACAGAACATTACCCCATGTTAATCGTCTCGATGAAATTTGATGACATTGCGTCTTATTATCGATATACGGATGAGGAAGCGAAGCGATCTCTTTAGCTTCTGACTCACATGATGCTGGCTGGATATCAGAAGAGAGAAGAACATACATCTCAGTGACAATATGTATATTCATATGACTATAGTTATTTTCCATTTGAAGTTGTGGCGCCCCGGGGCGTAACACCTTCAGCAACTCAGTGTTACTTGTTCAATGGAATGTTTACTCTCCTTATTATCGGTTGAATAATAAGCAAATTTCTGACATTTTGGAGCGTTGCCAGTAATGCACCTTTGTATTCGCCTCTTCTACAACTGCTGGCTTCGATGATGCCGACGAATGTGTGGATCTCTCGACAATGGCTGCACAAGAAGTGTGTATGTGTGGTGGTGGATTGTTCAATGGAATCCTTACTGTGTCTTGTGAAGCTTAACGCTCCTGAACAATTCGGAGCTGCTCCCTTATGTAAAAGGATATTATCTAATATATTATATATGTATGTAGTTTGTAGTTTCACGGGATGACAATTCATGAAAAACTGAGACTTGCCAAGTTATTCATGGATACCTCAGATTGAAAGCAAGCGTTAATATGTATGAATCATTTGTGCAGCGCCTTAAGATAGACAACCTGCTAAACTAGTTTAGTTTTCATTCCCATTCCAATCGTAAGAGAGCGCAGAAACTTGTCTGAATTTCCTAGCCTTCCAGATTCCCGTCTATAGAGTGACGACGTTCTTTACCTTTTCCATTCATTGTGACGTGAATTACTTCCCTGCTGCTGGATGTTTGGTTGTCGTGGAAACTGGATATCTCGATTCTTGCTCTACTCACTTCAACGACGGACTTCGAGGATGTTGGTAGAGTGTGGAGTGCTTGCGAAGTCTTTCAGGTCGGGTTTATTACTCCGGTGTGTGGAGCGCGTGGGAACTCTTCAGGACGAATCGAATACCTGGTGCGTTCCTCTTCGCCTCTTCCACAAGAGCTAGCTTCGATGATGCTGATGAATGTGTGGAGCCTGAGTGATCGATCTCTCGACAATGGCTGCACAGAAGCTAGTGTGTGCTTCCGACAATGACTGCACAGAAGACTTTGGGGGTTGCTTCTGACCATCACTGTAAGCACCAACTTATTTCAATTGATATCTAAGAATAATTGAAGAGAAATTCGTAACCATAGCAACCAACAACAATGACGTTTCAATATGCCGTAACAATCAATGGAAAATTGGTGAATTGCTGTGGTTGCTATGGTTACGTATCAATTCATTTCCCTTTAATTATTGATAGATGTCAATTGAAATGAGTTGGTGCTTACAGAATACACGTGAATGTCTGCATGGGAGGCTTGGTGAGTGTTTTCAACGATGCTTGCATGGAACATAGTGAAGCTGGAGCGATCAGTGCTCTCGCTTTAATAGGGTTTTTCGTAGCGGGGGTGAAGTAACCCTGTTTCATTCGTCTAAGTGTGTAAACGAATCACAGACGACCAGAGTTGTATCTCATTCGTCAGGGGGCAGTTGCTTTGTGTTTAACTCCGAGGGTTGTCTTAGCGACCAAATTTGAGGATGCGAGCTCAATCATGAACGAATGCGGTGTCGTTTTAATTCGTAACGGGGCGGTCCAAATTTTGTTTATTTGCAACGATCGTCATCGTCGCCTTGTTAGGTAAACGTCTACGTGACGCATCGCCTGCATATATTTAAACGACATCGCCTGACGTTGTCAATATGACGTTTCTTGATGTCTGTCATTTTGACGTTTGTAACAACTGTTATTTTGACGTTTGCTGTCTTCTGCCATTATGACGTTTGTTGTCTTCTGCCATTGTGACGTTTGTTGTCTTCTGCCACTGTGACGTTTGTTGTCTTCTGCCATTGTGACGTTTGTTGTCTTCTGCCATTGTGACGTTTGTTGTCTTCTGCCATCGTGATGTGCATCGTTGGTAACCAAGTCTTCTTCTGCTGTTATTCAATAATCTTTAAATACTTTCTTTTTTTAACGTCTTTTGGAGTTTCCCCAACCACTCTTCTGTTGTTATTAAAAATTCCGTGACAATAATTTCTTTTTCTTTTCCATTTCACCAAACGTTTGTTCTTATTTTACTCGTTTTCTTGCTCTTACTTCTGATCTTTATCGTATCTTTTTGTTTTGTTATTTTTTACGCCTTCGCTTTTGTATTTCACAAAAAAATGGATTTTTCGTTCCATTTTGCAACTCTTTTTTCATTAACGCTTCTTGCATTTCGCATGCTTTCTCTGATTCCGCGAACATTTGCTTTAGTTCTCTCCTTCGCCATGTTATCATTGTCTTCTTGTGTCTGTTCTTTATTGTTTCTTTTTCCTTGTTGTTCAAGAATCTTTAAACACTTTTTGTCTTTGACTTTCTACCTCGCTTTTGTATTTCATAAAAAATCATATTTTTTCATTTCTTTTTGTAACTCTTTTTTCATTCACATGCCTTTTCTGATTCCGTAACATTTGCTTCAGTTCTTTCCTTCGCCGTGTTGTCATTGTCTTCTTGTGCTTCTGTTCTTTATTGTTACTTTCTCCTTGTTATTCAAGAATCTTTAAACACTTTTTGTCTTTGACTTTCTACCTCGCTTTTGTATTTCATAAAAAATCATATTTTTTCATTTCTTTTTGTAACTCTTTTTTCATTCACATGCCTTTTCTGATTCCGTAACATTTGCTTCAGTTCTTTCCTTCGCCGTGTTGTCATTGTCTTCTTGTGCTTCTGTTCTTTATTGTTACTTTCTCCTTGTTATTCAAGAATCTTTAAACACTTTTTGTCTTTGACTTTCTACCTCGCTTTTGTATTTCATAAAAAAATCATATTTCTTCATTTCTTTTTGTAACCCTTTTTTCATTAATGCTTCTTGTATTTCACATGCTCCCTCTGATCCCGTAATTTTTTATTTTCTTCTTTTTTCTCGCCATGTTGTCATCAGTTTCTGATTTCTATTTGTATTTACTTTTTTTGTATATTTTAATCTTCGTTTTAATTTCTTTTTTCTTTCATCCTCTTGAGAGGTGATTAAAATTTGATTAAAAGCTATGATAGTAAATATTTTGTTTACAAAATATTTTATGAGATTAATTAAAAGGGAAAGAAACAGTACAAGTCAAACAAAATAAGAATAAATACAAAGGATTTGATCAAAATAGACTAAAAAAATAAGTACAAGTTTAGTGTGAATCTCATATTGCTCCTGCGCTTAATTAATAAATTTCCATAGGCGGGGGCTTAGCCCATTTCTAGGGGGCGATGGATCTACTCCCTGATGGAGAACTCATTAGATATTACAGCAGAACAAAATAAAATTTGAATTTCGTACGAAAACAAAATCAATGGGAAGGAGTTTTACTTTTGTTATAAAACAAAGCAAACTACTTGTAAAGTGTTTCACATAAAAGCTAAATTACATCGTATTAAACAGTGCCCTCGTGTGGCGTAAACACAACATTAAAAGCGGATGCAGACAAAGATATATACGACAAGGTACCCCAAGAGCAGCACCACTAATTTTAGGTCTTATAAATTATCCACCTGTTGCAATTATGCATTCATTCTTAACCAACAACAACAACTATTAATTAGTCATTTATTTATATTAAAGAAAAATTTTCGTTGCTTTTTAATAATCAAAAGGTGCAGAACAAATAAATTAATCTTGCCAAATTACAATCTCTATTGATTCAAATTTATTGCACGGTATTTTTAAACAGCTTTTATTTTATCCGATCTCCGGGTTTCTAATTTTGTCCGTCCCACAAAACACTTGCTGTAAAGCAACAAAAAAAAAAAAATAAATGGCATAAGATACCAGAGAGGAGGAGGAGTCCACGCCCTATATTTGTTTATCTTTCAAACACGAGAGGGATGGCTACGACATTGACCTGTTTCCTTGGGCCCACAAACATCAATTTACATTTATGAGGGTTCTCACCAAATAGGAGGCTTCTCTTGTATTCCGGGGGTAAGAAAGCGGCCGGTGGAGTTATGGGGGCAGCGCTGTCCCAATAAGGGACAACATCAGGTTGACATTGACCATAACCTGGTAACTCAAGCTTATGCTGTTGTTTCTCACATCGACGTCGACGACGCCCACCCGGAGTGAAAGTTTTCACCAGGAAGCCTACGCCACTCATTTCCGGTTTGCACACAAAGGCGAAGAGTGTTTACTTTTTTTTTCTTTCGCGCGTTTCCTTCCGGAACTATCAATCTTTAACGATTTATTTATTCAGTCACTATTTATGGATTATTGTTTGCGTCGTATTTTATTGTGAGGTGGCGTCGCGACGCGGAAGAAAATTTTAACGGTTGCGGGCACAGTCGTCTTTGTTATAGTCACAGATTATTTTGAACCAACAGGTCCTTAGAGCTAGTCCGCGTCGACTGCCGTCGCGATGTTTGGAGAGCGAGTGCGTGGGCGTCGGGGCCTGCCCGGTCGGATCGTTACCATCCTGCAGCATCCGTGACGTCACTGGCCTTAACACGGATCAACCTTGACTCGATGAGGATGGCGCTACTTGCTATTGCGGAAAGAAATTTCCTTAGTATGATGACAATGGCCAACTGTTTTTATGACTGTGCATTTCACTTAAAAATTACACAACATTCATATTCCCGTAAATTATCATCAGGCACATCATCATTTCAAATCCCGTCCGTTAAATTTTGGTGGCAACGGTGGGATTAATCGTTAGTCATAATTAAATGGTATTGTAAGAAAAATGAATTCTAAAAGAAGGAAAATTCGCACGCAAAAACAAATACGCATGTACAATAAAAAAAAAGTGGGCAAACACCTGAAATATTGAAACATTTCAGCACGACATAGAACTTGGCACATGGAGAGCGCATTACTCATGCACGCGTTTAAAACAAAGGTCGCAATTAAAAAAAGAAACGTTTCGCGGATTCTTTACTGTGTAGTAAGAGTCGCGATTTAATAATAATAATAATAATTTATGATGCCTGCTTACGTATTGATTCCGAGTTTAAGGAATTAAAAATATTTTTTTCCTATCCTAGTTACAGATACTTAAAAGTGAGTAAGTTAATGTTTCAAGGATTAGATTAAACGCATTTCTTTCCTGTATTAAGTTAAAAATAGTAAAATCGTATTTACTTGGAGAAAACTGTGTAATTACCAGACTTCGGTGTTTCTTAGGACATTTCGTAGTACGACTTGTTTTATCTTAAGTTCATATTTAAGTTTACACACTGCGTCAACTACTTCACCATTTTTTTGAATCACTTAAAAAATTCGATTTGGCATAGTTGTGAACCAGCCTGGCTCGAAACTAAACAAATTGATTCACCTTTTTTATTGAAAGAAATGTCATAAAACTCAAAAAACAGTTTCATTAACAATTTTATTCAAAATTTAAAGTAAAATCACGATTAATCAACCTTTCCTAAGTTAGCATCAAATTCTATCAACTCTTCATTTCAGATTCTTACATTATCGATTGCTGTTACTAATCTCTCGATTTTTTAAGCTCTCATAGATCGCCTGCTTATTTGATTAAAGACTTACTTGTTTGCATTTGTTTTAGTATGAAAATTGATAGAAATTAAAAAAATCGAAATAATGGAATTTAAATATGTAATAATAAAAACAAAAGACAATCGATTTTGCGACATAATTTAATAGATTATTAAAAAGAAAAATAGAATTAAAACAATGCGAAATGTAATAGAATTTAAATAATAATAAAAACAAGAGGCAATCGATTTTACGTCACAATTTAATAGTTTAATAATTTAAATAGAATAATAAAAACAAGAAACGCCGATTTTACAGCACAATTCGGTAGATTAATAAATTTAAAAAAAGCACTGTTTTGGAGGAAAGGTGACAAAACAAAGACAACAAATTAAAGTAATTTAAAAAAATATACAACAATAGTATTAAAATAATAAATAAAAACAAAAGACCATCGATTTTAGGACAGAATTTAATAAATAAATATTTTTTTTTTAAATGTAAAGAGCAATAAAAAAGCAAAAGAAATGATGGAATTAAAAAAAAAATACGAAACAATAGATTTTTAAAAGAATACGAAATATGTAATAATATTTAAATAATTAGAAAACCAAAGAAAATGGAATTTACGACACAATTTTATAGATGAACGATGAAAAGGCAAAAAAATAACAATAAGATTAAAAAAGTACGAAGTAATAAATAATAATAAAAAGAAAGATGATCGTTTTACAACACAATTTAATAAAAATAAATAAAAGAATTAAAAAAAGTACGAAATAATGGAATTTAAATAAAAATTAAAACAAAAGAGAACCGATTTCACAGCCACAATTCAGTAGCTTCCGGTTGGAACCGCGTTGCGACTGCTTCTACTGCCGACGTTTCGTTTTCTATGGCAGAAGAACTTCCTCAAGGATGCTGCTGGTGGCAGTATTGCTGGAGAACGAAACGTCGGCTGGAGAACGAAACGTCGGCAGTAGAAGGACTCGTGACGCGGTTCCAACCGAAAGCCAATTCAATCACAATTCAGTAGATTCATAAATTTAAAAAAAACACTGTTTGGGAGGACAAGTGACAAAACAAAGAAAATAAATGAACAAAATTAATAACGATAATTTTTAAGAATGTTGTTGCAAAAAGAGATCGCACTAACTTTTCAATGACATTTAGAAAAATGGAAACAAAAAAAAAACGATTTCAGAGTACAATTCAGTAGATTCATAAATTAAAAAAAAGACACAAATTCAGAATTATCTGCCTTCTACATGGATAACAGATTATTAAAAGAAAACTGCAATAGATGGCGCTGTTCAATATCTCACACAAATACAATTCATTTCGCCCTTTGCTAACGATTTTGTTGATCTTCTGTGTGGCGAGAAAAGGACAGCTTTAAGTCGTCATGTCCACGCATTTTAGTGACACCCTGTATTTTGAATAGTTACTTATCTTTTTTGAATTAATAATTTTTTTATACTTGCATTTTTTGTTTATTTTATTTGTCTACTAATGCTTGCTTACTTATTTTTGGTGCTTCGTTTTTTTATTACTTTTATTTAATAATATACAGGGTGATTGAAATTCGAGGGCCAGCATGGGAATCTCGTTTATTATAAGAGATTTCAGTTTTTTCAAAATTTTTCAATGAAAATTAAAATAAAATAGTAAGTGTGGCATACCCAATAAATTCAGAAAGAATGTACTATCTACCTGTCTAAACAACAAAAATCGCGTCCATAAGAAAAAATGAAAAATATAAGCTTAAATGTGTTTCCTTCTTAAGTTTTCCGTTTACTACCTTTCGTTTGATGCATCTTCATTAAGAACTGTTATCAACTCTCCTACTTTTCGATTATTATGTATTTGTTTACATCAATTACAATTTGTTTTAAATTACAGAAACTTCTTTCTTAGTATTTCTTGCGTTGTTATCCTTGGCTATTAACCCCGTTTCTTTTCATACTTAGTAATCTTTATTAACATTGTTGACTTTTCTCTCCTCAATTTGAATCTCAAAGAAATTCTATTTCTCGTATTTTTTTCCATTAATACTTTTTTCGCCATTTTTTTGAATAACTTCAAAAATTCGATTTGGCATACTCCGGATGAGCCTACGAAACATTTCCGGCTCAACAGAACGATGTGCATCGAGAAAGGCTTCCTTTACATCGACAGTTGTTGCAAATTGTCGTCCATTTTCGTAATTTCGACGAACAAGAATTCCCCAATAATTCTCGATCGGGTTTAGGTCTGGAGAACGCGGGGCATGATTCAAAACGGCGATGTTTCGAACAGAAAACCACCTTCTTGAGGATAAACTGGCATGAATCGGAGCGTTGTCATGTTGGAAGATGTAACCCGGTAACCACCAATAAGGTTCCAAATTTGCAACAAGCACATTCTGGTAATCCTCGCTATTCATTCTCGAACTAACCTGACTACCCATGACTACCCATACCATACATTTCCACCACCACCAAAATTAGGTTTTCTTTACGCAACAATTTGGATGACCATCTGGCCGGTCTAAATTAATTTTCTTTTCATTTGAAAACCTGAAGATAAAAAGATGCACTTGTGGCTGTAAAGAACGATAACAAAAGCCTATCCCATTTGTTTTCCCAAGCCATGTGTTCTCGAGCAAATTCAAGACGACGCATCTTGTCAATATCACTAAGGTTGGGTCGAATTTGGATTTTCATCCGTTCAAGCCTAGGCTCGCTTTCAATAACTTCGTGAATGGCTTCGTGTGACACATTTAGTTCCAAAATTCTTCTCAAGGTTCTAGTACCAATCGTGGAATTCGAAGGGGCATTGATAATTCTTCTTTTACCGCGATGACTAAGCATCATTGAAAAAAATTATAAATAACTCCTCGGGAACGACGGATTTTTCTTGAAATGTCTGTGTCCGAACTGCCAATATCTTTTAGGGCTCGAATTTAACCCTTCTCGAATTCTGTAAGTTTGGCCCCCTCAGGCACGACGTAGACAAAGGAATTGCACAAGAAAAATAAATCAATTGACAATAGCATTACGAGTTATTGACACTTTTAAAACGAACGGCAATGATTCTTGTCCGAGACATCCGATAAGAAACGATGTATAAATTTTTTTTTGCTACAAATGTAATTCGTATTACATTTTTTTAGCTAAATCCATAACATAGTCTCTTAGTTTAACACATTTACTAAGATTTACGGCAATTTAATTAAATGTTCATGGTACGCTATAATTACTTGACATAAGGTTATGAATTATTAATCGTTATTGCTTAATACGTGTTTGTCATGATGTCATCTTGATCGATTTACGACTTATGTTTGGGCGCATAGCTAAAACAAGTCTGTCTTTGAAATGTCCTAAGAAACGCCGAACTCTGGCAATTACGAACATGTTCGAAAAATTCAGTTGTTTGCCGGGGCTAAAAAAGTTAGGCCAGGATAAAATATCACATTACGCAAAGAGCTGAACAAAAAAAAAACTCCTCGAATAAGCCAAATGTAACCAAAACAGTTTTGAACCCGTGGCGTAGTGTACTGGGCCCAGTGCTCTTTAAATTTACTGTCATATTGATGGGGTTACCAGACCCACTAACAAAAGAATACATTCTTTATGAAATGCAAATCGAATTACTACACTTTTAGGTTTAGGTTTGAAGGCCACCTAGATTAATAAAGGACCTTTATCTGGCCGGGCTGGTCGCGTTTGGCAAGTCTGTTCCTCGAAAACTCTCATTATATAGTGTGGCTCCCTCTGCACAGTTTTGCATTGAACTTCCGCCATTGCTGTAGTTACATTTGATATCATTTTGCATCGTGGGAAAAATAAAGAAATAAATAACAATTAAAATAAGAGAACACAAGAAGAAAATAAAAAGTGTAGCGATAAACCAAAGACAATAAAAGAATTACAACAATCCAAACAATTTTTTTTTCAATAAATTGTGAAAGAACGAATAACTTGAACTAAAATTTAATCTTCAAAAGGCGGATACAATTAGTTTTTGAAACTATTTTAAATGAAACGAGGTAAGTTAGTAATGCAGTAAGTATAGAAAATTGGCTAGACGACAAAATGACGAATTTGTAATGAAGGAAATGAAGGCTAAAAAACAGGTTCAAACCGTAGCTGTGATAAAAATAAATGATTGATGGCTTTAGCATTCTAATAATATTAAGACTATACGCAGTAAACCTTGGATACTTTCGATATCACTTACGGATTTTTTTTTATTCCGCTTAGGTATAACATAATGCATTGTAACAAAATTAATTGTTCTTATTTTCGATGTTGTTACTAGTATGTCGTAATACGAAATATTTCTGCCAACCTCAATGCATCCTTTTTTAATCCTGTGGATTTTTGGACGTTATCTACAACAACATATAGAAGATTGCTGTAGTTAATATAAATAGACACTGAATAATTTTTTTTAAACCAAGTATATCCATCATTACTTTCTTTTATGACTGAAAATTCATTCATTCAAAGCAAAAGCTTTCATCTTTAAAAAGCCCAGACATGAAACCGTTCGTTATTATATAAGTCATCATGATGCGAGGTTGTGGTTTCATGCATCGAAAAATCTATAACACACCGAGCAAATGTGGCCTGCATTTTATACAAACTGTATGTCGACATGCGAGCAAGTGTTCGTCGAAGTAATTACCGTAGTAAACAACAATTGCGATAGCGATAGTTCATTTTACATATCCAATTCAAAAAAAAAATAAAGCACACCGCAGATATCTGATACTTGCAAGCCAAATGCAAAAATGTCTCGGCTGTGAGACAGGATTATTTCATTTTATAAACCAAAGTTAGAAAACTACATTTTTCAGCGTAGTTAGAACGCTGCACTGGGGCATGTTTCGAGAAACTCCATCACCACACTACCGTTTCTCAACGAGCTTTACGACACTTTGCAACAACTCAAAAGTTTTCTTATTTGATATTCTACGAGGAGCTTCGAGTGCTTTTATAGATTCAATAACGACGTTGCCACATCGGGGTACTATCAGGGACGACGATTTCATAGAATTTTATCGCATACCCCCCCATTGTGTGTGAATGATCACCTCTGTTTAATGCATTACGAGGAAATAAAACGCCAGGAACGGAAGTGGTGCAATTTGTCACTTTTACATCTAAACTATTCATTTGAAAAATATTGGTTCATTTCGAACACTGAGAGGCGTACTATATTTAGAGCAAGACTAAGATGAAAAAAAAAGAACCATTACAAAAACACCGAGAACAAATTAACATTTAAATTTCAGAATATCTTCAACTCTCAAACGTAACAATTAAGATCCGTACATTTTAAACAATACGTAATTACTAAATCCTGTGCTGCTTCAAACTGAAGAGCCGAGATTGTATTGTTTCAGTGCCATATTAATTATATTCCATTGTTTACGGCACGAAATGCCGCGTTACAGAATTCATATTTCCTGAAACGTCTCCTGCAATTTGTGCTGGCGTTGCGTAACCCAGTCCGAGTTTCAGGATCTGCCCCGCGTTTGCGACCTTAAAGACGGAAAGATACGCCACACTTTTCCACGTTTCTTGACATTTCCCCGGCGGAATTAAACCATCCGTGAACGTATTGTCCCACTTAGCGTCGCCTTCCCATCTTTCGCTCTAATTGTGACGAATGCACGGGGAGTGCTTGAAACCTTTCCTGCGGTACAGTACATAAAGTGCACTTTGCCTCAGTTTTCAGTTTTCCCGAACGTGGAAATAAGAAATTGAAGCTTAATACTCGACGTGTATCCATAATAAGTAAGAAAAGAAATAATAAATAAATTCCTCTGAGAAGAGAGTACAATAACATCTGTTATCATGAGTCACGGCTTTAAATCGATGTAAACTGGGGAACGCTGTGAATTGCAATCGCATCTTGAAATTTATCGGGAGAGTTCGTCTTAGTAGGTTGTTTGTATGTGTAACCCAACGAAACCACCACTCTCTAATCTAATAAAAGAACAACCAGAAGCCTTACTACAAAGGAATAAACATTTCCTCTACTCTATAAATTGGATTACCTTTACTTACGACATTAATTGACGTTGCATCTCAAAGCACACGTGCCTGAGTATCTAGAGTTGTAAGTGCAACTACACCACTTTGACTGTAAATAAGGGCCTTAGTTAAAAGCACCCAGACAGTGTCTAATTTAGAACCTTTGACGTAATGAATGAACGATCTTCATGCAATTTAGCACTGCCTGATTAGTTTTATAAAAAAATTTAAAAACTGACCCTGACATATTTATTGAAAATATCTATCTTGGGTTTGGCCAATAGTGGTTTCATGAAGAGCAACAATACGATTCGCCATATGTTAAAAAGAAACAGTTTTGGCACTTGCAATATGTGTAGCAGCAAACACTGCAGATGTGCGAATAGTGCCAATGGAAATAGAAATGGAAAATTTGGTGAGGGGAATATTCTCTGGTTTATACCAACCAAAGTATTCGTGGAGTTTTCTGACGCGAAGATGTTGTGGCTACTTCTAACTAATAGCAGGTGACGGAATTCTTTTTACTTTATTATTCATTCGAACCGTCCTTCCTGTTCCAAGACAATTTTTAGAAAAAGCTTTCGTAGTTTCTGTTTATACATACAGGGTGACTGTTAATTAACCCCGACAAAAGCGAACCACTAAAAGAAGCTATGTCCGAGAGTACGGGAAAAATGCTAAAATATTCTTCTAAATAGTTTATAATTAATTAAAAAATTACTCCACAATTAAGCTTCGGCATTGCGTACGAAATACGACGCCACATTTTATAGATGCGGCAGTATAATTGGACTATCAAAGTTTTTCATTGACGACCCGCTTGACACGCATCTCAATTCGTTGCATTACACGTTTAACAGTTGGTAACGGACACCTGAGTTGTTCCTTTTACGAGACGTAATTATTAGTAATTTCTAAAATAACTGGAATTGCGTATGAAATAACGACTAAAGAGTAACTAACGAATTCACATATAATTGCGTGATGCATTTATTGGTGCAATTAATATTTAATCATTCTGACAATCGGGCACTCGATTTTAAAAGCATTCGCGCCAATCGATGACGCACGGCGACAAAAAAACTTTATTAAATGCAGCTGCTTTAAACGTCGGTGCTATACGTGCAATTTTTTATCAAATCGCGTACGCGGATGAATGTCACAGATTACGAGAAAACGCATCAAAAACTCTGTGGAACAGTTTGTAATTAATTAATTATAAATTTCCCGAAAGAAGTAGGTATGTTTAGATTAAAACACCAAATTCACGGTGTACGTCTGTCATAAATGATTTATTTACTCAGAGAAACTTGCAAAACTTGACCATCCCTAATGGACGTGTTAAGCTGCGTGCAGGTAGCATGCCTCGGGCTATAGGACCTCAGCTCGATCCGAATGCTATCGGTGCTTAGTATAGACGCAATGTTTTATAACAAATTTGCAAATAATTGCATTAATTATTGTTATACATACAACATTTGATCAAATCGTGTGCGTGAATGCCACAGATTATGAGGAAATGCAAATTACTGGAGTTGTTTTGAAAGTCTCGTAAACTCAGATAAGATTACTATAAATTGATTAAGATAAAATTACTAATAAATAATTATCGCGAGAAGACAACGATTACATTTCCTAGGAATCGCTTAAACAAATCAGTTTTCTGCGAAAATGTGCCACGATTTATTAGACCTGAAATCCAATGCCGACAAGTTTTTTTTTTGTTTATTAGGCTAGACAATAGTTCGTGGTCCATGCAAACTTACAGCTGTACAACCTACATTTCGCACAGAAATATAGCAATACCTTATACAGGGTGTTATTCAACTTGATGCAAAAAAATTAATGGCGTATGTGGTAGGAGATATTCTCACGAATGCATCAAAATTAAAAGAAAAAGAAAATAAAAAAATCATACCGACATCCGGCAATTCACTCACAATAAGTGTTCGAAGTTCCCTCCCTGGGCGAAACGTAAACATACGTCGGTTCCACGAAGCAGGGATTCACATGCGTTACAGAATTGGTTTTGTTTTCGAATATTTTCCACTGCGTGCGTCTATTGTATTTATTTCTTCGGCGTACACTAGATTTTTCAAATGTCTCCACAGATAGAAATCGAATGGATTAAGGTCTAATATTTAAATTTACATCCTCTAGGAGTTCCGGCAAATTAGTTTACAAGAAACGTAAATACACCATTTCGTCCAAGCGATTAGGTAAAATAAATAGACCGATTAAAGTGCCGTTCAACATACCTGGCCACAGATTGACCGAAAAGCGTTGTTGAAAACTACGGCGCCGCATTTCACGAGGGCTTTTTCTGCCCACACTGCATCCCTTGTAAACACTGATTCGTCGTAACGCTGTGCATACAAACGCCTTGCAGCCAACGCCTTTTGACCACATTCGCCGTAAATTAAAATCATGTCCACAAGAGCAGCCATGTTTTCAACACGCAAAGTACAGCTGACAACTGACCCACTTAACAGCCGATGCTGACCTCAACGAATTTCTCCGAGGACGTAATTACGCCATGAAAAATAAACCAGGAACTATCAAAACTGTTTCATCGTTCGCCAAAAACATTTATCATCTCCTATATTTATTAATCAGTTGCTTCATTCTATCACTTTTGATGTAAACTCTCACTGGTTTCATTTTTTGTATGAAGTTAAGAAACACCCAGTATACTACAGCAGTTTTAAACGTCACTAGTGATAAGTTGCGTACACATGTCCGCGTGCCGAACGTGTAATATAACAATTCGCCAAGTTTGTGCGGCATTCACGAGCTGTTCTAGAGCAGCGCGCGAGCCATTCGCCCGCGAATCAAAGAGAGTCGGTTTTTCAGCAAACACAAAGAAATATTGCGCACAAATATAGACTTGGCAATTTGAATCGTTTTCCGTTTTAGTGATTTATTTGTTTACCTCCTATGCCAGAGGTTAAAAGCGGGGCCGATGTTATCCATCGTATGGAATGATGATTTATTTGCATTTGTCAAGTAAATATTCGTATTTCGTTCGTATTGCACGGCATCGGTCGTTGATCTGAAAACGGAGTTGACGTAAAATTCCATTTAAAGGTCAAGTTCACGATGCCACGCCGCCGTATCATAAAACCATAAACAACTTTGAGGGTATTTATTTCGTTTATCTGCACCTCCATTTTTTAACCAGAGCCGCGTTGTCGTTTTGGGTCTCAAACTAAAGTAGAAAGAATTTTTTTAACAATCTTCTCATACTCTCGGACATCGCGCTTCTTTTAGTCGTTTCGTTTTGTCGAGTTACTTAACAGTCACCCTGTAGAGTGTCTCCCGAAAGTAACGGATAGCGATAGATTATAAAATGGTCGAGAGAAATGTTTCAGGAAAATGCTCGGACACGTCCATTTTTATTTTTAAATTATCTTTTGAAGATGTAATTGTCAACCACCTCCCCTCAACCCCTAAGCGCTAGTAACCCCAAATTTTAGAATTCAAAGAGCAAAGTACTTCTTGTGATACCTCATTTAATAGCATTTTTTTATGCTGAGTACAATAAATAAAACGTTTTCAAAATAGGTTGATAAATAACTGAGATATTCAACAAACGAAACAAAACATCAAACTTATTATTTTTCTTTAATAAAAGAATATTGAAATTAAATTAAATGTTCAAATTGGTGTCCGTTAACGGCGAGGCAATGTCCTTAATCTAGAGTTAAAAATAGTGTCTACCATTACAGGGGTGATTGAGCGAATTTCTTGTTGAAAGTCTCTGCTTTAACTCTTCTTAATGTTTGGAGGTCTATTAAAATAAATTTTAGCTTTTAAATAACCCCAGAGGAGTTAAATCCGGAGGTCATCCAATAGGTCCTCATCTACCAATCCTCGATTAAGAAATATTTGGTCGAGGTATTCCCCTAGTGGACGTGCATAATGAGGAGGCGCACCATCTTGCTGTAACCAAATTCTGGAATCGGATGAAACAGGATCTTCTGCATTAGGGAGCAGTACCATTAAAGCAGGAATTAATCCAAATTGGAGTAAGTCCAGATACTCTTCACCACCCAGCGTTCCAACAAAATAGTTCGGTCCAATAATTCGATTCTAAACTATCCCAGCCCACACGTTAACCTTTTGGGGATATCTATTATTCGTTTCCATCATCCAATGCGGATTTTCCACCACCCATTAACGGCGGTAATTTTGCTTATTTTCAGTAGCACTTAAGCAAAATGCAGGATTTGAATCAGAGGGTTCATTGTCTCGTAAAATTGCGCTCGTCGATCAAAAACATCTTCAGGCTGCTTTTGCAACAAGTGCACTTTGTATATAGGGATGAAATTTTTCCTTATGAACAAGTCTGTAAACTGCACTTTTTGACGTATTAAAATGTGAAGCGACTCCCACGAGGGTTGAATGTGGATTTTCTTGCACCATTAACATGTCATCCAATTGTCTGTCTTCATCTAAATCCGGTAGACGGGACGTCCGGTTTTAGGTTTATCTCGTACATGTCCAAGATCGCGAAATTTGTTCTCAATTCGACTTACCATTGATTGCGATATTGGAGGACGGTTTGGGTGAGTTTCATTGAACAAAATACGAACTTCTTCACGCGCCCGAATTCTCTAAATCCAATCATCATTAATACTTCGATTCTTTCGGCTTCAGTAAGTCTCATTTTTGCTATCCATTCGTTAATCAAGTAACACACACTCCACGACGTAATGTCAATAAATTCTATTTCACTTTTAACTACAAACAACTTGCAATTGTATTTACCATTTATTGCCAGTGACGTATCAACGCCTGTTCGAACATTGGCACTTTCATTTTTGTTAAATATTTCAGTTATTCATCAACCGATTTTGAAAAAGTTTTATTGATAAAAAAATCCCATTAAATGAGGTATGACCAGTAGTACTTTGCTATTTGGAGTTTTAAGTTGGGGTTGAGGGGTGGGGGATTTAAATGATAGTTTAAAAATGAGCATTTTTCTGAATTATTTTATGGAATTTATCCGTAACTTTCGGAAAACACTGCACACTAGCTAAACCAAAGCAAGTATTTATCGTATTTGCTTACTAATAACGAACAAATATTCTCCAATCTCCGTGACAGCTATAAAGTAGCGTTAAGGTATCATAAAATTTTTAAATAAACTCGGAAAGTTAACTCCCAGAGTTAAGCCCGACCTCTGCAGAATACAAATATTATTAATGGTGCTTTTTGCGGCGTACATAAACACTGGCGTAGAAACGAGCAAGTAAAGTACAAGGATTAATGCGAGTTCGAGCTCAACTTTCCCAACTGTCAAATTTTATCGCGACGAGAACTTTATCGCTTAAACAAAGACGGATAGAATAACAAATTACTTTAAAAAAAAGTGCTGTGGTGATAGAATTTTCGGTTGGCTAAGTTCTCAGCAAAAAAGAAAATCTATTCGATTAGAATCGAAAGGAAAAGTAATTTAATGCAGTCTTAATTTTAGTATATGTTTAATTTTTTGGTTTTAAGTTTTAAATTGGAGAAAATTTGGTTCAAATCATATTAGGAAGTTGTATAGGCGTTTAAATGCCACCCTGCAGGACTTCAAGCTTGAATTTAATTTTTTATGCATTCTTAATTATGCACTATAAAAACCTTGAACAGAATTCCGCTTGTGTTTTTATTTAAAATAAATTGAAACTACTAAATTTATTATACTATAAAGTATTTGAGTTTAACGAAGTAAAAATACTCTCGTTTGCAACATTTAACGCATTCATAAATCCTGTCCGCCAGTGTGTAATCAGTAATCATTGAACGCACAAAACTTGCATATAGATTGCAAAATTATTGCTTCTATAATTCCAGTCCGGCGAGATAAGATATCTCCGGGCGTTAATGAAGCTCTTCTAAATTCGCCGTCATGTAATATTGATTCGGTAATTGGCGATTCAATACTACTTATCAAGCGTCAAATCAATTATCACTCGCCACTTATTTGCTAATCGAATCTATGGCAGATTTATTTGCAATAGCCCGATGTTTACGTTCCTCTAACAGGTTTACAAATAGATTTATGCATCAGGTGTCGTACTTAGGGGGATATAAATTATTACCTTTGCTAACTCCACTTGAACTGTTTATTTAATTTATTTAGGCGGCGATGTTCAATTAACTGCAAAGATGAAAGAAGCTTTCGGAGCTTTAAGGATAAAAGTAAATTTGTGTTTACTTTGCTACTGAATATGTAAATACAATTTTTAATTCGCTTAATATTACATTACGGGCCAGTTTTGCAAATCTTCGCAAATAAAATAAATAATTTATAAACAAGATGTTACTAGGAAGATTTAATATAAAATATACATATTTCTTATTATTTAATAAAATTTTGTAACCTTAGAAAATACTTCTCACATCGAGCAGATTTAAATCAGTTTCTAAGTTTATTAAATCCCAGTCCTACATACAGGGTGACTGTTAATTAACCCGACACAACAGAATCACTAAAAGATACGATGTCTGAGAGTAGGGGAAATTGATGTAAACTGGAAAACGCTGTCAATTACAATCGCATCAAGAAACTTATCGAGAGACTCTGAGTTTCAAGAGCTGCCCCCCGCTTGCGACCTCAAAGAGGGAAAAATACGCCACACTTTTCCACGTTTCTTGACATTTCCCCGGCGGAATTAAACCATCCGTGAACGTATTGTCCCACTTAGCGTCGCCTTCCTATCTTTCGCTCTAATTGTGACGAATGCACGGGGAGTGCTTGAAACCTTTCCTGCGGTACAGTACATAAAGTGCACTTTGCCTCAGTTTTCAGTTTTCTCGAACGTGGAAATAAGAAATTGAAGCTTAATACTCGACGTGTACCCATAATAAGCAAGAAAAGAAATAATAAATAAATTCCTCTGAGAAGAGAGTACAATAACATCTGTTATCATGAGTCACGGCTTTAAATCGATGTAAACTGGGGAACGCTGTGAATTGCAATCGCATCTTGAAATTTATCGGGAGAGTTCGTCTTAGTAGGTTGTTTGTATGTGTAACCCAACGAAACCACCACTCTCTAATCTAATAAAAGAACAACCAGAAGCCTTACTACAAAGGAATAAACATTTCCTTTACTCTATAAATTGGATTACCTTTACTTACGACATTAATTGACGTTGCATCTCAAAGCACACGTGCTTGAGTATCTAGAGTTGCAAGTGCAACTACACCACTTTGAGTGTAAATAAGGGCCTTAGTTAAAAGCACCCAGACAGTGTCTAATTTAGAACCTTTGACGTAATGAATGAACGATCTTCATGCAATTTAGCACTGCCTGATTAGTTTTATAAAAAAAATTAAAAACTGACCCTGATATATTTATTGAAAATATCTATCTTGGGTTTGGCCAATAGTGGTTTCATGAAGAGCAACAATACGATTGGCAATATGTTAAAAAGAAACAGTTTTGGCACTTGCAGTACGTGTTGCAGCAAACACTGCAGATGTGCGAATAGTGCCAATGGAAATAGAAATGGAAAATTTGGTGAGGGGAATATTCTCTGGTTTATACCAACCAAAGTGTTCGTGGAGTTTTCTGACGCGAAGATGTTGTGGCTACTTCTAACTAATAGCAGGTGACGGAATTCACGGTGTACGTCAGTCATAAATGATTTATTTACTCAGAGAAACTTGCAAAACTTTTGACCATCCCTAATAGACGTGTTAAGCTGCGTGCAGATAGCATGCCTCGGGCTATAGGACCTCAGCTCGATCCGAATACTGTCGGTGCTCAGTGTGGACGTAATGCTTCATAACAAATTCTCAAATAATAATTGCGTCAATTATTATTATCAGCACAGCGTTAAATTTTAGAATTTAATATTACCTGAACCAGTTTTTAGTTGCAGAGGTAATAATTTCGTTATGTTTCTAGTGCAAAGTTAGCATATCGCTAACATTAATGACATCGATGGATCGGTAATATCGGTAGTATCGGTAATATCGACGATATTAACACACAACGGAATATTGCGCGCAAGTATGGACGGCTTTGCGACAGGAGCGTACAGTGCGTGTGAACGAATTCTCAAATGGAAATTTGAATTGTTCTTTGTCTCAGTGATTTATTTGTTTACTTGTCGTAGCAAGTGTTCAAGGTGTGGAATAATCTACTTCAGGTGATTTGCATGCACTTGCCGAGTATTTCACAGCATCGGTCGTTGACATAAAAACTTAAAGGTCAAGTTCACGATGCCACGCCGCCGTATCATAAAACTATAAAAAACTTTATTAAATCGCGATCACTTTTTGGTATTTATTTCGTTCATCTGCTCCTCTATTTTTTAACCAGGGGCACATCGTCGTTTTGGGGCTAATTTTTGATTAATTATTCCTTGAAAACTAGCGAAGTGCATCAAACTTTTGTTTTTTTTTTTAATTTAATAATTTTTATATTGTCTTTCTACAAAACGAAAAAAATCGACGGGAAGCTTTCGAAATGTGAACTTCCATTTGTTTCTTCGTATTTACTTTTTTTTTCGAGTAAAAAATCTAATAAATCAAGCTTTCATTTGTTTCAATTTTTGTTGTTTTTTCATAAACAAAAAAAAGACATCTTCCGACGGGAAGCTTTTGACAATTTGTTTCTTTTTGTGTTTCATTTGCTTTGTGAGTAAAAAAGTCAAATAAATCTATTGTTTCTATTTGTAAGCAAAAGATAAGATATCAAGCGCGAAGCTTTTTGAAAGTCGAACTTTCATTTGTTTCTTTGTATTTAATTTTTTTTTGTTGTCCTTATAAAAACGAACAGGATATCCAAGGGGAAGCTTTTGACAATCGAACTTTCATTTGTTTTCTTTTTGCATTTCATTATTTTTGTTATCCTTCTATTATAAACAATGGACACTCATTTGTTTTTTTTTTGTACTTCAGTTGTTCGTGTGTAAAGAAAGTCAAATAAATCAGTTGTTTCTTTTTGTATGAAAGAAAAGTCGTTGGTTTCAGGAGCGAAACTTTTGAAAATTTCTTAGAACTTAATTTTTTGTTGTCTTTCTGTAAACAAAAAAAAAATGAAAAGCAAACTTTCATTTGCTTCTTGGTTTCTTGAAAAATCGACGATTTCAGGCGTGAAGCTACTTGAAAATCGCGCCTTCATTTGTTTCTTTATATTTCATTTTTTTCCAGAGTAAATAATAAATCGAGCTTTCTTTTGTTTCTTTGCATTTCTTTTTTTTTTGTCGTCCTTTCATTATAAACAAAAAAAATATACGATTTGCAACGGGAAGCTCGTGGCAATCGACCTTTCATTTGTGTCGTTGCAATTAATTATTTTTTGATGACCTTCTATAAACAAAAAATGGACGATTTCGAACGGGAAGCTTTTGACAATCGAACTTTCATTTGTTTATTTTTTTGGGCATTTCATTATTTTTGTTATCCTTCTATTTTAAACAATAGACAATCATTTGTTTTTCTTGTACTTAATTTTTTCGTGTGTAAAAAAAAGAAAAGTCGAATAAATCAGTTGTTTCTTTTTATATGAATGAAAAATCGTTGATATCAGGAACGACACATTTGAAAATTTTAATTTTTTTTGTCTTTCTGTAAATAAAAAAAAATGAAAAGCAAACTTTCATTTGTTTCTTGGTCCCTTGAAAAATCAGGCGCAAAGCTTCTTGAAAGTCGAGCCTTCATTTGTTTCTCTATATTGCATTTTTTCCTTAAGTAAAAAAAAAACTAAATCGAGCTTTCATGTGTTTCTTTGCATTTTTTTTCTTTCGTTTTCCTTCTATTATAAACAAGAAAACGACGATTTTCAACGAACTTTCGTTTGTTTCTTGAACTTTCATTTGTTTCTTTGTATTTCATTTGCTTTTTTGTAATTCATTTGTTTTTGTGCAAGAAAAGGTCAAATAAACTAATCGTTTTTTTTGTAACCAAGAAAAAGAACAAATGAAAAATCGTTTGTGTGTAAAAAAAGGGCAAATAAATCAATCGTTTCTTTTTGTAACAAAAAAAAAAAAGAAATGAAAAATCGTCGATATCAGGAGCGAAACTTTTGAATTTAATTTTTTTTTGTTGTCTCTATAAATAAAAAATGCACTTGAAAATCGTGCTTTCATTTGTTTCTTGAAAAATCGATGATATCAAGCGCGACGCTTTTTGAAAGTCGAATTTTCATTTGTTTCTTTGTTTTTCTATAAACAAAACAAAAAATGACGATTTCCAATGGAAAGCTCTTGACATTTGTACCTTCATTTGTTCCTTAGTATTTAATTTTTTTGTGACTAAAAAAACTCAAATAAATCAAGCTTTCATTTGTTTCTTTGTAATTCATTATTTTTTTGTTGACTTCCTACAAACAAAAAATGACGATCTCGAATGGGAAGCTTTTGACAATTGAACTTTCATTTGTTTCTTTTTTGTATTTCATTTGTTTTTGTGCGAGAAAAAGTCAAATAAGTCAATCGTTTCTTTTTGTATCAAAAAAAAAGAACAAATGAAAAATCGTTGAGCGAAACTTTTTAATTTGCCTTTTTATAAACAAACAAAAATGGAAAGCACTTGAAAATCGTACTCTCATTCGTTTCTTGGTTTCTTGAAAAATTGACGATATCAAGCGCGATGCTTTTTGAGAGTCGAACTTTCATTTATCGCCTTGTCTTTCTATAAACAAAAAAAGAATGACGATTTCCAATTTCTATTGATATTTGTACCTTCATTTGTTTCTTAGTATTTCAATTTTTTGTGTGACTAAAAAAACTCAAATGAATCAAGCTTTCGTTTGTTTCTTTGTAATTCATTATTTTTTGTTCACCTACAAACAAAAAAATGACGATTTCGAACGGGAAGCTTTTGACAATCGAACATTTCATTTGTTTTTTTTTTTGTATTTCATTTCATATTCTCGGACATCGCTTCTTTTAGTGGTTTCATTTGGTTTCGGGTTAATTAACAATCCCCATTATACATATTTAAAAATTGCTAATAATAACTTACAAAGTTACTAAATAAAATGAGTGTTGCCCTTGGCAAAATTCCATCATATTCATGAGCAGAGAAAGAAAATGAGACTCATCAAGATTTGAACAACAATCTCCAATGTACCAATACTTACTTCAATAAACCAGTGAACATAAAGAGTTCACAAAGAGTTCGTGATGTAAGAAAACGTGAATCCTTGTAAATTCACGTAAACCGTTCTAACAGAAAATTGGGATTTTATTTTATTCGTAGGAAGAAACTCCAGGCTAATTGTTTCCTTTGCTGCTCAGCGATTTCGCCCCGATAGGGTCACGGTAAAACACACGAAATAATAAAGAAAGTAAATGTGCAAACCTCGCAGAACTCCACGTTCATTTAAGGCGTTAACTCTTTAAAACGACACACCGTTATTCCCTTAATAGCATCGATTTTCTCAGATGTAACGATAAGCCACATGAAAGGTTATTTGTCATATCATAACTTATCCGCGAATTTTCCCATGCCCAATCAAATACTGGCGGCCTTCTTCGTTGATTAAGCGAAGCAAATTTTGGGGGTATCACGACGTGTTTCTCCATAAAGGGATCAGGTGGAGGAGGCATTACGGCAATAGATCCGAAGTTATCTGCAGAGAACCCAGGTGTAAATAAGCAGCTCAGACGTGTTAACTTTTGCATGAGCGATCCCGCAAAGCACGTATCGATTAGGCCAACTTGCGACTTCCCAGCCCTAAATTTCACTAACCAGATTTATGTAGAGAGAGATCCCCGCGGTGTTTTATATTTCTCGCCAGTTCGGCACATTAATTTTAATATTCCTCGGCGCGACCTTAAAAGTCGGAAACATTTTTTGGACGAAACGAGAGGTCATCAACTTTAAAATACAGAGAAGAAAAAACGGTGAAAGAATACACATCACAGAACATGGGGAAAAATTTTTAGTTCTCCAGAAATGTTGTACCCCAAACGATGATGATACGTCTCTGGTTAAGAAAGAGCAAGAGATGAATGAAATAAAACAATCATAAAAATGGTTTATAGTTTTATGATTGTTACGGCGCAGCGTCAGACGAAATTGACGTGATCAGTTGAAATACGAACGGCTTGCGAGTGCGCACTGGGAAAAATAGTGATAAGTGCACCATCTGCCATCTGTCGGTAGTTATTTTCGGCTACCAAGTTTCGCACGGGACAGAAATATTCAAATTTAATTTATATTCCACAAAAGAGCAATTTTTGGCTAATAATCAATCCTGAGACGTTAAAACAAAATAGAAAATGCAACTTGGGTCTCCTCTGGTTTGTAAAAAAAATTAAGTAAAAGAGCAACTAGCAATTCGTGAGTAACTATGACAATTTTGTTGCAAGTCGGTTTTGAATAATTATGACGTTTAATTGAGGAAAATCACGGAGTGAGTGACACCTAGCGGAAGTTTTGTGAAGAGTCCTATAGTAAGTAAAAATTAAATGAAGCTTTCATTTCATTGTTGTCTACGAAAATAGCGATTGTAACGCGAAAAATTAATAGAGAAACAAAACAAAAACAAACAATGCAAAAGAGTTTTCTTCTTTTACAATGAAATGCAGAATTATACGAACAGAAAACAAAAGAAGTTCGTCCGATTCTCGTTCGGCAGGGACCGATTAAAAAACAAAAGACTCTCGGTAAACAAGAAAAAAATTTAGAACGAATGAAAAATCGATGATTTCCGGTGGGAAGCTTTTGAAAATCTAATCAAGTTTTCATTTGTTTTCTTTTGCATTGTTTGTTTTGTTGTTTTTTTTTGCTGCGTTAATTTTTCGCATTGAAATCGACACTTCAGCAAACAACCAACACAAGATCCTCGATAAACAATAAAGAACCTGAAAACAAATGAAAAGTCGACGATTTCTGACGCGAAACTTTGGAAAATCAAATCGAGCTTTCATTTGTTTCTTTTTTTTGCATTGTTTGCTTTGTTTCTTTTGTTGTTTGCATTAATTTTTCGCGTTACAATCACCACTTCTGCAGACAACAAAGGAATGCAGAATTGAAGAAACAGAAAACAAAAGAGTTTCCACTTCCGTCGCTAAACTTTTGAAAATAAAATCAAGCTTTCATTTGTTTTCTTTTACATTGTTTGTTTTTTTTTTTTGTTACTTTTGTTGCGTCATTTTTTCAGGGTACAGTCAACATTCCAGCAAACAACAACCAACAAAAGACTCTCGGTAAAGAAAAAAAAAGCTAAGAACAAATGAAGAATCCACGATTTACGGGGCAAAGCATTTGAAAATTAAATCCAGCTTTCATTTGTTTTCTTTTATATTACTTGTTTGCTTTTGTTTCTCTTGTTGCATTAATTTATCAAGTTACTGTATCGCGTTCAGATCCAATGTTGCCAACTTACGAGATAAATCCCATTTTAAGAGATTTTTTTTATCAAATCATTAGCAAGTAAAGGATTGCTTTCTTTTTAAAAAAGCGATTTTCAAATATTATTTCGATAACCCCTAGACAGCTCAAAATTGTTCTTTTAAGTAGTAGGAAACCCACTTATATTGAAATGCCATTAAAGCTGTGACCTCGCTCTTTTACAAAATCGTTACGTAGAGGCAGCGCAGAGTGTTCATAAAAATTGAATAATAGGCAGTAGATGGCGATGTGTCTAAAAATTAGCACCAAATTGCTTTGGAAAGTACCAGGACGACTAATTAAGGCTTCAAACTTGGTATCGAAGTATCAAAAAGAACAACAATAATTGTATTTATGTGAGATATTGAACAGAGCCATCTATTGCAGTTTCTCTCATAATCTGTTGAGTATGTGGAAGGCAAATAGTTCTTTGTTTTTGGTTTATTTTCTTAATTTATAAATTTACTGAAGTTTGTTCTAAAATAGGTTGTCTTTTATTTTTATTTAATTTTTTTAATATTATTGTTATACATACATTTTAGAACATTTTGTTCATTTGTTTTCTTGTATTGTCACCTTTCCTCATGAACAGTTTTTTTTTTTTAATGTGGGCGTATTAAACTATTGAATTATGCTATAAAATTGATTGTCTTTTGTTTTTATTATTATTTTAATTTTATTACGTGTTTTATGGTTTTATGATATTCTATTATTTCTTTTGCTTTCTCATCGTTCTTTTCGTAAACAAGAATTATTAATCTACAAAGTGGTCAGGAATCACTGTTTCAGTTGGCAGTGCTGATTTTATTTTTAAATGGTACAACTGATTTTTGTTGACGGCTTGACATCGACACCCGGGACTTTACAAGCGTCATTTGCCATTTCGTATTCAAATTAAGCGCCGTTTTCATAATAGAACTTTAAATTTAAAGTGACTTTAACCTATAAACCTTTAGCTCTAGTATGAAAACGGCCCTTAAACGCTAGCTCACATAACCTGCTGTTCAGATTACGTCAAATAAACGTCAAAATAAGGGCTACCCTGTATATGTAATATTTCTTTTTATATTTAAATATTAAATGGAAATCGAAGCCCTAAACTATAGTTGCCATTTCCGCTCTGCAACTACACAATTAGTTATTTTTTTATTTCCACTGAAGACAAGAGTATTAAACTAAAAACTGTAAGTGACGGTACAGCTACAATTAAATGGGTCGTAATTAAAAATAGATTATTAATTAAAACATAAAACACGGAAAGGGTTGTAACAACGCGATCGCGTGTAAAAAATCATTTTGCCAAAGATCATTATTTACAGGCATCCGACAATTATCGTTTTTATTATAGACATCGCACTGTACTTCAATAATAATAAATTCCCAGCGGAATGCTGCCGAGTTATCGAATCTATTTCGTTTCCTTACGTAAATGAACGGCGATTTATTATTTACGAGAGCAATAAAAGAATTCCGATTTTTCACGGAGCGTGTTAATTGCACATTAAATAAGTATGTACAGCACGAGACGCATGAATATTAAGCTTTCGGGGTCAAGGGCGGGCTGGAAAATTCGTTAAGTGTGATTTGAACTACACGAAATATTGTCTTTCGATTAGAATTATTTGAATGTGATTGATTGATAATTACTGGAGGCGGGCAAGATAATAATGTTAAGGAAGGAAATAAATCGATATACAATACAGAACCGTGATGTATTTATAAATCAGCGAAAACTTGAAGAAGTAGCATGGAAGGCAGACTTGCAAGTAAAGATTCTTAATCACAATTGTACGAGAACAACACCATTTATACAGCAGAAGCGTGAAGAAGTATAAAATTATTCTCATCTGGTTAGAAAATAGACATCAAGATAAACAATGAAATTCAAAATGTGATTCATTGCGAAGGGATGATATGAATGCAAAATTGAAAAGAAAGCTAACAGCAATTGTCAAATGTGAACACCATTTGGTTGCTCCTCCTCTTCAAGGAGAATTAAATAGAGCTATGCTAATGATTGGATTTAAAAAAAGTTGTTTTTTGGTTTCCATACAAGATGGAATGCGACCTTGCATCATCATCATCATCAGAGTGATATTTTCGAACAAAGCATTCGGCCATCATTAATTATGGAAAGATTTTATACATCATTAGTATTTCCGTGCGTTAATCAATCACTGCAGTAAACTCCCCAGAGGATCCGTCTTCCGTTCTCGACGCAAATAAGCGCTCGTTTGTATTCTGCGCTCGGAACTTTCTCGCTAAATCGGCTACTGCTTCCTGCAGCTGAGTGCACTTGCCCGTAAGTTTGTTTCACACTGTTCCACAAGTTCCAGGCGAGCTCTTAAAAGAGGCGTGCAAATGCCATGCTGTACCGGTTGGTTATATAATGGGTGTCATGGGTTAACGCGTTTGAAAATCTCTCCTGCCAAGTGTTAAGTGCACACGGTTTTCTTCGAGTTCATCTGAAGTAATTACTGGCTTAAGACGTACACGTAAACATGTTCTTGAAGTTGTTCAAAGACTGTTAGCTTTCTGCCAAAGAAACGGTAATCATTTAATATACAGAGTGGAACAAACAGATTCTCGTCTAGTTACCTTTGTATTACCTACGTAAAAATACATAGTGCCATTCTACGAAAGGCCAGGGAAAAACTCTAGAGAAATTCCAAATATTTTCGAGTAGGATGAGCTGTTGCTCCATCTTGCTGAAAGTAACCATTTAAAATTCATCGGGATGCACCTGTTTTAAAAATGGGGTCATTTATTGTTCTCTACAATTGACCATCATGGAGGAATATTGGCCCTATGATTCTACGGCGGGATACAGTTACTCTATGATTCTTTGGCGGGATACAGTTACCCTATGATTCTTTGGCGGGATACAGTTACTCTATGATTCTTTGGCGGGATACAGTTACCCTATGATTCTATGGCGGGATACAGCTACCCTATGATTCGACGGTGGGATAAGCTAACTATATTTCTATCTTAACAGGATGTAAAAGAGCCTTAAGGAAATTGTGAGGATTAACAACAGATCATGTTCGGTAACTTTGTTTGTTTACATAACCACTTAAATGGAACCAAGCTTCATCCGTAAGAAAAAAACTTTTTGTTAGATCGAGAACGTCCTCGTTGTTCAAGTTGTGTTAGAAAAAGTTGCTTTCGACTGTTGTGATCTCTCGTAAAGATTTCTTGGACCACGCTTTGTATGGGTGCACGTGTAAACGACGCTTTAGAATTCTTCTAACGGTGGTGTTTGAGCAGTAATACGACGTGTTGAGGAATACGGATTTTCTGCAACGAGTTCTTCCACCTATTCGATGAACTAGAAGAAGAACAAACACGTAGAGCCAAAAATGAAAAAAACTGTAACTTCCTCCAGCGGCAATATTTAAAACATTTCTCATCAAGTATTGTAATAGCCTCCGTCAGAGGCACATGGATGCACGCACTTAACACTATTTTTCAGGGTCCACTCACACAAACTGAAAATAAACTCACCTCCATTCGGTTAGCACGCGAAAATTTGATGAATTGTTGCAGTAAGCGGTTTCATAAGTAACTATAATATTTCTGTTTCGTGCTAGATGGGAAAATTGACCTCTTGGTGTTCGCTAAACATTCAATATACAACCTGTAATGTTAATGATCATCGAGCCTCACATTGTACGTCAATTATGTAATGATTCGTGGACTCGCGTCTAAGTGGGGGTGTCAATAAATTTAATGATTTTGATGTTCGTGGGTGCGTTTCTACTGTCTCAGGGTTTCTCTTTGGGTCGCTCGGAATTTACCCACTTCTTGTTTTATGGTCCCATAGTGAGCACATACCATGACATAACACAGAAAATGTGAGGGGAAAGGGGAAGGAAGTGTTAAATGTATACATTCGTACGTATCAAAGAAATGTAAAAATTACAGGTGTACATCTTGCCCTATCCGATGTATATCTTGTTAAAGTTTAACGCCCTGTATCGCTGATCATGCTTTTGCCTCAGCTCCTTCACAAGAGCGAGGCGCCCTTCAATGATGCAGATCCGTACACGGGAAAAACCAGGTATTACAAGTCGGCCTTCACCACCACACCCTTCACAAGGCAACTGCACCTCTTGTTCATCGCCTGCACAAAATCCCAATGTTTCAACGTCCATTAAAAGTAATCAACGACCTTGGAACTTCCTTCGGCTATCGTTGCATGAACTTATGTCGAAACGTCTCGTCACTCTTACGTCAAGTCTGCTTCGGAAGCTGTTGTTAACGTTTGCTGCACTGTTGTATGTTTTGTAAACTCCTCTCACTTACTGTCTTTATTTATTTAATTCTATTCATCAAGGTAATTAACACTGCAATACTTAGGGTCGCAGGTGGCTAAGCAGTTAGCATAGCCGACTGTGGAAGTCGTGTCACTCGGGCGATGTGAGTTCGAATCTCACTACTGACCATGGATGTTTGTCATGTCTAAGAATTTAAACCCAGCTTCCTAAATATACTTCGTGATTGTCTGGAATGGTTAACATCGAAAGACAAGAATGCAGCAAAGCAAAGACGGAAAGAAGAAAGAATATACATACTGCTGTCGCGTGGCATTTGCCCTTCCCCGGGCATATTATTAGATTCATTCAATGCCACGAAGATTAATGCGGGACAGATGTATTTATATTGTTAACGGGGTATTTTGGTGAGCTAAGTCAATTGATCGGGGTCATCGATTGAATGATGCAAGGAAGGAGATTCGATCGCGGGGCGGTGGCTCAGCCTAAGGGGAAGAACATTTGTAAAGTGCCCAGATAAAATCTTTGTTGGGGAAAAGTGTAGTTTCTTTCAAGCGGCGGCCCCTACTGAATCTCCGACAAGACCGAATCGGGTAAGTTCGTTTGACCCGGAGGAAGGTGTCTTTGTTTCCACCAGGTCGACATCCTCAACCTGTCAGCTAATTTACCCTCTGATATCTCAAAAGCACATTAGAGGCGTGACAGTGGTGGAGGCGCCGGGTAATTCAGATCTTAATAAATCACAGAGGTGATAGCAGACTTATTATAGCAGAAACTGATGCTGCAGTAGCCTTGGGGTCAGGGATATTAGCATTAGTCGCCTTGAAGTTGCCTTGCCTGATGTACCCTGAATACCAGTTGCAACCGTTGGACCGGCGGCATTAGACAAACGACTGAGTAATTCTATTACGAGTCCATGTTGTGCTAATGGTGCAGGATCGATTCCCCTCCTTGTAAACCTATCGGCTACCCAAGCGAAACATCTAAGCGCACCGGCGGCCACGTGTGAGTCTTCGTGTCTTTAAGAGAGTGAGCTGTGTTGCCGCAGCTTTCGATGTTGTTCGGCTTCGTGTGTGAGATGTGTGCTCGTACTTGTGTTCTGACAAAAATAAATGATAAACGGCACTAGAATCAACGGCCTTCGGACGTCGCAAGAATTGTTCGCCAGGGAGGGAGTGCAGATTAAAGAAATCGACGAGGGTCAGCGATGCTTGGGGCGCACTCAGTGCGTCAATGGATACGATCCTCACACCTGGAGAAAGGACTCCCAAGAAGTGCAAATGCTCTCGAGATAATCACGAAATTATAGTCAGTCGGACGTGGGGCCAGAACCCGGTTAGGTTTGAATTCCACGCAGGATGGACTTGAGGTGAGGGCGTTGTGGGTTATTGTAACGTCCCACCTGGTCTTACCACTGCCTGACAGATAGAGCAATTCGTCGCAACCCTGCCTACACACGAAGTGACAAGATTAGGAACAAAATTCAATCGCAAAGGATAGTCAAACAACTACCCAAGCAAGACCTTGCCCTGATCGCGTGTAAGTTCGTCGAGCCAAGCTACAAAATCGGATACGAAGATCCGTAACGAAATCACCCTGGACATTGGCGTTGCTCGTCTTGCTCCTCCGAGCAACAATTGCGCCGGGTGTAATAAACCTCTTCAAATTCAGCTGGCACGTGTATCTGCTCCTCGACTGGAAAATTTGTTGTGACATCCTCTTTGCCTCAAATGCACCACTTGCAACGAACTCCTGGTCGACCTCGCCTATTGCGTCCACGATGATCAGCTGTATTATGAGCGACAATATTCCGAATAACTTGAACCCAGATGCGCCGCTTGTGATAAACTCATTTTCAGTGGTGAATACACTAAGGCCATGGCACGACCAAAATTTCTGCTGCTGGCAAAGTGACGAAAGCCTGACAGGTTAACGCTACGTCCTCAGGGACGATCATCCGTACTGCATCACTTGTTACGCGTTCGTCTGGGCCAATGGGTGTGAAAAATCATTGGCATCGACTCAAAGGATTCGTCGTATAAGACACGAAGCCTGCTTCTTATGTATCATCTGCGGGGAATCCCTGATCAACAAACAGTTCGGATCCAAATTCGATCGCATATATTGGGGATGATGTTACGCTTTGTTAATTTTCCCGCCAAAGAAAACGCGGAATCGGGACCCGCTGTTGATACAGTTGGCAATCTCGTATCCCTCCTTCGCTAACTCGAAGCTCATTGGTTAGGAGGCACCACGTGATTGCTTTTACAACCACCACGTTTTCCTTTTTACGTTCGGCCTTCGGTTAAGTGCAACGTGTTTTATGTGTTCCCGGAATTCTTGCTCTCTGTGTGAGAAGAATTCACCAAAAGACTGTGTCGGAATTTCTGGTTGCACCGCCGAGCGAGTTGGGTCACTTGCTAAGCCTGGATATCTAGAAAATCTTAATACCGGCTTTCACTACCGACCTTTAGCATCAGCTTTTGCACAAGCTTTCGTGCGGCTTTCGAGTATCCGTTTGCGGATTTTGATTAAATTCGGAGTTTGTCAACTTTAGACGAACCTAGCCTAGTTAAGAGAATCTCTTGTAGTATCCCGCGTTTGTACGAAGATGTAACCTCAAATAAATTGTGAGATTATTAACTTTGACGTCGAGTTTGATTTCCACGTTAACGCACCAGTGAGTAAAGTCTCGCCTCTGTTTATTTTTGATTTATTTCTGCCCGATCTGGTCGATTGGAGACGTCAAAACTGGTCGATTACGTTTTAGCTGAAGAGCAGTCTTCTGTCGCCCTTTAATAATTTTTACCAACCTAATTGACCTACCCCATTCTTCACTGTTGCTAGTCCGGGGGACAGCTGATACGTTTAGTCAGCAGAAGCTTGCCATCTGTCAGAGGTAAGTGAGAGGCAAGTCAATTTAAATTAAATTGATGACAGCTTCTCCCTGCGATGGATGCGGCGAAATTTTCCGTGCCTTGGAATTAAAGAGACAATGGCTAGAGAAGATTAGGAGAAGTTGAAGCCAGTACAGAAAAATATATTTCATGTTACTTGAATAACTGTTCCGGAGAATCTTCGTGGCGATAAAGGAATCTTATCATTAATCTTTCTTTGTAGACCTCATATGGAGTGAGGTCTGGTGATCTTGCTGGCCAAGTTCCCTCCTGCTTACAACTCAGCCAGGGAAACAAATTCCAAACTTTCTCGAGTAGTATGAGCATGTTGCTCCTATTTGTTAACCATTTTAAAATTCATCGGGATGCACCTGTTCTAAGAATGAGGTCAAGAATTGTTCCCTATAACGTTGACCATTGATTGTATCGTGGAAGAGCATTGGCCCTAAGATTCTACGGCGGGATATGGCTAAACCAATTCTTAACTTAACAGGACGTAAAAGAGCCTCGAGGAAATTTTGTGGATTAACAACAGACCTTGTTTGGCAATTTTGTTTGTTTACATAATCACTTAAGTGGAAGCGAACTTCATCTACGAAAAACCTTAGTTCGAGAACTTCGTCATTGCTTAAGTTTTTTTTGGAAAAAGATTTCTTGGCTTACACCCACTTTGTACGCATGGACGTGTAACTGACGCCTCAGAAGTCTTCTAACAGTGGTGTAGGAGCAGAAATACGACGTGTTGAGGAATGCAACGAGCTCCTCCATTTGTTCGACGACATTTTGGTCAATTTGCGGCCTTCCACTGGATTTTTCTCCCTTCTCATTTTGTGAAAATACTCGACAATTTGGCGAACGCATCTGTTCGGAAACCTAAGTCAAAACTGTGCTGCTTTGCATTCAGAAATGAAATACTGCCATCCCCCTTTTTTACTACACGTCCAGATTTATGGAATTTTACATGTGGAAATGTGAAAAAATTCCAAATGTAATCGTTTTGTTCCACTTTGTATAATCGCGAGCAAAACAATTGGTCGTCAACGTCATTCAGAAATTTGAAATTTGACGTCATATAAAAGTCAATGTCCAAACCTATGCGGATGATTACTTCGTACGTTTTTACGAGTTTACGAGTATGTCAAGTGAACTTAACCGGGAAGTTATTTTCTGGAAAGTTTCTTCTAATCTGAAAGTATAAACAAGTTTTCCGCAGAAAGCAAACTCCATTACTAATTAAATTGCACAATGTAGGCTCCTTTTTTTTTCAAACCGTGGCCTCTGGCGGAAGCAAAACTGGTATGTACGTACATATTACTGCGTCGAGGGACAACAGAGGAATTTCCTACGTATATTTTCCGCGAGCATATTTCGAATTCATAAAATAATCCTGCCGTTTTCATATCAACTGAAAAATTGCTTCTCGCCGAACCGGGCCCGCGAAGATGGATGGCCGTTCAACATCACGCAAACTTTTGCAGGTTTCGTCAGGCGCAGCAGATGTTCCATGTATAATATTTTAAAGCATTCCTGATTTAAAAGCTACATTTTCGAATTAGCACACCGCCTGTAGGTATTTATTAAAAAAAAAAATGAAGCTAAAACAACTCTTTTTTCAAAGGCCACAAACATGAAATAAATAAACGAAGAAACAAATAATTTGCTTGGATTTGATTTAAAGATTTATTTAAATAAATGAATAACAAGTGCGGGTGTACATTCGAAAGCAAATGTAATGTCTCCTCGATGAAACGTCAAATAGTATTTCAACAAACTTTCAGTAATGACTAAAAATTACAAACAGTTTCGGGGCTTCAAATGAATTCTTATAAGAATATTTATTTAAGGAACGAGCTTCGAAGTGAAAGCTGGGAAAGGCAAGCTGTAATAAATCACGTGAATGTAAATGAATTGGTTGTTTTCAGTTTTCAATTTTGTCAAGTAGACGTCTACATGAAAATGGTAGAAACTGGCATAAATCTCGAGCAACAAACGGCTGAATGATAAATGAACTGGAAATACGAATCCTAGATCTAGATATAAGCTTATGATAATTAGCATTAAATATTTTCAAGTTTACAAAAAAAATAGAACAAATTGTGAATCCCAGAGGAACAATGTAACAATTTGCAGATTAAATTGTACTCTGGGTAACACAAGCAAACTTCAAACGTTCTGAAAACCACTTCGACGGCCAATAACCAATAACGGGGTAGTCGTGTATTGCTTTGAAAACATATTATCAAACTATGAGCACCATATCCGTTGTCGCACGATACCGATTTCCGCCAGACGTGTTTGTTTTTAGAGTATCGATTTTACCTGGTACAAAGCCCGCGCTTTAATTTACTCGCCATTACTTCTGTAATAATTAAAAAGTGAAGCGCTCGGTTATTTATGGAGATTCGGTTGGGTTACGCTTGATAAAACCGCAAGCTATACAGGCTGTTTCAAAACCTATGTCTTTAATTGAAACCACAGATAGTAGTCAAAAAAAAAGAGCAAATTTTGTCATACAATAATAGGGAAGAAGTAAATAATAACTCCGGTAAAAATCAGTTTTCGTTTTCTAAGGAATTGTTTTAGTAACGCTGGTTGGCGATTTAAATGGATTTAAATGTCTCAGCTGTGCAGAATTGGTGTTTTTTGTGGCCTACACGAATAAACGCGGAGATGTATCTGTTGGGCTAGGTCATGTTTGTCCTTCGCAAAAAAAAATCGCCAGGATTTGAAATAAAATCGTCTTCACGCGCGCTGTCGGGAGCTTGTAATTGTAATTACTTATTACTACTTTATTTGTGCTTATTTATTCAAAGTAAAATTTAAAAGCAAACTGATTTCGTAGCACAATTATGCACTTCAGTTTTATTCGTTTCATTTTCATGACAGTACATCGACCTTAACACTGTAAACTGCAAAATGTTATGTTTGCGTTCATTAATAAGACGGAAATAAATGTTTACTAAAAATGTTGATAAATATTAAATAAATCCAAAAAACGAGTGGCTCAATTAGTTTTCGTAATGAAAATTAGATTCTGGTTTAAAATAATTGGGAATTTTCAGAAAAGTTTACCTACAATCGCCTTGGCGATTTATCGATAACAATTGCACTGTCATAAAATAAAATTCAGCTGGCTCAGTTTTGTTCCTCGTACTTTATCGTTTATTTTTATTATTATTATCATGCTGTCATAAATTCACAGATGCTTACATTAGGGAGGGGGTTACAATGAAAGACGAAGTGCTGAGTTTTTGAAATTAATTCTGAACTTCCACTGTGAGATTTTACAGCTTTGCCCTCATAATTTGTATTTGAGAAACTAATACGAAATTAAAACGATAAATTCCACGTCTTTGAATTCGTTCATTCCTGCAAGTTTCGTTTTAATCTTAGTTCTTATTTTATGTCTGCTTTCAAGACAATAAATGCAAGACAATATAGAAAGTGGAAAGAATTTTATAGTATCTTACGCACTTGTTCATCACGGCTGTCTCGGAAATTGCAAAGTATTTGGAAGAAGAAGACGTATTATGACCGATGACTTCCAAGATATGTTATATTCTACCTATTTTTACATTCGCAAGGCAAATACGCTTATATTTGAACTCAATCAATATCCTGTTTGAACAAAAAATGAAATATTTCTTTTCAGGATTGCTTTTCCCATGTCCTATTCAAGAATCACCCCCGTATTAAGGGATGCACAAAGTTCTAGGATTCAACCAAACCAGTTCCTAATTAATGAATCATACGCACTTAATCGAGGAAAATTACAACCCCCTCTTTAGCTCTCGACCTGTAATTACAAGTTTACTGATTTGATCACGTGGAGTGAGTGCTCTGCGGTTTGTGGAAAATTCGGAATAAAATTCCGATTTTATTGGGCACGCCATCCGTGCATTTGGATAGTTTTCTTATAAATGCCCGCCCGCAAAACTTGCCGCTGAATTATGTGCCTCGCATAAAAGCAAAAATATCGATGGAGTTTGCCTTTAAACTTACGTATTCCGGTTCGCTTAACTTGTTCAGGTCGCGGCTTATGTATGAGCACGGGTTAAACGATTAATATACAGGGTGAATGGCCTAGCAGAATCTATTGGAAAATAGACTATTTGCACGTGGTAATACATAAGCGATCACTAATTATTTAAACAAAAGCAACAGCTATGACGTACTTCCAGTTCTACCGGTAATCGATACAAACTTTCTTATTTTGCTAAATATAGTAAAGGAGAACACTTATCTACGGATAAAAAATACTTATGGGAGGAGATTATTTTTTTAATTATTTCTTATTTTAAACGGAACACCAGTATCGTTCAATTCTACATCTTTTGTGTTCATATGGATCCAGGCTAAAATAAAAATAAAAATGTTGACAAAAAACAATATATCATACATGATGCTATAATGTATGCTAACAATAGCCTTTATAGCGAATCGTATACTATATTTTGTCCTAAACTACAAACACTAGGTATTCTTAATTACAATTTAACAACGCTACTAAATCCGTGTGGTTAGACTATATATTACACGGAGTGGTAGGACTATAAACATTTGCGAGTGGGCAAAACAAATCTTCGAATATTTTGTAAATTATTTTAAGGCGATATTAATTCTGCTAGAAATTTTAATAGAATTTATTTCATTATGCACCGTAAACAATGATGATTACCATGACATCATAAATAATGATTATTCACTGCTGGTAGAGAGTTATGGATAACATTATCCTTGACCAAACGCACAAAAAATTGACAGATTATTGAGTAGTCGTGGATAAAATGCAATATGTAGAAGCAAATGAAAAGTTGATTTCACAATTTTCATTTGTTTCTAGCTTCTTTGAAACACAAAGAAAAAATTTCTTTGAAAAAAATCAAATGTCCGCAGCTTCTTTTTTCTTGCAAGAAGAAATTAAGTAAAAAATAAAAGACGAAGAAACAAAAGCTTTGTTTTGATTGTCAAAAGCTTCGCTTCCAGCTTCTTTTTGCTTACAAAAAGAAATAGAGAAAAATATAAAGAAATATATAAAGACACAAATGAAGCTTTGATTGGATTGTCAAAAGTTTCGCGTAGGAAATCGACGATTTTTCATTTGCTCGCAGCTTCTCTTTTGTTCACAAATAGAAACACCAAAAATAGTGAATTACAAAAAAAACAAATGTCCGCAGTTTATTTTTTCTTACAAGAAGAAGAGAAGAAAAAATGAAATACAAAGAAACAAATGAGAGCTTGTTTGATAGTCAACAACTTCGCGCCGAAAATCGACGATGTTACTTACATTGGGTCGCAGTTCTCTTTTGCTCCCAAACAAAAACATCAAAAATAATGAAATACAAAGAAAGAAATGTTCTTAGCTCTTTTTTTTATAAGAAGAAATGAAGAAAAAAATCAAATACAAAGAAACAAATGAGAGCTTTGCCAGGAGCTTCGCGCCGGAAATCGTCGATTCTTCAATTGCTCGCAGATTCTTTTTTGTTTACAAAAAGAATTTAAAAAAAAAACAATGAAACACAAAGAAACAAATGACCGCAGTTTCTTTTTTCTCGTAACAAGAACTGAAGAAAAAAGGAAAGAAATACAGACAAACAAGTGAAAACCGTTTAACTTTAAAAAGCTTTGCCGTCGAGAATTCTTGATTTTCATTTATTTTCAGCTTCTTACAAATAGAAACAATCAGAAAATTAATTAAATATAAAGAAACAAATGAAAGCTTGATTAAATTCTCAAGAGTTTCTTACTGAAAAGTCTTTGAAAATTAAATTGAAGAAATCTTCATAACAACTTCTTTTTTTTGGTCGATATTCATTTGCTTTTTGAACTAAAATGAAAACTAATTAAATGAAACAAAACAACGAAACGAATTTAAAAAAAAACAATGTTTGATTTACTGGGTTCTTTTGGTTTTGTTTTTTTTTAATCTTAATTAATTAACCTGATGTAAATGGTTGATCTTCTTATGTTTTTTGTTGTTTGTTTTTCGTTGTTGTTTGTTTTCTTCCTCTTTTGTTTTTTTTTTTTTTTTATTACACAAATACTTCCACTGCAGTCTTTTTGCATGTCTTATCTAAATTTCTTTTTGTACTTTTAGTCATCTTATCACTAATTTTTTTATTTTTATTAAATAATCGATTGTCTATCGTTCTTGGTGTTTCAGAACGCAACAATTTTCCCTCTCTTTTTCTTATTACACGTTTGTGTTTTGTTTTTCTCATTAATTACTTGATTCTCTTCTATTTTGTTCCCATTTACGATTGTCTTTTCTTTTTGTTCTTTTACATGAATTGGGTGATCGTCTTTTGTTTTTATTCTTTTACATGAATTGGGTGATCGTCTTTTATTTCATTCTACTGCTTTTTTATTTCATGAATTAGTTGATCGTCTTTTATTTCTTTTCATTGCCTTTTTTTGCATTAATAACTTATTTTTTTATCCGATTGTCTTTTATCTAATTTTCCGTATTTGATTTTTTTTTTTCATAAATCGATTGTTATTACTTACTATTATTTATTATTATTGTTAATTTTTCTTTAGCCGATTGTCATTTATTTATTTTTCAATATTTGATTTTTTTCATAAATTTTTTAGTTAGTCGATTTTTTTTACTTCGTTCCGATAATTGGTCAATTGTGTTTTGTTTTCTTAAGTCTCGTTTTGTTTTTTGAGGTTGTCTTTCATTTTTAATGGGTGCAATTATATTTTGGTTTGTTTTTTTTTTTGCAATAGTTAACCAACAATGTCTTCAATTGTTTTTCTATTAGGTAGATTGAGTACACGTCTTTAATTCTTTTGTTCTTATTAGTTTGTCATTTTTTCTTGTTTAATTGAACCACTATCTTTTTTCGTTTCAATAAATAAATAATCGATTGTCTACCGTTCTTGATATTTTACAACGCAACAATATTTCCTCTGCTTTCTGTTATTAGACGTTTGTGTTTTGTTTTTCACATTCATTAGCTGATTCTCTTCCGTTTTATTCACATTCATTTTCATTTACGATTATCTTTTGTTTTGTTTTTGCATGAATTAGATTATCGTCTTTTTTTTCACTGCTTTGCTTTCATCCTTTGTCTCTTTTCACTGCTTTTGTTTTGTTTTTCTTTTGAATTAATAATTTGGTTTTTTTTATCCGATTTTTATTTAATTTTTTTATAAATCGATTGTTATTTATTACTTTCACTTTTTATTAGCCGATTATTTAGTTTTCCATATTTGATTATTGTAATCTTTTTTCCATAAATTATTTAATTAGCCGATTTTTTCGCTTTTCTCCGTTAATTATAATAAATTGTGTTTTGTTTTCTTAAGTTTCGTTTTGTTTCTTGAGTTTGTCTTTAATTTTTAATAGGAAGAATCATTTTTGCTTTTTGTGTTTTTCTCATTAGTTAACCAATGGTATTATTAGTTTTAGATTTTCAAAAACTTTCCATTTTCTTTTGTTTTTTATTAATTTCACTTTTTTTAAATTGTTGTTTATTACAACTCTCTTTTGTCCTTTGGTTTTCTCCTACATTCAGTTGTATTAATTTACTTTCCGTCTAGTTGTTTTGCGTTCGTCTTTTTTTTTGGTTGTTCGAATTACATTGCCATTCATTTTGTTCTTTTAAATTATTATATTTCTTTTCGCTTTTAATAGAGTATTGTGACGAAAAAGCGACGCGAAGTGACGTCACCGCCTAGACGACGCTAGCCCACGTCATGGATACCTTCGAAAACAAGCGAACACTTTTCAGCTGTGTTCCAGAAGAACTGAACGACATATAAATATTCGCCTCGTCGCATCGGATGGAAAGATCGCGAACGACACTAACGGTGTGCCGTGTAAATACAGGGTGACTGACAATTGTTCCGCAAAAAAAAAAAAACACGATAAGAAGCGACGTCCGAGAATAGGGAAAATATTGAAAAAAATCTTTCTACTTTAATTTTCGGGAAATACGTTAGCCCCAAAATGACGATGTGCCCTTAAAAAGCAGATGAACAAAACAAAGCCCTCATAAAAGATTTATGATAGGCACGGCGGCTTAGTATCGATCGTGAACTTGACCTTTAAGTGGAATTTCACGCCAACTCCGTTTTTAGGTCAACGACTGATGCCGTGAAATACGAACGACAAAATATTTATTTGACAAACGCAAGCAAATCACCTGAAGCAGATTATTCCATACGTAAATACTTTTTGACAACCAGAATTTAAAACAATATAATCGATAAATACTTAAGTTAACTATTATAATTTCGTTCTGTGTGTGACGAATTATTATTAACACAATTCTATTAAAGTTTAACAAATTCAAGACGCGTTTGCTGCGTTTTTGGCGCACCGATTGTAAATTGTTCCTCGTTCCACCGTAAGCATTCTCTTCACTTTGAATAATTTGTTCGTTTGAATTAAATTCTTAATTCTCCATTGAATTTTTAAAACATGATCTCGTAATCTGCTCATTCATTCACGTACGCGATTTGATTAAGAACTACGCATATCACCACCGACGTTTAAAACAGTTGTATATAATAAAGTTTTTATAGCCTAATAAATACATGCCATTGTTTAATCACAACGATAAAATAATTCGTTTTTGATAGTTTTCAACAATGAGTAACTAGTTTTTCTTTTTAAGGCGCTATTTAACGCAAAATCATTAAGTATGCACTAAGGATACGTCTGAGTGAGTTTTTGCGACCCTTAAGCTCTTAATTAAAGGTAATTCCATTAACGAGCGTTTGCGTTCGTGCGTAAATTGCTTGTTTAGAAGCTTTTATAAATGAATTTCGCTTTTCTTTTTCATTTAAAGCCTAAGGCGGCCTTCGTTTTCAAGCAAAATTGATTTTATTTGTCGATGGCAAAGTCAATAATGATACCCTGCGTACTTGACATGGTGAAGTGATCGGCGTACGTGCGTGAAGTTGAATGACATGATTAACATATGAATGCAACAAGGTGTATCTGTTGCTTGCAACGCAAACATAGAGTCAATATGAAATTAGCTCGCGAGTAGATAACCAAAATACACTTTGCAGTGCATAATCCTTTGTTACGAAGTAATTGAATTTAATTTCTCGTCTAGCGCTGAAATATGTGGCGTACGAATGAGCCGCTGAATTAATTAGCCGCGTACTTTGTATTTGGAAATTTCGTTAGATTGTTCTCATTTCAGTTCGGCGGACTTATGATGATAGGTACCTACCTACTTTAGTTTTGTATTTGCTCGCGGCTTTGTCTCTTGAATGACAAATTAGTTTGCTAGTTTCTATTAAATAGGAAGTTTCAGTCACATGGCTGGAACACAATCTGTTAATTAATTGTTAATATTTGAATTTGTTGGCGTGTTTGTTTCTGAAGCCATTCAAAGAGGAAACCTAATATTACACAGGGAGAAATGACAATGACACAATATTGTGTAAAATGGAGGTCGAGAAATTATTAAAAAAAAAGTTTGTAGCAAAATTATTGCTCCGTTTAGAAGTATTAAGTTCCATACTAATTAGACTTTGAATACGAATGTTTCTATATTAAATCTGATTTTTTAATGTCTATAGATGAACCAAGCCGGAACTTGTCGAGCAAGTGTCAGGTAATCCAGCCTGTGAATTTCTTCACAAGATCTGCACATCTTTAGTTGCCCGATTAAAAGTCCAAATTCATTATCAGCAGCTCTGAGCACTCGACTATGTACTTAGGGATGCGTACAGCACAACTAGTAACACAATTTTTTTTGAAAAACCTCGAGTATAATTAGTTTCATACAAACTTTGTCGTACTTTGAAGTACACTTCATAAAACTTTAAACCCTTTAAAATATTCAAATCAGCGCAGAGCATCGATTTTGTCATTACCCTGCAATATTTATCTGCAAAAGCTAGTGATCCGTTAGCCTATCTATCTGCAGCTCCAAAATACAGGCCCGTATTGATTAAGTTATAAATTTTCTGCCGATATTTTATTTCGTGACGTGAACGGCTCCTAGGGTCATATTTATACGTCTTCATTACCATTCTGACTGCTAATAAATTCTCGAACGAGCTCTCCTATCGCACGAATAAAAAAAAAATTGGACCGAATTTATTTGGTCGCATGAACCGTTCCGGACAAGCAATGATTATTTATTAATTGGGCGAGTAGCATTATCGCAGGGAATTTATGTCGGTCACACTTGTAATTATGTATTTCAGGCTTGATTTGTGGGTCAGTAAATTAATTAAAGTACGCAATAAAAAATAATTAATTGATGTTGAAGTCTTCAACTTAAATGATCAAATAAATAAACTAAACAAATATAATTCTCCCGAGACAATAATAAAGTTAACAATCTTTCTAATTTCTGAACCACAAGAGATACACGTCAAGGTAATAGATTAGATCTTTGATAAACGATCGAGTCTCTCTCTCTCACTCGTTTGCATTATTTAGTTTATCCAACGCACTTATCGTGTTGTGTACGTTTATTTAATTAAGTGGTGTAATGAGGTCGAGCGCGTAGTAAGTTGTAAAGCTAAGTGAACGTGAGTTCATATTAGCTGGATATTAAAGCAGCTCTAGGTACTCAATCAGTGTGAAAAGCAAACATAAAAGTAGAACGACTTCGTTTCATACAGTTATTACACGTGCAGGAAATTGCCTGCCTATTGATGTGATGGAATGTTTATGACAATGTTCAACTTATAGGGTAACTCAACAATACGTCGGGGGACGGTAAAAGGGGTGGAATTACCATTAATCAAACCGTGACAATAAAAAAACAAACAGAAAATTACTTTTGTTATTGAGACTGCGATGAATTGCATAAACTCCCGACAACTTTCACCCATTTCCTCTCCCTATCTCTAATGCAAGTTGTTATTTAAAGTGTTCTCTGTTTGATGTAACACTAATGCATTTTCTTTTCTTAAAGTGCAGACTCACTGTACTATAATACCGATGGCAAACAAATGTATCGCATAGAGTGTAGAGTCAAGAATGTATAGGTTCCTCAGTTTTTCGATGAAATTGGTATTCTATTTCTAAACAGACAAAAAAAAGAAACATATATAAAAAACAAAAGAAATCTAGATGGCAATAGTAAGGTCAAAAGTAATTTATGATGGTCAGATTTGTAATAAAACAAACCAGAAAGAAAAAGTAAGGTTAGAAATTTGGGAAGGATTCAGATGGCTGGGTCATATGTCACAGTTGGAAGAAGAAAGAGCAATTAAACAAGTATTGACTTGGGCTAGAGAGGGCAAAGGTTGAAGAGCAAGACCATATGTGACGTACAAGCAGGCCATGAAAGGCCTCCAGTTCCCAAAGGAGTTAGGAACTGGAAAGCAGCGTCGTTTTTCCCTCACATTTTGATGAAAATTTGATGTTCTATTTGTTTTTCCCTCGAATTGCAATTGGAAGCTATTTCCATGCATTACTGTCTTCAAATGTAAGCCATTTTGTCTTCAAAAATTTCCTTATTGCCGAAAAATTAGTTCGAATCGGGAAAATTCCCATGAATTGGCAACACTGCTGGATAGTACTGGCGAGAAACAAAAAAGTTTTGTAATAAAGTCATGAGCCTTCAAAGCTTGTATTGCTAATTTTGATGACGATGACATTTCTACATACACTAAAGATTTATGCCAATAATAACTTTCAAAGAAAAAGCGTTCTATGTTTTCTTCGAATTATCCGATTTTTTTGTTCTGAAATAACAAATGGGCCACGCACAGATCAAACAAAGCAGAACAAGTCATGATTTGAAAGCATCGTCTACGTCGTCCCTTTTTCGCAGTGCAGAACAAAGTGTGGCTACGGCCTTAACAGCCATTCGCAAGCTGTATAGTAGAAGAGTATAAGAATCTTAAAACGTCGATTATAGTCAAGAATATATTTTTTTTTTCTATTTGGTGTTTTTAACCTATTCAAATATTTTTTTCGATTATTATTAATAATCTACTTTACATTGCAAATTTTATCTGGCAGATTTTTCTAGTGTTTTGATCTTTTCCATTCAAGAAGAAGTCGCCCCCCTTTCGCACCGCAGAATAACGTATGGGTATGGCCTTGTCAGCCATTCGCGAGCTGACATCTCTCTAAAGTTTGTTAAAAATCGTCCAAGTCTTAAAACGTCGATAAAGGTCATTTTTTTTTTTTAATATTTGGCTTTACATATCTACTCAAACATTTATCTAAATTATTATTAATAATAATCTATTTTATTCTTTTAAAACTATTTTCATTCCTTCAGATCAAGAAAAACTCGTCACTTGTGGCATTGCAGAACAAAATATGGCTATGGCCTTAGCCGCCATTCGCAAGCTGTATAGTAAGAGAGTGTACCAACCACACCTTTCAAAAGTTTATGAAAAATCTTGCTCATTTCTCTCAATTATTATTAATAATAATCTATTTTATTCTTTTAAAACTATTTTGATTCTTTCTTGATCAAGAAAAAGTCATCTCCTGTGGCACTACAGAACAAAATATGGCTATGGCCTTAGCTTAGCGGCCATTCGCAAGCTGTATAGTAAGAGAGTGTAACAACTACACCTTTCAAAAGTTTATGAAACATCTTGCCCATTTCTCCCAATTATTATTAATAATAATCTATTTTACATTTCTAATTTTATCCGACAGATTTATTTACTATTTTGATCTTTTCAATTCCAGAAACCGTCGCAGAACATATATGGATGCATATATATATATGGATGCATATATGGATGCACAATACAATTACAAATCAGAAAATTGTCACGCGTTGTGGCGACCGTCTGGCATATGGATACGGTCTTAGCAGCTATTCGCAAGCTGTATATTGTCAATTTTTTTTATAAGTAGGTTTCCAGTAGGAACTTTAGAATTTTGACACACACAGGTATTATAGAAAAGAAAAAACAAACTATAGTAAGAGGTATAATAATTACACCTTTCCAAAGTTTATTAAAAATCGTCGAAGTCATAAAACGCCGATTATGGTTTTCTCTATTTGGTGCTTTATATCTATTCGAATATTTATCTCAATTATTATTAACAATAACAATCTATTTTAGATTTCATTTTCAAATCAAGAAGTCGTCCCCCTTTCGCATTACAGAACAAAGTATAGGTGTGTCCTTAGCGCCCATTCGCAAGCTGTAAAGTAAGAGAATATAATAATTACATCTCTCTAAAGTTTGTTAAAAATCTTCCAAGTCTTAAAACGTCGATAAGGTCAATTTATTTTTTAATATTTGGCTTTACATATCTACTCACACATTTATCTAAATTATTATTAATAATAATCTATTTTATTCTTTTAAAACTATTTTCATTCTTTCAGATCAAAAAAAAATCGTCTCTTGTGACACTGCAGAACAAAATATGGATATGGCCTTAGCGGCCATTCGCAAGCTGTATAGTAAGAGAGTGTACCAACTACATCTTTCAAAAGTTTACGAAAAATCTTGCCCATTTCTTTCAATTATTATTAATAATATTTTTTTTTATATTTCTAATTTTATCCGACAGATTTATTTACTATTTTGGTCTTCTCAATTCAAGAAGTCGTCGCAGAACAATAGATGGATGCACAACACAATTACAAGTCAGAAAATTGTCCCGCGGTGTCGCGACCGTCTGGCATATGGATACGGTCTTAGCAACTATTCGCAAGCTGTATATTGTCAATTTTTTTTATAAGCAGGTTTCCAGTAGGAACTTTAGAATTTTTGACACACACAGGTGTTATAAAAAACAAAAAACAAACTATAGTAAGAGGTATAATAATTACACTTTTCCAAAGTTTAGTAAAAATCTTCGAAGTCATAAAACGCCGATCATGGTTTTCTCTATTTGATGTTTTATATCTATTCGAATATTTATTTCAATTATTATTAACAATAACAATCTATTTTACATTTCATTTTCAAATCACGAAGTCGTCCCCCTTTCGCATTACAAAAGAAAAGTGGGATGTGTCCTTAGCGGCCATTCGCAAGCTGTATAGTAAGAGAGTATAATAATTGAAGACGCGAGTGGATGAAGGTGTTACGTTATAAATTTTCAGAAACTGCATTTTCACGTGGATGAAGGTGTACCCTCCTCTCTCATAGCATCATCGAAAATTTCATAAATTCAAGGACGATGTACGAGTGAGTTATGTTACACTACAATTCCATATAAAAAAATTATCTTAATTTACTTAAAGCTTTGATTTTGTGACATAACACGCGCCTCCAATTGCACTTTTCTAAAATTGATTAAAATTTTTGGAAGCCTTGAAAAGTCGAACGTGGTTTTTTTTCTGTTTACCTAAAATATCCTTATTTTTCATTCCTAATTTTATTTGGCAATTTCTTTTTACTATTTTGAACTTTGTAATTCAAGAAGTCGTCCTTTCGCATTGCAAAACAAAAAGTGGGTGGGTAATATGGGCATGGCCTCATCGGCCATTCACAAGCTGTATTGTAAGACAGTTTTGATAATTACACAGTTTATTAAAAATTTTCGAAGTTTTCAAACATTTCTATTACGATGACATTTCTACATACCGTAATGACTTACGCCGATAATGACTTTCACAGAAAGAGCGTTCTGTTTTCTCAAAAAACGAATGGTTACAAACTAAAGCAGAACAAGTCATGATATGTCAGCGTCGTTTACGTCGTCCTCTTTTCGCACTGCAGAACAAAGTATGGGTATGGCCTTACCAGCCATTCGCAAGCTGTATAGTAAAAGAGTATGATAATTACATTTTGCCAAAGTTTATCAAAAATCTTCGAGGTTTTAAAACGTCGATTAGGGTCAATAATGTTACCTTTTTTTTCTATTTGGTGTTTTAAATCTATTCAAGGAATTATTTCAATTATTGTTAATAATAGTCTATTTTACGTTTCTAATCTTATCTGGCGGTAGATTCTTTTTTTTTGCTATTTCGGTCTTTTTAATTCAAGAAGACGTCCCCCTTAGGCACTGCAGAACAACGTATAGGTATGGCCTTAGCAGACATTCGCAATCTGTATATTATCAGCTTTTTTTTGCAATACCTGTCAAATGTGTTTGAGTTGGTTTACCTGAATGTTAAGGAATTTCAAAAATGTGTTCTACATTTGGGGATAGAAGTAGGCAGACAGAAACCCTAGATTACATTATTCTAAAGAAAAAACCAACTATAGTAAAAGAATATAAGAATTTTTGTTGCAAATCGGTTTTGATTGCAGTGAATCCCTCGAGCAACCTCTGTACAGCTGTTTCGGCTCTATTTGGAGCCTCGTTAGCAGAAGCGTAGCTCGAGACTACAAACCAAACTGACCTGTCCAAGGTTGTTCGCAAATGCGAGGTAATATGATCCTACGATCACTTTTTGACACAACTTTGTACAGGAAATGACAAACTGCAGCTAGTTTGCTACTTCATAAGTCATCCCATACAAGGCGGCCAACCATTTCCTACACAAAGTTGTGTCAAAAAGTGATCGTAGGATGCCGCGATTCAGACTATTCATTAAGAGAATATAATATGTATATCTTTCTAAAGTTTATTTAAAGTCTTCGAAGTCTCAAAACGTTGAATATAGTGAAAAAATGTTACTTTTTTTCTATTTGGTGTTTCAATCATGTCTCTATCATCTATTTTATATACTCTGGCAGAGTTTTTTAACTGTTTTGATCTTTTCAATTCAAGAAGAAGTCGTCCCCCTTTCACATTGCAGAATAACATATGGGTGTGGCCTTAGCAGTCCTTCGCAAGCTGTATAGTAAGAGAGGTTAATAACTTACACGTTTCTAAAGTTTATTAAAAATCTTCGAAGTCTTAAACAGTCGATCATGGTCAAAATTATCACTTTTTTTTCTACTTTTTGTTCTATACGTGTTGTACGTTAATTAGTTATTATATTTATGTAATAATTGTGCCATCAAAATTCATTTATTAATATAGAGTTTGCTGTTACGTTAATCAATACATTTGTTAATCTCTATTTAATATACGAACAACTTCTTATTAACATATATAAATTCGTGAAGTTGGCAATACCTACAAAAATCTTAGAGATTGATTTTAATTAATGAATTGATGGATAAATAATTAATAAAGCGAAAGCACGTACATACCAAATGGTTAAAATATTAAAATAATTCACATTTCACATGAAAATTATTCAGTGTAAAATTAAAACAATTGTTACAGAATCAAAACGTAGAACAGGCGAGGAGGAGCGATAATCTACATTATAGCTGTTTGTTAGAATGTGTTGGCGGCAACTACGAGTATGATGGGGGGGAAGCTTTTCCACCTCGCAGTTGAATATTTCGTAATTGTATTCTAGCTAAAATTATCCCGTCGCTTCCGTATCCGGCAGCTTTTCCCCGAGCTTTCGCTCCAAACCCAACCGCCGATGCAAACGTAATACGGATACGCCTTGACCTTAAGCGTATTTACACGCAACGTAGTTTTAAATACAAAAACATATTTTTGTTTCGAATTTCGCATACGCTCGTATCAAACTGCGCTTTATTGGGTCGCACTTGTTTACAAACAGGATAAAAACGTCAAGCGCTCGTCATTTTTTTATTGTTTGTATGATTTACCGAATTTTAAATATTTACGTATCCCCCTCGTTTCATTCGAGGCAACGAGAGCCCCGCTTAAATAATTCAAGTGACAAACGGAACTCGAGGAAGGAGAGAGGGGTTGTAAATCATAATTGTCGGAAAATGAATTAGAGTTGATTGCGGGATAGAGGAGTTCAATAATGAATTAGTATTGATTAAATTTTTATATGGCGTGGAAATTTTCAAATCGATTTTATTATCACACACGTACAGGTGAATGAATGTACAATAGAAAAACCGAAACAGATAGCTTTAATGGTACACAAAAGGCGTAATGAAATAAATTCTTTCTAAAAGAAAGAATTCAACCTACTTTCGTATGTACTACGTGCTTATGTGATCTTGCAACACCTGCACACTTTTTTCCTGCAATTTACTCAAACAGAACGGAATGCGTGTTTCATTCGCAAACGCTTTTATTTCTTAATTACGATGCCCGCTTTGGGTCACGAGTTCCACACGTAAAAATTTTATTGCATTTGCCCTTGTGTGCCGTGTAAGTAGCAGAGTGTTATATACCGAGGTGATTGACGCAGGACGGAAGTCAGTGGCTCGAAACGTGCACGCATTAATTATTAATTTTAAGGTGGGCGCGCAAGTTATAAAAATGAAACTGTATGAGAATGCCATAGTTCAAAATGCGTGACCCATATTATGTACACGATAACCTTATTGTGTATGTGCATATTTTGGTGTACGGTTTTCTTTTATTATTGTAAGAATTTAGAGGACAGAACAGAACCCCCATGTAACGTCATAAGGTACAGCAACCTTAAGGGCGCCACATTATACTCTAATCGTAACGATACAATGAAATTTCAATTTTTGTATGTAATAAGCTTGGATATAAGACTTATGTACAGGGAGGTTATTTTCTAGAGTTAGTTACTGTAAAAGCTATGACTTATGATGTCAATTAAAATTGCATTAGTACTCGTGTACTGCAGTTGGTAATCTACATTGAATTGGAAAGAGCTTAGAACCACCCGCATAAAAATTCTATGACTCATTAAAAAAAATCAATGATCGCCACTTTTGCGTTCCACAAAGACGGTCCTTAATTGAAACTTACGAAACGCATTTTCTGTTTCCTTTTTCTGTAATTATTTGAGTTAATAAATTAACGTGCTATTTCCTATACATTCAAGGTCAAGTTGTGTAGATTCACACGAGCTTTGTTCTTTATCTTTGGTCTTTGCCTCGTTTCTTCTTTTTTTTTAACGAAAGCTCGTACCCGAGTGTTATACTTAGAGCCATCAGAATTCTGTACGATGAAGCTTCATTTAGTGAGGGTAAAGATCACCCAAAAAGTCGATCAAAACACGTAGAAGAAACACAGACTGGAAGGACTTTACCAGGAAACTCATTTACTATTTAAAAAAAAAGGAGGAACGCAAAGGTCGGATTTGAGAGTGGCAAGGATAAAGGAAAGCTCGAGGGGATCCCGAGGGAGGCGAACTTAAATCTATTTAATCTAAAATTGAAGTGCCAATATTCGAGCAGACGTTGACACGGCTTTAGTAATTAGTGGTGAAAACAATTGCAAGTTGTTTCTAGTTGAATGTGAAATAGAATTTATTGACATTACGTAGTGGAGTGTGTGTTACTTGACTGACGAATGGATAGCAAAAAATGAGACTTACTGAAGCCGAAAGAATCGAAATTTTAATGATGGTTGGATTGGGAGAATTCTGTATGATGAAGCTTCATTTTGTAAAGGCAAAGATCACCCAAAAAATCGATCAAAACTCGTAGAAGAAGCACAACCAGGAAGCTCAGAAACTATTTAAAAAAAGGAGAAACGAAAAGGTCGGATATGAGAGTGGCAAGGATAAAGGAAAGCTTAAGGGCATTCCGGGGGAGGCGAACTTAAATCTATCTAATCTAAATCTAAAATTGAAGTGCCAATATTCGAGCAGACGTTGACACGGCTCTAGTAATTAATGGTAAAAACAATTGCAAGTTGTTTCTAGTTGAATGTGAAATAGAATTTATTGACATTACGTAGCGGAGTGTGTGTTACTTGATTAACGAATGGATAGCAAAAAATGAGACTTACTGAAGCCGAAAAAATCGAAATTTTAATGATGGTTGGATTGGGAGAATTCTGTACGATGAAGCTTCATTTAGTGAAGGTAAAGATCCCCCAAAAAGTCGATCAAAACACGTACAAGAAACACAGACTGGAAGGACTTTACCAGGAAACTCATCTACTATTAAAAAAAAAAGAAGAAACGCAAAGGTCGGGTGTGAGAGAGGCAAGGATAAAGGAAAGCTCGAGGGGATCCCGGAGGAGGCGAACTTAAATCTATCGGAAATTGTTCATTAATTTCTTAATAAAGTGAGAAAGCATTTTTTCTGCTCTGTATATTATTTAATATACAAAAAAAGTGGGGGAAAACAAAACCCACACTGCTACTTTTTCAAAGAACGAAAATTCAAGCCTAACGAAATGATTAAGTAAGTCTAATATCACGTATAAAATAAGGACAAAATAAAAGCTCCAATTACGAAAATTATTAAACACGTTATGGCGAAAGGGTCTGCATTGAATTTCAATATTGTTGCGCTTAAAATTACATGCACAAAGTTTCCATGAACTCATTAAAAAATCGATAATTACAATACCACTGATGTAATACATATTTTGTTCGACGATTACTTTAGCTAAAAATTAAAAAAAAATAAAAATAAAATCATACCACTACAGCAAGGAAAGTTAACTTCTTTACACCAGGTCCACGAGCTTTCGGAAATAGGCAACACTACATCTACGCAAATAAAACTTAATGAAACAGAAGCACAAAGGTGATAAAAGCATCAGCAGCAACAGTTTCGTACCTTTAAAGCAAGTACAACCCATAATATAGCCCATCATTGATAGATGACGGGCCGCCCCGTCGCCGTTCGAGCTGCTCTAGTACGGAAGAGCCGCGGCAGGTCGAAGAAGAAGAACACCCCATTCGCCCCACTTCGGGGCTAACGGAACATATCTCACACATACACGGGCGGAAATGATCGAAATCACACCAGGAACAACACAAACATGCAGAATGATACCCCCCGACCAGTGGCACTGAGCGGTGGCAATAAAGGATCGAGCGACCTGCGCGACTTCTAGCGGCGAAGTGAGGTAGCGAAGTGGACGCCGGGCGTCGGTATCCTTCACCCCCCAACTTATGCCAACTTAACTGACCTAGACTTCCCAGCATACCCAAGCATAATTCCTACTTATGCACCGTTACGAATATTATTCCGCATAAGGATGTATGTGCGCATACGTTTGAAAAGTGTTATCAAAACTGCGCTGAATACTAATTCGTTTCCTTCATCGATTGCTCCATGTACGAGAGAATGTTCGTACTAGCATACGTATACGAAAATATTTTCACTAAACAATTCAGTGTTGTACATACGACTATATAATAGAGGATTAAAAATGATTACTCACCGGTATTATTGTTGGCAGCATTGGCTTGCGCAAACTGAGGATTCTGAAGAAGTTGTTGCTGCAGGAGGGCATGAGTAATGGGCGGGTGGCCAGGAAAGGGCGGTAGATTTGGATAAGCAGGAGGTGGACCCTGTGGCGTTGGCTGAGGTGTTTGGACAGGTGGCGATGGCTGAACACTTGCTGGAGGGAACGGCGACGGAACGGTTTCACCTAGAACCAAAATAGAAACGACATGAAAAAAATTGGATAACCACTGAAATATCGTAAGTCCACCCTCCGACACGCATCTTCAAGCAAATGCAAAAATAAAAAAAAAAGAAACAAGTTTATGAATAAAAGAAAGGTCAACAGCAGCAGCAATAAAAAAAATGATAGGGGCTTTAGTAAACTCTGCGACGGAGATTGATGAAGGCGGGTTGTTAATAACAATTCATCAATTTATCTTGTCGGCACTAAACTGACTGCATGTGCATCCTTATTTTGTGTGGCAGTCAAATTTTATATTCATCGCGTGTAGCGCAGCGAATTTTTGGATGCAAGAGACGACAGTTTCTCGATCGCCGTGTCCGGAAATATAAACAGATTAATCGAGTGCTTTTCAGTTAATTGGGGCCGAACAGAATTTACAAAGCAATTTAATGCAAAGCACAGAACTCTGCAATTATCTTGTTGCTACTTTCGTTAGATATTAATCATACTTTTACATCGACTCACATAGAAGTAATCCAGGCCTTCAATTTGAGTACCGATGAATCAAATACTCATTTCGATACAAACAAGCATGTGTGATATTCACGCAATTGGTTTCAGTTTACATAAATTTTATCTGTAATCAAGCGAATATCTTTTTATTACACTATACACATACCGCATGCTTTAGATAAGAGTGCATAAAAAGATTATTAATTAATTTGCGTCAAAAAATTATCGATAATTTACAGAAGAGGCAAAGTAACCTTCAAATTGCGTATACGCGTTTCCCGAAAGTAATTCTATAAAATGGTTTAGAAAAGAGTTTTGGAAAAATGCTGGGACACGTCGATTTTTATTTTTAAATCATTTAAAAATGCAATGTCCAACCCCCCCACCCTTCAACCCCTTGTCATACCCGATTTAATAGCATTTTTTATGCTGAATACTGACGAACTAAAGCGACAATTAGTCAGTTGTTTCTAGTTGAATGTGAAATAGAATTTATTGACATTACGTAGCGGAGTGTGTGTTAGTTGATTAACGAATGGATAGCAAAAAAATGAGACTTACTGAAGCCGAAAGAATCGAAATTTTAATGATGGTTGGATTGGGAGAATTCTGTATGATGAAACTTCATTTCGTAAAGGCAAAGATCACCCAAAAAATCGATCAAAACTCGTAGAAGAAGCACAACCACGAAGCTCAGAAGCTATTTAAAAAAAGGAGAAACGAAAAGGTCGGATATGAGAGTGGCAAGGATAAAGGAAAGCTTAAGGGGATTCCGGGGGAGGCGAACTTAATTCTATGTAATCTAAATCTAAAATTGAAGTGCCAATATTCGAGCAGACGTTGACACGGCTCTAGTAATTAATGGTAAAAACAATTGCAAGTTGTTTCTAGTTGAATGTGAAATAGAATTTATTGACATTACGTAGCGGAGTGTGTGTTACTTGATTAACGAGTGGATAGCAAAAATGAGACTTACTGAAGCCGAAAGAATCGAAATTTTAATGATGATTGGATTAGGAGAATTCGGGCGCTTGAAGAAGTTCGTATTTTGTTCAATGAAACACGCCCAAGTCGTCCTCCAATATCGCAAACAATGGTAAGTACAATTGAGAACAAATTTCGCGATCTTGGACATGCATGAGACAAACCTAAAACCGGACGCCCACCGAATTTAGTAAATACGATTGGATTTTCTCTGTGCGTATGGAATACATAAAGCCTAATTAGAATAGCAATAAATCAATAAAACTGATCGGATAAAACTCAGAGATACCATAAATCGATAGATTTGAATGTGCTCTTTCATATTTTGTCAGAATTTCATTTGCGCTAAAAGTTATGCACTTTTGTATTTGGCATAGTTTAAGCGAGTGACATTAACCTTTTTCAATCGATTATTAATCAATAAAATCGATGGGCGAAAACTCACTGGTGGTATCTTTCAATATATTTGATCATTTGCTATCCGATTACGTGAAAGTTTTAATTGTAGATATTTTCTTTAAAAAATTATTTATGCAGTGTTTCCCGAAAGCAACGGATAAATTCTCTAAAACGATTGAGAAAAATGTTTGCTCGGACGCGTCGATTTTTATTTTTAAATCATCATTTAGAAATGTAATTTTCAACTTAGAAAATTCAAATAGCAAAGTCCTCCTTATGATCCCTCATTTAGTAACATTTCTTATGTTGAATAAAATAAATAAAACTTTTTCAAAATCGGTTGATAAATAACTGAGCTATTCAACAAAAAATATTGAAATGAAAGTGCTAACATTCGAGCAGACGTTGACACGGCTCTCTAGCAACTAGTGCGAAAAACAATTGTAAGTTGTTTCTAGTTGAATGTGAAATAGAATTAATTGAAATTACGTAGTGGAGTGTGTGTTACTTGATTAACGAATAGATAGCAAAAATGAGACTTACTGAAGCCGAAGGAATCGAAATTTTAATGATGATTGGATTTGGAGAATTCGGGCGCATGAAGAAGTTCGTATTTTGTTCAATGAAAGTTACCGTCCTCCAATATGGCAAGCAATGGTACCTAGAATTGAGAACAAATATCGCGATCTTGGACATGTACGAGATACACCTAAAACCGGACGTCCACCGGATTTAGATGAAGACAGACAATTGGATGCCGAGTCAATCGTGCAGCAAAATCCACATTCAACCCTCGTTCGGAGTCGTTTCACATTTTAATATGTCAAAAAGTGCAATTTATACACTTGTTAATATGGAAGAATTCCTTCCCTGCAAAGTGCACTTGGTGCAAAAACCGTCTGAAGATGTTTTTGATCGACGAGCGCAATTTTGCGAGACAATGAACCCTCTAATTCAAATCCTGCATTCATTAGAAATATTCTCTTTCCTGATGAGGCCAACATTTTGCTTCAATGCCACCGTCAATAAACTAAATTACCGCCGTTAATGGGCGGTTGAAATCCGCATTGGATGATGGAGATGAATACGAGATAACCCCAAAAGGGTTGGGATAGTGGGGAATCGAATTATTGGACCGAACTATTTTGTTGGAACGCTGGGTGGTGAACAGTCTCTGGACTTCCTCCAATTTGGATTAATTCCTGCTTTAGTGGTACTGTTTCCTAATGCAGAAGATCCTGATTCACCCGATCCCAGAATTTGGTTACAGCCTCCTCATTATGCACGTTCACTGGGGGAATATCTCGACCAAATATTTCTTAATCGATGGATTGGTAGACGGGGACCTATTGAATGACCTCCGGATTTAACCCCTTGGGATTATTTCCTCTGAGGTTATTTAAAAGCTAAAATTTATTTTAATGGACCTCCAAACATTGAGGAGTTAAAGCAGAGGACTTCAACAAGAAATGGTAGACAATATTCAACAAGCGTTCGTCTCTAGATTAGGACGTTGTCTCGCCGTTAAGGATTGAGGGGTTGAAAATGGTATCTTTAAAAGACGATTTAAAAATAAACATCGAGCATTTTCCTGAAATATTTTTCTCAACCATCTATAGAATTTATCCGTTACTTTCGGGAAACACTGTATATGAGGAAAACGCTGTCTAATAACAAATTCCAAAACACTTCCAAACAGGCGACTTGCAATTACTATTAAAAACAAACGAACACTAAATGAAGAACATGATTTCTAATTTCGTTGTTACCATGAGCACGTAATTTCTTTTAATTTGGGACTCGGCGTTTATTATATAAAATACTTTCTGTCGCGCCAGTGAAAACGAGCGTCAATCCAAAAATACGTACGAGAAAAATAAGGATAATTGAAAGGAATGAGGACTCTAAAGTAGTAAATTTAATGGGGGATGGGAGGGGGGGGTCGTTTCGTTGGAAAACTGCCTCGAATGCTCGAATATTGCGGCAGTTAACAGTTCTAGTGGAAAGTGTCACCAAGGGTCCGAACTAACCCCCTTATTCCAGTAACTCATAACGACATCGTTAAATAACGAAAATCGTTAAGTGACACATTTGGACCAATCGATACGTAGAAATGCTATGTATTGTCGTTATTTATCGAAGTCTTTGAATTACAGAATAAGGGGGTAAGTCACTGTGATTAGATTATATGTAGAGTAGTTTTAAAGAATCGATTAAGTTAAAAATATCAATACATCATGCAAGAAAAAAAATCTTTTCTGAAATGGTACTTAAATACTTGGGTATATACAGGTTGATTCTAGTCAAAGAGGTTACATTTTATCTCTTTAGGGACGTACGGTCTAACGGGCAGATCCATCGTAGACGTCCCTACAGAAAGTCTGCGAAATAGTGAGCGAATACAGGAAATCGGCCTCTCAACAACAACTTCTGCCTGATGCTTCCTGACAGCGCGTTATACGAAGCCAATCAGCAGTTACCTAATATAGATCATACCCGAAGGCTCGATATGTGATGAGACCGACAGGAAAGGAAATAAAGATAGCGTGTTGCTCTGTCCTAGACAATCTCTTATACAACGTCCTGCTTTACCAACACGTGGTTCAGTGTGTGGTAACCATTCCATAGCCGACGACCTTGGGTTAATAGTCACCTGTAGCTTTAGAAAAAAAAAGGCCCTGTATACTATGATTAAGATCAAAACCTGACTTGAAAACCACCAAAACGGAAACTGAGACACTTGTCGCTAGATATAGATAATGAAGTAAAACACAGAAGGGAGTGCACCTCGATAGAGGCCTCAAGATGATCTCATGCATCGCTAAGAGGCCGGCATGGCTTTTGCCGAACACGAGCCAAGAAAAGAGGAAAGTGCTGGCAGGAGCTGTACTATCGACGATCTTGTAGCAGCTTCTGTATGGACGACCGCCTTAAAGTATGAACACTACGAGCAAATCCCCGAAGCGATAAATAAAAAAATGGCCATGCGAATTACCTCTGCTTGCAGCAGTGCCGCTAAGGAAACTGAGAAAAGAAATAATCAATATCTGCAGCTACTCCAGTAATTTAAGAAGATCTAATGGCAAAGTGGCAAAGATCTTGGGATTCATGTATCGAAGATGGACAAAGGCATTCATAAAAGTCTTAGGGGAAATGGAGGGGCAGGAAATTCTGGGACGTCGACCACTTCATCACTCAAGTCATGGAATGTTTGCGAGCTACCTGAAAAAAATTGGGAAAGTGCAGAGTGATTCCTGCAGGTATTGCAGAGAAGCCGACATTATCTCTGAGTGTGCTAGATGGGCCGATAATGCAAACCTAGCTAGAGAAAACTGTGGAAAGGCCACTACTATAGAAAACGTGGTAGACGTTTTCCTAGAAACGAGATCCAATGGAATGCAACGAGAAGTTATCAAAGCGAAAGCCCAAGACGAGATGAACCTGAAAAACTGAACAGACTATAGAAACTTATTTGCCACCACCTGATAGTATGAAATTTCCGATGGAAATAATAATGAAAACGTAGCTAGGAGAACTGTGGAAAGGCCACTACCATAGTAAACTTGGTAGGCGCTTTCCTAGAAGGCGAGACCCAAAGGAATGCAACGAGAAATTATCAAAGCGAAAGCCCAAGACGAGAAAAACCTGAAAAACTGAACAGACTATAGAAACTTATTTGCCACCACCTGACAGTATGAAATTTCCGATGGAAATAATAAGGAAGACGTAGCTAGGAGAACTATGGAAAGGCCACGTTGGTAGACGTTTTCCTAGAAGGCGAGACCCAGTGGAATGCAACGAGAAATTATCAAAGCGAAACTTTAAGGCGAGAAAAACTTAAAAAACTGAACAGACTATAGAAATTTATTTGCCACCACCTGATAGTATCAAATTTCCGATGGAAATAATAATGAAAACGTAGCTAGGAGAACTGTGGAAAGGCCACTACCATAGTAAACGTTGGTAGGCGCTTTCCTAGAAGGCGAGACCCAAAGGAATGCAACGAGAAATTATCAAAGCGAAAGCCCAAGACGAGAAAAACCTGAAAAACTGAACAGACTATAGAAACTTATTTGCCACCACCTGACAGTATGAAATTTCCGATGGAAATAATAATGAAAACGTAGTTAGGAGAACTATGGAAAGGCCACGTTGGTAGACGTTTTCCTAGAAGGCGAGACCCAGTGGAATGCAACGAGAAATTATCAAAGCGAAACTTTAAGGCGAGAAAAACTTAAAAAACTGAACAGACTATAGAAATTTATTTGCCACCACCTGACAGTATGAAATTTCCGATGGAAATAATAATGAAAACGTAGTTAGGAGAACTATGGAAAGGCCACGTTGGTAGACGTTTTCCTAGAAGGCGAGACCCAGTGGAATGCAACGAGAAATTATCAAAGCGAAAGCCCAAGACGAGAAAAACCTGAAAAACTGAACAGACTATAGAAACTTATTTGCCACCACCTGACAGTATGAAATTTCCGATGGAAATAATAATGAAAACGTAGTTAGGAGAACTATGGAAAGGCCACGTTGGTAGACGTTTTCCTAGAAGGCGAGACCCAGTGGAATGCAACGAGAAATTATCAAAGCGAAAGCCCAAGACGAGAAAAACCTGAAAAACTGAACAGACTATAGAAACTTATTTGCCACCACCTGACAGTATGAAATTTCCGATGGAAATAATAATGAAAACGTAGTTAGGAGAACTATGGAAAGGCCACGTTGGTAGACGTTTTCCTAGAAGGCGAGACCCAGTGGAATGCAACGAGAAATTATCAAAGCGAAAGCCCAAGACGAGAAAAACCTGAAAAACTGAACAGACTATAGAAACTTATTTGCCACCACCTGACAGTATGAAATTTCCGATGGAAATAATAATGAAAACGTAGTTAGGAGAACTATGGAAAGGCCACGTTGGTAGACGTTTTCCTAGAAGGCGAGACCCAGTGGAATGCAACGAGAAATTATCAAAGCGAAAGCCCAAGACGAGAAAAACCTGAAAAACTGAACAGACTATAGAAACTTATTTGCCACCACCTGACAGTATGAAATTTCCGATGGAAATAATAATGAAAACGTAGTTAGGAGAACTATGGAAAGGCCACGTTGGTAGACGTTTTCCTAGAAGGCGAGACCCAGTGGAATGCAACGAGAAATTATCAAAGCGAAAGCCCAAGACGAGAAAAACCTGAAAAACTGAACAGACTATAGAAACTTATTTGCCACCACCTGACAGTATGAAATTTCCGATGGAAATAATAAGGAAGACGTAGCTAGGAGAACTATGGAAAGGCCACGTTGGTAGACGTTTTCCTAGAAGGCGAGACCCAGTGGAATGCAACGAGAAATTATCAAAGCGAAACTTTAAGGCGAGAAAAACTTAAAAAACTGAACAGACTATAGAAATTTATTTGCCACCACCTGATAGTATCAAATTTCCGATGGAAATAATAATGAAAACGTAGCTAGGAGAACTGTGGAAAGGCCACTACCATAGTAAACGTTGGTAGGCGCTTTCCTAGAAGGCGAGACCCAAAGGAATGCAACGAGAAATTATCAAAGCGAAAGCCCAAGACGAGAAAAACCTGAAAAACTGAACAGACTATAGAAACTTATTTGCCACCACCTGACAGTATGAAATTTCCGATGGAAATAATAATGAAAACGTAGTTAGGAGAACTATGGAAAGGCCACGTTGGTAGACGTTTTCCTAGAAGGCGAGACCCAGTGGAATGCAACGAGAAATTATCAAAGCGAAACTTTAAGGCGAGAAAAACTTAAAAAACTGAACAGACTATAGAAATTTATTTGCCACCACCTGACAGTATGAAATTTCCGATGGAAATAATAATGAAAACGTAGTTAGGAGAACTATGGAAAGGCCACGTTGGTAGACGTTTTCCTAGAAGGCGAGACCCAGTGGAATGCAACGAGAAATTATCAAAGCGAAAGCCCAAGACGAGAAAAACCTGAAAAACTGAACAGACTATAGAAACTTATTTGCCACCACCTGACAGTATGAAATTTCCGATGGAAATAATAATGAAAACGTAGTTAGGAGAACTATGGAAAGGCCACGGTGGTAGACGTTTTCCTAGAAGGCGAGACCCAGTGGAATGCAACGAGAAATTATCAAAGCGAAAGCCCAAGACGAGAAAAACCTGAAAAACTGAACAGACTATAGAAACTTATTTGCCACCACCTGACAGTATGAAATTTCCGATGGAAATAATAATGAAAACGTAGTTAGGAGAACTATGGAAAGGCCACGTTGGTAGACGTTTTCCTAGAAGGCGAGACCCAGTGGAATGCAACGAGAAATTATCAAAGCGAAAGCCCAAGACGAGAAAAACCTGAAAAACTGAACAGACTATAGAAACTTATTTGCCACCACCTGACAGTATGAAATTTCCGATGGAAATAATAATGAAAACGTAGTTAGGAGAACTATGGAAAGGCCACGTTGGTAGACGTTTTCCTAGAAGGCGAGACCCAGTGGAATGCAACGAGAAATTATCAAAGCGAAACTTTAAGGCGAGAAAAACTTAAAAAACTGAACAGACTATAGAAATTTATTTGCCACCACCTGACAGTATGAAATTTCCGATGGAAATAATAATGAAAACGTAGTTAGGAGAACTATGGAAAGGCCACGTTGGTAGACGTTTTCCTAGAAGGCGAGACCCAGTGGAATGCAACGAGAAATTATCAAAGCGAAAGCCCAAGACGAGAAAAACCTGAAAAACTGAACAGACTATAGAAACTTATTTGCCACCACCTGACAGTATGAAATTTCCGATGGAAATAATAATGAAAACGTAGTTAGGAGAACTATGGAAAGGCCACGTTGGTAGACGTTTTCCTAGAAGGCGAGACCCAGTGGAATGCAACGAGAAATTATCAAAGCGAAACCCCAAGACGAGAAAAACTTAAAAAACTGAAGACTATAGAAACTTATTTGCCACCACCTGATAGTATCAAATTTCCGATGGAAATAATAATGAAAATGTAGCTAGGAGAACTGTGGAAAGGCCACTACCATAGTAAACGTGGTAGGCGCTTTCCTAGAAGGTGAGACCCAATGGAATGCAACGAGAAATTATGAAAGCGAAAGCCCAAGACGAGAAAAATCCGAAAAACTAAACAGATTATAGAAACTTATTTGCCACCACCTGAAATTTCCGATGGAATGCTCCGCGGTTGATTCCGGAAATCCACTGCTGCAATAGAAGATTAAGAAGTTTAGTTGTCCCCCTGTTAAAGGGCGTGAATCCAACACATCAAATACTTGATACTTGTTTCGAAGATTCTTCAAACCTCTCAAAAAAAAGGTAGATACGGTCTGTCGAAAATTTCAGGGACATCTGTTTATGGACTGTAAAGAAACACTTTGAGGTACATCAACAGATATTACTTTGATTGCGCCAGCACTGGAAGTTATAAATCGGTGAAGAGGTATTTTATGCTGGCAATTGGACTTAAAAGGACAGCATCCAATGAAAACAAATACAATTGAAGAGTGAAACTTATTATAGATTTTATGTAGGGACAACGCTACCTTCGCAAGTGGCTGGAACGTACATCTTTTACGTGATGATAATAATCCAAAAACCTTAATTCTACGAGGTTAATTTTCATAATTTTCATCTAGCAAGAAAACTTGATTGGTATAACGCCCTGATTTGGGTTTAGTAAAAGGTGGTCTCGTCTCAATTCTTAAGAATTGGACGAAATATTCAACGTACGGATTTGTGTGAGTACTTTGCAAATGCAATGCCACTTGGCCTACAAATTGGGAGGGGGTGAAGTTCTTTGAAGACATTTTAAAATTCTTTCTCATCTTCTAAAGTAATTAATGAATAGTTCTATTTTTTTTAGATTTTCTTGGTGTTAGGGTACCACGTCTTAAGGCTTTAACCAGATTCCACTTTGCAAATTTATTAAAGATTGTAAGGTAGGTACCACGTGACTTTAAAGGCCTCATGCAGTGTTTTGCAGTCTTTGTTTTAAAGGTTTGCTATTCATGCAGAAGCTTAATCCACCTCTTCCAATTAATTAAGTGGTTAGGCTTGTGTATCAAAGGCAAGCCATTACAAAAAATCCAGAAATAATCCACGCATTTAATAATAAAAAACGTTATAGTAATTATCAGGTGCTACAAAACTGATATGAGAAAAGGGGCAAACGAGGGAGGATGAACATGCTGAAGATAGCTTATCTACTCAGAACAAAAATTATATGATGTATGGCATTAGGAAGCGCTTAAATAAAGAACGCGAAAGGTGGGGTTTAAGCAAAAATTTCAATGAAATAAAATATATGTACGTGTAGTGCAAGAGGAAGCACAGATATGACTGTGGAAGCTAAACGAATTAGAAACCGAAGCAATGTTTAAATATTTAGGCTTTGTAATATCGAATGCTGGAAAGGTAGACAAGGATGTAGCAGTAGTAAAAGATAAATGACGAAATGGGAAAATTTGCTGCAAGAGCCCTACATGGAATCATATGGAATAAAGACATTTGAGAAAAGACGTACGTTCCAAAACAAAGTGGAACCTATAGTTATGTGGTCACGAGACAGAAATTAAGGCACAAGATGAGGACGGTAGAGTTGGACTTTATGAGAAGCATTAAGAAAAGAGAATGGACATCCAGGCATCCAAGATATAAAATAGAATATGACACCTGCAACGATTGAATGGAAGGTGACCAAAGAAAATGTTATAGGGTCTCCTAGAGGAAAAAGAAGGATCTCCTAGATGAAATGAAGGATCTCGTAGAAGAAAAAGAAATAAGGATCTCGTAGAAGAAAAAAAGGATCTCGTAGAAGAAAAAGAAGGATCTTCAAGAAGAAAAAGAAGGATCTCCTAGAAAAAAAAAGAAGGATCTCCTAGAAGAAAAAGAGAAGGATCTCCTAGAAGAAAAAGAAGGATCTCCTAGACGAAAAGACGAAGAGATCGACCTTAGTGGAGAAAGAACTACAAGAAAATAATTGGGCTTAGTAATAACAGTTTGAATTTACGCACGTGTATTCAGGAATCAATAAACACATAATATTCTTAAGTACCAAAAAATGACGTAAAAAGAAACGTTACTAAAAGAAACAAATCACTAAACAGCAGCGAGGCAAATTATTTTAATTTATTTGCGTATGGAGAACATGATTTGTACTCGAGTCGTTTTTTTTCTCAACATTACAATGCAAATTAACCAATTTTTATCGGTTTTCAGAATTTAAACTACCCATTCAATCGCCATTTTTACACACCCTAACACAATAGGTTTTCATTATTCAAATTGTATACGAACACACATATTGTTTGTTCTCTTTAAAAAAAAAATACCGAATTACTTTCCCATTAATGCAAACGAACTTGACACGATGAATCTCATTGATTAGCCCCGAGCCCGTTATAATAACGACGCTATAAAATACGCGCGTAAAAAAATTAAATGTTTTGGTTTTGTTTACTTTTACTCTTGGAGAACGGAGCGTCATATTTCGATTACAAGCACAAGTCGTTAAAAATAAATCGAGTTTCGTGTCGCCCGAAATGGAAAAGAATATCAAAAAGAGTGAAAGACAGTAAGCTCCCATTTATTTGTCGGCATTTTCTCGTATCAAACGATCGCTTCGTTTTATTGTTTTTAAAGTCCGTTGAGACACCATAAGCATATTCTTTTCAAACTGATATCGACACTGAATAAATTACTATGTCGTTTCAACTTTTGTCGTTTAAAAATCTCAATTAGTTAACTCAAAATTTTTATGCTTTTGTAGTTAATAAGGCTTAATAAGGTAAGTCCAAAAGAACTTTCTTTAATGAGACGAAAAACGAAAGGAAGTTGTTTAATTAAGTACACTTCTTAATGATTTTTTTGTGTATGATTTTGATGCACACTTTATGTTGTTTTGTGGACATTCCCAGAAAAGAGAACCTGGCTATCTTTTTATCATTTATTATTTAATTACATGTCCTCTTTATGAACCGAAATCTCTTATTAAGAATCTCGTTAGCCGAAAAAAGCTACTTCGGGTTTACTGGATACTTTTTTATTTTTCGCCTTCTGCTGTAAATCATCAAATGGCACGGACGAGAATTAGTTTGAATTATGGGAATACCTAAATCATTCGAATTAGAAAGATATTTATTTTTGTTCTGCTTTATACGTTTACTTTTCGTTAATTAATTCAAGAAGGGACTTTCTATGTACATCTAAACAGAAAATCAGAAACGAACAATAAAGTCACCTAAAACACAAAGCAGAAAACTTTTAAAAGCTCGTAACTCTAACCGTCGCCTTAAAGTTCTGATTTTCACTTGGGTATCTCACCAGCAGGAGGCAGCACGAAACAGCGTCGTCGCGTCGCTGGCGTCGCCTAGGCAAATCGATAAGCGCACCGACCAAGCTCCGTCCATTTAACAACATCCGTGTTAACAGTGCCGACGTGTGGGTTAATTAAGAAACTAATTAAACTGAAATAGTAGAACAAACCTGGCTCGGATATGGGCGGAGTCAGAGGACTCTCCGGTAGAAGAATGCCTTTTTGAACAAGTTCGTCCCTGTTGGCTCGGACTGATATTTTTCGTTCTAGTGCTGCAAAAACAAAAAGAAACCAATTAAGTTGGCATCAAAAGTACACGCTACTGAAACGCGCGTGTTTTTAGGAAAACCCGAAAGTCACCTACGAACTGAAACATAAGAAAAGAAAATCCATTACCAACCAAAACACCACCACCCATAAGAAACACAAGAAAATTAACATATACCAGACACCAAACAATAAGTAACCTCTACATGGAGGCAAATGTTATCATAATTAATTTTCTATTTGTTTAATATAATGCAGGAGCAACAAATAGCGCGACGCAATTGAGTGATTAAAGTCGTTAATGACTAATTCAAATCAGTTAACAGCTGAGCAATTTGTTAGTTACGCTCAAAGCGCGCTTCGTTGTTTGTTCTTATGGACTATACATAAATTTTAAGAATTTATACACAAGAGGCACCAACTAAGGTTTAACGTTAACATTAAAAATATCCTGAGCGGATGGTGCAAACATCAACTATGTACGATCGGGCGGGCGCATTTTGAACTTTTAAAAATAGAAGCGCGCACAATGTCAATGTCAATATACCCACATCCAGTCATGTTAATTTAATTGCTTCTTCGCAATTAATTACAATGATTGCGTCGTTTTACGAGCCACAAGAAACGTGTGCATTGTTTATTTTTGAATGGCACAGCAAATTTTCTCGTTTCTCTCTCTCTTTGCAATAACCGTGCCCATAAAGGCCACAAATGAAGGCAAAATTGCGTCTAGACGAATTCCAAGATGAAAACATGGCTTGTATTGTGAAATTATGAGGCTAATAATAATAAGAAAGTACGACGGCGTATTGTATAATCAAAAAAAAAAAAGATATAAAACGGTTAAAAAATTTATTTCTGTTTGTTAGCAAATTATTTATATTTTTGTCCTTAATAACTCTCTCTTCCCATAAAGGAATAAGAATAATTACAGTCATCTGTACATCTTAATTAAGATGACCTTAGGTTGATCCTATTTCAATTTCAAAAGCAATTCGCTTAAACAAAATTAAATTTAACTATTTCTGTACCACCAAGTAATTCTGTTAGTGTAGAAATTAGTATGTTATACGCAGAACTTGTTATTAAGCGGTGAAATAACTCCCATAGCAAATATCTAAGGATTAATTAGTGTAATCACAGTTAATTACACACAGAGGCAATCGTACGTGTGTAATTATTACGCAAACACTTACACGATAAGATTGCCGCTTACGTTTAGTAAAAGCATCTTGGCAAACAGGTGCAAAAAAAAAGGGAACCGACCTACGGTAAGGGAAATATATATCAAGCCACTCACTTCGAGAAACAGCTTCTAATTTGTCGGACTTCTTTTTCCTCTTCCATTTCCACGGCTTGAAAAATTTACCTAGGGCTGAAAATTTGCTTTTTCTTTCTATAGGCGGCGTCCTCGTCCCACTTCCGAGACTGTTCGTTCTGAACGCGGAACCATTTTGCTTCTTGGCTGCAACAGAATGAAACTTCACGTGAATCGTTCGAGGAGGCGAGGGGAAAAAAACCTAATTCTAAATTTTAATTAATAAAGCGGCCATCACACAAAAGATTTCGCTTGCAGGCAATTAAGCCTGACACTTAATTTATGTTAATCTAATGCCATTTGTTGCTAATTACGAATTTCATTAAATATAAATGCTTTCGTTTAACCAAGCGGATAATAAGAATTATCATCAAGAGTTTCCCTCCACACGCAGATTTTTTTTATTAAGAAAAGTTGCACGCTATTAATTATTTAGATGGAAAAAAATCTTCCAAGTTTCATATATTAAGGCCCGTATAGTAAGTGCATACTCCACTTACGTCGTTACCGAAAAATCCTGCATTAAATTGCCATGCACAAACACAATCGAAATTCCCCAAGTTCTTCGAACTTCAAAAACTTTAATTACTCAAAGGCATCCAAACTATCTTAGTATTTGTTCCCGTTCGCTTTATAACGAGAAACCTTTCTCTTTTCTTTTCGAAGTTGCTGTGCGAAATCACATTCGTGGTGGACCAAAAAAAAAAAAAAAAACTACAGCCTTGGCCAAAAGTATTAGGCACCTTACATTAACTCCTATATCATGAAATCTGTTGGAGTGGGGTAAAATAAAATTTCCTAGGTACCAAATAATAACAATTTATTAAAGTAATTAGTATTTTGTTGGGCCTTAATCACGGCAGAGTACTTATAAGTTATGACATTCCTCTGCCATATAATTCCATTCATTCAATAACACGTTTTTTAAAATTGCTTTAGATGTAGTTGGATGCTTTCTAATGTTACGCTTTGGAATCCCCCCATGTTCTATGGGATTTAGGTCTGGGAACTGTGCAGGCCAATCCAGAAGGTTAATATTGTTTTCTTGAAACCACTTCATGGTAACTGCAGATTTTTGGCAGGGTGCATTATCTTGTTAATACAGCATTTCTTCCATATTTGTATCACCAAACATCTTGGAAAATGATTGACGCAACGTCGTTTCCAATACGTTTATGTAAGTGTGGGAGTTCACTCGACCTTTACAAACGAACATTGTCGGCTGTCATACAACACCAAATCATTACACTGCTTCCCCCGTGTTTCAAAGTTTAACTGTTGGTATCCACATTCCGGAAGGTATTCTTCACCGATTCTCCGCCTCACGTAAGCTACACCAGGAGTTCCAAATACCTTACAATTAATTAAAAAAACGTGGATTTTAAACACACCGTATAACTTTTTACTGGCGAAGTGTAGAAGATGCAAACGAATTCAAAATTACAAGTGATATAAAGCAAACATTACCTCAAAATTTGATTCAAACTTTTGTTTTCTTAAAACTCGATTGTATTTAATCAGAAGCGAAAGTCGAGTGTGGCACGTGGGTGCAAATCAACGTCTGTTAGATTCGATAGCAATTGTTTTCACATTCGATTTGTTAAGAGAGAATATCCATCAGCATTTCTTTGCAAGAGAGAGAAAGCGAAAGTGCATTGACTTTCCGATTATACTCTTGATCTTCTTTTCTTCAGAATGTACTTCTGCTTTTTTGTTCTCATTTTAGTTCTTCTTTCTTTTCTTCTTTTCTCTTCTTTTAACAACTCGCTGTTTGAAGTCTTTTCATTGTCTTTCTACTTTTTGATTGTCTTTTTACTCCTAGTTTTTTTTTACTTACCAAATTCACTCTTGATCTTCTTCTTCAGATTATTCTTCGACTTTTTGTTCTTCTGTTTTTCCCTTTTTGTTCCTTCTACTTCTTCTTCTTCTTCTCTTGACTACTAGTTTTCGTTTCTTTCGGCTTTTATTGTCCTTTCTCCTTTTCTTGTCCAAGAAATTTTTATTTTAAGTCTTCTTTTTCTTCTCACCAAACAGTACCCGTTTGTACCCTTTTATCCTTCATTTTTCTTTATTGTCTTCTTTTTTTTTCTTCTCTTATCTATTAACGTTTCTTTGAGAATTGTTCTTACGTCTTTGTAACGTCTTCTTGTTGTCCTTTTACTTTTGGCATTTCTTCTCTTATCAACCAGATTCTGTTCATGATTCCTCAGTTTTCTTTCCCTTGTCGAATAATTTGGAATTTCTTCTTTTTTCTCCTTCTCGTTTCTTTTTGAAATTAATTGCTTTTCACCTATTTTTATCATTTTCTTCCTCTTTCTTCTTCTCTCGTCAAATAGTTTCGGCTGGGATATCCTTATTGTTCTTGACTAATAATGTGTGTTTATAACCTTTTTCTGATTCTATTTCTTCTTATTATTCTTCTTTTCTTATAGATTATTTTTGTTTGTTATTTCTCCTATTCCTCCTCTTAATATTATTCTTTTTTCTTTGAGCTTAAAGTCATTTATTGTTGAGCTTCTTTTTTTATTCTCTTTTCCTCTTAGAGAAATAATTCTACTTCTTTGCCATATTTTGTAAAGAATAAGAGATAGCTGTGACGTAATCATGTTGAAACTCTTCTCTTTTTAGATCGTTTCCAGACAACACACGTAAGCTGAGTTTTCTCATTTCTTCTTTCTCGTTTTCTTTCTTTTTTACCTTACATTCTCTTCTATGTCATACCCATTTCTTATCCTTTCACTGTTGCATTTTGTTCTTTCTCTTTTTGTTGTACTGCTGCTTTAAAAAAAATCTTCAGGATCATTTCCGATCCGTGCACATAAGCCAGAGCTTTTTTATTTCTTCTTTATCTCTTCTGAACACGACTTTTATGTCGAATCTTTCTCATTCTTTCTTTCTTCCGTTAACCAAAAAGAAACGTTCGAGCTCTCTCAGATCACGAAAGGTGATATTTTCCCAATCCTTCTCTGTAAAGTGTTGGTACATTATAGCCTATTCCAAACGAGGCTTCTTTCTTGCTTTACAGCCTTTCAAGCCAGCTTCATTAAGTCTTCTTCTGGTCGTTCTGGTACTGATCGGTCTCCCGATTTCCTCGGATAAACTGGCAGCGAGCTCGGAGGAAGTTTTCTTTCGATTTTTAAGTGACTCTCGAATGAAATTTCGATCCTCACGGTACGAAGTTATCCCTTTTCTACCTGATCTTGTTCGGTTCGCATGTGATCCAGTATCCGCGTAACGTTTCAAGGCAGATTGCACCGCACAACGCGAACGTTTAATACTTTTGGCTATTTCTGTCTGCGTGTTGCCTTGTTCGTGCAAGAACTGAATTCGTAAACGTAAATGCTCACTAAGTTCGTTCTTTTTAGGCATTTTTTACAGCAAAAATGACGATATTCAAAATTGTAATGAAATAAACATTATACTGGAAAGATCGTTCTTATTACAAGCGCTTATACAAGACTGACTACCTATTCATGGAATCACAATGGCGAACTATCATCTGAGTAATATTTTCGGTGATAAATTAGAAAACGCCTAATACTTTTGGCCAAGGCTGTACAGCGACCCATCACATCCATGGAAAAAATTAAATTTCACGTTTGGTTTATAACATTAATAAATGGGGATGGTTTCTTTTTGGCCGTTTCCCAAAATAAGTGGATGCGCCGAGTAATTTCTTCTTAGATATGAAGTCAGTTGCTATGCATAATGCTTCTAATCCTTTGGTAATTGAATATCGATCGCCATCCCAAATGTTCCCGTTTTAATCATGTTTCTTTTTTATTACGAAGTATTTCTAATTAAAAGTAAACAGAGTGCATCGTTTACCAACCAACATGAGCGTTAATTTTTTGATGTTTTTATCATCATCATAATCATTGAAACATGAAAACGAGTACTTCGAAGTGTCTTGATGATGTTCTATGCAAATACTAATTAATCATTCGGATTTATTTTTAAGAATTGTAAATATCCTGGCCCCATAAAAATTTTCTCACGATAATTTCGCATTTTTTGTCGGAAACATTTATCTTTGGACTTGCAGAATGATCCGGCCTATAATTTAAACTGTAATTTATACAACAGGCTATAAATAGCGCTGACTAAATCATCAGAACATTTTCTAAAAATATGTAATTTTAAACAGAGACTAAATTCAGACTTTCAAAAATGTAATCTGAGAATTTCTTTTGTTACACACTAAAATAAAAACTCATTCGATAAAGTGCCTCTGATTTTACGTAAACTTATCAATATTATATCCAAGTGGATGCAGTTCATTTATGTAAGCTTTAGTCTCTCCACTGTTTTCGATATTTCCGAAATTGGTAATAAAAGCTGTTTCGTCTCGAATAGTATTCTCTGAGAAAGAGCTTTAACAAAACATTTTGCGCGTTGTTCAAAGCTTGCAAAGAAATGCAAGGCCTTATCTTTTTTCACGCGCTAAGAATATTAGATTAAGGCCAAACAACATTGCCAAGGCATATTCGAAACGTAATATGTGGGATTCACTTCGTGTAATGTGTATGTACCTCTTTTACAATTTTAATGTTGCAAAGCGAAAAAAAATAGTGTGGGAAATGCTATTTCTGGAAGCAGCGGATTGTGCAATCACGTTCGCGTTTGCATTATTAAAAATGCACTGGGATGAATAATAACTAATAATTCCTTGGTGTTTCAAAACTTTCACGTAATCGGATAGCAAGTGATCAAATATTTCATTTCATCAGTAAGTTTTGGCCCATCGATTTTATACATATACAGCCTTGGCCAAAAATATTAGGCACCCTTAATTTTCAAAATTATCTCCGAAAATATTATTCAGAAATCTTTAGAATTTTATTATCATATAGTCGGCAGCAGTAAACGATAATCTAAATAATACACAGTATTTTACAGCGGTTGTAAAACTTGTGACAGATGATAGTTCGCAATTGTGGTTCCATGAATAGGTAGTCAGCCTTGTATAAGCGCTTGTAGTAAGAACAATCTTTCCAGTATAATGTTTATTTCATTATAATTTTGAATATGGTCATTTTTGCTGTAAAAAATGCCTAAAAAGAACGAACTTAGTGAGCATTTACGTTTACGAATTCAGTTCTCGCACGAACATGGCAACACACAGACAGAAGTTAGCCAAAACTGCAACATAAACTGAATTGGAATAGGCAGTGAAACGGCAGCGAAGTAAAATCTAAAAGAAAAGCAAAAAAAATGCATTGAAGAATAATAGAATTAAAAAAAAAATAGAATAAAGCAAAAACAATTTATAAACGAAAAAACAAATACTATCAATGGAGGAATTTAGAAAAGAGATAGAGATGGAACATCGAACAAATGAAGCCCCAGGTGTTTGAAATTAGTTTGCAAGGGGAAATAAAATGTTAGCCTTAAAAAGTCGTCTTAGGCCCGGGGAATCATCAGGGTTAAGAATCCTGATCAAGTACGATAATCAGGACTAAGACGACTTAAAGAAACCCACAAAAAATTAACAACAAAATAGAAAACAAATTTAAAAAAATAGTTGAAATGTGCTTCGATCGTCTTTGGTTTCGGAATCGTTCGCAAACTTCCGCTTGTTACTTGAGAAAAAATAAACCGTCTCTTGTTTCTCAAATTTATTACACATTTGGATATGAAAAAACGAAAACAAATGAACGAGATCTTTTTGTCGTCTTTTGTCCATTTCCATTTTTGTTGAGAAACTTGTTGTCTTTTGCTTCAAGTGAACTCGAGTCGCTTGACGAACGCTCACGTTGACGAACAAATAGATAATGAAGAAGTTCGAAGCGAATGACAATTTTTCGATCGCCTTTTGTTTCCAATCGTTTCCATTTGAACTGCGAAATGAATTTTTTTGGTGCGGAGAACTTTGATGAGAAAAAAAAACTTGTTTCATAAAACTTATCAAAAAAGAAAAAAAGAAAAAACAAAAACAAATGGCCGAGTATCGATCGTCTTTTGTTTGTGCGAAACTCGAAATGGTGATTCACAGATAAACAACGAAAAAGTTCGACTCGAATGTCAATTTTTCGATCGTCTTTTGTTTCGAATCGCTTTTCATCACAGCGAATGTCAATTTTTCGATCGCAAATGGCTGAGTGTTGATCGTCTTTTGTTTGTGCAAAATTTGAAATAGTGTTCCATAGGTAAACAGCGAAGAAGTTCGACTCGAATGTCCATTTTTCGATCGTCTTTTGTTTCGAATCGCTTTTTATCACAGCGAATTTTGGTTCTTTTTTCGATTGCCTTTTTTGTTTCGAATTGTTTCGCTTTTTATAACAGCGAATTTTGATGAAAGGAAAAACGTCGTTTCATCAAATTCATTAAAAAAAAAAAGAAAAACAGACGGCTAAGTTCGATCCGAGCGGTGATTTCTTGATCGAATCGACTGTCAATTGTTCGATCGCCTTTTGTTTGAAATCGTTTCCATTTAAATTGCGAATTAATTTTTTTATTGCAGAGAATTTTGACGAGAAAAAATTTGTTTTGTCAAACTTATCAAAAAAGAAAAAACAAAAACAAACGGATGAGTTCAGTCGGAGCGATGATTTATTGATCGTCTTTTGTTTGTGCGAAATTCGAAATGGTGATTCACAGATAAACAACGAAGAAGTTCAACTTGAATGTCAATTTTTCGATCGCCTTTTGTTTCGAATCGTTTCGGTTTTTTATCACAGCGAATTTTGTTGAAAAACCATAACCTCAGTTTATCAAAATTTTATAAAAACAGAACGAGACAGGCAGAAATAGCCAAGAGTATTAAACGTTCGCGTTGTGCGGTGCAATCTGCCTTGAAACGTTACGCGGATACTGGGTCACATCCGTACCGAACAAGATCAGGTGGAAAACGGATAACTTCGAACCGTGAGGATCGAAATTTAATTCGAGAGTCACTTAAAAATCGAAAATCTTCCTTCGAGCTCGCTGCCAGTTTATCCAAGGAAAACGGGAGAACGATCAGTGCCAGAACGACCCAGAAGAAGATTTAATGAAGCTGGCTTGAAAGGCCTTGCTTTCAGAAAAAAATAAAGTCTCGTTTGGAACGGGCTATAAAGTACCAACACTTTACAGTGAAGGATTGGGCAAATGTTGTGTGGTCCGACGAATCAAATTTTGAAGTAATATTTGCTTTATATCACTTGTATTCGTTTGCATCTTCTACCCTTCCCCAGTAAAAAGTTATACGGTGTTTAAAATCTACGTTTTTTTAATTAATTGTAAGGTATTTGGAACTCCTGGTGTAGCTTACGTGAGGCGGAGAATCGGTGAAGAATATCTTCCGGAATGTCGATACCAACAGTTAAACACGGGGGAGGTAGTGTAACGATCTGGGGTTGATGACAGCCGACAGTGTAGGCGAAATGTTTGTTTGTGAAGGTCGAATGAACTCCCACAGTTACATAAACGTATTGGAAACGACATTGCGGCAATCATTTTCCAAGATGTTTGGTGATACAAATATGGAAAAAATGCTGGATCAACAGGATAATGCACCCCGCCACAAATCTGCTGTTACCATGAAGTGGTTTCAAGAAAAGAATATTAATCTCCTGGATTGGCCTGCACAGTTCCCAGACCTAAATCCCATAGAACATGGGGGGATTCCAAAGCGTAACATTAGAAAGCATCCAACTACATCTAAAGCAATTTTAAAAAACGTGTTATTGAAAGAATGGAATAATATTATCGCAGAAGAACGTCATAAACTTACAAGTACTCTGCCGAAAAGAATAGCTGCAGTGATTAAGGCTAGAGTTGGCCCAACAAAATACTAATTACTTTAATAAATTGTTATTATTTTGTACTTAGAAAATTTTATTTTAGCCCACTCCAACAGATTTTCATGATATAGGAGTTAATGTAAGGCGCCCAATACTTTTGGCCAAGGTTGTAGGTTCTTTTTTTCTCAATAGATTTGAATTCATATTCACAGTGCACGTTTACCTAAAATTTCCAATCTCGTCCCCCCCTTTCATTTAGCATTCGTCTGAAAATCACGTGAAGAAAAATCACAAAAACGAAAACAAAATAAAATGCAATTACAGTCACAGCTGTGTTCGCCTCCGAACGTGAACGTGAACGAACGAATTTCGTTCGAGATGGTTTGGAATGGGAAGGTCTTTAAATGCAAGACGCGGCAAAAAATAGCGCAGAGCAAAAAAAAAAAGTTAGGCGCCCTTTGTTTGTCAATTTCATTGTTTGCGGGACGTATTAAGCCCCCCCAACTAACTTTAAGTATGGAATAATTTATGATCCGAGTCTATTTTGAGCAAGTTCCAACTCTATTCACGTCAGGTATTTATTTATAAGGAAAAAATTTAAAGCTCGGAACTTATTAATTTATGCTAAAGCGCCGATAATTCTTTTTCTGCTACTTAAATAATTAATGCGATGAAACTTTAATGAACTGAATCACTCGAAATGATCAAGTATCTCCTTTTTCGCGAGGATGCAGCAAAAAGAGGGACCCCGGCTTTTAAACGTGTCCGTCCTAAAAATAGCAAGTTACTTATAGAATTATGTCGGCAATTCTTTTTATTTCGTCTGAATATCCGACTGCGTATTCACGCTCCTCTTTGTGGCACTTTAATGCAAAATTTGCATCGGCTGGAATGTGTTTTTAATCCCATTAATACACTGCACGCTTTGATATTTATATTCGGGATGAAATCCACCAGAAATATAAACACACTGCACACCCGAATAATTTTAATACCGTCAATATTTGTATTTGTTATTACTTTTTAATTAAAATTTTATTATTTTATCATTACGAGATATGTCCCAATAATGCGTTTATGAAATTTGAAGTCCCAAAGTGCAAGATCAATAAAACCACGCAGAAGTTATATTAATATGTGACGTATTTCTTTTTTTAATTTAACAGGAATCTGATTACATGATAAATAAGATTATTGCAATAATAATAATTAGGCGTAAGCTTATTAGAAAAAAAAAATAGTGGCGATTTTCGGACAATCGGAGTGAATGGCCACTTTAAAACTAACATCTAAGTATTAATAGTTGAAATGACTCTGTACACATACAGTGTTTAATAAAATTTAATTTATTTAATAAACTTTTATTTTGTTTATTTTTGAATAACGCAAAGATATTTTGAATAGATCGTAGCTCACCAGGTGTTGATATGAAGGGAATTTTGTTTTGCTACAAAAAATGTTTTGCTGCCTAAAAATACACTAGTGATTCAGGTTACGCAGTTTTCGTTTACATACAAAAAAAAAACAAGACTTTTCACTCTTGTTTAATGTTCATTTCTTACATCGTTTTTATTATTAAATGCAGCTGTTTTCTAAACTTTATAGTGCAGTAATTCCAGTCATTCACATTCCACAATAATTTTGAAAATTAAAATTGAATGGCGTGCCATTAAAAAATATTGGACTCCGACTCAAACCTATCCAAACACCAATTTTTTGTGGATGGAGTGGGGCTTCAATGAAAATATGAGGGTTTTCTGTACTCCAGATCCTCATATTTTGGGAATTAATCCTGTTAAATGGAACCAGGCCTCATCGGAAAAGAAAATTTTGTCCAACAAATCGTCATTGTCAATATTGTTTAAAAACCAATGGCAATATCTTCGCCTTGGTTCAAAATCTACTGGAAGCAATTCATGCACGGCAGTCAAACGATAAGGGAACATTCGCAAGTCCTTTCTTAGAATAGTTCTGTAGGTCTCGACAGAAAGGCCAACTTGTTGTGACAGGTGACGGATGGAAGTGCGAGGAGCATCACTCATAATTTGCCTCATGTTTTCAACTACCTCATCAGTTCTTACTTTAGGCCTACCTGATACCTGTTTTCTAGCCACACTGCCAGTTTCTCTGAGTAGTCCTACAGAGTACTGACGTTTTATTAACAAATTTGTGGTACAGAAATACAGTTTCTGGAAATTTTTCTTGAAATTCTGCAATACAAGCAGGAATAGAATGGATCCATTCGCCATTGATTTTTTTGGGCATTTCGAAAGTAGAATTCAACCATAAAAGGTTTTTCTTCCAATGTGAAAACCATTGTAAAATCAAATCAATAAAACAATTTCTTTTAAAGTTATGTTTGTTTACTTGTCTGTTTAGGGTACGGATCAAGTAAGGAACATACGTGAAAAATGCGATGGGAAAACTTTTTGTACACAAGTTATATACATCCATAGATAACAAATAAATATTCGAACGAAACATATCCTTTTATGCAATGCGTTTAAATTGTAACAATCAAATTATTGTTGTTAAAGTAGACAAATATACTAAGGAAATAAACGGAATGGACAAAAGCACACCCTCTACCGGTAAATACATTTTCAATTAAAAGCTATGCACAGGATAGAAATATTTTCAATGTGACTTTATAGGTGATGTCATTTTGCCCCTCTTACAGACGCCGCGCCGCACAGATTACTTAAACACCGTGATCTCAAAAAAAGAGTCAGTTTCTGTTAGGCGAATTTCCATCTTCTCTCTGCGTGTTTAGTTTTCGTCGCGATTTCTTTACAGTTCGACTTCTTGATAAGTCTACTCATTTTCTCCTTAATTTTATTTATTTTGTTTTCGTTTAGTCGTAGACGAAACGTCCTCGAAATTAAAACTGAAATATCCGAAATTTTGGATTGGAAGAATAAAAATTAACGTTCGACAAGTCTGGAGAATATCAGAAAGTAATAAAATCTTTATAAGAGGGTAAAGCTGAATTTTTTGAGAATAAGAAAATCTAGTAGGCCGTGACAAGCAAAACATACTCTTTATCTGGTCATTTGATGTTACGTTCGTTAGAACTCAAGTTATAATTTTTTAAAGTGATATTACAAGTAAAAAAAAAAATGGAATTAACCAGAGAGGATTTTCGAATCATGATTTATTTAGATTTTAAAATAGGTTTAAGCGCTTAGTAGCGCAAAAAGAATTTAGATTCGGCTTTTAGTGAACAAGCACTTTCCTTGGATCTTCAGTTTAAGAAAAGAAGTATAAAAATAAAAAAAATTGCATTGAAAAGGCTCAGCAATTATCCTTTTACTAAAGAAATACAAAACAGCAATGGAGTACCTACATAAATAATATGTTCTTAGATTACATCTTAAATCAAGATAGTTCTGTTTTAGTCCTCAAGGATATTAATTGTCAGAACACTTCAAATATCTCAATAGATTGCTGAATGTGCCATCAAAAAAAGTTAATCCGTAATAATTTCTTTTAATTACTTCATGCCACAATAATTGCTCTGACTTCTTTTCTAATAGAATAACATTAGCAGTATTATATTATAAACTTCGCCGCAAAATTAGAGGATATTTAATGTTGTAGTAAATAAATTGAATATTTCAAAATAAATCAACTTATATTACAATTAAAATATGATTTTACATATATTCTCGATATTCCAACGCAAAAATATTTAAAGAATAAAAAATTTAATCAAAAAGTCATAAATACAAAAATTGTTTTTTAAACAAAAAACGTCAAAAAGCTTGAAAAAGTCATTACATGTGGTTGTCATCACGTTGTCATGAACAGAAATAGACAAAAACGCCACTTATCTGAAACTGAGGTCGTCAAATTGGTGACCCTGATGGAAGAAGGCTACACTCAGCAAAAAGTTGGCCGACGATTAGGGGTGGGTCAATCTGTGGTCAGCAGAGCTTTGCATAGGTACCGCGAAACTGGTAGCTATCAAAGGCGACGAGGCCAAGGCAGAAAAAAGAAAACCACAATTGCAGAAGATCGCTTAATCAGAATAAGTGCAAAAAGGCGACGGTTTTCTACTGCTAGCGCGCTAAAAAACGACCTCCTGCTTGCCACTGGTACAGCAGTCAGTACGGATACCATTCGAAGGAGGCTTAAAGATGCTGGATTGAAGCCGTACCGATCAGCTACTGGACCAGTTTTAACAGCAGCCCACAGGAGAAACCGCTTAGTATTTGCTCGTAGGCATGCTGAGTGGCAGATTGAAGACTGGAGGCACCTTTTGTCCACCGATGAATCCAGATTCTGCCTTTCGACAAATGATCGACGTGCTAGAGTCTGGAGAGCCCCAGGTGAACGATTTACGCAGTGTGCCATACGAGAAGTCGAGCCATATGGTGGTGGATCCGTTATGGTGTGGGGTGGAATAAGCCTTGATGATCGCACCAATTTTTTAAAAATAAATGGTTCACTGACTGGTGTACGATACAGGGATGAAATCATAATCCCTGTTGTAGAACCGTTTGGTGCTCTACATGGAGCAGAATTTATTTTTATGCAAGACAACGCTCGGCCGCACATTGCCAATGTTGTACGGCAGGAACTCGTTGCCGCCAATATCAATGTTCTTGAATGGCCACCACGTAGCCCTGATCTTAATCCCATATAGCATCTTTGGGACAATATTGGGAGAAAGATTAGGGGTCTTGAAAATCCTCCGCAAACATTAGATGCGCTCTCCAATAATTTGCAAGAGGTTTGGGCCGTAATCGACCAAGAGGAGATTGCCGCCTTAATAGAGAGCATGCCCAGAAGAATTGCAGCTTGCATAGCAGCAAGGGGTGGACACACCCGCTATTAATCGTTGTTTTGATTTTAAGTTTAATTTTTCGTTTTTACTATTTCTTGTTTATGATGAAATGTTAGAGTTGGTATAAAAGTTATTGAATTCAATTTTGTTTTGTTTGCATTACAAAGTCTGAAATAACTTATTTTAAGATTTTAAAAGCTATAATGCCATGTTGACCAAACATTTTTAGTATTTTACTAATTATCCTCTAATTTTGCGGCGAAGTGTAGTTCAAATTCACATCCCCGGACATTTCTTTTCATTCAAGTAACACTTTGTAAGAGATATTTGAGTGTTTACTGAATGAACGTACTTCGCAGATTTTTTCAAGGCAAAAAGTTAAATAAGCTCGTTAGTTAAATAAGATTGAAAACTCCTGAAAGATGTGCTGAAAGTATCCATCACGTAGTGCGTAGGTTTTCAATAACCTTCAATTATCTTACTTATTAATCACATTACATTTTCCAAGAGCTTTCTGCCACGTTTTATGCCTTAACATTTAAAATTCTGTAATTACTATTTGAAAACTATAAAATTTGAATTAAAAAATACTTCCTGTCAAAATTAGTCAATGTTGATCGAAGTAATTAGTCAAATAAGATTGAAAGTTCCTGAAAGCTTACGTACGTACTGTGGTGCTCACTCAAAACGATACTTCTGCATGCAAATCTCGCCCTCAGAAGATTCAATGAAGGAGTGACGCATTTCAAACTGTACTTACGTCGAATCTGGTCCGCTGTACTTCTAATGTTGTAAAAATTTGGGACGGCAATAATATTATTAAGCCACAAACACGAATCTTTTAAATATGTTAGTGTGAATATCGGTTTGCGATTACTATAGAACATCGATCTTTAATCAGGTAAATATTTTTGTATAGAAATAAAAACGCCTAAGTAACTATTTAATTATGTAAATTATCGACGAACGTAACCTTACACGATCTACCAAAAATAATAAGTTTATTCTTGAAATGAATTCATACGAACAAACAACTTTTAGGGCCGATAATTCAGTTATTCTCTGCAGATTTAGTGAGAATGGTCAAATGAAGATAAAATGTTAATCAAGGTCAACCATAATACATGTGTTGGTTGATCTACAATCTAAGCTCTGCTTTACACAGATTCTTTAATGAAATATGAAAAGAGAATAAATAAAAATCTATGTATTATAGGGCGCAGGAAATGCGAAAAAGAGAATATTCTTTTATTCCATGTAAAGTAACATACGAGGTGTGATCAAAAACTCCGGTGAATAATTTTATTATAAGTAAAATAATAGGTTTACATGAAAACGGAATTAATCTCCTTCAAAGTACTCTCCTTGGCGAAAAATGCACTTGTCCCAACGTTGAATCCATGACTGGAAACATTTCTGGAACGCTTCTTTCGAAAGGGCTTTCAGCTGCTCTTTCGTGGCTATCTGAATGTCGGGAATGGTATCGAAACGTTTTCCTTTTAGCAGAGTTTTAATTTTTGGGAAGAGCCAGAAATCGCATGGTGCCAAATCTGGTGAGTAAGGCGGATGTGGACACACAGGAAGATTTTTCTTGGCCAAAAACTCGCGAACCAGAAGCGACGTGTGACACGGCGCATTATCGTGGTGCAGAAGGAAGCCATTGGCCCATTTTTCTGGTCTCTTTCTTCGAATATCGTTTCTCAAACGTTGCAGTAGGCCTTTGTAAAATTCAGAGTTTACGGTCGTTCCCCTTGGAATGAACTTTGATCGCACTATGCCCTCACTATTGAAAAAAACAATGAGCATTGTCTTGATTTGCGATTTTGATTGACGTGCCTTTTTAGGGCGAGGGGAGTCAGGGGTTTTCCATTGGGAGCTCTGCATTTTTGTCTCAGGGTCATAGCCATAGACCCAGTTTCATCCCCAGTTACAATTTTGGCTATAAAGTCCGGATCTGCTTGAAGACGATCCTTCAATTCCGTGCAAACTGAAACACGATTTACCTTCTGTTCGTCAATCAAAAGTCGGGAAACAAATTTGGCACTCACTCGTCTCATGTGCAAATTATCAGTTAAATACTTTGCACAGATCCGTAGGAGATGTTAAGTTCTTCAGCAAGCTCTCGAATAGTGATTCTTCTGTTTGTACGAACAATTTGTGCCACATTTTGCACGTTTTCGTGTGTTTTTGAGGTCGATGGACGTCCCGATCGTTGCTCGTCTTCAACCGACTCATGTCCGTTTTTAAATCGCTCATACCATTTGTAAACAGTCTTCAGAGTCACCACTTTATTTCCATACGACTTTAACATTTCATGAGCCTCTTTGGCAGGTTTTTCCAACTTAAAGCAAAATTTAATGTTAACGCGTTGTTCGAAATCCATGATAAGCGACAAGACGATAAACACGGTCTCACTCTATCGACTCTGGATACTGACTGACAAGTTAGATCGAGTTCAAACTCAACACGGTCTGTCACAACGGATCAGGCTATCGCACATTTGACATGAAATGGATATAACATCAGCAGTTTCGGCTCTAAAAATTCATTCACCGTAGTTTTTGATCATACCTGGTGTCCATAAAATCAATCAATGACATAACATCTAGACAGAATTGTTTTTATAGAAAAGTATTTTACTGTAGTATAAATGAATGATATATACGTGGTAAAAATATAAGTATGGCAACACTGATGTACACATGTACAGTCCCTGGCCAAATTATTAGACTCATAGTAATTTTTTTCTTATTTAACGTGTTGGTTGATCTACAATCTATCCTCTGCTTTAAACAGATTTTTTAATGAAATATGAAAAGAGAATAAATAGTCACAGAAATTGAAAGTGTCGGTAAGAAATAATTAAAAGTCTATCTATTATAAGGCGCAGGAAATGCAAAAAGACTGATATTCTTTTATTTCATGTAAATAATATAGGTGTCTATAAAATCAATATCTATACAGATTTTTTATAGAAAACTAGTTTAGTATTCACTAATAAATTTGTGTCCAAAATCTTTTAAGATGAAGTGTATGAACGAGTCAACCAAATTTTGTGACGAATTTTCAAATCAAATTTACACACATTTTCCTCTGAATTCTCCACTAGTGTGGTATAATTACGAAATTGACTAAAAAGTACTATATTATTTCGCCGATTCTTTTTTAATTCTGTGTATTATTTACTAAAAGGAAGTTTTCTTCTTCAGCTCACGTTTTGCCATACATTAATGACTTCTTCGATATTGATGAGTAAATAATAAACATAAATAATTTATAAACAATTTGAATTGAAGACCACAAAATGGCCAAATCGTATGTACCCTAGTACACCCAACACTAATAACAGAAATAACTAAATTATTACATTAATGTAATCTGACCGAATGTGGTAAGTAAATTATAGTGGGAGCAGTCGGCATGAAATTCACAAGCAAGATAAATTTCACTTAACAGGCCATAACGAAGCTGTCTGTAATTATCGCCCTCATTACGAAATTTATTTCCACTTACCCGAAATTAAACCCATTAATCGAAATTACCTGGCTCTTACGTACGCATAGAAACGTGACTAACATACTTTTCGTAAACTTCGTTTAAAGTTTGCAAGGGCAGAAATCAAGTGACGACGTATAAAAGAAGCGTTGGCTGGCCGTTAGTTTAGAACAAACAATAAGTCCATATAATCATGATCAAGATCGATCGCCGAAGCGATCTTGGAGTGTCATTACTTAAGAAGATTGATCGAACGTAGAACTCGGAAGTTCGTTCAGGATGCTTGTCAATTTAGTTTCGTATCTGGCGTGCTGGTAGGCTAAGTAGAATCAAAACATGTTAGGAGAGACGATAAGGCTAACGCAGTTATATTGTTTACCTTATCTGTAATTATAGTTCGGCACGAGAAGCAAACAAGAACCCGCCTCGTAGAACCTCGGTTGCTGTAGTTTAATGTCGAGACAATATTCATTAATTATTACTATTAATTAGTAACAGTTATAATTGTGCGGCCAAGGAATGTAAAGCATAGAAAGTTAAAATACGGTTTAACTTGCGTAAGTAAATATTAAAGTTTATTTTTAGCCAAAGCCAACTAAATAAATGACATTATGTATTTTGCCACCGCGGTGTCCATGTGGACTTGGACTTGGACTGGGACTGGACTTATGTAAGTAAATTCGATTTTCCGGTTTGTAAATTAAACATACGAGCATGTGTAATGGAGCAACAAGCGCTCTGGCTTTATTGCCTTAACTGCATCGTCTGGACGTTGACATGGGAGGCGTGCTGTATTCAGGAAACGTAATTGAATAATAAAAGAACTACTGCAGGATGAATTAATGTAAATATAGTGCACATTCAAAACCATAATTAGACTTTAGATTTTTATTTGTTCCACTGGAAATATACATACAACTGAAATCGTACAGCTTGCTTTCATTAAACCCAAAGAACTAAAACAAAAAGTGAAATGGTTTTGAGGAGATTGAAACATCAGTCCCATTATTGATTTGAAACATCATGAATAGTAAATCCTATAGAGTATTTAAAAGGCAAAAACTCATTTGAAGTGCTATGGTGTTTTGACCTCGTAATTAACCAGAGCATGGAAAGTAGCGAAGTTAACAACGCTGAGCCAGGCGCAGCACGATGGAAAGAAAATTACAGAACGTGACGCGGCATTACGTTCGCGGTGGCTCTTTGCACACTTTTACTTTTTAAAGGCCCACCGTACGTACGGGTTGCGCTGGGGTCACTCAAGTCAAACCTGTACGAAGGAAGGCGCGGATGCGCCCTCCGGAGGAATGCGACTCGCACGATGACGACACGAATTATTCAAGGCCATGAACGTTTGCCCAAAGGCAAGCGACATAAACAGATGCCAGCTGGAGACGCTGCAGTTATTTAATTCATGCGGAGAGTTCAAGGAGTATTATTTTATTCGAGGATATGGCGCGTTGATTCTTAAATTATGGTGTTTGCAATTTGCAACAAACCAATTGACCTCTTTTACGCAAGGCGAATGCAATTATGGATGCGGCTGGACGAAGCATTTCGTTATTGAAGCTAACAATCAAAAACTGGTTTGTACCAGTATCATTTTTAAGATATACCCAAGGTAGTTGGTGAATACTCGTGCGTATAAATTCCTCTGTAACTGGAAAGTTACACCTGAGACATTTGTTAATGTACACACATTGGTCAAATTAACAAGTAATGAAGTGGTTTTATTATTGAAGACAGGAATGCCACCCTATAGACTAACTAAGAAACCCAGATGGACTTCTTTGATCTGAAGGAAACATCAACAAGGTTGATTTGAGTAAATTTCTCCTTTAGTGTGTCTAGAATGAGCAAAAGTCTCTTCTGTCGCTTACGTTCTTTGTTATAATTTGCTGCATTAAGATACAGTCTAATCTGAAGCCCAGGAACCTCTTTGTAGTTCCTTGTTTATCTAAAATGCATCTTTTATCGTTCCATGGTTCTTACAATTGATTTACTCGATAAATTCATTGACAATCACGCCACTTACTCTTGTATGGCACTGGGAGGGGGGTCAAAGGGCTCTTAAGTAGCTTCACAAAACTTTCCTAGAAACCCTACTTTTTCAGCGAAACGCAGAACGGTCCTTACTTACTTCATCAAGTGTCAGACTCACACTGTTTAAGTGACTAAACTGAAGTCCAGCTATTGCCACGCGTTTGCAAACTACGTCCTCAGCTACTTCGATTTCTGATTCACATAAACTGAGTGTTTAATTCTCTGCCAAGCCCATTTAGTTAAGGTGTTATGTCACAGGGCAATAAAAAGACTTGTTATAGTCTCTAATTCATTCTTTATTAAAAGTAAAAGCATTTGAACAGTCCTGGGCAAATAATTAATAAATATCTTCGCCTGAATTTAGCCTGAAACATTCTTCCAGTAGGCTATTTTCTTCCCTTTTATCCACCTTTCAGTCTCACTTCTATACTGAGTCTTACTCAGACCACAGTGAAGTTGAGGACCTATGGAAGAAGTCTCAGAATCAGTATCAGTAATGTTGGCTTTTCCGTTCTCCTCTGTATTCTCATGGCCGGATATCCACTTTAGGGTAATTTTATTGTCCTTATTCCTTCGGGGATTGCTTACATTCTCTAATGGAAAAGGAGCGGCATGCCTTGAGTGCCTTCATAGTTGCCTGATATCAGACAGAATATACATCTTTTTGCCCTTCGTGTTCCTTCTCAGGCATTCCTGGGCACATAGATCTATTGGCTGCATAATTGTTGGGGTTACTACTAGCCTTAGGTACTCCTAAGGCTATTGCTGCCTGGTCCTTTGGGCCTGCCCCCTTTGCAGTCTTTAATCCATCCGTGTACCAGATGGAGACAATGTTGCCTAACTGTGCTATTTGGCTGTTAACCATGCAACGGCTGCTAATATCCATTTCATAAGGTTTGTCACAGTCAAACACTTTCGGCATCACGTCTGAAGGGTTTTCTAATATGTCTGGCTACCAAAAATCCAGTATCCTAAGGTGATGACCTGGTTTGCTTCCTAGTCCAGGTTAGTCTCAAGGAAGCCAGCATGCCCTCCATCTGCACCTGTAAGTACAGTGGTGGGATGTCTAGCTAGACTTCCAGAGCTATCGTTGGAATAGTATTCATGGCCCCTATTATTCCCAGACATGCAATTTCTGCAGTTTATTTTGCGTAGTTACCCAGAGGCACAAAAATAACTATGGGTCTTACTACTGCTGTATATGACCATTGAATAATTCGCTGTTTCAGGTTCCTTTTTTATCAAAGAGCTTGCGACATACGACATATCCCAAAAGATGTCGTTGCCTTTGAAACTGCCTTATCGACATGTGCTTTCCAGTTGATCTACGAAGCTCAACTGGAAATCCAGGGTTACCCTTAGATATTTCACCTCTTTGGAGAGTTGTATAGCGAGTCTGTTTAAACGAGGAACGATTAAATTCAGCTTCCTGCGTCTCGTAAATGATATTATTATGTTTTCTTTTAGGGTTTACGCCAAGTTCATCCTTTTGGCACCATCTATCGAGAATGTTCAAGATATTGGGAATTAGGTTGGAGAGATGTCTTCAAGTTTTCCTCTGATAAGTATGACTATGTAATCCGCATAACCAAGAACATTTCTCTTAGTAGTTCGTCGATGACAATAGTCCACAGCAGCCAGTGGCGATAAAACCCCATCTTGTGGGCAAATGCTGTGGTTATTGTTGCTTCTATCCCTCCTACTAACGAAGCCGTCACCGGCCGACTTTCCAGCATTGATTTGATCCACCGAGTTCTCGGTGGATTAATGCCACGTTTCAACTTCGATAGATTTAAATGAGGTGTTACCAAAGATACCCCTCTACGTCTATAAAGATGCCAACAGCAACTTCTTTTGCTGTGATAGATTTTTCCACAGCATTCACAAGATTGTAAAGTGTATCTGCCTGGCTGGTAAGCAAATTGCTTGAGGTGAAGTGAAGTTTTACCAGCTTATTCTTTGCCTAATTCTTCTACTTTTTGACTACCCACTGGATGATCTTCATTATTTCCATTGTAAATGTCCCCCTTTGTTGGCATAAAAATGCCACGTTCGCCCATAGTGATCATGAAAGCCATAGCATGATCTTCTAGAACCTCGGTAATGTACCTGTGAGCTGTCAGGGAACCATTTTGTATGAAAACCAACTCTGTGCGTGCTTGTGAACTGATTCCTGCCCAAACCATAACAGACCCACCGCCAAAAGGAAGTCGCTCGTCAAAACAAGCTTGAGCGTAACTTTCTCCGGGTCTTCTCCATACTCGCCGACGTCCATCTGACCCAGTAAGGCAAAAACGCGACTCGTCTGAAATCCTCATTATTCCATGCAACATGGTTCCGAGCAAAAGTTAATCTTGCAACTGATGCTGACGTTGCAATGGCGGACTTGTAGCCATCCTTCTACAAGACAATCCAGCAGCACGAAGTCTTCTCCTAACGGTCCATTCACTAACGTTCTTCTTGGAGTTGATTTCGTAGCAAATTTGCAGAAGTTGTTCTATTCCGCAAACTAAGGGACACCAAAAACCAGTCATATCTTTTTCGCTCCGATCCTGGTTTTCTGGTCATCAGACCAGTCTCCTCATAGCGTTGGTATACCTTCTGTACAGCACAAAGGCTCCTACCAACAATACTTGCAGTTTGATGTTGTCCTCGACCATCTTGTATCAACGCTACAATTCTTGCCACAACGATAGGATCTAAAGGCATTATTACAAGCGCAGTAACTTCTACGAACAATACACCAGAAGGAATCTGCTTAGAAGGAATCTGAACTCGTCCGAAAACAGAACGGAGTTCCACTGCCCTTCGTCCCAACTTTGATGATTTGACAAAAGTTTAAGCGATTTCTTTTGTGCCTAGCTCAGTTGGACCGGTTGCTGGTTTTCTAGCAGACAAATTGACTTCTTTTAGTCTTCTTCTTACTGTTTTGGTAGAAATTTCTTTTCCAGTAGCTAATCGAAGACCATTTCTTAAGTCACGAGATATTACAAACCGTTTTCTTAAACTCTGAAGTTCGATAAAGCGATCTTCTCTGCGTGTTATTTTTTTTAGCACCTTGTCAGCGTCTTCTTTTGAAACTACCAGTGTTTCTAAACCGTGCTGCGACCCTCTGTACCACAGATTTGTTGGTTTTTAGAATTCCAGCAACTTTTCTCTGTGAATACCCCTCACGAAGAAGAATAATCATTTGGGATACTTCTTCTGGTCTACAATGGCGTTTAGACATATTTAATTAACTTAATGCAAACAAACTCACTAATTTTCGAAACAAAAAGCACGCTTTATTAATTAAAGGACTTAAAAAGGTGTCAACAATTAGGCCTTTTCGTTTCCTAGCAGAGAATGCCTTGCTATTGTTAATTGTTTCATGGCACACTATTTGAATTGACATGTGAAATGTCTATTAAAAATAACTTGTAAATTGGAAAAGTTATTTTGGTGGTCCCTTAACTTTGTCCATAAGTGTAGATTTGGATCACTCTACAGGACAAATCTAAAGACGTCGTCCCTCAAAACAATAAACTAACTGAAGAGGCCCAGAGAAATTTTTGGATGGTACCCAACGAGTAGCAGTACACGACCATTAAAGGCAAGAACACCAGGAAATAATTATCTTGAAGGCGAAAAAGACCTAGTGGAAATACCAACACTGATTTGAACATAAACTTTACGACGTGCGCACAAAATTTTCCTGAGGAAGAATAAACTTCTTAACGGAAAATATACATATATATATATAAAGGTATCATTGCGGCTATACGTAAGTACGCCCCTGTTTATTCTGCATACTAATGTCAGTAATGACTCTACTACCAACAAACTTCGTAAGAGGATTAAAGCGGTACAAGTTCTACAAGGAAGTACGTGATTGATTATGTCTTCCAGGTATTTTCAACTACATTTCGCACGCATAAAATCAATAAATTCACGTTAAGGGACGTCAGGACGAATAAATTTAAAAAAAGGTAAGCACATTGCACTTTAAAGCTCTGATAATAAACAGCGATAACTTATCGCCATATCAGGAAATTATAATCGCGAAAAAGGAGGCAGAAACTGCTACGTAAATGATCTTCTTTAATAATGATTACGATAGTAAGTTGTTTTTGAATAACCACGGAAAATAGTAGACATTAAAAAACCTTATCAGTGTTTAGGAACATCGAGTCTAAAATTAGACAATTTCAAGTGTAAAGTATGAAACTTCTAGTAAAGGTTATTTTATGGATGAAGGAATTTTGTAAGACCTCTTAGTCACAAGCATACTTATACATGCATACAATTCGCTATCATTCACGACGATGTCTCATTTCTGGCAAGAAACCAAAAAAGAAACAATCACGGACGCGTTAAGTTTAGAAATGCGGAGAATGTGAAGAACTTCCACACGGTTAATAACTTTGTGTGAAGGAAACACTAACAACTGATTCACGTAACTCGAATTTAAATATGATTAACTATTACATTACACATTTTCGACTTTCCTAAGAAATATTCGTTTCGTCACTCGCTCATCAGTGCGTTGCAATTCCATTAATTTGTTTACATGACCTTCCAATGTCTTCACATACAGCCTTGGCCAAAAGTATTAGGATTAGGCAACTCCTATATCATGAAAATCTGTTGGAGTGGGGCAAAATAAAATTTTCTAGGTACAAAATAATAACAATTTATTAAAGTAATTAGTATTTTGTTGGGCCACCTCTAGCCTTAATCACTGCAGCTATTCTTTTCGGCAGAGTACTTATAAGTTTATGACATTCCTCTGAGATAATATTATTCCATTCTTTCAATAACACGTTTTTTAAAATTGCTTTAGATGTAGTTGGATGCTTTCTAATGTTACGCTTTGGAATCCCCCCATGTTCTATGGGATTTAGGTCTGGGAACTGTGCAGGCCAATCCTGGAGGTTAATATTGTTGCCTTGAAACCACTTCATGGTAACTGGAGATTTGTGGCAGGGTGCATTATCTTGTTGATACATATTTGTATCATCAAACATCTTGGAAAATGATTGCCGCAATGTCGTTTCCAATACGTTTATGTAAGTGTGGGAGTTCATTCGGCCTTCACAAACAAACACTTCGCCTACACTGTCGGTTGTCATACAACCCCAGATCATTACACTGCCTCCCCCGTGTTTCACTGTTGGTACCCACATTCCGGAAAGTATTCTTCACCGATTCTCCGCCTCACGTAAGCTAGACCAGGAGTTCCAAATACCTTACAATTAATTAAAAAAACGTAGTTTTTAAACACACCGTATAACTTTTTACTGGCGAAGTGTAGAAGATGCAAACGAATTCAAAATTACAAGTGATATAAAACAAATATTGCCTCAAAATTTGATTCAAACTTTTGTTTCCTTAAAACTCGATTGTATTTAATCAGAAGCGAAAGTCGAGTGTGGCACGTGGGTGCAAATCAACAATGACGTCTGTTAGATTCGATAGCAATTGTTTTCACATTCGATTTGTTAAGAGAGAATATCTATCAGCATTTCTTTTCAAGAGAGAGAAAGCGAAAGTGCATTGGCTTCCCGATTATACTCTTGATCTTCTTTTCTTCAGAATGTACTTCTGCTTTTTTGTTCTCATTTTAGTTCTTCTTTCTTTTCTTCTTTTTTCTTCTCGCTGTCTGAAGTCTTTTCATTGTCTTTCTACTTTTTGATTGTTTTTTTACTCCTAGTTTTTTTTTTTACTTACCAAATTCACTCTTGATTATTCTTCGAATTTTTGTTCTCCTGTTTTTCCCTTTTTGTTCCTTCTACTTCTTCTTCTTCTCTTGACTACTAGTTTTCGTTTCTTTCGGCTTTTATTGTCCTTTCTCCTTTTCTTGTCCAAGAAATTTTTATTTTAAGTCTTCTTTTTCTTCTCACCAAACAGTACCCGTTTGTACCCTTTTATCCTTCATTTTTCTTTATTGTCTTCTTTTTTTTTCTTCTCTTATCTATTAATGTTTCTTTGAGAATTGTTCTTACGTCTTTGTAACGTCTTCTTGTTGTCCTTTTACTTTTGGCATTTCTTCTCTTATCAACCAGATTCTGTTCATGATTCCTCAGTTTTCTTTCCCTTGTCGAATAATTTGGAATTTCTTCTTTTTTCTCCTTCTCGTTTCTTTTTGAAATTAATTGCTTTTCACCTATTTTTATCATTTTCTTCCTCTTTCTTCTTCTCTCGTCAAATAGTTTCGGCTGGCATATCCTTATTGTTCTTGACTAATAATGCGTGTTTATAACCTTTTTCTGATTCTATTTCTTCTTTTCTTATAGATTATTTTTGTTTGTTATTTCTCCTATTCCGACTCTTAATATTATTCTTTTTTCTTCGAGCTTAAAGTCATTTCTTGTTGAGCTTCTTTTTTTATTCTCTTTTCCTCTTAGAGAAATAATTCTACTTCTTTGCCATATTTTGTAAAGAATAAGAGATAGCTGTGACGTAATCATGTTGAAACTCTTCTCTTTTTAGATCGTTTCCAGACCACACACGTAAGCTGAGTTTTCTCATTTCTTCTTTCTCGTTTTCTTTCTTTTTTACCTTACATTCTCTACTATGTCATACCCATTTCTTATCCTTTCACTGTAATCATCGTTGCATTTTGTTCTTCCTCTTTTCGTTGTACTGCTTGCTTTAAAAAAAAATCTTCAGGATCATTTCTGATCCGTGCACATAAGCCAGAGCTTTTTTATTTCTTCTTTATCTCTTCTGAACACGACTTTTACGTCGGACCTTTCTCATTCTTTCTTTCTTCCTTTAACCAAAAAGAAACGTTCGAGCTCTCTCAGATCACGAAAGGTGATATTTACCCAATCCTTCTCTGTAAAGTGTTGGTACATTATAGCCCATTTCAAACGAGGCTTCTTTCTTGCTTTACAGCCTTTCAAGCCAGCTTCATTATGTCTTCTTCTGGTCGTTCTGGCACTGATCGGTGTCCCGATTTCCTCGGATAAACTGGCAGCGAGCTCGGAGGAAGTTTTCTTTCGATTTTTCAGTGCTCTCGCATTAAATTTCGATCCTCACGGTCCGAAGTTATCCGTTTTGTACCTGATCTTGTTCGGTTCGCATGTGATTCAGTATCCGCGTAACGTTTCAAGGCAGATTGCACCGCACAACGCGAACGTTTAATACTTTTGGCTATTTCTGTCTGTGTGTTACCTTGTTCGTGGAAGAAAACTGAATTCGTAAACGTAAATGCTTACTAAGTTCGGTCTTTTTAGGCATTTTTTACAGCAAAAATGACGATATTCAAAATTATAATGAAATAAACATTATAATGGAAAGATCGTTCTTACTACAAGCGCTTATGCAAGACTGACTACCTATTCATGGAACCACAATTGCGAACTATCATCTGCCACAAGTTTTACAACCGCTGTAAAGTATTGTACATTATTTAAATTATCGTTTATTGTTGCCGACTATTAGATAATAAAATTCTAAAGATTTCTGAGTAATATTTTCGGGGACAAATTGGAAAATTAAGGGTGCCTAATACTTTTGGCCAAGGCTATATTTCTCGACGAACAATAATAATTAGTTTGACATTGAAGATGTTTAACACAAACAGTTCATTACTCCTGCAGGTATACGTTTTAACTCCAATAATTTGTTGAATACAATTCTTTATTTAGATATATTATTTAAAGCTATACAAAAGCAGGAAATGATTAATCTCTAAAATGAGCAAAAAAAACGTGTCATCTCGAATGATACGTCTTTCAACGTCAATCTGCCAGCAAGGGCGATTATTCACGAAGGCGGAACAAAAATCTAATCTCAACTCTGCTCTTCTACCAGAAAAAATTCAAAGGCAACCAAACAAGGCCATGTTAGTCGCTTCATTAATATTAATCAACGAAACAGAAAAAAAAAAGAACAATAGTTACAAGCACTTACTTTGTTTTGTTTTTTTTTTTAATAATGTGGGTTGTGCGAATCGGATTTTCGGGTTAACAAAGGTGGCCCCCGGTACAATTGGAATAGCTTGGAGGCTGGTGCAATGGAAGAAGGAGAAGAAGGAAAATCCGACATGTACGTAATTCATAATAAATATTTATGTCAAAGTCCTAACTTGATATTCAATTACGTACAGTGCGTGGGCGCGCCGCGTAAATCAAATGAACACAATAGAAGAATTTATGTAATTACATTTTGCGTGCGCTCTATTTTATGCTATAAATAAATTACGAGGCAATTCAAGTTGTAATTAAAATAATTTCCTTTTGAAGCGAGACAAATCAATTCAAATTGTCGGTGCAAATCTGAAGCACACACACGTATTTACACCAATAAATTGTAAGTATAAGATTAAAAAATAATGCACTCGCTGAGAAAATGGTTAGTGATCGAAAAACAATTGTATTTTTCCAATATCAGAACAGCAATTTCAAGTGAATATTTGTTGCGAAACAAAACCACTATTCAATTTCAAGTAAATATCAGTCTGCTTCGGAAATGCAATTTTCTTAATTCCATCGCTCGAAAGGTGATGATTCAGTTCCAGTCTTCAAGCAATTGATCGATTAACAACCTCTCGAAGTATTTCAAAACTGAAACGCGTCGTCTCGTCGGTGAAAACGATGAAAATTTCATATACCGCACGTAATCCAACTTTTAATCTGAAACTTTTAGAAGTGAAAGCGCAGTGCTTAGTTATTAAATTATTATAAACAAAAGACAATTTTGAACTTAAAATTTAAAATTCTTTCCTAATCAGTTTACAAAGTTGAACACGGAGTAAAGCTAATTAATTTTTGTTTGCCCGATGAGATTGTGCAACTCTGACATTTCACCGTCGAAACCGCGAAAAGTTTAAAACGTCGCCGGGTGATTGGGCTCATTAGCCTTTGCGTTCTGTTCCATCCTCGCTGACACGTTTTGGTTAACTCTGTGTTCCGTGGGAGTATTCTATTTTATGAAATTAAATTTACTCGTGGCTTTCAAGGGAATGACAAATTACCATTCGATTTTAATCAATTTAGTAAGCGCCAGATAATTGGATTTGTTTGTACGAGATGACATGGTAATATCCTAAAACTTTATTGATATTCCATTACTCCATTATAAAACGACATTTCAGAAAATCTGTGCAGTAAATAGTGCATATCCTTCCTAGGTTTTTTCCTTTCTAATTTTGTTCCGGCAAATGTTAATTAAGTTCCACGACATCATTTCAAACGCATACCTATTATTATTTACTACGTAGCTACGAAAATGCCTGCGTTAAGAATTAAAAGCCTTTCAACGCAACCAATTACTTGCACGAAACCAAATGATGCAGGTTTTTTTTTTCCTGAAACCGGTTGTAATTTCAGTGGTAAGAAACTTCGCGATATCCTTTGTAATTATAAGTAAAAAGTAATCAGAGAAGAGTGACTTGACACATCTCCGACATGTTTATTGTGATTCCCTACGATTGCAGATTAAAAGTACCGCCTATAAGTCCGTGTAGATTTTTAATCAAAATAAATAGTTTTGACGATTTGATTTGAATCAAAAAATAGTCGTCCCAAGTTTGGTGTTCTAACTGAACAAAAAAATTAGCAATAACATTGCTGAAACCATTGATTATTTGTTTGTGGTCAGAACTCTGCAGATACCGTACCCCAATATTTTTTACTTAATGTCAAACTTATCAGAGTTTATCAGAGAGAAAATTCGACACATTTTTATTCCAGTTCTTGTATATCTACAGAAAAAAGAAACAACGGTATTTAGATAACATTTGAAATCAAGACAATCCTGCTTCAGTCCATAAGGATATTAATTGTTGGAACACATCAATGATCTCAACAGTTATTTCATGTCACAATTGCTCTGAATTCTTCTCTAATACACTTCTGGACAAAAATAAGGGACCACCAGTAAAATTCAAAATAAATTTAAAACAAGATAACGGAATTTAATGAAACGAATAAATATATAAATCTGAGTGTTTTCTTACAGTTTAGTTGATTTAAGGGCTATTAAATTTAACAAACTTTAAAATACTTTAAATCTTTAAAATACCATTGATCTTCTCATGAACTTATATCCTAATTTGTAACAAGTTAATAAAACTAAAATTATTAATAGCGTTTATGCCCTCCTCTTGCAGCAATACAAGCTGCTAATCTTCTTGGCATGCTTGAGATTAAGTTTCGTATACTTTCTTGAGGTATCTGTTCCCATTCTTTAACAAGCATGTTGACATGGTGGTCTCGGTGCGTTTTTAATTTTGTTCCTCAATTGATTCCAGAGAGGCTCAATAGGATTGAGATTAGGATTAGTGGCAGGCCACTCCAAACTTTGGATAATTGCGTCTCTCAACGTACTTGTGGCAATGTTAGCTGTATGAGGTTTGGCATTGTCTTGTATAAAATTGAATCCATTGCCGAAATTTTCGGCGACCCATTTCGTATCAAAACCAATTCTGTATGACCATTAAATTGTATGCCTTCCCAAACCATTACAGACCCCCCACCAAATTTGCCAATTCTCGAATGGTACATGGTGCAAATCGCTCACCTGCTCTTCCTATGACAAGAGCACGGCGATCATTCCTACTTAGAAGGAATCTGGACTTGCCCGAAAACAAAACGGAGTTCCACTGCCCCTCGTCGCAACTTTGATGATTTTGACAAAAGTTTAAGCAATTTCTTTTGTGCGAAGCTCAGTTGGACCGGTTGCTGGTTTTCTAGCAGACAAATTGACTTCTTTTAGTCTTCTTCTTACTGTTTTGGTAGAAGTTTCTTTTCCAGTAGCTAATCGAAGACCATTTCTTAAGTCACGAGATGTTACAAACCGTTTTCTTAAACTCTGAAGTTCGATAAAGCGATCTTCTCTGCGTGTTATTGTTTTTAGCACCTTGTCCGCGTCTTCTTTTGAAACTACCAGTGTTTCTGAACCGTGCTGCGGCCCTCTGTACCACAGATTTGTTGGTTTTTAGAATTCCAGCAACTTTTCTCTGTGAATATCCTTCACGAAGAAGAATAATCATTTGGGATACTTCTTTTGGTCTACAATGGCGTCTAGACATATTTAATTAACTTAATGTAAACAAATTCACTAATTTTCGAAACAAAAAGCACGCTTTATTAATTAAATGACTTAAAACAGTGTCAACAAATAGGCCTTTTTGTTGACTTTTCGTTTTCTAGCAAAGAATGCCTTACTTTGTTAATTGTTTCATGGCACACTATTTGAATTGTGTTTAATAAACGTCAATTTATGAGATGTGAAAAGTCTATTAAAAATAACTTGTAAATAGAAAAGTTATTTCAAGTTTATTTGGTGGTCCCTCAATTTTGTCCAGAAGTGTAGAATAATTTTTGGCACATCCCTAAGAATATTGAATTATATTTTATTTACTGTTCACATTCCCGGAGATTTTTTTTTAAATTCATGTAACACTTTGTAAGAAAATATTTGAGTGTTTACTGAGAGAACGTACTGCGCAGATTTTTTCAAGACAAGAAGTTAAATAAGCTCGTTAGCTAAATATGATTGAAAACTCCTGAAAGATGTGCTGAAAGTATCCTTCACGTAGTGCGTAAGTTTTCAAAAACCTTCAATTATCTTAGTTATTAATCACATTACATTTTCCAAGAGCTTTCTGCCACGTTTTATGCCTTAATATTTAAAATTCTGTAATTACTATTTGAAAACTATAAAATTTGACTTAAAAAATACTTCCTGTCAAAATTAGTCAATGTTGATCGAAGTAATTAATTAAATAAGATTGAAAGTTCCTGAAAGCTTACTCTGTACTATGGTGCTCACTCAAAACTATACTCCTGCAAGTAAATCTCGTCCTCAGAAGATTCAATGAAGGAGCGACAGGCATTTAAAATTGTACTTACATCGAATCTGGTCCGCTGTACTTCTAATGTTGTAAAAATTTGGGACGGCAATAATATTATTAAGCCACAAACACGAATCTTTTAAATATCTTAGTGTGAATATCGGTTTGCGATTACTATAAAACATCGATCTTTAATCAGATAAATAAAAACGCCTAAGTAACTATTTAATTACGAACATTATCGACGAACGTAACTTTACACGATCTATTAAAAATAATAAGTTTATTCTTGAAATGAATTCATACGGATAAACAACTTTTAAGACCGAAAATTCAGTTATTCTCTGCAGATTCAGTGAGAATGGTCAAATGAAGATAAAATGTTAATCAATGTAAACCATAATACATGTGTTGGTTGATCTACAATCTATCCTCTCTGCTTTAAACAGATTTTTTAACGAAACATGAAAAGAGAATAAATAGTCAAAGAGATTGAAAGTGACCGCAAGAAATAATAAAAGTCTATCTATTATAGGGCGCAGGAAATGCAAAAAGGCGAATATTCTTTTATTTCATGTAAAGTAATATAGGTGTCCATAAAATCAACCAGTGCCATAATATCTATACAGAATTTTTTATAGAAAACTATTTTAGTAGTCACTAATAAATTTGTGTCTAAAATTGCTGCGATTTCTGGGTAGGTACAGAGATTTCTAAAACTACTTACTTTTAAGAAGAAGCGTACGAACGAGTGAACCAAATTTTGTGAAGGATTTTCAAATCAAATTTACTCAGATTTTCCTCTGAATTCTCCACTAGATGATATAATTACGAAATTTACTAAAAAGTACTATATTACTTCGCCGATTCTTTTTTAATTCTGTGCGTATTATTTACTAAAAGGAAGTTTTCTCTTCAGTTCACGTTTTGCCATACATTAATGACTTCTTCGATATTGATGAGTAAATAATAAACATTTAATTTATAAACATGTTACTAAGAGCATTTAATTTAGATAAAGTAATACGTTTTTTTTTAATATTTAAAATAGAAACGAAATTTATTTTTGTCGAAATGTTAATTCTTCATTCAATGTTGACATTCAATTCATGTAATTGGCTGAATAATCGCAGCTTCTCCATTCATAGAAATCGCTTGAGCAATTTACTTTTCATCACTTTTATGTAATTTCACCATGAGTCTGTTTACAACTTTAGCTCACAATGCAATAAGAAATATACATACAGGCGAGCCTACACAACTCAAACCTCAATGCACCAGAAATTTACTTGGAGTTATAGATATTTCGAGTTAAAGTTAGAGATGGTACAGTCGCACCTTTATAACTCGAACCTCCTGTTCTGCAAGTCGAAATTTACTAATATCCCTCCACATTGTGTATAACTGAAATCTCTTTCTTTAACTCGAATTTTCTATTGGTGAGTAAAAAAATTATACAGGGTGTTTCAAGATGTAGTTTTAATATTTTGCAGGTGGCAGTATAGACCTTTTTCAACAAAAAAGTTCATATAAACGTACGTTCAATGGTCAAAGGTTATGGAGATATAGGCGTGCAAATATCTAAAACGCACGCAACTGTCAAGTACTAAACCTCCTGAATATGACACGTGACAGTTGTGAATTTTTCATATAAATAATCAACTACAGTTCCTAAAAAATAAGAATTTTACGAAGGTGCTTCCTAAAAATTCAACAATAAACAAAAACGTTGTGCAAACAGAGACGTCAATGGAATGCAAGTAATTCTATAAGAACAAATCAAAAGAGAGCTGAAACAAAAGGCAACGAAACGCGGATTTGAGTGAACAGGAAACAAAAGATGATCGTCATTAATCATTCGGCTGAAAATAAAGACTCTCGGTAAGCAAAAGGGAGTTGATAACAAAAGAAAAATCGTTTGTTTCTTTTCATTTCGTTATTATTTTTTGTTTCTTTTTGTCGCATTATTTCGTTGTGTTGTAATCGACACTTCTGACACGTTCTCTTTTGTTTTGAGTCGTCGATTTGATTTTTTTATTCGTCGCCGTAGAAACGACGATATTGTTTTGTTTTTTGTCCGCCTCGTTCTTCATTTGTTCCAGTTCTTTTTTGTCGAATTATTATGGTTTCTTCTTTTGTCTTCTTTTTTTTTAATTGGTCTTGACGGTTTTCGAAAAATCCGCTCAAAATCGTTGACCTTCTTTTGTTTCTCGTATTCGTCGCTCTTTATTCGAATCAATTTTCCTTATAACACTTCAAACGCTTTTGTATTTTCTATCGGCGATTTAATTCTCTTGCAATCTGTCGTTATTCTTTTGTTTTGTTTCTTTTTCAATGGCGATTTTTTACACGCACTCCGCCAGAAAAATGAAACGTCGATCTTCTTTTGTTTTTTTTTTTTCAACTTTTTATTTGGTATGTTTTCTTTAATTGGAGAGTTTTTTCGGTTTCTTTTAATCGAATCAATTTTTCCTATTACAATCGTCTTCATTCTTCGTTTGTTTCAATTCTTTTTTGTCGAATTTTTTGTTTTTGTTTTCTAATCAGCCTCGAGATCTTCGTGAAGATCATTCATCTTCCGTTGTTTCTCGTTCGTCTTTTTTTTCGTTATTCATCTCTCTTCATTCGAGTTTTGTTCCGTTTCTTACCGAATCAATTCTTTTTATTACAATTGACACTTCAAAGAAGACTTTTCTTTTGCTTTTTTCCATCGGTGATTTGATTCTCTTACACTCCGCCGATGTAGGAACGTCGATCATCATTTGTTTTGTTTTTTTCATCTTTTCATTTAGTATTTTCTTTTTAATTGGAGACTTTTCTTATAATCCAACTATCATAATTGACGCCTCAAACAAGATTATTCGTTTGCTTTTTTTTATGACGACATTTTTGACATACTCTCAAAAGATTGTCGATCTTTTTTTTGTTTATACATCGTATTTGTTTGAAAAAATTTTTTTTTATCAATAGAAATCGCTGCACAAACAATAATTTACGATTCCCGAAATAAAACCATTTACATATTGAAATATTTTAACTCGAAGCAATTTTTCGGTCCCTTGAGATTCGAGTTATAAAGGTTCTACTGTAGTTATGGTAAATTTCGAGTTGTGGAAGTTCGAATTATAGATGTGCGATTTTAGTCGGATCTGATTTAAATGTCCCAGCAGAGTGACGTTCGCAGGCCATCGTCTTCTTGCTAATAAATTAATAAGTTCCCGGATGAATTTAAACGTTTGAGGCAGGTCGTTATAGCGGCATTCCCTCTATTAACTAAGTTTCACGCTTAACTTTTACAGTTTTATTGCTCTGGGTAATAAACACAATAAAACGTACGAAAACATGATATCATAAAACTTACGATTGCGACGAACTCCATACACATTGGCGTAACGTGCTTTTTGGAGTCTTTTTAATTAATTATAAATTTTCCCAAAGGATTTTTCTCATAACCTATGATTTAATTCCTTTCACAGGCTCTTTTTGGCGGTTTATTCAAGAATCACCCTGTATAGTCACCGGTTAAAATGAAATAAAACAGTTTTTTCCAACCCTATATACAATGCGCATGCTCCAGTCATCCAATTGCATATTTGATATGAACAAATTGAAACCATACCCTCGTCGAATTGCAACAAGGACCACGAAATTGCCGAGTCTCGTTTCGAGTGAGCATCACAGTACATATTTATTTATATCACAAATAAACACAGTGCAAAAGCTTTTGGAATTTCATTTTTGAATTTATTCCTAGCACATTCCAATAAATTAACTAACGAAATTCGAAATTTATGCCAAATATTTGGGGAATTCGCAGGTAACAAAAATAGGCCGCAAAACTTAAGAATATTTCATATTTGATTTGGAATAGATGGAGTGTCGAAATTTATTTTCACTGGCAACGGATTTTTTTTTCGTGTATTCTAGAACCTCATGGCGAGTAAATAATGTTTCCATTCAATTTCCCCGTTCAGTTCAACGGTCCCGCGTTTATAAAATAAATATTGAGTTTGCCGAAACAATATATTGTAAGTAATTGAAAGAAGCATATTCAAAACAAACAACAAAGATCTTTTATTACGTAACGATCTTTTTTTCTGAGTGAAATAAACTTTATTGTTATTTATTTTACGAGAGGAAAGACATGAGTTCTGTTTGGTTGAATGATGCTTTCGTCCAGGGTAATACTTAAATGTTTTTTTTTTGTACAATCAGTTGAATTGCTTAGAAGTTATTGAATATGTTGTCCTCGAAATTTTCGTTCAAAAAAAGAATAATATATGACTGTTTACAATTTTTTACTGGCATGTTTGGATAAACTCAGTCCACCTAGGCCTGAAATTTATAAAAATGAATCATTTTGTGTCTTACTAAATAATAAATCAAAATTCAAAATGTGGGTGTTGATGAAGAAGTAAAATTCGTGTGATCGCTTGCTGTAAGAATTTGAAAAAGCGATGAATCACTTTTTTTTTAAGTTCAAGCGATAAGTCAGTGTAATTAGTGTAGCTTTGACATAAATTGCTGTAGAACAACGCAACAACAAGAATTACCCAAAAACAGCATATTTACAAACTTTTAACGTTCAATCAGTCACTTTAAATTCCAATTTCGTTCGCCCCGACTTGAAAACCAAAACAAATACGCCGATAAGAAACAGATATGGAGTTGTTGTTTTTGCCTCGGACGGATTTGTTGAACGATTCCGAGCACCTACACCTAACAACATTAATCAGCTCGCAGCAGACGCTTTGAACTATCGTCTTACTAAAACAATAAAAGATAAAGCGCGGAAAATTTTTAAACAAACACCCACTGCTCAAACACGAACACGCACTTCATAAAGAAAAAAAAAAGAAATAAACTTGTAATCTACGGTAAATATTTGAAGTACGCGTTTCGATGCTCGATGGTGCTGCTATTGTTTCAAACATAATTTAATCCCGATTATCAATTTGCTGAACAGAAACTATTGGGCATGATAAAGCAATCTTGTTACGGATAATTGAGATATGCATAATTTAGACTTACAGAATAGGTGTACAAATTACCAAGTTATAGTTACAATGTACAGGGTGGGCCAAATTCGACACTTAATAGGAAACTCCTATTTTTAGAAGAGTTAGACAAAAACTGACCTCGGTCCCTGGAGCTCGATTTTTAAGACAAAATTAATGGTGAAGACCGCGTTTCGATATCTTGTACCGTTTAGGAGCTACAGGGCGTTTTCCAAAATTCTACGATTTCTAAAAACCTTCATAACTTTTTTGTTTATGAGAATTTTTGATTTCTGTAAAGACTTCTTTAAGGCACTTTTTCATGCAGAATTCATTGCTCCAAGTTATTTTTTTCAAAAGTGCTCAATATTTGAGATATTAGCTAGAAATTTGATTTTTTATATGGAACACCCTATATATTTTTACATTTCTGAAAAGAGCATAAAATTCTATTTATAAAAATATAAAACACTTGATATTTTATTCAAACAGTTTGTGAAATATAGAGTTTCAAAGTTTTAATCAAAAATTTAATTATTTTTACAACATTAAAGTAGGCTACGGATGACGATAACTAAGCGATTTAAGTTTTTGTAACTTCCTGGTAGGTCGCTATCAAAATTTGACACAATCTCTTACAGTACTTGCTTTTCTCTTGAATTTTACTATCTCTATAAAATAGACTTAACGAGATAATTAAACTTTTACGAAAACTACGAGAAATACGACATGTTATAATATTTATATCAACTCAAGACTTCATGAAGTGCCTTTAACTTGTAAGTGTATGTTTGTACTGACGATGACAGCATAGCTGCTGAAATACGTATCTACGGATACAATCTATTTTGATTTATATTTAAGGATATAAACTTTTTTGATTTATATTTACTTTCTTAATTTGTTATTTCTAAACCACTGTCTTCTTTACTAATATTAAATGTTAAAGTGTTTTATAGAAATTGGTGAAAATTCAGAAGCAGCGATTAATTTTTACCATGAGTGGTATCCTGAAAGATGACGATCCTTCAGAGATATATTCTTGAGATTTAAAAACAATTTAATAAATTTTTAATCATTTAAACTGATAAAAACTAAAAATTATTAATCTCAAAACGGAAATAAAGAATTAGAGGAGATCATAGTTTTGGGAGAAATTGAAAATGACCGACGCAAGTTGGAGCAAACATCTTAGCAAGAACTTCTCCATTACGAATTTTAAAGAAACAAAGATTCTGACCTTATTGAATAAGAAAAATGCATCACTACCAGTCCTTGAATTGGTGATGTCAGCTCAAACCATAACAAAACGAAATCATTTATGTTTAGTACAAAATGGCCGACAATTTGATACTTCATGTAATTTTTGTGCAATTTCGATTACATTAGTATTTATTCATTATAACTTCGTTATATTTATTAAAAATAAAGTAATATTTTTTCATGGCTCAATAAATCTTTAAAAAATATTTAGCTACCATCATCCACAGCCTACTTGAATGCTGCAATAACCATCAAAATTTTAATTAAAACATGAAAACTCTACTGCTCAAGAATCTTTTGAATAAAATATCAAGTGTTTTATATTTTTAAAAATAGAATTTTATGCTCTTTTCAGAAATGTAAAAATATATAGGGTGTTCCATATAAAAAATCAAAGTTCTTGCCAATATCTCAAATATTGACGACTTTGGAAAAAAATAACTTGGAGCAATGAATTCTGCATGAAAAAGTGCCTTAAAAAAGTCTTTACACAAATCAAAAATTTTCATAAACAAAAAAGTTATGAAGGTTTTTAAAAATGGTAGAATTTTGAAAAACGCCCTGTAGCTCCTAAACGGTACAAGATATCGAAACGCGGTCTTCACCATTAATTTTGTCTTAAAAATCGAGCTCCAGGAACCGAGGTCAGTTTTTGTCTAATTTTTCTAAAAATAGGTGTTCCTATTAAAAGTGTCGAATTTGGCCCACCCCTGTATAAGGTTGAATTTTTTTTTAAGTCACAGCGAAGTGTTGAACATACGTCAATAACTTTAAACAAATTTTAAAAATCTTCTTTTTTTAAATAAAATAAAAATCACTTGATTAAAATCAATGATTAAACAAATGATACATATCAGTTCAATTCTGCTTAAAATATACATATTAATTTTAGACTCAATTTTTATTTTTATAAATTTTATAAATTTTCTTTATTTATTTGTCGATTCTATGTTAAAAATAACATAATTGTCAAATGAGTTAAAATGATACGTACGCATACTTATCTTAATTTGAAAAAGTCGATTCAGTTTTGTTTACTAATCACAATTTTCTTATTTTCATGTTATTTTCTTTTAATTTTATAAATTTTCTTTAATTGCCGATCGTCTATTGTTTATTTTACGACAAAAATTACACAATTGCCAAATGTCTTAAAATATATTTTAATTTTAGGAAGTCGAATCAGTTTTGTTGTTTATTTGAAGAGAGCTATTTGATTTTTGTTATTATTTTTTAGATTTTATAAATTTCCTTTGCTTATTTGTCTTTTGTTTTTTGTTATTTTCTTTTAAATAACAAAATAAATTATAATACGAAAAATATATTATTATTATTTTCACTCTTGACGAAGCTATCAATCGATAGTGAAACGTAGAGCGATAATGCCAATTTTAAGTGTCCGTTAAAATAATGTATTATGTAAAATGAAACAAAAGACGATCGACGAATAAATAACATCTATAAATATTTTGAAAAATATACAAATAGTAAAAAAATCTCATTAGAGAAACAAAAGTGACTCGACTTTCTAAATATTAATTAAAATATCTTTTAACACACTTGTTAATTATGCGATTTTTGACGTAAAGTAAAACAAAAGACGATCGACAAATGAAGAAAATTTATAAAAATTAAAAAAAGTTCATTAGAGAAACAAAAGTGTGACTCGACTTTCTAATTATTAACTTTAAGGTATATTTTAGCACACTTGACAATTCTGCAATTTCTGACGTAAAATAAAACAAAAGACGATAGAAAATTTATAAAAATTAAAAAAATTTATAAAATTAAAAAAAAATTCATTGGAGAAACAAAAGTGACTCGACGTTCTAATTAAAATTTTAAGATATATTTTAACACACTTGACAATTATGAAAATTTTGACGTAAAATAAAACAAAAGACGATCGACAAATAAAGAAAATTTATAAAAATTTTGGAAAAAATGTAAAAATAAAAAATTCTCATCAGAGAGACAAAAGCGACTCGACTTTCTAATTATTAATTTTAAGATATATTTTAACACACTTGACAATTGTGCAATTTTTGACGTAAAGTAAAACAAAAGACGATCGACAAATAGAGAAAATTTATAAAAAAACTTGAAAAATACACAATACACACTTGTTAATTATGCGATTTTTGACGTAAAGTAAAACAAAAGACGATCGAAAATTTATAAAAATTAAAAAAATTTATAAAATTAAAAAAAATTCATTAGAGAAACAAAAGTGACTCGACTTAGAAAGTCGAGTCACTTTAAAATTTTAAGATATATTTTAACACGCTTGACAATTATGAAAATTTTGACGTAAAATACAACAAAAGACGATCAACAAACAAAGAAATTTATAAAAATTTTGAAAAAAAAATATAAAAATAAAACATTCTCATCAGAGAGACAAAAGTGACTCGACTTTCTAATTATTATTTTAAGATACATTTTAACACACTTGACAATTGTGCAATTTTTGACGTAAAGTAAAACAAAAGACGATCGACAAATAAAGAAAATTTATAAAAATTTTGAAAAATACACAAAACTAAAAAATTCTCATTAGAGAAACAAAGTAAAACAAAAGACGATCGACAAATAAAGAAAATTTTAAAAAAATTTTGAAAAATACACAAAAGTAAAAAATTCTCATTAGAGAAACAACTTTCTAATTATTAATTTTAAGATATATTTTAACACACTTGACAATTGTGCAATTTTTGACATAAAGTAAAACAAAAGACGATCGACAAATAAAGAAAATTTATAAAAATTTTGAAAAATACACAAAACTAAAAAATTCTCATTAGAGAAACAAAGGTGAGTCTACTTTCAAATTATTAATTAAAATATATTTTTATATTTATATATTTATATATTTATATATTTTTATATTTGACAATAATGCAATTTTTGAGGTAAAATAAAACAAAAGACGATCGACAAATAAAAAATTATATATAAAATTTTTAAAAAGTAACATAAAAATAGAATACTCATTAAATAAACAAAACTGTTTTTTTTTTAATCGCTTCTTAAGCTTGACGGGGAGGCGAGTTGGCTGGTGACTTTTATTGCATATTGCGGCTGCGACCGTCTTACTGTTGCTTTTCTCCTTCGGCATTCGCCTTACGAACTGGGGAAACGCAGAAAACCTAGTTCGAAGGAGTCAATGTGAATCAAACAAAACAAACAAACAAACAAACATTTCGCCTACATGGTCGGCTGTCATCAACCCCAGATCGTTACACTGCCTCCCCCGTGTTTCACTGTTGGTACGCGCATTCCGGAAGGTATTCTTCACCGATTCTCCGCCTCACGTAAGCTCCACCAGGAGTTCCAAATACCTTACAATTAATTAAAAAAACGTAGATTTTAAACACACCGTATAACTTTTTACTGGCGAAGTGTAGAAGATGCAAACGAATTCAAAATTACAAGTAATATAAAGCAAACATTACCTCAAAATTTGATTCGTCGGACCACACAACATTTGCCCAATTCTTCTCTGTAAAGTGTTGGTATTTTATAGCCCATTCCAAACGAGACTTTTTATTTTTTTCTGAAAGCCAAGGCTTCTTTCTTGTTTTACAGCCTTTCAAGCCAGCTTCATTAAGTCTTCTTCTGGTCGTTCTGGCACTGATCGGTCTCCCGATTTCCTCGGATAAACTGGCAACGAGCTCGCAGGAAATTTTCTTTCGATTTTTAAGTGACTCTCGAATTAAATTTCGATCTTCACGGTCCGAAGTTATCCGTTTTCTACCTGATCTTCTTCGGCTCGTATGTGATCCAGTATCCGCGTAACGTTTCAAGGCAGATTGCACCGCACATCGCGAACATTCAATATTTTTGGCTATTTCTGTCTGTGTGTTGCCTTGTTCGTGCAAGAACTGAATTCGTAAACGTAAATGCTCACTAAGTTCGTTCTTTTTAGGAATTTTTACAGCAAAAATGACGATATTCAAAATTATAATGAAATAAACATTATACTGGAAAGATCGTTCTTACTACAAGCGCTTATACAAGACTGACTACCTATTCACGGAAGCACAATTGCCACATGTTTTACAACCGCTGTAAAGTACTGTGCATTATTTAAATTATCAAATCAAGTTTTCTTGCCAGATGAAAATTATGAAAATTAATTAAAATTGTGTAACTGGCAGTATAGAAAGTGCTAAAAAAGAGTTTATACATGTATTTCGGCCTTATTGGGCTTCATCAGAACTCTGTACCTTAAAAAATTTTAGTTTATTGAAAAATTTAGAAAAACTTACCCCTTTTTTTGAATTTCTAAAATCCCAAAACACTTGTGTTTTAGAAATTCAAAAAAAGGGGTAAGTTTTTCTAAATTTTTCAATAAACTAAAATTTTTTAAGGTACAGAGTTCTGATGAAGCCCAATAAGGCCGAAATACATGTATAAACTCTTTCTTAGCACTTTCTATACTGCCAGTTACACAATTTTAATTAATTTTCATTTAAATTATCGTTTATTATTGCCGACTATACGTATGATAATAAAATTCTAAAGATTTCTGAATAATATTTTCGGAGATAAATTAGAAAATTATGGGTGCCTAATACTTTTGGCCAAGCCTATACAATGTGGAAATCGATTTGTGATACACAGCGAGCTATGGGACACAAATCACTTTCCAAATTGTACATTGGATTTTTTCCTAAATTCATATAACCATTAATGTGAATATGTTTTTTTTTTTTTTTTTTTAGTTAACGTACTAAAGATAAAAAATGTTTCACATAATACTAATTGCCATTTAAAATGGTGCTTAAAGCAAGGCCAATTTAATTGCCAATTTTTTCCTCATTAAAACCTTTGCATTTACATAGCAAGCTCCCTATACTGTCCAATCCGATTTATACGTATATCCTATGTGCATTACCCGAGGTGCCGTTGTTACATGCCACACCACATTAATTTGACCCTGACCATACGGAGGTCATGTATGTTAAATGGCAGTTAATCCTCCCCTGTTCATATTAGACACTTCCTACGTGCACGTTACGTAGCTAATTTATTTTAAGTGCCTGTTGTGTGTTGCCATGCAGTGCACTCTTTATCTTCGTTATCGAACGTGCGATCACTTGACAATTTCTGCACAATTACCACGCGATTAGCGAAACGAAACTAATAGAGGAGGAGCGGAGCAGCAGCAAAACGTGTGAAAACGTAATGTGACGAGTTTCACCATCGCATTCAATTACTTTAATAGAGTCACAAGTTTCGAAATAATTTGGGTTTTTTGCGGCGACCGTATTCTCCACGAGAGAAAATTGGTTTGCTAATTAAAACGTAACTGGATACTCTTATCTTGGTTCGGGCACTCACCCCCTCAAAAAAATAAATAAACATGACAGTATCAGAATTTATAATACAGGAACGTATAAATTAAACCTGAAAGAAAAAGTTAATTCGTAAGCTTAATTACAGAACGAATTCCATTACATATTCCTTTTTCATGCTTCAACCTATCAATTGAATTATTCTTATCAGCAGTTGCTGACATTTGTAGATTGAATCCTTTTTGTGACTGTAAATCTACGGCACTGATGTTTAGTGTCATCCTGTATAGTATAACTACTATAATTATTTTTGAAATCGTCTGCTGTTTGTGTTTGGTTCGTCTTTTTGAACTCATTATCCGAAGCAGGGGCAAGCAGACATGATCCCTGTTTGTAACTTATTAAAGAGATCGCTAATAACCAGACCTCGGACGTTTCAGTCCTCGTACCGCGTAACCATGGCAGCACTCCGAAATGTCCGAAGTCTGCTAATAACACAAGCCTTGTTAATTCAAATTTAAATCAAAATACTTCCCTTAACAATAGAAAAGGAAACGCAATCAAATGTTACCCATAATCAAACAAAATCTTTGTCGTTGTAAAAACTGTAATTCTTGGTAAATGTGGAACTAAATGGTTTAATGTTTCGTCCAATGTTTAATTTAATCGGCGGCAATAAACAAAAACGTAGTTGCAAAACTTTCAAGGTTGCAAACCTGATAACTACGCAATAATCAAACAGGATTCCGTGATTCCCATTGGACAGCGGAATTTGTTGACATTAAATAAATTTTGAAAGCGGCACCAGTTTGTTAGCAAAACAAACTCGGCTAAAGCAAAAACAAACAGTAGGAATTCCTTCGAATTATAATTGCACAAAACACGTGACTTCAATACACTTTGCATTTTGTTTTGCTCGCGATCAGCCTTGCAAATAGTTAGATTACTCACAGAAAATGACCAAGTATGTGCAACGTTGAAAAACGCTTCCTATCCATATACTTGGTATGTTGTTAATCGTGTACTGATAAAAAAGTGATAGATAAATTGTAAACACGATTTTGACTGACTAACATATACCGTATTCCGAAACAGTTCCTGTATAACGGCATCCGCATAATACTCACGATTTTTTCCGCATGAAATAATAATAAAATAAATATTCATAAACCTGATTTATAACGCAGCAAGGACGCAATTCGAATTTCAAAATCCACATGGCATTTTTTAAATACCCCACGGAGCCCACACACATAAACTAAATTATTTATCAAACATCACCAATTACTGTTGCAACATTCCAAAATAAGCGAAGCTGCAGATTGCCACTAGCAAGATTTAATATTAATACACGCGGCAACCTTGGGCGCTCAAAAAAAAAATACCAAACAACACCTTGACAGCTACGGATTGAATACAAAGCAAACAAAAATATCTCTAACAGTAAAAGCTCGAGAGTGTTGGTAAAAATATAATCAGTTGCAGCAAGAGCTGACCTTGCCTTTAAACGCAACCTTGATCCAATAAAAACCGCCATTTCTTGACCTAAAAACTAACGGCTCTGGCTGGCACTTACAAAAAAACAAATGTTACAAATTTAGTTTATTGCAAAACAATTTCCGTCGTTAAATCAAATCGAGCTTTGCACGGAGATACTTCTGAAGATGAAAGGCAAAACTTACATAAAATCACAAAGCGTTTGTTACTAATTTTGTTACCCCAAGTTAATAAGTGGCCAAGAAAGAAGATAATAGCTGTCGAGTAATATCTACAAGTGTCCCAAAAATTGCTTATATGTGGAATCAGTATGTACCATGGTGCTCACTTAAAACGAAACACCTGCATGCAATGAATTTAAAATAAAATCAACGAAAAGGTAAGGAAAACAAAGGACAATCGTCTTGACCTAATAAAATTTTGAAAGTGCTTAAGAGGAAAATATGAAAAAAAAAAACAAAAGAAAACTAGTTTTAGTTTAAAAATTAAGAAAAAACAAAACAGAACCAGTTTAAAAATTAAGAAAAAACAAAACAGAACCAGTTCAAAAATTAAGAAAATGAAAGAATCGTGGCGTACTCAAATTTAAAAAAAGAATCAAAGAAAAGGTAAAGGAGAACAAAAGACGATCGTTCTTGTCCTAATAGAGTTTTAAAATATTGAAAAAGAAAACAAGAAACAACAAAAGAAAATCAGTTCAGAAATGAAGGAAAATGAAAGAATCGTGGCGTAATGAAATTTAAAAAAGAAATCAAAGAAAAGATAATGGAAAACAAAAGACGATCGTCTTGGCCTAATAGAATTTTAAATTCTTTAAGAAGGAAACAAGAAAAACAAAAGAAAACTAGTTCACCAATGAAGGAAAATGTAATGAAATTTAAAAAAAAAATCAAAGAAAAGGTAAAGGTGTAATGAAATTTTTAAAAAAGGTAAAAGAAAACAAAACACAATCGTCTCGGCCTAATAAAATTTTAAAATCTTTAATAAGAAAACAAGAAAGAAACAAAAGAAAACTAGTTCATAAATGAAGGAAAATGTAATTAAATTTTAAAAAAAATCAAAGAAAAGGTAAAGGAAAACAAAAGACGATCGTCTTGGCCTAATAGAATTTTAAAACATTTAAAGAGAAAACGAGAAACAATGAAAGAAAACCAATTCAGATATGAAGGAAAATGAAAGAATCCTGGCGTAATCAAATTAAAAAAAAAACAGTCAAAGAAAAATTAAAGAAAGATAAATGTCAATCGTCTTGGCCTAATAGGATTTTAAAATATCGAAAAAGAAAACAAAAAAAAAACGAAAGGAAACTAGCTCAAGAATGGAGGAAGATAAAAGACAATCGTAGTCCAATCAAATTTTAAAAAAATTCAAAAAAAGAGCAAAGCAAAACTAAAAGCAAGTTGAACAATGACGGAAAACAAACGACAACCATCCTAGTCTAATATTCTAAAAATTAAAAAGAAAACAAAAGAAAAACAGTTAAAAAATTAAGAAAAAATGAAGAATCGGGGCGTACTCAAAAAAAATCAAAGAAAAGGTAAAGGAAAATAAAAGGCGATCGTCTTTGCCTAATAGAATTTTAAAATATTTAAAAAAAAAACAAGAGACAACAAAAGAAAAATCAGTTCAGAAATGAAGGAAAACGAAAGAATCGTGGCGTAATCGAATTTAAAATAAAATCAACGAAAAGGTAAGGAAAACAAAGGACAATCGTCTTGGCCTAATAGGATTCTAAAATATCGAAAAAGAAAACAAAAAAAAAACGAAAGGAAACTAGCTCAAGTTAAACCTAAAACTGCTACTAGTTGAGATGCGGCTTTAATCGTTAATCGCCCTTGAGGAAATTTTTTAAGCTTCTACAAGGCTTGACCTTAATATTGATCTAAGAAATTTTGACGATGGTAGGATTGGTAGATCAACAAAGGACTTATGGGCAAATTCGTACTCTTTTTAACAAAACCTACCCCAATTGGACTCCACTATCGCGGTCTACTGTTATTCATTTGGTTAAACCTAAAACTGCTACTATTTGAGATGCGCCCTTGAGGAAATTTCTTAAGCTTCTACAAGACTTCACCATAATATTGATCTAAGGTCTGTTAGGTATTACTTAAAAAAGAAAAAAAATTGGCAAAAGTTGAGAAATAACCATAAATTGATCAACAGTATGTTAGAAGTTTACTTAAAAAAAGAAAATTTTCTTCTCGTACATGAGGACGACTTTGACAGGAGACCACAATTCTGTGAAACAATAACAAATGAAGTAGTACATTCGTGTTGAGCTCTTTTTCGAGAAGGCTTGGATAATGTCTGGCGTACTACTTTTCACTGCAGATGGATAGGAAGAAGAGGCAAGATATAACGTCCTGCGAACCCACCAGACCTTACGTCACTTGACTTTTATTTATGGGGTCTCCTTTAAAGCACGACCTACAAAATTCCACCAAATAATTAGATTTAAAAGCTAGAATTAGAGCAGAAGTGGAAAGAATCACACAGTATACATTTTCGGGATCAGTTGAGACATTGTTTGGTAGCACTTATGCTGGGAACAAATTGAAACCATCCCCTCTTTGAATTGCTACAAGGACCACGAAATTGCCAAATTAAAAACAAATCTACCGAAATTTTTGTACTTTTCTGAAATAGATTTTAGATTAAGACCAAGTTCCCGTTTATTCTGCTAGATTAATCTAGTAGTACCCTCATCGCGGTTTACAACTAATGATTCAGTTTCTATTAAATTTCGTTTCGTTAACTCGAGAAATATTCAACCGGCATATTTTAAAACTAATCGTAAGGTGACGATAAGTTTAAAATATTGCAGAAAGCGTTTCTGCCAACAAAAGGATCTTGTTCCAATTTTGCTCCCGAAATTATTGAAATCCTGCCAGAACACTCAACTTCTAAACCGAGCTTTCGTTTCTTAAATTTCGCGAACCATATTTGCACTGTGCACACATTCATTCCATAAACCCACAGTGTTAGCAGACGAATTATTTCCTTTCAAAAATATATGTATATAACAATGCCTGATATGGGGACCTTATCCAGCGACATCTCTGTGGTTTACAAATAGAGCAAATTAAAACGTGCACAGTAAAAAGTATGGTGGACAATAACAACTACATCCCGTCATTGATTTTCTTAGAAATCAAATTCACAATCGATTTATTAGGCAAGTAGAATTTCGGAAAGTTTTAATCAATTCATTCAAAAACCAAAAGACCAATATTTCCATGTCGAAGGCACTTAATTAGATGCGAATCCGACAAACACTTTCGAAGGTAAACATTTTGAATAATTCATTACGTAAGACAGGCGAAAATTTCCCAAGACGGATCGTGACTCACCTTAAAATTACAACGCAGACGCTTATTAAATCGAAGCTTCCCATTCACAACGACGCATTTATGACGGGAAAACAATGCTCGTCTTTTTCTGCATACTTCATTACGCAAGGGAAAATTAATCTCCGCTTCGATATACTATTTAGGGTAAGCTCGCAGGATTCTTTTGGACTTCAAACAATCGCATTCCGTAACAATGCTTCTCAGGGTGCACGAGGAAATTGTGTTAGATAAGCGAGATTGTCTGCAGATTATGCAACGAAAGCAACGGACCTCTTGAGGAGGAAGTTGTAAAATGAGCGCTGGGCCTGGGAAAATACGCAAGGCTGGAATAATTAGCAAGACGAAACGCACGAACAAAATAACTTTGTACTTTTCACCTTCTATTCAAATGACATTACTCAATTGACACGTTCCGAGAATATGTCGTAATGCGAAAATTGCCTTTTCATTTTCATACTTTGAGCAACAATCACTATGCGATGAATTTTTACTTTGTTGTTCTAAATTAGGATATTCAAAGAATGTTGTTACAAAAAAAAAGGAGACAGTGAAATGAGGTCTTTGAGAAATTCTGTGTTTATGTAAGAGCAGACTTTGCTGCTGGTCTTAATATGGTTATGTATATTTCTATGCGCGATTTTCACAAAATAAATACAATGACTTCTTTGGTGACGCATCAATTATACAAACCCACACAAATGCCAACATTAATTTTAATTTCGCCGGTCAGAATAATTGAACAATATTAGATATTGTGCACATACCACTTGGAAAAGATCCATTTACGCCTACTGGGAGGAGGAGATCGACTTCAGTTAAACGACACTTAGCTGGGTTAGTGAACTAAGTGCACACATTCCTTTTCGCTGGCTTACCAAGTTAAATATAAAAGTCCCCGTTCCAATTGTTAAAAATAGCAGGGGCGTCGATTTTCGAATTACCGTTTAGTGTTCGTTTCAGGACCGATTCGTAAAATTAGTAAATTCAAGGCACATACAATCCCAATCTCGCCGCAAAACATGTTTGAATCTCCCATCTCTAAATTTAAGACGGCTTCCACAAATAGCCGTCGACCGTGACCCCCATCAGTCTGCGTTCTATCCCGAAGCTTTTTGATTTATAACAAAAATCCGTTTCCGCATCAACCAGGGAACGGAAAGCCGATAAGCGGCGGGTTTTACTTACATATAAAGCCGTGATAAGGTAAAACACGGTCGAAAGTAAATTCGAATTCCGGCGAGCGATAAATATACGTAAATACAACAGCAAATTGCTGGGTTATCGTTCGTCGGCCTTCTGGGAGAATTCGGAATGCCAAATTAATGGGGAAGTTCCTCGGTAGCCCCGCCACCAGTTTTGTGATAGCCACTGAGATATGATTTGAGTTATACATAAAATTTATTCTCACTAAATGAAACGAAATGATTCTCCTCTACTTACACTTGGAATTTTTGCACGTGTAAATTTTCCTGTGCCGCTCTAATCTTTTTGAATTAGCTACTTCTATCAATAAATATCATAAATCAGGCACACTGACAATTATTACAATTTGCTATTGAAGAAACTGCCTTGCACCAACACGTTCGCGAAATTGTCGAGAATTTCCACAGAACGGGAAGCGGGATGAAGGGGAAATCCAATGGAAGGCCGCAAACTGACAAAATGTCGTCGAACAAGTGAAAGCGCATTTCTGAACACGTCCCAAATGAATGTGTTCCACATCACCGTTAGGGTACCCGTATCCCGCCGTATAATCTAATCATAGAGTAACTGTATCCCGCCGTAGAATCATCAGGTAACTGTATCCCGCCGTAGAATCATAGGGTAACTGTATCCCGCCAATATTACTCCACGATACAATCAATGGTCAACGATGTAAGGAACAATAATTGACCCCATTTTTAAAGCAAGTGCATCCCGATGAATTTGTAAATGGTTACTTTCGGCAAGATGGAGCAACAGCTCACCCACCCTACTCGAAAACATTTACAATTTCTCGAAAAGTTTTTTCCTGGCCGAGTTGTAAACAGGGAAACTTGGTCAGCAAGATCACCAGACCTCACCCCGTTAGACTTCTGTATATTTGGCTTTCTTAAAAATGAGGTCTACAGAGAAAGATTTAATAATCTGTAAGAACTGATGGCAAGGATTACATTAAAATGCAACGAGATGACACCGGGTGTATTGCAGCACATTTTTAATAACGTGGAACGTCGTGCATACACAAAACGGTGGCCACTTCCGACATTTTCTGGCTTTCCTTTCATTGCAATCTCAACTTTGCATTCGTATCATCCCTTCGCAATAAATTGCATTTCGAATTTTGATGTGTATTTCTTATTTTCGTACTTTTTCAAGGGTAATGCAAAGGTAACTGATGAAAACCATTTTGTTCCTTTTGTATCCTGATCCATCAACAGAAGCATGAACTTTAACAAATCGGCAGACGGATTTAATACTTCAAACGTAACAGTTATTGAAAAGCACGATGAGATCGTAGGTAATAAACGAGTTATGGAGATGGGTATAAAAATCGAAACGACCATGGAAGTTGATTCCAACGAGAAACTGAAAACGAACTCCTATGAGGGTAGTGACAATGGGGTTGAGGTGTTGGAAACCACCGAAAACTGTGCTCTGCAGAGAACATTAAGTGCGAACAGTGGAGACGTTCAGGACTTTCGGATAATCACTCCGGCGTAATCGTACGACTCGCCAATCATCAGCTGCTGTTCAAATTACGACGAAGCTTACAATTTGTTGGCAAGAAGAAACTCGACGCTTTTTGAAGACTATAAGCTGAAGAACGGCGATGGAACCAGCGAAGGTGGAAGCGAGAGCTCGTCGGTCACTTCCGCAAGAGATATGAAACGCATAAATAACGGCACGAAGAAAAAAATAGCCGCTTCGTCCGATAAAATGAAAAACTTATCTTCTGCGACGTCAAGCAGATTAAGAATCAAACCATCGACGACACAAAGAAGCGCCCCTACCACACCTATCAAATTAAAATCAAGCGAAAAGGCTGTAATCAAGACAAGTACGAGTAGCACCAAAGCAAACACTGTGCGAAGCAAACAGCCCACCGACAACTTAACCCTAAATTTAATTCGAAAAGATTTGAAGAAGTCTTTGATGAATGCGCCTACAAAAACATCGTCGCAAATAACTCCGACCGATGATGGCAGGTGGCCTTCAGTGAACAGCAAACCAGCCCCATTACTCACTAGGTCTCTCAGAGGTGAGCTATCAAATGAAACCTCCATTAAATTTCGTAGTTTGCAAAGTAGTGAGGCCACGAACACGCTCGAAAAGTACGGCGAAAAGAATCGGTCAATAGCATAAAAGATTTGCAGAACAAGGAACCGAACAGTAAAGACAACAGTGCGTCGAGAGCATCACTACTGAGCAAACGAAGTTCCAGAGAGGGGGGGCTCCAGTCAAAACACTGCCACCGTACCCCAGAAAAAAGTGTCCCGAAAACCAAAATCTATAACGAGATCAGCGTGCAAACGGCGTTAATCCTGAGTGACACTGAAAAAGCGCTTGGTGGACTTTTAGTGAGTGCGGTGAATTCCCGGGATATTGAAAAGGGCGTAAAGAAACTGTAGGTTGACGTGGGAAATATCAAAGAACGAAAACTGCGGGCACAGTTTACGAACCTCAATACGAAGCATCAGCTTTTGTTGAAGAAAGTTCGAAGAAGAAAAAGAGACACCGAACAAAAATGAAACGACGCTAATTTGAAGAAGACCGGATTGAAGGAAGAGTTGAGGCAAAACACGGAGAGAGCGTTAGCTATTTTAGGAGGAGACGAAGACAGGGAAATGACGATAGGGATTGTTTTCTGCGGTGCACTTATCAAGTGATCCAATTGAAAGTCATCCTCAAGTCGCAGTTAGTATCAGAAAATGTAGAAAATCGTTAGCTTATTCACCACGTTACCATATAACGGATAGATAGAAGGAAGGTCTGAGGATCAGTCCTCAAAAAACCACCATTGTGCCATTCACTCGAAGGCGAAACCTAGAGGGTTTAGGTCCTCTGCGTCTTGTGCAAATGAGATAGCCTTGTCGGGGGAGGTAAAGTACCTTGGAGTGGTTTTTGATTCCAAACTTACCTGGAACCAACACTTAGACAAGGTAATTAGGCGATCGATGACCACTTTCGCGGTGGCCAGACGAGCCTATGATAGTACGTGGGGATTAAAACCAAGAATGGTACATTGGATGTTAACCAGAATGATTAGACCCACAATAACCTATGCGGCCTCGGTATGGTGGCCCAAGGTCAAGCAGGAAACCAACAAACTTAGACTGAGTAAGGTCCAAAGACTTGCTTGCCTAAGCATTATGGGGCGATGAGCAAAACGCCCACCGCTGCAATGGAAGCTCTTCTAGACCTCCCTCCCTTACACATTGTGATAATGGGAGAGGCCACAGATTGCAGTATTCATGTCACCCACTTAATATAAGCACGGGTCATACAAGTATCGTTGGTAGCATAAGGGGTCCTCTACTCGATATGAGGACGGACTATATGGCCCCCAAAGGTAACACAAACCTGCTCTTCAAGATACAAATTAATGAATCTGCTCAGCATTGGGAACTTGAACAGAACTTTCCTTCTGAAAGTTTGATCTGGTATACGGACGGCTCCAGAACTGAGACTGGTACTGGGTCTGGAATATACGGACATAGACCAAAGGAAAAATTATGCTTCCCTCTGGAACAATTTGCTTCAGTATTCCAAACTGAAATATACGCCATACTACAATGTGCGCGGGAAAATAAAAGGAGGGCTTACACAAATAAGCGGATCTTCATCCTAACCGATAGCCAGGCGGCTTTGAAGGCTTTGGTGAGCCCAAAGATCTTTTCCAAACTGGTGTGGGAATGTTTAAGTGAGCTCAATGACCTTGCGGAATACAACTGCGTCACGCTGGTGTGGGTGCCAGGTCATCGGGGAATTATCGGCAATGAACGGGCCGATGAACTAGCCAGGCAGGGTGCGGGTATGGCATATTTTGGCCCTGAACCTGTCCTAGGCATCACCAAAATCGCTATTCGCGGCTTTATTAGTGACTGGATAAGCGAGGAACATAACAGATACTGGCTGAACAGGCCAGGACATCGCCATAACAAGACCTTGGTTAGAGGACCCTGCAAAAAGAGAGCTGCAGAAATTTTGCTTTTAAGCAGGGCGCAACTCAAGATCATCACGGGGTTGCTAACAGGACACCTGACTGTTAAGAAGCATCTGTGGAGGATCGACAAATTCAATGGGGATCTAAATTGCAGACTCTGCAATGGAGAACCAGAGACAGCAATGCACATTCTGTGTAGATGTGATGCGCTGGCAGATCGCCAGATTCGGACATCTTATGATAGTTCCCGAAGATTTCAACACGCAATCAGTGAAAAACCTGCACCAGTTGGTGCAGGGGACATGCCTCACTGAATGGCTGCGGTAAAAGAACCAGGGCGAGCACAATAAGCCTAAATGGCTGCGGTGCCTCCGGTGCATTCTCTGCGGACGGGTTCTGGTCAAAAAAAAAAAAACATAGAAAAGTATGTGGCCAGAGTACTGGAAAACATTTCAGAAAACGAGTTCCACGGCCTTCATCTTTGTGACTTCTGGTGGCCATCACGTCATTGTCGACCGTTTCGTCCTTTGTGACAGAAAGACTCAGAAATGCTGTTCCTCCTGCGCGTCGTCACTACTGATAATATCATTGTTGCTGGTTTGAAGAAGATCAGCATCGACGACAACTAGAAGAATGGCAGAAGGAACAGCCCTGAGGAATCCCTTTGTAACAGAACAAAAGTAAATGACGCGGTGCTCCTGGAAATCACAAAGAAGAGTTTCACAAGTCTAATTAAGTATATCACGACCAAGAAGAGTATATTTTGATATTGGGGTACCGCCTCCCTTATTTTCGTAGAGTGAGAATCCACTGTGTATTTTTCATGATTGCCAACTTGAATCTTTTAGGCTTTAATAGTTTAAAAGTTCGATTCATTTAAAATAACAGTTTTATAAAGATTTGAAGGGATGGAGAAAAGTGAGCTTCAAGTACCTCCATAAGAAAGCTTTAACGTCCAAAGAAATTCATGAAGATATTGTGATGGTGCTGATTCGTATCGGACGGTGAAGTATTGGTCACTGGTCGTCCAGTCAAGAAAATGTTGATCCTATGTATGACTTGTTTAAAGAAGATCGTCACTTGGTCACCAGGTGTTTTTTAGCAGAAATAATAGGCATATCAGATTGGAACCAAAATAAGTGACTTTGGAATTCCACAAGGTATCAGTAAGTTGGGTTGATACTTGAACAAAAACGAGATGGAGCGAATTTGGCTTTTCTTGCCCAAAGTCGAAGTCGTATTGTCAACTTCGATCCCGATTTTAAATTACAAAGCAGGAGGAATGGTGAACACCACCTCGGAAATTTAGGGTCAAGTCTTCAGCGGGCAGGATTTTAACATGGGTAAAGCAAAGGTGTTTCACTCTACGTCATAGAAAAAATATAAAGCCCACTGTAAACCTACATGACCACCGGTTGAAAGCCAATGATTTAATGAAATATTTTAAGAGAACATGTTTCTACTGCTTCTCTACGTACTAAACACACTTAAACATAAATAAATTCAGTACCTGAATCTTAATTATTTTCTTAGCATAAAATCTAAAACTCTTTCCTATCTGAATACGATACATGATACGTATTACATTACGACGAGTAAAAGCCCAGCAAATCCTGTACATACAAGAGAATTTTCAATGTTATCAAAACCGATAACAAATTCGATATTTCAAACATAAGGGATATTGTATTATTATTACTTTGTATCTGTACGTCTTGTTTACACAGCGAATTCTGATATCGTGACATTTTTAAAAGCTTTAAATCGAAAACAGTAGTTCAACCGTGGGATATAATATTTGATTGACGAAAATGTCATTTGTCCGTTAGGTATTACTATGATTTATGTTTATTGTAGTTATGTTATGTAATATAGTAGTTATGTTTAAATGTTTTTAATAGAATCACAGCTCTTTGAATTGCTACAGTCGTTTCGTTTTGAGTGAGGCACGAAGGTACGTGGAATTTTCGTACACGCTCACAAACTTGTACGTCCGTTTGGATCTCACTTTACTATGCACAGAAAAAATTTAAGATTTCATTCATAATAAAGGATTTCAAGATAATGTTTAAACTAATTTAACTGTGAAATTCTTTAATCTTGGCAGTGAATGTTAGTGAAAACCAACCCCCTTGTTATTAAATATTTTCATGCACTTCCCGAGAATGGTTTACCTGTTGAATATTTTATAAATTATTCAGGTATAGGATGTACTGGGAGGAAATTAATGTAAAAGCTTTCAATGGCATTCAAATAATATATGTACATTTACAACGCGCGTTGAATATTCATGTATGAGTTATTTATCAGGAGCGCAAAGTACTCCGCTAATATGCATGCATGAAACCACGTTTTTATCCAACATTAGCATAACATTAGGGAAATCACATGCGTGTGCAGTAATCGTTTTCATCATTTGTGCGGCGTAATTATGATTTTTTAGTTCTTAATTTTTCGAGTGTTTGGAGGCGCCACAGTCGAGAACCATTAAGCGCCTTGATAATGTCTCTTTCTGGCCACTAGCTTTATGACTAATGAAAATACCATCAAACTTGATAGCATTTATGACTTTTTTATTTATATCATTTATAGAATTCATGTAATTTACAACCGCAAGAGCTGCTGCACGTACTCGTAAACCGCTTCATCCCATAGTTTATTCGACGGGTCCAAACGGGTTTTCAAGAACTCGTTTCGTCAATACCCCCTCAACATTTTTATGTTCGATTTCAATTTTTAAACAAACACGTGCACCGTACGCACATATACACAAAACCAACGCACGGAAAAACTCAAAACAATAAAACCATTAATCTAGAAAATCGCTCTATAAAAACACTTCCTGTGCTTCGGATTTAAATTCTGTAAACATAATGGGTAAACTGGATGAGGCTATTTCGCTTCAATAATCATCGGGGTCGTTAATACCTACGCCAATTTCAATGATTCATTCGTTTCGTCATCCATTCACTCATTCTAGTAAGCAGCATTGACTGGTTTTAATCAAACATAGGCCGGTGTCGTAATTAATTAGAACCTGCAGCCGTTAAATTTCGCTGACCGCTTACGAGGTTGTTATTCAAGTAAAAACCTTAAGCTGGAAGAATGTTGGTTGGCTCGGTGTGGCAAGCAGCTTCGAGGATTGCTCTCACTGCACGACCCACACGTTTCTTTTTCTTTTTTTATTTTTTTTCGGTGCCTGGTTATAACGAAATTTGTACTAGATTTTTGGTACACCTACGGAAGGCTGGATATTTTATTTAATTATTTTAAAATGTCACGATTATAAAAGTGTAATGTCAAAACGCTCCAAATGGGGATATAATGGTATGCGAGCAACACAAGAACTCACAAGCAAAAGTATTCTAAGAACTTATGTTATTAAATTCTAAAACATTTAACTACAGCAAATTTAATTTACTTTTGGATCATTTACTCCATAAATATTATAATGAAAATAGAAAGTCGAGTGGATTAAAAAAAAAAACAACTACGAAAACGCGGTTAAGTGAAATTAAATGCAATTTACAAGTTGTAAATACAATTTCCAAGTATGTATCATTAGTTTATTCTCGTTTCTATATAATATGGTTGTTTTACTTTCTCTGGTGACAACAATATTTTGTTATTTAACAGCATCGAGTCTTGAAGATAAGTAAATATGAAAATTGTATTTTTTCTCGCACAATAGTTCGCAGCACATAAATTCCAAACATCCTTTATTTTTGACACTCCTGCTAAAAATTGAGTTTAAATAATTAGAAAATGTTTAAGAATTGAAGCCGAGAACTAAAGTTCTATAAAAAGAATGAAATTGCAGGAGTAATAGGTCGAAGATGACAGGAACACAAAAAGGATATCGATGTCCTGACTGACGGCATCATCACGCATCAGCAAATTGTCAACTTTTCGGAAGAGTCAAAACGTTTCTGTTTACTTCATAAAAAGCAATGTAATTTAATACTTTTTTGCCGGATGATGTATTCAAGTTTGCCAAGTCTTTACGCAGCATTGCCATTATATGTATGTGACTTCTGTGAGATTTCGGGAGATAATAATCTCAATGGCCGAAGAAAATATTTCATGTATGTGTCTACATAGCAAAGAACAAAAAAATTAAAAGAAAAATTAAAAACATTGTTAAAAAATTATTTAGAAATAGCATTTCAAAACAAAGAAATTGCATACTTAAGCCCTCAATGCATTTGCGTATTTAAACTTACATGTAATTTGTTAGGTACAGTTACGAAGATTTTACACATAATTTTGTTTCAAAAACTGTAGTATATTCTACGAAAATATGTCAGTAAATTAAGTCCAAATCCAAAAATAAAAGCTTGAAAGGAGCGGGCGACCAGGCGCCAAAGTTCAAGTAAATACACTCCACAACTAAATATACAATACAACTGTTATTTATAGACTCTATAGAATTTTATCGTTTACCGGAAGATGGGAAGACACTATAGATTTTTTTAAAAAGTGCGTTATTAAATTCTTCCTTAAGTTGTGTTTAAGTTCGTTTTATTCTGGACGATTGCATTGTATTTTAACGATGTTACAATTATTTGTTAATTGTTAAGAAACTGTGGTAATGTAATTTTAGTGTCCAGTGAAGTAATTAAAAAAATTGTTATATTAATTTCCAACGAACAAGTATACAGGGTCAGTCACGTAACATGTTACAGTTAACACGAGGGTAAAGCTGAATGTATTGAGAATAAGAAAATCTAGTAGGCCGTGAAAAACAAAACATACAGTGTTATTTAGAGCAACTCTTTATCTGTCTTTTGAAACTTAAATGGAAATGATCCCAGATAAACTCATAATGGAGTGAATATTAAAATTGAAAATTAATAAAACTCATATCTTCTCCATTGGATATATTGATGGAAAGATGAAACAATGAATGAAGTTACGCTACATATATGTTTCGACCTTCTTAACTAAATGGCCATCTTCAGGCTATAAAAACGTGAACGATATAGATATCATTTGGGAATTAGCTAGGCAACTTGATTTTATACATAAATCTGGCCTACTCATTCGAAAATGATTTTCTTGAATTATTTCCTAACCTCTCTGCTAAGATAAATAAACAAAATCCCCCATTTTCTAAAAGAGTGTTTGATATTAATGTAACAGCTTAGAAAGCTGACCTAATAAGGCTTGTTTAGTTTTCTTCTATTTTCATTGTTAACTGAGATACTTATAGAATATCATCCAATTTGGGACACCTATATATTATTTCCTTTTCATATCGTCATTCCCGGATGTAATAATAATTACATACAAGACGATTTCATCTCTTTATACTTCTTATTAATGTATAATCTGTTGTGCTTACATTAAACGGGCCACACAGTTAAGGTTCGAAGAATCTTTCTAAATTTGTTGCATACATGGAAATTTGGATAAAGTCGTCAAATTCCACCTTCACAAATTTCTTTCTAGAGTAGTTCAAAACTCGTCTACCTTTTTTTAATAATAAAGCCCTAAAGGTCCTTGGTTTACACGTCCACCCTGCCTCCTTAACCTTCGGGATCGGAATGTGAAATGACATTACCCGGGTCAAATGGCTAGCCCGTCACTAGATCCTAATTTACCTCTTAAGCAAACTCGGTAATCATATCATCGGCTCTGAAGGGATGTGCGTTCATGCTGGATTGGAGCTCGGGGACAATACCTTAATTTAATAATAATATTCATTAGGGCTTTAACTCTTCAGTATAAATTCAATAGAAAGCTTCTCGTTTTGATTTTGTAACTTTTCAGTTACTTTCATCCAGTAATCCAAAATTCATTAACCGATTAAATTAATCAATACATTTCGTTTTATTATCATTAATATTGTGGGGGCTCGCACGTTGTCCTGCGAACGAAAAAACACGTCATAATGACAGATGATCACAAAACGTCAAAATAACAGTTGTCAGAAACGTCAAAATAACAGTTGTCAGAAACGTCGAGAAATGTCAGAGAGACAAAGCTTCACGTGACATTTGTGTAACAAAGCAACGATGACGATCGCCACAAATATACGAAATTTAGGCCGCCCCTGGACGAATTAAAGTGAAACTGCATTCAATCAAGATTGGCTAAAAAATAAGATCGCATTTTCAAATTTGGTCGCGACTAAGACCCCTCGCGTAAACACAAGACGACTGCTCCTTAACGAATGAGGTACAGCTCTAATCATTGGTGATTAGATTACGCCTTTCAATCAATAAAGCAGAGTTACTTCACCCCGTTACGAAAAAGCTGTGCAGCCTGTTGCCGGGAACACTCATCAAAACCTTCCGTGCAGACGATTGCCAGGAACAACTCACACGACACTTATTGTCGAAAGCACATCTAAAACCACCTGTGCAGCTTATTGTCGGAAGTACACACACAATCTTTCCGTCGGAAACATCCAACGCACACACTCTTATCGAGAGCAACACTTATACTCCACACATCCATCAGCATCATCAAAGCTAGTCGTTGGACAAGAGAACTCAAGCAGACGCAAAATACCCTGAACCTCGTCTTCAACATCGTTATCAGAGACTACGGCTTCCAGTAGCCCACGCTAGGAGAGCAGAGCGTCACACATATTGTCATTTAATGCTTCTATATTGTTCATCCGTTTATTTCTATTTGTTATTGAAGTTTCAAGTTGTGTTGCATAAAAATATATACCAGAACACACGCCCACAATATCAGACTTTAGGATATTTAGGAGCGTTGCCATGGCGACGCAATGCGTGAGCACCTTTCATTAGCTCTCGTATTGCGTAACCATGGCAACGCTCAGAAATGTCCTAAGTCTAATTATTATTCGGGGAAAAATACAATTTGATTAATTTTGTTTTTTTTAACCCAACTCAACTTTACTTGATTTAGGCCCGGCCTTTTCATCTGCCCGTTAAAGTTAATCGGCAAGTAACTTGATTTTTCTGAATGGTTGATTGATTTTTATGAATTGTTTCCATGGTAGTTACTGGTCTGTTAGTTTAACAAGAGATGAAAAAACCGGCCCTTAGACTACAAGGGAGAAGTACCATGAAATTACGTTACATCCTTAAAGGCGATGACTATGACATTAATGAAGTCATTCGTTCTAAAATCTCCTTGAAATGTCGCGTCGTGAGACATTTGTCAAGTTTTGACAAAATACAAGATCGTAGTCATCTCGAAATACCAGGATATCGGAATTACTTCCCCAATAGAAGATGAAGGAAGTCTGTAGAGGTACAGTGGCGATCATATGAATCGAGACCAGTCGAGAATTTTGTAACCCTTACGTCAATAAGGGCACGCTTACCATTTCGGGGGTCTCGATTTACACGATCGCGATTGTACATAAAAGTCAAAAGAAGATTTGAATTGAAGACGATAAGAGCCAGTAGCTTCTAGGTAGGTAGGTAGGTAGATTTTCTTTTTTGGGTTTCTAAAAGCGTTCGAGAATTTTCTAGACTAGATAAACCTTCTACACAATCTAGCCCTGTACTTCCTAGTCGTTCTTCGACAGTTTGCTCCCCCGTAAACCCATAAATTGCTGGCCAAATAAAATGCCCATCATAAAACAAAAATGCGTGACTCTCTTTAATCAAGCGATATGTAGTCTAAATGTCTAAATTCTTTCACATAGTGCGCCGAGGACGTGCCAGAGTGGCGCCACGCCAGGCTAAAACTAATTCAAGGAGCGAAGTGAATTATGACGAACCCCCCCTCGCAGGCCACTCGTTGAGTACGACCAAATCTTTCAGACCACGTCGAAAAATGCCTCCTTCCTGAATGCACATTATTAATTGTGAAGAAAACTAGAAACCCGTTACGGAATTAATTAGAGAATGAATCAATGCACCGCCGTCGTCAGGTATTAGAATTAAAAATAATTGCGAGTTATAGGTTTATGCCGTGAGAAAATTATGCAGCAGTTTCACTCACACCATGGTAATGTAGAGGCGTGGATGTGTTTACGTAATAAAGAAAGTCGTAAAAATTATATATTGGGCTCGTTATACTTAAATTTTGTGATGAAGAGTACAAAAAAGCCTTGGCCAAAAGTATTAGGCACCTTACATTAACTACTATATCATGAAAATCAGTTGGAATGGGATAAAATAAAATTTCCTAGGTACAAAGTAATAACAATTTATTAAAGTAATTAGTATTTTGTTGGGCCACCTCTAGCCTTAATCACTGCAGCTATTCTTTTCGGCAGAGTACTTATAAGTTTATGTTCCTCTGCGGTAATATTATTCCATTCTTTCAATAACACGTTTTTTAAAATTGCTTTAGATGTAATTGGATGCTTTCTAATGTTACGCTTTAGAATCACCCACAAATGTTCTATGGGATTTAGGTCTGGGGATTGTGCAGGCCAATCCAGGAGGTTAATATTGTTTTCTTGAAACCACTTCATGGTAACTGCAGATTTGTGGCAGGGTGCATTATCTTATTGATACAGCATTTCTTCCATATTTGTATCACCAAACATCTTGGAAAATGATTGCCGCAATGTCGTTTCTAATACGTTTATATAAGTGCGGGAGTTCATTCGACCTTCACAAACAAACATTTCGCCTACATTCGACCTTCAGAAACAAACATTTCGCCTACACTGTCGGCTGTCATACAACCCCAGAGCATTACACCGCCTCCCCTGTGTTTCACTGTTGGTACCCGCATTTCGGAAGGTATTTTTCAGCGATTCTCCGCCTGACGTAAGCTACACTAGGAGTTCCAAATACCTTACAATTAATTAAAAAAACGTAGATTTTAAACACACCGTATAACTTTTTACTGGCGAAGTGTAGAAGAAGCAAAGAATTAAAAATTATAGGTGATATAAAGCAAATATTATCTCAAAATTTGATACGTCGGACCACACAACATTTGCCCAATCCTTCTCTGTAAAGTGTTGGTACTTTATAGCCCATTCCAAACGAGACTTTATTTTTTTCTGAAAGTCAAGGCTTCTTTCTTGCTTTACAGCCTTTCAAGCCAGCTTCATTAAGTCTTCTTCTGGTCGTTCTCGCACTGATCAGTCTCCCGATTTCCTAGGATAAACTGGCAGCGAGCTCGGAGGAAGTTTTCTTTCGATTTTTAAGTGACTCTCGAAATAAATTTCGATCCTCACGGTCCGAAGTCTTCCGTTTTCTACCTGATCTTGTTCGGTTCGCATGTGATCCAGTATCCGCGTAACGTTTCAAGGGAGATTGCACCGCACAACGCGAACGCTTAAAACTTTTGGCTAACTTCTGTCTGTGTGTTGCCTTGTTCGTGCAATAACTGAATTCGTAAACGTAAATGCTCACTAAGTTCGTACTTTTTAGGCATTTTTACAGCAGAAATGACGATATTCAAAATTATAATGAAATAAACATTATACTGGAAAGATCGTTCTTATACAATACTGACTACCTATTCACGGAACCACAATTGCGAACTATCATCTGTCACAAGTTTTACAACCGCTGTAAAGTACTGTGTATTATTTGAATTATCGTTTATTGTTGCCGACTATTAGATAATAAAATTCTAAAGATTTTTGAGTAATATTTTCTAAGATAAATTAGAAAATTAAGGGTGCCTAATACTTTTGGCCAAGGCTGTATAAGTACAGAAGTTAGTCTTCGGTAAATACTTCGCTATAGCAACTAGAATTGATTAAAAATTTAATTTATTACTTCTGTTAACTAAGGTGAATATGTAGGGGCACTTTGCAAACTAAAAACGATTCGCAAAATAGAACTTTATAGGCTTAGGCTGCTAAAGTTGAGGAGTGTTATACCTCAACATTATTGCCAAAACAACTCTGTGAAGCAAGAAGCGCATAGTTACAGTATCACGGTGATTTCCTCGACATTGAATTATTTTACTAGGAATTTTCCGCTGCCCAGAAAGTATCACTTTACAGCCTCGGTTCATAAACAACAATCCTGGCAGATTATTTTATTAAATTCAGATTATCCTGGAAATAAAATTGAGTCTTATTTGTATACGTGAGTTAATGAGGCGTACCCTTTTTTTTAAACGCAGTTTACGTAATTCATTATGTTAATTGACAGTTCTTAAACGTTAAAGCAAAAAATATACCGGGCGTAATCATAGTGCACTTAAAATAAATGAATTCGAAAAGAATTACCAACGATGACGGTGGTCACGTTTTCCTTAATCTCTTTGGTGCCATTGCTTCCGACGTTGAGAAAATCCGAAAGTGATAAGGAAGACGCGATGAGCTGCCTCTTCTCCTCGAAATTGAGATAATCAAGGCTGTTACTCCTTTGAGGTGCAACTATCGCCACGGATTTAGTTTTGGTCATGGTGGCGTTACCATTTTTTTCAGGTAGCATTTGCGTTGGCACAATATACACACCACTGATACGTATCGACATATTAGACCGTGGTCAAGGTACGACCAGTCCGACGCATTTTGCACAAGACGGGAGAAAAAAAAATTTAATGCGCAGAAAAAAAACAAAACGATCACACCTGTTGTGCGATAAACATTAAGGAACCCATCTCGCGCACCACCTCAACCAAATAGGGTAAACATTCCGCCGTTTCGAAAATATACACAAAAGAAACAAATGAAAAATATGTGTACGCCAAAAAAAAAAAAAACTGCTACATTTTATAAACTGCGAATTATTGTACACATACACAACCGCGAGTCGTCGTCGGAGAACACATTCGACGTACACTTGTCTCGTTTCGTCGTTCGTACTGAACGAACGCTGGCTGTTCCACGAACATAACCGATTCCTATCCCCCTAAATAATATCGTAGCAACACATGGAAGATCAACTGTCCTATTTCACTTTCATTCGGATGTTATTGCTGGCGCTAGAAGGAGACGATGCGAAACCAACGTAACCGGATACACTTGACACCAGACGAAGTAACTATGGTGATGGTGCATGGACATTACGACTCACCCCTCGTGATTCTCTATGCATTCATCCCCTAGCGAAGGTATTTTTAGGCCGCATTTTGCACCTGACCGTAAAAATTCCGATGGATTCGTAGCCTAAAGGATTACGTAACATTTGCGAAAATAATTAGCAACAACATTCCAACTCGTTAACGTAACATATTTTTCACATTTGGTCACAATACACATATTTTCAAAAAAAAAAAACAAACAACTTTGCAAGTTATTGTTACTTTAAACGTCAATGGATTAAAAACAGCCTCCAAAAACCGTTAAATTGATAGAAAAATTAACACTTTTATATTAAAGCGACCCAAACAAGGTCGTATTTAAGCATGAACAAACTTTATTCCTGTTTCTTAGTATCGCGTAATTGAAAAAAAAATATTTGGAGAATGACACACGTAGCTACTATGATGCTCACTTAAAACGATACTCCTGCTTATCTTTATCAAGTTTCATTTGTTTTGTTACTAATGACGTTCTAATGTCAACGCTGCCTACTCAGAAGTTACGGCCTACTTTGAACCAAATCATTTTATTATTTGATCTCACGGTGGAAAGGAAAATTCCAAACACACTTTTTAAAATGCTCAATGAACTATACATATACATTTGTAAGTATACAGATGACTTTGCAACCTTAAAAATGATTTAAACCAAAGACAAATTAAAGTTTCCTTGTATTTGAAAAATGTGTTCAAGTTTATTATTACTGGACCGAAGAAGCTGGACACCCTGTAAAGTGGAAACTAATTTTGTAGTACAGAGCTTTTATACTTAAAACCCTCGTTTGAATTTTTTGTTGAGTATTTTACTCCACAATACTCGATGGGCTCACGGTATACAGGGTGACTGACAACTATTCGTAACGCATAAGAGAATGTCATAGATTAAAAAATTCACAGTACAATTTGGGAATATCTTGTGTGCTAGTATTAATAGCTATGCTAATTTATATATTTTTGAGAAGAAGATAGGGTGCTTGATAGAATTTTGCCAGAGGTATTAGCTCACCTAGTTACTGCCCTGTTTCTATGACATATATACAGTCATGTGCATGTATAACGAACCTCAAGGAGCTGCTAGGACAGGTTCGTTACGACCGAAGTTCGTTATAAATGATGGGTCATTATGGTCACCATGCTTTAGTTCGTATTTCTCAAATTAATTCGTTATACGTATAAAAATGAACTTACATGAAATATACGTCAATGCACAACATTAGAGTAGGTGCATAGTAATAAACAAATGATAAAAATGAATCACAAGAATTCAACTTATTAAAATTATCGCCTAGTCTATACAGGGTGACTGACACTGTTCCGCCAAAAGAAAAAAAAACGCGTAAGAGAATGAGTGTCACATATTAAACAATTCACAATACAATTTGGGAATATCTTATATGCTAGTGTTAGTAGTTGTGCCAATTTGATTGTTTTTGAGAAGAAAATAGGGTGCTTGATAGAATTTTGCCAGAGGTATTAGCTCGCCTAGTTACTGCCCTGTTTCTAAGACATATATACAGTCATATGCGTGTACAACGAACCTCAAGGTGCTGCTAGGACAGAACGAAATTCGTGATGGGTCATTATGGTCACCTACTTTAGTTCGTATTTCTCAAATTGGCTCGTTATACGTATAAAAATGAACGTACATGAAATATACGTCAATGCACAACATAAGAGTAGGTACGTAGTAATAAACAAATGATAAAAATGAATCAACAGAATTCAACTTATTAAAATTATCGCCTGGTCTATACAGAGTGACTGACAATTGTTTCGCCAAAAAAAAAAAAAAAACGCGTATGAGAATGGATGTCGCATATTACCGTGTACGAAATACGACGCCACGTTCTATAAACGCGGCAGTAAAATAGGACTATAAGGCTTTTTATTGACTACTCGGTTGCACTCAGTGCGACCTTGACACACATCTCAATTCGTTTTGTTACACGTTTAACAACTGGGAACGGAAATCTGAGTTGTTTCTTTTACGAGACGTAATTATTAGTTATTTCTAAAATAATTGAAATCGCGTATGAAAAAAGGCTAACAAATTCGCAAATAGTCGAAGGGGTAAGGGGTTTTATGATAAAATACTTAATAACTAATTTATTTTTCGCTTAATAAATTATGAACTAAGGTGTTATGTCCTTCTAATTTGCCAAAATATAAGATAAGGTAATATCACTATCTGCAGTTAAAATTCATAGTACAGAACAAAACAAAAGTTATATGATAAAAAAAGTATCATCAAAGCAAAATGTTTGAATGTAAATTACTCAAAATTAGGTTTTCGTGACCATCTTAATCCATTTACCGCTTCAATTGTTTGCTAATTCTTGCGGATTATTAACTAGAACGGAATTTACCAGCTGCTTCGTCTACAAAACAAATCGCGAGGATTTAAGTCTGGTAATCGCGAAAGTAAATGCACGTCCCGCAAAAGTCCAATGTTTGAATGAGAAATACTCAAAATTAGGTTTTCTTGACCACCTTAATCCACTTACAGCTTCAATTATTTGTTAATTCTTGCGGGTTATTAACTAGAACGGAATTTACCAGCTGCTTCGTCCACAAAAAAAATCGCGAGGATTTAAGTCTGGTAATCGCGAGGGTAAATGCACGCCCCGTAAAAGTCCAAGTTTGAATGAGAATTACTCAAAATTAGGTTTTCGTGACCACCTTAATCCACTTACCGCTTCAATTGTTTGTTAATTCTTGCGGATTATTAACTAGAACGGAATTTACCGGCTGCTTCGTCCACAAAAAAAATCGCGAGGATTTAAGTCTGGTAATCGCGGGGGTAAATGCACGCCCCGTAAAAGTCCAAGGGCGCACGATGTGTTGTTTATTTTGTTTATGTGTATTAGACAAAGCTCGCCCAATTTCACTCGCATCAGCTGTCGCCATCGGAAACGTAATAAACTTTACAGTTACTATTGTTATGCGTACTTTTGATCAAATCGCGTACGTGAACGCATGCCACAGATTACTAGAAAATGTAAATTGCTGGGGTTGTTTGGAAAACGTGAAACGATTTATTAGACCTCAAATTTATCGCCGACAAGTTTGTTTATTAGGCTATAACTTTAATATGTACAGTTATTTTAAACGTCGGTGGTGATATGCGTAGTTTTTAATCAAATCGCGTAAACGAATAAATCAACGGATTACGGGGTCATGTTTAAAAAACATCTATGGAACAATTTGTAATTAGTTAAAAATTGAATTCCATGTCGAATAAATTATTCAAATACTTACGATGGAACTAGGAACAATTTACAACCAATGCGCTAAGAACAGAGGATAGAGATTTGCAAACGCGTCTTGAATTTGTTGAACTTTTAATAATAGATTTGTGGTAATAATAATTCGTCACACACGAAGCGAAATTATAATAATTAACAGATTACGAAGGCATGTCAAAAATGTTTAGGTATCTGAATAATCTGCTTTAGGTGGTTTGCATGGATTTATCAAATAAATATTTCGTAATTCGTATTTTAAAGCGTCGGTTGTGAAATTCCACTTAAAAGTCAAGTTCACGATCGATGCCACACCGCCGTGTGCATCGTCATTTTTTTTCATTAATTATTTATTGACCATCGTTCTTATTGTAGGTGTCCTTCGGCGAAACAATTGTCAGTCACCCTGTATAAAAGCTAGGATTAAATTTCTAAAATATTTTTTACAAATAATTTGATTGCGTTACATTACAAACAAGTTCCAATTGTTCAGTTTATTATATATTTTTAATTTAATTACACAAACGTTTTATGTCCCAGGGAGTAAGTAAATGATTTTAACAAAAATTTCGAATAAGGTGATTATATTGATCAAGTAAATAAATGATACTGAATATTCCTCACTTCGAAAGATCCACATGCCTCTGAAAAAGGAGTGTCAATTCCATTAACACTGTCATATGAATTATTAACTTAACGTTTTTCACGAGCAATGTCATTACTGGTGCAGCGTTTGTTCAGAAACTTTACACCTTCACAGAAATGGTAATTTTATTTTGCGATATTTTCAAATTATGTGCACAGTTTGTTACAAGGAAATGTATTCGTTCGTTCCTGAAAAAATTTCCGGTAAGATTAATATACTCCAATGCTTTTCGTTGGGAGGAAAATTGGGGCCTAAATTGGAAACTGAGTTTCCAATAATTTATTCAGAATGTAAGCAACGGGATATTTTACAAGTAGCAATTAAAAACCAAATTTAGAACTCATTCTGAATAATTTATAAGATCGATTTGAACCCAGACAAATTAAGGGCGGAATAAAGCCTGGCTCAATAAAGGACCACGAAAAATAACGTAATGTGATTTCACTTTCCTTTTGGATTTATTCAAAGCAACTTTTCGCAATTAAGATTTATCGCAGATAACTATAACATGTATTTCAATCTTCATACGAAGATACACATACGGATATGTCTACAAACGAATAAACTTCTAGGTATTCCCAGATGTTTATGAGTGACTAAATTTGTTGCTATAAATACTTTGTTTATGCTTTCGTGTATAAAGTTTCATCGTGTGAACCAGCTCAGCAGAGTCGGAAATTATGCAAAACAATTGTTTTTATCCCTCCTTTTTATTTTTCGACATGTCATAAAAGATGGACACTATTTTATAATTCTTTATATAACGTCTATCAGGTATTTTCGTAAAAAAAATCCTCTATAAAGCAATTAATAATTGATTATTTCCAAAATTATGTAAATTTAATATTTTAAATGCGTTAAATGTTAAAGTTTACAACAGACACTCGCATATTTATAACAAACATGCAAGCGTATATAATAAAATTTAATCAAATGAAAGCTCGTAACAAAGTGCAACGTGTAACATGCCTCGACACTTTAGTGGCTTTTGTAAGTACCTACATACAAGTGTTTAATATGTAATGAAATGTAAAATGTGAGAATGAGCTCACAACCAGTGAAAATTCAGCGTACTTAAATTTTTCTAATTTCCTCAAACTCACCATCACTGCCTTGAGAATCACCGAACGTACCTGAAAATAAATGGGATCGTTAATATTTAAAAAAATCATTAAGATGTGCAAGGAGCTCAGCTCGTGCACTTACGTATGTACCGAGGGGCAATTTAGGAGTAATGGAATGTATTAATACAAATTACGAAAATTCTGTTACGTTTTGATGATTACCGAATATACACCAAGCATACGTGTACAATAAAGAATAAATTACGTTTATGGTGGTATTACGCAATAAGAATCAGAGTCCTACAGACGCAAAACATGACCATGAACTAATAACATACAGTTGCACAGCTGATGATGAATGCATCGTGCAAATGCATTAATTGCTTTAATCAATTACGATTTCAAAGTTGTTTAAAAGTGAAATACTTACATCGAAACGAACAATAATTTACGACAGGTATTTCCATCGCTTTTAACAATAACATACCGAACACACGCATTGGATTTTGTTTGTTATATAATAATAATAGTATTTCATAATAACAGAATTTGTGTCTCGTTAAGCGTCGCACACGAAACGAAATTATAATAATTAACAAACCAAACAGATTACGAATGTGTTTACTGATTATAACGTTTTAAATTCTAGTTGTCATCACCATTTCTTTGTTATTAGCAAAGTCTATTATTATTCAAACATCAGCGATAAACCGAATAAACGACGTAAAAGAAAACCGAATTATTAAAATGTAAAGGAAGGGGAAAAGATTGAAAGAATCCTCCCCTCCCATTTTTCATTAAATGAATCTCAAAAATAAGGGAAATCTAAATGTTTATGACGGACACGTTGCTTATGGGATTAAACTTTAATTACAATACAATTTAAATTAAAACTAAAGAAAAATACTACGAATTCTTAACATGAAGATTTGAATTGTTTTCGTGTTGTAGTGACTTGTTTATTGAAGGTTCGAAAAAGTCAAAGGTTATTCAAATTCAAGGCAAAAGAGTTGCAAAAAAAATAGGGGAAAAATCTTTAAAAATGTCGAAATTCGAGGGACAATGCTCGAAAATTGACGCAAAAAAGGCAAAAAAAATTGAAAAGAATAGGGAAATATTTTAAATACTGACGACCAACGAAACTTATGCAATTGATATTTTTGCGTAAGTCTCGTTGGCCGTCGAGATTGCGATGGAGTTTTCGAGCTACTTTTCTACTGATGAGGCCCCAATTAGGGCCGAAATAGCTATACAGAGGATGCTCGGTGACCCCATTGCAATCCAGCCGACTTGCAGCCAAATTTTACAAGTTTGTGATGACAAGCTATTGTCCACACTGGCTATCTAGTGTGTGGTAGCTTAAGAGGCAGCGATTTTGCTATTCACACACAATTGCAGGTCAGAAACTAGTCGCGCGGTGTCATGAGGAGCTGCGTTTAAAAATTAGAATTTCAAAAGCATAGGTTCGGAGGACCGCCGAAAACAAAAAAAAAATGAAGAAAACAAATCGAAAAATTAAAAATGTCGAAGATCAAGGTCAACCCAAGAATAGCAACGAACCAGGGAAGAACTTTAAAAAATTTAGAACTTCGATAGCAAAAGTTCGCAAGCAAAAGTTAAGGTCAACTAAGGGGCAAAAAAGTAAAAAAAGAAAATGAAGAAAACTTTAAAAAATAGTGTTTCAAGGGGCGATATTCAAAAGGGTCCAGGTCAACATAACCCAAGGCAAAAAAATGGGAAAAATTATAAAAAATTGCAACAAGGTAAGAAGGTGTTCCAGAATTAAATCAAGAAGGCAAAAATGAGAATTTTTTTCAAGTTAAAGGATAACTCTGTTCAAGCCAGGCAAAAAAAAAATAAGAATAAAATTAGAACTTAAAAAAACGAAAAAAAAAGATCAAGGTCAAACGAAATTTGAAGGACAGTCGAGTAATTTATAGTTGTTGCCCGAATAAATTTCTGCTTTAGGAATTTAACTTGAAGAGAAGAATCTTTAAAAAAATCGCAATTCTGCTTTTGGAATTTGTTGTTTTTGTTTTTAAATAAAAAAAAGGTAATTTTGCGCAATTAATTGAGCAAGTCTAAAGAAAAATAAAGTTTAATATTGAAAAAATCGATAATGAAACAAAAGTTAAAACAGAATTTAATTAGTTAGGCAAAAAGTGGAGAAAACAGGGAAAAATGTTAAAAAACAAATAGAATTTCAAGAGCAAAGATTCGGAAAGGTCAAGTACTACCCAAGGCAAAAAAAATTGCAAAAATAAAGTGAGGGAAACGCTAACAAATGAGAATATTGAGGAACAAAGTTAGAAAAGGTCGAGGTCAACCCATAAAAAGCCAAAAAAATTGGAAAAAACGAGAAAAAAATTAAAAAGTCTAAACTTGAGAGCAAGGGTTCGAAAAGGTTAAAGGTCAACCAAACCCAAGGTAAAAGAATTGCAAAAATGGGGGAAAATCTTTAAAATATGTTTAATTTCGAACGACGATGCTCGAAAAGGTCAAAGTCAACCCCAAAAAAATGAAAAATGGGAAAAAATTTAAATTTCAAGCGCAAGGTTTCGAAAAGGTCAAAGTTCAAGGTCAAAAATTGCGAGCAAGGCGAAAATCTTTAAAAAATTTGAATTTCAAGAGCAAAGGTTCGGCAAGTGGCGATCGCAAAGCTGAGAAAAATTACGACAAAAAAATTTAATTAAACGTCAAGGTCAACCTAAGAAAAAGACAAAAAAGTTTGGAAAATTAGCATTTCAACTCCGGGCAAGAAATTTCGAAAAAATGGGAGGTTATGTTTAAAAATTTTAATTTCAAGAACATAGGTTTGGTGGGCGGCGTTCGTGAAGCGACTAAAAACTTCGAAGGTGTAAGTCAACTCAAAAATAGCTACGAAATAGGGAAGAATCTTTAAAACAATTGGAAAGATTCGCAAAGGTCAAGGTCAACCAAAAGGCAAGCAAGTAAAAAAAATTAAAGAAACAGTATCTCAAGGGGCGATGTTGAAGTCAACCCGACCCTAGGCAAAGAATAGAAAATTATTAAAAAAATTGCAACAAGTTAAGGAAACTTTCCAAAATTAAATCAAGAAGGCAAAAATGCTACTCTTTTTTCAAGTTAAAGGTAAAAGTCAAACAAAATTTCAAGGTCAAGCCAACTTAACTCTGTTCAAGCCAAGCGAGAAATTAAGATCAAAAGAAAGTAAAACTTAAAAAAAAAAACGAAAAACGCAAAGATCAAGGTCAAACGAAATTGGAAGGTCAATCCAACCTGACTCTATTCAACCCCCAGATAACGAAAACAAGTTGGAAATTGGTCTGTACAAATTGTGTAAGGATAACAACGGTCCCACTTTGACAGATAAATAAATAAATCACTACAACACGAAGACAATTCAAATCTCCCAGTTAAGAATTCCTAGCTTTTTTTTTTAATTTTAAACAGTAAACACGGGGATAGAGAAGATAGCAACGGTCCCACTTTGACAGAGAAGACGTTGAATTTTTGACGATTTAGAGTAATTTGTTAAGAATTCGAAGAAAGCGCCGCGCTGTCAAACGAAATTTGAAGGTCAGTCCAACCCCTAGGAAGAAATTAAGAAAAAGGCAACGAGAACAAGTTGGAAATTATTCCGTACAAATTGTGTAAGGATAGCAACGGTCCCACTTTGGCAAATAAATAAATAAATCACTACAACACGAAAACAATTCAAATTTCGGGTTAAGAATTTCCAGTATTTTTCTTTAATTTTAACCAGTGAACCCGGGGATAGAGAAGACGTTGAATTTTTGACGATTTAGAGTCATTTGTTAAGAATTCGAAGAAAGCGCTGCGCTGTCTAACGAAATTTGAAGGTCAATCCAACCCCTAGGAAGAAATTAAGAAAAATACAACGAAAACAAGTTGGAAATTACTCATAGAAGTTGTGTAAGGATAGCAACGGCCCACTTTGGCAAGTAAATAAATAAATCACTACAACACGAGAAAATTCAAATCTCGGGTTAAGAATTCCCAGCATTTTTCTTTAATTTTAACCAGTGAACCCGGGGACAGAGAAAACGTTGAATTTTTGACGATTTGGAGTCATTGTTAAGAATTCGAAGAAAGAAATTATGAAGTTATAGGTCAAGGTCGAACGAAACTGACCTACTATATAGAGTCTACTCAACCCAAGGAAGAAATTAAGATTGAAAAAAATTAAGAATTTGTTATCCAAATGTAAAGGTCGAAGTCGAAGGGACCTTAGCTCCCGCGAGAGACCCTCATACGTGCAACGTTTTCTTCGAATTCTTAATAAATGACTGCAAATCGTCAAAAATTAAACGTCTTCCTTGCCCCAGGTTCATTGGTTAAAATTAAAGAAAAATGTCACGAGATTTGAATTGTTTTCGTGTTGTAGTGATTTATTTATCTGTCAAAGTTTTTATCCTTACACAATTTGTACGGATTAATTTATTTCAGGTGATTTGCATGCATTTGTCAAGCGAATATTTTGGAGTTCGTATTTCAGCTGATTTATTAATATTTTGTAAACAGCCTCACGTCACCTACACCACCGTATTGCGTAAATAAATATTTCAAATTTATTACAAACGATTTTGAGAGGTAAAGCTCGAATTTTTATTATCTCGAAAGTACCGAAACTTCATCTATTTATTTTGTTTAACGCGAAGTGAATGCAAATGCCCTTTTTTCCGGGACTCCATTCGCGCAAGCGTCCAAAAAAAATAATATAGCCAACGTTTGCAAAACTCGGTAAATTAAATCGAGTTCGTCTGAATAAGAGAAAACGTACAATAAATACAATGTGATCGACCGTTCGCCCGCTGAAATCCTCTTACTTTTGTTTTACAAGAACGAGCTTCAACATTTCCAGAATAAAACATGATCCGCGTGCAAACACTAAACCGTTGAGTCCTTCCGAATCTCATCGAGTTTATGCGGGCATATTATAAGTCGTCGACCAAACTTTCAACCGGCTACAGTTTGCATCTGCCGTATAAAGATGTTTGTAGTTTGTAATAAGTAGTTGAGAAAGTTTGCTCGAATATATTAAAATTTTTCCGCAAAAAAGGCTATTTTAATTAAGTTGCTGTACGAAGTTTCACAGGCCAGGCATTCATTTTATATTAAAAAAAATATTCGTGTGATTTTTATGCTGAAATGAATAATGAAACAAAAGTAATGGAAATGCAAAGTAAGTTTTTGTAGATTTTCAAATGATTGTGAACGAAAATTTTTTTATTATTGATCTCATAATCGAATCAATTTATTGCAGCACGTTGTGATATTTCCTCCTCGACACGTCACGAAACATGCTTTTCTATACGAGCTTTTCCATTCAGGGTAATGAAATTACTTAGAAATATTAATACGTGAGCGAAAATGAAGTGCCTCTTAATGAAACCTCCATTTTCGAGCGAACGCCCAAGATTCGCTTCTATTTATAGACGCGTGACTATTACTACCCGCCGGGTTTTAATGCGCCCCCACATGCGAAAACGACGTGAAACGCGATCAAGAAAAGAAAAAACCAAGTACCTAAATCATTCAGCAAAAAAAAAAATAAATAAATAAAGCTTCTAAAGAGCTCCGCCGCTTTGGTTAGGTTAATCTCGAAACGGTTTTAGGTTGGTCTTAATTTATTATAATTGCATTTGTGGTTTTACTCCACGAGCAGGAGCTTAATTGATCTGAAATCTCAAAGTTTATGGAGGATGTTAAGCTCCATTTTGGGAGTACCAGTTAAAGCAAAAACATAACGTAGCGTTTTTAACGTAATCGATACTTATTGTTAATTGCTTGGCGTAAAGATAAAAGGTGAGCAAAATATGCATCGCGTCCCTAAAACGTGATGTCTGTTATACCGGGCGCGCCACTCTAAGTAGGCAGACAACCCCTACATCGCCCAATATCGAAACTATAATTTGAACTCACCGCCCATTCTTCTTTAATTGGAAATTGATTAAATAACCAAAAGGGAAAACAAGGTCAACGAAAAATCATTGAAAATTTGAAATTTGTTTCCTTGTTTGTTTTCCTTTGATGTGCTACTCTAAGAATTACTGTGGTAAAGCATGAACAAGTATTTAAATAAATACTGACGGCATCCTTTGAAGTCATTTCGTTTCGTAACAGAAGAAATAATTGTAATGATACTACATATACTCTTGAACTTAATCGCCAAGTAATTCATTCCCTTGACAGATTCCAGTCAAGTGGTTTCACTGATGATAAAACGCAGGCCGAAAAGTTAATCGAGTAACGTAATAAAAAAAACCCTAACGATTTTTTTTTTTCTAAACGGCTTCGGGTTTTCATCGCGAAGCCAGTAGCTGGAGAGACACAGAAGCCTTTGTGGCGTTTCAAGATCGCCGACGCCGCAACAGCGAGTATCAATAAGCCCTACAGTCGGGAACTTGTCACGTCCTAAACAATGGAGATACGGTTTGAAGACATCAAGCAGAGAGTTAATCGTTATCTCGTTTCGTCGTAGAAACAATGCACATCTTTAGCGGTTCGTTCTATGAATACGTAATATTTTCTGACAACGTGGCTGTAATAAACACTTTTGAATTGGATGTTGTGCTATGGCTAGCAGATTTAAAATTTTAAATTATTTCTCATTCAACATCTTCTATTTATGACGCAGGGTGCCTAGGCTTCCGATATCAAAAGCCTAAAGCAGGCCGCTCTCTGATTATAAATATTAATATTAAAAACCTAAACGAAAAGGATTTTGATCGCATAGGACCTTCAGCGCAATCGAAAGACCATCGAAGGTAAACTTCTTTCATACATGCACGATTAAACAATAGAACTCTATCTTTTATGGAGCTGAATTTTTTAACTCCACAATTAAGAGTTGGACAAGAGCCAGAAACTTTCAGATAATAACGGCGCCCAGCTGAAAAACGAAAATCCCGTCGTTTTAGTGCGTCATAAATATTAAAGATCCCGAAATAATATGCTTAATTCAGCAGTTTAAAGCGACGTTAAAATGAGATAATAAATTGGGACGTTTTATTAAAAAATTCTTAAATTAAGTGGAGAAAGTTTCACATCCGTTTGAATATTTATAAAATTAACGAAAAAAAAAAAAGCAGCGCAGAAACACAAAAGAAAAATAACCAGGCTCATCGTGCAACGGAATTTCCTTCCTAATTCGAGGTGTTTGAGTTATAATTACCCTCCAATTACTTTTAAGAGTTATCACCAAAACGGCGTTAATTTAATTTATTTTTAAATTAAAACTTAACAATGCCTATCAGGAGTCGTTACTTTAATTTTCAAACGTCGCACATTTTCTTCTAGGTTATAAAAAAGTAATATTGCGATAAACTGAGTGTGAATACATTTAATGCTATCTACTGAGGAAACCAGAAAGCAAAAACACGCAATATTTATTTTCGTTGGTACACATGCATAGATAATGATTCATTACTAACAACATTATGAACAAAAAGTGTCAGTATATCAGCATGTTTCGAGCTCTTTTTCTGTCACGTGTGGAATAACATAATTAATCATGTTATTGGGTCATTATTATTAACGTAAAAATGCGATAACCGTCGTTATCTTTTTATAGGTAATACTTCACGCATTGCACCAAACAACCGGATTTCAGATTATATTTTAGATTTTTTTTGTTAAAGCGTCGCCATTATTTTTTTTTTATTACTACAATTCGTATACCATTATAAGTATTAGAAGTAGAATGTATTTTTATTTAACCCCAAACAAGTCTGTTGTAATGATATATCTATATGTGGCCACAGTCGGTATAGTTGGTGCAAGGTATATGCCGGACTATAACAGCACCAGCCGGTGAATATGTGCTTTTTCTCGGACTATAACAGCACCAACGGGACTAGACTATTCAGCATCAGCGGATACTGGCTTGCAGCGGATATTGGTTTGCATTGATACGCGTTCTGCCTTTTATATCATTTGTCGTGGCGGCGATTAGGTAACTCTGCATTATTGATTTGTTTGTTTGCTGCAAAATGACGAGCAAAGTTGCACCCCTTTTGTCAAAAGGTATTCTTTTACGTTTGGTTATTCAGTTATTGACTAGTGGATACTGGGTTGCATTGATACGCGTTCTGCCTTTGATATCCTTTTTCGTGGCGACGATTAGGTAACTCTGATCATTGGTTTATTTGTTTGCTGCAAAGTGATGAGCAAAGTTGCATCCCTTTTGTCTTTTATATTTGATTATTCAGTTATTGACTATTCAGCACTAGCATATATTAGCTTGCTTTGATACGCGTTCTGCCTTTTATATCCTTTTTCGTGGCGGCGATTAGGTAGCTCTGTATCATTGGTCGCGTTCACCAGAAGTAATTGATTGCAAGCGGTTGGCCAACTGTTGGTAATTTTTCTGATGAACGGGTGTTTATATTGCAAACATGTTTGGTGTATGATTGCTATCAGACGCCATTTTTTTTAAGCGTAAGATTTTAACTCTGGATTAGCGCTGCCAGCAGCAAACGTGTTGAAAACGTCAAACGTGACATCATGGAAGATACACAGTCTTATTTACACGATGACCTAATTTATAAACAACCGAAATCCATATTTTCTAAGTTTTAATATTAATTAAACGCGGCTCAAAGGATTTTTTCTTGCGTACTTTCGTGCTCTCAACTCACGTCTCAAATGAGTGAGGTTAGTTTTTACTTCCGCTTGACATTTGTGCAAACGTAAATAAATCACAAATCGAAGTAATCGTTCACCAAACATGCAGCAGCAATCGCAAACGCATCACAAGGTGATTTGTTCTGATGAACGCGACCATTGGTTTGTTTGTTTGCTGCAAAGTGATAAGCAAAGTTGCACCCCTTTTGTCAAAGAGTAGTCTTTTATGTTTGGTTATTCAGTTATTGACTATTCAGCACTAGCAGATACTGGCTTATATTGATATTGATACGCGTTATGCCTTTTATATCCTTTTTCGTGACGGCGATTAGGTAACTCTACATTATTGGTTTGTTTGCTGCAAAGTGATGAGCAAAGTAGCGCCCCTTTTATCAAAGGGTAGTCTTTTATCTTTGGTTATTCAGTTATTGACTATTCAGCACTAACGGATACTGGCTTGCATTGATATTGATACGCGTTCTGCCTTTTATATCCTCTTTCGTGGCGACGATTAGGTATCTCGGCATTATTGGTTTGTTTGCTGCAAAGTGATGAGCAAAGTTGCGCCCCTTTAATCAAAGAGAGCCTTTTATGTTTGGTTATTCAGTTATTGACTATTCAGCACACTCAGATACTGACTTACATTGATATTGATACGCGTTTTGCCTTTTACATCCTTTTTCGTGGCGGCGATTAGGTAACTCTGCATCATTGGTTTGTTTGTTTGCTGCAAAGTGATGAGCAAAGTCGCACCCCTTTTGTTATAGGGTAGTCTTTTATCTTTGGTTATTCAGTTATTGACTATTCAGCACTAGCAGATACTGGCTTATATTGATATTGATACGCGTTATGCCTTTTATATCCTTTTTCGTGGCGGCGATTAGGTAACTCTACATTATTGGTTTGTTTGCTGCAAAGTGATGAGCAAAGTTGCGCCCCTTTTATCAAAGGGTAGTCTTTTATCTTTGGTTATTCAGTTATTGACTATTCAGCACTAACGGATACTGGCTTGCATTGATATTGATACGCGTTCTGCCTTTTATATCCTCTTTCGTGGCGACGATTAGGTATCTCGGCATTATTGGTTTGTTTGCTGCAAAGTGATGAGCAAAGTTGCGCCCCTTTAATCAAAGAGAGCCTTTTATGTTTGGTTATTCAGTTATTGACTATTCAGCACACTCAGATACTGACTTACATTGATATTGATACGCGTTTTGCCTTTTACATCCTTTTTCGTGGCGGCGATTAGGTAACTCTGCATCATTGGTTTGTTTGTTTGCTGCAAAGTGATGAGCAAAGTTGCACTCCTTTCCTTAAAGGGTAGTCTTTTATGTTTGGTTATTCAGTTATTGACTATTCAGCACTAGCAGATACTGGCTTGCATTGATATTGATACGCCTTCTGCCTTTTATATCCTTTTTCGTGACGGCGATTAGGTAACTCTGCATCATTGGTTTGTTTGCTGCAAAGTGATGAGCAGAATTGCGCTCCTTTAATCATAGGATGGTCTTTTATGTTTGATTATTCAGTTATTGACTATTCAGCACTACCGGACACGACTTGCATTGATATTGATACGCGTTCTGCCTTTTATATCCTTTTTCGTGGCGGCGATTAGGTAACTCTGCATCATTGGCTTGCTTGTTTGCTGCAAAGTGATGAGCAAAGTTGCACCCCATTTGTCAAAGGATAATATTTTATCTTTGGTTCGGTGGTTGACTCTATTTTCCAAAATAAGGTTTGGCCAAAAAGAAACGCACGCGGTTGCGCTTTAATTAGTTAAGGGGTGGTTGTCATCGTGACTCTATTACATAGATGTGAACGTGATGTTTCGCTCGTATTTGTCATCGTGACATTGCTCGACATTTGTCATTGTAACGTGATGTTTTTTGACTTCTATCACATTGACGTTTGTCATTGTAACGTTTCTTCTCATCTGACATCGTGACATGTTTTTGCTGGTCGCTAAGCAACGTGTGAGCCCTCATATGTTCTCTATTAATCAATTCAGGCGGTGAAACATTTTAATAGCACGTTGCTTGCAACCATTGATAATTATCGTCGATCTTCTTGGTGTATATTTAAATTCAATTGAACTTTTTCAATAATTTGGGCTATTTCAAAGGAAAAAAAAACTATTTTGTTAGTGGCTAAGCATAATTTAAAATTAAAAACAATCTGGCGTTCATCAAACAATTCATTCGGATAGCTTTTGCAACAGTTTTAAACGTCAACGTTTCGCTTTACATTGGACAACTTCCTCAGCCAAAAACAATAAAATTAAAAAGTTGTTCAAGTTGTACTGAAATGACATCAAAACTGAAGACGCCGGGGGGCTTTAAATAAAAATTAAAAACTGACCTACCGAAATCATCATCGTCCGTTCGAGTTTCTGTATCATTCGCGTTCGTGGCGTGTAAAGCACTGGACGAAGCACTGAGTTCACTGTTGCTCTCATCGGTTAAGTCGCGTTTAGAGTTCTGCCCTTTCGATTTTGACAGTCTGCGTCTCATAGAGTTCATTGCAAAAAACATAACGCGACTAATAAACATAAATATTTCAATTCGTCTCGCGATTTCACCTGTACTACTTAAAATGCGAATAAATATTTTATCTTATCTTATCACGCCCGATATGCATTATTCACGTAAGAATGTTGTTCTATATCAGGACGCTAAAAATTTACAACATTTAATGAAGTGCTGAAAGTCACTACTTCTTTTCCACTTTAATTTGCCTCGATTTATTATAGTATAATTGTATTGTAACGAAAGCACATAATTAAAATTGAGACTGAAGTAAAATAACTTTTAGCTTTTTTACAACAAACCAGAGCAACTTTTGAAGTTGTACGCGAAACGAGTTTATTTAATTTTTTTGTTGTAGCTACAAATTCGAAAATGTATTAAATAAATTAACTGCTCATAAGAAATGATATAAATACCAACAAAGAAGTCATTTTTAATTATTTCAAATATCGCGTCCGAATTTGTTTGAGGTCCGGTTTTATAAACGCAAGATAAATTTACTTTGCCTTAGTAACAATTGTACAAACAGTTACTACTAAGGCCTTAAACTGTAAAGTAAATTTAACTTGCGTTTATAAAACCATGCTTCAGATAGATAAATCATTCGAGCAATCAAATATTTAATTAGAAAAACAATCTAATATATTCGTAATTATTGTCCATGATGCCTTCGACCAGCTTATTTGGCATTCACCTTACAAATAGGAGAAATGCAGACAACCTAGTCGAATTACTTTACAGGGTGTTGCAATGGTATAAGTATTTTATAGAAGAAACATGTATTAATATAACTTGTACATTTTCCGTTTCTTCAAACCACGACCTACTAGATTTTGCGAGACAGAGCTCTTAACCGGCCCGGGCAATATTTCATTTAACGCAAGTTTTCCTCGCTTTGGCGTTAGTCACCTTAAATAGGAAACGAGAGAAATAACGAAAGAAAAAGTCACAGCCAAACTATATTTGAGCAAGAAAATACATCTGTACTTACTATAAACTGCGCGAGCTTGACATTAATTGAAAGTGACGCTGTATACGGATATAATTCGCTTCCAATTTTTTAGGTAAAGACACGCTGTCTCATGAAATCTAGTAGGTCGTGCCTCTGACTAATAAAAATTAGAAGAACTAAACGATTGTTTCGAAAAAAGTCACGTTATAAGATGAAAATAATGTAAACATAATCGTAATCATAGATAATAAGCGTAATCACAGATTATTTCAGTTTCGAAGGACGCCGTTTGGTCTTCATAATACGCCAGCGATGTCGCAAAGATTTATCAATCATGTTACCGGTGCTGACGTTGAACCACATGTCTTCGACCACCTTGACGCCATTATTATCATGATGCAAAACATCTTGAGCTGGTCTGACCTTGACTAAGGAAAAATTTGACGTATATCATAACCTTACTTTTCTTATTGAAGGAGATTTTATAAGGTTGAAAAAACCATTTCGTTAACCAATTTTATTCAAAATTCAAAGTAAAATCATAATAGGTGATCAAAGTGTTCGCCATTTTTATCAAGACAGGCTTGGACTCTACGTAAAACTCACATTTCATACGTCAGGTCGATTGAGGCTGGATCACAACTAACAATTCACGGCCAACTACATGGAGAAACTTTAAAAATGGCATGTTATCATGCGCCCAAAAACTTTCACGTTCGGAGTTGGCGTTGGTTTGTCATAATCAACTGAGCCCACTCAGCGCTACCAACGCGCAAAAAGCAGAAAAAAATCGTCAAAAAACATAGGAAGTTCCTCAATTTGCTACTAGATTCAGGAACAAATTAAAAAAGAACAGACGTAAAAAAAATCTTCAAAAATAAATATATAAACAATTTGAAAAAAATGATGACAAGACAGAAAACAAAATAAGAAAAATTCAAAAAATAAATAAATAATAAAAACAAAAGACGAGCGCTTTTAAATTAAAATAATAAAAACAAAAGACAATCGATTTTACAATTCAGTATAGATTAATAAATTTAAAAAAAGAAACAATTTGAAACAATCACGAGACAAAGAATTGTTTGCCCTCCGCATAGTCAACAGAATAAAAAGGAAAAGAAATTGCAATAGATGGCGCTGTTCGATATCTCGCACAAATTCAAGCGTCAAGTGACATTTTTTACTGATTTTCCACATCGAGGGAAATTGCTCGTAAAACAAACGAAAAATAATCTTTCGACGAATCATTTTTTTTTGTTACCGGCCAGAAATGACTCTTAGTTGAGATTTTGCTCAATAGATGGTGGTTTTTCAATACTACATAAAAGAACAACAACTTTGAGCTGTCAACTTCTCGATTCTTTTACATAATAAGATTTGAAAATCCCTTTGTCAGAAAAAAAAATCCCTCAATCCCTAATGGTTTGAGAAAGTCCGTTAAAAGGGATTTATCCCTTAAGTTGGCAACACTGCTGACAACCAAAGCGTTCGTAAATTCCAAATCTCCTGTACTCATCAGTAGATAGCGTCACTGCATCAAGTCCCAATAAAGATGCATTCAATCTCAAATTTGCATTGAAATAAAGAACATACCCAAAATCCTGATCGATAATCCCTTTTCCCCTCTGAACCTTCATATTTTGTTTGAATCAGTGTTGCCAACTCTACAGATTTTGAACATAATCTACAGATCTACCGAATTCAAATCAATTCAATTTACGAAAAGAATTGAAAATCCATTAAAAAAAAACACCTTCATTCCTAATGGTTTGAAAAAATTCAAACTGATCTCAATTACTTTATTTGTCGTTTTAATACCGTGCCATCAAATGAATTCCTACTTAAAGCAAGCTGTGATTTTTTTTTATAAAGTTGGCGACACGCAATACATGTGAAGGCCAAGAACTGTCAGTGTCATATTTATCTGATCTTGACAACACATCAAAGAATATGTAAAGTAAACGAAAAATTCAGAGAAGCACTGTCCTTCAAATTGGGTTTCATGTTTTCAAACGCGTTTGCCAAGTGTTGGGACTGAGGGGCTATGTTAACACAAATTAGTAATTAGGCAGCTGCTAATGCTATAAACGCAGGAGAGGAAACGTTGAAATCATAGCCTACTTTCATTAGGAATTTAATTGAACGCACGGTATAAGAAAAGACATATAAGGAAGCTTCTTGCTACCCCAAATCATGGTCAACTCCAAATGTGGGAGTTTCTCATATTGATTGACTTTGAATCTAGTAAGTAAACATAAATATCTCGTATGTCCACTGTCGTTTAAAGAATCAAATGTTAAATCTCTCTACAACGAATTATACAGGGTATTTCATTATTGAATGCTACCACCACTATGCGGAACATGCTGTATATGTCAAAATAATTTTAATTTACAGTATTCAATCGTTCTATAAATAATAGCCTACTTTAATTGGGAATTTAATTGAATGCACGATATAAGAAAAGACATATAAGGAAGTTTATATTGATATCTCGAGTCATGGTCAACTCCAAACGTGGGAGTTTCTGATACTAATTTACTTTAAATCTGTTGAATAATCATAAATATTTCATACATCTACTGTAGTTTAAAGAATGAAATGTTAAGTCTCTCTATAACGAAGTACACAGGGCATTTCATTAAAAAAATTATATTGAATGCTACCACCACAAAACGGAACTGGCTGTATATGTCAAAATAATTTTAGGTTACAGTTCTCAATCGTTCTATAAATGAGCTATCAAAGAAAGGGCGCTACAACAGATGTAGAATATTTTCTTTCACAGTTCGGCTGCAGTGAACCCATTTCTAACGAACACTAGATTATAACCAGAGAGAGGAAGTTTTTTTCCGGGATGACGAAAGCACACATAGTCAGCCAACTAACTCGACGAAACGCTATCGCGAGTTCCATTACGTGCATGTAGCCACTGCAGCCACAGATGCGAAGGTTCCAGACGGTGCCTTTAATGTCGTATGACAAAATTTGGCGACCTTCGGCCACTATTTAAACGTTCATAAGGCGCGAAATTTGAAAACTACAACATGTTGCCGTATTCGATGTCTACATACTTTAATGCAGTGGTTTCCAAACTTTATGTTTCTACGGCCCCCTTTAAAAAAAATCTTATCTTGGCGCCTCCCCTATTTATTTTGCAAAATAATTGACGCATTTTTAAAATGATAGATGGATTATAAAATTCCTGTTATAAGAGTTTATTTACATTTTAATTTTTTTTTATAATATGAAAATTCGTGCCTCCCTTTGCACCAGTCCGCGCCTCCCAGTTTGGAAATCGCTGCTTTAATGCATCTTTCTTCAACTTTCTATTTTGATCAGCGAATAAAGATAGAAATGAAAATTAGCGGGAAATCATTCGATTAACACTACACTGTATTTCATAACCTCATGGCATAACAAACTCTCTGACAGATAAACTACCAAAACAATGGCGACATGAGAACGGCGGGCCTTCGTATCTGTATGAAGCTGTGCTACAGCGGACCATGTACGTTCAGACTTGATAAACCTCGCGATACCTCTGGTCGAATCAGCTGGCCGACTGTGTGTGCTTTCGTCATCCCATAAAAATTCCTCTCTCTGGTTATAACGTACTGTTTTTTAAACAAAAAAAAAACCTATTAAATAAATACTTAGTTTTAATTTACTGATTCTAGCTAACTTTGGATATGAGGAACCTGTTGAATGTTTTTTTTTTTCAAAATCAGTATTGGAATTCCTACGTTCGTCCGCCCATACGACCTCTGTGCACGTTGGCTCTCATGTCTAATTCGATTTTCTTTCATTACACTCAAATATTTTCTTTTTACAAATCACACACAGACAGGTTTTGATGTAATTAAATCTAATATCTAAAACATAAGGAAAACGACGAAAAAAAAGTTTTTCTATTGGATTAGTACAATGAAGTGAGTTTAATTGAAAAAGGGTCGAAAGGTCTTCTTAAAAGGTCAAAGGGATAATTTCCTTTACAACTAATTTAAGAACCAAATTCAGATCGATTATATCAGCCTTTTCTTTCGAGTTCTGAGCTTTACACCGGGCGAGTCTGTGTTGTAAATTGAAGTAACACATTCAATTTCTACTGATTTGCAATTCAATTTCTTAAATAATTTGATCACGTGCAAGGAATTTTTATTTCACGACACGCCCTTACTAACACCTACGCGAGAAAAAAATACAACAATTTGCATCTCTGACGTGTTTGAAATACAGCCAGTAATCGTAATCCTAATCACAATGGGGCAACCATTAATAACGACATTGCCAAATACATCACCGGATGCCCTTAGGCCAAGCAGGTGAGGTAACGCCAGCTATCAAATACAAGAAAAATGTACATCATTTGTCACAACAAAAACTGGTTTATTAATAATACACTTTCTATACGGCGTGCTATTTACAATCGCAGTTTTTCTCGGCAAATGTTAAGTCACGTGTAACGTGTAACTGTAGAACGCCGACCGGTTTGTGTGAAAAACTGGCGCCCGGAAAAAAAACCGAATAATATTGTAATTTATTCTTCGCGCAATGCTCGGCCTAAGAGCTGAAAATTAATAAATTAATAGCAATATAAGACGAGTAGAGTAAAGAACCAGTCCAAGACCAACCGAACGAATAATATTAATGGATGTTACCGACAAAGTTGAAACAGTTTAGTGTAACACTAATGAAACTCGTACGTGCTTACACGGGATTAAATCGTGAAGAAAATACCTTTTCCATCGCAATCAATTTTATACACCTAAGGATGATACAAATTAAAGACCAGAAGAAAGAAGAGACGGATTTTTTTGCACGAATTTATGGCAGTATACGTCCCTCGCTTTAGTTAAAGATGACTGACCGGATCGCTCATAAGAAAACGTTTTGATCCCATTTTGTAGCTTACTGGGCCGCGTCGTTTCTTATTATATTATAAATCAGTTCAATGGAGTGTTTTACGGTATTACATAAAACAAACGGCGGCCTTTCGTTATTTTTCCCTCCGTCCTTCCCTGGTGGAATTACCGAGCAGGACATCTGAATAAGTTCTTGGCAGCTCTTTTTTAATGCTCCTCAGTTCGCACTCCATTTGGCTATCTCACCCCATCTGACACGACAGCTTCGTATATCACTTTGTTTCAGCGAATCGGTTGGAAATCACAGTGTGAAAAGAAGAAGTCGTTTTTAGTAGCCAACAATTTTCATTTAAAGCAAAATCCATTTATCATTCTAAACACTATAGTAGGTACTTCCCCCTCATACTACAATTCTTTCAATTCTTATTTCGAACAAGTGCAGAAAAGAAAATTAAATTGGATTCTAGTTATTGTACATACATAGATAGTCGTGCTGCTGCTCCCTGTACATTCTGATTAGTATTTAAACTTCAATTTAAATGTCAATTAGAATGTGATGACCCTACATAAAATGTCATATTCTAACAAGAACAACTTCTAGACTGTTAGTATAGCATTATGTATAACTATATAAACACTTATGGTTATTTATAGAAGGTAGTTGCACTTCTTTTATAATTACATTATCTTTCTGTCACAAGAAGCAACAAAAAAAATTTTAATGGTTTTAGAAATTTGGGATGATAAAACAAATTTCAGAATGGTGTCTCTTTTTTTTTAAATGGGATACATTGTTATTGAAGCCTTTTAGGTGTCCAGCAATATTCTAACCTCACCTTGACTGTAAATAGGGAACTCTCCGTCACTGTGACTGTGAGTCAACATCAGATGACCGTCCCAACTTCTCCTCTCCGAATATTCCAGGTTGCCACTTCACAGTAACATTTTTCCCTCAAAAGACGTGCATTTTCACAGATAACCGATGTGCAAAACAATCCACCACAATAAATACAGATGCTACAATGACTGCGTCACGACGCCGATGAACGTACTGAGGAGGCCAGAGAGCGCGCTCCACGAAATAGGGATGCTGCGCGCCCTGACGCTACCAACCCCATAACGTTGCTCGGGAGAGCTCCCCAGTTATTCCCGGCCCAGAATGATGTATTGTAATTACACTTTCAATTAAGTTTGGCTTTCGGCCATCATATTTTCGCTGATCCGAGAAAATTTTTTTTGGCCGAAACCACTTACAGAGTCCTTTTCGAAAGAGAGCCGAAATTATATAGTTTTATAACTGCACGAGGTAATTAAGGTCGTCCAAATCCTTGGGAATATAGTTGCAAATTAATAGATCTAATTTCCTCTCCGCGCGGAATTAGTCAACCCTAAATTAATTGCGAAGAAATTAAGAGCAAATGAGAACTGAATCTAGTTCTGGAATCTCAACTAGTTTTTTTTTTTTTAATGAAAGTAGACTCTTGCGACTCTTTTTAATCTCTTAACGGGCCCTTTAAAAATCTCACATTCGCTTAACGTTTCACTATCAACAGTGAAGCCAGAATTAGTTATCTACCTAAAATTGGCTGCAAAGAAGATAACTAAAACTGAATTTGACTGGTGACACATAGAATCAGGGCTGGCCACAAGGGATGTGCAAGGCATAAGAATAGACCCCCATAATTCTTACTGCACCTGTTATAAGAGGAGAAGGAAACTACGATGTTTTTGTTTCTTTAATCCCTCAGTTTCTTTCCCCATCTATTTCTCCAAGCTCATACAGCTTATCGGGGCGCAATATTTGCGGCTGTGATTGGCTAATAGATGTTTATTTCTCCTTCGGCATTCGCCTTACATATTGGGGAAACACAGAAAAGCCAATTTGAAGGAGCCGGTATGAATCTAAAACACAATCCGACCCATAGAACCCGTATGCACCAGGAGAGGAATCGAACCCACACTTAACAGTTGCCCCGCCAAGTGTTAAGTTCGTTGCCAGCGGATTCAACCAACTCGGCTACCAACTACCTAAAGTTAGGGTTCAGTTTACACGCTCCTTCTTTTAACTATATCTTGTTTGCGCTTCCAAAACGTAACGTTCTCAGACCGTATACACGACACTATCTTATGGACAGTTACGCTCTAACTCTGCAAACCAGGTTTGCGCAAACAAAACGAAGGAAACGAAGGAACATGTAAATGGCTCTTTATAAAGTTATTCACGATGAGAGGTTATTGGATTATTTGAGAAACTACACATAACAAAACATAAAAAAATTGTTTAAATAACAAGTGGTAAGCATCGAGTTCTTTCGGAAGTTTAACTTACATTGTTATTTTAAATTGAATACTCTAAACGTTAACAATTTTTTTTAATTTGTCGATCCAATTATCACTAAATTATTAATTAAATTAATTTATCTGACGCTATAAAGTAAATTTTAAAGTTGACGTCTTGCTGTGGACTGACATCTTCTTCAGGATCTTGACGATTTCATTTGATGAAGTGTAAAATGAATTATAATTAATAATTTGCTTTATCAGACCCAATAACAGGATGTAATCGTGACAAGAGGCACAATGGGAAGGAAATGTCTCGAAATCATCGAGGGCATCATAGTATGGTGTCCCTCACAAGTGAGTGCTAGGCCCTATACTATTCTTAACATATGTAATGATTTCTTGAAAAAAAAAACAGACTATTTAAACTTTGTTTTATGTATACGAGGCTAGTCTGGCAAGGTCGCGCTGTAATGAGGTCAATAGGTCAATGGGGGTCCCTTACAAGTCAGTGCTAGGCCCTATTACGTCTTTAATTAAAAAATTAATTTTTAATTAAAATGCAATCGTCTCCTTGTATAATTTGCAAAAGATTTTCATATTTTTATCATTAATTCCTGTTCTTGTGTTTTGCGATTTTAGAAATTCAAAAAAGGGGTCAATTTTTCTAAATTTTTCAATAAACCAAATTTATTTTAAGGTACAGAGTTTTGATGAGGCCCAATAAGGCCGAAATACATGTATAAACTCTTTCATAACACTTTCTATATTGCCAGTTACACAATTTTAATTAATTTTCGTTTTTAATTAACATAAACGATTTTTCGGTAGAGTGAAAATCAAATAAAATAAGAAAACGGAATATTTAACCTTTGATAATCGTGTTGGGGATAGGTTTACGCTGAATGTATGTCAATCATAAGCATTTATAATGACGAAATTACAATCTTGGTTTCCGGGTTTGGTTTCAAACCAAATGACGAAATTACTTCAATGTTTTTAAACGTGTGATGTTTCAGATACAAAATTGAACTGGGCGACAGATACAAGCAAAATGCACAGCCGAGGAGATTACCAAACAACTTTATTTTGCAATTTCTTAGAGGCAAATAAAATTTTAATATCCTAAAGAGCGCAATTACGACATTTTCGACCTGCGACCTTTAAACAACTTTAAAAAAAGCCATTGTAATTTTAAGCTTTTGTTTTCATTGTTATCTGCATGACGCTTCATGTATTTTTAATATATCATTCATAATTTACCAAAAAAATATATATATATTACAAACATCAATTATTATAATGGAATTAGATAGAAGCATCAATTTTTGTTGGTTGCTGCCCATATTCTAATCGATCACCGGATGCTTCTTTTTTGCAATACTTCAACTTATCCAACTTTTCACTCAATTTTCTCTTCACCTCATGTACTTCCCCTTACCCTTTGGCTTTCTCGCGTTCGTCCTTAATCTCAGAATTTCTTCTTTCATCCGATCCTTACAATCTTGAGCCATTTGTTCTGCCACCAGCTTTTCTATTTGGCACTCCAGTGTCACAATGCGTCCGTTGATGACGTGAATATGATCCAAGTGCCTCTCCAACTCATCCTCCAGTTTATTCTTAACACCGAGCAAAGCCTGCAGTTTAGATTCCGCCCCCTCCAACGTTTCGGAATTTACTGATATCGTAAAACAGTTCCTGCCTCTACCCATTGCGTCATCATCAAAGTGGCGTTTGCGCATGACGATAATTCAGAAAAGCTCATTATATGCGAGGGTTACTAACAATTTGGATTGGTTTTTGGTTTTGCCATAAAGACATGCACATTTTTTATTCAACCATTCATCGATTGCAAAAAAATTATTTAAAATTAAAAAAAAACGTCATCTAATAAAAAAAGACTAAAAATTTTACTGATACAAGTATCACATAACATAAAAGTCTTACGCTTGAGTATTACATTGTATTTTTAATTGAGAAGTGAAACATTATTGATGTCCGAAGAACATCTTCGCTCAGATGCGTTCAGTAACCCTTCAAAATATATTTTCTTCAGAACCACATTCAAAAATATCTTTTAAAAAAAGGCCTACTCTATTTGGCTCAATTTCTACAATAAATATTTGGAATAAAAACGAAATAACGTGACACCGATGAAGTGTATGTAAAGTGTATGCCGGACTATTGCAGCAACAGCGGATGAAATGTATACTTTGCCGGACTATTGCAGCATTAGCGAATACTAGCTTGCACGATACGCGTCCTGCCATTTATACCCATGTGGCAGTTCAAATTTGTAAAAAAACGTAGAAATAGTTAAACTTTTATTGACGTTTAATATAACAATCCTATGTTGGTATCAAATACGATTTAATACTGCGTGCGGAACGCTTGTCAGTCGGCGAAACGATGTGGATCGGTTATATTACTGCTGCATCAGATGGCGAAACTTAGCTTGACGCCGAAGGGATCGAATCCTCGGTAGCTAAGCTATTTTATGTAGCCGATAACATCCTACTGCAGCGGCGCCCTGGGGTTCTTCTAGGGCTTGACTTGCCAGTCTGAAGTCAGTGGTAGCGGCGAGGTGTAGAATGACACAGCGTTACGACGCAGCTCCTCTCTGAGTCGGTGGTAGCGGTGATGCGGCAACGTGGAGGAGCAGTCCTTGAAAACGTTCCGAAAGACGTTACACTGGAATCGTCGTTCAACGTGGTTCCCGATGGTTGTCCATGGTGGAGCGATTATCGACTGACAGGGTCTATACACGCCACGAGAGCTAGCTTACGTTTGTGCATGAGTGCCTCAAAACGGCTAGCTCGCGTTGCGTGTATAAGCGCTTCAAGAGCTAGTTTACGTTTGTATATGAGCGCCTCGAAAGGGCTAGCTCGCGTTATATGTGTGTGTATCTGCGACTAATTTTTATATTCACTTTCCCTTGTCATCTCCCTTATTGCCTCAACTCTTCGTAGGGTTCTTCTAGGGCTTGACTTGGCCATCTGAATAGCAGGGTGTCACGGCGCAGCTCCCTGAAGTCAGTGGTAACGCCGAGATTCAGAATGGCATAGCGTTACGACGCAGTTCCTCTCTGATTCGATGGTACCAGTGAGATACAGTGTGGCACTTCACAGAGGTACGGCAACGTGGAGGAGCAGTCCTTGAAAACATTTCGAAAGACGTCGTTCCTGATGGTTGTCCATGGTGGAGCGATTATCGGCTGACAGTGGTATTAAGGGTCTGGAGTGACCACAGCGCCACCTGCGACCCATCTCTATATCACTGGCACGCAGCAAGCTCTAATACCCTTCCACACCACACTCAGCCCCTCTATAAGATGGCTGCCGGGGCTATATAAACTCGAGCGAAACAACAAGAAATTCACTCTGTCCCAGCCAGCTGCAAAGTTGGAACTCCAGCCGAAAGGTCGGACATTCCTCTCCAGCTGCAAAGTTGGATTTCCTCGCCAACCGAAAGGTCGGACACTCCTAACCAAAGTCAAACCGCTCAGTCCATCCAGCAGACTCCCAGTTGCAGCTAGTGCGACGCGCATACGAGACTTTTAGGGAACACAACGAATTCCCTGAACGAGAGAAGTTGGACAACCTCTTTAGAGAAGAATAAGCACCCACAGAACGAGACAGCCCACCGTCTACACAGTCACCAGATATTCTGGTGATTGTGTAGATCTTAATAATAAAGACATTCTCGTTGTGTTTGCGCAATCAATTATTTGGCTCAAGAATACGATACAACCTCCCATAGATCTATACGTGCCACGAGTGCTTGTGTTTGAGAGCCCCGAAACGGCTAGCTCGCGTTGCGTGTATAAGCGCTTCAAGGGCTAGTTTACGTTTGTATATGAGCGTCTCGAAAGGGCTGGCTCGCGTTGTGTGTGTGTATGTGTCAACGTGGACTTGCTCGAAGTGAGAGAGCGACTAATTTTTATATTCACTTCCCTTGTGCCTCAAATCTTCGTGGGGTATTCCTTATTGGCTGTTGGGTAATTACTTCGAGTGACGTAATACATACAGCCAATCCATGGGTCGCGTCTCCTCATCTCCTTGGCGTCATTGGCCAACTAATCAGCAGTTTGGCGTCCTCTTATTTTACTGACTGTTGTTCGTGACGTGTTTTCCTGAGCGCCAGCCGCTGTGTGATGACGACACCAATATATTGGGGCGGGGATTAGGTAACTCTCTATCACTTGCTTGCTCAAATTGGCCTTGAACAAAGTTGCGTCCTATTTGTCAAAGTGTAGTATTTTCATGTGCGTTTCAGTGGTTGTCTTAGCGACCAAAATGAGATTTGCGCTCCTATTTGTTGGCCAATCAGAAATTAATGCGGTTGGGCTTTAATTCATTTCCTAGGATGGCGATACCGTAATGCAGCGGCTGGGTCATAATATGACGGTGAGTGACGTCATGTAACGTTGGAAAATGACGTATATTTATGGAAAGCAAGCAAAAAAAAGTGACGGTGTATGGCATTACTAAAATAATCTTTTGCGTTTTTTTTTTTTTTTTTTAATGTAACGGCGATGTCTACCGCTTTCTAGCAAACCAAACGTACTTAGTATTCTTAGCCGATTTTTTTATGACGTCATTCACCGCCAATTTACGACCGTTACTTTACGGTACCGCTACCCTGGGAAACTATAGCTTCCAGGAGCGCGTTAATTTTGATGGTCGTCATCATGACCCTGTTACATAGATATCAGCGCGACGTTTTGCCCATATCTGTCATCGTGACATGTTTTTGGTGGTCGCTAAGCAACGTGTGAGCCCCACAGGACAACAGCTATGCTGACGTTTGACATTTGATGTTTATGGCGGTGGTTGATAACTTGACGCTTACAGCAAATACTCCCAACCTTAGAAACCAAAATTTCACAAAAAAAATAGTTCCATAATAACTTCAGTTTTTGATGTTACAGTAAGTTCATTATAATATAAATGTTTCTGGCTTGGAAAGAGTAGTGGTGGTATGCCTCTAGTAATTCCATCAAGAATCCTTCACTCAATCGCCCAATTTTCATGCTTATTATTATTTATTCCCATATTACTGTTTCCTAACTCAATGCATATGAAATGGCATCGAATTAAAATTTATAATACAACAAAGTGGTTGAAATAGTTCCAGAAAATGGAAGCTAGACGTAAATCCAATTTCCTGTGCGAGGATATTTAATATCCAATGCCTAAGATGAGATGATGTTTTCTTAGATTTGCACCGAAGTAAAGATGATTTCGCAGTAATAGAAAAGTAGTTGGAGCTAATTCACCGCCCGTCTATAAACACGTTACGTGCCCATAAAAGCAGAAAATCAATATCGGATTACTTGATATTCTCGCCACATCACATACGACTCTCCATATAATTTCTTTCGCGAGACTTCCTGGAAATCGCAAGGTCTAAGTCACCACGATTCCGCTTCATTCTTGCGCGTTATACTTAATCGCGATGAATCCTAATGCACATCCATCCATCCAGTTCGCCTTAAACTGTACGGAAAAGTTAAAAACGTGCACACGTAAATCCGCCGCGTTCGATTAGCGCGGACAGATTCAATCAGTGCGGAAAATTGCTGCCTGGCTCTCAAGAAAATTATATATCGGACCTGTAAATTGACGCCGACGGGGACAAATTCAATATCATTCGATCAGTGCATAAGTGATGAACATCATTTCAAAGCGAAAACAGCAACAACTTACATTCTTCTCAGTGGTTAACTTATATTTGCCAGGTTGATTTGAAAATCGTTTGCCATTATTATAAATATTCGATACACAAATTGAAACGTATTGGGTTTCGGGTAATTTGATCTAAAGGCACCTAATAGGTGAGAAAGGCAGTATTTGTACGGATTATTGAATGATATGGAACACTGCACAGAGAAAAAGATTTAAAAGAAATTCCTAAAGGTTGGAAGGAATTGAGGAGTTTGCCGGACTATACAGCACCAAGTATTTCTTGAGCTGAATAGTCAAACAGTAGCAAAAATAATGAAGCATCGGATTGCAATAACAACAGAGGAATTGTACTTTAGTTATGAAGTACTTATTGGTATGACACACGTTTATAAAACTTACGAGACATGATAAGAAAAAAAAAGGGTTCGAAAATACGTAGGTAAACGCAAGAAAGATCTTTTGTTGTTGGTAGAAAAATACTCCTGCGTAAATTTATTCAAACCAAACAAACTGGAACTTTTTTCCACATATCTCTAAGCGATAGGGTGATTTATGAATCGCGATCGATATCGAGGAAAGTAAGGTGGAGTTCTGCACGTCACTCTTGGGGTTTGTAAACTGCCTCTGATGGCTATTTGCGGCGAATAAGGAATAAGTTCTGCACGCCCGCCTGACGACTGTATCAATCAACGAGCGCAAGATTTCTTTTTCCGCATTCAAAGTTATTCTGGCCTATGTAAACGTTAAAGGGTAATTTATTTCCAGCGAACGTCGAATTTCGTTTTCGTTTCTTTTTTTATGTATTGTGGCGTCAGACATGCAAAAAAATGTTAAATTCTGTACGTGTACTACTACATTAGCGACCCCTCTGGTCTTCCTTCGTATTTCAAGATTTCTGACAGAGTAATTACTGAAGATGGAACCTGGTATTCCCAGAAATAAAATGTTAAAGTATGCAATGAAAAGTCAGAGACCAAAAAAAAATCGATAAAGGAAAAAGGAAAACAGCCCTAGAAAAATATTTCTGATATTTCTGATTTACCAGTATACTGGAAAACACTTCAGAAAACGAGTTCCAGAAGACATCCACACCCATTGGACAACTTCTTTGTGACTTCCGATGGCATTACTACATCACCAATTCTTCATCTGTCGACGTTTCGTCTCGCCAAAATTCTCCAAAACACAAACACAAAAGCGTAACCTGAAAAGGCGACCGTTACATGTGAAAACGTGCTTCTCTAATTTGGATTTCGAAAAGGCGAAACGGCCATAAACGGAGGCTCCGGCCATCAATCTCTGGTATCATTTTCAATGTTCCCAACTGTCACAAAAAGGAGCCAAAACACCGCAATAAAAATAAAAAGACTAACCTTGGAGCATAGAAACGAATAGAGTAATCAAGCAAACGATATCGAAAATAGATATTACAAATGGGAGCATTTTCAGAGATCAGTCTTCCTTTTTTTCTTCTTTTTTGTATTTTTGGACTTGGTTTTGCATTTGTTTTTTCTTTTATTAATCAAGTTCCATTTTTTCTTCCTATCTCGTCTTTTGTTTTCGTTCTTCCTTGTTTTCAGTCAATCAATTTGTACTTTCTCTTGGTTAGTCGTCATTTGTTTTGTTTTTTCTTGTTTTCGTAATTCAATCGTCTTTTCCTTTCAGAAGTCAGCCTTCTTTTGTTTTTCTTTCTGTCTCAAGTTAACCTCCTTTTCGTATTTTTGTTGACTTCGTTTTCCATTTGTTTTTTCCTTCGATTAATCAAGTTCTACTTTTTCTTGGCTTCTCGTCTCTTTCGTAATGCAATCGTCTTTTGTTTTCCGAGATCATTCATCTTTTGTTTTTTTTTTTTGCTGTGCTCGTAATTGAATCATCTTTTGTTTTATGAGATCGGTCGTCCTTTTTCTTCTTTGGGTAGCCGCCTCGTGTTTCTGTCGACTTCGTTTTGCATTTGTTTTTCTTTGATTAATTAATTTGTATTTTTCCTCGGCCAGTCGTCCTTTGTTTTGTTTTTTCTTGTTTTCGTAATTTAATCATCTTTTGTTTTCAGAGATCAGTCATCTTTTGTTTTTTATGTATCTTCTTTTTTTGGATAGCCACTTTTTTGTATTTTTGTCGACTCCGTTCTGCATTTGTTTTTTCTTTGATTAACCAAGTTTCACTTTTTCTTGATTTCTCGTCTTTTGTTTTCGTTCTATCTTGTTTTCAATCAATCAATTTCTACTTTTTTTTCTTTGGTTAGTCGTCATTTGTTTTGTTTTTTCTTGTTTTCGTAATTCAATCATCTTTTGTTTTCAAAGATCAGTTATGTTTTGTTTTTTTTTTGGCTGGACTCGTAATTCAATCATCATTTTGTTTTATGGGATTGGCCATCTCTTTTTTTTTGTGTAACCGCCGCGTGTTACATTCGAGTTCGTTTTGCATTTGTTTTTCTTTGATCAATTAATTTCTATTTTTCCTTGGTCAGTCATCCTTTGTTTTCTTTTTTCTTGTTTTCGTAATTCAATCGTTTCCAGAGAATTTTGTTTTCTTCTTTGGGTAACGCCTTTTCGTGTTTTCTACTCTTTCTTCGGTCTTTTGTTTTTGCTTTTTTTCTTGTTTTCTCTTTCTGTGCTATCGTGGCAAACGTTTCGTAATTCAATCGTCTTTTATTTTCAGAGGCAAGTCTTCTTTTGTTTCTTTTTTCTCTCTCAGGCTAACCTCCTTTTCGTATTTTCGTCGACTTCGTTTTGCATCTGTTTTTTTTTTTTTTTTTAATTTCAAGTTCTACTTTTTCTTGGTTTCTCGTCTTTTGTTTTCGTTTGTTGTTTTGTTTTCAATTGATCAATTTCTACTTTTTTCTTGGTTAGTCGTCATTTGTTTTGTTTTTCCTTGTTTTCCTAATTCAATCGTCTTTTCCTTTCAGAAACCAGCCTCCTTCTGTTTTTCTTTCTGCCTCAAGTTAATCTCCTTTTCGTATTTTTGTCGACTTCGTTTTCCATTTGTTTTTTCTTCGATTAATGAAGTTCTACTTTCAGAGATCAGATCAGTCATCTTTTGTTTTTTATGTATTTTTTTTGGATAGCCGCTTTTTTGTGTTTTTGTCGACTCCGTTTTGCATTTGTTTTTTCTTTGATTAACCAAGTTCCACTTTTTCTTGGTTTCTCGTCTTTTGTTTTCGTTCTATCTTGTTTTCAATCAACCAATTTCTACTTTTTCTTTCTTTGGTTAGTCGTCGTTTGTTTTGTTTTTTCTTGTAATTCAATAATCTTTTGTTTTCCAAGTTCAGTCTTCCTTTGTTTTTTTTTTGCTGTGCTCGTAATTCAATCATCATTTTATTTTATGGGATAGGCCACCTTTTTTTTTTTTTTTTGAATAACCGCTTCGTGTTATAGTCGACTTCGTTTTGCATTTGTTTTTCTTTGATCAATTAATTTCTATTTTTTTCTTGGTCAGTCATCCTTTATTTTATTTTTTCTTGTTTTCGTAATTCAATCATCGTTTGTTTCCAGAGAATTTTGTTTCTTTTTTCTTTGGGAAACGTCTTTTCGTGTTTTTTTTTGTCGAACTCGTGTAGCAATTGTTTTCTTTTGATTAAACAATATCTACTCTCTCTTCGGTCTTTTCTTTTTGCTCTTTTTTTCTTGTTTTCTCTTTCTGTGCTATTGTGGCAAACGTTTCGTAATTCAATCGTCTTTTATTTTCAGAGGCAAATCTTCTTTTGTTTTTTCTTTCTGTCTCAGGTTAACCTCGTTTTCATATTTTTGTCGACTTCGTTTTGCATCTGTTTTTTCTTTTTTTTTTTGATTAATGAAGTTCTACTTTTTCTTGGTTTATCGTCTTTTGTTTTTCGTTCATCCCTGTTTTCAGTCGATCAATTTCTACTTTTTTCTTCATCATCGTCATTTGTTTTGTTTTTCCTTTTTTTCGTGATTCAATCTTCTTTTCTTTTCAGAGGTCAGCCTTCTTTTGTTTTTTTTTTTCTGTCTCAGGTTAATCTCCTTTTTGCATTTTTGTCGACTTCGTTTTGCATTTGTTTTTCCGTTGATTAATCAAGTTCTAGTGTTGGTTTCTCGTCTTTTGTTTTCGTTCTATTTCGTGTTCAATCCATCAATTTCTGCTTTTTCTTGGTTAGTCGTCATTTATTTTGTTTTTTCTTGTTTTCGTAATTCAATCATCTTTTCTTTTCAGAAGTTAGCCTTCTTTTGTTTGTTCTTTTGTCTCAGGTAAACCTCCTTTTTGGCATTTTTGTCGATTTCGTTTTACATTTGTTTTTCCTTTGATTAATTAATTGATTAATTTGATTAATTAAATTCTACTGTTTCTTGGTTTCTCGCCTTTTGTTTTCGTTCTGTTTTGTGTTCAATCCATCAATTTCTTCTTTTTTTTTGGTTGGTCGTCATTTGTTTTGTTTTTCCTTGTTTTCATAATTTGAATCGCCTTTTGTTTTCCGAGACCAGTCATCTTTTGTTTTTTCTTTGGATAACCTCGTTTTTGTGTTTTTGTCGACTTCGTGTTTGTTTGCATTTGTTTTTTCGAGCGTAACAAGAAAGATTTCTTCAGACTGCCGTTGTCAGTACTGATGACGTCATTGTTGCTAGTTTGAAGAAGACCATCGTTGGCAACAACTAGAAAAGTAACAGCAAGAGCAGCCCTGAGGAGTCATTTTCTAACAGAAGAAAAGTAAACGACGTAGTGCTATTGGAAGCCACCAAGAAAGAGATTCAGAAGTCTAAAGAGGAGTATACTGAAGATGAAAGTAACCATCAGTTTGTAAAATACATCCATCTCTTCATCAAGACCCAAATTATTATTTACTCTATTTGTATTACGAAATATTTTATCTAGGTTTTTGTACCTACATTTTCAATTTTTTTATTTTCATTAAACAAGACGCAAAATGTTTAAATTTAAAATGTACAATTAATAATAATAATATAAAAAGGAAAATAAACTCGAACTAAATTGGTTATTAACGGTTCAATTTAGTGAGGATACAAAGTAGAAAATGCTCTCACATTAAAAATCGATGAAAAGAATTAAAGCACCTCGTATAACGTTCTGTTCGTTCACTCGAACTACATATGTATGTATGGAGTTCACATGAATTTTCATATGTAGTTTGAGTACTGGGAATGGCGTGTTGAATCAACAAACGTGAAAAATTAAATGGATTGCTTTCAAAATAAAATAATAGTAACATAACTTTGCTGATTGATTGATTATTCATGTTTTTTGTTTAATTAAAATCGATGTTTTACTCTGTCTGTTACTTAAACCTGACGAAAATGTCTAATTAAAAACAATCACCACATAACGTTACGATATATTAGAATTTCTATTTCAGGGTTTCGGTATTTATGGAAAATTTGCTCTAAAAATATGCCTGGCAGGTTCCGGATATAGCATAAACCTGATGATAATATTCAACCTTGTCCCAGTATATTTACAGCCGAGAGATATCCAGGACTGGTCCAGATTAGATTCAAGGGATGCACCTCAGAGGTCCGATATGAACTCGTCCCGAACAGAAATCGATAAGGGAAATGATTCTAGATTCGCGTTATGATTACGCCGACACCTTTGCGTCAACATTCGAACTAATTTTTTTACAAACACGCAACCGCTCTGTTCTACGTAGTTTTAGATAATTAATTAAATAACAATATACGAAACGAAAAGTTAAAACTATTAAATTTTACTGTTGTGAGTGAAATACACAACTATTTTTTATGTTTTGTTTTTACAAATGTAGGAAGATTAAATATACTTTTTCCCCGTAATCACTTATAACGAATATGTTTTGGCAGTCCCATGAGGTTCGTTATAAACGGACATGACTGTATATACAGGGTGCCTCAAAACCTATGTCTTTAATTAAAACTGTAGGTATCTTATTATAAAAGTGATTGATTCTCCAAATCTGAACGGTATTGTTCAAAAATGAAGAACTGACCCAGCACAAGCGCGTGCAGTTTCCTTGTTTTGAAACCTCTGCTTACTTTATGACTTGTTGAGGCAAGTCCGCTTTCTATAGAAAGCAAAAACTGCAATAAAATTTTTATTTACGTTTGAAAGAATTAGGTCAACGTCTCAGATGCCGTGTGCGCGTCATCGGCAATTTTCTTTATATCCATCTGTGTTTCACCGACAATTACTGGCATAGTGAAATGCGTTTTTCGTTGCGTTATATGATATTTATTTAACGCTTGTTCAGCAATTCTTTTAATAGTTTATTAAAGAGACGACATAATCAACACACTTAGTCATAATTTGTATTTCAAACACAAACTTTTAACTCATTTAATTAAAAAGTTTGTAGTTTACTTTGTTCATGTCACGGTGTTTGTGCAGCTTATGAAAAAATAAATTGCAGCTTTCTTAAGGAAGTTGGTACAATGTGACAAGCATTGTTGTATTAAATTAAATTTAACAGATCGTAATTTAAGAATTGAAACTGTACGTCTACGGTTAGCAATATGCGAAATAAAAAAATGTACAGTACAGCACAAATTGCATATCAAAAGTGTTGTCATACCTGTGCAATCATTATGGCCTTAGAATTTTAATAAAGTTCACTTCTTGTACTTGTACTTCACTTGTATTTGTAATTACAATAAATGTTCAAAATGTTGTCCTGCGGTATTAACACATAATTCGGCACGTCTTATCCAGTTATTTGTTACTATTGGAAAATTATTTCGAAGTTATGTACACAGAAATTTACACGAATTAAGCTAACACAAAACAAACTACACAATACGTAAATTTGATAAATAATAATAAGCCTATTAATGTTTTTAAAAATTTATTTTAACCTCAGTCTTTTATAAAGTTCAAACGCACTCGCTCGAACTGAATTTTCTCAAAAACTATTACTCAGCACTTCGTCTTTCATTCTAACCCCCTCACTAATGTAAGCATCTGTGAATTTATGACAGCACGATAATAATAATAAAAACAAACAATAAAGTACGAAGAACGAAACTGAGCCAGCTGAATTTTATTTTATGACAGTGCAATTGTTACCAATAAATCGCCAAGGCGAAGGCAGGTAAACGTTTCTGAAAATTCCGAATTATTTTCAACCAAAATCAAATTTTCATCACGAAAACTAATTGAGCCACTCGTTTAATTAATATTTATCAACATTTTTAGTAAACATTTATTTTCGTCTTATTAATGAACGTAAACATAACATTTTGCAGTTTACAGTGCTAAGGTCGATGTACCGTCATGAAAATGAAACAAATAAAACTGAAGTGCATAATTGTGCTACGAATTCAGTTTGCTTTTAAATTTTACTTTGAATAAATAAGCATAAATAAAGTAGTAATAAGTAATTGCAATTGCAACCAGCGTTACTAAAACAATTTCTTAGAAAACGAAAACTGATTTTTACCGGAGTTATTATTTACTTTTTCTCTATTGTTGTATGACAAATTTTGCTGCTTTTTTTGACTACTATCTGTGGTTTCAATTAAACACTTAGGTTTCGAGACACCCAGTATTTTGTTCAATTCTTTCATAAACTAATTACTTATTATTATCCCATATATTCTATATACTCACCAGCATCACCATTGCATCCCGTATGATCTGGAACGCGCTCTGTGATTCCCAAATTCGTCGTTTCGGGTGTTTTCGTGTCGTCTAATATTGGACCGTTTTCTGAAACAAGGACTCTCCATTGATGCATCTGCCATTGTCAACGAATGTTTATTTATGTATTCCGTAAACTTTGTGAAAAAAATTAAAATAATAAAGACGAAACTTTTTTTCATCACCTATGTAGATATAACCATAGAGCGGCCAGTTTTAGGTTCTTGAGAAGTAGGCAGTTTGATTTCAATAAGTCTTTTAGAAATGTTGAATGAGTGTCAATAAGTAAATATAAAATAAATGTACAAGATTCCGTAAAAATAATTTTGATCGAACTTATTTATCAATGATAAATAAATCATTCAATATTATTGCCTCTACTATGCGAAGCAAGATTTTTTGTTCCATAATTATTACCATTAAATGAATGTTACTTCTTTTTAATGACAATATCTCCTTCTCATAAAACAGTCAACAAAAAGCATTTTCAACAACCTACATAACTAATGAAAAAATTTGATAGACTACACTCAAGAAGTTTTACAGAAATACAGTGACCGCCAAAAAATTAGGATCAAATGGGAGAAAATTCTATTTAGAATTTTTTAAAAAATTAAACAATTACACTCTGTGGCTGAAAAAAAATTAAAATAGGCCAAACAAAAGTTGTTGTAACATCCGCTAGCCAGCGTTGAGCTGGTTAAAATCATGTTTAAAATCATTTCTTTTAATCAGGCGAGTTTTATTTTTAAAAATGATTTTTAAAAAAATTAAAAAATTCTCATTAAATAAACAAAACTGGTCACTTCACTTTCTTTCTAAAAATTGCGATATATTTTAAGACGTTTAACAAGTGTGTGATTTTTTATGTAAAATCAAACAAAAGATGATGATCGACAAATAAAGAAAATTTATAAATTAAAAAAATTAAATAAAAAAAATGGGTCGACTTTCTACAACAAAGATTTGGTAACATGTTTTCAACAATTATTGTAGACCCGGGTGGTGGTTGTGGAATCAGACATGAACGTCGATTCTTACCTCGTATCGTTGAATTGACAAACAACAAATAAATTATTGTTTAGATATTTTAGATTTCAGTGCAATTATAAACAATAATTAGTTAAAAATATTTGACTCCATGGTCATCCAGGATACGTTATTTTAAGACATTTGGCAATTGTGCAATTTTTGACGCAAAGTAGAACAAAAGACGATCGATTGAATAAATCAAGAAAATTTAGAAAAAATAAAATATGCAATATAAATAAATATTTTTAAAAAAATCTCTTCAAAAGAATTCGACTTTCTATAATTAAGATATCTTTTAAGACGTTTGACAGTTATGAAAATTTTGACGTAAAATGAAACAAAAGACGATCGACAAATAAATAAAGAAAATTTATAAAATTAAACAACAAAAGTAAAAAAATTGTCATTGTCCGTATTGACCAACAAGTTTACAGTAGCTCATGAGGCAGCAGCATCGCCGCGAATTTTGTTTTCCCTTCACAGTGATAGATCAAAAGCCAGCCGTGCGATGTCCCGACAATCTGATTAAAAAAATTCTCAGTAAATAAACAAAACCGGGTCGACTTCCTATAATTAGATATTTTATATGTCTAAACACCAATAAAAAAAAATATATTTTTTTTCCAGACATCTGACAGTTGTACAATTTTTGACGTGAAATAAAACAAAAGACGATCGACAAATAAACAAAGAAAATTTATAAATTTAAAAAACAAAAATTTTTTAAAATTGGAAATTTGCGATGATGCGTTCATTGTCCGTATTGACCGTGGTAGCTCATGAGGCACCGCCGCGAATTTGCTTTTCCTTCACAGGCATAGGTCAAAAGCCAACAGTGCGATGTCGCGACTATGTGATAAAAAAATTCTCACTAAATAAACAAAACCGGATCGGCTTTCTATAATTAAGACATCTTAAGACGTTTGACAGTTACGCAATTTTTGACGTAAAATGACGATCGACAAATAAACAAAGAAAATTTATAAAATTAAAAAACAACAATGATGTCGCAGCTGTGCAATGTGCATTTTTGACGTAAAAAATACAACAAAAGACGATTGACAAATAGAAAAAATTTATAAAATAAAAAAACAACATAAAAATAATAAAATTCTCATTAAATATGTATGTATGTAAAGAAAACTGAATCGACTTTTCAAAATAATGATATATTTCAACACATTTTTCATTTTTACAATTTTTGACGTAAAATAAAACAAAAGACGATCGAGAAATAAAAAAAATACATAAAAAAATTTAAAAATCTCATTAAATGAACAAAACAAATATTTTAAGCATTTAAGCAATGTTGCTTTAATGGCCATTTGCACCAAGCTCATCTTAAATGTTTGGTGCAAATGGCCATAAATCATGTGATTACAATCATGTTTAAAATAACTGATTTAATCAAGCCATTTTTATTTTTAAAAATCATGATTTTTTTAAAATTAGTTGAAAGTTGTTCATGAATACAATTTTTTGCTTTTTTATTTAAAAATGTGAAAATAAACAAGTTTTTTTTATTAAAATTAGATCTTCTGTTATTTTTTTTAATCGTGATTTTTATCAACAGTGCATTTCTTGAAAATAATTGCGAAAAATTCATTCGCTAGCCAAAATTTTTGAAAAAAGGACTCAGAAAAAAATCTGTTAAATTAGTATTTTTTTAGTATTTTAAATAGGCATTCATAAGGTGCTGTGAAATACGAGTTTATTTTATGCAATTCAAATTATTTAATAATTTTTGTACCTGTCAAATATAATATTAAAAATTATTTCAATTAAAACCAATTATAGTTATGTCATCATAAAAAGTGATCAAATAAAAAATGAATTAGAGTTGGCCATGCAACTAAACACGCAAGCGCGCATGTAGTTCATCGAACGTTCCTTCGGTCACTTTGACGCTTTTACAAAGCAAAAAAACCGTTTTATTTTTAAAAAATTAAAGCATTTGGGTAAAATGAGACTGCCGACTGCATCAAGATACTTTTAAACTCTATGAATAACTGTCCGAGTGACGTTAAACATTTCCGGCGTGTGATTTATGCCTCAATTGATTGACAGTTAGTATTAATTTGACGTTATCCACGATACACATTTAAATTCCAACGCCTACCCTAATTCATTTTTGTACCGATCACTGGTTATTATACATACGTAATTGACTTGAACGTGTAAAGTAAATAAAGAAAAATCTCAAAACTGCAAGAGAACATTTAAGGGTTCTTGTGAAAGTGATTCATTAACAACAAGGATAGATTACAGTTTTTAGAAGCCATTTTAATACGTATTAATTTAACTGAAGGCTTCCGGTTGGAACCGTGTCACGACTCCTTCTACTAGGGCAGTAGAAGCAGTAGTGACGCGGTTCCAACTGGAAGCCAATTCAATTATAAATATATATTAATTATCAGAAATTTGTTGTAAGTCGGTTTTGATTTAATGGATTTCCCGAGCACCCTCTATACAACTGTTTCGGCCCTATTTGAATAACTAGAGAACTCCACTGTAATCAAGCCAATCTGTAATTTCGAAATAAAAAATCGGCCACAGGACGTCGCGACCTAAACTATTAAATATTAATTATTATTATTATTCGAAAGTATAACTTCTTGGTTATTAAAATATCTAAAGCAGTTATTATTAACCTCTCCTATTATTTTTCCCAATTATAGATCTTTGTTTCTTTGTTGTTTTCGCCCAAAAATAATAAATTTTGACGTTAAGATTTGGTAGGCGAAATTTTGAAATTTCCCAAAAATTGAAAAGTTTAATTTTTGTGGTAGTTAAGGAAAAAAAGTTGTTTTTTGAGCCTTGAGATTGATTGATAAATTTCTGAAAAATAACAATTTTAGAATAATTCTAAAATTAAAGCCATTTTCTGACTAAGTAAACATCTCTCAGTCTGTCAGGGGCCAAATAGGTTTCAGGACAAGCGCAAATTACTGCCTTAAAAAGTAAAATCCTACTTTTTGGCAGTCACCGTCTAAAGCTACAACAATATGGACAAGAGGTTGTACTACATTAAAAGAGTTTTATTAAAAAATTAATTACTATCAAGTTTTACTTTAAAATAATAATTTTATTTTATTGTAAATATTTAATCTTCACATTCTGTAAACAGTAAAAATATTGATTTAAAGCAAAACCTACATTTTTCCACCACTTCATTCTAATTTTACAATAATTACAAGTAATTAATTACATTTACTTACACAGTGTAACCCAAACTAATTGTAAATAAAACATTACTACCTTCATTTAAATAAAAAGCTATTTGTCATGGTAAGAAATTATATATTTTAATTAAAAATAAATTAATGCATAAATCAGATCATAATTTCAGATATCCTTTAGGAAACACACACATACACAAACAATTACAATCACTACGAATAGACAGTGCGAACGAATCTACCCACGTCAAACCGATTAATTACACTTCGCAGTTTTAACCTGGTAGTTTCCGCCCTCTTAAAATGCTCGAACGTTTCATATTTGGAACCGTTTACTTTCTTCCACACCATCGGATCGTTGCTCACTTTCCTGAAGTACACACAAGTAGATTCAAACATGGCTAAACTCCGAGGAGTCAAGTTCTGCACGATGTTCATCAAAATCTCCGGCGGCATATCCTCCAAACAAGCCGCCTTGAAGCCGTGGTGTTTCAATATCGTAGTTTTCGCATAATTACAGATGTTCGTTTTGAACGTGCGAGATAAATGCGGCATGTTTTGAAATTTGTTGCACAGTTTCGTGGTGGATGTCATGATGTACAGGGAGGGATCGATTAGCATGCAATAGCTTGCGCCTTCGATGTTTTCCACGAAAGTGTTGATGAGTATGTCATCGGCGATTGCTGAACAGATTAATCTACAGGTGTACTGGGGAAATGCTAGAAGAATGTAGGGTAAATCGTAGTGTGCGCTTGACTTCTTCCAGGTGTTCGGTATGACGCAAACTTTCCTTAAAAAATTTTTGTAATGAAAGCTGACGCTTGCGTCTTCTAAACTGTCTTCGGTGATGCGTAAAACGAAGCCACTTTCAAGCATGAGTATATGCAAGAGGATAATTAATTCGTCATTCTTATCCAAGACGTTTCCTTTTTCTAGAGTGGCCTGGTACACATTTTGAAAACTTTGCGGCACAATACCATTTCTGAAGTCTTCGATTAGCATTGGCTCCATTACTGAAATCAAAATCCCACCTGTAGTAGTAACGTACTACAACACTAAATGAGAATGCAATTCTTCTAGGTGATGGGAATTTCAGCTAATACAAGACAGTGCAGAAGACAGACAACAAGGCAGCACAGCAGCCTGTTGATTGTTCAACAAATAAACAATACTCACATGACACTGAACTATTTACCTAATTAACATAAAGCACACATCATAATAATGCTTGTAAAGTTAATTAAGACACCAAGTTGGAGCGCTAAAAAAAAAACATCTAAAACAGCGTGAGTCACAACCACGCACCATAACCTACATTACTTTCAAGACACTACTGTAATTAAACTACGCGCATCCGAATCCTTCGCAACCAATTCAAAAAAAAAACCAAAACAAAACAGAAATGCAAATAAATAAACACAGCTCATCCGCCTACATAACTTAATTCGAACTTTAACAAGGAAGTATTTGAAAGTGCAACAAACAGCTGTCAAACAACATTTTAACGTAAAATATAAATTAAGGCGTGTAAATAGATACCTTTGTCAGTCTTGTTTTCTTCCGCGGATTCCTTGTGCCCTAAAATTACCGATTGTTTCTGCGTATTTATATTATTGACTAAACTATCCCTACATTCCGCCATCTTATATTTAAAAGTTACTAATTTGGAATCCGTTTCGTTCTTAAAGTTTAAAAACAAATTTATATTACTATTGTGTATGTGTAGAGGACGCCATTTACGCAATGGTGTCAAAACGTTGCAGGTAACTGTCACGCAGTGTCACCACTTCACCAGTGTTGCCAACTGTCTGGCGTGAAATGTCACTGTAATCAAGAACAAAAGTCCACTGATTTCGCTACCAAAACTTGAAATCACTACTTAAATAATAAGAACTCATAAATAACGACTTTTAACCATTTCTTTAGAGATAAAGGTATATTTGTAGTTAATTATTTAACATTAAATAAAATTCAGTAACAAAATCACCTCACCAGTGTTGCCAACTGCCTGGAGTGAAATGTTACTATTATCAGGAACAAAAGTCACCGATTTCACTACCAAAATTTAGTCACTACTTAAATAATAAGACTTCATAAATAACGGCTTTTATCCATTTCTTTAGAGATAAAAGTATATTTGTAGTTAAGTATTTAACATTAAATAAAATTCAGTAACAAATACCAAGTGATTTTTTAAAATCTTTATCAACTCTTGCCATGGAATTTGGACGGCATGTCTTAGCTTTACTGTAAAACAGACTAGAGTCCATCCGATTAATCGGCTTCGGCCAAATTAGACCGAAGATTTTGCCGAAGCCGAACGTTCAATTAATAAACGAACGTTGTCGACAAGTGGCGGGTGGGCCTTTATACTATGAGAGTATAGCTTCAGTTTCACAATATATTTTTAATTTAAAACAAATTTGTTGAAAGATTAAATTTAAAGAAATGTTGCTATATTAAGTATTATTTTAAAGTACAACTCTCAAACCTATCTTGATTGATGATATATTAAAATTAACCGGAAAATTAAAATATTACGTATGCCAATAACAATTTTCACTTTAGAATGTAAATTAAACATAAGATAAGACGTGAGAAAGCAAAGAATCGCCATTTTCTTAGCGTTGCGCAATTTTGTCGGCTTCAGTCGAAGGTGACAAGAAACCGAAGTTCGGCTTCAACTGTAAAAACTACCTTTGGCCGGATTCTACCAATTCGAGTCCGACCGACGAATCGGCTTCGGTCAAAAATTACACCTTCGGCGTAATAATCGACTTTGGCCAAATTAGGCCGAAGCCGAAGGTTCAGTTAATAAACAGGCGTCGTCGATAAGTGGCGAGTGGACCTTTATACTGTGCGAATATAGCTTCAGTTTCACATACATTTTTTTTTAAAGAACCTAACTTGATGACATATTAAAGTTAACTGCAAACTACACATAAAATAAGAAGTGAGAACGCGAAGAATTATCATTTTCTCAGCGTTGCGTAATTTCTTCGGCTTCGGCCGATAAGAAAGCCGAATTTTTAAGCTAAGACATGCCGACCAGATTTCATGGCAAGAGTTGATAAAAAAAATTTAAAAATCATTCCATACATTTATTGAAATTGAAAATAGGCAACCTAATCTACTTTCAGGATCTTAGTACGTTGTGAAATATTCACGAACACATTTCGTTTTACACTAATGAAGAAATTGATGAATCTCTTTGTTCGCAGTGACCGTTTATAAGTATTACCAACATAGCGAAAGAATTTGCAGGTAATGTATGCTGCCAACCACAAACATATACCATAACCTTAGTTTTACACTGTTGGTACGCCTGAAATTCACACAAATATTGACGAAAAATAGAACTTGCTATAGTAAATAAATTAATGAAGAAATTCATGAATTTATTTGACTTTAAAGTCTTGTCCAATTTCTTCATGAAGCGACTGTCAATGTAAACGGCCTGAAAAACTTCACTGGTCACCTATACCGGATGTCCCACGCCATGTGTTCACTTTTCTAGAATTTTGATTTGTTAATCGATTTACATAAAATTTGGAAAGGATAAATCAAAAGAAAAAATGAATTTTTTGAAATACTATCGATCACGGTGGCACTTCCGGTTTCGCTGGAGGAGATGTCAACTTCATTTTAAATGGAACACCATGTATATCTTTACATATTTGGAATCTATAGATTATTGCGACTTTGAATACTACGCATCATATGGTAATTTTGGTTTCAACGACAGCGAGAAAAAACTTTTTTGTTTTCCAATCTAGTAAGCTAAATCGTGAATTTTCGTTCTAGAGCAATCAAATAATCCGAGAAAATCAGTTTTTGATTTCTAACATTTCAAATTTTCAATAGGTCGTAACTAATTTTTTTTTTAATGGAACATCATGTGCTTAGTTCAACACAGAACTTTTTTCTGAGTACGCTGATACTTCGTACTTTTTAAAACAGAACGGGCATAAATCCTCAATAAATCATGCTCTGTTTTAAGTGACTTTCAAAAAAAGAATATAGTATTTGGTATGATGAGTTACGACCCATTAGAAACTTAAATTGCTGTAAAAATATTCAAAATCAAAATACTGATTTTCTCGAATTATTTGATTGCTTTCGAACGAAAATTCACGATTCATACCTAACTAGAATTAAAGAAAATAATAAAACTTTTTTCCAAGATTTCAGTTCGTCTCGCAAGATAACACATTAACATAAATTAGATATCAAAAATTTTGTTAAATACTTCGATGAAAGTAAAATAGAAAATCCAAAAAACGTCGAACAATTTGTACGTTCATACGTATTTATTTCAAAATTTATTATTTTCTTTAATTTGAAACGTTAGTGAGTGTATGAAGTGGACCTGTAACGAAACACATAAATGAAAATATCGCAAAAGCGAATTTTTTAAAATGTATATTTAGTTAAATCAGTTGAGCTCTACTAAGACGCCCTCCAAGATATATGTTTATGTGCCAGTCACCCTGTATATTTTTAAGCTTCGTACTTGTTTTCTTTGTTTGCTCATCTTTCCTTTCAGTTTCTTTTTAATAATCTACTGAATTGTGATGTAAAATCGATTTTCGTTTGTTTTATTGGTCCTCAAATATTACTACTTCGTATTTTTGAAAAATCCTACTTTTTACTTTTTCATGGTTTTCATATTTAACTAAATTGAACCATAGTTGACAACCTGAGACATTAATTTTTTTTTATACCCAAAAGGGACAAAGGATTTTTTGTATTAAAAAAGATTATTTTTGGCGACATTGTTATTTTACAGAAGAAAAAATATGGATTGACGGTAAAATAGTATTCAACTCGTGCGTTTATTTCTTGTTTTTATTTTGACAGTTTGATCAAGTTTTGCCAGATGGGAGGGCTTTACCCTTATTCTTTGTTTTTAATGACAGAAAGGGTAAGCAACTCCTTTAAGGGCGAATTTATCAGTCACAACTTAACTTTAAGTTAACTCTAACCTTCTGTTAATTACCATGGCAACAATTGTCTTCATAGTCGTTACTATGGGAGCAAACTGACAGTTAGAGTTAACGTGTGATTGATAAACCATCCCTTAAAGAAGTCATTTTTACAGGCAAGCAAGCTTTTAGGGTTAATATGTAATTAAATAATAAAATAGTACTGATATTAGGTACCTAGTTATATATTTTCTGCGAAAAATGTCATTCAGAAATGTCAAATAAAATGGATGGAACCTTAAATAAAATAATTTAATTGTGAAGTTTCTTTTGTTTCCTTTTATAATTTACTGTTTACTTCAATAAATAATTATTTTTACTACAGGTCCTTTTATGTCTAATTTGTAGGATTAAGGATCAAGACAAAATGAATTCTGTTACGCCACTGATTACCCTATTAGTTATACTTGGGGTATTTTATTTTAAGTATTACTATAAGTGTAAGTTTGGTTGCCTAACTTGAGTGATCATTGCATTATTTTTTACTTCTCTTATAGCATAGGGATTAATATTTATTTCATTAACTAAAGAAAAAAATATCAGATATTTAATTTTTAGTAGGTGCTAAGGTATTTGAGAACGATATGTTCAAACAAAAAATGTATAGAAACGTTTATTTATTCATAGTTCATGTGTCACCTTACGGTTGAATAAATCCTAGAAGTTCCTGCAACAAAAAAAATGACTTATTAAGAAGCATTATAATTTTCTTCATAGATGCAGTTCTTATTTATTTTTAGGTACATTGGTGAAGAAAAGAAACTTGTAAATAATACAAACAAGCTTATTAAAAAGAATTCTACCTGTATTATGCATGTAAACATCGTGTAGGAAAGAGTTAAGAGCATTAAAAGATTTGTAAAATCATAAAACCAGTAATGTCTAAACTTGACATGACAGCTACATAAAATAGAGGTGAGCAAAACCAGTAGATTAGTAATTTTCTATTTTAATAATAATAACACTTTGAAATTTTATCAATGAATTAAAGCAAATATCAGTAAACCTGATGTCTTCAAACTAAAACCCAACCAATAGTGGTTTTGAAGGCTCATAAATCAATATCCATTTTTAAATGTAAACCATTAGATTTTAGAAGAGAATCTTCTGCAGCTAGCAAAGTTATTCCTTGGGAAACTTCGAAGTTATTTTTAAGCCCCCCCCCCTGACAGTGTTAATCATTTATCACTTAAGTTTCCCAAACAGTAAAAAGGATACTATTTATAAGTGCTACAAGCATTTGACCCATCAACTTCCCTATACTTTCCCCTTAGTTGATTCAGGACAATCCTTAGATATCTCTAATAGGTAGACAGTTTGCTGGGTGTCCACCTAAGAGATTAAATAAAATTTTTCAAAAATGAGGACTTACTATGTGATTATATGGAAAGTATGATTTGGGGTAACCTTCCTCTAAGTAGAACCAGCCTTATTTTTCAATTATCAAGGTGACTTAATTACATTTGTTTCTTTAATTACTTACTTTGCGAGCAAGCCGTCTTTCTTTGCTAATCTAACAATGCAATCATCTGATTCCCCCATCCTTCGAATAGCCCCGCAAAGTGCATAGCTCTTGGTATTCTCCGTCATCCTGCCCGTTGCTGGATCGACTTCTGCGATGGAAAGCTGAATCGACGCATGATCTTTAGCATGAATAATCCTGTTGCTGGCAGAACTGAAGCAACACATAAATGTCAGGTTATGTACGAATAAACACGTGAACTCACCATTTCCTAGGGCAGTACAAATCAACCGATTCACCAGCGTCGTTCTCCATTTTAACTTTCTACAACAAACCATCAATAAATTATGATTCTTTGATTTAAACTAAAATAAATTACTTACAAAATTGGCGTCAGCACGAGGTTGCTGTCAAAATGGCCGCGTCGAAAAGGAAAGAGATTCGAGTTACTACCGCCAGAGGGCAGTTTGTTACTTTTTTGAATTGACAGGCGGGAAATTCAAAAAAGTGGATCAAGTTGTAAAATAATAAAACCTGCGTCTGCGCGGTCCAGTTTAAATTAAAACCGGCGCGTGAAAGGCTCGATACTGACGAGCTGAATGTGGTAAATCCACAGTTTGCGGATTACTCGTGTTGAGTTAATATTACAGCAAAAATACGACCATCCTCACCTGAACGTTGCGTAAGAGAAACTGGAATAAGACGGCGTGAATTTAAACGCGTCGAATTCCTCGGGTATTTAACAACGACATAGCATTCAGTGCTTCTTGTGTTAATTATGTCTTTAAAGGTACGTTTAATCTAAGCCTTTAAAACCTGTGCTTTTTGTTTTTCACAAAAAGAAAATTTGGCGATGATTTTTTTCTTATTGTGACGTTTTTTGATGATGTGCACTTTCGTTAATACCAAGAGACACATTCACTGAAAAGTTATGCAAGTGCTTTTGAAATTTATGTATATTTTTGCGGCCGTCGCAATAAATATTTCAGTATTTTTGAACCTGAAAATCAAAAGAAGGTCGAAACGAAGGTCGCGATTGTTTTTAAACATTTTTTTTTATGACTGTACGGAATAAAATACAATGAAACTTTCTCGTGGCATTTAATTTAACTAATCTGGAGTTATTAATGCAACAGATAATTTTATCGCAAAAGTATTACTGCTAAGTGTATTACTGTTTACTATCAGGCATGTTTTATTTTCGGACTGTTAAAATAAAGATGTCTTTGTATCACAATATTTTTTTTGACGTATTTGTAAGTACAGAGTGAACAGATTCAATTGTTCGAAGTTGGCATCAAGAAGGTCCCTAGATGAGCAGTAGAAAGAAAATTGTATTCTACAGTTTGCAAGCCTTGTTAAACTTTCTTTACAGTTTTAAATCATAACTAACTTTCAAAATGTAATTTATTATCTAATCAAAATATAATTTATTATCTAATACGACACCTTCATCTTAATGGCCAAACTTTCAGAGGTTACTTTTATTAAATTAATACCAACATTGCAGTGTTCCCAACTTAAAATTTTGGTTCGCGTAAGAGGCCACTTTAAATTACTCGCTCTGTATATACCTATTATTTCCCGGACAATTTTAATGTACGTTTCGCCAATCAAACAATCAGAAGTCGTATTCAAACCCTGTATAGTTGGAAATAGCTTTAAATTATAACTTTTGTTAAGAAATTTTTTTCATAAAAATATATATATATGTATACAAGGGGCATTTTTTGACTACTTCAGAGGTTTTGGACACCTGTATATTCAGAAAATGACAATTAATGAATGCATAATAGATAGCCTGATAGATCATGTAAATAAATAAAAAAAGTAAATATTTTTTTCTAAATTCAAAAAGCCATTATTAGGAAGATCAAAAGAATATCAATAGTTGTAAATACAGTTTGATAATTTACAATATACCATCGTTTCTGTAATATTAATTCTTATTTCAATTAAGTTAATAATTTTGCAGATTGAAATGATTATTGCAATGAAAGTAAAAAGTAATCCTTATTAATAATTATTATGAATCGAAACAACATAATTTGACGTCATCACATTAGCGCGTAGGTGTCTGCGATCTACTCATCTACCATTCGGTCAAATACCTATTATTATTATTTTTTTCATTTACGTCTGTATATTATGTTTATGATGCACTGCAGTACCAAATCAATAATGCTACAACTTGGCAACGTGAAGCATAAAATGTGAAAATCCGATCCAATCATTACATTTATCTTAAAGGCAGACACACACTTAAGCGCTGCGAAGCGTGACGAAACGTAGGTGGTACGAAAAATTTACCGTAAGACTTGGAAAAAGAAAGAAATTCCAAGTGACTGAAGAAAAGAAACGTACGGCTTTACGGCACAGTAATTAAAAATATATTTGAATGATACTGGATGTATAGAGAGGGCTATAAATAATGGCCAAGTTTCAAATAGTCACGAACTTTTCCAATCGAAAAAGTATAAAACGAGATGAGGACCTTTGTTTTATAATAATAGATTCGCCATTAAAGAAAACAAGAATGATTTTTTTTTAAATTTGTTTATTTGTCGATCGTCATTTGTTTTATTTTGCGTCAAGAATAGTATAATTGCCAAATGTGTTAATATATATACATATATCTTAATTTTGGAAAGTCGCTTCAGTTTTGTTTACATATTTAATGACGATTTTACGATTTTTATGTTATTTTTTATAATTTTATAAATTTTCTTTATTTGTTTGTTTCTTACCGTCAAAAATTGCACAATTATCATATGTCTTAAAATATATCTTGATTTTAGAGAATCGAACTAGTTTTGTTTATTTAAGGAGAAATTTTATATTTTATTTATTTTTTTTCATTTTATAAATTTTCCTCATTTATTGATCGATCGTCTTTTGTTTTATTTTACGTCAAATATTGCAAAATTGTCAAATGTGTTAAAATATTATTAATAAATAAATAAAAAAGAAAATATTATTTTATTACTTTTATGTTATTTTTTCTTTATTTGTCGATCGTCTTTTGTTTTATCTTTTTAGGTTAAAAGTTGCACAACTATCATCTTGATTTTAGAAAGTCGAGCCAGTTTTGTTTATTCAATAAGATTTTTTTGTCACTTCATAAATTTTCTAGATTTATTTATCGATTGTCTTTTGTTTTATTTTATGTCAAAAATTGCAAAATTGTCAAATGTGTTAAAATACATCTTAATTTTGGAAAGTCGATTCAGTTTTGTTTGCGGATTTAATGAGGATTTTATTATTTTTATGTAATTTTTTTGAATTTTACAATTTTTTTTATTTGTCGATCGTCTTTTGTTTTATCTTTTTACGTCAAAAGTTGCACGATTGTCATATGTCTTAAAATAACTTGTTGATTTCAGAAAGTCTAACCGGTTTTGATAATTTAATGAGAATCTTTTCATTTTTGTTTTTTTTTTTTTTAATTTTAGAAATATCCTTTGTTTCTTTATCGATCGTCTTTTGTTTTATTTTACGTCGAAAATTGTAAAAATGTCAAATGTGTTACAATATATCTTAGTTTTGGATAGTCGATTCAGTTTTGCTTACGCATTTAATGAGGATTTTATTATTTTTATGTTATTTTTTTTAATTTTATAAATTTTCTTTATTTGTCGATCGTCTTTTGTTGTATCTTTATACGTTAATAATTGCGCGATTGTCATATGTCTTAAAATAATATCCTGAGTTCAGAAAATCGAACCAGTTTTGTTTATTTAATGAGAATTTTTTTATTTATTTTTTTTCATTTTATTAATTTTCTAGATTTATTATCGATCGCCTTTTGTTTTATTTTACGTCAAAAATTGTAAAATTGTCAAATGTGTTGAAATATTGTTAATAAATAAACAAAAAAATAAAATATGACTTTATTATTTTTATGTTATTTTTTATAATTTTATACATTTTCTTAATTTATCGATCGTTTTTTGTTTTATTTTATGTCAAAAACTGTCAAATGTGTTAAAATAAAGCTTAAATTTGGAAAATCGATTCAGTTTTGTTCACGTATTTAATGAGGATTTTATTATTTTTATGTTATTTTTTTTTAACTTTATAAATTTTCTTTATTTGTCGATCGTCTTTTGTTTTCTCTTTTACGTCAAAAATTGCACGATTGTCATATGTCCTAAAATAACATCTTGATTTTAGAAAGTCGAATCTGTTTTGTTTATTTAAAGAGATTTTTTAATTTTTTTTTTTATTGTATATATTTTCATTATCGTCTTTTGTTTTATTTTTTACGTCAAAAATTGCACAATTGTCATATGTCTTAAAATATATCTTGATTTTAGAAAATCGAAACAGATTTGCTTATTTAATGAGAAATTTTTTATTTTATTTATTTTTTTTTCATTTTATAAATTTTCTAGATTTATTTATCGATCGTCTTTTGTTTTATTTTTTTGTTTTGTTTATTTAATGAGGATTTTATTATTTTTATGTTATTTTTTTTTAATTTTATAATTTTTCTTTATTTGTCGATCATCTTTTGTTTTATCTTTTTACGCCAAAAATTGCACATTTATCGTATGCCTTCAAATATATCTTGATTTTAGAAAGTCGACCCGGTTTTGTTTGTTTAATGAACATTTTTTATTTTATTTATTTTTGTTTCATTTTATAAATTTTATTTATCGATCGTTTTTTGGTTCATTTTACGTTAAAAATTGCAAAATTGTCAAATGTATTAAAATATTTCTTAATTTTGGAAAATCAGTTTTGCTTACACATTCAATGAGGATTTTATTACTTTTATGTAATTTTTTATAATTTTATAAATTTTCTTTATTTGTCGATCGTCTTTTGTTTTATCTTTTTACGTCACGATTGTCATACGTCTTCAAATAATATCTTGATTTTAGAAAGTCGAACCTGTTTTGTTTATTTAAAGAGAATTTTTTTTATTTTAAATTTTTTTAATTTTATAGTTTCTTTTTGTCGATTGTCTTTTGTTTTATGTTATATCAAAAATTGCAAAATTATTGTCAAATATCTTAAAATCAGCGTTGATAAAAATCCCGATTTTGATTTTTAATCAAAAATCACCGATTTAAATGAAAAAATCTCGATTTTTTTCAAATTCTTTTCGTACATATATTTTTGAGTAATTAAATAATAAAAAAATGGAAAGATGGTTTTTAATACAACACAAATTGAGTTTAAAAACTCATGTGACTGACTCATATGTCTGCGCTTCGAAAAATATGAGCGCTGCCTGTTTTAAAAATATCAAATTTCATTAAAAATTTTGTATTTCATTAATAATTTTGTACGAATTGATTAAAAATGATTGAAATAAGTTCAACGCTTGTCCAAAGGAATAAAAAACACATGATCCGAATTTATCGGGACACAATTTTTCGTTCTTATGACGTTTCGTCCTTTCTTATAAAAGGATTTCATCAGTGCTGTTACTACTGCTATTTTTCTCGACGCTTAATGTTCTGCTTTAGGTCACGATGGAAACAGCAAAGCAATGACGAGAAGACCAGCAACAGCAACAGCAACATGGAAGTTCTTTGTGTAAGGAAAGATGAAAGGTAGAGAAGAAAAAAAAATTGTGATGCAATACATTTAGAAACCAAAAGATGATCTAGACAATTGCTACACCAACAATCAAGACTCTTAGTTCTGAAGAACTAAACTACTAAACACAGTGCAAATGAAATATTCAACAAAGTGAAGCATTAACTAAAATGGATAAATGGAAAAAATCTAGAACAAAAACAAACTCTTATGTAGAATAGAGAAAAGACAGATCAATCGGTTTAGCCAAATTATGAAGGTGATAGAGAAAAGCCAAGTGAAAAAAATAATTCAAAATGCGAACGAAAAAGATGGGAAAAAGGAGGAAGATTTAGGCAAAATCCTTGAACAAAACAAAGCAAATAGAGGACCTCGACAGTAACGAAGAAAACAACCATTTGTTAATTTTTAATAAGAAGAAATTCAAAGGCTTTACAAATGTTGCATCAAGTTAAAGATTTTTTCGATATCTTATCAAAATGTCGGTTAAATTTCCTTAGTTTTATACATTTGTACAGTGCAGGAGTTATTCAAAGAAAAGAAGTGTAAAATAACAGTATCATTTCGCATTTTGCTAATTTCATTATCGGGTATATAATAATTACCCAGACACCATTTCAAGGTCCTTTTACATACACATACGTATTTTATAAATTATCTTCGTATTATGCGTACACGTTTTTTTTTTGTTATTGAAGTAGGAAGGAATTCATTATTAAATTTATTTATTTGTTAATTACAGAAGGAATCTCTGTCGGACGTTCAACTTCATCTGGCTGCGTTGAAAGGAGACTGCAATTTACTGATAAAAATTTTAGATAGTGGAAAAGTACACGTCGACTCTAAAGATAAGGTATGTAACATTTAATAATTTTTTCCGCATTTCTAGCAACACCAGCAGCATGGCGAATGTAACTTTTATTTTCCGCACTTGCGTTATAAATAACTTTGCTCATTACCGTAAAACATCCAACAAGCAAGAGTGTGTTATTGTTATGATTACGAAACGCAAACTAATAGCACACTTTCATAATCATAAGTCACGTGGCAAATTGTTAGTTTTAACTGAGCCGTAACAACATACTTGTTATTTTAATTGGTTAAAAATAGCGGCATATCCGCAATAAAATTTTATGTAAATTGAGAAAAGTAAAATTATTTAGCCAGTGATTATTTATGATGATGTATGTGTTATGATTTCCATTTCACTTTTACATTGTGTTCATTCTAGATTAATTAAAGCAAAACCAGCTGAATTAACAAAACAAATAGGAGAGAATTTTTTTTAATCAACTCTCTCGAAATTTCTTTAATGTTTAATTAATTAAAAAAGTTAGTACTTTTTGCTTGTTTTGTATAAATTACGTTTCTAAAGAAATTCGTTCTGAAATTGCCAGAAAATCCAGCAGTTAAGAAACGATTGCATCGAATCCCATTTGTTGTTTATTATGTGCCTGGAGTGTACACGCAAGTTTCAAGTCTTTTTTCTATTGTTAGGGCTGTGCGTGTAGTCACGATAGTAATCTGTTATTATTGTCGTAGTATGTCATTATGGCAAAACTCATTTTTTATTTTCGTCAATTTAAATTCCAACGTGTGATTTATGATGGTAACTATTTTTTTAATTTACTTCGAAAACGCAGGAATATTGTTCTTAAAAATCTACATGCGGGGTGATTCTTGATGTATTTTAGTTTTCTAGAAAGAATTAATGAAAAATTATCCCCAAAATGACGAAACGTCCCTGGCTAAGAAAGAGCAGGAGATGAATGAAATAGATCCAGTCGTAAAAGTGTTTTATGGTTTTATGATTGCTACGGCTTGAACTTGACTTCTAAACAGAATCTTATTTAATAAGATTTTTTCGGTTCATAAATTTTCTAGATTTATTTATCGATTGTCTTGTTTTATTTTATGTCAAAAATTCCAAAATTGTCAAATGTGTTAAAATATATCTTAATTTTGGGAAGTCGATTCTATTTTGTTTACGCGTTTAATGAGGATTTTATTATTTTTATGTTATTTTTTATAATTTTATAAATTTTCTTTATTTATTTATTTAAGATAATATCTTGATTTATAAATTTTCTGGATTTATTTAGCGATCATCTTTTGTTTTATTTTATGTCAAAATTTGCAAAATTGTCAAATGTGTTAAAATATATCTTAATTTTGCAAAGTGGATTAAGTTTTGTTTACACATTTAATGAGGATTTTATTATTTTTATGTATTTTTTTTGAATTTTATAATTTTTTTTATTTGTCGATCGTCTTTTGTTTTATCTTTTTACGTCAAAAATTACACGATTGTCATATGTCTTAAAATAATATCCCGAGTTTAGAAAATCGAACCAATTTTGTTTATTTAAGGAGAAATTTTTTATTTTATTTTATTTTTTCATTTTATAAATTTTTTTGATTTATTAATCGATCGTCTTTTGTTTTATTTTACGTCAAAAATTGTAAAATTGTCAAATGTATTAAAATATTATTAATAAATAAATAAATAAAATATGATTTTATTACTTTTATGTTATTTTTTATAATTTTATAAATTTTCTTTATTTGTCGATCCTCTTTTGTTTTATCTTTTTACGTCAAAAATTGCACGACTATCATATGCCTTAAAATATATTTTAATTTTAGAAAATCGGACCAGTTTTGTTTATTTAATGAGAAATTATTTAATTTATTTTTTTTATTTTATAGTTTTTCTTGATTTTTTTTATCGATCGTCTTTTGTTTTATTTTACTTCAAGAATCAATTACATATTTAATGAGGATATTATTACTTTTATGTTATTTTTTATAATTTTATAAATTTTCTTTATTTATGGATAGTTTTTTTGTTTTATCTTTTTACGTCAAAAATTGCACGATTGTCATAGGTCTTAAAATAATATCTTGATTTTAGAACGTCGAACCTGTTTTGTTTATTTGAAGAGATTTTATTTTTATTTTTGTTATTTTTTCAGTTTTGTAAAGTTTGAAACGGTCGCGAATTTTATTGAAAAACAAATGCGCGTTGTTTATTCGATGGCTATTAATAAAGAGAAATTTACAAGGCGCAGCTTGTCACAGGAAGACGACTCGGGTCAAATTTATGGTTTTTTTGAACATCTAGTTCGTGAATTGCATTTGAAGTAATTACCATCGGCCATAAATTAGCTGTGTTAAAGTTGTCGGGTACGCTATTGAAAATTTTGAAGATACTTGTCGCTAGAATTGCCTTTCTGTCATATTATAAATCAGGGCCGTTTGTTGTCTTGGGCGCGTTAGAGTCTGAGAAAGGAATTTCACGCAACATTTAAGTTATTGGAAATTGGAAAAGTATTAGGTTTCGTTTTAGTTGAAAGAGGTTGCTTTAACCCAGAGACTGGCCTTTGTTTTTCAAAGTCAGGAGGTCGTAAATATGTCAATAGGCACTTGTAAGCCGTTGTTATTTCGAGAAATTTTAGAAAGCGGGAAAAAACATGTGCAGCGCCCGACAATCTGTCAGGCGAATTGGGGGGTCGAATTACTAGGAAAGAGCTGAACGAGAAAAGGAGCGTGTGTTTCTTCCGAAATAAAAGCGCTTATTGGTCGACGGTTTTTTTTAGTTACTTCAGGGGATGGGGGAGGAGTCAAAATTTGTCACTAGTGGAAAGTCAAAGGTAAAAACGAAAAACAGTTGGCTTACGCCGTCCGAACGACAAGCTGCCTTTTTAATTGAACTCGAGTAGTTTATTTTTGAGTGCTTTGCAATTTACTTGATCTAGCTGCATAATTAGAATTCGATCACATCATTTCGGGGCGTTAAAATTATTGTGAATACAAAAGGGCCATCAAATAAATAACTGCGAGGCGATCGCGAGCGCGAATTAAACGATAAGTGCGTGGGTGGAATTAGTGAATTGTGCGCCGCGGAACGGAATAGGTATAATTGCATGAATTTTTTCTATTTCTTTTCACATACTTGGGGGCATAAATTTGCGTAAGAATTATTTTAATTGGTTTATCAATCAGTAGCGTGGAATTTCTGTAAAGTTCCATTTTTGCATTGCTCAGGCAATCCAATAGTTATTTTTTGGTACCTGCGTTTGCTTTTAAATCAAGTTAAACTCAATAAGTTTGCGCGGTCTGTGATTTAATCAACCAGAGTAAATTAACTACACCTAGAATCTTTTGTTCAGTTTCAAATACAGTGTATCTCTTTTGCAATTTCGTTCTACCTTTTTGCGATATCCTCGGCAATTCGGAGACACGTGATCGGTGTTATTCTGGATTGTACTGGGTTATCTGCAACTAAAGTCTCTGGTCAGGCAAGTTATATCCGCCAAAACGCACAGTGCGACCAGCACAGTCTAGCTCCGAAATCTAGGCCAATTTAATACTCTTTACGAATTTCGTAGAATTACGAGGCCAATAATTTGAACTACTTATCAAGAGACATCTTCGTCACAGAACTTTCTCACACCCTGCGTGTGTGTGCTGGAGTGTTGACTTTGGTGTAAGATTTGCAGGTTAATTGAGGGCAATTGGTCGAGCGACTGAAAGTACCAAAACCACACAACGTGGAGTGTCTAAAACAGTCATTAGGGTCCTTGCGCAAACAATTAGTTAGCTAATAGGATTAGGCGGCAAGAATACAAACGAAGTAGAGGGATCTGCATACAGAACCTCGAACGACTCTGGAGCATGTAGTTGACGAAAGATCCTACGCACAGTTGTCTAATTAATTAGGTTAATGAGCTAGAGATAGGGCTATCCTTCCCGTGAAAAACTAACGGCTGTTGCTTTTGGTTATCCTGCAAATTGATCGCTGGAGCGGCCTTTTGTACCACATACATCTCCGAACATCGGATTGATCAATTAATAAGTTCCAGTAACAAAGTACACTGTATATACACTGTTACACAGTGAGTGCGCTGGTTGATTATTCATAGCGTCTTCGAGTACTAGCTAAAAGTGGCAAACACGAGTACCAAGACTAACTACCTTGACTAAACAAAGAGATTAATTGTTGATCTAATTTAAATTACAAAGTTGACACAGCCTAATTGCGTGTACAACAAGCCACCAATTGTGGGAATCGAAATAAATCAGATCGCGACGATATTCGGCGTTAAATACATTAAGCAAAGTCTATTGTACTTCTTTGTAATCGTATATTTATCGTGAAAGATACCCATATTATCAATAAAAGGTTTTTTATGCTCGAGTGGATCAGCCCTTCGTAGCGATCCACAGGAGTTTTTTACCTACTTACATTCTTTCTTTTTTTTTTTGACAATAAATAATTAATTAATTAAACCTGGCATTTTATTGATTCGTAATTAGCACCTTACACCTCTCGATTGCACCGCCACACCAAAAATTAGAACACAACTACGACAACGTAGGGCCCGTTTTTTTTTCTATTTAATTAGACGATCCAGATTACCGGCAATTAAAGTTTTAATTTTGGAGTTTTAATAGCGCCGAGGAGATAGGTAGAAAATTAGCCGTAGCGCCACAATAAAACCTAACCGTAGGAGGTAGTGACCTTTTTAAAGTATCTTTGTAGACCGCATGGGAGTTTATTAGTGCCTCGGCGCTTTCAAAACCCGAACAAACCCTCGGTAAGGAGGCATTTATCGCTTCCTAGAATTTAGTCAAATCCTTCGGTCCATTTAATAAATTAATTTGTCAATAAAATTTTAGTTTGTTTTTGTTTGGACCGTGTTTATTAGATTATTTAGTTGTCCGTAAAGTCAACAACAAGGTGGCAAGTTCGGGCGTGTTACAAGTTACACTAGTTGTTGATCGTCTTTTATTTTATGTTACGTCAAAAATAGCAAATATCTTAAAATCAGGGATGATAAAAATCGCGATTTTTTTTTAATCAAAAATCACCAACTTAAATTAAAAAAGATCATGATTTTTTGAAAGATGTGATCAACTGAAATACAAACTTCAAAATAGTTACTTGACAAATGCATGCAAATCACTGGAAGTAAATTATTCCACATAAATTGTATAAACAAATTTGAACACCTGCTTTGACAGGTAAACAAATAAATCACTACAACACGAAAACAATTCAAACCTCCCTATTAAGGAGTCCTAGTATTTTTCTTTGATTTTAATTGCATCGTAGGTATATGGAGTTTAGTCCACAGACAACGTGTCCGTCATAAACATTTTTGGAACATCACACGTACTCTTCTAACATAAAGTATATGCTATCCACGTTTACAGGGTGTCTTAAAACCTATGTCTTTAATTGAGACCACAGATAGTAGTCAAAAAAGAAGCAAAATTTGTTATATAACAATAGGGAAAAAGTAAATAAGAACTCCGGTAAAAATCAGTTTTCGTTTTCTAAGAAATTGTTTTAGTCACGCTGGTTGGCGATTTAAATGGATTTAAATGTCTCAGCTGTGCAGAATTAGTGTTTTTTGGGGCCATAAACGAATAAACGCCGAGATGTGTCCGTTGGGCTAGGTCATGTTCGTCCTTCGCCAAAAAAAAAACGCTAGGATTTAAATAAAAACGTCTTCATGCGCGCTGCCGGGAGGTTTCCCACGACAATTGCAATTACTTATTACTACTTTATTCATGCCTATTTATTCAAAGTAAAATTTAAAAACAAACTGAATTCGTAGCACAATTATGCACAGTTTTATTTGTTTCATTTTCATGACAGTACATCGACTTTAACACTGTAAACTGCAAAATGTTATGTTTATGTTCATTAATATGACGAAAATAAATGTTTACTAAAAACGTTGATACATATTAATTAAATCCAAGAAACGAGTGGCTCAATTAGTTTTCGTGATGAAAATTTGAATCTGGTTGAAAATAATTCGGAATTTTCAGAAACGTTTACTTACATTCGCCTTGGCGATTTATTGGTACCAAATGCACTGACATAAAATAAAATTCAGCTGGCTCAGTTTCGTTCCTCGTACTTTATTGTTTGTTTTTATTATTATTATCATGCTGCCATAAATTCACAGATGCTTACATTAGAGAGAGGGTTAGAATGAAAGACGAAGTGCTGAATAATAGTTTTTGAGAAAATTCAGTCCGAGCGAGTGCGTTTGTATTTTACAAAAGACTGGGGTTAAAATAAATTTTTAAAAACAATAATAGGCTTAGTATTATTTATCAAATTTACGTAGTGTGCAGTTTGTTTTGTGTTAGTTTAATTCGTGTAAATATCTGTGTACATAACTTCGAAATAATTTTCCAATAGTAACAAATAACTGGATACGTGGTTCCGAATTAGTGTTAATACCGCAGGACAACATTTTGAACATTTATTCTAATTACAAATATTAGTACCAGGAACAAAAAGTGAACTTTACCAAAATGCTAAGGTATGACAAAACGTTTCATATGCATTTTGTGCTGTACTGTAATTTTTTTTGCATATTCGCATAGACGTGCAGTTTTGATTCTTAAATTGAACGTAGTTTAATTCTTTCAAAACTTATTTTATTTTTTAACTGACAGAAACTGCACGCACAACAATCATTATTATTATTCTCCGGTTGTCAGCCTAATTGCAGAGAAAGTAAAAATTGTAGGCCACATTGTTGACAGTTATTTGAGGCAGGAATCAAGGAGCGCATTGTGAGCAGCTACCGTTAGTAGGTGAAGTTGACGTTAGCTCTGTGGATTTAAATTGTAGATAATTGCGCAATTATACCGCGGGTAAAAAAAAAAACCTCTCGAGTAACGCTGATTAGTGCCCCATTATTCAGCAATAAAAGCAGCAAGTTAAAACATATTTTGCTCCTGTTTGCTTCTGGATCCAAATTAGAATACATTTCCTGCTCGCTCGATACGCTTCGCAGCTGATCAACTCCATGTTGAACAAATTTAAATATGAATCTGATCTATTCAAATCGAAATTGAAGGTTATTATCTTAATGAGATACTTAAGACTTCATCGTATTATTTTACAAATGTTAAAACAAGAGTAACTATTCGAAAGTAAATATTTGTGTCATAAACAATTAACTTTTAATAAACACAAAACAAAATTCAGTAAATTAAAGCAGAACTATCAAGTGATTAAATAAAAATCCAAATATCCAGTAGTAATCACAGAGGTACCTACTTTTCTATGTAGCGCCTACTCTAATCTGAAATCAATTTAATCACATGGTATAGTATGTTTCAATTAATTCTGATGAAAGTTTCTAATGTGCCATGGAAATTTATCAATAATTTAAATATTTAACTCTCAAGTTTCTACTCGTAAATGATAGAAAACTGTTTACATGATTCTGCATAAATAAATAAAGATGTCCAGGTTCTGTTCATTTTATATTCAATAAATTACCTGTGGCAGTCATTCCTATATTTAGGTTAGTGTTCATCAGGCAAACACACTGCTCGAATATATCCATAGAAAAGTTGCTTTTCGATGTATGAATATTTGAAGTTCGTTTAAAATTAAGAAATCAGAAAAATTAGAATGCTTGCCCAATGCAATAGAAGGTTTAGGTCATACGATTACCTGTCCTATTAAATCTTTTCCTTTCCGGAATTTAATTTGTGTAATCAGCGGTGGTTTCTTATCTGTAGAAAATTTAAATTAGTCGTTTCCCATTTCCGCCTAACTCAATTAAGAGCGTAAATGAAGCATGTTGAGAGAAAGAAATCAGGCGGCCGTTTCTTGCTCAAGTTTCTTGAGAGACTTCGAAAGGTTGTCATTAACTTGATAAGTGCGGTTTATTAATTTCGCAGTCGTTTCCGATAAATTGCACCAATAAGACTTGTGTAATTATTCGCTGCGGAGCATTCGAAACGAAAAAAAAGTTGGCCGGATGTATGTAAATTAAATGCAAACTTTCTAACTCGACTATTCATTGAAGTATTTCATTAATTTCCTAAATAAACTTCTGGACTAAATCAAACAAACTTTTCCAATTTACGTTATTAAAAAAAAAAAAATTCACATGTCGTAAATTGACGTTTATTAAACACTATTCAAATAGTGTGCCATGAAACAATTAACAATAGCAAGACATTCTCTGCCAGGAAACGAAAAGTCAACAAAAAGGCCTAATTGTTGACACCTTTTTAAGTAATTTAATTAATAAAGCGTGCTTTTTGTTTCGAAAATTAGTGAATTTGTTTGCATTAAGTTAATTAAATATGTCCGGACGCCACTGTACACCAGAAGAAGCATCCCAAATGATTATTCTTCTTCGTGAAGGATATTCACAGAGAAAAGTTGCTGGTATTCTAAATACCAACGAATCTATGGTACAGAGGAAAAATCCTGGTAATTTGATCTAAATACGAGAGAAAACAGATGCATTGAGAGTGAAGACACTAGACCGACTCTTCATCTCAATCTTCTTCTTCGTCATCATTTTGTGAAAGATGTTATCTTTCGTTCCGTTAAAAATTCAAAATTTATTTGAGTTTCGTTGTTCATTGTATGTCACTTCACCTCAATAATAGATGTTAATTTTTTTTGCTATGGCCACGACCTACTAGATTTCACGAGACAGTGTGTCTTAACCGGCCTGCGCAACTTGTTAATTCAAGAGTTTCTCCGCTAGAGCCAATTTTTTTTCCTTATTCTTTTGTTATTGCGTTTACGTAAATAAAGAATACTAACTACTATTATTGTTAAAATGAAGAGGAGGAATACCGTCAATTTTCTTTTGTTCTTCATTCATCTTATTCCTCGTTATTTCGTTGTTGATTGTTTTATTTCGCCTTTATTCTTTTCCCTTCAATGATTTTTTTCGTATTTTATTGATTTCTTTTGTTTATTTTTCTATAATGAATTTTTTTCGTATTTTATTGATTTCTTTTGTTTTTTTTTTGTCAGTTTTTTGGTCTTCGAAGCCTCTCGTTGGAAAATCGTCGATTTTCTTGGTTCTTTTGTTTTAATTTCCTGCGTTTGTTTTAAGGAAAAATATCGTCAGTCTTCTTTTGTTTCTCATTCATCTTATTCTTCGTTACTTTGTTTGTTTTTTTTATTTCGCTTTTGTTCTTTTTTCCATAATGATTTTTTCGTATTTTATTGATTTCTTGCGTTTTTCTTTCGTTTTTTTTTTGGCAGTTTTTTTGATCTCCAAAAGGCTCTCGTTGGAGATCGTCGATTTTCTTGGTTCTTTTATTTTATTTCTTGCGTTTGTTTTAAGGAAGAATATCTTCTTTTGTTTCTCATTCATCTTATTCTTCGTTTATTTTATTTTGTTTTTGTTTCTTATGATTTTTTCGTATTTGTTGATTTTTTGCGCTTCTCTCTTATTTTTGTTTTTTTTGTCAGTTTTTGACCTTTTTATTTCAATGTTCTTTGTTTACGGGGAAACTCTGAACATCAAAGGGAGGAATATCGTCAATCTTCTTCGTTACTTCCTTTGTTTCTTTTATTTCGCTTTTGTTCTTTTTTCCATATTTAATGAATTTTTCGTATTTTATCGATTTCTTGCGTTTTTCTTTTGTTTTTTTTGTCAGTTTTTAGATCTTCAAAAGCCTCTCGTTGGAAAATCGTCGATTTTCTTGGTTCTTTAGTTTTAATTTCTTGCGTTTGTTTTAAGGAAGAAAATCGTCAATCTTCTTTTGTTTCTCATTCATCTTATTATTCGTTACTTAGTCGTTTATTTTATTTTGTTTTTGTTTCTTATATGTTGATTTTTTGCGCTTTTATTTTGTTTTTGTTTTCGTCAGTTTTTCTACTTCCAAATCTGAAAACCATCGATTTCTTTTGTTCTCTTATTTTAATTTCGCGATTAATTATTTAAATGTGCTTTCGTTTGTTTGTTTTGCACGAAGAGTGACTGGAAATCAAAAAGGAGGAATATCGTCAATCTTCTTTTGTTTTTCACTCACTTTGTTCTTGTAATTTGTTTTGTTTTCTTTTTTTTAAATGAATTTCTCCTATTTCGTTGATTTTTTGCGCTTTTCTTTTGTTTTTTGTCATCTTCAAAAGTCGAATTTTTTATTCGTTTTTTTTTTTAATTTTCCTTCTCTTGATCCGTAAGAGAGAAGTAAAATAAAAGTACAGTAAAATAAGAAAGAAACGAACGGAAATAAAATCAAGAAAAACAAAACAATTATATTTTATTTTTGTTGTTGTTTATTTCAGTTTTTATATATTTTTTTTTTCATTAAATTGTCAAATTTAATTTGGCGTTTTTTTTTCAAGAACTCCTTTGTTAGTCTCGTGATTTTCAATGACTTCATCTCTTGTTTTTATTATTATTTCGTTTTTCTTATTGGTACTTTATTTCACTTCTCATTTGTTCCGTTTTGTCAAATACTTTGTATTACGTTGACTTTTTTTCACGTGTCTTTCCTTTCCACCAGACTTTGAGTTTCAAATTTTTTTTTCGCCGAAGATCGTGGATTTTTCATTTGTTTTTTTTTATCCACCTCATTCTTTGCGTTTCACGAAACCTTTGATGTTGTTGTGAAGATCAATAAATCACTTTCCTGATTTACAAAAATGATCATCACAGAAACAACAACAAATTTCGCACCGTAGTAAAAAATGGGGTACGGTTATGTTGAATGAATACTCATGCATGCCATAACTGCATCTAATAAATTAAATAAATTATTAAATTATTAAATTGCAGGTAAAATGAAGTATTTTACGCTTTCTTAAGAAATCGATATGTTTAAGTCATTTATTGTAAGTGTAATCGACGCGTTCTGTAGATAAATGTAAACATGTCAGAATCAGGGATAAAAATGACGCATTTAATTCATTTAATGGCTTTGAAATACTTAACTCACGGTCTATTATTACAAAATTTTTAACTTAAATTTGATCCATTGGTGAAAAAAGGTTCGGCAACCCTGCTCTGGTGCAGCGAATCGAAAACTCTACACAAATTTATCTCGCGCGTGCAATCTTTTAGTGGAACAGCCTGTATAATTAAATTGACAGATTAATGAACACGATGAAATTAGAAAGCATTTTTTTTTGTAAAACGATGTTTTTAAAGCCAATGTAAACCAGCCAGAGGTTCGTCATGAAAATCCCTCGGTATTCGATAATACGCTTTATCAGAAATAGTTTCGGTTCACCTTGTTAATACTTTACAGTTTTTCTTTTCTGAGTCACCAATAATTATCTCTACTACCATGTAAATATAGGTAAGTAGAGGTTCTAAAGATTTGGACTTCAAATTCAATACGTTCAATAAATGGCTTTGTGAAACTAATCTAATGATTTCGTCTGCATTATGACGTCGATGTTTATATAGGCATCATGTTTGGTGATGCGTTATGCCCTCCCCTAATAATTATTGACTGTATTGTTTCGTTGATCTTAAAATCAACACCATGAACACTCGATAACAAAGTTCACTAGAGCGAATTGCATCTCTGAACAGTATGGCTGTCTAAGTGACAATAGTCAGTGAAACGTGGAGTACAAACACTCGGCACGAATAAAGCCGGTCCTGTACAGGTATTCGTAAAAGAACTACAATACCAAACGTGTAATTTTTATTAAAAATAAATTAAGTATTAATCTATTATAGATTAAAAAAAATCGAAGGTATAGTGATTGATTTAAAACTAGCATATATGAAATGATGAACGTGATCAAGAAGTCATACGTTTTTATTAAAATCATTAAAATTTGTAATAGTGACTCGGAAGTATCAATCTTGTGATATGAATAACCAGAATTTACTCAATTAATCTGCGATCAAGTAATTTTTTTTTCAATGTTAATTCTTATCTGAACATGCAATCCATTAATCGAGACATTTAATGAGCATGACGTATTCACTGTTTGTTTTTAATAGCAGTCGAGAATTACTATAGTAATCAAGCTGGTGAAACGTGCATTATTTTAGTAAATAATTATATTTCATTTCAATACATAATAAATTTAATTTACGTCAAATTGGAATGATTATTTTATCATAGATACTCGTATTATGCAAACGTTATTTCTAGAATGATACTGAAAGTCACATCGTAAAATTCGTAGCATATTTTTAAATCGTCATAAAAACAAAACTGTTCGTAGAAAATAACAAATCTTCCACAATTCCTTCTAATGATAAAGTAATTTTAAAATATAACGAAAATAATTCCTAAAATGTATATTTCTTTTCTCTTTCTAAGAATTGGAATTTAATTAGTTTTAGACTTTCTCAGACACAAGTTCTCAAAACGAGTTAGATATGGCAATAAAATTTTAATTTTATGTTAATAAAGTTACATAATAATTAGGTACCTGCAGCATTAAAAAAAATACGAACAAGGAACCTGTTTTAATCACGTCTTTAAAACTAATTTAGTTTCCAGTCAAGGTTTTGTAGAATTGTTTAATTTTCGTTGTACGGATTTAGGCTGGCATTACACGTTACAGTTTTTAGGATATATTTGTTTCCAAAATTTGTTCAAATTATCCCCTAAAAGAAGTTACAAAACCTGCAATTGGTTATGTCACTTAAAAGGTTGCAAGGACCTGATGTAAATCATTTTAAATTTATTGATTGGAAATAGTAATACTAAACCTCTATTCATTTTAGGAAGGAACCACTCCGCTCATATTAGCCGCAGCTAATGGTCATTTAGAATGTGTTCGAGAATTATTGGAACAAGGAGCAGATCCTTGCGCAAGGAGAGTGGTAAGTACTAAGTAAGTCTAAATTTCAACATCTTAACCATTAACCAGTCAAGTGTTTAAGTTTTCTTACAAATTTATTTTCTTCTTCTTCCTTTAGCTTTTCCATCTTACTTTCGGTCTTCCTTTTCTCTTATCCTTATCGATTAATGCTATTCAATGATCACCCTGTATTGAGAGCGTAGTTATTTACTAAAGGCGAAACTACGTATTAATTAATTTTTTTAAGATGACAATCTCTGTAAAAAAAGATGAAGAGAGGAAGTTATTTACTTCTAATGTGAGAAAATTAAGTGTTGCGTGTTGAACTTAATTAAATGACTTCACATTCGCGCAATTGAAACTACCTCATCTGGAACAACGAATCTCTAATGGAATCTTGAGAATCGATGAAGCTATTTCAGAATTATACGTACAATTTAACTTCCATTCTCACGAACAAACAAAAACGCATTAGGATATAAACCAACTCGTAAAGTACTTTAGAATTCAGGATTTAAAAATGCGCCAAAATTAATTATGCATGTGCATACGTGAACAAACACTTCTCCTTAACAATGTGAACAATCCATTGTGAAGCTTAAAAATTATTTATTCACCGTCGTTTCATTTCGTGTAAGACGACTGAAAAAAGCTCGTAAAAATAATCCAAGCGTTTAGACTGAATTATCAATTAACCAAACAAGCTGTAATTGATCCATAAACAATTCAAATCTATGTCGATAATTTCTGAGAGTTTATGGAACCGTCCAAAGCTTTGCAGATGTTTCTAATCAATAACATCCTCAGTAATTATCTCACAGAGATGGACCTACGTAGATCTTTTCAAACCAGAAGCTGTGGATCGTTGTTTTTTTTTTCGAACAACGCTTTGATCTCGTTCGATTATTCTTCGTTTAACCACTTCATTTTATGTATTATATTAAAGATCGGACGTGCATCTCATTTCTTCGCGGGCGTATCCCGCTGATGATGTTTTCTCTACGTTAAACCTCCACATCCGCCCACTTAATAATGCGACAATCAATACCGAGACCGGTGCACAAAGAAAATAACAAAATCAGGCAGGTCTTAACGGTTTGAGGTCAACGTAATCCTGCTTTGCGTTCATCAATTTAGAGGGAGATGACTCATGGTGCATTTCATCCGAAAGGCTTGCATACAGGGTGACTGTCAATTAACCCGACAAAATGGAACGTTTAAAAGAAGCAATGTCCGAGAGTATGCGAAAAATGTTTAAAAAGAATCTAAATAGTTTATAATTAATTTAAAAATTACCCGAAAACCTATAAAAAACTATAACAAAAACTTTCTGGGGGTATTTATTTCGTTTATCCATTCCTCTATTTTTAACCAGGGGCGCATCGTCGTTTTGGGGCTAATTTTTGTTTAATTATTTCTCGAAAACTAAACTAGAAATAATTTTTTTCTCTCGGACATCGCTTCTTTTAGTGGTTTCATTGTGTTGGGTTAATTAACAGTCACCTTGTATGTACTGGACATATAGGACTGCTTTCCGAACGAATTCGTCAATTTCACAATAAAATGGGGCGAAAATGAAATGCCTCTAAAATATTTTCATCTTTTTGGTAACCAAAGTTTAAAACGTGCGCAATTACTCGATCTTTGAAGCACACAGGATGATTCTTGAATAGACCGACAAAGAAAAAATGGTGAAAGAATGGACAGAAATGATTAAACGAAAATTATCTCCAAAGTGATGATTCGTCCACTGTTAAGAAAGAGCAAGATGAACGAAATAAATATAAAAAATTTAAGGCGCGACACTCCCAATCGCTTTTTGACTTAACATTGTATGGTTATATAACGTGACTTTTTAAAAATGTCTCGTGGTTGGCCGTGAATTGTTAGTTGTGAACCAGCCTCACGACCTGACGTTTGAAATATGAGTTTTACGTAAAATTCAAGCGTGTCTTAATGATGGCTGACACTTTCATCTCTTACTGTGATTTTACTTTGAATTTTGAATAAAACTTTGTTAATAAAATTGTCTTTTGAACTTTACGACATTTCCTTCAATAAGAAAAGTAAGGTTATGATTTACGTCAATTTGTTAAGTTTCAAGCAAGGCTGATTCACAAGTAACGAAATAAAAACTATTCATTTACAAACGAAACTAGTTACGAATTTTTGGATCACTCTGTATACTTCTGACAAATGAAACAAAAGAAATTCTTGCAGATTTGATCCAATTTTTTATTTCAATATTATTCGATTTTATCATAAAACGCATGTACAGGTGTCCCTCATCGAAATGATCGAGAGACTTTTTTCCTTTTTTGTCTTTTAATTTAGAATAGTAAAACAAATATATATATATAAGGCAAGATGCGAAATACAAAGACTATCACCTGTCTTTTGTTTGTTTGCTTTTGTATTTCGTATCGTGTTTGTTCTTTTTTCTTTTATTAAAAAAATAGAACAACAAACAAAAGACTATCACTTCTTCTTCTTCTGTTTAGAACTTTCAAGAAACAAAAGAAACAAGAAATCGTGATGAATTTTGGCTTTTCTTTTCGTTAAAAGAAAAGAATAAACAATTCACTTCTTCCTCTGTTATTGGTCGTTTCGAAACTTTTAAAAACAAAAACAAAAACACAAACAAACAAGGGCCACTTTTAAAAACAGAAAGAAAACGACGCTTTTTTTCAAGAAAAGAAAAAACAAAAGGCTCGATTCACGACGAATTTTGATTTCTTGTTCCTTCCTGTTTTTGGTTGTCTCGAATTTTTAAAAGCAAAAAAGAAACCAAGAAGACACGGGACGTCCAAAACAAACAAACAAAAGACTATCGACTTCTTCTTATCCTCTTGTTTGCAGAGAACTTTTAAAAGCAAAAGGAAAACGAGAAACAATGTCGTCATGAACTTTTACTTTTCTTTTCATCAAAAAATTAATAAATTAATAAAAAACGAAAGGCTATCGAAACTTCTTTCTATCTGTTTCTGATCGTTTTAGACTTTTAGAAAGAAAAAAATCAGACAAGAAACGAAATACAAAAACAAACAAACAAAAGACTGTCGATTTCTTCTTCTTCTTCTTTTCTGCCACCTGTTTGCTTAGAACTTTCAAAAACAAAAAGAAAACGTCGTATTTTTTCGTCAAATGAAAAAACGAAAGACGATCGACTCACAACAAATTTCGATTTCTTTTTCCTCTCTGTTTTTAGTCACTTGAAACTTTTAAAAACAAGATACGAGATATAAGACAAACAAACAAAAGACTATCGATTTCTTCTTCAACTTTTTCTTCCTCTGTGTCTCCTGTTCGTTTAGATCTTTTAGAAGTAAGAAGAAGAAAAAAAAAACAAAAAACGAAAAGCTATCGATCTCTTCTTCTACGCACTTTTCTGGTCGTTTCAATTTGAAAAACAAAAACAAAAGAAAACTAAACGAAATCCAAAAACAAACAAACAAAAGACTAAAACGAAAATTATCTCCAAAGTGATGATTCGTCCACTGTTAAGAAAGAGCAAGATGTATGAAATAAATGTAAAATGTCTAAGGCGCGACATCTTGCAATCGCTTTTTGAACTAACATTGTAAGGCTTGGTATGCAGTGGAATTCTCGCGCTACGCTTCTGCCGACGAGGCCCTAAATAGGGTGCTCGAGGAATCCACTGCAGTCAAAACTGACTAGCAACAAAATTTTTAGAAATAAGTATAGTCATAAAAGTACTACTTGTAGTTTTATGATTGTTACAATGAGGCGTCGGGCGTAAAAGTGACCTTTAAACGGAATTGAAAATATTAACTTGACAAATACGTGCAAATCACCTAAACTAATTGAGTAAAATAAGGATAACAGCGGCCGCCACTTTGAACACCTGCTTTGACAGGTAAATAAATAAATCACTACAACACGAAAGCAATTTAAATCTACGTATTAAGTATCGTTCTTTAATTTTGATTTAAACTGCATTGTAAATAAAATTTATTTCCACACTTGTCTGTCATAAACATTTCGGCATGCTTTTATGGCCCGATATTACACGTTATCCTTCCCTTCCGTTTTAATCAGTCGGTTTTCTTTCTATCGTTCATTCGATTTATCGCTGATGTTTGAATAATAATGGATTTTATTAATAACAAAGAAATGGTAATGACAACCGGAATTTAAATCATTGTAACCAGTAAACACATTCAACTGTGCAACTATGTGTTATTACTAACAATAATATCAATAATAACTTATTAGTTCAGGGTTGAGTTTTATAACTGAACGATTCTGATTCTCTGCGTAACACCACAAACGTTTGTTGCACGCTTTTAAAAATGCAAACTCTTGGTACTCGTCTTATACATGAACGTAACGTGTACATTTCGGGTACATTTCTAATTACTTATAAATTGTGGCATAGAATTGTTTGATATGTTCTGGAAAGTCTTTTTTCGTCAGTATTTTTTTGTCGATGTATTCAAGAATCACCCTATATTATTATATCTTCCTGAATTCCGTCTCACCTTATGAGCATTTGGTATTCTAGATTCAACTGTTAAACTATTTAAATGACTAACAATTTCATTATTAAGCCCTCTTTTTAAAATCTCATCGATTTCAGAATATTTACGTAGACATAACGCCCCGTGGCGTAATGTCATCACTTCATCTCCACGCCAAACAATTCAAACAAAGTAGAAAACTCCAATGTAGTTTCCTTCTAAAGCGTTTCAGAAATACGGGGTGTTTAAATTTCACATAAAAATGATCCTCTCTATTTGCTAAATAATTAATTAATTCTGCGACCTCAAAAGAAAACAAAAATCAGCAATCAATTTGTTAGGTGAGAATTTGTTCTGTCGTATTTGTTACTTGTCAGAATATAGCAATAATAATAATAGTAATAAATAAAGACAAAACTAATGATCCAAATCCAATTGATTTTAATTAGTGTGTTGTTAAGTTGATGGTCAAGTTCTATGACTAAACAACTTTGATACTCTGCGTAACACCATAAACATTTATTGCACGCTGTTAAAGTTATTGTTTTATGCATGGGCGAAACGTGCATTTCGGGTTAATTTTTAATTAATTATAAATTGTTTTATATTCTAGAAAATCTTTTCTTTCGTCCGTGTCTTAATAAGATTTGGAAAATGGCACCAAACAAAACGTTGCAAACTTCCATTAAACTGTGCTTATTTAAAAGTTATTTCCATTAACACAGTTTCAGTCGATAATTTATAGTCACCCACTTACCGTTCGTGAAATAATTGGCCGACGAATCCGAATTTAGAAAGCTGTTTCTCATTAATCAGAAAATTATCCTCACCAATTCGTGCAATAGTCTAGGTAATTTTATTTTGAAAAGCAATAACGTAGGCACCGATGATTATTCATTTTCTTCTTTAAAAAACTAGTTACTTTATCTCTTCTTAAGAATTCAGTACGAAACCTATTAACCCTGTTTTATTTTTGCGAAGTGGAATTTTTTAATTTATTAAAATAGATTAACGAATTTTGCTTCTGTCGTGCACTGTCTCTGCATTTTCAGTAAAATACTGGGTGTCTCAAAACCTATGTCTTTAATTGAAACCACAGATAGTAGTCAAAAGAGAAGCTAAATTCGTCATACGAGAATAGGGAAAAAGTAATAGCACACTTTCATAATCATAAGTCACGTGGCAAATTGTTAGTTTTAACTGAGCCGTAACAACATACTTGTTATTTTAATTGGTTAAAAATAGCGGCATATCCGCAATAAAACTTTATGTAAATTGAGAAAAGTAAAATTATTTAGCCAGTGATTATTTATGATTATGTGTGTGTTATGATTTCCATTTCACTTTTACATTGTGTTCATTCTAGATTAATTAAAGCAAAACCAGCTGAATTAACGAAACAAATAGGAGAGAATTTTTTTCAATCAACTCTCTCGAAATTTCTTTAATGTTTAATTAATTAAAAAAGTTAATACTTTTTGCTTGTTTTGTATAAATTACGTTTCTAAAGAAATTCGTTCTGAAATTGCCAGAAAATCCAGCAGTCAAGAAACGATTGCATCGAATCCCATTTGTTGTTTATTATGTGCCTGGAGTGTACACGCAAGTTTCAAGTCTTTTTTCTATTGTTAGGTCTGTGCGTGTAGTCACGATAGTAATCTGTTATTATTGTCGTAGTATGTCATTATGGTAAAACTAATTTTTTATTTTCATCATCAATTTAAATTCCAACATGTGATTTATGATGGTAACTATTTTTTTAATTTCCTTTGAAAACGCATGAATATTGTTCTTAAAAATCTACATGCGGGGTGATTCTTGAAGTATTTTAGTTTTCTAGAAATAATTAATGAAAAATTATCCCCAAAATGACGAAACGTCCCTGGCTAAGAAAGAGCAGGAGATGAATGAAATAGATCCAGTCGTAAAAGTGTCTTATGGTTTTATGATTGCTACGGTGTGAACTTGACCTTTAAACGGAATTGATGTGATCAGCTGAAATACAAACTTCAAAATAGTTACTTGACAAATGCTTGCAAATCACTGGAAGTAAATTATTCCATATAAATTGTATAAACAACTTTGAACACTTGCTTTGACAGGTAAACAAATAAATCACTACAACACGAAAACAATTCAATCCTCTGTGTTAAGGATTCCTAGTATTTTTCTTTAATTTTAATTGCATCGTATATGGAGTTTAGTCCACAGACAACGTGTCCGTCATAAACATTTTTGGAACATCACACGTACTCTTCTAACATAAAGTATATGCTATCCACCTTCACAGGGTGTCTCAAAACCTATGTCTTTAATTGAGACCACAGATAGTAGTCAAAAAAAGAAGCAAAATTTGTTATACAACAATAGGGAAAAAGTAAATAAGAACTCCGGTGAAAATCAGTTTTCGTTTTCTAAGAAATTGTTTTAGTAACGCGGGTTGGCGATTTAACTAGATTTAAATGTCTCAGCTGTGCAAAATTGGTGTTTTTTTGTGGCCATAAACGAATAAACGCCGAGATGTGTCTGTTAGGCTAGATCATGTTTGTCCTTCGCAAAAAAAATCGCTAGAATTTTAAATAAAAACGTCTTCACGCGCGCCGCCGGGAGGTTTCGCACAACAATTACAATTACTACTTTTTTATGCTTATTTATCAAAGTAAAATTTAAAAGCAAACTGAATTCGTAGCACAATTATACACTTCAGTTTTATTTGTTTCATTTTCGTGACAGTACATCGACCTTAAACTGTAAACTGCAAAATATTATGTTTATGTTCATTAATAAGACGAAAGTAAATGTTTACTAAAAACGTTGATAAATATTAATTAAATCCAAGAAACGAGTTGCTCAGTTAGTTTTCTTGAAGAAAACTTGATTCTGATTTAAAATAATTCGGAATTTTCAGAAACGTTTACGCCTTGGCGATTTATTGGTAACAATTGCACTGTCATAAAATAAAATTCAGCTGGCTCAGTTTCGTTCCTCGTACTTTATTGTTTGTTTTTATTATTATTATCATACTGTCATAAATTCACAGATGCTTACATTAAGGAGAGGGTTAGAATAAAAGACGAAGTGCTGAATAATAGTTTTTGAGAAAATTCAGTCCGAGCGAATGCGTTTGTATTTTATTAAAGACTGAGGTTAAAATAAATGTTTAAAAACATTAATAGGCTTAGTATTATTTATCAAATTTACGTAGTGTGTAGTTTGTTTTGTGTTAGTTTAATTCGTGTAAATATCTGTGTACATAACTTCGAAATAATTTTCCAATAGTAACAAATAACTGAATACGACGTGTCGAATTATGTGTTAATACCGCAGGACAACATTTTGAACATTTATTGTAATTACAAATATCAGTGCCAAGTACAAGAAGTGAACTTTATTAAAATTCTAAGGCCATAATGATTGCACAGGTATGACAACACGTTTGATATGCATTTTGTGCTGTACTGTACATTTTTTATTTCGCATGTTGCTAATCGTAGACGTACAGTTTCAATTCTTAAATTACGATCTGTTAAATTTAATTTAATACAACAATGCTTGTCACATTATACCAACTTCCTTAAGAAAGCTGCAATTTATTTTTTCATAAGCTGCACAAACACCGTGACATGAAAAAAGTAAACTACAAACTTTTTAATTAAATGAGTTAAAAGTTTGTGTTTAAAATACAAATTATGACTAAGTGTGTTGATTATGTCGTCTCTTTAATAAGCCATTAAAAGAATTGCTGAGCAAGCGAGAAATAAATATCATGTAACGCAACGAAAAACGAATTTCGCTATGTCAGTAATTGTCGGTGAAACACAGGTGAATATAAAAAAATTGCCGATAACGCGCGCGCGGCATCTGAGATGTTGACCTAATTCTTTCAAACGTAAATAAAAATTTTATTGCAGTTTTTGTTTTTTATTGAAAGCGGACTTGCCTCAAACAAGTTAATTAAAGATAAAGGTTTTGAGACATCCTGTAAAAGTATTACAGATTACCTCAATGTAAATATTTTGTACTAATGTTATGAGCAGATGGCGGAAATTTTATGATGTGATGCATAGTCGGCCAGCTAAATCCCTTGGTTCATTATGTGTCTGTACATAGTTACCTCGTGATAATGCTGGTCGACTATGCATGCTTCATCACCGCATAAAAGTTATCTGCTATCTGGTTATGAGAACCACTATTACTATGACGCCCTGTATGGAATGTGTGGGCAGAGAATTGAGAGAATTTTATTGCTGTCTGCATTTTCACACGTCTGCGTCGTTTAAAAATTCATAATCGGTTTGGCGCCGATAATTTCTCATATTCTCTTCAATTGATTAAGGTCTACGTAGGTCTTTCTTGTTTATGTTTTCAAAACGACTATCCCCTATTACTTCTTAATTATTATATTATTTTCTAATTTCTTTTACGTTCGTTACACAGTATTATACTTATTTTATAAATTTGCTGATATCTCGTTGTTCTTAGGTAAATTGTGAACAACATATTTAAAAATAGAAAATTTTTTTTGAAAAACCCCCAAAAAATGTTTTCAGTTATGGTAATAATGAAATTCACGGTTGTTTTTGTAGACAGGAACGACTGCTTTGTTTTTCGCCTCGCAGGGCGGATACCTGGAGGTGGTTAAACTTTTGCTGGACAACAAAGCCCCGGTGGACACAGCCAGCGTGGTACGTACAACAACAAAACGAACAAAACAGAACAGAACAATATCTGAACGCGATTACGCAAAGCACGGAAGAACGGTTCTCTGGTTTTCGAAACCTTTTTGTTCTATTTTCAACCGTGCTGCATGCGTATTGGTCGCGCTCCGTTGACCCACATGATTTTAAGTTTTTTTTTTTCTTTTTTAGGACGGCGGAAGTCCACTTTTCGTCTCCTGCCAGTGCGGCCATATGGATGTGGTGAAGGAGTTGATCACGCGAGGAGCTAAGGTTAACACTCACATGAAGGTAAAAGAAAACAATAAGTCCGTTCCTTTCGCTGCATCGGTGCTATATTACAATATACATACGTTTGCCTGTTGTCGTGTAGAAAGTATTGTATTTCGCTGACGAGTATTTGCATATATTCTGCACTACAGTAATTGCACTGCTCACGCAAAGTACGACGCCCTTTGCAGAAACACGAACGATTAATAATTGATTTTTATGAGTCGAAAGCATATTCCGAGAATAACGATTACTTACTGCATTAAAGCTACGTATACAGGATGATTCCTTAATTCAGAACATGCGAAAAAGTTACATGTTTTAGTATAGAAAAATCATTCCCAAAATGACGATGCGTCGTCCATAGTTAAGAAAAACCAGCAGATGAACAAAAGCGTTTTTATCTATTTTGAATTGCTTGTCACGTATATGGAGTGGTGACGGGACACCCTGTGTAGAGTCCCTTCCTAGAAAATTGAAAGTCCTGTTAAGTTGTCTTCTTTAGTCTTAGTTTATTCAAACATACGCACACATGTGAAACACATTACGCTGATTTGTAAACCAATTGCTCATTGAGTAATACTTTTGCGCGAATTACAAGAAAAACGAATTGAACATTCAGGAATGCGAAGTACGACGACGTTGCACAGTTACTTATTTTTATGTTACTGGTTTTTCGAATGACACTTTTGCATCTGTCCGGTGATGACGATCGGCCGTTGGAGCCGTTACTTCGTTCTACTTTGCACTTGCATTCCTGAAAATAAGAAATTCACTTTACTGCGAGTCTGCGAGCTTTAACGTCGTCTTCCTCCTTCGCGGATTAATCAAGCGTAGAAAATCAATCTGCGTTTTATCAAAACTCGTTTGAATAAAATATGATCGATCGTTCATACAGGGTGACTGTTAATTAACCCGGCGAAATAAAACCACGATGTCCGACAGTTCTTTAGTTTTTAAAAAATAATTAATCAATATGTCCGCCGGTGAAATTGACGAAATTTTTGAAACCTTTCGCCTTTTAATTAAAATCCGTCGAAACTGATTATGTTAAGAGTTATTTTCCGCCGTTCGGCGGAACGTTGATGCATAACAGCGAAAATCCGCCGAAAACATTGTAAACTAATGAAAAAGAAGCAAAAATTAAATGAAAATACAAATATTTAATAAAAATATCTTACATTTATTACTAAATTTTGTTATACACGGTGTAACAGGTATAGGAGCCATACGTCATCAGTGGGTCGATGACTCTCTATAAACAATACTTTACCTCTGACAAAATAGAAAAAGTGCCACAGTTTTCGAGATATCGAATTATGAAACAATGAGTACGGCCCTGGCGCGTCTCCGCATGTACGAAACCACGCTTAGCGCCAGGACGCAGTAAAATACTCAACCCTGACCTTGCAGATGTGCGCGTTTATGAATGAGCGAAAATGTTGCTTTACAGGCAAATCAATAAAAGTAATTTTACGATGAGAACGCTTCGAATGGGTAGGGTGCAATTACCGTGGGGGTAATTATTCATTAAACCACCGCTACTGGCCGAAATTATTTAGAATTTTTATAAAGAGTATTGCCCGATGTTTTGGACGAAAGGTCCTTAGAGCTGCGGCGAAACATGTGGTTCATGCACGACGATGTACCACCACACGTTACTCTCCCCGTCCGAACATATCTCAATAACTAATTTCAACGCCAATGGATGGGAAGGTACGGACCAGTGTAGCCCCGATATGAATCCTCGGAATTTCTTTCTGTGGGGGGCTTTAAAACAGGAAGTCTATTCGGAGCAAATCAACACAGAAGAACTATTATTACAGCGGATTCATGCTGCAGCTCGCCGAGTATCGGAGGATCCAGAAAGTCTGGAGCGTGTGGACGCCTGCTTACGCGCCGGTGGAAGACAATTCGAACACCTGTTATGAGGAAGCGTTCATATTATTTATTCCTATATTCATCCAATAAATGCTAATTAGTTCGCACAAATATGACATCGTTTATGGTACATATCGTAAATGCTTTTCTAGCAACTTTAATGGTTATAGTGGGTCGCTTAAGTATTAAATTGTATTTGATAGTGTAACAGCCTTGTTTACACAATTGGTTCGCTTTTTTATAATTTCCCAGTTGTACGTTTTGAGAAACACAGGTCCGTACAGGTTCGGACTGTACATGTAACCCTCACTATGGCTCCTTTAATACGATACACCCTGTGTAGGCTCTTTCAAAGTAAGTCGGCGCCATTGCTAATTTTCTTATCATTGGAGCTACAAACTTGATCAAATTAACAAATTTGTTAGTCTTTTTCCACTGATTACAAATGTGAGATATCTTTTATTACAAGCTTTTTTCAAATGGAACAGCCTGAATTTTATCATCATAAATGAAAGAACATTATATTCTGGTAATGCCCTCTTCAATTTGCGCGTAGGATATTTTCGCGACATAAACATGAACTACACGTAGTAATTCAATGAAAAAGAACAGAAACAACTAATATGAAATATGAACAAAAGAAATCGACAATTTATTGGCGGAGTTGAGTTAATCAAATCAACAAAAGAAAAAAGCAAAAGAATATATGAAGCTTCAATTGCAATACAAGCAATTAATGTCGATTATAAAAAATCGAACAAAGACTGACGAAAGGGGAAGGAAAGAAAACCAAAAGTGTTCGATTAGTATTAGGCGCATCATTCGAAAATTAAGACTGATAAGAAAACAAAAGAAAAAAACAAACAACGTGGATACACGAAGAATGAGGTGAACAAGAAAAACAAAAGAAGATCGACGCTTCCGCAACGATATATATAAAAAAAAAACAAATCGAATCGCCAACAAAAACGAAAAAACAAATCCATATGAGATGTCAATTGTAATACGCCAAAAAGAAAGAATTGCAATTTTCTTATGGTTATGGTTAGCGTGTGGTTGTCTGTGGTCGAAATGTGGTTCTTTGTGGTCGATATCAATTTCATATGGTGATTCGCGGTGTGGTCGATACTGTCGATAACTAACCACACAGTAATCACAAGAAAATCGCAAAAAGTGGTTTGTGTGAGTTAAGTCTTATTTGGTAATAATAAGGATGCATTGGTCACTGCGGATGTTATACCGTATTTTATCCTTAACTTAACTTTATTAGCCGACAGTAGTAAATAGCTTAAGTCCACCCAGGGTGGGTTTACAGAAAGGATATCAAATATTTAATGAATGAGCTTAGAATTCACGTTGCCATAGAAATCAAATTCTTAAACCATGGCAACGCAAATTTAAGCTCAAACAAATAGTTAATCGTAATTAAATATTTAATTTTCTTTCTGTAAACCCACCCTTAGTGACGTAAGGTATTATATTCATTTTGAAATGGTTAAAATGATGTAAAGTTGTATTACTCGTATTCGAATTTTAAAGCGCGTATAATACAACTTTAGACCATTTAGGGTCCGGTGCCTCCACAGTCACAGTTTAACTTTAATCTTGAGTTTATTCCCATAGAAATAATGGTTTTCATAATGTTACTATGGGAATAAACAGGAGATTAGAGTTAAGCTATGACAGAGAAACCTTGCCTAGATGTACTAAAAGTAAAGTAACAATTTAAAAGAAGAAAAATGAAAAACAAAAAGCGAATATTAAATGAAAAGTCGTACAAATGAAAAACAAGGAGAAAATTAAAATTAAAGATCAAAGTAAAGATAGTACTGTGTTTCTCACAGTAAGAACTACAAATTGATCGTAAGAACAAATATTTCTACAACTTTAATATCCTTTGCTTGGCCCATTATTTTACTCATTTATGTTTAGTTTAGTTTTTACGGCGGAATTTGATTTTATGAAATAAAAATCCGCCGAACGGATTGTTTTTATCGAGATAAGTCATATATGTTGTAAGACTTGTGTAACATTATTATCAGGTTGGCTGAGAGGTACAGAACGTAAAATGCGGTTTGCAGTACCCATGGTGTGGAGAGAATCGAAAAATCATGCCACAGATTGTAACTTTTGCCTCAGTAACATATTGGGCAACGGACCGAAGTTCAAGCATACTGTGTAGTATCCCAATTTATCATCAGCCTCACGGCCCGTCGAACAGAATGAAGAACTTCCTATCCCAAATCCACCAGAATCTTGGAGTTTGCACGAAGAAGAACCTAAATGAGTCGGTGTTCCAACTGATGATATGCACATCGCATAAATCTAAAACGAACCAGTATTTCAAGCACCAGAATGTTCAACAGAACCGCACCTGATTTCACAGGCTAAACTGAATGATTTAGTTCGAGATATAAAACTAGCAAAATTTCAGTCAGAACTTCTAGCATCCAAATTAAAGGGTTGGAATCTCCTCGAAGGTGATGTACAGTTGCAGCGGAAAGTAATGAAAATCTGCAAAGGGTAAGCGGCCACCCGACTTCGCCCGACCGAGAGATAAACGCCGTAGCTCAGCCCGTTCAAAATTCTTGGAAATATCTACCTACCCTCAACTGCAGGCATTGCTAATATTACGATACGTAATTATTAAATGTAATTGGCCGACATCAATGAACTTCTTATTAGCAAGAAGTATTATGCATTCTAAATATTATTAATGAAAATATTTATCTTATTCATAATTAATCTTTAGGAAATAATAATTATTTGATGCTCTTTCATAAAACGAAATAAAGGTATAATAAAATAAAATAGTTATTGCGGAACAAAATTATTAAATCTCACTGACGCAGAAAGAAAAGACTTTTAATAAACAAATATTGTAATTACAAATTAAAACAGAAAACAATAATCCAATTATATTGAAGGCCTCCCGGTGTCCATCGTCTATTGTTGGAATAAAACTCAAACAGAAAATAAAAATGCTAAATGTTCTTTTAATACGAAATCGGAATAATTAAATCCGATTTATAATTAAACACAAAATTATTCTGAAAGATTTAGTCCAATTTCATTTGAATCCCATTAAAGAACACGTGTTTCTTTATATTCTTAGTATTCTGCTAATCTGAACTTCAGAGCTATATAAACTTCGATTGTTTAAACATTAATTATTTGCCTTTGTGCCTCACCAAGGAAAGTTGAACGAGCAACAAATGAGTTTGTCAGTTTTATTTTTGATTTTCTGTTTGAGTTGTATTGCAATAGTTTTTATTATTATTATTGTTTTTTATTTAAACTTTGCTTAAGTTTTTGTTTTAATATTGTTAATTAATTACTTTTCTTTCAGCAAATTATACTTTTCTGTTGTGGTCTTTTTTGTGATTTTTTTTAATTTTACCATTTAGTTGTTTTTTATTTTTAACAATTTTTTTCTTCTTTCAGCAAATAATCATTTATTTTTCAGAATTTATATACTTCTTTCAGTATGTTTAGTTTTCTGTTTGGATTTTATTGTAATAGTTTTTAATATTTTCATCTTTTATTTAAGCTTTGATTTAATTTTTGTTTTAATATTGTTTTGAGCAAATTAATTTTTTGTTGGGGTTTAATTTTCATATTTTTTATGTATTTTGTTTAATTTTTATCAACTAAATATAATAATTTTTATGTTAGCATTTTTAATTTTTATGTTAGCATTTGTTTCTTTTTTGTTTTAATTTTTTTTTTTTTCAGTAATTAATTACTTTTCTTTCAGCAAATTATAATTTTTGTTAAGGTCTTATTTTCATATTTTTTATGTAATTTTTATTTTAGAATTTATTTAATTTTCTTTCGCCATTTATATTTTTTTGTTCTCAATTTTTTAAAGGTCTTGTCGTCTGTGATTAGTTCTCGTTGTAGGAATCGCGACTTTTTTGTTAGCAAAATGGGAAGAAGAATGGGGCAACGAGAATCATCCGTAGCTACAAGAGGATATATTTGCGGTTTAGCAGAAGCAGGAATGTCCATAAGAAACATCTCTCAGCAAGTTGATATGTCAGAAAGTCAAATTCGAAGATGGAGCAATAGAAGACAAGAAGACACTTCCCTAAGAACAGCACCGAAATCAGGTCGTCCCAGAGTAACAACTAATAACGAAGACCAGTTGCCACTGTCGAAGCTGATCCGTTTACAACTTCAGGAAGGATCAGGGAACAACTAAATTTGCAATGCTCTTTTATGACAATAAGGGAAATGTTAAGGAGTTCATCACAGTGCTGCTTTACAGTTTTAATAGCGTAATCATATTAGCATCATATCAGCATCATATCATCACATCATCACATCACATCATCGAACGAAATTAAATGACTTGGGTTGGGTTACAATGGCTCGGCTCGTGGCTCGGCTCGTGGCTCGGCTCGTGGCTCGGCTCGTGGCTCGGCTCGTGGATCGGCTCGTGGCTCGGCTCGTGGCTCGGCTCGTGGCTCGGCTCGTGGCTCGGCTCGTGGCTCGGCTCGTGGCTCGGCTCGTGGCTCGGCTCGTGGCTCGGCTCGTGGCTCGGCTCGTGGCTCGGCTCGTGGCTCGGCTCGTGGCTCGGCTCGTGGCTCGGCTCGGGGCTCGGCTCGTGGCTCGGCTCGTGGCTCGGCTCGTGGCTCGGCTCGTGGCTCGGCTCGTGGCTCGGCTCGGGGATCGGCTCGGGGCTCGGCTCGGGGCTCGGCTCGTGGCTCGGCTCGTGGCTCGGCTCGTGGCTCGGCTCGGGGATCGGCTCGGGGCTCGGCTCGTGGCTCGGCTCGTGGCTCGGCTCGTGGATCGGCTCGTGGCTCGGCTCGTGGCTCGGCTCGTGGATCGGCTCGTGGCTCGGCTCGTGGCTCGGCTCGTGGCTCGGCTCGTGGCTCGGCTCGTGGCTCGGCTCGTGGCTCGGCTCGTGGCTCGGCTCGAGGCTCGGCTCGTGGCTCGGCTCGTGGCTCGGCTCGTGGCTCGGCTCGTGGCTCGGCTCGTGGCTCGGCTCGTGGCTCGGCTCGTGGCTCGGCTCGTGGCTCGGCTCGGGGCTCGGCTCGTGGCTCGGCTCGTGGCTCGGCTCGTGGCTCGGCTCGTGGCTCGGCTCGTGGCTCGGCTCGGGGATCGGCTCGGGGCTCGGCTCGGGGCTCGGCTCGTGGCTCGGCTCGTGGCTCGGCTCGTGGCTCGGCTCGGGGATCGGCTCGGGGCTCGGCTCGTGGCTCGGCTCGTGGCTCGGCTCGTGGATCGGCTCGTGGCTCGGCTCGTGGCTCGGCTCGTGGATCGGCTCGTGGCTCGGCTCGTGGCTCGGCTCGTGGCTCGGCTCGTGGCTCGGCTCGTGGCTCGGCTCGTGGCTCGGCTCGTGGCTCGGCTCGTGGCTCGGCTCGTGGCTCGGCTCGTGGCTCGGCTCGTGGCTCGGCTCGTGGCTCGGCTCGTGGCTCGGCTCGTGGATCGGCTCGTGGCTCGGCTCGTGGCTCGGCTCGTGGCTCGGCTCGGGGATCGGCTCGGGGCTCGGCTCGGGGCTCGGCTCGTGGCTCGGCTCGTGGCTCGGCTCGTGGCTCGGCTCGTGGCTCGGCTCGTGGCTCGGCTCGTGGATCGGCTCGTGGCTCGGCTCGTGGATCGGCTCGTGGCTCGGCTCGTGGCTCGGCTCGTGGCTCGGCTCGTGGCTCGGCTCGTGGCTCGGCTCGTGGCTCGGCTCGTGGCTCGGCTCGTGGCTCGGCTCGTGGCTCGGCTCGTGGCTCGGCTCGTGGATCGGCTCGGGGCTCGGCTCGGGGCTCGGCTCGTGGCTCGGCTCGTGGCTCGGCTCGTGGCTCGGCTCGTGGCTCGGCTCGTGGCTCGGCTCGGGGCTCGGCTCGTGGCTCGGCTCGTGGCTCGGCTCGTGGATCGGCTCGGGGCTCGGCTCGGGGCTCGGCTCGTGGATCGGCTCGGGGCTCGGCTCGGGGCTCGGCTCGTGGCTCGGCTCGTGGCTCGGCTCGTGGCTCGGCTCGTGGCTCGGCTCGTGGCTCGGCTCGTGGCTCGGCTCGTGGATCGGCTCGTGGCTCGGCTCGTGGCTCGGCTCGTGGCTCGGCTCGTGGCTCGGCTCGGGGCTCGGCTCGGGGCTCGGCTCGTGGCTCGGCTCGTGGCTCGGCTCGTGGCTCGGCTCGTGGCTCGGCTCGTGGCTCGGCTCGTGGCTCGGCTCGTGGATCGGCTCGTGGCTCGGCTCGTGGCTCGGCTCGTGGCTCGGCTCGGGGATCGGCTCGTGGCTCGGCTCGTGGCTCGGCTCGTGGCTCGGCTCGTGGCTCGGCTCGGGGCTCGGCTCGTGGCTCGGCTCGTGGCTCGGCTCGTGGATCGGCTCGGGGCTCGGCTCGGGGCTCGGCTCGTGGATCGGCTCGTGGCTCGGCTCGTGGCTCGGCTCGTGGCTCGGCTCGTGGATCGGCTCGGGGCTCGGCTCGGGGCTCGACTCGGGGCTCGGCTCGTGGCTCGGCTCGTGGCTCGGCTCGTGGCTCGGCTCGTGGCTCGGCTCGTGGCTCGGCTCGTGGCTCGGCTCGTGGCTCGGCTCGGGGATCGGCTCGGGGCTCGGCTCGGGGCTCGGCTCGTGGCTCGGCTCGTGGCTCGGCTCGGGGCTCGGCTCGGGGCTCGGCTCGGGGCTCGGCTCGTGGCTCGGCTCGTGGCTCGGCTCGTGGCTCGGCTCGGGGATCGGCTCGGGGCTCGGCTCGTGGCTCGGCTCGTGGCTCGGCTCGGGGATCGACTCGGGGCTCGGCTCGGGGCTCGGCTCGGGGCTCGGCTCGTGGATCGGCTCGGGGCTCGGCTCGGGGCTCGGCTCGTGGCTCGGCTCGTGGCTCGGCTCGTGGCTCGGCTCGTGGCTCGGCTCGTGGCTCGGCTCGTGGCTCGGCTCGTGGCTCGGCTCGTGGCTCGGCTCGTGGCTCGGCTCGTGGATCGGCTCGGGGCTCGGCTCGGGGCTCGGCTCGTGGCTCGGCTCGTGGCTCGGCTCGTGGCTCGGCTCGTGGCTCGGCTCGGGGCTCGGCTCGGGGCTCGGCTCGGGGCTCGGCTCGGGGCTCGGCTCGGGGCTCGGCTCGTGGCTCGGCTCGTGGCTCGGCTCGTGGCTCGGCTCGTGGCTCGGCTCGTGGATCGGCTCGTGGATCGGCTCGTGGCTCGGCTCGTGGCTCGGCTCCTGACTTGGGTTGGAACGTAATTAAGTGACTTGGGTTGGGTTACAATGGCTCGGCTCGCGCCAGGCTCTTGGCTCGGCTCGTGGATCGACTCGTGGCTCGGCTCGGGGCTCGGCTCCTGACTTGGGTTGGAACGTAATTAAGTGACTTTTGTTGTGTTATAATGGCTCGCGCTCGGCTCGGCTCGGCTCATGGCTCGGCTCGTGGCTCGGCTCGTGGCTCGGCTCGTGGCTCGGCTCGTGGCTCGGCTCGTGGCTCGGGTCGGGGCTCGGCTCGTGGCTCGGCTTGTGGCTCGGCTCGTCGCTCGGCTCGTGGATCGGCTCGTGGTTCGGCTCGTGGCTCGGCTCGTGGCTCGGTTCGTGGTTCGGCTCGCGCCTCGGCTCGTGGCTCGGCTCCTGACGGGTTGGAACGTAATTAAGTGACTTGGGTTGAGTTACAATGGCTCGGCTCGCGCTAGGCTCTTGGCTCGGCTCGTTTCTCGGCTCGGGGCTCGGCTCGGGGCTCGGCTCGGAACTTGGCTCGGGCCTCGGCTCGGGCCTCGGCTCGGGCCTCGGCTCGGGGCTCGGCTCGGGGCTCGGCTCGGGGCTCGGCTCGGGGCTCGGCTCGTGGTTCGGCTCGTAGCTCGGCTCGTGGCTCGGCTCGTCGCTCGGCTCGTGTCTCGTCTCTCGGCTAGTGTCTCGTCTCTCTCGGATCGTGTCTCGTCTCTCTCGGATCGTGTCTCGTCTCTCTCGGATCGTGTCTCGTCTCTCGTCTCGTCTCTCGTCTCGTCTCTCGTCTCGTCTCTCGTCTCGTCTCTCGTCTCGTCTCTCAGCTCGTCTCTCGTCTCGTCTCTCGGCTCGTCTCTCGTCTGTCGGCTCGTCTCTCGTTCGGCTCGTGGTTCAGGTCGTGGTCCGTTATAGATTTATATACAGTTAGATTAATAATTTTGTTCCGCAATAACTATTATATTTCGTACTGTCTTGTTTGTTAAATATGTATAAATTTTGACCAAAAATGTTATTTACCATTTTACCATGATTAAATACCTATTTAGGTATTTAATGTAATATGTTTATTTAAATGTTATAGATTTAATGTAATCTGAGTAATCTGACGAATTAGTAATCTTAATTGCAAGTAATAAAACAAACTATGAACTATGAACTATTTTATTATACCTTTATTTCGTTTTTTGAAAGAGCATCAAATAATTTGCTAAAGATTAATAATGAATAATATAAATATTTTCAATAAAATCAAGTTTTCTTGCCAGATGAAAATTATGAAAATTAATTAATTAATTTTCATAAATATTTTCATTAATAATATTTTGGATGCATAATACTTCTTGCTAATAAGAAATTCATTGATGTCGGCCAATTACATTTAATAATTACGTATCGTAATATTAGTAATGCCTGCAGTTGAGGGTAGGTAGATATTTCCAAGAATTTTGAACGGGCGGAGCTACGGCGTTTATCTCTCGGTTGGGCGAAGTCGTGGCCGTTTACCCTTTCCAGACTTTCATTACTTTGCGTTGCAATAGTACATATAACCCACTTCCGAAAACGCGAAAAAGAACTTTCACATTGTTTCGCTCAAGAAGGATATTGACAACTTATTTGACGCAATAGTACAGAAACATGAACCAAGCAATTGGCGCCTGTTCATTGTTTCATCTAAACTTAGCTTAAAAGCAGTTTTACTTCACAACGGCAATAAATACTGATAGCTTATGCCGTTCGTGTGAAGGAATCATACGAGAATATGCGATGTCTCCTAGAACACATCCGAAATAATGACCAGTAGCCAATCTGTGGAGACCTAAAAGTGATAGCGCTTCTTCTTGGACTGCAGCTGGAGTATACAAAATTATGTTGTTTCCTGTGCGAATGGGTCAGCCGTGCACGAGATCGTCACTATATACAGAAAGAATGGCCACTACGTCAAGCACTAACTCCGGGTCTAAAAAATGTTATCAACGAACCACGGAAGAGAGTTCTTGTATCTGAAACATAAATTTCCGAGAGTTACTGAGGCAAAACTTAAATAGAGGACATATTTGTGAGACCATAAATACGAGAAATATTGAAAGATGGCGAATTTGACAACATGCTGAATGAAGTTGAACCAAGAGCATGGAGAGCTTTTAAAGCAGTTGTGACCAATTTCCTTGGAAATGTCAAAGCTGAAAATTACAAAGATATTATGACTGAATAACTTAGTGCCTACAGAGAAATGGGATGTAACATGTCTTTAAAAGTCATCATCTCGATTTCTTTCCGGAAAATTTGGGTGCCGTAAGCGAAGAACATGCAGAACGGTTCCACCAAGACGTTGCAACCATGGAAAAGCGATAACAAAGCAAATGGAGTCCTAATTTCCTTGCTGATTATTGCTGTTTATTAATCCGGGGATGCCCCATAGACAAAATATCATCGTGAAACGTCCATAACAACATTTTGAAGTAAAAGTAACATTAAGAACATACCGATATTGATATATTTCAGTATAACGCACAACACTTCGTAGCAAACAAAGTATGGGTGATAAAAAAAATATTTTACATAGCATACACCCTGTTTTATCCATGTCCCAAAAAAAAGTTGATTTTTGTTTACCAGTGTAATTGATCAAAAATTAGCCCCAAAGCGACGATGGTTAAAAAATAGAGGACAGATTAACGAAATAAATACCCTCATAACGTTTTTTATAATTTTATGATACGGCGGCGTGCAATCGTGAACTTGACCTTTAAGTGGAATTTTACGTCAATTCCGTTTTTAGGTTAATGACCGATGCCGTGGAATACGACTATTTACTTGCCAAATGTATGGTAATCACCTGAAGTAGATTATTCCATACAAAGGATAACAGCGGCGCCATTTTGAACACCTGCTCTGTCAGGTAAACAAATAAATTACTAAAACAAAAAATAATTCAAATGACCGTTTCGCACGCACCGTATACACTTACACTCCAGTTGTGAACACTGTCCACACTTGCGCACAAAATTCCTTTGTATTCGTCGAAAAATCGACTCTCTTTGGTTCGTGGGAATGCCTCGCGCGCTGTTCCAGAACAATTCGTGAATACCATACACACTTGAAGACTTGTTGCATTTCATGTTCAATTACATGTTGGGAGTTCTTCAATAGCGACATTTAAAACAGCTGTATATAATATGTGTTATTGCTTTGTTTCCATGCGAAATGTAGGCCAAAGGTTTTACAGCTGTAAGCTTACATGAATCACGATAATAAACAAAAGAAAAACTTGTCGGCATTGAATTTCAGATCTAATAAATCGTTTCACATTTTTGGGAGAAAACCGAGTCGTTTAAGCAATTCCTTGGAAATGTATGCATTGCCTTGTCGGGATAATTATTTATTAATAATTTTACTTCCATCAATTTCTAGTAATCCTGTCTGAGCAATTTACATTTTCTTGTAATCTGTGGCATTCACGCAAGCGATTCGATCAAAAATTGTATGCATAAAAAATTATTGAACCTTTATTTCATACTACGCAATTCCAATTATTTTAGAAATTACTGATAATTACGTCTCGTAAAAGAAATAATTCAGATTTCCGTTCTCAGCTGTTAAACGTGTAATAACACGTATTGAAATGTGTGTCAAGCGGATAGAGCGTCAAGAGAAAACTTTTATAGTCCTATTATACTGCCGCATTTATAAAAAAAAGTGGCGTCGTATTTCGTATACAGCTTGATTTTGTGGTAATTTTTGAATTAATCGTAAACTATTTAAAAGAATTTTTAGCGAAACAGAGTATTTCACAGATGAATTAGCGAAACGCGAAATTAAAAGGCGTCGAAAAATGCCTGTTATCATATTCCAAGCTTGGTAGGATAAAAGAAATATCCAAATCGTCAGGCGGTGTTTCAAAAGAATCCGACAAAGTCGTTGATGAGTTCTTCTAATTTTTCTGGCAAAAACTCCCAATAAATTCAAACACGGGACACAGTACCACCGACGATGAACGGGTTACAGCGCGCTTCCCAACAAAGCGAAGCGGAATGACGCTGAGGAATCGCAAATAAAGTCAGCTCCATCCAACACACGCAAAGGCCATCATCGATCGATAATTTCAGGCCTACGTCGGGGTGTTTGGGGTGACGGAGTTGTAGCGATGATCTCTAAAGTGGCCAAAAATTCTCCGCAGTTGCCCTATTACGATTGAAACAATTCACAATCAAACAAACTTTGTTTACGTTCTTCACGTGATCGGTTTTTATCTTTTAAGTATGAATTTCTGAAACTAATTTAAAAAAGTTGAAAAAAAGGTTCGCTGAGCTGTGGGCTTCCCTAAACGATGATTTTTCACGGCAGAAGTTTGTTTAGCATGGACGCAAACAAATTACATCTGTTGGACAGGTGCAATTTGGTTTGGGCCTTTGCTAATCAGCTTTGTTTTAATGAAATTGCAAATCGAGGTTTTCAAAGATCTTACGTTTAGCGAAGATGCAAACCAATTACATCTGTTGGACAGGTGCAATTTGGTTTGCACCTTTGCTAATCAGTTTCCTTTTAACAAAGTCGCAAACCATGAAACGTACGAAACAAGAAAGAAATGTGGAATGCCTCTCATATAATTTCCTTTGACGAAGCTTTTAAATGATTCCCTTCTAAAGATCTTACGTTTAGCGAAGGCGCAAACCAATTACATATGTCGGATAGGTGCGATTTGATTTGCACTTATGCTAATCAGCTTCCTTTTATCAAAGTTGCAAGCCATGAAGTGTACAACAAAAAAGAAACGTAGAATGATTTCATATAATTTCCTTCCAAATAATTCCCTCCTAAAGATCTGACGTTTAGCGAAGACGCAAACCAATTGCATCTGTTGGACGGGTGCAATTTGGTTTGCGTCTTTGCTAATCAGCTTCCTTTTAACAAAGTTGCAAACCATAAAGTGTATGTACGAAACAAAAATGAAGACTAGAATATTTCCATATAATTTCTTTTGACTGTAAGGTCGCTAATTGTGATCGAACGCGGTTTCGCTTTAATTCCCCAAGGGACGGCCCCTTAATTTTATTTATTTTAACGGTTGTCGCAGCGATTCTGTTGCGTAGTTGATTGGTTTAGACGAGTGTCCAGGTCACCGCCAGCCAACGCTACCATTTTGACGTTTCTAACATTTGGACGTTCGCATACTCTTGGACATCGCTTCTTTTAGTGGTTCAATTTTGTTGGGTTAATTAACAGTCACCCTGTATTAATAAAGTAGTGCTATAACTCAAAGTGTTTTAGTGTTTTAGAATTTTGTATGTTTATCTGCAAAGGCTACAACAATGCTAAGAGTATTTTTCTCTGACTCATAATTGTATGAAATCCCCACAGATCGCGAAGGCTTATTGTTTATAGATTTAAACCCTCAGTAAGGTGGCGCTCTCTTTAGCTTTTTCCTCACGTGGTGCGCCAAAAAAGGTTACGAAGGCGAATTAAGTTGCCTACCCCATAGGATGATATCCAATTTTTTGACCGATTGCTTCGAGAACCGCGCGTGGGTGTCAACTCTGTTCTCACGCACTCAGAGGTTCTTTCTCGGTGGTTTACTTATTTTAGCGTATCTTAATGGTCTTTGCCTTGAGGAGAACTGTATTTTGGCTAACAATTGTCGCTCAACGCTGAGAACTGTTTACAATTAACGACTTAAGCGTGAAATACTTTCGTTAATAATCCCAGTTGCAACGAGAATGGAATAATAAAATAGTATTTTACAGTAAAAAGTAGTTTCGTGTAACAAGTTTAGTAGAAACTTGAAAAACTGCAAAGATGGGACAGGCTATAATATAAAATAGAAGATAAATAAGTATACGTTCGCTTGATCACTATGCCTCGTCTATATTCTAGGCACAAGATTTATATAAAAATTAAAAGATCTAACAAAGGTTTTCAAGTTAAAATGAAACATATGGTATGTAGTTGCTCGTATGTGAGGACATAAGAAGGAAGAAATACAATTGATTGATGAAATTATTAAATCGTTCAAGAGCATTAAAAATAAAAAAAAAGGATGAGAGTGAAAGGAATGTACAAATAATTACATCCTGCTGAATAGGTCATCTATTGACTGGATTATTCTAGAATTCTTTCTTTTTCTTCTGCCCGTCCTCACCAAAAATTCTCATGCATAGCACGCACTGGTTTCTCGAATCGTGAAAATATTCGTCTTTGAAAGTTACTCCCCAATTAAATATTTGACCTTGATATTTTACACTGCGTTTTTTTTTTTAGGAATTAACATTTTAAAATATTCGTCGCGTTATATGTTTACAATCTAACGGGAAGGTTGCGTAGTTTTAAATATTTATGCATTACGTAAATATTTCCTTCTCTTTATCACGTTGCCTTTCATTGCTGTTCTGTTAAAATTAACAATGAGCAATTATAACAAATAATTTGACTTAGAAAAGTCAATAGTAAATTAAATCAAATTTTGTTTTAGGATAAAGCTACCCCATTATTCATAGCTGCTCAAAATGGACATTATAAGATCCTTGTGTACTTACTAGCCCAGGGCGCAGAGCCGGACCTGAAAAGGACGGACGGAGCCACACCACTTTGGATAGCCGCCCAAATGGGCCATGACCACATCGTGGCGCAACTACTTAGGGCCGGAGCACGTGTTGATTCAGCAAGACATGTAACACATAAATACCATCACAAACCTTCCTGGCATATTAATTAGAGAAAATTTTCAGGACGGGGCAACTGCGTTATTCAAGGCAGCACACAAAGGTCACTCGGCGGTCGTCGGAGAGTTACTCAAATACAGGCCATATTTAGGGATATTACCGGTAATTTTTAATTGATCAAGAAAATACTTCAAAAAAATGAAAAGTAATTCAAACAATTCACTGATTCGCTCGCCTTAATGCTCTTAATCCATTGGGGAGACTGATTGGTAAAGTCCTGAGGTATGTTTTCCCAAATTGCTTGCAATTGCTGTAAGGTTTGGGGAGACTGTTAGAGCTGGAGCTGGATATCTCGGCCCAAACATTCTCATGTCTCCCAACACCATTCTCGTAATCCCACTATGTTCTATTAGATCGTTCACAATTCTTGTACGATGAGGACGTGCATTCTCATCAATAAAAACAAATCCTTCACCTATTGCAGCAGCAAATGGCTCTATAACACTGTCGTCATATCTTATGGCAGTCATGGTTTCATTAATTAAAACCAGCAGGTCAAGGTGGCCATCAAAACACATGCCTCACCACGCACAGACCTGATCCTCCGCCAATGGGAGTGGTCATTGCCATTAAACTTTCATTGTGTCGTGTCCTCTTTCTCTCCAAGCCAATCTTCGGCCATCACATGTGTACAAACGAAATCTCGATTCGTTGGTAAAGAGGCAATGCCTCCAATTTTGAAATTCCACTGATGATTGCCCAACAGAACGTCTAACGCATCTTCTTGCGCGCAAATTACGTGCATGCAATCTTCTTCTGACGGTTTGACAAGAAATAACTCTTCCGGAAGAAACTCTTGATTCTTGAAGCCATGAACGTTCGATTTCTTATTGCAGTCAGAGTCTTGGGCAAGGGTTGTGGTTCGTTCTCGACCTTCGCCATGGGTGTACGATGGTGACTCAATTGCTAAGTAGCGATTTCATGCTCGACTTACGACATTTTGCGACGCACTCAGTCGGTTAGCGACTTCTTCTTGAGGCAAACCTTCACCGATCCAACGCACCACTTGCTCGAGGTGCATTGCTTCCAAACGTTGTAGACGCATGATTTCTATGGCAATAGACAGAAATATTCTTAAAAATAAGAGTAGTGACTTCACTACAAGCAATTCTGTTTCACTAACTAACCTTTCACCCAAGTAAAAAGAAGATCCTCTGCCTAGAGCCTTGGGGATGATGATCACCAATGTTTCCTTGGGTTTTTATTGATCGTCCCCTAGGGCTCTAGGCAGAGGTTCTTCTTCCTTACGCCGTCACTTCATCCACACCAATAATTTTAGGAACTCATCTCTCGTCGCAAAAAGGGTTTGGTGATTAACTTAAATAAAACTTTGGACTTTTCAACGTGTTAAAATTTTTTTTTTTTTTAGAATGGAGAAAGTGCACTACACGCTGCAGCATTGGTAGGTTGTCTACCTGTATGCAAGCAACTGATCGCAGCAGGATCTGATCCCTCCTTGAAAAACCAAGAGGGCTACGCACCAGCAGAAATAGCGCTTAACCACAAACACAACATCGTAAATGACTACCTAAAAAATTGCACCCCTCGACATCCACCCAAATGACATAGGGTTAAGGAACTTAGTTCGTTCATCCGCGCTTAACTTTGATTTTTTGGACGTGAACCAACCTGTGCCTTAAACGTTTCGATAAGTCGAAGCACAAGTCTAAGGGTAATTTGCACCGAGTAGCTCAAAATAGGCGAATAGGTAGAAACGATTTTGGTTTTGGTAAGTACAGGGCGAGTTTCATTTGGACAACGCATTGGGTTGGTGTAATTTTTTTTTCGCCTTTCACTTCAACGTACGTACTTACAGAAAGTCAGTTTACCAATTAAATTCTGCAAGTCTGAGTTGATTACAAACATTAATTAAAATAATAAACGTAAGTTGTTTAATAATTTCATCGTTGGTTGGTCTAGAAACACTTTCATGGAATCTCATTGTGTATATAATTAAGATTGTTGTATTGTTGTACTTAATTTTTGTTTAAAACAGAATTATATATTTCTATAGAGAGTGAAGCAGTATCTTTATTAAAAAGAAACCTTTTACAACCCGTAAGTACTCAATTTTAAACAAAGCACCTACTGCAAATCCGAACTTTTTCAAAACATCGCCGTCCAAAACTTAAATTCTTTTCAAATTCGTTAACTTGATTGTGATTTTCACTTAATTAATTGATGTAATTTATTAATCACTGAAAGTTATTATGAAGTCGTCTTAGTCCGAATTATGGTGCTTCATCGGGGTTCTTAAGTCGATGATTCTCGGGCCTAAGACGACTTTTCAGGGCCAAAATTTTTCTTCCCTTTCAGTGTCGCAACCAGACTAAACACTCAGGGGAGGCTTATCGTAATGTAGGGGAGACTCTCTGCACGTTTATTCATAAACAGTAATCTACCCCCTTTTTTGTGAATTGGCGAAACAAGATTTCAATATAAATATTTGATCTTTATGAAACAATCGAGGATGGCCCGAAAATATGTTTCCTCTGTTATAATACATGGAGTGATTCAGAAAAAGAATGAATTTTTTAGAACGATTCAGCACAAAAATGACCTTAATGGAACGGTTCAGGATAAGAATGACCTGAAAATACATTTTCTGTTTTATAGAGGGCGATTCATACAATTATTCGGCATAGAAATGACCTTTATGCGACGGCTCAGCATACAAATGATGTGCATGGAATGATTCAGTGTAAAAATGACCTTGATGGAACCATTCAGCATAAGAAGTACCAAAAATGTGTTATACTGGGAATGATTCAACGTAAGAATGACCTTGTCGGAACGATTCAGCATAAAAAATGACTTTTATGGGATGATTTAGCATAAAAGTGACTTTGATAGAACGATTCAGCATAGAAGTGATCTTGATAGAACGATTCAGCATAAGAATGACTTGAAAAAAAGTCTACTTTGTTATAGAGAGGATGATCCATGGAATGACTCAGCATAAGAATGACTTGAAAATATTTTTCCTCTATTCATGTGGTATGATTCAACGTAAGGAAAACCTTAATGGAAGGATTCAGCATAAAAATTACCTAAAAATATATTTACAGTGTTATAGAGGGCGTTTCATAGAATTATTCAGCATATAAATGACCTCCAAGGAACGATTCAGCATAAAAGTGACATTCATGGAATGATTCAGTGTAAAAATGATCTTGGTGGAACGATTCAGTATAACAAATGACCTTGATAGGACGATTTAGCATAAAAGTGACTTTGATAGAACGATTCAGTATAAGAATGACTTGAAAATAAGTCTACTTTGTTATAGAGAGGATGATCCATGGAATGAATTCAGCATAAAATTGACGTTCATGGAATGATTCAGCGTAAAAATGATTTTGGTGGAACGATCCAGCATAAAAGTGACCTTGATAGAACGATTCAGCATAAGAATGACTTGAAAATAAGTCTACTTTGTTATAGAGAGGATGATCCATGGAATGATTCAGCATAAAAGTGACATTCATGGAATGATTCAGTGTAAAAATGACTTGGTGGAACGATCCAGCATAAAAAGTGACCTTGATGGAACGATTCAGCATAAAAGTGACCTTGATAGAACGATTCAGTATAAGAATGACTTGAAAATAAGTCTACTTTGTTATAGAGAGGATGATCCATGGAATGATTCAGCATAAAAGTGACATTCATGGAATGATTCAGTGTAAAAATGATCTTGGTGGAACGATCCAGCATAAAAAATGACCTTGTTGGAACGATTCAGCATAAAAGTGACTTTGATGTGGTATGATTCAGTGTAAAGATGACCTTGATGGAAGGATTCAGCATAGGAAAGATCTGAAAATATTTTTTATGGAATAATCCACTATCAGAATGACCTTGAACGATTTTGCGTAAAAATATTTTTACTACGAGAGTGATTCACAGAATGATCAGCGTAAGAATGACCTTGAATTGAACAAGCAATCAATTCGAGTTCAAGCACCACAACAATGAGGAACTTATCCGGGTCCTGGAGGATGTCCACGCAAACAAAAGCGAACAATAGCCGGGTAAGTCGAATTTACACTTAGAGGCAAAGCTAATTACCTCTAAAACCCCTTTTCAGCAGCGGTTGAAAACAATTACGAAAAAAGCAGTTGAAAACCGTTCACAAAAAAGTAAAGATCAAAAGAGAGTTGTGAAATAACACTGAAGTGAAACAGTAAAAAAGTGACGAAAAGACAACTCGCAATAAAGAGAAACAATCAACGATCAATCACACATGAAGACAATTGATTAAAAATTATTGATGAAGGAAAACAATTGACGATCATTAACGAAAAGAAAAATTGAAAATCGTTCATAAAAATAGAACAAAAGAAAGTTGTGAAATAAAACTCAAGTAAAAATTGACGAAAGAAGAACTTACAAGGAAAAGAAACAATTGACAACCACTCAAGAAGAAAATTAATTGAAAATTATTTATGAAGAAAAAATTGTTAGTATTTCATTCATCCACTAACGAGAAGTAGCAGCAACACCACCAGCAGCAGCAACTGAGGAGGTTCTTCTGTAGTGGAGAACGAAACGTCGGCATTAGAAGCAGTCGTGACGCGGTTCCAACCGGATGCCAATTCATTTACGACAACGGCCGCAGAAGCTTCCAAGTTAAAACAAGATTAGTTTATTTTTTTCGATCGTCTTTTGTTTTAACGTTAGTAATAATAATAATAACGTTAACACAAACAAAATTGTCATTGTCATTGAAACAAATTTCGAATTTTCCAGATTGATTACTTTCGCGCTTCTTATGTTTTAAAAATCGATTCGATTTTGTTTGTTTTTAACGGTTTCGATTTTCTTCTGAATTGTTTTCGTAATAAAATCGATCGTCTTTTGTTTCAATGGCAGTAATAGTGACGTTCACAGTCAAAGAAGATTGTGACAGTTGAAAGGTTTGAAGTCGTTGACTGCGAATCAAAAACAAAATCAAATTTTCATTGTTTTTCGTTTCGAATATTCCCGAATAGTTTTTTTTCCGAGTTTCTTATATTTTAAAATTCCATCTCATTTTGTTTTTTTTTTAAGGTTTCATAATAAAACCGACCGTCTTTTGTTTATATTGTGTCAGCCAGTTAATACTTTTCGCATTATCTTGAGTCGTCTGTGGTTTTTAATGTCAGTAACAGTTGAAGGTTTGAGAAAATGTTAAGCACAAATCAACAACAAAATAAAATTTTCGTGTGTCTTTTGTTTTAAAAAACGATCCGATTTTGTTTTGTTTTCTAACGGTATCCATCCTTGAATTGTTTTCATAATAAAATCAACTGTTTTTTGTTTATAACCTGTCAAATTCCTAGCAGTTAATACTTCATCAATTTTTTTTCGATCGTCCTTTGTTTTAATGGCAAATTGTGATTGACTGCTCTAGAGCAATTTCAGAACAATTCTGATCCTTTTTATTTTACATGAGATTAAAATAAGATGAGAATTCTCTGAGAGTGGCTCAGTCAATCGAAAGCGGTATTAGTAACAAATTGTCTGGAAAATAAAACACGAATCAAAAACGAAATAAAATTTCGATTTTTTTTATATAAGTTTGAACTTTTCCAGATTAACTCTTTTTTCGGTTTCCTTGATTTATTTTCGAAATAAAATCGATCGTCTTTTGTTCCTTGTTGCTGGCGCCGTCCATCACCAAGTAATTCAATTTTTTCATCGTTGCTAGCGCTATCTATCCACCAAGTAATGAAATTGGTTACTTGCGCCATCTCTCACCGAGTAGCGCGATTTCTTCCTTCGATCTTTGCGTTTCCGAAACTTTCCGCCACATACGAAACAGAGCTAGATGACACTAGAAGCCTTCTAGAGTATTTAATTTAGCTTTATACCGGGTGCTAGATTAAAAAATGCATAACTCTGTTATTTAGAGCCCGATTCGAATAAGCGAAAGGTGGGAAGCACTGGCCTAAAGCAGCGAATCGAAAAAGCTATTCGTGGCGCCGTCCACACCAAGTAATTCAATTTTTTCATTGTTGCTAGCGCCATCTATCCACCAAGTAATGAAATTTGTTATTTGCGCCATCTCTTACCGAGTAGCGCAATTTCTTCCTTCGATCTACGCGTTTCAGAAACTTTCCGCCACATTCGAGAGAGTGCTAGGCGATAATGGAAGTCTTCTAGTATGTTTAATTTAGCTTTATACCGGGTGTTAGATTAAATAATGCATAATTCTGTTATTTAGAGCCCGATTCGAATAAGCGAAAGTTGGGTAGCACTGTTCTAAAGCAACGACTCGAAAAAGCTATTCGTGGTGCCGTCCATCACCAAGTAATTCAATTTTTTCATTGTTGCTAGCGCCATCTATCCACCAAGTAATGAAATTGGTTATTTGCGCCATCTCTCACCGAGTAGCGCAATTTCTTCTTCGAGCTTCGCGTTTCCAAACTTTCCGCCACATTCGAGACAGTGCTAGATGACGCCAGAAGTCTTCTAGATTATTTAATTTAGATTTATACCGGGTGTTAGGTTAAAAAATGCATAACTCTGTTATTTAGAGCTCGATTCGAATAAGCGAAAGGTGGGAAGCACTGCTCTAAAGCAGCGAATCGAAAAAGCTATTCGTGATCATCTAGAACGCGCGCCGGACCTAGATGGGGGTGACAAACACGGAAATAGATCTATCTGCAACAACATTCTATTTTCGACCCAGATTTGGACATGGTTTTCAAAGGAAACTTTTCGAGTCCAACCTTGAAGAACGTCTGGCTACAACAATACCGGGTCGTCATCTGCCGTCATTACTTTTGTATATGAAGACGTTCCCTTTTGGTTTATCCTCTACTTGTAGATATTGTCATGAAGAAGTTACAAAGCGCAACACACAAATTTCGAATGTATGGGAACATATACGGGGGCAGGGCTAAATTGTGTGATTGGACAAAAGGTGACCGCATCGTCAAACTAATGATGGAAACAAAGGAAAAGTGGAACGCCATGAAGATGCAATCGAAAATATAATAGCAAGGAAAGAACGGAAATGAAAAAAGCAGTAGACATTGACTAGTCCTGTTGTGAAGGCATGCTGAAAAGTGCTACCACAGCAGGAAGAGGATAAGAGGCATCTGGGACATCTTCCTTGGCGATTCCAACATAAGCCGAGAAGCAGTGTTTTGAAGATTCCCGACCTCATTTAAAAAAAAAAACAGGGCAGGCTTAGCCTTCCTTGACGCCCTCCTAGCTGGACCAATAAAAATTATTATTATTATTATTATTTATTTAATTATCCACGGGAATCACAAACTGAGGAAATAAATAAAAAGGGCATTCAATATTTGCTTACCTAATTAAAAAAAATACTTTTACGCTGTTAATATTTATTTTTTAAATAAATTGTACCTATCTAAAGTTTATCTTGCAGTCACAGTTAACAGTAACCAATCGGACTGTAAAGAAAATACCAAGAGGATTTGTGTTCCCTATAACTCTGCCCCCCCCCTCCCATGTTACAGAACCCGGCGCATTGTAGTTCCGCCACTGTTTATGCAATAAAATTGTAAATATTATTGTTAGGACAGCTTCGTTATGTGGAGTGAACATAACTCCAAGTTCTTATCGTGCTATGGAATTCAAAAGTTGATTAGATATGATTTTTTTTTTAAATAACGTTCTTTCAATCAAATAATAGATTTATCCATTTCAAGTATTAAATAAAACAAACGAAACACGGAAACAGGTTCATCAAAACAAGTTGTATTACAATATTAAACATGAATTACAAATTTTTGATAACTATATTTATTAATAGACCCGAATTACTAAATGAATCTGAGATAAACGTGTTTTCTAATGAATACGGATGAAAAAAAGAAAACAAGATAGTCGTTATTATTTATAAATAGATACAACGTCGCACATACATATAGTTATAATAAATAAAAGGCACGTTTTAATACAAAAAGATCAATTTCCCACGTATTTGCATATTCCCTTTTCGTCTCTCTTTCCATCTGGACCACACTGTTCGTTTTCCGCCCCCAGCAAGAGTAATTCTCCTTTAACCAGTTTCCTATCTTGAATTTTCGTCTCGTTGTTTTTCTCATAAGATTTATCCTCTTCTTTCCGTAAATCGTTTTCCTCGACTGGTATGCTAACTAGAAACGCCCTTGCATATCGCCCGTTGATGTTAACTTCCTTGTGAGGACGCTCTTCGTTTCCTCCGTTTATCGAAACACCTGGTGACCTAGCCATCAGGAGCTCTTCGTTTTTCTCCACGTTCGGATGCAAGTTATTTCTTGAATTCGTCAAATCCACATGATAAGGAGCAGTTTTCGATTCGATAAAATTTTGCGTGTCCAAGTTCACAGGCTTCTTGCGTTTTAAAGACTTGAGCGGCACTGCCTTCGATAAGAAGTCTAACAGCCCCGAGCTCGAAGAAGTCGTGGGTATTACAAGTATGACGAAGTTCTCCAGATCTGCCCTTATGTTAATTTCACCTTCTTGGCGTTGATCGTATTGGACGTGGGCAGATGGTAACGGTGATGCACAAACGCATGCAACAACGACAAGAAGTTGTATCGTGTACATAACGACGAGCTGTGCACTACTAAAATGTCCAGAATCAACTGAGGTTCATGTTTACAAATCGAACCAGTAATCTCGTACATAGCGGTTTCTGCTGTGCTCATTTAATCGTTCTTCTTGTACAGGATTAGCCTGAAGCTGGTCGTTTTTAGGCGCATCGCCTCGTAATTTACTGAACTCTTCTCGAATTCGCGCCAATAACATGACCTGGCCTTAATGTTTATTTTTATGCTTTTTAAAGAGAGACCGTTCCATGCAAATTCGTTTTAACTGTAAAATAACTGTAACTTTTGCAATGTGTAAGTAAAGAAGTGCAGCAACGGTTTAAAAACCGTGTAACTTAACTTACAAGTAGGTTTATTTGTACAGTATCCAACATACAAAGTGCTACGTTATTATTATTAACATAAAAGCAAATGGTTTGTTTATTTTAAGAGTAGTTTATACATATACCTACTTAAAAAAAATTCAAGGGAAAGCTTATACAGGGTGAAATCGAATAAGTCTCACTTACTGTAACCACACAAATTATAATAGGGTATTAATTTGATTAAAAAATTTCATGTACATTAAACAAAACTAACATATACAGTCATTACTTAAAATATCGATGGGAAGGCCCTGAGTGAAATGAACCTATCGATGAAGGACATTAATGAACGATATGTAATGTAGCTGTCCGTCATGAAGCTCTTCACTATAGAGTTGTCTTCATATAATTATATACAATTCGCTTCCAGCATTGGATATCAATCATACTTCCAGTATGTACAATTCGATTCCCAGCTATCTTCCCAGTTATCTTTGAGAAGACGAGGAGTAGAGGAGATAATATACAGGCACTTCAGATTATCTACAAGGGAAAGATGTACGTTTTATTACAAAATGTAATATGTTCCAACAAGTTGAAGGACTTTATGCACCTGTGAATGAGTTATCACCGAAATTATGCATTGTTTATGTTATAGCGACGCTCAGATGCATAATGGTTTATCTTAGCCATACTAAATGAACATATAGATTCAATTTACATTCTCCTTCTCACAATCTGTAAATGATGAGTTGACTTTGAAAACTTTATTGTTAAATCTTGTGTAGGATGGATCTTACTTTAAATAACTGCAGCAGTAAAATTGAGGAATTTATTAAATTAAAATTAATCACGCTGCCCCCACCGGAGTTTTCGGGGATACCATACATTGGCTAAAGATAACCTCATTTATTTATTTATAATTTTCATTTTCGGGGAGTGTGTCCTTGGACTCAGAAGCTGTTGGAAGTGAATTAAAATACAAGAACTAATAAAATAAACGATTCCGAGATTATGGTAAGAATTAAAATAAAAAAACTTTCTACTTTAGTTTTCCAGAAATAATTAATCAAAAATTATCCCGAAAATCAGGATACGCCCCTGGTTAAGGAAGAACAGGGGATGAACGTAATATACACAACTGTTAAAGTTTTTTATGTAATTGCTAAGCTGGCCACTGATGCGTCAGTCTGGTCGCTACACTCTGAGCGCCCAAAAATTGCACGAAAGTCGCCAGAATAAACGAGACAAAAAAGCCTACGAACAAAGATTGCCGGGCGATCAAAATATTGCTTGCAACTTCATCGGCATTGCCTATTCTGTAGGGACATTGAAGCTATCGGGTCGCCTAATACTCCGAATTTCGATGCCCGTAAACACAACCTTTAAACGGAATTTGTGCAAGTAAAAGGAACGGGGTGGGATGATTTCACGTGCACTGGTTGGGGTTAACACCTTGATACGGTGTTTCAGTAGTGTAATCATCGCTGTGAGTGCTTTTTTGGAAGGCAGAGAATTTACAGAGAATCCGGGCGTATGTCGCGTCTATCAACTGTGGATGGAAAGATTTCCCTTGCACCAAGTTCCACATTTTACGGCGCTATAGACACTTACGACGAAGTAACATCATTCGGTTCTACCCTTCACATCGACAACAATCCCTTTAAAGTTCAAAACACGGTCTTTGCTTTTTGGATTTTGGCTTTCATTTTGAAAAACGAACAAAGTATCAGAGAATTCGAGTGCACGCCGCGCCTGTCGACTATGGATGGAAAGATTTCCCTTGCGCCAAGTCTCACATTTTACATTGCTGTGGACACGTATGACGAAGTAACATCATTCGGTTCTACTCTTCACAGTGACAACAATCCCTGTAAAATTCAAAACACCGTCTTTGCTTTCTTTTGATTTTGGCTATCATTTTGGGGATTCGAACAAAATATCAGAGAATCCGGGTGTACGCCGCGCCATCAACTATAGATGGAAAGATTTCCCTTGCGCCAAGTCCCACATTTTACGACGCTATGAACACCTATGACTAGAGATGGGTCGATGTATCGATATATCGATACGTTTTGAGCTATATCGATATATCGGATATCAATATATCGATACGTATTGAAATATCGGATATCGATACGTATCGAAATATCGAATTACAGATTAACTAAACATTATTTTATTTATTTATTTGTATATATATGACTGAATATTCTGCTTTGATCAGGTTGGCAACACTAGTTTCCAGTCAGTCACTTAGTCAGTAACTGCGTTACCATCGTCGGATGTTTCGATACGTATCGAACCGATATTTCGATAGAGAAATCGTATTGAAATTCGATACACATTTTCCCGTATTGCCCACCTCTACCTATGACCAAGTAACATCATTCGATTCTACCCTTCACACCGATAATTTCCTGTAAAATTCAAAACGCGGCCTTTCCTTTTATGGATTTTGGCTATCATTTTAGGGAAACGAACAAAGTATCAGAGAATCCGAGTGTACGCCTGTCAACTGTGTATGGAAAAATTTCCCTTGCGTCAAGTACCACATTTTACAATGGTATGAACCCCTATGACGAAATAACGTCATTCGGTTCTAGCCTTCACACCAACAACAATCCCTGTAAAATTCAAAACACGGCCTTTGCTTTTTTGGATTTTGGCTTTGGGGATTTGAACAAAGTATCAGAGAATCCGGGTATACGCCTCACCTATCAACTGTGGATGCAAATATATCCCTTGCGCCAAGTCCCACATTTTACAACGCTGTGAACACCTATGACCAGAGGTGGGTCGACGTATCGATATATTGTGTTATACTAAGTTTTTAATCAGTGCCGGCCTTAGGGTGGCGCTAGGGTGTGCACCGCACCGGGGCGCCGAGGCAATAGGGCGCTGCAGACCCGAGTCGAAAAGAGAAAAATAAATCGCCCGAATAAAAGCAATCAAACAAATAGTCAAAATAGTAATATTACAAAATTATTACTTAAAAAAAAGTTAAATACCCAGTACCCGCCCACAGCCCACGGCCTTGTTAAGTTATATATAATTAATAAACCTAAATTTTACCCCCATATGGTTTTTTTTTTAAATTTTTTTGTAATTTTAAGGGCGCTCTTTAGGAAGTCGCACCGGGGCGCCGAGAGGCTAGGGCCGGTACTGTTTTTAATGAAACATCCAAGCGCCAAAAATAATTTATAGCCAACGTCACGCTGCAAACACAACGCCAGTTGAACAAAGAAGCCCCTCGCCATTACCAACGTCTCGTCCTTCCCCGTCCGCAGTGTCGCCAATCGAATGTTTCCCCAGGTCCGCCAACTCACGCCCAGCCGTACCAATTTGCTTCTTACAATTGACACGTTTTCAGCTGTATCGATATATCGATACGTATTGAAATATGGGATATCGATACGTATCGAAATATTGAATTACAGATTAACTAAACATTATTTTATTTATTTATTTCTATTTATATGATTGAATATTCGGATTCTGCTTTGATCAGGTTGGCAACACTAGTTTCCAGTCAGTCACTCAGTCGGTAACTGCGTTAGCATCGACAGATATTTCGATATTTCGATACGTATCGAACCGATATTTCGATACAGAAATTGTATTGAAATTCGATACACAATATCCCGTATCGCCCATCTCTACCTATGACCAAGTAACATCATTCGATTCTACCCTTTACACCGACAACAATCCCTGTAAAATTCAAAACGCGGCCTTTGCTTTTTTGAATTTTGGCTATCATTTTGGGGATTCGGACAAAGTATCAGAGAATCCGGATGTACACTGCCGAGCCTGTCAACTGTTGATGGAAAGATTTCCCTTGCGCCAAGTCCCACATTTTACGACGCTATGGACACCTATGACGAAATAACATCATTCGGTTCTACCCTTCACACCGACAACAATTTTGGCTTCAATGATCTCATCATTTTGGGGATTCGAACAAAGTAACTTTGGAAGGGGAAAGGATCCAGATTGTCCTGTCACCATTTTCACTTTTTAAATAAAATTTTTTATCGTGCCTTCTTGGGAAAATTTTTATTTCTGTTTATTGTGTAAGATTTTTCAAATTTAGTTTTTTATATTGTCTCTCTTTTATAACGCGTCGATCGTCTTTTGTTTGTTTGTTTTTTTTTTTATTTCGCGATTTACTGATTTGCTTGGTAGTTGAGGTTATAAAGTATATTTACTGTCTTCTGTTTTCTTTTTCCCAGAATTTTTGGAAACATTTTTTTTTTGAGTGCCTTTGCCTAGCAGCTTTTTTTGTTACGTTTAACTTATTTTGGTTAAATAATTTCTTCACGATTTTACCTTTCTCTTCTTCGTTGAATTTACAAAGTCGATTGTCTTTTGTTTTTTTTTTGTTCAATTTCTATAAATCTAATACTTTTTAATACAGATTTACACAATCCGCTTTTTGTTTGATTTTATAATTGTTTTATTAATTGAATTATAAAATTGATTGTCTTTTGTTTTTTTTTATTTTGCCAAATTTCTTCTTAGAATTCTATGTAACTTTTTACATTTTTTTTTGTTAATTGTTTTTTTTTTCATTTTGCCAAAATTTTCTATTAGCATACGTCTTTTGTTTAGTTTCATTTTTACAATTTGTTTGTTAATTGAATCATAAAGTCGATTGTTTTTTTTTCCATTTTCATACGTTTTATGTGATTCGTCTTTTGTTTAGTTTCTTCATTAATTTAATTTTTTTTCGTTCATTGTATTTATAAAATATATTGTCTTTTATTTTTTTAATTATTTCGTCAAATTTCTTCTTAGAATTCTATGTAATCCGTCTTAATTTTTTTACAATTTTTTTTTTGTTAATTGTTTGTTTTTTCATTTTGCCAAAATTTTCTCATTAGCACACGCCTTTTGTTTAATTTCTTCATTTTTACAATTTGTTTGTTAATTGAATCATAAAATCTTTTGTTTTCTTTTCATTTCCCTACGTTTTATGTAATTCATCTTTTGTTTAGTTTCTTCATTATTTTACTTTTTTTTTCGTTCATTGTATTTATAAAACCGATTGTCTTTTATTTTTTTTTATTTCGCCAAATTTCTTCTTAGAATTCTATGTAATCCGTCTTAATTTTTTTTGTTAATTGTTTGTTTTTTCATTTTGCCAAAATTTTCTCATTAGCACACGCCTTTTGTTTAATTTCTTCATTTTTACAATTTGTTTGTTAATTGAATCATAAAATCGATTGTTTTTTTTTCATTTCCCTATGTTTTACGTAATTCGTCTTTTGTTTTTCTTCATAATTTTACTTTTTCTTTTCGTTCATTGTATTTATAAAATCGATTGTTGTCTTTTATTTTTTTTTATTTTGCCAAATCTCTTAAAGTTTGTCGGTCCAAAAAATAAAAGAACGATATTGAGGACAATACTCGAGAATATTAATTAGAAAATTCTATACAACGGGGTTGTAAATTGTTCCTAACTTTTGGGACCACCAAAGGACCTATTGTACTCGGTGTTTCCTTGGGGTTCTATAGATCGTCCCATGAGATTCTAGGTGAAGGGTCTTCTTCTTTACGTCGTCACTTCACCGGCATTTTAGGAACTCAACTCACATCAGAAAAACGGGTTAGCGGTTAATTTCAATAAAAACTTTGGACGATGAACATTAAAAAAAGAATATTAGGTAATTATAATGAAATAAAAGAAACGTTTGTAAACTTTGTTTCAGCAGAATTAATTTTTATCAATAGATTATAGATAAATCAGTATATACAGGGTGACTGACAATTGTTTCACCAAAAAAGAAACCACGAAGAGAAGGAACATCCACACTAGCACAGTATAGAAATTTACTTCGTACACAATGATGACATAAGCTGTCGGTACCTTTGAAGTTGAATGTATAATTTTAGTTGACCTTCGCCATCATTTCGCCATAATGTGGGGATATTTAAAACGATTAGAGAGATTAGGGAGCGTAGAGGCTGAGCAGATGAGAATTGCCACACTTTTACTTCTAAATTTCTGTTATACGTTTTTTTTTGTCAGTCACCCTATATATACTCTGTGTGGATTCGTGTTTTTAGATAGGGAAATAGCGTGCACGATTAAATATTTGCAAATATTGACTTTCCTGTACATTTTCAGTAAAATGGCAAAGAAATAATTTGTTCAGAATTTTAAAAGAGCGTCAAAATATGCTTTGCACAAGTGTGCCTGACTCAGGCCTTACTTATTTCAGATTAGCAATTTTATTTACCCATAGATATCCGTTTGCTTTTGTTTTTCATTTTAATTAAGTGACTAATTCATACATTTTGAAATAATTAGTTGACAAAGACTCGAGGCAGAATAGGTAACTTTTTAGTTGAATTTACAACTGTTCCACAAACTTCGTGATAATTTTCGATAGACAAGGAAGTGCTTTAATTTTACGGAAAGTATATGTAGGTATAAGAGAAATAACCGACGAAGAAGATGTAGTACAACATGATTATCGAGGACGCAGCAGATTATAAAAAGTTTTCGACCCAATATAATTCGCAAGTTCAATGAACTTGAGTTCAATTTTGGTGTTACATAATTATTGATTTTTTTTCTTTTCAATTGTCGACAAAATGTAGATTCTCCTAAAGTGAACATTTGTTGTGATGTCCATTTTTTTTTAATCACACTATATATAATCAGGAGTATAAGCAGTTCAACTTTACAACTGACATTCTAATCTGTATATAAGTTCTACCAACTTGTATGTTTCTTTTTTCTTTCAATAGCAATCATATAATTGCAATTATAGTTCTTTTTTTAATCTTACTATCATTGAATCTCCTTTTTATCTTTCACAAGTTGATTATTGTTAACCACCCTTTCCATTTGTTTTGTTGCTTTGCAGCAATAACTATTGATTACTCTAATCTTTTTTACTCTGCCCAATCCATGTACGAATTCAGTCACCCTGTATGTATACAGGGTGTTTCACTTAAGATTTCTCAGTTTCTCTAGTTATTCATTAAAAAAAATTATTTCAAATTAAAGTTTCACTTCGACGACGAGCATATTTTAAGATTATATATAAAAGTTACACATTACATAAAAATATATTTGTTTTATTTTACAAATTTTAATTACAATAAATAAATAAATAAATAACAACGTATTGCATAATGAATTGATTATATTATATTAAGTTATTAGCTCAAACATTTGAATTTGGTTTCCTTTTAAAAATTGTCCTCATTAACCCTGACACTCCGAATCTTCTGAAATAAACAAAAAAAGAAAACGTGATACAATGAGTTCCAAACAAAAAAAATTAATCAAATAATAATGAAAATAATTTGTATTTTACTTACCTTTTATTTTTGGCTGCATTTGTTTGAGAAGTTGATGAGACAATCGCTTCCGTTGTTGCAGACGATTCGTTCTGTGTGGAATTTTGTGGCGCAGGTTTCACCGTTTCAAATTCAAAATCTTCATCTAACGTATCAAAATCGGACAACGCCGCACTCAATAATGATTCTAAACTTGATATTGCAATCACCACACCATCGACGGTAATGCGATAGTTTTCGGTACCATTTTGCCTTTGATCGATCAGGACGTTATAATCACCGTTCTCCGGAATTTTGTCGCTCGTCGTATCATCTATTGGTATGGCGTCAACTTTTAAGAGCAAAGAGAAAACCAGCACTCCTGCTGTTATCAAAAATCCGCGGTGCGCCGGTGCCATTTCGTTCTCGTGTTTACACCGGAGTACCTACGCGCGCAAAATGATGTAAACTATCATGCGAGCAAATCTTATTCTGCAAACACACTACTTGTTTTATATGGGACTCGCATTTCTTGTTTCAGGATAAAAGTCGAACGCTTATGGTAACAGTTATTCAGCATCGTAAGGAACTGTTAATCGGTCAAGCATTTTACTGCAGGTCATTGCAAATTTATTATTGAATTGGAATACATCCACGAACGGAGATCAGTGTTCGTGAAATAAATACTATGGAAACGAAATTAAAGTTATTTATACATGGCAATTTTTTTTTATATTTTCAATTTCGAAATATTTAGAATTTCGCGTCATCCGAAACCTAAAAAAGTTGCACTAATGATAATAACAATCTTCCTGAAATATCTACAGGTGAAATAAATATTGACTAAGTAATAGTCGTAAATTATTTTTTGCATAGAAACCATAAAGAAAATGTCCATGGCGAGTTTTCTGTAAAGGTTAAGTCATGAATTATCATTGTATTAAGTGAACAAATACTTTATAGCTTTTCGTTAATAAATTGAATATACACTATTCAAGACATAATCCCACAAGTCTTGCCTTTTCTTTAGTAAAGCTCGAATCTTTCACAAGATCAGTTTATACCGAGTGATTTTTTAAAATGCTTTACAACTCTTGCCTTGGAATTCGGACGCCATGTCTTAGCTTTACTGTAAAACAGCATCAAGATGTGCAACGACGTAGTTGAAAGAAAATATGTAAAATAAAAATCGACTGATAAAGAAAAATAAATGACACAGTCGATTAACGGGGGAAAATAAATAATAGTTAATTAAAAACAAAAGAAAATCGATTTATGGAAAACAAAAAAGGAAATCGATTCATGCGCCAAAAACAATAAAAGAAAATCCACTAACGGATAACAACTAATAACAATTGATTGATAAAGAATAATAAATGACAGTCGATTAATGAGGGAAAATAAATATTAGTCAATTAAAAACAAAAGAAAATCGACTTATGGAGCAAAAACAAAAAAAAATCGACTCCTGAAAGAAAATAAACAACAATTGATTGATAAAGAAAGATGAATGACAGTCGATTAATGAAGAGAAATAAATAATAATCTATTAAAAACAAAAGAAAATCGACTTATGCAGCACAAGAAAAAAAAAACGACAGAAAATCGACTAATGGAAGAAAATAAAATAATCGATTGACAAAGAATAATAAATGACAATCGATTAACGGGGGAAAATAAATAATAGTCAAATAAAAACAAAAGAAAATCGATTTATGAAAAACAAAAAAGAAAATCGATTCAAGCTCCAAAAACAAAAACAAAAAAAAAAATCGACTAAGAGAAGAAAATAAATAACGATTGGTGAAGAAAGATAACTGAAAGTCGATTAATTGGAGGAAATGAATAATAGCCATTTAAAAATTAAATAAAATCGACTTATGGAGCGAAACAGAAAAAGGAAATCGACGTATCCATTATAAAGAAAAAAAAAAACAAAAGAAAATCGACTAACGAAAGAAAATAATGGAGGAAAATAAATAATAGTCAATTAAAAACAAAAGAAAATCGGCTTATGGAGCAAGAAAAAAGCAACATAAAATCGACTAATAGAAGAAAATGAAATAATCGATTGACAAAGAAAAATAAATGTCAGTCGATTACCGGGGGAGGGGGGGGGATAAAAATATTAAATTAAAAACAAAAGAAAATTTATTTATGGAACAAAAAGAAAAAAGAGAATCGATTTATGCAGCAAAAACAAAAGAAAATCGACTAATGGAAGAAAATATGTAAAATAAAAATCGATTGATAAAGGAAAATAAATGACACGGTCGATTAATGGGAAGCGGGGGGGGGGATAAATAACAGACAATTAAAAACAAAAGAAAATCAACTAATGGAAGAAAATAAAATAATCGATTGACAAAGTAAAATAAATGACAGTCGATTAACGGGGGAAAATAAATAATAGTCAACTAAAACTCAAAGAAAATCGATTTATGGAAAAGAAAAAAGAAAATCGATTCATGCGCCAAAAACAAAAACAAAAGAAAATCGACTAACGGAAGAAAATAAATAACAATTGATTAAAGAAAAATAAATGACATTCGTTTAATGGAAGAAATGAATTAAAAACTAAATAAAATCGACTTATGGAGCGAATAGAAAAAAGAAGATGGACTTATGCAGTAAAAAAAACAAAAGAAAATCGACTAATGAAAGAAAATAAAGTAATTGATTGATGAAGAATAATAAATCACAGTCGGTTAATGGGGGAAAATAAATAATTAATTTAATTAAAAACAAAAGAAAATTGATTTATAGAGCAAAAAAACAACAGAAAATCGAAAATGAAATAATCGATGAACAAAGCAAAATAAATGACAGCCGATTAATAACAAAAGAAAATCGATTTATGGAGGAAAAAATAGAAAAGAAAATCGATTTATGCAGAAAAATCAAAAACAAAAGGAAATCGACTGACGAAGAAATAAAATAATAATCGTATGATAAAGAATCATAAATGACAGTCGATTAACGAGGGAAAATAAAATAATCAATTAAAAACGAAAGAAAATCGATTAACGGAAGAAAATAAATAACAATTGAGTGATAAACAAAAATAAATGACAGTCGATTAACGGGGGAAAATAAATTATAGTCAATTAAAAACAAAACAAAATTGACTTATAGAGCGAAAAGAAAAAAGAAAATCAACTTGTGCAGTGAAAAAAAAAAAAACAAAAGAAAACCGACTAACGAAAGAAAATAAAATAACAATCGATTTATAAAGAATAATAAATGACCGTCGATTAATGGAGGGAAATAAATAACAGTCAATTAAAAACAAAAGAAAATCGACTTGTGCAGCACAAGAAAAAAACAACAGAAAATCGACCAATGGAAGAAAATAAAAAACAATTGATTGATAAACAAAAATAAACGACAGTCGATTAATGGAGGTTGGGAGGAAATAAATAATAGTCAATTAGAAACAAAATAAAATCGACTTAGAGAGCGAGATGGAAAAAGAAAATCGACTTATGCAGTAAAGAGAAACAAAAGAAAATCGACCGACGAAAGAAAATAAAATAACAATTGATCGATGAAGAATAATGACATTCAGATAACGGGGGAAAATAAATAATAGTCAATTAAAAACAAAAGAAAATCGACTTGTGGAGCACAAGAAAAAACAACAGAAAATTAACTAATGGAAGAAAATAAAATAATCGATTGACAATGAAAAATAAATGACAGTCGATTAATGGGGGGGAAATAAATTATAGTCAATTAAAAACAAAAGAATATCGATTTATGCAGCAAAAACAAAAACAAAAGAAAATTGACTAACGAAAGAAAATAAAATAACAATCGATTGATAAAGAATAATAAATGACAGTCGATTAATGAGGGAAAATAAATATTAGTCAATTAAAAACAAGAGAAAATCGACTTATGGAGCAAAAACAAAAAAAATCGACTAATGAAAGAAAATAAACAACAATTGATTGATAAAGAAAAATGAATGACAGTCGAATAATGGGGAGAAATAAATAATAATCAATTAAAAACAAAAGAAAATCGACTAATGGAAGAAAATAAAATAATCGATTGACAAAGAAATAAATAATAGTCAATTAAAAACAAAAGAAAATCTACTCGTGGAGTAAAAATAAAAACTAAATGAAAATAATACATTTCGTTCCATGAATATACAAAAGAAAATCGATTTATGCAGCAAAAACAAAAATAAAAGAAAATCGATTTATGTAGCAAACAAAAGAAAATCAGCAAAATAAAGGAGAGTCGATTAATGGGAGAAAATAAAAAATAATCAATTAAAAACAAAAGAAAATCGACTTATGTAGCAAAAAAACAAAAGAAAATCGTCTAGCGAAAGAAAATAAATAACAATCGATTGATAAATAAAAATAAATGTTGATTAATGAGCGAAAAACAAATAAGTATTAATTAGTGACAAAAATTTCATTGCTTTTCCGTTTGTTTTCGTAAGCAAAAAATAACAAATGAAAAATTGGCTTTTGAAAATCAAACTAATCAAGTTTCCATTTACTTTTAGTTTTCTATATTTTTGTCATTTCTTTCCATTTCTTCTTGCAAGCAAAAATGAAGTCGAGAACAAAAGAAAAATCGCGAAGCTTTCTATAATAAAATCAAGCTTTCATTTGTTTCCTTGTATTTAATTATTTTGTTCTTGTTTTCATTTGTTTTTTCGTTTTATCCCCCCTCCCCCAAGAACGAACCCGAGAGCAGATAAAAAAATCGACGATTTCGCGTACGAAGATTTGAAAAATCAGTCCGAGTTTTCATTTGTTTGCTTGTTTTTTTTTTCGTCGTTTCTCTTCTTCTTGAAGCTCAGAACAAATGAAGAATCAAGCTTTTGGAATTGAAAGCAGATGAAACACGTGTTCGTTCTTATAAAAAAAAAGTGTTCAAACAAGTGTGGCAGCGTACTTTTACTCCACGGGTATAACGTTGCTATTTTTTCAAATTAAAATTAATGACTAATTTTCAATTTATGTTTAAAATAATAGTTCTGTGTAGTTTTTCTTTCGGCTTTCACTTGAAGTAGCTAATTCACTGTCCATCACACAGAGGACGAGCATGACCAAGTTCAAAGGCATGTAGAAATTTGATAACGACCAAGAATCTACAGTTTTAGTCAAAAAATATTAATGGTAATAATCATGGTGAACCATTAATATGCGAGGTAGGTAGATGGGTGCAGGGTCTTTGCTTATATTTTGAACGGTGCCTGCACAATTTTTTTATGAGACATCTCATTCACCAGAACCGCCAGAATTTAATGACAAATGACGATCAGACACCTAACAATTGATTACATGTTTTAAACTGAACACTCAGTATTTTTTCCTAATTCCAAAAATATGTAGTTTGTCTATACTTGGTTTAATACTTTTTGATATATTTAAGTTTGAAATTAAACAAAGAAATCATTTACTTTGATTAATAAGAATTTTATTGGTAAGCGTTCATTATAATTAAAAGACAACAACGCTAACAACTAAGACAAATTAACATAATATGTATCTAAAATAAATTAATAAAAATATACCAAAACAATAACGATTCTAAACTTAAATATCGCAAAGATTTTGAAACCAAATATAGACAAACTACATATTTTTGGAATTAGGAAAAAAATTCTTATTTGATACTCATTTGTCATCCAATTGACATTTGTTTCTGTTCTTAGTAAATCCTGGGGTTCTAATTCACAATAACAAACCAAACCTTGTATATAAAAACAATCTCAAATTCCCTGTGGAATTTTTTTGCTTAAAACACACAGCATGAAGCAGAAGACATTTAAAAATATTAGTTGATAATAAAGTTTTATTAATAATATTTCTAAAACAAAACTAACAATATTTTGCAAACTAGAAATGTATATGAATGCAAGTGATTGAAATTTTAGTTTGGTTACAGCAAAATTTGCAATCCTTCTCTATAGTATGTAGTAGGTATGATGATTTATGAACATACTAAGCCAGCACATTTCTCACATGATTGAATTTATCGAGTTAGGGGCGGCATTAGAGGCAAGCCACCACCCGAAACCGCCGTATTTGGTCCTAATAGTATCTGAAATAATCGCACAATGTTATTAATGATAACACAAATAACCGAGCGGTACCTGTTTCTGTTGATTTCTTTGCATTTCTTCTAACTGCGCCCGTTCTACTTCGAAAATGATTGGTGCAAATAAAATTATCGATGAACTGAATAATATCCAAAATGCAGATCGTGAGAAGCTATATAGATTTTTTATACCCGTAGATGTATTCTCAGCTGCAGTGCTCGCAGCGTTTCTTAAAACCTCCGGAAACATTTCGGTTAACCCCAATAACCTCTCCGCCACAGTCTCATCTGGCTGCGTACAAAATTTAAGGTTAGGTTTTTTTTTTTTGTATTTATTATAGATTATGGTGTTATCATGCGTTGTCTTTCAATACCTCATCGTCATAACCACTTTCTATCTCTGGTTTCTTGTCGGGGGTGGTATCCTTTGCACTACCAGCTCCGCTTCCACGGGCACTACCTCCTTGTGATTCCATGCCACTGTCAAAATCCTCACCTAATGCCATAAGAACGTCAAGTAATTGAAATTTATAACTGTAATTAGGAGATTTACATCAAATATTCGAAACTTAAAATTTGTAGGTTCGATCGCAATTACAACGAGGCTTGTCCTTCACGTCTGCGTGCTTGGATGTGCCTAGAGAATAACCGCGTAGTTTGAATGCTGAACGTGTATTACCTATTTACTGCCAAAATTTTTATTAATATTGTCAATATATTATTTGTTTGCTATGCCGACTATGAATGATTAAAAACTACTTTTTTTTGTTGTGGAAATTTTGGATACGTCTTCTAAACCATGTAATAGTTGACCGTGAAAAAAAGAAAAAACTTCGAGCCAGTGTTGCCAACCGATCAAAATTTCAGTCACCAGATTAGTTGATAGTAACTTACCAGTTACCAACCGAAAAGGACCGGCTTACATTTTGGTGCTCATTGGCCTGTATTCTCATCGTTTCCAATGATTAACTTAATAACGTGTTGAATTCCCTTGATAACGCTCGCCCATCACTCTTTCACAAATTAAATTGAATTGTTTCGACTCTAATCATATTCATGAGAATACGGGCCAATACAATTTTAAAAGAATTATAACTAACCCTCCTATTCGACGAACGTAACTCATAACGACACGATGATCGTTAAATGACATATTTTGACCAATCAGTGTTTAGATATAACGCGTTTCTAGTTACTGATTGGTCAAAATAAATCACTCAATGATTACTGATATTGAACGATGTCGTTATGAGTTAGTTACAGAATAAGGGGGCGGGTAAAGAAGGACAAAGAAAGAAAACAAAATAATAAAATTGAAAAGTAATCAAACTAAAAACAAAAGACAATCATTTTAACAACACGATTTAACAGATCGATAAATTAAAAAAAAAACAGTTTGAAAAGGATGGTAACAAAGAAAACAAAAACTTTCAAAATAATCAAATTCAAAAAATATAATAAAAACAAAAGACAATCGATTTTACAACACAATTTAACAGATTGATAAATCAAAGCAAAAAAAAACAATTTATAAAAAAAATGGTGACAAAACAAAAAAAATAAAATAATAAAAATTGTAAAATAATCAAATTTAAAGAAATTGGTGACCAAAACGAAGAAAATAAAATACAAGACAAAGAAGACAAAAAACAAAATTTTCAAAAATAATCAAAATCGAAAAATATAATAGAAACAAAAGACAATCGCTTTAACAACGCGATTTAACAAATCGATAAATTAAAAAAAAACAATTTGAAAAGAATGGTAACAAAAAAAAGAAAAAATTCCAAAATAATCAAATTCAAAAAATTTTATAAAAACAAAAGAAAATCGATTTTACAACACAATTTAACAGATTGATAAATCAAAAAAAAACAATTTACAAAAAAAATGGTGACAAAACAAAAAAAATTAAATAATAAAAATAAAATAATCAAATTTAGAAAAATTGGTGACCAAGACGAACAAAATAAAATACAAAACAAAGGAAACAAATAATAAAAATTCAAAAATAATCAAAAACGAAAAATATAATAAAAACAAAAGACAATCGCTTTAACAACGCGATTTAACAGATCGATAAATTAAAAAAAAAAACAATTTGAAAAGAATGGTAACAAAGAAAACAAAACAATAAAAATTCCAAAGTAATTCAAAAAATACAATAAAAACAAAAGACAATCGATTTTACAAGACAATTTAACAGATTGATAAATCAAAAAAAAACAATTTATAAAAAAAATGGTGACAAAACAAAGGAAATGATGAAAATTGTAAAATAATCAAATTTAAAGAAACTGATGACCAAAACGAAGAAAACAATTAATAAAAATTCAAAAATAATCAAAAACGAAAAATAAAATAAAAACAAAAGACAATCGCTTTAACAATACGATTTAACAGATTGTTAAATAAAAAAAAATTGAAAAGAAAGGTAACAAAGAAAGCAAAATATTAAAAATTCCAAAATAATGAAATTCAAAAATATAATAAAAACAAAAGACAATCGATTTTACAACACAATTTAACAGATTGATAAATCAAAAAAAAATAACAAAACAAAGAAAATGAAACAGTAAAAATGATAAAATAAGCAAATATAAAGAAACTGGTGACCAAAACGAAGAAAATAAAACACAAAACGAAAAAACAAATAAGACAAATAATAAAAATTCTAAAATAATCAAAATCGAAAAATATAATAAAAACAAAAGACAATCGCTTTAACAACGTGATTTAACAGATCGATAAATTAAAAAAAAAACAATTTGAAAAGAATGGTACCAAAGAAAACAATCATAAAAATTCAAAAATAATCAAATTCAAAAAATATAATAAAAACAAAAGACAATCGATTTTACAGCACAATTTAATAGATTAATAAATTAGAAAAAAAAAACAATTTGTAAAGAAAGTGACAAAACGAAGAAAACGAAATAATAAAAATTGAAACGTATTCAAATTAAAAAAAAAAAAACAAAAGATTATCGATTTTACTTCACAATTTAACAGAATAACAAATTTTTAAAAAATTAAAAGGATGGTGTCAAAATGAAGAAAACAAAATATGTAATAAAAATTCAAAAATATAATAGAAACAAAAGAAAATCGATATTACAGCACCATTTAATAGTTTAAATGAAAAACTGCGTCGTGGCACCATATTTTTATTAATTTTTTTTATTAAACAAAAAAATGCCTTTTTTCATTTATATTAAATATTGACAACAAACCGAATGTAGGATTCAATTAGGTAATTTAATCAATTAGTAAATTTAAAAAAAAATTGAAAAGAATTGTAAAAAAAATAAAGAAAACAAAGTAATAATAATTCAAAAATAATCAAATTCAAACAAATTCAAACAAAAGACACACAACACAATTTAATAGATTAAAAAAGAAATTCTAAAAAATGACGACGAAACAAAAATAAATGAAACAATAAAGATTGTAAAATAATCAAATTAAAAAAAAATAATAAAGTCAAAAGGCAATCAGTTTTAAGATACAATTTATGAGATTAATAAATTTTAAAAAAACAATTTGATAAGAATAGTGATAAATCGAATTAAATTCAAATAAAAAAAAACAATTGATTTTCCATCACGATTTAACAGATTAACAAATTTTTGAAAAAATTAAAAGGCTGGTGATAAAACAAAGAAACCGAAATATGTAATAAAAATTCAAAAATGTAATAAAAACAGAAGGCATAATGACAGCAAACCGAACGTAGGATTCAATTAGGTAATTGTAATATTTAATCGATTAGTAAATTAAAAAAAAAACAATTTGAAAAGAATGGTGATAAAACAAAGGAAAAATAATAATAAAAATTGAGAAATAATGAAATTAAAAAAAAAACATGTAAAAACAAAAAATCGATTTTAAAACATAATTTAATAGATTAATAAATTTAAAAAAAAAATGAACGATTATACAAACATCTATTTCCTGTATTCCTATTTAAAAAAAATAATAAATAATATAAATAAATAAAGTAATAAATCAACAATAAAAATCACTAGATCCGATAATTAATCTGGCAACACTGCTATGAGCCAGTGTTGCCAACTTAGCTCTTCTCTTGCAAAATTTAGCTATTTTTAAATTCTCAAAGCAAATTTTTGTATTATTTACTTTCTTTTTTATTTATTCATTCAATTTTCCTACAACATTTTAAACATCCCATATTGAAAAGCATTTGAGAAATTAGTTTTTAATTTTGACATCGACAGTAATTGCTTTTTTCGATATTTTTAAAAGATTTTCTTTTTTTTGTTAATACTAATCTACTACTACATCCACAGAAACAAAAGTGCCTCCTCCTTGTTTCTTCAATTTGTTTCTTCTCCACTGCTTTTCGTTCCCTTTTTCCGCTCATTATTTACTTTCATTTGTAATTTGTTTTATCTTTGTTTTTACGGAAGAAAATAACATAAAATTACCAAAGCAAGAAAAACAGATGACAATCGTGATAATAAATTAAAACTCAAAAGAAACGGTAATTGAAATTCGTAACGAAAAAAAGGGGAAATGAAAAACGAATCACAGTCGCTACATTTATGGAAGAAAAGAAAACGCAAAAGATTGAAAATCAATTTTCGATTACTTAATTTCTGAAAAAAGGTAAACAATTGAAAACGAAGAAAAATAAGAACTACTTAGACGATTCAGAAATCCAGTCGAAATGCAAAAAAAAAGAAAATAAGAAAAACAAATGACGATCGTAATATTCGCGAAAGAACGCAGAAAATTCTTGGACATATTATAATTTCAGATAATGTACAGTGTGTCCTCGGATTAAGTTTACAAGAATATTATTATATTTAATTTTGCGAAAAAATTTGTTTGAATCTAAAAATCCATAGCAATTATAAGGAGTCGGGACGTAGACTTGAATTATGCCCTGAAAGGATTGGTGAGTTAATCGAATAATTCAAAATGCTGAATTTGTTTTTTTTTTTTCACTTTTAAGGACACACTGTATTAATGTTCACGTTTTAATTAAGGATATGTTCGCTACAAACCAAACAATTCTTTTCCCTTTGGTATTTTCTTGTAAAATTAAAAATAAAATTTCTTTTCCTCTTGTAAACCCACTCCGGAGACATACTATAGATAACAAGTAAAAACAAAAAAGAAAACATTTTCGAAAAGACAGAAAACGATAACTTCAGAAGAAAATAAATGACGATCTTAATGTTAATAATAACTTTCATTTACATCCCATAAACCTTATTATTATTTTTTTTTTTCATTTGTTTTGCTTTCTATTTTAAATTTTATTTGCCTTTGGTCTGTTATTTTAATTTCTCCTTGTTTTTCACTTGAATCTCTTTTCCTTTAATGTTTTTCATTTGTTTTTTCTCTAATTTTTGCTTTTTATTTCATTTAAATTAGTTTTTTTGTTTTTAATTTTGATTTTTTTTTGTTTCTCCTTTCATTACTTTTTTATCTTTGAAAACTACAACTTTAAGCTTTCTTTTCTCCATTATTGTCATTGTTATCATTATTATTATCAATATTATTATTATTAGAGCATTGAAATAAAAAAGTATTTTAATAAGAATCGTTTTCGCCCTGTTTTATTGCGAAACGAACGTCTTTCGCAACATTGCATATAAAAAATTTGGAAACCCCGACAATATGTATTGTAATAACAGTGACAATTGAAACTCCGCCCACGGTTACACCTACATAAAAATATACAGATTGAGAACGGCTGCTAAAGTCAGTAAGTGATAGAAGTCAATTTAATTACCAAACTAACACACTGTTGCCAGTAATATTTTTTCACAAGGCAACACTGGCTGGTCTTTTAATGTGCGAACGACAAATAAAAGTTAATAAATTATTCTAGACTATCGGCTTGTTCAGTTTGGAAACCTGGAGTCGTATTATTGCACGCATGTTCATTATTCGATCGTAATGTCGCTTCTTCTTTGGAATATTTAAGTTTTCTTATCCAGTTCGAAGCTAAACGAACGATGTTAAATCTGCAAGAAAAAACTTGAATTTGCATTGCTTATACTCACGCTAGCTGGTATCTATGATTTTTTCTACAACGTCCCCTTTTATCTTTCGAGTATCCATGAGAACACCTTTTTTTTTGTAAAATATCGCCAAAAGCTAAGAGTATTGCCATCATTTTCTATTGAAACTATAGCAACAGTACCGCTTGTAGACCCAGCAGCTTTTTCGGTATTCAAATTTGAATTTAGTAATACATAAAATGTTACTTCTGGACCAAGGCATTTGGCACACGCAAAAATCAATGAAGTACGATCAAAAAAGGATATGAAAAAACCAAAAAGGAGCTAAAATCCTTCAAAAATAACTAAATTTTTATGCACCCCAAAAGTATCCAAATATCTATAGACCACCAAAAATTGGGCACAACAAAAAATCGTTAAAATTCACCCAAAATCTGGCAAGGTTACCTTAAAAGCAAGCAAAAACTCTTGTTTTTAGACGCCCCAATATAGCTTTTCGTTTCTGGACCGAGTCAATTGGCGCTTGCAAATATCATTATTGAAAAGAAGGTCAAAGTTCCTTATTTTTAGGTACCCCAAAATGGCTTTTCATTGATGAACCAGATAAAGTAAAAAAATTAGTATATGCAGTGCTATTGCCGAACTGAAAAAAAGCCAAAAGTCTTATTCAAATCTTTCTACTCATTACTACGACGTTACTTTAGTGACAGTACATATTTAATATGGTAAAAAAAAATAAGTTGAAAATTTTAATGTACAAGAAACTAAATATTCATTTGTTCTATAAAATAGTTTTGCCTAATATGAAGTAACAATTATTATTTATATGTTCAATGAAAATTACAAGTAAATATAAACCATTCTCCTAATTACAACAGAGTAAGCTAAGAAAATTACCGAGTTTTTTTCAACTTTCGTTTTTCCTGGTCTGAATTTTCTTCCAGAATTGCAACTGGTATTTTACCACCGAGCGTATAATAAAAATGGTTTGTAATATTTTTACGTTCAACCTTAATCTGATCATCTGAAGCTATTGGATCAACTTTTTCTGTTATCGGTTTAATTGTAGACGAAATTATTTTTGGGGTTATTTCTATGGCAGAAGGTCCTCCGGTTGTAACAGTCGACGCAGGTGTTGCTGTGCTAGTAGCATTTAATGTTGCGGATGGAATATCAAGGTATTCTTCAGGAACTTCATAATCGTATTCATAGTCCTGAAAATAGAACGCAATTTGAAGCCAATGAACATTACCAAGTTCGTCTAGACATCATTGGGTGTCTAGCATAGAGCTAGCCACTCAATTTAACTTAACACATCAGAACTCAATTATAAATAAATTAAAATAGTTTGATTTGTTATCTCACATATTAACAACAAAAAAGTGATTTACTTACGTCACCTGCAACATTGCCAAGAAGTGCGATTATGTGAAAATCTTTCAAATGCAGATGAATGTTGTAATCTCCTGTTTGCTTCTGGTCGATCCTTTGGGGCAGAATTGTAGGCGTTACTTCTTGTATGAAGATGTTCGAATAAAGCGCAATTGTGAAAGCGACGGGCACAAAAAGTTGCATTTTATTTTCAAGAGTTTACCGCTAAAAAGCCAAGCAATGACGATTGTAAAACCGCGGGCGCGTTACGAAGAATTGGTCAATGACTTCTGAAGATGCAACGCAAGAGAGGTCATGGAAGAAGTAAGTGGGAGCTTCTCTGATACATATACACACATGATACCGCTAGAAGTAGCTAGTTAAAGAATCTCTGTTATGCATTCTTTAAATTCGTTAGAAATGTTTCAGTAATTCAGCAGAAAAAACGAAAATATTCAATAGTTGTTAAGTGTTGCAGTGGACGAGAAAAATTTGGCGGTCGTATACAGGGTTTTTCAGTGATGATGCACCAAACTTCGGGGAAACGTTTCTGACATTATTTGAAACAAAATATTTTAATACAATTTTGCAATCGGAGCAGTATTAATACTGTAGCGATTTAAATCTGTGTCCGGGAAACAAAGCGAGCGATTTAAATTTACTTATGAATGGCACACGGCTGCAAGAAGGCAATAAATCTATCGTAAACGAAAGAATTTATGAGAGGCTTTTAATTCTGCCCTTGACCGCAAGACGTGTTAAAGATGAAAACTTTGAAAGAATGTGCATTTATTAGCGTGCGTTTTCGTCGCACTGACATTTATGCAAACCGTAATTACATCAAATTTGCCGAGTCTTAATAATGTACGATAATTAACGCTTGTAACGGGTTTTTATTTATTCTTGTATCCAACGTGTACATCTTATGATGTACACAACTATGTATGTTGGGGTCATTCTCAATCATATTGAGAAGCTGTTCTTCTACGTTTGCACCGCGCCCCTGACTCCTTGTTCAGATAAAAGAGAGCCTGCATCGCGTAGTCGCTGAGCTATCCTAATAAACGTATGATAATGAGGATGTCGTTCACGATTAGGAAACCGTTCCGCGTACAGACGTGCTGCCAATCACGCGTTTCCCCGACATTCCCCGTATAACAAATGCATATCTGCGTATTCTCGAAACGTGAAATCGCTCATCGCAAACACACCAGCACATAAACAAACACATTTACATACACTAATAAGCTTAAAAATGAAAAGTATAAACTATACCAAATTAACGAAATTATGCTTCGCTCCTTACTACAACGTTAACAAGAACGGACTAAACGTATTTCATCATATCATCTGAGGCGCGACATTTTATGAGGCAATAAAACAATAAACCGATTCTTTGAGCGAGGGTAAGGCAGGTTAAGAATTCTGTTTGTCCTCATCTATTGTACGTTTTAAAAAAATACGATTCTCCTCTCCCTTCGTTGTTCTCAAAATTTATTCGATTAAAAATTTTTTTTATAAAAAACTTATTTCTTTTCACGATATCTACCGTCATACCGAGTTTGGTGCACCTTCATTGAAACAGGCTGTATTTACCAGCGCTATATTACTAACTTTCGTAATTTTTTTTTCTTAAATATCATTTAGGTTTCAATAAATGACTGAAGTTTAGTTACTCCCTGTATACTGTTCCTAGTCGAATTGGTCGTCACCGTGCGACTTTACGAACGTGTTTGTTGCCCTGAGGAACTTTTACAAACGTAGTTTGGTTGCAGTATTTAAACGTTTGTAACTTCACTACGTTCGCGTACTTTTGAGATTAAACTTTATCTTAAAAGTTATCTTAGTTGGGAGGTCAAATTAATTACGTTTAAGTTTTTGTGTTTTGTAAACAGTTCCGCCGTACAACTTGGATAATTCATAGGTGCTACTAATTTGTGAGACGTAAGAGAATGGCAAGCGACGAAATTTATTTCGTAGGAGTCGATGTTGGAACTGGTAGTGTTCGTGCTGCCTTGGTCTCCTCGAAGGGAAAAATTCTGTTCACGTCTGAGAAAGCTACACAAACTTTCAATCCATTAAATGATTATTACGAGCAGTCGTCAGACGACATATGGAATGCGTGCGTGCATTGCGTCAAGGTAATAATTAAAACACGGATTTATGTGCTTCAGTTAAGTCATGAATCAAGTATTTAGTACACGTTGTGGAGTAGTGACCTAAAAATGCACTTAAATCCGTGCTTTAGTTATAACAAATTATTTAAAGTTTGCTATTTTGAAAGAATTCTGCTTTGTAGGATGTTGTACGTGATATTGAAAAAGAAAAAGTACGAGGGATTGGATTCGATGCAACGTGTTCTTTAGTAGCACTAGATAAATCAGGCTTGCCTTTATCTGTAAGTCCTACAGGTAGGTAAAGTTACTTCAACTAAACCATAATAATTTGATAAGACTTGCTATACTGGGTGTTTCAAAATCTATGTCTTTGAAACGACAGACAGTAGTCAAAAACAAAAAGCAAAATTTGTCATACAACAACAGGGAAAAAGTAAATAAGAACTCCGGTAAAAATCGTTTTCGTTTTCTAGGAAATTGTTTTAGTCACGCTGGTTGGCGATTTAAATGGATTTAAATGTCTTAGCTGTGCAGAATTGGTGTTTTTTGTGGCCATAAACGAATAAACGTCGAGATGTGTCTAGGGCTAGGTTTGTCCTATGCCAGGATTTTAAATAAAAACGTCTTCACGCGCGCTGCCGGGAGGTTTAATACGACAATTGCAATTACTTATTACTATTTCATTTATGCTTATTTATTCAAAGTAAAATTTAAAAGCAAACTGAATTCATAGTACAATTATGCACTTCAGTTTTATTTGTTTATTAATAAGACGAAAATAAATGTTTACTAAAAATGTTGATAAATATTAATTAAATCCAAGAAACGAGTGGCTCAATTACTTTTCGTGATGAAAATTTGATTCTGGTTTAAAATAATTCGGAATTTTCAGAAACGTTTACCTACATTCGCCTTGGCGATTTATTGGTAACAATTGCACTGTCATAAAATAAAATTCAGCTGGCTCAGTTTCGCACCTCGTACTTTATTGTTTGTTTTTATTATTATTATCATGTTGTCATAAATTCACAGATGCTTACATTAGGGAGGAGGTTAGAATGAAAGACGAAGTACCGAATAATAGCTTTTGAGAAAATTCAGACCGAGCGAGTGCGTTTGTATGTAGAGTCGGCCTTACTTTAAGTAAATGAGGGTTTTGATGAGTTACAATTTGGTAAACTATCGAATTCTACTTATTTACGCTGCCACCACCGGAGTTTTAAGGGACACCGGGCCCTAAAGCTAAGCCTCATTTATTTATTTAAAAATTTCATTTCCCTGGAGGCGTGTGGGTACTTGGACTCAGGAGCTGTTTAAAGTAAATTCAGGATGCAAAACTATATCCAAAATAAAAGATTGATGTTAGGGACAATATTTGAGTATATTGACTGAGAAAACAACTTTACAACAATAAAAATAATTCAACAATCACCTACCGGGCAGGGTAGTTTGATGGGAGAATTCAGCAGTAGAGGACATCGCTGCAGCCTTCTTGGGGTTTCGACAGCTTTTCTGGGGGTCTTCTACGCAACCTTCACCCTCACTAGGTAATTTTAAAAATACGCTCGCGGAGCAAGTTTAAAAGAATAATAAAAAGACAAAGGGCGCAACTTAAATTTTGAAACAAGAATGAACACGGTAGAGAAAAAAATATGAAAATTTTAATTAATGACGTTCGTTTCAAACGAGGGTTAAACAAATAATTTTGAAGGCTCGATTACTTAATTTTTTAAAAAACCCGGTGAACACTAATTAATATTCGAAATCCCTCTCTCCTGCAGGATCGTTTAAGTAAACCAACGCCTCCCGAGAGGTGTCTTGAGTTGTCTACATCAAGGTGCAAATTGGTCCAATTTCGACCGTTCTTATTTTCTTCTGCGTGGGCGTCAACTCCGTTTTCAAGCGTGAGATTTGCTGACCAAAGATTTATTTATTTTATCGATATCTAAATGGCTCATAAGAGTATATTTAGACTAAGTCGCCTGGGAACTTGTTTACGTTAAGACTAAGAATTATTAATTTTAAAAAATATCTTGTACCATAGTACGTTGCTCATAATGAGTTCTACAGGGAGTCCCAACAGTGCGTTCTCGGGCAATATCTCGATAACTACTGAAGATTAAAAAAACTTTCAACGTGTACCTTATATATATCAACTACATCTACACCATTTTTTTTGTTAGAGTTAAAAATAAATAAAATGGATAAAAGGAATAGTGGCTGTAAATGGCAGTTTTTAGACCACATTTTTAATATCTCAAGAACGGTTAGGTTTAGATACAGACAATGGTAATTCTCCTTCTTTTTGGTATGCTTTACATTATCTTATTCCATCTTCTATCCACTCCCACGACGTTCCGGGAGCTTTACCAGAGTTTGATAACCGGAAGCAAGCTAGAGAAACCTACGGGGGCATCGGTTCATAATGGCATATGCTAGCCGTTTTGGTCTGCCATCTTAGGGTTGGTTACCTGAACAAGAGAGGATACCACTTTAACGCCATCGAAGTGGTAACTGAGAGTGATTCCCTCCTGGTGTTTGCTTTTCCGTTGCAACGGAGCAACATCTGTGAGGTGTTTGACATGACAATTGTCACAAGTAAATAATTTTTTGGATATAAGTTAACTGAGCTGCAACTTCACACATATCAATCATTTTTGCTCGCTTTGTATATATGCTACGTCAATTCCTAATATAAGAGAGAGAAAATCAGATAGCATAATTTAATATTTCTGAATACTGTAGCAAATTTACAATTCAATTTTATCGACAATCGGGAAGTGTCACTTTTACTAGCCAGGCAATAAAAATACTTGTGCCATTGACCCATTGACCCATGAAGAAAAAATCCTATGGTTTTTTAATTTAATAAATTGCAGTTCTTTTTAAGCTTTTGACGGACACTTTAAAAATCGAACAATCGCTCAACGTTTCGCTATGACTTCATCACTTGATAGCTTCATTAAGGCCGATTGTGCTGAGTTTTAAAGTGTCTGCTTTAATGAAGAAAAACATGTTCCTTTTAGATGAAGTTAATTCTTCATCACTTTGCTTTATACCGAGTAATTAAAAAAAAAAAATTGTCGACTCTTGCCATGGAATTTGAACGGCATGTCGTAGCTTTACTATATATAATAGCTTCAAGGCGTGCGATGACTTCCTTTTCACTTAAGCTAAGACATGCCGTCCACATTTCATGGCAAAGGTTGATAAAAAAAAATTTAAATCAATCGGTATAATAAAGAAGTAGGTTATTACCAGAGTTCGAACATATCGGAGCGTTGTCATGGTTACACAATACGAGGACCAATGAAAGTGCAAATTCATTTCGTAGCCATGCCAACGCTCCGAAATGTCCGAAGCCTTGTTATTACATGTACAGGATGTTCACGGGAAACCGATTGAGTTGAATTTTATTATTTTCTTTTACATTATTAAAAAATTCCACGACTTTCTTTACTAGATTTTATAATAATATTGAAAAAACAAATGGCAAATGTTTTCCTCGTGATCATGTCGCATTCAGAATGCGAAATCAATCAGAAGAATTGAATTTCCCAACGTATTTTAAAAATTCTAGGTAAAAATGAACAAAATGTTATACTGTGGATGGATCACCGAGCTGTCTCAGAAGCTGCCAAAATAAACGCATTGAATCATGAGGTTTTAAAATACGTTGGCGGAAAAATTTCACTGGAAATGCAAACTCCGAAATTGTTGTGGCTGAAAAATAATCTGCGAGAGCAATGTTGGAATAAAGCTGAATACTTTTTTGACCTGCCAGATTTCTTAACGTGGAAAGCGACGAAGGTTAATGTCAGGTAAACATTAAGAAGTGAATTTATTTATTAATAAAATGTTCACGAGGAGTTTCTTTGTAAATATTATGTCATTAATTATGCATGTGATTGTACATATTGTGTAAGTTAAAATGTTGTATAACAGTTTTATGTAGTTTACATCTTTGTTTAACCTAAGACAAGAATTCGAAATTCCTTGGGTACCTTTGACTTGGGCTTTTATTAACTATTAGATTATACAGCCTGAATCTAAACCTACGTCTTTAATTGAATTGAAATAAATATCTTTGTCATGTTGCCATTATGCCGATGGCGTCTATAAGTCTTTCATATTCTTTTACAATGAGACCTTGACCCAGTTCTTCTGTACGTAAATAAAAAGTTTTATTGCAGTTTATTGCGTTTTATCAAATTTGTGAAAACAAGTCATAAACTGAGCAGAGGTTTCACAACATAGTGACTCCACCGGAGGTCAATTTCTCATTTTTTAATAAGGTCGTTAAGATTTTGAAAATTAATTTCTAATATAGTCAGGAACTTCCAGTTTTAATTAAAGATAAAGGTTTAGAAACAGCCTGTAGAGGATGCCCGATAATTATTCCGACAAACTGAGAGGGGTCGTAGAAGACACCACAATACGCATGTACTAGAGAGTTTTGACGTCACTTTTGAATCACCTCCTACATCATTCCAGATCTCTATGTTCTCTGGTATGCAAATGGACGTATGAAATCGATTCGAATGGTATTAAAGGTTGGAATAAGAGCTATTTTAACTCCATTGGTTTGGAGGATCTTGAACGGGATGGTTTTAAAAAAATTGGTACCCAGGTATTCGCACCTGGTACTCCCATAAGAGGAGGACTGGCCGCTGACGTGGCGTCAGATTTAGACCTATTGCCTGGTACACCCGTGGGAACGTCTATAATTGATGCTCATGCTGGAGGATTAGGCTTAATTGGTTGTGCTGCTGATGGTATACCAACAATGTTTCGTACGAGATTAGGTAAAAGACACTTTTAATTTAACCATATTTAAGGATTATCAATAATTAGGTATTTGAAAATACTACTTCCGTTACATCTGCCTACTTGAAGGATATTATATGAAAAGTTTTGTTTCTTTATCACATGGTTTCAGGTTTAATATGTGGTACATCAACGTGTCACATGGCAGTTTCTCAGGAACCAACATTTGTGCCTGGCGTTTGGGGTCCTTACTACAGCGCCATGGTTTCTGGCATGTGGCTGAATGAAGGGGGGCAGAGTGCCACAGGCAAACTGCTCGATCATATCATTACTACTCATCCTGTATATGAATTTATTAAACAGAAAACTGAAAACGTGTATGTACGCTGCCAGCCAATAGTTTTCCTTTTTGATTAACGAAGTTGCATTGTAACAGACACATTCAGCAGTACCTTAGTGATTTACTGGTTGAAATGGCGCACGAAAAAAAATTAAAGTCCGTTGACTTTTTGACGAAAAACGTACACATTTGGCCAGATTTTCATGGGAATAGGTCTCCTCTAGCCGATCCTACGCTTAAAGGAATGGTATGTTTTATGAATCTTCGAATCTTATAACATTCAGTTGAATAAATTCGGGAGAATCATATAGATAGTGGGTCATAGATGGATACTGCTTAATTTTAATCCTTTTCATTAGTGTAAACTTACTCTTTTCAAGCCGATCATTTTCACTATCAACGTCAAATGCACAATACTTCAATCGGGTACCGACTTTAGTATGAAATCAAATGAGGCAAACTGAGGCTGCATGAAAATGAAGCTCTGGACGTTAATATGAGCAAGATCTGGGCTTAATCTGAACGCAGGCGGCAAATTAAAAAAAGGTCGCACCAACTATGGCCATACCTTCGGCAATAAGTGGTTTATAAGGCGCGAAACAAAGTCTCCACGCAAGTATAATGGAGGCATTTTGATACCTCAAAACTTAAACAATGAAACACTCCTGCTTTACTTACTCTGAACGGTAACAAGTTGCGCTGCTTTTCATCAGCTTTATCCTCCGGTAGCTCAATGTAGATGGACGTGGTATAAATATATTAAACGGGAAGGCGCCAGGGTGAACATACCCAGCTGAAGTCCTTCACTTATGGAGATACCAGATCGTACAAGAAGCTGTACTTGAAAGGTACACGTCAATAAAAACGTATTCGACGGTATAAGCCTGAATTAAAGAAGAAACAACGTAATTAGAAATCAAAATGGCGTCAGATATTAGCTTGGAATTTACCTGGATTTCAATGAAATGCCAAGCCTTGGAGAGGGTGAAAGAATTCTCCCCTAAACATTTGCGGTGCTAGTGTAAACAATCGTCGATATAAGTTTTCTTGATTTTTCTCAAAAAGAAAATCTCCGATAACACAAACACACGATATACACACCAGCACGGGCAAACGAAAAGTGATGCTGTCGAACGGGGTGATAGGAACTAGGAAAGAAAAGCACATGACGGCCTAACACCAATCAGAAGCAGTATTGCGGTATTGGTATCAAAATTGCCACCCTAAAGCTTAAATAGGCTAAAAATTTAGAATATTGCCAACTTAGTTCGTGCCAGATTTCTGAAAGTTAACAATTGACAAAACTGTATGGAGCATGCCGCATGCGTAAGTCGGATTGTGGGAGTTGCACAAGTATCCGTCGCTTCCAACTACGACAAATCATTCGTGGACAGTAAAAACAACTCCACAGCTAGAAACGCCAAGATATGTAATTATCGGCTTTCAAACTAAGAAAGAGGATGTCGGAGTGTTGCCAACTTAGTTCGTGCCAGATTTTTGAAAGTTAACAGTTGTCAAAATTGTATGAAACATGCCGCATGCGTCAGTCGGATTGTGGGAGTTGCATGAGTATCCGTTGCTTCCAACTACGACAAATCATTCGTGGACAGTAACAACAACTCCACAGCTAGGAACGCCAAGATATGTAATTATCGGCTTTCAAACTAAGAAAAAGGATGTCGGAGTGTTGCCAACTTAGTTTGTGCCAGATTTTTGAAAGTTAACAATTGACAAACGTGTATGGAGCATGCCGCATACGTCAGTCGGATTGTGGGAGTTGCACGAGTATCCGTTGCTTCCAACTACGACAAATCATTCGTGGACAGTAAAAACAACTCCACAGTTAGAAACGCCAGGATATGTAATTATCGGCTTTCAAACTAAGAAAAAGGATGTCGGAGTGTTGCCAACTTAGTTCGTGCCAGATTTTTTAAAGTTAACAATTGACAAAATTGAAAGGAGCATGCCGCATGCGTCAGTCGGATTGTGGAAATTACACGAGTATCCGTCGCTTCCAACTACGACAAATCATTCGTGGACAGTAAAAACAACTCCACAGCTAGAAACGCCAAGATATGTGATTGTCGGCTTTCAAACTAAGAAAAAGGATGTCGTAGTGTTGCCAACTTAGTTCGTGCCAGATTTTTGAAAGCTAACAATTGACAAAATTGTATGGAGCATGCCGCATGCGTCAGTCGGATTGTGGGAGTTGCACGAGAATCCGTTGCTTCCAACTACGACAAATCATTCGTGGACAGTAAAAACAACTCCACAGCTAGAAATGCCAAGATATGTAATTATCGGCTTTCAAACTAAGAAAAAGGATGTCGGAGTGTTGCCAACTTAGTTCGTGCGAGATTTTTGAAAGTTAACAATTGACAAAATTGTATGGAGCATGCCGCATGCGTAAGTCGGATTGTGGGAGTTGCACGAGTATCCGTTGCTTCCAACTACGACAAATCATTCGTGGACAGTAAAAACAACTCCACAGCTAGAAATGCCAAGATATGTAATTATCGGCTTTCAAACTAAGAAAAAGGATGTTGTCGATCCCAACATGAGTCTGTTTAGTGTTGTTAAGTTAAAATCTTTAATAGTATCTTTAAAAGGTGAACAATATCCGTATAACAATTTAGATATCGACATCGAGAATAATAAATATGCCATCATATACGACATATATTCTAGATTCCAACAAAATTATTACCATCGTGAAAGCAACCAGCCTTGGTTCAATTGGTGTGGCCTCAGTTTACTTCTTCATTCATACGTGTTAGAGTTAGGATGGTAGTTGATGATGAATTTAGTTTCTTTTTACTAGTGTCAGTTGTGCTTGCTTTATTATTACTAATAGTAATAATATTATTTCTCGTAGATATCTGGATTAACTTTAGCAACAGACGAGAGAAATTTGGCGGTGCTATATTTATCAGCATTACAAGCAATTTCGGTAGGTATGCTTTATTTAATATACAGGTAATTGTTTAAAAGTGAGAACACAGGCATTTAACACACAGAAGTAATCCCGTTCGCACCTCATAAATGTCAATTTTCTGCGGTAGTTGTTCTCACTGAATTGCTATGATATCAGTTTCAGTCTTGTCGATGTTGAAATTTATTTTACTAGGTACAGAAATACGCTGATATGAAGACTTGGTTTCCTAAAAATAAAAAAAAAACGTAGCATGTTTTATTTACAGAAGGTTATCATCAAAATTTAATTTTAGTATGGAACAAGACACATCTTGGAAACACTCATAGAACATGGATACTCGGATTTGCAGACGATTCTGATATGCGGAGGCTTGAGTAATAATTCCTTGTTCACTCAGACTCAAGCAGATGTTGTGAATCTGCCTGTTGTTTGCCCAAACGAGAAAGAATCTGTATTGCTAGGTAGTGCCATCTTAGGAGCGTGTGCGTCTGGCCATTTCAAAGATATGAGCGATGCAGTTCGCGCCATGGCCGGAACGGGAAGCGTAGTGCATCCCAACAAGGAAGTGCAGGACTACCATAATAAAAAATACGCGGTTTTTCTACGAATGCTCGAGAATCAGAGAGAATACAAAAAAATTATGGACGCAGAAATATAAACACTAGTTCAAAAAACAAATCCGATATATTATTTGGTTGTGGCTTTTGTATTCACAGTATAATTAAACTGTCTTTTTGAATTCAACTTGTAGTTTACTTCTATAAATATACAGAGTGTTTGTATTAATTTTGACAAAGTTACTAATCAGCAGACTTCGGACGTTTCGGAACAATGCCAAGGCTACGCAATGAATGAGCAATTGGTCCTCTTTTACGTAACCATGGCTGCTAATCAGGCTCCAAAAATTAAATTAATAATAAATTAATTCACGTTTAATACATTTTGGAAAATATAGAATAGAATGAAGATAAAACTGCGCTATCATTTAGACAACTGTTGGTTGGTTAAGTACGTCACAGGTCACGTGGGATGTAAGACTAAAATGAAGACTTAGTGTAAGAGTAAATAATACACTGAATTCTTTTATAACGATGTCAACAAACTCTAGGAACTGATCTACCACAAAGTGGTAACTTTCGTCAAACTTAATTGCATTCTTCACTAGCACAGGTTATCTCCCGTTAATATTTTACTCGTTGGCATAACCCATGAAACGAAAAAATGGATGTTGGCAACACTGGTTTTAAACAACTCTGTCTTGTGTATAGGTTATTTTCCACATTTAAAAATGGTACGACACAAAAACAGGTAGTATTTTAACATTCACAAAAAAAACCACACGTTTAAATCATTTTGTTGCAGATATATTGTGTTTACTATTAACCAGCGCGATGGAAATCCAAAAGATGAACTCATTTTAAATGCGACATCAATCTACAACGCTGTTGTAGCGAAAGTGCAGCAGTTGTATGGTGATTTCGGAGTGGCTGCCATAAGAGCTGGATTTACAACAAAATACTGCAACGAGAAAACGAGGGTGGCAATCGTTCGTGTGAGGCACGGCCCTGATAAATTGGTGGCTAGTGCGTTACCATGTGTGACCAGTGTTGAAAATAAGGTCGTGCAGTTGAACATTTTGTATACGGGTGCCACCATAAAACATTGCTTTAAATTTTTGTTGAAATATCAGGAAGAGAAGTTCAATGAATACTGTGTGAACTTAAACGATGAAGAACGATTGAAATTAAAAGAAGCTATTATGAATTTAGATGCGGTGATGGAAATTGTTTAATAAAGATGTTAGAATATTATCACAAAGTACTTAGGATTCATTTTTGTAAAAATATATCAACTACAATGCAACTTAATGACGGAGAATGTTTTGAATTTACCGCCATATTAATTTGTTATTACATTGGCAACATCCATTTCTATCATTCAACTTTGTAATTTTGCTTCTGATTTAAGAATAAGAGAACCAACGATATAGGAACGAAAGACGATAGTAGTGACATATATTGAATATTTAACAAAATTCGAAAACCATTTTCTAATTCCGAAGCTCATTGGCGTATTCACCGCCAGATGTCTCTTTTCATAACAGATAAATAAATGTAAAGTGGAGCTAGGGTGCCACAATATAACGTACGATTATAAGTTGTTGTTAATTTTCCATTTTAAATTTTGCATTACAACACTTGATTGTAGAATTTATCTGCATGTTATTTATATTTACAGGTTTCTGTTTTCCACTCTGCTATTGTAGCCGTAGCGCCGCCACGTATTTAGTGGCCCAGCTCCTAACTAACTAAGTTTAGCTCCTAATTTAGAGGTGGATGCTGCCGGAAATTTAATGCACGGAAGACTTTGTTTGAAGCTGCACGATGGATAACTCGCTTTTATGGGGCTTTTCCTGTAGGGGGGGGGGGACACTTCACCAACGATTAAAGCTGAACCTCGTTCGTCGGGGGGCAGCCATTTTGTGTTATACCGGAGGTTGTCTTAGCGAAGAAATTTTGGAAACGCTTTAATTCGTCGATGCGCGGCCTAAACTTGTTTATTTACGTCGAACGTCATTGTTGTTTTGTCAAACAAATGTCTGCGCGCGACGCTTGTCTTTTTTGACGTTATCAATCTGACGTTTACCGATGTCTGTTACTTTGATGTTTCTGACAACTGTCATTTTGACGTTTCTGACAGCTGTCATTTTGATGTTTCTTAACTTGATGGTCCTGACGTCTGTCATCTTGACGTTTTGTTGTCGCTTGGTAACTTGCGTGCCCAACAAATACATGAATTTACAAAATAAAAATAAATAAAGATTACTAAATATTATAAATTTTTTCTTTTTATTGAAATTTTGCGAGAAACCATTTGAAAATCTCCATTTTTCAAAAATAATCACCAAATAGTAACTCAACAGCAAAAATCACTAGATCTGGTGATAGATAAATCACCACCTCTGACAGACAACACTGCACATGATCCTGTGGGGACTGCAGCCCATCGTGATTTGTTTTTTCTGCCTTCGTTTTTGATAGTCTTTTATGTCCATTATTTTGATTTCAAACGTTAGCTTTTGTTTTTGTTTTTGTTTGTCCCTTCCGTTGACGAAGAAAAATTCAAATTCGTTACGCGATCGATCGTCTTTTGTCTTTTGTTCTCGACGATGAAGCAAAAAATTATGCAAAAGACGATCGGATATCGTTGGCTTTTGTTTTATGGTTAATGTAAACAACATCACTTTCGAAAATCATATATTGGAGTCGATCGTCTTTTGTTTAATTTGTTTTTATTGAAGAAAAAGAAATGCGGCCTGTCGAAGGCCTTTTGTTTTTTTTTCCACCTCCTTTTTTGGTAGTCTTTTATTTTCGTTCTTGAGACTATCATCGTCAGCTTTTGTTCTTGTTTGTCCCCATTCGTTGACGAAGAAAAATTCAAATTCGTTACGCGAACAATCGTCTTTTGTTTTTGTTGCTTTTGTTCTCGACGACAAAGAAAAAAATATGCATATATCAGATTTTGTTGGCTTTTGTTTTAAGATTAATGGAACCCACACCTCTCTCGAAAATCATCGGAGTCGATCGTCTTTTGTTTAATTTGTTTTTATCGAAGCAAAAAAAATGCGACTTGTCGATGGCCTTTTGTTTTCGTCGTTGAGACTTTGAACGTTAGCTTTTGTTTTTGTTTGTCCCTTCTATTGACGAGAAAAAACTCAAATTCGTTATGCGATCGAACGTCTTTTGTTTTTGTTCCTTTTGTTCTCGACGATGAAGAAAAAAATATGCAAAAGACGATCGGATTTTGTTGACTTTTGTTTTATGATTAATGGAAGCCACACCTCTTTCGAAAATTATCGGAGTCGATCGTCTTTTGTTTAATTTTGCTTTTAATGAAGAAAAAGAAATGCGACCGGTTGATGGCCTTTTGTTTTTTCCGCCTTCTTTTTTGATAGTCTTTTATTTTCATCGTTGAGACTTTCAACATTGGCTTTTGTTTTTGTTTGTCCCTACCGTTATCGAAGAAAAATTCAAATTCGTCATCCGATCGATCGTCTTTTGTTTTTTGTTCCTTTTGTTCTCGACGATGAAGCAAAAAATTATGCAAAAGACGATCGGATTTCGTTGGCTTTTGTTTTATGGTTAATGCAAGCAGCAACTCTTTCGAAAATCATTGGAGTCGATCGTCCTTTGTTTAATTTGTTTTTATCAAAGAAAAAGAAATGCGTCCTGTCGATGACCTTTTGTTTTTTCCACCTTCTTTTTTGATAGTCTTTTATTTTCGTCGTTGAGACTTTCAACGTTAGCTTTTGTTTCTGTTTGTTCCTTCCGTTAACGAGAAAAAATACAAATTCGTTACGCGATCAATCGTCTTTTGTTTTTTGTTCTCGACGATGAAGAAAAAATATGCAAAAAAAACGATCGGCTTTTGTTTTATGATTAATGCAAGCAGCACCTCTTTCGAAAATCATTGAAGTCGATCGTCCTTTGTTTAATTTGTTTTTATTGAAGAAAAAGAAATGCGACCTGTCAATGACCTTTTGTGTTTTCCGCCTTCTTTTTTGATAGTCTTTGAGACTTTCACGTTAACTTTTGTTTTTGTTTGCCCCTTCCGTTGACGAAGAAAAATTCAAATTCGTCACGCGATCGATCGTCTTTTGTTTGTTGTTCCATTTGTTTACAATGGTGAAGAAAAAAATATGAAACTCTACGGGACGCAGGACAGAATGTTAAGAATGGGAACTGTCCCAACATGTGGTCACCTTAACTACATATAAGTGTAAGTCTGGTTGCCTGATTTGTGTGGGGGACTAGTGTTGCCAACTTAGGGGATTTCCGCTAAATAGGGATTTCAAGTGTCAAAGGGGAAATTTGGGGTTTACAAATTTTTAGGGGAAAGTGCTCAGGAAATTCATTAACTTGGAACTGTCCCAACATGTGGCCACCTTTAGGTACTGTGAGTGTAAGTTTGATTGCCTGCTTTATGTGGAGACTAGTGTTGCCAACTTAGCGAATTTCCCCTAAATTTAGGGGATTTCAAGTATTAAAGGGGAAATTTGGGGTTTACAATTTTTTTGGGGAAAGTGATACAGAAATTCATTAGGAAACAAGGAATCACATTTAGGTATAAAGCATTTAACAAAATACTGGAAAAGCACGGAAAAGGAGGCCAACGGTAACAAAATAACAGCACAAAATTGAAACCAACATAACCTAAAAATAGAAGTATCATTTAGAAGATACGGGAACTAAAATAAGTCACGTTTCAACGGTAAAAGTTATGAAAATTAATTAAAATTGTGTAACTGGCAGTATAGAAAGTGTTAGGAAAGAGTTTATACATGTATTTCGGCCTTATTGGGCTTCATCAGAACTCTGTACCTTAAAAAATTTTGGTTTATTGAAAAATTTAGAAAAACTTACCCCTTTTTTGAATTTCTAAAATCCCAAAACACAAGAACAGGAATTAATGATAAAAATATGAAAATCTTTTGCAAATTATACAAGGAAGCGATTGCATTCTCTAGTAAAACCACAAAAGTGACATTTTTAAAATATTTGTTTGATGTTACTAAGACAACAAATTGACAATTATAAAATCAAGTTTTCTTGCCAGATGAAAATTATGAAAATTAATTAAAATTGTGTAACTGGCAGTATAGAAAGTGTTAGGAAAGAGTTTATACATGTATTTCGGCCTTATTGGGCTTCATCAGAACTCTGTACCTTAAAAAATTTTGGTTTATTGAAAAATTTAGAAAAACTTACCCCTTTCTTGAATTTACTAGAGAATGCAATCGCTTCCTTGTATAATTTGCAAAAGATTTTCATATTTTTATCATTAATTCCTGTTCTTGTGTTTTGGGATTTTAGAAATTCAAGAAAGGGGTAAGTTTTTCTAAATTTTTCAATAAACCAAAATTTTTTAAGGTACAAAGTTCTGATGAAGCCCAATAAGGCCGAAATACATGTATAAACTCTTTCCTAACACTTTCTATACTGCCAGTTACACAATTTTAATTAATTTTCATAATTTTCATCTGGCAAGAAAACTTGATTTTTGGTAAAAGTTACTAAATCGTGTAACTATAGTTACTCATTACAAAAGCGAATGTACTTTACACCTCCAGATTTGTAAAAAATAAATTTGGGGATTTTTAAACCTCAATTGGGGGAAATAGTTGTCAATGGTTGGCAACACTGGTGGAAACTCTGACATTGTTGAAAACCTTGAAAAAATTACTTTCAGATAATGTTTTTTTGATATAATTTGAACTAGCAAAGTACATAACAATCTTTAATTAAAAAAAAATGTTATCGAAATGTATCTGTATTTGAAAAATAAAAAGAATTGCCAACATATTTTAATTTATTTCAGATATTTAGGTATTCTCATTATAAAACCTATTTAATTTTCATAAATATTAAAGAACTTCACATTTCATTCCATGGTTTATTTATTTTTAAATAAATTATCATACCTTAAGCGACTTACTTCTTTTGCTTCAAGTAATTTTTCATAACTTTCTTCCCCGGTATCAGGCCTTGCGTTAAGCCAGGTCGTTTCCTTTTGTTGAATGATTGTTTCTCTTGGCTAATTTCACCACTTAGCTCCTGATAAGTCGGTTGTGATAGCTGCGCTTGGTTTTGAAAGAGGAGGGTCTCTTGGATGTGATTTTCACTATCCAATTGTTCTTTGGTTTTTTGCAAGTCAGAATCGTGGGCGTATTTGCAATTGTGTCCGAAACGACATCTACCCTTGCGATAATTCCAGCATATTTTCCTTCCGTTTAAAAAATCACTGTTGCCATTCGTGTTTACCATTTTAACGTGTTTCTCCAGGATTGCCTTCTTAATGTTTTCAGCTTCGATGAAGGGGTTTGTGAATACTGATGTGGTAAGCGCATTTTCTGTCCTGCTTGAACTTATGAAGCAGGGTGTTGGTAACTTATTTGTTATTAAATCCTCTGCATTTCTGAAAAGTATGTCGAGAGGATTTTTGTTTATGATATTGAGATGCCTAATTGAAACTCAGGTATAACATAATAGAGTTACCTTATATCTTTTGCCTTTAAATCACTTTCCGATTCTGAACTATCCTCAGAGGAAGAAACTTCATAATCTGGTACGAGAGACATGTCATACTTATTCCTAGTATATTTGTTTATTTATTTACAATACAGCCAAGAAAGAGAGGTTAATTTTAACTAATGCAACGGAAACCCAGTAGAGGCGGAATGATTTAAAAAAGAGCGGGAACTATTTGAAAATTCTAGCAGATTTTATAAATAATAGTAATAATGGATTTAACGTATGTTAAGTTAAAACACACTTTATTCACACGTGAAGAAATTGCGATTACAATTCCTAGGCCAAGTGACATTTAGCGTTTTCGATTCACCACACTAGACACTAGTGCGCACTCAGAGTATCTTCTCCTCGTGTTATTACATGAAATAAAAGAAGATGCAACCAGTGCAGGTGAATCGAAAACGCTATTAGTTTTTCAAGTATCGAAGTGAAATCTACCGAGAGATAAAAAAAAATTAGAAAAACTTAGAATAAAAAAAAAACGAAAGAAGATCCAATTGTTATACACTTTCGTACAATAAACAAAAGCAAAAGAAGCTGGAATTTTTTTTTATGGTGCACTTCCCCTTTAAACAAATGATAATCGATTTTTTATGCACTTCCATAGAATCAAAAAAAAAAGAAACAAAAGAAGATCGATTCGATATTCACTTCCGTAGAATAAAAAAAAACAAAAGAAGTTGGAGTTTTTCTTTTTTTCAAAGTGAACTTTCGTTCGAAACAAATGACAAACGATTTCTACGCACTTTCTTATAATAAAAAAAAAAAAACATAACAAGATCGATTTTTTTTATGGAGAACTTTCGTTACAAACAATGAAAATCGATTTCTTCGACACATTCTTAGAAGAAAACAAAAGAATATCGATTTTCTTATGGTAAACTTTCGTTAGAAACAAATGACAATCGATTTTTATGCACTTCCTTAGAATCAAAAAAAAAAGAAACAAAAGAAGATCGATTTGTTATGCACTTTCTAAGAATAAAAAAAAAACAAAAGATGTTGGAGTTTTTTTTATGGTGAACTTTCGTTACAAACAAATGACAATCGATTTTTCTTAGAATAAACAAAACAAGATCGATATTTTTATGAAATCAAGCTTTCTTGCCAGATGAAAATTATGAAAATTAATTAAAATTGTGTAACTGGCAATATAGAAAGTGTTAGGAAAGAGTTTATACATGTATTTCGGCCTTATTGGGCCTCATCAGAACTCTGTACCTTAAAAAAAAATTTGGTTTACTGAAAAATTTAGAAAAACTTACCCCTTTTTTGAATTTCTGAAATCCCAAAACACAAGAACAGGAATATATAGGATATTTTTATGGTGAACGAATGACAATCGATTTCTTGTTCACATTCTTAGAATAAAAGAAAACAAAAGAAGATCGATTTTTTATAGTGAATTTCGTTAGAAATAAATGCCAATCGATTTTTTATGCACTTCAAAACAAAAACCAAAAGAAGTTCGAATTGTTAAGCATTTTCTTAGAATTAAGAAAAAAACAAATGATGATCGATTTGTTATGCACTGTCGTAGAATAAAATAATAATAAAAGAATATGGAGTTTTTGTTTTATGGTGAACTTTCGTTAGAAAGAAATGACAATCGATTTTTTACGCGCTTTCTTAGAATAAAAAAAAGAAACAAAATAAGATCGATTTTTTTATGGAGAACTTTCGTTAGAAACAAATGACAATCGATTTTTACGCACTTCCTTAGAATAAAAAAGAACAAAAGAAGATCGAATTGTTATGCACTTTCTTAGAATTAAAGAAGAAAAAACAAAAGAATTTGGAGTTTTTTTTATGGTGAACTTTTGTTAGAATCAAATCGATTTTACGTACTTTCTTAGAATAAGAGAAAACAAAAGAAGATCGATTTTTTATGGTGAACTTCCTTAGAAATATATGACAATCAAGATCGATTTGTTATGCACTTTCGTAGAATAAAAAAAAACAAAAGAAGTTGGAGTTTCTTTTTATGGTGAACTTTCGTTAGAAACAAATGACAATCGATTTCTTATACACGTTCTTAGAATAAAGAAAAACAAAAGAAAATCGATTTTTTATGGTGAACCTCATTAGAAACAAATGAATCGATTTTTTATGCGCTTCCTTAGAATCAAAAAAAAAAAACAAACAAAAGAAAATCCATTTGTTATGCACTTTCGTAAAAAAACAAAAGAAGTTGGAGTTTTTTCTCAAGTGAACTTAGGTTAAGAAACAAATGACATTCAATTTCTTGTACACATTCTGAGAATAAAAGAAAACAAAAGAAGATCGATTTTTTTATCGTGCACTTTCGATTTCTTGTACACATTCTTAGAATAAAGGAAAACAAAAGAAGATCGATATTTTATGGTGAACCTCGTTAGAAACAAATGACAATCGATTTTTTATGCGCTTCTTTAGAATCAAAAAAAAAACAAACAAGAGAAAATCCATTTGTTATGCACTTTCGTAAAAAAACAAAAGAAGTTGGAGTTTTTTCTCAAGTGAACTTAGATTAGAAACAAATGACAATCAATTTCTTTGTACACATTCTGAGAATAAAAGAAAACAAAAGAAGATCGATTTTTTTATCGTGCACTTTCGATTTCTTGTACACATTCTTAGAATAAAGGAAAACAAAAGAAGATCGATATTTTATGGTGAACCTCGTTAGAAACAAATGACAATCGATTTTTTATGCGCTTCCTTAGAATCAAAAAAAAAACAAACAAAAGAAGATCCATTTGTTATGCACTTTCGTAGAATAAAAAAAAAAACGAAGTTGGAGTTTTTTGTTTTAAAGTGAACTTTCGTTCGAAACAAATGACAATCGATTTTTTTGTGCACTTCCTTAGGATCGAAAACAGAAGATCGATTTTTTTACGACGAAGTTTCGTTAGAATCGATAAACAAGTGACGATCGATTTTTTTATGGATTTTCTTAAAATCACTAAACAAATGAAGATTGATTTTTTTCCGTGGACTGCGAAATTAGAGCCGGGAAAGAAAAGACGATCGATTTCATTAATTTGTTTTCTTCGGATATTTATATTTCTCAGTTTCTTCACACCCAGGAAAAAGCTGTTGAACAAAAAAAGCCCATCGATGAAATATCGCAAACTTTTCTGTACAGAAACAAATGCATCAATTTTTCGAACAGACACGAGACGCACGTGATTGGTTAAAACTAAAAAAGGTGTAAACAGAGAATAGGTGCGCTTTCTCAGAATCGAAAAAACAAAAGAAGATCGATTTTTTTCTTAAGAATGAACGTTCGTTACAATTAATAAACAAATGCTGATTTTTTTATGCACTTTAGTTACGAGATAAGAAACAAATGACGATCGCTTTTTTCATGCACTTTAGTTGTAAAGATATCAAAATGTGGCCTTGACCGTTAATTTTGTTTTAAAAATCGAGCTCCAGGAACCGTGTCTAATTCTTCTAAAAGCAGATGTTTTTTATTAAAAGTGTCAAATTTAGCCCACCTGTACATATAGAAAACCAAATTTCGATGGACCCATTCAGTCACCAATAGAATGGGTTAAATATGATGGACTGGATTTACAAAAATTAAATATATGTAATTAAAATACTAATAAATTTTTTGTTAATTGCGTCTATTAATCAAAACGAGCAAATTTGAAGTGAGCTCGTCTCGTATTTAAACGTTCAGTCTGATTTAAGATAGCTTCCTGTACGACATTTTCAAGTCAAGTTTCGTACAATTGAAATGTCACATCTATGAGAATATAGAGGTCGCTGATATACGAACATGTTTTTATTTCATTAAATATGCAAGAAAGCAGGATAGTGTATAAACAGCTGTGCTAGAGGATGATCGTTCTGACAACGGTTTAACCTAATAGAGTCGTGTATAAACTTTGACAGCAAGTGCGTTTAGATTTTAATGCTCAAGGTAAAGAGTTTATTAGCGATGTTTTAAATTTCACCGAGGAAGCCCTTACTTGTGTATAATGTGAGTATAGTTTAATGCTGCTCTTCTGTTTAAGGTTATTTACGATAACTGTCAGATTTATTAAAAAGTCTCGCTTTTATTTTTATTACGACTGCCTGAGCGATTTTATAAACTGTAACTCTATTAAACTTGACACAATTTATGTCTACTACTTAATCTATTTCTGTAAACGGCAATTTATTGCTTCTTGTTTGTATTGTTTTTAAAATTAGGATAATTCAAATGCTACTTTTTTAACGTTTAATTTTTTAAAATAATTAAGATATAGGAAGGAAATTCAATTATAAAACAAAAGAACCTTGATAATTTCTAATCGTAATAAGTACGAAAACGCTACTTTTTAACGGTCTTCATTAATTAAATACAGGTAGGTTACAATTAAATTTCTTTTAGTGCGAAAGAGTAAACATTTAAATCAGGTTTCAGGTGTTAACGTTTAATTAAATGTGGTTGGAGTGCCAATAAAATTGATTAAAAATTCATTTTATTCTCACACGTCGGAGGAGGATCGTCGATATTATTTTGTTTTTCGTAGATTCTTCTTCCTTTGTTTTTCGTTCATCTCATACTCTTCGTATTTTGTTGTTTGTTTCTTTATTGTCTCATTGACGTCTCTTAAAGTTTCTTCTTCGTTTTTGATTTCCCAAAGGTTTTCCGACGATTTTTCACTTGTTTTTTCTGTTAATTTGTTTTCTTCTCTCACATGCCGGTGGAAAACCGTCGTTATTATTTTGTTTTTCGTTGGTTTTTCTTCCTTAGTTTTTCGTTTTGTTTCTTTTGTTTTCGAATTATGAATTTTTCGCGTTTCGTTGACGTTTCTTTAAGTTTTGTTTTTTCTCTTTGATTCCCAAAGGCTTCCCCGCCGGAGAATCGCCGATTCTTCATTTGTTTTTTTTTGTCCAGCTAATTTCATTGTTTTTTATTTTAGTTTTCTTTTCTCACAATCTCTTCTTCAAGTTTTGCTTTTTCTCTTTGATTCCCAAAGGCTTTCCGCCGGAGAAATGCCGATTCTTCATTTGTCTTTTAAGTCCAGCTTATTTCATTGTTTTTTTATTTTAGTTTTCTTTTGTGTCTCTTTGTCAAGTTAACCGCCATTTCGTGCATAATTATCTTCTTCAAAGTTTTGCTAGTCTTTTGTTATTGCTTATTTCATAGTTTTTCATTTGTTTTCTTCTGCTAGTTTTTTTCCTACTCTCACATGCCGGTGCAAGACCGTCGTTATTATTTTGTTTTTCGTTGGTTTTTCTTCCCTTGTTTTTCGTTTTGTTGTTTGTTTCATGTCTGTTTTGTTTCTTTTGTTTTCGAATTAATGAATCTTTCGCGTTTCATTGACGTTTTTTTAAGTTTTGTTCTTTGTCTTTGATTCCCAAAGGCTTTCCACCGGAGAAACACCATTTCTTCATTTGTTTTTCAAGTCCAGCTTATTTCATTGTTTTTTATTTTAGTTTTCTTTTGTTTCTCTTCGACAAGTTAACAGAGTTTTCGTGCACAATCTCTTCTTCAAGCTTCTGAAAGTCTTTTGTTATTGCTTATTTCATTGTTTTTGTTTATTTCATTTGTTTTCTTCTATTTGTTTTTCGTTTTGCTGTTTGTTTCATGCCTATTTTCTTTCTTTTGTTGATGTTTCTTTAAATTTTATTCTTTGTCTTTGATCCCCAAAGGCTTTCGCCGCCTGAGAATCGCCGATTCTTCATTTGTTTTTTTTTGTCCAGCTGATTTCATTGTTTTTTTATTTTAATTTTCTTTTGTTTCTTTGTCAAGTTAACCGCCATTTCGTGCATAATTATCTTCTTCAACCTTTTGCTAGTCTTTTGTTATTGCTTATTTCATAGTTTTTCATTTGTTTTCTTCTGCTATTTTTTTCCTACTCTCACATGCCGGTGGAAAACCGTCGTTATTATTTTGTTTTTCGTAGGTTTTTCTTCCTTTGTTTTTCGTTTTATTTGTTTCATTTCTGTTTTGTTTCTTTTGTTTTCGAATTAATGCATTTTTCGTGTATCGTTGACGTTTCTTTAAGTTTTGTTCTTTGTCTTTGATTCCCAAAGGCTTTCCCCTTCGATAATCGCCGATTCTTCATTTGTTTTTTTGTCCAGCTTATTTCATAGTTTTTTATTTTAGTTTTCTTTTGTTTCTCTTCGTCAAGTTGACCGAGTTTTCGTGCACAATCTCTTCAAGCTTTTGAAAGTCTTTTGTTATTGCGTATTTCATTGTTTTTTTTTATTTGTTTTCTTCTGTTTGCTTTTCGTTTTGTTGTTTGTTTCATGCCTATTTTGTTTCTTTTGTTGACGTTTCTTTCAGGTTTGTTCTTTGTCTTTGATTTCCAAAGGCTTTCGCTGCCGGAGAATGGCCGATTCTTCATTTGTTTTTTTTTGTCCATTTCATTGCTTTCTATTTTAGTTTTCTTTTGTTTCTCTTTGTCCATTTCATTGCTTTTTATTTTAGTTTTCTTTCGTTTCTCTTTGTCAAGTTAACCGTCATTTCGTGCACAATTATCTTCAAGCTTTTGCTAGTCTTTTGTTATTGCTTATTTCATTGTTTTCTTCTGCTAGTTTTCTTTTCCTACTCTCACATCCCGGTGCAAGACCGTCGTTATTATTTTGTTTTTCGTTGGTTTTTCTTTCTTTGTTTTTCGCTTTGTTGTTTGTTTACTGCCTATTTTGATTCTTTTGTTTTTGAATTAATGAATTTTTCGAGTTTCGTTGACGTTTCTTTAAGTTCTGTTCTTTGTCTTTGATTCCAAAAGCTTTCGCCGCCGGAGAATCGCCGATTCTTCATTTGTTTTTTTTTGTCCAGCTCATGTCATTGTTTTTTATTTTAGTTTTGTTTTGTTTCTCTTTGTCATGTTTAACCGCCGTTTCGTGCATAATTATCTTCTTCAAAATTTTGCTAGTCTTTTGTTATTGCTTATTTCATAGTTTTTCATTTGTTTTCTTCTGCTAGTTTTTTCCTACTCTCACATGCCGGTGGAAAACCATCGTTATTATTTTGTTTTCGTGGGGATTTCTTCCATTGTTTTTCGCTTTGTTTTTGTTTCATGTCTGTTTTGTTTCTTTTGTTTGTCTTCGTCTTTGATTCCCAAAGTTTTTCCGCCAGAGGATCGACGATTTTTCACTTGTTTTTTTCTGTTAATTTGTTTTCTTCTGTTAGTTTTTTTTTCCTACTCTCACTTGCCGGTAAAAAATCGTCGTTATTATTTTGTTTTTCGTTGGTTTTTCTTCCTTTATTTTTCGTTTTGTTGTTTGTTTCATGTCTATTTTGTTTCTTTTGTTTTCGAATTAATGTATTTTTCGCGTTTTGTTAACGCTTCTTTAAGTTTTGTTCTTTGTCTTTGATTTCGTAGCAACTGATGACTGATGACTGTTTTGTTCTTTGCCTTTGATTCCCAAAGGCTTTCGTCGCCGGAGAATCGCTGATTCTTCATTTGTTTTTTTTTCTCCAGCTCATTTCATTGTTTTTTATTTTGTTTTCTTTTGTTCCTCTTCTCTTTCTTTTGTTTCTCAAGTTAACCGTTACTTCGTGCACAATCCTCTTCTTCTTCTTCAAGCTTTTGCTAGTCTTTGTTATTGCTGATTTCATAGTTTTTCATTTGTTTTCTTCTGTTAGTTGCTTTTTTTTCTCTCACACGGTGCAAGACCGTCGGTATTACTTTGTTTTTCGTTGGTTTTTCTTCCTTTGTTTTTCGTTTTGTTGTTTGTTTCATCCCTATTTTGTTTCTTTTGTTTTTGAATTAATGAATTTTTCGCATTTCGGTGACGTTTCTTTAAGTTTTGTTCTTTATCTTCGTTTCCCAAAGGCTTTCCGACGGAGAATCGCCGATTATTCACTTGTTTTTTTTTGTCCAGCTATTTCATTGGTTTTTATTTTAGTTTTCTTTTGTTTCTCTTTGTCAAGTTAACCATCATTTCGTGCACAATTATCTTCTTCAAGCTTTTGCTGTTCTTTTGTTATTGCTTATTTCATAGTTTTTCATTTGTTTTCTTCTGCAGTTTTTTTCCTACTCTTTCGCGTTTCGTTGACGTTTCTGTAAGTTTTGTTCTTTGTCTTTGATTCCCAAAGGCTTTCCCCGCTGGATAATCGCCGATTCTTCATTTGTTTTTTTTTTGTCCAACTAATTTTATTGTTTTTTTATTTTAGTTTTTCTTTGTTTGTCTTCGTCAAGTTAACCGTCATTTCGTGCACAATCTCTTCTTCAAACTTTTGCTAGTTTTTTGTTATTGCTGATTTCATAGTTTTTCATATGTTTTCTTCTGCTAGTTTCTTTTCTTATTCTCACACGCCGGTGCAAGACCGTCGTTATTATTTTGTTTTTCGCTGGTTTTTATTCCTTTTTTTTCGTTTTGTTGTTGGTTTCATCATTATTTTATTTCTTTTGTTTTCGAATTAATGAATTTTTGGCATTTCGTTAACGCTTCTTTAAATTTTGTTCTTTGTCTTTAATTTCGTAGCAACTGATGACTGTATCGCTAAATAGTTTGTGTTTTTTACATTTTCTACATTTTCTTTTTTCCTTGTTCTGTTTTAATCACTTAATTATATTATTATTATTATTAAATGTATTACTTAAAAAATTCTTTATTTTTAGTAATAAAAAAACAAAATAATACAGTATGGTATCAAAAAAGTGACGCGATCCGTGGACGAAACATGGAATTCATTCTGGCCCCTTGTTTAAGGGTTGCCCATCCCTGCTCTAGCACACTCAGAGAATTTTCATCTTCTATGCATTACTGCTTGAAGTTAAAATATGATAAGAATATTCTGATAGTGCTCTAAAGCAGTGAATCAAAAGCGCTGTCGCTTAAATTTTTTTTTTTAATACTATGCCAGACTCATTAATCAAGAGATCCAGACAGTTTCTATTCTACCCATGGTTGACCAATTGACCATGAATAAGACAAATACGACGTGATCGAAAAAAAGGTGATTCAGAGTAGGTCATGTCATGAATAATACAGGAAAGAAAAGTTGGTTTGTCGAATTTAATAGCCAGTACTTAATAGTACCTACATACATAAACGCAGCATGTCGTAACTTATTTCATAATTTAAAGAACCGTCACTAGCGATGATTATAGAAGAAAATATCTAATTACGTTGTTCGACCAAGAGTAAAATGTTTTCCCTGTTGGTGGAAAGTTATTTCGAAGGCTCGGAAAATTCAATTTAAATCACGGAAAACCAGACTAGATTTTGAATTTAAGGAAGGATTAATTTTTTTGTTATTGACCTTTATTATATTGCAATAAAGACTAATCAAAATAAATGAACCCTATACGGGGTGTCCATTTTAAATCGTGACCTCTAAAAATGATATAAACAACCCAACACGAAAAAACAAACAACAAACAACAAACAGAAATTTGCTAATCTCTTTATTCTGTAAGAAATATAGACTATGACCAACTTGTATATACACATATACACATATAGACAATGACCAATAAAATAATTTAAACGCTTACAAAAGTATTTTTATTCGAAAAAATAAAAACAATTTCATGAATTCAGATAATTCCGTAATATTTAATTTACTCTAATTTGTAGGTTGTTTTTTGACGGTCCATATTTAGATATATACGAATTTTTTTAAGTCAAAAATCGGCCACAAGATGTCGTTTTCTTTAATCAAAAATCAGTCGCGACCTAAATTGTATATAAGGGAATGCAGTTAAACTCGAGATTTCATGAAATGCTTTTAACTTGGTAGTGTGTGTACTGAAGATGGCAGCTTAGCTGTCGAAATACGTATCTACGGATTATTATTAAATTAATTTGGGCGGAGATTAATGTTTAATTAATGACCCGTATTGTCATCTTGTGATTAAAGTCGTGATTAAAGCTTTATATCAATTTAATGTGTAGGAGAGTGACGGACGAGTGTTGCCGTAGGAAATAAACACGTTATTAAATTAAATCTACGATGAGAATATGGGCCATTGTTTAATAACGATAGTCGTTAAATGACGTATTTTGACCAACCAATGCGTTATAACGAAGTCACTTAACGATTCTCTTTATTTAACAGTGTCGTTATTAGTTGCAGAACAAGGGACGGACAACTTTAAGGCAATCTATTGATAAATCTTTTCTTGCTAGATTCGAGGTAATATCGTACGTTCAACGAAAAGTTCTTAATCAGATAACGTAAGTCTATTCTTATATAGTACTCCATATCAAGTGGTTGTGTTTAAATATCACTTAAGCGTCATTTTTTTTAATAGATGCCGATTTGATCAATCTAAGTTGAGAATACAACTTGATCTCCAATCGCAAGCGGCAAATCTATTTTACCAAAGTAAAAAGGAGATAGCTATATAAAATAAAGTTTTTGATCGATCGGCACGTGTACATGAAAAAAATGACGTGTACGTATTTTTTTCAATAATTATTTTAGTGACTCGTAAAAGTACACGAACAATCTACTGAGAAACAAATTAACTAGGAAAGATGACGAGTGGATTTATTTTTGCTTTTTAAATTAATGCTCATTTTCATTGTTCAAATATAAAAAAATTAAAATAAACATTCTCATTATTAACCATGAATCTAGTTAATGTTTAACTGTTTATGTGAATTTTTTTGTTAAATTGTTATTCATTAGCAATTAGTAATAATGTGAGTAAAAATACCCGATCCTTAGTAATTAGTGATTACTAGGGATGGGAATTTTTGATTTTGTTCGATTAATTGCAAACGAGGCGGCAACGTGTAACGCCGCAGCGTTGGCCTATGATGAATATCATGAGTGTTAAGATAATATTCAATATTTATGTTATCTTAACTGCACTTAATCTAAATACATTGACAATGTTTAGTATAATGCATCTGTGATTTAATGTCCTTCATATCAGACCACAAATAACGCTAATCATGCATAAAATAAACCATAAAATAACTGCACAAGTTATGGTGATACATCACGTCAATTTTTGACAGTGAAAGCAATTACACAGATAACAGCGCTGTTATCCTTAACACCAATGATATGCCTGAGTGTACACTGTACAGGATGGACCAAAGTTGCGTATTTCCTATGGCAAAAAAATTAAGAAAAAAAATCGATATACTAGATCATACGCCGCACATTGGAAATTATTTTGAACTATACAGAGTGATCAGAAAATTGGCGGTTTGTGGAAACCATTTTCTTTAATGGAACACCCTGCATATTTTTAGAAATTTGGATGCTCCGCAGTGAGCTGATTACACGGTACAAGTATATATTGATTTCATTGGTTTACTTTCGTAAAATGATTTTTTTTCTTTAAAAATTCTTCAAAAATTCAGTCAGTTTGACTGTGAATTTCTGATTACTAAGATAACACAGACCAAGAAAATCTAACGCGATATTTTTAGGCCTCTATGAAAATATGAACAAAATTACGATATCTTCTTGCATTATACCGATCGATCGATATTTACGAAACATTCGGTGTCTCATTTTTTTTTTAATGGAGCGGCTTCAGAAATGGATAGCACTTAAATGCAGCATTCTGCGGATATAAGGTTATATGCCTTTATTTTTAACAGTTTCGTTTTGAATAAAGCTATAGTGCTAATTACAAGAAGAAAACCGTTAATCAACCTAACACAACATATCAGGATAATCAGTTTTTAGTCTTGGCAACAAAAACAGAAAATCCAAATATATCTCGATATTCGAAAGTAATGGGCTCGTGAACAGACATTAATATGCATTGCGACATATCGAAAAATTTGCGCAGCCCTAATCATAGATTAAAAAATACTTACAAGAATTTAAAACAAAAACTCAACTGAATAACATTAATTTAAATTTCTTAAAAATAGAATTTGAAAGTTTGAGAGACCCTTAATGACTACAGCTTTAAAACTCGTCAAAAATAAGTAAATTAAGAAATAATATAAGAAAATCTTAATGGCTATCTTACAACAAAAATTTTTAATTAAATGTTCGAACGGTTTGCCTTCGTATTCCACACACTTATTTAAACGTTTTACAAAACTTAATTTAACTTTTTGTAATGTATCTCTTGAAATATTTTCAAATGCATGCTTTAGTCTTTGTTTCATATCATCTTTAGTAGTTGGAACGGTTTGTAAACTTGATCTTTTTACGTGACCCAAAAGAAAAAGAAACAAGAGGAGTCAAGTCAGGGGAACGTGGTAGCCATTGTAGGAATCCTCCTCTGCCAATCCATTGGTTTAGACGCCAATGATTTAAATAATCTCTTACGTTTCTGCAAAAATGTGGAGGAGCGGCGTCTTGCTGAAACCATAAATTTGCAAGTGTATCTGCATCTATATTTTGTAAGAGACCTGGAAGCTCTTCTCTAAAAAAATCAAAATAAGTTGCGCCTGTTAAGGAACCTTCGAAAAAATCACTTGCAAATTTATTATTCCTTCCCAAATGTTCAATGACCAGTGATTTTGGTCAACTACTACCATAATCCAATGGAAATTATCCGTTGAATAATAATGCATATTATGCCTGTTCACTACTCCATTACTTTTGAATGTTAATTCATCTGTGAATAATATATAGTTGAGCAAATCAGGATCATCATTTATTATTCTTAAAATTTGGTTACAAAACATTGTTCTACTTTGAAAGTCGCCGCAATGTAAATCTTGATGTAAAGAAATATGGTAGAGTTGATATTTATGTTTTTTTTTTATAATTCTTTGGACACTAGTCTTACTGATATCTATTATCTTGCTTATTTCCCGTGAACTTATATTTGTATTTTCTGTTATTGTTGCCAGGACTGTAAACTGATTATCCTCATGTGTTGTGTTTGGATGATTAACGGTTTTCTTCTTGTATTGAACACTACCGCTTTGTACAAAACGTCTCTTTAGGCTTTTGAAACATTTTTCTTGAATAGGGCGACGGTCTGGATATCTTTCACTATAAATTCTGGAGGCAAGAAGATAATTTCTATTACTTTTTTCCTAATATGTAAAACATATCAACCATTTCTTCTTTGGATAAACTCATGTTTCTATTAAACGACTGTAACTTTCGAACGCAGTTAAGAATTACATTTGTCAAATTATTAATATACATAGTTTTTTAAATATATTTTACTAAGGGTCAGTTTCATAATGGAATTTAAAGGAGACATTAAATTTAAAGTTACTTTCTGATGTAAAAACAAATATGAAAACACATTTGCTTATGTGACTTTAATTTTAAAGCCTCCTTTAAATTCCATTGTGAAACTGGCCCTTACTTAAGGCGATAATTTTAGGAAATTTTAATTATATAATAATAATAATAATAATAATTTTATTAAACACAAATGTAGAGTACATGACAAAATATAATCCAAACAATAACAAAATATAATCGGAACAATAACTTGTGCTTAAAAGGTGTGAGGTCAGATGAACTAGTAACAACTGTTCCCTGGTCTCCCCCTCACACCGTCTTGAGAAAAAAAATGTATTGTACCCAAAATGTACATGAAAGCAATATGTATCCCTAGGAAATATGGAAATAAATATATATCGATAAGAGATCCGTACAAAAAAATAATAAATTTGAAAAAGTTGAAAACGAAAAATATCAATAATAATAATAACAGTGACAAAGATTTGAATTAAAAATTTAAAATACCATTCAACTGAGACCACCAAAGAGCATGTTACTTAATTTAGTCCTAAACCGAAATGGTGACAATTTCAGATAAGCTTCAGGTAAAGTATTCAGAACCCAAGTAATTTGATATTTAAAGCATCTTTTGAAGAATTCCGATCTGTGACGAGGAATTGTTAATAGGCCTTTATGTCTTACATTAATGTTGTGAACATCAGTTCGGAATCGAATTTTATAATAAAGATACGGAGGACATTTATATAGTAATATTTTATGAAAGAATTGTGCACTGTGCAAAAGTCGTCTACTTTTCATATTCAACCAATGTAATTCTTTCAACTTGTGAGAAATGTGACATCTGCGCCTAACACCGCATATGAGTCTCATACAACTGTTTTGTACCCTTTGAATTCTGGTGGAGTCCGAGACATTCAAACAGGGACCATAGACACTATCGCAGAAATTGAAATGTGACAGAACCAACGACTCACATAGTAAACGTTTAATAGACTGAGAAAAGTAATGTCGATTGACGTAAATTAATTTAAGATTAGCAAAGGCTCTCTGAATAATTTTAGTTACATGTTGTGTAAATTTAAAGTCAGAGTCAATATATAAACCTAGACTTCGACAACAGTCGGATAATGATAATGTGACGTCACCCATTTGCAAATTTATCTGATTGGAAATTTGGGCACGCGATTTTTTTGCCGAATAATATTTGTTTTGGCAGCATTCAATCTCAAACCGTGATCACTTGATATCTTAAACAATGTTCTAATGTCATCATTAATTTTGTTACACGCCTCATCAACATCCTGTATATTAAAAGAGTAATAATTGTAATTGTGTGTCATCGGCGTAGAGATTGACACTTAATACTTGTTACCGAACATTCGGAATTTTTTATTTCATTTCAAGGTTTTGCAAAACAGTAGACAATTAACAGACGTATATTTTAAGTAAAAATACATATTCCGACTGGTGGGTGTGTAGTTTAAAAAGCCGACCATTCAAATACAGCCTTGGCCAAAAGCATTAGGCACCCTTAATTCTCTAATTCATGTCCGAAAATATTTCTCAAAAATTTTTGGAATTTTATTATCATATAGTCGGCATCAATAAACGATAATTTAAATAATGCATAGTACTTTACAGCGATTGTAAAACATGTGGCAGATGATAGTTCGCAAGTGTGGTTCCGTGAATAGGTATTCAGTCCTGTATAAGCGCTTGAAGTAAGAATCTTTCCAGTACAATGTTTATTTCATTATAATTTTGAATATCGTCATTTTTGCTGTAAAAGTGCCTAAAAAGAACGAATTTAGTGAGCATTTACGTTTACGAATTCAGTTCTTGCACGAACAAGGCAACAAACAGACAGAAATAGCCAAAAGTATTAAACGTTCACGTTGTGCGGTGCAATCTGCCTTGAAACGTTACGCGGATACTGGATCACATGCGAGCCGAACAAGATCAGGTAGAAAACGGATAACTTCGGACCGTGAGGATCGAAATTTAATTCTAGAGTCACTTAAAAATCGAAAGAAAACTTCCTCCGAGCTCGCTGCCAGTTTATCAGAGGAAATCGGGAGACCGATCAGTGCCAGAACGACCAGAAGGAGACTTAATGAAGCTGGTTTGAAAGGCTGTAAAGCAAGAAAGAAGACTTGGTTCTCAGAAATAAATAAAAAGTCTCGTTTAGGATGGCCTATAAAGTACCAACACTTTACAGAGAAGGATAGGGCAAATGTTGTGTGGTCCGACGAATCAAATTTTGAGGTAATATTTGCTTTATATCACTTGTAATTTTGAATTTGTTTGCATCTTGTACACTTCGCCAGTAAAAAGTTATACGGCGTGTTTAAAATCTACGTTGTTTTAATTAATTGTAAGGTATTTGGAACTCCTGGCGTAGCTTACGTGAGACGGAGAATCGTTGAAGAATACCTTCCGGAATGCGGATACCAACAGTGAAACACGGGGGAGGCAGCGTAATGATCTGAGGTTGTATGACAGCCGACAGTGTAGACGAAATGTTTGTTTGTGAAGGTCCAATGAACTCCTACACTTACATAAACGTATTGGAAACGATATTGCGGCAATCATTTTCCAAGATGTTTGGTGATATAATTATGGAAGAAATGCTGTATCAACAAGATAACGCACCTTGCCACAAATTTGCAGTTACCATGAAGTGGTTTCAAGAAAAACAATATGAACCTCCTGGATTGGCCTGCACAATCCCCAGACCTTAATCCCACAGAACATTGTGAGGGATTCTAAAGCGTAACATTACAAAGCATCCAACTACATCTAAAGCAATTTTAGAAAACGTGTTATTAAAAGAATAGAATAATATTACCGCAAAGGAATGTCATAAACTTATAAGTACTCTGTCGAAAAGAATAGCTGCAGTGATTAAGGCTAGAGGTGGCCCAACAAAACACTAATTACTTTAATAAATTGTTATTATTTTGTACCTAGGAAATTTTATTTTACCCCACTCCAACAGATTTTCATGATATAGAAGCTAATGTAAAGCGCCTAATACTTTTGGCCAAGGCTGTCTTTATACCGTGTAAACAAAAAAATCTGAAATGAGACAACTTTGTAACAATTTTGGCAACCTTAAATAATAACAAACAATTGTTTTCTTGCGGGTCATGCACGTGTATTTAAATATTTTGGTTTTCTAAAATAGTCCGTGTAGCAATATCCTCATATTTTGGCTTTGATTCAAAACAAGGCGGTTCTTGTAGATCTCTATGTCTTGCATTTAATACTTAATGCTGCTGAACTAATTTACGTGAGAATTTTATAAAGTACTTACTGAAAATAAAGAACTTAGTAGATAGACTAACAAGGTCATTTTAAATTTCCAAATGTAATGACTAGATATAAAAATACCAGATTTTGTGGCTATATATGAATAAATAAACGAAATATACAGATAATACTGACATTTTTTGTGAATAAGAATATAAATTCCTACAGTACTATAAATAATCATTAATTGTCATATATACACAAATACATAGAAAAAATTGGTTAATCCGGTTAACATATCTTTGTGGTTAATTTGTCACTGCGGTTATTCCACAGTATTACAATTTCCAGCACTTAATTAGGGGACTTGTAGCTGATAAAATACTAATTAACGAGAATTCTGACATAAGAAAAAAATAGTTTCACAGGCGGGATTTTTCAAATTAATAATTTTGGAACGCCTCCTTATTTGTGAGCCTCAAGAGAGAATATTTGTATATAAAACAGTTTAAGGTCATTGTGCCAATTTCACAGGTCAGTCGTCTTACTTTTAATAGCTGGCCTAGTTTGAAAATAGTCTCCAGAAGCGTGAGAGATTTGAAGAAATATTAAATGAAATAAAACATTATGTGTTAAAGTAATCAAAATAAGAATAGTGTGTGCAGTAAGAATAATTTTATGTAAATCGAATGTCCTAATTTATTACAAGAAGATGGTTAATTTTTTTTTCCTAAAATCTACGAGTATGTCAGTATTATTATTATACAAACGCTGTATGACGTCTTTCGTTAGTAACTTTATCCATTCATCGATTGATATATTCAAAATTGACATATGTTTCGAATTTATTAATTAGGCAAACATTTCCTTCTCGAATATTTACATTTTTTTCAAGAGACGTCTGCTTCAGCTTTGACAGCTGATAGAACTTGGAAGCATGGGAAATGTTACATATGTTAACCGTAAAATTTATAGTTATTTTAAAGTTAATTTTGTTATAAAGGCGAGAGAGTCTATGATAAAGAATAGTCTTAGGCGGAACTTGCAGAATCGTCCATTTTAGGTGAGTTCCTCCTGTTATAAATGAGTCCGTTATAGGTGAATTCCACTGTATGTATTCTTACAGTTATTGATATGATGTGTATGTACACGTGACATCGCTGAATGCGTAAAATTCTACGTGTATTATTAACAGCGCGTTAGAAGAGTTCAATGTCTCGTGAACGGTAAATCTACGGTAATCGTTATGCCAATTGCAATTGTATACATTTAAAATTATTATGTCCAGAAAAATGCCCTCGCAGTTTACAGATATATATTTGCAGAAATAATTTATATAAATGCTATCAGATTAACAAAAAAAAGGACGCATTTGAACCACGTTCGAAAATTGTCACAACGCACAAACATACATACCATGTGTACACAGATTTGTGTGACATAGACACGATGATTAATTAGATTAGAACATTTCGCAACATTTCAAACTCATAAAATACTTAACGTCATGGCGATGGCGATTTGTAACGCTTAATAACTTAACAAACAGTTTTATGAGTTCTGAAATAATCTACAAATTAATGCTGCTTGAGGTCATACTATTGTTTAATTCCCTGGTCGATAAAAATTTAAATTTAAACCAGTTTTGTACTTTGCAGACCAACGTATCGGTTGAAAGTTTTTAATCGTAATTTATTTCTTTACTTTGTCTTTATTAAATTTGCCGTTGAAAAGACTCTCTCGCAAATGGTGCGGCAGCGTGATAAAATAAATCTATTTCACCTACGTCAGGTAGACCTGTATTGTTTTAAAGCTCGCTTATCGATTTTTTATTTACTCCCCTGTATCTCGGGCACCTTTACAAAAGAATTGCCCTTTAAGCATCATTTAGGTGAGACTCGGAAAAAATAAAATCGTGAATGTAGATTTAATTAATATTAATGCTTTGAAATCGTATAGAAAAGGTAATTATAGTCACAGCTGGTAATATATCTTCGGATTAGTGAATGCCGGCTTTATTAAAGTGTGACGTAAAGATAATATTTGACTGGCATTACTCTAAAATATAAACAGTAATGTTGAGTGTTAGAAATTTCCTACCTTTTTTTTATTTTGTTCAATTTCTGTTGCCTTAGTCTCCAAAATTAAAAAAAAATTACTTTGCCCTTGTGGTGTAAAGTGTACGTATATTTTGATTTAATTTAAGATAAAGCTTAAACTCACACACCACAATTACTTCAACAACTATTATTAGAGGTCTAAGTTTCAGCTTAGAGTTATATAATTGCATCTCAATAATCAAAATTAAATTTGACAGCGAAAAGGCATTAGTTCTTTTTCTTGTATTTCTGTAAGTCGAACTTAATGAATGTCGTCATGGACTACGAGGTATTGGATTCCACTTATTAGTCACTTATTAGAGTTGCTTTTATGTGATACACGACGACCAGTTCGTTATATAGCATTCTAGTATTTGACTGCCTCTTCCTCCTAGTTGTCTTAGAAGTCTCGACCTTAAAAAATGGAAATTATTGTTGTATTTAATGGTTTTCCTCATTGCCCCGTGTGTACCCTACGCTTAAAAAAATTCACTGCATAATTTGCTTTACCTCCTTAGCTGTATTGAGCCTAACTTGGAAAGCCAAACCGACCTAGTGCTGGTGCAGACCTTCCTCCACCGCTCCTTCCTGTTTGTCTCGGAATTCTCAACCTCAGGAGGTGGAAATTATGGTCTTCATTGCCTTGCGTGTTATATATACCTCAACTGTTTTAAAAACTTTATTATTATTATTCTTGTTTAGTTTCCGACAGGCATGACATGATTTGGAATTGCGAAACTGATTCGGTGTTGGTGCGAACTTTCCTCCATCTCTCCCTCCTGTTTGTCCTGTTTGGTTGAAATTCTCTTCCTTTAGAAGTGGTAAACTAAAAATGGAAGAAGTGGGAGTAATTGTCGTCCTTAATAACCTTCATTGTCCTGTGTAGTTTTCTTTGCCTCAATAATTTTTAAGAGTGTTATAGACCATTTGATAATTTTTATTTGACCCTACGTTGTCGAGTCAAATTTAATGCTGTGTTCTTTGTCTTTTCTTTTATTTTTGTATGGGCTTTGTCTATTTTTGTCAATTTTGGCATTGGTCGTTTTCGTTTATTCCATCAACATTGCGAATATCATTTTTATGTCCTTTTATTCCTGTTTCGTTTCTTCGGGTTTTTCTGTTTAGGTAGAATTCTCTAATTCATCTTCTTCTGTTAATTCACTAGTTTCGTCCTTTCTTCTGACATTTCTTTTACCCTTCTTTCTGCACCGTTACATTCTCCTCTTTATCTGATTCTCTAATTCTGTTCCTCGTCCATTTTAAATTTATTTTATTTCTGTCTTCGTCAATTTTTTTGATTTGAAGCCCAAAAGTCGGTCACCATTTTTTTCCAGTGTTCTCTCAGAGTATTTTGGATCTTGCGGGCAACTTCTTTGTTGTGGAATGTAAGGTGCGATAATTTTGAATGTCCAGGGCACTCGTGAGATTTTTCATTCAAAATATCTTGTATCGTAGTTAAATGTGCGTATGTATAGACATAAAAAAAGTTGTCGAAAATGTAAGGGCCATAAAAACAATTAATTTTCATGCAAATTAATTTTTCTCAAAACTAATTTATTCAATTTAATTAGCTTTGTTTTTCACAAAACCATGTTTCGTCCGCTGGATGATGTTTGTACGATCGTTGGTTTGGAGTTGTGGTGAGTGATCTGCTGATCTCTCGACAATGGCTGCACAAAAGGTGTGTGTTAAGAAAATGAAAGCAAAAGACAATCACTGTGTATATTTTTTAAAAACGTTGTTCATTTGTTTTGTCACCTTTCCTCCCAAACAGTCTACTGTGCTTAAAATCGATTATCTGTTGTTTCTACTGATAAGAAAAATATTTATTTTTTGAATTTATTACTTTTTCTTTTAAGGGATTTTTTGAGGGATTTCTGCTTTTGCGCATTGTCAATGTTGCCAATTTGGTGATTTTGTTACTAGTTTTGGAGATTTTCTGTTGACATTTTAGGCCCAGTTGCACAATGCCAATTTAAATTGAATCTGAAGTTTAAACCCATTACAACGATTACTCCAATAATAATTGTTGTTAAGGGTTTAAGCTTTGGTTTAAAGTGAAGCTGGAATTGTACGACTAGTCCTTAGACAACTTCTAGTGACTTCAGATATGTATGTCGAAAGTTTAGTGATTTCATTACCGGTTTAGTGACAAATTTAGTGTGTCATTAGAAAAAAATTTCAACTAAACCATTATATTAATTATTTCAGTTGATTTTGTCATTTCATGGCGACATCTGTCATAAAATAATTAACTATGAAAAAACATTGTTTTATTTGTAGAAAATGAAGAAACAAACAAATGACGATCGAATTCCTGTCCTGCAATGGGGCCCCCGAGCATCCTCTGTATAGCTATTTCGACCCTAATTGGGGCCTCATCCGCAGAAGAGTAACTCGTGAACTCCATCGCTATTGTCCGCACTAGCCATCTAGTACAGGGAGATCGAAATCCTACACTATTTTCCGTGAGCTTTATATCAATATTTATATCTACCACTTGAAGGTTAGAACATAAAGCAATGGCATGCGTAGAATATTCGTGAAACTTATATCAATATAATCAAATTGCTATTACGATGAAATAAACCATTTTTCGTGAATGAACGGTAATGAACTTTTAACATAATCTTGGGATATGTAGTAACTTCCCCAGATCTTCCTATGTTGCGAAGGTTGAAATTCTCTTCCTTTAGAAGTGGTAAACTAAAAATGGAAGAAGTGGGAGTAATTGTCGTCCTTAATGACCTTCATTGTCCTGTATAGTTTTCTTTGCCTCAATAATTTTTAAGACTGTTATAGACCATATAGATGAAAAAGTGTCAAAACTCCGTACGAATAAAGGTGCACGATTGAATTGTATGGTTATGCAATTCCTCGTGTTTTAAACACAGAGTAGTTTCTCGTGATCCCTCAAAGATCTATCCAATCAGTTTTTACCTACGTATAGTTTGTTTCGCTGAAAACTTTGGATCATGAGTCGAATATGGTTTTATGTTTGCCTTCTCTGGATCTAGATTATTGCTACAAAACATCCCAAATTTGAATGCATTTAAATCCAAATGAATCGTAAAAATAGGATGATTCAAAGGGGATTATTGATCAGGATTGCTATTTCACAAAGAGTAGAGATTAATCTATTTGTAAAAGAACATCCATCTTTAAATCTAAACGCATAATGTTGCCTTTGAATCAAGTTATAGAAGGTGGATTACATGTTACTATAAAAGCCCGAAGATTGGTATGTCCTAGGTCTTGTAAACTTGTAAACACTTTCCTTTCGGGCTTTTACCAACCCATTTTGGTAAATGCTCGTTTTTGCCGACACCTATTGGTAAAAGTCAATTATGTCCTCATTTGTTACAGCAAGGTGTTTTTGTGGTCATAAATGCATAAACGCCGAGATGTGTCTGTTGGGCAAGGTCATGTTTGTTCTTCGTAAAAAAATTTCGCCACGATTTTAAATAAAAACGTCTTCATGCGCGCTTCCGGGAGGTTCCCTACGACAATTGCAATTACTTATTACTACTTTATTTATGCTTATTTATTCAAAGTAAAATTTAAAAGCAAACTGAATTCGTAACACAATTATGCACTTCAGTTTTATTTGTTTGTTTGTTAAATTGCAAAATGTTATGTTTATGTTCGTTAATAAGACGAAAATAAATGTAGATAAATATTAATTAAATCCAAGAAACGAGTGGCTCAATTAGTTTTCGTGATGAAAATTTGATTCTGGTTTAAAATAATTCGGAATTTTCAGAAACGTTTACCTACATTCGCCTTGGCGATTTATTGGTGACAAATGCACTGTCATAAAATAAAATTCAGCTGGCTCAGTTTCGTTCCTCGTACTTTATTATTTGTTTTTATTATTATTATCATGCTGTCATAAATTCACAGATGCTTATATTAGGGAGGGGGTTAGAATGAAAGACGAAGTGCTGAATAATAGTTTTTGAGAAAATTCAGTCCGAGCGAGTGCGTTTGTATTTTATAAAAGACTGGGGGTTAAAATAAATTTTTAAAAACATTAATAGGCTTAGTATTATTTATCAAGTTTACGTAGTGTGTAGTTTGTTTTGTGTTAGTTTAATTCGTGTAAATATCTGTATACATAACTTCGAAATAATTTTCCAATAGTAACAAATAACTGGATACGACGTGCCGAATTATGTGTCAATACCGCAGGACAACATTTTGAACATTTATTGTAATTACAAATACCAGTGCCAATAGCAAGAAGTGAACTTTACTAAAATTCTAAGGTCATAATGAATGGACAAGTATGACAACACGTTTGATATGCATTTTGTGCCGTACTGTACATTTTTCTTATTTCGCATATTGCTAACCATAGACGTACAGTTTCAATTCTTAAATTACGATCTGTTAAATTTAATTTAATACAACAATGATTGTTACATTGTACCTACTTCCTTAAGAAGGCTGCAATTTATTTTTTCATAAGCTGCACAAACACCGTGATATGAACAAAGTTAAAGTACAAACTTTTTAAGTAAATAAGTTAAAAGTTTGCGTTTAAAGTACAAATTATGACTAAGTGTGTTGATTATGTCGTCTCTTTAATAAGCTATTAAAAGAATTGCTGAACAAGCGAAAAATAAATATCATGTAACGCAACGAAAAACGCATTTCGCTCTGCCAGTAATTGTCGGTGAAACACAGATGGACATAAAAAAAATTGCCGAAGACGCGCGCGCGGCATGTGAGACGTTGACCTAATTCTTTCAAACGTAAATAAAAAAATTATTGCAGTTTTTGCTTTTTATTGAAGGGGATTGCCTCAACAAATCATAGAGTAAGCAGAGGTTTCAAAACAAAGGAACTGCACGTACTAGTGCTAGGTCAGTTTTTCATTTTTGAGCAATACCGCTTAGATTTGGATAATCAATCTCTTTTATAATTAGATATCTACAGTTAATTAAAGACATAGGTTTTGAGACACCTGTATACTGTAGATATAGCATTTGTTGGTAACACAAAGTGGAGATTCTAAAGCCCTTCTCTGGCAGCCTTTCGAAACAATTTTTGAACTCTGCTTATAGTCGCAGTTGTCCTGTCAATGCTTCCGTTCTGTTTTAGACAATGCTTGATTACGTCTCTGATACGATAGCTTTTACCCAGCATTTCGTAGGCCTCGGTAGCAACCCTTGATAGTTATCAGTGCAACATTGTGTGATGCTATGCTAGTCTAAATGGGTGTGGCACATATTTTAACGATTTTCGACTTTGTCAAACGGCCCAAATGATGAAGCAATTGTACCCAATTTGGTAACTTCTTTAAACATCCTGAAATCTAAATCCCTTGCCCCTGGAAGTCTTTATCATTTAGTACCTCCCCCAATCCAAAATATGTTCGCTTTTTCTTCTCGCTCAGTATTTCGTGTGTTTTAAAGCGCTGGGGCCCAATTAGGTACAGCACGGAATTGACTTTCGACTGTCGAACGTTGCAAATGATCCTGGAGAAGGTTGGATTCAACAAAAGTTCAATACTTTTCATCTCTTACTGCTCAAGGTGTTCTATGAATCCTCTTTGGTCCTACCTCCTTCTGCTTGAGTTGAGAATCTTTGAATTTAGTTTTAAATAATCTGGTCGTTAAACGTACGACGTAAAAAAAAACTTTTGATATAAGGTCGGTCTCTGCTCAGCTGACATTAGATTACCATTTACATTACATTTTCAAGACATACTGTGAATGGGACTGACTTGAAATTTCTTTTCTTTTCATTGAATGACTGACTGTTCAATTCAAGTTGGTTTGGATTTTTTAATAAAAAAAGTGCCTAAGGGGGACGTCTTCTTGAATTAGAAAGACCGAAATAGTAAAAAACGAATCTACCTCCAGATGACATTAGAAATGTAAAATAGACTATTATTAATAATAATTGAAATAAATGTTTGAATAGATATAGAACACCAAATATAAAAAAAAGTAATATTATTGACCCTAATCGACGTTTTAAAACCTCGAAGATTTTTGATAAACTTTGGCAAAATGTAATTATCATACTCTTTTACTATACAGCTTGCGAATGGCTGGTAAGGCCATACCCATACTTTGTTCTGCAGTGCGAAAAGAGGACGACGCTGACATATCATGACTTGTTCTGCTTTAGTTTGTAACCATTCGTTTTTTGAGAAAACAGAACGCTCTTTCTTTGAAAGTCATTATCGACATAAGTCATTACTGTATGTAGAAATGTCATCGTGATAGAAATGTTTGAAAACTTCGAAAATTTTTAATAAACTGTGTAATTATCAAAACTGTCTTACAATACAGTAAGAATGGCCGATAAGGCCATGCCCATATTACCCACCCACTTTTTGTTTTGCAGTGCGAAAGGACGACTTCTTGAATTACAAAGATCAAAATAGTAAAAAGAAATCTGCCAAATAAAATTAGGAATGAAAAATAAGGATATTTTAGGTAAGTAGAAAAAAACCACGTTCGACTTTTCAAGGCTTCCAAAAATTTTAATAAATTTTAGAAAAGTGTAATTGGAGGCGCGTGTTATGTCACAAAATCAAAGCTTTGAGTAAATTAAGATAATTTTTCTTATATGGAATTGTAGTGTAACATAACTCACTCGACATCATCCTTGAATTTATGAAATTTTCGATGATGCTATGAGAGAGGAGGATACACCTTCATCCACGTGAAAATGCAGTTTCTGAAAATTTATAATGTAACACCTTCATCCACTCGCGCTTTCAATTATTATACTCTCTTACTATACAGCTTGCGAGTGGCCGCTAAGGACACACCTATCTTTTCTTCTGTAATGCGAAAGGGAGACGACTTCGTGATTTGAAAATGAAATGTAAAATAGATTGTTATTGTTATTAATAATTGAGATAAATATTCGAATAGATATAAAACATCAAATCGAGTAAACCATGATCGGCGTTTTATGACTTCGAAGGTTTTAATAAACTTTGGAAAAGTGTAATTATTATACCTCTTACTATAGTTTGTTTTTTCTTTTCTATAATACCTGTGTGTGTCAAAAATTCTAAAGTTCCTATTGGAAACCGGCATATAAAAAAAATTGACAATATACAGCTTGCGAATAGCTGCTAAGATCGTATCCAAATGCCAGACGGTCGCCACACCGCGCGACAATTTTCTCACTTGTAATTGTATTGTGCATCCACGTATTGTTCTGCGACGACTTCTTGAATCGAAAAGATCGAAATAGTAAATAAATCTGACGGATAAAATTAGAAATGTAAAATAGATTATTATTAATAATAATTGAGAGAAATGAGCAAGATTTTTCATAAACTTTTGAAAGGTGTAGTTTTACACTATCTTACTATACAGCTTGCGAATGGCGGCTAAGGCCATAGCCATATTTTGTTCTGCAATGCCACAAGTGACGAGTTTTTCTTGATCTGAAGGAATCAAAATAATTTTAAAAGAATAAAATAAATTATTATTAATAATAATTTAGATAAATGTTTGAATAGGTATGTAAAACCAAATATTTAAAAAGAAATTGACCTTTATCGACGTTTTAAGACTTCTGAGATTTTTAACAAATTTTAGAGAGATGTAACTATTATATTCTCTTACTATACAGCTTGCGAATGGCTGACAAGCCTATACCCATACGTTATTCTGCAGTGCGACTTCTTCTTGAATTGAAAAGATCAAAACAGTAAAAAAATCTGCCAGATTAGCAACATAAAATAGATTATTAATAATAATAGAGAAAAGTGTTTGAATAGATATGAAATACCAAATAGAAAAAAAAAACATATTCTTGACTATAATTATACTCTTCTACTATACAGCTTGCGGATGGTTGCTAAGGCTGTACCCATACTTTGTTCTGCACTGCGAAAATGAGTCGACGAAGACGATGCTTTCAAATCATGACTTGTTTTGCTTTAATTTGGGTAAAGAACTTGATCTGTGCGTGGCCCATTCGTTGTTTCAGAACAAAAAAAAATCGGATAATTCGAAGAATACATAGAACGCTCTTTCTTTGAAAGTCATTATTGGCTTAAATCGTTAGTGCATGTAGAAATGTCATCATCATCATAATCAGCAATACAAGCTTTGAAGGCTCATGACTTTATTACAAAACTTTTTTGTCTCTCGCCAGTACTATCCAGCAGTGTTGCCAATTCATGGGAATTTTCCCGATTCGAAGTAATTTTTATGCAATAAGGAAAATTTTTGAAGACAGTAATGCATGGAAATAGCTTCCAATTGCAATTCGAGGGAAAAACAAATAAAAAATCAAATTTTCATCAAAATGTGAGGGAAAAATGACGCTGCTTTCCACTTCCTAACTCCTTTGGGAACTGGAGGCCTTTCATGGGCTGCTTGTACGTCACATATGGTCTTTCTCTTCAACCTTTGCCTTCTCTAGCCCAAGTCAATACTTGTTTAATTGCTCTTTCTTCTTCCAACTGTGACGTATGACCGAACCATCTGAATCCTTCCCAGATTTCTAAGCTTACTTTTTCTTTCTGATTTGTTTTACAAATCTGACCATCACAAATTACTTTTGACCTTAAGAACAAAAAAGGGATGGCTTCTTAAACCGATTGACGTTTGAATTAATGACAGTAATTGTCAAACAGTATGTTGATTACAACCTAGGGCGTACTTTTTAATTCACCATTTTGATGTGATGGATGTAGAAAGTGATTTAAAAGATTGAACAGAAATCCTTCTCTGTTAGATTGTAATCGAGTTAGGCGATGTCAATATGTCGCCCAACAACTGAAATTAATAATTACAAACTAGATTTGAGCTTAAACGAAACAGTTTTAAATAAAGGAGATTGTGTTTTAGCGAAAGCAAAGAAGTTCAAATCGCAACTTAAGACCATGTGTATTTCTCGGAAAATTTCCGTTCTTATCACGGCCGGCACCGCTATGAAACCGTTTAATTCAACAATTTACAAAACTTTCACGTACTTAGTGACTGGAGGCGAGTTTAATTACACCTTGCGTGTGCGTTCTGGCAAAAATAGTGATAATTATATCCATGTGCCATCCGTCGGTGGATATTTCGCGCTTAGAAGCTTCGCGCGGGACAGAAATATTCAAATATTGACTCAAGTGACGATAGCCACCACTTACAAAACTTGATAAGAAATGCTCTAGTTCCGTGAGTTTTAACATCATTTCACTGCGTGACCTTCATTTTCTTCCCAAAAACATTTTTTTTCAATGTGCTGTGAACTGATACATACTGCGTTAAATCTGAATTGGCAAATTTCAGTTCGAAATTATTGTTAAAGACAACAAAGTACCCCAAGCCTTTTGTATTTCCCTAGAGCTTACAGGTGCATGCGTTTTCAAAACAAATCATCACTTTTTAAGTAACAAAGATCAAGGCCGTCTTTTCTTTTATTTTAGGAAAAGAATGAAAATATAAACGTACGTGCGGTACAGCAGGATGACTTGAAGATACCTGATGTTTCTACGGTTCAGCCGAGGAAGCCCGCGTCGGGCGGGTGTGTTCGCATTGATTCTGCTGTGTGCAGGGGCATTATTAATGCGGATCTTATGCTACACGAAAGAAGAAGGATCGGTCGTAGTTGTTACTCATGACAAGTACGTGGCAGGTCCTGACGGCAGAACCTACGAATACAACAGGAACATGCCCCTTATTTTTATCGGGGGAGTACCCAGGTCGGGAACGACGCTTATGAGAGCCATGCTCGATGCGCATCCCGACATCAGGTTAGTTGATATTTATTACCGCTGTAGAATATTAATTTTAATTTAACACCTGTGTTTGAATATGAAATTTCGACAACTAAGCACTGCAGTAATATGCGCACGAAACGTCATGGGATTTCCAGTGGAAGCGGCAATTTGTGAATGTACGCTAATAGCCTCTTTGCATGTTTTTCGTTTAAAGACGACTGGAAAGGAAAAGAAGGAAAGTTTTTTGCACCCAATATATCCAAAACGCGATTAATCTTCAGAAACGAAATTTCCTCTTTGATTCAATGAGAAATAAATTGATTTCTTTTAAGAATAATTAAACTCAAGGCTTTTAGGAAAATACTTTGTTCACTTATCGTGTTTTATCTGGAACTTATTTAATTTCCTGTCTGCTCCAGGTGCGGCCAGGAAACCCGAGTAATTCCTCGCTTATTACAAATGCGTTACCATTGGCTGAAGCATTCAAAAGAGAACATGCGACTGGAGCAAGCGGGAATTACCAAACCTGTACTCGATTCAGCTATTGCCGCCTTCATCTTGGAAGTGATCGCCAAACATGGGGAACCGGCGCCTCGGTTGTGCAACAAAGACCCATTGACTATAAAAATGGGAACGTACGTGATGGAGCTGTTTCCGAATGCCAAGTTCATTTTCATGTTGCGGGACGGCAGGGCGACGGTACACTCCATCATATCAAGAAAAGTCACGATCACCGGCTTCGACTTGACCAGTTACAGACAGTGCCTAAAAAAGTGGAACACCGCGATCGAGTCGATGAACGAGCAGTGCAAAGAACTAGGTAGCGATAAATGTTTGCGAGTTCCTTACGAGCAGCTAGTGCTTCATCCGCGAAACTGGATGGACAAAGTTTTAAAGTTTCTAAATATAACTTGGGATGAGTCGGTGTTACATCACGAGGACTTCATTAATAACGGAATTGAATTAAGCAAGTGAGTATTTCTGTTTTGATAAACATAAACAAACCAGTCATCATAAAACCATATATTTTATTCAAAGATAAAAACGTCTGCGTTCGTAAATAAATGTGAATGAATTTACATATTTAAATTTGCTACATTAATAACGGATGGAAAAAAGATTAGACAAATGTTCAAATCAGTACAAATTATTTTTCCTTTGAAAATGGGCTATGCAGTAACAATTTTAAGAGTACGTAATAGGTTTAGGTTGTAATGAACGTAGTCCATTTTGTGTGAACTGCTGCGTGCAACTGTTTCAAATATTTTAATATCAATTTTTAGCAATTTTCATTTAGCCTGCAGAAATATTATTACTCCTGCAGGCTATGCTGTTGCTGTGTAAAATATCAAGTTTGATTAAATTTGATGACTTCAAACTTTCCAGAGATGACTGATAGCGTTGCCAATACTGAGCATAATTAAGTCGACTTTGATCTCTTCTAATTCTATGCTTATTTTTATGTAATTTTTTTTTACTCCAAATAGCGTCTCTAAGAGGATGATGAAATTTACGAACTGTTAAAAATTACCTGTATATTCAATAATCTTTACGCCGTGCTTTCAAATGAATTCCTGATTAAAGTAAACTAATAATAATAATAATTTATTAGGTCCCAAGTACATACATATACAGCCTTGGCCAAAAGTATTAGGCACCCTTAATTTTCTAATTTATCTCCGAAAATATTACTCAGAAATCTTTAGAATTTTATTATCATATAGTCGGCAACAATAAACGATCATTTAAATAATGCAGAGTACTTTACAGCGGTTGTAAAACATGTGGCAGGTGATAGTTCGCATTTGTGGTACAGTGAACAGGTCAGTCTTGTATAAGCGCTTGTAGTAAGAAGATCTTTCCAGTATAATGTTTATTTCATTACGATTTTGAATATCATCATTTTTGCTGTAAAAAGTGCCTAACAAGAACCAACTTAGTGAGCATTTACGTTTGCGAATTCAGTTCTTGCACGAACAAGGCAACACACAGACAGAAATAGCCAAAAGTATTAAACGTTCGCGTTGTGCGGTGCAATCTGCCTTGAAACATTACGCGGATACTGGATCACATGCGAACCGAATAAGATCAGGTAGAAAACGGATAACTTCGGACCGTGAGGATCGAAATTTAATTCGAGAGTCGCTTAAAAATCGAAAGAAAACTTCCTCCGAGCTCGCTGCCAGTTTATCCGAGGAAATCGGAAGACCGATCAGTGCCAGAACGACCAGAAGAACACTTAATGAAACTGGCGTGAAAGGCTGTAAAGCAAGAACGAAGCCTTGGCTTTCAGAAAAAAGTAAAAAGTCTCGTTTGGAATGGAGATAAAATACCATTACTTTACAATGAAGGAATGGGCAAATGTGGTCCGACGAATCAAATTTTGAAATAATATTTGCTTTATATCACTTGTAATTTTGAATTCATTTGCATCTTCTACACTTCGCCAGTAAAAAGTTATACGGTGTGTTTAAAATCTACGTTTTTTAAATTAATTGTAAAGTATTCGGAACTTCTGGTGTTGCTTACGTGAGGCGGAGAATCGGTGAAGAATACCTTCCGGAATGCGGGTTCCAACAGTGAAACACGGGGGAGACAGTGTAATGATCTGGGATTGTATGACAGCCGACAGTGTAGGCGAAATGTTTGTGAAGGTCGAATGAACTCCCACACTTACATAAACATATTGGAAACGACATTGCGACAATCATTTTCCAAGATGTTTGGTGATACAAATATGGAAGAAATGCTGTATCAACAAGATAATGCACCCAAACCTCCCCAAAAACAAATTCCATACCTCAACCGACTATCCTCTTGTGCAAAATGCAGACAGTGTAATTGATCAGCATTTAGAATTTTCTTTAAATTTCGAAATAAGAATATTAAAGTGTTTAATTTGTTTATCAACTTATGAAAATGATTCTTCCAATTTAAGGCCTCATCAATAACCGAACCTAGAAAGCAGGTTTCACTTACTGCCTCGATAGAAGTGTTATATCTAAATTTAAGGTAACCTTGGGTATATCTCACTGTCTGTTATGTAAAACAATAAAATCAATCTTACTAGAGTTAAGGAAGAGATTATTACTAGAAAACATGAACATAAGTCAGCTAAGAAATTATTCCACTTAGAAGTTGTCTGGGAGAGATTTCCATCAGGTATAATGCACAGAATTGCTAATATTAGATAAATCGCTTGTATACAGGCTGTTTCCAAAATAAGTGCAGAAATTTTAACCACGGTACCCTAACAGCACAAACAGCACGAAAAAATACAAAAAAATCATATAACAAAAAGAAAATTCCTTTATCTGTCCCTTATTCGGCGCTCATGAAATAACAGAAAGCTTACGAAACCTGCTTCGCTGATCGTAGTCAGTAAACATCGAGGGAATAACTAATATGCAAAGCACACTCATTAAACATCATCTGTGTGGAGGATCACATTCAAACAAACGTTCACTATCGGTATTTAGAAATGTTTATAACAATTATTCGAAGTGGCGTCCATCATTAGCGACACACAAGCGAGTTCGGCGAAGAAGCGATTCTTGTATTCGTTTTAGCATGTCAGGATTAGCGCGAATACTGTCGGCGGCGTTATGAATACTCACTGTCAACTCATTTAATGTGTTTATAGGGGCGGTATACACTATTTGCTTCAGGTGACCCCATAAAACGAAATTATTTAGATCAGGAGATTGGGCAGACCACGACATGGGTCCATTTCGACCAATCCATTTTCCTGGAAAATGTGCATTAAGCCAGGTTCTAACAGGAACAATATTGTGTGGTGGAGCGCCATCGTGCATGAACCAGGTGTTTCGTAACACATTCAACGATAATCCATCCAAAAAAAATTTCAACGGTGTTCCGCAAAAAATGTAAATAGGCAGCACCTGTTAAACGAGGTGATAATATAAAAGGCTCTACAAGTTGATCACCCAAAATTCCTGCCCACACATTGACGTTGAAACGCTGCTGTGAATGAGCTTCACGTACAGCATGAAGATTTTCTTCTGACCATACATGTGTATTGTGCGGATTAAAAATGCCGTCAGGAGTAAAAGTGGCCTGTGGTCATAAAATTTTGAAAAAAATTGGATGTTCTGCATGTTGTTCCAGTAACCACTCGCAAAAGGTACGCCGACGTTCGGAATCTTCCAGGAGTAATTTTTGTACACGTTGAACATGGTAGGGATGCAAACATCCTGCAGACAACCTTAGCTGAAACACCCATTCTGGTTGCCAAGCGACGTACACTTATTTCCGGATTTTCTGCAACAACGTCCAAAATTTCTGGTTCCAGTTCCAGAATAGCTGCATCATCGTCCTCGGTTTACACCTTGCGGTCGAAACGTTCCGTAATCGCGTAAATGCTGCACGTCAGCTGTAAATGTTCTTGCAGTGGGAAGTTCTCGGTTCGGAAATTTGTTTGCATAAAGCCGCCGCGCGCCGTGCTTTTTCAGCATTTCCTCGAACTTCGCCGTAGATGAGTAGCATATCTGCTCTCTCGCCGTTCGTGAATTGCGGCATTTTAGCTTTAACTCGAACAACCACTGTTCACAAACTAAACTTTTGATCCCAACGGATACGGAGCAATAAATTGTGTGTCATAATCATAAAAAAATGAAGCAAATTCTTTCGCTCTTTATAATATTAGCAGGACCTTCATCAAAACCGTAAGACTTCTTAGTTTTAATCTTAGATCTGATAATAGGTACCACCTCTTCAACGGAATAATAACTCAAAAACATTGACGACAAACCAGAAATGTCTTTAAAATCGGTCACTACGGTGCCTTAGGTTTTATAATGTTGTTTGTTATATTAATAGCTGCTTCGATGAAATAGTCATTGAAGGATTCAGTAACTATTGAATCTTCATAATACTGATCGTCAGTTTCAATATTTATGTTTTTTTAAGTTGGCGACACTGTAACGAAAGTTTCCTTTTACATCAAAAATTCCCTCCTTATACTCAAACAAAAATTAAAAGTACGTGATACAAACCTACGATTTATAAAATAAATATTCAACGTTCAAAAACTAAACCTAGCCAGACAACAACTAATAGCATTTTCAGGGCCGCAGCTAAAGGGGCGCCAAGGGAGACTAAGAAATTATTATTTTTCTTTATTGTGATCATTCGACTGTCACTTTTCTTGCTGTTTTTCTTCTCCCATAACTTAGCTTTTCACAAGCGAAGGTCGATTGTTTTTCTTCGCCGACAACTGTCGAGTTTTTCTTTACCGACAACCGTTAATTATTTTTCTTCGATTATTAATTGTTTTACTTTTCGAATGACTATCAATTGTTTTCCTTCACGAGCCAATTGTTTTTCTCCACCAACGACTCTCAGTTATTAAAAATTGTTTTCCTTTACGAACCACTGTCGATTAGTTTTCTTTACGAACGATTGTCAATCGATTTTCTTCTCTTGTTTTTCTTTGTGAATTTTTTTATTGCTTTCTTTTACGAACGACTGTAAATTGTTTTTCTTTACGAACGATTGTCATTTTTTACTCTTCATTCAGTTTTATCTCAAGAGCCTCTTTCGTTCTGTAGACTTTTTTCGCGGACGATTCTCAATTGTTTCTTTTCATAAGCAATTGCCATTGTTTTTCTTTTATTGAAAGTTGTTCTTTCGTCATTGCCTGTTCTCTTTCAATCTTACGTCACGATTTTGTTTTATTTTGCTTATTTATTTAACGAGCGACTATTAATTGCTTTTCTTCATGATTTTCAATTAATTTTCTTCGTGAGTGGTTATCAATTGTTTCTCTTCCTTCTTTCGTCAATTTTTACTTGATGTTTATTTCAAAACTTTCTTTTGTTCTATTTTTATGGACGATTTTTTCTTTTCGCGAATGATTGACAATTGTTTTCCTTGATCAATAATTTTTCTTCACGAGTTGATTGTTTCTCTTCATAATTTTTTCGTCAATTGTTTTACTGTTTCACAAGTCTCTTTTGTTCTTATGTTCTTTTTTTGTGAACAGTTTTCAAGTGCTTTGTTTCGCGATTAATTGTCAATTCAAGGTCGCTCTTACGTTGATTATTCCATGAATCACTCTCATAGCAAAAATACACTCATGTCATTTTTACGCAGAATCGGTCAAGGTAATTCTGGTGCTGGATTATTCCATGAATAAAAATGAAAAAAAATCAGGTCACTCCCATGCTGAATCGTTCCATTAAGGACATCATACCACATGGAATAGAGGAAAAATATTTCCAAGACATACTTATGCTGAGTCATTCCATGGATCATCCTCTCTTAACATAGTAGAATTATTTTCAAGTTATTCTTATGCTGAATCGTTCCGACAAGGTCATTTTTATGTTGAATCATACCCAGTATAACAGATATTTTCAGGCATTTCTTTTGCTGGATCGTTCCACCAAGGTCATTTTTACACTGAATCACTCCATAAACGTCAATTTTAGGCTAAGTCGTTCCATGGAGGTCATTTCTATACTGAATAATTCCATGAAGCGCTCTCTATAACACAGGAATTATATTTTTAGGTCATTCTTACGTTGAGTCCTTCCATCAAGGTCATCCTTACGCTGAATCTCACCACAAGTAACAGAAGAAAAATATTTTCAGTTCATTCTTACGCTGAGTTATTCTATGAATCATTCTCTCTAGAACAAAGTAGAATTATTTTCAAGTCATTCTTATACTGAATCACTCTATCAAGGTCACTTTTATGCTGAATCATTCTCAGTATAATAGAGGAAAGATATTTTCAGGTATTTCTCATGCTGGATGATTCCATCAAGGTCATCTTTAGACTGACTAGAGATAAGGGTTTGTTGAATGTTCATTATGTGAACGGAGGAGCCCTAAATTAAGCCCCAGTCGCCAAAATAAATTTTTTAAGCACCAAGTGCACCTAAAACGTAGCCCAAATGGCTGAATTTCGCCCAATTTGGCAACTCTGCAGGAGAGAAACGTTTAGAAAGTTGGCAACACCGGCGACGCATAATGCAAAAGTGTTGTCAATCGGAGGAAAATTTGTCGCTTTGCGGGAATTTTAAGAACCAAAGAGAAAAATACTACAAAAAACGGTAACTTTCACTGATTTCATTGGATATTGTTTCGAAAAATTATAGTCATCACTCTCAGCTAAAAAGTTAATAAAAAAAGTAATTCTCCTTATCGTTCCTATTGCGATTTCTTTCCACTTATTTCCCAAATTAGAAAAGTTCATTGTCTTTATGTTGCGGAGGGAATTTTTGTAATTTTTTTTTTCAGTTCATAGCGGGAAAAGTGATTATAGGAGGTTGGCAACACTGCTGAGGGAACAGTTGTCAATAACTGTCATTATCTGATCATGACAGCACATAAAAAACATGCAAAGTAAACGCAAAATTAATTAATTCACTTCAAAACAACACTAAAGAATGACCAAAGCTTAAAGCAGATGCTGAAAATTGTGAGCTTCCGCTTGAATGCATAGTACAGTGTTGCCACTACCAAAAAATTCAACGTATCGACTTTGGAAGAAAAACGTACTTACTAGATTATGCCAAAAAAGGTTTAGGTTCAAGGTTTCGGTTTGAATTTTAAGCTCATTTCGCTTAGGGTTTTCTATAATTTGGGTTTTAGGTTTTCAAGGGGGTAACTTTTTAAAAGGGGGAAAGACAAATCAGTACATTAGCATAAAACAAAACTTAAAATAAACAAAATCTTTCACTTTTTGGAATTTGATAGTTAAGGCAGAATGTTGGTGCCTTTCCGGGTCATGAGCAAGCTTCGGGCATTTCGGAGCGTTGCCACGGTTACAAGTACCAATGAAAACTGCCCATTCCTTGCGTAGCCATGACAACGCTTCGAAAGTCCTAAGTTTGGTCATGAGTAATCCTTTTAGTCAGGAGTGTGTTGCCTCATGAGTCATGACCAAAAATGTACCTAAATCCGTGCTTTAATGATAATATCAATTTTACTCCTGGAAACAGTCTTTCAACGCAAACTTGCTGGAACAATGTGAACAATAACAAGTAATTTGGATAGTTCCTTGGGTAAGCTCCCAAAAACTTGCAAATATTGAATTTCCGAGCTATTCTCTTTTGACGATCGTTATATTCTAAAAATCTGTAGGTGTCTGTAGATATAACGAAACCCGCATTGTAAATCGTGAATCACTTGTGTTCCCGTCTAATTTTCTATTATATTTGCGATTGTCGGTTATGTAGAACTTTTAGAAACTCGTGACCTGGCGGCGCAATTAATTCGAATCCAGAGTAATGGCTTAATACACCTTGAACTAGTTCCTGATGGCCTTGCGGTTACAACCGAATTTTATTCACAAGCAATTAAAACCGATGAATTCTCACCGGATAAAACCTGGCTTTAGGGAATAGAAAGCGTGTACTTTTACGACATGAATATGCTCTTCCATACATTTAACGCGTCAAGAAATTCAGAAGTTGGAGGGAACGAAACTGTTGCCTCATCCCCCGCATATTCACCAGACTTTACACCTCCAGGCTATTGTACTCTCCGATCGATGGTGTATTCATTTTTTTTTTTTTTTGAGGCACAAAACCTATTGAAAATATTGACAGGTTCGAAAAACTTGTTAATTGGTAGCTCAGACGTATTTAATTTAATTTAATAATAGAACGACTTCCCTCGCAATACCCATGAAGAAAAACTATGATTATATGACGTAATGGTGAAGTACTGATTAAAAGACAGGGGATTTTATCGCGGTGAAAACGCTTCGTTCAATATTTGCAGGCATTCTATTTACTTTACGCTGTTTTATTAACTTTATCTAAATTACTCCCATCTGATCGTTTATGATAAAAAACGTAAATGTATTTTTAGTGAAAACAAAAAAAAAATACGTGTGTAATGTTACTTTTGGGAATCACAGTATAACTGTGCTCTTGAATATTCTGAAGCAGTGAAGCTTAGATATGTCGTATTTACGTTCATGTAATGTGTGTACACGGAGGAATAAATTACACGTTTAAGGCCGACCGCACATTGAACGCATCACTGGGTAGCAGTGATAAACTCGCAGTTTGTTAAACAGTTTTTGTTAAGAAAACTCAAACGCATAGGTATATAGATTCTGGATTATTTTCTAAACAAGAAACAGGCAAAGGCTGAGGAAAATTGGGTTTCTTCCGCAAAGGAGGCGGCCAAGAGAGTGTAAAAAATCTCTTCTTTCCATGTGTAATGTGTTCCAGCCTACAATGTGTGGTGTTGCGTTTACTCAAATGCGTTACAATTCACAAAATCCTCGGCTGTGCCGTGCTAGCCTGTAATTGCGTTCAATGTGCGGCCGGCCTAAGTCTTCCGATCAGATCAGACACTCGGTTAAAGTTCTTAACATTGTTCTGGTTTTCGAATTAATGTCGGTCTGTCTTGTGTAATAGATATTACGATGTTGATTGCTTGAATTCGTGCAATAATAAACAGAGGAGTTTACGATCATTTTAATGAAAACGTTTGTCGACGATTAAAACTTAAAATAATAAAGAAAGTTCCTCAATTTACTAACAGATGGCGCTGCTACAATTCCTAGATGTATGAAGTAAAGTCGTTTTAGTTCTCAACTTTCGGTGGAAAATTTCAAACTGGAGCCACGTATTAAATGTTGAGAAAAAGAAACACAAAACAAAAATCGGTTTTTGTATTTCTCTTTTTTTTTTGCTATCAGTAGCAAATATAAAATAGAAGAGGTAGAAGAAACCTGGCATAAATTTTGTAACAGACATTTAATGGGCCAAACGTTTTAGCATTTGTTTTCTTCGTCGTTAGTTAAATAAAAGATAAAAGACGAAAATCAAAATTCAGCCGAAGAGAAGTCCTCTCTCGAAGTTAAAAAGAAAGTTCCTCGATGAACTAACAGATGGTGCTGTTAATTACACACTGTTGACGTTCCTAAAGCTACTTTTCCTCGGATCCGTCGCCAAGGTGTCGAGTAACCTTGTGCAGGACATATTTTATTACCCTTTTAAAATTCTGAAGAAATTATTCCTTTACCATTTCACTCAAAAATAAACTGGACAGACAATATTTGCAAATATTAAATTATTACTATTTCCCCGTTTGATAAACGAATCAACGCAGTGTATACAGTACGTGGACGCTGCCTAAGGAGAGTAGGCTATTAGCCGACCGCACACGAACAATCTTATCACGGCGTGTTGTATGCGAACGTAGAATCTAAGCTTGCCTTAATGAAAATAGTGGACACATTGATCACTTATTAGGATTTTTCTTTGAATTTTGAATAATTTTATTGATAAAACTGGTTTTAGAACTTTTAAGACACTTACTTCAATATACGTCAATTTGTTAAGTTTCAAACAAGGCTGATTTGATGGATGCGCGGTGGGCGCAATTCGACTCTATGCTCAAAAAATGGGTCTACCAACAAATGTCTTATTTACAATGTATATACAGGTTGGGAGAATAATTATAACTCGACGTCACGAAATATGATTTCCTCGTTTAGGAGGGCCAAGCAAACCCGTGGGCACTCCGTGGAACGTGGTGCGGGGACGTCCAGTGGAATCAACCGGTAAGTTGGTCGGTGCGACGCTCCCGGGGTGGTATTAGTTGACTCGGCTAGGATGAATCGTTTTGGTCCTGGGCGTCGTGGCGAAGTAGGCGGGCGTCATTTCCGATTTCGCAGCGGGCTGGTCTGATCCGATCCTGGTATCATAGATGCCCGCGGAGATGACAAAGCTCTTGGAATGTCGTACGCTGTCCTGATCTCGTTGAATACTTCCCGGTATAATTCCCGGCGGCGACTTGATTTCCGTGGTGTCGTTGGTGGAATCCGCTTCTGGAGAGACGACTGAGCCTACAGCGTGCAGTGCTCATATTCTTTTCTGGCTGGTCTCCCGGTGACAATGTTAGAGCGATTGGAACTACCCTGACCTTTCGGCAGCAGTGCTAGCTCAGCTTTCGTCCAGTTTGATCTTTCGGCACCAGCGTTGAACGAGTTCTTGGAATGTCGTACGCCGTCCTGATCTCGTTGAATGCCTCCCGGTATAATGTCCGGCAGCGGCGACTTGATTTCCGTCGTGTTGGCTCCGTGGTGACGATGGTGGAATCCGTTTCTGGAGAGACGACCGGACCTACGGCGTGCAGTGCCCGTATTCCCGTACTCTTCTCTAGCTGGTCTCCCGGCGGCGATGTCAGAGCGACTGGAACTACCCTGACCTTTCGGCAGCGGTGCTAGCTCAGCTTTCTTCCAGCCTGACCTTTCAGCGGCAGCGTTAAACGAGCTCTGGTGCAGTACCGTCCTGGCACGCTTTATGTAGGTCCTTAATTATCCGGCAATCCTGGAACGCACGGCCGGGCTCCGCTTCTGACGTCACAGAAATAATTATATAATTTCATTTAGATTATTATGATAAAGATTTTATTTTCTTTAGTGTTTATAATTCCTTTAAGATTTATAGATAATGATGCGCACGTGTACGTGTTTTCGCGCGTTTCTCGCTGACAATTCACCGCCAACTCGGCTAGGATGAAGCGCCTCGGTTCTGGGCGTCGTGGCGAAGTAGGTGGGCGTCCTTTTCGATTTTGAAGTGGGATGGTCTGGTCCAAATCTCGGTACCGTAGATGCCCGCAGAGGTGACGGCGTCAATTGTGACAAAGTTCTTGGAATGTCGTACGCCGTCCTGATCTCGTTGAATGCCTCCCGGTATAATGTCCGGTGGCGGCGACTTAATTTCCGTCGTCTTGACTCCGTGGTGACGATGGTGGAATCCGTTTCTGGAGAGACGACCGGACCTACGGCGTGCAGTCGCCGTACTCCCGTACTCTTCTCTAGCTGGTCTTCCGGTGGCGATGTTAGAGCGACTGGAACTACCGTGACCTTTCGGCAGCAGTGCTAGCTCAGCTTTTGTCCAGTCTGACCTTTCGGCAGCAGCGTTAAACGAGCTCTGGTGCAGTGTCGTCCTGGCTCGCTTTATGTAAGTACTTAATTATCCGACATTCTTGGAACGCACGGCCGGGCTCCGCTTCTGACGTCACAGAAATAGTTATATAATTTCATTTAGATTATTATGATAAAGATTTTATTTTCTTTGGTGTTTATAATTCCTTTAAGATTTATAGATAATGATGCGCACGTGTACGTGTTTTCGCGCGTTTCTCGTTGACAATTCACCGCCAACTCGGCTAGGATGAAGCGCTTCGGTTCTGGGCGTCGTGGCGAAGTAGGTGGGCGTCCTTTTCGATTTTGAAGTGGGGTGGTCTGGTCCAATCTCGGTATCGTAGATGCCCGCAGAGGTGACGGCGGCAATTGTGACAAAGTTCTTGGAATGTCATATGCCGTCCTGATCTCGTTGTATGCCTCCCGGTATAATGTTCAGCGGCAGCGACTTGATTTCCGTCGTGTTGGCTCCGTGGTGACGATGGTGGAATCCACCTCTGCAGAGAAGACCGGGCCTACGGCGTGCAGTGCCCGTACTCCCGTACTCTTCTCTAGCTGGTCTCCCGGTGGCAATGTTAGAGCGACTAGAACTACCGTGACCTTTCGGCAGCAGTGCTAGCTCAGCTTTCGTCCAGTCTGACTTTTCGGCAGCAGCGTTGAACGAGCTCTGGTGCAGTGCCGTCCTGGCACGCTTCATGTAGGTCCATAATTATCCGGCATTCCTGGATTCCGGCCGGGTTCCGCTTCTGACGTCACAGGTTTAATGATGCGCACGTGTTTAATGACGTGCACGTGTTTTTACGCGCTTCTCGGTGACAATTCACCGCCAACTATGAGAAGAAATTTAAGAATAGGCATTTTACTGAAATAAAGTTTACAAAAAAAAAGTTTTTGGAATAATTGTCTTTATTATATTTTAATCTCAAAAGCAATTCGTTTTTAGTTATGTCTACAGACAATTTGGGGCCCCTCTTTTCAGACAGCCTTGTGTGTTGCTCAATCTGCACAACCATCAGTGGCGGGCCTTCTTTTTCTGCTTTGGCCACTTGAAAAATTGGTGATTAGAAGGGGGTACGAAGTATGTATGTTTGACGTAAATGTAGTTGTAAATTAACCTTAAAAAAAAAGCAACACGAACAGAAACAGCTGATTAAACTAATGAGAAACACGCATACGTCTACAAATTGGCCAAGGAACGTTGAAAACACTGGAAGATACTATTTGAAGATTTTGCTAATGCCACCCACGCGAGTAGGGGAACACGTAATCGACGAAAACCAATGACGGTAATCCCCAAATACCCAATTCTCCAAAGCATGAAAAGCAGCTTAAATGTATGTAGTACTCGTTTTGGCGGATAATTTAAAACGGAAGCCGGATATTAAATATTGAAATTACAAAAAAGACGAAAATTGGACTTAATTTTTTGCTTACATTGATTCTTCCGATAGACATGTAATGACGAAGCGCGAAAAGCAAGAGAAATTCTCTGTCGCAGTAAATATAATAATAAGAAAATTCCTCAATTTACTAAGAGATGGCGCTGTTATTTACATACTGCTAAAGTCCTCAATTTACTCGGAGATGACGCTGTTAATTACATACTGCTAAAGTCACCAAATATTCAAAGCACCATAATTCATTAGGTCAATGTAAATCTAAATTTGACTCAAAATGGCGGATAAACGCGCCGAATTTTGACGCCGTGCCTCGTTTCTTACACGTCGACGGATTCTAATTAATCGAACTCCCTTTTTGGATCGATTTTTATAATTTTTAATGCTGCAAGTCGGTATTTTTAATTATTGCAAGATTTTTTTTAATCCGTCTGTTAGGCAGAACCTGTTAAGGCGTTTATTTCGACTCAAAATGGCGGTAATTGCGGTACTTCATCTACTTAGGAATTTTACATACTGTTGAAGCCCCTAAATAGTAATCAAGTGACACTGAATTTAGGAGGAAAATTAAAAAATGAAGCCGAAGACAAATTTTTTCTCGAAGTTATAAAGAAAGTTCCTCAATTAACTAACAGATAGCGCTGATAATTATCCACTATTAGACTCACTATTAGAGTCTTTAATTTGTCCTTTCTTGTAGCATTTTTATTTTCAAATTTTTAAATTACTTGGACACATCCTCTTAAATAGTAAAATGAAAGGAATTTGCTTTAATGAAATATAATTTATAAGGAAATCGGAAAAAAGAGAACAAAAATACTCTTAAGTTAACTGATCTAATGCATGTATTATGTGGGTAGTATTTATGCAACGCCAGAAATCAACTTTCAACAGCTTCATAATTAGAAAGTTGAGGAAAACTGCATTGAAGTTTTCTATACAGTGTCTAACGTAGGATTGCGTGGTGTTAATATTTGCCGGACGTTGTAATACACCCGGTATAGAAGTTTTCGAATAGCAATTATAGTGTGTGAAGGATGTTTTTTTAAACTAAAATCATAAAAAATATTTTGTCACAAAAGTATATCTAAACAATAATTAATGTAATTTTTATTACCGTCGAACGTGGTTACTTTGATACTCGCAGGGGGGTTACTTTGATCGCACAATTCACACATTAAAATTTTTTAATACGTCATATGTAAAAATTAAAATGTGTACTCAATATTAGTAAATCAATGCAAAAAATGTATTGCCCAATTTAAGATAACCACAGTTCAGGAACTGCATTGTTAATGATAGCAATGTAAAAAGTAATATCTTAAAAAATGTAATGTAAGGAAACTCCGTAATCAAATTTAAACATTGGCATATCTATTCAGGTTATGAAAGAGAGGACGAAATTCACGTATGGTGGACTTTTTAATACTTATTCAAATCCTGTAATACAATTGGAAGGATTAAAGACATACTCCATCCGTGCAAAGGATATAGAAGGAAAATCTGACAATTGGGAACCATAATACAATGTTCTGTTTATGTACAACAAAATGCACAGGTGTTCTATTTCTCTCTTACCTATTTCCCCCAATTCACAAAATGGTCTTCATGGCTGGAATAATAGTGACCCACTAAAACAATTCTACTAACAATTATTAATTCAAAGATTATAAGAGTAACCTTAAATTAACAAGTAACTTGAAAAGTAATTTTGGATCGTTTTCTGAGCTTGTGAAACGAGCTGTTGTGATTTCAAATTAAGCCTCAAATGTAATCTCCCATCATTACAACATAATACCAGCGACCTTGACTTCGCTTTTCCATATCTTCAATATGCTGATGAAAATGCTCATCGTGTTCTTCACTAACTGCTCCCAAACTTGATCTAAAATAATCCAAATGGAAAAGCAAAAGGACTGAATCTAATTTTGAACAATCACTCAATCGTTATCAGTCAGTTTGTCTTCCAAAACGTTGTCGTATTCTTCTCTTAAATGGCAGTGGTATGGAAGGGTGCACGTTTCCATTGTTCGGTAATATTTCTTTAATACATACATAATTTCATACGGAAACTGTATTGGAATGGGTAATTCAGCATTAAATGGAACCGGAAACGTTGTTGTAGCAATAATTGAGTAAACCACAATGTCGCTTGCGCCGGGCATTATACCGGGAGGTATTCAACGAGATCAGGTTGACGTACGACATTCCAAGAGCTTTGTCATGATTGCTGCCGTCACCTATAGTACTGGGATTAGACCAGCCCGCTGTGAAATCAGAAACGACGCCCGCTTACTTCGCGATTCGTGCTAGCCAACTAATACCATTCCGGGAACGTCGTACCGACCAACTTACCGGTTGACATCTTTTCGTTTTTTGAAGTGTGAATTGTTAATAAGAATTGCATAATAGTTCTTAGGTTCTCTTCAAATTCTAAGAATTACAAAAGGCATTACCTTTCAGTTACTGCGCAAACATAGCAAAATGGATCTGGAGATAACTTGGCAAGACAGAATTGAATAAAATTAACGTAAAATCTTACGTAAAGCAGAAAAATGGCAGTTTCTGTTAACGTACCGATATGAGAACAAGAAAAATCGCCTACCACGTTTCAGCTGTTACACAGTGTTATTTCAGTTGGCCTTGTTCTCGAAAAAATTATTCTTTGCTTAAGATTCAGAACCCTCTTTCGGTACGTGCCGATTGTAAATGTAGTTAATTTAGAGGTGTACCACAAACAAGTTAAAAACGGATTGTTACAATTAATTGTAACGAACGGTGCCGCCAACTAATAATAATTAATACCTTTGCTCCATTTGGTTACCTTGTTTTCATTGAGAGATTTGATCCCCGATACGACCTATCAATAAAATGTGGGACAACCTGTACATCGCCGGCGGGAGTATTGATGTGTGACGGTTCGCAGTGAGTTGTTCCGTGTTCTGCTCGATGCGCATTATTAAAATTTCACTCCTACTCGATTTTTTCGTTCACTTCTTCGCTTCTTCATTATTCGCTCCTTCGGCAAACAAATAATTATGTTTTCCAATTTTTATGCGTTAATTAAAGTTCTAGTCTAACTGACGCTAATTGAATTACCGCCTAAATTTAATAAAGGTATTAAATCGCCTTAATTAATACACTTAGTATTTTTTTATTTTTCCTCTTGAACCGGGTAGTACGTTTTCTCTTGTTTGGAGTTTGTAGCTATTCACACATCCTCTCTTTAATATGATTCAGGAAACTCAAACAATTTGAAATGAAATTCTGATTTGACTTCGCGTTAACGAGCTATTCAAGAAAACGGAAATCGGCTGAATTAATTTTTATTTGTAATAAGTTAATTAATTATAGTAGTAATACCCACATCTAATATTTGCAAGAGAAGTTCAAATATAGGTTTCCTCCTATGAATATCAACGCAAATATGAGCACCAGGCAGCTTGGAAGTACGAAGGCACTCTAGCATGTGTCGTTGATTAATTTCGCAGCAGCACGAACGCGAGCTTCGTCTTCCGCAACAGCTTTGAAGTAAACGTTTTCTTTAATAAAATCTCAAAGAAATTAGATAAATATGAATTTGTCATTTAAGAAATTAAATAAAAAATAGTTTACTTGGTTTCTTTTAACTCGTTAGCGAAGGAACTTATCGATTTAATTTTCTTGAGACGGCCGATATAAAGCAAACAGGTTTCGATTTGCTAATTTTCAAATTAATTAATGAAATTTATAATTAAGGAACACTTTTTATTCGCCTAACTAATTTTAATTCGTACCTTTATGATATGTACACTCGTGACCGTTAAAATAGTTACCCCTGCAAGCTAACCTCGCCCTTATTGACCTGAAACGGAAACAATTGACAATCGTTACAATTGACACGTCTAAGCGGTCTACTGTACTCGATGACCCGCTGGTGCTGTGCTTCGTAAAGATTTCATAAATGTTATCATTTTTTTGTCCACAACCCACGACTACTCAATACTTGTGTTTGTTCAAGGATAATGCTATCCATAATTCACGACCAGCAGTGAATAATCATTATTCACGGTATCATGGTAACCATCAGATGCTTATGTTCTACAATGAAGTAAAATAATTTAAAAAATATTCAAAGACTGACGTTTTGCCCACTCGCAAATGTTTATAGTCCTACCACTTCGTTTAACATATAGTCCTACCATATGGTTTTATTAGCGTTGCTATTTAAATCGTAATTTAAAATTCTACGTATTTGTAGTCGTGACCAAAGTATAGTATACCACTCATTACCTATTATTACCGAGGATAATTGCAAAATTCGCTCACTACGTTCGCTCGTGTTGCAAATATCCTTTATTTCATTAATTTTTATTTTATTTTATGAAAAGAAACTAATCTAAGCAAGAATTATTTTCATGCTTCTCGTTAAATCATTTTTTTTTTTATCTAAGGTGTCATTTATTTATTGCAATCGTCTTTTGTTAATTTTTTTTTAATTTCGTTTTTCGTTTTTGTTTTATTATTTATTTACTTAAAGAAAATAGACCATTTTAAGCAAAAACGATTCTCATGCCTCTCGTTAAATCGAATATATTTTTTTTAAATAACATTTACAGACTGCGATCGTCTTTTGTTTATGTTTCATTTTTTTGCTGTTTTTATTTCATGATCTGTTTGTTTTTTCATTTTTTCTTTTTGTTTCTCTCGTTAAATTATATATTTTTTATAATAATATATACTGCGATCGTCTTTTGTTTTTTCCTTCTGTTTCGTGCCTGTTTTAATTACATTATTTTTTATTTTATTCGTCGAAAAGAAACCAATCTAGACAAAGACGATTTTCAGGCTTGTCGTTAAATCGCATTTTTTTAAATTAACTGTCATTTATTTATTGCATCGTTTTTTGTTTATGTTTCACTTTTTTTGCTGTTTTTATTTCATGTTTATTTTTTTTTTTTTTTCATTTTTCGTTTTTGTTTCATTATTTTGCTTAAAGAAAATAAATCAATTTTAAGCAAAGACGATTTTCGTGCCTCTCGTTAAATCATATATATTTTTTTTAAATAACATTTACAGACTGCGATCGTCTTTTGTTTTTTTTTTTCTTCTACTGTTTCGTGTTCTGTTTTAATTACATTATTTTTTTATTTTATTTGTCGAAAAGGAACCAATCTAGACGAAGGCGATTTTTACGCTTCTCATTAAATCACATTTTTTTTAAATTAACTGTCATTTATTTATTGCAATGGTTTATGTTTCACTTTTTTCGCTGTTTTTATTTCATGTTTTGTTTTCTTTTTTTTTTCATTTTTCGTTTTTGTTTCTTTATTTTATTCAAAGAAAATAAATCAATTTTAAGCAAAGACGATTTTCGTGTCTCTCCTTAAATCATATATTTTTTTAAAATAACATTTATATACTGCGATTGTCTTTTGTTTTGTTTTTTCTGTTTCGTGTCCTGTTTTATTATTTTTATTATTTATTATTATTTATTATTTATTATTATTTATTATTTATTATTTTATTTTTTTTTTTTTTCTTCTACTGTTTCGTGTTCTGTTTTAATTACATTATTTTTTTATTTTATTTGTCGAATCTAGACGAAAGCGATTTTCACGCTTGTCGTTAAATAGCATTTTTTTAAATTAACTCTCATTTGTTTACTGCAATCGTCTTTTGTTTATGTTTCACTTTTTTTTGCTGTTTTTGTTTCATACTCTGTTTTATTTTTCTCATTTTTCGTTTTTGTTTCATTATTTTACTTAAAGAAAATAAATCAATTTTAAGCAAAGACGATTTTCGTGCCTCTCCTTAAATCATATATTTTTTTTTAAATAACGTGTATGTACTGCGATTGTCTTTTGTTTTTTTTTCTGTTTCGTGTTCTGTTTTAATTACATTATTGTTTATTTTATTTGTCCAAAATCTAGACAAAGGCGATTTTCTCGCTTGTCGTTAAATCGCATTTTTTTCATTAACTGTCATTTATTTACTGCAATCTCTTTTGTTTATGTTTCACTTTTTCCGCTGTTTTTATTTCATGTTTTGTTTTTTTTTTTTTTTCATTTTTCGTTTTTGTTTCATTATTTTATTTAAAGAAAATAAATCAATTTTAAGCAAAGACGATTTTCGCGCCTCTCCTTAAATCATATATATTTTTTAAATAACATTTATATACTGCGATCGTCTTTTGTTTTTTTTTTTCTGTTTCGTGTCCTGTTTTAATTACATTATTTTTTATTTTATTTGTTGGAAAGAAACCAATCTAGACGAAGGCGATTTTCATGCTTTTCGTTAAATCGCATTTTTTTTTAAATTAACTGTCATTTATTTACTGCAATCGTCTTTTGTTTATGTTTCACTTTTTTTGCTGTTTTTATTTCATGTTCTGTTTTTTTTTAATTTCATTTTTCGTTTTTGTTTCATTATTTTACTTAAAGAAAATAAATCAGTTTTAAGCAAAGACGATTTATTTATTTATTTCTTTCTAATCACATACCTACCTATGTTTAACTTTTATTTACTGCGTTCGTCTTTTGTTATTTATTTATTTTTTGTATCGCACACTGTTTTAATTTAATTATTTTTTTTAGTTTGATTTAAAGAAAAAAGAAACGAATTTAAACAAAGGCGATTTCCTTTCGATTCTTTTGCTTTCAGTGAATCGCCATTTGCATTGATCATATTTGCCGATCGTCTTGTAAATACGCGAAACTATCGAAAATAGCAAAAACTAATAAAACAAAAGACGAACAAAACTTTAAAAAAAAATCTCTTTCTAATTTGTTTTTATTTAATCATTCTGGGTTCAGAGTATCTTTCCATTCGTGATTTAAATCGTGTCGTATTTCGTTTCTTTTTATATCCATCTTATTGTTCACTTCGATCGTCTTTTGTTTTTATTTCATTTGCAGAAACAAAAAGAACAAACAATTTCCTTTCGCTTTCGTGTTTTTAATGAGTCGTCACTTGTTCGTTTGCGTTGTGCATATTTGCAGATAGCTGATCGTCTTTTGTTTTCTCCATTTTCTCACCACACTACAGAAAGAAAATAATTTTATTACGTTTACGTATTACGTTTAACAGTTGGAAACAGGCATCTTGAGTTGTTTCTTTTGCGAGACGTAATTATTAGTAATTTCAGAAATAACGAGACGTAATTATTAGTAATTTCTAAAATAACAGGAATTCTTTTACGAGACGTAATTTCTAAAATAATAAGAAATTGCGTCTGTATTAAGTACCATCCCAAGAGTTACGTGTCTTTCGAGTCGTAACGATTTACTTGGCCAACAGTGTACATTGTGTTCAACTGTAATTGAATGTGCTGCTCTAGAAATTATTATTGATATCATCCTTGTTGATGAATGAATAAATGATTAATAATATTTCGGAAGCAAACCTCCATTCATAGTTGATCACAATGTATTTTACCAATAGTGAACGAATTTAGACATAGTCGGATGTTATTTAAATACAATTTGTTTTAGCTTACAATTGTTGTAGTCCTGGCCTGGATAGCCGTGGATGTAAACATTTTTTTTAATTAATTATTGTGTCAAATTGCAATTGAAACATGAAATACGTAAACAAGAACGTATTTGTTATTCAATATTTGAGACGTCAATTCAACGATGCGAAGTAACAATCGTCATTCATGTTTGATTCCACAGCCACCCAGGATTACAATCATTGTTGGACACAGTTACTTTCATAAAATGAAATTTGAAATGCTACAGTACATACAAATTGAATTAAGCAAATAATATCTACTTATTATTACTGAAATTAAATAATTATAAAGTGTTTGATTATTATAAGAGGAAATAATTGAATAGGCTTCCGGTTGGAACCGCGTCACGACTGCTTCTACTGCTGACGTTTCGTTCTCCATTGTAAAAGAACTTCCTCAGGGCTGCTGCTGCTGCTGGCAGTGTTGCTGCCGCTGGTGGTATTGCTGTTACCTCTCGTTAGTCGATGAGACTGAGTAGGTATATCCGGTCTCGTGGTATTTATAGGTATGGATCGGAACGGTGAGCGGGGATTGGTTTCGTATTCCAAAGTGAAACGAACGTCAGGATGTTGGGAATTTAGGTGTTCAAAGAAGTTGTTCCTTACCGTGCGGGAAATTGCAAAAATATCATCAACATACCTGAACCAACACTTGGGTTTAAGGGAGAAAGAACAAAGAGGTTGTTGTTCGAATGCCTCCGTTGGGGAGAGAGGAGAATCCATGGCTGTGCCTGATACCTGTTCGTAATATTGATCACGGAACATGAAATAAGTTGAGGTTAAACAATATTCCATTAAGGGAATTAAGTCTTTAAGGGTTGATTAAAGGCTCTGAACAGGTGCTGGATGATTATAACGGTGTCGGGAATAGGGACTTTGGTGAAAAGAAATTGTACATCGAAGCTGACCAGAATGTCCTGGGGGTCTAAGGATATCTCGTGAATTTTTTGGACGAAGTGCCGGGAATTGAGGATGAATTTTTTCACTTTTCACTTTTCCCTGGAAAAGGTTTGAAGGTGGGTGCTAGAAATTTGGAGACTTTGTAAGTTGGTGACTTGATTGCGCTGATTATGGGACGTAAAGGTGTATCAAGTTTGTGGATTTTAGGGAGACCATAAAGTCTGGGTATTCTGAAGTCATGGGGATCAAGATTTTTGTGTTTCTGGAAGGATAGAAGAAGATTTTATTAAAGTCGTTACGGTACGTCCTATACGTGAGATCGGATTGCGTCGCAAGGGTTGGTAAAGAGGATCCTCTAATAGGGTATTGATTTTCTGGTCGTATTGTACACAGTCCTTTGTCTGCGGAGAGTATGACTATGTTTGGGTTAGTTTTCAGGGTTTTGAGAACTTCAAATTCAGTTTTTGTACACTTTGGTTGAGGGTGTTTGACTGTTTTTAGAATTTTCGTGATGAATAGGGTCAGCAATGTGGGAAGGAAGTTTGATAAGGGCAGATTCAACTCCAGTTATGATGTCATCAATGGGTATCGTTTTTGGGGTGATGGCGAACTTTGGGCCTTTGGAAAGGACGGAGATTTCGTTTTCGGTTAAGGGATAGCAGGATTTGTTTATCACAGTCTGGGTTAAGGAATGAGATTCATGATGACGATTGGGTAGTTGCTTGGAAACCAAATGATTGAATTTATGAATGTGGGTACTAGTGATGTGTTCACGGGTGAGGGTAACTTGTTCGTAGGTGAGTTTGTCAATTAGTTTCTAGTCCGTTATGGTGAGGATATTAGCAACTTCGAGATGAAGGCGAAATATTGTAGCAGAGAGACTGGAGAGATCTCGAACTAAGGCCAAACTGGTGCGTCCAAAAATTTTGTTAGAAGTGTGGGTTTTGATATGGTGTTTGACGGTTAGGAAAGTAAGTATAGCATGGTTATCACGACAATGAATAAGAAAAGTTAAAGAACAAATTAAACAAACCAATTTTTGTCGAAGTTGTCCCAGTTGTCTTGTCTTCTGGATGTCCTCCCCGTAGAAGTTTCTTAATTTAACTTTGAGGCTTCAATTATGGACAACGGCCACGGAAGCCTCCAAGTTAAAATAAGAGGAAATAGTTGTAGATTTCTTTCTTTTTTTTTCGTTTACGAGAGTCTCAAACTAAACCGAATTATCTTGTATAGAGACTTCGTTAACTTATAAATGAATTAAAGATCGATTTCAATCGCAAATAGGAAGCCATAGATTCAACAACAACAAGTTTAATGATCATTTAGTTGGCGGAGAAAGTTCCGAGCTACTGCATTTCAAAACAATCAATGATTCGAGACATTAACAACGCAGTTTTCTACCGCAAGAGAAATTAGTTAGACGCACCATTTATTTGCAATTATCGCTTTTTTCTGCTTTAAATTGTTAAGTGTCGTAACATGAATTTATTTAATAAATCCATTATGGTACAATTTTTTTCTCTTATTTTATTTCGCTGATTGTATATTTCCTCTTCGCGTTGAAGCTAGAAACGAAGTGCGGTGATCCTTGAGAGCCTTTTTCTTGAAGTGCTTAAAACATTAATTTAAGCTTATACTTATAACTGAATGAATTGACAAGAAAACGCTTTAAAAAGCTTGAAGAAACAAAGGTGTATTATTTCATCCGGGGTGGAACGCTCTTTTGTGCTTCACTCGCTTTCTGCAATTTCCACTAAAGCCTCAGCCGTGACATTCTGAACCGAATAAAGGAAAACTGCATTCGGCTCCTCTTCCAAGTACTTTATTTTTCCTGCCTTCAACTGTACCTTTGTAAATCATAGTAGTACACAAATCTTTTATAGACGCTATATATTTTTAGTGGATAAAAAATATAGCACCTTTTTTTATTTGTACAAAATCTAATTCTTATTTTTTTTCAATTTTACAGGGTCGAACGTTCGTCGGATCAAGTAATAAAACCCGTCAATTTAGAAGCTCTAACGAAATGGGTGGGCCACATTCCTGACGACGTGGTCAAGGATATGGCAGATATAGCACCGATGTTATCCGTTTTAGGATACGACCCATACGCGAATCCCCCGAATTACGGTAAACCCGACGCCGTCGTCGCAGACAACACGCGTCACGTTCAAAAGGAGAAAGAGATCTGGGATAAGAAAGCCAAAGAAATGTTCAGCATGAAGTTGGACAGTGATGGTGATACTACGTTGAACATGGAACCGAGTGATTTTCTTAAGGCAACGTGATATCACTTTTTAATTTATGTATGTAGCTATAACATATTTTTGCATAAGAGGGATCAAAAGTGTACAAACTCAAAATCTGAACTTTAATAAAAAGAAGTGATTCAATGTGACCCAATAAAAATATTTTTAAACTGCTCGTGCGTTTCTTTTCTTTTTAACTTGATTCATTCGAGTAGATGGATAGGAAATAGATTGTATTTGTTCACAAAGAGATGAGATTATAGTTCCATTTCACAGCACATAGACGAGCAGTATCGACGAGGGATATCAAATATTTTATTGCCGAAACGTTGCTCAAATAAGACTTGGTATATCCATAAAACTATTACTTGTTTAAAATACTTTTTTTTTACAAATTCCAAGACAAGTCAATATCTAAAAATTTAAGCTTTAAGAATGACTACTTTTATATCTCTTGAGTCGTGTGCTATTATAATCAGAACAAACGTTCATGTACGCATTAAAAATTGAAGAGACATCACTTTAAATAGATTACCGTCAGCGTCGAAAAAATATGTCACTGAACAACGAAGCCTTGATGTTGTAGGCACTGATTTAATTTAGTCGGAAACGCCTTAGCTTCCGATATTCACGACAACACGTTTTACATGGCTAAGTTTATTTGCGATTCAATAGAGTTCCGAGGGCTTTTACGTAATTTTTATGACGTCGGAAATCTTAATTTATTTAAAAAAAAACAAGTAACACAAATGATATTTAGAAAGGATATAAGGATTCGTTGATTCATTAGGGAAATTATACAATAAAATAGTAATCATCATTTAAATCTAATAATAAAATGTAATTGTTTGCACTTTATTTATCCTGTTTGTATAAAATATAGCCAGCGATCAATAAAAAAATGAATTAGGGTAGAATTTAAATGCATGTCTTGGATAACGTCATATTAATACTAATTGTGACATGAATAACACGCAATTATTCACGGAGCTCAAAAGTATCTTGATGTAGCAGGCAGTGATCATTATTCCTTTTTTAATAAAATAGTTTTCTTGCTTTGTAGAAACGTCAAAGTTACACATTTGCGTATTTAGTTGCATCGCCAACTCTAATTCACTTTTCATTCAATCACTTTTTACCATACGAAGGGATCATAAATAGATCTCAGGTGAGACCAGGGCCTGGGCAATTAAATGGAAAGTAAAAATCCGAGTTGTAGTGGCGCCATCTGACGGTAACTTTCTGACCGTGACCGTGGCCGTCAGATAACAGCATCAAAATTTAATCAAATATGACTCATAGGGTTGGTCGTGAGATGTCGCTAGTTGTAGTGGCGCCATCTGACAGCTACACCCTAGAAATTATATTAACTTTCTGACCGTGACCTTGGCCGTCAGATAGGAGCATTAAAATTTAATTAAATATGACTCATAGAGTTGGTCGTCGGATGGCAGCAATGAAATTTAATCAACTACTAATCATAGGGTTGGTCGTCAGATATCGCTAGCTGCTCGTCTCAAATTAAAAATTATTTTCCCTATAAGAAATTTGTCAGAAACAAACTAGTTCTAGCTAATGTAAGTAATGTCTGTTGGAATTTAAGATCAAAGCGATTGAAGGAACGTTCGGCGAACTAAATGCACACATGCGTGTTTAGTTGCATCGCCAACTCTAATTCACTTTTCATTCAATCACTTTTTACCATACAAAGTGATCATAAATAGATCTCAGGTGAGACTAGGGCTCGGACAATTAAATGGAAAGTAAAAATCCGACTTGTAGTGGCGCCATCTGACGGCCCCATCCTAGAAGTTACGGTAACTTTCTGACCGTGACCTTGGCCGTCAGATAGCAGCATTGAAATTTAATCAAATATAACATAGGATTGGTCGTCGGATGGCAGCATTGAAATTTAATCAACTACGACTCATAGTGGCGCCATCTGACGGCCACACCCTAGAAGTTACAGTAATTTTCTGACCGTGACCATGGCCGTCAGATAGCAGCATTAAAACTTAATCAAATATGACTCATAGGGTTGGTTGTGAGATGTCGGTAGTTGTAGTGGCGCCATCTAACGGTCACACCCTAGAAATTACAGTAACTTTCTGACCGTGACCTTGGCCGTCAGAGAGCAGCATTAAAATTTAATCAAATACGACTCATAGAGTTGGTCGCCGGATGGCAGCATTGAAATTTAATCAACTACGACTCGTAGGGTTGGTCGTCAGATGTCGCTAGCGACACTAGTTGCTCGTCTCAAATTAAAAGTTATTTTCCCGATAAGAAATTTGTCAGAAACAAACTGGTTCTAGTTAATGTAAGTAATGTCTGTTGAATATCGGGAAGGATTTTAAGATTGCTGAAATTAGTTTCATAACGTGATCGTACGTACCTACCTACTAGATTTCACGAGACAATGTTTTATTTAACGCAAATTTTCATCGTTTTGACGCTGGTTACCCAAGCAAGAAACGTGTGAGCATGTTCTGGTATACATGGAGTTTCTAAACCTCTGCCTTTAATTAAAATTGTAAGTTCCAAATCTCGACGGTCTTAATAAAAAAAATGAGAAACTGACCTGCCTCAAGACAGCGGATTCCGGCGGAGGAACTTTATGGTAAAACCTCTGCTAAGTTTATGACTTGTTGGCAATCGTATCTAATAAAACGCAATACACCGCAATAAAACTTTTATTTACGTGCAGGAGAACTGGGTCAAGGTCTCATTGCAATCGAATGTGATTGATTTATGACTTATAGACGCTATCGGTACAATTTTTAAATATCCGTTTGTGTTAGATTGACAATTGACACAGCGAAATGCGTTTCTCGTCTGTTCCTCACTCTTATTAAAAAATGAGAAACTGATTTGCCTCAAGACAGCAGACTCCAGTGGAGTAACTTTGTTGTGAAACCTCTGCTCAGTTTGTGACTTGTTTTCGCAATCGTATCTAATAAAACGCAATACACCGCAATAAAGTTTTTATTTACGTGCGGAAGACCTGTGTCAAGGTTTCATTGTAAACGAATGTGATTGATTTATGACTTATAGACGCTATCGGTACAATTTTTAAATATCCGTGTGTGTTAGATCGACAATTGACACAGCGAAATGCGTTTATCATCTGTTCCTCACTATATTAGAAATTGATTTTCCTAATCTCAACGGTCTTATTAAAAAATGAGAAACTGAAACCTCAAGACGACAGCAGACTTCGGCGGAGTAACTTTGTTGTGAAACCTCTGGTCAATTTGTGACTTGTTTTCACCCAACCCAACCCAAACTAACACGCCAAATTTAAAGCATTTGATGAGCCATCTGTCTAGTTCTATTATCTGTGCTGAAACGTGCAATGTAAAGCAGCTTTTGTAAAATGTATGATTAAGCGTCAAAAATATTAAAGTGAGGTTTACACTGTGCAAATGACGTGCCTGGATTTTATTATCCATTACTCTACGTTTTCGTTGAAACTTATGTCCTAAGTTGAAACTATCGCTATCAAAAATGATAACTGAACGATAAAGTTTATTTTAATACAAAAATTGATTATAAACATAACGAATACTAAAAAGCCCACGCCCGTCCCAAAAACAATCAAGCTCTTCGCTCAAACCCGTCAAACGTTCATTGCATTGTAAGAGGTTTGACGGATTGCGCTAATAGCTTGAGGTTCCACGGAAAATAAACCCGTAACACATCACTTTTTGAAAGAAATTGGCGAAACGCCAAAATCCGTTAAGCAAAATTAATAGTAAATTATTTCAAACCGATACTAAAATTGGCACTAACGCTCTACGTTTCGCTATCGTTTGATAGCTGCATTGCATCTATTCAATTTTGCCCCTTCATCAACCTTCAATAGATTCCCATCTTTATCTTTAAATTTTATATTTATGTAAAAAATCCTGATAAGTATCTCTTCTCTTGTACGTTTCTTCCTTCCATCTCCCTCAAATCTTTTTCTTTTACGTTTCTTTTCCTAACTCTGCATTTTCTTTTAACCTCCCTTCTCTAGTTTTGGTATTTTTCCTCTTCTTTTTCTGTTTACCATTAGAAGAATTCAATGGAAAACATAGTTGAACCTCAGATCAATCCCATAACCCTTACACCAAACAAAAGTAAAAGCAGCCCTTGAAAACTATAATGCCTTAGTTAGGAATCTTTCTAAATAGAGTTACAAGTTCCTACTGCCGGGCATAGTCGATGTAGCCTAACCTGCTACTACCGAACATTACCGAAGTTGCAGCTTCTTACCAGTAGCTAAGGAGGTGCCGTCGTTGTTAGATTGCTATTAGGCGCGTTTTCGAATATTGGAGCGGTGCATGGATCGAGGTGGAAAAGTGAGATAGAGTTAATGCGTTTAATGCATGTAAGAGTGAGAAAATAGACTAACCGGTGTGTACCGCTCCAATTTTCGAAAATTGTGTAACTAGCGGTTAGGTCCAGCAGTTAAGCAATTTCAGCTTAACTTTAAGCCATTAGGGGTCACTCTAATCGGAGTTGCAAATTGCAACTTGGCATGTTTCTACTTCCGGGCATTGTCGAGGTTGCCTAACCTGCTACTACCGAGCATTACCGAAATTGCAGCTTCTTACCAGTAACTAAGGAGGTGTTGCCGTGGTTAGGTTGCTATTAGCCGCGTTTTTGAATATTGGAGCGGCGCATGGATCGAGGTAGAAAAGTGAGATAGAGTTAATGCGTTTAATGCATGTAAGAGTGAGAAAATAGACTAACCGGTGTGTACCGCTCCAATTTTCGAAAAGTGTAACTAGTGGTTAGGTCCAGCAGTTGAACAATTTCAGTTTAACTTTAAGCCAAAGCTTAAACAATTGTTGAAATAATTATTATGAGTTTAAATTTTAAATCCACAAGAAAGAAGCATCTCTTAACTGCTTTTTTTCCGTATTGGATTTAAGCGTTCCAGTCATTTTTCTACGTCTGTTTATAAACTGGTTCTTCTTTGAACAGTACAAACATCCATGGCCTTGGTGGTAATCGAACCCACGCCGGCTACGATACCGCTAAGCCACTCGACAGCCCTTTCTTAATTGTTCAGTCAAAAACTTGACATTTTCAAATAATATAGTAATTGTTGATTAGCACGATTACAATTCACTTGAAATACTCAATATTCTAAAATCTTCAAAAATGTAAACAAAGTTTGCTGTCAGAAAAACAAATAAAGTTGGATATAATAAAGGAGATCCTAGACCACAACTAGTACATGCCGATCTATCGATCGATCGATAGGCCAAGGCACTTTTATGTAACTATCTCCTTCTAACTTTCATAAAACAGCCTTGCGACATTTGACAAGTCACGTCGTTTCCTTAACTTAGATTTATACGATCGGCATATAATAAAAAAATGTTCTATAGTTATTATTGTAAATTCTTATAATTCTGCAAACAAAACAAAGGCCTGGAAATAGGCTCTCCCTTCTGTCCGTTACTTGTAGAAATTAAAGATACGTTAAATTTCGACATTTTTCGTAAGCTTAGCTTTACAAACTCCGTTACTCCCGTTGACTCTTAACACCCCTGTAGATATACAATGTGTAAACCTTTGTGGAGATGAACGACGCGTGAGCCGACTCTTTTATTGTTCTTTGCCATTAGACTTTATTGTTTTTTGCCATTAGACTTTATTGTTCTTTGCCATCAGAACACTTAACACATTGCTTCGTCCTCGTCTTACCCATCAACAAATTGCTATATCGCACAAATTGGTTTACATATCCTAGCTTTCAACTCCATGATGCACACAGCAATTAATGAAAACTTTGACTAACAAAGCAATTTAAACATGTTACAAGTAATAATGGACACGACATCGCTACAAAGCGGTTTCCGTTTTCGAAGATTTTGAAGGACGTCGTTACCAAGGGGCGGTTCTCCAAAATCTCGCGCCGATTTCCTTCAAAATTCTCACGCAAAATTGTTACACCAGTGCCGTAAACAAACTTACAAACGGCAATCAATGGCAATTAATTTTATTTTTGAAATACACATACATATTATGTTCAATTACTTTACACTTACATTATTGTAACGACTCTGTTTGACTAAGTACAGATTATAACTGTGTAACATATAAGTACATGTAACATAAGCATTACTACAACAAAAAACTATTGATAATAAAAAAAAAGAAACTAAGTGGTGGGTGTCATGAAGTAATGATTCTTCTCAGTAAGTTGCATTGATATCCTTCAGGTGTTCCAAATGGCCGTTGGTTTTGGAATACTTATCTGATGGGTTAGTTGAGTGTCCATTCATGAAGATGTTGTTGGGACGTGGATTCTGTTCTTTACTGTGTGAATGACCATTAAGTGGATGAGCTGGGAAATCTTCGGGTGCAGCAAATGCTACAATAGAGGCATTAGCTTAGGCAGAAGTTTAAAATATCGTCGTTTACCGCTGATATTACGGCAGAACTTCTTTGAAGTATTCCAATCTTCTCTTAGAGATAAATTAAACATTGAATAGTTTGGATTGCCGGTGACTTCTTTCTCAATGTCTAGGAACTCTGGCAGACATTTACGTAGGCTGGCTTTGTCTAAAGCTGAATATGTTTCTAGTAATATTAATCCTTTACACCTTTAAAACAAAAAAAAAAAATGACTTTGTTAAAAAGTAAATTTTTGTTATAAGTTAAACGTCGATGTTTCCCCTGTACATTGATACGTTCTTCAGGGTTTTACAAATTTTGTAATAATTTTCAAATGAATGCTACAATTTCAATGAAATGGCTCACTGACTGTAAAATGAAAAATCGAAAAAAAAATTACCTTGGATGACTGGGTTCTTCATAAACATCAAGTTGAAAATACTGATTGTTGACAAGAAAGCACCTTCGCTTCTTGTAGATCGTAAAGTGACTTTTATCTTTTTGCGCGAGCAAATTGATGTAGTCGCGATGATTTATTTGCGTCTTGACTTCGACAACCTGACCTCCTCTTTGCATTTGCCTGCGTACAGTATGTATGTAACTGAAGTAACCTGAAACATTAAAATACTTTCAGCGCCACGCAGCTTATCGTACGCACAAAACAATATCAAGAATAAATCGCACGTTTACAAAGTAAATAATATATTTATTGAAAATTTTATAAGTATAATACAATCTGGTAAAGAAGATTCTTCTTCTCTCTTAGTTGGCCAATATTGAATCTACGCTGTAAACAATGCAAATAGAGATAAATAAAAATTGCATCACACAAGTGGCTACCCAGTTTTTATTCTCACCTTTTTGCCCCCTCTTTCTTAGCCTCACTTGGTTCGGTGAATTAGAATGAAGATAAGTGTGCACGACTTCGAAGTCCTGAAATCGCGGAAACACCTTGTCCCTCGGCAACGGACCGCGCACCAAAAATTTGAGCTTCCTCGAATTCTGGAGCAGTCTATCGCCGGTGTCGATGGCCATTTTCTGACACACCGAATCTACCATCCTCCTCATTTTGCCTTCGAAATCCGTCGAGTTGTCGATGACGTCGAAATAAGGATGGCCGATCCAAGCCGCCGCCGCATTATAATCCAACTCCCTTGCTAACTCAACACCTTCAGATCTACAGGAATGATCCTGTAATTAATATGTAATGCCAGGAACGAAAATATTCTAGAAGCTAAACAGTTTAACGCAACCGCTTCCAAACTTTTTGACGGTAGTGTGCGTGAATTTCTTTTTAATGACCGTTTCATGAGTCACGAGGATTAGTCAAGATTTGAACAACATTTGTGACATTTCATTGATTATCTCATATCCTATAAAAACTGAAGGCTAAGGCGAGACGCACGTGACGCAACCCGCAGAAGCCATGGCAGTGCATGGAGTTCAAGGAAAATTCTTCCTTTGTTATTTGCAGTTTACTTTTAACGATCTTCATGTTGTTTGCACCGCAAATATTTTACCTACTCAAATATCATCATTCGTTGTGTATTGATTAATTGAAATGACCTTAAAGATTCGATTAGTTCAAATAATTAACACAGTAACATCAAATTATACAGGGTGACTGACAATTGTTCCGCCAAAAAAAAAGCGGCTTATAATTAATTAAAAAATTACACCAGAATCAAGCTGCGGCACTGCGTACGAAATACGACGCCACGTTCTATAAATACGGCAGTATAATAGGACTATAAAGTTTTTTATTGACTACTCGCTTGCACACAATGCCGACGTCTTTTGTTTAATGTTTGATCAGATTGTGACGTCTCTGATTGTTCTCGTTCTTCAAATTTTCGCAACATCATCGACAAAAAAAACAACGACAATCATCGAAACAGAAGACGATCGAAACTAATGCGACAATAAAAATTGCAAACATCAAAATCTGATCGAAATTTAAACAAAAATAAAAATATTTGAAAATTATATAAAAAAGAATATGATGATCGAAACCAACGTGAAAATTTGAGGAACAAAAATCAATCAAGATAAGTACGTCAGAAATCTGCTCAAACTTTAAACAAAAGACGATCGAAACAAATGCCTCAATTGCAAGAACAGTTTAATAAACATCGGAAATGTCAAAATCTGATCGAAATGTAAACAAAAAACAATCGAATAAATAAAAAATTATGAATATCGAATGAAAAATTAAAAAATTTAGAATTTTAGCGAAATTTAAAAGACGATCGATTTTAACTCAAAGAAAAATCGAGAAAATCAAAATCATTTAAGATTCGATGGAGTCAGGATTTGATCGTCGAATTTTTAAACAAAAGACGATCGAGACAAATGGGGACTAAACAAAATAATAATAATCAAAAATGTCGGAAACCGATCGAAGTTTAAATAAAAGACTATGGAAATTCAACAAAATAATAATATTGTCTGAATATCGAAAGAAAATTTTAAAATTTCGAAATTTTATCAAAATTTAAATAAAAGACGATCGATTTTAACGCGGATAAAAAGTGAGAAAATCAAAATCGTTTAAGAAAGTTTGCGAAGAATCAGAATCTAATCTTCGAGTTTCTAAACAAAAGTCGAACGAAACAAACGCGAACATTTGAGGAACGATATAACAAAAATCGGAAACGTCAAAATCTGATCGAAATTTAAACAATCGACGATCGAATTTAGCGCGAAGAAATTGAAAAAATTAAAATAATTTTTTAATGAAAGTAAAATAAAATTTAAACAAAATACAATCGAATTGAAGCAAACAAAATTGTGAATATCGAACGAAAAATATAAAAATTGACAATTTTATCGAAATTTAAACAAAAGACGATCGATTTTAACGCAACGAGAAATTGACAAAATCAAAACCATTTAAGATAGATTCGACAAAGTCAGGATCTGATCATCGAGTTTTTTAAACAAAAGACGATCGAGACAAATGAGGAATTGAGTAAAAATTAAAAATGTCAAAAACTGGTCGAAATTAATAAAAAAACACTATCGAATTTCAACAAAATAATAATGTCTGAATTTGAAAGAAAATTTTTAAAATCCGAAATTTTATGAAAAAAAAAGACGATCGATTTTAACGCGGATAAAAATTGAGAAATTCAAAATCGTTTAAAAAAGTTTGCGAAGAATTGGAATCTAATCATCGAGATTCTAAATACTCAGATTTAAATGATTGCTTTTTTGTGAATGAAGCAGCTGGTAAATTCCGCTTTAGTAAATAAATCCACAAGAATTAACAATTATTTGCGAATTTGTTACTAATAATTACGTCGCGTAAAAGAAACAATTCTGACCGTGAATTTACCACGACGATCAGATTTAAATCATTGCGATTTTTTTCTAGATGAAGCAGCTGGTACGTTCCGCTCTAGTAAATAAATCCACAAGAATTAATAAACAATTATTTGCGAACTTCTTACTAATAATTATGTCGGGTAAATGAAATAACTCACACTTCCGTTTTCAGCGTGTAATAAAACGAACTGAGATGTGAAGAAGAATTGAAAAAGAAATCTCCCGAAACTCTCTGAAATGTTTTTGGTTCTCGACATAATTTTATTTCTTTTTAATTTTAGACAAATTATTTCTGCGCTTTATTAAATCGATCTTCTTTTGCGCTTAAATTTTGATATTGACGATTTTTTTCACAGGAGTTGCAAACGCGTTTTGAATTTGTTAAACTTTTAATAATTATTCGTCACACACAAAACGAAATTATAATAATTAACAGAATACGAAGGTATTTACTGATTATAATGTTTTAAATTCTGGTTGGCAAAAAATGTTTATGTATTCAGGTGATTTGAATGCACTTTGTAGTTCGTATATCACAGCGTCGGTCGTTGACCTAAAAACGGAGTTGACGTGAAATTCCACTTAAAGGTCAAGTTCATGGTCGACGTCACGCCGCCGTGCGTACCATAAAACTTTTATTAGGGCATTTATTTCGTTCAATCGTTCCTCTATTTTTTAACCAGAGGCGCATCGTCGCTTTGGGGCTAGTTTTTGATTGATTATTTCTCGAAACTGAAGTAAAAAGAATTTTTGTAACATTTTTGTCTTAATCTCGGACATCGCGGATCAATTGTCAGTCACCCTGTATGTCCTACACAGCTGACTTTTATAAAAAAATATTCTATATTCAGGGCCGTTTTCATATTATTAGAGTGACTTCAAATTAGCCCTAATATGAAACGGCTCTTAATATTTAATTTTTAACTATTACCTCTGTCGTATAAAATTCTTCAGCACCGTTAGCCGCTGTTACCATATGTACAATTTGGTTATACCTATTATCCCTGAGCTCGACGTTGTTCCAACTGTTATCCCTCATCAGTTTTTCCCATTTTTCTTTGGAAATGACTAAAGAAAACGAAACTCTGCATTTCAAGGCTTCTTTTTATTAAAAAAAAAAAAATTGAGACTTACATGCCGACGCATCCATAGCACCTCTGTCACATATTATCAAACAGTTTCTCGAACACGTTTTCCCCAATTCGAAAAATGTATCTTCAATTTGAAGCATGGTTTTCAGTAGATTTTCTTGAAATTTAAAAGCTGCAACAAAACGAGAAAGTTAAAATATCTTCAGTTATACAGGACCTATGTATAATAATTTGGAACAAACAAATCGATGCATTCATTCTGAGATCTGGTTGACATAACAGCCAACACTAAAACAAGTGAAATTCATATCAATCTATGGAGACATCTTATATGATTTCTCGCTTATTCAAATCGGACTATTATAAATAAGAGGCGTTCTTTATTTATATTTTGAATGAATCATTGGGAAATGAGGTACGATTTGGTTTAGCGAACGAAAGTATTCACTTTTGTTGAGCATTTAGTGTTTAGTAATCGCCTAAAACAGCATGGTTGAATTTCTAAAAATTTCGTGTTGTTTTGCACGATCATATAACCATGTGTGCGAGCTGGATGCCAAAACTTTTGTCTTCGCTTCAGCGCCAACTCCGAGCAATGTTCACGTTCATTTTTGGACTAATGTGGAACGCTTCCAAAGACACTTTTGGAATCAATTGTGTTCACGCCAAAACAACGATTCTTTATTATGGTCGTTCGAATGGCAGCAACTGGGAGGGGTGAACCACCTCCAAGAGAGACAAAGGTCCCAACAGTCAGTGGAAAAATTTATGCTCACGGTTTTCTGAAGTTATGAAAGAATTTCGTTAATTGTTTTAAAGAATGGTCTCATCCACGTTATTTTGTAAAACACGATCGATAGACGATGACTCTTCTATTGATTGTTTCATAAACTTTTCATGACAGGGAAGAGAAAACTGCAGCGAATTATGGACTTCATCGTCCTGGTTTAAAAACGGTCGGTCGATAAACGCCTAGCAGAGCGATCGCCTTTAAAACCAAGACGATCAAGGCAAAAGTGCATTGCACATTGTTACTACTTACGTTTCATTATCTTTGGTCCAAAAAATCTACCATGTACACTCCCCAACTGGCTTTCAGTGACTCATTTTGATGGTAAAAATTCAAATAATTTTTTCAAGTAGTTTAAGTATTGCCGGCTTTAAATTCAAATTCGAAAGCTATTGTGTATAGAATGTTTTCGATAGAGGGACCCTTTATAAAAGCAGAACCGGATGCGAGATTTAGTTTTCTATTGCGTAGCTTGTTCGTTGAGCATCTTTGATGTGCTAATCAACTGTGGACAATAGTAGACATATTTTTTAAATTTAATACACGATTGGTTCTTGGAATCCCTAGGTCAGAACTCTACTACTACTACTACTCTAAATTAATAACTAGGAGAGAAAGTCAAATGAAAACTTTAAAAATGTAAGTTGGCAGAAATATTATTTTTCTACTATCGTGTCTAAAGTAGATACTTGAAAGATTAATTTTAGTTTGTAAACTGTCACTTTTTAAAAACCATTGTATTATTACGTACTAGGGCGTAAAGTAAAATGTAAAATAGGTTTCGTTCATGTTTTCAAAGCATTTTATAACCTAAATGTAGATTAAAGTAAAGTAAAAAATCAGAAAGAACGTAATTAGTAAAATAAACAAAGCAGAAAACAGGTTTTAGTATGTAGCAGTATGTTTAAATTTCTTTAGCCTTGGCCAAAAGTATTAGGCACCCCTTAATTTTCTAATTTATCTCTGAAAATATTACTCAGAAATCTTTAGAATTTTATTATCATATAGTCGGCAACAATAAACGATAATTTAAATAATTCACACTACTTTACAGCGGTTGTAAAACATGTGGCAGATGATAGTTCGCAAATGTGGTTCCGTGAATAGGTAGTCAGTCTTGTATAAGCGCTTGTAGTAAGAACGATCTTTCCAGTATACTGTATATTTCATTAAAATTTTGAGTATCGTCATTTTTGCTGTAAAAAGTACCTAAAAAGAACGAACTTAGTGAGCATTTACGTTTACGAATTCAGTTCTTGCACGAACAAAGCAACACAGACAGAAATAGCCAAAAGTATTAAACGTTCGCGTTGTGTGGTGCAATCTACCTTGAAACGTTACGCGGATACTGGATCATATGCGAACCAAACAAGAGCAGGTACAAAACGGATAACTTCAGACCGTGAGGATCGACATTTAATTCGAGAGTCACTTAAAAATCGAAAGAAAACTTCCTTCGAGCTCGCTGCCAGTTCATCCAAGGAAATCGGGAGACCGATCAGTGCCAGAACGACCAGAAGAAGACTTAATGAAGGTGGCTTGAAAGGCTGTAAAGCAAGAGAGAAGCCTTGGCTTTCAGAAAAAAATAAAAGGTCTCGTTTTGAATGGGCTATAAAGTACCAACACTTTATAGAGAAGAATTGGGCAAATGTTGTGTGGTCCAACGAATCAAATTTTGCGGTAATATTTACTTTATATCACTTGTAATTTTGAAATCGTTTGCATCTTCTACACTTCGCCAGTAAAAAGTTATACGGTGTGTTTAAAATCAACGTTTTTTAATTAATTGTAAAATATTTGGAACTCCTGATATAGCATACGTGAGGCGGAGAATCAGTGAAGAATACCTTCCGGAATTAGAGTACCACAGTGAAACACGGGGGAGGCTGTGTATTGATCTGGGGTTGTATGACAGCCGACAATGTAGGCGAAATTTGTTTGTGAAGGTCGAATGAACTCCCACACTTACATAAACGTATTGGAAACGACATTGCGCCAATCATTTTCCAAGATGTTTGGTGATACAAATATGGAAGAAATGCTGTATCAAAAGATAATGTACCCTGCCACAAATCTGCAGTTACCATAAAGTGGTATCAAAAAAACAATATCAACCTCCTGGATTGGCCTGCACAAACCCCAGACCTAAATCCCATAGAACATTTCTGGGGGATTCTAAAGCGTAACATTAGAAAGCATCCAATTACATCTAAAGCAATTTTAAAAAACGTGTTATTGAAAGAGTGGAACAATATTATGGCAGAGGAATGTCATAAACTTATAAGTACTCTGCCGAAAAGAATAGCTGCAGTGATTAAGGCTAGAGGTGGCCCAACAAAATACTAATTACTTTAATAAATTGTTATTATTTTGTACCTAGGAAATTTTATTTTAGCCCAGTCCAACAGATTTTCATGATAATGATATAGGAGTTAATGTAAGGTGACCAATATTTTTGGCCAAGGCTACTGACGATTCGCAGAACTAACTGTTCGCTCTGTCAAAGCGAATAACGTTAATAAATAATTAGCCCTACTAATTAAAAACATTCCGTTTTCTTTTTCATATAATATAACAAAATGTGAAATTTCTTCGGTTGTAGAAAAAATATTATGCAACACGTGTGTAAACGTATTCCTTTTTATCTCATGCTACTGTTTGCACACTCGGCTGACGCCTCGTGTGAAAATTTTCGCACTCAATTAAAAAGGCTTACTTTACACTAGTTGCATACATAACTATTATGAGATGAATAAACTATGGAGTAATTAGGTTCTGTGCTTAATTTTATTTATTAAAAAAAAATAAATAAAAATGGATTTAGAGCACTTTCCACTTTCAAGATAATATCACAACTGATTATCACTCTTGACAATCGCAATTTAATGATATTAACATACTTATAAAAACATGGACTAAAAATAGAAATAATAAAATAAAAAATGATCCGTATGTACATTTATTATGGAAATATATTTTGTTGAGCCACCTCTAGCCTTAATCATTGCAGCTATTCTTTTCGGCAGAGTACTTATATTATATTCCTTTGCGATAATATTATTCCATTCTTTCAAAAGCACGTTTTTTAAAATTGCTTTAGATGTAATTGGATGCTTTCCAATGTTACGCTTTAGAATTCCCCACAAATGTTCTATGGGATTTAGATCTGGGGATTGTGCAGGTCTATCCTGGAGGTTAATATTGTTTTCTGGAAACCACTTCATGGTAACTGCAGATTTATGGCAGGTCACATTATTTTGTTGATACAGCATTTCTTCCATATTTGTTTCACCAAACATCTTGGAAAATGATTGCCGCAATATCGTTTCCAATACGTTTATGTAAGTGTGGGAGTTCATTGGACCTTCACAAACAAATATTGCGTCTACCCTGTCGGCTGTCATACAACCCCAGATCATTACACTACCCCCCCCCCGTGTTTATTTGTTGGTACCCGCATTCCGGAAGGTATCCCTCACCGATTCTCCGCCTCACGTAAGCTACACCAGAAGCTCCAAATACTTTACAATTAATTAAAAAAACGTAGATTTTAAACACACCGTATAACTTTTTACTGGTGAAGTGTAGAAGATGCAAACGAATTCAAAATTACAAGTGATATAAAGTAAATATTAACTCAAAATTTGATTCGTCGGACCACACAACATTTGTCCAATCCTTCTCTGTAAAGTGTTGGTAATTTATAGCCCATTCCAAACGAGACTTGCTATTTTTTTCTGAAAGCCAAGGCTTCTTTCTTGCTTTACAGACTTTCAAGCCAGCTCCATTAAGTCTTCTTCTGGTCGTTCTGGTACTGATCGGTCTCCCGATTTCCTCGGATAAACTGGCAGCGAGCTCGGAGGAAGTTTACTTTCGATTTTTAAGTGACTCTCGAATTAAATTTCGATCCTCACGGTCCGAAGTTTATCAGTTTTCTACCTGTTCTTGTTCGGTTCGCATGTGATCCAGTATCCGCGTAACGTTTCAAGGCAGATTGCACCGCACAACGCGAACTTTTAATATTGTTGCCTATTTCTGTCTGTGTGTTGCCATGTTCGTGCAAAAACTGAATTCGTAAACGTAAAGGCTCACTAAGTTCGTTCTTTTTAGGCACTTTTTACAGCAAAAATGACGATATTCAAAATTATAATGAAACAAACGTTATACTGGAAAGATCGTTCTTACTACAAGCGCTTATTTAAGAGTGACTACTAATTTACGGAACCACAATTGCGAACTATCATCTGCCACATGTTTTACAACCGCTGAAAAGTACTGTGCATTATTTAAATTATCGTTTATTGTTGCCGACTATAAGATAATAAAATTCTAAAGATTTTTGAGTAATATTTTCAGAGATAAATTAGAAAATTAAGTGTGCCTAATACTTTTGGCCAAGGCTGTATAATATAAGTATTACTGAGTTTTTTTTTAAATCGAACATAGGCTTTAAAATACGTGGTAACTATGGATATGATTAACTTTAATTGTCATTATTTTTCTTTCGCATCTCTGACAATGCAATTTGACATATAGTCAACGAATGAAAGGGTAGGATAAACCTACAACCGGTATCGAGTAGGGTCAAGTTTAAAGCAATTAACAGTTTTTCATGACCGTTTGGGATTCGTTCTCAAACTTCCAGAAAACTGGCTATCATTTTTATCTATTTCAAAAAGAGAACGAGACCCACATACATCTGACAGTCTATGTTCGATTTTAGAAAACTCATTTTTATTATTGCAGTAAAGATGCATATGTTGTATTCGAAAAGATTCTCACGTATAGCCGATTTTAATTTTTATCTCAAAAAAAAAGAACAGTAAAGCTCCGGATTTTACAGTAATCCGGACAAAAATGAATTGTCAAGCTTTTATGTTATGTTTCCCTTAATCCGGACCAACTAATGACTCCGGATCGTACATTTTACGTTTCGTTACGTACTTCTCGTTGTAGTAACGTATAAAGTAGGGAACAAGAAATTCCCTGATTGCTAAAAAGTAACACGGCGCAGTAGAGGCTCCACAAAACATTAATTCTCACGTTAATTGTCTAACCTGTCAACAGTTTAGAGAACATTAATTCGAAAGATGCTACGTTTCTGCTGTCGTTAGAATATCAATGTATCAATTTTAAAGAGGTTCCGATAATCCGGATTTTTCACTGATTCGGAGCTTTTCTGTATTTACTTCTTTGCGTTTTGTTAGAGAAAATTTATTCTAAAATAAGCCAATCTAAAAGTATTTTAGTAAATTGAAAATTGTTTGGTAAACTAAACCCAGCTTGATGAAATAAAAAATGAAAATCAATTTCATGGGGACAAAACGCGATAAGCCAAATTCACATCTAAAAATATCATAAAAAGAATTCATCTTAAATAATTTGAATAAACGACTAACTTCTTTCTTTTTCTGTGTTTGTTCCACCTTATTTTGTCTTTATACATGTTTATTCTTGTTTGGATAAATACTTCTTCACACACATAACAATCATAACCTAAGACTATGCCTAATTGAATTGGCTTCTGGTTGGAACCGCGTCACGACTGCTTCGGTTGGCGGTGCTTCTTCTGCTGGTGGTGTTGCTGCTACTTCTCGTTAGTCGATGAGACTAAGGAGAAGTAACAGCAAGACCACCAGCAGCAGCAACACCGCCAACAGCAACAGCAAGACTGCCAGCAGCAGCAGCCGTGAGGAAATTCTTCTGGTTGGAACCGCGTCACGACTGCTTCTACTGCCGACGTTTTGTTCTCCATTGTAGAACTTCCTTAGGGCGCCTGCTGTGACTAGCGGTGTTGCTGTTACTTCTCGTTAGTTTCGTTAGTCTCATCGATTAACGAGAAGTAGCAGCAACAACACCACCAGCAGCAGCAACATCGGCAAACAAAACAAAACGTCGGCAGTAGAAGCAGTCGTGACGCGGTTCCAACCGGAAGCCAATTCAATTATGGACAACGGCCGCGGAAGCTTCCAAGTTAAATTAATACCGTGCGATCCAAAATTATTTAGAGAAATGAGAAATAAAGTCAGAGTCTTAGCTTCAACCAAAGCTTTTACTTTGACATTTGCTTTCTGACTCCTGTCAAAGCTGTTAATTGTTTTAAACGCGCTCGAATACTATAGTCATTGGTCAGCAAGCTTTTGAAATTAGTCGCCGTTTATATTAAAATGTTTTAATTGCATTGTATTCAATTAGAAGTTTTTTTTTCTACTGATATCAAATTTATCTTGAGTTTTAACAGTTGGCAGATAGGTAAAATCTAAATAACTTTGGATCGCACAGTATAATATGTACAAGTACTACAACAATCACTTTATTAATAAACTGCTTTAACTTTGTAAACAAAAGAAAAGAAAAGGTAAGGATTAAGAAAAAAAAACATGTAAAAAAATCTTCAAGAAACCAATCTAGTCTCCGAAAGTTGTTTTTCTTAAGTAGGTGTTACAATTTAGAGTTTTGGGTTCATTTTCCTTTCCTGTATACGACAGACAACTAAACACCTTTCATTGTTTCATAAGTGAAAAAAAATTAATTAAATAATACCGAATGACCGAAACGAATAATTTGAATAAAAAAAAAAGACTATACAAATTATAGCAAACATATTAATAAGCATGTAAAAACATGAATAAGGGCGCCTTATAGAGGTGCAATAAGAAATTGCCAATTGAGGACCTCGCTGCAAAATGAGGATAACTCCATTTTTTGTTGCAGAAATGACCTTTCGATACTAAACGATGATTTTAACTCTTCTCCACCATTTGGTGCGAAAACGACATAAACTCGTTCAGTACCAAACCTATCATACTGTTTAATGTAATTGTTCCCTAACATCGTTTGGGGCAAAAAGGGAATTCCTCTGAATCCCTTTAAATAACTCAAAAATTCCTTTTGTGCAGTTAATCCCTTTTTGCAGCGAGGTCTTCAATGTTTACATGTTTCACAATGCAATGGAATAGCGACGGAAAGTGACGTCACCGCCTAGTCGACGCTTTCCACTTCATGGGTATCTTCGAAAATATCCAATCACTTCCAGATGCGTTCCAGAAGAACTAAACGAGACGGACGGAAGGACAGTGACGAATTTCCGCGAACGACGCTAACAGTGTGAGTTAAGAATTTTAATTAATTATACTTAGTGTTTTAAATGTTTGTTTAATAGTTCTTATCTCGTTATTAAATATTGTTTTAGAATCGTATAGATTGAATAGAATAGGAAAAAAGTATCGAAGAAAGGAATTGCAAGTAGACCATATAATATGCCAGAGAGATAAAAGGTGGCAAAAAAATTAAGTAGAGGTGTTAGGTATAATAAGTTGTGAACTAAGAGGACCTTACATAGACGCCAGCGGGCGGGATCTCCGTCAATGCCATTCTAATCACACAATGCACAGAGGAGTCCGCAGCTTTCTGGCGTTTATATGTAGGGTCCCCTTTAGAGATCAAAAAAATATTTAGAACAAAATACTCATTAGCAAATCGAATATTTAAGGTTCAAAGTAACACTTTTTTATTTGAACTTCCGTCAAAAAACCAATCAAAGTTGAATATGTGAAGTATGCAGACGACATGATACTATTGGATTCAAATTTACACATAAACGTCGAGCTATGTGCATATGTTGATGCTGAAAATAAAATTGATTTAATTATGCCGTCTGGATATTTTAGGACTCATAATACAGGGTGTTTCTAAACCTCCGTCTGCACCTAGTCGACTGAAAACATCGTTTTTTTTTCTTACGACGGACCGACATGACCTAGCCCAACATACACATCTCGGCGCACTTGTTTATGGCTGCATAAAAAAATCAATTCCACTCAGCCTAAGATTCAAGCTGAGACATTTAAATTATCGGAGTTATTATTTACTTTCTCCCTAATGTTACCTAATAAAATTTTCTTCGTTTTTTGAGTACTATTTGCGGTTTCAATTAAAGACAGGTTTAGAAACACGCTGTATAAAATTAATTCTGCCAGAAATCTTGGTGTTTTATTTGAGACGAATATTACATTTGACGATCTTATAAATATAACACATCAGCTTGTGTCTACTATATGAAGCGTAAGTCGCTGTATCAATTTATTATCATTTACGTTAACTGAAGCTTTAATTACGTCAATTATTGAACATAGAGGTATGATTTATGGTCTTCGCTTAACGTATCTGAACAAATCGCTCGTCTTTTATTAAGAATATTCCTAGATATGGAGATTACATAACATCGTATCTTCGTAATCTATCTAAGAAGCTTCATGAGTTCCTTTACATTTTTAGTCCAGATTAAGCGATACTAGTCGCCCCAATTCCAGTATTTCCATTTCTTATATTTTTATTGGAGACAATTTCTTCAGTTTTATTTATTTTTTTTATTATAAACTCCTCTGTTGGAGATATGTTCCATCAGTTCCTCTTTTCCTACATTCTATTTCAAGGCCATTTCTGCAACAAATATTAGGAACAAGAAATTTTTGAGCTGCAGGTACGGTTTGGAGGTAGAACACGTTATACTTTTTCAGATGGTTTTTGATTCAATTTAATTTTGATACAATTTAAACTGTTCCACAAATTGAACCAATCTTGTAGTACGCCCTTCATGCAACCCAGCCTGAACAAGCCACTGTTCATGTCGGAAAATGAATAAATTAATAACATAGAAGGGAGTGAGACAAGGCAGCATGATCAGTCCGCTGCTCTTTATAATTTCAATGGACGAAATAGCTACTAGAGTAAATACTAAAAATAAACGCACAAGTTTAAGACTTACGACCGAAATCAGGAAAAGGAAATACCCTGGATGGTGATTGAAGTGGAATGAATCAGTGAAACGGGTTAGTTGAAGTACTTGGGGGCAATAATGAATGAGAATGGAGACATAACAACCACAGGCCTTATACAAATCGTTCTTCAATAAAAAGAAGTATCTAAGAAATCAAACACTAGAGTATACGAAGCAGTCCTGGGTCATAAACGACAAACTCGAAAGTAAAATCCAAGCTTGTGAGACGAGGATCCCAAGGAAGATAGAAGGGGTAACAAAACTTGGCAAAGCAAGAAGTATAGACGTTAAAAGTCAAAGGAATCCTAGAAAAACTAAAACACAAGGATTAAGACGGTTTGGACCTGTAGTTAGGATGGACAACAGCTGTACAACAAAAATAATATGGGAAATGGGCGTAGATGAGAAAGAAGAAGAGGTAGAGCTAGGCTAAGATGAAACGCTTCGGTCCTGGACGTCGTGGCGAAGTAGGTGGGCGTCGTTTCCGATTTTGAAGCGAGCTGGTCTGGTCTGATCCCGGTACCGTAGATGTTCGCAGAGGTATCCTGATCTCGTTGAATGCCTCCCGGTATAATGCCCGGCTGCGGCGACTTGATTTCCATCGTGTTGGTGCCTATAGAACTACCCTGACCTTTCGGCAGCAGTGTTATCTCAGCTTTCGTCCAGTCTAACCTTTAGGCAACAGCGTTGGACAAGCTCTGGTTCAGTGCCGTCCTGGCACGCTTTATATAGGTCCTTAATTACTCGGCACGACCGGGTTCCGCTTCTGACGTCATGGATTTAATTATATGCACGTGTTTAATCACGCGCACGTGTTTTCACGCGCTTTTCGTGTGGTCTCTAGCTAAATACTTCAAGACACCCGAAAATTTATTATTCAATTTTGACCAATGGTTATGTAACAAATTTTCTCTCTCCTGTTTTAACGTTTGGATCCCCCTATTTTCCAAAATTAGGAATTGGTTACATCCGCAGTTGCTTGCGGTAGTACCTCCCGAGTAAAAGGTACCAATCGATCGATGACTAATCGTGCAATTAAGCACCCATTTGAAAATAATTTCAGGAGACATTTTAATGCAATGTTCGTCCCCCAAATCACGACATAATATGGAGCACGCGACGCAGGTAAAGCTAATAAGTCAGAGGATTTATGAGTTTTCGACGGATTTGTGCTAAGTTTGTTCGCGAAATTAAATTCTTGAACAAAGAAAAATTGGAAACATGGAAAAAATGTAATATATTTTCTGTCCAGAACTGTAAATTACTGCAGCAGCTACTAAATTAAACATCAGTTGCATATTATTTTGTTTTCGATAACTTTATTTACTAAAGCCATTTGCAGTTTACGTCTTATCTGAAATTATAAAAAAAACGTGACGTTAGAGATAATAATTAAATATAATTGCTTTGTATTATTAAAAATTCTGTGGTCGGCTTGAGATTTTTCGTTCAATTTACTATGATTTGCAAAGAATTGTTAATGAAAAAATCGGAAACAAAACTTTCAAGCAAAAAACTCGGTATTATTAACAAAAACACGCTCGATAACACGAAAGTTACTATTGATTTGTTACAATCATTGTCGAGCAATTTCCGTTTTGCTTACAATTCTGATTCATGACATGCTATCGAAATACAGCAGTTGCAAGTATGACCAACTTCCTTATCGTTATTTTTCATGGAAAAACCTTGAAATGAAGGTATAAAGCCCGATTTAGACCGTCACACTTCTCGTAACAAATTTGTTACGAAGTGGGTGAGAAATGCCCATTCAACCAATGAAAATTCACGGTGGTAGATTATCTCTCTCACTTTGTAACAAAATTGTTATCAAATTTGTCAAGTGTAATGCGGCCATAAGAAATGTTAAGTCCTGCGATGATACGTACTTTAAAATGTTCCAAAATTCAATGTAGTTCTTATTTTGGGGTTCTAAGATAGCATTTAGCGCATTTAACAACGTAAAAAAAAGTCTAAAACACCTTAATTTATTTTTGCACAAAGGTTCAGACACACTAAACTATTTTGAGTGGTTCATTTATTTGTACAGTGCCCCTATTATAACAAATTTTACAAATTCAAAAAACACTAACACATATTCAACTGAGATTTCTAATTTATATACATAGGGTGTCGGAAAAAAAGTCAACGACTCTATTTGTAAACGAGTTTTTAAAAATTTACTTTCATATTTTTATAATTTGCTTATCTACTTTTCTACACTTGAGACGTTTTGTTTTTTCTTGATTAATCTACTTTGATTCAATCAATCTAATTTCCTCTACTTGAAATCTTTTGTTTTTTCTTCAATAAATCCGTAAATACGTACTTGTTTCAAGTTGTTTTCAAATACGTATCCTGAAAATAATTGGACTTTTAATTGTGTAAATAAATCCTACCCATTTGTTTTCCTAGCATTTTGCATTTTTGTTTTTGCGCTAAAACAATAATAACAAAAATAAACTGTGTTTGGATTAACAGCACAACAAATTCCATTTTTCTTTTCCAAAACTTTTAAATTACAAAGCGTTTGTATCAAGAATTTTTCAATATAAATTAGAGATGCAATGGATGTCCAGCCAAATTAAATCAGCTTACGCAACTGTAAGACTATGGCCACACTGTTTCTGATTTTTACACCTGGAATTTTTTGTTTTTTATATATTTTTTTTATCATAGCTATTGTGGTAAGAACCCGTATCAGTCTTGAATATGTACACACAGTACCTTTCATAAAGTCACATGGAAATTTACAATAATTCTGAAAGCCTAAAATTTACGTTTAATATGTCGCAGAGAATTAGTCTAGGAGCTAGCAACGTTGAAACCTACTGAATTTTCGAACGAAACCGGCTGCGTGTCTAAGGGGCAGGTGGCGAAGCTTCCCTTGAAATAGGTTCAATAAACATTACAATATCAAAGATCTTTCTTTTTTAATTCAGTATCTATTGCCATTGGTAATATTGTAATCACATTGCCAGAGCATTTTGAACTTGCTATGACCACGCAAGATTGATGTAAACTTGTAAGGATACGCACCCACATTCACTTTATAACTTCAAGCATTGTTTTTTTAAATATATTTAGAATGATAGACAAAAAATCGGTTATCATGTCAACAGATCGTCAAAAAGACTTATTTTAGAATTACTGCATACAAGCAGTCACTAAAATACGTGAATGTGGCTTAACCATAGATTTCTGGTCTGAAAATAAGAGGATTTTTTTTGAAAGAGGCTTTCAATAAGAAGCTCTTTCGTATCTTTATAATTTTTGATATCTCTTACGCATTAGTTACTAAATAGGAAAACCTAACGACTTCACATTATTATTATTATTATGTATTCCGACCATAGATCTCAGAGGAGATATTGGTATCGTCATAGAAAAGAGGATCATAAGAACTCTTTAAATTCGTAAAAGCAGTGTTCCAGCAGGAATTGTCTTAATTCTGATTTAAATTTGGATATGGATTTGGTAGTTTTCAAATTAACAGATTATTGTAGACTTTTAGGGCCCTATAATAAACATTTTGCTCAAACAAGGTTGTGTTATGTTTAGGAATCGATAAATTGTTACAATGCCTTATTTTTATAGATAAACATGCCTCGTATTTATCTTTGTTCTTAGGAAAAAGGTTTAAATTCGATCTAAATTGTATATATACAAGCATGGTAAAGGTAAAATTTTTAAAAGTTTAAATAAAGGTTTACAACTATCAGTAGGCTTTTTGTTCAGTAAAGTCCTAATGAGGTATTTCTGTAAATCAAATATTTGTTGGATGTTAGTGAATCCGCCCCAAAATATTAAACCATATGATAATACAGATTGAACAGAAGCCATGTAATATGTTTTCAAAACTTCAACTGTAACGCAATTCCTGAGGTTTCTTATAATGTAGCAAAATTTGGTAAGTTTAGAGCTGACATATCGTATATGCTTATCAAACTTTAAGGAGGCATCAATGTACAAACCCAGAAATTGAACGTTGTCAACAACAGGAACTGATTTCCCATTAAATTTAATATATACATTTGACAGAATTGGTCCTTTTTTGAACTCTATCGCCACAGTTTTGTTGGAGTTTAGTTTGAGACGCTCAAGCTCACACCAATTGGACATTGTTAATATTGTGGATGAAGCAAGATTCGAGGAGGAAATCTGATTGTTGGCAGCTACAACACACGAAGTATCATCAGCATATTGACATAGAGAGATAGAAGGGAACTGATTTTGTAAATTATTAACAAAAACTATAAACAACAGGGGACCCAGAATAGAACCCTGGGGGACACCCATGTTGATTTCTTTAGGTTCAGATAACACCTCTTTAATAACGCCTTCCTCATTATGTCTAATGCTGACTTGTTGAGATCTATTTGAGAGGTAAGAACGGAACGGATTCAAAGCCACCCCTCGAACTCCAAAATTATATAACTTACAGAGCAGAATGGAATGATCCAAAGTTTCGAATGCCTTAGAAAGGTCAAAGTAAATTCCTACAAGTGATTCGCCATTATCTAAGCAAGTAGTAATGAAATGCAAAGATTCAAAAATAGCAGACTCAGTTGAACGGCCTTTAGTGAATCCATGTTGACATTTGGACAAAATTTTATACTTCGTCAGATACGAGTATAATCTGTTATAAATGATTCTTTCAAAAACTTTGGAAAAGGCTGGCAGCAGTGAGATTGGGCGGTAGCTGTTGATATCTGTTCTCAGGCCTTTGTTCTTATATATGGGAATGACTATGGCATGCTTTAGGCAATCCGGGAAGATTCCCGTTAAAAAGCAGTTATTTATGGCCTCAGCAAGTTTGTCAGATATAAGACATCAATCTTGCATGGTCGTAGCAAGTTCAAAATGGCCTGGCAATATGATTACAATATTACCAATGGTAATAGATATTATATTAAAAAAGATTGTAATCTAGTAACTTATTTCAAGGGAAGTTTCGTCACCTGGCACTTAGACACGCAACCAGGTTCGTCAGCCAGACTCTCACGTGAATGACCGATTTTGTAACACGGAAGAACTCGAACTTCTCTTTAAGAAAATCTGTAAGTTTTAGCGTTGCTAGCTTCCCGGGTAAATATTTTTGCATAAAAAAGCGTATTTACTGTTTTATTTTCGTACTGAACGAAAAAGAAATAGAAACAAATTATGTTTGTTTGTTTAAAAGCATAACGTGACAAAAACGTGGCTTTTAAAGCAAGATTTCTAAAAAGCTTTAAACTTTTGGAACTACATATTGCAATTTTTTGTTTTTCAGAAATTCGATCTTTAGAATTTTTGTTTTGTTTTGATTGATACATAATTTTCTTCGCAAGAATCCATAACAAAAAATATGCCATATGTTACCAACTTTAAAAATGGCAGGGTATATTTGGATTATCTTACAACTACCCAATCATCATCATTCCATTAACCAAAAACGAAATCTCCGTACTCTCCCAAGACCCAAATTTCGCCATCACCCCAAAAACGATACCCACTGATGACATCATAACTGGAGTTGAACTGCCCTTATCAAACTTCCTTCCCACATTACTGACCCTATTCGTCACGAAAACTATAAAAACGGCCAAACCCCCTAAACCAAACTGTACAAAAATTGAATTTCAAGCTCTCAAAACCCTGAAAACTAACCCAGACATAGTCATACTCTCCGCAGACAAAGGGAATGCCACTTGGACCGCGTGCAATATGACCAGAAAATCAATACTCTATTAGAGGACCTTGCCTACCAACCTTTGCAACGCAATCCGACCTCACGTACGTTACGTACCGTAACGACTTTAATAAAATCTTCTTCTATCCTTTCAGAAACACAAAAAATCTTGATCCCCATGACTTCAGAATACTCAGACTTTATGGTCTCCCTAAAATCCACAAATCTGATACACCTTTACGTCCCATAATCAGTGCAATCAAGTCACCAACCTACAAAGTCTCCAAATATCTAGCACACGCCCTCAAACCTTCTGCAGGGAAAAGTGAAACTTTCATCCTCAATTCCCGGCACTTCGTCCAAAAAAATCACGAGATATCCTTAGACCTCCAGAACATTCTGGTCAGCTTCGATGTACAATCTCTTTTCATCAAAGTCCCTATTCCCGCCACCGTCACAATCATCCAGCAATTGTTCAGAGCCCATAACCAACCCGAAGACTTAATTCCCTTAATAGAATGTTGTTTAGCCTCGACTTGTTCCGTGATTAAAATTACGAACAGGTATCAGGCACAGCCATGGGTTCTCCTCTCTCCCCAAAGGAGGCATTCGAACAACAACCTCTTTCTTCTTTCTCCCTTAAACCCAAGTGTTGGTTCAGGTATGTTGATAATATTTTTGCAATTTAGCCGCACGGTAAGGAATCCCTTCACAACTTCTTTGAACACCTATATTCCCAACATCCTGATATTCGTTTCACTTTGGAATACGAAACTAACGGTCTATATCTTGGTACGGCGCCTTCCAAACGATAGATTAGCACACTCTGTGTATCGCAAACCGACCCATACTTGATACTTGATCGGTATCTTAATGCGCACTTGCACTATTATCTTTCTCAAAAACAATTGACTCACTAGATCGTCATGTGGTAAACTAAATCGATAAGAAATGTTCAATTGGACGAAAAAATTTAGGAAATATTCTTTTATTTAAAAAAAATACTATCAGTATTTAGTATTGCCTTCTTGGACTTGTATACGTCGCTGCATAGGTTTTGTTGTGGAATATTCTCTCATTCTTCAATTAGAGCGAGTTCTAATTCTTAGAGCGTTACAGGAGGATTTGGACGGCATTGTCAAATAGTCCCATACATGCTCGATCGGATTTAAATCAGGACTGCATGCGATTTCACATCGCAGCTGCATTCGACGTGTGGCAAAGTCGAATACACCGAGCTTTTGGTCAAGGGCAAAATAAAATCTAGTCATAAATTTCTTCGCTGTTTATGGATTTATTACCCCCCTGCAGCTGTGTGCCATTCATAAATGCAATTTAGATTTGGACGACATTGTCAAATAGTCCCATACATGCTCGATCGGATTTAGATCAGGACTGCATGCTAGCCAATCCAAAGTACCAATAATGTGCTCCTGAAGATAACGAGTAGCAATTCGGGCAGTGAGCGGTCGAGCGTTATCCTGCATTAGTATGAAATGTTGGCCATCGTTTTGTCACATGAGGTTCTAAGATATTTTCGATGTATTTTTGGCCCATAAGCGAATAACTACCAAATTTGTGCAACCACTTTTCAAAATACCGGCCCAAACAATTAACGAACCACCTCCAAAAGGAACCCTTTTTTGTAGTGTTTGCGGCAGAGAGCGTTCTCCGGTTCTTCGCCAAACTTGTATTCGTCCATCATTCCCCAAAAGAACAAATTTCGATTCGTCTGTAAACATTATTTGACGCCAGAAAATGTTGTCTCATTCGGCAATGCTGTCAAAATAACTTAGGCATTTTTGCATGTCGTTTAGATCTCAAACTGACCTCTTTTAGTCTGTTGTGGACAGTTTGGTCACTCATTCTATGACCACTAGTGCGTAGCAGATCCTGTTGGAGATCCCGAGCAAAAAGTGCTCGCAGGATGTCGCGATTCAAACTATTGATCATAAAATGTTCCTTGATCACATCAGTTTTTAGTATATTCACATTTGCAAGCTTGTAACCTGATTAAAGGTAAATTAAGTGCAAAGATATTTTAAACAAGTAATAGCTTTACAGGGATACCATGTTTTGTGATTTTAATTTCAACACTAAGTGTTCTATTTCGAAACCTTTTGCTAAAATTGAAAATTACGGTCCTGATTCTTTGATGATCAGTAATCCAAAGCGTATCCAAAGGTTTTCTTTTTAATGAAATAGATTTGAATGTTCTCTTTCATATTTTGCAAGAAATTCGTTTATGCAACATTTGCATAAAAAGTCATGTGCATTTATAGTTGATGCTGTCTTGAATACCTAAAGCTGTGACAACGCCGATAATCAATCAATAAAACCAATCGGCCATAACTCAAAAATAGCATAAACCGATAGATTTGAATACGCACTTTTGTATTTTGTCAAAATTTCATTTGTACAAGAAGTTATGTGCTTTTGTATTTGGCATCTTTTAAGTGCGTGTTGTAAACTATTTTCAATCAATCAGTAATCAATAAAATCGATTGGCCAAAACTATCTTTCAATGTATCTGATCACTACCTGAAAGTTTTGATTATAAATATTTTATTTAAAGACTATTTATATAGTTAGGTGCAGGGCATTAATTACTGCCAATAATTTGGATTTCGTTTTTCTCAATTGTGATACACCAGAGACAAACTACAATTATAGTTCGGCCAACGCTATTTGGATAATACGGTCGTTACGACTAATTCACTTTAAGGGTCGTTTATGGCACCAAAAGCCCTAATAAATTTCTTGAATACAACCACTGTACATCCAACGAACGTAGTAATCGCATCTTTATACTTCTACAGCTTAATACTTTTACAGCCTTACCTGCCAAACCTAACGTAAAGTGAATTAGTCTTAACGACCGTGTTATCCAAATAGCGTTAACCGAACTATAACGATCTTCACAACGCTGTTAAAATTATAGTGGGTGATAATTAGGGCTTTGGCAGCCATTTTAAGTTTTGAAATTTTGTTGCTAGAGGTTTGATGCTAACATCTCATCGGTCATTTCTTTAAATTGTGATGTGCTTAGATTACAGCCCATTTCTATGTAGTGACAGATCCAAATATGTCACTTAACGATTCTCGTTATGAGTTACAGAATAAGAGGATTAGTAAACAAATGCGATATCACCATAAAGCGCTCGAACTTGCGTATCGTAAATCCGAATATTCTTTAAGTAACGACATTTTTTTTCCTCAAAAAATGGATTACTCCTGTTATCAGTACATACTTCAATTTTCTAAGAAACATGTGCTTCGTTCTAGCCTGTGAAATTCTTGTTATTTTATTTACATTCCAATCTACGATGCTCAAAAATATATATTTTGTAAAAAGAAATTATTAATTCGACATTCAAAAAAAAAAAACTTTTCACAACACGCTCTTTATGAGATTGTGAAAATTAGTCAATATGGTCCATTTCTTATAAATTGCTCGTCGTTGATTCATTTTTTTTTATTAAATTTCACTTCGTAGTGTAAAATTTAAAAAAAGGACTGGATTTTATTTCTATGTCTACTGAGCTTTTAATTACTAACAATTTCGAGTGACCGACAGAATAAAGGAAAGCAATAAATCTGACGGGGAATTACAAAAACGTAAAGTTAGGAATGTAGCTCCGAACCAAAGATAAACTCAAAGTCATTAAGAAAGGAGCCACTGTACGCTGACTTTGGCATTTTGCCCGCACTTCTACATTATATATTTACTTCTACGTTATCTATTTCAAGACTTTTCACGTAAGAATAGCGGATTATTTTTAATTTTGCACACAACAACACTAATCCTTCATTACAGGGGCAGCAGATTCTACTTTAGAGATTACAAGTCGTTTATATAAACAGAAAGTTTCGTTTAAACTGTTTCAGTTGATTACTAAACAACACTAACTCAGATTAAGGTCATTGAATAAGACTTTGTTTTCCAAAAGATCTAGATATGTCTCTATATAAATCTTATGGTCTAGACGAATACATTTACAACTTAGGTTCACTAACGTCAAAAAAAATGAAAGTAATTAAACAAACTTGTCCTCCTCCTTCATTAGTAAACAGTGTAAATTATTTTCTAAAATTTATAATTCAAACTCACCTTCTTCTTCATTCAGGTCCGCGAACTTTATGCCACCACTGAAAATAGTAAAAAATGATGAAACATCCATAGAAACAGCACAAAAAAAAACTGTTAATTAATTAACAAATAGTTACTGAAATATTAAAAGAAAAAAAAACATAAAAATGTATGTGTTTTTGGAACCTAAATAAAACCATAGTATATTCCCAGCATGATTTCCAATCATCGTAAATTAAATTAATTAGTTATTTATTGTAAAACAATTTCTCACACAGATTGTTTGATATTCCCAGAATTATTTTCCTTTAATCTAATGTCTATCTGTGTTATTTAATATAGTGCATGTAATTGCATTTTTAGTTTTGGCTCATATTTCGCTTCACTGCAGAGATTAATTACAGTAAGAACTGAGTTTTGTTGCGACTGCAAAATTTATTATTAAGTTATTTTCTGTGTGAGAAACGATTGGGGCAAACCTTATACGACTGGATTAGGGTCCGAGTACACGGATCACTTTAGCTCTGGCATCCGAGAAGGGCCTCTAAAAGTGGTTCGGAAATAGTCAATGCAGATTCTTTGAAAAAAAAATTAAGCCTGTTTTATATTATCATAGAAATTGATGTTAGTGTAAAAAGAATAGTACACAGGGTGTTTACTAAGCACGCGGCAAAAATTAAACGGGCCTATTGTAAGATTGTCCTTGTCCTTAGATGACTTTCGGAATGACGCTTTGATTTGAAAATACAGGGTGTAAAAGCTTTTCGCAAAGAAGCAGTACTTTAATATTATATTTAAGATTATTAATTATAAGAACTGCTGGCCAGCTAGGATGCATGCATCCAGTCTTCTCCTCATTGACTGCCAAACTCGTTCGAAAACACCGGGGGTGTTTCTTATTGCATTACATCCATCAATTATTCTAATCCTCAAATCTTCTTCATTTTCCACTGGTGTACTGTACACTAACGTCTTCAAATGACCCCATAGGAAAAAATCTGAGGCATTTAAGTCTGAGGATCGATGCAGCGCTCTTCATATTTTGCATTTAAAAACTCACGAGCAACCACACTAAAATGTGCTGGTACATAACACATTGCATTTCTCGTTGCCAATGGTACATCCTCTAGAAATCCAGGTAGTGAGTCTTCCAAAAATTTCGATACACTCACCGGTAAGTCTTCCCGGTAGAAATACCGGTCCAATTAGCCAGTCACCCACAATTCCAACTCAAACGTTTAATGAAAATTGATGTAGGAAACGATCTTCAAGTACCGCATGTGGGTTTTCATCAGCCCACACGTGGCTGTTACGGAAGTTCCTAATTGCGTTTCTGGAGAAATTTGCTTCGTCGGTAAAAAGAATCAGCGTCAGTAGTTGAAGGATTTGAACTAATGTATGCAGAAGCCAACGACAGAATGCAATACGTGTCTGAAAATCAGCAGGAGTAAGTGCCTGAACGCGCTGAATGTGGTATGGATACAAGCACTGTTGCTTCAAAATTTTCCAGATGGTCCCATTACTGACGTTGAACGCATTTGCCATTTTCCTGGCAGAAGTCCCGGAATCTTACTCTGCCATGTTCAGCACATTCTCTTCCAATTCTACCGTTGTTAGTCTTTGGTCTTCCTGGTCCTCCACTTCGTTTAAATTTGCCTGTTTCATGAAGACGTTGATGAAAACTTTGGAAAGTTTTTCTATCAGATGCATGACGAGTGGGAAATCTTTCACTATACAACCGCTTAGCCTGTAACGATTCCCATTGGCATAAAATCCATATCAATCATCTCGGCGTTCGTATAGCTGTTCATATAAGTAACAAACTTTTAATTATCACACAAACATACGAAACGCAATCAATTTTGACAACTTTCAAAGAAAGTGACAAGTCAGAATGGAAACATCAACGGGCTTGTTGGTTTGTATTGCGAGCTGCTCTAAAAGCTTTTGAATGTAGTTTTCACTATCAATCCGGGGTTTCTTTGGTGCGAGATAAACAAATGTGACAGAAAACTACAACTTACAGCTTTTAGAATAACCTGGAACAATACAAACGAACAAACCTAACATTGTAAGAAATTTATAGTTAAGATAATAGTGTTTTCACTAGCTTCACTAGCTTGGTGTGACCACAAATAATATCAGTTCTTAGTTATTGGGAAGTTGTTAAATACGGATTTCTCGTATTCAATAGCCCCAATGCACCATTTTACGTAGTCTACATTATTTCTTTTTAATTTCCAAAATTTTATTGCCCTCTGCCTTCGAAATCTGAAAATCATCTAAAGGCACAAAAGTTTTAAAATAGTCCAAGGGATAACACCCCTAATTTTAGCCGCTTGTTTAGTAAACAGCCTGTAGAAAGAGGACGTGTGACATTAATATTATTTTAATAGTTTCTCGTAACTGAAATTAGTGTAATGTAAAGCAGGCCTTAACCTTGGATTAAAATATTTGCCCGTCCATTTTTAGTCATCGATTTCGACTGCCAAATATGATCCGTGTATTTAAACCCTAAGAGCACCACCTTTTTTATTTCAGTAATGAAGTCATTGTTAAAACGACGACTCGAGTGAATAATTCAGTGAAAATCTTTTACGGTTAATGATAATAAATGCCACGAAACTTTCACAAACGAGAATAAAAATTATTTACAAGTGTAGGAATGCGAAACGAATTACGGGAAGAAAATCAGATTGAATGTGATAAAGGGTTTTTGTTACTGTGGCAAAATAAATTGACTTCTTTAAAACATTTAAACGTTGTACTCCAATGTATGATCAAAAAAGAATTTGTCCTAATAAGAAATATTTTACAAAAAAAAAATGCATTCCCAAGTCCCATCCATACCGAGACAAACAGAGATCGAATGTAAAGAGCACACATTTCCACATAGGTGTTGTCAAACAACCAATTCTGCGAACAGTGGTGTGCTATATATATATTTTTTTATCTTTTTAGATATCCGACTCGATATTGAAATATGATCATTTCGATACAATCAAAGAATAAACCCATTATGACATTATGTTGTCGAGTTGGTGTTTGTTTAGTCTGGAATTTGCGACTGAAACTTAATAAGAAATTGTTATTTTTTAAGTCCTCATTGAAGCGATATGAACATCCTGAAATTAAAGATTTAATTTAATCAACACAATTACAGTTATTTAGGATAAGAACGGTGGTCACTATCATCAACAACTGTGACCATCTCAGTTCTGTGCAGGTGCAAGAGTGAGGTGCATGCGTAAAATTTTCGTGATTTTACGTGGGATGATGAAAATGAAATTGAGACTTTAGCGTTTTCGAATTTTAGTCTCCCTGTTGCCCGTTAGAAAAATAATTATTTCAAGAATATCAGGTGTTACTGGTCAGCAAAAAAGGTAAAAAATGCAAAAAGGGAAGACGCACGCACAGAAACACCAAAGTTCTGCTTTGGTCTTAAAAAACTAAACACCCTGAAGAGCGGAAAATAGTTTTATCACTAAAGATGAAAATACTTCTGTCTGTGCACGAAAAATACTGAAACTTTCTTATTATTTCAATTCACTTACAAAATAGATACGTTTCTTTTTTAATTTCCTGATTGACTCGGCCCCAATATCACTAAATAAATCAATAGCAAGAAGTGTTCGAAGTATACCGCGCATTCAACAATTTCCGAGCCCCACGTGACCAAATCAACTACCTCTTAGTAAATTTGTTTTGCACAGATTGGCAACACTCTAAGATTGTTCCATAACTCTTTTTTTTATAAAAAGAACTATTTCGACTCTACGTTCTGAGGCATTCATTTTGACCATCGCTAAGAGAATTTAAATTAAAACTCAAGGCTGACTCACGTAAAATCAAAAATGGCATAATCTTAATTCCCTGTTAAGCCCTTCATGTTTCTAGATTTTCTCGTGCATAGATTCGAATTAAATGAACGCTTGAATATATATTGGACTGTAACTACATGTCTTGTTGTGATACAAGTAATTTCATATAATAAAGATATATACCTACCTCAAGAGAACACTAGCCGTTTCAGGCACACGGAATACCTGTAAACAAGGGACGAATTGCCAACAAACCCCCCAAAAGTAACAGTAAAAACTTTTGAATTTACCTGATTTTAAAATGAGTATTATTTAAACAAATGATCTCACCTTCCAGCCCAGATTCTCGAAGAATGTGCACAAGCGAGCTTGCCCCGTCGTCTTGCCACCACAAGGGCCTGAAACAATTACAAGAAATTATAATATTATAAGACACTAATCATTGTCTTAAGAGGACACTACGTACATACAATATATCTATGTAGAGTTCTATTTAGATCAATGCATACAGAAATGTTATAAAATTAGAGAAAATAAATTAATTAAATAGTTATGAGAGCAATTGATTTGCGACTCAAAATATTTCGATTGAGATACAATCAACATCAGCTCTAATCTTTAGCATGTATCTTAAATCCTTGTCCTTGTTAAAGGCTATTTTTAAACATTCAATTTGGAAATAATCTATGTATAAATTATTTGGTACGCGAGAATCTAAGAAACTTGGCTTAAAGTTAATGCTCTCTGTTTTATAAATAAAATTGATATTTATCAGTCAATCGTTGACGATGATTGCATTGCAAATTCGTCGAGAGAAGTGTTTTGTATTTATATGTAGTACCTATAACAAGGTTGACAAATGAAGTCGTTGGTCAAATTAGGTCTAAAATCGGTCGCAGGATGTCGCTATTGATTAATAACTAATTCTTTCAATAAATTTTCAAATCATCACTGAACAATAAATTTTTAGCTTTGTTTCGTAAATAATTTCAAGTATACTAATTTAAATTTTAAGTAACATGACACTACAGATTTCAACGACACGATAGGTGCATAAATTTGGCAACAATATTTATGCGAATAAGCAAAGAATTATTCTATTATCTAATTAACAGCGAATACGCTACTTTGTATACGCTTATGTACCTATTACTTTAGTTACAATTGAAAATAAATTCTAAAAGAAATTGCTTCTTTATATATAGATATACTTAAAGTAAAAAAAAAAAAAAACAAATTGACGGTTTCTATGAAATCACTGTATAACAAAACAATATTTGCGAAAATTGGAACGTAAACATGGAATTAAGTAAACAAACTGCAGCCAGCAGCTATCGTATCTACATAAAACGATATTAGTCATATCGTTCTAAGAATACTAGTTACTTGTAATTATAACTAAAGTACGTTACATAAAAATAAGCCAAAAGATAAGATATAAAATATTAATAAATGTACATAATACATGAAAACAATCAAATATAAATTCTCTAAAAAAAGAAAAAGTACAAGGAAAAAACTGAATAAACAGTTAATCAATGAAAACCAGTAAAAATATTATGCGTTCGAAAACTCCCACGTTTAGAGTTGGCCTTGACTTGAGATAGCAAGGAACATGTCAAGTAACGTTAGTAAGAGATCAGCTGTGGTTTACTGAACCAACGCCAACTTCAAACGTGGGAGCTTTAGCATGAATGTAGTTATTTTTAAACATGCATTTATTGCCGAATCTTCTGTGGATGAGTATTCGGTATGTAGCTTCATTAAAACTTCATTGTCTGTCAGTGAATACACTGCCTTTACCTGTCTTCAGAGTAGTAACTTTGAACAATGTCCAAATTAGAAAGGAAATCAGTTATCACCATGAATACCAGAACGCGCAAAACGTTTTTGATGCTAGCTCTGAAACAACCTGCCAAGCTCTTGTTAGAATTTTCATTACATTAAACAAAGGTATGGACATTGCTACGGCTTCTTTTTTATTTTTCTTTTCATCACTTGTAACCTGGTCTTCATTTTGAACAAACATTGCGGCAGAAGTTCGAACACATTAGAAGAGGAAGGTTTGGATAGTGGCCCATTGCTCATAGCTTCTACTTCATCAATTAAAAAAAGAAAGGCATCTAATTCTGGTTCTGGGTCTTTATCTTCTTTTGTCGTGTGTGCGACAACGAAGTCTAGTAAAGAGGAAATAGATAAACAAATTGCTAGGGCTATTTATGCAACAAATAGCAACTTTACATGTGTTGAGCAACCGGAAGTAAAAAAAAGCTATTGCGCTTGTACGGCCTAGATATATACGTTGAATTTTACAACTAGGTGGATAGAAGTAAATTCAGACAAAGTCGTGTAGGAGTAGAGGGAGTACTTGCGTTAGCGTGTATCAGTTCACGCCTCCAGTTCGAAGTGTTTTTGAACAACAAATATATATTTATTTTAATTGTTCTTTATTTTTCTTCAGTACAAAAATTCAGTATGAATTATAGTGTACCTGAGAAAGTACAAATTATAAAGTGGTATTAACGAATTAATTTATTCAGAGAAAAATTTCCAAATCGTCCAATTCCTTGTGCTACAACCATCCGCAGAATTAATACAAATTTTGAAAGATATTTAATATATTTATTATTTCTTGGCCAGAATTACTTTAAGTTTATTTTATGTTTATCTTCATTCTATAAAATCTTTCATTCAATTTGAGAAATCGTTTTTCTGTTACAAGAGAATCTTTTATTATGTTTTTATATTATCGTTGTGAATTCTTTTTAATTTTTCATTTATTAATTTCTGTAATGTTTATGGAAGTATTGTTTAATTACAAACAATAATAATTGCGTTATGCAAACGTATTGCGGCAATTATAACAATATTGTAACAAGAATTATTGAAATCCTAGTTAAAATAAAATTATTAAATACGCGCTCATCGTTTCGCTTCCCAATGCGAGACAAGGCTGGTCGCCTCGAATACATCCGAGGCACGCGTCGCCAATCTACTTGCTTCACCCAAGCTGTATACCACCCTCTAGATATGATGTGTCTAACCGACTGCTAAATGAAGTGTACAATGAAGAGAAAAGTAAATGTTTTAAAAATTTATAGGAAAATTCGATTTGTCTGTCATTGGATGGATAGTCCAATGTCCACAACGAACCAATCACATGTGCAACAGTCACTACAAAAAATGGATCCTCCTTTTTAGTAGACACAATAGACACATCTGAAAAATCCACATATACCTACATATTTAACAGAACTTGCAATAAACCTAATTAAAATGCTAAAAACTGAATATCGCTAATATCGCTGTGCAGTAAGCAGTTTTGTAACAGATAATGCTGCTAATATGAATGCAATGAGAAATCAGATCAAACAGTCAACAGAATTAAATGTTATTACATATGGTTGTGCTCCACACATCTTAAACTTGTTATGTAAGGATCTGGAAATTAGTGAAATTAAGGAACATGTTACGTTCATTGTAAAATACTTCCGAAACATTCATTTTGCTTCAGCGACATGTGAGAAAGAAGGAGGAAAAAAGCTTATTTTACATAGTGACGTAAGATGGAAATCACTTGCTGACTGCTCACGTGGTTTTGTTGAAACATGGCCCAAACTTTTTAAAATTAGCGAGGAACATAAAAATGAAATCGACAGTATAGTAAGGCAGAAAATTTCGAATATTTATTTGAAAAGAACAGCTGAAGATTTCTTAACAATACTGAATCCGATATCTGTTGCAATTGAGAGGCTTCAAAGAAACGATGCAATTCTATCAGACGTCGTAGAACAATTAAAAATACTAGAGTCACATTTTGAGGAAACTGAATTTACTCTAAGCCAAATGCGAAGATTTAGAAATCGCTATGAACAGAGTATCACTCCATACTATTTGCTAGCTTTCCTTCTGGACCCTACGAAAACGAAACATACATTAACAGAAAGTGAAAAAAATTGTGCTTTAAATGCTGCAAATGATTTATACCCCAACAATGGTTTACTACCTTTGATTATTCAATTTTTGGCTAAATCCGAGCCATTTGTCGAAATAATGTTTCCCGAAGAAAACTTCAAAAGCACAAATCCATTGGAATGGTGGAAATCTCAACGGAATATTGAGATTATTGATAAGTTATTCCCGATTATCAAACAATTATTATCTGCTGCAGCTTCTTCAGCCTCCTTTGAAAGGATATTTTCAGCATTTGGTTTAGTTCATTCTAAAATTAGAAATCGCTTAGGGACTGAAAAAGCTGCTAAATTAGTTTTTCTTTATAAACAGTATAATTAAAAAATTAACTTAAAATGTCTCTTTTTAAGTACCTGAACCATGTTTTATTTTCTTTTTAAATTTAAGTTTAGTTTACCTACATATTCCTTTTAAGCAGGTAGTTTTAGATATGTAGATAATCTAACATTAAATAAATTGTTCTTTTTATTTGAATTTTCTGAAGTTTGATTTATTTAGATTATCAGTTTTCTTACACGATTTGATTTAAATCATGATTTAAATTAAAAAAATCAGTTGATTTAAATCATGATTTAAATTATGATTTAAATCAATTGATTTAAATCGTCGCAACTTTGCACGTTACTAGTGGCGATGTGATTCTAACAAGGTTAACAATTAAAGTCGTTAGTCAAATTAGGTCTAAAATTGATCGCAGGATATCGCGACCTAAGCTACTGATTAATAAATTTTCAAATCATCACAATAAATTTTTAGCTTTGTTTCGTGAATCATTTCAAGTACACTTTAAATCAAACTAATTTAAATTTTAGGTAACATGACACTACAGATTTCAACGACACGATAGGAGCATAAATTTGGCAACAATATTTATGCGAATAAGCAATGATTTATGTACCTATAATTTTAGTTTCAATTGAAAATATATTATAAAGGAAATTGCTTCTTTATTGATAAATACGCTTAAAGTAAAAAAGAAAAAAACAAATTGACGGTTTCTATGAAATCACTGTATAACAAAACAATATTTGCGAATATTAGAACGTAAACATGGAATTAAGTAAACAAACTACAGCAGCTATCGCATCTACATAGAACGATATTAGTCATATCGTTCTAAGAATACTAGTTACTTATAATTATAACTAAAGTACGTTACATAAAAATAAGCCACTTAATGAAAGATAAGATATAAAATATTAATAAAGGTACGTAATGCATGAAAACAATAATAATAAAAAAAAACTAAATACAAATTCTCTAAAGAAAAAAGAAAAAACTACTGAATAAAAAAGTCAATCATTGAAAACTAGTAAAAATATCATGCTTTCAAAAACTCCCATGTTTAGAGTTGGCCTTGACTTGGATGAAAGTAACATTTTTTATGTAAATACGTAAAATTTGTTAATTTAATAATAATTTTAGTTCTCAATGTTTGTAAGGATAAAAATATTTCTTGCTAATGTAATATTTCGTTTTAAAACAAAAGTGTGTCATATCATCTTATTCAGATTTTATTTTTGTATCACACTGTATAAATATCTAAGATAGCGCCCCTAAGAAAAAAGATAGTTGACAGTCGTATCTGCGAAACTGTCAATTCTGATCTATTTCTTCTGGCTGTATTAGGTTGCCCGTCGAATTTAATATGAAATTACCGAATTTTGTGATCTTAGCTTCATAGACAAACAAGATATTTAAGATTTTCAATTTTTATTTAATATTTCACAAATGAATAAAAACAAAAGAGATTTCTTTGCACATTTTTATAGACCCCAAAATAGCGCAACTTTCTTGTAAATTAACCGTCTTTGTATGACTTACAGTTTACGAGAGCCCCATGATGAGCCTTTAATTAATTGTAACATCCTGTAGAGCAACAATATTGAAAAAATATAAACAAATGACAATCGATTTTAAAGCATAATTCAATCAGAAATTAAAAAAAAAAGAAACAATATGTTATAAAAACAAACGAAAGAGTCTTTCAGTACGTTTTAACAAATGACTGTCAGTTCAAACTTTGCTCAATAGATGGTGGGTTTCCTTCTACGTAAAAGAACAACTTTGAGCTGTTTGGGGGCTTTTAATATTGAAAAACATAAACAAATGACAATCGATTTTAGAGCATAATTCATTCAGAAATTAAAAAAAAAGAAATAATATGACAAAACAAAGTCATTGTCAAGTCATTTTTTCTTACCATCCAGAAATGACTTTCAGTTCAAACTTTGCTCAATAGATGGTGGGTTTCTTTCTAGGTAAAAGAACAACTTTAAGCTGTTTGGGGGCTTTTAGGTAAAAGCTTTTTGAGGAAAAATATTACTTAATCCCTAATATTGAAAAACATAAACAAATGACAATCAATTTTAGAGCATAATTCAATCAGAAATTAAAAAAAAAGAAACAATATGACAAAACAAAGAATTATTTAGGAAAAACCGCAACAGATGGCGCTGTTCATGACCTCACACAAATACAATTCATTTCGTCGTGTACCGATGACAAGTGACGTTTGTTATTGATCTTCAGCATCGTGTTGTAAAAACAAACGAAAGAGTCTTTCGGTACGTTTTAACAAATGAATGAACGTCATTGTCAAGTAATTTTTGTTAGTATCCAGAAATGACTTCAGTTCAAACCTTACTCAATAGATGGTGGGTTTCTTTCTACGTAAAAGAACAACTTTGAGCTGTTTGGAGGTTTTTAGGTAAAAAATTTTTTGAGAAAAAAAATCACTTAATCCCTAACATTGAAAAACGTAAACAAATGACAGTCGATTTTAGAGGAAAATTCATTCAGAAATTTAAAAAAACAATATGACAAAACAAAGAAAAACGGCAATAGATGGCGCTGTGCAATACCTCACGCAAATACAATCGATTTCGTCGTGCACTGATGACAAGTGACGTTTGTTATTAATCTTCACCATCGTGTTGTAAAAACAAACGAAAGAGTCTTTCGTGTTGTTGAATGAACGTCATTGTCAAGTCATTTTTTGTTAGTATCCAGAAATGACTCTCAGTTCAAACTTTGCTCAATAGATGGTGGGTTTCCTTCTATATAAAAGAACAACTTTGAGCTGTTTGGGGGCTTTTAGGTAAAAACTTTTTGAGTAAAAATTCCCTAAATCCCTAATATTGAAAAACATAAACAAATGACAATCGATTTTAGAGCATAATTCATTCAGAAATTTAAAAAAAAAGAAACAATATGACAAAACAAAGGATTATTAAAAGAAAAATAGCAATAGATGGCGCTGTGCAATACCTCACGCAAATACAATTGATTTCGACGTGCACTGATGGCAAGTGACGTTTGTTATTGATCTTCAGCATCGTGTTGTAATAACAAACGAAAGAGTCTTTTGGTACGTTTTAACAAATCGCTTGTTGAATGAATGTCATTGTCAAGTCACTTCTTGTTACCATCCAGAAATGATTGTCAGTTCAAACTTTGCTCAATAGATGGTGGGTTTCTTTCTAGGTAAAAAAAACAACTTTGAGCTGCTTGGGGGCTTTTAGGTAAAAACTCTTGGAGGAAAAAATCACTTAGTCCCTAATATTGAAAAACATAAACAAATGACAATCGATTTTAGAGCATAATTCATTCAGAAATTAAAAAAAAAGAAACAATATGACAAAACAAAGAATTGTTAAAAGAAAAAATGCAATAGATGGCGCTGTGCATGACTTCACAAGTAACAATATGACAAAACAAAAAATTATTTTAAAAAAAACACAACAAAAGATGGCGCTGTTCATGACCTCATACAAATGCAATTCATTTCGTCGTGTACTGATGACAAGTGACGTTTGTTATTGAGTAAAAATTCCCTTAATCCCTAATATTGAAAAACATAAACAAATGACAATCGATTTTAGATGGCGCTGTTCATGACCCTCAGTCAGATACAACTCATTTCTTCGCGTACTGATGACAAGTGACATTTGTAGCACCGTGGGAAATAGCTGGTGTAAAAACAAACGAAAGAGTCTTTCGGTACGTTTTAACAAATCGCGTTGTTGAATGAATGTCATCGTTACCATCCAGAAATGACTGTCAGTTAGAACTTTGCTCAATAGATGGAGGATTTCCTTCTACGTAAAAGAACAAATTTGAGCTGCCTGAGAGTTTTTAGGAAAAATCCTTTAATCCCTAATGCTTTGAAAAAAATCCCTTAAGTTGGCAACACTGGTCCCATATAAACAGAGGCTGCGTTAAGTAAACAGTCAACTTGCACAAAGTTGTCAAATAAACGATGAATTTAAATCACGTGATCAATTTTTCCAGTTAGCTGATTGATCACGTTCACGTGGTTTAGGCTGATTCTTAACTTGACGATTTTGTGTAAATTGACAGTTCAATTAGCGCAGCCGTAATTTTGCAATGTTAATGTTTCAAGAAAGAATTTGTTAAAACGTAAGCGTTAAGTGTCAGTAAACAAAACTTCCTCTTTCATGAAGTTTTCCCCCAAAAGTGGAAACGTCTAAACGAAAAGCACGCTTGAGATTTGAAAATGTGTTACTAATTTTGATTTTTGCGATATTTTGAAACTCTTATGGATCAATTGTCAGATTTATCGGTCCATCATTTACATACCTACATGACTATAATTAAATTAGTGTAAACATAGAAGGTCATGTAACACTCAAGATAGTTTCATAATTCAAGGTAGCTACCTAGGTATAGGTATAAGATGCAAGAAAATACTTTTGATAGATATAAATACAGACTCAATTTTTCATTAACAATATAAAAACAATTGTTTCTATTAATACTTATTCAAAGAAGTATATAATATACGTAATTTAAGTGACGTCAAATCACATGGTTAGGCTCAAATGTTAACGTTATGTGTGTGCATAGGTACAGTATAAAATGTATACATATAAGTATATAGTAATGGAAATTCCCATTGCTCATTAATGTACTATAATAAAAAAAATATGTATATGCAACTTACCACCAGTCAACACGAGTTTGTAAACCCTTTTCTCGCCGTTCTTTGCCATTTCGATTGATAACTGTTTTGTTAAATAAACGCGAACCGAAACGATTGAAGAAATAAATTCTAAATTTGCCTAACTTACAGGAAAATTCCGGCGAACATCAAAGACATATACTGTCAAACTCATTTTTTAACGCGAAATAAATCCACGCGCGATACCACATCAGTGTATTCGGTAACAAACAACGACTGTAAATTAAAACAGAAACGTGATCGACTGACAGTTTGCGTTGGGGATTTTACTGTTAAGTTGGCACACTGGCCGCACATTATTAGTTACTGTAAAATCAATATGAACAATATTGTAACTAATTTTACGACTATTCAGTTGTGGGGATATAAGCGCTAATTATAAATTTATTTACAGGATACGAATATCTGGACAGGACGTTCTTTTATGTAACCTTTTAGTAACTGTATTTGTAACACCTGCCATTGACATCAGTGGCGTATCAAAGTGCAATATTACGCTAAAAATATAGTATTCCTTTTTTTGTTTCCAATATTGTACAGGGTGTTTACTAAATATGCGGAAAAAATTGAGGATGTTATTCCTTGGACTATTTTAAGACTTCTGTGCGCTTAGATGATTTTCAGAAAAGTGCTTTGTTTCAAAGATAGAGGGCGATAAAGGATATTTAAAAAAATTAAAGTAAACTACGTAAAATGATGCACTGGGCCTATTGAGTACAAGAAATCCGTGTTTATCGTTTTAACAACTTTCCGATAATAAGAACTGATATTATTTGTGGTTACACAAAGTGCCAGTGCAGATAGAGAAAACGCTATTACTTTAACCATAAATTTCGTCATTTCTGTTAAGTAAATTCGAAAGTGGATCTTTAAACTAGAGACTGCCAAAAATTCCTCTGTTTTAAATAATAAAAGTGCATCCACTGAAATTGATTCCTTAGGAGAATCGTCTGGTCTTTGGACGAGATTTCTTTTCATTTTTCTTTGACTTTGCTTCTTTAGATTTCTTCTTTGCTTTGAATTTCCACCTCGATTTTTTGTTCCCTTTCAGTAATCAATGGCGTTTCATTTGTCGTAGGGTTTTTAAAGATTTCATCATCTCTTCTGTTAAGTAAATAAAGTGGATCTTTAAACTAAGAACTACTGCCAACACTGCCAAAATTTCTTGGATGTCGAACCGCTCTGTTTTAAATAATAAAATAATTAAGTGATTTATTAGTTGAAGTAATTACCATCGCCCTTCCATAGCCAAATAACCTCAAGGAGGACTTACTGTGTTTTTCATTACGCGTAAGTTTATCAAAAACAAAAAAAAATAGATTTCTATTAGGCAACGGCACTTATGTGTTGAAGAATATAATTTTGTTACCTCAAATCGATAAAAACTCACAATGATTTTTTAAAACTTTGCTTATTGCGTATGTAACTCAAAGACCCATTTCCTACAGTTATTACATCTTAACGTTTATCATGTTCTATGAATTAGCGTCCTACTAATTGTTGCATCACCACTTATTGTCTTATTAACTGACACAGGTCCGATTCGTGTGTCGTTAAAAGCTTTCAAAGAGTACTTTTGAAAAACAGAAAAAAATAAAATTTCTTTCCTGCAATGAACCAATGAATTCTGTTTTTCTTGTAAAACAAGAAACTACACTGCTCGTCAAAAACCGGACATTAACATTTTATTATTTTATAAATTTATATTATTTTTCTGTTTCTTGCTTTCTGTCATAATTAATGTCATATTATATTGTAAAAATATTATTTCCTTAATTAATCGGAGAATGAGGTCTGAAGAAGTCATCAAAGCGGTTGCATTACGTGAAGATGGACGAAGCATTCGTTACATAAATCAAATATTAAATGTGGCTCGAAACACTGTTACCGATGCTATAAATCGGTATGATCAAACTGGACGCTTTACCAGAAGAGCTGGATCAGGTCGAAGACGAGCAACAACCAGATGGCATGATCGTTTTATAGTGTGAAATCGGCGTTTTACTGCAAGAAGTCGGCGAAATCGGCGTTTTACTGCAAGGAACGTTGCTGGTCGTTTAGCTGAAATTAGAGGAGTGATGGTTTCTACAAGCACAGTCAGGAGAAGTAATTTACACTCCAGATGACTCGTTACTGGACCTGCATTAACTGTAGCCCATCGAAAAACAATTTACTGTTAAGTTGGCACACTGGTCACACATTATTAGTTACGGTAAAATCAATTATAAAATCAAGTTTTCTTGCCAGATGAAAATTATGAAAATTAATTAAAATTGTGTAACTGGCAATATATATTTTTTCAGATTTCTGATGAGGCCCAATAAGGCCGAAATACATGCCGAAATACATGTATAAACTCTTTCCTAACACTTTCTATATTGCCAGTTACACAATTTTAATTAATTTTCGTAAAATCTATATGAACAATATTTTCAGGCAAATTGTAACTAATTTTACGACTATTTAGTTGTGAGGATATAAGTCCTGACAGGACATTCTCTTATGTAATCCTTTAGTAACTGTATTTGTAGCACTAATACGTGCCGTTGATATCAGTGGCGTACCAAAATGCAATATTACGGTAAAAATATAGTACTCCTTTTCTTGTTTCCAATATTATACAGGGTATTTACTAAACACACGGAAAAAATTAAGAATGTCATTCCTTGGACTATTTTAAGACTTTTGTGCGCTTAGATGATTTTCAAAAAAGCGCTTTGTTTCGAAGATAGAGGGCGATAAAATTTTGGATTAAAAAAAATGAATGCACTGGGCCTTTTGAGTACAATAAATCCGTATTTATCGCTTTACTAAGAACTGATATTATTTGTGGTTACACCAGGCTAGCGCAGATAGAGAAAACACCATAAATTTCTTACATTGTTAGGTTTGTTCGTTTTTATTGTTCCAGGTTATTCTAAAAGTTGTAAAACGTAGTTTACTGTCATATTTGTTCATCTCGCACCGAAGAAACCCCGGACTGATAATGAAAACCACATTTTACAGCTTCTAGAGCAGCTCGCAATACAAACCAACAAGCCCGTTGATGTTTCCATTTTGACTTGTCACTTTCTTTGAAAGTTGTCAAAATTGATTGCGTCTCGTATGTTTGTGTGATAATTAAAAGTTTGTTAGTAAAACTATCTAATATGAACAGCTATACGGATTATTTGATTTGTCCTAATTTGATTATGATTAGTTGCTTATTAGATTTTATGAAGTGTTTCTAAATTGGTAGTGTGTGTATTGAAGATGGCAGCTTAACTGCCGAAATACGTATCTACAGATATAAAAATTATTGTTGTTTTTGTGGTTTTAACAGAGACCAGGTCGTTCTATTTTATGATGCAGAATTGTGTATTTACTTTATTAATTATATCAAAAGAGAGGTACAACATACAAGTAGTAACCGCCATTAGTCTTAATTTTTTTTTCAGTGTTGCCAACTTTCTATACTAAGAGAATAATTATAATATATACATTTATTCACAATTGTGGGCGGAGATTATTTTTTTAATTATTTCTTAAACCACAGTCTCCTTTACAATTTTTTAGTTTATCGAAACTTCCTCCTTGAAAACTTTAATGAACGATTTGCGTGGATAAAACCCTGTATAGACAATAAATTAATTAAAAATATAAAAGGACGTCCTCACTCCTCATTGTTAAGTCTACGTATTTCCTCGGGCTAAAATAAACTTGTTATTGTGTACAGAAACGTCTCTTGTTATATAAGCAGATATTTATAAACCGTCGCTGCCGTAAATAAAAATTTTAAAGGTATTATTTTCAACCAGGTTATTTTCGCTCAAATTATCTGAATTGCTTTCAAACTGATAAATACCACAGCGACATCTGACATATGTTCACCTAACGAACTATGCGAATGATAGAATTTACACTGTGATTAACAATAGCTGTATTTCTTTTACCACAAAATTGGCTTAGTAATAAGACCAACTGAGACGACATAAACTAAGTTTAGATTGAGACAACTGGGAGCTAAAAAAACGAAATTTTTGTGTCGTCTAAGAAAGTATTAAAAATATCCGTTCACATGAAAATACCTAACCAGAAAGTTATGTGTTTGTTATGATTGCAAAGAATTCAACAGGATCAAATCATTCAAATCAGACATAATCTCAAAAACCATTCTCACAAGAAACTCACTTCTAAGACTTTTGAAGAGCTAGCTCAGTTTCAGTGAGAATAAAGTGAATCGTTTCAGTTAAGCTCACCAAAAACTCACTTGTTAAAGTTAAAAGAAACAAGTAATTCAACTAAGCTGTTGAGACAAACTGAGATACTCAGTACAAAGTGGTAAAAGAAATACAGCTAGTGATTGAATGTGCCGCTCTACAATATTTCTTTATTGTCCGGACGGCGTTGTGTAGAAAATATTATTGATGTCCTTATAGATGCGTAATGGAACATTAATAATATTTCAGGTGCCAATTTTCAATGATTGTTGATCACATTGTATATGCAGAGTCAATAGATAGATACCACAAGGTTGATATTTTATATCAAGATATTATAATGGCGACATTGTTGCCAACCATCTAGTTTCTCAGAAAATGATACCAACTTTATTATTTTCGAAAAATTTTATTGCTAGTCGGTTTTGATTGCAGTGAATTCCTCGAACATCCTCTTTACAGCCGTTTCGACCCTATTTGGGGTCTTGTCAGCAGAAGCGTAGCTGGTGATTTTTGAACATAAAGCTTGAGTTTTGCGTCGCGACATCTTTTGCATATACATAGATTTAACGAATGTTTTTGGACAGTTTTCAAAAGGTTCTTCAAATTTTAATTGTTTTTTAGAATGTTTTATGGCTACTTTATATTATCCCTCTTCCCCTGCAATTTTATTTTTTGAACTTGAAGCTTGCAATTCCACGCAGCGCCATCTGTTGCATGTACATACATAGATTTATTGAACTTTTTTGAAAGATTCTTCGTATTTGATTGATTTTTATAACATTACCTTTTTTTTAATTTTGGCTTATATTCCTCTCTACCTCCAATTTGATTTTTGAACTCAAAGCACTTTTACATAATGCCATCTGTTGGATATGGGTTTATTTAATGAATGAGTTTGTGTAGTTTTCAAAATTTTCACCTTGTTTGCCTTTTGTAGGATTGATCTTTTCGAACGTTTGCACTCGAATTTTAATTAAAAAAGGAAATGTTCCCTATTCTTTTATAATTCTTTTGCCCTGGGTGAGGGGTTGACCTTGACCTTTTCGAACCTTTGCTCCTGCCATTCTAATTCTTTTATTAAATGTTTTATTTCCCTTGGGTAGCGTTGACCTTGACCTTTGTGAGATGACCTTGACCTTATCGAATCCTTACTCTTAAAATTCTAGATTTTTTTTATTTTTTAAATTTCTTGCCTTGGGTTGCCTTTCCGAACTTTCGCTCTCGAAATTCCATTTCTTTTAAAATATTTTTCAAATTTTTTTACATTTTTTGGGTTGACTTTGAACTTTTGATCTTAAAATTGTAACTTTAAAAAAACTCCAATTTTTTTGCCTTAGATTTGATTTTGACTTTTCCGAACTTTCGTTCTCGAAATTCTATTTGTTTTTGTTTTCCTTATTTTTTATCCTGGGTTGGTTGACCTTGACCTTTTCAAATTTGTAACTTTTTTCTTATTTTTTTTTTCAAATTCCTTTGCCTTTTTTGTTTCCCCATGTTTTCCACTTTCTCTTCGGTTTGGTTTACCTTGACCTTTGACTTTTTCGAACCATTGTCCTTGGAATTTTAATTTCTTCCGATTTCTTGCAATTTTTTGCCTTTTGGAGCCGGATTTTTCGGACACCTGCGCGTACTGAAGATTTCTTTTACCAAACAGAAAACTGGAACAATCCTGCTGTACATGTACAGTCAGAATTTAAAGTAATGCCTCCCCTATAAAAAGTTCAATTGCGGCCTAATCACTTCTATTATCGATTTCATAACAGATGAGCTCTGCGTCATCAATCACCGAAGTAAAAGCCGACAAATATTTCAGTATCATTTCCCTTTCCATGGCGAGCAAGTAAAGGAAAAATAGAGTTATGCTTTATATGTCTTTTACTTCAACGCTAATTTATGACGCAGAGCTCATCTCTTATCAAAGTCTCTTATCGATGTTTGCTTGGCCGCCTGCTTATTATAGTGATCAGGATCGAAAAAAAATCATGCATTTAGATTTTAGCTGAGTTCGTTTATTGACACGATGCAGGGATGAAGTAACATTAGAGTGAGAGGCGAATAAGTTTTAATACAAGTAAGAGTGAGAGGTGAATAAGTTTTAATACAAGTAAGAGTGAGACAAGTGGAAACGAGTAAGTTGAGTGAACGGAGTTGAATAAACAAAACGCAGCGACATTACTTTTAATTCTGACTGTACATACGTTGTTTATTACATAAGGATTTTTTTTGTTTCAAGAATACAACAACACAACACCAAAACTGACCTAATTTTCTTCTCCCTTTCTCATCGACTAACGAGAAGTAGCAGCAACACCACGAGCAGCAGCGACTCTGATGAAATTCTTCTGCAATGGAGAACGAAACGTCGGCAGTAGATGCAGTCCTGATGCGATCCCAACCGGAAGTCAGTTCAATTAGAAAGGATATTGAAGTTTTCGGTAATTTTCTTTTTCTTTTTTTGGTTTGTTTCCGAAAACAATTGTTGATACTGAAAAAAAAAAACAATCAAACGTTTAAACGAAAACTTTTCCCTTATGTTGGAAATGCAGGAAACATTCAAAAATTCGCGGTTAACAAATGAATGACAGTTATCTGAATTCATCGGTAACTGCACCGATAGATATTGATGCGTTTTACTATTCACTGTAAAGCTACAGAGAGATCATTATACATTGTCCAGAAAAAACTGCTTTCCATGGACGTGATATCAAAATTTTCATCCATTGTCATGAATGCAGTGAAGTTATCTACTTTACCTACCTGTTTTTAATCCATCTTTGCATAAAATTTACATACGAAAACACCCGACAGATTCTGAAATAATAACAATATGCTACGCGGTCTTCTAAAAGACTATTTTTGGAAAATTACTACAGAAAATTCGTAAACTAACAAAAGTAGGACCATCAAACACAAGTGTCAAATATTGTGGCTAACGTCAGAGAGGAACTAAGGTTTGATGTACGCAAGAAAAGTAGTTTTTTCTGGACAATGTATAATGATCAGTCTGTATAATATATTATAATAATATAGTTATACTAAGTTAATAACCTATTATAACTATAATAACTTGTTATAGCTTTAGAGTGAATTTTAGAACGCAGCTACGTCAACCGGTGCAGTTACCGGTGAATTCTGGAAGTTTACGGAAGGCAAAAATACCCACTTACATCACTACCCACAAATATGCTTTTATCTTAAAAAAAATTGAAGTTAAGCAGCGACTTTTTAAGTTTTGGTTGCGAAATCAGTGTCTGATTGTAACGATATTCATTGTAACAATGTATGGGGGAAAAGCAACTGTCACTAGTTGGCAACACTGAATAATGACAGAACCTGAGAAAAATCAGATGTGAACCTTACTCTCCGTGATGCATTAATTGAACACAATAGTAAAATACAAACGCAATGATAGTGTCAAGATTAAATTCTTTGCTAAGAAACCAACCGTTAGGCGAACGCCTAACCAATTTGGGGGTATTGGCAAGAATGAAGACTTCGTCCCGATCAGGTGCGATTTTGCCAGAACCACCGATTACCCGCTTCGGTCTGTTTGGAATAGTATTCACTGTAACGTCTGGACTACTGATTGGGGCTACTATTAGTAAAAATATGGCGAATTTCTTGGAGGAGAACGACTTGTTCGTGCCCTCGGATGACGACGACGATGACGATTAACTGTAGAAACTAACTTTAGTTTATGTTTATAGTAAATTATTTATTTATGTGTACTTTAATGTAAGAAATAAAATCATAAAACTTTAAGCAATTATTTAATTTAATTGCAGGAAGTTCATTAAGTATCGGAAAATACTGCAGAGTGCAGAGTTCTCCGACTACTCTTCTGCTGAGGGCTCCAAATAGGACCGAAACAGCTACATGGAGGACACATTTTTTTTAATAACAATAAAAAGGGTATATGTATATTACCCTTTCTATTTAATCATTTCGTGCAGCAGTAAGAAGGATCATTACATCATTGAAAATTCGAGTTTTTGAAATTTAAATAATTTAATCATAATTTTACTATAATACAGATAATTGCAATTCATTTTAAAACATAAAATAAAGCCAGTTTAAATAAAATTTACTGAAAAGATGTAAATATTAACAAAGACAAGGTCCAGCAAGATTAATTATCTTTTAAACCGATACTATCGAAACTGATTTTTTACTCGGGTGGACTTTTATGTACACCCCATCCGTGGAAACACTTAGTAAAGCGTTTGGATTCCTTATTTTTCAGAGTCAGAAATAATTTCCTTGGTCTCTCAGGTTGTTTCACCCTCATATGTTGAATGTACACTTGAGCAGATTTGTAAGCCAATTTAATTTCTACTTCGCTACACTTGGCGCCCAACCACAGAAAGACTTGCTCGCCGTTGTCTAAAATCATTATGTCGTCATCGGCTAGGTCATCCTAAAAAGAATAACGGTTAAAACTAATTTCGTTTTAATACCATCTCGTCAAGACCTGACAAAAATCTGAGCACTTTTCTGAAACCACAAAATATCCTTTCTCATTGGAGCACCGAAATAGTCTCGTGTATTGCATGAAGGTAGCATCTTGTTCGTAAGGTTTCTTGCCGGCCAATCCAAGCCAGAAGAAGTTTTCCGGTTCTTCTCCCTCCGCTAACACTTGAAGACTAACCCAAGGCCCATTGAACATCTCTTCCGCAATCTCTTGTACCAAACGCGCCTCATCAGGATCAGCTTTTGAACCAACCCAAACATAAACTACCCCCGAATCAACTTGTTCGAAAGGAACAGTTAAAATATAGCTGAAAAAATTTGCATCAAGCGAAACCACTATAATAATAACCAAGCTATTTACCAGAAAGCGGAATTAAGTGCACTTGCGTCTGGTTTGATTTGCACGAGTCTCGTGTACAAGGCACTACCGTTTGATCTCAAGTGATAGAATTTCACCGCACTGTGATCCTTTTGTTTACGCTTGCCTTGGTGAATGATAAACTTTCGTTTAAAGTGCGCCATGAATTTCATATTCTCCTGTTGCTGATACGTCCTGACCACCTCGAGCTTATCTTGAAAGAGCGTCTTGAATTTCTTTTGCAAAGTAAAGGTGAAGGTTAACCATCCCATGTTCGAGGCTTCCCGTCCTTGCCAGAAGTAAACGACGCACTGGAAATCCTCTTCCAGGGGTTCACCTTCTTCGATGTCGTCAGCCGGAATCCAATATCTGCAGAGGAAGACGTAACAATCCATGGAATAAAAGTGGCCGAGCTCTTCTTCAGGCAAACGAACGAATTTCTTGCCTTCAAGCACAAATGTTTCCATCGCCTCGAGATCCTCGTTCCAGTCTTCCATGAGCTGTTGGGCTTCTGCGAACGGCATCGATGGCTGCCTGGGCATGAATAAGGAAGTGAGATCCGCTTTGGTTTCTTGCTGGCGAGCCCATTTCGTTAAGTCAGCACCAGTTTTTTGAACGGATTCGGCAGTTCGGGTGAAGTCCACGGCTATGACTTCATCCCAGCCAGAGAATTTAGATTTGAAAATCTACGAGAATGAAGGAGTTTGAAAATAATACCAACTTACTACTACGGTTAGTCTTACTTGCAGTTCATTTCCTTCTCTAATTCTAGTTATGACTGCGTAGCTCGGTCTGTTAATCATGTTAAATAATTCTTCTGATAATTTAACGGCGGCGGCATTTACTAATCTAGTCGATTTTTTGCCTATCCTATAATAAATTGGAATTTAAAAAGAAGTGGCTACGGTATTTTAAATGCGTACCACACAAAGACGTCTAGGTAACAATCTAGTATGTATACATTCTTACTGCCGAGGAGTGTGTGTACCAGTTTTCCATGTGGAATCTCAACTTGAGGCAATTCTAAGTAGCCCATTCCTAGTTGGACTTTGTACAATCGTGGTGGTACAGGAACAAAGTCTGGGTTGACGTGTTCCTGAAACGTTTCGCATTAAATTAAATTAAAAATACTGGCGGCATTTACCCTCAATGGCTCCACTGGGGGTTCCCCGTTTGCTTGGCCCAAACTTAACCAAAATTCTTTGCTTTCACTCCCCGTATTTTCTGTTATGATTTCAGCTTTATTCTTGCGTTCGTTCTTGTTGATTTTCTCAGACATCAAGCGAGCCTTAGACTTAAGAGTATTTTTGGACTTCTTTCCGTACCAAATGTAAATTTTAAACCCTGTATCTAGAACGAAGACGTAACGTGGATCGAGTGACGCAAGTGATATAGCAACAGGCTCCATGTGTATTGTGGCTCCTGTTCCGTGAACTCTATAGAGTCTAGTCTCATACGACTAAAAATAATGATGTTTAGAAATCACACACTCATTTTGAAACAGTTGCAAGAAAAACCTACCATATCTTCAACTGTGTAAAATCCACTGGACGTTCTTCCACCTTCTATGTATGTAATAGGCGAATCAAAAAGAGCTAAAAACTCTTCCGATTCATCCCCTTGTTCTTCCCTTATAGTTCGACATTGAGCACCGAGATAGTTTCTTAAATTGACAGCATGTATCGCAGAACAAGCTTTCTTATCTAACTGAAAGCATATAAAATAAATTACTACCAACCTCCGTGCATTGCACATAATATGAAAATGAAAATAATTTTTAATTATTACCGAAGTTTTATCACCTATCCAAAAATAGATTTGCCAATTAACCGAACCGGAATCATCAAAGAATGTCTTCAAAATAATATAACAATCCCCCTCATAAAATTTCCCATGCGCAACCTCGTCAATTCTATTAGGCAAAAAGTTTTCTATTTCCCATATAGTTAGGCCCTGCACTTGACCTGCATCATCCTCGAAAAATTCTGAGTAATCTAATGGCGGCTTCTCCAAAGTCTCGTCCCACCTTTTAGGTCTGAAAGTAAACAGAATGATTCCCAAGTTCCCAATTTTTTTTTTAAAGAATCCTACTTCAAAGGCTCTGCCTTCAATTCTTCTTCACTCCGACTTCTATTTTTTTCCTTGGCAATATCCTTCATCCCCTATTAAATATAAATGTATAAAAAATGTACCTATTATATTCTTGAAGAGTGTTACCTTTAAAATCTTGGCTTGATCTTGATCAGCTTCCTCATGATCTCTGCGTCCCCTCCTTAACCTCATTTTCCTAGCAATTGGGTCTTTACTAATATCTATAAATATTTCAATGGGAATTACTTCGATTGAAACTCTGGAGGCGTTAACTTACTTGCTGCAGGTGCAGGAGAAGGCACATTTGCACCGGCTAATCTAAGTTGATTCTGAAGCGAAAAATCTATGTTGTAGAATTCAATGCCGGAGCCTCTCGTCATTTCCACTGGCTTCGGAGGCATAACCAAATCGGGGTTGTTCCGTAAGTCCAAAGACTCCAAATCGATTAACAAGTGAATCGCATCCGGAAGCGTAATTAGTTTGTTTGAGCTTAAATTCAGTTTCTTTAAGGACCCACATCTGAAATAAAACTTGCTTGAATATGGAAATACGAGCTAGAGTTTTCGGAAGTACCTGCACAAGCCTTCTGGAATCATTTCCAGTTGATTGTTGGAAGCTGAGAATATTTCTAGACGACCCAGTTTCCCTATGCCTGAGGGAATTCCTTCGAAATCTAATTTATTGTCGTTTAGATAGAGTCGCCTCAATGTGGAGATCTTGCAGAGCGAAGAAGGTAAACTAGTTAGTCGGTTGTGAGATAGATTTAATGTTTCTAGTTTTTGCCACATTTCCATCACTGAAAATCATCGCACGTGTAATGGGAAAATTTACTTGCCCAAGGAAGTTTAAAAATAAACAGAAAAGTGCACTGCCATCTTTAGTTTTTCTTAGAAACTAAAGACATGATGAAAACAAGCGAAGCTTTTGTGAAGAGATTTTAATTATTGAGGAAACTAAAGATGGCAGTGTAACTAACTTTTTAATATTTTGCTAAATTGTTTATTTTTCTCTTCACTTTTGATATTGCATATATTTTATTGAACTGTTAAAAAAAAATAATAATAGGAATAATAATCAACAAATAAGAAAAGATGAAGCTATATTTCAGCAGTTGCACTGTCATCTTTAAGATTTTTTTTTTTAATTAAAAATATTTCCTACAATGAAACACAAGTGAAGTTCTCTGTAGGAATAAAAAAAATCTAAATGGCAATGTTTAGTGCGACCTCTGCTGGATAAACAAATTGTTTGTGATCGTGGCGGCTTTGTCGCTACATGTCGATACGTTACGGTATCATACGTACGGGCTTTGCTGCTGCTTTCTAAGAAAATCGTTTATTCAATCTGTGCTCTAAGCTTTAGTTACTAAAATCATGTGTCCGAGTCAACTCAAACGCAATAGTTCATGAATCAGACAAGAGATGGCGCTGTTGTTATTTTATGATTCTCAGACGTCAAACAGCGTTTCCTTCTAAAGGAAAGGCTTCCAGAATGTGATTACTGAATAGCGCAACCTTGTGCAATTTCATTTCTCTTTCTCAAATTAGATTTCGAGTGTAATTTGTTCCGAAATCGTTATTCGTACACTTCATACACTTCATACAGACGGCGTTGTTCAGTAATCTCTTCTTTTACAAGAGAACACTAATTTCCCTCACTTGAATCGTTGCGATCAAAATGATTCTCGAATTGGACGACAGATGGCACTTTAGTCTAAATCACACTTGAATCGTTGCGATCAAAATAGTTCTCGAATTGGACGACAGATGGCACTTTAGTCTAAATCACACTAAGCCAGTGGATTGATAGAGCAAAATGCAGACACGAATGACGTCATAACGAATAAGGCACTACAACCACCATTAAAAAAATTTAAAACTCCGATTTAAATAAAAAATCTAGATTTCACTATTAATTTTGTCTTAAAAATCGAGCTCCAGGAACCGAGTCAGTTTTTGTCTAACTCTAACTAAAATAGGTGTTTCCTATTAAAAGAGTTGAATCTGGCTCACCCTGTACAGCAGACAGATAAAATCCGGGCACGTCATTTCTACAACGTAAACCTTACTTTAATATTTTTGACGTTTAGTACACAAAGTGTCGTTAGTAATTCTGATCGGTGTTGCCAATTCGTGGGAATTTTCCCGATTTGTAGTAATTTTCATGTCTTACAATTGCAAAGAGGGAAATTTTTTGAGGAAAAGGGATTTTTTAAAACAAAATTATGAGCAAATCTTGACAAAATAGCTTAAAATTGCAAATTGAGGGTAAAAGTAAGCATAAAAGGGAATTTTTTTGTTCCACTATGAGGGGAAAACGATCGTCGACAATTGGCAACGCTGATTCTAACGTTTAATACAAATTTTAGGTTAATAGTTTATTTTGTATTTTGACAAAATGCTTTATTTAAGTGCTCAAAAATAAGAGTGAAGTTCAGGATAAAAGAAGAGTAACTGCATAAATTCAGATTGTTAAGTTGACATTTCAAATTGTTCCTTTACATTTTGACAGAAACATAACCTCAACGAAAGCCAGATTTACCAAATTTGTGTAAACACGCATCACATGTAAAATTCTTGCCCGGATTTTATTGTCTGCTACTATACCTATAGATAGATATATAAACGTGTTCTTTTAAACATATTTTAAATGTAGGAATATTTTTAAATTAATTTTTAAATTATACGTATACAGTATGATTCATACATATTTACGATGGTGTATTAAAATATTGGTCATTCCGTTTGAAAAAAAAGGTATTTAATTTAATTGTAGAAATATATAGGGTATTCAACATAAAAAATCAAAGTTCTTGATTTTATCACAAATATTGAGCACTTGAGAAAAAATAATTTGGAGCAATGAATTTTGTATGAAAAAGTGCATTAAGAAAGATTTTCTAGAAATGGAAAATTTTCATAAACAGAAAAGTTATGAAAGTTTATAGAAATGGCAGAATTTTGTAAAACGACCTGTAGTTCCTAAGTTGTACAAGATATCAAAATGCGGTTATCACCATTAATTTTCTCTTAAAAATCGAGCTCCATGAGTCGAGATCAGTTTTTGTCTAACTCTTCTAAAAATAGGTGTTTCCTATTAAAAGTCCACCCTGTACATATTATAATTTTAGAAAGTCAAACCAGTTTTGTTTATTTGAAGAGATTTTTTAAATTTTTGTTCCTTTTTTTAAATGTTATAAATTTCCTTTATTTATTTGTCGATTGTTTTTTGTTTCATCTTACAACAAAAACTGCGCAATTGTCAAATGTTTTAAAATATATCTTCATCTTAGAACCAATTTTATTTATTTGTTCTTTTTTTTTTAATTTTGTAACTTTTCTTGACTTAATTCTCGATCGTCTTTTGTTTGTTTACGTTAAAATTGCACGACAATTGTCAAACGTCTTAAAATCAGTGTTGATAAAAATCACATTTAAAAAAAATAAAAATCTTCATTTTAAAAAATAGGTGTTTCCTATTAAAAGTGCCGAATTTGGTCCACCCTGTACATATCATAATTTTAGAAAGTCAAATCAGTTTTGTTTATTTGAAGAGATTTTTTTAATTTTTGTTACTTTTTTTTTAATGTTATAAATTTCCTTTATTTATTTGTCGATTGTCTTTTGTTTCGTCTTACAACAAAAATTGCGCAATTGTCAAATGTTTTAAAATATATCTTCATTTTAGAACCAGAGTTATTTATTTTTTTTTTTTTTAAATGTAACTTTTCTTGACTTAATTCTCGATCGTCTTTTGTTTGCTTACGTTAAAACCAGTTTTGTTTATTTGAAGAGATTTTTTTATTTTTGTTACTTTTTTTTAAATGTTATAAATTTCCTTTATTTATTTGTCGATTGTTTTTTGTTTCGTCTTACAACAAAAATTGCGCAATTGTCAAATGTTTTAAAATATATCTTCATTTTAGAACCGGTTTTATTTATTTGTTATTTTTATTTAATTTTGTAACTCTTCTTCACTTAATTCTTGATCGTCTTTTGTTTGTTTACGTTAAAATTGCACGATAACTGTCAAACGTCTTAAAATCAGTATTGATAAAATCACATTAAAAAAAAATTAAATCTTGATTTTTGAGTGATTAAAGGTTTATTTTTGCAAATAAAAACGTCAAGCATTGGTTTAATTGGGCAATATAGGTACCTATATGTTTTTATAGATAAATGTCATTATCAATTTGGTTTTGATAGATTTTCTAATCAAAAAAATAAACAACACTTTTATCCCCATCTTATCGTTACTTTTACAAAATGTTTAAAACAACAAAGCCAGTAGATTGATAAAGTACGGACACGGATGACGTCCCAACGCCTAGGGCACCACAACGATCAAAACACTCGCAAGAGGTGCTGTCGGCGTTGGTTTAATTACGCAATATTTTCATAGATAAATATCATCTTCATTTTGGTTTTCAAAGATTTCCTAATGAAAATATAAAAAATAAACAACAACACTTATGTTTAAAGCAAAAACATGTGCGCCCTCTATTGGCTAAAAAATCGTTCGTGGTGCCTTCGTCGCTTCTTTCGATATTTTATCAAATATAATGGCTTTCAATCATATGAGGGACCCAGTTACAAAGTGTACAATCTCCAGTATCATTTTTAATTCTCAGGAAACTGAAAGCACACAATTTTTTCTTAATTTTTTTAATTCATCGTTGTGTCATTTCATACCTTAGATTTGTTTGGGGCTAGGATAAATTTCTATGAAATTGCTCTTGATCTACAGATCATTGAACAAAAATTTAATGAATTTATTCTAATCAAAGGTTTATTAGAAGTGAGAAGGTTGCGTTGAATTAAATGCTTAAACACAAAACTTGTTACTTACTTGTCGACAGTTCAGTGATTTCATTTTCACTCAAGTTCAGTCTTTTTAAGTTGGGCAAAGAATAAAACGAATCCGGTAGTTTAGGCAAGGAATTCTGAGCCAAGTTGATTTCAGAAAGATTCACTAAATTCTCCAAATTAACGGGAAAGTTATTTAAAGACCTCTGCGTATTCTTCATATGTAAAACCTCCAGGTTCGTTAAGGCCGGCAATTGCCTCAACTGGCAATGCCCCAGTGGATTGTTGTTCAAAATCAGAGTTTGCAAATTGGCGAGCCTTCTCATTTGAGGTGGCACAGTTTCCAAGTTATTATCGCTTAGATCCAAAAATAATAAATCGGTAAGATTCACAAACAACGCATTCGGTATCAATTCTATGCTGAAACCAAAGTTTTGTCAATCGCATTCTGATTGTTATATAAAAGTAAAACTTACTTATTATAACTTAAATTTAATACTATCAACGATTTAGCTCTTTCTAAACCTTCGGGCACTTCTTTTAAGTTATTGTGGCTCAAGTCTAGAGTGCTCAGCTCTTCTAGATGAAACAGCTCCGGAGGTATGCCAGAGCTTTTAACTTTGTTGTGCCTAAAATTCAACGTTCTTAAACAGTTCAGTTCCGTTAGTTCTCCGTGTAGTTTCTCAAGATTATTCCTGGTCAGCGATAAGTGTTCTAATTTAAGCAGGTTGCCCATTTCTTTAGGAATTTCGCTCAAATTAGTACGGTCCAGTTTTAGCCATTGTACGCCTGTCATAAGGCTTACGGCGATAGGAAACGTCTCCTACAATTCGTGTTAATTGATACAAAAGGAATTACAATAAAATTTTTTTTTAACTTACGTTAAAATCATTTCTCGTGAAGTCTACGCCTCTAACGAAAGGCAAAACTCCAGTGTTTGCCATGATTCGTAGAATTTTATTCTTTGCTGTGAAATCCCTCAAATACTTGTAATAATTGCCACAAACGTTTTATCGTAATATTAATAAAAATACATAAACTGTCATATTTCAACATGAACATATGACAACCAGTATAACCAACCTATAAAAGTGTATAAAAGTTGTACACAACGCTGCCAACGGACCAAGCGTGCATTCCGGAGGAAAATTTCGGTAGATGTCTCTGAACGTCGATTGATAGAAAGAAGAAAAGAAGAATTTGGAAAAGAAAAGAATAAAATTTCCGACAATGTCCGAATACGAGTCCTAAATTAAGTAACCAAAATTACACTTTTGGTAATACTAGTGAGTATGTGAGTATGAGTCGCCAATTTGGCATCAAACCAGAGCTAATTCCCGGTACTTTTAAATCAAAGGCACTTTACTTGCACCCCTATGCTACTTACATTAGTGTTCAGTAAAATATTTATCTATAAACCTGACGATAAAATTGCTAAGTTGGCAATCATGACCAACATTAAGCAAAAGAAATTAAAATTAGTTAGCAGCTATTCTAAACGTATTACTAATTAGTCAATACTTTAGAATTGGTGGAAATATTTCTCTTTGATATTTTGCACATTTAGTTACATTTTCGAGTTGAATGAACATCATCTGATAACTTAATTTGGCAACATTGTTTTCAACTGTCAGAATGTTGTTAGTGATGTGGCTTTTATGAAAGAACTTGACAAACGATGATAAAATGATTAAGTTTAAGTTAATATTTTTCGTAATATTTTCGTTAAATGTGCACATAGTAGTTCCTTCCATATCGGACAAGAGATTATGCGCAAACCAAAACTGTTCAGGTAAATAAATCTGCTATAACCTGGCCCCATTTTATGTTGCAATTCGTTTCATCCTTCTAGAACTAATTTCCGTAGCGAGAACTCTCATCCGTTATTCAAGTCCCGACGATAGAATATTATCGTTCGCTCCAAATGCCGAAGTTAAAGTGTTTAGTAAGTCTGCAGGTACCAATATGGATTTGTGGGGCGTCGAAATCAACGGCAGAAGGGGTTACGTTAACAAGAACTTGATACGAGAAACCAAAATATTGAATAGCAAGTATCCTTATTTAGTCGACACTGAACCGACAAAGAAAGTAAATAATAACAATGAAGTGCCTTCAGATAAAGCAGAACACGAACAAATTGTGCCAAATAGAGTCCAAGAACCGTACGAGGTTATTGATGGTACCACGATAAAATTAAATGCCGAAGAGTTAATAGAAGCTACCTCTCTGAAAGATTTAGTTGAACCGATGGCAATGCTGCAAGCGAATAATCCCGTAGAAGATTCAGTGAAGCAAGACAGCGACGATTTAATCACTGGAAATATGGTAACTGAAAATCCTTCGAATAATTCTGAAGAGAAAAATAATTTTGTGAATAATGAGAGTGAGAATGAAATAAATAACACCGTGTCAGAACGTTTAGTAGAAAATGGCAATATTGATGTTCAACAATCAATTACTGAGCAAGAAAAACCTAATTTTAACGATGAAAGTATTGCTGCAGAAGACGTTAATGATGAAAATGAGGACGACGAAGATGATGATGATGATGAGGAAGAATCAGACGATGACTCAGAAAACATAGATGAATTGAATTCTCAAGAAAAAGAAAATGAAGTAGAGAATAACAAAGTTCCGTTTGAAAAACTTGAAACTACAGATACTCAATTGAATACTAACGATAACGCAGTCACAGCTCATAACATACTTGATACACAAAACTCGGATGGTGTCGTTGAAGACGATTTCCACAATGATTCGGTTAGATCACGAAACTTATTAAACGTGGTTGAAATCGATTCAAGCCCCGAATTAGTCAGAGATGAAGGAGAAGCATTAAAGCAAGAAACCTTAAAATTAGATGCTTTAAGCACTTCTGTGGAAACTTTGGATGAATTCAGGGGGCCAAATCCAGAAGTGCAAGATTTAAATACAGAAAGTGATTCCAATCAAATACTGAGTGATGATTTAAAAACCAAAATGACAGATAGTGAGGGTAATAAGCAAGAGACACCTAATTTATTTGGTGAAATAAACAAGCAAATCAGAGATGAGGTAGTTACTGCTGAGAATAACAAGCAAGAAACCCCTAATTTGATTGGTGAAACAAACGAGCAAATCAAAGATGAGACAGTTACTGCTGAGACTAGTAAGCAAGAAACTCCTAATTTGATTGGTGAAACAAACGAGCAAATCAAAGATGAGGTAGTTACTGCTGAGAGTGACAAGCAAGAAGCCCCTAATTTGATTGGTGAAATGAAAGATGAGGCAGTTACTGCTGGGAGTTCAGAGAGTAATAAGCAAGAGACTCCTAATTTAATTGGTGAAATGAATGAGCAAATAAGAGATGAGATAGTTACTACTGAGAGTTCTGTAAATGAATTAAATTATCCATATGAAATTGACACTGATGTCACACCAAACCCCCGAGATACTAATTTCATAGTATACACAAATAATGTAGATACTGAAGAAAATGTGGAAAATAATTTTGTTTTTCAACAGTCGGAGACTGAGAAAATTGCTACCGAACAAGAAATTATCGAAGATGCTTTGGTTGAGGAAAATCTGAAAATTCATGACAATAAAGAAACTGCTGATAGTAAATATTCACAAAAATCTGGATTATTTGATGAGATGGAAGAAGCAGAAAATCAAATTCCAATAAACAGTGAGGAAAGTTGGGAAAACTACTTGGAACTGCAAGACCCTCACAAGGTGTTTCTGCCCAGTGATACTGACGGAGGTGACAGCCTCCTGGAAGATGAAGATAAACAATCTCTTCTGACAAAGGATCTTGAAGGTAATTTAAATTTAATTCAATCATTCAAAGAAATTAATTTTTTTTAATTGAAATAAAGAAACACTTTTATATCTTGAAATCGTTTCCAAATTAATGTTTGAGTAGTCTTAGTAATTATTGCGTTAAATTAAACTTTTTTAATTTTGTTGTTGCAACTACTAATGCCATAGATAATAAAACTGGACAGAATGTTTTAAATTTGTTGCCCCAATTTGGAAGACAAACTGGGTGGTAGTTTGCAGACAGTACACCAAATGCACTGCTCAAAAAATAAAAGTAGTCCCTTTTTTTTGTTGGCTTATTTCCATTAAGGTTTAAAATTTTTAAGTAAGACATGGTATACCTGTAAAGCTATTACTTGCTTAAAATATCTTTGCACTTGTGCAAAAATTAATTTACATTTAATCAAGTTACAAGCTGTGAATATGAATATGCTAAAACCTGAAGTGATCAGGGAACGTTTTATGCTTAACGCATGATTTGTTGATATGGCTGAACATCATCGTCGAGTTCCTCAACGACTTGGAAGACATTTAACTCCAATAGAAGTTACGAAAGGTGTCACATTGTTACAAGAAGGCTATTCTCAGCGTTAAGTGTCTCGCGAACTTGGGGTTGTACAAGGAACCATTTGGAAGTTATGGAAACGTTACAGGGAAACAAATCAGGTTGTTAGACGCCGCCGAAGAAAAACACTGTTGTCGATGATCGCTTTCTTCGTTTACAAACAGTTCGTAATACTGCTCGGAGTCTTCAATAGGATCTGCTGCATACTAATGGTCGTAGAGTGAGTAACCAAACTATCTGTAGCAGACTAAAAGAGGTCAATTTGAGATCTAGATGACCTGCAAAAGTGTCAAAGTTATCTAAACAGCATTACCGAATGAGACAACAATTTGCTAGGCAGCACGTCAACTGGCAACTTCGGCACTGGCGTCCAGTAATGTTTACAGACGAATCGAAATTTGTTCTTTTCGGGAATGATGAACGAATACGAGTTTGACGAAAACCGGAGAAACGTTCTTTGCCGCAAACACTACAAAAAGGGTTCCTTTTGGAGGCGGTTCGTTAATTGTTTAGGGCGGTACTTTGATAAAAGGGTCGCACAAATCTGGTAGTTATTCGCTTACATCGAAGATATCTTAGAGCACAAAACGATGGCCAACATTTCATACTAATGCAGGATAACGCTTGACTGCTTGCTGCCCGAATTGTAACTCGTTTTCTTCAGGAGATTGGCCAGCATGCAGTCCTGATCTAAATCCGATCGAGCATGTATGGGACTATTTGACAATGCCGTTCAAATCCTCCTGTAACGCTCTAAGAATTAGAACTCAACTTCAGTACTCTCTAGGACTACTCAGAGAAACTGGCAGTGTGGCTAGAAAACAGGTATCAGGTAGGCCTAAAGTAAGAACTGATGAGGTAGTTGAAAATGCGAGACAAATTATGACTGATGCTCCTCGCACTTCCATCCGTCACCTGTCACAGCAAGTTGATCTTTCTGTCGGGACCTGCAGAACTGTTTTAAGAAAGAACTTGCAAATATTCTCTTATCGTTTGACTGCCGTGCATGAATGGCTTCCAGTAGGTTTTGAACCAAGGCGAAGATACCATCACTGGTTTTTAAACAATATTGACAATGACGATTTGTTGGACAAAACTTTCTTTTCCGATGAGGCCTGCTTCCATTTAACAGAATACATTAATTCCCAAAATATGAGGAGTACAGAAAACCCTCATATTTTCGTTGAAGTCCCACTCCATCCACAAAAAAATTGGTGTTTGGATAGGTTTAAGTTGGAGAAGATTGATAGGTCCAATATTTTTAATGGCGCACATTAACAGCATTTAAATATTAGGAAGAGATTTTGCATCCATTTATTAATCAACTGCATGATGACGAGTTGCAATTTGGATATTTCTTCTTACTTATCTAATTTTTTAAGATAAATGTGATGAAATCAACACTCCACTTACATTTCGTGCCGATGACAGATCTGATTTTATAATTGTCATGTCATCTAGCATTTCGACGATTTGAGAAACTTCGACTCGTGCTCTAAATTCTAGACTATTCTTCATTGAATCACAGTCGACATTCTCGAATGAGGGAACCTCTATAAAAGCAGAAATGGCCACAAGTTTTTAATGTGTTAAGCAACTGTGGATACTAATAATTTTTTTTATTTTATAAACGTTACTTCTTTGAAACCCGAATTCATTACAACAGTAACAGGAAGACCATACAGGTTGTCCCAAAATAAAATGTATCGAATTGAACTGTTGTTTCTTTGACGAAAATTAGGGTGGGTTTTTTTTATGCGGTCAAAAAAGTGACCCCCATCACATTGAAATTTATTGACGTTTTGAGTATATTGACATATACCTTTTATATTACATTTCATTTAAATAGGCCATTATTCAAAGCAGCAATTTAAATGTGACACAATATGACAAAGATGTACTGTGTCAGACAAAAAAATATGGGACATTTAATATGGGGAGATCTGTGAAAATAAAAGTTTGTTTTGTCACTTAAAAATATTTCTTTCACAACCCTCTGGTTGTTCATTATAAAAAAAATATGAATAAAAATTATAGATATCATGTCGTGTACAGAGCGTGTTGCGGCCCTATGGTCAGACATCTCAACTTCGTAAATTTTCGCTGTCACCCCCATTTGTTCAGAAAATATTTGCAATTGTTTTCAAGTATAAATACACCATATAATATAAAATCATTATTTAAAAGATGGTCTTCTAAAATGAAGAATCAAAGGAGCATGAAAAAACAGTTATAATAGGAGCACCTGTACAGTCGCATTTGAAACTTAAATGTTCTCATTTGGTTTAAAACATCCTCTTTTAAAAACGTACTATTTCAGAATGGACTAAATGAATTTTTCTTTTATGATTTATTTTCTTTTGTAGATTATGAAAGTTGTTCAGCTGATAAAACCAAATGTACACGCGATACGCCCGATACGCCAACAGAAGACGTTGAACCAAATTTCGAGAAGCCATTTGATCCTCTAGCACTTTTAAATGAGAATGGCTCAGATTTTTTAAATCTTTTCACCATAATGGGCATAACGGGAATATCCGTCGTCTTATTCTTACTGGGATATGTAATGATTGACAAGAGTAGGAAAGAAGGTCCTTTGATAGCCAAAATAAACAGCCTAGAAAAATCTCTGTTAATTTCGTCGAAAGAAAATCAATTATTGACAGATCGCATAAGCGAAGTGCAAAGCGAGGAGGTGCAAGAACGTGAATCAATCAATAATGAGAAGTACGCTGAGCTTGAGCTACAATTGCAAGAAGCGTTGAACATCAGGAAAGCTTTGGAGGAGCAAGCGCAGAGTCTCGAGAAAGAACTGGAAAACTCCACGGAAGTCGGTTTGGAATTAAATCGCATGCTGTCAGATATATTGAGTTCACAAAACGGCAGCGATATTTTAATTGCGAACGTCGAACAATTGCAAAGGCAATTAATTGAGCAACAAAGTACGATCAACTCAATTAACACCGCCTTGAATCTTAAAGACACTGAAAACCATGAACTACAGTTGGAGTTGGAAATTAATAACAAGAAAGTCATCGACTTGCAAGCGGAATTAGACAAAATGGTTTTGAACATACTCAAAATAGAAGAAGAGAAAGAACAATTGCAGAATAAATTAGATAATGACGAAGGATTGCTTAAAAAGGAATTAGATAAAGTAATAAGTAATTTCAGTGGGGAGCGTAAAAAATTAGTGGAAGAAGTGAATTTACTGAAGAATAATTGCGCGGACTTACAAAGGAATTTAGAACTGAAGAATAGCGAATACGTTTCATTTAAAGAGACCGTCAACCAGATTAAGGCTGTTGAAAATGATTCTGAAATTCTGAAGTCTTTGTTAGAAACGAGCTCCATAAAAGCACAGCTGCAACATCTGCAACGAGATAATCAGACCCTCACTAATCTTCTTCATCAGGAAAAGCAGGCCAGGCATGTCTTCGAAAACCAGGCCGAACAATCTTTGCGGGAAACACAACGTTTGAAGGCGCAATATGATGAAGCAGACAAAGAAAAATTGGAAGCCCAGACCAAATTAGAAGTATTGTCCAGTTATTTTAAAGATAGGGAAGCACAACTACAAAAGTAAGTAATATTAAGAAAAAAATACAGAAATATTTTGATTATCATTCTGTTTATTCAGGGAACTACATAAGCAGGAATCTATGTGGGTTGAAAAGCAAGGAGAAGCCACATCTACGATCGAACGAATAAAGTATATGCAGGAGGAGTTACAAAACTGCAAGTAAGTGTCAGCACTCTTAAGTAATCGTTTGAGTGAGTTTTGGTGTATTTTTATCCCCAGGGCTCAAAACGAATCCCTGAAACAAGAAATAGTATCACAGGAAGTCGAACTGAAAAGTCAAATATCCGTGCTTGAAAAAAAATCCCATGAAAGTTGGGTGGCTGCTCGTCAAGCTGAAAGAAAACTCGAAGATGCCCGACAGGAAGCGATGCAGTTAAGAAACAGACTGACCCTAAAAGAGAGAAGCTTCCTCGAAGATAAAGGACAAAAACGTAAATCATACAGAGAAAAAAATGTGTTGAATCAAAATGATTGGCACAGAAGTTTTTTTTTTTGAAACAAAATGGTTGATTCATCAAATAACTCTATTCACTTTTCAGGTATTCAATCGCCTTTAGAACAAAACGGTGAATTACCGACGTCACCTTTGCATTTGCCGGTTGATTCACCGGCGTCACCTCCGCTTCTGTACGGAGCAAGAGAACACTTGACTACATCTCCTCCTATGCCGGGACCTCCTCCTTTCTTGCCGCCACCACCCGGCATTCGTTTCATGCCGGCATTTATGCCTCCTCCACCACCTTCTATTTTTCCTGGGGATCACAGACCACCTCCTTTGGGAAGAATGTCTTCTCCGCCACATAATTCTAGGTATTCCCCAAATTCGAGATATTCCCCGTATGATAGGAATAGTCCTTCTCCTCCTTATGATGATGATTATGGTTCTTCATCTCCACCACCACCTTTGCCTTTACATAGAGGTTACAGTCCGTACAATAGTAGGGATGATAGAAAGGATTATAAAAGGCCACCACCTGTTAGAAATAGTGGTAGAAATAAAGGTAAGATTTTTATGAAGTTATAACAAATTATAACATTAAAATTATTATAGTTTTTCTTAATTTAAAATATCTTCATCTTATATATTGTAGTTATAAATGGCTCAGAAATAAAGTTTGATAATTCGTACATGGTTAATTGAAAATTAAAAAGATGATGGTTGTGAATATTCTCTATCAGTTGTTGTAAAAAGCTAACTTTCTCCTTTTTTTAAATTTTATTTTGGCATGTGGTTGAGTAACAACTTATTTTCTGGAATAAGAATCGCGTTCTTATAAATCACTAAAGTTCGGTAGTACCCTGTATATATTTATTTGTGCATGTCTCGACATAACTCGGACAAGTCGGTGAGATTGCCGTGGAGTTCTTGAGTCATTCTCGTCTGCTGACGAGGGCCCAAGCAGGGCCAAAACAGCTGTTCAGAGGATATTCGAGGAATGCATTGTAATCAAAACCGACTTGCAACGAATTATGGTGTTAATCTAATTTTGATTTTCATATTGTAGGTGCTGTCAGCTCAGATTCAGGCAATTCAAACGAGTCACTGGAAAAAATTAACCGACATCACTAAAAGTCTGCTGTGTGTTTCCCTTGTCATTTCTGTTTATTGGCGACGACACTTTTCTTTAAAAGACTTGCTAGTTAAATTTTGAGAAGCATTAAATTAATATCTGCTAAGTAGGATATAACCAACTCCATTGCTCGCAGTTTTTTTTTTAATATAAAAGAAAATATTTTATATTAAGAGATATTGGTTTAATGCAACTTTAATATTATTTTTATGAATATTATTGAAAAATTATAGATTTTAATGAATATTTGAAAATAATAGGTTCAAATTGATAATTTACTGTTTTTAAAGAAAACAATATCTAGGAACAAAGTGATTTTCAGCTGTCAGTACATAATTAAATCTGATTAGCCCTGTTGATAACTGATTTGAAAATTATTTTATATTGTGTGCATATAGCATGACCAATAATATAAAATATTTTTAATATATCGGGTGGCCGCTGGCGATATATAGAAAACCGTCGCAACCAGAGAGGTCGACGGTTACCACTCTTATTGGGCCACCCGGTATGTTTTATGCTGCACAAAACTGATACGTAACGAAAATTCATTTGCCTTTATAAGGGGGGAAAATACAAAAAAAAGAGCAGCGAAAGAACCACATACATACAAAGAAGACACATACACAGGAAAGACAAAGAAAGAAAGTATAAAACTACTTTCTCTGAATTTGTCCAACAATACGAATAGTTTCTTTGTTTTTTTCTTGGTTTTAATTGAAATTGCTGATACTGTTTAGGTCTTTTTTTTACTATTTTGTAAAAATTTTCAGCGGCAACTGTATTTCTTCAGTAAAGAATATATTTATTATGCCGGCTTTGTTTTTAATTGGCTTCCCTGTAAATGTATAAATATGTACAGATTTTTAATTAGGAAATAAATATTAATATAAAGTTTTCTTTTTTAATTGTCGGTGTGGGTACATAAGTTTTGAGTGAAACACCTGCTCCAAAGGATAATTTTAAATAGTGTTAAAAGTGACATCTCTGATAGGGAACGAGAAATCTGTAAGAAAGCTTCCTTCGCGACCATGTTGGATTTATGGTGGGGGCATACTTCTCAAAATGTTTGTTATTTTAATTGCATTGGCTTCTGGTTGGAACCGCGTCACGACTACTACTGCCATTGCAGAAGAACTTCCTCAGGGCTGCTGCTGGTGGTGGTACTAACGAGAAGTAGCAGCAACACCGCCAGCAGCAGCAGCCCTGAGGAAGTCTTTGCAGTGGAGAAGGAAACGTCGGCAGTAGTGACGTGGCTCCAACCGGAAGCTAATTCAATTATGGACAAAGGCCAAGGAAGCCTCCAAGTTAAACGTTAGATTGTGAACAATTGAAGATTCAAACATCAAAAGGCGTGAAGGAAAAAACAAAGGCTGAAAGTAAACAAATTAGCCAAACTATCAAATTTGTGGACGGGTTATGAGGAGCGGTACATCCCCTGATTCCTATTGGCCGATAGGCCGGGGATTTTCGGGTCCCGTTGTTCTCGTGTCGGATGCATTCGCGGCCGCCACTGTGTTGGATGTATTTATAGATTGTTCTTTGTCTGCTTGGTGCTTATACCATAGTAAAGAGCTTCGCAGATAGCCAACAAGATAAGGACGAATTGACACTTTAAAAATAGTTTGCGAATAATCAGTAGATGGCGCTTACCTTCGTAACTTCAAAAATGGAATTATTTTGTCACGAATCCATTTGCTAATTTCGAAGTGCACTTGGAATTTATGTAAATTACCATTAACTTTATAAATTAACTCCATTTTACATTACACAATTTATTATACAATTTTGGAAACAATCTACATTGTATAGCATAAAAAACTTTCTACCAAACTGGAAATGGTTTTTCTTCACTCCGCGGTAGTATTTCAAACGTTTCTTGTTAAGTCTTGTTGGGGTTGGCTGTTGGCACATGTCCCAATTAAATTTGAATAATTCTGTCCCGCACGAAACTTCTAAGGTGGAAAATAGCTACCGCCATATGGTACACGATTCATTGTTTTTCCCAGTGTCCTCACGCCAGCTGAAATGAAATTCGTTTCCATTCGTTGAGTACGCAAAAATTTTCTAAATTGTTGAAGTAAGCGGTTTCCTAGCGGCGCCGGCCGTGATAAGAACGGAAATTTGGCCTTAAGAGGGAAATACATACGTATATAAAGTGAGGTGACGACTGATGATGGAACTGATGAGCTTTGAATTGGTCGAGAATAATAAAAACAACATTAAATATAATTAATATTTATTTCTTAGTAAGTTTTACACGTCCTACATAACTAAAACAATCTATTATAGATATACATGTCAAAATTGAGAATGCGGATTGAGATCATGTTGATCGTAGGGTGGGTGCTTGGTGCAAATAATTTCTTTTCACCGTTTCACTTTACAAAGTAGTAAAATCGTAACCAGCGCTTAAAATATCACGCGTTTGCAGTTGGCTATGATTCGTCGAACAGTTGCAGGCAAGTAGGTTATGTTAGGGTGACATTTATGTTGGTACCGCCGTAGATTAATATTCTGCCAGATACATATACGAATCTTTTTCAGCATCTTTTGATATTGTAGGGGTGGGTTTATCAACCACTCTAACCTTGAGTTAATTGCCAAGGCAACAATTATCTTCATAGTCGTTGGCTGTGGGAATAAACTGAAAGTTACAGTTAACCTGTGATTGATAAAACCACCCCGAGTCTAATTTCTGTGACCTTCCGCCATTTTGTAAAACATTGCTAACTTCATTGTGAGACATCAACTCACTGTTGCCAATGGGCTTTCGCAAAAGTCTTAAGTAATCACTGGAAGCAGGCGGAAATTCACTAAAAATATTACTGGAAACAAAAGCCCGAAAAATCAAACTTTGTTTTCACTCTTTAAATATTTAAATATTCTACTTAAGGGTATTAGGGTTGGCAACACTGGCCTCAGCATAAAAGACCGTTAAAATAGCAAGAAAAATTGAAAATCGATGGTCGGGCTATCGAGTGGCTTAGCAGTTAGCATAACCGGCGGCCTTATAGATCATGTGGGTTCGAATTCCATCTGGGCCATGGATATTTGTGCTGTCTAATGACTTACCTTCCTATTCTGTCACTCATAACGATATCGTTAAATAACGAAAATCGTTAGATGACCTATTTTGACCAATCAGAGCTCAGATACAATGCATTTCTATGTTCTGATTGGTCACTTAACGTTTTTCATTATTTAACGATGTCGTCATGAGTTATAGAATGGGAGGGGGAGGTTAGGATTGCTGCACAAAGCAAACAAACGATGGTCTTTAGCATTTTTTTTTTTCAAAAATCATAAAAAGTGAATGGTCGTTTAACAACTGCTGGTGACAAAAATGGTCGACAATTTGAAAACTCTCCACTTTGAATTTAAATAAATAAAATACGGTCGAAAGTACAAGGGAAAAGTATTTCTTTGCCCAAAAAATCGTCGTTCATTCGGCGATTCGATTTCATGTTTTAATTATTTGAAGGCAGATGTCACCACAAAAAAGAAACAGAATTAACGAAATAATTAATTAATTTTCAAATGAAATCGCCAGATTTGTTACTAAACCCGTTACGAAATCACTAAATTCGTGACGTGTCTGAACTCACTTAAAGTTGCCTGGAATTTCATCAGAAAATCACCAGATCTAGTGTCAAAGTGACTAAATTGGCAACAGTGTGTGAACTAGGTACACAATTTATTTGCTATATCCATCACTACAGGAACTAGCATTTAGTGACAATTATGAAAACAAAATACGATCGAATGTACAAGGGAAAAGTTCCTGATATTGTTTCTTTGCCCAAAAAAAAAATCGTCGTTCATTCGGCGATTCGATTTCATGTTTTAATTATTTGAAGACAGATGTCACCACAAAAAAGAAACAGAATTAACGAAGTAATTAATTAATTTTCAAATGAAATCACCAGATTTGTTACTAAACCCGTTACGAAATCACTAAATTCGTGACGTGTCTCAACTCACTGAGAGTTGCCTGAAATTTCATCAGAAAATCACCAGATCTAGTGTCAAAATCACTAAATTGGCAACAATGCGTGAACTATTCGCTATCGCCGTCTGCGCAGGAATTAGACGTTTAGTGACAATTATGAAAACGTGGTAAATTAATTAAATTAAGTGAGAGAAGTAAATGTGACACGTTCGGCCGTATTTGACACAACAAAATCCCTACTTTGAGTAGTTCCGTTGCGTCACGCTGCGCGGCGTAGCGATCGATTGTGGAATGTTACGGTTGGCAACACCTTTTGCAAAATGGCGACTTGTTAAAATCAAATCGGCAAAAATAATATATGTTATAATATTAATCTGAGAAATGCAAACGACGTTTCAAATTCCATGAGTAGGTATGATATTTCAGACGACTGTCAATAGTTTTAAGATATTTTCTTTTTCTTTAAACAAATCACAGAGCAAGAGGTATTCTTTTGTTATTAGCATCACAGTCGATATTACGTAGTTAAAGATAATTTTTTTAAATGTTTGTCATGTCAGATTTTGACTTCTATTGTGCGTTACCTGAGGAACAAGACGGCCTACTCGCCTACAACTTGATTGAATTATACAGGGTTTTCAAAAAAGCCTGAGTTCCTCGTGATCACTCAACAAATTAGGCAACCAAACACACTTTTGGTAATATTTAAGATACTTAGGATAATTAGAATGAGTTTTGTCTTACTTATTAATTCGGTCACGTGGGACTCAAACATTTTTGAAGACCCTGTATATCTTTAATTCATTTTATTTTTTTTTTAGAGATGATTCAAAACTACTGGTGGATATTTAAACCACACTTTTTTTTAAACGAAAAATATGAATAATTTTTTGTGTGTTAATTTATATTACTAGTTTTTTCAAGTCATGGCCAACTCTAAACGAAATTGTTTTTTTGTTTGTTAATTGTTTATCTAAGTACACTAAAAACATTATCTGTCAATTTTTCAGAAGGGAAGCTCACATAAAATCACATTAAATTTTCTGAGCGTCGTTCAGTAAAATGCAACCGTGCCTAAAATGGGAAACACTTTCTAGATCGCTTCACAAAGTAACAATAACACGTTATAACAATGGATAATATTAAAACAATAACAGAGATTGACATGTATTAGTTGTATCGGGGCAGTCAGATATGATACTTCTACTTTTTAAAAGGACTAGCTATACAATAATCTTAATGCAATATAAACTCAGCGCGTAAAAACATTACAAAAAAAATTTCCAACTTTTTTTTTCCTTTGAAAAATGGCAAACTGGCCGCGCAATAATAATTTAAGAAACTCTAGGTCTATTTTTACTTGCGTACCTATATAACATTCTCGCTTGTTCTCTATTTAAACTCGGAACAAAATTGTTAGTTCTCCATATTGAACAATAACAAACGATACACTTACGAGAAACATTGATGCAAATCACTAAAACTTGTGCAAAATGAGGCTCCATAGGGCCAAAGTCTTCAAATGTAAACCTTCTTTTGGCACTTCACTTAATTTACAGAGTCTTGGCTTTATCTAATAGATCATTGATAAATTTCTGAAACAAATGTATGAAATTAGTATACACTAAAAAAAAGACGAATTTAATTTTTTTTAATAAGCTTTTAACTGTAGGCAGAAGGAAGGTAAGATTATCGACCAAAATATCCAACAGGAAGTCATCAAACTACTTCTTATTTTACTGCTTATTTTATCTCGTCAACCAACTTTCTTTTCTTTGCTTTTCCTTTAATTGTGAAAACGAATGATTTAGTTGCTTGTAAAATACAGGGTGATTCTGATTCTCAGAACATGGAAAAAATATTTAAAAAATTCTATATTATTTATTATTAATTAAAAATTTACCTGCAATGCGCGTTAAGACGAGAACCAAAAGTTCATATCTTTGAAAGCGTGCAATATACGTTTATGGTGTTACGCATTTAGAGTCGTTCAGTCGTAAAACTTGACCGTGAACTAATAACACTCAGTTGCACAGTTAATGAATGAATGAATCAACTGCAATGAGATTTTTTAAATCTTTTCATCCTAATGGGCATAACGTCTCCTTATTCGTACTGGGATATGTAATGATTGACAAGAGTAGGAAAGAAGGTCCTTTGATAGCCAAAATAAACAGCCTAGAAAAATCTCTGTTAATTTCATCGAAAGAAAATCAATTATTGACAGATCGCATAAGCGAAGTGCAAAATGAGGAGGTGCAAGAACGTGAATCAATCAATAATGAGAAGTACGCTGAGCTTGAGCTACAATTGCAAGAGGCGTTGAACATCAGGAAGGCTTTGGAGGAGCAAGCGCAGAGTCTGGAGAAAGAATTGGAAAACTCCACGGAAGTCGGTTTGGAATTAAATCGCATGCTGTCAGATATATTGGGTTCACAAAACGGCAGCGATATTTTAATTGCGAACGTCGAACAATTGCAAAGGCAATTAATTGAGCAACAAAGTACGATCAACTCAATTAACACCGCCTTGAATCTTAAAGACACTGAAAACCATGAACTACAGTTGGAGTTGGAAATTAATAACAAGAAAGTCATCGACTTGCAAGCGGAATTAGACAAAATGGTTTTGAACATACTCAAGATAGAAGAAGAGAAAGAACAATTGCAGAATAAATTAGATAATGACGAAGGATTACTTAAAAAGGAATTAGATAAAGTAATAAGTAATTTCAGTGGGGAGCGCAAAAAATTAGTGGAAGAAGTGAATTTACTGAAGAATAATTGTGTGGACTTACAAAGGAATTTAGAACTGAAGAATAGCGAATACGTTTCATTTAAAGAGACCATCAACCAGATTAAGGCTGTTGAAAATGATTCTGAAATTCTGAAGTCTTTGTTAAAAACGAGCTCCATAAAAGCATAGCTGCAACATCTGCAACGAGATAATCAGACCCTCACTAATCTTCTTCATCAGGAAAAGCAGGCCAGGCATGTCTTTGAAAACCAGGCCGAACAATCTTTGCGGGAAACTCAACGTTTGAAGGCGCAATATGATGAAGCAGACAAAGAGAAATTGGAAGCCCAGACCAAATTAGAAGTATTGTCCAGTTATTTTAAAGATAGGGAAGCACAACTACAAAAGTAAGTAATATTAAGAAAAAAATACAGAAATATTTTGATTATCATTCTGTTCATTCAGGGAACTACATAAGCAGGAATCTATGTGGGTTGAAAAGCAAGGAGAAGCCACATCTACGATCGAACGAATAAAGTATATGCAGGAGGAGTTACAAAACTGCAAGTAAGTGTCAGCACTCTTAAGTAATCGTTTGAGTGATTTTTGGTGTATTTTTATCCTCAGGGCTCAAAACGAATCCCCGAAACAAGAAACGGTATCACAGGAAGTCGAATTGAAAAGTGCTTGAAAAAATCCCATGAAAGTTGGGTGGCTTCTCGTCAAGCTGAAAGAAAACTTGAGTATGCCCGACCGGAAGCGATGCAGTTAAGAAACAGACTGACTCTAAAAGAAAGAAGCTTCCTCGAAGATAAAGGACAAAAACGTAAATCATACAGAGAAAAAAATATGTTGAATCAAAATGATTGGCACAAAAGTTTTTTTTTTTGAAACAAAATGGTTGATTCATCAAATGACTCTCTTTACTTTTCAGGTATTCAATCGCCTTTAGAACAAAATGGTGAATTACCGACGTCACCTTTGCATTTGCCAGTTGATTCACCGGCATCACCTCCGCTTCTGTACGGAGCAAGAGAACACTTGACTACATCTCCTCCTATGCCGGGACCTCCTCCTTTCTTGCCGCCACCACCCGGCATTCGTTTCATGCCGGCATTTATGCCTCCTCCACCACCTTCTATTTTTCCTGGGGATCACAGACCACCTCCTTTGGGAAGAATGTCTTCTCCGCCACATAATTCTAGGTATTTCCCAAATTCGAGATATTCCCCGTATGATAGGATGATAGTCCTTCTCCTCCTTATGATGATGATTATGGTTCTTCATCTCCACCACCACCTTTGCCTTTACACAGAGGTTACAAAGTCCGTACAATAGTAGGGATGATAGAAAGGATTATAAAAGGCCACCACCTGTTAGAAACAGTGGTAGAAATGAAGGTAAGATTTTTATAAAATTATAACAAATTATAACATTAAAATTATTACCGTTTTTCTTAATTTAAAATATCTTCATCTTATATATTATAATTATAAATGCCTCGGAAATAAAAGTTTGATAGTTCTTACATGGCTAATTAAAAATTTAAACGATGATGATTGTGTATTCTGTTTATGGTGCTACGCAGAGAATCAGAGTCGTTCAGTCGGAAAATTTGACCGTGAACTAAAAACACTCAGTCGCACAGTTAATGACGAATGAATTGTACAATCGTACTGCAATGAGATTAATTAAAATCAATTACGTCTTCAAAGCTGTACAAAAGTGAAATATTCACTACGGGTAAGTCCGTCGCTTTAAAAATAACACACCGAACGCACGTATTGAATTTTGTTAGATTTTGTAGAAATATGTGTTAATAATTCGTCTCTTACAATAACAGAATTTGTTTCTCATTGAATGTCGCACACAAAACGGAATTATGTAAATTAACAAACCAAGCAGATTTACTGATTATAATGTTTTCAATGCTGGTTGTCATCACCATTTCTTTTTTATTAGCAAACTCTATTATTATTATTATTAAATGAACATCAAAAAGAAACTCGACTGATTAAAATGGAAAAGAAGGGTAACACGTATTATTGGGCCATAAATAGGGAATAAACTTTATTTACACCACAATTTAAACTAAAATTAAAGAAAAATACTAGGAATTCTTAAGACGAAGATTTGAATTGTTCTCGTGTTGTAGTCGTTTATTTGTTTACCTGTCAAAGCAGGTGTTTAAAGTGGAACCCCCGTTATGCTTATGTTATGCAAAACTAAAATACAGTAAATTTTTTCCATGTCCTGTGATGCCTCTATTGTTTCAACACTTTTTTTCTTTGTCGGTCTATTTAAGAATCACCTTGTATATAAAATACATATGTTTTTCAACTTGATATTTTTAATTCAAAATTTCTTATAATACTAGTGCTCTTAAACAACTTTTCGTTGACGTGATCGATTTAGATAAAATTTATAATATTAATTAGTATTTTGAATATTTTGGTTTTTCTTCAATTCTCCCCTGAGTGCAACAATCTTCGCGGATTTTATTAAGAGCATTTTCCAACTTACTTTTACGTCATGTTGAGATTTCTTAGCATCTATGAGAAGAGCCTGCAACAAATAAAACTCATTGGTTATGCTGTAAATTTCCAACAAAACAACAAAATTTGTACTGAAAAGAAAAAAAAACACGAAATTACAGAAACTATAATTTTAATTTATTTCCATTTTATTTAGCAAAGATGACAGCAATGTTCTGTAATTATAAGTTTTAACGGAACAAACAAACGCAATTTATTATTAAATTTTTGTTGTAAATATTTTTACAGTCGATGTCGATGTTAATTTGTTTTCAAATTAAATTCTGTTGTAAGCAATTTGCTATCTGACTGTCAACTAGACAGTTGAGATGTCATTTGTGTCTAAAGAAAAATCTTTTGCAAATTTTTACTTTTAGTTTATTCTACACTTAGCGACATTCATTTGTTTTCAAATTAATTTTTACTCAAATCAAAGTATGTATACTTGGCAGTATAAGTGTGGATATTCATTTGTTCCCAAATTCATTTTTGTTGTAAATATTTTGCTGTCAACTTAGCAGTAGACACGTCGATGTTCACTTGTTTTCCAATTAAATTCCGTTGTAAATATTTAGCTGTCAACTTGATAATTGTGATGACAGCGAAGTCACGTTCAATTGTTTTCAAATTAAATTTTGCATTTTATAAAATTAATTTTAGTTTATAAAACTTTGATTGGCATTGAAACGTCGATGTTCATTTGTTTTCAAATCAAAACCTGTGCACCTGGCAGTAGACACATTGCCGTTCATTTGTTTTCTAATTCAATTTTGTTGTAAATATTTGACAATTGATATGTCACGTTCGACTGCTTTCAAAATTTTAAGTCGAAGTTTGATTAGCATTGAAATGTCGATGTTCATTTATTTTCGAATCAAAGATTATATACCTGGCAGTGGGCACGTTGATGTTCAATTGTTGTCAAATTAAGGTATCTTTTAAATTTTCGCAATTTCCTAAAATGAAATTTGCTTTGACACTTTGACTAGCGTTGTAATGTCGAGATCATTTGTTTTCAAATTAAATTCTGTTGTAAATATTTTGCTGTCAACTTAGCAATGGATACGTCGATGTTCATTTGTTTTCAAATTAAATTCTGTTGTAAATAATTTGCTATCTGACTGTCAATTTGACAATTGAGACGTCATCAATGTTCATTTGTTTGTAAAGAAAAATCTGTAAATGTTTATATATTTTATTTATTGTATTCTCGGCGACATTCATTTGTTTTCAAATTAATTTTTGCTGTAACTATTTAGCTCAAACCAACGTCCGTGTACTTTGGCAGTAGATTCATTAATTTTCGTTGTAAATATTTGCTGTCAACTTAGCAGTAGACACGTCGATATTAATTTGTTTTCAAAAAAAATTCTGTTGCTATCAGACTGTCAACTTGACAACTGAGACGTCACCGGTGTTCATTTGTTTCTAAAGAAAAATCTGCCGTAAATTTTTTTCCATTTTCAATTTACTGTACCTATACGTGGCAGTAGTCGCATCTGCCATTCATTTGTTTTCAAAATAAATCTTGTTGTAAATACTTTGCTGTCAACTTGAGAACCGAGACGTCACGTTCAACTGTTGCATTTATTTAAAATCAATTTTAGTTCAACTTTTTACAGCAATTGAAATGTCGGTGTTAATTTGCTTTCAAATCAAAGTATGTGTACTTGGCAGTAGCCACTTCGTCGTTCATTTGTTTCCACGTTAAATTCTGTTGTAAATGTTTTGCTGTCAATTTGACAGTTGAGACGACAGTGATGTCGCGTTCAGTTGTTTTCAGATTAAAGCGTGTTGTGATTTTGCATTTGGCTTCATTTTCTGAAAGCACATGAATAGGTACATAAGAGACATCGAAACTGATCCATCCTGTACATACACGTCCAGGGAAACCATAAAAATGAAAGAGATAGTAAATTGAGCATAACTTGAGAAAAGCGGCTGAAGCAAATAGGCTACGCCTTCAAGCTTCCAAGGGAGGGGGAGCTTTTTCTATATCTCGCAGCGCTTTCAAGATTTTTTTACCTAGAGTTGGGGGCATCCTGTATATCTATACTTACGTAACAACAAAATACATGAGAAGTACCCAAATGTTGTTCTTGTTATTTTCAATTTTTTACACGAATTAGATATAAAAGCGAAATTTATCGTTAGCAGTGGCGGTTCGTCGGGGTGGGCAGCGCCTCATCCTATTAACGTTTATTTCTTAAATTTGATTTGATCCTCACCCTCTGCATACCTTGAAGAGCCGCCACTCGACCTTAGCGTTAAATTTTTTTCTTGTGAAATATATTTGGCCATTCGCACCATACACTTAAGCTGAGCTTGAATAATTTAAGTGGTGTTTATAATGTGACATATTTAAGTGACCCTTAAAGTTAAGTTGGGCTTAAGAATGAAGACACTTTGAATCCATTTTTTTAATTGTAATCCATGACACAGAGTCGCGACATCGCACGACTGTGTAGGATACGGAAAATTTTGCATAATCCATAAATTTTCAACTAAATCTCGAATGCACGGAGAAGAACGTAGTTAAAACGTGATTGTATTTATTTAGCGTGTCCAATTAAACAGGTGAGGCCGAATTATCTCTTATAAACGCGGTGAGGTGAGGTACCCAAGCTAAAACAGACAGTACGAATTTTTAATGATTTCTGGAAGCGCGCTTTTATAATTAGAGGCAATTAGATGGGACGTTCCAAATTTATTGAAATTGGCATCAGTTTTGTTCTATTTTCACATAATGTATAAAAAAATATATTACCTGTAAATGTCTCCGCCTTTCTTCATCACTATCCATATCTAATAATTCATCTATATCGACTTCTACTTCTTCATTAGTTACTTCTCCCACCTGCTTCTGAAATATAATCAATAGTTAATTACTCTCTTTCTCTCTACATGGAAAAGAAAGTGCAAAATAAACGAGTGCTAAACGTAATGCCCAATCCTGTACATACAAGAAGCGGTTGTAGGCAGACGTCTGCGTGCATGAGGTACTTGACCGATGAAAACGCGAGTACAGGGGATGAGTGGGAGCGATGAGAACCGTCTGCTGCATTGAGAGTTCTTTAAATGATGTTGGACTAAATGTTACGGTTAATCACGACAGTGATTGATAAAAGAAAAATAGATTCGTTCATAAAAAAAATTAAATCAAAGAAAGTAGAGTGGTAAAATCGGACCAATAAATAAATAATTGTTTAATGGATTACCAAAGGCATTAAAAAAATTTATTCTAAAGTTTAATTTATACGTCATAGACTTTTGGATGGATTTCATAGTTTATTCGTACGAGTATCGCATTGCTTTTTCATCAGCTGGTTAACAACGTAACGGCATTCCATCTATAGCCTTGGCCAAAAGTATTAGGCACCCCTAATTTTCTAATTTACCTCCGAAAATATTACTCAGAAATCTTTAGAATTTTATTATCATATAGTCGGCAACAATAAACGATCATTTAAATAATGCACAGTACTTTACAGCGGTTGTAAAACATGTGGCAGATGATCGTTCGCAATTGTGGTTCCGTGAATAGGTAGTCTTGTAGTAAGAACAATCTTTCCAGTATAATGTTTATTTCACTATAATTTTGAATATCGTCAAATAAATAAACGAAAGTCGAAGTGAAGCCATAAAGAACAATGAAAATCGACATAAACAGCCAAATACAGCACAAGAGATGAAACAATCGAAGGCAAACAGAGAGAAATAAATGAAATTCGTCGAAAAAAAAAACAATGAAAATCGATGGAAACAGCCAAATACAGCACAAGAGATGAAACAACTGAAAATTGAAAGTAAATGCGCGACAGAGAGAAATAAATGAAATTCGAAAAAACAATGGAAATCGACAGAAACAGTCAAATACAGTACAAGAGATGAAACAATTGAAAACAGAAAGGAATCGTGACACAGAGAGAAATAAATAAAATTCGTAAAAAAAAGCAATGAAAATCGATAGAAACAGCCAAATACAAATTTAAAGAAAAACGATTAAAAGTAGAGCGTAAAAGATGAAACAATTGAAACTCGAAAAGAAATAAACAAATGAAAGTCGAATTGAAACCATAAAAAAATAATGAAAATCGTTCAAAATAGCCAAATACAGCATGAAAGATGAAACAATTGAAAATCGTAAGGAAATATGCGACAGAGAGAGATAAAAGAAATTTATAGAAAAAGAAATAAAAGTCTCAACAAATGAACGAGAATCCAATAAGATTTGACAATTGCAGTAAAAACAATCGAGAATCGATAAAACAAATTCCCATTAGAAAGGCAAGAAACAATAATACATAAATGAAAGTCGAAATAAATTCAATAAAAACAATGAAAATCGATAGGAACAGCCAAATATAGCACAAGAGATGAAACAATTGAGAATCGAAAGGAAGCGCGCCGCGACAGAGAGAATTAAATAAAATTCGTCGAAAAAAATCGATAGAAACAGCCAAATATGAAGAGATGAAACAATAGAAAATCGTAAGGCAAGCGTGACAGAGAGAAATAAATGGAATTCTAAAAAACAATGGAAATCGATAGAAACAGTCAAATACAGTATAAAACATGAAACAATTGAGAGTCGAAAGGAAGCGCGTCATGACAGAGAAATAAATGAAATTCGAAAAAAAAGAAACAATTGAAAATCGAAAGCAAACACGTGACAAAGAAGAACAAATGGAATTCAATGAAAATCTATAGAAACAGTCAAATACAGTACAAGAAATGAAACAATTGAAAATCGAAAGGAAACGCGCGACAGAGTGAAATAAATGGAATTTAAAAAAAAAAACGATTAAAACAACAAACGAACGAGAATGCAATAAAATATGATTATTGCAATAACAACAGCCAAATACAGTACATGAGATGAAACAAGTGATAATCGAAAGGAAGCGCACCGCGTCAAAGCGAAATAATTGAAATTCGAAAAAAAAAAACAATGAAAATCGATGGAAACGGCCAAATACAGTACAAGAAATGAAACAATTGAAAATTGAAAGGAAACGCGCGACAAAGAGAAACAAATGGAATTGAAAGAAAAACGATTAAAAGAGAGAAACCTTAAACCTCAACAAACGAACGAGGATGCAACAATAAGATATAATGAAAACAGCCAAATACAGTATAAAAAATGAAACAATTGATAATCGAACGGAAGCGTGCGGCAGAGAAAAAAACGATTAAAAGAGAGAAAAGCTGTAAACCTCAACAAATGAACAAGGACGCGACGAGGTATGACAATTGCAACAAAAACAATCGAAATCGAAAAGCGTGAAACAAATAAAAGCGATAAACAAACTCGTACTAGAAAGGCAAGAAATAAATAAATGAAAGTCGAAAAAAAAAACTCCCGTAAAAACAATGAAAATCATTTGTTCTGAAGTCGGTCGTCTCTTGTTTTGCTCATTTTTTGTTATTTTACCAAATGTGTCTCACAGTCTTTTGTTTTTGTTGTTTATTTCAAACGCATTTGTTTAATACACACAATTAATTAAATTTCTTTAAATTAAAGTAGAAGCAAAAATCATTTAGAAAAAAAGAATTAAAAGTGCTGTCAGTCAGTATTTTCTGTTTTTGAAAATTCTCCTCGTCCGCTTTTTGTCAACAGAAATACGTTTGTTCTAAAGTCGATCTTCTGTTGTTTCGTTTATTTCTGTTGTTTTACTGAAAGTTTTTGCTGCAAAGTCTCAATCATCTTTTGTCTTGTTTATTTCTGTTATTTTACCAAACATTTCTGTTTCATCTGTTTATTAGCAGACAATTAGTTCGCTTTTGAATTAAAGTGAAACAAAAACCATTTAAAAAAAAATTCAAAATTGTTGTCAGTATTTTTTGTTTCCAAAATTCTCGTCATCCTTTGTCTTTTCTTTTTAACTTCTGCCGCTTCACTGAATGTACTAATTTTTGTTACTTTAGCGTCTCTTGTAGATTCAATCGTCTTTTGTTTCTGTTGGTTGTTCCAAACGTATATTCATTTGTTTAATAACAGTCCACTAGTCTTTTGTTTTGTTTACTTCTGATATTTTATTGAATGTGTCTGTTGCAACTCAAACGTCATTTGTTTTTGTTGTTTGTTTTAAACATACATTCATTTGTTTAATAACAGACAATAATTACCTTTTCCTCTAAATTAATGTGAAGAAAAAACGTTCACAAAAAATCGACATTTTCTATTTTTGAAAATTCCCTTCGTCTTTTTAATTATATAATATCTTTTTAATTGTGTTATTCAAAACTAAAACCTGGAAACATGGTGATGATATTCCAAGAATAATAAAAACAACCGTAAGTGCTTGATCGTTACAAATCCATCATAGTTTGGAAATGTGTTGTAAATTGGTTATAGAAATAGTATGGGAATTTGAATCAAATCAGTATAGGTACGTTTATCGATATCTCGCTCATATAGTGAAACAAAACCCGTCATGAGACACAAAGTTATCGAGCAACAGCAAGCTCATCTTTATTCTGTTTCGTTCCAGAAATAGCCTCGTACATTATTAACTTGTTATTCCCAAACTACGTGGAAGACACTTCATTTTTGCTTTTACTTGGAAATTTGCATAAATTTCACAACGGATTTTCCTTTCTAATTTAAGGATTTGAAATTAAACGTGTTGTTTATCGTTGAAAACTGAGAAAGATTTCTGCAATGAGGAAATCCCAAAACCTGAAGTAAACAAATCTGTATGTATTGGATTCTCTGGCACAGTTTTCTAGATATTTCAGCGGTTATAAATATTAATTTGGCAACGGAGTGCGCCACAGATTTTAATGGCAAATCAAAAATGAAATAGCAAGAAACTATAATAATACACGAAATTGTGTAAAACGGCTACAGTCTGTAGACCAAATCAAAATTAAATTTACAAAAAATTTGACGATATGAAAAGTAAAAGTTATTAGAAATATAATTATCATCTCTTTCAAATTGAGTGTGCATTGAAGGGGGTCTTCCAAAACCGTTAAGAAATACAGATTCGATTAAATGAAAAAAAAAATGCAATGACTAACCAATTCGTATTCAATAACAGACTCGATTTTCTTTTACTTGTTCTTTTTCCCTTTATATTTCTTACCCTGATGTACAGGGCATTTTTTGTTTCTGCATCACATAGGTGCAGCAGAATCACGTCGTTTCTTTCCGACCATCTTCAGCTTTGTTTTTTTGATATGTAGACAACATATAAGTTTGTTTTTGCAAACAATATATAAAAAAAAATATGTACATATCTATCTAAAAAAAAAAATCTATCGTTCAACGGTAAAAGTTGGCATAAAAACAAACTGAAACTCTTATCAATTGGTAGTATCTATGGAGCCATTTCATATGATTTTTCGTTCATTCAAATCGAACTGTAAATAACAAAGTTATCCTTTGAAGCGTTTCTTATCTCACACCCGGTATGAAGCTAAATTGAAATTTCTAGAAGGCTCCAGTCCATCTAGCACTCTCTCGAATAGGGTGGAAAGTTTCGCAAACACGAAGGACAAAGACAGAATTGCACTTTTGGAGGAAAGATGGCGCAGATCATAATTTACATTACTTGGTGACAGATGGCGTTGCCAATAAACCAAAAACTGCGTTACTTGGAAATAGATGGCGCCAGCAACAAAGAAACGTATTGAGCTACTTGTTAATAGTCATTTAGCCGTGCCGGTTTATTACGAATGTTGAGCACTGTCCTGAAAAGTTGAGCATGGTAATAGCGGGGTGGTTTGGAAACCATTAATTTAACTTGGAGGTTTCCGCGGCCATTATCCATAATTGAATTGGCTTCCGGTTGGAACCGTGGCACCACTGCTTCTACTTCTAACGTCGCGTCGTTTCGTTCTCCATTGCAGAAGAACTTCCTCAAGGCTGCTGCTGTTGCTAGTGATGTTGCTACTGCTGGTTGTGTTGCTGCTATTTCTCGTTAGTCAATGAGACTAATCTCATGGAGAACGAAACGTCGGCAGTAGAAGCAGTCGTGACGCGGTTCCAACCGGAAGCCAATTCAATTTTGGAAACCACTGATGGCGAACCCATGGAGTGCTAGAATATTTAGAATGACCCCTGTAGATATTTATAAAGTGACTAGAAATTTCGATTTTGTAGAAATTATTTTCATCCTGAACTTTTTTTCACCTCAATAATAGGTGGTGCTATTTTTGTTGGTATGGCTACGATCTACTAGATTTCACGAGACGTTGCGTTTTATCGAACCTGCGCAATTTATTAGTTCAAGTGTTTCTCCGCTGGCGCCACTTGTCCAAATAAATCGGAAGCGAATTATATCCGGTGTCATTTTCAATTAATGTGAAGTTCGCGCGATTTGTGTGTTGCATGCGCTCATTTTTTTTAAATTCTTTTGTTATTGCATTTACGTATGTAAATAAAGGCTATTAACATTATTATTATTAAAATTAAAAGGAGGAGTACCGTCTATTTTCTTTTGTTTTTTATTCTTCGTTATTTCGTTGTCGATTGTTTTATTTCGCTCGATTCATTTTAAGAGTGTTTGTTTTGCGCGAATTGTGACTGAAAATTAATAGGAGGAATATCGTCAATCTTCTCTTGTTTTTCATTCATCTTTCTCTTCGTTATTTCGCTGTTCATTGCTTTATTTCGCTTTTGTTTCTTCTTCTATGATACGTTTTCTTGATTTCTTGCGTTTTTCTTTTATATTTTTGACCTTCCTTCGGAGAATCGTCGATTTTTCTTTGTTCTTTTGTTTTAATTTCTTGGTTTCTTATCGGTGTATGCTTTTGTTTGAAAATCAAAAGAAGGAATATCGTCAATCTTCTTTTGTTTTTTTATTCATCTTACTGTTTGTTACTTCGTTTGTTTGTTTTATTTCGTTTTTGTTTCTTTTGTGTTAATGAATTTGTCGTGTTTCGTTGCCTTTTTATTTTGTTGTTTATCGGCTTTTCGTCGTCCAAGGACATTCATCGATGTTTTTGTTCTTTTGTTTGAATTTCGTGATACATTATTTATGTGTTCTTTCATTTGTTTGTCTTGCGCGAAGAATGATTGAAAATCAAAAGGAAGAATATCGTCAGTCTTCTTTTGTTTTTCATTCATCTTATTCTTCGTTATTTCGTTGTTAATTGTTTTATTTGCTTTTGTTTCTTCTTCTGTGATGTGTTTTATTGATTCTTGCATTTCTATTTTGTGTTTTTGACCTTCCTTCGGAGAATCGTCGACTTTTCTTTGTTCTTTTGTTTTAATTTCTTGGTCTTTTAGTTGAGTGTGCTTTTGTTTGTTAGAGGGGAAACACTGAAAATCAAAAGAAGGAATACCGTCAATCTTCTTTTGTTTTTTATTCATCTTACTGTTAGTTACTTCGTTTGTTTGCTTTATTTCGTTTTTGTTTCTTTTGTTTTAACGAATTTGTCGTGTTTTGTTGCGCTTTTAATTTTATTTGTCGGCTTTTCGTTTTCCAAGGACATTCATCGATTTCTGTTGTTATTTTGTTTGAATTTCGTAATTCATTATTTAAGTGTTCTTTCATTTGTTTGTTTTGCGCGAAGAGTGACTGAAAATCAAGAGAAGGAGGAGGAGGAGGAACATCGTCAATCTTCTTTTGTTAGTCATTCATCTTTTTCTTCCTTGTTTCGTTGTAATTTGTTTCACTTCGCTTTTGTTTTATTTTCTTTTTTACAATGAATTTCCCGTGTTTTACTGATTTTTGCGCTTTTCTTTTGTTTTTTTTTTACCAATTTTTCAACTTCAAAAGCCTTCTGTCGAATTTTTTATTCGTCTTTTTTTCAGTTCTTTTGATCAGTAGGATAAAACTACAGTGAAATAAAAGTGAACAAACAGAAATAGAAACAAAAATACATTTTATTTATGTCAATTTTTCTTTTCTTTTATTTTTTTAATAAAATTATCAAGTTCATTCAATTTTAATGTTACGTCAGCGTTTTTTTTTTTTTTAGATTTCTTCTGTTAAGTCTCGTGATTTTCAATTAATTCGTCTCTTGGTTTTTCATAATTTCGTTTTTTTTATTTGCAGTTTATTTCGTTTCTCATTTGTTCTTTTTTTACCAAATACTTTGTAATTCGTTGTCTTCTTGCAGGTTTCTTTTACCTTCCACCAGGCTTTGAGTTTCAATATTCTTTTTTCGCCGTAGACCGTCGGTCTTTCATTTGTTTTTTCATCAATCTTATTCTTTGTATTTCACCAAACCTTTGACGTTGTGAAGACCAATAAATTACTTTCCGGATATTCAAAAATTATCATGAGAAAAGCGATGACAAATTTCGTACGAATTAAAAAAAATTCTCAGCAATGTCATTTCATATCTACATCATAGTACAATTATGCTCTGTTCATTTTATCATTGTAAAACTGAACCTAAATCAAATTTCCTGCAGAGTTGATTTAGTCTCATATTGAGCATTAATTTTATTTTTATGGTGGTTGATAATGTTACGGTTATTATTATTAGAAACGGGTCACATAAAAAAAAAGTTGTTACATTTTATGTTATAAGAGATACGTTATTTATTACAAACAAAATGTCTCGCTTTATGAAGCTATAAATGAATCCGAAGAAAAAAAAATGGAATTTAAGGGTCATCCAAATCAGAAGGGCAAATTAGAAATGGGGCGTAATTTAAAAATGATTTTTTTCTTCGAAATACAAAAAATATTTGGATGTAACACTACTCTATTTCTTGTTACAAGATTTGGTTCGATTTTACAATAAAAAATGTTTTGGGCTGCAGATACGGTTTGGAGATAGAACACGTTCTATTTCTTCAAATAATTTTTGATTCAATTTACACTACTGCATAATTTAAATTGTCCAACAGACGTTGCAAAAAAAACATCGTGAATATACATATATCATCACCATTCAATGTCAATTAATAGTTTAAACAATGTAGCTAATCGAAAGTCGTAATTATGCAACCGATTTTTTTTGCAGGAAATATGAGACTTGAAAATTTAATCCATTATCAGTTTCACACTCTACGTATACATATAATTCACTAATTAGTCGAAGGACACTCTGAAAATTAGTTAATCACTACTCATTAATTATCCCATAATTATAAACTTGTTAATTGACGCCTGTTCGTAGTCTGAGAGTTAATATTAAATTCTGTACGGCTCCCAATAAACTAAAGCTTAACGACGATTTATATTGCTCATCACGATAATTACACCAAATGAACAGTTTAATTTATTAATTGCTGTTAATAATCATTTGGAATGATGTCTGAGACCAAATAGGGCGCAAGGAGTTTTAGGAAATAATTATATTTGTTTTAATTACAGCCAATTCGTTTGATGGTGCAATTATAATTATTATGGGTTTGTTTCGTGTAATTTAATTTCATGTTGCTCAGGTTTTAATGAATGTACGATGCCCGACAAAAAAATCTATTGTAAATACGACGATTTAAGAAAAAATATGCCTGTTTGTTTATTACTGTGTTTTACGTTATCATAGAACAAGCAAAATTAATTGTTTAAAGCTGCATTCAAACTAATAAAGTAACACAAAATTACACGTGATATTTTAGTCAACAATACAGGGTGTAATTAAACTTGAGGCAATTATTTGAAAATACGTATGACACTCGAGAAGTGTAATAAATAAAATAATAATAAATTGTAAACCCCTAGAATGTCAGCTGCAACGTACTGACATTTACAAACATTTTTAGACAATGACGTAATCAGAAGGCCCATGTCATTGTAGTCGAGGTGGGTTCAGGAACAAATCATTTCTTGTATGTACAAAGTGTAATAGTAAAACGAAGTCAATGGCCCCCCCATTCTCATCCTATGATTAATTTATGTTTACTCCTCATGGCAAAGCTCGTCCGTCACTCTCTTACACATTAAATTTACATAAAGCTACGTCGTTTCTTGTTTATTTTAATCACGACTTTAATCAAATACGACTTACTCCATTCAATTAATCAGTTAATTAAGATAATTATTAATTACAAGATCAGAATAAGGTTCACTCACGTTTAATTCGTTTTCAAAAGTGTTTGTTCAATAAACAACGATGCTTGAATTTTTATATTCTATTTTCTATTGACTTATAAGAAGAGTAAGAGGAAAGCGAGGGAGAGAGAGGTTGGTTTCATAAATACTTAATTATTTCTATGACGGAAACTGTGTACAATGTTCTTCAACATCTGCTCGTATGGAGAAAATGACTCACTGCCAGAATTATTATTCATTTAGGCACGGTAAAGAAAATATTGACCGCGAAATACGTAGGTGATGATACATACGGTAAAGAAACTAAAAAAAAATACATACGTACAGTGAGTAGGAGCGTCGATAAAAGATTTCAAGTTAAATGAACGCGGACAAACTACTATGACTAATTCGGAAGGTAAAATTGATTACAAGGTCAAAATTCAGAGAAACGCAAGCATTACGTAATAGGTCGTCTCGAGAGTGAATGAGAAAGAATGAGAGATTCATTGTTGTTAACTTGTCGAGTCCTGATTCAACGAAAACAATGTCGTTCCAAGCACTGGGATGAAAGCAATGAAGTAATTAATGTAATTAAACTGGTCTTACAAGTACCTAAACATGTAATATTTGCTAAATGCTGTTTAGCTTCAGTAATTCATATGAGACATATATTTAATTTTGAATGTCTTAACGATCTGTAATTCTTCTACGGAGATATGGTGGTAAAAGGGCATTAGTTTAGATCAGGGATGACCTTTTCTTCTCTGGTTGTCATCTAACTTGAGAAGTCTTTTAGTGCAGAACTTTTATTTTATGTACTTTGTTATGTGTAAAGATTTCTCAAGGTGACGCCCTGTATGCGCTAATTACTTCAAGGTGACACCCTGTATGCGCTAATTACTTCAAGGTGACACCCTGTATGCGCTAATTACTTCACTTTTTGTATGCCTTAAATGTGATTGTTATAAAAAAAATATTAATTTCATGGCCGGTAAAAAATGTATGGCACTCAGATGTTTGTTTGAAAGCAACAAATCCAAATTCCCACGTTTAAATAAACATCCGCAGCGGTTGAGTTTTTAAGGAAGTTGCCAAATGAAATTATATTTCTAATTTCCGACACTCTAATTAAACGTTGCCTAATCAAGTAACTGAAATGTCAATTTCTTATGCAGCTTACGTAATTTCTAATACGAAAAGTATCTCAGACGTTAATTTTTATAATTTATAACAACTGCAGCCCTATTAAACATGTTATCATCATATACCATGTAGGTATATACAATTAAAAAAAATGTCATTTAATTCTCAACAATTTCCTTCCGAAATAGAACTAAATTAGTTACGATGTAGGCTAGAACTTTCTAATTTTGTTTCCCATAGCGTGCGATAACGCAACGATTGCATGCAATTAATAATTTTTATTTACTCTTCGAAATTTATTCAATTAAAAAAATTATACACTTTCCTAATTATTTATTTCAACATGTGTGTACAGGTAATTGTTTTAAAGTGAGAACATAGGCAATATTACAGACAGAAAGGTTATAGGCGCTCGTTGAATTTCTATGATCTCAGTTTCAGTCAATTACCGGTATATAAAGCAATAAAGTAGGCATACTTATTTTTTATTAACTCAATTATTTTATTAACTATAATCCTTATTCTAAATTGATTTTGACAACATATTAATTTATTTATTAAGATTTACCAGCGAGGTTCATTGCAAAATAAAAATTGTACAACAGTCTGACTGTTTTACATTAATTTTAATACTGTTCTCTCTGATTTAGGAAGACAGACACTGTCATAGATCGAAGGTCACGATAATTGGTGGTTGTTGACCCCCATGGTTATATACAACGTATTTCACATTGTTAGTCACTCTAATTACTCAGTAAGTTCACTGTGTAGGGTCGCTGCCATTCCATGGTTGCTACACACAATACGTGCTTAATATGCATTATCTTACAAGAACGTTGCTTGCTTTCTTTAAGAAATTTCTTCACTACTTGCAAACGATGCATATTATGAATGCCAAAATAGAATTGGCACTTAACTGTGTAATAAGAATTACAAGCAAAGTTTTAATTAATTAATTAAATATTTTGTGTCGACTGAATAATATGTGAATAGTGAAATAGGAAATTCTTCCATTTTTGTTATACAGAATGCTTTCAATTTACTTTTCACAAAAACACATCTGCTCTGCTCTATATCAAATGTTAGGTCTTCCTATTAAAAAAAATTTTCAATGAACTTTGCGAGTGTTCTCGTCGGCTCTCGAATGTTCGATATCCAATGAAAAACCTGAGCGCGGAATTTAAATTGTTTTTTCTGACATTATTGTTATATGGTGCTTAGCGAGTGAAGAAAATACACTGGAACCTCCATAACTCGAATCTCAAGGGACCGAAAAATTGCTTCGCGTTATAGAAATTTCGAGTTAAAGAAAGAGATTTCAGTTCTACACAACGTGGAGGGACATTAGTAAATTTCGACCTACAGAACATTTCGAATTATGGAGGTTCGAGTTATAGAGGTGCGACTGCACTTTAATTACAAAAATATTCGTCAGGGATTGAACTCTAGCGAGAGGCTCCTTATAAATTGTAAATTTGGCAACGTTCGAGATTAAGCTGGGCTTGCAAATTATTTACTTCTATTCAGTAAACAACTATGTATATTGATTTGAACTGACAGCTACTCACGTGCGTCGTAATTTTGATGTGATTGAATATTAAAGGAATTCTATTACATAATCATTGTTATACAGAAAAGGTAAAAGCAGAACTAACGTGTGGCTCTTAAGGAGTGCGAGTAAATGCGATTTGCAAGATGTAGAACGGTATGGGGTGGTTTTTCGTCAGTTAAAGTTATAATAAGTTATATTATTAACGTTTAATATGACAATCTAATGTTGCATCAATACGATTCATTGCTGCATCAGTTGCTGAGTGCTGAACGCTTGTCGATTGGTGAAATGGCTTGGCCTCTCCGGAGTCTCAATAGTGGCGAGATGTAGAATGGCACAGAGTCTCGATCTAGCTTCTCCGGGGTTGGTGGAGGAGCGTTGCCCGTGGCGGAGTCATAGCAAGATCGACTATCAGTGGTGCTATGGTGTCAGTAAGTGCTTCGGTGGCCTGGTTGCGCAAGCGCTTTGAGAGTTAGTCCGGAATCTCGATAGCGTCGAGATGGAGAATGGCACGGATTCTCAATGTAGCTTCTCCGGGGTTGATGACAGCTGCAAGAAGCAATACGGTACTTTACGCAGCTAGGGTCACGCAGCGTGATTGATTGTTGTCCGTGGCGGAGCCATTGCAAGGTCGCATGCCAATGGTGTTATAGTGTCAGTAAGAGCTTCGGGGGCTAGCTTGTGTACGTGTGGGCATAAGCTCTTCGAGAGTCAGCTTCCTTTGTGTGTATGGGGCGCTTCGGAGCTAGCTTGCACTGTGTGTGAATGACAGCTTGACCTGCTCCAAGACAGAAAGCGACTGGTTTTGACGCTCTGCTCTTTTATATGCCTCTGTGATATCTGGGTACGTCTTATTGCCTGTGATTATCGGTAGCGTCGCCTCACTCTACTTGGCCGTCACCCGAATCTTATTGGCCGGCCTGTCTACGTCATTGCTATGGTTAATTAGAATTGTTCAAAGTCACTGGCCGAGTTCGTGACTTGTTCTTCCGAGCGTCACCCCTTGTTGATGACGACATTGATACACAGCGGCCAATTAACGTCGGTTTACGTCACTGGCTGAGTTCGCGACGTGTTTGAACGCAGCCAGTGTGAACGTAAGCGCTTTAACTTTATGTATATGGGGCGCTTCGAGAGCTTGCCCTTGTATTGAGCCCCGGCTAACCGAAGGAGTGGATCCAAAGTTCGATCCTGGGATCGTTTCTCAGGTGACCACTTCCGACGTTTGATTGAGACCCTTTGGGATTGATGATCTCACCGACCCGAGTTGGCGGACCAGCGCCTGGCCGGCACGGGTCTAATCTGCAGGTGAAAGCCCAAACATCCCACCAATGATGATGTGTTAACTGGTACCGCGGGAGTTGGTTGCCCGGGGACAGCCGTTCCGACTTTGATCGGAGCGGTGGAGTCCCTTCCGGCCCACTGGGTTGGTCTCACGGGGGCAGTGGTTGAAGCCCGCATACGGGGCAGATGAGGGAGAACGACCAACCCCTCCCGACGTGTGAACTGCGGAAAACAGTTCCGGCGCTAACCCGGAGAGTATAGCAGAGAATTGGATAGCTTCTCGCTTGACCAGAAGTTGGCTAGAGGCGTGCCACCCCGAACCGTTCTGGTAGCAAGGGTGGGTGCGGCGCACTGATTGGGCGTATCTCAATCCGATGACGCTGCTCGGCGTCTGGGCGGATATGGGCTAACGGTCAAGGTGCCGCCGAAAATTTCTACGCATGGTCTTGCCATGGGGGGAGTTCGCTCGCATGTATGTGTGACCGTAAGCGCTTCGACTTTATGTATATGGGGCGCCGAGAAATTTCTACGCATGGTCTTGCCATGGGGGGAGCTCGCTCGCATGTATGTGTGACCGTAAGCGCTTCGACTTTATGTATATGGGGCGCTTTGAGAGCTTGCCCGTGTAAATGTGGGTGCGACTGACAGCGTAGACTTGTTCGAAGTCAGAGATCTGCTTCTTTACCCCGCACTCGCCTTTATAATGATCAGTACGTTTTATTGACTGTGGTGTAATTAATTTAGGTGGCGTGATTACTTCCCAATCATCGATAGCGCCGCCTTATTCTCATTGGCCGTTGCCTGAATCTTTTTGGTTGGGATGTCTACGTCATTGTCGTGGCCAATTAGAGTTGTTCTACGTCACTGGCGCGACCAATTACCGTTGTCTTACATCACTGGCCAAGTTTGTGACGCATTCATCCGAGCCCGCCCGTTATTGATGACGACATTGATACACAGCGGCCAAGAAACGTCGATTTACGTCACTGGCTGAGTTCGTGACGTGTTTGAACACAGCCAGTGTGAACGTAAGCGCTTCGAGAGCTTGCCCGTGTATGTGTGAGCGTAAGCGCTTCGACTTTATGCATATGAGACGCTTCGAGAGCTTGCCTATGTAAACGTGAGTGTGACTGAGCGTAGACTTGCTCGAACTCAGAGATATACTTTACTTCTCACTTGCCTTTGTAATGATCAGTCTTCCTGGGTACGTCTTATTAGCCTTGGGATAATTAATTCAGGTGAGGTGATCATCGATAGCGTCGCCTCACTCTTATTGGCCGTCGCCTGATAGCTTATTGGCTGCTAACGATACCAACAACAGTGATGCTGCACGCTAGATCTGCTTTTACCTTTTATGTACAGCAGGACTGAATGTCGGTTGTTACGTCACTTCGAATTGCCGAATAATAAGTAGATCGACAGACTGAGCTAAATAAGCTATGTTTCCATTGTAATTCTCTCCTCTTCAATTATTTATTGTTATAGATATCAATTGAAATGAGTTAGCGCTTACGGTATAGACGTGAATGGAACGATGGTTAAAAAAACATAATAAACAGCAATTACACTAATTGCTATAAGAGGCCACTTGAGTTTGACTCTTGATTTATTTTGATAAAAAATGCACTCTATTAGTTTCCATGCATTTTAACAAGCGGAACGTATTTTAAATTATTTCGAGAGTGATTACTTTTGTTTGCATCCAAACAGCTTCGCTCTCGCTCTAATTTTACTCGACCCGTACACCACGTGAATAATCGAACTCGGTTATTATAAATAAGAGTAGAAATTTGCAAAATATATATACTTATCTACACTAGTTTGTTGGCTCAACGTTCTTTAACCAAAATAAACTGACTGAACATAGTCTATTACATTATTACATAATCTAAATACCATAAATGATCACTTTATTAAAATATTGTATATTTTTAGATTCAGTTTCTCAATTATAAAAATGCTTCATCATCTAAAACTCACTATTATTACGTCATAGCCACCGATGATTCAAATTCGACTTGTCATACCATCTACCTTCTCGATCATTCTAGTGAGTTTCGAGTCGAACCCCCAGAATTCTTAACAATATCACTGTCATTGAGAAAAATATGTTAAAAATTACATCTAATGCAACATAGGTCTCATGTAATCGATTAATCGAACCCTTTCAAGTTCTCATCGAACCCAAGGAGTCGAAACGATCCTTGGTTTACATCGACTTTAACGTAAGGTCATGATGACTACATTTGTATTTTAATCATTGCGAGTTTGAAACGCTGGGCAAGCAAAAAAAAGTTTCGGAAATGCAGCCTTAGTGGAAGACAAACCACCTTAACAAAGTCTACAAATTCTTCCTTCTCGTGAAGATTCCTTTAATACATACTTTAAATTACGGGGAAAAAAGGAGCACAAAGTAATTAAAAATCGCTCACCGTTGCTGTCTCGTATAGTTTCTTAAGCTCCTCGTACAACCACATCTCCACAGCTAGTCTCTTCCTTATTAGACTCATTTGATGGTTGCCGTATTTGGCCGTCAGGAACTTCTCCCTGCGCTCTTTTATCTCGCCCTTTTCTTTAAAGTTGACGTGGAGGCCAGCCTTCGACGGCGACCTTTCCGATCGAACGTCGGAGAGAATACCACTTGGCGATGTGCCGTTTGTGTAGCCTCCTGTTACTCCGCACTCCATTCTTGTGGGAATCTGAAAATAAAATTAAAACTTGTACATGTACATAAAAATACATATATATCTGAGCTATAATCTTTAAAAAAAAAATTAATGTTAATTACATTATCATGTGTACGTTTTTCTTTGTGGCGTACCGAGTTGCGTTTACCTCTTTGCGTGCGGACGGAGTTTAGCTCTTGCGTGAATCGAGCTTTTTGCTTGCATTTTAATGCGATTCGCAGAATAAACTGTTTGTTGTTATAATAAGGTAAATGGGGGTAATTGCGCCAGGGTTTTGCAACATCGATCTTGGAGTGTTGCTTCTACCAGCAGTCGCAATTAGAAAAATGGCAACAACAAAAAGTTGAAATTCAAAATTTACTTGTTTGCGAAAGTATTTCACGTTTTAATCGTTAATATAAACAAATCGGGCCACTTAGATATGCTAAAATAAATAAACCCCTTAGCACGTGAGAATAGGATTGGCACCCATACGTGGCGCGAAGCAATCGGTCAAAATTGAATAACATTCTCCTTAAAGGTGGCAACAACAAAAAATTGAAATTAAAATATTTCAGAGTTATTTATGAAGGTATTTCAAGCTTTAATCGTTAATATACGCAAACCAGACCACTTAGATACGCTAAGATAAATAAACTCCTTAGCACGTGAGAATGGATTTGGCACCCATGCGTGGCGCAAAGCAATCGGTCAAAATAGAATAACATTCGCCTTAAAGGTAGGCACTTTAAGTCTTAAACCTAAAGAGAGTGCCACTAGGGGACACCACCTCAAAAAGAATTGTTTAAGTGGAAATGTAAACAACGGGGCTCCGCAGAGAGAGAAAATTCAAAATTAATTAATGTTCGCCGAACCCTTTTCGTGAATGGAGGTGCCACGCCTTTATTATTTGATTTTTGTACCTTTATTAAAAATTTAAATAAACTATTGTCGTTTTTCTTTCCCGTTTAACACTATCATCCAGTCTTCTCGTGAGGGTTGAATTAAAATCCTGGTGTGGGTGTAAGTGAAGGCGTAAGAAGCCATGAGACGTCAACGAAGCCCCTAAAAGGAAGCTGTGAAGAGGTCCTCTGCTACTGAGCCTCCGTCGAACTACCCTCTATCTGGCAGGAGATTATTTTTATTGTATTTCAACACCGATTAGCGGTCCCAATATACATTCCTTGTGTTTTATTCACTTGTACAGTTCTATAGCTCGAAGGTTGCATAAAATTTACAATAAATGGCTTTCCGATTTGGTTTAGGATTAGTAGGGCCCGCAGTCCCATGAAGCTCCAGTATACTTACTCAATTTTCGATAGGTTTTATTATTCCCTATTTATTTATTTATTTTTTTTTAATTCCGCTACCATAGTATGAAGGGTAATTATGGGAAAACTCTTGATCTTTCACCCCCAAGACCCTTCCTCCAAGTATTTATTACATTACAACAGTCGTATTGGCAAAAATTCGTTGGAATAAAAAATCGCATTGCGATAAAGCTTTTACTGCTGTATGAATCGGCATTGGGTGTGATTTTTTCCGAGGTCAGAAGACAATAAAAGCATTTGTTTGGATGTCCCAATAAATTCTATAAATTATTATTATAAATATGAACAATCAAACAGATAACAAATAAGTGCAATTTACCTGCAATAAAACGTTTGTATTATCTTATCATAATTGTTATAAAAAAAAGTTAAGAAAATTGACAGACTTTTAAACCTTATTTGTTGCATAATTCGATAATAACACGTCATGAGTAAACAATGTTGACGGTGTTGAAACATAAACAACAGTGGGTTCAAAACGCTACCCTAGGGAACGCCCTTATTACAGAAGTTACTATTGTGTCTCCGATTTTAACGACGAACCCTCTATCGTCAATTACGAAGCCACTCCTTTACGCAATCCCTAATCCCATATCTTTTCAAAGGGTCCAATATGATGTCGTGCCTTATAACGTCGAAGACTTTACTAATATCAACAAATACGCAGAACACATGCTTACCCAAATTTAATTAGTTTGCAAAGTCCTCTTCTTATTTTGGTTTCATCAGTTTGAGGATCCAGTGGAGCATTTAAAGTGTGCCACAAAAAAACAATCCAACTATACATGACATGACATTTTTGTTAGTCACTTCATTTTTAATATCAGCTTAAGCTGCGAATCCATTTATCAAACGACACGGATCTATGGCAATTGTTGTGCGAATGTCTGGGTTTAAAATAACTTTGAAACAAACAGGATCGTATTATCATCACACGAGTCTTCTGCTCATTATTTTAAGTGCGGTGCCGTTTTCAGAGATGTGTATCGGTGAAAATAGGCTTCAACCTACTTTCACTGGTACTTAAAATTAATTTTAACTCTCCGTCTATTTTCACGTTCGTTTCCTCTCGACAAAAGCCTTTGTTTCTTCTCTAGTTTACAATATATGGAAATTCTTTGCATTAAGCGAGTAAAGTAAGCTGTGCGTTTTGAATGACCGATTGTTTCAAAACGACAATTTATTCAAACAGTCGGTGGGACGGAATACGAGCGGGGGGGGGGGGTTGTGAAAATGTTTATTGGCAAACTAGGTCTGTTTACTTGGGGCGAAAAATACCATTTTGTGACTCGGTACGTCAGACAGACTCCTTATTGTGGAAGGTAAAAGAGGCCAAATTGAATGAATTAATTGGTAATACTGTGTGCTACAGGCTGATACATATTTTGATTGCGATACAATCATCGTCAATCCACTGCAATCAAAACCGATTGCAACAAAATGCTTTAATAGGAGCAGAAGAAACAAAACATTACTATAGAGCCGAATTTTCAAGAAAACGACAAAAGGCAACATTTTATAAATCAAATATTTTTAAAAATTGAATTTTAGATCGTAAATATAATGTGCGGATCCTTTTTGGCATTGTCATTTCCCAAAATAAGGAATTATATATCTAGACATACGAACTTGTCATAGAGACGGTGGCGGCGATCAATCGAACCAAATTAATAATAATTATTGCAGAATAATATTGAATATAATACAATAATATACTGTTCCCAAATATTTTTGACATTTTCAATGGAAGCGCATTCTATAAATACGATATTCATTCTCGCGTTATCAGAAACTGTTACGAAACGTTTGATAAAACACTTTTTTCTGTTGATTGATTGAAAAGTGTGAAAAGCGTGTTGTCTGTGTGTCCGTCAAAGGGTGAAAATAGTCTTGCGTCTAAATTCACAGTAAATGTCAGCGAAGCTATTTTCATCAGGCTGGCGAATTTAAATTCTCATCCAGGAACTTGGCTTTTTATATCAAGCGACGTTTAAAACGTGTTATCGATAAATCGATGCTGATTCGATTAATTGGACGATGTCATTTAACTGAAACGATATTCTAACTTTTACGTAGCACAACGTTGTGCTACGTTATGCATGATTCAAAAAAATCGCTTGGAAAAAATATATTGCAGCACCATTGTTGTTAAAGGGGCCATTTTCCATGGTAAGGCGGTTTCAGAAACATTTTAGTTTCCTCATATGTTACAATGTTCTAATTTCAACAAATCTATTTAGTGTATCTCATGCCTTACATGAGAAAAAAAAAACGTTTTTATTTAAAAATTGATGTATAGATGCCCATTTTAAATCGTAACGTGATAGGTTGGGTTGCCTATTCTAAAATCTTCAAAGATCACGATTTCTATGATCAATCTCGAAAATCTCAATGCTGGTGGTCATGGTCTGATTTTAAAAGATCGAAGAATTGAACGATTTAGACATGAAAACGCTAAGAGCCAAGTAGATCAGAAACGTCAGAGGGTCAAGTGCTGTAGGTCACTTAGCGAGCTTTTTGAAGAAGGCTCTTCCAACTTTTTGGGCTGAATTGTGACAATGATTTGATGAAACTTGAACCCACCAAAACCATACATAGACCAAAAAATGGAAAGACGCTGGTTTTCCGCGTCCAAAGAAGTGCTGGAATGATTAATTTTGGGACATGGATGCTATCATTATCGCTGATTATCTAAAATGTAGAAGAACGACTATTGGAAATTTCCAAAATGGTGCTTTTTGCAAGACAACGCACTATCCCACAAGTCTTTAGTTGCCCTGCAGAAAATTGATAAGTTGGGGTTTGAATTAATAGACCAGCGAGTGTGTTGTAATAAATATCATATAAACTTGGAGACTATGTTGAAAAAACTGCGTTTTATTTTGAGATGAGTTATTTTTTTCTACACTAGGACAACAATTTATTAAAACCTCCTCGTATGAAGAGAAATGACTCTAAAACGCGGTTCTCCAACGACATCAAGTAAAATGTTGGGTTTGTCGGTGTGGTCTGTAACGAGCTGCGCTCAAACACGTCACGGACTTAGCCAGTGACGTAAATCGACGTTAATTGGCCGCTGTGTATTAATGTCGTCGTCAACAACTGCCAGTGCTCGGAAGATTCTGTCACGTACTTGGCCAGAGACGTAAGACAATGGTAATTGGTCGCGACATTGACGTAGGACAACTATAATTGGCCACGGCAATGACGTATACATCCCGGCCAATAAAAATCAGGCAACGGCCAATGAGAGTGAGACGTCGCTATCGATGATCACGCCACCTGAAGTAATTAACCTACGACCAATAAGACGTACCCAGGAAGACTGATCATTACAAGGACGTAAAGCATATCTCTGACTTCGAGTAAGTCTACGCTGTCAATCGCACTCACATTTACACGAGCAAGCTCTCGAAGCGCCCCATATGCATAAAGTCGAAGCGCTCACGCTCACATATATACCTGCAAGCTCTCAAAGCGCTTACGTTCACACTGCTGCGTCGAAATTAGCCGCTCTCTGACTTCGAGCAGTTCTACGCTGTCAGTCGCACTCATACTTACGCAGGGAAGCTCTCAAAGCGCCCCATATTCACAAAGTTGAAGCGCTTACGCTCACACATACACGAAGCTCTCGAAACGCCTGATACACACAAAGTAAGCTAGCTCTCGAAGCGCTTACGTTCACACTGGCTACGTTCAAACACGTCACGAACTCAGCTAGTAACTTAACCGAGGTTAATTGGCTACTTGTATCAATGTTGTCATCAACAATGAGCGACATTCGGAAGAACGCGTCACGAACTTGGTCAGTGATGTAAGACAATGGTAATTGGTCGCGCCAGTGACGTAGTGCAAGTGATTACTCCACTCGAATTAATTACCCCACGGCCAATATGACGTACCCAGGAAGACTGATCGTTACAGGGGCGAGTGCGGGGCAAAGCATATAAAAGAAGGTGACCGGAGCGTCGAAATTAGTCGCTCTCCGACTTCGAGTAGGTCTGCGCTGTCAGTCGCACTCACGCTTACGCGAGCAAGCTCTCGAAGCGCCCCATGTATGCAAAGTCGAAGCGCTTACGCTCACACATGCATGGGCAAGCTTTCGAAGCGCCCCATACACTCAAAGTAAGCTAGCTCTCGAAGCGCTTACGTTCACACATAGGCGGGCAAGCGCTAAAAGTACTCACCACTACATACGCGTGTACGTAATCCATATCGCTATTGATAGCCAACCTTGCAATCGTTCCACCACGAACAATGATCAGAACAAAAGCTGCTCTTCTATACTGCCGCGCAATGCAACTCGCCGCTACCACCACCACCGGAGAGGCTGCGTCGAGACCGTGCCGTTCTGCACGCAGCAACTGGTGTAGCAATAAATCGTATTTTGATGCAACATTAGATCGTCACATTAAACGTTAATAAAAGTTTAAGTATATCTACGTTTCATTACAACTTAGATTGGCGACGAACCGCCACAGGTTAATGAAAGTTTGACGTTCGATATTTCCGAAATATGCTGACCTTGAAAGTTGCGTCTTTCTCTAGTGAAATAAAACCACATACTCATAAAAATTAAATTGCATCTTATTAATTTCCGTAATTGTCCTTTAAATAAAAGAAACAAACAAAGAAAAGGAAAAGTTGTGTGTCGGTTAGAAGTATCTGTGTACATCTGATATGATACCCATTGTTACAGTAAGTCCTACTTTTAAGGTGCGCTTCAACTAAAACACAATTTTGTTAAATCAAGAGAAACAAATGTAAACTTTACTTCGAGGAAAGATTAAAAATTTAAAGCAAAAGTAACCACATTTCTAAACTTATGGTTTGAGTTGACTAATCGAGACTTATGAGCACTGAGAAAAATCATATAACATGAAATAGTAATGCAATTTTCAAGTTTTATAACAAGTTTGGTCTTGTTTGGGCTTTATTGTCATCATGCTTTAGCTCGAATACCCAACAGCCATCCATTAACATCCGGTCCATTTTTTGTTTGTTTTAAAAACACTTGGATGAAGTCTGATGTGAAATTTGTTTTGTGTTTTCTATTACAGAGACATACTGGATTTCTTTGGAGACGGAATATTTCATTCATTAATTTCCTGATGTTTTTGATGAAATTTAATATTGCTCTTTCTATTCTGAGAAGTGCAAGAGTGTTTCTCCAATTCCTTCGTTTGTCTGCACGATTCTTACATGATTTGGGATTAAAGCTAGCTGGCTATGTCATTTCCATTTCGATTTCCCATGTACTCATTCATGCTTCGTTTATGCAGCGTTCTTAACTTTAAAAGCACTTTGAAGAATAGCTGGAAGCGTAACGTAAAAGAAGTACGTATAATATAAAATGAAAATATTTATGCAGGTTTAAACGTAACGTAATTTGTGACCTTGAAAGTTCGTTATCTTTCATCTTAACCATAAATTTAAGCGTGAATGCTATGCCTCCTCTAAGGACACCTTCTCATTGGTTGCTTCCTAGCTTAATGACTAAAGCTGTATAAATGAGGCATCACCCCTCTGTGCATTATGAACTATCTTTGATAGAAAATACACAAGTGAAGTATGATTTTATCCCGATTTAGCCAACCAGAGCCTTTCGATTCTAATATTATGGTATGATATGTGTGAGGTTGACGTTGACAAGAGGAAGCATACATACTTCATACCCACATTAAAGTTTAGCATTATGATATGGATATCTATCTGTGTTAGCGTCAGGTGTTGAAGAGCTCTTCGTATTCAATTGCCATAAGAACACCAAGCGGTATATCAACATATTAGCAAGTATTTAACGGTGACAACTGTGATTTTTTTTTCTGTAAACATATTACTTTCAAAGAAGTATTATAATAAGCTTTATTCACCCAACAGGTTGTACCCAATTACAGAGTGAACTAATATTAAACACAAGTTATGTAGGTCGATTAAAATGGACTATTCAGAAACATTTGAATGGAAAGCTTTTTTTTTAAATTTTTCCTAAAATTCAATTTAATTCGGAGCGTCTAATATCCATACGTATTTGGCCAAGGCCGAACATGATACGTGACAAGAATTTATTACCAATCAAAATGTATTAGATACACGGTATGTGTTATTTTCGATGCAGGTAGTCTGTTTACGACCGGTCGTCATTCCTTTTATATTTTATTAATAAATAACATTTATGAATTGAGTACAGATAACATACGGTACTTTATGATAAAACACAGCAGATTTTATTCCAAATACTTTGCAATTAAAAAACTGAATTTTCCATACAACAAATGAGATACTCTTGTAACATGTATAGAAGAAGACAAGGAATACAGTGTTAGAATTATGTATTATTATTTATAGTTTGATATACAGTAAATGTCAGGCGCCTATTGTCACATATATCGTTAATATTCGTTTATGTAGGGGGAGGGAGATGTACCATGTAATCAGGACAGCAATTAAATGTGTGTAAGTTAGTTGCCTATTTGGATTTTGGACATTAACACTAACGTAATAGACATGCTCCTTCTTGCAATTAAATGGAAGTAGTTATAGGGTAAGTGTCAGGCGCCTATTGTCACATGCATCGTTAATATTCGTTTGTGCAAGGGGAAGGAGATGTACCGCAGTTTGTACCAGCTTCAGTGTGTGCGAGGATCGCTACTGAATAGAATACCTTTCTATTTCGCTTACTTTACTCGTTTTTACTTTAAAGAATTCATTTATGTACCAGACCAGATCAGCTCTTTTCATTTTTCAATGAAAGCTTTCAGATCATACATAAGCAATATGTATTTTTTTTAATTAGTAGAAGTCACAAAGGTCTATCGACAATGCAGGAATATTTAATCGTAATAATAAGCATTCGTGTGTTGCCGTCAATCCCCATTAAGAAATAAATACATAAACATCAAATTTAGGTCAACATTTGCTATGCTATAGGTTAGATACCAAGCTCGATTCATGTTTCCATCTTTTCAGGGAGATATAAATACAAATGCATATTCAGAATGAATAATTTGAATCCAACGTACAAGAAATGACGTAAACGAACGTCTAATTTAGCTGTACGTAAACGATTAAATTAAATGCGATTAATATTTTATATTAGACGAGTTTAGAAAAGTACAACGTGAGCTGTTTTAGATATCTTTGTTATATTTTTATTATTTTTTTAAGTGCGGTTGTGTTTTTCAAATTTAATATTTTAATTTATAAGACTGCGAGTACAGCCCAAGACCTATTTAACAAGTAATAAAAAAAGATCAATATACTACGGTTGCACGAAACGAATGCGGTTAGAGGTCACAGAAGCGATTGACGTTAAATAAGTTAAAGCACACTGAGTACAATTTAATACAATAACACTATACAAATAATATAAAATTGTAACACGTGTACAAAAACTCTTCCCATCTGGTGTGCTCTCATTTTCTCTCATGTTCACGTATGTTCCTTACTTGATCAGTAAACGCCAAATTGACATTTAACCTTGACATAACGTCAACAGAAAATCATAACCAATAATTACGATGTTACGTATTTGAAACCAAACAAAATAAAACATTGAAAATAACGTTGAACGTGAATTCACAACGGATGTTGAAAGTGGCCTTCGTCTCCTTCGAGGCATTTTCTAACTCTTCTGCGAAATCCATTAATAACATTTTGCAAAATGTGGGGAGAATTGTTTATTTCATTACACTTTTCGATGATTCTTTGGGTAAGTTCCTGTAAATCATTAACGGGCGTTTTAAAAATGGAATTCAAACAAAGAAATCCAAAGGAGTTAGATCGCAAGATCGCGGAGGCCATATGCCTGCCATATTTCTTCTAATTAACCGGTCTCCAAAAAACTCTTGAAGAAAATTTAAAGTATCTCCACCAATTGGGCAGTTGCACCATTCTGCTGGAAATATCCAAATGGTAACTCATTATCATGCAGTTCATCAATAAATGGATGCAAAATCTATTCCCGATTTCTAAGTGCTGTTAGTGTGCCATTAAAAAATATTGGACCTATCAATCTTTTCCGACTTAAACCTATCCAAACACCAATTTTTTGTGGTTGGAGACGTTGGAGTGGGGCTTCAATAAAAACATGAGGGTTTTCTGTACTCCAGATCCTCATTTTTTGGGAATTAATGAATTCTGTTAAATGGAACCAGGCCTCATCGGAAAAGAAAGTTTTGTCCAACAACTCGTCATTGTTAATATTGTTTAAAAACCAATGACAGTATCTTCGGTTTGGTTCAAAATGTACTGGAAGCTATTCATGCACGGCAGTCAAACGATAAGGGAACATTTGCAAGTCCTTTCTTAGAATAGTTCTGCAGGTCTCGACAGAAAGATCAACTTGTTGTGACAGGTGACGGATGGAAGTGCGAGGACCATCAGTCATAATTTGTCTCACATTTTCAACTACCTCATCAGTTCTTATTTTAGGCCTACCTGATACCTGTTTTCTAGCCACACTGCCAGTTTCTCTGAATAATCTTACAGAGTACTGAAGTTGATTAACAAATTTGTGGTACAGAAATACAGTTTCTGGAAATTTTTCCTGAAATTCTGCAATACAATCAGGAATGGAACAGGTCCATTCGCCATACATTTTTTGGACGCTTCGAAAGTAGGATTCAACCATAAAAGATTTTTCTTCCAATGTGAAAACCATTGTAAAATCAAATCAATAAAACAATTTTTTTAAGTTACGTTTGTTTACTTGTCTGTTTAGGGTACGGATCAAGCAAGGAACATACGTGAAAATGTGAAAAAATGAGAGCAACTCGCTAGATGGGAAAACTTTTTGTACACATTATAAACCATTAATAAAGTCGGGAAAGCGAAAAAAAAAAACTATCGACCGTGACACTGAATAACAAAAACAACGTTCTCATTTCTTATTAGGAACGATATGAGTTCTTACCATGTTTTCAGTTCTGATAAAGTCACATTTGAATTTTCTTGAATTTTCACGTATTCATTATACATGTATGTACATACAACATGTTCATTATGCAGTATTGTATTAGTGTAGGCGTTACAATTTTTAATACGTGTCTGAGATAGCGTCACATTAATATAAAAACGTCAATCACTTGTTGTTACTTTGTAAATAAAATCAATCATTCTAAACACGGTGTTACGACTGAAACAATAGGGTTTTATGCATGCCGGAAAAAGTGATTAAAACTTGAATTTATTCAATGCTAAATCGTTATTCTTTTGAAGGGAAAGCGTTTCATTAGGCGATAATGACGTACGACGTTTCGAGAAACTGGTAATGTTGACAGAAATTTGGACGAAACCTTAATACTTAAGTCAGTTTATCTTCAAAATCTGCTTCCTTTCGTTTTAATCATTCTGTACAATAAATAAAACAATGCAAATTGCAATAGGAATAATCATTCTACAAAAATATCATTTGTAAGCTCAGAGACTCGGTCACACGAGGGTCAAGCTGAATTTATCGAGAATAAAAAACAGGGTTAATACTTTCTAGGATTTTATTTTAAATTTGCTCGAAGTAATTCCCTTCTGCAATGATACACTTGACCATTCTTTCTTTCCACTGTTCAAAAGCTCTCAACCAATCATCTTTCACAATACCTTCAAAATAAGCGTGAACTGCAGCATCAATCTCTTCTTCTGACGAAAACCTTCTACCCCGTAGATTCATTTTAAGCCCAAAAAATAGCCAAAAGTCGCACATTGCTAAGTCAGGTGAATACGGGGGATGTAGTAGGGTAGTAGTACTGTGACATTTCCTGAAGCCTGATTGAATCTCAATAAATTCAGCTTTATCCTCGTAACACAATTTTTAATTGGGCGATTGTACCTCAAACGTCTGAGCGTGGGGAGACGATATGATTACGAATGCTGGGTGGTGGGATAATCGCATAACGCGCAGTCATTATTTTTCTTTTTATCACAAGCAAGTACCTCTGTTGCTTCTGCGAAAAGTTTATTTTCAACTTGTTGTTTTATTCTTTCTTGCTTGCAACTCTGTTGTGACCATCTTGTTCACAAATTTTTTGTTGCTCAGTTGTTTTTTTAAAAAAAAATAATGAATAAAACAAACAAAATGAAGTTTGACAAGAAGGAGCAGGAGGTTTTCTATAATAGGCAGTTGAGAACCCCCTAAATTTGTACTAAAATACCCCTAATTTTTCTTTCAATATCTATAAAGCTTTTAACGCAAAACTCACGAATGATTGTAACCATAAAAAGCGAAAAAAAAAATTATAAAACAGAATAATAATCATAAAACGGAAACAAAAAAATCTACAAAACTGTATTTTTTTTTTGGTATACATTTATATCATACTGCAATGGAAATGAACGCTTTGAAATAACGGTTAACTGTTATTTCATTTCGTCAGCTGTCAAATATTCAGAAGAGAGATAAAACTGCGCAATTTTTAAATTTTAGGAATAAAAGTATTTATTAGTAACAAAATTTAAATGTTACAAATATTTTATTATCAAAAATTATACAAAGTGGTCAAGAATCACTGTTTGAGTTGGCAGTACTGAATTTTGTTTTTAAACGGTACAACTTGGAGTATCTTCCGATTGTTGACGACTTGACACTGACAGTCGTCACTTTACAAGCGACATTTGACATTTCAAGTTCCAGTTAAAATGCTAATTTTTATTCACATAACCTACAAACTTGTTACTTTAGATTACGTCAAATAATTGTTTTTGCCCACGTTGTATCATGCACAGTGGCAACACTGCTCAAGAGTTACCAACAAAATCGCTTATCAACATAGAAAATCCCTCAATTTGTTATTAGCGTGAAGGGAGTAATGTCTACTTCTTCCTCCAGGAATAAATTGGAAGAAAAACATAAAAAATGTATTAAAAATTAATATAGTTAAAGAACAAAACCAAAAGGCGGACTATTTTACAGCGCAATTCAGTAGAGTATTGATAAATTTTAAAACAAAAGAATTTGAAAACAAAATATTTAAAAAAAATCAATAAAAAATACATAAATAAAAACAAAAGATAACCGATTTTACAGAACAATCTAGTAGTACATAATAATAAATAAAAGAAAAACTAGGAAGAAAGGTGACAAAACAAAGAAAACAGATGAAAGAAATCCCTCAAAAAATCCCCTTTCAACATAGAAACTCCCTCAATTTGTTATAGTTTAGGGAATAAATTTTTAAAAAATGTAAAAAATTTATTAAAATTACATGAAGCTAAAGAAAACAAACGAAAGATGATCGACCTTATAGCGTAAGTCAGTTGATTAATAATAAATTTTAAAAAAGAAACAATTTGAAAGAATTGACAAAACAAAGAAAAGAAAAAGATAAAAATTCCAAACATAAATATAAAATATTAAAAAAAATAATAATAAAAACAAGACTTTTTTGCGACACAATTTAATAGATAAATATTGTTTAAAAAAATGAAAAGAACGACGAGAAAGCAAAAAATTAAAATAATGATAGAATAAAAAAATACAAAGTAATAAAATTTAAGTAATAATAAAAAAAAGACAATCGATTTTACGGAACCATTTAGTAGTATATTAATAAATAAAAGAAAAACTAGGAAGAAAGATGAAAAACAAAGAAAACAAATGAAACAAATCTCTCAGGAGTTGTCAAAAAATTCCCTTTCAACATAGAAACTCCCTCAATTTGTTACAGTTTAAGGAATAAATTGAAAAAAAAAATGTAAAAGCTTCATTAAAAATACATAAAATAAAAGAAAACAAATAAAAGACGATCGACCTTATAGCGTAATTCAGTTGATTAATAATAAATTTCAAAAAAGAAACTATTCGAAAAGAATGACAAAACAAAGAAATGAAAATAATAAAATTTCCAAAAATAAATATAAAATGTTTAAAAAAATAATAATAAAATTAAAATACAAACGATTTTGCGACATAAGTTAATAGATAAAAAAATATTCAAAAAAAAAAAAATTAAAAGAGCGACGAGAAAGCAAAAGAAAAAATAATAGAATTTAAAAAAGATACGAAGTAATAAAATTTAAATAATAATAAAACAAAAGACAATCGATTTTATAGAACAATTTAGTACTATATTAATAAATACAAGATAAACTAGGAAGAAAGATGACAAAACAAAGAAAATAAATAAAAGAAATCCCTCAAAAAATCCCTTTTGAACATAGAAACTCCCTCAATTTGTTATATGTAGTTTAAGGAATAAATTTAAAAAAAATATATATATAAAAGATTCATTAAAAATACAGAAAGTTCAAGAAAAACAAAAGACGATCTTCATTACAGCATAAATCAGTTGATTAATAATAAATTTTAAAAAGAAACAGTTTGAAAAATACGACAAAACAAAGAAAAGAAAATAATAAAAATTCCAAAAACAAATAGAAAATGTTTAAAAAAAAATAATAAAAACAAAAGACAATCGATTTTGCGACACAATTCCATACATTAAAAAAATGTTTAAAAAAATTAAAAGAACGTCGAGAAAGCAAGAAAAAAAATAGTGATAGAATTAAAAAAATACGAAGTAATAAAATTTAAATAATAATAAAAACAAAAGACAATCGATTTTACAGACCAATTTAGTAGTATATTAATAAATAAAAGAAAAACTAGGAAGAAAGGTGACAAAACAAAGAAAACAAATGAAAGAAATTTCTCAAGAGTTGTCCAGTTTCAACATAGAAACCTCCTCAATTTGTTACAGTTTAAGGAACAAAACAAACAAAAGACGATCGACTTTACAGCGCAATCCAGTTCATTAATAATAAACTTTAAAAAAGAAACAATTTGAAGAGAATGATACAGCACAGAACAAAGAAATCAAACGAAAGAAATCCTTCAAGAGTTTTCAAAAAATCCTTTTCCAACATAAGAACGAAACCCTTCGATTTGTTACTAGATTCAGGAATATTTTTTTTAAATTGAAAAGATTCATTAAAAAAAAAACAATTTGAAGAGAATGATGACAAAACAAAAATAACAAAATAATACAAATTTCAAAAATAAATAATAGTTTGTTAAAAAAATAATAAAAACAAAAGACTATCGATTTTATTGTACAATTTAAAAGATTAATAATATTTAAAAAAATGTAAACGACGATGAGAGAGCAAAAAATTATAGAATCTAAAAAAATACGAAATAATAAAATTTAAATAATAATAAAAAAAAAAACAAGGGGCAATCGATTTTACAGCACAATTCAGTAGATTAATAAACTTCAAAACAAAATTCTTTGGGAGAAAAGGTGACAAAACAAAAAAAATGAAAAAAATTTTAAAAATATACAGAGTGACTTGGATAGTTGTCCAAAGCTTGAAACCAGTAATATATCACTATAAAGAGTAACGATGGAACTCATACATCCTTAACGAGAAGGTAATAGCCTTAGAGAGTAGAAATTTTTTCGAAGCTGTTTGAGAACCACTGGCCTTGCTATCACACAAAAGAAAAAGAAAACCCCCACCCTTTAAAAAGAAATTCAACTGTAATTATCTAGAAAACTATTAGCTTTTTGTTAAGGGAAAATTAAGTTCAATCGTTACTCTTTATAGTGATATATTACAGGTTTCAACTTTGCACAACTATCACAACTGTATAACAACAATATTAAATAATAAAATAAAAGAATATGGACCAACAACAATGCAATACAGTCGCGTTAAGTTGTTTAAAGCTTGCTGTCCACGTTACTTGTGTTTACCGTTCTCGACACTTATGTAATTACTTTTCGAAGCGATCGATATAAGTACGATACTTATCGCATCGTATGTAATTATGTTTTAAATAATTTCAAAAATTTGCTGCCCCACAATAGAGAGTTTTCTGTGAAATCATCATTACACGCTTAACAAAATCCTTGATAATCTTAATTTCAATACCGGGATTAGGAACTTTGATTGAAAGCGATTTAATTTTAGATGGGAATTAATAGCTCATCTGTCTCGTGCATATTTAACATTTCTTAGACTTTAGTAATTTTATAAAACGCTAGACTCAACAAAAATTACTGATTAAGAATATATTGACTTTAAAATTAAAAACGCTTATCAAGATTGCAATTTTTATTCGATTTTGTTATACGGGGTGAATTTAATAGTTGTAGAAATATTTGATAACGACGATGATATTGTCTATCCTTTTAATATGTACACTCGTGGTCATTAAAATCGTTACCCTTCGCTCTTATTGACCTGCAATGGAAACGACTATCGTACTCTATCGGACGGCTATCATCTCCCCCTTCTTGTTGCCACAACAAGATATTTTTCAACATCGTGTCAATCTCAACGTTACTTTTTACGAAGGATTAAAAACGTTCATCGTTAAAAATATTAAAATTGAAATTGTTTCTTACCCTCACGTAGTTCTCGATAGTTAAGCAGTCACCTTCAGTACGCGCACAAATTTCATGAACTTGAAACGTGAAAAGAATAACTAGGAAACAACATAGAATTCTCTGACCTCTATAGGAGGAGATTCTTCAGACCTGTCTTACGATTATTATTTTTTTTAATGTTTAATTTCGTATAGTACCAGTTTTTGAATTAAAAATGAATGCGTACATTCACGATCAGTGTACCTGGTAAATGTGATTTTAAGGAATACGTTAATTGTATGAAAATATTTCGTTACATCTGGAGCATAAAGAGGATGCTCATTTACATTTTTTAATGAGAGTCGAATGGAAATTACTATTGTTCAAGCATTTTATAACGCTTGTGAGGTATGCAATTCCCTGTTATTTCAACCACGCACATATATACTTATATATTTTTAAGTTGACCACGACAATAAATCGATGTTTCATATTTCCAGTTTTACATAATCAAATCTTAGTGTTAAATAGTTGCTTATCTGATAAAAAATGTAGTTACGTGTAAATTTATAGTATTTATCTTAATTACAGTAAATTTACATTCCATTGTAAGTTTACACGCTTGCAGGTGTATGTTAAACATGATTTTTCATTGTAAATTCGTGAATAATTCGCGAAATTATACAGAAAGTCTTGTAACATAGGTTTGGTCCTGATATCATACTTTTATTTATGAATAATTTTAGGTGAAATTAAGAGGTGAAATATATTACGGAATTTATGGGGTCACTTTGTACGCTTTCCAAGTTTTCCGACACGCCCTGATACGTCCCGAATTCGTCCCAAAATGACCTAAAAATGTCATCTAAAAAGTAAGAACTTCGAGACATTTCAAATAAAACACCCTCGCTGAGGTGCAGACTTAAATGACTTTAATTATTAATCGTGAATTATCAATACAAAATATCAAAAAAAAATACCATATTCCTCCAACAATTTTGAAATTAACAGAAATAAAAGAAAACTATAAAAAAACTATTTTGTTTTGAAAACAAAAGAAAAGCGAAATACACGAGTACGACGAATGAAGTGAAAAAAAAGAACAAGATGGACGATTCTTCTATAAAGTTTCTTGAAAACCTAAGGTGGAAACAGTAATATAAAAAAAAACCGAAGGAGCATGAATAACAAAAGAATATTAGTCATTTAATTTTTTTAACACTTCATCATTTTCATTAATTTTTCTTTTTGGTGTTGTTTGTCTTAGTTCTCTTATGTTTCCTTTTTTTCAATTGAATTTTTCGTGTTTACTATTTATTTATAATTTTGTTCACTTGCTCTTCGGGTAAGCTTTCGTTTCCTGTAATTTTGTATTTCCTTGTGATTTGTTGTTTTCTGTGATTTTGTATTTCATTGTGATTTGAGCGGTTGTTATTTTTTTCTTCTCAATGAATCAACTTTTAGTATTACGTGGCTTTTATAGTTTTTTTTGTTATAAACAAAACGTTAAAAGAAAACAAAAGAAAATTATTGAAAAAAATAAACAAAAGAAAGAGTAAAAAGAATGCAAGGAGATCGACGTTTCTGCGACGAAATCAAATCAAAGCAAAAGAAGACCGACGGAGTTCGACGATTCTACTCTCACGGAGAGTGATTGATAATCAAAACGTTAGAAGAAAACAAAAGAAAATTATTTAAAAAATAAATAAAAGAAAGAGTAAAAAGAATGCAAGGAGATCGACGTTTCTGTGACGAAATCAAAGCAAAGCAAAAGAAGATCGATATTTCTGTCACGAAATTAAGGCAAAGCAAAAGAAGATCGATGGAGTTCGACCACTCTATTCTGACGAAGAATGTTTGATAATCAAAAAGTTAAAAGAAAACAAAAGAAAATTATTTAAAAAAAATAAACAAAAGAAAATTATTTAAAAAAATAAACAAAAGAAAGAGCAAATGAAATGCAATGAAATCGAATTTGTGGCAAAATCAATCATAAAGACCAATAGCAAAGAAAACAGCAAAACAAAAATGTAACAAACAATAACAAAAGCTGACACAAACTCAAATACAAAATTAAATGGACAGAAAACAAAAGAAGAACGACGCGTCTCATCCGGTGGAGAGCGACGAAAAATCAGGAAATATAAAAAAAAACTATAAAAATGAAGGGGACGAAAAATATATTCGATAAAGAAAATAAAAGAGAACTGAAATAATCAACATCGAAATGCGAATAATAAAATGTTCTAAAATAAATGAATAACTACGTAGTTGAAGAGTTAAAAAAATTAAAAGTTAAAAAATCAAAAATTCTGTTGGTTTCTTTAGTTTCTTTTTTATTTATTATTTTTGTTTGGCGGGAGAATCACCAATCTTTTTTTTCTTCTCATTTCTCGTTTTTATTTTTTCATTTCATTTCTTGTTTGTTTTTGTTTCGATGTTTCGTTAAATTATTTTTGAGTACATACTGCATTGGCCCTTTTCACAATTTGAATTCTTATTCTTCGAATTTCATTTTAATTTTATTTCAGCTTCTTCTGCTTTTTTTTTCTATCGAATTAATTTTTCGTTTTCTTTTACAATTTTATTTTTTTATCAAAATATCATCGTTTCTTCGATTGTTTTTTTTTGTTCACTTATTATTTTCGTAATTTTGTTTTGTTACTTTTGTCGAATTAATTTTTCGTATTTCTGATGTTTTTTTCCATTTTCCTTTTGTTTTTTTTATCAGTCTTTCATTTGTTTTGTTTTTTTGTTGTTCGCCTTATTTTTGCTTTGTTCTTTCCCTGAATTGTGATTAATGTTTTTTATAATTTTCTTTTACTCTCTACCAGTCCGTCATTTTTAAAACATTTCTGCTGAAGAATCGATTTTTCCATTTATTTCTTTTGTTCAATTTATTTTTGCAATATATCACTTAATATATTTAAAAAAAAATTTGCATTTCATTGTTTTTTATTTGAATTTTCCCTTGATTCCATTAACGAATTAATTTTTTATATTTAATTGACATTCACTGCAGTTTCATTTCACTTTCTACCAAAGTTTCACATTTAAAGGCTTTTTCGCTTTTTTTTTTAATTCATCTTATTCTTTGCATTTCGTTGTTCTTTGAATTTGAATTTTCTTTCATTTCTTTTTGTAGAATTTTTCGTATTTTATTGACTGTTTTCTTTTGATTTCAACAAAGTTTCTCATTTTTAAAAGTTTTTCGCCAAAGAATCTTCATTTGTTTTTTTTTATTCATCTTATTATTCGCGTTTCATTGTCCTTTATTTGAAATTTCTTTTTTTTTTAATGGAATTAACTTGTCGTATTTTTCCTCGTTTCTTTTTTTTACTTCCTACTAGTCTTTAATTTTTAAAAGTGTTTCGCCAGATTTTTGTTTTGTTTATTTTATTCTTTGCATATCCATTGTTCTGTTTAAATTTTCTTTTCTTTCTTTTAATGAAATTAACTTATCGTACCTACTTTATCGACATGAATGTTAATGTTTTGTTTTTTCTTCGTGACTTAGTTGATTGGTTGATCGCATTTTGTTTTTCTTTTTTTGTTTTTTCTTCGTGACTTAGTTGATCGGTTGATCGCATTTTGTTTTTCTTTTTTACGATAATAATTCCGCTGCCTTTTCTTTTTTTTTTGTATTAATAAGTCGATTGTCTTTTATTTGCTTAAATTTTGTTTTGTTCACATTTCTTTAAGCCTTAGTTTTTTTTTACTATAGTTAGCTTTTTTTTCTTTTTTTTTTTTCATAAATAAGTGGATTGCCTTTTGTTTTCGTAATGAAAAGAAAAGAAAAACACAAAACGCAGGCGGCTTATTATCGTAAAACAAACAAAAGACGATCAACTAATTCATGAAGAAGAAAACAAACATGTTTGTTTAAGAACAAAGAATAGAAAAAGCTGACACATGCTATGTGGCTAAGTATAACGAAATACAAAATTAAATGCACGGAAAACAAAAGAAGAACGATTCTCATCCGGTGGAGTGCGACAGAAAATCAAGAGATTGTCAGCGGAGTCGAAACTGAAGCAGGACGAAAAATAAATTCGATAAAGAAGAACAAAAGAGAACTGAAACAAACAACATCGATGTACGAATAATAAAATGGAGGAAAACAAATTAATAACGACGTACCTTCAGTTTGATTTTGGAACAATTTACCTATCGCCGGAAAAACGTTGTTCTTGTTCTTTTATTTCATCGTTTTAACGTAGTTGCATAGCCGAGTTGGTTGGGTCCGCTGACAACGGAATTGACGCTCGGCTGAGCAACTATAGGTGTGGGTTCGATTCCCCTCCCGGTGCGCATAGAGTCTATGTGAGAGATTGAATACTTATGTGTTGGATTGTGTTTCGGGTTCATATCGGCTTCTTCCAACTCAGTTTTCTGCGTTTCCCCAGCTTGTAAGGCGCATGACGAAGGAGAAAACTACCTTCTTATTAACTAATAAGAGCTTGGAGATTGAATGGTGGTAAAAAAACAAAGAAAAAACTTTTGTGTCTATAATTTCTTTTACTTTCCACTAGTCTTGTGATTTTCAAACACACTCTGCCGAAGGAGAATCGCTCATCTTATATTTTTCTGAAAGCACTGGGAAAGAGCATTGCAACATCGCAGTTATATCCATCTCTCTTCTACATCAAGAAGATCCTAATGTATTTTACTTGCACTCGTTTAGACCCGCACGCCAGTTCTGTTCTTACCTTTTCTGAATAGATCGCATAAACGCTTCCTTTTTATTGTAATCACCATAGTCATTAACATATTACGTAAAGCAAGGATGAAGTTTATACACCAGCCAAAGGCAAGTGAATTACAACCATTATGTGCAACTAAATTCCGGCATTTTATCTTAAAATAATTTATGTTATCCTTAATGAAAAAATTTCATGTATCTTATACTCTGATTAGCTACTTAATCATTACTGTTCATTAAGGAGTTTTTGTACTTATCAACTATTATCTCAAAAGACAAGAAAAGTAATCTGCACGATATGTTATGTTTGTATGTAATATTACGATTTACAAGTTAAGTGTCGTTTATGTTTATTATAGTAGGTGTTTTTTTTTAAATAAAATCATAACGTGCAAAGAATAAGGACCTAGAAGGATGGAACAATACAAAAAGAACTAGACTCGTGGTACGCCAAGAGTAACATTTCGCAAAGAAGGTTCTTGAATTCCGTTAGTGAAAATAAAAATTGCAGTTTGAGAACATGGAACCATGTTGATTTCGTTTTTATGGGTCACATATTGATTTGCAAGTCACGCTATTGTTTCATACTTTTGATTAATAAATGAACTTTCGCCTTCTTTAGTAATTTATCAAGGGATTCAAGCAAATGTCAAATTATATGCCGTAATTCTATTTTTTTTTGTCACTAGCCAATTAGAAATCATTAATTGTCATCCCTAGTGTTGTTATCATAAGTTTGTGTTGTAAACTTTCTGCCAGGATTATGGTTGTTATTGTTATAGCTTGCAGAAGGCATTATTGTGTTTTCCGTGGCCGACCCTTACGTAATTACTTTTCGAACTCACATTAGTTATTCAGTGGTATTTAGGTTGTTTGTTCTATTAAGCTGGTACACGTGTATTGTATAAAAATAAAAACAATTCAAACGAAATGAGAAAATCAAAATGATGACTTAATTCCTTTTGCCGTTTGAAATTTTCAAAGCGGAAGTTGATGTTAACAGTGTTCATATCGCCTGAACACTTAACTGAATAGAACCTGCAGACTAATAAATAATCTTAATAATCGCTCAGTGCATTACATAAGTTTCTTTCTTTCATTTATTTATGTATTATGCTAATGAAACCGATGTTAAAAGAAGTGTTACATGAAGAAAGGGCAAACATCTTTTACGCGCTTCAGCAGTTATTAAAAGACAGTAATATTAACTTGTAAAGTATTTCTTACGGCGTTATGACAATTAAGCCTTAACGCAATTAACTCTGTATACAGATTGCGAATCGTCGCTTAAGGCCATACCCCATACTTCCTTCTGTAGTGCGGATGGGGGACGACTTAGACCTTAGACGACGTCCTCCTATCGTATGCTCGTTTTCTGCTTTAGTTTTTATCAGGAGTTGGATCTGTGCAGACGTTGTTTATTTCAAATAAAATTTACGAGCACAAAAGGATTTTTTGATGGCTTCCATTGCTGCCTCTAATTCCAGCATACTATCATTAGACTTGTTGCAGATTCAGTCGTACGACAGAGGTTTTAATAATAATTGAGCAACGTTTCACGCAGCAACTGTGGTATGTGAGGCTTATCTAAACAATTTCAAGTCCTAATTCTTTAGCCACGAAAGCAACACTTCCTTCTTTATTATACTTACACTTATACTTACAATCAAATGTCACAAAGCAGTGTTCACCTTAACAGAGAGAATATTATTTTTGTATTCCTCTCTGATGCGCTCTTTATTTTATCAATTGTGATGATTCTAGAGTACCGATTGTATTTTTACGCAACACTAGATAATCATGCCTAATGCATTGAATCTGATAAGGAATTTATCGGAAAATTTCGCGTATGCAACATGAACCTGCTTTAACGTCGTCCTACATACAATAAATAGGACGTTTCGTAATTTTTAGTCAAACTTCAAGAGGTGCTTCTAGAGTTAAGGGGGGGGGGTAAAAAATTCTCGCACCAGATCCCTTTGAAAGGTTTAGCTTTTATTAGGGAACATCTGATTGTTCATTCAAAATGTTTAACGTTTTAACTAGGTGTCGTTGACATCATCACGTTGTTTGGACAAATTATTTACATGCATATGCTAAGAAGTAGTTTATGATGTTCTTCATTCAATACTTAATAGAAACATCGATGCAAATATTTGATTTAAGGAAATACTACAGTTTCCTTGATCTTTCGGCTGAGAGTTTGTAGCCATTCACTTGGGGTATTCGCTGAAGCCTACTCTTCAGTGTGGACTGTTGAGAACTTTCGATTAGTGACTTGGTTCCCTTTTTTAGGTATGAAGCGGATCAGTAGCTGATTTTTGATACTCAGGAATACCTAACAGATTTTGGAGTTTATGATCATATTCTTTGGCTTTTAAGACGACATGCAGTTGTTCTGATTGGGGCGGAAGTCTATAAAGCCTTTAGTTTGGTTTTTCAAATGTTAGCTGGTAGTAGTAGTAGGTTTTGCTTTACGAAAGATAACTCCAATATCTTAGCGGGCATCGTCAGCTAATTTAGGAGAAATGTAAGAGGTAAGGTTTTCAAGTTGGCTGATAGCCTTTGAATGGATAATTTTTTGGGCGTTACGGCGAAATTCAAACGTTTGAAGAGGCTGGGTAAGAGGTGTCAGAAAGGTTGTGGACTATATGGGTTTTAATTGGGGCGAAATGAAAGAATGAAGCTTCTGCTACTTGGTTTGTTGGTGATGGACATATTCAGCTTTTCCGTGAGGTAATCCTTTTGGAGATAATAGGGTTCATACCGATAGAACAAAACTTCGTCTGAATGGAGATTAGTTGGTGATTGACTGCGTGTCAAGGTTGTATCTGGTAGTACGCACTGAATTTTTAAGGAGGGAGATTTAGGCTCGTGAAGAATGAGGATTTGTTATGGTGTTTGACTAGAAGGGAATGAATTGTAGCCCCACGCGTTGTTAGGAAAAGAAGGTCATAGAGTAAATGGGTCTTGCGAAAAAGGAAAACTTTTGATTAGAGATAAAATGTCCTGTGCTTTATGAAACATAAATCCAATGTCTTAGCGGGCATCGTCAGCTAAGTTAGGAGACAAGTGAGAGGCTGATGGCCTTTGGATGGATAATGTTCTGGGCGTTACGTCGAAATTGGAGCCTTTGAAGAGGGCTTCCATGATTGGTTAAGAGGTGTCAGAGAGAGGGTGTGGACTGCATGGGTTTTGATTGGGGCGAAATGAGAGAATGAAGCTTCTGCTAATTGGTTTGTTGGTGATGGATGTATTCAGCTTTTCCTTTCGTTTTAGAGATAATAGGGTTCATACCAACAGAAGAAAAGTTCGTCTGAATGGAGATTAGTTGGTGATTGACTGTGTGTCGAGGTTGCATCTGGTTGTACGCATTGAATTTTTAAGGCGGGAGATTTAGGCTCGTGAAGAATGAGGATTTGATGATGTTTGACTTGAAGGAAAAGACATTGTAGCCCCACACGTTGCTAGGAAAAGAAGGTCATAGAGTAAATGGGTCTTGCGAAAAAGGAAAACTTTTGATTAGAGATAAAAAGTCTTTTCCGCAGAGGCTTGGTATGTGTTCGGAAAGGTTTACACGCCAAGGAATATTTAGTAGGTTCGTGTGAATGGAGATTAGTTGTTGATCGAGGTTGTATCTGGTAGTTGGCATTGAATTTTTAAGGCGGAAGATTTTGGCTCTTGAAGAATGAGGAAGACAGAAGAGGATTTGTTAAGATGTTTGATTTGAAGGAAGGGAATGACATTGTAGCCCCGCACGTTGTTAGGAAGAGAAGGCCATAGAGTAAATGGGTCTTGCGGAAAAGGAAAACTTTTGATTAGAGATAAAAAGTCTTTTCCATAGAGGCTTCGGAAAAGTTTACGCGCCAAGGAATATTTAGTAGGTTTTTGGGATGAACTGTGTTTTAGTTTTGGGATAGCTCGGCGTTTCGGTTGTAATTTTGCAGTCATAGTCAAAAGAGAATATAACTACGACTCTAAGGGTAATTTGCTGCTGGAATGTTCTTAAATGTAGAAAGAATTAAATTTATCTAACAAACCCTACAAGCTTTGGAAGCTTGAGGCAAAAAATCTAAGCAAAGCTCCGTTTTATATAATACAGGATGTTTCCGCTAAAGTATTAAACTTCAGAGGCGTGTACCATTGATTTTCAGGATAAAAAAGTTCCTTTATATGGTTTGTTTAAACAAAAAACTTAACTTTTGTGAATGATTTATGGTTTGTCTTTGTTTTTCATTACATCTTTTAAGTCAGAATAGTCATAGACTTAGTCCGAGTTCAATTGACATGACCATTCGGTCTGAGTATGCTTTGACTACCTAGCTTCAAATATGAATCTTAGATGTTCAATTGAAAAGTTCAATAAGTGTGGCCTTTGAATTTTTCGTGACATTGTGAAACAGTCTTGAATTAGATGATTAACGCGAAGCGTCACTTTAAATTATGAGCAAAACGTCACAACTGTCAACCATCAAACGTCAATGATTATAGAAAGTCATCCCTTCTTCGCTTCTTTCGTAAAAATAGTTACGATTTTGGGGTCTAAAAGAAACCAAACGACTCTTCTGTTTTAGGATTGCCATATTTATTTCAGCCAAATGTAGAAAATTTAAGGAAAAATGTAGGAAATTGAAAGAAATATACAGGCTGTCCCATGCCACGTGTCAACCTTTTTAGATTTTTTACTTTTTCATCGATTTTCATGAAAGGGCAAATTCAACAAAAAAATAATAATTTCCCGGCATATCATTGAGGATTTCCAAGTTTCTTATTTTAAATGGAACATTTTTTTAATTTTTTTTTGAAATCTGTAGTTAATTGCGAATCAGAAGGTGTATTATTTGGCAATTTTGGTTCCCATGACAACGAAAGAACTTTTTTTTTTTTGGGAAGCATCAGTTTCAAAACAAAATACCTTCAAAATCATAGTTCCTATTTAAAATTTTTAAACGAATTCAGGGTTGGGTTGGGTTCGCAGAACCATAGACTTACAAATGGCGCGAGTATCACAAAACAAATAAATTTATCCGTGTCGCAAATATAACAGAATGTACACAGTGATCACTGACCAACAATGATTGAACCTACAACCTACAATATTTATTCATTGTCCGCCGAAGTGTGTGTAGAAATTAATATTGATATCCTTATAGTTGTTTCAGAACTAAAGACTGATAATATTTTGGAAATATTTTAGATGCAAAATTTCAGTTATTGTTGATCACAGTGTATAAAAGATTCAATAATTCAAAGACACAAATACGTAGTATTGTAAGAACCCGGAAAAATGCTTTACAGAATTTATTAAATTAATTTATTTTAATTTTATTTTAATCATTTGATTATCAAGCAGAGCTTTGCTTGTTCTTAGAAAAAAGTCGGATGTTCGTATCGCTTTTGAGCTTCAGATGCGTTTTCAAATGAATACACTCAGGTTACGAGATAAAAATTTCCTCATTGACTCAGCAATAGAAAATCATGCCACTGTGCGTCTCTGCCCTTGAACCACCGACGTTGGAAACTCGGTAAAAGCGAGACGTTTGCGCCCTCTCGTAACGAGAAAAATTTCGCTTGGAAGCTACTGTTTTGGGCCGTCTGAATTCAAATTCTTGCGGATTTCGCAGAATTTCCCTCCTCACTTTTCCAGGAGGTGACGAGCCTTTAAGTAGCTTAAGCGAGGGAGATAAGCCAGTTCCCGGTTTCCTTATGTTTGGTCCGCGTTAAATCTCTCGTCGAAATTGCAGTTCCCGGTTTCCTTATGTTTGGCTCGCATTAAATCTCTCGTCGAAATTTTGGTTTAATTTTGATTTGATTTTTTCTAAGTTCGAGTTTTGATTTTTTTTGTTATAAATTTTCCAAAATTATCGGTAACAAGGGATGTAGCAATAGATAAAAACAAACAATTGACATCCAATTTTGCATGTTTTAGTTCTTTCGATACCAATTGTATTATTGGTTTCAGTTTTGAAAAATTTAAAGGCAAATACCTGCATGATATACAGCTTGCGAAAGGCTACTAAGGTCAGTAAGCGATTATCCGATCTCACACGTGCTATGCTTATCACGGTGTGTTGCAGATGATTCGATGTGTTGAAAAATATCTTAAAACCCTAACAACAGGTCAAATATGTAGTATTGAAATTTAATTTTTAAATACTTTAAGTACAAAACTGTTGTTATTCTGGTTACAATAAAAAAAAACATGCCGATTGAGTGTGAAAAAATGTCCATATCGACGAAAGGCCCATGCAACAGTTACATCTGCACAGATCAAGTTCCTCATTCAATCTAAATCAGAGTAAGTAAAGATAGGAGAGCGTCGCTTGAATCGTCGCCCTTCCTCATTACAGAGCGATGGATACGACCTTAGCAGCCATTCGCAAGCTGTATACAAAATCTGAACATTCAGTTATATTTAAAAGAGTAAGGCCTGGTTTATTCACTTTCAATTAACTTTATCTTCCGATTGATTGCTATAGTAGCAATTGCACAAATAATCTGCGAGTAAACTGAAGGTTAAAGTTACTAACTTTTCGATAAAAATAACTTAAGTCGCAGTAACAATTACCGAAACATCAAATTTGGGTGTCCATGAATTTTGAGCCTCGCGTCTATTATTTAAATATTGTACAGCTACAGAGTCTGTTATAGAAAGGAGTGACAGCGTTGAATGTTATCTGACAAATACTTCAGAGTTTACTTACTGGTGTTCAATTTATTTTAAGAGCATGAGTTGTGAAAACGAGAAATGATTGTACGCCGAGAAGGAAGCGCAGTTAGGCACACGTGTTTTCACAACTTTTTTCTTCTTAAAATAGAAGGTGCACTGAACGTTAAAAATAATGTCTCCCCAACAAAAAACGCCGTCTAAATACAAACACGTGTTGAATTTTATTTCATGTCCGTCTACTTATCGCTAATTTGACATTACAGGGAAAGACATTGCCTTTGATTCTCGGTGTACATCAAATACCGGGTGGTACAGGTGGTAATATTTTTATTTGTTTATAGTATTTGGTATGAAACTCTCAAGTTTCGATGAGTATAAATAAATAGTTTATACTTTTCAATTATTTGTTTTTAGATTAGATTATGCGATATACGAGAGTATTTGGTGCATACCTCTTCAGACGTACGTCATTTTGGCATCGAGTCAAGTTATTACTGCTGCGTTCCTATATTTATAGAGGAACACACATATCTGCGAATGCCATCATTTCAAATTGGATAACATACAAGCACAAACCTATGTATGCAAAGAAAGATATAAAATCAGTGGCACATACCATACAGGTGATGGATGGCACTCAACTTAAGTATACAGCTGCTCCTTTACTTTCTATTTTCTATTTCTTCCTTCAAATCCGTCGGTACGTCTTTAAACCGACATAAAGACGTCCGTTATAATTAGAAAAATAATTTCGGAAGTGTAGGGTACGTGTGAACGGTCCAAAATACGTATGCGTTAATTTATGATCTTCTTTGTGGTAATAACGTGAACTGTTTTGAATTGATTCATTGCAACACTGGCGTTCAATTTTTGATACAAAAAAAAATGTGATGCGGAAGTTACAGACGGTAAAGTTGTCGAGAAAACAAAATACAAGCTTTTTTGTTTTAAGGAGAGGGTAACTTTGATCAACAAGGAACAAACAATCAATGAATAGCTTCAATAATTACAATGTACGTATACGTGGTTTGTATTATGAAAGTGTAAATGTAAAATAGCAATTTCTTTGTCTGGTGCAGTAGACTTGGTAGTTACAGACTTATCCGCCCCTGCCACTTAGTGACTAACGTGTACCTCGGAGCGTTATGAGTAGCAGTGTGCGTGGAAAGCTAAGAAACAAACGATAAACGCGGAGCTGTAAAACTCGATATAATTAGCTGTAAAGCCATCTTTAGAAGCTGTAGTACATGTCACTCGATGACAGATAACTGAGTATTGTAAACACTCGCTTATGCTGCCAGAGATAAACCAAGCGAACGTGTGTATTACAATATTACAAGAGTATCAGCGTAATTACTGCCTGTACGTACGGATCTACCCGCCGCACATGCAAAATAAGAACAAAAATCGAAACCGACTTGAAATACTCGCTTACTCACGAAAGTATAAAATTTAAATAAATTACAATTACAAATTTTTATCAATATTACACTGGGAAATAATTATATATATACTCTGGAGATACTTTAACGCCAATGAAACTTACACTCGTAGTTGATTGATAAATTCTAAAGTGTATCTCTGAATTCCAAAGTTCGATCACTCTGTATAAGTGGTGGTTGTAAGACACCGCCCGTTTATTCACCCTTTTTATGAAACACCAGTTATCACCAACCAAACACAACTACCACTCGATACCGTCACACCAACACCGATGCGCCGAACGTCTGCGTTCGAATGCGTTAGAGCAGTATACAGCGCGCTACGATCGGTTATTTTCGTGCGAAGACGAATCCGTTTCGATTCTGAAACAAATGAATCTCGGCAGGAATATTTTCCCGTGCGATCATTGTTCTTGCGGCCGCAGCAATTTAAAAATGCGGCCGCCGAAGTTACAAACTTGCGACTATAAGCAGATATACGTACATGTGCGCGCTACATTAGTACAATCGGGCAAAATCATGTTTTTCTCTGTGAAAGCGCTTTTTGGTTTATCTATTCGTGGAAGATGGAAGCGCACGAAATACCTATTTTATTTTTAAACACACGTTAGATCGAAGATACCGTGCGTAATTTATCGACACGGTGCACCAGAAGCACTTGAACAAACGCTGTAAATCATTATTATCACGTCGTTAAATCTTTAATCTGAATTATAATAAACGCAATTAGGACATCCGTGAAAATAACAAAACAGTACATCTCGAGAGTTCTACTAAAAACTAAAAGAAATCCTGGCCTTCAATTGTTTGTTATCGTTTTACGAAGAGATGAACTCTGCGTCATCAAACGCCGAAGTAAAAAATAATAAAAATTCGAATAATAAAAAACCTAATAATAATAATAAAAACAAAAGACTGACGGTTTTACGACTCACTTTTGTAAATTAATAATTAAACAAAAATATATGTATGATGAATGATGAAAAAGCAAAAGAGATAATAGAATTAGAAGAATTTTTTTTTTTTGTAAATACGAAATATGTAACAGAATTTAACTTAATAATGAAAACAAAAGACAATCGAATTTACAATTGACGACCAATTTGATAAAAGAGTTTTTTGTTTTTTGATGTAAAAATAACGATGAAAAGCAAAAGAAATAATAGAATTAAAAAAAAGTACGATGTAATAGAATAAAGAAAAATACGAAATGCGCAATAGAATTTAAATAACAATAATAAAAAAAACAAAAGAGAATCAATTCTAAGACACAATTTGTTAGACTAATATTAAAAAAGAATGAAAAGAACGATGCAAAAGCAAAAGAAAGAATAGAATTAGAAAGAAACGTGAAATAATAGAATTTAAATGATAATAAAAAAAAGACAATCGATTTAACAGTTTAATAGAACAATTTTTCTTTAAATGAAAAGAATAATAGTATTAAATAATAGTAGAAACAAAAGACAGTCGTTTTTACGACACGATTTAATATGTAAAATAATTTGACTTTAAATGAAAAAACAATGAAAAAGTAAAAAAATAGTAGAATTAAAAAAAAATAGAAATAATGGAATTTAAATCATAATAAAAACAAAAGACAATCGATTTTACAGTTTACCAGAATAATTTTTCTTTAAATAAAAAAAATAAAAGGAATAATACAATGAAATAATAATAAAAACAAAACACAATCGATTTTACAGTTTAATAGAATAATTTTTCTTTAATGAAAAAAAAATTAAAGGGAATAATAGAATGAAATAGTAATAAAAACAAAAGATAATCAATTATTCTATTAAACTGTCAATTAATAGAATAATTTTTCTTTAAATGAAAAGAATAAAAAGAATAATAGAATTAATAATAGTAGAAATAAAAGACAATAAATTTTACGACTCGATTTAATATGTAAAATAACTTGACTTTAAATGAAAACAACAATGAAAAAGTAAAAGAAATAATTAAGAATTAAAAAAAATAGAAATAATAGAATTTAAATAATAATGAAAACAAAAGGCACACAAAAAATAGAAATAATAGAATTTAAATAATAAAAGAAACAAAAGACAATCGAATTTACGAAACAATTTTTTTTAATGAAAACAATGAAAGCGCAAAATAATAATAAGAACAAAAGATAATTGACTTTACAACGCAATCTAATAGTTCATAATTGAAAAAGAAATTAAAAGAACGATGAAAAAACAAAAGAAATAATAGAATTAAAAAAGTATGAAATATGTAACAGAATTTAAATAATAATAATAATAATAATAACAAAAGACAATCGAATTTGCGACACGCTTTAATAGGTTAATAATTAAAAAAAGAATGTAAAAACGATGAAAAATCAAAAGAAATAGTAGAATTAAAAAAAGAGAAATATGTAATAGAATTTAAATAATAATAAAAACAAAACACAAATTTACGACATAATTTAATAGATTAATAATTTTAAAAAGAAAATGAAAAGAATGTGAAAAAGCGAAAAAAAAATATAATGTAATAAAATTTAAAGAATATATAAAATAATAATAAAAACAAAAGACAATCAATTTATAATACAATTTAATAGATTAATATTTTTAAAAAAATGTAGAGAACGATGAAAAAACAAAAAGAATTCTAGAAATTTATAAAAATACGAAAAATAAATGACAAACGATTTTACGACATAATTTAATAGATAATTAAAAAAAATAGAAATAAAAAAGTACAAAATATGTAATAGAATTTAAATAATAATAAAAACATAACATAACATAATTTAAAAAAATATGCAACAATAGTATTAAAATAATAAATAAAAACAAAAGACAATCGATTTTACGACAGAATTTAATGGATAAATAATTTTTTTAATGTAAAGAGCAATGGAAAAGCAAAAGAAATAATGAAATTAAAAAAAAATACGAAACAATAGATTTTTAAAAGAATACGAAATATGTAATAGCATTTAAATAATTACAAAACTAAAAGTCAATGGAATTTACGACACAATTTAATAAATGAACGATGAAAAGGCAAAATAATAATAAGATTTAAAAAAAAACTACGAAATAATAAATAATAATAAAAACAAAAGGTAATCGTTTTACAACACAATTTAATAGACTATTTTTCTTTTAATAAAGAGGACCATGAAAAAGCAAAAGAAATAAAAGAATTTAAAAAAGTACGAAATAATGGAATTTAAATAAAAATTAAAATAAAAGAGAACCGATTTCACAGGCACAATTCAGTAGTTTCCGGTTGGAACCGCGTCGCGACTGCTTCTACTGCCGACGTTTCGTTTTCCATGGCAGAAGAATTTCCTCAAGGGTGTTGCTACTGGCAGTGTTGCTGGAGAACGAAACGTCGGCAGTAGAAGGACTCGTGACGCGGTTCCAACCGGAAGCCAATTCAATCACAATTCAGTAGATTAATAAATTTAAAAAAAAAACACTGTTTGGGAGGACAAGTGACAAAACAAAGAAAATAAATGAACAAAATTAATAACGATAATTTTTAAAAATGTTGTTGCAAAAAGAGATCGCACTTAAACTTTTCAATGACGTTTAGAAAAATGAAAACAAAAGAAAAACGATTTCAGAGTACAATTCAGTAGATTCATAAATTAAAAAAAAAGAAACAAACTCAGAATTATCTGCCTTCTACGTGGATAACAGATTATTAAAAGAAAACTGCAATAGATGGCGCTGTTCAATATCTCACACAAATACAATTCATTTCGCCCTTTGCTGACGCTTTTGTTGATCTTCTGTGTGGCGAGAAAAGGGCAGCTATAAGTCGTCATGTCCACGCATTTTCGTGACACCCTGTATTTTGAATAATTACCTATCTTTTTTGAATTAATAATTTTTTTATACTTACATTTTTTGTTTATTTTATTTGTACCTACTAATGCTTACTTACTTATTTTTGATGTTTCGTCTTTTTATTGTTTTTATTTAATAATATACAGGGTGATTGAAATTCGAGGGCCAGCATGGGAATCTCGTTTATTATAAGAGATAGAGAATCGGTTAAGTGGAAGCAAAGTTGCCAAATTTCATGCTCATTAATAATACGTTAAGAAATTTGAAATATCTTCAACGGTTTCTTCACAATCGGAAAAAAACTAAAAATTGCGATTTTCGAAAATCGAACATAACTTCTTTATTTATGATTTTTTTCAAAATCTGTGAAAACATTCCTGAAGCCACTTTTTCTGCTTGCCGAACGTACTTTATTTCTGGAGCGATTCGTTTTTGTTTTTCCAGAGCCAACTTCATTTTTTCTTATGGACGCGATTTTTGTTGTTTAGGCAGGTAGATAGCACATTTCTTTTTGAATTTATTGGTATGCCACACTTACTATTTTGTTTTAATTTTCATTGAGAAATTTTGAAGAAACTGAAATCTCTTTATAATAAGGCGAGATCCCCATGCTGACCCTCGAATTTCAATCAGCCTGTATATAAAAATAAAAATGTAAAGGAAGTTAATAAAAAAAACACAGGTTTCATTCCATGTTTAACAGAAGAGATGAAATCTCACAGACAGAAAGGAGAACACATTACCTGCCTGAACGAACAGCGAAAAATGATTAAAAAAAAAGAAAAGGCAAAAGTGAAAGAATTAGGTTTCTGATGATGAGGACTAAAGATAAAATTGAGTCACCTAAGTGTACTTATTGAAGTGGTGTTGAACACAGTCATACTACAGGTTTTTCTTGTTCACTGAAAGGAGTGTTAAAATAATAGAGATAGAACAGATCGACTCTTGCAAAATAAGCACTAAAATAAACGTGAGTAATCTCACGCACGTCTATTTACTTTAAAGCTTGCATATACGTAGAATTTCTTATGGACAACACCCTAATATGTGGTGAGTAAGACCACAAACATTATAGCATAACATGTATGTACTAATATTGATCCGCAGAGATGAATTAGAATATGACGTATGCTGTACGTTAACTTGTTTACGAACAGAAAATATTTTAATTACAGCACTTTCGTGTCCGTTCAAAATTATCATCGTGCAATCAATTTAAAAGTCTGTTGCTTGACAGCTTCTTCCGGGCAGATATTTAAATTTTGAGAAAATGCTTTGTTGCAAATCATTCGAATTAATATGCTTGACGCATTACAATCAATATGACCATGAAGTTCAATTGATGTCAATTAAATGATTGCGATACACCTATTTACATTTGGTTCATCGATATTAGTATTTAATCTATTCAAATTTATCGACGCTTTTCCACAGCTTAATAATCAATAATTAATTTTAAGTAAGTTTTCCTTTCATTCAACAGAATGTCTGCATACTCTTTTACTGCTCTAGTAGTCCCAAAATTGCATCGGTTTTATAGCAGGTAATAGTAATAATCAGAAGTGAGGCATTAAAGACAAGCTGTTTGCAAAGGAGTTTAGTTTACAGGGGCGTACAGAAGAAGGGATGTATTGCAAACGTAAATGGCGGGAAATTGGGAAATTTTTATGTATGAACGAGAACTAAATTTATGTTATATTATTATTTACTAGATTTGTATTCTTTAGTCTCTGTTTCTTACATACTTTATATAAACACCGACCATATTGGGCAAGATCTAAACTGCGCTAATTTAATGCAAGACCATAAAACCGATAGAATTCTGGGACAATTATAGTTACTTATCTTCATTCTCTTCTCTTCTGGTATACTAAGCAGCATCAGAAAAAAAATTGTTGATCTAAACTGCGCTAATTTAAAGCAAGACCATAAGACCGATGGAATTCTGGGATAATTATAGTTACTTATCTTCATTCTCTTCTCTTCTAGTATACTAAGCAGCATCAGAAAAAAATGGTTGATCTAAACTGCGCTAATTTAAAGCAAGATCTTAAAACCGATAGAATTCTGGGACAATTATAGTTACTTATCTTCATTCTCTTCTCTTCTAGTATACTAGCAGCATCAGAAAAAAAAATTGTTGATCTAAACTGCGCTAATTTAAAGTAAGACCATAAAACCGATAGAATTCTGGAACAATTATAGTTACTTATCTTCATTCTCTTCTCTTCTAGTATACTAGCAGCATCAGAAAAAAAATTGTTGATCTAAATTGCGCTAATTTAAAGCAAGACCATATACTCGATAGAATTCTGGGACAATTATAGTTACTTATCTTCATTCTCTTCTCTTCTAGTATACTAAGCAGCATCAGAAAAAAAATTGTTGATCTAAACTACGCTAATTTAAAGCAAGACCATAAAACCGATAGAATTCTGGGACAATTATAGTTACTTATCTTCATTCTCTTCTCTTCTAGTATACCAAGCAGCATCAGAAAAAAATTGTTGTTCTAAACTGTGCTAATTTAAAGCAAGACCATAAAACCGATGGAATTCTGGGACAATTATAGTTACTTATCTTCATTCTCTTCTCTTCTAGTTTTCCATTTCGTATACTAAGCAGCATCAGAAAAAAATTGTCGATGGTCTTTTTTTCCATTTTAGGAGCGAAGCATAAGAAATGAAGAAATTAAAACATGTAACTGTAAGATCAACAGAAGAAAAATACAATCAATTTCACACCGATAGCCAAAATGAATGCAAGGCAACCTTGAACTGAATTTATTCTTTTCACTAACATCCATTAATAATTTTCTGGGGCAACATCTGGTTTAGATTACACGGATATTGATTACGTTAGGAATAAAAACCTTCAAGATTATTTCGTGGACGTGGAGATAAACGAATTTTTGAGAAGTCCACGGCACCAAATTGTCGGGTAGGTTGGCTTGAAGGAACGCGATGGCGCAGCTTTATTGATCCAAATTCCAGCTGATACGAAGGAAAACGTCCGCCATTTTCGCTCTCATTTGTACATAAACATATGACACTCGAAAAATGTTCCATAAACTGATACTAGTGGCTTGTTTCGTGGACTTCTGTCTCGATTTAAATAGTGCTAAGCTCTTGCAGAAAATCGTTATTAAAAGAAGTGATATTGACCTGCAGACATGCATCAACAATTTCGCCGTGCACAAGGACAAAATCATCAGGACGCAGGACTCGAGAGCCATGGGGGCAAAGTATTTAAATGAGATTGACCTAGACACCAGAGAGGAATGCCTAAGATTGTGTTGCGAAACTGAAAACTGTGACGTTTTTGTTTACGAAGAAAAGGTGTCTACGAATCTTTTATTTAAGCACACGATAAGTAGTTGTGAAGAAATCCTTTTCTTCTTTTTTAATAATCAGTTTTCTTCGTATCATCTTTTAATAAAAACAAAATATGTATTTCGAAAGTGTTTACTACAGTAGAAAGCTTATTCTCAGGTACTCTTCATGCTCGCATAACTTTCTTCAAGCATATTAATTAAATACAATAGACTATCTACACAACTAATCGCTCTCATTATCTCATTGTTTTAACTAATTAGAAAATGCGCTCGTTAACGTTCAGGAAGAAGAAAATCGCGTTTTGCTGGGGACACATTTTTTGGTATTGTCGTGGATTAAGCGCTTTTAATTATGGCATGCTTTATTGGAGACGATTGCCCAAAAGGGTTCATCAGTTAAACGGTTTTAAACCGTTTGTCGAATCTCATGAACTATGAAGCGAATCCAATCGATTAGTCTGGCCAACAACAAAGTGAATGCACCTGAAATGAATATTCACGTGGTGAATAAACCATGCGAGATAATTCATTAATGAGTTTCGGACAAAGCAAAAGTTTAAACGCCTCTTAACGCAAAATTATTTCGGTACTTAACTAACTACTGAATATTTATATTTATATATATTTTATTCATCTCATTACTTTAGTTATCACTTTTTTTTTTAATTTCTTTTGATGCATTTTAAATTTGCGGAGAAAGTGTTCATCACTCGTTAACGCTATGGAACAGTAGTGAGTGTCAGTTTCATTTGTGGATGATTGTTGTCAAATAATCAGTTTTATTTGTGATGTTTCCTTATGTTTTAGAATGTGGGAAGTTGCTACCTCTTCCAGTGTGGACCTCCCGAAGATTTCAAATGTAAATTTACTCACCACGTTAATTATTCCAGCGGGGTTTTAACAGTTAACAGGCATCTACCGGATTTGGAAAGTCAAATCAAGCTTACCAAACATGAACAGGATTTAACAAAACTGAGGTAAGTAGATTATTCGTTTATGGCCACAAAAACACCAATTCTGCACAGTGGAGACGTTTATATCCATTTCAATCGCCAACCAGCGTTACTAAAACAATTTCTTACAAAAAGAAAACTGATTATTACCGGAGTTATTATTTGCATTTTCCCTATTGTTGTATGTCAAGTTTTGCTTCTTTTTTGACTACTATCTGTGCTTTTAATTAAAGACATAGGTTTTGAGACACCCAGAATAATTGGATAAGGAAGGTCAGGATCAGTTCACACCTACGACATCAAAAACTCCCTATATGTAAATAGTGCAGCTGTGCAACCTTGGCATTGTTTACTAATCCCATATATCATATGCTCATAACTCTCAGGTGTGCAACCTTGATACTGTTTACTAAATAACTTGTTTATATAAGAGTAATTGTCATCTTGCTGAAGTAGTCTTGGTGGAACTCTTGTGTTGTGCACCGTATAAAATAAATTTTGTAATAAAGTTTGTATTTATCAATCACTAAAGTTATCGTATATTTATATTATATCAAAAATTGTTGTGTTTCGTGGATAAATGAAATTGTTCAAAACATTTTTCTAAATGTATCGCGATCGATTCTTTCATGTTGAACTAAATTTACCTCTAAAAATAAATAAAAATAAAAGCCAAGCAGAGGGTAGGGGGCTGAAGATAGACGACAGAATTGGAAAACAAAAGACGGTCGAGAGAAATCGATAGGAAATGTACAAACAGACCAAAACTATTTTTAAATTTATAACAATAATAACAAAATGTTATCAAACAAGCTACAAAGAAAAATAATAAAAATGAAGATTTAATTTAAATGAATGCCACACGGAAGGCGGGATAAAACAATAATTTAAACAAAAGACGATCGACAGGAATTCAAAAAAAGAATGAAAACATAAAACATAAACGATCGTAGAATAACTACAAAAATTTTAAATGACAATAAAGAGGAACAGTAAAAAAAAATTTACAGGAAACCCAGACAGAGAAGGGCAGACAGATTTATAAAAAAAATAACAGTTTAAACAAAAGACGATCGACAGAAATCGATAGGAAACGTAAAAATTGACGAAAATGATTTTCAAATCGAAAAAAAAAAATGTTACAAAACACAATCGACCGTAAAATTAGTACCAAGAGAAAAAACAATAATAAAAAATAAAAATAAAATAGATGTGGGGGCAGGTAAAGATAAAATACAGAGTTATAAAGCAATAATTTAAACAAAAGACGATCGACAGGAATTCAAAAAAAAATGTAAAACTGATTAAATGATTTTTAAGATAAAAAACAAAAACTAATATAACTGATCAGATTAATAAAACATAAACGATCGTAGAATTACTACAAAAATTTTAAACGACGCTAAAGAGGAACAACAAAAAAATTTAAAATAAAATCCAGATAGAGAAGAGCGAGAGAAAGATAAATGACAGATTTATAAAAAAAAAAAACAAAAGACGATCGACAGAAATCGACAGGAAACGTAAAAATTGACGAAATTATTTTCAAATCGAAAAAAATATATAACAAAACACAATCGACCGTAAAATTAGTACCAAGAGAAAAAACAATAATAAAGAAGATTTAAAAAAAATTAGATGTGGGGGGGTAAAGATGAAATACAAAGACAAAGTTATAGAGCAATAATATAAACAAAACAGGATCGACAGGAATTGATAAAAAATATCAAACCTAATGAAAGATTTTTAGATTTAAAAAAAAAACTAATATAACAGAACGAAACAAAACACACACGACCGTAAATTTACTACAGAAAAAATAAAAACCAAACTGAGAGGAGGGGGATAAAAATTAACGACGGAATTGTAGAATTGTAAAACAAAAGAAGATCGACAGAAACTGTAGGAAATGTAAAACCGACCAAAAAATGATTTTTAAATTTACAAACAGACAAAACACAATCGACCGTAAAATTAGTAGCTACCAAAAGAAAATAAAAAATATTTAAAAAATTTAAAATGAAAGCCACATAGAGAAGAGCGGCATGGGGTAAAAAAAAAAACAGAATTATAAAGCAATAATTCAAACAAAAGTCGATCGACAGGAATCCATAAAACATGTAAAACCGATTAAAATGATTTTTAAATTAAAAAAAAAACTAATATAATTGATCAGAACAAAACACAAACGATCGTAAAATTACTACAAAAAAAGATTTACAAATAAAAAGAACAATAAAAAACAGACAGAGAAGAGCGGGATGAAGGTTAACGGCAGAATTGTAAAACAAAAGACGATCGACAGAAGCGATGGGAACAGATAAAACACAATCGACCGTAAAATTAGTACCCAAAAGAAAAATAATAATAAAATTATAAAAAAAATGAAATGAAACGAAAGCCAGATAGAGAAGTGAGTGGAAATAAAGATAAAAGACAGAGTTATAAAGTAAAAATCTAAACAAAAGACGATCGACAGGACTCGATAAACTATGAAAATGATTATGAAAAAATGTAAACAGAATCAACAATATTTTGACGAACTAAGGACGACGGGTGAGTCATGCACTCGCCTAGCCGGCGGCGACCCACCGAAGTGTCTGGAACCGATTCGCGATAATTCCGCCGCCGAAATACTCTAGAAGCTGCTGGAAAAGCCGCTCTGCTATAAATACACGAACACGAGGAGACTTCTTTAGTTCGACGCAGAGTTTAGTTACTGTTTAATCGCACGGCTTGTAAAAATAAATTATTCACAGTCTGTTCTAAATAAATCAGTGTTAAAGCTTTGTTAATAAATTAATTATTAGTCTCATTGAGTATTTTATTTAAAAATAAATCAAACCGAACCCTAAATTCACTGCGCTATAAACTCTGAAGGGTTGTTAATGGTGGAATCTTCACATTATTGAGGTTGTTTCCGACGTTTCGGCAGTTGTTCAGTGGATAGAATAAATCGAAGATTGCGCACTAAGTCCAATAGTCCTCGTTTCAACTAATGGATGATTTAGCAACAACTGCGCAACATTTCTGAAAACGGCAGCAGACAATAAACTGCCGAAACCCAAAGAATTGTTATAATAATTCGAGAAACAATTTTGAAATTACTTAAGGTTCGTTCGAATCGCAGGTTGTGACCAGTTCGGAACCATTCGAATCAGTTGACCTTCGAATTATTTTGACAGCTCTACCATATGCAATAACAATTAAAATGTTTAACAAAATGTAATTCCTGTCATTTTAAATTTTAATATAATTTCTTCTGAGCAGAAGCTTGATAGTTTTTACGATCATTTCAAAGAATTAATTTGAAGGCTCCCCCCGGACGTCGTCCATGATTGAATTGGCTTCCGGTTGGAACCGCGTTACGTTGGTGTTTTTCGTTCTCCATTGCAAAAGAACATCCTCAGGGCTGCTGCTTCTCGTTAGTCGTTGAGAATGAGTAGGTATGTTCGTTGTCGAGGTATTTATAGTGATCGGTGGGGAACGACGAGCAGGGATTGGTTGGTTGGAGCATGACGGATCGCTAATGGGGTATTATGGAGGGGAAAACCAGTATCATGGGTTAGGTTATGGGAGTGCTTGAAACTTTCCGGTTGAAAAAATGAGATGGGCCGGAAAATAGGATTTGGTGACCGGTCACCCCAAAGCTTCTAGCCTGTTCATCTCATTTTTGTAACCAGAAAATCCGTGAATCTATCACCACAAAGCTTCTAGCCTGCTGTTTGTTACGTTGTCACAAACGTTTATTTTATGTATTTTTATTTTAAGATAAGCCGACAATTCAAATAATTTCATTTATTTTTATTGTAGATATTTGCGTTTTAGAAACTAAATCTGGAAACTCCTTTCTCAGAAGTCCGATTGGGTTTTACGGCGCAATTATTCCCTTAGTTGTTTATTTAAATTGCTTAAATGCAAACCTTTTTAATTCTTATATTAAATGTTTATTCACGTGCTTGTCTCGGCATAATTTATTGTTCCCGGCAAACGAAATTTGTTACGGATTATCACAACCAATATAAGGCTCATGAAACTCCCGCAGATATAATCGTTTCTGTCTTCGGCGTAATTGTAGTTTTAATCATCAACACATTTTCGGACAAACAATAATATTCTGGTCTTCGAACCTGCGATGCATTAAATAGTTCCTGGAACCAGAGAATTGATATTCAACGACCACCAAAAGCAAGTCCACCTAATTATGCACAACCAATCAGGATTTTTGTACCCCATCTAAAACCAATGAATTTTTCCTTCCTATATTCTTACCCCACTATTTTGTAAACTACACTTTTCCTATAAAGGGTGAGTGACAAGAAAAAAATTATTATTACAAGAAGTAGAAATAAACATATTACCTCGTGTCGGTTTTAATTCATTTTGAACTTAGTAATTGTAAATTTTAGTGTTAAATAAATAGTAAAGTAAACTTTGACGCTATAAGCAACGGTGGACCGTTAGCATTCCGCTAAGAATCCAGCCCGGTCCAGAAAGAGTTACGCAACACCTGCTCGTCTCATTTTTGTAACCAGAAAATCCGTGAATCTATAGAAATTTTCAAACACCCCAATAATCTAAACCGTAATACTGGCTTTTACCACCAATAGCGATCCGCCAAGCTCCAACAAACCAATCCCTGCTCACTGTTCCCCACCGACCACTATAAATACCACGACAACGGACATACCTACTCAGTTTCAACGACCAGCAGTAGCAGCCCTGAGAAAGTTTTTCTGCAATGGAAAACGAAACGTCGGCGGTACAAAACACCAACGTCACGTGATTGCAACCGAAAGCCAATTCAATCAATTACAGCATAAATTATGTAAAGCGTTTTTGATTTAATATCCTGTAAGAATTAATTTGATCCACCCTGTTTGTATTGTGTCACAAAATCACCATGAATTCAAACTTTCTCATGAAACAGTTCAATTCTAATGGAAGCCACTAGCGTGTGATTGAGCTTTAAACCGCTCCTGATTATGTGTATTCAATTCTAGGAAACCAACTGTGAATGCACCGGTAAACGCAGGAATAATTGCAGTTAAAACGACTCCATCCACGACCACAACTACAACCAAATCAAAAGAAATTTCTGCTGTAACGGCGAACACGAAGCCACCACCTGAAAGTAAGCACCTTCTTCGCTCAGATACCTACAAAGATGTATTAAAGGAGAGACCGTGACTTTAACAAATTAAATTCAAACTTGCAGTATTATTTTTACGTAGATACAAATTTCAACAGCTAAGCTGTCATCTTCAGTACACAAAGAAACAGAGATTTGGTGAGGAATATATCCTCCGTTTATACCAGTTATAGTATTATTATATTATAGTATTTTTTTCGGTCTATTCAAAAATCACCCTGTATTTAACTTAGCGTAAACTAACGCCCACGATAAGCCCAAACTTTGTAGAAACCAACAGAGTCATATTTGTTTATGCACGAAATACCGAAGGAAGTTTAATTTATGATTATTTATTTGCCAAATATACATACATTTTTTCCTTTAATATATTTAAGGCAGATTCTTTTTATTTGCAAAGTGATTATTGTTATTAGAAAACTATAGGTATATGTGCACGCAACAATTTTAATTTTAATATTTAGTGCTCATGCGAATTACGTAATGTAATTTAAGTCCCGCTTTCAAATTTATAATTATTCCACTCCTTTTCCACGGTTCTTTGCATGCAATTGTATTGGCACACAAATAGTACGCTTAGCAGAAGTTCGTCACTAGGTTGCATATGAAATCGTGTGAATTCTTCCCAATTAAAAATTTCTTGTTCCCCGTGGCTGTTATAATTACACATTGTATATACCTGGAAACAGAAAAGGAAACTTTGCGTTTCAAATGAAATGAAAGTTCCAATTAAAAACGAAAACACACGGACGCAATTGTCTACTTCCACATTATTAAATGACCACGCAACAGTTATACAGGGTGATTCTTAATTACAACGACGGTAACAGGGTCACAGCTTTCGAGATATGATTGATTAAGAAAAGACGAGATTCCACCAGCTTGTGACTCAAATGAAAATTAATGCAAACCACAGATGCCTCTTATAAAGTTGTTTTCTTTGACGATACTGATTAATTCTTAGAGTGTGACCTTGACGTCAGTATGGAAGGAAGATACGAATAGCTAACGATATTGACAAAGAAGGAAATAGATTACGTCGTCTGTAATATTTCAGCGATCTGATTTAATTTCAGGTGGAAGATGCAGCAGATTTCAATTCGAATGCCGTTCAAATAGTGAATGCATAGCGATTTACAATGCGTGCGATGGAATTCCTCAATGTACAGACGGCAGCGACGAAGCTTCAGAATTAGGATGTCCAGCAACCACCACTCTAGCACCACCACCTTCGCCTCCACCGCTCATTCACCTTAACCCCCCCAATTACGATTCAACGGTAAAAGTTCTTCCTAAAATATTCCCATCATAGACCCAGTAGTACGATGCTGAAGCTGTTGTAACTTTGACTTAAAGTTAAGCTGGAATTGTACAACTGGGCCACTTTTGGTTCTCTCCATTTTACAATTATATTTTGTATAATCTTGCAGGAAAGCCAACCTTCTAGGTCAAATCAAAACTCGAACGTCCAAATTTCAAACCTGTACCTATCCCCGTTGCACCAAAACTCCGCGCAGACCGCAACAAGACACGACCCCGACTTCCTAAGGCCCGTTCCAGAATCTAGGAATACTTTGTTTGCTCAAGGAAATCGATATGACGATTCACAAGTCCCCCAGTATTCACAGTTTGTTCCCCAATCTCCGAACTGGATTCCACACCAATCCAATCAAATGCCTTCTCAGATGGAGCAATATACAGGTAGGTACATACATATTCCGTCACTATTCGACGATATACAAAAATCCTGTTTGTTCCAGACAAGAACAGTCACATATTCAATCACAAAGAGATCGGGCTCCAAGTACCTGACGGACAGGACACCAGGTATAATAAATATATGGGACCCATGCAAATTCTGCATCGGGCTCTTGGATATATGAATAGAGGGTGAGATGGGATAATGGAAACGTAGAATAACGCACTCTTCTGCACGCGTAGCTTAGCTAAAATATTTTAACACCCTGTCTATTGCCTCGATACAAATAATACGACGCAGTAGTTTCAGTAGTACATGACTTGAAACACTTTTCGCTTTAAGTAGACTGTGATTTTTTTTTTAATTAAGACCTGAAAGCTTGAATTTTTTTAAGTGAATTCTAAATAATATCCATAAATATAAACAATGAATTTAAGTATCAAAATTAACGCTTACTATTTGAATGGGGTGTCGGCTTCGATCATTTGTAGACCTAAACTTAAATTTTAGTGGAATTTGTCGGGTTAAATAACATTTCTGGATCCATGCACGTGCAGTACGGATTGAGATTAATAATTAATTCGCGAAATTAGAATACAAAGACGTGTCACAATACTTTTATCTCGTAAGTAACTGTGCTTAAAATTTTTTACTTTATTGTTGTTCGCATTCTGAACTACAATATAATCTACTCCATTATACATAACTATGCCGGTAAACGATTTGAAGACAAATATTTTTTTTTAATAGAACAGATGCATTCTTTGACAGTGATTAATTTACAATCGTCTTCTAGAGAGTCTTCGCACGTAATCGTATCATCTCCCCACGCTCATGCATTTTAGATATACCAGCCATTGAAATACTTCTAAGTCTCTGTGTTTATAGACTGTATACTTATAACCAGCAATTTGAAACCCAAATGATGTTACATGTCCCCAAACCGTTACCATTACATAACACATTAATTGTAACTAAATTCTTCTTTGCATGGATTAACAACTCTTTATGAAACTTACACAGTATAAAATGGAGGTATAAAAGTAATAATTTAAATAATATAATGATCCGAAGTATGACAAGGCGAATTTCCTATTTATTTCTACAATTTTCAGTAAAGTTCAATACGGTGAGATAAATCCACATGAATATCCAAAGGTGCCGAATTACTACGGGGAAGTATACCAGCAGCCGCTACAAGAGAATTGGCAAGCACATTTACCTGGTACGTATTATCCAATTTGAATTTCATATTTAATTTAATTTTGGCTCTATATGCAATATACCGGGAGTCGCCTAAGAATTAACAGCGCGCCTGTGATTTGAGATAAGTCAAGAAGAAGCATGCGTATAAAGATTACTAAAGTATATCTGGGTTATTCATGAGAGTATTTCGCGTTTTAATCGTTAACAGCGACAATTGTTAGTCAAAACATAGATCTCCTTGAGATAAGGACCATTTAGATACGCTAAAATAAATAAGCTATCGATAAAGAATACTTGAGCACGTGAGAATCAAGTTGGCACCCACACGCGGTCAAAATCGTACAACATTATCCTTAAAGATAGGCAATTTAAGTTCTAGATGAACGGAATCTAAAGAGGGTACCACTATGGGGCAGCACCTCTCAGAAACGATTATTCAGGAAGGGGAACTTTAAAAAATGTAACAATGCGGTTCCGCAGGGAAAATCGTTCGCCAATCCTTTTTCATGAACGGAAGTGCCACCTCTTATCTTTGTTGAAAATTTAAGTCAATTGTTATTTTTGCTTCCTCTTTAACTTTATCATCGAGCCTTTCTCGTGAGGGTTGAATTAAAATCCTGGTGTGGGTGTAAGTGAAAGTGTACGAAGAGAATCCTTCACCTAGAACCATAAGAAATCAACGAAGCCCCTAAAAGAGGTCCTCTGCTGCTGAGCCCCCCTCGAACTATCATCTAACTGACAGGAGATTATTTTTATTGGACTTAAATGCCGATGTTGACTGTGTTTCAAAACATTTCTTGAGGCATACCTTGTGTTTTATTGACTCGTGCAGTTCTAGAGCTCGAGAAAAAACCTCCTCCGACGATTGAAGAAAATTTACAATAAATGGCCATGCGATTTAATTAAGCATTAATAGGGCCCAGAGCTCCATTAAGCTCCGCTGGTGCCAGCGTACTCATTTAACTTTCATTCATTCGTTCATGTACTTTATTTTATTATTCGTTAAGATGTTTATTTAAAACTCCTCTACCACAGTACGAAGGGTAATTATGGGGTGACTCTTGACCTTACTCCCGCGACTCTTCCTATAAGTATGTAATACGACAGTTATAAAATTCGCTACTATACAGAGGTAATGAGAAACAAGGAGCGTCATCTGTAATGGTTTTTAGAATCTTGTAGAAAAGAATAATAATAATATTTAGGAAAAAATTTAAATAAACGTGAAACAGAAGAAGACAAAAGACAATTACGCCACTTGTCTAATTTTGCATAAACATTTCTCAAAGAAACGGAATTTTAAAAATTAGTGGTGCCATCCAACGTTGACAGGAAAAAAACAGTGGCGCCATCTGTCGTAATCTGGCATAAATATTTTCTTCTGTGGGGGGGGGGCATGAAATTTAAATTTTTTCTATTAGCTGTTAGACAATGACAATTACAGACAAAAAAGAAAGTTCCGTAAGACAATTACGCCACCTGTCGTAATTTTGCACAAACATTTCTCGAAGTAACGGAATTAAAAAAAAATAATGGCGCCATCCAGCGTTGACAATAAAAAAAGCATTGGCGCCATCTGTCGTAATCTGGCACGATTATTTCTCTAGTTCCATGAAATTTAATTTTTTTCTAAAAGTAAAAATTTTAGATTAGTGGCGCCATCTAGCGCTGACAATGGCAATCACGGATAAAAAAGGAAAGATTTATAAAAAGTAAAAACAAAATGAACGACGTCGCGTGCCGCAAATGTAAAATTTAAATAAAATAAGGAAAAAAGACAATTGCTCCCCCTGTCGTAATTTTGCACAAATTTTTCTCAAAGAAACGGAATTTTAAAAAAGTAGTGGTGCCATCCAACGTTGACAGGAGAAAAACAGTGGCGCCATCTGTCGTAATCTGACACAAATATTTTTTTCTGTGGGGGCATGAAATTTAATTTTTCTCCATTAGTAAAGATGTTAGATTGGTGGCGCCATCTAGAGCTGACAATAACAATCATAGACAAAAGTTCTGTAAGACAATTACGCACCTGTCGTAATTTTGCACTAGTTTCTCGAAGAAATCTAAAAATTTAAAAAAATTAGTGGCGCCATCCAGCGTTGACTGAAAAAAAACAGTGGCGCCATCTGCCGTAATCTTGGACAAGTATTTCTCTGGGGGCATGAAATTTAATTTTTCTCTATTAGTAAAGATTTTAGATTAGCGGCGCCATTTATCGCTGACAATGATAATCATGCACAAAAGTTTTATGAAAAGTAAAAATAAAATGAATGAGAATGAGAAATTTAAATAAAATAAGAAAAAAGACAATTACTCCACCTGTCGTAATTTTGCACAAACATTTCTCGAAGAAACAGAATTTTAAAAAATTAATGGCACCATCCAGCGTTGACAAAAAAAGCATTGGCGCCATCTGTCGTAAGCTGGCACGAATATTTCTCTGGGGGCATGAAATTTATTTTTTTTCTATTAGTAAAAATTTTAGATTAGTGGCGCCATCTAACGCTGACAATGACAATCACGGATAAAAAAAGAAAGATTTATAAAAAGTAAAAACAAAATGAACGACGTCACGTGCCGCAAATGTGAAATTTAAATAAAATAAGGAAAAAAGGCAATTGCTCCACTTGTCGTAATTTCGCACAAATTTGTCTCAAAGAAACGGAATTTTAAAAATTAGTGGTGCCATCCAGCATTGACAGGAAAAAACAGTGGCGCCATCTGTCGTAATCTGGCACAAGCATTTCTCTGGAGGCATGAAATTTAATTTTTCTCTGTTAGTAAAGATTTCAGATTGGTCGCGCTGACAATGACAATCACAGATAAAAAAGAAAGTTCTATAAAAAGCAAAAATAAAATGAATGACGTCATATATCCCGGATGAGATATTTAATGAAGCTTTATTTTCAATTTGGCGCCATCTAGTGGTAAATAAATAAAGCAACTGAATATTAAATCATCTATCCAACAAAATTCAATTAAGTTGGCGTTACACTCTCTCAAAGACTTGCATAATTACATTTCACGAGCTTAGAAGAAGGTTCCGCAAGCGTCTCCTGAAACTTGGGGCCGAAGATGATTTAAAGGACCTTGCATAAGTTATATGAAAAGGATCTCTCTAATATGGCAGTTTTATGATACGCAGGCATTATTAACCCTTTAAAATGCAGATTAATATTGTGACGAATTAGGGCGACAAATGAATCTCCGTAGTGTCTGGACCCGTTCGAGATAATTCCACCGTCGAAATACTCTAGGGGAGAAGCTGCTGGAAAGCCTCTCCGGTTTAAATACACGCGCACGGGTAATTGGGGGGCAGACTTCTTTAGTTCGACGTAAAGTTTAGTTACTGTTTAATCGCTCGGCTTGTGAAAATAAATTATTCATAGTCTGCTCTAAATAAAATCAGTGTTAAGTTTTGTTAATAAACTAGTTTAGTCTCATCGAGTATTTTATTTAAAAATAAATCAAAACGAATCCTAAATTCACTACAATATTATGAATGTCCGTCCGATGAGTTATTTTATTGTGTAGATACGGTGGTCCCAAAAGACTGAAAGGATTCGCTTGATGTCGCAATAAATTGTATCAAGATATTTTGAAACGGAGCAAAGTATTTGGCTTTCTGTACTTGTGAGACTCGTAATTTATTGCTCTGCATTATTTGCTAACAACATTTTAGTATTCGGAGAGTGGTTGAGATATTCGGTTGACCTTAATAATTATTTTTCATAATTAGCGGTTTATGCACGATGGGGTTGTAGCACACACATTACTTTTCCTGTTAGAACCTAGCTCAGGGAACATTTTTCAGGAAAATGGATTGGCCACTCAAAGCAAAATGCACACCGCCGCCGTGCTAATCGCGACATGCTAATGCGAGCGCTTCTTCGCCGTGCTCGCCTATGTCTCATTAATGTCGAACGCCACTTTGAACACTTGCTAACATTGTTAAATCACTGTGGCGAGTGATCATCCCCACAAATAATATTTGGAGAGTGTTGCTTTTGTATCCTATTCATGGCGATGCTTACTACGATCGTTTGTTACCTCATGAACGCCCCAATATATTTTACCACTATCCTTTTGAGTAAAACTGACTAATTAAATCCTTCACTTGTACAGTTCCAAACGGCGGTGAACAAAACTACAAACCAATTCAAGACATCAATCAAAACTGGAAACTGGAGGAAGAAAAGGAGAATCCAACGCACGTACAGAATAAAATGGCGCACGAACTGAAATTCTCCAAGCAGCATTTCGAGGAGCAACAGCCCACGGAGAACAAGCAAAACAAAATGGAAAAGCATAACCAGGATCATCCCCAATACCTGGTTGCAGAAATTGCCGAACGATTAGAGCTTCAAGACGGAGTATCTGAAGCACCCGGCGGGGCAATCCTGTCCTTAACATTAGGTGGTGGGAGATTTCTTTCGTTAAGTAACGTATTGAATAATTTTTTTTAGGTTTGATAATAACATGCCTCATGGCAATCTTGATTGGCTGTCGATTACGTGTTGTGCGGCGACGTATGAGAAGAGGAGGAAAATCGTACGCACACGACGCCGATTATTTGGTTAACGGAATGTATCTTTAATTCGTATTTAGGTTTTCTTATTTCCGAAGAGGTGAATAAAGCGTGAAGTTAAAAACGTTTTGAATGTAGAGAGTTTGAAGTAAGGACGGGCTTTAAATAGATTATTTTTTACAGCTTTTTTTTTTCAAATTATTCATATGAGCTAAGAAAAAGGAAGTAAGCTAAAAAGAATTGATTGACACATGAACGTTTTGAGATGCTTTTTTGAATTCAACAACCGGTTTGTTGCCTATCTGTAACGACAATGGTTCACAAACATAATCAATAGTTTCTGGTCTACCGAATTATTATTTACGTAATTTCTGGAGTGCTTATAAATCTTGAGAAAGCTGTCCGGATTGCGAAACGTCGACATAAAAGAAGTAAAATTTAAAATAATTTAACTGAAGCTTAGATCCCAACAAAATAATCTTGTGCTTATCTCATTCTGAGGCAATTGAAACCAGTTGCTTGGTTTGAGTTATTTATGTATTTTTAAGCGCAATTAGGAACAGATGCACCTACTAAAAACTGAGTTTTATATTTAAATACGTAAGCTAGAAATGTGAACAAACATGTTGAGTTATTAATCAAATGTAAATATTTTAACATTAATTTTTTTTAGTAGAAATATAACATATTTGCATTTTTTTAAAGTTAGGTATAAACGTTAAATTAAGAAACATTTGAGTTGTGACCAACTATAGTTCACGTTGATTGTAATTCTATGAAGCGTACTTCTGTTAAAGATTTAAAAATGTTAATATTTAAAAAATGAACTATGATCATTTCTGTACCAAGATCACGAATGAAAATAATTGATTGACATTTTTTGAATTATATGTATTGTATTGTGAGTTTCGTTATTGTAACTTTGCATTTTTTATTAATAAAGTTTGAAACGGTCGCGGATTTGATTTTGAAAACAAATCGAGTTATTGTTTGTTTAATTTGTTGATACCAAAGAAAAGAAATTTTACCAGGCGGAGAACGCCACTGGAAACGACCCGGCCCAGAGCATTTACGGTCTTTTGGAAGAATACTCAGAGTGACAGTTATAAAGATTTGAACTGCACTTGTAGCTGCAGCATTGTTGCTGCCATCATAAATCAGGCAGCTTTAAAATTTTTTGGGTTGTACTGTTTAGAATCCTGGAAAGAATTTGTCACACTCGAGTGCTCGAGATATTGTAAGTTTTAGAAAAAGGATCATTTTACGTCGCCAGTCGAAAGGAATTGCCATTTGGCTATTGTTTCGGAAAATGTTAAACCAAAGAACGCGACACATACAGCTGTCATATGAACACTTGCAGGGGGTTTTTGAAATTTGCTTCGGGGCATAGGGAGGAGTTTAATTTGTTACTTGCGAAGAGAAAATCAAAAACGGAAGACAGAAAGATTCTAATCGTTCGAACGAACAGTTGAATTTTAAACTCGAGAAGTTTTTTCTTCTGAGGGCTTTGCAGTTGTTTTCATATATTTTTCATAGTTAACTCATATTATTTCGGTACGGTCAAAAATACAGTGTATTAAAAAAAGGACTCGAATCGCGCCGCGAATTCGACGCCGCGAGTGGATATAAAAACAAGTGCGTGAGTGAGTGTGTGCGCGCTCATCGCGGAACGCGAGCAGGTAAATTTGCATTAATTTATATTTCTTTTCACATACTTGGTGGTAGAAATTGTTTAAGAATTATTTTTAATTGGCTCATTAATCGGTGACTAGAAAATTTGTAAGGTTCAATATTTGCGTTGCAAAACAATTTGAACTACCTATAAATAGACATCTTCTTAACAGAACTTCTCTCACGCCCTGGGTGTGGACTGAAGTGTTGTCTTTGCCGAAATGTTTGCAGCTTAATCAGAAGCAATCTGTCGAGAGACTGAAAATGCCATAACCGCAAAAGCGAAGTGCCGATAAAACAGTCATTTGGGTCCATTGCGCCAACAAATTATCTAGATACTAGGTTTAGCTGACCAGAAACGACGTAGAGGAATCTGAAAAAAGGCGTACACTGTACCACCCTCTAAGGCATTTGGACGTAGTTGACGAAAGATCCTACCCATTTGACCTCAAGTAATCAGGGTTACACATCACCTCCGACTGGGGTCCCTGAAAAACTAGCGGCAATTGCTGTTAATCATGTTACAGATTGATCGCCGAAGGCGGCATTTTGTATCACATACTTCTCCCGAGCATCTGATTAATCAATTAATTTTTAATCTATTAATTAAGTACACTGTGTCACACTGTGCGCTGGTTAATTGTCATTTGGATCCTTTGTGGAAACAAATTACTTCGATAATAGGTTTAGCCGACGAAAAACGACGTAGAGGGATCTGAAAAAAGGCATACAATGTACCACCCTCTAAGACACGTGGACGTAGTAGACAAAGATCTTACCCCGTGGCCTCAATTAATTAGGCTAATTATAGAGTTAGGGTAGCCCATCACCTCCGAAAGGAATCTCTTAAAAACTAGCGGCAGTTGCTGTTAATTATCTTGCAGATTGATCACCGAGGGCGCCTTTTGTATCAGATACTTCTCCGAACATCTGATTAATCAATTAATAATTTCCACTAATTAACTACACTGTAGACACACTGTGCGCTGGTTGATTACTCATAGCGTCTTCGAGTACTATCTAAGGTGGCAAACACGAGTACCAAGGCAAAGCTATTTTGAATAAAAACAATTAATTAAAATTAATTGTCTTTGCTGGTTAATTGGAAGCAATCTGTCGAGAGACTGAAAGTACCACAACCGCAAAAGCGGAGTGCCGATAAAACAGTCATTCGGGTCCTTTGCGGAAACAAATTAATTCGATAATAGGTTTAGCCGACGAAAAACAACGTAGAGGGATCTGAAAAAAGGCGTACATTGTACCACCCTCTAAGGCACATGGACGTAGTAGACAAAAACCCTACCCCGTGGCCTCAATTATGTAAATCTGTAAATTATGTATTTTAGATTATATTAGGCGGTTCAATAATTTCCACTCTAGGCTGCTTGTGGAAAAAACGTACTTTCTTTGAGTATACCTAAACTATACGTAAACGTAAAATGACAGCCAAACGATGAACTATTTCACCGCGTACGTTCAAATTCCATGGCCAGCAAGGAAAGGAAATTTCATCAATCGCATTTTATAGGTGCTGAAAAAAAGGCAGAAATAATTTGTAAAAGTATATTATATAATAAATTCATTATATGACACATTATTCAAAGTAAATGTATACTAATAATGCAATAACAACTTACATCGAAAATTCTTTGGAAAAAAAAACTAAGTAATATGCAATAAAAAATGGATACATTGATTGAAGAAAATGTAAACTGTAGTCAACAATCCATGAATTATTAGCAACTTGCTTACATTCTAAGACCTAACCCTAATATTCAGGTAAAATCTATTTTTTTATTTATAACAACTTTGATATCAATATGATACGATAATAACAGAATAAATTGCGTCACAACGTCAAAATCAATTGTCTTGTAACACAAACCGAATATACTAAATTAAAGGCACAATAGTTTTAGACGATCCCTCTCTGTAGGTAAACTAAACAGAATTTGTGGAGTTACATTGCGTTAGTATGTGACACTTTTGTTCTAATCTTTGGACATTAGCGACAAGGAAAGCGTTCTCGACGTACAGATCCTTGACGAGCAGATCCGTCCTCGCTAACCTTTCAAATTGTTCTGAGCAAAACCTGTTTTGACGTTCCAGTTTCTCCTGAGTGCTCTTAAGTAATAGCTGCAGTTCCGATTTTTCTAATCTCTGCTGTTGCCAATAATCTGCAAAAGTATTTATACTTTAAACCATATTAATTGTACCGTGTCTAATTAATGTTGGCAACACGCAATACAAGAGTGAGTGCACAGTTATCAATAACTGTCACTGTCATATGTCATATTATGTGATCATAAAAAAAATGTGATTGAGTGCACAAACATACCCTGCGCTTCAAGTTTTCAAACATGCTGCAATTGAAAAAATTTTAATTTCAAATCAAATTGTACTAAAATAACTAACGTAGTATGGCACACGTATGACTTTGGCCTAGCCGCGAACACTTTAAAACAAAAAAAAAAACTACGTGGTTAACAGTGTTGGTATTTAAACTAGAACTGGCAACACTGGCCTAAGCTTAAAATTGCAAAAGAAAACGTAAGTTGATGGTTCTTGTTGAAAACATAAACAAAGGACCATCGCTCGTTTAAGAAATGCAGGGAATAACGACGATTTGGACAGAAACAAAGTAAGTAGTATAAAAGAAGATACGAAATTCGATAGGAATTCGAATGCCTTTTATCATCATTGTGGTCAGTCATTTGTCACAAAATTAGCAAGACATCGTTTTTGGTAATTTGCGGAAAACGAAGAACAAATGAATAACGATCGAATTTTTGCCATTTTTGGACAAAACTTCTCTTTTTCTACATCGACCAATTTTGTTTCTGTCCAAATCGTTCACCAAAATTATTTTTGTTTCTCGCATTCATTAAATAATCGATCGTCTTTTGTTCTATTTTTGTATGAAGAAGAGAATCGAAATGCGAGCGTCTTTTGTCATCGTTTTTAATATTGCCTGTCATTTATCTTAAAATAATTAGCAACGGAAAAGCATTGTCTTTTACAATTTTTGGAAAAAACGAAAAACAAATGAATGACGATCGGATTCTTGCCATTTTTGGACAAAGAAAATACAATCGAAACTTCTCTTGTTTCGCCATCTCGTCGACCAGTTTTGTTTCTGTCCAAATCGTCGACCAAAATTATTTTTGTTTCTCGCATTCATTAAATAATTGATCATCTTTTGTTTTATTTTCGTATGAAGAAGAGAATCGAAATTCGAACGTCTCTTGTCATTGCCCTTGACATATCGTCTGTCATCTGTTATAAAATAATTAGCAACGGAAAGCATCGTTTCTGACAATTTTTGGAAAAAGAAAAACAAGTGAATGACGATCGGATTTTTGCCATTTTTTTGGACAAAAAAACAATCGAAACTTCTCTTTTTTTACCATCTCGTCGACCAATTTTGTTTCTGTCCAAATCGTCGACCAAAATTTTTGTTTGTCGCAATCATTAAACAATCGATCGTCTTTTGTTTTATTTTTGTATGAAGAAGAGAGTCGAAATTCGAACGTCTTGTGTCATCGCTCTTGTCATATTGTCTGTCATCTGTCATAAAATAATTTAGCAATGAAATAGCATTGTTTTTGACAATTTGTGGAGAAGACGAAAAACAAATGAATGACGATCGGATTTTTGTCATTTTTTGAACAAAGAAAAAACAATCGAAACTTCTCTTTTTTCTTCACCATCTCGTTGACCAATTTTGTTTCTGACCAAAATTTTTGTTTCTCGCATTCGTTAAACAATCGACCGTCTTTTGTTTTGTTATATATCTATAGGGAAAGGAACGAAATTCGATGGGAATTCGAATGTCTCTTGTCATCACTTGTGGTCAGTCATCTGTCACAAAATTAGCAATGAAAGAAACATCGTTTTTGGTAACTTGTGGAAAACGAAGAACAAATGAATGATGATCGGGTATTCGCCATTTTCTTGGACAAAAAAAATCATAATCGAAACTTGTCTTTGTTTACCATCGCATCGACCAATTTTGTTTCTGTCCAAATCGTCGACCAAAATTTTTGTTTCTTGCAATCATTAAATAATCGATCGTCTTTTGTTTTATTTTTGTATGAAGAAGAGACTCGAAATTCGAACGTCTTTTGTCATCGGTCTTAACACATTGTCTGTCATCTGTCATAAAACAATTAGCAACGGAAATGCATAATTTCTGTCGATTTGCGGAAAAACGAAAAACAAGTGAATGACGATCGGATTTTTGTTATTTTTTCACCATCTCGTCGACCAATTTTGTTTCTGACCAAAATTTTTGTTTATCGCATTCATTAAACAATCGATCGTCTTTTGTTTTATTTTTGTATGAAGAAGAGAGTCGAAATTCGAACGTCTTTTGTCACCGCTCTTAACATATTGTCTGTCGTCTGTCATAAAGTAATTAGCAACGGAAGAGCATTGTTTTTGACGACTTCATTAAACAATCGATCGTCTTTTGTTTTATTTTTGTATGAAGAAGATAGTCGACATTAGAACGTCTTTTGTCGTCGCTCTTAACATATTGTCTGTCATCTGTCATAAAATAATTAACGACAGAAAAGCATTGTTTTTGACAATTTGTGGAAAACACGATTGTTTAATGAATGCGAGAAACCAAAATGTTGGTCGACGATTTGGACAGAAACAAAATTAGTGGATGTGATGGTAGAGAAAAAGAATTATCGATTATCGTTTTTTTTTTTGGTCCAAAAAGATAACAGGAATCCGATCGGCATTTATTGGCTCTTGGTTTTTCACAAATTGCCAAAAAGCGTCGTTTTTTCGTTGCTAATTATTTTATGACAGATGACAGACAATAAGTTAACAGTGTTGACAAAAGAAAAATTTTCTTCATAAAGAAAATAACAAAACAGAATCAACTGCGAAATAAATTTAGAATAATCGCGATTTTTTCCTCGGAGACACAAAAAATAACTAAAGAAACAAAATGGATCCACAGTAAAAAAAAAGAAGATTCGATCTGATTGTTTTTCATTTGTTTTTCTATTTATTTTTTGACAGATGCCACCACAAAATAAAACAAAAAAAAACTGAAATAAGTATTTATGAGAATCATTATAATGGAGAAAAGCAGAAAGTCACCAAAGCTAGTGAGAAAATTGGCAGCATTGGTCATTATTGCACACCGACTTAATAAATTTCTTCTAATTTTTCGGCAGTCAGATCATAATATTATAAATCTTTTGCGCGGTTTAAAAATAACTAAATACTACCAACCGAGAATAGTAAAAGTCACCAAAAAATATGAAACATATTTCACCTGAAAATTTAAAAACGTGCCAAAATCTGGTAATAGTATCAAAAGTACTCTTAATGCAACCCTGTTGGCAATTATGTTAGCACAAAATAAACAAATAATTGGACAGCTGTCAGTGGTACAAACCTTAAGAAAAAAAATTGAAATCATAGCCTACTTTAATTAGGAATTTAATTTAATACACGGTAATGCAAAATACAGGAGGTTTGATAACGCCTGTTCAGAATTTCTTCTTCTCTCTCTTATTACACTTATTACACAGCGAGTTAATGGCTCAGTTCTCTGTAGGTAAACGCATCAATAATAATTTAGAGCTGTTTCGGCCCTATTTGGGGCCTCTTCAACAGAAGACCATCTCGAAAACTCAACGCAATTATTTAAATTAATTTACAATAAATTTGATTATGACGTGAGTCAAATTATCTGGAAATTGCTTTTAAGTTGGACGTACTTTTTCGCTCAGCCCTTCAATTGCATTATTATAGTGAGATTGATATACAGGGTGCAACTTAATAATTGCAAGAAAATTGAAGGGTTAATTCCTGAGCTGATTTCAAGTAAAAAAGTTCTTACTTTTTTGTTGAACGCTTCAATTTTGTGATTTTTTTTTTTGATTTAAGTTAAATACTAAAATATAGTAATATATTAAATAAAGAAGACTTACGTTGTAGTACTTGTTCAGCATGGTAATGTTGTTGCTTCAACACCAACTGCAAATGTCGGCACCTCTGTTCCAAGTGATGTAACTTGGCATTCAAATTGTGAATTGTACTAACAGTTACATTGACAGTATCTGCTTGATTCATGTTGTTCAAGTTATTTTGCGTGTTGTTTTCGTTGTTGTTTTTCTTGTACAGTTTTTGACCAAGCGAGTTTCGCTCGTGTTTCCTTGTGCGCTTAGGCCTCAGCGGAATTGTATTCTTTTGTGCACCGCTGCAAGTTGCCTCCGTTGGTATACAAGGTAAGTCATACAAGGATAAAGATTGTTTAATGTCATTTTGTGAGGTTTGGAATGATATATTGACGGGTAGGGATAATGTAGCGTTCGGTTCTTCCAACGAATTTTGTGCGTCAACTGTTACATTATCAACTGCAGAAAGAGAGTCCTTGTTCCATAAACTCTCGGAATTAACATAATCGCAAGCTGGGAGCACGTTATGATCTACTAAAGAACTGTGTTCAGATGTATTTGGAACCGTCAAAGTAAACGGCATTGTATCAGAGGGAAATAGATTAGTCGATTCTATGACGTGATTAGATAAATTATGTTTTTTATTTCTCATGTCGAACGAGACCATTTCTAAATAGTCTGTTTGAACGGAAATTTCTGTTGTTTGTTTTACTTTAACGGTAAGTTCTTCTAATTGTTCTTTTAGGTCGAGAATCTCGCGATCCTTCTCGTCCATTTGGAACTCCGCCAGTTCCTTATAGTCTTCGAATTCGTGTTCCAAATCCGTGAATTGCTCTTCCAGTTTACATTTTTCTTCTATGGGTGGGAGACGTTTGTCTTTCCTAACGAATTCTTCGTCAAACTCGGATATCTTCTGCATTAACTGCCCCAAATGTTCGCTGTACTGGTTCTGCTCCTGTTCGAAAACTTTTCTTTCTTCCTCCAAAGTCGAGGCCCAATATTTCTCGCACTTTTCGTACTCGTTCTCCAACATTTCCAGGCAGTTTTTCAATTCATCGCATTCTGTACTTAGTACTTTATTTAAAGCGGCGTACTGTTCTAATTTTTGCTGTACGTTTCGTTCGTTGTCGGCATCAGTTTCTGTGTTCGCGTCGTTCGTCTGTTTCTTTTCGGAAGCCACTACTTCTTTATCGATTTTCTCGATAAGTCGATTCAGTTTTTCGTTGATGTTCCTTATGACGTCGCAGTTTTGATTTGTGACTAATAACTTGCTAACGTTCGCCTTCACTTCACTTAAAATGTTCTTTACGTCTGCACCTTTTGCTGTCTGTTTTAGTGTCAACAACGCCGTGTCACCTTCCTAGTGAAATTACACGAAAAATAAATTTTTATCATGTAAATAGTAGTATAGGGTGTTATAAATTTCAATTGGATTTTTTATTTATAGGACATACGAGATGAAATTAGAAATACTCGGCTTGAATAACCCTGTATGTAATATACAGGGTCATCCGCTGTATTATTTCTATTTGAAACACATGCGTTGATTATTGAAATTTAAACACCCTGAGATGAAATTTGATATATTTCATCTCTCTTTGTAAAAAAGAAATATTTTAAGCTTCTCCATAAAAAAGGTCTAATTAAAAAACCACATATAGTCAAAACTTTATTAAACTCTCTGAAGACAATACAACATTAATGTGAGAAACATTAATATTAAAATTTTTTATAGAGAAGCTAAAGGAATGATAGCACCAGAGCAACAATAACAAAACAACACTAATTAGTCGGTAAAAACAATCTAATAGCCAAAGACACTCTTAACAACACAAAACCAGGCAAAAATTCCTTAGCTTCTCTAACATACAACAACAACGTAACTAACTATAATTATTTTAAAAAAAGCTCTAAGTGCAACCATTCCACAAAACAACAAACAATAAATTAGTAATAATAAACACTATAAAATAAAACTGGGAGATTAAAATTTAATTTACTACGAACTACTTAGAGAAAAACTGGATTGAAAAAGAAATTGAAAAAGAACACAGATGCAAAAAAGAACACTCTCAATGCAGCAAACTTACCGATTGCGGTGAAAAGCCAGAGGGGACCGGTATAGAGTGGTCGTTTAGTATTTGCTCTAAAACGGAGATTTTTGCTTGCAGACGCATGATTTCTTCATTTTCGTTGCACGAATTCGATAGGGACGAATCAACGCAGTCTAGCTCTGTTTCAAAGCCACTCTCGCTCGAGGTGAATGGGATTTCGAGGACCTCGTTGTTCTTATGGAATTTTCGCACTTTTCCCAATCGAGGACTTTCATCTCCTAGATAAAGAAAAAATCATTTAAATATAAAAAAAGAAACTAATTTTCAGTTTTTGTTGGTAATTTATTTGTATTGCAATCGAAAATGTGAAGTGTTTAAAAAGGTTGTTCGTGGAAAGCTGCCGCAGCTTGTACGAAAAGTTCAATTGTTTTAATAATCTTTAAATGGAATGCTTCTCTTTTATGCCAAATTCAAAAAGTCCCTAAAATAACTCTTGATGTTCACAGAAAGAGATTTTATAGAACATTATATTACAAAAATTTAAAACAACTCAAGATGGAGTGAAAAAATGAAATATTCCATTAAGAGTTAAAAACAATTGAAAATTAACGAAAGTTATTCAAATTGTTGCACCACTTTAGCTTCCTGTTACCAATAAAACTACTCAAAGATAAAAGAAAAAAAATCCTTATACAGGGTGTACTTAGGTATGTATAGAAAATACAGTGAAAAGCTCTAGGAAGCTACCAGTGGAACAAACTGGAGATGTCTGAATCAGCTGCGCTCATCTGATCAATATTGTAAGGTGATTGGTCACAATTGTATGTCACCGAACACCGAATTATTCATTAAAATCGCAGAAACTTTAGTGACAAACTTTGCAACATTGCCAAATATTAAAAAGAAACAATTGAATCCAAAAAAATTTTTGAACTGAACTCTGAAACAAAAACCTCTAGACCACGAGACGTAGTTTTATTACAGGGTGCACACTAATTCAACCAACTCAGGCTGTTTTCGAAAAGAAAAAGAAATGCTTATTCAGTTACATTTTTCAAATGTTTAAATAATTTCTTGATGGTGCTTCAATTGTCAGGTACGTTTATAAACCACTGATCTTTACTAAGCTAATACGTACGAGTTCAGGATTGCTTGTTTTGGTAAGAATAGTAATTTTCTTGATTTTTCAAAAGCCGAAATAAATGAAATTTTATCATTTATAAACCACCGTTCTCGTAGTACCAGGCGGTGAATGTCATGGATTTAACCCACCTTGTAAAGTTTAAAATAAAAGAGTTAGTTTCTCGCGAACAGCCTGTACATATAGATAGGTAACTATGGCAAGTGCGTTTTGATTTGTGCTCGACAATTAGCGTTGCTTTTCACATAATGAATTTTTTATCGAGTAATAAAATTATAATCATAATAAAATATATCAAAGAAACCAATCTTCTTAAGTAATGACAACGCCAAACTCCAAATTTAAAAATTAAACGAATATTATTTTTAGAAAACTTCGTTTCGAATGGAATTCGGAAAAAGAAAATGCGGGAGAATTTTTAGACGATAGTTCAGACGCCGAATTATTTGGAATGCCAAGAGCCTTAGGCGCCAGGTATAATTTTAGTAAATTCTTTCTCCGTCGCATTTCAGATTTATTAATTTTAAATTATCCAAGTACCTCATAGATCGTCACTTAATTCTAAAAGAAACAAATATTGAACTAGTACAATATTAAATATTTCTTTCATTAAATAAAATGTTACATCTTAACTTATTCTTTTATACAGGGTGACTGACAATTGTTCACAAAAGAAAAACACGTAAGAGAATGGATGTCACAGATTAGGCATTAGGTTACTCCAAAAGCAAGCAACGGCACTGCATACGGAATACGACGCCACGTTTTATAAACGCAGCAGCATAAAGTTCTATGATGATTATTTTATTGACTGCACACAATGGGACCTTGGCACACATCTCAATCTCGTTTTATTACACGTTTAACAGCTGGGAACGAAAATTGGAGTTACATGACATAATTATTAGTAATTTCCTTGGCGACAAGATCTAAACAATGGTCATTCACCCTGTATACATTATGACTATCGTTCCTTTTATGTGCGAACCTTTCAAGCTAAAAATTTTGCTAGACTTGCAACTAAATAATTATGTTGTGATATTATTTACGATGCAAGCGTTTAGTCTCACATTAAGATTTAATTAGTTATGCTTGATTAAGACAAAAGAGAAGAATGACAAAGATATGTTCTAATCGGAAACTTCCAGAGTGGAATAATTTAACATACGTCAGAATGTCCGGGTCAAAATGATAAGAGGTAGGGCGTTACGCATACCCATCCAATTCGGATAAAATGACATACGTCAAATTATATGACAGACAATCAGACTAGCAGTCACGTCAGCGGCCTCCAGCGCTGACCTTCGCAACTAAAACGGACCTTTACTTTTACCACCATCTTTGAAGTTCACGACCAGCATAACAATTTCTACATCAAGTATTTGTCACCACCAGAACCGCACTTTTGATTCAGTAAAGTTTTTGAAGTTCACGACCAACGTAACAACAATTTCTACATTAAGTGTTTGTCAACAGCTGAACAGCACTTTTGATTCAATAAAGTTGTTAACACTTAACATTAATCAAACTAAACACATACTTATAACTGAAAGAAACACACCAATTTGTTAAACTTAATAAACTGTTTGTTGTTAAATCGATGATTTCAAATCTATTTATAAGCACTTGCCTTTCTGTAGATTGCATCACGATTGATACAATACTAAAGGTCGAGGAAACTCATTGGCTTATCTGTTTAAAAAACTATTTAGCAAAAAGACCATGACGTACCTATGAACAAACTACTAACTTACGACGAGGAAATAATAATCTGATGAGTTCCGTTTATTCGTAATTCAAAATGTTACATGCAGAAATTATTTACTTCTCCACTTGTTGCAGATATACGTAAGTGAAACCTTATCGTTGTATGTGTGTACGTGTAGATCTTTTAGTACTTACATGATATTGAAAGAAATGCAGCACGGCTTGTACTTAAGCAAAACTTCTGCTGCTATAGAAAGTGTACATACTATTGTACTGCTGAATGCGCAACGAAATTTCACCTGAACAATTTTTATGTTTCATTTATAACACTTGAACCGACATCATTTCCGTCGTATGCTCTCTTAGTTCAGGAGAATAAACGACTGGATGCAAGAAACTAAAAAAATTCAACGTATGTACCACTAAACCGACTTATATTAAAGTGATAATTTATTTCACCTACTTGCCAAGGACTTGAATAACTGTATGAAGTTTCTCCTTTTGGTTCATTATAAAGATTAATGTTTCGTTTCCCTGTGAGTGCATTAAAATAAACAAAATACAATCAAATTTGATCTGCTTCATATCTGATATTTTTTTAAAGTTATTAACTTACGTTGCCATAAATTAAAATTAGTTACAGGGTGTTTCCTGTGGCTGCGTCAATTCAAAGTTATGTTTCCTTAAATGGAAAGTACTGTATACGGGGGTAAAGCTGAATTTATTGAGAATAAGAAAATCTAGTAGGCCGTGAAAAACAAAACATACTGTGTTATTTAGAGCAACTCTCTATCTGTTACTTGAAATTTAGTTGTTGAAGTTACGTTAGTTAGAACCCAAGTTACTAATTTTTTTAAAGTGATATTACAAGTAAAAAAATCGAATTAATCAGAGAGCATATTCGAATCATGTTTTATTATGATTTTAAAAAGGTTTAAGCGCTTATGAGTGCAAAAAAGTTTAGATTCGGCTTTTATTGAACAAGCACCTTCCTTGGCTACAATTTATCGATGGTATAAGGAATTTGAACGCGAAAGGAATTCTGTTCGGCATCAAAAAGGAGCAAGGGCCTTCTCCTACGGCTGTTACCGACAAAAACATTGTTGCTGTTAAAAAATTAATTGAAGAGGACAATAAAGCCACTTATGCAGTAATAGAGCATGAACTCAAGTTTAAAAAAAAACATTACACTTTCATTGTAAAATTCGAGCCACCCTTATAAATACACAGAGATTTAAAATCACCTAGATATCTTCAATATCTTGCTCTCACTGTAAGCTACCTAAGTAAATAATCAACAATACTCAAACAGTAATTCACATAACTACTAAAAATAAAAAAAACTTAAGATTTTTTTCTATGAAAAATCTGAAGGAATTTTGACCATATTGATAAAGAATAATAAAAATTCTGTCTCCCTAAATACTCGGATCATCCTTGATCCATTAATTCGTAAATCTTACCCCCTTCATGTAAAGGATAAAAATTTACATCAAAAGTTGAAATATAGGGTGTGTTCCACATTGAACCAAAACATATTGAACTTCAAAGAAATTTCAAAGACTTTGATTTATACCTTAAAACTAATTGAGCCAACTCAAAGCCTACTCATCCCCTCGCTAAAGTTACAATTAATGTCATTAACTTTATTAATATAAGCAAGCAAATAAAATAAGGAGTTGATAAAATTTTCCAACTTAAAGACCTCCCTATGAAAATTACTAATAAAATAATTTCCCATATCCCCTTCAGTATAATTAAACCTAAATCTCTAATACCCTGAAACCTAAAGTGATTATAATCCCCCTAAGAACATAAAAAATTAAACGAAAAGTATAGGAAACTGTTAACCCTGTAGATAAAAAATAAATTAAATAAGTATACAAACCTAAATTCTCCATAGAAATAACCTCTAAAATTAAATCCTTAGAATAAAACCCAGCCAAAAAGGGTTATCCACATAAGGACAAATTACAAATAATAAAAAAATACACACGTTAAAGGTATAAGATTAATTATACTTCCCATAAATCGAATATCCTGACAATTTCCAAGACTATGAATTATAGCCCCTGCACATATAAATAATAAAGCTTTAAATAAAGCATGAATAAGAAGGTGATAAAAAGCTAAAACATAACCCCCTATAGCTAAAATCCTTATTATTAAATCAAGTTAACTTAAAGTAGATAAAGCAATAATCTTTTTTAAATCATACTTATATCTAGCCCCAAGACCTGCTATAAATGTAGTCAACCTAGCAACAAACAATAGGATAATCTTAAGCCTTCCCCTATACAAAAGTTAAAACGAATCAATAAATAAACCCCGGCTGTTACAAGGGTAGATGAATGTACTAAAGAAGAAACAGGGGTTGGGGCGGCTATAGCAGCAGGCAGCCAAGATGAAAAGGAAATCTGCGCCTTTTTTGTTATTCCTGCTAATAATATTAAAAAGACAATAACCTCCATTTCTAACCTCCCCTTTATATAATCTAAAAAAAAGAAATAATTCCATCTCCCGTAATTTAATATCCAAGCAATCCTTATTAAAAAAGCAACATCCCCCAACCGATTAGTAAGTGCCGTAAGTATTCCAGCATTAAAAGACTTCACATTTTGGTAGTAAATTACCAAACAGTAGAAAACCAATCCTAAACCATCCCATCCCAAAAGGATCCTAATTAAATTTGGACTAAAAATCAAGAGTAATATTGAAGCAACAAATAAAATAAATCGATTAATTATTATATCACTCCCTATATACTCAAGACTATAAAAAATTACTATAGAAGAAATAAAAAGAACAAATCAAGCAAATAAAAAAGATATTCAATCCGAAAAAACTGATATTACAATTCTTCTTGAATTAACTCTTAATATCTCAATTTCCAAAATCATTATATAATCCAACCTTAAGTCAAACTTAAAAGTAAAAAACCCCATGAAATAAATTAAACACAAAGACACTATTTAAAGTACTTATACATCTTTGATCCCACAAATCAAAATTTTATTTAAACTATTTAAATAACTCCATAAAACTAGAAATTCCCCCTTTATAATCAAAATATTTAAGGGAAACCAATGTAAAAATAAAAGAAGATACTCCCGATGTTGAATTCTTGGCTTCCGGTTGGAACCGCGTGTCTCGGATTTCTTCACTGCCGACGTTTCGTTCTTCGTTGTAGAAGAACTTCTTCAGGGCTGCTGTTGGTGGTGATGCTGCTACTGCTGCTGCTATTGGTCTTGCGTTAGTCGTTGAACGCGAAGCAGCAGCAAGACCAACAGCAGCAGCAGTAGCAGCATCACCACCAACAGCAGCCCTGAAGAAGTTCTTCTGCAACGAAGAACGAAACGTCGGCAGTGAAGAAATTTCAAGAATGGACGACGGCCGCGGAAGCTTTCAAGTTAAATTAAGAATACTCCCGAACTCTCCCAAGATTAAAGCCCGTTTTAGATGGACGATAATTCTCTTGAGAATTCGCGACTGAATTCTATCTGTAAATTTTATAGACCGTGTAATACAGCTAAAGTTTTGTCGATAGATTTATCTCGATAAAATTGAGGAACAGCGCATGCGCCTGACTCAAATTATAGCTATAATTCGCATTCTAAGCATAATTATGGGAACAATTCTCGCTACAATTACCGACAGAATTCTGTCGCGAATTCTCTGTAGAATTATGTCCCATGTAAAACGGGCTTAAAAGAATATAAACTTCCAAATAATTTCCCATGCTGTCTATATCAATATAAATAAAGACATGAAGCAGCTCTAAAAAAAGAAATTAATGATAAAAAAATTATACAGAAAAACTTTCAAGAAATTAAGCTATTAATAAGAAAATTTCCTCTAATAAATTTAATGAAGGAGGAGCAGCTATATTAGAAGAACTCAGTAAAAATCATCATAAACTTATCCTAGGTATTAAATTAATTAACCCGTTATATAAATAAAGACTCCGTCTACCTAATCGCTCATAGGAAATATTAGCTAAACAAAACAACCCGGATGAATATAATCCATGGGCTACCATTTTGAAATAAAAATACTACCCTTACACACAAATAAAAAGTAAGAAATGAGACCCTTTAAAAAAAAAAGAAAAAATCTAATGAACCATACAAATTATAATAAAAAAAAAATAGTTACAGCTAAATGGTACACTGAAGTATTCAATAGAGTTCCTGACAAGGGAATTATGGTGCACCATGATAATGCATCGTCGCATATGGCAGCTTTAACTCTCCAGTTTTTGGCCGAAAAAAATACAAAAGTAATAAAACATCCGCCGTATTCACCTGTGCGACTTTTGACAATGTTTTGGGCCAAAAAAGAATTTGCGGGGTAGAAGGTTTTCGTCAGAAGAAGAGATTGATGCCGCAGTTCACGCTTATTTTGAAGGTTTTCTGAAAGATGATTGGTTGGGAGGTTTTAACAGCGGAAAGAAATAATGATCAAGTGTATCATTGCTGAAAGGAATTACTTCGAGCATATTTAAAATAAAATCCTACAAAATATTAACCGTGATTTTTATTCTCAATAAATTCAGCCTGACCCTCGTATTATGTTTTATTTCGATTCGCCTTTAAGAGTAGCTCAATTAATATAAGGGTATTATATGTCATGAGATTTTTGAAAACAGGCAGACTTGGCTTTGGAAACTTCAAAGAATGTTTAAAATAAATTTACTTATGACTTATGACTAAAGTCTCCAAATAAAAGGTCCCGGTTGTATATTACTCAATGTTCGCGCTGATGCGTTGTAAACCTCAATCGATCAACTGCCAAGTGTCTAGTACCATTTGCGGTATAAAGTGTTTTATTGAAACAAATGTTTCTTTTAAATTATATCGTATCGCCAAAAATACAGCAAATAACAAAATTAAATGTGACAATGTTGATCAAACTATTGTCTCTGTATGGAAGAAGTTTTGGAAACGCCTATGCATTTGTTGAAGACTTTATTTATGTAAGTTTGAATGAAAATTAAGAGAATACGTCTTAATTCCTTTTTCTATGGACATACTTGAATTATAAAGAGGGGGGGGGATATACAGGCAAGTTACTAAAAACGACTTAGAGGCAAATCTCATTACCTAACTTACAACTCTGACTAAAAAAAAATTAATGTGTAGCTGGTTTGAAGTCAATGCTCATTTTGACCTACGTTTTACTAAAACTTGTCCTAAATTCATGAAAAATTATTCTACTCTCCGAGAATAAACTCAAAAAAAAAAATGAAGCCAACAAAACCCCGCGATTCAAGGTTTTTAGAAATCGTAGAATTTTGAGAAACGCCCTGTAGCTCCTAAGCGGTACAAGGTATCGGTTTTCACCATTAACTTTGTCTTAAAAATCAAGCTTCAGGGACCGAGGTCAGTTTTTGTCTAACTCTTCTAAACATAGGTGTTTCCTATTAAAAGTGTCGAATTTGGCCCACCCTGTACAGGCCGGATAAAGACACGCTGTGTCGTGAAATCTAGTAGTTCGTGATTTCTAGTAAGTTATTATTAGATTTATTACGACCTACTAGATTTCACAAGACAGAGCCCTTATCCGGCCTGGATAGTATTTTATTTAAGAGCAAATTTTCACCATTTCAGCGGTAGCTAGTTACCCATACAAGAAACGCCATATACATATAAAGAAAGAAAACCTCTCAAAGAAACTATGATTGCGTAGGAAATTACAATATTTGCTGCGAACCGCGCGAACTTGACATTCATTGAAAATGACGTTCCGGATATAATCTGCTTCTAATATTTTAGGCAATCGGCGCCAGTGGAGAAACACTTGAACTAATAAATTCCGCAGGCCGGATAAAGGCGCACTGTCTCGTGAAATCTAGTAGGTCGTGAGATTTATTATTTTATTTAAAAAAAATCGTTTGGACCAAAGTTATTTATTCGTAAATCTCTTGCTTGATGAAGCATTTATGCGAAAGGAAATAACCGAAATATTAAAAGCGAGAAAAAAGCCAAAAAACAGGCCATAAAGACACTTTCGTGTTTGTTTGGTCTGCTTTACATACATACAGTTGCAATTGTTAAAAATTAAGTTGCTTAAGCTGCCTAATATCAGAATTTTATTGAGTAAGTCTATTGTTTTGTAAAACCTTGAAAAAGAAATTTAAAATTCTGAAAGTTCGGTAACAAATATTAAGTTTCAATTAAAATTTCCTAAAATTATCGCCTTAAGTAAGAACCAGTTTCATAATGGAATTTAAAGAAGACTTTAAAATTAAAGTCACATAAACATTAGTATATTACATATCGAGGTGGAAAGAGTTTCATTCCTGTCAAGAGATTAAGAAGTTAGCCGAGACACGAAGTGTTGAGGCTAACTTTATCTCGAGACAGAAATGAAACTTTCCACCGAGGTTTGTATACTATTTTATTTTCAACCATTACTATTCAACCTAATAATAATAAATAAGATCCTATTATTACCAGAAAAGAAAACCACCTCAAATTAATTAGCTAGAAGGCGTTTGCGTTGCCATGATGGGAAACATACCAAATAATTTATTTGTAAGCAAAAAAAAAATGTTAGATAGTGATTGTGAAAATGAGTTTACGTGCACTCCACCTGAGTTACGGGAGGCCGCAGAAAGAGCAGAAGAATGTTTGTTGCCCCAAAAAAGTAAGGCAAAGTACGAAACGGCTTATAATGTTTTCAAGAGCTGATGCAGCACAAAAGGTGTTCAAAGTGTAGGATCGGAAACGGTTTTACTTGCTTTAGCGAAATGGCTAAAATTAAGAAAGCCTCAACCTTATGGTCAATCTATTCGATGTTGCGAACAATGCTGACTCTTAAAGAAGAAAGAATTGATATATCGAAATTTGGAAAACTCATAGTGTTTTTAAAAAGGCAGAACGTTAGATACAAGGCAAAAAAGTCAAGTGTTTTTACAGCTCTTACTTTTGGAAATCAAAGAGCATCTAATCCAAATCAAATGAACATTTTAAATTAAGCGAACATATGGATAGCATAGTGAAATATTGTGTGTTTCAAATGCAAGTATAAATAATGTGTTTACTGGTCCACAAGATTGCAAGAAGCTATTTATTGTTTGAAGTAATAAACCAAAACACAATGTTTTTTCCTTACCTAATCCAAGGACGGTCAAATCTTTAGACGGTGAATCATCACTCCTACGTTTCGATCCATGTCCAACTCCTTCACAAATGACTGCGATGTTGTCATCCATAGAATTATCATTAGTAGAGACGGAAGTGTTTGAAATTTTCATACGAAGCACGGACATTTCAGCGTTCAAACTCTCAATCTCCGAAAGCATTTCATCATTCTTATCCCTCAACCTGGAATTTTCAATTTGAAGGGCGGAGAGTTTTCCTATTAAAGTTTCCATCTGCATCTGCTCGGTCTCTTGATGTTTCTGCTTCTCGCTCTCTAATATTCGCACTTGTTCATTGAGCACCTCCCTTACCTGCTCTAATTCCGAGACTTGCCCCGATAAATTTTGGTTTTCCTTCTCGACAGAGGCCAGGTATTTTTGTGCCAAATGCAAATCGTTATGCAGTTTCGCCTCTTCGTTCTCTAAATGCGCAATGCGTAACTTCAAATTTTGATTCAGCACTGCGAGTTGGTCTTTTTCGCTCGAGCAGTGTTCCGTTAGTTCTTTCAGGATTTCGGCGTGCCTCTGTTCGAGGAGTTTAACTTGATTTTGAGAGTGTCTCTCCATTTTCGCGTGATTATCATCGACCTCTTGGGCAAGCAAAGTTGCACGGTTGTTCGCTTCGGCCACATCACATTTTAGTTTCTCTCGTTCGGCCTGCATTTGCTCCATTATATTCTTCAAGCATCGTATTTCCGATTGGTACAACGAAAGAATCGCTTGCAGCAATGCGATATGCGGATTTGAAAAATCAGATCTGGCTTCGTTGATACCTTTGATTTCTTTTTCTAAAACCGATGCTAACTCTACAATGTCAATATCACTAGAAGTAAACCCTAAGTCGTTAAGTAAAAGTCTCGGTGAGGTAATACCAGCGGATTCCCACATTTCTACGACCGTATCAATGTTGATGTAGCCATTTCCTTTGGGGCCTAAGGTAACAAACTGGACACTTTTTGAATTTAAGAAAACGGAATCACTCGACAAGCAGGATAAGTTCAAACTTAATGTGTCTTCTGTGTTGGTTGGGGTTGAAGTCAACACATCGACCCATGCTTCATCTTGCTGTAGCGCTTCGAGTAGTTCTTGGAAACTGATTTTGTGCTCGAAATCCCCAATTAGTTTATCGGATAGCTGGCGAAGAACTCCGTTTGCTAATTTACGTAGGCCGATTGCGTCGCAAACCAAAATTAACTCTGTTTGATTTAGAAACCCGTCTTCGCCGACGCCTAATTTTTTCCAAGCTTCTCTCAGCATGCTCTCCGTGCACACAAACTCGTGATTGTTGGCGAAGTTATTGGAAGTAACGAAGGTATCTTCGGGCCTGTGGTTTTCAAATAAGTGATTACCAGGAAATGATGTGCACCTTTTTAAATTGGTATTCGTTTTACGCTTCTTTGAATACATTACGTCACTCTGCGAATTGGATCTTTGTACTGAGACACTGTGGACTGTTTTATTTACATACTTTACGTCGTTCCTTTCTTTAATAGGCGATATCTCGTCGTTTCTCGGCCTGGAACGTCTACCGTATTTCTTGGAGCCGTAGACAAATTTCGGTGACACTTCTCTTTCTGGGGAACCGTCGAATTCGCTCGCGTTATCGTTTGTGTTTTGAATGTTACCCAGTAAAGCTAAGAGTGCCTCCTTGAATTCAACGAATGTCGCTCTCGTGTGTTTCTTATCGTTCAGCAAACATTGAATGAGATCATTACCACGCTCTTCCAGTTGTAAGGTTTGGCAGAGCTGCATTAATCCATCTCGATCTAGGCTACCCCTGTTTTCGTAATCGTAACTATCAAACACTTTTAGCAACTGCTGTTCATAGGGATCCAGTGATTTGTGCTCCATCATTTTCCGGTTGTTTATTTCGAGCTGAAAGAAAGAAGAAAAAAATTATTAACGTGGAATTCATGGCATGTGTCATGAATATTAATATCACAGTTGTTGCATTTTCTAACGCGTAAATTGTGAGGTGCGTGCGTTAATGCTAATGCTGTTTGGGTTTGAATTAATTAGAAATTACCTAATCATTTGCACAAGCGAAACTGAAATGCTAAGCGTGAAAAAATCATAACGGGAACATTTACTTAGCACGAGACGTCACAAATGTCACAACCACAACAAAAACTAGGTCGAAATTCAATCCATCACCAAATACCAAGTTAGATAGATGTCAGAGTTGGAAGAGTTTTTAATAAAATCTATAAAGTTAACTGCATTACACGTGTAACGTTTCCTAACTTTGCCATTACTGTCAGTTATACTATTACTAAAGAATTCATCTAAATGTTGAAAGATGGCACTAGGATCGCCAATACTGTGAAGTGTTGTGGAGGTATTTTGTTATATACTTTATAATTATAAATTAAGAAAGTTTTAATATGACAAATTTTTATTATCTTCTCATACAACTGTTTTTTTGTAAAGATACCACAATAGTGTTGCCCAGTGTTGCCAACCGGTAGGAGTGAAATATCGCCACAATCTGAAACGAAAGTCGCTGATTTCGTTACCAAAACCTAAGAAAGTCGCCAAATGGTCGCCACTTGACTTAAATAATAAAATTTCACAAATAACGGTTTTTAACAATTTCTTTACAGGTGTATTAGTTTCTAAATATTTGACGTATTTAATATTAAATAAAATTCAGTAACAAATAATACATTTATCAAATTGAAATTCTACTTTCGGCTAATGGGAAGCACGAAATTGTTTCTGTTTTGATTGACGGTTTGCTTTTTCTAAAACCTTCAGGGGTCACGATTTAAAATGGGCATCCTGTATAATACGAATACGCTCCACAATTTCCCAAAGTTTCTATTAAAATGACCCTTGCGTATGTTTTTGAAATTATCGATTGCGTTATTCAACAACGCCATCTGTTGACATTTCCCGGTAGTCTTCTTTTCATTTGTTTCTATGGGGGTGATTCAGTGGTTTTTGACAAATTGAAAAACCACCATTGATCGAGTTTCGACTGACAATCATTTCTGAACAGTGACAAGAAAAGATTGGACACTCAACAGTGCCATCTGTCGAAAGCTGTCAAAAGTTTTTTTTTCGTTTCTTTTAATGCTGAATTGTTTTGTAAAATCGATAGTCTTTTGTTCTTATTGGTTTTTAAATATTAATAAATCAAAAATTCGCTTGTTTTTTTGTTTTTGTTATTATAATTTTTGAATTTGATTATTTTTGAATTTTTATTATTTTGTTTTCATTGTTTTCTCACCATTCTTTCCAATATTAAAAAAAAATTATCATAATCTAGTGAATTGCGCTGAAAAACCGACCGTTTGTTTCCGTTTTCTTCAACTTTAATGTATTTCTTACGACTTTTCTACTTTTTTTTAATTTGTTTTTTTATTTATAACCCACCCAATTTTGAACTAATTTTAGATTCTTAAAAAAATAGCTACTTTTGGTTCATTCCGCGGCAAGCGCCGCTACGTCGCTGAAGGCTTAATAGTGTCGCTATTGTAGCGACAAATCGCTACGATTGGCAACACTGGTGTTGCCAGACGATCAAAATTTAAGTCAACCAACGTGCTAAAAATTAACAGGAGGACACTCAAAGACCATTTTGCGTCCTAGAAATTGCGCAAGAAATTGAACAATTTCCAAGTAAAGAAATAATAGATTTTTCGTCAACAAAATCGTGATCCAAATTACATACATAAATTGTAAAACGTTTCCCTTCACTTCTAATTTTAGCTGGGTTACTTTTCTAATCTGTTTTGTTGATCTGTCTGATTTGAACTGTCAGAATTTGGCACAATGACATCAAATCAATAGCATTTTCGACTGATTGCTCTAGAACAATCTCAAATTATTTCCGTTTTGTTTTAACCTCATCTAATAACATAGGATAGAGATACTCTCAGAGCGCTCTGGAATACTCAATCGAAAACGCTATAAATTAAAGAAACGTTCGATGAACTAAATGCATATATGCTTGTTTAGTTGCGTCGCCAACTCTAATTCATTTTTTATTTGATCACATTTAAATTATCTCAAAAGGACACTAAAAATGGCACAAATGCTCAACGTTTCACTATCGCTTGACAGCTTCGTCAGGATAAGAATCTACCTTAATTACTTTTTATAAAGTACATGAGTAACTAAAGTTACACGATTTGGTAACGTTTACCGTTGAAACCTGGCTTCTTTTAATTCCCGTATCTTGCAAATGGGACTTTTATTTTTAGGTTATGTTGGTTTCAATTTTGTGCTGTTATTTTGGATCATTACCTACTGTGGGCTGTGTTTGAGAACTACACACTGGGGCTCTAGTTGGGCGCATATTGCATCTTTGTCACGCACAATTTTTAACTTATTTTACATCTCACTCATCAATTGCTTGTGTTTACATTATTTCCATGACAACGATCGCATTTTTCCCGCTCTACTTAAAAGTGGATTGTGAAAAGTGCGTCCGTTGTCATGGTAATAATGTAAACACAAAACGACTTGCAAGAGATGAGTGAGATGTAAAATAAGTTACAAACCGTGAGTGACAAAGAAGCGATACACGCCTAACTTCAGCGTTCTAGGGTGTAGTTTTTGAACACAGCCCAGCTTCAAGCTTTTCCAACATTATATTGAATGCATTATTTCTAAATGTGGTTCTTTGTTTCGTAGTGAATTTCAGGGTCATTTTTGAAAATTGCATTTTGTAATTGATAAGTAAATTGTGACAAATGATAATTTGATTAACAAAACTTAAATGCCAATATCAAATCGCTTTTCTAAAACAACATAAGAACAAGAAAATCACGTTTAATAACTCATTACAAAAGTGAACGGAATTTAGGACAGACATTTTTGAAATTTCCTAACATTAAGGTAAAGGTACCAATCTCAGAGATTTGACAGGTATTATAGAAAAAGTCGGAATATAGCGAAGAAATGTTGGTACATATAAAAAGTAGTTAACTTATTGAACAATAAAAGTAAAAAAAAACATTAATTCATAATTGTTTAAAAAGTGAAGGGCGTGGAATGTCAGTGAATTTTGGGGAATTTCGTATTAGATCAGTGGCAACACTGGCAACGCTATATATGTTTTGTTATTTGTCAAATGCATGCTTTTAGGTTAAGTTTAATGTCTATGTGTTTCGCATGCATATATAGTAAAAGAGTTAATAAGTAATAATGTCTGATTCTTCGAGCGATAAGGTATTTACTAATTTAGGAAGTGATATTATTCTACGAATTTAAATAATCAGAGAAGGAAGGTATCAACGAAACGGTGTACAACAATGTTATTGTTAAAATTCAATCAACATTATTATTTTTACAAAAACCCAACCGCTCACATTATCATCAAATTATCATAAAAATGAGCAACTATTATTTATTACATAACTTTCGTGATACTTTTACAATTGAGGTTTGCTATACACTGACAGCTTTCTCAAATTGTTTCATAAACTTTCATTAACTATAAAAATATCTATTTATTGTAAAGGAAACTTTGATTCACTCTTTTTTTTATACAGGTGTCCAATTTGAACCGTACACCCTTGCTAGCTTTTTCATTTTTGAAGATAGAAACTCGGTTACTTAAATTAGCAAAGATTCTCCTAATTTTCGCGCTGATTCTGAATATTTAATTAAAAAAAAAAACAATTGCACTGCTGGTTGTCAAAATATTTGTGCAACCGGATTATTTTCTTTCTTGAACAGCAATGTAGTAATTTTTGTAATTCATTGGGAGATTTTCTTTCTCTTTACAATGATGTTAAAATTTCTTAAATTTGCTTAAAATATAACGAGATTATCTTTAATTATTATATTTTCTTTTTAATAAAAAAAATCGTTTCCAAAGAAGTAGGCCATGGCCAGGTTAATGTATAAAATCAAGTTGCCTAAATAACTGATATCTATCAAATGTACATGTAAACAAAAAATAAATGAAAGAAATCAATTTATTTTGAATTTAACATGCAGATGCGTTCTTTGTCAATAAAAATTTTCATAAAAATCGATAAAAGAAACCGTCCCATTTGTAGCACACTTTTTGAAAGACACTGTATATCAATACACGAATAAAAATTTTTTTTCTTGCAGGGAACAATATTTTTTGGGCATGATTTATCAAAAATCCCATGCTTCCGAAATAGTTACTTGTATGGCATATCCTCTGGCCTGGGAGTTGGACTTATATACTTCATGTTCACAAGTAAACCGCTAATGGCGACCCACAGTGCAATGGCAACATTTACGGTTGTGACGTTGGCGTATTGGGTCCAGTGTAGATATCAATATTCCAAGACAAAATTTGAAATGCAAAGGCTTCAGGAATTATTAAGAAACCACGCCATGTATGAAGGAACTGAAGTTGAAAAGGAATTGGACGCACAGTTTAATAATAAACCCGTCGATGTATAATTTTGATTTGTAATATTAGTAATACATTATTGTTAATTTATTATTTATTAAATGTTTTTTTTTCTATAATCCTTATTAAGGATTATTAGGTTTCCAAAAATAATGAAAAATTTACCCCAAAGTGACGACACGTCTCTGGTTAAGAAAAAACAATAGATGAGCGAAATAAATACAATCATAAAAGTGTTTTATAGTTTTATGATTGGTACGGCGCGGCGTCAGGCGTGAACTTACCTTTAAATGGAATTGACATGATGAGCTGAAATATGAATTCCAAAGTATTTACATGACAAATGCATGCAAATCACATGAAGTGATTTACTTCATTTCGTCAAAGTGTATAAAATAAGGATAACAACACGTGTTTTGACAGGTAAACAAATAAATCACTACAACACGAAAATGATTCAAATCTCCGTGTTAAGAATTCCTAGTATTTTTTAATTTTAATTTCAATTATATTGTAAATAAAATTCATTCTCACGGGAAACGTGTTCGTCAAAAATATTTCGGCACCTTTTTATGGCCCAATATTATTAATCACTTTTTCCTTGCATTTTAATCAGTCGGCTTTCTTTATATCCTTTACTTAGTTTATCTCTAATGTTTGAATAATAGTAGGCTTTGCTGATAATAAAGAAAAGATGATGGCAACCAAAATTTTAAACTTTATAATCAGTAAATACATTCGTAATCTGTTTGGTTTGTTAATTAATATAATTTCGTTTTGTGTGCGCCGTTCTATGACAAACAAATTCTATTATTTTAAAGACGATTTATTAATACAAATTTATACAAAGTCTAACAAAATTTATACGTGCGTTCGGTGTGTTATTTTTTAAATCGACGGAATTACCTGTCGTAAATTATTGTTCGCTTCGTTGTAAATGTTTCACTTTTGTACATTTTTGAAAACACAATTGATTTTAATTAATCATATGCGCGTCATTAAATAAGTGCACATCATTAACCCCGTGACGTCAGAAGCGGAGCCCGGCCGTGTGTTCCAGGAACGCCAGGTAATTAAGGACATATATAAAGCGTGCCAGGACGGCACTGTACCAGAGCTTGTCCAACGTTGTTGCCAAAAGGTCAAACTGGACGAAAGCTGAGCTAGTATTGCTACTGATAGGTCAGTCGCTCTAACGTCGCCACCGGGAGATCAGCCAGGGAAGAGTATGGGCACTGCACGCAACAGACCCAGGCGTCTCTCCAGAAGCGGATTGCATCACGGAGCCAACACGACGGATATCAAGTTGCCGCGCCGGGAACTATACCGGGAGGCATTCAACGAGATTAGGACGGCGTACGACATTCCAATAGCTTTGTCACTATTGCTGTCGTCACCTTCGCAGGCATCTTTGGTTTAGAGGTTTAGAGAATCTTCGAAAGACACCTCCAGATATGTCAGCCCTGGAGGCATATTGGATTCACCTCGGCATCTCTGCTCAAGGCACCTACCAACTAAACTCCTTTCCTCTTTCGTCGTTCTATGCAGGGAGCATCGTCTCTCGGTATTTTTTCCCCTGCGCCTGTTGCCCCATACCTCCTTTTCTTCCTCTTCGTAGTCCTCTTCCTCATCCTCCTCTTCGCAATCCTCCGCCTCTTCTTCGTCTTCGCAATCCTCTTCCTCATCATGGTCCTCCAGTTCCTTCTTCGTTCGTCCTCTTATCCTATCTCTCTCCTTGTTCTTCCTTTCTCGGTCTCTCCTATCGCTTTTCCTTTTATCCTCCTCATTCTCTCTGTCTCCCTAGCTCCTTCTCTTCCCTACATTTCGCCACCATTATGGCCCTCAGCATGTCGGTTATGTGCGTCCATCCTTTGCCGTTGTTGAAAGGTCAGACTGGACGAAAGCCGACGGAAATTAAGTCGCCGCCGTCGGGCTCTATACCGGAAGGCAATCAACGAGATCAGGATGGCGTACAACATTCCAAGAGCTTTGTTACTATTGCCGTCGTCACCTTCGCGGGCATCTACCGTAACGGGATTGGACAAGACTAGGGCGTTGCAAAATCGGAAACGACGCCCGCCTACTTCGCCACAACACCCAGAATGGAAGCGATTCATCTTAGCCTAATACTACACTCCGGGAACCTTGCACCAACCAACTTACTGGTTGATTCCGCTGGACATTCCCGCAGCGGAATATCACCACGTACAACGGAGGATCGTTTAAGGACCTATATAAAGCGAGTATGGGAACCGCACGCCATAGACCCAGTCGTCTTTCTAGAAGCGGATTGCATCAGGGAACCAACACGACGGATATCAAGTTGCCGCGCCGAGCATTATACGGGAGGCATTCAACGAGATCAGGACGGCGTACGATATTCCAATAGCTTGTCACCAATGCCGTCGTCACCTTCGCGGGCATCTTTTTTTTTTGAGGTTTAAAGAATCTTTAAAAGACACCTTCGGATCGTCAGTCCCGGAGGCGTGTTGGATTCACCTCGGCACCTCTGCTCGAGGCGCCTACCAACTAAACTCCTTTCCTCTTTCGTCGTCCTGCGCAGGAAGCACCGCCTCTTGGTATTTCCTCCCCTGCGCCTGTTGCCCCATACTTCCTCTTCTTCCTCTTCGCAGTCCTCTTCCTTCTTCATCTTTCTCCTCTTCCTTCTTCGTGCCTCTTCTTATCCTCTCTCTCCTTGTTCTTTCCTTCTCCGCCCCTCCTATCGCTTTTCCTTTTATTCTCCTCATTCTCTCTGTCTCTCTAACTCCTTCTCTTCTCTACATTTTGCCACCATTATGGCCCTCAGCATGTCGGTTATGTGTCTCCATCCTTTGCCGTCTCTTGCCATGATTTCGGAAACATTTTCCTTGTCTATTCTGACCCCGACAAACATTTCCGCTTTCAATCTCTTCTCTGTCCACCTGACGCAGTCGAATAAGGTATTCTCGGGGGTATCGTAATTTACCCCACAGTACCAGCATTCGGCCGTGTCCCTCTTCTTTATCTCCTTCAAGTAGCTACCGAAGGCTTCGTGACCAGTCAGCGCCTGCGTTGTGTAATAATCCTCCCCTTCAGGTCTTTCACATCATCTTCCCACGTTCCGTATGAATACCTTGGCCCATCTATTGTAATCTCTCGGCCCATCTATTGTAATTCCTCCATCGGGCCTGCCACGCTGTATACAGTTCTTGCCTGGCCAAGGTATGTACGTGATGCCCTTCCTTGTGGATTCTCGATCTTTCGGCGTTCTGTAACCTGGTGGAGGGAATTCCGGTGATCATCAGGACGGCCTCTGTCGAAACTGTCCTGTACGCAGACGCTACCCCGGTAACCTGTTGACCCTCTCTAGTATTAATTCATACTGCTGCTATATCATTGCCTCTTCCTAGATGGGCGCGGCGTAATCGCTGTTGCTGAAAGGTCAGACTGGACGAAAGCCGACGGAAATCAAGTCGCCGCCGTCGGGCTCTATACCGGGAGGCATTCAACGAGATCAGGAGGGTTTACGAGATTTCAAGAGCTTTGTCAACGTTGCCGTCGTCACTTCCGCAGGCATCTACGGTAGCGGGATCGGACCAGACTAGGCTGTTGCAAAATCGGAAACGACGCCCACCTACTTCGCCATGACGCCCAGGATGGAAGCGATTCATCTTAGCCGAGTCAACTAATACTCCACCCGGGAACCTTGCACCGACCAACTTACCGGTTGATTCCGCTGGACATTCCCGCAGCGGAATATCACCATAGCTTGTCCAACGCTGTTGCCGAAGGGTCAGACTGGATGAAACCTCAGTTAGCACTACTACCGAAAGGTCAGTTCCAATCGCTTATACGTCGCCACCAAGAGACCAGCCAGGGAAGAGTATGGGCATCGCAGGCCGTAGACCCAGTCGTCTCCCCAGAAGCGGATTGCACCACGGAGCCAACACGACGGAAATCAAGTTGCCGCGCCGGGCACTATACCGGGAGACGTTCAACGAGATCAGGACGGCGTACGACTTTCCAAGAGCTTTGTCACCATTGCCGCCGTCTCCTTCGCGTACATCGGAAACGACAAATCATATTATTTTCGAATACAAAAATGTAATACACAACAGAATAACAGAGTGCAAAAAAGTCATAACTTATAGCGTTTTCGATTGACTTGGACTGGTTGCACTCAGAGTATTTGCATCTTGTTTCAACCTCATGTAATAAAACGAGATGAAGATACTTTGAGTGCACATTAATGCAGTCAATCGAAAACGCTGTTATTTATCAGCTCCAAAACGGATTAAAATGACATGAGTATTTAAATCATGAACCTCAGTTATCTGTTATTTATAAGTACTTTGGGTACTCCATCGAATTTCAAAGCTAAATATTTTTTTTTTGCGTTAGTACTTTTAAATAAATTTCCGCCATGTGCGAATAATACAAAATAGTTTAGTGAATGTGGCAACAAAGTATTTTTTTGCTTCAGTTAATAACACGATAACAGAGGTCAATTTACAAGAACATAAACACATACGTTGCTCTCAGTCGTCGCCAAGTATTATTTGTGTGAAGTGTGCGTTACGCGGAACACTGATTTGAATGTGATTGCAAAATGATCCCCGAAGAGCCGTCCGTCTTGATATTTTTCGTTAATGGTAAAAAGGTATTAATCGTTTTGTTATTACCGATGAGTATGCTTACTGCGCTTCGTAAATCATATTCATACTGTGTTCTTATTTTGCCAGCGACCTTGTAATTAATCACGTGCTTAGAAAAGTAAATTCAATAAGAAAGAATTGGTTACGAGTGGGAAAGGAAAACATGTATACTTTGACTTATATTCGTACGAGTAGTGATTCTGGTTGGTCCTAAACATAAAAATACTTATATGTACATATTTCTAAAAATATCAGAAAATAAAGATCAGTTTTTTTTTTTGTAAAAATAATGTCTCAAGTGTGTCAAAACAAAAAAAAATATTTAGAGTTTTTTGGATGTGAAAACATGATTAAATGTTGCGTGCTTTTTATTTGTCTGTTTAAAACATAGAACGTTTGCTCAAAAACATTATTGCAAACAATTATCTGACATCAGTGCTGCTCGCGATAACAACAGATGGATAGCAATTTTAATTTGCACATTTGTGCATTATGAGAACTGATAAATACTTGATATTTCGCTTGATTTATTTTTGGAACTTATTTATGAGGAATATTTTCTTACAATTAGTTAATAAGTGTTATGTTGTCGATAAATAATCTGTATATTACTTAAGTATGTAGTCAATTTTTTACTTCAAGTTATGATAAAATTACAATTGCATTATAAATTTTGAAATACTTTAATATAAACATTTACATACGTTGAATGAGATATGAATCTATTTCAAAAATAATTCATTTCGAAAGAGGAAAATAACTAAATAATAACAACGTCATTTTGTTGAAATTTTTTTATCCAGCACGAGCAAAACAGTAATTCACCTCTTGGAAGTCAAAGAAAAAAATATGAATTTGTATCTTTGTACTATTTATTACATTGTACTTTACGTATTAACTTTTGGTTGGCTAGAAATTTTGCACTAAAGTATTGTTTAAATACAAATATAAATTTGAAAACAATATATAGGGTGACTGTGATAGTTGTGCAAAGCTTGAAACTTGTAATACCCTGTTACATAAGTTTTAGGAAAAATATAGAAGGGTCTTATTTTAAATTTAAGAGAACTTTATTAAGTAAACATAACATAACAATCATCAATAAATCTTAGACTTTAACACCTGGTTGCTATATTGCTGCTAGGGGGTCTCGATCTTCAATAAGACGTAATTTTTGTCTTACATGTTGCATTAGTGTTTGGACACTTTCTAAGTTTACTTCTCTAATTTTTTGAAGAATTCTTTACCGCAATTGTTGTTAATTTTGGGCTTCCCAATCATACATAATAATAATACACCTTTCTTGCCAATAGAGCCCAAAAATTTTCAATTGGCCTTGCCTGGGGGACATTTGGAGGGTTATCATTTCTGGGGGCATATGGCACATGGTGGGCTAACCAGTTTAGCGTATCTCTGGCATGTTGCAAGGTCAGGTCAAAATATGTAATCATCATTAGCATGATGCTGATTAATAAAAATAATCAATTTTGATAGGATGTATACTTCAGCATTCACTGCCTGGCCTCTTACATGACCTACATAGGGCCTAGATATGCCCGCCTTAGAAATGGCGCACCACACCAAAATTTGGACAGAAAATTTTGCTTTCTTTTTGTATGCGTTTTTCGTTGCGTTACATGATATTTATTTCTCGCTTGTTCAGTAATTCTTCTAATAGCTTATTAAAGAGACGACATAATCAACACACTTAGTCATAATTTGTATTTTAAACACAAACTTTTAACTTATTTAATTAAAAAGTTTGTAGTTCACTTTGTTCATATCATGGTGTTTGTGCAGCTTATGAAAAAATAAATTGCAGTTTTCTTAAGGAAGTAGGTACAATGTGACAAGCATTGTTGTATGAAATTAAATTTAGCAGATCGTAATTTAAGAATTGAAACTGTACGTCTACGGTTAGCAATACGCGAAATAAAAAAAATTCACAGTACAGCACAAAATGCATATCAAAGGTGTTGTCATACCTGTGCATTCATTATGGCCTTAGAATTTTAGTAAAGTTCACTTCTTGTTCTTGGCACTGATATTTGTCATTACAATAAATGTTCAAAATGTTGTCCTGCGGTATTAACACATAATTCAGCACGTCGTATCCAGTTATTTGTTACTATTGGAAAATTATTTCGAAGTTATGTACACAGATATTTACACGAATTAAACTAACATAAAACAAACTACACACTACGTAAATTTGATAAATAATACTAAGCCTGTTAATGTTTTTAAAAATTTATTTTAACCTCAGTCTTTTATAAAATACAAATGCACTGGCTCGGACAGTATTTTCTCAAAAACTATTATTCAGCACTTCGTCTTTCGCTTTAACTCCCTCCCTAAGGTAAGAATCTGTGAATTTATGACAGCATAATAATAATAAGAACAAACAATAAAGTACGAGGAACGAAACTGAGCCAGCTGAATTTTATTTTATAACAGTGCAATTGTTATTAATAAATCGCCAAGGTGAATGAAGGTAAACGTTTCTAAAAATTCCGAGTTATTTTAAATCAGAATCAAATTTTCATCACGAAAACTAATTGAGCCACTCGTTTCTTGGATTTAATTAATATTTATCAACATTTTTAGTAAACATTTATTTTCGTCTCATTAACATTAACACTTATTAACATAACATTTTGCAGTTTACAGTGTTAAGGTCGATGTACTGTCATGAAAATAAAACAAATAAGACTGAAGTGCATAATTGTGCTACGAATTCAGTTTGCCAAACGCTCTTGCTCGGACTGAATTTTCTCAAAAACTATTATTCAACACTTCGTCTTTCATTCTAACCCCCTCCCTAATGTAAGCATCTGTGAATTTATGACAGCATGATAATAATAATAAAAACAAACAATAAAGTACGAGGAACGAAACTGATCCAGCTGAATTTTATTTTATGACAGCGCAATTATTACCAATAAATCGCCAAGGCGAATATAGGTAAACGTTCCTGAAAATTTCGAATTATTTTAAACCAGAATCAAATTTTCATCACGAAAACTAATTGAGCCACTCGTTTCTTGGATTTAATTAATATTTATCAACATTTTTAGTAAATATTTATTTTCGTCTTATTAATGAACATAAACATAACATTTTACAGTTTACAGTGTTAACGTCGATGTATTGTCATGAAAATGAAACAAATAAGACTGAAGGCATAATTGTGCTACGTTTGCTTTTAAATTTTATTTTGAATAAATAAGTATAAATTATGTAGTAATAAGTAATGGCAATTGTCGTAGGAAACCTCTCGACAGCGCGCGTGAAGACGTTTTTATTTAAAATCCTGGCGAAGGACAAACATGACTTAGCCCAACAGACACATCTCGGCGTTTATTCGTTTATGGCCACAAAAAAACACAAATTCTGCACAACTGAGACATTTAAATCCATTGAAATCGCCAGCCAGCGTTACTAAAACAATTTCTTAGAAAACGAAAACTGATTTTTATCGGAGATATTATTTACTTTTTTCTTATTGTTGTATGACAAATTTTGCTTCTTTTTTTGACTACTATCCGTGGTTTCAATTAAAGACATAGTTTTGAGACACGCAGTATATACGTACACTAGTGGACAATGAAATCAGGGCAAAAATTTAACATGTTGTGTATGGGAAGACAGGTTTTTATTTCTGTCAAAATATGTAAGAATTACTAATGACATTTTGTATAAGAAGTAAACGTCAAAAATATCAAAGTAAGGTTTACATTACGCAAATGATTGTCCCGGATTTTATTGTCCGCTACTGTACGTAGTTGAAAATGTCCGGAAAAAGTACAAAACGTGCATTTTTTACTGCAGTTTTCGATTAAGTGTAACTTTTTAATTAAAAATTATAATAATTAACATATTTATTTTTAATTCTCTTATGATGAACACTCGGTTATAATGGTCTATTTCTTTTGATCTCCTTAAGTCCTCTATAAGTGGATTCCACTGTACATAGGATAATTGGATGTCGATCTCGATTGACCAATTAGAAAAGAGGTTGTTGTAGGATACAGTTATTTTCCTTTCTACATGTAACAGTTATTCACGTTATCTGATATAAAAAAACGTTATTCTAGTGATTACCAGATAGGGGAAATTTTATGGGATGGTACAAGTGATGTAATATCTATTCTTCTCTTACGTGTAGCTACCGCAGGAAACGTTCTCATTCATCGGAGCAGATTATTACATCTTACGCCGTGCTCTAGTAATGAGTTTTTTTCAAATATTATTTGTGGGGATGATCACTATTCCATACGCTCAAACAAACATTCACCAGAATGATTTTAAAATGTTATAACAAGTGTTAACCGTGACGTCCCATTAGCGAGACATAGGCGAGCACAGCGAAGAAGCACGCTCATTAGCGTATCGCGATTAGCACGGCGGCGTTGTGAATACTCAGTCAAGTCATTTAATGTCTAGGGTATGCCGTTCCCATAAATATTATGAATGAATTGAAAATTCAATAATTCATCAAAAATTTAAAACGAAAGCAAATACAAAAACATATCACCTGTAGATTTATTTAAATTTATTCTAAGTTAATTTCCTAGTTACATTGAAAGTTTAATTATTGCAATTGTATTTCAGGTTTCCGACAATAATGTTGACCCAGAGTGGACATTGCTTTATTACCTACGCAATAAACGTATCCTTTTTTGAAAAACTTATAATTTTCTTAAAACTTTAAACAGATTAACGTACCTAATTTAGGAATGTCGTCAATGATTGTGTTTGTTCCAAAAGGATTCACTTGATAAAGAAAGAGTTTATGTAAAAATTTTGGTTGCAAGTCTGCTGGATTGTAATGGGTCCTCTGTATCGCTATTTCGGCTCTAATTGGGGCCTCATCAGCAGACGATTAGCTCGAGAACCACATTGCAATCCTGACGACCAATGACTTGCGAACATATCACATACGAGCCTAGAATCGTACTATTTGGCCCAGTTTCAAGGTTCTCAACGATATTTCAAACAGTTGTAGCAATAATAAATGTCAATAAATTAAATGATTCTGGGCTAGAAGTCACGCTATTGCACGGCTTGACCTTAAACTGCGGAGAGAATAGCAAATTCGCAGCGATGCTGTTGCCTCGTAAGCTGTTACTCACGAGATGGCCAATGCGAACAGTAGTTCATGAAACAGTTTGAGGAAGATATAGGAAGTGAATCAAGTGCTGTGACAATAGAAGGAAGAAGGAAATGAAGAGCAAAGGCAAATCCTCCCCAAAGTCATTCTAAAGTTTAGTATTCAAGCTTACAGCTTCTAGCTGATTGATTAAAGCAGTCAACATCCCTGCGTTATTCATTGCACTTGATACATCGATAAATTATTAAAAAGTAAGAATCCAATCCTAATTCATCCTACTACGAAAGAATGCCAACTAAATTGGGTTTAAAAATTAATAAAAATATTGAAACTACAAACGTACCCACCAATTCACGGATGTGCAAGATGACAGATATTTCCTGTTCCTTCCAAAAATGTCGATCGGTAGTAGATCTTCAAAGCATCATCCGTCCATTGCTCTTGACTTGATGAAATGTATGATTGACAATCTGCGGTGAGATGAACTTCTTAACCACCCGCGTTTATCTGATGATGACCTTGTGCCATGTGCTGTTGTGGGAGTAAGTCTTCAATTGAGGATAAATCCTAGGGTCAACTGTTTCCGTCTACCACCTTTAACGACAAAATGCACAGAACAACCGAAAAACGTGGGAGCAAATTAAGAAAAACCTGAAGATTAAATTTGGGAAAAACTCTAATCGTCATCGGAACATTAAGGGCTCAATCGTAACAATATTTGATTATTTCTTTCGTTCATATTAGTTTCTTAAGTGTACAACATATTTTTCTTAACTAGTTAACTAGTGCGACTGTGTGGTACAAAACTTGGGTGCGCAGAAGGAGGATGTGGAGCATGCACGGTGATGGTATCAAAATTCGATAGAAGAAAAGAAAAGATTGTGTATCCTTTTTATCATTCTCTAAAATATTCTCTTGCAAAAAATTTTTTATTTACACTCCTGAGTCCTTCAGGAGGAAACCGACGCAGGATTCCATTCCTCTAGAAGTTTCAACAATTCTCGAAACACACGATGTATTATAGATGTAACCCTTAACAAAAAAGTCATTTAGCAGTAAACGCATGTTTAGCACCAGTATGCAGCATGCACGGTTGTGCTGTAACAACCGTGGAAGGCATAGGAAGCACGAGAACCCGTTTACATCCAGCCCAAGAAAGAATAGCCAAAGCGCACGGATCCCAATGTGGGTTTTGCACGCCCGGAATTGTCATGTCAATGTACACACTACTGCGCAATTCCAAGAAACCCTCGATGAATGACCTGGAGATAGCATTCCAGGGAAACCTATGCAGATGCACGGGGTACAGGCCCATCATTGAAGGCTACAAGACCTTCACGGAAGACTGGGAAATCATGCAAAACGGAAACGGCAGCATCACCAACGGATACCAAATGGTAAATGGCATGTGTGGTATGGGCGCCGCGTGCTGTAAACTCCAAAATGGAAATACAGATAAGCCGAACGAGGAGGAGGTTTTATTTAAAAAGAGCGAATTCACTCCTTACCACGAGTCTCAAGAACCCATCTTCCCCCCCGAGTTGAAGCTGCATGACGCCTTAGATAAACAAAACTTGTATTTCAGAGGTAGAAGAGTGGGATGGTACAGACCGACCGATTTGGCTTCGTTACTTGAACTGAAAGCCAAATATCCGAACGCAAAAATCATTGTCGGAAATACGGAAGTCGGTGTTGAAGTGAAGTTTAAGAATTTTGTGTACCCAGTTTTGATACAACCGGTCCAGATTGCCAAGATGACTCGGGTTAAGTACGACGAACGTGGAATTACAATCGGCGCTTCTGTTACCCTTCAGGAATTAGAAAGTGCACTGAAGGAAAGAATTAGGTCTCTTCCTGAGCATAAAACGCGTGTTTTTACCGCCATAGTTGATATGCTGCATTGGTTCGCTGGAAGGCAAATTAGGAACGTCGCAGCTGTTGGGGGAAATATAATGACCGGAAGCCCGATTTCTGATTTGAATCCCATTTTCTTAGCGGCATGCGTAACTTTTGAAGTTCAAAGTATAAGTGGTACTAGGCAAATCAAAATGGACGAAAATTTTTTCACGGGTTACCGCAAAAATGTAGTAAAAAATGATGAGGTGTTAACAGCCATCCGCATTCCCTACACGCAAGAGTTTCAGTATTTTTACGCGTATAAGCAAGCACGTCGTAGGGATGATGATATAGCAATCGTCAATTCGGCTTTTAATATTTTGCTTGAACCCAACACCAATATCATAAGGGACGTTCATATAGCATTTGGAGGGATGGCGCCGACGACAATTAAAGCCTTGAAAACACAGAAGTTTCTGGTGGGTCGTCCATGGAACGAATCGACTTTAGAAAGGGCGTATCCCTTGTTAATTGAGGACCTACCTTTATCCCAAAGCGCACCTGGAGGTATGATTAATTACCGAAGGTCTTTAACGCTGAGTTTCTTTTTCCGGGTGTTTCTTACCGTGACGCAAAAATTGTCCGGTGTATCAGTTGAGAAACGTGATATTAGTGGAATCAGTGGTTTTCACTCCAAGGGCTTGAAGAGTTCACAGTATTTCCAAGTAATCCCCAAAACTCAAGAAAAGATTGATTTCGTTGGTAGACCAATCGTCCACTTATCCGCTTATAAGCAAGCAACGGGCGAAGCAATATACTGCGATGACATTCCGTTTTTTGAAAACGAGCTGTATTGTGCGTTTGTGTACAGCACGAAAACTCACGCCAATATATTATCGATTGATGCGAGTGGTGCACTTCAAGTGAAGGGGGTGCAGGGATTCTTCTCTGCTAAAGACCTCAAGAAACATCAGAATTCAATTGGCCCGGTTTCTCACGACGAAGAAGTGTTTATTTCCAGGACGGTCACCAGTCAAGGGCAGATCATAGCGGCAGTCGTCGCTGACGATCAATTGATTGCCCAACAAGCTGCTAAAATGGTCAAAGTGGAATACGAAGAACTCCAACCTGTTATAGTGACGATCGAGGATGCGATTAAGCACCAATCGTTTCACCATGAACCCAGGCAACTGGAAAAGGGAAACATCGATGCGGTTTTTGCAGATGCGCCGCATGTAATCGAGGGTTCATGTAGAACAGGCGGCCAGGAACATTTTTATTTGGAGACGCAGTGCACGATTGCGGTTCCAAAAAGGGAAGATAACGAAATGGAAATTTACTGCTCCACCCAACATCCAACTGAAATTACAGTAGGCACTTTAGACAATATATTTTACATTTTTTTGGGACGTTTCATTTTACGTTATTTAAGTTATTTGTGGTTTTCTAGACTCTCGTGGCTCGTGTCCTAGAAATTCCACAAAACAGGATAACAACTAAAGTTAAACGCATGGGCGGTGGATTTGGGGGAAAGGAATCGAGGGCGGCAGCTGTGGCTGTGCCAATAGCATTCGCTGCTAACCATCTCCAAAGACCTGTCAGAATGATGCTGGACCGTGATGAAGACATTCTCATGACCGGTGGAAGGCATCCGTTTTACATGAAATACAAAGTGGCTTTCGACGGGGAAGGAAAAATTTTGGGCTGTGAAGTTCAGCTTTACGCCAACGCTGGTTACTCTAGAGATTTATCAACCGCAGTGAGTCACATTTTTTTTTAATCAATATATTTAGTAATGACGAAAAGAGTGAATGTCTCCTAAGGTGCCACCACGTGAGTTTTCAAGGACACGTTTGCTCCCCTCATTTATTTAATTATTATTCGTCATTGTCGGAGGACGTAGTTCTTGGATTCAAAAGCTGCAGAAAATGAATTAAGAATGCAAAGATTTGCCCAAAATTAAAAGAACGATAATGACAACAAAACTTCAGCGATCGTTCACATCAGAAATTTTAAATATTTGAGCACCCGCTCGTGGATTGGCGATAAATTCGAAAATATTTCCTAATTTACATACCTCTAATGTATTTAATCAATTTGGGCTTTACATTGTCTTTTCTCTTAGGTTGTAGAACGCGCTATACTTCACATACAAAACGCTTACAACATACCCGTCGTTCGCCTAGCTGGGTACCTCTGCAAAACCAATATCCACACTAATACGGCGTTTCGAGGTTTCGGGGGGCCGCAAGGGATGTTCGCAGCGGAATGCATGGTTAGAGATATCGCAGACTATTTAAAAAAAGACGCGTTCGAAGTATCAAAGCTTAATTTATACAGAGAGGGAGACTCGACTTTCTACAACAAAAAAATGGAGTACTGCACCATCAGGCGTTGCTGGGACGAATGCGTCCTCTCCTCTAACTATGAAGATAGGATGAAGGAAGTCGAAAATTATAACAGGTAATATTTTTTAAGCGTCAGATCTAGTTATTTTGGGTGGACGAAGATGTAGGATAGGCCTTACTTTTTTTTTTTAATTTTTATTCCTGTAGAACCGCATTATTTATATTTTCAAAACCTAGAGGCCCCGCCCTTTTTTGAAGAGACTTAAGTTGCCTACAGCCAAGGGATTGTGAGGTGTTCTTGGACTGGCTACGCTACCTCGCGTGAGCGAGATTCTCACGTGCTCATGATTTTTATCGCGTGCTTATTTATTTTAGCGTATCTAGCACGACGAATGACGCTTGTAGATCAAGAACAATCAATCAACAACGAAGGAAGTTATAAATTACTTGTACAGTGCAATTGAACAGAATAAAACTAGCAAAACGGAAATCAAAACATCGGACAAGTATTTTCAAGCTGAGAAACGCTTGGATTCAAGCACTGAAACTTCAAGTTACGATGAAACAAAGAAGAATCGGTTTAAAAGGATAATTACACTGGCTAATCAAAAGGCTTCAAACTCAGGATCACTTCAAAACAATCGTGCTACGAAAACAAAACTTGGTAAGTCAAGCCCCATTACAACTGGATCTTCAAGCTATGAGAATACTTCCAGCACGAGTAAGAATCGTAAATCGTCGTCGACGGAGCGATCTTCTTCAGGTGATGTACTCAGTTCAAGTTATTTTCAAAAGTATAAGGCGACGAAAGCATTCAGTGATTCCAAGAAGAAAGCCAAAGTGGAATCCGAATCTGATAAGGCAGTTAAAACCACGTTGGGGAAATTCGAATCCGCCAAAGTTGATAAAAATATAGGCACGACGAATGACCTAAACGTGCTTGTAGATCAAGAACAGAACACCTCAGAGAATTTCGTTAAAGATCCTCTGAAGGACGTCGATAATCCAACTTTAAAAAAATTCGAAGACAAATCACTTCAAACAACCAACCACATAAACCCAATCGCGCAAGTTGAGAGTAATCCACAAGGTAACGAGATTTACGATTGTCTGTATGCAGACAATTCTACTAATTCCGATAATAACGCAATAGTTGAGAAACCTCCAAAAGAAAAAACGAAAAAGAAGAAACCACCAAGTACTTTGGAAAGGTTGAGGAGGGTGTTTGGTGCTAAAGAGCAAAAATACATCAAAAACGAAGCAATGGCTTCTTACAACATGTCGGAAAAAGTAGACAGTGATGTGAAGATGATCAGATGATGGGCAATCCCCAAATGAAACGGATTTTGTAAATTTTATCAAATTTGAAAGGCACTTGGAGCAAGTCCTCGTATTATATCCGTCCATTTTTAAGGCAATCAGAGCCCAAGTGGATGTAACCTTTGGCAAAAACAGAGAAATCAAAACATCTGATTTATTTCAATCGAAAAGCACGTTAGCCACGACCGTCGATACAGTCACGGAATACAAGAATACCGAGTGTTACGAGAAATCCTCAAACAGTGTTAATAACGACCGTTTAGAACATTGCTGCAATTGTTACCATGTTTGGCATAAAAAGTACGTCGTGCAGCGGTACATGAATTCTCAAGATTTTGGCTTGAGATCAAGAAAGCACGCTGAGAGTATTAGGCAACAAAAAGCGTATAGAAGAAAAATTGAAGAAAATAGGGCAAATAAATACGATTCTGCTTCTTCGATGAAACCTAACGCTTCGAGACGTTCCAAGAAGAATAGAAGGCAAACCCGAAAGCAAAATTTTGACGAGACTTGCGGCCTTCATTCCCTAACCAGCGTTTATTCTAACGACAGGGGTTTTCTATCCAGTTGCAGCTCGATATCGCTCGATGAAAAATGGAGCATCGCAAGCCTTTTGTACGGAAGGACGACTTCTCTCGAAGATTTGAGTGCAGCTCAGCAAAATGTAAAGGCGAAAAATAAAGCTTCCACGTCCAGTCAAAGCCTGACGGTGAATAAAATTACGCTTCCAAGCGAAGGACGTAAATCAAAATCTTTAATAGAAGTGTCCACCAAAAAGAGTGTTAATAGGCAACTTACTTTGAAACAGTTGATTAACGCAAGTGTGCATCAGAACAATCTGATGCAAGCACTCGAGCCGAATATCTTTTTGATGTCTGTGTCGTCTTCGTGCACTATTTTCACGACTCCATCGAGATTTCTGGCTAAAGTTGAAAAGCATTTGTAAATTGCACCTCCTGAAATGGCAAGAAAAGCAGTCGGTGAAGATTTGCTGACTGAAAGCGTATTGCCCAAGTGTAGGCCAAAAGTTGATGAAAAATTGTACCAGAAAGTCTTATTTCCAAACACCGCAAAGCACTTGAAAATCAACGCAATTCCGAGGGCCAATCGCCAAAAACCGTTTTATATTCATAAGCCCGTTGAAGATAATTCAGAACAAGAACCAGATTCCTTAGAAATAACTTCTCCTCGACCAGCGAAAATTGAAAACGAGGAGGAAGACTTCAGCGCGGATAGTTTAGAAATTATAAAATGCCCGCCGAAGTCTTGCAAGTATAATATGTTGTATACCTCAACGACTTAAGCGAAACCAGCCAATCAAACGTACTTTGTGAACAGAAATACCATTCAAAATGATAAAAAATTATCGAAACATACTGACCGTAATAAACGTAATAGCAGTAAACATCGCAAGGCAGATGAGGCGGAGAAAAAACGGTCGGTAGGTGTTCGTCACCAAAACGTAAGCAACACGTTAATATCAGAAAGTGGTTGCGAGAATACCAAGAGCAAAAGAACTGCGTCGATAAGAAATTTCTTTAAGAAAGTAGGAAGGCTATTGGATATGTTCCGTTCCTCAACCAAAACCACGACGACGAAAACTCAGAAGATCATCGAAAATCAAAACGTCGGCAATTTCACAAATTTTTCAAATTTGGGTACGAAGAAAGAAGGAACGCAAAACGTTCCAAAAAAGGACGTGGGGACATCTTTAACGAAAGATAAATCTTCCGGAATAGAGAAGGATAAAAATAAGATGTACTGGCACAGTGTTGACAAGGATAAGAAAATTGGCAAGCAAGAAAAACAGGCAACAAATTCCAAGATGGGGCAGCAAAGTGATGCAAAAAGCCCTGAAATCAGGCTACCTCCAACAAGCCCTCTGTCTTTTGCCTTGAAAAGTTATAAGAAGCAAAAGGACGAATGCCACGCGTACGCGGAAAAGGTAGTTCTGAAATCGCAGCTCAGGAAAGAGGGCTACTACAAGCAATACCGGGATTCCAAGGAAATGCCCTTGGAACTTTTGATTGGCAAAAAGATACCCTGCAAGTCGAAACCTAAAAATCAGCAAACAAGTTTCGTTCAGGCATCCCCAAAATCCACTCCAACGTCAATTCAAACTGAAATAAAACCAGTAAAACGCGATTTAGAAACAGATAAAAAGAGTGCTCCTAAAACCTTTGTGGGAGAAGAAAAAATTACTTTTCGATCTGATGTTTCTGAAACAAAGCAGCCAATGAATACTGATCAATTGAAGCAGGACGTAACTCCTTCATTAAGTTTGAAGAATTAAAGTAGAAAGGAAGTAAGTAAACCTCTTGCGTTAGGTGAAACTTCGTCGTCGACTTACGTGAAACCAGCCAATCAAACGTACTTTGTGTATAGCAATACCATTCAAAATGATAAAAAAGTATCGAAACATACTGACCGTGATAAACGTAATAGCAGTAAACATCGCAAGGCAGATGAAGCGGAGAAAAAAAAGGTCAGTAGGTGTTCCTCAACCAAAACCACGACGACCAAAACTCAGAAGATCGTCGAAAATCAAAACGTCGGCAATTTCATAAATTAGGCTCGGGCCTAAGTATTGTTTACATTAAGAATTTTCTCCCTGTTGAACCGCATTATTTATATTTTCAAAACCCAGAGACCCCGCACTTTTACGTCACTAGAGTGACTTAAGTTGTCTACTGCCAAAGGATTGTGAAGTGGACGTTATCTTGCGTGGGCAAGATTCTCACGTGCCGAACCGCATTATTTACATTTTTGAAACCTAGATGCCCCGCCCTTTTAGGTCACTGGAGTGACATACGTTGCCTATTGCTAAGGGATTGTGAGGTATTTTTGGACCGGCTACGTTACCTTACGCGCTCAAGGTCTTTATCGCGTGGCTTACTTATTTTAGCGTATCTAAGTGACCCTTATCGTAAGGAGAGTCAGTGTTTTGGTTAACGTGTGACGCTCAGGTCTGAGAATTGTTTACATCAACTGCCGAACCGCATTATGTACATTTTTAAAACCCAGAGGCTCCGACCTTTCGGAATGACTTAAATTGCCTGCTGCCAAGGGATTGTGAGGTGTTCTTGGACCGGGTACGCTACCTTACGTGGGCGAGATCTTCATGCGCTCAGGACCTTTATCGCGTGGCTCTTACCTTAAGGAGAGTCAGTGGTTTGACTAATGTTTGTCGCCCGGGCCTGAGCACGATTAAAGTCATGAATAATAATTTTTCTCCTGTTTATAAACATTGACAACGTAATGTGTGTTTGTAGGGAAAATCGTTGGAAAAAGCGAGGAATTGCTGTTATTCCCACGATGTATGGTATATCATTTACCATTTCGTTTCTTAACCAGGCTGGTGCTTTGGTGCTCATCTACACGGATGGATCTGTTTTACTTAGCCATGGTGGGACCGAAATGGGTCAAGGACTGCATACAAAAATGATACAAGTGGCCAGTCGAGTTTTGGGAATTTCGGCGTCCAAAATTCACATAAGTGAAACTTCCACCGATAAAGTTCCGAATACGTCGCCTACTGCAGCTAGTAGTGGCTCTGATCTTAACGGCCCTGCCGTTATGGTTTGTATTATTTTACTTTTTGCACTTTTAAGTTCATTGTATCGCTTTTTTTTTTTTGATAAACTTTGAGTACCTCTACAAAATAATCGACGTCCTTTCAGAATGCCTGTGAAATAATAAATGAGAGACTGAAACCAATAAAAGAAAAAAATCCGAAGGGCACGTGGGAAGATTGGGTAAAAACTGCGTACCTTGAAAGAATTAGTTTGTCGGCGACCGGATTTTACGCCACCCCTAACATTAATTTCATTTGGGAGAAAAATACTGGCAACCCTTTCAATTATTTCACCAATGGCGTTGCTTGCACGGAGGTTGAGATTGACTGCCTCACCGGAGACCATCAGGTTTTGAGGACGGATATAGTTATGGATATAGGCACGTAAAAACTATTTCGAGATATATTTTCTTTTTGATGATGTAAAGTCAATATCTAAACTTGCAGGAGAAAGTATCAACCCTGCTATAGACATTGGTCAGATAGAAGGAGCTTTTATGCAAGGCTACGGTCTCTTCATGATGGAGGAAATGGTTTATTCGCCGAATGGAACTCTGTTTACAAGAGGACCTGGGGCTTATAAAATACCTGGCTTCACTGATATCCCAAGAGAGTTTAATGTGTCGCTGCTTAAAGGGGCACCAAATCCAAGAGCTGTGTATTCGTCTAAGGTACGCAACAATTTTCCTTGCTGGTCTTTAATTCAACACATACTCAGAGCTGTTTTGTTATAGGCTGTTGGAGAGCCCCCGCTTTTTCTATCCAGTTCTGTATTATTCGCTGCAAAAGAGGCAGTAAGAGCAGCAAGAAGAGATGCTGGTATCAATGAGCCTTTCAATCTGGATGCCCCAGCTACAGCCGCCAAGTTACGCATGGCTTGCCAAGATCACCTAACTTCGAAGGTAATTCACATCACACCTGTTGCTTTCCAAATTAATTTCTGGTTACGTTTTAGTTTGAGGAACCTAAAGTTGGAAGTTATGTTCCCTGGAATGTGATTCCTTGAAAATTTCGAAAACTATCACGCTTTAATTAGCCAATTTTAAATTGCTTAGAAATAGAAACTATTTTGAAGTGCCTAGGTTATTAAAACAATGTTTAATTAGGTTATAATAATTATATTTTTATGATTGCCTTCGTTTTTGTTTTCGACATGAAACCTGGGTTCTTTGGGAGTTGAGCTTACGCCTTACACCTTAAGCATTTCTTAACGGTTATCGCCATACAGCGTGACCGTGAAATGACCGACAAAATGAAACCAATAAAAGGATCGATAACTGAGATTATGGGAACTGAGATTATGGGGAAAATTTTTCAATAAATATTTCTGCTTTAGTTTTCGAGAAATAATTAATCAAAAATTGTCCCGAAAATCACGGGACAGATGCGCCCTTGCATATTTGCGCCCTCGATACATTTGCAGACCTAAATTTAAATTTGATTAGGATTTGTTAGGTAAAGTAATTAAAATTGTACATTTACAAACTTATCCACTTATAAACGAAAATAAATACGAGGTGCTGCTTGAATATGTATAATTGTAACACGTTTCAAGTAGGTAGAGCAGATTTTCCAATGTAAAAAAGAGTTCTAATTGCTTACATCATTTGAAACCGGTTAAAAACTGCGCACTTATTTCTTATTTAATCGCCTAGATTACTTTATTGTTACATATTATAGATTATTTGTTTGCTATCGGTGCTTGAGCAAAAATTCGGCGAGTCATTCCCTTGTATCGAGATGTAAATATTTGCAGTTTCACGTCCTATATTTTAGCGACACGACTGGAACAAAATTCGTCACGTGGTCCTAATCTTTTTCGTCAATGGTCCACGTACATTCGCGCGAAATAATTTGCTCGGATCAGTTTGTAACTGCTACCTAAGTGATACTTTACAATCATGATACCAAACGAAGTGTCGGCTTTGGTTTTTTTCGTTAATGGCAAGAAGGTAAGAAATTTTAAATTATAATCTATAATACTATCAACTTTACGTAATATGAGTTAATAAACAATGTGGACAACCTTGAACTCGCGGCAGACACTGTATTGAATCGCAATTTCAAGAGATGTTTCAAAATTTCAGGCAATATCACAATGAAATTCATAGTTGTTTGGCTGTTACATATTTATGTATGAATCAATGAGCATTAATTATGGCTTAAGTTAATCAGATGTGTAAAGCTCCTATGGAAGGTAAACAATAAACATCGTTCAGTCACGTGGATTAAAAGACCATTGTTGCATTATGTATAATACACTTAACAATAATTGTTTTATGCGAAAGCAATATTCGTTCTATTTTCAAATAATTTGTTTGAAAAATCGATTTTTTTCGAATCCGGGACAGTTGCGGAGTTGCACCTACATAGATGTGCCTAATAACATCATTCAGATTAAAAAAATATATATATTTGCGCCCTTCAGTTATTTATTAAAAAAATTTGTTTATTTCTTAATAATAAGGATGGTTTCTATTCAAAGTCTTTTTTAAACAAAGCAAAAGTTTCCTTATACAGGGTGTCTGACAATTGCTTCGCCAAAAAAGATGTTAATTTGACACCTAAACCTTGCTTTCGAGCTTTCGAATGAATTCAGTTCAACAGTACGATCTATTGTAATAAACGCTACGCTATTTATGTCATTCATCCGTTAGCTCATTCTTAATCAAGGACGAAACGTCGTTTTGGGTATTACTTTTAAATACCGCCGTTAAGTAAAACGATTTATTTATTTTAAATCAAACATAGCAGTCTATCCAGCCTCGATGACTCATAGTTTATTCTACGTGTAAGCTCTTGTTCGTATTCGGAATTTCCGGTATGAACCGGGATTAACTACCATACAACAGTAGTCGTGTGGTCGTGCAAATCACTCAGAAGCCGAGGGCGTGAATTGCAGTCAAAGAATGTCATAGTGTGTGATCAAATTCCGAAAACCCACGGTTGGCGAGAAAATGTTAATTTATTCGTCACTTAGTTACGTTATAAAAACTATCAGCTGCTTTATTTGTTGTGCAAAATGTTGTTTCTTCTTGGGACATTTGAGAGCAATTTTTGGCTAAACCTAAAGCTGAAATCAGATGCGTACAATCAAACAGCTACGTGGCCCCTTAGAGTTTGTTAAAAATTTTGGTAAAAGAATGAGGAGAAGAAGTAGAAATTGTAATTATTTTAGGCAAATTTTGAATTTATACATAGAGTTTGGGTGTAACAATAAAATTACTCTCTCATTCTCGTCGTGACCTCTAGAGGTGCGTAGTGTGTTGACGAGAACGAAACAAAAAATAGATCACAGCGCAAAACATAAGGTGCATTCAAAAACTCCCACGTTTGGAGTAGGCCCCTTGTAAAGTCTGAAAGTAAAGGATAATTCGTCCCTTTTCTTTTATCACTTTTAAGTACCCGTCCTTCACAGTACGTAGATCTTTTTTTAATTCTTTTCCATCGCCTGGTACAATTGTCAGTCACCCTGTACATAGTTAAATATATTAGAAGTATAACATGAATGACCTAAAAGTTTAAGGGTCAATCAACTTTTATTATTTATTATCTAAATTTTGTTTGTAAATTAGAGATTAACTTTTTTTATTTTTTAATTTATAAATCGTTTATAATTTCGTTGTTGAAGGTCTCTTTTCATAAAACGTAAGCAAAATTTTTTTTTTAAATATTATTCGTAAGTAAAGCTTTTACCCGTGTACATGTTTTTATAATTTTTAAGTGCGTTTGTTTATCACATTTAAGGACAGTTTTTTTTTTATTGCAAACTTTACGAGTAGAGATTATATCAACAAAATGGAAAATTTGTTGTTATGATGCAATAAAATAAAATGATAAGATATAATATGAATTAATCTAGAAACTCAAATGTTATCAAACGACTTATGAAATATTTCACCACTTTTATTGTTTTTTTTTTAACTAGAAGCGTATATTTATGTAACTTAAAAAGGGAACGAAATAATGCAGCCTGTTATAACGCCATTCGAATTCCCATTCATGACATTCGGATTACGCAACGCTGCCCAGACATTCCAAAGATTCATGGACGAAGTCACCAATTTGGGGGTATCTCGTGTTCTTGAGCCAAACAATTGATTGTCACAAACACAACGAGAATGTCTTTATTATTAACAAAGATGTTAATATGTCAGATCGTCTGGCGAGGAGTTTCCGACCTTTCAGCTGGCGAGGAGTTTCCGACCTTTCGGCTGGCGAGGAAGTTCCGACCTTTCGACTGGCGAGGAGTTTCCGACTTTTCAGCTGGCGAGGACAGAATGAATGTCTCGTTTATATAGCCCTGGTAACCATCTTGTAGTGCGGCTGAGTGTGGTATGGAAGGGTATTAGAGCTCGTGCATGCCAGTGGTATAGAGATGGGCCGCATGTGGCGCTGTAGTCGCTACAAGTCTTCATTAAATTAATCTTGTTGATTTTTAGAATGACTACTAGTAATGCTCTGTAATTGCTCTAGTAATTACTGAGCCGAAAGGTCAGAAAACTTCTAACCAAACCCAGCCCACCGTCTACTTAATCACTACAAATTGATGACCCCGATGATAGCCAACATGTCACAAAACGAACAAAATATAGTTACCGCAGCCGCAGCAGCAGTAAACACAACACCAAGAATCGAGAAAATATCAGTGAAGGTCCCACCTTTCTGGCCAAACGACCCAGAGGTCTGGTTTATCCAGCTCGAACACAATTTCTCACTGAGTGGTATCACCAGAGGCGAAACTAAGTTTAGTTACGTTGCCGCCAACCTGGACTCCAAAATATTTGCAAAAGTACGTGACATACTCACAAACCCACCAACTCCTAACTCAGTTTCTCGGCCTGATACATCCCAAAGGTATCCCCGTTGACACAAAACATTCTGGTCCTCCAGCAAGCAACAAGCCAAGGCGGACAAATATAAGATCGCCAAAGCAAAATTCCACGCCATGCTACAACTCGGAATTGCGAGACGCTCTGAAAGCCCCTGGGCCACACCACCACACCTAGTGAGCAAGAAAATTCAGAATAGAGACCCTGCGGTGACTACTGAACCCTCAACGCTAAAACAAACCCAGACAACTACCCAATTCTTCACATACAAGACTTCGCTTACAGTTTAGCAGGAAAAACGATATTCTTATCAATAGATTTAATCCGGGCTTACAACTAAATACCCGTAGCAAAAGAGGACATACCAAAAACAACAATAACAACGCCATTCGGACTCTTCGCATTCCCATTCATGATATTCGGATTATCTCGTATTCTTGAGCCAAACAATTGATTGTCACAAACACGAGAATGTCTTTATTATTAACAAAGATGTTAATATGTCAGATCGTCTGGCGAGGAGTTTCCGACCTTTCAGCTGGCGAGGAGTTTCCGACTTTTCGGCTGGCGAGGACAGAATGAATGTCTTGCTGCTTCACACGCGTTTATATAGCTCTGGTAGCCACCTTCTAGCAGGGCTGAGTGTGGTGTGGAAGGGTATTAGAGCTTGTGCATGCCAGTAGTATAGAGATGGGCCGCATGTGGCGCTGTGGTCGCTACAACTCTTCATTAAATTAATCTTGTTGATTTTTAAAATGACTGCTAGTAATGGTCTGTCTCATAGATTGGTGAGTCGAAAGGTTAGAAAAATTCTAACCAAACTCATCTACATAATCACCATAAATTGGTGACCCCGACGATAGCCAACATGTCACAAAGCGAACAAACCATAGTTACCGCAGCCGCAGCAGCAGTAAACAAAACACAAAACACCAAGAATCGAGAAAACATCAATGAAGGTCACACCTTTCTGGCCAAACGACCCAGAGGTCTGGTTCATCCAGCCCAATTTCTCACTGTGTGGCATCACCAGAGACGAAACTAAGTTTAGTTATGCTACCGCCAACCTGGACTCCAAAATATTTGCATACTCAGAAACCCACCAACTCCTAACTCAGTTTCTCGGCCTCATACATCCCAAAGGTATCCCCGTTGACACAAAACACACCACAAAACATCACATCAGAACCATTCCTGGTCCTCCAGCAAGCAGCAAGCCAAGGCGTCTAGCTTCGGGCAAATATAAGATCGCCAAAGCAAAGTTCGACGCCATGCTACAACTCGGAATTGCCAGACCTTCTGGAAGCTCTTGGGCCGCACCACTACACCTAGTGAGCAAGAAACATGCAGAATGGAGACCCTGCGGTGACTCTCAACGCTAAAACAATCCCCAGGCAAATACCCAATTCCTCACATCCAAGATTTCGCTCGCAGTTTAGCAGGAAAAAGGATATTCTCATTAATCGATTTAATCGGGGCTTACAACCAAATATCCGTAGCAGAAGAGGACATACCAAAAACAGCAATTCGGACTCTTCGAATTCCCATTCATGACATTCGGATTATGCAACGCTGCCCAGACATTCCAAAGATTCGTGGAATATCTCGTATTCTTGAGCAAAAAAATTGATTGTCATAAACAACAACAACAACGAGAATGTCTTTATTATTAATAATAATAATACATAGATGTTAATATATCAGATCGTCTAGTGAGGAGTTTCCGACCTTTCGGCTGGCGAGGAGTTTCCGACTTTTCGGCTGACGAGGGTAGAATGAATGTGTTGCTGCTTGACTCGCGTTTATATAGAAGAAAAGAAAACAAGCTCGACAATATATTTTATTTCCATCAAAAACTAATTCAGGGTATAGTTTAATCCATATTGCTGCTCTACCTGAAGACATTGCCTTGCTGGATAGGTGTAAACCACGATATTAGAAACAAATCACAACCACAGTTTATTAAAAAGAAAACAAGTCTCCACCTCATATATAACATTCTTGTACCTCTTTTCTATTTAAAAATTTGAAAACATCGATCTCAGGATTTTATGGGTCCGCGTTATATGCTCGCGAACTTGTGCGGGTGTATGGTTGCCTCTTTATTCAACTATAATACATAATAATTTATCTATAGCAAACAGCTGCATATGTTGTAGTTTGTGATATTCATAGATACGTTAAGGTAGCTTTAATTACACATTTTAAAATCAAATGCTTTTGTTAATACAAAAAAAATTAATAAACAGAGCAGTTGATTTCTTTCAAAAAGTATTTTGTCATTTTCTTAATCAATTTTCTACATTTCTGGCGTCGAAGGCGATTAGAAGTTAAGAGTGAACGAGTTAAATAGTTCCAAAAAAATAAATTAACAATTTACTAAATAATCAAAATATTTCAGATTGTAGAAAACAATGCCGATCCTGAATGGACCTTGCTGTATTATTTGAGGAATAAACGTATCCTTTTTAACCGTTTGCAGGTAAAACAAAATAATAACGATTATCTATGACGAAAAAGTTGAAATTACGTTCAAAGCGGACACCTAGTTGATAGCACGTTGTAGAAAATTTAATTAGAAAAATAATAAAATATTCTTGCTTATTTCTTGGTCACCAAAGTTTTCATTTCATTACATTTTGTAACGTGTACGCTGTATCTACAGATTTTTGCAAAAATCAATATACACTCGTAACCAGGAAAGATGAAGGCTCGTCATAAATCCTGCGCATATGAATTAAGATACAATCGAAGTATGAATAACTTTTATATCTCTGCCTTATGTATAGTAAACAGTTGCGCGTAAACAAACGAGTTTGTCTGTGTCTCCCAGTTTCATTGATTTGCTGACGAGCCTTCATCGTTTCTGGTTACGAGTCTTCGTAAAGTATCAATTAATTCAAAATTCAGCCTTTTGCTTTACTTTAACTATTTTAATAATATTTATTTATCAGTCTAAAGTGCAAAAGCGTTTCTCTTATATGTAATTACTTTCCCTAACTCTTTTATTTAGTGCGACTATGTGGTACAAAGCTAGGATGCGCAGAAGGAGGATGCGGCGCTTGCACTGTGATGTTATCGAAATATGACAGAAAACAAAACAAAATACTGTATCCTTTAGTAAAGAAATATGGAACTATAATTATTATTTATTGCTTAAAACGGCTGCGGCCGACCTAGTATCGTTTTCCCTACGACAAGAATGGGTTGTGGCCATCTACCTCGTTGATTCCTTCAGGTATCGATGTATTTTCCCATCACATCCCTCAGCTGACTTTTATCAAAGAAGAATATGAATTCGATTAATTTTTCTGCAGTTATCTGTTCTAGAATATTGCATCAGTTGTAGTTGGTAATTAATCTTTAACTAACTTAGTCATTTGGCAGTAAACGCCTGCTTGGCGCCAGTGTGCAGCGTACATGGTTTCGCTGTGACAACAGTGGAAGGTATTGGCTCCACCAAAACTCGTCTGCATCCAGTTCAAGAAAGAATCGCGAAAGCTCATGGCACACAATGCGGCTTCTGCACTCCAGGAATCGTCATGTCCATGTATACATTACTACGCAATCAGGAGAAGCCATCGATGAATGACTTAGAAACGACATTTCAAGGGAATTTATGCAGATGCACCGGTTACAGACCCATAATAGAAGGCTACAAGACGTTTACTGAGGATTGGGAAAAAGCTCAAAATGGAACTGCTAACGGACACGCGAAACCCTACACCAATGGTGTAAGTAACGGCGTCACTAATGGTGTAAGCAATGGAGGATGTGGAATGGGTGATAAATGCTGTAAACTCCAAAAACCTAACGACGACGAAGACCTATCCGATGAAGTTCTGTTCCAGAAAAGCGAATTTGCGCCTTACGACCAGTCGCAGGAACCAATATTTCCCCCAGAACTGAAACTGTACGACACCTTAGATAAACAGAATCTGTATTTCAAAGGCAAGAAAGTGAAATGGTACAGGCCAACGGATTTGAACGGTCTTTTGGAATTGAAAGCCTTACACCCAGATTCGAAAATCATCGTTGGAAACACCGAAGTCGGCGTGGAAGTGAAATTCAAAAATTTCACCTACCCAGTTTTGTTGCAACCACTGCAAATTCCTGAAATGACTGAAATAAAACATACGGAGCAAGGAATGCAGGTCGGGGCGTCTGTGACTTTGCAGAACTTAGAAGCTGCGCTGAAAAAGAGCTTGGATTCCGCCCCTAAGTACAAAACGAGGGTGTTTTTGTCTATAGTTAAAATGCTGCACTGGTTCGCTGGTAAACAAATTAGAAACGTCGCGGCGATTGGGGGGAACGTAATGACCGCGAGCCCCATTTCGGATTTGAATCCGATACTTTTGGCCTGCGGTGCTATTTTGGAAGTGCGCAGTAAAAATAACAGCGTCAGGAAAATAAAGATGGACGAGAAATTTTTCACGGGTTATCGCAAAAACGTTGTCAAAAATGAAGAAGTCCTGATAAGCATTTTGATTCCATACACAACCGAAAATCAATACTTCTACGCCTACAAGCAAGCTCGGCGAAGAGATGATGATATTGCGATTGTAAACGCTGCGTTTAATGTGGTTTTCGCACCTAATTCCAACATCATAAAGGATATTAACATGGCGTTTGGTGGCATGGCACCAATCACAGTTACGTCTACAAAAGCTAGGCAGAATCTGATTGGATTACCTTGGGATCAAAACACCTTAGAAAAGGCCTACTCGCTCTTAATAGACGAATTACCTTTACTACCTGGCGCACCTGGAGGAATGATATTGTATCGAAAATCTTTAACGCTAAGTTTATTTTTCCGTGCGTTTTTGAATGTTTGCAAAGAGTTGAAGGTTACTTTGCCCAACATTAAACTGGACGTCAAAGATGAAAGCGCTCTAAATGAATTAGAACCAGGAGAGCTGAAGAGTTCCCAATACTTCCAAGTTGTCCCTTCAACGCAACAGAAAAGCGATTTTGTAGGAAGACCCACCGTTCACTTATCAGCTTTCAAACATGCGACTGGCGAAGCGATTTACTGCGATGATATTCCCTTTTTTGAAAACGAATTGTACGGCGCATTCGTGTTTAGCACCAAGGCTCACGCTAATATATTATCCATCGATCCAAGCGAAGCCCTGCAAACGGAAGGAGTTCACGCCTTCTTTTCCGCCAAGGATTTAAAAGAGGACCGAAACGTTATGGTTTTCAACGAGGAGATTTTCGTCGCAAAAACAGTCACCAGTCAAGGACAGGTGTTGGGGATTATTTTAGCCGTTGATCAAGCTACAGCCCAGGCAGCCGCAAAAAGGGTTAAAGTCGATTATGAACCCCTGCAACCCGTGATCGTAACGATTGAAGACGCCATTAAATATCAATCTTTCCACGACGAAGAGCCGAGGAAAATAGAGAAAGGCGACGTGGATAAAGTTTTCAAGGAAGCCGCGCACGTAATCGAAGGTTCGTGCAGGACAGGCGGCCAGTACCACTTCTTTTTCGAAACGCAATGCAGCGTCGTTAATCCGAAGAAAGAAGACAACGAAATAGAAATATTCAGCTCGAGTCAAATTCCAACTGACATTTCGGTAAGCCTGAATCAAAAATCGCCAACTCCATTGAAATACGCTTGTTTTTAGTCAATTGTATCCCACGTTTTGGGGATTCCTCAAAATAAAGTCATTACTAAAGTGAAACGCATAGGCGGTGGATTCGGTGGGAAAGAGGGGAAATCCGCCCAAATAGCCGCAAGTCTGGCGATTGCTGCTAACCAACTGAACAGACCAGTTAGAATGATGCTGGATAGGGATGAAGACATGTTCACTGGTGGAGGAAGACATCCGTTTTTCATCAAATACAAAACGGCGTTTAATGAAGAAGGCAAACTCTTAGGATGCGAAATATATCTTTACGCTAATGGTGGTTATTCTAGAAGTTTAACGGTAGCTGTAAGTTTAGTTTCTATCTGTAGTATACCGTCTGATCTATAATTTTTCTTCCTTCCTCTCTTAGGTAATAGAACGAGCAATGTTTCATTTCCAAAACTGCTATAATATTCCTGTGGTTCGAGTGTTTGGATACGCTTGTAAAACAAATACAAATTCCAACGCCGCATTCAGAGCTTTCGGGGCACCCCAAGGGATGTTCGCCGGAGAAAATATCATAAGGGACGTTGCCGAGTACCTAAACAAAGATCCAATCGAAATTGCCAGGCTTAATTTATATCGCGAAGGAGACATCACCCACTACAACACCGAACTGGTGAACTGCACGATACGTCGTTGCTGGGCCGAGTGTCTGCAGTCTGCAAATTACGCCCAAAGAAAAAAGCTCGTGGATCAATTTAACAGGTAACGACATGCTTTCGCTAATTCAAAAAAAAATGGTCGACATTGTTTAGGGAAAATCGTTGGAAAAAACGTGGAATAGCTGTGACCCCCACTATGTACGGCGTGTGTTTCCCATTTCCATTTTTGAACCAAGCCGGTGCGCTGGTACTTATTTATAGAGATGGATCGGTACTACTAACTCACGCCGGAGCTGAAATGGGACAAGGGCTGCACACAAAAATGATTCAAGTGGCCAGCAGGGTTTTGGAAATCCCCGCTTCTAAAATACACATAAGCGAAACCGCAACGGATAAAGTACCCAACACATCCCCGACAGCTGGTAGTATGGGGTCTGACCTAAACGGTCCGGCGGTTAAGGTACCTAAACGCAATTAGGTACCCAAAAAAATGTAATACATTTTTGAAATTTTAGAGAGCTTGTGAAACAATTATGGAACGCCTTAAGCCCATCAAAGAGAAAAACCCGAAAGGGTCGTGGGAGGAATGGATAGCCGCCGCCTATTTCCAAAGAATTAGTTTGTCGGCAACTGGATTCTACGAAGACGGTACCATCACCTACAATTGGGAAACCAACTCAGGCAATGCGTTCTTTTACTACACCGGAGGCGTTGCCTGCTCAGAAGTCGAAGTGGATTGCCTCACTGGAGATCACCAAGCTTTAAGGACTGATATAGTTATGGATTTAGGTATGCGTTTCTTTTTAGATTGAAAGAAATCACGTTGTTCAACTTTTTCTAATTATAGGAGAGAGTCTTAACCCAGCGATTGACATCGGCCAGATAGAGGGTGCGTTCATGCAAGGGTACGGTTTATACATGTTGGAAGAAGTCCTGTATTTCCCTGATGGCACGTTATTCACTCGAGGACCCGGTGCTTATAAAATACCAGGTTTTGCAAATATACCGAGAGAATTTAATGTCTCGTTGCTGAAAGAAGCGCCAAATCCTAGAGCGGTGTATTCATCTAAGGTAGATAAATATGAACATGAAACTATTCCGGAAAAGAGCGTATGTTTTTCTTTTGTTAAACTATAGATTCATATATCTATTTCAGGCTGTAGGAGAACCGCCGCTTTTCCTATCCTGCTCAGTTTTATTCGCAGCAAGGGAGGCGATAAAGTCCGCAAGGAAGGATTCCGGCGTGAAGGAGTCGTTTAGACTGAACGCACCTGCTACTTCGGCTAAATTGCGTCTCGCCTGTGAAGACCATTTAACATCTAAGGTGAACGCGTTAAATAATTTTCAAACGTAGAATAATTTAACTTGCTTTTAGTTTGAAGAGCCCGATCCGGAAAGTTATACTCCGTGGAGCGTTGTTCTCTGAAGAATTAAATTCATGTACAGTTGTAGAGAGTTAAACAAGAACGCCCTCGACGTTTGCTTAGTAGATATGTCGTTCTGTTTTAACTATCCAGCGACACACGGAGCTGCAACCGCTTAAAATAGGATATATGTGATTGAGACATAGAGAGATAGTTAATTAGAAATAACGGCGTTCAAATATAAACCAGTAGTAAATAAATTAAAACCATTTCATTTAATTGTTCAGAGTCGCCGGACACTTTAAAATTCTCGTCGACTTTATTATAAATGAACATTTAGAATTGGGGTTGTAAAAATACGGTATTTTAAAATATTTCGTACGTCCCTCCGTGTTATTTAAGATAAAATACGGTATTTTTTAATAAAATACGGTATTTGATGATAAAATACGGTATTTTATGATAAAGTACGGTATTCTATGATAAAATACGGTATTCTATGATAAAATACGGTATTTACGATAAAATACGGTATAATATTTTAAAATACCGTACTTTTACAACACTATTTAGAATACTTTAGTTTCTTTTTGATTCGCTGTATTAATTCATTTGTTCGTTTTAGAAAAAGCTTTAAGTTTCGCGCTCAGCCTACCTTTACAGATGGACGCCCTCTGTCGATTACTTTACGTGAAAAGTCTAGAATGATGTTAGTGGTAGGCCGGTGGCCTATGCGCTTACGATGTAACAATACAACATTTTATAAACTGTTACATTATTGTCCAATTTAACACTCTCTCTGTCTTTCATAGTTTATAACGTATTGATATTACAGACCGTAATTGTAATTGTAATTGCCCTAATTATAGTATTACAAACTATAATTTTAAATATTCAAAATATGTTAAATAAATTGTGATTCTGCAAATCTTATATTTAATTTTGTTTTCGCCGCTCTCCTCCCCCCCTTCCTTGCCCCCCATTCCCGTCCCTGCCCCCCATTCCCGTCAAGATAAAAGACGGGAATTTTTTTCCTTAAAGAATGTTCAGCAATAATTTTAAAAAAACTAAACATCTTTGGATAACAACTTTATTCAACTTTTACTTACTTTAAAGTAAAAGAAATAAAATAATACCGTATTCTACATCTTAAGGCCGTTTTACACAGCTTTGCCAACTTACCAATTTTCAAACTTCGTATTTTCTTAGACAAAAAAATTAATAAAAATCGCAGCATCCCGATTTAACGTTTAATAATAATAAAAAATTCAAATTAATTATTTTAAGTTTGAAATTCGCGCTCAAATATTTCCCGTCCCTTTCTGTTTTCTTTTCGCCATCATTTGTTTATCGATTGTTTCCGAGTTTGAAATTCACCAATTTTTGAAAAGTTCTCTTTTCGTTGTTACTAAAACTAATCAATGTTTTTCTCTTTTTTGCTTAAATTATTTCAAACATTACGATCGTCATTTTCATTTTGCCATCTTTTCTCTTTCGTAAAATTTACGATCGGCATTTTCTCCTTTTACTTGTGAAGTTTAGATCGCGACAATCTCCGGCCGCTTTTTGACCATTAGGATTGACAAATTGCAAAATTTTGAAGTTGTCGTTTTTCTTTTTCGTTTTCGTTTGTTATCTATGTTATTTGAAATCGAGTGATCGAAAATGTTCTGCGCCAGCGACTGTTACGATTGTCATTTGTTTTCCTTATTTTTCCAGAAATTTTCATTTTTATTCTTCGATATCGTCGCAAACATTTTTCATTTTTCATAAACTAAGAAATTCCTTTTCAGATTTCTGTGTTTTTTTTTCTCTTTCGTAAACACAATTATTGCCATTTTTCCTCCTCTATTTTATTTCTTTGTAAATTTCGAATTTTTTTTATTATTTCAAAATACGCTGTTTCTTTTCCTGCATTTACATCATTCTCTTCCCAAAAGAAGTCCCGACATTGACGTCATCTTATCAAAGGGTGGTCCTTGACTGAATTTTTTAGTTCTTGCATGTATACGAAAGAGTGTCGTCCATGACATCATCTTGGTTACTGACTCCTTAAACAAGTAACCAATAAGATACGGTAAAGTAAACAACCATAATATGGATAAAGAACCCTTAACGCGTGAGAACGGCTAATTTGCGCCCACGCACGATAAGAAGCGATCGGTCGGGTGGACCGATACTTACCTGGAGAGCAGGCAATTTAAATGACTCTCACGACCTATTTGGACAAACTCACCAAAGCGAAGGAGGCGTGACTCCTTACTTTTCAAAATGTAAACAATCACGATTTCTGGAGGAATTCAAAAAAGAACCTTTAACGTGTGAGAACGGCTAACTTGCGCCCACGCGTGATAAGAAGCGATCGGTCGGGTGGACTGATACTTACCTGGAGAGCAGGCAACTTAAATGACTCTCACGACCTATTTGGACAAGCTCGCCAGGGAAAAACCGTAGGGGGTGTGACATCTTACTTTTCAAAATGTAAACAACTGCGATTTCAGGAGGGATAAAAAAATAATTAATGTCCACCGAAGCATTCTCGCGATCGGTCATGTAATTTTTTATAGAATATTCAGCGCAATCAACTCACCAACGTACAAAATCTCTAAATATCTAGCACACACCCTCAAACCATTTGTAGGTAATAGTGAAACCTTTATCCTCAATTCCCAACATTTCGTCCAAAAAATTCACGATATATCCTTAGACCCGCAGGACCTTCTGGTCAGCTTCGATGTTGAATCCCTGTTCACTAAAGTGCCAATACCCGACACCGTTACTATTATCCAGCAAATGTTCGGAGCCTACAACCAACCCGAAGACCTAATTCCTTTGATAGAATGTTGCTTAACCTCAACTTATTTCATGTTCCGAGATCAATATTACGAACAAGTGTCAGGAACAGCCATGGGTTCCCCTTTATCCCCAATAGTAGCGAACATCTTTATGGAGGCTTTCGAACAACAAGCCCTTACTTCTTTCCCTCTCAAACCCAAATGTTGGTTCAGATATGTTGATGATATTTTTGCAATTTGGCCACATGGTAAGGAATCCTTGGACAACTTCTTTGAATACCTCAATTCCCAACATCCGGACATTCGTTTCACTTTGGAATACGAAAAGGACGGTCACTTACCTTTCCTTGATATCCTAGTAAGTCGCCTCCCGGACGGTAGATTAGGACATTCTGTGTATCGCAAACCAACTCATACTGATCGCTATCTGAACGCATAATCCCACCATCATCCTTCTCAAAAACAATCGGTCATCAACTCACTAGTTGATCGTGCCTTTACCCTATCAGAGTCCTCTTCACTCCAAACTGAACTAAACCATATAACAAAAGTCCTTCTCAACAACAATTATAACAAACACGACATCCAAAGATCCATTGCTCGTCATCGGACCCCCATTCCACCGCGCCCTGAACCTGATGCACCGCCAGTTGCTACGGCTTACCTACCTTACATCCACACCATAACGAACCGAATAGGCAAAATCCTCAAACGACAAAACATCAAATCCATTTATTTACCCATGACAAAACTCTCAAACTACCTACCCTCCACGAAAGACCACATTCCCTTACAATCCGAAGGAGTATATCGTATTCCGTGTTCCTGTGGGCGTGTATACATCGGTGAAACTAAACGATCTGTCAGTACTCGTGTTTCTGAACATGAACGCTGCACCAGACTACTACAAACAACTGGTTCCGCCTTAGCTGAACATAAACTAGAAACTGGCCACCAAATCCAGTTTTCTGAAACAAAACTCCTAGCCCGCTCATCTCATTTCTTTAACCGTAAAATCCGTGAATCCGTAGAAATTTTCAAACACCCCAACAATCCAAACCGTGACAATGGCTTCTACTTTCACAATACTTGGAAACATCTCATTAACGATCCGTCACGCACCGACATACCGTTCCGCCCCGCCCACCGTTCCACCCCGCTGCTCCCACTGGCTCCTATAAATACCACGACAACGGACGTACCTACTCAGTCTCAACGACTAACGCGAAGCAGCAAGATCAACAGCAGCAGCAGTAGCAGCATCACCACCAGCAGCAGCCCTGAGGAAGTTCTTCTGCAACGAAGAACGAAACGTCGGCAGTGAAGAAATCCGAGACACGCGGTTCCAACCGGAAGCCAAGAATTCAACAATGGACGACGGCCGCGGAAGTTAAATATTCGACAAAGTTCTTTTTATTTTAGTTCATTTTGAAATTTTTGATTTAAATATTTGAATTAATCGTCGGGTGCTTAGGTATTAAATATTCTTGATGTGTAAGGAGGAAGACCCTTCGGCTACACCCCAGGGGACGATCGATAAGGTCTAAGGAGACGCTGGAAGAAGAGGTCCTCTGCTGCTAAGTTTCGTTCTCAATTGCATTGGAGTTTTATAATTATTATCCTTAACGCCGTTCTTTTAATTTTTGGGTAATTTTTGCATTTTTAATTCAATATCTACAACTCTTGAGTCCAAAAACCACATCCTCCGACAATTAACTTGCTCATTCAATTTTCTTAGTAAATTCCTTGCCACAGTAAGCAGGATCAATATTATGGGGAAATTCTTTACCTTTCACTCCCAACGACCCCACAAAAATATTCTATATTTCTTTTTTAAGAAAATGGGCACATCATACCGCAGCATCCTTGTATTTATGCGTTTTTTATTTTTTTAGTTTGGATCTTTAGGGGCAACAGGATCGTTGCTTGTAAAATTGAAAGGAAATGGACTTGCGAGTTTTCTATAAAATAAACTCAGCTTTACAGTTGCAAATGACACGCTTTATATAAACTCTGATTTTGAAAATTTCTTAACAATATTACAATATAACAAGAAAAAATGTAATTCTACTTATTACTTTTAGTTTTCTCAGTAGCGTTAGTTTTCTCAGTATTTTTAGATTCCTCGGTTTTCTCGGCACTTCCACTTGTCTGACCATCAGTGGGCTCGTGTCTTTCTTCTGGTTTCTTTCTCTTTTCGCACCTGATATCGCAGTACGCTTCAAACTCCTTCAATTTAACTTCTGCCGTATCAAGTCTCGACAAGAAAATCATGGCAGCTAAAATGGTCTAGGTATCATGGGTGGACTTTTCAGTTTTGTTGTGATTGTAAATTGTAATTACCTTCCAGTTGCGTCTCTGTGGTGAGCAATTCTTGACCAATATAACGAGCAATGAGTTCCAGATGCGGGTGAAGCCCAGCCCTGTACTTGGCAGCCAGAATTCGCAGCAATAAAATAGAATCCTGCGATAACGGTTGTCCCCTTTCAAAGGATTCATGTTCTGCTATTTTGTACACGGTGATAAACAGCTGCTTCAACTGCTTCCGTACTATCTTCTCCTCGCTTTCTTCGTCTTCGAACTGAAAGAGAATAGAGGCTTAACAAAAACGAAATAAAAATCTTTAAGGTGGTACTTTTTCCGCTCCAAGTATGTTTATCATTTGAATTTCACCCTCTTCGACTTGTTCTAAAATTCTCAGGAAACCATCCAATTTAATGGCGTTGTTAATGCGTTTATTAATTATTGCTTCAACCAATTGTAGAAAGTATCTCATCGTTTTTGGCCTTGATTTATACGCGACTAAATATAAAAGGGTACCTTGGGTTGTTGTAATTTTATTTACCCAAACGCGAGCCTGTAAGGAATTTTTTTCTTTTTCAGCCAAAACACATTTCGTACAAACCTCTGTTATAGCCGCCAGTAATCGGCTACGAATATCTTCATCCTTCAAAGCGTTACTGGCTTCGTCCACCATAAAACCTAATGCCAAGAGGTAGTCCAAAGGAGTTTCCCTTTCAGAAAAGTCAATGATAGATTCTTGATCGCTCAGCATTTTTTCCGAAAAAATCAACCTATCTTGTTTGTTCAAATTAAAACAAGCGTCACCAGAAAGGGCCATGTTATCCGGCCTGAATCCCCTCGCAAAACAAATACCTAGGTCATCCGCCTTAACGGGATTGTCTTCCTTGGTTCTCATTTGCCTTATTCTTTCCTCCCAGAAATGAGTCGACTTACGTGAGTCGTCCTTGTATATTTTGGAACCCTTTCCGGACAACCTACGCTGTTCAGCAAACGATTCGTCACTTTGCCTTTTCAAAGAATCTATCTGGGAATTGAAGAAGTCATCATCTTTCGAGAGGCGTGCCGCAATGGTATCCTTCTTCTCGTACGATTCGAGTAACTTCTCGAAAACTTCCTTGTCGGTTAAGCCCTTGCGAAAATCGTCGGTAACATTTCGCGGAGGTTTCTTTGCTGACTTTTGACTTTCGTCAATTCGCGGTTCAGAAACAGATTCTGCGACAATATCTTCGGTTACAGAATTTGAAAAAATAATGTCTATAATTGAAGATACAACGGGGCCGCTTTGTACAGTATCGGGATCGTCTTCGACTTCCTCGCGCGCTTTTCTCGTAACTTCTTCGTTGGAAGGTACAACTGGAATACTGTGTAAGGTATCAGATTCCACTTCTTCGTCAACTACTTTCTTCAAATGTCTTTTTTTATTTGGGTCGGGCGTTTCTTCTTTGCAATGGCAGTTGTGTTCCATCTCTTTTGGTCTTTTGGTGCTTGTTGATTTTGATGCAACTTCAGACTTGCTTTTGGATTTGGATGATCCTTTCGAGGATTTCGATTTGGAATCATCTGGAGAACTTGACCTTGATTTGAATCTATGTTGATGTACTTTTGCCGTGGCAACTGTACTTTTTAGTTGCTCGGGGATGTCGACCAGGTCTTCTTGGGAGCTTCTAGGAGTTCTTTTCCTTGATTTTAAGTTGGTCTCAGCTGTTTCTAAGATATTCACTACACTCTTTTGATGTCCAGAATAACTGCCATGCAATTCAGGAGGTTTGTCAGATTTGGATTGTCCAGAAATTTTTGAATTAGAGTTTCTCGAAAGTTTTAACCTTGATTTTGATTGGACCTCACTGGTTTCTGCTATGTTTTGGTGTTTGCGATCACTAAGAGATTTGGACCTCGATTTAGTGTCTTCCGGTGTTTTTGATCGCGACTTTAATCTGAACTGAGTTGCTTCTGCTTCGCTTTGCGTCACGCCACTACACAAATCAAAAGAGTCTTCGGAAATCTTCGGTTTGAGATCATCTGCAATTTTAGACTCTGACTTTGTCAGCTGAGTTAATTCTGTACTATTAACGTATAATTCATGGAATCCATCTTCTGAAGCTTTTAAATTAAGATCTTCTGAGATCTTTGTTGATGACATTACTGGATCCTGTAAGCTATTGGTACTTAAGTTTGATTCATCAATGTTTTCTAAGATTGCTTTGGATTTAGCGACGATTACACGCGACGACGAAGCTTCACCTAACGCAAGAGGTTTACTTATCTCCTTTCTACTTTGATTCTTCACACTTAATGAAGGAGTTACATCCTGCTTCAATTGGTCAGTATTAATTGGTTGCTTTGTTTCAGTAACATCAGATCGAAGAGTAATTTTTTCTTCTCCCACAAAGGTTTTAGGTGCACTCTTTTTATCTGTTTCTAAATCGCGTTTGCCTGGTTTTATTTCAGTTTGAATTGAAGTTGGAGTGGATTTTGGGGATGCCTGCACGAAACTCGTTTGCTGATTTTTAGGTTTCGACTTGCAGGGTATCTTTTTGCCAATCAAAAGTTCCAAGGGCATCTCCTTGAAATCCCGGTATTGCTTGTAGTAGCCCTCTTTCCTGAGCTGCGATTCCAGAACTACCTTTTCCGCGTACGCGTGGCATTCGTCCTTTTGCTTCTTATAACTTTTCAAGGCAAAAGACAGAGGGCTTGTTGGAAATAGCCTGATTTCAGGGCTTTTTGCATCACTTTGCTGCCCCATCTTGCAATTTGTTGCCTTTTTTTCTTGCTTGCCAACTTTCTTATCCTTGTCAACACTGTGCCAGTACATCTTATTTTTATCCTTCTCTATTCCGGAAGATTTATCTTTCGTTAAAGATGTCCCCACGTCCTTTTTTGAAACGTTTTGCGTTTCTTCTTTTTTCGTACCCAAATTTGAAAAATTTGTGAAATTGCCGACGTTTTGATTTTCGACGATCTTCTGAGTTTTAGTCGTCGTGGTTTTGGTTGAGGAACGAAACATATCCAATAGACTTCCTCCTTTCTTAAAGAAATTTCTTATCGACGCAGTTCTTTTGCTCTTGGTACTTTCATAACCACTTTCTGATATTAACGTGTTGCTCACGTTTTGGTGACTAACACCTACCGACCGTTTTTTCTCCGTCTCATCTGCCTTGCGATGTTTACTGCTATTACGTTTATCACGGTCAGTATGTTTCGATAATTTTTTATCATTTTGAATGGTATTGCTGTACACAAAGTACGTTTGATTGGCTGGTTTCACGTAAGTCGTTGAGGTATACAACATATTATACTTGCAAGATTTCGGCGGACATTTTATAATTTCCAAACTATCCGCGCTGAAGTCTTCCTCCTCGTTTTCAATTTTCGCTGGTCGAGGAGAAGTTACTTCTAAGGAATCTCGTTCTTGTTCTGAATTATCTTCAACGGGCTTATGAATGTAAAACGGTTTTTGGCGATTGGCCCTCGGAATTGCGTTGATTTTCAAGTGCTTTGCGGTGTTTGGAAATAAGATTTTCTGGTACAATTTTTCATCAACTTTTGGCCTACACTTGGGCAATACGCTTTCAGTCACCAAACCTTCACCGACTGCTTTACTTGCCATTTCAGGAGGTGCAATTTGCAAATGCTTTTCAACTTTAGCCAGAAACCTCGATGGAGTCGTGAAAACGGTGCACGAAGACGATACAGACATCAAAAGGATATTCGGCTCGAGTGTTTGCATCAGATTGTTCTGATGCACACTTGCGTTAATCAACTGTTTCAAAGTAAGTTGCCTATTAACACTCTTTTTGGTGGACACTTCTATTAAAGATTTTGATTTACGTCCTTCGCTTGGAAGCGTAATTTTATTTATCGTCAAGCTTTGACTGGACGTGGAAGCTTTATTTTTCGCCTTTACATTTTGCTGAGCTGCACTCAAATCTTCGAGAGAAGTCGTCCTTCCGTACAAAGGACTTGCGATGCTCCATTTTTCATCGAGCGATATCGAGCTGCAACTGGATAGAAAACCCCTGTCGTTAGAATAAACGCTGGTTAGGGAATGAAGGCCGCAAGTCTCGTCAAAATTTTGCTTTCGGGTTTGCCTTCTATTCTTCTTGGAACGTCTCGAAACGTTAGGTTTCATCGAAGAAGCAGAATCGTATTTATTTGCCCTATTTTCTTCAATTTTTCTTCTATACGCTTTTTGTTGTCTAATACTCTCAGCGTGCCTTCTTGATCTCAAACCAAAATCTTGAGAATTCATGTACCGCTGTACGACGTACTTTTTATGCCAAACATGATAACAATTGCAGCAATGTTCTAAACGGTCGTTATTAACACTGTTTGGGGATTTCTCGTAACACTCGGTATTCTTGTATTCCGTGACTGTATCGACGGTCGTGGCTAACGTGCTTTTCGACTGAAATAAATCAGATGTTTTGATCTCTTTGTTTTTGGCAAAGGTGACGTCCATTTGGGCTCTGATTGCCTTAAAAATGGACGGATACAATCCGAGGACTTGCTCCAAGTGCCTTTCGAATTTGATAAAATTTACGTAATCCATTTCAATTGGGGATTGCCGTCCACTGACCATCTTCATATCGCTGTCGACTTTTTCCGACATGTTGTAAGCCATTGTTTCGTTTTTGATGTATTTTTGCTCTTTAGCACCAAACACCCTCTTCAACCTTTCCAGAGTACTTGGTGGTTTCTTCTTTTTCGTTTTTTCTTTTGGAGATTTCTCAACTATTGCGTTATTATCGGAATTAGTAGAATTGTCTGCATACAGACAGTCGTAAATCTCATTACCTTGAGGATTACTTTCAACTTCCGCGATTGGGTTTATGTGGTTGGTTGTTTGAAGTGATTTGTCTTCGAATTTTTTTAAAGTTGGATTATCGACGTCCTTCAGAGGATCTTTAACGAAATTCTCTGACGTGTTCTGTTCTTGATCTACAAGCACGTTTAAGTCATTCGTCGTGCCTATATTTTTATCAACTTTGGCGGATTCGAATTTCTCCAACGTGGTTTTAACTGCCTTATCAGGTTCGGGTTCCACTTTGGCTTTCTTCTTGGAATCAATGAGTGCTTTCGTCGCCTTATACTTTTGAAAATAACTTGAACTAAGTACATCACCTGAAGAAGATCGCTCCGTCGACGACGATTTACGATTCTTACTCGTGCTGGAAGTATTCTCATAGCTTGAAGATCCAGTTGTAACGGGGCTTGACTTACCAAGTTTTGTTTTCGTAGCACGATTGTTTTGAAGTGACCCTGAGTTTGAGGCCTTTTGATTGGCCAGTGTAATTATCCTTTTAAACCGATTCTTCTTTGTTTCGTCGTAACTTGAAGTTTCGGTGCTTGAATCCAAGCGTTTCTCAGTTTGCAAATACTTGTCCGATGTTTTGATTTCCGTTTTGCTATTTTTATTCTGTTCAATTGCACTGTACAAGTAATTTATAACTTCCTTCATTTTGATGATGTCGTCGTTACTTTCAAAATCCGTTTGAGTGATTTTGAAATCAGTCGAGACGCTCGGTTTATCTCTTGTGCGATTCCTGCATCGGGAACTATCAGTGGAATGACTTTCTTCTGTAATGGTGAGCAAAGTTGACTTGGGTAAGATTAGGCCCGGTTTATTTTTTCTTTGGACTTTCTCTTTGGTTTGTCGAAAGCGGCATAGTTTCAATTTATTGAAACAACACTTCACGTCGCCTTCATTTTGGACCTCTTCCCTTTTCTCAAATCCATTCGGCCGTTTTTCGTTGACTTTAGTTGCTCGTGCGACTTCAGGAATACGCTTTTTCCACGAAGTTCGAAAATTATTTTTCCTACGCGAACGTACTTTCGAGATCCTTCTATACGTAATTAACGACGACGCTTTCTTCCTTTTCAAATGCGCAGATGGTACGAAGGATAACGGCATTTCTTTAACGACTTTAATTATATCGTCTTTGTTAAGTTTGATGTCTTGGGGAGTGGATTCACCATCTTCGTTTTTGTTCCTTGTAACAGGCATCGCGTTTTCAAAACCAGAACTTTCGTTAATTTCAACAGGTGGCAAAAACGTCATGTGAAGTTTGGACGCTTTTCCAGGAACGGTTCTTTCGGCCACTCCGTTGTTTTTTAACCGTTTAGGCGGTTCAGTTCCCGAAACTGTAAAGCCAACTGTGATATTGCCATCATTAGCTATAGCTCTCGTTGATATTTCAAGAATTTTTTCGCCGGAAGCCATGTGAAAGAACGATAACTTTCTGGTGCACATTTTCTTCTCTTCGACGTTCCTCTTGAACAAAACTGGGGGCTGCAAATGCACAGTGTCTTGTATCTTCAGCGTTTTACAAGCGAAACCTTTACCCAACGCTAGATTCAATTTCTCAATTTTTTTGGAAAATAAAACTTCGGGAGACAACGACGTAGCTTTGGTAACCAAAGTTCTCGAGCGTTTCCTATATAATTCTTGTACTGGAGTTACGTTCAAATGAGTAAAACTCACCTCTCTTCTAAACAAACGCTTCCTTATGCGTTTCCTTCGCTTAGGATTGTTTTCATCCAAAGACCTCAGCGCTTCTTCCTTAGAAGAACTACTGGAGCATTTAGTTTTCGTTTTAATTCGATTTCGCTTATTTTTTCTGACCTCACTGGAATTTTGGGTGGGATTTTTAGTTGACGAGTTGCTCGGCTTGAATAAATTCAAAATGGCTTCTTTTTCTTTCTCCGAAAAAGGACGAGGTTTCAATTTGCAACTCCTCACATCCGATGCCGGGCCCTCGTTGTTCGTGGTGCTTGAATCTTTGTTACGTATCGGCTTTGAAGTTACTCTGAATCTGTTATTCGATTGAATATTTTGATGTGTACCCAATTTGCATAGTTCTTCATAGAATTTCTTTTTGGGTGAGGACTGGGTAAGTGAAGTCTGAGTTGCCAGTACTGACCTGGTACGGACTTTCGTAGCCAAAGATTTAGACCTTTCGGGATTTATCCTGTTTACGGAGGTGTCTGATTTGGTTTTGCTTTCTTCTTCCGAGTACTGACAGACAAACTCGTATTCCTTTCGGGTGCAAGATTTCAACCACTTTCGATTTTCTTTGCGAATGGTTTCCATGACAGTCGATATACCTTCTGTCCAATATGAATCTTTTGGCCAATTATTTTTAAATGTTGTAGTCGATGTGCTCAACGAAGCTTTAGATTTCTTTGTTTGAGCCCTAAATGGTCTATCCAGTTTAATTTCCTCGGTGTTCTTAGGTTTCTGTTTCACAGGCGATTCAAATTTTCGCTCGACGGAAGCAGATATATCAAAATTTTCGACGCATCGCTTTTTTGATACGTCTGACGCAGATTTTCTTGATTTCTGTTGTTCAACGATGGGCTTTGATCTGTGCTGCGTTGTAGCTTCTTCTTTGGTAACCCGAGATTTAGATCTTCTCTTCTGTTTTTCGATTTGATTGTTGGTAGTAGGGGAAGCACAAGTCCGTCGCTTTGACCTGGCCCCCAATGAAGCGGCGTGTCTTCTTTTTCCCCCTTTCAGTTTTAATAACAAATCATCCGTTAGTTTTAAACTAGATGTAGAGGGAGCTAACTTGTCAACAAAATACAATTTTAGAACCGAGTTGGCCTTAGGTTTATCATTTTCTGCATTTTGTGGCCTTTCCTTATCGTCATTTTTCTTTGTGGTGTTGTTTTCCTTCTCTTCTCTTCTCTTATTATCATTTCCATTTACAATTGAGGCTGATTCTAATTTAGTATTTTTCGTCTGGCTGGTACTCCGCTTCCTTAAATGTTTTCTTGCACCAAATTCCTGTTTTTTATCGTTATATATAACTTTGATCTCATTATCTCGTGATTTATTGTTATCTTCTGCAACGTTATCTTCTTTCAAAATATTGCGGCGACATTCGTTTTCAGTTTCCAAAGACTTCTTTTCTGGGTTCGTTTGCTTGGGATAACCACGTTTCTTCGAGGGCTTCCTCTTGATAGTTTTTCGCTTTCTTTTGCCCTCACCAACTTGTAACTCTTCTTCTTCTTCTCTCCTTCCTTCCTCTTGTACAATCTGCTTTGACACGTTTTGGATGTGTATAGCGTTTGAAAGTCTTTCTGCTTTTTGACTATGTTTTGTTTTTGAGCTATGTTTTGTGGCTTGTTTTTGCTTGGCTTCATTAAAATCTACAGTTTCCTTTTTGGTTTCCCCCCCATCAGTGCTGGTTTGCTTGGAATTTTCATGGCGTTTCTTCTGTTTTCTTTTACGACTGTGTTTGTCCGGCTTCACCATAATTTCTTGAATCGTCACGTCACTGGTTGGTGAATTGTTATGAATTCTTGTGGAACTTTTAGATTTTCTGTTCGAATAAATCGAGCAATCCAAACTAATCTCCGAAGCAGTCCTTCCTTTGGCTGCGCATAAAGTCGACTGACTGTTGACGCTGTTCCACTGCGAGATGTCATTTTCTATCTTGTTAATTATAATTAATTTGGAATTGCAATCTTTTGACTCATTTTCATTGGTGTTCTTCTGAATTTCCTCTTTGGTGGCTTGACTCTTCTTCCTTTTCTTCTTATCGATTTTGTTTGGAAGATTAACAAAGTACATAGTTTTGGCATTTACTAGATTGTTGTATTTTTGAATGATTTCCTTATTGTCGATGAAACTCGTGCAATGAGTAGAATTATCACTTTTTACTACGACAGGTTTACGTTTGTGTTCTGCACTCCTTCTGGGCTTATGCCTTCCATGTTTTTCAAACTTACTGCTTTTATTGAGATTTCCAAGCGCGCCATCACTTAGGCTATCACAGTTTTTTAAAACTTTTTCCATATGCAGCAGTACCTCGCTTGATTTCTCGTTCATTTTTTTATCGAGACTTGCTGTTCTTCTAAATATAGTGTTTCCTTCTGGGATTTTATTGATCATCGGAAGGCTCTTCAACTTAGCAGCTGTCGTTTCCAACGGGAAGAATTTTATTACTGTGTTAACCTTTTCGTTCTTCGTTATGATATCTAGCTCGCAAAAATTTGGCTGAGCTAATCCAGAAAAATTAAACGAACACTGATTCGCAAGCTGAGTTTGAACGGACGAACGACTAGCTACGAATAATTTACTGCCGTTGCAGCTGCAGTATATTCTCGCTACGGTATTTGATTCATTATTTTCCGTTAGAATTCTGTCCTTGGTTGCTACTACTTCCTTGAGATCCTCCTCCATAAAAAAGTGTACTAACGATAGTGGTGTCCTGGAACTTACGCGCTGCTTATCGATTCGTTTCTAACATAATTTTCAAGACTTCAGGGTGACACTCACTGGCACATAAATTTTATTTAGGAACCCCCAAAGCTTCAAACTAACATTTTGTGCTTTCTAAATATCATTTTGTATTTTTTAAAATGTTTGTCAAAAAACAATCAATTGACATCTTTCTAAAGTGTCACAGTAATATTCTGAATGATCAAAAAAGTTTTTTTTAATTCAAAACAGATATATATTTGTCTCTCTTCTATATAATTCTTAAAAAAATTCTACTTTCTTTTTCGCACAATGTGAATAAGAGAAAAGAATCTAGCAAATCGCCCTTATTTTCTCAGAATATACTCATGTTCATATTGCTAGTTAATTTTCTTTTATCACAGTGTCGAAATATATCATGGAATTGTGAATCTTTTTATAAAACGTTGTCCTTCCCGTGTAACCCCTAATGTCCACGGTCACCCCAGCAAAACTTCTTAAATTATTTCCAGATTCATAATCAATAAAATTCGATAGAGCCGGCAAGTTGATATTTTCCAGTTTTCGGATGGTTTCTTCGACAAAAACCTTCTCTTCCTTTTTCTTTCGTCTACCACATCGTTTGACTCCAAACTTTGAATTGTCAATCAAAATATTCGGTAAATGTACGTAGTACATGGTTTTAGCACTGAACAAGTCCAAGAAACTCATTTCTTCAGGAATAAGCTCTTTCTCATTCAATTTTAACAGACTCACACTGCTGCATTGGATTTTCTTGCAGTCTTCTAATATTGGGCGAGTTTCAGTCAATTTGTTTGCAAAATCTGTCGACTTTTTAAATAAACTGTTAGATTCAGTATCTACGTCGCCGCCGCAGGAGTAGCAAAGCGTGTGTTTTGCAGTTTCAGAATAACCAGAATTTTCCTCGTCGTTCCACTCTTCATTTATAGTATCCAATGGCTTATATTTTGTTGAAATTATATCCAATTCACAGTAACATGGTATTATAGTATCAGATGATTTAATGGTACCGATGGTACCTATAGTAAAGAGGGAGCAGCTTTTGCTTCCACATTTGTGGAGACTAGCCGTACTACACTGCCAAATACTTGAATGACTTTCCAGAGAAGACCTTTTATCCAGTACGTTGCAACGAACCTTCATCTTCGTATGACGTGATGATTTACGATGAACCCACTAAGTAGACACAATTCAAGATCATCCTATTAGCTTTATAGCGTACGGTGCTTCCAGATGTCCTTTTTCATAATGAATTTAGAAAAGCTATCTTCATGATACGAATGTACTAAAAATTTTGACATGTACACGTCAAATAATAAAAAAGAAGTGTGATTAGGCATTTTATTTACGTCGTTTACCTCTATTTTGATTTTAGAGCATTTATACTTTATACACTAGTTTCTCCCAAGCCTATAGATGCCAGCTTCACGATTAATTTTTTATTCAAAACCTTCCCTTCTATCTTTAGTTATGTTGTCTATGGTTTACCTCAAAAGCATGATAAACGTGCAACAAGGCAAAGTCTAGATTGGAATCTTTTGATTCATTGTATATAGGGTCTTCATAATTAATTATCTGTTACGGTGGGGAATTTCGTTAAATTCATTTTTAGCTTTTGGGTTATCCTGTATATTGGCGGAAACGCACCACCGTTTGATCTTTTGACCGCCAAAGGAACCTTTGTCCTAATGAGTCTGTCCCAGGTAGACACTCGTTTGAATTCTAGGCCTGCTATTGGCCTATGTGATTCTTCTTCCCACCCCCAAACCTTGCGCATTGTAAGCTGCCCGACTAAAAGTTCGTGGCAGTTTTGTTGCTGCTCGCTTGGCAAACAGACAGCATGGAGAATTGTTCTCACTTTTGGTTAAATTTTCATTCAACTGGAGTGAAAAAGTAAACGAATGTAATCCCGTTGTGAATTGTTTGCTACGAGTCCAACGCCTTTCGTTCTGCAGGCCTTTCCAAACCTGTCCGTCGATTCTACGGCAGGTATGCTTTTAGTCACGACTTGTGCACTGTTTGGTTCGTAATCCTAGGTTTTTTCTTTTTTTTTTTCTCTCTCTGTTTGGTATATTTTACATCATCTTATTCCGCCTAATGCCCACCCCCCCGACGTTCCGGACGCTTTAGAGGAGTTTGGTAACCGGAGACAAGTTAGAGAAACCTACGGGGGCAGAGATTGTGAAAGGTTCAATTAATGACGTATGCTAACCGTTTTGATTCGCCATCTTACGGTTGGTTACCTGAACAAGAGAGGATACCACTTTAACGCCATCAAAGTGGTAACTGAGAGTGACTCCCTCGTGGTGTTTGCTTTTTCGTTGAAACGGAGCAACATCTGTCAGGTGCTTGACGTGACACTTTGAGGATTCGGACACCAGACTTGAATGTTCGCTTTTGGGATATGAGAAGGTCGGATAATTAGTTGGCAGAACTCCCGCAACACAGAATGCATTTATGTACTAATTTTTCATAATAGTGGCGATCCCGAGCTGTACTTTGATTGTTGTGTGTTCTGTCCCCAAAAAATAATCTGGGACATGTAATATGTTCTATGGTAAATACGACGAATTGAGTAGTGAGAAAAAAATTGTTCGCTTCTTTATTACTGTATTTTTATTACGTTGCCATGTAAATAGCAAAATGAATTGCTTAAAGCTGCATTCAAACTAATAAAATAAATCAAAAATATATGTAGAGTAGTCCCGGATTTTTTTGGTAGTAATTTTTACGATTGTAATAATCATTTTATGTAATTAAATTTCTAAAAAGTAATAATTTTAAAGTCAACACTTTAAAAAAATATATCGTATTCCCAGAACGAAAATGTAATGTCATTTTAGCATTTCAGCTGTCAGTTACGTCAGCTGTAAGTTACGTCATAGATCACGTGGGATACAAAATTAAATGAAGACCCTATATAGTGAAGTGCGTTCAGCGCCTATTCGCTGAACGATTCCGTTGAGCAATTAAAGGTTATGAAGCGTTTATAAAAATAATCACGTTTTCTTCGTGCTCTAAAGACAAAAATAAAGAAAGAAACAAAATAAAATCGCTACTAGAAAATAAAATTTTCGAATATTATCTTTTTTTGTCCACAGAAAAGGGCGTCGCAATTAGCAAAAATATGGCTAATTATTTCATGACAAACATCACAATAAAATGACTGAATCAACTGAAATAATTATTTATTTTTTAAGGACTATTACCTTAAGTGGTTTCGTTAAACTTATTTTCAAATAAAATCACTAGATTTGTCACTAAACCGGTTATCACTAAATTTTCAATGATAAGTCTAAGCTTACCGGAAGTTGATTGAAAATTCGTTAGAAAGTCACCAGAACTGGTGACAAAATCACTAAATTGGCAACATTAGACAGGACTGCCAGCGTTTGCCAAGTGTTTATTTTCTGCTTTCCGATTTTTAACAAATATTCCTTAGGTTGGTACCTTTATCTGAATGTTAGCAGATTTCAAAAATTTCTGTCCCACATTTAGTGATAAAAGCAAGGTTCCAACAGAAACCCTAGAATTTTGTCTCTGATAGGTATTATTAAAAAAAAAAAAACTAATTTATAAGGTTTCTTAACGTTCAGGGGAAAATTCATTGGCAACATTGTGGATGGAAACGTTTCGAATCGTAGTTAGGGCTTTAGCAGTTTTCACTTTAGGCTATTGTCGTGTATTAGTTTTAGATTTCTTAAAGTGCTGTTAATAATCGATTTTAGTTATGAAATATTCAAATCTATTACGCTGGCAACACTGGTTTTATATCCGTTTCTGTTCTACATCAAGAAATCGCAGTGTATTTTACTCGCATTCGTTAAGAGTCGCATGCAAGTCCTCATTTTACCTCTTCTATATAAAACTCACCATGTTGATTGTTAACAAAATGTTTCCTTGGTGTAATACAGGGTGACTGACAAAAAAATGAACGCGTAAGAGAATGAATGTCACTCATTGCGTGCGAAATACAACGCCACGTTTTATAAAAGTTTTATGATTATTATTTTATTGACTTCTTGCCTGCACACAATGCGACCTTGACTTTCGTCTTATTACACTTTTAACAGCTGGCAACGGAAGTATAAGTTGTTTCTTTTACGTGAGCAATTATTAGTAATTTCTAAAATAACTGGAATTACGGATGAAATAATAAGTAAGGCCTAAAGAATAACAAATTCGCAAATAATTGGTGCAATTAGTTTAACCAATCTGACAGTCGGGCAGCTAATTGTAAGACCATTCGCGTTGATCGATGCCGCCTGAAAATGAAAAACTGTATTAAATACACCTGCGTCGGTGCTATGCGTACAATTTTTGATCAAATCGCGTACGTGAATGAATCTCACAGATTATGAGAAATTACGTAAAAAATTCTGTGGAAGTTTGTAATTAATTAATTATAAATTTCCCCAAAAAATAGGTATATTTGTATGGAATAATCTACTTCAGGTGATTCGTAAATAACTATTTTAGAGTTTTTTTTATTTTTTCCATAGCTCCTCCATGATTGCTTTTGTTTTCTAGAAATACCTTTTGTTTTCTCATCAAATTTCTTCGTTTTCTAAAGCTGTCAAACAAATCGCTCCTACTTTCTACCTACTAAAGACAGGCCCGAATCAACTTTATAGTCACGAGTGAAACAATGCAGAAACGCAAGATTTCACGCAATTGAACCCTTTTAATGCCTATTGTTCGTGATCGTTTAATTAAACTTGACCCTGCGTTGTCGTAACTGGATTCTAATTCTGGTGAGACGGCGAATAACTTTGAGAGATTAAAGGAACTAAATACGTAACAATAAAAATGCGAGATGTTAGATTTAATTAATTATTTATTGAAAAAAAAAGATAAAAACTACCAGCCACTTAGGGATCTGATAAAATAAGGGTAAAAACCTCGTTGGAACAATATAAAAATCACAAGAATATAATTATTCGCTTACCAAGAAGTTGTAATAAAATTCGCTTAACGCATTTTACGTCGAATATCGTAGCGATCTCATTTATTTCAATTCACACAGCTGATGGCTTGATGCACACGCAATTAGTGGCTGTGGTAACTTGTGACTTAAATTAGATCAATAATTAATTTATTTTTATTCAAAATGGCTTGGTCTTGGTACTCGTGTTTGCCACCTTAGATAGTTCTCGAAGACGCTATGAATAATCAACCAGCGCACAGTGTGATGGTGTGATTACAGTGTACTTTATTAATGGGAGTTATTAATTGATTAATCAGATGTTCGGAGAAGTATGTGATACAAAAGGCCTCTCCGGCGATCAATTTGCACTATAATTAACAGCAACTGCCGCTAATTTTTCACGGACTCCTTCCGGAGATGTTGGACAACCTTATCTTTAAGCTAACCTAATTAATTAGGCTCCTGTGAGTAGGATCGTGTCAACTACATTCTCCAGAATCCAGAGGGTGGTACAATGTACGCCTTTTTTCAGGTCCCTCTGAGTCGTTTTTTGTCGGCTAAACCCATTATCGAACTAATTTGTTTGCACAAGGACCGAACTGACTGTTTTCCGGCACTCCGTTTTTGCGGTTATGGCACTTTCAGTCGCTCGACAAATTGCTTTCAATTAACCTGCAAATCTTTCAGCAAAGACAACACTTTAGTCCACACACAGGGTGTGAGAGAAGTTCTGTAAAGAAGATCTGTTTATCGGTAGTTCAAATTGTTGGCCTCGTAATTCTACGGAATTCGTAACGAGTATTAAATTGGCCTTGATTTCTGAGTTAGACTGTGCTGGCCGCACTGTGTTCGTTGGCAGATATAACTTTGCCTGGCCAGTGGTTCAGTTGCAGATTTTCCTGAACAAATCGAAATAACACCGATAGCGTGTCTCCGAATTGCCAGAGAATATCGCAAAAAAGGTAGAACTAAATTACAAAAAAAAAAATACACTGTATTGACCAAAAGATTTTAGGTGTAGTTAATTTACTCTGGTTGGTCAAATCATAGATCGCGCAAACTACTGAATTTATTGAGTTTTAACTTTGATTCAAAAGCAAACGCAAGTACCAAAAATAAACAAAAAAGCATTGCCTAAACAATGCAAAGATTGAAGAGATTTTTCGAGTCACAGATTGATGAGCCAATTAAAACAATTCTTGAACAAATTTATACCACAAGTACGTGAAAATAAATATAAAAATCAACGCAATTATAGTTATCCGTGGTCCGCGATGCGCACTTCACAAACACTCGCGCACTTGTTTTATATAATCCTTTTCACGACGTTAAATTCGCGGTGCGGTTCGAGTTTGTTTATTTGATTGCCTTTTTCTTAACACAATATTTGACCGTCCCGAAATAACGTGATTTAATTCTAATTATGAAAGCTAGATGAAACCAATTGCAAAGCACTCAGAAAAAAACTTCTCGAGTTAAAAGTCAGCCGTCCGTTCGAACGATTCGAATCTTACTGCCCCAGTTTTTTTTATTTTTCCTTTGCGAGTGATAAATTAGACTCCTCCCCATCTCTCGAAGCAAACTTTAAAAAAGACGGTTGACCAATAAACGCTTTTATTTCAGAAAGGAGCTCACGCTTATCTTTCGTTCCCTGTACTTACAATAAATTTCGACCCCTAATTTGCGCGACTGACACTGGGTTCTCCGGTGGTCTTGCACATGTTACGACTTTCCAAAATTCTTGACAATAACTAGACGCTATACAAGTGTAGGTTGACATATTTATTGTTTCCCGTCTTTTCAGTCAACAATTTCAAAACAAAAACCAAATTCTTTTCTATTGTTATGTAAGATAACGTTTCCGTTGGCATTCTCCGACTTATACAATTTCTCTTCTTTGTTATCAAGCAATCAAACAAACAAACGCGATTTCTTTTCGAAAATCAAATTCGCGACTGTTTCAACGCCGCATTTCGACAACGAAACATGTTTCATAACGCTTGTGAATCATTACTTCGCCGGGCAGATTTGTGTTTACGAGCGGCCGAAGGAAGGAATTTTGAACACTTATTGTGACTCAGCCGGCAATGAGCCACAGATTCTAAACATTTGTCAATGCGTTATCAGTTGAGGGTAAGTTTTATTTTGTTTTTATTTCCGTTTTTATTTAGATGCATTTATGCACACATCTCATGTCCAACACGTCATTATCTTTTTTCCACGAAGTTGCGAAACACCCTGTATAGTCATAGACTTTTCACTCCTAGTGGATGGTGGCAGCTCCTGTCGGTGCTCTTCCCCGCATCTTCTTTTCTTCCTTTCCGCCTTCGCATTATGTGTCTTTGCTTTTTCCGTCTCCTTGTACCAATTTTTTCTATCCACTCTACTTAGTCTCTTATTTCAAGATTTCCAACATTGCTTGTCACTTGATCTTGCCACTTCAGTTAGGACCTTCCTTTTGGTCGTGTTATTTCCGGGTCCCATTCAATTACTTTCCTTATTACAGCCATTATTTTTTTTTTTCACGAAGTTGCGAAACAGCCTGTATAGTTCTGAAACTAATTTAAAAACAGGGTAAAATTGACATTTTAACTTTATTTAACATACCTTAAAAACAATTAATTAATAAATACAGTTTTTTTACATCAATTTTACAGACAGGGTGTTTTACCCCGCCGGAAAAATCTATCGATTTTTTTTTAAATCGTTATCTACATGAGTTTGTATAGCATGCCTTCTACCTTATAAAACGGGACACAATCCTTGAAATATCTGCTTTTTAAATATACCCTTAAAATTAGGGCAAAATCTTTAAAAATGTTAATTTTTAAAACAAGACTTAAAGAAACAAAGTGTTCTGAAGGGACCTTGTAGTGATTTTATGTATAGGATATTCATGTCTTTATTAAATCGAAAGCGACCAATAAATATAAATCGAGTGACATAAATAAGACAAATTACGCCATTTTGAAAATTAATCTACTAGTTAAACAAACATAAAACGTAACACCACCGCAAGCGTAACACACATGCAGTTAACGACGGTTGCTAGTCTAGCGCAGCGGCAAGCGTCCGCGGTTCAAGAATCCCCGGCACATCGTCAAACTGCAAGCAAGATCCAATTTACCTGAGGGAGATGACGATAACCATGGTGCAAAAGATTCCTGCGAGAACATTTGAAAGCTTGCGCGCGCTTTGTACACAGGGGGATCGTTGAATATCCCACCCAAACCGTGCAAGAGCTAGAGCAAAATAATAAACAGACCAACTATACTCTCTGTTGTGTGTTGTGTGTGTTATCGTTTCGATGATTTGTGTTTTTCGTTTGTGTACCTGTATATTTTTTTCTCATCTGCTTCGAACTGTTGCAATTTGCCATTCGAAATACGAATCACAAGTATACATTTATTGGTATGTAATACATCTTTTTTCTTACGCTAAAATTTTACGTTTTATATGCATATAAGAAAAACGGTTATAGATGTTTGTATTAAATACACTATAGTCTTGTTAGTGCATGATAGAGTGCATTCATCAAAATGGTATGCGTTTAGAGTGGCATAAAAACTTACCCTATTTTAGGTTTTTTTTTTTCACAATAGCCTTTAATTCGTTGGTTGACAAGGCTGTATAATTTGTAAGTGTATAGTAAATACAAATATAATAATTATTTTTTTACGATACCTTGTATAAAGCGCATTATTTTTTATTTATACCTCGTAAAAAATGAGGTATAATTTTTTTTTGGCAACCTTGTAATTGTGATTATTTCCAACTGTTCCGACTGAAATAAAATTAAATATTTTATTTGAAATTAAGACAGTAATAATTGCATGGGAAGTTAGAAGTTCATTAAAAAAAATCGCTCAGTTCTCATGATTTAAAGTTATATATTTTAATAAAAAATTATTTAAATTTGAAACAATTGGACTTAGCATTTAAAATAATCTTTGCAGATTGTTTGACGTACATATTTGTGTCCTCAGAAATACACTCGTAGCCAGGAAATATGAAGGCTCGCCATAAATCACCCGCGTACGGTTTGAAGCCCGTTTTAGACTGTCACATTTCTTGTAACAAATTTGTTACGAAGTGAGTGACAAGTGCCAGTTCAACCAATCAACATTCACTGTGGTCGCTTATCTCTCTCACTCTGTAACAAAATTGTTATCAAATTTGTCAAGTGTAATACGACCATGAGTTTACAAATACTTGTCAAATCAATTCTACTGGCAAGCCTTTTTGTTTACATTCAAAAATCAAGATGTTTTATTAAATTTAATCGATTTTATTAAACACAGTATGAAACTACACAGAGAAAAAAGAAATAAACAGTGACAAAACAAATAATTGTTTGCCTTCCACATGGACAACAGATTATAAAGAAAAAAGACTACAATAGATGTCGCTGTTGAATATCTCACACAAGTGGAATTCATTTCGTCCTTTACTGATGCGGAAGGCATCGCGGGCACTACCTCCGTTAAAACAAACGAAAAACAAACTTCCGGCATGTTTTAACAAATAATTTGTTGAATGTCTTATAACAACACAAGTGTTTTTTTTTGTTACGATCCAGAAATGACTGTCAGTTGAAACTTTACTCAATAGATGGGGGTTTTCTTAATATAATCAAATTTCCTTCTATGTACAGTAGCGAACAATAAAATTCAGGCGATAATTGGACAAGTCGTGCATATCTCGACGGATTTGTTAATCAGGATTTTATTCAGGTTGTATTTACATTGTACAAATGACGCGCCCGGATTTTATTGTCCACTACAGTACATAAAAATTGATTTGCCCCTTAAGTTGGCAACATTGATTCCGAATGCAGATGAGTATTTGTTGACTTCCTGTCGCTAGCGACAGGACAAAGCTCTGTCACCTCTGTGAACATCAGAGTTACCAACTAGGGGAAAATCGAAAGCACCAGATTTAGTTTTAAATAGCACTATAGTTATCAGTTGTCAGCCTGCCATAGGTAAATTGATACTGTAATACTAAATCAGAGTTTAAAACTAACTGAAATTGTCACATGAATTATGAAAAATGTTAATTTTTCCGTTTAAATTGAAGGCTGTGTAAAACCGACTGTCAAATACCCAATAACGTTGTCAGCTTTTCGCAGGTAAAATTCAAATTACTTTTAAAAATAAACTCTAGAAAGCACTTAGGGCATTATTTATTTATTATTATTATTTCTATAAAAACATTATAACGAAAGGAGAAAAGATTGCCACATAATCGCGACATCGCACGGGAGAGTTTTGATTTTTGAAAAGTCAAAACCCAACCGTGTGTAAGCTTGAGAAGCAGCTGTAAATTTAGTGCTATCATTAATTTTTTCCTGTATTTACTGCACTTTCAAAGGTTTTCAAAGTTTTATGGAGTGTTTGATATTTGCATAAAACCAATGACAGTGACATGTTTACTTTGATTGCCGACTGTGCTTCATAAAACAAAATCTACATGAACACACATTTTGTTGCACAGTGTAATGTTTGTAGTAAATTACACATTTTTAAGAAAATCGTGTAACCCAAGTAATAGTAAGTGTGTTACCATAAAGTGAATTAATTTTATAGACAAAATGTAAACATGTTATATAAATTGTGTGAAAATTTTAGTCAATGATGTAATTCTTTACTCGTCTCTAAGAAAGAAGATTATAGCCGCGTGCTCGGAGCGGCTGATAACTTTGAATTTTGACTCTTAATCGAAGAAGAAGGAACAAATAATCACGTGATTACACCCCACTTCAACAATTTGTGTAAGATGTTAACCTATACAATGGCAATCTTTTCTATCGAGTTAATAATTTAATCATTTTCCAATTGCAGAAAACTTTTCATTGCGTTCTATTATAGTTTTACACAATATGTAGAACTTTATACGAAAAAATGTGAAAATAAAATCTTCACAATCCATTGTAGTAAATTTTTACATAAGATGTAGAATTTTATACAACAAAGTATTGCAATTTTACCTTCACACATACGAGAATTTAGTATAAAAGTGAAATTAGTGTGGAACTTTTTACTCCAAAATAGAGCAATAATTTTACTACAAACAAATGTAAACCTTTTTAAGGTAGAAGCAGAAATATAGGGTGTCTCAAAACCTATGTCTTTAATTAAAACTGTAGGTATTTCATTATAAAAGAGATTGATTTTCCAAATCTGAACGGTATTGCTGAAAAATGAAAAACTGACCTAGCACAAGCGCATATAGTTCCTTTGTTTTGAAACCAATGCTTACTTTATGAGTTGTTGAGGCAAGTTCGCTTTCAATAAAAAGCAAAAACTGCAATAAATATTTTATTTACGTTTGAAAGAATTAGGTTAACGTCTCAGATGCCGCACGCGCGTCTTCAGCAATTTTTTCATATCCATCTGTATTTCACCGACAATTACTGGCATGGCAAAATGCGTTTTTCGTTGCGTTACATGATATTTATTTCTCGCTTGTTCAGCAAGTCTTTTAATAGCTTATTAAAGAGACGACATAATCAAACACTTAGTCATAATTTGTATTTTAAACACAAACTTTTAACTTATTTAATTAAAAAGTCTGTAGTTTACTTTGTTCATATCACGGTGTTTGTGCAGCTTATGAAGAAATAAACTGCAGCTTTCTTAAGGAAGTAAGTACGACGTGACTAGCATTGTTGTATTAAATTAAATTTAACAGATCGTAATTTAAGAACTGAAACTGTACGTCTACGTTTAGCAATATGCGAAATAAAAAAATGAACAGTACAGCATAAAATGCATATCAAACGTGTTGTCATACCTGTGCATTCATTATGATCTTAGAATTTTAGTAAAGTTCACTTCTTGTTCTTGGCACCGATATTTGTAATTACAATAAATGTTCAAAATGTTGTCCTGCGGTATTAACACATAATTCAGCACGTCGTATCCAGTTATTTGTGTTACTATTGGAAAATTATTTCCAAATTATGTACACAGATATTTACACGAATTAAACTAACACAAAACAAACTACACACTACGTAAATTTGATAAATAATACTAAGTCTATTAATGTTTTTAATTATTATAACATCAGTCTTTTATAAAATACAAACGCACTCGCTCGGGCTGAATTTTCTCAAAAACTATTATTCAGCTCTTCGTCTTTCATTTTAACCCCCTCCCTAATATAAGCGCCTTTGAATTTATGACAGCATGATAATGATAATAAAAACAAACAATAAAGTACGAGGAACGAAACTGAGCCAGCTGAATTTTATTTTATGACAGTGCAATTGATACCAATAAATCGCCAAGGCGAATGTAGGTAAACGTTCCTGAAAATTCCGAATATTTTAAACCAGAATCAAATTTTCATCACGAAAACTAATTGAGCCACTCGTTTCTTGGATTTAATTAATATTTATCAACATTTTTAGTAAACATTTATTTTCGTCTTATTAATGAACATAAACATAACATTTGGCAATTTACAGTGTTAAGGTCGATGTACTGTCATGAAAATGAAACAAATAAAACTGAAGTTCATAATTGTGTCACGAATTAAGTTTGCTTTTGAATTTTACTTTGAATAAATAAGCATAAATGAAGTAGTACTAATTGCAATTGTCGTAGGAAATCTTCCGGCAGCGCGTGTGAAGACGTTTTTATTTAAAATCCTAGCGAAGAACAAACATGACCTAGCCCAACTGACACATCTCGGTGTTTATTCGTTTATGGCCCCAAAAAACACCAATTCTGCATAGCTGAGACATTTAAATCCATTTAAATCGCCAACCAGCGTTACTAAAACAATTTCTTAGAAAACGAAAAGTGATTTTTACCGGAGTTGTTATTTACTTTTTCCATATTATTGTATGACAAATTTTGCTTCTTTTTTTGACTACTATCCGTGGTTTCAATTAAAGACATAAGTTTTGAGACACCCAGTATATCTGAATGTTTTTTTTAATTTTCAACAATTGTGTGTTTCTCCACCTATATTTTACGCAATCATTTAATTACAGGCTTACATATCTTATGGTCCTTACAGATATGAGCAGAATCAATCAATTAGTTCTGAAAGGAACAACAATTCAGCACACTATGTTTGCTGATGAACCCTCGTCTTTCCTTGTTTCGAGTGTCTCTCGTTACATCGCCTTCAGATATTATTTTAAGGGTTCGCAAGCAATTCCAAATTCAATGGCATTTAAAATTATCCTCACAATGAATTGTGGTAAAAATAACGTGAGATACAAATTATTTATACTTCAAGTACGCCACGAAAAATCTATCGTGTGTTCACCTTCTAGCTATTACATTCATTAGAGATGTGTCAAAACAAACAATTATAAAAGTTAAATCAGTTTTGAGTTAATAATATGATTTGCTCCCGAATAACATTTTTCTGTGAATTGTTTTTTTTTTTCGTTTTTATTGAACAAGTTTTGATGACAATTCATTAATTTATTAATAAAGTTACCCATGTTTGTAACTCTGACTAGAACTATTCATGTTTCATTTCATCGAAATTTGATAGTTTTTTTGTTTAGAAAGATTGAGATATAGTATAACCAATGAAATTAAATAAAGCGCATGCATCAATACGCTGTGGGTATTCCAGTAACATGAGTGTGTTAAAGAGATTAATAGGTTATCAATGTTTAATCATGCTTTAAATATAGTGCATGCAGTTCAAAATTCCCTAATATGAAATATCTATAATAATATAGTGTTGATGATATCATATTGTTTGTACTTATAATTATTAAATACGCTTAAACTCATCAAGAAGTAAAGCTAAATTCTCGAAACGATAAAATCATTACATTTGTATTAAATTAGCATTAAATTTGCCAAGAGGGTCAAATGATCCTTTTAAAAATAGTTGGCTTTACGACTTTCAGGAAAAAGTTAACATTTTAAAAGGGGTCATTTGTCCGTTTGGTAAATTTAATAGGTTTGCCTGCTGAGTGTCTTTAACATCATCATCATCATTAAAAATTCACTTGTCCTTAACCAACAAACTTACCAAATTGCCAAAAGACGGCAGATAGACAAATTCCAAAGAGTGCAATCATTGGTTGTAAACTGATTCTAATCGAAAGATGTCGATAAGTACCATTTAGAGAGTAAATTCCAGTTTGAAATATAAATGGTTGGTTAATTAAATAAATTCCATTTATAAAGGGTGCAATTCGCTTTTGATTGGTCAGCTCTTTATCTCGCCGTTAATCTTCAAAATTACCACTTCATGTCCTCACTTCTTACATAAAGGACTCTACCATTTAACATCGATTGCCGTTTTTCGGACTACATCCCTATTGTCCATCCAAATTGATTTTTTTTCAAACCACTTTGTACATGTAATCCATGTGATGACTCGCCTACTTCAAATCAGAACAAAATTAAACCTAAATATGAAGCTTTTTCTTAGATAAATGCAGATTTTACCTAATGATGTTTTGAAGAAGACCAGTGAGCTACACGTCCAACGTAATATCTTTGAAGGAAGGCTCTGTCTGTGGTTTGGCCATCATGTATTTCTCAGAGCCCGTCTGCTAATTTTACTTTGACTTCAGAACATGGAAGAGCACGATTATAATTCGTTCTAGACCACCTGAATTAGGGGAACAATTTCTGAACAATATTGTTCTCCGCCATTTCTTTGTGGTGGTGATTTAGTCATAGTGCGGTAGAGAATATGTTTTGCAATCTCAGAGTCCATTTGAACTAATACAACAAGCATCAATGACGTTTTGCGTGAATGTGGGCTACGGCATCATTCGTGGACAATAATTTTATCTTTTATGCGTCATGATGTCAGGTTGGAGATAACATCGTTCTGTAATCATGAGGAAATACTTCTTATAATGACCTCAGCAAAGTCCAGATTTCTACTTAAGTAAAGGACATGTTAGGAAGAAAAATCCGCGCCAGTCGGCACCCATTAAAGTGCTCCTTGACAGTAATTTTATCTTTTCTACGTTGATGTCAGGCTGGAGATGGCATCGTTCTGTAATCGTGAGGAAGTACTTCTTACAAAGGCCTCAGCAAAATTTGAAATTATTTAAAGGATATGTTAAGTGCTCCTTGACAGTAATTTTATCTTTTATGCGTTGGGTTGGAGATTGCATAATTCCGTAATCGTGAGGAAATACTTCATATAAAGGCCTCAGCAAGATTTGTACTTATTTAAAGGATATGTTAAGTGCTCCTTGACAGTAATTTTATCTTTTATGCGTTGATGTCAGGCTGGAAATCGGATCATTCTGCAATCGTGAGGAAGTACTTCTTACTATGGCCTCAACAAAGTCTAGATTTGAACTTAATTAAAGGAGATGTTAAGTGCTCCTTGTTCCATCTCTTCTATGTGCCCATTTTTTCTTATTACATTGAATATGTTGTGACTTTAAAACAATTACCGGTATACAGTTGCGTCCAACCAAATTTACGCCCTATAAACTAATTCTACGTCATTTCAAACTGTAAGCTAATTGTACGTCATTATCATCAAGTCATTATTAAAACGACGACCAGACAGAGGCGACAGAGGGAAGGATATTTATATGCATTGCAGTAAATGAGATCGCACGAATAGAGGCCTACTCGTTCGTTCTCATTTACCACCATTTGTTATAATATCGTCCAGTCCCGAGTTTATCGTGCCAAAAGAAATATCATATCTGTTTGGCCGAGCCTTAATTCTACACGAAATTGCCAAGTTATATTAATTTACTTGGGCACAAGTGTATACAGCATTACATATCATCATAATAATATTTTGCTTGTAATTTAATGACTCCACTGTATTAAAATGAAAATGTGAGAAAAAAAGCTGTTTTATGCTAACTTTCAATTCGACCCGCAACAAAAATAACTTTTTTAATTTGCTTAATTGCAAGCCACACTCAGTCCGGGAAAAAAATAACTCCTTCGCCGTTTTATTAGCGAATACTTCCCTGTAAGGCGAAGAAAAGGTTGCTAAACGCCGAAGACACGTAATTAACGGGTAGGCGTTAACATTGTGATTTACCGGGTTATTCAACTTGCAAGTTTCCGCATCCGTTTTGTTTATTTAATCTCTAACAAACCGAGTTTACTCCGGCAAATGCGTGCGAACCGCTTCTAATAGCCGTTCAGTGGAAATAATTCAATCTGTGATTGGTTTTCCTACAGGCCGAACTATTTTGGGTTGAACGGTTGAGCGATCGTTATATCTCAATAATTTGGATTACTGAAATACTTGCTGGCGTACGCAGGTTTATCCCGGACCTCGAAACACCTTCAATTTGGGACATTATGAGCTATGAAGGGTCTTTTCTTGTTTATAAACTTACCAGTTAACAACTTTGTGCGCACATATGATAATGTGTGAAGAGTTAGCTAGTGATGTATAAGATAAAATCTCATAAATAAGTTCCGAGAATTCGTTTACTGTTATTGTTGTCTGGCTATTCATATAATTTCTTTTGTAATTGACACGAAAAAGTTTTATTGGTATGTCATGAGCTCATAAGTAAAAAATCCATAGACTCTTTTGAAATAAATTAAGGGTGAAAGAGTTAGGGCGTAACAGATTTCACTTTATGCATGGGGTGTTTCCGAAAGGTACTCCCAACATTAAATACCCGCATAACTAAAGTCTTGAAATCAAAGAGTGTGAGGTATGATGTTTTGGAAGATGCTGCCTTAAGTTTTAGAATATCAATGACATTGAGACTCTCCTTAACAAGAAGTACAGGACGTGTAGCTTTGTACACCAACTTTGTGCCTTAACGCTTTGTCTACAAATGGTACCAGAAAGTACGAAACCTCACAAACAACCATAAAATATAGTCCTGCAACTTTAGATTTTTGTGAGTCTTGTGCCATGAGGTTTTAAGGGCGGAGGTGCATTTTAGGTGCGCCTAGCTGTACCTACCGTTGGTATAATGTAGACTCTAGTCACATCTCAGCATTGATCTACAACGTAACCATGCATCAAATTCACACCAACAGATATGGAACTTGGAAAATGCTGATGAACCATAGAAACCAATCCCCATGACACATGTACGTATGGATACTTCATCCTCTAAAGCTGTTTTCAATAGACCTCTATGGACGAATCTGAAAAACATCTTCTGCTTACCCGTCGCCATTCTTCGTAGGATTCTCCTTTTTAAACAAACGGTACCCAACAGGTTCATATAAAACCGACGTTAGATACTCTTGGTCAGTGCAGAAGAAAAAATTGGAAAGTAACAAGACCAACAGATATGGAACTTAGAAAATGCTGATGAACCATAGAAAACAATCCCCATGATACCTGTACATATGGATACTGCATCTTCTAAAGCTGTTCTCAATTGACCCCTATAGAAAAACATCTATTTATCCGCCCCCATTCTTCATAGGATCCTCCTTTTCATACAAAAGGTACCCAACAGGTTGATATAAAACCAACGTTAGATACTGTTGAAAAGTGTAGAATAAAAAATTGGAAAGTAACATCAACAGATATGGAAGTTGGGTTTTTCGTTTAATTTCATGGTGTTTTTCTTTGTGTTCTTTTGCAATTTGTTGTAACCGAATAATTGAATCAGTTATTTCAAAAACTCTGTAAGTCGATTTTTGAGAAACTGAAAAAAATTAAGCCAGAGTTAGTCGTGTAGCAGGACAAACATTCTTTTCGGTAGATTTTCTTAGTCCAGATACACCATTCAACCTCATTTTCTGATTAGCTTGTAAATTATAATAAATTTCGAATACCATTGACTTGTGGGGTTTCTCAAATGAAGAATGTAACAAAACAAGATAATTTTTTGAACTATTGTTCAATTTATTATCAATTGTTAATAAAAAAAATCCAAAATAAGCTTAGTTTTAGTTTTAAAATTTTTACTCCCGGAATGTAGCTCACTGGCTTCTCTACGTCATCTTCTTAGTGATTGAGATCTTTTCCATAAGTCACTACTAACAAATAAGGCTTTTCAAATAAACGTGCCATTTTTTTTTCCAACTGCTCACAGGTGGTGGTTTGGACTGATGGTGTTTCTGCACCAAACGGCGAGTCCTCATCACAGCAATCGATTTTTGACAAAAACTCGATTACGGCAAACATGGGATTTCTCAAATGAATGATTAATAACAGTTCGTTATTGTAGTAATAATTTAACAACTTTTGTGTATTTTAACTGCAGTTTGGTTGCAATATTTGTAGAATTAGCGAGAATATTAACCCTGGAGGCGAGGCATCTGAAGTCACGGTATGAATCTCACAGACCCATGGTAAAAAAATATTTCTAACAATTTTATATCAGAAATAATAATTTAATATGAAATCCACAAGCTTTTTTGATAAACAACTCCCTCTTTGGTGTGATTCTAGAATGTGATAATCTCAAGTTCGCACTCGTCAGCTGTAGAAGTATCATTTTATCATCATGATGTAAGCTGGATATTAAAATTACATTTTTATACCTTTTTTTTTTTGGTATATAAGAGACGATTGTGATGTCCTCTTGAAACCCGAAAAGTGAGGAATGTACAGGTCGAGCTCTTGTGTTTGTAAATTCAATGGTAGTTCCTTTTTATTAATTTTGTTTACCTACGAATGTTATTTGGTGATTCCTGAATAACTTGTTGATTAAATCGACACTTGTGAACCAATTATCGCATGTCAAATTTCGATTCGTTCCAGATATTGGTTCGATCATCCGTAAAACTATACTACAAGGATCGTTAGTGCTTTCGTATGGACCATGAAGCTGCTGTCCATAAATTTACAGATTTGAAGCATGAGATGTGAGGGAATCAACCAAGGCAAATATTTTTATACCGTATTTGGTCGATTTGGTAGAAAGCACATTTTCCTCTGGAAGCTTCTAGTTTTTCGTCAATAGTAGTATTCATCCCAACAGTATATGCCTTCTTACAGTTTCCAATAGAATTCGTATTTGAGCTAATTTATTAACATGTCTCCTTTCTTTTCTCGTGTCATTGTCTCCTTTCTTCTCTCGTGTCATTGTCTCCTTTCTTCTCTCGTGTCATTGTCTCCTTTCTTCTCTCGTGTCAATGATGTCAAAACGCAGACTCTAAGAAAAAACTGGAAGTGATCGCGAGTCATAACCAACCAAAATCACTCAACTCCAACCCCGACGCTTTCCCTTCATTCTTTTGTTTTTAAGCCACTGCTTTTAAGAATTCCTGCCAGATACAACAATCCAAAAAGAGCCTTGCCTTCATAGACATCAGTCGGCTTAACTCTTCTTTCTCTGGCAGCTAATTTAGAAATGTAAGGTTCGTGCTGTCAACTATCAATTCTAACATTTCATCGGTGAAATGGAGAGACCAACATTCCAAAGGTGATTTAGCCTTTTACCATACTCTTTTGCTCCTGGAAAGCAGACAATAATATTCTCCTTTCTAATCCTTATTGCTTTATTAGAGCAATTCTTTTTCCACCGGGTGATCTCATTTTTACCAATAAAAGTAGGCACTCTTGTGATTTTATTACAAGGAGGAGTATTTTCATTGTTTTCGTCATCGCTTTCTTACTCAGGTTCACTGTATGTGCTTCTCTACCTTAGACTAATTCTGTTTCAGATATCAATTCCTCTTCATCATCTTAAGCAAAAGAATCACAAAAATCAATTATTTTTTTCCAATACGATAACCTAAATAGTATTAGACAATTTTTTGTTGCTCAAAATAACTACACTCACCGGCACGGAAAACAGAGCACCTGCATTTTCTTAAAAAAACTTAAAATTTTATCATTTTTATAAAGTTTTACCAGTATTATAGTTTGAATACAAATATAACAAGTTGTTGTAAGTAATTTTAAAAACTTATTGAACATTGATTTAACGTAAAGAACTGTTTTTGGTACAATGGAAAAAAAAGGACGAAAGAAACACAATTTTGTTTTGTAGGCAAACGACGTAACATCAATTTCAATAATGCGCGTAGCCCCCCTCCCCACTTGCCCGAATTGCATTCTTCTTGGCATGCCTAAAATCAAGTGTCGAATAGCATCTTGAGGAATATTTGCCCATTCCTCTAAAAGAGCTTGTTGTAACTCATTCAAAGGTAAAGGAGCGGAACACGATTTCGAATTTTGCGCCCAAGCATGTCCCAAACATCTTCTATTGGATTTACATCAGGACTCGCCGCTGGCCACTCCATAACAGGGATGTTAACTTCGGTTAAGTACTGTCGAGTAATTCCAGTGGTGTGAGGTCTTGGATTATCGTGCATCATCAATAGAAAGTTATCTCCAACAAAATGAGCATACGAGACAACAATATCTTGCAGAACTTCTTCGATGTATCTGACAGCTGTTAAGGAGCCTCTTGGAACGATATATCACTCTGTGGGCTTCTAGAGAAATTTCAACCCACACCATAACTGAACCTCTTTGGTATCTGATTCTAGGGCCAAAGGTACATTCAGTAAATTACTCTCCTTGCCTTCGCCATACTCTTTCGTGATCATCTGGAGAACGCAGGCAAAACCTGGACTCATCTGTAAACAAAAGGCGCCCCCGTTCGTTTTCTTTCCAGTACTCGTGGTTTCTGGCAAACTGAAGTCGCACTACACGAGGACGCCTAAGAAGTACTGGGCCTGTTGCAGGTCTGCGACTTTTGAGATTTGCTTCCCCAAGTCTTCGTCTAACAATCCGTTCGCTTACGTTGACATTCCGGACGTGATGAAGTCGATTTCTGATTTCTACAGCTGTAGCACGACGATCTCGCAAACTTTGTGAGATGATAAAACGGTCATCACGGGAGTTAGTTTTGCGTTGGGAACCAGTTCTAAATCGTCCATTGTTACTTCCGATTTCCAAATAGCGTGTAAAAATACGATGGACTGTACTGTTGGATACTCCATTGGCGAGCAACAAATCGCTCACTTCTTCCATCTTGAAGTAATGCCGCTGTTTCAAGATTTACAGCTATTTTTTGATACCAAACGGACGTAACACTTGACTCGACTTGTTTATATACTCAAAACAATCAAAACAAAAGAATACCCGTAGCTAGCTTTACAGTTTACATTGCTTGGATTTGGACGGTTTTTGGATTTTTTCTAATTTCGAAATTTGTCGGACATTTTTTTAAGTGTTGGGTCTCAGACCTGGCGCCCCAAATCCAAGGTTATGAAGAGTTTCAATTTTCCGCCTTCCATTTTTTGTTGTCTGTCTTCAACCATTTTCGCTTATGCTGTATATATTTACGTCTTTTGATTGATCTTCCTGAGTTGTCTAATTCTTGTGAGTTATTTGGTCCTTCTCTCAACGTACTCGCTTTTCTCGCTAGTTTATTATTGTTGTTCTCGATTGTTTCCTGCCGTTTCGTTTCAAGTAGTTCTTCCTCAGACTATCCAAGTAAGTGATTCTTCCTACTTTTTCCTCAAAGGAAGATGGGATAGCCAGGGTAAATTTCTTCAATTAAAAAAAATTAAAAACTTTGATGTATCACTCAAATTACCTTTCGCTCGATTCTAAAGACAAATAGTCAAAATATGTAAGAGGTTTTGCTTGCCAGAGATTTTACATATTTAACAAGATTAAGGATATGCATAAGTACGTAAAACGTGATACGAGTATTAGGAATTAGGACGTGTGTGAAAGTGACCTGCGAAGGTAAGCTTATCTAGGTGACTTGATTGATGATTAATTAATTAATTTGCTAGTTCCTGCTGTTGACATTTTTGTTCATATAATATAGAACACTTTTTCTGTCGTCTTGATTCAATTAGAGTCAGACTTGATTATATAAAAAAAGAGCCACCGTACTTTAATCGTCTTATTTAAAAAGTTCTTTTCTTTAGCGCGATTTAAGTAGGAAAACTTAATAACTAGAAACCTAAGAACTTTAAATATAAAGTACAACATTGATGCACACAGAGTAATAAACAATATATGTAGAGCGCGACCTATTTAAAAAAAAAAATTTGGCAACCTGAATTGAGCTTAAAAGTTAATATCGAATGTTATTTCTTTGGACAAACCATTCAAACAAATTCGTCGCGAGTACCAACATATCATTTAAGGATCTCACTTTTAAATAGTGCACATTTGACCCTTCATGCTTTCATAATAACAGAAGTCTTTTTCTCCTTCTTATCTCCTGACCTTGCCTGCTAGAGGTGCAGAAGCTACAACACTCTTTATTTAGTTCTCTTTTTGTTTATGGCCGGTCTGGTAAAATGCAGCATATTAAAAAAAAAAGTAATTGAGAAATGTGTGTACACCCTATATAAATACTTGCTTATACCGCCTGTTCTAGCTGCAGCAACCCAAAAAAGAAAACGAAGCTGAATTTAACATAAACACTCGTCTATATGAACATAAACTAATTAAACGGTGCATAAAGGAGGGAGCATATGGTGGACAAAAGCAACGCGCTCTTTTAAAGGGAAATTAAAGTTTGTTTACTACACGCTTACTAGTTTTCATGACAAACTGCGCCCAGTGTTTTTTTTTTTAAACGAAAGGAATAGCTTCTTCGTTGCTGAATATTTTGTTTCCGTAGAACATGTATACATCGGTATACAATGTCAGGTAGATATCTAACCGGTCTACCTTCAGAAGGTCGGCAATTACAACATACAATGAGGTACGTACAGTAACGGCAGAAAAATTATTCATATTTATGTTTCACGACGAATAAAAAAATTATTTTTAGTAAATTGCGTTGCATGATTTTAATATATAGTACAATAGATTTCTATCTATTTATACAGGCTGTATCAGTTTAAGGGTTCCAGTGTTTTAATAAAGCTTCATTAAAAATGGGTCCCATAAATTAAAGGCAATTAAGAGGCAATCTTGCACAAAAAATAAAATGTATAATATATTGTGTGAAGTTCTGCAAAATGAGTTAACCTTGACAGAGAATAATATTCAAGCTATTGATTAGCTAACTTCCCGAGTTTTATTTAGAAGGCGGATGCAGCTCGTCTATTTTCCAATATTCGTAAAATCAATACGATAATTTCCTGTGCAATTTGAGCCCTTGCTTGTGCATGTCCCTTTGTATGTGTGGACAGATGGTGGGACCCACGTTTGTTCAAATAATGCAGGCGCATACATAAATGTACGACAAGATTCATTGCAGTATAATACTTTGGATTTATTAGCCAATTGGAACATGTATTATAAATGCACGTCATTTATATATCATGTGAATATCAATACTGTAATTAATTGGTTGTAATAATAAATCGCTGAAATAAATTCGTTTGAAAGTCGGGTCTCCTCATACAATTTTTAAAAACCATCCAATTATCCAGATCGCCCCTCCCTAAATTCGCCCTTGTAATAAACTAGGAACATTGAAAAGTAAATATTTTTGTGTTATAACATATAGGCACTCACACATTGACGTATATTTATTTACCTACACACTTTCAGGTAGTAACTCTAGCTTCAAAAAGGTGAAGGTCGGATAATTCAAATAGCCTACATACATCCTTGTACCCACTGTAATTTAAACCCAAGTTAAATGCAAAATGTAACGAGAATAAGTAGGAAAAAGATATAGGTCCTGTCCTAAGCTGCTTGTACTCTTATAATACCTCTATTACACATTTTATTTCAAGCTATAAGTGGTCTTTATTTGAGCTAGTATTGTGTGGTCTACAACAATATGCTATTTTCCCATACAATAAAAGAGATTTCCATGAATGCACGTGATTGAATATAGCCACTATAAAAGAAGGCACACCCGGACATTTTAAAACTACAAAATTAATTACACCCTGAATGCACTTGCTTGCCTTTTGTTGGTTTGGAAAGCCTGTAGAAGTGTCACATCGAATGGATCTGGCCCGGAACTTGGTCAGTTGCATACAAAGCGAATATAGGCCAATCCGTTCGTCGTTAATTGAATAAAGAAGCAAATATTTGTTTTGTACATTTTTAGTTAATCCTATGGTATGTACCGTGCCGATTATTTTGTTGAAACAATACTTTCATCTGCTTTCTCTAAAAATTTCTTACCCTATCCTACATTGATACGAATTTAGAGTAAGTTTGGAACGTGGAAAGACGAAATTTAAAAACAATTAATTATACGAGAGGCTGAATTGCATTTGATCTTTGAAATAATCATAAATGAAAGTGATTCCCCTATAAGTATTATTCGCATTATCATGTTAAAAAATTAGTCCAAAAGGTAACTAAGACTAAGGCAAGAAAGATAACAACATTTTTAAATCTCGGAAATCATCGGTTTCTAAGCTAACAAATGTTCTTCTTTTGTTTTTTGATGCGAATCGATATTCTTTTGTTTATTGATCATTCAAATTCGCATTTTATTGAAGTCTGTTTCTGTTCCTTTTCTGTTTCTTCTTGTCGAATTAAAAGAAACCAAAAGAGCTTTGGAAGCAAAGGAACAATTGAAAGCTTGGCAACAACATTTTTTAAACCTCGGAAATCGTCGGCTTTTTAAGCTTTCAATTGTTCTTCTTTTGTTTTCTGTTGATGAATATTAGCATTTCTCCAAGGCGATGTAAGTAAATCTTACACCGCCTTGGAGAAATGCTAATATTCGTCGATTTTTCAATTGTTTTCGGCTTTTCTTTTGAATTCTGATGCGAATCGATATTCTTTTGTTTATTGATCATTCAAATTCGCATTTTGTTAAACTTTTTTTCAGCTTCTTTTTTGTTTTTTCTTGTCGAATTAAAAGAAATCAAAAGAGCTATGGAAACAAAGAAACATTTAAGAGCTTCATAAGAACATTTTTTTAAATCTCGGAAATCGTCGGCTTTTGATTGATTTTTCAATTGTTCTCAGCTTTGATGGAGCTTTCAGTTGTTCTTCTTTTGTTTTCTATGGGTGACTTGATTTTCTTACACTCCCTTGTATTCATTTGTTTTTTCTGTTCGCTTTATTCTTTGTACATTATCTTTGTTCGAAAAGAAACAAGAAAAAATATGGAATGAAACCTTGATTTGTAAATCTTTGTCGCTGAAAATTGTCGACTTCAATTGTTCTCAGCTTTTCTTTTGTTTTCTGATGTGAATCAATATTCTTTTGTTCATTGATCATTCAAATCTGCATTTCGTCGACGTTTGGCTCAGTTCTTTTTTTGTTTCTTCTTGTCGAATTCATTTTTGTTTTGTATTTGTATTTTGTTCAAAAGGAAAGCAAAAGAGCAAAGAAACAATTGAAAGCTTGATGAGAACAATTTTTAAATCTTTAAATAAATGAAGATTTTTCAATTCTTCTCAGCTCTGATGAAGCTTTCAGTTGTTCTTCTTTTGTTTTCTCTGGGTGACTTGACTTTCTTACACTCACTTGTAGAAACGTTAATGTTCATTTGTTTTTTCTGTTCAACTCATTCTTCGTAGATGAACTTTGTTCAAAAAGAAAGAAGCTTGATTTCAAACTTTTATAATTCTTTGTCGCCGAAATTCGTCGACTTTTCAATTGTTCTCAGCTTTTCTTTTGTTTTCTGAAGCGAATCGTTGTTCTTTTGTTCATTGATCATTCAAATCTGCATTTCGTTGTTGTTTGTTACAGTTCTTATTTTGTTTTTTCTTATTGAATTACAAGAAATCAAAAGAGCTAAGGAAGCAAAGAAACAATTGAAAGCTTGATTTCAAAATTTGGTTCAAAATAAACACAGAAAAAATAAAATACATATCAGCAATGGATCGTCAAGCAAGGGAATAGCGTACAGGGTTAAATAATAAGAAAAAGAGAAAATAGAAAAAGTCGAAGGATTTCCTTATTTGGGACGTGACTAACAGAAAACGATGACAGAACAACTGATGTTTTAAGAAGAATATTAGGAAGCTTTTAAACAAATGCTGAGGTTGCAGAGTATCTCAAGAGAAGGCACAACAAATGTAGCTTGTGGCCGTGATATGTAACCTCTCAACTATAAAGATATCGATGAATTAGAGAAGAAGAAGAACAATACGCGTTTCCACTGAAGCCATAGAGAAGGCAGACGCTGGCCAGGGAAGCCTGCAAGTCTACCTGGGAAAGAAAAATACTGAGGAGAATATTTGGGGAAGATAGCGATAGGTGAAGAAGAAACCGGGGAAAATAATTTATATAGTTTATGAGAGCCCAATGGCTAAAGCAGCTGGCCCATATGGAAAAAGAAAGAAGAGTGTCCAGACACAGAAACCCTTACAAGAAGGTTTTACGAGAAAGGGATAGAAGATTGGAGGCGAGAAAAGAAGAACAGCACGCGGTTCCACCAAAGCCATGGAGAAGACAGAGAATGGCTACCGAAACCTAGTCTACCTATGAAAGAGAGATATTAAGGAGAATATTTGGAGGAGAAAGCGACAGGCGATCAGGAAGAAATCGGGGAAAATGAATTACACATCTTATAAGAGCCCATTGCCTAAGGTCGCTGGGTCATACAGAAAAAGAAAGACGAGAGTTCTAACAATGAAACCCTTATTAAGCAGAAGCATGGTTGGAGATTGTGCAAGAAGATTTTAGGAGAAAGAGACAGAAGATTGGATACAAAAAATAAGAACAACACGCGGTTCCACTGAAGCCAGACAATGATCAATGAAACCTCCAAATCTACCTGGGAAAGAAAAATATTAAGGAGAATATTTGGAGGAGAAAGTGACAGGTGGCCAAGAAGAAATCGGGAAAAATGAATTACACAGTTTATAAGAGCCCAATGGGTACGACGGCTGGGCTATACAGAAAAAGAAAGAAGAGAGTGCCGACACTGAAACCTTTATTTTTTTTCTTTCCACAAATTCCCCAAGCTCCTAGAACTTGTCAGGGAGGGGGAGGGGTTGGCCGCTGCGACCGACGACTTGATGTTACAATTTCTCCGTCGGCATTCGCCTTATAAACTGGAGAAACGCAGAAAACCTAGTTCAAAGGAGCCGACATAAATCCGAATGCGGTCCGAACCATGAGAATTCTATCTTCCACATAGAACCCACACACACCAGGAGAGGATTCGAACCTACGCCTAAATAATTGCCCGCCAAGCGTCAAGTCCGTTGCAGTGGACTGAACCACTCTGCTACCAATTAAGCAGATAAGAAGAACGTATAGTTGGGGACTGTGCAAGAAGATTTTAGGAGAGAGGGATAGAAAATTGGAAGTAAAAAAAGAAGAGTAACACTCGTTTCCGCCAAAGCCACGGAGAAGACAGGCAAAGGTCACCGAAGCCTCCAAGTTTACCAGGGAACGAAAAATATTAAGGAGAATATTTGGAGGAGAAACCCGAGAAAAAGATTTACACAGTCTCTAGAAGCCCAATGGCTAAGACGGCTGGGCCATACAGAAAGAGAAAGAAGTGAACTTGGTGAAGAGAGTCCTGACACAAAAATGGAAGCCCAGATAGTTGGGGACTGTGGAAGAAGATTTCAGGAGAAAGAAGATTAGAAACAAAAAATAGAAAAATCATCAAGCTATGGACCTGAAATGGTTTAGCTTATTACATTATTTCTGAATAATAATAATAATAATAATGAAAAGTAATCAAGCGTACATTGCCCAGCGACAATAAAACGTCAAGATGACAGATGTCAGAAACGACAGTTGAGAGAAAGTCACAGTTGTCAGGAACGTCAAAATTCAGAAACGTCTAAATGACAGACCCTGGAAAACGTCTGATTGACAACGTCAAAAAAACAAATACAAGCGAAGCATCACGCAGATATTTGTTTAAAAAAGCAACGATGACGATCGACGTAAATAAACAAGTTTATGCCGCCCCTTGACGCATTAATGCATTCTCAAAATTTGGTCGTTAAGACAAGCTCTGAAAAAAGACAAAACGACTGCCCCCCGACGTATGAAATACAGCTCTGATCAAAGGTAATTCGTTTGCACACTTAGATCAATCATACCATCCCCGCTACTCTAAAACCCATAAAAGCAAAAGCACGATCGCTTAGAGGTAGATGCTTCCCGAGCATTAAATTGCCAGGAGCATTCATCGAGGATTCCCATGGCTCGAATTGTCAGGTGCACCACACACATAATCTTTCCGTGCACTCACATATCAGAAAGTACACCCAACGTCTTCCGAGCATTAAATTGTCAGAAGCACAACCACTACACTAGTTGCCCATTGTGCAGCCCATACAGTCTTTCGTGCATTAAATTGTCAGAAGTACAACCACTACATTAGTTGCCCATCGTGCAGCTCATCCAAAGTCTTTCGTGCATTAAATTGTCAGAAGCAATCACCACCACCACCTATCATCTCTTATCGAGTGCGCTTTTCTATTTCTTTTTTTTGTTAAAAGTTTTAAGTTGTGTTGAAATAAATTATATATATATATATATCAGAACACGCCCACACAAGTGCTAAAATTTAACTTGCCACTCAAAAACGTAGCCGGATCGTTTTAATAACTCTGTACCACGAAATTTTTTGTTCTTGATTGATCACTATAATTAGATAATACCTTTTATGAACGACGCTAGTGGCACTTTATGGATTAAATTACGACATGCTGTGATATGTTCATGATCAATCCTTGAGATTTTTTTTCTAAATTGCTTAACACATCTAACATCAAGTAAAAGTAAACATTTTAAAGTTGGCAATGCAAAACAACAAAAATAAAGAGATAAAGTGGTACGGTTTTTTAAAGGACGAGTCATCATCATTATCACTGGGTATAACATAAAGGAAAATGATTAGAGGAGACCTTATACGTATTGTTTATGAATTATGTAGGATAAGTAAATGTAGTCTAGCGATTGATTAAAACAGTAATTATACTAGAAATAATGATATCATTATTTAATAATATAAAAACGTTTTATCTTCTACATACACATTTCTTTTAATGCCCTTCAAATCTGCCTCATCGATGATGACTAACCATGAGATGTCATCGTTTCGTTCGGTGAAAATAAAACGTAAAGGTTCGTTTTTTAAAACGCACATGATTTTTTTTATCGTTGCTGTAACGTACGTATCTCATTGCATGTTTTACGGTCCATGTAATTGTCGACCTTCTGAAGGCAGACCGGTTGAATATTTTACACAATGTGCACGTTCTAGGAAACGAGACGGCCAGCAAAAGGACGCAGACATTCTTTGGTTTGAAAAAAAAAAGAAACGTGAGTGTTACACTTTGTTATGAGAATTAGTAACAACGTAGACTTCAGTTGCTCTCTGAAAAAGCACGTCGCTTTTGTTCTGCTACGAACTTGTTTATGTACTGTTTTTAATTAGTGCGACTGTGTGTTTAAAAAAAAAAGTACTGGGCGGCTATGGGTTATAAAACGTGCGTCTTTGTTATACATATACAGGGTGTCTCAAAATCTATGTTTTTAATTAAAACTGTAGCTATCTCATTATGAAAGAGATTAGTTCTCCAAATCTGAACGATATTGCTGAAAAATGAAAAACTGACCTAGCACAAGCGCTGCAATTCCTTTGTTTTGAAATCTCTGCTTATTTCATGAGTTGTTGAGGTAAGTCTGTTTTCAATAAAAAGCAAAAACTGCAATAAATTTTTTATTTACGTTTGAAAGAATTAGGTCAACGTCTTTTTATATCCATATGTGTTTCACTGACAATTACTGGCATAGTAAAATGCGTTTTTCGTTGCGTTACATGATATTTATTTCTCACTTGTTCAGCAATTCTTTTAATAGCTTATTAAAGAGACGACATAATCAACACACTTAGTCAGTCATAATTTGTATTTTAAACACAAACTTTTAACTAATTCAATTAAAAAGTTTGTAGTTTACTTTGTTCATATCACGGTGTTTGTGCAGCTTATGAAAAAATTAATTGCAGCTTTCTTAAGGAAGTAGGTATAATGTGGCAAGTATTGTATTAAATTAAATTTAACAGATCGTAATTTAAGAGTTGAAACTGTACGTCTACGGTTAGCAATATGCGAAATAAAACAAAATCACAGTACAGCACAAAATGCATATCAAACGTGTTGTCATACCTGTGCATTCATTATGACCTTAGAATTTTAGTAAAGTTCACTTCTTGTTCTTGGCACCGATATTTGTAATTACAATAAGTGTTCAAAATGTTGTCCTGCGGTATTAACACATAATTCAGCACGTCGTATCCAGTTATTTGTGTTACTATTGGAAAATTATTTCGAAGTTATGTACACAGATACTTACACGAATTAAACTAACAAACTACACACTACGTAAATTTGATAAATAATACTAAGTCTATTAATGTTTTTAATTATTATACCATCAGTCTTTTATAAAATACAAACTCACGCGCTCGGGCTGAATTTTCTCAAAAACTATTATTCAGCTCTTCGTCTTTCATTTTAACCCCCTCCCTAATGTAAGCGCCTGTGAATTTATGACTGCATGATAATAATAATAAAAACAAACAATAAAGTACGAGGAACGAAACTGAGCCAGCTGAATTTTATTTTATGACAGTGCATTTGTAACCAATAAATCGCCAAGGCGAATGTAGGTAAACGTTTCTGAAAATTCCGAATTATTTTAAACCAGAATCAAATTTCCATCACGAAAACTAATTGAGCCACTCGTTTCTTGAATTTAATTAATATTTATCAACACTTTTAGTAAACATTTATTTTCGTCTTATTAATGAACGTAAACATAACATTTTGCAGTTTACAGTTTTAAGGTCGACGTACTGTCATGAAAATGAAATGAAATTGTGCTACGAATTCAGTTTGCTTTTAGATTTTACTTTGAATAAATAAACATAAATAAAGTAGTAATAAGTAATTGCAATTCTCGTAGGTAACCTCCCGGCAGCGCGCGTGAAGACGTTTTTATTTAAAATCCTGGCGAAGGACAAACATGACCTAGTCCAACAGACACATCTCGGCGTTTATTCGTTTATGGCCCCAAAAAGCACCAATTCTGCACAGTTGAGACATTTAAATCGCCAACCAGCGTTACTAAAACAATTTCTTGGAAAACGAAAAGTGATTTTTACCGGAGTTATTATTTACTTTTTCCCTATTGTTGTATGACAAGTTTTGCTTCTTTTTTTGACTACTACCTGTGGTTTCAATTAAAGTCAAGATTTTGAGACACCCAGTACAATGTCGCATCCTTAATAGTGCGTGATTTTGATGTTTAAAGGGGTTGGAGATTTGAGTTGTTAATGAAAAAGTTAAAGAGTAAAGTAAAGAGAAAACAGAAGTAATTATTTTAAATTGATTTTGACTTATGACTTACATCGTTTTCGATACTTCAGAGTATTATCATCTTGCACGCATAACAGGAGATGAAGATACGTACTCTGAAAGTGTTCTAGAGAGAAGCGACTCCAAAACTTTGACGTCTTCGCGCAGAGTCGGAATTTGAAGTAATGTCTCCAATGAAAAGTTAAATTGCGCCTTAAACATGTGACAATGGGCGCCTGATACTTACTGTATACAACTCACTTTGATTATACTTCTCAGAAAAGCAACTAAAATTTTACCAGCTCTTGATCGATGTTATATTTGTATTTGGCTTTCTGTTCTGATGATGACGTACATTTTTCTTTGTTTAATTGTTAAGTCTCGACCGGTTTCGGCTTTCGCCATTTCCAAGATACTCAATCCGGTCGAGACACAACAAATAAAAACGTTCGCCAGAACAGAAAACCAAATACGAACATAATGCCTCCGCTCTATAAACGAAATATTTCAGAATCTCTTAACTCCTGCGTTCCTGGAATGAATAATTTAAATACTGTAAATGATCAGATTAGATATAGTATTTAAAACATTAACAAAAGATATTTCAGGACATATGCTAAATATACAGGCTGTTTCGTAACTTCATGAAAATAAATTAAACAATGAAAGTTTGCATGAAAATGAATAGAATGAATCATTTTTTGTTGAATTAAGTGTTATTAAATTGTCGAGAAAATAAATAATTTTGTCGAACGGGTAAACCGTTTGAACGTCTCTGGTTTAAGTTTATGATGTTTACGAAGAATATGAGTGATGTAATTTATTGTTAGTCATCGCCGGCCAGGCCGGGTAGTTTGAAGGTGTACGTTGAGGTGGTCGCACGGAAATTTACTGAAAAAATGGCAGAATTTATAAATAGTGAGATTGTTAACATGATTCTAGTGTACGGTGAAAGTGGGCAAAACGCATTAGCGATGAGGCGTTTGTATGTACAGCATTTTCCAAACCGACATTTGCTAACAAGTGCCACATTATCTCTGTTGCGCAAAGAGCGAGGGATACTGGAACTTTAAGGGCACATCGCGAAAGAGGTGGAGGACGGCAGCGTCCACAACGCATCCTAAATAGAGAAGAAGAAATACTGCAACTTATCGAGGAACATCCTTCGATAAGTGTACGTGATATCTCAAGACAAACGCGTTTATCGTCCTCCGTTGTTTGGCGCATTCTTGGCGAACAATAATTACATCCGTACCATATTCAAAGAGTTTAGGCTTTGCTACCAGCCGACTATGCTCTACGCATGCGATTTTGTCGTTGGTTACTGCATAAACAATAGGCAAATGCGAATTTTGTTCATAAAGTCCTGTTTACCGACGAAGCTATTTTTACCAGAGATGGGGTGTGCAATTTTCGCAACATGCATTTGTGGGCTGAGGAAAACCCTCACGCAATTCGCCCCGGCCATTTTCAATAACGGCTTTCTGTTAACGTGTGGGCAGATATTCTAAACGGCAATTTAATCGGCCCGTTCGTCTTGCCGAACCGTTTAGATGGTCTCCAATACTTACATTTTCTACGAACTAATCTACCGGAACTTCTCGAGAATGTAAACTTAAATTTTAGAGCAACGATGTGGTTTATGCACGATGGGACTCCACCTCATTTTCGACGAGAAGTACGTGCTTACCTCGACGAAATTTTTCCTGGTAGATAGATTGGAAGAAACGGGCCGATCAGGTGGCTTGCACATTCACCCGATCTAAATCCGCTAGATTATTGTCTGTGGGGACACGTAAAAGCGTTGGTATACGAAGAAGAAATCAACACGTTCCAAGAATATGAAACATATCGATTATAAAAAAAAGATGAATTAAATGTATAGCTTTTAAGAATGGAAACAACACAAAAGTTAAAAGAAAAAACAAACACGAACAAGAATAGCGAGAATGAAAAATAATTAAATAAAATTAAGAGGCGAAACAAACCAATTAATAGCCAACGAAAATAAAAAAAAAGAAAAAGAATGAGAAAAGACAATAGACGGAAAATGAATTATGAAAGGCAAGTAGCAATTATTAAAATTAGGTACAAAAAACGGAATTAAAAGAAAACGTAAGTTAAAATAACGAATATATAAAAAGAAGTTCAATTTCTGTCAAACAATAACGTTAGAATCATAACCTCAATAAGCACAACAAGAAAACGATCGACAAATGAACGGTACTCTGGAATAACAAGAGTTAAACGCGATCCATAACTACAATTAAAAAAAATAAACAAACAAAACACTGTCGACCATTAAACGACAAAACAAAAGAAAATGAATAGCAAACGAAAATGTAAAAAGGAAATCATAACGAGACGGACAGCAGAAAGAAAATAAATTAAGAAACGCAAGTGGCAAATAATAAACGAAATTAAAGGAAATAAATGAAAACAATGAGTAGATATGACAATGACATCGAATTATAACCTCAATAAATAGACAAACGTTAAATAAGCAGAACGGAAAGCAATGGAAAATAAAAAGACAAAAAAAATCGAAACGATTAATACACTATCTACTGGCGAAGTTGAAACATTGAGAAAAGGACGGAAATAAAAAAAATAGACGAAATTGAGGTTATGTGAGATGGAGAAATGACAAAATTGAAAAAACAAAAGACTGTTGACTATAAAAAAAATGAATATCCAACGAAAATGAAAAAAGAAATCGGAATGAGAGGGACAATAGAAAGAAAATAAATTACAAAAGGCAAGTGGCAAATAATAAAGTGACAGAAAACGAAATTAAAAGAAATAAATGAAAACAAGGAGTTGGTATGACAATGACATCGAATCATAACCTCAATAAATTGACAATCGTTAAATAAGCCAATAAGGCGATATGACAGTGGTCTCGAATCGTAACCTCAATAAATAGACAATCGTTAAATAAGTGATATTCTAAAATGTCAAAAGTTAAATGCGATCCGTAGCTGTAAAATTGAAAAAAGAACAAAAGACTATCGATTATTAAAAGACAAAATAATGACATAACCTCAATAACATCGACAAATAGAAACAATCGACAAGTGAAGACGAACTCGACTTTGAAGAGCAGAAAGAAAAGCATTGGAAAAATCAAAAACAAAAAAAAATTGAAATAAATTAATGAAGTTAAAACAAAAGACGATTGAGACAATGACGGAAATAAAAAAAAATTGACGAGATTGAGGTTATGTGAGATAGACAAATGAACGGTATTCTAACGTGACAAAATTGAAAAAACAAAAGACTGTTGACTATTAAAAAATGAATAGCCAACGAAAATGAAAGAAGAAATCAGAACAAGAGGGACGATAGAGAGAAAATAAATTACGAAAAGCAAGTGGCAAATTAAAAGAAATAAATGAAAACGAGGAGTTGTAAGTTTTATTTTGTTTTGATTTTCGTTTTTATTTAGATGCATTTATGCACACATCTCATATCCGACACGCCATTATTTTTTTTCACGAAGTAGCGAAACATCCTGTATACTTACTAAATTCAAAAATAAGTTTTTTATATATATATTTATAATGTAACGCCTTTAGATGCATTTATGCACACATCTCATATCCGACACGCCATTATTTTTTTTCACGAAGTAGCGAAACATCCTGTATACTTACTAAATTCAAAAATAAGTTTTTTATATATATATTTATAATGTAACGCCTTAACTCTGCTGAGGATAGTTTTTAAGTTTTAAATAAAGTGCGCTCCAAGGTTAGAATTCGATGCTTGTTTATCCATCAATTTCTCCAACTGATTCATCCACCTACTAATTATAGTGATCGGTTGAAATTATAGTGGTCTGAAGGATTTAGACAGCAGTGCGATACTTTATTCTGGAGACATTATTTTTAATTCTGAATGTACCCATTTAATGTTATGGTTTAGTTCACTGTTTCATTTGCTCATTTAAAAACTAGGATCAGCTCAGTTTTGAGAAAAAAAAATCTGTTTTTAAGTAAAATATAAAGTGTAACATTATTATATTTGCGTGGGACTCAGATTTTATAAATTAAGAAGTAATCAGGTTGACCAGACATGCGAATCAACGAATTAGACCGAATGAAATATGTTTATACCTCTACATGTAGGTATTTACACTTGCCTTGATTATACATGCATCCATACATAAATAAACGTTTTATAACGATCCGGAATAATTGTTACAAAATCGAAAAGAAAGTGCATGTATTTATTACGCCAGCGTTCTTCCAATTTTGGCGAAACACTCAGGACCAGTCAGTCACGTGTTATCATTAAGAGAACGAAAATCTTGTTCGTTGTATATTGTACTATCGTGGACAATTTAAAGAGAACTTTAACGAAAATCGAGTTTTAACAATGCCTGTTTTATAAATCCATTCTGTTTTACGTCGAGAAAATCGCAGTACATTTTACCCAAACTCGTTAAGAACCACATGCAAGCTTAGCTTTTACGTGCTCGGTACATGTCAGTTTTTTTCAAATTTTATTCTTTTTAGGAAGTCCTTATTTTTTGTGAATAACTTTTGCACGGTGCCGAATCAAACCCTGTAGAGGCCCCTAAGAAATGCAAGTGTCGAAGCTCCTTTCATGTGCTGGTGTTTAGAGGATCAAATGTTACGTCTTTGCGTAAAAAATCTCACTCTTTACACTAAAATTCTCATTCTTTACACTACATTATTTTTTGATTCTATTTTTGGTATGTCTAAAAAGGCAGTGGTTCGTAATGCAATCCTATACTTATTTACATTAGTGGGATGACTAGCTTCTATTCGAACTCGTTGGCTAAATTTAGCCATTTGCTGACTTACTTAATGGCTAACTTATCAAGTTACTCGTCTACTTGCGTGTCCTACGCATAAAATGCGTCTTAACAATACAGAATGACCGAAAATGTAAGGACGGTTCGAATTTTCCATATTTCAATTTTTTTGACAAAATCCGAAATAAACCAATGCCCCTAAACCGTTTGTCATCGAAATACTCTTCATCTCTTTCAAAAATCGAGTACTTTGTCCGGATGTCCCGGTGTCGGGACAGTTGCGCCCCTACACATTTGCCCCCTCGACACAATAGTTGACCTAAATTAAAATTTCATCAGTGGTCTGCTACGTACCATTGGTATGTTGAATAAGAAAGTACTTACTTGATTGTCTGGGTGTTATTTCCGATAAAATTCGGCACTGAGGCGAGCAATTCGCCTTTTATTAGCGCCATAAATAAGAAACGAAGAGAAAGTCATTGTATTCCACGGCGGGCTCGTAAAAATTGCATCGCACGTACAGTACCTGCCCGGTAAATGCCATAAAAATTTCCATCGCGTGCATTCGAAGTTCTTATTACGTAAGCCACGGAATTCTGACAAGGGAGACGGCCGAGGAGAATTTTATTTTACGAGTTTCGTCGATTGCTTAAGTAAGTCCGTCTCACGTACCTACAACGGCATGTACCGTAATGTGTTTAAACTTAACACATGTTTAAGAACAGGGATTACTTTTCAGTTGGAAGTACCGTATTGTAATAAATAATGTAACGTTGGCAGGGATTTTTATAGGCGCGTGTGTGTGTTTGTGTAATTTACATCAATTTTACGGACATAAACTGTATTTTCTATGTCAGAGCGTTATTTTGATTGATTAGTTATTCTTACGTCATACAAATTCTCCTTAAAGCGCGCCACTCACTAGGGATAATGTTGAGCAACATGCTCGTCAACCTAATACCTTCAGCATACAACTCACTAGGGAACATGTTGGGCAACATACTCGACAACGTGTTCATGTAGGCTCTTGGATATTTCTCCAGGAGCCTGCAACTTGCGAACATGTCGACCAACCTGCCAAGACGCTAACGAACTTGTTGCCACAAGCCAAGTTGCAGAGCACGTTGCCCAACATGTTGCCCAGTGAGTGGCCTGCTTTAGAGGAGGAGATGTGTTCTTATAAAAATATTTATGTAGTTGTTAATGTCACACTGACGCATCTAACATCGCAATAGATACTATGCCCCTCAACTTCCAAACTCCGCCCCTGTTCATCAGTAAGCCGTGCTTTCCCTCCAAGTCTTCTCCTGGTCAAAATCAATTTGAAGATCCTCATGTTGGATTGCAAATGCTTCTTTTGGGATATGACGAGTAGTTCTGTCTGCTTGCGTTCATCCACATAGTTCCCACGAAATTGGGGAAAATAAATTACATCATAATTAAAATTAAAATAATTACAATAAATTATAAGAGCCCAAGGGCTAAGGCGACCGGGGCATACAGAAAAAGAAAGAAGAGAATTCTGACAATGAAACCCTTATTAAGCAGAAGAATAGAAGATCTCGTGATTGATTTTAGGAGAAGGAGATTGGAAGCGAAAAAGAAGGACAACACGCCGTCCCAGATTTGAAGCAAACGAGTAAAACAATAGTTTCCACCGAAGCTATGGAAAAGACAGACAAAATATCGAGGAGAATATTTGGAGGAGAAAGCAACAGGTGGCCAAGAAGAAATCGGGAAAAATGAATTAAGTAGCTCATAAGAGCCCGATGGATAACACTGCTGCGTCATACATAAAAAGAAGAAAAGTCTTGACACTGAAACCTTATTAAGCAGAAGAATGGAAGATCGCATGGTTGGAAACTGTGCAAGAAGATTTTAGGAAAGAGGAATAGAAGATTCCAAAAGAAGAATAACACGCGGTTCAACCGATGCCATGAAAAAGATACAATGGCCAACGAAACCTCCAAGTCTACCCGAGGTCGCATAGTTGGGGATTATACAAGAAGATTTAAGAGAAAGGGAGAGAAGATTCCAAAAGAAAAACAACACGCGGTTCAACCGAAATCATGGAGAAGACACAATGGCCAACGAAACCTCCAAGCCTACCCGAGTTCGCCTAGTTGGGGATTATACAAGAAGATTTTAGGAGAAAAGGATAGAAAATTGAAAGCAAAAGAGTAAAATAACATTCGATTCCACCAAAGCCATGGAGAAGACAATGGCCACCAAAACATCCAAGTCTATCTGGGAAAGAAAAATATTAAGGAGAATATTTGGAGAAGAAAGCGACAGGTCCTGACACTGAAACCCTTATTAAGCAGAAGAATGGAAAACTTGGGGACTCTACTAGAAGATTTTAGGAAAAAGAGATAGAAGACTCCAAAGGAAGAACAATACGCGGTTCAACCGATGCCATGGAAAAGACACAATGGCCAACGAAACCTCCAAGGCTACCCGAGATCGCATAGTTGGGGATTGTACAAGAAGAATTTAGGAAAAAGGAATAGAAAATTGAAAGCAAAAGAACACTCGATTCCACCAAAGCCGTGAAGAAGACAATGGCCACCAAAACATCCAAGTCTATCTGGGAAGGAAAAATATTAAGGAGTACATTTGGAGAAGAGAGCGACAGATGGCTAAGAATAAATCGGGGAAAAAGAATTACACAGATTAAAGAACCCAATAACTAAGGTCGCTAGGCCATACAGAAAAAGAAAGAAGAGACTCCTGACACTGAAACACTTATTAAGCAGAATCATGGAGGATCGCATAGTTGGGGATTATACAAGAAAATTTTAGGAGAAAGGAATAGAACATTGAAAGCAAATAAATAAAACAACATTCGTTCAAGAAAAGCCATGGAGAAAACAGACAAATGCCTCGAAACCTCCAAGTCTACCTGGGAAAGAAAAATATTAAGGACAATACAGAAAAAGAAAGAAGAGATTCCTGACGCTGAAACCTTATTCAGAAGGAGAATGGAAGATCGCATGGTTGGGGACTGTTCAAGAAGATTTTAGGAAAAAGGGATAGAATATTTGAAACGAAAAAGAAGAATAATACACCACGGAGAAGACAGACAATGACCAACGAAACCTCAAAGTCTACCCGGGATCGCATAGTTGGGAATAATACAAGAAAATTTTAGGAGAAAGGAAAAGCAAACGAGTAAAACAACATTCGGTTCCAGAAAAGTCACGGAGAAGACAAACATATACCATCGAAATCTCCAAGTCTATCTGGGAAAGAAAGATATTAAGGAGAATATTTGGAGGAGAAAGCAACAGATGGTCAAGAAGAAATCGGGGAAAATGAATTACACAGTTTACAAGAGCCCAATGGATAAGACGGCTGGGCCATACAGAAAAATAAAGAAGATATTCTTGGCACTGAAATCCTTATTCAGCAGAATGGAAGATTGCATGGTTGGGGATTGAAGAAGATTTTTGGAGAAATGAATAGAAGATTGAAAGCAAACGAGTAGAACAACACTCGGTTCTACCGAAACCATGAAGAAGACAAACAATGGCCACAGAAACCTCCAATTCTACCTAGGAAAGAAAGGAAAATGTTTGGAGAAGGAAGTGTGGTCAAGAAGGAATCGAGGAAAATAAATTACACAGTTTATAAGAGCCCAATGGCTGAGGTCGCTGGGACATACACAAAAAGGGACTGTGCAAGGAAAAAGGAATTGAAGATTGGAAGCCAGAAAGAGGAACAGTACGTGGTTCAACCGAAAAAGACACAACTCCAATTTTACCTAGGAAAAAACATTAAGGAGAAGAATTAAGGTAGATTCTTGTCTGGTGAAATTGTGTAATGAATTATCTCAAACGGACACTGAAAAATGGCTCAACGTTTCACTATCGCTTGATAGCTTCATCAGGAGAATATTTGAAGGAAAAAGTGACAAGCGGCCAAGAAGAAATCGGGGAATATACGGTTTATAAGAGCTCAATGTCTAAGACGGCTGAGAAAAAGAAAGAAGAACTTCCTGACAATGAAACCATTATTAAGCAGAAGAATGGAAGATCGCATAATTGGAGATTGTACACGAAGATTTTAGGAGAAAGGGATAGAAGATTGGAAGCAAAAAAGAACAACATGCAGTTCCACCGAAGCCATGAAGAAGGCAGACGGTGGCCACTAAAACCTGCAAGTCTACCTGGGAAGGACATATATTAAGGAAAATATTTGGAGGAGTGATATGTGGCCAAAAAGAAATCGGAGAAAGAATTACACAGTTTACAATAGTCCAATGGCTAAGGCCGCTGGGTAATACTGAAAAAGAAAGAAGAGAGTCCTGACCCTGAAGCCCTTATTAAGTGGAGGAATGAAAGATCGCATGATTGGGGACTATGCAAGAAGATTTTTAAGGAGAAATGGATAGAAGAGTGGAAGGAAAAAAGAAAATAAACACTGGGTTCCACTGAAGCCATGGAGAAGACAGACAATAGCTACCGAAACCTCCAAGTCTAGAGAAAAATATTAAGGAGATTATTTCGAGGAGAAAGCGACAGGTGGCCAAGAAGAAAACGAGGGAAATAAATTACACAGTTTATAAGAGCCTGATGGCCAAGGCGGCTGGGCCACAGAGTAAAAAAGAAGAAAGTCACTTAGTAAAGAGACTCCTGAAATTACAACCCGTATTTAGCGGAACAATGGAAGATCAGATAGTTGGGGACTGTGGAAGAAGATTTTAGGAGAAAGGGATAGAAGATTCGAAGCAAAAAAGAAACACAACATTCGATTATACCAAAACCATGGAGAAGATTTCAGGATAGAGAAGACTGGAAGTAAAAAATAGAAAAATCATCATGGTATAGACCTGAAATGCTCTAGCTTATTACGTTATTTCTGGATAATACCTAATTATGAAAATCAATCGATCAAGCGTAGAGCTCGTACGTTGCCCAGCGTCAACAAAATGTTAAGATGACAGCTGTCAGAAACGTCAAGTAATAGCAGCAAAAAGTGGGTAAAAATAGTGATATAATAACAAATGACAGCTACTTTATTTACCGGGGAATATTGACAAGGCCTTACGAACATCTTTATTCCACTTCCTCCAGATAAGCTGGTGCCATCAGGAATTCAATTATTTTCAAACAAAAGAACAAGGGATAAAAGGTGCAACATTAAAAAAAAAAGTTCTTCCATCTCTTTGGACAAATTACAATATAAGTTAAGATACAAGTGACTGGCCTCAACAGTAAACATTTTTTCATTTCCTAGGTAATACTAACTCCTTTACGAATAGAAATCCTTAACACTTTCTGGGTAATACAAACTAATACCTCAGAAGTCAAGTCTCTTTCTTTTTTTGGATAATACTAGTACCTTGCGAGATAAAAATAACTACTGCAAAGATTAAAATAACAATATTGCAGACAACATTAACGCTTTTTAAAGTTAAACGTCCTAACTCCGCTTATTTTAACACCAGAAACGGATAGACGAGAGGAAATATCGAAAAGGTGTTAGAATTAACTCAGAATTTTTATGTGTGTGGATACATACATCTCTTCATCATCCTTGGTTCTTCTCTATACATACTTTTTATCAAAGTTAATTAGTACAAGGTGGCGCGGATTAAAAAAAACATTACGTTCTGTTATCTCCTGCGGTTTTAGAAATTAACCTTGAAATTTGTAACTTACAATTAGACCCACACTTAGACCGCCGCATCCTGTAAATAATTAATGGACTAAAATATACCTAAACTTTATCTGCAGGAATTAATTATTATTAAAATTATACGAATGGAATCATTTATGAACGTAAGAATTCTAAATGAGGAACGGGAACTTGAGTTTTTAAAGATTTTCAGATTACGCATCAAACAAAAAACGCATCCAATAGGTGAAACCGTATTTATTAAGAGTTCCATTTTCGTTTTTAAGAAAAAACCCAATTAATTCTGCTCGAAGTGAATTAACGTGGAACGCAAATACACACATAATTAGAAAAGATTTTTTCGTCTTAGATTGAAAGCTGAGTTTGATCAAAATCTTAATCAGAAATTGAAATGAGACGAAGCGTACACAAAAAAATCTGACTTGCATCGACAATTTCGTATTGAATTTCTCTGCTTATCATATAATATTAGAGCAAACAAATCTTAATGCGTTACTTCCTAATACGGTTAATTTCTGCGGAAATGTTTTTAAGGATTGCGCTCACATGCAAACTAACAGGAAAATAGCAGCAATATAGAAGAAAATTTCTTTTAATAATGATAAAATATGTTATTAAAAACATTAATTATGCCGACGTTCATTTACTCGAAACATATTCAATGTGAAAAGTAATAAATTATGGTATAATTTTTTTATAACGTAGAAAGTCAGACTGTTTAAATAAAAGCGAAGTTGTTTGATTCCTTTCCATACATTGATCGCATATTAATTTATTAATAATGATAATATCGTATAAATCACTTTTTTTTATTTATTGACGTTATAACCAGGCAAACAATTTTCTTAACCTTGGGATTTATTTATTGTTATAATCAGACTTCGGACATTTCGGAGCATTGCCATAGCTACCCAATGAATTGGTCCTCGTATAACGAAACTATGGAAACGCTCTGAAATGGCCGAAGTCTGACAATAATTCACTCACTTTCCATCTTTCTGATATGATATTCATTATTAACGTTTTTCTTTCCTTTTTATGTATTTTTTTGGTCGTGTTCCCTATTTGTCCTCTGCTTGTTTTACAATTACATCCCTAATTGTTGTAAGAAATATTTCATAAGAAAAGCTGAAGGACATCAATAACCTATGTAGATGTTTTTAGTCGTGTTCGTAATTTTCCAAATTTTTTTAGTGTTCTTTAAAATTAGCTTCTAAAATCATGAAGATGTATTTATTTGTGTACAATAACCGGCTCTAACGGCCGGTGATATAAAATTGGAACGGTATGTCCTCCAGGCCGTGCGTCCAGAAATACGCAACATCGCAGATGCAGGCGCAATCGCTCTTATTCTTATTTTCATACCGGGCGAAGAATAAATATCGTCTCGGGGACTTCTACGGCATATTTAAAGCGCTACGAATTGCTATTCCTATGTGCTATCTAAAAAAATTTTTGATGGTTACCGATGATGAGTATCAAGTATCACATCACATGTATGAAATATTTTTGACAAACATAATGTGGCGGTGGAGTGGCTAGCCTAATGCTAATCACAAGTTTATTTATAAACCTGCGCCAGCATCGCTCAATTAACAATTTTGTTTAAACGAACCGAAACATGAAATAAAGTTCATGGGAATAAATGTGGTTGTCGACACGGTAAGTGCATTTCTGATTACGAGGTCATCTAGTTGTTTGTTGGCGGCGGTGATGTGAATTTTAAATCAGGAAGCATTGGAATTTTGCACGCTTCTGATTGAATTGAAATTCTTCCGATTAATTAAAATTTGAAATTCAGAGTGTTTTGTGTCAGCCAATGCTTTGGAAGTTTAATAAAACAGACTTCAGTAAAGGTTTTTATTTTTTTATAACGACTACACTACCTTTTAGATAAGACTACCCTTATACCATACACAATGCGTCCCCAACTTCAAAAATTCAAGTAGCAAAGTACTCCTTGTGATACCTCATTTAATAGCATTTTTTATTCAAAATCGGTTGATAAATAATTCAGATATTAACAAAAATGTATTCAAAGGAAATAAAACATCTTCAAAAAAATTTGGCAATGTCCTAATCTAGAAACAACACTTGTTGAATATTGTCTACCATTTCATGGATGAATTTAGCTCTTTAATGTTTGAGGGTCTATTAAAATAAATTTTAGCTTTTAAATAACCGCACTATCTTGCTGTAACAAAATTCTGGGATCAGGTGAATCAGGATCTTCAGCATTACGACACGGTACCGCTAAAGCCGTAATTAATTCAAATTGGAGAAAGTTCAGATCTGTTCACCCAGCGTTCCAACAAAAAAGTACGATCCAATAATTCGATTACTCATTATCCCAATCCACACGTTAACCTTTTGGGGATATTATGTATTTACCTCCATCATCCAATGCGGATTTTCAACCGCCCAATAACTGCAATTTTGCTTATAGACGATACCATTTAAGGAAAATGTTGCTTTTTCAAAAAAAAAAAAAGAATACTTCTAATGAATGCAGGTTTTGCATTAGAGAGTTCCATCGTTGTCTCGCAAAATTGTGCTCGTCGATCAAAATCATCAGCTCTTGCACTAAGTGCACTTTGTAGGGATGAAAATTTTCTTTATGAAGAAGTCTGTCAACTGTATTAAGATGTGAAGCGACTCCCATGAGGATTGAATATGGATTTTCATGCACCATTAACATGGCATCCAATTGTCTGTCTTCATCTAAAGGTGATGGACTTTCGGCTTTAGGTTTATCTCGCATATGTCCAAGATCGTGAAATTTGTTCTCAATTCGACTTATCGTTGATTGCGATATCGAAGAATGGTTTTGGTGAGTTTCATTGAACAAAATACGAACTTCTGCATGCGTTCGAATTCTCTCGAATATCTCCAATCGGCTTTCGGCTTCAGTAAGTCTCATTTTCACTATCTAATCGTTAAACAAGTAACATACGCCACTACGCAATGTCAATAAATTCTATTTCACATTTAACTACAAACAACTTGCAATTGTTTTTACTACTTATTGCTAAAGCCGTATCATTTCATTTCAATACATTTTTGTTGAATATCTCATTTATCAACCGATTTTGAAAAAGTTTTATTTATTATATTCAGCATAAAAATGCTATTAAATGAGGTATCACAACTTTGCTGTTAATAGCGTTTAGGGGTTGAGAAGTGGTGCAATTCACAGCTTAATATTGAATCGATTTTCGATTCTCCGAAAATATCGATTGTTCGTTACAAATAAAATCGATTCGCATAAAATCAAATCGATTCGCATTGAATCGAATCAATTCACACTGAATCGAATCGATTCGCATGAAACCGAATCAGAAACAAGTTATATTAATAAATTTTAATGGTTGTCATCAATATCGCGAGTTTTCGGTGTTTGGATGTAATACGAGGGTTAAGCTGAATTGATTGAGAATAAAAAACACGATTAATATTTTCTAGGATTTTATTTTAAATATGCTCGTAGTAATTCCCTTCAGCAATGATATACTTGACCATTCTTTCTTTCCACTGTTCAAAAGCTCCCAACCAATCATCTTACAGAATACCTTCAAAATAAGCATGAACTGCGACATCAATCTGTTCTTCTGACGAAAACTTTCTACCCCGCAAATTCCTCTTAAGTCCAAAAAATAGCCAAAAGTAGCACATTGTTAAATCAGGTGAATACGGCGGAATTCTATTACTTTTATATTTTTTTCAGCCCAAAACTGAAGAGTTAAAGCTGCCATATGGGACGATGCATTATCATGGTACAGCATAATTCTCTTGTCTGGAACTCTACTGAACACTTCAGGCAAACGATTTTCAGTGTACCATTTAGCTGTAACTGTTTTTTGTCCATCTAACTTAATTGCCTAAACTAGGCCCATACTTCTGAAGAATACCGCATTTATAATTTTTTTCATAGCTCGCTACTTCTTGGTCATTGTTGGAATTTCCTCATTTTCGTGAATCCTTATACGACTCTCTTGGCGGGTAGGTACGTCAAAAAAGGGAATGTAAGTGTCGTTACCTGTCACTATTTTGGAAAAAATTTAGAGTTCGCCATTGTTTAAGAAATTTAAAGTTTCATGGCAAATTCTTACACGCTCTGCTTTTTGGAAGTCAGAAAGGTGGTGCGGCACAAATCGACTAACCACTTTTTTTAAATGAAGGTGATCGTGTATGATTGTTCTAACAGCTGAGGATCCAATCTTGAGTTGATGCTCTATTACTCCATAAGTGGCTTTATTGTCCTCTTCAATTAATTTTCTAACAGCATTAATATTTTTGTCGGTAACAGCCGTAGGAGGACGCTCTGCTCCTTTTTGATGCTGAACAGAATTCCTTTCGCGTTCAAATTCCTTATACCATCGGTAAATTATAGCCAAGGAAGGTGCTTGTTCTCTAAAACCGAAGCTAAACTCTTTTTGCTCTTATAAGCGCTTAAACCTTTTTTAAAATCATAATAAATCATGAGTAACTTGGGTTCTAACGAACGTAATTTCATCAACTAAACTTCAAATGTGAAGTAAACAAGGTTGTCAAGTAAATAAAGTTGTCAAAGGAAACAAAAAAAAATATCAAAAATTTTAAAAAATCGTTTTACGGTTTTAGTTTTCCTTGACAACTTTACTTATTTGACAACTGTTTTACTTAACAACTTTGTTTATTAGCTTGGTTTGAAGGCTTCCGCGGCCGTTGTCCATCACAATCTTGGTTTCCGGGTTCCGTCAATTCTTCGTCTTGCCGACGTTTCGTCCATCTCGCCGTAGACTTCTTCTGGGCTTTGTTGGAGGCTGTAGCTGCTGATGTAGTCACTGCTGCTGCTGTGAAGACTCTGGAGTCTGATAGTTCCCAAAATTTATAGAGATATTGAGAAATATAATCATTATTAAGTAATTTAAATAAGAAGGTAATTAAGGAAACAGGACCGGATTAATGTTCTCAGAAGTATATATAATCGTCTAGCAAATGACCCATTTAATTAGGTTGTGAGACTCAGAGTCTTCACAGCAGCAGCAACGACTACATCAGCAGCTACAGCCTCCAACGAAGCCCTGAAGAACTCCACGGCGAGATGGACGAAACTCGGCAAGACGAAGAATTGACGCGGTTCCCAACCCGGAAACCAAGATTGTGATGAACTTTGTTTATTTATTTTCACTCCTGACGAGGCTATCAACCGATAGCGAAACGTAGAGCGATAGTGCCAATTTTAAGTGTCCGTTAAAATAATTTATTATACAAAAAATGCCACGTTTCCCTAAACAATTGATCCTATTTATTTTATATTTTTTTTATTATTTAACAGTGAGTTAATGACGATTAATAGGCGCACGCATACGTTTTTATTGTTTCACATTTTGGTTTTATTAATATTTTATGTTTTGGATTCATATTGGCTTCTTCGAATTACGTTTCGCAAGTCTGTAGGGAGAATGCCGAAAGCTGCATAAATTTGTCAAGTTTTTCCAAAAAATATGTCAAAAATATGCTCTCGTACGTAAATTTATGCGCTTCTATGCACGTTGTTTCTGATGAAATAAAACAACAAGTAATCAAAACATGTCTATATTTAAGCACAAAAATTACAGAACATATTTCATTATCTAAGATAATAACTAGATTAAATAAAAATAATAATAATTCTATTTATTATGATCTAAGCAACATAATGCTTAAAACTATTCAGCTTCCATCTTAATGTAAGCCAGTTGACAATCAAATGTTTTCCTATGTTTTCCAGATTGAATTTTTGCGGTCACTCTATTTTTTTTTAAATGTCGAAAATGTTCTTTCGACGCCCATCGATGGGTGCATACTTAAATGCTTGCAACTAGTGAGGATCTAAATCCAAATCTAAATCATTATCTTCAATGGATTCTAACGATAAAATATTTGATATTAGAATTAATTGTTTAAAACCAACGTTATTGGTTGTTACGCTATTAAATTTCGTAAGTATTGTTTTTCCAATTTTGCCTGGGACCATTTTTAATAAATTTTCGAAATCTGATACAATTGGAATTGATTCTATTAAACTCACTTGCTCTGTCTCTAATTTTTTAACGAAGCTACTTAAGTTACTATAAAGAGCTTTAATATAGATTAACTGATCTATGAGCTCACGTTTTTCGTACAGATGTTTACATTTTGCAATTGATTGAACTGAATCAGTGAAATCGAACACGTTTTTTATACCAGAAAAGTTATTCGCGTGGAATATGGCTGCGAATAACCACGTTCCCCACCGGGTAATAACTGGTTCGGGAGGTAAAGGAACATTCGATAATTTTTCTTTACACACCTGCACTGGAAGGGGTGTATTTATTCCGTGTGTTAAACAGGTCACGTGAATTAAATGTTTGTAAAAAAAATGCTTAAATTTGTCCCTGCTTTAATCATATACGAAGCTGCATCTGTAATTAAAAGAAGAATTTTGTCAGTTGGCGGTAAATCTGGAGCGAAAAATGTCATTAAGCTTTCGTTAATAAAACGAACAATCTCTACGGTATTAGTTTTCTCTAATCAAAAAAGTTTTTGGCAAAGTAATGTTATTTAGAACACCAACTAATGAATTTGCAACATATCGATCAGTGACTTCAGTCGTTTCATCAACAATACTATAAAGAAATTGATCCCTAACACAACTTTTTATGTCTCGAATGACATCATTGTAAACTGAACTTACATAGTTCTTTCTTAACTACTTTCGTGAGGTACACTTTTATTACAAAATTCTTTCAAAGAGGATTTAAATTTATGATTTTGTACCTTATTTACTTACTACTTTTCCACAGACCTTGCAGAAAACGTCTTCTTTTTCCAAAGTTAGCTCTGGATGATTTTTAATCCACAGAGACACAAAACATCGATTGGCCTTCGGCATTTCGAATTTTATTAGAGTTTACGCTAGGATTGGAAAAACAATAATGTTTGTGAAATTTTTAATTATTCAGGATTAACTATGAATGGGGTGGGGTGTCATTTCAGATAATCCGACACATCTGCAGGCCCCATCTTATGAATGGGGAGACCGTAATGAACTAATAATGTAATCTAGTAATGGCCGCCCGACGAGTACGACAGTAAACATTTCAGTGAACTGCCTAGTGCGGGGGTTGAAAAATTACGTCTTTAAATGATGATTTAAAAATAAAAATAGACGTGTCCCCGACCATTTTTCTCAACCATTTCATAGAATACATCCATTACTTTCGGTAAACACTGTGTATAGGTGTGACACTTCATATTTGATTAATTAATTTGACATACGTTAAAAAATTACCTAACTTTGGTTGAAATGCCTTTAACTATAAGAATAAATCAAACTAAGCTCTGATAAGCTTTAAGTGTTATTCTCTTAAGCGTCTAGATCCTTCAAAGCTTCGCCATCCCCCTTTAAAAAAAGAAAACGAAATTCAACACCTCACGACTTTTTTTTTTACTGTATTGCGTTATTCGTATAAAATATTCTGTTTTTCTTTGATCTCTTTCGTTACTTCCATCTTCGTGACCCCCCCCTGGGAATACACTCGTCTAGATTCAGGAAGAAAGTTAAAATAAGTATTATTCATACAACATAAGAAATTAGCATGCATTCGGAGGACCTTATATATTTCGAACGTGTTATGTTTATATTTGAATCATGGCAAAGTCGCGCATGTTGTACGACGAGTATACTCGGACAGATACGAAAATAGTAGACCACTGTAGAAGTCTGCTGAAAATATTTTATATGTCATCGCATTTTCCAGTTGAATGACTTCGTTAAAAATAGTTCTGCATCTGCTGCTATAAAAACGTCCAGATTATTAGCTACCAATGGAATGAATACTTTTAAACGTGGTTTAACTGGATAATTAGTGTAACCCAAATCGAATCGTAAACAAAGTGCGTGATTAGACTAATGCTGTCTTAAACGAAAATCATGTACAGGAAGATTCTTAAATAGACAAGCAAAAAGAATACTTATAATTAATTAAAAATTTACCCGAAATGCACGTTACATCTTTAAAAGCATGCAATAAACGTTTATGGTGCTAAGCAAAGAATCAGAGTCGTTCAATCGTAAAACTTGACCGTGAATTAATAACACACTGTTGCATAGCTGATGATGAATGCGTCGAAAAGGGTATTAACTGATATGAGATTGATTAAAATTAATTACGTTTTCAAAGGTGTACAGGGGCGTATCATCATCATTTTGAGGATAATTTTTAATTAATTACTTCTCGAAAACTAAATGCATACATTTTTCCCATTGCTCTGTAATTCGGTAGATTTAATACTATTATGTCATTGACTTTTAACCTTTCATACTGACATACGCTTAGTATGTAACACAATAACAGAATAATAGAATAACAAACACACCTCATCTCATAGACATGCATTCTAAATCATAACATATACATAGGAGGCCCTTAAAATTCCAGTCAGTTTATACTAAACGCCGATAAGATAAGATTCGGGTTTTGTTGCGTACATTAATTCAACGTTCTAGCTTGTTTATATATACGGTAGTCCTTTAACAAACACGGTGTAAGAACAATTATGCAACGCTGTCATCTCCTTAATCAGTTAGATAGGATATGCAGGTGAGTCATTCTCATTTACAACACCTATTCTCTTTTCCTTCGTCTCCTAATAGTCTACAAAACCTGTACTATTAATATGTGCATTTATATTCGCATTACGTACGCACGGAGGCAGTCTCCTTGAGGTCATTGGACATAAGCAAACTTGTTTATTTCGTTCATTGTGTGTGTTAAAACGTGCGTAGTAGTATGTCAATTTGAGTTAGGTGTAAAAGCAGCAAGCAGCAGCTCATTGAGGTTTGATCGACGGACGTCATTGCAAGGATGATGTTTGAAAAGGTTAGAAGGAAAAGTAGACCGGTTTCCTTTTAAAGGTAACTGAAATAAATCATTGCCTTCCTTACAGTAAAGTGACAGACGTAAACGGAATTGTTTGTTGCGCTTGCAAATTAATTAACGGTTCATTAAACACGCACACACACAAGCAATTTTTCTCAGTTTTAATAAATTATGGTGTACCGGCCGAAATCTCCGTCATTCAGATCGCCTATTCTTGCAGGATACACTTCTGCTCTCTTTTTCGCACAATATGAATAGTAGAAAAGGACCTAGCAAATCGCCCTAATTTTTGACCACGGTCACCCCGGAAAAACTTTTTAAATTATTTCCAGATTCATAATCAATAAAATTCGATAGAGCTGGCAGGTTGATATTTTCCAGTTTTCGAAGGGTTTCTTCGACAAAACCTTCTCTTCCTTTTCCTCTCTTCCACCACATCGCTTGACTGCAAACTTTGAATTGTGAATCAAAATATTTGGTAAATGTACGTAGTACATGGCTTTAGCACTGAACAAGTCCAAGAAACTTCTTTCTTCGGGAATAAGCTCTTTCTCATTCAATTTTAGGCGGTCCTATCTATGTATATATAATTTAGTTAAATTAGTCTTGAAGACTATTTCCTTTTTATTCTACTGTTTTTTTCTCTTCATTAAAATGTTTGTCAAATATACATATATCGGGCATTAAAAAAAATCAACGCAAAAAAAATATTCTGAAAGTAACATCTTCGTTCTTATCTTCAATTTTCAAACTTTAGTTTCTTCGCATAACCTAAATTTCTAATTTTGATAGTTCTTGCGATAATCACAGCACCTTGCACAGTAGGATACGTACTTTTGTTTCCAAGCTGACTCGAGGTACTTTTTTGTTGAAGGCATAGTTGAACCCCATTATTTTTTGGCATTTTTTAATAAATACGATGCGATCGAATAAAGATTTAGTCAAAGTTGGCCAGGAATACAAAGCCGCGTGTCATTTTTAAATTTTTTGAATTTGAAAAGTAACACTGGTAATGAAAGTCAGCGAATGAGTGCGTGCTTTGGTTGGAAAATACTCCTGAAAGTCTTTATAAAAAGCATCCTGTACATCAGTTATGAATGAATTTTAAAACCAGACGAGCGGATTGATGTCTTTATTTCAGTTCTCTTTTGTTTTTTCTTATTTAATTTTACAAAAAAACGAGAGGAGAAATGTCAATAAGACATTGAGGAAACTGACGATGCAACAAAACAATCGTTAGTCTCTTGTTTATTAACACTGTCAAACAACCGTCGATATTTTGTTTTTGTTCTTGATATCGTTTGTTTCAGTTCTCTTTTGCTTTTTTTTATTAATTTTTGCAAAAAAAAAACAAAAGTAGAAATGATAATTCCAAAAAAAAATACAGAAAAAACTGACGAAGCAACAAAATAGTCGTTAGTCTTTTGTTTCTCTGTCAAACAGCAGTCAAAATTTTGGTTTCTCCTTCATTTTGTTCTTTCTATCGTTTGTTTAAGTTCTCTTTTGTTTATTCTTTTGCAAAAACAAAAACAAAACAAAAGAAGAAATGTAATAGTCCAAAAAATAAATATAAACGAAACTGACAAAGCAACAAATCATTCGTTAGACTTTTGTTTTTTAACACTGTCAAACGATCATCTTTTTTTGTTTTTCGTTCATTTTATTCTTGATGCCTTTGTTTCAGTTCTCTTTTGTCTTTTCTTTTTTAATTTTTGCAAAAAAGTGAGAAGAGAAATGTCAATAGCCAAGAAAAGAAAAAGAAAAGACTTGAGGAAACTGACAATGCAAAAACATTCGTTAGTCTTTTGTTTTTAACACTGTCACTCTATAGATTTTTCTCGTTTTTTGCGAAAAAAACAAAAGAAGAAATGTCAATAGTCCAAAAAATAAAAAATTAGAGGAAGCTAACGAAGCAACAAAATAGTCGTTAGTCTTTTGTTTTTTAACACTATCAAACAACCGTCGATATTTTGTTTTTGTTCTTGATATCGTTTGTTTCAGTTCTCTTTTGTTTTTTTTTTAATTTTTGCAAAAAAAAACAAAAGTAGAAATGTTAAGTCAAAAAAAAAAAAAAATAGAAAAAACTGACGAAGCAACAAAATAGTCGCCAGTCTTTTGTTTCTCTGTCAAACATCAGTCAATATTTTTGTTTTTCGTTCATTTTGTTCTTGATATCGTTTGTTTCTCTTTCGTCTTTTCTTTTGCAAAAATAAAAACAAAACAAAAGAAGAAATGTTAATAGTCCAAAAAATAAAAGTAAAGGAAACTGACAAAGTAGCAATCAATCGTTACATAGGCTTTTGTTTTTTAAAACTGTCAAACGATCGTCTTTTTTGTTTTTCATTAATTTTATTCTTTGTTTCAGTTCTCTTTTGTCTTTCCTTTTTTAATTTTTGCAAAAAAAGGAGGATAAATGTCAATAGTCCAAAAAAGGAAAAGAGAAGACGTGAGGAAACTGACGATGCAACAAAACAATCGATAGTCTTTTGTTTTTTTAACATTGTCGCTCTACTGTTTTTTTCTTTTTTTATTTGTGATTTATTTGTATTTCGTTAATGTCTCCCACACGATAAAAATCGACAATTTTCTCTAGTTTTCAGTTTGTTAATTTCTCATTTCGCTATTGTTTTATTGACAAACGGAAGCAAAAGAAAATTTGAAACAATTCTAAAAGAAAACGACGAGAAAACTTTTTTTAGTACTCTGTCAAAGAATCGTCGATCATCTTTTGCTTTCCGTTTTTGAAGTTCTTTGTTTCAATTCTCCTTTGTTCTTCTTTTGACGAATTAATTTTTATTTCAGTTATTCTCTCCTAAGAATAAGAATCGCTTTGTTTTCTTGCATCTAAATGTGTATTTCGTTGTTGTTTTGTTGATAACAAGCAAAAAAGAAAAGAGGAGTTCAAAAGGCACCAACAAGTTTAAAAAAGAAACAACAAAGGACGGATGGAAGTGAAGAAGCAACAAAATAGTTCTTTTGTTTCTTTTTCTCGATAAATCATCGAAATTCCCTTGTTTTTCGATCGATGTATGGCCAACTTTGACTAATTCGTTATTCGAACCCATTGCACTTTTTAATTGAACTAACGGCTCCAAAAATGCATAAACTCACACTGCTGCATTGGATTTTCTTGCAGTCTTCTAATATTGGGCGAGTTTCAGTCAATTTGTTTGCAAAACCTGTCGACTTTTTAAATAAACTGATAGATTCAGTATCTACGTCGCCGCCGCAGGAGTAGCAAAGCGTGTGTTTTGCAGTTTCAGAATAACCAGAATTTTTCTCGTCGTTCCATTCTTCATTTATAGTACCCAATGGCTTATATTTTGTTGAAATTATATCCAATTCACAGTAACATGGTATTATAGTATCAGATGATTTAATGGTACCGATGGTACCTATAGTAAAGAGGGAGCAGCTTTTGCTTCCACATTTGTGGAGACTAGCCGTACTACACTGCCAGATGCTTGAATGACTTTCCAGAGAAGACCTTTTATCCACTACGTTGCAACGAACCTTCATCTTCGTATGACGTGATGATTTACGATGAACCCACTAAGTAGACACAATTCAAGATCATCCTATTGGCTTTATAGCGCACGCTGCTTCCAGATGTCCTTTTTCATAATGAATTTAGAAAAGCTATCTTCATGATACGAATGTACTAAAAATTTTGACATGTACACGTCAAATAATAAAAAAGATTTATTTATTTACTTCGTTTACCTCAAAAGCATGAAAAACGTGCAACAAGGCAAAGTCTAGAGTGGAATCTTTAAACACTTTTGATTCATTGTAAGTAGGGTCTTCATAATTAATTGTCTGTTACGGTGGAGAATTTCGTTAAATTCATTTTTAGCTTTTAGGTTATCCTGTATATTGACGGAAACGCACCACAGTTTGATCTTTTGACTGCCAAAGGAACCTTTGTTGTAATGAGTCTGGCCTAGGTTGTTCCCCCGTGTCAAATTGCGCCTGATAGGTAATATACACTTCGTTCCATTTCGATATGTGTCTAAGTCATAAATTCATAAATCCCTACTGCGACATGACGACAGAATATGAGCGGACAGGAACAATATTACTCCACCTCGGTTAAAAACTAGCATAGAAAGTAATAGTGAATTTATTTCAATTTAATTTTAATAATTATATCAGTTAAATGTAAAGCACTAAACAACAATTAAGAATTTTTATCTTATTGAATTTCTTGAAATTTAAATTCACGTAATTGTTCTAATACATAATGAAAAAATGTTAAATAACATAGAAGAAGATTACAAAAATAATGAAATGAGGAATTTGTATAAAGGAATTAAACAACAGAAAAGCGGGTATAAACCCAGAACAATATTCTTCAAAAATGAAGAAGGAGAATTGAAAGGAGGGGAAGATGATATTCTGAGCGAATGGAGGAAATATTTCGAAGGTTTACTAAACGCAGGTACCCATCAGTAGCAAGAGAGAGAAGCTACGGTACAGAGAATAAAACAAAACGGACAAAGTAACCAACCACCCAATGAAAAGGAAATAAAAGAAATAGTTCACTCTCTTAAAAATGATAAATCTCCAGGAGGTGACAATATAACTGTGGAAATGTTTAAATACGGAGGAGATGGACTAATCAAAGCAATGCAGAAACTACTGGAGGAAATATGGAACCAAGAAAAATACCGGAAGAATGGAGGGAGGCAATACTGTACCCAATCTATAAGAAGGGAGACAGATCGAAATGCCAAAACTATAGAGGGATAGCTCTGCTCAATGTAGCTTACAAAATATTAACAAAATATATTAAAGCTTGTTTAAGTAAAGAGTTGGAAAGTTTATTGGGTGAATACCAATGTGGATTCAGGCAAGGCAGGAGTACAATGGATCAGATATTCACACTGCAAGAAATACAAGCAGAAAGCTATGAATATAAAAAGGACACTTTGGTACTGTACATAGACTTTAAACAGGCCTACGACAGGATAAAGAGAAAGGAGGTGTATACAGCCCTAGAAGACTTGGGAATTAGTCAAAAATTAATTAATATGATAAAAATAACGTTAACACAAATGGAAAATAGAGTTAAATTTAAAAGTAAAACATCGGAGAAGTTTAAAGTAAGGGAGGGGATAAGGCAAGGAGACCCGTTGTCGCCGGTATTGTTTAATTTGGTTTTAGAGGTAGTTATGAGGAGGGCAAATATTAATAGAAATGGACTACTTTACAATAGAAAACATCAGTGCTTGGCATTTGCGGACGACATTGCAATTCTAGCAAGAAGTAAACAAGAGCTACAGGAAACGGTAAGGAAATTGGAAGAGCAAGCAAGAAAAATGGGATTATATATAAATGAATCAAAAACGAAATACATGACTTGGTCGGATAGGGAGTATAGAAAAGGCCAGCATCTAAAGATAATAACAACGGAAGAAAAGGAATATAAATTTGAAGAGGTGGACAGATTTACTTACCTAGGAAGAATGTTCACAAGGAAGCCGGAAATTAAAGAGGAGATACGGGCAAGAATAATGAATGAGTATCGAAGTGTCTATACATTGAACAGGCTGTTGAAAAATAAAAGTATATCTAGAGGGGCTAGGTTAAGGGTATATAAAACGATAGTACGGCCAATAGTCGAATATGGAGGTGAGACGTGGGTGCTAAGTAAGGCGGAAGAGGAAATGCTTATGGTATGGGAAAGGAAAATACTGAGGAAGATTCTAGGCGGAAAAAAATAGGGAATATATGGATGAGAAGAACAAACCAAGAGTTAGAAGATCTATACAAAGAACCGAGTATAGTGGCGAGAATTAAAGCGCAAAGACTTAGGTGGCTCGGACATATGGAAAGGATGCAGGAAGGTAGGATTCCTAGAAAACTATTAAGAAGTGACATAGGAGGTAAAAGAAGAAGTGGAAGACCGAAATTAAGATGGAAGAAGGAAGTAGAAAAGGATTTAAAGCAATTAAAGATTGTCAACTGGAAAGAAAAGGCGAGGAACAAGAAAGAATGGAGAAAAATAGCAAACCAAGCCATGGGTCTGCTAGACTCGAAGTGCTAAGATGCAATTGTTCTATCAAGAAACAATTTTAATTTTATTTTAAATATAATTCTTATAGCAGTACTGGGAAAATAATAATAATCAATTACTTAATTGGAAGTGGTTTTAAGGATTTAATTTAAACTGTTTACGTTAGGAAATTTGTTTAGTTTAAGATCGCGACAATTTTACAATAGTTCGGGTTTTCCCTACATGAATTGATATCGATCCTCTTCCCCCTTCTGTTTTTATCTTGACGCATACATAACGTATATGCAAAGGAAATTCTTCTTTCTACTTTAATTAATCAATTTTTCTTTAAATTTTTTTCATAAAAGGTATTGCCAGCTTTTAGGGCTGCGATAACGAGAGTAGATTGTATAACTTTGAACTAAATAATGCTATACTGCGCATATACTTTTTATTGCATGCGGTTATATGCGATGGATGTCCTGGCCTGTCTGCACAAGATTTATTTAAGGCAACAAACAAGAGTACTGCGAGAAACTATTCGGTGGTTCCTAGTTCTACTTTAAGACACAGTCTCATAACAATTTAAGCTTCTTCTGACCAATGGCTAAACGCAGATACTATTTTAGAGAGTTTCTATAACTCGCAGATGTGGATAATGTTCGCTCATATCTGCAACACATCCAGATCACTAACAGTTGAGATTGAAATTTTAATTTTTTCTACAACTTTGAGTTTTATAAAGTACACCTACCACCATAAAAAATGTTATTATGTTTTTTGTACTCAGTTTGTTGCACGTATTAAATAATAGTTTAATTATTGGAAATAACTCTAAATTTTCTCCGAAATACTTTTAATATTATGTTTATACATGTGTTGCATTAATATCAGCAAAAAATATAGACCTCGATGTGATATTTAATTTTTCTACGTGTAGATCGTTATCATCAATGTTGTACCAAAGTAAGGTGCGTTTTGCTGATTAATTACCAACAGCCGCATATATTGATTTAATTAAGACCTGTCTCCCACGCCCAGAGTTCTTCGTTTTTGCTTTTTATTGCACGCAGCCGACCATTCCGGATGGTCGATCAATTAGGACATTCGGTCACTCTGCACAGTTATCCGTCCGTCCGGAACAGTCGATCAATTAGAACAATTTAAAAAAATTACTATTATTCAATGAAATTCACGTTGGAATTGTTTTTTTTTCGTACGGTTTTAATGAACTAAAAAGAACGTCGACCGTTAAAAAAATTGATTCTACGACTAATTATTGTCTTTTTTTTTTAATGATATATAGTTTCGTGTTTTGTTATTTCAGCTGCGGTATTAACGTCGTATCCAGTTATTTGTTACTATTGGAAAATTATTTCGAAGTTATGTACACAGATATTTACACGAATTAAACTAACACAAAACAAACTACACACTACGTAAATTTGATAAATAATACTAAGCCTATTCATGTTTCTAAATATTTACTTTAACATCAGTCTTTTATAAAATACAAACGCACTCCCTGGGACTGTATTTTCTCAAAAACTATTATTCAGCACTTCGTCTTTCATTCTAACCCTCTCCCTAAGGTAAGCATCTGTGAATTTATGACAGCATGATAATAATAATAAAAACAAACAACAAAGTACGTGGAACGAAACTGAGCCAGCTGAATTTTATTTTATGACAGTGCAATTCTTACCAATAAATCGCCAAGGCGAATGTAGGCAAACGTTTCTGAAAATTCCGATTATTTTAAACCAGAATCAAATTTTCATCACGAAAACTAATTGAGCCACTCGTTTCTTGGATTTAATTAATATTTATCAACATTTTTAGTAAACATTTATTTTCGTCTTATTAATGAACATAAACATAACATTTTGCAGTTTACAGTGTTAAGGTCGATGTACTGTCATGAAAATGAAACAAATAAAACTGAAGTGCATAATTGTGCTACGAATTCAGTTTGCTTTTAGATTTTACTTTGAATAAATAAGCATAAATAAAGTAGTAATAAGTAATTGCAATTGTCGTAGGAAACCTCCCGGCAGCGCGCGTGAAGACGTTCTTATTTGAAGTCCTGGCGAAGGACAAACATGACCTAGCCCAACAGACACATCTCGGCGTTTATTCGTTTTGGCCACAAAAAACATCAATTCTGCACAGCTGAGACATTTAAATCCATTTAAATCGCCAACCAGCGTTACTAAAACAATTTCTTGGAAAACGTAAACTGATTTTTACCGGAGTTATTATTTACTTTTTCCCTATTATTGTACGACAAATTTTGCTTCTTTTTTTGACTACTACCTGTGGTTTCAGTTGAAGACATAGATTTTGAGGCACCCAATATATTCGGATTGTATCTGAAATATTATTTGAATGGTTTTATTGAAACAAGTTTGAAAAGATTTCAAACGAATAATATTTCAAATACGATTTTTTTTTTGTAAGAACGAACTCGGGTCGTGGAAAAGAAACTTAATAAAAACTCTTAGCCATCTGGTGACTTTATCTCGGTCTGAACAGTGATAGTGATAACAGTACACCGGATGTCAGATTACCATAAGTCTATAATAACATGTTTCACTTTCACAGTTGTATTATTTGAATACAATTATTCATTACGGTTCGCGTATTAAAGTTAATTAAGTTAAGAATATGGACTTCCTAAACATTCTCCTCTATGCACTTCACTGCATGTATTTATATTTAATTTTAAACATAAGTACTTATGTGCTCCAAGTATCACAGATGGCCAGAAAGTGTAAGTAAGTACGTATATAGAACTGTATGTACATACAAGAAGTAGCCGTGTAATGTTTCATTAAGGCACCGAAAACTATGTGGTGTATTAAAACCCGTTACTAATGATAGACCATGTTAAATAATGTTTAATATTTTTAATGTCCGCTAATTAAAACTGCTTAATGTTAATATTTCTGTCATGAAAGTAAATTTCACTTCTGCAATCATTCAAAGTTATTCGTAATTAGGGTATATTAATTCGTCTTTAATTTAATTTTAAAATACAATAGAAATATGTAGTAAAACGCATTGTGATAAAAATATACATATAGGGTGTTTCGTAACTTCATGAAAATAAATTAAACAATGAAAGTTAGCATGAAAATGAATAGAATGAACCATTTTTTGTCGAACAAAGTGTTATTAAATTTTCGAGAAAATAAATAATTTTGTCGAACGGGTAAACCGTTTGAACGTCTCTGGTTTAAGTTTATGATGTTTACGAAGAATATGAGTGATGTAATTTATTGTTAGTCATCGCCGGCCGGGCCGGGTAGTTTGAAGGTGTACGTTGAGGTGGTTGCACGGAAATTTACTGAAAAAAATGCCAGAATTTACAAATAGTGAGATTGTTGACATGATTCCAGTGTACGGTGAAAGTAGGCAAAACGTATTAGCGGCAAGGCGTTAGTATGTACAGCATTTTCCAAACCGACATTTGCCAACCAGGGCCACATTTCTCTCTGTTGTGCAAAGAGCGAGGGATACTGGAACTTTAAGGGCACGTCGCGGAAGAGGTGGAGGACGGCAGCGTCCACAACGCATCCTAAACAGACAAGAAGAAATACTACAACTTATCTAGGAACATCCTTCGATAAGTGTACGTGATATCTCAAAGACAAACGTGTTTATCGTCCTCCGTTGTTGGGCGCATTCTTCGCGAACAACAATTACATCCGTACCATATTCAAAGAGTTCAGGCTTTGCTACCAGCCGACTATACTCTACGCATACGATTTTGTCGTTGGTTACTGCATAAACAACAGGCAAATGCGAATTTTGTTCATAATGTCCTGTTTACCGACGAAGCTATTTTTACCAGAGATGGGGTGTGCAATTTTCGCAACATGCATTTGTGGGCTGAGGAAAACCCTCACGCACTTCGCCGCGGCCATTTCCAACAACGGTTTTCTGTTAACGTGTGGGCAGATATTCTAAACGGCAATTTAATCGGCCCGTTCGTCTTGCCGAACCGTTTAGATGGTCTCCAATACTTACATTTTCTACGAACTAATCTACCGGAACTTCTCGAGAATGTGAACTTAAATCTTAGAGCAACGATGTGGTTTATGCACGATGAGGCTCCACCTCATTTTCGACGAGAAGTACGTGCTTACCTCGACGAAATTTTTCCTGGTAGATGAATTGGAAGAAACGGGCCGATTAGTTGGCCTGCACGTTCACCTGATCTAAATCCGCTAAATTATTGTCTGTGGGGACACGTAAAAGCGTTGGTTTACGAAGAAGAAATCAACACGTTCCAATTATTGAACGATCGTATTAACGCTGCATTTCTCTCTGTTCGACAGCAAAACATGTTTCATAACGCTTGTGAATTATTACTTCGCCGGGCAAATTTGTGTTTACGAGCGGCGGAGGGAAGGAATTTTGAACACTTATTGTGACTCAGCCGGCACTGAGCCAGAGATTCTAAACATTTATCAATGCGCTATCAGTTGAGGGTAAGTTTTATTTTGTTTTTATTTCCGTTTTTATTTAGATGCATTTATGCACACATCTCATGTCCAACACGTCATTAATTTTTTTTAAGAAGTTGCGAAACACCCTGTATACAATTACATAAAATTGGTGGTATACCAAAAGTATGTTTATAATAAATTATTTTAATGGACACTTAAAATTGGCACTATCTCTCTACTTTTCACTATCGATTGATACCCTCGTCAGGAGTGAAAATAAATAAACAAAGTTTGCAAGTAAGCAAGGCTGTCAAGTAAATAAAGTTATCAAGGGAAACTAATTTTAATTAAAATTAACTATATCCTGTTTAACGAATCTTAGTTTTTAATTTTAATATTAATTTAAAAAAAAGATCGTTTTACTGTTTTAGTTTCCCTTGACAACCTTGCTTACTTGACAACTTTGTTTATTTATTTTCACTCTTGACGAAGCCATCAATCGATAGTGAAACGTAGAGCTATAACTTATTATACAGTTTTCACCAGACAAGAATCTACTTTAATTGTGTTTATAATGTTGATTTATCGGCAATATTGATAATGCATTATAAAAAAATAGAAATACATCACTCTTGAAAACAAGATAACCTTCACGCATTTGTGTTTATTATACTAAGTATTTTGAAGTGGAAATATGTATAATGTTTACTTATCACCCAAAATAGGCAAATATGCAGTAACTTAATAAAAATTAAAACAATGTTTATGATCTATTTATATAATAAGGAACATTCAGGTTGTTGTCATTGAAACACTAATAGTAATTTATTATTTAACATTGAAAGAAATGTCGATGTACAGTGAAAAGCAAAAGTAATGTCTCACTAATAAAATGGTAAATTGTGATCTAAAGGTGCATACACACCGATAAAATGCAAACACATGTTAAAAGCTAGTAACACGTACGTAAATCACATTTGATTAGAACTGAAAACGTAACTAATAATTTGATATTTACATTACTAAAAATCTGTAATGAATTCAGAATGTATAAGAATGTTCTTGATGTTATTATCAACAATCTTACTGATATTACTATCAACAATGTTACTGAAAGTTATGAACATGTTGGTAAATTTGATTATTATTATTTTGTTATGTTGTGCATTGTGTATCTTGTTTGCTGCTGTTTGTGTGATTGATAATATTCGATAATGCTTAACAAAAACAGAAAAAATGAGAATCTGGGTTTAACATTATCTCAAGTTAGAGACACAAAGAATGGATTTAATAAATTTAATTCAAGATATGAAAAATGACGAGAATAAAATGATAACAAACCAGAGAGATACGTATACGTAAATAACAACAAAAATAGCAACAAAGTAAACAACTTTAGTCTCTAAGAAAGCAACGAAATGTTTACCACACCTTACTAACATCTTCATTCCAAAGATAACATGTCATGTCAGTAACACTCTTTGATCTAGACCGCCTCCAGACCGATCGCAAAATATTTGCTACTAACGAAGAATGTTATTAACACGTTAATGAAAAAAAATGTTAACAGCAAATTTTATTGACAGAAATTATAGTCGACATGCTAATAGTCGCGAATGTCACCAACAGTGATGATAGCAACTATCCTAACATGTTTTGTCTCAGTTTTTAAGATTTGTTTAAAAACATTGCTGTTAACAATGTTATCCTCGGTGTGAAGTCGGCTTTAGTCTCACATGACTGCTATTACGAGCAAGTAGGCGCTTAAACAAACACTCGTTGAATCTTAACTTTGGAGCTATTCACTACTCTATCTAACTACTCGTAACGCAATTTAGTATTTTATTAGGGAGACATTATTTTTGCGTTTCACTGTAGACACAAGGACATACATAATTGGAAATATTAAATGTCTCTAAAGCAGGCCACTCACTAGGGAACAATATGCTCGCCAACATATCTTCAGCAGCCCATTCACTGGGGAACATGTTGGGCAACATACTTGGCAACGTGTTCGTGTAGATTTTTGGATATTTCTCCAGGAATTTGCAAGTTGTTGCCACGAGCCAAGTTGCTGAGCATGTTGCCTAGTGAGTAGCCAGCTTTAAAGTTTTATTAAAAACTTAATCCAAATTTATTACATAAATTTTCAAGGTCACGATGTCACGTTAACTGAATAATAATGACTATGTTATTACAAAACATTTTCTTTATTATTTCTCTTTCGTAATAATAATTCCATTGATGTTTTCTTAATTCCATCGATTCGTGCATATTCGAAATTGGCTTGGCGAGACTTTTCCAAAAAATTAAGGCAATACAGGTGTCTTATTAAACGATAAATGATGGAAAAAAAATTATTCTTTGTGTTATAGAACGCCACGTTGCCAAATTTGGTACAAATCGCATGACATAAGAAATTTATACGGGAATACGAGGCATAGGGTACTTGTACAGGGTGTTGAGTATGCCCGACCAATAGTACTAGATATTCTTAGTACAATTAAAAATGAATCTCCGCCCACAATAATTTTTGTATCCGTAAATGCGTATTTCGGCAGCTAAGCTGCCATCTTCAGTACACACACTACCAAGTTAAAAGCACTTCATGAAATCACCTAATCATACTCATAATTTATAAAAAAAATATATAATTAAAGGAATAAAAATGATGATAATAATTATCTAAAATTAGATCGTCAAAAACAACTTACAAGTAAGAGCAAATCAAACAATACGGAAATAAGTACTGGTCCATTCTCCTGGAGAATGGATAGCAATATTTTGATCGCTAGGGTTTTTTTCGTAAGCACTTGATGGGGTCCTATTTATTTTGGCGATTTTGGCAATTTCTGAGCGATCAAATTGCGGCAACCATACCACCCGAATATCGCCACATTTGTGTGCTCCTTAAGAAAGACGTGTTGCTTATTCGATAGGTACCGCCGCAGACTCTTCAATTAATTACTTTAGACCTTCACAATTCACACACACTTGCTGTAAAATATCCTCTTCTCAATTAAGAGAAAACTTGGATACTTTTTGCTGCTATTATTATTATTGTTACATAATTGTATTTACGTCAGTTTTTTTTTCTCTTAATTTAATAACAGCAATCTGTTTATGTAATGGGTCCGCAAGTAGTTATAGTAGGTAATAAGAAAACATATTCAAGTGATTCTAAAGCTTAATAAGCTTGACCTTGTCCGCTGCATAACTGCACAAGAACGGAAACAATCAATTGTCATCAAATCATAAAGGAAAATAAAAATATCTGTGCTGTGATAGAAATAAAGTGGCAACCATTTGAGTATGACCTTTGCCGGATTGAATTGGCACTTTCCATGACGTAACACTAAATTGTATGTGCGGTGATTATTAACCAACAATGATTTTTTTTACAGAAATTTCATAACGCAAATAAATACGTTCATGTTCAGAATCCCATTCACATCCAATTCAGAGTCATTTCGAAAGAATTTCCAAAGTTGCAAATTGCACAAGTGAAATTGTATTGTGTAATGTTATTAATTGTTCGTTTTTTTTTCATGGGAATGGGGAAAGGTACCGCTTGATTTATGATTGTTATTAATAAAGCCGCATTACTATCTCAGATCGATCCACTTTAACTTTCTACGGCTATTCTTCTCTCCGTATTTCTTGGGAAACCTGTCTCTTTCTCGGCTTGTGGAGTGAAAACGCGTTGCTTGTGACGATATCTCTAGGAAATGCTCTAATGAAATAATTAGCTTAAACGTTTACGACGAGTAACGGCGTAACAGTTCACCTTATTGAAATGGTAATCTTTGAAAGTTGTTCTAAACACAAAAGTATTACATTAACTCCTATATCATGAAAATCTGTTGGAGTGGTGTAAAATAAAATTTCCTATGTACAAAATAGTAACAGTTTATTAAAGTAATTAGTATTTTGTTGGGCCACCACTAGCCTTAATCACTGCAGCTATTATTTTCGGCAGAGTACTTATAAGTTTATGACATTCCTCTGTGGTAATATTATTCCATTCTTTCAATAACACGTTTTTTTAAAATTGCTTTAGATGTAGGTGGAAACTTTATGTTACGCTTTAGAATCCCCCACAAATATTCTATGGGATTTAGGTCTGGGGATTGTGCAGGCCAATCCAGGAGGTTAATATTGTTTTCTTGAAACCACTTCATGGTAACTGCAGATTTGTGGCAGGGTGCATTATCTTGTTGAACTGCATTTCTTCCATATTTGTATCACCAAACATCTTGGAAAATGATTGCCGCAATGTCGTTTCCAATACGATTATGTAAGTGTGGGAATTCATTCGACCTTCACAAACAAACATTTCGCCTACACTGTCGGCTGTCATACAACCCCAGATCATTACACTGCCTCCCCCGTGTTTCACTGTTGGTACACGCATTTCGGAAGGTATTCTTCACCAATTCTCCGCCTCACGTAAGCTACACCAAGAGTTCCAAATACCTTACAATTAATTAAAAAAACGTAGATTTTAAACACACCGTATAACTTTTTACTGGCGAAGTGTAGAACATGCACACGAAATCAAAATTACAAGCGATATAAAGCAAATATTACCTCAAAACTTGATTCGTCGGACCACACAACATTTGCCCAATCCTTCTCTGTAAAGTGTTGGTACTTTATAGCCCATTCCAAACGAGACTTTTTATTTTTTTCTGAAAGCCAAGGCTTCTTTCTTGCTTTACAGCCTTCCAAGCCAGCTTCATTAAGTCTTCTTCTGGTCGTTCTGGCACTGATCGGTCTCCCGATTTCCTCGGATAAACTGGCAGCGAGCTCGGAGGAAGTTTTCTTTCGATTTTTAAGTGACTCTCGAATTAAATTTCGATCCATACGGTCCGAAGTTATCCGTTTTCTACCTGATCTTGTTCGGTTCGCATGTGATCCAGTATCCGCGTAACGTTTCAAGGCAGATTGCAACCCACAACCCGAACGTTTAATGCTTTTGACTATTTCTGTCTGTGTGTTGCCTTGTTCGTGCAAGAACCGAATTCGTAAACGTAAATGCTCACTAAGTTCGTCCTTTTTAGGCATTTTTACAGCAAAAATGACGATATTCAAAATTATAATGAAATAAACATTATACTGGAAAGATCGTTCTTACTGCAAGGGCTTATACAAGACTGACCACCTATTCACGGAACCACAATTGCGAACTATCATCTGCCACATGTTTTACAACCGCTGTAAAGTGTTGTGCATTATTTAAATTATCGTTTATTGCTGCCGACTGTATGATAATAAAATTCTAAAGATTTCTGAGTAATATTTTCGGAGATAACTTAGAAAATTTATCTTATAGGTTGCTTAGTGCTTATTTGCTTGACTGGAAAGCGGCAGTTAAAGTAATGATTAAAAGTATTTAGAGAATTTATGAAGTTCGAATCGAGGTCCTGATCATCAGGAGAAGGATTGGGCAAATGTGTTATTGAAAGAGTGGAATAACATTATCGCAGAGGAATGTCATAAACTTATAAGTACTCTGCCGAAAAGAATAGCTGCAGTGATTAAGGCTAGAGGTGGCCCAACAAAATACTAATTACTTTAATAAATTGTTATTACTTTGTACCTCCAACAAATTTTCTTGATATAGGGGTTAATGTAAGGTGCCTAATACTTTTGGCCAAGGCTGTATATAGGTATATGAATACTGGCAACCCTATAATGTATTAAAGTAGATAATATTGAGAAAAAGAAGCCAAAAAAGTTTAGAAGACTCTTTCCTAGGCAATTTAGATAAATTCCGTTTGCACGCAGTTGTAAATTAAAGCACCAAAATATTTTCTTAACTACCAACAATTGAAGTAATAGTTTAAACGCTGTAATGTCATGTACCTAGTTATAAATTTGGCGGTTACGTAAACGTAAAGGAACAAGTTCTAAATACTTTCAAGGTTTCTTCAATTAAAAAGGTCAAGTTCAGGCAAATTGCCTGCGAGTTTCTAAGAATCGACTGATGTTGATTAAATATCAGGATATGATTAAAGTATGCAATTGTACTAAAACGAATGGTATTTCCGTGGATTCAGACCAAATGATTAAATTGCAACTCAAAGAAGAGATGAACTGATGCACAAACAATAATTTAATAATTCTATTATAACATAACAAGTTGCAACCGGCACTTATCGAAAACAAAGTTCCTCGAATACCTTCTTAATTAAATTTAATGGTCCATTAATTTTCTATTTTCGTTGGAATTTTGAATAGGTAATGAAGTTTGTTAATTTATACTAATTATCTCTCTGGGGTGATGACATAAACTTATTTATAGATTCTCAATTGCTTTTTGAGAGCTAATTTAAAATGTATTTCTTAGACTGGTTTTGAATTAGTAAACAAAGAGTTGTTAATGATTCAGGAATAAATTTAAGATTGTGTATCCTTCGTCTCGTTTATTCTTTTTCACACTGTTATGATATTTGGCGCTGATTTTGAATTTTGAGTAGTCTAAAGCAAATTTCTTTTTGTTTCAGCATGAATAAGTGAAAATGAACATGGAACCTCCTAACTCATTACTCGATTTGCCTGTTGACGAAAATGTATCCTTAACCATAAACAGAAGCATGGACTTTGATGAATCGGCAGACAGCACTATCCATGGATTTAATACTTCAAACGTGACAGTTATTGAAAAGCACGATGAAATCGTTGGTGATAAACGAGTTATGGAGATAGATATAAAAATCGAGACGACCATGGAAGTTGATTCCAACGAGAAACTGAAAACGAACTCCTGTGAGGGTAGTGACAGTGGGGTTGAGGTGTTGGAAACCACCGAAAGCTGTGCTCTGCAGAGAACATTAAGTGCGAACAGTGAAAACGTTCAGGACTTTCGGATAATCACTCCGGCGCAATCGTACGACTCGTCAATCATCAGCTGCTGTTCAAATTACGACGAAGCTTACAACTTGTTGGCGAGAAGAAACTCGACGCTTTTTGAAGACTATAAGCTGAAGAACGGCGATGGAACCAGCGAAGGTGGAAGCGAGAGCTCGTCAGTCACTTCCGCAAGAGATATGAAACGCATAAATAACGGCACGAAGAAAAAAATAGCCACTTCGTCCGATAAAATGAAAAACTTATCTTCTGCGACGTCAAGCAGATTAAGAATCAAACCATCGACGACACAAAGAAGCGCCCCTACCACACCTATCAAATTAAAATCAAGCGAAAAGGCTGCAATCAAGACAGGTACGAGTAGCACCAAAACAAACACAGTGCGAAGCAAACAGGCCACCGACAACTTAAACCTGAATTTAGTTCGAAAAGATTTGAAGAAGTCTTTGGTGAAATGTGCGCCTGCAAAAACATCGTCGCAAGTAACTCCGACCGAAGATGGCAGGTGGCCTTCAGTAAACAGCAAACCAGCTCCATTACTCACTAGGTCTCTCAGAGGTGGGCTACCAAACGAAACCCCCATTAAATTTCGTAGTTTGCACAGTAGTGAGGCCAAGAACACGCTGGAAAAGTACGGTACCTTACCTAGGCGGCGAAAAGAAAAATCGGCCGACAATATAAAAGATTTGCAGAACAAGAAACCGAACAGTAGAGACAACAGCGCGTCGAGAGCGTCACTACTGAGGAAACAAAGTTCCAGAGAGGGGACTCCAGCCAAAACACTGCCGCCATACCCCAGAAAAAAAGTGATCCCGAAAACCAAAATCTATCACGAGACCAGCGTGCAAACGGCATTGACCCTGAGTGACATTGAAAGAGCGCTTTGTGGACTTTTAGTGAGTGCGGTGAATCCCCGGGATATTGAAAAGAGCGAAAAGGATGTGCAGGTTGATGTGGGAAGTATCGAAGAACAAAAACTGCGGGCTCAGTTTGCGGACCTCAATACAAAATATCAGCTTTTGTTGAGAGAGTTTGAAGAAGAAAAGGAGAAACTCAGCGACACCCAACAAAAATTAAACGACGCGAATTTGGAGAAGACCGGATTGAAGGAAGAGTTGAGGCAAAACACGGAGCGAGTGCTGGCTATTTTAGGAGGAGACGAAGACATGGGAAATGACGGTAAGGATTGTTTTCTGCGACGCACTTATCAAGTGATCCAATTGAAAGTCATCCTCAGGTCGTACTTAGAATCAGAAAATTTGAGATAGCATTATTTTGATAGGTATTAACTTGGATCACTTTATATTTGCAGTGATACCAATTTTTTCTGTAACACGACTATTAACTTTCATTAGTGAAATTGCAATTTATTGTAAATTTAATTTTTATACTCGACGTACAGTGCCTGCAGAAGTAGATGGCAAATGTAAGCAGCCAAACATACTTGTATGGTAATACTGCTCAAACAAAATTCTTCAACCATAGGCGTCATAATGTCATATAGAAAATGATGATAAGCTAATTTTACCAAAACGCCTTTGCAATAGGTAAATTAGCTCTCAAAGAGAAAACTTGTGAGTGAAACCAGTTTATTTTAAATTTAATTTGCACACTGAAAATACAGTATCTTCATAAATAATTGAAAGTCACATGACTGTCTTAAATAAAAAACCAGACGTCTAGTGTTAGAAAAACTCTTCTAGTCTGGATGCGTCTGTGTGACCGTTTTAATTCGACTGCCAAGTCTTCAGTTTTCCATTAAGAATCACTTCAATCAGCATCGATGGCTTTTTAATAAATAACAATTTAATGTTATTATAATAAATAACAATTTAATGTTATCGTTATTTAAAAAAATGATAAGATGGCCTGTCAAAAATTTTAGTAAAATGAGAATGAAACTGCAGACGATCAAATAAGTCTGATAAAATAAGACATGTCATAAGCAAGAAGCTTGCGAAAAATTCTTTGACGAAATTGAGAACTGTCTTTGCTTTAAGAAAGGAAAATATTTGTAACTTTTTTGTTTTTGTTACACTTTCGAACTTAACAGGCGGGGAAAGCAGAAAGCGCCAAAATCACCAAAAATATACACGTCAAAGATCACGTGCTTCTCGACTATTTCTGAAGACACTGTATTTTCTTCTTTCCGAAATATGCCGGCACGTAGTCGTTATCTTTTACTAGGTGAGTGTATAGGATCGTTAAAATTATAAATGCATCACAGAGATAAATAAGTATAACGTGTGTATTTGATGAACCAATTTGTTTGAAGCGCCATTATAAATTAACCGCACTGTATATGGATAAAAGATAAATTCTCATATGAGATTAAATGGAAGTACGAGACAAGCTGAGTCTATCAAACCCGCACCCTCTTTATGTCCCTCATATTTCCGCAGCGTATTTAAGTGAGGTTCGAGAAACATCAGCTTTCACAATTCACTAAGTGAAAAGTGATGTAATATCGTCAGAATTCCTCAGTAGTTTGGAATTAGATTACTCTCACATAACCGCACGTTGAAAGTAGGCGTAATTGGAATTATGTTAAATTTAATAACTACATAATGTATTTAGATTCAATGTGATTGTAATTAAAACGACTGCACCAAGCCGGTTTTACACTGAAGATAACATTATCGAAAAAATGACTAACACATCTTGAAAACTGAACCAAGAATGTTAATTGTTATTAACAATATTAGCGTAAACTTGTGGGAATGTATCGAAAATATGCCAGTAACTTTTGTTATTAACATTTTGTTATCGTTTATTTTTTACGTTTAGGTTCTTGTTAACAACATGTTGATATCTTTGTTAATAGCGAATAATTTGCGATAGATCTGGAGGCAGTTCAGATTAAAGAATGTTGAGGGTGACATGTCATTGACAGGTTTTTTTTAAGTAATATACAGCGTGTTTCTAAAATAAGTGCAGAAATTTAAACCTGTAATACATCAGCATAAATGGGAACGATTGAACTTACATGTCCTTAACAAAAGTTTTACACATTTCGAGAAAATCGCAGTTGAAAATCGGGCAAGAATTAATCGTACGTCTATGTCTTTGAGGTAAGTCAAGAAAAGGAATTTTTAATGCAACAAAAAACGCAAGTGTAATCGAGCAGTGACCTTTGCCGAAGTCGGAAGGCCAATAAAAGCTAAAATGCCGGAATTCACCAATGGCGAGAGAACAGATGCGTTACTCATCAGCTCGAGGAAATGCCGAAGAAGCACGGCGGCTTTATGCAAACAAATTTCCGAACCGATAACTACCCACTGCAAGAACATTCACAGCTAATGTGCAGCATTTACGCGATTACAGAACGTTTCGACCGCAAGGTGTAAACCGATGACGTAGCCGTGATGCAGCTATTCTGGAACTGGGACCAGAAATTTTGGACGTTGTTGCAGAAAATCCGGGATAAGTCTATGTCGCTTGGCAGCCAGAATGGGTGTTTCAGCTAAGGTTGTCTAAAGGACGTTACTTCATGAGCGCCGAATAAGGGACGGATAAAGGAATTTTCTTTTTGTTATACGAATTTTTTTTTGGTACTTTTTCGTGTTGTTTGTGCTATCCAGGCACTGTGGTTAAAATTTCTGCACTTATTTTAGAAAGACCCTGTATTGATAACAGGTTGACAATTTTTCTTTGTTTTCCCTGTGATTGGAAGGAAGCGTTGTCAACTCTGTTGTTAGTAACAAAGTTATTATTGTGATCAGAGAGCAGATGACCTTAGCTTTATCTAAGGTCATCCAAACCATAACAACTGGATCAAAATTATTTTTACGGAATCTTGTAGATTTATTTTATATTTACTTATTCACACTCGTTCAATATCTTGTAAATGACTTGTTCAAGGCCAAACTGCCTACTTCTGGTGTCAGAAACCTAAAACTGACCGCTCTCTGATCATGACACACAACAAATGACGCAAAAGCAAAACAATGGCGTTATCAAATTTTAATAAAATAATAATGTACTTACAAGTTTCTTACTTAAGGCGAGTGTGACCCACCTCTAAAAAAAAATTCGCTTTTTCGATATGTAATAGTTACATTAAATTACGCGTCTTTCTTTTAAATCTGTAGGGGGCTCAACTAATTTCATTCGAGAAAAAAAATTATGCCCTGTGTAATTTTGGGAAAAGAACGTGATTTTTTTTTAATTTCCTTATTCCTACTTTGGATGCCTAAATCAGTAGCAAACGGAAAGATTTTTTTACAGGCGTAAAGAACGCAATTCTAGAGGAGGCTTAACTCATATTCATGTAAAGAAAACACAAATTATTTAAATATCGTTCTGCTAATTCATGTACATTTCGAAATCTAAGTTATTTATTAGACCAAGAGAAATAACATAATGAACTTAAAAGAAATTTTAAGTCACTTCAATTTTTATTCATTCATAATAATAGCTTATTTACTTTATACTAGTCATTGCTGACGTGTAATTCTGGTTGTACACATATCAGGCGCAGATTCGGAAATACAGAGAGGGTCCGATTAGCCTTAACAAGTATTAAAAGTGAAACTGTTAAAAGAATATATGATTTTACAGGCCCCCCTAGACTCGAACGAATTGAATAAAACTGAAATGAAATCATGAATAATTTCAAGAAATGTTTATCTTTGAAAATTTACATACATTCGTAACTGTAATCAGCAAAAATATTTACAAATTAATTAAACTTCCACTCTTGTTGAAAATTGCAGTCAAATTCATCGTTTTAAATGGAATAGTTTAATTTTAGCTGTAATGAACTTATACAGGGTGACTGACAATTGTTTCAGCGAAAACGCACACACTCACGCAAAGAAGAGATATACGAGAGTATGGGAAAAATAAATAAAGCTCTATGAACAAATCATTTTTTATTATATGCCGATTGGATCAGTTTGAGTTAAAAGCATAACATGAGCGCTGACTGAGACAGGCAAAGATGTTTCACGATATGGAAGCTCTTAAACATATTAATCAATCAATTGGTATACAGGGATTTTTTCTTTTTTGTATGCATACCGCTTGTGTACTTTTATAAAGAACACGCCAATGCAATGCTTTATTGCAGTCTCAGGCAACCCACCGTGCAACTACAAATTAAGGCTGCGTTCACACTGATGAAGTAGAAACGTTTTCAGATAAAATATTTTTGACTAATTTTGAAAACGCTTTCAGACAAAACATTCTAGAGTAATTTTGAAAACGTTTTTGCTTCATCTGTATGAGCGCAGCCTTAAGCTTTAATTTTTGGAAAGAACAGTCAGCTGTGGAAACAGTAATCAAGTTTCTTAATAAAACCATACATAGCAAACATATCAGAATGGTAAGTAGTTTTAGAACTTTCGGACACGTATTTTCAACAAAATATCCAGAAAGACTTATTCCTTATACTAGAATTATTCAAAATATTAGAAAATTTACTTCAGAAAACAAAAAAAAACTGAAACCAATCACGTATTGGCTGAAGATGTTGAGAAACAATCAATAGTTTAAACGGAATTGATGTGAACACCTCAAAAACGGGCCCCAAAATATTTACGAGATTATTGACAAATGCATGCAAATGACTTGAAGTGTAAATCACCCCGTAGAAATCTGCAACAGTCAAATACAATTCAAATCTCCGTATTTATGATATTTTCTTTAATTTTAATTTAAATTGCATTGTAAATAAAATTTATTCCCATAAGCAATGTGTCCGTCATAAACATTTCGGCATATTTTTACGGTCTAGCATCACGCGTTACCCTTCCTTTGTTTTCTCGTTGATATTTCGTCCACTTTCAATCATTGCACTGTAATAAGTTTTTTTTATTTCGTAAATATTCGGTTTATTTTCGAATAATAATAGGTTTTGCAATTCCTTAAAAAAATTCTTACAAGTCGCTTTTGATTGCAGCGGATTCCTCGAGCATCCTCTGTATAGCTGTTTCGGCCTTATTTGGGGCCTCGTCAGCAGAAGTATAGCAGGATGTCGCTACTCAAACTTTTCAAAAACATTTTAATTTATTCGTATGACTATCGAACGCTTTTTCATTAGCTGGATTAACAACGTAACGGCATTCACAGTCAAGTTTTACAGCTTTTTATAGCATCCACAATAGCTTCCATTCTACATTTAGTGATAAAAGTTCTGTTTCCAACAGAAACCTGAAAATTTTGACACTGACAGGTATTATACAGAGTGGTTTTTTAATTTTTTTATCAATTCTTGCCATGAAATCTGGACGGCATGTCTTAGCTTAAGTGAAAAGTCCGTCATTGCACTCCTTGATGCTGTTTTACAGTAAAGCTAAGACACTCCGTCCAGATTCTATTGCAAGAGCTGATAAAAAATTTTAAGAATCACTCGGTAAAAAAAACTATACACGGAACAATTGTCAGTCACCCTGTATATAACCTTTTCGAAATATTTTGACTTAATTAAAAAAAATCCTATAATCTTGTCATTTTTAAACTGAAAGCTTTAAACTGTATGTCGTTTGAAAATAGGGTCTCTAGGCTTTATAATTTTCTCTAAATAATTCACGCGTGGGTATTCACAATTCAATCAATGTCGCATTGCAGTGTTTTTAATAATATTTAAAACGTATTTTTTTTAAATGGCTCTCATTCCTCATTCCACTTGTGAACACTCTGTGTAAATTTAAACTTAGTAAGAGCTCACGATAAGAAAGTACGTATTTTCAAAAAAAAAAAGAAAAAGACATTTCATAAGCGTAACGGTTCCTGTGAAACTCCTCTGCACTTTTTTCCAGTGTTACGTTTTAAATCATGACGCCTTAAAATTAGAAAATAGGCAACCCATTCTACTTCTACACATTTAGTACGAATGTCTACAGGGCGATTTAAAATTGTGTCCTGAATAGAACGCCAATAAAAGAAGGTCACCTTTTTTGTATAATTTTTATTTCCAAACGTGAATAATAAGGGAGTATAATAAAACGTATCGATTTTTTTACACATTTTGAAGTTATCAAATTAATATTTATAACTCAGACACCTAATTGGACATTGTATATAAAAAGGTGACCTTATTTTTTGATGTTTTATTCATTCTGAAGATATCGGGAGACAATTTTGAATCAGCGTGTATAATAATACGAAGTACTTGCTCGTTTGATTGTCTGGTTGCCTATCCTGAAAAATGTTCAGGGGTCATGATTTAACACGACCACACTTTTAATGACTTAACACGACCAATTTTGCATTTCATTAAATGGAACAGAACGTAATAAATATGATAATGATCATAAATAAAAGCTAAGTCTTGCTTTGACTTTGACTTTCAGATGAGAAAACGTCAAACGACAGCCTGCTAATGTTAGAGAACCGTTTTCAAAACGCCAGCCAGGTAATAATAAACCAAGAGAACGAAATTTCAAGACTGAACGCCTGCTGCAGGACGCTGCACAGGGATTTGGAGAAGAGTTTCGCCGCGCAGAAGATACTGCTTCAGCAGCAACAGGAATTTCAAGAGGAGAGCGCGGAGCTGAAGGAGTTCATGCAAGCGGAAAAAATCACGTTGTCGGATGCCTTAAAGGACGCCGAGGGCGAGAATAAAAAGTACAAACTGTTGCTGACACAAAAAGACAAGGAAATCGAGAATAAACATGAGGAATGTAAGCACTTGGTCAGAATAACTGAACAGAGAAGGTAAGAATTTTTTAACTTATTCACTATTGATAGGTACAGATTTTTTTATTGAAAACTCACATACTTTTAATTGATTTTTTGAAGGCAAGAGAACAGAATACTTCAAGCACGATTAGATGCCATAGAAACAAGAGGAAGGGAATTACTGGTACACCAAGGCAGTAGTGTGTCTGGAGCTGCCGTGGCTCTTTCAGGCTTGGTCTCCAGACTTGATGGTCTAGTTGAAGAGCTAGTGTCTTCTTACAGCATCTCTCAACAAGAATTAGATGTAAGTGTGAATTTTCTAAAAAACAATATAAGCTTTTTTAAATATTTTCAGGACGTTATATTTCATAATGAAGCCTACAGCAACAGCAGCAGTAGTCCTGAAGAGAGCCCCAGTAAATTCAAAATGTTCATGAAAGAAAAGTCCCCGTCTCCTAAACGTGGTTCCACTTTTATAGCTGCTGTAATCAACGCCATCAGAAATGCAACATCGCAGGCTACATTTTCAGGACAAAGAGACATAAGCAAAGACACCGTGTGCACAGGTTTGCAAAACCTTATTCACAACGAGTTATTTTTTCCAAAATTAATATGTTTTAGAAAATTCAGATTCAACGGAGATGTTAGATTCAGAAACGGAGCCCTGCTTAATGATGGAACCCGTTTTAGAAGACGTCATTATCCCAGACGGTCATTCACACAACATGATCTCCTCTGGCCACAGCATGTTAAGTTCCTCCCATCTCACCCACAGCGAAAGCCTAAATAACCTATCACAGGCCATATTAAATCGTCAGGTTTCAGAGCAGGCGAGCATGAGTCTTACGGAAAGCTTGAATGCGTCGTTTACAAGTGAAATATCCTCGATGTCTGATCTTTGCTCATCTGTGTCTTTAGTCGATCAAGTAATAGAAGTAGACAACCTGGTAACCAGATTACTGAAAGTTATTAGAATCATACAGTTAGAGAACGAAGACATGATGAACGAATTACAAGACGAGAGGGACAGTTTCTGTCAGCAAGTTGAGAAGCAAAAGGAAACCAACAAGATCGTCGTGAAGCAATTAAAAGACTGGGAAATCCTTGGGGCTCGATTGAAAAGCGAAGTCAAGGAACTCATGGCGCAGTTGGCCAAAAAGAATAACGAAAATGAAGAGATTAAATGCGAACTGAACAATCAACGCAAAGAAGTTGAGGTAATTATCAAATACAAGCGCCATCAATTTTTGCAACATTTTTTTTTGTTAGAAATTAAATCAAGATGTTTGTGAGTTATCGACTGCTCTATCAAGGAATGAACTGGAAGCCAAAACTAAGGAAGAAGAAGCGCAGGAAGCTTTACAAACTTGGAAGATACACGGTGATATGCCTCCGAATGAAATACTTGGGAAAATTTTAGTTAATCAAAATGAGGTAGTGTTTTTTAAGTGGTTTTGTGTTTCTTCAATGCAATATTGGAGTTTTTAGGCTGCCTCTCTAAAAGAAAAACTTGTAGAATATGAACAACACATAAATGAATTGAAGCAGGAGAATTTAACAAACAGACAAATCTTATCGGAGAATTTAAGGAAAGCACTCACTGAAGGAAAAAAACAGTACGAAGCTATAGATAATGTTCTCATTGTGAGTGCGTTGCAAGTATCTTCAAGTTGCTTAACAAATAAATCAAATTTTTTGTTGCAGACTCTGCATAGCATTCAAGGAATTGTCGACCTGAATCCGCCGTTAGCAAAAATACAACAAGAATTAGAAAAAATCTGTATGCAAACCGCATCTCCAATGCCATTAGTTATACCACCCCCAGACTGTAATGCAAACGCCGGTGTAGTTCAAGCCATGGCGAACCTAGAAATAGTGTCCCCCATAAATACTTCCGCGTAATTCACTTACAGTCTCCCTAGTCACGAGAACAAACTTTTCAAATTCGGTTCTTAATTAATTCAAATCGTTATTGTAAGGATAGGTTTTTTGACGAAAGTTGTTGAAACCTGTTGATGCTGTGACAAATTTTATTTTCCTAAAAACGTAATGTAATCGAGTTTTCACAGCTTATTTAAAACATGCGCGTTTTTTATGTGCACTGCGCTGAAGAATTGATCACTCAGGCGGTCGTTGTTCCTTCCTTTCTCACGAAAAATCAAAAAAATGTACATCAAAATTCGTTTATAAAATAATTCTGTGCGCTATGAATGAAAAAAAAATATGTAAGTCGAAATTATTGTTACATTATCAACCGATTTAAAGAGAAAAAAAAATATGACAAGGCTGATTTTGCCATTAAAGTTAACGAACGTCCAAATTCCCTTTAATATTCCTTAGTAACTAGAAAACAATGATATTATGTTGTGTTTGTCATTGCCTAACTTTTACAGACTGTAATATATATATTCACCATTTTTTTATATTGTTTATGTACATGAATTAAATTTGTATATTATTATATTACTGCATTAAGTAAGGTGCTTATATATTAATCTTTTTTGCCATTATTTTTAGTGTAAATAAATTCTATTCATAGAATTTTTTGTTTTAATTCAAATACCTACACAAAATTAAATAAAAACTAGAAGGAATCACTCCATTAGGTAAATCAAATTTTCTCGTCGATTTTATTGATGAAAAATGAATCTAATATTTTAAATTAAATTACACAAGTGAAAAATTAATAACATAGAGAAAATAAAATTAATACATACGTTGATGCTAAAATTGCAGCTACGGCATTAAAAATACAAACGATGATAATCGTTGGCCCCAAACGCGCAATTGCACTTGGGGCACTTCCTCTGCCTCGTCTCGTAACGTGTTTTCAAGCAATCATAGCAAAACACATGGAAACATTTTGATAATACTGCGTCCTTTCTTTTGACCTTGCAGGATGGGCACGTCAGAGTCTCCTTGTATTCCCTGATTTCTTCCATCATCACTTCGTCCAGTGTGGTGCCTGAAATTTCCATTTTCTTCATTCTTTCGGCTTTCCTTCGCAACTGGGCTATCTCTTCTTGTAATCGTTTCGTCTTGTAAGCCTCCGCCTCCAAAGAACTTGTCTTCTCAGCCACAACTTGTTGAGCCTCTTTCATTTGGGAATGGTATTTCTCTACAAACATTTTTTTTATTAATTACACACGTTATGATGGTGTCTTTGAATTATACCTAAATGAAGTTTTAAATCAGCGGCTGACTGGGCAGATTCAATCGCTTTTCTCTTGTGCATTTCCATGGCTTGTTGCCGCAGTGTTAATTCTTTTTCAACCGTAGCCAATGTGTTCTGTAGGATTCGCTCTTTTTCTTCTAATTTTCTCACGACCAAATTGCCTGCCTCCACTTGAGTGGTCAGCGTACTCACTTGTTCCTTTAAAACGTCCTTTTCCTCTCTAGCTAATTTGTGTAATTGATTTGATTTGATGCGTTCCGTCATCAGTTTAAAATTTGCGTCGTCTTTCTCACGCAATTGTTGAATCAAACGAGAATTTTGCTCCTACAATACGTATACGTCGTGATTAGTGCTTCACATTAAGCAAAAATAGATTTTTCCTTAATTAAATAATCACTTACCTGCATATCTTCAAAAGCTTGACCAGTAACTTCCATTTCGTTCAACAAAGCCTCTTCTTCATGCGATCCAACGAAAGGTCTCATTTGATGCAACACATTGTGTCCCGCCCAATTTCCATCGACCGGCTTTTGAGACGCCACTTGCTTCTGCAATTCATACTTCTGCTCCTCCAGTTGTTTAATTTTCCTCAACGCTTCTTCGTCCGCTAACTTCTTCCTATCCTCTCGTTTACTCTCCTATAATAAGCGATTTAACAAACTACACGTTCTCCCAAGTGATTCAACTTGCATTTGCTCTGACCTGTATCTTTTTGATTTGTTGCCGCATGTCCTCAAGCTCGGTCCTTAGCTTCTTCTCCGCAGCCATAAGCTGAACCTTATCGCGCTGCTCTTTCGTTACACTTTTATACATGTCCAGCAACAGCTTCATTTCCTTTTGCTCATTTAATGCTTTTCTAAGAAGACAGGTTTAAAAAAAAAAGAAAAAGTTTCAAAATCAAATACGTACTTCAACTGCGCTTTTAAATCCCTAATTATTTCGTTCTCAGCAACCTTTGCCTCTTTGGTCCTTTGTACTTCTCTGTGATCCTTCTCCGTCTTGATATTGGGGTCTTTTTTAATAGCACTCTTTTCCTGCTTTACTCCCTCTTTCTTAATGTTAGGTGAATTATTACATCCCCCGGCTTTATCCTTGTCTCCGTCAGCATCTTCGGCTTGTTCAGGTTCTTCATCGCCCTCCTTCTTTATGATCGGTGTACCGCTGGGCTCCTCTTTGATCTGCATCCCGGACTCGACGCTTGAATTTTCCTCTTCCTTAATAATTTCTTGCTTGATGTTTTCTTTAGACTCTTGACTGGCGCTCTGTTGCTGCCCCAATTTCGTGGTTAGGTCTTCTATTTCCTTGCGCAGCTTCGGAATCTCCGTGTTCGCTTCCTTGTATTTCCTTTTGTATCTGTGAACCTCTCCTTTCAGTTGCTGGGTGTTGTTTTGCAACGATGTAATCAGATGTCTCATTTCTCGGTTGATGGGGCCTGTTTGTTCGTTGGCAGCCAAGTTCTGCTCGAACTCGATTCTCAGCATTTCGTATTCCTTGCGCAGCTGAGCCAGAACGTCTTCTAACTGCATAACTTCCTGACGCAGTTTCTTTTGTGCTATTAATTCTTCACTCTGAAATATTTCATTTTTTTATTTATGTTACAGTTACTAACAATAAATAAGTAAGACATTTGCTGTATACCTCCATCATTTCTATATTTCGCAAATGGGCATTTTTACTTGTTTGCAATTGTTGCCTTGCTTCGTCCAGTTGGGTCTTAAGTTGCATTGATTCGTTGTACAGCACAGAGAACTGAGATTGAAGACATTTGTATTCGGTTGTCTCAACGATTACACTTTCTGGCAGTTGACGGATCTAAAGAACAGAAAATAGTGGACAGAAATAATTTCAGATCTTTTTCAAAACAAAACTTACATCCATTTTGAGTTTCTCTACTTCCTTAAGTGTTTCGCGATGTGTTTGATGCAACTTATCCAATTCCTGCAACCTGTTGTTAGCCAGCTCTCGCCATTCTTCAACTTCCTTAGTCAAATCCTCCAGTTTAGCTTGAGAGACGGTTGACTGAACGACTGCCTTAGGTTTCTCCCCTTTATCAGGATCACCGTGCAGCTGATGATAGGTTTTCAATTTTTCAATTGCTTCAGCCAAATGATTTTCAAGCTTATCATTGCGATTGCGGACTTTTTCCAGCTCGTATTGCAAATCATCGATTTGGTTTTTGAGTTCTGCGATTTCTGTGTCTTTGGCAGTAACGGAATCTTGCAGCTCAGACATTTTGAGATTGCTGGTGTGGTATTTTTCATGCAAGGCTGTATGTAATGCCTGCAGGTTTCGATTTTCGCCCTGTAATTGAATGTTCGCTTGGCGAATGATTTCGTCCACACTTGGAGCATCTTCTGCAAGGTTTAAATAAATAATTGCAAATACTATTGAATTTGTTTTGCCTATTTTGCCTACTTATTAAATAAAAATTCAATTGTGAAACTGTAGAGGAAACTTGACAGATTCTCCATATCCAATGGTAAGTTGACTACTTTACATTGTAATAGGGAAAAATAATACGAAAAATGTTCCCAAAACATTTGTTACATACGTTATTTTAACAGAAAAAAATATGAAAATTAACTAAAATTGTGTAACTGGCAATATAGAATCCCAAAAAACAAGAACAGGATTTTAGAAATTCAAAAAGGGGTAAGTTTTTCTAAATTTTTCAATAAACCAAAATTTTTTTTAAGGTACAGAGTTCTGATGAGGCCCAATAAGGCCGAAATACATGTATAAACTCTTTCCTAACACTCTCTATATTGCCAGTTACACAATTTTAGTTAATTTTCATAATTTTCATCTGGCAAGAAAACTTGATTTTTTAGAAAAAAATAAATAAAGCGCTTGTCTGAATGGCCACGTTTGCTATTGATTTCACATAAACTTTTTTTCTCAAATTTCTACAAATTAAGATAATAAACACCAAGTGGGGACTCACACGTTGCTTAGCGATCAACAAAATCACGTCACGATGATAGACGACAAGAAACGTCTCAATGAACAACCGTCACGATGACAGACATCAAGAAACGTCAGAATGACAAACGTCTAGCAATGTCACGTTGACAAATACGGGCGAAACGTCACGTTGACACCTACGGAACAGGGTGACGATGATAACCGTCAAAATAACAGAAAAGCAGAACATGATTTTTTTATTCCTTCAATATCCTTAGAAAGTCTGATACTTTTTGATCTCAAATAGACGTTGGTACGCATTACCGACCAAGGTTGCCAATTTAGTGATTTTTTGTCACTAGTTTTGGTGACTTTCTGTTGAAATTTCAGACCAGGGTTACCAGATCGAGCGAAATTCCGCCATTTTAGATACATCTGGTGCTTCAAAATCTTATTTGGCAACTGGCGCCTAATTTGGGGGCCTCCCTTGACATAATGAAGAACAAAATTCTATCTCCAGTCATGCATGGAAACAAAAGTACACTACCGAGCAAAAATTTGAAGTCGCACCTTTTAATTTATTATTTGTTTTTGATATTTTAAATTTTTTATGAATTGTGTGCATATTTATTTTCGAAATTTAAAAATTGGTTGGAAGCTTTTTTATTTTTTGACTTGAATTCGATTTTCCTTTTTCACTTGTTTTTTTTTTCTGTCCCTAATTTTCCTTTATTTTTTAGGTTTTCATTTTTGCCTTTAATCTCATGATTTTTTTATCATTTTAATTTTCTCCTTGTTATCGTAACACTTTATTTTCAATAGAAACTATGACATACATCGATGTTAGAATTTGAAGGTCACTTGTTTTTCGCTTGTCTCTTTTTCATTATTTATTTGCTTCCTCTTTGTTTCTTTTTCAATTGTTTTTCGCTTTCCTTTTCTACTGATTATGTATTTACTTTCATTTTTCATTTGTTTTATTTTCTATTTTAAATTTGGCTTGTTTTTCATTTTTTTATTTGTTTTGGTTTTTGTTTTTTTCCTTTTTTAAATTTTTTCTTTCCCTTGAGTTTTTCATTTGCCTTTGGTCTTTTATTTGATTTTTCATTTTCAGTTTCTCCTTGTTTTTCGCTCTCTTTTCATTTAATATTTCATTTTTGTTCTTCTTTTTATTTTTCCTCGTTTTTCAACTGTCTAATTTCATTTTTATTTGCTTTCTGTTTTGATTTTTAATTTCTTTTATTCAATTTTGTTTATCCTTTCAGTTTGCTTTCATTTTTAGTTTTAATTTTTCCTCGTTTTTCCATTGTCTCACTTCATTTTTTATTTGCTTTCTGTTTTGGTTTTCAATTTCTTTTCTTCGATTTTGTTTATCCTTTCAGTTTTTAGTTATGTTATTTTCGTTCTTCATTTGCCTTTTGCTTTCCGTTTTTTTTATTTCATTTTTTGTTTTTTGGTTTTCATTTGTGTTTTCATTATTTATTTGCTTCCTTTTTGTTTCTTTTGCAATTGCGTTTCGCGTCCCTTTTCTAGTGATTATGTATTTACTTTCATTTTTCATTTGTTTTATTTGCTATTTTAAATTTGGCTTATGTTTTTCATCTCTTTTCAGTTTTGATTTTTGTTTTTTTTTCCTTTTCAAATTTTTTCTTTCCGTTGAGTTTTTCATTTGCTTTTGGTCTTTTATTTGATTTTTTATTTTCAATTTCTCCTTGCTTTTCCACTCTCTTTTCATTTAATATTTGTTTTTTGTTTTTCTTTTTATTTTTGGTTTTTATTTTTCCTTTTTCTACTGTCTAATTTCATTTTTATTTCCTTTCCTTCCTTTCCTTTCTGTTTTGATTTTTAATTTCTTTTATTCAATTTTGTTTATCCTTTCAGTTTGCTTTCATTTTTAGTTTTAATTTTTCCTCGTTTTTCTATTGTCTAACTTCATTTTTTATTTACTTTTTGTTCTGGTTTTCAATTTCTTTTCTTTGATTTTGTTTATCCTTTCAGTTTGCTTTCATTTTTAGTTGTGTCATTTTCATTCTTCATTTGCCTTTTGCTTTCCCTTTTTTTTTAATTTCATTTTTTGTTTCTTGGATTTTATTTGTTTTTTCATTATTTATTTGCTTCCTTTTTGTTTCTTTTGCAATTGCTTTTCGCGTCCCTTAATTTTTGTTTTTTTTTCCTTTTCAATTTTTTTTCTTTCCGTTGAGTTTTTGCTTTAGTCTTTTATTCGATTTTTCATTTTCAATTTCTCCTTGTTTTTCACTCTCTTTTCATTGAATATTTCTTTTCGTTTTTCTTTTCATTTTTTCTCGTTTTTCAACTGTCTAATTTCATTTTTTATTTGCTTTCTGTTTTAGTTTTCAATTTATTTTCTTTGATTTTCTTTATCCTTTCAGTTTGCTTTCATTTTTAGTTACTTCATTTTCATCTTTATTTGCCTTTTGCTTTCCGTTTTTTATTTCAATTTTGGTTTTCTGGTTTTCTTTAGTTTTTCCCTAATTCTCGTGTTATTACTTCAAATTTATTGAAAAAAAATTGACGCCTTTTGGCAACGTTTTGGGAATGAGTTGGCGACATTGCCTATAAAAAAATCTGGCAATCCTGTTTCAAACAACTTCTAGTGAGTTCAGACATTTCGAAAATTTAGTAATTTCACGATCGATTTAGTGACAAATCTAGTGATTTCATTTGAAAATTAATTTAACTAAACCACTATAATATTTTTTCAGTTGGTAGTAGGGATACCGATATCTATTACTGATACCCGGGTATTACCCGTCACCCGATAAATACCCGGGTACCCGGTATGTACTCGATACCCGATAACTACTGGATGAGTATCGAATAACAATTTGAAAATCTATCATAGAAGTATCTGAAGTAACTAGTATTGCAAAACAAAAAACTAACACTCCAAACATTTATTTTATAACTAATTTAAATTTAAAAAAAACGAACTCAGCTGTTGGATACTTACTAGGGATACCAATATCCGATAATTTAGTTACCCGGGTACCCGTTATTGATACTCGGGTATTACCCGTTATTGATACCCGGGTATTCGGTATGTATCCGATACCCGATAACTACCTGGATAGGTACTCGATAAGTATCAAATAACAATTTGAAAATCTATCATAGAAATATCCAAAGTAACTGCTATTGCAAAACAAAACTAACATTCCAAACATTTATTTTATGATACCTAATTTAAATTTTAAAAAAGTCACTCAGCTGTTGGACACTTACTAGGGATACCGATACCCGATAATTTAGTTACCCGTGTATTACCGTTACCCGATAAACAACCGGGTACCCGATGTGTACCCGGTAATCATAATCATAATCTTTATTAATCTTGTTCATCACAAATGACATAAGACAGATCAAAAGTTTAAATAGCCTTATATAGAACGGCCATAAACAAATACAATTCCATACTTCAACAAATTATACATTTTGCAAAACATAAATTTAGTTAATCACAAAAGTGCCTTTACACTTATGCTAAGATTGACAAAATACAAAATTGAAATTATTAAGACACACCTGCACGAGACTAAAATTCATGAAAATCATAAAGTGGTTTCTCTAGCAGACGTGTTTTTAATACGCGCCGGATCTGGATAGCTACTCAATAAGTGTCGAATAACAATTTTAAAATGTATCATAGAAGTAACCGAAGTAACTGATATTGCAAAACATGACTAACGCTCCAAATATTTATTTTGTGACCGAGTATCCCGGTACTTATCGGGTAACGGATATTCATAAATAGGAACCGTTTTCATTTAAATAAACGGATACCCGGGTACACGTCGTCATCCCTAACACTTACCGAATATCGGGTAATCTGATAATTATCGGGTAACGGGTGTTCATAAAGAGAAACCGGTTCCATTTGAATAAATAGGTACCCGGGTACTAGTCGTCATCCCTAACTCTTACCGAGTACCGGATAATTGAGTAATTAACGGGTATCCGGGTACTTATCGGGTAACGGGTTTTCATATAGAGGTATCAATTCTATTTAAATAAACGGGTACCGGGGTACCCGTCGTCCTCCCTAGTTGGGACTATCATTTTGTGATGACATCTGTTATAAAATAATTAGTAATGAAATTGACTAGTTGTGAAAAACGAAGAACAAATGACTGACGATCGGATTCCTGCTCTTTTTTGAAGAAAAAAAATAAAAATCTAAGCTTCTCTTTTTTTACCATCCATCGATTTTGTCTCTTTATATACTTTTTTATCTTTCAGAGGAAGAAAATGCGTTTATTCTAAATGTATTTCACAGATTGTGTTTTGTTTTCTTTTTTAATGAAAAAAAAAATCGAAATTCGGTTGGAATTCGAACGGTTCTTTTACGTCCAAATCTTTTGTTTCTTGCATTTGTTTCGTTATTGTTTTAAGACGAAGAAAGTCGAATTCGAACGTCTTTTGTCATCGCGCTAAATTTGTTTTCTGGCGCAAAAGTTTCATTTTGTTCCATGCATTTGTTAAACGATCGATCGTCTTTTGTTTGTTTTTAACAAAAAAAAAGAAGAACATCAACTCACGTTATCTTTTGAAAATTTATGCTTAGGCCAGTGGTGGTGCCAATTCTAGTACGTTTGAGTAGAACATTTGATGTATTAAAAAAAAGTGAAGACAATTCGATTTTCTCTGCATTTGTTTCTAGTGAAATTTTTAATGAATTATTTTCTGCTTCTAGTGACTTTTTAGCGATTAAGCTAAATGTTCAGATTTTTTGCGAACACCTATTGGGAACACTGCTGACATAGATTTTTTTTGTTTCTAGAATGTTCAAGACTAGACCATAGTCGTACGTGTGCCGTAATACGATGTTAATGATTTTAGTAGAATTGGATTTGAAATTTTGATGCAATTAAAACTCTTTCTATTGCAAGGATTAAAGGATAATACAATTAAAAAAAAAAAAAAATTTATTCGAAACATGTTTGCCCCAATTATTTCTTAGCGCATTTGAATCAGAGGTAATTACATTCATAATTTTTGGTCGTCTTGTAACTACTGCAAATAACTGCCATAGTTAATTAATTACTCGGAAGGCTGGGACACCCTGTATAAATTTCAAGTTTTGTGAAAGTGATTTTATTGATATCAGTATATTTTAATGATTTTTTTTTAATGTTCCTTTTGAATACTTTGAGAAATATTTGGTTCAGGTGCACACATTTGCAGGTTAAGTAGTAATAGAGCATGAACCACATGTGAGTGAATTTAAAATATACTTACGTCCTTCAAGCTCTCCCTTAAGTGCTAAAGTTATTTTCTCATTTCTCTGCATCAATCGATCGAAAGCCTGTATAACTTTTGCAACGGCTCGTTTTGAAACCTGTACTCTGTTAGCTAGTTTATCGTCTAGTTCCTCTTTATCCCACGTTGACAGCTGCATTAAAAACGAGGTTGTCACCTCGCTTTCGTTCTTATTCTCCGATTCATCAGCAGTTTCGGCGTCAAACCTTTGCAACAAGATTCTGATGTCCTCGTTTAATTGATTCCAGTAACGATTGACGACGTTTAAAACAGCATCGTCCTGCGTCTGCCTCTTCTCCAACTGCTCTATTCTCTGACGCAGTTCGGCTTCAGTACGGTGACGTTGTTCGATACGCTGGAAGCAAGAGATTTTAACAGGCGGCAATCGACTAACTTTGTTAACCTTACTTGCGCTAGCTTTTTATTTTGGAATTGGAGGACCTTTATATCCATTTCTTCCAAAGTGGAAACTGGGCCAATTAAATGGGGCTCGAAGTGTATTTTCTTTATGGGTGGCTGGCTTGAGCCACCTTCGTCTAGATGTCTTTTAGACATTTTTTTATATTGTCTTGTTTACAGTTTTAAAATCGAACGCTTTCTTTTTCGATACATTGTGATGAAAACTACATTTGTATTATGTGGTGGCATTAAAATCATATACTGTTTGTAAAAATAAATTCATTAGCATTGATTTTAACTGAAAAAACATGCAAATCGCAGCACAAGAACACACGAACCATGACAGCAACAACAACCGAAGAAATAGCGTACCACAAATTAGGAACAATCAGATAGGGACACTGTCAACGTGCTGTCGGTGCTGTCAACTACGTAGCTAATGATATGTCAAAACTTATAATTATAACCTAATTTTTTACATATTCATATAATCTGTTAAGAATAAAATACAATAAGAAATAAATGTAATAATATATTATTTTCGTTTTTTATTTTATTCTAAATTCCCTTTTTATTGTTAATTTTTATATAATTTGGTTTTTGCGATATGTGACGTTACTTTTCAAAAATAAATTTGTATGTATCGTCTTTTTTTCAAGAATTTTATTCTACTTTTCACTCCTTTTCATTTGTTAGTGTTTTATTGTCATATTTTGGCTTATGTAGAGTCGTGTGCAACTTAAGTGCTTATAACTTGACAGTTCTGTGAGCCGGTAATGTTTTAAAGGTGAGCACGGAAAACGGGCCGAACTTAAAGCTAAATGTTGAAACACATCCAAAGTTTTTTTCGTTTGTTTTATTTTCTGCTGAATTCTGCTTTGTTGTGTCTTTTGTTTTTATTTTTGTTTTATTAAGTATTATTATTATATTTTTAATTTTCTTCATTTGTTTTCTTTGTATTATCACCGTTGCTTCCAGTTTTTTTTTTATTGAATCGTGTTGTAAAATCGTCTGTCTTTTGTTTCCAGTGTTTTTTAAATCACTATTCTTTTCATTAAACAAAAAAAAATTGTTAATCTATTAAATTATGTTGTAAAATCGATTGTATAAGATATTCAACAGCGCCTACTGTTATTGGATTGCGTTGTAAAATCGTCCATCTTTTGTTTCCACTCTTTTTTAAATCATCATTATTTTCATTAAATAAAAAGAAATTGTTAATCTATTAAATTATGTTGTAAAATCGATTGTAAAAGATATTCAACAGCGAATACTGTTGAAACAAGCGAAAGTATTTTTTTTATTATATGTATATTTATTTTTCTTCATTTGTTTTCTTTGTTTCGTCACCTTCCTTCCATATTTCTTTCTTTAATTGAATTGAGCAATAAAATCGACCGTTTTTTAAAAATTTTGTTATAAATAAAACACGTGCGTTCAAAAAAATCAGTTATCAAGATGGCTTTGAACTTGCTTTTATTTTATGACAGTACATCGTAGCTTACAACGCCTACTGTAGAAACAAGCCGAAAATTTGTTTTAATTGACGAATCTATTGAACCGTGCTTGTTGTCTTTTGTTTTTTTTTTTGTTTTATTATAAGTATATTTATTTTTCTTCGTTTTGTCATCTTTCCTTCCGTATTTCTTTCTTTAATTGAATTATGCTGTAAAATCGACCTTTTTTTTAAATTTTGTTATAAATAAAGAACGTGCGTCAAATAAATGTTGTAACCTTGAATAACTGTGAGCTGTCAACTGTCAAATATTTATATCTTCAAGGTATTAGTAATAAATAGATGCTTTATTTCATTAAATGCGTTTTATTATCAATTTTGTTGAAAATCGTAATTAAATGAATATAAAAAGTTAGGTTATGTTTATAATAATCGTATGGTTACGGCGTGACTTTGCAAAATTTGCATTTGACATAAGGTAACGTTTTGTTTTTGAACGCACTTTATATCGAGCGTTCTTTTAAATTTGGCGTCGAAGTAGGCCGTGACAAGGTGCTTACTGTGATTATTTGTTGTAAATCTAATTTTTTCATTATCTTTTTTCGTTTATTACAATATTCTTAGCGTCTTTTTTTCGTTTATTACAATAGATCGCATTCTTGTATCGTCTGATCGTACTATCGAGTTCGAAACCTCGAAAGCAAGGTTAGGAATGGCAAGTTCAAACCTCAAATTGAGAACTGTCATGATGATGATGGTTCACAATTTAATTTTCATGGCCAACTTCGACGCCAAATTAAAAAAAAAACAATCCTTAGTTTTTTAATTTTCTTTTTTTTGTCACTTTTCCTTCCAAATTGTTTTTTTTTTAATATTAATCTACCAATTCGTGCTATAAAATCTAGTATTTTACTATATTTCATCTTTAGTTTTTCATCTCCTTTTTATTTTTTTAAAAAAATTACTAATCTATTCAGTGGTGTTGTAAAATCGATTGTCTTTTGGTTTTTACTATTATTATTTTTTTATTTCATATTTTTTTGAATTTTTATTCTTTTGTTTTTTTTTTGTTTCGTCACCAGAATTAGAAGAAGAGAAAACGAAAGGAGATCATCGATTCTTATTCGACTGAGAGCGATTCAAAATTAAACACCTCTGAGTAAGCTAAAAACAGATGAAAAATCGATCATTTCCGGTCCAAGCTTTTGAAAATCAGGTCAAGCTTTCATTTGTTTCTCGCATTCCATAGTTTCATAGAGTTTCTTCTTTAGTTTTTTGTTTCGATTTGATTTTCTTACACTTTGCTGTAGCGTCGTTGATTTTCTTTTGTTTTATTTCGTTCATCTCAATTTTCCACGATAATTTCTGTTATAGAAATGTTGACATTTTGTTGTCTTTTTTGTTCACATTATTCTTCGTTGGCTATTCCAGTTCTTTTTTGTCGATTACTATGTTTTTTTTTGTTTTAAAACAATAATAATCAATAATCCTTTTCTTCGCATTTTGTTTCTATTTATTTATCCGATTTTATTTACAAACAAATTAATTCATCCTCATAATAACTCATTGGTTCTTTTTTCTTTATTGGCGATTTCATTATCTAAGAGTCCAGAGAATTGCCGATTGTTTCTTTCATCAAACTTATTCTTCGTATTTCCATGTTTGTGGAATGATAGTAACGCATTTTAAACTGCGAAAATGAGTTATGCGATTTTTTTTCAAGTCGTTGCAAAGGTGAAAAGAAACTTGAGACTTGGAAGTTTTCTTTACTATTTAGTAAACATCAAAACAAATTCAAAAACAGTATAAGTAATAATATATAAATTGTATTAATAAAGATTGCAGCAGCGATACAGGGAGAGGAATGCTTTAAAGTTACAGAATCTTGAACTTCTTTAATTAATTTTGTTGAGATTTAATTTTTATACTATGTTTATCGTCGTTAAAGAGCGACAATTAACGAATTGTAAAATTTAATGAAGATGTGGTTTGAACAAAGCAACTACTACAACTAAGCAGCGCCAATCGATTTCCAACCATTTAAAATTGTTTTGTTTTAAAAGGTATTATTAATCTATTGTATTTTTAATATTTTTTTTTACTTTTTAAAATTTATTCTTGAATTTAATAACAAACTTTAGGAATTTTCCACGTTGAAAAGGGATTTTTTATAACTTTCGAGGGATTTCTACATTTTCCACGTTGGTAATACTGGTCGTTTTTAAGGTTATTCGCCAAACCGTCAATCTAACGTCAAAATTTGTAGTTGAATTATTATTTCTATTTTTGCGTACAAAGTCCTAAAAGAATGTCTTTTTCAATCAAAGAATAACCCTTTATTTATTTATTACTTGTTTATTACATTTTGGCGGTCTTTTTCTTCAATTAAAAAAATCTCTAATTTAGAAAATCATTCAAGTGTTTTTTGTTTTTTTTTTTTTAATTAACGAAAACTAATTTTTAATTTTTTGTTTAAACACATTTATTGTTTTTTTCATAAATACGTATTTTATTGGATTTGTTTTTTTTTATAATTAAACTGAAAACGAGATATAGGGAAGTTACTAGATTTTGTTGACAGTTCATTGCCGTTCATTCACGAAAAATGATTTATTTCATTGTCACAGCAATCTGATTAAACAATAATTATGTTCTTTATTAATTAGGTTTGGTTAGGATGTAACTTTCTTGAATGTTCTATGCACGCCACAAGTCAGCGCTGCTTTTCGCTCTAACCTTCATGTGATAGATATAATTATTGAACGGAAAGTAATGTAGGATCAGGACAATCAATTTCGATCTTCCTGTATTTTTAAAAACCAAATAAACAGCGTGTATTCCACAATAACAAAAAAAATGGATACACATTGGCCCATGGTGTCCTATCAGAGTTCTCCTTCATCTGTGACCGTCCATGTTACGTGCAAGCTGCAGGGCTGCCAACCGCTTTGGAGACTATCGACTTAGCTTAATGATTCCCCAGATGTATGGGTGTTAACTCTCCGTTATTGATTTTTACAAGGCCTCCAAAATGAAAAATCTCGTCTAGGTACACAACAGAAAATAGATAAAGCATCAAAAAGGAATGTTCTGTATAGTATACAAGGACTCAACCAGAATTAACCTGCGACCGTTTCTTTTGTTTTTTTTTTCGTATGCGATTTCTTCCTACTATAGACTCTGCTGATGCTTACAACAGTAATTGGGATCGCAATTGCTCAGACCATATCATTATGGTATCCACCTAAAAAATGATAATCCGCGTCTGTGCTGTATATTAAGATATCGAGCCGGTCTTTCTCTCTCCTTCAATCCTTGAAATTATTAACGTAAAAGTAAATGGAACAACGAGTGTGAGTCAATGATTATTGGGAAGAGCAATTTATTTCGTCGTCGATCGGCGAAGCTCCAATTAAAAGAAATGAAAATTAGAAAGTCGTTGCTAGCCCTTAATATTTTCGTAGGCATTATGAGATTCTAGGAACAAAGTAAATCCGTATTTCTACGACGTCCCAATGCAACGCCAAATCCTGTCGTCAGGCAAGCAAGAAAGCAAGTAGACGAGAAGTGGGGATGATGTTATGGCGTGCATCGTTGAACTCGCTGTGGGTTGTTGAAATCTTGATAATTTTGGGTTTGAAGCTGCAAAATAAAGTCGCGTTGTGGTTTATTAGTTAATCAAAGTGGTCAATAGTTGAAGGCAAGTGTAGTTTTGAGAGCAGGCATTATGGCAGAAGGAAGATCTGCAAATTACAGTTCCTGTTGCCGACTCTGCTTGTCGGATAAGTACAATACATTGAAGCCAATATTTGAAGATGAAGCGGATAGTCGGGCATTATCCCAAAAGATCTTGCATTTCTTGGGAGTTGAGGTTTGTTAATTCGTTTGTTTTTTTTGTGAATTATGTAGTGGATCTGATTTTCCTACTGTTTCCGTTATGTGGTAGCTTATTGGCCGCCTTACTAATAAGGGTCACGTTGTATATGGAACGTTAGCAAATTCGACCTTATTAGCATAACAAGGCTTCACACCTGCGAACGTCCATTTTTGCTGAAAATTTCTTGCCTTTTATAAAGATTTAAACCAGTACCAGCGCCTGTTCACTAATATTTATCAGCAGCAAATTGGATTGACCTAGAAATAGACATTCACTTGTTCTCCATAATTTTTCTGAAACTAAACAATTGCCTATAGGTGTCCTCCAATGACAAACTATCCACCCTGATATGTACTGAGTGTTCAATCCAAGTACACAATTGGGATAGTTTTAAGAAAGAATGTACTGAAAACCAAATGAAACTCCAAGAATGGATGAGTCTTTGGATTGCAAATGGATCTGATATGGTTTGTAATTAATTTTGATTTTCGCACCTATTTGAATTTGATGATTTGAATTTCCATACAGAGCATACAAATTAAAGACGAGCCGGTTGATCATGATGATAATCAAAGATTGGAGAATGGTGATGTAAATGTAAGTTCCGAAATTGCTGAAGCGATCGTGCTTAAAATTCTTCTTGTAGCATTCGGAGCAGTCGGTTGTCATCAAATCAGAACCCATTGTAGAAATTGAAGAATACTACGAGAATCCTCCTCCTTTAACACCACATCCACCTGACATTTTGATAGAGGGTGATGAAGAAAATAGTTCACAGATGAGCTTAGATGGTTCGTTCAAAATTTAAACACGTTTATCTTTTTTGTATTTTATGTTGGTTTCTTCCATTTTAGAATTTCATATCAATGGAATTAATGATGACAGTATCAGGAGAAAGGATGGTAAGCAGTGCTCTTTTTGCAACAAAGAATTTAGCACGGTGGGCAATCGTATGAAGCATGAAAGGATTATACACAGCAATAAGCGGAAGTCAGCTCATCATGCAACTGGTTCAGGTATGTAATACTGCCTCTAATACTCTGATAGTATTTAAATAATTTTGCCTAACATTTGCCATTGTTGTTAAATTAAAAGTCAAGATGCTATCAAAATCGAATTTACCACCAGGAATGGCATTTCTAAATTATTTAAAATTTTTGATTATGACTTTGTTATCTTTTAAGCTTTATTTTTATTGAGATTAATATAGCTAAAGTTGCTTGATTTAAAATCATGCATTCTTTTATATTACTTTAATTACAATTGATAGTTAATATTATATACAAGCTGTTTTAATAAAATTGAGAGATTAGTATGTCAGGTAAATTTCACTTATACAAATGGATTAAGTTTGTTGTCCTTTATGAGAATCTCTGTAACTTCACTCTGATCAACAATGACTTAAGGTTTGCTTGTGAATTAGATGTGTTATCAATTTTTTTAGGTGTTAACTACATACTAGGATGTCAGTAATAACTTCTGTATAGCACCATGCATTAATTTAGTTGTTCCTTGGTGTTATTTGCAAGGTTGCGACGATTTAAATCAAATCGTGTAAAATAAACTGATAATTTAAATAAATTAAACTTCAGAAAATTCAAATAAAAATAAAAATTTATTTAATGTTAAATTATCTACGTATCTAAAAGTACCTGCTTAAAAAGAATATGTAGGTAAACTACACTTAAATTTAAAAAGAAAATAAAACATGGTTCAGGTATTTAAAAAGACACATTTTAAGTTAATTTTTTTAATGTTTATAAAGAAAAACTATTTGGCAGCTTTTTCAGTCCCTAAGCAATTTCTAATTTTAGAAAGAATTAAACCAAATGTTGAAAATATCCTTTCAAAGGAGATGAAGAAGCTGCAGCAGATAATTGTTTGATAATGGAGAATAACTTATCAATAATCTCAATATTCCGTTGAGATTTCCACCATTCCAATGGATTTGTGCTTTTAAGAATTTCTTCGTGAAATATTATTTCGACAAATGGCTCGGATTTAGCCATAAATTTAATTATGTGTTGGGGTATAAATCATTTGCAGCATTTAAACACAATTTTTTTCACTTTCTGTTAATGTATGCTCCGTTTTCGTAGGGTCCAGAAGGAAAGTTAGCAAATGGTATGGAGTGATACTCTTGTTCATAGCGATGTCTAAATTTTTGCATTTGGCTTAGAGTATATTTAGTTTCTTCAAAATGTGATTCTAGTATTTTTAATTGTTCTACAACGTCTGATAGAATTGCATCGTTTCTTTGAAGCCTATCGATTGTAACAGATATCGGATTCAGTATTGTTAAGAAATCTTCAGCTGTTCTTTTCAAATAAATATTCGAAATTTTCTGCCTTACTATACTGCCAATTTCATTTTTATATTCCTCGCTAATTTTAAAAAGTTTGGGCCATGCTTCAACAAAACCATGTAAGCAGTCAGCAAGTTATTTCCATCTTACGTCACTATGTAAAATAAGCTCTTTTTCCAGACGTGTCTATTGTGTCTACTAAAAAAGAGGACCCATTTTCTGTAGTGAGTGTTGCACATGATTGCACATTTACTTTTCTCTTCATTGTACACTTCATTTAGCATTCGGTTAGACACATCATATCTAGAGGGTGGTATATATATCTAGGCTGGTATATATCTAGGCTGTAAAAGCGCAATAGCTCAATAGCCTCCAGTTGCTCAACATATGTGAAGTTGCTATTTGTTTATCTATTTCCTCTTTACTAGACTTCATTGTACGCACGACAAAAGAAGATTAAGACCCAGAACTAGAATTAGATGCCTTTCTTTTTTTAATTGATGAAATAGAAGCTATGAGCAATGGGGCACTATCCAAACTGTCCACTTCTAATGTGTTCGATTGTACAGGTTGGACCAAATTCCACACTTTTAATAGAAAACTATTTTTAGACGAGTTAGACAAAAACTGATCACGGTTCCTGGAGCTCGATTTTTAAGACAAAATTAATGGTGAAGACCGCATTTTGATATCTTGTACCGTTTAGGAGCTGCAGGGCGTTTCTCAAAATTCTACGATTTTAAAAAAACTTTTTTGTTTATGAAAATTTTTGATTTCTGTAAAGACTTCTTTAAGGCACTATTTCATGTAGAATTCATTGCTCCGAGTTATTTTTTTCCAAAGTGCTCAATATTTGAGATATTAGCTAGAACTTTGATTTTTTATATGGAACACCTTATATATTTTTGAATTTCTGAAAAGAGCATAAAATTCTATTTACAAAAATATAAAACACTTGATATTTTATTCAAAAAATTTTTGAGTTGTAGAGCTTTCATGTTTTAATTAAAATTTTGATGGTTATTGCAGCAATCAAGTAGGCTGTGGATGATGATAGCTAAATATTTTTTGAAGACTCAATGAGCCATAAAAAATATTACTTTACTTTTAATAAATATAGCGAAGTTATAACGAATAAATACTAATGTAATCGAAATTGCGCGAATATTACATAAAGTATCAAATTGTCGGCCATTTTGTACTAAACATAAACGATTCTATTTTGTTATGGTTTGAGCTGACATCACCAATTCAAGGACTGGTAGTGATGCATTTTTCTTATTCAATAAGGTCAGAATCTTTGTTTCTTTAAAATTCGTATTGCAGAAGTTCTTGCTAAGATGTTTGCTCCAACAGGAGTCGGTCATTTTCAATTTCTCTCAAAACTATGATCTCCTCTAATTGTTTATTTCCGTTTTGAGATTAATAATTTTTAGTTTTTATCAGTTTAAATGACTAAAAATTTATTAAATTGTTTTTAAATCTCAAGAATATATCTCTTAAGGATCGTCATCTTTCAGGATACCTCTCATGGTAAAGATTAATCGCTGCTTCTGAAATTTCGCCAATTTCTATAAAACACTTTAACATTTTATATTAGTAAAGAAGACAATGGTTTAGAAATAACAAATCAAAAAAGTATATATCCTTATATATAAATCAAAATAGATTGTATCCGTAGATACGTATTTGTCATCTTCAGTACACACATACACTTACAAGTTAAAGGTACTTCTTGAAGTCTTGAGTTGGTATAAATATTATAACAAGTCGTATTTCTCGTAGTTTTCGTACAAGTTTAATTATCTCCCTAAGTCTATTTTATAGAAATAGTAAATGGCATTTCTAAATTATTTAAAATTTTTGATTATGACTTTCTGTTACCTACTAGTGTTGTTATCTTTTAAGCTCTATTTTTATTAAGATTAACATAGCTGAACTTGCATTGTTTTATGTTACTTTAACTACAGTTGGTAGTTAATAATTTATACAGGCTGTTTTCTTTTCGAAACAATAAAATAAAATAAAATTGAGAGATTAGTATGTCAGGTAAGTTTCACTTGTACAAATGGATTAAGTTTGTCGTCCTTTATGAGAATATCTGTAACTTCACTTTGATCAACAATGACTGAAGGAAATAGGTGTTATCAATTTTTTAGGTCCACAACAGTTGTTGACTACATACTAGGATGTCAATAATAACTTCTGCATAGCGCCGTGCATTAATTATTTGATGTGTTTTTTTTTCTTTACTTCTTATGTCATGCTTATATATGAATCTTCCAGAAGCAAGCCTTCAGTCGTTGTTGATCACTGCATATATGTTAAAAAAAGAAGATAACAGAGTTGAAGATTTTTTTCAAGATACACAGTGTATATTGACTTGAAAAAAGGACAAGTGTATTATACTTATATAATAATAATATATTTATTTAAATAAAGTAAAGGATGCGGCTGGTATAAAATGACCGTGGTTTAACAAGAATCTAAAATATCAAAAAGATGAACTTAAAGAACTAAACTGGCTGAGAAAACTTAGTGTAGTTGACAGTTTTGAATCAACTTATAAATAATATAGGAAACGTTATCGGCAAAGTGTGAATGAAAACTAGAGAGAATACTTTGTAACTAAAGTCAGCATTGCAAACAATAAGAACAAAGCGCTATGGGATTTAATAAATTCTCAGACAAGTCGGGGTAATACGGTAATATCAAAAATACTTATCAAACATAAAAATAGTTTCAACGATGATCCTCTGGATGTTGCAAACCTATGTGGTAAATATTTTGCTAATACTCTAAGTACCTGCTGAAGTGAATAACTATTTTATCAATAAAGCAATAAAGATTGTACCACTTCATATTCCAATTCAACAATGTTTTTGCTACCTAGTACCGAAATTGAAGTAACTAAGTGTAAAAGCAAAAAAAATACAGTTGACACGAAAATCTTAAAAACTTTCAACCATCACATCGCTCCTCTCCCCTAATTAATACTTCATTTTCTGTGGGTCAATTCCCGGATGCTTTAAAAATATCAACTGAAACCAGAAAAAAATAGATCCAACAATATTGAGAATTACAGACCGATATCGCTGCTCATTTTCTAAAATCATAGAAAAAGTAGGCTACAGTATTATCTTAACCTTCTATCGAACTGTCAGTATGGCTTCCGTGAAGGTTTCTCCACTGAAATTGCTGCAATTAATTTTGTGCAATCCATACTGGACTAGTTTAATGCAAAACTCAAAGTTGCAGCCTTATTCTGCAACCTCACCAAAGCCTTTGATAGCTTCAATATTACATACATTCATTACAAATCAAATAACTTGGGTTTTAGAGATGTGGTCAATAAATGGTTTAAATCATATCTATTGAATCGTTAGGTAATGGTAAGAGTTGAAGGCTGTCATTCCAACAAATTTGATCTATCAATGGGTGCACCTCAGGGCCCACTCATTTTCTTGCTTTTTATAAATGATATGCCTAATTACATATCTGAGGGGCAGGTATATATATTTGCTGACGATACCACGATCTTAGTTGCTGCATTATATCTTACTCTACTGCAACTAAAAGTTCATAAATTAATGCAAGAATTTAACTATCATAAAACAGTATGCGTAGATTTTTACTACACCTAAACTGGTTTGATCGTGTAGATAGCATTGTGTCGAAATTAAATACAAGCTATTATTTAATACTTAATCAAAAAATATACTAAATACTAGGGATCTTATGAATGTTTATTATAATAGCGTAGTTTATCTTCACATAAGTTATATGATATATGTATGGGGACAAGTAATGAGTGGAAGAGGATATTTATTATACAAAAAAGAATTCTGAGACGGATTTTCAATCTAAATCAATTAATATCATGCAGAGAAGCCTTTAGAAACCATAAAATTCTTACTGTTCCTTCGATTTATTTACTTAAATTACTTACATATGTTTAAAACTCAAAACTTACGATTAGCTTTTTCCACTAACAGTACCATAAAAAATTTATTGGGAAACCTGAAAGATAAAGTTGAAGTTCAATAGATATCTTTAATTTATGAAATTAAGTGTAATGTATATGCTAATAAATACATTTGACAAACAAAAAGAAATACATTATAACGCTTTAAGGAACATTTAAGTCATTACAGGTAGAATAGGTTTGAAAAATCAAGTGTTGCCCAATATATTGACTATACTGGGCACAGTATTATTAAGGATAATTTAAAACCCATTAAGGAAGTATCAAATAACAGGGAATTAAATGCTTAAAAAAGTATTTTTATTCGAAAAAAATAAAAATTATTTAACGAATTCAGATAATGGACCAGTTACCTAGCTCCGTATTATTTGATTTACTCTAATTTGTAGGTTGCTTTTTGACGATCCGTATTTACATATATACGAATAATTATTTTTAAATCAAAAATCGGCCGCAAGATGTCGTTTTTGTTAGAACAAAAATCAGCCCCAAGATGTCACGACTTAAATTATGTAAAAGGGGGTGTTAGAGACAGTTTCCACTGGATGTATGATACGGAGAGGATTAATTTGTTTATCTTGTTAAAATTAGAAATTCTCTGAAATTTTATATGATGACTTATACTTTCAGTTACTTCCAACCAAGATGACTCCTCGCAACATTCTATGGAATCCCTGGCCAGTAGTTCAGCTCTTACGGAAGCATCTGCGCTCCCTCCTGATTCTGAAAACGAACATTCTTCTACAGAGCACGCGGAGACGGACATACAAAAAATACAATTCGCAGCAGGTTTGCACCTAAAACAAACGTCCGCGCCCGTCTCAGACAAATACATCGATGGTCCACTATCGAAAATAGAGTTAGCTTACTTAGACAGGTGCAAAGCGATGGTGTCGATGTTGCACTCGTTTAAATGTTCTTGTCATAATGTTTGTTTCCCGACGGTCAAACGATTGTTTGCACATCTGCGAATGTGTTACACGTGGTTTCCGATATTTACATGTTACAATTGTGTAATCACGTTCTCTAATAGATCTGGTAGCATGAAACACACCGGTAAGTGTCCGAAGCAATATTTAGAAAACATAATCCGGATGGCAGATTTGCGTAAACGAATGGAATCAAAACTGCGCATATATCAGTACAGTAGGTGCGTGAAATGTGCTAACTTGTATTCATTTTATGAAGATTATTGCGAACACATTGATAAGGAGCACATGTCTGAGCCCCCTTACGTTTGCTTATGTTCGAAAGAGTTCGGAAGTGCCGAAGAGTTCAAGCAGCACTTGTACATATCATGTTATTTAAATTATTACTGTGATGTGTGTTATACCACGTTTGAGAATATAAACGATTTCAAAACGCATTGCGAGACCACTCACGATGTAGTCGAGGAGTACACGTTTGTAACTTTCGATGCGGCATTTAAATTGGTGAGCCACGAGCACATAGTTGCTGCGAATAAAAAACGCGTGTACGAAGAAGTTACTCCTCCGGATTTAGGATCGGGTGAAGAAGATGGCAATGACAAGAAAAAAATAAACTTGGGACCGAGGGTTGTGTACCAGGATCCTGTGAACTGTGAAATATGCGATCGTAGGTTTTCGAATTATTATACTTTGAAGAAACATATGAAAGGCCACCGTAAGAATAGTTACAGTAACGGTTGGAAGAATAAACCATCGAGTTGTGATAAATGTGGTAAGGTGTTTTCTACTTTCTATAACATGCTGCGGCATAAAAGGGTCCATGATGAGTCTGAGAAGACTTTACAGTGTGCGCTTTGCTCAGATAGGTTTAGATTGGTTTCTCAGTTGAAAGATCACTTAATTCTCGTACATGGGCAGGCAAATGTGTGCCAAGAATGTGGAAAGCAGTTTGAATCTGTCGAAGAGCTAGACCAACATAGAAGTGTCCACTTGAATATAAAGGTGTATCGAGATTCAAAGACAGATTCATATCGGACTTCAACACAACAGCGATTAACATGTGAAATTTGTGATCGTACTTTTGAGAACGAAACCGACTTAAATGACCATATATTGAAGCACGATACTATGCCAGTGCTGGATGCGGAATGTGAAATTAAAGAAAAGAAAACGTTCCATAAGTTTTCTTGCCCCGATTGTGACAGGCATTATGTTAGTTATAAGGGTCTATGGCTGCATAATAAAAGACATCACCCCGATAGGAAAAAGGCTTCGCAACAGCCTTACCAATGCAGATATTGTGATAGGATTTTACAGACCAACGCTGCTTATCAAATGCATAAGCAGATGCACGAACGTATGATGAAGCAAGGTATTAGTGGACCTTCAACTGTCCGAAATGGTGATGAAGAGGAAGAATCGTATCACACTTGCAAGCACTGCTTTAAAGTATTTTCAAGTAAGTACAACTTGAAGACGCACTTGAAAACTCATGGCATAAACATTTCCCCTGGTCGTGCTTATTCGAAGACGGGCAAGTTTGTTAAAACGTTCTGGTGCGACACCTGTCATCAAGCGTGCCAGGGCTTTAGTGAATTGCAAAAACACAAGCAGGAACATATTGATGAAAAAATGCAAGATGCTGCACCTGAACTTGAAAATCAAGAAGAGGAAGAAATTATAGAGCATAAACCACATCTTTTCCCATGTGACATATGTGCTACGGTCTTTACTTCTAAATTTGCTGTTAAAAAGCATAAGGAGAAGCACGAGCTTGAAAATCGAGGGATAGGCAAACACAAATTCGTCTACTGCAAATACTGCAAAATTCCATTCTTAGACGTGGATGCTTTAAACAATCACATGGAAGTCGAACACGAAGAAACAATGAAAGCCCAGAAAATGAGGAGAGACGTCTCAAAGAAATTCGTGTGCGATCTGTGCAAGAAAGTTTTCGATACAGCCGGTGCTCTCTGTTCGCATCAAGGTTGGCACAAACGAGGAAAGGCCGATAAGATGTTGAAATCTCAACAAAAACTATTCAGGAAAATGGTTAATGATATTCCTAAACCCTCATCCACAGGCGTCAATAAACATGAATGCACGTCATGTTCGTTAATGTTCTTAACCGACACCGCTCTACAAATCCACATTTTAGAAGCACATAGAAACATTAATGCGACCGTTGTACCACCGCGTTGTACAATATGTAACTTAGATTTTAATACACAAGAAGCCTACGAGAATCATTCCCGATTACATAAAATGGTTGACAGTTCCAAAGCATTTCCTTGCAAGTACTGCTTCAAAGGTTTCAGTAGGAGTGACTCTTTGAATGCACACATAAGACAATTTCACAATGAGTATTTGAAAACGTCCTTCAAATGCCATCATTGTGATCGCATATTCGAGAAACAAAACGCCCTCACCATTCACTTGAAAGTACACGAGAGGCAGAAAGTCACTGGTACGCCTATTAAGCAGGCGAAAACCCACGTTTACTCCTGTTCTATATGTCACTTAGGATTTGATATACCCAAAGATCTTAGAAATCATATTATTACATCGCATCCTTTTTAATAAAACTTTTCACTTGTTAGGATATTATACATATAACGTTGTTGATTGTAATACATGTAGTAGATTCTTCTTTTTGTATAATTTTAATGTGTCTTACAACAGTAAGAGATTTCTTTGTATGATTTATAAATTTGTACATATATTCATATTTTTTATAATAAATATGAGTAAGTTAACGGTCATTTCATTATAAATTGCATTACACCTTGAATGTTCCCACCATTTTACATATTCAAATGAACCCTAACTATAGGGAGCTTGGTTATCTTAAGAGATACGAAGTTGGTTAAATTGGGACAAAGTTGTGCACTTTTGTCCCGATCAGTAATTCGCAAACAAATCCCACCTATTTTTTACTAAGATAATCGAAAAAAAAAGCAGAAACCACAATTTTCTTATTATTATTAAGTCAGACATTGTTTGATGAGGAATTTAAATATGTCAAGGTATTTGTCAATTCGTCAAAGATTAATTTTTTATTTTCTTATGGATTTTGTCACTGTTAAATGAAGCTTCTTTTTCTGATTGCAATGATGCATCACGCTTGATGGTTTGAGTTAGATTCTGGACGAAATTTTGATATCATCTGTATTGCAAAAAGTGCTTTAGAAACAAAGGACAATTTTGTTTAAAAAAAAAAATTGACAGTTTAATTGAATTTGAAGTGTGATAGTGACATTTACTCAGTGTTGACAGAACCATGTCACTATCTGTTTGTAGGTGTCGCTACAATCGTTTCCGAATTGATACTCGTCGACTTCTCTAATAATTTTAAAAATATTTTAAATTTTTTTATGAAATCTCTTAAGATAACCAGGATACCTATGGTTAGGCTCGAAAGCCTGTACATCAAAACCATTCAGTCGATTGTAATCAATTTATTTCCTAAGAAAACCCAGTTCGAAGAAGCTGATGTGAATCTGACACATAAGTGATCTATTTCTCACACAGAACCCATATACACCAGGTGGGGATTCGAACCCACTCCTAATAGTTGTCCGGACAAACATCGAGCTCGTTGCAAAGCCCAACCAACACGACTATGCAACTACTTAATAATTATAATGTAAGTGGTAACGTGTCTCCTTCTAGTTGGCTGTGAATTGTTAATTGTGAACCAGCCTCAGTCGACCGGACGAGTGAAATAGCACAATCGCACTTTTAAACGAATAATATGTTTATGTTATGACATTTGTTGAGTTCGGCGATTTACGCGGTGCAAGCACAGAGTAAAATGTAGAATTACCGAATTCAGCAATTTCGTTCAGTAAGAAAAGTGAGTTGCAGTGGATTCCTCGAGCGTCCTTTGTACAGCTTCCGCTGACGAGGCCCCAAATAGGGCCGAAATAGCTGTACAGAGGATGCTCGAGGAATCCACTGCAACTTGCAACAAAATTTTTAAAACTTTCATTTAGCTTTGACAGCAAGCATGGTTGCCTCGTATTAAGTAGCAAACGGGCTGCGATTTGTCAATCCTAATGCAATGTTAGGTCAAAAAGCGGTCGCGATTTAAACTTAATAAAAATAATATATTTAACAATGTGCTCGGCGGTCTGCTCGCTTTGCCGGTTATCGTCTAGGATCATGGAGGGCGATGTCATTGACAATGGAGTAACTGATGGCCGGAAGGTGGGTCTGACTCCTTCAGAACGTCTCGATTTCGGCGATGACCTTATTTCCTCTCTCCAACAACTGGCTTCGATGGCGTTCATGGAGTGTGTGAAGTGTCACCTGCGGGTGATTGCTCGACAAAATGATGCGCAAGCCGAGGTATGTGGGTATTTACTCGACAAAATGCTGTGCAAGCAGTGGTAGATGGGTGTTTGCTCGACAAAATGCTGCGCAAGCAGTGTTTTGGTGGTTACTCGACAAAATTCTGCGCGAGCAATGGTAGGTGGGTGTTTGCTCGACAAAATGGTGCGCAAGTAGTGTCGTTTGTAGTTGCTCGACAAAATGCTGCACAAACAGTGGTGTGTATTCTGCTGGAGGGTTGGTTAACGCCAGGACAGTGATAAGTTTTCTCGACAAAATGCTGCGCAAGACACTGAATTGGAGCGGCTTGCGATCTCACGTTTATACTGCCGTCCGAAAACAAAAGGGCGTAGCTGCAAATTTCATATTTTTGAAATGTCTTATGTTTTCTCGAAATAGTGCCCGAATTGATATTATAATTATATTTCTTTTAAAGAATATGTATTCTGTGATTGAAATAGGCCAATATTGTTTAGTAAAGATGATACAAATATGTATTTATGATACTTTAAATGGGTGCTAATCCAAGAAACAAACCAGTCAGATAAGCCATTTTGGATTCCGACGGCAGTGAAGGCCGTTTTCGTTGTGGGGGTCAAGTAACGCTGCTCCATTGGTCTGAATTAACAACGAGCAGAACTGTACCTCAATCGTCAAGGTATACCATACGATCCTATTTGTTGGGCAATCAGAAACGAATGGGGTTTCGCTTTAATTCGTCGAAGTGTGTCCGTAATTTTGTTTATTTTGAGGATCGTCAGCGTTGCTTCATTACGTGACGTTTCGTCCTTAACCAACTGTAAATAAGACGTGTGGAATTTTTTAAAGTGCCAAGAATGGTCATGTTTCAAAAAAGGGGGTACCAAAATGGCGCTTTCGCCCGTTTTTGGGAGTACAGCCCTGTACAGACGCTCCTATCGTTAAACGATCGGCGGCATTGCGATCCCCGGACTTTTCTGCCATACCCCTTTTTTGACAAATAACCGTGTTTGTCACTTTAAAAAATGCCACACGACAACAAGGGTCCGAACAATTCGAAAGAGGGAGTAGAGAAGGTCCTAGAGGATGTCAAGAAGAACAACAACGAGAAAGCTCTTAATGACGCAGCTGCCACCATTAACAAAAATATGAATAATATAAAGGGTGTCAAACACACCATGGAATTCAACAATAAATGCTTCTTATTTACAATTATGGACATTGCTTTACGTTTGTCAGTCTGACGTTTCTCGATGTCTATCACTTTGACGTTTGTCATTCTGACATTACTTGACGTCTGTCATCTTGACGTTTGTGGTCATCTGTCATCGTGACATGATTTGTTGATCGTTAAGCAACGTGTAGGCCCCCACAGATTTGTACAAATTTTTTGTCCTTATAATAAAATTCGTTTTTCATTTGAAAAAACGCCGCAACAAAATAAATAAAAGTATTAAATATGATAATAAAGTTTGACGTACCAAGCTGATGCATTAAATAATTTGAAAGAATTACAGATGTGCCAAATTATTTAATCTAGGGATGACGACGGGTACCCGTTTATTTAAACGGAACCGGTTCCTCTTTATAAAGTTTCGTTACTCGATAAGTACCCCGGTACCCGATAATTACCCGATACTCGGTATGTGTCCGACAACTGAGTGACTTATTTTTAAATTTAAATGAGGTTTTATAAAATAAATGTTTGTTACGTTGACAAGAGACTTTCGAATTTCGACTTTCTTCATAATAAAACAATAACAAAACAAATGCAAGAAACAAAAGATTTGGACGTAAAAGAACCGTTTGAATTCCAATTGAATTTCGACTTTTTTTCATTAAAAAAAAAAAAACAAAACGCAATCTGTCAAATAAATTTGGAATAATCGCGTTTTCTTTCTCTGAAAGACACCGTTTTCTTTCTCTGAAAGACAAGAAATATATAAAGAGACAAAGTGGATAGATGGTAAAAAAAAGCTTCGATTATTATTTTTTTTTGTTCAACAAAGAGCGGGAATCCGATCATTTGTTCTTCGTTTTTCATAACTAGTCAATAAAATGATAGTACCAACTACGGATGATGATGGGTACCCGTTTATTTAAATAGAACCGATTCCACTTTGAATACCCGTTACCCGATAAATATCCGGATACCCGATAATTGCCCAATTACTCGGTACTCGGTAAGAGTTAGGGATGACGACGGGTACCCGGGTATTCGTTTATTTAAATAAAACCGGTTCCTATTTATGAATATGCGTTACCCGATAAGTAGGGTACCCGATAATTACCCGATACTCGGTAAGTGTTCGACAACTGAGTGACTTTTTTTTAAATTAAATTATCCGGGTACCTGTTTATTTAAGTAGAACCGGTTTCCTTTTATGAAAACTCCTTACCCGATAAATACCCGGGTACCCAATAATTATTAGATTACCCGATACTCGGTAAGTGTTAGGGATGACGACGGGTACCCGGGTATTCGTTTATTTAAATAAAACCGGTTCCTATTTATAAATATGCGTTACCCGGTAAGTACTCGGGTACCCGATAATTACCCAATTACCCGATACTCGGTAAGTGTCCGACAACTGAGTGACGTTTTTTTTTTTTAAATTTAAATTACCTATCATAAAATAAATATTTGGTGCGTTGATAAGAGACGTTCGAATTCCAAACGAATTTCGACTTTCTTCATCATAAAACAATAACAAAACAAATTCAAGAAACAAAAGAATTTGATGTAAAAAAACCGTTCGAATTCCAATCGAATTTCGACTTTTTTTTTCATTAAAAAAAAACAAAAGAAAATCTGTGAAATAAATTTAGAATAATCGCGTTTTCTTTCTTTGAAAGACAGTGCCGGCCTTATGGTGGCGCTAGGGTGTGCACCGCACCGGGGCGCCGAGGTAATAGGGCGCCACAGAATCGTCCGAATAAAAACAAATAGCCAAAATAGTAATATTATAAAATTATTACTTAAAAAAAAGTTAAATACCCAATACCCATGGCCATGTTAAGTTATATATAATTAATAAACCTAAATTTTACCCCATATGGTTTTTAAATTTTTTTTTTGTAATTTTTAAGGGCGCTCTTTAGGAAGTCGCACCGCGGCGCCTAGAGGCTAAGGCCGGCACTGTTGAAAGACAAAAGATATATAAAGAGACAAAATGGATAGATGGTAAAAAAGAGAAGCTTTGATTATAATTTTTTTGTTCAAAAAAGAGCAAGAATCCGATCATCAGTCATTTGTTGACAACTAGTCAATTTCATTACTAATTATTGTATGACAGATGTCATCACAAAATGAGTACCAAATAGAACCCATTCTTCTATGAATACCCCTTACCCGATAATTACCCGATACCCGGTAAGAGTTAGGGATGACGACTGGTGCCCGGGTATCCTGTTTATTTAAATGGAACCAGTTTCTCTTTATGAACACCCATTACCCGATAAGTACCCGGGTACCCGATAATTATCAGATTACCCGATACTCAATAAGTGTTAGAGATGACGACGAGTACAAGGGTATCCGGGTACCCGTTTATTTAAAAGGAACCGGTTTCTCTTTGTGAACCCCCGTTACCCAGGTACCGATACTCGGTAAGAGTTAGGAAAGACGACGGGTACCCGGGTATCCGGGTACCTGTTTCATTAAATGGAATCGTTTTCTCTTTATGAACACCCGTTATCCGATAAGTAACCGGGTACCCGATAATTATCAGATTACCCGATACTCGGTAAGTGTTAGGGATGACGACGTGTACCCGGGTATCCGTTTATTTAAAAGAAACCAGTTCCTATTTATGAATATCCGTTATCCAACACTCGGTAAGTGTTCAACAATTGAGTGACTTTTTTTTTTTTTAAATTTAAATTAGGTATCATAAAATAAATGTTTGGAACGTTAATCTTGTTTTGCAGTATCATTTACTTCGGATAATTCTATGATAGATTTTCAAGTTATTATTCGATACTTATCGAGTTGTTATCCAGGTAGTTATCAGGTATCGGGTACATACCGGATACGCGGGTATTTATCGGGTAACGGGTAATACCCGAGTATCAATAACAGGTACCCGGGTAAGTAAATTATCGGGTATTGGTATCCCTAGTAAGTGTCCAACAAATGAGTGACTTTTTTTTTTTAATTTAAATTAGGTATCATAAAATAAATGTTTGGAACGTTAATCTTGTTTTGCAGTATCATTTACTTCGGATACTTCTATGATAAATTTTGCAGTTGTTATTTGATTCTTATCGAGTATCCAGGTACTCTGGTACTTATCGGGTAATACCAGGGTATCCGGGTAACAAAATTATCGGGTATCGGTATCCTTAATTGAATCCTGCAAGAGCTGTGGAGATTTTGACATATCATAAAAATTAGAAACGCCTAACGTCATGTAAAAATCAACAAGGACTGTATTTATTTCACAGTTAAAGTAGATTCTTGTCAGTGAAAATTGTATAATAAACATTTTGACGGACATTTAAAATATTGCTCTACGTTTTGACTCCTGACGAAGCTATCAATGGATAGTGAAACGTAGCGCGATAGAGTCCAATTTTAAGCGTCCGTTAACATATTTTTTATGTATTTATTTCGTTTTATTTGTTCGCTATTTGGGGTACAGTACTTAATTAATTATTTCGGGAAAATTAAAACACAGAACACACGTTCTGCAACGTCTATTTTTTCTTTGTCGGTCTATCCACGAATCACCCTATATATGTGATAGTTAGAATTGTAATATCTCTTTAATTAATAGAGAATCTCATCTTACTCCAATTCGCCTGTATAAAGAGTTAATTAAATATTTCTTACTGCCTTTTGTGCATACATTGTAGAATGTGTTACTTACAAGACCAAACGGTTACAAAAAAATAATAGTTTTTAATTTGATTTTAATTAATTAATCATTAATATACGTTTGATTAGATTCATTCCAAGGACTATGTAAAGGGCATGCTTTAAAACATTCAGTTTTGATTAAAAAAATATCGGGGGGGTTAGTTTAGTAGGAAAAATACTTGTTATATTAATGCACAAATATTTTAATATAAACTTAAAAATCGTACAACAATATGAAAAATTATAGACTATTATACACTTATTACTTATTTTATAACGGGATGGAAAATCCGTTCTCACTATATATTAATATTTAGATAGATGTCTACGACTTAGTCACAATTATTAAAGATATAACAAAACTAACACAGATAGTGACATATACAAGTAGGCCTGCACAGGTAGGTCTTCCGGTCCGTTGCCCGAAAGACCAGAGACTTCCTGTTGCAAGATATCATATCCTATCTATTTTTATTTATGATAGTAAAAAAGAGCCATCACAATCCTTTGGGCACCAGTCCCTACTCATAATATTGTAATATTTTACATCATAGGAGAAGTCACAAAGTAAATTGAACACTTTTAACATATTCTCGCCCATTTTTTTTTTTCTTAGAGTATTCATTTAATCCGTTACTACATACATCATTTCTTTTATTAGTTCGTGACTTCCAGTTCATAAATAGAGTAAAAAATTGAACTATAAAAGGTCTACGCAATTGAGGTTATACAGTTACAAAGATACATGAACTATAATGAACAACAATTATCTAAGATTATATACAGATTTTAGTAAAATGCAATTACGTACAAGCAAGTATATAAAATAATTGTGTAATCTATAAGAATCATGTACATTTTGTAGCTTGCGCCAGGTCCGTACCAAAATAATTTCTTCTCACTTTTAGCAACTACCTCGTTTTTCCTTACTACTGGAAATTAGTTTTAACGACCTAGCTATATCACACCATATTGCGTTTTGTTTTTTTTTTCTGTTTCTTTTTTTTTTTCTTTTGATTATCTGATGCTTTGCGAGTTGTTAAACGTGAGAAAGCAAAAACCTTTTGGCGACCAGTGACTCACAGGTAACGCTAAACACCGTTGACGACTGCCTTACAACCGTCGAAAAAGGCAAACATATCCCGTATTCAAAAATCTCATGGCGTTTCGAAGAACGCGTCGTGAAGCCTAAAAAAATACTTCATATCACGTGGAGGGAGATGTATCTAAAATGCTAGCCCAAGTTGAAAACTTGAAGAAATTATTTTTGTTCTTGTAAATAGCAACGTTATAAGACTCACTACGGTTTGATTTGCTAATTTTTGTAATTTTTTTTTTGGAAACTAAAGTCGACGGCGATTTCAAATACATTTTACGTTTTTAATGTACGACTTAGACTGCATTCTGTGGCTGGCTTTTTAAAATTATTTTCATGTTTTTAAAACTGTGCACTAATTTTCAATCGTTTAAAAATTGCTCCAGTTACGCTACCTTTCGATTTGTGCTAAGTATACCGCATTTATTCGATGGATTCAATAAAAAAATCTTCAACGATAAAAGCAGTTTGGTAATTTCAGATTCGATTTAATGTTCCATATTAATTTTATTGTTTTTTTTTTTAATTATTAAATGGAGCTTTTAAGTGTAAACATGTTTTGTTTATGAAAGCACACGAATGTCGTCCTTCGTACATTGAAAACAGCGGTGCCACTTTTGCATTATGACTAAATACCTAATTCGTTGAAAAGAGGGATGACAATCGTTCGGGGGCCGGGGGGGCGGGGGGCGAGTAGGAATCACATGCAATAACTAGAACGCAATGCGCATTTTGTATAGTAACAAAGTCACTAACTAGAAGAATTGATAACAAGTTCAGGTACTCAGAAAAAATCGAGTGCGGTAACAACAAAAAACTATTCTTTAACAAAATATATATTATATTAAAATCAACAACTATACAAATAGAACTAAAACATATAAGTGAAAAATAATAAAATCAAGCAAATATAAAACATACAATCTATAAAGGAATTAATTAATAAAAAAAAAAAAAGAGGAAAACGAAAACGAAGCATCTAGGAACCCTATAAATCGGGTCGTATCACGCAATACTGAAATTAAGAAATGAATACAAAAACGTTTTTGTTTTCATATAAACCCGATATGATATGCCAACACTTATAGTTTATACATAATATGAAATGGGACTAGATGATGGGTTGAGCCTTTTTTATACAAAAATAAAAAATACATATAATATAAAAAATTTAGAAAACACACTATTCTATCAGAATACTGTTAACACCATATACAAAGTAAGAAACATCTAGTCTACAACTACGATTTTATAAAAAAAATCTTTTAAGCTGGGATCAGTTTTATATTAAAGATAATCATTATTTTAATTATATTATTACTAAATTTCTCATTGTACAATTCTTTCACAAACATGAAAATTATCACATATCAATTATTTACAATAGCACATTTCTTGTCTATCGATTTTTTTCTTGTATAGATTCAAAACAAAGATTACTTATTAATACAAAACAAGTATGAAACAGAAATGAAAAGTGTAAATGAAAATACTCATAAGAACCAAAAATATTTTTGCATACACTACTTGAAAAATCGAAAATTATAACAACACCTCCAATACGAACGGTTATAATGAGAAATGTAAATTATAAATAATCTTGTACAAGTAGAAAGCTGCCATTATAAAACAGTATCACAATGCAATTTAACAGTCAATCGATAGCGCTTGTGCTTGATTATGTACTTCCCAAGAATTCCTAATACAATCGATTCAAAAAAAAAGGGACAGATTTCAAACGCCTAAGATTCCTTCGGTAATTAAAGCAAGTATACAAGTAGTAGAAAAGCGTCTTAAATATGTATAAAAAAAAAATTGTGAAAGAATTGAACAGTTGTGATCGCAGGTAGTCAGGAGCGTCATTGCACACCTAGCAGATCCCTCAGTTGGCCACCAAGAGGTGCTGGTATTGGCCTGCAGCCGGATAGGGCCAATTGTCTATCAACTTGTTGCTGTCTTGGGGAGTTGGTGCCGATGGTGGAGCTCCGACTGTCGGATTGCTTGGGTAGTACGGTCCCAGCGGCGTGTGTGTTTCAAAGGGTAACTTGCCGGAGTAGAGGTCGGGGCTGAGGAACTGATTGGAAGACTCGAACATAGAACGATGCTGGAATTGGGGGCCGTATGGGCCGGGGGGAAAATAAAAGCCTGAGGGGTCGGGACTGAGGGCGCGCCCCCCCGGCGAGTGATGCGGCGGTTGCTGATGGAGTTGCTGTTGCATAGCGCGTTGTTTGATGTAGTTTGAAAATTCAGTTGGCGACATCCTGAAAGAAGAAAGAGAGGCACGATTTAGTTTAATTATTCCTGAAATGTGAATCATTTAATCTGTATTGATAAACGGAGGACAGAATCACATATTTTGACGTCATCAACGTGATTTATTATTTATTATAATCTTTTCCGTAATAATTTGGGGAGAGCCCAAATTGAATTACGCGAGCTCTTTTTAATATAACATGCCGATTTAGTGAGGGCCGTTCACATGATGACGTCGAAATATGTGATTCCGATCTCTAGTGATAAACTAATGATTTAAAACGTATTATTAAGTTTAGAAGGGGAAAAGTGACATTGAATTTATCGTTAATAATAATAATAATGTTGAATAATGCCGACGTTTCGTTTTTAGTGTAAAAGACTTCTTCAGCGCTATTGCTGTTGTTGTTTTTTGTCACTACTTCTGCCCAGCTCTCATTGAACAGCATCAGAGGCAAAAAACATCAGCAGACTTAAAGGAGTCTTTTGCAGAAAGACGAAACGTCGGCAAAAAGAAGAGATAGTGATGCGGTACTACTCCGTAACCCAAAAACAAGATGGGCGGCAAAGGCCACGATTTTCCAACTTTATTCTCTTTTTAGCTTTCCCTGATCTTCTTACCGACGTTTCGTCTTTAGCGCAAAAGACTTTTTTAGGGCTGTTGCTGTTGTTTTTTGTCGCTACTGCTGCTCAGTTCCCATCAAACAGCATCAGCGGCAAAGAACGTCAGTAGACTTGAAGCAGTCTTTTGCAGAAAGACGAAACGTCGGCAAAAAGAAGAGATAGTGACGCGGTACTACTCCATGGGCCAAAAACAAAATGGGCGGCAAAGACCGCGGAAGCCTTCACAATTTTCCACCTTTATTCTCTTTTTAGCTTTCCCTAATCTTCTTGCTGATGTTTCGCCTTTATTGCAAAAGACTTTTTCAGGGCTGTTGCTATTGTTTTTTGTGGCTACTGCTGCCCAGTTCCCATTAAACAGCATCAGCGGCAAAGACCATCAGTAGACTTGAAGGAGTTTTTTGCAGAAAGACGAAACCTCGGCAAAAAGAAGAGATAGTGACGCGGTACTACTCCGTAAGCCAAAAGAAGATGGGCGGCGAAGGCCGCAGAAGCTTTCACGATTTTCCACCTTTATTCTCTTTTTAGCTTTCCCTAATCTTCTTGTCGACGTTTCGTCTTTATTGCAAAAGACTTTTTCAGGGCTGTTTTGCTGCTGTTGTTCTTTGTCGCTACTGCTGCCCAGTTCTCATCAAACAGTAACAGCGTCAAGGAACATCAGTAGGCTTGAAGGAATCGAATCTTTTGCAGAAAGACGAAACGTCGGCAAAAAGAAGAGATAGTGACGCGGTATTACTCCGCGAGCCAAAAATAAGATGGGCGGTGAAGGCCGCGGAAGCCTTCACGATTTTCCACCTTTATTTTCTTAAACTTGTCAGTGGCACAGGATACAGTAGCGGCCCTAGAAGTGCTTCTTGGGGGGGCGGAGGGTTGCTTTCGTTGGGATTAAGAAATTGTAGAGAAATAAAATATAATCGTAAACATTTGAAAAAAAAAAATACAATTTGTTTTTAAACTGATTTGCAACAATAAAGAAAATTTTTATGTAGGACACGCATGGTTCGGAAAAAAGTGACTTTTTGGGGAGATCCCCCCACCCTCCGTATGTCCGCGCCTGTCAGGACAATAAGCGGACTTCGGACATTTCAGAACGTTGCCAAGACTGCGCAATAAATGGTCGCTTTTTGTTGGTCTTCGTATTGCGTAACCATGGCAACGTTCTGAAATGTTCGAAGTCTGATAATAAGTAAATAAAATCTAAAGGACGTAAAAATTATGGAAATTAAAATGAGACTAAGCATTGAAACTAAAACATAAACATATGAATAAAAAAACAAACAAAAATACCTTGGAAAAAAAATAGATACCAGCGAAAAATTGATTGACGGTTAACGAAAAAAAATGATTGTTGGGGAGATCGCCCCCCCTCCTCTGTATGACCGTGCCTGGCAGGATAATAAGCAGACTTCGGACATTTCAGAGCCTTGCCATGGCTACGCAATGAACGGGCGCTTTTCATTGTTCCTCGTATTGCGTAACCATGGCAACGCTCCAAAATATCCGATGTCTGATAATAAGTAAAATTAAAATATTGAAAATTAGCAATTATACAGTGCGTTCATAAGTGATTGAAAGACGTTTGAATTTAGCGCGTAGTCGTATTCGTAATTTTAATTTGGTAACTTTGGTATTTCTACGGCGTGTCCGTATACCTGTAGCGCGCTGTCGCCTGTTGCTGGTTCCATATTTTCTTTGAGTTGATGTTAACTTCCACTGAAGTATTTTTATCCAAAATATTAAGATACAATTTAAGGTAAAAGAAAATACTCTAAACATCAGTGTATTTCATAAAAATAATTAAAAAATTTTAATCAATGCCTCATTAGATTGCCTTTTGTTATTGTTGCAACCTATGCCTTTCAATTATTTTTGAACACTCTGTGTATAAGTTTAAAGAAAAACATCGAAACTCATTTTTGAAGCGACGAAAATTAGAAGTACTTCAAGTTATTGTTTCATACAAAACAAAAGAAAAATAAATAAAGAAAAAGACACAAATTTCGTTTACTATTAAACATGTCAAAAAAGGTCAAGTTTTTAAATAATATCTGAACAAGAATGAATCTACAGTCAACGTAGATTGGGTCATAGACTACGAAATATTTAAATAATTTAAACGGTTAGTGGTGTCGTATAGTCGCACAGCTGTAAATTATATATTTTAGTTTATATTATATACAGGCGGTTTAAGAAATTCCATTTTAGGTAGCTTGTGGAAAAAACGTCCTTTCTTTGATTATACCTAAATTATACGTAAATGTAAAATGACAGCCAAATTCCTTTTAGCTTTCCCTAATCTTCTTGCCGACGTTTCGTCTTTATTGTAAAAGACATTTCAGAGCTGTTTTGCTGTTGTTGTTCTTCGTCGCTACTGTTGCCCAGTTCCCTTCGAACAGTATCAGCGGCAAAGGACATCGAAGGAGTCTTTTGCAGAAAGACGAAACGTGGGCAAAAAGAAGAGATAGTGACGCAGTGCTACTCTGTAAGCCAAAGACAAGATGGGCGCCAAAGGCCATCACGATTTTCCCTTTATTCTCTTTTTACCTTTCCCTAATCTTCTTGCCAACGTTTCATCTTTATTGCCTTTATTGCAAGACTCTTTCAGGGCTGTTGCTGTTGTTGTTTTTTGTCGCTACTGACGCCCAGTTCTCATCAAACAGCATCAGCGGCAAAGGCCATCAGTAGACTTGAAGGAGTTTTTTGCAGAAAGACGAAACGTCGGCAAAAAGAAGAGATAGTGACGCGGTACTTTTCCGCAAACCAAAAACAAGATGGGCGGCGAAGGCCGCGAAAGCCTTCACGATTTTCCACCTTTTTTCTCTTTTTAGCTTTCCCTAACCTTGTTTATTATTATTTTTTTCACTCCTTTAAAACCTGTCAATAGATAATGAAGCGTTAAGATTTGAACTATATTTAAACTGTCCATGATAAGATTATATCTATATTGTTACATAAATTGGCTCATAGCTTCTTTGGCTCAAACACAAAAACGGTTTTTTTTTGTAGTAGCTAAGGCAAGCAAAGTTGGGAAATTGAGGAACGTCAAGTGCGTGCGTATTGTAGATAAGAAGAGAAATTTTGAGTCACATTCGAACTTCCATACTTCATTAAACAAAAATTAATAAATGACTTAACTACAGTACTGTGTACAGTCAGAATTAGAAGTAATGTCTCGTCAATAAAAAATTAAATTGCGGTGTAATCACTTCTGACCGCTATGACGGGTGGGCGGACAAGCAAGCATAGAATTCTTGTCGATGTTTGCTTTGCCGCCTGCTTGTGATGGTGATCAGAATGGATAACATCACGCATTACCTCAATATGAATTTTTGAACAAATAGCAACCAAGTTGATGTATAATAACTTATTAGGCTTATTAGTAATAGGCCACCATACATAAAGCGACTAAATAACGTCGTTGCAGTAAGATTTGAAAATTTAAAAATTTGTTGCAAGTCAAAAACTGGCCGCACGATGTCGCGACCTAACCTGTTGCTTGAACATACATTTTGAGCGGTTGGTAAAATTGCAGTGGAGTTCTCGAGCTATTTTTCTACTGATGAGGCCAACTAGGGTGGAAATAGCTATTCACAGTTTGCTCCAGAATCCCATTGAAATCAACACCGATATGCAACAAATTAATTTTTTTTCTTAAAGTTGCAATATCCGAATTCGTATGTTGCCATGTAATTTAAAGCTGAACCACTTTATTTTTTATTTAAACAAAAAAAAATGAACTAATGGAAAAGATAATCGCGAATACATGAGTATCACTAACATTCATAACTAGACTTCGGACATTTCGGTCGCAATGAACGTGTACATTTCATTGGTCCTCGTATTGCGGAACAATGGTGACGCTCCCAAATGTCCGAAGTCTGTTGATAACTTACCCCCTATTCCATAACTCATAACGACATCGTTAAGTAACGAAAATCGATAAGTGACAATCGGTGCTTAGATCAACGCATTTCTATGCACTGATTGGTTACTTAACGATTTTCGTTATTTAACGACGACGTTACGAGTTACAGTATAAGGGGGGGGGGGGTTAGTAACTTTGTCGCAGTTTATTGCAGCTTGGGAGTTTAGTTGCAAATTTTAAAGTAACTTTTTTTAATTGAAATGTCACTTTTCATGAGGATTTAAAATCAAGCGATGTATGAACTTGTAAAGAATTCGTCAAACCACTCTTCATTACAAATTTATTTAAAGACGTGGTGTTTCTGTATACAGAACGTGTCACGACCCTATTGTCAGATACCTTAACTTCATCGCCGTACCACTTATATCACGTTATTCTGGATCTTAGTCATCTTGCGAACTTTATGATTGGAATGTTAACGTGTAGTACCTTCAGGTGGAAATTGACGAGATCACATTTGGAATGCCTTAAACTAATTTGTAATTAGAGGTTAAATATGAAATCTAAACGTGGTTCACCTTTAAATAGAAAACACCTTTACGTGAACTACAAAACACGAACTTCTCAATAAAAAATTAATAATATTTCTGCAAAATTTTTTTTTTAGTTTTAACAATTTGAAATAAATAATAATCATAAAAATAAGAATCTCCAGAACGAACTAGTTTAATAAGTATTCAAATCTACTACATTCCTCATGTGAACTTCTAACCTAAACGAAATAGAAAAGTGTTCTACTTAACAGCACACTGAAGCTAGACTCCAGACTACTGCAAGCAGCCGAAAATTAAATTACCTATTGCTCTAATTGAACAAAGGAATTTCCAACTTAGTCTCAACGTAAACAAGTTCCCAGGCATCCTCTCAAGAGCCATTTAGATATCGCTAAAATAAATAAATCTTTGGTCAGCAAATCTCACGCGTGAAAACGGAGTTGACGCCCACGCGTACAGAAAAAAAAAGAACGGTCGAAATTGGACCAATTTGCACCTTGATGTAGGCAACTCAAGACACTTCTCGGGAGGGATTTGTTTACATAAACGATCCCGCGGAATCTTAAAAAATTAAGTAATCGAATCTTCAAAATCATTCGTTTAACCCTCGCTTGAAACAAATGTCATTAATTAAAAAATTTCATGTTTCTTTTCCCCACTATGATCATTCATTTAAATTTTATGTTTTAAAGTTTAAATAGCGCCGTTTGTTTGTTCTTTTTTTTTCTCTTAAATTTGATCCGTGAGTGTATTTAAAAAAATACCCGGTGAAAGTTGTATAGAAGACCCCCAGGAAAGCTAAAGGCTTTAGCGCTAAAATAAATCTTTGGTCAGCAAATCTCATGCGTGAAAACGGAGTTGACGCCCACGCGTATAGAAAAGAAGAACGGTCGAAATTGGACCAATTTGCACCTTGATGTAGGCAACTCAATACACCTGTCGGGAGTAAGTAATCGAATCTTCAAAATCATTCGTTTAACCCTCGCTTGAAGCGAATGTCATTAATTAAAAAATTTCATGTTTCTTTTCCCCACTGTGATCATTCATTTAAATTTTATGTTTTAAAGTTTAAATAGCGTCCTTTGTTTGTTTTTTTTTCTCTTAAATTTGTTCCGCGAGTGTATTTTAAAAAATACCTTGTGAAAGTTGTATAGAAAACCCCCAGGAAAGCTGACGAAACTCTAAAAAGGCTTTAGTTCTGGTTCTGGTTCTCTGCTGCTGAATTCTCCCCTTCGGGTACCTTACTTAAAAGATGAGTTTGTTTTCTCATATATTTACAGATTTAGCTTATCATTCTTTTTTTTTCAATTGTCTGTATTTCCTATTTTAACAAGGATCGATTTAGCGACTCTACTGTCCCTTTCAAAGTTATTTTAGTATATTATTCTTTGAGCCCTATGCTGACTTTTATTTGGTAGACAGAGAGTAAATTGTCCCACAAAATGCGCTTGAACAGTTCCAGCCCGAAAGAACCCTCCTCCGAAACTCAAAGTCAATGCGAAATTTATCGAGGGACCGGAACCCTCTATCTTAATTCCGTTGGTGCCAGCGTTAACAAAAGAAAAGTATAAAAATAAAAGATAAAAGTTACACTTTTTATTTCATGCGTTAATCATCCCCATTAGTCAACATTTCACAAACTTTTGCTACCAAAATAAGAAGGGTCAATCACGGGAAGTCGTCATCTCTCACCCCCAAGGACTCTCCTTGTACTATGGTACATCTCCGTCCCCTCGCGTAAACGAACATTAATGATGTGATAATAGGAACGTGACATTTACTGTATACCACGGCTGCAAAATTCTTTCAAAAGTCTATTTCAGTGATCAACGAATTTAGTAAATACTTTCCTCGACCGAGGAAGTATTGTTTTGATTTGATTTGATAAAAGAAAACAAATAGTTTACCTGTTAGCTCGCTTGCTGCTCGTCTTTAGTTTAGTGCTGCCGAATTTGGTCTGAGCAAATGTTGCAGTGGTAAAAGTAAGAGGAGTTGTTGTTCGAGGTATAAACGAAGGAACTGGCGAGGGAGAACTTTTATAAGAATTATTAAGAGACGTAGGAGAAGGTGCAGAAGATGGAGACGAGAGGTGATTGTTAATATTATTCGGTAGGTTTTGGTTTCCAGCTTGCGATACCGCAGTCGGGATTTGACTTCCTACCACCGATGGTTGAGTGGTTCCCGGGAAGGGCGTAAGTGATTTTGGTGATAGACTCAGATTACTGAGGCTGCAGCCGACCGATTCGATCGGCCTGAAACACTGCGCTTCGGGATTGAAAGTCTTCGTGACCTCCCTGTCGGCGGAGTTCTCATCTTGAGGATCAGCCTTGTCGCTGAACAAAACTTTCACAGCACCTTTCTCACCGATGCGGTAGCTGACCTCACCGGGATCAACCCATACGGCCAATTCCTGGGGCAGGTTCTCCAGGATATCTTGGATCGGGACGCCGCTTTCCCGTGCCGCCCTTTCTAGCACCTTATCGATTGGATCACCAGTTTTCAGACATCTGAACGCTGATCCTTTGAATGGTTTGTCGGGATACCAGTGCCCTTGGAATTTGTCTTTTAAAGCTTTTTCTAATTCTTCTCCAAAAATATTTACCCTTCTTCGAGGAAGTTTATTATACAGGTACGATATTACGAAGTTCAAAGCTACTTGTACTTCTATATGCATTTTGTTTTGCGGTTTCGTTCTTCGTTCGTAAGGAATATTATTTAATTAAACATTGAATTCTTTCAACGTGCTTATAATATTCTGAGTTTCGAAATTAAGGTACGTGATCTGAAACAAGAAGAAGACTTCAATTAGAATTATGTGTAAACATAAATATTTCGTGTTTTTATCATTTTTGCTCGGCTGATAGGGATTTGTTAAGGTTTTAATTATAATTGATCCTAAATTGAACCCGTACATTCCATCAGCTTTCCGAAAATAAAACTATATAAATATATTTGTTGTCCTTAGATCAATGAAGTGTAGTCTTGCGTTGTACTTTGCGATCAATAGTGGGTACGCAGGCCGTAATCAGCGTAGAAAAACTAGGTCATGGGGTTGCATCAGAGTATCCTGCCTAGTAGTTATTCATTTCTAACAACTATTCGCCATTATTGTTGCTGATGGTACCTCTAGTTTCAACTAAATTATTAGAGGCGCAATAGTGTTCATTGAATAGCAGAAATTAAACTATTCTACACTATTTCTAGCGTTGCTAAAATGTTGACAGTAATCAACAAGGTATTTAAGTACCTTCTATGAAATAATTTGCTAATAAATTCTTAACATCTATAATATTTTAGGTTGCCTTCATAACAACAATGAATAATATCCAAAATTACTTGAATGAGTAGGCTTTGCAGACAACCAAAAGAATTTTTCTCTGTTGGTACTTGCAAGTTGTCTGATCGTTGGGCTAAGAAAGTCTCCACCCCCTTCGTAATTTAAATCAAAAGTAGGTAGACTGGGTTGCCTAATATTTCAGGCGTCACAATTAATTTTTTTTAATTTGATACGAAATTCTCCAAACATAAGTAATCTGAATGTTTTCAGGGGTTACGTTTTTATGAATTAAACTGCAACTATGCTAGAGGACGTATTGCCCCGGAATTCCAGCAGATGTCACTGTAATCCGATTGCCTCAGTGTTGACGTCAAAGTACAGTACGCATGCAATAGCGAGCGTGTATTGATTTCCCTTAAAATCGTGTCATTGTAATTCGTTCTAGAACTATATATTTACAGAGACATGCACATGATAAATTAAATGCTTACCGATCAATATAATGGTACTACATCTATCAGTAATATCTACGGAATTATGTACTATAATGTTTCAAGATAAAAATGATATATGCATGTGCGTAAGGGGAATTTTAGAGAGAGATAATGCAGATCACTTTGAAGCTTAATAGTTACTACGACGTTAACGCTTTAAGCATAAAAGTTTGTTAATATGTAAATAAATTTTTTTTTTCGCATCGGATTCTAAATATTATAAGTAGTAAACCGTGGTCCTTCGAGCTGGATTTTGCTCAAAATATTATTGTCTCGACTTAATTTGATAACAAGGACTTGTTTACATACGTGCGATTCTTTAATAGACCCACAAAAAACTGACCCTTTACAACAATTTATAATTAAAGAAAACTCACACCGAACGCACGTTAGGTTTGTGCACAAACTTGCGTTAATAACTTTGTCTTTATAAGAATAAAATTTGCGTCTCATTTGAAGAACGTCGCACAAGGAGAAGCATTAAATGTGACAATAAAGTTCGACGTCCGACTGAATAAATACCAAACTTATGCATTAAACGAATTGAAAGAATTAGGGACGTGCCATAAAATTTTATATTACAGTCGTGACCGTTATAAGATGAAGATGAAATGAGCTTAAATGAAATTGTTTCCGGAAAGGATCGACAGCAGCTTATGTAGGGAAAACCAGAACTATTGTAAGATTGTCGGGACATTAAACCAAACAAATAAATTAAATAAATTTCCCAACACAAGTTTCCTTGAGTTGTATTTAAAATTCATCTGCAGTGTCCTGAACGGTAACGCGATTCGCTACGTAAATTCGTAACTAATTATTGAATCCTGCACGGGCAAGGCCACTTGGCGATCCGAATCGTGGAGATTTTGTACGATATATCATAAAATCTAGAAACGCCTTACGTCACGTAAACATCGGCAAGGACGTTTGTAAATCCATTTCATGTTCATATTTTAAAAAACGAGGAGGAAGTTCTTTTCTAAAAAAAATTACGTCAGTTTTTCTTATTTCTCAATTTTGTTGTTCAGGTCGGCATATTACGTCATAGGATACCGCTACGTCCAAGGACGGTAACCTAATCATTTCTAACTTAAATTTATGTAGTACATAAATCTAAACAAACTTAGTATGTAATTTGCAAGGAGCTATGATCATATCGCACTAACCCAGTCCATTACAGTATAAAAATGAACAATCAGTTTAGTAAATCAAGAACTGATATATAAAATTCAGTTTTATTGGCCATTGCCATAAGTAACAGTTCGAAATGGCAAAGAAATGGTTCTTCGAACCGGATTTTAACACAAATATTATGGTTTGATTAGGTTAATAGACATATGCGCAACGAAAGAAAGAGGTTCTGTCTCATTACAATAATTTTGTTGATCGAATAGCTAGTGCTTAAAAGAAAACGCCCGTTTTGATACTAACTTAGCAAATCCTCTTTCTTTCTTCTTTATTACATGCTAAAAACATCACGGATTTTATTACTCAATGATACATACTTATTTATTTGACGGAAAATTCGGTCTTTCCGTACCGGATTACTGATAAACATAAATAACATTTGGTCCTTCGAGTGGGATTTTGTTTATAAAACGATTTTTTTAAAAGATGGCATAATTTAAAAAAGTAGCTGCAAGGAAAACAATTCCTTTTTGAAATTCAAACAAATTGTCTTTTTCGCGTTCACTTGACAAGGCGATAAAGGAATCTCCAAACATCTCTCACGACAAACCGTCCAACCAACCAAGGTCGCAAAGAAATAGAATGAATATAAACTCTAGATGAAGTATTTGAACGATATCCAAACTGGATTCAAGCAAGAGTTCCGCATACCAACCACATAATCCTCTGAATCCTTCTATTTAACAATAAATGTACAAGGATGTAAATAAATAATGATGAAGAAGTGTTTTAAACAAGATAATTTTGTTTATGCATTACATTTTTTTCCCATATAAATACAGGAAAACATCTGCTTTAAAATAAACAAGTAGTTTCCTGAAATGACGGGGAATTATTTGTACGCAACGGATATTATGTAGAATGAAAAAATATTTATTTATTTTGAGAGGTTTTGATTCCTCTGAATTAGAAAAATGATGTAACTAAAAGTTTTAAGCATTATGTAAAGTATTATACTAGGTGTCTCTAATTGAAACCACAGATAGTAGACAAAAAAAAACAAGCAAAATTTGTCATACAATAATAGGGAAAAAGTAAATAATAACTCCGGTAAAAATCAGTTTTCGTTTTCTAAGAAATTGTTTTAGTAACGCTGGTTGGCGATTTAAATGGATTTAAATGTCTCAGCTGTGCAGAATTTGTGTTTTTTGGGGCCATAATCGAATAAAAGCCGGGGTGTGTCAGTTGCGCCAGGTCATATTTGTCCTTCGAAAAAATTTCGCTAGGATTTTAAATAAAAACGTCTTCACGCGCGCTGCCGGGAGGTTTCCTACGATAATTGCAATTGTTACTGCTTTATTTATTCAAAGTAAAATTTAAAAGCAAACTGAATTCGTAGCACAATTATGCACTTCAGTTTTATTTGTTTCATTTTCATGACAGTACATCGACCTTAACACTGTAAACTGCAAAATGTTATGTTTACGTTCGTTAATAAGACGAAAATAAATGTTTACTAAAAATGTTGATAAATATTAATTAAATCCAAGAAACGAGTGGCTCAATTAGTTTTCGTGATGAAAATTTGATTCTGGTTTAAAATAATTCGGAATTTTCAGAAACGTTTACCTACATTCGTCTTGGCGATTTATTGGTCACAATTGCACTGTCATAAAATAAAATTCAGCTGGCTCCGTTTCGTTCCTCGTACTTTATTGTTTGTTTTTATTATTATTATCATGCTGTCATAAATTCACAGATGCTTACATTAGGGAGGGGGTTAGAATGAAAGACGAACTGCTGAATAATAGTTTTTGAGAAAATTCAGTCCGAGCGAGTGCGTTTGTATTTTATAAAAGATTTGAGGTTAAAATAAAATTTTTAAAACATTAATAGGCTTAGTATTATTTATCAAATTTACGTAGTGTGTAATTTCTTTTGTGTTAGTTTAATTCGTGTAAATATCTGTGTGCATAACTTCGAAATAATTTTCCAATAGTAACAAATAACTGGATAGGACGTGCCGAATTATGTGTCAATACCGCAGGACAACATTTTGAACATTTATTGTAATTACAAATATCAGTGCCAAGAACAAGAAGTGAATTTTACTAAAATTCTAAGGTCACAAAGAATGCACAGGTATGACAACACGTTTGTTATGCATTTTGTGCTGTACTGTACCTTTTTTTTATTTCGCATATTTCTAACCGTAGACGTACAGTTTCAATTCTTAAATTACGATCTGTTAAATTTAATTTAATACAACAATGCTTGTCACATTGTACCTACTTCCTTAAGAAAGCTGCAATTTATTTTTTCATAAGCTGCACAAACACCGTGATATGAACAAAGTAAACTACAAACTTTTTAATTAAATAAGTTAAAAGTTTGTGTTTAAAATACAAATTATGACTAAGTGTGTTGATTATGTCCTCTCTTTAATAAGCTATTAAAAGAATTGCTGAACAAGCGAGAAATAAATAGCATGTAACGCAACGAAAAACGCATTTCGCCATGCTAGTAATAGTCGGTGAAACACAGATGGATATAAAAAAAAAATTGCTGATGACGCGCGCGCGGCCTCTGAAACGCCGACGTAATTCTTTCAAACGTAAATAAAAAAATTATTGCAGTTTTTGCTTCTTATTGAAAGCGGACTTGCCTCAACAAGTCATAAAGTAAGCAGAGGTTTCAAAACAAAGGAAATGCACGCGCTTGGGCTAGGTCAGTTTTTCATTTTTCAGCAATACCGTTCAGATTTGGAGAATCAATCTCTTTTATAATAAGATACCTACAGTTTTAATTAAAGACATAGGTTTTGAGATAAAATATGTAACAAAACAGTTTTTATAGAAGTAAATCATTTTCTATTGCGGATTTCAAAATAAATAATTTAAGAACATGCATTACTCCTAAAGTACCAGGTTTTATAAAGTACAGTCATGCGCAACGTAATGCTACAGACTGAGAATTCTGTGAGCGTCGTACCGCAAGGTCTTAAGGGTGAGGTTTGTGTGCAAGAAATGCATTTTAGTTGAGCGTGACTATACATATTGATCTGTAATGTGTACAATAATTTTATCTTTTAGGGATGTTAATTGTGTAGTCAAGCTTCTCTGCCATTTTATTATGCCACTTCTAAATTCTATTTCAAAGGACATTGCAAGTGGTAACCAAAAGAATTCAAGTTTCGTTTACGGGTGAAAAAAGATAGTGATGGCTATAACGTAACATTAAAAATTCATGAATCGTGAACTATAGAACTAGGTTACGTAAAACTGGAATAGGAATGTCTGAACAATCTGTTGACGTAAAAATATAGCATTTGCATTTCATTTAAAATTGATTTACTAGCTTGTCTTTAGCGTATACAATAAGAGAGGAAATCCTCAAGCAAAAAGAGAAGACAAAAAATAAATCAATAAATTCTTTTTAAATTATTCGCGTATTATATTACATACAGCCTTGGCCAAAAATATTAGGCACCTTACATTAACTCATATCATGAAAATCTGTTGGAGTGGGGTAAAATAAAATTTCCTAGGTACAAAATAATAACAATTTATTAAAGTAATTAGTATTTTGTTGGGCCATCTCTAGCCTTAATCACTGCCGCTATTCTTTTCGGTAGAGTACTTATAAGTTTATGACATTCCTCAGTGATAATATTATTCCACTCTTTCAATAACACGTTTTTCAAAATTGCTTTAGATGTAATTGGATGATTTCTAATGTTACGCTTTAGAATCTCCCACAAATGTTCTATGGGATTTAGGTCTGGGGATTGTGCAGTCCAATCCAGGAAGTTAATATTGTTTTCTTGAAACCACTTCATGGTAACTGGAGATTTGTGGCAAGGTGGATTATCTTGTTGATACAGCATTTATATCACCAGACATCTTGGAAAATGATTGCCGCAATGTCGTTTCCAATACGTTTATGTAGGTGTGGGAGTTCATTCGACCTTCACAAACAAATATTTCGCCTACACTTCGGTTGTCATACAACTCCAGATCATTACACTGCCTCCCCCGTGTTTCACTGTTGGTACCACGCATTCCGGAAGGTATTCTTCATCGATTCTCCGCCACACGTGAGCTATGCCAGGAGTTCCAAATACCTTACAATTAATTAAAAAAACGTAGATTTTAAACACACCATATAACTTTTCACCGACGAAGTGCAGAAGATGCAAAAGTATTCAAAATTATAGGTGATATAAGCAAATATTACCTCAAAATTTGATTCGTCGGACCACACAACATTTGCCCAATCCTTTTCTGTAAAGTGTTGATACTTTATAGCCCATTCCAAACGAGACTTTTTATTTTTTTCTGAAAGCAAAGGCTTCTTTCTTGCTTTTACAGCCTTTCAAGCCAGCTTCATTAAGTCTTCTTCTGGTCGTTCTGGCACTAATCGTCTCCCGATTTCCTCGGATAAACTGGCAGTGAGCTCGGAGGAAGTTTCCTTTCAATTTTTAAGTGACTCTCGAATAAAATTTCGATCCTCACGGTCCGAAGTTATCCGTTTTCTACCTGATCTTGTTCGGTTCGCATGTGATCCAGTATCCGCGTAACGTTTCAAGGCAGATTGCACCGCTCAACGCGAACGTTTCATACTTTTGGCTATTTCTATCTGTGGGTAGCCTTGTTCGTGCAAGAACTGAATTCGTAAACGTAAATGCTCACTAACTTCGTTCTTTTTAGGCATTTTTTTACAGCAAAAATGACGATATTGAAAATTATAATGAAATAAACATTATACTGGAAAGATCGTTCTTACTACAAGATGGACTACCTGTTCAGGGAACTACAATTGCGAATTATCATCTGCCACATGTTTTACAACCGCTATAAAGTACTGTGCATTATTTAAATTATCGTTTATTGTTGTCGACTATATGATAATAAAATTCTAAAGACTTCCGAGTAATATTTTCGGAGAAAAATTAGAAAATTAAGGGTGAGTAATACTTTTGGCCAAGGCCTTAGAATCAGCACTTTGTTATTATAAAAGTTGCAGACTCGATTAAATTAGGAAGCCGTACGTTTTTCGAAAATGAAATACGAGTTGAAATTTAATCGTCGTGTGTTTCAAAACTCATTAAAAAAATTATACTTACAATTATCTCAATTTGTCCGAAATACGTAAAGGCACAATTTTCCAATTCAATTAACTTTACACGTCAATCATGAAAGCAGGAGTAGCGGCGTACAAAATCCCGAGTTGCACGAAAACGAACTGGGCTTATTATTAAGTGTCAAGAACAAAAATTTGTTAATGGAAGGCCGCGCGTGTTAAACAAATGTCAACAAAAACCAACAACCGATTGAACTTAGATGACCTCACTTGACTCTCGTGTGTTTGGAATAACACCGTGGGGTCAATACATTTTGCATGAAAACAAACTGAATAATTAATAAATACGTAAGAATGATCTACAACAATTGTGTTGATTTTTAAATCTCAAAAATGGAAAATTTTTAACAGCGACACTTATTACTTTTATAAATTGTAATTTACAGACTAAATCAAACCATTGACGTGTGTACGTACGTGATTAAGGAAACATTAACACAATGGATTCAAATTTTTTTGAATCGATTATGAAAAAAGCAAGAATTCTGTTATAAAAGGGATAATTATAATAAATAATTTTGGCATTTAGATGAATTTTTGAAACTGTAAAATCGTAAACTCTTTGGAAAGCTCCAAATATTGTGCGGTGTGAATAAAAAGATTTATGAATGGTAAGATAAACGAGTGATAACTGTCTTAAATGCATACATCCCGCATGTGTCCCATTCTCTATTAGATCGCTTAATTCCTAATGGAACAACTTCCTCGCAATTACGTCATTTAATACTTTTAAGTTTTTAAACGTTAGTAGTGTCGCTACTGTTGTTTTATCTATCTCTGCTTCATTAAACGTTAAGCGCAGAGTACTTCTCAATTCCATTCTTCACATTTTAGCACATTTGACATAAATCAGAGCAAAGAAAATCAATTTTTTTTAACATAAATTATTGATTACAAAGAAGTTCTTGCTATGAGGTGATCCCTAAAAGGCCACGAATTGAGGAAATTTGAGATCCCAGATATTATGAATCTAGCTATGTTTTTTAGTTCCATGGCCTCTTGAGGATGACTTAGATCACTTATTCCTTTGAAACTTTAAATGGATTTGTAACTGCGTTAAACTATGAACAAGACGAGATACTAGTTGATTTATAATTCATGTGTTGCAGAAAAATATTTTGTGTCTTTCAGGAAGTGTACAAACAAATGAGATTTTTCTTTATTATTGATCGGCAGATCGCTTCAGCGTTCCTTCAAATCAAATTGGGAAATCCCAGGTGAAATTTATCTTTTACTGTATACAGCGTGGACAACAAAAAATGAAGAACGGCTTAAGAGTAAACTGTCCTTATTTTAACCCTCGACGCATACTGACCGACTGGGGTCACTTTTGACCCCAATCTTTAAATGTGGTAATTTGGTTAGACAGATTTAAATGTTTTGATATACCAGAAACTTGTTTTATAATATTTTTCGATTTTGTCTTTTTACAGGTTTCATAGTACTCCACCGTATTGCTCCATTTTTGCTAACCCACACTTTCTCATTCATAGGATGATAGCATCAATATCACTATCTGAATTGTACAGATTTGCTGCATTTTCTTCGTCTACCTGACCTACAGTAACGTCTTCCTCTACCATCACTTTCATTGTTTATTACCTCAAAATCAGAATTATATATAACCCTCAAAGCTTCTTCTGCATTATAGCCTCTTGCAAAATTTATATTATAATCCGCCATAATAGCTTATTACACCAAGAGGTATGACAGTATTCAATGAAGCTAGATAGAAGCATATCTAGGAGTAGAAGTTATTAGCAAAAAAAAAATAGGTTCTACTGGACGTAGGGTCAAAAAAAGACCCCAGCCGGGTGACGAGGGTAAAGAGATACAGGAAAATGTTGTTTAGAAATAAAAGTTATAGCGTCAAATAGAAAATTACAGCCTCCTAATCCGATAATAAAAATATCACCCTTTATTGCGAATCAACAGACGATTTCAAAATTAGCCTCTAAAACGAAAAAACAAAACAAATTAATTGAAGTCAATAAAAAATCTAATTTTAAAATTTATCGCACAGTTTATCTTTATCATATTTATCACCAATAAAATGCCAAAATTACTTTTACTTAGATAAGAAGAAACAAAAGTGAATTGGAACAAAAGGGAACTAAAACAAAGACAACTAAAACAAAAGATAACTAAAACAAAAGAGAACTAATACAAAAGAGAACTAAACAACGACGCAATGCAGAATTGGGTGAAAAAAAAACAAAAGGTGATCGTCGATTTTCATTCTGCTGGGGCGACTGAGAACCAAAATATTTTCAAAGTGCGTTCCGAACTGTTCCAAGGACTGTAAGGAGCTTTTTTCACGCTGATTTGTTACATGTAAAAGGGAGACAGACGATCGCAAAAGCGCCAAAAAGTAAATAGATTAGATTGGAGCTGAATCAACGAATCCAGCTTCAGTAAGCAAGAAAGAAGCTGAGATCAAATGAAAAATCCACGTGAAGCTTTCACTTGCTTCACTTTTCTTTTCTTGTTTCAAATAAAAAAAAGAAGACGAGAAGAAATGAAATACAAACAATTTCCAGCGCGAAACTTTTGAAAATCCAACTTTCGTTTGTTTCTTTGCATTTGATTATTTTATTTTGTGTCTTTTTACATGTAAAAAATCGACAACTTCCGATGGAAAGCCTTTAAAAATCAAATCAGGGTTTCATTTATTTTTTTTGTTTTTTTTTCTTTGTTAGCAATAAAACGAAATAATTGAAACTTAGTTCTTTTGTTTCCGACGGGAAACTTTTGCAAATCAAATCAGGCTTTCATTCATTTCTTTGTTTCTTTATGTAAGCAAAAATAATGGACGATTTCCGGACAGAAAGCGTTGAAAATCAAATAAATTAAGCGAAAGCAATTGAAAAATTGTTTCTTTGTATTTCATAACTTTTTTGTAAGCAAGAAATAACAAATGAAAAGTCAAAAGTTTTTGTTTCTTTCTACTTTTTTGTTTGTTTTTATCGCACGTCTTCTGTTATAAGCAATTGACATTTCATGCCATCTTTTCTTTTGTTTTCTGTTCTTATACTCCACCGCAGGAACGTTTGTTTTTTCTCACACTTCTTTGTAAGCAAATAATAACAAATGAAAAATTTACTTTTGAAAATCAAAGCAAGTTTTTGTTTTTCTCTATTTTTGTTTTGTTTCTTTTTGTCGCATTAATGATTACCGTTACAATTACTATTTCATGCCCATTTCCGCTGCAGAAACGTCAGTCTTCTTTTGTTTGTTTTTCGTTCGTGTTTTTCATATTTCGACGTTGTTTCGGTTCTTTTTCGTTTTCTTGTGTGTCTTGATTTTCAAACAAGTCGCCTTTTGTTTTTGTCCATGTGTTTTTTTCGTACTTTGCCATTATACGAGTTTCTTTTGGATTATTATAATCCAATACATTTTTCATATTTGGCACTTCATACACATTATTCATTTGTTTTTTTCTTATTCTGTTTCTCTTGCCATCTTTTCTTTTGTTTTCTATTGGCGATTGGATTTCTTACTTTCCGCTGCAGAAACGTTAGTCTTCTTTTGTTTCTTTAGAAACGTCAGTTTTCTTTTGTTTCTTTAGAAACGTCAGTCTTTTTTTGTTTTTTTAGAAACGTCAGTCTTCTTTTGTTTTTTGTTCGCCGTGTTCTTCGTATTTGGTTCGAATCTTTTTGGTTTTCTTGTGAGTCTTGATTTTCAAACAATTCGCCTTTTGTTTTTTGTAAATGTTTTTTTTTTTATACTTCGTCATTATACGAGTTTCCTTTGGATACTTACAATTCTAGAAATTTTTCATTTTAGGAACATTTGACACTTCGTACACACTATTCATTTGTTTTTTTCTTTTTCTATTACCGTTTACTCTTGAAAATCAAAAGAAGTTTTTGTTGCTTCCTATTTTTGTTTTGTTTCTTTTTTGTCGCATTAATGTTTCCTGTTACAATTAACACTTCTTGCCATCTCTTCTTTTGTTTTCTGTTGCCGTTTGGATTTCTTACTTTCCGCTGCAGAAACGTCAGTTTTCTACTGTTTTTGTAGAAACGTCGGTCTTCTTTTGTTTTTGTTCTTCGTTCGCCGTGTTCTTCGTATTTCGACGTTGTTTGTTTCTGTTCTTTTTTGTTTTCCTGTGAGTCTTGATTTTCAAACAATTCGCCTTTTGTTTCTTGTCCATGTTTTTTTTTCCGTACTTCGTCATTATACGAGTTTCGTTTGGATTCTTTTAATTCAATAAATTTTTCATATTAGGTACATTTGGCATTTCTTATATGGTAGATTATTCTTTTGTTTTTTTTTTCTGTCGGCGATTTGATTATCTCACGCTTTGTTTCTAAGCAAAAAAATAACAAATGAAAAATTGACGTTTGAAAATCAAATCCAAGTTTCTTTTTGTCTTTTTCTTGCTGTCTCTTCTTTTGTTTTTTATTTTCTGTTGCTGATTGGATTTCTTCATTTGCAGTAACATCAGTCTTCTTTTGTTTTTGTTTTTCGTATTTTTCGTATTTCGACGTTGTTTGCTTCGGTTCTTTTTTGTTTTCTTGTGAAAATCCCCTTTTCGTTTCTTGTCCATTTTTTTTTTTTTGGTACTTGGTCATTAAACGGTTTATCTCACCCTTTTTTTTGTAAGCAAAAACTAACAAATGAAAAACTGATTTATGAAAATCAAATCAAGTTTTTGTTTCTTTCTATTTTTGTTTTGTTTTTTTTTTTAATCGCAATAAAACGATTAACCTTTTTTGCCATCTCTTCTTTTGTTTTCTGTTGGCGATTGGGTTTCTTACTTTTCGCTTCAGAAACGTCAGCCTTCTTTTGTTTTTGTTTTTCGTTCGCCGTATTTCGGCGTTGTTTGTTTCGCTTCTTTTTTGTTTTCTTGTCAGTTAATTGTCAAACAATTCGTCTTTTGTTTTTTGGAAATAATTAAAGACATTTTTTATATAAGGTACATTTGGCACTTCGTACAGATTATTCTTTTTGTTTGTTTTTGATATTACAATTCACATTTCATGCTATTTCTTCTTTTGTTTGCTGTTGGCGATGGCATTTCTTACATTCCGTTTCGTTTCTTTTTTGGTTTCTTCTTTTGATTTCTCGTCAGTCTTCGAACAATCCGGCTTTTGTTTTTTGTTCATCTTTTGCTTCGTACATCGTCATTATTTGAGTTTTCCTTGGGTTTTTTATTTTATTTTATTTCTTCTTGAGATTGAGATTTATTAAATTATAATTATTTTTTTTTAAACAAAAATTATGACGAACTTATTTTAAAAAATTACAAATGGAGGCTGCTTTTATATTTTTTCCACCTTTTTTTTTAATCATATGCAGTTCAGTGTTACAGACTGACTGACGTTAATTGATCTAATACCATAATTTGACAAATTAAAAGTATTTCAACTAAGAATGAGTATTTTTTTCAAGACTAGTGTTAACGTTTCGAAATTATAGCCCGAACTACAAATGAAAATTAACAAACGGAACGAAAAATGTTTATTGCATCGATATCACAATTATTTTTCTGCGTATTAAGCTGCAATCGTTTCGAGATGTAGCAATTAAAAGAATTTCTCGGTACTATTGCTAAAGAAGCTTATTGACAAATCGACTTGGTTTAACAGCAAAAGCAACACTTTTGTTATAAATCGTTGCGTAATATACGGAAACTGGCGACAATTGTAACAAACAAATCGCTTGTTACACGGTGAAAAGCTGTACCTAATTCAACAGATTCACACAATGATTACATTGGAAATTAGTGATCCGTATTCAAACATAATAATACACTTTGTTCCACGTTTACGTCAGCGGTAAGTAAAATCCAAGAGGCTTTTGTAACGGGTGCTTGTGTTTTGATTTCCACCATTTTTCTTATGAAAAATTAATACTAAATTTATAGTTGTGAATATAAACTAGTATAAAATATTCTTACCACTAATAAAATGGGGTTTAGAGTATAGCATCGATTAGCTTACCTGCAACAAAAGAAACACACATTAGAATGACGTTCACAAAATGAAACAGTTTGTCAAATTATTTGAATGATTGTGAAAAGTTATGCAAGTACTTTGAATGACCTTGAAAAAGTTCAGTCGTTTTATGGTTTCACGTGTGTGTGTGCCAATTACCTTGACATGTTCGATCACTTGGCGATTTTAATAATTCAATTACTAACTGCCTGTGACGTTTGTAACTCGACATATCTTTAATGTAAACGACAAACGATGGCATAACTTTTATTACCGCTAATTGCCACACGTACAGGCTGATTTTTTTGAATAGACCGATGTACAACAATTTATGATTAATTAAAAATTCAAAATTGACGTCTTTAAAGGCGTGCAATAAACGTTTATGGTGTTATGCAGATAATTAGAGTAGTTCAGTCGTAAAACTTGACCGTGAATTAATAACATACAGAATCACCGCTGATGATACAAGTGCTACGAGATTAATTAAAATCAATTACGCTTACAAAAGTGAAATACACTGAAGTGAACAACAGGGTTGATAAAAATCATGATTTTTTTTTAAAAACAAAAAATCACGATTTTACAAACAAAAGAAATTCCTGCCAGAACTTGAAAAAGCTGATTCGCATTTCGTTCTTCCAAAACCATCCACCATTGATTAGTGCCATTTTAAGCAACTATTAGATTACGTAAGTCACAGGTCACGTGGGTTACAAGATTAAATGAGGGCTCGATATGAAAAGGAAAAAGTTAATTTTTGTTGCCCTTTATTTTGTTTTTATTGCTATTTGTTTTGCGATCTTCGACATTTATAAATCGAAACCACCATCACTTTCTGCAATTCTGTGGTTGAGCCTCAGTTACACAAAACGAGATACAAGCTACTAACTAAGCTATAAACTCGTATACGAGTAAATGACGTGCTCCCAACCCTCGCAATGGATTTATTACTGCTTAGTGAATTCTAATACACTATTTATGAATTGCTACAATCCATTACGCTCTCAGTGTACCATCTCTTCTTTAACGCTAGGTTTAAAGTTCCAACATCATCAAAGTTATATTTTCCTCATCCGTTCGTCAACTTTTGGTGGAAAATCAAAGAACAAAATTACAATACAACACCACGATACTCTCGTATCGGAAGATAGAGAAGTTGCCGAATTGTTTGCCCACCATTTCTCTAGTGACTCTGAGCAAGTGTTTTGGTCCAAATCATCATGCAACTCCAACAGTTGGGATCTTTAATGAGAAGTCCTTTGTTTTTCTGCCCACCGACGCTCAAGAAGTATCAAAAGTGGTCCAAGGATTAAAAGCCAAGTGTGGTGCTGGAATTGACAACATCTCCACGAAAATTCTGAAATTCATTGTCGATCCTATTTCAGTACCTTTAGTAAATATTACAAATCACTTAATCATTTAATGTGCTAAGCAACAGCCAGAATGTTTTTCTTGCACGCAGGTCGACGGAGGGGGTGCAACGAATCTTCTTCGATCTGACCCGCGCGTTCGATTGTCTTGACATACAAATAATTTGTGAAAAGCTTCATGTTGTGGGTATTAGAGGTACAGTTTTATCATGGTTTAAATCCTACCTGAGTACTCGTAAGCTATGTGTAAAACTAGAAAAGCCACGATCTTCAGAATATAATGTCGATTACGGCGTTCCTCAGGGGTCTTGTGCTGGGGCCTTTGATTTTCATTTTGTTCATAAATGACATGGTAAATCCGAAAAAGTTACTTTATGTGCTGACGATACATCTATGGCCATATCCGCACAGACGCCTGAGGAATTGAGGCAAAAGGTCCACAAACTATCACTAGAATTTGGCGAGTGGTGCGCCAAGAATAAATTAATTCTAAATTGGAAAAAAAAACGGTAGTCATGAGCTTCTTCAACTTGAGGAATTCCGAAAGTGAAACCTTTGAATTTAACAACAAGAAAATAGATCCCTCTCGAACAACTAAATTTCTTGGATTAATTGTGGACGAGCAATTAACCTGGCAAGATCAAATAAATGCGGTATGTAATCAACTTAGTAAAGTTTACTTTGCTATCTCCTAGTTGAAGATCTGTACTACGCCATGGCGTATTCTCATACGTGAAACAAGGAGGAAAAAGCTCATTTTACCTAGCGACGTAAGATGGAAATCACTTGTTGAGTGCTTACATGGTTTTGTTGAAGCATGCCCCAAACTTTTTAAAATTAGCGAGGAACATAAAAATGAAATCGACAGTATAGTAAGGCAGAAAATTTCGAATATTTATTTGGAAAGAACAGCTGAAGATTTCTTAACAATACTGAATCCGATATATGTTGCAATTGATAGGCTTCAAAGAAACGATGCAATTCTATCAGACGTCGTAGAACAATTAATAATACTAGAATCACATTTTGAGGAAACTGAATTTACTCTAAGCCAAATGCAAAAATTTACACATCGCTAACAGAGTATCATTTCATACCATTTGCTAGCATTCCTTCTTAACAGAAAGTGAAAAAAATTGTGCTTTAAATGCTGCAAATAATTTATACCTCAACACTAGTTTACTACCATAAATTTCTGGCTAAATCCGAGCCATTTGTCGAAACAATGTTTCACGAAGAAATTCTTAAAAGCACAAATCCATTGGAATGGTGGAAATCTCAACGGAATATTGAGGTTATTTCCGATTATCAAACAATTATTATCTACTGCAGCTTCTTCAGCCTCCGTTGAAAGGATATTCTCAACATTTGGTTTAGTTCAATCTAAAATTAGAAATCGCTTAGGGATTGAAAAAGCTCCAAATTAGTTTTTCTTTATAAACACTATAATTAAAAAAAATAACTTGAAATGTCTCTTTTTAAGTACCTGAACCATGTTTTATTTTCTTTTTAAATTTAAGTTTAGTTTACCTACATATTCTTTTTAAGCAGGTAGTTTTAGATATGTAGATAATCTAATATTAAATAAATCGTTCTTTTTATTTGAATTTTCTGAAGTTTTATTTATTTAGATTATCAGTTTTTTTACACGATTTGATTTAAATCATGATTTAAATTAAAAAAATCGTCGCAACCTTGGCGAACAATAATTTACGACAGGTAATTCCGTCGCTTTAAAAAATAACACGTTGAATTTCGTTAGACTCTGTATAAATTTGTGTTAATAATTCGCTTTTTATAATAATAGAGTTTGTTTCTCAGTGAACGGCGCACACAAAACGAAATTATAATAATTAATAAACCAAACACATTACGAATGCGTTCTTTGTTGTTAGCAAAATCTGTTGTTATTCAAACATCAGCGATAAACCGAATAAACGACATAAACAAAACCGACTATTAAAATGCAAGGGAAGGGCACAGAAAGGTTTATGACGGACAAGTTTGCTAGTGGAAATGAACTTCATTCACGTTACAATTTAAATTAAAATTAAAGAAAAATGCTAGGAATTCTTAACTGAGAGATTTGCATCGTAGTGATTTATTTGTTGATCCGTCAAAGCAAGTATTCAATTGTTATCCTTATTTTGTACAATCTCTACGAAATAATTTACTTCATGTGATTTGCATGCATTTGTCAAGTAAATATGTATTTTCACTTGATCACGTCCATTCCGTTTAAAGGTCAAGTTCACGCCCGACTCCGAGCCGTAACAATAATAAAATTATAAAACATTTTTACGATTGTAATTATTTCACTCATAAGCTGCTCTTTCTTATTAACCAGGGACGTATCGTCATTTTTGGGCTAATTTCTGAAAAACTAAAATACATATTTTTTAAACGTTTTCTTTGTCGGTCGGTCACCTTGTACAAGGATGATAATGGAGAGTGAACGAGTAGCATTTTCCCTTGGGAGTTTAGTTTTTGAGCTGGAAAATCTATTTTAACGCACACAAGATTTGAAAGGAAAAGGAATCACAACTGAATTGAATTGAATTAAGTAACTACTTATTTAGTCGAAGTAATAAAGAACTGCTTGTAAAAACTATTACCAACAACTTGTTGAAATTATTATCGCTGAAAACATCCTAAATGCATGGCTATTTCGCACTTTAAAAAACAGAGCACTACAAATGATCAAGTAAAGGCGGTTTTAGACTAGTCTATTTCTTGTACGACGATGCAACGTTTGAACTACAAATATGATTAGAGATAGAACACGTTCTATATTTTTTGATTCAATAAAATTTTTTAGACAATCTACTGTACAATTTAAATTGTTCGACAAATTAAACCAAATCTTGTATTATACAATAGGATAACGTTTCAAAGCAAATTCCGTCTCGACTTGACAAAAATAGCGCGATGTGAAAAGTAACGCTGTCATATTTGAACTGTTACTTATAATAGTGTGAAATTTCTTCAAATGATAATTGAGACGAAGAGAGGAAGAGATGTAAACAGGATAACCTTGACGTGATCGAGAAGAAGAAAATTATGTCCTTTGTTGAATGTACAGTACGTAATAGGGCCTAACATCTTCGAACAAAATATTTTATGTGTTCAAAAAAATAATTATGTAAGGCTGGGCCATGGAAAGCAAAAGTAATGTTTACTGCAAGCTTTACAATTCATTAACTGTTATGACAATTAAACCACAATTACAATAGAACATAGTTTCTTGCAGATATAATTTTTGCTTTCAATGGCCAAAAGATTCTTTTTATTTAGGTCTTTAGTTTTGTTAAACTTCATCAATCATCAAGGACCTGGAGATTATTGTCCAGCCTGGACATGGCCTCGGAACTTCATGGTAAGGAATATGGCCGAAGGTTTAGAGATTAATTTTAATAAAACCAAGAGGGGAAATTATGAAAGACGTCAAAATAAGATTTTACAGTAACACTCTATTAAAAAAAAGGAGTTCAAATATCACAAACAATACCAAAAATTAGTCTTTAATCCTCAGTATGAACCACGCGAAGGAAACGAAGGGGTGACAAAGAGGATACCATCGAAGGATTTTTTTCACATACCCCCTAAGATGTTCTTACATAAAATATTAGAAAGAGCAAAAGAATTTGAAGTGAAGTAATGAGAAAGAAGCGAAGGGATGACATATACCCACACACACACATAAAGAAAAAAAAAGGAAATGGATGGGATCATTAGAATAACGGAGATAAATAGAAGAGCCGAACTGGAGGGTACTAAAAACACACGCTAATAAAATAAAATTATGTAAGATTTATGTTTTTACTTAATATCATAATATTGATGCACTGACTACATCCATCACTCGAGGTCAAACTATAAACGTGAGTCCAATATAAAACAAAAATCACAATTTTGCAAGTTTGCAATTGCACCATCCAAACTTGCACACACACAAACATTCAGAGGAAACATCTATGATTTTCTGGTCCATTTATTAAAAACTTACAAAATATGTTTTTCATACACAATAAACAAGTCTATTTTGAGGTGAAATTTATTCTAATTTGAACGTAACTTGTGTACCGTTTGAATTTTCACTTAACGCTTGTATATTACAGGACAAATAATGCTATTGTATAAAAATCTCCCACATACACTGGTCAATTCTTTTTTTTTTTTGAAATATTTTTTTGCTTATCGAATAAAACGCGTTTACTGCGCTCTGCCTGGAACATTCGTATTTAAATTAGTTTGTTTACCTAAAACAGGTATGTTGTTGATAAAGCGCTTGGATAAGAGCTTCCGTTACGTCAGCGAATGTTGATTAAATATACACACGACTTCATTCTTATGTAAATTATTCTCCAAATAACTTCGAATGGCTCGATTACATTTAACCATATTTTTTGACTTTCACCAAAAATACAATTGATTCAATTATATTTATTCTAAGTTTTCATTTTACGTCTTTCTATATTTTTTTATTTACTTTTTATGCGCGATTTTTTTTTAAATAAGTAGGTTACAGAATAAATTATACAGGGTGTCAAGGACTCGAGTGCCATACATTTCACACGGTCGTAGCTTCAATCGAAACAATAAAGAAATGTTATAAGTTTGGGGGCCTAATTACAACTGTTTTGAGTTATGAAAAATATTTTCGGGAAACTTGGCAGCAACGCTCGCTAGTATACATACGTAATGACATTGACCTAGCCTAATATTTATACAAAGGCAATAAAGGTGTCGACGTATATGATCGGGGCAATGGGTCAGTCTTTGCTAACAATGTTACTTTGATGAACCAACAAGAAAGTTTATATTTTAAATAACTATCTCGACAATTTCATTTTTTAATTTGTTGAAGACAATTATGTTTCTGCAAGGCCTTAATTTTAATTGAACTGGAGGCAGTTGGTTGGTTGGTTGGTTGGTAACATTAGCTGTGGAAATATTTTGTTTTCGTAAAGGAATGTCGTAGCTTAAGCTCCCCGCGAACAGAACAGTCGTTCGTCCTGTCAATTGTCGAGTAAGTAATATTATAGTATAAAGTCAAACTCGGTAGGGGCGGATGGTATTAATATCTTTTTCATAAAGCTCTGTTGTACCTTCCTTCTTCCAATTATTGTATTATATTATAAATTTCTGTCTTACTGAAGGCGTTTATCTGGAGAGTTGAAGGAAGCTGTCGTCATACCAGTTGCCAAAGTAGCGATCTTCTCCACTTTAGGCCTGTTATATCTAAAATATTGGAAAAAATTGCGGACTCGCAGTTACGTCTTTGTCTCTTCAATCACAATATACTTCCAGAAACTCAATTCGGCTTTCGATCAGGCCACAGCTCCAAAACCGCGCTTCTTAACATTTCCAATGACATATTTGACAAGTCTGATAAGGGTTTGTTAACTGTTCTAATAATATTAGATTACTCCAAAGCGTTTGACATGCTTTCATTCTTCGGTATACTATCAGATTTTTCAATATTACAGTAAAAATTGGCGAATCGCTATCAGAACCATTAGCTTTGCTTAGTGGTAAAGCTCAGGGGGGCATCTATGGACCACTGCTAGACAGTGCGCGACACTTGATTATTCTCACACGTTGAGTGGTGGATTTTGTTCAAAAATCACTGTTTTGGTTCGTAGAATCAGGCATGGAGTTAGATTATGCACTTTCAATATCTATGCAAAAGTTTGTCTCATAATTTCGGCTCCTTCAAATCTGGGCAATTTCTTAAAGTTAAATTGTTATTTCCATCGCGACACTTGATTACTCTCACTATTTTTTTTTTAATCAACGTTAGCTGAGCTGATAGTTATATAACAAATGGAAATTACGTTGCTTAGCAACGAGTCAGCAATTGTTCGACAATAGTTGTCACGTTGTAACAGTATGGGTCGTGGAAAAACTTTATCTGCCGAAGAAAGAGGAAGAATCCAAAGTTTTCACCTCCAATCGAGAAATCGCCAGAAAAATAGGGCGAAGCAAGTGGGTAATTAATGCTCGCCTAAAAGACAGAGAAAATTATGGTAAAAATCGGCGAGGTCGCATTGCAACGGCAACATCTGCGAGGGAGCGTCGTGCGATTATACGATTAGCTTGTGCTACAGCTAGGCAGATTAGGGGAAGAGTCGGAAGTGATGCCTCCGAACGAACCATCCAAAGAGTCATAAAGAAATGCCCACACTTAAAACGAAAAAAAAAATGCGCAAAAAACCTCTCCTGCTGGAGCACCATCGGCGGGCCCGATTAGAATTTTCTCGCAATCATCGTGATTGGGCAGAGGAGTAGAGAAGTGTTGTTTTCAGCGACGAAAAAAAGTTTAATTTGGATGGACCTGATGGCTTCCAATATTATTTTCATGATGTAAGGTTGGAAGAACGAGTTTTATCACGTCGTCATGACCGAACCGGATCAGTAATGGTTTGGGCGGCGATTTCAAGTCGAGGGCAAGTGGGGCTAGAAATTTTGGAAGGGAGGCAGACTGTTCAAAAGAACCTAGACTTGCTCCAGAGACCAACAATGGACATTTCAGCATGACAATGCGCCAATTCACACGGCAAGAATAATCAACCATGGTTGAATGAGAACAATATCGACGTTCTGGGGTTGCCCGCTCTTTCCCCCGACTAGAATATCATGGAAAATTTATGGGGATGACCAAAAAAGTCTATGGGGAAGGATGACAGTTCAACACCAGAGAGAAACTAATGGTAGCCATAAGAACATCCTGGGAAGCAATTCCAATCAATTTATTAAATTAATTCATTATCTCAACGCTTGTTAGCCGTTATTGAGAAACGAGGAGGTCATACTCGATATTAAAATAAATATTAGTTGATTTATTAGTTTATTTTTGTTTTATTTAGTGTGAAAGTAATCAAGTGTCGTTTAGGAAATAACCATTATACTGGAGAAAAATTCTCAAAAGTTAGTTTTTGAAATTTTTCATTCAAACTGGTGCCTAAACTTGTTGAAAATGCCTAATTCAACTACTTTGCTAGTCCTAATAACCAAAACGTTGCTTTATTAAAAGAATAGCGTCAACTGTGGAGTGAGAGTAATCAAGTGCCGCGCACTGTATATCATATACGAGGGTCAAGCTGAATTTATCGAGAATAAGGAACACGGTTAATATTTTCTAGGATTTTATTTCAAATTTGCTCGAACTAATTCCCTTCATCAATGATACACTTGCCCATTCTTTCTTTCCACTGTTCAAAAGCTTCCAACCAATCATCTTTCAAGATACCTTCAAAATAAGCGTGAACTGCGGCATCAATCTCTTCTTCTGACGAAAACCTTCTACCCCGCAAATTCCTTTTAAGCCCAAAAAATGGCCAAAAGTCGCGCATTGCTAAATCAGGTGAATACGGCGGATGTTCTATTACTTTTATATTTTTTTCGGCCAAAAACTGGAGAGTTAGAGTTGCCGTGTGGGACGATGCATTATCATGGTGCACCATAATTCCCTTGTCTGGGAAACACTTCAGACAAACATTTTTGTGTACCATTTAGTTGTAACAGTCTTTTGCCCATCTAGCTTAATTGTCTTTACTGAAGAATACCGCATACATAACTTTTTTCATAGCTCGCTGCTTCTTGGTCATTGTTGGAGTTTCCTCATCTTCATGAATCCATACACGATTCTCTTGGTACGTCGAAAAAAGGGAATGTAAGTTTCGTCACCTGTCACTATTTTGGGAAAAAATTGATGTCCGCCATTGTTTAAGAAATTTAAAGTTTCATGCCAAATTCTTACACGCTCTGCTTTTTGGAAGTCAGAAAGGTGATGTGGCACAAAACGACTAATCACTTTTTTTAAATGCAGGTGATCAAGTATGATTGTTCTAACAGCTGATGATCCAATCTTGAGTTGATGCTCTATTACTGCACAAGTGGCTTTATTGTCCTCTTCAATTAATTTTTTAATAGCAGCAATGTTTTTGCTGGTAACAGCCGTAGGAGGACGCCCTGCTCCTTTTTGGTTCCGAACAGAATTCCTTTCGCGTTCAAAATCCTTATACCATCGGCAAATTGTAGCCAAGGAAGGTGCTTGTTCACTAAAAGCCGAACCTAAACCCTTTTAGCACTCATAAGAGCTTAAACCTTTTTTAAAATCATAATAAATCATGATTTGAATAAGCTCTCTGGTGAACTCCATATTTTTACTTGTAATATCACTTTAAAAAATTAGTAACTTGGGTTCTAACAACTAAATACTATACTTATACTTAATCAAAAGTTAAAAATCATACTAACAGAACACTGCGATTCTGTTTACGGCCCGTGTTTGCTTGCGCAGGATGTGGCAAGGATCCAACGTGAACAGAATTCTTGCTTAAGTCTCCTGTATGGAATTCATAAATATGACAGAATTTCACACAAGCTCGATGATGTTGGATGGTTAAATATGGTAAATCGACGGCGTCTCCATTCTCATTTTCTGTATAACAAAATTATAACCTTATTATAACTCAACATTTTTTATTTAGTATTTAATTTAGGATTCAGGTGGACCTACTTAAGAAGTACATTCATTTTATTCTTATTTTGTCTCACTTTAGTTTGCATTATTATTATTATTATTGTTATTTTTTTAAATACATGAATTAATTAAATATCAAAAAATAACATGACAAAAATTGCAAGCCACGATGAAGATGAAATTTAACCGATATAAAAAAAAACACGTCCAAGCCTTTTCGTTTATTTCATTCTACAAAAATAGAGCAATTTTCTGAAATTAATACAAAAATAAAGTGTAATTTTATTTGTTAACAAAAAAAAAACTTGTTTTTCACTATCCTGAATAATATTTATACAACTCATTTAATTATTTGTTGGTTCAATTTTTTCAGGCATCCGCAGCCTATTAACAAATAAAATTCTGACGTGTCATTCGAAATAATAAGTTTACTATTTCATGTATAACATGCGACTTTATTTTGCAGGTTTGTACAGTAGTGGTCAAAAAAGTTCATAATTCATTGAAAATTATTGATGGTTGTCCAATTGTTTTTTAATCAAATTTTAGGTTTGTCTGCCGTGTTCTTTTCAAATATAGAAGGTCCAAATTTCATGTGTTTGCGCAATTTTAATTTCAGCCTTAAACTGTTAGCAACGGAATGACAAAAACAAGCCGCGAACGTGTTTGGTCATTTCCTTTTTATGACCACAACCCGTTTGGCACCGCAGCCATTTAGGCTTATCGTGCTCGTCCTGGTTCTCTTACAGCAACCATTCAGTGAGGCATATCTCCTGCATCAGCTGGTACAGGTTTTTCACTGATTGCGTGTTGAAATTTTCGGGAACTATCATGAGATGTCCGAATGTACGCTGTCTGCGATTTGCCTGCACATCATATCTCCACAAAATGGGCATTGCTTTCTCTGGTTCTCCATTGCAGAGTCTGCAATTTAGATCCCCATTGAATTTACCGATCCTCCACAGATGCTCCTTAACAGTCAGGTGTCCTGTTAGTAACCCCGTGGTGATCTTGAGTTGCGCCCTGCTTAAAAGCAAAAGTTCTGCAGCTCTCTTTTTGCAAGGGCCTCTAACGAAAGTCTTGCTGTGGCGATGTACTGGCCTGCTTAGCCAGTATCTGTTAATGTTCCTCGCTTATCCAGTCACTAAAAAAGCCTCGAGTGGCGTTCTTGGTTATACCTAGGACAGGTTCAGGGCCAAGGTATGCCATACCCGCACCCTGCCCGTTCGTTGCCGATAACACCTCGGTGACCTGGCACCCACACCAGCGTGGCGCAGTTGCTTTCCGCCAGGTCGTTGAGCTCACTTAAGCATTCCCACACCAGTTTGGAAGAGATCTTTGAGCTTACCAAAGCCTTCAAAGCCGCCTGACTATCGGTTAGGATAAAAATCCGCTTATTTGTGTAAGCCGTCCTTTTGTTTTCCCGCGCACATTTTAATATGGCGTATATTTCTGTCTGGAATACAGAGGCAAATTGGCCCAACGGGAAGCATAACTTCTCCTTTGGTCTATGCCCATATATTCCAGACCCAGTTGTTACGGTTCGGTTTTTCGTTAAAAATAGTTATGCATATTTCCTGATCATCCTGAATAGTTCATGGGAACTTTCAACCGTCCTAGTCATGTGACTGGTAAGGTGATTTTAGCGTGGGGTTATTCACCACCCTTTTGTGCATTTTCTGTTTCACTCTGTTGTCCGAATAAAATTTGAAGCCAGCCGTAACGCACCCCGTCTTAGATTTACTAGTCTTCTTCTCTCCACTCAGTCAGCTTTTGCGTTCCTTGTTGAAATAAGTCAGTACTTTTCCTAGACGTACAGGGTGCAGATCGTTTGTTTGGTATGTCTACCATTTTTGATGTGTTCATCAGGCTGATATTTGCCGATTGAATTGTGAACGGCGTCTAATTGCCTGGATCTTAAAATTGCTACCCTGTGACGAAATAAAGCTGCTTGTGCTGCTTTTTCAAAGCCTGAATTCACCGTATCAATCAGGTAAATTAAACATGAATTTTCTGCGTAGTTATGACTAATATTTCTTTCTTTCACCCTTAGGCTTTTCCTTTTCCTTGAGGTTTTACTATTACGTTTAGTTCTTATATCTTCGTTTGGCTGATGTCCATGCTGGACATTTCTATCCGCTACTGTGCTCCCCGGGGCCGATCCATCCGCTGAGACGAAGTTGAGAGGTGACCTTGTTGCGAACAAAAGGGCGCGTAGACCGCCAGTCATTTTGGCCACCATCTTGTCTTCCGGTGGTTGATAACGCCAGCGTTAGAGGACGACGTTCACTGGGTTTGCCGTCTCACTCCGTCGTGGATTTGACAGCTGTTTAACATCGACGTTACGACAGCTACTGTGGAGACGCTTTTAGACGTTCTTAAGGTCGGAGCTATTTTTTATTTAATTTTGTTTATTAAAGTTAAAGTGTGCAACAGGTTGTTGCAGTGTTAATAGATTTGTTAATATTTTGTAAACGAGAACCAGATCTGTTTTGAGTTCACTACCGAGTTTATTGTTCTTTTTGGATATATGTTTTTTTGTTAGATTTATTACATTTATTATCTGTCGAATAAATAAAGACGTGTGCTCAGCTGGTGCATTTTATTTGTTAACTTGTAACTCCCTTTTGCTCGAGGTTACGTAGAACTACGCCTTCTTCAGGAGTTTAGCCGGTGTTTTACTGGAGATCTTAATTTGCCCTCCGTAGATTTGCTGTATCCCTCGGGTACGTAGCACGGCACCAGACTCTCTGAAGCCGTCCGTATACCAGATCAGACTTCCAGGAAGAAAGTTCTGTTCAGGTTCCCGAAGCTCAGCAGATTCATTAATTTCTGTCTTAATGAGCAGATTTATGTTGCCTTTGGGAGCCATATAGTCATATCGAGTAAAGGACCCCTTATGTTGTATGACCCGTACTTGTACTAAGTGGGTGACATGAATGCTACAATCTGTGGGGTCCTCGTCTTGTCTCTCCCATTATCACAATGTGTAAGGGAGAGAGGTCTAGAAGGGCTTCCATTGCAGCAGTGGGCGTTGTGCTCATCGTCCCCGTTATGCCTAGACAAGCAAGTCTTTGTACCCTCCTCAGTCTAAGTTTGGTGATTTCCTGTTTGACCTTGGGCCACCACATCGAAGTCGCATAAGTACTTGGTTTTAAGCACCACGTTCTGTCATGGGCTCGTCTGGCCACCGCAAAAATAGTCATCGATCGCCTAACTATCTCGTCTAAGTGTTGGTTCCAGGTAAGTTTGGAGCCAAAAATCACTCGGAGGTACTTTACCTCCCCCCGACAAGACCATCTCATTTGCACGAAGACGCAGAGGACCTAAACCCTCTAGGTTTCGCTTTCGAGTGGTTTTTTGAGGACTGATCCTCAGACCCTCCTCCTCGGCCCACCTTGTTACTACGTTCAGGGCAACCTGCATTCGGTCCCTGAACTTCCCCTGTACGGGTATGACTAAATCATCGGCATACCCTAAGGGGTCAAAGTTTTCACCGCTAAGCCGTCTCAGAAGCCCGTCCATGACGAGGTTTCACAATAGGGGAGACAATACACCCCCCTCCCGCCACCCCAGCCATCAGAGTGTCGTCCAGTAGTGATGTGTAGACCACCCTTCCTTTGAGCATGTAGTCAATCCACCTGCTGCAAATTTCTTCCACCCTCTTCCCCTTAGAGCCATGGTGATGGAGTCGAAGGATGTATGTTTGTGTGTGTTTGGTCATAGTTAGTCAACAATGAAATGACCTGACACTGACGAAGTAGGTGTGGTCGGTGTAAAGTGCCAGACTATAACAGCATCGGCGGGTGTGTTTCGCCGGACTATAACAACACCAGCGGGTGAGATTGTCAGACTATTCAGGAAGCAGTACCAACGAATGTTGGCTACATTGAAACGCGGTCTGTCTTTTATACCCTTATTTTATGGTGGGGATTAGGAAATCGCATCCTATTGTTTATTGTGTTTGGTTCGGTGGTTGCCTTAGTGACCAAAATGCCGCACAATCTTGGCCCCAACAGAAACGAATGCGGCTGCGCTCTAATTCGTCAAAGGGCGGCCTTAATTTTATTTATTTTGACGGTTGCCATTCGTGATTCGGTTACGTAGATGTCAGCGTGACGTTTCTCCCGTATCTATCATCGTGAATTGCTCGACGTTTGTCATTGACATGCTTCTTGTCGTCTGTCATCGTGACATGATTCTGCTGTCGCTAAGCAATCATCGTATTTTTAAATTTTAAAAACTAAACGCCGGTCGTTCCATCTCTTAATTAACAAACATTAAAAGTACAACTTCATTGCATATTCTAAGGAGGAGGGCGAGGAGTATCGTTTTAATTAAACACCATAGTACATACGGTTTGAATGCTAGAAAAGAAGGTACAGCATTCGGTTCGATATTACATTGGCAAGACAGTTATTATTAGCACCTTAAGTGTGATAATAAAATTTACACTTTTGAGTACACACGTAACATACAACGAAGTAATAAGCTGCTTATTTCAGCGCAGATTTTTTTTCTACATACTAATATACAATGGTTTAAATTTGAACAAACTTGAGATTTTATTTGTATCACGTGAGAAAACTATTCCTGTGTGTACATACATACAGCAAGAACCGAAACAGATTATTTTTATATGTTATATGGAAGCTCGAATCCTGCATTGCGTTTCAGTTAATTTTGTCGAACGTCGGCTACGTCATCACAGTTAAACGATGCCAAATCTGTACCTGATGCCACGGTCCTGAATCACACTTGCCAAATAATGTCATAACATGCTTGGGTATTTAAATACGTCTGAAGTGTTTACAATAGATGGAGCTTTCTGGCAAAATACACAAAATAAACAGTTTAGTAATAATAGTTAGTCTGGCGGATGGCTGAGGAAGAAAAATTTTTAACGCCGAAATAAAATGTCTGTTGACGAGTTGACGTCACCCAACACATTTTTTTAAATTTAAATACGAGTAAATTACAATTTTGTAAGAGCAAGACAACTTCTTGATCTGATTCAGGTATACAGTAGGTAGATTCCGAAGCTGCAACCTGCTGATGAGAGCCAAAAAATTTGAAACATCCATTCCAGGTGTTACATTTAACTCTATTGCTTTAGCAGTTCAGTTAATAACTTAACAGCTAAGTACGCAATATTGTTTTTCAAGGTTGGTTCTTTACACACAGCGTGTTTTGAGTAACTTGGCCAAGATTGTGCGGCAAGTAAAAGTTACTTTTATGACGTAGGATTTCAAGGCGGGTTTACAGTAACTCGGCCATGCGTCACGGACGTGCGAACTCTTTAGTAGAAATGATGTAATCAATGTTCAATGAAACTGATTCTCCTTAAATTTCACTTCCTCACCTAAATTCTTCGCAAAAAATATTTAGAAATAGCTTAAGCATCCTGTGGAATGTATATTTGTTAAGTGTTATATCAACAAACACATATGCTCTATAATCTTTAAGTTAACCAGACCACAATGACATTTATCGTTTAGTTTAGGAATTGTTTTCGTTTTTGGTTTCATTTCTTAAATTCTATCAAAATTTAAACCAAATAAAAACTATCTGCTCTAATATCGTAGCTAATTTCTAAAATAAATCAAAATTAGAAATGGAAATAAAAAGAACTTTGTCCATAGACATAAACTGAGCGTTCAGGTATACACATTCAATTTGAAGCAGGCGCTACTATTATTCTAAAGTAATTACATTTTCAATAACGTTTGTTTTTCCTTCGTTTAATGAATTTCTTTATCTAGATCGTAAAGTGAAGAATTGATGTTAGACTCACACTTTGAACCAGCGAATCGGTAAATTCCAATGTCAGCAAAGGTCGGGCGTCTAATATTATACTCGATTCGTAACGTACGCTTGACTAACCACCATCATTACATCTTAATTTTGAATCGATTCAATTTCGAATTAAAGAGAGGTAAACTCGCTCTCTGCCGTTTGCATGAAGTCTCTTGCAATCAAATTAAATTGAACGTCAAGAAAACGTTAGATTCAGACTGAAACTTCGAATATGTGAACGGAGCACGTAAATTAATAATTTCATTAGTCATTCAATCTTGTAAAAATGTGTAATTATCGAAACGTTTTCCTTTTGAAATGCTACTCACATTGAAACGAACGATAATTTCGATAGGTAGTCCGAGGTTTTAAAAAATAACACACCGAACGCACGTTTGGAATTTTCTTAGATTTTATACAAATTTGTGTTAATAATTTCAATCTCATATGACAATAAAGCTCGACCGAATAAATACCAAACTGATTAAATAAATCGAAAAATATTACTGTTGTGGCCACTATAAGATTGATTGCAATTTAGGTAGGAAAGACCTCGAACTATCGTCAGATCGTCGGGATCTTAAACTAAACGAATAAATGAAACAAATTTCCTAACGTAAGCTTCAGTTTAAATTAAATTCTTAAAACTTGTATGAGTCTATTCGCTACGTAAATGTTTAAATAATTATTGAAATCTACAAGAGCAAGCAAGGACATTGGGTGATCTGAACGATGGAGATTTTCCCCAGTATATCATAAAATTTTATATATATATATCATAAATTATTTGTTCGCTAAAGTATAGTCGTTTGGAGTGCAATATTTCATTAATTATTTCCGGAAAACTAAAATACATACAATTTTTTCCATGTTTTGTGATGTCGTTCAACATCATTTCTTTGTCTTTGTCTCTTCAAGAATCGCCTCGTGTTTTCGTCGCGAGATGCTGCTTGGTGTTTCCAAATTTAAAACCGTAGCTTATTTTGAGGACAAAGACAAGGCGTTCTATGCCAGAAGGTCTTCAGCTACTTGAAATCACGTTTAAAATTACTGAATTTAATCAAATGATTTTTATTAAAATAAAAATAAAAATTAAAAAAAAATTCATTAAATAAACAAAGCTTTTTCTTCCTAAAATTAAGATGTATTTTAAGATATCTTACAATTATTGTGCAAATAAAACAAAAAACGATCGACAAATAAACAAAGAAAATTTACAAAAGTAAAGAAAATAACAAAAAAACAAATCTTTTAATAAACTATTCTGAATCGTTGTCAACCGATTATACACTTTTTGACATAAAATAAAACAAAAGACTATCGGCAAATAAAGAAAATTTATAAAATTAAAGAAAATAACAAAAAATAAATAAAAAATGCTTTAAATATGTTAAACTGGATCGACTTTATATAATTCATATATAGACAGTTGATAATTTGTGCAATTTTTGACGTAAAATAAAACAAAAGACGATCGACAAATAAATTTTTTTTATAAAATTAAAAGAAAATAACAAAAAAATAAGAACAATCATTAAATAAATGAATTAAACTGGATCGACTTTATATAATTCACATACAGACAGTTGACAATTGTGCAATTTTTGGCATAAAATAAAACAAAAGACGATCGATAAATAATGAAAATTTTTAAATTAAAGAAAATAACAAAAAAAAAAAACTTTAAATAAACTAAACTGGTTCGACTTTATAGCTATAATTAAGATGTAATTTAAGACATTTGACAATTGTGCAACTTTTGACGTAAAATAAAACAAAAGACGATCGACAAAGAGAGAACATTTATAAAATTAAAGAAAATAACAAAAAAAATTTAAAAAAAATTCTTTAAATAAACTAAACTGTATCGACTTTATATAATTTATACGCAGACAGTTGGCAATTGTGCAATTTTTGACGCAAAATAAAACAAAAGACTATCTGCAAATGAATAAAGAAAATTTATAAAATTGAAGAAAATTACAAGAAAATTTTAAATAAATAAACTAAACTGGATGGACTTTATATAATTCAGATATAGACAGTTGACAATTGTACAATTTTTGACATAAAGTAAAACAAAAGACGATCGAAAAATAAATTAAAGAAAATTTATAAATTTAAAGAGAATAATAAAAAATAAAAACAATCTTTAAATAAACTAAATCGGATCGAATTTACATAATTCAGATAAAGACATTTGACAATTGTGCAACTTTTGACGCAAAATAAAACAAAAGACTACCCGCAAATAAATAAAGAAAATTTATAAAATTAGAGAAAATTAAAAAAATCTTTAAATAAACTAAATTAGATCGATTTTATATAATTCAGATATAGACAGTTGACAATTGTGCAATTTTTGACATAAAGTAAAACAAAAGACGATCGATAAATAAATAAAGAAAATTTATAAATTTAAAGAAAATAATAAAAAAATAAAAACAATCTTTAAATAAACTAAATTATAATTCACACATAGACATTTGACAATTGTGTAATTTTTGACGTAAAATAAAACAAAAGACGATCGATAAATAAAGAAAATTTATGAAATTAAAGAAATTAACAAAAAAAAATTAAATAAACTAAACTGGAACGACTTTATACCTATAATTAAGATGTATTTTAAGACATTTGACAATTGTGCAACTTTTAATGTAAAATAAAACAAAAGACGATCGATGAATAAAGAAAATTTATAAAATTAAAGAAAATAACAAAAAAAATCTTTAAATAAACTAAACTGGAACGACTTTATACCTATAATTAAGATGTATTTTAAGACATTTGACAATTGTGCAACTTTTGACGTAAAATAAAACAAAAGACGATCGACAAATAGGTAAAGAAAACTGATAAAATTAAAGAAAATAATACAAAAAATAAAAAATCTTTAAATAAATTAAACTGGTTCGGTTTTATATAATTCAGACATAGACAGTTGACAATTGTGCAATTTTTGACGTAAAATAAAACAAAAGACGATTGACAAATAAAGAAAACTTATAAAGTTAAAGAAAATAACAAAAAAATAAAACAATCTTTAATTAAATTAAACTGAATCTAGTTTATATAATTCATATGTAGACGACAGTTGACAATTGTGCATTTTTTTTGACACAAAATAAAACAAAAGACGATTGACAAATAAAGAAAATTTATAAAATTTAAAGAAAATAACAAAAAAATAAAACAATCTTTAATTAAACTGAACTGAATCGAGTTTATATAATTCATATATAGACAGTTGACAATTGTGCAATTTTTGGCGTAAAATAAAACAAAAGACGATCGACAAATAAAGAAAATTTATAAAATTAAAGAAAATAACAATTTTTTTTTAAATTCTTTAAATAAACTAAACTGGATCGACTTTATATGATTCATATGTAGACAGTTGACAATTGTGCAATTTTTGACGTAAAATAAAACAAAAGACGATCGACAAATAAACAAAGAAAATTTATAAAATAAAAAAAAATAGTAACTGGATCGTCTTTACAACCATAACTAAGATATTGGACAAATGTGCGGTTTTTGACATAAAATAAATCAAAAAAAATCAAGAAAATTTATAAGAAATAAAATAAAATATAAATTAATAATAATAATAATAAAATTTTCATTAAATAAATAAATAAAACTGGGTCCGTCTTCTTTCTAAGATTTTAAGATATACTCTCTCAGACATTTGTACAATGTTTGGCGTGAAATAAAACAAAAGACTATCGAGACAATTTATCAAAGAAAAATGACATAAAAATTAAAGAAAAAAAAAACAATATTTCGCTTTCTAATTTAAAAATATCAAAAAAAGCAAGATTTTTTTATTTAAGTCAGCGTTAAATTAAAAAAAGAGACTACGTTGAAAAACGAAATGAAAATTTTGATGAAAAATTTCATTTTAATACGTCTGGAGTTCATGAATTTGTTCTCGTACATTTAAGTTTCGTCGCTTGTTCGACTGCTTCATCAAATCAATTAAACAAGTTCTGGAATGTAGAGAATGCATTACAGGTTTTGCTCTCAAAAAATATCTTAATTAATTTAATTTTTCGAATCTCTGCGGAACAGTTTAATTAATTTAATAATAATACTCGAAGTATATACAGGTAATTGTCGGAAAGTGAAAACCTAGGCAATGTAACAGACGCAGTTAAATTTCATCGTTCGTTCGATTGCTTTACCAAATCAATTAAACAAGTTGCGGAATGCAGAATACATTACAGGTTTTGTCTTTATCTTAATTTAATATTTTTTTTTCAATCTCTACGGAACAGTTTAATTAATTTAATAATAGTAATTGTTGGAATGTGAGAATATGGGGAATGTAACAGACATATCTTTCGTAAGTTCCTCTTATTTGTTTAAGTTGCTGCTATGTATTCATTGATAAGTCAATGTCAATATTTTCAATATCTCGTACGTTCTGCAATAAAAATTCAAATTGTTCGTCGTTGCAGGGAATTCTTCGTTATTCGACGCCTTCAAGAACAGTGTGGAGTAATTCGCGACAACTCTGAAACGATTTTAAATAAGATCGTTCTTCTTCAAGCAGTTACTGAAATTACTAGTTACTAATTAGTAAATAGGTAACGCAACGCATATTGTCATTCAATATTTTAAAATTGCAAAACGAACTGTAAACGATTTAAAATTAAAAATTCAATATCTAAAATAGATTAATAAAATTATGTAATTAATTAGTAATCTCTGCGATAAAGCGAAGATTAAAGTAATCGGTAAGGCACCTTTCACCGTCACGGTGGCATGCCATTGTGGGCGCTATTAAAAGTAATCTGTCGAAATCCTTGACAAAGGCTAAACTGATAAATAAAAAAAAAAAGATTTCACAGTGACAATCGACGTGCAATTTTATAGCCGAGCCTGATTAAACGCAACGGAAAACTTTAGTTTTTTCCTAATGGTGAAATTTATAATAATTCACAAAAAAAAAGGAACAAACGCAACGTAAAGTAATTAGTATTGCATTCTAACTATTTCTCAATGTCATTAAAAATTAACACGGTGATAAATTCGCCGCCTTACTATGAATATATTAATTAACATGATCGTATTAAAATTAGTTGGTTTTCTTGCAGTTAGCTTTTAGTTTGGTTTAAAAAAATGGCGTAATCTTGATATCTGTATTAAATTACGCATTCAAACGGGTTTGATGTAATTATGTCATAACGAACGCGATCACTTTCACAATTTTTAAAAATGAAATCAGATATTTCGAATTCTTTAGATCATAAGAACGTACTTATTGTTGCAGCATCTAATTGGATAAGTAAGAAATAAATAGCTACACTCGTTTTAAGTGAAGAAAAAAAAAGTTAAAGTACGATGTTGAATGTGAACGGTTCTAATTGGGTACTTTTCGTTCAGTTTTATTCGCATGATTACATTTTAGTCATAAATTATTCGTTTTACTTACAATTTAAATTTTTATGTAACCTCTGAATTTATTATTGGAAATTATTTACAAGTACAATCAGAAATTTACAGACTTTTTTTGATTCTCGTACAGCCTTGGCCAAAAGTATTAGGCACCCTTAATTTTCTAATTTATCCCCGAAAGTATTACTCAGAAATCTTTAGAATTTTATTATCATATAGTCGGCAGCAATAAATGATAATTTAGGAAATAATTTTTTTTTTAGTTTTGTGATATGAAAAATTACTTACAAATGAGTAAAAAAAGTAATCACGATCTAAAAGAGTTGTAGATTATTTCTCCTTATAGGATTGATTTCACGTTTAAAAGCACACCACCACACATCCACATCCACATTCATCGATCGAAAGCGGCAAGTAATTTCTGGAACACGTGCACATTTTTATTTACTAGCCAGCGCACGTAGGAAAACTTTTCGTTAAAATCTAGATATAGCAGTCGACTCATCCAGAATGTATTTCGTCATTATATTCTATTTTAAAATTGTTTATCCTAATGGCGCGAAGGTGAACATAAAAAATGTCCAGGGAAATTTTAGAAAATCCTGAAATCACGTCCGACAACTTTTTCTTGCCAACTGTACGCGTCTTCGTTGGCGTGTTTTTCTGGTATGTTTATTAAGTGAAATTTAAATTATTTTTCGGTGTACATATTTTCATTCACACACTAAACTTTTGGCAACGCATCTTTCACGAGTAATTTTAAGAAAATTAATGATTTGTTTTCCTTACGTGAGTGCTGGATAAAAAAAAATGTCCATGCAGAATAAATAAGTCAAAAATATTTCTTTGCCTTATAATTTACAATATGAATAATAAAGATGTTTAAATTATTTGTTATTCTGAAGCTGAAGTAAATATACTACATAGTCACTTTTCATCTGCAAGTTTTTTGAAAGAAGAAGAAGAAGCTATGACTTGTGAAATAATTTATGACATAGTCAAATTTTTTATTTTAAGAATAAGTGATAAATGAAGTACGCAAAACATAGCTAAAGATTATTTAAATCGTCTGATACGTTAACAAAAAACTAGATAAGCGCAAAACAAGATAATTTTCCAAATCCAGTAAACAATATCAAGCCAACTTTGAATTAATCAAGGCATTATACGGTCACATATCATTATAATGATTGAGTTATACGATACGACAATACAATTTAGTAGGTAATACAATTTAGTAGTAAAAAAATTCAAGAAAAATTGTCGAAATACCCTCTTCTGTTATAAAATATACGGGGGCTGGTTGAAGTGATCTAAGCCTTCGTATGAAAGTAGGAAGAAAAAGCTCAGGTGAAAGTTGGCATAAGACACGCTGATTAGTTTGATACTTTCACAAAATGTTACTATTTGGTTATATAAACGTGTCAGACATTTTCAATAATTTGTAGAATCAGTTGGCATCGTTTGAAGAATAAATAGTACACGTGCACGTGTCGCTTTGCTGTTGCGTACGTAGATTGATCGATTTAGAATAGACGCTCCGAGTCTCAAGAGATTTAATGAACACCGTCTAAAAAGACGAAATAGTTTTCAGATTGTTCGGAGAAAAAATATTCTACAGGGTGACTCTCGAATTGACCGACTGACGAAGGAAGAGACATCTCAGGGAAATATTCTACACAACAATTTATAGTTAATTCAAAAAAATATTTGCTTTGAATTCATTTAGTGCTCTTAGAAATCCGAAACTGAATTATGACCTAACTATTTCGATTTTGGGTTTCACCTTGAATTGTCACGGTTTCTGGATGATTCTTCAGTTAAGAAAAAAATTATGAATTCCTATAATGTAATATGGTTGAATGCTTCCGCGAGCGTTGTTCATCATTGAATTGGCTTCCGGTTGGAACCGCGTCACGAAGATTTCTCCAACTGCCGACGTCTCGTTTTTCATTGAGAAGAACTTACCCAGGGCTGCTACTGCTTCTAACGACTAACGAGAAGCAGCAGAAGCCCCGAGGAAGTTCTGCAATGAAGAACGAAACGTTGGCACTGGAAGAAATCTTCGTGACGCGGTTCCAACCGGAAGTCAATTCAATTATAAAGATACTTATGTTTATACTATATATCTTGACAGTTGCCATTATTGTAACTTATTTTATATCGACCAATTAAAGTCCATTGTTATCTTAATTACAATAAAAATACTGATTTGATGGGGAATGACAAACATCAAACAACGAACCATGACAAGTGATGTACGTCGGTACCTTTTTGTTTTGTTTCTTGTTTTTGTTTTTTTTTTTTTTAGACTGAAACTGGATTTCGCTTTTTAATTCGTCGATCGTCTTTTGTTTTTGTCGCTTTCTATTTTTTTTTTTTTAATGAATTAAATAATTTTTTAATTTAATTTAATTTAATCTTGTAATTTCGTAATTCTCATTTGCATTTACTTACTTCTTCCTTCTGTTTCGTGGAAGGAGACATTTTTCATGACTTTCGGATGTGCATCGCAGTCATAATATGCGCAGTCTTTTGTTTTTGCTTTGCTTTTGTCGAAAACGTGCAAGAAACGATCGACGCTCGTCCGTTTTTCCTTAAAAATAATGTTCTTGACACAACGTCGATGGTCTTCTTGCATCTTTTTTCTTCTTCTTTGTTAAAAAATACGAAATCCTTTTGTGGATTCGATCGTCTTTTGTTTTTGTCGAAGGAACGAGCGAGAGACGTTCTACGTTCATTTGTTTTTCTTTCCAAAAAAAGGAATACGAACAGAATTTGAATTTGTATCACCGATGACATTTTTGTTCTTTGACAAGTTTCCAACATTTTATTTTTTGTGGATTCGATCGTCTTTTGTTTTTGTCGAAGGAACGAGCGAGAGACGTTCTACGTTCATTTGTTTTTCTTTCAAAAAAAAAGGAATACGAACAGAATTTGAATTTGTATCACCGATGACATTTTTGTTCTTTGACAAGTTTCCAACTTTTTTTTTTGTGGAATCGATCATCTTTTGTTTTTGTGTTGCTTCTTGATGAAGAAAGAAAACATGTAAGAGACGTTTGAGCTCCGTTTGTTTTTTCCTTAGAAAAGATAGGCGAACAAAGTTTGTCTTAACAAATCTAAATGTCTTTATTATTTTTTTCTTAATTTTGTTCCTAGTCGGTTTTGATTGCAATGGATTCCTTGAGCAGCTGTTTCGGCCCTATTTGGGGCCTCGTCAGCAGGCGGAAGCGTAGCACGAGAATTCCACTGCAACAAACCAAACCGACCTATCCTAGTTCTTCGCAAATGCGATGTAATAGTAACGAAAAGGCTGTCTGCAATGTTAGGTCAAAAAGCGATTGCAAGATGTCGCTTAAAGAGTTTCTCGTGAAAGCCATCGTCTTTTGTTTTAATTTTGCTTTCGACGAAGTGATGAAAATCGAAGGTTCCTGTTCATGTTTTGCTTTTATTTTGGATGGATTAAGAAAATTTAAAAGACGATCGACTTTCGTAAAAAAAATAATAAATACGTTTTCTTCTTCTTTAATGAAGGAAAACTAATACTGAAGTCGATCGTCTTTTGTTTACAATTTAGTTTTTAATGAAGAAAGAAATAATGTAATGGACGATTGACTTTCGTTAAATAATTAATAGGTATTCTACGAGGAGCTTTCTTAATTTTGATGGTCACGGTTTTGTACTTATTTAAAGGTCAAGTTCACGCCCGACGCCGCGCCGTAACAATCATAAAACTATAAACCACTTTTATGCTTGTATTTCGTTCAGAAAGCTACTCTTTCTTAACCAGGGATGTTCGTCATGGGGATAATTTTTCGTTAATTATTTCTAGATGACTAAAACACATAACATTTTCCTATGTTCTGTGATGTCTTTGTTTATCTTTGTCGCTCGATTGAAGAATGCCAATCGGAATAGAGATTTGGGGGTCCAATTAAATTTAAAAAAAAACTGTTTTAATTCTTGTAACGTAATGTATCAATCAATTCCCAATAGAGGGAAGTTACAGTTTGAAACTTACGATTATAAATGTCAAAAGAAATACTACGCAACACGTTCGAAAAGTCAGTCCGTTAAGATTACACTGAGTCACCATCGCCCATTACTTTCTAACAAACTTCGTGTTTCTCAAAACTTTCACAAAAAAAAAGAACCGGGAGACATTTCGTATAATAATCCGATAGCTAGCTTTCGTCAGTAATGTCGAAATATAAACATCATAAATAAAATGCGAAATGTGTTTTGCTCGGATTGCTTTCTATTTCTACAAACCGTAGTAGATACGACTTAAATAGCTGGCATTCTTGATTTTAGTAGTATGTCGACGGTATACTCGATTTTAATTTTATGTAAACTCATCTGTGGTTGCGTGTGAGAGTAGCTTCAATTTGCAGCCAGCATAAATATAATTTTTGTGTGCTAAGTACAATCCTCATACACGAGTAGGAAAAAAAATTGGTAACCATAAGAAAGCACTAATTCTGTTGGCAACTTATTCAAAATAACGAATAGTTGGCGGCAAACTATATTGGCAATGACTCAGATGCCTAGCATCAGGGAAACTTTGCTCGAAATAACACAATTGTTAATAAATCATGAAGAGATCTCAGTAAACTAGTGAGAAGCTTATTTCGAGGTCCTCGTCTAATATCAATTGCCTTCAGCTATAGTTCGTTTTTTAATTCGAGGCAGTGGCAAAAATTATGGCTCGTGAGTTTATGAATGAAATGCTGCGGGCACACATAAATTTTTGGGGTAAATTGTATTAAATATAGATCAAATTTTCCCTGAAAATTTGTAATGCTCAATGAATTTAGTGTTGTTGTTATCTTTTCCCGATTAAAATGCGTCTAAAGATAAATGTTTAAAAAAAAGATGAAATATTTTTACTCGAACAAAGATAATCTCAACTTCTGTTTAATGTCGTTTAGTAAACACGTTAATTCAATAAATAGCAGATAAATTACAGTAAATAGTAAAATAGTATTGGTCTCGTTTTAAAACTTTTTTCAAATTGTTACTAAAAAAGAATTCCTGTCTCGCAAGTTTATACAAAACTATTATGAACAAAAAAAAACTATATCTATAATTTTGTTTTAATTAATTGATTTTAGGACTCTGTGAGATTACTAAACGTATATATTGCCATAGCAATCGCAGCCCGATTTAACACCCAGGAAATAGAAGACCATATTATAGATACCATTACGAATATATCTGGTTAGTAAAGATGAAATAATTTTTTTCTTAAGATTTGAAAGAAATTTTGTATTCCTAGCTGATAAATCGTGGCGAGTCCGCTATCAATTTGCCAATGAAATCAATAGCATACAAACGGCAGTTGGTCCAATGATAACACGAAAGAGCATAGTCCCCTTGTACAAGAACCTAGTACAAGACACCGAGGCCAACATCAGAGACATATCAGCGAGAAAAATCGTCCACTTTTGCGAGCTGCTCCAAAAAACTTACGCCCAAGGCGAAGAACCCAAAGACCTGGATCCCATTATTAAAGGCGAAATGTTTTCTCTCATCAAGGAGTTGGATCAGGACGTGGCAGAAGACGTTCAGGACGGATTGTATTCGGTGATCACGTCGTTGAGTTCTTTGCTGGGGGAAGCGAACACCAAGGAACTTTTGCTGCCGTTGATAACCTCGTCCCTTGAAAACGGCTCGCCGAAAGTCAAGGAAAATATCATCGCTAATTTAAATAATATCATCTGCATCATCGACATAAATTGCCTAACGGATATAGTGAGGGAGTTGATTTCGGAAATGGTCGACACCACTGCCACATATTGGAGGATCAGGCGGAACTTAATAGTCACACTGAGTCACATTGCGAATCACTCAAAAAAGGAGTACTTTAACGAGCAATTAAAGCCACTTTACGTGAAATTATTGAACGACGCGGTTTATGGCGTTAGGAAAGTTGCACCTCTGATCTTACCCGTGTTGATGAAGAATTTCGGCGTTGCCTGGGCGAAAGGGTCGATTATACCCATGGTGTTTCACGATCACACTTACTATTTATTTAGGATGATGTGCCTGTTTGGTATGGATGAACTAATACGACCGACATTACAGACAACCAAACTAACGGTGAATTTGAAAGTCGGATATTTAAGAAACATCGAACAGAATCAACGAATGCAATGCAAATTTTATATAAAATTTCGTTACTAAATGGTTTCCTGCAACAACGCCTGCAAGATGAATGGGTCAAGATTGTTTTGAGTTGTTCTGAAGATGACGAGTACTTTCAAGATGATGTTGAAACGTACGCCGAAGATACTATCGAAGAGTTTACGAAGACGGGGAATTTCAACATCTTGACGGTAAACAATTGCGAAATAGAGAACCAAAGCGCGGAAGAAAGTTATCTGGAGGGTCTTCTGTATTTTGCTATAGTCGAATTTCTTCCTACGATTCGCAAAATGGCGCAGGATAAAGTCGTGAACGTTTGCCTAAGGGCTGTCAACAGTTTGAAAAAAATTATCAACTTCAACAGCTCGTTGTCTGAAGAATTAAGCGCGTCTCATCTGGTGGATGTATTGCAAAGGCTTCCCAAGGAAGACGCCGATAATTTAAGAAGCAACATAGAAATCAAGCTGCAGAAACACATCAAAAGCGACAACGAATTAATTCCCGGTGAAAAACAGAACGTCGTCGGTTCTTGTGAAAGTGACAATTCTCTGGACAGCGAAACCATCATTTTCAGCAAGGAAGAACTATCGAATATAGAGCAAATTATCTTTAGCAATATAGATGATTCGGCGTCTCCAGAGGAAGAACAAAATACGAGATCAGAAGAACGAACTAAACCTGAAGAAATTTCAGGCTGTAATAGTACACCTGTAAGTACAAAGAATGAAAGTGAAAGTGAAACGAATTTTATGGAATATTAATGAATTATTTTGAAAAAGAAAATGTACGAAATTATACAGGCTGTATAAAATATCAATACCTTGCCGGGAAAAATTGCTTTGCTTGAGTTTCTAAAATAAAGACAATTTCAAGCTGTTATTTTTCAAAATGGTATAAAGCGTAACACGCTTATTTATCGATCTTTTTCTCACATCCTGTATATGTTCTGGTATAGGGTTGTTCCATCATTCCCGTTCTATTTCGTCTAAAGAAAATTGGAAGCTCAAAGCTGCTCTTTTATGTATAAGAAAACCCACTTATGTTGTATGGTAAAAAGTGAACTTTAAAATACAAAGCATTTCATATCCGAAAACTTATTTTCAAAATAATTTTACGGGGCCGGCTATTTTAAATCCCGACGTGCCTTCAAATGAATTCCTCATCAAAGTAAGCTGTGATTTTTTTTATAAAGTTGGCGACGCTCAATACGAGAATGAGGGACAGTTGTCAAAAACTGTCAGTGCCATATTATCTAATCATGACATCACAAAAAAATGTCTGAACTCTAAACTCAAAGAAACACTTAATTACTTCAATTCAAAACAATATTGACGCTGAAAATGTTGTCCTTCTTGGATGCACAAACGCATTTGCCAAGTGTTGGGAGGTTATGTTAGCACAAACAATTAATTGGACAGCTGTCAATGTTACTAACTTTTATGAGAAAAAAACACTAAAGTCATGGCCTCTTTAATTAGGAATTTAATTGAATTTACGGTACTTCCGTGCTTTCCACACATACATGAAACTCTGGAGTTAATTCCAACACTTTTTTGCACCTCCCCTTCAGTGTTCCCTCGCGTCCATCCGTTTCAGGTGTTAAAATAAACGGAGTTATGACGATTAACTTTAAAAAGAGTTAATGTTGGGCATTTTAATCTTCGTGGCAGTTAATTCTATCTTTCAAGGAGTTAATTATAAGAAAAGAAAGAAATTTAACTTCTGGGGTAGTAGTTTGTTGTACGCCTAAAGGAATTAGTATTATCCAAAAAGTGTCAAGAATTTCTATCCTTAAAGGAGTTAGTAGCTATTTAGATAACTTATCTCTGACTTATTAAATTAACGAATTATGAATAATATGGTGTTACGGTGTTAAACAGGGGTTGAGTTTATCCTTGTTACAGTGAAATTATTTCACCTTTTTTAACACTTACTTTTAGAGGCATTTTAATCGAGGGAAGACAACAATAACACTGCAAGAAGGTCTTACTTTTTCAAATAGTTTTTGAATTTTTGATACAACTCAAAAAATGGGGTACCATAAAATTGCCTTAAACATGGCGGCATGAAAGCAAATTAGATAGAAGAAAGGAAAGCAGTTAACCAGAGCCTAACTTTAAAATGAGGATAAGTGTCGCAATAACTTTAAGGGAAATGGCACACGAAATTATTTATAATGAAGTTGACCGTTTCGTTTTGTTTACAGTGGATGCGCCGAGGTGGCGTTGGTGAAAGTATTAAAAATTACGTCCGCTTTACTTACGGAATTGCGTAGCTTAATTGTATTTTTAGAAATGTAGGAGGTCTTGTTTACACATAGCTGGGTTCTGTGTTAATCTCGCAAATATTTTCGCTAAGGATTTCAAACTCTGCTAAACCGACTGTACTTGACTGCATTTTACTAAAGTTTACTGTGTACAATAGTAAATTGAAAGACGTCACGTAATGTTATCGAAATGCTAACATGTAGCTGACCTAATTCGCCGTTAGTGTTCTTTTTTCTTAAGTTACTAAATTTAGAATACAATATAGGCCAACTACAGAAAATCATACAAACGGATTAATTAAATTTTTTGCAAACACTTCAATATTGAACCAATAGGAACAAGCCAACTAAGACGATATGACTAATATCGTGCTGGTTGTGTCGGTACTATCCTATACGTGATATGGTATTGTCAAATATGATGCAAAATTTTATTTTGTTTACCAAGTGTGCAACAACAACGATTAATAATGATAATAATAATAATGCGCAACTATACGTGCCCCGTTAACAGGTGAATGTAACGTCGAGACCCACATATGCAAAACTTTATTATCGTTCTTTATCAGTGTTTGGTTAATCCCTATCAGCTGATAACGCGATCCAAGTCGTGTACAAAATAAACGATCGTCCAGGCAATAAAGTTCTCGGTTATATTTATAAACATCGTAAACGAAGGCAGCAGTCGCGAAGTTGTGTTAACGCTCTAAAACGGGGTCGTTCTTCCCCCAATCGATATCATCGTATACCGGCAACGCCCGTTCGCTGCTTGAACTTCGCCGACGAAATATATTTACGGAACATTTTTCGCACCCCCAAAGTGAATTAACGATGACGGTCTCTTTTGTAGAGGAACGTCGGCGCTAATGCGTTTCATGCAAATCATTCTTTGTGTAATTTACCTGAGAGCACTCGTAGAAATCTGAAAACATTTTTTCATATCATATGAATTTTTATTTAATGTCTGTAGTATCCAGTTTTGTTTTTTTTAATATCATGATGACATTTAAGTAAATTATCGTTAGGTGGTTTTAAGTTGCTATTCATAAAACAGAGACGTAAATGAATCCACAAACACGATATTTATTGTCATTCGAGATTGCTAAATTGTATTGTAATAACTCTTTTTAGGTGTTCTCTCGCGTCCATCTGTTTCTGGTGTTAAAACAAACGGAGTTAGGACGTTTAACTTTGAAAAGTATTAATCTTGTCTTCAGAAGTGGCATTTCAATCCCTGCTGTAGTTATTTCTAGCTTTCAAGGAGTTAATGTTATGAGAGACTTAACTTCTGAGGTAGTAGTTTGAATTCATAAAGGAATTAGTATTATTCAGAAAGTTTCAAGCATTTCTATCCTTAAAGGAGTTAGTTCCAGTTTGTTTTTTAAATATTTCTGCTATAAAATATGCGTTGGGGTCAATTTTGACCCCAGGTCGGTTCTATGTAATAAATTCTTTTATACAGGGTGTTTCGCAGCTTCGTAAAAAAATAATGGCGTGTTGAACATGAGATGTGTGCATAAATGCATCTAAATAAAAACGGAAATAAAAACTTACCCTCAACTGATAACGCATTGATAAATGTTTCGAATCTCTGGCTCATTGTCGGCTGAGTCACAATATGTGTTCAAAATTCCTTCCCTCGGCCGCTCGTAAACACAAATCTGCCCGGCGAAGTAATGATTTACAAGCGTTATGAAACATGTTTTGTTGTCGAATAGAGAGAAATGCGGCGTTAATACGATCGTTCAATTCTTGGAACGTGTTGATTTCTTCTTCGCATACCAACGCTTTTACGTGTCCCCACAGATAATAATCTAGCGGATTTAGATCAGGTGAAAGTGCAGGCCACCTGATCGGCCCGTTTCTTCCAATCCATCTACCAGGAAAAATTTCGTCGAGGTGAGCACGTACTTCTCGTCGAAAATGAGGTGGAGCCCCATCGTGCATAAGCCACATCGTTGCTCTAAGATTTAAGTTCACATTCTCGAGAAGTTCCGGTAGATTAGTTCGTAGAAAATTTAAGTATTGGAGACCATCTAAACGGTTCGGCAAGACGAACGAGCCAATTAAATTGCCGTTTAGAATACCTGCCCACACGTTAACTGAAAACCGTTGTTGGAAATGGGCGCGACGAATTGCGTGAGGGTTTTCCTCAGCCCACAAATGCATGTAGCGAAAATTGCACACACCATCTCTGGTAAAAATAGCTTCGTCGGTAAACAGGACATTATGAACAAAATTCGCATTTGCCAGTTGTTTATGCAGTAACCAACGACAAAATCGTATGCGTAGAGCATAGTCGGATGATAGCAAAGCCTCTTTGAATATGGTACGAATGTAATTGTTGTTCGCGAAGAATGCGCCCAACAACGGAGGACGATAAACGCGTTTGTCTTGAGATATTACGTACACTTAACGAAGGGTGTTCCTCGATAAGTTATAGTGTTTCTTCTTCTCTGTTTAGGATGCGTTGTGGACGCTGGCGTCCTCCACCTCTTCCGCGACGTGCCCTTAAAGTTCCAGTATCCCTCGCTCTTTGCACAACAGAGAGAAATGTGGCACTGGTTGACAAATGTCGGTTTGGAAAATGCTGTACGTACAAAAGCTTTGCCGCTAATGCGTTTTGCCCACTTTCACCGTACACTAGAATCATGTCAACAATCTCACTATTTGTAAATTCTGCCATTTTTTTCAGTAAATTTCCGTGCAACCACCTCAACGTACACCTTCAAACTACCCGGCCCGGCCGGCGATGACTAACAATAAATTACATCACTCATATTCTTCGTAAACATCATAAACTTAAACCAGAGACGTTCAAACGGTTTACCCGTACGACAAAATTATTTATTTTCTCGAAAATTTATAACACTTTGTTCAACAAAAAAATGGTTCATTCTATTCATTTTCATGCAAACTTTCATTGTTTAATTTATTTTCATGAAGTTACGAAACACCCTGTATAAAGCATAGAGCTGGTCCAATGAGGAAAAAATGTTATTTTCCATAACATCCTGTCTTAGCCATTATAAAAATATATAAATGCAGATAAATGCGTTTGGTTATTGAGCAAATCAGTTTAGAATAAAAGTTCGGGGAAAGAAATGGTAATGTTCAATTCAATTCACTTTCTCCTTGAACGTCGAAAGAGTAGGATTGGTCATAATAGAATTCGGTTCAAATTTTACATAATTAATTTTATGTAGTGTTTATAGATGTTTCTGTTGATTAGCGCTGTAAGAGAAACGGTGTTGCCAAGTCGAGGGAAAAAAACAGACAAAAGAATTGCAGCCTTGCAATCAGTTGTTCTCCTTTCAATGTGCAAAGATTATCAGAGTAAATTAGTTAACCAGCTGTACCCTGACCTTATAATTTACTCAAATGCTTCATAATATACATAATCATATAATTGGAAAGAAAAATATAACATGAATATAATCGCAATGCACGATCGATTGTTTGTTCAGGCATACATGCTTGCACTTGTATGTACAGACTGGGCCAAAAGTATTAGGCACCTTGCATTAACTCCTATATTTCTTTTCGGCAGAGTACTTTTAAGTTTATGACATTCCTCTGTGATAATATTATTCCATTCTTTCAATAACACGTTTTTTTAAATTGCTTTTGATGTAATTGGATGCTTTCTAATGTTACGCTTTAGAATCTCCCACAAATGTTCTATGGGATTTAGGTCTGGGGATTGTGGAGGCCAATCCAGGAGGTTAATATTGTTTTCTTGAAACCACTTCATGGTAACTGCAGATTTGTGGCAGGATGCATTATCTTGTTGATACAGCATTTCTTCCATATTAGTATCACCAAACATCTTGGAAAATGCCGCAATGTCGTTTCCAATACGTTTATGTAAGTGTGGGAGTTCTTTCGACCTTCACAAACAAACATTTCGCCTACACTGTCGGGTGTCATACAACCCCAGGTCATTACACTGCCTCCCCCGTGTTTCACTGTTGCTACCCGCATTCCGGAAGGTATTCTTCACCGATTCTCCGCCTCACGTAAGCTACACCAGGAGTTCCAAATACCTTACAATTAATTTAAAAAACGTTGATTTTAAACGCACCGTATAACTTTTTACTGGCGAAGTGTAGAAGATGCAAACGAATTCAAAATTACAAGTGATAATAAAGCAAATATTACTTCAAAATTTGATACGTCGGACCACACAACATTTGCCCAATCCTTCTCTGTAAAGTGTTGGTACTTTATAACCCATTCCAAACGAGACTTTTTATTTTTTTCTGAAAGCCAAGGTTTCTTTCTTGCTTTACAATCTTTCAAGCCAGCTTCATTAAGTCTTCTTCTGGTCGTTCTGGCACTGATCGGTCTGCCGACTTCCTCGGATAAACTGGCAGCGAGCTCGGAGGAAGTTTTCTTTCGATTTTTAAGTGACTCTCGAATTAAATTTCGATCCTCACGGTCCGAAGTTATCCGTTTTGTACCTGATCTTGTTCGGTTCGCATGTGATCCAGTATCGGCGTAACGTTTTAAGGTAGATTGCACCGCACAAGGCGAACGTTTAATACTTTTGGCTATTTCTGTCTGCGTGTTGCCTTGTTCGTGCAAGAACTGAATTCGTAAACGTAAATGCCCACTAAGTTCGTTCTTTTTAGGCATTTTTTTGCAGCAAGAATGACTATATTCAAAATTATAATGAAATAAACATTATACTGGAAAGATCGTTCTTACTACAAGCGCTTATACAAGGCTGACTACCTATTCACGGAACCACAATTGCGAACTATCATCTGCCACGTTTTACAACGCATTATTTAATTATCGTTTAGTGTTGCCAACTATATGTTGATAAAATTCTAAAGATTTCTGAGTAATATTTTCGGAGGTAAATTAGAAAATTAAGGGTGCCTAATACTTTTGGCCATGGCTGTACGCATGTAAATACGAGGGTCGAGCTGAATTTATTGGGAATAACAAACACGGTTAATATTTTCTAGGATTTTATTTTAGATATGCTCGAAGTAATTCCCTTCAGCAATGATCACTTGGCCATTCTTTCTTTCCACTGTTCAGAAGCTCCCGACCAATCATCTTTCAGAATGCCTTCAAAATAAGCGTGAACTGTGGCATCTATCTCTTCTTCTGACGAAAACCTTCTACCTCGCAAATTCCTTTTAAGCCCGAAAAATAGACAAAAGTCGCACATTGCTAAATCAGGTGAATGCGGCGGATGTTCTATTACTTTTATATTTTTCTCAGCCAAAAATTGGAGAGTTAAAGCTGCCATATGAGACGATGCATTATCATGGTGCAGCATAATTCCCTTGTCTGGAACTCTGAACATTTCAGGCAACCATTTTTCAGTGTACCATTTAGCTAAAACTGTCTTTTGTCTTAATTGACTTTACTAGGCCCGTATTTCTGAAGGATACCGCTTATATAACTTTTTTCAGAGCTCGCTGCTTCTTGGTCATTGTTGGAGTTTCCTCATCTTCGTGAATCCATACACTTCTCTCTTGGCGGGTAGGTACATCGAAAAAGGGAAAGTTTCGTCCCCTGTCACTATTTTGGAAAAAAATTGGTATCCGCCATTATTTAAGACATTTAAAGTTCCATGGCAAATTCTTACACGCTCTGCTTTTTGGAAGTCAGAAAGGTGATGCGGCACGAAACGACTAATCACTTTTTTTAAACGCAGGTGATCAAGTATGATTGTTCTAACAGCTGAGGATCCAATCTTGAGTTGATGCTCTATTACCGCATAAGTGGCTTTAATGTCCTCTTCAATTATTTTTTTAACAGCAGCAATGATTTTGTCGGTAACAGTCGTAGGAGGACGCCCTGCTCCTTTTTGATACTGAACAGAATTCCTTTCGATTTCAAATTCTTTCTACCATCGGTGAATAGTAGCCAAGGAAGGTACTTGTTCATTAAAAGCCGAATCTAAACTCTTTTTGCACTCATAAGCGCTTAAACCTTTTTTAAAATCGTATTGTATCACGATTCGAAAATACTCTCTAGTTACTTGTTACGTCACTTTAAAAAATTAGTAACTTGGGTTCTAACGAACGTAACTTCAAATGGCAGATAAAGAGTTGCTCTAAATAACACTTATGTTTTGTTTTTCACGGCCCAGTAGATTTTCTTATTCTCAATAAATTCAGCTTTACCCTCGTAGTTCATTATGAGGCTGAGAAGTTGACATCGAAATATTCAATTCCTACGAGGGGAGCATAAAGATGACCTGGATTTTTTAAATTTCTGGTTGATAAGAATGAACAATATCCAGATTTACTTCACAATAATCAAGACGCTTATATAGTTGATAAATACCAAAGACTTTGTTTTGTTTCCAAAAATATTGACAATTGTAACAAACATGTTTGTCGGTGATGTGCCTGCATATAGTTCTATTGCCTCGCGAATTATCATTAATTTTTTACGTGCTAAGGTTGAGAAACTTGGAAGGAATTATTACCGTTGATAAAACTTGGAGGTGCACAATTAAATTCCAGAAAGCAACAGGGTGGCGCCACGCAAATTCGTCGCCCTCAAAGAAATTGAAAGCTGTACCGTCTGCAAGAAACGTGCTGGTTACGGTATTTTGGGATGTTCACGCTCCAATTTAAACAGATTTCTTAATTGGCTACAGACTATAAATTCAGAGTTTAGGTCTTTGGGGCGCAAAAAAAACTATGTTGAATGAGCTTTGCAGACAACCAAAAGAATTTTTCTCTGTCGGTATTTGCAAATTGCCTGAACGTTGGGGCTTATATTAAAAAAGGATATTATTTTGAAAAATAAAATTTGTTTCATTAACTTTGTTTTATTATTGTTATCGCTGTAAGTCCAGGTCAAATCTGAAGTCCCCTCGTATTATATTATTAATTCATTAAGTAGAGTGCCACACCGAATAGAGTCAACGTTTAAGAATTGCCATGTGTCGACGACATTGAGATGCGTTCTAGTAGATTCTAGATACACGTGTAATATTACATAGACACTAATGAATTACGTCGATTTAAGTATAACGTGCATACTACCAAACAATTAACAACAATACAGCAAATTTATTAATTAAACGGTCGAGTGGAGCACATGACATATTGTATGCATGCACTTACGTACACATACAGTCCGTGTAACAGCTAACGAGTTCTACAAATTATTCTACATAACCGACAAGGCCAAGCCGGAACGTCACGACACGTGACTTAATTTAGCGCGACATTGTTATCTACACAATAACGAATGCAAACATGCGTAACAGTGACCGTACACATGACTTCTAAAATGGATCCATCCGTCAATTGAAATGCATAGAAATGCTCCTCCATGTTAACTGGGTCGATCTAATATTACAACGCATAGTAGCATCGCCTTTTTGTTTTACTTTTAAACAAGTATAATTTCTTTTTTGAATTAATTATTTTTTTATAGTAATTCTATAGGGAAGTGTAGGTCAAGGCTTATTTTTCCATTACATTTAAGTGAAAAGTGATTCGCAAATTTTCAGTAAAAATCAAAAACAAAAGGCAGACAAATTGTATGGGGTTTCAAGATGCATTGCCCAACGTACTTTACGACATTAGAGCTCTGCGCAATTTAAAGTTTCCTTTTTATTACTTAATTCAAGGTTGATAAATCTGATAACATTAGCAACATTTCAAAATAAATTGCTTTCAGCTTACAAAAGTAACTTCTTTAACGAGGTTGCGTACGTACGCGACTTTAATTGTTTGGAGTTATTTTGTTATCATCACTTGATCGCAATGCGGCCGGCAGAAAATTCTTTTATTTAGAAAAATCGTGAAATTTAATTCAAGGAAAGTTTAAACAACTCGGTAAATTTCAATGATGTACAAGAGGCTGCAGCGAAAATAAAACGACGAGCGCCGCCGGGATGAAGCCTCTGTTATTGATCTTATTTAAAAGTACAAATAACACTATTTTGCCAAATGTGCCAACCGCTGGCACAATAACAGCGAGGCAGACTGTGAAATCGGCGGGATCAACGCCAACATTCCTTGCCTAATTTATATCTGGATACAACCTATTCATAGCCCTACTACATCAGTCCTTATGTGCAGTCATTCCTTGACAGGCTGACATTTGTCATTCAATAATTCTACTGCTAAATGCCATATTATAGTTGTAACAGTGATACGTCCGATATTATCTAAACAGCAAAAGATCAACCCTATACAAAATTTGTAAATACTTAGTTTCTTGTACTAAAAAGAAAAAAAGAATATAACTCTGAATTTATTTCAGGCTCTAGCTTCCATAAATTGTCGATTGTTTTATGGCGATTCTGTGCTGGATGGATGAATGCACTGTTAATATTAAGATAAGTCATTTTGTTAATTTTTCAGGAAACTTTGATGTGAAAATTAGTCCTCTAAGTGTCATATATCTTAATTAGATAAGATCACATTCATAAGTTCAGGATTTCCCTTTAATTCCGTTTAAAGAGAGAAAACCCCATTTTGTTACTTACGATGACTTGTCCAAAGGATCAATCAGATAATGAGAATTACGAGCAAATAAAAAATAATACAAAATTGTACGTATGCAGGATTTGTTTGCTAAGTTGTTCCTTAAACAATATTCTGGTTGGAGCCTCAAAGGTTTCCAGGTTTTCTAGTCTAGACTCACACCAGAAAATTATTCATAAGATAGATAATGGATATCAAAACAAAAAAGCTCAATTTCGATTTTTTCCTTCATATAATGACGAGACACAAAAACAAGAGACGGACGATTTCTGGACTCCGTTCTTCGAAAGACAAAAAAAACAAAACAAAATACGATCGACTTCAAGTGACGATATTATTGACAATAAGTCGAAAAACAGAGGACTCCTCCTTCGTAAGATGAAAAACAAAAACAAAGGAATATCACATCGCAGCAATCCCGATTTTCTGTTAAATAACAAGCAAAAACAAAAGACGGTTGATTCGAAACGAAGGTCCACTTCTTTCTTCGTGGAAAGATGTAAAACAAAAGACGTTAGACTTCAAAAGACGACTTCCTTATTAATAAGAAGAAAAACAAACAAAAAAAAACAGTTTACGTGACAATGTTCACTTCTTTCCCCATAAAATGACGAAAAACAAAAACAAAAGATAGTTTGACTTCCTTCGTGGAAAGATAATAAAAAAACAAAACAAAATACCATCGACTTCAAGAGACGACTTTATTGACAATAATGTCGAAAAACAAAAACAATAGAAATTTTGACTTCCTTCTTCGAAAAGCAATAAAAAACAAAACAAAATACCATCGACTGCAAGAGACGACGTTATTGACAATAATGTCTAAAAACAAAAAACAATGCACTTCAAGAGAAGACTTACCTCATGAGATGAAAAACAAAAAAAAACAAAAAAAAAACATCACATCACGGCAATCTCGATTTTCTCCATTAAATGACGACAAACAAAAACAAAAGACGGTTGATTCGGGGCGAAGTTCTACTTCTTCTTCGTAGAAAGTCGAAAAACAAAAGCCGTTGTTAACCTTCAAGAGACGATTTCCTTAATAAGTTGAAAAACAAAAAACAAACAAAAAAACAATATCCATTTCTTTTCGCATAAAATGACGAAAAACAAAAACAAAAGATAGTTTGACTTCATTCGTGGAAAGACAATAAAAAAAACAAAACAAAATACCATCGACTACAAGAGACGACTTTATTGACAATAATGTCGAAAAACAAAAACAAAAGACGGTTGATTCGGGACGAAGTTACACTTCTTTTTTCGAAGAAAATCGAAAAACAAAAGACGTTAGACTTCAAAAGACGTTTTCCTTTATAATAAGATGAAAAACAACAACAAAAAACAGTTCACGCGACAATATTCATTTCTTTCCATATAAAATGACGAAAAACAAAAACAAAAGAGATCTTAATTTCCTTCGTCGAAAGACAATAAAAACAGAACAAAATATAATCGATTTTAAGAGACATCATTATTGATAATAAGTCGAAAAACAGAAACATCGCAGGAACTCGATTTTCTCCATTAAATGACGACAAACAAAAACAAAAGACGGTCGATAGGGAACGAATGTCCACTTCTTTCTTCGTAGCAAGTCGAAAAACAAAAGACGTTAGATTTCAAAAGACGATTTCCTTGATAATAAGATGAAAAACGAAAACAAAAAACAGTTCACGCGACAATGTTCATTTCTTTCCCCATAAAACGTCGAAAACAAAAGAAATTTTGGCTTCCTTCTTCGAAAGACAAAAAAACAAAACAAAATACCATCGACTTCAAGAGTCGACATTATTGACAATAATGTCGAAAAACAAAAATAAACAAAAAAAAACATTACATCATGGAAATCTCGATTTCCTCCATTAAATGACGACAAACGAAAACAAAAGACGGTTGATTCGGGACGAAGTTCCACTTCTTTCTTACAATACAATACAATACAATACGAAACAAAAGAAATTTTGACTTCCTTCTTCAAAAGACAATAAAAAACAAAACACCATCGACTTCAAGAGACAACATTATTGACAAGAAGTCGAAAAACAAAAACATCACGTCATGGCAACCTCGATTTTCTCTATTAAATGACGACTAACATAAACAAAAGACGGTTGATTCGGGACAAATGTCCACTTCTTCCTTCGTGGAAAGACGAAAGCAAAAGACGTTAGACTTCAAAAGACGATTTCCTTATTAATAAGATGAAAAACCACAAAAAAACGATTCTTTCCCCATAAATTCACGAAAAACAAAAGAAATTTTGACTTCCTTCTTCAAAAAACAAAATACAATCAACTTCAAGAGAAATCGAGAAACAAAAACGATCAGTTCGCGATTGTTTTCTCCCCAGAAAACGACAAAAAGCAAAAAAAAAAACAGTATTTCAGTACGACATCGATTTTTCTTCGTAGGTAGACGAAAAACTAAACCAAAAGACGATCGCAATCGCGAGATAAAACGAAAACTACGTTCGGTTCCAGATAATTTCAATTTTTTTCTTAACGTAAATGATGAACAACAAAAGACAAGTACAGGGTGACTGTTAATTAACCTGACAAAATAGAACCACTAAAAGAAGCGATGTCCGATAGTACAAGCTGTTTCTTGTTTATTAGGCTAGACGATAGTTCGTGATTCACGCAAACTTACAGCTGTAAAATCTTTGGCCTACATTTCGTATGGAAACAAAACAATAAAACTTATTATATACAGCTGTTTTAAATATCGCTAGTGCTCTAAGTTGCGTAAACGTGTCCACGCCGAACATGTAATTGAATATGAAATGCAACAATTCGTCACATGCGTACAGTATCAACGAACTGTTCTATAGCAGCGCACAAGTCATTCGCCGCGAACCAAAGCGAATCGGTTTTTCGACGAAGACAAATGAATATTGCGTTTATAGTTTGGACGACGTTTGCGACGGGAACGCAAGTGTGTATGGTGCGTGCGAAAATACTTAACACGGCAATTTGAATTGTTTTTCGTTTTAGTAATTTATTTTTTTACTTGTTTTTACTTCCTTTGTATGGAATAATCTACTTCAGGTGATTTGCATGCATTCGTCGAGTAAATATTCATATTTCTTCGTTAGTATTTGACGGCATCGATCGTTGACCTAAAAACGGAGTTGACGTAAAATTCCACTTAAAGGTCAAGTTCACGATATCACGCCGCCGTATCATAAAACTATAAAAACGGAGTTGACTTAGGCCCGGTTTTTCCATCACAGTTTAAACCCAAACTCAAGTTTAAACTGCAGTTTATGTTTGCTTTGAGTTTTTCAATGTCTGGTTAACACATAAACTAAAGTTTAAGTTTAAACGGTAGGACATCCACAGTTTAAGCGGTAGTTGCAAATAAACTAACCTAAAAAACGTGCAAAATTACAGATTTTTAAATTAGATTGTATAAACAGAGTATGCCCTAATGGCAGATATTATAGAATTACTTAGCGATGACGAAGACTCCTTAAACCATATATACCGACCGAGAACGTAAAATTAGGAGCCCGTTTGTTCTGTGCGGATGAATCTTAGACAAAGCAGAACTATTTAATGTTATAATCATTATTTAAGTAATATAAACATATAAAAACTGCCTTTACCTGCTTTATAAAGTTTTCGTTACTTGATGCCATAATACAAACAAGTCACCTTGCACTTTATGAAACATATATACAAAAATCTCCCGCTTCCATAGATGCCACATATACAACCCTTACGACATTTTACTACAGAAATGTTTTTCTTTCGACTCTATTAATTATTCGTATTCGTTATATTGATAATATTTAGGGATTTTATATATGTATCTACACGAAAATTAAGATAATTTCTTTCAAAAGTAGAGTCTATTTTATTAGAAGAATCCGACAACACTGGCAATCACATGGTGAATCCCACAATCGTGATTGTATTACTGCCAACCCTAAGAAAAAATTGACTTTGTACGGTTTAGTTAAACTGAACTAAAACTTCAATTGAAAAACACACAAATTTAAACTGCAGTTTAAACTTCAGTTTTTCGTTTAACTAAACTGTGGTTTAAACTAATATTGAAAAACTGGGCCTTAAAATTCCACTTAAAGGTCAAGTTCACGATACCACGCCGCCGTATCATAAAACTATAAAAAACTTTATGAGGGTTCATGTGCTCTTCTATTTATTAACCAGGGGCACATCGTCGTTTTTGGGCTAATAATTTCTCGAAAACTAAAGTAGAAAGAATTTTTTCCTATAATCTCGGACATCGCTTAAAAGTTCAAGTCAACCTAAGACTAGTAAGACTGATCAAACAAGAAACTGTAACACCGAGAACGGATCAAGAATAATAATCTGCAAAGAAATTAATGAATCTTCACTAAATAAATGAAAACCAATTAAAGTTGTGGCGAATGAAAACCAAATATCAGATTTCCTTTTTTAAACAAAATAATTTGAGATCTAAACTATTATTAGACTTGTGTAGGTATGTATTTGTAAGCTTGTATAAAAGCATTCGTCATCATTGCATGCTCCGAAGGCTCGATTTAGGTATAGTGTGTATTTAAAGTAGCGAAGCTCATGCGATTCTGGCTATCTCATTTATCGATTGATGGCCCCCCCAAAACGTTTCGCAATAAGCTCGGCGCTCCGATGATTCCGCATACCCTCGATAGAAGATAAAAAATGACCATCTTTTCGGGCGAGATTTTCTAGAAGATAGCAATGTTGAAAACAGAAAGGAGCCGGGCGGCTATAAATCTGCGGTACCTTGATGGTGTGGTGGTCATGCAAAACAGAACGCGAACGGAAAAATCCGGCTTTAGATGCAAATTTGAAAGTGAACAGCTTGTTACAAAACAACACAGCCGGAATAAAATTTCTAAGAAATTTGATGCAAATTACGTCAGGATGATGAAAGTTTATGTTTCCGTTCGTTCATTTATTTGTACGTGTTCGAAAGAAAAAAATTACTTCTTTTCTGTTGTTGGAAATTTAAATGTAAAACGCACAACAGGTGATTGACGTAAATACAAGGTCTGTACATTATTATTAAAACAGATAAATGCTTTAGGAGTAATTTAATAAGTAGCACGCGATCGAAAATAAAATGAATCAGAATAGACCATGAATATTGGGAAAAAAAATTGGATAATATTGTTTGTCGAATTTATTTAATTGCTGCATTTTAATTGTTTCGAGTTGGACCATTTTGTTGAAAGTTATTTCAGAAATAGTGAAAAACTGGATCACGTCCTAGTTTGAATCATCTCGTGGTATTTTGCTTCTAGGTATTTACAAGTTGTTCTAAATAAGTTCTGCTTCGATCACATAAAATCTGCTTCCATTTTATTTATAAGGTTCAATCAAAATAAATTTTAAGATGAACTATGGAGGCAAATTAAAAGATCATTATCAAAAAAGAATAGTCACCGTTGGTTGGCCTTCGAATTCAATGAGATGAATTCGGCTATCCGAAAAAAAAAATCACTTACATTACGTCAACAATCGCACATACTCTTATTGACAACAACACTAATAGCAATCATTACGACTGAGGTCAGTCTAAAATAGCCCATCCGCTTCCCAATGGTGGCGACAGTTTTGCGCAGTACGCCTCATTTTTGTCAGTCGAATCATACAATTTTGCATTCATGTTCTCATCAGACGTGTGCGATAAGATATGGAAAAAAAATAGCATTTACTTGAACAATAAGGTTTCGTGACGGTGGGCAAAATTGAGCCATGATTACACCATTGGTATTTGGCTGGCTTTAGCTGATTACTTAATAAGTGAAGATAAGCGCAAGCGTTTCTCCTAGAGAGTCACATTTTTCGAATTAATAAAACAAGTCTGAGAATTAATTAATTAGAGTTTGTTGATAGCAGAAAGATTACAGCAAAAATTTCGATTGTGAATAATTTTAATAAAAAAAAAACTTTTGGCGAAATGTTAGGTTGATAAAAAGGAAACTGGGGGCTGAAATCTTTCAAGTATAATGACGTGAAGTCACCTTCCATTAAACAAGCAAATATCGTGCTTTCAAAAATTCTCGAGTCGCACGTCACCTTTCTTAGGAAATTTGTTGTTTGACGTAGTTTAACGACACTATAAGATATTTGCGTAACAACAAAAAAAGCTTTTGATTAAAAATTTTTTTGGTGACAAACTTATCTATTGCCATAAGTCTAAGTTTGGGTGCCTAATTTGGGTGATCACGTGGGACTTGGGACAAGTTTGAAAACACTGTATAAAACCACACTTCGTTTACCAAACAGATTATAATAAACACGTGCCCGACACGCAATGTCCACGTGATTATGTGCACCGTCGTAGGCAAAAGCATTTTATCGAATGCCACCCCATTTCTTTCAACCAATGGGAATTCTAGTTTGAACTTGCACGTGGATGTCACGTGCTTTTATTAGTATTATATGTTCGGTAAACGGAGTAAGATTCTTGCAGTTCTTCTTTCCATCTGTAATAATTATATTTTTCCTTGAGTTTTGCCTTCATTGCAATCAACTAAGAACCATTTCTTCCAAAAAGAACAAACTTATCAATTTATGTTTGCTTTTTCCTTCCGAATTTGATGCAAGTAAAGTTCTTAATTCTTAGTTATTTACTTAACTATTAAATTTCCATGAGTTAAAAAAACCCCAAAGGTTTTGTTGGGTTTTTCGAAAACTTACTGTAAATGAAACACAAATTCCGGGCACTCAAAGACAATATTAGTTACCGGATTTCCCACGCCATAAATCCTTCCAGATGATCCTTCAGATTATTTTGAACATTAATAATCGACAACACAAAATTATCTAAACTGAAAAACAAATCTAAGTTGGAAAAAACTGTTGTATAGGTATTTTTGACTGACCCGCTCAGTTGACCTTGAATAACTGTAATCATAATTAATTACTGGTGCCGTAAATTAGAAGTGGAAAAAAATTCGTAAACAACTTACTATTTCGTGATCTGGCCATATCACAACCGTTTTTATTTAATTTTTGAATATACTCATCGCCTGATCATCAAAGACAAATCAAATTTTATTTACTTTACATTGACGTGAGAAACGAACCCGTCCACCATAAGGTTGGTGATAGCTGCGTGAACTATTTTCATTCTGAGGGAAGACAATGAAGGGAATAAGCCTACAACATGTAGAATAGTAAAATCTAAGTATCTTGAAATGGTATTTAGCAGTGAAGCAAGTATAAGAGACGAATTGAACGAGATAATAACAAAAACTGTTTAATTCCAGAAAGAATAGCATACTAGGGATCAAAGGGATACCGGAAAAGATAAAAATTGAAGTAATAATAAAATAAGGAAGTGAATTATAGAATATAACAGAAAGATAAAAAGGAACCTGATGAGTATAGAAACGAGGTTTTTAAGAAAAATAAAATACAAGTCGAAAAAATGAAAAACGAGGTTCATAAGCTGGGATAGCTGTGAAACAGAAGCAACTAAGATGGTTAGAACACATACAAAGGATGAGAGACGAACGGCTAGTAAAAAGGCTGCATGAAGCTAGAGAAACTGAAAAGGAGATACAAAAAGCTGTACAAAAAAAAGAATAATATAGACGGAAATTCACAACTCAACATATGGAAAATGACCGAATGGCAGATGAGTTTTCCGATTAAGTAAACAAATATTAAAACTAAAATCTCATATTAATGTATTACTTCCCCTATTTATAAAAGATAATCATATCTGATGGTATCTACGTAGAGAAACATAAAAAAAACTTTTCACTTTCTTTTAATTTTCGAAAGAGATTGTTTACAATTTCATAACTTTTTTTTTTCATCCTCGCAACATTCAAATTCTATTCATTTTCCCCCTCCTTGTTGTATTTCTATTGAAATAACAAACAAGTAGCAACATTTTGCTGTAAGTTCACGATTTTAACAAACGTGGATTTACCATTCAAAATTAAAATCTGCTTAGAAAGTCAAATGTTGTATGTTTCCTAAGCGTTCGTCTCGGTTTTAACCCCAAATTCTGAAACATCACTCATACTCAACTCACACTCAAATTGAACGCTTTCATTTTCATTTTAATGATTTTTTGGCTTTCTATCTACTGATGATCAAAATACCATATACTTGATTATCTACTAAAAGTATTTCTGAATTTCAAATAACGTCAAACGTCGAGTTTGCGTGCGAGTTGGGTATAAGTGATGTATCAGAATTTGGCCCTTAGTATGCTTTCGTATTTTGGACAGTTTTTGACAATTATAATTTTAAAGTCGTGCGCTCCAATATAATTTGACACAAGCCATGGGGCGTCGGCTATTATCCTAAGTACCTTTATCTGGAATATTTCCAGAAATTTTGTTGCTAGACCTTGCTGGAGAGCCCCATAGTTGGATACCTTAATTCTAGGTCAATCAGCTTCGCTATCCAATGGTAATTTTGATCGACCCTAATTATCTAGTATAGTCTCCCCATAGCCCCATAGATAGATACCTTAATTCTAAGTAGGTTTCAGGATAGCCTAATCAATCAGCTTCGCTATCCAATGGTAATTTTGATCGATCCTGATTATCTAGTACAGTCTCCCCATAGCCCCATAGATGAATATCTTAATTCTAGGTAGGTTTCAAGATAGCTTTATTAGCTTCGCTATCCAATGGTAATTTTGATCGACCCTGATTATCTAGTACACTCCCCCCATAGTTGGACACCTTAATTCTAAGTAGGTTTCAGGATGGCCTAATCAATCAGCTTCGCTATCCAATGGTAATTTTGATCGACCTAGATTATCTAGTACAGTCTGTGTCCTAGGTCATAAATCTTTTAGCTTGGAGAATGTCTTTTCCAAGTCCGTCAGCAATCGAGATGCATTCCTAAGTTAGTTCAAGGTAATATCTGGCAACTTAAAAAAATAATAATAAAAAAAAAGAACAGTAACAAAGATGCAACTACACGCATTTATTCAGTTCTCTTTCATTACCTTGAGGTCAGTAAAGCTTTTTGACTAATTTTATAGCTTTTTTTTCATATTTTATGTTACATTATTGTTATTGGAATAAATAATAACTAAAGACAATCTTGGTTTCCGGGTTGGGAACCAAGATTGTGATGGACAACGGCCACGGAAGCTAAAGAGTTTCCAAATAATTTTTCATAAAGTCACGCAACTTTGTCCCAATTAACTCCAAAATATAGATTATAGATCAAAAGAATCGTTGATAAACAACGAAGAAACAGGCTTTAAAAGTTGTCTCGTTTTAAGCAGGAACGACTCGCTTGTGACGTCACTTTTTCACTTAGCTGATCGCGGCTACTCTGTTACACAGCTACATAAAGTTAACATTAATTTCATTTGACACGTGTTTTACATTATTTGTTGTTTATTAGCTGTGTATTTGCATTAAAATAGAATTAAGATTTGCAAAGGGTCAATGTGACAATTTGCAGAATAGGAGAAATGACGTCACGCCGCCGATTGGAAACTATTGTCATAAAACGCAGCTTTGAACTCTTATTCCGTCATATTTTAAGATGTTTTAACAATTCTTTATCAGTCTTATGCCGCTCCCAGACATTTGCGCAAATTCGCAAACCCACAAGTGTAGGAAGGCATTCGCATAGGCATGTACAAATGGTTGAGATTAGTAAAAGCAAATCAGTTTTGCGTGCGCGAACGAAATGAAGGAGTGACTTTAAATCAACTTGCTTTAACTCTATTTTCTCTCTTAAAAAAACAGTGAACTTCTCCATTACGCATTTCTAATCACAAACGAACTCCCTACAATTCCCTAATTATTTTTTTACACCCTGTACATTGCGTACCATGATTGCATTAAATTAATTAAATGTGGATGTTATTGAGCAACATTTGATGATCAATATATACAACTGATTGCAAAAAAAAACGAGTAACTGCATAAAAAATCTTATTTTTCAAACAGATTATATTTGACAACAAGAATTTCAGAGCATTAAAAAAAAATCAAAATTTGCTTTTCGCCAAATTATAATGTTTGGGTAAAGTCCTAGTTGATCAAATTTATCCTAATTTACAAAGAATTAGAACTTGATCGCTTTCGGTTAACTCTGGCATTTTGCTTAAGAGGTTGCCATCAAAAGGGACGACACTGACACGAACGAATTAAACCAGAGAAAAATACGCGATTTTATTTTTGCAATCAACTGCACAAAGGAAAAACCGAGCTACTGTTGTTTTGCATCGAATGATATTTGCTTTTACCAACGTCATATAAAATGTTAGCACGATAATGTACAAAAAAAAAAAAATGAGTGTAATGATTAAATTGGATGCAGTCATCACAAGCAGTCATAGCTGATGTTTCACTATGACAGTGCACATGCGATAGTAGGTTTGGCATTAATTAAAAGATTAGAAATAACAAATATTTACTTATTTAGAATCACAAAAAGAAAATTCGCCTCGTCTTGCAAGTGAATTACAGGAAAATTTTATTTTGTTTTGTTACGTGTCGGTTGGTGAAATTGGTTGGCGCTTAAAATAATTCCAAACGTCAATTTGGAGGTTAAATTTATAATTTGAGGCGCCGTTAATGTCAAATAAATGTCACTTTGGAGGTTATTTTCTGTGATTTGACATGTCAACGCTTATTTTCGCCAACCTAACAAAGTTTAGAAATCATGAAACCCAAATGAGTTTCAATAGAAAAACAAAAAAAATAGAAAGAAAAGCAAGATATTTATATAATAACAGGACGCACTGTATGTATTAAAATCTCACTTCATTTCTGGGTTACCAGTGTACGAAGTGACACCATTATTAATTTAACAAAGACATTAATATTCAGTCGTCGACGTGGTTTTAGTTTCATTAGTCGCCATTTAGCGTTCTATTATTGTGCCACGCCAGTTCTTACAAACTTTTACAGCGAATTTATTGCGTCACGTACTTACTTCATTATCATTTACACCGCCATGTCGTAGTAAAGATTGTAATAGATATTATTTTTAGTTGATATTCTTTGCATATTTACGGTCCTAAATTCAATTTGATATGCTTCCTATTTTATCGGCAAAAATAATAAATACATCCATTTATTAAAACATTCACACGTACAAATTTTTGGGATAAATTGTTATCCTCTTAACTCCTATCCAAGAATGGAAATGCTTGACACTTTTTGGATAATACTAACTCCTTTAGGGATGCAAACTACTATCTCAGAAATTAAGTCTCTCTCTTTTTCTATATAGAGGAGAGGAGGGTATTATGGAATCTTCAGGAAATATGGAATACCGAGGTTTAGGCTCTGTTTGGTATTTGCTATCACGTGGGCATACCATGAACTACTCAAGAAAGACTCCCATGATGCAGTGCAGTAAGATTTGACCGCTTATTGCTGTCGTACTACTCGCTAGAGAACAAAGTGTGTTTTGTGATTTTCAAGAGTTTTTGCAGGTAACTTGAATATTGATGTTAAGCATAATATACACTAAAAGAATTGCAGTTTGTTATACTGTGGTCGATTTTTAGCTGATAATCAGTTTAAAGGTTCATTTTCCAAGATGGCGTGTCGGTATTATGGAATACTGATGTATCATCTGTAATGGATTTCATGCCATCAACTGAAGAACCGAAAAACAAAGAGGCTGAATGTATCTTCTGTAACGAAAAATTCTCCGAAGATCAACGAGGGGAAATTTGGATTCAATGTTTCAGCTGACTGTACCTTGACTGTACCGGAGGAGAGAAAGAAGATTATATCTGTGACTTTTGTAAATAGACTCGAGGCTGAATCGAGTTGCACATAATCTTAAAAATATGGTTTTTATAGTTAAAAATAACTATGTTTTATGAAGTCTAATTAGATTTTCAATGGTTTAAATCATCTATTTCATATTAACCGACTATTTTATATTAGGTTTGTTTGCGGAGCAGTTCTGGATTAGTTCGGAACTGTTAAAATCAAATGCCCAGCAATGTAATGCTTGGTTTTAACGATGCTTTCAAGCGTACATCTTTCATGAATGCATGGATTTGACGATTCTGAACTAGTGCGGGACTGCTCCGCGAACAAAGCTACTAACCTTCATTTGTAATTCTTTCTAAATAAATTTTTCTTTTATAGAAACAAAATAAATAATATTTTTTTTACAAGTGACAGTTCATTACAATTAGTTATAGTACGTACTCGTGATATTTTGGGGGATTTTTATTCAATAATCAGTAAAGTTATTTTTAGAAATATAAATGGTATTCCATAATACCCTCCTCTCCTCTAATATTAAATCCTTGAAAGCAGAGTTGCGACGATTTAAATCAACTGATTTTTTCTAAATTTAAATCATGATTTAAATCAAATCGTGTAAAAAACTGATAATCTAAATAAATCAAACTTCAGAAAATTCAAATAAAAAGAACAATTTATTTAATGTTAGATTATCTACATATCTAAAGCTACCTGCTTAAAAAGAATATGTAGGTAAACTAAACTTAAATTTAAAAAGAAAATAAAACATGGTTCAGGTACTTAAAAAGAGATATTTTAAGTTAATTTTTTAATTATAGTGTTTATAAAGAAAAACTAATTTAGCAGCTTTTTCAGTCCCTAAGCGATTACTAATTTTAGAATGAACTAAACCAAATGTTGAAAATATCCTTTCAATGGAGGCTGAAGAAGCTGCAGCAGATAATAATTGTTTGATAATCGGGAATAACTTATCAATAACTTCAATATTCCGTTAAGATTTCCAACATTCCAATGGTTTGTGCTTTTAAGAATTTCTTCGTGAAACATTATTTCGACAAATGGCTCGGATTTAGCCAGAAATTTAATAATCAATGGTAGTAAACCAGTGTTGGGGTATAAATCATTTGCAGCAATTAAAGCACAATTTTTCTCACTTTCTGTTAATGGTTTAAAAAATGTAATAGAGATAGAAACAATTTAAATTGAAAGGCAAGTCCATACACGCGATATTTTCTCATCCTTTTTTTCCTCACACTAGAAAAAAGCGAGTTATTTTTAAATCAAGTGAAGTTTTTAAATAAATAAAGCCGGCGAACAACACACAGGACCGAGAGACGAAAGCCGCTAGGCTACTCCTGCTTTGTGGAATACTCCACGTCACGGATCAATAACATGCTTGTGCCATTTCAGGATACTATACTGACGTAGAACGAAATGTGAAATAATGACCAATAGCCGCCATTCATGCCGGAGATTGTTCATGAATTTACTTGAGCTTTCCTCTGCTAGTCTGACTTCAACTGATTGTGGAACTTTAATATCGTTTTAGCTTTCAGGGAAGTTAAACTACAATTCGATCTTGAATGAATGTAGAGTTATTCGAACCATTATGGAGGAAACCAAATGCCTACAATTTCGCACGTGGCCACCCAATTTTTTTAAATAAAATAGCCCAGCTACAATAATAGGATAATTTTATCAGAAATTATTTAAAAACACAGTTTTTTTTAACGTAAAAGTAGAATAAAAGTTTGAGTTAAAATGTGAAGTGTCTCAAATTATTAAAAAAAAAAACAATTAATTATTTCTCATGTAGTAAAGGTCACATTACTAAATGGCTAAACGCAAATATGGGAAATATACTCCTGAAGTTAAAAAACATATAAAACTGAGATAAAGTACAAATGCAAATATGAACGTAAGTGCCCCCCCCCCCTCCAATGCTTAGAAATAATTCACAAATGTAAGTTTTTAACGAAATATGCTTTAGAATGCTAAAAGGGAACGGTGCTTTCATTCATGATGTCTGGTTAATTAAATTAATTAATTAATTTTTATCAGGTTGCGTGGCTATTTTAGACATGATTCATTACGATCGGGCATTTATAAATAATTTCTTGGCCCACAATATCACGTCATGTGCTGAAGAAATAATTACATAAGGCCATGGTCATGGAAAGTAAAAGTCATATTTACTGCAAGCTTTAGAATTCATTAACTGTCATCATCACTAACGTTATTTTGAAAATCTTTTGGTAGATTTTTCGTCGTGGGTCTTCTTCATTTTGGGCTTTCCACCCAGCGTCGTAAACTTTTCTACCGAGTAAAGCCCAAAAGTCTTCTATAGGACGGGTCTGGGGAACTTCAGAGTACCCCTCTGGGTACACATGGAATATTTTGCTGCCTTAACCAATCTTGGGTTATTCTTGCATAATGGCATGTTGCCAGATCCGGCCAGAACATATATTATCACGAACATGATGTGTTTGAATGAAATTTACCAATTTAGACATCTTCTAATAGAAATGTCTGCATTTACAGCTTCACCTCTTTCTCGCCCAAAATAAGGTCTTGAAATACCAGCGTACCATACTAGTATCGCTTTTTTCTTATATCTTACATCATTAGGAACGTCCTCAATGTTGTCTGCATAAAAGCCTTCACTTCCTTTTATTTCCGAGTGAGTTGGATAAAGTAAAATATTTTTCGTCGTCCAAAATTAACGTGGCATTGTCTCTGAAACGTACTCGTCTTGAATTCCTGCAGCACCTTGGAATCCCTTCTAACTGAGCAGGCGTGTATTTTGGACACTTTTATCGCTTTCTAAATTTCTAATGATTTCTGTCAATTTCCCTCTTGATTGTCATATGAGATACGTGAAATCTTCGGCCTAATCTTCTCGTTGAAACTCCTCTTCTATTTTTTGCAGATTCAATGAAGTTCTGAAGCCTTTGATGATTCAAAACTCGAGGGAAGATTTATGCATGCTAAACCTTCCTCACATTCCCTAATGACTCGGTAAATTGTTGTATTATGAATATTTGGTTTCTATAAATGGCGACGATATTACGTTTGGGCGTTTGGCCAACCAAATAAATACCTTTCCTCAATTCTAGTTTGTACGGCATTTTGTACAACTTTTTGAACACAAATGTATTGTCAAACTGTAAAAGAAACTCGTCGGATACCTCAAAACTTTTGTTGCATACGTTAGGATGTTGGCATTTACTGACACCGCATTTAAAAGTAAAGCATACTTAACTCCGTTTATACTAAAATTGGAGTGTACCTTTGAGGTACAGATTTAGTGTCAAATTTATATTCCTGTAATATTTTTTTTAAATCAATGTCTTTATGTGTCCCTTTACTATTGACATTTATCAATAATATATTAGAAAGTAGGTAATTAATTAGTACCATGAGGTTTTTTTGAAAACACGCTAGAATCTCCAAACGTATCTCTTAAGTAAATTTAATTATGACAATTAAATCCAGGTTTATCAAAGAACAAACGTTAAGATATTTTAAAATTGCGACCAGGCTTTCTAACGAACAAAAGTCGCATGCGATTATGTTTTGCCAGTGAAGGACAACATTTCGAACAATTATTTTGACGTTTGTGTTAAAGGTAATCTTGTCTAAGACATAAGTTTGTACACTTTTCGTGACCCTCTTTGGCTTGATCTCATTTAATAAGTTCTAGTTTAAGTTTTTACATCATCAAATCATTTTCACAACCAGTTTTTAATGTCATTCCAGAATAAATATTTAGTTTTGACAACAAAGTCTCAAAAGATGTTCGTAAATCTTTTTGGTAATTTTGTTTTCAATTGCCTTTTGTTTCACACATAGTTCAGCAACGTTTAAAAAGTTGATCGTCGTTTGTTATTTAAGAGTCCGATTAGGATTAGTGAAGAACAGAACGACTTTTTGTTCCAAATTTATTTCGTTTTCGATTGTTGCTTTTTCTTCGAAAATCGTTCTTTATTTTATTTTTTTTTAATGTGATCAGAAAAGGTTGATTGTCTTTTGTTATTCCGGAACTCAAAATATTTTTAAAAAATCGTCGTTTAGAAAAAAATTGGTCGTATATTAGCGTTCAAGAATTCAGGGAACGTCAGCGTCATTTTTCTTTCAATTCGATTTTGTTTTTGTTTCGCACATTTGTTCAGCAACGTTCAGAAAGTTGATCGTCGCTTGTCCAATTAAAATTTCTGCTGAACAGAAATTACTTTTTGTTTCGATTGTCGCTTTTTATTTAAAAATCTATCGCCTTTATTTTTTAAATTGTGCTTATTTGTTCAGAAAAGGTTATTGAAAAACACAGAACGTTCAAAATTTATTTTTTTTTGTTTTCAATTGTTTTTCGTGACTTTGAAAATCGACAGTCTTTTGTTCCACACGTTGTTCAATAATGTTCGAAAATTTAAATTTCTGTTCAATAATTCATCAATTCACATGACCTTTCTATTTCAAGCGTTTATTTTCAATATAGCTTTTTTGAAAGTCGACAAATGTGATCGTCTTTTGTTGATCAAGAATTCAGTGAACGTCTGGCGTCGTTTTTTTTTTTCAAATCCATATTGTTTTTATTATTTTTGTTTAGATCGTCGTTCGGTGCGTTCAAAAATCGACGGTCTTATGTTTCACGCATTGTTCACCGACGTTCAAGAAATTCATCGTCAGATTATTTTGTTTTCTTTAATAATTTTTGTTGTTGTTTAGAATTGGTAGTTTAAGAAACGTGATCCGCGTTATTCAACGGTGTTCAAAAAGTTCATGATCACCATCTGGTATTTAAAGATCTAATTCAACTTTCTGTTCAATAATTTATCGAATCACGTGACAATTTAATTTCAGGTTTTTGTTTTCAATTTTTGAGAATCGATAAATGTGTTCAAAATATGTTCAAAAAGTTGATTGTCTTTAGTTGTTCAAGAATTCAGTGAACATCCCACGTCACATTTCCTTCAAATTTATTTTGTTTATGTTATTTTTGTTTTCGATCATTTTCTTTTCAAAAGTCGTCGGTCATTTGTTTTACGCGTTATTCAACAACGTTCAAAAAGTAATGTGACCATTCGTTTGGAAAATGTCGTCGTTTGTTATTCAAGAATTCAAAATATTTTCAAGAAAATTAGTTTTTTTTTTAGTTAATTTTTTTTTTAATTGCCGCTCATGCTTTACAAAAGACGATGATCTTTTATTTCAAGTACTGTCCAACGATGATCAAAACCTTGATCGTCATTTGTTGTTTAAAAGTCCAATTATAATCTGTGATTTTTTTCCAAATTGTTATTTCAATTTATTTCGTTTTCAATGATCATTTGTTTTCTTTCTTAGGATTGGTAGCTTTAAGAACATTATCCGCGTTGTCCAGAGGTGATCGTCGTTTGTTGTTTAACAGTCCAATTAGGATTTCTGTTGAAAAATAAATTCGTCTCACGCGACTTTTTCTTTCAAAACTTGGTTTGTTTTCGACTGTCGCTTTTTATTTGAAAATCAACCGTCTTTAGTTTTTTTAAACGCGATCGTTTGTTCACACAAGATTAGAAGAAAGCTGATCGTCGTTTGTTATTCAAGAACTCGGAATGTTTTAAAAAAATCGCCGCTTAAAATTCATTCCGTTTTCAAATTTATTTTTTTTTCTCCAATTGATTCGAAATGCTTCACAAAAATCCATGCTCGTTTGTTTCACACGGTGGTGTCGTTCAATACTGTTCAAAAAATTGATCGTCATTTAATGTTTAAGAATCCAGTTGTAATTAGTGATAATTTTTTCTAAATTCTTATTTCAAACTTATTTTGTTTTCGGTGATTAATTGTCTAGAAAAATCAACAATAATTTTCGAGGATTTCTTAAAACTTTCTAATGACAAATCGGTGGTAATTTTAAAAGAAACGCGAAATTAAAAAGGGTAGTTAAATTAAAAAAGAAAAACTGCATTCAATTATAAATTGATCACTCCTCATCAATGATTGAAGGTTCATAATAAATACATGACAATAGCAACAGTTCGAAAAATAAGAAGCCAATTAAAAGTTTCATCTCAAAATGCTAGCAAAACGTGTTTCTTCGATTAAAAGAGATTTTTATAATTTTTAAGTAACAAATTAGAAGAGGTGCAATCATACATTGTTGTTATTCCTCATCAGCAATTGAAGTTTCATAATAATGTACACGTAACATACGAGGGTAACGCTGAATTTATTGAGAAGAAGAGAATCTAGTGGGGCATACAGTGTTATTTAGAGCAACTCTTTATCTGTCGTTTGAAGTATAATTCCGTTTCTTTTAATCTGTAATGTGGACTATTACGACCAAATAATGGATCAATTTTAAGTTGCGTTAGCATTGAAATAATGCCCTAGGGCGTTACTTTAAAATAATTCCCGTTGGACATACGAGGATAAAGCTGAATTATTGAGAATAAGGAAATCGTTCGTTGGGACCCAAGTTACTAGTTTTTTAAAGTGAAATTTCAAGTAAAAAAATGGACTTAACCAGAGAGCATTTTCGAATCATCATTTATTATGATTTTAAAAAAGATTTGAGCGCTTATGATTGCAGAAAGAGTTTAGATTCGGCTTTTAGTGAACAAGCACCTTCCTTGGCTACAATTTATCGATGGTGTAAGGAATTTGAACGCGAAAGGAATTCTGTTCAGCACCAAAAAGGAGCAAGGGCGTCCTCCTACGGCTGTTACCGACAAAAACGTTGCTGCTGTTAAAAAATTAATTGAAGAGGACAATAAAGCCACTTATCCAGTAATAGAGCATCAACTCAAGGTTGGGTCCTCAGCTGCTAGAACAATCATACTCGATCACCTGCATTTAAAAAAAGTTGTTAGTCGTTTTGTGCCGCATCACCTTTCCGACTTCCAAAAAGCAGTGCTGTAAGAATTTGCTATGAAACTTTAAATTTCTTAAATAATGGCGGACATTAAATTTTTTCCAAAATAGTGACAGGTGACGGAACTTACATTCCCTTTTTTCGACGTACCTATCCGCCAAGAGAGTCGCGTATGGATTCATGAAGATGAGGAAACTCCAACAATGACCAAGAAGCAGCGAGCTATGAAAAAAGTTATGTATGCGGTATTTTCAGTAAAGACAATAAGCTAGATGGACAAAAGACGGTTACAGCTAAATGGTACACTGAAAAATGTTTGCCTGAAGTGTTCAGTAGAGTTCCAGACAAGCTGCACCATAATAATCCAACGTCCATACGTCAGCTCTAACTATCCAGTTTTTGGCTGAAAAAAATATAAAAGTAATAGAACATCCACCGTATTCCCCTGATTTAGCGATTTTTGGCTATTTTTTGGGCTTAAAAGGAGTTTTTGTCAGAAGAAGAAGTTCACGCTTATTTTGAAGGTATACTGAAAGATGATTGGTTGGGGAGCTTTTGAACAGTGGAAAGAAAGAATGGTCAAATGTATCATTGCTGAAGGGAATTACTTCGAGCACATTTAAAATAAAATCCTAGAAAATATTAACCGCGTTTTTTATTCTCAATAAACTCAGCTTGACCCTCGTATTAAGGCAAGCTGAAGAAGATAGTAACAGTTCGAGACCGGTAGTTAAACAAAACTAAGAAAGTAAGAGATTTCTTCAAGTTTCATTTAAGTTGAAAAGAGATACGTAACTGTAAGTTTAAGTTAAACAAGTAACGAGTATAACTTCCAATTAGTTATTAGAGGTGCTTACACAAGATTAATTAATTAAAATAGATACAATAATGAATTTGTTAATTATAAAAGGTATGTTAGTTACACTTGGGGCAAAATCAGGATTTGCAGCTGCGTTAAGTCCTATTAAGTTAGTAGTGACCTTCATATGGAATGACGTTCAAGACACAACGAACACGTGAAGTAAACGTCGCTGGTGATGTCATTACATAATACAGTTATCTCTATTAAAAAAATGTCAAAACTAAATGCATTCGCTAATTTAAGAGTTTATTAAAAGTAAGGTAACTACTTGATTTTTGCGACAAACAAATTAAAGCACAGACTGATTAGAAATTAAGAAGGCATCGGTAGCAAAAGCTCTAAATAATTTGAAAGCTCCTTCGCGGCTCGACAATCAATAATTTATTAAAGCAAGCAACGTTGCCGTTTTGTCATTTCAACTAAACAAAATCGTAAGCCGAAAATATCGGTCAAGCGTGTTTGTCTATTTTAGAAATACTAATAAAAAAAAAATCGATTTAAGTTCTGTGGGTAACGTCTAAATAATTGTTTAAGTCTCTTTCTACTCTAATGAAATTAGCAACTCTTCCAATATTTACAACGCAATATTCAACATTACATCATCAATTTTAAAATACGATCCGCAGATTATTGTATTATCTTAATACTTTATATACAGCGTAATTATTCCACCTACTTTTATTTGCGAATAGCAAATCCGAACGATTTGATTAGTTAGAAAACGAAAATGAAATCAAGTTCGTGGTGCTTAAAGGCAAAGCTTTTAAGTATCATTTTTGCTATGTATATATTTTTAAACCTACTTAAACCGGAGGACATGTCGCCGTCTATTGTTTATATAAGTACACTCTGGAATTGATCGACGAATACGTAACACACGTTTTATGACCGAGCTTAAAGCAAGTAAGTGCGATATTAATAGGGCTAAGTTTAATAGGTGAGTTGGGCAGGTCCGACCTAAAATTCAACATGACCGACATAGGTACACCCTAAGTCATTCATTCCCAACTGAGAATATTTAGGTATCAGGTGACCAAAGCATGTGATTTACTCTAGCTGATTATAGTTGAAATCGATTCATTTTTATAAGCGGAAATGAATACCATCTGCTTTGTTGGAATGAAACGTAAAAAAAAAAGGTAGGTACTTACCAGAAGCGTATAAAACCGATGAGAAAATATAACTTCTAATAGTAATAAAAATAAACAAACTATACAATATTATATTTATATAAAAGTAGAAAAATATAAAAGTGTTGGACTAGCAGAGGTTCACTTTATTTTACACTCACGTTCGCGCTCAGCGCAGCACAGTGACGCTGAGATCGAGCGCCGTCGATATATAACTCGGTCTGCGATCCTATCTTGACGTCAGAAGTGACGTCACGGTGATCGTTACCTCGGTAACCGTTTGTTTAGATCGCACGCCCGGTTCTTTATTGCGTCACTGGTGCACCGATTCTACCCCGGGAGACCTATTTATACACACCCGTTCACTAATTTTTTCCCTAAAGGGGAATTCGCGAATATAAAGCGGATGATTTCCGATCGCTCTTAAAATACTTCATACACACTTCTCCTAAAAAGAGGAAGATCAGAAGTTGGGTTTGAAATTCAACAAAAGAAGTGGAAAGTTCGGTGTCATAAATGGAAACGGACTTGAATTTATCCTTCCCTAGAAATAAAAGAGTAAGAGAATGGATGTCACAGCTTACGGGAAAATTCTACACGTACAGGGTGTTTCCAAAATAAGTGCAGAAATTTTAACCACGGTATCCTGATAGCACAGACAACACGAAAAAATACAAAAAAAAATCGTATAACAAAAAGAAAATTCCTTTATCCGTCCCATATTCGGCGCTCATGAAAAAAAAACTTACGGAACCTGCTTCGCTGATCGCAGGCAGTAAACATCAAGGGAATGACTAATATGCAAAGCACACTCTCCAAATATCATCTGTGTGGACGATCACTTTCAAACAAACGTTCACTACCGGCATTTAGAAATATTTATAACAATTGTTCAAAGTGGCGTCCATCATCGGCGACACAAAAGCGAGCTCGGCGAAGAAACGATTCTTGTATTCGTGTTAGCATGTCAGGTTTAGCGCGAATACTGTCACACAGTGTTGCCGAGTACTTATGAAAACTTGGACAAAATTATTTAAAGGTTTTTTTTGTTGAAAATAGTTAGAACGCATTGAAAAATATACGAAAAACGTAAATTTGTAGTTTTAGGTACTTTGCAACGATATAATAGCCAGAATTTATTGGATTATAAACGACAAAAAACTTCAGCTAATATTTGAACAAATAAATGTTAATTGTATCTTATTTATATCTTTTAGAATTATTAGTGTTCGCTATTGTTACTATTCTCTGATTCCATGCTCGTATTTGATCGATCAGACCCAGGAAATTCAACTGGAATCAACATCTCAATTATCCCAGGAAGAAGTTGTTTATTTTTTTTTACAGGAGGTTTGCGTAGACTTGAAATAAAGGGATCAGACGTTACAAAATATGTCCCTTATATTTGCTTCTCGTGAGCACTTCCTAGAGTAAGATTCACGGTAACGTTTAATGTCTTTATTTCTCGCTTCCTGAGCCTCCTCACTTAATAATCCTATCGGCAATAAGGCATGAGAAAGAATTACAGATGAATGAATTAGAATTTTATGTACCGACGTTGGCATTTAGTACCAAGGGTACAATTTTATAAACAATACTCCTGTTTTAAACAATGTTTTTCCATTTTCTTTATATCAATATCGTGATTGCAAGACAGGGTCTGTATTAGAATAACGTGAAAACGATGAATTAAACTCTTGTTAACTCCTGTTATATTGGTAGATACCTCTAGGTTTTCGAAAAAACGCCTAGCGGTATTACCGTCGTTGGAACTTCCATAGCCAGGCTTCGGACGATCAATAATTAAACCTAATTTATGATTTGTTTAGCGTCTTCAACCTTAGCTTTATCTTCGGGTTTTGTTATTCGCCATTTGGCCACCGGTAATTTGTAACTAATATGAATTAGACATTCGAACATCCTGATCTAAGCGTGAAGAAGTGATAAACCAAAGCGAAAATTCTCCATTTCTAGTGCCATCTATGCCCCATTTTGCATATAACTTCAAATTATTTACATTATTTGCTAGAACTAACACACTAACAATAGTTTTTGTTAGCCTTATACACGTATGACTCAATAAATCTTGCAAATTAATAGAAACACTTTTATTACATACAAAAAATGTTGCCTCTGGAGGATAGCATTGTTTCTTGGCATCTAGAACTTTTTTGTAAGGCGGGAATTGCAATTTATCCGCTTCTTGCATATTATATTGAACCAGAGTTAACTGAGCATATATCTAAAATTTAAAATAAATAGAACATAAGGTATTTAATGCTTTATTTTACAGATTTTAATAATTCCTACAATAATTTGCTTTACATAATAATAATTCAACAACAGAAAATAGGGAAAAGAAATAATCAGTCACTGCTATAAAAACACTAAACAACTAAATGCTGCTCAAAATTGTTAAGAAACTTACGCCTTCTATCTGAAAACACGTATTTAAATATGGAAGATGATCTTTCAACATCTACAGATGTACAAGGAGCTTTCTGCAAGAATATTAGGAGCCAGATCCAGATCTTCGACAAATTCTCACTTTAAAACGCAGCTAATACTATTTGATCTAGCATAACCAGGGTTTTCCTTGATGACTGTATCAAGTTTTTCAAAAATTTCAGCACCTGCATGGTCCTTTACATTTTTGCGGGACATTATTAAGTATCATTCCCTGCATTTCTGCGTCAGTGATTTCGAAACGAATATAAATTTCCTTTAATAAGTGCTAGGTTCTTGGGAAATTTTTGGAAATTTAAATATGTTTTTACAATTTTCAATTGCACTACTACTTTCAGAAAATTCCAAAACTACACTTTTAATGTTCTCAAAATTATTAGCATAGAAAACAGCTGCTTCCAACCACGTTCCGCATCGAGGTACAACTGGCGCAGTAGGAAAAGGTGTGTTAGGAAGCCTTTCTTTATAAACAGCTACTCTCAAATGTACTTTAAGAATTTTTTTTTTATATTTTTAATTAAGTCGTTTGTTGAAGCAAATTTGTTTCTAATTTCTTCTGCTATACGATTTAGACCATGTACCATACGAGTTACATGAATTAAATTCGGATGAAAAACTTTTAAATTTTGCCCTGCCTTCAACATACAGCTTGAGTGAAGCCAGTAGGTTGGCGACGCGTGCCTCGGATCTATTCGAGGCGACCGGCCTTGTCTTGCATTGGGAAGCGAAACGATGAGCGCGTATTTAATAATTTTATTTTAACTAGGATTTCAATCATTCTTGTTACAATATTGTTATAATTACCACAATACATTTGCATAACGCAATTATTATTGTTTGTAATTAAACAATACTTCCAAAAACATTACAAAAATTAATAAATGAAAACTCTTCTCTGATAATGGTTAAATTAAAAAGAATTCACAACGATAATATAAAAACATGATAAAAGATTCTCTTGTAACAGAAAAACGATTTCTCAAATTGAATGAAAGATTTTATAGAATGAAGATAAAAATAAAATAAACTTAAAGTAATTCTGGTCAAGAAATAATAAATATATTAAATATCTTTCAAAATTTTTATTAATTCTGCGGATGGTTGTAGCAGAAGGAATTGGACGATTTACAAATTTTTCTCTGAATAAATTAATTCGTTAATACCACTTTATAATTTGTACTTTCTCAGGTACACTATAATTCATACTGAATTTTTGTACTGATGAAAAATAAAGAAGAATTAAAATAAATATTATATTATAATAAAAAATATATATTTGTAGCTCAAAAACAACTCTAAAACTGCACGCTTCGAACGGGAGGCGTGAACTGATACATGCTAGAGCAAGAACCCCCTCTACTTCTACACGACTTCGTCCGAATTTACTTCTATCCACCTAGTTGTAAAATTCAACCTGTATAAGGTGCAACATCAGATATCATTAGTAAAACATTTTCAATTGGTATAGCTTCTGGCAAATAAAAATTAGGTAGAGCAGTCTGAATGAAGTGCGTTATAGTCAAGTGGTTGGTTTTTTAAGTTCTTTTGAAAAAATTAAATATGACTTTCCCTCTTCAGTTTCACTCAATACTCCAATTAATAAATGAACAATATAAAGTCCCGAACTGTCAGTAGTTTCATCTACTATAAAGTAGATGTAATTGTTACCAACAGTTTGCCTTATTAAAGACTTTACTTCCGAATAACAAGAATGTACATCTTTCTTTCTTAAAGTACTTTCATCGGCAATATTGAATTTACAATATTTTTGAAGGAATTAAGTTTGAAAATTGGAATAATGTTAGATAAAATTCATGCCCTACATAAGTCTTTATAAAATCATCTTGTTGATTTTTCGAAAGACTATAAGCAATGCTCTGCCTCATAGATTGCTGAGAAAGTGTTGATTTTTTTTGTTTGTTTTTCATTTTTTCCAATGTGTGCGGGTGTTTATACATGCTGATCCACGAGGAATTTTCTTTCACAGGATATCTATATGGACAAAATGTGCATTAAAAAAAATACACATACGGAAGAAAAAAAATGGAAAATTTTAAGAAAGCAAAGCTTATTGTTTTAGCACAAGCTCGACAAAATATTTTATTTCCGTCAAAGCACCCTTGTTTCTCTTGCGCCCGTAGCAAGTGTCACCTTCGCCACACTCTAGTTACCACCCTGGTGTGTCATTTAGAAGGCCGGCCCTTCCTATGTATCTAGATTAAAATTAAATTAAATATGTCTTATTATTTAGGAACCTTGACGGCGATAATAAAGTACATACACATATTGTAATGGTATTTGCACGGAATGTTTTATTATTGCCCCACATTGGGCGCCAATTTATATCATGATATTTGTGGAGAATGTTTCATTCTTGCCCCACCTTGGGCCCCCATTTGTAATAGTATTAAATATTGAGAATATCGTCTCGTACTTTGGGCTGTAATTTATGTAAAAATATGTGGATAAGTGCCCACATATCTTTAGTAGCAATTACCCACATTACATTAATTGGTGGCTAACGTTAGGGCAACATGTTTTAATATTATTATATTTTATTATATTACATAAATGAACAGTATGGTATAATAAAAAAAGAAAATAATTTAATTTCCATTTACATAATGGAAGTGACGTAAGCTACAAAATGAAAAAGTTGTTGAGCATTAAGAAAAGTATCGTAAATTAGAAGTAAAACCTTTTAATAAGTATAACAATGAAATATATATAAACAAACACATTTTTTATACCACGAAAGTTATCTACAGGTAATTTTAAAGGTCGTACAACTTTAATGCGTGCCATTTAATTTGAAAATGAGCGTGGGAAGCATTTCTCTGAATCACTCCTATTTAACTTATGGGACTTTTAATTTAATTAAACACGTGAATCACACTTCCAGGTTACGTAGATCCTCATCAATTTACTTCTTCCTAAATACCTTACGTTTCCAAATATGACAATTACAAAACACTAATGATATACTATTTTTAGGTAATACAATAATTATGTTGTATTACTAAAAAGTAGAGTAGGTATGTCATAATGTATATATAGTTATAGGCTTTTCACTCCTGGTGGATGCTCCTGTCAGTGCTCTTCCCTGCATCTTCTTTTCTTCCTTTCCGCCTTCCCATTTTATAAGTTGTTATGTGTCTTTGCTTTTTCCGTCTCCTTGTAGCAATCTTTCTATCCACTCTAGTCTCTTATTTCAGGATTTCCAATATCGCTTATCACTTGATCTTGCTACTTCAATTAGGATCTTCCTTTTGGTCGTGTTATTTCCGGGATCCACTCAATTACTTTCCTTATTACAGCTATTCTTTTCCTTCTGTGTACATGTCCATACCACTTTAGACTTTACTATGTCTTCCCCTTTCATCTTCTTCGCAATTTCATGGTTCATTTTTTTTCTAAAGTTCGTAGCAATTTTGGCCGCATATGTTACAGCTGGACAGTCTTGATACTCTCATTTAGGTTTGTTCTTTTAAGAATCTGGAATATTTCCAATATGCTCTGTTACCGTTTCTAATTCGTTCTTCTCTGGGTGCCTATTATGACTAAAATCTCCAAATAAAAGGTCCGTTTAACGCCCAGTTGTATATTACTCATTGCTCGCGTTGATGCGTTGTCAACCTCAATCGGTCAATAGGCAAGTATCCAGTGCCGTTAATGGCTATTGATAAATCCGATACTTTTTGGAAAGAGTAATTTCTCCAATGTTTTTTATACTTGGTCTTGTAATTAACATGTATTTGATTTTTACATGGTTTATCTCCAGTCCTCTTTTCCCTGCTGCCATCGTTAATTCTCCTACCAGTTTTTCGAGACTTTGTCGGTTTCTGGCCAATCTAAGTCATCTGCGTAGCCAATAATCTGGGTCATATTCCGTCTATCATTGTTCCAGCTTTTACTTCTCGCGTTGCCCCTTCTATTGCTATATTGATAAGAACGCACCTCGCTGTCTTACTCCTTTCTGTATGTTTATTTCCTTCGTTGGACCTTCCTGCGTTTCTATTGTTGCTTGTGCGTTCTTCATCGTCTTTTATAAGCTTAGGGGGTATTTCCTTATTCTTCATACCTTCTTCTAGTTGATATCTGCTTACACTGTCAAAGGCTTGCGAAAGCCCACATAGATTATATGAAGGTCCATTCAAAACATTCCTGAATCCTTATTGGTATTGGCCTACTTCTGATTCTGTATATTTTTAATTTTCTCTCTAATCAGTGTTGTCAGTACTTTATATACTGTATTCAATAACGTAGGCAATTCATCGAGACCATTTTCTTCCAGATAGCTATTACACTTTTCTGGAATATCTTCTTGAGTCCAGATTTCTTTAATAATTTCGAAAATGTTTTTCAACAGCTTTTCTCCTCCATTTTTTTATTAGTTCACTTGGAGTGCCGTCCTGCTACCTTCTTTTGTTTCATTTTCTTCACTGCTTCCAGATATGCTTCGTACTTGGGTAAGTGAGTTTCAGTGTCTTCGTAGTTCCTTGTCTCTTCATTATTTTCTCTCCTTTCATCATTTCTGAATTGATTTGTGAAATGTAACTCCCATTATCTTTTCTCTATGTTTGATGGAACAGTCGTCCACTATTTTTATTACTTTTTTCTACCTCTTCCATTATTTCGTTTACCCATGGCCTTTCCTTTTTCTTGCAAAGTTTATGAGGAAACTCTTCGTAGTCCTGTAGATCGCATGCTTATCCTTTTCTCAACCAGTTGCCTCGGGCCTGCTTTTGAAATGTATGTACTACTAATTTTAGTAGTTTAAAGGATTTTGATATTTATTATTTAGATGAAATTGATTTCTATGTATTATACGTCAATTTGTTGCACGTATCTTGCGGGAAATACTTACGAGTCATGAAAAAAAAAATTCTTTTTACGCTTTTAGATTACACTATCGCAGTTTGTTTGTTTCTAATCAAGTCATATTTGAAATATTTCTGGTATTTCGCATGAAATATTTTAAACGTATACGTAACCCTCACATTTGAGTATACCGTTGAGTTTGAAAAATTATAACAGGTATTGATTCTCAATTGCAACAAATTACCAAGAAAAAAAATATATATTTCTAAAATTTAGATGGAAAGTTTTGAATACGCCAGACCCATTATTTATCTGCAGGGTGGATCATCGTAAGCAGCTTCAATTGGCAATTTGAAAAGGTTTTGATAAGGATGGACAGCCTTCGATAGTAATATTTAAAATACTGAAACAATAAAATTTTTGAGTCATCAGAGACCACTGCCTACTTCGTTTGCATATCAGTGCCTTTGTATTGTGTATTATCGTTGAATGATTTGATGACAATAATGATATCATTCTTTTTGATGGTTTTTATATTGCCCAGGCATTCCAAAAATGTTAGTAGAGTAAGATTAGTTACAAGAGAAAAATTGTGTAATGACTTGTAATAAGCAAATGCGTAAGAACAAAAGAAAAACCATTATTCATTATCAAAACAATCCGTTTGCCATTGATTTATGTAAAACAGATTGTTAGTAAACCAGCAGTATTTAATTTATTTGAAATCTATTTCAGATTTTTTTGTATGTTGTTGCCAACATTTTACTAGCCGAGTATTATTATTACATTTACCGTAAATCATTGCTTTTATTTTGGCTCTGGCAACAAGTAATTTTTGTGCTTCTAAGAATACGCGCCGGTCAGGGAAGACGCAAAAGCTACCGTCTCAATGAATCACCCAAAATTTAATGCTTGTAAAAGCAGTAGTTTTTCAGGCAGGCATTGTTCCCGGGTGCGGAAAATATAACGGCAATTCTGTCGTCATCAGAGGATAAAAATACGCAAGTATTTGTGAACATATGAGATTAAGAGATCAGCATTAACATGCTGCTCTCTTATAAGAAAATTTAGTAGATGTGCCAAAATACCAAGTTGAGGAATTTGACCAAAAATAATAACCCAATCATTTTAAAAGATTCCTCATAAAGAATAAGTTTATAATTATGTCATATTTCATGTCATAAATAATTAATTTCCTGTTTAAATGGAAAAGAAAATAATCAATTAGAATTCTCTCATACAGTATAGTATATTATGGAATTATAATAAATATTATGAAATATATATAGGGTATTGCGGAATACAAACTATTTATTGAAACCGCCGACCCATGACCTGACCTCTCTGCGACCAACTGCGTCCAAGGTTTCATGAAACATATGTGTGATAAAGTTACATCTTGTTAGGGATTACAATTTACGCCCTTCGTATTAATTTAGTTATAATTAAACAACCGAATTAATTACAAACATGTAATGTAAAGAAGTAATTAGAAAACTGTATAGTGTCAGGTATTATCGTTTCATGTATTGCTATTAGAAATAGATTATTAATTCACGCTTTGACAGGTTATGGGCCTAGCACGCTTCCACTTTGCCTAAGAAGCACGAGAGTTTTATGTCGTGGACAATATCATACCACAAATACCTGTAAGTAGAAATCGTTAAGGTATCTAACGATATTGACAATGGTGGACCATGCTTCAAGCAATACTCCATCAGTACCAGCCGGAAACCGTAGCGTTAGTGTTGAAAAAAATATGAGGCGAGCACCTGGGAGGCCTCGAAAAATCAGGACCGGTTGTCCTGGTCGTTCAGCTAAACAATACAACTCTGTACGAGCAAGAACTGGAAAATGTTAGTGAACTAAGTTATGACTGAAGTAACAAGGTGGGCTGAGGAGGAAGGTTCTCAAAAAACCACCATTGTGCCATTCACTCGAAGGCGAAACCTAGAGGGTGCAAATGAGATAGTCTTGTCGGGGGAGGTAAAGTACCTTGGAGTGATTTTTGACTCCAAACTTACCTGGAACTAACACTTAGACAAGATAGACAGGCGATCGATGACCACTTTCGCGGTGGGCAGAGGAGTCTATGATAGTACGTGGGCCTTAAAACCAAGTACGGTGCATTGGTTGTTCACTAGAATGATCAGACCCACAATAACCTATGCGGCTTTGGTGTGGTGGCCCAAGGTCAAACAGGAAAACACCAAACTTAGACTAAGCAGGGCCCAAAGACTTACTTGTTTAGGCATAAAGAGGGCGATGGTGAAACCGTTTCGGGTGTTAAAAAAAAATCGGTCTAGACAGCTATGAATTTGCTCTTAACGTATGGCGTAGGGTGTTTCATATGACTAGTGTCACTTGCACTTCTGATCCCACTTTAATTGAAAGGAAATATTTCAAAAATGACAGTATATTATTTAACATGGCGCTATAATGGATGCTATTTTTACCCAGGATATTGGCAGCACGAGCGAGTCATTAACTATACTTTGTCCACGACTACAAATACTAAGAATTTTTAATTACAATATAAATAACATGTGTAAGGCTACATGTTACACGAAGTGGTAGGACTATACATATTTGCTAGTGGGCTAAACAAATTTTAAAAGGTCAGCTTTTGAATCTTCTCTAAATTATTTTAAGGCGATTTTTAAGTTCTGCTAGAATTTACTTCAATATAAACCATAAACTAGTGAATTATGGATAGCATTATCCTTGAACAAACACATGAATATTTGACAGATTATTGAGTAATCGTGGACAAACGTTTATTACTAACTACACGTATAAAACTTTTTACAGAAATTATAAAGTGTTAGTATTCACCTCTTTCCTGAAAATATTTCAAGGTTCTCTAAGTTGAAATATAAATGAACCTTAATCGTTTCTGACAACAAAAGCGTATTACATCTAGTGTTGTCAACCCTTAAGTGAGTTTCTCACCACGTTCAAAAGAAATATTCTTTTTTTTTTCTCAAGTCCGAATAAAAAAAATTCCTAATTTTTCTCTCGAAATGAAAAATTTCCAGAGTTCCCAACAATGGTTGCACCAACTTGACCGTTTTTTTTTAATAAACACACGTGTCTGAGAGAGTGTGAGCGATGCACTCTGCCTATGTTGTCATTCTTGATACCATGACGCACTTCAATTTGGAAATCAAGGATACTTAGATTTTCGAGCAGCATCGCGCAATCTACTCATCATCGATCCGCGCATGTGTACAGACCAATGAAGCACAGTTACCTAATCCCCGCCACTACAGCTTGTATAGTATTTGTGGAGCAACACTCAAACCACCATTTGCGCAGAATTGTCGAGCGAACGCCGACGTACACGCTTGTGCAGAATTGTCGAGCGAATATCTATGTACCGCTTGAGTAAAATTTGTCGAGTGAATATCAACATACACGCTTATGGAATTGTCGACCGAACACCTACACTTCACATATTCCATTAAAATCAGATCCATTAATTTCGTGGGTAAGAAAACGTTAAGCATGGCTCACTACCTGCGAAACCGCCACCCAAGAGTAAAGGACCAACAACGTTGACCAACTATTCAACGATACTTCTTGACTGCCATCGATTTTAAATTTTTTTGGGGGCGAGATGGTTTTTTTTTGGAAGTGTTCCAGAGAGATCCTTTTCTTTTCAAATCTATCGATTGTATAATCAATTGCCGAACAGCCTTAAAAGTCTCAGTATACATTCATTTAAGAAAGCATTGAGAGTTGCTTTGTTTGATAAACAAGTTGTCTTCAAAAACTTATAAATTGCTATCAATTCAATTCAATTTATTTCATTTCGTCCTTATTTGTTATCAAATGATGCATGTCTTATAATGTTTGGCGGTGTGCACATCACAGACTCACATAATCATTTTCTTTAAAAAAAAAATTTTTTTCTTTAGTTTTTAGTTTTTAGTTTTAGTTTTATAGTTTCCTAATTTGTTTCTCTAGTTTTTTTTTTCTCTAGTTGTAGGCATTAATATTTAATTTTTGCGTTACGTTATTCATGGTTTAGATGGAAGAGCAGTATTCTACTGAATCTCGCCTTGTGATTGGGTTAATTTTTCTTTCTTTCATAGATGTATATGTATATCACTTAGTAATAACACAATAAAGTCTGTTATTATTATTATATTATTATTATTATTTTGACTAAGGAGTGAACCCTTTCTCAATTAAACTGAAGATCCAGGGCGATCAGAGCAGAACATATTGCAGAGCACTTTGTTGAATGCTGTATTGAATGTGTTGCCTTTTAGATTCGTATCTATTTATTATTATTGTATTTGTTATTAAATAAGTTCGTGTTAAAACTACTTGCAAACGCGCTTCAATAAATAATGGCTCGTTCTCTTATTGATGAGGTTAAAATATGTGATACTGATCTGTATTTATATAAATTTTGCTTCAACATCTATTGCAACACTTTTCTAACCACCTACGTAGATAGAGAAAATATTGTGCGTTTGCATGATGCGAAAAATTGTGGAAGATGTTTTTACTAACTTGTCGTTGAATTAAAATCAGCATAATTTTGTTTTGTTTTACTTATTTGTGTTTTATAACATGTGTCCAATAATGGAGAAGTTTACAATTTTTTTTTCCTTAAGTAAAAGAATTAGTTTTTTTGCCAAACAATTGTCAGTCACCCTGTATACTAATTTATCTTTGGTATTTTATAAAAATCAATAGAGAATTTTACTATTAAAAAAAAATAAAGTTAAAGCAAGTTGATGTAAGACTGTGAACGAATTATCAAAATATGTATAAAAATGACCGAATTATAAGAGTTCAAAGTTGCAAGTTGTGATAATAGTTTCTGAGCGGCGTGACGTCATTTCTCTTATTCGCCAAAATATCATTTTGACGCTTTACAAATCCCACTTCCATTTTAATGTAATAAACAACAAACAATGTAAAACACGTGTCAAATTGAGTGAAAGTTAACTTTACGCGTAGCTGTGTAACAGAGTAGCTGCTTTTAGCTATGCGAAGAGGTGACGTAACAAGCGGGTCATTCCTGCATGAAACATGACAATTTTAAAAGCTTATTTTTCCGTTATTCATCGATGAATTTTAAAAATCCTTCCACCAGTCAGATACTTTTGGTCTATATCTTACCATTATTTAAGAAAATATTTTATTTCGAAGATGAAGTTCGAAGTTCTCCATTATTGTAGTCTTGGGTGGCTATGAGATCAAACATTTTTAACTAATTGTAAGTATGTAATAATATTGCTTCAAATTGCAATAAAATAGTGAATACGTTAACAAGGATTTATTTGTTATTTGACAATCAACGCATATTTGAGACGTTAATTCAACGTTGCGAGGTAAAAATCGATGTTCATGTTTGATTCCACGTATTATTATGCGTTCTAAAGTTAAAAAATCTACATTGAACCTTAATTAAGGTGTAACGTGTATTTCAAGTGAATTTTTAATTATTATTAATTGTTGCTGCATAGAATTTTTTTAACATTTTCCGCGTCTTCTGTGAAGTGTCTTCTTTGTCAATAATTTTTGTCGCTGTGTTGAGGAATTACCCTGTATAACATTTTCTTTTTATTAAAATAGAAAAACTAAATAACAAAGTGCTTTTCAAAACGGGTAATGCCCTTGGAGAAATCTGGAAATTGTGTTATTGTTTTGTATGTAATTCTTATTACTTACACTATTGGGGCCAGAAAAAAGAGTCCATTTCTTTTGGCCACGGGTGTTACCAATCTAAAAAAATGAGTTTTTGTAATCAATATAATTAATAAAATTGCTCTACAATAGTTATTGAGGTATCAAAAGCGTTATATGATTTATAAGGCCTGAGGTCGTTTGTACGAGGGTCAAGCTGAATTTATTGACAATAAAAACATGGTTAATATTTGCTAGGATTATATTTTAAATGGTCTATTACTGCATAAGTGGCTTCATAATTAATTTTTTTAACAACAGCAATTTTTTTGTCGGTAACAGCCGTAGGAGAACGCCCTGCTCCTTTTTGATGCTGAACAGAATTCGTTTCGCATTCAAATTCCTTATACCATCGGTAAATTGTCTACTAAAAGCCGAATCTAAACTCTTTTTGCACTCATAAACGCTTAAACCTTTTTTAAAATCATAATAAATCATGATTTGAAAAAGCTCTCTGGTTAATTCCATTTTTTTACTTGTAATATCACTTTAAAAAATTAGTAACTTGAGTTCCAACGAACGTTTTTCTTATTCTCAATAAATTCAGCTTTACCCTCGTATGTCCAACAGGAATTATTTGAAAATAACGCCTTAGGGCGTTATTTCAATGCTAACGCAACTTAAAATTGATCCATTATTTGGTTGTAATAGTCCAGATTATAGATTAAAAGAAACAGACGTAAAAGTATTATACAAAAACGTAATTTATTATACGTATTTAAATTTATTGAATATCTTCAGGTATAATTTCTAGTTTTACCATCGACTACTTTATAAATTTATAATACTGATTGGCAAATCTTATTTTAAAGTGTCAATTTCAGGAGTTAGAATGAACTTGTATTTTCCGTTTGACGTCATGGGATATTTTAGGTCCCCTGCAGTTGACAACCTTATTTCTACATAAAAGTTTTAAAATCTCGGCCGTTATTAACGTTCTGCAATATAATAAAATGGCATGACATAAGAAATTAATAACTTTAACTTCTGAGTAATAATTTATTTTTCAATGAGGAAGGTATTCTGTATATTAAAGAAACAGGTTGAAAATTGTATTTCTCACATAGAACTGTATGGATTTTGAGCTAGAATTGCACTTGAGAAGTTCAAAAGACAAGTTAACGTTGAGTATTTTTTTTTTTTGGTAAGAAGAAGTCGAAACGGACGTGACCATGACCAACTTCATTTATACCACCCGCTTAAAATTGAATTGGGACAGGCAGATAAAAACATTAACGATTATAAATGAAACTGGTCATGGTCTAACGAGGACTAAATAACATCTGCAACGTTTAAGGTCAAGGAACAAAATGTCCCAAAAATAAAAAAATACCATCCAAAGGCAATTTCCCCCGCGTTCTAATTGCAAAAAGACGAATCCTGCTGAAGAAGGAAGCCAGTTATAAGACTCTTGTTCTGAACAAACAAAAAAATCACTTAGGTTGAAACGTAAGAAGCATTAAACATCGTTCAGTCCACCTCCATGGTTTTATGATGAAAAGCAACTGAGTTATCGCGTTTTCGTAAATCAAAGGCTTTAAGTAAGAAGATATTTTAGCAGACAAAGAACAACGCTTCATGAAATAAAAATGTGCGAGGGCGTATGATGTTCGCCAGTTATAGTCACTTGAGAGGCAAAAGAACAATATTAAATCCAGCAAATTGGTGCCGTGATTTTACTTACGCACGATGACAGAGACGCTACTCACGACGTATTTTTCGCAAGCAAGAAAACACCTTTTCGTTAGTGTCTATTTTTAGCAGACTTTACTGGATGATCTCAAAGAGATATACCCATTCACGACTATGTATAAAGCAGAGTGGAGGCAAGTATTGATCAAAGGTGTTTATTAATAAACTTATCCCTTTTTGCCGCAAGTACCTATTTTTTTTTTTATTTAGAACGGATGATCGGATACGTTTACCAAATTCGACGGTTAAAAAAGAAAAATGGTTTTGCTGTTATTTAATTAGAATTCAGAATTCAGTTTAGAGTCCACAAGAAATAATTTATGGGACGGCATATTCATGCGCTGTAAACGTATTAAACAATGTTATCTTTTAACATTATTGAACTAGTGTTTATTAATTTCATGGTTAAATTTATTTGCAATTGTGTGTTATAATAACTGGCAGAACGTGCGCTCGTGCGATTGTGCGCTAAAAATTTAAATCTTTCTCATGAGCACGTAACATTCTAAATCGTTTGTACTTACCATTGTTTCATTGTTAATTAAGAAAAGGACGACCTGTTGGGCATTAGACGTTTGCGTCTTGCAACAGAAAATACACGACAGGATGTATACACTCTTGCAAGGATAACGTTTTTGTTCGTTCGAGGTAATGACACATTAAAAGCACCTAATTATGATGCAGTTGCAAATATTTTTGACCTAATTGCTTCTTTAGTAATTGAAAAACAAAAGAATTTCTTGATTTGACTTGCAATGAATTACCACAGTTTTGGAGCAAATACGAGACCAAGATTCATTATCCTGTACAAGTCTTTATAATAAATTTACTGAAACCAACCCTTCTTTCGTTTTGTCTTAGAAACGCCACGAATAAAATAAAATACTGGGTCAAGTATGGTGTGCCCACCACCTGCACAGTAAACGTGACAACTGTGGCACGGTTTAATTTTCTATTGTAAATAAATATTTCAAGGTGAATGCAATATGTTGTACATTGCTTTATTCTTTTGCCTTGCACGAACATGTATTATCGTGCGAAACTAGGGAAATATGACAACTTGCAAACAATACAAAGAGGGATGGTCACATTCACCAGAACCAACCGAACAATGTTAATTTTTCTTTGAATTCTTCTTAACATTAATTACGTTGAATGAGACTGACGGAATCCAATAAACCGGAAACGACTTTCTTGAATAAAATAAATAACATGGCAATTCAATAAGAACAGTTAAAATAATGCCTTGCATATCTAAAGAGGATGCGAAAAGGAAGAAGGCAAGAAAGGAACTCGCAAAAAAAAGAGAAAGTTTTCTGAATAACGGGAAAGAAGAAGCAAGGAGGGCTGGCGGAAAGAAAGTAGAAAAACAGGCAAAGAAAAATCGAAAAAGGAGAAACCTTGTAACAGTTGGAAGGAGAAAGCACGAATTTTTACCTAAGTAACAAAAAAAATTTTTTTCGAAATAATTCAAATAAGAAGCGAAGGGTGTAGTAGGAGTGATAAAAAAAATATACGGAAGTAGACCCTCTTCCGTGTGTTTTATTAGATTGGGGAGGGTAGTAGTATACATAGAAGAGCGTAGTTGATTGGAAACTGGGTCAGATTGGCAGAGGCCCAGACCGAGTCCCAATGCCCCGACGAGCACGCCCAAACCACATCGATTAGAGACGCATTCGTTCTAGTGTTCGTTCATTTATCAACAGATTTCTGACTGAAAGATCCAAGGGCGAACATGTTTTGTTTGTTTTTCTGTAGCTTTTTCTCTGCACTTGGCGATAATCAATGCTCGCACGTTTTTTTTTTATTACACACTATTTTTTACCTTTTATTTCATTGATTTTGTATAAGATTAATTCATTCTAACTTAATTCAAAATCGTACATGAAATTCTAATTTGGGCATTTAATATTTCTAATCGTGTTGAAAAAAGATAATTTAGATTTAAACGGGCCCTGTGAGTCGGAGGATTATTGTAATATAGTTACTACTTGAGTCTCTTGCAACTTGAGTGCTTCAGTCAGTTTAAGTTGTTAAAGTACTTTCAACTGTGATTAACACAAATGCTTTAATGGCGACCTTTTTGTTTCAATTTCTTTTCCCTGCGTTGCACGTGTTCTATTTATGTTTATTACCTTCAGTATTCATCAATCGATCACTAATATAAATTTCATAAAATCAAAACGAGCAAATCTTAAATCTCTAATTCTTTATACTAAACTTTAATGTGACATAAGCGATAAACAATGATTAAAAAACTTTCTGTAGCATTTTGTAATTTTTTTTTTTTTTGGCTGAGGGAGAACACCTATTTACTTTCGATGAAACAAAGCCCAACACATAAAAACACATCGAAAAAAAACGTCGCACAGATTCCACAAGTCGATTATTGACGCGAAAGTACAACGTAGCTTACGTAGCATAGTTTGGGCCTCACGAGCACTACAAAACACTTATAAAGTTTACTTTCACTAATAGAATAACAAATACAAAATAATTAATCGCACTAAAGACGATCCCACTACTTCAGTCAATTTATACGCATTTTGACGTACGTCAATTCTAATATTACTATTCGCGTTGCTCTCCTAGTAAATACTAATCTCAGGGTTGTCAACATTTCAAAATATTTTGTAGAATCCTGTGTGTATTATACCATATAATATCGTATTTTATTATAAAATACCGTACTTTACCATTAAATACCGTATTTTATCATAAAATACCGTATTTTATCATAAAATACCGTATTTTATCACCAAATACCGTATTTTATCAAAAATACCGTATTTTATCAAAAATACCGTATTTTATCAAAAATACCGTATTTTATCAAAAATACCGTATTTTATCATAAAGTATCGTATTCTATCACAGGACAGTACAAAATATTTTAAAATACCGTATCTTTACATCACTACTTACATGGATCACATTTCACTAGGCTCCAAAAAAAGGGACCTTCCCTCTGACAAAAAGAACACTTGAATGTTTTACAAATGAAATCAGTACTATAGGATTGAGTTCGGACAAGTTCGAACAGGTTGGATGATGCCCCCGGGACCCGACCACGTCCCACCAGGGTTGGTAAAGACTGTAATTAAGACAAACCCAGAGGTGTTCCTAAAGATTTATAATGAGTGCTGGAAAAAGGGGACTTTCCAGATATGTGGAAAACGGCCAGACTTGTACTGATAGAAAAACCTAAGAAACAGGCTGAGGAGACCACCTAAAGCCCGATATGCCTGTTGGATGTTCTAGGGCAAGTCCTCGAGACACTCGTTAGATGTCGCCTACACGAGGAAATAGAGAGGAAGAGGTCCTGAACGAAAACCAACACGGATTCCGAACTGGGAAATCGACGCTGACGGCACTAGAACAAGACCAGGACATAGTGAAAGACATCCGCAGTAAGGCAAATAAGAACTAGACTTCCAAAATGCTTTTAATGCAGCGTCGTGGAGACAGATCATGATGTCGCTCCGTAGGTATAGATTCAGCGAAGAGCTGATGAGGATGACTGCCTCCTATCTGATAAACAGAGCCATCATGACAGAGAGTGGTAAGTGCAGAAGCCTTACGTGCGGACTACCTCAGGGATCCGTGTTAGGACCAACACTCGGGAACATCCTCTATAACAGGATCCTGGAGCTGGATTTAGGACCGGGCGCAACGGCAATTGTATATGCGGATGACCTGGTCGTGGCAGTGTCTGCCAGAAGGATTGGTCTGCTAGAGGAAAAAATGGGATACGTCATCCAAAAAATTCGAAACACTCTTGAAGAACTGGGGCTGACTCTAGCAGATCAGAAAACCGAAATTGTAGAGCTGGCGGGAAAAAGGAATCTGGCGAGGACGTCGGAGATACCGAGGTGGTATCCTCCAAGCACATAAAATACCTTGGGGTATATATCGACAGAGATTGGAGGATGACCACACACAGGGACACTGTCACAAAGGCCCACAATGCTTATAAGGCCTTAGTCGAACGTCGGGGACCTCAAGCCTAAAAAGAAGAAGCTACTGGCGACGGTGGTCTCCTCTATAATCCTATATACAACTCCGGTCTGGGACAATGCCATGAAGTACAAGTCACATGAGAACATGCTGAAGAGAGTAATCAGATTGGCGGCCCTAAGGTCTGCTTATAGGACGGTTGCCACAGAAGCCATCCTTGTAATAGCTGGGATTCCCCCCATCAGATTGCAAATTGATGAAAGGAAGAGGATATAGAAGGAAGGAGCACAGATAAAGACCTTGGCCAGGAAAGACTTGCACAGGGCATGGCAAGATAGATGGGCGCTGGGCCAAGGTCTTTATTAAAGACGTAGAGGCTTGGTACAGCCAGGAAGATGGGGAGGTTGACTTTTTTATAACGCAGGCGCTAACTGGACATGGGGTATTTGGGAAGTATCTAGAAAAAATAAAGAAGAATGATACGGACATATGCTGGAATTGTGATAACTAAGTTGACACATCGGAACATACAATTTTTATATGTCCACGATGTAGGCTAGTACCTCTAAAAATGGAACTAGAACTTGGAGCCGGTATACAAAAAAGAAATATCGCAGTGATCATGAGAGGCAAACGGGGATGCAAGATTATATTGGGAATGTTGAGGGAGATTATGGGGCTGAAAGATGATGACGAGCATAGGAGGGCGAGAGAAAAAGGAAGGCGGGGCAGAGGAGAAAGGGTTGGTAAGGGGTGATGAGGAAAGAGATGAGAGGGAGAGAAGATGAGACGAGGCGAAGAGATGGAAGAGGAGAAGGAGCAAAGAGAATATTGGAAGGAAGAGGAGAGAAGACGAAGAGGATGGGAGAGAAGAGGACGAAGAGGATGGGTAAGAAGAGGAGGATAGAAGAAGGAGAAGAAAGAAAGAAGAGACAGAGAGAGGAAAGAAGAGACGATATGCGCAGGGGAAGAAATGCCACAGAGTGTCGAGAGAGGAAAGGAGTTTAGGCGGTAGTTCAACACCATGATGGCGATACCGTCTTTGAAGATGCAAGCCGCTGTAAAACATTTGTTTATATTATTCCGATGCCGATGTGATATCCGAGGTTCCTTTTTGGCGACGTTCTACCACATTTCCTTGTTATAATAAGAAGTGATCAAATGAAAAATGAATTAGAGTTGGCGATGCGAGTAAACATGCATGCGTGCATTTAGTTCATCGAACGTTCCTTCAGTCACTTTGACGTTTCTACAAAGCAAGAAAATGGTTTTATTTAAAAATAAATTAAAACAGACCCGTAAAATGATTACTGCCTACTGCAACAAGATACTTTTGAATTCTCTGAATAACTACGAATATCTATTTATGTCACAATCGATTGACAATTGGTATTAATATGACGTTATCCAAGACATGCACTGAAATTCCAACGCCTACCCTAATTCATTTTTATGTTGATCGCTCGTTATAATATATAATAAAAGTTTGATTTGTATCACTATTTTGTGATGATTATCATTTATAGGTTTAAGTTCGGAATAAATACTTATTAATCGGAAATTTCATCTGCATCACTACTTTGTGATGATTATCTTTACATGGGCTACTTTCTGTAGTTACCTCTTACCTTCATTAATCATTTATATTAAACAAATTCATGTACAACTACAACAAAATTACGTGTGCAGTAAATTCCCAAACTTTCCCTTCTTTCCCTTATGCTTACCAAATCCAAGGAAATTTTCCTAGCATTGGAAACCATGACTAATCTACGTAAAAAATATCGAATTTATTCTTCCGGACCTGCTGATACCTACGTCACGTATCAGAACTGGCAGTGGGTTAAGGTCATGCTGCGCTGGAGTAATAATTGTGAAACTTTATGGGAATTTTACTGCTTTATTTACAAAAGTCGCGTTGTATTTCTCAGATAGTGCCGTAAGATGGTTTTAGGGTAAATTTTAAATTAATTTAAATCATTAGTTCATTCCCGAAATCAGTTTTTGTTTTGTATTATCATGAATATCCTACTACTTTATGATTCTGGTGCAATCATAAAATAGTTCTAAATCTTATTACAAGTATTACAAGTATAAGCAGAACAATAATCATAAATTTAAAAAAAATCTAAGCTTTTCCTAAGAATATTAAAACTTTTAAGAAAAGGACCAAGAGTTGATTTGAATGATTTGGCAGAATGCAAGGATCACTTGTTCTACTTTAAGCGAACTTTTCCATATGGTTCGATAAAAGCCGGCACGTGTAGCTGCATTTCTTTGTCGTGCACGCCGTTCGAGTCAAGATTGTTGGAGTTTTCGCTCCTGGAGTATCAGTGTTAAGTACAATTATAGTAACGCCAGCACGTCGAGGTGAAGGTGAAGATGTTTTGTAAAGAAGCCAGGGGGACCTTGGCCAGAACGTAGCTGAGCCCGGGGTGTTTGCTGCTATATTGATTGCCGCACCACACGACGAACTCTGACATTTTAGCACCCGGTCCTGACGTCAACCGCCCGCGCTTTCGAGTGCATTCTCCTGCAGGATACAAGACTTTAACTTCCTGCATCCCTAAACGCCATCCTGGAAAGTCACGGACTAATTGTGTTGTTAATTAAACTAGATTACTTGTTTGTTTATTATTTTTATTTTACTATAAATCCATGCAATACTGATGCAATTATTGAAATAAATCAACTAGTTTTCTTATATAAAATCTTGTACAAGCAATGGGGTAGTCTGAAACGGCTTTCTAAATGACCACTTGACTCAAATGCTTCATGTTTAGTCTAAATCATTTCCTTGGCGCCCACTTATCACTTGGGAATATTTATTGAAATTCTTTCGCACGCTTTGCCAAATGGAATTTTTATTTAAATTTATTAATTTGTGTTTCAAACTTTATTGATGGGTGACGTTTCAATCAAAGCATTGAGAAATGCTACCGAATTCAATTTGATATCTGTTACTGTTATTTTAACTGAATTATTAAGTGCTTTACAATGCAGTAAGTGATGTGATTACGTTAATTTATTAATCGTAAACCAATGACAAGCACCGGCGAAATTGACGTGTATTCAACGAAACGTAAGAAAGAAATTTGCATTTAAATTACAATAATTTCCACATCGAATGCTGGTGGAAAAAGAAGACCGCACATCGGAAATCAATACAATCCTTCATCAGCAGAGCGGGAGTAATTGATTCAAAGCACAATAAAAAGGGCTTCGGGATTTATGTGCTTCTCTTTTGCAACTTCCGTTAACAAAAGAGAAAAAAATTAAGTTAAAAAATGAATTAATTTATTTAATAATATACAGGGTGTAATTGAATCGTGTGCATTAATTTCACGGGGTGGTAACTTGGATCAACACGATCAAGTAGTGTTAATCCTAAATGCAAATGTTTTTGAATAAAGAAATGACGAATTTCGGGAATGTGACAAGAAGAATGGAAATTCCTGCATCCAAAGTAATGTTCCTTTCGGAAATAAACGAAGATAAACGTCAGTTTCGCAAAAATAAATTTGTTTCTTGCTTTAAATTTTGAATAAACGAAGAAATCAACGTCTGACGACATCCCACTAAAGCCCTTTATTTATTTCTTCGTAACTGAAAAACGTTTGCATTTAGAACACCACATTATATAATAATTTTTGATTGCGTTGATCCAAGGGACCACCCCGCTCTATTCAATTACACCCTGTATATAGAGTTTGAGCGAAAGTGGCTGAATTCAGGGACTTGTGGGTGAGAAGAATGCATAAAATATGTTTTGAAATGTAGATTTACAATCCAACATCTGATGGACTTTTAGATTAAATAAATAAATAATATTTTATGTAGGAATTTTGTTAACGCCCTCTTCCACGCTCATCAGATATCAATAAAATTTTGTTTTTATGCAAAAGACATTTTATTGTTTCTTTCTAAATCCAGCAAATAACATTCATTTGTGAATTCTGGTTTCGATGGTATAAAAAGTGTATACAAGGTGAAATCAAAAGTTTCTCCTTTTTTTGGCCTGGGGGTCGAATATTTTTTAACAGGTAATATGTTATTTCTCCCCTCAAGAAAACGTTGTGGAAAGAATAAGAGATGTTTTTGAATTTCTCTTTCAATTTTTTTTTCAAATTTTGGTTCTTGTCTAGAATATATTTCTACCCTTATATACGAGGAGTGGTCAGAAGAAATATTAATATTGACGCAGTTGTCAGAAGGCATCGGATCTCGGCGGAGCAATTTAAGACTCAAGTCTTATTTAAATAAATTATTTGAATTTCTTTTTGTGAGAATCCTGGGTCCGGGGAATTTTATTCCAACCCCTCTCCCCTCCTATTTGCCCTGATAATTGATCACCTTTTGTTTTTCTAAAACGAAGGTTAATCTGCTTTAGCATTAGAGATCTAATTTTAATTTTTTTTATTTAAGAAAAGTAAATTATTTCGTAAAATGTATTTTTTGTTAGAAATAATTTTTTTGTGGGAATCCAGGGTCCGGGGAATTTTACCGTAATACCCCCTTCTCATCTTATCCGCTCTGATAATCGATCGCCTTTTGTTTTTCTAAAATTTAGATTGTGGAAAGAGAAAGCGGAGTTTTTAAAATTCTAACACTTTCGATTTTTTTTTAAATTTTGATTTATGTCTAGAATATATTTCGCCCATTATCTACGAGGGTTGATCAGAAGAAATGTTAATAATTGACACGTGTATGTAGTTGTTGGGAGGAGTAGGGGAGCTGGACAGAACAATTTAAAATTCAAGTCTTAAACAAATAAATTATTTGAAAACTTTTTGTTTGTGAGAATACTAGATCCGGGGAATTTTACCCCAACACCCGTCCCCCCTCTTGTACGCCTTGATAATTGATTGCCTTTTGTTTTTCTAAAACGATGATTAATTTGCTTTAGCATTGAAGATCTAGTTTTATTTTTTTTATTTAAGAAAAGTAAATTATTTCTTAAAATGTATTTTTTGTTAGAGATATTTTTTGTGGGAATCCCGGGATCGGGGAATTTTACCCCAACACTCACTTCCCATCTTATCCGCTCTGATAATCGATCGCCTTTTGTTTTTCTAAAATTTAGATTGTGGAAAGAGGAAGAGGAGTTTTTAAAATTCTAAGACTTTCGATTTTTGTTTTTAATTTTGATTCATGTCTCGAATGTGTCTCGTTTATCTACGAAGGCTGATCAAAACGACTATTAATAATTGACATAGTTGTCGCGAGGGGTCACGGAACTCGCCTCAAGTATTAAGTAAATAAATAATTTGAAATTTTACTTTCTTGTGAGAACACTTCCAATTTTTTTTAAATTTTGATTCATGTCTAGAATGTTTCCACGTTTATCTACGAGGGCTGATCAAAAGAAATATTAATAATTGACATATGTATGTAGTTGTTGGAAGGAGTCGCGGAGCTCGACGGAACAATTCAAAACTTAAATCTCAAATAAATAAATTATTTGAAAAATTTTTATTTGTGAGAATATCAGACCCAGGGAAGTTTACCCCAACACATGCTCACCCTCTTATACGCTTTGACAATTGATTGTCTTTTGTTTTTCTAAAACGAAGATTAATCTGCTTTAGCATTGAAGATCTAGTTTTATTTTTTTTATTTAAGAAAAATAAATTATTTCTTAAAATGTATTTTTTGTTAGAGATATTGTTTGTGGGAATCCCGGATCCGGGGAATTTTACCCTAACGTCCCCTCTCCATCTTATTCGCTCTGACAATTGATCGGCTTTTGTTTTTCTAAAATTTAGATTGTGGAAAGAGGAAGAGGAGGTTTTAAAATTCTAACACTTCCAATTTTTTTTTAATTTTGATTCATGTCTAGAATGTTTCTACGTTTATCTACGAGGGCTGGGCAAAAGGACTATTAATAATTGACATAGTTGTCGGGAGGGGTCACGGAGCTCGACTCAAGTATTAAATAAATAAATAATTTGAAAATTTACTTTTTTGTGGGAATCCCGGACCCGGGGAATTTTATCCCAACACGCCGCCTTCTCCCCTTATTTTCCCCGATAATTGATCGTCTTTTGTTTTTCTAAAATTGACATTTCTCTATTTTAGCATTGGAGACTTAGTTTTAATTTTTTTTTAATTCATGAAAAGTATATTATTCTTTTTTCTTGTTAGAAAAAAAAAAAAAATCAAAAATAAAATATCAACAAAATAAATTTATAAAACGTTTGTTTGTTGTTTTATTTCTTTAATCCGTATCAGGAAAAACAAAAAACTATCATCATATTATATGTTATTTTTCTATTGAAATTAAAAAAAAAATTAATATTTAATTTTTTTGTTATAGAAAATTAGAAATTTGGAATTGGAAAAAAACAATTAAGATAGACAAAGAAAAAAGATATTCTTCGAAAAAGTTGCCAAATAGATGTCAATTGTTCTATTACTTATTACTGGAAAAAAAAATCAACCATCTTTTGTTTCTTCTTTTCAATAAGAATGCACAGTGGCAATTTATTTAAAATTTAACGTTTAAGCGATCGCTTTTGTTTTTCCAGCGTTATTTTTCTATTTTATAATTATTAAAAACGTTTATTTGCAAAATTTTTGGCTTTTATTTGAACAGAAACTAAAATCGCTTACAAGTTTGTTGATTAGAAATAATAAAAAGTCAGACAAAAATAAAACAAGAATTGAAACAAATGAAAAACGTTCGTATATATTTCGATTTTTGTCACAACGGACGTCCATTGTTGCCGAATGTTTTGTTTCTGCAGTCGAAAAAAAAATAGAAAATGATTATTGTTTGCTTTTTGTTTTGTTTTTTTTTTTTTTCGAGAAAGAGGACATCATGTACTTCTTTTTTCTAATTTTTAAATTGAAAATTTAACCTTTTAAGCGATCGTCTTTTGTTTTTCGAGCGTTATTTTTCTTTTTTTTTAACTGAAAGCTTTTATTTACAAAATTTTAGGTTTTTATTTAAATTAACTGCGATTAGAATAGTAGAAGTTTTTGGGTTAGTAATAAAAAAGACAAAAACAAAAATAAGACAAGCATTGAAACAAATGAAAAACGTTCGTGTGTCGATTTTTACCGCAACGGGCGTCCATTGTTGTCAAATGTTTTATTTCTGTAATGGAAACAAAACAGAAAATAGTCATTATTTGCTTTCGTTTTGTTTTTTTTTTTTTTTCGAGAAAGAGCATATAATATACTTCCTTTTTTTAAATTTTTTAATTGAAAATTTAACATTTAAGCGATCATCTTTTGTTTTTCGAGGGTTATTTTCCTATTTTATAACTGAAAGCTTTTTATTTGCAAAATTTTAGGCTTTTATTTAAATTAACTGCGATTAGAATAGAAACTATAATTTTGTAGAAGTTTATGGGTTAGAAATAAAAAAAACAAAAACAAAAATAAGACAAGCATCGAAACAAATGAAAAAACGTTCGTATGTCGATTTTTACCACAACATACGTCCATTGTTGCCAAATGTTTTATTTCTGTAATGGAAACAAAACAGAAAATAGTCATTGTTTGCTTTTTATTTTATTTATTTATTTAATTTTTTTTTTGAGAAAGAGCATATAATGTACTTCCTTTTTTTTAATTTTTTTAATTGAAAATTTAACTTTTAAACGATCGTCTTTTGTTTTTCGACCGTTATTTTCCTAACTGAGAACGTTTGTTCGCAAAATTTTAGACTTTTATTTAAATTAACCGCGATTAGAATAGAAACTACTTAATTTTGTGGAAGTTTCTTGGTTACAAATAAAAAAAACAAAAACAAAAATAAGACAACAATTTAAACAAATGAAAAAAACGTTCGTACTTCGATTTTTATCACAACAAAGCGGTCATTGTTTGCTTCTTGTTTTTTTTTTCCTTAGAGAAAGAACGTTGACTTTTATAAATTTCTCTTTCTTGATTTTTAATTCGAAAGTTTAACTTTTTAAGTGATCGTCTTTTATTTTCCCAACATTATTTTCCTTTTTTTTATAATTGACGAAAACATTTACGTATACGCAAAATTTTAGGCTTTTATTTCAATTAACTGCGAGTGGAATAGCAATTACATTTTTTTTAGGAGTTTGTTGATTAGGAATAAAAAAAGGCAAAAACAAGAATTGTAAATTTTTGTCAGAAGAGGCGTCCATTGTTGCCAAATGTTTTATTTCTCGAATCGAAAAAAAAAATAGAAAACGGTCGATGTATGGCTTTAGTTTTTTTTTTCTCGAGAAAGAACATCGTCTTTTATTTATTCCTTTTTTTTACATTTTTAAATTAATGATATAACGTCTTTTGTTTTTCCAGGATTATTCTCCTATTTTGGAATTGAAAACATTCACTTTCAAAATTTTATGCCTTTAATAACTGAATCTGGAATAGAAACTACGAGTTTGTTATTAGAAATAAAAAAGGGCTTCCGAACAGTGTGTCAGTGTGTTCTAGCAGGACTGCAAATACTGCTAGAACTACCAGGATTATTTATAATCCTGCTAGGACTGACACTTAGAAATAGTAAAGAGAGATAAAAATAAAATAAGAATTTAAACAAATGAGAAACAGACATTCATGTTTTATTTCTGTAATCTGTTTCTTTTTTTCTTTGTACGAGGGTAAAGCTAAATTTATTGAGAATAAAGAAATCTAGTAGGACCTCAAAAACAAGCTATAGTGTTATTTAGAGCAACTCTTTATCTGTCATAATCCCTTAAAAATTTCATTAATTTATTCAACAGTATGAAATAAGAACGAGACTTATCTGGCTTTTCCTTTCAACGACTTATTTTTTTATTTGCTTCGATTCATTTCACCATGAAAGGCGAAGCACACGTAAACATACAACTCCCATCAGAAGAGGAACTTGGCTCGTCTATTCTAGTTACATGCGTAAGGGCAGTTCCACCCTAAGTTTGACCCGCAACGAATTGTGGGTCGAGGTCAGGGCTGGTCGGGTCGATGGAGCTTTTCTGCGCAAGCTAGAGACCTGCATTACTGCGGCCGAATTTATCTACGGTTTACATTCGGATAACGCTAATAATTTATTACCCAAATTAGAATATTATTTCCTTATTAGTGAGTAATAGCAACGGAAATTGACTTAATATGACACGAATGCTTTGATATCACTCACTTCTAAAACAAACACATAATGTTTCGTTTTTGTTAATTTAGGAAGTTATATTTATACAAAAAAAAAATTAGGAGTTTAAAAAAATAGAATAGCCTTTGTTTTTTTCTTTTCAAGTTTCAATGAAACGATCGGTATGTATTTATTTTTGGGGAAGAAAAGAACTAGGCACGTGAGTATATAAAATGTTATCAACAACGCCGATAATATTATTTTTCTCCTAAATACAAACCATTAATTATTTGATTTTGTTTAATACTAACCAATAGCGATTAATTGATTTTACTTTTTTTTTAATGTGGAATTAATGAGACCAACGTTTCCTATGCAAATGTGTATTGCACCTTACAACTGTTACTCACGTGTAGGTATTTAATTTTTCGTTACAAAATTGTAAATGCATTTGAACTACGAAAAAAAAGTGATTACGGAGATATTCTTTCAATATTCATCCAGATGCCTCCTACTAATGTATTGATGAAATTCTTAGGATCCGGCTTTATGGGTAATTCAGTCTTAGGGTTCAGCTTGAATTTATAATGCTTCAGAAGAACTGCGAGACCCACTTTGGTTTGCATTAGTCCAAAACGCATTCCTAAACATAGAACACTGGTTTGTCAACTACCATAAGATTAAAAATTTGGAAAAAAGTTACGTATTCCAGAGGAATTGCCTTACCAATGCAAATGCGTGGTCCCTCACCGAAAGGTAAGAATGTAAAAGGTCTTACACTTTGTTTATTTTCATCAGCAAACCGTGAAGGATCAAATAAGTCCGGGTTTTCAAAATATTCCGGGTCGTAATGTAAACCATGGGCAGGAATGAATATTTTGGTGCCTGTTTTTAGGACGACGTCTGTATTTGGTATCCTGTAAGCCTTTGTACACACGCGAGGTATAACCGGAACAGGCGGATGTTTCCTTAAGGTTTCTGCAACCAAACACATTCAAAATACGAACCACCAACGAGATGAACAAGCCCACCATTAATTACCATATCCATATATCGCATGTCCAACACAGCTTCGTAAGTCAACTCGCCCCCATGCTCACTCAAGACATCATTAATTTCCTCACGCACTTTCCGTTGTACATCTTGATTTAGGGCCAGTTCTAATAAACTCAAGGTCATGGTAGTCGACGACGTTTCGAACCCCGCGATATAAAAAATAAAAGCGTGAGCTGCAAGTTCCTCGAAAGAAAATTTCGCTTCGTTCTGCATTTCGATCAACAGCTGCAAAAAATCGTTTCTTTTGACGCTGTTCGCCTGCCTGTAATCAATCGCATCCCCGACGACGCTCAAAAAGAATCTCGATACCTCTTCGGGTATTACTTTCGCCCCGAAAAAGCGCATCAGATCGCAACAGACGAAGCTAATAAAAGCTCTGGCCACCTCCTTCCCGGTCAAATCAAATAATCTTTTCCCGTACCTCCGGAAGTCAGAGTCGAGATCCCGCAGGCTGTTACACTCCAGGCCAAAAGCACAAGTCCCTATGATGTCGGTGGTCAACCGGGCGAGGATGTTCTTCATTTCGATCGGTTGATCCGGGGGGTGTGAATCAAGGACGGCCTTGAGTTCGCCCGACGTTTTGACAACGAGCGGGAACATCATCTTCATCTTGCCGGGGGTAAAAGTCGGGGTGAGTTTCGCCCGCGCGTTTCTCCATCTGGTCCCTTCCAAAACGAAGAGATGTGCACTAAGCGGGTCGTCTTTCTCGTTGAAGTAAACACCACGGTCGGCGAAATGGTCGAAATCGCTTTGCATTATACTTTTGATTAGCTCGAGGTCGAGAGGCATGTAGATCGGCATGTGGAAGAAGTAGATGCCCGCGTGTTTTACTCCCCTTCGCTTCATTTCGGTGTAGATTTCGGAAACCACTTGGCCGACGCTTTTGGTCTGTTTAACAATGTCGAGGAAATTGCCGAATGGAATTGTTGGTTCACGATGAGGCAAACCGAGTCGTTTCCAATAAGAGAACCTCCATTTCAAATAGGTGATGGCGATCAACGTGATGGTAATAAACGTGGCCAGAATATAAAACATTGTGCTGCGGCTGTAAGGCTGGGGAAGAAAGGAGAGTTTCGATCTCTGTTTACGAAAAGAAAAATGAACTGCTTACCTTCACATAAGGTCACTTATTTTATATTAAATCAATTAAGTGAATTTGAACAGTAGTAGTATGGAAGACTCTTCCCTCTGGAGTATGTTTTACGTCTGCTGATTTATATGTATGTGCGTGGAATTTTGTTTTCTTTCGTTGCACAATAGTAAGACTGGTTTCGCAATTTTAAGCACAATCAGTGATGTATCCGTTAAGAAATACTTTGTCAATAAAATTTTCATGTTAATTTGGTGGGTACACTTAGATGTCTCAACATTGCTTAATCTTACACTTGGCAGATCACTCCCACACTTTCCTATGGATGCAAAATAATTGTTGTATTTTCGTCGATAGGATCTTGTAGGTAATTATGAATATTTAGATTCAAGATATGCTATCGGCATAGACATATTCGAGTTCATGACAGAAGAAAAAAAAACATTCAAACTTGAAAGCGAACAAGAAGTATGCATTTTTTTATAACAAACAAATATTTATGATTTAACTCGAAGACTTCCGCGGCCATTGTCCATAATTAAATTGGTTTCCAGTTGGAACCGCGTCACGACTGCTCCTACTGCCGACGTTTCGTTCTCTATTGCAGAAGTACTTCCTCAGGGTTGCTGCTGTTGCTGGTGGTGTTGCTTCTACTTCTCGTTAGTCGAAAAAGAAACATTTTTAACTTAACTTCCTTAAGGGGATGTAACTGGAAGTGCACATCACATTTCTTTTTAGTTTATGAATTATATTGGTTTCTCTTAATAACCCCCTAATGTAGTACCCATCATAGCTGCACCCCATCGTTTTAATGTCTTTGTGAAAACGTTCACCGTGTTTTTCACTTACATTCCCAGGATTTTCCTTAAAAAAATCTAAATGTAAAAGTAAGTCCACTTTTAATGACATACGACATCCCATTATTTTATAACGTTGTATGAGGTTGCTTACGATTTCTACGTAATTAGCAGATTTTTTGTTACTTAAGAATTCATGAACAACAGAACGAAATGCTTGCCAAGCCATTGTTTTCTGTAGATAAAATTTTTGCTGAAATTCAACAGATTTGAGCATTTTTCTTATTTGAGGGCCAGCTTTCCCTTTTGCGATTGATGCTGATGGTGTCTCTTATATAAAGAAAAGTTTCAGATGTTGGATTCAGGACCTTCAAAAGTTGAGCCAGTTTTACATGCAAAGGAGGCAATAAAATTTTCTCTTTTGACAACAGGACGTTTTCTTTCCCCGGAATTAATTCAGTTCTGACGGGCCATTCATGTTTTATGTAATGCTGATCGTCCGCTCTTCTATTCCAAAGACACAAAAAACAGGAATATTTTGTGTAGCCACTTTATAATTCTAACAAAAAACCCAACCCACCACACACATTCCATTGATGGCGGTTATAATTTAGAGAAACGAGCAACCTTTTTACATTGTCATGATTTTCCTTTGAATGAGCCGAATACCAGTAGGAGTTGACGGAAGGAGTAAAACGGCCTTAAGACTTTTGATGGAACTGTCTATAATCAAACACCATTCTTATGTACGATGGATTAATCCAATTTCCTCGCGAAGACCATCAATATTATGGCAAAAGGACTCATCTCTTTCCACAGAAAAATATGAAGATATGCTTCTGTGCTTTTTTCTATAAAAAAAAATTGACAGGATGGGTTCAAGCAGCACGGTTTTTTTCTATAGGAAGATTTCAATCTGATCACGTAACTCTGTTTAATTAAATGTCGTTAATTAATTAAACATAATTGGTTAAGCCACGGCCATTAGAAGTTAGCCCAAAAAATAATCTACAAAGAAAAGTAGAACAGAGACGGAGATAAAGAAGACCCTTTCATTACAGACAATTAAACCCCGCCCATCTAACAAATAACTTATTCTCATTATAAAAGGGGAGAAGAGAAGAAGACAGAGAAGCCCACTTGCGTATGGTTAAGCCACGCCTATCAGAAGTAAACCTAAAAATAACTTATTGGAAAGGTAAAAGAGAAAAGGAGATAAAGAAGAAAACTTACTTACAAACGGTTAAGCCACGCCTATCAAAATAAATCCCAAAAATAACTCACGCAGAAGAGGGAAAGGGACACATACAGACGATGCCCAACAGTCCAGCAAATAACTAAAATGGTAAAATCTCATCGGAAAAACATATGAGAGAAAAAGACAAAAAGCCACTTGTGGAAAGTTATTTTTCATGAAGAAAAAAAGCGGCTCAATCAAAACACGACGATTTCTAACGAGAAACGATAAAGCCAAAATAGTGAAACGCAAGGGCGTTTGATGGCATGTTTTGTTTGTTTGTTTTTTTTTTTTTTTGATTTCACACTAAAGCAAATAAAAATATGTGCAGGTGAAGTGTAGATCGTCTTTTGTTTCACATAATTTTGGACGAGAAAAAAATGAAATGCAACGATCATGAAACTAAAATTATAAATACTCTATAAAGGGTAGATTGGCTTTTGTTTTTTGTTTAAGCTGGCGAAAAGGGAAAAAACAAACAGCTATATTTCGTAGCTTGGTTTGAAGGCTTCCGCGGCCGTTGTCCATCACAATCTTGGTTTCCGGGTTGGGAACCGCGTCAATTCTTCGTCTTGCCGACGTTTCGTCCATTTCGCCGTGGACTTCTTCAGGGCTTCGTTGGAGGCTGTAGCTGCTGATGTAGTCGCTGCTGCTGCTGTGAAGACTCAGAGTCTTCACAGCAGCTGATTTACTTATTATAATTGAGAGTCAATTGTTTTTTTTATTTCGCAATCAATCGTTGTTGTTATAATTGTTATAATTGTTGTTATAATTGTTGTTATAATTGTTGTTATAATTGTTATAATTGTTATAATTGTTATAATCGGGCAGTCGATAGGACGTGATGAACTGATCTGTTATTAATCGAATTTCAATTGTTTCTCTTGTCAATTAACAGCACCACACATTTAATTAATAGACCGATTAATAGATTGCGATCGTCAGTTGTTAACTTTTTAATTAATCAATTGTCAATTCGATCGTCGATCGCTAATCCTCAATTGTTTTAATCGAGCAATCTGTAGGAAATGATAAAATGAAACGTTATAATCGAGTGTCAATTGTTTTATTTTGTTTCGCAATTAATCGTTCGTCCTTTGTGATCGACTGTAAATTGGTAATACCGCCGACTGTCAACTCGATCGTCAATTATTAATCCTTAATTAATCGATTGTTAATTGTGACTATGAATCAAATAAACAGTCGAATAGGATCGACACTCGATTGTTGTAATTGAGGAGCCAATGAAAAGTGACATGTTATAATCTAGCGTCGATTGTTTTTTTTTGCCCGAATTAACAAGATTTTCTGTGCTTCTGAAGGGTTAGAGGAAGCCGTTACGGTACGTTCTATACGTGAGGTTATATTACGTCTTAGGGGTTGGTCTAATAGGGTATTAATTTCCTGGTCGTATACTAGGCGGTCCAAAACTACAGTGACATTAGCCCTAAACCTGATTATCGCCGGCCTCTACGGCTTACATACCTTTCTCCATACCATAACGAACCGAATCGGCATAATCCTCAAACAACTCCAGTTTCTTACCCATGCCAAACTTTCAGGCTGCCTACCCCACAAAAGACCACATCCCCTTACAATCAGAAGGTGTGTATCAAATTTTCAAGCACCCCAATAATCTAAACCGTGATACTGGCTTTCACCTCCTCATTAGCGATCCGTCACGCCCTAACAGTCCAATCACCGCTCACCGTACCAACCCACTGCCCCCACCCATCACTATATATACCACAACAACGGACATACCTATTCAGTCTCAACGACTAACGAGAAGCAACAGCAATACTACCAGCAGCAGCAGCTGTGAGGAAGTTTTTCTGCAATGGAGAACGAAACGTCTGCAATAGGAGACATCAGCGTAACGCGGTTCCATCCGGAAGCCTTAATACGCGGAAGTTGGCAAATCAACTGCTTCCAAGGTTTTCTGAGTTTTTGAAATGAAACTTATTTATGTCGCGACGTAAATTCTCGATAATTACGATAGGTCAGTTTGATGCAATGTGGAGTTGCAACAAATTTGTGAAATTTGTTAATGGTTTTATTAAAATTTAATTATTTTAATAACAGGTTCCATCCCGCCGAATATAATCTGTGACTCTGCATTACTGTCGATGGCTTGGATAGTTCTGTTCGCCTTGAACGCGTTCAGAATTTTCTCTTCTTTGATACTGATTATCTCAAGCTGGTCAGTTCCACTGACGCCCGCCAGTATTATCTCAGGGTTTGCGGTTCCTTTAAAAAATTGACAGCAATATAAAAATTCACCGTCCAAAGTCTGCACGCGGTTAACGGGAGTTATGTTCGTAATCAGTTTGGATGTCCCAAAATCCCAGAGTTGGATACTATTTTCTTCCGTCCACGAACCCGTCAGTATTTGTTTATCCTACGAAATTATGTAATAATCTAGACATAAATTTCTTTTTGGGTGAAATGCTGTCAAAATAACATTAAAAAAAAGGTACCTTTACATCAAGAGCTTCACCACAAATAATGGGGCCCGTAATTGTTTTGACGCAACCTCCTTTCGTTCGGACATCCCAAATCTGAAAATAAATGAATAAAGAAATATGAAAAGGAGTGGACATGTATTCATAAAGGCAGTTACGTCATGTCGCTGTTGTCGTTGGACGCCTTGGGGTCAATTTAAATTGAAAATAATTTAAAAAAATCATCAAAGAATCAAAATTGTATACCCTAACAGTCTTATCCCAACCACCAGATAGGAACATGTGATCCTCCGTGTTATGAAACTTCACGCAAAAAATTCTCATCGTGTGGAATTGGTCCGAAGCACTGTCATCATTAAACCTGTCTTCCTTAAACCATGTCATTTTAAGCTGAAAAGAAATCGAACTACTGGATTTAATGCTTTAATGAAATACTACAGGAAAGAGTTACCTTTCCCGTTTCTATATCGTATAGTCTTAGGGTTGCATCTTTTCCCCCGCTAAGCAAATAGTGTGACTTCACATCAATATCAATGGAGTTGATTTCATTTTGTTTCTCTGAAAAAGAGCTAAAACAATCTTACTGATTATAATATTTAAATAACATCCAATTGGACACTAAACTGTGATATTTTACAAGCATTGCTGCATTGCTGGGGTGTTGAGGAACTTTCTGATACCTGTGATCAGCACGTCTCTTCTACACGTTTTGGGACTATTAGATAAAATAGCATTCAGAAAAGACCATAAACAAGAATCATTTAATCATACAACCATGATTCTCAAGACTCCTTATAAATATAATTTTATGATTGTATTAAAGTATTAAATTTAGACCACAAGGTAAAGCCTGAAGGCTCAGTATAGTAGGTCATTGTATTACTGAGTCATGATTGTAATAAGAAATATATATATAAAGTAGTCGTTACCTTCTGCAAATAAATCATATGCCCCTTTTGCGCACTTGCATTTATAAATTTTACCGCTTATGCCGGCAGCAAAAAATAAGTCATCAAATCGATGTGGTACAGACTTTACACACATAATTGGCTTTGGTTTCTTTGGAGGACCTCTTACAACATCTACTAACACTCCCGTAGCGGTATCAAAGATCTACAAATATCCTCACAATTAACATACTTCTGAATCCAAAATAAAAAACAAAACACCATTTTTTTTTGCAAACTAAATTGTGATACTTCATTATTAGAGAAATTATCTTTGAATACCTGAATTTCTCCTGATCCGAAACTGGCAATAACATTTGTGCTGGTAGGTATATATTTAATACTAAACAATCCGTTGCATTCTTTCGGAAAATTGAACTCGGAATCTATGACACCTCTTCTATTCGAGGGGCCAAATGTAGTGGTCATTTTATCCAGAAACGTGTACCTTCGTATTTTCTCGACATCTTCCTGGTAGGCCGGATCTGATGTTAGATGTTTCCCACTGGTGACTACCGGCATGTTTTCGTGAGAATTTAGAAGACATTAATGTCAGAGCGAGAACATTGTTTTATTTTCCTGCTAACATGGTAACAGCAGCGAGTTGTTTTAAAAATTTTCTTACAACGACCCTCGACAATATACTCACATTTGTCATTGTGCTCCTACAAATTTACAGTTGGTTAAGCGGATAATGAGAAAGAACCCATATGGAGATGAGGAGGTAGATTTTGCACGCATTTCGCGCCCATCGTTCAAACTTTGACATTTCAGATCAGCGTGAAAGAATTTTCCGATAGCGACAAATACACTTTAGACAATCTTGATCTTTTAAATTTGCCGTAAGTATAGGAACTGTGCCGCTTAATTATGATTTGCCTCGTTTTGCCCTCGTTCACGTACTTTCCAGTGTTGAATTCACATCTAATGCGACATCAAATATTAGATTGCCCAGGGGAGGTAGACAACTTGTTCATGGTGCAGAAGACGGAGACTATTTTCCCTTCACTGGACGTTGCCAGGTATATTTCCAGAAAAAATAATTCGAAAAGTCAGGTGACAGTTTTGGGGAAGGAAAATTATCGAGTCTTTTTATTTTTGTTTTGACGGCGGTTTTCTTCGACCTGTTCTTCGGTAAAATTTAAGTATCTACGCTTTCAGTATGTATAAAATTTTATTTCTTACTAATTTAAGACAAAATATTTTAGCTAACCTAGTTCCCAATAATTAAATGTTTATGGAAATTAGGGTGTAAAACAGACATGCATCGCAACATTGTAATAAATTTATTTATACTTCACAGGCACGCACTGCTTTTCATACAATACATGTTGACAACAACACTGCCTCCATTTGAAAGTTGCAAGGGCAAAAGAAGAAATGTCACAGAATTGCGTTGTTAACTATTTAATTATTGAAAGTCGATGACATTCATTTAATGGCTTTTCAGTTAGGGATATCATCCAATTTCTAACAAAAATCAACTTTAAACTATCAGCAAGACAAGAAAGTAAGTCTGTAAGTTGTAAGTTGCCATATTCGGCTTCTTTTTTTATTTTAGGTGACATTCCTAGTTTAGCCCCTGTGCACTTTATTTAAAATCAATCGATAAAAGTCATTAATTCGTTGTACTTACCTACATTATGCGAAGAAATTTCCTCAGTTCATTTCTTCTAAGGAAAGTTTCATTGCTTCAGTAAAAAAAAAAACTAAATGTGAAGTGGAAGAAGAAGAAACTTCTTGTTAAAAAGCGTAGGAGAGTAATAACGTAAAGTTGAGTGCTGAATTTTAATTATTTTTGAATTCTATACAGAGTGAGTCTTTCTCAAAAATTTGTTTCATATTTAGAAAACCACAACAGAGGAAGAAACAATTGCTTTAACCAAACCAAAGTCGCACTTGTTACAGCAAGGTTCACTATTACGAGACTTTGAATTACAAAGTATATTGGTGGATTTGTTCTCACATTTTCGTAGTACACTTTCTTCAATCCTTGTCCACCAACTAAAGAAAGCTTATTTACCACTTCACGTAGACTTATTTCCTCCATACCAACTTCTTTGATGTTTAAAAAAATTTTTTACGTAAGGTAATTTGGTTTCTTATCTACGAGGGTAAAGCTGAATTTATTGAAAATAAGAAAATCTAGTAGGACATACAGTGTTATTTAGGGCGACTCTTTTATCTGTCATTTAAAGTTTAGTTGTTGAAGTTACGTCCCAAGTTACTAATTTTTTAAAGTGATATTGCAAGTAAAAAATGGAATTAACCAAAGAGCATTTTCGAATCATGATTTATTATGATTTTAAAAAAAGGTTTAAGCGCTTATGAGTGCAAGAAGAGTTTAGATTCGGCTTTTAGTGAACAAGCACCTTCCTTGGCTACAATTTGCCGATGGCATAAGGAATTTGAACGCGAAAGGAATTCGGTTCGGCATCAAAAAGGAGCAGGGCGTCCTCCTAGGGCTGTTACCGACAAAAACATTGCTGCTATTAAAAAAATAATTCAAGAGGACAATGAAGCCACTTATGCAGTTATAGAGCATCAAATCAAGATTGGATCCTCAGCTGTTGGATCAATCATACACGATCACCTGCATTTAAAAGAAGTGATTAGTCGTTTTGTGCCGCATCACCTTTCTGACTTCCAAAAAGCAGAGCGTGTAAGAATTTGCCATGAAACTTTAAATCTCTTAAATAATGGAAAACCAATTTTTTTTCCAAAATAGTGACAGGTAACGAAACTTACATTCCCTTTTTCGTCGTACCTACCCGCCAAGAGAGTCGTGTATGGATTCACGAAGATGAGGAAACTCCAACAATGACAAAAAAGTAGCGAGCTATGAAGAAAGTTATGAATGAGGTATTCCTCAGAAGTACGGGCCTAGTAAAGACAAGTTGGACAAAAGACAGTTACAGCTAAATGCTACACTGAAAAATTTTTGCCTGAAGTATTCAGTAGAGTTCCAGACAAGGAAATTATCCTGCACCATGATAATGCATCGCCCCATATGGTAGCTTTAACTCTCCAGTTTTTGGCTGAAAAAAATATAAAAGTAGTAGATCATCCGCCGTATTCACCTGATTTAACAATGTGCGACTCTTGGGAATTTGCGTGGTAGAAGATTTTCGTCAGAAGAAAAGATGGATGTCGCAGTTCACGCTTATTTTGAAGATATTCTGAAAGATGATTGGTCGGAAGCTTTTGAACAGTGGAAAGAAAGGATGGCCAAGTGGATCATTGCTGAAGGGAATTGCTTCGAGCATATTTAAAATAAAATCCGTGAAAATATTAACCGTTTTGTTTATTCTCAATAAATTCAGCTTGACCCCCGTATAAAGCTTTTATTTTACCCAACTTAGTACCAAATTCTTCGTCTTTAATATCTGTGATAAGTGATGGATGGTTATTATTGATCTTGGATCCATCCTAGCCCTGTCAATATCTGGTATTTTTATTATTTTTTTCATTTTGACCGAGAGCAGGTTTTTGGAACTTTTTAGATGAAATTTTCTTTGGCTGATTCTCAAATTCTTCTCTGGAAGCCTTTCGAAACATTTTCAAAATTTTGAGCTCTGTTGATAATCCCAATTGTCCGGGCAGGAGTTTCAGATAATGCTTCCGGATATATTTTTTCATTTTGAGTTTCAGTTTCCACTTCCATTATTACGCATTTTTTTTTTTCAATCCAATTATTTTGTAAATTCAGGAGCTGTTATTTCTATCAACGGGAACGTTTATTTATAAGTAATGTTAATTGTCTATAATTAGAGACATACATACATGGTGATTCAGAATTGTCTCCCGATATTTTCAGGATGAATAGAACATCAAAAAGTAAGATCACCTTTTCATATACATTTGTTTCCAAAAGTGAATAATAAGGGAGGTAGAAGCTCTAAAAAAGGGGTGAAAAATATTGTTCCTTAATATTTGAAACTCAGGTATAAATCACCTAACTGCGCATTTACAACCTATTTGTCCGATTCTCCCTAGTTTGAGGGGGTAACTTTCAGTATTTTATCCCTAACACTATAGATTGTTAGCTTCGTCAGATTGTCATAATAAAAAAATAATTGCAAATAGTTGCTATTAAACTTAATTATAACTAACTTAATTGTGATCTGCTACTAGTAAATTCAATTGTAAAATGCAAGTGATGTTGATTGTGATTAAATTTAATTGCAACTAATTTAACGTTAATTGCGATTATTTTTTTATAATGACAATCCTGACGAAGCTATCAATCTAGTGAAATGTAGAGTGATAATGTGAATTTTAAGTGACGAGTTAAAATAATTTATTATACAATTTAATTATTGTTAATTATTTTTGAAAAAAGTATCTACTGCTCCACTTAGTGCCATATGATGTTGAAACTTATGTTTATTGGATCGTAATCGATGAAAAAAATATCAAAAACTGTCTTGCTTTAAGCCTTTTACGCATTTAGGTATTTTAAATCTACGCCTAAAAGTAATTACAGATTTGTTACGTCTGATTAAAACTCGTTAATTGCTAATTGTTAATTCCAAAATTCCTGATCTATATCATGTCCGCTTTTGAAAGAATGTGGAAATGCTTTTTCAGGGAATCATCCTGTATAATACGATCAATTTTAATTAAAAAAATTCATTCTTTCATTACAGACGGTGTAGGGCTTTAACTAATTAAAAATTCAATTAATTAATTAATAGATTAAAAAATTTATTAAATAATGTTTAATTGCGATTAAATTTAATCACAACTGCTGTTAATAGAAAATAGTTTAGTTGCTGATCACAATCAAATTTAGTCACAATTAAATTTAATTGATAATTGTAATTGTTTTTTTATAATGACAATTATTTTAAAAAAAATGACGTCATCATTGCTACATTTAATGAAATTTATGTATGTTTATTGATTCGTAATTGATGAAAACAATATCTGTTTTATTTTTAGCATTTTAACGTATTTAGGTAATACGTAGGATATCACCAAACAGAAATTATTTTTAAGAAATGATTCAATAATTAAACAGAAACTATATTTAACAATTATTTGTTAACTGAACCCCTTAAGAAAATGGCAATTAATTAATTGTAATTGTAAATACTCGACAATTACAACTAATTATTTAATTAATTGCCAAAATAATTTAATTGTCCCCAACACTGATTACAAATGACTTATTTACTATTTATAAATAGTAAAGAGTCGACAATTGTTAATTCCCAAAAGAATTTAATTTTGCCCAACACTGAATACAAATGACATTTATTATTACAATTAATTAATTGAAATTGTAAAGACTGGACAATTACAATTACTTAATTGTTAATTGCCAAAATAATTGCCCAATACTGCTTGCATTGACATGTAAATGTAAATGACATTTATTATTACAATTGTCATTACATTTACATGTAAATGACATTTATTATTACAATTAATTAATTGAAATTAAAGACTCGACAATTGTTAATTCCCAAAAGAATTTAATTGTGCCCAACACTAAAAACAAATGACATTTATTATTACAATTAATTAATTGTAATTTTAAATACTCGACAATTACAACTAATTATTTAATTAATTTCCAAAATAATGTAATTGGGCGCAACACTGCTTACAAATGACATTTATTATTACAATTAATTAAACAATTAATTAATTGAAATTGTAAAGAGTCGACAATTGTTATTTTCCAAAATAATTTAATTGTGCCCAACACTAATTACAAATCTCATTTATTATTACAATTAATTAAACAATTAATTAATTGAAATTGTAAAAACTCGACAATTACAATTATTTAATTGTTAATTGCCAAAATAATTTGATTGTGCCCAACACTGATTACAAATGACGTATTTATTATTACAATTAATTAATTCAAATTGTAAAGACTCGACAGTTACAATTACTTAACTGTTAATTACCAAAATAATTTAATTGTGCTCACACTGATTACAAATGACATTTATTATTACAATTAATTAATTGTAATTTTAAATACTCGACAATTACAACTAATTATTTAATTAATTTCCAAAATAATGTAATTGGGCCCAACACTGATTACAAATGACATATTTATTATTACGATTAATTAATTCAAATTGTAAAGGCTCGATAATTGCAATTACTTAATTGTTAATTCCCAAAATAAATTAATTACGCACTATTATTGTACTTGCACATAATTTTTTATAAATGTGATTTCAGAAACACGATAGAAGAGACAATAGTCATTTTCCCTTAGGACACAAGACCTGTACTGAGAAGAGTGACAAATCATCTACAAAAAGTAAATAAATACACTTTCATTGTTCGAATACTACAGAATTATAATTTTTTGAACTATAATTATAAATCGCACTAGACAAAATCAATTCATATTCAATATTGTTTGTAACAATTCGTTATAAGTATACAGCTGATTACGATTAAAATTTACGCACTCCATTGAGAATACAGCCTAAATCAATCTGTAAATTCAACTTAAATCGAATTGTTAATGGAGGGAAGATTAGATTACGCCAGGAAAAAAAACTCTTGCCCTACAGAGGTTCGTGATTTGAGGAAATGTTGTTGGTGAAAATGTAGGTACTCCAATTCCTAAAAAAAAAAACATTTCCCAACGGGACACGCAGCAACATGGATGAACATGACTATAATTAATTTATACATATACATTTCTTTCTTTTGTTTTGTTAGGTGTTACGTACAGCGATCAAGGAGGAGGAGGAGGAGCGGACGACAAAAGCCTTATCTACATATACTCAAATCAGGACCTTGAAGAAAAATCACTCGACAGCGCATACAAACAATTTTTACTGCCTCGCCATAAAAAAAACAAAATTGAAAATCAATTTTCCATTAAATCTGGAGCAAACAATCTTAGGTAAGATAGTTTTTGCTCAAAAGTACAGCCCCGCACGCTCGGCATAGTGGAGACATCTTTTTATTACCTAACTGTACACCGCCTAAAAGAATAAAATCAGTCATTATTAGCAAGGCCAAAAATTTTGTGCTTTAAGCTTTTCCTTATTTAAAAAATACCCCCTTGTACAAAAATTAATTTCAGGTATGTGAATTTATACAAATAGTTTCTTTGTTTAAGGAAGAACCCTTCCGAGCCCAAAACTAAAAATAACAACGTATTTCCATTCAAGGAGACGCCCAGCGGAAATCTAAAAGTTAGTTCGAAACAGGTATTCGGATAGTAAGGGGTTGAAATTTGTTGTAAATATTATACGTTCGTAGGTAGCTTTCCAAACCACCAATTTAAGTGTTTTAATAGCAGATCCGCAGAAGACGTCCGTTAATATTGAAAACGTCAAAATGCCAAAGGACGGGGATTATTTAAAAGATTCGGCCATGGACACCATAATGAACCAGGTATGATTAGGTTTCTTATATTTCTTTCGCCGATGACAACGAACGTGACGTACAAATAAGAACTCTAAAAGGTTCTAGAATATACAAGCAAAATTTAGAACATCTAAATTTTCCTTGAATGCCAATGGGTGTCCTCTTCATGGGGATTTGAATAGTAATACACTTACTTATTACTTTTGTAGGGTTTAGGTTCTAGTTTAGGATCACTACTCGTCGGTAGATTGGCAGACGCACCTGTACGCAAAGAAAAAGAATCCTCGGAATACGAAGGAAAAGCAACACACGAAATTTTGGACCCAGAACTGAACCTGAACCGTTTAGGGTATACAGCAGGCGACGCAATTGATTGGAATGAAATAACGCTCCCTGAAAAGAAAAACTTGTATTTAGAATTATACGCTCGGATAACCAATTTTACGTAGGCCTTCACGAATTAGTTGGCGAAGTTCCTTAAAATAAAAAGTTCTTGGCTTCCAGAAATGCAGACTGCAAAATATATATCGACAACGAAGAGTTCAACTGTCACCTAATCGTTCTGCAGTGCTACTCAGAAGTGTTCCACACATACGTGGCGGTTAAAAAAGTCGAGTTACCTTCGGTTAGTAAGTAAGAAATTTAAGAGCCAATAAATATTAATTATATACAGGGTTGGGCAAAAGCTACAGAACGGTCAAATATTTGGCAATAATAATTTTCAGGAAAAATGTAGCGCTGCTTCTTTCGCCTTCATTTACGAATGGATGATAACCGGCGATCCCTCCTATAGAGAATTGAACAGAGAGAACGTTTTAGATATATTCAACGCCGCCAAATACTTAAAGATCAAAGGTGCGTATCGGTAACTGAGAAGAAAACCCTTGATATTGCGCGTTGCAGATTTGATCGAACAATGTTGGGCCTTCATTGATAATCAAGACGTCTTCTCGGAAGACACGGCCTTCTTATTGTACGTGGATGCCAAAGAGAAGAGCTTGGCGGAAGTAAGAGAACTGATGCTGCCTCGAATCCAAAAATTCTTTCTAATGTTGGTCAGCTCCCAAGATTGGTTGGAACTGGAACTGGAAGACGTACAAAATTTCTTACAATCCAACTATATTTGTGTTAACTGGTATACCTAAACTCTCAATCGCAACATAAATGATCACTCATTTGCTGTTATTTCAGCGAAATGGAGATATTTATGTCAGCTGTTAGGTGGTTGAAGCACGACTGGGAGCAGAGGGACCAATTCAAGGTGGCCCTACTCAGTTCAGTGAGGTTCGGCAATATTGCCCCCTGGCAACTCGTCGATATTAAAAGAAACCCTGACAATCCAGATTTTAAAGAACTGGCCCGAGATCCAGATATATGTAAAATGATTGATGATGGCCTTGCGTAAGCTTCGATCTTCTATTCCTTTAAATTTAGTAATTCCTAGGTTTCTTTTAGATTTGTCATCATTAAGTATTGGTACGGCCAAGAGAACGATGATTACCAACACTGGAACTCAATACTCGCCTTGAAAGAACCCCCTCCGAGGAACTGGAGCGGAATGGATAAGACCTACTTCACTTACCGCGAGTTTTTGATTTACCTGGATCAATACAGGAGGAACCAAATGATTGAGAAATCGAAGCCCAAAGACAAGAAAAGAAGAATGCTGACGGAAGCCAAGTGCACGCCTTCTTCGGAAAGGTTATCCCCAAAAATTCCTACCATGGAAGACTTTTTGAACGCCAGGAAACCACAGGTGGGTAGCCAGAGTAGCCAACCTAAGAAGGTCAACAATATCATATCGTAAACAATGCAGCCGAAATTTTAGTGACGGGGTCGAAAATTTTAGTTGTATTATTTTGTATATGTTAAATATACCTATAGATGTTTCACATTTCTTTTCTTACATTTCCTAAAAATGTACAGGGCCAGGTAAGTCGATATAAATGTACTGTAACGTCCGGATTAATTTTATACATGTATATTTAACAGGTTTTGGAGATTAAAGTCAATTAAATGAGGTAAGTTTTGCAATGTAAGTGCCTGTTTGTTACTAAGGTAAAAGTATAGGCATTGTGATTGCTTGTATTAATCGCATTTGAAAAAGCACTTACAATGCAAAACTCTTACCTAAGTAATAAATTATTAGGATGTAATTAATGTACAATCGAAACCAAAGGTGATGCCATTAGGAATCGAAGGTTTACGACGAACTATCGCCTTTATCGATTGTTTTCAACACGGTGAATGACGTTTGTAACAAGAACGATAAAGGCAATTGTTCGTTTTGGTGTCAGCTTTTCTTAACAGTCAAAACAGAGATGATCTGAGAGCTCACTCAGACGGTTCAGAGACTTCTACCTCTTCTAGTCACGCCACTGAATTTTTGATTATACGTTTCACGTTCAGTATTAATTAGTATAAATCAAGTATTCTTTTCTAGGGTATTAAAGCAAGCAGTCAATTTAGATATATGAGTCGTTCACAAGCAGCAACTATAATTCAAGCTGCGTACCGAGGTTACTTAACAAGAGAGTATTTGAAAAGGTACCCGCCGAAATGTAAAAGGAAAAGAGAAGGAAACTATCCGCTGTCGACGTACGGAAGAGGTGCCAAAGTTTTTCGCCTCGAGCAGCACTACAAACCTGATTTGGAACAATTTTTCCACAAGCCTAATCAAAAGATTCTATCCATGTTCGTTAGTGGTAGTACTGACAGATGTAAGGCGTATTCACAACCAACAATGTAAGTTTCACTTAAAAATAGAGTTACGTTTTTCATCATTTTGTTTTCAACTGCCTCTACAGGACAAAGTCATAAGTAGTAGGGATTCTGGAACCTTCTCCGACCTTGTCCGAAGATTTAAGAACCGATGTATCCCAGATGTGATCTTCGCCATGATCTTTAAAGTCAAGGTCGAAGGAAATTCCATAATATATGCTTTATACTTGCCGTGGAGAAGGTTCCAGAATCAGTTGACCTTGAAATGACTTGAGGTGATCATGAAATAAGTGGAATAAGGCCAGAGAAGTTTCCAATATTGATTTCTCCTTAACTTTAATGAAATATGGGAACTATAGCTTAAATATTTGGGACACCTTGTACATAAAAAATACTCAATGCTCTTCTAACGTATAATCAATAAAGCAGTCTACTTTTTTAATAATATTAATATATAGCCGATAGTTCTGTGTACATGTTTTTAGGAATCACAGGATTACAAGTGTCTTGCTCCCAAGGCAACAGCACTACTTCCAGGAACCGTTTTATTTTCAACTGCCTCTACAGGACAAAGTCATAAATAGTAGAGATTCTGGAACCTTCTCCGATCTTGTCCGAAAATTCCAGGTCAAGTTCGGAGGAGGTTCCAGAATCGGCGTATCCCAGATGTGATCTTCGCCATGATCTTTAAGGTCAAGGTCTAGGGAGGTTCCATAATCGATTTATTGAAATGACTTGAGGTGATCTTGAAATAAGCGGAATTCTGTGTACATGCTTTTAGGAATCTCATCAGTGCAAGTGTCTGACCCCCAAGGCAATAGCACTACTTCCAAGAACCATTTTGTTTTCAACTGCCTCTACCGGACAAAGTTATAAGCAGTAGGGATTCTGGAACCTTCTCCGATCTTGCCAATATCAAAGTCGGAGGAGGTTCCAGAATCGGCGTATCCCCGATGAGATCTTCGCCATGATCTTTAAGGTCAGGGTCTAAGGAGGTTCCATAATCGATTTATGGACAAGGTTCCAGAATCAATTGACCTTGAAATGACTTGAGGTGACCTTGAAATAAGTGGGATAAGGCCAGAGGAGGTTCTAATATTGATTTCTCCTTAACTTTAACGAAATATAGGAACTATAGCTTAAGTTTTAGACATATTTGAGACACTTTACATAAAAAATACTAAATGTTCTTCTAACGTATGATCTACTTTTTTAATATTAATGTATAAGCGATAGTTCTGCGTACATGTTTTTAGCAATCAAATTAGTGCAAGTGTCTTGCTCTCAAGGCAACAGCACTACTTCCAAGAATCATTTTCTTTTCAACTGCCTCTACCGGACAAAGTCATAAGTAATAGAGATTCTGGAACCTTCTCCGATCTTGTCAAGGTCGGACGAGGTTCCAGAATCGGCGTATCCCAAATGTGATCTACACCATGATCTTTAACGTCAAGGTCTAAGGAGGTTCCACAATCGATTTATGGACGAGGTTCCAGAATCAACTGACCTTGAAATGACTTGAGGTGATCTTGAAATAAGCAAAATAAAGTTCTAATATTGATTTCTCCTTAACTTTGACGAAATGTAGGAATTGCAGCTTAAATTTTAGACAAATTTGGGACACCATGTACACAAAAAATACTAAATGTTCTTCTAACTTATGATCACCAATAAAAATTCTCTTTTTTTAATTATATTAATGTGAAGCTGTGTACATGCTTTCAGGAATCACATCAGTGCAAGTGTCTTACCCCCAAGGCAACAGCACTATTTCCAAGAATCCTCCCTTTTCCTTCCCGAGCGTGAATCCGTGATGGTCTTCGGAGGAATAGATCCGCACAGTGGCTACGGAGTTGGGCGTAATACCGGCAAAGACATCTTCAGATACCTTCCCGACACCAACGTCTGGGAATACGTTGGAGAAATGCCAGCGCCAAGGAACCACCATAACGTCGCCTTCCTGGTCGGACGAGTCTATGTCGTGGGTACCTACATTTGCCTTTAATTTATGCTATTGGTTGAGAAAAACAAACATCGTCCTTTAGGGGGATCAGACCCCAGAGAAGATGAGCTCAGGGGAAAGTCCGTCGTTGTAGATACGGTTTGGAGCTTCGATCCCATCAAAAGGAGCTGGTTCAGCGAGGGGAGTTTGAATTCGCGGCGAAAAAATTTCGGGCTGGTCGTCAGTAAGCAAAGCATGTATGCGATTGGTGGTCAGGACAAACATGGAAGGCAGGTGTTACCATCAATTGTCACTATTATTAATATTCTCTTTGCATTTCGTTAGAACTTTAGCATCCGTGGAAAAATACAATCCTATGTCTAGCGTATGGGAATTTCAAGCTCCGATGCTAAACGCTCGTATGGGAGTCGCTTGCACCAAACACAACGACAAGATATGGGCAGCTGGTGGTATGTCAGGATCTCGACGAAGGCCTTTAACTGACTGCGTGGAATGTTATGACATCGATCGAAATCAGTTGAGTAATGATTTTTAATTAACGAAAATTGTGAGAACGCGTTAATTGTAGATGGACTGAAATCCAGAGGCTGAGGTTCCCCCGTTGCTTCTCCTCTTTATTTTCCATGTCTGATCGCCTTTACTTGATTGGGGGCGCCGGCAAAATAAAAGACAGGGACAAGACGACGAGCAGTGTTAAAGAAATAGACGTCTGGAACGAAGATATGATGCGATGGGACTGTCGCACCGAGATGGCCATACCGAGACATGGACATTGCGTTGCTTATTTGGGGACACAAATACTTATAATCGGAGGCGTTACAACCGTCTATATGCGGGCGTTGAGCAACACAGAATGTTACTGCACGAATAGAGGTTGGCAATTTTGGTTCCTTTGATCCTGAAGTCGCGCATTTCGTAGATACTTCAACGAATTAACTTCTCAAACTTTTAGTCTTTTTATGGCACCGTAGTTAACTCGGAAAGTTTCCGCGAGGAGATTGAATTTTTTAAATCGCAGTTGTTAGGAAATATATCGACTCTCGATGGCCCGTATTCTCAGCTTATAATTAAGGTCGTGTTTAACTAAAGTCGTGATTAAAATAAACAAGAAACGATATAGCTTTCTGTGAATTTAAAATGTAAGAGAGTGATGGACGAGCCATAGGAAATAAGCTCATAAGAGTAGAATACGGTCCATGACATTTATAAATTCAATGTCCTTCCTTACCATTTGAACTAAAAATTTTTAAAAATCCATATCGTATAAAAACTCTACAAAATACTTCATAAAGACAAGAAAATTTAACTGTACACAGTGATTCCCAAACTTTTTTTTGTGGGATCCTCCTGGCAAGAATTTCATTAATAATTCATTAATAAGAATTTCATTAATAATAAACAGCACAGCTAAAGGACTGAGAACGTCTCAATTTGTTTGCTTTCTTTGCTAGCGCCATCTATCACAATTTTCTTTGTTACTGGCGCCATCTATGGCCAAATAATGAAACTTGTTATTTGCGCCATCTCTCACCAATTTCTTTCCTTACCTTGTTCTTCGTGTTTTCGAAACTTTCCATATATTCGAGAGAGCGCTAGATGGCACTGAAGCCTTCTAGAAATTTCAACGTAGCTTCATACCGAGTGTGAGATAAAAAAAGGCATGCGTTTTTTTTTAATTGTAAGTAACATATCGTTTGTTTCATTTCGAGTTTGAAAGTATAAAGAGATAGGCGTGGCTTGGTGTAGCTTAGTGCCCTTTTTCATGTATCAATGAAACACTCTGTATTTCACCGAAGCGTTTATTTATATTTTTGTGGATGAAGTAAATAAAATATGAGTATAGTGTTTTGTAAATAAAGATAATATTTATTATTTTTAGGAACCTGGGTACGTGGCATCGCCTGTTTGCCCACTACATTGTCTGGACACGCCACTGTAACGTTACCACCTGCTGTATTGATGTGAAAAGTCCACAGTTTGTAACCATTTCGTTCATAATTGTAACACGTAGCGAATCATTTATACATTCACTTTAGTTCGTAGTGCAAATAATAAATTTGCGAGCAAAAGTCGTGTTTTATTGTTTATTATGTGGAAGGCTTTTACTTTTATAATACAGGTGTTTATAAAAAAGCATTATGATTTTAGAATGTGGTCTCATAGTCTCTCTAAAATAAGAAAACATCTTTTCAATAAATGGAACAATTATAACGATCACTCACCGAACGACGGCATGTCTTATCTTAGGTGAAAAATAAGCCATAGCATTCCTTGATGCTGTTTTACAGTAAAGCTAAGTCATGTCGTCCAAATTCCATGGCAGGAGTTGACAAAAAAATTAAAAAATCACTCGGTATAACACGTATGATATTAATGATAACGATTAATAATTTATAACCTTATGTTTTATTAACTTAAAAATGCGCATGAGATAAAACAAGTCCGGCTCTGAAATGTCCTAAGAAACGCCGAGGTCTGATTGTTAAACTATTAAATTTTTATTTTATTTTCTTTGCTTAATCACCATTCTTTTCAAATGCTTTTTTATTAGTCTATTAAATTGTGTGGTAAACTCAATTTTCTTTTCAATTTCTTTTTAATTTATTAAGCTAATGAATCGTGTTGTAAAATCGATTGCCTTTTGTTTTCATTATTTGTTTTTTGATTATTTTTCAATATTTATTGTTTTGTCTTCTTTGTTTTGTCACCATGCATTTCAATTCTTTTTTCAAATTTATTATCAATCTACTGAATTGAAATTTGCTCCTAATTTTTAACTTAATTTTTAAAACTTCTATAATAATGACATAAATGAACACAAATTGGTGCTTTTCGGTTGGTGACTAGTGACTTCTTGTAAGCTAATCTGGTGATTTAAATTTTGATCGTCTGGCAACATTGTCTTTAACCCTTAATCTCGAACTGGTTATAATTTTAGTAACTCCATCTACGTAATAGATTTTTAAACTACTTACTTAGCTTAAATTTTGTTGCTAGTCCGTTTTGATTGCAGTGTATTCCTCGAGCACCCTCTGTGCAGCTGTTTCAGCCCTATTTGGGGCCTCGACAGCAGAAGCGTAACTCAAGAATTCCACTGCACACCAAACCGACCTGTCCTACTTATTCGCAATTGCGATTGCAATCGCTTTTTGACCTCACATTGTATGAGGATTAACAGGTATAGGTACAACTGTTTCGGCCCTATTTGGGGCCTCGTCAGCAGAAGCGTACAGAGAATGCTCGAAGAATCCATGCTATCAAAACCGACTAGCAACAGAGTTTTTCAAAACTTTCAATATGCTTTGGTAGCACGCTTGGCCGCCTTGTATGGGATGACTTATTAATTAATAAAATTATGCAGGAGAAATGTTGCGCATAAATATGTCACGTTTTTCCAGAAAATATGCTCACGTACGTAAATTTATGTGCTTTTACGCGTGTTGTTTTTGATGACATAAAACAACCAGTAATCAAAACATGTCTATATTTAAGCACAAAAACAATAATAATTTTACAGAACACATTTCATTATCTGTGATAATAACTGCTTTAAATAAAAATAATAATAATTCTATTTATTAAGTATGATCTAAGCAACATAGCGCTTAAAACTCTTGAGCTTCCAACTTAATGTGTACTATTCTCATTATGCCAGTTGACAATCAAATGTTTTTCTAAGTTTTCCACATTGAATTTTGGCAGTATATCTGGAGTGAAAAATGCCATTAAGCTACGCTATTAGTTTTCGCTAACTGTTTTTGTATTAATCAAAAAAGATTTTGGCAAAATATTGTTATTTAGAACACCAACTAATAAATTTGCAACATATCGACCAGTGACATCAGTCGTTTCATCAACAATAATATAAAGAGATTGGTCCCTAATACAACTTTTTATGTCTCGAATGACATCATTGTAAACTGAATTTACATAGTTCTTTCTTAACTACTTTCGTGAGGTACACTTTTATTACAAAATTCTTCCAAATTTATGATTTTGTACCTTATTTAAAGGAATATTTGCACTCAACTACAACCGCAAATTAAAATTTTCTTGATCCCTTGTGCTTGAAGGCGATAAACTACACTGTTGTAATGAAGTCTGTGAAATTTTCGTCTTCTTCAGTTTCTCGCACTCACTTTTATGTCTCCCGGCCACGATGTGTTTGTGATTTTTTCTCACACTTTTAAAATAAACACTTTTATTATTCGAAGATAAGAATAATCTCAATAGACATACGTAATCAAAATTTAAAAACTTTCAATGTAATATTAAATGTTTCTTAATTAATGCGAATTAATGGGCCTCGTACAAATGTAGAGGAAAAAAGGACTTACCACTTTCCCACGGACCTTGCAGAAAACTTCTACTTTTTTCTGGATGATTTTTAATCCATAGAGACACAACACGGAGAAAAATTTATTGTAAAATTTATTGCAATTGCAATAAAATTTACTGCAACAGCGTGTTCGTATTAGGACAGCATGTGTATCGTGTATCCTGTACTATTGTTGTATTGATACAGAAAATACAATAATAATGTAAACTGACGACAGCACTTACATTGTACATTTACGAATTTTAACATGTATTATTTACAATTAAAATGTTATAGAAAATACATTATGTCCCTGATTTTTTTATTTTTTAAGAATGTAATATTCACAGAACTTGTACTATAGTATATAACTAGCAAAATGTAATATTTACAGCAAGAGTAAGTATGTAATACATTATTTGACTGTAACTTCAACAAAGCAGATTGTTGTGCAGGTATATCGTTATTGCTTTAGCTACAATTGAAAAATGTAATTTTTAATACCAATTAATGATTTACCTGAACATTCAAAATTTACTAAAAAATTCTGAACTTCTGATCGCCAATGTTCTCTGTTTCTTTTGGATTTAATCGTTGTTACTGGTAACAAGTGTGCTAACAAAAGAAGGGCAAATATTTCTGCAAAGTAATATGTACTTAGAAAAAAAATTGTACTTCTGCACGTTATATATGTATAATGTTATATATAAATATAAAAATTTGCAGCTATTAAAAAAAAATTACTTACCTACAAAATTTATTTTTTCTCTGCAACACTCCCCACTGCATATACGAACGAATAATTCGACTTATTGTGAAATATTGTGCAAATATGTCCTAACTTGTTCGGTTATTACTACATAACTTCTAAGGATTACATTTATATAATGTAAACTGCTATAAGTACAATACAATGCGTAAAATGTTTCTCAATTTTTTACTTTAAATTGATGTAAAATTTTACATGAGCACGTATATGACACAGGCCCGGTTTTTCAATCACAAGTTAACTTTTACCTTCAGTTTATTGCCATAGAAACAATTGTTTTCATAATTGTTACTATGGCAATAAACTGAAGGTAAAAGTTAACTTGTGATTGAGAAACCGGGCCTAATAATTTTTTTCCTGCAATTGCAGTTAAAATAACACCAAAGTTTCTATAATACAAGTAATGTACGTTTAACAGTAGAATTTTTCTCCGTGTGCATAAGTAGCTTTATTGTCCTCTTCAATTATTTTTTTAACAGCCGTAGAAGGACGCCTTTGCTCCTTTTTGATGTCGAACCGAATCCTTTCGCCTTCAAATTCCTTATAAGGTACCTAGACCAAATATGGGCCCTTCCCCAATTATGGGCACTACCCCTTATATGCCCTCCAGTTCCAATTTCTTTAGATCGAGTTATGGGAGCATATGTATATTGTAGAAGTCTATAGTGTAAATATAATAGTTTTGTAATCAAGTTACATTTGTTGTGTTAATGGCGAACAACCAACAGCTGTATAATTCGCGGTGAGTCTACTGTAGTGTTCTGTTGCTACAACTGATGTAAAAATTTCAACTCTTTATTCACAAAACGCACTATTGAACGGGTAATTTAAGATGCAACAGCCGGATTCGTAAAATTTGTTGAAATTTTTGCCTTTTTTTAAGTCTTACGCAAAGCACATGTGGATGCCAAATTGGGGCACCCCTTGGGGTGCCCAATTTGAGCACTGCTCATATTAGGATGACCACCTAATTTACGTCACCTTTTAGAACATGCCTCCGGAAAAAAGAAAGCGTGGTCTTTGGAGTGAGGATAACTTAAGACAAGCCTTAGCAGCAGTTGCAGGTGGAATGAAAATTAAACGAACTGCCTTAACTTATGAAATACCTCGAGCTACGTTGCAACGGCGTTTGCTCTCCGGGAAGGTCGAAAAACGTTTCGGAAGGCATACTATACTAACTAGCGAACAGGAAAATGAACTATGCCAAAAAATATTCCGCTTTGCGGAAGTAGGAATGCCTTTAACCTCAAAGGTTTTAAAAAGAACCGTCCATTCATTTTGCACTCTGAACAATCTCAGATTGCCGACAACACAACACGAATCCCCGTTGGCTGGAAGAAAGTGGTTACAGTTGTTTTTAAGGCGGCATCCGGATATTGCACAGAGAAAAAGCCAAAATGTGAACCCAGCCCGCGCAGCAAAACTGAATAAAGACATTGTTTCCAATAACTTTGAAACACTTAGATCTATCATGATTGAATTAGACATATTGGATAAACCCCAGCTGATTTTCAACATGGACGAAAAAGGATGCCAGTTAACCATTCACAAGGAACCGAAAATACTGACAAAAAAGGGGTCAAAAGGGTTCCATTTGTATCTCCTGAGCACGGTGAAAATGTCACTGTTGTGTCTTGTGGGAACGCCCTTGGCCAAGTGATACCCCCTGTAATTTTATTTAAAGGTAAAAGGAATAAGCCTGAGTACTCAGACAATTTACCGCCTGGTACCAAGGTTTTTATGACGGCTAAGGGTAGCATGACTGCTGAAGTTTTCGTGAAATGGGTAGAGCATTTCGTTCTTTATAAGCCTCCAGGAAGAGTACTGTTGATTTTTGATGGGGCCAAATCCCATTTGGACGCAAATATCGTAGCAACGGCTGACAATAACGATGTAACGTTGCTTTGCTTACCTAGCAATTGCACCCATGAGCTTCAACCGATGGATAAATCTGTTTTTCGTTCTTTTGAATATCACTGGGATGACGAGCTCCAACGCTTTTGGGGTCTAAATCCCGACAGATGACTCACAAAAAGCAGTTTTGGCTTCGTTTTTTCTAAGGCTTGGCCGAAGGCCACTGCTTCCTCCAATGTAACATCGGGATTTCGAGCAACAGGAATTTATCCCTTTGATTCAACTGTGAATTCCGAAACTGCGTTTGCTCCGTCAATATTGTCAGAAAGACCGCCGCCTGAACAAATACCAGCCACTATGAATCAACCTGCTAGTGCAAGCACGACGTCAACTCAAGAACCGTGTACCTCTGGCATTCGGACTAACGGTAAAAGGAAACGTCGAAGTAACAATATACAGTCTGATACGTCTGAAAGCGACAATGATGTCTGCTTTTCAGAATCCGACAGCTCTGATGCAAGCGCAGTAGATCAGCCTTCGGACTTGGAGTCTGACGCAGATGCTCCTTCAACTTCGTTAACCAACTTATTGCCAACACCCCAGAAAGCTTCGGAGAGGCAAAGAGCTGCTTCGCGAAAGTCAATTAATTACCGCGCCGTAAAATTAGAAATTGGTATGTTTGCAAAGCAAAACAAAAATGTCATAGATCCGCCGTCATCTTCCAAAAAGTCTCTAACTATTGGTAAGTACCAGAAAAAAAATCAAAAGCTGTTGCATGTGATGGGACTATTTCAGATAAATTTTCTACGAAAACCCCAAGAGATGATGGAAAAGGAAAAGAAAAGGCCAAAGCCACACCATCAACAAGTACCGCTTCCTCTAAAGCCCTTCCGGCAAAATCCCTGAGACCAGCAACAAGAGAATCGAGAGAAAAATCAAATGCTATGCAGGGCAACTTAACGTCTGATGAATCTTGGTATTGTCCTCTCTGCAAAGAAGGTCAACAGCTCTCCATGAGGCAGTGCTTGTACTGCAAATTACGGGTACACGAGGAATGTGTTGGACTAACACCCAAAGATTCACTAGTCTCTTTTAAATGTCCCTTATGTGATTAAAACCTCGTTTTACTTGATCTCTACAAGAATTTTGTTCTTGTTTAATGTTTTTTCTAAGAATTTTGTTTCCTTATTTTTTAAGGATTTCTTTTATTTTTTTTTATAAAACTTTAATAAAAGTGCTAATAAGTACTTACGCTTTTCCTACGCTACTCAGTATGCTTTTAGACAACTAGCTAGCAAAAAGCCTTTCCAAATATGGGCATGCTCTTATTAAGACCGCGCAATGCCCATATTGCGAACATCGTGTTCCTATTATGGGCACTTCAACAGCCAAAAAAAACAGACGGTTTTTTAAAACTCTTTGAATTCTTTTACCAATTTCCTTCGTTTATCGGTAGAATATGTATTTCCTATTAAAACCCCAAAATTTTGTAATACCATTTTAAGCACATGATTTTTTAATGTCAAAATTCGTTAAGGGTGCCCATATTTAGTCAATTTACCTTACCATTGGTAAATTGTAGCCAAGGAAGGTGCTTGTTCACTAAAAGCCGAATCTAAACTCTCTTTGCACTTATAAGCGCTTAAACCTTTTTTAAAATGATAATAAATCACGATTCGAAAATGCTCTCTAGTTAATTCCATTTTTTTACTTGTAATATCACTTTAAAAAATTAGTAACTTGGGTTCTAACGAACGTAACTTCAAATGACAGATAAAGAGTTGCTCTAAATAACGCTTATGTTTTGTTTTTCACGTCCAACTAGATTTTATTCTCAATAAATTCAGCTTTACCCTCGTATAGTAATGGCCGCCCGGCGAGTACACGACAGTAATTGCAGAAGAAAGACCGGCGATTTTTTTAATTCTTGCTTACCTAATTGTGATAAAAATTAATTATTCGTAGTTTAAAATTTTGTAGATAGATTTTGTGTTCGAAATGTAGAAAATATGGATATTAGGCACGAAAACCGAAAATATGCACTAAACCGTCAGTAATACCGCCAACCTAATTATTTTAGTGAAGTTTAAGTACATCCTAAATTTTACTTTGATATTCCTAATGTTTTTCACATAAAATCTGAACTTTACTTATTAAGTACCAAACTGGTTGCAATTTGTCGATCCTCATGCAATGTTAGGTCAAAAAAGCGATTGCAAGATGTCGCGCCTTAGACTTTTCATTGCCTACTTAACGTAAAGAAATTGTTTTATAAAAGTACACGGTGATTTTATTGCCTTCTTCGTTTATTTATTTATTTCTACAATAATCAGCTCATTTACATGTGGAATTTTGTACTCTTCTACCGATGATGTCTCGATTAGGGTCGAAATAGCTATAGAGAGGGTGATCGAGGGCCCCACTGCAATCCAATTGGCTTACAACGAAAATATTACACTCGTTAATCGCTTAAAAAATAAAACGACAGTCTATTTAATTTTTTTCAAAATTTCCAAACCCGTTGCACCGCACCCATAAAACTCTGATTCGAATAAAAATAGAACATATTTCAATTCAAAGTCTAAAGGTTCAGTTATTTCTATTGAATGTGTTTGAAAATAGCATTTTTCTTGCGTAGGTACCGAGTATACAATTTTAAGAATCAAGTAATAACAAGAAACTGTAGGAAGACGGAAGTGGATCATTTTCATTTACGTAATGTTGTTTAAAAATGAATTTCACTCGAATTTAAGGTGTAATTTACAATTCCCTTGTAAGATCGAAAAATCGTAGCTTTCCAGAATTTAAATTTTAAATCGTGCAAGTATAAACTGAATTGCATAACTGGTTGCCTACGCGGACATTTTTCGCTTAATACAAAATATTGCTAATAGATGTCGTAGTAGCAAGAAAAGCGAAGACTACTTACACCGCTTAATATCACATTTGATTTTAATTTACTTCCTAGTACATTAACTTTCTGGAACTAATTATTGATGTACGGAATAATCATAGTGTAGGTATTTTTCGTAAATGCCACATCCACTTCTTGCTTTGATGTATTTGTTAATTGTGTTATGATTTGAGCTGCGTATTTTTGTGTTCCGGTGTAAATTGGGTGTCATTCTTTCATGAACGTTTTGGACGGGTGCGGTGCGCTGTGATTCATTTCTTACACTTTTGAAACCAGGATCGGCGAAAAATAGCAACCGCTTGAGTAATTTAATTGTGTGAGGTAAGCATTAAATGACCGCTATTGTGCGTAACTATCGCACACTTCGAAAAAAACTTCGTAAAAACGAAAGCCATCAGTTGAATGTCGATGAACCCTTCAACTACAACATGGTGGATCATCTTTCTCGGTCTTTGTTGTGCGTGGGTGTTACTTCAAAATTAACACGAATTCTTAGCATTAATTATTATTATTACGAGGTGCGTTGTATTTTAGTTGAATTTATTTTATAGGTGAGTGCTCACCCTTCACAATGAGTTACATCCAGACGAATCAAAACAGACCAAGTAAGTAACTTGTAGATTTTTCATATTGGGAATGTGTTCGTTATTTTTTATCTTTAAAATTGTGCGTTTAATACAATTCTACTGCACAGTTTCACTCTATATTTAAATAGTAATGTTGCACATGCTCAACCGAAGCATTGTAGGTGAGACACATTTATGTTGATGTACCTAATATGACATACTCTTTCAAAGCAATTAGGGGATATATCAATGTTATCAATGTTTTCACAGATAATAGTAGCATTCCTTTCACAAATTAGAGCAGTTCAAGTGCACGAAGATCCCTTATGCAGCATCCTATGAGGTGGTGCTCCACGCCTTGTGAGGTTATGTTGATGCGATTTCAATTTTGTGTTCCTTTAAGAACAGTTTAAGTTGCGTGCTGTGTGGAGCTTGAAACTTTTCAAAAGGAATGCTACTATTAAAATCACTTTCAAAATGTCTGCGCTTTCCATTTAAAGCTGTAATACCCCGAGCTTCAAGCCTTGTTACTTGTTTACTTGATCAATGAAATGCTCGCTGTCTTGTGAAAAGAAACACAGAGTTTAAAGCCCCTGAACAGTTCAGAGTTATTCCTTTATGTAAAACGAAAGCACACTTCAATGGATGAAATAGAATAGAATATTGATGGGTGTATGAAAGAATGCCCCAATTTTTTTCTAGAGTAACCTCAAGCTGTTAGTGGTACCTGTCAGACAACAACATACTTTTCTCTGAAGTGATTTACAAAATGAATTATCTTAAGGTCCCCTAATTGTATTGACCAGTATAGTTGTGTAGTTGCACTCATCAATAAATCGAAGTAAATTAAAAAAAAGAGACTTGCTCTTTGTATTTTAATTGTTTTGCTTTGCATGCTTCATGTGTTTGCCCGATTTCGTGAGTCCAGTGTACAAGAAATTAATTTTCAGTGTCACACGGTAATTATCAAGGTCCTGGTGATTTGCCGATAGGATCTGCAAAAGAGCAAACACTAATGTGGCAACAAAATTCTTATTTGGGCGACTCTGGAATTCATTCTGGAGCAGCCACACAGGTGCCGTCTCTGAGCGGCAAGGACGATGAAGAAATGGATCTCTTTGATTTGGATCAAGGCTACGGACAGGGTTTTACACAAGACCAAGTTGACGGTAAGTTATAGCTTTCTTCCTTAACTACACTTATTTTAATCTCATGTAATAATAAGAGGTGAAGATACTCTACAAGCACCTAGTAGGTATCTCTTGAATTTGTAGTAATAACTATCTACTTAACCACTCTTCATAACTCATTTCAACATCATGTAATAATAAGAGATGAAGATACCACGCAAGACACTACTACAAATCAAAATTATATAGCTATGGGTGTCTCTTGAATTTGTGGTAACTAGTTCATATCTCATTTCAACCTCATGTAATAAGAGATGAAGATACCCTTCAAACACCCGTTGGAAGACGTTAGAAAACAAAATTAAACTGCTGTGGGGGTCTCTTGAATCTGTGGTAATAATAACACTACTGAAATTTCTTACAGAAATGAACAATCAACTAAACCAAACACGTTCTCAACGTGTTCGTGCCGCAATGTTTCCAGAAACGTTGGAGGAGGGCATAGAAATACCATCGACTCAATTCGATCCTCAACACCAAACCGCGGTCCAACGTTTATCGGAACCGAGTCAGATGTTGAAACATGCCGTCGTAAATCTTATCAACTACCAGGATGATGCAGATCTCGCGACCCGCGCCATCCCAGAGTTGATTAAGCTTTTGAACGACGAAGACCAAGTTGTGGTCTCACAGGCCGCAATGATGGTACATCAGCTATCGAAGAAGGAAGCGTCTCGCCATGCCATAATGAACAGCCCTCAAATGGTGGCCGCTTTAGTTCGAGCCATATCGAATTCGAACGATTTGGAAACCACCAAAGGGGCGGTTGGAACTCTACACAAGTTATCACACCATCGTCAAGGCTTACTAGCAATTTTCAAGAGTGGTGGAATACCAGCGTTGGTCAAATTGCTGAGTTCTCCAGTCGAAAGTGTTTTGTTCTACGCCATTACCACCCTGCATAATTTGTTATTGCATCAGGACGGATCTAAAATGGCTGTGAGATTGGCAGGCGGTTTACAAAAGATGGTGGCATTACTGCAGAGAAACAATGTGAAATTTCTTGCAATTGTAACCGATTGCTTGCAAATTCTCGCATACGGTAATCAAGAAAGCAAGCTCATTATATTGGCGTCGCAAGGCCCCATCGAACTAGTTCGAATTATGAGATCGTATGATTACGAAAAGCTACTGTGGACTACGTCTCGGGTTCTAAAAGTCCTGTCCGTGTGTTCAAGTAACAAGCCGGCTATCGTAGAAGCCGGTGGCATGCAAGCTCTAGCCATGCACCTCGGTAATTCAAGTCAACGTCTCGTACAGAACTGTTTATGGACCCTGCGAAACCTTTCCGATGCTGCTACCAAGGTAGATGGGCTTGAAGGTTTACTTCAATCGCTCGTGCAAGTTTTGGCGTCGTCCGACGTGAACGTGGTTACCTGTGCTGCCGGTATTCTTTCTAATTTGACGTGCAACAACCAGAGAAATAAAGTTACGGTTTGCCAAGTTGGGGGCGTAGATGCACTAGTACGTACTATTGTTAACGCTGGAGATCGGGAAGAAATAACCGAGCCAGCCGTGTGTGCCCTTCGTCACCTCACATCACGCCATGTCGAGTCGGAAATGGCACAGAATGCCGTCAGATTGAATTACGGCATTCAAGTTATTGTGAAGTTGTTGAACCCACCATCTCGTTGGCCTTTGGTTAAGGCCGTCATTGGATTAATAAGGAATTTGGCACTGTGTCCCGCGAATCATGCACCATTACGTGAACACGGGGCTATACACCATCTGGTGCAACTACTAATGAGAGCATTCCAAGATACTCAGAGGGTATGTGCAATATTTCAATCCAATAGTCAGTAACGTTATACTTAATCAAAAAATATGAAGGCACTGGTAGATGATAGATTCATTAATTTTTTTTTTTATTTCAGCGTGCCAGTGTTGCAAGCGGTGGTGCTCAACAGCCAGGTACATACGCAGATGGTGTACGCATGGAGGAGATTGTAGAGGGCACTGTTGGAGCATTGCACATCCTCGCACGTGAATCCCATAACCGTGCGATCATACGCCAACAGATGGTGATACCCATTTTCGTGCAGCTATTATTCAATGACATTGAGAATATACAACGTGTAGCTGCAGGTGTGCTCTGCGAACTGGCCGCTGATAAGGAAGGGGCAGAAATGATCGAGCAAGAAGGTGCCACAGCTCCACTTACAGAATTATTACATTCTAGAAATGAAGGTAATTAAAGTTTTTTTTCCTTCCCAAGTACTCTGTATAACTTTGACTATTACACCAATTTTGTGTCGTGAAAATATTTTGAAATTTTATTTTTATTTACTTATAATTTGAACAATTCATGTAATTTAATTTGCTTTCGCATTCTGTAAATTTTAATTTTCTATTGGTGAATAGAAAAAGAATCTAATTCAAATAAGACATGTATGTTTCTCTTTCAAGGTGTAGCAACTTATGCTGCCGCAGTCCTCTTCCGAATGAGTGAGGATAAACCTCAAGATTACAAGAAAAGACTATCAATGGAGTTAACAAATTCCCTATTCCGAGAGGAAAATCTTTGGAATGCCGATTTGGGTATGGGTCCGGACTTGCAGGTACGTTTCATTTAAAAACGAAATTATTTCTCAATATATCTCCCCCCCATTACACAAAAAAAAATCTTCAAATAAGGTATGTAAATGTAGAATATTTGAGTATTTCTATCTAGTTGAGTTGCCATAGATTTATTTATACCGAAAATTATGTTTATTCCTGCATACTTTTTAGTAGTTTCTTTTTTTTTTTTTGTTTGCATTTGTTTTCTTTTTATGATTATTTTAGGACATATTGAGTCCTGACCAGCCATATGATAATTTGTATGGCCGGGATCCCCCGAGCGTGCACAGCAGCCATGGTGGGCCTCCTTACCAACAACCAGGTAAAAACTAGAGTATTGTGGCCCTTAAAATCTAACAGCTTAACAGTTATAATGGATTGAAAGGTCTGGTTAACATTACTAATGTAGTTTAGTTGAACATGTAGTGTTTTCTTTGTCGTAGCATTCAATGAGCTAGTCATTTGTGAATGAATTGAATACGTTAATGTAAACAATCAAACGTTTTCTAAAAACATGAAATAGTTATTATCTTATATGTATTCACTTACATATGGCTATACCTTCTACATAAAATTATTTTTCAGTTATAACTTCATACAATTTATTTATTTATTGTTTTTTCAGACTGGTCAAGAAATTTAAAATAATTTTGTATTTTTATCATGTTACAACTGAAAAATAAATTTTGCAGTTGTATGCAGAAAATACTTATTTAATGATTGAAGGAAGTACTATGATTAAAATTGTATTTAATTTGTAGTTACGTTTTCATAAAGCCACATTATTGGAAAATGTAGTAATCGAACTCTCAGGATTTATGACTCAAAAACGTTCATATTATCACTGTTCATATTTGCAATGTAATATCTTAATGTATACTTGAAATATTCGTGGAAAATTAAAAAAATAATACCACGAAAATAGATTACAAAATTTAGTGCACAATATCAAGCTCAAGCCACCATATATTTACTTAATGATATTCAAATATAAATTTGTATCATGTATGTATTAAATAAGTATGTAAAAGCCTAGTCTTAAATCTAGAATTCAGTAAGTTATTTTCTGCATCTACTAAAAAGTGAAAATAATTGTTACGTTTCTAAAATAAAAGTACATGACGTATCTTGTAACTTTTCATTTTATCATGTAGGCTATGACCAGATACCCATAGATATGCAAGGATTAGATATAGGTTCCCATGGTGGAGGCAACGGATCAACATACAGTGCAATAGATGCAATGGATGTTGGTAGTGCCGATCCTGACATACATTTTATCGAACAACTTCCCACGCCTCCACAAGATAACAACCAAGTAGCAGCTTGGTACGATACAGACTTGTAGGCCAAGTTGTGCTAACTAATTTAAGGAAGTTCTCTAATTGCACATTTTACAGTTCATATGTAATTTTTCTGTGTTTTATTTTGTGACTCGTAACTACATTTTAACTAGCTTTAAGTTTAAGGATTATCATGTTCTGGAACGGCACCACGATTTTGTTTTCACTGTAACATGAGTTTTGTTTAAGTTTTCCATTCTAAGTGCTTCCATTTTTTAATTGCAAACCATCAAACGTTCGCGCATTTTCGTTTAAGAAATCCTATCGAAACAAATGCATTTATTATGTATGATAGATATATTTATCTAAATTTGTTTCATCACTTTTCTCTTTTTTTTTGTGTATTTAGATACAAGTAAAATTCTTTTGGAAATAAATCAGTATTTATAGGGTAATATGTATAATAATGTTAATCGTATATATCATAGGTTTAGAATGTTTCTTCGTTCTCTTTTTCTGTAGGAAAATAGATTTTTTGTTCATGTTTTTTATTTCGTAAATAAATTTATTTTATTCTGTACTTTTTATTTATTCGTTTTTTTTTTATTTCTTCAAATTTGTTTCTAAACTATTATGAATGTTGTAACGATTTTTATTGCTTCTAAGTGTAATACTAATATTTCGATTTAATAAACAGGGTAGATATTGAGGGCACTGCCTTTACTGAATGCATGTATTTATAGAAACTAAAATAAACATTTCTCATGTAATTATGTTTATTATTCAAAACGTACACCTTTTTTTCAAATAGATAACTACTTCAATGCTGTAAAAACAATTAAATTTTTGATTAAAACTTTGAAACTCTATATTTCACAAACTGTTTGAATAAAATATCAAGTGTTTTATATTTATTTAAATGAAATCTTATGCTCCTTTCAAAAACTTAAAAATATATAGGGTGTTCCACATAAAAAATCAAAGTTCTAGCTAATATCTCAAACATTGAGCACTTTGGAAAAAAATAACTTGGAGCAATGAATTCTGCATGAAAAAGTGCCTTAAAGAAGTCTTTACAGAAATCAAAAATTTTCATAACCAAAAAAGTTATGAAAGTTTTTAAAAATCGTAGAATTTTGAAAAACGCCCTGTAGCTCCTAAACGGTATAAGATATCGAAACGCGGTCTTCACCAATAATTTTGTCTTAAAAATCGAGCTCCAGGGACCCAGGTCAGTTTTTGTCTAACTCGTCTAAAAATAGAAGTTTCCTATTAAAAGTCGAATTTGGCCCATCCTGTACAATACGTAATTTACGTTATTTTAAATGGAACACCCCTATATTTTATAACGAATTTCAATTGTTTTCATAAGAGATGAATGAACTTTCATTTTCTTACTCACCCTTGAAAAGGAAATAATAGTGAAATATTTGTTGGTTTTCACTTTGATGATTGATGACGCAGAGTTCATGGTCCGTGAATTTGGTACAAGTGTAAAGCTGAATTTATTGAGAATAAGAAAATCTAGTAGGACGTGAAAAAGAAAACATACAAGTGTTATTTAGAGCAACTCTTTATCTGTCATTTGAAGTTACGTTCGTTAGAACCGTTAGAACCCAAGTTACTAATTTTTTAAAGTGATATTACAAGTAAGAAAATGGAATTAACCAGAGAGCATTTTCGAATCATGATTTATTATGATCTTAAAAATGGTTTAAGCGTTTATGAGTGCAAAAATTGATTTATTCAATTTTTTTACAGTACACAAAACTTTAATTGTCTGTTACTGTGCCCGATTCGTTAACCGGAACCGTATAAATTACACATGTCTTCTCCAGTGCAGACATGGTCTTTAGACTATGAAAGCACATGCGTTATTAAGAGGGTCATCACCAGCGCGTAACATTCAATTTCTTGCGCCCAGGAATTCCTCACAAAATGTGTCAAGACCGTTAATAAATTCTGTGAAAATAAATTCTGCTTCTTTAAAACATAGACGAATCGACACAATCTTTTAAAATTAAAACAAATAAAATAATGTCATGTTTTCAAAGTTAATGAACTTCCAAGGAGGATTTCTATTTATAAAGTTAAAATAAAATAAAATAATTTACTCGTAACAGTTTACGATCTCTTTTTATTAGCAGGCAAATTACTCCTATTCTACTTTCAAGTTCTTTCATTTTTTATTCACGTATCTTTGTGAGCTTCCTTTCATAACCCATTCTCAAATTTAGTTACTTTCTAAATACGGTTGAGTATACGAGGGTAAAGCTAAATTTATTAAGAATAAGGAAATCTAGTAAGCCGTCAAAAACAAAACATACAGTATTATTTAGAGCAACTCTTTATCTTTACTAATTTTTTAAAGTAATACTGCAAGTAAAAAAATGAAATTAACCAGAGAGCATTTTTTAATCATGATTTATTATGATTTTAAAAAAAGGTTTAAGCGCCTATGAGTGCAAAAAGAGTTTAGATTCGGCTTTTAGTAAACAAGCATCTTTCTTGAATACAATTTACCGATGGTATAAGGAATTTGAACGCGAAAGGAATTCATATTCAAATAAAAAAAATTTCAAAATTATGATTGATACCGATATTTTTAAATTATCGATAACAAAATTGAAAATGCGATATCGCTGACCCCTGGTCAACACTACAAACAGAAGAATTCAGAAAAATTCGGCGTTCTTTTTTTTTTTTCGAAAACTACTGTGAGAAATTGCGCAAACAAAACACCATCGATTATAAATTAAAAGAAAAAAAACGACATTTCTCAAAAACGAAAGTTGAAGTGAAAACGCAAAGACAAAAGACGATCGTTTCGCCGAGACGAAAAAAAAACGCTTCAACATATCGGAAAATTCTGGTGGGTTTTAGTTTTAGATTATGGAAACAAGTCACCATTAAAAACACACTAGGATTAGCGAAAAAGAAAGAAGAGAAAATGAAATTACGAAAACAAAAGACTGACTGATTCATGAAGAAATGACAACGAAACGTTGGTAAAAATTTGCAATCAGTATTACGACGGAATCACGTAAAAGACAAAACCAGAAAAAAGGAAAAAATTGATTAAGAATTCAATATATTACAAACGTCAGAAAAACTCAATATTTTATTTTTCGAAAAATACTGCGAGAAACAAAACACTATCGTTTAAAAAAAAACAATAAATGTTTCTCAAAAACGAAAAATGAAGTGGAAATGCAAAGACCACGGACGATCGTTTCGCCGAGGCATTACAGAAATGATATTAAAAACGAGTAAACAAAAGACATATTGCAAAATTCTACAAGGTTTTAAAAGTAAATAATTTAAAACGAACGATGAGAACAAAACACCATTAATGGCCATTTGGACCAAACATTTAAACTGAGCTTAAATTTAGGTGTGTTTATATTGTGACATTTTTAGGTTACACGGCATTTTGTAAATGATATTCTAAGTTAAATTGAGCTTAAAATGGGCATAAAAGACACACGAACAAAAATCACTGTGAAACTATGAAAGATTCTTGGAACAAAAAGCAAGGGAAAACGAAACTACTAAAACAAAAGACGATCAATTCATGACTCATAAAAAAAGAAAAAGAAATATGAGTAAAATTTCCAACGTTGTAAGTATTACGACGGGATTACGAAAACAGCAAAAAATAAAAATAAAATAAAGAAAAGTAAAAAAATTGATTGAAGATTCAATATGTTACAAACAAAAAAAATCAGTATAGCAAAGTGCTGTGAGAAAACGCTACTGATTAAAGATTAAAACACAAAAAAAAAAACAAGAAACAATTCTCGAAAACAAAAGTTTAAGTGAAAACGCAAAGACAAAAAACCATGGTTTCGCCGAATCATTACAGAAATAATCAGCATTAAGGCGAATCATGGAAAAACCAAAAAAATAAAAAAATGGAATGTAAGAAAATTAATTGAAGATTCAACACGTACAAAAAATAATCATTTTTTTTTCGAAAAGCCCTGTGAGAAAATGCAAAAACAAAAGAGTATCGATTAAAAATTAAAAGAAAAGAAAAAACACTTAAAATTTCTGGAAAACGAAAGATAAAGTGAAAACGGAAAGACAAAAGACTATCATTTCCCCGAATCATCAAAATGGAATTAAAAAACAAATTAAAATATATTGAAAAATTCCGCCAGGCTTTAAAAGTAAATATTTTAAAGTGAATGATGAAACAAATAAATTAATAAAAATAAAAAAAAAATGCCGACACTGTAGAAACATTGAAGTCAGCCTACTAAGAATAGAATGCTCCCAAGAATAATAAAAAAGGGCGATTTATTCTATCAATTGTAAGAATTCATTACACTGTTGTCTTTATCTCTAAAAAAGAGATCGAGACTTGGCCACTAGTTTTCTCTTAAAGCTACAGAGACGCCCATAAGAGACATCGAAATTGATCCATCCTGTACATGCAAATAAAAAAATTGAGGCAATGTTTTTCTTTTCGAAAAATATTGTCACATGAAGAAACAAAACACTATCGATTAAAAATTAAGAGAGAAAAAAAAAACGAAAGATAAAGTGAAGACGCAAAGATAAGAGACGATCGTTTCGCCGGATCATTACAGAAAAGTAACTAAAAAAAAAACAAACTAAAACATTTGAAAATTCTGCTAGGTTTGAGAAGTAAAATGAACAATGAAAGGAAGACACACAAAACAAAAAACACTAAACTATGAAAGGCTCTAGAAAAAAGAAAAAATCACAAAAACAAAAAAACTTTACCAACTCCCAATTATAAATAGCTCGATTGTTCTGGGGGTGTGATTTTAATTTTTCTATTTCCATTCTATTTCTGTTCTAAATTTGATATATTTGTGTGTATATGCACTTCAAAATATTTTTTTTTAGAATTAAATCTTATCATAGAGACATAGATACAAGTAATATTTTAGTCGGCATTAGTTAGCCGGTTAGCCTTGGAATAAGTATAAGCAATGATATTTAGTATTTCTGATCAAGACTTAAAAAATGAGCTTCAATAAATTATTATAGTGAATTATTTTTTTAAAAATATTATGCTTTCCAAAATTTCATAACTTTATTTGGTGACAAACTACAAAGTAGTGCACTCTACATACTTTAGTTTCAATTTTAAATAAAATTTCAGTTGTGGAACCACGAAGTGTCTTGCAAAAAAATATTTGACATTTAGCATCTTTTATTCTTGTCATTTTTAATTTAATTTAATTTAATTTGCCCAACAGATACATATATCCATTAACAGGACAAAAAATACATAATACAATACATGTGTGTGTTTTGTAACTAACATTAAATTGCACTAACTAAACTTACCTACCCTAAGAATAGAAAATACATGAACTCCAAACTAACAAGCAAGACATTACACTAATAACAAGTGATATATAATGTAAATCTAAAGACAAAATTCAATAGCTGAGCCATGGTACAGTTATCAATGTCACATGAATTTGAAATGGTGTTAAATGTACGACACATAACAAATAGCGTTGATTTAACCAACACGTTAGTTTTAGCAGGCATTAAAGTAAAACTGAAATTGCTTCTGGAACATAAACGAGGTACGTGCCATCTAATACTACACAGCAGTGCTGCACAATCAATATCATTATGGGCATACCAGCTTGAAGCCGACTGACGTGGAGAGACTTAATCTCAAACTTCTCAAGAAGATAATCTTGATAAATTCCTCGTTCAGGATAACTACCATAAACTTTAAAGTAGAAGAATTTTAAAAATCTACTTTGCACCGCTTCAACTGCGTCAATCTGGCATTAACACATAGGAGACCAAAGAGGCGAACCATAATATTCAAGTCGTGAACGAATAAAGGCAAAATAAAGAGACTTTAAGGTAGCAATGTTATTAAAGGAACTACAGTTCCGAGTGATGAACCCCAGGGAATTAATGAGATCAGTGTGAGGTGAGAATGATAGTGATGTATCAAAAATAATACCTAAGCCATTAACATTAGTTGAACGAGTTATGGGAATACCATTCAACATGTAGTTGTGATTAACAGAACTACGATTCCGTGTATAAGATACAATTTTACATTTAGATATATTCAAGGTGGTAGAATTGTTTAGTTACACCATTCATGTATGTCAGGGTGGGCCAAATTCGACACTTTTAATAGGAAACACCTATTTTTAGAAGAGTTAGAGAAAAACTGACCTCCGTCCCTGGAGCTCGATTTTTAAGACAAAGTTAATGGTGAAAACCGCATTTCGATATCTTGTACCACTTAGGAGCTACAGACGTTTCTCAAAATTCTGCGATTTCTAAAAATCTTGATAACTTTTTTGTTTATGAAAATTTTTGATTTCTGCAAAAAATTCTTTAAGGCAATTTTTCATTCAGAATCCATTGCTCCAAATTATTTTTTTCTAAACTGCTCAATATTTGAGATACTAGCAAGAACTTTGATTTTTTATATGGAACACCCTATATATTTTTAAGTTTTTGAAAGGAGTATAAAATATCATTCATATAAATATAAAACACTTGATATTTTATTCAAACAGTTTGTGAAATATAGAGTTTCAAAGTTTTAATCAAAAATTTAATTGTTTTTATAGCATTGAAGTAGGCTATGGATGACGGTAACTAACCGATTTAAGTTTTTGTAACTTCCTGGTAGGCCGCTATCAAAATTTGACACAATCTCTTACAATACTTGCATGTCTCTTGAATGTTACTATCTTTATAAAATAGACTTAGGGAGATAATTAAACATGTACGAAAACTACGAGAAATACGACATGTTATAATATTTATACCAACTCAAGACTTCATGAAGTGCCTTTATCTTGTAAGTATGTGTGTGTACTGAAGATGACAGCGTAGCTGCTGAAATACGTATCTACGGATACAATCTATTTTGATTTATATTTAAGGATATAAACTTTTTTGATTTGTTATTTCTAAACCACTGTCTTCTTTACTAATATTAAATCTTAAAGTGTTTTATAGAAATTGGCGAAAATTCCGAAGCAGCGATTAATCTTTACCATGAGTGGTATCCTGAAAGATGACAATCCTTCAGAGATATATTCTTGAGATTTAAAAACAATTTAATAAATTTCTAGTCATTTAAACTGATAAAAACTAAAAATTATGAATCTCAAAACGGAAATAAAGAATTAGAAATCATAGTTTTGGGAGAAATCGAAACGCCAGTTGGAAGAAGCATCTTAGCAAGAACTTCTGCAGTACGAATTTTAAAGAAGCAAAGATTCTGACCTTATTGAATAAGAAAAATGCATCACTACCATTCCTTGAATTGGTGATGTGAGCTCAAACCATAACAAAACGGAATCGTTTGTGTTTAGTACAAAATGGCCGACAATTTGATACTTTATGTAATTTTTGCGCAATTGCGATTACGTTAGTATTTATTCGTTATAACTTCGTTATAGAGTAATATTTTTTATGGCTCATTGAATCTTCAATAAATATTTAGCTATCATCATCCACAGCCTACTTGAATGCTGCGATGACCATCAAAATTTTAATTAAAACATGAAAGCTCTACAACTCAAAAATCTTTTGAATAAAATATCAAGTGTTTTATATTTTTGTAAATAGAATTTTATGCTCTTTTCAGAAATGTAAAAATATATAGGGTGTTCCATATAAAAAATCAAAGTTCTTGCTAGTATCTCAAATATTGAGCAGTTTAGAAAAAAATAATTTGGAGCAATGAATTCTGCATGAAAAAGTTCCTTAAAGAAGTCTTTACAGAAATCAAGAATTTTCATAAACAAAAAAGTTATGAAGGTTTTTAGAAATAGTAGAATTTTGAAAAACGCCCTATAGCTCCTAAACGGTACAAGATATAGAAACGCGGTCTTCACCATTAATTTTGTCTTAAAAATCGAGCTCCAGGGGCCGAGGTCAGTTTTTGTTTAACTAGTCTAAAAATAGGAGTTTCCTATTAAAAGTGTTGAATTTGGCCCACCCTATACATGCAAATAAGAAAATTGAGATAATGTTTTTATTTTCGACAAATATTGTTACATGCAGAAACAAAACACTATCGATTAAAAATTAAGAGGAAAAAGAAACAAAAGATAAAGTGAAAACGCAAAGATCGTTTCGCGGATCATTACAGAAAAGTAATTAAAAAAAACAAACTAAAATATTTAAAAACTCTGCTAGGTTTTAGAAGTAAAATGAACGATGAAAGCAAAACACCATAAAAACACACAAAACAAAAATCGCTAAACTATGAAAGACTCTAGAAAAAAGAGAAGAGAAAATAAAATCACAAAAACAAAAAAAACTATACCATCTCCTACGATTAGCGATTAGTATAGAGACGAAAAAGAAATATTGGTAAAAGTTAATTGAAGCAATTGTGATTTATTTTAGGAAAACGACGATAATAAAAATAAACATATTAAGTGCGACATTGCTTAATTTCGAACGTGTTTTTGCAAGATAGAGAAACTGGAAATGAAAAAAGTACACAAACAAAAATCACTAAACTAAGTATGAAAGATTCTAGAAAACAAGAAAAAAGGAGAAAGTGGAATCACAAAAACAAAAGACTATCAATTCATATGAATAATAAAGAGATGAAAAAGAAATAAATATTGGTGAAATTTAACTGAATTAAAACGATTGCGAATTTATCTTAGGAAAATGACGAGAATAAAAAAATTAAAAGCGTGACATCGCTAATGTCGAACATTTTTTTGCAAGACACTTTGTGGTTCCACAACTGAAATTTTATTTAAAATTGAAACTAAAGCATGTAAAATGCACTACTTTGTAGTTTGTCATCAAATAGAATTATGAAATTTTGGAAAGCATATTAAAAAAAATAATAATTCACTATAATAATTTATTGGAGCTCATTTTTTAACTCTTGATCAGGAATATTAAATATCATTGCTTATACTTATTCCAAGGCTAACTGGCTAACTAATGTCGACTAAAATATTACTTGTATCTATGTCTCCATGATAAGATTTAATTCTAAAAAAAATATTTTTAAGTACATATTCCAAATATATCAAATTTAGAACAGAAATAGAATGGAAATAAAAAAATTAAAATCACACCCCCAGAACAATCGAGCTATTTGTAATTAATTTGGAATATTATGTACAATGTTATTCCAGAAATTTTACTGGAATTGACTAACACAAACCTTTGCTACAAAACGTGAGTATACAATTTACTTTCTATTTGTTGGAAGTTATCATTGTATAACATTCACACTTCGACTATCTCTTTTTGAAAGGGTTTTCGAATTCGATTTTCTAACTGAAAATAATTCTTGTCCTGTCGTTTCAATTATTTGGAATTCGTCAGGACCACTTTATAAATAATACAGTGCGTCTTTATTTTGCTTTTTAACGAGCATAGTGGGGCGCAGCGTATCGGCGGGATCAAGTCTGGCCGCGTGTTCCAAAAGGTGAGTGAAAGACAAGATTCGACATTAAGCAACTGTACGTGTTACCTGACGTGAATGTGTTTAAAGTTTTCGTGCGCTCCAATAACTTGTGTTCATTTAATTTACCATGAATTAACTGGTAAGTAGTAATCAGTCCTCTTTTTTCAATAATAAATTAATTGTGTATTTACAAATGACGGTGCTTTGAGTAACAATAGGTCAAGGAAGAATTCGTTTTGGAAAAAAAAGTTGCGCCTTTATTCGAAGGAGATTTTCGTTTATTTTATTTTATATATTGCTTGTGGCATACGTGACGTGAATTTATTTATTTTATTCTCCGACGTAAAAATTGATTTACCACTGACTTTCAAATCTGAGGTAATGGGGACAAATTATCTCGGGTTATTGCTTCATGAATTAATAAGCATCTGCTCTAATATAATTTCCTGATTTTTCGAAAGTGTCCGCCATAAACGTAATCGGTTTAATGGAATCGTAAATTTGATGGCTTCAATGAATTATCGCCTTGAGTTATCAATTTTGCAAATAACTTCTGGGTCAATTAATAATTTTCTTTATTTGTTTTTATTTCCTGGATGAGAATGTTTTTTTTTTTGGAGGTAAGCATTATACAGGGTGATTCAAACTTGTCGCCTGATATTTTCAGGGCGAATAGAATATCAAAAAATAAGATCTCTTTTTATAAAAAATATTTTCCAAAGGTGAATAATAAGGGAGTTATAATCCCCTGAAAACAAGGTGAAACGTATTGCTTTTTTGACAACATCTTCTGAATCCTTTAAGTTATCAAACTTATAGCTCAGCTAACTCTTTTTTAAGGGGTAGTTTCAGGGAGTAACTTTCATTATTTTTAGTAACAAAATGCAGTAGATGTGTGCTAACTTTTACACCTCAATTACTAGAAAACGGTCCGGTTTATCAAAATACAACCAGAGAGCCTTTTAGTGCCAAATGATCTAAAGAATACGGCCTTCACAAATTTTTGATGAAATAAGTAAGAATAAGAGAATAAGAAATTAGAGTTAAATACTCCCTCAAATTGCCCTTTAAAACGGAGGGAGGATTTAATATATACGTCGGATATGCGCAGTTAGGTGTCTTTTAGCCGAGTTTGATAACATAAAGAATCCAGAAGATATTGCCAAGAAACTATACTTTTCATCCCCATTTTGGGAGTTATACGAGGTGTGTAAATTAAGTAATGAGACTGTTTTCTTTTAATTTGTTTTATTCGAATAGAATTACAATTCAATATAATCTCCCTCAAAATAACTTCCTTGGGAAGCTACACAGCGCTGGAGACGGTTCTTCCAATCTTCACAGCAATGCTGGAACTCGGATAACCTTCAGCTGGTCGGTTACAGCCGTTTGAGTGTCCCAAAATAAGTTCCCTTGAGGTGATTTTTCAATCTCGGGAAGACAAAAAAGTCACGAGGACTCAAGGAAGGATGAGGAGCCACAGGAATGTTTTTACTGGCCAAAAACTCGTTTATTGACATTGCTGTGTGACAAGGCACATTATCGTGATGCAACACCCAGTTGTTCTTGATGTTTGGTCTCACACGCATGACCCTTTTTCAAGAACCTCTCGGTATAACTGTTGATTGAAGGTTTGGCCTCGAGGCACAAAGTCTTTGTGGACGATTCCCTAACTATTTGATCTTTGACTTGCTCGTTCTTGCTTTTTTGGGCCTCGGAGAGGTTGAAGTGCGCCATTCCATGCTCTGGCTCTTGGTTTCCGGGTCGTATTCAAACATCCAAGACATGTTCCAGAAAATGGCGATCATTTTCTATCGATTCCAAAACGTCAAAGCACGTTTCCCGCCTGATATCCTTTTAGTTCCCCAAAAGCTTCTTTGGAACCGTTTTTGCGCAGGTTTTTCTTATTTCCAACTCATTGGTCAAAATCTCATGAATGGTGGTGAATTCTGACTATCAACCGATGATCTGAACGCACAAGATCCCGGATTCTATCGACATTTTCATCGTTTCTTGAAGATGGAGGTCTTCTGCTGCGTGGTTCATCTTCAATCGACTCTCTTCCTTCTCAAAATGCCTTAAACCACCGAAAGACCTGGACTCTTGACAAAATACTGTCTCCATAGGCCTGCTGAAGTTTTACAAAAGTTTCCCCCAAAACCTGATGGCACAACGTTGCTCGAAATTAATGTCACTCATTTTTGGAACGCGCTAAGAAGAACTACTTCCCGAAAACAATCGCTGTGGACTACCAAATGACTTTGCGAGTTCAAACTCGTACTGAAGGCGTATCACAAGTTCACCTGCCGCCCCTCCAAGTTTTGCGCCCCAAATGTTGCCAGTCTCATTACTTAATTTACACACCTTATTATTCCCTTTTGGAAAAAAAAATAGATATAAAAAAGTGACCTAATTTTTTTTATAAAAATTTTGCTGCAAATCGGTTTTGATTGCAGTGAAACCCTCGAGCGTCCTCTGTACATCTGTTTCGGCCCTATTTGGGGCCTTGTCAGCAGAAGCGTAGCTCGCGACTTCCACTGCAAACCAAACCGACCCGTCCAAGGTTATTCGCCAATGCGATGAAATAATAATCAATAGTTTGAATCGCGACATCCAAAAAGTGATTTCGAATCACCCTGTATAAGTATCTAATTAAATGCACCAGAGATAACGACGGGTACCCGTTTATTGAAATGGCATCGGTTCCTCTTTATAAATATCCGTTACCCGATAGGTACCCGGGTACCCGATAATTACCCGATTACCCGATACTCGGTAAGTGTCCGACAATTAGTGACTCTTTTTTTTAATTTAAATTAGGCATCATAAAATAAATGTTTGGAGCGCACACACGGAAAAATAACGCACTTAGCGCGACAAAAATACATTATCCATAATTGAATTATTTTATAATGACTTCTGCTAATATATAATAACAAGGATACGTAATAACGACTTCTAATGCAAAATATGTCTTCTAACAGTGTATATAGATAAGAGATAATAGATCATACACATTCTTCATGGGTTTTTACAAATTGTTTGTTAAATTTAAAAATAGAATGGATTTAGGAGCAAAATTATTAAAAAAAAAAAACCTACATAAATTGTAACTATATTATATGTTTAGTCGTCATCCTTCTTCTTCTTCTTCTTCTTCTTCTTCTTGTTCCTCTTCTGCTTCTTCTTCCACATCTTCGCTAATATCATCTGCTCTGTCCATTGTTATTGATTTTAAGAAACTAGGGATATCTAATAAACTAATAACTTCTTGAGAAAAAGGTTTTCGTCTTTTAAATATTTTAACCCTATGCGATGAAATTACGGGATCGGACGACACTAGCATCATGTGTAAAATATCTGTATTGGTGTTAACTCTACTGGTTTTTCTAGCGTGAAATAATCTAAGATGTTTATATTGTTTATGGCTGGCCTCTAAAACGTCTTCTGTTAACTGTCCTACGGGTAGTGGCAGAGAATCTATAATATCATATCCATGGATAAGCACTTTGTGAACTGAGGGACTCATCTTATACCACCCATAATGTTCCAAATATAGTCTAACTGTATCAAGGCAATAAGTTCGAAAATATTGTATTTTTATATAATGTCCACTAGATAATGCAGATAAAATAACTGCAAATCTGTCAATTAAATTGAAGTCCAATCCCGTGATCTCTGCTACCTTCTTCGGATTATCAAAAAATTTTCTGGCTGTATTGCCGTCGTTACTGTTACCTCCCCCTTGTTTAGGTTGATCAACCACTAATCCCATCTCTTGATAAAATTTTCTAGTTACCATTGCTTTTCTGTCACGAACACTTTGTTTTGCAAGTTCTCCTCGCGCTTGCCACGTTTTTATATCCAGCTTATATGATATATGTAAAAAAAAATCGTAGAATCTCAGATAGGCATGGAGAACGGATATGCCAAATTTGTATGTGTGCCTGTTACACTTTTTGTTAAGAACTTTAGTTAAATCATTTATATCCTTTGAAGTTATATGGCAAACATTGCAGGCTTGAGTGGACGAAGTATCGGTTAGAACGTTACAAGTTTTTCCGTCAAGCATTGTGCAAATAGGAACATGTTTAAACCATAATTCCCTTGCATCTGTTATTGAGATTTTAGTCGGTAAGAGTCGTAGAATCTGGGAGTTAATGTCACAATATTCAGTTTTCATAGTTTCGGGAGTTTCCTTTTTAACTTTAAAACAAATCGGCCGGCAATATCTTGATGAAGACGTCTGCATATTTTTCCAATAAATACATTTTTTATTGTTAATATTAGTTGATATCTCCAATGGTACAATTGTACACAGTATTATATGAGAATCGCCATATTCATGCGAAAAATTTTGTTTGTATATACTATGTCCTCCGCTACCATCTAGTCCCCACTTGTAGATTACATCAATTTCGGTTATTTGTTCAGGAATAGTTTGTAGGACTTCACCCTGGACTTGAACCAAACGTGTAATAGTGTGATCGAGTAGATCTTGTAACGGAATTTTAGCTTCAATTTCTGTAACCATGATATTAGGTGGATAGCAATGTAACTTTGCTTGCGACAAAACATTATAAGGAGGATAAATATTCGCCCCTTTTTTCTTTGCTCCCATTTGTATATTCTGGTATTGTTCTTTGCCTAAGTCAGAATCTATAATAAGAGCTAGAGCTTCCTCTGCTGTATACGATGTGAATGTGGACGGTGACGAAAAAACCTCTTTCATTTTCTTCAGTCTTCGTGGTGTTGTAGTAACTGCTAACTGAACTACTTCAGCCAAAGTTCTTTTTCCATTTTTCACTAAACTTATTTCAGTAGCCTGAGTTAATTCTTCTGGGCTATTATTTGTAACAAGTGATTTAACTTTTCTTAATTTTGTTCGTTTGGAACTCTCAGAAAATAATTTTTTCGGTCGTCCGCGTTCCTTTCTCTGAGAAATTTCAGACTCTGATTTTTTAATTTGATTTGAGTTGAGAAACGAAAGGTTTAGATTTCCTTGCAGCCACTGTGAATTATAACGTACAAATTGGTCATTTATTTGCCTATACTTTTTCCACCTTAATATTAATTTAAAAACAAACGGTTTCATTAGAATTTTCAAATGTTTTTTATCATCTGTACCCCAGTTCTTGGAGTCAAACTTGTTCAAAATGTATGTAATTAATCGTTCAATGCACTTACTAAGAGATAAGCTACAAAATTTTTCATTTTTTAACACTAGGAAAAGTTCATTTTTACTGACACTACAATAATGTTCATAAGGTACAGCAATTTGTTCGGCGCGGCTACCTGAAAAAAAGGCTCAGTATAAAAAATTGATCGTTATAGATAGCTAATTTTTTAGTACAATAATATTTAACGTTCCTTCTAACATACAAACAATAAAAGACAAGGGAACTCTGCGGAACTCTGTTAGTCACGTCTGTTTTTCTATTTAACAAAAATCTCGCAGGTCACAAGCCAAATATACAATAAAAATATTTATGTATAACTAAAAACAGCGGAATATTTATACAACACTGTAAAAGAATTTACCTCCAGCAATAGTTTTCATGGTCAAACTTTTAAAAATCGGTGACACTTATTGCACAATAACACTTTATTATTACGGGTTATATCGACGCACGGTAATTGCACCAGTATCAAATAAAATGTATTTGTCATTTCGAGATACGTGACGTTTACTTACTTGATTCATGATGCACATTCAGGGTAGCGTAGATAAGGCAGATCAGCTTTCTGCATAATTTTTTTCAAATTGTCAACATGCAAATTTTGATTTTTGTCGTGGTAAATGTTGGATTTTTCCGTGTGTGGAGCGTTAGCTTTGCTTTGGAATATCAGTTATTTTGGATACTTCTATGATAGATTTTCAAATTGTTATTCGAATCTTATCGTGTAGCTATCCGGTAGTTATCGGCTATCGGGTACATTCCGGGTACCCGGGTAACAAAGCTATCGGGTATCGGTATCCCTAAAATGCACACGTAATTAATGTAAAATGTATTGAAGAACTGTATTACATTGTATCGGCAATTATATAGGGTGTTCCAAACACCAAAAGTCTCTTCGAATCGAACAATTAATTCAAAATCAGATGATATAAAAATGGGGGTACTAATAAAACCAATTGTTAGGTGTAAAATTGGTCATAATCCGTGACTCTGTTAATGTGGCCTTACTGTAGACAAAATTGACGTCATGACGTCAATTTTCTAAGCCATGGCTTAGTTTCATAAAAATGGCAATATCATAAACAAGGTACTGAAAATCCAAACTTTTTTAAAACAACCAAATATCTCGGAAATTATTTTGTTTTTTTTTGTGTCATATTGTTGTGATATTATCAATATGACAATTGACAATTATGTTCCACACAACCTTTAGAATTTCTTCGACTACAAACAGCATTTCTACGCACAACTTTCTGGGGAAAGAATACCACAATTGACTACCAAAAATCACTACATAAATTACCAGTCCACAGTAAAGGGGCAAAAACCAACACAACAAACCACGTTGGAGGCCGAATTACATATGTATGTAATTTGGCCTCCAACGTGGGCCAAGAATATCACGTTTAACCCCCAAAATTATTGCATAAAATTGGTGCCCAATGTGGGGTGCACGTTCCCCACTTATCATTACAAAAGGTGACGCCCAACGTGGGACAAGAGGCCACATTTAACCTCCAAATCATCACAATATGTTGCATGAAACTGCTTTGGAATTTTGAGGGGAATAAAAAAATTAATAGCAATTCCGTAAACTTTGAATAAACATATAACTGTACAATATAAATACAGAATTAATAATAAAACAGAAATCACTTTTGAATACTTATGCAGTATTCGATTGTCTTCAATGAGGAGCTATACACACTATGTAGAAAATTTTCCCACTAACATCGTGACATGTATTCTTTTTTCCGCACTTTGCGAAACCTCTACTCCACTTTCGAACTATAAACGCTAGGTTGTTACAATTATGAGTGTGAAGCATATTATTTGATAGAGACGGATAAAAGGATCGCTAGAGCATGTAATACCCCGGCACGAGATACATACCTACACACATTTTGTGCTGTGTAGGTCAGAATAGTGTTACAATCTCTGAAAAGAACGTCCTGCTTATAAATCCTGTAACCTAACGGAGCGCACCAATTAACATTTGCTATTCTAGGTTTTTATTTAATTTACTGATAATTAGGAATCAGAGTGGCTATTTATTTGGCTTATATCAATGAATGCAGTAAACAAAAAAAACTATATACTTGTGTAATACTGTGTACTGTTTAGAGTTACATTCAAAATTATCCTTTTTACAAACCAAAAGGCAATAGTTTTCGAGAAAGTTGGATTTGAAAATTAAACCCAAAATCATACAAAGCCACTGACGGTAACGTTGATGAAAACTCATGCATTCCACAGCTGTATCGAATGAAGCTTTATTCTTCTACTGCGTCAGTGTGAAGGGTAGAGCCGAATTCTGTTACTTGTATGTCCACATTCTGCAGGGGGCAAAAAGCCCTATTTCCATCCCAACACCGAAGCTAATGTGATGTAAAAAACTGTAACAGTTCTTCACATCAGCATCTTGTCATAGGTATCCTGCAGGCTGAAATTTCCCGTAATCCCGCATAAGTTGTGCAGTCATGAGAATTAATTTTGCGACGACGTGATCGTAAGGCACTCTGGAAGTTTACTATAAGGCTCAAATGCGAACCGTAGAATCGTATTCTGTTACATGTACGTCCCTATTCTACAGGGGAAAAAAGTCATATATCCATCCCAACACCGAAGCTAATGCAATGTAAAAAACCATAACAGTTTCCTCACATCATAAACGCTGTAATACGTATTGCAATTATTTGCAGCTTAGAAAAATAATTAAAATTGTAAAAATTCTGTCGCTCTTGAGGATTCATTTGGTGTGATTTTACCCAAATTATTAAAATTTGTCAAATAGCTTAATTACATTCAGATTATCAGCACGTGAAACTGTCGTTTAAAAATACAAAAAGGCACAAACAAAGTTAACAAAAAAAAACCATTTTACAATTTTACAAAATAAATGCGCTCAAAAAAATACACAGATTTTTAATTGAATAAATGTGAGTGGAGAAAACAAAATTGTTGTTAAAGCATTCAAAAATAAAAATAAATAAATCAATAACAGATAGTGTTCTAAAAATTGAAAATGGAAAAAAAAAGATAAAATCAAATGACAGTCGAATTTTGAAAATTTCAATGAGAAATTGGAATCGTGCAAAATGAAAATTGAATTTTTCAAATCAAGTGACGATCGAATTTTTAAAACAGAAGACGAACAACCTTCAAAATTAAATGCCGATCGAATTTTGGAAATCCAGTGACAAATCGAATCTCGCAAGCAACGACCTTGAAAATTAAATGATAATCCAATTTTGGAAATCCAATGAAGTCGAACTACGATCAAATCTTCAAAACAAAATACGAACGAACGACTTTGAAAATCAAATGACAATATCATTTTAGAAATCAAATGACAATCAAATTCTGGAAGTTCCGACGACATTGAATTTTTTAAATCAACAGACGATCGAGCCTTCAAAACAAAAGACGAACGACTTTCAAAATCGAATTTCAAGCGAATTTCATAAATCAAATGACAATTGAATCTTGAAAACAAAAGACTAACGCAGGTTGAAAATTGCATGACAATCGATTTTTGAAAATTCAGTGCCAAATTGAATCTAGAAAGAAATTGATTTTTTTTAAACGAACTGACGATCGAATCTTCAAAACAAAAGACAGACGAACAACTTCGAAAACCAAATGTCATTTTAGAAATCAAATGACAACCGAATTTTGGAAATTTCAATGAAATCGAATTTTTTAAATGAAATAATGATCGAACCTTCAAAACAAAAGACGAACGACCTTGAAAATTAAATGATAATTCAATTTTGGAAATCCAGTGAAATCGAACGACGATCGAATCTTCAAAACAAAAGACGAACGAGTTTCAAAATCGAATGAGAATAGAATTTCATAAATCCAACGACAAATTGAAACTCGACAGCAAACGACAAACAAAACAATTGAATTTTTGAAATCAACTAATGATCGAATCTTCGAAACAAAAGATGAGCGAATTTTATAAATCAAAAAATGACAATTGAATCTTGAAAACAAAAGACGAATGCAGCTTGAAAATTGCATGACAATCGAATTTTGAAAATACAGTGACAATTGAATTTAGAAAGCAAACAACGAACGACCTTGAGAATTGAATAGTACTCCAATTTTGGAAATCCAATAAAATCGAACGACAATCGAATTTTCAAAACAAAAGACGAACGGACGACTTTGAAAATCAAATGATAATTTAATTTTAGAAATCAAATGACCAACCGAATTCTGGGAGTTCCAATGAAATTGAATCTTGAAAATGAATTTTTGAAAATCGTGACGATCGAATCTTCAAAACAAAAGACGAACGAATGAAATGACAATCTATATCCTATATCCATCCCAACACCGAAGCTAATGCCATGTAAAAAACCATAACAGTTTCCTCATATCATAAACGCCGTAATACGTATTTACACCTTAGAAGAGTAACTTGATCTTAATTTTTATAACGGCATCAATACAGCTGATAAATTTATGCAAATTGCCAAAATTTTATGGCTCTTGAGGATTCATTTGGTGTCATTTTACCCAAATGATATTAATTTGTCAAATAGCTTAATTAAATTAAGATTATTATTATGAAACTGTCTTTTAAAAATACAGGTTTTACCGTTTGCAGTAAATAAATGTTTAAAACACGAGCTCGTCTCGCCATAGGTATCCTGCAGGCTGAAATTTCCCATAATCCCGCATAAGTTGTACAGTCATGAGAATTAATTTTGCAACGATGTGATCGCCTGGCATTCTGAAAGATTACCATAAGGTTCTAATTCGAACGACTTTATTGCTTCTCGTTGTAATTATTTCTAGCACCATTGTACAACGGAAGTAAACATAAAATGTGGGACTTGACGCAAGGGAAATCTTTCCTTTCACAGTTGACGTGTGAATATTACACTATTGAGGCACCGTGACCAGTGTCAATCCCATCATGTGCAGGTGAGATCATCTCCCCCTCCCTCTTACTAGCACAAATACGGCTTAAAGGTGGTTCGTCCACTGCTCTTCCTTAATCAGGGGTGTACCGTGATTTTCGGGACAATTTTTGATTCAGCTGTAATTTTGTCATAGGTATCCTGCAGGCTGAAATTTCCCGTAATCCCGCAGATGTATAGTCATGAGAATTAATTTTGCAACGACGCGTGATCGCCTGACACTCTGGACGTTTACCACAATGTACAAATTCGAACGATTTTATTGCTCTTTTTTGTAATTCTTTCTAACACCATTGTACAACGGATGTAAACTTTGTGAAATGTGGAACTTGACGCAAGGGAAATCTTTCCATTTACAGCTGACGGGCACGGCGTGTATTACATCCGGATTTTTCATAAAATAGATCCATATTCGTTTTCTTCGCATTCGAAAAATTCGCCATTTTACATAACTCACTTCTCTCACAGCGAATATTACACTATTGGGGCACCGTGACCAACATGGGCAGGTGAGATCATCTCCCCCTTCCTGTTACTAGCACAAATACCGCTTAAAGGTCGTCGGTCCGCTGCTCTTCCTTAACCAGGGGCGTACCGTGATTTTCAGGACAATTTTTGATTTAGCCTTTGTGAAGTTATAATAACATGCGTTATGTAGATTCACTCGAACGTCTAGGTCTTTAATTAAAGAAAAAAAAATTACGATGAAACGGCTACGACCTGTGGCGATTTACGAAATCTCCAAATAATTTAAACACCATCGCCTTTAGTGTAATTAGTAGTATGTCTTAATTCTTGTTTCCAAATAATTAAATTCTTAGCATGTTTAAAGAATTGTTTAATTACAAATAAAATTAATGAAATAATTAAACAATACGTTAATTTATACGCACATCTATCGTTGTAAATTCTGCTGTTACCATTCTCGCCCGATGTCCTAGCGAATTCTATTTGTCTAAACAAAGAAAATATCGATATTCTTGGAGACCAGCTGATAATTATGGCATGCACAAGGATTGTATTCGGTCAAGGCCACGCTATGATGTGCGCGTCATAATTGTATATCTTTGTGGCATGATTTTACTGCTTTAGTTACAGAACTTCGCGTTGTATTTCTTAGGCGGTGTCGTAACATGATTTTAGGATAAATTCTAATTTATTAATTAAAATTTTGGAAATATTTTTCTCGTAATCTGTGACGTGGATTTTTTTTTTAGTGGTTTTATTGACATTCACCCTGTATAATACCCTTATTTTACAATATTACAATTTTATATGCAGTCAAAATTGAAATACATACATGCAGCCTGTTTCTAAACCTATGTCTTTGATTGAAACCACAAATAGTACTCAAGACATGAAACAAACTTTATTAATAACAATAGGGAAAATGTAAATTACTTTCCATTTTTACAAATATTGTTTAAGTAACACTGGTCAGCGATTTAAATGGCTTACATCTCCTTTAAACGCTAAATTTTGGAGGCAATTGTACTTTTTTGACGAAAAATGACTCTTCTGAATTGCATTTGCTTCACAGATTTTCGGTTTTTCTGTTCCTTTGTTTTGTCACTTAGCTCAGAACAGCATTTCGTTTGTTGGTATCTTCAATAGAAGTTGTAGAAAGTACACACAGTAAGGTCAACTAAACCGTCAATTTAGCCATTCACTTTCACAATCAACAAAAGGCTTTTCATTACGAAAATGGTTAATCCATTTTAGATGTACAAAAATATCGTAAATACCGGCGAAGAATTTCTCTGTCTTTATTAACGAGAACAATTTCAAATTTACGCAAATTAATTTGTGGAAAGTTTTCCCATATAGCAGCCTTAGAAGAAAGCAAAACTTTTCTGTGAAGTCAATTTTCTCGGGAAAATGAAAATAAAGTAGACGTCCATATGTTAAGTAAAAGTAGGCACATCTTTATAAAAAGACATTCTTGGACTAGTTTAGAGGTTTGGGACATCCTGTATAGTTGAAAATAATTTTAAAATATGCCGCGTGTTATCTAGTAACACTTTTTCCTAACTTTTTTTTCGTGTTATTCTTACGGGATTTACAAAAGAAATAGAAATACCTATCGTTGGGAGACCCTATATAAGTGCATCATAATTCAGAGTAAGCTTTAAGAAGCCATTTTTTAAATTTATGCTAATTACAGAAACTATGTGGGTCTTGAGGATTCATTTGGTGTGATTATTTAAATTTTTCAAATAGCTTAATTACATTAAGATTATCAGCACGTGAAACTATCGTTTAAAAATACAAAAAGCCCTGACTTTACCTTTCACAGTTAATAATTCTTCAAAGGGTGTCTGGTCATAGGTATCCTGCAGGTTGAAATTTCCCGTAATCCCGCAGAAGTTGTACAGTCATGAGAATTAATTTTGCGATGGCATGATCGCTTGGCACTCTGGAAGTTTACTATACGTTTACGTCAATGAATATTTAACGTAGAGAAATATTTTGACTGAAGCAACTTTTCGTTTCACTATCGCTTGATAGCTTCGTCAGGAGTGAATAGTGAAACGTTGAGCATTTGTACCATTTTTCAGTGTCCGTTTGAGGTAATTCATTATATAAATTATTTACAATTTTTAAATAATAATTTTGAGCTACTATTAGATGATGTGTCCTTAGTAGTACGAAGTGATTCGAAATACACTTGATCTTTTCGAACTTGTAGGAGAGAACATGAGAAAACGGGCTATAGCTTGCATTGATAACAACGGTCTTCACTTTGAGCATCTGCTTTGACAGGTAGAACCGGAATTTTAAAATTATTTATCACAATTATTGTTTATTTATTTCATAGTACGACAACCACCAGCATTACGAGCGTAATGCAGGATGTTTCATGCTTTAAATTGTTACAGGGTTACTGTCTTTTGTTGAAACTGATTTTAGTCGGATCTGATTTAAATGGCCCAGCGGAGTGATGTTTGCAGGTCGTCGTCTTCGTACTAATAAATAATAAACGCTCGGATGAAGTTAAATGTTTGAGGCAGGTCATTACAACGGCGTTCCCTCTATTAAATAAGTTTCACGTTTAACTTTTATAGCTTTATTGCTCTGGGTAGTAAACAGAATAAAACGTACGAAAACACGATATCATAAAACTTACGATTGCGACGAACTCCATACACATTGGCGTAACGTGCCTTTTTGGGGTCATTTTTAATTAATGATAAATTTTCTCAAAGAAATAACATTTTTCTCATAACCTATGATTTCATTCCTTTCACAGGTTTTTTGCGGTTTATTCAAGAGTCACCCTATATACTAATAATAGAATAATTTAATAAATACCAAAGATCTCTAATTCCGTCGTACGATCAAGTACCTATCTACCGAATTACCTATTGTTACTCAAATCATTTTTGTTTAACTCTCGTTATTTTATTACATCTGTTCGCATTTAATTAATGCCTAATGATTTTTTCGCAGCAGTCGATTCTAGTCCAAGTTTGGCTGCACGGAGAAAGTCTGATTTTTCATCTCCCGGCCGTGAGAGAGAAAACTTCGAGAAATTTATTAATGCTCGCGATGATGCGAGTGAGAACTGCACCGGTGTAGAAAAAATCGTTCCAGCTTGCGTTAAATAAATCCAGCACAAGTCGAGCGCGAAAGAGCTCGGCGCGGGTCATTGTGTTTTAAACTGCATTAAAATTTGAGCGCGTTGTGTGAAACTGCTAAGTGACCTATGCGTTCGCCGTTTTACGGTTAGAACTAACGTGACGAATTTTACAAGAGTCGTTTGCACGGTGCCAAAGTGACATGTGAAGAGGTTTTATTTTTTATGTAAATTGTTAGTCCACCGCGTTCAGAATGACGGTGAGCATGGATCACAAGAACGGAAGAAAATCCTCCTGGGATTCTAAGGTAAGCTCGTTTTGAAACGTTTCTTATATAACAGTTTGTTTAGAAATTTGTTTTGGTTTATTTTGTAACGAACGACAAATATCTCCAATTAGAAATCATTGCACATTTGCTTGTAAATTTTTTTGCTTGTTGCTTCGTACTGTGAGTCATGAATTACACTCTATGCAATAGTTCCTAAATTTTAAATTATAATAAGAGGGGAAATTCAAACATTATCTACCCAGCCATGAAGAAGAAGAAGCAGAGGGGGGGGGGGTTATTATTACTTTTCAATATACAAGGTGTCTCAAAACCTGTCTTTAATCGAAAGCGTAGATTGTAGTAAAAAAAAGCAAAATTTGTCATACAACAGTAGGGAAATAGTAAATAATAACTCCGGTAAAAATCAGTTTTCGTTTTCTAAGAAATTGTTTTAGTAACGCTGATTGGCGATTTAAATGGATTTAAATGTCTCAGCTGTGCAGGATTGGTGTTTTTTGGGGCCATAAACGAATAAACGCCGAGATGTGTCTGTTGGACTAGGTCATGTTTGTCCTTCGCAAAAACTTTCGCCAGGATTTTAAATAAAAACGTCTTCACGGGCCCTGCCGGGAGGTTTCCTACGGCAATTGCAATTATTTATTACTACTTTATTTATGCTTATTTATTCAAAGTAAAATTTAAAAGCAAACTGAATTCGTAGCACAATTATGCACTTCAGTTTTATTTGTTTCATTTTCATGATAGTACATCGACCTTAACACTGTAAACTGCAAAATGTTATGTTTATTTAATAAGACGAAAATAAATGTTTACTAAAAATGTTGATAAATATTAATTAAATCCAAGAAACGAGTGGGTCAATTAGTTTTCGCGATGAATATTTGATTCTGGTTTAAAATAATTCGGAATTTTCAGAAACGTTTACCTACATTCGCCTTGGCGATTTATTGGTAACAATTGCACTGTCATAAAATAAAATTCAGCTGGCTCAGTTTCGTTCCTCGTACTTTATTGTTTGTTTTTATTATTATTATCATGCTGTCATAAATTCACAGATGCTTACATTAGGGAGGGGGTTAGAATGAAAGACGAAGTGCTGAATAATAGTTTTTGAGAAAATTCAATCCGAGCGAGTGCGTTTGTATTTTATAAAAGACTGAGGTTAAAATAATTTTTTAAAAACATTAATAGGCTTAGTATTATTTATCAAATTTACGTGGTGTGTAGTTTCTTTTGTGTTAGTTTGATTCGTGTGTACGTAACTTCGAAATAATTTTCCAAAAGTAATAAATAACTGGATACGACGTGCCGAATTATGTGTTAATACTGCAGGACAACATTTTGAACATTTATTGTAATTACAAATATCAGTGCCAAGAACAAAAAGTGAACTTTACTAAAATTCTAAGGTCATAATGAATGCACAGGTATGACAACACGTTTGATATGCATTTTGTGCTGTACTGTACATTTTTTTATTGCGCATATTGCTAACCGTAGACGTACAGTTTCAATTCTTAAATTACGATCTGTTAAATTTAATTTAATACAACAATGCTTGTCACATTGTACCTACTTCCTTAAGAAAGCTGCAATTTATTTTTTCATAAGCTGCACAAACACCGTGGTATGAACAAAGTAAACTACAAACTTTTGAATTAAATAAGTTAAAAGTTTGTGTTTAAAATACAAATTATGACTAAGTGTGTTGATTATGTCGTCTCTTTAATAAGCTATTAAAAGAATTGCTGAACAAGCAAGAAATAAATATCATGTAACGCAACGAAAAACGCATTTCGTTCTGCCAGTAATTGTCGGTGAAACACAGATGGATATAAAAAAAATTGCCGATGATGCGTGCGCGGCATCTGAGACGTTGGCCTAATTCTTTCAAACGTAAATAAAAAATTTATTGCAATTTTTGCTTTTTATTGAAAGCGGACTTGCCTCAACAAGTCATAAAGTAAGCAGAGGTGTTAAAACAAAGGAACTGCACGCGCTTGCGCTTGGTCAGTTTTTCATTTTTGAGCAATACCGTTCAGATTTGGAAAATCTCTTTTATAATGAGATATCTACAGTTTTAATTAAAGATATAGGTTTTGAGACAACCTGTATATGGTGATTGTTAATTAACTCGACAAAATGAAACCATTAAAAGAAGCGATGTCCGAGAGTATGAGAAATGTTCAGAGAACAAAACAACCATGCGCTCCTGGTTAAAAAATAGAGGAGCAGATGAACGAAATAAACAACCTCATAAAGTTTTTTTTTACAGTTTTGTGATACAGCGGCGTGGCATCGTGAATTTGACCTTTTTTTGACTCCGTTTTTAGGCCAACGACCGGTGCAAACGAAATACGACTATTTACTTGGCAAATGCATGCAAATCACCTGAAGTAGATAACAGCGGCCTCACTATGAACACCTGCTCTGACATATAAACAAATAAATCACTAAATCGAAACACAATTAAATTGCCGTGTTAACAATCCGTTCGCGCGCACTGTACGTGCACACTTGCGCTCTTACCGCAAACATCGTCCGTACTTGCGCTCAATATTCCTTAGTGTTCGTCAAAAAACCGACTCTCTTTGGTTCGCGGTGAATGGCTCGCGTGGTGCTCTAGACCAGTTCGTGAATGCCGTACACACTTGACGAATTGTTGCATTTCATGTACAGTTACATGTCCGGCGTACAGAGCTCATTACCAGCGACGTTTAAAACAGCTGTGCTTTGCTTCCGTGTGAAAAGTAAGGCTAGCATTTTACAGCTGTAAGTTTGCATGAATCACGAATTATTGTCTAGTTTCATATTTTCGGAGATTCCTTGGAAATGTAATCGTCATCCTGTTCCGATAATTATATTGTTATAATTACAATTTATGGTAATCCTGACTGAGCTTATGAGATTTTCAAACAACTCCTGCACTTACATTTTCTCGTAATCTGTGGCATTCGCCCACGCGATTTTTAATTTTTTAATTAATTATAAACTATTTAAAAGAATATTTTTAACAATTTTTCATACTCTCGGACATCGCTTCTTTTAGGGGTTCCATTGGTCGGATTAATTAACAGTCACCCTGTATAGGATGTCCCAAACCTCTGAAATACTATCAAAAACGCCCTTTTACGTACATTTTATCAAAAAAATTCTCAATGAAAGCTGTGTAGGTTTCCATTCTGCATAATTTTAAATTATTTCTAACTATACAGGGCGGTTCGTTTAAAAGTTACAGACCTAACTTAAGATTTTTTGAATGAAACACTATATGTTTTATTGCAGTTTTGATTAACCCTTGAAGAGCCAATGAAAACGAATAACAATATATTTACTTATTTTGAATATTTACCGAGTTATTTCTAGTTGGGTCATTTTCGATCGGCTGCCAAATTGTCACTTTTAATGATACGACACTCAATTTTTGGGCCACAAACCATTTCTACAAATCTGCATTTTTAAGAAATTCGAAATTTTTGAAAGTCGAGTGATTGTCAACTATAGTACGGGTATAAATAACTTTATATAATACAGAATGGAAATCTACTTTTATTAAGAATTTTTTTTGTTTTTGATAAAATGTACATTTTTGGACGATTTCAGAGTTTTGGAACGCCTGTACTGGTTGTTACAAATTCCGAGCTCACCGTTGGGATCTCGAAAACGGTAAAAAATACAAAGTCAATTAAATTAGGGCAAAGTTGCGTGTAATATAAAATAAAAGGAGACATACCGGTTGTTTCATTGAAACTAGGAAGACGCCAGAAATAAGACAGGCTCTGCAAAATATAAAACGTATTGCTATATTGATCGTTATTGACAAATGTATTTGTTTATACTTGAATAACGTACATATACAGGGTGTTTTGTAACTTCATGAAAACAAATTAAACGATGAAAGTTTGCATGAAAGTGAATAGAATGAACCATTTTTTGTTGAACAAAGTGTTATTAAATTTTCGAGAAAATAAATAATTTTGTCGAACGGGTAAACGTTTGAACGTCTCTGCTTTAAGTTTATGATGTTTACGAAGAATATGAGTGATGTAATTTATTGTTAGTCATCGTCGGCAGGGCCGGGTAGTTTGAAGGTGTACGTTGAGGTGGTTGCACGAAAATTTACTGAAAAAAATGGCAGAATTTACAAATAGTGAGATTGTTGACATGATTCTAGTGTACGGTGAAAGTGAGCAGAACGCATTAGCGGCAAGGCGTTTGTATGTACAGCATTTTCCAAACCGACATTTGCCAACCAGTGCCACATTTCTCTCTGTTGTGCAAAGAGCGAGGGATACTGGAACTTTAAGGGCACGTTGCAGAAGAGGTGGAGGACGGCAGCATTCACAACGCATCCTAAACAGAGTAGAAGAAATACTACAACTTATCGAGGAACATCCTTCGTTAAGTGTACGTGATATCTCAAGATAAACGCGTTTATCGTCCTCCGTTGTTTGGCGCATTCTTCGCGAACAACAATTACATTCGTACCATATTCAAAGAGTTCAGGCTTTGTTACCAGCCGAATGTGCTCTACGCATACGATTTTGTTGTTGGTTACTGCATAAACAACAGGCAAATGCGAATTTTGTTCATAATGTCCTGTTTACCGACGAAGCTATTTTTACCAGAGATGGGGAGTGCAATTTTCGCAACATGCATTTGTGGGCTGAGGAAAACCCTCACGCTGTTCGTTGCGGCCATTTTCAACAACGGTTTTCACTTAACGTGTGGGCAGGTATTCTAAACGGCAATTTAATCGGCCCGTTCGTTTTGCCGAACCGTTTAGATGGTCTCCAATACTTAAATTTTCTACGAACTAATCTACCGGAGCTTCTCGAGAAAGTGAACTTAAATCTTAGAGCAACAATGTGGATCATGCACGATGGGGCTCCACCTCATTTTCGACGAGAAGTACGTGTTCACCTCGACGAAATTTTTCCTGGTAGATGGATTGGAAGAAACGGGCCGATCAGGAGGCCTGCACGTTCACCTGATCTAAATCCGCTAGATTATTATCTGCGGGGACACGTAAAAGCGTTGGTATACGAAGAAGAAACCAACACGTTCCAAGAATTGAACGATCGTATTAACGCCGCATTTCTCTCTGTTCGACAACAAAACATGTTTCATAACGCTTGTGAATCATTACTTCGCCGGGCGGATTTGTGCTTACAAGCCGAGGGAAGGGATTTTGAACACTTATTGTGATTGTAAACATTTGTCAATGCGTTATCAGTTGAGGGTAATTTTATTTTGTTTTTATTTCCGTTTTTATTTAGATGCATTTATGCACACATCTCATGTCCAACACACCATTTTTTTTACAAGAAGTTGCCAAACACCCTGTACATACGAAATAGACTTGCTACTCTCTAGGAAGTTTGGCTTCAAAGAACTGCAGAACCTCCGCGATGTTCCAATCGGAACTGCTTTGAGATTGGCGTGTGAATGTGTGTCAGTCTGATGATGATGATTGCATCTTTCAATCAGTACCCTCATGTTTGTTTTTCTTAATAAATATTTTTTTATGAAATACCTTCGGATCACAAGTTTCCTTTAATGTGCAAAACTTAATTGATATATGACAAATCGCGAACTAAATTGCTATAAATACATCAAAATCATAAGTATAAAAATATTTTTACGACAAAATTCAATCTTCAAAACTAAAATAACTTAGCAGTATGTACAGGGTGGGCCAAATTCGACACTTTTAGTAGGAAACACTTATTTTGAGAAGAGTTAGACAAAAACTGACCTCGATCCCTTGAGCTCGATTTTTAAGACAAAATTAATGGTGAAGACCACGTTTCGATATCTTGTACCGTTTAGGAGCTACAGGGCGTTTTTCAAATTTCTACGATTTTTAGAAACCTTCATAACTTTCTTGTTTATGAAAATTTTTGATTTCTGTAAAGACTTCTTTAAGGCACTTTTTCATGCAGAATTCATTGCTCCAAGTTATTTTTTTCCAAAGTGCTCAATATTTGAGATATTAGCTAGAACTTTGATTTTTTATATGGAACACTATATTTTTACATTTATAAAAAGAGCATAAAATTCTATTTACAAAAATATAAAACACTTGATATTTTATTCAAAAGATTTTTGAGTTGGAGAGCTTTCATGTTTTAATTAAAATTCTGATGGTTATTGCAGCATTCAAGTAGGCTGTGGATCATGATAGCTAAATATTTTTTGAAGATTCAATGAGCCATAAAAAATATTACTTTATTTTTAATAAATATAACGAAGTTATACTAAATTAATCGAAATTGCACAAATATTACATAAAGATATCAAATTGTCGGCCATTTTGTACTAAACATAAACGATTCCGTTTTGTTATGGTTTGAGCTCACATCACCAATTCAAGGACTGGTTGTGATGCATTTTTCTTATTCAATAAGGTCAGAATCTTTATTTCTTTAAAATTCGTATTGCAGAAGTTCTTGCTAAGATGTTTGCTCCAACTGGCGTCAGACATTTTCGATTTCTCCCAAAACTATGATCTCCTCTAATTTTTTATTTCCGTTTTGAGATTCATAATTTTTAGTTTTTATCAGTTTAAATGACTAAAAATTTATTAAATTGTTTTTAAATCTCAAGAATATATCTCTGAAGGATTGTCATCTTTCAGGATACCACTCATGGTAAAGATTAATCGCTGCTTCTGAATTTTCGCCAATTTCTATAAAACACTTTAATATTTAATATTAGTAAAAAAGACAGTGGTTTAGAAATAATAAATCAAAAAAGTAAATATAAATCAAAAAAGTTTATATCCTTAAATATAAATCAAAATAGATTATATCCGTAGATACGTATTTCGGCAGCTACGCTGTCATCTTCAGTACACACATACACTTACAAGTTAAAGGCACTTCATGAAGTCTTGAGTTGGTATAAATATTATAAGTTTAATTATCTCCCTAAGTCTATTTCATAGAGATAGTAAAATTCAAGAGAAATGGAAGTACTGTAAGAGATTGTATCAAATTTTGACAGCGGCCTATCAGGAAGTTACAAAAACATAAATCGCTTAGTTATCGTCATCCATAGCCTACTTCAATGCTGTAAAAACAATAAAATTTTTGATTAAAACTTTGAAACTCTATATTTCACAAACTGTTTGAATAAAATATCAAGTGTTTTATATTTATGTGAATGAAATTTTATACTGCTTTCAAAAACTTAAAAATATATAGGGTGTTCCATATAAAAAATCAAAGTTCTTGCTAATATCTCAAATGTTGAGCACTCTAGAAAAAAATAATTTAAAGCAATGAATTTTGCATGGAAAAGTGCCTTTAAGAAGTTTTTACAGAAATGAAAAATTTTCATAAACAAAAAAGTTATGAAGGTTTTTAGAAATCGTAGAATTTTGAGAAACGCCCTGTGGCTCCTAAGCGGTACAAGATATCGAAATTCGGTTTTCACCATTAACTTTGTCTTAAAAATCGAGCTCCAGGGACCGAGGTCAATTTTTGTCTAATTCTTCTAAAAATAGGTGTTTCCTATTAAAAGTGTCGAATTTGGCCCACCCTGTACATTCCAGTCACAAGATTCGTATAGAAAACAAAGAGGATTTAAAACAAGACGTGCGAATACATTTTCAACTTAAAGTGAAACATATGGTATGCGATTGCTTCGGTGAATGTATCTAATTGAAACAATAGAATGACTCTTAAACGATTTGTGTACGCATCTGAGGAAATAGGTGATTTCTTTGAATGTCAAGCAATCTAATGTTTTTTCGTTGTATTGTTCAAAGCGAATTAGTCGATTTCACTCGTCGGTAATTAGAGTGTCTGATACTTAACGCGGAAGCCAATTTTAACAAGTTCTACCGAGAGCGAGCGGAAATCACGTTTCACCACGTATTCTAAAGATGCAATTTTTTTTTTGTATCGAACATTCATTCTCTTAGAATGTGGCTTTTACATTAGTTTTCTCTGCATACGATTATATACATGGTGATTCAGGTAAAACCTGCTGCGATATACAATTTTTTAAACAAATCAAAATGTAGATCAGGGTCTATTCCACGAACAACTTTGCAACTTTGCATTTTTCACTTTGCAATTACACTTTATTTCTTTTTGGAAATTAATATACTTTTCATAAATTGCAAGGTAATTCAGTAATCTGCTAAAATATTCGTAGAACCAAAATAAACTATGTGAAAAGCGCAGAGTTTAATAAGTTGTTGGTGGAATAGGTCGCTGCTCTAGAATTTTGAAACATTTCTTTCATTATTGACGTTGTGTGTGGATCATCTTGTTCCAATTCTACTCGTAGCCTATTGTATACGTAAATGTACTTTTTGTGGCATTTAAGTGCGACGAGTAATTTGTAATGCAAATATAGCTATTAGCGATATTAGAAAGTAGGTGCGTCTACCACTATGTTGCACAGTTAAACGTAAACACGTCGAGATGAACTTAACTTTCAAGCTAATTAAAATCATGAACCTTGCTTCATGACTTCGTATTAAGTATTTTATTACACTGCGCTGAACTCTTGCGAGTATTTAAATAATAATTAAAATTTTTCTTGTGTTTCAGTTTTCTTTGTTTCGTAGGATTTTTTTTTTAATTTTCTTGTCCTAGCGACCATTTTGTTTTTGTTTGTCCAAAACATCAATAAGTATGAAAAACGCTTTGATCTTGAATGGGTTAATTTTATTCTTCTTTTTGTGTTTTTTTTTGTTCGCCTTATTCTTAATATTTCCTCGTTAATTCGCATTTTGGCGATTTAATATTTTTGCATTTACGGTTTCTTTTTCGTTAGTCTTTTGTTTTCCATTCTCACTTTATTCTTGGTGTTTTCTCGTTAAGTTTTCTTTTGTTTTTTTAAGTCGGATAATTTTTTGTATTTAAGTTTTCTATTATTTCTTCATTTTTAAAGAATTGTTATTTTTCCGTGTTTTCAGTTTTGTTTTTCTCCGATGAAGGTGGATCACTGATATTCTTTTGTGTTTTTTGTTCGTTTTACTTTTAGCATGCATTAGTGCATTAGTTTTCTTCTTTAAAGTTTCCGTTTGTTTTTCTGTTAGTCTTTCTTTTGTTTTTCTGTTAGTCTTTCTTTTGTTTTCTGATACTTTTTTAATCTTATTCTTAGTATTTTCTCGTTAACATGTATTTTTTGTCAAGTCATTAGTTTTTTTTATTTATTTTTTTTATTTTTCGGTATTTACAATTTTCTTTTGTTTTCCGTTAGTCCTTTGTTTCCGTTCTCCGTCGAAGGTGAATCAGCGAACATTCTTTTGTAATTTTCTGTTCTTTTTACTCTTAGCATTACTTCTTTTTTTTTATTGAATTATTTTTTTTTGTATTTATAGTTTTCTGTTAATCTTTTGTTTTCCATTCTCTGTCGGAGGTGACACGTCGATCTTCTTTTGTTTCTTGTTAATCTTATTCTTAGTATTTCCTCGTTAACATATATTCAATTTTCTTTTTCTTTTGTTTTTATATTATGCATGCATATTTAAAGCTTTTTGTTGTTTTTCATTAGTTTTTTTGTTTTTTTTATTTTTTTTATTTTTTTTATTTTTCGGTACTTACAGTTTTCTTTTGTTTTCCGTTAGTCTTTTGTTTCCGTTTTCCGTCGAAGGTGAATCATTGAATATTCTTTTTACTCTTAGCATTTCTTCTTTTGATTGAATTATTTGTTTTTGTATTTATAGTTTTATGTTATATTCTATCAGTCTTTTGTTTTTTGTTCATTTTATTCTTAATATTTGCTCGTTAACGTGTATTCAGTTTTGTTTTGTTTTCAGTTTTTTTTTTTGTTGAATCATTCCCTCTATTTAATGTTTTCTGTTATTTCTATAAGACTTTTGTTTTTGACGAATTATTGTTTTCCACTCTCCGTCGGAAGTGATATGTCGATCTTCTTTTGTTTACTGTTCATGTTTTTCAGATTTTTTTTTTGTTTTTGTTTTGGTCAAAGCAATTTTTTTACTTAAAGTTTTCCGTAATTTTAATCTTTTGATTTTTGACGAATTATTATTTTCCAACAATTACGGAGTTTTCTTTTATTTTCCGTTTGTATTTTGTTTTCCGTTTCCGTCCTTTGTCGAATGTGAATCGTCGATGTTTTCTTTTGTTTTTTGGTCATTTTAACACTTATAAAGTCAAGTTTTCTTGCCAGATGAAAATTATGAAAACTAAAATTGTGTAGCTGGCAATATAGAAAGTGTTAGGAAAGATGTATTTTGGCCTTATTGGGCCTCATCAGAAGTCTGTACCTTAAAAAAATTTTTGGTTTATTGAAAAATTTAAAAAAACCTATCCCTTTTTTGAATTTCTAAAATCCCAAAAAACAAGAACAGGAATTAATGATAAAAATATGAAAATAGAGAATGCAATCGCTTCCTTGTATAATTTGCAAAAGATTTTCATATTTTTATCGTTAATTCCTGTTCTTGTTTTTTGGGATTTTAGAAATTCAAAAAAGGGGTAAGTTTTTCTAAATTTTTCAATAAACCAAATTTTTTTAAGGTACAAAGTTCTGATGAGGCCCAATAAGGCCGAAATACATGTATAAACTCTTTCCTAACACTTTCCATATTGCCAGTTACACATTTTTAGTTAATTTTCGTTCATTTTAACATTAACATTGGAATTATTACTTTTTTACAGTTTTCTTTTCCGTAGTTCTTTTGTTTTCCATTCTCCGTCGGAGGTGGTAGGTCGATCTTCTTTTGTTTACTGTTCACTTTTTTCAGGTTTTTAAAATTTTCTTTTACTTTTTCTATTCTAACGACCATTTTGTTTTTGTTTGTCCAAAACATCAATAAGAATGAAAAACACTTTGATCTTGAATGGGTTGATTTTATCTTAGTCCATCGCAAGTTACTTAAAAGTGAGAAAATGTTAACAATTAACAATATCAAATTTACTTCACAATAATCGCGATGCTTATATAGTTGTTAAATTGCTCTAAATAACACTTTATGTTTTGTTTTCCAAGGCCTGCTAGATTTTCTTATTCTCAATAAATTCAGCTTTACCCTCGTACGTACTGTATATCATGACTTCGATTAATTGCCTTTGCATGGTTTTAGTTTCTTTCTCTATTAATATACACAGTATATTTCCTTCGTACACATAGGTTAAGGCTCTAGTTTAATTTTTTCATTTACCTGTACGTACAATATACATATATTATGGAACAATAATGTAACAGCAAATATCTAATGTTTTTTTTTTAATTTTCCGGTGAAATTAGAATTACATCATTTTACGTAACTCATATTGTCAAAGTGTGTTACTTTTTATCTATACTTTCGCATCATAAACAAGTTGACGACAACGAATCTATTTTAAGTACAACACACTTAAACTGCAATTTCATTTTCACAACTTTTACTTGAAATTCTTGAGTAATAAAAATAATGCAAAATAGAAAGTGTTTTACGTTTCAGCTATTCATGTGAGTAATAGTGTAAACACTACCTTTTTTTAATTTATTCACTGAACACAGAAATTTATAGCAAAAATGTGCAGGGTATTTTACATTCTGCTTTTTTTTAAATTTTGAAAGATTCTCGAAAATCTCATAGAAAATATTCTTTCTACAACCCTGTCTAAAGTAAATACTTTAAAGGTTATTTAAAAAAAAAAAAGCACATAAAAAATTATTTTTACGCACTAGGGCGTTAAAGCAAAGTGGGTTTCATTGATGTTTTCAAAGCATTTTATAACTTAAATGTAGCAAATCCACGGCGCTGCTCATAGTCCCTTGGCTTGATTTCTTGCACCAGTTGAACCTTGTACGCGAGCAAATGCAGATCTTTTACCAAAATTCGTTGCATAGTGCTTCTGGAAACGTTTAATCCTTGACCACGATGCCGAATGAAAGTACCTAGATACTCGGCCACAGATTCCCTTACTGTGACTATATTTTCGAGTAACCGACAAGGACCAATGGTCTTCTGATCCATCAGCGTAAATTGGGTTTCAAATTTTTTAATTAAACGCCTCTGTCGATTCGTTTGGCGCATTATCGCGACCGAAAACTTGACGTAATTGGGGAACTGTTTTCGCAAAACTTTCATCATTTTTGCAATGTGTTTTTACAATAATTAAACGTCGTTCGTTTGAATACTACTCTACTTCTTAAATCGCGTGGTCTGTACGTGACAACTGTCAAAAAAAAAATCAGCGTACAACTCGTGTTAACAAAATGGCGGCAAATTTAAATCCGGCGTTCTTGTTGGAACACCCTTTAAAAGCTTTTTTTGCACTCATAAGTGCTTAAAGCTTTTTTAAAATCGTAACTCATGATTCGAAAAAGCTCTCTGGTTAATTCCATTTCTTTACTTGTAATGTCGCTTTAAAAAATTAATAATTTGGATTCTAAGGAACGTAACTTTAACAACTGAACTTCAAATGACAGGTGAAGAGTTGCTCTAAATAACACTGTATGTTTTGCTTTTCACGACCTACTAGATTTTCTTATTTACAATAAATTCTGCTTTACCCTCGTATCAAAATCACGGACCATGAACTCTGCGCGTTACCCTCGTATGCATCGTTTTATCGTAGCATCGAATAACAAATTAAAATATTGATTTCATAAAAATAGGCCGAAAAGACCTTAAGGGCAAGAGGAAGGATAATTTTAGCCCTGAAAAGTTATCTTATCGGACTTAAGAATCCGGATTAACTAAGACGACTTTGTAATAAGAATAATAATTAAAATATTTAAATAATAATGTGTGGTTGTCTTGTGGCACTAGCCCCAATAATTCGCGGGGCAAAAATGCTCAATTTCATCGCTGTTTCAATTGAAAAATTATTGTTCGGAACAAAACAATTTTTTTTGCATAACTGCACTGATTGGAATTCTCTGACATTAATTTATTCTAAAAGACGTCTACAATGCCTCAAACTTAGGTTTTGTGCATAGGTGTTAAACTCTACGCCATTTTCGAACTCGTTCGACGTTCAGCAAAAACATTCCTGCCATTAATAAGAGCTCTAATTCATCCTCTTCTGAAATGGCTGACTCGAAAAACAACTTTCTTAGTATTACATAACCGTGGAATTATTAAACTTGCTAAGTTTCAAATGAATTAGCGATTCCAAGTTGGAATTACACTACCTCCTTCTAAGTTATTTTTTTTTAATATAAACTGATGTCAAAAATAGCAGAATATACTTTCAAATTGTACGATTTTTTTATATTTATTACATAACCGTTTCAAATGCTGAAATAAAACAAAAAATCTGCCTACTTAATTTGCTAGATGTATAGCCTGAGGTATACTCGATTTGTATGAAATTAATTGGTAAAGTAATCGTACTGTATATAATACATTTCCATCCGTGACTTAACATTCCACCTCATCTTTGCTATTTAACTACGTTAGTGGGTTAATGTGCTTCACGCGGATAGGCATAACTATCACGAACCGTTAGCCACGTAAATGAGTACAGACTGATCGTTTTCTGTGTTCTATTTGAATAGAGACGACACATATTACTATTATTATTATTGTAAATATATTTTACAAATTGGAGACTAATAGAACCGCAAATAATAAGACCACTTAAGAATAAAGCGCAATTTAAGGATAAGGTACTAGTCGGTGCGCCATTTTTGAAGTGGGTAGTTCAAGACCTTATGTTGAACGAGTTAGGGGTGAAGAGTACCCTCATAGAAATATGTTATCTCTAAAGCATTTTTGGATAACTCCACAACGTATGCTCCCGACTAGAAACGCAACCTAAATCCGTGCTTTAATTATCACTCACTTTTTTCTATTTATAAAATTTAGAACCCATTTATGTAATTGTATATTTTAAGAAGATTAGGTATACACGACGAAATTACTTAACGCTCAATTTAAAAAGCGCCTATTATAAAAGTTATTTAATTATACACATAATGTGGGGGCTTTCACAGAGTGTTGCTCCACACCAACAGGCGAATGAGAAATATAGTAATGTTGTGCATAATGAATTAATTATCTACTATGCAAGGAGCAAAAACTACTTAGACGAATTTTTCTAAAGCGAGACAATAAGACAGTTGCTGTCTTTCGTACGACACATGTTTCTGCGTTACTTTCATGGAAATGAGTGCGCGTGCACATGCAGAATTTACACGTGCTACGGTAATTGACCAAGTAGGTATTACACAGAAACGTGCGGCAGACTGCTAATTATTCCATATTCCAGTTTGCGTGCATAAACGATTACCATGCCGTTCATGTTTTTGACCCAGAGCGATAAGTTTGCTTGGGTATAACGGAATGTGGTTCGCTCCTTAATCAAATCAGACTACAATGAAATTTGCTAGAACGTAAAAAAATATGTAATTGATATGTTGAACACACGGTAATGCGCGCTTGGAGTTGCTAATTTAAACTCCGAGGGTGTTTCGAAACTGTCGATTTTGCAAGTTTTGTGTTGCAACGTTTAAAAGCAGACGGTTTTTTTTGTTTTAACGCGAATCTACGATAACATTCAGCCTAAATCACCTAATCAGTCTGTAATATTTAGTTTTGTGTGTAAACAATTTGTTTGAACAACGACAGGTAGTTTATGTTATCAAGGGCGAGAATTATGTCGCCATTCGTTATAATCGGAATTTTATACGCTTATCAAGTCTAGAGTCACATTTTTTTTTCTAGTGGATACACACCTTAAAGTTTCAAGTTAACAAAAAAGTTAAAATTAAGTGGTAGGAGTGAATTTTATTAATTATGGTATCTGCATTGCATTTACAATTTATTTACGAAAAAGGGAAAGAAAATTGGATCCTAATTGTTTAAAAAAATGTTTTTTCATTTAAAACGAGCAGTATCAGAAGCTCTTGAATTAGGTCAACGTAAAATGTCACGCAAAACATAACTGTTTGACAACCTCCATTTATTCAAACGTCAATAGGTTTAGGAAATCATCCCCTTTTGCTCTATTTTCTTTCATTGACGAATTTGTCAATGGGACACTCGATATGAATTGAATTTCGCGGGCTGGATAAAAAATTTTTGCCCATCGCATCGTTGGGATAGAGGAAATGAATGTGAATTAAGAATACATAGATATGGCAGAGGAAGAGGAAAGAGGTCAATGAAATAAACGACGTGGATACAGAAGGAAGAAGGAAGTGATGATTCATATTAGGATTTTTGCTGAAATCCAAGAAACAGTTGTTGAAAAGAGGACGTGGAATTTAAAAATCAGAAGAAAAGAGCCAACCCACAGAGTTACAATAAATATTGAAGGTCATTGCGCTGTAGTTTCTAGGGAAAGGGGATTTGTGTACTTCTAACAAAAAGAATGTGAACTAATACAAAAGTATGAGGAGAGCAGTGAAATAGGGATAGAGAAAATGAATGTGAATTACGAACACATGGAGATGTGAGAAGAAAAGGAAAGAGAAGACAGGAACAAACGGCGAAGATATAGAAGTAAGGAAGAAAAGGGTTAGGTCCTCTGCGTCTTCGTGCAAATGAGATAGTCTTGTCGGGTGAGGTAAAGTACCTTACCCCAAACTTACCTGGAACCAACACTTAAACAAGATAGTCAGGCGATTGATGACCACTTTCGCGGTGGCCAGACGAGCCTATGATAGTATGTGAGGCTTAAAACCAGGCATGGTGCATTGGTTGTTCACCAGAATGGTCAGATCCACAATAATCTATGCGGCTTCGGTGTGGTGACCCAAGGTCAAGCAGGAAACCACCAAACTTAGACTGAGCAGGGTCCAAACACTTGCTTGTCTGGGCATAACGGGGGCGATGACCACAACGCCCACCGCTGCAATGGAAACCCCTCTAGACCTCCGTCCCTTATACATTGTGATAATGGGAGAGGCAAGACGAGGACTCCACAGATTGCAGCTTTTAAGTCACCCACTTAATACAAGGATGGGTCATACAAGTATCGTTGGCAGCATAAGGGGTCCTTTACTCGATATGAGGACAGACTATATGGCTCCCAAAGGCAACATAAACCTGCTCATTAAGATAGAAATTAATGAATCTGCTGAGCATTGGGAACCTGAACAGAACTTTCCTCCTGGAACTCTAATTTGGTATACGGACGGCTCCAGAACTGAAACTGGTGCCGGGTCTGGAATATACGGGCATAGACCAAAGGAGAAGTTATGCTTCCCGTTGGGCCAATTTGCCTCCGTATTTCAAACGGAAATATACGCCATATTACAATGTGCGCAGGAAAACAAAAGGAGGGCTTACACAAATAAGCGGATCTTTATCCTAACCGATGGCCAGGCGGCTTTGAAGGCTTTGGTGAGCCCAAAGATCTTTTCTAAACTGGTCTGGGAATGCTTAAGTGAGCTCAATGACCTGGCCGAATACAACTGCGTGTGGGTGGCAGGTCATGGGGGTATTATCGGCAACGAATGGTCGATGAACTAGCCAGACAGGGTGCAGGTATGGCATACCTTGGCCCTGAACCCGTCCTAGGTATAAATAAGAACGCTATTCGGGGCTTTTTTAGTGACTGGAACATAACAGATACTGGTTAAGCAGACCAGGACATCGCCACAGCAAGACCTTCCTTAAAGGTCCTTGCAAAAAGAGAGCTGCACAACTTTTGCTTTTAAACAAGGCACAACTCAAGATCACCACGGGGTTACTAACAGGACACCTGACTGTCAAGGAGCATCTGTGGATGATGGGTAAATTCAATGGGGATCTAAACTGCAGTGCAATGGAGAACCAGAGACAGCAGTGCACATTTTGTGTAGATCTGATGCGCTGGCAAATCGCAGACAGCGTACATTCGGACATCTCATGATAGTTCCCGAAGATTTCAACAACACGTAATCAGTGGAAAACCTGTACCAGCTGGTAGAGGGGACATGCCTCACTGAATGGTTGCGGTAAGAGAACCAGGGCGAGCACAATAAGCCCAAGTGGCTGCGGTGCCTCCGGTGAACCTTTGCAGACGGGTTCTGGTCATGAAGGAAAAAAAAGAAAGGAAGAAAAATGAGGATACAATGAAGTGCTTGCAGGATTCTTGCTGAAATTCAAGTAACAATTACTGAAAAGAAGGATTAGCTTTAAAAATCAGAAGAAAAAATACAATCCACAGAGTTACAATAAATCCTCCTCAACGTCATTGGCTGTAGTCGTTCTAAGGAAAGAAGGTTCATATATTAAAAAAAAGGAATGCGAACTGACACAAAAGTACGACGAAAACAGTGAGATATTGATTGAGGAAATGAATGTCAATTAAAAATATATGAGATGGGAGACGAAGAAAGAGAAGGCAGGAACAAAAACGACGAAGATTTAGGAAAAATGATGTGTTGGTTCTTTTGCGTGGACTGAAATTGAGGATTTTTACTGAATCACATATTTACAATGAATCACACCTTGAATTTTCCACTAAAACAGAGTTACAATAAATCTTCAAGTTCATTGCGCTGTAGTTCTAAGGAAAGGAAACTTGTGTACTTCTAAAGAAAACACAGGAATGTGAACTGATACAAAAGTGTGAGGAGATCAGTGAGATAGGGATAGAGGAAATGAATGTGAATTGAGAATACATGGAGATGTGAGAAGAAAAGGAAAGAAGAGACGAGGATATAGAAGTAAGGAGGAAAAATGAGGATACAATGAACTGTTTTCAGGATTCTTGCTGAAATCCAAGTAACAATTACTGAAAAGAAGAGTTTGGCTTTAAATATGAGATTTAAAAATCGGAAGAAAAAAATACAATTCACAGTTACAACAAATCCTCCTCAAGGTCATTTGCTGTAGTCGTTCTAAGGAAAGAAGGTTCACATATTAAAAAAAGTAATGAGAACTGACACAAAAGTACGATAGAGGAAATGAATGTGAATTGAGAATACATGGAGATATGGGAAGACAAGGAAAGAAGAGACAGGAACAACCGACGAGGATATAGAAGTAAGGAGGAAAAATGAGGATACAATGAAGTGTTTTCAGGATTCTTGCTGAAATCCAAGTAACAATTACTGAAAAGAAGAGTTTGGCTTTAAATATGAGATTTAAAAATCAGAAGAAAAAATACAATTCACAGAGTTACAACAAATCCTCCTCAAGATCATTGGGCTGTAGCCGTTCTAAGGAAGGAAGGTTCACGTATTAAGAAAAGAGGAATGTGAATTGTCACAAAAGTACTGGTCTCCAGTGAGAGGAAATGAGTATGAATTAAAAATACATGAAATGGAAAGAGAAGAGGAAAGAGGAAACAGGAGCAGACACGACAAGGATTTAGGAAAAATCATGTGTTGAATTTCTTACACGTCTGAAAGTGATAAGATAAGTAATATTGCAACTCAACTATTCGTTGCTTTAGAATTAAAAAACCCAAATTAGTACAAGCTTGACTGCGTATGTTGTTCTAACACGATCTAACATAATCAACCAATTTTTATTATATTTATAAACAAAGGATTACAACTGAAAACTTGTAGATATAAACCAGAACTTTATCGTTTAAGTTTATTTCATTTTACGACGTTGATTTATTGTCCACATATTTCAAATTCTTCCTTTTCTTTATTAATCATGAAACAATAAAACGGTTTAGTTAACACATTCTCACTTGTTGGAATCACCAGTTACAACAAAGATAATTGGCATGTGCAGTATGAAAACGTCCAGTTGCAAAACTGCAATATGGATGGATATTAATTTCTAACGGTGTCATCATCATTCACTTCAGCCTTGGGCAGAGCTTCTATAAATGTATTCGATTGCAAACACTCGACATTTAATAAATAATACGCTTTGAAGAATATTTTCGTAACCGTTGTGATATTCACCTTGAATAAGTTCTGGGGGATCTCAAGGACGGCCACTGTACCTGTATTAAATCGAAAACAATCATTTTAACATGGTATTAATAGAACAACTTTCATTTTTAGCTGATTTTTTTTATTACTAATTCCTTAATAAAACGATATCGCATTTATTGTCTCGCTGAGAAGAAAACGTTTTGTTTAGAAACTTTAAAAAAATGTAGAGATTTCCTTCCTACGTTTGAATTTTTTTTTTCATCAAAAATTTGGTATAAACAAAGTAAATTTCCTGATTTAGTGTTGGTTATGAAAGTTTAATGATTAGGTATTTTTGGTTTCGTCAAACTGTGTGGAAACGTTAGTGAATCATCATCATCACTTGTTGTTTCATTTGCATCACATGTTACTTCTTGAATTGACACAAAAATAGTTGTAAAATAGTTTGTTATTGTTACTTGACTTTCATAAACTTGTGCAATATCAAAGTTAATTAAAACGCTACTAGCCCACTCACGCATTATCGAATTAATCTTACTTTCATAAATCGAATTGCAACCTACAAAATACATACCTTTTTTTTGCTTTAGGTAAACTAAATTCTAAACTACATTCCAGTATCAAATTTATGAGGTTGTTGATTTTATAACGCTTCTTAAATGCTAAAAATATATTTAAAACGTTTTTATTTTGTAGGGGAATGCGGTCCTAAATGTCTTTCTTAATTAATTTGCATCACTTAATAAAAAAAATTGGAGAACACTTCCTAAATTTTAAATAATTGAAGCAAAACAACATCAAATGTGTTTAGTTTTGATAAAATTAGATAAACATTGTTACAATATTACAAAATGTTTGCCAGTTTTTTTTTATACAGGTGTTTCGTAACTTCATGAAAATAAATTAAACAATGAACTTTTGCATGAAAATGAATAGAATGAACCATTTTTTGTTGAATAAAGTGTTATTAAATTTTCGAGAAAATAAATAATTTTGTCGATCGGGTAAACCGTTTGAACGTCTCTGCTTTAAGTTTATGATGTTTACGAAGAATATGAGTCATGTAATTTTTGAAAATCGAACGATTATCAACTAGAGTACGATTCAGTTCGCGTATAAATGATTTATAAAATCCAGATTGGAAATCTACCAACTTTTAGTAAGAATTTTTTTTGTTTTTGGTAAAATGTACATAAAAGGGCATTTTTGGACGATTTCAGAGGCTTGGGACGCCTGTACTGGTTGTTACAAATTCGGAACTCACCGTTGAGTTCTCGAAAACGGTCAAAAATACAAAGTCAATTAAATTAGGGCAAAGTTGCGTGTAACATAAAATTGGTATAAAGTATCATGTGACTCATGTGCATTACCAACTTGCTCTTGTTGGTAAAATCGAATTTAGGCAATATTAATTAATTAACTTGGCCACACTACTTTAGGAGACATACCTAACTGGGAAGACGGCAGAGATATGACAGGCTCTGCAAGATATAAAACGTATTGCTACATTGATCGTTATTGACAAATGTATTTGTTTATACTTGAATGACGTACATATACAGGGTGTTTTGTAACTTCATGAAAATAAATTAAACAATGAAAGTTTGCATGAAAATGAATAGAATGAACCATTTTTTGTTGAACAAAGTGTTATTAAATTTTCGAGAAAATAAATGATTTTGTCGTTTGAACGTCTCTGGTTTAAGTTTATGATGTTTATGAAGAATATGAGTGATGTAATTTATTGTTAGTCATCGCCGGCCGGGCCGGGTAGTTTGAAGGTGTACGTTGAGGTGGTTGCACGGAAATTTACTGAAAAAAATGGCAGAATTTACAAATAGTGAGATATTTTACATGATTCTAGTGTACGGTGAAAGTGGGCAAAACGCATTAGCGGCAAGGCGTTTGTATGTACAGCATTTTCCAAACCGACATTTGCTAACCGGTGCCACATTTCTCTCTGTTGTGCAAAGAGCGAGGGATACTGGAACTTTAAGGGCACGTCGCGGAAGAGGTGGAGGACGACAGCGTTCACAACGCATCCTAAACAGAGAAGAAGAAATATTACAACTTATCGAGGAACATCCTTCGGTAAGTGTACGTGATATCTCAAGACAAACGCGTTTATCGTCCTCCGTTGTTTGGCGCATTCTTTGCGAACAACAATTACATCCGTACCGTATTCAAAGAGTTCAGGCTTTGCTACCAGCCGAGTATGCTCTACGCATATGATTTTATCGTTGGTTACTGCATAAACAACAGGCAAATGCGAATTTTGTTCATAATGTCCTGTTTACCGACGAAGCTATTTTTACCAGAGATGGGTGTGCAATTTTCGCAACATGCATTTGTGGGCTGAGGAAAACCCTCACGCAATTCGTCGCGGCCATTTCCAGCAATGGTTTTCTGTTAACGTATTCTAAATGGCAATTTAATCAGCCCGTTCGTCTTGCCGAACCGTTTAGATGGTCTCCAATACTTAATTTTTTTACGAACTAATCTACCGGAACTTCTCGAGAATGTGAACTTAAATCTTAGAGCAACGATGTGGTTTATGCACGATGGGGCTCCACCTCATTTTCGACGAGAAGTACGTGCTCACCTCGACGAAATTTTTCCTAGTAGATGGATTGAAAGAAACAGGCCGATCAGGTGGCCTGCACGTTCACCTGATCTAAATCCGCTAGATTATTATCTGTGGGGACACGTAATAGCGTTGATATACGAAGAAGAAATCAACACGTTCCAAGAATTGAACGATCGTATTAACGCCGCATTTCTCTCTGTTCGACAACAAAACATATTTCATAACGCTTGTGAATCATTACTTCGCCGGGCAGATGTGTGTTTACGTGTGTGGCGGAAGGAAGGAATTTTGAACACTTACTGTGACTCAGCCGGCACTGAGCTAGAGATTCTAAACATTTGTCAATGCGTTGTTATCAGTTGAGGGTAACTTTTATTTTGTTTTTATTTCCGTTTTTATTTAGATGCATTTATGCACACATCTCATGTCCAACAGGCCATTTTCTTTTTCACGAAGTTGCGAAACATCCTGTATATACAAGATGACTGACAATTGTTCCGCCAAAAGAAATTCTGCAGAATAGTTTGTAATTCATTAAAAGTGTACTCTAAAAGCGTGCTGTGGCAATGCATGCGAAGTACACCGACACGTTTTATAAATGCAGCAGTAGATTGGAGTGTTAAAGTTTTATGATAATTATTTTATCGACTGCACATAATATGACCTTGACACAAATCTTACTTCTGTTTTATTACATGTTTAACAGCTGGAAGTGGAAGTCTGATTTATGTTTCTTTTGCACGATATAATTAAAAGTTGTTTAAATTGCTGAGGTGTTTGATACAGTTTAATGCCTCATTAATAATTGTAGCTAGAACAATTGTTATTGGTACACCAAATGTAACGGCATTAACTGACTTTTTTTTTAAGAAAATCAATAAAGAAGAGCTGAGCACTCACTACAAATTAATCTAATAAAATGAATTAGAAAGCAAATGTTTAGCTCATAAGAAATCCTAGAAGTATTTAAATAGTGTTTTATAATTCTTCTTCCTTATACACTATACAGCCTTGGCCAAAAGTATTAGGAACCTTACATTAACTCCTATATCATGAAAATTTGTTGGAGTGGGGTAAAATAAAATTTCCTTAGTACAAACTAATAACAATTTATTAAAGTAATTAGTATTTTATTGGGCCACCTCTAGCCTTAATCACTGCAGCTATTCTTTTCGGCAGAGTATTTGTAAGTTTATGACATTCCTCTGCGATAATGTTATTCCATTCTTTCAATAACACGTTTTTTAAAATTGCTTTAGATGTAGTTGGATGCTTTCTGATGTTACGCTTTAGAATCCTCCACAAATGTTCTATGGGATTTAGGTCTGGGGATTGTGCAGGCCAATTCAGGAGGTTAATATTGTTTTCTTGAAACCACTTCATGGTAACTGCAGATTTGTGGCAGGGGGCATTATCTTGTTGATACAGCATTTCTTCCATATTTGTATCACCAAACATCTTGGAAAATGATTGCCCCAATTTCGTTTCCAATAAGTTTATGTAAGTGTGGGAGTTCATTCGACCTTCACAAACAAACATTTCGCCTACATTGTCAGCTGTCATACAACCCCAGATCATTACACTGCCTCACCCGTGTTTCACTGTTGGTACCCGCATTCCGGAAGGTATTTTTCACCGATTCTCCGCCTCACGTAAGCTACACCAGGAGTTCCAAATACCTTACAATTAATTAAAAAAACGTAGATTTTAAACACACCGTATAACTTTTTACTGGCGAAGTGTAGAAGATGCAAACGAATTCAAAATTACAAGTGATATAAAGCAAATATTTCCTCAAAATTTGATTCGTTGGACCACACAACATTTGTCCAATCCTTCTCTGTAAAGTGTTGGTACTTTATAGCCCATTCCAAACGAGATTTTTTTATTTTTTTCTGAAAGCCAAGGCTTATTTCTTGCTTTACAACCTTTCAAGCCAGCTTCATTAAGTCTTCTTCTGGTCGTTCTGGTACTGATCAGTCTCCCGATTTCCTCGGATAAACTGGCAGCAAGCTCGGAGGTAGTTTCGATTTTTAAGTGACTCTCGAATTAAATTTCGATCCTCACGGTTCGAAGTTATCCGTTTTCTACCTGTTCTTGTTCGGTTCTCATGTGATCCAGTATCCGCGTAACGTTTCAAGGCAGATTGCACCGCACAACGCGAACGTGTAATACTTTTGGCTATTTCTGTCTGTGTGTTGCCTTGTTCGTGCAAGAACTGAATTCGTAAACGTAAATGCTCACTAAGTTCGTTCTTTTTAGTCATTTTTTACAGCAAAAATGACGATATTCAAAATTATAATTAAATAAACATTATACTGGAAAGATCGTTCTTACTACAAGCGCTTATACAAGACTGACTACCTATTCACGGAACTACAATTGCGAACTATCATCTGCCACATGTTTTACAACCGTTGTAAAGTGCTGTACATTATTTAAATTATCGTTTATTGTTGCCGACTATATGATAAGAAGATTTCTGAGTAATATTTTCGGAGATAAATTAGAAAATTAAGGATGCCTAATACTTTTAGCTTATAAAGGAAGAAACCAATACATTATAAATTAACATATAGTCATATTTATGTTTTTAATTCTTTGTAACTTTTTCTTTTCAGATGTCCATAAGTACCATGAGTACAGGTACACGTCACTACAGACGTTCTGCCAGCTCCATTCTCTCTACGGACTCGGATATCCGGTTTACAAGAAAGAAGTTAAGTTCCCAATACAGATGTGGTTGTTGTATAATCGCATCCTTCCTCTTCTTGCTTCTCCTAGCCGGAGCAGCCGTATATGTTGGATGTAAGTACATAAAATAGGCTGCATTCGTTTCACGAGTTACTTGTTGTTAGTAAGCAAATTTATGTTAAAATTTTCATCGGGACACTACTGATACATAAAAACGTTTAGTTTTAAATGTTACGAATGGAATTTTTATTAAAACTGTCCTTGTTCGCAGTACACACCTTACGGTTACAGAATGCTTTCAAATTTTTTTGTCATATGTCGTCGAGAAATACCGTTCTGTGTTCTTATTAATTCGAGCCTTTATTTTGAGTGAAATTCAATTAAATGCGTTCGATGGAAATAACTGCAATATTGGTTTGCGTTCCGCGACCAATTAGTATGCTTAACTAACTGGTGGGTGTCACCGCCTGTTATTATTATTGTTATTAAGTATTATTACGCTGAGAACTGTGATTTACAGCTAGTAACGTTTCAATGATGAAATTCCTAATAGTCAATGACAGGTTCTTACTCCTCTACAATTAGGTACTTAACGCTGCAGATTAATTTTCCAAGGAATTCTTGAATTACACACTAATTTCAAACTGTATATTATACCATGTATGGATAACCCTTTCTGCGAACTTTCCATTGAACCACATTTTGCGGACTTAGATTGATGATAATAACTCACAAGTTATCAATCATATACCTTTAAAATGTGGTGTCAATGGAAAGCTCATAGAAAGGGCTATCCACACATGTTATAGTATGCAGGGTGTTCTACGAGTGTAAAGCTGAATTTATTGAGAATAAGAAAATTTATATATATATGCGACTTTTTGGGCTTAAAAGGAATTTGTGGGGTAGAAGGTTTTCGTCAGAAGAAGAGATTGAAGCCGCAGTTCACGCTTATCTTGAAAGTATTCTGAAAGGTGATTGGTGAACAGTGGAAAGAAAGAATGGTCAAGTGTATCATTGCTGAAGGGAATTACTTCGAGCATATTTAAAGTAAAATCCTAGAAAGTATTAACCGTGTTTTTTTTCTCAATAAATTCAGCTTGACCCTCGTATATGAAAAGATTAACTAATTCTGCAGTACGCGAATTGAACCGTATTTTAATAGTTGTTTCATTACTACACTTATAATTAAGTAATTAAATATAATTGCTGAAGTTTGAAACACTCTCTTTGTATTACAGATACGTTGTTCTTCACACAACCCCCGGAAGAAGATGTTTACAGGGCAAGTTTCAAAGTCGTAGGCGGTGATACGTATTCCACTGAAATGGCTGATCCGTCAACCGAAATATTCAAGATCAGATCACGTGACTACAGAGAAAGACTGAACCTATTATTTAGAAGAAGCCACATAAAGCACGGCTTTTCCGGCACTGAAATTTTGGCGTTAGACGGGTGAGCTTCCAAGCTTTGCACATTACTTTCAAAAACTATCGCACAAGACGTAACAATTATTATACAGGTCTATTTTAAATAAGTGAAGAAATGTGAGAGCACATACAACACGAAAAATACCAAAAAAAAAAAAATTCAAATGTTATAACTAGTGTTCGAAGTGGCGTCCATCATTAGTGAGACACGTGGGAGCTCGGCGAAGAAGCGATGCTTGTGTTTGCATGTAACAGTTTATTTTTAAAAGTTAGTACTAAATACTGCAATTTTCTAGCATGAGTGGCGTACGAGACAATTTACAAAAGGCAATTCAATGAGTGACTGATAATACTTTTTATCAAAAACTGTTTAAAAATTTATTATTGATATTAATTACACTGATGTTTAGATTTTTATTTTTTTATGTTATGCAACATCTAAATATTTTCAATAAAAATAATTCAGTGATTGTTATTATGAACGCAATGAGGATATGGAAATCACGATGTAAAAAACAGCAAGCTACTGGTGGACACAGTGTTGCCAATGTGTAAAAAGCAGAAATCACTCAAGAGTTGCCAGAAAATCTCTTCAATATAGAAATTCCTCGACTTAAAAAAAAAAACGTAAAAAATTCACAGCTTGAATCGCGACATCCTGCGATCACTTTTTGAGACAACATTGCATTAGGATTAACAAATTGCAGCCAGTTTGCTACTTAATAAGTCGTCCCACGGCCAAGCGTGCTGTCAAAGTATGAAATTTTTTTTATTGCAAATTGGTTTTGATTGCAGTGGATACCTTCTGTACACCTATTTCGGTTCTATTTGGGGCTCGTCAGCAGAAGCGTAGCTCGAGACTTTCATTGCAAACCAAACCGACTTGTCGCTTCTGCTAACGAGGCCCCAAATAGGGCCTAAACAGCTGTACAGAAGATGCTTGAGGTATCCACTGCAATCAAAGCCGATTTGCAATAAAATTTCTAAAGAAAATCAGTTAAAGAAAAACAAAAGACGGTCGATTTTATAGTACAATTTAATTTTACATGTGTAAATTAAAAAAATACAATTTGAAAAGAATGGTCCCAAACGAAGAAACGAAGAAAAGAAAATAATATAAATTCAAAAAATAAATACATAAAAATTTCAAAAAATAATAAAAACAAAAGACAACCGATTTTACAACACAATGTAAAAGATTAATTTTTTTTTTTAAGTGAAACAGACCTATGAGAAAGCAAAGAAAATAATAGAATAATAATAGAATTTTTAAAAAATAGAAAATGTGTAACAAAACTTAAAAAATAATTTTACAGAACAATTCAGTAGATTAATAATACATATAAAAATTTAAGATAAAAACAATTTGGAAATAATGGTACCAAATGAAGAAAACAAAATAATAAAAACTCAAAAAAACAAATAATGATTTTTTTTTAATAATAAAAAAAAGACAATCGATTATACAACGCAATATAATAGATTAATATATTTTTTTAAGTGAAAAAAAAAACAAAGAGTAAGCAAAGAAAATGAAGTAATAGAATTTTTTAAAAATACGAAATATGTAATATAATTTTAAAAAAAATTAATGAAAACAAAAGACAATCGATTTTACAACACAATTTAATATATTAATACTTTTTTTAAAGTACGATGAGAAAACAAAGAAAACGAAATAATAGAATTTTTTAAAGGTACGAAATAATAAAATTTTAAAAATAATAAAAATAAAAGACTATCGATTCTACAGAACAATTCAATAGATTAATAATACATCTGAAAATTAAAAAAAAAAACAATTTGAAAGAAGAAAACAAAATAATAAAAATTCAAAACATAAATAATAATTTTTAAAAATAATTAAAACAAAAGACAATCGATTTTACAGCGCAATGTAATAGATTTCTTTTTAAATGCGAAATGTGTAATATAATTTAAAAAATAATAAAAACAAAAGACAATCGATTTTGCAACACAATTTAATATTTTAATATTTTTTTTAAGTGGAAAATACGATGAGAAAACAAAGAAAACGAAATAATAGAATTAAAAAAAAAATACGAAATAATAAAGTTTTTAAAATAACAAAAACAAAAGATTATCGATTCTACAGAACAATTCAGTAGATTAATAATACATATGAAAATTTAAAAAAAAAACAATTTGAAAAGAATAGTGCCAAACGAAGAAAACAAAATAATAAAAATTCAAAAATAAATAATAATTTTTTTAATAACAAAAACAAAAGACAATCGATTTTACAGCACAATTTAATATACTAATATTTTTTTAATGAAAAGTACGATGAGAAAACAAAGAAAACGAAATAAAAGAATTTAAAATAAATACGAAATAATAAAATTTTAAAAATAACAAAAACAAAAGACTATCGATTCTACAGAACAATTCAGTAGATTAATAATACATATGAAAATTAAAAAAAAAACAATTTGAAAAGAATGGTGCCAAACGAAGAAAACAAAATAATAAAAATTCAAAACATAAATAATTATTTTTAAAAATAATTAAAATAAAAGACAATCGATTTTAGAACGCAATTTAATAGATTTTTTTAATACGAAATGTGTAATATAATTTAAAAAATAATAAAAACAAAAGACAATCGATTTTATAACACAATTTAATATATTAATATCTTTTTTTAAATAAAAAGTACGATGAGAAAGCACAGAAAACGAAAAAAAGTGACAAAACAAAACAAATTAACAAAATTTAAAAATAATGATCATATTAATTAAATTAACAAATTAAATTAAATTAATCATATTGATTAAATTAATTAATTAAATTATCGAAAAAAAGAAATCTTGTAAAACTTCCTTTACTGAAGACAAATGACATTTTTTTTTATTGATCTTCCCCACCGCGGGGAATTACTAGTGAACCGCCCGTAAAAACCATTTATAAAAAGCTTCCGACGTGTTACGACAGATGGCGTTGTTGAACGTCTTACAACAAAATCAAGTCATTTTTTCTTACCGTCCAGAAAAGACTGTCAATTGCATCTATGTATACTTAATGGAAGTTGACTTTTCGACATAACCAGTGTTGCCAACTCATCCGCTACACCTCCGTTCGAACCCTGAAGATTTTAGAAAAGGCAACCCATCAATCAAATCAGAGCTGACTTCGTGTTTTCATAAAGTAATAAAAACACGGAAGTGAAATAGGTTGCCTAGAACTTTCAATTTTTAACTCTGTACTTCAGAATTCGTACATAACCTCATTTTTCTATTCTACAACAGTGCGAATTGTTACATAAGTAGGTTTCCTTATACATAAAAGAGTGACTTTGAACTGCCTCGGAGCTTTCTGCTTTCAGTTTCTTTTTATGAAATAAAAGTGCCTTGATCCCTAACGATTCGAAAAAAAAGCACTTAAGTTGGCACCACTGGATGAATGGTCGATCGTTTTATGGGCGGCGAAAATACCACGCGATCATTTAAAGTTACAATTTGATGTAGACTTGAATAAGAATTTTAAATGTTGGTAACACTGAGAGGAAGGAGTAACGTTGGAAACACTGTAGCAGAAACTCTCTCTCTCTCTCTCGGTGGTTACAACGGTAAACAAGTGAAATATATGTTATAAACAAACAGAAAGAAATTAGTAAAGTTTTATTTAAGAAAACTCCTCGGCTATCAAATTAGAGTAGGCTATGAATTTTGAATTAGATTGGCAACACTAACTGCTGCCAGCTTAATTTTGAATTGTCAAAGTGACACTTCGAAGTGTTTATTTAACCACCAGGGGCGTTTGAACATTTGCTATGATGGTTACTTTAAATTAAAACGATTGGACACGAGAACCTTAACGTCAAAATATTGACATAACCTCTAATTTATACAACAAGTCGATTGGCAGGATACGCAACCATATAAAAAAAATCCCGCCTATTTTAATTATAAATTTAAATGATCGCGTGGTACCAATGTTGTAAGGCGAAAATTACTAACATACCTGAGCGCTAAATTCAAATGACTTACAATCATTTATGAACGCTCTGTACATTCAATGAACTTGTAATTTCTTCAATTTAATTTTTCACTCTTTCGTTAAAGATTTTTTATGCGTTATGAGCTTCAATAAGCAGAGGATCTTCTCATTGAATTTTTTTACAGTAATTTTAGTAACAAATCACCACATTGCGATAATTTTTGGAAATGTAATTTGTAACGCAAATTTTGATAAAATATAGTTACGCTTTTTTCATTTCGTTCCAGAAACGAAGGGAAAGATCTAGTTGTACACTTTAACGTTCACATCGATCCCACCTACGTCGACGTAGACGCAGATGCATTAAAACAACTTCTATCGAAAGAGATAGCTCTAGAAGAATCGTTATATTTTAGAAACTTGACTATCGATACGAGAAGCTTAGAAGTTATGGAAAATGACGCTCCTATTACAACCACAACACTACGAACCACAACAAAAAAGCTTGAATCCACAACGAAGAAACCAGAACCTCCTAGGAAGTGCACCAAATTAGTGTTGCCTTATTGTAATAAACTGACGTACAACAAAACGACCTACCCCAATATACTGGGGCACAAAACTTTAGAAAATGTCAAAGAAGACATGATTGCGTTCAGAGAGTTGGTTGATGCCGAATGCTACAATTTCGCGTACGACTTCGTCTGTCAAGTTCTCCAACCAAATTGCAGAAGTGGACTGAAAGAAGACGAGATGATTTTACCCTGTAGAAGTTTTTGCCGGGATTTCATGTCGGGGTGCGGCAGTCGGTTGCTGCCGAAATTCAAGTCTCTCCTGGATTGCGGCAAGTTTCCGGAATTCGAGGGAACCGGCTCCTGCGTTCCAAAACCAAGTAAGTCATGATTCGCTTGAGTTAGAAACTTCCGATGAATTTAACAATTTATCTTTTACTCTCTTACGAAATACTCATTTTAACTTCTTGCTTGTAGACTTCCTCCTATCCAATTTGACAAGTGAAAACAACACCAACCAAAAGGCAGGGACAGAACCTGCGGTAGAAATTATTGGAAAACCAGCCTTTGCTAATTCCTCGACCACTCCACTAATACCGCTCCTCCAAAAAAACAGTAGCTCCAGTGATAGCTCCTAGTACATTGTAATTAGAATAGTATGGCTCTTGCTAATTTTAATAAATAAGAATGTATATTTTTCTATAAATAAATATTTAATAAATCACACAAGTAAAGTTATATTTCACTTACATACAACTTTCAAGAACTTATTTGTTTTTAATTCAAAGAATGAGATTGATTTTGATCCAAGTTTCCACCATGTGAAATTATTACACTCGGACATGCTGTATAATATTCGTATTTCCCTGAGAAATATCGAGTATCATTGTAACAAAAGGGAATAGAGTACAACGACTTTCTACTACTAAGATCATTTTCAAATTAAATTAGCAATAAATTACACGTTCAAAAAAAACAACAGTAGACCAGTAAACAGGATGTTCCATTTGAAAAAGCCGACTAATTTTATATATGAAAAGAATCTTATTGTTGTGGATGGTCATTCAACTGTATTGTTGAATATTTTAAGAATACGGACGTCTGAAGCTATGTCACGCACACTTTCACATCACCATGTTTATCACTAAACACAATCAATCAAAATAACAACAAATAAGAAAATATCAGTGAATACTAACGCGCCCCTTGGGTATCTTATTTCTTTAACCACCAAATTTTTGAACAAAAAAAAAAGTTTGGTATTAAGCTTACAACTAACATATAAACATCAGATACAGTTGAAAATAATTGCAAGTTGCAACTTCTATTAACAATTTTTTTTTATAAATTGTGCATGGCAGTTATTTATGTATATTATTATGAAAAGTCTAAGGCGAGACATCTCGCAATCGCTTTTTGACCTAACATTGTATGAGGATTGACAAATTGCAGCCAGTTTGCCATCCCATACAAGGTGGCCAAACTTGCTGTCAAAGCATATTGAGTTTTTTAAAATTTCGTCGCCAGTCGCTTTTGATTGCAGTGAATTTCTCGAGCTAAGCTGACGAGGCCCCAAATGGGCCTGAAACAGCTCTACAAAACCGACTAGGAACAAAATTTTTAAAATCTTTCATTATGCTTGGCCGCTTTGTATGGGATGAGCTATTAAGCAGCAAACTGCCTACAATTTGTCAATCCTCATACAATGTTAGGTCAAAAAGCGATTGCAAGATGTCACGCCTTAGACTTTTCATTACTGTTACATTACATTGCAAATAATTAGGACCTGTCGGTTTCGTTTGCAGTGGAATTCTCGAGCTACGCTTCTGCAGAGGAGGCCCTAAATAGGGCCGAAACAGCTGTACAGAAAATGTTCGCGGAATCCATTGCAATCAAAAGCGACTAGTAACAATTGTGCTTTAAACGCGAGAGTATGTTATGCTCGAGGACTCTTATTTACAATTATGCCCACGGTACATACAACGTTTTATTTTATTTTGGCCTTAAAATGGCTAAAATTTATACATTCAATATTTTTATATCGTATTCGTCCACGTTGTTTCTATTGTCGATTCAACGAATCGACTTTTACATTATAATTTATTTATTTCTGAGTTTCTTTCGTAATCTCTTTATTTTTCTAACGTAAAACTTTCAATTCTGCTTTTACTGTGCATACCATTCACATAGATCTTTTTTTTTCTTTCAAATTATAACAAGTGATCAAACCTTGCTATAGATTATAAACAAAATGTGCACGTGATTTCGGTTAGCGTTAATTCAATTTGTCCTTTAGGGTAATTACTGTGACAGTATCATAATAATAAATAAACATAAATAATAAAGAAAGGAACGACTTGCAGCAAGGCTAAAGTCTTTTGTTTGGAAATCTGTTTTCACTCGGAACAAAAAACCAAATGAATTTAGATTTCGATGAATTTCTATTTTTTTTGCATTTACAAACGTTCTCCGTTCACAAATTACTTCATTAATTATTTGTACATACACCGGGTGACCGACAATTATTCCGTCAAAAAAAAAAAAAACACCAAAAAAAGTGACATCCGAGAGTTGATTGGTTGAACTGATTTAAATCTCAAGTGGTTAAAATCATCAAGTGATTTTTATTTAAAAAAAAAATTATGTTATTAATGAAACCCAAAATTTTAAATACGTTTTACATTTTTATTTCCAAAAATAAACCGTCGATCACTCAAAAATTCATTTATTAAATCGGCGATTTTTTATTTTATTTCTAAAATCGTGTTTCAATCAACACTGGTTTCAAGACGTTTGCCAGTTGTGCAATTTTTGACGTAAAATAAACAAAAGACGATCGACAAATGAAGAAAATTTACGAAATTAAAACAATAAATAAATTTTAAAAGAATTCTCCTCAAATAAACGAAACTGGTTCGATATTTATATTTTATTTTGAAAATCACGATTTTTTTAAAATTTGTTCAAACTTATTAATGAAATCCACAATTTTGTTTTTATTTTAAAAATATCAAAAATCAAGTTTTTTTTTATTTAAGTCAGTGATTTTTGGTTTTTTTTTAATGTTTAAAAAATTCTATGTACTTTCGAGAAATAATTATCAAAAATTATATCCTAAACGACATGTCGCTGGTTAAGCAAGAGCAGCAATTGAAGTAAATAAATGGTTTTATAATTTTATGATTGTTATAGCGCGGAGTTGGGCGTTAACTTGACCTTTAAACGGACGTTTGCTAATCGTGCAATTTTTTTACGTAAAATAAACAAAAGACGATCGAGAAATGAAGAAAATTTATTAAATTAAAAAAAAAAAAAACAAGAAAACTTCAAATAAACAAAACTAGGTCGCCTTTTTAAAATTAAGACATGTTTTAACACATTTGAGAATTGAACAATTTTTTATGTAAAACAAACAAAAGAATATCGACAAATAAATAAATAAAATTTTCTTCAAATACACAAAACTAGGTCTACTTTCTAAAATTAAGATACATATATCTATATATTTTAAGACGTTTGACAATTGTTGCATTTTTTTTACGAAAAATAAAACAAAAGACGACCGAAAAATAAATCAATCAAACTTTACTAAAAAATGAAAAAGAAATATGTAAGTAACAAAAAGAAATCTTCAAAAAAAACTGATTCTAAAATGCAGAAATACATTTAAGACATTTGACAATCGCGCAATTTTTCACGTAACATAAAACAAAAGATGATCGACAAATGAAGGGAATTTTAAAATTTTAAAAAGAATGAAAAAGTTCTCTTCAAATAAACAAAACTGGGCCGTGTTTCCAAAATTAAGATATGTTTTAAGACATTTGACAATCGTGCAATTTTTAACGTAAAATAGATCAAAAGATGATCGATATATTTTAAGGCAATCGACAATTGCGCGTAAGATGAAACAAAAAACGATCGAGAAAATTTACAAAATTAAAAAAGTCAAAAATGAAAAAATCTCTTCAGATAAACAAAACCGGTTATTTGACAATTGCGCTATTCTTGATGTAAGATAAAATAAAACAAAAGACGAACAACAAATAATAAAGAAAATTTACAAAATTCAAAAAAAAATCTTTACAAATAAATAAAACCGGTTCTAAAACGAAATTATATTGTAAGATATTTGACAATTGCACAATTTTTGACATAAGATAAAACAAAAGGCAATCGAGAAAAAAAGAAAATTTATAAAATTAAAAAATAAAATAAAAAAAATCGACTTTTTAAAATTAATATATATTTTAACACATTTGACAATTGTGCAATTTTTGACGTAAAGCAAACAAAAGACGATCAACAAATAAAGTTAAAAGAAAAATAATAAAAAATTCTCTTCAAATAAACAAAGCTAGGTCTACTTTCTAAAATTAAGACAAATATATGTACATATTTTAAGAGTTTGGCAGTTGTTGCAGTTTTTTACGTCAAATAAAACAAAAGACAACCGAAAAATAAATCAAGAAAATTTACTAAATGAAAAAGAAATCTCTTAAAAATTGTTCGAAAATGCAGACAATTTTGCAATTTCTGACTAAGATAAAACAAAAAAGATGATCGACAAATAAAGAAAATTTTAAAATTTTAAACAAATGAAAACATTCTCTTTAAATAAACAAAACTGGGTCGTATTTCTAAAATTAAGATATATTTTAAGACATTTAACAAATGTGCAATTTTTAACGTAAAATAGATGAAAAACCTGATCGATATATTTCAAGTCGATTGGCGCAAGATAAAACAAAAGACGATCGAGAAATAAATCAAAATAATTTAGAAAATTTTAAAAACGTAACAAAAATAAAAAACAAAACTGTTTCTAAAGTGAAGATATATTTAAGACATTTGACAATTGCGCGATTTTTAACGTAAGATAAAACAAAAGACAATCGAGAAATATATTAAGAAAATTTACAAAATGAAAAAAAAAAATTAAAATGTTTTTAATCTTATCAAATAAACAAAACTGCGTCTAAAATGAAGATATACTTTAAGACATTTGATAGTTGCGCGATTTTCAACGTAAGATAAAACAAAAGACAATCGAGAAATGTATCAAGAAAATTTACAAAATGAAAAAAAAAAATTTTTAATCTTATCAAAAAAAACAAAACTGGTTCTAAAATGAAGATATATTGTAGGACATTTCACACTTGCGCAATTTTTGACAGATAAAACAAAAGACGATCGTAAAATAATTCGAGACAATTTACAAAATTTAAAAACATAGCAAAAATAAAAAAGTCTCTTAAGGTAAAGCAAAAGACGATCGACAAATGATAAAGAAAATTTATAAAATTAAAAGAAATAACAAAAATAAAAAAGTCTCTTCAAATAAACAAAACTGGTTCTAAAATGAAGATATATTTTAAGACAATTGAGAATTCCGCGATTCTTGACGTAAGATAAAACAAAAGACGAACAACAAATAATAAAGAACATTTTTTCAAATAAACAAAAGTGGTTCTGAAATGCAAATATATTGTAAGACGTTTGACACTTGCGCAATTTTTGGCAGATGAAACAAAAGACGGTCGAGAAATAAATCAAGACAATTTACAAAATTTAAAAAACATAGCAAAAATAAAACAGTCTCTTCAAATAAACAAAACTGAAGATATATTTTAAGACAATTGACAATTGCGCGATTCTTGACGCAAGAGAAAACAAAAGATGAACAACAAAAAATAAAGAACATTTTTTCAAATAAACAAAAGTGGTTCTGAAATGCAAATATATTGTAAATCATTTGACACTTGCGCAATTTTTGACAGATAAAACAAAAGACGGTCGAGAAATAAATCAAGACAATTTACAAAATTTAAAAAACATAGCAAAAATAAAACAGTCTCTTCAAATAAACAAAACTGATGATATATTTTAAGACAATTGACAATTGCGCGATTCTTGACGCAAGATAAAACAAAAGATGAACAACAAAAAATAAAGAACATTTTTTCAAATAAACAAAAGTGGTTCTGAAATGCAAATATATTGTAAGTCATTTGACACTTGCGCATTTTTTGACAGATAAAACAAAAGACGGTCGAGAAATAAATCGACAATTTAGAAAATTAAAAAAAAAAAAACAAAAATAAAAAATCTCTTAAAATAAACAAGAATGGTTCTAAAATCAAGATATATATTTAAGACAGTTGACAATTACGGGATTTTTGACATAAGATAAAACAAAAGACGATCGACAAATAAAGAAAATTTATAAAATTAAAATAAATAAAATAAAAAAACTGGTTTGACTTTATAAAATTTCGCAATTTTAATATTTTAAGCAAGCTTGAGTTGATTTAAATCATTTGATTAAAGTAATGATTATAATCTTGTAATTTTTTTTTTATAATCAGGCGCTTTTTATTTTAAAATTTGTTTAAAGTTATTAATCAAATTCACATTTTTGTTTTCATTTAAACATATCAAAAAATCAAGATTTTTTGTTTAAATCTGCTATTTTTGATTTTTTTTACAGAAAAATCGTAATTTTTTATCAACGCCATCTAAGAGTATGGGAAAAATGTTTTAAAAATTCTACGTACTTTCGTTTTGGAGGTATAATAATTAAATCAAAAATTAAATGTCCTTGGACTAAATAAATTCCAAATGGCTTTATGATTGTTACGGCGCGGAATCGGGTGTGAACTTGACCTTTAAACGGAATTGACGTGATCAGCTGAAATTTGTACGAACTGCAAATTATTTACTTGACAAATGCATGCAAATCACAAATTGTATAAAATAAGGATAACAACTTTGAACACGTGCTTTGACAGGTAAACAAATAAATCACCACAACACTGAAAATAAATAAAGTTTAGTCCCAAAAGCAACGTGTCCATCATAAACATTTCTGCATCTTTTTATGACCCAATAAATCGCGTTACTCTTCCCTTGCATTTTAATTAGTCAGTTTTCTTTTTGTCGTTTATTCGGTTTGTCGCTGATGTTTGAATAATAATAGACTTTGGTAGTAACAAAGAAATGGTAGTGGCAACGAGAATTGAAAACATTATAATTAGTAAACACATTCATAACCTGTTCGATTTGTTAATTATTATAATTTCGTTTTGTGTGCGCCATTCAACGAGACAATCAAATTTAAATACTTGCGTTCGGTGTGTTATTTTTTAAAGCGACGGAATTACCTGTCGTAAATTATTTTCGCTTCGATGTAAGTATTTATACAGCTTTAGAAACGTAATCAAGTTTAACAACTGAGCTGGTATTTGCCTTGTGCATGAAAGTAACGTGCGTTTCGAGTAAATTTTTAATTCATTCTATAGAATTTTTTAACGTTTTTCCCATGTCCTAAGAAGTCTCTTCTTTCGTCGGTCTATTCAAGAATCACGCTGCGTATTAAAGTTAAACATAAAAAACTTTTACAAATTTCTTTACAACGCATTTCAAATTTTAAGAAAGCGTTGAATAATCAGTGAAATATCTGTTACGCATATTGTTATTTATTATTTACAAGAAATTATTTATCTCGTTACTCAATCAACCAGAAGTAACTAGTGTTTTGTGATATAATAACTTATTTCTTCAGCTTCAAACGCTGTCTATTGTTTTACATAACATTTTAATCTAAATAAACTCCCAACCGTTTTAGTCACATGTAAAGCGACTAAACTTTCACCTAACTTCCGGTAACTTGCTCCAGTTCTCCAAACTTTTTCGTTCCTCGGAGTGTTGCCGTTCGAAAAAAAAATTACTCTGACTCTTGTTTTTAGATTGTTTATACGAGATCCAAGCTCGTGCGCTCTCCTCTCGCATCTGCGACGGTGTAATGGATTGCCAAGATCTGTCTGACGAAAGGTCGTGCACCTACTGCCCCATTGACCACATTCACTGTGGAATAGGTCGCATTTGCATCCGCGCCTTTCAACGCTGTGACGGACGAAAGGATTGTCCGGATGGGAGTGACGAGCGAGCGTGCTGTACGTATTTAATCTTTAATGCGAATGACACTCCAAAGATTCCGAACAAAGAGTAAAACACCTATTTATAAATTATTACCTTTATACAATACAATACAAAAGTCAATCGAATAACTGTTTCCATAAATAATTCTGTTTACTCGTGAATGCTTCAGTTACAACACCAGTAAAATTCTAAGGCCAAGTAAATATACATAAAATCTAACTTACTTGGGTGTGATGAATTTAGGGCTCTCCTTAATTAATTAGGGAATATAAAAACGAGAGTCTAGCCTTTTAATTTTCCGAGTTATAATTGATTGAAAATCGTACCCGAAACCATGATACGGCACTTGCGATTGCGATGAAGTAAAACGAATTCACTCTGATAGTTTTATTTCATGTACAATCAGTATGCGACTTTGACATCGAAAGCAGAAGCTTTTAGGATCAGCTGTAAAGCTGTGGCGTTAAATGTTTGACATTATAATTAGATATAAAAATTCTGATCTATTATTTGTATTATGTTAGTCAAGCTTGACGATTGAAGTAGATTCGATTTGAAAGTAAGTGCAATTTATCGAAACCAATATTTACAGTGAGTCTCGCCCCAAGCATAAAAGACTTGCGAAAAAACGATATCGTGACTCCACACCTAACGCGGTATCACGACAAGGGATTCGTTGTTTTCAACGAAAAGGGCGAAGTTGGCAAACTCTGCACGGAAAACCTGAATCGAACCAATCTCGCCGGCAAAGTAAAAGAAATCCTGCACACAGTTTCGACTTCGTTATGCAAAACCTTATCCTACAGGTATCAAAAGCACCACACACAAAATATAGAATAAAATTCTTTGATTCTAAACAGGCGAGTCAGATCAGCACAAATTGAAGCTGACAGGGAAAACGCCGTGTCTTACGTTAGTATGAAAAATCCCACCGCAAAAGAGATCAGTTTCGTTAGAAGCTCTTGCAGTTCTAGGCAAATCCTGAAGATATCCTGCGATACGTTAGGTAAGTAATAAATAGACTTCGGATATTTCGAAGCGTTGCCATGGCTATGGGCACTTTTCATTGTGTATTGCGTAACCATGGCAACGCTCCGAAATATCCGAAGTCTGGTAATAATCGTCTTGGAAAAATCAAATTTTTAACGTCCTGATGAGCATTTCAAATAATTTAATTAATCTTCGCTCTTATACAGGGTCTCCCAAGAGGAGCGATCTTTCAAAGCTGTTTGAAAAACGACGACTCTGAAAAGTCTTCGCCTTCCTAAACGCTCATATAAGAAATATGAGCGATTTGTAAAAAAATATTTTCATCTTCCATTTCATATTTCCATATTTCAAATGGAATATTTAATTTTTTGTAAAACTTGACTTAATGAAAGCTTTACTTTGTTCCAATTCAGCAACGTTCTTATATTCTTAAATTTATTGTTACATAGAATGTGGTATACAAATAACTCATGGTTCTTCTGGTATTCAAAGCCTCGCCAAAACGTCCCAGCACGGAGATTGGCCATGGCACGCGGCTCTCTTCAAAGAAGACGTCCACATCTGCGATGGCACGCTCGTTTCAACCGAGTGGATACTGACGACTACCTCATGCTTTCAAGGTCAACCCAAGGCCGAATGGATTGCTCGCTTCGGTTCCGTCCGACTTTCCAGCACACCCCCATGGCAGCAAGAACGCAGAATCGTAGGCATGGTCAAATCACCCGTGGAAGGAAGCACGATTGCTTTAACGAAGCTCGAACAGGCGGTTTCATTGTCGGACTTCGTGCGACCAATCTGCTTGCCCAAGCAGAAATTCGGCGTGAAGGAGAACCTAATGTATTGCAACACGTTAGGGTGGACCAAAAACAGAGATCAATTGCAGAGGGTCCAAGTTAGAATCACCAGTATGGAGAAGTGCGAGAATAAAAGCATCTCCAGCGTGAATAGTCTTTGTACGGAAACAGCGTTCGGCCAAAACGATTGCAACGTAATGTTTGCGGCGGCGGGAGTACTCTTCATTTGATTCAAAAAGCGTTTTTCCTTTTACAGGAAGAAGAATTTGCGGGTAGTCCACTGCTGTGTTTGCAACCCAATGGTTCCAAGTGGTCGTTGGTGGGAGTTTCGAACTGGAGAATTGGTTGCTCGGGGACGGGAGTCGAGAGGCCAAGAGCTTACGATAAAATTTCTTCCAACGTTGATTGGATAGAAGAAACACTTAGTGAAACCGACTCATAAAGGTCGATATAACATCAGCAAATTGCTACGGATTGAAAAATCCTTCAGTGTACATATGAGAGCGATTAAAATCGCGTGTTGAAATACTTAATACGCTTTCATTGGTAAGATTTCGGCAATTAATCAAAATAACAATAAGTCCAATAGCTATTTAAATAGTTTTGTACACTATAGCTCAGTGATTTTGTCTTTCATTTTTAAATTCTTAATGGAATATTTCAATAAACAAGTATTCCCTAATTTTGATTACAGTTTTTGAAAGAAAACTTTGATGTAACTCTTATTTTTTTATTGTATTTATTTGTTTTGTCTGTGTTCTGATTGTTACTATACATAATATCATATAATAAAAATTAATTGTTATTACAATGTCGTGTTTAATTTCATTAACTAACACGTTTTTGTACCTACAAAGTAAGACCAATACATAAATTGTATTTTAAAGACGAAACTATGGCTTTCATTTTCTTTAAATAGTTTATTATACACAATGTGAAATGTACTAAAAACAAAAAAAAAACATGAATCGAAATGAGAACAATTAATGCTTCAAGATGTACCTGCACTTAAGACTCTAGTTTCTATTAATCGGACATTTGAAACGAAAGTGGAAATAAATAAAATTGAATTACAAATAGTGTCCAAAAATGTACATACCTTTATTAATTCTTTGTATAATACTAATTGTAAGTTTTACTAAAGACACTATTTTTACACAGTATGTATTAATTTTCGAGCACAACAGTTACATGTACTTGTTTTTAATTAAGATACAATCTATTAGTTTTATGTAATTATGTTGAGATTTTCTTTTCTTCTTCTCTGTGATAGTTGCAAATCAAATGCTTCATTGTACTGCTCAACCTAAGGCTGAAAAAATAAAATTATCAAAAGGTTTTATCCTATAACTTGTTTGTAATAAAAAAAAAGTATATACACGAGATATTTCTTTGCAAATACAAATATCTTCGCAATGGATATTAAAATAACACAGAAATAAAATTATAGAGCACATACCAACAAATCCAAAAACTTATGGAGGTGTTAAATAACCCCTCCTCAAAAAAAAAAGACACTGGCGTCCTTTATTTAAGAAGTATCCATTTTGAACACTACTTTCTCTCAAGAAAGAAGTTACAGACAAATATGGAGAAGATAAGGAATTTAAATAAAGTAGTTAATGTGTTTTACTACAACATATACTACTCACTCACCGAACAAGGTGTAGGTGGGTGTATTTATGCATTTACGACGAATTTGACACGTAATTAGTGTTTGATACTTAAGCAGGAAATTTAAAATAATTTAAATTATAAAAAAAAATAATTCCTTTAATAAGTTTATTAAGGTTACACACTCGCCCTATATTTTATTTGTGAATAAAACTTAAATGCATTTGTTTCAAGGGAAATCATCAAATTCATCTTTCCTGTGTTCTTTGACTTCCTTAGTCGGCGAACCTTTCTTTCTGTGTTTCGACAACAAATCCACGTCTTTTTTGTAATAACTCTGGTCTGCGTCTTTCTTCGGCGACAAATTGTTCTTCTGAGATCCTATGAAAAAACAGATCAGTTGACTTCGATTACTTTAAACGCCAAATGCCAAAACGTGTTCTCTAATTAAGCCTATTGAGAAAGAAGAACTGCTGGTCTACACGCAGCTCTTTCAAGAACGGCGACATTTTGGTTGCCCATATCTTCGCGATGGATATTAAAACAGCACAGAAATAAAATTATAGAGCACATACCCCCTCAAAAAAAAAAAAAAAACACTGGCGACCTTTATTAAAGCAGTATCCATTTCGAACACTATATTACGTTATTTCTCTCAAGAAAGTTCGAAGTTACAAACAAATATGGAGAAGATATAATGTTAAGGAATTTAAATAAAGTAGTTAATGCGTTTTATTACAACATATACTACTCACTCACCGAACAAGGTGTAGGTGGGTGTATTTATGCATTTACGACGAAGGATTTCATACGACATCAAAATTTAACAGGTGATTAGTCTTTGATACTTAAGCAGGAAATTTAAAATAATTTAAATTATAAAAAAAAATTAATTCCTTTAATAAGTTTATTAACGTTACACACTCGCCCTATATTTTATTTGTGGATAAAACTTAAATGCATCTGTTTCAACAGAAATCAGCAAATTCATCTTTCTCCTGTTCTTTGACCTCCTTAGTCGGTGAACCTTTCTTTCTGTGTTTCGACAACAAATCCACGTCCACTTCCAAATTGTTCTTCTGAGGTCCTATGAAAAAACAGATCAGTTGTCTTCGATTACTTTAAACGCCAAATACCAAAACGTGTTCTCTAATTAAGCCTATTGAGAAAGAAGAACTGCTGCGGTCTATACGCAGCTCTTTCAAGAACGGCGATATTTTAGATACCTAGCGAATTTTATAGAATATATTTCAATAAATAAAATAAAATTAATTTCGATTTTTAACTAGTTTTAAAATATGAGTTATCACTTTCTACAGACAACAAATATACAGGGTGACTGATAATTAACTCGACAAAATGAAACCACAAGAAGCGGTGTCCGAGAGTAAGGGAAAAAAATCTTCTAAATAGTTTATAATTAATTAAGAAATTACGCCAGCTCTGGCACTGTGTACGAAATTCGACGCCACGTTTTATAAATGCGGCTGTATAATAGGATTGGCCCATTGACGCACATCCCAATTCGTTTTATTACACGTTTAACAGTTGGGAACGGAAATCCGAGTTGTTTCTTTTACGAGACGTAATTATCAGTAATTTCTCAAACAACTGGAATTGCGCATGAAATTTTTGCGCGTACAATTTTTAAACAAATCGCGCGCGTGAATGCCATAGATTACGAGAAAATGTAAAGTACTGAGGTTGTTTGGAAATCTCATAAGCTCAGATAGGACAACTACAAATTGATGTAATTTTCTCTAAAAATGTGAAACAATTTATTAAACCTGAAATTCAATGCAGACAAGTTTTTTTTTGTTTATTTTGCTAGACAATAGTTCGTGGTTCATGCAAACGTCCAGCGTAGTCTTTGGTCTACAATTCGCACTTTAAATGCTGCTTTAAACGTCGCTAGTGCGAAGCTGCGTACACATGTCGGCGCCGAACTTATAATTGAAGAAGAAGAAATGCAACAACTCAAGTGTGTACGGTATTCGCGAACTGTTCTAGAGTAGCGCGCGAGCCATTCGCCGCGAACTAAAGACCGTTGACCTAAAATTCAACTTAAAGGTCAAGTTCACAATGCCACGCCGCCGTATCATAAAACTATAAAAAAAAAAACTTTACGAGGTTATTTATTTCGTTCATCTGCTACTCTATTTTTTATCCAGGGGCGCATCGTCATTTTGAGACTCATTTTTGATTAATTATTTCTCGAAAACTAAAGTAGAAAGAATTTTTTAAACATTTTTCCCATACTTTAAACGTCACTAGTGCGAAGCTGCGTACACATGTCCGCGCCGAACTTATAATTGAAGAAGAAATGCAACAACTCAAGTGTGTACGGTATTCACGAACTGTTCTAGAGCAGCCGCGAACTAAAGATCGTTGGCCTAAAAACGGAGTTGACGTAAAATTCAACTTAAAGGTCAAGTTCGCGATCCCACGCCGCCGTATCATAAAACTATAAAAAAAAACTTTACGAGGTTATTTATTTCGTTCATCTGCTCCTCTATTTTTTATCCAGGGGCGCATTGTCGTTTTGGGACTAATTTTTGATTAATTATTTCTCGAAAACTAAAGTAGAAAGAATTTTTTAAACATTTTTCCCATACTTTAAACGTCACTAGTGCGAAGCTGCGTACACATGTCCGCGCCGAACTTATAATTGAAGAAGAAATGCAACAACTCAAGTGTGTACGGTATTCACAAACTGTTCTAGAGCAGCCGCCAACTAAAGATCGTTGGTCTAAAAACGCAAAATTCAACTTAAAGGTCAAGTTCACGATGCCACGCCGCCGTATCATAAAACTATAAAAAAAACTTTACGAGGTTATTTGTTTTATTCATCTGCTCCTCTATTTTTTTATCCAGGGGCGCATCGTCGTTTTGAGACTAATTTTTGATTAATTATTTCTCGAAAACTAAAGTAGAAAGAATTTTTTAAACATTTTTCCCATACTTTAAACGTCAATAGTACGAAGCTGCGTACAATGTCCGCGCCGAATTTATAATTGAAGCAGAAATGCAACAACTCAAGTGTGTACGGTATTCACGAACTGTTCTAGAGCAGCCGCGAACTAAAGATCGTTGGCCTAAAAACGGAGTTGACGTAAAATTCAACTTAAAGGTCAAGTTCACGATGCCACGCCGCCGTATCATAAAACTATAAAAAAAATTTACGAGGTTATTTATTTCGTTCATCTGCTCTTCTATTTTTTAACCAGGGGGCGCATCGTCGTTTTGAGACTAATTTTTGATTAATTATTTCTCGAAAACTAAAGTAGAAAGAATTTTTTAAACATTTTCCCATACTTTAAACGTCACTAGTACGAAGCTGCGTACACATGTCCGCGCCGAACTTATAATTAAAGCAGAAATGCAACAACTCAAGTGTGTACGGTATTCACGAACTATTCTAGAGCAGCCGCGAACTAAAGATCGTTGGCCTAAAAACGGAGTTGACGTAAGATTCAACTTAAAGGTCAAGTTTATGATGCCACGCCGCCGTATCATAAAACTATAAGAAAAACTTTACGAGGTTATTTATTTCGTTCATCTGCTCCTCTATTTTTTAACCAGGGGCGCATCGTCGTTTTGGTACTAATTTTTGATAATTATTTCTCGAAAACTAAAGCAGAAAGAATTTTTTAGACATTCTTCCCATACTTTAAACGTCACTAGTGCGAAGCTGCGTACACACGTCCGCGCCGAACTTATAATTGAAGAAGAAATGCAACAACTCAAGTGTGTACGGTATTCACGAACTGTTCTAGAGCAGCCGCGAACTAAAGATCGTTGGCCTAAAAACGGAGTTGACGTAAAATTCAACTTAAAGGTCAAGTTCACGATGCCACGCCGCCGTATCATAAAACTATAAAAAAAATTTACGAGGTTATTTATTTCGTTCATCTGCTCTTCTATTTTTTAACCAGGGGCGCATCGTCGTTTTGGTACTAATTTTTGATAATTATTTCTCGAAAACTAAAGTAGAAAGAATCTTTTAAACATTTTTCCCATACTTTAAACGTCACCAGTGCGAAGCTACGTACACATGTCCGGGCCGAACTTATAATTGAAGAAGAAATGCAACGACTCAAGTGTGTACGGTATTCACGAGCTGTTCTAGAGCAGCCGCGAACTAAAGATCGTTGGCCTAAAAACGGAGTTGACGCAAAATTCAACTTAAAGGTCAAGTTCACGATGCCACGCCGCCGTATCATAAAACCATAAAAAAAAACTTTACGAAGTGATTTATTTCGTTCATTTTCTCCTTTATTTTTTTAACCAGGGGCGCATCGTCGTTTTGGGACTAATTTTTGATTAATTATTTCTCGAAAATTAAAGCAGAAAGAATTTTTTCCATACTCTGGGACGTCGCGTCTTGTAGAGGTTTCATTTTGTTGGGTTAATTAACAGTCACCCTGTATGTTATCTAATAACTAATGAGCGGAAGAATTATATTTTTCACGGTTGTCGGTCAAAGGCATACTGACTTGCGCGCGGTAGGAGGAACGCGTACCATTTCTTTTATCCACAACTAACAACTAATTTTTACGACGCCGCTGACTGACTCAATACGTTGCATTTCGGTAACCGATAAAATATAATTCCCTCGCTCATTAGTGATAACTAAAGGTGGTTTATTGTTAGTATGTTTAAAAATAATTCAAATGTAAATTCAAGTAATTGTGAAAATTTATTTTAAATTTCCCACTTAAATCTATCTTATTTATTTCTAACTGTAAGAATAAGATGTAGTTGACACGTAAGCCACTATTAAATATTTTTTGATTGTTACAAGGTGGTCATCATAATAAACAAAATATCATAAATTTCATTTTAATGCACTCAACTTATTTAAAAAAAAATTATTGCTCTTATACTACTTAACTATGCCAAATTTTATAAGCAACTTTTTCATGACTACAAATAAAAGTTTCAATAATTTTTTTCGTTTTTGTTTAATATTTCGATAATAACGGTAACTTACCTGCAATTCCAGCTATAGCTTCTGACGCCGAGTATTTAACATCAACATCAGCATCGACGTTTAATTTATCAAGTACAGGTTTGACTTGAGGCTGTATAACAGTCTGATCTAACTGTGGCGCAATCTTCTGCAAAGTTTTGGCTACATTAAATCTTACATTCGCGACTTTATCATTGGCCATACCAAGAACGGTCGGTAACAACAGTTTTGTGGTAATGTCACTACCGCAGGCTTCAGCCAAAACGTTTATGCAGAACAAGCAAGTCATACGATATAAATAATTCTGATCTCTAGACATGGCCAGAACTTTGGGAATGATAGTATTTTCAGCCCAGTCTGCGCCAAATTGATCTACGAGTTTCCTTAAGTTTAAAGTTGCTGCTTCTCTGATAGCAAACACGTGGTCCATCAGCCAAGTCATGCAAAGCGCGTTTAGTTTCTCATCGAAGAATTCCTGACCTAACTGGCCGGCCAATAACGGCATGTACTCGATAATTGCCGATCTCACCCGCCACTTTGAATCCTCTGCTAATTCTACAATAGCAGGAAGTAAACTCTGAGACAACTGTTGTATACCTATAACTTCATTCACGCAGTCTAGATTTGAAATTATGTTTAAACGAACTTCTGGACATTCGTCTTTAAGTTGAGCTAAGAACAACGGTAGTAAATGTTCAATGGTATTGTGACGACCTAATATCGGACTGAGACCCATTATTACTGACGCTAAGGCTGACTTCACGTGTTGATTTGGATCAGCGACAAGTTCTTTCACGCACGGCAGTATATACGTCATTATGATACTTTCTTGATGGGGTTTGTCCAAGTTCTGGCAGAAATCCTTTACTTTGTTTGCCGCTATTGCACGTACTTCTGCTTCGGTATCCTTGAGAAGACTCTGAAATGCTGGTACGAGGTCGGTTCTGGTTATTTCTGGGCCAACTGATTTTTGTAAATCTGTGAACTTATCTGCCACCATGTAACGTACTCTCCAAGATGTATCTCCTAAGTCAGAAATAAAAAGATTCAGATTTTCAAATGTTTGCACACGAAAAATTCATTTGCTTACCAGTGCACTGTCTTAGTGTCGGCATAACGAGCTGTTCCACATCTTCTTGTGGAAGCAATGCTGCGATATTCACACAGGCTTCGACAGCAAGGAGTCGCACAGAATCCTGAAAGAACCATTCAACCATAACATTACATCATTATGATTGCTATTAAGTTTATTGCAATCGCAGTATGACCCCTACCCTATGCAATTTCACATTTTCACAGATGGTACTGTAGAGTAGCAAAATATCCATTAAAAAAAGTTATCATGCCAATAAAAAAATTTCTTTTTAAGTACAACCACTTCAATATAAATGAAGATGAATGTAGTATGATTTCACAAGGACATGGAGCTTTTCTAAAAACGAAATTTGCTGTATCTTTAAAAATAACTCTGTAAACTGTTAGGTTTTTGCATTGAGGAATAATTTTAAACTCTACGAAATGGTAATGATACCTATCCAAGTGCAAAAATAAAACATGCATTCATCTAGATAAGATAATCCCAGTAAGTAAATTTCAATAAAACTTAATAAGACCAGCACTATCAGGTGCTTAAGATCAAGTATTCTGATAGAATGAAATGAATTTAAAGTGTAAATGCGTTAATATACCGATGTCGCTATGCCTTTATACAGGGAGTCCCATAATTTTGGTGTCAAACTGAGACGGGTTGTAGAAGACACCAATTTAAGCACCAATAAATTTATGTCCGGAAATGAATCGATTGGGCACTACGAATGTTTATATGTAAAATTTGAAACAGAGACCGTGTTACACAAAATCAAATCCTGCAAGCCTGTTTTTCTTTAATTCGCCATGGTATCCAAACAACTCATTTCCGGACATAAGTTTATTGGTTAAATATGTTTAGTGAAAGTAGTTGTAAAGAAAACTCAATGGTGGAAGGTAAACTAACATAAAATGTAATGTATAACTACTCCGTGATTTCTATTTAAAAAATTGGGATTTAAGCATTTGTAGTTGTTATATGAATATTTTGTTGAGAAACAATAATGATGAATAAGGATATCATTTTACAGATGTGACAGCAACAACTATGTGTGAACCGTCAACTGTGACAATGGTTTTCTAAGAGCCTCTTCCATCTGTTTCCCAAAGCTCCATGACCTTGGAACGCCAAGGACGAAAATCTTGGAATAGAAAATCTTTCACGAAGAGAGTTCACACCCAGGAAGCAAAAGCTCATGAAAATGGTTTTGAATAAAGAAGACCATAGCTATCTGTCTGAGAAACTTGTTATTGCGGTAAGGGTTGCCATTTCCACATTGGAACTTACTTTGCCTTCATTATGTGGAACAGTTGGGGTATCTAAATTGGTTGCCCCTCCTATTAAAGAGGCATTAGTTCCATATACACTATTTTGTGACATTCACAACGACCGTCTAACCACCGCATTTATCAAGGCTATATGTCGCATTGGGCTTTCTTGGTGGTGTCGCCATAGTAATGAAGAATTTAAAACCACCCAGAAAGTACAACACAGTTTGAAGAAAACTACAAAGCAGAAGAAAGTGGCCAAATTTTGTGTAAATATAAATTAGCGTGTTGAAGTATGTATATATATATTTTTATATTCATAATGTGGTCGTTGTTTTTTCTTGCCTTTATTCTACTTTGCTGTTCATTTTATTCGATCAATTATCAGGTTTGCACTTTGACGATTGACCTTATAAAAAAAATAGCATTCGAACAAATAAATAATCACAAAAAACAATAATACTATTTTGAATTGTTCCCGCGCTACGTAAATGTTTTAAAGCGCCCTCTGCGATACGGCTGCAATTACAATTGTCCAGTTCGTTTTTGCGGATTAAAGTTAAGCATTGAATTGCCCATCTCAGGTTATCTCTGCTTATACCATCGGTAAATTGTAGCCAAGGAAGGTGCTTGTTCACTAAAAGCTGAATCTAAACTCTTTTTGCACTCATAAGCGCTTAAACCTCAAAATCATAACAAATCATGATTCAAAAATGCTCTCTGGTTAATTCCATTTTTTTTACTTGTAATATTCTCAATAAATTTAGCTTTACCCTCGTATAAATCGATCTCTGTCAGATTGATATAAACGTTGACAATTAAATCATGTAAAATGACATAATGCATAATTCTACTTTACTTTTTAGGAGTCAAGAAGACCACCCTTCTTCAATTAATGTAATTATTTGAATTTTTTTTGGCAACATTTTAAATGTTGCACTTAATGTCGATCTGTCACTTTGTTTTGATTTAAAATTTCAAATAAAGCCAAGTTCACAGCAATACCTTTTGAGTATATGCTTTTTTTTCAATTCCGTAACTGTTTTTTTAAACTCCGATGTTTCTAAAATGATCTATTGCCAGATGATAGAAAATTTGGATTATCCCTAAGCAAAGAGATTACACTGTATAATCTTCAAATTAATTGAATAACTAGAAAACACAAGAATTTACAAAAGAAAGATAATAATAAAATAGTTCGATATTTACTTTATTTTAATTTTATGTACAGATTGTGCAATTTTTACTCCAGTCAGTCAAAACTAAATTAGAAATGCTGCTCTCTCCTCCAAGCAGGTCAAATATTTGGGGGTACACGTTGACAGGGATTGGAGGATGACCACTCAGGTCAGAGAAACTGCCACGAGGGCGCATAAGGCCTTTACAGCGCTTGCCAGATTGATGCCGAATGAGGGAGGCCCGAAACTGCTCGCCGCGATGATCTCATCTATTATTTTTTTTGCTGCCCCGATATGTATAAATGCCCTGAAGTACGCACACCACGTATAAATGTTAGAGAGGATAAATAGACTGGCAGCCCTGAGAGTTGCGTCGGCGTATAGGACGGTCGCAACAGAAGCCGTCCTGGCAATATCCGGAATCCCCCCCATAAAACTCCAAGTAGAGGAGAGGAAGAGGATTTATGAAAAAGACCACCAAATAAAGACCCTGGCCAGGAAAGGGTTATTTTCCAAGTGGCAAACAAGGTGGAACGATTACGAGGGATGGGCCAAGTTCTTTATTAAAGACGTAGAAAGGTGATACGAGAACAGTGGGGAGGTGGATTATTACGTTACCCAACCGCTGACGGGACATGGGGCGTACGGAAAGTACCTCAAGGAATACAAAAAGCTAGAATCTTCACAGTGCAGGTTCTGTGAGGAGGAAGAGGACTCGCCGGAACACACACTCTTCATATGCTCGAGATGAGAGGGCCAGCGGATGAGGGCACAGCTACGCCTACTAACCACTCCTAAGAGGAGAAGACCACTGGGTGACCATCACAGAGATGTTAGGCGGAATTATGAAAGGGAAGTGTAATGAGGAGCGTAGAAGAGGTAGAAACGAGTAGAAACGAACAGAGATACTGATATAAGAGAGGACTATGGAACAGGGAGAGACATGGAGGGAGAGATTGAGAGAGTGAAAAAGAGGAAGGAAGGAAGAGGAGGAGAACGGACAGAAGAGGAAGGGAAAAGAAAAGGAAGGAGGAACGAAGAGGATGATATTTAAGACCCAGAAGGGGCAACCATGCGCAGGGAAAGTAATGCCGTGAGGCGGTCCCCCCTGCGCAGAAGACGAAATGAGGATAGGGGTTTAGCTGGTAGGCACTAGGGCACCATTCCCTAGTGAATCCAGCAGTGGCCCTGGCCTGGAAGCCCTCTTTGGAAGATTCCCCGACCTCAATAAAAAAAAAAGAAATGCTGCTCTGTATCACAATGTATCTAACTAAATGGTGCAAGATGCTTTCAGCACTGGGGCAGCACTTCGTTTACTGGAGTGATTGGTCTTCACTAATTGGAGTAAAAGCCGCTTTGAAGTACCCTAGAAATTGCGCAAGAAGTTGAACAATTTCTAGGCCAAGAAAGATTGTCTAGCGTAATAGAAGAAACTGTCTCCAAAATCTACATTTTTGAGGTTATTTCTTGCATTACACCTTACACCAAACAATATGCGCTTTCTAGGTTAGCGTCGAAGTAGCTTTGAGCTACTCTGGAGTAACTTAGAGCTACTCCGACGCTTACCTGGAAAGCGCCTATCATTTATTCTTGGCCTAGAAGTAGTTCAACTTCTTGTGTAATTTCTAGGGTAGCATAAAAGGGCCTTAAAATTACACACACTGTATACAGGATTATAAAGTGCGTTCAATAAAAACCGTTACCAGAAAGACTTATGTCAAATGCAAATTTCGTAACTATACGATTACTATAAACATAACCTAACTTTTTATATACATTTAATTACGATTTTCCACAAAATAGATAATAAAACTGAATTAGTGAAATAAAACATTTATTTTATTACAAATACTTCGAAGATATAAACAAAATATTTGACAGTTGAGGCTGTTGATAGCACGCAGTAATTCAAGGTTTCAACATACGTACTAAGCTACGACGTGCCATCATAAAATAAAAGCAAGTTCAGAGCCTTCTTGATAACGGATTTTTTGAACGCACGTTACAACTAAATTAAAGGAACACCATAGAAATCTCATAGTAAACTATAAGAAATACAAAAACGGTTTAGTCACAAAAAAAGTTGTGCTATTTTGGGGTCTATAAAAATTTCTTCTATCTTCATTCATTTCTGAGATATCTTTAAAAAACTAAACTGAAAATTCTCATTTTCGAAAATCATGTTTATTTATTAAGATAGAGTCACAGAAGTCAGTAATTCTATATTAGATTCCATGGACGATCTATTAGAGTCAAAAGAAATAGGTTAGGATTGACAGTTTCACAGAAACAACTGCCAACAATAATTTTTCTTAAGGGCGCTGCTTTAGACATTCATACCATGTGATAGAAAAAAAAAATTTCTTAGTTATATATTTTGTTTTAAAACAAAAGCATCTAAACGTTGTTTTCAGATTTTATTTTTGTCCATTTTGTCTTTTGTTTTAGAGTTATCGATTGTAAGCAGTGATGCCAACCAGTTTCTAAAAATTTCTGCAGATCTCCCTCCAATCTAAGCTGCGTTGACGCAGGACTGTTCCAATTTCAGTCTCAAAAGAACAACGTCCCATTTAGAAATACGTATACTGTATTGCGTGTTTGAACAAAAATAAATGAGTTACACCTTGGGTCCTTTATAATGAAACAGTCTGTATAGCAATAATATTAAAAAAAAAACATTAAAAAAAAGGATTGCACGAAGCAAAAGAAATGGTGAAATTTAAATAATAATAAAAACAAAAGACAATAGATTTTACAGTATAATTCAGTAGATTACAAACAAAAACAAAAGACAATCGTCTTTACAGCACAATGCAGTAGATTAATAAATTAAAAAGGGATTTATCCCTTAAGTTGGCAACACTGGTCACTAAATAGCGGCACAAGTGACATCAGCGTAAATTACTACTATTGTTAATTTTTAATTGAAAGAAACAAAAGAAATGGTGAAATTTAAATAATAATAAAAACAAAGGACAATCGATTTTACAGCGTAATGCAGTAGATTATAAACACAAACAAAAGGCAATCGTCTTTACATCACAATACAGTAGATTAATAAATTAAAAAGGAATTTATCCCTTAAGTTGACAACACTGGTCACTAAGTAGCGGCACTCAGTGACATCAGTGTAAATCACTACTTTTGTTAATTTTCAACTATTTTTGTTTTCAATTTCAAGGGGATGTAGCTTGTAGTGAACGACTGTTTGTAATTGTAATTTCAGGATCATGTTATACAGCTTTAATTAATGCCAAAAACTAATTAACTCTGCTATCCTAATTAACACATTCTGTGCTTACTCCATGTATGTGTGGATTTTTGTCAACAGTAAAAGAAAAAGATTGTTGAAATTGAACATAGATGGCTCAGTTTTATTAATTTTAATTAAAAAACACACCAGATGGATGTTCAGAACTACAGCGAAGCTAGTGCAACTAGTGTAACATTTTAACATTTTACTTTTTGATTAAATTTGTTAACACATCTTTGTATATAACTGAATAGATAATGATATTGACAAAAACAAAGAAGACCCAGGGCCCCAAGCCTTGTCCATGCCACAGGGAGTGTGTGAATGAAATGAAAGTTCTAAAAAGAAAAACATACCTGTTCATCCTGAGCCAAATTGACAAACATAGGAATTAGATCTGATTTAAGATATTCTAATTCGACAACTTGCGCGAGCTCTCCTAGCTTCGAGGCTGCAGCACGTCGAACCATCGGCGTATCATCTTGGCACAGTGCACGAAAATGCGATCGAAGGTCGGCTTTCACTTGTGAAGACACACGAGGATAACAGACCTGTAATAACCAAACATCACAGTGACTTCCCGCAAGAAAAAAAAATATAATATATCTTACAGCGAATAAACCGCAAGCTGATGTTCTTGATGTGAACCAATCTCCTGCTGCTAGTCTAATAACGAGAGGTACAAAATGAGTTTCAAGGTCGGTGGGATTATGCTGTTGTGCTATAACTCTCAAGGACTCGACGGCTTTGTCACGGACTACTGTCTCCTCAACGGTAGCCAAGCTCTCAAGTGGAGGTAGTAAACAGTAAGCATGTTCTGGTCCGCCGACAAGCGTTATGAAACTGCCCAGTTGTTCGGCTAAAGCCAAGAGAACCTCATCTTCATCGTAAATGGTTTCGGTTAAAAATGGTATCAGCTCCGATCTTGTGCGTTCGACGCCTAAAGCTAAGGCTATCGTCGACAACTTCTTGATAGAGTTCAAACGCAACTGAAAAATGATGGAATATTAGCAAAGGGGGCAATTAAATGAATCTGACACATTTCAGTGATGTCATAATTCATAGTACAACAATTAAAATGAGGTATTAGTCATTATTAGGTTCAGTAACCTGACGCTGGCGAGTAAAAAAATTTCGTGCAGTTAAAGCCTTACCTGAACGTCCTCGTTTTTTAATTCATCAATTAAAACGGCGATCGGATATAAAGAATCGTCGCCTGCAGAGTCGCTGGCTGCCATTGTCGAGCCGAGTCCTACTGTTGCCGCTACCGTCGTGTTTAAGCAAATGCTTCACTACACTACAAAAATGGCTATGGATAAACTAAGAGATACTGCAACACCGTTCACTTCATGTAGCTACATCTAAATTAATTATTAACTTACAAATTTACAAACCGTTGTCAAAACGAGACGCTGTCGTATCCCTAATATTTTTTATAAAAATCATTAACAAATCCCATGTTAGGAGGCGCTTTTCAAGAACAAACAAATAGCCTTGACCTGAGCTACCATCTATGAAGCAAATTGTGGAACTACTTCAACATCCGCCATAAATGTACACGTGTTATGGAAATTAAATTGTATAAATAAAACCATACAAAATAACTGAAGTCTTTTTCGTTTACAGAGTAAATGGAATCAATTTATTTAATTAATTATGTCGTATAATTATTTGTCAGTTCTCGCCGTGGGAAGTAAAATGAAGTGAGTTTTATCTATTCAATTCACAAAAAAATTGTACAATGTACAGCAGGGATGAGCAACACGCGGCCCGTTAAACATGTTTATGCGGCCCGCCAAACATTTCTAAAATTGAATTTATTTTATCGACTTTTATTCTAATGTTTATTATAAATAAAGTTTTGTAAATTATTAATAAGTGTTACTTTATGTGCGGCCCGCCAAAAAATTTTAAAATTTAAATTGGTCCGTTGATTAAAAAGGTTGCTCACCCCTGATGTACAGGATTTTTCTTACACACACACGGGTGATAACAAAGTCCCGCGCCAAGCTCATAATTTGTTTATTTAATGTTTTTTTTGCAAAATCCTGAAACAGTTCAATTGTTAATTTTAAAAAGACACATTTTAGTGCAAAAATCTTTTCTTGATCGGCATTTGTTTTTCCGCTGTGACGTCATCATTATTTTTTTTTAAATGGCAACCCTAACTTTTCCATGCAGATTTTGATCGTCCTTATTGTCAGCATAATGGTGATTTAAGTTTTTCGAAAAAAATAGACATAAAAACAGGTAGAAATTAACAAAAGTAGTGAAGGCGGCGGTTGATTTCCACTGACGTCACTGAGTGTGGCTACTTACCTACTTAGTGACTAGTGTTGCCAACTTAAAGAGTAAACCCGTTTTTAATTTATTAATTTACTCTATTGTGCTGTACAAACGATTGTCTTTTGTTTTTGTTTGCAATCTACTGAATTATGCTGTAAAATCGACTGTTCTTTGTTTTTACAATTATTTCAATTTCACTGTTTCTTTTGCTTTCTCATCCATCATTCATTTAATTGTTTTTTTTTAATATTGATTGCGTAGTAAAATGGATCGTCTTTTGTTTTTATGTTTTTTTTTCTCCATATTATTGCTACAGTTCTTGTAAAGATCCAGCCAACTTTCGTCATTCATATTTATGACGTAATGCTACAACAACGTTGCCAAGTATTGAAGTGTTTACATATGACCGGTGATTGACGGTGTATAGGTTATGTACGTGTTCTATGTTGTACGTACTTAATTTTCATATTTCTTTATAACATCCGACTTTTAATCAAACACTTATAATTTAAATTACAAAGAACATTTTACTTAAATGTTACGTAACTTTAAAAACAGAATGGTAAAAATTCGTAACTTACAATTAATATAACCATCTGACGTTAGTGATAATTGAAGCGGCAACATTGTCATTTTAAAAAACTTGTAGTAACAAAATGTTACTGAATTTCAACGAATACATCGTACGTAACATCTTGAGTTCAGTTGGTACTGATTTAACGTCATTAATGACGAAAATCGGTTGGTTGTTTACAAGAACTGTATATGTTTATTTTCTAAAATTTTGTTCAATTGTTTCCTTTGCTTTGTCACATTTCTTCTGTGTTGTCTTTTAAAATCGACTGTCTTTTGTTTTTTATTTCGTATTTTTTTAAAAAATTCTTTTATTTCTTTTGCTTTCTCATTATTTAAATTTTTTTTTGGTAAATATTGATTTATTAAATTGTGTCGTAAAATCGATTGCCTTTTGTTTTTATTTTTTAAATATTGTTATACATACATTTTCTAAATGGTTTTTTATTTGTATTATTTGTTTTGTCACATTTTCTCACTAACGGTTTTTTTTTTAAATTTATTGATCTACTGAATTATGTTGGAAAATTGATTGTCTTTTGTTTTCGTTTATTAATCTACTGAATTATGCTGTAAAATCGATTGTCTTTTGTTTTTATTATTATTTACTATTTTTTTTGCTTTTAATCTTTTTTTAATATTGATCCGTTTAATTGTGTCTTAAAATCGATTGTTCTTTGTTTTTACAATTATTTCAATTTCACTGTTTCTTTTGCTTTCTCATCCATCATTCATTTAATTGCTTTTTTTTAATATTGATCTGTTAAATTGTGCAGTAAAATGGATTGTCTTTTCTTTTTATGTTCTTTTTCCATATTATTGCTATATGTTTATTTTCTAAAATTTTGTTCAATTGTTTCCTTTGCTTTGTCACATTTCTTCTGTGTTGTCTTTTAAAATCGACTGTCTTTTGTTTTTTTATTTCGTATTTTTTTTAAAATTCTTTTATTTCTTTTGCTTTCTCATTATTTAAAATTTTTTTTTGTAAATATTGATTTATTAAATTGTGTCGTAAAATCGATTGCCTTTTGTTTTTATTTTTTAAATATTGTTATACATACATTTTCTAAATGATTTTTTATTTGTTTATTTGTTTTGTCACATTTTCTCACTAACGGTTTTTTTTTTTAATTTATTGATCTACTGAATTATGCTGGAAAATTGATTGTCTTTTGTTTTCGTTTATTAATCTACTGAATTATGCTGTAAAATCGATTGTCTTTTGTTTTTATTATTATTTAAATTTTACTATGTCTTTTGCTTTTAATTTTTTTTTAATTGATCCGTTTAATTGTGTTTTAAAATCGATTGTCTTTTGTTTTTATTATTATTTAAATCTTACTATTTCTTTTGCTTTTAATCTTTTTTTAATTGATCCGTTTAATGTTTTAAAATCGATCATCTTTTGTTTTTATTTTGTTTTAAAATCGATTAATTGTCTTCTGCTTTTAATTTTGTTTTAAAATCAATTGTCTTTTGTTTTCATTTCGTCTTAAAATCGATTGTCTTTTGTTTTTATTTAGTTTTAAAATTGATTGTCTTTTGTTTCTATTTTGTTTTAAAATCGATTGATTGTCTTTTGTTTTTATTTTGTTTTAAAATCGATTGATTGTTTTTTGTTTTTATTTAGTTTTAAAATCGATTATCTTTTGTTTCTATTTTGTTTTAAAATCGATTAATTGTCTTCTGCTTTTAATTTTGTTTTAAAATCAATTGTCTCTTGTTTTCATTTCATCTTAAAATCGATTGTCTTTTGTTTTTATTTTGTTTTAAAATTGATTATATTTTGTTTCTATTTTGTTTTAAAATCGATTGATTGTCTTTTGTTTTTATTTTCTTTTAAAATCGATCATTTTGTCTTAAAATCGATGGTCTTTTGTTTTTATTTTGCTTTAAAATTGATGGTCTTTTGTTTTAATTTTGCTGTTCAGTTTTTGTTATTTAGTTTTCGTTCTTATCAAAGTTCTCATAATAACGTCAAGAATTGAAACAAATTACAATGAGACAAAAATTTAGACTAGTGCCTTTCGTTGGTAACTGGTAACTTTTTGTCAGCAAATCTGGTGATTTATGTTTTGAACGTCTGGCAACTCTGGCTCACTGATCGGCTAGACCGCTGGTTGGTTGGACACGCCCAATTAATTTCAAACAAATGTCAATTTGGAGGTTATTTTTTTAATTTGAAGTGTCAACAAATGTCGTTACGTGTCTTATTGCCAACCTAATGAAATAAAATTTCAAGTACATACTTTAATGAAGTCAGAATGAAGTACCCTATGAAACCCAAATGAGTTTCCTAATGTGGTAATTAAAGAAAGAGCCAAAAGTTTGTAGATCAACTTGTGAAGAAAGCTACATTTCTGAGATAATTCAGTCCGGCCTGAAGTTGAATTGAAAAGATTATTCGAGAGACTATAGATGTAACGTCCTTGAAAAGTTTAAAAGCATCAATACTCATGAAATTTTAATTTTTGAAGCTGTGCTTATGTTGTAAAACCAATATTTATTCTGTCCAATATGTTCGATACCAATGGATTATAACTACGATTTGGTAATGAGTGGTATGCAGAGGTGAGTTCGAAATAATCAAATCATATATCAAGTTTCTCACGTCAAATACAGTAGTTAAACTGCGAGAATTTTTTTTTCACACTGAATACAATTTTAGTACCTAGTTGACTTATTCAGACGACAATGCTGAACTTAGCTAGAAATGGAAGTGTCAATTGCTACGGTGGTACCTGTACCTGTAAAAGTACAGTTTTGTTTAATATTTTTTTATGTAGTGGGTTAAGACAAGCATGTTTAACTTTTCATTGTGTGCGTTATTTACAATGTCGTTATTTCAGGATATTAATTCCCGAAACGTCAATTAGTTATGGCTGAAGCCGAGTTGACACCGCCGCCACCACCGTGTATACGGGGTTCAGGCGATGGAGACTGGACGTGCCCCGACTGTGGAAACGTAAACTTTGCGCGCCGCAGTGCCTGCAATCGTTGCAGTAAGGTACGTACACCAATATCCATAAAAAAGAAAAAGTTAGGTCAAGAAATTGGAAAGGCCGCAGCGGAGAAAAGCCGTGGTTTATTTAGTGCTGATGACTGGCAGTGTAATAAATGTGGAAACGTAAACTGGGCACGGCGTCAGCAGTGCAACGTTTGTAATGCCCCAAAATTCGGCGAGGTTGAGGAACGTACGGGGTTCGGTGGAGGTTACAATGATCGTGGTGTAGTTGAATATAAAGAGAGACGAGATGACTCGGATGATGAATATGATGAGTTTGGCAGAAGGAAAAAGAAAAGTAAGAGAAGTAGCGAAGAGGATCACGACGAAGATAATAGGAAATATGAAGAAACTAAAGAGCCGGAGCGAGAAAACGAAGTCGAAGATGAAGAGGAAGAGGACGAGGAAGACGAAGATGACGGTGATTTGTCTAAGTACGATTTAAGTGATTGGGGCAATTTTAATCCTGAACCCATAAAAAAGAAATCTCGTTCTAAGTCAAGATCACGATCTCGATCTCGATCTCGTTCTCGTTCTCGATCTCCTCCTGAGAAAAGAAAATAGTTACAAAATGGATTTTAAGACACGTTAATAAGATTTGTGCACTTTAATAAACTTGTTTTAGAATCTTAACATATTTTTTATGTTGCTAACTGAAAGCGTAAGATTTCGGCTTAAAAAGAATATCAAAGTGACTTTGTATAAAAGTATAGGTACACATGTAAAACTGCATTACTCTTGTCTTTTTACAATAAACAATTATAGTGAGGATAAAGTAAGTTACACTCTTAGTTATAAAACAAATTTTTAGAGTATTTGTAATTAATTCTTTTCGTTTTTTTTTTCTTAACGAATAATTTTCTTTAATTGTTCTTGGAAGACACAAGAATTTAGATGCTTTGTTTCTTGACAGATGGCATCATTATGGTTATATCAAGATACTATTGTTTTGTCTTTGATTTATCAAAATTCATTTTAGCCATTCGCTGAACTTCTATTGTACATATTTACAATTAAATATTCTTTTTAGAATGGGAGAATTTCCTCTTCGCTGAATACAGTTATTATTAATTGACGTATTATTTGCATCTTTGAATTATAAAATAAAATTATTTTACCTACTTTGTAAAGTTCTGTTAACAAATTGTTTTTTTTTTCCCCTTGTTCAAATAAAATTACAAATGTTATCAAGAATTTTTTACTAGTGCATTCAGAAAGAAATAATCTAAGATTTTATTGCAATTTATAGTAGTTAAAATCACATCAATTAAATTCATTGATGATCTTTTTAGACTCTAGAGAGCTATGCTTTTTTTTCGTTAAGTTACGTGCATGTATTTTGTCGGAAGTCAAAATCTGACATGAAAAAAATAATGACAGTGTCTCCTCAGCTATACTGGCTGTGTTGCCAATTCGTAAATAACGTGGGCTGTGGTAGTAAAACGTAACTTAAAACAAATACATCTTTTATTTATAATCCCGTCAAAATGCCTAAAATCGTAAGCGGAGGAACTAAGCGCTCAATAGGCAAGGCGTTTACTTATTACAAAAATGATCGCCCAGATTTAAGAAATGAAAAAATAATAAGTAGGTTGGCAGTTATACACTGTGTCCCAATTTCGAGGCTCATTATCGGTATTTCGGTTATTAGAAGAGATAGAGGAACGGTTAAATGGGGAATGTTTTGCAGAATTCAATCCTCGTGACAAATCTCATTTCAAATTCACCATAACTTTTTAAAGTTTTAAGATAATTTAAAAAACCAAAATTTCCCTATAACACTTAATGTGACCTCTTTTAAAGTTTTACAATATTCAGACACTTTTTTAAGACAAAGTTTTTGATGTAAACAAAAACTCCCGATTGTCATTTGTTTTCAAGTTATTAGTGCTAACTTTTGTTTTTCATTCATTCATGAAACGATACTGACGTTTCATGAATGAATGAATGAAACGTCAGTATCGTTTCGTTATTTTATTTCATACCGATGCCTAAATTGACATTTCTCGGATCATTTATAGGACAAAAAGTGAAACTTTAAAGACCTAGAACTTTTTGTAGATTGTAGCGGATTCTTGTATTCTTTCCAAAGGTGTCAGTTTCGTTGCCATTCCTAAACACGTTCCCATCCTATGAAAATTGGTTACCGTTTACTACATTTTTACAATTATTTACGCAAAATCCAAACTCAAAATTTCTTTCTATAATAATTTAACTCATTAAACGTTCAGTATTAAATACAATTTTGTATTTATCTCTACCGAAAAGATTTTCTTAAAGATACTCGTAAGTAATTACAGCCTCGGCTGGAAACAACTTACTCGTACGAGATTTAATTGTGGCCAAACAAAAAATATGTCCCCTTTTGTTTTTACACCATCGAAAGCCCGTAATTAATAGATTATTTTCGTCTAGAAACATTTGGTTTAAAATTAAGACAACGCTGTCATTTTTGAGAAAAACGAAACGCGCATCCTGGAGCGTGCGGAACCAAAGTTTGAGATTTAATTGTGGCCAAACAAAAAATATGTCCCCTTTTGTTTTTACACCGTCGAAAGCCCGCGTAATTAATAAATTATTTTCGTCTAAAAACAGTTGATTTAAAAATAAGACAACGCTGTCATTTTTGAGAAAAACGAAGTGCGCATCCTGGAGCGTGCGGAACTAAGTTTGAGATTTAATTGTTGCCAAACAAAAAATATGTCCCCTTTTGTTTTTACACCATCGAAAGCCCGTAATTAACTGGCAACATTAATAGATTATTCTCATCTAAGAACATTTGATTTAAAAATAAGACAGCGCTGTCATTTTTGAGAAAAACGAAGTGCGCATCCTGGAGCGTGCTGAACTAAAGTTTGAGATTTAATTGTGACCAAATTATCCCTTTTTGTTTTTACACCGTCGAAAGCCCGTTATTAAGAGATTATTTTCGTCTAAAAATATTTGATTTAAATATAAGGGAACGCTGTAATTTTTGAAGAAGTTGAGAGCGCCTTGCGCAACATTACTTAATAGGTCAATTCCTAATCAATTTCCAAAAATATGCATTTTAAATTATTGAATATTACTTAATTATTAGATTGTTGCACCAACATATAAATACGGAAACGGTTTTGGTATTATTTTAGAATTTTTTCTATTGCTGAAAGTATTGCTAACTTCATACCGGTAGAGTTTGAAGGTGTGCGTATTGGAAGGGTAAACGAAAATAGACAGAATTCTAAATGAGGTCAGTGCATGGTTTGGTCGGGGCAAATTATAAAACATCATTTTAATACTTGCATGTAATACTCTCTTAATGAAAAAATAAATAATTATTAATTGTCGGGACGATACTTCTCGTTTTCACTGAATGCTTCAGTCTTGCTTCATTCGAACTGGCAACATTGGCAGTGGTAGTTTTCAAAAATATGACCATAAGATTAAAAATGAACGTCAATCAATTTTCTGACAAATGTATTTTTTTGTGATACCAACAAAAAGTCACCCTGACATGGCCTACTCTGAATCTAAAAAGATCTTGAACGGATATTATACTATAGTCTATTTTTAAACTCGGAGGAGTAACAGTTGTCGGCCTGTCGTAGGTAGATTGACAGTGTAATACTAAATCAGAAATTAATTTGGCTTGCTTAGGAGGTTTACAAATTCTTCAAATAGCCAATTTTATCAACAGATTTGCTTACAAGTTGAAAACTAACTGAAATTGCCACATAAATTATGAAAAATATTAATTCTTCCAAAAAATTTGTTGCAAGTCGACTTTGATTCGAATGAATTTCTCGAGCATCCTCAGGACAGCTGTTTCGGCCCTATTTGGGCCTCTTCAGCAAGCCAAACCAATCTGACAGAGTTATTTGCAGGACAGGTTGGTTTGGTTGCCTCTGCTGAATAGGGCCGAAATAGTTATCCAGAGGATGCTCGAGAAATCCATTCCAATCAAAACCGACTCGTAACAAATTTTAAAAATCTTTCAAAAATGCTTTGTTTATTCGCCTTGTGCGGGATGACTTATCAAGCAGCATCCTGGTTACAATATGTCAATTTTCACACAATGTTAGGTCAAAAAAATTGGTCGCGGGACGTAAGCTGTTAATTTTCCCGTTTAAATTGAAGACTTGTATAAAACCGGCTGTCAAACACCCAATAACTTTATTAGTTTTTGGCAAGCAAAATTCAAACTACTCCTGCTTAAAAAATAGACTATAAGGCTGGTTCACAATTGCCTTTAAATGAAATTATGCCAAACATCTGAAATATATGAAAAGAGAAGGCAAACACAATCAGCTTTTACATTTAATACTTCTAGAATTTTATGTTTTAATTGCATTAGTTTTTCCGCATGTTACTGTGAATATGGAAAACTAGAAATTATACAGGGTGCAACATCTTCAATAGCTTTTTAACTATTAATTATAGAGGAAAGTATCTTGTACAAAAGTTATCGATTGTAAGGAGTTCTATGTTAGTAAATTATTTGTACATACACATCATGTTCCATAAGTGAGTTATCGACCGAAATTATACGTTTTTAAATGTAATATATTGCACTTTTCGATAGATCTCTTCAAACTAATTATGCGAATCATAGACATTTTAGTTCCTTTTTTCATTCTGGGTAATTGTGGACCAGCACTCAAAAACCTTGTGTACTGTATGGCGATTTTGGATATATTTTTTTTCATGTATCTATAGCGACCTCCAACTTTTTAAATAAATATTACAGCTAAATTGTTAGTTACTTGTAGTCATTTACATTCCAATAATGATGCTGGGATATGTAACAGCTTGTCATACGAATTGTATCAGGTGATTCAAATTGAATGTTGTCGTCAGAAGGCCATGGAATTAAAACCCGTGTCGTCACTAAATTCAGAAAGTTGAGATTCCATTATTTTGACAGGTATCTGAATTTAGCAAGACATGATTTTTTTTTATTGCTTGGCCTACCGAGGATGACTTCAAATTGAATCACTCGACATCAAATAAATTAAAAGTGTAATTGTACAACTCTTTATATAATAGATTTATACTTTTCTATCATTAAACGCTTGAAAATAATGGAAAGAAAGTGGGCAGTTTTCTTTAACTTAAAAACTTTAAAGTTTTTTTTTATATTTCGTAAAGACTTACATTCAATTTAGGACATTATTTCAGCCTAACATAAAATAAATAACTATGACTTGGAAATTATAAAAGATATTTTTCGTTTGAAAACAAAATACAGAAACTTGCTCAAGTTGTAAAATGATTTCTTAATGATTTCAAGAAGATTACTGTCATTAGTGTATTGAAAATAGACCTGCCATTAAGTACCCAATTTATTTCAGACTATCAAAGACGATTTTAAAATTGCCGTTAACTAACATCAAGAATATTTAAACTTTGCAATTAGATACGTATTTGAAAATAAAAAGATGAAAACTGTACATGAAACACCCTGATTAAGCTGAAGGTATTTCATTTTCTTTAACAGAAAGAAGTAAATGCAGAAAGTAACTATCACTCTTACGGCCGGTCTTTCCATATTCCCATTAGAGTCATTCGACGATTAACTCGATTTTTATTAATCGTTTCCGTAAATAATAACTACTAATCAGTTTATTAAGAGGTGGAAAGACCGGCTCTTATTATCCTGGTTTTAAAAACGATCGGCAAATGCATTGACAGATAGCTTTTAAAACTAAATCGGTAAGTTTCTTTTCGGTGAAATTATTTTTGTTTGCGGTTGTACATAATTTTTGATGAAGTAAGCTCGTTCAATTCACATCATGTAAGTACTGATAAGCGTGTCGCGGATTGCAATCAATTAAAGAGTTATGCACGTGCACATCCGCATTTACTGACATAATCTTAACAGAAAAACTCATAGTTGTGGCTTCCAAGGACTTCCTGGATTCACTTTTAAGTAGTGGGATTTGGATGCATTCAATGTTCATAGTTTTGAAGGAGATGGGTACGATCTTCTATAAGCGTCACGAATTATGATTGCGACTGTACACTCAGGTAATAAAAAGACGTCTTCCCCACATGAAGTGTGATAGCACTATGCCGACCAGGTGGACAATCGAGTGAAAGGAGCTTAACATTTTATGGGGGAGACCTGAGTGTACATGTAAAGATGAGAGAAAAAATAATGTCTGCTCGGATTATTGAGGAAAGTGAAATTTTCTGTTCGAAATTGGGATTCCCCTGGACACAGATTAATATTATAACAAATGCGGCACCTTTATTGTTGTGGGGTCTAATTTTTGTGGCCTTCGGCCATTTTGTAGATGATATTACTAACTTCTCCAAAATTATTATTAAACATTTTTGTATTAAAATATTTTATGGAGTGCATGATTAAAGAAAAACTTTAAATGAAAAGCGGCAATAACGCAATTGTTACAAGACAGCCCCAAGCTCCTCTAATTTGTTGGTCTTCGAAGAGTTGCAGTAGAGGATGGGCTTGAGGCGTACTTGAAGTAAGACCCTAGACTGTTCAAAGTAAAGTTGTTCAAAGTAAAGGTTGAATAATTGAGAAATATCGATTGCTTCATTTAAACTCGAAAAAGGGTGGAGATGCAGGACAGAAATGGCTAAATAGTAAGCTTAGCTTGTTAGCTGTCGACGTAGTCGGAGGATTTGAGATAAGTGCGAGCGAGAAATTCGCGTTCGTTTTCAACTCAAAATGAAACGCACGGTATATCATTAAATTTTTAAAATCAAATTTCGTTATTTTATTTATTAATGGGTTCATTTAGACATGTTTTAAAAAAATCAAACTATCTAACAGAATGACTTACGGTTTGCACATCATTCATCTGTTTGTTTCTCTTACTGGATTCTAATTTCTTTTCTCCTATTTCGAAACGTCTAATTCTGCCCTTGAACGAAAGTCGAAGTCACTTTTCATGAATATTTTGTTCCTTTTTAATTTAATTCCAATCTAATTACTAAAAATTTTTTAAATTTTTATTGCAAATCGGTTTTGATTATACTGGACCCCTTGAGCATCCTCTGTACAGGTGTTTCGGCCCTATTTGGGGTCTCGTCAGCAGAAGCGTAGCTCGAGACTTCCACTGCAAACCAAACCGACCTGTCCAAGGTTATTCGCAAATGCGATGTAATAATAATGAATAGTTTGAATCCTAAACAAAGTTATGTCGAAAAGTGATCGCAGGATGTCGCGATTCAAACTATTCCTAATTACTAAACTAAAGTAAACACTGTACCTAGTAAACGGACATTGGAATGCTATGGGACGGTTGTGGAGCACGTGTCTGTGCCTGTGCCCCTTCCACTTGATTGTCCGCTTGCTCAATATAGTGGTTAGCCATATTATCACATTTCTTTATTACTAAATAACTTAACTTCTATTGTGTTAGCACTACTTATTACTTCTGCCGCATCTAATCTAAGTTCACGTTCATCACTATGATTTAAAAATGTTATAACAAATGTGACGTCCATCATTAGCGAGACATAGGCGAGCACGGCGAAGAAGCGATCGCATTAGCATGTCACGATTACCACGGCGTTAGAAACACTCACTGTTAAGTCATTTACTGTATTTAAGGGAACGGCATACATTATCTGCTTTATGTAACCACGGGGATTTGGATCAGGAGACCGAACAGGCCACCACATGGGTCCGTTGCGGCCAATCCATTTTCCTCCGTTTTAAAAACATTTTAAATAAAAAGTTGTATTTTATTATTTAACTACTTATTACTTCTTCTGCCGCACAATTAAAAATCTAAGTTATTACAATCTTCTATGGCGGTTTTGGAGACGATTTGTTTTGCGTGGATATGATCACTATACCATACGTTCAAACAAACGTTCACCACCATGATTTAAAAATGTTATAACAAATGTGACGTCCATCATTAGCGAGATACAGGCGAGCACGGCGAAGAAGCGATCGCATTATCATGTCCCGATTACCACGGCGTTAGAAATACTCACTGTTAAGTCATTTAAATGTGTTTATGGGAACGGCATACACTATTTGCTTCATGTATCCGGTGTATTTGGATCAGGAGACCGAGCAGGCCACCACATGGGTCCATTGCGCCAAACCATTTTTCTCCGTTTTAAAAACATTTTAGATAAAAAGTTGTATTTTAGTTTTTACTATTTATTACTTCTTCTGCCCCATACTTAAAAATCTAAGTTATTACGATCTTCTATGGTGGTTTTGAAGACGATTTGTTTTGCGTGGAGATGATCACTATACCATACGTTCAAACATAGTTCACCGCCATGATTTAAAAATGTTATAACAAATGTGACGTCCATCATTAGCGAGACACAGACGAGCACGGCGAAGAAGCGATCGCATTAGCATGTCACGATTATCACGGCGTTAGAAACACTCACTGTTAAGTCATTTAAATGTGCTTATGGGAACGGCATACACTATTTGCTTTATGTAACCGCGGGGATTTGGATCAGGCGACCACAAGGGTCTGTTGGGCCAATTCATTAAAAACATTTTCATTTCAGTATTTAGATAAAAAGTTTGTTTAAATTTTGTTATGTTTATATTTATTTAGGACGTTGCCGTGAACTACAGCTCCGTTGTTCTTTGCGGAGACATCAGTTTCCGTTCATATATTTGTTGCGTTTATTTTTACTTCCTATACACACAAATTCATAAAATGAAACACGCATGTATTTGAATGCACCCTGCCATTAATTTCTTATTAAAAACACATATGTAGTTGGTTTTATCTACACAAATATTTCCATAGAACATAGATGTGACGACGTCGCAGAGAAAAGTCTATTTTTGTAGTATCCTGCAATGTAAGATTGCAGAGTCCTAGCAAAGGCGTTATTAAATAACCATAATAGATTTATAGAGTTGCTTGTATCGAACGTGAAATTGTTTTGTAGTTACAAGACGTGTTTATTTTTTGCTTTTGGCGCGACGAGTGGGCACCTGGTAAGTATGTTATTACTTGGTTTGTATAGTGCAGGGGTGTTTCTTAATTAAATAACTGAATATACAGTAGATGGATTGTGTATGTACAAGAGATACTATTGCATACCAACAGCAAACACTATTGGTGTTGATAAGGGGCGTCAAAATATGTCATCGAGCTCGAGGAAAAAATTGCTTAAAAAAATTGCAAATATTTGGAAGCGAGGATAACAGAACAGAAACACATTTTCCTAAATTTGTTTCAATTTTTGCGATTAATTTCTTTCCCAAAAACATGAGTAAATAATTAGATTTCTTAACAGAGTACTAGTAAACATTAAAACTATATTATTCGTTCTAAACTGCATCCACTACATCATCAACTATTAATGTAATTCGTATTCTATTCCTGTTCTTAAAATAAGCTTCCATTAAACAAACAAATCTATTTTTAAGTTAATTGTTAATAGTAATAATAGTCCGGGTACATCCATCCTGTAGGTGCGCTCTCCAAGAGATGCGTTCGAATTAGACGCGCTCCGATTTGGTCCCTAAAAAGTCACATTTAAATTAGGGCTTTTTTCTTCATTCTTTTAAATAAATGTAACAAATTTATAAGTACTCGTCGCGTCGTGACGTTTCGATGCCAAATCTAAATTTAAATCTTCACCAGGAAGGGGAACATCGGTTTAACTATGTCCAGACTTTGCAGTTTCAGTGTTACCCGGTGTTTTGTTCACATCAAATTTAATTAACGAATTTTTGGGTATGTACTTTTCAAACTTTTTCTTTTTCATCTTTGCTGTTCACATCGCATAGATATTATAATCTGAAAAGAAGAACAGAAAACTCACTACATAAGTACTTACATGCATACACGTACACATATTTAAAGTGCAAGAGAAATTAATGAAAGAACAAAAGCAACTAAAAGAAAAGTTTGAATTAATAAACAAATTAATAAATAACACAATTAAAAAATAACTTAATCTTAATATTAAATGTTAAAAGTTAAATTGATATACAAATACTGAAATATTAATTTGAAGGATTTCCTTGAAGTTTTCAAACCTGTATCTTTTTAAGAATAAAACAAACCTTACTTTTCAAATCAAATAGAACGTAAGGCCTATTTTTAACCTCGTGAAATTTTATATTTATGTGCATCATCGTGCTGGTAAGAATACAAAAATAAGTTATATTGCATGAAAAGGCTTTTAGCAGCTGCTCTTTACACCACAGTTTCAAATAGTTCCCGATTATTGATTTTATGATTGTAATTCGTGTACTGTCACAAGTTTCAAATAAATTAAAGTTACACATGCCTGTATAATTCTCAGTTCTCATTCCTTCCCGATTTCAATATTACTAAAAAATTAAGTAATCACCAATTACAATGCATTGTCAATTTTGGGATATCAATGAAACTTAAATGTCATTCATTATACAGGGTGAGGTATACCAGTGGTCTTAAGGCTGAAACCGTTCCTATTAATTTCGTTTTCAAGAATCAGCCATCTTAGGTATTTGCAAACTTTGTTCTTAAAATAAATTGAACAATAATACATTTTTAAACATTTTTCAAATAATTGTGGTTCAATACGATTCTTACAATACATACAATTTATTTTGAATTACGTTTGGCGATGACGTGAACAGAAAAATGACGAAAAATCACATTCACAAACGAGTGTTATGTGTTTAAATAATGTCTTTTAAATAATGTCTTTGTCAATACATCTTGAAATACTTTATTCATTTACTTTCATCAATTGAAGAGCTTAGAACCATAAGGATTTAAGAGATATAAACGGTTCATATAAGGCGTGTTCAATTGAAAAGTTTTTGGTTTTGATTTTTTGATGGAAGAGGAAAAAGGGATGACTTCCTAAATCAACTAACGTTTGCTCAAACATGTTTGGTTTATTATGTGATTTTATTTCCTTGACTTAAGTTCCCCTTTCGGTGAAGTTATTATAAATTACTTACCTTCAGAGGTAAACAGAACCGTATTTGATTAACCATGGCTTTGATGGGGAACATAAAACTTTCTTGATCGAAAGTGTGACCTGGTCCGCAATGTTACGAATAATCCAAAGGCTACTTGATCAACTTTTACATTATTTGAACACCTGATGGTATATTTGACAGTTTATAAATGGCACCACATGTCGGCTACATGGTGTAAAAGTAATTGTTTCGATATACCGTCAAATTAATTAGTATTTCATACCCCCTTTTAGAACTTATGTCAATTCACAAAAAATTGCACTTAGATCCTTACGGTTCCAATCCCTTCAATTAGTACTTGAAGTATTTCTAAGATCTTAGTTTTATTTTTGGTTGATGTGATCTTTTCCGAGTACTTCTTGTGAGATCAAATTTTGCTCGTGTCGCAAAAGGCACAATGAATGCCTCGAGTCAATTGACAATCGACAAAATTTGAAAGGAACCGCGTAATGGGGTTACCAGTGGCCGCAATTTTATTAGGAAAATAAGGCAATACCATCACGATTATCAGAATTTATCATGAGTGGTGAGAGGAAGGTCACCGGTAGATCATTAGAGCATAGGTGCCCAAAGAAGAAACACAGAGTTTCTTCGTCTTTTCGCCCTTAGGGATGTTTTTCCATAACACAGAGGTATATTTGGGAGAAGCTTGATAATTAATCAACATAGAATAGATGCCCAAAGAAGAACCACCATCTTTCAACTCCTAGGAGTCTTTTTCCACAACGGATATATATTTGAAAGAACTCGCATAATGGGGTTGTGATATCTCCTTTGGGAAATTACCAGAAGAGCTAATCGCAATACCATTACAATAATTAAAATGTATCGTGATTGGTCGGAAGAAAGTCACTACAGCAAAGAAGAACCACAGACCTTCGACTTTTTATCCTTAGGGATCTTTTCTCAAAACACAGAAAATTTGAAAGTAGCTGCATAATGTAGTCGTGAGAAGCTCAAATTTTCTTTAGCGTTTTTAGCAGAAGGGCAAATCGCAATACCATCACGATCATCAGAATTTATCGTGCGAGGTCAGAGATGCCCAAAGAAGTACCACAAGCTCCTTCACCTTTCTAACCTTAGGAACCATTCTTCTGCAACAGGGACGTATTTGAAAGAAGTCACATAATGGGGTTGCGAAATTTTCTTTAGAGGAATTACCAGAACGATTAATAACGATCATTAGAACTTACCGTGCGTGATCAGACCAAGGTCGCCAGTAGATCGTCGTGGCACGAGTCTCCAAAGAAAAACCGCAGACTATCTTCGTCTTTCAACCGTATGGGATCGTTTTTCCACAACACAGAGATGTATAATTACGGTTGCGAGACGATGAAATTCGTTAGAATTGATCGTAGAAGCAAAGGGGTCAAAGGGATAGAAGAGGAAAAAAAAGTCTATCACAGAATGTGATGATTTCATTATTTCGAGGGAATTGGGGATAGGCCTCCAATTGTACAATGCAGAAGTTGGTCGGATAGTGAATGTCATCTCCAGTGGCAACTTCAGATTTCGTTGGAGGCCGAAGGGATAGAAGACAAGCGAGAAAAAGTTCAATTTTGCAGTATCCTGTAGAACAAATCGTGAGGATGTTGTGGGGTGATATCAGCATCTGTGTTTAGACCATAGAAAAGACTTCATCTTTCCATTCTTAAGGATCGTCTGTGACAACTCGAAGATTACGGAATTATGTATCGCAGAATGCGATGATTTCATTATCTCGAAAGAATTGGGATCAGGTCTCTAAGGGTGCAATGACAAAAGTTGTATATTGAATATCAGCTCCAGTGGCAACTTCGGATTTTGTTTGGGGCCGAAGGGGTGGAAGACAAGACGAAAACTCTCATTTTTCAGTATTCTGTAAAACGGATTGTGAGGAGGAGGATGTGGGATGATATCAGCATAAACCTCCTTTTGTGTTTAGAGCATCAAGAAGACTTCTTCGTCTTTCCACTCTCAAGAATCGTTTTCCACAACTCGGAGAATGCAGAAATATGTATCGCAGAATGCGATGATTTTATTATCTCGAGAGAATTAAGGTGAGGTACAATGACAGAAGTTGAATGCCATCTTCAGTGGCAATTCCAGATTTAGTTTGAAGCTGAAGGGGCAGAAGACGTAAGAGAAAAAGTCGGATTTTGCAGTATTCTGTAGAACGGCATTAACTCGCTTGGCGAAGATGAGGGTGTGGGGTGGTACCACCACAAGAAGTAGATCCCTTTTTGCGATTATCTGGAATACCACGACAGTTCAATAATAGTGGAACGTACACTTCGAAGCAGTTGTAACATCATCTCAGAATCCACATTTGAGGAAGCTTTACTTGTGAGACGTCCTACAAGAGTAGGCCATCTGGTATATTTTTGCGTAATTAGGAATATCGAAGGTACTCTTTTTCTGAAGGATTAAGTTCGTCCTCATATAATTCAAAGACCAATGGTATTCCTCGGACAAGCGGAGATAGTGTATATCAATGGCCTCCAAGAAGTCCTGATCTTTTCACTCATCGAATACGTCTGGGATATGATGGGTCGAAGGATTTAAAATTTACCTCGTCCTCACCAGATTTTGTCAGTTCTTCTACCTGACATCCAAGTTGGTTTGGTATTCATGCACCAAGACGAAATTCACCATCTCCTTCGAAGTATCCTAAGCCATAGCAAACAAACAAAAAGGAGCTTTTTTATGAAGGGCGGAAAAAATATGGCGTTTATCACAATTAATTATTGCATTTGTTTGCTTAATAAATAAATAAAAAATACGTCCACCTCGTGGTTCACCTGGTATATATTTCTTTTCGAAATGTTTGGTTTCATTGCTTTTCTCTTTCTTTTTTGCGATCTTGAGTCACTTATATTTTTGACTTGAAAAGAAATTGCACTCCTCCGCGTTATTTATACTTTAATTTGGGTCATTCATTCTTGGCGCAAGTTATAAATTCCGAATTTGACGTCACGCTACTACCTCAAAAGCTCAGGACGTTCTGATATGTTTATATAAGGTAAACTTATTGATCGGAATCAATACCGCTTAGCCTGAAGCCTGAAAATGAATTATTACTGGAAAATTTGGAGAGGCGCTATTTTTATATCATCAAACTTACAAATGCAGAAGTAAAATATTGAACGCGATTTTTTGATCCTTTATTTTTCGGTCTTCCAGGCTTTCTCCTGTTGAATATGATACGATAATGATTTATTATTGCTGGGTTATTTTTGTACATTTGCGTCAGCCAAGAAAAATCTCAGGTTATTGACTTCTTGCGTAACGTTTGTTTGAAGCTAAAAAAGATTTTAATAAATTTATAACTGATAGATTCAAAAATTTTTATTTTTGAAACAATAAGAAATAGCAAATGGAGGACGAATAAATAAGAGCTATTATCATCATGTACAAAATATTTTATACAAATGATTCAATTTAAAATCATCCTCAAAAGGCCTTAGCTAGATTCAGAAAATTTGAGATCTCATACCTTTAATATTTTCTGAATCCAACTAAGACAAAGTTTTAAATTCCGTAGCCTTCTGAGGATGACTTTAAATTGGAACACTTGATAAGCTAGTGATCTAATTTTTCCTGGATAACCCCAGAGGTTGTGCTACTAATTAGCAATTAACGACTGTAACTTTATGATTCCTTTACCTTTAATAACCTTTCGAAAATGTTACTCCCTGCACCTACTGTGATTCATAAATTCGTAAATTTTGATTGGCATGTTTTATATTTGATAAATTTAAATGTTCAGCAAAAAATTCATGGGGAAGGCGTCTCCTTAATTACGACCAAACATATGTGCCCGAACAAATGTCACTTTAAATCATTAAAAACTTTCCAATTAAAACTCAACATATGCTAAAATTTTTATTGCAAAATGGAGATTAATGCCCCGCTAAAAATATTTTCCCCGCGTTGAAAATACTTTTTCGCCCACTTCTAACCGCTTTCCCAGTCACTAGCAATTTTACCGCAGCAGTAGACGTCTTGCTTTCGCAAATGCGAGCACAGTTTCAAAACACATTTTATTCTCGTATTTGACTCGAGTTCAGATTAACTATTTCGGAATGTATTGACATAATTTCTATATAAAACTCACGTTTACGAGGTGGTGTTACGATTTCTTTCTTTAACATTTTTCCTTTCTTTCCTTAATTGTACATACACAATCTATCTTCTGATGTAACAGGTATGGCAGAATTTCATCCTCTTCCATTGATCTTGCTACATTACACATTACACTGCACATTTTCTTTTAGCCCTCCTCTCTATTCTATGTAAGGGATGGTCCAAAACGTCTTCTTCTTTGATCTACATTTGCTGCTCATGTTTCCTTAACTTTAATTGCTTCATTCTACTGCACGCCTTTTGCAATTTGCCCTCCATTCCATGTTAGGGTTAGCTTGCCACGATTTCTCCTTTGATCTACATTTGCAGCCAATATTCCCTTCACTTTCCTTGCTTCATTCCACTGCACGTACTTTTATCCTTAGCCCTTTGCAATTTGCTCTCCATTCCATGTTAGGGTTAGGTTGTCACGTCTTCTTCTTTGATCTACATTTGCTGCTCACGTTTCCTTCGCTTTCCCTGCTTCATTCCACTGCACATTTTTTTCTTCTTAGCCCTTTGCAATTTGCCCTCCGTTCCATCTTAGGGTTTTCTTACCACGTCTTCTTCTTTGATCTACATTTGCTACTCCTATATTTTCTTCACTTTCCTGTTTTCATCCACACGCGTTGGAGCCACCTTTAATAACGTATGAATAGTCATCAATAGCTGATATGTGTTAAGAAATCGAGAAGCAAAACTAAATCAGAATGATTCCATATGGAATACGAATGTGTCAAAAAGTGATAGGCACGGGCTTCTACAAATCGAGCATCAATAATCTTACGTACCAAGAATATCCTGGAAGAAATGTAAAGGGCTTGTCAGACATTAAATAGCCAGTAATTGAGGCACTTATTAGCATGGATTTGCCAACAATCGCTTCAGAAACTGGTTAAGGGTAACAATGTTATTCTAAACTGGATAAATCATGTACCATGAACTCTCGCAGGTTCAAAGAGTTGTCCCGCTAGGTTCCAAATCCGTCTGTGGTCTGTGGAGGTGATCCAAAATAGGAAAATGAAAACAACTGGCCACACTGTAAAAATATTCCAGACCAAAAACAGAAGACTTGACAGAGACTACTAAAAAAAAAATCTTATAGGATTCACTGGTGAGGTACCATTTAGAAAATTTGCAATTGGTGGAAACTGAAGTACCTAGATTGCATTCAAGACAAATTCATTTGGGCGATGCTTGAACCAAAAGGCTTTGAGGAATATTTTAAACTTTTTAAGAAATTTAAGAGTCTATATTGTTGTAGCTCTAAAGATTCAATTAGAAATGCGTAGATATCACTTTCTAAGTTCCAAGTGTTAAGTGTGCAGTTAAATGAAGAAAGATATTTGGTAGTAGCACCAGCTGATGTAGGACTGTACACTGTTCAACAGTAAAATCGTTTGTGAAATAAAAATAGCCAATTCATAACTACTCTGCCACTCTTTCTGAGACACTTCAGAAACCAGGTTTTTATAATGTTCCACTGTTTTATCTGATGACGAAAAAGTGACTCCGCGCATTTTATCTTGAATTTTTGGAAACAAAAAGAAATCAGAAAGTGCTGTATGGTGCTGACTTTTAGGGCATCCAAATACTCACTTGTTATTTTTGCTGTGTGAGACGATGCGTTGTTTTTCAAAAAATTTGCGACAGACATTCGTGTTTTAGAAAAGAAAACTAGTATTACGAATTCGTCGGACTTTTTACAGGAATTGAGCATTTTCATTTCAGAAATATTCAAAAAGTAAAATTTTGTCGCTCAGTATTATTAAAGCATCTTCATATAAAAATGGACATAGGTACATTACAAAACTAAGCAAGTCTGTTTGATTCCAGTATTATTTCTGAAAATAGATATTCTATTTTCAGGCTTTTATGACTCTGTTTTAATGCCCGTTGACTCATAACCAGTAGAGTTTTTCGGTATTTGTGTGGCGTATACGAATTTAATGATTGCTTCTTTCAAGCTGACACTGCGCCAACATTTCAGCTGCTTTCGAAATTTTATTTGCTTGGGAAATCTCAAAATTTTTATTATTTCAGAGTTGTTATGTCTATTCAGTTTTGACCCATCGTTGTTACTAACTTCTCGCTTAGGGAAACTGGAACATCTCGTTAGTTTGGGAATTTCAGAGATTCCAACTTGATCGATAATTCGGATCGTTAAATGCGTTCACACAGAGGTACAGGGTGGGTTTGGTAATAAGAATCGCTTTGAGTTATCAAAGGGTTTCTTTATACAGGCTGATTATAGAATAGACTAACAAAGAGAAGGCGATGAAAGAGTGGTCATCACAGAGCATGGGGAAAATTGTATGTATTTTCGTTTTTCCGAAATAGTGAATGAAAAAAATCTCCAAAATGACGATACGTTCCTGGTTAAGAATGAACGAAATAAATACGCCTGCTTCTAAATCTATTTTTTTAATTGACACTACAAATATTACTTAAGTAATGAAACTAATTTTATTTCACTTTAGACCGAAATAATACATTTTTAGAAGTTTCAGATTAATCTTGTCTCGTAGCTGGCGGATGACGAAACATGAGGTTGATAATTTTTTGATCAGAATGTCTACATGGTCCTTCCCGAATGTTCAAGTAAATATCTAGAAACTTAATATTATCGAGATGGGGAATATTTTGCTCGTCCATGTGAACTAATAAACTGGTTGAGCGCGTTTTAGTGGAAAGGGTCATGATTTTTGTTGTAACCTCATTCAAGTAAAGTCCGTAATCTGTGCAGTAATTCTGTATTTTGGTAACAGCTGTCTTGACATAGGTTGTAAGAGATTCGACAGCGGAGGAATTCACTCTTCCTGAAGTATCATCCGCAAATAAAGTTAGATAATAATCGTCAGATCGTATATCATTAATAAAAACGAGAAATAATAACGGGTCCAGGATCGTGCCCTGGGGAACCCTTGCATTTACTGCTTTGCAATCCGAAGAAAGGTGTCGCTCTATTGTTTTAGTTAAACACTCTGCCGTCGGTTGTTTAAATAAGATCTCAGCCATTCTAAAAGTTGGTCTCTAGCTCTATATTTGTATAATTTATGTAATAGGTGATCATGATCGACTACGTCAAAGGCTCGAGGTAAAGGCAGAAATTTAAAAACAGCCTGTATAGTCATAAAAGTGTTTTATACTTTTATGATTTTGACGGCGTGACGTTGGACGTGAACTTGACCTTTAAACGGAATTGGCGTGATTAGCTGAAATGCGACCTCCAAATTATTTTATTTAACAGTTTCATGTAAATGGAGTAAATTATTCTGAACAAACTGTATAAAATAAGTATGACAACGGCCCCAACTCGCAGATAAAGAAATAAATCACTATAACACGAAAAACAATTGAAATCCCCGTGTTGAGAATAGAATAGAAGTATTTTTCTTTAATTTTAATTTAAATCGTATTGTGAATAAGTTTATTCCCACAAGCAGCGTGTTAAGAAAGAATAGCAATTGAACTAAATAAATGTTAAGTGTTCTATAGTTTTATGATCGTTATGGCGCGGAGTCGGATGTTAATTTTAAGCGGATCAGTTGAAATACGTACCAACTGCAAATTATTTACTTGACAAACGCATGCAAATCACAAATTGTACAAAATAAAGCCCCCACTTTGAACACGTGCTTTGACAATAAATAAATAAATCACTACAACACCGAAAACAATTCAAATCTACATGTTATGAATTTCTGGTATTTTTCTTTAATTTTAATTGTATTGTAAATAAACTTTAATCCCAAAACCAAAGTGTCCGGCATCTTTTATGATCCATTAAATCGCGTTACTCCACCCTTGCATCAGTTGGTTCTCTTTTTGTCGTTTATTTGGTTTGTCGCTGATGTTTCAATATAAATAGTTTTTACTAGTAACAAAGAAATGGTGATTTTTTAAAACATTATAATCAGTAAACACATTCGTAATCTGTTTGGTTTGTTAGTTATTATAATTTCGTTTTGTGTGCGTCGTTCATTGACAAACAAATTTTATTATTATAAAAGACGAATTATTAACACGAATTTGTGCAAAGTCTAACAAAATTCAATACGTGCGTTCGGTGTATTATTTTTAAAAGCGACGGAATTATCTGACGGAAATTATAATGCTCGCTTCGATACATGTATTTCGCTTATGTACACCTTTGAAAACGTAATTGATTATAATTAATCTAATAGTATTATACATTTGTACATGCATTCATCATCAGCTCTGCAACTGTGTGTTATTTAAAGCTGACATTCATAAAAAAATAAAGCCTCGCAACTCTTTAAATCCAACATGTAACATGTGTAGAAAAAAATTTCCTATCTAGTGTATTGCTCTCATTTTTTCGCATGTTCATGTATATTCCATTCATAATCTTTTTGCATTTTGTAGGCTATGTTTTTTTTTTCGTTATGTTACGTGCATGTATTTTGAAGGTAGTCAAAATCTGACGTGAAAAATATTATGTCACGTCAGCTGTATTGACTATGTTGCCAATACTTAAATAAACTTGAATTACAATGTCATGATCAAAGTAATTTTTGAATAGATGGAACAACAAAACGATACGCAACTGACGTAATTTTGAAGGAGCACGGTTATGAAATTCTTAGATTACCTCCATACCATTGTCAATACAATCTTAGTGAGATTGCATGGGGGCAATGCAAAGACTTTTACAATAAGAACCTAAATTCGCAACCAGTATCGAAAGATAGGGTTGCAAATTTATGGCGTGAGGCTCTTTCAAAATGTACCCCCGACATGTGGCGAAATTTTTGTAATCATTGTGAAAAATTAATTTCGGAAGACTGAACGAAACATATGGGAAATTTTTCGTTTGAAAATATTCCTCCTTTCATTATTACATTAGGAGAATCTGATTCGGAATCAGAAATTGATGATGAATCAGATTCTTCTATGGAATCAATGGAAGGGGAATAGGGAACATTTAATTTGGCATCAAAATTTTATAGTGTAGAAAACGCATGTTTATCTCTAAAACTTATAAATAGACTGCGACGATCCTTTTGGCAGTCAAAATTAATAGCCACGAATATGCACAAATATAAGCAGATTTGTAGAATTCTAGTGTTAGCAGAAGAATCTGATGGTGTACGTATTGGAGGAGGTAGTGAAAGTAGACAGAATTTTAAATGAGATCTAGCTTATGGTCTTCTCGGGAAAAATGATACGATATTTTACATAAATATGGCCATGGATAAGGTTCTGAGACACCGCCAACAGCAAGAAGATCCTGTTATTTAAATACCCCTTCATATATTGCTTTTGCGCCACCTGCAGCGCACCTCTACACCATTGCCAGGCACCAAACTCGAATCCCCTTCAGAAATTCATCCCGGCCTCGAATATTCACCCCTTTTGCGACAGCGAGACGAAAATGGCGAGCCCTATAATAAAACCATCCAGGGCCTAAGAACGACAGTTCTTCGGTCTGAACAAGTCCGAAAAAAAAAACTCCTGGCTGAACAAGCCATCCTCACGGGTTGACACCTCTCTAGCCGCTGCACAAGTAGCAAGATCCATTTAGCCACACCACTGTGCACAAGATTCTATGAAAACACAAACAAACATTCTGTCATTATTGTTTATTATCATATCTGGAATCACATTTGTTAATAAAGAAACACTTCTTCGCTTTGTGGCACAATTGTTGACTAGGAACACGCAAACAACACACCTCACCCCAAACTTTCTCAATGAAAAAAAGTAATTAATCATTAAACGTTTGTTCGCGACGATATTTCTCGATTTCATGGAATACTTTGTACAGCACAATTGAACTGGCAACATTGGCAGTGGCAGTTTTCAAAAACGTAATCACAAAATTAAAAACGAACGTCAATCAAATTTCTAACGAGTATATTTTTTGTGGTACCAACAAAAATGTCCCCTGAATGCAAAAAGATCGTAAGCAGAGTATATGTTCCTTACTTGATCAGTAAATGCCAAATTGACATTTAACCTTGACATAACGTCAACAGAAAATCTTAACCAATAATTACGATTTATTACGTATTTAAAACCAAACAAGATAAAACATTGAAAATAACGTTGAATGTGAATTCACAATAGATGTTCAACTTCGAGGAGGCATTTTCTAATTCTTTTGCGACATCCATTAATAACATTTTGCAAAATGTGGGGAAAATTGTTTAGTTCATCACATTTTTCGATGATTCTTTGGATAAGTTCCTGTAAATCACTAACGGGCGTTTTAAAAATGGAGCAAACAAAAGGACCAAACAAAGGATCCAAAGAAGTTAGATCGCCAGATCGCGAAGGCCATATGTTTGCCATAGTTCTGCTAATTATCCGATATGGAAAAAACTCTTGAAGGAAATTTAAAGTATCTCCAACAGCATGGGCCGTTGCACCATCCTGCTGAAAATATCCAAATTGCAAATCGTCATCGTGCGGTTGATTAATAAATGGATGCGAAATCTCTTCGCGATATCTCAGTGTTGTTAGTGTGCCATTAAAAAATATTGGACCTATCAATCTTCTCCGACTTAAACCTACCCAAACATCAATTTTTTGTGGATGGAATGGGGCTTCATTGAATGTATGAGGGTTTTCTGTACTCCAGATCCTCAAATTTTGGGAATTAATGTATCCTGTTAAATGGAACCAGGCCTCATCGGAAAAGAAAGTTTTGTCCAACAAATCGCCATTGTCAATACTGTTTAAAAATCTATGACAGTATCTTCGCCTTGGTTCAAAATCTATTGGAAGCAATTCATGCACGGCAGTCAAACGATAAGGGAACATTTGCAAGTCCTTTCTTAGAATAGTTCTGCAGATCCCGACAGAAAGATCAACTTGTTGTGACAGGTGACGGATGGAAGTGCGAGGAGCATCAGTCATAATTTGTCTCACATTTTCAACCACCTCATCAGTTCTTACTTTAGGCCTACCTGATACCTGTTTTCTAGCCACACTGTCAGTTTCTCTGAATAGTCCTAGAGCACTGAAGTTGATTAAGAAAATTGTGGTACAGAAATACAGTTTCTGGAATTTTTTCCTGAAATTCTGCAATGCAATCAGGAATAGAATAGGTCCATTCGCCATTGATTTTTTGGGCGTTTCGAAAGTAAGATTCAACCATAAAAGATTTTTCTTCCAATGTGGAAACCATAGCAAAATCAAATCAATAAAACAATTTTTTTTGAAAGTTATTTGCTTGTCTGTTTCGGGTATGGATCAAGTAAGGAACATGCGAAAAAATGAGGGCAACACACTAGATGGGAAAACTTTTTGTCATTATTAAGAGATTAAGCAGAAGCGTTATTATACTTTCGATTCTGCGTTTATCAATAATTCTGTTACGATAGAAATTTAATTTAAAAATGAACGATGAATAACCGGTTTCCTAAAGTAAAAATATGTTTTATATCATAACTCATTTATTTGTCCTTCGTTCACACTGATGTTTACATTTTCCAAGACGCCTCGCCTCACCTTTATGTTAAAAGAAAGATTTGAAGCGTGGAAATTTGGTGTGAGTAGGATCATACAAAAATCGCTCATAAAATAATTGATTATAATATATTTTCTTTATTTATACTTTGCAACTCGGTGCAGGTAGCATCGCGTGTCGTATTCAAAATATTTACTTTTCATTTCATTCCATTTGGTGGGAACGTTAAAAGTTGCTTCAAACTTAACATTGGACGTAAATCCACGTCCGATTATCGAAATTAAGGTCAGACACCCTATTTATAAACTAAGTTCTTGAAATACACTTCGTATTGTACTTGTGCGCGCATGCTTGTTCAATCTTAAAAACGGGTTGAAATATTTGGTAACACGATGAAGTTAGCGAGTGACTATTTTTTTTTATTGTGTTTCACACGACGTAATAATATTTGTTTTACAATTAGTACCTCATGTCGTACTTTTAGGTACGAGTATTATTTAATGTTGTAAGCCAATGGTGTGTCTAGTTTTACAATGTTGTGCTGAAAGTAGCGCATTTATTTATTTTTTTAAAGTCACTAATACTGGGGGATTTTATAATGTCATTGTCACACAGTAAGTATTTAATTTTAATTTATTTTTTTTTATGTACCGGGCGAACAAATAAAAATCTAATTAAATGGAATGTATTTAATTTGACAATTCTGAAATGTAATGGTATTCAGTTTGTAATGAATAAAGACACTCACTGTTTTAATATTGACAGTATTATAAAGATTTTATTAATCTTTTATACACAGTTTGAAATAAAACAAGTTAAGTTTAAGAAATCAGGAGATTTTCATAATCGAGTTATTTCGAGTTTCGAGTTTATCATGTAGGAACGACTGACTCGTCTGTAGCAATGATGTAAATAACATATTACTTAACACTGACGTTTGGCATATATTTTTATTCGTAAAACATCCGCGATAAACGTCATACGTGCTTACTTTAATTTTGAATTGTTTCACGCTGTTTATTGTTTTAGGGAAATTTCACTCGATTTGTTTTTTTTTCATTGCTGGGAAAAAACAAATGTGACCGTGAATATAATTAAAAATAGAAGGACGTCTGTCAACTTACTAGCTTTTCTTTCATTTTTATTTTTTAAAGTTGAAGTCAATGATCTTTTTGTAATGAATGTCACTAGATTTTTTTGGGTTTTTATCTTTATTAAGAAACTTACACTTCTAATACTTCAAGAAAGAAAAGTGAATTGTGAATTTTATAGAACTCCCCCCTATTTTGTAACTCAAATGAAACCGTTAAAAAACGACAATCGTTAAGTGACATATTTTGACCAACTGATTGGTCAAAATATGTCACTTAGCGATTGTCGTTATTTAACGATGTCGTTACCAGCCGTCCAGAATAAGGGGGTTAATGACTTCTGGCTACAAAAATAATTAATGGTTTTAAGTATTAGAAGCAGTTGCCTTTATAACCTTCAAGTCATATACGCAACTGTTGCACAATATTGCATAAAACATCTAAATATCATTATACAAAAGATTTTTTTCAAAACTGTTTAATACAGGTTATGGAAATGCAAAGTTAACTTCTATTTTCTTTTCCAGATGAAGTGTGAGTGATGCTATTAGTCCTAACCCAGCAGGAATAACAAAATGTCAGGACAAGGGGGCCACAGGGGAGGGTGGTCGCCCCTACACTTTCGACCACCATCTCCATATGGACCCTCGCCTCCTCCAAGGCTCAGTGGAGAAATGAATGCGCACGGATCAAGGCCAGCATTTATGCCTTGTCCAAGACCAAGATGGCCATCACCCCATCCGGTCGCGCGGTCTTCTCCGATACCAGCTGGGCCGAAGCCTTTCAGACGTCCTATGCATCCAGTAAGTTTTTTTTTTTATTTTAGTTCCGTAATCATAATCACATGAGCAGGGGTTGTCGGAATTTTTTAATAAGCAATGTCGCCAAAAGGCGCCAATTATACCACATGAGTCAGGGTTGACAGATTTTTTAAAAGGCGATGTCGCCAAAAGACGCCAATTATACCAGCTGGGCTCAAGCCTTTTAGACGTCCTATGCATCCTGTAAGTTTTTTTGTTTAATAACAAATGCAGAAACTGCCAAATATCGGTTTTTTATGGAGAGCCAATCACATGAGTCAGGGTTGCCAGATTGTTTGCCAAAAAGCGCCATTTTTCTTCCATTGATAAACGTGAAATAGAAAATATATTCTTTTCCAAATTAATTCGATCGACTCGCAATAAAATAAAGGACGAAAATGAATCTTTTCTTAAGACCGTGCCTTTTTTTGAAGTCTCTCCTCGTAGTTGGCCATGAATTGTTAGTTGTGAACCGGCCTTAATAAGATCTGATGTCTGAAATGTGAGTTTCACATAGAATCCAAGCCTGTCTTAACGAAAACGGTGAACACTTTGATCACCTATTATGCTTTTACTTCGAATTTTGAATAAAATTTGTTAATAAAACTGTTTTTCAACTTTATGACATTTCCTTCAATAAAAAAAGTGAGGTTATGATATACGTCAATTTCTTAAGTTTCATACAAGGCTGGTCCGCAACTAACAATTCACGGCTAACTACGAGGAGGCATTTTAAAAAAAGGCAAGCAAGACACTATTTTAACACACAGACACAAATTTAAAAAAAAGAAAAAGCAAAAGACAATTAAAAATTGAAAATGAAGTAACCCAAAATGAAAGCAAATGCATACGAAAAACAAAATTGAAAAAACCGAATCCAAATCCAAGACAGAAAGCAAATAAAGAATGAAACTAGACAATGAAAAACAAGGAAAAAAGAATCTGAAAAGAAAACAAGAAATGAAATGGAAAATAAAAAGCAAATGTTAAATGAAATAAGAGACGAATGAAAAACAAGGAGAAAATTAAAATGAAAGCAACAAGTGAAGGATCAAAGGCAAATGAAAAAATAAATGGAAAAAAGAAGAAAAAAAACTAGAAACAAGCAAAACTTAAAATAGAAAAATGGAAGTAAATAATGAGTAGAAAAGAAAAACGAAAAACAATTGAAAAAGAAACGAAGAGCGAGCAAGTAGAAAATGAAAAGAGAAAAAACAAGTGACTCAATATTATTTTTATTGAAAATAAATATTATTAGAAAAATTAAAATTACAAATATGAAGGCGATGGAACGATAAAAAACAAAAAAACTTAAATTGGAAAATAAAAACAAGAAAATAATAAAAAAAATTGACAAACATAGTGATCAGCTCCTTTTTAAAATATCAACGAAATTAAATATGTATTGCCCAATCCGTTTGAAAGGATAGAAAACAATTGAATAACGTGAGGACGATAGATTGAAAGTGAAATAAAAAGAAATTAAAAGAGAATAAAACAAAAAATTTAACAAAAACAAATAATTATTATTTCATTTCAAATATCAACGAATCTTTCGAAATTAACTTTTCTATTCCGTTTAAGAATACAAATAAAAAAACAAAAAACGAATTGCCAAATAGAAAGAAAATGAAAATGAAAAATTTGAAACAAAGTAAAAAAAAAGTGAGAAATGAAACGAATGACGTTACAATATTAACGAAATTAATTTGTTTAAGAAGATGACAAAATAACATGAAAAAATGAAAAATATGAAGGTGATGGAATGATAAAAGCAAAAAAAAAACTGAAAGTCAAACTGAAAAATGAAAACAAAAAACAGTAAAAGAATTAAACAAATGACGATCACCTCCTTTTTAAATATCAACGAAATTAAATCAAATGAAAGCCCAAAAGACGCAAAAGAAAAACTGACTGGAAAGGAACAAATCGAAAAGAAAAAACAAAAACCAAAATGGAAATGAAAAATAAAAAAAACAAAAAGCAAACAAAATTTAAAATATAAAATTGAATAAACGAAAAATGAATGTAAATAAGTAGAAAAAGAAAATGAAAAGTAATTGAAAAAGAAAACAAAGAGAAAGCAAAGAGAGAAAAACAGACGTATGTCATTGTTTTTACTGAAAAAGTAGATATTATTATTATTATAACAAGGAATTAGAATGAAAAAATCAAAGGCAAATGAAAAACTAAAAGAAAAAGAAAAATTATTGGAAAAAACAAAATCAAAAATCCAATTAAAAAAAAAATAAAAGACTTCCAATCAATTTTTAAATTTCGAATTTTAAATAAAAAGTTCAAAATATCAAAAACAAATCAAAGGCACGATTTCAAATTTTTGAAATCACACCTTTGTGTACTTTTGTTTCATTGGATCACCAGAGACAGAATTTTGTTGATTGTTAATTACGCGAAGGGAGTAGCTCAAACTAGGCACCAATCACCAAATTAGATTTTTTTAGCACAAAGTGTGTCTAAAATGGCGGAATTTCGTCCAACCCTGTCCGACAAGAGTGAGTTACGACTGCACAAAATTATACAGATTGGAAACTGATTTGAGGTACAGAGCAGTTCGCATAATGAAACAACAAACAAAGAAGGAAATAAATGTACTGGGATAACCTTGCGGACGCACAAAACTCGCTCTTCTTTCGAAAAATCCACTTTCCATCCAGCTACTTATCAGATCAGTTCATCAGTTACAGAACTCTTTGGTAACTGTATTTTTTTTTCTTCTCATAAATTCCCCAAGCTCGTAGAACTTGTCGAAGAGGCGGGCAGTTAGCGGCTGCGGCCGACTTGATGTTATGATAATTATAAAAGTCTTAATGCGCTATGTCTATGCTACTTTCAAGAATTTAAATCTAGAGCGTCAGAAAACCATAAAACGCAGTGATAAGAAAAAATTAAATTAAATTCCAGCGGATTTTAACTTTCTTGATGTATACAATGCTATGAAAGTTTTAAATCATTAGAGTCGGATCTAACTGATGCGCTTAGAATGTATTTCCGTAGCAGCACCTTGTCGGTAGCGGCAAGGTAAATATCATTAGTTTTGACACTGACATTTGGCAGCACCTACATTTGTGAAATAGCCGTGATGTACCCGATTTAATTTTATCTGGGCAAATTTTGCGTTAAACTTGAAAATTCGCGGAACTCATTCTATTTGGTTTTTAAACGCTTAAGCATTTGATTAAACAAATGTCATAACACCTTTGAAAAAATTAAGAAAATACGAATATTGTATGGAAAGTCATATACAGGGCGTCAGCACGAGAATTCATGCCACCTCGAACCCTCTGGCAAGTGTCCGGATGTTTTCGAAGATACCTATGACGTGCATTAGCGTCGTCTAGTGACGTCACTGCCTAGACATTAGTCCGATGGGGCGAGCCTTTATATCTCGTTTCGTTCTTCTCGAACCCTCTGGCAAGTGTCCGGATGTTTTCGAAAATATCATGACGTGGACTAGCGTCGTCTAGATGGTGGCAAAGTGACGTCACCGCCTAGACAACGCTAGTCCGGTGTGGCGAGCCTTTATATCTCGTTTCGTTCTTCTCGAACCCTCTGGCAAGTGCCCGGATGTTTTCGAAGACACCATGACGTGAACTAGCGTTGTCTAGGTGGTGGCGAAGTGACGTCACCACCTAGACAATGGATATCTTAAAGTGACATCAGTTCTTTGAATCATTTGCAGGCCTTCGATTAGCTTAGGGTGCGCGGAAAGCGTTTTGAGAGGGGTGGTTTTGTTGACCACGCTAGGAAAAAGGGTAGGTCTAATTTCCGCAGGTGAGGTTTTTTGCGGAGCAGTAGGTTCGGTGTTTTGAGGAGACGGAGAAGGAGGACTAGATCTTTGCGAAGAAGGAGTCATCCTTTTTGTTGATTTAAGCGAACTCTTTTGCAAATTTGGGGGGGGGGGGAGGAGGAAAATCTGGGTGGCGATGGGGAAACAAACCTCCGCCTGACTTCATGAAGGGATGCTCTCTGTGGCGATGAAGGTGAGATCGGGATTTTCATATCATCAAAAGAATACCTTTGCAGAGATAATGAGGAGAGCCTTATTTCGGGCGGCAAGGATGGTATTTGAGATGAAGGGGATGGGACGAGAGTGCTGCCGACTTTCTGAGTTACATCCTTGCTGGGGAGGGTGTGGTTGTGAACTGGGTAGAAGCTGAGTTGGTTTGAGGGGACACTCTTAAGACGGCGTTCTTAAAGGTGAACTACAAAGATTTGTACTACGTAGGGGTGTGTAAGGTGAATTGCTGGATGGATTCTTGGGTGGAGAGGACGGTGGAGATTTTGAGGGTGATGATTGGTCATCCAAATGCGTAGATAAGCTGAAATGAGTTGGATGATTGAGTTGAATGCGCTGGCTTATGATTTTTGCATTGACGGGAAGGGTATTGGGTAAACACCGTCTGAGGCTTCTTTTTTCAAGTGAAGGAGAGTGCTGCCGACTTTCTGAGTGGGATACATCTTTGCTGGGGAGGGTGTGGTTGTGAATTGTGTAGAAGTTGAGTTGTTTTGAGGGGACATTCTTAACGAAGGCGTTCTTAAAGGTGAACTGGAAAGATTTGTACTACGTAGGGGTGTGTAAGGTGAATTCCTGGATGGACTCTTGTGTGGAGAGGACGGTGGAGATTTTGAGGGATTCTTTAGTGATGAATGGTCATCCAAATGCGTAGATAAGCTGAGATGAGTTGGACGATTGAGTTGAATGCGCTGGCCTATGAGTTTTGCATTGACGGGAAGGATGTTGAGTAACACCATCTGAGGCTTCTTCATTTCGTCCTTGTCTAGGCGGTGACGAAGCGTCGTCTAGGCGGTGACGTCACTTCGCCATCGCCTATACAACGCATATCGACGGGAAGAGCGAGGCGAAGATACCCATGACGTGGACTAGCGTTGTCTAGGCGGTGACGTCACTTCGCCACCGCCTAGACGACGCTAGTCTACGTCATGGGTATCTTCGCCTCGCCTCGTGACGTCACTTCGCCACCGCCTAGACGACGCTAGTCCACGTCATGATATGATATGTTTCCTTCTTTGTTTTGCGCTTTTTCCGATTTGTTACAGAAATCAGTTTTCTTTTTGACAATGACTATGTTTGGACACCACCTAAATACACAAAAGAAGTTTTATTTCAATTTTCGTAATTGTTTTCCTTTTTTTTTAATTTACAGCCTTCTCCAGCTCCCATACGAAGTAGTTCACCCGATTATTTCCGTGGTGTATCCCCGTACGTACAAGAAGTCGGTCCTCCGTGTAGAGACTACGAGTATGTTAGTGTACCATTGGAACCTCCCCCTTTGCCTCAAAATTACGAACCAGAAGAGGAAGAACAGGGACCATCAACGGCCGAAATAATTGCCAACCAGTCGCAGGACTACATAGATGAGAAACTGGCAGAGTACCAACAAACTATTTATCAACTGCAAGGTAGGACTTCTCTATTCTATTTAAAATCGTAGAAATAGCAATTTCTAAGTACATTGACTTTACCAGTCCACATGTTCGCTGAATAAATTCGTGTAAATTACGCCCGCTGCACTGCGAATGTTTACGTGAAAGCTCGAAAGGCGAGAGCGCCTGTAAAATAAAAGCGTTTTTTTTTTCTTCTTGGGCAAAACGTTTTGCCGGAATAATAAATATTGTTGTTTTAAGTCGCCTCGGATCTGCGCTTTATTTTTAACTTTCTTGGATTAAGTGAGTTTGTTTCAGAAATTAGTAACAGTTAGCTTCTATACAATTTCTAAATTTATGAGCCGGAAAAGCATTAACAGTTCCAGGCTTCGTTTGAAGTAAGTTATAGATTCTATGGAAGACTTTCAATCCATTTTGCTTAAACGTTTAAACAGTTCCTCTATACATATACAAATAACTACTCATATCTCCTTAAATTATTATTATTATTACGTTGTAAATATAACTAAATCGTTCCTAATTGCTTTCTTTTAACATTGTACTATTTTTAATCATAAGCTTGTAGTGCTTTCCCTAAAGGTGTCGTAGATTATTTCCGGTGACGTCCCTGGAGTTTTGAATCAATTGTACAAGTGTGGTCTTAATATCGTTTCTCTGCTTAAAAAAAAATGGTGTTGAAATCGACTCGTTAAAGTATTAATTGTGTGATTACGATCTACATAGGTGATTCGGTGATTCTAAAATAAAACATTGCACAAGGCCGTTAAACTAATTACCTATCCGGTTCCTTACAATTTTAAATAAACATGCACATTTTATTCCGACGGAAAGCATTTGAATAAAAACAACATAGTCATGGATATATTTAGAATTTTACGCGACTATTATACAACTTCTAAAAGCACCTTGCAAGTGTAGCAGAACCAAAAAAGAAGCGTATTTACTAACTATGTGAATAGATTCAAACAAGAATAACGCAAAGCAGCCATAAATTTATAAGTAGGAAAAACGTAAACAACAAGTCAACATTGAATGTTTATACAGCCGTAGTTGTGCTTTTGGGGAAACAGGCGGTTTCAGATTTTCAAAACATGCATTCACTGAGTACGTTTATTATTGTTTTGATGGAATTTTTTATGATTTGTGAAGAAAACCAACGAAACAACGCAAAAACAAAGGAGGAAATCAACGAACCAACCAAAATGTTATCCACCAAACTATTCTCTTCTTTTTTTTTCTTGTGATATCATTGGATTAATGGCAGATTGTGATCCTAAATTACGGTGCACAACATACAAAATTTTTGTCAAAATTTGTCTTGAATTATTATACCTACTGTACAGGGTGTTTCAGTGAAGATGCACCAAACTTCGGGGAAACGTTTCTGACATTATTTGAAACAAAATATTTTAATACAATTTTTCAATCGGAGCTACTTGAAATTTGCATTAATTGGAGTCGATGTTTTTAGAAATACTGTAGCGATTTAAATCTCTGTGTCCGTGAAACAAAACGAGCGATTTAAATTTATTTATGAATGGCACACGGCTGCAAGAAGGCAATAAATCTATCGCAAACGAAAGAATTTATGAGACGCTTTTAATTCTGCCCTCGACCGCAAGACGTGTTAAAGGTGAAAACTTTGAAAGAATGTGCATTTATCAGCGTGCGTTTTCGTCGCACTGACATTTATGCAAACCGGAATTACATCAAATTTGCCGAGTCTTAATAATGTACGATAATTAATGCTTGTAACGGGTTTTTATTTATTCCAACGTGTACATCATATGACGTACACAACTAAGTAATTGAACAGTTGACTAAAATTGGCACAATTAATAAATTGGGACAATTAGCCTCCCGTGTGCTTATGTTGGGGTCATTCTCAATCATACTGAGAAGCTCTTCTTCTACGTTTGCAACGTGAGGTGGCCGCACCGCGCCTCTGACTCCTGAGCTATCCTGATAAACGTATGATAGTGCGGATGTTGTTCAGGATTAGGAAACCGTTCCGCATATAGACGTGCTGCCAATCGCGCGTTTCCCAACATTCCCCGTATAACAACTGCAAATCTGCGTATTCTCGAAACGTGAAATCGCTCATCGCAAACACACCAACACATACACAAACATACTTACATACGCTAATAAAAATGAAAAGTATAAACTATACCAAATGAACGGAAATTATGCTTCGCTCCTTACTACAACGTTAATAAGAACGGACTAAATGTATTTCATCACATCATCTGAGGCGCGACATTTTATGGGGCAATAAAGCAATAAACCGATTCTTTGAACGAGGGTTAAGGCAGGTTAAGAATTCTGTTTGTCCTCATCTATTGTACGTTTTAAAAATATACGATTCTCCTCTCCCTTCGTTTTTCTCAAAATTTATTCGATTAAAAAAAAAATGTATAGAAAACTTTTATTTCTTTTCCAGTTGTCCTGGATTTAAAATGTCAAACACGAATTAAAGGCACAGACTTCGGTTTCAAAACTAAAAGTATTCGTGGTTCGGTACTTTTATTAATTTTTTTATGTCTTAAATATATATACATATACAAAATTAATGTAGTCGAATAAATTATACACTTTATAATTAAAATGAGCAAACAATTGTAGAATTATTTCCTTAAATTCAATTATAATGAAGCAACTGGAATATTTGTGAGAACCAGACAAAAATCGCTTGAAGAGTTCTTTTTTATTATTATTTTTTTTTGACCCCAAAAGACGAAAAAGAAACAGAAATAGCAATTGATAGTAATTGCATTGACAATAGCAAGTGTATTTTAATTGACCTGAAAGCTCATTTGGACATAGAGACTCCAAATCCAATTAATGAAAGCTTCTTTAATTTCATAAGTAACAATTTCTTACTGCGAAATGTACTATTTCTATTACATTATTACTTCCGAATTTTTTGAATGCTTTCGAATATAGAATATATACAGGGTGTAACTGAATTATTGCCAAAAGATTTGAAGGGGTATTTTCTGAGCTTATTTTAAGTTAAAAAGTTCCTATAAATATGTGACCTAAAAGTGCTTCGTTTTCGATATACAGGGTGATAATGTTTAATTATCATTTCGTTTTTTCCTAATTTACCTGATACCTACCATACGATTTATAAAATATCAGATCTTGGACGACATTTAAAAAAGAAGTCGTGTCTTAGCTTGAAACAAATAGCAACTGTTGAAGAAAACAGAACTTTTAACAGTGATGAAAAGTCTAAGTAGCGACATCTTGCGATCGCTTTTTGACCTAACATTGCATTAGGATTGATAAATTGCAACCAGTTTGCTACTTAATGAGTTATCCCATACAAGGCGGCCAAGCGTGCTGTCGAAGCATATATTCTCGGCTACTCTTCCACTGACGAGGCACCAAATAGGACCGAAAAAGCTCTACAGAGGATGCTCGAGGAATCAACTGCAATCAAAACCGACTTGCTACAAACTTTTAATGTATACTGATCCGTATTCTGATCTTATGATTAAAATCTTGATTAAAAGAAAAGATATAGCTTTTAATGTGTAAGAGAGGGACGGACATTGATTCAATATATGGTACAAAATTAAAGCAAATAAATATGTCCACTTGATAATTCAACATATAAATGTATTGCAAAAAATCGTCAAATTGGTCAAATTAAACCATCTGACCAATCAGCTATTAGGAAAATGGAACACTTGGTTTAGTCTGATTAGTTTGATCGTTTTATTTACCGCAGTCTCTTTTTATTTATTTTGACAGAAGTATAACCTCAATAACGATTTACCAAAATGTCCGGATTTCATTGTCCGTGGCTGTACTTTTAGAAAGATAACAATTCACCATCTCTTACATTATTAAACTAAATTTTTTAAATTACGTTAAGTGATTAGAGATTGTATAAACACATTTACTGAATCTTATGTATTGATCCCTTACATTACGTTACATTGAATGATGTTGCATAAATCAACGTTAAGACAAGAAATCAATAATCGAATAAAAATATCATACGAAAGCAGCTTTAGGTGAATAATTTACAGGATTTAAATTAGAACATTTGAGTTTCACGTTGTTTATTTAAGCACAGCAGTTTTCAGAACGAAGTTATATAGTTGTTTACAAAGTTCTAGTCTATTAAAAATTATTGTTTTCAATATTGCTCAAGTTAGAAAACAAAACAAAACAAAACATGAACTTTATCGTCCTGTATAAAGAAAACGAATTTCTTTACGCCACACGTTTATAGGAACTTGTTTACATAAAACCGATTCAGACATCACCTCTTCACATTTTTTTTCAAACATTAAGTTAAACCCTGTATAGTCACACATTGAAATGATACTTTAGAAAACGTTGAAAAAATTCTATAACATCTAAAACTTGTAGAAACTATTCAACGCAGCAAATAATATAAACATATTTATGACCAACTATACAATAGTACAAGGTTTTTCAAAAATCTGAAATAGTTCAAAAATGCCCTTTTATAAACATTTTAACAAAAACAATATCTTAATAAAAGTTGTGTAGGTTTCCATTCCGCATAATTTGTCAATTAAAAGTTACCGACTTAACTATGACTTTTTAAATGGATCGCTATACAGGGTATCTCAGAAAAACTGCTCCTAACTTTTAGAAGTAGTAGAGGGCGCGAAATTAAGCAACTTTTACTAGTAAAGTTGTATCCGGAAATGTTTCCACGTCAAGTTAAAACGAAACAAAGAAAGTGTAGTAACTTTTCTACTTATTTCTAGTAGCTATACAATTTTAATTGATTTCAACTTATTAAAGAAAATTTGAAAAATTATAAGAAATGTTCATAATTAAGGTTGCCATTTTGGATACACAAGTTATAACGATGTATGATTGAACGACGAATTCTTCGAAATATCTGAGGGCGATCATGGTAAAGCAAATTGGCAAAGCTAATTCCGCTTCTGTTTTCGCATAGATGCTCGATTTAATATGACCCCAAATGCAAAAATGAATTGGTCCTTATCTTCCAATCCAGCGCTTGTCCTTTTAAAGATGGTTCTCTTCCTTAACATGCACGATCCTAAGTTATGACTCCAATTCATTTTTACATTTGGGGTCATATTAAATGAAGCATCCGTCAACACAGAAGGTGAATTAGTAACTCGAGTCATTCTTACTTTTGATGGCATTTGCGATAGTCCTCTGAAATTTCGGTCTTAATTTTGAACATTTCTGATAATTTTTCAGGTTTTCTCAATGAATTGAAATTAATTAAAATTGCGTAGTTACTAGAAGTAAGTAGAATCGACATTATTCGTAGTCGTCATTTCCTTTACTTCCTTTTAACTGGACGCGGAAACATTTTCGGCCACAACTTTATTAATAAAAGTTGCTTAATTTCATGCCTCCTACTACTTCTGAAAGTTAGGAGCAGTTTTTCTGAGACACCCTCTATAGTGTTCCATTTAAAAAAGTCGTATTATTTTGTATTTTCTTACGTATTTCAGTTAAATTATTTAAATTTTCTTACGCTTTCTATTTATGATTGAATTTCTTGAAATCTACAATTGTTTGCTTATTAACTTATTGATTGAGTTTTAATTTTTTTATCCTAATTAGAAAATACTAATTTTGATACAGTTTCGTAAATATAGGCAGATGTTACATCGATTTATCATTTTAGGTACAGGCAGGTCTTTTATTGGCCAAAATTTCACCCGGAAAATTTCAAAATGGCTATTTTTTTAACTTGATACCTTTTTTAATCGATCACGAGCTTCTCCGTTTATTCTAAATCTAATGCAACCGAACCAAAAGAGAAAAATCAGGCTTGATATATTCGGGGCAAAGTCATCAACTTGTTTTTGTTTTGTGGTGCCAAGTTAGAATTTACATAACGACACATTTTCAATGTAACGCTACTACACACATATTTCGGATTTTATTGCAGAGAAATGTAATTTTTACAGACACTTTTATATATCGTAATTTGCCTTAAATTATTTTTACTTTTCGTTTAAGAAAGATTTCTAAAAATATCGATGCAACAACCCTATACCAGAACGTATACAGGATGTGAGAAAAAGATCGATAAATAAGCGTGTTACGCTTTATACCATTTTGAAAAATAACAGCTTGAAATTGTCTTTATTTTAGAAAGCAATTTTTTATTCCCGGCAAGGTATTGATATTTTTTCGCACAGCCTGTATAATTTCGTACATTTTCTTTTTCAAAATAATTCATTAATATTCCATAAAATTCGTTTCACTTTCACTTTCATTCTTTGTACTTACAGGTGTACTATCACAGCCTGAAATTTCCTCAGGTTTAGTTCGTTCTTCTGATCTCGTATTTTGTTCTTCCTCTGGGGACGCCGAATCATCTATGTTGCTAAAGATAATTTGCTCTATATTCGATAGTTCTTCCTTGCTGAAAATGATGGTTTCGCTGTCCAGAGAATTGTCACTTTCACAAGAACCGACGACGTTCTGTTTTTCACCGGGAATTAATTCGTTATCGCTTTTGATGTGTTTCTGCAGCTTGATTTCTATGTTGCTTCTTAAATTATCGGCGTCTTCCTTGGGAAGCCTTTGCAAAACATCCACCAGATGAGACGCGCTTAATTCTTCAGACAACGAGCTGTTGAAGTTGATAATTTTTTTCAAACTGTTGACAGCCCTTAGGCAAACGTTCACGACTTTATCCTGCGCCATTTTCCGAATCGTAGGAAGAAACTCGACTATGGCAAAATACAGGAGACCCTCCAGGTAACTTTCTTCCGCGCTTTGGTTTTCTATTTCGCAATTGTTTACCGTCAAGATATCGAAATTCCCTGTCTTCGTAAACTCTTGGATTGTATCTTCGGCGTACGTTTTAACATCATCTTGAAAGTACTCGTCATCTTCAGAACAACTCAAAACAATCTTGACCCATTCATCTTGCAGGCGTTGTCGCAGGAAATCATTTAGCAATGAAATTTTAAATAAAATTTGCATTGCGTTCGTTGTATTTTGTTCGATGTTTCTTAAATACCCGACTTTCAAATTCACCGTTAGTTTGGTTGTCTGTAACGTCGGCCGTATTAGTTCATCCATACCAAACAGGCACATCATCCTAAATAAATAGTAAGTGTGATCGTGAAACTCCATAAACGTGGGTATAATCGACTCTTTAGCCCAGGCAACGCCGAAATTCTTCATCAACACGGGTAAGATCAGAGGTGCAACTTTCCTAACGCCATAAACCGCGTCGTTCAATAATTTCACGTAAAGTGGCTTTAAGTGCTCATTAAAGTACTCCTTTTTTGAGTGATTCGCAATGTGACTCAGTGTGACTATTAAGTTTCGCCTGATCCTCCAATAAGTGGCAGTGGTGTCGACCATTTCCGAAATCAGCTCTCTCACTTTATCCGTCAGGCAATTTATGTCGATGATGCAGATGATGTTATTTAAATTAGCGATGATATTTTCCTTGACTTTCGGCGAGCCGTTTTCAAGAGACGAGGTTATCAACGGCAGCAAAAATTCCTTGGTGTTCGCTTCCCCCAGCAAAGAACTCAACGACGTGATCACCGAATACAATCCATCCTGAACGTCTTCTGCCACGTCCTGATCCAACTCCTTGATGAGAGAAAACATTTCGCCTTTGATAATGGGATCCAGGTCTTTGGGTTCATCGCCTTGGGCGTAAGTTTTTTGGAGCAGCTCGCAAAAGTGGACGATTTTTCTCGCTGATATTTCTCTGATGTTGGCCTCGGTGTCTTGTACTAGGTTCTTGTACAAGGGGACTATGCTCTTTCGTGTTATCGTTGGACCAACTGCCGTTTGAATGTTATTGATTTCATTGGCAAATTGATAGCGGACTCGCCACGATTTATCAGCTGGGAATACAAAATTTCTTTCAAATCTTAAAACAAATGTTTCATTTTTACTAACCAGATATGTTCGTAATAGTGTCTATAATATGGTCTTCTATTTCCTGGGTGTTAAATCGGGCTGCGATTGCTATGGCAATGTATACGTTTAGTAATCTCACAGAGTCCTAAAATCAATTAATTAAAACAAAATTATAAATGTAGGTTTTTTTTGTTTATAATAGTTTTGTACAGATTTAACAGAAATGTTAAATATCTAATAATAAAATATAATTATAAAATAATAAATATTATTGGAATGAAGATCTTAATTTTTATAGTAAGTGATTAGGTGTTATTAACAAAGGCACGAAAAGATAAGAATGTCTCATTTTCAAAACTGTAATTTCAATATAGGAGCCACAGACAGGAATTCAGGGAAGCTCCTGAAAATATTTATTTATATTATCCTTTGCGATAACTAAATCGTAACGGAAAATACCAAGCGATTGTATTTACTTTGGATTAGGAATGAATTTTAATATAATCGGCGCGGAATGTATACAATTCTGAGAAGTACGACATTTATCAATCTATCAAGTTTCTATAATAAGAATAAATGATAACTCTAGAGTTTTGAAAATTACAAAAAAAAAAACAGCTTTGGAAAATATACCTGTTCATCGTCGGCTAGCTTAATGAATTCTGGTACGAATTCGCTCTTCAGGTGTTGAATTTCAACGATTTTTACAAACTCGCTCATTTTACCAATGGCTGCTCTTCTGACCGCTGGCGAATCATCTCCGAGGAGTCGAAAAAACAGGCTTCGCAATTCGGCTCTTTCATCCTCACTTACTCTTGGATAGCATATCTTAAAGCAAGATCACTATAATATAACCACTTCATTTACTGATTCATATTAACCTTTAGTTTATTCTCTAATGAGACAATTGTTTCTATGGGAATAAACAAACCTTAACTTACAGCACATAAAGCGCTTTTACTTTTTAATGTATGAAGCTAACGAAGACAGCGGTTCGAAGCCACTTTCTTATGGAGAATTAATGTTCTATACCAAATGTAAATGTATGGTTGCCTATCGGAACAATCGGAAGGCGCTCTTAATCACTCCATTATAAATATTAAAAAAAAAAAAAAATTACCGCTGACGCTTTATAATGCGTACCTACCACAAAACCTGTAAACATTAAGGGCCGGTACTTCAGTCACTGATTAACTTTAACCTTTTGGTTTATTCTCTAAGGCCTTGTTTTTCGATTGATTGGTAAAGTGACTGTTAGCGGTTCGATTGTTAGGAAAAAAAGTGGATTTATCACACTAGTGCTAGTCCTTAACAGTCACATAAACTTCTTTGAGCAATAAGCAATAAACTAACAGCCGGTAAATTTGATTGGTAACTTGGTTAGAAGTGGGTCTCATCGATTAACGAGTAGCACTAGCAACACCACCAGCAGGTGCAGCCCCGAGGAAGTTCTGCTGCAATGGAGAACGAAACGTCGGCGGTACAAGCAGTGCGTGACGCGATTTCAACTGGAAGCCAATCCAATCATGAACAACAGCCACAGAAGCCCTCAAGTTAAAGTTTGGAAATGGTAATTTTACTTAACAAGTATATTACTTTCAAGTAACAAACACTTTAACAGGCTATTGAAAAACCGGGTCTAATGACTATAATTTTAAATACAATTGTTTCTATGAAGTTATGAAGTATGAAGCTAACAAAGAGAGTTGACATTTCATGGACATTCGTGACATTTTCTTATGGAGAATTAACTTTATATACCAATTGTGTATGTATGGTTGCCTATCGTTGCTCAGAGGCGCGCTGACGTGAAATGCGACGCGAGGATGCGGTGGTGGCAATAGTTTTATTACACAGGGGTAGTTTTTATTAAACTGGGGCAGTTTCTATTAAACAAGGGGAGCAAACAGGAGCCTCCCGCACTCCACCATGTCAGCACTCCTCCAAATCGAGCGATGGTCATAGCGACGATAGGCAACCATACATACACATTTGGTATATAACGATAACTCTCCATAAGAAAGGGGGCTTGGAACGTCCATATTGCATCGACTAAAGACAATTACATTCACAATAATTCAGAGTTTTCTTTTTTTGTGGGAGGCGCGTTGACGTGGAAGGCGACGCGAAGGAGGTGGCGGTGGCAAGAGTTTTATTAAATAGTGACAGTTTCTATTAAACAAGTGGGGCAAATAGGAGCAATTTGATAGAACTAGTAAATAAATATTGAAAACTGCCCCTGTTTAATAAAGACTTTTCTTGTTTGATAAAAAAATGCTCACTTGTTTAATAGAAACTGTCTCTGATTAATAGAATTCGTGCCATCACCGCCTTCCTCGTGCCACCATTCCCATAACAGTGCTCCTCCCCAATCAAGCGCTCGTCATAGCGACGTTAGGCAACCGTACATACACATTTGGTATATAATGTTAACTCTCCATAAGAAAAGGGCTTCGAATGCCCATGGTGCATCTACTAAACACAACATATTCATATTCCAAAGGGTTTCTATTACATTCCCGGTGTTTATATTTCATGTAAATGAAATGAGTCAGTTTTCTTATTTTGTGGGAGGCGCGCTGACGTGGAAAACGACGCGAGAGACGCGGTGGTGGCAAGACTTTGATTAAAAAGTCGCAGTTTTTATTAAACCGGAGCAGTTTCTATTAAACAAGTGGAGCAAGCAGGAGCAATTTGATAGAAATAATAAATAAATAATGACATCTGCCTCTTCTTAATATAGACTGTTCCTGTTTGATAAAAAATGCTCACTTGTTTAATAGAAACTGATCCCTATTTAATAAAACTCGTGCCACCACCACCACCTTCCTCCCATCGCCTTCCGCATTCTCCCATGTCAGCACTCCCATAGCGATGTTAGGCAACCATACATACGCATAATGTTAAGTCTCCATAAGAAAGGGCCTTCAAACGCCCATAGTGCGTCTACTAAAGACAACATATTCATATTCCAAGGGGTTTCTATTACATTCACGGTAGCAAACTGGAGCAATTTGATAGAAATTTCTTCTTAATAAAGACTGTTCCTGTGTGAAAAAAAATAGAAACTGATCCTGTTTAATAAAACTCGTGCCACCACCGCCTTCCTGGCGCCACCGTCCGTCCGTCAAGTATCAGCGCTCCTCCCCCATCAAGCGCTCGTCATAGCGAAGATAGGCAACCATACATACGCATTTATATATAATGTTAAGTTGCCATAAGAAAGGGGCTTCGAACGCCCATGGTGCATCTACTAAAGACAACATGTTCGTATTCCAAGGGGTCTCTATTACATTCACGGTGTTTATATTTCATGTAAATGAAATAAGTCAGTTTTCCTTTTTTGTTGGAGGCGCGCTGACATGGAAGACGACGCGAGGGAGGCGGCGGTGGCACGAGTTTTATTAAAAAGTGGCAATTTTTATTAAACATAGACAATTTCTATTAAACAAGTGGAGCAAACAGGAGCATTTTGATAGATATAGTAAATAAATAATGACATCTGCCTCTTCTTAATATAGACTGTTCCTGTTTGATAAAAAATGCTCACTTGTTTAATAGAAATTGATCCCTGTTTAATAAAACTCTTGCCACCACCGCCTTCCTCGCGTCGCCTTCCTTGCGTCGCCGTCCGCGCTCCCCCCCCCCATGTCAGCGTTTCTCCAAATCGAGCGATCGTCATAGCGACGATAGGCAACCATACATACATATTTGGTAAATAATGTTTTTTTTTCCTTCTTGACCAGAACCCTTCTGCAAAGGTTGCACCGAAGGCATCGCAGCTTTTAGGCTTATTCTGTTCGGCCTGGTTCTCTTACCGTAACCATTCAGTGAGACATGTCCCCTGCACCAGCAGGTGCAGGTTTTTCACTGATTGCGTGTTGAAATTTTCGGGAGCTATCATGAGATGTCCGAATAAACGCTGTCTGCGATTTGCCAACGCATCACATCTACGCAAAATGTGCATTGCTGTCTCTGGTTCTCCATTGCAGAGTCTGCAGTTTAGATCTCCATTGAATTTACCAATCCTCCACAGATGCTCCTTAACAGTCAAGTGTCCTGTTAGTAACCCAGCTCTCTTTTTGCAAAAAAAAAACGAATAGCGTTCTTGGTTATACCTAGAACAGGTTCAGGGCCAAGGTATGCCATACCCGCATCCTGCCTGGCTAGTTTATCGGCCCGTTTGTTGCCAATAATATCCAGCTGACCTAGTACTACACCAGCGTAACGCAGTTGTATTCCACGAGGTCATTGAGCTCACTTAAGCATTCCCACACCAGTTTGGAAGAGATCTTTGAACTTACCAAAGCCTTCAAAGCTGCCTGGCTATCGGTTAGGATAAAGATCCGCTTACTTGTGTAAGCTCTCCTTTTGTTTTCCCGCGCACATTATAATATGGCGTATTTCTGACTGGAATACGGAGGCAAATTGAGCCATATAGTCGTATCGAATAAAGGACCTCTTATATTGTATGACCCGTACTTGTACTAAGTGGGTGACATGAATGCTACAATCTGTGAAGTCCTCGTCTTGTCTCTCCCATTATCACAATGTGTAAGGGAGAGAGGTCTAGAAGGGTTTCCATTGCAGCGGTGGGCGTTGTGCTCATCGCTCCCAAGCAAGTCTTTGGACCCTGCTCAGTCTAAGTTTGGAGACTTCCTGGTTGACCTTGAGCCACCACACTGAAGCCGCATAGGTCTGACCATTCTGGTGAACAACCAATGCACCATACTTGGTTTTAAGCTCCACGTACTATCATAGGCTATCCTGACCACCGCGAAAGTGGTCATCGATCGCCTGACTATCTTGTCTAAGTGTTGGTTCCAGGTAAGTTTGGAGTCAAAAATCACTCCAAGATACTTTACCTCCCCCGACAAGACTATCTCAATGGCACGAAGACGCAGAGGACCTAAACCCTCTAGATTTCGCCTTCGAGTGAATGGCACAATGGTGGTTTTTTGAGGACCGATCCTCAGACCTTTCTCCTCGGCTCACCTTGTTACTACATTCAGGGCAACCTGCATTCGGTCCCTGACAGGGTTATTGAATTTCCCTTGTACGGGTATGACTAAATCATCGGCATATAATGTTAGTTCTCGATAAGAAAGTGACTTCGAACGCCCATAGTACATCAACTAAAGACATTCATATTCCAAGGGATATTTATTACACTCACGGTATTTAGATTTCATGTAAATAAAATAATTCGGAGTTTCTTTCTTCTGAGAATTGAAAATACGTAAGGTAATGAAAAGAAAAGTGAATTCCAATACGTTCCCTGATGTATTCAAAATCTGATTACAACTCATGATTACAACTCATTTGTTGAATGTTGTATCTCGCTTTGTACTCACTCTATGCGATAGAATTTATCGTAGACATTCCTTTGTCGTCAAATTTGTAAATAATGTTTACCCAGAAACACAAACATTGTCTTGCTTTTCAAAGATAAGATTGTTATTGTTACAAATAGAGATCTGATAAAACTGGAGACGAATTTCGCTACCTACTTTATTCCGTCTTGGAAAATTCTACAAGGTTACAAAAACTGTTTCTTTTTTTAATACAATTATCTCAGTAAATCTGATGTACAAATAAGTGATGTATAATTGAAAATCTGACAAAGAACTTCGCCTTATCCATTACATACTCTTTGTTTCTAATAAAGCAACAAGCCACGAAATTATCAAACGCCAAAACATGCTTTAAATTAAGAATTAACTTACCGCAAACAATCCAGCAGCAGAACATTTTGAATAACACCATTTTCCCGTGGTAAGTTTATGAATCAACGGTATAAAATACTTTTCCAAATGTTCCCTGTCCATCAAAGATGCGATGTGCTGCAATGATTCCACAGCTTTATCCCTTGTAATCACATCTTCGGTTAATGCCAACCTGTCAAGCATAGGAAATAAAATATGTGCGTATTGGGGTCCTCCGAGGAAAGGTGAAAATTTTCCCAGTTGCTCTGCCAGGCCAGATAAAATTTCATCGTTTTGGAAGTACATCATATCCAAGAATTCTTCCAAACAAGAAATCAGCTCGTGTCTTGTACGGTCTACGTCCAAAGCCACAGCTAAAGTCGGAAGCTTCTTAATTGCACGCATTTGTACCTGGAAGATTACGTTAAGATATTTACAAGCACCTCCCATTACGTACCTCGGGATCTTCATGGTAAGCTTCAAATTTGAATAATTCGATGGGGTCTATGCATTCATCGGTCATATTTGCGCGCAGAAATTTTTACTAATTAGTATAGCTACACAAATAGTAACTCGAAATGATGTATATTGTTAAGTAGTTTATAGAATATATCTTATCTGTCTTGATAACTTTATCACTGACACATATGTCGCCCTTTTGCATACATTACGTTTGTTGTTTCGTTTGTATTAGAAATAATTATTAATGCAAATCGAAGATTACTCACTCAAATGTTGTGATATGAGGCTCGTTTTTCGGATTGCGCAAAATGATTTACAAACATAGTTGACGCATTATGAAACGGTATTGCACTATCTAAATTTAATGACTTTTTGGCCACTGTTTTATATAACATTAACTGCCGGTTCCTATCGCTCGTGGGTAAATACTGATAAGTACATAATTTTAAAACAACGAAAATTCGAGGACATTACGTTGTTCACACACCAGTGAACACATTTTTATCTTTTAGCAGTCATTTAACATGTTGAGTTCGCGAATAATTAACAGCTCTAAAGTTTTCTGAATGATTAAGCATTTCATTAGCGGTACCAAAACTGTACTTCTTTGAATTCATTAACTACGAAAAAGGTATTTTGTTTTATTGTAAATTTACATAAGTTACTTAGGGAATGATTTTTGAAAAAAATAAGTATCTAATTGAACCTTTAGAATAGCAAAGATTGTTATTATTAGGGGAACAACAGCCCAGTTAAATCCACTAACTTTTGTACAAATAAGTCAGATTTGAACTTCCGTCTTCTTTTGCTTGCCTTCTTGAACATCTGAAGCAGTCCCATTGCATCCACTTGACAAAAAAATTGTTGTTAACAAATGTGGCAAACTACTCAGGTCTTAGAAATCTATGGAAGAGAGTAGAAAAAACAAATTTATTTATTAAATGACAGCATAAGGAGAAAGAAGTACCTATCTAAAAAAAGAAAGACAACTACTGGAACAATAATGCCAGTGTTTAAAAAAGAAAACAGAACCGACGTTGATTCAAGTTTAGACTGGTCACGCCATCTACATTCTCGATTAATCTAACGAGTTTCAAGTCGAACGCTAGAGGGTCCCAAACGTTTACTAAAAGATTCGAGAAAGAAAAGATCTCTACTATTATAAGCAGACTTCGGACATTTCGGAGCATTGTCATGGTTACGCAATACGAGGGTTAATGAAAAATGCCCAGAAGAGTAGAGGAAAGGCACGAAAGAAACGTACTGAGAAATACATTCCCATAAAGGATGTATCGAAGAAAATAAAAACCAAACAATACAAAAAAGGGTACTAAGTTGGAGAAATCACAGGAAGAGATAAAGTGATACGAAGGTTAAAGACCAATTACGCATAGGTACATACATTTCTAGAAAGATTACCGAAAGAGAGATAGTCACAAGAGCTGAGATGAGTTCACAGTATGAGAGAATACAGAAAACAAAGAAATTAAGTTCCCCTTTCAGTGAAGTTATTACAAATTACCTACCTTCAGGGCTAAACAGAACGTTTTTGATTAACCATGGCTTTGATTGTGGAACATAAAACTTTCTTGATCGAAAGTGTGACCTGCTTCACAATTTTACGTATAATTTAAAGGCTACTTCATTAATTTTAACAATAATTGAACACCTGATAGTATATTTGACAGTTTATAAATGGCACTACATGTTGTAAAAACAATTGTTTCGATATACCGTCAAATTAATTAGTATTTCATACTCCCTTTTAGCACTTATGTCAATTCACAAAAAATTGCACTTAGATCCTTATGGTTCTAATCCCTTCAATTAGTACTTGAAGTATTTCTAAGATCTTAGTTTTATTATTTTTGGTTGATGTGATCTTTTCTGAGTACTTCTTGTGAGATCAAATTTTGCTCGTATCGCAAAAGGTACAATGAATGCCTCAAGTCAATTGACAATCGACAAAATTTGAAAGGAACCGCGTAATGGGGTTGCCAGTGGCTGAAATTTTATTAAGAAAATAATACAATACCATCACGATTATCAGAATTTATCGTGAGTGGTCAGAGGTAGGTCACCGGTAGATCATTACAGCATAGGTGCCCAAAGAAGAAGCGCAGAGTTTCTTCGTCTTTTCGCCCTTAGGGATGTTTTCCACACCACAGAGGTATATTTGAGAGATGCTTGATAATTAATCAACATAGAACAGATGTCCAAAAAAGATCCACCATCTTTCTACCCTTAGGAGTCTTTTTCCACAACACGGATATATATTTGAAAGAACTCTCATAATGGGGTTGTGATATCTCCTTTGGGAAATTACCAGAAGAGCTAATCGCAATACCATTACAATAATTAAAATGTATCGTGATTGATCGGAAGAAAGTCACTACAGCAAAGAAGAACCACAGACCTTCGACTTTTTATCCTTAGGGATCTTTTCTCAAAACACACAGAAAATTTGAAAGTAGCCGCACAATGTAGTTGCGAGAAGCTCAAATTTTCTTTAACGTTTTTAGCAGAAGGGCAAATCGCAATGTCATCACGATCATCAGAATTTATTGTGCGAAGTCAGAGATGCCCAAAGAAGTACCACAAGCTCCTTCGCCTTTCTAACCTTAGGAACCGTTCTTCTGCAACAGGGACGTATTTGAAAGAACTCACATAATGGGGTTGCGAAATTTTCTTTAGAGGAATTACCATCACGATTAGTAACGATCATTAGAACTTACCGTGCGTGATCAGAGCAATGTCGCTAGTAGATCGTCTCGGCACGCAGACTATCTTCGTCTTTCTACCCCATGGGATCGTTTTTCCACAACACAGAGATGTATAATAAGGTTGCGAGACGATGAAATTCATTAGAATTGATCGTAGAAGCAGAGGGTTCAAAGGGATAGAAGATGAAAAAAAAGTCTATCACAGAATGTGATGATTTCATTATTTCGAGGGAATTGGGGATAGGCCTCCAATTGTACACTAGCAGAAGTTGGTCGGATAGTGAATGTCATCTCCAGTGGCAACTTCAGATGTCGTTGGAGACCGAAGGGATAGAAGACAAGCGAGAAAAAGTTCAATTTTGCAGTATCCTGTAGAACAAATCGTGAGGATGTTGTGGGGTGATATCAGCATCTGTGTTTAGACCATAGAAAAGACTTCATCTTTCCATTCTTAAGGATCGTCTGTGACAACTCGAAGAATACAGAATTATGTATCGCAGAATGCGATGATTTCATTATCTCGAAAGAATTGGGATCAGGTCTCTAAGGGTCCAATGACAAAAGTTTTTTGAATGTCAGCTCCAGTGGCAACTTCGAATTTTGTTTGGGGCCGAAGGGGCAGAAGGCAAGAGGAAAACTCTCATTTTTCAGTATTCTGTAAAACGGATTGTGAGGAGGAGGATGTGGGATGATATCAGCATAAACCTCCTTTTGTGTTTAGAGCATTAAGAAGACTTCTTCGTCTTTCCACTCTCGAGAATCGTTTTCCACAACTCGGAGAATGCAGAAATATGTATCGCACAATGCGATGATTTTATTTTCTCGAGAGAATTAAGGTGAGGTACAATGACAGAAGTTGAATGCCATCTTCAGTGGCAATTCCAGATTTAATTTGAAGCTGAAGGGGCAGAAGACGTAAGAGAAAAAGTCGGATTTTGCAGTATTCTGTAGAACGCCATTAACTCGCTTGGCGAAGATGAGGGTGTGGGGTGGTACCACCACAAGAAGTAGATCCCTTTTTGCAATTATCTGGAATACCACGACACTTCAATAATAGTGGAACGTAAACTTCGAAGCAGTTGTAACATCATCTCAGAATCTACATTTGAGAAAGCTTTACTTGTGAGATGTCCTACAAGAGTAGGCCATCTGGTATATTCTTGCGCAATTAGGAATATCGAAGGTACTCTTTTTGTGAAGGATTAAGTTCGTCTTCATATAATTCAAAGACCAATGGTATTCCTCGGACAAGCGGAGATAGCATATATCAATGGCCTCCAAGAAGTCCTGATCTTTTCACCCATCGAATACGTCTGGGATATGATGGGTGGGAGGATTTAAAATTTACTTCATCCTCTCCAGATTTTGTCAGTTCTTCAACATGAGATCCAAGGTGGTTTGGTATGTATGCACCAAAATGAAATTCACCATCTCGTTCGAAGCATACTTAAGCCACGAAAATGAGCTTTTTTATGAAGGTCGGAAAAAATATGATGTTTATCATAATTAATTATTGCATTTGTTTGCTTAATATATAAACAAAAAATATGTCCACTTCGTGGTTCACCTGGTATATATTTCTTTTCGAAATGTTTGGTTTCATTACTTTTCTCTTTCTTTTTTGCGATCTTGAGTCACTTATATTTTTGACTTGAAAAGAAATTGCACTCCTTCGCGTTATTTATACTTTAATTTGGGTCATTCATTCTTGGCGCAAGTTAAAAATTCCGAATTTGACGTCATGCGACTACCTCAAAAGCTTAGGACATTCTGATATGTTTATATAAGGCAAACTTATTGATCGGAATCAATACCGCTTAACCTGAAACCTGAAAATGAATTATTAAGTACTACGAGCACCTTCATCTTTCTAACCTTAGGAACCGTTTTTCCACAACAGAGATGTATTTTGAAGAAGTCACGTAATGGGGTTGCGAAATTTTCTTTAGAGGAATTACCAGAACGATTAATGACAATCATTAGAACTCACCATGCGTGATCAGAGCAAGGTCGCCAGTAGATCGTTGCGGCACGAGTCCCCAAAGAAAAACCGCAGACTATCTTCGTCTTTCTACCCTATGGGATCGTTTTTCCACAACACAGAGATGTATAATAAGGTTGCGAATTCATTAGAATTGATCGTAGGGGCAAAGGAATAGAAGAGGAAAAAAAGTCTATTGCAGAATGTGATGATTTCATTATTTCGAGGGAATTGGGGATAGGCCTCCAATTATACAATGGCAGAAGTTGGTCGGATAGTGAATGTCATCTCCAGTGGCATTCAAAATTCGTTGGAGGCCGAAGGGATAGAAGACAAGCGAGAAAAAGTTCAATTTTGCAGTATCCTGTAGAACAAATTGTGAGGATGTTGTGGGGTGATATCAGCATCTGTGTTTAGACCATAAAAAATACTTCATCTTTCCATTCTTAAGGATTGTTTGTGACAACTCGAAGAATACAGAATTATGTATCGCAGAATGCGATGATTTCATTATTTCGAAAGAATTGAGATCAGGTCTCTAAGGATGCAATGACAAAAGTATATTGAAGTTCAGCTCCAGTGGCAACGTCAGATTTTATTTGGGGCCGAAGGACAAGAGAAAAACTCTCATTTTTAGTATTCTGTAGAACGGATTGTGAGGAGGAGGATGTGGGATGATATCAGCATAAATCTCCTTTTGTGTTTAGAACATCAAGAAGACTTCTTCGTCTTTCCACTCTCGAGGATCGTTTCCACAACTCGGAGAATACAGAAATATGTATCGCAGAATGCGATGATTTTATAATCTCGAGAGAATTAAGTTGAGGTCTTCAGTGGTAGAATGACAGAAGTTGAATGCCATCTTCAGAGGCAACTCCAGATGCTGAGATGAGTTCACAGTATGAGAAAATACAGAAAACAAACAAAATAAAAATACAATAGAACCAGAAAAAGACAATTCATCACTGAGGTGACCTGTTCCGATTTTTTACAATTTGTCCCATGTACCGAGAAGTTTAAAAAAAGTGCCGTTTTTACTAGTTTACAGCGAGTAAAGAAGCCATTTTCACTAGTGTTCCTAAATTAAAAAAAAAATCTCAAATGCGAAATATAGTGTGTTCAGAAAGGATTGAAAGGCGTTTGAATTTCTTGCTTGCTAGATTATTTTTAATTTTGTACTGTTTTACCATGGGCGTCACATGAGGTAATTTATTTATTTATGTGATGTACTATTTTGGCAGTAAACGAGAAACCTTTTTTGATAATAATAATACTAAAAAAAGGAAATCAAAATGTAAATAACAGGACGCTATTGGTGACATTTAGGTCGAATTCATCATACTCAGCAGGAACTCCAACGTTGTAAGGTGAAGTTACACCCTTCAATCACTTCTGAACATATTGTATAATCCGAAAATATAATTTTGTATACATTTTTAATGTTATTCATATACAATGGAATTTCCATAACTTAAATTTAGTAAATCGAAATTTACTGATGGTCCTTTCACATTCATTGAATGTAACTGAACTCAATCTCTTTTAACTCGAAATTTCTATAATTCGAAGTAATTTTCCGGTCCCTTGGAGATTCGAGTTATGGAAGTTCCACTGTAATTGTATTTTTCTTAATGTTTACAAATGTTTATGTTAAAACGTTCCGTTTTTGAAATTTTTCTTTTGTTTTCAAAATAAAATTTAGTTTTTTGACCTTTTTTTGATCTTTCTTTAATGATTATGGTTATTAGTTGTGTCGCGTCATATTCGCAATAGTGTGCCGCATTAATATCGCCTTGCGGTACCACCTATCACGGATATTGTCAGCTTCACGTGAATTAAACTTATATTTTTGATATGTATAGCTAAAAGTAACTTTTCAGCGTGAGTAACGAAAAGGTAAATTCAATTTCAATGTAGACTATCGTTTTGAGTGAAATCAGCTTAATTTTCACCTACTTGCGGTACTGCCAAAGTAAGGGTTAACCCTTCAACCTTCGGTGAGGAGCTGAACAACCCCATCAATGAATTTTATAAATAAAGTCGGACACATTCTAGTTATGAATGACTTTTATCCATTTTATCGAACAAGAAGGCTAGAAAGAATAGCAATGGCAAGAATTTCAGTAAATGTTTACTTCTACAAACATAATATGTAAATTCAGTTGTCTCATAGTAATATCGCAATAGTATGAAATTGTGTTGCATTAATATCGCTTTACGGAACCCATCACGGAAATTGTCAGCTTCACGCGAAAGTAAAATAACACCGCGGTACTACTGGGAGATTTGTGGCTGTCTGGGTATACACACCATTGAGACAGCAATTCGCGCCGCATGGCAGAACTGTGAAGTAATAACGCGGTATTACTGCTAGATTTGTGGTATTTACCTTTCCCAACACTTAACCAAGTTACTATTTTTTTTTTCCAAAAGAAAAAAGTAACGCAACCGGAAACCCTGGTGTTTTGAGTAATTTTTATGCACAATATTTCTTATTTTCATGAAATCAAACTTCTTTTCCTGGTGAATTAGAGAGCTTAGCATTAAGCGACACTCAAATTTAACTTATAGCTCATGAACCATTGCACTAGTTGATGTAAAAGTCGACGATCACTAATTCCGTTGGTTGAGTAAACAATTTTTACCGTCCGCAAATAATAAAACTTTAAGTAAGTCGTTTCTAGGAATAGAAAACAAGAGAGGAGTCACCTTAAACCCCTGAGGCACACCCGATCTTGAATGAATATCTTGGCAGATTCTCTTTTACACGAATAAGAACTTAATAATACAAGGAAACTAACTCATTAATGACAGTTTTTTGGAAGTAGCAGCTTGTGAATTGAACGTGGAGACTTCCGCGACCATTGTCCATAATTGAATTGGGAATTGACTTCCGACGAGACGGAAGAAAACAACTTTTTGGGGAAAATCGTACTTATTTTTCTTCGTAGTCTCCTTTCAGTCCTACACCTTTAGACTAACGCTTCTCAAGACCTTTCAACCCTTCAAGAAAATAGGAACCATCTAAGTCTTCGAAATATCCATTTACAGCTTCGATGACTTCGGTATTCGATGAGAATTTCTTCCCAGACAACCATTTCTTAAGATTTGGAAACAGGAAGAAATCCGATGGAGCCAAATCTACCGAGCATGGAGGATGATCAATTAACTAAGTAATTCGTGTAATTTCGCCATCGGAATTGTCGACTTGTGGCTCGGGGCATTATCCTGGTGATACAAAACTTTTTTCTTTGCGAAATGAGCCCTTTTAGATTTGATTTCTGCGCCTGTTATTGTTTTCCCGCGTTGCAGATAATCGATAAAAATTATTCCTCGGTAATCCCAAAAGACAGTAACCATGACTTTTCCAGCAGACGCAATCGTTTTGGCCTTGTTTGGAGTTGGTTCACCACGTGCTGTGCATCCTCTATGCTTGTTCGACCGCGTTTAAATGCAGCAACCCAGTTTGCAACCATTGCATATGAAGGAGAAGACATCGTCTAATCCCATTTTTATTTCTTTAGCATTTGAGTCTTCTAAAAAGAAATGCTTTGTCACTGCACGGAACTCGTTTTTATTCATGATTTAGAAAATGCACGAAATGTTTGCTTTGATCGACAGTAACGACTATAGTTTATGCACGATCTCTCTGAATTTGACAGTAGTTGTACGAACAATGGCGCTTTCAAAACTACTGAGCAGGATGCGCTCGTAGCGCCATTTTCTGGTTCGTTCTAGAAACTTTCCGACCCATCCTCATATTTCCTATGTTTCGTTCTCCAATACAGAAGAATTTCCTCAGAGTTGCTGCTGTTACTGGCGGTGTTGCTGCTGCTGTTGGTGTAGCAGCAACACCACCATAAGCTGTTAATATTTGAATTGGCTTCCGGTTGGAACCGCGTCACGACTACTTCTACTGCCAACATTTTATTCTCCATTGCAGAAGAACTTCCTAAGGGCTGCTGCTGTTACTGGCGGTGTTGCTGCTATACCAGCAGTAGCAACAGCAAGTTCTTCTGCAATGGGGAACGAAACGTCAGCAGTAGACGTAGTAAAAAAGTCGTGGCGCGGTTCCAACCGGAAGCTAATTTAATTATTAACAGCTAATGATTTAATTTTTATGACTATTGTTTATTGTTTCAAATATTTAAACAATTTCTACGTTAGGTCACTATTAAGATTCTTCTGTTCGTTTTTTTAGCCACGCTCTAAACACATTTAATAATTAACTTATAGCAATTTAACGGCATATCATGAGACAAACAAACTTCCAGACATCAGAAAAATAATCTCGAACATTCACGTTCATCAATGTGACTAAAATGAAGGTCACTTGCTACCTCTCATCATAGTGTTTGCATACATTTAAATATTTGTTAGTACAATTTTTAGCGCCAGTTGACTGACTGGTATTGGCTGGTATTGGCTGATATAAAAGAGCAAAAATACTTTCTAGGTGTGATAAAGATTTTTGTATTTAGTATACTTGCTTATACACATTATAATATCTTAAATAAGACTTGTTTTGAGTTTCTTCAAAGATTTGAAGTTTAATTTTGTCGATTATTTCATGAAATTATGTGAGATAATTTGAACCGATATTTAATATAAAATATATTTTTCTATTCCAATAAAACAGTGTTGTATGAAATGTTGCCAACTTTATCTGTTTTAAGAGAGCGTTAACATCACGATGATACGTGTTAATTCAGCGTTTGAAAATATCCATGACACATGACCGACAATTGTGTGTATTCTGGAAATAATTTCAGTGAAGTAAGATCCTAATGGTTCAATAACACTAATCAATCACGCGTCACCTCGCTTATTGTAGAAAATTTCATTTTCGCTGGCTTTCTATTTTTAAACGCCGCTTTATTTAAGATCTAACAGGTTTTTATTAATATCTTCTATTTTCGTAAGTCTGACCGTTTGGCAACCGCGGGCAGGTGTGGAATTTAACGACATAAAACTTCCTAAAATTGTCCTTGACATAGTTGCCGGCGCTCAGAATTAAATGTTACGTAAGGCCGATTTAAAAATAATAATGAATAGTTAGTTCTCGCTTTCTTTTTCTATTTCGTCTAGTTTTTGGCGTTGACTTTACCGCGCTCTGTATGCTGCACAAAGTTAAATTGTGATTGAAAAACCGAAGCCCAGTACAATAATAGACAAAAAGAAAACATTACGATGATGGCACAGCCAAGTATTTTGATGACTTCTAACAGAAAGGCAACGCCAAGGTCTTTGAAATGAACTCAGGAGCAAGATCGTACGTTGCAAGGTGACCGACGAAACATGTCATAGTGACAGATGATCACAAAACGTCAAAATGACAGTTGTCAGAAAACTCTAATCGAGAAACGTCAGATTGACAACATCAGACAATGTCAGAGAGACAAATATGGGCGAAGCGTTACGTAGACACTTGTGTAATAAAGCAACGATGACGATCGTCACAAATAAAAAAATTTTAGACCGCCCCTTGACGATTTAAAGTAAAACTGGGTTCGATCATGATTGGAAAGTTGAAAATTGTATTGCATACAAATTTCAGGTATTGCCAATGAAGTCTGTACATTCGAAACACATGACCTGAAAATTTTGAATGATGATTTGGGTATGAAGAAGATTCCCAGAGTGCTTACGTCTGAGCAAGAACTGGCCGCGTTGGAAAGGGACAGAAGCTTTCTTTCTGGAATTATCACCGGAGATGAGACTTGATTATGTTACTAGATACCCTTCCAATAAACAGGAATCCATGCAGGTCTCCATCTTCAAAAAAGTCAAGGATGAAGGAGTCTTGCTTATTGGGTATATTTCGAGAGGGTCTGATGTAAATTGAGAGGTTTACAGAAACACAATTCAAAATTTAAAAACTACTACGAAAAGCGTAAACATGACTTCTTCTCGGATAGGAAGTAAAGCCGTAGGCTCCGTGTCAATACGATGTTTGGCATGTTAAAATTTCCTTAGTAGTTGGAGCTCAAAGGTACGAGGAGTATTCCGCAACCCAATACATTACCTACTGTAATGTTTTTAGATTTATTTTGATTTGTTTTTAAATGAAACACTTGATGAAACTAATAACTAATTTATTTACACACAACTTAACACTAATTTATTTATAACGGACTAAGACTAATTTATTTTTACAAGCCGAGCAATTACACAGTAAGTAACTCTACGTTGAACTGTTTAAGACTCATCGTCTTCGTGTATTTATACTAGAGGGGCGGCTTCTCCAGCAACCCCCAGCGTATTCTCGAATGCGACGGACTTCTCCCGTAGTTTGCAGAACCTTCGGGAGTCGGCCAGACTTCAAGGCGCTTGTCACGTCGGCCGTCGGCGGAGTGCATGACTCACTCGTCGCAATTCGTTCGTCACATTGCCCCCTTCTTAAAAACGTTTCGTCCCGGAACGTTCCTCGTAATAGCCTTGAGGAAGGGTGTCGAAAACGACAGGCTGGCCCCTTCCTGCAGCTTCCGGTTTGGAAGAAGTAGCAATTCACAGTTTTCTCATTTCCAACAGCCGCCTGTGGGTGGTGACTGCAGACCAGGACTTCAATCCCTGTTCCATTGAAGATAACTTCTATCATGCTTCGGATGACCCTCCAGTCCAGCCCGTCAAGTCCGCTGCCCAACTTGGGGATGGCCAATTTAGTCTCTTTGCCTTCTATCAGCTGCCTCTTCAGGCTACAAAGAGCTCTCCACATACTGTGATAGTCAGGTTTACCGCTTGATGTCTTCTTAGTGACTAAGTAGTACAAGCGTCGTTTCTGATCAGCCCTCGTGTCGATGATCTGCAAGCTCTTGCCCACCATGGGATGCTGTCTTCGGAGTACCTCGACTTGACCAAATTTCTTCCGGAAGACCTGGGCTATCCCCTTGGACATTCTTAGGTCTTCTGCCACACAGTGGGCCAGACTGTACTCTGGTGGCACTTGAAAAAGATCTTGCTGTCTCTCCGTGGTTACTCCAAATCGTGCTTTACTCCCTGTGGCGTGATGAGACATAAAGGTTTCCAAGTTTACTTCGGAACCTTGCGTCCTTTGTACTGTCCCTTCATTTTCTTCTCCGTTGTAAGGAGCCATTCGGTTGAAGTGGATCACTTTGGGCTTGCCATTCGGAATCTTTTTGATGCGGTATATAACGTCGTTGATCCGTTTTATCACCTTGTAAGGACCTTCCCAAGATGTCTGCAACTTTGGGGACAGACCTCGACGTCTTTGAGGATTATAAAGCCAGACCAGTGCTCCGGGTTGGTATCCCCCATTCTGAGCGTTGATGTCATAATGCTCCTTCATTCGGTCGCTGGCGGTCTGTATATTGTGACGCACTTGATTGTGAATGTTGTCCATTTTCCTGCGTAAACCGCTCACGTAGTCTTCGTCGGTAGGGACTTCGCCAGGCTTCACGCCGAATTTCAAGTCGCAGGGCAGTCTTGGCTCTCGCCCAAATACCACTTTCGCTGGAGTCTCTCCTGTGGTCTCATGAACGGACGAGCGGTATGCCAGTAGAAACAGGGGAATATACGTGTCCCAGTCTCTCTGGTGATCGGAGACGACCTTGGACAAATGTCGGTTGATGGTCCTGTTAAACCTTTCCACCATTCCGTCCGACTGTGGATGAAGCGCAGTGGTCCTAGTTTTCCGTACGCCGAGCAGAGTACACACATTCTTGAATAAGGTGGATTCAAAGTTCCTTCCTTGATCCGAATGCAGTTCCATGGGTGCACCATACCGACTGATCCATTCCTTAACAAGGATTTCGGCAACAGTAACCGCCTCTTGGTTAGGTAGGGCGTATGCTTCAACCCACTTGCTGAAATAGTCCATTACCACGACGATGTATTTATTTCCACTATTTGTTTCTGGAAATGGACCTGCTACATCGATGGCAACTCTCTCAAAAGGACTTCCCACGTTATACTGTTTCATGGGAGCCTTGCCTCGCCTGTGGGGACCGTTACTGGCTGCGCATACTACACATTTCCTGCACCAATTCTTTATGTCTTCCTTGCAATTCACCCAGTAGAATCGCTCGCGCACTTTCTCCATAGTCTTCTTGATTCCCAAATGCCCTCCCGAAGTACCATCGTGAAGTTCCCTCAGAACTTCTGGCACCCTATTCTTGGGGATTAGTAACTGTGTCCTCTGTTCCGTGCCTTCCTGGTTCTCTAGGCTTCGTTTCAGAAGACCACGATCCAGCACTATGGAGTCCCACTGCGCCCAGTATGATTTTACGGATGGTGCACAAGGTGCTATCTCTTCCCAAGTAGGCCTTGTCTCCCTACTTTTCCATTCCAGCACCAACTTCAAGTCTGGGTCGTTCTCCTGGTCTCGCCGCAATTCTTCGCCTTGCCATTTGTCGTCAACAATGGCCGTCCTTGCAGTCATGGCTACTTTCTCCTCCAGACGACTACAGTGTTTGCAATTTTCGGGACAGGGTCTTCTAGACAAAGCATCAGCATTTCTATGGCTTGTTCCTGCCCGATGCTGAATTTCAAAATCGTATTCCTGAAGTCGTTCGATCCATCGTGCAACTTGTCCTTCAGGATTCTTGAATCGGAGAAGCCATTTTAAGGCGGCATGGTCCGTCCTCAGGAGGAAGTGTCTACCATATAAGTATTTGTAGAAATGTTCTATTGTCTTTACCACGGCTAACAATTCCCTTCTGGTGACGCAATAGTTACGCTCCGGTTTTGACAGGACTTTGCTGAAATAGCCGATCACCTTTTCTTGCCCATCTTGTATCTGGGAAAGTACGCCACCAATACTAACGTTGCTAGCGTCTGTGTCCACGACGAACTTGCCTTCCGGGAGAGGGTAACTCAGAATAGGAGCACTTATCAAGTACTGCTTTAGGCGTTCAAAGCTAATTTGGCAATGTTGGTCCCATTCAAACGGGCGACCTTCTTCGGTGAGCTTTGTCAACGGCTTAGCGATGTCTGCAAATCCGGGAACATAGCGCCGATAGTAAGTACACAGGCCTAGGAAACTCCTTATGTGGTGTTGGCCAGTCTCTCACCACTTGAATCTTCACTGGGTCCACGGCGATTCCATTTCCGTTAACAATGTGGCCCAGATAATTCACTTCCTTCTGGAACAGATGGCACTTCTTAGGACTAAGCTTTAGCCCAGCTCCGCGAAGTCGCTGGAACACTCCTTCCAGATTCTTCAGGTGGTCGTCGAATGTTTTTCCCACCACAATTATATCGTCCAGGTACACCATGCATGTTGTCCAGGACAGACCCTTCAGAACCGTCTCCATTAGCCTCTCGAATGTCGCTGGGGCATTACATAACCCGAACGGCATCACCGTGAATTGCCATAGTCCCATACCAATGGAAAACGCAGTCTTTTCTCGGTCTTCGGGCGCTAGCTCCACTTGCCAATATCCACTCTTTAAGTCCAAAGTCGAAAAGATCTTCGAACCGGCCAGAGTGTCCAAAGTATCGTCAATTCGTGGCAGAGGATAGCTGTCCTTCTTGGTGACATGGTTGAGTAACCGGTAGTCTACGCAGAACCTCGTGGACCCGTCCTTCTTCTTCACAAGTACTACTGGTGACGCCCAGGGGCTGCTTGAAGGTTCTATTACATTGTCTTTTTCCATATCGCGAATAATGCGTTCCGCTTCCTCACGTTTCGCCAAGGGCAACCTCCTTGGAGCTTGACGGATGGGTCTTTCTTCTCCGGTCTCTATCTTATGTTTTACGACGTCGGTTCTTCCCCTAGGTCCGTTTTCTATTTCGAACACGTCCTGAAAGCGACCGATCAAGTCCCTTGCTTTTGTCTTCTGCTCTGGAGTCAACTCCTGGGCTGACGGCATGACCATTTCCAACAACTTCTTTGAGACCTTCGTCTCTTGCAGCTTTACTTCAAGTTGGCGGGAAATGGAGGACACCATGGCGCAGCTTCCCAAGATTGTCCCCTTCTTGATGTTGACTGGGAAACAGTTGACATTCATCAGGCGGACTGGTACTTCCTTTCTCGCCGTTAACAATGCTTTCCCAACGAGAACTCCTCTTCCAATCTTTAGATCGTCAGTATTGGGTTCTACCATAATAACTTGTCCATTTTGAAAAACGCCATTCAGATTGGCGTCGACGATGACCTCGGTCCTGCTGGGTAGCACAACGTCTTCGGCGAGGATAACTCGAGCGGCCATGTCTCCTCGTTGGTGTAGAATCAACTCCTCGTTATTGACAGCCATAACACCACGCTTCAGATCCAATTGAAACCCGTGGGCACACATGACGTCCATTCCCAGAATCGCCTCGTCCTCTATTTCTGCTATCAGCGCACGGTGTTTGATGGGAGTCGATCCGATGGTAATAATCACCTCTACTTCACCATGGACAGTTGCCGATGTTCCAGTTGCTGTCCTCAATTTCCACTTAGTCGGCTCGGTGCGTTTTGATGACTTGATGACGTCGGGCCTCAAGATAGTCTTCGTCGCACCCGTATCCAACAACATGGTGTGAGGGATGTCATCAATGGTTGCATCCACGAAGACACTGCTGGTTAATTGTCGCAGGGATATGACTTGCCTGGCTTCCGTCTTTAGGGGCTTTTGAATACGGGTCGACGTTTGCCCCACTGCACCGACCCGACTTAGTTTCCCTGTGGCTTCCTTCGTGGTGGATCCTGCCTGGGCTTGGGACACCGCCTGCGAATATGTCCCTCCTCCTGGCAGTTCCAGCATACCAGCGGATTTTTCTGCTTTAAGACCTGCTCCAAAATGCGGCGAACGTCCTCGACGGTGGTAAACTCCTTGGGCCGCTCCTCTGCAGTAGATCGCACTTGGACGTTGATGGGTTCCTCTTCTTGGAAATCCATAGCAGCTCGTACCTTGACATGCCCTCTTGAGACTCGCTTCGCCGCCTCGTATTCCAAAGCGTAAGCCAATGCGTTCTTGGATGTCTTTGGGTGAGCCATTCTCAATGCCTGCTGGTTGTCCGGGTCACGAATTCCATCTATAAATGTCTGCACCGTCAAACATTGCAGGAATTCTACAGGAGCTGCAGGATACGCCAACTGGGCTAGGCGCGCTACGTCGGCTTCGAATTCCTGAAGACTCTCTCCGGACTTCTGACAACGATTCCTCAGCTGCGCATGGTACACCTCTGTCAGATGCGCCTGACCATAACGCATCTCCAGCCTGTTCACCAGCTTGTTGAAATCTTCTTGTTCCTCTGGCGGCATCGTTTGTAGCACATCGATAGCCTCTCCCCTCAAGGCCACAATTAACGAAGTGGCTTTCTCACTGGCTGTCCATCCGTTCGCCTTTGCTGCTGCTTCAAATTGTTTAAAGTAATTAGGCCAAGAAGACTTCCCATCGAACGTCGGTGGTTTTATTTTTAATTTTGAAGTTCCCGCTGGTCCTTCCACAGTTCGCGCCTCATTACTCTCTAGCACTTCTGCTGGTAACTGATCCCCGAATATTCGCATCCCTGCCATGATCTGTTCTAGATTCTTAATTTTGTTATCCTGCTGGAATATTATTTCTTCCATATTTTCTTGCAGGTTCCTTGTCTCTTCCGATATTTTTACCACTAGTTTTTCTTCGAGTCCTTTCGACTGCTCTAGAAATTCATCCTTCAAATTTTCAGACTGCTCTAGAAATTCATCCTTCAAATTTTTAGACTGTTCTAGAAGCTTCTCGTCTAAATTTCTGGATTGTTCTAGAAGCTTCTCGTCTAAATTTCTGGATTGTTCTAGAAGCTTCTCGTTTAAATTTCTGGATTGTTCCCGAAGTTCGTCTCTGAAGTTTCCAGATTGTTCCCGAAGTTCATTTTGTAATTCTTTGAAATTTCCAGATTGTTCTAGAAGTTTCTCGTCCAAATTTCTGGATTGTTCCCGAAGTTCATCTCTGAAGTTTCCAGATTGTTCTCGAAACTTTTCGTCTAAAATTCTCGATATATCGGCGGAACCACACGTAATTTCGAACAAGAATGCTTCTGGATCATTCCCAGCTGTGCACAGAGCTTCTCGAAGACGCTGTTGAAGTGCAGCTTTCAAACCGGAAGTTTCCAGCTCTCGTTCTTCTAATTCTATTTTTAATTCGGCCACTTTTAAGTCTTTCAACAGCACTTTCTTTGTAGCCATTGTTTTTCCGAGCACTACACTTTATTTAATGATTTATTTAATTTTAATTTGATTTAATTGTTTATTTATTTTCACGAACCGCACACCGGACACCACTGTAATGTTTTTAGATTTATTTTGATTTGTTTTTAAATGAAACACTTGATGAAACTAATAACTAATTTATTTACACACAACTTAACACTAATTTATTTATAACGGACTAAGACTAATTTATTTTTACAAGCCGAGCAATTACACAGTAAGTAACTCTACGTTGAACTGTTTAAGACTCATCGTCTTCGTGTATTTATACTAGAGGGGCGGCTTCTCCAGCAACCCCCAGCGTATTCTCGAATGCGACGGACTTCTCCCGTAGTTTGCAGAACCTTCGGGAGTCGGCCAGACTTCAAGGCGCTTGTCACGTCGGCCGTCGGCGGAGTGCATGACTCACTCGTCGCAATTCGTTCGTCACACTACTAAAGGAAAGTAAAAAAAAAACTACTTTTGAGGGAAAACGCCCACATTATTGTTTGTAAAAAAACTGTTCCTGCATGACAATGGTCTGTTTCATAGGGCAAACAAAGTACAGCAATTAATTAATGACTTTAGGTTCGTAGAGTTAAGGCATTCACCTCACCTAGCAGGTCTTCACCTGCCGTTTAAATAAGCAGAGTTGCCGAAGGAATTTTTTTTCTGAGGGTATGGGTGAATTGGAGAAAAGATGGAATATGTATATAAGTGCTTTAATGCATAAATAATTATTCCGCTTCAAATAAAAAATTGCATTATCCAAAAACGTAGTCGAACGATAAAATTTGCACAATCATTATAACTGGCGTATATTATAAGCGACGGCAAAAATTTTACGTACTGCCGAAACCCGGGATTGAACCGGGGACCTTTAGATCTTCAGTCTAACGCTCTCCCAACTGAGCTATTTCGGCTGTGTAAGCAGTGCTTCTATCTCTTTTTATTGAATATACAGGATAAGATAATTTAAATGTAATTTTCTTTTTTATTATTACCTGTTCTTTATGGTCAATTAACTTTCCGGTCTAGTAGTCTGTGCAACGAGCGCGAAAAAACATGTCTGGATTAGCGAATATAATTAATCCCGGGTCAGATTTTCAATCCCGGAATTTCGGGATTTTTGAAAGTTATCCCGGGATTTCGAAATTCTATGCCGGAATTAGACAACGGTAATCAGTGATTAAAGTAGTTTTTTTTATTCGAAACTAAACGTTTTATTGAAAATATAATTCACTTAGAATATATGCAATCTGAGAACTTTTATGGTAAAGAATCGTTAAATAATTCTCAAAGGTTTCAAATGCGGTGCGTACGCAAGGCCTATGTAAATTGTTCGATTTGCGAATAGGCTAGACAACCTTTCTAAAGCATCAAACCCCCTACAGGGAAAAAAAAATTACATCAACCCCCTCTGAAATTTAATTTTACGATAGTTCTAAAACGATTTGTAAGCAGGATATTTCTAAACCTCTGTAATTAATGAAATCTGTAAGTTCCTCATTATATTAGAAATGGATTTTTCCAAATCTCAACGGTATTATTAAAAAAAAGAAAAACTGACCTTCCTCGAGATGGCGAAATCCGGCGGAGTCGCTTTGTTTTGAAACCTCTGCTGAGTTTGACTTGTTTTCGCAATCGTATCTAATAGAACGCAATAAAACTTTTTATTTACGTGCAGAAGAATTGGGTCAAGGTCTCATTATGAACGAATATCAATGACTTATAGACGCCATCGGCATAATTTTCAAGTATCCGTCTGTGTTACATCGACAACTGACGTAGCGAAATGTGTTTTTCGTTTGTTTTTATTAACATGGTAAAGATATTTATTTCCTGCTTATTAAACTATTCGTTTAATAATTTATTTAAAGAGATGAGATAAACAACACTCTTAATCATAATGTGCGTTTTAAACACAAACTTCTAAGCTTTAAATAAATAATCACAAACTCCTGGTAGTTTTCTCATTTTTAAACCAAGTCCTTGGAGACAAAGATTTTGAAACGCGCAAATTTCAACGCCAAACGATTACGCCGTTCTTTGTAGTCAAATTACAATACGTGCAAACTAATATTTTTATTATAAAATTATCGATTGTAGTATTTAAAACGTACAAATAAAAATTGAAATGCATAATGGCGTTACGAATTCAAACAGTTTGCTTTCAAATTTTACTTTGAATAAAACAAACGTAAGCGTAAATTACACTAATTGCAATTGTCGTAAGAACGTCTGCACCTAGTCGACGGAAAACGTCGCTTTTTTCTTACGAACGATGAACTTGACCAAGCTCAATACATACTCATCTCGGCGCATTCGTTTATGGCTATTTCAATTCCGTCTGTAACTCAGCTAAGATTTCTAAACCAATTAAATCGTCGACCAATGTTACTTAAACAATTTCTGTAAAAACGAAAACTAATTTTCACCGGAGTTATTATTTACTTTTGTCCTTATATTGTTATATAATAAAATTCATTTCATTTCTTGAGTACTATTTGTGGTTTCAATTAAAGACATAGGTTTAGAAACAGGATGTATAGTTCAACGAGGTCAACAGACGTCTCGCAACCGATGTTACTGACGAAGCTGTCGAACGATACTGAAACGTTGAAATTCATTTGAATTTTATGCTGTCTGTTGACAAGTTGTTACTTTAAAAGGCCGCAACCTCTGAAAATGAGTTATTTTTTGTGTAAATGATCACTCATATTTAAATCCATGCTGTATTTTGAGCAGTGTATTTTAATGCATCAAAAATTTATTTCGCTACAAATATGAAATGCATTATTCAATAATGTAATCAAATGTTAAAAATATGGACACATGGCGTATATCATAAGCGATGGCAAAAATTTGATGTACTGCCGAAACCCGGGATTGAACCGGGGACCTTTAGATCTTCAGTCTAACGCTCTCCCAACTGAGCTATTTCGGCTGTGTAAGCAATGCTTCTATCTTTGTTTATTGAATATACAAGATAAGGTAATTTAAATGTAATTATATTTTTTTTATTATTTTACTTTATGGTCAATTAACTTTCCAGTCCAGTAGTCTGTGCAACAAGCGCGAAAAGAAAAGCATAAATTACACTACTAAATAGTAGTAATAAATAATTGGAATTGTCGTAAGAACGTCTGTACCTAGTCGATCGAAAACGTCGCTTTTTTTCTTACGAACGATTAACTTGACCTTGCCCAACACATACTTATCTCGGCGCATTCGTTTATGGCTATATAATAAAAATCAATTCAACTCCTCTGTAACTCAGCTAAGACATTTAAACCATTTAAACCGCCGACCAATGTTATTTGAACAATTTCTGTAAAAACAGACTTCTCGCAACCGATGTTATTGACGAATCTATTAAACGATAGTGAACCGTTGAAATTCATTTGACTTTTATGCTGTCCGTTGACAAGTTATAAAGAAAATGTTATTACAGATTTCTACATACTAAAATAAAAAATATTTGACCATGTTCACGTGGAAAATAGGCGGAACTGAAGGACCTAGTGTTAGTTTGTACATGCGATTTGCTAGCTGCTTAAAAAGTCTTAATGAGACTCAATGAACAGTACAAATTTGAAGATAAATGAATTTGGTTAAAAAATGTCTAAGGTGACATAGATCTCATTTAATCGATCTCCAGTCGACCCCTATAAGTACATCGACTCTTTTCAAGTTTTCATCATCCCCTAGGCTAGGGGGTCGCCGATCGATATCATCGTTGCCGTCGCGAACCCCTGGCCAGACATAGAAAATAATAAAAAACACAATACAATACAAAAGAAGTGACTAAAACGTATTTAATTAATTAGTTACGTTAATAAATATTGCTTGTAATTAATATCTGTGTGAATAAATGTTTCTCATTTTGTTTTCAATACACTCCTGGACAATCCCGAAAATCCCGGTAACAGCAATTTCCAGTTCCCAAATTTTCGATATAAAAAGAAGCAGTCGTGAACCCTGGGATACGATTTCTTAGGATTGTATTCCCTAGCCTGGTTAAATAGTCCTCGATCCATTCATTTATACATTTAGTATTTTTATAGTCCTTTTGGTCATGGATAATTTCATAGAATAAATATACAACTCCAACAGAACTAACAACATAATGAGGGGTAGACTCGCCCTAGATAAAGAGGATTGATATCAACTTAAGAGTTAGAATGTATACGCACACTCACTGAGGAGACGAAACTGCTTTTCAAAATATTTCCACTAATATTTTAGTTTCCCAACTGATGCAGCGTTGTACAAAAAGTGGGTAATTCAACAAAACGGTTTTTATCTAAGTTTAAATCACGTGACATACGATTTGAGTGATTGACAGCCTTCTCGCACACATGAGCTAACCTCACAGATACTCCCCATTTCTCTTACATGCTGATCAATCGAGAACACAGGAACATAAGGCACTTATTATGTCATTGAATAGAACCTACAAATACAGTGTGTAATCGAATAAGTTTTACTTACTGTAACCGCTATTAATAAACAAGGAGTTATTTATGACATACTTATAGGGCAAAAATCACTAATGACCCCAGAAAAATCTTTACTTTGCAAAAATGTTTGAGAAGCACAGGTAGGGATTTAAATGTCCCAGCTGGGCGACATTTACTATTGTGCAATAAATGAGTGAGCTGTAAATCGCAGATGTAATACAATAAACGTCGAGGCAGATCATTTATGACTTTGGTCCAAAAAAATACGGAGATTAGCAGTTAGTGATACGTAAGCAATTGATGAAACATTTACATCCTAATTTTTTATTACTATTTAAGTTATAGGAAATCTTTAGTCTGTAACTTTTCTATTCTCAAAAAAAGAGAAAGTTAAAGAGGATGGGAATTTTCAGGTTTGAACTCTGCAACCTGGATCAGCGTTGCTAGACATACAAAGTTACAATTCTTTCGCTTTCTAAGTTGCTGAGAAATCGGTACATCAAAAAAAAAAAATTAAATAGCACCTCGTATAAATATTTTCTGGATTTTATAGTCCTTAATCCTTACAGATATATGAAAGCAACCGTCTGTTTAATTTTATTAATTAGTCTTGCGTTGCAATAAACTCGCAGAATATTCAAAAGATATTTTTCTTTTCTTTATAATCGAGTACTTAATAGCATCAGCGTGCTTAAAACCTTATCTATGTTACTAGGTAACTTGCACATACATCGTGCACGAAGCACACACACACAACAAGAAAATATATTAGCGTTAATTTATGATTATCGTATATATAAAATGGTGACTCCGATCTAAATTGCTGACACCGAAAGTAGAATGCACGATCACAATCTTGGTGAAAGGATACGTTTACCTACGTGCAAAACTTCATTTTATAATCGTCTCATTCTTTTAGAATGTATTCATAATGCAAAAAAAGAAGAGTAAAATTAATTATATTTTTGATTGATACGTGTAACTAACTAACCACCTAAGGGGATTTCAAATCTCCCTCAGTTATAGATTCTAGCTATAATAAATCTGACTCTAATGTATGTACTTTTTGATATTCAGCCAAGAATATTGTTAGTTTAATTTTTTATTGTGTAATTTAAAACTTATGAATTTTGCTTGGTAAGTATGACGCATTAGTATGATAATACAATTACAAGTCTGACGTGACAATTTCTGAAAACAAATTTAATACAGTCTAAGTATACCACCTATGAATAATGTTTATTTTAAGAAGAAATATGTCATCGAGTCGTGATTTTATATGCACAAGTAATCTTAGTGTGTAAGGTTAACCCTGTGATCCGAAGAGTAAACATTTTGCAAAACTCATTATAATATTAAAGATCCGCCGTTACAATTATTATTTTTTATTGTTTATTTGCCTTTTCAATTTGAACTGTGTTATTCACTACTTTTATATACTGAAGAAGAAATATCATTGCATCATAAATTAGAGGTGGGCATGCTATTGTCATTCACGATTCCTGTCCAGTAACTCATCAGTTTATAATAGCTAGAGAGCGGCCAGTTTTAGGTTTTTGATATCAGATCTAGGCTAAGTGATTTGCAAGATGTTGAATGATTTTGTAAGTACAAATAATTTTGATTCGATGATTTGGTTGACCTTACGTTTCACCATCCTCTCTCTGATAATAGCTCAATGTTAAAAAGTTGAAAAATCAAACTTTTTTGCTTTTCAGGTAGAAAAATTGAGAATCAAGTTTTCTTCTGCTTCATTGCACCTTTTAAAATAAACATTTACTTTGTATGGGTCCTCCTCAACTAACTTACGAAATTATGTATGATTTGAACTTGAAACAACCGGCGTTTACCTTGTAAGTGAAGCATATTGTACGAGTGACCATGATATTTAAAGAAAGCCTCTGCTTAGCGTACAAACAAACGCATGAGACGAATTAACGAGTCACTATGCTCGAGAATAAAAAAAAATGATGTAACATTCTAATAATATGTGCATTTGAAATAGATTTGCAGTCACGACGACGGTAAGTAAGCAGACCAATAAATCAAGATCTTTGTACGAAATAGAGTGATTACATGTGTCTGTAATTTTGCCTCATTTTTATAATCTCAGGTAGATGCACGTCTTGATGCTTCAAACTGCCTTATCGATTAAGTAGAAAATGGGCTAGTGTTTACTTCTTCGATGGAATTATGCATAACCAAAACCGGGAACAGTATGTTCCGTCAAAGGACATGCAAATCCGAAATTAGATCCACGTCAAAATCGCGCACGATAGCAGTGACGTCATTATAATTCTTCTTGCCAGAAAAGTGATCGCTCTGTGGCACGCACGTCGGCGTCACTCTTCCTTCACCCGGTAGATACATTAATGACTGGCACGAATTGCCAGAGTCGCGGTTCTAAAGTTACGTAAAGTTTTCATTCTGAAGTTATCATCATCGAACAGGTTTGCACCGTAAGCTCTCCTTTTTCGTAATACTTGTTTCTTGCTGCAAGACTGCAATTGAACCACGAGTGCTTTTATACAAAGTATTTATGTTTAAATTTGAGTGGTAGTTTATGTTCATTATGGGTTTAATAAATGTAAGGACCGGTTTTTTTTAATTATGTATTACAAAAGTCTTGGAAGATCCAGTCTCGTCTCTTCATTGTAATGTCTTCGTTTGATTCATAATCATAATTATCCTTTGAAATGATAGTCGTTAGGTATGACAGTTTTAATTAGACAACGAGAATTTCTACAATGGATGTCTTTCAATGGACAGGTTAAAAATCGCCCAATCGCCTAACGACGGCGACCGATCGAAAAAACAAAAGTATCGCTTTAATTTTTAACTTCCCCTCGTATATACATACATTGCACTGCTGTATTGTTTCCTTTTTTGTTTATATTTCATATCTAGCAAAATCTGGACGTAACATAATTCTCTCTCCTATATCGCGTATTAATGCGACCCTTCGTGGTAATCAATAAAACGCTTCCCTGGAAAACAAAATCTGGATAGATTTGTCCTAGGTCAATACAGAGTGGACTGTAGTAAAGCACATTTCTTGAATACCGATAAATACTACATACAGACTTGCTGAATGTAAAAACTTGTGAATTATAAAAATGCTCGAATCAATTAGGGAAAACTAAATAAATAAATAAATAAAATATTACTCAGTTTTAAAAATAGAAAAAGGTATTCGTCCAAATTATAAAGAATTAAATTAAATCGTACACATGAAGATGATGATGATTAAAGATAAGAATGTTTTTGGGTATGGATTATATCATAAGTGATCGCACAATCGAATTCAATTAAAAACGATTAGCAAAAGGTTTCGAAATTCAAGGAATACATATGTCGCTTATACCGGCTGTAAATGTAATTTAATTGTCACCCAACTACGACCATGCGCGAGAAGCGCGGACCTATCCTTGCAAGGACAAGACAAGTTCGGCTGAATTCGTATCCATATCAAGAAAATCGAATTCTAATTTAATTCCACACGAATGCAAACGCATTTTATTACTTTTCTTTTTTTTTTTCGTTGAATTTGGAGAATTATTTTTAGCAATGATGCAGACTGTACTTGATTATTTATTGTGCATAGCAAGTGTACACGTTAAATCCATCCCAGCAATCCATCTTCTTATGTGAAGAGTCCTGTTTCATCTAAACGCAGTAGAACTCGGTTATTTTTTCAAATGCAAGAATTTGAATGTCTTCATGAATTCTTTATTTTGAATTTTGTTTGAAGTTTTTGTTTAAGACACAAAATGTATAACCAAGGGCCATTGCTCTTCATATTGTTGTATACAATTCTACGAATTTTCTTCATATTTCAGCTGATCCGTCATTTCCGTTTAAAGGTCAAGGACTTGCCTGACGCCTTGCCGCCGCAGTAACAATCATAAAACTATAAAATATTTTATGCTCTTTCTTAAGCAGGGACGCATCGTCATTTACGATAGAATTTTTGATCAATTATTTCTCGAAAACTAAAGTACGTAGAATTTCCCCCATACTGTAATACAGGTTGTTCTTCAACTTGATGCAAAAAATTAATGGCGTATGTGGCACGAATGCATCAAAATTAAATGGAAAAAAAAAATAAAAAAATTCATATCGACATCCAACAATTCCCTGTGAAATATTAGGACCGCTGGACGCAACGGACGGTGACCTTCACTCACAATAAGTGTTCGAAGTTCCCCCCCTGCGCGAGACCTAAACATATGTCGGCTCGACGAAGCTGGGATTCACATGCGTTACGGAATTGGTTCTGTTTTCGGATATTTTCCACTGCCTGCGTTGAGTTCGTCTATTGTATTTACTTCTTCGGCGTACACTAGATTTTTTAAATGTCCCCACAGATAAAAATCGAATGGTTTAAGGTTCAATATTTTCTAATATTTAAATTTACATCCTCTAGGAGTTCCGGCAAATTAATTTGCAAGAAACGTAAATACGCCATATGTCCACAAGAACGGTATTGGGAAATAATTCGGCCATATTTTCAATGCGACAAAGTACAGCTGACAACTGACCCACTTAAACAGGCGATGCTGACATCAGCAAATTTCTCCGAGGACGTAATTACGTCATAAAAATTTTCTTAATATCCGACAACAATTAAAAAGAAGAAAGAACGAAGAACGTTTGCGACGATTCGAAAAACAATCGACTTAAAAGAAGTGAAAATTTCTAAAGAAGAAGATAAGAAAAACAAATGACGCGAAAGAACGAGATGCTCGGGTAACACACATAATTGGAAAAATGTAATCGGAATGGAAAAGATAAAAGAAAAAAAGAAAAAGAAAAAAAAATGAAATGAAAAAAAAAACGAAAGAAAAAACAGAAAAACAAATGATCATAATGGAAGACAATTTATGATAATCATAATTTTTACGAGAGGAAAAGAAACGCAGAGATCTGAAGGAAAGTTCTTAATTTCTTAAAAACAGTAAACGATTAAAAAGGAGAAAGAATGGAAAACAAGTGACGATCGCCATATTTGCGAAAGAACGAGAAGCTCAGACAACGTAGATTTCAACTACAAACAAAAAGAACATTTTTGACTTTTAGGAGAAAAAAAAATGCAGTAACTGGAATGGAAAAGAAAGAAAACAACGTCAAAAGACAAAAAAAAAAAATAGAACCAGAATGAAGATCGTAAAAGAAAAAAGAGAAAAACAAATGACGATCGTAATGGAAGTCACATGACAATCACAATATTTACGAAGGGAAAAGAAACACAGAAAAATAGTAAACAATTAAAAAGGAGAAAGAATGGAAAACAAATGACGATCGCCATAATCGCGAAAGAACGAGAAGCTCAGACAACGTAGATTTCAACTAAAAACAAAAAGAACACTTTCGACTTTTAGGGGAAAAAAATGCAGTAACTGGAATGGAAAAGAAAGAAAACAACGTCAAAAGACAAAAAAAAAAATAGGACGAGAATGAAGATCGTAAAAGAAAAAAGACGAAAACAAATGACGATCGTAATGGAAGACAAATGACAATCACAATATTTACGAAAGGGAAAACGAACACAGAAAGAAAGTTCTTTTAGGAAAAAAAATGCAGTAACTGGAATGTAAAAGAAAGAAAAATAATTTGAAAAGACCAAAAAAAAAAGAAAACAAATGACGATGAAAGTAAAAAGACAAAAAAAAAACAAATGACGATCGCAATGGAAGACAAATGATAATCGCAATATTTACGAAGAGAAAAGGAACACAGAGAGAAAGTTCTTAATCTCTGAAAAATAGTAAACAATGAGAAACAAGAAAAAATGAAGCACGTTTTCGATGACTAGAAAAACCCCATCGAAACGAAAAAAAAAAAAAATTCTGAAGTTAAGAAAAAAATGGTTTCATTCTTTGTATGAAATTAAGAAACATCCAGTATATGTGTTTTTTGTAGTCACTCGTTATTTGCAAAAACAATTTAATTTCGATATTATAATTCAACAATAAACAGAAATAGAAACTTCCTATTATTACTTTTGTTCTTTTTTTTGAAAAAACTTTGAAACAATAGAGCGTCTCCAATCCATATCATCGTTCCACATGCTTTTCTGACCGTTATGTTACAAACACGTTACAACACGTTACAATTGAACCTGTAAACGTATTTTTAACGAGACAATGCGCTGATGGATTTGCTCCGCTTGAATCATTTTATTCGCCCATAAATTCAGGACTGCCTGCGGTACGGTATCCTGTTTCTTTTTATTACTTTTTAATTTCACTTTCTCATTTGTTTACTTTTGTTTTTTTCCTTTAATTTCCTTAGTATCACTAATTAATTTAGCTTTAAGAAATTGATTAAAAAAATTGTTACTTTCTTTTTATCTCTGAGAAATACAGGATGATTCTTCAATAGGCCGCCAAATAATAATGCGTACAAAAATAGAAATCACAGATTATAGTTAAACTGGTAAAAAGAATGCGTTCTTTAGTTCTTGAAAAATAGGTAATTAATCAAAAATTTTACTCAAATACACGGTTAAGACTCAGCAGCTAAAGGAATGAAAATAAATACAGTCATAAATGTTTTATCGTTTTATGGCTGTTGTTGTTCACCGATAAAGCTCATTTTACTCTGGACGGTGTTCGAAATTCTCGTATGGAATAACGAAAATCCACACGCTACAGCGGAATTCCATCATCAGCAGCAATTTTCGGCAAATGTTTGGGCTGGTATTGTTGCCAATTGTTTGATCGGTCCTTACATTTTACGGCAGCTTTGAATGCCACAAATGGAGTGACGTTCGCAGGTCGTCGTCTTCGTGCTAATAAATTAATAAATGCTCGGATGAATTTAAACGTTTGAAGCATGTCATTACAGCGGCGTTTCTTCTATTAAATAAGTTTCACGGTTAAGTTTTATAGTTTTGTTGCTCTGCGTAATAAATACAATAAAACGTACGAAAACACGATATAATAAAACTTACGATTGCGACGAACTCCATACACACTGGCGTAACGTGTTCCTTGGGTTCATTTTTAATCAATTCTAAATTTTCTCAAAGAATTTTTTCAACATTTTTCTCATAACCTATGATTTAATTCCTTTCACGGTTTTTTTTTGAGGTTTATTCAATAATCACCGTGTATTTGGGACTGTTATAAAGTCTCATTTGTTTACTTTTATTTTTGCCTTTAGTTTTCATGAATTAATTTACTTTAAGAAATTAATTTAGAAATTTCTTACTTTCTTTTTGTCTTTCAGAAATATGTAGGACTAATATAAAGTCTGTTGACCGATTAGTATGTACTCAGAGTATCTTCATCTCGTGTTATTACTTGAGGTTAAAACAAGATGCAAATGCTCTGAGTGCAATCAATGCAGCCTAATCGAAAACGCCTATAAATGTCAATTTTTGTTTATATGTGGCAAATAAACTAAAAAAAAGGTAACAATGGACTCTCTGCTAAAATTATTTTGTTAATTACAAATAAATAATTTTATTTATTTGTAAATTACAGATAAATAATTTTATTTTATAATTCAAAATTTCAAATTTTCCTACTTTAATAAAAAAGGATTTTATAAAAAGGACCTTCATATGGCCCCCTGATGAACTAATAAAATATTTTCAAAACATATAAGATTTTGACCGAGACCTTGCTTCCCCAAGAAGGGGTCTTTCGAGTTTGCTTGTTTGAACACTTTTTCTTATTTTTATACAAGAAGTGGCTCTTGCAATTTGGCCGCCCTATTTTTAGAACATCCGGTATTATTAGCATTGTCAACTTAACTCAGCAAGGACTTTCATGAAGTATAGTTCCGGTAGAATCGTTTCATTATGGAGAACCTCTATAGCTCGATTGTGTGTTAGTATAACGAAATTTTGCAAAGAACCACGTATTATAAATGAAGGTAAAATAACGTCAGTTACGAAAGTTAATCCTGTGCTAGAAATTTGAAGGATTTTAATTTGTAACTGACGTATGTGAATAGCAAATTTCATAATATAATTATGAATGTTGAATAAAAGTTTTGAACAATTATATCAATAAAAAATTGTCTAATAAAATACGCTCTCTAAAGACCACTTTACATGGTGCGATTTTTGCAAACAATTTGTTGCAGCAATTACATTGCCCGGTGTCAATGATTGTGCAATTGTGCAATTTATCGCAAATAGTAGTGTCGCATACGTTATCTTTGAAATTAGAATCTGTTTTCTATCTGCATAAAACTTTTTCGTGCAATCTAGTTACTTCTCTGGTAACATTTAGTTGACAACAAAAATTACCAACGTAAATATTTTAAAGTTATTAGTAAGTGTAGATTTAAACGAGAATGCCATTTTTTTCAATTGATACTACCGATTGGCAGCATTGAAGTTGCTTAGTATTTTATATAAGCAACCATGATCGGTTGTTAAATTTCTATCTCTGTTAAAAAAGGCATCGAGCTTAAATAGGTTTATCTGAACCGTCATTTGGTTTGAGTTTTGAGGGTAAAAACGAAGCGAATTTTAACTTTTTGAAATTCAAGTCTGCAATCTTCGAATTTTCCTAAAATTTCCATCACCACTTTGCCTTTTCTGTTGTACTCGTATACCCTCATTGGCTTTTGATGTCTAAGGCCGTTCATCGTCTTCTACATTCTCACGTCGTTCACTGAATCCTTTGTGTTACCTACTCAAAAAGTATGCAGTTTTCCCCGTAACCCTCCATAGGCATTTGAAAATATTCCGTTGGTGTCTTGTTCATTTTTACTTAAGGAAAAGTTTCCAATTCTCAACTTCCTCGACTTTTAAACTTAGCCCTTTTTCGGCACACAACAGACAACACAAGAGAGATCATGTTTGCCATACAGGTTCAGACACGTTCATGGTCACCACCAGCGTTGCGATAAAGGTGCATTTGGTACTATTTTATAAAATAATTGGCAATGAAGAAGCATTGTCTTTGGCAGTTTGTGGGAAACCAAGAACAAATTTATGACGATCGGATTCTTGACCTTTTTTGGACAAAAAAAAACAATAATCGAAGCTTTTCCTTTTTTATCATCGATTCATTTTGTTTCTTTCTGGAACAAAATGCCATTATTCTAAATTTATTTCACGGTTGTTTTTTTTTTGTTATTTCTTTCTTATATTAAGAAAGAAAAACGTCGAAATTGGATTGGAATTCGAACGCCTTTTGTCATCACTCTTAATTTGTTTTCTGTAGAACGAAAGTTTTTTTTTTTATTATTCAAATCGTCGATCGTTTTTTGCATTTGTAAAACAATCGATCGTCATTTGTTTATGTTTTTCACAAAAACCGTCAACTCATGTTTTGTTTTGCAATTTTTTCGATATTACTTTGGCGCCAGAAAAAGACAAAGGACGTCCGAATCCCAATCGAATTTAGACTTTTTCCTTCGCAAAAAAAATAACAAAACAAAAGACGATCGATTGTTTAATAAATGTAAGAGACAAAAATTTTGGTCGGCGATTTCGAAATTAAAAAGAAAACTTTTACGCCGGAGAATAAATTAAGAGTGATGACAGAAGATCTTGGAATTCCAATCGAATTTCGACTTTTTCCTTCGTCAAGAAATAGCAAAACAAAAGACGATCGGTAGCTTAACGTATGCAAGAAACAAAAGTTTCGGTCGACAATTTGAATGTAAAAAAAAATTTTCGTTTTTACCTTAGAGTCACAAAAGAGCGTTCACAAAACATGTTCGAATTTCAATCGAATTTCGACTTTTTCTTTTATAAAAAAAAAATAAAACAAAAGACGATCAATTGTTTAAGTAAAACAACTGTTTAAGTTACTTCATAAAAAAAATAAAACAAAAGACGATCGATTGTTTAACTTTTTTTAACTTTTAATTTTTATGAAGGAAAATTCGATTGGAATTCTAACTTAAGCAATTGCTCAACTTAAACAATCGATCGTCTTTTGTTTTGTTTTATTTTTAAGTTGGAAGACATCTAAATTTGATTGAAATTCTACGTCTTTTGTCGTCACTCACGTAATTTATTTTTTGGCGTAAAAGTGAAAACGAAAGATTTCTTTTTTTAACATTGAAACCGTCAACCAAAATTTGTGTTTCTTGCATTTATTAGACAATTGATTGTCGTTTGTTAATTTTTTGTTGAAGGACAAAAGTCGAAATTCGAGCGTCTTTTGTCATCGCTCTTAATTTATTGTGTAATTCAAAAGTAAAAACAAAAGATTCTTTTACAGAAAATTGTCGATCAAGGCACTTGTTCTTGCATTTGTTAAACAATCAATTGTTTTCTTATTTTTTTTATGAAGAAGAAAGTCGAAATTCGAACGTCTTTTGTCATCGCGCTAAATTTATTTTCTGACGCAAAAATAAAAACGAACTTTTTTTTTTAATATTCAACTCGTCGATGGTTTTTTTATTCTTTGCATTTGTAAAACAATCGATCGTCATTTGTTTACGTTTTTCACAAAAACCATTAACTCATGTTCTCTTTTGCAATTTTTATTTAAAAAAATTAGGCTTTCTCATTTGTTTCTGGTGAAATTTTTAGTGAATTATTTGTCTGTTTCTAGTGACTGTTTAGTGATTATTTAAGTTAAATGTTCAGATTTTTTGCGAATATCTATTGGCAACACTGTTAACGACGTGGACTTTGTTGCTTTTAGACTGTTCACGACTAGGTCATTGAAGAAAAAGTGAATTAGCTTTAATTAAACTGTGGTCCTTTATAATTTTTATAGCTTTCAGCTGTCACAGTTTAATCAAAATTAATCTTCTCCTTTTCTTTCTTCAATGATGTAAAGACAGTTCAATTACTGTTTTTCTTTCTTTGAAGAAAGAAGAAAAAGCGAGGAAGAGATTACTTCCTAAACCGGTAGACGTTTGATGGGTGACAGTTGTAGTTTTCTGATTACAACCAAACGTGACGTAACCTAAAGTGACATTTTTCGTTGATGTAATTCAAGACCTACTTCGTAATGTTATAAAAATGCAGAGGCTTCGTAACCAATTCTTTCTACTTTGTCGAAGAGAGAGAAACATATTCTCGTCATTTAATAGATGGACATCGTATTATTAGTATCAGTTTCAGCCACTAAGTCTTCATCAGGCTTCAAACGTCACAATACGGCCATTGAAGAAAAGGAAAGAAATAATTTGTATTAAACTCTGACAAGTGGAAGCAGGTGTTTTAATTACAAAAAAAAATATTAAAATATAAATTACACATAAATACAATCATGAAAGAAAAAGTGAATTAATTTTAATTAAACTGTTGTCTTTTATAATTTTTATAGTTTTCAGCTGTCACAGTTTAATCAAAATTAATTTTCTCCTTTTCTTTCTTCAATGACAGTAAAGACAGTACGTTGTGTTGTTTTTGTTTCTTTGAAGATAGAAGAGAAAGCGAGAAAGGGATGACTTCCTAAACTGGTTGACGTTTGACGGATGACAGTTGTAGTTTTCTGATTACAACCTAACTTGACGTAACCTAAAGTGACATTTTTCGTTGGTGTAATACAAGACCTACTTCATAATGTTATAAAAAATTCAAAGGCTACTTAATGAACTTTTCAATTGAACACCTGATAATTATTTTTTTTAAAACAATATACACTGACCGGCAAAAAAACCGGTCACCCTAAAATACGTAACAAAACCTGGTTTATTTAATTTAAGATGTATCTTATATCGAAAGACCATTCATTATTGACAAAGAGAAAACATAAAAATTACTCAAGAAAAAGACGAGATTAAACAAAATTAAGTTTAATGTGAAAAAAATAACCAAAACGGCAGTTCGAAAACTGAAAAGAAATGTCTTCAGTTAAATTACAGGTGACGGTTAATAACGCGTATGACCTCCTCTTGCTCGATTGACATCATTTAAACGTCAAGGCATCAAATGTGTCAATGAATTTCGAGGTATTGCCCCAAATTCTTCGTAAAGCACTGCTCTTAAATCTTGCAGTGTTTCTGGCAAAGCCGGGCGACGACGAATGCCTCTTTGAAGTTGATCCCATAAGTGCTCAATGGGATTGAGTGCTCAATGGGATTGCATGCTGGCCAGTTAAGTCTCTGAATTCCGACCTCGTCTAGGAAGTCAGCCACTACTCGTGCCACGTGTGGTCTGGCATTGTCGTGCATTAGAGTGAATCTATCTCGAATAAAGTGCAGCTTCATGCAGAATGTCTTCCACGTATCGATGGGCATTTAAAGCCCCATTTTCCACAAAAAGAAGTTCGAAGAAGAAGTAGCTGCTCACACCATAACAGAGCCACCAGTAAAAGATCGCCTTTCGGAAATGGTGCAGTCTGTGTACCGTTCGCTTGGTCTTCTCCACACTCTTTCGAGACCGTCAGGCGAGCGTAGATAAAAGCGCGATTCATCAGTGAAGAGAACTTTACTCCATTGGTGAGGAGTCCAGTTTGAATGAAGTCGTGCAAATTCCAACCGTGCTCGACGATGTCTTGGTAATAATTCTGGGTCTGTTGCAGGTCTCCGTGACTTTAGGTCTCCTTCTCCTTATTGTCTTCTCACTTACTTCAACTCCACGAGCTGTTTATAGGCGATGTTGAAGTTGAACAGCCGTTGATCTCCGATTCCTCAGTGCGTTGAGCACAACAAAACGGTCATCAACTGCAGTTGTTGCTCTTCTTCTTCCGGATCCTGCTCTCCTAAGTGCAGTTGCCAGTTTCCAAATACCGGTTCCAGGCATCCTGAACGGTGGTACGGGGTATTCCGTAACGTTAGCTACGACCATCTTGAATTAAAGCAACAATACGAGCAACAATGTCAACAGTTAACGGCATTTTTTTTTAATTACGTAGCTTTTTAACTGTCACACTCCATTTTAAAAACAAGGCAAAGAAGCCTCCTTGATTTTAGACAAATAAATCATATTTTTTGGCCGGTTTTTTTGCCGGTTAGTGTACATCAAATGAAGAAGATTTTCGAGGATTTTGAGTGTTAGAGTAGGGAGCTTAAAGGATTTACACATTTAAACGTTTTTCTGGTGTATACTCTTTCCCAAATGAATTCATTCGATTCGCAATAAAACAGGGAACTTTATTGAAGTAGGTCCTTTTTGATTTTAGTGCTTTAATATATTTGGAAGGTAGTATACATAAAATAAAATAAGGCAAGTTCAATCGTTATATCACAACTTAAATTGTGATAGTAAAGCAAATATGAGTAAATAAAGATAATTTCAAATAATCCACTGAAAATTGCAAAATATAAAATTGCATCACACATCACAAGTGAGGTCATGTAGTTGTGGAGAAACCCGAGACGGCGCGATCGAATCAATTCTCTTTCTGTACTCCGGGTACCGCCTTTCATTCGCAATGCTGTGACTGTTGTTCAGTATCGAACGGTCCCGCGAACGTAGTAAACAGATGCTATCAACTATTGATCACGTCCGGTTCTGCCTTGGAAAAGAATATGAGACGTAGTCGCGATGAGTGATCCAAATAAAAAGCAGGCAGCTGCCCGAAAAAGGCCGCCTGACAGCCCATCGCACGGTTCCAAGCGATTGACAGATCGTGTCACATTTTTCGAGAAGGTGTGGACCGGCTCTCAGACCGGCTCCATCGAAGATGATGCCGGTGATGTGGAAGACCTGGAACGGAGATTGGGCGAGAAGGGCATAGAATCTCAAGAACCGAAACAGGTGGTTCATCATCGGGTCGTGAGACCCGATGGTTCGTTCGAGGAGACGGTCTTCCAGACGGTCGAAGAAGGTGACATCGCCTCGGGCTTAAAAACCGTCAAATTTGAAAAAGTCACGATTAGAAAAACCGTCAAGGAAGTAGGGGCGAAAAGTAGAACCCCGTCCGAGGAAAAAATCGTCGAAGATTCTGCCTATCATACTGAATCATATGGCAACGGGCTCTCTCGCTCTAAGTCTTCTAGCGTTACTTCACTGACCGGTAGATTTCCATCTGAGGAGAGCCTAAGTAGAATTTCTTCGAGAGAGCAGTCCCAGTCTAAAGACGAGTGGGATTCGGCTAGCAACAGCAGTAAAATCACTACTTCCTCTTCGGAATGGTACAACGAGTACAGGACGCAGAGTTTCCAACAAAAATACTCCACTAACAGAGATTACTTCAGGAGCAAATCTGAATATGATAACCACATCGCCACCATAAGAGGTCAGAATTTTTTTATAATCATGCCCATTTATTTTTAAACCAAACTTTATCTACCAGAATAATAGCTATAATAAAATTCTAGCATGGAAGTAGTAAATAATCATGAAACAACACGATGATCTACTTGACCTTGAATATAAACAAAAACAACCATGGCTTATGTTTTTTTTCCCCAATAAGAATTCTAATTTGAAAAATCATATAATTTGGAAAAAACCTTTCAGATAAAAGTGTTTGTACCCGAGGCGTAATTAAAAATCAATAACACTTATTGCTTTTTAAGTACAAATACAATTTTGACTGAAATGGTCTATTTTGAAAGTATTGATTTTCGTTAAAATGCCAAAGGTGAATCCTGCAGGACTCATATATAAAAACAACTTACCTATTTAAAACAGGCCGATATTTCGTGGTCAAAAATTAATTCATTAGCAAGAAACCCAGACTTTAGTTAATGATTAACGATGCTATGGAAAACTGCGACGGCTGTAAATCGCATTTGCATATTTGATGTTTTGTGCATATTTTATTACGACATCAGAAACAGTGGTTCTTCTAATTATGTGTGTTTTCTAAATATTAATAAAGGCGTTGCGCAACCAATTTCTTCTAAATGCTGAAACGAGGAGTGGAGTTACTAATTTAAATAAATCGATTGAGTAAAAGATGTTTCATAATATACCCTAGATTGTATCAATAGGAAATTCAGAAAATCAAAAAAAGAAAAACGAAAAGTGTCTAAGATTACGCAATATTAATGTTCATATTTTATTTCGGGCTTAGTGAAAAAGATAAATCAAATTATGAGTGTGGTATTGCAGAAATAATTGATGATGAAAGTGGCAGTCATCAGAAAATATACGTATGCGGGTCATTCGTGCAACCCTATCATTTTTTTTTTATTGCTTCTAAATTTACCACATGAATTAATCAACTTAGGTTGTGCATTAATTTCTATGCGTTTCCAAAATTTTTGCAGCAACCCACGTACAGGCTCTAGACTAGGATTTTTTAAATCTAAATTATTGTTTAGGGAAATTGTTATTGTTTTTGTTATTATACGACTAGAAAAGACGAAGAAGCAGCTCTGGGAATTTGTTTTTAATAATTATACATAATTACAAATATTTAAATGATGAATATAATATGCTTTCGATTGGGTTTCGTGCGATTCGATTTGATTTCGTGCGAATCGATTCGATTTCATGTGCATCGATTCGATTTCGTGCGAATCGATTCGATTTCGTGCGAATCAATTCGATTTCGTGCATATCGATTCGACCCGTCTCCTAACTTTGAAAATACAACTACATTTCGTTCTGACAATAAATAAATAAATAATAAATTTATCTGCATTTAAATAAATAAAGGATATTATAGTAAATTTAAAAATACCGGTTCAATTACTATACGTACTGGCAAAGCTTATGTTTTATCAATTAAGCTTTTGCCAACGACAAATTTCCTGAAAACTTAAAAATTTCTAAGGTAATTTAATTACATATCCAATTTATCCACAATAATTGCTTTGCAACAGACACCTGCGTTTGTTTCTGTAAACGTAAATCTGAATAGAATAAAGGCTTTGCGTTTAAAAGTAACAAAATACAGTTTCTGCATCTTAAAAAAAAAGTTCGGTTCAAATCGGATGATAAATACGTTTCCTAAGGGGATGTTTCCATTCTAAGTAGGTCACACTGTACAGAGTGTCCCAAACCTTTGGAAAAGTCTAAAAACGTCCTTGTATACTGGGTGTTTCATTGAAGATGCATCAAACTTGGTATGCGGGTAGATGTCGGGAAAAGAAAGAAAAGTTTCTTTGTAAAATTTTCTCTGTAATGAATAAATTTAGAGAAAATCGTTGCATATTTTTAAGATGGACTTTAAATGAGAATGAACGGATTATTACTCATTCACATACGAAGATTCGACAAATTTTATTTTAATAACAATTTGTAATGGGCGACAACATACATACTAAATTCATAATTTTGCATAGCCCCGCATTTGTAATTTGTTATTAAATTAAATAAGTTTAAATATCTACGCGATTTCACATCGCTGCTGCATTCGACGTGTGGCAAAGTTGAATACACCGAGGTTTCGGTCAAGGTCAAAATAAAATCTAGTCTGTTTACGGATTTATTACCCCCCTGCAGCTGTGTGCCACTCATGAATGCAATTTAGATCGCCGGTTTTGTTTCACGATTCCGCGCGCTACAGTATTTCAAATTATGCAAATTTCAACTTGCTTCGATTAAAATTTTTTATTAAGATATTTTGCTTGATAATGTCAGAAACATGTCCCTCAAGTTTGATGCATCTTCAATGAAACAGCCTGTATATATTTCATGAAAAAATTTTTTCGTTTATTTTCGTAAACAAAAAAGTAAGAAATGCATTTCATTGTTACTTTGTTTCTTCCTGCATGAAAAAAAATCGACGATTTTCAGCCGGGAAGCCTTTAAAAACCAAATAAATCAAGGTTTCGTTTGTTTCTTTACATTATTTTATTCCTTGTTTCTTTTTCTAAGTAAGAAAATAACAAAAATGAAGAATCGACTATTTCCGGCACAAAGCTCTTGAAAATCAAACTTTTCTTTGTTTCTTGACATTTCATTGTTTCTTCCTGCTAGAAAAAAAAATCCACCATTTACGACCGGGGTGCCTTTAAAAACCAAAGAAATCAAGCTTTCATTTGTTTCTATGCATTTTTTTATTTTTCGTTTCTTCTTTTAAAGCAAAACGAAGTATTGACGATTTCCGACGCGAAACTTTTCGAAAATCAAATTTTCAATTGTTTCTTAGCATTTCCTTTCTTTTTCGTTTCGCAAAATGAAGAATCGACGATTTTCGGCGCAAAGCCTTTCGAAAATCAAATTCTTCATTATTTCTTTGCATTTAATTTTTTTGTTTCGTTCTATAACTAAAAAAAAACGACGATTTACAATGAAAAGCTTTTTAATATCAAATCAAGCCTTCAGTTGTTTCCTTTGTATTTCATTATCTTTTGTTTCTTCCAGCAAAAAAATTAAAAAAACGACGATTTCCGGCAGGGGAGACTTTAAATAATATAATAAATCAAACTTTCATTTGTTTCTATGCATTTTTTTATTTCTCGTTAGAATAGACGATTTCCAACGCGAAGCTTTTCGAAAATCAAATTTTCAATTGTTTCTTAGCATTTCCTTTTTTTTTTCATTTCGCAAAATGAAGAATCGACGATTTCCGGCGCGAAGCTTTTTTAATTGTTTCTTAGCATTTCCTTTTTTTTTTCGTTTCGCAAAATCGACGATTTCCGGCACGAAGCTTTTCGAAAATCAAATTTTCCATTATTTCTTTGCATTTAATTTTTTTGTTTCGTTCTATAACTAAAAAAATCGACGATGAGAAGTTTCAAATCAAACTTTCATTTGTTTCCTTTGTTTTTCATTATCTTTTGTTTCTTCCTGCAAGGAATAAAAAACGACGATTTCTGGCCGGAGAGGCTTTAAAAATCAAACAAATCAAGCTTTCATTTGTTTCTATGCATTTAGTCATTTCTTGTTTCTTCTTTTAAGCAAAATGAAGCATCGACGATTTCCGGCGCGAAGCTTTTTGAAAATCAAATTTTCCATTGTTTCTTAGCGTTGCCTTTTTTTTCGTTTCGTTCTGTAAGCAAGAAAGTCGATGATTTCCAATAGCAAACTCTTTAATATCAAATTAATATCAAATCAAGCTTTCATTTATTTCCTTGTATTTCATTATCTTTTGTTTCTTCCTGTAAGAAACAACAAAAAAATGGCGATTTCCGGTCGGGGAGCCTTTAAAAATCAAATAAATCAAGCTTTCATTTGTTTTTATGCATTTTTTGTTTCTTATTTCCTCTTTCAAGCAAAATGAAGAATTGACGTTTTCTGCTGCAAAGCTTTTCGAAAATCAAATTTTCCATTGTTTCTTAGCATTTCTTTTTTTCGTTTTGTTTTTCGTTTAAATTGTGTGTAAGTTTCCATTTCGTATATAAAATTATTTCCAACTATACAGAGTTTTTTTATTTACGAGTTCAGGTCTGACTTATAATTTTGTAAATGGAACACTATATATTTTAATGCTGTTTTCGTTAGTCCTTGAAGAGCTTATGAAAACGATATTGACTTATTTTGAGTATTTACTGAGTTATTTTAAGTTTTCTGCAAAATTTAGGTCATATTAGATTGATTGACAAATTGTCTTGATATGACGACGTTCAATTTTGGATTAAAATATTTCTACACGTCCGTACGTTTAAAATATTCAATATTTTTAAAAATCGAGCGACTGGCAACAGTACGATTATGTTCGCGAATTGTAACATAACATAATAAGCCTTTCTAGTAGCTTTCCAATATTATCACATTTTATAGGCTTAAGATTCATAAGTTGTGAGTTATTATCATTTCTCGATAATCGACTTACAGAAATCGCTGCAAAATATTTTCATTCGTTTCAGGAATATTTTATCTGCTATATATCATTCGAGAGGTTTATACAGACAGTTTATTTTTGTTCAAATTAGCAATTCATTTATTATTGCCTTAGTGGCTAAAATAAAAATGCAGAATAAATTCAGGAACTGTACGATTTTCGCTAGACAAAGTGAGTTTTATCAGTCGTCACATTATAAATGAAGGAAATGAATTTTATGTGTTATTGCTGAAAACTCTCGTGGAAGTAATCGGGAAATATTTACAAGGGCGGAAATCGTTAAGTCTTTGGTAAATCGCATTACGCATCAAGAATATGTAAGAACACTAATTTTCAAGCTAAAATCAAATGCTCTAGGACTAGATGGTATTTCTGCCAAAATGTTAACCTTTTCTAAATAAATCCACTCACACATATAATAAATTACTTTCTCGAATGTGGAAATTTGGAAAAACCTCTATAGTTGTGCCTGTCCCCAAAAAGAATCGACCTGCAAAATTCTCAGATCTTCGCCCAATTAGTTTGCTGTGCGTTCCCTCAAAAATTGCTGAAGCTGGTGTCCAACACTTATGTGTTGATAATCGAGGTCTTACTAGAGATTCAGGAAACGTCTCCGGCACTTCTTAACGAAATGGATGACCTACTTCGAAATCAAGATGATACAGGAGCTTCCATCCTAACATCACTTGACATGCCTAAGGCCTTTGACTCAGAGAAACTCCGTTAAGTAAATTAAAATATTAGGGAATATCAGGGATTGCGCTGAAATGGTTTACTTCGTACATGACCGATAGAAAGCAATTGTACGAAAATACAGGGCATGGATCACTCAACCATTAAACCGATCATTGCCGGTGTACCACAAGGGTCCGTATTGGGGCCTCTGCTATTTAGCATCTTCACTGCAGATCTACCACTGCAAGTAGCTTATTGTAAATTACACACAGGAGTGAATTTCTCTGATATCACAACAACCTTCGACAATAACGGGTCTACCAATAAGAATTTTGTTTTCTAATAGGTTTGAAATAGGTTATGTTGAGAGTTCTGTCATTCAGTTTTTTGACATATGTACAGCAGAAGGTTTACCATTTGTTATAATGGCTTCAATTTCGCTCGAAAATCGCATTAAAATAATTCAAATCTATTATAAAAATGGTGGATACGTGAAAACCACATTTCGTAAAATTCGCGATATTTTTGGTCGTACTGATCGTCCTTCTGAGACTGCAATTGCGAATTTAGTGCGAAAATTTGAGTCCACCAGTTCAGTAGCAAACGTAACCACAACAACACGAGCTCGTGGAGGCCGCTCAACCGAAAATATTGCTGCAGTAAGTGACAGTGTTGCAGAAGACCCAAATTTATCAGTTTCACGACGCAGTCAACAATTGGACCTATCCACAATGACCACATGGCGAATTTTGAGAAAAAATTTGGCCCTAAAGCCTTATAAGGTCCAACTGGTGCAAGAATTAAAGCCAGCAGATCATTTTCAACGTCGTGCATTTGCTGATTGGATCATTGAACATGGTGCTGGTTTTTCTGAAAAAATAATCTTTTCGGACGAAGCTCATTTTCACTTAAATGGGTACGTCAACAAGCAAAATTGTCGGATTTGGGCTTCTGAAAATCCAAGAACAGCTATTGAACATCCATTACATTCATCTCGTGTCACTGTATGGTGCGCTTTGTGGGTAAAAGGCATCATTGGTCCATATTTTTTCGAAAATGAGGATGGTGCTACCGTTACTGTCAATGGAGTGCGCTATAGAGACACGTTAACCAATTTTTTATGGCCTATTTTGGATGATATGGATGTGGAAGACTTGTGGTTTCAACAGGACGGAGCTACGTGTCACACAGCCCAAGAAACAACGATTTATTGAAAACCAAATTTAATGGACGTCTAATTTCGCGAAGAGGTGATGTCAACTGGCCACCACGAAGCTGTGATTTAACGCCACTGGACTTCTTCTTGTGGGGCTATGTGAAAGATAATGTTTACGAGAATAATCCGCAAACAATTCAAGAGCTCAAAACCAATATCGAAGACGTCATCCATGAAATAGAACCACAATTATGCAGAAATGTGCTCGAAAATTTTGTTAAGAGGATCGACGTCTGCAAACGTAGTCGTGGTGGACATTTGCCTGATATTGTTTTTCATTCATAAATGGTAAAGTCTCTACAACATATGTCGATAAAGAATTACAGAATTTTCCTACAAAATGTGTGTTTCTTTTGAAATTTAAAAACAAAGTTCTTATTGGTAGACCCTGTATTAATTACGACTTGGAACACATAAATGCCAGGTTTTATATATGGACACTAAAAATAAAGTGAGCTCTCTGGACATACTGTTGTGATTAACAGTATGCCATTAACAGGCACAAAATCTGGGAATCATCTTCGATTCTCATCAGCGAATTAATGAACATGTCAACGAAATGTCAATCAGTTTAGATAAAACTAAAAACGCTATATCAGTTTAAAGGTTTACTGCCTGGTGCAGACGAAGAAGGATAGTAGTTAGTTTGTGGACCTCGTTTTACTGTTGAAAACAAACCGCCAGCAAATACAGTTGCGCTTGCTTTATTACGAACAAGGCAAGATATGGAAATCACATCATTCCTCAACTTCGTGTGCTCAAATCTTTGAAATTAAATGAGAGACGACAATTACTCCTTCCCATATCTGCCAACACACATTGTGAACCAGATTTCCATTGAAGAAAAACTTAAAGTAGTTACTGTTGTACAATCAGCTCGCAAATATAGACATTTCCAAATTTTGACTTTTCAATATAATTTTATACCTAATTGCGAAGGTAGATATTAAAATTATGTTGCATGTTATCTACCTTTTGTAATAAGTGCATTGTAATTATATTATAATTTGCCTTACAATAAATATATTATTATTATTATTAAATACAAATATTATCCCTACCATACTTCTATGTATATAAGAATAATTTTAAAAAGCGCATGACAAAAGGCAAAATAAATTTAGAACCGATTTGGTTACGTTACCTTCTGTTTAGTGACTTTCAAAGGTAACGGTCTTGTAAATCGCCATAACCTGCACAGAGTTAATAAATTAGTGCCCATATTTTATTGATGGCATGAGAAAATTTTCTGAAAGGACTGCCAGTTTTGTTAGAGAATTTAATCTAGGAATAGGATTTAGTAGTGCTTTGAATTGGCCTTCACCCACCAGATGTAGCATCTCTGGACTTCTTCCTATGAGGATTTGTAAAGGAATAAGCAAGAGCAGATGCACCCACAACACGCGAAGACATGAAACTACGTATACAGCAAAAGCTGAATTTATTGAGAATAAGAAAATCTAGTATACCGTCAAAAACAGAACGTACAGTATTATTTAGAGCAGCAACTATTTATCTGTCATTTGAAGTTTAGTTGTTGAAGTTACATTCGTTAGAACCCAAGTTACTATTTTTTTAAATTGATATTACAAGTAAAAAAATGGAATTAACCAGAGAACATTTTCAAATCATGATTTCTTATGATTGTAAAAAAGGTACTCGGGTACCCGATTTCTTCTTTACTTTCCTACTTCTACCCTGGTAATAACGGGTGCCTGGATAAAAGTGATACCAGGGTAGCATGTACACGGGCAGTACTCGGGTACTTGGGTACCTCATGTGTAACCTAGTACTTATGTCTAGAATTATGTAGCGAAAATCAAATTTATTTTAGTCGCTGAACCAATAACGAATGAATTGCTTTTTTCTTTATAATTTTGTTAATGCGATTCAGGGAAGACTTAACGATTTCCGTCCTTGTAAATACTTCTTGATTACTTTTACGAGAGTTTTCTTGTATCTAACACCAATACACATAAAATTCATTTTCTTCGATTATAGTGTGACGACTGGAAAATCTCAATTTACAGAAGTATTGGTGACATATATTTCTAACACACGGTATTTTTGGTGATCAATGAAAACCATAAAGTTGAAAGGCGAGAGAACAATCAAAACTTAAATCTTAAACAGAATTGACAAATGTAATTTTGAAATGTCATCAATTGTCGTATCTCAGGCATGTACTTTATATCTAGAGGCTTGGGACACCTGCATATACTGGGTGTTTCATTGAAGTCGCATCAAACTTGGTATGCGGGTAAATGTCGGGAAAAGAAAGAAAAGTTTCTTTGTAAAATTTTCTCTGTAATGAATAAATTTAGAGAAAATCGAAGGGAAAGCAAAGTCGCATATTTTTAGGATGGACTTTAAATGAGAAAGAATGGATTGTTATTCATTTACATACGAAATCGATTTATTGGTTAATTGTCTCCAGAATGTCGGCAAAACACATTTAAAACATCATGGTTGTTGGCAATCAATAAAAATAATAATTAGTCGTTTATTTTCTGTTCTCCATTTAATACGAATTTCCTAATTGTTAGTTGAAGAATTTTAGGATTGTTCAAACATTTAGTAGTTTGCACTTATTTACGAATTTATTATTCACATCCACCGTTTCATGAAATCGTTCGCAGAAATTTAGCGCTTAAGTACCTGGTTTTACCCAAAACATTTCGTTCGCCGTACTACCCCAATTAAGGACTTTATGGTATTAGATTTAAATACTTTAATAATTAATAATTTAGTATTAAATTAAATAAGTTTAAATAACCACGCGATTTCACATCGCTGCTGCATTCGACGTGTGGCAAAGTTCAATACACCGAGCTTTCGTTCAAGAGCAAAATAAAATCTAGTCATAAAGTTCTTCGCTGCAGCTGTGTGCCATTCATAAATACGATTTAGATCGCCGCCTTTGTTTCACGATTCCAAAAAACATCGATTCCAAATTATGCAAATTTCAACTTGCTCCGATTAAATTTTTTTATTAAGATATTTTGTTTGAAGTAATGTTAGAAACGAGTCCCTCAAGTTTGATGCATCTTCAATGAAACATGCTGTACATACTTACATGCAAACAATCCAAAAGTACGGGATACTTAAAATTTATTAAAAATGCACCAAATTTATTAACTTAAATGGAATTTCTTGTTCAGTATTTCTCTGTAATCTCTTGATAGATTTGACAGAGCTATCCTTATTTGATTCGAAATATTGTTCTGCGAAAGAGAACAAATTAAGTTACGAATGTTATTAAAACAGTAAACAGATGTAGGTCACAGAACGCAATCTTTCATGCGAAATACTGCAATCGTAAATCCATTAATCGATAAGTAAGATAAGGAAGGTGTACACACGACAGTTAAAACTTCAAATGTCTGTATGTTGCCTGTATAAAAATATAAATTTTGTTTAAGTCGTCAACAGATAATAAGCTCAAAAATTGCACAAATCTCAACGTTTCGCTATCGAAGCCATCGAATAATAGCGAAACGTTGAGATTTGTGCAACTTCTAAGCTATCCGTTCAGTAATTATAAAGAAATTGTTTTAGAAATGTAAGCTTTTTGCAAAGTTTTATTTTCTTAATTCAAGACTTACATACTCGTATATGTATATTATATTAAATTATAGCCGAGTTTCATTGTTGATTATAAAAATGTCGATCTATTTTTTTCTCTTTTTCGACGGTTAGTAATGATTATGTGGTTCAAAGGACATGTCCAGAGAAGCGATAACCTTACAAACTTAAAATAATTTTTCATCTTAAACCTAAGTGCAATTTTCATTTTTTTTTATTATGTTTATGTTTTAATTTAAAAAGCTAATAATAACGAAGTTAATTGTGACGGTAAGTGCGAAACATTGACCTCGCATAAGTGACACAAACGAAGTAGGTTAACATGTTTACTATGTTGAGCTCACATAATTTTCGAATTTTTACGGAGTTATTTTTTAATCTACTTACATACGACAAGAGCCAACCTACGTTATTAAAATGAAAATATTGGAAAACAGCTATTAAAGTGTCCGCATTACTGAAGTGACTGCATTATTGAAATCACTGCTTATAATAGCCTACGAAGTACAGATGTTTTTTTTTTAATAGGCAGTTCATTGAATGTTACAAATTCCATTTAATAATTCGAATTTATATTTAAGAGTCTTATCTTGAGAATGACAAATTTATTCAGTGATGCATTTAACAACGAAGGACTTGAAATAAGCCATTATGATTTTTATCTTGGATAATTAGATAAAGAAAGTATTGATAAAAATATTTCTGTGTAACTTAATCGAACGCCAGTAAATTGCGTATTGAATTCAATTTATATAAGAGGATTGCGTCTCGACGAAACAGTTATTGATCATAGGATCACGGAATAACTAGAAGCGCATTTCGACCCAATTCTATACCTACACGAGTTTTGTTTACGCATTCCAAGGTCCCTATATCCCTGAAGGATCATTGAAATGAAAAAAAGGTAGCTAATTTTACTCGAGGGAGTTAAGGTCAAAAGAATTAGAAAATTGCTAGCGTGAGAGTTTGCAACCATACTGTAGTTACAATTGTTTGAATTTTCAAGGCGGAGGCTCAGCGACATAATTTACGCTTAGTAAAAATAATTTATGTCCTGTTCAGTGCATTTCAAATATGTTAGCGTTTATTATCGATATCGTTAAATTACAGAGGAAAGGCCTTTTTGCATAGAATGCGCTTTCTAATAGCAATAATGATAAATGCAAATTGTGGGGTCAGCATCGCCTTAGCGTTTGTCTGGTCTTGTCGACGGACGGGGCGTAGGAGACCGTGGCATTATAATCTGCAGACATTTAACAGCCAAGCCGGTTTTTGAATATCATTCTCCGCCACTCATAGTGCTTATTTAGTATAGGTGGAATTCATTGTAGCCTCATTTTTAGAAAGCACTTCGGCATCAAAGTCATTGTCTTTGTGCATCGACAATGGTTGCCAAGGCACGTTCTCTTACGCTTGTATTTACATGAAAAAGATGCAGCTCTACTTCGGCGAGCTTCAAGACGCAATAACTAATATAATAGAAAGGTTATTCATAAAGTATATAATCTAAAATATTTTAATAACCAGTCATTATGTGTCATTAACTCAGAAAGTTGGTTTAAACGTAATTGATAACTCGTTTAACAATTTTGACTTTGGTTCGAAGGACCAAAGGTGATCTTAGAATATTAAGAATGGACATTCCGTATCCTATAGTATTTTATCATCTTTGCAGATTATATTTATTTATTTATATCCTAAGTGGATGTCGCTACTATGGTGGTATGTCTTTTTCTGAGAAGAATTGCCCATCTCAACTCTATTTTGGATTTGATACGCTCGAAGCTTTCCAATTTGGCAAGAAGATGTTTGGTAGATCACCGATTATCCCATAATATTAAGGATGGGCCTCCTGTTATGCTTTAAATCCTGTATTGATGATTGTAGAAATGCATTGTTTGCCTTTTATACAGTTTGTCTCTATGCCTGCTTCCCATCTTGTAATTTCTTCAACATTTTACTGAAAATGCTGCTAGCCTCTTTCCTTTGAACTCTAACATCCGTAATAAATCTTTCAACTTTATGCAGTATGTTCCTAGCCTCATTCCAGTAGTTTTATTCGCCATGGCTTACTCTTTTTCGTTGGTTGTAATAATTTAGGATTTCGTTTGGTGTCTCCAAGATATTTTCTTTTTACATTTTCCGGTTCCTGTAATTTAACTTTCCTGTGATATAATATAATTTTTTTAATGTGTCATCTGATACTCTACTTCCTTCTCCTTTTTCTTTCAGTAAACAGTCGATTGTTATGAACTTACGCAAAGAAAATATAACAAAAAAGATGCCAAACAAATTCATAAATAAAAATAATCAATAGTAATTACAATTGTTTATAAATAATTAGACACGCCGTGATCAGTTCAATATTTTTTTTACTGTTAAATCTGAGAATTAAATAAATAGTTGCGTTATCTTATCAACTGTGTTTGAAGTTCGTACGTACGTACACGTGTATTTTTAAAGTGCTAATGCTTTCACAGAATCGCACTTCTTCATCGAAGTTAAATATTGGCCCAGGTTCACAGGAAACATTATCTACCCTTCTCCCCCATTGTATACAAAGTCTTCAGAAATATAATACGTTGCGTGAAATCCTACAAAATATCTCTACTATTACAGACAGCTTTGCACGAAAACAAATAAGAATAAGAAATAGATAAAAATCAATAGATTATAACTACGTACACTGTGTAAATGCACAAAATAATTAAATTATTATCTAAAACATTAAAAAAAACATTAACCAAAGTCTAGAAACAAAGATCAAAAAGTAAAATTACTTTCTTAACTAAGAAGGACTATGAAACTCAAAGGTAGAGTCTGTAATTAATTTAAGTCGTATTCATTTTGTATTGTTTTGAAATAATTGTTTGATTGACGCTATTGACAAGCTATTCAGGGCATACTTTGATTTCTTCCTTCTATTGCTCCCTATCTTCGACTTCCTCTTCCCAACTCTATATCCTTTTCTCTTGCAGAACTCCCTCCAACGTTTCCTTGGTAGCCCTTTCTTAGAGAGTAGAGTCTTTAACTAGTTTATAAGCGCAATAATTTTGTATTGTTTTGAAATAATTGATTGATTGACGCTACTGACAAGCCATTCAGGTTATACCTTGATTACTTCTTTTCTTGCTCCCTTTCTCTTCCCAATTCAAGTTCTCCCCTTACAGATCTCCTTCCAACGTTTCCTTGGTATCTCTTTCTTTCTCTTGCCGTGCGGCTAAGGTAGACTCTTTAATTAGTTTACAGTCGTAATCATTGAATGACGCTATTGATAAGCCATTCAAGTCACACCTTGATTACTTCTTTCCATTGCTCCTTACCTCTGGCTTTTTCTTCCCAACTCTTCCCTTGCAGATCTCCCTCTAACTTTTCCTTGGTATCCCTTTCTTTCTTTTGCCGTTCGGTAAAGGTAGTATCTGTAATTAGGTTGTAGCCGTAATCATGTTGTTTTGCTTTGAAATAATTAATTGATTGACGCTATTGGCAAGCTATTCAGCACCAAGCCTTGATTACTTCTTTTAATTGCTCCCTAACTCCGACTTTCTCTTCCCAACTCAAGTTCCTCTTCCCTTACAGATCTCCCTCCAACGTTTCCTTGGTATATCTTCTATATATAGAGTCTTCAATTGGTTTACAGCCTTAATCATTTTGTATTGGTCTGAAATAATTGATTGATTGACGCTATTGACACGCCTTTCAGACTACACCTTGATTACTTCTTTCTATAGCTCCTTATCTCTGGATTTCTCTTCCCAACTTTTCTCTTGCAGACCTCCCACTAAGTTTTCCTTGGTATCTTTTTCTTTCTCTTGCTGTTCGACAAAGGTAGAGTCTGTAATTAGGTTGTAGCCGTAATCATTTCGTTTTGCTTTGAAATAATTGATTGATTGACGCTATTAACAAGCTATTCAGCACCATGCCTTGATTACTTCTTTTAATAGCTCCCTGACTCCGGCTTTCTCTTCCCAACTCAAATTCCTCTTCCCTTACAGATCTCCCTCCAACGTTTCCTTGGTATATTTTTCTTTCTCTTGCCGTTTGGTAAAGATAGAGTTTTCAATTAGTTTACAGCTCTAATCATTTTGTGTTGGTCTGAAATAATTGATTGATTGACGCTATTGACAAGCCATTCAGACCACACCTTCATTACTTCTTTCCATTGCTCCTTGATTACTTCTCTTCATTGGTCCCTATCTCTGGCTTTCTCTTCCCAACTCTTCTCTTGCAGATCTCCCTCTGACTTTTCCTTGGTATCCCTTTCTTTCTCTTGGTATCCCTTTCTTTCTTTTGTCGTCTATCAAAGTTAGAGCCTGTAATTAGCTACAATCTAATAATTTTGTATTGCTTCGAAATAATTAATTGATTGACGCTATCTTGATAACTTCATTCCCTATCTCTGGGTTTCTCTTTCGAATTCAAGATCGCCTTATCTTGTAGATCTCTCTCCACCGTTTCATTGTTGGTATTTGCCGTCCGGCAGAGGTAGAGTCTGAAGTTAGTTTACAGACGTAATCATTTTGTATTGTTGTGAAATAATTGATCGATTGATGCTCTTGACAAGCTATTTAAGGCTATACCTTGATTACTTCTTGCCCCTATTTCTGGCTTCTTTCCCCTAGCTCTGGCGTTCTCTTCCCAAGTCAAGATCGTCTTTTTTTGCAGATCTCCCTCCACCGTTTCTTTGGTATCCTTACTTATCCTTATCCTTGTATTGCTTTGAAATAATTGATCAAATTACGCTATTGACAAACCATTTAGGACCATACCTTGATTACTTCTTTCTTCTATCTCTGGCTTCTTTCTCGTAGTTCTGGCTTTGTCTTCCCAACTCAAGATCCTCTTCTCTTGCAGAACTCCCTCCAACGTCTTCTTTGTATCCATTTCTTTCTCTTGCAGTCTGGCAAAGGTAGAGTTTGTAATTAGTTTATAGTCGTAATCATTTTGTATTACTTTGAAATAATTGATTAATTGATGCTATCGACGAGCTATTCAGATCCTCTTCTCTTGCAGATCCACCAGCACCATCTCCCACCATCTTTTCCTTGGTACCCTTTCTTAGAGAGTAGAGACTTTAACTAGTTTACAGTCATAATCATTTTGTTTTGCTCTGAAATAATTGAGTAATTGACGCAATTGACAAGCCTTTCAGGCCATACCTTGATTACTTCTTTCCATTGTTCCCTATCGTTGGCTTTCTCTCCCCAACTTAAGATCATCTTCTCTTACAGATCTCCCTCCAACGTCTCCTTGGTATCCCTTTCTTTCTCTTACCGTCTGGCAAAGGTAGAGTCTGTAATTAGTTTATAGTCGTAATTATTTTGTATTGCTTTGAAATAATTGATTAATTGACCTTATTGACACGCCATTCAGGCCATAACTTGATTACTTCTTTCCATTGTTCCCTATCGTTGGCTTTCTCTCCCCAACTCAAGATCATCTTCTCTTAGAGATCTCCCTCCAACGTCTCCTTGGTATCCCTTTCTTTCCCTTCCTGTCTGGCAAAGGTAGAGTCTGTAATTAGTTTATAGTCGTAGTCATTGTGTATTGCTTTGAAATAACTGATTGATTGATGCTATTGACGAGCTATTCAGATCCTCTTCTCTTGCAGATCCACCAGCACCATCTCCCACCATCTTTTCCTTGGTATCCCTTTCTTAGAGAGTAGAGTCTTTAACTAGTTTACAGTCGTAATCATTTTGTTTTGCTCTGAAATAATTGAGTAATTGACGCTATTGACAAGCCTTTCAGGCCATACCTTGATTACTTCTTTCCATTGTTCCCTATCGTTGGCTTTCTCTCCCCAACTTAAGATCATCTTCTCTTACAGATCTCCCTCCAACGTCTCCTTGGTATCCCTTTCTTTCTCTTGCCGTCTGGCAAAGGTAGAGTCTGTAATTAGTTTATAGTCGTAATTATTTTGTATTGCTTTGAAATAATTGATTAATTGACCTTATTGACACGCCATTCAGGCCATAACTTGATTACTTCTTTCCATTGTTCCCTATCGTTGGCTTTCTCTCCCCAACTCAAGATCATCTTCTCTTAGAGATCTCCCTCCAACGTCTCCTTGGTATCCCTTTCTTTCCCTTCCTGTCTGGCAAATGTAGAGTCTGTAATTAGTTTACAGACGTAATCATTTTGTATTGCTTTGAAATAATCATTGATTGACACTATTGACAAGCCATTCAGATCCTCTTTTCTTGCAGATCCACCAGCACCATCTTTTCCTTGGCATTCATTTCTTTCTCAATGCCACGTGGCTGTTTCTATGCTATTTTCTTAACTATTCTATCTTCCTTCCACCTCTGTAGATGTGTCCAACATTGCAATCTCTTTGCTCTAATCACCTCTGTAATCTTCGCCTCCCGTAATATTCCATGTATTTCTTCATTAGTCCTTCTTTCATTTCCATCATCCGTCTTTTTCCTTTCCAATATTCTTCCCAAATCTTTCTTGAGATATTTTATTCCTGATCCGCGTTTGGCACATGTATAAAGCAGGTGGCCAAATTACTGTCTTGTAAAGTCTGAGCTTTAAACTTCTTGATTTTTAAAAGTGCACTAACGCATCTATTTTCTTTCATCAGTCTCGTGTCCATTTCCTTTTCTTTCTCGCACTGATTTGTTATTAGTGCTCCTAGATAGACCTCTTCAAGTTCCATTTTCTTTCCACGTCTGACTAGGTCCATATTGTTCTTTAGTGTAGGTGGCCATATTCTCTTGCTTTGATAATTTTTCAGTACCATTTGTTGTTTTTTTGCCCCTTTAGTAGCTCTTTTTCACATCGTCCTATGAAAACCATATCATCCGCCATAAGCTTTCAAATAATAGTGTGTGTTATATTAAAAGAAGCCGAATTTGACGAACATAAAAAGAACAGTTAAAAGTTTGTTCGAAATCTTTTGTTATTTTTATGAAGTTAATAAAACGATATTTTACATTCCCGTTCGCATATCAGTTCTTAAAATGTTCACGTCTTTGAAAAATTACGCTTAGAAACGTATTGTTATTAGCGTCAGACTTGAATGAAAACATACCATAAACAAGTTAGCCAAGCTTATTTAATTATATAGATATCCGTGGGATTTCCCTTTGATTAAAGTTGCGCTGTCCATATTAAACAATAGCGATTACGCTAACGGTTTAGCTGCAGAATGCACAAGTACTGTACACTGTACACTGTAATTATTATAACCGACATTCCTTCCCAGTTTTGCTTCAATATTGACTTAAAATTCATAGCTATTTTTATCTTGTTGGGTTGAACGGTAAGCGAAGCTGTAATTAAAACTTATTTTTCTTGGTTGTTTATTGATTTTTTTCTGCATATATATCTTTATGACTTTTTTGTTTGTGAATTATAAATTTCTGTTTGTAATTTATAAATACAATTCGTTTACATGTTACCCTCGAATTAGAAATAAAACATGCTACTTTCAAGTAAAGTAAATTCACTAGGAATAAACAAAATTGCTAACTTTCAATATTAGTTCAAATGATTGACAGGAGTTTTTGTTTTTAAACACCACTTAAACATGCCTGAACGTTTCTTTCTTGCTTCTTTTAAGAAAGGAAGGACTTCGTTCATCAATCATCAAACGTCTCATCAAATAATGTATCAAACATCGCATCAATCACCGTATCAAATATCACAACACGTTCCCCCCCGAGATACGTCGATACAATTCTCGTGATTTAGTTTAATTTATTTAAGAATTCCCGATGTTTATCGTCGTCTCCTTAATAATATTTGGATAGATAAATAAAAAGTTCAAGTTGCGTGGCAAACAAATGATACGGACGTCTCCGCTTTATTCATCTGAAAATAAGGTCAAAGATTATGCGCGAAGTTTACGAAGATATATTTATTATTTATGTAGTTCGTATTGACATAACATAGAATGACGAGATTTTTAATTGAATGCAGTAAAAACTAGGTTCGAAACAGAATGAATGTCGCCAGTTGTAAAAATTGCTGGGAATGCCTAATGAAGTATGTGCAAACAAAAAATAAATATCTACTTGTGATTTAAAATAAAATATTATAATTAATAAGTAATTACAATCGACTTTACATGCTTGGAGCACATTTGATCAGCACGTGAGCATTATGTGAGGTATACATAATTTTTTTTGTACTGTTGAAGAAATAACAAATAACGTTTTATATAAATTTAAAATATCTTTGTTTTCACGTGTAAAAGTAAATGCATACAAGTTACTATACAGATCATTTAAGAATTGCACGATTTAATAATTCTAGTGATGTGGTAGCTACAAATGTACAGGGTTTTCGACAATGTTTGAGTCCCACGTGATCATTCATACCCAAATTAGGCAACCAAACTTACACTTATGGCGATAATTAAAATAAAATGCCACAACTACAAAAATACGATAATCAGCGACGAAACGGAATTTAAATTTCTTTCTCAGCCTATTTGTATACGAGAACATACAACAATTAAAACTAACTGCGAAATTATGGTAGCAGAAGACTGAAAGCTGACCATGATACTGCCACCATTTTGGCTCCTAAAGGCTAATATGTTTAGCTCTAACCTATTGCGGTACTCTATTCCCCGACACGTAAGTGCTCATTGCAAATGAAAATTATTTAAATTTATTATTTGTCTTGTAAATGTTATCAACATAGAACATAGAGCGATATTTCAAACGCTTCATAAATTGTCCGAATTTATTTGATTTTAGAAAATAAAATGTTGCACGTTAGCTGGACACTCAGTTGAAAGAGGCAGAAATTATTCTCGAATAACTGTTACGAGCTTAATTGAATCTCATCAACTGTCAAAAAGATGTTTGTTCACAATTTATAAGACCACAGCTAGCGTTGCCTTGTGAAAAATACAGCTGGCAACAGCGTCCTAGTTAGAAATTAACTTCGTATCATTCGAGAACATTTTTATAAATAATAAATAACAAAGTGCAATTATTATTATGTCAAGAATGTACGAATATAAATATAAATAATATACAAAATACTTTGACATGAAGCTTCAAATATAACTTATATTTCGATAATGGGAATACAGGGGACTTACGTTTTATACCAACATAACACAACAGGTGGTCTTTTATGAAGAAGATATATGTATATATAACAATAAGAATTGATTAATGAACTGAAAATTTAACCAAAACTGAACTCCCACACAGAGTTACAACTAATTAAAGGGTCAAATTAAGAATTGAAAATTCTTAATTTCGACAATCTTGAATATTTTGTTTATTTTTTTAAAATTTAAGATAAATAATCACAAAATTCGGTAACGTTAGATATATTAGATTCAAAGGACAATCTAATACAGTCAGGAGTAATAGGTCAGGATTAACAGTTTCCCAAATACGATTGTCAACTGTTTTTTTTTCTCCTACTGTTACGAAAATAAATTCTGAACGCGACGATATGTTTTTGTTTTAAAACAATATATTACATTACCAAGAAATATTTTCAGAAAATTTTTAATCTAGCAGATGGGTTCTTAAAAATATTAACAACTATAATTATTATTAAATTAACAAGGCTTATTAAAAATTAGCATGTACGAGAGGAGATTTTTATGTAATCTACCAAGACATGGAAGAAAAGACCTTGAGCAATATAAAACAAATATATGTCCTTCAACATCTATACACTTATTCCAACGTTTCTGCATGTAACGAAATCCCTTCATAAAAAATTGTTTCAGTAACTCTTCAAAATATTTATTAACAGCGGTTCTTAAATCATCATCAGGAGAAAATCTCTATCCTTGTAATTATTTTTTCAACTTAGGGTCAAAATAATAAACCCAGAGAGCTAGATCTGGACTGTAGGATGGACGTGTCAACTCCTGGAAACCACATTCCTCGATAACTTGTCGAAACGTTTGTGCCTTATGTACCCTGTACCCTTTTAGCATATATTCAATCCCCTCCGCGTCCCAGAAAACTGTGGCCATCACTTTTCCCGTAGAAAATTGCGTTTTCTCATTTTGTGGTGATGGAGACCCTTTATATTGCCCGTGAAAATTTTCGAAAAGAAATCGTGGTCTTGTTTTAAAGCATTCAAATTTTCCTGGCAAATTTCTTGACTGACAATTTTTTCTTCTGATGTGGAGGAGCTAATACTTTGCTCATCCCTAAATCTTCATGTAAAAATTTCAAAACTGTTCTCTGATACCTAAACTTCCGTAGAGATAACCGAAACTTTTATTCTTCGATCTGTCAACCCCAAACTTTCAATTTGCTTCATTGTTTCTTGTGTTCTTGCCTCATGAGGTCTGTCAGATCTTGGATCATTTTCAACAGATTCTCGACCCCAGCGAAATTGTTTCGACCAGGTTAAAGCATTCTCACCATACCCAGCAATCATTCGTTCATGGGCCAAACAATTTATAACGCCCCAATTTTAAGTCGCTCATTTTTCACTATTCAAAGCGCTGCCAACACTACAATTTCAACACCACTTGATTAGAATACTTATAAAAGTTGACACTACTTGACGTTTCAAAATCGGTTTTCATGGCTAGGTAGAATACCTAAAGATCTCCCCTCGTATTTACATACCTACATTTACTAACTAATCGCATATTGCACACAAGGGGATCTATGACTTGAAGAAAGTCCCTGTATAGTAGGTTTCCACAAAAAGAAAATCAACATAAATTAAATGTTCTTTTTTTATTCTTTTTAGGTTTAAAAATTGTTACAGTAAATTTTTTTTTATCTGGTGTAAGCGGGTTTTCTCACACAAAAAATAACATGTTGGCTATATTAATTTTTTTTGTTACAATGTTATTTCTGTCAGAAGAGGAGCTACAATAAACATTCACTCACCTTTTGATTAGATCTCTCTTTCTCAACTTTCTTTTTCTCTTTCTTGACCACTGCAGGGGTGAGGGTAAACATCTTAACAAACGGCGTTTTTCGATTTGATGAGTGTGTCATGCGAAATTACAAATAACCATTTATGAGCATCTACTCAACGACTTGGAACATTTTACTTACCGGGGCCCTTTGCCGGCCCCGTCTACTCCAGGGGCGAATCTAGACGTAGCAGCTCCCTGTAGATATAGAAACTCACAGAGAAGTTGTCCTCGAATGTCCTTCTTCATACTTCACATGCATAAAGACGAGCCCCCAGGTGGATATTAGCATACCTTGCCTTCTAAGCGCACGTTCTCAGAATTCATAGTGCTGGCTGCCTCCTACAGTGTTAACCGCACTAGCCTAACCACGTCAACACCAGGTCACAATGCAATTCACGAGGTCAGGTATTCAGCTAGCTGTTTTCCGACATCACCGGTCACCTAACAGTATTGCTACACTGTGACTGTTCCCTAGCGATGTCGTATTGCTAGTGACAATACAAGACCATCCTCGACAAGTGCCCAGGACTCTGCCACCTCCAACGGTCCTTACATTTCACTAAGTTTAGGTCTAAGTATTGCCAAACTATCTTTACCAAAATATCGCCATCTCGAGGTCGATATTATCTCTGACAAGTTATCGCCTTCTCACGCCGATTTTCCACAGAAAACATCTAATACATTTTATTAACAACACGTTTCGTACGTTTCCAACACGATTACCACTCAAAGCCCGCCCGGGAGCCTGCCTGTTCTCCTTTTGTTTTTACATCCCTCTGCCTGAAACGTATCCCCGTATCATATTACCAAACCATAGACAAAGTAAAACAAACATGCTCCTGATTTACGGATATGTTGGGAATACATAAGCTTTTCTAAATTCTAAATTCTAAACTACTTAATTAAACAATGACAACAAACACGAGCAAAACAGTTTTCTTTTATTTTCTAGTGATAAAAACAACGTTAATGTTTTGCAGAAGCTATAATGTTATGCAAATATTTCTGCGAGATCGAATGACCTGCAGGTAATGATGTATGTACAGTCAGAATTGAAAGTGATGTCTCCCCAATAAAGAGTTAAATTACGACTCAAGCACTTCTGTCCGCCATAACGTGTAGGTGGACGCTTCGAATTTTTGTCGATGTTTGCTTGGCCGCCTGCTTGTTACAGCGATCAGATTTGAAGAGACCACGCATTTGCATTTAACGGAGAGACATTACTTGCAATTCTAACCGTGCCTAACAGTAGTGTTTCTTTTATTAAAAAATCAACCATAATTATTGTAAATTATACGTTTACTACTTCATGAACTTTGTGCTTACGTGCGATCGTGCACGATTATGGAATGTATTTACTTCTTCGGAATTAACCTTATTAGATATATCTACCTATGTATGTACATTAGAAAAAAAAAACTAACATAAATAAATCCATCCTTGGCAAGGTTACCGCTTTCATAGTGTTGCAATTATCGAGCGGTTATTTAAATAAATGAGGCTATTGCGTAAAGATTTAGCAGTGGGTTTATTATAGCTTTCTAGATCACGGTCAATTTCAAGTTTGTTTGTGAGCGTGAAAAATAAAATAAATAAATCATCACTTCTTTGGTCTCAATGTAAAGGGCGTGACGAGTAATTTGTCAGCGTAAACAAACCATAATAGAATAATGAGTTTTTACTTTTTTTTTTTTAATCATTGAGTGCTCTTTTAATTTTACTTTTACAAATTGTTGACGGTGAGGTAAAAATTAACAGAAACTTTAATATACCAGCACATGTTACTAAAGATACAGGCCCGTATACTCTCAGGTCTTATGATTAAAATGATATTTAACTAAAGTCGTGATTAAAACAAACAAGAAATGATATAGTTTTATGTGTCAATTTAATGTGTGGCGGAGGAACAAGCGCCCAAAATATGCGCATACGTTTTCCACTTAAAATGAAACATATGGTATGTAGATGCTAGAAAGACCATAAGTATAAGCACATCTCGACCAAATTTAGTACACACTTGTACCATTGAATGACCATTGAGTTAAAAGTACAGTCTATGTCAGTCGTATTTCCCACTTGTACCCAAACTAGACGAGTTGTTTTCTTTTCGTTGAAACCCAACGAACTCCAAGCTGCCTAGTTCGTTCCATTAAACGGAAAAAGATAAGTGAAGCGTTTAGACCTTACACCACCAAGCAAGACTTAAGATTACTAAAAGTTGAGCGTCGATTTTAAAGAGACCAAAGTTTTTTGACAAAGCTACGGTCGCAGTAATCCTCGAAGAACCTCAAAAATCACCTTGGCTTTCAATTTCTAAAGTAAGACAAAGGTGTGATAATTCGAGAAGGACCTAAACCATTTATATCTATATTTTTCTTTGTGGGCAGAACCTATAACATGTTCGAAGAAAAATTTAAAAGCATGGTGCCGTGGTATTTCTCGTAGACTTCTAGACGTTGGTGATATGTGTAAAATTACCGAAGCATGGCGAGGATAACGAGCTTGTATGATGTGCACTCGGCTGCAACGGCTATTATAAACAGCATAGTGTCAGTAATAATTCTCTCTTTCTTAAGAGAGAAATTTAGTTTTATAATGCTTGTAATAAATTTTATTATATGGGAGAGGTAGAGGATACGTTAAAATTCATACGTAGCGTGTGTTTCGTTTTGTATTGGAAATGTAATTTCTGACTGCATAGCTCAAATGTTATATCAACATACAAGCGAATGTTTGCGTTTTGTAACATTTCATTTGGAAATATAGCTATTTCTTACCTGCCTCCGCCTTTTTGCACGTTTCAATGAAACAATCGGTATGTGGGTTTACTAATTGTAGACTTCCGTTTTAATAATACATAAAAGTCTCGATATACAATCACTTTTAGGAGCCGAGGTCGTCTGAAAGCTGCCGAATTTAAATGGATAATGGATTGGGCAAGTAGTTAGTGTTTTACAGGCGACATTGTTGCAATTTGGTGCCACCAACAAAACAGAAATTGTAGTTCAATCAACCACCAAGTACTCGTTCGACAAGTCAAGTCAAGCACTACCCAAACAAATTTAACGTCACGACCTCAACTGTTCAAATCTAATTTTTTTCTGATATTATGAACAAAAGATTCTCCTATCATAAATACCCTTCTAAATTAAAATCTTTTAATACCCAAGTAATAAATTTATGTGTAACAAGAACAGGCAATAGATTTATTAATTGAATAAAGAATGAACTTGGAAAACTCACAATTACAATAATTTATTCAGGAGCGTAATTAACGATGTCTATTTCCGGTGAAACCGGATTTGGCCGTAATAAATACGGGGTATAAAAACAAATACGTTTCTTGAAGCAGAAATATTTTGAAAAGACGTTTATTATTTTATCGACTGTGCATCTCACATGACCCCCATATCCGACGACTTCAAGGTATAAGTATGTAGTACACACATGCGCCATACATGAAGAAAGCATTTTAATTTTCCTTTTTTTTTTTTCAACTGGTGTGCACCGACTGCATTTTAATGGTAATACGTTTCAGTTGCATCACTGTCTATTTATAAACGTTTTCCAGTTTTAGCTCGTTTTGTTAACGATGTGCTGTTTGACCTTTTTTTTTTTTTAATGCTCGGTGAAGCCATACACATGTTACCTTTTGTGACATTTCATTGAAATTAATGATAGGTATTGTACAATTGTGGGTCAGTTAGTCGAGATAGTGTACGGAATGACATTGATTGTTTCCGAAAAGCTGCTAGTACGTTAAATATTCATTTTGTGGACTGGCGCATGGCGTCTAGCTTTTTCTGTAGATGAACGACGGGCCGACCTTCTAATTCATTTAACCTTGGTCGTTTTAGAATGAATAATTTAGTTTTAATGAATCAAATTTATTTTCTTTAGTTATTCAATTTAATTTAATGTTTTTTTTTTCATGTAAATGTAAATCCTTTTTTTTGTGATGCTACATAGGTATCCTCGTCAGTTTTTTTGAAGCTCACTCCAGCTTCATTTGTGCTACATTTTATAAAATCTATTTCACAAAATGTTAATTGTTTTTAAGAACGATATCTATTCTCTTTATATTTCTGGATACACGGGTTACATCAATTATAGGAAAAAAAATTAGAGAAAAGTTGCAACCTTAAAGCTGCTTTGCGCTACCCTATTTCTTGCATCAAATTTGGTTCATTTTCTTAAACAATTTAAATTGTAAATTGAATTATAAACTATGTGTATCTGGAAAAATTGAACATGTTCTATCTGCAGCCCATAAATTTTTGTTCTAAATTTTTATTGGAAAAAACTTGTAGAAGAAATGGATTAGTCTAAAACGGCCTTTAGAAATTAATTACATACAATAAATTTTTTACGTATTAATCGATTAGGTAACAACTAACGTGCCGCTGTGTTTTAATCATGGTTTAAAAATACACTCAACGTCAACATGCTCCTTATTTTTTCTTCGATGACTCATTTTACAATGGTTCTAATTAAAGGTCACTAACGATCTTCAGTACCGACTTGGATATATTTAATTAATTGCAGAGCAGAAAGTGTATCACTGGGACGCAATTTGTAACATTGTAGTATAGAAATTAGCAGTGTATGTGATTCTCCGAGTAATTTACATGAAAAAAGTTGACAGAAACACATGTACAGGGTGTGGTATTTAAGTGGATTTCTTCAATAACGCTCACTTGATATCAATAACACCGCACAACAGCATTTCTGTTGCATCCAATATTATTCATGACTTGAATAAAGTATTGGCTCTCATTGAAGAACTACAATCAGTTTTATTGCAATAACTCTAGTTTTTGAAATATCGAGCAAAGATAGTTTTGTCAGATAATGAAAGATTTTCAAATTTAACATCTTATTAAGTAAATTTAAAGAGATAAAAACTTTCTTTTATAAGATTGGCGAGCATAAACGGTCTTTTCAGAACTCCTTTGAAGATTCCAATAATAGTCAGCCATCATATGGGCATCCCAACGGCCTTAATAGCGTTCTTCCATAGTCCGAATATCCTGGTGGAACCTTTCTCCCTGTTCCTCGTTTAAATCACCTAAATTTTCAGGGAAACGGCCTAGATGACTATGGAGGACGTGAACCTTGATGGTCTTATTGCAACCAAGCTGTTGGTAGTTAGTTAACATGTCTTCAATTACCTGGGAATAGTTTTCTGCCTTATTATTTCCGAGAAAGTTATTGATCACTTTTTTCTCAACATTGTTCATAAAAGTTGTAAAATTCGAATCTTTTATTAAAAGCTTCCTGATCTGTGGACCATCAAAGATACCAGCTTTCGGCTTCTCAGAACTTAAACTTGGAAGTTTCCTTGAAATATATTTGAAACATTTTCCATTTTTATTCAAAGCCTTGACATATTGTTTCATTAATCCTAGCTTGATATGGAAGGGAGGCAATATAATACGATCACTTGCTCTTAGCGGAACGTTAACAACATTATGCTTAAGAGAAATCAAAGCTTCTTTCACAGGCCAGTCTTTCCTAGTCCAATGTTCATTCTTAGCCCTACTATCCCATAAGCAGACAAAACAGGGATATTTTGTGTATCCACTTTGTTGACCCAAAAGTAAGTTGACCATTTTCTAGTCAACACATATCAACCATTTATGGTCTTCGTACTTAATTTTGTTTAGGACCAAGGAAATAGTAGGATATTGTTCCTTCACTTTGGTGGAATGCACAATGGGCAAAGAACCTTATTACCCTTATTTAGAAGAATACATTTAAAATTGCGCTTGGAAGAATCTATAAAAATGCGCCAGTCGTTAGGATCGTCCTCTTCTAAACCCATTGCAGTCATCAGACCTAAAATATCACTGCAAAATCCTCTTCAGAAAAAAAAAAGAAAGTAAATCTTTTTCTCTAGTGCGATAACATGAAACTTTTTGTCACTTGTCAGCAGATTTCTCTGTTTCAATCGTGAAGCTTGTAATTCAGACACTTTTTTACAGATTAAGGTCTCTTACTAAGTCATTAAGCTCGTTTTGTTTGAATAGTTTTGGTGAATCTTCCGAATCGAAGACACTATCTTCATTTTCAAGTGTCCTGACTACAATCTTCGTCTTCCAGTCTCTTGGGAGTTGATGGTAGAGGTGCGGAATCTTTATTTATATTTAGAGCTAGTCTTGACACTGATGGTACGTTAGAATAGGTCCACTGTGAACGATTTTCCGATTAATACAACTAACATTCGCAACACCAATAACACAAACAACTGTATATGTGTCTCGAATCCAAGTTTAAAGAACATTTTTAAGAACACCTGCGAATGCACGTGCACTAAAAATTTGTAAATTTGGAAAGTATTAACTTTTATTGTCTCAATTTTGATTTCATCGGCGCTAAACTATATAATATAGGCATAAGAGGTAATGTATTAAATTGGTTTCTGTCATATATAAACGCCCGTAAACTCTTTGATAAAATTGACAGTCACTGTTCATCTGCATATGATGTAGATTACGGAGTTCCTTAGGGGTCTGTGCTGGGACCCCTTATCTTTTTGTTATATATTAACGATGTCGTTGAATTTGTTAATACTGATCATATCACCATATTTGCTGATGACACATTTATGGCAGTCTCTACATTGACTCCTGAGAAACTTCGAACTAAAGTAGTCGACGTCTCCGCACAATTTGTTGATTGGTGCCTCACGTTTCCGCACAATTTGGCGATTGGTGCCTCAAGAATAGACTTATTCTTAATCTTAGTAAAACGTGCATTTTACAATTTCACAATAGAAAGAATCCCGGCGACATAGTGTATAATGTCCTCGGCTGCCAAACTCTCCTCTAAACTCCTCGACATTTCTATCGATGAGCAGTTTAACTGGCAAGAACAAATTGATAAGGTGTGCAAGCATCTGAATACCATTTTACATTTAAAAACCACAATTAACAACGACCAGCTGCTCACCACGTACTATGCTTTTGGGGTACAGCTATTTAACTTACAATGTAATTCTTTGGGGTAATGCGACTAACTGCTCGAGAGTTTTCATTGCTCAAAAGAAATTGGTTCGCCTGATATTTAATTTGAAGCCCAGGCAATCATGTAGAGACACATTCAGGAAACACAGATTGTTGAGGTTGCCTGCAATTTACATATATAAATGCTTACAATTTGTTAAAGCTAATAGCGGTAAATTCCTTACTAATTCTCATTTTCATGATTACAATACGAGATCAAAAAACTCATTCTGTGTTCCCGGTCATAACTCCACCAAATTTGAAAAATCTCCCAGCTTTATGGGTAGGAGGTTTTTCAATAAATAGGTTCGTTGTAAACTGCTGATTCCTTAACTTTTAAAGACACAATTGAGAAAATACTGTTAGACAAAGCCTATTACTCAGTCGCTGAATTTCTAACTGATAAGGTACCATGACTTTTTTTTTAGTTTTAGTGTTTTACGACATTTAGTGTTTATGATTCCCTTAGTTTACTGATTGACGTGTACATCCACTCTTGTAATTGGCAACGTACAATAAAGGAATTGTTATTATTATTAATATTGTATTTAATCTGCATTAGGCTGACGAAACGAAAATGTTTTCACACATTTTGATTGCAAATGTTTCCGTGTGCTTGAAATTGTTTTTTTTTTAATTTTGACGAATCAAATATATGTGTTCCTTACTAATTAATTGACTAAGGGTTGAGATATCCATCTCTTATTAAAGTAATCGACGAATAACTTGATTTTTCAGAATTGTTGAATGTTTTTTTTATGAATTGTTTCCATGGTAGTTATTCGTCTAATAACTATTAGCCAGTTCACTATGAGATGGATATCTCTGCTCTTAATTCAATAATAAAAAAGAGACTTTGTAAAAAAGTTTTTGGCACCCTTACATCATACCCTTAGTAACACGTGGAGTAAACCTGATGATTACAATAGAGCTAATTGAAATAGAATGTAATTTTACAATAAAGCAAGTATACAAAGGATGGTGGACACTTTACAGCAATAAAAAAACCGGATGTATTCAGGAAAAACGAGTTTGAATAATGATTATGTAACGACTTTGAGTTTGTGTAACAAGTAATGTAATAAATAAAAGATAGTCAAGTAGTTACAAAAAAAAAGAACGCGAACGCATTGGAAGTGCGTGAAATTGGATTTTCTTTTATACAAAATAATGATAATGTAAAAATTAGTAAAATACAAAATAGTTTGTTCTGCCATTTTTTGTAGTTTAAAGAAGCAAGAGGACAGTGTATGTTTCTTTTAATTTACATTTTGGAATTAAATACAGAAAAAATAATACTCCTGCTGATAATTCGACAAAAATAATAAAAAAAAATACTAATGTGATACAAGAATTAATTCCATACGATGATAAAACAAAAGATAATTGAAATAACTAACAAGTAAATAAAAAATTAAATGCATAAATAGAGGTAAAAAAAAGAACTGCTCTTCTTTACCGACAGAAAATCAAAAGATTATAAGTGAGCAAAAGTAAAACTATTCATGAAACAAATGTGCAAGAAAAAAACCAAAAGGGAACTAAAGCAAGCAAAAACAAACTACAGAATTGCATAAACAGAAAACGAAAGATCCACAATTTCATGTGGCGGAGAATGAATGAAAATCAAAAAGCTGTCAGAAAGTCAATGTCAGAAAGCAATTCGATAAAAAAAAACTGAGACAGACCATATCGAAGTAATAAGAACAGGATGAACAAAAAATAAATAACATTTCAACGTAATGAATCGTAGAATCGTCATTTTTCTTTTGTTTCTCATTCATAGACCATTTTCATAGTTTCTTCTTTATTTCATTTTGTCAGTCTTGTACTTTGACGTATTTTGTTTTTTGCTTATCATATTTCGATGTTCTTACTTTTGTATACTCGTTACTTCTACTTTAAATTATTTTTTAATAATCCACCGGAGGATCGTCGTTTTTCTTTTGTTTTTCGTTCATTGACTTTTTCCATGGTTTCTTCTTTTTGGTTTCTTGTTAGCTTTGTAACATTCGACGTATTATGTTTCTCGTTAGTCGACATCTTGTTCATTGACCATTTTCATATTCCATCGAAGAATCTTTTGTTTTTCGTTCATTGACTTTTTTTTGTAGTTGCTTCCTTTTTGCTTTGTTGTTAGTTTTGTAATATCTGACGTATTTTATATTTCGTTTGTCTTTTTTATCGTATTTTCATTTTTTTTGTGTACCCTTTTTCATCATGTTTTGATGTACTTACTTTGTATACTCTTTAATTTTATTATCGGAAATTTCAAATTGTTTTTTAATAATCCACCAGAGGATCGTTGTTTTTTTTTTTTTTTTTCGTTCATTGACTTTTTCCATGGTTTCTTCTTTTTTGCTTTTTTGTTAGCTTTGTAACATCCGAAGTATTTTGTTTCTCGCTAGACATCGTCTTGTTTTTTTCTTTTGGTTTTCGTTCATTGACCTTTTTCATAGTTTCTTCCTTTCTGCTTCCTTGTTAGCTTTGTAACGTCTGACGTATTTTATCTTTCGCTTGTTTTTTTTATAGTATTTTGATTTTTTTCTGTATGTACTCTTCAGTCCATTTTCTTAGAATTAATTTTATTTATTTTATCAATTTTATTTTTTTAACAGTCCATTGTAGAATCGTCTGTTTTCTTTTGTTTGTCTTTTCGTTGACCATTTTCGTAGTTTCTTCTTTTCTTTATTCTTGTCAGCCTTATATCATCTGACGTATTTTGTTTTTTTGCTTATCTTTGTCATATTTTGATTATCGGAAATTTTAATTCTTTTTTATTAAATGAAAAACGGAGTATTTTAGTCCAAGTTTAATCTACACAGCAAAAATGACTTTCATGGTTTCTCCTTTTTGCTTTTTTGTTGGCTTTGTCACATCCGACGTGTTTTGTTTCTCGCTAGTCATCGCCTTGTTTTTCTTTTGTTTTTCGTTCATTGATTATTTTCATAGTTTCTTTTTTTTTTAATAATCCACCGGAGGATCGTCGTTTTTCTTTTGTTTTTCGTTCATTGACTATTTTCATAGTTTCCTCTTTTTTAAAAATCTATCGGAGGATCGTCGTTTTTCTTTTGTTTTTCGTTCATTGACATTCATAGTTTCTTTTTTTCTTTTTTCTTGGCTTTGTCACATCCTACGTATTTTGTTTCTCGCTAGTCATCGTCTTGTTTTTTCTTTTGTTTTTCGTTCATTAACTATTTTCATAGTTTCTTATTTTTTAACAATCCACCGGAGCATCGTCGTTTTTCTTTTGTTTTTCGTTCATTGACATTCATAGTTTCTTCTTTGTTGGCTTTGTCACATCCTACGTGTTTTGTTTCTCGCTAGTCATCGTCTAGTTTTTTCTTTTGTTTTTCGTTCATTGTCTATTTTCATAGTTTCTTATTTTTTAACAATCCACCGAAGGATCGTCGTTTGTCTTTTGTTTTTCATTCATTGAACATTTTCATAGTTTCCTCTCTTTTTTTCTTTTTGTCTGCCTTGTATCATCTGGCGTATCATGTTTTTCGCTTATCTTTTTCATTACATTTTGATGTTTTTTTTTTTTTTTGGTACCTCCTACTGTTCAGATTATTATCAGAAAATTAATTTTATTTTTTAATATTTCACCGGAGGTTCTTCGTTTTCCTTTTGTTTTTGGTTCGTTGACTTTTCTCATAGTTTCTTCTTTGCCTTGCAGAAAATCCCTAGAACATCTAAATATAGCTTCTCTTTCAGAGAGATAAACAACAGCAGACCATTATAGTAACTGAATTATTCAACGCGTGAAGCCATTATAAATCAATTCTCATAGACTTGAATAATAATAGAATGAAATTGACCGTCAAATTATAGAAGCTCTTCTGTAGATAGCGTCATTTTGCACTTAACGTGCATATTAAACGTAATAACAATTATATACTACATAAGTATCGTGTAACATAATCGTGTATGTATATGACATCATATGAACCTCTAAAAGTAGAATCATAAAAAAATATGTATTCGCGCTTATGTATCGTTAATAAACTCTGTCGATTTTTGTTACAGATGAACAGGAAAGGGTGCAGAAAAAGACTTTCGTTAATTGGATCAATTCCTATCTATCCAAGGTAAGTCACGAAGTAAGATATCTTTAATTGACAGCGAAACGAAAATAATCTCCATCGAAGAAGCGATAAACACGAAAGAGCGTTCATGTACCCTATTTTAACCTGACAATACATGACTGGTTTATTTCTCTTTGCTTTATAAAAATTGTAATTAATACTTATTATTATAAAAGAAAAAATGTGGGAACGATACAAGTACAACGTATCAAGCAGACGATAGTTTTTAACTTTTGTAACTTCTTTATGTTGTAGCTTAGCGGGTTTCGTGTTTGAGGTCGTTCATTTTGTGTGGGCAGTAGTTGCTTTGCACGTATAAAGTTCTATCCACATACATATATATAACTTATTTGTGTTTATTTCGAACCCTCAAGTATTTTCGTTATTTACGTGGGTATGATTAAGCACAAAGTCAATAATTTATCCTGCCTACTTGCAAAACTTAACTACCTGACAAATTTATTTGTTTTTATATTGCTCAAACTTTATTATTGTTTTATGCGAAAGTTTTTAGAGGGTAGTTCATGAATCAGGTGTAATAAGATATCATTAACTTGTATTAACTTTAAAATACTGATTGTATGCTGATTGACAATAACATAGTTTTTGCTTTTCGTCAATCAGTGTACACTTACGTCACAAAATTTTGAGCACCATCGCCATAAAAATGCGAAACAGTCCTTGCAACAAATAACCTGATTTTTGGGTTTTAATCATACTTAGATTAGGTTTATCAATTGCCTTCATATATACTTGTCACTATGAGAACAAACTGAAAGTTAATTAATTAATTAATGTTGTGATTGATAAACCGGGCCTTATTTTGTTATTTGGATAACGAGAGTAATAATGCTATCCACAGGATATAAATGCATGCAGATAAGTTTGTCGGTCGCACACAAGCAGTTACATAATCGGTTTAACAAAGAAAGTAAAGAAAATAAATTCGCTATTTCCTTTTTACACATTTTCCCTTAATTCTGACTTCATGGCCAAAGGACAATGCAATACAATTTTGGAAATTGTCTGCCTCGTCCGCCAGTGATCTTCCAGCTAAAGATAAAAGTTGCGAACCAAACTGTAGATAACAGCAAGAATCTAAAATGATTTATTAAATAATGTAAACCAAAAGTTGAACAAAACAAAATACTTAGCATTTGCGCCATTCATTTCTATTACTGGAGCTAAACTAGACCGAATTGAAGGGCATAGTTTTCCGTGATAGTCTCCAAAGCATCAGTCAAAAACTTTTCCCTTTTTTTATAGAGATTGGGAAATCTTCCAAAGACTATTCCCCTACGATCGATTAAACCCCTGTCTTCCCTCCTATGATGAAACTGCCAAGGACAATTACATTATTGTAGTGACCAGTCTCCATTTTCCTGTGGCCTACATTTTCTCTTTCTTTTGTTTCCATTATCTTTCCTATTCTATTCTTGATAGTCTTCCCCTTCCAACCTTAAAGTAAAAGCTGCGAACCAAACTGTAGATAACAGCAAGAATTTAAATTGATTTATTAAATTATGTAAAACAAAATACTTAGTATTTGCGCCATTGGTTTCTATTACTGGAGCTAATTGAAGGGCATAGTTTTCCGTGATAGTCTCCAAAGCATCAGTACTAACAGTCAAAAGCTTTTCCCTTTTTTACAGAGATTGGAAAATTTTCCAAAGACTATTCCCCTACGATCGACTAAACCACTGTCTTCCCTCCTACGATGAAACCGCCAAGAAGCATTACATTATGGCAGTGACCAGTCTCTACTTTCCTTGGGCCTACATTGCCTCTTTCTTTTGTTTCCATTATCTTTCGTATCCTATTCTTGACAGTCTTCCCCTTCCAACCTAAAAGTAAAAGCTGCGAACCAAACTGTAGATAACAGAAAGAATTTAAAATGGTTTATTAAATAATGTAAAACAAAAGTTGAACAAAACAAATACTTAGTATTTGCGCCATTAGTTTCTATTACTGGAGCTAACCTCGACAGAATTGAAGGACATAGTTTTCTGCGATAGTTTCCAAAGCATCAGTACTAACAGTCAAAAGCTTTTCCCTTTTTTTATGAAGATTGGAGAATCTTCCAAAAACTATTCCCCTAGGATTGACTAGACCCCAGCCTTCCCTCCTATGATGAAAACCGCCAAGAAGCATTACATTATGATAATGACTGACCAGTCACTACTTTCCTATGGCCTACATTTCCTATTTCTTTTGTTTTCATTATCTTTCCTATCCTATTCTTGATAGTCTTCCCCTTCCAACATTACCGGTATTATTTTTTCGGGTCAAAGCTTACATCTACTTTCCTTGCATGCCACCATTCAGTCTTCATACCATCTATTACTTACGAAAAAGGTGTGTTAAACTGTGCCTTCTCTTGTATGACAATATCTACATACAGGTGAAGTTATTTTTTGATTTTATACCTGTATGCTTCAAACGATCCATGTCCGGTTAGGAATCATGTAATAGTTTACTTCCTCATGCCCTCGTTCATACCATCGTATCATCATTGGTATGAGATCCCTTCTCCATGACGCATTTAGAGTCCACCAATTTTAGAATTATTGTGTCCCTGATGTTTTTTTTTATTCCTTGCTGGCCCTGATGTTTTTTTCTTGGATTCCTTGCTGGCCCTGATGTTTTTTTTTGCATTCCTCTTGCTGGCCCCTATTTTCTTTCCTCTCCTATCAGTAGGTCTAAGGGGACGAGCTGCATCCATGGATATCGTTTGGTATCCCTTGACAGACTCGCACTGAAAGTATTCTTTGGGATATCTATATTTTTTCTTTCTCTGACGTTTCCATATGGGAGCCGCGTGTAGTATTAGAGATTTTGCTACTGTGCCCAGTAGCCTTCTCTTCTTCTCGCAGGCCCGTGTGTGTTCCGCAGTAGCTTCGATCGCACGGCTGCTATATCATAGGCCTTCTTTGTTACTGTTCCGACGTGTTTGTTCTCCCCACGATAAGCGTTTGTCTAATGTTGTCCCCAAGTATCTGACCATTTACTCGAAGCGATTTCGCTTCGTTTAGTAAAATTTGTATAGGTCTATGTTTTTTCCTGCCTGTCAGCATTATTACCTCCATCCTTTCAGATTTTAATTGCAATATGTTTGCCACAGCCCACTTCAACGCGAGGTTGACGGTATATTTTAGGTCGTCCTCTTTATGAGCCATAGCAACCACGGCAAGGTCATCAGCAGGTTCCATAAGCTCTTCCCAGTTTCGAACTATCTACTAAGCACCCCTGTTTCAAATTTCAAATTTGCAATCAGGTTCAAATCCTGATTGCAACTAGGCTTCTCAAACCATAGTGGAGTGTGAATTACAGGATTGCCTTCTTGGAAACGGAACTGCCATTGAGAAATGGTGGTTCTACTGAAGGGAGTGTCTTCGTATAAACCGTTACTGTTCAGCTGCAGTCTCGCCCTAAGAATAACCATCAAATTCCATGTATACGGAAAAATGCCATTCTGCCATTTGTACTTACGCGTTCGTTGGACTTGATTGAAATGTTTTTTAATCGAATTCTATTCCAAGAGGCTTTATGGGCAAGGTATTGCAATCCCGTGCTTGCTTCCCCATGCTGAGCTGTTTTCTTCACCGCCTCACAATTTTTTCGTTTCTGGGAAGTCTTACAGTATCTCACTCAAGGTACTTTATGATGAACTTGCACCATTTTTTTTGCACGAGTTCTTCTGTGACCTTTCTTAACATCCACAGCTATTTAGATTTAGATTACTTAACCCGTCCTCTTTGAAATCTCATTTACAATTGTTCAATAGACTATTCACTGCATTCAGTTCTTGTTGTTTCGTATTAAATATGACGATCTTTATTCTCTTAAAGGTCTTTATATTTTCAGAAAAAAAGTTCATTCGTTGGCTGATGAAAATTGCTTTCTTCTTGCGATTGGATTTTATCTACAAAAATAAGTTCCATCTCCAAAGGTTCATTTACAATTTTATCCAAAAGCAGAATCCATCATCAATATAGAGGACTAGTTACACGTCTTCATTATAATTTTTATGTAAAATAGCGTGGAGATTGTTTAAGGCAGTAAGTAGGTGCTTTTATTTAATCTGCATACAAGCTTCGGGTGCCTTTAGGTTGTTCTAGAAATATTTCTTCCTCGAGGTATCCATTAGGAAACGCCATTTTCACATCCAGCTGTTTAATGTCTAGGTCATTTACAGCTGATAATGTCTGAAGAACCCGAACCGTTTCATAAAGTACCAAAGCTGTACCACAATAAATAACGATCAATCCTTGCTTTCTGCGAATAATCTTTTGCATATAATTTTGCCTTGAAACGGATCATGCCAATTGGTTTTTGTTTCAAATAGTATTTCCACTCGTCACATATTGCCATGACTTTGATAGATTCAATCCCTTCAGTTTGTAAAAATTATCACCAAACTGAATTGAAAATTAATTATTTACAGGGTTTCCAGGAGTTTGCTATAAAAACTGAGTAGTTTATTTTAATTTTTCTACGTATATTGGTGTTGCAAATACTGTCGACATTTCATCAAGTTCGTTCAAGCAGTACTCCTCCTTTAATAATCCAGCAGTAAGATTGTCAACCGTTTGCTACAGTTATGAATGGATCATACTTCACTTCAAGACCATCTAACATTTCTTGGCAATCTTGTCAACTTTACTTTTTGGGGTTCACCAATGTAACGAGCTATTTCTTAACGGTTTTTTTACGCAATCAACACCATTGACTTCTCCATCCCTCTTCTAATTTGACCACAAGAGCAGTTTGGAATCGTACCAAAGATGGACCAGAAAACGTAACTGGAGGCAATATTTTCGATTGATTTTCCTTTCGAACCTCAAGCACAACGAGCTTTTAGAATTGAATATTGAAGCAGCATCTGCAAATCGCTTGCCGAAACAAGAATTTCTTTGGAAACGTAGTTTTTAGTTTCACTTATAGTCTTCTGGAGCATCTTGGCGGATGTAGTAATCTTGATGTAGTTGAAGTTTGCGAAGCAATTTGTATCAACGCCCCTTGCTTGCGTCAGTAAGTTTCCGTAGAGCTTCCGAGAGCAATGCTTTGTTCTGTTTCAAGTTGTTATCTGGAGCTGCCTGAGTCTTGAAACTTTTAAGGCCAGCTCTAGCTTTCACCTTTTGTACAAAAGTTTGCCCTTATTGGGGTCGCCAATGAAATAAGCTATATTTAAACGATGCTTTTGCGTAATCAACTCCAACTGACCCCTTCTAATAAGGGCAAATCGCTAAAAGCTGCCCACAAGAGCGGTTTGAAATTATGCCAAAGAAGGAGCAGAAAACGTTAACACTTCAACACAACCTAACATTTCTTGACAATCTTGCCAACTTTACTTACTGGGGTTCACCAATGTAACAAGCTATTTCTTAACGGTTCTTTTACGCAATTGACTTCTCACCCCTTCAAATCTGGCTACAAGAGCAGTTTGGAATCATGCCAAAGATGGAGCAGAAAACGTTACTGGAGGCACTATTTTCGATTGATTTTTTTCCCTTCGAGCCTCAAGCTCTACGGTCCTTGGAAGCTTAGCTTTCAGTTTCACCTTGCAGTCTTCTGGAGCATCTTGACGAGTATAGTAATCTTGTTGTAGTTGAAGTTTGCGAAGCAATTTGTATCAACGCCCCTTGCTTGCGTCAGCAAGTTTCCGTAGAGCTTCCGAGAGCGCTGTTTTATTATGTTTCACGTCGTTATCTGGAACTGTCTGAGTCTTGAAACTTTTACGGCCAGCTCTAGCTTTCACCTTTTGTACAAAAGTTTGCGACACTTCTACTGTCCTTATTGGGGTCGCCAATGAAATAAGCTAAACGATGCTTTTGCGTAATTAACACCAACTCAGCCCTTCTAATAAAGGCAAATCGCTAAAAGCTGCCCACAAGAGCGGTTTGAAATCCTGCTAAAGAAGGTGCAGAAAACGTTAACTTCTCAAATCCACCTAACATTTCTTGGCAATCTTGCCAACTTTACTTACTGGGGTTCACCAATGTAACAAGCTATTTCTTAACGGTTCTTTTACGCAATGGACTCTTCTAATCTGGCCACAAGAGCAGTTTGGAATCATGCCAAAGATGAAGCAGAAAACGTTACTGGAGGCACTATTTTCGATAGATTTTTTTTTTCTTTCGAGCCTCAAGCTCCACAAGCAACTGCAAATCGCTTGCCAAAACAAAAATTCCTTTGAAAACTTAGCTTTCAGTTTCACTTTACAGTCCTCTGGAGCATCTTGACGAGTGTAGAATCTTGAAGTTTGCGTTGCAAGTTTCTGTAGAACTTTCGAGAGCACTTTTGCGCTGTTTTGTTCACGTCGTTATCTGGAGCTGCCCGAGTCTTGAAACTTAAGGCCAGCTTTCACCTTTTGTACAAAAGTTTGCGACACTTGTGCTTTCCTGGCCACATCGCGTGACTAAATCTGGAATTGTCTGCAAAAAGATATGAATTCCTTCTTCGGTTGGTCACTCCATCCTCTCAATCATAGGGCATTTTCTGAATTTTTTTAGCATACGTGAGAACGTGGATTTAAGAAAGTACCTTCCAAGTGACTTAGGTGTGAATTTTGGATTTACGTGCACAATTTATTTTCTTTCTCCAGAGCACTATTGTAATCGCCTTTTAGTCACTTGCTCACCCTCATTCCAGCAACTCTATCCCACTCTGACGACATTATTGGTTACGATGGATTATGTATTTTTGCTGAATTGTTTCATTGCTATTCCAATCACTTGATTTGGAGCGACTTTGTAAAGTCAAAAGTGCCCAATTAAGGCAATCACTTTGAATTTAACTTTTTATCACAATTAAATGTATTCAAGTTAACCTCTATTGATTTTTTCCGGGCATATTGAACCAACAAAAAATCATCTCTACCAAAAGTTTTTCAGCTGAAGAATGTGGTTTGTTTTTAAGAGAAGGGGGCACAAGAACGCAAGACTTAACAATTCGCAAAAACCTCTAAATGCAAAATTTCGTTTCGTGACACATTTCTGTTCTTGTCTAAGGAGGATGAGCAGCATACCTATGCCTAAAGGATGGTTGCTTTGGACGTCCCAATTCCTCTGGCAATGATTAGACTTTCATTTTTGAATTCCTTTGATTGTGCCTCCATTTGCTCACTTGACTTGCTTCAATTAGTTAATCTGATTTTGCATCGCCTGATATTAACCAAAATTTGATTCGAAATAAATATAGAGGATTAATTTCCATACAACAGTCATTCTTTTTTGGATCATTAGTACTTCGATGATCACTCTCTTTAAATAATTTATTAACTATTCATGTTTAACTTTTGTGCTGTTTGATTTCAGCGAGTTCCACCGCTTAGGATAGAAGATCTGATCGACGATTTAAGGGATGGCACAAAACTCCTGGCTTTACTCGAGGTTCTATCCGGAGAAAAACTGGTAAAATCACCGATAGATAACATTAAAGGGTTCCTTCACTCATCAGTGATATTTCGTATTTTATAGCCTGTGGAGAGAGGCAGAGTTCTCCGTCGTCCTCATTTCCTCAGCAACCACAACACAGCTCTGCAATTCCTGACCGGCAAGCGAATCAAATTGGTAAACATAAATGCCAGCGATTTGGTGGATGGCAGGCCGCCAATTGTGCTCGGCCTCATCTGGACGATCATCTTGTATTTCCAGGTACGCATTTATTTCTCTTTCGTTTTCTTTTTCATTTGCGAACATTCCCCGACTAGAAAGGTGTGTCAATGATTTCAAATATGCGTCAGGTAGCTAGTGTGCTTTAATACTTAATTAGCATTAATTCATTCACTGGTAAATTTAGTTCGTCATTATGTAATTATTATTATTATAGGTCACCACAAAGTAGAACATTCGATTTGTTAATGTAAATAAATGATTTATTTACGAAGATAAAATGGTTAACTAGGAAACTATTCGCAGGGTACGCGTGTGTACGTTAAAATTAAAAATCAAAAATAATTAATTTAAATTTTAAAAAAGCTCTGATATTTTCTATGGATGTATGCGGAAATGATCAGTGGCATTTCAGTAGCAAGTTGTAATTAGTTCTTGTGCTAAGATTTGCATTTAGTGTCAGTTTGTGCGCATATCTCAGGCTTAATGAAGAATATTAATGGACTTGAATAAATTCCCATTAATACTACATTCTAAAAACATACTATAAAGAGCATGAAGTCTGCTTCTAAGTAACTTAACCGTAAGTTCGCAATGATATTTAATTATTTGCCTCTCATCAACGGTTTTAACATCCTGTACGTACTTATCAAGAATACTACAAAATAGTTTCCCGATTAACCGTTTTGCCTCAGCTTCTTTTCATTCCATATAAAGTATTTTTATTATTATTGCTTCTGCACTTATTTTTTTATGTACGTTCTAAAGCTTCGTAAGAAGGATTTTGGATATAAACTGGTAAGTGCAAATAAAAATACATAAACAGCACTGAATAGCAAATCTTTTTCGATCCGCACACCAAATTTCTTTGACTCTCTCTCTTTTGAATTGAAACAAGTCTAGATTAGGAAAGTTCGAACGACGATTTTATTACTTGGATACTTCTTTGAATCTAGATTGAAGAGAACAGCAAGTTTTTGGATTACCTTACGCACTGGGAAAGCACGAGCAGTTTAGAAAGCGCCGGCACGACATCATCCGCAGCTAAAGACAAATGGAAACAAGGCGCAAGGAAGACTTTATTGCAATGGGTGTCGAACGCACTTCCAAGGTAAGTTATGGTTTGTTTTTTTTTGTAAGACAATTGGGTATGTACTTGTATTATAAGAAAGTTACTTAAAATGTATACAACCGCGTATCACCCTATACATATATGTCAGTAACTCAACTAGAGTCATCATGTAAATACATTCTGTCTGCTGACCTTGCTTTATTATTACAGACTATGTTAATAACACTCCCTAATTGTAATTATGAATCCGATCATATCACGACTTTTATCCTATCGTATACAGTGAACACTCAAGAATAACGCATTATAAAGAAAATGGCTGTGAAAAAGAGTAATTGTTTAAATGTTTTCCGCCAATTAATTAGTGAACAACACACGTATAATTATTTTTAACATTGCAAATCTATTACTGTACAGAAAAAATGCAAATTAACGATCGCAACGCAAATAAGCGCCTATTAAGTCTTACCCAACAGTTAATTAAACTTGCAGCTATAAATACACAAAATCCAAAACACTTGAGTACAACTTGCACGTTGTAATTGCAATAATTGCAACAAATATTTATTCCAGTCGGACGGAAAATATGCGTTTTGGCAACGCCCTTTTTTTTCCCAACAATTTTGGTTATTTTTCTTGGCCAAGCAGACTTTTTGAGTAAAATAAATATAGGTAGCACGGGTATATTATTTTCGCTCACTGTTACATACCCAACTTATTTATTACGATTGTTTCGTCCATGCTTTATTATTATTCCTTTACAGTGACTCCGGTATAGAAATTAAAGATTTCGGTTCAAGCTGGAGAGATGGCATAGCATTTCTGGCCATAATCGACGCCATCAAGGCAAATTTGATAAACATAGCCGAACTGAAAAAGGCGTCGAATAGAACTCGCCTGGAAACTGCCTTCGACGTGGCGGAATCAGAACTAGGCATAACACGACTCCTCGATCCTGAAGACGTGGACGTCCCCAAACCGGACGAGCGCTCTATAATGACTTACGTAGCACAGTTTTTACATAAATATCCCGAACCTAAAAATACAAGGAACGACGCATTTACGGCCATCCAAGAGAAATACAATGAGTTGCTGACGTGGTTGTTGAAGAAGACCCAATATTTAGAGCATTTGCAACACACGAATTCGCTACCACTCGATTACGATAGTTATCTATCCTTTAAAAATGAAGTCGACGAAAAAGAGAGCACCTACAATAAATTGAAGACTCTAATAGATTCGCAGAGTTTAATTTCCATCACTAAAGAGTCCTGGGGTGAAGTCGTACATCTTTGGAATCTTCTTCAGAAGCAGTTGCTGCTTTGGTTGTGGTTATTGGACTCGAGATTGGCCGGGGATTTTAAATTCGTCGGAGAATGGCTGGCCAAAGCAGAGCAACTGATCAACGACAACGAAATTCCGGCTCTCATGAACGAAGAGACGGCAGCTATAATTAGTAGGAAACTAGAGGAACATAAAGCTTTCTTCGTAGACTTACCCACTGTACAATCCAAGTTTTTACAAGCTTATAATAGTCCTTTAGCCCGTGATGTGCCTTCCGCCCAATTAAGTAATATGCATAAGAGACTGAATGTTGTTGGACCTAAAGCAGCTCAGAGAAGAGTTAGACTGAAATTCCTTGAGCATAAAGTAAGTAAAACGAAATTTTCAAAATTATCGATCGTCGCCAATAATTTATTTTTAGTGTTGTTTAATCGCGTTCTTACAACTTACGGAAACGAAATTAAAATCGTGGACTTCAAAATACGAAAGCTTAGACAAAGTCATACAAATTCTAGAACAGTATAGGAACTTCGTTTCAAAGAATCACATATTCCAAGAGTTTAACAAAGCTTACATCGACATGCAAGCCGTTATAGAAGAATACAAACGAGATGGAAACATTGGTAAGTTTGTTTCGTGTTTTTGTTTGCCATTGCACCTAAATAATTTTTTAGGGAAAAGAGAAAACGCTGATATTGAGAAATTCATGCTGGACATAGCCGAGAAATGGAAGAGCATATCCATGGAGCTGCGGTGCTTGCAGGGAATGTTAGAAGAAGTGCTGGTCTATTGGAGACGGTGGAATGTGCTCTCTGTGGAATTCGAGGATTGGCTGAACAAGGCAGAAAGGGCGGTGAATTTGCCTGAAGAACAATGCATGGAATTCTTCCAAGACATCACAGTTTGGAAGGACAACTACCAACTCCTGGGCGACACCGTCAGTTTTCTTATCGCCACCTGCGAAAATAAAGTTGCCCTAAACATGCGAGATCAATACACGAAAATGACTGAACGTTGGGATAAATTATACCCAACGGTGAGTAGGTACAGCCATGCCGGTGATATACTAAGAAATCGCAAGGACTTCCGAGCAGGCGTCGACGTCCTCTCCAACTGGATTACGAGAGCCGAAGGCATCCTCAACTCACAAGAATTGGAATCGACAGAAAAAATCAAGCAACACCTAGAGAGGTTGCAGAACCTGCAAGGAGAAGTGGAAGGAACTGAAAACCTATTCAAAAACATAAGTAAAACCTTCCAATCTCTAATACAAGATTTAACACGAGATGAAGTAGATCGAATGATGGGCACTTTAAAAAATCAAAAGGAAGCACTCGTGAAAATACGTGCCCTAATCCCAATGCAAATTCATCTATTTAATCAATTGCTCGTGCAACAGCAATCTCTGGAAACGGGACAGAAAGAAATTATACAGTGGCTTGATGAAGCCGAAACCTTACTCAGCAGCCTTTCTTTGTCGACCAACAAAGAAGACTTAATCTCACAATTGGACAAGCATAAGAAATTCTTCACGCGTACTCTATATTTTAAATCTATGTTAGAAAGTAAAAATAAAGTATTAAGAAATATCGTTAAGGCTGTCGACCAAAGTGCCAATGTAGATGTCGAAAAGATCAATAACAAAATGGATCAAGTAAACGACAGGTTTGCTTACGTAACACAAAGTGCGCAAATTTGGGAACAAAAGTTGCAAGAAACACTGCGCTGCCTTTACAACTTCAAAGACTGCGAACGCGTAATTTCCGACTGGCTTACGAAAGCCGAACAATTAATTGCCGAGAAACACATCGATACCAAACAAGCAGTGGAAATGCATAAATCATTTTTCGAACGTGTCAATGAGAGGTGGATCCACGATTTAGTACAAAATGCACAGGAGCTCTGCAAGTGTCTTCCGGGCGAACAGCACAAACCGATCATAGTCAGCGTCGAAAACTTGCAGAAGAAATGGAAGGAGGTTCTATCGTTCGCGCCTTTGCACCTCATGCGATTAGAATTCAGATTAGATGAGACGACCTTCCAATACTACATGAAGAAGATCGAGAACGAAATTACATCGGAACAGATTGCTTTGAGCAAGAATGAAAGCATCGAGACAACCACGGCGAGAAACAAGGAATTTTTCACTCCTGAGGGGGTCGTCTTGGAAACCAAGAAGATACTAGAAAGCCTTAAAAATCTAGCCAAGAATTACGCGCAGCATCAACCGAACGACAGGATTCTGCAGGAAGCTTATGAAAAGGCCGAACAGGAATGGAAGCTTGTTAATATTAAAGCGAAAACACTGCGCCAGCAATTAGAGCAGATCCCAGAGAAATGGAACGTTTATCACGAACGGGTCTCCGCCATGGTTAAATGGATGGACAACATGGATGAAGCCCTAAGTAGCGTGTTTAAGAATATTACAACCATCGATGAGTTTGAAGCAGAGAAATCCGCTTTCCAGGTAACATTTTGCTAGATAGTCTGTTCTATTTCATTGCTTTTTTCTTTAATTTCTGCTTTCACTTGGAATAGATGAAGGTAATAATAGTTTTTATGTTTGTATCAAAAATAATACAAAAGAGCTTTTAATTGTTTACTTAAACATTCACAGAAATATTGTGAAAAAAACAAAACACTTTGTATTAATTAAAAATTCAGTATATACAGGGTGATTCTTGAATATACCGACAAAAAGTACCGATGAAAGAAGAGACTGCCCAGAATATAGGAAAATTATTGAAAAATTCTATAGCTACAAGAATTTATAATTAATTAAAAATTGACTCCAGGCGAGAATTAATATATAGGGTCAGAATTATTCTAAAACGTGTCCATGGTACTTCTAGTAATTTTTTATAGATGGCGCAAGTAATTTAAATTGGGCCGCAAAAGTGAAATTACCTTCGCATCAGTCCACAAGATAACACAGAAAAAATAATAATGAATTCAGCTTTTTACAATCACAGATGAGAGAGACTTGGTGTAAAATTTACGTCGTTCGTCGAAAGGTGGCGTTGTTTAATGTATGAAAAAATATAATCGAAAACTTAGGAAGCGAACTAAACAACCGAATTTTCAACAAAAAATGACAATGCGCTTTTTTATTCGTGCAACAAAGGCAACGGAGAAAAAAAAATTTTAGCGCCAAATTAACGCTCATTTACTGATAGATGGCACCACTTGACGTAAAAAAAATTAAAATCGAACAGTTAGAAAGATTGAAATTACCGGAAACCGGACTAAGTAATAAAATTTTCAACAACGAATGACGTTTTGCTTTTCTCGTACAGAAAAAAACAAAGGAAACAAATTTTTTCAAGCGCCATCTGTTGGCCGAGGCTGATTTTTTTGTAGGTGGTAATAAATCAGAGCGCTAAGATTTGACAGTTGAATACAGCTTATCACAATCACAGTAAAAAAAAATCATTTTGTCGAAAACTTAATGCCCATTTACTGGTAGATGGCGCCACTTAACGCAAAGAAAAGCAAAATAAAAGATTGAAATTACTGGAAAACGAACTAAACAAAAAAAAATTGTCAACAAAAAATAGTGATGCGCTTTCATTTATGAACAAAATGCGAAGGGAACCTATTTTTTTCAAGCGCCATCTGTTGTTCGGTGCTTCGATGTTTTTGTAGTCAATAGTCAAAATCATAAGCGGACCAGAATGATATCAAGAAAATTAGTTGAACTCAGCTTATCACAGTCACAAAGAATAAAATCATTTTCACACAAAATTAACGCCGATTTATCGACAGATGGTGACGTAAAGTAAAAGTAAAATCGAAAAGTTAGCAAGATTGAAATTACTGGAAAACGATTAAACAATAAAATTTTCAACAAAAGACAGCGATGCGCTTTTATTTGTGCGGGAAAGTCAAAGCGAACATATTGTTTTCAAGCGCCATCTATGTTTCTATGATGATACTTTTATAAATGGCGCCAATAATCAAAAACAAGGCGGGAAGATTTACGCTTCAAATACGGCACAGGAGACATCAAGAAGATAAGTTGAATTCAGCTTACCACCATCACAAGGAATAAAATTATTTTCATGCACAATTAACGCCCACTTACCGATAGATGGCGCCACTTAACGTAAAGAAAACAATGAAATTGAAAAGTTAGGAACATTGAAATTGCTGGAAAACGAATAACGAACAACAAAATTTGCGCTTTTATTTGTGCAGAAAAAGCAAAGGAACGTAATTTTTTCAAGCGCCATCTATTGTTGGAGGCCGATGAGTTTATAGATGGCGCCAATAGTCAAAAACTCTTCGAAGGTGGGCAACACGGCCCCGGATGACATCAAGAAAACCAGTTGAAGTTAGCTTCCCACAATCACAAAGAATATAAAATCATTTTCACGGAAAATTAACGTCCCTTTACCGATAGATGGCGCCACTTGACGTAAGGAAAAGTGCAATCGAAAAGTTAGGAAGATTGAAATTACGGGAAAACGATTAAACAATAAAATTTTCAATAAAAGATGGCGATGCGCTTTTATCTGTGCAGAAAAAGCAAAGGGAACGTATTTTTTTCAAGCGCCATCTATTGTTGGAGGCTGATGAGTTTATAGATGGCGTCAATAGTCAAAATCGCTTCGAAGATGGGCAACACGGCCCAGAATGACATCAAGGAAACCAGTTGAACTTAGCTTCCCATAATTACAAAGAATAAAATAATTTTCACGGAAAATTAACGCCCCTTTACCGATAGATGGCGCCACTTGACGTAAAGAAAAAGTAAAATCGAAAAGTTAGTAAGATTGAAATTATGGGAAAATGATTAAACAATAAAATTTTTAACAAAAGATAGCGATGCACTTGTATTTGTGCAAAAAAAGGCAAAGAGGGGTGTACTTTTTCAGGTGCCATCTATATTGTTCGATGCGAATTTTGTTGTTGTAGATGGCGCTCTAGTTATTGTAAGAGAACTGTATTTATTTCGTTCATTGCCTAACATTTGTTCGCCATGGAAGTACCGTCATTTGGGATACATAAAATTCTTCCCATGTTCACCACTTTTTCTTTATCGGTCTCCTCAATAATCATCCTGTATACAAAGTGAACGTTTTAAATCGTGTCCCCTGAATATTTCGGAATAAACAACCCATCGATCAAATCAGAAAGAACTTAGAGTCTTTTATCAATGCAATTAAGGCTGTACGATCAATAAATTGTACATCAAATATCGGATACGACTTTTTAACTTACTCATTCAGGTTTTATTTAAACTACGATTATACATAGTACAATGTGAAATATGAAAGTTTCTTTTTCCAGAAAATCTGTAAAGAAGCAGATACTAAGCGAGAAGAAATTAAGTGGCTCGTGCAAACCTTAGATTTCCTAACATCTCACTGTTCCGAATCGCAAGCTTTGATAGAACAAAACAAACTAGAGAACCTCATAATAAGATACAAGAACCTGTTGCCAAATTTAGAAATATCAATGACCAGAACTGATACTTTATCGCAGTGTTACACTTATCGTCGAGAAGTCCGAGAAGTGGTTAACTTGTTGAGCAGAGTTAAGGAGCAATCCAAAGAAGAACCTGTCTCAGAGAACCTAGACGTCATCCAGCAATTAATCAAACAGCAAGAGCTGGCAGTTTCTCAACTGGATTCACAGCGTGCGAATATAATGTCAATGTTACAGAGAGGCAAGGATCTATCTAAAGATCAACATGCCGCTAGATTTGTGGAAGATGACGTTCATAATTTGGAAATAGAATGGAATAACACTTTTGAACATTCGGTGGATAGGCTGAGAAAATTGAAGCACACCCAAAACCTTTGGACCAATTATTCTGAGCAAAAACTGGAAATTCTAAGCTTATTGGCCAAGGCCGATCAAGAACTCAAGAGAATTTCTAATCGCCAGTACAACTACAGTAATCTCCCAGCAGAGTTGCAGGCGAAGCAAAACATGAGCATACATTTGAGAGAAGCGACCGAAGAAATGTTGAGGCGCTTGAGGGATCTCTGCACCAATTTAGTCAAAATCGCCCCAGCAGATAAGAGGCCAGCGCTTGAAAAGGAACTGACCGAAATAGAAGAACGTTTGCAAACGACTTTGGTGAACGTAGACGAGCACGTGGTTTATTTGGAACAGGTCAACACCAAATGGGGCCAATTTCAGAACAAGGTATTCGAGCTTCAGAATTGGACTGTCCAAAATGCACCGAAGCTGTTGAGTCTATCGCAAGATTACGACGCACCTCCAGAAGAACGTGTAACCAAAACCACACTATTACAGTCCCAACTGGCGAAAAGAATCGATGTACTCAAGGCGTTGGATGTGGAAGCTAAAGAATTAATGCCGGACGAAACGGATAGTCCCGAAACTCAACAGCTCAAGGGTGAAATATCCGCCCTTCAGAAAAGCGTCCTGGCTTTGAATGCTAGCATTGAGAACCAAGTGAGCGTAGTCAATCGAGACTTGCAGACCTGGAAGGAGTGTCAGCAAGGTCTTCAGGAAATAACACCCTGGATTGACGAGATTGAAATTAAGGTTTCATCGGGTGTTGGTAAGCCCGCGACTATCGAAGAAGCCGTACTCATGAAGCAACAATCCGAGCAGCTGGCTCAAGAGTATGAAATGAATCTCAAGAAATTGAAGGGCATTAGTGAAAGAGGCCAAAACATAGAATCTAAGACGTCAGTCCCTGAAGAAGTTAATGCAATGCGCGCGCGTCTTTCAATAATTGAAGGAGCGAGAGCCCAAAATGCTAAGAAGTTGGATAAATTAATCGCCAATTGGACTGATTTTAATACCAACGCGAGCAGTTTGAAAAGTTGGGTGGAAGAAAAGGAAAAATACATTGCCGAGAGTGACATTAATTTAGACACACCGAATACTGGGAAATTAGAGAAACAGTTGGCTAAGCTGAAGACACTTAACAATGAGTTATCGGAGCAGCAAGCCAAGTTGATCACGTTAACGCAAACCTCCGACGCGATCAGTCATAACTTAGCACCGGAAGGTGCCAGCAATATTAAAATGACGGTTCAAGAACTTAAAGATAAAATATTGAGGCTTGCCGAAGACATAAGACTCAAGTGCAACCAAATATCCGATGCCATTTTAACTAGACACGAATTCCAAACAACGATGAGCAACTTTACAACTTGGGTCAACAAGATGAATGTAAACTTAACCGAAATCGACGAGGTTCGAAGTGATAAAGTCCAGCAGGCGTTGGATAACATCCACGATATTTCGCAGGAATACTCGGAAAAGCATCCAACTTTTATCGCCATTTACGACGAAGTGAAACGCCTAACTCTGTTGAATTCCGCTGAGGAAAACGCCCCTCTCAATCAGGAGTATAGCTATTTGGTGGAGAATTACCAAAACATAGAGAGCAAGGTACAACAGAAGCGTAACCTCCTCGAAAAATGGACGGAATTATTAAACTGGCACGGAGATGAAGACCAACATCTCATTCACATTAAGTACCAACTGGAAAAACAGAAACCAAAAGCAGAAGAGCTAGAACAATCCGTGAATGAGATAGATACGATCATAGAAAAATTAATCACGTGGAAGGAAACGGCCTCGGTGATAGACAAATCCAAGGAAGTTACGGTTTTGGATAAAAACACAGAACTACCAATCACCGCCGATCAGTTAGTTAGAGACATCGAAATCAAATCAATCAACCTCAAATCACAACTGCAAGGTAAGCTTGGTGAAATCCAAAAATTGAGCGTCCATTGGAATCAGTTTAGAGACCTCCAGCAACAAGTGAACGTCAATTTAGAAGACATCCAAAGTGAATTGGCGAAAATAACCAGTGACGTATCCAAACCCAGCGATTTAGATGCAGCCGTCATTAAACTGAATGATTTATTGAAGCAGCAATCTTTGAGGTTGCCCTTGAAAGAGAAATTGCAGAAAGAGGGGCAGCAACTCATAAAAGAGGACGTCCAAAATGCAACGACAATTCAGAATATCCTGACTGGCATCGAATCAAATTGGGATAAAACTCAGGACGCCATTAAAGAACAAAAACTAAAATGTGCGGAAATTATAAACAACTGGAAGGAGTTCCAAGAAAACAGGGAAAGAATACATAAAGAAATCAATAAAATAGCGCAGGTTTGCGATACAATCGAGCCACCAAATGATTTGATCCAAACCAACCTCAACGCGGACAAGGCGAAGAAGGCACTCGATTCCTTAAAGAAAGTCAAAATTCTATTGGATAAAATTGACAGTAAAGGCGACCACATAATTAAGAAGTGCGAATTTGTTAAAGACGTAGAGCAGATTGTTAAAAACGAATTGCAGGAGTCGCACTATCAGTGGTCGAGCGTTTACGAGAAGATATTGCGGCTCGTTCAGACGACCGAATCACAGTCGGTGATTTGGAAAAATTTGGACGAAACCAAGAACAAAATTTTGCACTGGCTGAGCAATCAAAACGTAGCAATAAATGCAGCACTCGAAAAGCCAAACGAATTAGAAACTGCCCAAAACGTCTTGGCCAAATACAAAGAAGAATTACCCGCGCACGTTAGCTTGAAACAGAGCATCCCAAACAAGTGCGCCCAGCTAATAAAATTAAACGACAACAAAGAGATACCTACGCTAGAATCACTGACGAAATTAATAGACGACCAGTTTGAAATTGTCCAAAAAAGTGCGAATAACCTCGAGGGTGAAATCGCCATGTTCGGTGAGAAAGAAAAAGCGGTGAAGCTAAGCATAAAAGAGGTCGGTAGTAAAATTTCGGGGATACGTGAAAACATAATTAAATGCGAAGACCTAACCGGTGAAAACACGAAGATTCTGGAACGTTTAAGAAACTGCCGCCAGTTGAAGCAAGAACTGATCAACTGCGAACCGGATATTAAAAACATCGAGCAGGAAGTTCAGAAATTGAAGGTCACGTATCCATCTTTTGCCGAAAGCAACTTGCCAAAAGAGCAGCAAAACCTGAAGAAACGCTTCGAGGCCGTCTTAGGACACGCAAACAAAATCGAAACGTCCTTGTTGAACTTCTTAAAGAAATTCCACAACGAAAAATTCGGGGCGCTGCAGCGAATCATACAGACGCAAAAGGAAAAGGTTCAGTGGTGCCTACCAGAAGCTACAAGCGACAAGTACAACTTGGAAGTCAAATTGAACTCGTTAGCCCCGATTCAAAACGCGATAGACGACTGCGAGAAAAGAAAAATCGAACTGAACGAGTCCCTGAAGGTTCTAGAAGGGATCGAATCGCCGGAAGCCGTGAAACTTTTGGTGGCGGAAAAAGACCATCTACTGCTAGATTTGGAAGACCTCAAGCAAAATTATTCCACGACGAAGAAACTACTGGAACAGCACATTGATTTATACCAGAAATACGACACGCTCTCCCAGAACGTCTCCTCCTGGCTGAAGGACACAGAGAATAGAATAAGAACCGAAAACACTATCCAACTTGATTTAAACAAAATAGATGAAAAGATTGTAGAAATAAGAGATCTTCAGGAAACCGTGAGTGGGCATCAAGGTGAAATTAAACAGCTTACGCTGTTGAGTGAGGAAATGATGAAAGGGATGCCTGAATCGCGTATAACACAATTCGTGCAGCACTTGAACACAAGATATGATGCCGTTGTTAAATTCCTTTCTAACTACTTGGATAAGCTGGATGAATTAAACAGCTTCAAGCAATTATATGCCAACAGCATCCAGGATGTGGAAAACTGGTTGGTTCAAGCCGAGAACAAAGTGAGATCCTTCAAGGAATACACATCAAAATCGTCCAAGCCAAACCAAACTACGCTTCAGGAGTTGAAAAACTTCGCTGGAGAACGTGAAAGGGGCCAACAACTTTTGAATAAGGCGGTTGCGAATGGCGAGGCCCTATTTTCGGGGATCACGACAGAAAATCGGGATAGCATCCGAACGGAACTTAGAACTCTACGAGATAAATCCGAAACCTTAATAGACGAAGTCAACTCCATTTATAAGCAAGTTGAAAACATCCTTATGAAGAGACACTCGTTTGATGACAGTTTGGCGCAAGTGAGGTTGTGGTTATCTGATGCGGAACAAAAATTGGGTGAAATGAAACTGGATGAAAATCTGACTAAGAAGAAGCAGACTTTACACGACTACTCTAGTCTTCTGCAAGACGTGAACTTGCATAAAAATATTCTGCAACATCTTCAACTTAAAACCGAGCAGCTGGGTGATGCGGAAGCTGATGCCAAACTGGAAGAAATCTACAAGAACTACAACGATTTATCGCAGAAACTCAACGAAAGAGTTGCCTTAGCTGAGGAATACGTTGCTAACCACGAGACTTACATCCAGGTCCTGGAAAAGTGTCGCGATTGGTTGAGCACGTTATCAGGAGAAGCTGCCCTCCTCGTTGATGAATTACCCCTGCAAACGTCAGACACAAAAATGACGGTCATAGAGAATTTGCTCGCGCAAAAAGAAGAAGGCGACAAAATTATAGCCTCGTGCAAGAAGCAGCTGGATGCTGTTTTACCCCAGACAGCCGAAGAAGGACACCCGCCTTTAATTCAGGCCTTCCAAGAGCAAGAATCGGCGTGGAAGAAATTCCTAGACACGTGCTCAGAGGCCCAGAAAAAATTATCCAAATTATTTGGACAGTACTCTGAATTTAAAAGCGCAATTGATAGCCTTGAGGCCTGGCTGAAGCAAAAAGAAACCCAAGTCAAGGACCACAGCTTAAAAAGCACGCTAAAAACGAAAGAAGCCCACTTAGAAAAGCTTGTTGCCCTCGAAAAGGAAATCTCGAGCAAAGCCAACGACTTCAAGAGCGCATCTGATTTAAGCAACAGCATCAATAATGATTCGGATCTTTTCGAAAAGGTATCCAACTTAACCACGCGCTACGAATCGCTTCGAAACTTAAGCAAAGAGGGAATAAGCCGGTACGAAGGTTTCGTAAAAGAGCACAAGACGTTCAACGACGATTACAACGAATTCATCCAATGGCTGACGGACAAGAAAGACGTGTTGCAAAACATGAGCCACATCGTTGGAGACCTGACGATCCTGAAAGAGAGACAGGATAAAATCAAAGAGCTCATCGACACCAGAAACCAAAAGAGCGAAGAGTTTGAAAACCTAATCGAACACGGAGAGAAATTATACGCCCACACTTCACCGGACGGCAGAGAAATAATCCGGCAGCAACTGAGGAACATCAGGACGATTTGGGATGGGTTCAGCGACGACTTGCAAAACACGAAAAACAAATTGGATCAGTGCCTGACTCAGTTTGTCGACTTCAATGCAACCCAGGATGAACTGACTAAGTGGTTGAAAGACGTGGAGAAGGCGATGCACCAACACAACAAACTGAACAACACCCTCCAGGAGAAACGCGCGCAACTTCAAAACCACAAGATCATGAACCAGGAGATCATGTCACATCAACAGCTGGTCGAAACCGTCTGCGATAAAGCCCAGAAGTTAGTCGATCAAACGCAGGATAAATCGATCAACGTCTACCTCCATTCGATCAAGCACTTATTCCAGAACATCGTGGAGAAATCGCAGGACCTTTTGAACAACCTGTCGGACTGCGTGGAAAAACATAACGAATTTAACGTTAAGATCAATGCGTTTAAAGACTGGTTAACCGGCGAATCTGACAAGCTGCACGAACATGATGATGTAACAGGTGAGAAAATTAATGTAACCAAGAGGCTGGCGGCGATTAAGGTTTTGAAAAACAACGAGAGCGATGGCAATAGTCTCTTGGATGATTTAAAACAACAGTTGATTGTTGTTGCAAAAAGCACGGCCCCTAAGGGCGTCGAACAGTTGAAGAAAGAACTTGAGGATTTGCACGGGTTACTTAAACAGCACATGGATGAAGTGGGTAAGTCTCACTTATTTATTAAACATTTTAACTAATCATCATCAACTTATCCAATATTAAGTAGTTGGTCATCATCATTTTATGCAATTTGGTCACTCAGTAAATGAAGGAGAATGCACTTTATTTATTTTTTTTTATAGAAAAGGCAATAGAAAAGCAGGAAACCCAGCTAAAATCTTGGCAAGATTTTGAAGATCAAAATAAATCTCTGAACGACTGGTTGAAGGCCACGGAAGTCCAATTAAGGACACAGCCATTACAAGCAACCCTAGGAGAGAAGCAAGCACAACTCAACAAAATAAACGCAGACAAAAATGCAGTGGCAGCTAAGGAAAAGGAGATCGACGCATTTGTCGATAGCTCCCATGCACTAATCCAGAAATCCGGGGTGCAACGCATTAAACCCATGGTTTCGCAGATATCGACCAGGTATCACAACTTGCTCGCCTCGTGTAAAGACACCATCAATAGATGGCAAGAAATCGTTGATAATCACCAAAAATATAACGACAAATTGGAAGAAGTTACATCTTGGTTGAGCCCATTGGAAGAACATTTGGTGGCACTGCGTAGCGGAGATTTGGCCAACAACGTCGAAGCAACCAACAACAAACTACAAATTTTATTGACGGAGAGAGAACACGGAGAGTATAAAATAAACGCCCTGACTTTAATAGGAGAACAACTATTCCCAGAGACAGAAGCCAAAGGAAGAGAGAGCATTAGAAACACCTTAAGAGACATAAGAGAACGATGGGATGCCTTAGAAGAAGGTAAAAAATCCATTACACAAAATTAACAACAAAGTAATCCCTTTTAATTGCAGGTATAAAAGAACAACAGAAATTGCAGGACGTCCAAACTTCCCACCTATCCAGCTACCAAGACATGTTGCAGCAAGTGCTGAGCTGGTTGGATTCGATGGAAAAATTAGTACAAGCAGAACCGTCTACTTGGGCAACAATACAGGAAATTCGAGTTAAATTACTGAAGCACAAAACCAATTTACAAGATATTATTTCCCACAAAAAAATCATCGATGGTAAGCATCAAAGTTTCGTTTCTCGTTAATTAAATAAATCAAACGTGCATTGCAGGAGTGAGCGAAAAAGCCCAGGCGGTGGTTAAATTAACCAGCAACAAAGAGCAAGCGGCAGAGGTCACAGAGAGTTTAAAATCGATAAACACTCGCTATGGGAAACTATTGAAAAATGCGGAAGACATAATCAAACATATAGAGAATTGTATTGATGCCTATCAACAGTTCTATGATATTCAGAAGGATCATCAGGAATACCAGAAGCAACTCTGGGACAAGTTGACTAGCTACTCAGATTTCAGTGGAAACAAACAGATCTTGCAGAGCAATTTGGCGAAAGTGATGGAAATTAAGGATCACATAGACGACAACAACAGCAAACTGAATGAGTTAGAGGGTCACGTAAAATCGAAAGCATCTGTTTTACCAGCCCGAATTCAGGAAGCCATGCAGAGGGACGTTACCAATTTGAAATACGATTTCGATAAGTTTGTAGCGACACTCGACAACGTCAAGTACGAACTCGAACAGCGCCTCAAGCAGTGGAACGACTACGAGAATGCTTTGGATAAATTGTTGACGTGGCTGAGCGATACTGAGATGACCTTGAAAAATTTTGGACTGCAGAATACTCTAGAAGAAAAACTAGAACAGCTGGATAAATATCAAGTAAGTAAATTAGGATCGTTTTTTATTTTAGAAAATTAGCCGAAAATTGTAGTTGATTAAAAATGCACCTAAGTAATTTATTTTTGTTTGTTTTCTACTTTTTTTTTGTATTTCTGCTTAAATAAATGATTTGTGCTTCCAGATTCAATTTAATTTAAGAAAATGAGCCTGATATTCTATAGGTCTTTTCAAAAATTGACTGAGCAACTTGGAGGCTTCGGCAGCCATTGTCCATAATTGAATTGTTTCCGGTTGGAACTATCAGTGGTGACGCGGTTCCAACAGGAAACCAATTCAATTATGACTAAGCAAGTTTAATTGCATACAAGAATTTTGTTTAATAAAAAAATGGAAACATGTATTGTAAATATCTAAAAGACACATTTTTAAGTCAAATTTAAGTTAAAAATATAATAATATGTTTATTGCAATGTTGGAAAAACCGGTTCTCAAATATACAATGAAGTCAACCGAATTTATAGTTCTACAGTGTTGGCAGTGCTACCAACCGACCAAGCGTACTTACATTTCGGAAAATAGTTGTAAAAAATGTCGGTAGATGTCTCTGAATTTTGCTAGATCATTTAAATATTTAGTTAAACATGAGTAAAACAATGTTTACTCATAAAATAAACAAAAACACAAAATTAACAGAGTTAGCGATTCATTAAAAAAAATAACAAGAACAAAATAACCACAATTAGGAGTGACAGCAAAAATTAACTACTAAAACAAAAGCGCAGCGACAATTATGTCAATTTTTTAAAATTATTTTTAAATAAAATTCTAATCGGCGCGACATCTTCCGATCGATTTTTGACTTCAAATTTTAACATTTAACTGCAAAAGTGTTATTTTGATATTGAGACGTTGCAATTTTGAATAACAGATGGCGCTAAACTAACCAATAAATCGATAAAGTGCGGATACGAATGACGTCACAGCGAATAAGACACCACCACAATGATCAAACACTCACAAGGGGCGCTGTTGGCCGGGATTTAATTTTGCAAACAATATATTTTTTTTAGATAAATGCCATTATCAAATTAGTTTTGGAAGTTTTTCCAATGAAAATATAAAAGACGAGCAATACCTTTATCCTCATCTTATTATCATTCACAAATTTTTTGAAATGAAACACATGTGCGCCCTCTACCGGCTAAAAATTCGTTCGTGTTGCCTTCATGTGGGTACTTTATCATATCTATTGGCTTTGGCCCAGGCCAGATAAGAGCTCTGTCTCGTGAAATCTAGTAGGTCGTGTGAAATATGAGCTAGATACTTTCTCACAAAAAATGATATTACCTAAATATTATTATTTAATAGTTATAAAGTGCGTGTCCGCCCGTTCTTTGCCCTTTTTGTCCTAAAAAAAAAACACAAGAAAAGGGTAAAATCGTCCTCTCTGGCAACCTTGGCAATGTGAAACAAATGTAACAATATCAACAATGATCAATAATTAAAGTAGATTCTTGTCCGGTGAAAATTGTATAATAAATTATTTTAACGGACACTTAAAATTGGCACTATCGTTCGAGTTTCATTATCGATTGATAGCTTCGTAGAACGATAGTGCCAATTTTAAGTGTCCGTTAAAATAATTTATTATGAAATATTATCAATAATAATTTCTACATAACGTCGTGAGGACAATAAAAAATTATTGTAGAGCGGCACATTCGATCAATGTCGATCATGGTGTAGAAAAAATGCGTGAAAATTGATTTTTTTTATAGAACGCGTGCCCTGAAGACATGGAAACTATTTTACCGATGATCCGTTAATTCTCAAATAAAATAAAATCGATCGTTTAAGAAAGACTCCAACGAATCAGAGTCTGATCGAAGTTGAAATAAAAGACGAATAAATCGAAAGATAAAGAAATATGGATACGACACAGAAAACAACCGAACTTTAAATAAAATCGAATTTAATGCGGACAGAAATTGAGAAAATCAAAATCATTTGACGAAGATTCGTAAGAATCGGAATCTGATCGAATTTTAAACATTTGAGGAACAATTTAATAAAAATCAATGTCACAATTTGATCGAAATTTAAACACGAAACAATCAATTTTAAACCAAAAAGAGAAAGAAATTTGTGAATATCGAATGGGAAATTTAAAAATTCATAATTTGGTCTAAATATAAACAAAAGACGATCGAATTTAACAAAGATTCCAACGAATCAGACTCTGACCAAAGTGGAAACAAAAGACGAACAAATTGAATGCTGAAATTTGAAGAACGACAAAGAAATACAGATACAACACAGAATGTAATCGAACTTTAAATAAAAGACAATCGAATTTAACACGGACAGAAATTGAGAAAATCGATATCATTTAAGAAAGATTCGAGAGAATTAGAATCTGATCGAATTTTAAACAAAAGACGATCGAAACCAACGCGAACATTTGAGAAACAATTTCAATAAAAATCAATAATGTCAAAATTTGATCGAAATTTAAACACAATATAATCGAATTTAAACCAAAAGGAAGAAAAAAATTGTGAATATCGAACGAGAAATTTAAAAATTCACAATTTGATCTAAATTTAAACAAAAGACGTTCGAATTTAAAGCGGACAAAACTTGAAAAATCAAAATCAAATAAGATTCGAGAAAATCAGAATCTGATCATCGAATTTTTAAACAAAAGACGATCGGAATCGGTGCGACCATTTTGAGGAACAATTTAATAAAAATCATAAACGTCGGGAACTGATCGAAATTTAACAAAATACATTCGAATTTAAACAAACAACAATAATTTGTGAATATTGAAAAAAAAATTGTAAAAAGTTTAAATCTTTATCGAAATTTTAACAAAAGTCAACCGAATTTAATGCGGAAAAAATTAAGAAAATCGATCGTTTAAGAAAGATTCCAACGAATCAGAGTCTGACCGAACTTGAAACAAAAGACGAACAAATTGAATGCGGAAATTTGAAGAACATTAAAGAAATACAGATACAACACAGAATGTAATCGAACTTTAAACAAAAGAAATCGAATTTAACGCGGATAGAAATTGAGAAAATCGAAATCTTTTAAAAATGATTCGAGAGAATCAGAATCTGATCGAATTTTAAACAAAAGACGATCGAAACCAATGCGAACATTTGAGGAACAATTTAATAAAAATCAATAATGTCAAAATTTAAACACAATATAATCGAATTTAAACCAAAAAGAAGAATATCGAATGAGAAATTAAAAAATTCACAATTTGATCTAAATTTAAACAAAATGCGATCGAATTTATTAACGCGGACAAAACTTGAAAAATCTAAATCAATTAAGAAAGATTCGAGAGAATCAGAATCTGATCATCGAAATTTTAAACAAAAGACGATCGGAATCAATGCGAACATTTCGAAGAACAATTTAATAAAAATGAGAGATGTCCGAAACTGATCGAAACTTAAACAAAACATAATCGAATTTAAGAACACAGATCCGATGACTGTCTCATTGACGGTACAAAAAAAAGCTTCAAAATAATCCCTTTTGGGTACAGAAGGGATAAATACTTCAAGTTGGCAACTCTGATTCGCACTGCCACGCGTAAACAAACATAACCTTATTTTTCCATTGAAATTCACGCAAACATTAACGAAAAATAGAACATGCTGTAATCGTCAAGATAGTTGATAATTTTTTTCTGAAATGTCCATTTTCTTGCTGCTTGTTTGACATTTGCCTCGACACCTAAAAAGTCGATTCAAATGTTTTTAATCGTATAAGTTTGACAGTTATTGAAATATGACAACAATGTCGCCAACAAATGTTGCCACTAGAATAAAAATTAACGTATCGACTTAGGACGAAAAAGATACCTATTTCAAATACGTTTTGTATTTCTTGATTATAAACAAAAAAAGTTACCAAATCGACTATTTTTATAAAATAAAATAATGAAACGAATTCTATAAAAATTAAACAAGAAAACTCAAATGCCAAAGAATATTGTCAACCAGTGTTGCCAGATAAATTACATGTGTCTCTTCATTTTTCAACAACGTGGGAATAATATTTAGAATTTACTTGTAATTTTGAATAATAGGTGGCGCTAAATCAATCATGTTTGTTGATATGATGTTGAAAATAATTTTTAACAAGTTCCCGATTTAATTACCTGAAGAACTAATGCACTTTGCATAATATTTTGCTTTTATTATTATTTAAACAATAATTATCAACTAAAATTTCAACCGACCGTTTAGGTGGCGACATCTCGCGGAATATTTTTGACCTAAAATTTTGCAACAACGTCAATTTGAAATTGGGACTGCTATTTTGAATAACAGATGGCACTAAATTAACCAGGTTTGTTGATCTAAAATTAAGAATTAACAAGTTTTTGACTTAAACACGAATCAAATTATAAAAGAAAAATTAAAAACAATAAATTTTAGTAATTTCGCAATAACATAGGTACTGGAATTCATTGAATAGTAAAAGTACGGAAGTAATACCACTGGCAACATTCGTATTGACGCCGCCAACACTGCCAACACAATAAACCAGAAAGTAAAAGTTACTATTAAGGTTAGCACCAAGTGTATATTTTCTACAGTGTGATTAAAAAAAAGGAATCTTAAAAGTACCGACCATTTTTAATTGACCATTAGTACTGAATTAACTGCGAATGTATTGACTTCGGCAACACTGTTGTGAATTACATAAGTAGCAACAATTAAGGCCTCCTTCAACCATAAATTTATTTGACCCAACGATGTTTTATTTATAAATATTGATTGATTTTATTATGAATTTGTTAGCAGAAGCATTTTGAATTTAACACGACCTACTAGATTTCACGAGACAGTGTGTCTATCCGGCCTGCCCAATTTATTAATTCAAATGTTTTTGCACTGGCGCCACTTACTCAAAAAATCCGGAACGTCATTTTTCAATTAATATTAAGTTTGTAGTAGCCGATGCAGTTGCAGTTTCTTGCCCAAATATAATTTCCTTACGTTTTTTTTATTCGTTATTCGTTTCTTGCTTGGGTAATTAGTGCCAAAGCGAGTTCTGTCTCGTAAAATCTAGTAGATCGTGGATTTTAACAATATATTATACAATTCAAATATTGCACCTGAACTCCAGTACGTTATTCTAGACATTTAAGAGAGACCACCAATATACCAGTATACATTTTTTTTTGTACAAGCAATTTTTGTCATTTTTATTTAAGTTCATGATTGAATGAGTTTCTTCCTCAATTTGGTATGGAACCAATAATAAACGTAATGAACTTTATGCAGAAGTTCATTATTGAAGTTTCTCTTATGAATTCTAAGATGTTAAAATAAAACTATGACCTCTTCTTCTTGAATAAGTTTTGATTTTTTTTTTTTTTTACTTAAAAATAAAAACCTGTTTAGGTACTGGCTAAAATAACAGATTCGCACAGCCGTGAAGTTAAGGACTTTGTTAATCTATCGGACCATTTGGAGCAAGTAAGAGAGTTCTCCGATTCTATTTATTTTGTCACTATCACCTCTTGCCTCTTGTTATGTGAATGATGTCTGTTACAACCTTTTATTTTCTCCTTTAAATTCATGCTTTTAGGTGGGGGATAATTTTCACTGTCTCATTACTAAACAGCACTAAACTACTAGCTTACGGGGTTCATAATTTATTTTCTTATGTGTAGGTATTGATACTGAGCCTGAGGCAGAATGAAGCTGAACTCGATAAACTCTCAGACGAATCGACTGAACTCGTCCAGAGCAGCGGAGACACACACATCTCGATTAATATGCAGCAAATTATGTCGAGGTTCCAATCGGTGCAGACGACTGCGAAAGAAATTGCTAAAAAGTGTGAGCAAGCTGTCTCTGATCACAAGCTGTACAATGAAAAATACCGCCAGTGTTCTGACTGGGTGGCAGCCATGCAAACAAGGTAAATCCAGTTACAATAAACAACTAATACAGAAGAACCCAAATATTATATACGTTACAGATTCAATACTTGCAAGGAAAATATCAAAACCGGGGCTCAAAATGTACTGGTAGAGCAAATTAAAGTCATCGAGGAATTACTATCACAACAAACAAGTGCAAACTTGTTATTGAACAACACAATAGAACTAGGCGAGAAACTATACCCCACAACTGCACCACAAGGGCGTGAGATCATAAGCAAACAGCTACAGGATCTACAGCAAGCCATTGAAAGCTTATATGATGGTATTAATAGTGTTGAAAGGGATCTCAGAGCTAAACTGAGCAGGTAAATTCAATTCACATTTTATCTCGAATCGAAAATACAATTTAAAGAAAATAGATTCAATAGATAGCGCGACTTTTCCTATTCTCCCATCCCCAGATGTTAGGTATTCTAGCAATCATTATCAAACAATGACAGCTACTGAGCTGACATCTGGTGGTGATCAATGTGCTATTATAAAGGCAAGTCTCGCCACCTGCCTGATGTTTTCCCAATTTACTTAAATTTCATGTTTAAAAATTGCTTTTTTTAGGTGGACTGGATTTGATGAGTGTGTCGAAAACATCAAGCAATGGCTTAAAGACATAGAGCAACAGCTACCTCAGGATATCATCCTCCACAATACCCTCGAAGAAAAGCAAGCCCAGTTACAGACTTATCGCAATCAACTGTACAACGCAATTCAACATCAACAAGACATTGTGAATTTGCGCGATAAAGTCGACGGCCTTCCAGAAAAAAATCAAGCAATCGATCAACAACTTTCCACCATAACAGAACACCATGCCAAAGTGCTTGCACGAGCACAAAATTTTGTCGAAAGCTACGAATCGATTGTCAGCGATCACCAACAATACAACAAAGCTTTAAGCGACACAGATGATTGGATAAGTGGACTTCAAAGTAATGTATCACTCTGGGGTGACACGGACGTTGAAACCATCACATTATGCTCGAATTTAGAAAGATTGAAGGTAAGCTTTTAATTTATTCTTCAGTGTTCGTATTGCATTACTCGAATTTACAGAGTTTACAAGCCAGTTTGTCAGAGGAAGCAGTTCGCATTGTTTCGGTCAGTTCTCTCGGTGACAAAGTCATTTCCGGCACTAAAGACACTGGCCAACCGGTTATCCGTGCGCAGAGTGACAATTTACAACAGGAATGGACAAGGCTTTTATCAGCTTTAGAGAAAACCATTAATACCATTGAAAACAAACTTGAGAATTGGTCTGCATATGAGGACTTAAAAGAAAAGTGCTTGCAGTGGATAAGAGACACCGACACCAAATTGCATCAGGTTGACTTGAAGGCCACGGCTCAAGAAAAGAAAGATCAATTGAAGGTCCTCAAAGAATTGCAAGGTGAAATTAGGGCGAAGGAAATTGAGATAGACAGAGTAACAGAGCGCGGGCAACAGTTGAAGCGTTTAGGCTCGAGGAGTTCTCAGGTCTCCGACTTGGGCATCAAATACCAACAAATTTGCCACAAGGTTAAAGATTTGACAACTCGTTGGCAACAGTACGTTAATAACCACCAGGATTTCGATACAAAAGTCGAGCAATGCCAACAATGGTTGGATGACATCAGAAATAAATTATCTTACTGCGCTGATCTGAGCACGGCAAGTCAAAAAGACGTGGAGATCAAAGCCGCCGTCCTTCAAGATCTAATCTTGTTCAAAGAGGAAGGTTTTGGCAAAATACAAAACCTCGTGGAGCTGGTGCAAATCGTTCTGGCCAATACCGCGCCTCACGGTCACGAAGTCATCAACAACAAGTTGACCAACTTGCAAGAGCAATGGTCGAATTTGGCCTCGAAAATGATAGAAACCAAGGCGGTTTTGGATGACTCTATCTTGAAATGGTCCAGGCTCCTCGAGCAAACTCAGGGATTGAACAAAACCATCGAATGGATTGAAGCACAACTCAGCGAACTATCGGAATTCCAGAGCAATATTCCTGAAAAGAAAGCACAGCTAAACAGAATTAAAAATATGGAAGAGAAGGTGCGCTGTGAGAAAATCGAGGTTGACAATTTGAAGGCCAAGGCGGCTGATATGTTGTTGTCAGGGCAGCAGGGGCAGGCTGCTTCACAAGCTAAAACTATTTTGGACAAATTTGATGAGCTCTATGATAAAGTGCAGGTATGAGTTATAATTGTAACAAATTTACAATTGCATTGACTATGATTTGTTTCAGAAATTGCTGTTCGAGAGGGAAAGTCAGTATCAAGATCACAAAGCGTACAAGGACGCTTACGAGGAATTCCAGCGCTGGTTGACCCGCGCCCAAGAAAAATTGCCCCAATTAAAACAACGACCCATGAGTGATAAATTGGCCGTGGAGAATTTTGCAGGGCCTTTGGACACCCTTTTGAACAAGCAAGCGCAAGGAGAAGTACTTTTGGATAATCTTGAGCAAAGTGCAGAAGTTGTTTTGCCAAGTACGAGTGAACCAGGGCAAGAAATCATCAGGAACGACAATAGGGCACTAAGAGAAAGTTTCGAACGATTATTCAAAGGTATGTATATTAATAAAGCTTTGTCAAGATCAATATCAAAATGAACGAAATTTGGTTCGTAATGTTTCAGAATTAAGAGAACAAAGAGATCAATTAGAAAAGGTTCTCGTCCACTGGCGCGACTACAAAGATGAATACGAACGTCTTTCTGACTGGTTACAACAGATCGCAATTTTGACCAAAAACCAAAAGATTGCTCTTTCTGCGACGCTCGAAGAGAAAGCCAAGCAGGTTCAAGACGTGATAGAAATCTTAGAGAAATTCGAATCGGGCAAAGCACAGATCGACAAATTCAACGAATCGGCCAAAGCCTTGCTTAAATCACCCCTCGACACGTACGTCAACAGTCAGCTGCAACACTTGAATTCGCGCTACCAAGTCGAACTCAACTTCGCCAAGGACGTGCTGAAGAAGGTCAACACCAATTTGGAGCAACACCAAGAGTACAACAATAACTTAGAGAAGAGCAGGAAGTGGATAGAGGACGCGAGGGAGTTGATCCGAAACTGTTCTGAAGGCACCTCCAGCAGTCCTAAGGAGGTGTTGCAAGCTCGCTTGGAGCAGATTCAAGCGTTACTGCAAAGACGTGAGGAGGGCCAGAATTTAATCCACACGACGATCAACAATGGCGAAAAAGTCCTGCGCAATACTAGATCTGACGGTCGCGAAGCTATCAACAACGAGATTAAAGAACTGCAAACCGAATGGGACAGACTCGTTAAGAAGATGTCAACAGCCAAAGTCAATTTGGAAACTAGCTTGTTACAATGGGCTGATTACGACAGCTCTTATAACCAATTGAGGCAGTGGATTACAGATCGGGAAGCCAAGTTGCAGCAAGTAACTGAGCAGAAAGTTGTCGCCAAAAAAGGCCAGAGCGGCCTAAGTTCTTTACCAATCGGGGAGAGGAAAGCGAACCTTCGGGAAACCAACAATATTGTGCAGGATATTGAATCGTTTGAGCCCATGATACAGTCAGTTACTTCGAAGGCCGAAGATTTAATGCAAGGCGCTCCTGCATCGGAAATCTGCACCAAATATGAAACTCTTTCTAAACAAGCCAAGGAACTATATGCCAAACAGAAAGAAACGGTGGAACAACATCAAGCTTTTGTGGATTCTGGTAAGTAGTTTGTAAAACAAAGTGATTGTTTTTCCAAGGTATTCTCCATGCCTTTCTGTTTTATGGTAAGCACATCTCCTCCTACCATTTGATGCCTGTATTGGTCTTCCTTTCCATCTCTTGCTTCTTGAATCAACATCTCCAATTACATTCCCTTTTTAAACGTTGTTTCTTTACAGTTAATGATTTCATGCAATGGATCCGCATCGAAAAAGAAAAACTGAGCAAATGTTCCGAACCAACCGGCGATAAAGAGAGTTTAAGCAACAAACTATCTCAGTTGAAAGTCCTACAGAATGATCAACCAGTCGGCCAAAAGAAGCTCGATTTGGCCCTCGAGCAAGGTGAATTGGCATGCCAGTGCGCAGGCGAAGAAGACAAAGAAATAATCGAGGAAGAACTGGGGCTTCTACAAGACGACTTTGATAATTACGTGGAGTCGCTTAATAATAGTAAGACTCTCTTGGAGGTTGGCATTGTGAAGTGGACGGAATACGAAGATCAATACCAGGAAGCGCTGGAGTGGCTCGCCCAAACCGAAGAGCTCGTGCAATCCTACAACAAGCTCCAAGATGGGTTGGAAGAGAAACGCGTGGTTTTAGAACAGTTCCAATTGCATTTGCAGACGCTCTTCGATTGGCAGCGTGAATTGGACAGGATCAACATGCGGGCCCAAGCTCTGCTTGAGACTTGCGCCGATACCAGAATAAGCAACGCCGTTACGCAAATGTCAACGAAATACAACGCGCTGCTTTCTTTGGCGAAGGAAATCATGCGTAGACTCGAACTACACTACCAAGAGCACCAACAACACAATACTTTATACCAAGAGTGTCAAGATTGGATATTCAGGACGAGAGATAAACTTAACGAATGCGTGGAACTACCGAACACTCTGGCCGAGGTTACCAATAAGCTTCACTCGGTGAAAGGTATAAGGACATCGCTGGAGCAGGGGCAGAATAAATTGAGGTACATCCTCGAGTTGAAAGAGCGAGTAATTATGAACACTGAGCAGGCCGGTGCGGCCAAAATTCAAGAAGACACGGACAACTTGCAACAGGACATGGAGAAGCTATTGGATGACGTGAATGAAATTCGCAACAAGTTGACAAACCGTGCCACTCAACTGGAATCGATCGCGAAGATGCACGGAATCATCGTCGAGTGGCTGCAGGATGTCGAACATCAAATCCAATCCGACCACGGTTTCTTTAACGAGCTAAGCGAAAAGAAAGCGCAATTAGAAAAACACAGGAACATCCAACGCGATATAGGCAGTCACAGTGACTTATTCGGGAAACTGAGGGCAGCACTGGCTGAAGATAGTACGCTGAAAGCAGATGAATACCAGAAAACTTTTGAGAAATTCGACAACGTCAAGAAGTTGGTGGCAGATAACATTAACGTAAGTGTTTTATTTTAATCAAAAAATTATTTTATTTCTACCGTTTCTTTCAGAATCTTGAAGAGCAAGTTAAAGAACACGAAAAGTACAAACAAAATTACCAAGAGGCTTCCGATTGGATAAGAAAGTCTCATATGCAGATCCAACAGTGTTCAAACCTGCACGACAATTTGGATAAAACCAAAGAGAAATACAGGAAAATTTCGGAGATATCTCAATCACTACCGGAAGGCGACTCCCTCGTCCATAGGACCATAGAAGTCAGCATATCCGTGATGAAAACGACGGGCAGCGAAGGCCAAGACATGATCAAACAAGAAATCGAGCAGCTCAGCAACGACTGGGAAGGGCTGCAGTACATCTGCAAAGACACAGAGAAATCACTGAAAAAATGCCTAGATTCCTGGGAAGAATACTTAAACAAATACGATAACATGAAGAAGCACATCGAGGAATACCACATTAAAGTCGAAAAGGAAAAAGAAGGCGACAAGAAAACCACTCAGGATTTACTGAAGTGCAAGCAAATTCTAGAAGACGTGATTGCACTGAAGCCACAAATGGAACAGTTAAACGACAGCTGTGAGTCGCTTATGGAACAGAGCGCTTGCAGTTGGGTCAGAGATCAAACCGTCCAGTTGCAAGGATCTTACACGAACCTCCTAACGAACGCGCAGGGACTCGTTTCGAAAGTTGAGAAAAACTTGGCAGATTTGACTGAATTCATGGAAGCCAAAAAGAAGTTAGAATCGTGGCTCCATTCTACCCACACCGTCGTACAGAATTGCTTGGGCGAAGGAGATGAAAGCACGCTCAAGCAAAAAATGGAAGAAATTCTGAATCTCTCGGCGCAAATGCCGGAAGGCCAAAACCTACTGACCAATCTACAGGACGCCTTCACCAAAGCGATCAACACGGTCCCAGCAGACAAACAGGAGAGCATGCGAGATGACCTAACAGAATTGCGCAACAGTTGGGAACAGCTGACGATAAATGTGACTTCGGTTCAGGCACAGATTAAAGCGGCACTCGCCAGATGGAACGACTACAACGAGGCTAAGAAACGTCTGCAGAAGTGGCTGACGGAAATGGAAGGCGCCTTAAAAGAAATCCCAAACACGAAAGGTGAATTAAGCGAAATAAAAACGCAGTTGGAGTCCTACAAGAACACGCAAGCCGAAATCTCAAATAAACAAGCAGAGATTAAATCTTTGCAATCAGAAGCGGATGAGCTTAGTTCTTGGGCGAAGCAATCCAGCATAAGCGAGGGGGTGAAACAACTCCAAGCTAGGTACGATAAGCTAGCAGCCGATTGTAACAAACAAAAGGAATCGCTTGAAGTTGAAATGCAAGAATACAATCAGTACCACCAGAGCCTTCAGGATACTGAAAAGTGGCTGCTTCAAATATCCTTCCATCTTATGGCGCACAATTCCTTGTATATAACAAACCGTGAGCAAACCGAGGAGCAATTGGCCCAGCACGAAATTCTACTGAAGGATATCCAAAAGTATCAAGCCACTTTGGACGAGGTCAAGGCGAAAGGACACGGCCAAATTCAACGTTACAACAAGACACCCGCGGTGAAAGAGGCCATCGAGAAACAGTTAAATAACATACAGGAGAGTTACAATTCGCTTTTGCATACAGCCGTGCAAATTAAGAACCGATTGCTGGATTCCTTGGCCAAATTCAAGGAGTACGAAACCACCATTGATAGTATAAGCGAGAACTTGGATAAATACGAACCGATTATCGATGAAGAAGTGGAAAAGCCGGTTAACAATTTAAAAGACGCCCAGCAGCTATTGGATACGGCCAGGGTAAATATGTTTGTTTGAAAATACTTCTTGCCTGAAAGTTAATGCGTTATTTTTTTTTGGGCAGAATTTACATAATACACTTCAAAATGAAAAGGCTAGGCTGGCGGTTGCTGTTCAAGCTTGTGAGGCAGCTACTGCATCCATCAGTCGCCCCAGCAGTCCAAGAGACACTTTACCGCCCCCGATTCCGGTCAAAGAACTTGAAGTTCGAGCGAGATTAGAAGACCTTATTGATCAGGTAAGTGATTACCTTCTTATTATTATCATCTCTATTCAGGGTTGGCATTTTTTTTAAACCAAATACGCAAGCAGACCTTGTTTGATGAAGCATTAAAGTACCCTCTCATAAGCGGAAGCTCTGGTCCATGAAAATGAGTCCCCTTAATGGAGGTGTCTACTTAAGAGGACAGGAGCTTTTGTGACTCCGCTGAACACATCGAAATTGACCGTTTTACTCGACCTTATTCGATGAAGCATTAAATACAGTGTCCTCTCTCATAAGCGGACACCTCTGGTCCCTGAAAATGAAAGTGTCCACCTAAGAGGATGTTTAGGAGCTTTCATAACTCCACTGAACACATCGAAATTGGCCGTTTTGTCAACCATGTTCGATGAAACAATAAATATGTACTTCTTTAATTTAAGCATCACGTTAGTAATTAACCATCATGTTTCAAGAAAAGAAACCTTAAGTACCTTCTTATTTTTTTTTCTGCAGGTACAGACTCACTTGAGTGATCTAACTGCTTCCGTTGCTGATTTCGAATCGAAACAAAAACAGAGATCAGACCTGAAAAACTGGATCATAGCCCAAAAGGCCACCGTCACAGACTGGTCCTTGAGACCGTCAAAGCTTCGCGCCGATGCTGCCAAGCAAGACCTGAACAACATGAACGACTTATTAAACTTGATATCACAAAAGCGCATTCAGTTGACAACCGAGTTGACAGGGCCGGATGATGAAAACGCAGAATTGGAGAATTTATTCGACGAGTTGGAGGGAAAAATCAAGGATGTCATCGACGATAAACAGGGCAACCAACAGCAAATCGACGAATACTTGCAGAACGTGCACGTGACCAACAACTGGTTCGACAACTTACTTAAACGCATCGACGCCATAGACAAGGGCTCTGGGATGAGCTGCGCTCAAAAGCAGAGCGTTGCCTTCGAGTTGCAAAGCGAATTCGACGACCAAGCACCTAAGAGAGTCGACGAAATAAAAAACCTTGCCTCCTCAGTCATGGGCTTTGTTAATAATTTAGACGCGCAACAAATCGAAGAACAGGTAAGACACTCTTTTTTATAATTACTGAAATCGTGCCAAACCAAATATTTTTTTTAGCTTAAAGGAATTGAGCGTCGGAAGAATGACATAGCTAAGCGCTTACAACGTAAAGTCCAGGTATTAGAAATGACCAAAAAGAGAATCGACGATACAAGAGATGAAATCGAACACGAAAGAGAGTGGGTTAAAGAAAAGGCATCCGAATTGAGAGGCGCATCTTTAGGCTTCGAAAGTCGCAAGGCCGAAGACAAATTAAATTCACTAAAGTCATTACTCAAGGACGCCGAGAATAAAGTAACATTAAAAGATAACTTAATGAAGTTAGTCAGCAACATGATCAATGAATTGGAACCGGTCGAGCAAAACGCTTTGGAATCTGCGCTTGGTAAACTCGGTACAGAACAGGAAGGCCTCATAGAAAAAATCAAAGTAGAGATAGATAGGGTGACGGCTGCTGTAAACACGAGAAAGAATTTGGAAGATAATTTGGAGAAGGCGAAACAGTGGTTGAAAATGAAAAACGCCGATATACACAAGTTGAGTGGATACCTGCCTCTTAAATCGGCGAAAGTAGAAAACGAGATTAGCCAACATCAAGTATACGAGACGGAAATCAAAGAATTCAGCGAGAGTGACCTGAACGACCTGTTGAAATTAGGCAACAGTTTGCTGAAAGAATGCGATGATGAAGACAAAGAGAAACTGAAGCAGCTGCTGAAAGAAGTCGAAGATGAATACGACACTCTAAAACAAGACTCAAAGCAGAAGATTCAAGCACTCACCGACCTGTTGCAAGGCAGAAGGCAATTTGAAACCGACGTCGATAAGTGTATTAATTGGCTTAAGGAAGCCGAAGTGGCGACTTCCGATGACATCCGCACTTCCAACATAGAAATTTTGGAGGAACAGTTAGAGAAGTACAACAAGTTGAACCAGAACGGTAAACAAATGAAAGAGGCCATCGATAAAATCTCCGAGCAAGCGAAAGCTATTTTACCGACCATCAGCGAAAGCGACAAGATCGCTCTGAACGACCTCCTAAAGAATATAAAGGATCGCTATGGCCAAGTTGTGGACATCATTCAGGATCGTTTGAACACCATTAAATATAACTTGCAGCAGCAGAAGGAAGCAGCAGCAAGAATAACTGAGAGCATCCAATTCTTGCAGGAAGTACAAAATCAACTTCAGGAACTTAACAAGCCGATCGGTAGCAAAGTTGAGGATGTTAAAGGCGTGCTCCAAACTTACGAGCGCATCTTAGGAGACTTGAAAGCAAATAAAGCGAAACTGTCGGAAGTTCCTGGAAGCAACAAGGAGTTGCAAGCTGTTTTGAGCCAGCAGGACGATTTGATTAATTCAATTGAGGATCAAATCGCGCGCTTGCGACAGCTGTTGCTCTTAAGAGAACAATATTTAGCATTGATCACCGAAATTATGACCTTCATTACGAAGTACACGGAAATCGTAAGGGACATAGAAAAATCTGGGAAAACCATCGAAGAAAAAATAGAAAATTACGCTAACGTAATCCTCAAGATTCAAGAATGCGAGGCACTTCTGGCGACTGCTTATGATAAAGGCGAGCAAATCGTAGCTGACGGCACAGCTCAGGATCGAAACGATATAACTGAGCAGTTACAATCCCTGAAGCAATCTTTGCAAAACCTGCGACGTGAAGTTGAGAAACAAAAAGAGAAACATGAACACACTGCTTTAGAACATAGGAAACTAGCAGGCGAATTGGAGGAAATCTTGGATTGGCTGCATGAGAATGAAACCACGGTGCATTCGCGACCTTTACTAAACAGAGACGTTAAAAGCGTTGAAAAAGAACTAGACAGTCACAAGCGACTATGTGATGACGTCAACGGATACTTAGATCGTGTAAGACAAGTTCAAGATCGTATAAAGCACGACGATTGCATGCCTAGCTCTCTAACAGAAAAGCTATCAGAAGCAAATTCCTTGCTTCAATCTCTACCACGTGAGCTCGAAGAGAGGGGGAAGTACTTAGAGAACAACAAGGTACTTCGAGAGAACTACGACGCGCTCAAGCAAAAACTCTACAGTTGGGTTAAAGAAGCAGAAATACGTCTGCAAAGCAACAAAGAAGGCGTAGACTTCATCAACATCCTTTCCGATCTCGAGGAACACAAGATCTTTTTCAGCACCGAGTCATCCATGAAGGAATTGGTCTCCATTTCCATCCAACAGGCGGCCGATAAGATTTGGCCGAGTCTAACACCGAACGAACAGGAGGAGCTGAGCAGGGAACAACAGTACCACACGCAGCTCTTGAAAAACACTCTCAACTCGGCGAAATCGGAACGGGCCCAGTTGGAGCAAGATGCTGAAGTTTGGAAAGATTACTGTCAGATTTTGGATAAAGTCAAGTCTGTCATAGCGAGGACGAGATTCGTGGACGAACCGGTCTGCACTTTGGCTGGTTTACATTTCAATACACAGAAGATATCACATGCCCTCAATGATATTCAGGTGAGTCATTTATATTTTTTACTGTGAGTTCTAAAAATTTGTAGAATTTTAGATTATTGAGAAAGCTTAAAGATTAAATGAAAATAAAACTGTGATACATTTTGGAAAGGAGGCAAAATAATCAAGCGAAATATTTGAAAAATATACATTTTTTTTATAATAGCCTTAAAGATAATATATAAAAAGTAAAAAGAAAGGAAGTATAAAAAACAGTAAGACTTACACATTATCTGAAATTACATAGCATCAGTGTCTACGTTTTCTTTGGTTATCAATGCTTCAGTGCAATCTGATTCTTCTGCTGATCTCTTTAAAACGTGCGAGTTAAACTGCACAATAATAGCTGTCATGTTATCTCTACCAACTACTACACGTTTCAAGCATGTATCAAACAACTAAAATTTCGTAAATATTATACAATCTTATGTCATTTTGAACTTACTTCTTCACAGACTTGGGATAACTTTTTCTTTCCTTCTCGTATTGCCGGCCTAATGATATCGACAACCTGCTGATTAGACAAGCAATTCCAAATGCCATCACAAGCAAGAAACATAAACTCATCTTCATTTGGATTAATTGTAAGCGTTTGAATATCTGGTAGTGCAGTGATCATTTGTTCTCGATTTGATAAGTCCTTATTCTGCTTAAACCTGTGATCACCGATTGCTCTTGATAAATTTAGTGTGTTATTTATTCTGCCTTTACAGTCATCCACGCTGCCACCAGCTTTGACAATTCTTTCGTACTCGTCCTTGTTTAGAGGCTTGTGATCAAAACTCATCTCTATCACCTTACCTGAAAGGTAACCGATAAGAATATTCAACTAAGAATCTACCGTTCTAACCGTTACGACAGACGATACATCTTGAATCACCCGCGTTTGCGACGTAGAGCTCGTTCTCGTGAAGTAACGCGACAAGAGCCGTACATCCGCTCCTTGAACCGACTTTATTTAAATGCAATATCTTTCTTTTCTTTTTTTTACTACCTGTAAAATAAGAAAACAAAAGTTATACAGGGCGACTGTTAATTAACCCGATGAAGCGAGGTCCGAGAGTATGGAAGAAATGTTAAAAAAATTCTTTGGCTTTCGAGAAATAATTAATTAAAAATTAGCCCCACAACGAGATGATGCGCCCCTGGTTAAAAAATAGAGGAGCCGATGACCGACATAAATACCCTCGTAAAGTTTTTTATAGTTTTATGATATGGCGGCGTGGCATCGTGAACTTGACCTTTAAGTGGAATTTTACTTCAATCGACCAATGCCGTGAAATACGAATATTTACTTGAAAAATTCATGCAAATCACCTGATATAGTTTATTCCATACAAAGGAAGACTTTGAACATCTGCTGTGACAGGTAAACAAATAAATCACTAAAACAAAAGACAATTCAAATTGCCATGTTAAAAATACGATCGCAATCACTTGCGCTCCTGCCACGAACGCCATCTATACTTTCGCGCAATATTCCTTTGTGTTCATCTAAAAACCGACTCACTTTGGTTCGCGGCGAATGACTCGCGCGCTACTCCAAAACAAACGAATGTGTACGTATTGAATTTCAAGTCTAACAAAACATTTCACGTTTTCATAGAAAACCGATTTGTTTAAGCAATTCCTTGAAAATGCAATCGCTGTCTTGTTAGTAATTTTACCTTCAGCAAGTTCTAGTTCTAATCCTGTCTGAGCTTGTGAGATTTCCAAACAACCCCAGCGATTTACATTTTCTCGTAATCTGTGGCATTCACGCACACGATTTGATCAAAAATTGTACACATAACAAATTAACAAACAATTATTTACACAATTACTTGCGAATTTGTTATCCTTATCTCATATGCAATTCCAGTTATTCTAAAAATTACTGATAAATACGTCTCGTAAAAAAAATAACTCAGATTTCCGTTCCCAGCTGTTAAACGCGTAATAAAATGAACTGAGATAAGTATCAAGCGAGTCGTCAATAAAAAAAAAATTATAGTCCTGTTGTATTGCCGCATTTATAAAACGGGGCGTCGTATTCTTACGCAGTACCGGAGCTTGATTTTGGGATAATTTTCTTAATTAATTATAAGCTCTTTAGAAGAATTTTTTAAACATTTTTCCCATACTCTCGGACGTCACTTCCTTTAGTGGTTCCGTTTTGTCAGATTAATTAACAGTTACGCAGTGCCGGAGCTTGATTTTGGGATAATTTTTTTAATTAATTATAAGCTCTTTAGAAGAATTTTTTAAACATTTTTCCCATACTCTCGGACGTCACTTCCTTTAGTGGTTCCGTTTTGTCAGATTAATTAACAGTCACCCTGTATGATTTTAGAATTTAATAAATAAGTAATAATTAATAATTTCGAATATACATTTTTTTTATTCTAAATACCTGATTTATCTGTTGTAAGATTGGATGCTTCCTCCATTGGAGAACTTGAACTACCCACAATATTATCAGAACTATTCGATTTTTCTGCTGTCAGATTGGATGGTTCATCCATTGGAGAACTTGAACTACCCACAATATTATCAGAATTATCTGAGTTTTCACTTGTAAGATTGGGCGTTTCGTCCATTGGGGAACTTGAATCACCCACAACATTATCTGAACTATCTGATTTATCTGTTGTAAGATTGGGTGCTTCCTCCATTGGAGAACCTGGACTACCCACGATACTATAGGAACTATCTGTTTTTTCTGTTGTAAGATTGGGTGTTTCATCCATTGGAGAACTTGAACTATCGACAATATTATCTGAACTATCTAATTTTTCTGATTTAAGATTGGGTGCTTCGTGCATTAGAGATCTTGAATTATCGACAATATCTAAACTATCTGATTTTTCTGGTGTAAGATTGTGTTCTTCATTCATTGTAGAACTTGAACTACCAACAGTATTGTCTAAATTATCTGATTTCTCCATGATAAGATTGGGGGCCTCATTCTTTGTAGAACTTGAACTACTGACAATATTGTCTAAGCCATCAGAGTTGCTTTTATCAGAGGGTTCAAATACACTGGCGGATTCTTTTAATTTAATTGTAATTATTGATTTTGTGTTTGAGGTGTCCTCCTCAACCTATAATAATATATTTGTTTAAATTAGATCCTATAGTCAGCGTTGATGTAGTATGGAGTAAGGACACGTGCTTTTATGATTAGGTTCTCCATGCCGTTTGTAGTAAGTGGATTCAATATTATCAATTATAATGAAAAGTCTTATAATACAATTCTAATATTTATTGTTCCAAACCGGTTTCGCCAAGTAGAACATTTTTTACATAAACCTTCAAGTTAAAGAAAATAATACAATGTAAGATGTTAGGCCTCTAGAATTTTCAAATGTGTTTGTAAAATTGTGCATTTGTGTAAATGACAGCATACAGAAATATAGAAACATGAACAATTTAGATTTGCTTTTATATGTGTAGACGGCGTTCGTTTTTCGAGCCTAACCATAGGGATCTGGGTTTTCTTAAGTTGGTTAAATTGGGATAAAGTTGCATATTTAATTTCAGCCGTTTTTTACAGTTTTGAAGATATTAGAAAAAAAAGTAAAAATCACGATTTTCTTATAAGCTCTATTCTGGTCCTAGTCCCTAGGTAACGTGCGTTCAAAAACTCTCGCGTTTGGAGTTGGCGTTGGATCGGTAAACGTATGTCGGTGCTCTATTTACTTTACTGTTTATTTTTGTTCGTATAACACTTGCAATTAATAAGTAAAGACATACTTTGTTTGTTGCTATCTCAAGTCATAGCCAACTACAAACGTGGGTGTTTTTGAACACACGTTAGATAAAGTATCGCAATTATCGCCATTTTGAGCCAAAATAAGCGCGCCAAATTGCAACCATTTTTGAGTCAAATTTAAATTTACATTGGCTTAATGAGTTACAGTAATATAATGTATTTAGTGACTTTATTCTGGACTAGAGTTCCTATATAAGATTTATCTAAATAATATACAGGAACTCTATTCTAGACATGTTACCAACGCCATCTACATATTTATGTGTTCACGAACTAATCTCCTTAATTTACTTCAAAATCCCATCTGCATTAAATTTCGCGCTCTTCTTTCGATGTAACGTCCTTCTTTGTTCTTCAATTCGTCAATCTTTTTTCGGAAATCGTTGTACACGCCATCTATTCACAATATCTCGAACCAATTTTCTGAATTCGCTTTATTTAAAGTAAACTATTGTCTTGAAACGAATTTTGTGAAACCGACTTCAGTTTAAAATCTTATGTAAAACGAATTTTGTCACTTTTTCCATCTCCTTCTGTTTATGGATCTTTTATCGACTCCATTTGTTTACATTTTCACGAACTACTTCCCTCGAATTCACTTTAAAATTTCATTTTATCTCAACTCTGCGTTGTTTCTTTTCGTTTATGCGATTTATATCATCTGAAACAAATTTTGTGAGTTGTCTATCGACTTAATGTCTTCCTCTCTTTATGGACATTTTATCAACGCCATATGTTTACATTGTCACGAATTAATTTTCTTTTCATTCTTACGATGTTCCGTTCGACATAACGTCCTGCTTTGTTCTTGAATTTTTTTATGTCTTTCATGCAAGAGTTTTGAAAACGCAGCCAAAGCCATCTCTTAACGTTTTTACGAACCAATTCTTTGAATTCTTGGACCTAATTTCGTGATTTTGTTGCTATTTTCAATCGACATAATTTCTGTCGTTGTTTTTATGTAATTCAAATTTAGTTATTTTCTTTCGGCGCGGTGCTCTACCGTCTTCTCACACTTGTTATCTTTTTTTTCACATTTTCATGAACCAATCCCTCAAATTCACTTTCAAGTCTCATCTGAAACGAATTTTGTGAGTTGTCTATCGTCGTAATGTCTTCCTGTCTACGGAAATTTGATCAAAGCCATCTGTTAACTTTATCACGAAATAATTTTCTTTTCATTTTCACGATGTTCCGTCTTCCTCTCTTTATGGACATTTTATCAACGCCATCTGTTTACATTTTCATGAACTACTTTTCTTTTCATTTTTACGATGTTCCGTTAGACATAACTGCCCGCTTTGTTCTTGAATTTTTTCATGTTTGTCATGCAAGAGTTTTGAAAACGTAGCCATCGCCATCTCTTGACGTTTTTACGAACCAATTCTTTGAATTCTTGGACCTAATTTCGTGATTTTGTTGCTATTTTCAATCGACATAATTTCTGCCGTTTTTATATAATTCAAATTTAGTAATTTTCTTTCGGCGCGGTGCTCTCCTGTCTTCTCACACTTGTTAACCTTTTCTTCACGTTTTCATGAACTAATCCCCAAAATTCACTTTCAAGTCTCATCTGAAACGAATTTTGTGAGTACTCTATCGACATAATGTCTTCCTCTCTTTATGGACATTGTATCAATGACATCTGTTTACGTTTTCACGAACTAATTTTCTTTTCATTTTCACGATGTTCCATCGGACGTAACGTCCTGCTTTGTTCTTGAATTTTTTTATGTTTTTCATGCAAGAGTTTTTGAAAATGTACCCAACGCCATCTCTTGACGTTTTCACGAACCAATTTCTTGAATTCTTGGAACTAATTTTGTTGTTATTTTCAATTGACATAACTTCTGACGTTGTTTTTAAACAATTCAAATTTAATCATTTTATTTCGGCGCGGTGCCCTCCTGTCTTCTCACACTTGTTATCCTTTTCGTCACATTTTCGTGAACCAATCCCCCGAATTCACTTCCTCCCTTTATGGACATTTCATCAACGCCGTCTGTTTACATTTTCATGAACTACTTTTGTTTTCATTTTTACGATATTCCGTTAGACACAACGTCCTGCTTTGTTCTTGAATTTTTCTATCTGCTTTTCGTGGAAGAGCTTTGAAAATGTGACTAACGCCATCTCTTGACGCATGTATGAACCAATTCCTTGAACTAATTTCGCGATTTTGTTGTTATTTTTAATCGACATAACTTCTGTCTTTGCTAATTAATTCGGTGCTCTCAAATTTGTTATCCTTTTCTTAGCGAATACCTGTGAACAAGTTGCCACCAACGCCTTCGCTGTACACATTTTTGTGAACCAATCCCCCAAATTCTCTTTGAAATCTCATCTAAAGCAAATTTCGTGACTTGCCTATCGACGTATCTGTTTTATTTTCACGAACTAATTTTCTTTTCATTTTTATAATGTTCCTTTGAACATATAACCGCTTTGTTCTTGAATTTTTAATCTGTTTTTCTTGGGAGAGTTTTAAAATCCAGCTGACGCCATCTGTTAACGTTCCCACGAACCAATTCCTTGAATTAACTTTAAAATCTAAAAATCACTAATTTAGTGATTTTGTTTCCTGTAGGTGCTGCTTATTACTTTCAATCTGCATAACGTCTTCCTTTTTTTCCGGTAAGGATATGTCGAGAACGCCATCTGCTTACGTTTCCGCGACTTATTTTCCAAGTTTATTGTTTTAGCGACTTGAAAAACGAAAACAGGCCACTTCTCTTCGGTAGAGTGGCGCCCCCTTTGGGGTTTTCCCCGAGTTGCAGTGTTACCAACCCGGAATTTTTCCTCCCAAATTTAGAATTTTTTTCTTTATTAGGGAGAAATTTAGGGGTACATTTCTTTTAGGGTTTTTTCTAGGGAGAAAATCAAAATAAGCACCAAATCGAGCCTTTTAAAAATTCTTGATGAATTTGCTTAGTTATATTTAGATTATTTTCTTATAATTTTAGTTTTTTTATTACATATTAAAATTCTATGATTATTTAGTTATTACAATGCCGTTTTCTTAAATTAAATTTGTTCCAAAATGTAGGGATTTTTCTAGGGAGAGTCTATTTTAGAACTTTTTTTTGGGGTTTTGATGTAACTTAAGTTTAACAGGTCGTTAGCGGTTGGCAACAGTGCGAGTGCCGTGTGATCTGCCCAGAAAGGTCATGGAAGTGAATTAAGTTGCCTATCCTGTAGGATATTATTAAATTTTTGACTGATTGCTTCTCGCCGTGCTTAGAATATCGTCAAAAATTGCGAACGACATTTAATTTTATTTTCTTATAGACTTGGATTTTATCAAATTTTCTTTGAAAACAAAAGCCTTGCTTTTTTTTCCAGAGCATTCTTCACAAAACTCGAACCATCAAGTGTGATACATCATTGCAATCAGAAAAAAGAGCTTCATTTAAAAGTCTAAACATCCAAGATAGTATCTGTAAGAAATGTTCGGAATTTTTGAGAATATGACACAGATGATGGCACATTTAAATTCCCCATAAAAAAGTATCTTAACTATGTCTGTCTATAAAAAATTTGTTTGCGGATTATTGATTGGGACAAAAATACGCAACTTTGCTCCAATTTAACCAACTGTGTATCTCTTAAGATAACTGAAGTCCCTATGGTGGGGCTCGAAAAGTGGACACCATATATATTCACTTGAAAATTATTTAAGTATAAGTAACATAGCACATTTTCTTTATTTAAAGCTTTAAAGTAATCATCTAATTTTCTTGAAAAATTCAAACAAGCTTATGCAAGTTATTAAATTAATATCTCCTTACCGTTTCATCCTCACTCTCCCCGCCTTTTGATCTTTTGACCTGGGCAAGCTCTTTGAGTCTTTCTTTAACTTCTGGAAATGTAATTGTGGCATCGAACTCTAAAAAACAATCCTCGAGAGCTTTCTTCATATCACCATTTTTATAGGCTTCCACTTGCTTAAGAAATTGTGGTAAGTTCTCCGAACAATAGAGTGCAACTTCTTGGCCCAAGTGGCCATCGTAAACTGCAAAGTAGGAAGTGTTCGTGTCAAAGTCCAGTATGCAGTTATGTGCATCCTGAAACGAGAATTGTTTTGGAAAGAGTATTTCAAATTGCTTTACGATTTTAAGTTTAATACCTCGTATGTACGTCGCCAACCTTGCATAGAACTTGCCCCCCAGATTAGAGTGCCATTTGAATCGTCACTAGATACCTTCTCTGTAACTGGTTTTGATAATTGATGACCCATTTTGATGCAATTTTGAAAAGGTATCAAAACAATTCTTTCTAACACTTAACCCAAATGGAAATCGTTTCATTACACACTACCATGTGACTTTGTGACCACCATTGACTACCATGCTTCAGGCTTCGAAATTCGGCTGCCTGGTTCTTTTGACATTTTATTTTCTGGGTTGCGTTCGTAAATTATACCTTCGAATGCATCTTGGGCGGGTGATTGGCATCTTTCTCTCTCACGATTTTTAACATATTTTGCGTCTCGCTCATCTGTTGTTAGGAAGTCTTGTGTTTATATTTATTTCCATGGCAACGAATGAACTTTTCACATTCCACTTATAAGCAGAGTTGCCAACCTTTTTATATCCAAAAGGAACAGATGATTATTTTGAGGGACATTTGGAGCCTTTTTGTGTTGCTAATAAGGCAACCTTCAGATCTGTCTTTGCTATTTTACTAAAGCGAAGGCAAGTTATCGGATTATCGATAAAACAGTTTCATTTTGTTGCTAGACGGGATGGTTTTGGCCTTTTTCAAAAGGAGCAATTTTTACAGCCGGGCATACTTTTAGGAGTACTTTATAATTAAATAATAAAATACGAGAATTCGTTAAAAATTTCATTAAATAGAAAATAATGCCAAAAAATCAAGTGTTTTCACCAAAAAAAAATTACCATGCAAATAACGACGATGTTTATTGTCGGATTTTAACGGCCAAAAAGTCAACACAGCTGCATGACAGCTGTCAACTTTTATTTTTTAAATGTCGTATAATTTTTGTAATAAACATTTTTTCCGCGTTCAATGATGGCTTTGCAATAAACACTTATTTTAAAAAGTTATAGAAAGAAAAATAAAAAAAAATAGGTAAATTATTAACTATTAGTATGAAATGACGTAAGAACCTGTTAATGGACAATAAATTATATAGTTTTATAGTAAATAAAATAGCGTCTATATGTAGCATATGTCCAAGTATTATTGTAGTCCAGGGTGGCTGTGAAGACAAACGTAAATGTCGATTCATTCATCGCATCGTTGAATTGACATCTCAAATATTGACTTTTAAACAACAAATTCATTCTTGTTTACGTGTTTAATGTTTTATTTCAATTTGAAACTGTATTAAGTTAAAAATATTTGATTCCACAGCCACCTACGACTATGATAATTATTGGACATATGTTATTTTCACATAGGCAAACAAATGACCATAACTGTCAACATTTTGTTGCTGTTGTTGTTGTTGTTGTCAGATAGTTCAGTTTCTTCTAGATAGTTTATAAAACTGAAAATATTCACAACATTGAATTAGGTAACTGATATGTTTCAAATATATTTTAAATGCCAGAAAAATAAACATACAGGAATTATCTAAAATATTTGTATATCGTTCAAAAGAAGTGTTGACAATCACGCCATCTTACCAGAGGATGGTCGTTGACGGAATTTTTGTTCTTGTATGTTTGTACTTTAAAATTTTATTAAAACAAAATTTGACAGCTGTCATGCAGCACTCTTCAACGTATAAAAGACGCAAGAAAGGGTAAACTCCGTCCACTTTTGTGACTTTTTTGTTCTTATGTTGTTTTAGAAAAGCGATTAGTTAATTAAATTAGCGTTAGTCACAATTTAGATGTCAATTGCAAAATCCAATTGTCAAAAATGACCCGGAAATCCATTACGATACAAACAACCATATTTAGGTTTGATGCATTCAATATAATGTTGGAAAAGCACGGAGCAGGTAGACAGTAATTCAAAATAACAGCACAAAATTGAAACCAACATAACCTAAAAATTAAAGCCCATTTGCAAGATACGGGAACTAAAAGAGGACAGGTTTCAACGCTGAAAATTACTAAATCGTGCAACTTTAGTTACTCATTACAAAGGTGAATGTACTTTACGTTTACAGTGTTTTTTCTGTCATTTTATTAGATTTTTTGAACGATCAAATCCGACAGCAAGCACCGACGCTATTCGCGTAGCGCGTAGGTGTTTCTTTGTACTCGGCCTGTATATGCAATATTTCATATTAGGATTGACAAAACCAGCCTCAGCATGAAAGACCGTTACAAGAGAAAACGAGAATTTTTTTGTCACAAACATAAACAAAAGGCGATCGATTGTTTAACGAATGCAGAAAACAAGAAAAATGGTCGACGATTTGGATATACAGGGTGACTGACAATTGCTCCGCCACTGGATGTCATAGATTGTGGGAATTTTTTGTCACAAACATAAACAAAAGACAAACAATTGTTTAACGAGTGCAGAAAACAAGAAAAATGGTCGACGATTTGGATATACAGGGTGACTGACAATTGTTCCGTCACCGGATGTCACAGATTGTGGGAAATTTTTGTCACAAACATAAACAAAAGACGATCGATTATTTAACGAATGCAGGAAACAAGAAAAATGGTCGACTGACAATTGTTCCGCCACTGGATGTCACAGACTATGCGGAAAATGTTTAAAAAACTCTTCGGAGCAGTTTATAATTAATTAAAAATTGCTCCAAAACCAAGTTGCGGCATTGCGTATGAAATCACAAATAAAAAATATCTCCAGATAGCCAACGACATAGGAACGAATGGACGCCCTAAAAATAGTAGTGACATCTATTGCGTATTTAACAAAATTGTAAAACTGGACATTTGCCTCAAACCATTTGCTTATTCCAGAGCTCAATTGGTTTACTTACCACCATATGTCTCTTTTAAATAACAGAAAATAAACATAAAAGTAAGTTTAAATTTAGGCTAAGATGCGTTAATGTGACGTACGGTTATACATATGCTGTTAATTCTCTTTTTAAACTGCATCACAACGGATGTTTCTTTTACGCGATGAAATTATTAGCAACTTCTAAAATAACCGGAATTATGTATGAAATGAAGGCTACATTTATTGGTGTAATTAGTATGTAACCAATCTAACAATAGAGTAGCTGAATTTAAAAGAATTATTCGCACCACGAGACAAAAAAAACTTTAAAAAAATACATATAGTTGCTTTAAACATTGGTGCTGCACGTACAATTTTTAATCAAATCGCGTACGCGAACGATGTCAGAGATTACGAGAAAATGTATAAAAAATTCGGTGGTTTGTAATCAATTAATAATAAATTTTCCCAACAAAGTAGATATAATTAATGTCAAATTCATAGCGTACTTTTTATGATATTTACTGAGAGAAGCTTGTAAAACTTAACCTTACATAACAGACGTGTTAAGCTGTATGCGGACAGTATGCCTCGGGATGTAGGGGGTCGGCTCGATCGGTGCTCGGTGTGGACGTAATATTTTATATCCTTATTTGTTTACTGACGATTTCGAACAATTGAATCGGTGAATACTTTCTCATGCTAAATTTTTACGAGAGCGTGATGAAGAAATTCGTGTTCTTGCTCAAGTCTGTACACAGGTTCAATCGACTGACGAAATAATGCGAATAAGTGCTCTGAAAACACAGGATTAAACTTTTAATAGATTTGTGTTAATAATTCGTCACACACAAAGCGAAATGATAATAATTAACAATCGAAACAGATTACGAATGTGTTTGCTGATTATGTTGTTTTAAATTCTGGTTGTCAAATATTTATGACAAACACGTTGCTTGTAGAAATAAACTTGATTTACAATATAATGTAAATTAAAGTTAAAAAAAATACCAGGAATTCTTAACAGGGAGATTTGAATTGTTTTTCGTTTTAGAGTGATTTATTTGCTTACTTGCCAAAGTAGTTGCTGAGCTGTTCGAAGTGCGGCCGTTGTTATGCTTTGACTGGAATAATCTACTTCAGGTGATTTGCAACGAATTGGGCATTGACCTAATTGACACGAATTTTCGTTGAAAAGTCAAATTCACAACGCCACGCAACCGTACTTATCATAAAGCTTTTATGAAAGTATTTATTTCGTTCTCTGCTCCTCTATTTTTTAACCAGGGGCGCATCCTATTTTGGTCTAAGTTTTGATTAATTATTTCGCGAAAACTAAAGTTTTTTAAACATTTTCCCCATAGTCTAGGACATCGCTTCTTATCGTGGTTTTTCTTTGATGGAATAATTGTCATTCACCCTGTATTATAAGAAAACCTTTCGCTTGCACTTTTCCGCCTAGAAGGAAATTAAAACACAGGAAACGTTTGAATTCGTTCCTCCAAAGAGATAAAAGAATAAATAAAACAAAATACAATCGATAGTACAAAGGAAAACTTCCGAGAGTTCTTTTTTTCGTCCAAAATTTTTAAGTCTAACTCGAGGTAGGTTTTTGTTGAAGACTCGATGTAAGAGCTGTTAAACCTTAAGTGGTTCGGTTAGAAGAAGAAGTAATGACAAAATCACTAAATTGGCAACATTGTGAAATACAAAAGAAACATAGAAATATCATCAAGAAGTCACCAGATTACAATATAAAACTGTAAGGCAATAGACAACAAAACGAAAGTCTATTAGGCTTGTTTTGATGCAACAACTTTCATCACGTAAATCAAAAAATGTGCGCAATTTGATGCACCAACAATATCCATACATTCTAATAACTGTTGCATTGCATGCAGAAAATTTTTGGGAAACATTTAAATCTGCAATATCGCAAACTCAAAACGCATATCAAAAACTGCAAGTAAATATGCAAACTCGTCTTTTGCATAGAATAAGTTTAGCAAAAAACTTTTAAATCACGTATTCAATAAACTCATATCAAAACTTGCACAATGAGGTCATTATAAGAGATGATAAGGAATAGTATCATGAGATGATAAATACTGTACAAGCTAAACTGAATTGCCACGTAGCAGAAGCAGAAACTTAAAGAGGGTATTCCCCGATTGTTACAATGGGATGTCAATGAATGTATTTCGATAAACCAGTGCGAAGGATAAAATGCTTATCGAATAATTAGGGAAACTTAAAGCAATTCATGATTATTTAGATACAATATTTGATATACAGGGTTTCTCAAAAGTAACGCCTGTGATTTTGGGGTTTGATTTAGAGAGGTGAAACAAAAGAATATGCCTTTGTTAACGAATAATTCAAGAAAAAAGAAGCAAACAACTAAATTAATTTTTATAACAAAATGGATACTCATATAACACTACAAAATTTAGTTTTAATTTATTTCGGTTTTGTGAAAATTACTTTCCCGAAACGAAATCAATTCTCATGAAGTTTTACTACAAATCCGCTGTAATTGAAATTCGAATTACGAACTGAAAATTTGTGTCCTTAAAGAAATGATTTAGCCATGAATGTTCGAGGTCTTGCCTTAGAAAAATCACATTAAAAAAAATAAAATAAAAAGTGCTATACCTGCACCTTTCTCTTGGCTATCCTCATTGGGATTTTAGGAACTTTTCTAAAGTAGGTTTTTGTAAAACACTCTTCTTTTCAATTACATCGAGTATCTCGAACTTTCGTCCTTGTACATCCGACTTCTTTTCGGATTCTATTGATAATATGGTTTAGTTTACTATGCAAACATCATAACAAACTAATTTACATTGAAAGCAATTTATGTTAACATATTTGCAAAGCGTTTCCTACCACACTCAAGAGAATTCAACAGGTAAATAAAATACCTTATAGTATAGTGCATAGTAAGCACAGCGTAATTTTGTGAAAAAGAAATTAGAAAAATTAGATGAGGTCTTAAAGATAATTACTCCTCGACACAGTATTTAGAGAGAGACCCGGTCGGTTTAGTAAGGTAAACATCATTGCATAAGTTAATGCTGATGTCATTTTCTTATATATAGGCTCTGATATCACAACGTGACATCACAGATAGCAAAGAGTAAAAGTGGGGAATGTGATTTAAGCACTCGGTTAAAAAAATTGACAGTGGCATAAACAGTTGCAAGAAAATTGCTACTGTGATTATTAATTAACGTGAGCGGTGTTAATAAGTACATAAATTAAACTTTAAAAGTGAACACTAAGTGATTCGTTTGCTTCAATCAGCAAGAAGAAATTCCGTGAGTGTAATTACCGAATTCTATAAGAAGAATCCTTTTTATATTTCGATTCAATTTATTTAATTACTTTTAAAATTTTAAATAGGTCATGCACCGAAAGTGTTTATTATCATATCTCTGATGATAAGAATTTAAATTAATCTATCCCATTAATAATTTGTTGATTTTTTTTTAAACTTTGTATACCCCAAGGCACCTCCTTAAATGCCAGCTGTGAAATTAATCTATGCAAAGTAGGTATTACACTGTGGGATGTCAGTGAAAGTACTTTATAGGTTACCATGCCAAAGTGAGTCATTCTCATGTTTGCACGTTTTGCGAGCACATTACTCCCAAACACCGGCATTTTTGGATACATTGTCCATTCTCACACTTCAGTTTCTCTTCTATTATACTTACATCGAGTGATAATTTGCAGCTTGTGTAATTTACCCATGTTATGGCAGTTTAATTTATATCTAATTCAAATTGAAATTTCTACTGGCGCCAGTTTTATCGGAAGTGATAAGAGGTGCGGTAATTCCAGAAACACCTGGTATATATTTTTGCTATTTTTTTTTATAACATAATCTATTTATGTTGAAATTTATTTATCAAAGCTTTAAGTTAAATAGTTTTTGACTTGTTTTATATTCAATTTTTTTTTCTAAGTAGTAGCTGAATCATATTCGTCTTTTATTTTATTTTGAATTGATCTAGTCATCTCTTTATACAGAGTGATTCTTGAATAGGCAGTAAAAAATACCGACTAAAGAAGAGACTTCTTGAACATGGAAAAAAATTCTCTACAAATGCACATTATGCCCATACATAAGGCGAGAGCTTTAAGAGTTCGCAATAAACGTTTATTGTGTGACGCCCATATATAAGACGAGAGCTTTAAGAGCACGCAATAAACGTTTATGGTGTGACGCAGAGAATCAGAGTCGTTCAGTCATAAAACTCGCTCATGAACTAATAACACACAGTTGCACGGTTGATGATGAATGAATACATCGTATAAGTGCGAGATTAATTAAAATCCATTACGTTTTCAAAGGTGTACAGAAGTGAAATGCTTACAAGTATCGAATTTTGTTAGACATTGTACAAATTCGTGTTATAATTCGTCGTTTGCAATAGGGAATTTGTTTCTCATTGCACGGCGGCGTACACAAAACGAAATTATAATAATTAACAAACCAAACCGATTAGGAATGTGTTTACTGATTATTACGTTTTAAATTCTGGTTGTCGTCGCTATTTCTTTGTTATTAGCAAAGTCTGTTATTATTCAAACGTCAGCGCTAAAACGAATAACCGACATAAAGAAAACCGACCGATTTTAAATTCATCTGCTGCTCTTTCTTAACTAAGGGGACCTATCGTCGTTTTGGGGACAATTTTCCATTAATTATTTCCGGAAAACTAAAATACATAAAATTTTTCCCGCATTTTGCGATGTTTGCTCTTTCAACATTTATCTTGTCGGTCTATTCAAGAATCACCATATATTTAATAAATAAACTTTAAACATTATTTCTAATTTCATTTAAAAATAAATATTCTTGAAAGAAATTGCAGTTCCTCTAGAAATTAAATCAGAGAAGGCTGTAGTGGAAGTACCTCCGGCACCCGAAATTGTAGAAACTGAAGAAAAGCCTGTGGAAGTGAAAGAAGTTGAAGAAGTAATCGAACTAGAAGAAGAACCACATAAAAACTTCTCAGATTTAGAAATACAAACATCACGAGAACCAATAACGGAAACAGTAGATTACGCTGTGCAAGCTGTTTTAGAAGGACCCAAAGTAGAAATACAAAAACCAGATGTTCTCGAATCATCTAGCCAAGTTGATATATCAGTGTCAGAAACTGTAACCCAGACGTCAACTCCTGAAAAAGAAGAGTTGGTGACCACCGATTCCTCCGTACAAACTGCAATCTCTCAAGAGGTAGAGTTGACGCAAGAAAGTACTCAAACCGTAACTCCCGAAGAAACACCAAGAAGTGAGTACACCATACAATCCTCTGTTACTACAACCGAAGAACAGTTCGTTCAAACCATATCACCTGAAGTTCCCAAAGTACAAACTGCTGAATTTACTATTCAGACCCATCCTTTCGATATAATCCCTCCAGCTGAAGAGTCCAGTCAAACTTCACCTATTCCTTCCGCGCCTTTGATGGATGATACAACTCAAACTTCTCCACCTCCTCCTCCTATAATTTCTCACATTCCCAGTAAACAAGATATACTTGAATTTATCGCAAGAGAAAAATCTTCCGAAATTGAGGTTCCAGTTGAAAAGGAACCTCCAACAGAGGTAAAACCACTGACAACAGAATTCCTTGAAGTAGAATCTCCAAAAGAGGAACCACCACCGAAAGTAGAACCTGTGGAAGAGAAACCTATTGAAGAAGTAACACCTATAGAAGAAGAAAAACCTATTGAAGAAATAGCACCTAAAGAAGAAGAAAAGCCAATTGAAGAAGTATCACCGATACCACCACCGGTTGAGGAGATTGTAGTTCCTCTAGAAATTAAATCAGAGAAAGCTGTAGTGGAAGTACCTCCGGTACCCGAAATTATAGAAACCGAAGAAAAGCCTGTGGAAGTGAAAGAAGTTGAAGTACCTTCTGTAGAAGTGAAAGAAGAATTGCAGCCTCAAGAAATTGTCGCTGAAGAAATATTAATATTGCAACCTGAAGAACCTGAAATCGAGAGACTAGAACTTAAACCTGCAAAACCAGAAGAACAAATACTACCGGAAGAAATTGCACAACCCACAGTGACAGTAGAATCTACAACTCAAACGCAACCTGTTATATTAAAAGATGAACGAGCACCTTCACGTGAAGAAGAATATTAAATTCGCATCAAGGCATCTCTACTGCGACCAGAAGAAAAAATTTCAGAAGTCACGAGCCAGAAAATTGAACTTCCTCAAACGTCTCATGAGACACTCCCGACTAAAGAAGACATCGCGAAATCAGAATCTGAAAGCAGCGGGTCCGAAACGTTCGTGAAGGTAACCGTAGATGGAGTGACCGTGAGTGAAACTTCTGACGGCGACAAAAAGAAGAAGAAGAAGCGCAGAAGAATAAAGCATAGAAAAGACATCCAAGAACCAGCCGCGCAGAAAGAGGCCGACTTATTTTCTGCATTTACAAGACGTGACATTCCAAAATCGGAGCCAAAAGAACTGTATTCTGAAATCGCTAAAAAGAGATCGCATTCACCAGCTCCAGAATCACCAGAGCCGGAACCCGAATCCATTATCGTGTCTAAAGTCATCACCGACATACATAAAGATCAAATCAAGAAGTTTATAGAATCACAACGTGAAGCTTCTGCGCCAGAGAAGAAATATGAAGATGACGAAATGGTAGTTAATGTATCGATTACCATTCCACCAGATACGTCATCTGCAACCCCCACAGATTCGCAGGTTGAACCAGAATCACTTGCAGAAAGTGTGGGCGTTAAACAATTTGAAGAAACACCTTCTTCACAAAGCAGTCTGGAAGCAGTTAGTCTTGATTATGAGAAGATACGAAGTGAAGTGAACGAACCACAAAAGGAAGTGGCCGTGCAAAAAACCCAGGAAGAACAAACGCCTGAAGTTGTCGATAGTCATCCGCCAATAATACAAGAAATCGTGGAAACTGTGATACAACCGGGAAGTGTGTCTGAAGAAAGCGAGGAAGCAGTGAAAGTTTCTACTTCAAACGATACGACTGATGATAGTAAGACTGATAGTATTGAGGCATTGGCTGAAATTCCACAAATAGATGTTGAAAAGTCATACACACCCATGGAAGCTCACGTAGATGTAAGCATTGTAATTCCTCGTGAAGTTGCTAAAGAAGAAGAACTTTTACATGCGTCGTCCAAAACCCAACAAGGAATTCCTTCAGCTCAGGTGATTTCACTTCAGCCAAACGCAAACCTAGATCTCATCGAACACGAACGCGCTGCCTTCGAACAACAGCCACAACCAGAGTCTACTTTATTAGAGAAAAAAGTAAAACCTACGAAACCTAAAACAAAAGGTAAACACACGCCATCGGTGACAATCGAAAAAGTGATTCCATCTCAGATAACGGATACCCCCGTGACTCCAGGCACAGATATATCTATTTCGCCACCGGAACTTAAGTACACGCCAGTGTCGGCTGTTTGGGAGAAGGCTGTGACACTATCTGAACAGCCCCAAGAAGTAACAACTGAACAACACGTTCCAATTCAAGAAATCAACATACGATGGAGCAGGCCAAAGCCATGGAAAGAGTGAGGAACCTACAAAACGCCCAAAAAAACAACCCACCTCAGCGACATACTTTATTTAGCCACACTCAATGAGGTCGTAACGGACGAAACCGTGGAAGAAAGAAATAATAATTTCCAAGAGCACGTGAATAAATTAAAAGAAGCCGTTTCTATTTTCAACGATTGGAATAATTCTTTCACGTCTTGAAATGCATACATGATCAAATTATGTATATTTTTCCTGCAACGTGAACAACACGCCTGAATTAAATAACAAGATAGTATCATATTACATAGGTACAATTGAATGATAAGGATAACGCATTATTTATAAATATTGTAAATTCCTGGAAGTAAAGCCTCAGATTAAAATAACTATCGCTTGATTCTCCTTGATGCCTCAGTATTAAAATATGTTTTGCACAACTTTAATGTCAGTTATTTGTTTACAAATTTTTAGAATATCTCATTTTCAAACGTGTTTATGATCAGATGTCAAGAAACTAGTTGACTTGATAATTTTTAATCAGCAAGATTATTTTATCGTTTATCCAGAATCAACAGTTCGAATTGGACATACTTTTGGAACGAGTGAACGAGATCGCTAAAAGGGCGGATGCGAAAAACAAGCAGAACATAGAGAAAGAAAGCAGCCAAGTATCGGACGAATGGTACGCCCTTATATCGGATCTTGAAAGTAGAAGGGACACCCTCAGTAAATTGTCCGAACTCTGGGAGACGTTTGAAGGGAGGTATCAACACTTCGAAAGTCTTCTCACGAGCATCGATGAGAAATCCAAACATATCGACCTCGTCGTACGCAATAAGCACCATGTAATCGCGACAAGGCAAAACATCGAGGTAAGAATTTTTCAAAAATATATAATCCTAAATAATCTAACTGGTATGGCGAGTTTATTTATTAAAAGTTGATTATTTTCTTTTCCAGGCTCTGCAATCGGAAGCAGATTCTCTAAAATCTCACCAGGAGGAAGTATTTCACCTATCCAACACAGTACTTTTGTTTTTGAGAGAGTGCTCCGCTACGTCTGCTCAAGCCCTCTCTGAGAAACTGAAGCAACTCTCTGAGAATTATGAGAGGTGAGTTTTTGCTTATTTTATTAATTAGTATCGGCCGAATTGATTATGTATTAAAACTTAAAGTTCAATTCAATATATAAGATTAAAAATTAATTAATTAATCAACTTTAATATTCATTACCTTGGCCTATACATACATACTTTGGGGTTTCCTTGTTCTTACTTGGGAATCCCCTGGTTCTGTTTGTGAATGTGACTTTCATAAATTTTATCTAATTAAAGTGCTAGCAATTTTAATTTTATATTTACAATAAACTTTACAATTACTATTAAATATTGAAAACTGTCTAAAGTTAAACTTTATTTGGAAAGACACGGAAGCGTGAATATGTTTGATGCTTAGAGTATGAGCAGATTTGGAGGACTTTCTTTTTTTGTGTTCATAATTTCAACTATTGCTGCATGTAAACTGGTGCATCATAAAAATATGATTGTATACATTTAGATTAATGAATATGTTCTTTGGCTACAATGGAAGTCAATAATTTATTTTGCCCACGATAATTCTGGAAACAACCTGTAGGCTTAAAATCAATGAGTACACCAATAATTGCTTCGTAGGCGACGTCTTTCGACGTAATTACATCAACTCCTCCAAGCTGATGTTCTCTCCTAAATTTCAAATTATAATACATCATGTATGAAGTATAATTGAGACGAAATTGTAGGAAAAAATCAGATGCACACTTTTTTCTAATTAAGTTTTAATATTAAAAAAAAATCTCTTCATATACAGGTTGTTTACTTTCTTGTGTTTTTATTTTTAATGATTTAATGATTAGGCACCTCAAAAGAAGGTGATTAATGCAAGACAAATTTTATAATTAGCGATTATTTTAAACTATGCACAAACCCGGTCGACTTAATTACTACTAAGTAGGCTTTAGGCACCTTAGTTGTCTTATATGACAACTGCATTAATTTCGCCAATTGTCAGTACACTGTTTGTTTTAAATAAATTGTCATGAATAAAAGTGGCTCTGAGTTGAGGTATTGTTATGTTAATCACGTTCCGTTGAGGAGCCTAATCGCCCCTTAAAAATAGACACACAATGCTATAAACACCCTGTGTAGTTAATTATAAAGTTTAATTCGTTAGTGTGGCACTGAACAATCTTCGGAATAAAAACTGATTCAAATAGCACGCCCATTCGTTCTTCACTCCTTTCAGAATAGTGTGGAAAGCAGCGAACATTCCAGTAATTCCTAGCGCCATCTAGGTCGAGTACGGAAAGTTCTAGAATCTTCAGCTGACTCATAGATGGCGCGACTGCAAGAAAAAGAAATAGATTTATCGGCGTCTCGAATGTAACAATATTATAATGAATATACCGACTGTTTCATTGAAACTTGAAAAGCGGCAGATGTGGCACAGGTTACATATACGTCTTGTCAAAATATACATGTAAATTTATGGTCGTCTATTGCAGCCCTAAGACATGATTTTTAATTCCATGACTTTCTAAAGATGACTTTAAATTGAAACACTTGATACATCATTTTTCATTTGTCTTCTCATTAAAACGACAAATGAATGAGCGAGCAATTAAACAGTTTTGCCAAACATCGTGGAAATAATAAAACAATTTTTTGACAGTAGAAAAAATAGAAAGAAAATGACATAGACAGTTATACCTAGTGATCTTTTTTTTTTATCAACTCTTGCCATGAAATCTGGACGGCATGTCTTAGCTTAGGTGAAAAGTACGTCATTGCACTCCTTGATGGTGTTTTACAGTAAAGCTAAGACATGCCGTCCAAATTCCATGGCAAGAGTAGATAAAAAAATTTAAAAAATCACTTGGTATTGTGAGGTACTGTGGTTTTAACAAAATTAAATTAAAAATTTAAATATTTCAATCCAATAAATAGTGTTACTTGAAACATTTTTTTATTTAATATAAAACAATCAAACAAATTAAAAAATAAAATACACATTTTAAGAAAGCGAGGTAAAAAGCTCAACCTCAATGAAAACATGTCAATTGTGAATTGATGCCAGTTTTCAAAATATAATAATATTAATATAGCGCCATCTATCGTAACAAAACCCAACAGCTAATTTACTCATATAGACATTTGACACTATCGGTTAAATCAGATCTCCGCGTTTCTTTCACTAGTTTATCAAGTGCTGTTTTCCTTTGTGATTTGATGCCAGTTTTTAGAAATAACAGTGCGTCATCTAGCTTCGAAAGAAACAACTAATTTAACCAAGTGATTATTTTTTTTATTGGTTAATACTATCGAATACATTAAATCTCTTAATTTCTTTCACTAGTTTGCCAATTAAAGTGTCCTGTTAATTTTTAAATTAATTCTAGTTTCTGAAATAAGATGGCGCCACCCGTCGTCGTACCCCCCCCCCAATTCAACCGCGTACATTTTTTTATTGGTTAATGCGATCGGTCAAATCAGATCTCTTCTTTTCTTTCAGAAGTTTCTCAATTACTTTACTATTTTCCTGTTAGTTGTCAATTGATGGGAGCTTTTAAAAGTAAAACGTGTCGCCATCTAGGCCCGTAGGAACAAACTAATTTAATGAAGTAAATACTTCTTTCATTTGTGAACGCCAGCAGTTAAATCAGATCTCTTCATTTCTTTCACTCTTGATCAATGAGTGCTTTCCCGTTAGTTGTGAATTGATGCCAGTTTAAAAACAAAAGAATATAGCGTCATCTAGCGTCGTAAAAACCAAGTAATTTCACATGGAAACTATTGGTTAGTGATATATTGATTAAACGATTCTTTTAAGTACCAGTTTATCAATTACTGTTTTCCGATTGATTATGGATTGATGCCGGTTTTTAAAAATAGCACAGCGCCACCTAGCGTCGTAAAAACGTGTCAATTTATCCATGTAAATATTTTTTGTCGATTAGTAATACGTAAGTTCCTTCGTTCCTCTCACTAGATTTTTATTAATTACCGTCTTCCTGTGAATTCTCAATTAATGCTCGTTTTAAAAATAAGATAGTTCCATCTAGAGTCGTAAAGCCCAACTAATTTAACCATCTAAATATTTTTTTATTTGTTAATGCTATAGATAGGTTAAATCAGAGTTCTTCGTTTCTTTCACTAGTTAATCAAGTGCTTTCCCGTTAATTGTGAATAGCGCCATCTAGCATCGTAAAAACTAACTAATTTAACCATGTAAACTTTTTTATTGGTTAGTAACATATCGATTAACTCAAATCTCTTCAATTCTTTTACCAGTTTATCAATTATTGCTTTCCTATTAGAATTGATCCCAGTTCTTAAAAACAACAGCGCCATCTAGCGCCGTAAAAACTCACAAATTTAACCATCTAAATATTTTTTATGGGGTAAGTCGAGTTTCTTCGTTCTTTTTATTAGATTTTTATTAATAACCATTTTCCTATGAGATGTCAAAGGATGCTCGTTTTAAAAATAAGACAGTTTCGTCTAGCGTCGCAAAACCCAACTAATTTAACTACGTAATTATTGTTTTTTTTTCTTGTTAATACTAACGGTTAAATCAGATCTCTTCGTTTCTTTCACTAATTTATCAATTGTAGTGCTTTCCTCTTAATTGTGCATTGATGTTAGTTCGAAAAAAATAACAACATTGCTCCATCTAGCGTTGTAAAAACCAACTAATTTAACCACGTAAATTGTTAATACCAATGGTTAAGTGAGATCTCTTTGTTGCTTTCACAAATTTATCAATTGTAATGCTTTCGAGTTAATTGTTAATTGATGTTAGTTCGACAAAAAGAAATAGCTGCCATCTAGCGTCGCAAAAACCAAGTAAATACAACCACGTAAATATTTTTCATTGGTTAAGACTACTAGAATAGATTTCTTCTTTTCTATATTAGTTAGTCAATTATTGTTTTTCTATTAATTGCTCTATTAATTGCAAATTGAGTCAGTTCAAAAAAAAGTAACTTAGCGCCATCTAGCGTCGTAAAAACCAAATAATTTAACTACGTAAATAATGATTTCATCGTTAATTCTTACGGTTAAGTCAAATCTCTTCGTTTCTTTCACTAATTCATCAAATATTTGCTTTCCTGTTAATTGATGTCAGTTTGACAAAAAATAACATAACCGCCATCTAGCGTCGCAAGAACCAAGTAAATTCAACCACGTAAATATTTTTTTAATTTCTGATAAAATTGTGGGATTGTGATAACTGGCGACACTGCCAGGCAGGAATTAGAAAAATTCAAAATAAAGGAAGAATTGTTCTTATATGTTTAATAATAATAAATCTAAAATTACATTGTTCCAAAAATGTTTACATATTTTTGTTTTCTTCTCAAATGCTTTTATCCTTTGTGGGTGTCGGATATTTATTTTAGTATTTTTATTGACCACTTCCATATTTTACAGTTCTTGCTACATCTATAAGCAGCTTATCTTCAGTCGATCAATTCGTACATCCTATTTATTATTTTTTTGGTTCTCCACACGTTGCTTCCGACAACGCCGTTTCGATTGTATTAGTTCTTTAAAATGTTTAGTTCTTTCTTTATCCGATTTTATTTCTCTACTCTCCTTGTAAAACCCATGATTCACTCGAGCAAGAGCCGAATGTTTACTTGATCAATTTTTTATTTAGACGCCTCGTTATTTCACCTCCTTTTATCAAAAAGTCGTCTCGCCGTGTTGCCATTATTCGTGTTTCCTAATCCTTGCTTTGACGTGTCTGCTGTGGGCGTCTTCGTAGTGGTTATTTAGAAAAACATAAGCACTAATAGATAAATATAAAAATAAACATGACGTTTGACAGACACTCGGGCAAAAAGTTAATATAACATTTCAACAATGAAACGTTCGGATACTCTTCTAACTGAAAAACGTCTCAGATTGCTTATTGACTCGGAAAATCGATCCACTTCTTAGTGAATCTGCTACGGGATAATCTCGCCTAGGTTTCTTCTATCCGTCAGTTACACGACAAAGTATTTAAAGACGTATAAGGTGTATGGTTTACTGGACTATTCAGCACCAGCATGCAAGCTGTATGGCATTTGCCGAACTATGACAACACCAGCGTTATGATCTGGTGGACTAAACAGCACTAGCATGTATTCAACACAAGCAATACTGGCTTGAACTGATGCGCGTTCTGTCTTTTATACCCTTATTTTATGGCGGGGATTTGGTAACTCTGCATCATTGGTCTGTTTGCTTGCTCGAATCAGCGATGAGCAGAGTTGCGTCCTATTTATCGAATCCGGTTGCACTTTAAATCGATAAGAGGCGGCCATAATTTTGTTTATTTTATCATCATCGACGTCAACGTGACGTTTTGTTCATATCTGTCAATGTGACATTGCTAGTAGCGTTTGTCATTCTGACGTTTCTTGACGTCTCTCACTTTGACGTTTGTTACTGACACGTTTCTTGTCGTCTTGATTTTGCTGTTCGCTAAGCAAAGTGTGACCCCCCCCCCACTACTATGAGGCGAATTTTTGTTTGAATTCTTGTATTATCTTTTTCTTTCTCCTTGTTCATTTTTATGAAATTTTATCTCATCTCCTTTTATATTGATTTTCAGATTTTTGATGTTCAAGATGTTGACATTGACGATTGTCATCGTTGACATGTTGACATTGACGTTTATCATCGTCATTGTCAACGCAATGTTTCGCTCGTATCTGTCAACGTGACATTGCTAGTGACGTTTCTTGACGTCCCTCATTTTGACGTTTGTTTCTTGTCGTCTGTGACATGATTTTGCTGATCGCCAAGCAACGTGTGACTCCCCGTCCCCACTACTATGAAGCGAATTTTTGTCGGAATTCTTGTATTTTTTTTTCTTTTTTCTTGTTCCTTCTTATGACATTTTATCTCATCTCCTCTTATATGTATTTTCAGATTGTTGATGTTCAAGATGTTGACATTGATGATTGTCATCGTTGACATGTTGACATTGACGTTTATCATCGTCAATGTCAACGCGATGTTTCACTCGTATCTGTCAACGTGACATTGCTAGTGACGTTTCTTGACGTCCCTCATTTTGACGTTTGTTTCTTGTCGTCTGTGACATGATTTTGCTGATCGCCAAGCACCGTGTGCCCTCTCCTCTCACCATTACTATGAGGCGAATTTTCGTCTGAATTCTTGTATTTTTTTCTTGTTCCTTCTTATGACATTTTATCTCATCTCCTTTTATATTGATTTTCAGATTTATATGTTCAAGATGTTGACATTGACGATTGTCATCGTCAACGTAAACGCGACGTTTCGCTCGTATCTGTCAACGTGAGATTGCTAGTGACGTTTATCATTCTGATTTTCTTGATATCTCATTTTGTTTGTCACTGGGACGTTTTTTTTCGTCTATGTCATGATTTTGCTGATCGCCAAGCAACGTGTGACCCCCCCCCCTCCCTCACCACTACTGTGAGGCGAATTTTTGTCTGAATTCTTGTATTTTTTTTCTTTTCCCCTTGTTCCTTCTTATGACATTTTATCTCGTCTCCTCTTATATTTATTTTCAGATTTTTGATGTTCAACATGTTGACAAAGACGATTGTCATCGTCAATGTCAACGTGACGTTTCGCTCGTATCTGTCAACGTGACATAGCTAGTGACGTTTCTTGACCTCCCTCATTTTGACGTTCGTTACTGGAACGTTTCTTGTCTTCTGTGACATGATTTTGCTGATCGCCAAGCAACGTATAACCCCCCCCCCCCCTCCCCCAACGCCACTACCATGAGGCGAATTTTTATCGAAATTCTTGTATTTTTTTTTTCTTTTTTCTTGTTCCTTGTTATGACATTTTATCTCATCTCCTCTTATATGTATTTTGACATGTTGACATTGACGATTGTTATCGTCAACGTCGCGTCACCGCCATCTGTCAACGTGACATTGCTAGTGACGTTTGTCATTCTGATGTTTCTTGACGTCTCTCATTTTGACGTTTGTTACTGAGACATTTCTTGTCGTCCATGTCATGATTTTGTTGATTGCTAAGTAACGTGTGACCCTCCCCCCAAAAACTACTGTGAAGCGAGCAAATTTTTGTCTGAATTCTTGTATTTTTTTCTTTTTCCTTGTTCCTTCTGATGACATTTTATCTCATCTAGTCTTATATTTATTTTTAGAATTTTGATGTTTAAGATGTTGACGTTGACGATTAGCATCGTCAATGTCAACGTGACGTTTCGCTCATATCTGTCAACGTGACGTTCCGCTTATATCTATAAACGTGACGTTTCGCTTATATCTGTCAACGTGACATTGCTAATGACGTTTGTCAATCTCTTGTTTCTTGACGTCTCTCATTTTGATATTTGTTACTGGGACATTTCTTGTCGTCCATGACATGATTTTGCTGATTATCAAGCAACGTGTGACCCCCCCCACTACTATGAGGCTAATTTCTTTCTTTTTCCTTGTTTCTTTTTATGAAATTTTATCTCATGTCTTTTTATATTGATTTTCAGATTTTTGAGTTCAAGATTCAATAAAAATTCCATAAATTTAATTCTAGCATATAAAGGGGATAAACCATATTCGACTCTATATTTAGGTTCATTTTCTCCAGGCGGATTAAATTCTTTCCTGATTATATTACAAGTCAAACGTTAATTAGACTATCAATTCCCGAATTTGAAACATTCATGACTTTTTTGAGACCTAATTTATGGTGGAAATATTTTTCCAAAACGACACACACTTGGAATAATCCACAGAAATATTTTCTCTTTTGTCAGTCAATGACGACACCTATGTTAGGGTCAATACTTCATGAACTCTCCTCGTATATATCCCGTCGCGTAAAACATATGGATCTTAACGTTTCGTTCGTGAATCAATAGTTCAGAACGTGATTCATTTACATATGCACCCTTGTCAATACATATTTAAAACAGAGATGATTATTTACTTCGTCTAGGCAATAAATGTTTGGGCATCGATCGAGTTTTCCCTTCTCTTGTAAACCGCAACGCGAATTTACGGAGAGGGTGGAATTATTCAAGATGTCAAATTTAATATTAGCCGACAACTCAACTCTTGTCCATTGTATAATAATAACGCGTTTGATTTAGTGCGTTCGCATGCGCGATTTTGCAGGAGGCGTCGCGACGCTGATTCCTAATCCGTAACTTAGCTGACTTCAAAATTAAATCGCATTGAACGCTCGACGGCACTGGATGGCTGGAGGTTTCACCGCCTGGTACCACTGACGCACGTGGATTTTACGTTTACCCTCTGCAAGCAGCAAGAAGGATTAGTGTGTTTTAATACAAAGTGGCTTCGTAATATTGTTTCAAGCTGAAATAAATCGCCCGTGTTTTTAAACTTTAATCGTCGAATTTAACACAGAAGTTTTCGTAGACTTTTAAGAGGAAGCCGCATAAAACAAGGTGATCGGTGATAATATAATCAAGTTGTGTGATATTATAGTTTCCTTAAAAAAGATATTAATAAATGTGGTTTTAAGCCTGCGTAAATTAAAAAAGAAAAAAAAAAAAGATGAAGAGTTGTTACGTAACTTATTTTTTTTTTAATGTTATAAACATTTTAAAAGAGAATTATTAGTGAATAGCCTGTAGATGCTCGGGTAAATGTATGCAAATAAGTAATTATACTTATTTCATCGCGTTTCATATTTTAAAATAGAAAACATCTGCATTCACAGAGGTGTTTAACACAAACCTAGTGAGCCTGTTTTAAACCGGGGCGAATTATTTTTGAACAACATTTAGTAATTTATATCTTTGTCGTTTACTTGCTGTTCTAAGCTGAATCACCGAACTTATATTTAAAAATGAGTACAATGTTTAAAAGTCGGGCTACAAATTTAATTTTCGCAACGCGCCGCTCATCAATCATTTCATCCAAATCATGTCATCGTTTTCCGTCGAAAATCAATTAACTATTTCCACTTACTTTGCTTGTTTTCTCTATTCTCGATGTTAAATTAAAAATCGTTTTTGCTTTCCCCTACGAAGGCACTTTTATTTCATTTTTTATCCGCTTGTCAGACAGTGTATTTTAACTTAAATCTTGTCACTCTTTATCAAGATCTGTTTCGTAAACTTGGCTGTAGGAAGTTCCGACAGAGAAAAGAAAACATTCAATGTACTATACCATTTAATATTAAATTCTGCTTTATATTTTAGACATTCTTCGAAACGAAATTAAATTTTTCATTCACCTTATCGTATCATCTTGCTGGGAAAGGATATTAGCTCCTTGTATAGACGTAACTTGGAATTAATAATACTATAGAATCCTGCGCTTGAAAAGCCGAAATTTTCTGTACGTATACGTAGAATCACTTCTTTTTATTGAACACATTGTATTCCACTCATTTTTTTTAATAGTCAATGCATGTTTTCTTAAAACAGTCCACCATTAAGTATAATAATAGTAATACGAGTACACTGGCGTCTAACCAATCAATATAATTCGTTAATTTTACATCTTTCTATTCAGCTTCAATAGGGGCACAGTTAACGTACAGGGTCATCGATTTAGTTGAACGTATAAATATTTTTTTGCTCTCAATTCGAATCTATTTAAAAAAATCTATTATTGTAATAAAAAAACGAGAATTTTGTATTTACCCTTTTCTGTGATTTCATTATCGCGTATACAAATTATTATATACCGGCTGTCCCATGCCATCCGAGCTGTAGGGAATGGAGAAGTTAAATAGAATTTATTCTTAAGTAATAATAAAAAGTATGTGACTGGTATTTTTTTTTAATTCGTCGATAAATAACGGAGAAATTCGTTTTTAAAGTTGCATTTTTTAAGCGGAAACGACTCGCTTGTGACGTCACTTCCTCGCATAGCTAAAAGCTGCTGCTCTGTTATACAACTACGTAAAGCAAACAACATTCATTCAGTTTGGCACGTGTTTTACATTGTTTGTTATTTATTACCTGTGTGCTTGCATTAGAATGGAAGTGGGGTTTGTCAACGTGATATTTTGCCGAATAGGAGAAATGACGTCACGTCGCTCGGAAACTATTGAACTCTTATAATTCGGCCATTTTTAAAGATATTTCAATAATACTTTCAGTCTTACATTAACTTGCTTTAACTTTATTTTCTTTCTTTATTAAAAAAAATACTAAACTTCTCCTTTCAAGTTTATTTAAAAAATCAACGAAAACAACGAGAATTTTGCAGGAAACTATTTACACTTGTGTGTCTTTTTTGTGGTTTAATTATTATCGCGTGTGTAAATTATATACCAGGTGTCCCATGCCATCTGTCCATGTATGGTGGAGAATTCACATTGCTTCTCCTAATTCTCGAATAAGTACAGTCGAAATCTTAATTAATGACATAACCTTTACAGAAAAACTCATCGTGGACATTTTATTTATGGTTTTCAAGCGAAAAATAAATTAGGATTTCCCGGATTCACTTTTAAGTAGTAAGATTTGGATGCATTCAACGTTCATAGTTTTGAAAGAGAAGGATACGATGATTTGTAAGCTTCTTGTAAGTGTCATGAATTATGATTGCGACTGTACATCTTGATCTTTGAAATCTTGAAGAAATATTAAATAATTATTAAAGAAAAGCTTCCGCTCGGATACATCCGATTCGATCTCATCATGTTATTTTTAATATTACTTTTTTTTTTCAATCAAACACCTACACTATCGTGTAATTATTATCGAAATTATGAGCAATGTAAAAATGTAAACGATTAAAAAATTGTAAAAATAATTTTCAAGAAGGAACGAGGTGGGGTTTGAACCTTAGGGAATCCGAGCGGAAGCCGAAAGCCCAATTTCTCTCGGTCATATCAAATTTTGAAAAGAGTGTCTCAAAGTGAAACTAAATTTTCAAAAAAACCTGCTTAATTATTTAAACAATTGTGAATTAATTTCAAACATTAAGTTGTATTCGTTCGGGGATTAGCAGACGTAATGTGAATTTTTGTCATATTCTGTCATATTCTTGGAAATCACCGATATTTTAAAACCCATGTTAATTTCCTATAGCTCAACTGGGCCGAAGCGCTCGGTATGTATAAATTATAACGTGTGATCATAAAATGAACGTGTGACGTCATCCTAGTGAACCATGCAAGTGTAAGAATATAATGTCTACTTTCTTACGGTATCGTTCATGATGAATCAGGGTGATGTCAATTTTATTATTAAATGCTTCTGTCTCACGTACTACGTTTGACTTTGTCATATGTCTTAAGTATTACGCAATATTTTTTTTTAAATAAGACAGAAACCTTTTTTACAATTTAAATCGATCGTGAAAGAGTATCTGATAAATGAATCCTTTTATTCATTCGATGACTGCCTTCAGTATTCTCATTACATGTGTCGTCATTGTTCTTTTATGTGCCTACATTTTATTGTGACTTGTGGGATACCCTGTGCATTTATCACCAATAAATCAAATTAAATCAAGTGTCATTGTGATCAGTCAAGTGTCATTGTGATTAATCAAATGTCATTGTGATTAATCAAATGTCATTGTGATTAATCAAATGACATTGTGATTAACCCAAAATCATTGTGATTAACTAAATGTCATTGTGATTAATCAAATGTCATTGTGATTAACCAAATGTCATTGTGATTAACCAAATGTCATTGTGATTAATTCAATCTTTTAAAAAAAGAAGTGCAAAGCTTATAAAATCTTGGAATTCTATAATTACAAACAATGTTGCCAATTGTAGGGAAATTTATTCTTTTTAGGGAATTTTTATGACTTAAAACTGCAAAAAAGGGTTTTTTTAAAGAAAAATGGAATTTTCCAAGAGAAAGTTACTTAAATTTGATAGCAAATTGCAATTTGGGGGAAAAAGCAGGCCTAAAAGGGAATTTTTGCCCCAACGTGAGGGAAAACGACTGTCGAGGGTTGGCAACACTGATTACAAGTTATCACATTTTAGTATTTTAAATTTTTGATAAGGGGTGGCTGCGGAAAACAAACGCGCCACCTGATTCCTAGTGGGTCTCCAACAAAGAAGTACTTCGAATTAATCTTGAAAAAAGAAACGTGTGTCGTACCTAATCAATGTCCAAAATTGATAAACATTTGATTTACCTCAAAATATTTGTTTGTGGACAAGATCTAGCTTCTGTTGTTAGACGATACATATACGTTGGTGGCCAACGCAAAAGATATTTGGAAAATAATAGCTTTGTTTTTAAAATTAATTGTCTGACTTCAGTTCCTTCGCATAACCTAAACTTCCTCAATTTTGACAGTTCTTGCGATAAGCACAGCACCCCTACGGTACAATCTACGATGCATACCTCTATTTCCAAGGCTAACGCGAGGTACTTTTTTGTTGAAGGCCCAATACAAGTTTTAAAACTGAATTTGACAGCTGTCAAGTTGTTGGTGCGAATTTAATTTTTATAATTTCAGCCCTTTCTTGCCCGTTGAAAATTATCACAAACTATGTAGTTATGAATTGTAAAAATCGTTTGGGGTTTGACACCTTCTTCGGCATTATTTATAAATAATGGCCGTTCGCTCGGTTTCCTCGTCAGAGTAGGCGAGTTAGGGTGACATTTTTGTTGGTATTGCAAAGAAACATAGACGTCAGATGAAACGGTTGTTTATTATTAATTTAATAACCTGTAACTAATTATTTCCTAAAGGTTTTTTTTAAAGAATATATTAAAATAAATTGTCTGGCTTTAGTTCCTTCGCATAACCTAAACTTCCCCAATTTTGACAGTTCTTGCGATAAGCACAACACCCGTACAGTATAATCTACGATTTATTTAATCACTTCGTCTTTTACAAAATAGATCAGTGGTGTGGAATTATAATAATAGTTTTCATGTCATATTCTGGCATCTATAACAATTCATGCTAGCAACTTAACGAAACGACGAGTAAATCGAGCGACCGAATTTTATACATGTAGGTTTTATATATAAGTACAAAATATGATGTTTTCATAAATAAACGAGCGTTAACATGAATGCCGGCCTCTGTGAACAGAGATCTTAGTTAAATCCCGTCCAATTTAGAACAAGCGGTTTATTTTTCATGGCCACCAAGTATCATATTCTTTGCAATTCTTTAGCCAGCTGATACTCTGCTTAAAGAATTCTTCTTTAATACCATTGAGCATTTCCTTTCTGTTGGAAATAAATAAGACTCTAATTTCATTTTATGATCGCAGAATTACTTATTGAAAATGTTTTTACTAAAGCACTTGCATGACATTTATTAATTGTCCTGAAGAAGGTATCAAAGCTGCAATGAAAAGTCGACCTTCGAAACTTTTTTAAAAAAAGTTGTCCGACGATAATAATTACAAATTGTTTGAAAAAGTAAATTTCATAATCATAACACAGTGTCACTCATAAATTCCGTAATATAGCAGAAAGAAGTAAGTTTAGTCTTTGGTTTCGTTCTCTTCGTCACACATTTAGAATTCTTTCAAGTGATTTAACGTCTCTGACTTCTTAAAAAAATTGAAACTATATTATTTTTGAACGATTAACGAAAGTGGACCATTAGCATTCCTCGATATGATTAATATAATCCGTCCAACTTGGCAGTTGGTGATGACTTGAGAAGGCCAGAAATGTGGTGCGTCTTTGCTTATGTTAAAATGTCAAATGAAGTAAGCCAATTCCAAACGTGGGAGTTTTTGAACGCGTAGCACTCGAAGCTCTGTTTAGCCCTTTCTGATGATCACGTGGGATTCGGACATTATTGAGAACCCTGCCTACCTAAGTACAGTCGCGAGCGTTAAATTTTGGTCGTCACTGTCAACCAAAACGTCAGTTTTAATTTCAGAAATTGAATTACTACGTTTTGCCAAAAAAGTATCGAAAGTAAATTAAATTTTTAAGAAATTGTTCCTATTAGTTAAGACATCAACCTCCTTATTTTGAATGGAATACAAGTCAGGTACAAATATTTGACAGCAATGACGACCAAAATTTATTGCTCGCGACTGTACAGAGTGTGCAGATATTGTAAACTAAAATACATTTGCGTATTTTGATTTGTTTTTAATGTAAATTTGCAACAACTAAAAAGCCAGACAACAATTAAAACGTTCTATTGAAATTAAAAAAAATATTCATTCTTCCCAATTTATTTATATTCTTCTTAGTTTTGTTTGATTATGAAGCTAGAAATAGACTTAACGAACCCCCTTTATGGTAATATGTAGATTCGTGTGCCTGTAAATACAGGGTAAGATTACTCTGAAGATGATTGCAAGTTTTAAATTTCATATAAAACAATTTAACGACTTTTCCGCATTAAGCAAATGCAATTCTCCGTAACATCAGTCGCGGGGTAATTCGTAAGGTTTGATCACGACATCAGAAGCAGCGCTAGCCACAGAAATAGCCCAAAATCGATTTGAATATTTATATTAAATTGATTAATTAGAATTGCTTTGAAAAATGTCTTCTTAAATAAACCAGCACGCAGACTTCTTTTGGGCAAGATTTTAAAGAATCGGGTTATCTAGTTTAGTTTAAATTCTCTATAACATCTAAGCCTAAGGTATAAAAGTAGAGTTGAAAATTTAATTTAAAAGTAGACGTTTCGCTGTACGATAACAGCTTCTTCAAGATAAATAATAAAAAAAATTATTTAAGTTTTTAAAATTGGCTGTTTGCGTTTAGTGCCCTCCTCTTTTTACTGAACAACGAACTGGTTGTTTTCTTATTTTATATCAAATAGTACCAGGTGATTAAATAATACCAAGTGATTTTCTTAAATTTTTTATCAATCCTTGCCATGGAATTTGAACGGCATGTCTTAGCTTTACTGTAAAACTGTATGGAGGAGTGCAATCACTTAAGTTAAGACAAGCCGTCCAGATTTCATGGCAAGAGTTGATGAAAGATTTTAAAAATCACTCGGTAGAATGTGAAGTTTACGCATTTTCGTCAGTGCCGGATCAGACCCTGTAAAAGCCGTTAGCAAATCTCGAGGCGCCCCTGCCCCAGGACGTCATTTTAATTGCGTGCAACCTTCGAGGGGATGTTTTTAGTTGTTTTAAAAAATTCTCAAAAAAAATTTCGTCAGGCGAAATGGTAAAAAATAATTCTCCAAGAGCCAGGACAGTTTACTATTTTCTTTAAGTAAGAAATCAGTAACATACTAACTCAGAAAATAAGGCACATCCGATTTTGGAATACGACCCTTGTAAACCAAACTAAAGCACTAAATTAAATTACTCTGAGAAGCTGAGGATTATTATTAAAAAAAAATGTTTCCCGAGTCGCAGGCGGGAGCCCCTAAAATTGCGTTAATCCGGCACTGATCTTTGGAAGAGAATATTTTCTTAAATAATAATAAAATACAGACCAAAAGTATCTGACTGGTGAAAACAGTTTTCAAATTCATCGAATAAATGAATAACGGAGCTTTTAGTCATATTTTAAGCTGACGTCACTTCTATTAAATGTATAAATTATTTTTTTCTCAATTCGAATCTATTTAAAAAATCTGCATTTTTCCTTGTATTATTATAACAAAAAAAAACAAGGATTTTGTAGTTTTGTAGTGAACTATTTACACTTTTTTGTGATTTAATTATCGCGTGTACAAATTATTATATACCGTCTGTCCCATGCCATCCGAGCTGTAGGGAATGGAGAAGTTTACTCATCTTCGAAATAGAATATATTCTTAAGAAATAATAAAAAGTATCTGACTGGCAAATTTATTTTTAAATTCATCGATAAATAACGGAGAAATTAGTTTTTAAAGTTGCATTTTTTAAGTGGGAACGACTTGCTTGTGACGTCACTTCTTCGCATAGCTAAAAGCTGTTAGTCTATTATTCATTCAACTTGACGCGTGTTTTATATCGTTTGTTGTTTATTACCTGTGTACTTGCATTAGAATGGAAGTGGGGTTTATAAAGCGTCAGTGCCGAATAGGAGAAATGACGTCACGTCGCTCGGAAACTATTGTCACACAAAACGCAACTTTGAACTCTTATAATTCAACAATTTTTAAAGATATTTTAATTATTCTTTCACAGACTTACTTTAACTTTATTTTCTTAAAAAAAAAAAATAGTAAACTTCTCCATTGACATACAGTGTGTTCCAGATTGAGTAGGCTACTATGGGTAACTTCCTTATTAGTGAAGATAGAGATTTGGTTAAATGGACAATATTTTGTAGTTTTATGTGCTGATTCAGATTCCGTTGAGAAAATTTGGAAATTCAGAATAGTTCAGATATTATCGCACAAAAACTGAAAATCGCCATTTTCTTTAAAGTCCAATAACTTCGCTAATATAAAAAAAAATGAAAAATGTTTCATATAAAAGTTACTATGTGCGATAAAATACAGCTGAAAATTAACTATTTATCAAACAGAGTAACTTTTATTTGAAACATTTTTTCATATTTTTTATATTAGCAAGTTATTGGGCTTTAAAGAAAATGGCGATTTTCAGTTTTTCTGCGTTAATGTCTGAACTATTCGGAATTTTCAAATTTTCTCAACGGAATCTGAATCAGCACATAAAACTGCAAAATACTGCCTATTTAACCAAATCTCTATCTTCACTAATAAGAAAGTCACCCATGGTAACCTACTCGATCTGGGACAGACTGTATATCACAGATCAGATTCGCTTCAGAGGAACACCTATTTTAGAAAGTTTGAAAATTTGTAGCAGTATTTTTTTATAAATAAAATACAACATCGCTTTTTTTAAACATTTTTTTATGTTTCGTATAAATAAAAAGTTCGGTATAAAAAAAAACTCATCTGAATTACATTTTTTTTTTTCGTGAAAATTTGATCAACTTGTAATACGTGAATCTTTTAAAACAAATGATTATAATTGACTTTAAAAACAAATATATACAGGGTGTCCCCTAAATGAAGCTTTCATTCTACATTCCATAAGGGTCACCAAATTGGAAAAATTAATTCTCTAAGTTTGATGCACGAGGCAAAAAGAAATTGTTCGACTTGGCAACGTTGCTTATATAAGCAGTTAATTCGATTTGTAAATGAATTTCAAACATTTAGTTGCAAATGCAACGCCTTTTTTCAATATATTTAGTTTGCTGTAGTCTGTTTTGCTGTTTTTAACAGTAAACCAAAAAGGAATCGTGAAAATAGTTTCGTTAATGGTAGAGAGTTGCTTGCTGATTTAATAATGACATTTTCCGTTTCGTTTCCCGCCGTTTGCTTCGCAGTTTCCTGTTATAATAAGTGCTATCTTTGGAGTGTTCGTACAACTAACGCACGCCACCAAAGGAAATGTTACTTGCAGTCTCAGATTCAGCAAGTATAGAGGAGAACGTTTACCTGAAGCTTTATATATATCTCTGGGACAGCCTGTATAATGCTTATGAAATATCTATACACAAAACAAATGTATTTAGTATTACAATTTTCGTTCGAATGTAAAAGTGTGATGCAATTCGTTAATTGAAGAAACCCTTATTTTTTTAATTTTTGTTTTATCTGATGTTAATTCAAGAAGATTTCCTGCATAACTGTACTCCTTCAATTGTTTTTGCAATATTAATTTTGCACTGCGTTCAAAATTGTTTATATATAAATTTTTTTCATTAAAAAAACCTTAGCGACAGTCACGTGTATTCTCTAATCACCAAATGATTTCAGTTGATATCTAACAGCAATTGAAGAGAAATGAATTGATGCAATTGATATCAATATTCTTTTCAATTGATTGCTCCAGCATATTGAAACGTCATTGACCTATTGCTGTAGTTGCTATGTTTGCGTATCAATTCATTTCTCTTCAATTTTTGTTAGATATCGATTGAAATGAATTGGTGGTTACAGAATACACACGAATATGAGTGGGAAGGCCTAAATCAATTGCAGTTATAACGATAGCCGTTGCAGGTCAATAAGGGCGCGATTAACTTGCAGGGGTAACGATTTTAATGGCCACCACTGTACATCATAGTTTCGGTTGAACGAAAAATTCCTCATACTTCAAACTTCATATACTTTTCTGAAAAGAATGAATATTGTACGTATAATCTGAACAGCACGGAGTTACATTTTTTTGTTATAATAATAGATTTTATTTGTCGAGAGTTATAAATAATTCACCGTAACGCTGAAAGCATAATATTACCATTTTGTTGATGTTGCTTACATTGTAAGCTATATTTGTGTGGACCTCAGTTTTAGTATGTTTTCCCCATTTTTAATGAAAGGTTGCACCATTTCCACATGCATATATACAGTCGGCCCGTCATTGCATCACATTTTTTTTTATACACCAGAAACTGAAAACTTTGAACGTGATTCTAAATTGAAGTAATTAATTTTCTTCAGGCTCTATTCTCGTCCCTCAAAAAACGCTCTATTTTCGTCCCCCAAATTTGTTCATGCCTATAATTAATGTTGACGAGGCGAATAATAAAAACGATGATGATTGCATTATTTTTATTGCGTCCGCATAAGCAAAATAAATAAATTTCGAAGATAATTTCGTTGCAGAAAACATGACTAGAAACACTCTAAGTTATTTTGGCACGTAGATTTTCCTCTTAATGCAGGCCAGTCGATTTAAAAATAGTACTTTTGCTTAATGCGCCGCCTAGCCGGAGTTACGCCATATTGTGTCCGTTTTGAAGCACAACATCTACGCCTTGTTTATTTTTCCGAAACGTAAGCGCTGCATACTTAATTATCTCTCTTAATTCCAGGCTTACATCCAACTTAAAAGAGCATCACAACAAGACGAACGTTAATTTAGAGGAGCTCGACGAAAACTTCTCTAAAATATTCAAGGCGAGAGGAGGGCTATATTCAATCCAAAAGAAAATAGCCGATTTCTACGTTTTCGACGAAAATTTCTTGCAAACCGAAATCGACTTGAGAAATATTCAAAGCGTAGTTGAATCGGATATTCAGGACGTGAAGTACTTGATCTCTTCAATTAAGAATAAGTACATCCAAAGTCAGCAGCTGGTGCCAAGTGATATCTTGCAAGAGTTGAACAATTTGGAACTGTTGACCGAAGAAATTCTTAACAACATGGATGAAAAGACGAAGGAATTCAAGAAAGCTAGGACCGTCCGCTCGGATTACATCACGGAAGTCAAAGATGTTCAGAACTGGATCAAGGACGCTGAATTAAAAATTCAGGACAGATCTATTGAGCCGAATTTATTAAACGAGCATCTACAGAGGATCCAATCTGAAATCCTCAATACAGCGGACTTAGTCGAGAGGCTCACCAAAAACGGCCGGATTATAATCGAGAAGACTAGAGATGACGAGGAGAAAAAAATGATCCAATCGTCCATCGATAACCTGACTGATCAACTGCAACGCATTAAGTCTTTATTAGACGAGAAAAAGCAACAAGTAGGAGGTGCTCAAGAAGCTTGGAAGAGATTCCTTGCGCTATACGAGGCTGTGATGACATGGGTCGCCGAAAAGGAAGTTTTCCTGCAGGAGCAATTAGTTGTTAGTACCCTGACTGAAACTAAACAAAAACTACACGATTATTCGGTGAGTATCTTAAAGAAATCATTTATCGATTATTCAATTACTTTCATCTCAGAATGCTGTGAAAAGTTGTAAAACTGCTTCGAAGAATTTGAGCGACATGGCCAAAGAACTGGATCACATCAGCACTGTAACGAGTGTTGGAGATTTGCCTCACAAAATGGAAAAGGCTGAAGAGGCGAAAGTCGAAGTCGAAGCTCAAATTCTATCAAGGGTAAGTCTTGTTCTCGACTTTATTTCTACTTTCACTTTCATTTTGTAAACGTTTAGTTCGCTCTTCTACAAGAAACCTCAGAAGAATGGGAGCAGTGCGAACGGAAAATGAAGGATGTTAAATCCTGGATAGAAAAGACAAAATCATCTTTGGAGTCTCAACAAAATAAGAAAAAACCACTGAGAGATCAACACGCGCTCAGAGAAAAATTAGTTGGAGACTGCCAGATCCAAAAAACAAAGATTTCTCTGTCGGTGGAAAAATTACAGGTATTTTTGGGGTGGGCTTCGTTTTTTGGTGTTGGTTACGAAATGTTTCGTTTCCAGCTTCATTTCCGTTCTGGTATCGGCGGGGACTCGAAGATCGCCGATTCAGCTGACGCGTTAATAGAGGAATTGGACCAGTTGAATGGCGTCATCAAAAACCAGAGCAAACAACTAGAAGTCGCCATTTCTCAGGTCGATCAGTATCAACTAGAAGTGCAACAGTTGCGACAACAAATCATTCAGGCAGAACAGCAGTTGAGAAGCGTACTCAACCCTACTCAGTTACCACATGATTCTGAGCAGATGGTTAGAGATCAACAGGTAGGATTTGTTTTCTGATATTAACATGCGTGAGTTTTAAGTGGGGTGGCATATTAAAACTATTGTTATACATTAAGAAATATAAATTCAAATCGTATGCCATCTTCTTCACTTTTGATGCCAGCACTGCGATAGCTAGCAATAGTTATAGTAGTTATAGCAAGTCTTCTGTATAACAAAAAGATATAATTGTGATTGATCAAATCAATTTTTGAACTACACAATTTGGAAACATTTTGATGAAAAATAGGAAATGGGGTGCATAGGGGGTGGCTGTGACGTTCATCAAGGTGTTTCCACTTCCCCTTCTCCTAAAGCTGGGGATTGTGTTTGGTTTTGGATTTCTTATGCTTTCTTTACTGCTTTATCATCACATCGCTAGTAGTTGGTATTTTGTTTAATTTTCGCAAGGGGTTTTTGTTGTCTGTGTATTATTAATAATCCTGGGATACATCATAGTCGTTACTGTAAATTAGGGACGAACCAAGAACTACCACAAATCAACTAAACCAGATATGTATTTCTATGCTAAACCTAAAACCCACATCAATATTAAATAGGTGGGAGGGAGGGGGTTGTGAAAATCCTAAACAAAATTGCTACTGAACAGGGAAAAAGTTTTGGCTTTGAAATACTTATCTAAACTTGGATCAAATAATTTTTTTTTTCGGTTCGTCCCTGATTTACATAAACAAATTCTTGCTTAACCATTTCATTAATTTCATTTCTTACTACATTAAAAACATCATTTGTTTGATTGAGTAATAAATTATAAATATTCTTTTGTTTTATTTGCTCTTGTCTGATTGTTTCTCATGTATCATTTTGTTTTATCATTTTTGCTGCACTCCTTTCATCTTCCGAAACTCTTCAGGCTTATAGAGACCAAGTGCGCGCGCTACAGGAAAAACTGAAGGCTCGAAACGAGCGCGTTCAGCAAATCCTAGAGCGGGGCACTCCGGACTCGGAGCCTCTTGATACCTAATCATTAGAGACCCTGCCTCACCCCCTTATACCTACCGATCACGACACCTGACTGACCATCACGCGTCGCAGCCACCATCTTGCATTGCGTGACCGTAAATTCTTGCGTGGTACTTATTTGCATTGTTGCTGCATGGGCAGGCGCTGCTGGCGCAGAAGGAAAACTACCGGACGAAGATCGCTTCTCACCTGAACATCATTCATGATTTGGATCCGTACTACGAAGCATCCGTTAAAGGTTTGACGTATGCCGAAATAGTAGCTGGCCGAGCCACACCAGGAGAAGTTGATTTTCGTCCTACCACTTCTACTAAAATTGTAACGCCAACACCGATCACTCCAACGCAAGTCTTAGAGAGTGAGCCGAATCAGGAACAACCCCAATTTGTCCACGAAGAATCTGCGGAACCCACCTGTACCACAACTACCACCTACACATTCACCGAATCACAACAAGAACTAATAAAAGACACCACCCCAGTAGAGAAAGTTGAGTCGAAAACACCACCACCTCCTCCTACACTTAACATTCCGGACAATGAAGCAAACATCCCGGAAAAAGATTTTGTGAAAATCGAAAGCAAAGCAAAAGCAAACAAGCGAGGCAGATCACCATTGCGTCGCGATGAGAAACCCAAACCTAAACCCACTAAGAAGGCAGTGGTTTCTAAAGAAGCGACACACAAACCTGATAAGGCAGTTACTTTGAAACCTACCGAAGGATCTGGCGATCGTAAAAGAGCCAAGTCTCCAATTTGGGTACCGGGTTCGAGCACTTACGCAGAAATTTTGATGGGTTCGAACCAAACGTACACTCCCGAGAGCCAAGTCAAGCAAACGTTTGAAGAGAGCGAAATTTTAGAATTACACAAACCTCAACAGAGAGATGAGGAGGAAAAGAAACCTTCAGAGGTCGAGTATACCACCACTGCTGATGTAAATGAGGAAATTAAAGAAGAAAGTGAAGTATATGTTCAACCAGATTCTGAACCATCTCCACCACCACCACCACAACCACAACCACAACCAACGTGGTCTCATTTAGAATATGAACATACCCAAACTCCGTACGGAGTACCTGTAACCTCAAACTTAACCCAACTACATAATCCGCCGCTTCATCAAATCCAAAGTGAAAATTATTATCAGCAACCTATCGCTCAACAGGCAGTGCAGAACTTACCTCCGGGAATGTTCAATTGTATGCAACCCATGACTGATTTAGTAGGTTTCATTGCATCTGGACAACAGTTAATGAGTTCAGGTTTAGGGACGTATCACAGTTCCAATCAGTACTCTGGAATATCGATGTATGCCAACCAACCTGTTGAATATCAGCAATACTTTGATATGCAACAGCCTCCTGTTACATACACCGCTACTTACTCATCCAATTATAATATGCCACAAACCAATACTGGGGTAGAAGAAGACGTAAAAAGGCACCCTCAAAAGGACCCAGCGAAACATAAATTTAAAGAAGCGTCCAAACGCGAATCTAGTAGTAAACCCAAGAAAGAAACCCAAAAGAAGTCTGTTAGTACGACGACTTCAGATGAACAAATGCCGATCGATGAACCAAAAAAGACAAGTTCCAATGCACAAGTTTCATACGCACAAATGTTATCTCAGGGACTTTGTGCAAAACCCTTCCAGCCATCCAGTACGACCACGACTGTGCTAACAACTAATCGATCGCAATCCCCTAGGCCTCTGTCTCCAAAGCATAGCGACACGTTGATGCCTAAAGATGACAAGCCGAAAGAATGCATGCATAAACGTGACTTGGAGGCTCCGCTCGAGTCCAAATCTAACGTCACGGCACAAGCAAAGAAACACGCAAGTAAAACGAAGAAAAGATACGGATATATCGAAATCGAAACTGAAGAGAAGAGTGTTCCGTTGACGGATTACCGTGGAGAGCCCGATTTGCAATCGGGTGGTAACGTACCAACCGAACAAGTCTTCGACAATAATAGTCTTAGCGAAGAAAAATCAGAAATTTTCTCAGATACAGATAAGTCGAAAACTAACGAAGAAAAAGAAAACGTCCCAATCAAGAGAAAGGAAACCAGAAAGGATTCCCTTTCGTCGCTACAAGACCAGACATCAGACTCGTCTAAACAGGAAAGCCAAACTAAAAAGAAAAACAAAAAGAAGAACCGCGGGAAACGCCAGGGTTTGGCAAAAGAAACCCCAATTCAAGATAACGTAACTGAACATAACCTAATCGAAGTTTGCGAACACAAACTGGATGTTATAACGAACATTGTTGACAGTATATCTGAAGACATTCAAGAGAGTTCCACCAAGAAAAAATCTAAAAAGAGGAAAGCCAAACACGAATCTCAGAAACCCGATTCAGAACTAAATGAACCAGTTAAAATCGAACGTAAAGAAAAAGTGGAAAGTTCCAATGAGAAAACCCAAAACCTGCAAGAAGGCCGCGAGGAAAAAGAAAATAAACCTAGAAAAAGCACTAAGAAAGGTAAAACAAAACGTGACACAATTATCGAAACTATTGCAACAAATGAAGCGCCATTGATAACTGAAGGGCAACAAAAACTCGAGGAGGAAATTCAAGGCAAGGAAGAAATAGGAGAACCTAAAGAAGCGAAGCCAAAGAAAAACAAAAAGAAATCTCGTCCGAAGACCCGAGAAGCTAAAGCTGCAGACGATTCTCCTAAGGAACCAGTTTCTGAAGATAACCAACAAATCGCCTTGCAACCGCCGATTGATTCTAAAAAAGATCCCATAAAGGAAGGTACAAAAGAAGCAACCGTCGAAACCGAAATTCCCCTACCAGAAGTTAGAACGAAGAAAGGCAAACAAAAGCATAAGGAGAAAGCCAAAATAGTCCCAGAAGAAAAGGCAACTGAATTCAAAGAAGAATTAACTGCTGCATCAATTGTCGAGGAAATTATACAGCAAGCTGATGAAGTTATGGGGCAAGACTATACTTTAATGAGCAACAAAGACAAAGAAAATGAAATTCAGGAAGCACCAGCTGAGATTAAAGACATAGAAACAATCAAAGATATACAACCCAAGGAGGAATTGCAATTGTTTGCAAAGAAAGACAATGAGTTAGAGCCTCACGTACAAAGCGAGGTTAATCTCGTACCGAAAGAAGGAAAACCAAAGCGAAGCAAAAAGAAACCGAAACACCCGATCAAAACGGACGAAGTAGAAAGCAAGAAGCTTCCTGAAGATAGTAACGAAACCATCTCATCAACTGATGAAGTAACCACATTGCAGAGCGAATCTGCAAATGTGCCAGTCAAACCCAAAAGAACCAAGAAGAAGAAAAATCAACAGCCAAGTTTCAAGTCGACAAAAGAAGTCACGGAGGAATTAATTGCGAAAGAATCCATTCCGGTTAATGTAGATTCTTCAGCAGCAGAACAAACAAATATCGCTGAAGAAGTCGAAGTTTCCGAGGAAACACTCTTCATTCGGCAACAGCCTGAAGATAAAACATCAGTTGAATTTATTTTACACGAAATTGACGACGCTTCTGGAAATTTGCCAGAAAAACCAGTAACCATTGAAACCACAGAAGAAAGGGCTATGAACGATCCTGAAGACCAAGTTAAGGAAGTACCTATTACTGTAACCAAAGAATCACGACAAATTACTATTCAAGAGACTACAGACATTGAAGTACTTGAAGCCAAAAATATTTCAGAAGAAGTTCTGACAAAGGTAATTCCAGATGTAATAGAAAGAAAAGAAATTCTTAAACCAAAAGAAGAAAAACCTGTTTCTAAGTTTGAAGATCAAGCTGAAGAAATCGTTGAAACTCAGATGGAGATAAAAGATGTCCAGGATTCGGAAGAGACTAGAACTTCTGCCGAAATATTTGAAGTTCAAAATGAAGACCAGATTACAACTGATGAAAAGAAAAGTGAAAAAGAAGCCGATCAGGCCACTGAACTCGATACTCCCCCTGAATTAAAAACAAAAGATTCTCCGGAGCGATCAGAAGAAGACAAAGTGGCTCCAACAAGTGAAGCGAAATATATTCCGGATGTCACAGAACCAAAGAAAGAAGAGTTTCAAGACCAAGCTGAACAAGTTATTGAAATTCAGCAGGAAACAAAAGACACCCAAGTTCTTAAAGAAGCTGAAGCCAGTTTGCCTTCTACTATAACGTCTGATATTGAAATTGAAGAAGAAATTGTTATGGCTCCAATTCATGAAACAGAAATTGAAGAGCGTAAGGAAGTTGGAGAAATAAAATCCACAGTTCAAATTGAAGATCAGCCCAAGGAAACGGATGTTATTGCTGAGTCGCCAAAGTCATTGAAAGAAGAAGTTCTGGTAATTGAAAGGAAGGACACTCCGGATGTCGCAGGAACAAAGATTACAACGAGTGAATTTATTGAACTGGAGGACGAAAAGTCTATTTCCGTGTTTGAAGAGGAAGAAGGAATTGTTGAGGTTCCAATTCACCAGCCTAAGGAAATTGTAGAAATAAAGTCCACAGTTAAAATTGAAGATCAAGACGAGGAAGTGGATGTAACTGCTGACTCTACAAAATCATTAAAAGAAGACGTTCCAGTAACTGAAAGAAAAGAAACTCCAGATGTAGCAGAATCAAAGATTACAACAAGTGACTTGATTGAACTGGAAGACGACAAGCTTATTTCCAAGTTTGAAGAGGAAGAAGGAATTGTTGAGGTTCCAATTCACGAGCGCAAGGAAGTTGTAGAAATAAAGTCCACAGTTAACATCGAAGATCAAGCCAAGGAAGTGGATGTAATTGCTGACTCTCCAAAGTCACTAAAAGAAGACGTTCCAGTAACTGAAAGAAAGGAAACTCTAAATGTCGCAGAATCAAAGATTACAACGAGTGAATTTATTGAACTGGAAGACGACAAACTTATTTCCAAGTTTGAAGAGGAAGAAGGAATTGTTGAGGTTCCAATTCACGAGCCTAAGGAAGTTGTAGAAATAAAGTCCACAGTTATCATTGAAGATCAAGCCAAGGAAGTGGATGTAATTGCTGACTCTCCAAAGTCACTAAAAGAAGAAGTTCCAGTAACTGAAAGAAAAGAAACTCCAGATGTCACAGAATCAAAGATTACAACGAGTGAATTTATTGAACTGGAAGAAGAAAAGCCTATTTCTGTGTTTGAAGAGGAAGCCGAAAGAACTATTGAAGCTCAATGGGAACCAAAAGACATTGAAGTTGTAGAAGAAACCGAAGCAACCGCTGTAAAGTCTGTTATTAAACTCGAAGATCAAATTACCCAGTTTATTACTCATGAAAGAGAAGATGAAAACCCTGTTGAAGGAATATCGACGGTTCCAATTGAATATACAGTAGTTACAACTCGAGAGGTGTTGATTGAAGAACCCATTCAAGTAAAAGAAGAAAAATTGGAAGTTGAAGATCAGCTCACAGAAGTCGACGTAATTTCTAAAATCAAACCATTAAAAGGAGTTGGCATCTTGGAAATTTCGCAACTTCCTGAAGCCAAAGAGAAATTCACAACGGAATTAGAAATTTTGTCAACTCCTGTAATTGAACTAATAGGTTCAAATAGGGAATTTCCAAAGAGTGAAGAAATCACGAAAGATTTCGCAGTACCTGAGACCGAAATTGATGAAAGAAAAGAGATATCCGAAGAAACGGATGTAATCACAATTGAAACCCAAATATCAGAGGCAGACAATCAAGAAGAAAACATCAGAAAAGACGCTGAAGTCGAAATTGTTACTGCATCCAAAGAAATATCTGCTGCAGATCCTCTGAAAGTTGATAAACAAAAAGAAGTTAAAACCATTCAAGAAAAATACGTGACGAAAGAAATTAAACCAGGCAGAGTAGGAGATGATGATAGTTATGTGGAAGTAGGCACTGAGGAAGTGTACGAAACTATAACCCGACCAAAAACCACTAAGATAACGCTGATCACACACGAGGAAGTAAAACTACAACCAATTGTGTCCATAAAAATGGAGTTTGTTGACGCTGAGGACCAAACAAACATTTCTTTGGAAGACGTTACCAAGCAAACTGTTGTAATGACCACGAGTGAAGACATCATGGAAAAATCAGATAAGAATGAGCAAAACCTATTGATCGCGTCAAAGAGTGTGGAAGTCAAGGAAGTAAAAGAAGAAGTAGACAAAACGAAAACTCCAACTGTCGAATCTGGTGATGACGAGATAGAACAAATTATCTTTGGTTCGGTACAAGAGAGATCAAGGATTAACGTCATAGATGAAACTGAATCTCATGTAAAGAAGCCCAAACAAAAGAAAAGAGAGAAGCCAAACCCCCAAAAACAACCCGATGTTTTGGACAAACAAGATCAAGTGGTCGAAAGTCACGATCCTGTCATAGAAAATGTCATTGTTGATAGCGATCAATCAGTGTCAAGATTAAATTCGATAGTTGATTTGGAAATTACCAATATTGAGGAGGTGATGGACGTTCTCGCGAAAAAACAACTTTCCGCTAATTCAAGAAGCGCAGATGTAACGTCACCTACCCCCTCCAATGCGTCAAGCGATGAACACAAGGGTAAGAGAAAAAGGAAGAATAAAAACAAACATAAGAGAGGTGAAGCGGCGGCATTACCCACAGAAAATATCCCAGTGGAAGATGTTGAACGTCTGGTTCAAATTACAGAAGACGTCCAAGAAAAATCTGCCGTGGTTATACAAACTGACGTTCTTCAAGAACTTGAAACAAAAGACACTGTGCTTGCAACAGGTGATGAAACTGAAAGCGTTTGCAAAATTGAAAGCAAGAAAAGAAAGCACAAGAGAAAAGGCAAAGGAGCAGGAGCAAAAGAAATTAGGTCTGATGCTGACGCAATACCTGCAGAAACTGAATTGGAACCTCAGGTATCAAAACCCATAGAATTGCCGCAATATGCGGAGCCTGATGAACCAAAAGTCAGTGCTTTAGAGAATCCATCTAAGAAAACACCGAAAAGCAAAAGCAAAATCAAGAAAAATGTTAGTGAAGACCTACTTGCCCCAACCACCGAACGAAATACAATTGCAGATTTCATAAATAAAGAAAGAAGTGCCGCATTAGATGAAACTGCGCTAAAAACTGAAAGCCAATCGATTGGTGATGGTTTAGACATTAAAGAACAAATAATTGAGCAAAGTAAAATTGGCGAAGGTACTGAAATCGAGAAGGTGATTGAAAAACAAGAAATAACTATAGTCGAAACAGATGAATTGGCGAAAGTCACTGAAATAACACAAGAACCGCCGAAAGAAGAAAAAGAAAAATTGGAAAATGTAAAACCAAAAGAAGGAAAACATAAAAAGGGCAAGAAGAAATCGAAATCTAAGGATAAGGCAGAGATGGGGGCAGAAGTTAAGCAATTGACGGAGCCTAAAGTGATTGCAAAACATGAAGAGAAGGTGGATGTACCCAAAGAACATGTAACATCAGCTGAACTCCAAAAAGCTGACGTAACAGTTGCCAAAGACGAAATTGTAAAAGAGGAATCGCTCGAAATATTACAAACTGAAGACCTACTAAAACCAGAAATTGAAGAAACTACAAAAGCAGTGGATGAAGTTCCTCAGTTAGAAACAATAATTGCCAAAGACGGACCTGTAAAAGAATCGCCTGAAGAAGAAAACACTGAAAAACCAGAAGCAACCGTCGTCAAAGACGAGGAACCATCCGGGGAATTACAAACTGAAAACATGCAAAAGCTAGAAATTGAAGAAACTACAAAAGCAACAGGTGACATTTCCCAAACAGAATCGACAAGTATTGAAGCAATAAAGATACAAGACATCATAGAATATACAATAACAAGTGAACCAGCTATTAGTACAACAGTTAAAGAAGAAGAACTAATAAGCGGCAGTATTGATCAACCAGAAAATGATTTTGAAGCTGAAGGTAATCAGATAGACGCAGAAAGTCTTACTTGTATGAAGCTAGAACCTGTTGATCAAGTCGATCGATCAGCAAGCATACAGGCATTTATCGATAATGAAGTGTGGAGTATCAAGAAGGAACTAGATGAAACTATTACACCACATCCACCACCAAAAACAGAGGCTGTATCCACAGAGGACAAACCCCAAGATCTAAATCCAGAAACTACGAAAGCAACAGATGAAGTTCCTCAGTTAGAAACAACAGTTGCCAAAGACGAACCTGTAAAAGAATCGCCTGAAGAAGACAACACTCAAAAGCCAGAAGCAACCGTTGTCAAAGACGAAGAACCATCCGGGGAATTACAAATTGAAAACGTACAAAAGCCAGAGATTGTAGAAACCACAAAAGCAGCAGATGAAATTCCTCAGTTAGAAACGACAGTTGTCAAAGAGGCACATGTAAAAGAATCGCCCCAAGAATACAACAGTCAAAAGCCAGAAGTAATTGTTGTTAAAGGCGAAGAACTATCCGTGGAATTACAAACTGAAAACGTACAAAAGCCAGATATTGAAGAAACTACAAAAGCAATAGATGAAGTTCCTCAGTTAGAAACAACAGTTGCCAAGGACGAAACGGTAAAAGAATCACTGAAAGGCACTCCAAAGCCAGAAGGAGAAACTGTGAAGGAAAAACCATGCGAGGAATTACAAACTGAAAACATGCAAAAGCCAAGAACTGAAGAACCCATAAAAGCACCAGATACAGTTCCTCAGCTAGAAACAATAGTCGCCAAAGACGAGCAATTATCCAAAGAATCAAAAACAAAGAAAGAAGGCAAAACCAAGAAAGGCAAAAAGAAATCCAAAGAACATAAGAAACAAAAGCCATTAGAGAAGACCCTTGATGTTTCAACCCCTGACGTACGTGAAAGTGAAATATTGAAAACTGAGACTTCTCTGATCATAGAAAGTGAAGTAAGCAATTCTACTGTCACAAAAACAATTCAAATTGAAGAAACTGATCTCCTTGAAGAAATTACTGAGAAATCAAAACCTACAGAGGTACCAACAGATTCTTGGGAAGAAATCGATGTAAAGGAAAAATCAAAACCTGCCCAAGTACCAGCAGATTCTTGGGAAGAAGTCGATGTAAAGGAAAAATCAAAACCTGCTGAGGTACCAACAGATTCTTGGGAAGAAATCGATGTAAAAGATATTGCTAATGTCACTGATCTTGATCAAGCCGAAGAAGTAGTCGACAAACCACTCGAATCATTACAAGATGCTGACGAAATGCAACCAGCGATCTCTCAAACTGAATCATCTGGACCTGTGCCAATTGAAATATGCCAAACAGATAAAGCCACAGCACTAGAGCAAGAATTGAGCCGGGTCGAACTAACTCTTCCAGTTGCGGAAACGGAAGGCACAGGCTTTACAAGTTTCGAAGCAACACTACAGAATTTCTTTAGTGAGGCAGCTGGAAGACTTCTGACGCATCCAGATATCCCATATCTAGAAGTAGAAGAAGAAGAAGTTTTTCTTGGAAATATATTAATACCACCCAAGAGGGGCAAAAAGAAATCCTGGTATAAGAAACAAAAGCCATTAGAGAAGACCCTTGATATTTCAACCCCTGACGTACATGAAAGTGAATTATTGAAAACTGAGACTTCTCTGATCATAGAAAGTGAAGTAAACAGTTCCACTGTTACAGAAACAATTCAAACTGAAGAAATTCATGGGGTTGAGCTCCTTGAAGAAATTACTGAAAAATCAAAACCTACAGAGGTACCAACAGATTCTTGGGAAGAAATCGATGTAAAGGAAAAATCAAAACCTGCTGAGGTACCAACAGATTCTTGGGAAGAAATCGATGTAAAAGATATTCCTAATGTCACTGATCTTGATCAAGCCGAAGAAGTAGTCGACAAACCACTCGAATCATTACAAGATGCTGACGAAATGCAACCAGCGATCTCTCAAACTGAATCATCTGGACCTGTGCCAATTGAAATATGCCAAACAGATAAAGAGCAAGAATTGAGCCGGGTCGAACTAACTCTTCCAGTTGCGGAAACGAAAGGCACAGGCTTCACAAGTTTCGAAGCAAGACTAGAGAATTTAATTAGTGAGGTAACTGGAAGTCTTCTGACGCATCCAGATATCCCATATTTAGAAGAAGACCCAGATATATTTCTTCGATATGTATCAATACCACCTAAGTTAGATAAAGTTTTACCGGAAGAAGAGAAACATCCAACTGACAACATCGAAGGAACCAAAACTGGTACTGGAGTAACTGATGTAACAGAAGAAATACTCACCGCTTCTGAAATGATTAAAGTCGATACTGCTGCAAAACCAGATGTGCAGGAACGTGAAATTTCTGAAACAGAATCAACAAGTACCACCGAACAACCAGAAGAGATTCACGAAACAGGAAAACCACCGGAACTTGAAATAAAGAATCAAGAAATAAATGAATATGCAATAAAAATTGAACCGGACTTTGGTGTAACATTGAAGGAAGAAGAGAAACAACCAATTAGCGACAACCTTGAACGAGGACTCGTTTGGGCAAAGCCAGAACCTGTTGATAAAATTGATACTCAACTGAACGTACAGGCATTTATTGATAACGAAGTCTCGAGCATCAAGAACGAAAGGGATGAAACTATCAAGCCACGACCATCAGAAGCAGCCCTTCCAGAAATAACAGAACATACACTAATAAGTGATCCAATCATTTATACAATTGTTAAGGAAGAAGAGTTAGAAGAAAAACAACCAATTAGTATCCCTGATCAACCAGGCGCAGTAAAATTGGTGGAAGATGATCAGGAAAACCTTACTTGTGCTAAACCAGAACCTGTTGTATTTGATGCATCACTGAACGTACAGGCGTTTATTGATAATGAAGCGTCGAACATCAAGGAGACCCAACCACCAGAATCAGAGGTTGTATTTGCTGAGAAACCAACGCCAGAAATAATAGAAGATACAATAACAGGCGCCCCAGGAGTTGTTACAAGTGTTAAGGAAGAAGAGACCAAAGAAAAACATGCTGAAATTGACACCATTATATCACAACCACCAAAATCAGAAGTTACATTTGCAGAAAAACCAACGTTAGAAATAATAGAACACACAGTAAGAATTACCCCAGCCATCGATACAACAGCTAAGAAGGAGGAGATAAAAGAAAAACATGACGTTTTCCAAATAGAACCGACAAGTATTGAAGGATTCAAGGTGCAAGAAACCATAGAATATACAATAACAAGTGAACCAGCTATTAGTACAACAGTTAAGGAAGAAGAACTAATAAGCGTCAGTATTGATCAACCAGAATCTGTTGATAAAGTCGTCAGTATTGATCAACCAAAACCTGTTGATAAAGTCGCCAGTATTGATCAACCAGAACCTGTTGATAAAGTCGTCAGTATTGATCAACCAGAACCTGTTGATAAAGTCGATCGATCACCAAGCATACAGGCATTTATTGATAACGAAGTGTGGAGTATCAAGAAGGAACAGGATGAAACTATTACACCGCAGACACCACCAAAAACAGAGGTTGTATCTGCAGAGAATAAACCCCAAGGTCTAAATCCAGAAACTGAACTTGTTGCCATAGATGATGCAGGAAAAGTGGTTGAGGTGATCCCTACAATCGAAAAGGTGATCGATTATCTGGCTTTAGCATCAGAAGCACCTAAATATGACATGTCTCGTATATTAGAACTGGAAACGAAATGGTTTAATTATAAAACTCAGGACAAACCAGATATTCATAAGGAAGTAGATATCACAACAGACGTCCAGGAAGAAGAAGTGCGTTTCGAACAAAAACAACTCGAAATTGATGAGTCACCACGAGAACAAGTTGAAGAAAAAGCCACAGGCATCCAGAAAGAAGAAATGCTTCTCGAAGAAGAAGAACAACTCGAAATTGTCGAGTCACCACAAGAACTGGTTGAAGAAAAAGTCACAGGCATTCAGAAGGAAGGAGTTCAACTCAAAATTGATGAGTCACCACAAGAATTGCTTGAAGAAAATGTCGCAGTCATCCAGAAAGAAGAATTACAACTCGAAATTGATGAGTCACCACAAGAACTGTTTGAAGAAAATGTCGCAGACATCCAAGAAGAAGTACATCTAGAAGAAAAACAACTTGAAATTGATGAGTCACCACAAGAACGGCTTGAAGAAAAAGCAAAAGACATCCAGAAGGAAGAAGTCCTTCTCGAAGAAAAACAACTCGAAATTGATGAGTCACCACAAGAAAAGTTTGAAGAGGAAACCAAAGGCATCAAGACTGAAGAAATTGGCGAGTCACCGCAGAAATCTAAAGAACTACTTTTGGGATTGAAATCTGAAATACCAGACTACGACATATTAGAAATGGTGATTTCTGAATGCAGGTGGTACGTTCACAAAACCATGCAAACCGCAAAACAACAGGAAGACGAGAAAGTTGTAATTCCTTCAAAAGAAATAGATATTGATGAATGCGACAATGTCATTGCCCCCGTTGAGCTTTCAGAAAACGTAAGTGATAAGATCCAAACAGCCGAGAGTGTTCCTATTGAATTGGGACAAACTGATGAAGAAAAGCAAAAACAGATCTTGGCCTTACAAGCAGAAGTTCCTCAGTATTACGTACCAATAATGTTAGAATCTGAACGTGTTTATTACACTTATAAAACGATGGAAGAGGCGGAAAAAGAAATTCCAAAAGAAAAACTAGAAGAGGTTGATGATCGTCCCACAATTCTGGAAACGCCCATAGAAGTGGAAGATGCGAAACAGGAAATTGCAAAAGATAAACTGGAAGAGATTGATGATCGCTTTACGATTCTGGAAACGGCCATAGAAGTGGAAAATGTAGATAAAGAAATTCCACAAGTTAAACTGGATCAGGTTGAAGAGCACTCCACAATTCTGGAAACGCCCATAGAAATGAAAGATGCGGAAGAAGAAATTCCAAGAGATAATCTGGAAGAGGTTGATAATCGTCCCACAATTCTGGAAACGCCCATGGAAGTGAAAGATACGGAACAGGAAATTACAAAAGATAAACTGGAAGAGATTGATGATCGCACTACAATTCTGGAAACGACCATAGTAGTGGAAGATGTGGAAAAAGAAATTCCAAAAGATAAACTGGAAGAGGTCGATGATCGCTTCACAATTTTGGAAACGACCGTACAAGTGGGAGATGCGGAAAAGGAAACTCCAAAAGATAAACCGGAAACTGTCTTAGAAGTAAAAACTCAGGAAGACGTACCACAACCACCTGATGAAACAGAATTAATTAAACAGACAAATGAAGGACTTTTAAACCTACGAGCTGAGATTCTTAACTATAACTTACAAGAAATGCTAAAATTGGAATCGGAATGGCAAATTTATAAATTAGAGGATGTTAAAAAGGATGATGGTGCAGAGGAGCAAGTTAAAGAAGAAAAGAACATCGTGGAAGTGAAGGATGCCCCTGTTAACATTCAGTCTGTAATACTAGATGCCTTATCAGAAATTGAAGCAGGAAGCGAATACCTTGTAAGCTTAAAAGAAAAAGTTGAAGCAACTGAAGCTCCACGGGAAACTGATGTTTCTAAAACAAGTAGTTTACAAGAAACTAACCTGGGCGAAGAATTCACTCCGGAATTTAAACAACCAGAATCACAGATTCAAGAAAGCGTTTTAGAAAAAGAAGTAGAACTAGCAATCCCATCTGTTGAACCTTACAAGGAAGACACCGTCTCTGAAACTGCTCACGTTGACGCAATAGAAACCGTTCTTGAACTTGATCGTGTCGTAATAGAAATAGGTACTGCTAGAACCACTGAAAAATCTGCTGAGGTCATGGACCTAAGTCCTAAGCCAGATGTACTAGACGATCAGATTTTATCAGAGCTTCCAAAAACTTCACAAGAGCTTATTTTCGAACTATCATCAGAAGAAGAGCAAATCGCTGATTTGCCTAAAGAAATAGTAGAGTCACAAATTGAAAAAGAATCTGATGATCTGAGTCCTAAGTCAGAGCAGCGAAGACCGGAAGTTCCAGAAATTCCTCAAGAACTTACTTCTGAAGTTACATCACAGGAAGAGCAAACAATTGAAGTCGAAATATTACCAGAAGCAGTTGATTTACAAACCAAAGCTGAAATTTTACCAGAAACAAAATTAGAAGCAGGGGAAAAATCAGATGTCGTGGTGGTGACAGATTCTCAATTAATAACACCAGAAGTAACATCACAAGAAGAGCAAACACGTGACGACTTGTTACCAGAAATAAAGGAATTAGGTAGTAGTGATCAATGGAAAGATTATCAAGGCGTTCAACTCGATGTCATCGATAAAGAACCCTTAAGCCACCCCACTCACGATGAAGGGCAACAGAAATCTGTTGTTTTCCCAGAAAAGGAACTTGAAACACAACAGCAAACTCAAGAAGCCATCTCACACCAACAAGAAGCTTTAATCCGGAAGGACGTAATCGTAGTAAGTGATAAAATTCAAGAACTTTCACTTCAAGAAGAAACTGTGATCGAACCTCAAGGAACAGTAGATGCACCGAGAGAAATAGAAGATAAGGATGATGAAGAAGCTTTAATTCAGAAGCACATAAGCGAAGCAAGTGATAAAATTCAAGCACCTTCGCTTCAAGAAGAAACTGTCGTAGAACCTCAACGAACAGTAGATGAATTGAGCGTGGCAGAACTTGTTTTAAAAGAAGATGAGGATAATAAAGAACCCTTAATTCAGAAGGATGTAATCGAAGTAAGTGATATAGCAAAAGAACCCCAAGAAACAGTTGACGAGAAAGTTGGATTAAAAGAAGACGATGAACCATTAATTCAGAAGGTCGTAATCGAAATAACTGATGGAACTCAAGAACCTTCACTACAAGAACAAACCGTACCGGCCGTGTTAAAAGAAAAAGAAGAAAAACCTAAACGCATCACAACCCTTTTGGCATTAAAGGACGAACTTCCAAATTATGACATTCTACGAATTCTAGAATCTGAATCAGCTTGGCACGTTTACAAAACTGCAGAGGTTGAAGATGTGACCGAAAAGGATATCGTGGAAAAAGAAAAACTACCAGAAATTGAAAGTACACCTGAGGTATCGGAAGCAGAGAAATTTGACCAAGAAATTCCGTTACCACCTGCAATAGAAAGTGCAAAACTCAGTTTGGCAAGTGAAATACCAAAGTACGACATCGTTGACATGTTAAAGTCTGAAACCGCTTGGTTCATATCAAAAGAAAAAGACTCGACTGAGAAAGATAAAATTGTGGAAGGCAAGGTCACCGAGACCATCACAACAGAGGAAGATGTCATACCATACACCAAACCCACCGTAACAGATGTGCTAAATTCTGCTGACGTTGACAAGATTATATCGCTCGTGTCCGAAGGAAAGCAAACCATCGAGGAAATTGTATCTGAACTGGTGGAAGCACAGACCGTAGAAGATTCTGGTTTGAAACCTGTGCAGGAACATAGAGAAATCGAAACCGAAAAGCCTAGTGCTATTCTGAAAGAAGAAGTGAAGAAACCAGAAGCTGTCGACGATACCCAAATATTGGACGACCAAGAAAGGGTTGGCAGAGAAGAGACACCTGATGATAAAAATTGCATCTACGATGTTCTCCAGTTCAATCTTTACCACAATTATAACATGACTCAGATGCTCCAATCAGAAATTGATTGGTTTGCTGAAAAATCATTGGAAGAAGAGAGAAAGTTAGATGACGAACCCGTTGCTACTAAAGTAGCTCCAGAAATAGACGCAGCGGAAGAAAACTTAGGCGAAGACGAAACACTTCCAGTTGAGGAAGGTTCAGAGCTCGTCGAGGAGGGTTTAGAACTCGTCGAGGAAGTTTCAAAGCTCGTCGAGACAACTCCACCAACATTCTCCGAAGACGTATTAAACTTTGATGATTTGGCTAACATGAAATTGGTGATTACAAGAGAAGTCATTGATGAAGCAGAAAAACAGGAAATGGATGAGGCAGTAAAACAATTAAAAATCACTGCTGAAGAACCAGTCAAATTGAAAGAAACGGCATTAACTACAGAAAACCTATCAGATGAAGAAAGTCTAAAAGAAGAACCTCAAGAAAGCCTTCCCATGAAGGAACTTGAAACCCCAACTTCCGTTCAAGAGGAACGAATTGTCGAAGAAATAGAGAAACAATTGGAAACAACTGAAACTAACCTTCCGTTAAATAAAGAGGTTGATGTGAGCAAAGATGATAAAGAACCTACGGTAGATGAACCTGCCAAGGTCGCATTTACTACTGCCCCAGAATTGGATATCTTAATTTCTGGAATGCTTAAGAGAGATAGCGTGCCGGAAGAAATAGAAATTGCCATTCCAGACGAATACTTACCTGTTGATGTATCGATCGTTAAAGACGTATTAGAAGACCACACTTTTGTTAGCACGAAAGCACCCAGTGAAACTGAGAAGGTTTCAGACGTCGTACAACAATTTATTCTCATGGAACAAGGGGATCTAATTCCTCAACCAAAAGTCAAGGCCACTACTACAAAAGTAGAGGAACAACCTCACGAAATTCCATTGGAAACTGAAGTCATTGAGAAGGATATTGAGGATGACTTCGAAGTTGCTATACCAGATGAGTATTTACCAACTGAAAAATCAATCATTAAAATACCGAGGGAGGAAAAGGTTACCACAGAGAAGGAAATGTTGATAGACAAACAAACGATCGCGAAGTTTATTATTACTGAAACAACAGACTCTGAAGAACCTACTCAGAAAACTGAAGAACTTGAAGATGTGCTGATACAACCGCTTGGAACTTTTGTATATGACGATATTGAGCCCAAAACGACGGAGGTGAACACCGAAGATGTGATTGTCGTCGAGGAGCAACAAGGAACTCCCGATTCAGTTGGCCAACTTGCAAGCTCTGAAGAAAAATCGGCTGATATACAAGCGACCATAAAAGTCATACAACTCACTACTGAAACACCAATAGGAGAGGTAGAAAAAGTTGACGACCAAATTGCGAAAGAAGAAATTGCTATTCCGGAATATTTGCCAACGGAAATCGCAACAGAAAGCATCATCGAAATAGTTAGAAATGTATCAGAGAGCAACCAAGACATACAAGGAAAATCAGAAGATCTTGTTCTACCAACTGACATACTAGCAACTCTAAATGAAACGCCAATCAGTTCTGAAACCAAAATTATCGAAGCAGTCTCTGAAGATGAGACTAAAAAAGAAGAAGAAGAAGAAACTGTTGTTCCAGATGAACACTTGATTAGACCTGTTGGTGAAGAAGCTATCAAAGCAGAAGACCCGCTGAATATAATCATAAATGACGTGCAACTTTTCGTAACATCAGAAAAAATGAATGTATTTGCTGACGTGGCTCCTCAACACGAATTTGACACGCCAGAACCTGAACAATCAGTTGCTGATATTGTACCAACTGAAATGCCTTCAGATTCAGAAGATACCGTACCAATTCTCATAGAATCAGAAGAACCCGACCAGCACCCAACACCAAGAGAAGAAATTATTTCTGAAACAAAAATAGAACACATCAAAGCGACAGATGTTCCTAAAGATGTACTAGTAAGCGAATCCATGAAGAAAGAAGATCTAGATTTTGTGAAGCAATTTATCATCGCTGAAAAATTAGTAACTCAAGACTTGTCCTCGACCAGTGGTCTTCCTGAATCTCAAACAGAAGACTTAATTAAACCAGAGGAAAGCGTGAAAGAAACTCTTGATGAAGAAGTACCTTCCATTCCACCAGAGGAAGAAGAAGAAGAAGTCAGAGAGTTGCAGGAAACTAGTACGTTAGCAAAAGGAATAGAAGAGATCACGGCCAGCGAAGCTCAATCCTACAAGGAACTACCTATTGGTAAGGAAGAAGCAGTAAGCCTAGAATCTAAAGAAGAAGCGCAGGGCACTCCGACAGAAACCGAATCAACGGAAGAAACTTCCAAAGAAGATGAATCAACTAAACAAACGATCGTTCAAGAGGTTTTAGATTTTGTCAAACAATTTGTAAGCATGAGCAATAAACAGGACGAAAAATTAACAGATGATCTTGACGATACCCAAACTCATGCTGCATCAGAGCACAGAGAAAAATTAGCTCCTGAGTTCACCGCAGCAATAGAAGTACAACCCGAACCTGAAGTTATAACGAAACCAGATACTGTCAGTGATGATATAAAAAATACTCATGAAGAAGATCTCGAATTTACGAAACATTTCATAGCCTCAGAAAGCGTAATCTATTTCGTACCTCCTACAGAGAATGAGTTAAAACTTCTTCAGTCCTTTGAAACTGAAGAACCCATAAATATACAAGAATCAATTGGTTACGAAGTTGATGGACAGAAAGAAGAAAAGGATCAGTCTACAGCAGTTGAAAATGCAGCACATATCATGACACCATCAACAAGTGAAGCACCTCAATCAGTCTTGGGTGCTGAAGAAGCGAAATTGACTGAAGAATCTACCATTGTTGAACAATCACCTGAAAAATTAATTACCTCTAGTATCGAAAGTCAACCACAGTCACCTGACGACTCAGAGAATCTGATAAGCACCAAGCAGATCGATCTAAATCTCGTCAGGGAATTCATCCTTGCGGAGAAACAACCGGAATTCAAATATACTTCCACTCTTCTTCAAGAAATCTCTGATTTAGACCTTACCAAACAAAGCGATTTTGTTGTTGAAAAATCAGTAACCGTACAAGAGATTTCTGAAGCGATTCCAACTGAATCTCCATCGATTTCTGAAGCACAAGTTGAAGATGAAGGTCAAAAAGACCAATTGACACTAAAAGATATTCGAGATGAATCTGAAGACCAAGCGCAGATTTTGGAAACCCAAACAGAATTACCTACGGTAGAAATTGATACTGAAATCAGAGAGTCTGAGCAAATCATCGCTTTCGATGAAAAAGTAGTTTGTCCTGAAATTACAATTCCGAAGGAGTTGGAGGGTAATCAAACGTGTGTGGTACCAAGTCTTGCTGAAGAAGACAAGGTCATAGATGCAGTTGTTATCCCAAAAACAGAAGCAGACTTTGGGCAACAGGAAATATCTAATCAATTAGACCTCAAAGAATCACATATCGATGAACAACCAGCAATTAAGGAAAGTCTGGAAGATGCTGCGAAACAAAACGAAGAAGCAAGTGCTACAGAACAGTTCATAGTCATTGAAAAATTAACCAATGTACTCGAATCTCCGGAAACTATGGAACCAAAGATTGCACAAGAAGTTCTAATCGATGACAAAACGCAACTTCCAATTGCAACTAAATCTGTCTCGTCGGAAGACGAACCAACAGCTGAGAAAGATACGACCATCGAAAAACCAGGAGATAGTATCACAGAAACCATTAAACAGTTCCTCCAGTTTGCAGTTGATTGGCAACAACACGACAAAGATTACTTGAACGTGCAGGAAGAGCAATTGAAGAAAGTTAAAGAAGGATCGAAACAGGAAGAAATTCTTAACTTATCCGAAACGTCAAGCATAGAAGATTGTTTACTTTTGGAGGAGGAAATTAATCAGGTCATTCAAGACCTATCGCTTTCCATGCAAGACCAAACAGACGTCGTGCATGATAAACTGAAAACCTTAGAAGAGAAGATCGAACTGGACATAACAAATTTAATCGATGAAACCAAGGAGAAGGCAGACGCCGACCAGTTTGAAATAATCGAACTACCAAAGGAATCATCGCCGATTTCCAAAGAAGAAGCTCAGAAACCTGCAGCAGAACCAAAACAAGAACACGAAGAAGTATTTTACGACGCATTTGAAGTAATAGACGATTCTGGCGTATCACTTGAGTACACTGATGAAGCAGTTACGCCACGAGGAACTGAATCCATCGAAAAGTCTGAAGACACCTTGAAAGATAGCGACGATCAGAAAGCGTTTGAAATCATCGATGTACCAGTTGCTGCTTTGTCAGAATCGATGGTATTAGTAAAACCAGAAGGTGAAGACGAAGATACCAACCAGCAAGAACCTTCGTTGTTTGAACAAATTTTGAAGAAAGCTACGGAATTTGTTCCAAAGAAAGAACCTTTCAAACTGAATCCTAACGCAGAAGTGTTCGTTCCTGACTCTTCTACGAAACTACATAACATCCAAACTACTCAAGATCAATGTGACTCAGGTTTTGAACTCCCGCCTGATCAAGATAGCAATTCATGGATTGACGACGTAGAAGAACCTACCTCTCTTCCAAAAGACGTCACTGAAGAAATTGAAGTACCTTTAGAAAAGCCTGAAATACCGACGAGTGAATCTCTGAATGATATTATACTTGTTAAAACAGAAATTGAATCTGAAGACGAACCCAAAGAAATCGCAACGTCTATTGCAGAAAGCGTCATTGACGAGACTTACTTACCAGAAACACCTAAATTAGACATTCCACAGGAAGAAGTCAAACAGACTCAAGAAAGTAAGCCTAAGCGGTCTAAAAAGAAAAAATCAAAATCTCCAAGGGTGGCCAAAACTGAGCAAACCGTTGCTAAAGAAGAACCAGCGGTTTCTCTTGATGCGGTTCCAAATGCTTGGACAGTTTTAAATGCTGATGGTAAAACCTATGCCGAAGTTGTGGCGGGCAACTTAGATCAAAGGGAACGGTCAAACTCTTCACAGAGAGAACCTGATGTCGCTCCAAAGGAAATAGAAGTCTCAGAGGCAGAAGAAAGTGCAAGTCCAGCACAGCAGATTGAAGTAATTAAATCAGTTGAGGAACAAGATTCTAAAATCGAAAGTCTAGTTGATTCCGAGCAAAGCCCAGACGTGGTACAAGTCTCAATTGAGGAGACGAGTGCTGATGCTGAACCAATTATTTCTATAACTGTGGAAGAAGAACGGCCACAAGAAAAACCAGAAAGCATAGATGAGAAACCTGAAGAATCAAAGAAATTGCAGGTACCTAAGAAAAAACGAAAGTCCCGTTCACGTTCAAGGTCGAAGAAAAACAAAGAGGAGGTTCCTCAAGATACGAACGCTAACGTACAGGTAGAAGTTAGTTCTGATATAGAAGACAAATCCGATGATACCAACTTGCAACTTGAAAGTGTACCTCCACAAGAACCTGAAGACGTCATTTTGCAACCAGAACCAAACATAACCGACAATTTAATCAAAGATTCTGCCCCTTATACAACGTACGCTGGCATAGTTGCTTCAGGCAGATCTCCTGTACATGTAACCACACAAGTAACAAAAGAAGAACCAATTCAAACTTTACCAAGCGGGCAACAATTATTAAAGATTGAAGTTGAAGAACAACAACTAAGCGCTGAAGCTGAAGAACAACAGCTAAGCGCCGAAGTTAAAACAGAACAATTAAAAGTAGAACCAGAACAACAAAACGCAGAAGATTCGATGCAAAATTCAGATGGTTTCTTGATGGTACTAACAAAGAAAGAACGTCGTGAAAGATCAAAATCACGTTCAAAAACCCAGGAAGACACCAAAACTATAGACGTTCAGAAAGGAAAAGAAGAACTTAAAACAGCTCCTGACTCACAACAACACGCAAATGTAGAAGATCAAAAACCGAAAGAAGAAGCTAGAGTAATTTCAAAACCAAGGAAACGGAAACATGAAGACGCATCTATTCCTAGAAGTAAAGAGATAACAAACGAAGATGTAAAAGCTACGTCAGTAACTTCTGAAAAACAATTGGAACCACCTGAGGATATTGAAGAGCGTCCTCAAACCACACAAATAACATGGGCCGGTGTTGTGGGGTCCAAGAAACAAGATGTTTTGGAAACTAAACGAGTACTTCACGTCATTGAAAGTAAGCCACTGGATACTGAAGTAAAAGGGGAAGATTTGGATGAGAAAGATCAAATTATCGAAGAAACACGGGAAAAAGTACAAGACAAAGAAGAAGAGGTGCAACCCGTTCGGGGAGAAGTGGAAGAAAACGTGCAGGACGTTGAAGATAAATCACACGTTGAAGATACCTCAATCACGGCAGATACGAAGGCAAGCAAGAAGCGTAAACCTAAAGCTAAGAAAGCTGCGGAAAAGTCCAACGGCATTTATAACATACTCTCATCCGTTAAGAATGCCTTAACTAGTAGTAAGCAACCTACAAGCGATATTTCCGCAGAATCGTCGGAGGAAACGAAGCCCGAGAAAGGCAAAAAGAAAAACAAGGCAAGAAAACCGAAGGTTGAGAAAGAAGAGATCGACGTGCCCGACATTATTAAAGACGTCGTCACTACTACCACAATAGAGATAATCGAAACAAATAGAGAACATCAAATCACCGAGCCAAAATTGGTGAAAATCAGCAATCAAACGAAATCAACCATAGATGATTTCTTGGCAAGCGAAAGATCAGTTGCTTTAGAAACTGTCCCATCAGCTAAACCCGATTCGCCCAAACAAGAAAAAGGAAGCTTCTTCGGAGGTTTAATTTCCAAGATGAAGAGTGATGACAAAAAGAAAAACAAGAAGAGAAAAGATAGCCTAGAAGACACCCCAGATACTTCAAAACCAGCTGAAAATGGAAGCGCGAAACAAATCCAAGAAGTCAGTTTGGAACCGGAAGCATTGGAGACCGCACGGAAGAAAGCCAAAGGGAAGAAGAAGCAAAAGAAAGTTTCGATTACTTCGGAATCTGAACCGTCGGATGTCGATGAGCGAAAGAGATCAAGCGTAATTGGTTCGATCGTGTCCAAAGTAACCGACGCTTTGAGTAAGTCGAAAAAGAAGAAAGAAGGAAAACGTGGAGACACACCTGACGTAGTGACGGAAATCTCACCTGATCTCCAGGAATCCTCGCTGGTAGAAAGTAAATTGGATGTTTTAAATCAAGACTCAGGAATAAGTTGCGCAACTAATGATGCATCACAGCTACTTATAAATGCTGAAGCTATCGATGACGACCAATTAATTAGGGAAAAGGAAACTCTACTTACAACTGAAGTGAACGCACCTGTAATTAGCAACGATGTGTATCAAGTAGATGCTGAAGAAGTTGATGACGACCTATTGGCTTACAACTTGTACCTCGATGGACCTTTCTGGTTATCCAAGTCTGTGTTTGATGACGCTGAAGAATCCTGGCGAATTTATGTCTCTAAAAAGGACATCGTTGCTGACAAGATTATCATCACGAAAAGCCGAGATGATACACCGGATAAAGATGGTGATTCCGGACAATCTGGTGGTCCATCTCCTCCTGCGTCACCTCAGAACCAATTTAATGGTGACATTAATACAACCTATAGCACCGCGGACTTACCCGGTGGTATATGCGGATGGAAAGATGAAAGCACTTACTTGTCTAGTGAACCAATTACTGTAGTAGACACTAAAGACGATGAATTACAATGGACCGTACAAGAAGAGCTAATTGTAGGCTCTAAAGATGAAAGTACATTTGAAGATCCAGAAGAAATTACGACGGTTGACGAAAACAATTCACCTAAGGAACCTGAAGCTAAGATATTGCCTAAGGAAGAACTTGAAATCACTCCTATTATAGACGAAGCTAGTCAAAAATCTACAATAGTTGAAGATAGACCCCTTGAAGAAGAATTACAAGAAGAATTAAAATACGACGTAATAATATTAGAACTGCCTGAAAACATCAGTGAGGCTAACGACGAATCTAGTCAAGAATTTCAAGCAGAAGATTTAAAGACTGAAGATGAGATTATTTTACCTGTCGAAAGCAACGGAATTAATGATACTCCAGAGTTAGAACTTAGCAAGGCTAAATTAAAACACGTACATTTCGCGGACACTTTTGACAATGACGGTGCACCAGAAATCACTTCCTTCGAGATCCTTCCTTTAGGGCCTTCCCTGCAGCAAACACCAGGTCCAGTTGTTGATGTCGACGATGACCACTATACCAATAGCTCCAACGACAGTTTAAAGAAGGTGATTTATGGTTATGTGTGTTGGAATCTTTGCATGCCCGTTACACCCATAACATGGCTAACGTACAAATAAATTTCATGCTTCATATTATATGACATAGTTGTCTTTAATGTGTGTTTGTGCGTGTGAGTTGTTGTTTTCTTTTTGTTACGTGTTATATTGAACTTTTTAACGCTGGGTGTACCTGGCGTTAGCTACAATAAGGTCACAATTCAAGAAAGATCGGCAAAAGAAGTAGCTCTCAGAAAAGTAGTTCAAAATTGGGGTCCAAGAGTCTCTAGAAACTAGGGGGTCTACGATTCAAAATTTTAAACATCCTGAAAACAAAATTAAGTTAATAATAACATCACAAATTTGTTAACATAATTTATCAGACGTACATTCAGTTTCAAAGTCGACGTTTCGCTATACGTTGACAGCATCTTCAAGTTAAATATTAAAAATTAACTTGGAGGCATCCGTGGCCGTTGTTCATAATTGAATTGGCACTTTTGGATATAGATAAGTTATTTATTGTTTGGCCTTATTTTTAGGCCAGGTTAAGCCATGTCCACTAATTTAGTGTACAGGTGTTCCTTTAAAAAAAAAAACAAATTGTACATTTTTCTTCACTTTACGATGTGCTTTTGTTTTTTTTGTGATAACTCTAAAAGATAATACGCATAAAACCCTAGAACTTCTATATTTAAAGTTGATCTCTATTTCTTACGATAAAGCCTCTAGGTAGGGTGCAAAATATTAAGAAAGAAGAAACTGAATATCGATTTAGTGACTAATATTATCCTGTAGATTCAAATTTTGTTGATAGCAATACGGCATTAACTCAAAACCGCATTTTTTGAGCTGTGATATTATTGTGGCCTGCCTAAGGTATTATGATAAACAACAGTTTAGGTCGCGACATCTGCCGGCCGTATTTTGAACTTGTAACAAATTTTCAAATTTTTAGACGATAGTACTCAAAAGATTAACGATTCGTTTATTACTTGTACATTCACGATAAAAAAACGGCAGTTAGTACGTATCACGTACAGTGTTGCCAACTAACTATCAATAATCGTTTCTCCCAATATTGGGGCAATAATTCCCTTTTAGGCTTGTTTTTCCCTCCAATTGCCTTCTTGTCAAAATTTGTCTTAAAATTTAAGTGAATTTTTCTTCAAAAAATCGGTTTTTGTAATTTTAGGGCTTAAATATTCCCTAAAAAAGAAAATTTTCTCTCCCGTTGGCAACACTGATCACACAGGAGCAATAAACGTTACAACCGGAATTAGCTGCAAATTCAAAATTGACACATCTAGAGAAATGGCAAATTAAAATCTGAGCAATTCAGTGCAATTTGCACTGTTTAATTAAATATTAACCACAAATCAAAACTACAAGGCGACGTAAAAACAATGGCATTCAGTGTTGCCAACATGTAAAAAGCAGATATCCCTCGGGAGTTGCCAAGAGATTTATTTTTAACATAGAAAGTCCCTAAAACTTGTTATTAGATTCAGAACTAAATTAAATAAAAAAAAAAACGTAAGAAACTTATTGAAACAAAAACAAAAGACGGTCGATTTTACAGCGCAATTCAGTAGATTAATAGTAAATTAAAAAAAAAGAACAATTTGAAAAGAATTGTGATGAAACAAAGGCAAAATAAGAAAAATTCAAAAATAATCAAATGAAAAAAGTAATAATAAAAACAAATGACAATCGGTTTAATAGATTTTTTTTTTAATTTAAAAAAAAAATAAAAAATACGAAATAATAAAATTTAAAAAACAATAGAAACAAAAGACGATCCATTTTACAGCACGGATTCAGTAGATTAATAAATTAAAGCGAGCGAAAAGAGAAACTTTCGACATGTCTCAACAGATGGCGCTGTTGAATGTCTTACGCAAGTCATTTCTTGTGATCCTCCAGAAATGGCTGTCGGTGACTGTTAAAAGAAAACAGAAACAAAAGTAGATTATAATTATAATTAAAGAGGCAGTGAAAACTGTATAAAAAATTATTTTGACAAGCACTTAAAATTTACACTATCGCTCTGCGTTTCGCTATCGACTGATAGCTTCGTCAGGATAAATAATAAATAAACAAAGTTGTCAAATAATACGGTTGTCAAGTAAATAAAGTTGTCAACTTTATTTACTTGACAGTCGTTGTCACCGACAGTGATTTCTGGACGATCACAAGAAATGACTTGCGTTGTTATAAGACATTCAACAGCGCCGTCTGTTGAGACATGTCGAAAGTTTCTTTTTTCGTTTGCTTTGATTTATTATTCTACTGAATCCGTGCTGTAAAATAGTTCGTCTTTTGTTTCTATTGTTTTTTTTTTAATTTTATTATTTCGTATTTTTTTCTAATTTTATTATTTCATTTTCTTTGCTTGGTCATCGTCTTTTTTTTTTATTTTTTGAAAAGAAATCTATTAAACCGATTGTCATTTGTTTTTATTAAATAACTTTTATATTATAATTATAAATTTAAAAAAAAAAACAATTAGAAAATAATAGTGAAAAAACAATGAAAACAAAACAAAAAAAATTCCAAAAAGAAACAAATTAAATAAATAACAAAAGCAAAAGACAAACAGTTTAATAGATTCACAATTTTTTCTTTAGGAAAAAGAACCATGAAAAAACAAATGAAATTATAGAATTTTGTATAAATAAATAAATAAATAATTATATATATAATTTAACCTGGAGGCCTCAGCGACCGTTGTCCATAATTGAATTGGTTTTCGGTTGGAACCGCGTCACGACTGCTTCTACTGCCGACGTTTCGTTCTCCATCACAGAAGAACTTCCTCAGGGCTGCTGCTGCTGCTGCTGGTGGTGTTGCTGCTACTTTTCGTTAGTCGATGAGACTGCCAGCAGCAGCAACTCCGAGGAAGTTCTTCTGCAATGGAGGACGAAACGTCGGCAGTAGAAACAGTCGTGACGCGGTTCCAACCGGAAGTCAATTCAATTAATAATATATATAAATCGATAAAAACAAAAGACAATCGGTTTTAGAGCTTAATTTTGCAGCTTAGGAGCTTCAATCCTCAATGATTTGAAAAAAAAAATACTTAAAAAGGGATTTATTCTTTAAGTTGGCAACACTGATGACACTTCAGTCACATTCTAGTCACATTTCATTTTATTCAACTTAAATTTCACATGTGAAATGCGAAAGAGTCAACTTCAAACCATTTGATTTGCCTCCAATTTCAACCAATCACAAGTCAGAAAATATTATCCTCTCCTGTTCTTAACGTGAATGAAGTATAGCATTTCTTTAAGCTTAATTAAATATTTCAAACTATTTACTTAGTTTTGGCCTAAACAAGCACCTTCGTATAGTTTATAATTACCATAATTAGTTTATTTATTTTCAGTCCTGACGAAGCTATCAAGCGATAGTGAAACGTTGAGCATTAGAGCCATTTTCAGTGTCCGTTTGAGATAATTAATTTATAATTACCGTACTAAACGAATCTTTAGAGAATTTACTTTTCTTGATGATGATATATTTTTTTTTAATAGTTTACTCCTTTCTTTAAATTAAAACAGGCCGAACGTCAATCATAAGGTACAACAGAGTTAAAAAGTTCGAATTCTGATGTTTCATACAATCATCCCGCATGTTAATTTTGTTTTCCTTAAAATATTAACTCCTTAAATAATTGTATCAATTAATATGATGAAGAAGAAGTTTGAATTGTTTTTTTGTGGCAGTATAGAATTGTTTTTGTTCTTAAAATGATTAGTATTGTATTTTAATCGTCATTAGTGGCTACGTATTAAGAAGTCATTTGCATTGTGGCACACAAAAGCAGGTTTATTCAACAGTAAGAATTCGACTTCATAAACGCAAGTCAAACTTAAATCTCTGAAGATTAAAGTAACTTGCGTTTATGAACTCGAGTCTAAAACGTACAAATTTTCGTTCGTGGAATGTTTATACAGCGTGATTGGTGATTTTCCTCAATAATAAAATTGAATCTTGAAATTAGTTTGCCTAATTAAAAAATTATTCGAGTGTGAACCTATTTAAAGTGTATAAATATAAATATAAAAAAAATAAAATCAACATTGATGAGAAATTAGCAACAAATCTCCAGCAACAAAATTTCAAAATTTAAATTGGCTGTCAAAGCCGAACTAATTATCACAGAACTGTGATTTTTACAGCATTGTGAAGATCGTTAACTGTAGTTTGTCCTTGGTGAATCACAATGGTGAGAAAAAACGAAATCCAAATTATTGGCAATAATTAATGCCTAATACCTAATTATACCGAGTGATTATTTAAATTTTCTATCAGCTCTTGCCATGAAATTTGGACGGCATGTCTTAGCTTAAATGAAAAGTACGTCATTGCACTCGTTGATACTGTTTTACAGTGAAGCTAAGACATGCCGGCCAAATTCCATGGCAAGAGTTGATAAGAAGTTTTAAAAATCACTTGATACAAATAACTCTTTAAAGAAAATATTTACGATCAAAACTTTCAGGTAATCGGATAGCAAACGATCAAATATATCGACAGATATCACCGGTAGGTTTAGGCCGATCGATTTTATTGATCACTGATCGATTGAAAATAGTTAATGTCACGCACTTAAAAGACGACAAATACAAAAGCACATAACTTTTTGTACAAATGTTGCACAAATGTGCAAATGTTGTACAAACGAATTTCTTGCAGAATATGAAAGAGAACGTTCAAATCTATTGATTTATGCTAATTCTGAGTTTTGGCCTATCGATTTTATTGATTAATTATCGATTGAAAACGGGCGCTTCCACGTCTTCAGATACTTAAGGCAGCGTCAATTGTAAACACACCTAACTTTTTATGCAAATGTTGCAGAAACGAATTTCTTGCAGAATATGAAAGAGAACGTTCAAATCTATCGATTTATGCTAATTCTGAGTTTTGGCCTATCGATTTTATTGATTAATTATCGATTGAAAACGGGCGCTCCCACGACTTCAGATACTTAAGGCAGCGTCAATTGTAAACATACCTAACTTTTTATGCAAATGTTGCACAAACGAATTTCTTGCAAAATGTGAAAGAGAACGTTCAAATCTATCGATTTATGCTATTTATGAGTTTTGGCCTATCGATTTTATTGATTAATTATCGATTGAAAACGGGCGCTCCCACAACTTCAGATACTTGAGGCAGCGTCAATTGTAAACACACCTAACTTTTTATGCAAATGTTGCACAAATGAATTTCTTGCAAAATGTGAAAGAGAACGTTCAAATCTATCGATTTATGCTAATTCTGAGTTTTGGCCTATCGATTTTATTGATTAATTATCGATTGAAAACGGGCGCTCCCACGACTTCAGATACTTGAGGCAGCGTCAATTGTAAACACACCTAACTTTTTATGCAAATGTTGCACAAATGAATTTCTTGCAAAATGTGAAAGAGAACGTTCAAATCTATCGATTTATGCTAATTCTGAGTTTTGGCCTATCGATTTTATTGATTAATTATCGATTGAAAACGGGCGCTCCCACGACTTCAGATACTTAAGTCAGCGTCAATTGTAAACACACCTAACTTTTTATGCAAATGTTGCACAAACGAATTTCTTGCAAAATGTGAAAGAGAACGTTCAAATCTATCGATTTATGCTTTTTCTGAGTTTTGGCCTATCGATTTTATTGATTAATTATCGATTGAAAACGGACGCTCCCACGTCTTCAGATACTTGAGGCAGCGTCAATTGTAAACACACCTAACTTTTTATGCAAATGTCGCACAAACGAATTTCTTGCAGAATATGAAAGAGAACATTCAAATCTATCGATTTATGCTTTTTCTGAGTTTTGGCCTATCGATTTTATTGATTAATTATCGATTGAAAACGGGCGCTCCCACGACTTCAGATATTTAAGGCAGCGTCAATAGTAAACGTACCTAAGTTTTTATGCAAATGTTGCACAAACGAATTTCTTGCAAAATATGAAAGAGAACATTCAAATCTAACGATTTATGCTATTTCTGAATTTTGGCCTATCGATTTTATTGATTAATTATCGATTGAAAACGAGCGCTCCCACGACGTCAACTATAAACACACATAATTAATTAATTAAATAATTAATTAATTAAAATCGATCAACAAAAACTTAGATATAACATTAATCGATTGATTTGAATGTGGTCTTTCATATTTTGCAAGAAATTTGTTTGTGGAATATTTGCATAAAAAGTTGTGCGTGTTTATAGTTGACGTTGTCTTGAATATCTGAAATGTAGGAACTCCCGTTTTCAATCGAAAATTAATCAATAAAACCGATCGGTCAGAACTCATTTGGATTTCGTTTTCTCTCAACTGTGATAAACTACAGTTAGTGATCTTCACAATGCTGTTAAAATTATAGTTCTATGATAATTAGGATGGCTTTGGCAGTCAATTTAAATTTTGAAATTTTGTTGTGGAAGTTTGTTGCTAATTTCACACCGGTAAAATCAACACGAAACTAAGCGAATTTAATATTAAATTTTATTTTATTATTTTATTTCCTACTCAAAATTAAAAGTCATCTAAAAAAATTGATTTAAAGTTCGCATATTCATCGATAAATAAAAACGTAAAATTTAAATCCTCGTTCCTGTCTTACAGCGCAGTTTTGAAAACTTATTGAAATGGGTTCACATGATTCCGACAGTTTTATTTCTTTACCATAAATCTTCGATGAAACACTTGGTGAATTAAAAATGAGTTTTACGCCAATTCCACACTACGAGATTCCTCATTAATTATTTTTCGTTTGAGGCAACATACATACCAGCTGCCATCATATCTATTTTTTAACAGACTATGAATAATGCTGACAAAATTTGCAGAAACTATAAATAATTCAGAACTATTTTTCTGTGTGGTGTGTAACATTAATTTGGTTTTTGTTTTTAAATAGGCGTTTTATTATTTGATCTTAACACAAAAATCATCAAGTTCAAGTTGTTTCTGGTTAAAGCTTTCTCATATCAGCGACGGTTTATTCTCAGCTACAGCATTTCCAGAAGCTTAAATTTACTAACATAATTGTGCGCAGCTTTCACAAAAGAGTCTTACCAAGTCGATGCTTATAGGCCCTCAAGAAAGAAGTCGGAGATTTCGAGAGGCAACTGCAGAAAACCGAAGAGTCTATTTGCAGCTTGCCGACACAAGGTTTCGATGAAATATTGCAAGCTTTGGAGGTAAGATTTTTTTACTTTCTTAAATAGTTTTAAAAAAATATCTTTAATTGGCAGTCACTTCTAATCGTAACAGATTAATTTTGGCAGATGTTTAATATTGTAATAATTTAACTTAGTTTTTGGCTTAAAACAAAATCATATATATATATTATTACTTGCATCTCATGTAAAAAAAAATAAATAAAATGATCTTACATAAGCATCAAGTTCCGTTGCAATTAATTAAAAGCGTAATACAAAAATGCATACATTAATACTTTCACTTTGATTTTTTTAATTCGAAACGCTCGCAACGTCATGTTCTATTTATAAACTTCACAAGAAACTTTGGCACTTGTCTGGCATCAACAATTATTACTATTAATAAACATTACATAAAATCGCACATATCCACGCATTATAAATAGAAAATATCACACCGTCAAATCATTCACGACTAAATAACATTGGCTGAAAGTATATTTACATTTTTATGTTTGATGTTTCGACTTCCAACATCAACATGCATTTCTTTAACTTGTAAATGCAAGTTTTAATTTTTGTATTTGTTTGTGCATGTATGATTAAGATTAAAATATTTGAAGACTAAACCAATCGGACGTGATTCTTTAATATTATTTAATTTTTATCGAACAAAAATATTTTGCTTTCGAAAGAATATGAATTATTGTGCTCTGCAACATTTATACAGGATGACAAAAACGTATTAACGAAACAAAAGACTTCCCAAAACATGGAAAAATGTCAAAAAAATTGTACACAACAATTTATAATTAAATAAATGCACGTTATAAGAACAAAAGGCTTACATTTTTAAAAGTTCACCGTGAACTAATAACACATAGTTAGGCAGCTGATGCTGAATGGGTCGTTTTGAAATACTTACATCGAAATGAACAATAATTTACGAATTTATTTAAAAAATAACACACAGAACGCACGTATTAAATTTTGTTAGCCTTTGTACAAATTTGTGTTAATAATTCGTCTTTTATAATAATAGAATTTGTTTCTCATTGAACGACGTACACAAAACGAAATTATAATAATTAAAAAAACCAAACAGATTACGAACGTGTTTACTGATTATAATGTTTTAAATTCTGATTGTCATCACCATTTCTTTGTTATCAGCAAAGTCTATTATTACTCAAACATCAGCGGTAAACCGAATAAACGACATAAAAACAAACGACTGATTAAAATGCAAGGGAAGAGTAACGCGATTTATTGAGTCATAAAAAGATGCCGAAATGTTTATGACGGACACGTTGTTTTTGTGACTAAAACTTTATTTACAATACAATTAAAATTAAAGAACAATACTAGGAATTCATAACATGTAGATTTGAATTGTTCTCGGTGTTGTAGTGATTTATTTGTTTACCTATCAAAACATATTGTTATCCTTACTTTATAAAATTTTATACGAAATAATTTTCTTCAGGTGATTTGCATGTATTTGTCAAGTAATTATTTTGGAGTTCTAACTGACCACGTCCAACCATTTAAAGGTCAAATCCATGCCAGACGCAGCGTGAAACTGTAAAACACTTTTGTGACTGTATTTATTACGTTCATCTGCTGATCTTTCTTAACCAAGACGCCAGACGCAACGCTGCAACATTAATAAAACTGTAAAACACTTTTGTAACCCTATTTATTTCATTCATCTGCTGATTTTTCCTAACCAAGGACGTGTCGCCATTTCGGAGATAATTTTTCATCAATTATTTCTGGAAATACAAAATTCTCCATTTTTTTCTTTGCCGGTCTATCGCTATTTTTGTGTATTTCTCAAAATACTGTCCGCCGCTGTCTGTTGTGCAGATTGTGCAACGCACAAGGGTGCCTGATCAGAGGGGCGCCAAATTGTCTGTAATTATTTAAACAGATAAAACAAAATGAATTTCTTAGGGACTAAAACATTGCAAAAATAATCATTGCTTATAAACTTTAATCCAGAAGAATTAATTTTTATCAAAGCTAAATCAGTATATACAGGCTAACTGACAATTGTTTCGGCAAAAAAAGAAACTGAGAAGAGAAGCCATACCCTAGAGTATAGGAAAAATATTAAAAATATATCTATGTACCATACCTGACAAAAAAATCTGGGACGTGTAATGTATTATTCTGTGTATATTTATTTTTTCACGTTATCATAAAACAAGCATAGTAACTTGTTAAAAGATGCATTCGAACTAATAAAATAACTCAAAAATGCATGTACAATTTTTTTTTGGCAGGCATAGTACTTTAATTTTCGAAAAATAAGTAATCCACAATTATACTTAAAACGATGATACGTCCCTGGTTAAGAAAGTAAAGCAAATGAACGAAATAATGTACAATTTTAGTTTTATGATTGTCATGGCGCTTGACGTTAACTTGACCTTTAAACATAATTGGTGCGGTCAGCTGAAATACGAACTCCTAAATATTTGCGAAACTATTGACAAATGCATGCGAATCACCTACAGTAAATTATTCCGTATAAATTGTATAAAGTAAGGATAACAACACCTGATTTGACAGATAAACAAATAAAGCACTACAACACCACAAAACTCAAATCTCCGCATTGATAATAAATTGAATTGCAAATGTTCTACATACATACATAGACGTAACACAATGTTTGACTAAATTTTAAATTAATTATAAGCTATTCCATTTTTCTCGTAATCTGTGGCATTCATTCTGTCATGCCCTTTTTTTTGCAGGACCATAGTCAGTCACCCTGTATGTTGTATAATGTTTTGATTCGTTTTTTGTTAGGGAAATAGCATGTACAATAAATGCTAACAAATATTGACTCTCCTGTACATTTTGACTAAAATACAAAGAAATACTTTATTCAGAATTTTAAAAGGGTAACAAACGTTTTGCACAAGAGCGTTCGACATCCTGGCAACGGGCCTGGTTTTACTAATGTGCCGCGCTTAATTACTGAAACTACATATGTTTTAAATAAAATAAAGGCATTGAGATATAACAACTAATTGTGTGACAATCATAACAGATAAGAGATATCCGCCGTTCGCATCATAAAAGGTAACATGTACAAAATGAAGAAGAATCTTTGGGTAAGTTCCTGTAAATCATTTTCGAGTAGGGCCAAACGATAAGGGAACATTTACGAGTCCTTTCTTAGAATAGTTCTGCAGGTCCCGATGGAAGGATCAACTTGCTGTGACAGGTGACGGATGGGAGTGCGAAGAGCCATCAGTAATAATTTGTCTCACATTTTCAACTACCTCATCAGTTCTTACTTTAGGCCTACCTGATACTTGTTTTCTAGCCACACTGCCAGTTTCTCTGAATAGTCCTACAGAGTACTGAAGTTGATTAACAAATTTGTGGTGCAGAAATTCAGTTTCTGGAAATTTTTCCTAAAATTCTGCAATACAATCATGAATAGAATAGGTCCATTCGCCGCCATTGATTTTTGGGGCGATCAAAATTGCTGTTTTTCGTACTGAGGGAAGAAGAAGACATTTTGTTTCATTAACAACGAATTATATCGATGAAAACATAGTACTTATGAGCTTTTAAATTCTTATTTTTTGCACGCAAGCATGAAACTAATTATTTTATATCTATTAATCCAGCTTTAATCCGAAATCAAATAAGGTACTGGACTTTTATCAAAAATACTCAATTTTAAGTAAGGCAAACAAAAATAAACGTATTTGTTGCCCCAGTATATTAATCTTAGAAAAATCACCTCATTCAATAAAATTTATAAGTATTTTAATGCTTCATGCGATTAGATGTTATAAAATTTTAATCTATTGTCAATCACATTGTTGCATTGACACCTTTTTACTGCGCGTGGCTGTTGTTATAACTAATTTCTGTCAAGGGATTTTGTGGTCTTATCTAAGGCGGCGCCAGTAACCGGCTTTAGAAACAACAAAATTAATGCTGCAAATGCCCAAAACAAACAACTAATTGACTGATGTGATAAAACATTTTGATACCACGAAACGCACACCGCAGAATCGTTAGTCACAATAAAAATGAAGTCACGTTTAAATGTGTCGTGTTAATAACGTAAAAGTAAACAGGCGGACATGAACTGCAGCTAATTGCCTGTATCAGTTAAACAAATACGTCAATGTAAATCAGAATATTTATTTTATAATTCGATAAATCCCGTGGTGTCATTGCCAAGTTCGAAAATATTTTCGTTTTAAGTTCGAAACAGTGAGCTGTGATTCAAAATGTATTTATTGGTCGAAGATTTTCCGTTTTCTTTAACTTTAATACCATTACATCTAATTTAAAATAAGTAATACGATTGAGTGAGTTACTGTGGAACGTTCAGTGCATACTTGCTTTCAGTGGATGAAGTGTTGGAGTGGAGAAGACCTATAAATACAATATCCTATCGAGGCTTCTCTCGGTAATTGAACTTTCTTTAAAGTTTAAAACTTTCTGTCTAGCAACTGGATTTGCTTGCATACCATCATTGTAGCGTATTGTTTACTTTGTTTTTAATATTTATATTACCATTTAATTTTTCAAATACAAAAACTACACAGTATATGCACCTCATTTTCGTCAGTAGCATGTTAAAATTAGAGTAGTTAATTTGAAAGACTAACAAGAAATCGTACCATGGCATCATCCTTTAGAGTTATCAAAATCTATTGCGCAAGGAGTATTTTTCTTGTTATACATATTAATTAAATTATGAAAATATTGATAACAATTTAAAGAACTATGCAGCGAAGTAGATGTAACATAGCGATCAAGCGAACGGATTCGTTTTATTTTATAACATACCCTGTTCTATCACTGCCGTTTTTCGAGTTACGTATTAGATAAAGCTAAAAGAATGTGTTGATTCCATATACTGGGTGTTTCATTGAAGATGCATCAAACTTGGTATGCGGGTAGATGTCGGGAAAAGAAAGAAATGTTTCTTTGTAAAAATTTCTCTGTAATGAATAAATTTAGAGAAAATCGAAGGGAAAGCAAAGTCGCATATTTTTAGGATGGACTTTAAATGAGAATGAATGGATTGTTACTCATTCACATACGAAGATTCGACAAATTTTATTTTAATAACAATTTGTAACGTGCGACAACATACATACTAAATGCATATTCTTGCATAGCCCCACTTTTGTAATTTATTATTAAATGAAATAAATTTAAATATCCACGCGATTTCACATCGCTGCTGCATTCGACGTGTGGCAAAGTTGAATACACCGAGCTTTCGGTCAAGGGCAAAATAAAATCTAATCATAAATTTCTTCGCTGTTTATGGATTTATTACCCCCCTGGAGCTGTGTGCCATTCATAAATGCAATTTAGATCGCCGGTTTTGTTTCACGATTCCGTGCGCTACAGAATTTCAAAAAACATCGAAATTATGCCTTCTCCGATAAAAATTTTTTATTAAGATATTTTATTTGAAATAATGTATGAAACGTGTCCCTCAAGTTTGATGCATCTTCAATGAAACAGCCTGCATTACAAATTTTATGAACGGCACTGTATATGTTCGTTCTTAACATTATAAAAAGTTTTATGCCTGAAGGTCAAAAAATTTTGGACGAAATCATACATTATTATGGCAATCAATAAATAGTTGTATAACGCAAGTTTATAATTACATATACAGGTTGTCCCATGACAGTCGTAACTTAAGAGCGTGTTCTGAGATCATTTTAAGTCAAAAATGTCTTATGAACATTTGTTCATTCGTAACTGATATATATAAAGGCATTTTTAATTTTAAAAGTTTGTAAGTGGATATATACTATACATAGTATTTATTTGTTGTATGTTTACATAGTATTTGTTGTTTGTTTAAATTGGAAGAGGGGAAAAAGTCGCCTGACCTAAATCCTCTTTGGGGATATCTAAAAAGCCTCACTTAATTATGACACCAGAGTAGAGCTTATCGTGAGAATTATGAACGTGGTGTTCATAATGACTTCTGAAAGAATTACTTTTTCAATTATCAGGAGAGCAAAAATGTGTACACATGCATTAGGTGGATACTATGAGCAACTTCTGAAGCAATAGCCTCAAATTTACTACCAAATTAACTTTTTCCTTAGTACGATTATCAAGTCATTTAAATTTTTTTAATTAAAAGAAAAACTCTTCTTTCTATCTGACTTTTGCTTACAATTGGCCATAGCTGCATTACAATTAAGTTTATAGCTTACGTTCATTAGACTTAAAATGACCCAAGCAACATACTCTTAAGCTGTGGGACACCTGTATATGTGTCATTTTATGCACCGAATGCGTGATTAATTCTTTTAGTTATTTTTCGTTTTTCTGTTCACTGTGAATTTTATCGCCTTGTTTCTCATTTTGCGAAAGTTTCTTTTGGAAATTAAGAGTGATTAATACAGAATATTTTTTCAAACTTTTAGTTTCTTCGTCTCACTGCGTCTTTTATCACCTTACGATAGTCTTGTGTTTTTAAATTCTTCCCTCATTTTGATCAGGTTTCTCTTGGAAGGCTAAGCAATGGTTAATTCACAATTCTATCGAACATTTAATTTATTTTGTTTTGTTTCTATTTTTTATTTATTTGTTTTTTTACATTGTTTCCCTCTCTATGTATTTTATTGCCTCGCGACAGCCTTTATTTTCTTTTAATTTTGATCTCATTTCGAAAAGATTTTTTTTGAAAAGTTAAGTGGGACTTTCATCACATTACGACAGAATTTTGTTTTCTTTTTTCAATTTTTCTCGCATTTTGATTTTGATTAGACATATTTCTTTTGGAAAGTTAAGCTTTGAATAATTTACCTACAGTTCTATCAAACTGTTAATTTATTTAATTTTTTATTTATTTGCTTTTTGCTTTCATCTTACCTTGCTTTGCTTTCATTGTCTTTTAAACGGACGTTTCTTTTCGTTTAATTTTTCTCTCGCTCTGATTTCTTTTGGAAAGTTAAGCGATGACTAGTCACAATCTTATCAAACTTTTAGTTTATTTATTTTGTTTTTATTTTTTATTTATTTGCTTATTTTCATTCAGATTCTAACTAGGATTTTTTATCGCCTTGCGACTGTCATTATTTTCTTCTAATTTTTATCTCATTTCGAAAGGATTTCTTTTGGAAAGTTAAGCGGTGATTAATTCAGAATTTTATGAAACTTTGAGTCTATTTTATTTTGTTTTATTTTATTTATTTGTTCTTCCTCTCACTGCGACTTTTATCACCTTGCGACAGACTTTAATTTCTTTGCTCTCATTTTGATTATGTATTCTCTTTGAAAGCTGAGCGGTAAATAATTTACAATTTTACCAAACTGTTAATTTATTTTATTTTTTCTTCATTTGCTTTTTTCACTTGCTGTGAATATTGTTGCCTTTTAGACAGGCTTTTGTTTTCCTTTAATTTCTCCCTCGTTTTGAATAGATTATTTATTTTGTTTTTATTTTTATTTATTTATTGTTTCTCTCATTGCGAATTTTATTGCCTTGTGACAGTACATACATATTTTATTTATGTCATTTCGAATAGATTTCTTTTGCGAAATTTAATTCACAATTTTATATTTTATTGAAAAGTCTAAGGCGCGACATCTTGCAATCGCTTTTTGACCTAACAACAATATTTTTTTATATTTTATATTGTTTTTATTTTGTATTCATTTGTTTCTTGTATTCTTTCTCTCTGAATTTCATTGCCATTTGTCGTTTTTTTTTAAATTTGCAAATAAATTTGCTTTGGAGGGTTCATCAAAAATAAAAATAAAACTAAGTATTACATTTTTTTAATATAAAAATTAAAAACAAAAGATAAACTGCAAGTTTTCGGTTCACTTTGGCGATTCATGTAATTTTTTTGATGAATCAATACGCCATCATTATTGTCTTCTTCATTTATATAATTTTTTTTATCTTTTAATTAAAGAAAAGTATATTTTTCTTATTTTTCTCAAAAATTACTGTTAATTATAGACAAATTAAATTAAAAATTATTATTTCTTTAACATTTAAATTTTTTCGACTGTTCGATTTTATTTTTTTATTTTTTCATTTTTCTCGCACTCTTTGTTAAACCGTGGATTTAAGTCGTTGTTTTTTTGTATTCTCTTTACTTTTCCTCTCATTTTAATCAAATTATTTTTGGAAAATTTGGATTGATTCAAAAAAAAATCTAAATAAAATATTAGAGGAAAACGAAACTAATATCTACGGGGTGACTGTTAATTAATCCGACAAATGGAATTATTAAAAGAGGCGATGTACGAGAGTAGGAAAAATGTTTGAAAAAAATTTCTAATCTATAAAAGTTATCTCTTTATTGACTACCCTATAGACACACACCTCAATTCGTTTTATTATACGTTTAACAACTAAGAACGGAAATCTGAGTTGCTTTTTTTACGAGACTTAATTATTATTTTATTATAATTTCTAAAATAACTCGATTTGCATATGAAATAAGGGTAACAAATTCGCAAATAATATTATAAATGATCGTTTGTTAATCAATTTGTTACTCATACAATTTTTGATCAAATCGCGTGTGTGAATGCCACAGTACGAGAAAATGTAAATTGCTGGGGTTGTTTAGAAATCTCATAGGCTCAGACAAGATTACTAGAAACAGATGTAAGTAAAATTACTAATAAATAATTATCGCGACAGGACAATGATTATATTTCCAAGAAATCGCTTAAACAAATCGGTTTTCTTCGGAAATGTGAAACGCTTTATTAGACCTGAAATCCAATGCCGATAAGATTTTTTTTATTTATTAGGCCTAGATCGGAATTGATGCAAACTTGCAGCTGAAAAATCTTTGGCCTAGATTTCCCACGAAAACAAAGCAATAAAACTTATTATGCACGTCACTTAGGCTAAGCTACGTACACATGTCCTCGCGCACATGTAATTGAACATGACATGACTTGCAACAATCTGCCAAGTATGTACGGTATTTACGAACTGTTCTAGAGCAGCGCGCAAGCAATTCTCCGCGAACCAAACACAGTTTCGACGAACACAAAGGAATATTGCACGCAACTATGGATGGCGTTCGTGACGGACGGTGCTTCCGAACGAATTCTTAACACGGTAATTTGAATTGCTTTTCGTTTTAGTAATTTATTTGTTTACCTGGCAGAGCAGGTGTTCAAGGTCTTCCTTCCTTCCTGGAATAATCTACTCCAGATGGTTTGCATGCCTTTGTCAAGTAAATATTGGTATTTCACATCGGAATTGAAATAAAATTCCGCTGAAACGTCAAGTTCACGATGCCATATCGCTGTATCATAAAACTATAAAAAAAAACTTTATGGGTATATTTATTTCGTTCATCTGCTTCTCTATTTTTTAACCAAGGGCGTATCTCCGTTTTTTTTTTAACATTTTCCCATACTCTCGGACGTCACTTTTTTTCGTAGTTAGTCGTGTTAACTAACAGTCACCCTGTATATATTTATTTATTTTATTGTTCTTGTAATAAATATTTACGTTCCAGCGATTTTGTCAGTTAAGTATTTATTAGGTATTCTAAAATTAAACGACCGACTCTATTAATTCCAGCTAATTTAAGCAATTTACGCCTGAAGAAGGCCTTGCGTATTGACAATAAATATTTGTCATCTTATTACGACGGATTGGCCTACAATCGTTGCCAAAGATAGGTTTATTAATGAAGATGTCTCATTTATTATTGTGAATGTCAGAAGTCAATGAACATTATAAATTATAACCGCCGACCGAATTTTATTTATAGAAATTCGATTCCACCGGTTAGTAAATGAAGGTAAATTTAGTCCTACTACATGTGAAATCCTCTTTGAATAAAAGCACCGTGTTTTTTTGCAAAACAAATGTGCTATCAACTAAATTTAGTTCCAACGTGACTGCCAACGGAGATACATACTGAACTCGGGCGTCGCGGTTATAACTCACGAGCAATCCGGCTGATCCTGTTTATAGGATGTCAATTAAGTAGCGCGAAGTGATTGTTCTGCAGTGAGACGACCAACTCAACTTAGTGATCCTCGAATCAATTTCAGGGCATAAAGTGCGACTTGAGGAAGTATGCCACAGATGCGATCCGCTTGGAAAAGATAGTCATGGAGTTACCCTCCGACCACGACGTCCAAGCCCTGGCCGCCCATCTGGCCGGAATAAGGACGAGAATCGCGACGTTACTCTCCCAAGCCGAAAATGGTACTAACGCAGTTTCGGTAAGTCTTCGCCGAAATTAGATTTTGTTGTTCAAATATTACCAAAATTGAAACGCTTCTATTAATATCATTCATGCAGTGAGCGTTATTTATAATTATGACCGCTTAATGAATTAATACAAAACGAGTAACTTACGCAATTGATATAAATTATCCTTAAAATAAATTGCCTTTTACAGTTTCATTTTTCAAATATTTAAACTTCATTGTTTGACGCAAGTTTTTTAATCAAACCCTATATGTGATTAATTAATGGGAGGTATCCAATCAGTTAGTCATCTCTAAAAAAAAAATATAAATTACTAATTACTTAATTGTTAATGATGATGTAAAGCAAAATGTATGTTGGCAAAATGAATTTTACGTCCACATTTCTTTGTGTTTAATTTATTATAATTTATAATTTTATTTATTACGTAATTTTTAATCCGCTTAATAAGTTCTCACTTTTAATCTGGCTATCTCCCTTTTAATCTCGCAAATTTATTGTTCTTATCGGATAAATGCAACTGATAAAATACCATTTGCAAAACTTAACCTGATGATGTTTATAATACATTTTACAGGTCGATAATGAAAGGAGTTCCTTGGAAATTTGATTTTTTTTTTAAATTTTGAGCAGCGATTAAAAACTTTCTGTAAATAACATGTGACCAAGAGTTATTGTAATCCTGGGTGGCTGTGGAATCGAACATGATTGAATGTCGATTCTTACTTCGCACCGTTGAATTGATACTTCAAATATTGACTGTCAAACGACATATAAATTCTTGTTAACATATTTAATGTTTTATTACAATTTGAAACAAGAATTAGTTAAAAATATTTGATTACACAGCTCCTCAGGACTAATGTAATTGTAGGACACATGTTATTTAAAGGAAAAAAGTCTTGCAAAATCAAAACAGTCCATATTTTTCTGAACATTCAAGAAACGAAATCAAAGAAAAAGTTTCGAAACAGCCGAAAATTACACAGTTAGTGGATTTATTCAGTTCTAATTACGCAGTCTTCTTTAATTTACAGGATAAGTGTTATAATTAGAGCACGGATTTAAGTCCACGAGTACGCATTGTGTAGTGATGACTCATGACCTAAAAATGCACCTAAATCCTTGCTTTAGTCATAACTGATAGAATAAACCAATCACTTATCTCAAGCTGTTCTAAAAATCACTACCAACTTGACTCTTTTTTCTCTAAATTTCTAAACAGACAGAATGAAATGTACAGGTTTTCACGTGACTATGTTGCATTGTTCTAGAAAAAATCATATGTAAGTTTTTTTTTCATACTTTTGGCCACAAAAAAAGAGATTAATAAAAATTGTTGGTTTTATAAATAAATAAACGCTTTGAAAATACTCTAACTACAAAAAGTACAGTTTCACACGTATGGAAAAATTAATGTTATGAAAATAATTTATGTATACAGGGAGATTCTTGAATAAACCAACAAAAAATACTAACGAAAGAAGAGACCTCCCAGAACATGAAAAATGTAATAAGTAAATAAAATTCGTGTTTGATTTAAAGAACGCCGCTGACAAAGCAAATAGGATGACTAAATATGACAATAAAGATTAAAAAGAAATGAGTTTAAATGAAATTGTTACCGGGAAGGATCAATATGTAGGAAAAACCAAAACTATTGTAAGATTGTCGGGTACTAAACAAACAAATAAATCAAATAAATTTCATAACGTAAACTTCAGTTTAAATAAAATCCTTAAAACCTGTGAGTCCGCGCAATAAATTTTTGTTTTAATTGCAGTGCTCTGAAGAGTAACGCGATCCGCTACGTAAATTTTGAACTAGTTATTGAATCTTGCAAGAGCAAAGTTAATCCGCAAAAAAAAAAACAAAAAGGTATCCTGCGTTCGTTTTTTGAATTTTTGAATTCACTGCAATCAAAACCACTTTTTTTTGTTTTTTTTTTTACCAATAGCACTGAGGAAAGATATTTCCACTCAAATTATTATTATTATTAACAGGAAAGATTGTTTACGACCTCCAATATTTAATATTTTTTTGTAAATACGTTTTTGTTAATCTCCTTTCATTTGATTTTTATTATTTTTTACTATTGTGAAAACAAATCCTTGAAACTGAAAACTGATAACGTCATTGGTTATGAAACGGACGTTCTTTTCAAGTAATATGTCACTGCTATTTAAAATTTCAAAATTCATAGCGCGCATAGTGCCAGCCAGTATACATCTTCTAATATTATTATATCTCTGGACTTAGTACTTTTTATGTACTTTGATTTGGTTTCTCTTCAAACTTCCTATCTCATTTTGCTTGAAAGTTAACACGGAAGCGAAACAAATTTAGACTAGCACATGTTTTTTGTCATTAACTCGAAAATAAATCAAAAATGTTAAAAATCGATAACATCATTAGAGGTAGAATTAAAATTCCTTTAAAATGACATATCACTTAACCCACCCCGCTACTTACAATTTTTCAGTTCATATAAGGCACTCGATCTATGCCTGTGGAAACAGGTACTGCCAACATATGTTTTTGACACTGACAGTGGCTATTTGACCTTGAACAACAAATTAGTTGTCATTATGATAGTTGTTTCTTTTAATATTTGTTTCTTATCGTAATAAATTTAAAAGTAGCTTTGATTATGCCTAAAACTTGTTGTATTGCCCTGTGCAAATCAAATGCTAGACAGAAATTTAAACTATTTGACATTTTTAGAGGTACCTGCAGGTTTTCTGTTTAAAATATCATAAACCCACTATAGATGCATAAATTACATGTAATTTAATGTAGTGCTTTGTGTCAAGAAATTTAAATTGATTTGCCTATTCATTTACATAAAATATTCCAGTTTGTCATTTTTGACAACAAATTTGTTCAAGATCAAATAGCCACTGTCAGTGTCTGAAAACATATGATTATAGTACCCGTGCCCTCAGACAGAGATCGAGTGCCTTAATTTCATATAAGGTTATTAAACGTAGCGCCAATTTTCTATTTCACTCTCTTCTGTCTCTTTTAATTTGGGATTAAACTCATTCATAAACTCCCTAGCAAAAGTAACTTGTTCTGTAGGAGGGGTGTGAGAAAAATAATGAGACTGATTTTTATCTACCAAAGTTTTTATTTTTTTCAAACAACAATATTGTCCCCTTCTAAGTAGTTCCCTTCTACAACTATACACCGGCGGAGTCGTTGTTCCCAGTCTTGGTAGCAGTGCTGAAAGGCTTCAACTGGTAGTGCCTTTAACATGTCGGTCACATTCTTTTGAATGTTTTCCAAAGTCCCAAACTGACATCCTTTTAAGACATTTTTCAATTTCGGAAAAAGAAAAAAGTCACAAGGACTCAGATCAGGTGAATAGGGGACCTGGGGAACAACAGGAATGCCTTTTGAGGTCAATAATTCCGTGACGGAGGTGGCCGTGTGATCCACTTGTCTGCAATGTCCAGTCCGGTCCGGTCTCACACCCTTTTCCTGAGCCTTCCAAGGACATCTTTGTAAAACACTTGGTTGATAGTTTGTCCTGGAGGAACACGATATCTCTACTGCCAAAAAAGTAAATCAGCATTGTTTTGATCTTGGCTTTGCTCCTTTGAGCTTTTTTCGATCGAGGAGATGTCTGAGTGTGCCACTCCTCACTTTGCCGCTTTGTCTTAGGATCGTACTTAAAATTCCAGGATTCATCACCTGTGATCACACGATTGAACAATCCGTGGTCATTGGCAATCCTCTCAAGAAGATCAACGCACACGTTTCTTCGATCGTCCCTCTGCTCAGTTGTGAGGTTTTTCGGCACCATTTTGGCACAAACCTTTCGCGTGTGCAAAACTTCGTTCAAAATTTGATTACGGTGAAAGTGTTTAAGTTTAACTGGTCACCCATCATCCTTATTGTTAAACGACGGTCTGATCTCACAAGAGCCCTCACACGTTCGACGTTTTCGTAGGTTTTTGAAGTTGAAGGTCTCCCTGAGCAAGGTTCATCTTCAACGTGTTCTCGGCTTTCCAAAAATGATTTATGCCAGCGAAGAACTTGTGCTCTTGATAAGGAATGTTCCCCATAGGCATGTTTCAACGTTTCAAAAGTCACACTCGCGGATTCCCCAAGTTGAACACAAGACTTGATGGCATAACGTTGCTCTAAATTCCGCTGTTCCATTTCGTAACTGATGACGCTCTCAAAAATCATGTGAGGGCTGAAACTCGGATTGAGCATCTGGAAGGGATGAACACATCTGTCTAGATAAGTAGAACAGCACAGCGTTGCCAAATCGCTCGTGTAAGCGAGGGTCGAGGGGGTGAATGATGAAGTCTTTCCCGTAATCAACCCTTCTTACTGGGGTAGCGAACTTTTAATATAAAATGAGGAAAATGATTTTGCAAATTAATTACGCTGCCACCACCGATGGTTAAAAGGGCACCGGACCCTTATGCCTTTAGTAACGTTAAACCTCATTTAATTATTTTGTAATTTTTATTTCGGAAGGCGTGCGGATTTTTGAACTCAGAAGCTGTTTAAAGCAAAGAGAAGAAAAAGGAAAAGAAACGTAAAATGCTACTTGAAATAAAAACGATATCAGAGACCACAATTGGTCTCGAAAGAAACAATTAATATGTGAGGGGTACATACCGGTTTCGGTGGTCAAAGGGAGGACTCAGCAGTAGAGGACCTCGTAGATTTCCCTATGAGGGGGTTCTCGGGGATGACGTCCCAATTAGGGTTTGCCTCACTCTACCCCTTTACGGGAATACTCGGGGTTTCACAAATTTTGACTAAATTTCGGGTACCGTGCACAAGCTTATTTTGAATTAATTTTTAAGGTTAATCTAAACTCATTTGAACGTTCGTCTATTTCAAAGGGAAAAAGAAACGCCCGAACTTTTTGAAAGTCGGACGAACATTAAATTATTTTCGAAATCCCTTTCTCCCGCGGGATCGTTTATGTAAACAAGCTCCTCCCGAGAGGTGTCTTAAGTTGCCTACATCAAGGTGCAAATTGGTCCAATTTCGACAGTTCTTATTATTTTTCTGCGTGGGAGTAAACTCCGTTTTCAAGCGCGGGATTTTGCTGACCAAGCATTTATTTATTTTAGCGAAATCTAAATGGCTCTTAAGAGGATGTTTAGACTAACTCGCCTGGGAACTTGTTTACGTTAAGAATAAGTTGAAAATTCCTTTGTTGAATTCGAACAACAAGTAATTTAATTTAATTGGATTTAGGACGAAAATTTTCGGCTGCTTACACTCGCAGTGTTGTCAGTCTCGTCACTATTCTCACACACCTCGTATCTACCCTTTTTCTTCTTAGTGTTTCATCCATGGTTTCATCGCGTCCTTTATAATTTGGGGGACGCAAGCCGCGGAAATGGATGGCGGTACCTTCTAATTACAGTAAGCTTAAGTTCATAGTTCACACAGCGCCAGCTAGCGGATATTTCTAAAGTAGTTACATCTCAAAAATTAGTATCTTTTGTGTATATTGATTTGGTGTTTGTCTGGGCTTTCTATCTTATTTGGTTCCAATATTAACAGAGGGGGAACTGACTTTAGATGACCACTGTATGTAAAACGAATAGATTCACAAACGTCCTTGTTTACGTGACGTATGGCGTTTATACATTTTATGATATACCGGGCAAAGTCTCCACCGTTTAGATCGCCTATTGGCCTTGCTCTTGCAGGCTGCAATATTCCTATGTATATGAGAAAAATGTACATATTTTTTTTAATTTCCCATAAAAAAGCAAAAAAATAGTACTCGAGTTACTAATAACAAGTTCAACGCCAAAGATAAAAATTTGATATAGCTTTTGGTGTTTACAGAAGAAAATTTATTAATAAACTAATACGCAATGATTTTTGATAATTAAATTGGACTTGGCAAATGTTTTGAAACTAGTTAACTACATGTGTACGTAATTTAAAAACAACTGCCGGAAATGTAAGAGATAAGCTTATATTTCATTGAGTGTAAAAAAAAACTTCAAACCACAAATCTTTGAAACTCGAAGCTTGTATTCTTCACCTATTATTATTATTTATATTTAAAAACAACTCCAAATTTTAACCATGAAGAAAAAACTGACTGCGATTTTGGATTCTATTTACAAGAATACAACAACAGTTTAAAGAAATGTTTGTATCTTTACAACGTCTAAAAGGTAGACGAAGTGTCTTCTAGTTATTTATTGTAACAAACCTGAATCGTGCTTTATAACTTAGATTATTTAAAAATTATTATTTTGAGTTATTGTAACTATGCTTCCTTTTATTAATTCGTTGCTGCAGAGATTAAAACATAAAAATAATGACAATGTAATCATATAGAAGTGATTCTCGCAGCCAAAATTCTGTAGAATAGGAGTTTCTAATTATTATAAAACTTCTTTCCTACAAAAGGACTAGTTTGTTGTCAAAATCATAAAACGTCTACATGCACTTGATTGCTTGAATTAATTATCCAAATTGACTGTAATTTTTGTTAAACCCTTGTACAGGGTGTGGCAGTTAACTGGATCACTTCCATAACGCTGTTGAATATATAAAAAAAAATTAATACAAAATATTCGTCTTTTCAAGCTCCGCATAATTTAGAACTAAGGCATCTTGTAAATTCAAAATAAGAAACCCAATTGAATGCCACACGCTGTATGTAAGATCCTCATCTCGATATTGCTTTAAGTTGCTAAATTTCAGTGTAACATTGTGTGTACAAAGTCGTTGATGCAGTCACTAATTATGTAATAAAAAAAATTTAAAAAACCAAGGTGAACAAACATGAAAAAATTTGTTTATTGTATACGATCGTAACTATTGTTTCTTAGCTTCGTTTCAAGGGCAGCACTTTTATTATTTGCTTGGATTAGATAAGGATAACGTAGTCAGGTTATTTTCTTTATGTTGCATTTTTCTGGAATATAATTTTTGTGAAACTAAGAATCGATATCAAAACTTGCAGGACCTTTGCAATTTATACACGATTGAACAGCAAATATCTTATTGCCTGCTGCACTCAACGTTGCAGATAAAATCGTCGCTTTACGGGGTCATAAGCCTTCCTGTCTGCTGGAGTTCACGCATTACTAGTTAGACCACTCTAGCATCACTTTTATTTTCCATTGTTTCCGGGTCGGAGCTTGAACGAAGCAAAAGGGGGCCGCGACGTTCACCTCCTTTTCGAATCGTTATCCGAGACTTGTACTTCTTGTTTTCTCTTACGGTCTATGACTTCTAGACCGCAGACTTACATAGGTATCAACTTATTCAATAATAAAACGGTTTCATTAAAATATTGATAATGATAATTTTTATTATTAATTTTGCAAAACAAAGAAATGATTGGGACTTCTTGAAACTTGTCCGTAACAATCTTGAAGCGTTTTTGAAATACTATCAAATTTGAGATCTCTGTCTAGGATAGCTTAGAACTTTACACTAACATGCCCGCTGAATTAAAACGCTTTTTATTTAATCATTTGTTTTGTATTGATTGGTCACGTATATTTATTTCAGGCCGCGCAAGGCGTTCAAAAAGAACGAGAGAAAGAGTTGATCCAGTACCAACTATTCCTAATGGAAATAGAGGTATGGCTCCAAACTATGAGACAAAGTCTTTTAATAGACCGTCAGAGCACCACCGAAGAACAACTACAATCCGACATTGCTCAATACACCAAGCTCGGTGATGACCTCGACGCGAAGAAACTCAAACTATCAGAACTCACCTTCTCATGCGAGAGATTCAAGAAGTATCCCGATTTACAAGAATTCGCCGCGCAGCTCTTGGAAAAACTTTCCGAATTGATGCGCGTATTCGAAGAATACGAGGTGATCTTGAAAAGAAAAATAGAAATCTTCCGTTTGACTTTGATTAAAATACAAGAACAAAATCAAAGGATCGAGTCGCAGGCCGCCGTCAGCATTGAAACTCAAACGGGTCGCAGCCTTACGTCACCGGAATCGGTGATTTTTGAGCCGATTTTCAAAGACGTGCAAACGCAAGCTCAGGCATCCCAAAGCACCGTTGAAACTGACATGCCCCAAAAGGAAACGATTACGATCTGGAAAACGAAATCCAGCGATGGGGAAACTCTACAAATTGCGACCAAACCAATTTTGCACGAAACGGAAGCAGTCGTCTCGAAATCTGATGACCTGCTGGTTAAAGCTGATTACAATCAACAACCTGATTCCTTGCAAGGAAAACTCGAAATTTCACACTTCGTAGACAATAAGCCGTTCGAAACAGTGCTGGTTGAACCTGATGAGACCACAACCGAAGTGATCGTAGATGCTGATGGCAGCAAAAGAATAATAGTCAAGAAGATGCATCGAACCACGATCCAACGTCAGCAAGTCAGTCATTTAAGTACGTTAACCCAGGGAGGTGATCAGTCTTTCTCACAAGTCACCATACAAGGACAGCAAAGTACTTCGACCATCAAAAAAGGAGATGGTCCCGCAGAAACCGTAACAACAGAAAGCCTGAAAGGAAACGTAATAACAGGCGCGCCTGATGGCAACATAAAAGTTGAGGAATTCGAAACGAAGCCGCACATTCACTACAGTGAGGAACTCAAACCAAGCGAAGTAGAACTGCAAGGCCTTAAATTACACGAAGGTGACGTTACTTTCATTGACTGCGAGAAGATGCTGATTCCTTCTTCGGAGCAATTCAAGATTGAAGGGGATGAAATCCACACCTCCAGTTCCAGCGTCAGAGCTGTCGTGCAACAAGTTACGAGGAGAGTGATTCGCAAGACAAGGCGAATAATAAGGAAAGTCGTCATCATCGACGGCAAAGAACACGTCACCGAAGAGATAATCGAAGAACCGGAAGAAATCGAAATAACAGAAGAAGGAATACCTAGAGTGAACATCAGCGTGACCCAGATTGAAAACGGCGTTATAAAACAGCAGACGATTACTGACCCTCTTAGTGCTGAACGAGCTGTTATTGACAGTACTGTGCTAGAAGAGGCTAAGAAACTGATGGAAGGTGAAATTCCTCAAACACGAACAGATGAGAGGTATGTCGTAGAATCAGAGATTGCACCACCGCACGTAGAAGCACAAGTTGATATTGAACCTGTTGAACTTATTTCAGAAAGCCAAAATATAGAGACAATTACTGCTGAAGAAGAAAAGGATGAAGGTCATAAAGGTGACATTGCACCTAGCACAGTACAAGCTATTGCACCTAGTTCAGTAACAGCACTTGATTCTTCACAAGAGTTTCTACGGAGAGAAATATTCCATGAAACCATTTCTTCAACTCCACAAGAAAAAATAATCGAACCGAAAGACGTTATTGCTCCAGTTCGAGAAACTATTTCCGAAACACCAACGGAAATTGAAATTACTACACTAGAGCAGATTGTGAAGAGGGTGCCTCAAGATGTTCAAGAGGTGATCTCTGAACAATTTCCAACGGGAAAGCTTGAAGACTATACAACTGTCATCGAACGGGTGGATGTTAGTACTTCGCCACAACAAATAGAAATAGAAATGTCAAAATTCCCAGCGGAAAAGCTTGAAGATTCCACAACTACTATCGAGCGAGTTGATATTAGTACGTCACCACCACAGATAGAAACAGAAACGTCACAATTACCAGCGGAAAAGCTTGAAGATTCCACGATTCTTATCGAACGAGTGGATGTTAGTACTTCGCCACAACAAATAGAAATAGAAACGTCAATATTCCCAGCGGGAAAGCTTGAAGATTCCACAACTACTATCGAGCGAGTTGATGTTAGTACGTCACCACCACAGGTAAAAACAGAAACATCACAATTACCAGCGGGAAAGCTTGAAGATTCCACGATTGTTATCGAACGAGTGGATGTTAGTACTTCGCCACAACAAATAGAAATAGAGACGTCCAAATTCCCAGCGGAAAAGCTTGAAGATTCCACAACTACTATCGAGCGAGTTGATGTTAGTACGTCACCACCACAGATAGAAACAGAAACATCACAATTACCAACGGAAAAATTCGAAGATTCCACAACTGTTATCGAACGAGTGGATGTTAGTACATCGCCACCACAGATAGAAATAGAAACGTCACAATTACCAGCGGAAAAGCTTGAAGATTCCACAACCGTCATCGAACGAGTGGATGTTATTACATTACCACCACAGATAGAAATAGAAAAATCAGAACAACTTGAAGATACCACTCCTATTATCGAACGAGTGGATGTTAGTACGTCTCCACCACGTACAGAAGTGGAAAAGTCACACATCGAAGTTCTTTCTGAAGAAGATAAAACGCGCCCTGATGTTACATCCATCAAACCAGATATTCCAATCGCAGATTCACCGAAAGGCGTTGAGACAATAACGATAGAACTTGAAATTCAACAAATTTCTCCTCAACTTCCACCAGAAGTACCCCCAACTAAGCAATACGTTACAGAGTCGGAAATCCAATTAACAAGTGTGCCAAAACCAGAGCTAGCAGAAGAAGAAATCGTAACACCCAAAGATAAAATAGCAGAGCGAGTTGATATAGCTACTTCACCGCTCCAACATCCCCCGGAGACGGAAATATCACAGGAAGTTAGTTCTCCGCCACCGAAATTAACTCCGCCGGTTGAAACCACTCCAGCTTTACTGTCGACGAAAGATGAAGAAGAATCACCGCCTTTAGTTCAACAAATTCAAATTGAACTGGAAAGCCCAAGTAAATCAATATCTCAAGTATGTGAAGCGTTCATTTCTTCAGAGCAAGCATTCCAACCTCAAGAGATTGAAGTACAGGCGAAGAAAGACGTGAAAACTCTAGAAGATAATATAACAGTAACATCTGAGTTTTTAAGTGACCTTGTTAAAGAAGAATACGAAGATCAGAAAGTCATCTCGCCTGTTGAATTGCAAATAGATATTCTGAAAGAGGTTGAAACTGTAAAACCAGAAGAGGAGAAACCCGACGAAGAACCAAAACAAAAAGAAGTTCCTTTCTTAAAACCTGAAGAAGTTACAAGTCCATTGCAACAAGCAACTGAAGAAGAACAGAAAACGCCTGTAGTTCTAGAACCCGACGAACTAAGTGACATTGAAGTCTTAGATGCAAAAGAAATTGAAGAGCAAACAGGACCGTCGCAGAAAGTCGTTTCGCCAGAACAGAAAACAGCTGAAATATGGGAAACCATTACAGTTAGCGAGACAATTCCCGAAATTTTAGAAACTCCGACTGAAACTGCTACAGCTCTTCCTGAACATAAAATTGCAGACATAGAAATATCTCTATCTCTTGAAGCACCAGTCGAAAAGAAAGTTGAAGAAAAAGTTAAGCAAGATGAACCCACAGTAGATGTTTCAAAACCTGATGTCGCTTCTCCATTGCCCGATAAGACAGTAGAAGTAAAGCCAACTATTTTCGTAGAAGCAGAAGAATTACGTCTCGAAGAAGTTCCTGCGCTAGAAACAGTTTTAACAGAAAAAGTCGCTAGCCCTATTGAATACGTCAGTGAAACGAAATCTCCACTGAAAGAAGAAGTTGTGTTAACTGAATCTCAATTGGAAGAACCCAAAGTAGAAATTGCCCCACGGCCCTCAGACGAAGAACCTAAAAAATCCGAGGAAACCGATGCTGTACAAATCCAGACACCTCAAACCATAGAAATCCAACTACTTCTTGAAGAAACTCAGAAGCAACCTCAAATTAAAGACGATTTAAAAACTGAAAAGTCTCCTGCGAAGGAAACAATTTCAGTCGCCGTGTCTCCAATTGTACCAAAGGTTCAAAGCGATCACGAAACCACGCCCAGTGACATCGATCAAGGTGGGCGTAAGAGCAAAAAGAAAAAGAAAAAAGACTCGACAGTGTCTTCCTCAACCGTGGAACAAGTATCACTCCCAGTTAGTGAAAAAATAACTGACGTTGACGACAGGGAAAGTACCATTGATGATTCCTTAATGGAATCTACGGAAATTGTTCTGCCTGAAGATTCGCAAGCGTCTTCTGAGACCACTAAACCCATGGCTGAAGTCTTTGAGCCGACGATACGGTCAGAAGAAGAAGAAGACGTATCTGAAAAGGAAACTGGGTATGAGGCAGACAAAACGACTGTTGATGAAAGTTTAGCAGATGATAACGACCAAGACAAGAAGAAGAAGCGCAAGAAGAAAAGGAAACAAAAAATTAAGGTGAAAGAATCAGAGGAGTTTACACCTAAATCAACCTACCCGTCCTCCCCAATTGGTGAAACGCCAGTATTCAGCGATGAAGAACAGGAAATTAGATTGCCTGAAGTTGCTAAACCTGCTGAAGTTAAAAAGACTAAGAAACGTAGGAAGGGTAAAAAAGAAGAAGAGGGTGTAATATCGGAACCCGAGGAAAAGGAAGAACCTCCTCAACTTGAAGAGCAAATCAAGATAGAACCTGAGCTGGAGATTAAACAAGAACAATATGAAGAAATAGCTTCACCAGCCGACTCTTATCAAACGATATCTACGCAGTCTGAGGTAGATAGCGTTAAAATCATAGAAGAAACTATTATCTCTAGTCCTCAGAGTGAATGTACGGAAATCACATCAAAAATTGTAACAACTGTTCCGGTTATCGAAGGGATAGTAACGCAAGAAAATATTATCCAAACGTCTCCAGAAGTAATCGAACTAGAAGAAGAACCACATAAAAGCTTCTCAGATTTAGAAATACAAACATCACCAGAACCAATAACGGAAACAGCAGATTACGCTGTGCAAGCTGTTTTAGAAGAACCCAAAGTAGAAATACAAAAACCAGATGTTCTCGAATCATCTAGCCAAGTTGATATATCAGTGTCAGAAACTGTAACCCAGACGTCAACTCCTGAAAAAGAAGAGTTGGTGACCACCGATTCTTCCGCACAAACTGCAATCCCTCAAGAGGTAGAGTTGACGCAAGAAAGTACTCAAACCGTAACTCCCGAAGAAACACCAAGAAGTGAGTCCGCCATACAAACCACTGTTACTACAACCGAAGAACAGTTCGTTCAAACCATATCACCTGAAGTTCCCAAAGTACAAACTGCTGAATTTACTATTCAGACCCATCCTTTCGATATAATCCCTCCAGCTGAAGAGTCCAGTCAAACTTCACCTATTCCTTCCGCGCCTTTGATGGATGATACAACTCAAACTTCTCCACCTCCTCCTCCTATAATTTCTCACATTCCCAGTAAGCAAGATATACTTGAATTTATCGCAAGAGAAAAGTCTTCCGAAATTGAGGTTCCAGTTGAAAAGGAACCTCCAATAGAGGTAAAACCACTGACAACAGAATCCCCTGAAGTAGAATCTCCAAAAGAGGAACCACCACCGAAAGTAGAACCTGTGGAAGAGAAACCTATTGAAGAAGTAACACCTATAGAAGAAGAAAAACCTATTGAAGAAATAGCACCTAAAGAAGAAGAAAAACCTATTGAAGAAGTAGCACCGAAACCGTCTCCGGTTGAAGAGATTGTAGCTCCTCTAGAAATTGAATCAGAAAAGGCTGTAGTGGAAGTACCTCCGGCACCCGAAACTGTAGAAACCGAAGAAAAGCCTGTGGAAGTGAAAGAAATTGAAGTACCTTCTGTGGAAGTAAAAGAAGAATCGCAGCCTAAAGAAATCGTCGCTGAAGAAATATTAATATTACAACCTGAAGAACCTGAAATCGAGAGACTGGAAATTAAACCTGTAGAACCAGAAGAACAAATACTACCCGAAGAAATTGCACAACCCACAGTGACAGTAGAATCTACAACTCAAACGCAGCCTGTTAAATTAAAAGATGAACGAGCACCTTCACGTGAAGAAGAATATGAAATTCACATCAAGGCATCTGTACTGCTACCAGAAGAAAAAATTTCAGAAGTCATGAGCCAGAAAATTGAATTTCCTGAGACGTCTCGCGAGACTGTCCCGACTAAAGAAGACATCGCGAAATCAGAATCTGAAAGCAGCGGGTCCGAAACATTCGTGAAGGTAACCGTAGATGGAGTAACCGTGAGTGAAACTTCTGACGGCGACAAAAAGAAGAAGAAGAAGCGCAGAAGAATAAAGCATAGAAAAGACATCCAAGAACCGGCCGCGCAGAAAGAGGCCGACTTATTTTCTGCATTTACAAGACGTGACATTCCAAAATCGGAGCCAAAAGAACTGTATTCTGAAATCGCTAAAAAGAGATCGCATTCACCAGCTCCAGAATCGCCAGAGCCGGAACCCGAATCCATTATCGTGTCTAAAGTCATCACCGACATACATAAAGATCAAATCAAGAAATTTATAGAATCACAACGTGAAGCTTCTGCGCCAGAGAAGAAATACGAAGATGACGAAATGGTCGTTAATGTATCGATTACCATTCCACCAGATACGTCATCTGCAACCCCCACAGATTCGCAGGTTGAACCAGAATCACTTGCAGAAAGTGTGGGCGTTAAACAATTTGAAGAAACACCTTCTTCACAAAGCAGTTTGGAAGCAGTTAGTCTTGATTATGAGAAGATACGAAGTGAAGTGAACGAACCACAAACGGAAGAAGTGACCGTGCAAAAAGCACAAATGCCTGAAGTTGTCGATAGTCATCCGCCAATAATACGAGAAATCGTGGAAACTGTGATACAACCGGAAAGTGTGTCTGAAGAAAGCGAGGAAGTTGTGGAAGTTTCTACTTCAAACGATACGACTGATGATAGTAAGACTGATAGTGTTGAGGCATTCGCTGAAATTCCACAATTAGATATTGAAAAGTCATACACACCCATGGAAGCTCACGTGGATGTAAGCATTGTAATTCCTCGTGAAGTTGCTAAAGAAGAAGAACTCTTACGTGCATCATCCAAAACCCAACGAGGAATTCCCTCAGCTCAGGTGATTTCACTTCAGCCAAACGCAAACCTAGATCTCATCGAACACGAACGCGCTGCCTTTGAACAACAACCACAACCAGAGTCTACTTTATTAGAGAAAAAGGTAAAACCTACGAAACCTAAAACAAAAGGTAAACACACGCCGTCAGTGACGATCGAAGAAGTGATACCATCTCAGATAACGGATACCCCCGTGACTCCAGGCACAGATATATCTATTTCGCCGCCGGAACTTAAGTACACGCCAGTCTCAGCTGTTTGGGAGAAGGCTGTGACACTATCTGAACAGCCCCAAGAAGTAACAACTGAACAACGCGTTGAACAACACGTTCCAATTCAAGAAATCAACATACGATGGAACCAGGCCCAAGCCATGGAAAGAGTGAAGAACCTACAAAATGCCCAAAAAACAACCCACCTCAGCGACATACTTTATTTAGCCACACTTAACGAGGTCGTAACGGACGAAACCGTGGAAGAGAGAAATAATAATTTCCAAGAGCACATGAATAAATTAAAAGAAGCCGTTACCACAGGCGATGCGGTTGTGGCCCAAAATATAGTCGTCACGACAGTCGAGACCATCACCACATGGCTGGATACAATCGAATATCGCATATATTTAAGCAGGCAGCAAACTGGTGATGGGCCATCGAAAGAACGCGTGGATAAATTAAGCGGCCTTAAATCTGAAATTTCAAACGTGGAAGAAAATATAGGGCACCTCGAGTCTGTCTTTAAGAACGCAAACATCCTGTACAACGAGGATGATCGCGAGAGGATTCAAAGTTACATAACTTCGTTGCAACACCAGGTCAGAGTCATCGAGGAAGTTACCGAACAACACGAACAACTTGCTGTTAATGACTTGAATAGATGGCAAGAATTTATAGATGGCGTTGAGAACGTCACTGCACTCGTTAACAGAATTAAGCAAGAATTAAACTCGTTGATTGAAATTGAAACTTCTCCCCAGTACAAATTGGACGAACTAGAGAAATTGGAGAACGAAAACCAATGTCAGATGATCAAATGCGTGCATTTGATGGCAACGGCGCGCGGGCTCATTCGTGATTTCCCAACAAGAGAAATTCCACATGATATTTACACCAATCATGAGCAGACCAGGCAAATCGAACACTACATACAATCAGAGCGCGATAAGGTCTTGCAATTGCTTTCCTTAGCAGACGAGTATGAGCAAACGCTAAAAGAATTCGGGCAGATCATCGAAATAGCAGAAGCACTGGTGGAAAGTCAAATTTCCGTTAATAATTTATCACACCTAGAAGAAGAAATGCAAAACCATCGTAAATTCTTCGTAAACTTGAGCCACTGTCGGGCCATACTCGAATCACTAGAAGAGAATTTGGATTCGCAAACGCGTAACCTACATTCTCATTTGCACCAAGACTTGTATCAAAGAGCGAGCGTAATTTTAGACAAAGCCGCCGGCAGGTTTCAGCAAATGTCTTTGGCCGCTTCCAAGTGGACTATTTTAGAACAAGGAATGAAAGAAGAGCAAAAGTGGTTGCAAGTTGCGCAACAGAGAGTGCCAGATTTAAGCAGCGTTACATCAGCAGATTACGACCAGTACATCAACTTATACCAATCCTTATCATTGGACATTTCAAACCACCATACGAAACTATTGCATCTTAACAACGTTGCCCATACGTTGCAAGAAACCGTCAATTGCACCGATTTAGACCAGATCTACGTCGAGTCTTTAGATATCATCTTGAAGTTGCATGAGGACGTCAATAGTAACTTGAAACGACTACTTGCATTCCGTGAAACTTGGACCACATATAATCTGCTTAGTGATAAGCTCGAGTATTGGTTGAAAGATGCAGAACAAACCCTTGCTGAAGTAGAATTTCCATTAGGGTCACCTGTTCCAGCGCCAGGAAATATGCGACAGTTTTGGGTAAGTCTTTTGGTTCGATTCCAATTTTCCTCAACTTTATATTTGCACTCTTTATTACAGGAATTGAAAGCCCAAACTGAAGTACACAACAACGTCCGCCTAGAGACCACAAACACCTTGGAAAAGTCGCTCCAAGTGGTCCCAGTCGCTGATGAAATGGTGCAACGAAAATTCCATGCCGAGCTTCTAGACCAATGGCACAAATTCGCAGACAGAATCAACACCATCCAGGGTGCCGTGATAGAAAATATATCCGCTCCGGACGTGCCCGTAACTCAAAAATTCAATATACTCGAGCAGGAATTACTGGAATTGAAATCGGTAATAGATGGCCTACAGGGTATCATAAAGAACGAAGAAGAATTGAACCTGTACATAGAAAGACTGCAAACTATGGCGATTAGAGTGGTGACCATCCAGAACGAGCTGGGCAAGCTTGGGCTTCTATCCACGACCGACTCTGAGAAAGTCGGTAATCTGTTGTCGCTATCAAAACAGCTGGAGATACAAATTAACGAGGAACTGGAAAGCGGAAATCTCCTCAAAGAACGCCTGCAAGCAATCAATCGCGGTATAGAAAGAGTTCGCCGTCATCATGCAAAATCCAGTCAGATTTTAGACCAGTGTGAAAGCGCCGAAAAATTAGGAAGCGAAGCAGTGGAGAAAGCTGTTAATGAATGTTATGAAGTAGGTGAAGGCTTAGTAACGCTGTGGCAGGACCTCATGGGTTTGCGACAGTTGCTGCATACGTTACCCATGCGTTTGCGAGTTACCGTTTCACCGATCAAAGTCGAAAGAGACATTTCGCAGTTACAAGACGACCACACAGGTCTTGAAAAACGTTGCGGCCAGCTGCTTGCTTTACTACGTGGAAGATTGGCACTGTGGCAAAGATTCGAAAGACAACTGGAGCTAGTTCAACAGAGCGTGCAAGAAGCTGATTTTATGATGGAGTTGCTGACCGTTCAAGGAATAGTCGATTATGACAGGCTATTGAAGGCCACCGAACGTCTTGAGGTAAGTCTGTTTTTTTATCGTAATCTTTCTACTTTTATTGCAAATTTCTTTTAAAGCTGAATGTTGCGTATTTAACAGCTCATAGAAAATTATTATTGGTTTATTCATTCATGATTCATATCAGTTACACATTAATGGAGATATGCGTTATACAGTTTACTTTTTATACCTTCAATGTAATCGTCGGTCGTCAGTCAAATGTGTGGGTGTTGTAGTAGTTACAGTTTGTAAAAACCGAATTGCAAGTGCAGGTGCAAGTGTAAGTGCAATTCCTCGCTGAGTACTGCAAACATCTTACCGCTTCCCCTTTCTATAAACCTTCTTGGAATTAGGAACTGATTTCTCTCCTCTGAACAGCAGTTTTTAAAACGTTGTTATCGGGTTTTGTAAGTAGATGGGTAGCGTCCCATGGGCCAATTAAATTTGAATATTTTTATCCCGCGCGAAGGTCCTAAATGCGAAATAGCTACCGACAAAGGGCGGCACTTTGATGCCATGTTCATTGCTTTTTAGTGCGCCCACGTATGACGAATCTAGAAGCGTTCATTTCTTCAGAGCAAGCATTCCAATCTCAAGAGATTGAAGTACAGGCGAAGAAAGACGTGAAAACTCTAGAAGATAATATAACAGTAACATCTGAGTTTTTAAGTGACCTTGTTAAAGAGGAATACGAAGATCAAAAGGTCATCTCGCCTGTTGAATTACAAATAGATATCCTGAAAGAGGTTGAAACTGTAAAACCAGAAGAAGAGAAACCCGTCGAAGAACAAAAACAAAAAGAAGTTCCTTTCTTAAAACCTGAAGAAGTTACAAGTCCATTGCAACAAGCAACTGAAGAAGAACAGAAAACGTCTATAGTTCTAGAACCCAACGAACTAAGTGATATTGAAGTCTTAGATGCAAAAGAAATTGAAGAGCAAACAGGACCGTCGCAGAAAGTCGTTTCGCCAGAACAGAAAACAGTTGAAATATGGGAAACCATAACAGTTAGCGAGACAATTCCCGAAATTTTAGAAACTCCGACTGAAACTGCCACAGCTCTTCCTGATCATAAAATTGCAGACATAGAAATATCTCTATCTGTTGAAGCACCAGTCGAAAAGAAAGTTGAAGAAAAGGTTAAGCAAGATGAACCCACAGTAGATGTTTCAAAACCAGACACCGCTTCTCCATTGCCCAATAAGACAGTAGAGGTCAAGCCAACTATTTTCGTGGAAGCAGAAGAATTGCGCCTCGAAGAAGTTCCTGCACTGGAAACTGTTCTAACAGAAAAAGTAGCCAGCCCTATTGAATACGTCAGTGAAATGAAATCTCCACTGAAAGAAGAAGTTGTGTTAACTGAATCTCAATTGGAAGAACCCAAAGTAGAAATTGCCCCACGGCCCTCAGACGAAGAACCTAAAAAATCCGAGGAAACCGACGCTGTACAAATCCAGACACCTCAAACCATAGAAATCCAACTGCTTCTTGAAGAAACTCAAAAGCAACCTCAAATTAAAGACGATTTAAAAACGGAAAAGTCTCCTGCGAAGGAAACAATTTCAGTCGCCGTGTCTCCAATTGTACCAAAGGTTCAAAGCGATCATGAAACCACGCCCAGTGACATCGATCAAGGTGGGCGTAAGAGCAAAAAGAAAAAGAAAAAAGACTCGACAGTATCTTCCTCAACCGTGGAACAAGTATCACTCCCAGTTAGTGAAAAAATAACTGACGTTGACGACAGGGAAAGTACTATTGACGATTCCTTAATGGAATCTACGGAAATCGTTCTACCTGAAGATTCGCAAGCATCTTCTGAGACCACCAAACCCATGGCTGAAGTCTTTGAGCCGACGATACGGCCAGAAAAAGAAGAAGAAGCATCTGAAAAGGAAACTGGGTATGAGGCAGACAAAACGACTGTTGATGAAAGTTTAGCAGATGATAACGACCAAGACAAGAAGAAGAAGCGCAAGAAGAAAAGGAAACAAAAAATTAAGGTGAAAGAATCAGAGGAGTTTACACCTAAATCAACCTACCCGTCCTCCCCAATTGGTGAAACGCCAGTATTCAGCGATGAAGAGCAGGAAATTAGATTGCCTGAAGTTGCTAAACCTGCTGAAGTTAAAAAGACTAAGAAACGTAGGAAGGGTAAAAAAGATGAAGAGGATGTAATATCAGAACCCGAGGAAAAGGAAGAACCTCCTCAGCTTGAAGAGCAAATCAAGATAGAACCTGAGCTGGAGATTAAACAAGAACAATATGAAGAAATAGCTTCACCAGCCGACTCTTATCAAACGATATCTACGCAGTCTGAGGTAGATAGCGTTAAAATCATAGAAGAAACTATTATCTCTAGTCCTCAGAGTGAATGTACGGAAGTCACATCAAAAATTGTAACAACTGTTCCGGTTATCGAAGGGATAGTAACGCAAGAAAATATTATCCAAACGTCTCCAGAAGTAATCGAGCTAGAAGAAGAACCACATAAAAGCTTCTCCGATTTAGAAATACAAACATCCCCAGAACTAATAACGGAAACAGCAGATTATGCTGTGCAAGTTGTTTTAGAAGAACCCCAAGTAGAAATACAAAAAGCAGATGTTCTCGAATCATCTAGCCAAGTTGATATATCAGTGTCAGAAACTGTAACCCAGATGTCAAATCCTGAAAAAGAAGAGTTGGTGACCACCGATTCCTCCGTACAAACTGCAATCCCTCAAGAGGTAGAGTTGACGCAAGAAAGTACTCAAACCATAACTCCCGAAGAAACGCCAAGAAGTGAGTCCGCCATACAAACCACTGTTACTACAACCGAAGAACAGCTCATTCAAACCACATCACCTGAAGTTCCCAAAGTACAAACTGCTGAATTTACTATTCAGACCCATCCTTTCGATATAATCCCTCCAGCTGAAGAGTCCAGTCAAGCTTCACCTATTCCTTCCGCGCCTTTGATGGATGATACAACTCAAACTTCTCCACCTCCACAATATCTACGCAGCCTGATGAATCTAAATTTGCTTCCATTGGTTGAATACGCAATTTGTATGAAAAAGATCCGATAAACAGTGCAAACAAAAACCAAATGCCCAAATTTCTTGTGCTTATTATGCTAACACAGTTTGCATTCTTCACAAGATACGTAATACTTACCTTAATTAGTAATCTGTCAGACGAGTGACGTACTCCAAAAAATAAAATAAAATAAAAAATCCCGGTCTGTTTTCATATGTAACGCAAATCAGCATTTCCAAAACGGTTTTTGCCCCAAAACATTTTAAGTTACAACGCAATTACTGTACACGTATTGAATTTAGTGAATTGATTTTTTAAGCCTTCACCAAACTTGCAAACATGTAAATAATTAAAATAAAATTCCTTGACTTTTAGCAGAACAAATGCACTACAGTTTGGGAAGCACTGCCGTCGCTTTGTGGTTTATCGAAAACAAAATTTACATACGATGTTAAACAGAAACCTTCGCAGGCATTGTATTTAATTTTAAAACAAATAGAGAGTACGTTCAGTCCAGACGACTCATAAGTATAAAATAACATCAACAACAACTTTAAAGGAATACTGAATTTGTTTAAGTTATGAGTCACTAATTGCCGCTTACGTTAGTACAACTTAGCATTTGTTATTTTCTTTTATTCATCATAAGTTTGATTAAAGTATCAGAGTTTTCTAAATTACCATATAAGTGATTAATAATAAAAGAAAAACAATAGATCTGCAACACTTTACAGCTTCTCAACACCGATAGCAATCGATAATGTCGCAGACGAAGCGTCTCCACTGAAATTCATGAAGCAGAAAGTCTGGACTGAAATATCAGAGAAAACATAATAGAAGTTGACCTGACATTTGAAATTATCCACACTATGAAAGTCGTTACATCTCGAACGCAAAATATAATTATCAAATAACTTTATTTTTGTTGTCTGCGTTCCGAATAAAATATGTATATGATAGCAAATTTGTGATGTCACCACTGTTTTTGTATGTATCAACATCTCAGTTTATCTCAACGGATTTACTGTTGCACATAAGAACGCAGGCAGGGCTGTTAAATATCGCCAGTTTATGAAAATTTGCAAGCAGCTAACACATGTGTATATTATGTTATTAATGAAAGCAAACATTTTTTCTGCTTATATATATTCGTAATCAAAACAAATCTCTGCCGCAGAGTGTATCCGGCGACCTAGTCAACCGCGAGTGCCTTATCGCAGAACTGAAATCCGTCGCTAAGCCCCTGACCGAGAGCTGTGCCCCAGAGGTCTCTTCTAAAGTAGAAGCGGCCGTTGCAGAGGCGGTGACTGCATGGTCCGAAACCTGCACCAACTTACGTGAACTCTGCTCCAAGTATCAACACGCCGCCGACCTTTGGAAACAGTATCGCGATACCACCAACCTTGTCCGAGAATGGCTTGACACAAACATGGAAACAGTAAATAATCTAGAACCTGAAGAAGCCATCAAAGTAGTCAGTGTAAGTAAATCATTTCTAACAGTTACACTAAATGTATACAGCACTTGTCATCAACTGAGAAAACAGAGGGTAACGTATAAATTAACTTCAAGTTCACATTATTATCAAACCTTAGCTGAACGAAGTCGAAACCATTTTCTTAATTTCTTAAATTAAAATATAGTTTATTTTTGTATACGTAACGCAATATATCACTATTTTGTAACAATATTGGTGGTATGAGGGTGTCGATTATACCCACATGGAAACATCAAAATTAGTAAATTGTACATTAAAGTCGTAACTATTGAATAGTTGTTGTAAAATAAATTAAATTACTATAGTGATGACGTATCCAAATTTCTCCCATTTAAATAACTGTTGAATTGCTTCAATTTATGGCAAGTGTTAAACTCAATTTAAATCTGATTAGGCATACAAGAAGTTCACTTATTTTTAATATCGAATCAACCTTATTTTTTTGTTAAAAATATTACCAGTAGAATGATTTGTGGTTCTACAATAAAAATAAATTAACTTCTTGTTCCAACATCTGAAGACTGTCCCAAAACTAATTCGCAATGCTGTATATGGTATACACTCATGTCGTTTTTAAAGTGCCTTCTGTCTACAGTTATTTTACCTTTACACGCAAATTTTTTTTATCTGAAATGTAAATGGTTTGTCTATAAAGTTCGTAACCAAAGTTCTTACAAAATTATAAAGATATTCAGGCCTACGATGTATCAACATTGGTATTAAGGATAACAATGCTGTTATCTGTGTAACTGCTCTTGCTGTCGAATATTGACATGATATATCGTCATAACATAACTTTTGATGGTGTTATTTTATTTTATGTCATATGATATGCCCTTATTTGAACGACATTAAACCACCGATGCGTCATACTAGAAACTATCAATGCATTTAAAAGAGGTGTTATCAAAGTGCAGTTAAGATAATACAACTGTTGAATGTTATCTTAACACCTATGATACATATAATTAGTATAGTATTTGGATACATCAATTTAATTTAACTTGGAGGCCGTTCCCCATAATTAAATTGGCTTCTGGTTGGAACTGCGTCAGGACTGCTTCTGCTGCCGTCGTTTCGTTCTCCATTACAGAAGAACTTCCACAGAGCTTCTGCTGCTACTGGTGGTGTTGCTACTATTTCTCGTTAGTCGATGAGACTGAGTGTCGTGGTATTTATAGTGGTCGGTGGAGGCAGTGGATCGGAAGAGAAGAGGGTTCTGATAGGCCAAAGGCCCAGCCCTTCTCTTCAAACTGAACTGAACCACGTAACAAAAGTCCTACTCAACAACAACTACAACAAACACGACTTCCAAAGATCCATCCCAATTCCACCACGCCCTAAACCTGATGCACCACCAGTCGCTACAGCTTACCTACCTTACATCCACACCATAACGGACCGAATTGGCAAATTTCTCAAACAACAGCATATCAAATCCATTTACTTACCCATGGCAAAACTTTCAGACTATCTACCCTCCACAAAAGATCACATCCCCTTACAATCCGAAGGTGTGTATCAAATTCCATGTTCCTGAGGGCGTGTATACAACGGTGAAACAAAACGTTCTGTTAGCACTCGTGTTTCTGAACATGAAGGCTGTACTAGACTACTCCAAACAACTGGCTCAAACTGACACAAACCTTTAAGCCCGCTCATCTCATTTTTTCAACCGTAAAATCCGTGAATCTATAGAAATCTTCAAGCACCCCAATAACCTGAATCGTGATACTGGCTTTTACGTTCACAATACCTGAAAACTTCTCATTGGCGAACCGTCACGCCCCAAACAGACCAATTCCCGTTCACCGTTCCAATCCACTGCCTCCAGCGATAACTACAAATACCACGACTAGTCTCATCGACTAACGAGAAGTACCAGCCACACCACTCGCAGCAGCAGCAGGCCTGAAGAAGTTCTTCTGCAATGGAGAACGAAACGTCGGCAGTAGAAACAGTTGTGACGCGGTTCCAACCTGAAACCAATTCAATTACATCAATTCACTTGTCACTTTGCTAATACATTTTTACATTTGTCGTTTATCTCCTTCTGATAGATCGTTTAACAACTTCATTATTATTTTTTAATGTTCTTCAACCCCCTTAGTGTTGATCCAGACTCACTGGTTTAGAAATGGTGTTTGGATACTACTGTTCTGCTTCATAGCAGATTGTCGATAAATCCTCTTTAACAGTTTATGAATTTCGGTGCCATTCCATCAAATTTTTACATCACGCACAAGAAACCCATATGTGTATATGCCTCGATGAAAATACATCTGAAAGTGAAAAGATCTTGCGTTACGCAAATTCTTTTTGGACATGCCACGTATATCTAGAAATCTGCAGAGCATTTTCGTCTCAGCATTAACCAATAAAACATTGTACATAAAACTAGAGAGTGGATTTCTAGCCTTTATTACTTTTCGTGAAAGATAACAACAGCATAATCTATAACTAATTAAAAATTTGGTAATATTTGACGCATAGTTTCTTATACTGATGTAAAAGAAAGAATAAGAAAAACCATAGAAATTACACCAAGTGATTTATTAATTTTTTTTTTTAAGTCTTGCCATGAAATTTGGATGGCATGTCTCCGCTTTACTGTAAAATAACCACAACGAGTGCGATGATTTTCTCAATTAAGCTAAGACATGACTCAGTATCATTAAGTAGACTCTGTGTACTACGGGTGGTGGTTAAAATGCTACTGTATTTATTATTTTGAGTGAAACTAAGCACACTTTAACATGTGTTACAGAAAAAAAAATATTAAGTCATCGAAGAAATGACCTCACAATGAATCACTTGAAACTAAATTTGATTATTTATTATTCCATTAAAGAAGAATAAACATTAATCATGTTATTCAAAAAAATGTATGAGTTTGATTTAAAAAAAAAAATTAGTTGAGTTGAGTCAGTTGATTAATTTTTGCTATTTTATTTTTGCGTGACCTTTGTCTTATTTTTAAAGCTTTTCTTGTTAAAATAAAATCCATGATTTTTAAATCGATTTTATATTTGTGCAGATTTATTCCATTTCTTCAAAACAATGCTCATTAAGACCAGATAAAGGGAACATAAGACAGATTATATTAATTATCCTTGATATTCATTTAATTAATGTCACTATTAAATAAAATTGAAAACAAAACATAACGTGATATTATTTTAAGTTCCATCAGAGCGGCCTAAATTAAACATGAGAAATGAGGACGCGTCCTTAAAAACACGTATTTATTTATAAACCTAAACATTCGAATTTTCAAATATAAATAAAATCGTGCGAAAATCAAAGGACTAACAGAAGAAGCATCAATGTAACAAGAAAATTATTTCGATAAGAAGAACAATAGAAAGTTGCAATGAAATACAAAATTAAATCAACACAGCAGAAGATAGCTTCCTTAATCGACGGTTTAATTCCATTAAAATAAATAAATAAAAAGGAATTAAAACAAATAATAACGTAATAGGAAGAATTAAATGAATGTCAAACAAAAGAATATCGACGGACTATTAAATAAAACAAATAAGTAACCACCATATAGTTTGTTTCAATTTTCTATTTTTTTTTTTATTGAAACAATTCAAGTTTTCTTTTCTGTTAATTTTTATATTTTTAAACATTCTGTGAGGAATCGTCGACCTTTTGTTTGTTTTGACGTCGTATCGAATCTAGTTGTTTTTTTTTTCTTTTGTTAAATTAAATTTTAAAGTTGCATTTGGGGTGTCCTTTTATTATTATTTTTTACCAGTCTTTGATTGTCAAAAGTTTTTCATTCGTAAATCTTGTCCTTTTGTCCATTTGAGTTTTTAAATATTTTATTTATTTTTTATTTTCTCACATTCCCGTCATCTAATCGTCGACTTTCTTTTGTTTTTACAATCTTGTTCTTCGCATTTCAGTTGTTCGTGTTTCATTAAAACTTTTTTGCAGTTTTTTCTTTTGTTTGTTTTTTATTTGCATATGTTGTTTCTCATTCATCTTGTTCTTATTATTTCAGTACTTTTCGTTTTGTTTCTATTCACTGTTTTCTCTTTGAGTTTCATTTAAAAGAGAAAACTAAAGAAAGCATCAATGCAATAAGGACGTTAACGCGATGGGAAAAACAAAGAAAAACCTCAAACAAACTGCAGTGAAATACAAAATCGAAAACAAAGGAATACCCCGACGAAAATTAATTCTATCAAAAAATATAAAGAGTGTGAAACAAACAACGTACCAAAACGAACAATAAAACGAACGAAAAACAAAATAATATCGACGACTTTCCGGCGGGTAATTCATCATATCTCGCCTTCATTTGTTTCAGTTTGTTTCTTTTGTTTGGTTTAACGACTTTTTACAACTTACTCTTGTCTTACTCGTCAAAGTATTTGATGGTTGACACCCGGTATAAGAACAAAAAATGGAAAACTTCGAAATTCAACATTGTATCAAAATTTTTGAATGCATTCGGGACTATTAAGAAAATTAAATTAACACCAAAATGAGTAACAATCTCGAGTAAATGCCTCTAAAAATAAAAATGTCTAAGACGTATACACCTTGCGAATCGCTGCAAACTTGGTTCTGTAGGAAGAGGGACGGATTAAACGACGATTTCGTGTCATTTCTTGCTCTGGTTTTGTTTATTTATATGAGGAGCTTGTTCTGTGCAGATATAACGACTACATGGTCAATTCGTTGTTTCCTTAAACGTCTCTTAAAATTTCTATTATTTTATTTTTTTTTATTGAAATTCCTTCAAGCTTTCTTTGCGATAAATTAATTTTCATTTTATACTGGCATCTAGTAAAATTTATTTTTTACTTTCATGTTAATCTTCTTTATTTTCTCACATTCCCGTCATCTAATCGTCGACTTTCTTTTGTTTTTACAATCTTGTTCTTCGCATTTCAATTGTTCGTGTTTCATTAAGACTTTTGCAGTTTTTTCTTTTGTTTTTTTTTCTTCGTATCTGTTGTTTCTCATTCATCTTGTTCTTCTTGTTTCAGTACTTTTCGTTTTGTTTCTGTTCACTGGTTTATTATTTTTTTTTTTGTAATGCTTTCTTTTTGTTTCCTGTTGTTTCCTGTTGTTTTCTGTTTGAGTTGCATTTGAAAGAAAAGTTATACATCAAAATTATGTCTGCTTCAACGGAACACCCTGTTTCGGAATTATTCATTCGGAAACTTCCCCTGATAGAGCGAATTTCAATCGCTCTCACTTCTTTTGTTTTTCAAACAAGAAGAAAATGTTATGGGCAAGAAATGTAGATATTAATTTGTAGTTTTGTAATACTTTTATGGAAAAACAATCGAGCATCGCGTTATGAAGTTATACATCAAAATTATGTCTGCTTCAACGGAACATCCTGTATATTATTACATTTTTTAATTCTACAGCGAATTCTAGTTCGACGTGATGGATCGCATGATAGGTCTGATGTGAATAGTTTCTGAGTTATTCATTCGGAAACTTCTCCTGATACAGCGAATTTCAATCGCTCTCACTTCTTTTGTTTTTCAAACAAGAAGAAAATGTTATGGGCAAGAAATGTATATATTAATTTGTAGTTTTGTAATACTTTTATGGAAAAACAATCGAGCATCGCGTTATGAAGTTATAAATCAAAATTATGTCTGCTTCAACGGAACAGCCTGTATATTATTACATTTTCGAATTCTACAGCGAATTCTAGTTCGACGTGATGGATCGCATGATAGGTCTGATGTGAATAGTTTCTGAGTTATTCATTCGGAAACTTCTCCTGATACAGCGAATTTCAATCGCTCTCACTTCTTTTGTTTTTCAAACAAGAAGAAAATGTTATGGGGAAGAAATGTAGATATTAATTTGTAGTTTTGTAATACTTTTATGGAAAAACAATCGAGCATCGCGTTATGAAGTTATACATCAAAATTATGTCTGCTTCAACGGAACATTCTGTATATTATTACATTTTCGAATTCTATAGCGAATTCTAGTCCGAGGTGATGGGTCGCATGGCGGGTCTAATGTGAACGGTTTACGAATTATTCACTCCGGGAACTTCCCCTGCAAGAGCGGATTTCTTTTCTTCTCACTTCTTTTGTTTCTCAAATTAGAAGATAATATTTAAGGCAAAAAATACAGACATCGATATGTAGTTTCGTGAAAAGACAGTCGAGCATAGCATTATCAAGATGTATATCAAATTTGCGTATTTTTCATCGAACACCCTATATATTATAACATTTTTGAATTATACGTCCAATTCTAGTCCGAGGTGATGCGTCGCATGATGGGTCCAATGTGAATGGTTTTCGAGTTATTCGTTCGAGAACACCCCCAGCGAGAACGAATTTCTTTCTTTCTTTCTTTCTCACTTCCATTGTTTTTCAAATTAGAAGAAAATCTTTAGGGCAAAAATAATAGGCGTCTGTGTATAGTTTTATAATCCGCTTATAAAGAAACAATCGAGCATCGAATTATTGAATTATACAACAAAGTTTTGTTTTTTTTTTAATGTAATGCCCTGATTTTTTTGAATTCTACGTTGAATTCTAGTCTGACCTGATGGGTCGCATGATGGGTCTAATGTGAACGGTTTTCGACTTATTCATTCCGGAAACGTTTTCAGCAACAGCGAGTTTCTTCCGCTCTCCCCTCTTTTGTTTTTTGAATTAGAAAAAAATATTTGAGATAAGAAATATAGACGTTAATGTATTGTTTCCTAAAACGTTCACGTAAAAACAATAGAGCATCGCGTTATGAAGTTATACATCAAAGTTATGTATTTTTTAATGGAACATCCTGTATATTATTACGTTTTTGAATTCTACGTTGAATTCTAGTCTGATCTGATGGGTCGCATGATGGGTCTAGTGTCAACGGTTTTCGACTTATTCACTCCGGAAACGTCTCCAGCAACTTTCTTCCACTGTCCCTTCTTTTGTTTTTTGAATTAGAAGAAAATATTTAAGATAAGAAATATAGACAAAAGTGTATTGTTTCCTAAAACGTTAATGCGATGGAAAAAACAAAAAAAAAATCAAACAAACTACAAACAAAATTAATTCGATCAAAAAATAAACAAACTACATACCAAAACGAAGAATAAAACGAACGAAAAACAAAATAATATCGACGACTTTCCGGCGGGTAATTCGTCATATCTCGCCTTCATTTGTTTCAGTTTTCTTCTGTTTGGTTCTTTAGTGATTTTTTACAACTTTCCCTTGTCTTATCCGTCAAAGTATTTTATGGTTGACCTGAGGTGGGACACCCGGTATATGAACAAAAATTGGAAAATTTCGAAATTCAAATATTGTATCAAAGTTTTTAAGTACGCTCGGGGTTATTAAGAAAATTAAATTAACCTTAAAATGAGTAACAATGTCGAGGAAATGCCTCTAAACGTAACGTATACAGCTTGCGAATCGCTGCTAAGGCCACGGTTTCGTGTCATTTCTTGCTCTGTTACTCTGGTTTTGTTTATTTATACGAGGAGCTTGTTCTGTGCAGATGTAATGACTACATGGTTAATTCGTTGTTTCCTTAAACGTCTCTTAAAATTTATATTATTTTGTTTCCTTAAATACATACAGCGTGTTTCCAAAATAAGTGCAGAAATTTAAACCTGTAATACATCACCATAAATAGGAACGATTGAACTTACATGTCCTTAAGAAAAGTTTTACACATTTCGAGGAAATCGTAGTTGAAAATCAAGCAAGAATTAATCGTACGTCTATTTCTTTGAGGTAGGGCAAGAAAAGGAATTTTTATTGCAATCGAGCAATGACCTTTGCCGAAATCGGGAGGCCAATAAAAGCATTTTTTCCTTCACGTCGCAACAAGTTGTGTCACAGCTAGGCGAAAGAATTTGCTTCATTTTTTTATGATTATGAAACATAATTTATTGCTCCGTATCCTTTGGGATCAACAGTTTAGTTTGTGAAAAGTGGTTGAACGAGTTAAAGCTAAAATGGCGTCATTCACGAACGGCGAGAGAACAGATATGCTACTCACATTTACGCGATTACGGAACGTTTCGACTGCAAGGTGTAAACCTAGGACGTAACCGTGATGCAGCTATTCTGGAACTGGAACCAGAAATTTTGGATGTTGTTGCGGAAAATCCGGGAATAAGTGTACATCGCTTGGCAGCCAGAATGGGCGTTTCAACTCAGGTTATTTGGAGGACGTTACATGAACAGGGTTTGCATCCCTACAAAAATTGCACCTGGAAGATTCCGAACGTCGGCGTACCTTTTGCGTGTGGTTACTGTAGTGTATGCCGCCCCTATAAACACATTAAATGAATTGATAGTGAGAATTCACAACGCCGCCGACAGTATTCGCGCTAATCCTGACATGCTAATACGAATACAAGAATCGTTTCTTCGCCGAGCTCGCTTGTGTGTCGCTAATGATGGACGCCACTTCGAACAATTGTTATAAACATTTCTAAATGCCGATAGTGAACGTGATCCTCCACACAGATGATATTTGGTGAGTGTGCTTTGCGTACTAGTCATTCCCTCCCTGCAATCAGCGAAGCAGGTTCCGTAAGTTTTTTTGTTATTTCATGAGCGCCGAATAAGGGACGGATATAGGAATTTTTTTAAATTTTTTCGTGTTTGTGCTGTCAGGGCGCTGTGGTTAAAATTTCTGCACTTATTTTGGAAACAACCTGTATAAGCATTTAATACTCGCATTGAGCATTGTTCGTGTACGATCGGATAATCGCACGCTGACCTTAGCAGCCATTCGCAATCTGTATATAAAAACGGCCCTGGGGTAATATATGTTTAACAAATAAGGAGCATAGTTAGAGTAAGTAAATAGTACGTTTGTGGCATGCTTATTGCTTAATTATAAATTAAATAAATTAGGAAGTTGCCGAAATTAAACGGTTCAAAAATGAACACCCACTTCCACTCAAGTGGCATAACTGAAACCGCTTCGTCCGTCCGTGTGTGTGATTGCCACTATCGTCTACACACACACGCACACGCATAAACATTGTGCGTATTATAACTCGAACATTTACAGAAATAGAGAAAACGTGCGCGCACGTTTTTATTCCAGGCCGACGATGCATTCTTCGCGTTCAGATTACATAGTTGCAGCGCAGCATCCCTTCGAAGTATAGATCGGTGCTCACCCCAAGGATTCACGTCGTGCGCCATCCACCCTACTTTCACGAAATCCTCCGCACATTTCGACTTCAGTATTCGCCGGTTCGTTAGCATGCCGCGTGTGCGGTTATTTTTAGTTTTCGAGTGCGAATTTTATAAATAGTTGACGACTTCCTACTTTTGAACGTGTGCGGCCGCTCGTTTGTGTTTTATTCGAATTTTAAAAACGGAAATGTAATCATTACTGACGTGGTCGGTCGTCTCGTCTCGTGGTCCCGAAAATAAAACCAAATGTGTACGCCCGGCGAAATCAAGGTTTGCTTTTTCTTTTTCCTTTTTCTCGAAGTTTTTCACTTCAAAATTACAATTAATTTCGCCCCTTCCCTCTCTTCGGTATTATAATTAAATGTGCACGGTTTTATAATTTAAATTCGCCGCATAAATGTTAAAATTGTTATTATTGCAGGACACGCGAAGCTGACTTCGTTTATCTCTGCATATTTCATTTAGAGTTTTATATATTTTTTTTTAAATAAACATCTTTGCCCCTACTTTTTTTGGTCTTAATTACGAAACTTGATTTCCAAAATTAGAAAGTGTAACCGTGCATTATACTCGTGTCATTCAGAATAGGAACTGCATTGTATTACACGTAACATGTTTATTTTACTTTATCATTATGTTAACATGACAAGCGACCACAACTGAGGTTTCCCGGAAGCTATACAGTTGCAGCAATATTGTTATTGCTCAAATATAAATTTCAATGGCACGAAGGAATTATGCTTCATTATAATCTGGTGCTAATTATATTAACCGTACACTTTTTTTTTAGTGTCAAGTATGTTTGGAAATTTTCATTCATAAGGCAACGACAATCACTTTTAAAAAATTGCTAAAAGACAGCTCAATTTTTATATTTTAAAAAAATAAAACAACTAAATAATAAGGACAACCAAAAATTGCACTTTCCTGACCCTGACCTGCTGACCTGCAACAAGGATCTACCTATAGGACGAAGGGGACGTAAACCCCCGTGAAAATTTCAAAAATAAGTTCCAACTCCCTGTATATGAAAGTTTAGATTTTCATTAATTGCCAACGAAATGTTTTTGTATTAGCAAGTTTGTGACTTTCTGACTTCGCAGTTATTGCTTCTATTTTTGTCACTATTTTTTAATGACACCGACAAAGCTGCATATCTTTATTGAATTACAGATTACAGCCAAAATTGTTAATCATCAAGAAATGAAGGTAAATCGATAGAGTTGCAAAAATTTGCACATTTCTTAATTTATCTTGATGGTAAACATCTCCTTCTCAGCTATAATTTATTTCTTATTATTTATTTCATTCAAATTTACTAAAACTTAATAAACGAAACACTCAATAGTGAATTATTTTTACTTTATTTTATTAAAATCCTTTATTTAAAAACGTTGTTATGAAAGTTATGTACAGAGGGTGTTAATAGAAAGCGTCACAAACCTTGAGGGGGGAGAGGGTGGTATGACCCAAAATATGCAGAAAAGTCTTAACGAACATGGGTCCACAAATGGACGGTTTCGAAGATGGGGAACATTTTACAGAGTCTCAACGACTAACGCGAAGCAGCAACAAGACCAACAGCAGCAGCATCACCACCAGCAGCAGCCCTGAGGAAGTTCTTCTGCAACGAAGAACGAAACGTCGGCAGTAGAGAAATCCGAGACACGCGGTTCCAACCGGAAGCCAAGAATTCAACAATGGACGACGGCCGCGGAAGCCTTCAAGTTAAATTATTTTACATATATTTTTTTTAAATTTATTTACAACCAAACAAACTAACAATATTTATGAACAAACAACAATTGCACAAAAAGTCAAACGAGATGTTCAAAATGTCTTCCTCCATTCCAGAGCAGCCACGACATCTCTGCCACAAGGGGCTTCTCATTTGACTCTTTGCAATTGTTGTTTGCTTATAAATTTTGTTGGTTTGCTTGTTTCTACATAAATTTACAAAAAAAATTGTATAATGTAAAATGTCTCCTAACTCTGAAACCGTCCATCTACGTTCCTTAATACTTTTCTGCATATTTTGGGTCATACTACCCCGCCTCCCTCAAGGTTTGTGAATTTTTTTTAACACCCTCAACGTACATAGATATTAAATAAGTTTTTAAAAAATATTAACATACAGGGTTATGACTAAAAGGCTACTATGGCGATCTCCTAAACTCTAGGAGACACAGAGACAGTTAAATTACAAACAAATTGCGCGATATCTAGAAGATTAGAACATTCCTAGTTGACAATTACACCTCACAATAGCATTTCTGTTGCATCCAATGTCATTCAGGACTTTGAACAAAGTATTGGCTCTCATCGAAGAAATACAATCAGTTTCTTGCAACAGCTCTAGTTTTTGAAATATCGAGCAAAGATAGTTTTGTGAAAAAAGGAAATTTAACATTTTACTGAGTAAATTTAAAAAGATAAAAATTTTCTTTCATAAGATTGGCGAGCGTAAACAGTCTTTTGAGAACTCCTTTGAAGATTCCAACAATAGCCAGCCATCATATGAGCATCCCAACGGCCTTGATAGCGTTCTTCCATAGTCCGAAAGTCCTGATGGAACCTTTCTCTCTGTTCCTCGCTTAAATTTTCAGGAAAACGGCCCAGATGACTATGGAGGAAATGAACCTTCATGCTGATGGTAGTTAGTTAACATGTCTTCAACCAGCTGGGAATTATTTTCTGCCTTATTATTTCCGAGAAAGTTATTGATCACTGAAGCAAAGGAATTCCAAGCGTTTTTCTCAACATTGTTCATAGAAGTTGTAAAATCCGAATCTTTTAATCTGATCTGTAGACCATCAAAGATACCAGCTTTCGGCTTCTCAGAACTTAAACTTGGAAATTTCCTTGAAATATATTTGAAACATTCCCCATTTTTATTCAAAGCCTTGACATATTGTTTCATTAATCCTACCTTGATATGGAGGGAAGGTAATATAAAGCGATCTCTTGCTCCTAACGGAACGTTAACAACATTATGCTTAAGAGGAATCAAAGCTTCTCTTACACGCCAGTCTTTACAAGGCCAATGTTCATTCTTAGCCCTACTATCCCATAAGCAGATAAAACAGGGATATTTTGTGCATCCACTTTGTTGAACCAAAAGTAAGTTGACCATTTTCAAGTCAACACATATCAACCATTTATGTTCTTCGTACTTAATTTTGTTCAGGACCAAGGAAATAGTAGGGATATTGTTCCTTCACTTTGGTGGAATGCGAAATGGGCAAAGAACCAAGCTTGTTACCCTTATTTAGAAGAACGCGCTTGGAAGAATCTATAAAAAGGCGACAGTCGTTAGGATCGTACTTTCCTAAACCCATTGCAGTTATCAGGCCTCGAATATCACTGCAAAATATGAAATCATCCTCTTCAGAAAAAAAGGAAGTAAATATTTTTCTCTAGTGCGGTAATATGAAACTTTTGTGTCACTTGTCTACAGATTTCTCCGTTTCAATCGTGAAGCTAGTAATTCAGACGCACTTTTTGACAGATTAAGGTCTCTTACTAAGTCATTAAGCTCGTCTTGGTTGAATGGTTTTGGTGAATTTAGGGAATCTTCCGGATCGAAGTCACCATTTTCATTTTCAAGTGACTCTATGTCCTGACTATAATCCTCGTCTTCTAGTCTCTTGGGAGTTGATGGTAGAAGTACGGAATTTTTATTTATATTTAGAGCTAGTCTTGACACTGATGATCCGTTAGGATAGGTCCACTGTAAACGATTTTTCCGATTCATACTACCAACATTCGCAACACAAAAATAGCAATCGTCATGGTGGTTAGACGGTTCACACCATATCATGGGCGTAAGGAATTTAAAAAAGCTTCCTTTTTTAGTTGCCCATAAGCTCAAAGATTCAACACAAATTTTACATACTAAATGAGGGCACCAGGTCTTGTTTTGTGTCTCTAGAGGAAATCCAAAGTACTCAAAATAAATTCCTTTTACAAACTGCGACATCTTGAATCAGGGTAGACCACAGTGTTTTCAACACTGTTAAATGTAATTTAATACGCCATTTTTTGAACAGCCTGTATACATTACTAAAACAAACTCTGTTTCCTGTTGCATACGTTAGAAACACTGAATTCCTTAACGAGAACAATCACGATTTTATTACGTAACGGACAACGTATTAAATGACTTACAAAAAAGGCATGCACCGTTTTGGACGGTACCAAATTAACTTACTCATAATTGCAATAGATTACTCATCAATACCACACAGTACTTAACGTCATTATTGCATTGCAGAAGTTAGAAAGTTTGAAAAATCAGCAATTCAATCGCATTTCGTTTAATTACAAATTACGGTGTGGTTACATAACAGAAATTTCGGAAGTTTTAATTCAAGAAATGAAACTTGCATCGTAATTTACGCGTTGAATACCTATTACTTTTAGGAACACGCAAAAATCATCTTCTAATTTCACACTGAGTAGAAAGTCCATTGTTATCGAATCCATTCTCTTGCCACTCTTCAATCCTTTTACCCGTTATGATTATCACAAATACGGGGATAAAGTTTTAATAGAAATATAATGAAGGTGACGACGCCAAGATTTTACTTCCATTTTGAACCAAAAGTTGTATTATACCGGGTGTTTCAGCGATGAGTCGAAAGAAAAAAAAGTTTAAAACTTGGACGGTTATTAATTTCATCGGAGGTAAATATTCTAAAAAAAAATTAATGAAGAAATATACAGGGTGATCAACGCCGTACCTATTCAATAGTTCGTCAAGAAATATTTACGAAAATATTATTTTTTATGTTCGAGGAGCAATTGTTTAGAACCTGGATTGCGAGAAAACAAAAGACGCGTCGAGTGAAATTGAAAAGAAAAGACAAGTTGTACAAGAAACAAAAGAATACGAAACGCATAACAATTGAAATTAACATTAGAAAGGAAAAAAATACCGAATGCGAACAACAAAAGACAAATTGTTGAGGAAACAAAAATAAGATTTTTAATGTTCGACGAATAATCGTTTTCTTAGAACCTGGAATGCGAGAAACAATACAAACAATTGATTGATCGTTGAGAGAAATGAAAAAAAAGGAAAGTAGAAACAATCGGCCATTGTTCAAAAAAAAAAAACAAAGGCGAAACGTCGATTTTGTTGAAATTATTACGCAATTCAAGAGGGAAAAAGTTGGAGCACGAAAAACGAAAGACATTCGATGGGTTAATTAGCAATTAGTTTAAATTTACAGAAAAAAAAATTAATCTTATTTAACGCTTTCGAAAAACGAAAAGACAAAAACAAAACGCAATTGATGAGCTCGAGTCAAAGAAGAAAAAAAAAACAAAAGTGTTCACAACGTCGATCGGCTAAAACTAAATTTAGGAAGAAAATCGCCAAAGGTTAAAAGGTAGTGGTTTAAAAGCAAATAAAATTTTTCGAAAAAAAAGAGAAAAACAAAAGATGATTAACAAAAATAAGAAACAAACAGATGACGACTTTCATTAGCGTCTTGACTCGATAAAAATATAGTGATCGATGCATTCGAGACAAAAAAAATTAAAAAAAAAAACATCCAAACGCTGATCTGACGAAACTTCAAAAAATCATTAACATCTTCGACTCATTAAAAGTTGATGTTAATAATAATAATAAATAATAACAATAATAGTAGAACAAAAGGTGATCGATGAATAGAGTACAAGAAATCTGAAAGATAAAAACAAAAGACAAAAGTCTTTTCATCATCGAAAAAACAAAAGAATCAGACATGTCAGTTTGCTAATGTTCACCAAAAAAAAAAAACATTTATTAAAGATTCCTGAAGAGGAGAAACGAAAATTCGAAAGCTTGAAAAACGATCGTCGGTTGTTATTTAATTTTTCAAATATTAAGTTCTTTTTCTTGTAAATTTCCAGAAGTAAATTTCCAGCAGTTTTTTGTTTTTCAGAGTATACCGATTGTCAATTTTAAAAATGAAAAAACAAATGACAATCGTTAAACTTTGAGAAAACAAAAAGACTGCGGAATTTTTTTCCTAGAAATTTGCAAGAAAAAATAACCCTAGAAAGTTATTACTGTCTCCGATTTTTGAAAAACTGTGTTAGGATATATAAAAAAAACAAAAGAAGAAATTAATTATTATCGACGAAATCGGAAAATAATCAGAAAAATCCGATTTTGAATTGAAAAAGAAGTTAGAGTATGAAAAACAAAACAAAAGACGACTAATGACAAGGTTCTAAATAAATGAAAAGAGTACAATTTATTATTAATAACAATAATAATATATAATAAATTATTTTAACGGACACTTAAAATTCGCACTGTCGCTCTACGTTTCACTATCGATTGATAGTCACCTGCCCCCAGAATCTTTTTTCGAAAATGTAAAGTATTAGTGGAAAGTTTCGAAAAAAAAAACTATTGACAAAACGGCGATGTCATTATCTTTCAAGGTCAACCAGAAGTAGGTGCAACAGAACCACGTACAGTAAAACTCCGACAATCTGGACTCCCAATAATCCAGATTTCCCAGTAAACCGGATCATACATTTCGCGGTTCGTTACATTCTTCTTCCTGTAATCACTTATAAAACAGGGAATCCCCTGATCGTCAACAAGTAACATGGCGCCGAATTCCAACACTTTGAAGGATGCCATTTTATAAATTGTTAATATTTTTTCTGCGTATCATTTACCAGTTTCTAAAAAACCGGATTTTTCATTAATACAAATTACCCAGCATGAATTGCTCCGGATTACTAGAACTTTACTGTATTGTGATTAAAATTACAGATTGTGGTGCCATTATGCGCATTTCAATTTTTTTCTTGAATACTGTGCGTGTTAGGTATTAAAAAAATTGTTCAAATAAAATTGTTTATTTTTAAAAATTCTATTCAATTGTTTCCATTTGATATTTTAAACTTGACCTGCTTCCGATTGACCTTGAAAGATGATTATATCGCCGTGATATGCGCCATATACGAGGGTAAAGCTGAATTTATTAATAAGAAAATCTAGTAGGCCATGAAAAGCAAAACGTACAGTGTTATTTAGAGCAATTCTTTATTCTTTTATTAGAACCCAAGTTACTAATTTTTTAAAGTTATATTACAAGTAAAAAAATGGAATTAACCGGAGAGTAGTTTCACCTGATTTAGCAATATGCGACTTTTGGCTATTTTTTTGGACTTAAAAGGAATTTGCGGGGTACAAGGTTTTCGTTAGAGGAAGAGATTGATGCCGCAGTTCACGTTTGTTTTGAAGGTATTCTGAAAGATGATTTGTTGGGAGCTTTTGAACAGTACAAAGAAAGAAAGGTCAAGTGTGTCATTGCTGAAGGGAATTAGTTTGAACATATTTAATATAAAATTCAGCTTGACCCTCGTATACGTAAAAATATACAGATTTATAGTAATTTGAAAATTATTCAAACTTTTTAGCGTCGAACAAACAATAACTTAATTTGAAACCAAAATTATTTTCTTAAAACCAAGAGTATTAAAAAAAATCCTTCTGTAATTCAAAGTATTCAGGTTATACAGAGTGTTCCGTATCGTTATGTTCAAATTTTGGGAGCATAAAATAGGCTCAATTCTAAAAATAAAAAACACAAAAGTGGTAGGTCGATCTTTATTTGTTCTGAAGTTACAGGCATTTGAAAATATAAATAACAAATAATCAGACTTCTAAACCAAATAAAAACATAATGAATGACACTTTCGAATGATATTTTCAAAATGCCCTCCTCCCTGCTGAATACAAGCTTGTGCTCGTATGCCGATGGATGAGTGACATTTCTGATTATTTGTTGTTTATACTTTCAAATGATTGTATCTTCAGAACAAATAAAGATCGACCTACCACTTTTGTGTTTTTTAGTTTTAGAATTGAGTCTATTTTGTGCTCCCAAAATTTGAACATAACGATACGAAACACCCTGTATACAGGAACGCATTATCGTTGACGTAGGCCCCAGGCAAGTTTTTATGAATGTTTTTTATATCGAATTATTAATAACTTTAAAATAAAATAAATAAATATTAATGAAGATGTGCCTTTTATAAGCTTCACGGTCCATTTAAAAAAAACCTCTTGGGGAAGTGCATTCCAGTCATCTACAAGATGTTACGCAAGCTATATTTAGCACAAACGTACTTATGTGTTTCTTGCACTGATTGTTTACAGTATAATTCAAAAGAACTGTTTATTTTAAACGCTCCTGAACGCAACAACTACATAAATACAACTGCACCGTGTTCTGAACACTTCCTGAAAACAGAACTCGTTACTTGATTGTAATGCTATTTGCAGCATTAACGTCTATTTCCGTGCCAGTTTCTGAAAGCATTCCCTTAAAAACTCAACTCAAAAATCCCAACTGACGTTTCTTATTTCCTAGAGCGAATTATTTCGGAAGCTTTGCAAATTAAAAATAATCAATCCGAAGAATGAAAGTGATTAAACGTTGATTGCGTTGCGTGCCAACGCTATTTCGAATTCAATATCGGGTATTGTTGTTACCAATCCAATTTCATAGACCCGTGCAGTGTTCAAGGTTAATGGGGCAAAAGTTTAAATGCAATTATTGGTTTGGATTTTTCGTTTTCAAAGTTGAAGCGATTGCACTTTTTTTTGCTACAAATGAGAAGTCTCAGGAGAAAGTTTCATTTATAGAAAGGGGAATGGGGGGAGTAGAATGTGTTAATTATGAAATCGTAGGAGTGACGTAATTACCAAAATCATAACTTCGGCGTTGCCGCAGGCTATTTCTGTGTCTCTTGTATTTACTTAAAAATTCTTGAATGTGAAACTTAAACAAGCATCCCGCCACTGCTCATGTTCCTAAATAATTCGTCGCTGTTTGTTTTTCCTTTTACAATGCAAATAATTATATGTTACTAAAATGTACAGTTTATAATGCGTGACAAGCAACAGATTGCTTGATTAAATAAACACAGACACAAAACTTTTTTCGTGGATTTAATTTTGGAGTTTCAAATGAATATGCGTTGGATGGTAAACAAGTCTTATTTTACACGTTTCCTCCTGAAGGTGTTGTAATAGACTACTCCCATTACTGTTGCCCATTTTGACTTCCCCATTATCCTTTGCACATTTTTGAAATTGCTTTACTGTGCTCGACATAGCTTCTGTTCGTGCCTTGCTCCTTTTCTCTTCTTCTAAATTTTGTACGTTCTGTGAAATGTCATCATCCGCCATCCTTTCCATTGGCTCTTCCCGACGCCATACCCATACAGAAGCAAAATTAGTTTGACCTCAGTGGCCAATTCCCCTCGTTACACATTTCTCTTGAGGTAGAAAAGAAGAATTAGGAAGAAATTGTCTGAAGTCACTCGAAACTAGTTCAAGGTCTATGCCAAAGCAGTTTTTAGTCTGACTAAAGAAAGTTACTAATGCGTATAATCAAAATGACACCAAACCGTTTTTATGTTGGTATTTTTAAATTTGCTTAACAGGTCTGTGAAGAAACTTTGGCAGCCCATACGAACAGACTGGCAGAACTTCGCCAATTAGTATCTGGTATAGCATCAGCCGTGGGCCTGGACGAAAACGCATTATTTGGGGGAGAAGTGGAGGCACTTGGTCGTCGCCTTCAAGATGTACGCGAATCCCTTACGACGCTCGCTGACGTCGCCGAAGCTCGAGCCAAAACACGCATCGATACAAAGAATGGACTCAACAATACCAGGACATACCTCGATAGTGTGCAAAAGGTAAGCAAATCTCATTTCCCGAAATAGGCGTTGAAAATTCGATCGATGCAAACAGCAGCTGTGTTATTCTTTCTAGAAGTTAAATGAACTAGAGAGTGCAGAAACTGAAGAAAAACTACAAGCCCTGCGCGATCACCTTCTGGCTCTATCGAAAGCCAAAGGCCAAATACAAACCCTAAACGACAAAACTGCTGAGGTTTCCGAATCAATCCACACAGAAACATCAGTGATCGAAGTGTTACAACTCTGGCAACAAGTTTTCAGGGAAACCTTCCAACAATACCACCGCTTAAGTATAAGACTAGTTAAAAACGAAGACAGCCTAGCAGCCCTTAAATTATGGGAGGAATACCTGATTAACGTGCAGCAGTTCTTAGCGGGATCGATACCCGATGACTACCACAGCTTATCGGAACATCAGCACCTGTGCGAGATTCACCAGAACCTGTTGACCACCCAGCAGAACGTTCTTCTACCCGCGGAGAAATCGAAGTTAATCGAAATGACCGTCATGGAGCAATTTAATTCTCTGACGAACTTCCACAATGAGACGCTCGCTAAGATAATTGAAAGGCACAACAACGTAAGCGATAGATTAAACGCTTGGGATAAATACCGACAGGATCAAAGTAAATTACTGGTTTGGTTGAAAGACATGGAGAAAGAGCGAGACCGACTTCAGTTGCGCTACGTCCACCTTCGGAGAGTCCCGAAAGTGTTACAACGCATCCAGAACCTATTAAATAAAATACCAATAGGAGAAGACAGCACAGAACAATTAGAGAAACAACAGAAGGTGTTGCTTCAGTTTTGCGACAGCGCTCTTGCAACGTCCATTCGAATGGAACACGCGGCTATAGTCCAAAGGATATCCAACTTGCAAGCCGGTTTAGACACGTGGAAGCAATACCTCCAGAGGATCGAAGACCTGCACCTGGATTATGAAGAACAACTTCGGAAAGTGCAAACCTATTTCGATAATGTCCAAGACATCATTACCAACAACGCTCAAGAAACAACCAAATCGAATTCGGCCGTTAGTAACAGGCTGGAGAACCTACAAAGAACCAGGCATCGCTTGAACGCAACGACAAAAGATTTAGAGCAAATGGGAGTGACGCAGGAGAAATTAAAAGAATGCGTCAGCCACGCTGACATCAAAACAATTAATCAGAGGATGTGGCTGTTATGGCACCAACAAGGTGAACTGGATCATCAGTTGGCCGTTTTGTGTCACCAGTTCGAAGAAAGGCTGGGATTGAGGACTATGTTCGAAGCGAGGCAATCGAGGTTCATCACTTGGACGAACGAAATCGAAAATCGTCTAGACCAGCACAGCGAATCAGGCCTCTTGAGCATCAAAGACCCCGAGGAATTGCTGCGGAAACTAGACACCGAATTCAACGCCGAGATGTCACTCAAAGAAGGCGAATACAATTGGTTGGTGCAAATAGGGGATAACCTAGTGGCCAACTGTGGAGACGAGTACAGCGATGTCGTGGCCAAACAGAACATGCAGGCCAGGGTAAACCAAGTGAGAGAAAGGTGGCAATGGTTGGAAACCATCGGAAAAACCCGAGTCAATAAAATCAAAGACATGATGCTGACGATGTCGCAGCTGGAGTTACGAATTGCGGAAATAAGAGCGTGGTTGAGCCAAATAGAAATGCAACTATCATCACCGATTGTCTTCAAAGACACATCCAAAGACACAATAGACAAAAAGCTTCAAGACCACGACAAATTAAAGAAGGCGATAGAAAAAGAGAGCGGAAACATCGGGGAAGTGCTTAACCTCTGCGCGCTATTATTGAACGACGCCGACGTTTGGAAGGCGCATTTCACGACGGATTACATAACACTGGCTGTTCAAAACATTGAGAAACGTTGGAAAAATGTCTGCGCCATATCAGCGGAAAGGAAGCGAAAGCTCTTGTTTTCTTGGCAACTGCTGCAGGAGCTGTTGAAGTATTGCGAACAAGATCATTGGATCGCCGAACAGGAAGTCAAAATCAAACAGCTTGATAGGCCTGTACTTAAAGACCAAATCCCTGATGTGATTCACAAAATCGAAAATGTAAATAAAGAAATTGAAGCTCGTGGCCCCACCTTTGAAATACTCGAACAGTCATACGCAAAACTGCTACAGACTAGTGATTTGGATCCTGAAAATATACTTGATTTGACCAGTAAACCCAAATTTATTATCCTCCGATGGCTTTCCTTAAAAACGAAACCACCACAGTTACTGGAGAAATTCAGGAAAGAAGCGTCGTTGTACAAAGACTTCATAACCGCTCACAGCAAATCTATTATCGGTTTATCGAAACTAGACGCACAGCTAATTGACTTACAATTGGGAAGTACCGACAGGCAACAGTTGAAGGACGCTTTAAAACAACTCAAGGTTATTGAAAAAGATTTCAATACTCTTAATCCAACGTTGGAGGACGCGGATAAACTCGCTCTGCTAGTCATGGAAACGAGCCAGGAAAGCGACATCAACAAATTGCAGGAAATGGTCGATGAGTATCAGCTACTCTGGAAGAACATCCAGCAAAAAATTAGCAAGATGAAGGCAGAACTGGCGCATCAAAAGGAGATTTCCAAGCGTGAAGTCGACGAATCCGTGCAAGTCGAAACCTTGGCATTCGAACAAGACTCCGCCATTCAAGTTGATACTCTACCGTTACTCGAACGGATGACTTCCATAAGTGCGAAAGACGCGTTCATCATGGAGCTGGTTTCGGCCCTCAATGAAGGCAGTGATAACGTAAATGACTTGAAGGATACGGTCTTGAGGGATATCCCCGATCAAGATTCGCCAGAACTTAACACCATCGGTCGTCGAATTGGAAAACTAATCGCTGCTTGCCAATCATCAATCGAATTGATAACTCACTTGCACACCATGCTGGTTAACGAATGCCAGGCTAGTGATGAGGAGGCTAAGACTGAAGAAGTAGAATTTTTGGTTCACGCGTTTAATTCGCTCGTTGAAAGTGCCAGGAAAAGGGAAGATGAAATACGAGAACTTAGGTAAGTGTGCTGAAAAAAAAATCACCTAAAGTATAACATACATAATTTATTCCCGGTTTTTGAAACAATCTTATGATCTATGTAGCCTATTGAGAGATAACTTTATGTATAAACTTCGTACGTTGCTGCGTATACATACACACATCACATATACTTTATCTGCAGATAAAGTTTTGAGAAATTGTTTTTAATGAATTTATCTCTTACAGAAATTTATTGATTGTTTCAGAAACATTGCAGCGCATTTGTTAAATAAATGTTTTGTCTTAGGTCATTTTGTATTCGTGTTGCTTTTAAATTTTATTCAGGTTCTCTTGTTTATAAGTAAAAATATATAAATTGTTAATTGTTAGTAGTAATTATCACGAAAGATACTATTTTATACGTAGACACATTTCTTATTCCAGTTTGTTTTAAGTTTTAATTGAAACATACAATGTATCAACAACATCGAAATACAATTTGCAATAATTATAATTTAATTAAAGTTATTATTTTGCAGTGGAGCAAACAAAATTATTGTTGCACGTTATAGGGTGTCCCTTTTCTGCTAAACTTAACAATTCACCTTGTGGTTGCACTGCAATTCATTGCATCTATCACTTCTTTAACGCTTATATGCTTCACATTTAACGTTTTAAACTCTTAATTACTTAATTAACTTAAGTCTAGAGATGTTTTTATTGGTTCTGCCTTATTTTCGAACTTTCATTTCAATCACACATCATAGTATCAAGTTATACGTAAGATAAAAGCTTTGAAATACATTGTATATATTATACAGGGCATTTAAAAAATATGTCCGGATATTTTACCCAGGTGTAGACAACAACAATAAAAACACAAAAGTCTTTATAAACGTAGGTCCGCAAGTCAACCGTTTACGAGATCTTTTGAGTTTTTTAAATAACGTGTGTTCTGAGAGTGATTTGAAACGCAATTGGTTTCATTTTTACGGTGATTGACGGTTGACAGGAAGGAAGAACAACTTTACTTCAATGATTTAATTTAATTTATTTCTTAGTTCCGGGCTGTAACACGATAACAAGTTTCAACGCATTTTTTTTTATTTTATACAGGCTGATTCAAAATAAGTGTCCGACCCGTTAATCACAGGTAATACATGAAAAAATAAATCAAAAAAAACTATAGTCATGGGGGGTCTGTTATGCGTAATTTTTGAGATAAAATTAGTTGAAGATTCAGATGGAAATTGTTTAGTGTCCACTGGAATAGCTGTATTTCACCACGAAAGCAATAATCTCTCGCAAAAATAAAACGAAACACGTGCGTTCACCCTGCACTTAAACTAAAAACGTTTAGCATTGACATTATTTATGCGGAAAGAATGTATAACGGGCAATTCATTTATTGCGGACATCGAACTTGTGGTGCAGACGGAAGAAATGAATCACATTTCTCACGACATACGTAGGGGTACGATTATGATTTTGTTATTAGTTCGTGTTAGTGCGCGAAAAGTTCGCTTAATTTGTATTGGCAATTGATGGAAATTTATTGAAATCAGTGCCCGAACTGCTCGGGATTGTTGAGCAGTTCAGTTTGGAAATCTGTGGATCGGGCGCGGTGGGCCAGTAGCTTGGCCTCCCCGCTCGCCCGATATGAATCCCTTAGACTTTTATTTGTGGGGCCACACGAAAAGTTTGGTTTATAAAGACCCCATTAACACGGTTGAGGAACTTCACAAACGCATTTTTGGCGCATCATTCATCAATCGTGCGACTAATATCATGCAACAAGAAGGGGGTCATATCGAGCATCTGTTATAAAAACCGTAAGTTTAAGTTCATACACACCGTCACTTTAATATTAGTATAAAAATTACAAAAAACTTAACCTTAACTTTTATATAATAATTATATTATAATTAATTAATAATTATAATAAATTTGCAGTCAAAATAGTTCATTCATTTTCACTACGCATTTATTGCTACAGTTGCTGACTATGCCAATAAAATTTATCATCGTTATAAAAAGATGTCTCGGGGGGGGGGGGTTCTTACGTAATTTTATAATCGCCGCACGTATCACATTCTAATAGTCATCAGTGGTATTTAAACAGTTTCGATTTAAGATTCGCAAGAGGTTTATTTTTCAAATGCCTCCGATAAATTTATTTCTTTCACTATCGTACTTACATGACCTTAGTAAGTACGCCCCTAACGGGTCGGACACTAATTTCGAATCAGCCTGTAGATAGTTTGTCTGTTTTCCACGGCCGCCTTGGACGATTATTAGTTTTAAATGAGACCTGAACCTCAAAAAATATCGCACCATTTAGAATTACAGTAGGAGAAGACATTTTTCGTTTTATAAAATTTAATTAAAAAAAAAGCGGAAATAAACTTTTGTGTTATTGCACTTGTAAATTAATCTATAATCTGTCGAGGCCCAAAAGTTAATTAATTCGGTCATTATTATTCAATTAAAAAAAGATGTCGGAAGAAAATGAATTATAAATACAAGGTGAGTCACAGTTCTGTATTTTTGAAATAAACTTTTGTGTTATTGCACTTGTAAATTAATCTATAATCTGTCGAGGCCCAAAAGTTAATTAATTCGGTCATTATTATTCAATTTAAAAAAAAAGATGTCGGAACAAAAAGAATTATAAATACAGGGTGAGTCACGGTTCTGTATTTTTGAAATAATTTTTTTTTATTTTGGAAGATAAAGAGCAAGAAGTCTTTAAGAAAAGTTGCATTGAACATTAAGGGCTACAATTCTTCTATGGCGATCTTCAATTGTTTCCAAGCGTCCTCGCCTTCTTCAGTTTTTTTTTTTTTAATAACATGGTGTATTTTTCGTGGCGGTTTAATTTATCTGTGTAAAAATACTCAGATAGGCCATAATTTCACGCAAGTTGCTAGCATATTCGAATTGACTTCCGGTTGGAACCGCGTCACGACTGCTTCTATTGCCGACGTTTCGTTCTCTATTGCGACTTCCTCGGGGCTGCTGCTGCTGCTGGTGGTGTTCTCGTTAGTCGAAGCCAATTGAATTATGGACAACGGCTGCGGAAGCCTTCAAGTTTAATTGCTAGCATATTTATACTTTTTTTTAACAAGTGATCATTAGCTCTAATACGAACGTTATTTGTTAGAAGCGCAGAATATGCCTATTCAAATCCATCATAAAAAAATACACCATGATATTAAAAAAAATAGAAGAGGTTTGGCCGCTTTGAAACAATTGAATATCAAATTGTTTTTTTTTAAACACCAAGATTAGTTCGAATTGACTGTATCTGGGAAACGGTTGATCTTCGAACCTAGTTTATTAGGACTTTTGTGATTGTACTGACGAGATCTATAACTGGGTAGAATATCCGAATGTATTTTTTAAACATCCTGTATATACATGGCAGGTAATAGGTGAATTTAATTACGTGGTGATATTTTCTTTGAATAATCTTAGTAATTGATACTTTTTTTTGATAATTTTTCTTGTAATCTCGCATAATATTTACTTGTTTTATTTATTATTCATCCAAGTATGTTTTTCAAATTAATATTTGCCCTTCGGAATCACGTAAAGAATTGCGCATAGTTAATCTTCCAATTTCCAAACACCCTGTATAGATTGTGTATCTTCCAAATTAAAAAAAATAGAAGCGATTTGCAAGATTATTTTATTTCTCGCTCTGAGCTTTCTTTTATAAAACTCTATGAAATTATGGTCATTTTAAATTTGACAAATCAGTATTTTATAATTTAAACACTAGTTTTGGAAATATGTAATAAAAAATGATCTCTTACTACAATCAGTTTATACATAATACGTATTTCGGTAACGACGCTACCACCTTCAGTACACAGACACACTAACTCACAAATTAAAAGATTTCATGAAGTGCTTTTAACTTGTGAGTGTGTGTGCGTATTGAAGATGGCAACGTAGTACACACACGCGCGCGCCCTCACAAGTTAAAAGATTTCCTCAAGTGTTTTTAACTTGAGAGCATGTGTGTACTGAAGATGTCAGCGTAGTCTATATTACGTATTTCGATAAATACGCTACCATCTTCAATATACCCACACACTCACAAGTTAAAAGATTTCATGAAGTGCTTTTAACTTCCGAGTTTGTTTACTGATGATGGCAACGTAGTTGCCAAAATACGTAATATAAACTAATTGGGATAAGAGGTCATTTTTTTAATTCACGCAATTAAACAATTTTATAATTTTTGGCATTGAAGGCAACTTTTTTTTAAGGTTTTCTTTTTAATCCGTCTCCAATAAGAGAGAGTTTTATTTTTAATTCACAATGCCATGCATTACTCTGTATTCACAATCTCAAGTTTTCAACAACGAAAATGAGAATTTCTTATTGCAAAGTGAAAGAAACTGCACAATTTAAAACCAGGTTATTTTCAAAAATCCTGATCCCATAAATAAACGAAACTGACGTAAAATAAAACAAAAGACGATCGACAAATAAATAAAGGATATTTACAAAATTTGAAGAAAAAAGTTAAAAAAAAATTCTCATCGAATAAACCAAACTGGCTCGATTTTCTGTAATTAAGATGCGTATATTTTAAGACATTTCACAATTGTGCGATTTTTGACGTAAAACAAAACAAAAGACGATCGTTAGATGAAGAAAATTTATCAAATTAAAGAAAAATAACATCAAAATAAAAAAGATTCTCATTAAAACTCGTTCGACTTTCTATAATTAAGATGTATCGAGTGTTCAACAAAATCGTACGTTGAGTCAGCCTTGGAAACAAAAATACGTATCACAGGTGCAAGAACCGTCAAAATATCAAATTTAGGTTATGCGAAGGGATTGAATTCACACAATTTATTCTAATATAGTCCTTTTGCTTTGGCCACTTCCACTAACAAATGGCACATATTCGTCGAACGTCCACATACGAACATTTTGAGGTTATTCAAATTTTTTGACATACGAAAAATGAATACGCAAGCTACGACATACGATTTTTTTCCAAAGCAAAGTTGAGGTTTTTTTGTTGTTGTTGTTGAACACCTGTTATTTTAAGACGTTTAACAATTGTGCAATTTTTGACGTGAAACAAAACAAAAGACGATCGAGAAATAAAGAAAATTGATCAAATTAAAGAGAAATAAAAAAGATTCTCATTAAAACCAGTTCGACTTTCTATAATAATTAAGATATATCGAGTGCTCAAACAAAATCGTACCTCGAATCAGCCTCGGAAACAAGAGTACGTATCGTAGATTGAACTGTACAGGTGCTGTGATTATTGCAAGTACTGTCAGAATATAAAAATTAGGTTATGCGAAGGGATTCAATTCGGACAATTTATTCTAATATATTCTTTTAAGAACGAGTATATTACAAAACATCCTTTTGCATTGGCCACTTCCATTAGCGAATGGCACATAATCGTTTAACGTCCACATACGAACATTTTGAGGTTATTCAAATTTTTTGACGTATGAAAAATGAATACGCAAGCTACGACATACGATTTTTTCCAAGGCAAACTCGAAGTTTTTTTTTTTTCAATTGAACACTTGTTATTTTAAGACATTTGACAATTATGCAACTTTTGACGTAAAATAAAACAAAAGACGATCGAGAAAGTCATGATTTTATTAAAATTTGTTGAGTTATCAATAAAATATGCACAACATTTAATAATATCAACAAAAAAAATGAAGTTTTAAAAATTTTGTTACGAGTCGGTTCTGATTGTAGTGGATTCCTCGATCCTCTGCACAGCTGTTTCGGCTCTATTTGAGGTCTCGTCAGCAGAAGTGTAGCTCGAGAATTCCATTGCAAATCTGTCCTAGTTATTCGCAAATGCGATGTAATATTAATGAGAAGTTTAGATCGCGATGTCCTGCGATGCAACGGAATTCTTGAGCTACGCTTCTGCTGATGATGCTCGAGGAATCCACTGCAATTAAAACCGACTTGCAACAACATTTTTAAAACTCTCATTATCAATTTGTCAATCCTAATGCAAAAGTAGGTCAAAAAGCGATCGCAGGGTCACGATCTAAACGTTTTTTTTTTTTTTAATTTAAATCAGTGATTTCGGATTTTTTTTATTTAAAACAATGATTTAAATTTTTTTTAAATCGTGGATTTTATCAACACTGTTTAAGATAAATCATTTAATAGCTATTCGCACAAAACACTTTAAGCTCAACTTAACTCAACCGTCACTTAGGATATGACTTACATTATGCTTTGTAACGTAACAATGTCACATTATAAACACCACCTAAATTTAAGCTCAATTTAAGTATTTGGTGTAAATAACCACATGAGATTAATTACATTAATTCTATTTAATCTTGGAGTATCTCCTTATTAAAAGTGTTTATATGGTACTGTAGTAATTAGTCGGTATTGGTTGTCCTTCCCTTAAGAATCAGGGTCGATTTATAGATTGTAATAGCCAGAAGTGGAGAAAGCATAAAGAATTGAGTCGTATTTAAAAAATATTCGCATGAGATCAAGGTATAGTTGACCATGTACCCATAAGTAGTAAAAGAACTTTTGCGAACGAATCCGGCACAGTTGCGCACCTACACATTTGAGGACCTACAACATTTCCAGATCTTTTTTTTACAAAAAAAAACACATTTTCTTTTTATGAATAAAAAAAATTCTTGGATGGTGCAGAAAGTATTACAAGGAACGTTCGAAAACACTTTTGTGTTCTGATTCTTGAAATTAATCTCTGAGCGACTCATAGTGCACGAGTTTGCAAGTGCATTTCATCTAACAAATTCTAAATGCATTTAAATTTAGGTCCGCAAAAAATGTGTCGAGAGCGCAAATGTGTTGGGGCACAAATGTGTTGGGGCGCAACTGTCCCGACACATTTTAAAACGACCTCTGATATTGATACTGCCTATGACTATAGCAATTTATAGATCCACCCTAATTATTCTTGCTACTAAGGTGACAGTATGTTCTAATATGCTTTTGCTTTCTTTCTGCAGGCCTATAAATTGTGACGCGTATGTGTTTTTATGTAACCAGTAAGTTGCTTTTATCCTATGTCATATTTAACAACCATAGCTATCATCACTGGGAATTTATGTACTATAGTTACTATCTAAAAAAAAAAAAAAAGAAACGCAGTAGATAGCCAGAATTTTTTCTTATAGCAAACTAAGAATCACAATGGTACATAAATTCCTTGCAGCTGCACAATTAAAAGAGCTGGAATTATTATTCCTTGTGTTTTCAGTGAGGCTGGCAGATTACTTTGCCCAATTTGCACGCAACGCAACTGGACCCAGCTGGAGCACGACCTTTGGCGATTGGAAAAGTGGTTGCAAGCAGCTGAAGGCGTTCAGAGTACGCAACATTCCCCCCCATCGAACATTGAGAAGTTAGAGGATGTTATACAAGACCATAAGCAATTCTTACTGAATCTGGACAGTCACAGAAGTATTTTGAGGTCATTGAATATTGTCGGTGCCCATTTGGCGGATCACACGGATGACACATCCAAAGCTACCGAAATTACTAAGAGGCTGGAGGAAGATAACAGAAGGTGGAATGCAATTTGTCAGAATGCCACTTCATGGGAAATATTATTGCAAAAAGCTTTACTTGATGTAAGTATTTTTTTATTTCTGAAACTTTAATAACCAGATAGAGGAAATTAATAGTCTGACTACTGAATCGTCGAAACGCTACCCCCACGTGGTCCGCTGTAACGAGGTTTGCGTTACAGCGGACCAGGTGCGGACACATAATGAACCTAGCCCCAGCTCTTCGTCGAGTTAGCAGGCCGACTATGCGGGCTTTCGTCATCCCATAAAATTTCCGCTATCTGCTAATAACACTTGTGAATGTTCCACATTATTTTTTTATTACAAACATTAGCGATGTAAGAGCCAAGTTGAAAACTGTATTTGTTTGTTTATTAATTTTTGTCTCATCTATTTCAGAATCATCAATTCGACACACTCGTTTCCGAACTGTGTGCTTGGTTGGTGAAAACTGAAAAGAAAATCAAAGGCTGTGAACCGGTTGATCTGAGCAGTGATAACGAAACGTTAGAATCCAAATATCAAAGATTCAAGGAATTAAGGAATGAACTGGAACGATGCGAGCCACGCGTAATAAGCCTACACGAGGCTGCGAAAGCCCTATTCAAAGACAAGGAAGGCCCGGAAAAATCCAAAGTGATCTACACACGGTTATCGGAATTACGGTTAAAACTACAGTCACTAATAAAACTCACCGGAATTTACATATTGAAATTGGGAGCGGTGCTAGACAAAGATCCGAACGATATCAGCAGCCCTATTTCTTCGCCTTCAAGTTTTGGTACCTCATTACAAACAATGAGCTACGACGTAAGTTTAATTAACCGATGCATTATCTTATAAAAAAAAAACAATTCGTAGTAAGTCTATACTAGTAAAGTATCGTTGTAGAGTTCATGCCTTGCTGTGGCTGTTATTAAGATGTTAGTTGTAATGTATACGTTTATAGGTACCAACTGTAGGTATATTTTTCTAAATAACTTATTCTACTTGCACTCGACCTAGATAGCTTTTCTTTAATACGATCGTTTCAATTGTGAATGTCTTAGTTTTGTTTAGTACTTTTGTTTTGTGTACCTTTTTTTTAAATTTACAAACAAAACAAAAACACTTTTGTGGTTTGAATTATGAGAGCACAATTTCACCTTTGTTTGCGTTTGGACAGCTTCAGGACCAAGCCAGCGCAACACCAGGGCCTGCCTCCACACAAGGCGAAAATATCACGTAAATATTGTTTTTATTTATTTATTTGTTCGTACACCTGTAGCTTACTATTTTCATTCGCTTTCTTAGTTTATTATGCCTTAATTTTAACACTATTTGACTATACGTGTCTTAAAATAAAATGTCTCGAATGCAGAACTTCATGTCCTTACAATAATAGCCGATTCTTTTACACGGTCATAAATGTATAGGTGTCCCAGGTATCAAAATGGCACAAAAACGTTGTTAAATCACACCAAATTATTAATAACTAGGGGTCGGATACGAGAGAGCGATGACTAATCAATTACGAGCATCCTGCTTTTAAAATCGTCAGAGAAAATTGCAATTCTTTGATTAGTAACTTAGTGATACTGAAGTATGGTACATCACAACTTTAAAATCATATTCATAATGAAAAGAGGTTTACTTTCTGCTTGATGGCGCAAGAATATTCAATTGGGACATTCCCTGTTTTCCCCCATACCCTTCATGTTAGGATGCTATGACGTAGATGTAAAGAGTTTCTAATTTTATCTGTAAATCCAACGCAGGTGGGTGGTAATTTATAATCGAAAGTAACGTCGATTAAACGCTGTTAAACAAAAACTTAAAAACTAATTTTATGAAAAAAATTTCGTAAGCATAGTACTCGTCGGCTTCTTTGCTGCCTTTCGAGCATAAAATTCTACGCAAATAGGTGTACAGTAACCCGTAAAGCGTACGTATAGCCAGCCAATTAAATATTGGTAGGCAATTACATTACATTAATATTACAGACCATTTATGTTAACTCTCGGCTCTTCGCTCTCTCATGTCCGGCCACTAGTAATCGCTTTTCAGACTAGGAAAATAATTTTTCTGGGATAATTCAGCGTAATGCATCATTTTCTATTGTTTTATTATAAAGCAGAATGAACTAACAAATGTTAAATACTTTTCTTGCACTTTTTAAAAGAAAGAAGAAAAAAATTACTTATTTAAAATAATCATACGTAAGGATAAGGAGGGTTTCATGGAGAAGCTAATTCTTATAAAATTGGTTTCTCAGACGTTTAAACTTGAGTTTGTATTCTGCACAATATAATAACAATCCATATTTTAAAGAAATATTGAAAGTACATGTACAGTGGCGAACATGGAAAACGGGACACCATCTTTCCCTTGATTGTATCCCGCTTCAAATGACGTTACTTGCCCTACGATTTAAATTATAATAGCTGCTTTCGTTCAAACCAATCACAGAATCGATGATTAGCTGAACAGAATCATATGATTACCTAATACTGATCAAATCATGCATAAGTTGTGATTATGAAAATTGCAATCACGATCGCTTAATCGAAGGTGGAGGAGAAAATAATCGTAGAGAACAAACACGCAGAATTGTGATCATGATTACATGATCAGTAATCACGAGTATAAACGAAAGCACCTAATGTAATAATAATCAAAAATCTAACAACTTCAGTAAACTGTGCTTTAATAAATGTTTAAAAAATAAATATATTTAACAACATAGACATCTTTAACAAACCGGCTGTCGATGTTACTCCAACCAGTGCATGGCATTAATCCAATAAAATTTCAATTAATTAATTAATTGATTAAAAAATAATATAATAATGTGCAGGCCCGGTTTATTCACTTTTAATTTACTTTGTCTTGCGATTTATTGTCACAGTAGCAATTGGTACTGTAGGAGATGGGCATTTTGACAAAAGGGGGGCATAAAAAGAAAGATCGAAAGAGGAAGTTCAAAAGACAAAAATTGTAAATCTCTCACTTCGGACAAAATTCTTAAGACAAGATCTGTTCTGGTTATCCACTCTTTTTACCCAAAATTTTGACAAACCAAAAAAATTCCCTTGTTTGAACGTGTCTGGAATAGTGTTGTAAAAATACCGTATTTTTAAATATTTCATACAGCATTAAGTGTATTATACCGTATTTTTTCGTAAAATACCGTATTTTATAGTGAAATACCGTATTTCATCGTAAAATACCGTATTTTATCGTAAAATACATGCAGGATTGTACGAATTATTTTAAAATACCGTATTTTTACAACACTTGTCTGGAATTAGTCTGTAGATAGCCGGGAACAGTCCTCGGGGCCCTTCCTAGATGGTATGAATTATGGCCCTTTGTCTTGCCGCACTCTACTTTAACTTCTGGATTGTTGAGACACAAGAATGATATCGATTAAAATCAAAACATAAATAAAACAAAATATCATATAAGATGACCAATTCAATAATGATAAATATAATTATAAACAAATAATAACACACGCGCGGAGAAGACTTGAGTTTTTTCTTTACAGAAAACCGATAGCAAACATTTAGGGTTGAATCAATTTAATATTTCACGAAAAAACAAACATAAAAAAAATAAATCAACGACGAGATCAACGCGGAAAATCTAAATTGTCAGGACTTTTGGAAATGAGCACACAAAAGGAACCGTCGCGAGGTCTTTTAAAACTTCCTTATCGCCCAAAACTTTCGAATTTTCCACACATTATCACTTGAGTCAGCTAAATTTGAATTTCTCTGCTCACGCGAGCTTCTAAGCTACGAGTCGTTTGCCACGAGAGGGCGGTCGAATCCTGTCTTTACCAATTTTTTCATAAATTGTCAAGACTTTTGGAAATGAGCACACAAAAGGAACTGCGCGAGGTCTTTTAAAAGTTCCTTATCGTCCAAAACTTTCGAGTGTTCCACACATTATCACTTGAGTCAGTTAAATTTGAATTTCTCTGCTTGCGCGAGCTTCTAAGCTACGAGTCGCTTGCCACAAGAGGGCGGTCGAATCTTGTTTTTACCAATTTTTTCATAAATTGTCAAGATTTTTGGAAAAGAGCACACAAAAGGAACTGTCGCGAGGTCTTTTAAAACTTCCTTATCGCCCAAAACTTTCGAATTTTCCACACATTATCACTTGAGTCAGCTAAATTTGAATTTCTCTGCTCATGCGAGCTTCTAAGCTACGAGTCGTTTGCCACGAGAGGGCGATCGAATCTTGTCTTTACCAATTTTTTCATAAATTGTCAAGACTTTTGGAAATAAGCACACAAAAGGAACTGTCGCGAGGTCTTTTAAAAGTTCCTTATCGCCCAAAACTTTCGAATTTTCCACACATTATCACTTGAGTCAGCTAAACTTGAATTTCTCTGCTCGCGCGAGTTTCTAAACTACGAGTCGCTTGCCACGAGAGGGCTGTCGAATCTTGTCTTTACCAATTTTTTCATAAATTGTCAAGACTTTTGGAAATGAGCACACAAAAGGAACCGTCGCGAGGTCTTTTAAAACTTCCTTATCGCCCAAAACTTTCGAATTTTCCACACATTATCACTTGAGTCAGCTAAACTTGAATTTCTCTGCTCGCGCGAGCTTCTAAACTACGAGTCGCTTGCCACGAGAGGGCGGTCGAATCCTCTCTTTACCAATTTTTTCATAAATTGTCGAGACTTTTGGAAATAAGCACACAAAAGGAACCGTCGCGAGGTCTTTTAAAACTTCCTTATCGCCCAAAACTTTCGAGTGTTCCACACATTATCACTTGAGTCAGCTAAACTTGAATTTCTCTGCTCGCGCGAGCTTCTAAACTACGAGTCGCTTGCCATGAGAGGGCGCTCGAATGTTGTTTTTACCAATTTTTTCGTAAATTGTCAAGACTTTTGGAAATAAGCACACAAAAGGAACCGTCGCGAGGTCTTTTAAAACTTCCTTATCGCCCAAAACTTTCGAATTTTCCACACATTTTCACTTGAGTCAGCTAAATTTGAATTTCTCTGCTCGCACGAGCTTCTAAGCGACAAGCTTGCCAGGAGAGGGCGGTCGAATCTTGCTTTTACCAATTTTTTCATGCCGCGCAGGCAAAGTACTGAGATTGTACTTCCTTTTGTTGATTCAGCAAGAGGTCAGTAAGTTGTTAAATTGACGGTTTTTCTCATGGTGCCGATGTGATAAGAAGAAAACTTAATGCGAGTAATCCTAAGCTCGTCCCTGCCCTAAAGCACGTTCTGAACTTATCTCTGCAACATGAGATTTTCCTTTCGGTTTAAACATAGCAACCTGCTAAGGGATAGTTTCCTGCGTTTTCAGTTCTTTACGTTAAATTTTCCTACAACATTTCCAAGTCCTTACAGTACTATGGGAATAAAATGAAGGTTACAGTTACTTGAAAATGAATAAATCAGGCCTTAATTAAAATTAAATTTAATCATTAATTAAATTAAATTTTTTTATGCCCCGCAAGCAAAGTACTAAGATTGTACCTCCCTCTGCTGATTCGGCAAGAGGTCAGTAAATCGCGGTTTTTCTCATGGCGCCGATGTGATAAGAACGAAAACTTTATCCGTGTAATCCTAAACTCGTCCCTGCCTTAAAGCACGTTCTGAACTTATCTCTGCAACATGAGATTTTCCTTTCGGTTTAAACATAGCAACCTGCTAAGGTATAGTTTCCTGCGTTTTCAGTTCTTTACGTTACATTTTCCTACAACATTTCCAAGTCCTTACAGTACTATGGGAATAAAGTGAAGGTTACAGTTACTTGAAAATGAATAAATCAGGCCTTAATTGAAATTTAATTTAATCATTAATTAAATTTAATCACAATCAACATCAATTGCTTAATTACAGATCACAATTAGCATCAGTTGCATTTTACAAATTAACTCTAATTGTAATTAAGTAGTTTAGTTGCAGATCACAATTAAATTTAGTTACATCTTATTTAATTGTTAATTGCAATTAAGTATTTTTAATGACAATTATTGAATTGTATCTAATAAAGCGCCATTTTAACAACTGATTGATTATAATTGTAAAGACTGGACAATTACAAGGACCCAACATTTACAACTAATTAATTAATACTTAATCGTTAATTACCGAAATAATTTAATTACGCCCAACTCTGAATAACAACTCTCTCTCCGTGTTGTTTAATTTAATTATTTTTTATATACAAACCAAACAAAAGTCAACAATACAATTTTTTTTTCAATGAAAGCTTCTTGAAGCCCTGAAATTAAAACAGTAATAATGTTCTGGTAAAAATCAAATTTCCCTCCACTTGACCCACAGCTTTTCCTACCGCCAATTTTCTGTCAACTAATCCATAGCTGGATGCACTATACAATTGCATATAAGTTGATTTTATATTTGACTTGACCCTGTTTGTAACAATCGCATAAATGTAATATAGTTTTCTGAAATTGAAAAGAATGACGTTGGGCATTTCCAAAACTTGGTCCGTTTTATATGGTCGTCACTATACATCCTTTTAAGTATAGCATTTTCGATTGGCTGCGCTAGAGCACTCTCAGAGTATCTCCATCCCTTATTGTTGCATGAGGTTAAAATAAAACAAGAATACTCTGAGAGTGTTCTACAGCAGGCAATCGAAATCGCTATGAACTACAGAGAATGCAAATAGGCAACCACGTGCCTAAAAGATTAATTTATAAAAATCGATTGATTTATTAAAATCAACCTATAACGAAGCACTCCTAATCTTTTAATTTCACAGTTACAAATTTGTCAAATTAATTTATAATAATTAGTTTTCGGGAGACTTTTAAATGTAAATCGAATAAAGTTAAAATTAAGGCCGTCCATTTCATATGTGTTTGTCTTGCCATTATCACGAATGATCAGTGATTCTTATAATTAACGAAAATCACTCAGTAATTATAAACTGTTTAAAAAATACCCAGGAAATTGAAATTTTTTAAATTTTAGTAATTGTTTGCATTTAATAACAATAATTAATGTTTCGTTTTAAAGTTAATTCAATTAAGAATTTAAAAATGTGTAAAGCAGGACTTTACAAGATTATTTTTACGTGGATACGTATTTCGACAGCTAAGTTGCCATCCTCAGTACACAAAACTTTCGTTGGAAATTTGTGTATTTCTTTGTGCGCTGAGAGTGACCGCTTAAGTGTTGAAATACGTATCCACGTAAAAATAATATTGTGGGTTGAAATACTTTAATTTTTAATTTAATTTGTTAAAGCCACAATCTCCTAAAACACATCTTTGTGTACCTACTAGTTTGGTAAGAGTTTTAATTATGAAGTAAAATTCGAGTAAATTTCTGAATTGGCAAATTAAACTAAACAATAAAAAAATTAAACTATAGAGTCAACCAGTAGGAGTCATCAATGACGAAATTGGAGACAACTTACAACTTGTACAGTTTGTATGAAATTCAAAAAATTAAGAAACACTGATCGAAACCTTAACAATTTTGAGTAGTTAAAGTTTAGAATAAAAATACTTAGGGCCGTTCTCATAGTAGGGTTTTAAATTTAAAGTTGGGTGCTCTTCGATTCTCTGCCGTGTAGAAAATTTGTAAAACTTGACGTTTCGATCATCTTGTCATGATCTTCTTCTTCAGTATGAAAAAGATCACGACAAGACGATCGAAACGTCAAGTTCTACAAACTTTCCACGTGGCAGAGAACCCGAGAACCGAAGAATCCTATTAGTAGTCCTATTATGAAAACTACCCTCAAAGCCATCCATTATCAAGTATCAAGTTAACATGTTTCATTTTAAAGTACAATAATGTTCTGCTTTTACTCCTTTCGTTATTTGTTTTTAAGTTTTCGACTTCCTCTTTTATTTAACTTCTCAAATAACAATTTGATTATAAATTTCATGTGATAAATTCACTTTATTAGTTACTTCAGAATATTATTGTACTTTTTTTTATAAAGACTATCAAATTATTTTATTAAAAAACATCATCTTTTACCTTTTTTCCAGTGGTGGTGGTACAGATGAAGATGAAAGTCCAACAGTATTAAGAAGAAGCTATCGTTTATTCGGTAGGGTATTACGAGCTTCTTTGCCTATCCAGGTGATCCTGTTACTTATGTTAGGCGTTGCCTCTTTAGTTCCTTCTTCCGAAGAAGATTATTCTTGTTCCTTAGTAAACTCGATTGCAAATAGTTTCACTCCGATATTACGATATCCTGACGGTCCTCCTCCTATTTAAAAAGAAAACGTCGCGTTTTGATTAGACTTTCTATTAGTTGTATATAACTATCCATTCCATTCGTTTTGCACAATTTTCGTAAACGGTTGTTCTTTTTTTAGAAAAAAAAAAAACGAATACAAGACTAGTACGCTTTGTTAAACACTATTAGACTTAAGTGCTTTCCGTTTGAGACAATTGAATACAGTTAAAAATCGATGTACCTTCAGCATAAAGAAACAGCTGATTGAATATGTTAAAAAGAGTCTATGAAGTTTATTATATAATAATAACTCCTAGTTTTAAGTTTTGTATTTTAAAGTCATCTATGTAACGAAAGCTTATCTGTATATTGAGAAAAGCACATGATTAAAGCTCATGTATATGTTATATTTTACTTATTAAAAGGTTTGTGATGTTTGCGAAAAAAATGTGCAGTTTTTCTAAGTAAGTGGAACGACTGAGAAGAGTTGTACATTTTTTTAAAACAATGTGATACTACCTTGATTTTTAATTTATTTTTGACATGATCTCTCCACATGTTGAAGGTTCGGTATATTTTGAGTACGTTTTTTACCGTAAAAATCGAGGTAGTTTTAAAAAGGTTGCCTTAAAAATTTTATTTTTATCTATTTACTCGGCTAGAAATGAATCCCCGATGCAATGATGAAATAAATTATATTTCATCCATGTGAGATTATTCATTGTACTTTATATTTGCTGTGCTTGAGTTATTTTTTTTTTGTTTACCTTTGTTCTGTTATTGTCATGAAATACGTGCATTTTAAGTCTGTTCTGTTATTATTAGTATATCGTGGTCATGGTGCTATATTTCTGTTAAATAGTATTTATACTTATTCCACTATAAAATTATTATTGCTTATAAAACACATATTTATAAACTATGGATTGTTTTTCTTTTGCTAGACATATATATTTGCGCTCGTGTATGTAAGTACACGAGTGTATCTTTATATTGCATATTACTTTAATAAAAACTGTTTTGTCGATTTTCTTTTTTTTATTTTTAACCTATCAGTAAAAAACTGCAAGCAACGCTGCAACCAGCACTCGACTGCGCAAACTTAAAATTAAAACAATTCTCCAATACAGGGTGAATGACAATTTCCGCTGAAGGAAAAAATCGCGTAAGACTATTGATGTCACAGATTACGAGGAAATGTGTAGAAAAACTATTCGTGTTAATTATAAATTTCCCCAAGAAAATAGGCATGTTTAGATTAAAACGCCAAATTCACAGCATGCGTCTGTCATAAACATTTTATGATGTTTACTCGGAGAAGCGTAAGAGAATGAATGTCACCGATTACGAGGAAATGTGTAGAAAAACTATTTGTGTTAATTATAAATTTCCCCAAAAAAATAGGCGTGTTTAGATTAAAACACCAAATTCATAGCGTACGTCTGTCATAAACATTTTATTATGTTTACTCGGAGAAGCGTAAGAGAATGAATGTCACAGATTACTAGGAAATGTGTAGAAAAACTATTTGTGTTAATTATAAATTTCCCCAAGAAAATAGGCATGTTTAGATTGAAACGCCAAATTCACAGCGTACGTCTGTCATAAACATTTTATGATGTTTATCGGAGAAGCGTAAGAGAATGAATGTCACAGATTACTAGGAAATGTGTAGAAAAACTATTTGTGTTATTATAAATTTCCCCAAGAAAATAGGCATGTTTAGATTGAAACGCCAAATTCACAGCGTACGTCTGTCATAAACACTTTATGATGTTTACTCGGAGAAGCGTAAGAGAATGAATGTCGCAGATTACTAGGAAATGTGTAGAAAAACTATTTGTGTTAATTATAAATTTCCCCAAGAAAATAGGCATGTTTAGATTAAAACTCCAAATTCACAGCATACGTCTGTCATAAACATTTTATGCTGTTTAGTCGGAGAAGCGTAAGAGAATGAATGTCACAGATTACGAGGAAATGTGTAGAAAAACTATTTGTGTTAATTATGAATTTCCCCAAGAAAATAGGCACGTTTAGATTAAAACGCCAAATTCACAGCATACGTCTGTCATAAACATTTTATGATGTTTACTCGGAGAAGCGTAAGAGAATGAATGTCACAGATTACAGTAGAAAAACTATTTGTGTTAATTATAAATTTCCCCAAGAAAATAGGCATGTTTAGATTAAAACGCCAAATTCACAGCATACGTCTGTCATAAACATTTTATGATATTTACTCGGAGAAGCGTAAGTGAATGGATGTCACAGATTACGAGGAAATGTGTAAAAAAACTATTCGTGTTAATTATAAATTTCCGCAAGAAAATAGGCATGTTTAGATTAAAACGCCAAATTCACAGCATACGTCTGTCATAAACATTTTATGATGTTTACTCGGAGAAGCGTAAGAGAATGAATGTCACAGATTACGAGGAAATTTGTAGAAAAACTATTTGTGTTAATTATAAATTTACCCAAGAAAATAGGCATGTTTAGATTAATACGCCAAATTCACAGCGTACGTCTGTCATAAACATTTTATGATGTTTACTCGGAGAAGCTTGTAAAACTTGACCCTGCGTAATAGACGTGTTAAGCTGCATGCAGACAGTATACCTCGTGATGTAACGCTTCGGCTCAATCCGAATGCTATCGATGCTCAGTGTGGACATAATACTATATGTATATTTTATATGAAATTTTTACGAAAGCTGACGAAATAATGTCAATGAGTTCGCTAAAAGCATGCAAAGGCGCCTTGAATTTGTTAAACTTCTAATAGATTTGTGTTAATGATTCATCACACACAAAACGAAATTATAATAATAAACAATCGAAACCGATTACCAACGTGTTTACCGATCATGATGTTTTAAATTCTGGTTGACAAATGTTCACGAAGGACACGTTTCTTGTGGAATTAAACTTTATTTTAAATGCAATTTAAATTAAAATGAAAGAAAAATACTAGGAATTCTTAGCAGGGAGGTTTGAATAGTTTTTCGTTTTAGCGATTTTTTTGTTTACTTGTCAAAGCTTGTAAGTATTTTCTAGTTCTTAATTCATGGCGTCGGGCGTAGACCTAAAAACGGAATTGACGTGAAATTCCGCTGGAAGCTCAAGTTCATGATGCCACGCCGCCTCTGTAGTTCTCATAAAACTATCAAGTAGTCAGTTTTATCTATCAAGTAGTTAGTTTTATGAGGTATTTCGTTCATCTGCTCCTCTATTCTCTACTCTACTAGTGGCGCATCGTCGTTTTGGAGCTAATTTTTGATTATTTCTCGAAAACTAAAGTACATAGAACTTTTTTTTAATTTTCCCATGCTCTCGGACCTCGCTTCTTATCGTGGTTATCCTTTGACGGAACAATTGTCATTCACCCTGTATACTAACTGTAGAATTATTTTATGCCGTTCTGCTCTTTTTGAACTCGCTAATCCTGTCGATAGGTAAAAAGCAAAAAAAGTTAACAAATAATCCATTTTCAACATACAAAGAAAATAGTTATTAAATTTACGAATAAATTTTGAAAAAAAAAAACTAAAAAAGTCATTAAAAATACATGAAGTTCAAAAAAAAACTGTAGCAAAAAGTCGTCGATTTTACAGCACAATTCAGTAGATGATAATAAATTTTTTTAAAAAGCTGAAAAATTGGTGATCAAACAAAAAAGAACAAAATAATAAAAATTAAAAATTAATTAAATTTTAAAAATCGGACAATTGATTTTACAACACAATCTAATAAATTGATATATATTTTTTAAGAGCGACGAGAAAGCAACTTAAATGAAAAATCGATTTTTTAAAAAAGCCAAAATAATAAAATTTAAAAAACAATAAAAACAAAAGACAATCGATTTTACAATACAATTTAAAAAAAAGAGAACTGGAAGGAAAGATGACAAAATAAAGAAAACAAATGAATAAAATTTAAAAAAATATACATAACATTTAAAAAAAAATAAAAATATTCTAAACTTGGAAAACTTTCGTATTCGTATTATACAGGATGCTCATTTTAAACCATGACCCTTGAAAGTTTTAGAAAAGGCAACCCATCAATCAAATAAAAAATAACTTCGTGTTTACAGTACTAAAAGCGCGGAAGTAGAATGGATTGCCTACTTTCAACTTTTAAGGTGCCACGGTTTAAAGTGGAGTGTACAGAGAGATCAAAATTGATTGTCCTGGTCCTACATTACTTTTCGTGAGCTTGATATCAATAATTATATCTATCACATGAAGGTTAGAACGAAAAGCAGTGCTGACTTGTGATGTGCAGGAAAATTATATTCAAATCTAACCTAATTAATAAAGATCATAATTATTGTTTAATTAGATTGCTATGACAATGAAATAAACCATTTTAGTAAATGAACGACAACGAACTGTTAACAAAATCTTAGGATATCTAGTAACTTCCCAAAATCTCGTTATGTTGCTAACTTCATTTTAATAATTGGAAATAAATATCGTTTTCAAGCTCGTGGCACACAGTGTAGGATCAGGACCTACCTATTTGTTATCATATGGTCATCATATGGTCCTCATGTATTTATGTAACTAAATTTTGACCGTGTCGATTTAGATTACTTAGGGTTACTTAGGATTAGGTTACCGCGAATTACGCAATGTTGCGATTCTTTCTTTTCATCACGAGGTGTATTCGAGGCCATGTTTACCTAAAGTTGAGAATTGACAACACCGGTTAATTTATCTGATTTGAACTGTCACAGTTTGTCTTATGTCGTAACCAAGGTTCGTATATTATTACAAACCTCATGTCATAAAATCATAATTAAATCTACCTAGTCGAACACGTTAGCCAACATAAGTTAAAATCACGGCCTACTACAATAAGAAATAGTAAAGAGATGGATGATAGATTTGTTAGTATACCGGTCATGATATTATTAAATTTTCTGAACTCATTAGAAGTTGTTTGAGATTTTAACTGAAAATCACCAGATCTAGTGTCAAAATAAGTCGTTAGATTGGCAACATTGGGCAAAAATTTACGCGTTCTTAGTTTTGTTGGTAAAGAAGAACTCTATTTGTATGCTACTCAAATAAAAACCAAGTTGGCAATAAAAATTGGCGATAAACAGATTTTTCTAATGGTTTTCAATAATTGACAAAATAATTTCAAATTGCTTATACAAAATACAGGGAAATTCTCATCCTGCACTGCTGCTTTTCACGAGTTTGATTTACATCTATTTATTAAAATGAAGTTAGTAACATAGGGAGATCTGGGGAAGTTACTAGATATCCCTAGATGTCCCATGATTATGTTGACAGTTCATTGCCGTTCTTTCATCAAGAATGGTTTATTTCATTCCAATGGCAATCTGATTAAACAATAATTATATTCTTAATTAATTAGCTTAGGTTTAGAAATACAGAGAGATCATTATACATTGACCAGAAAAAACTGCTTTCCATGGACGTGATATCAAAATTTTCATACATTGTCATGTATACACTGAAGTTATCTACTTTACCTACATGTTTTTAATCCATCTTTGCATAAAATTTACTTACGAAAACACCCGGCAGAATCTGAAATAATAACAATGTGCTACGCGGTCTTGAAAAAGACTATTTTCGGAAAATTACTACAGAAAATTCGTAAACTAACAAAAGTAGGACCATCGAACACAAATAATGCGGCTAACATCAGAGAGGAACTAAGGTTTGATGTACGCAAGAAAAGTAGTTTTTTCTGGACAATGTATAATGATCGGTCGTAGGTTTCATGAATGTTCTATGGACGTCGCTGCTTTTCGCTGTAACGTTCAAGTGATAGGACAATCAATTTCAATCTTCCTGTACGTTCAGTACAATGATGTTCTTCGTTTTCTTACACAGTACAGTGTTGCCAGATCTGGTGATAATTATATTCCTCTGGTGCTTAGATTTCTTTCTGTCTTTTAGATAAATCTGGTGATTTTTAATTGATTAATAATTCGTTGGGCGAAACAACCCTAACAGGGCAAAACAAGTACTACAAAGTGTTCGGTCAAGATACATTGTTTGAGTTGGCAGTGCTGAATATTAGTTTTAAGTGGTACAACTGGAGTAACTTCCGGTTGTTGATGGCTTGACACTGATAGCCGTCACTTTACAAGTGTCATTTGACCTTTCAAATGCAAATTAAAACGCAATCACAATCTGTCGCTGTTTGGGTTACGTTAAATAATCCAACAAAACATATATCCGGTTGCAGTGTTGCAACTAGTTGAATAAGAAAATGCTGCTAATTGTGTTGCCAACTCAAACAGTTCTTCTTGTCCACTTTGTATAAAAAAAAGCACAACACGTACAAATCAGTCTTTTATTACATATATTTATGTCGATTAATCGTTTAGGAACTTGCAGCTTTTCTTGTTTTGAAATAAAAAAATATTTTTGTTTTGTGTTTTTAAATATAACGTGTAGCAAAAACTACTTTGCTTTCAATTCGTTAATATTAAAACATTATGATAAAGCCTATACTGGTGATTTTTGAACTGTAAGACTGGTGATGAAATGTTTTTAGGCTTGGCAACACTGAGACAGTAATACATATTATTGGCATTACTGTCTGTCAGTGTAAATATGTCCAAAGTTAGGCGATTTTAATAATAAGTTTCTTCAAAATGTATAAAAGACCACAAAGAGGAGAAAGCGAAGAGGATTTACTGAAGTTGCAAGAAGAATTTTTCAAAGGCAAAGCCGAAAACAAAATACAGCCTGCAGCAAAATTCGTCGCAAATATAGGTTATGTTGTGTTCCGTACTAGAAAAAATCGCTAACAAAATTTACGAATTTATTTCAGAAAATCGTCGTAATCACGATGAAACACCCATGGAAGACAACATCTCTGAGCAATTAAATAATACCTTTGAAGCAGTACCTACCAATGCCACCATAGGTGAAATAGTTGAGAAAATTCCTGGAGATATATCACAACGTGAATCTGTTATGACTTTTGCTCAGAATAAAGGCTTTCCTGTAGCTAAACGAAGAGATGTGCGTAAACAATTACATCACTTCATTTGTACTTAATCCTCGAGTGCTTCAAAGCTCGCTGCTTTTATTATTAGGTATTCAAATATTTCAGGTATCAACAAAGGCAGTAAAAGGCAGTCTATTTTCACAGCAAACAAAAAGACTGAAGAAAGATACTGACGTTAATGCTGTTCCTAAAACAAGTAACGTTAAAAATTTGCCTTCGGATAGTTACATCGTAACAGGAACCGATAAGCTTAACATCCATCGAGAAAACATCGACGTAATGAGCAAAATGTCGGAAGAAGAAATCATGGAAGAGCGTGAAAAATTACTGTCGACAATGGATCCTGCAATTGTAAGCTTTTTAAAATCTAAGCGTTACCACCTTTCCATGAATACAGAGGAACAGACAGACGTAGAAAAACAGAATAAAGCAGCTGAAGATGTTAGAGTTGAGGACATTCGTGTTGTATCTGATATATTAACGAAGCCGAAAGCTGAGAAATGGATACATTTTGATAAGTTGGAAACTAATAAGCTGGCCTGGATGAAAGACATCGATGCAACACAGTTTAAAGAAAAGGGTTATGAAGCTAGGTTTGTCTATATATTTTTATTTTAATTAATTTTTGAACTTTAATAGGAATATACTAGAAAATTATAAGGCCACATGTTGGAAATAATTGGCAGTCTCGCTAAAAGGTTTAAATATTTATTTTTTGAGTTGTTTAGGATATACAGGGTGACTGACCATTATTCGGCCAAAAAACAAAAATCGCATTAGAGAATGGATGCCACAGATTATGGAAAAAATGTTAAAAGAATTCTTCTAAACAGTTTATTATAAGTGAGGTCTTTGTTATTTTTAGTATGGAATAATCTATGTACTTCAAGCGAATTACATGCATTTGTCAAGTAAATATCTTCAAGGCCTAAGACCTAAGAGCGGAATTGAGGCTGAAAGGTCAAGTTCACGATGCCACACCGTTGTAGCTATCAGAACTATCAAATACTTTTATGCGGGTATTTATTTTATTCATCTGCTCCCCCTATATATTTTTTTTGATTAATTATTTCTCGAAAACTAAAGTGCACAGAATTTTTTTACATTGTTCACCTACTTAGACATCTACCTTATCATCATTCACTCTGTATATCTAGTAGAGACACTTTTTAAATCGATACTAGGAGGTGAAAGAGCAGCAAGTTCCTTTACCCCTAAATGCTTGTTAAGTAGTTGTCTAGCCGAGTGGCTCAGCCCACTGGCAACAGCCTTGACGTTTGGTTAAGTGCGGATTCAAATCCCCTCCTAATGCGTATGAGTTCTATGTGGGAGATAAAATACTATTATTATTATTATTTTCCCTAGAATATTGCAACTTGATCACATGATTATTATTATTAATACAGATTTGATTTTGATGGATGGTTGTTGCCATTCAAAGAGACTGAAATCAATGAAAAAAATCGTATTCTCTATCATCACGGAGACGAACCTGATAGGCCTGGTTATACCTTGCAAGAGTTATTCCAACTGTGTCGGTAAGGTTGCTTTCCTCAATTATTACATCTTCACTTATTATATTTTTCCAAACAGATCAAACATCATCCAGCAAAAAATCACGGCTCTGAATTCCATAGCAAACATACTGTCCTTGGAATCAAGTGGAATGTACGATAACGTTCTAGACATCCCAATTGAGCAAGTGTTCTTCGTATTGCGGTTTTGTCTGGACGATAATACTCCTTCAGTTTTAAATGCCAGCGTAAAAGCTATGAGGAATTTATTTTATTATGTCATAGACGAAACTTGCGCGGATAGTTTGTTGGCCTTCGGATTGGAAATGCACCAGCCGAGTTTATCTGCGGAAGAAGAAGATGTAGAAGACGATGAAACAGTCAATGATCAGCAACTGGCGGAAACGAATTTAGTCAAGTGCTTAATTCGTACAGATGTTCTTAATAGAATTAGGTATTTAAAACTTTTCTTAAAACAAATATAATCCAACTGACTTGCTGATTTGTTCCCTAGGTACATAATAAGTACTGTAAGGCCACCGATTGAAACAGTATCTTACTGCTTGGAGTTGTTAATTAGGCTCAGTAGGGATTCACTACGTACAGCCAATCTTGTTTTTAATTGTGAAAATTTATTAGCATGTATTATAAATTTCTTTATGCCCAAGGATGTTAGTGAAAGTAAGTGTATTTTTTTTATACAGGGTGTTCTTCAACTTGATGCAAAAAAATTAACGACGTATATGGTACGAGATATTCTCACAAATGCATCAAAATTAGAAGGAAAAAAAATTCATACCGACATCCGGCAATTCCTTGTGAAATGTTTAGAACCGCTGGACGCAACGGACGGTGACCTTCACTCACAATAAGTGTTCGAAGTTCCCCCCTTGCGTGAGACGTAGACATACGTCGGCTCGACGAAGCAGGGATTCACATGCGTTACGGAATTGGTTCTGTTTTCGGATATTTTCCACTGCGTGCGTTGAGTTCGTCTATTGTATTTACTTTTTCGGCGTACACTAGATTTTTTAAATGTCCCCATATATAAAAATCTAATGAATTAAGGTCTAATATTTAAATTTACATCCTCTAGGAGTTCCGGCAAATTAGTTTGCAAGAAATGTAAGTACACCATTCCGTCCAAGCGATTAGGTTAAACAAATAAACCGATTAAAGTGCCATTTAACATACCTGCACACAGATTGACCGAGAAGCGTTGTTGAAAACTACGGCGCCGCATTGCATGAGGATTTTTTCTCCCCACACTGCATCCCTTGTAAACACTGATTCGTCGTAACGCTGTGCATACAAACGTCTTGCAGCCAACGCATTTTGACCACATTCGCCGTAAATTAAAATCATGTCCACAAGAACAGTATTGGAAAATTCGGCCATGTTTTCAATGCGACAAAGTACAGCTGACAACTGACCCACTTAACAGCCGATGCTGACATCAACAAATTTCTCCGAGGTAGTAATTACGTCATAAAAATAAACCAGGGACTATCAAACTGTTTCATCGTTCGCCAAAAACATTTATTATCTCTAATATTTATTAATCAATTGTTTTACAAAAACTGCTTCATTCTATCACTTTTAATGTAAACTTTCACTGGTGTCATTTTTTGTATGAAGTTGAGAAACACCCGGTATATATTTTTAAAGTATTAGTACAAACTTTTATAAAGAATAAAATTTTCTGAGAAATCAGTAATAAAAAAAGTTTTCCATTTGTTGCATATTTTCTTAGATACGTTGTATAAATCTATTTAACTATTTAATTTACTTATATTTTTAGGTACAAGTGGCGTGAGTTATGGTGTTCCGTTAAAACAAGCTGTCAAGTTATTGAGAATTCTAGCAACTCGAAATAAACAAATTGCTTCCAACCTGGTACACAAGTAAATATTTATATATACTGACAATTGTTTCACAAAAAAAAAACGCGTAGGAGAATCGATCACAGAATGTAAATTTTTCTAGGCAGTTTATAATTAATCAAAAAATTACCCCAAAATCAAGCTATGGCACTGCATACGAAATACCAGGCCATGTTTTATAAATGCAGCAGTATACTAGGACTATAAAGTTTTATTGACTAATTGCCTTGCATACAATGCGACCTTGACACGCAACATAATTAGTAATTTCTAAAATAACTGGAATTATGTATGAAATAAGGGTAACAAGTTCGCGAATAATTATCAATTCTTGAGGATTATCTACTAGAGCGGAACGTACCAGCTGCTTCATCCACATCAAAAAATTGCAAGGATTTAAATTTAGTGATCGTAAGTGACCCCTAATGTCCAATCCATTGGTGTAATTAGTATTTAACAAATCTGACAATCAGGCAGCCTCGATATCTCTTTACTGACGACTTCGAATAACTGGATCTATGGCGAACACTTTTTCATACGAAATTTTTATAAAAGCGCGACGAGGAAATTCGCGTTCTTGTATACAGCTTTAACCATCTGATGAAATAATGTTAATAAGTAAGCTAATTGCACAGGATAACAATTTGTTAAGATAAGGATAAGAATTTGTTAAACTTCTATGGGCCAGTTGCACCAACCACTTAAGCTGTGCTTAACTTAAAACATGACTTACACAATGTTGTATAACGTGAAATGTCACATTATAAACACCCCTTACATTTAAGCTCAGCTTAAGTCATGCTTAAGGGCTAGGTGCGATTGGCCATTAATAGATTTGTGTCACACACAAAACGAAATTATAATACAATCGAAACAGATTTTGAATATGTTGACGGTTTATAATGTTTTAAATTCTGGTTGTCAAATATTTATGAAGAACACGTTGCTTGTGGAAATAATAGTTATTTATATATCAAGGACGCAAAGGTCTGAGAAGTGATTTTGAGCCGAGGCGTCGTAGATTATTTCTGAAGGGAATTTAATTTCCCACCCACTTCTAGTGATCCCTTTCCTCAAATTTGAAGTTTTATGCGTAACTGTATAAGCGGGAACACAACGGTAGCCATATTTGCTTATTAGTGCCAGTTTTATTTTGGCGTTTAGAAAGTGGAAAATCGACGAAGCTGATGAGGCTGCAGAAAAAACAAAAAAAAATGCAACTTCCTTAAAAAAATCATTTCGCAAGTCTTTAAACTGTTTGTATTATCATGTCATTATTTGACGTTTCATTATAGCCCAGAGGATTATAAAGAGATTAGCGGCTATAAAAAGAAGTTCTTGTGCGGCCGTACATAAAGTTTATTTACAATTCAAATAAAAAAAAAATACTAGGAAGTTTGATTTGTTTTCGTTTTAGTGATTTATTTGGTTTCTTGTCAAGGCAGGTGTTAAAAGTGGGGCTATTGTTATCCTTTGTATGGAATGATCTACTTCGGGTGATTTGCATGAATTTGTCACGTAAATATTTCACAGTTCGTACTTCACGGCATCGGGTATTCACCTAAAACTGGAATTGATGTGAAATTCCGCTGAAAAGTCAAGTTCACAATGTCACGCCGCCGTAGCTATCATTAAACTATAAAATACTTTTATGATGATGTTTATTTCCTTCACCTGCTCCTCTATTTTTTAACCAGGGGCAACAGCGTCATACATAAAATCTTTCAACATTTTTCCCGTACTCCCAGACATCGCTTCTTATCGTAGTTTTTTTTTTTTTTTTTTTGGCGGAACAATTGTCATTCACCCTGTATACTAACTGTAGAATTCTTTTGTGCCGCTCTGCTATTGTTGAACTAGCTAGTTTTGTCAATAGGTAAAAAGCAGAAAGAGTTACCAAAACATCGGTTTTCAACGTAGGAGATAGTTAGATATTAAATATAGGAATACTTGTTTTAATCATTAAAAATACACGAAGTTAAAGAAAACTGAAACAAAAGGCGGTCGATTTTACAGCGCAATTCAGTAGATTAACGATAATAAAAAAAAAAGCTATTTGAAAACGATGTTGACAAAGCAAAGAACGAAACAACAAAAATATTCAAATTTAGAAAACAATGAAAACAAAAGACAATCGATTTTATATTACAATACAAAAAGAAACTGGAAGGAAAGATGATAAAATAATGAAAACAGATGAACAAAGTTTTAAAAAATATGTAAACAAAATTTTAAAAAAATTTAATTGACGTGACATTCCGGTGAAAGGTCAAGTTCATGCCGCCGTAGCTATTTTATACTTTTATGTACCTATATCGTTCATCTCCTAACCTAACCAAGGGCGCCTCGTCATTTTGGGGTTAAGTTTTGATTATTTCTCGAAAACCTTTGGCGTAACAATTGTCATTCACCCTGTATAATAACTGTAGAATCTTGTGCCGCTCTGCTCTTTTTGAACTAGCTAGTTTTATCATTGGGCAAAAAGCAGAGTTACCTACCAAAAAAAAAAAAAAAATCGCCGTTCAACATAGAAGATAGTTAGGTACTAAAGTCAGAATTAATATTTTTTTAATCATTAAAGAAAAAAAAACTGAAACAAAAGACGGTCGATTTTACAGCGCAATTGAGTAGATTAATGATAATTTTAAAAAGACTGTTCGAAAAGAATGGTGACAAAACAAAGAAAACGAAATCGGACGTTGATTTTACAATTTTTTTTTTAAAGAACGACGACGAAGCAAAAAAATTAAATAATAGAATTAAGAAAAAATCGAAATATTAAAATTTAAAAAACAATGAAAACAAAAGACAATCGATTTTATAGCACAATACAAAAAGAAACTGGAAGGAAAGGTGATAAAATAAAGGAAACAAATGAACAAAATTAAAAAATATATGGAACAGTAATATTTAAAAAAGGAATTGACGTAAAATTCCCGTGAAAGGTCAAGTTCATGATCCCATGCCGCCGTAACTAACATAAAACTATAAAATACTTTTGCGTATTTATTTCGTTCATCTGCTCACCTAACCGGGGGTGCCTCGTCGTTTTGGGGCTAAGTTTTGATTAATTATTTCTCGAAAACTGAAGTACATACATAGAATTTATTTAACATTTTTCCCATATTCTCGGGCATCGTTTCTTATCGTAGTTTTTCTTTCACGAAACAATTGTCATTCACCCTATATATTAATTGTACAATTTTTTATGTCGTTTTCTGATCTTCTTGAACTAATTAATTCTATCAATAGATAAAAAGCAAAAAAGAAATCTCTATATTCTTCTCTCCTAAATTCCTCTTTAATAAAGTACTTTCATTTTTGCTAAGTATCTCTTATACTTATTTGCGGTATTTTTAAATCTAATTGAATTATTTTTTTTAAAACGAATAATCGTTTAAGGAGGCCCGTGGAAGACGGCAAACAAATGAATCAGTTACTTGCCTGTTTCTTGTTTATTTGCCTATTATTGAGATGTAGCCCAGAACACGTTGGGACACCTGTATGTTTTAAAATTTTAGTCCACACTTTCCCTATTATTGTAATTTTCTTTGGGTCGTTCATTACATCTAGAAATTCGGTTTTTATTTTCAGATATAATATTTTAGACCCGATGTGTTTATATTTATCAAATGAAATGTTCTCTGCAAATACGAATGGCATACACTTGCAAATCGAAGTCATGCATTGCTGGAGTGTTTTAATAAATTATGAGCTAGCAGTGGACCACTTCAGGTAAGAATTGCATAAATTTAAAAAAAAATACTAGTGCCTATTATTAAAGCTTTTCATTTTAGAATTTTACAACCGGTCTTACTCCAAATGTTACATTATCACATCCACAACACCGATTTAAATATGTCCACTTCTTATACCGTCCAAAGTCACGTAGCTGCAATTTTAAACTTAATAGCAGTGGTAGCCTCCAAGAGATTCGACTACGTATTGCCTTACGTGAACGCATTGACCGAGCAAGCAATTTTAAAATGGTCATCGCAATTCAGTTTGTTAAATAAATTTTTAGTAAGTTTTCTCAAGTTTGCCTGCCTGTTAGTTTATTGAAGTTTTTGCTTTCAGTGTGGAAAGTTGGTAATTATTTCTGCGACATTGCGATGCTTGAGTTTCATCATGAAACATAAATCCGGGGAACTCATTTGTGTTAATAAATGCGTACAAAATATGGTGACTTCCAAAGGATTTAAGATCGTCACGAATAACATTAAGTGAATACATCATGGTGACTCCTGCTATTTATTACTAACTCAATATTTTAGGGCTGGCTCTAATATTTTAAGTGAATACGAAGCACATAAGCCGTGCAAAAATTTAATAACACTCGAAGCGGCTGTGTGGAATACGTCTGAACATGTTGTGCCTATCCTGCAAACAAATAGTTGCCTGCCATTCCTTTGTAGCCTGTCTAGTTTCGTGGGAGCTTCAGATAATTACCAGGTGGATAAGAAATATTATAAATGATGTTACCTTTAGTTAACACTTTTCCGTTTCAGTTGAAATTGTCATTCTTGCAAAATGACAATTTGCAAAACTATTTGAGTTCGGTTAAAGACTCAATAAGCTACAACCTCACGTCTAATTGGTTTACAGGAATCGAAAGTGCATTAATTTTGAATTTATTAAAAATCTCGGTGACCGTACGCAATGATATTATTGACACGGCCCTTTACTTCGAAGTTGCCGTTAAATGTTTAAATATTTTCAATGCGCAGCAAAAAGCCGACGTAGAGTTTATTCTGCGCAACATTATTTTTAATAGAGATTATTATTCGCATGAGATCTTAATGAGAAATTTAAATATCGATGGTCACGATAACATTTTAAATGCGAGTGTGAATAATTTGAATCACATATTTGAAACGTACAAGGAAGTTCTAGGACTAGGATTAACCACCGTAAGTAAATTAAGTATGATGATTGTTGGTATTAACAATAGTTTACATAAACACTCATTCAATAAATACTTAGTTACTACTAGAATATGACTGTAACACATGTAATATTGATTATGTTTCTAGTACTCAAGATCTTCTGATTTATGTGTGGATATTAAAAAAGGCAACTTCATTCCTATAGATTGGATATACAGCCCTATTGTAGTTTTATATTCGAACATGCAACAAAACACGTACAACCCATCGGAAGAAAAATTGATATTCATTGTAGGCAATTGCCTGCGATGGATATTCATTTATGAATCGTTTTTCCCACAGCTGGCCTCTTTGATTAATCCAGTAGATAAGTTCTGCAGATTGGCTTGCGTTTTCCTAGGAAGTGATGACCTGTTTTTCGTGCCCGAGATCCACAACCTTGTGGAACACTGTTTGGAGAAATTGTTAGTGAACGATGGAAGAGACTTGGATTTCAATCGAAGCGTACATGGCCTAAATAATTTCCAAGACTTTTACACCCAGTTATTGGAACAATATCAAGGCGTTAGCTACGGAGATGCTTTATTCAGCAATTTCATACTAATTCCTTTGATGCAAAAGCAAAACGTTCGATACAGAAAATCGCTGTGGTCTGAATATGCAGGAGTGTCACAGATATGCAACGTAACAGCGGAACAAGTAATTGAAGTTTGTTTCTTCTTTTGTAATTATCGTTAATTGAAAATTGTTTTTGCAGTTGATGTGTCCGTTAGATACGTTCTTGGATCCACCAGAGACGGATTTGTCTCTGTTGAAATGCTATAGAAAAGCTATCGTAATGAAAACGTTACCTAATAAGTCAGTACTTAATATTATAGCTAATTATCATGTGGATCACTTCATCAGTAATAGAAAATAAATTTTATTACATGTGGAGTTGTATCGTGAAATAATTTCCTATGAGGCTGATTAATAAGTTATATTTATACTTAATAACAATATTATGAAAATTAGAAATATAAAGGGGAATACCTATTTTATTTTTTTATAAAAAGGATGGCTTTCATTTGAATAACAGAATTTCCAAAACGATTTATTAAAAGAAACTAACAAACATAACATTATTATCAAATTTTCTGGCCGTTTTGTAAAAGATGTGTGCTCTTGTGTCTTTTAAAAGAACTGCTGCATATACTCCCTTTACCACAGACATCGCACACGTACGGCCTTTCACCAGTGTGTATACGATGGTGAATTTCCTGACTTGACTTGTAAAGGAAGCGTTTACTACAAAATTGGCAGGGATAGAATTTTGTTCCAAATTGTGAGGAATTTTTTATTAATCTATTTAAGGTGTGCTTGCCCAAATGAACGTACAGACTTTCCCATGAGTCGTACGTTTTACCACAATACCGGCAACTGAATTCTTTTATATTAGAGTGAGTTACATAATGACTGGCCATTTCATTGTCTGTTTGGAATGTTTCGTCGCAATATTTGCACATTAAATAACCATGCACCTCGCTCATATGAATCGACACCGATTGCTTATTCTGACATATTTCCTGACAATCAAAACACTCCACTATGTTAATTTGGTCTTCTGAAGTTGCGTTCTCATCCGCACCTGGATGACGATTCTTCAAATGACGGACATATTTCAATTGGTATTTAAAAGAACAATTACAAAGTTTACATTTAACTTTCTCTGAAACGTGCGTTCTCATATGCCTTTTCAATAGAAACTTGGAGATTCCTTAAATAAAAATAAAAATGCAAACCCCCCAAACATATACAGCTACTTATTATTTAATAAACAGCTCGATTAAATTCTTACCTTTCTCGCATATAAAGCATTTTTCTAATTTCTTAGGATTCATGTGTGCCCTTTTCTTGTGTTGCATTAAACAAGCTCTGTTGATTAAAAACGCCCCACAAATCTCACAGCAAAACTTCTTGTCTACGTGCTTCACACGCCTATGTTTTAAATAATCACTCTTGCATTTATAAACCTCTCCGCAGGTTTCACAAACGAAGGATAGCACGGCGTTTTTAAAATGCACCTTCATGTGACTGCTTAACGTTGATTTCTCACGGAAACACAAGCCACATTTTTCACACATGTAACGTTTGATGTCTGTATGACTTTCTTTGTGTTTGATGAGATGGCATTTGCGTGGAAACACTTTGCTACAAATGTCACAGGTGAATTCGATGAAGTAATGCTTCGTTGCCTTAGCATGTTCTTTATAGTCGGCTTCGGTTTGAAAAGGCACATCACATACCCTACAGTTTCCTGGGAAGACTTGTTGGATTCTTATACGCGCAGTTTTCTTTTCTCTAATCTTTCGCCTTCTCCGACTACCAGTTATCGGAAGCTTTACCAGCCTATTAGCTTGTTGTGCCTGTCTTGCCAGTAATAACTTTATAACCTTTTGAGTAGCATCAGAGAAAGGTATAGTAAGCGATTTGGCTTGCTGCATTTTCGTATATTTGCTTTTTCTACGTGTAATTAAAGCGTTCCTTAAGAGACTTGACTCAACAGATTTAATATTATTATCATTCCTACTATTCGCACCCTCTGTTATATTATTTGTGTTTCTATTATCTACTGCATTCGACAAGAAAATTTTCTGGTGAGACTCCGCGGACCTCTGAATTAGATGTTGTGCTTTCTTTTCATTGATTTCAATTAAATTCTTGTCGATATCTGTTAATTTATTTTCATTGAGATTACTTTTCAGAACGTAAAAGAAACGTTTTTTATATTTCGGCTGCTCCGATGCTTCCACATCCATTTCACGTTCTAACTCGCGTAACTTTTCAGTCATAACAAAGTTACTGACGTTTATTTCGTTGTTCGTGTGTTCGTAATCGTGGTCTAATAAAGATTCGTTAAGAATTTGTTGACTCGTCAAATTCTTCTTCTCGATTTTTTCTAATTCGAATTTGAATTCGTGTAAAATGTATTGTGATTTCTGACATTTTTGTCGAAATGAATAACAATGTACTAATTCTGATATACACTCGTTGCATATATTCAGTGAAAAACCATCTTTTGGGTCCAACTAGAAACAAAATTAATACATCTGACTATATCTCTTTACCAAGCAGAATGGAAAGTTACAAAATCATCATTATTATTAACTAAACAAGCAAGTAATATTTAATTTTTCATGTGAAAAATAACAGGCTTTTTACTAAGACTTTTCTTTTGATAATTTAATATTTATGCTGCTCTACAAAACTAAAAAATAAAACAAATGACAACTCAATTAGGGTGTATACTTTTTGATGTTGAGAAAGTTGGACCAATTCAATTCTATGTTCTTATGACTTCCAGAAATTTCAATTAGTTATGAAATTTAACTTTCTTGATTTATAATTTTTTTTAAAATAACAATACTAACGACTTACCTTTATAGATGTGAACATTTCCAAAACCTGTGCACAATTTAAATTATCCATACAATTGCTAAATAAATCTTTGCATTCATTCTGCTTCAAACACGTTCGGCATACTACATTTATGTTATCCACGGTTAGACAAAATTCGCGTTTATCTTCTTTAAGTTTCTGATTTGTATTCTCCTTCTGAATTATATTCTCCAGTATTAATTCTGTAAAAAAATACATACGACCTCCGACATTAAAAACGTTAAAAATGTTGCGAAAATGTAAATTTACCTCCGGATATCTTAGAGAACTTTTATTAGTTATAATCAGACTTCGGACAATTTGGAGTGTTGCCGTGGTAACGTAATATGAAAACCATTGAAAAGTGCACATTCCTTACGTTGCCATGGCTACGCAACACGAAGACCAATGAAAAAAATGCCAATTGATTGCGCTCTGGTTATAATACACCCTCTATATTATACATATACCAAGTGATATGTTCAATTTTTTTATCAACTTTTGCCATGGAATTTGGATGCCATGTCTTAGCTTTATTGTAAAACAGCATCTAAGACATACTTTTCACTTAAGCTAAGACATGCCGTCCAGATTTCATGGCAAGAGTTGATAAAAAAATTTAAAACATTAACGACCAATGTTGCCAATTTGGTGATTTTGTCACTAGTTTTGGTGACTTTCTGTTGAAATTGCAGACAACTTTAGCGAATTCTGACATGTTGGTTTAGTGATTTTAACTAAACCAATAAAATAATTATAATTCAGTTGATTCTGTCATTTTATACTGATACCCGTCATAAAGTGATTAGTAACGAAAAACGTTTTTGACAATTTGTGGAAAACTAGAACAAATGACCTATTTTGGACAAAAAAAATCGAAGCTTCTTTTTGTTACCATTGATCTATTTTGCTTACTTATTTCTTGTGTCTTTCCGAGGAACAAAGCACAATTATTCTAAATTTATTTCACAGTTGATTGTGTTTTGTCATTCTCTTATGAAGAAAAAAGTTGAAATCGATTGGAATTCGAACGACTTTTGTTTTCTTTTAACATTCAAATCGTCGTAGGGTGAAGAGAGTAAATACATGAGTGCCATTGACAGGCCACATTCAGATAAAAAGGTGTAAAAATAATGGGCTTTCTTCGTCCCCCCTTATTTTTTTTTTTTTTTCGAAATTAGGATATACCTCATTTATAGGCCAAATTGAATTAAAAAAATATGTAAAAATAACGGTTTTTTTCCGTCTTCCCTTTTTTTTCGTCTTAATATAGGTATCCTAATTTCGAAAAAATAAGAGAAGACGGAAAAAGCCCGTTATTTTTACTTTTTTATTTGAATTTGGCCTGTAAATGGCGATCGATGCACACTTTGTTCTTACGCTATTTAACATACAGGGTGACTGTGATAGTTCTGCAAAGCAAAATGGTAACGATTGTACTCATATATGTCCTTAACAAAAAGTTAATAGTTTTTGTGAAAATCGCAGTTAAAGAAAAATTTCCGAAACTGTTTGAGAACCACTGAGAATCAGACAACGTTAAAAGAAAAAAAATTCAGGAAGGGGGAAGAGCTTTTAGATATTATCTTTTCTGAATTACTACATTTGTTTCAAATAATTTTACTTTCGCACAATTAACAAAAAAATACTCAACAGTGATTTAAATTTAGCGGTTTAAACTTTTGATTTGAGAAAATCCACTAGATGGCATAACTAAATGTAAAAACGTGAGAAGTTTACTTTTACCATTAATTATTATCTGAAAGTCAAATACTAAAAAATAGGTGAGTTTTTAATTACGATTTAGATTTCCAGAAACGATTAATCTTACGTGAAAATTAACGAGAAATAGTCAACGATAATTTGAAATTAGCGTTTAAAATTTTTAGTTTGAGAAAATCTACACAGATGGCGCAGTTAAACGCGAGGATATGCGATGTTTATTTATTACATTACCCATGCCCATTTTAAAGAAAATTTGGAATTTGAATAAATCTGTACAAGATAAAGAAAAAAATTCTGAAATATTCTCTTAAGTTGGCAATGGTGACCTCAAGTATCATGACTTCATAAGCTGTTTTCAAAAATTAGAGCCTGAATATTAGGAAATTTCAAAAATTTCTGTCCTACATCATTATTTGAAGAAATATAAAAATACGCAAGCCTTACACAATATTGCGTTCCTATTTCCACGAGGAGAGAATTTGACAGTGGGAAAGATGGGGCTCCCTTTGCTCCCTGCTGTCTAGCCACGCTCGCCTTTCTAGTGCTGCTACTTTGTATCAACGTACATAGGTGGAAATTAAACAATTTGCGTAATATAAGTCAATGTCAAAACATTGAAAAGAATTATGGAGTTCATTATTGGAAGGAGAGGAACATTTCATGCCAACTGAAACCCTAGAGTTTTGACACTGACAGATATTATAGAAAAAAAAAAAAAAACAGAATAGATCGGTTGGATATTAGAGTCTATTGGTAACGACAGAATTTTTTGCTTTGAGGTTTTTCACGACTGCTATAGACATATGTGTACCATAGGAGATAGTTACAATGCTGGTGATTTTAGTAAATACAATTTCATTTGAAATTTTGATACAATTAGAATTGTTTCAATTGCAAACACTGCATACATATAAGAGACTTTTGAATTAAAAAAAAGTGTCCACCCTGTACTGTAAACACATGTCCTAATGAAAGACAAATCAGTCAAAAACGTAGTGTATTAATCAAGGTTAATTTGTCAAATCTTAACAAAATAAAACCATAAAAAGTGCAAATACTTCTAAATATAATCTTGTTCTGTAATGAGAAGTTATTACCTGTTTCCATGTTGACTTCATTGGTTTTAGTAACACGATTAATACTCAAAACATTACTTCTGTTCAAAGTATCAACAACTTCTGTACGTAATTGTTTCCCTAAAGAGTCTTGAAAGTCTGATAACTTCTCGTTATACACTGTAGCTTCATCAAACAATGTAATATTTATATCGATGGGCTTTGGTTTTGTAATTCTGGAAAAATTCGGGTCCCTCATATTAATAGGACCTGCAACAAAGAAAAAAAATCGAGATGCTTACAAACCAGACATGAATAAATATAATACATACTCGGCAATGATATATCAGGAACGGCATTTCTCAACAATCTCTTATTCGATAGGAATTGCTTAGTGGAAAAATGATTGGTGCACACTCTTTTTGATTCGTATACGTAAGCAGGATCTAAGGTTAGCAGTTCTACATTTCCACAAATCCACAGCCATAATTTATATCTCTCGAAGTCTTTGCTCGGATTTGGAAACCTGTGTTGAGTCGCGAATGAATTCTTACAGGTTAGGATACTACAAGTTCTTCGCGTCATATTTCACAGATACTTTTTGAATTATTACATAAATATTATATACTTTGAAGAAAATATATTAATATTAAACAACACGACATTTAAATTAAACGCTATTACAAGCAAACCAAACGCTTTTAGACACTAATAAACCGCCATAGTTATCGGCAGAAATTGAAACAGCGCCTCGCAACGGTTATAAGGGAAACTAAACAAACAAAAGAAAGTGCGGGAAATTCGAATTATTACACACTTATTTCTGTTTATATTTCAAATCATTTGAAATATTATGGGCTTAATATGGTTTTTTCGAAACATTTTAATTTATCTGTGTTATTTTGCTTTCAGTATCGACAACCATACGTGATGCGGTTACTTTTACAATTACCGTGTGCCAATAAAAAGCGCCTTATGGTACGCGTGCAAATTTGCGCCAAAAGCGCCAAAGCGCTGCCCGCGCCCCCGAGCGGCGTTTGTAATAAATACAATGTCAAGTAAAGCATGGTAGTTCAGGTAGTTCTGTTAAAACGATTTTTATGTGGGTTAAGTGATAGAAATAATTGTTTTGATTTAAAAAACATACATATCAGAACTTTATTAAAATGGGTTCTTATTTGTCGGAACCAATTACAGAGAAGGTATCTAGTGACGATTCAAATAACGCCTTAACCTGTGGGGCAAGTTCTATGCAAGGTTGGCGCAACACTCAAGAGGTATTAACTGTTAGCAGCATAAAAAATAACTTACATTCGAAAGATTTCCCATAAAGAAAAAGAATGTTTCAGGATGCACACAACTGCATACTCGACTTTGACACGAACACTTCCTACTTTGCTGTTTACGATGGCCACGGGGGTCATGAAGTTGCGCTCTATTGTTCAGAGAACTTGCCGCAGTTTCTTAAGCGAGTGGAAGCCTATAAAAGCGGGGACATGAAGAAAGCTCTCGAGGATGCTTTTTTAGAGTTCGATGCTACAATTACGACCCCAGAAGTTGTAGAGAAACTGAAAAAGCTTGCCCAGGATAGGCTAGGAGATGAGGAAAGTGAAGATGATACGGTAATGAAATATTTAATGACCCTCGGATAACCTCTTTCGAAGAAGCGGTGAAACTGCGGTGTTTTATTTATTTCTTTATCAGTGTTGTTTTATAGTCCTTTTCTTAACACAAAAATGACTCAGGGGATGGGAGCTACAACTTTTGTGCCAAAAATTTACAAATTGCTAATGTGCCAAGTAGAAACAAAATGTTACTATTAAATATTGTAACGGAAAAATTAATAATTTGTAAATGTTTCAAATTTTATTACTCTAAGCCGTTTGCTTAATTTTTGTACGTGCCATCTTTGACGCGCGTGTCATAGGTTCGCTATGCCTGCAATAGATGGTACCTTCGTTGCTCTATCTACAGGGAGATCGAAATTGATTGTCCTGATCCTGCACTACTTTCTATGAGCTTGATATCAACTTTTACATCTATCACATGAAGGCTACAGCGAAAAGTACTGACGTGCATGAAACTTACATCCAAACCTAACCCAATTAATAAAGAACATAATTATTGTTTAATCAGATTGTCATTACAATGAAGTAAATCATTTTTGATGAATGAAAGGCAATGAATTGTCAACAAAATCTGGGGATATCTAGTAACTTCCCCAGATCTCCCTATGTTGCCAACTTCATTTGAATAATTAGATATAAATATTGATATCAAGCTCATGAAAGGCAGTGCAGGATCAGGACAATCAATTTCAATCTCTCTGTATATTTAACTGCCAAGTACCGGCAGATTAGACGGATGTTGTACCAGTACGGTAAGTGCATGTCGTACCGGTACGTTAAGTGCATGCCGTACCTGTACAGTTTGTTGATGGGGTTTGCGTCTGTGCTTAGCGACCATTATAAAAGCTATAAGGCTATGGTCAAACCGGTCAGTCTAAACCATTTTCCCAATTGCTGATTGGTGGTTTAGTGTTAACTAAAACTAATATTGTGCGTAATCACAAAAAAAAATTAATAAATTAAAATTGAATGTGGCATCTAATTTAACAAATTTTTTATTACAGGTTCTAGAAAACTGCACATCAAAGTTATTACTGCAGTCGCCCTCTGAAAAAGTGAAATCAATGCTTGCAAATAATTTAAAAGAATCTGCCAGTGAATCTGAACCCTCTGATAAAAGTAGTCCTGATGGCTTAGATAATATTGTCAGTAGTTCAAGTTCTACAAAGAACGAAGCACACAATCCTACAACAGAAAAATCAGGTAGGTAGATTTAAATAAAAAGAAAATCATATTTGGGGCCTCGTCAGTAGAAACGTTGCTCCCCTGCAATCAAACCAACCTGTCTTAGGGTACGTGCATAACGGAGCTGTGATACTAAGATGATAGCGTAAAATATTGAAGCTAGTGAATGCTCATATGTGTTTAGAAAGAACATTGAAGCTATATGAGCGCATATACTCTTCACAAACTTCAATATTCTATGCTATCATCTAGTATCACAGCTCCGTTGTATTCGCACCCTTAGTTATTCACAACTATTCATTATGGGAACAAACTTAACTTACATTTATGAAATCACACCTAAATTATTAATTGTTACTAAATTGTAAATGATTTTTGACTTCTTATTTACAGGTAGTATAGAAAATTCAGATTTATTAAGTACAACAAAAAATAGTGATTTAAACGAAGTCCAGGCAGAATCATTAGTCTCAGAAGTTAGAGTGAAATCCCCAGATAGTTCTCTTAATAAAAGTAAAATATGCACAATTAGTAATAACAACAATAATAATAATAAATTAAACGCTCCTTTGAACGAGCATACGGAAGTTCTATCGTCACATCCAGATAATACCAGCAGCTGTAACAACGTTACTAGTTCTTCAACGGCACAAGAGAACGGAGACATTTTGAAAACAGGTAGAAATAAAAAAAGAATGCATTGATTTCGACAAATACACGCATATTTATTTCAGATAAAACAAATACAAGTACAGAAATTAAACCAACTAAATTTGGTAAACCAAAAATAACTGCCCAGGAATTATATAATAGCTTTTTGGAATTGGAGAGCTCGGATGAAGAAAAATCTGACGACGAAGAAGAGATGGATGTCATTAGTCCAAGTGGTTGTAAACTAAATTTATGTAACAGAGTAGAACTAATTGTATTATTTGTAGAGGAAAGCTCTGATGACGATGGGGAAGATATGGACGAGGAAAATTCTGAAAACAGTTCAGATGATGAAAGTGATAAAGATAATTTAGGTAACCACGATTTTGTACGAGATTTTACTTGCAACATGCGTGATGAACCCGGCTCAAACAGTGGATGCACGGCAGTTGTGGCGTTACTCCACGAAAATGAGCTCTACGTTGCAAATGCGGGCGATTCAAGATGCATTGTCTGTCGTAACGGTTAGAATGGCAAACACTTAGTTGAATACTTTTATTAATTTCCTTTTAGGTAGGGCAATCGAGATGAGTTTCGATCACAAGCCTGGAAATGAGGATGAACACAAAAGAGTTACTAAAGCTGGTGGGAGAGTAGTTGCCGAGGGTAGAGTAAACGGTGGATTAAATTTATCAAGAGCAATCGGTGATCATGCGTATAAGCAAAACAAGGATTTATCAAATCGAGAGCAAATGATCATTGCGTTACCAGATATTCAAACGCTTACAATACATCCAAACGAAGACGAATTCATGTTCCTTGCTTGCGATGGCATTTGGAATTGCTTGTCTAATCAGGAAGTTGTCGATTTCATTAGGCCAGCAATACAAGAAGGAAAGAAAAAGTTATCTCAAATCTGTGAAGAAGTAAGTTCAAAATATCGTAGTATATTCTTACTACTTTAAAAATTTTTTTTTTCCTAAAATAAGTTCAGTAAGACCACCTGTGAAAAAGCATGAACTTTGTATACAGGGTGATTGACAATTGTTCCGCCAAGAAAAGCGTAAGAGAGTGATTACGGAGAAATGTTTAAAAAATTCTTTTTAACAGTTTATAATTAATTAAAAAATAAATACAGCAGCACAGTAGGACTATAAAGTTTATGATTGCTATTTCATTGACTTCTTGCCTGCACACAATGCGAACTTGACACACATCTCAATTTCATTTTATTACACATTTAACAGCTGGGACGGTAATCTGAATTGTTTCCTTTACGTGGTATGATTATTAGCAGTCCCCGGATGAAATTATTTTAACGCCAAACTCTGCCTACAATTCATATACGGCTCGTATTACTAGCGCCTTGCAGATAACAATGAAACGTGTATGGAGAAAAGCACAGTCTTCTTGCTACATAGATTAGCGAAGACGTTTCTTTTCATAAAAATAATCGTTGAATTCGTCCTCCAAACCAGTAAGTGGGCTGACGAAATATTCAACGCTGCGCTTATCAACGACCAAGAAAGTCAGTATGATGATAACATCGTCAACTGAAGCGTTGCCAATTTATGCGAGTGTGATGCTTCGCTTCTTTAATAAAAAAAGAACAATTCCATCCGGATCCTGAATATTACTGATTGCTAAAATAACTAGAATTGCCTATGAAATATAAAATGTAACAAATTCGCAAATAATTGTGCAAATAATTCCGATCTATTTATTGTTGTAATTCATATTTTACCAATCTGACAATCGGACAGCTGATTGTAAAAGCGCTCGCACGGATCGATGTTTTAAAATGTATAAAAATTTTCCCAAAAAAATTAGTATATTTAGATTAAATATACAGCGTACGTCTGTCATAAACGTTTTATATTTAGATTAAAACGCCAAACATACAGCGTACGTCTGTCATAAACGTTTTATATTTAGATTAAAACGCCAAACATACAGCGTACGTCTGTCATAAACGTTTTATATTTAGATTAAAACGCCAAACACTCAGCGTACATCTGTCATAAACGTTTTGTGATATTTACTCAGAGAAGCTTGTAAAAGTTGACATTGCATAATAGACATGTTAAGCTTCGTGCAGACAGCATGCCTCGGAATTTAGGGCCTCAGCCTCGATGCTGATGGTGTTGTGTGGACGTAATATTTTATATCAATTTTTGTTTACTGATAACTTTGAACAACTGGATCAATGGCGAACAATTTTTCACGCGGAATTTCTACGAAAGCGCGTCGAGTTGACAAAATAATACGAATACGTTCCCTAAAAGCACAGGATGAGGAGTTGCAAACGCATATTAAATTTGTTAAACATTTAATAAATTAATGCTTAACAATACGTCACACACAAAACGAAATTATAATAATTAACAAAACAGATTAGAAATGTGTTTACTGATTATAATGTTTTAAATTCTGATTGACGGGCACGTTTCTTGTAGAAATAAACTTTCTTAGAATGCAATTAAAATTAAAGAAAAATACTAGGAAGTCTTAACACGGAGATCTGAATTGTTTTATCTTTAGTGATTTATTTGCTTACCTGTCAAAGCAGGTGTTCAGAGTGGGGCTATTGTTGTCCTTTGTATGAAATTGTATTGTATTATGATTTGCATGCATTTGTCAAGTAAATATTTTAGAATTTGTATTTCACGGCGTCGGGCGTTGACCTTTCAACAGAATTGACATGCAATTGCGTTCAAAGGTCAAGCTCGCGATACCACGCCGCCGCCGTAACTATCATAAAACTATAAAATACTTTTATTTATTTATTTCATTCGTCTACTCCTCTATTTTTAACCAGGAGCGCAACGTCGTTTCGAACGTATTTTTGTAATCAATTATATCTCGAAAACTAAAAACAAAATTTTTTTAACTTTTTCCTATACTGTCGGACAGCGTTTGTTTTCGTAGTTTTTCTTTGGCGGAACAATTGTCATTCACCCTATATAACGAAAACGTGCATTACACGTTAATGACCATTCGTTCACATTCGTTTTGTGCTAATTTTGAAAAATCATAATATTCTAACGTTACTGTTTACACATATAAAGTCTTAATTATTTTATATTATTTATGAAATTTCAGATGTTCGATAGTTGTTTAAAATCCGCAAGAGATAACGATGATAACATGACAGCTATCATTGTGCAGTTTAAGTCACACATTTTAAAGAGATCGGCAGAAGAGCCGGATTCCAACAAAAGATTGAAAACTGAAGAAAACAGTTCCATGTAACTTCAGATAACGCGTGAGTCTTATTGTAAATATACCAGCAATCCTAATTATAAACTTTCCTTGTGGAACTCCGCAAAACGATTCGTGTAGGAAGAGGCCTAATTTTTCATTCGAGGGCCTTGGAAGAGAAAATGCGGTAGAGGTGCCTTTAATTACAAATTAAATAATAGTGAATGAATTATGACTTGTGTACGTTTCATTTGTATTGTGAGGTGAGTTAATTTAAGTAGTTTATCTAATCAGCCATCACCTGGTAGAAGAGGAAATACGAGCCAGTGTATAATTTTTAAACTAAGGATTTGTGATGTTTGTTTTCCATTGTAAAAACGAATGTAATAGATACTATTTATGTATTATTACTGCTACTCTAGTTTTAAGAATCCACAAATTTCTAGAACAGAACCATTCGTTACTTAACTATTAGTTTCATGAAAGTTTAGAATTATATGTATTTTGTATTACAAGAGACAGAGAGAGTAAAAAAAGCAGATTTGATACTTCTGATTATTTTTAATTGATTTAGATACCTACCTCCAATGATTTAATTGATTTAGATACCAAACTCTAGCTTTTTAATACTTTTCAATATTTTTCTTTAAAATATAGTAATTTTAAAAATATAAGGAAATTAGTGAAACTGTTTTTTTTTAATTAAATAACAAATTTATTTCGATGTTGTTACATAAGTGAATTTTAAATTGTACTAATGTTAAGAACAAGAATAACATCCATATAATTAAGCAATGATATTCTAAAATATCCGTGCATACATCAATAATGGGTTAATCTGTTGATGATTTCATTTTGTTCCATTTCAGTTTTCTGCAATGAATTTAGTTGGATTTTCAAACGTTCCAGTTCCATTGATTTTTCACTCACTAAAGCCTGTAAAATTTTTTTTTTGTTAGAAACGTTTCTGAGAATTATATTTAAAATTTTAAAAACTAAGAGTGGTCTAGAGTATTGAATCGAATGAATACACCATAAGTATTTGTGTTTCCATTAAAGTAGAATGATTTGTTTTTGTTTGCAGGTTTCAATAACTCTGAACTTTATTCCGCCAAAATGGAATGCACCTGTAACTGCTGCTGATTAATTTCCTTTTGTTTTTCCATCGTTTGCAATATGTTGCGCGCGCCAATTGCTTTGATCTTCTGTTGTTCGACTTCGTTTCCTACTTTTTCGATGATTGAAATAAAGCCGTCCGCAATCTTTTGAAATTCATCGATTTCTAAAATACAGTTTTTCTGTGACACCCTGTACAGTAACATGAGTAACCAATATGATATATGTGTACACCCGTGGCCAAATAAATCGTTACGATTCGAACGACACGTAAAGCCAGATTCATTGCCAGGTGTTTTGCGTTGGTTTTAAAATACTACACGATCCTATTGGCTCAATTTCAAGCGTTAAGTAAAATTGAATCGTGTTGAATTTTAAAGCCAACTCGAAACGCCTAGCAATGAACATGGCTTAACTCTTACCAGCAATATAAGCAAGAAGACGATAGAGTACGATAGTCGTTGTTTCCCTTTCCATTCAATAAGGGTGAGGTTTGGCATGCAGGGATAACGATTTGAATGGCCAAGACTATACATGCGTACGCACTTACTTTCTAGATAAATTTTACATTCATCTCGTAGGTCATTTGTCTGCTTGAAGCTTTCCGGGTTAAGAACTCGGACTTTGTCGATTTCATCAAAATAAATTCCTAACTTGCTTAGCGGCTCAGACATTACTATAGCCGTGTTCTCTCGCGTACAAACTATTTTGTATTTATTCTCGTTGTTGCCATGGCAACTGGAAACAGAGTCACCAACGTGTAAAAAGCAGAAATCGCTCAAAAGTAGAATAGAATAGAAAATCCCTTGATTTGTTACTAGATTCAGGAATTAATGAGACCTGAAACCCAAAAAATTATTAAAAAAATACATAAAGAGAAAAGAGACGATCGATTTTACAATGCAGTTTCGTAGATTAATAATACGAAAATAACAAAAAAAGGAACGAAAATAAAGAAACCAAGAAACAATCAATAGATTAATAATTTTTTAAAATAGTGAAGAACGACGAGAAAGCAAAGAAAACGATAGAATAGAATTCAAAAAATACGAAATAAATAAATTTTGAAAATAGTAAAAACAAAAGACAATAAAATTCAGTTGTTTAATAAATTTAAAAAAAGCTATTTGGGGTAGAAAGGAGATAAACCAAAGAAAACAAATGAACAAAAATTTTAAAAATTGAAAAAAAAAAATTAAATAAAACAAAAGATAATCGCTTTTAGAGTACGATACAATAGATTCATAAATTAAAAAAAAGAAACAATTGTAAACAAACAGTGACAAAACAACTCAATCATTTGCCTTCTGTATGATCAACAGATAATTAAAAAAAAAAAAAAAACTCCAAATACAATTTATTTCTTTCTTTACTGACATTTTTTTATTAATATTTCGTATCGCTCGGAATAAATAAAACATTAATAACCAAACAAATGAAAAGAAGACTATCGGCCAGTTTCAACAGATGGCGCTGTTGAAGTCTTACAATAACGTAATAATTAACTTTTAAAAGGCGTACGCAAGGTTCATTTAAATAAGACACTTTGAGAAAATTCTGCGGATTGTATTCGTACTATACGGGGTGCCCATTTAAATCGGAGAAAGCAACCCATCAATCAAAGCAGAGAAGTAGATTGGGTTGCCTATTTTCAGTTTTTAAGGCGTTACGATTTAAAACGGGTACCTTGTATAATATAATTATTTTTAAAATAAATTTTCGGATACGTGCGTAATTAAGAGGCTTCGTATTTTAAAGTTCGTACAAAACCTCATTTTCTTATTCACGAAAGAGCAACTTTGAATTATGTAGGGGCTTTCAGCTTCCAGTTTCTCTTTACGAAATAAAAATTGATAATTCCTTTTAAGAAAAAATCCCTTAATCCCTAATTATTTGGAAAAAAAAACTTTGAAAAGGGATTTATCCCATAAGTTTGGCAGCACTCACTGGAAATCGTATTCCAATAGTGTAACTAGTTAGGGTTGGTGTTGCCAACTTGGACGATTTTTAAGCAGACCTTAGCGTGTCTGGTGACCATAAAGTCTCTATACTGGGCGATTTTTAATTTGCCGACTAAGATTTTCATTTCCTTTATAAAATGCTCATATTGGAAGAAGACTATCAGTTCGACAATCAAAGTTGCCAATTTAACGGATTTATCCCTTTTGGAGTTTTTTTTATACCCAAAAGGGACAAAGTCATTTTTTATTAAAACTATTACTTTTAGGGACTTTTGCAGGCTTTGCAGCCTTGTATTTCTATCAGAACTGTGCTTCTATTTTACTTTAAAGAAAATAAATTGTCGGATTGTCGATAACATTTTCAATCATGTCGTCAGTGCACGTGTTCTACACCACTGATCACACTATCAAATTTTCATTCCGGAATAGCTATGTACTATGTATCTATAAGTGTGAGGGAAGGGTCGTGGGGGTAAAAAATACGAGTTCCCCCTTGCGTACTGTGGTAGCGGAATTTTATTTAAAAAATAATCAAAGTTAAATTAGTATGTTGTCACCACCGGAGTTTAATGGGATTCTCGGCCCTATTAATGCTTAATTAAATTACACGTCCCTTTATTAAAAACTCGGAGGGAGGCTATTTCAGGCTGGAACTGTGTGAACTTTTCCGGCATGATTATAAATATATGGGTTCCTTCCTTCACCCCAGACCAGTAGAAGAGGGTCTTTTTAATCTCCCTTTTTTGGGATATTGTTGAATTCCTCGAGATAGATGAGCTCGAAGTCTTCAGGGGGAGAGGACTTTTCTGGCATGAATATAAATTTATGGGTTCCTTCCTTCCTCCACCCCAGACCAATAGAAGAGGGTCTTTTTAAACTCCCTTTCTTGGGGTATTGTTGAATTTTTCAGGGTAGGCGAGCACGAAGTCTTCAGGGGGAGAGGATGAAGGGTTTTCATCTTACACCCACAATAGACTTTTAAATTCGACGCGCGGGAAAGGGTCAGCGAATTAAAGTAAGTTTTCTTTTTCACCACCATACTTGCTCCAAGCTTTCAAGTTTGTCGGGGAGGCATGTTGGCTAGTTACTTGTATTGCCGTTTGCGGCTGCGACCGTCTTACAGTTGTTAATTCTCCTTCGGTATTCATCTTACGAACTGGGGAAACGCAGAAAACCCAGTTCGAAGGACCCGAAGTAAATCCGAATACGATCCAGCACGTAAGTGTTCTATTTCTCATAGTGATATAAAAATATAGTATTTTAAAATAAATATGCTGCTGGCAACACTGGTTTTATATCCATCTATGTTCTACATCAAGAAATCGCAGTGCATTTTACCCGCAAGTGTAATACAGGGTGTTCCGCCAAAAAAAAAAAAAAAGAGAATGGATGTCACTCATTGAGTGCGAAATACAACGTAATGTTTTATAAATGCGGCAGTATAACAGGACTAAAGTTTTATGATTATTATTTTATTGACTTCTTGCCTGGTCACAATGCGTAGGTGCTACGCGTACAATTTTTGATCAAATCGCGTACGCGAATGAATGTCACAGGTTACGAGAAATTATATAAAAAATTCTGTAAAAGTTTGTAATTAGTTAGTTATGAATTTCCCCAAAGAAGTAGGTATATTTGTATGGAAAAATCTACTTCTGGTGATATCTATGCATTTGTCAAGTAACTATTTAGTGATTTCTATGCATTTGTCAAGTAACTATTTTAGCGTTGTATTTCACGGCATCTGGTGTTTTTAATTTTTTTCCCAAACTCCTCGATGATTGCTTTTGTTTTCTAGAAATACCTTTTGTTTTCTCGCCAAATTTCTTCGTTTTCTAGAGCTGTCAAATAAACTGCTCTTACTTTCTACATGCTAGAGACAGGCCCGAATCAACTTTATACTCATGAAAAACGTGAAACAAAGCAGAAACGCAAGAAAACAATTGAACTTCATCAAATCAAATGAAGACAGAAACGGGGCGTCGTGACCAAACGATTTTGGGAATTCCTCGCGTCAGCTGCAATTGTTAATTCAAAGAGGATCGTCTTTAAGTGACCGCGAAAAATTCTTCGCGTTGCACGTTTCATTCGGGTCGATGGCAATTGTTTTTTTCATTTTCAGGAATTTAAGTTTTGTCTCACAGTCGATGGCAACTGTTCTTCTCTTTTTCGGGAAAAGTTTAATGATTGTCTTTTACCTCGTTTCTGAATGAGTAAAATTAAGAAAGTCCGTCATTAAATGATTCTGATCCGCATTTGTTTATAAAAAAAAAGAAAATCGAGAGTAACACTCAGACCGACGTGGTGAATTGTGACGTCATCATTCCGTCAAATAAATCGCTCTTCCTACATACTAGAGACAGGCCCGAATCAACTTTATAGTCATGAAAAACAAAACGTGAAACAATGCAAAAACGCAGGAAAACAGTTGACTTCTATCGAAACCGAGCGTCGCGACCAAACAATTTTGGGAATTCCCCGCGTCAGCTGCAAAAATTCTTCGCGTTGCACGTTTCATTCGGGCCGATGGGAATTGTTTTTTTAATTTTCAGGAATTTAAGTTTTGTCTCACGGTTTAATGTTTAATGGTTTACTTTGTTTCTAAATGAGTAAGATTACGGAAGTCCGTCATTAAATGATTCTGATTCGCATTTGTTTACACTAAAAAAAGAAAATTCGTGGTGAATTGTGACATCATCATTTCGTTATCCCAAGACGTCACTTCCACGTCACAATTATTATCCAACGACATTCTCTTGTTAGTTTTTTTTTTAATTTTTAGGGTATGTTTGCACGTGTCTTTAAAGGGGCGAGCTTATGGGAGTTCCCTAAGCGTTGTCGCTTCAAATGTTTGCGAACAATTTTGTACAGTCCTAAGTGTATTAAACCGTATTATATCATATTTTATCATAAAATACTCGTAGGACTGCACGAATTATTTTAAAATACCGTATTTTTACAATACTAGTCTCTCACATAGAACTCATATGCATCGTGAGGGGATTCGAACCCACACCTATGGTTGCCCAGTCAAGCGTCAAGTTTGTTGCCAGTGGACCCAAACAACTTGGCCAAGATAAAAATATTTAACGGGAAAATAAAGGTGAAACTTCAGTATCAATATTTAGAGATCGGAACGTTTGTTACGGACTAGGGTTAGGCGAACATTCATTAATTTTGTGTTTTTCTCCTTGCGGAACCACATTGTTCAAAATTTCCCCTTCCTAACAATTCTTTCCGAGAGATGCTGCCACCTAGAGGGACCCTCTTTCGATTCCGTTCATTGAGATCACCGGAATGAGTTAAATTGCCTACCTACCTACCTTTAAGGATTACTCAATTTTGACCGATTGTTTATTGCCGCACGTGGGTATCAGCAGCTCCATTCTCACGTGTCGGTGAGGGTTCTTTTATCGGTGGTTTTAGCGTATCTAAATGGCCCTTATCTGAAGGAGGTCTGTGTTTTGCCTAGAAATTGTCGCTCGGGTCTGGAAACTGTTTACATTAATGATTAAAGCGTGAAGTACTTTCGTGAATAGCCCAGAATTTGAATTTTTCGGATGTTTACGAACGTGCGGACTATAAAAATTATTATAGAGCGGCACATTCAGCCATTGTGCATAAAAAATCTATTTTCATGGATTGTGGTATTTGCTTCTCTTTGCCAGTGTTGCCAAATGGTTTGGTTTTACCCTTTTTTGTTTTCTTACGACAAAAAGAGTAAAGGTCTTTAAAAGCTTTTTTGTTTCTCCAATAAACAAAACAAAAGTATGACCTAAAATTAGGAGTATTTTATTATTTAATTGTAAAGTACTTCTAAAAGCGTGTTTGTTTTATTTTATAATTTACTTTTTGCTTCAATAAATAATTTTTACTGGATTTTTTCAATATTGAAAGGGATTTTGATCTGTTAAAAGATATTTTTTGTCACAACAAAAGGGATTTTCAATTTCATAGGTTGGCAACAATGAGTAGGTACCTTGCACAAAACTAATTCAGTAACACTTAAATGATAATCGTTAGGTGACATATTTTGACCAATCAGTACTTAGATACAACGCATTTCTATGTACTGATTGGTCGTTAACTTACAGAATAAGGGGGCAAGGAAATAAAAAAAAAGAGCGGTCACCCTGTAGGTACATTGATCACATCTGAATAATCTTTTATAGATCTAGCTACGTAACGGCAAGGCACCGGGTCCAGACCATATATCGCCGGAGGTGGTGAAGGCAACTATGCAGGCAAACCTACAAATATAGCGGCAGGTATATAACGGATGTCTCAGAACAGGTATTTTCCCAAGAAGATGGAAAAAAGCTAGCTTAACCTTAATCGAGAAGCCGAAGAAAGCCGATGGAGAAGAGACTACCTACCGACCTATATGCCTCCTGGACGTTACGGGAAAGGTCCTAGAGTCGCTAATCAAGGACAGACTAACGACGGATCTAGAGGATAGGAAGATCCTAAGCGAAAACCAGCATGGTTTCCGGGCGGGGAAATCGACCTTGAGTGCACTGGGGCAGGTGAAAGGTATTATCGAGAATATCAGAAGAAAGGCCGACCACAACAGGGAGTACGCCATATTGATAACGCTAGACGTTAAGAACGCGTTTAATAGCGCTCCCTGGAAAGGGATAATGGCGGCCTTGTACAGGTACGAGGTGAAACCCGGACTAATCCGTATCATATCCTCGTACCTGTCGGAAAGAGAGATCATAGCCCCAGATGCCACGCACACTAAGATCGAGTGCGGAGTCCCGCAGGGATCGGTACTAGGACTTACCCTTTGGAACATACTGTACAACAAAGTCCTGGAGGTAGACATCGATCCCGGTGTCACCACCATAGCCTACGCAGACGATTTGGCGCTCGTCATCTATGCTAAGACAGCCGGATTGCTGGAAGAAAAAGCCATGTACGCAATTGAGAAAGTGAGCCAGATCCTGGATAGCATGGGTCTCTCCCTGGCGGGTCAAAAGACCGAAGCCGCGATACTCACGGGCAAGAGAAACCTGTCGAGATTAGTACTAAAAGTGGAAGGAAGCGAAGTCGCCACGAAGACGCAAGTAAAGTATCTTGGTGTCCATCTCGACAGAGAACTCAAAATGACGGCCCACGTGAGAGAAGTAGCGGCAAAGGCTCACAAGTCGTACATGGCTCTGGCAAGGCTAATGCCAAACGTAGGCGGACCGGGACCGAAAAAGAGAAAGATGCTGGCCGCGGTAGTCGCATCAGTTATTCTGTACGCCGCTCCAATTTGGGAGTCGGCGATGAAGTAGAGGCTTCACGAGCAGATGCTACAAAAGGTTATGAGACTAGCAGCCATCAGGGTAACGTCAACCTATAGGACGGTATCCACCGAAGCCGTCCTAGTCATTGCAGAAATCCCCCCATAAAATTACAGATTGCGGAACGCACCAGACTACACCGCGAAGGGCACCAGGCAAAAGTCCCGGCCAGGAAGCAGGTGTATCGGGAGTGGCAGGCCCGATGGGAGGACTACCAAGGCTGGGCAGAAGTGTTTGTAAAAGACGTCGAAGCCTGGTGCCAGCGTTCTGGGGGTGAGGTGGACTATTTCATTACACAAGCGCTGACGGGCCACGGCAGTTTCGGGAAATACCTAAGAGAGATCAAAAAGAGAGACGAAGCTACCTGCCGGTACTGCGAAGAGGATGAAGATGACGCGGAGCACACGATTTTTGTGTGCCCCAGATGGGCGGAAACACGCCTGACGGCGGAGATCGAGGCCGGAAGCGCCATCAATTACAAAACATAGGGGAATTAATCGTTAAAGACGATAATACATGGACCGCAGTAACAAATATGCTGCGGTACATAATGAGAACAAAGTGTAAGGATGAGTTGGAAGAAAGATAAGAGAGGTTGAGCAGCATGAGAGATGATGTAGAGGAGGAGGAAGGACAGGAGATAAGAGGGCAGAAGAGGAAAGGAAGAGGAGGAAAGAAGTGGAACGAAGAGGAAGAAGAGGAAGAAGAGGAGAGAAGAGAAAGAAGAGGAATGAAGAGGAAGAAGAGGAGTGAAGAGGAGTGAAGAGGAACAAGAGGAAGAAGAGGAGGAGAGAAGAGAGAAATAAGGCTAGTGCCTTAAGACCTAGACAAAAGATGACATGTGCAGGGGACGAAATGCCGAGAGGCGGTACCCCCTGCACAGAGTGTCGAAAGAGGAAAGGAGTTTAGTTGGTAGGCGCTCCTGTAGACATGCAGGAGTGAATCCAACACGTATCCGGAGGTGTCTTTAGAAGATTCTCTAAACCTCTATAAAAAAAAGATCTAGCTACGTATATTCATTATAAAAATGTTATTAGATACAGCAAACAAAAATAGTGGCTTTTAAATATTTATTATTCATGTTGTTTTACATAGTTTTATTCTATAATTATTAACATTAATAATTTAATCTTAACAAGCACACTACAAATTTTTTCTTTACCTATATTTAACGTGACAATAAATAATAGGAGTACTAGTTTATAAAATGAACAGTTACACACATTCTAATTGCTAGACATTTTTTTTAATGTATCCACAAAACTTGTACTACTAATAGTCTTTTACGTAATAAATTAACTCATCCTAATAAAAACTGTAGCAGTATCACCCGTTCATACCTACATAACAAACACTCGTACGCATCCATTCGTTCCGTATATTCGCCATTAAATTTTCATCAGTCCAGTCATATGTGAAATAGAATGGCAATGTTTGATGCTTAATTTAATTATCCTTATATGACTTGTATTGTGAACTGAAAAAGTCTCTTAGGATTCCTAGTATACTAGTATCAAGTGACTTTGCGTCTTTCAATTGAAACTTCGCTATTGCGTCACTCACCCTCTGAAGAATAGCGGACTCTCTGGCTTTAGTTGGGGTATGTTGCGGTATGTCAGTTGAATTTACTTCATCAAACAACTCCTTAAATATAATCTGCGCTTCTTTTTTCCCATCTTCTCCCATCGTAGAGTTACCACCTTCCCCTTTCGAAAGCAACTGTATTTCATCGTCTAGTTGTTGAAAAATCTTGTCAGATTCTTGATTGTAATTACTCCTCTGTTCTACAGCGTCACTTCTTGTTTTCAAGTCTTCTTCATGCGTGACATTTCTTTTTATTACGTGACTGGTCGCGTTTGTTTCGAGCTGGTGTAAATCGATCATTTCGACATCACCTGAATTCTTTTCGGTTTCCACAGAGTCTTTTTGGTAAGCATCAACGCTGGCATTCTCGTTTGAATCTAAAAGGATTTGCTGGGAATTTTTGGGGGTTGTATTTTCTCCGCTTTCTTCAGATCGCGTGTCTTCTAATGATTCTGTAGAACGCAATTTGTCATCTGATCGATTTAAATACACGCCAGAATCATCCTCAGCTAGTGGCTGTGTGTACCTGTCGATTAAGGTACTGTACATCGATGCCTCACTTTTCAAGTCTTCAACTGGTGAGTCTGTTGTAAGTAGGGTTGCATTCTTTTTGTCAACAATTTCGTTACTTTCGCTTACTTCTTCCGTTGTGATTTCATCGCTGGGGACGACTTGTTGGAGGATAGAGTCGGGTAGTACCGCCTCTTCGTTGACAAGCGTGTCGGAACTCATCTCGGTCGTTTTTAACCATTCACTGTGAGTTATATTTTCAGGTATCGAATGATTGTTTCTCATTGTTAAAACATCCGGTAGTATTCTGAGATTTGTGTCGGATATAGCTTCGAGTATTACTTGCGACTTTTCATCCTCATTTTTCAACTGGGATAGTTCCAATTCCGGCAAATCCGTGGTTTCTAAAATTTCATCTGTGTCCTGCTGACTCATTATTTCGGGGATTGGTGGATAAGCAGGGTTTTCAAGTGGTATCACCTCATCTGATCTAATCTTCGTGTTTTCTTCATCGGCGGTTAAATCCTCGTAGATTCTGGTAGTAACTGAAGTTTTTTCAGACTTCTTGGTAGTGAAAAGCGTTTCTGGTTCTTCAGTAATACTGGCCACATCAGCCTCGATAATTGGTAATTGCACTGCGACATCTATTGTTGAATTTTCCACGCCGAAGTTGTTTTCAGTTGGATAATTTTCAATTTCGGTGTTGTTTTGGTTTTTTGATTTACCTGTGACTTCTTCTACTAAAATTTGACCGACGGTTATTTCCCTTTTTGCATTCTCAACGTTATTATCTTCTTTATTGAATTCGTTTGATGTTTCAGTCAAATTTGTGCCCAATCCTAGTCGAGTCTCGTGACCGTAGTCATTCGACGATTCGTTATGTACTTCTTCGTCATCTTTTTGCGTTTCGTGATGCTCTGAGCTATCGATATCACCTCTCTGCAGACCTTCTGCTCCGATTATCGTAAAAACTGGCGAGGGGGTGCTAGCACCGACGTCAGAAACGAACTCGCCTTTCTTAAGGAATAACAGTTGGTCACCCACCCTTAATATGGGAGGAGGATGTTGAAAAACTTCCGAAACCTCGCTCGACTCTAAATCCGAATCTGAAATCCCCAAATCGTTTGCGGTTTCAATGATCGGTTTCTGCGGCACATCACCGAAACCTGGTATGGCCTCCTCTACTAATAGTTGTCCTTGAATGGTCTTCTGAGTTTCCTCCTTTTGAGTTTCCGTAATTTCCTTCACTTCTGGTATGATTTCATGAATGGTGATTTTCGGTGCTTCGCCAGACTCCTCCTTCCTTATTATTATTTCATGCTCTGTCTGACCAACACTTACTTCCGGCGGAGGTGTTTGAGTGGTCGTCAAAACGTCAGTATCTTTGGTTTCACCTGTGAAGTTTCTGTTATAGTAAGAGGGTGTTGTTTCTATGATTTCATTTTCTACTGAGGTGGCGTTTGACGTGTTGTATATTACGGGACGAGTGGCTGCTTCCGTCGTAGATTTAAAGTCTATCGAATCTGGTATTATTGCTAATTTGTCTAAAGTTGGCTCTGTAAAATTAAATAATTGAGCCTTTTGATATTTGTGATTTAAACGCGTACCTATTGGTGGACAATGTTCGTATTTCGGGCAACATTGTCCTGGAACTGTGCGGCCTTCACAATCCGTCCTGATGTAACAGCTTACTTCGGCACATTTAACTTCGCCACCGCGGCAATAACACACTCTGCATTCTCCTCCTGATGTTGTATCGAGCCGTTCCCCATTTGCGTACGTCTTTCCTTCATATTCACATTCTGAAACAAAGAAAAAAAATACTTCTGAATTATTTACTATTATCAAATCTACTTAAAAATCTCTTTTACACACGAAATGATCGAGATTTCACTCAAAGTTGTCAATTCTTGAAAAGATTTCTAACAGATTAGCGCTTGAGTGTCGTCGGGCAGCTTTTGAAAAATTTTGAAAGATCAACGTTTCGCCACTATAAACAATTCGGTGGTTCAAAAAGGGTTACTTTGGGAAAAAAGGTATTACCAAAAATTGGTATATGTGGCGGTTAAACTTTTATTGACGTTTAATCTAATGTTGCATCATAATACGATTTATTGCTGCATCAGTTGTTGCGTGCTGAGCGCTCGCTGTAGCCAATTAGAATTGTCCTACGTTACTGGGCCAGTTCGTGACGCGTTCTTCCAAGCGTCGCCCGTTGTTGATGACGACATTGATACACAGCGGCTAATTAACGTCGTTTTACGTCACTGACTGAGTTCGTGACATGTTTGAACGCAGTTCGTTGCTGACGATACTGACAGTATATTTTAATTTTATTATTTAAGCGCATAGAAAAATTAGTTAAATAGTGTGGCTGATAGATATTGTCCGAATATTCTGTACAACAAACCCTTACGCCTTTGAATCTGAACCCATTAAAAACAAAATTTTAATTGATTTTGCCAATTTGGTGATTCTGTCACCTGATCTCATTGTTACCAATGCTCGAAAAGCAGAAATTCCTTAAAAAATATCTTTTTAACATAAAAAATCCCTCAATTTGTTACTTCTAGATTAAGGAATAAATTTTAAAAAAAAACAAACCTAAAAAAATTCGTTACAAATATATAAAACTAAAAAAAAACAAAAGACGATCGATTTTACAGCTCAACTCAGTCTGTTAATAAAAAAAAAAACTTGAAAAGAATCATGACAAAAGAAAGGAAACAAAATAAAAAAAATATTAATAAAAAACAAAAGACAATCAATTTTACCTGTCGTGAATACTCAATATTCAATTAAAGTGACGTCCAACATAGTGGGTCTCACTTTTGATTGATTGATAATTAAAAAAGAAATTAAAAATCGTTAAAGAAGCAAAAGTTAAAAAAAGTCGAAATAATAAAATTTAAATAATGATAAAAACAAAAGACAAATAAGTTGTTTAATAATAAAAAATAAAATAAAAATACAAACTTGAAAAGAATGATGACCAAACAAAGAAAACAAAATACTATAAAAGATAAATAATACAATTAAATAATAATAATAATTAAAAACAAAAGACAATTGATTTTACTACTTAATTTAATAGGTTAATAATAAAAAAGGATTAAAAAACAACGAAAAAGCAAATGAAAAAAAAATTGAAATAATAAAATTTAAACAATAATAATAAAAATAAGACAGTACAGCACAATTCAGTAAAGTAATAAATTAAACAAAAAAAAAAACTGGGAGGAAAGGTGATAATACAAAGAAAACAAATGAACAAAGTTAAAGAAAACATTAGCAACTTAAATTTTCAATGGTGGCGCAGCGATCGCTGACGTTTGAACGGCGTTTTACGTAAAACAAACAAACAAGTTATTTTCATATTTCGAATTTCAGTAACTTCACAATTTCCGTTAGCACGAACAAGTAAGTTTGGGCGGATATTTCAGTCTGACGACCAATGAGAACGCTGGAGCGGCAAAGTGGGAGGTCAAATCTCAATTCAAACTCACTTGTTCGTGCTAACGGAAATGACGTTTGCCTGATCTAAGGTGAGATTTGTGGTAAAAACAAAGCAAGGCATATTTAAAAAAAATAAAAAAAAACAAAAGACAATCGATTTTAGAGCACAATTCAGCAGATTCATAAATTAAAAAAAGAAACAATTTGAAGAAAACAGCGACGAAACAAAGCCTATTTGATTGGTCAAGAGATTATTTTAAAAAAATTGCAATAGATGGCGCCGTTCAATATCTCACAAATCTAATTCATTTTGCCTTTTCTTATTGACAAGTAACGTTTGATCTTCCTCATCGAGGGAAGTAGCAAGTGAACCACCCACCACCTCCGTAAAAACAAAGGAAAACGAAATTTTTGGCGTGTTTTAACGAATCGTGTTGTTTGTTTAACGAATGTCTTACAACAACGCAAGTCATTTTTTTTGTTACCATCCAGAAATGACTGTTGAAACTTTGCGCAATAGTTGGTGGTTTATCAATATCTATATATAAAAGAATAACTTTGAACTGTGAATCAGTTTTCAGCTTCACAGAACAAAATTTGAAAATCCCTTTTTTAGAAAAAAAATCCCTTAGTCCGATTTGAAAAATTCCTTGAAAATGGGATTTATCTCTTAAGTTGGCAACGCTGCTTGATCTAGTGACTTTATGTCGAAATTTCAGACAAATTTTAGTAAATTCAGAAATAGATCTGATATTTATTGATTTAGTGACATGTCTGCTGATTTTTTCATTTAATAATAACTAATTTAGTTATTTTTTTAAAATTTTGTGTTAATTCTTGTCATAAAATAATTACTGATGTGTGCTAAGTATAAAAATCGAATTCTCCTTTACCAACAAAATCTCTAAATTTATCTTTTGCTATACATCTCTGAGAACAATAATAAGAGAAGCAGTGAGAAGTAATACCAACCAAAAGTCCAAAACTGTAATAATTGACAGTTATTTTTCAGCACCGCCAACTTAACATCAGTAAGTACCACCATAAAATGTGTATTTTCACAATCCCTTTAAAATAATAACAATAATTAATTCGGGTCAAGAATAATAATAAATAATAGTTTAGGTCGTAAAAAATAATAATATAACGTTTTTTCATCACACTTATAGGAAAAACACAAATTCTTCTTTTTTTCGCCAGGAAAAAATCGAAATTCGAACGCCTTTTGTCATCACTCTATTTTCTGACGCAAACGTAAGTTTTTTTTATATACGAATCATCGACCAAAATATTTCTTTCTTACATTTGTTAAATTATCGATCGTCTTTTGTTTTATTAAGAAGAAAGTCGAAATTCGATTAGTATTTGAACGTCTTTTGTCATCGTCATCGTTCTTAATTTATTACCTAATTCAAGAATAAAACTGAAATTTCTTTTAGGTAAAAATCGTCAACCAAAACATTTGCTTCTCGCATATGTTTAATTTTTTTTATGAAGAAAAAAAATCCAAATTCGATTGGCACTTTTATAATGTCCAAATCGTTGAACTTTTTTTTAATTCTTGCATTTATTAATCTATCGATCTTCTTTTGTTTCGTTTTTTTTTAATTAAGAAGAAATTCGAAATTCGATTGGAATTCGAACGTCTTTTGTCATCGCTCTTAATTTATTTTCTGGCACAAGAGTAAGAACGAAAGTTATATTTTTTTTAATATCCAAATCGACGACCAAAATTTTTGTTTCTTGCATTTGTTAAACTATGGATCGTTTTTTGTTTTATTTTTTTTTTGTTAAGAAGAAAATCGAAATTCAATTGGAATTCGAACGTTTTTTGTCATCGTTTTTAATTTATTGTCTAATTCAAAAACAAAAACAAAAGTGTTTTTTTTACATAAAAATCGTCGACCAAAACATTTGTTTCTTGCATGTGCTAAACAATCGATAGTCTTTTGTTTAATTTTGTTATGAAAAAAAAAGTCGAAAGTCGATTTACACTTTTATAATATCGAAATCGTCGACCTTTTTTTTTATTTGTTGCGTTTGTTAATCTATCGATCTTCTTTTGTTTCGATATTTGTTTTCATTAAAAAAAAGTCGAAATTCGATTACAATTCGAATGTCTTTTGTCATCGCTCTTACTTTATTTTCTGGCACAAGAATAAGAACGAAAGTTATTTTTTTTAATATCCAAATCGACGACAAAAATTTTTGTTCCTTGCATTTGTCAAACTGGATCGTTTTTCGTTTTGTTATTTTTTTTTATTAAGAAGAGTGTCGAAATTCGATTGGAATTCGAACGTCGTTTTTAATTTATTGTCTAATTCAAAAGCAAAAACAAAAGTTTTCTCTTTATATAAAAATCGTCGACCAAAACGTTTGTTTCTTGCATGTGCTAAACAATCGATAGTCTTTTGTTTAATTTTGTTATGAAGAAAAAAGTCGAAAGTCGATTGTCACTTTTATAATATTCAAATCGTCGACCTTTTTTTTATAAGTTGCATTTGTTAATCGATCAAATATTCTTTTGTTTCATTATTTGTTTTTATTAAGAAGAAAGTCTAATTTCGAACGTCTTTTGCAATCGCGCTAGATTTATTTTCTGACGCAAAACTAAAAAAAAAGTTTCTTTTTTTTTAATTTCCAAATCGTCGACCATTTTTTATTCTTAGCATTTGTTAAACAATCGAACGTCTCTTGTTTAATTTTGTTATCCGGAAAAAGTCGAAATTCGATTGACACTTTTATAATACCCAAATCGTCGAGCTTTTTTTATTTCTTGCATTTGTTAATCTATCGATCTTCTTTTGTTTCGTTATTTGTTTTCATTAAGAAGAAAGTTTAAATTCGATTGGAATTCGAACGTCTTTTGTCATCACTATTAATTTATTGTCTAACTCAAAAGTAAAAACGAAAGTTTTTTTTCTTTATAGAAAAATCGTCGACCAAAACATTTGCTTCTCGCATATGGTAAACTATCGATCATCTTTTGTTTAATTTTTAAGAAGAAAAGGGTCGAAAGTTGATTGACATTTTTATAATCTCGTAATCGACGACCTTTTTTTTTTATTTCTTACATTTGTTTATCTATCGAGCTTCTTTTGTTTCGTTATTTGTGTTTATGAAGAAGAAAGTCGAAATTCGATTGGAATTCGAACGTCTTTTGTCATCGTTTTTAATTTATTGTCTAACTCAAAAGCAAAAACAAAAGTTTTCTCTTTACATAAAAATCGTCGATCGAAACATTTGCTTCTCGCATATGTTAAACTATCGATCGTCTTTTGTTTAATTTTGTTATGAGGAAAAAAAATCGAAATTCGATTGGCACTTTATAATATCCAAATCGTCAACCTTTTTTTTTATTTCTTGCATTTGTTAATCTATCGATCTTCTTTTGTTTCGTTATTATTATTTTTTTATTAAGAAGAAAGTCGAAATTCAATTGCAATTCGAAGGTCTTTTGTCATCACTAGTAATTTATTGTGTAACTCAAAAGTAAAAACGAAAGTTTCTTCTTTACATAAAAATCGTCAACCAAAACATTTGCTTCTCGCATATGATAAACTATCGATCGTCGTTTGTTTAATTTTTATGAAGAAAAGAGTCGAAAGTCGATTGGCACTTTTATAATATCGAAATTGTCGACCTTTTTTTATTTTTTACATTTGTTAATCTATCGATCTTCTTTTGTTTCGTTATTATTATTAAAAAGAAAGTCGAAATTCGATTGTAATTCGAACGTCTTTTGTCATCGCGCTAAATTTATTTTCTGACGCAAAAGTAAAAATGCGAGTTTTTTTTTTTTTTAATTTGCAAATCGTCGACCATTTTTTATTCCTAGCATTTGTTAAACGATCGAACGCCTTTTGTTTATGTTTTTAACAACAACTCACGTTTTCGTTTGCAATTGTATACTTCAACGTATTGAAAAAATGAAAACATAAGTCGATTTTCTCAGCATTTGTTTTTAGTAAATAATTTTCTGTTTCTAGTGACTTTTTAGTAATTATTTAAGCTAAATGTTACTGACGCAGTTTGTTTTTTTTTTTAGACTCTACGTGTCTAGGCCATACGGCCATGGTCATATATGTGCCATAACACAATGTTAGTGATTTTTGGTACAATTTGATTTGAAATTTTGGTACAAATAAAATTCTTCCAATCGCAACTCTGCTTATGTGTACACAACTCAATCTAAAACATCTCTAAAATTGCCCATGATCGAAAGACTTTAGGCATTCATTACCCTTTTCTAAAGTTCCATAAACTTATTGAGCTGTTGTAAGTTTAACAATGAAAATAAAGATTTGAGTGTTTTGGTTTTCAATTGTGATTCTTAGTGCTCTATTTAATTTGCAAAATGAAACGTACCTACGATTACATACTACAAATAGAAAACTGTGTTGTCCGTTGCGCAAAACGTTAATTTTCCCGTTAAAAATAAACTAGTTAGTTTCAACAGAACTTTGAAACGTGAATATGATTCACTGTTTTAATGTTTTTATAGTGGTAATTATATAGTTGTATAATTAGTCAGCAGATATGTACACGTAAGTCCGCCCAAAGTGTATTTGCGAAACAATGGAACCGTGTCACTATGGTTCATTTGGCGCGGCTTTGCGGCAACATCCTTTACGAAAATAATTTAATTAAATAGAAAGTTTTTGCACCACTCACCACATTGATACACGGGACAGCAGTTGTTGGGTTTGTGTATGGCTCTGCAGCCTGGTTTCTTCTCGCAACGTGTGGTTTCGCAGTGGACCCCCGGAGGTTGACATTTGCATTTCAGACATGACTGATCTGCGGGAACTGTTTCGCCTGCTCCGTACACGACGTCTCCTACTATGCATACTGAAATTCAAAATTACAGAAAAATAGAATCGAAAGCCAAAGCATCAAACATTTTTGAACAAAGAGATGGGGGCTATTTTAGGCCCTCTTCAATTTTTTGGAGAATTTCCCAAAAAGTACTTGATTTGGTGGTAGGCCTTGGATGAATATGGTAACATTTCAGGACCAACCAACTCAACAAATTAGATGAATAAACGCATTTCAAAAATCATCCCTTAAGGGATGCATCTAAATCCGATCACTGGAATTTATTTTATACCAAACATATCAAACTCCATACTACAATTAATGATTAGAAAAATCAAATTTGTTTAGAAAAATGAATGTTCCCAGACAAAAATATTTCATCATCTTTTTGTCTGCAATTAAATCTACTGTAAGCAAGAAAAGGACTTAATTGCAAAGTCATTTGTTGAGAGCACGTGCTGAGGTTTTAATTATTTATTGTATTTTCCATTGCACTGGACACATTAGTTGGATAAATAACTCCAAAAGTACTTGCGTTTTAATATTCAATTTAAAATTCAAATTACGTCCTTAATTACTCTTTAAGTTTACGAAGAGGATGCCTGTCAAAAACAAAGATTAAATAAACCCTTAGGCGCAGCGGATGAGAAAAGATCGGATAGGCTGCTGGTAACATTAAACTTAATTAGGAGTAGAAATACTCGTAATAAAAATATTTTTTTTTAAGTAGGCACTTTCTTGTACCGGTTAAATACGAGGTGCGGTCTAAAAGTTTATAAAATGATATGTACGAGGATTGTACAGAAAGTTTTGTCGTTTGTGAATTGCACATGCGCAGTTGCAATTGAAGGTGAAGCCATCACAGTCATTCGCTAACTAGCCTCCTGTGAATTTCATTGCGTTAGTTACATTTACATAAATAAGTTACATTTAAAATGATAAAATAGGACAGAATCATGTCACTTGTGAAGTGAGTTTTTTTCTTAATACAATCACGTCAATCAAGGAAGCTTATGGTGATGTTATTGTATAGAGAGAACGTTGCGGATCATGACGCTTGAATAGCTTACATATTACACGATCTGCTATTAATCTTCTCGACTTTTTTTTCATTTACCATTGGCTTTAAATAATATATGTCAAAGTTTAGGTATGTTCAGCCAAGGTACGAGAAACTGGTGGAGAGAGCACCAAAAATTCTCCTTAAGAAATTTTCTGCAGCTCTGGTTCTCCATTTAATGCTTGTGAAACTTTTTTTCAAAAATCTTTACAGCTCGTTATTTTCATTCCAAAATGGGCTGTATTTTTCGTACGAGCCTCGTATATGGGTCAAGCTGTAGTTCATTTTAAGTCGTCACACGTTTAAGACTCTAAAATAATAAGCAACACATTATTCCTGATTTAAAGTAAGCTGTGATTCCAAAATTTTGAGTGCAAGTCGGTTGGATTGTAATGGGGGCCCCGAACATCCTCTGTAGAGCTGTAATTCCGACGGCACACATGACTTATGCGAAAATAGCGCGTAATTGCAAACATACCACTCAGTCCTGCCATCGCACGACTGACTTTTGATCTTAAACTGCGCGGAGAACAACATATTCGCAGCGATGCTGCTGCCTCATAAGCTATCACACACAAGATGGCTAATGCGGACAATTAGCGCGTCATGGCAAACTTGCAATGAGATAGCAGCGTTGTTGCAGCGCACTTTAAGGTCAAAACACAATCGTGCGATGGCGCGACTAAATGGTAAGCTGTAATTGTTGCATAAAGCTGGCGATTGGCTATACATATAAGAGTGAGAGGACAGTTATCAATGTCAACAACTTTCAGTGTCATATTATCTGGTCATGACATCATGACATCACATAAAAAAATGTGTAAAATAAATGCAAAAGTCAGAGAAATTCACTTCGAAACAACACTAAAGCTTAAAGCATAGTTTGATTGCTTTTAAGCGCGTTTGTCAAGTGTTTGGGGGTTATGTCAAAGCAAACAAATAATTGGACAGCTGTCAGTGCCATAAATCTTTAGGAGAAACAACATTGAAATAATATCTACTAAAAATAAAAATAAAATATCTCATGTATGGGGTGAGATGAAATTCGAGGACCCATAGGAAACAATTGAAATTGTCTCTGGAAGGAATCGCTCTAGAAAAAAAAAAAAAATACGTTCTGCATTCAATCAAACGTTTTCATAAACTTTCGATTCTTGAAAGTCGCAATTTTGAATTTTCCTCGGATTGCGAAGAAAACGTTCGAAATATTACAAATTTCTTAACAGATTATTAATCAGTAAGAAATTTGACAACTCTGTCTCTATTTAACCTATCCGCTATCCCTATGTTGTCTTCGAATTTCAATCACCCTCTATATGGGATATTTTACATCATTTCGATTTCGAATTACCTCCACAATCCGAAATAGCAAACATATACCGGTTTTCCTCTTTGATTTTTTTAACTTAAAACCACTTCCGCTTAAACCGGAAGTGGTACACATTGTTTCATGTTGTCAAGTAAACTATTGGTGGGTCTATATTATTTATACCAAATTTCATATTTCTAAAAACAGAAATAAAAAAGTTAGAGGTGTGCGAATACTAACTTGAATCACCCGGTATAGTAGACGTTATTAATTTTAGAATTTAAAAACCAGAATTTATACAAAAACGTAATACAATGGTTTTGCAACGTAAAGAAAAAAATAAATAATATTTGGATTTATTTAAGAATTTTTTTCGTTTTGCCATTAACAACAAATTTGTATATTTTTTTAACAATTAAAAAAACTTTACATGAAGGCTTGAAATTCATAGTTATAATACCTTCGCTTCTTATTAAATTCAAAAATACAATTTATAAAAGAGAAAATACAGGGTGATTGATAGTTATTCCGCTAAAAAAGAAACCAAAACGTTTATAATTAAAAAAAAATAAAAATATCCCAAAATCAAGCTGCGGGATTGCATATGAAATACGACGTCACGTTCTATAGATGCGGCAGACACACATAATCAATTTATTACACGTTTAATAGCTGAAACGGAAGTCTGAATTGTTCCTTTTACCCGACGTAATTATTAGTAATTTCTAAAATAATTGGAATTGCGTATGAAATAAGGGTAACAAATTCGTAAATAATTGTGAAAATCACTGTTTATTCATTCTTATGGTTTATTTACTAGAGCGGAATGTACTACCTGCTTCATCCCCAAAAAAAATTGGCGAGGATTTAAATTTGTTGATCGCAGGGGCCCGTATCGTACGGGGACGCACGATGCATTGTTTGTTCTCTCTCTATGTGTGTTAAACAAGGCTAACACTCAGCGTGTATGTCCTAATTTCACTTGCAACAGCTGTCGCCCACAGAGACATAATACAATGTTTCATCAAATCGCATACGCGAATGCGTGTCACAGATTACGAGAAAATGCAAATTGCTGGGGTGGTTTGGAAAATATGAGATTTATCGCCGACAAGCTTTTTTTTGTTTATTATCTATAAAAACTTTATTATGTACAGCTGTTTTAAACGTCGCGACGTTGGTGATATGCGTAGTTTTAATCTAATCGCGTACGGGAAAGAATGAACAGATTACGGGATCATATTTAAAAAATATTCCATGGAACTTTTATTTGTTAAACTCTTAATAGATTTGTTTTAATAATAATTCGTCACACACAAAACGAAATTATAATACAATTAATAGATATATAGAAGTCTGAATTATTTTTTAGGCAACGTAACTATTAGTAATTAAATGAATAACTTAAATTGCGTATGAAGTAAGGGTAACAAATTTGAAAAAATGTGCAAATAATTGTTTGATAGTTCTTACGGTTTATTTACTAGAGCGGAATGTACCAGCTGCTCCAATCATAAATACAAAACGCGAGGATTTAAAACTGGCGATCGCGGGGGTGAATGCACGGATCGTAACGTCCGAGGGCTCATGATGTGCGCTATATACATATTGCTTGTTCTTTATTCAGTGACGTACCCACGGGTACGGGGTTGAAGCTCTTCCCAGTGGGACTAAAATTTCAATTCAGTTTTACAAAAAAAAGAGCACGTCGACTTAATTTTGTTTTGTAATGAAAATTCTTATAATTGTTATTATTTTTAAGCCATCTCCAGGACAAATTTTTAATCAAATCGCGTACGTGAATGCATGTCACAAATTACGAGAAATTGTAAATTGCTGGGGCTTTTCGAAAAATGTGAAATGATTTATTAGAAAAGAAATTCATCGCCGTTTTTTTTTGTTTATTAGGCCATAAAAAAATTTATTACGTATAGCTGTTTTACACGTCGGTGGTCATGTGCGTAGTTTTTAATCAAATCGCGTACGGGAAAGAATGAACAGATTACGGGATCATGTTTAAAAAAAAAAAACAAGGGAACAGTTTATAATTAATTAAGAATTTAATTCAAAGTCAAACAAATTATTCGAAGTGAAAAGAAAAGAAAACAATTTACAACTACTGCGCCAACGCAGGATAGAGATTATTAATGTACTCCATGCTGTTCTGTGGTTTGTAAGTATAATTGAAAAATGCTGAGTCTTTTAATAGAAAGGTCCTTTTATTTTACTAGACCGGTTTCACCTTGTTCGGTATCTACAGTAGACATTATTATAATTAAATAACATCTTATAAATTCTTGTGTAATTCCTGTAACATATTTTACAACATTTATCAGTAATACAGGATAGATACATTAATAGATTTATGTTAATAATAATTCGTCACACACAAAACGAAATTGTAATAATTAACAGATTACGAAGGTTTTAATGTTTTAAATTCTGGTTGTCAAAAATTGTTAACGTATAAAATAATCTGCTTCGGGTGATATGCGTGCTTTTGTCAAATAAATATTTTTTTAAGTAGACACTTTAACCGAAAAACCGAGTTGACGTGAAATTCCACCGAAAGTCAAGTTCACGATCGACGCAAGGCCGGCGTGCTTACCATAAAACTTTTATGAGGGCATTTATTTCGTTCGTCTGCTCTTCTATTTTTTAACCAGAGATGCATCGTCGTTTTGGGGCTAATTTGTGATTGTTTCTCGAAAACTAAAGTAGAATGAATTTTTTTAACATTTTCTCGTATTCTCGGACATGGTTTTACTTTGGCGGAACAATTGTCAGTCACCCTGTATGTGAGATTTTAGGACTTTAATATGAAAATGTGGTAACCCTTATAAAAAAACGCATATGAATTATTGTGGAATAAGGAAAACACTAAATAGATGCATAATGAATGCAAATCAAGCGATCCTTACGGAATACCGGAAAATATTGCTGCATTTCCTGAGTTCCCTTTCATTTCCATTAATTTGAACATCATTGATCAGTTCTGTCCTTCCGCATTTCATTTTACTTCATCGAAAGTACTTACGTAATATTTCGAATATTTAAAATTTTTTGTAAAAATATAAAAAATGCCGATTTACAATGTAGAGTTTTGCACATAGGCATACCTAACGTTTTTTTTGCAACTAAAATTACATGTACAATCAATTTTCAGTTAAACATTGATTTTTTTCTAAATGAAATGAAACAGCAGTTTATAAATAATTGATGATGTTATTGACATTTAACGAAATCTCTTTTTTTTTATTAGTAATCAATTAGCTATACAGCATCGATAAGTTTTTAATATTTACCTTGCGCTTGACTTCCTTCAACTTTCTCCGGTTCAATTTCCGGATAAACTTCCCGGATGATGCGCACAGATCGTTCAAGTGGACCTAAAACAAAATTAAAATTTATTTAACAGCTCGTGTGCATTTTGCCGCAACCAAGAAAAATAATAAACGCTCGCAAAAACACTTTCAAATTTTTAGACCGGGTTATTAACCTGGATTTGGAATTTTGCAATATAACATAAGGTGTTGTTTTCTAGTAGCAGATGATGAGATAAATGGATTATTTAATAAATATAAAAAAATATGAGATATTAAAGCTGCAATAATGTTGTGAGTATCTAATTGTTGTAAGTTACCGAAAAAAATAAAATAAAATCTCTTAAGATAATAACTTTCGTTTTTCGTATTTACTTTTTTCTTATTATAAAATATGCATACCACAATGTAACTTTAAAAACAAAATAAGTTTTGCCAAAACTGTTTTAAATGTTGTTTAATAGAAGTGTGAAGGTGTGTTGTTTTTATTGAGAAATCAGCCGAAATCAAACCACATGAAACACAATCTCCGAAATACAAAAAAAAGAGGAAAAGGTCAGCTTAGAAACCGATTTACTATTACTTGATTATTAAAAGAAAAAGAGAAAATGACTTGAAATACTAAGGTTTGTTTGTTTGTGTTAAGAAGATAAAATATCAACTAAACATAATAATTGTAACGTTAATGCATATGTTGCATGTAGTAGTTATTACATTCAAATTAAAAGTTTTTAAAATGGTGCTCTTTAAAAAACCTTAGGATGTACTTAAAACAATGCATGAATCCACCCTAGAAAAAATAAAATATATAGAACAATTTTTTTGCTTAAAAATTAACCTGCATTCAATTAAATTCCTAATTAAAGTTGGATATGATTCAATATTTTTTCTCCTAAGGGTTTGTAGCACTGACAGCTGTCCAATTATTTGTTTGTGCTAACATAACTTCCCAACATCAAACGCGTTTAAAAACAGCGTGGGGTACGTTTGCTTTAAGCTTTAGTATTTGAACAGTGACAGTGACAAATATTGACAACATGACAACATTGATAACACTCCTCTCCAGTGTTGCTGTTCATAAAATAGCCAAACATCGTAAACCGTAACTGATGTCGATAATACCCGACGTTACCTGCAAGCGCTGGGTATCCACCTGTTTTAATTAATTCAGTGTTGCCAACTTAAGGGATAAATCTCTTTTTAAGGATTTTTTTCAAATAATTAAGGATTGGGGAATTTTTTTCCAACAAAGGAATTTATAAATTTCATATTGTAAAAGAAGCTGGAAGCTGATAGCCCCTGGGCAGCTCAAAGTTGTTCTCTTATCTAGAAGAAAACCCAATTATATTGAAAACAGTTTTAACTGACAGTCATAAAAAAAGAGACTTATATTATTGTAAAACATTTAACAACGTGATTGTCTTTACGGAGATGGTTCACTAGCAATGCAATATTGTCGTCAGTAAAGGACGAAATATTTGTGTGAGATACTGAACAGCGCCATCTGTTGTTGTGTTTTTTTTTATAATCTATATAATAATTTTTTAGTTTTTTCACTATTTGCTTCAATTTATTTTATTTTTTTAATTTATGGATCTATTGAAATGTGCTCTAAAATCGATTGTCTTTTGGTTTACTTTTCTAAATATTTTTTAACATTTTATTCATTTGTTTCTTCGTTTTGGCTCTTTTCGTCTCACACAGTTTTCTTTTAAAAATTTGTTTATCTACTGAACTGTGCTGTAAAATCAATCGTCTTTTGTTTTTATTATTACTTAAATTCTATTACATATTTCTTTTGCTTTCTCATTGTTGTTTTCATTAAAAAAAAAACTTATTAATCTGTTAAATTGTGTCGCAAGGGCGATCGTCTTTTGTTTTTATTATTACTTCAATTCTATTATTTCGTATTTTTGAAAAATTTTATTACATACTTCTTTTGTTTTCTCGTTGTTGTTTTCATTAAAAACTGATTAATCTATTAATAAATTGGGTCGTAAAATAGATTGTCTTTTATTCTCTTATTATTTTTTAATTTTATTCCTTATTTTTTGAAGTTTAATTTGCTTCTTTTGTTTTGTCGTCATCTTTTCTAATTGTTTCTTTTTTAAACTTTATTATGAATTGCACTGTAAAATCGAACGTGTTTTGTTTTTCTTTAACTTTATAGAGTAGTTTTTTAATGAATTTTTTACCTTTTTTTTTATTATTTTTTAATTTTATTCCTTATTTTTTGAAGTTTAATTTGTTCCGTCGTCGTCATCTTTTCTAATTGTTTTTTTTAAACTTTATCATGAATTGCTCTGTAAAATCGAACGTGTTTTGTTTTTCTTTAACCTTATAGTGTAGTTTTTTAATGAATTTGTTACCGTTTTTTCTTTTTTTTAATTATTTCCGAATCTAGTAACAAATTGAGGGATTTTATATGTTTTTACAACTCTTGAGGGGTTTCTGCTTTTTGCGCGTTGGTAACAATGTATTCATTATACACTGTAAAACAAAGAAGAATACAGAGAGAACAAAATTGGTTGTCCTGATTCTACATTAATTTCCGTGAGCTGGATATCAGTATTTACATACATCACATGAAGGTTACAACGAAAAGCAAAGACGGGCGTAGAACGTTCATGAAACTTATATCTAAATCTTACCTAATTAATAAATGAAATAAACTATTTTTGATGAACTTTCAACAAAAACTTGGGATATCTAGTAACTTCCCTAGATCTCCCTATGTTGCTAACTTAATTTTAATAATTGAATGTAAATATCGACATGTAACTCGTGGAAAGCAGTGTACAATCAGGACAATCAATTTCGATCTCCCTGTAAACGTGAGAGAGTGAGAAACGATTCAGGATTCAGGGATTTAGTTCGCATTTTGATTTCTTGATGACGTTGATGCCGAAACAAATAAAATGAATCATTTTATTTCAGTAAATGCAACTATTAGTTAGAAGCCTATAATGCCACAGTATGTTCACAAAATTGGTTAACTAACAAAAGCTACCTGGTACTCAGACACACATACATATAAAAGATGGGAGGGGGGGGGGGAAACCAAGGATTAAATAAGTAGGTATAAAAGGCAGACTACATATATTTAAATAACAAGCATTTCCGGTTTCGTTTTTTGCTGGTGGCGGCACCTGGTGGACGAAAATCGGCAACAGCAGCGCCCTAAAGTCCCTAGATAATATAAAGTACACCACTGCGCGGGAATTTCAAATTGTTAACAATGTTAACCAGTAAGATTTCGAGGTCGTGATTGTGGAGGTTGGAGCAATGTCGATGTTTTAATTTGGAAATCTTCAACATTTAGCTTTCCTTGCTGTCATAGCTGCATGGTGGGCATTATGCATGGTGTTTTCGAGCTCTAAAATTCCTTATTCTTCATCGTCATCTCTCTTGGTAAATTTTTGCTGTCAGCCAGTAAGGCTTCTAACTTTTTACCATAGTATCGAATTCCATGGACCCGATTACTAGCAAAACCTTTCACCATTCTCATTGGTAGCTGAAGTAGTCCAAGTGGTAATGCAAGAAATGAATTTTGATCGACATCCTGACATTAATGCAAGCTTCTATCACGTCCTCTACAAATTGACAAAATTAATTCTTTCCCAAAATATTGTCAATCACGTCAATTCTTTCGTAGTCACGGAGAAGTATATTGAATCATTTTACAACAATTTACGAATATTGGGTCTAGTCAATGCAGTTGCAAATCTTGAAAACTTCCCCTTCAAAAATGTTCAATTTTCTAAACTTTAGACTTTGATACAATCCTTAAATGATCTAACATCGAAAAATCCCGGTTGACTATTTTTGTTTTACCTCAAATTTACCATTTCCATTGAGAAATCCGAATTTTGAAGCCTCATTTTGTGCGCATTGTTACAAAATCCAATAACCGTCATAATCCACAAACGAACAAACCACGAAACCTTCGAGTTTTAAGCAATCCCAAAAATTTATATTTGTCAATTGCCAAAAAAATCTAAAACCATAAACTCCTTAGACAAATAAGTCTATACACACAGACACAGACGTTTTGGCTAATTTTTAATATTTGATCTCCCAAACTGTATATTGCCAAACTTTATACAGAGAAATCAGAAATGATTTCAACCCACGTGACCAATTTGAATTAGGTTTTGTTTTCCAGAAGTGGCAACAATGTGAAGTCGCTTCAAATTGACGTGTATTTGTCATAAACTTTCGTGGCTGTAGGGTTTAGTTGTGTTTACTCCTGCATTTCCAGATATTGATGTAAAGTATGATGCCTTTGTAAATCGCAAGCATTACATCCTCAAACGATTTAACACAATTGGGTCGCCGAGTGGCTTAGTAGTTAGCATAGCCGACTTTGAAAGTCGTGTCGCTTGGCGGCGTAGGTTCGAATCCTACCATTAGCCATGGATGTTGTGCTGTCTAATAACTTAGACCTAGCTTAATATATACGAAGAAATTGTCTGAAATGGTAATTGCCGTAAGACAATAAAGCAGCATTGCTGCGCAAAGCTAAGAAGATGAAGATTTAACACAAAACACTGCATTGTTACCAACATAACAGTTGTGTGGCCTATAGGGCGGAATCACGTGGGTTGAAATTATTTCATCTAGGGACTTTACAGCGCAAGAGATAGCGGCATCATCTCTCTCTTACACATATGCTCTTATGTGTAATGAACTCGACCGGAAATGCTTGTTAATCAAATGGGCGGAATTGGGGTGGTCTGTCTTTTTATTTAAATACAAAGCCTTCAAATAGAACTAAGAGCCACGTGATTTTTAGCAAGGAACAAATTGATGATTATACCACATATTTTTACGTATTGCTTCCCTGGCCTATAGTTCATTTTTAAACTAAGAGGAGTAACAGTTGTCGGCCTGTCATAGGTAGATTGACACTGTAATACTAAATCAGAAATTAATTTGGCTTGCTTAGGAGGTTTACGAATTCTTCAAATAACCAATTTTATCAACTGATTTGCTTACAAGTTTAAAACTAACCGAAATTGTCACATGAATTATGAAAAATGTTAATTTTTCCGCTTAAATTCTAGGCTTGTGTAAAACCGGCTGTCAAACTGCCAATAACTTTGCGAGTTTTTGGCGGGCAAAATTCAAATTACTCCTCCTAGTTTAAAAATAGACTATAGCTACCTGTAAAGCTGTAAATGTTATCGTGTACGTTTGCATTTTAAGCATAAAATATTATTAAAGATGTGAAGAGCTCATAGTGCTGTTTCTTTGTTAAAAGTACCTCCTGCATTGTTGCTAATCAAATTAGTACATTTTTAATTAGACTTTAAATGTCAAAATTTCATATAATTTCCAATATGACGCCTATGGGTGGAGAATTTTGTCTAAATAGTGTTACCAACTACATGGGTACGCTTGTTTGTCTATTTATGTTAGTGACGTGGCTCTCAGTTTCATGTGAAAGCTCTGTACTTCTTGTAAACAGTGTTGCCAATTTAGTATACTTAATCAGTATTAAATTTGGTGGATTTACTAGTAGTAGCAAATTTCCAGTCTGTTGGATGTCGATCTCTGTATCTTCAGAATGATATTAAAACCGTATTCACAATACCTAAAATTTTTAAAAATTGGTCGCTAGATTTATTTTGGTGTTTCTATTTTTCCGACCACAATAGTAAATTTTAAAATAAATCATAACTCAATATAATGGATGGAAGTGCTAATAATCAATGGCTGAAATGAATATACCCCAAGACTAGTGTTGCTAACTCTTCAAAACTTTCTTCCCAGACATTAGTTAAAAACCCCCTAAATTGGTACCAAATATCCCCAATTTATTTTTCCAAAACCTACTTTGGAAGTCAAGCAGAAAACTCGCAGATGATTCAAAGATAAAAAGAGAAATGAATTTACACAATAAAAGTGTATTGTTTATTTATAGAAAGAACTGCGAAATAATGTAATTCCTTAACTTTACAAAATTAAGTCTCCAACATTAAAAAAAAGTAAAAATACAAGAAAGTAGTAGCTATTTGAGAATTTTATTATCGAGTGCAAATGTGGTAATTGCAGCCAGGACCTCTCAATGTTACGCCATTGGTTTTTCCTATGTAAACTACTTATATGAGAAATATATAGCAATGTGTAGTTATAAATAAAAGCTCAATTTCCTTTTTTAATATCTCCGTGTTAATTGTATGCTCATTAAGTCTTAGTTATAAAAAAAAATCGACGAGTATTATTAATTAGTACAAGCAAACTAAGTAATAAGAAATACGAAGGATAAAAACAATGAGCCATAAAAACAATCACCATATTTGTAACGCAATGTTCGGAGAAAGTGCTTCCATTGATCAGACACCTCAGCCTTTTTATGCGACATGCTTATTAACAAACAATACAAAGTTAGACCAGACAAACCTTGAGAACGAACAGCGTCGATGACATTCTTTGTGTCATTTAATATTTAACGTTCTTGGTCACGTTAGCGCCGGCTTTATGTAATTCATGCAATTTCGGATTAAGACGCCCAATTAAGACTAATTTACTTGCAAAACGCGAACCACCCGAGCCCAGTTTATTCAATGGAAACGGAAAAGTACACGCGTCGGCGCTTGCTATTGTAATTTTGAAATGGTTGAGTTTCACATATTCCAAGGATCGTCGTAAAAGGTGCATTTGTTGTTGTTCGTATTAATTCAACAAATTGGGAAACATTTAAGCAACGCCTTTACGAATGCAAATTTGACGGATTACATTACGTATGCACCTACCATGCGAGAATAAACTGAATAATAAAAGTTTTAAAAACTTTATCGTGACTGGGGGGAAAACGTATGATGCGAAAGTTTCGAGGCAAGAAGCATAAAAGCTCTTATTTATATTTGCTTCGAAACTTTTATGACATACCTACATACGTTATTTGAAAGCATCGAAGGGAGATACAATCTGGAAATCAATAAGTGTTTCTGTTTTATAATTTACATTGTTACAAATGTGGTTTAAAAAATAATTTAATTGCTCATAGTCGCTTAAAGTATTTCACAGTTCCTTATATGCTATACCGGGTGGCACGTGCGGACAAACAGTTGAAGTAATAAATTGCGCAGGTCGGATCAAGGCACACTGTCTCGTGAAATCCAGTAGGCCGTGGTTTTTACTGCATACTAACAATTTTAGTTAATTTAACGCCAACTATTATTCAAAATAGGCACTGTTGTAGTTAAATATCCAAATTTTGATTAAAAATGATGTCACGTTACAAATATGATTGTGGTAGCGACATCTATTACTATTGTGTGAAAACCGATGGCAGCGATTGTGTGTCAAAACTGGGGAAAGGGGCTATAATTTGCTATTACAAAGGGGGTGGGCAAACGTCGATGCAGTTTAACAAAAAAAATCCTTAGCTTCCTTCTGACGAGAAATCATTGTAAGAACCTGATCAGTATGGGAGAAAGGGGTGGATTATATTTTTAAGTCAAAACAGTTCTCAACCAGAATACGAGATTTCTAAAATAGAAATCTTTTACAGTGAAAATTAAAAGAGATTGGAAGTCTCAAATTCTGACTTCTCTGAACTCCCTTTCTAAACTTTACCGCCCTTTTAACCAAAACTTTTCCAAACCAAATCGAGACGCAAGAAGCGACAGCAATCGTTTTCCCGCTCTCTTTGGACTTGATTTGAATTTTGGCCCTTTCTACCCTCAGACTTACTTATTTTGGGTTTGTTGGATCTTTCTCCTCCAACTTCTTGTTCGACTTATTAATGAAGATTCTCTAGAAAAACTACTTTAAGATTTTAAATAAAATTCGATAGTTTCACAAATTAAATATATATTAAAATAAAATTTTACAAACATAACGAAATTTTCCATTAAAACATATGAAACTACAACAGGAACAAATATCAAGAAAATTACAGAATACAAAATATCTGAAAATATTTACGACAACAAAAAAAATATATAATTCGACAAGAAGGAGAGAGTTACAATTCACACAGAAAAATGCTTTTAAATGTAGGGGAAAATTTTTAGATACACATACGAAATCATTTCTTTCCCAATTGGTACACATGTATATGAGGTCACAAATGGAATAATTGCTAAGATAGATGACTATTATTATAATATGTATCTAATTACTTTACTTTTTCTTTTGATTTCTTTGTTTTGTGACTTCCGTTTCCCTTGTTAAAAGAGCTTTCATTACATTTTCTTTTTGTAAATCGATTGTCGTTTACTTATAGAGTCATTTTATACAAAAAAAATATCTAAAGATAGATGACGATAGATGACATCCTGTATGTTTTTAAATTTTGTTCATTTGTTTTCTTTGCTTTTTCATCTTTCCTTGGAAACAGTTTTTTTTTTAAATTTATTAATCTACTGAATTGCGCTGTAAAATCGATTATTTCGTATTTTTTAGACATTCTATTATTTCATTTTCCTCGCTTTCACAATATTCTTAAAAAAATATTAATCTGTTAAAATGTGTTGTAAAATCGATTGTCTTTTGTTTTTATTATTACTTTTTAAAATTTTTATTAGTTTGTTTTGCAAAATTTGGCTGCAAGTCGGTTGGATTGCAATGGGGGTCCCCTTGAGCATATCCTCTGTTTAGCTATTTCGGTCGTAATTGGGGCCTCATTAGCAAAAGAGTAGCCCGAAAACTTCATCGAAATCCCGACGACCAACAAGATTTTCGCAAATTGTTGGTCAGAAACTAGTCGCGACAGTGTAGTATGTTTGCAGTTACGCGCTATCTTTGCGTAAGTCTTGTTGGTTGTCGGAATTGCGATGGAATTCTCGAGCTACTCTTCTGCTGATGAGGCCTTCATTAGGGCCGAAATAGCTATACAGAGGATGCTCGGAGGCCCCATTGCAATCCAGATAATTTGCAGTCAAGTTTTGCAAGTTTACGATGACACGCTATTGTCCGCATTGGCCATCTAGTGCGTGGTAACTTAAGAGGCAGCGATATTGCTGCGATTTTGCTATTCACACACTATTGTAGATCAGAAACTGGTTGCCCGGTGTCGCGACAGCGTGGCATTAGTTTGTTTTCTTTGTTTTGTTACCCTTCTCTTAATTTTTTTTTTATTTAATCTATTAAACTGGCGCTGAAAAATCGACCGTCTTTTGTTTCTTGTTTTCTTTAATTTTAAGTATTTTTAATGATTTTTTAACATTTATTCCCAAATCTAGTTACAAAGCGAGATCGCAAGCCGCTCCAGCTCAGTGTGTTCTTGTGCAGAATTTTGTCGAGAACAATGCCTTGACGTCGATCGGCGCAGCATTTTGTCGAGCAACCATCGCACACCACCCTACAGGCGCAGCATTTTGTCGAGCAATCGCCCCACATTTCACACACTCCATCGACGCCGTCGAAGCCAGTCGCGCGAAAGAAGAAGCAAGGAATATCGCAAAGATCGGGACGTTCTGAAAGACTTCCTACGTCAGATCCGTTTTCTGGCACCACTACCAATGACATTGCCCTCCAAGATCCTAGACGATAACCGGCAAGGAGAGAAGACCGCCGAGCACATTGTTAAATATATTATTTTTATTGTTCTTCTGTTTATTCCAAATTTGTATTTAGTATTTGTTAAAGTTCACTTTGTGTTAATAAAAATATCCTCGTAAATTTGTCAGTAACAGTTTTATAGTTAATATTTTTTTTTATTACTCAAGATAATTTAGTTTCATACAACGACTTTTTTAATCCAGGTACAGTAACGTCGGTTATTTATAGAAAACCAATAAAAGCGCAAATATTAATTAACTTCAACGAAGCTTCGCCCGTCCTTGTCGTGGAAAACACGTGAAAAATATTTTCGCGTGGACGAACGAAATCCACCTTTCAAAATAGAAACGTTCGCGTGACACACGTACCACGTCATTGACCTGACAGTTTAATATGCCCATCGATATCCTATCCCTACGGATTCTCTATTAATTCAATAAATATATAAATTCTTGAAATTTCCATTCGTGATTTGGAAACGGGGGGATTCGAGAATGTTATTGATTACGCGGTTTCTATTGTAAAAGAAGAGAATACTTCGGTTATGGTCTATCAGTCAACCGAATATCCTCTCTCTATGCCATTTTTAGAATGATAATGTGCTCGGTGTAAAAGAATTAGGTAATAGAAATAAACGTGATTATTGCGGTTTTAAGAAGTTCTTTATTGTCATTGGTTTACCAAAGAACATTTTCTTCTTGTCCGTTTCTGTTTTTACAGTTAGGAGATGAGAAGGTATACACATACTGTTAGAAGTAAGGGTTTAAGAACCCGCATTTTGTGGCTTATTGACCTTATTTGTTAGTCTGCTACCGCGAGTCGATGATTTATTTTTCTCTTCAGAAAATACCTGTGGTTAATAATAATAATTATTAGTATTAGGTTTCCATGGTATACAACATTTCACGATATTTGAAACTCATAAAATATAATAACTTACTTAACGTGATATGATAGCAATCCAATAACACTTAAATAAATTAAAAAAATATATATAATTTCTTGGAATATTTATTTTTTTTTTAATTAAGAAAATAATTTTAATAATTACGTGCTAGATCCTTGATATGTAGTTTGTGTAACTGCAGTTGATTATTTTTCTGGATGTTAATGTTATTTTACGCAAAATCAGCTACGGTAATATCTTCCTTCACGGAAACCAGTAAACTGTGCAAATTGAACAAATTTCTGTGGAAAGTTTACGTAAACGTGCAGTGATTACGAGTTGCCTTTTAAAAACGAACGATTTGCACTTAGAAGGCGATCGAAGTTGGCGCGTTTCCAATTAGAAGATTCGAAGAATCGAACCATTTACATTCTTCAGTTCATGTAAGAAAATTTCAGTAGAGGTCGCAGTAAACGAGTCATGAAATTGAAAACAAAAAAAAATCCGGTAAATTATGCGGATGTGGATAATTAATTTGATATTTATAATTAAGTATTAATTATACCGGATGTTTCAAGTCAAGTCGATTTAAAAAAAAAACATTCTGAAATCATAAGAGCTATGTACAGTAGTGCTCAAATAAAACGGCGCGCCTGCACGCAAAACGCGCCCTCATAAACTATGTTACGTTTCAATTTTAATCTACAGTCTTTCAACCATTTTGTTTGTGGTTACGGTTGATCGCTCCTGTGTTTTTCTGACAGTTGGTAACACCGTTCTTCTCTATTGTGCTTCGCGTCAAATTCTAAGAGGCGATGGTTGGCCATTTTTCGGCTTTTGTAACGCTTGCCGTCTACCTTAGCACGAAGCCCAAGCAAATCTCGGTGGCAATGGTAGTATTTTACGCTCTTTTTGTTATTGCCTTGTTGGTTAATACCGTCTTAAGAAATTGGGGTTTTTGGGTGTCGTGAGTGAAAAGTTCCTGGAATATTGGATTCCTAAGCTTGTCGGCGGATCATTACACATCGCTCAAGGACCAAAACGCTTGCCGCCCATCTTAGCATATAGTCCCAACATATCTCGTTGGCGCTCTTGTGCTATTGCCTTATTAGTTAAGATCGCCTTGAAAAATTGGGATTTTTGGTGTCGTCACTGAGGAGTTCCTAGAATATTGGGTTTCCACGTTTGTTGGCGGTTAATCACACGTCGCTCGAGGACCAAAATGTTACGTTTTTTCGTTGGCCCATTGTCTAGAAGTCAATGGGGTAAGTCTCAGCAGAATCAGTTTCCCTTGGTTATCGAATTTTTCTTAGTTATGTGTTTCTTCCTAGGGCCAGTTTTATGGGTTAGAATTACCCACTTTGTTGAACCTTTTTTTTGGGGGGGGGGAGCACAATCGATCCCCCGGAGGAGCTTTGTTGCTGATGCCATCGTGTCTCGAGATCTGAACACCTTAACACCGTATTCGCAGAAAAAAGACCTTTGATTGTAGCTACCGAAGAATGCACCCCCTGTAATTTGGTGGAGAACTTTTTGGTCTCGTTGACTTTTTCTTTTGTTGTTACGTTGTTTCGATGTACACAATACATATCAGTTTTGGGTACGTATCTGTGCCTCTCTCCCATCTCCAAATTTATTTATGTCAAATGTAGACTTTTAGGGCCTTCCGAAACCCGTTTATAAAGTTAATTTTAAAGTAAAAGTTTATTGCGAACTGCCGTTACTGTCCTCGGGACAAAGTTTCTTCATTTTAATGTAAATCATACACAGGATATCCTCGCCGGTGCCCACGCGTTTATCATCGCATTGTAATATTTGAGATATTCAAGGCCGAGCTCACACTGATGAAGCTTTGGGACAAAACGTTTCACTTTATTGTGAAACGTTTTGAAGAAAAACCGCAACTGCTTTAGCCTGCTTTTTGTTTTGATGTATCAGTGTGTACCTGGTCTTACTTAAAGCATTGAAAAAACTCTCTTTAACAAAATTAGTCAAAAATGTTTTGTCTGAAAACGTTTTTGCTTCATCAGTATGAACGCAGCCTAACGTTTCACGGCCGTTACCGTTACTGCTTTGCTCGGCAAATTTATTTCTCTGCCGCCTATTTCTGTTTTAATTAACAGTTCATATTTTTTGTGTAAAAAACGACCGTACCTTTATTTTCTGTGTTTTTGTTTAATTTATGCGTACTATACAGGGTAACTGTTCATTGTGTCACTATATAGGGTGACTGTCAATTGCATATTTGTGTGGGTATAAACCTGTGGGAGTTTCATTTATTTTTAACAACATGTGTGGTCTTAGCGGTACCACGACTTTTACTTGTCTACTTGGACAATTTCAGGCTAGGTGGCCTCCTCTTTACATCCAGGTTTAAGCTATTTGTAGCCTATCCCGTCTCCACTGAGTTTGGCATATTTCCAAGTAGAATTTTTAACATCGATGACTTTTCCCACAGAGTTCACAACATTATACAGGGTCAAACAGGTAAGACGAGAAAGTAGGTAGCAACTATTAAACCTTGAACCTTGTATTTATACACCAAAGTAGACATAACTAATTTCTTCAATTGACTTCAACAGTACAGAAATAAATACATTTAATGATTATAATATAATTGTGGTCAAAAAGTAAAGCCAACGATTATTATTAATTTATTAACTCATTACTAGAAATATATTTCGAAATTTTTTGGCTGGATTAAACACACATCTTACTAATTTCAGTATATGAATAATAACAAGGTTCCGTGTCAACGAACGTTAAAAATAAGAAAGTTGTAATAACGCAGACGTATTGTGACATTAAGCACTTCGTCTTAACTTTGAAAGCAAAGTCGTTATTTTAATTAGAAAACAATGAGTCACCAAACAATGCAGAATTATGGAAATTATCGCGGATTCGGTAATAGTGGGTAGAATGTAGATAGAGAAAGTGAGCACGTAAGTACGTCCTCGTGCATTCAGGTTCCATTTAATTCTGGCCATATATTTATTCAAGTTTAACGATTCGGCTAGGGCGGTTATCCATCACTTTGCTAATTTTGTGTCTTATCAGTTTTCTCGAAGGCTACGCAGAAAATCATTACAATTAAATGAAACTAACGAAACTCGCAATGCGAATTTTTTTATTATAAATGAAACTAATTACGTAGGACATACACAGAAAAGTTATCTGAAATGTAATAAATATAGGTTATACAGGGTGTCTGTAGTAACACCCAACAAAATGTCGTAGATTACAGGAAAAATATAAATACAATTCCAAGTCTCCTAGTTTTCGAGATATGATTAACCAAAAAAGGATTCAACGCCGTAGCACAGTACTGATGGTTAGGTTGAATGAAAACTCATGCATTTCATAGATTTGGCCGATAGTCTAGCCTGTTAATTAAAGTAAAAAAATCTCAGCGGGTAAATTGAAGCGTTTTACGTTTTGCGATTCCTTGTAAATGTGATCGTCGTGCCTTGTGACGATTTCTAAATCTCCTAAGCGATTCCAACACGATTTCTATAATTAGATATCTTAAAATACCAACAAATTAATTAATAGTACATTAGGTGAATACTAATTTTCTTAAAACATATCGATTTTATTCATCTAGATCAACTGATACTAACGTCACGTTACAAGAAGTGCCAGTGGGTCCAAACCACTTTCTTATGGAGAATTAACATTGTATACAAAACGTGTATGTATGGTTGTCTAGCGTCACTCTGATAGGCGCTTGGTGAGGGAAGCGGGCGCTTACGTGGGAGAGTGTGGGACAGGATTGCCAACTTAGTGCTTTTCCACCAGATTTAATGCTTTCTGCACTCGATTAGTACCAATTTTTTTTGCCACACAGTGGCCTAGTTCATTTCCTAGTACTTTTGGAATAGTGCTTTTCAAGAATATCAAATGTATGTTGATAATGGCACCCACTGATTATTGAATACTAATTCGCGTTTCGTAGTTTTCGTATTTCGGTTTCCCTTTCTTCAAAGAATCCTCGATCGTCTTTTGTTTTCCGCTCATCTAAGGGCCGGTACTTTGATCACCGATTAACTTTACCTTTTGGTTCATTTCTATGCCTGCAATTGTAGAGACACGCAACGATTAAAATTAATCGATGATCAAAGTACCGGCCCTGATTTTATTTTAGAATTGTAGATGCTTGTCAGAAAGGAGCTCACAGACAGTCGAACAAGTTTGTTTGAATGCTTGTTGATGAACTCACAGACGGTCAAACATGACTGTTGGAATCCTTCTCAGAAAGGAGTTCCTAATAAACGGTTTGTTTTCACATGTCTGTTCAGAAATGATGATCACGAAATACTTGCAATAAATGTTAAAAGAAATGAAATAAATTTGTGGTTTACTTAACACAGAGTCACTCTGTAACTGTCAAAAGACTATTAAAACAGTGGCGCCATCTTTGTACAAATCTGTCAATTTTTTGGAGTGAAATTTAAAACGAACTCGTCATAAAACATTTTAAAAAAAACACAGCCGTTTGAATGCTTCTAAGAAAGAAATTCATAGAATAAAATATAGATACAGGGAGTATCTGATCCTGCACTGCTTTCCACGAGCTCGATTTTGAAGTTTACAACTAATTATTAAAATGAAGTTAGTAACATAGGGAGATCTGGGGAAGTTTATTAATTAGGTTAGTCACTCTGTAACTGTCAAAAGACAAGTAAAAACAGTGGCGCCATCTATGTACAAATCTGTCAATTTCTTTGGAGTGAAATTTAAAACGAACTCGTCATAAAACATTAAAAAAAACACAGACGCTTGAATGCTTCTAAAAAAGAAATTCATAGAATAAAATATAGATACAGGGAGTATCTGATCCTGCACTGCTTTCCACGAGCTCGATATCGAAGTTTACATCTAACTATTAAAATGAAGTTAGTAACATAGGGAGATCTGGGAAAGTTTATTAATTAGGTTAGGTTTAGATGTATGGTTCATGAATGTTTTTTGCACGTCACTGCTTTTCATTCTAACCTTCAAGTAATAGATGTAAGTATTGATATCAAGCTTACGGAAAGTAGTGTAGGATCAGGACAATCAATTTCGATCTTCCTGTATATGATTGTGTTAGAAAGAAATGTTTCTTTTATTTTTATTTATTGTTAAAACAACCACTAGTGCTTTCTAGTGCTGGATATATAGAACTAAATCGGGTGCTTTCGATTTTCCTTTAGTTGGCAACTCTGGTGGTGGAGGTGGAGTTGGCAAAACGCTGACAGTTTCTATTAAATAGAGGATCTTCCCACATTCCCCTAGATCAGCGCGCCTTCCGCATCTAGCGCTTGTTAGAGCGATAATAGGCAACCATACATACACATTTGGTACATAATGTTAACTTCCCATAAGAAAATGGCTTAGACCCTGCATAGTACAGTCCCTGGCCACAATATTAGGACCACTATCTAATATTCACTGAAATTCGGTTTGTTATAATGCCCTGCGTCTAATAATGTCCATTTTCCTTTCTTTTTAGTATATATGTATGTGTTTAGTTTACCCATAGTGAATAAACGTGCGCCAAATGTAAGCAAACGCACAATACCACAAAACAAATCTTTAACACGCCACACAAAAATGCACAAAATTTCAAATGTTCAAAGTGGCCCTAATATTGTGGCCAGGGACTGTATATCTACTAAGCAATGCTTTATTTTAACAAAGTTAACAATTGCATCGGCCATTATACAGGGTATTATCGGACTTAGGTCATTTACTTGGAAATTAAATGATTTTAATAAAAAATTATCAGATTCATTACATAAGAGTAGTTGGATGTTTTAACACTAACAGAAAGAAAACCGATAAGAACATAATTCTTTTTCTTTTTATAAGTACAAGGTGTTATCGACCTGGAGTTTTTTTTCCAAAAAAAAGGAGAGACTTACCTGCATGGACAAAACACAGGCAGCTCCATATTATAGTTGTATATCGCCATAATTTAAATTTTCTTGACATTTTAATCCTGTAAACAAAGAAGAAAAACATTCAAGTTTTAAGTAAAATAAAAAAATATGGCAATGAAATCGAAATAATTAAAAACATTCTTAGTTTTATTTATAGAAATTTAATTACATGAACTGGTTGTTCTGCTAAAATTTAAGTAATGTTATTTATGAGTCACTTGGGTGTAATTAAATTTCATCCGAAATTATAAAGTCCGCGAACTTCAAAAGCGCAATATTAACGCCATCAAAATTAATTCGAAGGAAATTGAAATTCTAAACTAGAGAATTATTCCACCCCCTCCCTCTACCACCCCGTCAATTAACCTAATCCCATGCAGAATATTTGAATTTTGTTTCAACTCTGGCCGAATTCTCTCTTACAACAGCCGCTTTTGTGATTGCGTAAATTCAACGTTTCGAGAATTTTATTTATTCACGCATACTTGGATTCGCTTTCGATAAAAATGATTAAGGTTTGTCAAGAAGAAGTCATTCCACCGTTATTCGCCTTGCGTAAAAAGCACCTTGGTTACGGGTTATCTGTTTTCGCTCTGCAAGAACGGGAGCAATGAAAGACGAACTACAACAAAATGCATCTTCGAAGGAGGTCAATGGACGATGATGGCATTTTAATATAACCGAATGTTAATTTTTAAGTGAAGTTTCTTGCTGCAACGGTTTAGGTCACGTATAGAAGCTATAATTCTTGTATTACCTTCAATACAAATATTTTCTTTTCGCTTCCTAACATATACACATACCTAATACATATACAGGGTGAGTGTTAATCCGACCAAAATGGAACCAATAAAAGACGCGATGTCCAAGAGTGTGGGAAAAAAGTAAAAAAAAATCTTCTAAATGGTTTATAATTAATTAAAAAAAAGACCCCAATAATCAAGCTCTGGTATTGCGTGAGAATACGACGCGACGTTTTATAAATGCAACAGTGTAACAGGACTATAAAAGTTTTTTGTTGACTATCCGCTTGACACACATCTCACATTTTATTACACAGCTTGGAACGGAAATCTGAGTTATTTCTTTTACGAGACGTAATTATTAGTAATTTCTAAAGTAACTGGAAATCTGAGTTATTTCTTTTACGAAACGTAGTTATTAGTAATTTCTAAAGTAACTGGAAATGCGTATGAAATAAGGAAAACGAATTCGTAAGTAATTGTTTGTTAATTAATTTGTTATCCATACAATTTTTGATCGCATGCGTCAATGCCATAGATTACAAGAAAATATAAATTGCTGGAGCTGTTTGGACATCTTATGAGATGAGCTCAGACAGGATCACTAGGCAAGACAACGAATCACTCAAACAAATCAGTTTTCTCCGAAAATGTACTTATTAGTCCTGAAATTCAATGCTGGCAAGTTTTTTTTTTGTTTATTAGGCTAAATATTAGAACCACATAGCTTACTCTGGGGCGAGCTTTAAGCTCCCTTAGTCTCCCCGTGGATGCCATTGATTATCATTAATGTTTGTCCCTTCTCTTCAATGATGGAATTTTTTTAAATTAAATTCTAAACCAACTTAGAAATCTACGAGGGCGTATCTTTATGTTATTTATTTTCACTATACATATTTTTATATGGTGTTTAAAAACGTACCTCCAAACGTTCAAGAAAAACAAAGCCATCAAAGTACATTATTGATTGGATAACAGCTAAGAATCGTGATCGTCGTTCTCCAGAAAAGGTATTGTCTGGTTACAACACGCGGTCGTAAGTTTCTGGTTCGTTACGTATTTTTTACTTGCTACTGCAGTTTCATCGATCAGATATTCGAATCTCTTCACCGTAACACATTAGCCTTCCAGCGATCAGTTAATGGCGACGAAGGTTATGACGTTCCACGAATTAAATAACAATAAACGATTTTTTCCAGAAATTTTTAAACCTTGACGTATTGTTTTACCAAATTGAACACTGCGTAGGCAAATAGCGTTTAGAAAAAGAAGAAAAGCGACCATCACAGTCACTTATACAGCAAATTGTGTAGATGCTTTAAATTACGTTCCCCAACATGCAAACGTTTGAGTTCTATGGTAGGAAACAGAATCGACCGTTTTTCTCCTTCTCCATTATAATATCAAAGGACTTTCAGTTGACGATGTTACACCCCGTACCTTGTACTCATTTCTAAAGTGACTGGAAAGCGCTTTAATCCTCTAGAAAAATTGGAGGAATTTTCGATGGAAATTACCGGCGAGAAACGTGGCCATTCCGAGAGAGAAGGGTCTGCGAATTTAATCTCGCACTGTCGGGGAATGAAAGCAATTAAACAGTTACGCGGCAAAATCGTCCTCATGACAAATTATGTACGAAATCACACGCCGGGTTAGAAACCCTTAAATGTAATTCGAAAGTTTACTTCGAAGCAAAACTTATAAATATAAAATTTACCGGAAATTAGTTTCCCTAAATGAGCTACATTGCAAATTCAATTGAGATTAATAGTTTAGATACTCGCAAGTAATTAAGTTACTCATCATGTATATTAATTACAACACACTGTATATGCCATGTACATAATGGAAAATTGGAAAGTGCAGAGTCAATCACAACCACTATTTTTTTAAAGACTGCATCAAATAACATACCGAGTATGCCAGCCGGTATCAGCTAGAGGGATTAACAAGGAACAATAACAATGTAGATGATTCAAAATGATTAAAAAAAAGGTTATGGAATTTGAACCAGATGTATCCTAGCGGAAGCCAGGAGGCTATGCAATTTGGCCTAATTGACTTAAATTCTTTCATTATTTAAATAATTGTGACAAAATTCTGCAGCTCAGTTCGGTTGGGATACCGAGCACATATGTCTCCTCCACAAAATATAAATTTCATTTAGACCACCGTATTGAGTAAGCGGGAATCCTCAAAGCGTCACGTCAAACACCTGACAGATGTTGCTCCATTTCAAACAAAATGCGAACACCAGGAGGGAGTCACTCTCAGTTACCACTTCGATGGCGTTAAAGTGGTATCCTCTTTTGTTCAGGTAACCAACCTTAAGATGGCGGACCAAAACGGGTAGCACACACCATTAACCGAAACGTTTCACAACGATGCTCCCTTAGCTTGTCTCCGGTTACCAAACTCCGGTAAAGCGTCCGGAACGTCGTGGGGGTGGGCAGAAGGCGGAATAAGATAATGTAAAATACACCAAAGAGAAGGAATGAAAAAAACTTAGATAAAGGAAAACTCGGATTACGAGCCAAACAGTGCACAACGTAACTAAAAGCATACCTGCTGTAGAATCGACGGACAGGTTTCGAAAGGCCTTGGACAATTCACAACCGGATTATTACATCCGTTTACTTTTTTACTCCAGACTAGACACAGTTCAATGAAAATTCAACCAAAAGTGAGAAGAATTCTCCATGTGGTCTGTTTGCCAAGCGAGCAGCAACAAGACCGCTACGAACTTTTGGTCGAGCAGCTTACAACGCGTAATGTTTGGGGTGGGAAGAAGAGTCACATGTTTCGGATAGGCGAATCGCAGGCCTAGAATTCAAACGAGTGTCTACCCAGGACAGATTCAATACAGTAAATGAGGGGTGTATGGAGGCGGCTCCTTTGATGGTCAAAGGTCCAAAAGATCAAACGGTGATGCGACCACGTTTCCGCCAATATACAGGAAGACCCAAAAAACAAAAATTAATTTAGCGAAATTTTCCACCGTAACAAGTTTTTTAATATTATGTATTTTTTTTTTAATTTTGTTCATTTGTTTTCTTTGCTGCCAAACAATTTTTTTAAAATTTATATCCATCTGTAAAATCAATTGTCTTTTGTTTTCATTATTGTTTAAATTTTATTATTTCATACTTTTTTCAAATTGCTAATCTATTTGTCGTCACATCGATCGTCTTTTGTTTTAATGTTTTTAAAAAATGTTATTAATTATTTTGTTTTCTTTGTTCTAAAACCATTTCCTTCAGATTATTCAAAAAGTAAATAAATTCAACTGAATTGCATTGCAAAATCGATCCTTTGTTTTCTTAACTTTTAATTTTTTACGCATTTTTTTAAAAAATTTATTTCTGAACCTAGTAACAAATTAAGGGATTTTCTTTCTTTGAAAAGGGATTTTTTGGCAGCTCTCGAGGGACTTCTGCTTTTTACGTGTTGGGAACTTTCTTCAAATTGTGAAAAATGTTTCACACCAAACTCAAAATATTCATTATTTTGAAAATGGGAGAAGTTGAAAGATGTTTTGAATATAACCTTAAATCGTTAAGTGTCAAATAAGCGGTGGCGTCAAAACTTTTATACAGGGTCTCCCAAACCTCTGAATCAGTCCTAAAATGCCCTTTTATGTGCATTTTATCCAGAAAATTTTATCCAGAAAAAATTCTTAATAAAAGTGTAGGTTTCCGCTTCGCACAATTTAAAATTATTTCCAACTACAAAGGGCTGGTTATCTAAAAGTTATATTTTATTGCAGTTTTGCTTAGCCCTACTTACCGAGTTGTGTCGGCAGCACTGCCACCGCTTATTATGCAAAAATTGGCTCATATTCGATCGGTTACCAAATTGTCACTTTTAACGATACGACGTTCAATTTTGGACCAAACGATTTCTACATGTCTGCATTTTTAAAATATTGAATATCGAACGACTACATATCGGTTCAGTTCGCGTATTGCAAAATTAGTCATTTTTTCAAATTGAACATCCTGTATATGCTATATATCCTATACAGTACTGGCCAAAAGTATGGAAACTTTCATAGGACACAAGTTAAGAAATGTTTAATAATAAATAATATAAAAAGTTTAATGAAATTAAATTAATCTTAGTTGTAATATTATTCTCAACAAAAATTAATTAAAAAAAAAACTTTACTTGCTATAGTTATATGAAATATAATGATTATCTGGTGGACAAAAGTGTGGAAACCTGAGTTTTACATATTAAACATATGGCCCCTAGCCATGGAAAACAATGTAAGACCTGCAAGTGTCATTTAATTTTATTGAATGTCGCTGTCATTGGAAGCTTCATTGTAATCTTTTCAAATTTTGTGTTTAAAATGCCTAAAGTTAAGTATTATTCGTTAGATTTAAAAAATAAAATAATCCAGCTGTATAAAGAAGGGAAGCGACAGTGTGATATATTGAAACAATTGTCTATCCTTAAAGGAACAGTTTCGAAGATAATAAGGAGAGAAATAGTGTGAAATGCGGAGTTAAAACTGGAAGACCACGTAAGACAACACTTAGAATCGATAGAAAAATCAAGAATTTGTCTGTACAAGATCCTCAAAAAACAGCGAGAGAAATCAAAAACGAAATAACAGATTTGGCTGATGTGTCATGCAGAACTGTACGGCGTCGTCTGAATCAATTAAATTTATTTGGTAGATCTCCTGCTAAAAAACCGCTAATATCAAAACGTAACAAAAGAGTCAGAATCCAGTTTGCACGTAATCATATTAACTAGTCACCAGAAAAGTGGAATACAGTTTTATGGAGCAATGAAAGCAAATTTGTCTATTTAACTCTGACGGCAAACGTTATGTAAGGCGACCAAACTGCGAAAGATTCAATCCCAAATATCAAGTTCCTACTGTAAAATTTGGTGGAGGCAATGTAATGGTGTGGGGATGTTTGTCGCGTTCTGGTCCTGGTCCAATAGTAAGAATAGAGGGTATTATGGATCGTTACATATACAGAGACATATTAACAAATTATATGCTGCCATATGCGGAAGAAGAAATGCCATTACGATGGACATTTCAACAAGACAACGATCCCAAACATTCTTCAAGGTTGGTTAAGGATTGGTTTATGGAGAATCATATCGAATTGCTGGAATGGCCGTCTCAGTCACCAGACCCAATCCAATTGAGAACCTTTGGCATTATATTGGATTGAAAATTAAAACAATCATTTTTTCAAATAAGAAGTATCTATGGCAAGCTCTTGAGCGTGAATGGCAAAGAATTCCGGTGGACTTTTGTTCTAAGTTAGTCGATTCCATGACAAACCGATGCAGAACTGTATTAGAGTCAAAAGGATTTCCAACAAAATATTAACTAGCTGATGTTTCTCAATCATACAAATTAAGTTTCCATGGTTTCCATACTTTTGTCCGCAAATAATATTATTATTTCTTATAGTTGTTTCAAGTGTTGATTTTCTTAATGTATTTTTGTTTATGATAAATATTGTTAATACGATTTAATTAATTATAATATTTTTTTTTGTAAATGTTCATAGTTGAATAGATTTAATAAACATTTTATTAAAGTTTCCATACTTTTGGCCAGTACTGTATATGGATAGTCCTTCCTATTGACACCACATTTTATAAGGTTTATGATTGATAACTTGTGAGTTATAATATTATCATGAATTGTAAGCCCATCCATTTCTAAGGATATCAATAATAAAATTACTACACAAAATTGGTGTGAAGCGGCACATTCATTGTTAACCACAGTGTACTTACAGTGAGTTTAAAAATGATTTTCATCTAGTCATCTGTGATTTATCCACGTAAAGTAAACAATGCCGCTTTAGGAAAATAGAGAACTGTGCTTTTCATTCGGGAACGGAATATTGCTATTTTCCATTTACTAAGCATCCGCTTCGGAAATAGATTTCGATAATAAAAGTGTTTTTTTTTGCATTCTTATCGCTTACTAATTGAAATTTATAAATCTAACTGACGTCAATGTTTGAAAGCTCATTAACTATTGACAAAACTACACTTCTGGACAAAATTAAGGGACCACCAGTAAAATTCAAAATAAATTTAAAACAAAATAACGACATTTAATGAAACGAATAAATATACACTCACCAGCACAAAACGCGATTCACTATTATATTTTAAAATAAATTATCTGAGGACACTTTTTGTCCATTTTTTTCTGCTCATCGGTGAATAGGACATTTTCAATAATCGGGAGAGCCATGATCATCATGGTAACTAAATCCTCTTGTTTAAATAAATTATTAAAAGTATCTACGCCATTGTCAATATTGTGTTGGAGTTGATTTTTGGTTTTCCAAACGTTTCCTAAAAACTTAATTTAATAATTTGTTTACATTTTGTCATTAATAAGTTGTTTTCATGGGTGTTAATGCAGTGGATGCAGCAAGAGTAATTGGTTTGATTCAGGATGGTCGGAATCAACGTTACGTTGCACAAGTTCTTGGAACTTCTCAATCATGTGTCTCCAGAACGTGGAGGCGATTCTTGGAAACTGAATCTTACAATCGACGCCCTGGAACAGGTCGTCAAAGATGTACAAGCGCTAGAGATGACCATTTTCTTACCCTAACGATTCTTCGCAACAGCAATTTGACTGCTGTTCAGGTCAGAAATCGCCTTGCAGAGGATCGAGATGTGAATGTAAGTGACAGAACGATCAGAAGACGCTTTAATGAAGCTAACTTAATGGCAAGAAGACCTGCACATGGCCCAGAGCTTAACACAGAGCATAGAGTAAACAGCTCGTGAACATGTTCATTGGAATATGGGGCAGTGGAGTCAAGTACTCTTCACTGATGAGTCCCGCTTCTGCCTACGAGCGCCAGATCGTCGTGGAAGAGTGTGGAGAAGGACCGGCGAACGGTATTCTCAATGTAATATTGTTTCCAGACTATCTTTCAACGGAGGTTCGATTATGGTGTGGGGCAGTATTTCTGCGAACGCACGTACAGACCTTGTTGTAATAAGTAGGGGAGTTATTAATGCTCAGAGGTACATTGGAAATGTTCTTCAAGATCCTTTGCCCCTTTTATTAGCGACAATTTTATGTTGATGCACGATAATGCACGGCCACATGTCGCCAGAGTTGTTAATGAATTTCTTGACGTTGTTGGTGTTAGCCAAATGCAGTGCCCTGCGAGAAGTCCCGACATGAATCCCATCGAACATGTCTGGGACATGTTAGGAAAGAATATTAAAGCTCGCGTCCCCGCCCCAGCTACCCTAGAAGAATTATCAATGGCGCTTCAGCAAGAATGGGATCAACTTGACAATTTAGCGATTAGGCACTTGGTGGAGTCGATGCCATAACGCATGCAGGCTGTAATACAGGTTCGCAGAGGCAATACTCGATATTAATTACTTAGGAAGATTGAAATTTTGCATTTTTCTTTAAGGGTTTTTGGCAGGCCACTCCAAACTTTGGATATTTGCGTCTCTCAACGTAGTTGTGGCAATGTTAGCTGTATGAGGTTTGGCATTGTCTAGCATGAAATTGAATCCATTGCCGAAATTATCGGCAAATGGTTCAACATGGGGTACAATAATCTCGTCTCTATATCTTCTTGCTGTTAGCGACCCATTTTATATCAAAACCAATTCTGTACGACCATTAAATTGTATGCCACCCCAAACCATTACAGACCCCCCACCAAATTTGGCAAATTCTCGAATGGTACATGGTGAAAATCGCTCGCCTGGTCTTTGTATGACAAGAGCACGACGATCATTCCTGCTTAGAAGAAATCTGGACTCGTCCGAAAACAAAACGGAGTTCCACTGCCCCTCGTCCCAACCTTGATGATTTTGACAAAAGTTTAAGCGATTTCTTATGTGCGTAGTTGTGAGAGTTGGACCGGTTGCTGGTTTTCTAGCAGACAAATTGACTTCTTTTAATCTTCTTCTTAATGTTTTGGTAGAGATTTCGTTTCCAGTGGCTGATCGAAGATCATTTTTTAATTCACGAGATGTTACAAACCGCTTTCTTAAACTCTGAACTTCGATAAAGCGATCTTCTCTGCGTGTTGTTTTTCTTTTAGCACCTTGTCTGCGCCTTCTTTTGAAACTAACAGTGTTTCTGAACCGTGCTGCGGCCCTTTGTACCACAGACTTGTTGGTATTTAGAATTCCAGCAACTTTTCTCTGTGAATATCCTTCATGAAGAAGAATAATCATTTGGGATATTTCTTCTGGTCTACAATGGCGTCTAGACTTATTTAATTAACTTAATGCAAACAAATTCACTAATTTTCGAAACAAAAAGCACGCTTTATTAATTAAATAACTTAAAAAGGCGTCACAATTAAACTTTTTTGTTGGCACACTATTTGAATTGTGTTTAATAAACGTCAATTTGTAACATGTGAAAAGTCAATTAAAAATAACTTGTAAATTGGAAAAGTTATTTCAAGTTTATTTGGTGGTCCCTTAATTTTGTCCAGAAGTGTAATAATAAAAAAGAAATAGTAGAGCGGCACAAAAAAATTCCAAAGCTAACTAGACGAAACACGTAATACTGAAATGTTTACAAAGTACATGTGAGAAATGCCATTGCAAATTTAATTAAGATACAAAAATACAGTTACATAAAAACTTGATTTCGTTCTATAAATATTTTCATACGTTGCTATTTTCGCAGTAAGGTCTAAGTATTTAATTAATTATGCTTAACTGCTCGACGTTAAATGCGGGGCTTTAATTCGCCATAATAAAATGAACGTACTGCATGCAGCAAATGAAAATGGAACTCTTATATAACGTTACGTCTGCATTAAAATTGGCTGATGGGAAGAGGTATAATTAAGCTCCGCATTTATTTAAATTTTAATGTGTTTTTAAAGCATCTCCGTCTGGAAGTGTAATTACGGTCCAATTATCTACTGAAAATATATAACATTATTTTGATATTACACATTGTTCTCTGGGCTTCGGTAAATTGCGTGTTTGATCGTTCGCGGCGACTCGCACTGCAAAACGTAAAAAGTAAATTTTACTGCGAGAATCCAGTTTCGTTTTGTGCTGTAATAAAACAAACGAAGTGCATCAGTCCACTTTTGGTTTCAATACGATATTCTTTTTTTTTCTTTTTTTAGATTGCTATAAACCGGTATATTGCATTTAAGTGGATTAAATTATTTGATGTTAAACATAATTACATCCATCGGTAAAGCTGCATAGATGCCTTTGAGCTTATTTTCAACATTTCTTGAGGAATACTGATTAGTTTCGGATGAAACTCGCATTCGCTTGTAATTAATTATTATACGTTTCGTGTCATATCATGTATTGAGTGAAAACCTCTGAAACTCCTTTAAATTATAATTTTTTTTGCGCTTCGCATGATAAAACATCTGAGGGCACCGTGTTATCGTTGGTCGAGTGCCCACGGTTTCAATTTTTTTCCGGTGTAATGACTGGCAGAATAAATCACCATGGTGACACCCTACACATTATTCAATATTTCACCCCTACTACGTTGGCTTCAATTTACAGCAGGTAAATATGATTTGCATTATCTAATGTTCACGGGTAACGCAATTAGGTACCCGAGGTATCGCAGTAATTACTTTAGATTCAATACTGCGCCATCGAGTCGGAGGCCAGTAGTGATGTAGTAATTGATGAGATTATTAACTTATTTCATCGACACGAACGAAACATTTTCATTTTTTTTTCGTTATTTATTTTGACGGTCGTCATCGTGACCCTGTTACGTAGATATTGCTTGAAGTTTGTCATTGTGACGTTTCTTGTCGTCTGTCACCGTGACATGTCTTTGTTGGTGGCCAAGCAAAGTGTGAGCCCGCACATAGAAGTAACAAATAAGAGATACACTTTCGTAAGATTGCAAAAAAATTAATGTAATCGTCTGAGGGAAGAAAAAACAAAAGACGAATAGAAAGCAGATATTATGATATCTACAAGGAAAAATGGAGAAAATAAACGATCCATTATTTCGACAAAGGAAAACCGGAATAAACAATTTAACATTTTAAGAATAAAATGAACGTAAAGCAAAAAAATTTCGTCATTCTTCCTCTGGTAGAAAATGGTAAATAGAAAATAAAGACAACTATAAAACAAAGGACATAATTTGATCAAAATAACAAAAGAGAGCTGAAATATGTAAAAGGAAAAATACGAAGAATAAGACAAAATTAGTCGGCGAATCGTCAAAAATCAAAGGTTAACAAAAAAAAGAACGCATCAACGCAATAAATAAATTAATTCATTATGAAGAAACAGAACCGAATTGAAACTGTGGGTGCTCGACAATTCTGCACAAGCGGTGGTTTGAATGTTGCTCGACAATTCTGCTCAAACTGCACTGGCTGGAATGGTTCGCGTTCTTCCCTTTATACCCTATTTTCGTGGCGGGGATTAGGTAACTCTGCTTCATTGGTCTTTATGCGTACTTGAATCAACGATGACCAGAGTCGCATCCTACTTGTCAGGAGGCAAGTTGTTTGTTTCGTTGATTATCTTAACAATCAAACTGAGGTCACGATCTTATTTGTTGGCCAATCAGAAAAGAATGCGGAGTCGCATCCAATAGAATGCGACTCCGCATCCAAAAGGGGGCAGTCTTTTCGTTTGTTTCGATGATTATCTTAACAATTAAAATGAGGTCGCGATCTTATTTGTTGGCCAATCAGAAACGAATGCGGTTTCGCTTTAATTCGTTAAAGGACGGGCCTTAATTTTGTTCATTTTGACGATCGTCATCGTTGCTCTTATACGTAGATGTCAACGTGACGTTTCGCCCGTATCTACCTACATGATATTGCTTGACTGCTGTCATTCTGATGTTTCTTGTCGTTTGTCATTCTGACGCTTGTCGATGTCTGTTATTTCAACGTCTGTCATCTTGAAGTTTCTTGCCATCTGTCATCGTGACATGATTATGTTAATATTTTCTTGGCGAGGATTAGGTAACTCTACTTGATTGGTCTTTATGCGTGCTTGAATCAACGATGAGCAGAGTCGATCCTACTTGTCAGGGGGCAGTCTTTTTGTCTGTTTCGATAATTATCTTAACAATCAAAATGAGCCGCGTGTCTCGGATTTCTTTACTGCCGACGTTTCGTTCTTCGTTGCAGAAGAACTTCCTCAGGGCTGCTGCTGGTGGTGATGCTGCTACTGCTGCTGCTGTTGGTCTTGTTGCTGCTTCGCGTTAGTCGTTGAGACTCCGAGACACGCGGTTCCAACCGGAAGCCAAGAATTCAACAATGGACGACGGCCACGGAAGCCTTCAAGTTAAATTAATCAAAATGAGGTTGCGATCTTATTTGTTGGCCAATCAGAAACGAATGCGGTTTCGCTTTAATTCGTTAAGGGACGGGCCTTAATTTTGTTCATTTTGACGATCGTCATCGTTGCTCTGATACGTAGATGTCAACGTGACGTTTCGCCCGTGTCTGCCTACATGATATTGCTTGACTGCTGTCATTCTGATGTTTCTTGTCGTCTGTCATTTTGACTTTTGTCACACTGACGCTTGTCGATGTCTGTTATTTTGACGTCCGTCATCTTGACGTTTCTTGCCATCTGTCATCGTGACTTGATTATGTTGATATTTTCTTGGCGGGGATTAGGGAACTCTGCTTCATTGGTCTTTATACGTGCTTAAATCAGAGTCGCCTCCTATTTGTCAGGGGCAGTCTTTTTGTTTGTTTTGACGATTAACAATAAAAATGAGGTCGCGATCTTATTTGTTGGCCAATCGCTTTAATTTGTTAACGGACGGGCCTTAATTTTGTTCATTTTGACGATCGTCTGATACGTGAATGTCAACGTGATGTTTCGCCCTACATGATAATGGCCGCGTTCACCAGAACAAATCACTTTGTGATGCGTTTGCGATTGCTGCTGCATGTCTGGTGAACGATTACTTCGATTTGTGATTTGTTTACGCTTGCGCAAATGTCAAGCGGAAGTAAAAACTAACGTCACTCATTTGAGACATGAGTACGAAAGAGAAAAAGAAATCCTTTGAGCCGCGTTCAATTAATATTAATTCTTATAAAATATGGATTTAATACAAAATATATTATTATTTGAAGAAAATGTTCCAAATGTAGATGGCATTATTCATCTTGCTTTAGATTTAGCAGAACCTGTTTATAATGAAAATATTCAACGTGATAGGAAAGTACGAAATCTAAATTATTATGAATTAATCGTTCCAAACTATACAGATGTACAATTCAAGGAACATTTCAGGATGTCTCGACAAACATTTCAGGTAACATACTTAACATACAAATTTAAAAAGCTTATCTATACACAACGTGTTACCTTCTAATATTTATGCATATATTCTGTTTCAGTTATGTTATAAATTAGATTATTATATAAATAAGACCGTGTATTTTCCATGATGACATTCTCACGTTTGACGTTTTCGTGACGTTTTCAACACGTTTGCTGCTGGCAGCGCTAATCCAGCGTTAAAATTTTACGCTTACAAAAATGGCGTCTGATAGCAATCATACACCAAACATGTTTGCAATATAAACAACCGTTCATCAGAAAAATTACTAACAGTTGGCCAACCGCTTGCAATCAATTACTTCTGGTGAACGCGGCCATTGCTTGACTATCATTCTGACGTTTCTTGACGTCTGTCATTTTGACGTTTGTCATTCTGACTTTTGGTATGTCTGTCATTTTGATGTCTGTCATTCTGACATTTCTTGACGTCTTTCAACTTGAAGTTTCTTGTCATTTGCCATCGTGACATGATTTTGTTAATCTCTAAGCAACGTGTGAGCCCCCACAAAACAACCAACAACTTAACACAGAATTAGAGGAACAAAAATCAAAAGAAGATCGTGGCAAAGAGTGATTGAAAACCCAAAGACTATGAGCGAACATAGATTGGATAAAACGTCTTCAATTCCAAGAAAACCGGTAAACTAAGTGAAGCAAAACAAAAGAAAATTGCAACAACATAGAATAAAAGAACAAAATCCGAATGTACTCGAAGACCTTTAAATCAAAACATCAAATCTGTTCTGGTTCAGTTAAATTGTGGGAAATGTTTCAAATCGAACACAAAATATTCATCATCGAAAGTCATTTTGGAAATGGGAGAAGATGGATGAATGGAAGAAAAACAAATGAATGTCGACTATTCTCTCTGAAAGACAGTTAAATCAAAAGATCACAACTGTTCTGGTTCAGTTAGTCTTCTTTAGTCACAGTGATATTTCTTTAAATTTTCTTTCTGTCATCTTTCATTTCTATCTCATTCTTTGCCTGTCATTGTTCTTTTATATAAAACCTAGACATTTCTTGCAGTTCTTTCTTTATCTTTCCGTTGACTTTTTAGATTTCTTTTTATTGTAATATTGTCTATCTTCTTCTGATCTTATTCTTCATGTTTTTTATATTGTTGTTTTTTTCTCGTTTGTTTTACTTCTTTTTGTCGAATTATTTCTTCCTTTTTCATAATATTTTTCATTTTGCTTTTTGGTCAGGCTTGTATCATCTGACGTATTTTGTTTCTTGTCCATCTTTTCTTCGTTTTCCCTGTGAATTTTTTCTGGTCCACTATTCTAGAATTGATTGATATGTTTGATCTAATTTTAGAACTCGAAAAGCAGCTGTTTAAGGGAAAAAATTCTGGGCCGAATTTGTGAGGGAAAAGAAGGCGAGTATCTGATGGATCTACGTATACCAGGAACCACCTCCTCCCAATTTCGACAGTAATAAAATCCAAAAGGAATGTGCTGGGTTTGACACGTGGCAAACCATCGTGAAAATTAGTTGCCAAACGTGTAACTGGTAGTAAAAAGAGGAAAGGACGTCCGAGAAAGAGATAGATCGATCAAGTCGAATATGACGTGAGAAGAATGAAGTTCGTAATTGGGAAGCAAAAGCAAAAGAATAGAAGGACTTGGAAGAAGATCAATCAAGTCTTAGGCCTTCAGCCAGGGCTTGTGGCGCTGATACACATTTGGCAATATAAAAACATAACGGGAAAAACGAAAACAATTCGAAATTTGAGGGAAAAAGTCATGGAGGAAAAAAGGCGTGGATCACGAAAGAAGAAACAACAAAGAATTGATGGATCTGCGTACTCCAGGAAACTGCCTCCCAATTTCGACAGTAATAAAATTCACAAGGAACATGCTGACTTTGACACATGGTAAACCCTGAAATTTAGATGCCAAAGAAAGTTCTTAAAGGAGGAATCGGCAGTAAAAAGAGAAGAGGACAAACAAAGAATTGATGGATCTGTATAACCCAGGAAGCCCCCAATTTCGTCAGCAATAAAATCTTATTAAACCATTGACTCAGAGATTCAACAAAGAATATGTTGGCTTTGACACGTGGCAAACTATCCTGAAAATTAGTTGCCAAAGAAAGTTCTTAAAGAAGCATTCGGTAGTAAAAAGAGGAAAGGACGTCCGAGAAGGAAATAGATCGAAAAAGTCGAAAATGACCTGAAGAGAATGAAATCCTAACTGGGAAGCGAAAGCAAAAGAATAGAAAAGCATGGAGGAAGATCAATCAAGTCTTAGGCCTTCAGGACCTGATACATATTTGACAAAATAAAAATGTAACGAAAAAGTCGAGAAACAATTAGAAATTTGAAGAAAAAAAATTATGGAGGATTAGGAAAGAAGGACAAACAAAGAATTGATGGATCTGTGTAACCCAGGAGGCCCCCAATTTCGTCAGCAATGAAACTTTATTAGACCTAAAACATGATACATCAAATCAGGCTAGAATTGACTCAGAGATTCAACAAGGAATATGCTGGCTTTGACACGTGGCAAACTTTCCTGAAAATTAGTTGCCAAAGAAAATTCTTAAAGAAGCAATCGGTAATAAAAAGAAGAAAGGACGTCCGAGAAAGAAATAGATCGAAAAAGTCGAAAATGACCTCAAGAGAATGAAATCCGTAACTGGGAAGCGAAAGCAAAAGAATAGAAAAGCATGGAGGAAGATTAATCAAGCCTTAGGCCTTAAGGACCTGATACAGATTTGACAAAATAAAATGTAACAGAAAATTCGAGAAACAATTAGAAATTTGACGAAAAAATAAGGGGGAAAATGGAGAGGAGCAGGAAAGAAGGACAAACAAGCAATTATGAATTTGTGTTTACCAGGAAACTCCCTCCCAATTTCTACAGTAATAAAATCTACAAGGAACATATACTGGCTTTAACACGTAGCAAACCCTGAAATTTAGTTGCCAAAGAAAGTTCTTAATGGAGGAATTAGTACTAAAAAAAGGAAAGGACTCACGAAAAAGAGGTAAACCTAGGAAGTCGAAAATGACCGAAAGAGAATGAAATCCATATCTGGAAAGCAAAAGCTAAAGTAGATAACATAAAAATACGCCCTCGTATTTAATAATATGGCAAACAAACAAAATAATTTTAGCAGTAGTAGACGTAGCAATGTGATTCAAGAACTTTATTTAAATCCGGTCTGAGTGCAATTTAAGAAGCATATTTAAATTAGTGAAAGTAAATAAATAAACAGCGCGTTTTAATAATTATATCAGTTATGAAAAGAAATTCTTCCAGGCTGAATCATTTATGTATTATTAATGCAAACGTAAAAGAAGGAAACAACTGAATTACGAATACCCTCGAGGCTCGCGAGTGTATTCGCTCCCTGAGCCTTCAGGCCAATCGTATATTCAAACACATCTTGCACGTTAGAATTTCATATTTTACAGCACGTGTTCGTTTATAAACAAAAAGAATAAATACAGGCACAATGCGTCAGTTTCCGTTCAGTATTAGCTCGAATTAAAAAAAAAATATTCTCATGATTTGAATAGGAAAACCTTTGTAAATGACTGACTCATTCTCTCAATGGGATTCGAATAAGTGATTGAATAGTGCAATTCTTTTCAATTTTGCAATCGGACCGTGAATTAACAATACAGCATAAATAATGCATTGAATTTCAGATAATTAACGAAAAACACGTATCTCATAGGTGCAGCTGGCTTCTGGAAACTTCAATTAATCAAACGTAGAAAACTATCTCATAAATATTTTAAAATTTTATTATTTATTAAAAATTATTTGATCGACGAATAAATATAAAATAATTTATTGGCTAGTTCGAGCAAGTATTTAAAAGAATGCGTTTGACATTTACGTTGAAATATGCAGAGAATTCGTTCCCTTAATGCATGTAAATAATTTATATATATATATATAAAGTTTTTGCCTAGCTTGTGGGTCAATGAAAAATGGTCTTTGTATTTCATAAATGCATGCGAATAAAATATTTGTGGGAAAGAGAAGGAGCCCCTGGAAATTTTGACGGTTTCAGCAGAGAACAAATAAAGAGACGAAAAGCACAGATATGTCTTCGGTGGGTATCATGTCTCTTCGTTAATCTGGACTATATCTCTTCCTAAGCACTCTTATACATTTTGTAAATAGCAACTTATTTCTACTGTATAAAATATTAAATAAGCTATTTATCTCACGGGGTATACATTCCATTATTCAAGCACTCTATCGGGGATGTGCTTTTCGTTTCATATATAATTCAAATCCTTTTCGATGTATTGAGATGTATGTTCTCTTTGATGGGACCTTTTTTTTAATATAAAATTGTTTTGAGATAAAAGAAAAGTACCTTGGCGCATTGTTTGAACGAGATAACTCCAGAACCGGGGGTACCATGAATATAATATAAGCTATGTAGGTCTTCAAGATATTTTTTTAACATTACTTATAATAGAAATGTCGTTGAATGACAAGAACCACCAGACGTTCGATTTCCACTGATTTTATATTGATTAAGTAGTATCCACACGCGCGTACAAGTTCGTGGGCGCGTGTGCAACGATGCTCATCATAACAAAACTGTAAGTTTTCTATTGCGAGCGACGTGATACAGAAACAATTATATAACAGAGATTATTTATGACGCAAAGTTCACAGTCAGACATGAAACATGTGGAAACAATATATAGAGCTAATAGAGCTATAAATAAAAGTGTTTGTGTGTATTTTTGGAAGTACTTGATTTTTTTATACACATAAAAACAATTGCGTTTGAAAATTATTGATTTATAACCATCACTGCTAACAACCTTTTAAAAACCTTTGGTAAATGGTCTCAATGTGTAAAGTCAATTTCATGTCTTCAGGGCCTATTGATGTTACCTAGCTTTATTAGTTACAATGTTCACAATAGTGTTACCGACGTTAAATATTTTGAATTTCCCGCCCGAAGATGGATAGAGAATGTTAGTGTAATGCAGAATGTTAGTGTAATTTGAAGTAAAGCTAACAGAACCAAATTTATATTTATCTAACACGTTTACAGCACGTATTTATAATAGCTTTACACGAGCGAATGTTGACATGACGGTGGATGTTATTACAGATGTTAAATAACCAAAAAACAATTAGTCCTATGATGTATCAGTAGTGTTAAGGATAACAGCGCTGTTATCTTTGTAACTGCTGTCGCTGTCACAAATTGACATGAGATATCATCGTGACATAACTTGTGCAGTTATTTTTGTGGTGTTAGTATTATTTCTGGTCTAACGTACACGCTAAACCACTGATGTATCACACAAAAAATTGTGCATGCACTTAAATGAGATATTATCCAAGTGCAGCTAAAATAACATGATAATCAGGGCTGTGATGTATCAAGGGTGTTAAGGTAACATTCAACTGTTATGTTATCTTAATTGCATCATTGGTGTTAAGAATAACAGTGCTGTTACGTGTGCAACTGTTCCCGCTATCAAAAATTGAAAGATATATCATCGTCGACACATTTAAATGAGATGTTATCCAAGTGCAGTTAAGATAACATGAATAATCAGATGTAAAATGTATCAAGGGTGTTAAGATAACATTCAACAGTTATGTTATCTTAATTGCATCATTGGTGTTAAGAATAACAGCGCTGTTACGTGTGTAACTGCTCCCGCTGTCAAAAATTGGCATGATACACCATCGTCGATGCATTTAAATGAGATATTATCCAAGTGCAGTTAAGATAACATGAATAATCAGCCCCATGGTGTATCACGGGTGTTAAAATAACATTCAACAATTATGTTATCTTAACTGCATCTTTGATGTTAACAATAACAGCGCTGTTACGTGTGTAACTGCTTCCGCTGTCAAAAATTGGCATGATATACCATCGTCGATGCATTTAAATGAGATATTATCCAAGTGCAGTTAAGATAACATGAATAATCAGGCCTATAATATATCAAGGGTGTTAAGATAACATTCAAGAGATATTGTAATGTTTTTGTTTTCTATTTTCATCATTTCACTTACATTGATCAGATCTTCCTTTATTTCGCCTCTCAGTCTCTTTATGTCCAATGTCAATTTCTTATTTATTTCATTTCTGGTCTCCACTTTGAACCCTTCCAGAATGTTCCATATTTCCTGCTTGTTTTCCATTATTTTCTTATTTACTTCTTCCAAATTCTGTTTTATTTCTACGCTTGTTTGTTCAAATTTTTCTTGACTATTTTGTATTTTTTGTTGAGTTTCTTTGTTGTTCTGTTTCGATTTTTCTTGACTCTCTTGGATTTTCTTGTTGTTTTCCTTGAATTTCTTTGTTGTTCTGCTCCGATTTTTCTAGACTCTCCTGTATTTTTTGTTGAGTTTCTTTGTTATTCTGCTCCATCTTTTCCATTATTATTGCTAATATACTCTTAATATCCTTTCCTGTTTCTTTTGCTTTAACTTCGGTTTCTCTTGCTTTTTCCCCAATTTCCTCTCTTTCTTCTGCTACTCCCTCCATTTCTTGGGCTTTTGTCCTTGGAGTTCTTAATTTCCTTTATGCCATTTTCTTTTTTTTTTATAAAATTTTTCAAAATCTCCGTCGAGCCCCACATTGGGTGCCAATTAATTGTAATGTTTTTGTACGTGCCCCACTTTGGGGTGTCAGTAATTGTACTGATTTTGATGTTCGTATCTATTCTCTCAGGGTTTCTCTTTGGGTCGCTCGGAATTACCCACTTCTTGTTTTTATGGCCCCATGGTGGGCACATACAATGACAAAACACAGAAAATGTGAGGGGAGAGGGGAAGGGAGTGTCAGTTTAAATCTATGCGTTCGTAAGTGTCAAAGAAAATATAAAAAATTATCGAAAAAGTTGTTGTCTGTCTCAAAAATGTACACCGGCTAGCACAAGTCGGTCGTGTCACTACACCCTTCACAAGACAGGTGTACCTCTTGTCCTATCCGATGTATATCCTGTTAAAAGTGGACGTTCTGTATCGCCGATCACGCCTGTGCCTCAACTCCTTCACAAGAGAGAGGCGCTTCGTACACAGCGAACACCGGGTACAAGTCGGTAATATCACCACACCCTTCACAAGGCAGGTGTACCTCTTGTCCTACCTGATGTATCCTTGTTTAAAAGAGGGACGCTCAGTATTGCCGATCACGCATGTGCCTCATCTCCTTCACAAGAGTGATGCGCCCTTCGACAATACCAAACGTCTCCCGTTGTCCGATATTTTAATGAAAATTTTGTTTGTTTGTCACGCACGCGTCTACCTTGAAGAGTCTGCTTCGGAAGCTGAACGTCTGCTGGACCGTGTATATGGACCGTGTATATGTTTTTTTTAATTCCTCTCACGTACTGTATTTGTTTAATAAATTATTTTCAACAAGGTAATTAACACTGCAATATGTTATCTTAACTGCATCATCATATAACTGCTCCCGCTGTCAAAAATTGACAAGATATATCATAGTCGATGCATTTAAATGAGATATCATCCAAGTACAGTTAAGAAACATGAATAATCAGGCCTATCATATATATAGGGTGTTAAGATAACATTCAAGAGATATGTTATCTTAACTGCATCATTGGTGTTAAGAATAACAGCGCTGTTATGTGTGTAACTGCTCCCGCTGTCAAGAATTAACCTAATATACTATCGTCGATGCATTTAAATGAGATGTTATCCAAGTGTAGTTAAGATAACATAAATAATCAGGCCTTTCATGGGTGCTAAGATAACATTTAATAGTTATGTTATCTTAACTGCACCATTGGTGTTAAGAATAACAGCACTGTTATGTGTGTAACTGCTCTCGCTGTCAAAAATTGACATGAGATATGTAACGATGATAACATCGGCAGTGAAGAAATCCGAGACACGCGGTTCCAACCTGAAGCCAAGAATTCAACGATGATAACATAACTTGTGCAGTTATTTTTGTGGTGTTATTTTGTACTCAATTAGTATTATTTCTGATCTGACGTACACTAATTCGGAGGACCCTAAACTACTGATGTATCACACAAAAAATTGTCGATGCATTTCATTTAAGTGAAACTTTATCGAAGTGCAGTTAAGATAATATGAATAATCAGGCCTATGATGTATCAAGCGTGTTAAGATAACATTTAATTGTTATATTATCTTAACTGCATCATTGGAGTTAAGAATAGTAGTGCTGTTACGTGTGTAACTGCTCTCGCTATCAAAAATTGACGATATACTACCATAACATATCTTGTGTAGTTATTTTTGTATCGAAATTTTATTCAGTGCAGTTAATAATAATGTGAATAATCAGTCCTATCATGAGTATTAAGATAACTTCAGCAGTTATCTTATTTTAAATGCATCATTGGAGTTAATAATAACAGTGCTGTTACGTATGTAAATTGACATGGCGTATCATCGTAACATAAGTTGTGCAGTTATTTTTGTGGTGTTATTTATGCTCAATTAGTGTTATTTCTGGTCTGACATACACTTATTCGAAGGACACTAAACCACTGAAGTATCACACAAAAAATGTCGATGCAGTTAAGTGAAATGTTATCCAAGTGCAGTTAAGATAACATGAATAATCAAGCCTGTGATGTATCATGGGTATTAAGATAACATTCAACAGTTATATTACCTTAAGCGCATCACTGGTGTTAAGAATAACAGCGCTGTCACGTGTGTAACCGTTCTCGTTATCAAAAAATGACATGATATGTAATAGTAACATAACTTGTGCAATTATTTTGTGGTGTTATTTTATGCTCGATTAGTGTTATATGTGATCCGATAAACATTTTATTTAATGCCCTTAAATTAGGTGTTATCCAAGTGCAGTTAAGATAACATATGTTATGTTAATGTTATGTTAATAACATAATAATAATGTTATGTTAATACCCATGATCCGTCATAGGCCTGAATAATCATCTTACCTTAGCAACACTACTAATATTGTTGTGAGTAGTCCACTTTTGTAATAATTTTCTGATTATTACCTTAATAACATTAACACTATTGCGAAAGGTCAGTATATCCGTCGATGTCCTCAATCATGTCGGTGTATACATCGACATGTATGACTTCGTACATGTTGAGGTTTTTTTTTTTCAAAAATTTTGCACCCTACATGGAGACTTTATTTTAGAAGCTATAGACAGGCTTTATATACAAAAGTTTAACGGTTTTATACGTGTTACCTTTTAGAGTTAACACAAAAAACAAATGCGCATCGAAAAGTTCATTTTCGTGAGTAGGTCAACACATGACGATGTGCACCTAAGAATCTGAATGTATTTGCTCTGTTGATGCTAATTGTGAGCGTTGATTCATTCGCAAGTGAGGATAACAACGTATACGTCATTATTAAAGTAGATTCTTGTCCTAGACACGAGACTTGAAATGATGACACTTTACTTATGTCTTATTCTTCTTTCTGTATCTTGTCTCTGGCTTTCATTCCATGTGGATTGAACAAATACATGAAAATCTGTCGCATTTCTTCCAATTTTCGTTGGTTTAGATCAGCCTAAGATGATTTGAACTTCACACTTTCAAAAAGGCTTCGCGCGTACGTTTGCGACCTTGTATGAGTGTGTGGATACCCCTTTACTCTAAATTACCCCGTAATTTACGGTTTATTCAAAGAAAAAGATAATTATACTCTTTTTGAATGCATTCTCAATAAAATGTCAGCAAAACTTTGATTATAATTTAGAGTTTCGGTCAAATTTCGTTTTGCGCGGAAATATTTGTTCGCATAAATCTGTCAAGGAAGACAAGTATAAAAATTGCCCTATATAATTTATGGGAGAGATTTGAAAAATCCAATTCAGACAAGGCTTTGAAAGGAGTTCCGTCCTCGAATTAAGAATTCTCTCGGCGTAAAAACTTCTCTTATCCCCAAAAGATTGCCTGGAAGAACGTGCTCAAGGAGTGCGATATAGGCACGTCGCAGGTTTTCCGGTCTTAATCACCGAAAGTAATAAGTCTTTTATTGGACCGCCTTATCGATTCGGTTTACGAGGTCAGATTTCATTCTTTTTAATAATATATTTTTGTTGTGCTTTGTTCAAGTGAAAATACGAATTTACAGAGCAACTCTGTTAATTGACATTAAAATTTAACTTTTGTCACTGATATTAAAATATCAAATAAATCAAGTTATGACTAACTTAAGCCCCTTTCTATTTCTAGAATGTGGTTTTAATACGAAGCTCATAGTACCTAGAATCAGAAAACATTTTGACTAAGTCGTTCTGCGAATTTTATCTGCAGGTGAAAATGTGCAGGTAGATTATCTCGGAATTTCACCAACGCATTAAAAAATCTCAGAATAAAATCGGGTGGGACATTCTATTTTTTCACGACTGATAATTAACTTCCAGGCAACTATTTTTTAATTAATTAAAAAAACAGTGTAAATTATCCGTTGCTTTCGGGGCGTTCATCGTAAATTCCGTGCGTGCATAATCCATAATTTAAAAACCCGGAATGTGACAGTGTTATGCAAGAGTTAAGCAGATGGTATAAAGAAGGAATTTCGAAGAATAAATTTCAGTAAAAATGTTTATTCATTCAGGACATTTGCATATATGAACTTATACGCATGTGAACGTAGAGATAAAATATGCTTCCACCTATAAAGTACCGTACGTTTCGAACACTTTATTAAAATGACTGTATGTACTTGAAGAAAAATCAACATAAAATACCAATAAATTTGGAACATTAATTTTATAGATGTTTGGAAACTAAAAGGATGGATACTCGTAACATACAGGGTGACGCTTCAGCATGGAAAAGTCTATCGTGGTATGAAATATAAAATAAAACTTGTAGAGCACAAAATAACATGTGTTAGAAATATTAATTACTAATTCTGTATGTGAATACAATACCAAGTCGCATTTGCTAATAACGGATAAAATCTTTCCGTTTGCTGGCACATTTCTCTCTCGTTACCTAATACCATAGGCTGTTGAACAATCCGGCATTTAATAAGAAGTTATGTGTGTTGACGAAAGCTCGCGGAAGTGAAAAGATGTTACATAAATTATTGTCTGCAGTTCGATGTCTCTTTTGCTAATAATAATAAGTCGATGAGACTGACGGAAATTGATTGTTAAATTTCTCTCTGGTGTAATAAGATGTACTTAATAATTAAGGAAGGAAGTTTTGATTTCAAACAAAACTCATTAACGTTTCTATGCAAATTGCTACGTTATTTTAGTTTTGAAGATTGAAATTTATTGTAAATATATTTCTGTACCTACGATTTTGATGTGTTAATAATAATTTAGTTCGTGATTTGATATCATACATTAAATTTTGCACATCGAAGGAAAATTATGATGCCAAGGCATTTCAACACAAATGTTGTTATTACTAAAACACAAATATTTGTTAAGAAAAATAAACAAGAGGGGAACGATTAGAAGAAGATGCAATCGTCATCACCAAATTGACACACACACCACCAGTCTAATTTTCGGTTTTAGGTCAATTGACCTTGAAATGTACAAATTTTGTCAGGAGCGCGTTTGAATGTTCAAAAATTTACCGCTTTTTTACGTCAACTTTTACCGCCTCAACAAAATTTGACCTGGCAACACTGCTCACAAGCCTCTTGTGCAGCCATTGTCAAGAGCAACCATCACGCCTCTTGTGCAGCCATTGTCAAGAACACTCACAAGCCTCTTGCGCAATCATTGTCAAGGTAACGTGCCTCTTGTGCAGCCATTGTCAGAAGCAATCATCACAAGCCTCGTGTGCAGCCATTGTCAGGAGCAATCATCACAAGCCTCTTGTGCAGCCATTGTCAGGAGCAATCATCACAAGCCTCTTATACAGCTATTATCAGAAGCAATCATCACAAGCCTTTTGTGCAGCCATTGTCAAGAGGACTCTCAAGCCTCTTATGCAACCATTGTCAAGAGCATTCACATGCCTCTCATCTAGCCATTGTCAAGAGCACTCATAAGCCTCTTGTGCAGCCATTGTCGGAAGCAATCATCACAAGTCTGTTGTGCAGCCATTGTCAGGAGCAATCATCACAAGCCTCTTATGCAGCTATTATCAGAAGCAATCATCACAAGCCTCTTGTGCAGCCATTGTCAGAAGCAATCATCACAAGCCTCGTGTGCAGCCATTGTCAGGAGCAATCATCACAAGCCTCTTGTGCAGCCATTGTCAGGAGCAATCATCACAAGCCTCTTATACAGCTATTATCAGAAGCAATCATCACAAGCCTTTTGTGCAGCCATTGTCAAGAGGACTCTCAAGCCTCTTATGCAACCATTGTCAAGAGCATTCACATGCCTCTCATCTAGCCATTGTCAAGAGCACTCATAAGCCTCTTGTGCAGCCATTGTCGGAAGCAATCATCACAAGTCTGTTGTGCAGCCATTGTCAGGAGCAATCATCACAAGCCTCTTATGCAGCTATTATCAGAAGCAATCATCACAAGCCTCTTGTGCAGCCATTGTCAAGAGCACCCTCAAGCCTCTTATGCAGCCATTGTCAAGAGCATCCACATGCCTCTTATCTAGCCATTATCAGGAACACCCATAAGCCTCTTGTACAGTAATCATCACCAGCCTCTTGTCCAGCCATTGTCGAACAATGATGAGCAATCTCCGGCCCTCGGGTCAACTCCGGCCAGCGAATTAATTTTTATGCGTCTCGCACGACCTAAAACTGTTTTTTTTTAAACATAAACTAGAAACAATAGAATTGTATTCAGGCACCTACTAGTAGCTATTAAATAACCGTTAATCTTATTTACAAATGGTTGCCCACCGTTGGTCTAGAGCATTCACAAGCCTCTTATGCAGCCTTTGTCAAGAGCATCCATATGCCTCTTATGTAGCCATTGTCAGGAGTACTCATAAGCCTTTTGTGCAGCCATTGTCAAGAGTAATCATCACAAGCCTCTTGTGCAGCCATTGTCAAGAGCACTCACAACCTTCTTGTGCAGCTATTATCAAGAGTACTCATGAGCCTGTTGCGCAACCTCTGTCAAGGGCATCCACATCCTCTTGTGCAGCCATTGTCAGGAGCAATCATCACAGCCTCTTATGCAGCCATTGTCAGGAGCAGTTATCACAAGCCTCTTTTGCAGCCATTGTCAGGAGCAATCATCATAAACCTCTCATCACAATCATCAAAAGCAGCCATTGTCAAGAGCACTCTCAAGCCTCTTATGCAGCCATTGTCAAGAGCATCCACATGCCTCTTATGTAGCCATTGTTAAGAGTACTCATAAGCCTCTTGTGCAACCATTGTCAGGGGCAATCATCACAAGCCTCTTGTGCAGCCATCGTCAAGAGCATTCATAAGCCTCTTATACAGCCATTGTCAAGAGCATCCACGTGCCTCTTATGTAGCCATTGTCAGGAGCACTCATAAACCTCTTGTGCAGTCATTGTCAAGAGCAATCACCACAAGCCTCTTGTGCAGCCATTGTCAAGAACATTCACCATTATCACAGCGTCTATTGTGGTTTATGTTTGCTGTGTTATGTCTTCTGACGTTTTGGATGGAATATCATGAATTTGTAGTAGTACAATGTGGCCTAAGTGCACGTGAACTCTTATTCACCCCCTCACTAAATCCAGAATCCAGAATCATGAATCTGGTACAGCGAGTATAATCAAAACACGCCATCTATTGCTCCCTTTTTTTTCTTATTCTGTTTTGTATTTCCTGCTTCTCATCAAGCTTGTTGGTCTTCTATTTTTTCCGTGCGTAGTTTCATTATGGAGAAAATTTGATCTTCATTTGATTTTCCTTCCTCTGCTTTCAAACCTCTTCTGGTGTTTTCTCTTCGAAGCAAATTATTGACGTTTACCTTAAGGTGGAGACTTCCACGTCCATACGCGACTCCTTCTCAACCTTCTGCAACTATCCTGATGATTTATACTCCGTAGGTGTAGAAAATCAGAATTGAATACATCTTCATCCCAGTTCTTTCCCGACGTGGAATAAGAACAGAATAACTACTCGCCGGATATCCTTTAACCTTCCTCCATATCTACGTCACGTTAATCCAGTGTTCCAATCTATTTATCCGACGATTGTGAGTGAAATCGAGACTTAATGTTAGGACCGTTTCAATATTCTTAAGTCTTGTGACCTCCTTCTAAATTTTCTTCAATTTTGTGTTGCCTTATTCTCCATGAACGTCGAGAATCAGCGAGAACTGCATAAATCTTTGTCTTATTTTTCACCAATTTGGAAAAGAGTTGCTGATTCTTTTCACTATTAAGTTAGGAACGTTGGCCATGATCAGTTTCCAGCTGAGGAATATTTGGAGGCGCCCAATGCAGGGGCCATCTTCTCAATTTCTGCAACTTTCCTTTATTTTATTCTCCATAAATGGCGAGAATTGCCGAGAACTGAATACATCTTTGTCTCACTTCTTTTACGAGATAAGAAAATATGAATAATTCGTTTCTCTCTTGGGCCTAGTTTTTCAGTCAGTAAGAACAGAATAACTACTCGCCGAATATCCTTTAACCTTCTTCCATATCATATCATGTCATTCCAAGAATAGTGGTACACTCAGTTTACCAGACGATTATAAAATCGGGTCTTAATGTTAGGTCTGTTAAGTATGAACCATTTCTAGTCATTGAATATTGTTAGGACTTGTGGCCTTATACACTTTTTTTTTACTTCTTCCCCATACATGCGCCGAAGAATCAGCGAGAACTGAATATATATCTTTGTCTAATTCCTTCCCTGACCTAGAAAAGCCTTGGTAATTCTTTTCTTTTTTAGAGTTAGGATTGTTGGCCATGATCAGTTTCCAATTAAGAGAAATTTGGAAGCAGTGTAAAGGGCTTTTGTCTCGATTTTCTACAACTTCTGCTGCATAGATGTCGACAATTGGCGAGAACTGAATACGTCTTTGTCTCACTTCTTTCAGGACATCCACGCAAGTCGAATCTAAATTCGCCTTCATTCACTGAATAAGCAAAAAAAATTTGAATTGGGTTTCAGAACGGCGCCGGCATTGAAGTGAAACTTATTCGATTACACCCTGTATATACTAGTTGCATGGTGAAATTAAATTATCAATTTTATTGTTCATTTTTTTTAGATTTAATATCGTTTCTATTGTAGTCATTTAATTGTTGACGTACAGCGTCGCGCATCATGTAATATGTTCCTCACGTAACACCAACGCTGCAAGTACAAGATAGAAGAACCAAAGTGGCAGGGTACCCGGCGCCTCTGTAAAACCATTTCTTGCAAGTTTAAACAGCAGAACATTTCTGCATGCACATCCATAAATTCTACTGGAACAAGGTAAGTCGTCGACATTGAATGCCGCATCTTCGTCTGGCTCGGATGTGACTGAAATAAAGTATTTTCATTGCAGCAAAAGTTAGTTATTAATTCCAGCAGTTGCAAACTGCATGATGTAGTTTTTACTTTCCTCACGTTGAACCCGTCGAGCGGAACATAATGCAAGAATTATGTAGCAATAAGTTCGAGAATTTTTACCTGTGTTTTATTACGGTTTAATGAAGGAATAAAATCCTTCTTTCAAAACGTCTTTTTTTTTTGACGTAAAAATTTCTTGTGTAAACAATTCTGTAAAGTATGTAAAAGCAGTTGCGTTGGAAGACCTTAAAAAAAAGAAGTATTTATTAAACATGGAAACGACGGACGTTGTTTGTAACATTGAACTAATTGTGAATGGTTGAATTGTGACTAATACTATTTATATGTTATAAATGTTATGCAACTATAAGTATGACTTCGGAAGTTTAAAAAAATGCAAGAAATCTAGAAATAGTAAGGCATTAAGTGACTTTCACTGGGGCGTACTGCTAATATAAAATCTAATAATAGGAACATTAAGATTGCAATTTAGCAATGACTTAATTGTAGTAAACGTCTTAAACATAATTTATTCCTGGAATTTACACTGCGTGTTTTAAAATAATATATAAAAAACACAGTATTTCCCCGTTAATTAGTTTAAAATAGTCGCACATTAAATTTATTATTCACAAATGCTAAGAGTGATTCATCTGTTTTTAGAATGTTCTAATTTTCTTCCTGGGGAATTTTATTCCGTTACATGTTTTATGAAAATGTCATTGCTACATATTAGTAGAATCGAACAAAAATTACTATCTTCTGAGTTTTCATTGCTTTGCTCAATCATGTGAAATGAATCATATCTGAGCAGAGACGAAGTCAGGGTCAAAATAAGAATCCAACGGGCCGTGAAAACCTCTGAAACGATCAAGTACCACTTTCGCAATAGAAAGTTAATTTAAAATCTTTATTTCTTTCCCGTTTTCCTGCTTTAAATGAATTTCGCACCGGTAGGCATACCAGGTCAATTAGATTTCATTTCACAGTAATCGATGAGGAACTGGAAAACTATTTTCATTTCATGTATTCTGTACAGGGTGCTTCGTAACTTCATGAAAATAAATTAAACAATGAAAGTTTGCTTGAAAATGAATACAATGAACCATTTTTTGTTGAACAAAGCGTTATTAAATTTTCTAGAAAATTTTGTCGAACGGGTAAACCGTTTGAACGTCTCTGGTTTAAGTGTTGTTTACGAAGAATATGAGTGATGTGATTTATTGTTGGTCATCGCCGGCCGGGCCGGGTAGTTTGAAGGTGTACGTTGAGGTGGTTGCACTGAAATTTACTGAAAAAAATGGCAGAATTTATAGTGAGATTGTTGACATGATTCTAGTGTACGGTGAAAGTGGGCAAAACGCATTAGCGGCAAGGCGTTTATATGTACAGCATTTTCAAAACCGACATTTGCCAACCACTGCAACATTTCTCGTGTTGTGCAAAGAGCGAGGGATACTGGAACTTTAAGGGCACGTCGCAGAAGAGGTGAAGGACGGCAGCGTCCACAACGCATCCTAAACAGAGAAGAAAAAGTACTACAACTTATCGAGGAAGATCCTTCGTTAAGTGTACGTGATATCTCAAGACAAACGCGTTTATCGTCCTCCGTTGTTTGGTGCATTCTTCGCGAACAACAATTACATCCGTACCATATTCAAAGCGTTCAGGCTTTACAACCAACCGACTATGCTCTACGCATACGATTTTGTCGTTGGTTACTGCATAAACAACAGGCAAATGCGAATTTTGTTCATAATGTTCTGTTTACCGACGAAGCTATTTTTACCAGAGATGGGGTGTGCAATTTTCGCAACATGCAATTGTGGGCTGAGGAAAACCCTCACGCAATTCGTCGCGGCCATTTCCAACAACGGTTTTCTGTTAACGTGTGGGCAGGTATTCTAAACGGCAATTCAATCGGCCCGTTCGTCTTGCCGAACCGTTTAGATGGTCTCCAATACTTACATTTTCTACGAAATAATCTACCGGAACTTCTCGAGAATGTGAACTTAAATCTTAGAGCAACGACGTAGTTTATCCACGATGGGGCTCCACCTCATTTTCGACGAGAAGTACGTGCTCACCTCGACGAAATTTTTCCTGGTAGATGGATTGGAAGAAACGGGCCGATCAGGTGGCCTGAACGGTCACCTGATCTAAATCCGCTAGATTATTATCTGTGGGGACACGTAAAAGCGTTGGTATACGAAGAAGAAATCAACACGTTCCAAGAATTGAACGATCGTATTAACACCGCATTTCTCTCTGTTCGACAACAAAACATGTTTCATAACGCATGTGAATCATTTCTTCACCGGACAGATTTGTGTTTACGAGCGGCCGAGGGAAGGAATTTTGAACACTTATTGTGTCTCAGCCGGCACTGAGCCAGAGATTTTAAACATTTGTCAATGCGTTATCAGTTGAGGGTAAGTTTTATTTCCGTTTTTATTTAGATGCATTTATGCACACATCTCATGTCCAACACGCCATTATTTTTTTCACAAAGTTGCAAAACACCCCGTATAAGGTTAATCGGGGCAAGTGGCCCTCAAAATTTTTTGTGTCGATTGGTTCTGCTTGCCCCACTAAAAGGGGAAAAGCAAATTTGTCCAAGAAAATTATATTTTCATTGAAATACGTTTTGCCGTTATGCAGCTAAGATCTTCAACTTGTGGAAATTCGCAAACAAATAAAAAAAATTGATTTTCTTGCAAATCTAACACTAATAGTTTGACTTTCTATTGCAGTTATCTTTCCAACAAAATATTTTACAGATGTCTTCCCAAGTAATTTAACCAGTATCCAGTCATCAACTTTTTTGTGATGGAATTCTGTTTAAGTCCACAAAATCTTCTTCTTCTTCTTGGACTCTTTAAAAAGAAGTTTCAGTACTTTCTATATAATCGTTGTCTTCATCTCTAACAAATGAACCCTCTTCATCACTTGAACTTTCAGTCTTCTTTTGTTGTTTAGTATTAGTCTTAGGCCGAATTCAGAAACATTCAGATGGGACCGTCTCATTCTCATCTCAATCTCGGCTCAAGTTAAACTGGACTTAGAAAGAACCAGCCAGTCTCAATTTTACTTAGGTATTCATAAATAATTCGAGATGAGCGACTAAAGTAAGAAAGATAGAGATCGTACTTCTAGTATTTTCTGAATACGAATCGAAAAAATGAATATCTCACTGAGATGATATTGAGATCGGTTCAATTTGCGTCTCTGAATTCGGGCCTTGATTTTTGTCTTACCTTTAGTCTTAGGTTTAGTTGCTATAGCCTCTGTTTTTTTTTATCTTTCTACTACCTCCTTAGAAGTAATTATTTTTGCAGTAGAAGCAATTCTCTTTTTCTTTGTTGTCTCAGTTACCAGAGTTGAGTTAGAGTTTAGTGTATTTATTAAGATTTCTTCGAAACTAATGCTGCCTCCTACTAAAGGTTCAGTCAACGGTGTCGCAGCTTCGGCTGAGGTGGTTGCCACTGGCTGATCTTGAACACTAAGCTGAGGCCCTAGTTGATTCTGAGCATTAGTTTCGATTTGAAGACGATCAAGCTAATCCGTTTTGCAACACTTCTACATTCACAGATTGCCAGACTTCTTCGATAAGTAGCAAAAATATCTTCTTTGGATTTTTTTTTCCAGGATTCTTGCGCTTCCATTTTACTAACTCAGCGTCCCATTTACATTTAAGTGACTTGAAAACAGCATGGTCTAGAGGTGGCTAGTGGGTGGTGGAAGTTTTATAACGGTAATATTTCTTTTTCCTGCCAAATCAATAACTTCTAGGGAAACAAGTGATTTGTGTCCATCATATATTAAAATAGCAGGCCCTTCTTGACCTATAGCAGGTATTTTCAATATAATTTGTAAATAAATCTTTTTCCATCCATCCTTTTTTTTGTCGCGGCATTTGCAATTCCGGGAAAAGAGGACTCTTCACTACAGATCCACTCATTCCATACGTTTTTCCCCTTAAAAACAATTAGTGGAGGAATTTTTTCATCAGCAACACTGCAGGCCATGAGAACGGTAGTATTGTCACGTCCAGGACCACTTATGGTCCTTGTAGGTGATTCTCCTATTTTGGTTCTTGACGGATCTGCACAAAAAGATGATTCATCGAGATTCCAAATTTGATTGGGGTTTGAATTAAACAAACCAAGCTCTTTTAGTGTTCGTTCTAAGAATGAAAAGTAATCATTTTATTATGAAAGGGTCGAGCTGTTTTTACGAGCAATTTCAACCCTCTGTGGTTTTTTGAGAGAAAGTCGATGACGTTTACAAAACTTGACAAACTAATCATTACCAAGCCTGTTGTTTTTGAATTGGGTTTTCAAGTTACTTTTTGCAATAAATTCGCCCACTTTATCTAGAACTTCGGTCTTGGATAACCAGAAGCCCCATTTGTCCATAGCAAAAGGAATTGCCTTTTGCTATTTTTGATTCTATTTGAGGTGGTATGTCCGGAGCCCTTCCATAACTATTGCTGGGGATACCAAAAGTACTACCATTTTTCAAATTTATTTATAAGATCCACTTACCCCAAAATCTCACTTGCCCCGATTAACCTGGATAGTCACAATGTATAGTCATGAGCAAATAAAAAACGATCGTTCTGGATTCTGGATTTGGTGAGGGGAGTGAATAAGAATTCACGTGCACTTAAGCCACAACTGGGCCCATTGTATCACCCCCAGGTTCAGCAGTGTTTAACTGTCAGCGTTCTTCGAGCCATCCAACCCTTTCGATGAAGCCAAGAACGTCCGTCATGTGAAGATCCAGGTCGTCGGAGAAAATTCCTGCGCCTGTTCTTCCAAAGTCTTAGATCCATCAGTGAAGATGGATATATCGGGTTTGGGTGCTTCTTCAGCGTTGAAGTGCTTCTTGAATATATATGTAGGTGCGAGGGAGTCGACCACCACCCCAAAAAGAGGAGTTTCTTGTAGAGCCTCCTCCAGGATGAGGTGGTATCTACCTCCGAGACCTTTATTATTCCATACCTTTCTTGCCCGCAGCCTAAAGGCCCATCTTCTCCACATATATATGCGGCGGTAGGGGTGGATTTCAGCACACAGCTAGCACTCATGGATGCCAGCCTCTGTATGTGCGAAAGCTCCGATGCTGTTGTCGATAGTCGGGCTCTGGGCCACCAGACTAACGCTCCATAGCAAAGCATGGGCCTGATTACGGCAGTGTGGGCGGCTTTTGGCGATGGTCCCCTAATTCCGCCCATTGCACGGTCGTTATTGTCATTCAAAAATTTGATGGAACTGTCACAAATTAAAAATGTCACCAGGGACGTCCAAAAATTGTAACTTAAGATAAAAATGATGTCTTCTTGGATCATAGAAAATTATTTATATACAATGCTCAACAAAATTGTCGCATCACCTTATCAAAATAGAATTATCTTTGTAAAGAACGGATTTAATTGTTTTTGATATAAGATCGATGTTTAATCTTGAATCTTCATTGTTTGAAATATAAAAAAAATTTAGGAGGCGTTGATGGTTTGGATAAAAACATAAGATAATCAGTAACAAAGCCCATTCAAGCTAATTCTTGTGTCATTAATCGATTGATTTGCCATGATTTTTGTGTAAGGTGGATTTAATTTTTGTCAATAATGGATCCTCGTCGTCAACTAAGACATTTAAGCACTGAAGAAGTGGTTCGAATTGTTACTCTCCTCCAAGAAGGCCGTAGTTCAGAAATATGTGGCTGAGGTGTGTGGAATTCAGCAATCTTCCGTATCTAGAGCAGCCAGAAGATATAGAAAGACTGGAGAATATGTACGCCGACGAGGACAAGGCCGAAAGAGGACCACTTCGAATGAGTGCTCCTCGTCAACGTTTTGTGACGCCAAGACATATTCAAAATCAGCTTTCTGCAGTACGACGAGTAAGAATAAGTGATCCAACCGTTAGAAGACGTTTGAGGGAAGTGGGATTGAGGCCTAGGAAGCCTGCTACTGGACCCCGGTTAACCAGAACACACCGAGTGTCCAGGTTAAGGTTTGCCCGTGAACACATTAATTGGTTTATTAACGACTGGAGCAACGTGCTTTTCACAGACGAATCAAGATTTTGCCTAACATCGTCTGATGGACGTATTAATGTGTGGCGTCGTGTGGGAGAACGATACGCTCCAGGAAACATTCTTCCAACTACAAGTTTTGGAAGTGGTTCAATAATGGTATGGGGCGGAATTTATTTGAACGCGCGTACGGAGTTAGTGGTGGTGGATAGGGGTTCAATTACAGCGAACAGATTTGTGGTTGACATTTTAGAACCACATGTAATGCCCTTTGCCCCATTTATTGGGGATAACTTTGTACTAATGCAAGATAATGCCAGGCCCCACGTAGCCAGGGTTTCGCTCCAGTATCTTCGTGATACCGGAATTCAAGTCATGGACTGGCCAGCTTGTAGTCCAGATCTTCACATCATCGAGCATGTATGGGATGTGATTGGGAGGCGAGTCAAACAAACAGAAGTCCCTCCCTGCTTCAATTGCAGAACTTGGTAGGGCGTTGACTGAAGAATGGGACAATTTTCCGCAGGAGTCAGTGAGAAACTTATTTCACAGTTTACCGAGAAGAATGGAAACTGTTATTAATGTCAGAGGTGCTAACACGCGGTATTAGTTGTTTCTTGTCTTGTTTCTTTTTCCAGTAAAAACAAAATCGCGTTAGTATAATGTTTTCTTCTCTTTGTGAACTTTTCTTTTGTAAACTTGTTGCTGTTTGTTGTTTATTTTTAATAAAATTACTATTTATTATTCTATTTTATATTTACAATAAAGAATCTAGCATTAGAATACGGAAGAAATAGTTGCAATATATAAATATTGAGTGATGCGATAATTTTGTTGAGCAGTGTACATAGGAAACTATTCAGAATAATTTTAGGCAAGTTAACGATTAGCAATTTTGCTTCAGTTCCATCAATTTAGGCTCATATCAGTCGGGGAGCTAGCAACGTTGAAACCTACGGATTTTTTTCATAGAAAATTCGAGTTACAAAATCGATCTCGGCCACTGACGTGAGAGTCTGGCTGACGAACCCGGCTGCGTGTCTAAGGAGCAGCTGACGAAACTTCCCCTTTAAATAGGTTAAATAAACATCACAATATCAAAGATCTTTCTTTTTTAATTCAATATCTATTGCCATTGGTAATATTGTAATCATATTGCCAGACCATTTTGAACTTGCCCCTTAGACACACAACCGGGTTCGTCAGCCAGACTCTCACGTTAGTGACTGAGACTGATTTCGTAGCACGGAGGAACTCGAATTTTTCATTAAAAATCCTGTAAGTTTCAAGTCCTAGACTACAGGCATAGAGTCAGTCAAAATAATAAAAAAATAGCGATAACAGAAAAAGAAATTAGTATAATTACTTCAATTATTATTTTGTTGTAAACAGTAGGGATAAAAAAAAAGTTGTAGCTACAAAAATGCGAAGCGAATTTCCCTGATGATTTTGAGAGGCGCCAATTTCGTAAATATAGTTTATTATTATTAACGAGAGTCGAAACTGCCCGTGCTTATTAACGTAAGCCACAATTGCATGCCGTACGCAATTATTTCTAGCAAATTGAATCCGCGAGAGAACGCTACAGACCTTCTGCTTGAGTAATTCCAAGTGCAGGTTTTTGCTGTGTGTGCCTCTTCACAGCTCAAGCTCTCATTAAGCTAAAGTTATTCAAAATTCGCATGCAGAATTTAAATTAGCGTAAATTACGTTCCTTTAAAACGATAATCGTGTCTTCACAACGTTGAACGAGTTGGATTTTTATTTTTTTTTTACCAAGTGAGTATATGAGCTAATTACCAGAGGAGACTTCCAAAATGGGAAAACGTGTATGCAAGTTTTTTTTCCTTCATAACTTTACGAAAGTGAGGTTGAATTCTTTTCAAACTTACAACAAAAAAGATAAAGTTTAAGTTTTGTACGTGCTGTTTTTCACCGGAGGTCTTCAAAATAGATGCAACCTGTATGAGAGACTCGATGCTTAATCGTTTCGTTATGGTCGGTTTTATTTTATACATATTGGTATACTGGTGTTCGAACATTTCCAATATTTTTTAGGCCAAGTCATTTTTCCCCCAGGCTTTTATTTTTACTTTTTCCAATTAGTGGGACTTGACGTTGTTCGATTTTCAGGCAGTCTGCATCACAATTGTCCGGATCCCTTACGTAATGGGCCGCAGGTTAAGAATAATTGGATCCCGAACAAACCAGAACACCTGAAGGGACGTACCCAATATAATCACCACATGCTCATTTCCACACAAAATCAATGGCAGATGCGCATGGCTCCAGAAGATACTACGAACGGTAGTGTTTCAAAAAAAAAATCACTTGTTCTGAAGCTACTTTATACTTATGTTTAATTTAAAGGACAAAACGATTCAAAAGTCGACGTTTCGCTGTACGTTGTCATTTTCGGTTTTAATATAAATCACACCAGTTTAAAAAAAAAAACTACGATCATCGTTGACGTTGTTGCAAATGTCTTTACAAGTAAGGAATTTCCATCCTTGTATAAATATCTAACTGTTAAATGACATCAAATGCAAATCGCAGAAAGAAAATAATTAAATGAATTTCACACCAGCGCGGCTTAATTACATTCAGCTACAATTACGAACGTAATTTAAACATACAGGCATTTTAATTATAATATTCCGAGAAATGCTTTTATGTTCGATCAGCAAATGTTTGTTGGCTGACTTATCGTGTGCCATGTGAAGCGCTCTCACCTCGTATTTAATTTTCAGTTTCAGCGCCTGTTCAAATACCACACCGCTGAAGCTGAAACGTAAACATCTATTCCATTGTAGTGTGTACCTGTAAATGCAGCATTGTCGCGAATTTACTGATGCGTTACAGGATAGTGTGCGGACTTAATAAATTATGTGCTTATGTGACGTATAATTTACGCAAACATGTTATGCATTTTACCTTTCACGATATCTGCTTTGCAATTAAATCGGAGCTCTACACTTAAAAAAAAGCGACGTAGAATATGTTACACTAATTTACATTTGTTTCAATTGATTGTTAAAGTGGGCTATACAGGATCACAACTAATTAAAGGGCCAACAGATGATTGATGATGACGTCATGGTGATCGAAACTTATAGTACAGCGAGCTTTGTATATTTTCTGACAACCAAATTGTTTTCCTCACGTAGACTTGAAAGGCCGGGGTCACTCATTAGTAACAGAAGGTCAAGAGTCAACTTTCCAGTGAAATCAACACTGACATCCTAGCCCCATTGCTAACCTTGTTTTTCAGCAATAATCTAATATTTTTTGATGTTGTGCATCAACACACCATAACTGTTGGTCATAAACACATGCTACAATACACGTCCTCTTTTCCACCGGAAAAATTAATGTTGAAATTTTAAATCGCACCCTGTATAACATGGATTACACAAAAAATCAAAGCGTAACCTTTGGATTTTGCGTGTACCTAGCCCATATTTAAAACTATTAATACATAGGATAATGGTCGCGCATGTTGTTGTCAAAGTTAGACTCAACAATGCAAACAATTTTAAGTTGATTGTGCCATTTACCTTATTCGAGTCTCTTTGATACGCTCTCGTTTCACCGTAAGTATTATTTTTACGACTTTGAATAATTTGTGCGACGGTTAACATTAATTTCATAGTTCGTTCGTATGAGTATCGCATTGCTTTTTCCTAAGCTGGTGAACATACCTCCATTTTGTGTCACGGTCAAGTTTTACAGCTCATAAAACGTTGTAATGCACTTATAGGTGTGAATTCGGCGTAAAACGCTCTTTGGGTAAATTCTTAATGGATTATTTTTCGCGGAATCTGTGACATCCTTTCTCTTACGCATTATTCTCTAGTGTGTCACAGTGCACACAATGAAAATCAAAAATTATAGTTGCTGAAATGAAGAAATATTTCGTACATACAGGGTGACTGACAGTTGTTTCAGCAAAGAAAATAATTAATCAAAAATTAGCCCCAAAACGACGATGCGCCTCTGTTTAAAAAATAGAGAAGCAGATGGAGAACATGAATGGCTACCATAAAAGTTTTATGGTGGGCACAGCGGTGTGGCGTCGATGGTGAACTTGACCTTTAAATGACAACTTCCTTCAACGACCGACGTCGTGACAAACGCATGCAAATCACCTGAAGCATACATACAGAAATATTTTTCGACAACTAGAATTTAAAACGTTATACTTAGTAAATATCTTCGTAATCTATTAATTGTATTATAATTTCGTTTTCTGTGTGACGAATTATTATTAACACACATCTATTAAAAGTTTAACAAATTCAAGTTCCATAGAATTTTTTTTAAACATGTAATCCGTTCATTTTTTCACGCACGCGATTTGATTAAAAATTACGCACATCACCACCGACGTTTAAAACAGCTGTACATAACAGAGTTTTTATAGTCCAATAAACAAAAAAAAAAATTGTCGGCGACGAATTTCATTTCTGACAAATCATTTCACATTTTCCGAAGATTCCCAGCAATTTACATTTTTTCGTAATCTGTGACATGCATTCACGTACGCGATTTGATCAAAAAATTGTCCTGGAGATGGCTTAAAAATAATAACAATTATAAGAATTCTCATTACAAAACAAAATTAAATCGACGTGCTGTTTTTTTTTTTTTGTAAAACTGAAATTGCAATTGTAGTCCCACATATCTGACTCTGACAGGAGCTTCGGCCCCTTTAGTCCCCCCCCCTCTCCGTGGGTGCGCCACTGAATAGAGAACAAGCAATATATATATAGCACAAATCATGAGCACTTGGACGTTACGGTCCGTGAATTTACTCCCGCGACCACTAGTTTTAAATCCTAGCGTTTTTTTCTTGTGGAAGGAGCAGCTGGTACATTCCGCTCTAGTAAATAATCCGTAAGAATTATCAAGCAATTATCAACACATATTTTCAAATTTGTTACTCTTATTACATACGCAATTTAAGTTATTTATATTTAATTAGTAATAATTAAAAATTAATTCAGGCTTATATTTATCTATTAATTGTATTATAATTTCGTATTGTGTGTGACGAATTATTATTAAAATTTTAACAAATTCAAGTTCCACAGAATTTTCTTTAGACATGATCCCGTAATCTGTTCATTCTTTCCCGTGCGCGATTTGATTAAAAACTACGCACATCACCACTGACGTTTAAAACAGCTGTACATAATAAAAAGAATTATAGCCTAAACAAAAAAAAATTGTCGGCGATGAATTTCATTTCTTTACATTTTCTCGTAATCTGTGACATGTATTCGCGTACGCGATTTGATCAAAAAATTATCCTGGAGATGGCTTAAAAATAATAATAATTTTAAGAATTCTCATTACAAAACAAAATTAAGTCGACGTGCTGTTTTTTTTTTTTTTTTGTAAAACTGAAATTGAAATTTTAGTCCCACATATCTGACTCTGAGAGGAGCTTCGGCCTTTTAGCCCCCCCCCCCCACCGTAGGTGCGCCACTGAATAGAGAACAAGCACACATCATGAGCACTCGGACATTACGGTCCATCCATTTGCCCCCGCGATCACCAGTTTTAAATCCTCGCGTTTTTTTGGATGGAGCACCTAGTACATTCCGCTCTAGTAAATAATCCGTAAGAATTACCAAACAATTATTTACACATATTTTCAAATTTGTTGCTCTTATTACATACGCAATTTAAGTTATTTATTAAATTAGTAATAATTAAAAATTAATTCAGGCTTCCATTTATCTATTAATTGTATTATAATTTCGTTTTGTGTGTGACGAATTATTATTAAAACAAATCTGTTGAGAGTTTAACAAATTCAAGTTCCATAGATTTTTTTTAAACACAATCCCGTAATCTGTTCATTATTTCCCGTACGCGATTTGATTAAAAACTGCACACATCACCACCGACGTTTAAAACATCGGTACATAATAAAAAAAATACAGCCTAATAAACAAAAAATAAAAAACTTATCGGCGACGAATTTCACTTTTGATAAATCATTTCATATTTTCCAGCAATTTACATTTTCTGGTAATCTGTGACATGCATTCACGTACACGATTTGTTCAAAAAATTGTCCTGGAGATGGCTTAAAAATTAGAAGAATTCTCATTACAAAACAAAATTAAGTCGACGTCCTCCTTTCGTGAAACTGAAATTGTAATTTTAGTCCCACATAGTTGACTCTAGGAGGAGCTTCAGCCTCTTAGTCCTCTCCCGCCCGTGGGTGCGCCACTGAATAGAGAATAAAGAATATGTATATAGCGGACATCATGAGCACTCGGACGTTACGGTCCGGCTACTTACCCCTCCGCGATCATCAGATTTAAATCCTCGCCATTTTTTTAGTGAATTGAGCAGCTGGTACATTCCGCTCTAGTAAATAATCCGCAAAAATTAACAAACAAGTATTTACGCATATTTTCGAATTTGTTACCCTTATTTCATACGCAATTCAAATTATTTTAGAAATTAGTAATAATTACGTCGCGTAAAAAAACAATTTAGACTTCCCATCGCCATCAGTTAAACGTCTAATAAAACGAATTGAGATGTGTGTCAAGGTCGCATTGTATGCAAGCGGTTAGTCAATAAAAATCTTTATAGTTCTATTATATCGTCCAGTTATCGGACATGGCATACGTATTTCGTACGCAGTGCCGCAGCTTAATTATAAAATATTTAAAAGAATTTTTCCCATAATCTGCGATGGTTACCCTGTATACAAAATCTTCAAATACAGGGTGTAATCGATTAAGTTTGGTTGCTTACTGTAAATTCTTCATCACATAAAAGAATTAATTCTGCTAATAACAATGGTCTGCGTCAAAAATAAAAAAATAACCTACTACAAGCGCACATTGTGCGATATTCGTGCGTCTGCGGTTTTTATAAGCACATCGTAAAACAACAAAGCTCCAACAAAATTCACTGTCACTGGGTCAATGTCACCCACAAGCAATTCGATAACAGAAGTAGCTAAGCGAATTGCTGAATCAATTAATTATACGCTATTTTTTACGTATTGTTAATACAGTTTATAACTGCTGCTCATAGAAGTGTAGCAAATTACATCAATAAAACAAAATATTGTAATTTGTTTCTTTAGATAATCGACAGTAATAACATCATGGTATGCCATACTTGGTAAAAAAGTAACACACTGAGTGATTTAATTTGTTAAATCATTTTAAAAAATAAATGAATGTTATTTATTAGTTAATTTGAATTACAACACTGAGCGACGATGCATTTATTTATTTTTTTGAATGAATACAACTTAACCTCGAGTATCTTTGAGATCTTTTGTTTGTGTAGCCTGAACGTAATAAAGTAATAAAATCATAAATTAAGGATGAGTGTCGGCGTGCTTTTTTCCAATAATACTTTTAGAACGTGGCCTCTATTGAATTAATTATGTTCTAATTTTTTTACTTATTGTCAGGTATGTTTCAGGATTACTGTTTGAATTTAGTTCTTTAAGTCTTTACTTAAATACTAGTAAAAAATTAGAATATAGATCTTTCATCATTATTTTTTTTTATTGCTTACGTATCACTAACAGCATTCCTTCGTACGAAAGCCACAAATGACCTGCCTCAACGTTTATTACATCTGTGGGCTTACAATCATTCTTTTGCAAGTAATAGTAAACTTCGCTCAACTGGGGCATTCAAATTACATCCAGTGTTTCTCAAAGGTTTTTTTTTCACGTTAAGAGTTTGCCTCATAACTTCGTTTCTTTTCTTGTAAATCAATAGTAGTTAGAGTAAGCGAAACTTATTCGATTACACCCTGTACACGAGTTAAATTCAGAATTTTCAAATTTATAAAATTTTGATTAGGAAATGAGTAGCACAAGCTACAACAACGCAAATCATAAACCAAAACAGTGTGGGAATGGCATCTCGATTCTCGAACGCAGCTCATACAGGAGTGTACTTAAAGGCCAGTACGAATAAAATAGGGATCATTTTAGGAGTTGCACAATTTACAGAGACTATGTAAAAAAAACGATCATTAATGCTAAATCCAACGAAAATAAGTAAGGAATGAAATACTTACAGTATATATTTTTACTGTGACGTTTTTTGTAATGTTTATAAGTAAGAACCAAACATGTTTCGAAAAAAAAAACCGCATGATTTGTAAAGACTACAGAAAAAAAAACATAGATAATGCAAAGAACTCATCAACGTGAAAACTGCAAAACTGAAACATGTTTTGCTTTTAATGTTTGTACTATTTCTTTAGAAACATGTTTCTAAACAATGCACAGTCAGTGGTTTTAAAGACTCACCTTTTCATTTAAGAAAGTGTATACAAAAATGAAAGCTGACGATTAAAACAAAAGTAAAATTAAGTATGCTCACCTGATTTAAATCCGGGCCGGAGCAAAACTTATGACATTTCACTTATACTCTTCATGAATTTATAAAACTTTTAAGCAAGCAGTAGATTTAATTCATTCGCCTATTTCCATTTTGATTTCTTTAAAACTTTCTGATTAACTCTCGTATGTGAACTGTATTTCGTGTATCAATTTTAAATTTGGTGTACAGTAAGCGAACCGCGTTCTAAATGAATTCTGTTCCGGTCTGAAGGGAGCAGGAGCGTGTGCGATTGGCTCTTTCGCACGTGAAACGACAGACTGCACTGGCTCGAGTTGGATCCCGGTATGTCGTGAAACTCAGTGTTTAGAAGGACGTAGAGGTATACTTTTCTCGCTCTCTCTCTCTTTATCTCCTCCGAGCTGCTTCTACGTACTGAATAAAAGGTAAGAACCATTACGTCTAACTTTTATACTTTAATGTGGAGAAATGTGGAGACGAACAAGTTTCTTGCGAGTTTTAAATTTTAATGATCTGTATAGGCGCTTTGTTCGTCTTATTCGTTTGTTTCTCCTCTTGAGAAGTGCCTTCGCTCGAACGAAAGATTTAATTTTATCAAAACCTGTACTTCTATAGCAAAAACTTGATTTTTACTTGGTTTTTGTTGCTTAATGGAATTCAATTATGTTTTAGGTAATTGCAATTTTATAATGATGGATTTCGAATGAAATAATGTGTACTAAAGTAAATTGCGACTAAATTTTTCATCAAAAGTGATTGTCATCAAATATGTTGGTATGTACGAGGGCGTATTGTTATGTTACCTACCTTGCCATGAAATATCTTTCTAAAACACTTACACATTTAAGGATTCCACCTTTTTTCCAAATGTCCCATACCCTTAGAAAAAAAAATCCTTCTGCACTCTGCAAAATATTATTCAACAGCTTCTTTAAATGCTTCACTAGGTACAAACGCTTCCCCCTGAGATGCTTTTTAAATTTTTGAATAAAAGCAAGTCTTGTGGAGTCACTGATTATTATCTGCTGGACTTTACTTGCCTTATGAATTCAACAGCCGTGCAGCAACATGTTCCTTTACGAATAAGAATGTGGGCGTTTTTCCTCCAGTGCAATTTTTAAATTTTGAATTGGGTTTCCACAGGTCTCTCCATTAGATGTTAGGTCTCCTCAGCCTATACTTGGCAACCTAGGAAACTGTTGCCATCAGTTTCTCCAGAAAATTATACTTAGTTTTTTCGTTTTGGTGCAGAAGAGTCTTTATGAATCCATTGCTGATTACTGTTTAGTGTGAGGGTCCCATGTCTCGACTCTGGGGTTAATCATTTTAGCACAAATTAAGGAGAAGCTCTATCTTGAAGGGGAAATATTTTTCAAGCTGCAATTTCCCAAAAAAGGAATGGAACTATTCCATCTACCCACGGTAGAAAAAATATTATCTAAAATTCGTAGAAACTGCAAAGAAACAATCAAACGTAAGCAATATCAGTACAGCGGACAATAGACAGAAAACTATTTGGCATTTAATAATAAGGAAACGGGAATAACACACCTTCAGCTGATCAATTCGGAGCATTCTTAAGCAGCGTAATGGATGACACAACAGATAATATCTCTTACCTAGTAACACCTCCAGAAATCCTTTTAAAAAAAGTTTGCTGAATAGGCCTCGTTCTTCTTCTCTCCTAATTTATGTAACAAAAGTTTTGGGAAAATTATTTTTTCCCATTACAAAGTAAAGCACAATCAATTCACAAGTTTCCTCTACAGATTGACAATACATTTGTGTTCACAAAGTTGTACAAAATGTTTTTCAAGCTAGAAGTGCAAAAAGGTATTTACATCTTGGTTGGCCAAATGCCCAAAGGTGACATCGTCGGCATTTATAGAAACCAAAATATTTCTAAGACAATCCATCGAGTCATTAGGGAAGAGGAAGGTTTGTCGGGCATGAATCTTCCCAAGACGGGCCGCCCTCGAGTTTCGAATCATCCAAGGCTTCAGAACTTGATTGAATCTTCAAAAAATAGAAGAGGAGTTTCAATGAGAAGATTAGGCCGAAGATTTCACGTATCTCAAATGATAATCAAGAGGGAAATCAACAGAAATCATTTGAAAGTGTCCGAAATACACGCCTGCTCGCTTAGAGAGGATTCCAGACATTTAAGTCGAGTACATTTCAGAGACAATGCCACGATAATTTTGGACAACGAAAAGTATCTTACATTCGAAAAAAAGGAAACGAAGGCTTTTATACATACGACAGTGAGGACGTTCCTAATTATGTAAGATATAAGAAAAAAGCGAAATTCGAAGACAAGATACTAGTGTGGTATGCCATTTTGAAAACTGGTATTTCAAGACCTTAAACTCGGTGAATTAAGGGTGAAGCTGTAAATGCAGATGTTTATATCAGAAGAACCCTCCCTAAGTAGATAAATTTTATTCAAACACATCATGTTCATGATATTATGCTCCGGCCGGATCTGGCATCGTGCCATTATGCAAGAATAACCCAAGACTGGTTAAGGAAACAAAATATCCCATGTGTACCCTCCGAATGTTCCCCAGGCCTGTCCAATAGAAGAATTTTGGGCTTTACCTTTGCTTGGTAGAAAACTTTACGACGGTGGGTGGGAAGCCCAAAAAGAAGAAGAGCTACGACGAAAAATCCACCAAAAGATTCGTGAGCTTAACCCACTTACCGTTCAAAGGCTAATGAGAGGCATTCGCATTAAATTGCGAACCATTGAAACCCATGGCCCTTTAGCTGCTATGTAATACAATATAATTTTTGTTAAATCTTCGCAATTACAGTTTGTATTATTAGATTTCAAAAAAAATTCCCAAAACTACGCTTTTTATATAATCTCTTAAACCAAAAATCACTAAAGGTATCTCCGGATTAGACGCAAAAACTATAAACTTCGTTACAAGACCTGTAAGCCACCCCTTAACGGATATTGTGAACTGTTGCCTACAACATGGAATATTTCCACATAACGTGAGAGTAGCAAAAATAATTTTAATACACAAAAAGGGGGACGAAACTGACCCCTACAACTTCAGGCCTATTTCCCTCCTACCAATTTTCTCGTAACACTTGGAAGCCGTAATGTTTCACCAACTAACAGTTTTTCTGCAGAAAAACAACTATCTGACCAAAGAACAATTTGGTTTCCGTAGTGGGAGAAATACAATCGATGCAGCATTACCACTTACTTCATACATTTACGAACCTTATGAAAACCATAAGCCCTGTAAAGCTCAGTTTTGCGACCTTAGTAAGGCTTTCGACAAGTCCTTCTTGGAAAAACCGACTATTACGGAATTCGGGGTACGCCGCTTCTTTCTCAGTGGTAGACAACAAATGGTAATTACAATAAATCGATAACTGAAACACAAGGGATAGCCCAAGGCTCCTTACTAAAGGGTTTTCCACTAGGGTCAGGTCGATATTAATAGGCCGTGGCGGCCATGTTGCTTTGGCGGCGTCTGTCAAAACTGTTGTTTATTATTCAGAACGGATGCTGGGGCTAGTATTAGATGTGTGGTAGAGGTTTGCGTAAGTGATCTCGACGGTCACTCATCAAACGTTGCTAGGGTAACCTTGCTAACATGAGTGCTACCGTGGGAGTGGGGACCGGACCCTCCCCATGGTAGGCGTATGTCACAGGAAGGTGGGCTGATGCCCGGAGGCCGGGTTATCGGTAAAGTGACCCTACCCACCGTCATCCTGTCGGGTAAGCGGATATCGGCTCGCATTTGAGCCGATGCGGAGCAGTCGCTTGAGGTGTCGGGTGGAAGGCATGGGTGGAAATATCCGAGATGAGCTAGGGTAGAGCCATCGTTTGAGGTGTCGGGCCCCCATGTACGGAAGCCTAGTATCCGAGACGAGAACCGATGCAGACCACACGCCGCTTACCCTTAAAACTAACCTGTCTAGCTGCCCTATCCCACGTAATGTGGGTAACAGAGGCTGGGGTTAGAATAATATGTGTGGGAGAGAATCGCGCACGTGTTCTCGAACGGTGACTCATCTAACGTTGATAGGGAAGCCTTTCTAACATGAGTACTAAGGGGTGGGGTGAGCCCCCCGGCTGAGTCGGGACCCCTCATCCGGTGTTGGCCTCTTAGGGGTTGGTGGTCCCTCGCTAGTCCAATTAAGGTTATGGGCGGAAGCCTGGGTACCTAGGTACGCATAAAGCGTTACCGACCTAATTGGTGACCCAAGAGTTCGAAGTTAATGACCATAGACAACGCCGTTTGTTCGCTGAATGGGCTTCGGAGCGTTTGGAAGAGGACCCCAATTATGGCCAAAAAATCATCCTTAGCGACGAGGCATATTTTTGGATGAATGACTACGTCAACAAACAAAATTGCCGTATATGGGACGACACCAACCCACACGAGGTTCACCAGGTGGCAATGCATCCAGAAAAGGTTACCGTTTGGTGCGGATTTTGGGCCGGCGGCGTCATTGGTCTGTACTTCTTTGAAAACGACGTTGTGTGGCCATCACCGTCAACGGTGATGATAACCATTTTATTTTGGCACGAATTGAACGATATGGACGTAGACGACATGTGGTTCCAGCAGGACTACGCTACGTGCCACACAGCGAACGCCACAATGAACATTCTGCATTAACGATTTGAGGGTATAGTTATCTCTCGCGGAGGTGACGTGAATTGGCCACCAAGATCATGCGATTTGACCCCGCTAGACTTTTTCTTGTGGAGTTTTCTAAAATCGAAGGTCTATGCCAATAAGCCGCAATCGACCGATGACCTCAAAGTCAACATAACCCAAGCCGGATCTATGCGGCAGAGTCATTGAAAATTGGACCTCTAAGATCCGTGCCATCATATGACGCCACGGCGGACATTTAAACGATGTCATTTTGCATACATAATGGCACCCTTGGGCCTTTCAAATAAAAAAAGGATTTGTTAATATCTCACGCACAGCTTGTTTTAATTCCATTTCACCATCGACCCGACCCTATTGGAAAATCCTTTAGAACCCCTATTCTTTTTAATTTACATCGACGACTTGCCATCCAATTTAACCTGAAAGTCGGCTTTGTATGCCGACGATATAACGAAGATATCTTTAAATGAGGGACAAATATTTCTACAATAGGGTTTCGACAGCGCGAGGAAAGAAGGAGATAGTTGGTTCACCGCAAATAGGTTGCACTTTAATAAATCCAAGACAACAACACTTTTCCACCAGTGGAAAAAGGAATCTTAATCAGACCGCAACCTTTCTGGGACTGCAACTAGATTCGAAACTAACGTGGAATTGTCACTTACTTCACTTATTTAAAGAATTACCCAAGACAGTATATAGCAATTCGACGAATCAAACAAGTAATACTGAAGCAGTAAAAATCACCTATTACACTCTTTTTTAATCTAAGATGACATATTGTAATGTTGTTGTAAGTGTCCCACGTTGGGTGTCCATATTATAATGTAGTTTTGGACTCCAAGTTGCGGTGTATTTATGTATGTTGTTTGTGGGTGCGTGCGTGTCTACCTTCTTTCTTTCTCTCAGGATTTCTCTTTGTGTCGCTCGGAATTACCCACTTCTCATTTTATGACCCCATAGTGGGCACATACAATGACAAAACACAGAAATGTGAGGGGGGAGGGGAAGGGAGTGTCAGTGTTAAATGTATATGCGTCCATATGTGTCAGAAAAGTAAATAAAAAAAATTATCGAAACAGTTGCCTGTCCTAAAAATGTACACCGGTCGTGTCACCTCACCCTTCACAAGGTTCGGTGAACCTCTTGTCCTATCTGATGTATATTTTATTAAAAGTGAACGCTCTGTATCACCGATCACGCATGTGCCTCAACTCCTTCACAAGAGAGAGACGCCCTTCGACTATACAGATCCGTACAAAGCGAACGCCAGGTATCACAAGTCGGTCATGTCACCACACCCTTCACAAGGTAGATGTACCTCTTGCCCTACCTGATGTATCCTTGTTAAAAAGGGGGACGCTTAGTATTGCCGATCACGCATGTACCTCAACTCCTTCACAAGAGAGAGGCGCCCTTCGACAATACCTAATCGTCTCCCGTTGTCCGGTGTTTAAATGAAAATTTTGTTTGTGTTGTCATGTATGCCCCTACCTTGAAGCGTCGTCCATGTCGTTGTTTGAGGAAAAAGGATATAGGTATTCAGGATCCAAAAATGTTTCCTTCTCAATGAAAATACCTCGTACTAGAGAACCTTTTTAATTAAAAATTGCTTCTCTGCTTGTTGCGGAGGTCGAGGCAGAAGTAATGCTCACGACGGTCGAAGTAGGAATGTTCCAAATTGCGGAGCGCTCGCTTTATATAGCGCTTTTCGTTGTTTTTGGGCGGCTGGGCTGGATAGTGTAGTGCCGTTAGTGGTCCCCGGAATGAGCCAAACCTCTGACTGAATAATAAACAACAGATTTGACAGACGCCGCCAAAACAACATGGCCGGCACAGCCTGTAGGAAAACCCTTTACTAGAAAAGGCGATTTTGTTATACTTTACTTTTATATTTTAATGTAAATAAATTAACTATATTCATAATGACGCTACGAAGCGTAAATTATACTACTAAATAGTCCTAGAAATTATTACGTAATAAGTTATTGCAATTGTCGTGAGAACGTCTGCACCTAGTCGACCAGAAACATCGCATTTTTTCTTACGAACAATCTTTCTGGGGATGGCTCTTTAAAGTGATAATCCAAAACGTAATGAAAATATCAAAATCGACCAAATGAAATTAAACGAAGCGATTGTAAGATTCGGTTTGTTTGCAAACATCCTTCTACATCACAGCAAATGAAATGCTGCACCATTACTTTAATTAATTACATAGTACTTAATATAATTAATTTCTAATTAGTTAATTAAAACTAGCGTATTTAGAAGTGAATGTATTAGGAGGATTTACCTAAATATATTCCGGTAACTTCAATTTTCTCCCAATTACAAGAAACGGAACCAATCACGAGTGAAATCCATAACATGTCGGAGACGTTTAAAATAAATTAGTAATCGTTACGTAACCATTCAGACAGGAAGTAAAACGTTCGCCATTTTTGTACAACGTGTTTAATACACACATAAAAGTTCAACAGTGAAATCCGTGTCGTTTTAGCTGACTTCTTGCTATACCAAATGTATCTGAGAACGTATTCATCATGCTGTATGATAATTTAAAAATCCGTGAGAGCGTCGGTGCATGAGATTGTAAATATGGCGTAATTGTTATATGATTAATTGCGCCTCACTTGCTTTTTTTTATTTTTAATGAAAATTTTAATTACTTAAAGGATCTGGAATCTACTCTCTGCATTCTAATTACAAGAAGAAATTATTTCCCATCGGTTCCAAACAGGTTTTTACGTACACTTCCTCATAATTTAAATTAAATGCATAGTTATATACGTACACATTCAGACAATGATTTTGATTTATGTAAGGATATTTTTATGTAAATATTTCATCATTTTGAGACGGCGAAGATATTAGTTATTAAGCGGTTTCTGCTGCTAATGAAGTTTCATTCTATTTATGCTAATCGATGACATACACGTGAAAATAAGTTTCTCAAATTGTATATACATACAACCGGAAACGCATATCGAATTTTAATAATTTTATCTTTATAATTGACGTAGCTAGTCTAATGAATCCTAACTATCCTGTTTAACAGCGTGTTTCGATTTTTATCTTGTTTTGAAGTTTATAATATGTCTTCGTCAGTACATAGATAGTGGAATTCAAATCATTTCAAGTTATATACACTTAAAATTTTAAATAAATTCTTACTTGTTTTAATTAATATTAATTACAAATTGATTGAAAAGGGAGATAATTAATGCGTCTCTTTTAGGAGAAATCAACCATTTCGTCCTTGAGTCCGATGGAATGATTGGCAAAAGTTTGAAAAATGATGTATTTGAATAGTCGTTCGTTACAAAATTCTTTTCATTTCACTGTCGAGCTTTCCTACAACGCCGAGATAACTTTTCAATAAAATGTTTTATGCAAATTCCATCGACGTACTCGGAATCGTAGGAATTTGTGATTGATGTTTTTTTTTTCAGGACGTTTACGGCATGCAAGCTCTCGGCGTTTGGTTTGCTTGAAATTAAAAAAAAAAAACTCTTTCAGTTTCACACAAAACATAAAATTGATTAAAAATGTAATTTAAGTATAATTTATTTTTTATTAAAATGTATCAAGCTTGATTGGCATTTTGAAATGGTGTAATTAATAGTATACGAGGTGTGTGAGAATAGAAATGAGACTAACAACACTGTGAGCGATATGGCAACGCTGTGTTCTACTTATCTACACAGATGTGTTCATCCCCTCCAGATGCTCAGGCCGAGTTTCAGCTCCCTACAACCATCACGTGATTTTTGAGAACGTCATCAGTTGGGGAATCCGCGAGTGTGACTTTTGAAAAGTTGAAACAGACCTATGGGGAACATTCCTTATCAAGAGCACAAGGTTTTCGCTGGCACAAATCGTTTTTGGAAGGCCGAGAAGACGTTGAAGATGAACCTCGCTGAGGGAGACCTTCAACTTCAAAAACTGACGAAAACGTCGAACGTGTGAGGGCTCATGTGAGATCAGGTCGTCGTTTAACAATATGGATGATGGGTGACCAGTTAAACTTAAACACTTTCCCCGTACATCAAATTTTGACCGAGGATTTACACAAGCGAAAGGTTTGTGCCAAAATGGTGCCGAAAAATCTCACAACTGCTGCAGAAGGACAATCGAAGAAACGTGGGCGTTAATCTTCTTGAGAGGATTGCCAATGACTACGAATTGCTCAATCGTGTGATTACAGGTGATGAATCCTGAATTTTTGAGTACGATCCTGAGACAAAGCAGCAAAGTGAGGAGTGGCAGCCGTCCTCCTAGTTTCCCATCGCAGGCTAAAGGAACTCGTCTTACAACACAGAGATAAGAACTGAACGCGACCTTAAATACCCAGGAGTCCATTTCGAAAGTAACACCAAAACGACCACACACATCCTAAAAACTTGCGAAGAGGCTAACAAAACATTAAGTACAATAGACTCATGCCTCATGCCTAACATCGGAGGACCTAAACAAAAGAAAAGGAAAGTAGTGAAATGGATTACTACACCACCCAGGCGTTTACCGGCCACGGTACTTACCTGTATAAGATCCGCAAGAAAGAGAATCCGAATTGCTGGCACTGCGACTCCATAGACGACCCGGAGCACACGTTCTTCAGCTACGGGAAGTGGCAGGACATAAGGGACCAGGCAACGCCCGAATGCCGACAAGCGATAACTCCAGCTAACGTAGCAGAGCTCCTCCTGATAGATTCAACCAAGTTGGTCATCGTAATGAACATGCTCGGGACGATAATGTCAAGGAAGACGACCAATGAATTAGAGCTCGTAGACCAGAACCGAAAAACGGTATGATTGGCGTTTTTCACTCCTCCAGAAGAAATGCTTAGCGGCGGTTACCAGGAGACGGTGAGAGTATCAAAGAGAGGGAAGGGTTTTAGTCGGTAGGCACTTGGGCGACCAACTTCCCAAGTGAATCCGAGACTCCCCCAGCATTGTTCTGGCTGGGGGGTCTTCTGAAGATTTCCCAATCCTCTCAAGAAAAAAAAAGATGATGAATCCTGGATTTTTGAGTACGATCCTGAGGCAAAACCACAAAGTGAGGAGTGGCACACTCGGACATCTCCTTGATCGAACAAAACTCGAAGGAGCAAATCCAAGATCAAAGTAATGACAGTAGGGGTATCGTGCATAAAGAATTTCTTCCTCCAGGACAAACTGTCAACGAAGTGTTTTACAAAGATATCCTTGAAAGGCTCAGGAAAAGGGTGATTCGTGTGAGACCGGACATTGCAGACAAGTGGATGCTTCATCATAACGACGCCCCATGTCACACGGCCACTTCCATTACGAAATTTTTGACCTCAAAAGACATTCCCGTTATTCCCCAGCCCCCCTATTCACTTGATCTGAGTACTTGTGACTTTTTTCTTTTCCCGAAATTGAAAAATGTCTTAAAAGGATGACACTTTGGGACTTTGGAGAACATTCAAAAGAATGTGACCGACATGTTAAAGGCCCTACCAGTTGAAGCCTTTCAGCGCTGCTACCAAGACTGAGAACAACGACTCCGTCGGTGTATAACTACAAAAAATAAAAACTTTGGTAGATAAAAAAAATCAGTCTCATTACTTTTCTCCTTTCCTCGTATTACGTAACGAAAGCTGTAAGCAGTATGTTACGCACGCGCGTGGAAAAGTTGCGCACGAGCTGCGCATCAGCAAGTGCAAGTAATTTCACAAGTACGTAATTGCTTTACAGCTCAACTTTTGTGCTATACTTTATCTACAACCACATTTAATTACTATTCATTACTGTTAAGAAGTTCAAAATAATCACCGCTGACAGTTACAATTTCGACTACTGTCAATTTAATGTTATGGTGGATTTCCACACCTCCGACATATGTCATCCGGGACCCTATTCATGAGCCCCTGTCAGAGTGACGTTAGGCAACCATACATACACGTTTGAACATAATGTTATTTCTCCATAAGAAAGTGAACCAGAACCGGCATAGTCTATCTACAAAACTGTATTATAACTCTGTAGCGTGTTCGTAGATAGTTTTTATTAACACACCGTGAACTTTAATAAATATAAAAAGCAAATTTGAATAACGATAGTGAAATGTAGAATGATAGTGTCCGTTAATAATAATAATAATTTATTATAATAAAAATAATATAAGACGAGTCTGGCGAAGTGTGTGGTTGATTGCTCGACAAAATTCTGCGCAAGCAATAGTTTGAGTGCAGCACGAGGGTCGGCCAACTCCAAAACAAAACAGATGTGTGTCGCATGAGGGTAAGACAGCGCCAAAGGGCCGATCAGTGCTAAAACAGACATGTGTTGCACGAGGGCCAGTCAGCGCCAATGCAGTTGAGTGTTCTCGACAAGAAGACACTAAGTAGGAACGACTCGCATTCTCGCACTTACAGGATATTTTCGTGGTGAGGATTAAGTAACTCCACTTCCTTGACGAATTAAAGCGAGACGCATTCGATCATTGACCAATAAATAGAATCGCATCTTCAATTTGATCGTTAACTCAGCCACCGGAGCAAACACAAAAAGAAAGCACTTAACGAATAAGATACAAGTCTGATCGTTGATTCGATTACACAGGACAATGAAGCAAAGTTACTTAATCCCCGCTAGAAAAAAAAAATCTATAAAAGCGAGGACACTAGTCGTTTCAACTCAACGTCCCTTGCGCAGCCATTGTCAAGAACATTCACCAAAGCTTTTTATGCAGCCATTGTTAAAGCAATCACAAGTTTCTTGTGCAGTCATTGTGGAGAGCAATCACAAGCTTTTTGTGCAGCCATTATCGACAGCAATCACAAGCTTCTTGTGCAGCTATTGTCGAGAGCAATCACAAGCCTCTTATGCAGCCATTGTCAAGAGCAATCATAAGCTTCTTGTGCAGCTATTGTCGAGAGCAATCACAAGCCTCTTATGCAGCCTTTGTCAAGAGCAATCACAAGCTTCTTGTGCAGCCATTGTCGAAAGCAATCACAAGCCTCTTATGCAGCCATTGTCGAGAACAATCATAATTTTTTTTGTGCAGCTAGTGTCGAGAGCAATCGCAAGCCTCTTATGCAGCCTTTGTCAAGAACAAGCTCACAAGCCTCTTGTGCAGCCATTGTCAAGAGCATTCGCCACTACCTTGGGTCAATAAACCTTCGAGTAGAGTACACAGGTTTACTTGAGTGCAGCGTTTTGCCAACTAATCACTTACACTCAAAACACACTCCATCAACGCCGCCAAAACCAACGGTTTAAGAGAAGAGAAGGAATAAGAAGCATTGCAGGAACCCAGACGTCCCGAAGAAGACTGTTCGACACACTTATCCTCAGAGATAATTTACTTCTCTGCCAGTGGCATGCTCCCCAAGATCTTAGAAGACAAAAAGCGTCCATCAAGTTTATTGTTAAGGATATTGTTCAATTTATTATTTAATTTTGGTATATTCTATTCAGAAAAGTTCATGTTGAATTAGTAAATCCATTACGAACACGACATAATCATTAAAATCCAAAATAGAAAAAAAATACTTCCCATCACAAAACATTAAAAAAATTAATTGAACAAAGTAATACTTAGGTACCATCAATTGTATTTTGTTTTTTTGTGTTTCAAAATCGTGCTAATTTATTTTTTGGTAAATATTAATAAATTTTTTAAGAAAAAATCATCTTTGTTCATTAGCTTTCTGTCAGAAGTGTTTCATGGGTGTGTATCATTTTGAAAGGTGTGTAATCCCAGGACGACTTTGCGAAAAACGTGCAAAATGTAGTGCTCGCACGTAAAAAGCCTTAGAAATAAAGTTCCCATTTATGATGCACATAACCGACCATGTATAGTGGGACTTTTAATATCTGTTTTATTGACAGAAGGAAATGGTTGCATTAACTTCGGCATTTTATGGGCCTTCTCTGCAAATATGTACAAGCCCACTCGAATCGTAAAAATTCAAAGCACTATTTACTATATCTTAGATAATATTGACGTTCTGTACTTGCTAAATGCAAATATATTACCTACCTACCTAAATTTGCATTGCTGGGAAACGGGGTTGGTGCAGCTCGAGAGGTGAACGCTCGGGAAAATTCAGACCGAGATGTTACTCACAATTAGTAATATTAAATATTGATTTGAACATATTTTAATACGTAATTGATTTCGTCTGCACGTCTCGCTGAGAAAGTGGCACAATTTTCTTTGGCATAATTTTGATGGGTGTATGATTTCTAATCAAATTATTGCCAGGTGATTTTATTTTCCTCAAGAGATCACTTACATTTTTCAATAAATAATTCTTCTTCGCGTTAAATCTAGTTTCAAGGAAGCAAACTAAATTGCATTTATTTGGTGGAGGTTTTTCAATAGGAACTTGTTTACAAACATTCGTGTTCGGAGATAAGAGCGGTCGTTAAACACGAACATTAGTAACAATTTCGAGTGCGCCAAATATTAAATGAACGGAATGAGGGTTACATTAATAAAAAGTCGTAAATTTTAAAACATCTCACGTAGGTAATGACGTGCTTATTTTTCGTTCGTGCTTAATTGAGGTCAGTACTTGCAGCATTGCTATAACAGAATAACAATAGAGTTAAAGTACCAAGACCTCTGAGCGGACACTGAAATTACGTTAATTATCCTTTATCTCGGTACATCAAGGGTGTACCGTCCTATTTGAATATGAAGCGTGCAACCGCATAAATAAGCCTTGTAATAATGACGATTGCGTAGCAAGGCTTTGAATTATCAAGCGGACGAGTCTGGGTTGCAACGGCAACGAGGAATCGATAACGGAATGATACGAACTTGTTTTATAAGTTTGGGTTTGCCCTACACACCCATTACACGTCTTAATTTCGGCTAAACGTAAACTCTGACGTAAATTGTTTAAAATAAACTGGAATTTTACGAGACAGCGTCACTCTAAAAATATGCCAAATGACTTAATTAACTAACTACAAATGGAACTATTTTTTTATAAATCATTTCACTTTAGTTTTAATTTTTTCCTAGGTCATTCCTTCTAACCTTGCCAAACGCTATTTCTTTTTTTTTTTAATCCCGTGTTCTTTAAAACTATGTTCTTCTGTTTATCTATTTTATATTTCAATTATTTATGCCGCCACCATCGAGGTTTTAAGGGACACCGGACCCTTCTACATTTTGCTAGAGATTAACCTCATTTATTTATTTATTATCCTCATTTTTCGATTCGCTGGTCTTAGACTCAGAAACTGTTTAAAGTTAATTTAAAATGGAAAAATATACCCAAAATAAAAATACGATATTGGTATATTAAATTAGAAAAAAATATATACAGCTTGAGTGAAGCAAGTAGGTTGGCGACGCGTGCCTCGGATGTATTCGAGGCGACCGGCCTTGTCTCGCAAACGATGAGCGCATATTTAATAATTTTATTTTAACTAAGAGTTCAATAATTCTTGTTACAATATTGTTATTGCCAGAAAATTAATTAAAATTGTGTAACTGTCAGTATAGAATGTGTTAGGAAAGAGTTTATACATGTATTTCGGCCTTATTGGGCCTCATCAGAACTCTGTACCTTAAAAAATTTTTGGTTTATTGAAAAATTTAGAAAAACTTACCCCTTTTTTTGAATTTCTAAAATTCCAAAACACAAGAACAGGAATTAATGATAAAAATATGAAAATCTTTTGCAAATTATACAAGGAAGCGATTGCATTCTCTCGTAAAATCACAAAATTGACATTCTTAAAATATTTGTTTGATGTTACTAAAGCAACAAATTGACAATTATAAAATCAAGTTTTCTGGCAAGAATTTTTTTAAGGTACAGAGTTCTGATGAGGCCCAATAAGGCCGAAATACATGTATAAACTCTTTCCTAACACTTTCTATAGCGCTAGTTACACAATTTTAATTAATTTTCGAAAATAAAAGAGATTGGAAGTCTCAAATTTTGACTTCTCTGAATTCCCTTTCTAAACTTTACCACCCTTTTAACCAAAACTTTTCCAGACCAAATCGAGACGCAAGAAGCGACTCCTTTGTTAGTAGCGTTTCCAGTTTTAGCCAGTTTTTAGCCAGCAATCGTTTTTCCCGGTCTCTTCGGCTTGGTTTGAATTTTGGCCCTTTTTACCCTCAGACTTACTTATTTTGGGTTTGTTGGATCTTTCTCCTCCAACTTCTCGTTCGAATTTTTATTAAAGATTCTCTAAAACTACTTTGAGATTTTAAATAAAAATCGAAAGTTTTAACAAATAAAATATATATTAAAATAAAATTTTACGAGAACAAAGAATTTACAACAAATTTTGGGTAATACAAAATATCTTAAAAGATTTATGATAAGAAAAAAATATTTCGACAAGAAGGAGAGAGGTATAATTCACATAGAAAAATGCTTTTAGTTAATTAACTTCTCTGACAATAATTACATTGAGCTTACCAAGATTTTTCACGCATTCGAAATTGTTGGGGAAACACTCTTAAAGTTGGGTTTGCGAGACTTGTTTCGTTTACAACGAATTTAATTTAAGTAAAACACTAAAACTGCGCGGAAAAAGCTTCTGCTTTTCCTGACCGAAACCGATAACAAACTTTTGGAAAGTTTATAACAAAAAGAAAATCAAAACCCGAACTTAGAAAAAATAAATAGAAATTAAACCAAAATTTCGACGAGAGATTTAACGCGGACCAAACATAAGGAAACCGGGAGCTACCTTATCTTCCTCGCTTAAGCTACTTAAAGGCTCGTCACCTCCTGAAAAAGCGAGGAGGGAAATTCTGCGAGATCAGCAAGAATTTGAATTCAGACGGCCCAAACAGTAACTTTTCTCGTTACGAGAGGGCATAAACGTGTCGTTTTTAACGAGTTTTGCCAACGTCGGTTGTTCAACGGCAGAGACGCACAGTGGCGTGATTTCCTATTGCTGAATCAATGAGAAAATTTTATCTCGTAATCTGATAGTATTGATTTGAAAACATTTTGTACACATGTTATGACGTGAAATGTCACATAATAAACACCGCTTACATTTAAGCTCAGCTTAAGTCATGCTTAAAGCCTGGTGCAACTGGCCATGAATGGCTTTTACCTTAAGTCAGTGTTTTGTGTTGAGTTTAGTTCAAGTCGAATTCAAGTTTGAAATCCCTTTGTGGTTAAGGTTAAAGGCAATACTGACTTGAATTGAATAATTTAGGGTTTACATAATATGTTCGATCGTTTACAGAGACGAGTTATGATTCAACAGGATAAAGATATTTAAATTTCATTGATTCATTACAATGTCAGCCACCCATTTATAAGACCCGATGGCAATGTTTTAAATATTGCAGTTCGGGGCAGAAAAGTCAGTTCCTATTGGGTTTCTTTAGAGTAATTTCGGGCCTAACCATTCTCGTCGCGAATCTTCGTTCGTTTTCGTGAAAAATCAATTAATTTTATCCATAGTTTGTATTTGGTAGTAAAGAAAAAAATTCTTTCCGTTTTATCCCCTTATTCTGTAAGCCTCAACGATAATACTTAGGTGATATTTTGACCAATCAGTACATAGAAACGTGTTGTATCTAAAAAATTAAAAATATCAGTGCTCAGGTAAACAGTTGAACCAGAGAGAAGAATAGGTGAAAATTTCTTTCGTCAATCCCAAAATTATACAGTATTAGGGGCCAAAATATTTGATAAAAAGAGTGAGAAAGAAGAAAAGGAATTTGTATGAAATCAGAGATTTTTGAACTTCTATCTCTTGGACCCCTTTGATTGAACATTCTCCTCAACTCCGTTCGGCTGTTGCACTTATTTAGTTGTTCAAGGAACATTTCATGGAAAGGAGAAGGACGCGATTCACTGTATCAAATACGATGGTATTAACAAAAAATGGCAAAGAATTAATACTAAACCAAGACGGTCGACATCTTGATGGAATGAACGCAAAAGTTGATCCCTAAAAAGACCTGAAGCGTGATTTTTGAACAACACACTGGATGTTAAAATTTTGGGAAAATTTTTACCAACAAATTCTCAGTAACGCATCCATCCGTTTCCGGAGTTAAAATAAACGGTTAGGACGTTTAATTTTTTACCCTTGCGGTAGTTATTGCTACCTTTCAAGGGAGTTAATGTTATCCAGGAAAAAAAATACTTAACTTCCGCGGTTGTAGTTTGTCTCCCTAAAGGAATTAGCATTGCCCAGAAAGTTTCAAGCATTTAAAAGGGTTAGTAGCATCCAGAAAATGAAAGAATCTTTACTGTTGGGGAAATCACTTGTATCTTAACAACTCCAAAGAGAGGAATATACTTTTTTAATATTGCATCTTTTATCCCTTTTCTTTTAACTTTTTTTATGCAACTACAAAGTAATTAATAATTTTATATCTCATGAATGTGAATGAATAAATGAAGCCACGTTAGACTCGGCATTTTATGTTGTATGCTTTAAAAATAAATTCGTAGTCGATGTTTTTTTTTACATCGTTACTCATTATTTTCGAAAGAGCCGAAACAAATCTAATCGCGAAAAGTCTTTGGTTTCTTTTCCATGAAAAATGTTCCCGTATTTTTTTTATCAGTGCCTTCGCCTGAAATACTAACGGCGTATCAATTTTCCAGCATGAAGCGAATAAAGATTGATCTACCGGGCAGCTTTGAGCAACTTGAAGGTAAAAAATTGGAGTGGAGAAAAACCGCCGCCGAGGGACTAGACCTCGATTATGCGATACTCCTGTCTAAGCATCTGGCCGACGAGCTCATGGCTCAACTGCAGGACACCGTAGAGTATTATGAAGGAGAACTCTCCAAGGTAATAAATATCCCGACCCTAAAAACACAGGCACAGACGGAATTTGTTTTCAAATATTATGTTTTATAGGGCTTATATTTATAATCAGATAAATTAAAAAAACATATATAAGTAGCATGAGTTGGCGAAAATTGTTTATACTTAATTTCAGATTTATTATTTTATCTATTTTAATGCCTCAAGCAATTTCGTTTAGTTTAATAATTTCACACGTTTATTGCCAAGAAGGATGTGAAAGGATAATGTATTGCTGCGTCCGACGGAACACAGAAATATATTTATCCCCGTGAATAATTGTATCTCTGCCTCTGAATCTGCACCAAGCAAAACATTACATTACGAAAGGTTGTCTAACATTAATCATATTTTCTGAGAAGCACTTTGTTATTTATTAATTTAATTTTTTACGTTACATTTAATCCTTCGTTGAAATATTAAGAAACAAAATTTGTTTGATTAAAAAGAAGTGACTAGAGTCTTCTTTAATTAAAAGCTGAGTCTTCTTGGCCCGCAAATTTGAACGAATGTAAGAAACCGGAATTTTGTACAGAAAAATTTATTGTTTCAAAATCGTCGTAAATATTCTAGGAAAATATTACTCTTAGCGCTTCATGATTCGAGGAATATTCTTGCACCTGCAAACCCCGAAGAAAATGCTGTTACCACCAATACACACCTGCGTCACATAAGAGTAGATAGACGGAATAAGAAAAAACAAACGACATTGTTTAAAAATAAGAAAACTAAGAGTTGTGTGATTATTTACTCAAAGTTTAAAAGTTTGTGTTTAAAACGCACATTATGACGAAGGGTGTTGTTCATCCCATCTCTTTAATAATTTATTAAACAAATAGTTTAATAAGCGCGAAATTCGACGAAATTTCGCTCTGCCAATTGTCTATGTAACACAAACGGATCTTTGTGCTGATGGCGTCTATAAGTCATTCATATTCACCTTGACTCAGTTCTTCTGCACGTAAATAAAAAGTTTTAATGCGTTTTATTAGATACGATGCGAAAACAAGTCATAAACTGAGCAGAGGTTTCAAAACAAAGTGACTCCGCCGGAGTCCACTATCTTGAGGCAGGTCAGTTTTTCAGTTTTTAGTAACATCGTTAATCAAAATTAATTTGCATGATGAGGAACTACAGTTTTAATTAAGATTCAGAAACACCCTGTATTTAACTATAATTTAAGAAAATATTCTATTTCGAAGATGAAAAAACTTCTCCATTGCCTGACATCTGTCGATAAAAACATTTTGTTCGAAAACTATGCCCGAGATGGAAATATTTTGAATTTGAATGTTACTGGTGATCTCATTTTACTCCTTAATGTAGTCTTCAGACTTTCACTTTCATTGATGGCTGCTCTTCGATCGTCTTGTCGTGATCTTCTTCACTTCACTTCTGAAGAAGATCACGACAAGATGATCGAAACGTCAATTTCTACAAACTTTCTACACGGAAGAGAACCAAGGAACTGAAGAGCGCCATCATTTTACCCCTCTTAGAGACGCCGGACAGATTATTTAAGTACTATGATCGGTTCCTGCTCAGATCCTCAAGAGAGTTTCCATCTTCTCTCTGCGTGTTTGTCTCTCGTCGCGAATTCTTCTACAAGTTCGGTTTTCGTGAAGAATCTATTAATTTCCCCCACATTAGTAAAGAAAAAATTCTTTTCATGGTTTTGTTATAATAAATTTAACCAAGTCGTCTTCGATATTAAAATTGATGTGTCCACAAAATTTTGAATTACGAAAAAATAAACAAATTCAAGTTTCGTGAACTAAAACCTATGTATTCGCTTAATAATCAGAAATTAACAAAAGCATTAATTGTTGTACGGAATGCCGTTTCTTCTCTCTTCAGATTATATTTTGATTACATTGTTTGCATTTTCATTATTGAATTTCGTATTATTTTCTATTTATAATTTTCTGAATATTTGAAATGTACTTTCAAAAAAAAAGTCCAGAATTTTATTGAATGGTAAAACATAAGAGAGAAAGAAAGAAGATACGTGGAAATTTCGTCAATTCCTGGCTACCCAAGACCCAATCCAGTGGTTTGACAAAAAATTTGGTAAAAAAGTGAGAAACAGGGAAAGAAATTCGTTTGTTTTTTTGTAAAGTCAGAGATTTTGGGCTTATTGATATTGATTCTCTTTCTCACTCTCGCCGTGGTAACTAAAGAGGAGAAAAGTCCTGGTGAAATTGATAATCTTGAAAGTAAGACCATAAACAACACTCTTTGTTTCTTTCCAGTAAAAATACGATGCAAATTGTTTCAAATTAGTACAATCCAAAAGTATTAAACCATCAAAATTAAACTGTGGTCTTTAAAAATTGGAAAATTGCCTCTCATTTAAAAACTTTTGCTTGTTTTTGAGTTGATATCTTTTGTGCTTCTTTCTTATCATTTTTATATGACGGATTTAATTGATTCGAGAATCTTTTACAATTCGGATTCACGAAAATTCACCTCTACACATATTGTAATGTTGATGTTTCGTGCCTTTCGTTGTACGTCAATTATGTAATGTTTTGTGTTAAATGTAAGTGTCAAAGAAATGTAAAAATTATCCAAAGAGTTGTATGTCTGTCTCAAAATATACACCGACTAGCACAAGCTGGTCATCACCACGCCCTTCACAAGGCAGGTGTACCTCTTGCCCTATCCGATGTATATCTTATTAAAGTGAACGCCCTGTATCGCTGATCACGCTTTTGCCTCAGCTCCTTCACAAGAGGGAGGCGCTCTTCAACGATATAGATCCGTACACAGGAAACACCAAGTCGGCCTTCACCACCACACCCTTCACAAGGCAGGTGTACCTCGTATGATTCTCGCTTCTTATTCTTTTTTGGTGGCTTATTCCCTTCCACCGGGTAATGCTTTGCAGTCAGTGCCCTCTGAAATCAGCCAAACCTCTTGTTCATCGCCTGCACGAAATCCCAATGCTTTAAAGTCCATTCAATGTAATCAACGTCCTTGGAACTTCGTTCGGCTATCGTTATTTGGTTCGTCGACCACCAAGAGGAACACTCCTAGGACTACTGCTTCGACTACCGGCTCCGACTACCAAGAAGAATAAAATGTTATAAAAAAGGGTTATAAAAAGGCATTTTATTGAAGCATTTAACCTGAAACCAGATTCCAAATACCTATATCCTTTTTTAAAAAAAAAACGAAATGGGCGACTCCGCAAGGTAGGCGCATACTGGACAAACAAACAAAATTTTTCGTTTTTAATACCGGACATCGGGAGACGTTTGTTATTGTCGAAAGGCGCCTCGCTCTTGTGAAGGAGTAGAGGCATTTGAGTGATCGGGAATAACAAGCGCTCCTCTAATAGACAAGGTTACGTCAGGTAGGACAAGAGGTACACCTGCCTTGTGAAGGGTGTGGTGGTGAAGACCGACTTGTAACACCTGGTGTTTCCTGTGTACGGATCTGTATCGTTGAAGAGCGCCTCGCTCTTAGTTAAGAACTAAATTTAGTAACCACAGAAAATTATTTTTACGAAATCTTGTACATTTATTTTATATTTACTTAGCCACATTTAAGACGTTGTGTATGACTTATTTCAGACATATTACCTACTTCTGCTACCAAAAATCTAAAACTGCCCGCTCTCTGGTTATCATCACAAACATTACGTCAGGTTCCTATTATAGCTGCATTAGTCATTACGTGGGGAACTTTTTTCAACAACAAAAAATCCCAATAATTATTTTAATAATTAGGGCATCTAAAAAATTTGCATTACCTACTGTACAAGTGCATCCGCTTGAAATTTGGGTTTTATTTTTCTTCATAGATAACTGTTGTAACGCATAGCAATTAAAAGAGACGAGACAAGCGATCCTTTTGCGTTTGCCGCAAATAAACTTGAGACTTCAGCCAACATGAATAACTGCACGGCTAATTTTTAAGACTTTGCCGACAATAAACATGTCACTTCGTATTTACACGAACGCCTAATTAAACAAATTAGCTTGTTTAAAAATTACCGTTGTTAATTGTACGTTTAGAGAAACACCTGTGAGAAACTGTATTCGGTGTAGATCCGTTTTCGCCAAGGCATTGATATATGGAGCGAGGCAAAAGTTGCTGCACTTTTTTTAAACCAGTTTTATAAGCTCTTGAATTAACTTATTTATGCTTTAGTAATAGTTTTTTTTTTAACTTGTTTAAGACTGGGTTGCATAAAACTTTTAAGTAAGGATTAAATTTAAATCTAAGTTAGAATCTGACAGACAAATGATGTACAGCATATTATTTTAACTTAGGCTTCAATTTAATCCTAACTTAAAACTTTTATGCAACCCAACCTAAATGTTGAGAAAGCAATGTCAATTTTTAGGTAAAGGTTTTCGGAAAATGGCATGAAATTCCCAGGCAACAGGTTGCTTATGGTAATGATGGCATGGTGTACAAATTTTCCGGCACGAGTGTAACTGCAAAACCATGGACTCCATTGTTAAAATCTATTCGAGATTTGGTGTCTGCGGTATCTAATCAAGAATATAATTTTGTTTTGATCAACAGGTTTTGCCTTTTTTTCTAATCGTTTTAATGTAGATAGATAAAGATTTATTTTGAAGGTATAGGAATGGATCAGATCATATAGGAGAGCATAGAGATGGCGAATCTGATTTGGATCCAAACGCGCCCATTGCATCTTTATCGTTGGGTCAACACCGGCAGTTCGTCTTGAAACACGCCGCTTCAAGAAAACAAGGTCCACAGAAAAGAAATATCCCTCCAAGTATGAGTCAATTTTAAACCATAATGTGTATTAGCGATACAGTGATTTGTTTTGTAGTTAAAATGGACTTGCAACACGGTAGCCTCTTATTAATGAACCCTCCGACGAATAAATTCTGGTATCACTCTCTGCCCCCAAGGAAAAATGCACCGGGTGTTAGAATAAACCTTACATTTCGTAGGCTGTTAAATAGATAGTTAGGTTTCATTACATTTCTGTTTTCTTATAACTTGTACCTAGTGATCCAATGTAGGTTTTTGATTTAGATTTTTCGAATATCTACACAGTTTCAAGAACTAATGAACTATTATTAGTATTGGTTAAGTTCTCACATTAAATAAATATTAAGAAATTTGGCTACATTTTTTTGTGAACTTCCTGTAGAGTGATTTTTAATTCTTATGGGCACTTTGTGTTCTTTAATTCTCAGCTTCGTCTTCTATTTTAGCTTTTGACAGCTTCTTTTGCTAACCTTTCGACCATTATTAAAAATGGCTTGTTTAAGGTTGCTACTGTTTTTCTTGATGCTGGCCGTTTCGTTCTTCTTTATAGAAGAACATCTTCAGGACCACTGCTACTATTAAGAAGAAAGATTACCAAAATTTCGGTTTAGAGTTTTATTTGTTCACTTAATAAGACAAATCACAATTTTCTTCAAAAAAAATCCTGTTAGAGATTGATAATCAACGGTTTTTAGTTAAAAAAATCTAAAAAAACATTTTTTATGGTTTCCGATAGCACATCGCTTATTCTCCTTCTGTCGTCTTTTCGTCTTTCATTTCAAAAAGACTTCTTCAGGTCTGCTGCTGTGCTTATTCTTCCAAAATATTTCAGATATAATCTAGATTTTTTGACGACCTTTCCCTCATTTTAAGCTTCATGTCTCTCACAGCAAACGACAGTGCCAGAAGTTATAGTAGATAATTTTGGAAATTGTATTATTTTTAATATTGCGATGTTCCTCTCCTCCAATGTGTGCCGAAAAATCTGGTCTGTCCCTTTTTTCCTCTTCTACAAAGGTGTCGTATTTTATTGTCAACCGCATTTAATTTTTCTTCCAATCTAATTCTTTGTTCCACTGCATGTTTTTGGATTATTTTCCCCAAATTTAGGGACTTTTCATGTATTTTCTCCTCCATTAATTCTGTTTCATATTTTATTTTTCCTTCTATATAATCTCTTGTACCCATCTGTTTTTTTTTTTAATAGTTTAAAAATTCCGTTTTTATTCTCATCTATTTTCCTACTCGTTCTTTCCATTTTACTATTTGTTTCCTCCATTTTCTCTTTTATTTTATTTATTTTTCTTCTATTTTTTATTGCCTTATCCTAATTTTTCTTCTATTTTTAAATTGGCTTTGTCTATTTTCATCCATTTTGGCATTGGTCCTTTTAATTTCTTCCATCAACATTGCGAATATCATTTTCATATCCTCTCGCTCCTGTTTTCTTTCTTTGGGTTTTTCTGTTTAGGTAGAATTCTCTAATCCATCTTCTTCTGTTAATTCACTAGTTTCCTCCCTTTCTTCCGACATTTCTTTTGCCCTTCTTTCTGCAACGTCACTTTCTCTTCTTTATCTAATTCTCCTTTTCTATTCGTTATCCATTTTAATTTTATTTTATTTCTGTATTCGTCATCATTTTTGATTTTTTTGTTATTTTAATCAAGCCCAAAAGTTGAGCGCCAATTTCATGCAGTGTTATTCGCAATTTGGGGAGATTTGATCATTCTTATTTAATACGTTGTCGAATCAAATTTAACGCTGTGTTCTTTCTCTCAGAATATTTTGGATCTTGCGGGCAACTTCTTTGCTGTGGAATATAAAGTGCGATTAATTTTGAATGTCCAGGGCACTCGTGAGACCTTTTCATTCAAAATAACTTGTATCGTAGTTAAATGTGCGTATGTGTGTATGTATAGAAATAAAAAAGTTGTCGAAAATGTAAGGGCCATGAAAACAATTAATTTTCATGCAAATTAATTTTTCTCAAAACTAATTTGTTGAATTTAATTATCTCGGTTTTTTACAAAACCGTGTTTGGTTCGTCGGATGATGTTGATACGATCGTTGGTTTGGAGTTGTAAGTGATCTCCTGATCTCTCGACCTCTCGACAATGGCTGCACAAGAGGTGTGTGTTAAGAAAATGAAAACAAAAGACAATCACTGTGTATATTTTTTAAAAACGTTTGTCATCTTTCCCCTCAAACAGTCTACTGTGCTGTAAAATCGATTGTCCCTTGTTTCTACTAATGTAAAAAATTATTATTTATTTTTCGAATTTATTATTTTTCTTATTTTGTCATCATTTTTTCAAAATTGTTTTTATTTATTTATTATTAATCAACTTTGTCTTTTCTTTGTTTCATTCAACTTTATGTATTTTTAATGATTTTTATGTTTTATTTTATTTTTAAAATCTCGAATATTAATTAAGGGTTTTTTTGAGAGATTTCCGTTTTTGCGCATTATCAATGTTGCCAATTTGGTGATTTTGTTACTAGTTTTGGAGACTTTCTGTTGACATTTCGGGCCCAGTTGTACAACGTCAATTTAAATTTAAGCTGAAGTTTAAACCTATAACAACGATTATTCTAACAATAATTGTTGTGGCTCTACCGTTGCGTAAGTCTCGTTGGTCGTCAGGATTACGATGGAGTTCTCGAGCTGCTCTTCTGCTGATGAGGTCCCAATTAAGGCCGAAGTAGCTATACAGAGAATGATCGGAGCTCCATTGCAATCCAGCCGACTTACAACCAAATTTTGCTCGATCTATTTTGTTTCTTTAGTTATTTTTTCTTAAACGATCGATCGCCTTTGTATAAATATGTTTTCGACAAAAATCATCAACTCACGTTTTCTTTTTTTTTTTTTCTTTTTATGCTTACGCCAGTGTTGCCAATTCTAATACGCGTAAGTAGAATATTTAATGTATTCAAAAAAAATTTTTGGCGATGCACTATTTTGAAGTTAACGTTTTAATAAATTATTTGTAAAGAAAGAAGGAAGATTATAGTTGCAAGTGAAAAGACAAAAACAAAAGACAATCGGTATATTGAACTTCCAATGAAGGACAGAGAAACAAAGGATACTTCAATTATAAAAAACATGAGGTGATCGGCAATTTCAAAATAAAATCGAGTGAAACGAAAAAGAAAAAACTTACAATTACAAAGGAAGAGATAAAAACAAAAGACAATCGGTAAATTAAACTTCCAAGGATAATGAAGGAACAAGGATTTGGTCTAATACTTTAAAATTTAAAAGTTATTTATTGAAAATAGTATGAAGTAATAATGATAAAATTGAAAACCTCGTTTTATTAACATAAGAGAAATGATGTGTGTTTGATATAAAATTTTATCAGAAAATAGTTGTATAAATTTAATTTTTATTAAAAAAATGAAGTTGGCAATGCTGCGATAACAATGCTTGCGTTCAGCCCGGCAGAAGGCTACGTAGCCCTTCGTGTGCGCCACGTAGCGTGACGTCTGTTTGTGTTCAAGCCGGAAGCTAAACTTCTGCTAAAAGAGAGCGCTAAACCTAGCGGCCGCCATATTTTAAATCGCTTTTTAAAAAAGCTACGTCGCTAGCGTAGCTATAACGTTGTTATTTTAGGTTATGTCTGAGCATATGATTGCCAATTCATGCTGCAGTAACTTTTCAAATCAATTCTCCTTCTTTGCAATAACACAGTTAGTTATTTGTATTGACGTTCTAATTTGTACAGGTTAAAAGTGACATTAATTTTATTTTTCATTAGTTCTTATTAGTAATCAATCATGAAATCGAATTAATTAGAAACTCGGTTCACAATTAGCTACATACGCTACAAATTAGCGCTCCGCTACGTAGCAATTGCTGATAAGGTTATGACGTCAAAATTGAAACAGTACCAACCGTTTTTTAAACAGTTTTGTACGCCAAAAAAACAGTTACAATTTGATTTAGTTTCTAGTGAAACTTTTAGTGAATTGTTTCCTGCTTTTAGTGACTATTTAGTGATTATTTAAATGAAATGTTCAGACTTTTTGCGAACGCCTATTGGCAACACTGCGCGTTGGTAACACTGGTTCTATTATTTAAAACGAATGTATGCGTACGTTAAGGTTAAGTGATGCAAACAATCGTTTTCATTGAAAATACACAATTTTTTAAGTTGTTTCAAAATGGGCCTTGACTTTTCTCACTTATCAAAACCAATTACAGATAAAGAATCCAGTGACGATTCAAATAACACTTTAATCTGTGGAGTAAGTTCTATGCAAGGCTGGCGTAACACTCATGAGGTATTCATTGTTGTAGCAAACTTATACTTGAAGTACTCTTTCCAAAACAATACTTGTTGCAGGATACGTCTAACTGCATACTCAACTTCGACACAAACACTTCCTACTTTGCAGTTTACGATGGCCATGGGGGTCAAGAAGTCGCACTCTACTGTTCCGAGAACTTGCCTCAATTTCTTAAACAAACGGAAGCCTATAAAAACGGCGATTTGAAGAAAGCTCTCGAGGATGCTTTCTTAGAGTTTGACGCTACAATTACAACCCCAGAAGTTGTAGAAAAACTGAAAGAGCTTGCCCAGATCAAAAGATCAAAAGGCACTGAGGTTGAAGATGGGGTACTTAATTTATTGCGAAAATTGTTGCTTTCCTTGTGTATTTCTGAGTAGAAATGCATGCATGATTGTGCAATTTAATTCTAACAAATTTGTTATTGTAGGTTAAAGATGACGATGATTTTGGACCGAATTTGTGTCATAAACCTGGTTTAGAAAGCGGATGTACGGCAATTGTGGCATTGCTTCATGAAAATAAACTCTATGTCGCAAATGCGGGGGATTCAAGGTGTATCGTCTGTCGTAATAGTTAGGGATGGTGAATTCTGAGTCGAATATTTTAATCAGTGTCCTTTTCAGGTAAGGCAGTTAAGATGAGTTTTGATCACAAGCCTAGAAATGAAGAGGAACGCAAAAGAGTTATTAAAGCTGGTGGCACTGTAGATTCCTATGATGGCAGAATAAACGGTGGGTTAAATTTATCAAGAGCAATCGGTGATCACGCCTGTAAACAGAATAAGGATTTATCAAATCGAGAACAAATGATTATTGCCTTGCCAGATATTCAAGTGCTTACGATTAATCCAAATGAAGATGAATTTATGTTCCTTGCTTGTGATGGTATTTGGAATTGCTTTTCTAATCAGGAAGTCGTCGATTTCATAAGGCCAGCGATACAAGAAGGAAAGAAAAAATTATCCCAAATCTGTGAAGACGTAAGTTCGCAAGTCATAATAAGATTGTGTAATTATTTTGTGTAATTTCAGTTGTTTGATCAATGCTTAAAATCTTATACCGGTGACGATAACATGACAGCTATTATTGTGCAGTTTAAGCCACAGATATTAAAGAGATCAGCAGAAGAATCAAGTTCCAATAAAAAATTGAAAACTGAAGATGTTATGTGACTTTAGATAATATGTGAATCTTACTGTAAATATACCAACAGCCCTAATATAAACTTTCCTTGTGGAACTTCACAACACCATTTTGTAAGAAGAGGTGGTCCAAAGTATGTAATACTCGATATGTTAAACGAGTAACAATTAATTTAACTACAGAAATGTAAGTATCATTTAAATGGCTTTGTATTGCATGACCTACACACATGTAAATAAACGATAATAAAACGAAATTAACAATCTCTTTTCTTTATTATTGAGCATGTGACTTAAAAGTTTTGTTCCTAAATTCAATTTAACTGCAGGCCTTTTTTTGGTGAAATGTCTGTGCAGGGGGCACCTCGAGTGACATATTTCCATGTAGTAATAATTTGCTTTAGTTTTTTTTGTTATGGAGCTTTATTTAGGTTTGTGTTAACATATCTCTACATCAATTACAACAGAATACATGCACTATTACAGTTTTATTGATGTTACTAGTAAGTTGTAAGCAATACTGTGCCTTCAAATCAAAGTAAGCTCTATTTTTTTTTTATAAAGTTGGCAACGCTCAAAACAAGAATGAGGAACAATTGTCAGTAACTGTCAGTGTCATATTATCTAATTATATCACATAAACTCAAAATTCAAAGAAACACTTAATTACTTCAATTCAAAGCAACATTAACGCTCAAAACGGACGCCGAAAATGTTGTCCTTCATTTTGAATGCACAAATGAGTTTGCCAATGTTAGCACAAACAATTAATTGGACAGCTATCGGTGTTACTAATCTTTAGAGAGAAAAAAACACTGAAGTCATAGCCTACTTTAATTAGGAATTTAATTGAATGAAAACGAGCCGCTTAGCGGGGAGTTTTCTAATGTACAAGTTACGAGTGCGCTAAAATGATTTATGAAACGTGTATTTCATACTATGCATTTCTATTTTGGTCCTTGGATGTAAAAGAAGCGTCGGTTTGTTATTTAAATATGGGCAAATTTTATTTTGTTATGTGGTTTTTGGTTGACACTTAAAATAATTTCAAACAAATGTCAATAATTGGGAGATTATTTTTGTAATTTCAGATGTCAGATGTTTGCTCTAAAAACTAACACCTTTCTAAAATGTATTAACTATTATTAACATTTTTTTTAAATACTATTAAATAAAACAGAAAATGTTACAAGTATACAGTGATGCCAACATACTATCAATTTGACAGTGCAGATCTCAAGTAAATGAATTATACGTGCATATACTGACGCCAACCTAACAAAATAGGGCTTTAATGACCTAAACTTGATTCACTTTTGTAGTGAGTAACTAATTGTGATTTTCTTGTTCTTATGTTGTCTTACAAAAGCGATTGGTATTGCATTTGAAGTTTTGTTAATCAAATTATTGTTTGTCACAATTTAGTTGTCAATTGCAAAGTGCGATGACCATCCATCCATTACGAAGCAAACCAGGAACCACGTTTAGGTATAATGAATTGAATAAGATGTTAGAAAAACATGGAAAAGGTAGCCCAAGATCCAAAATAACAACACAAAATTAAAACCTAAAAATAAAAGTCCCATTTACAAGATACGGGAACTAAAAGAAGTCAGGTTTAGTTACTAAATCGTTCAACTTTAGTTATTCATTACAAAAGTAAATTATATTTGTGTACAGACTATAAATTAACAGTTTTATAAAAATGTAGAAACTATAATCTCTTATATGCAACTGCGATCTCTCGAAGTTATTAACAGCTTTATTGTTTATCGTAAAAATAACACAACTCAAAATAAAGGTAGTATCGGTTAGAGATTCTGATAGACTGAGGATATACAGGGACATCAGAAATTATTTCAATCCACGTGACTGTCATAGAAGCAACACGTTGTACTCTGCTGGTAATAATAAAATTGAAATTAACGTGAAATCAGCATAAAACCATAGAATACAATTAATAAATCAAAAAGAAATTCAGAAGACATTAAAGCACATTCACATTCCGTTCTCAAAATATCTTGTGTGAAGTATGCTGCGCAAGCGGTGTTGTATGTGATTGCTCGACAAAATGCTGCGCAAGCAATGGTATTGGGGGGATTACTCGGCAATATGTTGCGCAAGTACTGAGGGTATGTGGTTGCTCGACAAGATGCTGCGTTACTTGAGGGTCGGCCAACGCTAAGGCAGATGTGTATCGCACGAGGGCTGGTCGGCAGTGCTTTGCCGGAGAATATAAATGCTGCGATTTATAAAGGCATCGTAATTTATATCAGTATCTGGGATTACTTGGTTAAGTACAATAGAATACCTATAGCCACGAACGTTAATGACAAAAACACGCAGTGTTGCCAATGTTGCAATGAAAAAAATATCTCTACCCTAAATTGTTTCGAAGAAAACAAAACCTAATTTAAATTGGTCACTGGATTGAAATCTTTTCTGATGTCATTAGGCGTTTTCGTTTCATAAGTGATCACTATCTGATCTGAACCTGAAGTGATCCTGAACTGATCAAAATCAATTGTTACGAATGATTTAAAAGAAACTCGGTGAATTGGCCTTCTCATTAAATCAGTTTTGATGGTTGAGATAAATAGTGTTAGTAGTTCCAAGTTTTAGAAAGAACGAAACACGATCTTACAACAGAGAAATTAGATAGGTAGATGCAGAAAACATATATCTACTATAAGTTGTTAGAAATTGACTGCAAGTCGCTTTTGATTGCAATGGATTCCTCAAGCATCCTCTGGACAGCTGTTTTGGCCCTATTTTGGACTTCTTCAGCAGAAGAGTAGCTCGAGAAATCCACTACAATCAAATCAACTTGTCCTACTAAGTCAAAAATCGGCCACAGGATGTCGCAACCTAAACTATTGATTATAAACTACTAATTATTACTTACAGATTTATAAGGAATAACAAAAGAAAGTTGTGGCAGGTCTTCATGAAAACAAGCTCTAAAGTCTTAAATGAGTGTTAATTCAAGATGTAATGATTAGAATGGTAAATTCTTAGTTGAATATTTTTATCAGTTTCCTTTTAGGTACGGCCATATGGAAGAGTTTTGTTCTTGAGTCTAGAAATGAGGACAAATAAAGCTGGTGGCAGAGTAGATACCCGCGAAGGTAGAATAAATGATGGTATAAATTTATCAAGACCATTCGACGATCATGCATATAAGAAGAATAAAGATCTATCAAATCGAGAGCAGATATTGTCAGATGAGGATTTTTTCCCAAAATGATGAGGAAAGAGCATCGAACTACATATATTCTGTTATAACAATTGTAAATACAAATATATTTATATTTATACAAACTATATACTTATGTTTAACAGTTAAACATTATAGCTGAATGACCGATGTTTCTTGTACCTATTAATGACAACAATTTTGTTTTCCATATTCTGTGTTTCCATAATCTGGGCTGCGGCCTGCGGAGATTGGCGTAGACCATCTATTTTCATACAAAAAATTAAACCAGTGAAAGTTTAAATTAAATGTGATAGAATGAAGCAGTTTTTATATAACAATTTATTAATAAATATTAGAAATATTAAATGTTTTTGACGAACGCTGAAACAGTTTGATAGTCCTTGGCTTATTTTTATTGCGTAATTACGTAATCGGTGAAATTTGCTGATGACAGCATCGGCTGTTTAGGTGGGACGGTTTTCAACTGCACTTCGTCGCATTTAACAGCGTTGAAAACATAGCCGAATTTTCCCTGTATAAGAATTATTAAAGAAAGCCGAAGAACACGCCTTTTGATGTTTAAAAACATCAAAGAATAACAAAGAACCTGCTTGTGTTTTTCCAAGTTTCATAGTTTTTTTCAAAACTTGAAGAAAAGTCCTCAATACAAAATTCTATTTCTCTCAGAATATATTTAAACGTGTCCTGCCTTGACAGGACGTGTTAAATACTATCAAGTAATCTAATTTCGAATTCCTATTTCCGTATTTTAATATAAACGTAACTTCAAACTTAAAGTACAGGGAGATCGAAAATAATTGCCCTGATCCTACACTACTTTCCGTGAGCTTGAGATCAATATTTCCATCTATCACGTGAGGCTTAGAACGAAAAGCAAAGGCGTGCGTAGAACATTCATGAAACTTATATCCAAACCTTACCTAATTAATAAAGAACAAAATTGTTGTTTAATCAAATTGCTATTACAATAAAATAAACCATTTTTCTTGAATGAACGGTAATGAATTGTCAACAAAATATTGGGATATCTGGTAACTTCACCAGATCTTCCTATGTTGCTAACTTCACTTTAAAAATTGAATGTAAATGTCGATATGAAACTCGTTGAAAGACGATCAATTTCGATCTCTCTGTATTAGAATTGAGGGAATTAAAAAATGAATTGTTAATTTTGGAGAAATTTCTACGGCGGAGTCCTTGAGCATCTGGCAACACTGATGGACTTTATGGATCATTTCTCTCAGTAGTGATTTTTCACCATTTTTGGAGATTTTCCCCTCTTATCGTTGATTTGGGATTTTTTTTAAATTTAAAATAAGGAAATCTGTATAATTGGAAAATCAATTTGGTGATTTTTAAACAAAACCTTGTTATTTTCACACCCGCTTCTTCGAACTGGGTTTTTTGCGTTTTCCCAATTCGTAAGATAAATGCCGAAGGAGAAATAACAACAGTAAGACGGTCGCAGTCGCAACTGGCAATGTGAGTTATTAGCGAACACGTCTCCCCGATAAGCTTTAAGAAGCTAAGGGCTTCTGTTGATTAAAAAAAACTGTACCTATGAAATGGCTCAGGTCCATATATTTTCTACGGCAAAGATGTTGAATTTGTATTAAAGTGATGCTATTTCTAGAAAAACAAAGACATTATGGGATATTGATGTTTGTTATTCAATTATTTAACTGAAATATTTGTTTAAAGTCACAATTTTTTGAGGTTATGCATTGTTGTTATTATCAATTATTGGGGCGGGTTTGGTTGGATTTATTTTGTGAATTTAGCTTTGTGTTATTTCTACAACGTGGTCAAACATAACTATTTGAGTTAGCAATGCAAGGAGCAGCATTTTTTATTCGGCTATTTGCAATACTGCAACCATATATATGTTTTGTTGATTTATTTGAAGTAACCTCAAAAATAACTATTTGAGTTGGCAATACAAAAGGCAGCATTTTTATTCGGCTATTTGCAACACTGCAACCACATGTGTGTTTTGTTTGTTTATATGACGTAACCTGAACAGCGACAAGATGTCAATTGACGTTTGTAATTTGTCGTTGTCAAGCCGTTAACAATCGGAAGTTACTCACTCCAGTAGAACCATTTAAAAATAAAATTCAGCACTGCCAACTTAAAACAGTGATTCTTGATCACTTTGTATATTTAAAAATATACCTAAAATGTTATAATATTTATTTTCAATGAAACAAAGACATATCAGTATCAGAAATTGAAAATCATTTGTCTGCGTTTTCATTCTTCATTTGTTTCCGTTTTGTTTCTGATTTGTTTCTTGTTCAATTGTTTTTCGTTTTCCTTTTCAACTCTTTACTTACTTTCAATTTTTCATTCGTTTTATTTTCTATTTACAATTTAATTTTCCTTTTATTTCTTCCTTTTCATACTGTTTTTCATTTGCCTTCGGTGTTTCATTTGATTTTTGATTAATTCAAATTTTCTCCGTGTTTTTCACTTGTTCCTGTTTTTATTTAATATCCTTATTTACTTTTTGTTTTTCATTTTATTTTTGGTTTCTCATTTGTTTTTTTTTTTTCTTCTAATTTTTCTTTAAATTTAGTTTTTCATTTACCTTAGGTCTTTAATTTGATTTCTTTTTCATAAAAAAATTGATGCCTCTCGTGAGCATGTTGGCGACATTGCCTGTAAAGAAAAGATTGGCAATTCTGAGAGCAGCAGTTGGGAACACTGGCTTCCGTCAAAGTTTGTATTTGTTGAGGTTATGAGAAATAGCAAACATAATAATAATGGTTAATAAAAACTTTTATAATACTGTGTTAAGTCAAACCTTCACCCCTTGTGGTAATTACTTAGTGGTAGGAGATATTTATGGACAGGTCTCAGTATTCTAGTGAGTATATTAACCAAGATTTCATTCATGGTAGTTTAATTCTGTTACTTACATTATTAGCTTATCAAAAATCATAAATCCTGATCTGAACTCCTCAAAGAATGAACGTCTACCCAAGAACGTATTTGTGGTGGAAGAGGATATTCAAATTAACAGTTTAGTCACCACCGATCATTATTTGATTGTTGGTACCGTGGGATGCATTTACGGTTACCAGTGGAAAGTTGTTAAGACATCCAAAGACACAAAGCCGGCTTGGAAGATTGACTTGCCAAATAGCAAAGAGAACCTGGAAAAAGGGGACATAAACTGTATGGTGTATAACAAGGAGTTGGATGTTATTTACGTCGGCTGCGGTGATAATAACATCTACATTATCAAAATTGAAGGTGGAGCGATTCTGCATACTTTAAGTGGACACACCAACTATGTACATTCCATATGTTGCACGTAAGTGTAAAATCTAAAAGAGAAACCTCCCTTATATGGACCCCAACAAACTCTGAACACCTCTAATAGTAGAGGTGTCCACCTAATAGAGTTAAAAATGCATGTAAATTATATAAATGGGGAATTAAAAACTGTATGGGGTAAGAGAGGTGCCCACTGTACAATTTAAAAATTGTTAAAAATCAAACAACTTCTGGTTATGCTTATGTTAAATGTTACAGTGGCAATGAATTAGTGTCTGGAGGAGAAGATGGTCTGGTAAATGTATGGGACATTCGAAACAAGCTTGTTGCAACTAAAATTGAGCCTCACAAGCATGATAAACTGGCGAGACCCGAGTTGGGAAAGTGGATTGGTGCTGTTTGCCTTAACGAAGATTGGCTAGTAAGTATTTTTTAAATAGAAATTAAAAAGAGATATTTTTTAATCAGCATTAATAATACGTTATTATTTTTCTATTTAAAGTATTCCTGAAAACAAAGGTCACATATTACATGGCTGTGAGTTTAGAAATGGCACAATAACATTGGCGGTCACAATTAAAGTTAAAAAAAATATATATATCAGAACAAAGCTATTTTCTTTCCGTACAGGGTGATTGACAATTGTTCAGCCAAAGGAAAATCACGATAAGAAGCAATGTCTGAGAGAATGGAAAGAATGTTAAAAAAAAATCTATGTGTGACTATGACTTTAGTCGTTGAGAAATAATTAACCAAAAATTAACCCCGAAACGACAATACGCCCCTGGTTAAAAAATAGTGTTAAAAGTGTTTTATAGTTTTATGATACGGCGGCGCGGCATGGTGTCTTGAACTTGACCTTTTCAGCGGAATTTCACGCCGCGAAATACGAACGAATATTTACTTGACAACTGCATGCAAATCACCTGAAATTGGACTATTCCATACAAAGGATAACAACGGGCCCTCACAACAACACCTGCTTCGACAGATAAACAAATAAATTATTAAACCAAGAAACAATTCAAATCTCCCTGTTAAAAATTCCTAGTATTTTTCTTTATTTCAATCAAGACAGTATCGAATAGTTTGAATCGCGACATCCTGCGATCACTTTTTGATTCAAACTATTCACTTTTAATTACATGGCATTTGCGAATAACCTTGGACAAGTCGGTTTTGTTTGCAGTGGAAATTTCGAGCTACGCTTTTGCTGACGAGACCCCATATAGGGCCGAAACAGCTGTACAGAAGATGCTCGAGGGATCCACTGCAATCAAAACCGATTTGCAACAAAATTCTAAATTTTATTTCCACAAGTAATGTGTTCGTCATGAACATTTGACAACCAGAATTCAAAACACTATAATCAGTAAACTCATTCGCAATCTGTTTCGATTGTTAATTATTATAATTTAGTTTTGTGTGTGACGAATTATTAACACAAATCTATTAAAAAAGTTTAACAAATTCAAGACGCATTTGTAATTATATTTCTAGCACACTTACTCGTATTATTTCGTCAGCTGTTTAAAGGTGAGTACAGACTTAAGCACGAACAGAAATGTCCTCGTTGCTTTCTCATAAAAACTCCGCATGAGAAAGAGTTCAAGTTGATTCAGTCCTCAATGGATATAAAATATTACGTCCACACTGAGCACCGACAGAATTCGGATCGCTCTGAGGCCCTACATCCCGAGGTATGCTGTCTGCACGCGGCTTAAGACGTCTATTATGCAAGATCAGGTTTACGAACTTCTGTGGGTAAATATCACAAAACCTGACGCTGTGAATTTGGCGTTTTCATCTAAACATATCTATTTTTTGAGGATATTTAACATTAATTAATTGCAAACTGTTCCAAAGGATATTTTGTACATTTTCTCGTAATCTGTGGCATTCATTCGCGTACGCGATTTGATCAAAAATTGTACACATAGCACGGACGTCTAAAGCGGCTGCTTTTAATAAAGTTTCTTGTCTCTGTGCGGCATCGGTGCGAATGTTTTTATAATCAGAGGCGTACCCACGAGGATGATGGTAAGGGAGTTGCTATTATTTTTAAGACAAATTTCTGGGTGCACCCGATTGTCTGATTGGTTGAATACTAATTAGACCAATAAATGAATCGGAATTATTTACACAAGTATTTGCGAATTTGTTATTCTTTGCCTCTTATTTCATACGAAGTTGCAGTTATTTCAGAAATAAATAATAATTATATTGTATAAAGGAAACATAATTCAGACTTCCGTTCCCGTTCGGTGTAATAAAACGAAATTGAGATATGTCTCAAGGTGGCCTTGTGGGCAGGCAAGAAATCAGTATAATAATCATAAAACGTGGCGTCGTATTTCGTACACATCGCCGCAGCTTGGTTTTGTGATAATTTTTAATTCATTATAAACTGTTACGAAAAATTTTTTAAATATTTTTGTCGTAATCTGTGATATCCATTCTCTTCTCTCTTTTTTTTTGACGGAACAATTGTCAGTCGCCCTATATATAACCCTGTTATTCAAATTTAGTCTAACAAATAACAATGTAGTTAATAATCACCAGACTTCAGACATTTCGCAACGCTGCCGTGACTTCACAATGAATGGGCACTTCATTGTTCCTCGTACTGCGTTACCATGGCAACGCAGTACGAAATGTCAGAATGACACACGCCAAGCAATGTCATGTAGACAGTTACGAATGAGACGTCACGTTGACATATACATAACAAAGCAACGATAACGATCGTCAAAATAAACAAAATTAAGGCGGCCCCTCTTCGAATTAAAGCGAAACCCCATTCGCCAACGAATAGGATCGCATCCTCAATTTGGGCACTTTTCATTGATCCTTGCATTGCGTTACCATGACAACGCTCCGAAAAATTCGAAGTCTGTGCGGCTCCTTTAATTTTTAGGTACACTCATGGCCAAGTTATTCTTTACAATTTGAAAGACACGTGACCTTCAATGGCGAAACTACTATGCGACGGCTCTGTGGAGGGGGGGGGGCAATATTATAGAGGGCCCAAATCGCCAAATTTCTGTATTTTTGAAACACGCGCTCAAATAATCCTGTGGGGGCTCACACATTGCTTAGCGGCCAACAAATCATGTCACAATAATAGATGACAATAAACGTCAAGATGACAAATATCATGGAACGTCAAAATGACAGACGTCGAGAAGCGCCAAGCAATGCCATGTAGACAGTTACGGACGAGACGTGACGTTCACATATACATAGCAAAGCGACGATAACGATCATCAAAATAAACAAAATTAAGGCGTCCCCTCTTCGAATTAAAGCGAAACCCCATTCGCCAACGAATAGGATCGCATCCTCAATTTGGGCACTTTTCATTGATCCTTGCATTGCGTTACCATGGCAACGCTCCGAAAAATTCGAAGTCTGTGCGGCTCCCTTAATTTTTAAGTAACTCGTGGACAAGTTATTCGTTATAATTCGAAAGACACGTAACCCTCAATGGCGAAACTACGATGAGGCGGTCCTGAGGGAGGGGAGCAATATTATAGGGGGCCCAAATCGCCAAATTTCTGTATTTTTGAAACACGCGCTCAAATAATTCTGTGGGGGCTCACACATTGCTTAGCGGCCAATAAATCATGTCACAATAATAGATGACAACAAACGTCAAGATGACGAATATCATGGAACGTCAAAATGACAGACGTCGAGAAACGCCAAGCAATGTCATGTAGACAGTTACGGACGAGACGTCACGTTCACATATACATAGCAAAGCAACGATAACGATCATCAAAATAAACAAAATTAAGGCGGCCCCTCTTCGAATTAAAGCGAAACGAATAGGATCGCATCCTCAATTTGGGCAATTTTCATTGATCCTTGCATTGCGTTACCATGGCAACGCTCCGAAAAATTCGAAGTCAGTGCGGCTCCCTTAATTTTTAGGTAGACTCGTGGCCAAGTTATTCGTTATAATTCGAAAGACACGTAACCCTCAATGGCGAAACTACGATGAGGCGGTTCTGAGGGGGGGGAGCAATATTGTATGGGGCCCAAATCTCCAAATTTCTGTATTTCCTTTACCTTTTTTTTTTAATTATCAACATAATAAAACTAAAATTAAATGTACTATGAAATCATCGTATCAACGTCGCGTGGTAGGGACCCGAATATTTTGCCCGGGAGGGGGGGGGCGAAAATTTGAAATTCTGCCAACCCTTAGCATCAATCTGGCAACCCTAGCATCAATCTGGTAACCCTTAGCATCAATCTGAGTAGGGAGACAATAGCCGTATGATGGAGTACGATAGTCGTTGTTTCCGTTCTAAGGACGAAGTTAGCATGCAGAAGTAATCATTTTAATGGCCACGACTGTACCTACTGCAAAATGCCAGCTTTTAATTATGGAGGAGTGCATTAGATCGGATTTATTTTTAATCACGAAATATGTTTCTGATGTAAAGCAGTTTTTAAAACAGCTTGGTTTGAACTAATTTTGAATTCGCGACTTAATTGTCAACGCGAGGGGTCACTGCTAATTGCAATATGGCCGACAAAAGGGTGAACAACATTGCGTAACCATAACCTATATGTTACATGTATGTTTTGTGTCCATTCTTCTTCTTATTTTCTTTTTAAACTGCGCGAGACTCGCGCCTGAACTCTTGTTCTTCAAGGTTTCACGAATTTTGTAATTTTGTTCATCCTTTTGATGGTATCGAGTTGACCACCAGAGGTCCCCAACTTTGTTTGGTTTCGCGAACAGCAACGAAGTTAATGAACAAATGAAGAGTGTATCTTTTTTTTTTAATTTGGCGTTTAAGTTGGCCATGAAAATTTAATTGTGAACCATCATCATGACAGTTGTTAATTTGACATTTGAAGTTAACCTAAGCTTGCTTTCAAGGTTTCGAACTCAACAGCATGATAAGACAGCACAAAAACGTGATCCATTGTGATAAAGGAAAAAAAAGACGATAAGAATAGATCTGTTGAACAAACGAAACAAGACTATAAGAAAATAAGATTTACAACAAATAATCATAATTGTGGTGCGTTCACAATAAATACATTAGGAGCTTTCCAATTACACGTTGTGCTACTCGGGACTAGTCCGGAGATGATTCGAAGCGTTCAAATTGTAAAAGCTGAAGCTCCTGAATTAATCAGTTTTGATTTCAAACAAAACAAGACTATAAGAAAATAAGATTTACAACAAATAATCATAATTGTGGCGCGTTCACAATAAACACATTAGGAGCTTTCCAATTACACGTTGTGCTACTCGGGACTAGTCCGGAGATGATCCGAAGCGTTCCAATTGTAAAAGCGTGAAGCTCCTGAATTAATCAGTTTTGATTTCCCTTTTCCCCTCGAGCACCTGTCATATCGTTTGCGTTTCGAGCACCAAAAGGGTGGGAAAAGGGAATACATGTGGCGCTTTCCAATTACACGTTTGTGCTACTCGGGATTAGTCCAGAGATGATTCGAAGCGTTCCAATTGTAAGAGAGTGAAGCACCTGAACTAATCAGTTTTGATTTCCCTCTTCCCCTCGAGCACCTGTCATATCGTTTACGTTTCGAGCACCAAAGGGGTAGGGAAAGGGAATACATGATCAGTTTGACATATACGTCACAACTGCCGCTTGCTAGCGTTCCCATTACGATTTCTAAAGTGTAGCTCGGATCAGATCAGTTCAGGTGCTTAGAGTTCATAATTGGAAAGCACCTCTTGTCACCGCCAAATTAAAAAAAAATCGCTAGCGATTATCAACGAACAGAATAAGGCGAACAAAATTCACTAAATTTCCCCAGAATTCACCAGATTCTTACTTCAGGTTATAGAAGCTGCTTTCGTTTATTCGACTCCGTTCACTCTACTCACTTGTTTCGCACAATAAAGAGTGAGAGCAAATAAGTTTTAATATAAGTAAGAGTGAGACACAAGAGCGAAAAGAGTAAATAGAGTGAACGGAGTTGATGTAACTCGGACCTATGTAAATGTTGGATAATCCTCCTTGGAAAGTAGTTTTTTTTCGGATGGTCTCTAGTAGCTTTAAATATATCAAAAATTGAAAGCTGTTTTTAAAATTTTAGCTATGTGGTGGAGGACCCAGATTGGCTCTATGGCACCTGCGCACTCTCAATACGTCAACAATTTTCCCTATAGAAAATCGAGGAGTACACGTTGCCGAGTTCCATGACAATAACATACTTGTGGGTGGCACTGCTGAGTACTTTCGTCAGATGAGCTTCAATGGTGATATGGTGTCAGAGATTCCAGTGTCTTCAGTTACAGTATACAGTGCTGCTTATCACAATGAACCTTTTACCACCTTATGTATAGCTGGATCAAGCCCCAAAATTGATATATGCAGTAATTTTAATTACAGAGACCAGGTACTGTCTTTGTATTGATTGTGTTAATGTTAAGTCGCGAATAAAAAAAATTGAGAAGTCAATTCTGATATTTAATCTCACCTCGTCCTTGCTGCCAACTTCCGTTTGCTGGCTGTACGATTTTATTAAGCATTCACATACTCGTGCTATTAAAGATCAATAAATGATTATAAATAAAACACAATTTATTTATTTAAATTAAATTTACAAAAATCCATGGCCTGCGACTGGAGCTGGTATAAACCCTTCACATCCTTCTTTATTCCGTACCCAAAACCACCCCCTAATGTGTGTACTTATAAGTGCAACGACTTCCCCTTTCAGAACGTTCAGTGTGTTGTCTTCTACACCTTCATAGTCGCAAGTAATTACTAAAAGAGTTTGTCTGGTCCCCCTATTTTTCGCCGACGCGGCCGCTCTTAGGTAGAGCCTATCCACACTCTTCTCTCCACAGGTACTGATGGCGTTTCGAAATCGTCTACTTCTGCATCTACCAACGCTGCATTCTGATCTAGAGCTGAGCTTCTCCGTGTCGGTCATGTTGCCTGATGGTTTAGGGAATACGTCGGTGCTGTTCTCCCAGCAAGGCGACAAATTGTTCTCCGGAGGAGGAATAATACCTGCAAAGCAATGGTGCGCGTAAAATACAGGCACGTAATAAATTTGGGTTCTTACCCAAAGGCAGGCAAGCTGCGTAACTTACGTATCCTTCTTCGGCGTGAGGTGTTTGTACGTATAGCCAATGTTCGTTTTTAAAGACCGCGTTGACGACCATTCCTAAGGGAAGCGATATTTCCGCTTGGTATCCACCTACTCTGGTTTGGTATAGAACGCTTGGAAATGCAAGAACGACGGGAATATTTGCGGGTTTATCTATGCTTGCCTGGAATAAATTACGAGCAAATAAAAACTTATGTTCTAGCAATTGTTATCGACAATAATTGGTTACACATACAGTAAATCCGGTTATAACTTCGCATTTTCTTAGAAAAAAAATCGTATCATCCCGATTTGATGTTTAAAGAGAATTTTTTTCCTTTAATGAGCAAGGTATCGAGTTCCTTGTATCTTTAGGCTCCAACTATTGTGGTCATATGGCCAACCCTACTAGAATTTAACCGTGAATTCCACCTTCAGTAGGGATTTTTAACGCACCAAACATCGTATTGATATGGGGCTTAACTTCCTATCCAAGAAGAATCATCTTCAATTGAATTGAACCCACGTCTTTCGCATCCGAAGGCAAATATAAATAAATAGAAATGAATTTGTTTATGAACTATTTTGAAATACGCGCTCAAATAATCCTATTGCTTAGCGACCAACCAATCATGTCTCGATGATAGATGATAACAAACGCCAAGATGACAAATATCATGGAACGTCAAAATGACAGATGTCAGAATGTCAAGCAATGTCATGTAGACAGTTACGGGCGAAACGTCACGTTGACATATACATAACAAAGCAACGATAACGATCGTCATAAACAAAATTAAGGCGGCACCTCCTCGAATTATAACGAAACTGCATTCGTTTCTGATTGGCCAATAAATAGGATCGCATCTTCAATTTGATCGCTAAGACTATCTCAGGAGCAATCACAAAAAGACTGCTCCCTGACAAATAAGATACGGTTCTGCTCGTCGTTCATTCGAGTATGCATTTAGACCAATGAAGCAGAGTTATCTGATTCCCGTCACGAAGAAAAGAGAGCGCAAGCCACTCCACTCTTTTTGTACAGTGTCGTGAACACTCCACCCAACACCGCTTTGGGGCTGATCGCCCCTCGTGCGTAAGATTACCGTATATTGGAAGTAGCGTCAACTTTCTATCTTTTTTAATTTGGGGTTAAATTCATTCACAAACTCAGTAGCCAACAGTAACTTGTTATGTATCTATCTTTCTTCTTCTTAGCGTTTCATCGCGTCCTTTTTTAATTTGGGGATGTAAGCCGCGGAAATGAATGGCGGTACCTTCTAAATACAGTAACCTTACTCATGCGTCTGTCTTGGCGTTGACTGACCCTCGAACAGCACCCACACCACTGCTTGCGCAGCATTTTGTCGAGCAACCACACGTAAAACTGCTTGCGCAGGTTTTGTCGAGCAACTATCACAACAACCCCCGGGCAAAATCGTCGAGGCCAAATTATTAGAAGAGAGAAGAAGTAAAAAATATTTTTCCAAAACGCAAAAATGTTTTTCTTGTTTTTCTATTTGTTATCCATTTTACTTGAAACGAAGTGATCAACAATTTTCCGCGTTTCTCGTTCTTTCGCGAACGTTACGATCGTCATTTGTTTTTCTTATTTCCTTGAAGAATATTCATGTTTTTTCATTTCGATTGGGTTCATTCTTCATTTTTCATTTCGTCCTGTTTTTAATTCTTTAGTGTTTTTCAGATTTTTTTTGTTTTTAATTTTTTTAAATTCTTTAGTATTTTTCAGATTTCTGTGTTTCTGGTAAATGTTATTATTGTCATTTATCTTCCTTTCTTTTGTTTCTTTGTGAATTTCGAATTAATATTATATCTTGAATGTTTAGCTATTATTAATTGTCAAAAAAAAAACAATTTTAATCTACAATTCAATTAAAATTTTTATTTATTTATTTTAATGATCGTCATTTGTTTTTCTTACGTCAGAAACTTTTTTCATTTGTCTTCCTTTCTTTTGTTTCTTTGTGAATTTCGAATTATTATTATTTCTTGAATGTTTAGGTATTATTAATTGCAAAAAAAAACAATTTTAATCTTCAATTCGATTTAAGTTTTTATTTATTTGAAAAAATGGAAAGGAAAACAAATCACAATCGCAAGCAACGTTTATAAAAAAAAAAACGTAAAAATGAAAATAAATTTGGTATCGTTTTGGTAATTTCTGAAAAATTAAAAGCAAAAAAAATTAATAACTTTTTGACGACCGAGAAACCTAATCGAATAGAAAAAAAAGTTCATGAAGTAAGAAAAAGAAACGATGATCGTCATTTGTTTTTCAGAAATTACCATAGCGATACAAAATTTATTTCCAATTTTTTATGTTTTTTTTTGTTTTCCTTTCCATTTTCTTTTCTTTGCACATTTTTCGATTACCTTTGCGTCTGGAATGACTATCATTAATCTTTTTTTGGGTTTTCATTTTTTATTAGGACTGTCAATATTTTTACTATTTCGATTGTTTCCGCGTTGGTCAAAAATGTTTTTCATTCGTTTTTGTTTTTGATTGCTACCATTTTTTTTCTTTATTTTTATCGTTCCGTAACCCTTGCGATTGTCATTTGTTTTTCTTGTTTTTTTTTCTACAATTTGTTGCGTATTTTCCGTAAACTTGCTTGCGACCGTGATTTGTTTTCCTTTCTCTTTTTTTATGTGAATTTCGAATTATATGGTCAAAAATTGTTTTAATTTTTTTCTGTTTTTGTTTCCATTTTTTTTTTTATTTTGTCTTTCCATAAACTTTGCGATTATCATTTGTTTCTTTCGTTTATTTTCAATTTGTTGCGTCTTTTTTCTGTAAATGTTGCTTACGATCGTCATTTGTTTTCCTTACTCTTTTTTCTTTTTGTGAATTTCGAATTATATGGTCAAAAATTTTATTCTTTCTTTTTTTGTTTTTGTTTCTGTTTTTTTTTTATTTTGTCTTTCCATAAACTTTGCGATTGTCATTTGTTTCTCTCGTTTATTTTCAATTTGTTGCGTCTGTTTTTTTTTTTTTCATAAATGTTGCTTGCGATCGTGATTTATTTTCCTTTCTCTTTTGTTTCTTTGTGAATTTAGAATTGCCATTACGCTTAGAATGTTTTAAATATTTTTTGAATTTTAGTTTTTTGATTACGATTGTCAATTGTTTGATTTTCTTACCATCTTTAAGAATCTCTCTTTCCATTTCGATTGTGATTCGCGACGGTCAAAAATGTTTTTCTTTTTCTTTTTTGTTTGTTTCCATTTTTTTCTCTTCGTTTTTGCCTTTCCGCAAACGTTGCGATTGTCATTTGTTTTCCCTTTCTTTATTTGTGATTTTCAAAGAAGTCCTTTACGAACGTTTTCTTGGACACTATACATGTTTGTCACTGACTAAATTTGACTCACGCAAATGACTGATAGTTTACAGTCTATTGACAGAATCGTAATAGAATCAACGTTGACTATTTTTTCTTCGATTTTTCAAAGGGAACATCATGTATTTTGTGATTGTATTTATAGATAGAAATGAAAAGAATAGGTACCAGAAAATAGGTAATTGACAGAAACTTACAAAAAAATTAAACTAATATAAGAAGTGTCGTTAGTGATATAAAAAAATAATTAAAAATAAAAGAGATAACAGTAGTTGTGTTGTTTTATAATAAAAAGTGACTTAAAAATACATGATGATTCTTGATTGTATCGACAAAATTAAAAATCAGTAAAAGAGTTGATGTTAAAGATAGTAATGTAGCATTTTATAAATGCAACTCTTATGGTTATTAGCTACATCAAAGCATCGTCAAACCAAAACATTTTAGAAATAAAATTTCAATTTTTCAAAACGCCATGATTGCAAGGTATTATTTTCCCAAAAATACCTTTTAATTAGTATTAAGGATTAGTATTTTCTGCCATGTTAAAACAAATATTTGTGAATTTTAAACCCATCGTGGGATATGAGTTTAATCTACCGGTTCTAATATTTTTTTCTGTGAATATAAGTAAGATTAAATTGAAACGTGCAACATCGTTGATGAACAGAAAGAACTTTAATTTCATAATAGTGTGGGAACTCTTAAATTTCGAAGAGACTGTTTACGGACAATCGTTACACCCACTCGCCCAAAATTTGACCACAAATTAGTAGTGGTAATCCCGTTTTCCGTATAATAAATAGATACGGACTCGCCGAGCCGAGATGAGGACGGTCGTGGAGCGGGCATAGTCCAGTCTACCCTCTGACCTATCATGCGAGGTGGTTTAATTGCGCCTCTGACAGATTAATCATTATGTTTACAGATGGACCCAGCGCATTATGAGATATTGGCCGCTAACTACAGGCCGCTAGCCGTCTTTTCAAGTCTCGACTCGTGAATTATTACCGGTGGATTGCAACATCGCGTATTTTTTTCATCTTTTTCGCTTTGATTATTAAATAGGCTATCTTCTTTTCGATACATCTCAGTACAAAAAAAGAAACTAGCCAGCTTGTTCACCATATGCCATAACTAGTTTAAGTTTAATAAAAATTGCTTCCGAATATTAATTATTATAAGAAAAGATTAGTAAAATTTAAAAGTCATTTGTTTTACAACTTTGATGATAAGGGGTAATCTTTATCACATCAGTTATCTACACTCAATAACTTTAAAACAAAAGAATTAACAGGAAAATGGTACTTATAATTTTCCACGCAGTTTTTAGCGTAGAATTGCGTGGTGTGAATATATACCGATGGTTGTAAGACACCCTGTATATGTTGACAAAGTTCTTTATTTTTAATACACTGAAATGCTACTAGTTTTAGAAGTAATACTTCTTAGATAAGCATACTTCTTGGATAAGCGGTCTCTAAGGGCCAGTTTTACAATGATTGAAGGATAAACTAAGTCTACGCTATTCTAAATTCCAAATTTGAATTTTGTTGGTCGATACTAAAGGATTCATAAAGGGCTTTTACTCCAATGTTACTCTTAATATGCAGCCTATCAAATACGTGTATGCGATCTGTCTGATACAAGGGTACGAGGAGAAATTAAAAAATTATTTACCCAGCCCTGAAGAAGGAAGGGGATGATTTGAACTTATTATTTTTCAGTACATTCTTTTTTCAGTTGCTCTAACCCACTTCAAAAAATTCTTCTAGAAGCTCCGCAAAAAATGTCTACAGCATCTTTTAGATCCTGATCTGAAGTAAATCGCCTTGCTCGCGGGTTCTTTTTGAGTTATCGAAATAGGTAATAGTCGCAGGGTGCTAGATCTGGGCTATATGGAGGATGGTGCAGTTCAATAAAGTCAGTGGCGTCGATAAATTCCTCCAAGAGAAAGATTTCTTTACAGAGCTTACTAGATCCTTTCTGTTCTAGAATCTTCTATAAGTATTCAATCGTAAGCTTCCGCATTGCTTGTTGAGCCTTTTTGACATTGTATATTCAATTAGAAGGATACCTTCGCTATCGTAGCCATTAATTTACCTTTAGGACTTTAAGACCGTGCCTTTTTCGGGAGTGGAAAACCTTTATGCATTCATGTCCTGTGTTTGGATCCCAAAAATGTACTCAAACTTCATCGCCAATGATAATTTGTGAAAATTTCTGAATTCGTCTCTAAGGAGGCTAAATTTTGCGCTGAAATTTTCTTGCGGCACTATTTTGGGCCTGAAATCAACAACCTAGGAACCCAATAAGCAGATACTTTGCTAAGGCCGAAATCTAAGTGCAATATTTGTAAAACTGAAGCTTCGTATATTCCAACTTCTGTAGCCATTGATGACAGACGTCGCTTCTTCATCACTAAATCCTCAATTTGTTTTACCATCTCTGTATATGGAACTTCCTAAGGGCCTTCCACCTTTTAGATAGTCTTGAATGAATTCTCTAACCCAACCAAACCACTTTGACTTGGGCAACCATGGATATATACAACTCCCATAAGTGGGATTCTGGAAATTAGCGGAAATGAAACTGACAGAATTATTAGATCTTCAACGCAACTTGAATATAATTGATGAGGAACAAATACAGACGAAACAAGAACCATATTAATATCGATTACCAACACATGCGATCACACTAGAAGGACAGACTATAGAACAAGTGAACAGTTTCAAATACCTGGGATCAATAATAGAAGACGATTGTAAACAAAACCGGGACATTCTTTGGGAAGAGAGAGGTAATGAAGGAAGTTGAGGGATAGGTGGTTAAGAGGGTACTGAAACCATGGAAGTGAAACATGAACACTAATAGACAGAAGTAGAAGCAGAATAAACGCAGCCGAGATGAGGCTTTCAAGGAAAATACAAAGAAAGACAAGAAGAGATAAAATTAGAAATGAAATATTCAGAGAACAACTAGGAACAAAACAGATAACATGGAAGATCCAGCTAGGATGGTTGGAACAGAAGATTAATTGACTCGTAGGGTATATGAGGTGAGCACAACAGGAAAGGATAGGAGGAGTAGACCTCGTAGAATTTAGTTAGAAGAGATAAAAGAACCAGTAGAAGAAAGAAGAACTTCAAACCACTCATTTTCAACGATTAAAAGTGGATGAAATGAATTACACAGACGTGTCAAAAACATGTCAAATCATAACTATTAAAAATCAACAACGTAGCTCTTTTGTTGCCTGGCTAGGTAGATAATTGTTAATTTTTTTCCTCATAGACTAACAAACAAGTATATTGGGATTGTCAACTTAAAAACAACAAAATCCGTATCAACCTTTTTACCAATCCCAATTTAACATATCAAAATCCTGAAATTTCAACATGATTAAGAAAATAATTAAGTATGCCTTGAATCTAATTGCAAAAAAAAGAAATGGCAGTGGTGCTATTTTTCGATTGATCTTTCAAGCAAAAATCTCAAAAGGCATGCTTAGGAACGGACACTTAGGAAATAGTGATAACCAGAGCTAGGGAAATTCCAGACGGGCATGGGCGTCCTATGATTATGAATGTTGTACCTGATTTATAGCAATATTATTATTTTTAGCATACATAGTATCAATATTATTGCTTTCCCATAATAGCTCTCTTTTATTATTAATTTGAATACAAAGGATGAATACGAACCATCAATTAATTTATCCTAGTGTATTAAATGCATAAACCGATTTAATATTTCCACATGTGACTCATGAGATCATCTGTGAACTGAATTTATTTATTTTTTCAATTTTACGATCGGATTAAAGCAATCGCACAGCAATATGTCACGTTTATTTCATTTAATTGAGAGCCTCACTTCCACTGGTCTGCATTAGTCATTTCTTTTTCTGGCAAACGTTATATAGTAATTGATGCCAGTATTCAGAAAAATCGGCAAAAATACAAGCGCAAACGTGTACTTTATAATTCAATTGCCGCATCTTACCTAAAAATCACATAATTTTTAAAAATGTCCGGAATTTCCCTAGGTCTGGTGATAACGAAAGGTTTTCTTGCTCGAAAGACCCAAAAAAGAATAATAAAAATAAAACAAAATACGATTAACGGAAGGAAAAAAACTTGATTTTTGTTTCTGTGTCCAACAAAAGAAGTAGAAATAGATCGCCATTCATTTTTTCTTTATCAAATGCAAAAAATTCTACAAATACTACTTGAAAATTGCTAAAAAGGAGTTGAAATGATAGCAACGCTATTTCTGTAGACTGACACAAATTAGTTTCTCTCATCACACCTGTACGTACACATTTTTTAATACACGAACATGTGTTTCGTCCACGATGGGGGCCTGATCGACTTTTAGTTTAGCGCCGATGATGACTACAGCGCAGACGAAACACGTATTGCAACATCATCATTACACAACTAAGAACCGATCAGATCTGAGAGTGTTCGGTATTTTGGAGTTCTTATATAAACAGCTAAGAAATTTAGTAACTGCTGCAATTCGCAGGGAAAAGCAAGCGTATATTGGACATGTTTTGAATGCAAATATTAACAATTCTGCTTTATTGTGGAAAGATTTAAAGACAATCGGTATACATAATAAAAATAAAATGAATCCACTTCCGGAAAATCTGAGCGATCCTGACCTAATTAATACTCACTTTATAAGTTCTACTAATAATCTTAACCCTGATATTATAAATTTCTATGAATCAAGCCCCAAAAATGGCTTAACAGACACTTGTGTATTCTTTAATATCTACTAATGATGTTTATAAGGCTTTTTACTCCATTAAATCAAAGAGCCATGGTATAGATTTGATGTCTTTAGATATGCTCATATTATTAATTATTCTTTTAATCATTGTGTTTATCCGAATATTTGGAAACATGCCTTTATAATACCTTTGCAAAAAAAAAGATATAGCCCTCGATTTTTCAGATTTAAGACCGATCAGCGTTTTGCCCATTTTTTCGAAAGTTATAGAGAAAATCGTTTATTATAAAGTTAGTGAATATGTTTCAATAAATAATTTACTCCCTATTAAACAGTCTGCTTTTAGAAGAAATCACAGCACTTACTACTGCTTTGAGCGACGTAGTTGATGGCCTTTTAACTGAAATAGATAATTTTAAAGTTTCTGCTTTAGCTATGACTATTCTAAGGCCTTCGACTGCATTAATCACAGACTACTTCTAGCTAAACTAAAACAGCAAGTTCTTTGCTGGTTTAAAAATTACCTTGTTAATCGTTTTCAAACAGTTAAAATTCAAACTAACGATGGTTACAAATTATCTGTTCCTCAACTGTTAAAATCTGGAGTTCCCCAAGGCTCCATTTTAGGACCTTTACTCTTTGATTTATATACTTTTGATCTACATACTAATCTAGAACAGTTTTATATCTCTTTCCATCCAAATGAAGCGATGCTTCATATTAAAAGGCTTAATGAAGATCTTAATAGATTATTCAAATGGTCTTCGAAAAATTGCCTTAGCATAAATGCAGAGAAGTCACATGTTATGTTTATTGGTACCCCTAAACAACTAGTCGAACTTCCTGATTCAGTTATAAATTCAATTAGTTTAAATAATTTAGCTCTATCTACCGTTTCACACTGTCGTAATTTAGGACTTGTACTAGATTCTTATCTTTTAATGAACATGTTACAAAACTTATTCAGTCTGCGTATGGAAGATTAAAAAATATTTACAGATTTAAGTATATTCTAACTACAAAATTAAAGTGGATTCCTTAATACTTTCCTTGTTTGATTATTGTGATGTAGTATATGGCCCTTGCATCTATGTTTATAATTTATAATATTAACAGAATACAAAAAGTTCAGAATGCGTGTGCAAGGTTTGCTGCTAATATTAACCATGGGAACATATATCTCCATTTTATACTTCAAACAGTTTAATGAAAATGGCTTCTCGTAGGGACTTACACTTGCGTTGTTTTGTACATAGAATCTTGCAAACTAATCAACCTCTCTATTTGAGAGAAAAACTAAAGTATCGCAGGGATCTTTTACATCGGAATGTTAGGCATGAAATGAATCTCCACATCCCTCAGCATTCTTTAACAATTTTTAAAGGATCTTTTTCCTATGCAGCTCCAACTATTTATAACAGTCTGCCACAAAACCTTAAGCATTTATCTATTGTCGGATTTAAAAATAAATTGAAAACTCATTTTTTGAGCAACAATCGGTGATCGCCCCTTCTACCGTCTTTATGATTCTTTTTACCGGTGCGCATTTTTCAAATCACTATTTCCTATTATTTCTTAATTTGATTTTGAATTCAAATATTTATTGTATATGTTTTTTAAGTTCCACGGTCGGGATAATAACTTTTAGCCGATCCCCCGCCGTTAATAAAGCTGTATTATTATTATTATTATTATTTTATCTGAGAGGGTTGTTTAGTTGTTTCCAATTTATAATTCTTCAATTAAATTTATATCCAAATATCGTCCGAGTTTCAATATTTTGTTGGGGAGAAAAGAGCGAGACACTCTCACCCAATATTTTTGTAAACGTGCAAGTTCCACAAACCTTCAAGTTTTCACGTCACACGAACATTATCTAAGATTTCATGAAGTGCTTGTAACTTGTAAGTGTTGGTGTGGATCAACACAGCTGCCGAAATACGTATCTAGGGATATAAAATAATTCTGGGAAGAGATCTCAATTTAAAAATCTTAAGCAATCTCACTTATTTTATACAATGAGTATTTACAATTAAGGGAAAAAACGATTATAAATTTGAACTAATCGTCTTCAAAATATCATAAAAATACTGTTTAATATATTTTTCAAATTTAAAAGATTCACAGGACCCCTGGAGGTCATGAACCAAGCAGACAGCAAAAGTTGCGTGTGCATTATTGCTTGGCGTGCTTTAGAACTATCAGCGAACTAGTAATTTAACTTAATGCGATTTCAAATTATATATTTTGAATCTATTAGAAATTATTGCGAACAGATTTTTTATTTCTCACATTATTAAAATTTTTGGTACAACTTACTTTAGTTAGAAACTCGTCGACGTCTTCGATTTCGTACCCAAATTGCTGAATTTCGTTTTCACTTTCCAGTTTCAACCTGGCACTTTTTCTTCTGTGTCTGTGCTTTTCTCTCTTCTCCGCGATCAGGTTCGGTTCGGACTTCGTCCTGACCGGCGCGTTCTGCGTTTTCACTATTTTACACTGTACATCCGAAACGTTCGTGTTCTTTATTATGTTCAGCGCGCTTTGGTTTGTTTTGTTCAAGTTATTCAAAGTATGTACACTATTTATAGACTTTAAATCTCTAGGCTTTACGCTGGCGTTGATGTTGTTCGAATTGTTTTCGCTCGTGAGGTTTCGCTCCTTGCACAGGTCTCCATTTTTTCGTCTGGTTTTGTATTGGAATTTGATGGGTTGCTCTGGATTTGGATTGTGCGTGGTATGGCTTCGTAGGATCCAAGATAGCGGTATTCTGGACTTGGTTTTGTTGCTGAAGTACGATGGTTTTTGTCCCATATCATCAGGTGATTGTTTTTTTGGGGACTTTCGCTTTACATTGTGTCTTTGGGGGGATGAAGTATTCTGCATGCATTCTGGAAAGAACATTCAAATCAATACATTTCTATACTTTAATCTTTAATGACAAAGACCTTCATAGTGACCAGACGTATAAGTTTGTATTATTAAGCAAGTGGTATGAGGTTTTCATGTTCAATACTCGTATTATTTACTTTCACCTTGATCAGTTTCTTTCTGAAGGGCATTTGTTCCTTTTACTTTACGCCAGTGTAATTATTATCGCATTTTTATGACATTGGATCAATATCGTTAATGTTGGATAAATCAAATGCAAGCTTTTTGAAAATGTTCCCATACTCGGAGCACTGACGACTAAAAGATTGAAACTGTATTTTTCCGTGACCGTTTACAACAATTCGAAAAATTCATCGGGCCATACGTTTCGCTGATTTGTATGGCCACGAAAGACCAATAAATTAGACATTACCGTTCCCGACTACCATCTAAGGGCATATTCGATCTATCTACACGCTCGCTTGAACCAACACTAACCACTCGGCAACTTGTTCCTAGAACGTTCATCTTTATTCCCCGAGACTTTTTTTCCGAACGCGTAGACTTTTAAATACGCAAGAATTATGTTTATAAATTATTGTATGTTAAAGGCGACGCTAGACTAGTTTCTAATTTATTTGCGAGCGCAGAAATAAAAATACCCGCTCGGCTCGTTTTCTGTAATTAAAAATGGGCAATACTAATCAATTATTAATATAAATGCTCTCCTGAGTGAGTCTTCAGATCGATGCGAGCGAACAATGTTAACAATCCGCTCAATTAAAGTAAATTACTTTGTATAAAATAATTCACGTATTTCCTCGGCGATTTACAAGTTAATTAAGATATATTTACAAACAGGCCAGCAAGGATCAATTTGGATGAACTACGTCCGAGTTTGATGAGCATAGTAATGGTCCCAATAATAGATCCTTGTGGTACACCCCGCCTGTTTTGTTTTTAATGATAGGGGCGCCCAGCTAGTGAACATCTAGTTCTTGTAATTTCATCGTTTAAAAAGGCCACCTGTCTCTTTACGCGTGTAATTATCTAACAGTAAAATAACAATTCGAAGCGAGTTGTTTATTACAATAGTTTTCCTTTATAGCACGCCTTTCATTGTTTGTTAATTAAAGGTGCAAGTTGTTTTACGATTGTTTTCGCAACGGAACGAAGCGAAACGAAAAAGAAAGATCGGAATCTCGTCTCTGTAAAACGGAGAAAATATAGGACAGCGAACAATAAGCAAGAGTTTCCTGCACGCATACATAACTTATCGCGATCTATCAATAGATATATCTTCGGCGACGAGGAGGAAATTTAAAAATGCCGGTGATATTTTAAATTCATCGTGGCGTAAATTACGCGCGCTGTCGACAACAGAAAACACTTTAAATTCTTGTCTTGTGTAATTCTTATAAGTTCTTCCTGCGGAGAAAATACAAACGGACACGAGCGCACTTCAATGTAGAAACGTTTCATTCATTGCTTATCTGTGTTTTCATTCATGAGGTTTGTATGTATATGTATGTGTCACACAATCGAACGATCGCCTAAATTTATGAAACGTTGCCCTTCTGCATTGTATAAATGAGAACCTCACTTGGAAGGAACGCATCTCTACATCAAGTACTAAGAATTTTAATTGTTTCAAAGAAAATAGAACATGAAGTAGGCTTCATGCTAGAACTGAATTTTCTGTGTTTTGCAAACTCATAAGACCAAAATCGAAGGAGAGAAAAACATCTGCAAGGCGGTCACAGCCGTAGTGGATGATAATATAGCCAATAATGCGCTCATAGTTGCATATAATGTAAAAAAATTAAAGTCAATAAATGTATTATGTTTAAACAGAAGACAAAATTTTGTTAATTTTATCTTTAGCTTGAAATTTTCTGATATTTTTTTCTTTCCACGATATTCATATTAAACTAATTAACTTTACTTTGAAATTCTCAAGAAATTTTCTGATAATTTTTGATTCATTGATGAATTAAGTCAATTAACGTTTCCTCGTTTTCTAATTTCTTCAATATCATAATATAATTTGAAGAAGAGGTTCCTGAAACCTTTAAATAACTGAGTTACATTTCGTTTATAAAAGAAAAAAATCTTAAAATAAATTTGAATACGGTAAAGCTTCGTTAATCCGGCTCAATTGTTGAAGCCTAAGCGATCCGATTTAGTGAAAAATCCGAATATCAGCGTTGCCAAACTGGACATTGTGAGGAGATTCCCTTTTGAAGCTTCCCACGAATCAAATTTTGGTAAAAATTAATCAAATAAACTCCAATTAAGAAAATAACCTCTTTACGAACTATGGTGCTTACGAGGTGTGTGAGAAAAGTAATGAGATTGATTTTTTATCTACCAAAGTTTTTATTTTTTTCAAACAACAATATTGCCCTCTTCAAAATAGTTCCTTTCTGCAGCTATATACCGGCGGAGTCGTTGTTCCCAGTCTTGGTAGCAGCGCTGAAAGGTCTTTAACATGAGGGTCACATTCTTTTGAATGTTCTCCAGAGTCCCAAAATGACATCCTTTTAAGACATTTTTCAATTTCGGGAAAAGAAAAAAGTCACAAGGACTCAGATCAGGTGAATAGGGGGCCTGGGTAACAACAGGAATGTCTTTTGAGGTCAAAATTTCGTGATGGAAGTGGCCGTGTGACATGGGGCGTTGTCATGATGAAGCATCCACTTGTCTGCAATGGCCGATCTCACACGAATCCCGAGCCTTTCAAGGACATCTTTGTAAAACACTTGATTGACAGTTTGTCCTGCAGAAACAAATTCTTTATGCACGATACCCCTACTGTCAAAAAAGCAAATCAACATTGTTTTGATCTTGGATTTACCCCTTCCAGCTTTTTTCGGTCGAGTGTGCCACTCCGTTTTGTTTCAGGATCGTACTCAAAAATCCAGGATTCATCACACGACTGAACAATTCGTGGTCACTGGCAATCCTCTCAAGAAGATCAACGCACACGTTTCTTCGATCGTCCTTCTACTCAGTTATGAGATTTTTCGGCACCATTTTGGCACAAACCTTTCGCATGTGCAAATCTTCGGTCAAAATTTGAAGTACGGTGAAAGTGTTTAAGTTTAACTGGTCACCCATCATCCTTATTGTTAAACGACGGTCTGACCTCACAAGAGTCCTCACACGTACGACGTTTTTGTCGGTCTCCCTGAACGAGGTTCATCTTCAACGTGTTCTCGGCCTTCCAAAAATGATTTGTGCCAGCAAAAAACTTGTGCTCTTGATAAGGAACACCACAATTTTGATTATTTGTTGTAATCCTTATTTTCTTCTTATCTTTTTTCGTTTGTTACAACAGATCTCATTCTTAGTGTTTATTTCGTTTATTACACTAGATCACATTCTTGTGACGTCTTATCGTACTGTTGATTTCGCAACCTCAAAAGCAAGCTTAGGAATGGGAAGTTCAAATGTCAAATTGACAACTGTCATGATGATGAAGGTTCACAATTAAATTTTCATGGTCAACTTCGACGCTAGATTTAAAGAAAACACTCTTTACCAAAACTCTGAAACATCACTCACACTCAAACTGACAAACTTGAAATTCAAGGAAGCTTTAATTTTCATTTTAATGATTTCTTATCTTTTTATCATAAATCACTGATGATCAAAGTACCTATATAAAAGCAAAATTGAATTTCAAATAACAGTTTGAGTGCTCTCTCCACTCACTCACTGAATTTGGGCCTAAATGTCGTGCTAGATTTCTTCTAGTCTTTCCTTCACTTTTTGTATTACCTAATGGCAACGCACATATGTAGATCATTATTCAAAGAAGCAAGTTAAATGTGACACAAAATGACAGCTTCACTAACTCACTACTTTAACAGGTCGAAAGCCAATTTCCACCACAAAAAAAGAATGAGCCATTTTTTTTTTACTGCAAGTTTACATAATATAGAGATGTGATATTCATTTTTGTTTGGATTACCGGAAAATTCGGATTTCCGGGAGTCTGGATTATCGAAGCTTTGCTGTATTTCATTTTCGTTCGTTCGGATATATCCGGATTATCGAGAGCTCTACTGTAGTTAGATAACCATGAGAGATTTAAAAAAATTAACAAAAAAAAATAAATGAAGTTTGGTAATTGTTTTCTAAAAGTCTTGAACGCAAGACTATTTAAACTAAGACATCAAAGAAATAGAATGGTTTCACAGAGTCCCAGAAAGATTAGAAGAAATAAAGGTTTTTAAATTACAGTTAAAAATCAAGTAACTCCGGCTGAATTTTATTGTTTTTGAAATATAAAGTGAAAACTAATTAGTGATTTCATTACAAATTCGTGAAAATTCAAGAAATTAAAGTAAACACCATTTCTTTTCCATGAAATATGAAATATAGTATTGGGTTTTACATTAAGCAAATCAATTTAAATTGGAAGAGTACCATTCCGCTGTCTCCATCGCTGTGAAAAATTTGAGAAACGGTTTCATTTAATAAACTTATAGTAAGGCGGTTTTGATTGCAATGGATTCCTCGAGCATCCACTGGACAGTTGTTTCGGCCCTACTTGGGGCGATCCCTTTTTTTCAGGTACCGGAAAAGCGCAGTGTTTCCTCAAAGCTTCCTGTTTTTCTTTTTGAGTATTTTCTTGTATTTGAATATTCAGAAAACGATAAGAAACACGTTGCATGAAAGGATGTGCACTTTTCTAGTGTGCTTTTTGTTCCCTTTAATTTTTACTTGACGTGGTATTGTTATTAATAGTTTTCATGAAAAAAAAATATTTAAAACGTTAAATCTTTGTAACCCCAAAATAAAAGTTCGATTGCTCAATCAAGTACTATCGCTATCATAAAACACTAGGACAACTTTTAAATTCAGTAATTTTTCTAATAGTGATGCCCTCTTCTATGCAAACTATTATCCTAGCTTTTAAAACATTTACTCTAGATATGACTAACAGTGACAATTTCAAACAATTTTAAATTTATGATCGGTAGCAGTTTTACTCAGATTAAAATGTCATGTCCTAGTTTTTTCTGATAGCGATGGTACATACATACCATATGTCCAAATAAATTTTTGATAAAGGTAGGCTGCTCTAGAACTACACTATATTTTAATGTAAAAATAATATATTATAATTTAATAGGAGAAAGTTACAGTAATTGTAATTGGGCAGCAATTCGTCAAATAAATAACTAGCTGTAGTAATTTGAGACAAAAACGTTTTGGTTTCCATGGTCTCCATTGGATAATAAATAATAGAGATAATACATGTTTTTAGCAACGATGAAACAGCTTGATAGTCCCTGGTTTATTTTTATGACGTAATTACGTCCTCGGAAAAATTTGCTGATGTCAGCATCGGCTGTTAAGTGGATCAGTTGTCAGCTGCACGTTGAAAACATGGCGTGCAACAATATGTGCAAACTAATATTTTTATTATAAAATTATCGATTGTAGTATTTAAAACGTACAAATAAAAATTGAAATGCACAATGGCGTTACGAATTCAAACAGTTTGCTTTCAAATTTTACTTTGAATAAAACAAACGTAAGCGTAAATTACACTACTAAATAGTAGTAATAAATAATTGCATTTGTCGTAAGAACGTCTGCACCTAGTCGACGGAAAGCGTCGCTTTTTTCTTACGAACGATGAACTTGACCTAGCCCAACACATACTCATCTCGGCGCATTCGTTTATGGCTATTTCAATTCCGTCTGTAACTCAGCTAAGATTTTTAAACCAATTAAATCGTCGACCAATGTTACTTAAACAATTTCTGTAAAAACGAAAACTAATTTTTACCGGAGTTATTATTTACTTTTGGCCTTATATTGTTATATAATAAAATTCATTTCATTTCTTGAGTACTATTTGTGGTTTCAATTAAAGACATAGGTTTAGAAACAGGATGTATAGTTCAACGAGGTCAACAGACGTCTCGCAACCGATGTTACTGACGAAGCTGTCGAACGATAGTGAAACGTTGAAATTCATTTGAATTTTATGCTGTCTGTTGACAAGTTGTTACTTTAAAAGGCCGCAACCTCTGAAAATGAGTTATTTTTTGTGTAAATGATCACTCATATTTAAATCCATGCTGTATTTTGAGCAGTGTATTTTAATGCATCAAAAATTTATTTCGCTACAAATATGAAAATGTTAAAATATGGATACACATATTATAACTGGCGTATATCTTAAGCGATGGCAAAACTTTAATGTACTGCCGAAACCCGGGATTGAACCGGGGACCTTTAGATCTTCAGTCTAACGCTCTCCCAACTGAGCTATTTCGGCTGTATAAGCAGTGCTTCTATCTATTTTTATTGAATATACAGGATAAGGTAATTTAAACGTAATTATATTTTTTTTTATTATTTTACTTTATAGTCAATTAACTATCCAGTCTAGTAGTCTGTGCAACAAGCGCGAAAAGAAAAGCATAAATTACACTACTAAATAGTACTAATACGTAATTGGAATTGTTGTAAGAACGTCTGTACCTAGTCGATCGAAAACGTCGCTTTTTTTCTTACGAACGATTAACTTGACCTAGCTCAACACATACCCATCTCGACGCATTCGTTTATGGCTATATAATAAAAATCAATTCAACTCCGTCTGTAACTCAGCTAAGACATTTAAACCATTTAAACCGCCGACCAATGTTATTTGAACAATTTCTGTAAAAACAGACGTCTCGCAACCAATGTTATTGACGAAGCTATTAAACGATAGCGAACCGTTGAAATTCATTTGAATTTTATGCTGTGTCCGTTGACAAGTTATAAAGAAGATGTTATTACAGATTTCTACATACTAAAATAAAAAATATTTGACCATGTTCACGTGGAAAATAGGCGGAGCTGAAGGACTGTTCTTGTGGACATGATTTTAATTCACGGCAAATGTGGTCAAAATGCGTTGGCTGCAAGACGTTTGTACGCACAGCACTACGACGAATCAGTGTTTACAAGTGATGCAGTGTGGGCAGAAAAAAATCCTCATGCAATACGTGTGCAGATATGTTAGACGGCACTTTAATCAGTCTATTAGTTTTACCTAATCGCTTGGGCGAAATGGTGTATTTACGTTTCTTGCAAACTAATTTGCCGGAATTCCTAGAGGATGTAAATTTAAATATTAGAAAATATTAGAGCTTAATGCATTAGATTTTTATCTGTGGGAACATTTAAAAAATCTAGTGTACGCCGAAGAAGTAAATACAATAGACGAACTCAACGCACGCAGTGGAAAACATCCGAAAACAGAACCAATTCCGTAACGCATGTGAATCCCTGCTTCGTCGAGCCGACGTATGTTTACTTCTCGTGCAGGGGGGGGGGGAACTTCGAGCACTTATTGTGAGTGAATAATTGGAAATTGCCGGATGTCGATATAAATTTTTAATTTTTTTCCTTTTAATTTTGATGCATTCGTGAGAATATCTCGTACCACATACGCCATTAATTTTTTTGCATTAAGCTGATGAACAACCTGTATAGGTGACGGACAATTCGAAGACACATTAAAATCAAGATTAATTAGACGAGTTCAATGGATATTAAAAACATCAGACTGAATTTAATTTAAAAATAAAACTATGAACGCAACAACGTTTGGCTTTCAAGAGTGAGTTAAATAGCAATCGATATACTTAACAACTTCCCTTTGCAGCTGAGATTTGGTGAAAGAAGTGAAAGCGGCAATTTTCGTTTAAAAACTGTATTTCGTCAAATACTAACGCTCACTAAAATCTTACTTTTTCTACTTTCATTTCTAGAGAATATTTCCTGTACGTAGGTAATTAAAATCCGACGAGAAGGAACATTAAAATAAATATGATATTCTTGATTAAGAACCGAACATTTATTAATTAATTTAAATTAATAGTTTTTGTGAGTAAAATTTCTTAAATACTTAAGTCAAGTAAAATACGATGAAATTCAACCTCGAGTCAGCCTTGGAAACAAAAGTACGTATCGTAGATTGAACTGTACAGGTGTATTGTCAAAATATAAGTTTAGGTTAACCGAAGGAACCAAATTTATTTTAATATATTCTTTTAAAAACGAACATATTACTTTCAAGTTGGCCACTTCCACCAACGAATATGTGTCGTCCAACGACTGAAATTAACGAGTAAAAACTAGGTCTTGTCCGCATACAAACGTTTTGAGGTTAATCAAATTTTTTGACAATAAAAAAAACAAATATGCGAGTTACGACATACGATTTTCTTTCCGAGGCTAACTCGAGGTATTTTTTTGTCGAACACCTGGTATATACATACTTATATAATTCGTAAAATAATCTTATTTTAATATTTATTTACCTTTCACAACTCGGTTGGCTAGTACATATTTTATGAAACATTTATGATGCATTTCACAAACGTTATTTAAACTTAATCATCCGTTAAAAGTAAACGTTGCGATGGTTACGTGTGTTGAAGGTACAGGAATGATTATTTTACTATACTTTATTTCATATTTCATGGAACTTGTAATCTAAAACATCTTTTGCAAACTTTCAATTTTATATTTGTAAACATTATATTGTGGAGTCCAAATTATGGAGCAATAGTGCAAGTTACTAAGAACAAGTGTAAAAGGATTGGTGATTCTACAGATAAAACCGAACATTTTAAAAGCTCTTCTAACTATTAAATCAATATGATATTCAAAAAAGTCAAAAAAGACCCCAAGATCTTTAATTTGGCTATCTTTAGGTAAGGGATGTCTTCAGTTTTGTAAGTATAATCTATAGAGTATTTTTTTCGGGTGGCAGTGAAATGCTTACACTTACTGATGTTCGAGAAGAGTTTATTAGTTTTACAATAATCTACAAGATGATTAATATTTGCTTGCAAAGATTCGCAATCAATGACGGATTTAATTTCTAAATAAATTTTAAGATCATCAACATGAAGCAAGAAATTGCAGGACTTCAGTACCTTTCCCAAATCATTTATAAAAAGTGTGAATTAAGTAGGTCCTAGGTGGGAGCCTTGCGGTACTCCTGAAGAAATTTTAACAGGGTTTGATTTACATCCATTAACCACCACAGCCTGCGTCCTATAATGAAGATAGAATTTAATCCAACGAAGAAGGTTACCATGAAAACCTATCCGGTCAAGTTTTTGCAAAAGTATGCGGTGATTAATTTTATCGAACGCCTTTTGAAAATCAGTATAGATAACATCAACTTGTTCAGAGGAATCTAGGACAGAATGAAAGTACTTATTATACAGAATTCAATTAGTAGTTGTAGATCTCTTTCCGCTGCGGAATTAATAAGTATTTAATGAATTCACAAATTACGTCATTCACAAGTGATTCAAATTAAAATAACACCTGTTGCATAAGTTTTGGGAAAAATATAGAAGGGCATTATTTTAAATTTAAGAGAACTTTATTAAGTAACCATAACATCTTAGACTTTAACACCTGGTTGCTATATTGCTGCTACGGGGCCTCTATCTTCAATAAGATGTAATTTTTGTCTTACATGTCGCATCAGGGTTTGGACGCTTTTTAAGTCTACTTCTCTAATTTTTTGAAGAATTCTTTGCTGCAATTGTTGTTCATTTTGGGCTTCCCAACCATTATCATACACCTTTCTTGCCAATAGGGCCCAAAAATTTTCAATTGGCCTTGCCTGAGGGACATTTGGAGGGTTATCATTTCTGGGGACACATGACACATGGTGGGCTTCTAACCGGTTTAGCGTCTCTGGCATAATGCGATGTTGCAAGATCAAGCCAAAACATGTAATCTTCATTAGCATGATGCTGATTAATAAAAATAATCAATTTTGATAGGAAATTTCGGATCTATACTGCCTGGCCTCTTACATGGCCTAGATGGGGCCTAGATATGCTCGCCTCAGAAATGGCGCACCACACCAAAATTTTGTCAGAAAATTTTGCTTTCTTTTTGTATCTTACGTTAATGGGAGTGTCTTCAATATTATCCATATAGAAGCCTGCATTTCCAGGAAGTTCTGCACGGTCAAAGACAAAATATTTCTCGTCGTCCATGATTATGATCCGGTTGTGGGCGAAATGACGACGTCTCAAAGCTCGGCAACAACCAAGGATTCTGGCCAATCGTGCGGGAGTATACTTGGGACATTTCTTGCGTTTTCTGTATTTTAGGCCTGTCCTTGCAATGTAACGAAAAATTGTAGCATTTGAAACGCGGAAACGACGGGAAAGCTTGCGGGTAGACACTCCAATGGAACGTTTGACTAGTCTGTTGACTTGAACTTTAGTTAACGCACGTGGACGGCCTGTTTTTGCTAGGTTTATACATGGAATTCCCTCTTCGCATTCCCGAATTGTCCGATGTATGGTACTTTTTGAAATATTTTGTCCGCGAAACAAGTTTACTATATCTCGCTTAGGCACCTGTCCAACCAGGTTGCAAATCTAGCTTATACGCCATTTCTCAAATGACAAACGAAAATGTGAAACGTTAAACAAATTGGCATAACTCCTAGCAACATGTTTCGCCATAGTTAACTAGTTGTATTGGTTTTGCTATGTCACAGATATCATTTAAAATTTTTCCCAAAACTTATGTAACAGGTGTTATTGACAGTTTAGAAATTGGTAATTAATAACGTCTGCAACAGGTCCTTCTTTGTGTAGGGGGGGGGGGGGTAGTAAGCATTTTTCCATACACTCGGAAAAGTACATTCTTGAAGTGACTTGTTAAACAAAATTAAAAGTGGAAGTGATAAGCTGTCAGCACAAGATTTTATAAAATAAGGAGGAAGATTATCTGGACCGGCCCCCTTGTACACATTGAGTTTAGAAATCTTATTTATAATAGACGATAGATTTAATTATCCAATGACAATGTTATAGGTAAGAAGTGATCCAATGAAAAATGAATTAGAGTTGGCAATGCAACTAAACACGCATTGTGCATTTAATTCATCGAACGTTCGTTCAGTCACTTTGACGTTTCTACAAAGCAAGAAAATCGTTTTATTTTTAAAAAATTAAGGTAGATGCGTATAATGACCACTACCTGCTGCATCAAGATACTTTTGAACTCTATGAATAACTGCGTGAGTAACATGAAACATTTCCGGCGTGTTATTTATAACACAATTGTATGACAATTAGTATTAATATGACGTTATCCAAGACATGCATTTAAATTTCAACGCCTACCCTAATTCATTTTCATATTGATCGCTTGTTAGAATTACCTTCCAGTGGTACAAGGCAGACGAGATTTAAACATGAATTTTTCATCCAAAACGTAATTTGTTTAATGTTTTATATTCTGCAAATGTATGACAATGTTTCTAATTTTTTCATTTGAATTTTTCTGTCTCCGTATATTTATGCGTCTAATTTGTATTGTACTTTTAATTGAATGTAATTTAGGGTCGAGATATCCATCTTCCATTAAAGTTATTGAACGACCAACTTGATTTTCCTGAAATGTTGATTGATTTTTTAATAGTTTCCATGGTAGTTATTCGTCTAATAACTATTAGCCTTTTTATTACGTCCTTAGACCTTATTTATTCACTTTCAAGTAACTTTAAATTTCAGTTTATTCCCATAGTATCAATTATTTGTACAATTGTTACTATGACAATAAACCAGAAGATAAAGTTAATTGAAAGTGAATAAACCGGCCCTTAATATAATAAAATAAATAAATTATTATTTCATCAAAAGAAACAATTAATTAATACCAATGAGCGCAATTTTAGAAACATTTTATATATTATTAAAAAAAACCTGAAGAATATCAAGAATGATACTTCAGTGTCTTTTCTGCAAGTTTTCTTTTAATCCATGACCGGTTTCGTCTAGATTTTAGATATTTTCAAGTGGTACCAAAAAAAGGAAAATAATAAAGCAACATACAACTAGACATAACAAAAAGGAAATAATTTAATTTAACTTAGTTTTAACTTAAAATATAAATGTATAAATTCTTAAATAATACGTAATAAAATAATAGGAATAAGATAGGGTGATTCTTAAAAAAACACCGACAAATGAAATATTGTGTCCCAAACGACGATACCTCCATGGCAAACGAGTAGTAGCCAATGAACGAAATAAATACAATTATTAAAGTGTATTTGAATTTTATTGAAATTTCACGAATGGAAAAGCAGATGCCAAATTAAAAAACAAATGACAAGCGACCGACAAAAAAAAAACTACGCCATACTGCGCGACTAGTCGCTCGGTGGCCTGTTTGCATTTACGCGCTATCTATGCGTAAGTCTCGTTTGTCATCGGGATTGCGATGAAGTTCTCGACCTACTCTTCTGCTGATGAGGCCCCAATTAGGGCTGAAATAGATATACAGAGGATGCTCGGGGCCCCATTGCAATCCACCCAACTTGCAGCCAAATTTTTCAAAAAAAAAAAACTAATAGGAAAGGCAAATGGTAAAGATGGAATAAAAAAATTAATTAAAATCTAATTGTAATCTATTAACGAAACTAAACAAAAAGAACTAACAGTGAAAGTGAAACCGAAAAACAAAATGACGATCGATTAGCAAGGAATATTGAAAGAAATAATCAAATAAAAATTGATAAACGTTTTTTAGACTTAATCGAAACTGAAAACTTAATTGAGGTAAAAAATTATTAGTAAATGACAGTTAGGAAAACAGAAGACAACCCGATCATCAAAAAAAGACAAAAAAAAGTTAAAACCACGGAGGCAAAATAAAAAATGAGAAACGCCGGTAACTCTAGGACTTAATTAATGTACAGAAAACGGTTAAAATTTGTCGGACGGTGAAAATGATCGAAAATCGATAAAAAGAAACAAAAATGATCAAAAATCGATAAAAAAAAAAGAGGAACCTGAAAGGAAGACAATTGGTACGCACGAAGTAATGCTGACATACTGAAGGTATTAATTGCAATTCTAAAGACTTCACAAACAATTGAACTAATAGGCGGTCATCAGAAAGTAAGAACGAAAAACAATTGACAGTCGATTAGTAAAAACAATGAAGAAAAAAGAATTGAGGGCAGGGCGCATGGGTAAAGATCAAATAAAATTGATTATCGTTTTTAATTTAAGCATCTAATCGAAACAAAAAAAAAACAATACTTAAGAGGGGAGGGGAGAGAGGAAAAATAGGGAAATTAAGTAATCGTGGAGAAACAAAAGACGATCGATCAACGACAGAAAAATTACATAATATAAAAAAGTTGAATTGCTGCAAAGGCGAAATAAGAAATGAGAAACGTCGGTTGGTTTAGGATTTGATTTGTCGAAAAAGCAGAAACTAATAAACAGACAACGAAAAGAAAAAAAAACAAACGACAATCGACGAAAAAAAAAAGAAAACTGAAAGGAAGGGCAACTGTTACACACGAAACAAAGAAAAAACAGAAGCAGTTGAAATTTTTAATATATTAATAAACTGCAATCGCTGAGATTCGATTGAAACTAACAATTGAAGTCGTCAGAAAGTAAGGGCGAAAAACAAATTACAGTCGATTAGCTAAAAAAAAAAAATACCAAAGAAATGTGGGGGAATCAACAAAGAAGAAATAAAATCGAGGAGAGTCGTCTTCAGCCTTGATTGACACAAACAAAAACAGTTGGGTGGTAAAGAAATTAGAAAATAAAACACAGAAAAACACAAGACAATCGACCAACAAAAAGAAATCGCAAAAAAAAACAAAAGCGAAAGGAAAGAGAAAATAAAAAGACTGAAAAATTTGCTTAAGTGAAATAGAAAATTTCTTTCTTTAATTTGTTTAAAAAAATTATTAGAATTTGTAAAAACTATTACATTACGGTAATTAGGAATAAAAAAATGAGAAACGTCGGTAACTCTAATACTTAATTAATGTACAGAAAACGGTTAAAATTTCTCGGACGATGAAAAAGATCGAAAATCGATAAAAAAAAACAAAAATGATCAAAAATCGATACAAAAAAAAAAAGGAAACGAAAAGAAGACTATTGATATGCACGAACTAAGAAAAAAAAAAGAAAAACGGAAGCCAGTGAAATACTGAAGGTATTAATTGCAATTCTAAAGACTTCACAAACAATTGAACTAATAGGAGGTCATTAGAAAGTAAGAACGAAAAACAAATGAAAGTCGATTAGTAAAAACTACGAAGAAAAAATGAACTGAGGGCCACGGGTGCACATCAAATAAAATTGATTATCGTTTTTTTTTTATTTAAGCACACTTAATCGAAACAAAAAAAAAACAATACTTAAGAGGGGGGGAGAGGAAAAATAGGGAAATTAAGTAATCGTGGAAAAACAAAAGACGATCGGTCAACGACAGAAAAATTACAAAATATAAAAAAGTTGAACTGCTGCAAGGACGAAATGAGAAATGAGAAACGTCGGTTGCTTTAGGATTTGATTTGTCGATAAAGTAGAAACTAATAAACAGACAACGAAAAGGAGAGAAAAAAACAAACGACGATCGACGAAGAAAAAGAAAACTGAAAGGAAGGGCAGCTGTTACACACGAAACAAAAAAAAAACGGAAACAATTGAAATATTGAATATATTAATGAACTGCAATAGCTGAGCTTCGATTAAAACGAACAATTGAAGCCGTCAGAAAGTAAGGACGAAAAACAAATGACAGTCGATTAGCAAAAGAAAAAAAAAATACCAAAAAAATGTAGGGACAATCAGCAAAGAAGAAATAAAATTGAGGAGAGTTGCTTTAAGACTTGATTGACACAAACAAAAACAGTTGGGTGGCAAAGAAATTAGAAAACAAAACACAGAAAAACAAAAGACAATCGACCAACGAAAAGAAATTGAGGAAAAAAAAACAAAAGCGAGAGGAAAGAGGAAATAAAAAAAAATTGCTTAAGTGAAATACAAATTTTTTTTTAATTTGTTTAAAAAAATTATTAGAATTTGTAAAAAGTATTACATTACAATTGGGTCAATATCACTATGACAAGACAATTTAAAGAAAAATTTTTTTAGTGCAGTTTCTCGCGTTCTCAACTAAAGCCGTCGTCGGCAAAATTCTGAGCTCATAACAAAAAATGTTTTTAATTTAGATAGAATAACCAATTAAGTGTTAACATAAGTCAATTGATATAAACATTGACAATAAAAATATTTTTTTTTCAAATGGGAAGATCATTCAAATATATTTTATTAGAGCTTGTTTAGGTTTATTTTTAATTTAATTAAAAAAAAAACACTGATTTTTACTATTACACGTTTCTTAAATTTCAAAATTGATGTTAAACTGTAAATATTGCAACGTACTATTAAATGTAGCAGTTTCCTAGTGCTATCAACGGTAGCTGTTTATTTTTTTCCACTCTCTCAGAAATAACCGCTAATTACATAATAATTAATGTGAGCACGTACCTCAACACTGAAACAAAAAAACAAATGATTGATTTGCAAATAATAACTGGTAGCACTCAAACGAAACCGAGCACATGTAGTGAACAGCGTGAGTTGAACACCCGCAGAGTTGTAACGCATACAACTTCTACAATACGACTGAGCTTTCCGATCGGGTATTCCCACCCTTGGGTGTACACTAACTACCATCGGGTACATTGCGTTTTCCACAGGATGGTAGGAGCAGGATTTCTTTGCTACTCACCCATTAATTCATACTTCTATTGACTGTTACAGTGCCATACATACATATTTATTTCTATACAGGGTTATTCATATAAATTTAAATTAAATTTCATTTATGTACCGCCAAATAATATTCCGTACAAAAATAGAAATCAAAGATCATAGTTAAACTGGTAAAAAAATTACTTTCTCTAGTACTCGAAAAATAATTAATTAAATATTTTACCCAAGTACACGATACTTCACTGGTTAAGAAATGAATGAAAATGAAAATGAATGAAAAGTCATAAATGATTTATTGTTTTATGGCTGTTGCGGCGAGCAATCGGGCGAACTTGAGCTTCAACGGAATTCAATGTAACCAGCTGAAAGAAGGGCTTTAAAATATTTACGACAATATTGATAAAGACATGCAAATGCAAATCACCTGTAGCAAATTATTTAGTACAAATTTTATAAAATGAGGATAACAGAGGTTGGCAATTTGATCACCAAGTTTATTCCCACCAGCACTACAAACTTTGTTTCTCGTTAAGTTTGCCCGTTTGCGTCCGAAACAAATTATTTGTTTGTCTCAAATAGGCTGTTAGTTTTTGCAAAAATAAATAAATTTCACCCGCTTTTAAATAAGATTAATAAATGTGCAACAACAAACGGATGGCTTTACAATTATGGCCGCAGGTGTTTATAATTTGTGATTTTATGGTACCTATGCCCAATAGAAACTTCACCCCTAAGCATTGCTTAATGGCCCTGTTCATGTGAAGTTTAGTAGTTACGAGGGTGGGATGATAATTGGCTAGCCTCCGCTTAGATGGCACTCGTATCGAAAATATTTATAGATCATTATGAAGATCAACTCTTAAGTTGTCAGTAGTGATAATTTTATATTACTGAGTCAAGTAGTTTCTTGTTAGCAGCTATTGAAACAACACGTGTTTTGTGTTTTATTAGCAATGGAAAATATTGAGCATCGCGCTGTTATCAAATTCCTTTTTATGAAGGGTTTGAAAGGCTCAGAAATTTTTGATGAGATGAAAAATGTATTAGGAGAAAGTGCTCCATCATATGCAACCATAAAAAACTGGGTTGCTGAGTTTAAACGGGGCCGTACGAGCATCCAAGATGAACTCCGCTCTGGACGCCAAAAAAGTGTCACTACAACAGAAATGGTCGCCAAAATCCACCATATGGTAATGCAAGACAGACGACTAAAATTGAGTGAAATAGCCAATATTGTGTAGATTTCAAAAGAGCGGGTGTGCAATATTGTAACCAAAGAATTAGGCATGAAAAAGCTGTCTGCGCGTTGGGTGCCGCGTTTGCTTACACTTGAGCAAAAACATGTTCGAATGCAACTTTCACAAGAATCTCTGGATCGTTTTAAGAAAAATCCAACCGATTTTATGCGACGATTTGTTACCACCGATGAAATTTGGGTTCATTACTACACGCCTGAAACCAAACTGCAATGAAAGCAATGGACAGAACCTGGTTGCTCGGGTCCAAAGAAGGCAATGACAGTAAAATCAGCTGGCAAGGTTATGGCATCAGTATTCTGGGATGCAAAAGGGATTTTGATGATCGATTATCTTCCAAAGGGGCAAACAATAAATGGCGAATATTATGTTAACCTTTTGGACCAATTGCAACTAAAAATTCAACAAAAAAGGCCCGGTTTGGCGCATAAGAAAGTCATTTTTCATCAGGATAATGCAAGGCCTCACACCAGTGTCATTCCTATGGCCAAAATTCATGAATTAAAGTACGACTTGCTTCTACACCCACCCTACTCACCTGATCTGGCTCCATCTGACTTCCACCTATTCCCCAAGCTCAAAATTTTCCTTGGTGGACAGAGATTTTGCACGCACGAAGAGGTCAAGTGCGCTGTTGACTCCTATTTTGCAGACCTTGAAGAAACGACCTTCCGCGATGGGATCAAAGCTTTAGAGCATCGCTGGATGAAGTGCATTGAACGTTTAGGAGATTATGTTGAGAAATAAAAATGATTTTGAAAACGTAAAGCCCGTCTTTCATTCCCAGGCTAGCCAATTTTACATTGGCACTACGCAAAATGAATCGCTTTTCGATATCAGGAAAAACCGATATGGTTTTGTTATACGGCGAAGCATTAGGGAATGCACGTCGTGCTCGTCGTTTGTGGATTGAAAAATTTCCTTTATGACAAGTGCCGCATAGGAGCACTTTTGTTTCGGTAGTGCAGCATTTACATGATCACGGACATTTTCGTCCTGCAAATGGTCGTGGCCCTAAGACAACTCCACGAGTGTTGATGCTGAGATAAATATTTGAAATATTGTCGACGAAGAACCCAGCGTCAGTACTAGAAGATTGGCATGCAGGGATGGTGTTTCCCAATCGACGGCTTGGAGAATTCTCCGTCAACAGGGACTGCATCCATACCGTGTACAAAAAATACAAACATAACAGCTGAGAGATGCAAATCATCGTGTTAGGTTTTGTCAGTGGATATTAAATAAAGTTAACCGAAACAACGAATTTTTAAACGTGGTATTATTCACCGATGAAGCTCATTTTACTCGGGATGGTGTCCGAAACTCTCATTCACACACATATGGAGTGACGAAAATCCACACGTTACAGCGGAATTCCATCATCAGCAGCAATTTTCGACAAATGTTTAGACTGGTATTATCGCTAATTGTTTGCTGCAGCTTTTGAATGCCATAAATTATTTAGAATTTTTAAATGACCTTGAGCTACTATTACGAGCCCTAACAACTTAATGTTTGGACGGCCAGAACGGTTTCGTTACGTAATTATCAAAATATTCGCGTATTTGTTAGATTTCTTTTTGTAATAAATTAAAAAACTATGTGTATTTTTACACATTTATTACATATTTTGAACAATTTTTCGCTTAAACTTCCGCTAGAACAAGACATAAATGTCATATTTACCAGAAACTATTGACAACTAAATGTTTGAACGCAATAAGTATTATTGCATTCTAACTGAGTCAGCTTTGAAAACAGTAGAATATGAGTTGTCAAATAATGTCAATAGTGCATATGATTGAACACAAAATGCATTAAATGTTTATAAACATGGCTAAAGCGTATCATACAGTACAGATCTCCGTGAAAGAATAGTGCAGCAATATTTACGTTTGAAAAAAATAAGTCACATAATGAATCTAGTGTGACATATATCATAAAAGCATTTCGAGAGAAGGGAAGTACCAAAAATCGCGGAAAGAGCAATGGGCGTCCAAAACTTATGTCGGACAGGATAATGAGAAGTCTTGCTAACATTTGCAAAGCGCAGAAACGAGCGACAGCACTGTACGGAGTAACTGACGTAAAAGTATCCAGAGAGTGTTGCCGACAGGGGATACACAAGTCTGGCTTGAAATTTTACAAAGTAAGTACTTATTTAAAAGAGTTGTCTTGAATCTGAATTGCTTCTAAACTTAACAATTTATGTAGGCAAAGGAGAAACCTCTCTTAACTGCAACCCAAAAATGCCAACGACTGATCTGGGCCAAATCTAAACAATCCTGGACCGGTCCAAAATTGTATTTAGTGATAAAGCAAGGTTTGATGTTTGCGTGGGAGACCTAAGGAAAAGAATAATCGGAACAAAATCGGAGGCGTTTCACAAAGATTGCCTAAAACGAACTGTCAAGTTCCCAAAAGGAGTAATGGTGTGGGATTATGTATCGGTCAAGGGTGTGGATAAAATGCAGTTTGTAGATGGGATTATAAATGCTGTGAAATACCAAGAGATACTGCAAAATAACTTGAGACCAGTTGAAAAATGCGAATCCGAACACAGATTTTATCTTTCAGCAGGACGGGGCATCTTCTCACACGACGAAAACGACTAAGAATTGGTTTGGGGAACATGACATCTTCGTGCTTTCGTGGCCCTCCAATAATCCAGATTTAAATATAATCGAAAACGTGTGGCATGAAATGAAAAAAACAAATGAGGAATAATCTTCAAAGAACTTTGCCTGCTCTGAAGGAGAGAATCTTGCAAATTTGGGCGAATATTCCAGTGGAATATTTCCAAAAATTGGTGGCTTCAATGCCAGATAGAATTAAGGCAGTGATATGTCTTGTTCTAGTAGAAGTTGAGGCGAAAATTTGTTCAAAATATGTAATAAGCGTTTCAAAATACATGCGGTTTCTTCTTAATTTGTTACAAAAATAAATCTAACAGATCCATGGATAATTTGATAATTGAATAACGAAACAATTCTGGCCGTCCAAACATTAAGTTGTTAGGGCTCGTAGATGATGTACGACGCGATATGTGGTTTTTAGACTATGGAGCATCCCCTCATGCAGTTCGTGTTGCGAGAGAGTGGTTAAACACTAATTACAATAATAGGTGGATTGAACGCTATGGTCCAGTACTTTGACCCTCGCGTTCTCCAGACTTAACTCCCTGTGATTATTTTTGTGGAGGTGGATGAAACAGCTTGTCTATTTTACCCCAGTGCATACTATACAGGAGTTGCATGAATGCATCGAAAATACACCTGATGTTTTCGAACGTGTAAGGAAAAGCTTGAGAAAACGGGCTATAGCCTTGCATTGATAACGATGGTCTTCAGTTTGAGCAACTAGTTCGACAGGTAAAACCGGAATTTTAAAATTATTTACCACAATTATTTTTTATTTATTTCATAGTACGACGATCACAATTTAAAGCATAAAACATCCACCATTAGGTGAGCGTAATCCAGGGTAGTTCATACTTTATATTGTTACGGGGGTACTGTCTTTTGTGGAAACTGATTTTAGTCGAATATGATTTAAATGCCCCAGCGGAGTGACGTTATTAGGCCATCGTCTTCGTGCTAATAAATTAATAAAACTCGGATGAATTTAAAAATTTGAGGCGGGTCATTACAGCGGCGTTCCCTCTATTAAATAAGTTTCACGGTTAACTTTTATATTTTTATTGCTCTGGGTAATAAACGCAATAAAACGCACGAAAACACGGTATCATAAAACTTACGATTGCGACGAACTCCATACACATTGGCGCAACGTGCTTCTTGGGGTCATTTTTAATTAATTATAAATTTTCGCAAAGAAATTTTTTAAACGTTTTTCTCATAACGTATGACTTAATTTCTTTCACAGGTTTTTTTTGCGATTTATACAAAAATCAATCCGTATTTACCTCTTAATTCCACACGCTTAATACTAAACTATAAAACCGTTTAATATTGAAACACAAGGAAACATTTCCGCGGAATTGATAAAGCAATTAATTTGAAGGCTGTTATGGATAAAGCAATTAATTTGAAGGCTGTTATGGACCAACTGGGCAAGGCTTGAAGGTGAAGACTTAATGCCTCTTGCTGCATTAGCAAAAATTTCAAAGGAAAGAGTCTTCATTTAATAAAATTACTGATTTGGTAAGGGAACTACAGAATATTTTAACTGATGAAGAAATCTGGGAATGGGCGATAAAAAAGGAAGAGACATTTCGCAGAATATACAGAATTTAGAAGAACACGAAATACACGTTGAAGAAAAGAAGGTATGAACATCCAGGATAATAGGAGGCCCATCACCAAATTGAAGTCTCCAAAAAAATGGAGACGGATATTATTTCTTCTGTCATGCATCTTTACAAAAGCAAACTTAATTTAATGAGCATAAATGCGCTTAATAATAAGTTATTTCCTGCGGTATTTAATCACACAAATTATGGGAGTTTTTTTTTTAAACAATTTGTTTTAGAGAGATAAGTAAATAAACGATCCAGCATTAGTTAAAAGCGGTTCATTAGCATGACGTTAAATGCTGTTATTAATGAAAATTAATTAAAATTGTGTAACTGGCAGTATAGAAAGTGATAGGAAAGAGTTTATACATGTATTTCGGCCTTATTGGGCTTCATCAGAACTCTGTACCTTAAAAAATTTTGGTTTATTGAAAAATTTAGAAAAACTTACCCCTTTTACTAGAGAATGCAATCGCTTCCTTGTACAATTTGCAAAAGAATTTCATATTTTTATCATTAATTCCTGTTCTTGTGTTTTGGGATTTTAGAAATTCAAAAAAGGGGTAAGTTTTTCTAAATTTTTCAATAAACCAAAATTTTTTAAGGTACAGAGTTCTGATGAAGCCCAATAAGGCCGAAATACATGTATAAACTCTTTCCTATCACTTTCTATACTGCCAGTTACACAATTTTAATTAATTTTCATAATTTTCATCTGGCAAGAAAACTTGATTTTATAATTGTCAATTTGTTGTCTTAGTAACATCAAACAAATATTTAAAAAATGTCACTTTTGTGGTTTTACTAGAGAATGCAATCGCTTCCTTGTACAATTTGCAAAAGAATTTCATATTTTTATCATTAATTCCTGTTCTTGTGTTTTGGGATTTTAGAAATTCAAAAAAGGGGTAAGTTTTTCTAAATTTTTCAATAAACCAAAATTTTTTAAGGTACAGAGTTCTGATGAAGCCCAATAAGGCCGAAATACATGTATAAACTCTTTCCTATCACTTTCTATACTGCCAGTTACACAATTTTAATTAATTTTCATAATTTTCATCTGGCAAGAAAACTTGATTTTATAGCTGTTATTAATGTTTATCTTTGCTAAAACATATAATTTTAATTAAGAATGAAAATGAATCAATGAAAATAATCACTTGTTCTTAGAAATAATCAGATTAATATACATATTTAGATATTTATTAACTTCAGCATTTTGTTACAATTTTTGACAATTATTGCAATGCCTCTAGCATATTTTTTTTTCAACTGAAACAATATTTCAATTTGTAGTCTTTTTATTTCTCCATTTTAGGATCGTAACCCTTTTAAAATACAACTACAAGTGCTCAATATATTTCTCTATTTGAAATACGTTCGACTTTTCTCTGATGAACAAAATTCATCTACTTCTCGCGATTCTTCCATAATTCCTTGGCCGAGTTCCAGTTTTTGCTTTCCATCGAACTATTCCACGTTTGCCTTGGTTTTCCTCTTCTGTTCTTTCCCATCCACTTCGCTTCCCATACTTTCTTAGCACAATCTCATTCAAATCAGATGTCGTTTCCTTTCTTGTATCTTCGTTCCTTCTCTTCTCTATTCTTTTTACTTCTACAACTCTACTAAGTTTGTAATTTATTATATTGTATTTCTGTTAAAATTCGTGCTTCCAATAATGTTCTGCGCGGAAGGATTGTGCGTGTACTTCCAACAATAAACTACAGAGAAGGCTTTGGGTGTGCTTTCGATAATAAGCCGTACGGAAGGGTTGTATGAGTTGCTCCTGATATAATTGGTTGCATGGAAGGCTTTGGTGAATGTTCCCAACAAGAGGCTGCACAGGATCACAGTATGCACAATATAATCCACGTTTGCCTTGATTTCCTGTTCCGTTCTTTCTTATCCACTTCGCTTCCCATACTTTCTTAGCACTCTCTCATTCTAATCAGATGTCGTTTTCTTTCTTGTACCTTCGTTCCTTCTCCTCTATATTTTTTTACTTCTACGACTCTGCTAGGCTTGTAATTAATTAATTTGTGCTTCCGACAATATTCAGAGCGGAAGGATTGTATGTGTACTTCCGACAATAAACTGCACAGAAGGTTTTGAATGTGCTTTCGACAATAAGCTGTTTGCCTTGATTTTCCTCTTCTGTTCTTTCCCATCCACTTCGCTTCCCATACGTTCTTAGCAAAATCTCATTCTAATCAGATGTCGTTTCCTTTCTTGTATCTTTGTTCCGTCTCTTCTCTATTCTTTTTACTTTTATGACTCTATTAGGTTTGTAAAATTCGTGCTTCCGCCAATGTTCTGCACGGAAGGGTTGCGTGTGTACTTCCGATAATAAGCTGCACAGAATGCTTTAAATGTGCTTTCGACAATAAGCTGCACGGAAGGGTTGTATGAGTTGCTCCTGTTGCACGGGAGGTTTTGGTGAGTGTTCCCGACAATAGATTGCACAGGATTACAGTATACATACACAATCAATAGGGATTTCATTACTACAGTTTTTGAGTGCGCATGTCTGAAAACTGGCGAACCTTTCACAAATGGTCGTGGGTGGCGCAATAGTCAATTCATCCACTGTCTTTAAAAGGGCGTTTCTTAATTCAGCGTTTTGTGATGGATGCAGACAGTGATGAAAAGGATTTTATTGGTAGTATCTACCTGGTAAACGAATCTTACAACCCTTCTATAGCTTGTAACGAGAACCTCATAACTCCAATATTGTTTAACTTGAATTGGGGAAAAAACTCCTAACTCCATTATAATAACAAAGTTAGCACAAAACTAAATACATTAAAAAAATCGGTAAAGTAACGTATTATATACATGGTGTTCTTCAACTTGATGAAAAAGAATTAATGGCGTATGTGGTACGAGATATTCTCACGAATGCATCAAAGTTAAAAGGAAAAAAAATAAAAAAATTCATACCGACATCCGGCAATTCTCTGTGAAATGTTTAGAACCGCTGGACGCAAGGGACGATGACCTTCACTCACAATAAGTGTTCGAAGTTCCCCCCTGCACGAGACGTAAACATACGTAGGGATTCACATGCATTACGGAATTGGTTCTGTTTTCGAATATTTTCCACTGCATACGTTGAGTTCGTTTATTGTATTTACTTCTTCGGCGTACACTAGATTTTTTAAATGTCCCCACAGATAAAAATCTAATGGATTAACGTCTAATATTTTCTAATATTTAAATTTACATCCTCTAGGAGTTCCGGCAAATTAGTTTGCAAGAAACGTAAATACACCATTTCGTCCAAGCGATTAGGTAAAACAAATAGATCGATTAAAGTACCGTTTAATATACAGATTGACCGAAAAGCGTTGTTGAAAACTGCGGCGCCGCTTTGCACGAGGATTTTTTTCTGCCCACACTGCATCCCTTGTAAACACTGATTCGTCGTAACGCTGTGCATACAAACGTCTTGCAGCCAACGCATTTTGACCACATTCGCCGTAAATTAAAATCATGTCCACAAGAACAGTTTTGAAAAATTCGGTCAGGTTTTCAACGCGACAAAGTACAGCTGACAACTGACCCACCTAAACAGCCGATGCTGACATCAGCAAATTTCTCCGAGTACGTAATTACGTCATAAAAATAAACCAGGGACTATCAAACTGTTTCATCGTTCGCCAAAAACATTTATTATCTCTAATATTTATTAATCAATTGTTATACAAAAACTGCTTCATTCTATCACTTTTATAGTAAACTTTCATGGTTTTATTTTTTGTATGAAGTTAAGAAACACCCAGTATATGTACTCGTAAAACCATTCAAATATACAAAAGCATTTGCCGAATTAAACCGTGACAGTTTTCTTGATTCCTGAAAAAATTGTTACCTTGGAATTACGAGGTTTGCTAATTAATTGCAAAACTCACTGTCTCTCTAATTTCGATTCGAATCTAGAGCTCAGGATTCATTGTCAATTGAATTACAAATCCTGTTCCTGTTAACAGCACGCACAGACTTACGAGGCTTCTTCACACGATTGTAAAACTAAACGGCGCCTACCACTTTAAGTTCACAGAATTCGCAACAGTAATGAATGACAAACATTTTAATTAAACGGAATTCCTGTGATTTTTGTTGAAATAACGCGAACTATCAGGGACGGAACAGCCATAAAAGTAATCGGGTGACACCGGTACTCCGAATTTTTTTAAACTTAAGAGACAAGAGTTTAGACAGACAGTTCGCCTTTGAATATTTTATCATTATTTTTATTGGTACTCCCAAAAATAAATAAATTCTCTGTAAAAAGTGAAAGGAAGTCCTCGACATTAGGTCTGTTTGTTATCCTGCACTGGTGTACACCTTTTTTTTGCAACCTTTCAATTATCAATATTGCATTACATCGGACTAGCGAATAAAGCTGTTGAATTTTTTAAAAACTACCTAACTAATAGAAGTCAAGTAGTTGCTCTGGGAGGGGAAATCTCAAATCTACTACCAATAACTAAAGGAGTACTACAGGGAAGTGTGAAAGGCCCTTTTCTGTTTTTTTTTTCGATAACATCGACTGTGATTACCATCAATTTCGATAACATCGACTGCAATTACCATTATCTACTTAACTAATAGAAGTCAAGTAGTTGCTCTGGAAGGGGAAATCTCAAATCTACTGCCAATAACTAAAGGAGTACCGCAGGGAAGTGTGAATGGCCCTTTTCTGTTCTTTTTTCAATAACATCGACTGTGATTACCATCAATTTCGATAACATCGACTGCAATTATCATCATCTACTTAACTAATAGAAGTCAAGTAGTTGCTTTGGAAGGGGAAATCTCAAATCTACTGCCAATAACTAAAGGAGTATCGCAGGAAAGTTTGAATGGCCCTTTTCTGTTCTTTTTTCGATAACATCGACTGTGATTACCATCAATTTGCGGATGATATTCAATTGTACGTGCTTTTTAACCCGTCTGACTTACATGTGGTTGTAAATATAATAAATAACGACTTGGCCAAAATCGCGGAAGTGTAAGAACAACATGGCTTCTAGTTAAATTCCAGGAAGACGTCTGCCTTATTATTTTGTTCAGAAATTAAGAGACTTCGTGCTGGTTGAATTTTTGATCGACAGCTGTTGATTTGGAGGGTGAATTCCCTCTTTGTTGGATTTTGGCATTTTTCATCGTGCCTTGCCTGTTATAATCTTCACAAAAATTTACGTGTCCTCCCTCAGACGATGGTCTCTTTCTAGATGTTGTAGTTGAACACAGTGCATCCATTTTAAAACTATTGTCTGCCGAAAATTAACCTCTGTTGGTTTAGAAAAATCCCTTCTTTAATTAGAATTTTGATCAACAGCTGTTAATTTGGGGGAATTCCCTCTTTGGTGAATTTTGGCATTTTCCATCGTGCCTGGCTTATTAGAATCTTCACAAAGATTTACGTGTCACCTCTCAAACGATGGTCTCTTTCTAGATGTTGTAGTTGAACACAGTACACCCATTTTGAAACTACTTTCCGACGAAGATCAACCTTCGTTGGCTTAGGAAAATCCCTTCTTTAATTGGATTTTTGATCAACAGCTGTTGATTTGGGGGAATTTCCTCTTTGTTGGATTTTGGCACTTTTCATCGTGCCTTGCCTGTTAGAATCTTCACAAAGATTTACGTATCACCTCTCAGATGATAGTCTCTTTCTAGATGTTGTAGTTGAACACAGTGCACACATTTTGAAACTATTTTCCGTTGAAGATTAACCTCTTTTGGTTTAGGAAAATTCCTTCTTTGATTGGATTTTTGATCGTCAGCTGTTGATTTGGGGGGTGAATTCCCTCTTTGTTGGATTTTGGCATTTTTCATCGTGCCTTGCCTGTTAGAATCTTCACGAGGACTTACGCATCACCTCTCAGACGATGGTCTCTTTCTAGATGTTGTGGTTGAACACAGTACACTCATTTTGAAACTATTTTCCGATGAAGATCAACCTCTATTGTTTTACGATTGGATGTTTGCTTTCCCTTTTCAATTTTCTATTTTAAAAATAAGCTACTGAGTGATAAGTACTAATGCGTTTTAATCATACTGAGATTATTTACTTCCATATTCTAGTTATAATAAAAACAATACTGTTATGATAGTACATTTTTCTTGTGTGTTGTGCAACACTTGACAGTTATTGTTTGAAATCTCCCATAAGTACATCTCGGTTTTTATTGTTTCAAAATCGAAAATATTTTATTTGCCATTACGACATAAACTGCCATAACGCCCATAAATTGTCAAGAATATATTCGTGGGAGAGCCAGTGTTTTACGTGAACATAAACTCGTATAACATTTAAGCCAACTTTTATGTAGAAATTTACATTTTAAAGCCAGCCAACTACCGTGGGCTTCGCGCATAATTTAAAATTTGATGACAAAACGCGATGATTTGATGCCGTGAATTATAGTTTAGAAATTTTTCCATACGTATAAATTAACGTAACTGTTCTAAAAGAACTAGTGTGTCATTTGTAGTTTTTAATGTTATGGTTACGCTTCTAATATCTTCAGTATTTATAGGTAATTTTCTCGTTGAGTTATTTTACGACATCAATTCTATTAAATAAATTTTAGTAAAAGCGGTCTTATGACGGGCAACACAAAAATAATGAATGGTTTTTATTTATCTAAAAATAATTTGTAATAGTAAAACAACTACGTAAATACAAGTACCTTTGTTATAAAACAAAATTAACTTTACGTAGTTAAAAACCGTGAAATTTATTTTAACGTCGTATTTCACCTAACATTTCTGAATGCTCGTTCTTGTTTAGGCTTCATTGAATATAACAGCAGGAGCGAAGACAATGTGGCGATTGTGTGCATTCGCTGCTGCGTAAAAGTTTTATATGTTTTGGTGTTCTTCTTCTCGAAAGACGCTTTTTTTATTTATCTATTGTCAAACACAATAAACATACCTATGTATGTGATAAGCAAGGAGAAGTTACATGCTTTGGAAATGACGAAATATTTCAATTAAAGGCCGTGCGTGTTCAAGGAGGTATTCGTTCGAGGAAAATGTTTACATGACATTGTAATGACACTTCTAAATGCTAACCAACGCAAATGTATAATTCATAATTCAAAAAGGAAAAAAAAATATTTCGTATGTATTGCAACACTACATACATATATTGGTGTTTTAAATTACTCAATTGTTCGTATTTTATTGACTGTGTCGTCATTTTGTGTTTCAACAAACACTCATCTTCTATTGAACAGAGAAAAAAAAAATACTTCGCGCAATCACTTTAAACTACTAAAATTAATTGGTTAAGTTAGTTTGATGAAGCAAATAATTAAGGTTAATTAAAAATTATATAAATAATTAATTAACTTGTTTTGTAACGCTGATGAGTTTTCCTTTGACAATGTGTGTAACATAAAAGCGATAAATTTTGTTTATAAATTACAAAATACTTTTAAATTGTGCAATAAAAGTCACCAGATTTTTCTGTAAAGAAACTTTCTGATAATCAAGTTACTTGCTTACTGTTTTCTAGGATCAAAGTGTGCGTCAATTTATAAATATTAATAAAAACAATTTCTTTTTTTTTAATAATTCCTCCGCATCTGTTATATTATTTTATTAATCGATGTATTGCGTGAAACCTTTAAAACAAAGTGTCTTTAATTATTTTATTTTATATCGTATTAATACAGGGTGAGGCATGGTTTTATATTTTTTAATATTTTTTATCATTAAAAGCAGAAGAAAAGATTAAAAAATTAAAATTTCGAGGAACGAGGTTGCCAAAGGTCAAGGTCACTCCAACGCAAAGTAAATAAAATTGGAAAAAATGAAAATTTCAAAAAACGTCGCCAAGAAAGGTTAAAGGTCAAGGTCAAGGTCAACCAATCCAAGGCAAAGAAATTAGGGAAAAGTCTTTAATAAATTAAAATTTCAAGAGACGAGGTTTGGAAAAGGCTAAAGCTCATCCTAACCCAGGGAAAAAAAGTAAGAAAAAAATCTTTAAAAATTTAATTTCAAGAAGCGAGTTTCAAATACGTTAATGGTCAAGGTCAACCCAACCCAAGGCTAAAAAAAATAGGGGATAGAACTGCAAAAACTTATAGAATTATAGAATCTCAAGATACGAGGTTTATAGGCTTAAAGGTCAATGTCAACACAACCTAAGGCAAAAAATAAAAAGAAATAAAAATTTCAAGGGACGAGATTCGGAAAGGTTAAAGGTCAAGATCAACTCAAAGCAGCGAAGAAAATTGGAAAAAAGCTTTTCTCTTTTATAAATCCTTTAAAAAAGAAACAAAAATAGATTACTATTTGCATCACATTTCTTTTTATTATCTTTAAATCACAATTGTACCAAAAGAACGCAAAAATAAACAAAAGACGATCAACAAATTCTTTAAAAACGATCGCCGTTTCTTCAACGAAAGGCAAAAAAAAATAGAAAACCAAAGATTTACTTCAATTCTTCATTAAAAAGATAAACAGAAGGACAAAAACGTAACAAAAGACAATCGCTTTCGCACCAAATTTCGTCTCCATTAAAAGGGCGTAGAACATAAGACGATCGAATGTGTCGATAAGTTTTCTCGTTCGCAGAAAGAAAGGGAAACAAAGCAGAAAGAAAGGGAAACAAAAAAAAGACGTCGTTAAGAAAGTTTAAAGGTCAAGGTCAACCAATTCAAGGCAAAGAAATTAGGAAAAATCTTTAAAAAAATTAAATCTCAAGAGGCAAGGTTCCGAAAGGTTGAAGGTTATCCTAACCCAGGAAAAGGAATAAAGAAAAAATCTTTAAAAAATTAAATTTCAAGAAGCGAGTTTCAAATACGTTAAAGATCAAGGTCAACCCAACCCAAGGCCAAAAATACGGGAAAAAATAAGAAGAATTTAAAATTTCAAGAGACGAGATTTGGAAGGGTTAAAGGTCAAGATCGACTGAACGCAGGGATGAAAATTGGAAAAAAGCTTTTCTCTTTTATAACTTCTAAAAAAAAACAAAAATAGATTAGTATTTGTATTATATTTCTTTTTATTATCTTTCAATCACAACCGTACCAAAAGAACGCAAAAATAAACAAAAGACGATCAACAAATTCTTTAAAAACGACCGCCATTTCTTCATCGAAGGGCAAAAAAATATAGAAAACCAAAGATTTACTTCAATTCTTCATTAAAAAGCTAAATAGAAGGACAAAAATGTAACAAAAGGCAATCGCTTTCGCACCGAATTTCGCCTCCATTAAAAGGGCGAGGAACATAAGACGATCGAATGTGTCGATAAGTTTTCTCGTCGCAGATAGAAAGGGAAACAAAAGAGCGTTTCGATCGCATGGAGCCAAGATGGCCGCCATTTCTGGTACTCTATAAATATTTCATATGTCATCATCATCATCATTTCTTCGCCAAAAGCAGAAACAAAAGACCATCAACAATACCCTTTAAAAACGATCGCCGTTTCTTCATCGAAAGGCAAAGAAAAAATAGAAAACCAAAGATTTACTTCAATTCTTCATTAAGAAGATAAATAGAAGGATAAAAATGTAACAAAAGACGATCGCTTTCGCACCGATCCTCGTCTTTCTCTTCTGAGTATTCTTTTCTTCCCTCATTTGTTGTGCTGTCCGTTTTGTTTGTACTGAGGGGTTCTTGGAAATATTCTCTCCACCTTTCCACAATTTCTTTTCCTTCGGTTAAAATTGTATTGCGTTTTGATTTTATTTGTCGTAGTTTTTGTTGTTTTCCTTTTTTTAGACTCTTTAATACTCGGTAAAATAATTTCTGGTTTCCTTTACTGGAAGAATTTGGTAGAAAAATGGAGGACATGTTCTTTCCTTAGCTTCCCGTACCAATTCCTTTACTTTTGTACGCTGATGCTTGTTTTCTGTATAATTTGGTTCCGTTTTATTTCCTAGATATTGTAAGAACCTGATCAATACGTGATTTATATTTTGTCAAAACGGTTCTTAACCAGAACACGAGATTTCTCAAATAGAAATAAAAATTAAAAGAGATTGAAAGTCTCAGATTCTGACTTCTCTGAACTCCCTTTCTAAACTTTACCGCCCTTTTAACCAAAACTTTTCCAAACCAAATCGAGACGCAAGAAGCGACTCCTTTGTTAGTAGCGTTTCCAGTTTTAGCCAAAAATTAGCCAGCAATCGTTCTTCCCGCTCTCTTTGGACTTGGTTTGAATTTTGGCCCTTTTTACCCTCAGACTTACTTATTTTGGGTTTGTTGGATCTTTCTCCTCCAACTTCTTGTTCGAATTGTTATTAAAGATTCTCTAAAACTACTTTGAGATTTTAAATAAAAATCGAAAGTTTTAACAAATAAAATATATATTAAAATAAAATTTTATGAGAACAACAAATTTTAAAATTAACAAATCATAACGAAATCTTCCATTAAAACACATGAAACTACAACAAGAACAAATATCAAGAAAATTACAGAATCAAAATATCTTAAAAGATTCATGACAACAAAAAAATAAATATATATTTCGAAAAAATTGAAAAATGCTTTTAGTTAATTAATTTTTCTGACAACAATTACATTGAGCTTACCAGCGATGAATCAAAAGATTTTTCTCGTATCCGAAATTTTTGGGGATACACTCTAGAGTTAGATTTGCGAGACTTATTTCGATTACGACAAATTTAATTTAGTTAAAACACTAAAACTGCGCGGGAAAAACTTCCGCTTTTCCTGACCGAAACCGATGACAAACTTTTGGAAAATTTATAACAAAAAATCAAACTCGAACTTAGAAAAAAGAAATTAAATTAAAATTTCGACGAGGGATTTAACGCGGATCGAACATAAGGATACCGGGAACTGCAATTTCGACGAGAGATTTAAAGCGGACCAAACATAAGGAAACCGGGAACTCGCTTATCTCCCTCGCTTAAGATACTTAAAGGATCGTCACCTCCTGGAAAAGTGAGGAGGGAAATTCTGCGAGATCAGCAAGAATTTGAATTCAGACGGTCCCCACACTAGCTTCCAAGGGAAACTTTTCTCGTCACGAGAGGGAGTAAACGTCTCGTTTTACCCACGTCGCTCGTTCAAGGGCAGAGACGCACAGTGGCGTGATTTACTTTTTGCTGAATCAATGGGAAAGGAAAATTTTTATCTCGTATTAGTACTTATTTGAAAACGCATCCGAAGCTTATAAAAGCGATACGAACATCCGGCTTCTTTCTAAGAACAAGCAGGGCTGATAATCAAATGATTAAAATAAAATAAAAATAAATAAATCCTTACAATATTGTTTCCACTTTTCTTTTTTGATATTTACTTGTTCTTTTATGTCTTTACTCCACCATTTGGTTTGTTTCTTGGGTTTATCGACAGCATTTATAGCAATTGTGCTTAGAATATTTAAAAGAAAGAGAGCAGCAAAAAAGTTGACATTATACAATTACTCTACATGTTGAAACTGAGGCTTGCAACAGACTTAAAACACTAAACGTTTTTTTTTTCAGATCCGAGGCAATCATGCTTAGGAATCCTTCAAGAAGTTAATTCATTTCTTTCTTCTGCGAAATAGAACTCCGCCGGTTAACACCCAGTAGATTGAGTACGTTGAATATTTCGTTTTAAAGCCGTTTTCAACGCAGACTTTACATACTGATACGATTTTATCTGCCTAGAATTAAAGAGATAATGATTATTATACCTCAGGGCGATGTAGTACAATCAATGTGCAAATTACGGTTTGAAATACATCAGGTAATTTTCGTTTGCGTCAATTTACAAACAAGATTACCACTAATTTTCCTTTACAATATGAATGAAAATTTTCCTTTTACTTCACGGATACATGATGAAAAAATAAGTTTTCCAGCAAATAAATTTGTAAAGGTTAAAGAAAATTATGGGTAAGCGTTTCGCCGATATATCACACATTAACGTGAGCGCCCGAAATGGCAATTCAACTGACGAACTTAAAACATGTCGACTAATTTGCTGTCGGCTCGTTTTGAAAAATCTCCCAGCCGAATACCATAAATCTAAAATTAAAACCTTATTATTTCCTCCCACAATACCATGCAATTTTAATCTGTGCGAGATGGTAACAACGAGACTATACGGGACGACGCTATATATCTCATAAAATGAAATTGCTCTGTAATTTGATGTTATCTGTATAATGTGATCATGAACCCGATGTAGTAGGCCGAACTCAAACGTATACAACTAAATACCGATCCGATAAAATCATTCACGAAATCGGTAAAAACGCGAAGCACAGGTGTTTATAAAATATTGGTGTTAGGTCACCCGCAGAATTTATGTTCTTTTGTTTGGGTACGTGATCCAGTTATTTTATGTACGCAGCAACGATTTATTGCATAACCTACAGGTCACAAACGAATAAAAAAAAATAACACTTGGTGTTCACCAGGAAAATTTCAATTACTCATACTGGGTGTTTAAATGGTCAAGAGAACAGTATTTATTTAGTAACTGTACTGTAATTTGTTGTTGTACTTCGGCTATGAATTCTGCGCAATACCCTCTCACTAGTTGTACGCATCTAGTTAACCCCGCCCCGCGTCTCTTTATCAAAAACAAATTCTAGTTGTCAACTTTTTTTGTCAATGAACAATTAAGACATTATCAATAAAGAACCTTTTTTATATCAAGTAATCCAATTTAAAGCTCCTAACTAAACGTTAATGCTATGGGATTTAAGTTTTTAGTGATCAAGACAAATATCGTGATGGTATTCTTGAATTAAGCTGTTTTTCTTTTTTAATTTATGGTATCCACCTAAGTTGTATTGTGAAAAAAAAACTTATTATTGGAATTCGCCCAATTATTAGTCACATGTAGTATAACGGTTTGATTGAAACTGTAATAAAATCACATACTGTCAAACAAGGCTAAGTTTTTATTTTATGTGGGCGTCGTCCCCATGGCAGTGCCCCGAAGGCCCACTTGGTCGGCGGGCGGGTCGAGACCTAGTGCGTGCGATGGGCGTACCCATCGTGAGTACTAGCCTGACCCTCGACCTCAACCGGTGAGAACCCGACAACGTTGGCTAAACACCCATCACATTCCACAGGAAAGTGACTGGAAATTTTCGGAAGGAAGAATGACGCACTGTATATTTTACGTAATGCCTCAAACGTGTTTGACAGAACGCGTGCACTTATTACCATTACTAAACTAATCAATATTCTTAGGCACTTTCAGTCAAACACGAAGAACACGAGATGACTTCATCAAAATATGATATAATACTTCGCCCTCACTTATTTTTTTTATGTACCGTTCCAAAAGAGGAACCACAACAAAATAAATCTCAGTTCCTTTCACTATCTGATCATATATTTAAGAGGTTCTCTTGTATTTACAGTAATTCCTTGAAATATTTTATCTCTACCGTGACCCACAAATGCAATCGTGCGGAATTTAAGTCGAGCAGTCACGATGGTCGTTTTAGCTGATAATCATTCCCCTGTTATTTGTGAATTATTTATACAAAACTGGCGTTTAATCATGCAGAAATTCAATCTAAATACGAATGCCTTCCTATATACACAGTGTATGCGTATTTTTCATTAAGCTCACCACCGCACCGGGATCCGGAGGTGGTGTCAAAGGTAAAGAAAAAGTGAAATAAGCAGCGTTTTCTTTAGCATTAAGCTTCAAGTTTTCACTGTTAAGTATTCATCTCCTAACAGTCACTTTAACGTGTTTTTCTACTTTTCTAGTAGTTGAGGCTTTCGTAGACAAACTATATTTGATCTTAATCGTCTGAAAGTTAGAGAGAAAAGGAAATTCCACATGGTTGCTTACTTTTCAAAATACTCAAATGATTTCAACTCATTTTCATCATTTCCTACATTTCCAACATTCTTCTCTTTTTATAAAGAAAAATGTTAACTACTTATTGAACAATCTCTTTAAATAATCTTTTGCTTTTTCTCGACACACTCCCACGTATCAATCAGAACATCGAAATTAAGATTTCAAATATTTGAATTAACAATGCCCAGGGAATAAGGTATTAAGACCGTTTTACCGATATTTAAAGACAGATTATTTCGATAAGACCAATCAGTCATCTTTGTCATAATTTGATTAAGCTTGAGGGACAACTGCTGTTCATCTTTATAACTCGGGATTGTGGAAGTATTATCTGCATAATGAAGGGTATCCCCCAATTCAATAAAAGCATCAAATCATTTAGATAAGCAACGAAGAGAAAAGGTCCAAGTATACTACCCTGCGGAACACCGAATTGCACGGCAGTAATATTTAGCAGCTTTAACTTTATTGGGCGAATTGTTTATATAATTATCATTAAATGTTCTTTTTGGTGAATTGATATTTATATGATGCTTCTTTTTTAAGGCATTGTAATCTTGAACAAGCATATTATTAGCATTACCAGTGCGAGTCTTCAGCTTACCATAAGTATTTCTAAGGTCACGACCTTCTGTAATCAGTTCTGGGGTAATCCAGCCTTTACTTCTCCGACTATTGAGCATTTTGTGTTCAATAGAAGTAATAAAGAAAGGTATTAAAAAAGTTATGGTTAAAATTACGTTAGTGCGTAATGAAGTCGAACTTTTCTAAACTTAGGGCAGTTTTAAATTCTTTTATTTTTTATCAGTATCCTACCTGGATATCTGTTTTCTAGTCACACTGCCAGTTTCTCTGAATAGTCCTACAGAGTACTGAAGTTGATTAACAAATTTGTGGTACAGAAATACAGTTTCTGGAAATTTTTCCTGAAATTCTGCAATACAATCAGGAATAGAATAGATGGATTTGCCATTGATTTTTTGGGCGTTTCGAAAGTAGGATTCAACCATAAAAGATTTTTCTTCCAATGTGAAAATCATTGTAAAATCAAATCAATAAAACATTTTTTTAAGTTATGTTTGTTTACTTGTCTGTTTCGGGTACGAATCAAGTAACGCGCTTATGTGACATGCGAAAAAATGAGAGTTATGGATGTTATGTATAGGTCAATTCTAATTTGAGAAATTCCTTATGGAAAATTTTCAGGTCTTAGAATTAGCTCACAGAACGGATATAAGTTAATAGGATATTGAAAATAGCTTGAAACCCGAAACTCCAAAGACGAAGAGAAGCTGGAAAGGGAATGAAAGAAGGGGCCAACGCCTTCATAAAAGCGAACCAAGCCTAATTGTTGAAAAAAAAAGACCTTCTTGAAGTAACAAAGGAATTTTCCTTTCGATCATTGCTATTTTAAATACAAAATATCTATTTTTAGATATAAACGATAAGTTGATTGAATTGACTTCCGGTAGGAACCGCGTCACGTTGATATCTTCTACTGACGTCTTCTACCGGAAGCCAATTCAATCATGAACGACAGCTGTTGAAGCTTTCAAGTTAAATTAAACGATAAATGCTTTGTTCTTTCTCTCTTTAAGACATGAAATGCTTCTTCAAAGACGGCATCACCATCAAGGTGCTGAGTTGCATCAAAAGATGCTTTAAATATTATCTGTCAATCGCATCATCCATCCTGTTTTTGTCCAAACTCAAACCAATAAATAATTTTCGATTTCATTTGCAAGGCACTCAACTGTTCTTTTCACTAGAGAGAAGTTCCCTTCTTTTGTAACCTAGTGTAGTGTGAACAATGTAAGTCTTTTATTTTAAGATCAGTTCAATACGGCCTATCGGATATTCAGTGTATCGCAAGCCTACACATACGGATCGGTACTTAAACGCCCAGTTGTACCACCGTCCAGCACAACTACAATCAGTCGTGAAAACACTCGTGATGAGATCTCAAAGACTGACGAATGCTAAAAACAAACAGCAAGAAATGAAGAAATTAGAAACAGCACTACTTCAGAACGGATTATCCGAGAAACGGATCAACAAAGCACAAAGAACACGACGAGAAAAACAAGAAGAGGAAGAAGAAAAGCCACTAGGAAGAACGTGCTTACCATACATAAACGGCACAACGGATAAAATAAACAGAGTCCTCAGGAAGCACAAAATCGAAACAATATTCAACACGGATAAGAAGATCTCCAACATTCTTCCTAATCTAAAAACGAAAATCCAACTGGAAAGCCAAGGAGTATATAAAATCCCTTGCCAAAATTGTGACAGGGTCTACATAGGACAGACGAACAGAAAAATAAGTGTGAGAAGAGAAGAACAACGGAATGTCGTCGAGAAGAACAAAAGAACGTCTTCACTCGCACAACACGTAACATCCACCTCACACAAGATTTCGATAACACAAAAACTATAGCCAACGTACAACACTTATCGAAAAGAATCATGCGAAAAGCCATAGAAATAGAAAAACATCCGACAAATCTAAATATGGTACCAGAGACGATACCCAACGTTTACTAACAACATGGAAACCAGCGCTACAAACGAAACCGAGATCATTAAGAGGAGGAGCTAGTCTACCGGCACGACCAATAACGAGAAGCCAGGCCAGAAAACCTTGAAGCGTAACGAGTCGTGACCGCAACTCGGTATATAAACCACCATCAGCGCTGACAGAAGTCAGTTCGACTCGCATAACAACGAGAAGCAGAACCAAACAAGCAGCAGAGAATACCTGAAGATGGCAGATGTGATTCTGTCGAAACGTCGTCAAGACACAAACGGTTCTTTTGAGAACCCTACGCGGAGGAAGAACATTACAACCTACGATGTAGGTTCATATTTCGTTAAGTTTCCCATAAACAACTTGACGATCTATGTTAATGGCCAACCTGTATGTTGGTAAATATTAAGTTCCCTTATTTTTTTTTATAAAATCATAGTTTCCTCTCAAATTTATATGAAGGGAGTATAGATTTGACCTGGAATTTTTTAATTTTCTGATTGGTTGAAAACTATGAACAATACCCAAATTTATTTCATAATAATCAAGACACTTATACAAGGTGACTGTTAATTATCCCGACAAAATGAAACCAGTTAAGAAGCGATGTTCGATAGTATGGAAAAAATGTTAAAAAAATCTTTCTGCTTTAGTTTTCGAGGAATAATTAATCAGAAATTATCCCCAAAATGGCCATGAGCCACTGGTTAAAAAATATGGGAGCAGATGAACGAAATAAATAATCGAATAAAAAAAAACTTTTTAAAGTTTTATGATACGGCGGCGTGAACTTGACCTTTAAGGGGAATTTGACGTCAACTCCGTTTACGAAATACGAAAAATTACTTGACAAATGCAAGCAAATCACCTGAAGTACAGTAGACCTTGGTTATAGCGGTCCACCGCTTATAACGAACTACATTTCAAGTCCGGTCATTTTTCTCAATTTAACAATGTAAAAATTCACCGGTCATACCGAACTCGTATACATACAACGAACCAGCAGATATAATAAATCTGTAAAAGCTAAAGTTGATCGTTTATAACGAACTTGCATTACAAAGTAATAAACCGAGCCATAAAGTAACAGGGATAGAACATTCAATCCCTTTTTATTCGATGGATTTTCAATGTAGTTTTAGAATAAAACTAAAAAAGTGATACCTTTACGAGTTTTTCCGAAATATGAACGAGAACTAACGAAAAAAAAATTTTTGACAAACTTTTTTTAAACAAAACAATTTGTTCGTGAAGAAGTATTATCCGTAAATCAAAAAGGTATTAATTAGCTTTGGAAAAACTGTTTCGTTGGTTTAAATTGATCGAATAATTCATGAACTATGTGCCAATTTTGAATGAACATTTTCTTCGGGAATATAATTCAAAAGCCCAAAAAAAAATAAGCCTTTCGGATCTCGTCTACTTTTTACCATTTTCGTTTGAGCACTTCTATTTGGGACACGTTGTATAATGTTGCATTCTTGTGTCATTATCGCTTATTACGGACGGTTATGACAAACCGCTTTTGATGATTCGTTATAACCGAGGTCTCCTGAAGATTATTCCATACAAAGGATAACAGCGGCCCCACTTTGAACACGTGCTCTGACAGGTAAACAAATAAATCACAAAAACGAAAAACAATTCAAATTTCCGTGTTAATAATTCGAACGTCGTCCATATTTGCGCACAATATTACTCTGTGTTCGCGGAAAAACCGATTGTCTTTGGTTCGCGGCGAATTACTCGCTCGCTGCTCTAGAACAGTTCGTGAATACCGTAGACATTGACGAATTGTTGCATTTTATGTTCAATTACATGTTCGGCGTGAAGATGTCTACCCAGCTTAGCACTAGCAACGTTTAAAACAGCTGTACATAATAAGTTTTATTGCTGTTTGTTTAAAACGGCTGTACATAATAAGTTTTATTGCTTTGTTTCCGTATGAAATATAGGCTAAAGGTTTTACAGATTGCATTAATCACGAAATATTGTCTAGACTAATAAACAAAAAAGAATTGTCGGCATTGAACTTCAAGTTTAATTAATAGTTTTACATTTTCGGAAAAAAAAAACAATTTGTTTAAGCGATTTCTTGGAAATGTAACGATAATAATTTATTAGTAATTTCATCTACATCAATTTCTAGTAATTTTATCTGAGCTTATGAGACTTCCAAACAATCCCAGCAATTTATATTTTCTCATAATCTATGGCATTCACGCACGTGATTTGATGAAAAATTCTAGGTATAACAAATCAGCATTCTTCCTCACCACCACCCATTTTATGTGACTGACCACACTTTCCTGTCCTTGAAATTCGTATGTTTAATTAGCAAACAATTATTTACATACGCATTTCCAGTTATTTTAGAAATTACTCATATTTACGTCTCGTAAAAGAAACAATTGAGATTTCTGTTCCCAGTTGTTAAATGAGTAATAAAACAAATTGAGATGTATGTCAAGCGGGTAATCAACAAAAAACTTTTATAGTCCTATTATACTGCCGCATTTACAAGACGTGGCGTCGTATTTCATACGCAGTATGCGAGCTTGATTTTGGGCTATTTTTTTAGTTAATTATAAACTATTTAGAATTACAATTTTTTAACATTTTTTCTCTTACTCGCGGACATCGCTTCTTTCAGTGATTGCATTTAGTCAGGTTAATTAACAGTCACCCTATATATTTTTGATCGATACCAGGGTGATGCCACTCAAATTCATCGCCGCCAAGGAAATTCAAATCTATACCATCAGCAAGCCGGTATTTTGGGATATTCACGGTCGAATTTTAACAGATTTCTTAATTAACCAAAAGATTTTAAATGCAGAGTTTAGGCCTCTTGGCAGAACCTTGAGACGCAAGAAAATTATGTCAAATGAGTAGGCAAAAGAAGCGGTGCAAAATTGACTTTGCAGACAACCAAAAGAATATTTCTCTGTTGGTATTTGCAAGTTGCCTGAGCGCTGGAAAAAGTTTATATTAAAGAAATGACATTATTTTGAAAAATAAAATATGTTTCATTAACTTTGTGTGTTATATTATTGTTATCGCTGTATAAGAAAGTCAAGATCAAATCTTCACTCCCCTCGTACCAGTATTCAATGTAACGTAACAAACAGAAAAGTTCTATTTCCATTCGAAAAATGTAACCTACCTCGGAGAAAAAAGCATTATAAATTACAATTTAAAATAAATATTCGTCAAACATACAATTATATAAACATTAACTAAAGATGAATTGCCACTTTTACACGGTGTTGTATACTTTAATTGATATTTTGCATTTTTTTATTTATTAAAACCCCGAAATTAAATCTCGTATAAGATGTGATAGATGCAGCATTCTCGTCTTCATGTATCAATTTAAGATAACAATATTGAAACTCCTCTTGGACCTAAGAATTCGGGTCCCACGCCAAATGGGGCGTTCGGTATCGGTAATCGCATCGAGCGGGGAGGAGTAAATTTGTGGGAACTTTCAGCTCTCGAGAAGATAATAGCCGAGTCGGGAAGTTCGGAACATAACGTGCTCCAAATGTACACACTTACATACACATACGCTAAATTGGCTTAATTTTCACCGTGGAGCTTTCGTAAAGACTTCGCAGAATTGGGAACTGGCGTGCAACGGCATATGGGAAGCGAACAAGATATTTATTGCAAAATTTCTAGCTGAAAAATGAAATAAATAAGATCACTTATTAAAATTTATAATAGTTTTATTAATCTTAAAAAGTAAAACAAACAAAAACATGTATTTTAAAAAAAAAGTATACATTTTGTGACTATAAAGACAAAATGTTTGCATCTTATTGTTAGTTAAAAAAATTCTTACATACTTACATCGAAGCGAACAATAATTTACGACGTCGCTTTAAAAAATAACATAATAATTGTGTTCATAATTCGTCTTTTGTAATAATAGAATTTGTTTCTCTTTGAACGTCGCACATGAAACGAAATTATAATAATTAACAAACCAACCAAATTACGAATGTGTTTTTTGATTATAATGATTTAAATTCTGGTTGTCATCACCACTTCTTTGTTATTTGTTATTTTGTCGTTCGCATAGATTAAAAAGGCAGCTGATATGTGTGTATTCAAAGACGTATCAGTGAAAATCGATGATTGCCCCGAGGCTGAAGCATGGGAAGCAGTCCTTAACATAGTAATTGCTATAAATTCTCGGGAATACATACTTTATGACTGTTTATTATACAAAAGAAGGTGCATTGTACAACAAATGGAAAATAACATGGTTAAAATTATAACAGATGGGAAATGCATAATGTTAAGATTTGGTTCAAATGATTGTATATTTTCGTAGGGGTATATCTACCGTAGACTCCAGGTAAAGATTTTATTAAAAGTTATTATAATTTAGCGTCGTCCCAAAATAGAGCTACATTAAAATTCAATGATAAAACATTATTTAGTAACGAATCGGGATTATATTCTCTAATATTATCATCTATAGTAGAATCTGAATTACATCTCAAGTATTGCCATCAAAAACTAAATTTATCGATGAGTAATACTCAAAATTAAAGATTTTTATCTAATTTTCAGTTGTGAACGAGTAAGAATGATAATAATTGTGCTTTATTAAGACAAAATGTATAAATTTACAATAAAAAATTAGCTAAAATGGTGGAAAAAGTGATAAACATAGTTACTTTTAGTGGTTCACATTTTGGCGGACCAACTTTTTATGCGATAATTTAATTATTAAATTTGTTTATACCTAGTTTTGTCGTTGAAAGTCGACAAATGGCAGCTGTATCGGTTGTGTTATATTTTGCGCCTTTTTATCACTTTATGTTATTATTTGACGTTAAATGTATGTTTCATAATAAAAACATACTATAGAATTAGAAACAATAAAGACGAAGATGATAAGATTACATATGAGAAAATAAGACTTGCCTTGGAGACGGATCTAAGTTATAACGAAGAAAGATCAATTTTCATCAATGAATCTGAATTACATTTATTAATATTTGAATTTGCCGCCGTGACTAAGTTGGCACGAGTTAAGTTGTCAGTCATCTTTCCCCTAGTTTTGTTACCTTGAGGTGTGAGTTCTCGTCGCACATGTCGACCCACTCATGTCCTTACAAGATACACAACAACAAGTTTAAAACTAACTGAAATTATCACATGTATTATGAAAAATGTTAATTTTTCCGTTTAAATTGAAGGCTTGAGTAAAACCAACTATCAAGCATCCAATAACTTTGTCAGTTTTTGGCGGACAAAATTCAAATTACTCCTCCTAGTTTAAAAATAGACTATAGTATGTATTTATTTCGGTCATCAACTGCTCTTTCTTAACCAGGACCATCTAGTCATTTTTGAAGATATATAATTTTTCGTAAATTATTTTTGGCAAGTTAAAATACATAAAAATATTTTCATTTTCTCGCCATTTTTCCATCATCAAGATTCAACACCCACTCTGTGTAAGCAGACAAACATGTAAAGACAAACAATTTAAAGGTATAATAAATTATTTCTACGTTTCACTATCGATTGATTAAAATAATTTATTATGCAATTCTCATCGGACGAGAATCTACTTTAAATTTAAAACTAGTGTTTAAATATTTTAAACGTTTATTAGAAGTTACTGATGTGATTAATTACGCAAATGGCAGTTATATTAAATGGACTTTAGAATCGTTAGAGAACATGCAAGTGACGCGGGATCACGATTACACCGATAAATTGGAAAGAATACAAACTATCGTAATAGAAATTAGTGCCGAGATATCTACGAACAAGAAAACAAATAAAAGTACAGTCACGAAATTGCATATAAAAGAGCTGGAAGATTGGATTTCTTTTTACTGCAAGGAATTGCTACCTTCGGAGAACGATTTCCAAGCAACAGAAAATAGGAAAGGGAAATTATTATATCTATTGGAAATTTATTATAATTTTTTCTTAATAATCTAAAGACCTTTTAAAAACAAAATCAATAGTTTTTTCTAATTTTTTTTTAAATTGTAACCTTATGAAGAATAAATATGTTGTAAATGAGTTATACCAAAATTAAAAAAAATAATAATAAATGAGGAGGATGTCAAATGCCCAGAGGGATTTTTAAAGTTTGCTTATTTGAAATCTTTTTCTTATTTTTATTCAAAAAAAACGCTCATACAATTTGGCCACCTGTTTTGGAACATCTTTAATTAATTAATTAATTTTTTAGTTGTGTGTGTTATTCCCTATATCATTTTTTAACTGTAAAGTTTTTGATTCACCTAATTTATCCCTAAGTTCGTTAACAAGAAGGCTCTGAAGTTGCTTCTATTTTAAGACGGTACGTCGTAACTTAGTACGTATGTTGCAACCTTGAATAACTGCGAGCTGTCAATAGCGTCAACTCTTAAAGGGTTTGTTTATTTCTTCCAGGCATTTGTAATAAAATAAATGTTTTATTAGGTTATCCATTTTGTAGAAGATCATAATTAAACGGATATAAAATGTTAGGTTATTATAAACAATAATAATTGCATTTGACATAAACTTTAATAACGGTCTTTTCTGAACGCACTTTAATAATGACTATCATAATAACGTCAATAATAAATTGTGTTTTCTTTGCGTTACTACAAGAGCGACATCTACATATAAGTATAGTACATTTGATGAGGGACGTTCAGTGTCGCCAACTTAAGAGATGAATCCTTTTTAAGCTTCTTTTTAAATCATTAGGAATTAAGGGATTTTTTCTTCTAAAAAAGCCAAAATGAACGAAGTAGTTGGCAGCACTTTTTTTAGTATTTTTTTTATTTTGCACGATACGCAGGTTAGAATGACAAGCACCAAGCATTTACAATTAGTTATTTACAAGTTGTCGGTAGTGTTCTAATAATTATGTGCCTTGGGTGTTATTCAAGGCTTCATCACTAAAATCAGTGCTACCAACTACTTCATTCATTTTGGCTGTCATAGTACCGTACAGGGTGAATGACAATCATTACGCGAAAGGAAAACCAGAATAAGAAACGATGTCGGAGAGTATGAGTAAAATTTATTTTGAATTTGTTTATAATTCCTTTTCTTAAATTCATTTTGAGAACGAGTAGGAACTTGATTAAGTACTATTGTATTGAACCAAAGTAAAAATAAAAGCAATAACACCAATATCAAAGTAATTTAAAAATTTTAAACGAGTATGTCATTCGAAGGGGGTAGGAGGAAGAGACACGAAGTTTTGGCATTTTATAATTAAAATTCAACGTGTTTCGGGATTTCCGCATTCTAATAATTCTGTGTCTTCAGTGTTATTCAAGACTTTACCAATAAATTCAATGCTACCAACTATTTCATTAGTTCAATTTGGCTGTCATAGTACTACATAGGGTGAATGACAATTATTGCGCCAAAGAAAAGCCACAATAAGAAGCGATGTCAGAGAGCACGAGCAAAATGTTTTTGATTTTTTTCATAATTCCTTTTTTAAATTCTTTTTGAGAACTGCAAGTACTATTGTATTAAATCAAATTAAAAGTAAAAGCAATAACACCAATATTGAAGTAAGTAAATTTAAATGAGTATGTCACTCTAAGGGGGTAGGAGGAAGTTTTGCTAAAATAGTATTATTTCACAATTAAAAATCAACATGTTTTAGGATTTCATATAAAAATCGTTCATTTCGCAGAAAATGAATTTATACACTGAAACCAAATACTGCACCTGGACCAGATGGCATAACAATTGCGTGAGCTAATCTATTCCAAATTGTCTGTAATAATAAATAATGATAATTTGAGGTGAAACAACTTTAGAATAGCACATATATCTGTCATTAACTCAAAAATAAATGAAGAAAAACTGACGTCATTGGATGTAGGAATCAGATTCCTTTAAAATGATAGGTCACTTAACCCACCCAATCATAACTATCATAATAACGAAAATTAATTAAAATTGTGTAACTGGCAGTATAGAAAGTGTTAGGAAAGAGTTTATACATGTATTTCGGCCTTATTGGGCTTCATCAGAACTCTGTACCTTAAAAAAAATTTGGTTTATTGAAAAATTTAGAAAAACTTACCCCTTTTTTGAATTTCTAATTTTTGGGATTTTAGAAATTCAAAAAAGGGGTAAGTTTTTCTAAATTTTTCAATAAACCAAAATTTTTTTAAGGCACAGAGTTCTGATGAAGCCCAATAAGGTATAAACTCTTTCCTAACACTTTCTATACTGCCAGTTACACAATTTTAATTAATTTTCATAATTTTCATCTGGCAAGAAAACTTGATTTTATCATAATAACGTCAATAGATAGTATACACTGTTGCCAATCGTGGCAATTTGTCGCCACAATAGCGACACCTTTCAGTCTGTAGCGACGTAACGGCGCTTGCCGCGGAATGAACCAAAAGTAGCTATTTTTTACGAATCTAAAATTAGTTCAAAATTGAGTGGGTTATAAATTAAAAAAAAAGTAATAAAAAAAAGAAAAATCGTAAGAAATACATAAAGGTTGAAGAAAACAGAAACAAAAGACGATCGGTTTTTCAACGCAATTCAGTAGATTATGATAATTTTCTTTCAAATGATTTGAGAAGAACAGTGAGAAAACAATGAAAACAAAATAATAAAAATTCAAAAATGATCCAATTAAAAAATTATAATAACAAAAACAAAAAACGAAGCGAATTTTTAATTTATTAATATTTAAAAACCAATAAGAACAAAAGACTATCGATTTTACAGAACAATTCAGTATTGAAACAAACGAAAAAAAAAACCTTTTGACATCTTTCGACAGATGGCACTGTTGAATGTCCGATAACAACGCATTACGCTATCTTTTCTTGTCACTGTTCAGAAGGGATCGTCAGTCGAAACTCAATCAATGGTGGTTTTTCAATGTGACTTTTGTCAAAAACTAGTGAATCGCCCCCAAAGAAACAAATGAAAGGAAGACTACCGGCAAGTTTCAACAGATGGCGTTGTTGAATAACGCAATCGATAATTTTAAAAACATACGCAAGGGTCATTTTAATAGAAACTTTGAGAAATTGTGGAGCGCATTCGTATTACGCAGGATGCCCATTTTAAATCGTGACCCCTGGAGGTTTTAGAAAAGGCAACCCGTCCATCAACGTGCTTTCCATTAGCTGAAAGTAGAATGAATTTCCTTTTTCAGTTTCGATAAATGTATTATTTGTTACTGAATTTTATTTAATCTTAAATACGTCAAATATTTAGAAACTAATACACCTGTGAAGAAATTGTTAAAAACCGTTATTTGTGAATTTTTATTATTTAAGTCAAGTAGCGACCATTTGTCGACTTTCTTAGGTTTTGGTAACGAAATCAGCGACTTTCGTTTCTGATTGTGGCGATATTTCACTCCTAGCTGTTGGCAACACTGATAGTATATTGTTTTTATCTTTCAGCGTTTTCGATTCACCTGCACCGGTTGCACTCTCGGTGTATTTGCATCTTCTTTTAACCTCATGTAATAATACGAGAGAAATATAGTCCGAGTGCGCACTAGTGCAGTCAATCGAAAACGCTATTAGTGTTACTATTAGAGCGACATCTACATGTAAGTATAGTATATTTGATGAGGTACTCTCAGCGTTGCCAACTTAAAGGATAAATCCTTTTTTAAGTTTACGGGATTTTTTTCTAAAAAAGGATCCTATGAGAGCCACAATGAATGAAGCAGTTGGCAGCTCTTTTTTAGTATCTTTGCAGGATATGCAGGTTAGAATGACAAGCACCAAGCACTCACATTAGTTATTTACAAGTTGTCAGTAGCTTTCTAATATTTCTGTGTCTTCGGTGTTATTCAAGGCTTTACCACTAAATTCAATGCTACCAACTACTTCATTCATTTTGGCTGCCATAGTACTATACAGGGTCAATGACTATTTAAAATTTAGAAATTTGGAAGTTCATAGTGGGCACAACGCCACCTAACGGATATTCTGAAGTAGTTATATCTAAAAATAGTATTTTTTATGTATGTTCAGATTTGGTTTTTGTCTGAATTTACTTGGTTCCAAAATTAACGGGGAGAGAACTACCTTTAGACGAGCACTGTATAATAATACATAAGGCAGATGCATATACGTACATACAATATATTACATACTTGCGAAAAAGTTAATAAACAAATAAATAAAAGAAATTTAACAGACTTCCGTTCCCAAGTGTTAAACATGTAATAAAGCAAAACTGAGGTGTGTCAAGGTCGCATTGTGTGCAGGTAAGAAGCCAACAAGATGACATACGTACTTTACAGTCCTATTATAATGCTGCATTTATAAAACGTGACGTCTTTTTTTGAACGCAGTGTCGCAGCTTCGTTTTAGGGTAATTTTTTAAATTAATTGTAGCTAAACTGTTCTAAAGAACTTTTTAAAATATTTTTCCCGTAATCTGACAGTGATTCACTTATGAATTTCTTTTTGGGGGAACAATTGTCAGTCACCCTGTATATAATGAATCACTAACTCCGAGAAAAATTATTTTTTTAAACACTACAACGTATTTATTATTTATTTATTTGAAAAAATAATAGACATTTAATTTATTCTATTTATTAGTTTTTGTTAAACAAGACTTAAACAATATACATGCTATAACTGAAAACAGTTTTATATGCAATGAAAGCAGCCATCAATTGTGGGTTGCCTATCATTGATGCCTTTTATACCAACACAATCATAAATTAATTTGAAATTACACAAATAATATAAAACAATATTAACAACGTTAAAGAATACAGAGGCTTCATGCTTATTTATAAATAAAACGCCATTACAAGAATTCTTCTCCCAGAACAACTTCCTTATACGACAAAACCTCCAAAGTGCCTGAACCTTTAGTTTCACTTTTAATCAATTCATCGATATCCCTGTAATGGCCGGGGTCCGCCAAAAATACGAGACATAACTGATCACCATCTCGGTCCTCCTTTTCCATTTCCAAAGAACCAACCTTCATTAATTTCTCTTTCCACTTTTTCGTGTCTTTCCCATGAAACGTCACCCGAAATCTCATGTGCGCTCTTTCAATAGGCATGTGCTCTTTCAACTGCTTAATTACATGCAAAGCCTGTTGCTTAATGCTTTGATTTGGATTGATGGAATAGTGAATGTCCCTCATCGCTTTCTCGATCATAGTAAGAGGATAAGGACGTTTCAATTCAGGATTGATGCATTTATCGGCCACGGTCGTCGCAATCTCTTTAAACAGAGAATCCAATTGATTGTGCCTTTCCTTATCGGACACTTGAAGCTCCCCTTTTTTTAATATCTCTTTGCATATTTCTGTTTGGTCTGCTGACCCGAATGCCTTTGTTATATCTTCCTTCTTAGCAACTTGACCTTTGGATACGTTTGTAAAAATTGTGTGCGTCTGAAGCACTTCATCGATGTCCTTTTCTCTAAAGCAAAGATGTCCTTAAAGATTACGTTTATTCAATGCCAAAAACTGCTTACATTTGATTTCTCCATGCCACAACTTTGTTTCTGTAGCAAGCGATTTCAAAACGCTTTCCAGCTTTCTTTATTCTCACGACTGCCACATTCGTCAGTCTAATTTGATTCGTTGGGGTAAAAATCTTCGACATTTTGATGTTATCCTGAAGAGTACAAGGTTAATCTAACAACAAAAGATGTCTGCAACAGCAAAAACAAATGGACGTGAGTACTATAACCTCGATGTCTCTTAACTGGAATGATATTTCTCCTTGCAAACAAAACTGGAGGAATTAGTTTACATGTAAAACTAGAAATGTCACGCTACATGCCAAAATCACTCGGTTAAAAACAGTTGCTATCGGATTACTTACGATTGTGAAATATTTTGTTTTCGTCTTGTCAGTGTGGCCACCACAAATTATTACTACACTTCTAAAGCGAATATTTTTGTTTAAAAATATAAAACGATTGCGATTTTACCAAGTATACAAAGCACGATCACAGTTCATAGTACTTAAAAAAATATAACACAAAAGATTCAATTCTCATATGTACATAAAAGTGTGAGTGCGTTCAGGTGACCGAAACCCAGTAAATGGGTGCGTTCAGCAACGCAACGGTTGGTAGCGTCGCTTCGCTGACCAGCACAGTTTGTCTGACAACTGCTGATATATTCAATTTTAGTAAACAATCTTGCTTTTTTGTAGACGTGTGCAGAAATAAATAAATGTAAACATCATCACAAACTAAAGTGCGTTAGAAAACTCCCACGTTTGAAGTCGGCCGTGAATTGAGATTGCAAGTAACATGGTATGCCTTTACTTATTACTTACATATGAACACAAATAAACGGCAAAATAACTCGAGGTTAGCTGTTGTCAAATGATAAGGGTATATCTTCTCGTAAAATTGTTGACAAATCCCCACAGAGAGGTGTACCTATTGTGATGAAGGCTGAACAGAAATGTAGGGATCATTTTACATTATCTCAGCTATTCCCGTAATGGCTTCCCCTGAATATACTTTTTTGGTTGTCCACCTTCTTCATTATGACAATTGACAGTACCACTCTTATGAACAGTGTTACCAACGCGCAAAAAGCAGACATCCTTCAGAAGATCCCTTTCTGACATAGAAAATCTATCAATTTGCTAATAGATTCAGAAATAAATTAAAAAGAATAACCTAAAAAATTCATACAAAGCACATTAAATTAAAGAAAACAGAGACAAAAGACGGTCGATTTTACAGCTCAGTTCGGTTGATTAATAATAAATTTAAAAAGCAATTTCAAAGGAAAAACGACAAAAGGAAGCAAAACAATAAAAATTAAAAAAATAGTAAGAAAATGAAAAAAAAGAATAATAATAATAAAAACAAAAGACAATCGATTTTGCAGCGCAATTCAATAGATTAATAAATTAAAAAGACTCTTTGGGAAGGTGACAAAACGAACAAAATAAATGAACAAAATTAGAAAGTATATATAACAGTGATTAAAAAATAATAACAATAAAAACAAAAAACAATCAACTTTAGAGCCACAATTCAGTAGATTTATAAATAAAAAAAAAAGAACAATTTGAAAAAAAACAGTGACAAAACAAGAAACTATTAGCCTTCAATATGGTCAACAAATTATAAAAAAGAACTGCGACAGATGGCGCAGTTCAACATCTCACAAATACTATTCGTTCCCTTACTGTCATCAAATGACACTGTCTTATTGATCGTGGGGGTAGCTTGTGCACGATCTTCGTAAATACAAACGAAAATGAATCTTTTGGTATGTCTCAACAAATCGTGTTGTCGAATGTCTTACAACAACGCAAGTCATTTTGGATACAATCCAGAAATGACAGTTGAAACTTTGCTCAATACATGGTGGTTTCCTCAAAATAAGTGAGCTTACCTGTATATAAAAGAACAATTTTGAGCTGTCTATGGGGCTTCCAACTTCTTTTATGAAATAAAATTTGAAGATTCCATTTTTAGAAAAAAAATTCATTAAGTTGCTGCTCGCTGTAAATCTATTTAAAGTTTCGAAGAATATCGTTTGATTACATAATACGTAATTCTTCAATGCACTTCTCTATTGAATAGTTTCGACTTCATTAAACTTCGTTCCGTTGTTAAAGCACAGATAATAGATCTCTCCAGATAGCCAACGAGATAGGAACGAATGGACGCTCTAAAAATAAAAATAGTTTGTTAAATGCACGATAGATGTCACTTGTATGCACAAATTCGAAAATCGAGCATTTGTTACAAACCATTTGCTAATTCCAAATCTCAATTGACTCACCTATCGCTAGATGTCTCTTTGAAGTAACAGAGAAATACTTTTAAAATGGGGCCAAGTCACTATAATGTGACGTACGATTATAATATGCTGTTAATTCTCCTTTTAAACTTTGCATCACATCTCTTAATTATAGAGTTTGTTTAAATATTACTTATATTTACAGGTTTCGGTTTTCCACTCTGCTATTGTAATAGTAGCGCCACCACATATTTGTTGCGCTGTCTCCAAACTAACACAGAGTTTGTCTCCAAATTGGAGCGTCAAATTTAAAGCATTTGATGAGCCATCTGTCTAGTTCTATTATCTGTGGTTAAAGTAACCTCAATATGAACGCTCCTTTTCTAAAGGGTGTCAATCAGAGATCCACGATTTTTAGTAAATAAACTAATAACTCAGACAGAAGAAAGAATTAGCTCTGCAACAAAATTATTTTAATATTAAAACGTTAGCAGTGAGGTGAGTGTTATGACTAGAGCATCGATATACATTAACCGAATCAACACCAACTCCAAACATGTTAGCTTTAAAGCGCATGTTTATTATCTGTTACTAAGAAATGTAAATAAATATAAAGCATAGTTTCCATTGGAGACAAGTATCTGAATTTGTATGAGAGACTTGAATATTTGGCAAGTTCTTCGAGAGTTTACTTTATAAATTTTAACCGAAACCTTGGATAAACCATATTAGAAAAATCTGGAATACATTCAGTAGTTTTGTACTTATGCATTTTCGACAAGTGCCCTCAAATAGTTCGGTTTCAGTGTTGCCAACTCTTCAGTGAACTTTCCCCCTAGACATTAGTTGAAAATCCTCCAAATTGGTACTAAATATCCTTAATTTTCTTAGAAATCAAATTCAATACTGAAGAATGATGTCACTTGTCGTCAGTAAAGGAAGAAATGAACTCGTATTTACAATTTCTTTTAATTTCCAGAATTGTGCTATAAAATTAATCTTCTTCTTTTTTTTAATATTGTTACATATTTTTAAAATTTATTATTTTGTTTTCTTTGTTTTGTCACCATTCTTTTCAAATTGTTCTATTTTAAAATTTATTATTAATCTATTGACTTGCGCTGTAAAATCGACCGTCTTTTGTTTCCATTTTCTTGAACCTTATGTATTTTTAATGAATTTATATACTAGGTGTTTCATTGAAGATGCATCAAACTTGGTATGCGGGTAGATATCGGGAAAAGAAAGAAAAGTTTCTTTGTAAAATTTTCTGTGTAATGAGTAGATTTAGAGAAAATCGAAGGGAAAGCAAAGTCGCATATTTTTAGGATGGACTTTAAATGAGAATCAATGGATTGTTACTCATTCACATATGAAATCGGTTTATTGGTTAATTGCCACTAAAATGTCGCCTCAGTCGCTTCGACAAAACACATTTAAAACATCATGGTCGTTGGCAATAAATAAAAATAATAATTAGTTGTTTATTTTTTGTTCTCCATTTAATACGAATTTTCTAATTGTTAGTTGAAGAATTTTAGGATTGTTCAAACATTTAGTAGTTTGCGCTTATTTAAGAATTTATTATTCACATCACCGTTTCATGAAATTGTTCGTAGAAATTTAGCGCCCAAGTACCTGGTTCGCAGTACTACCCCAATTAAGGACTTTATGGTATTAGATTTAATACTTTAATAATTAATAATAATAAATAATTTATTATTAAATTAAATAAGTTTAAATATCCACGCGATTTCAGATCGCAGCTGCATTCGACGTGTGGCAAAGTTCAATACACCGAGCTTTCGGTCAAGGGCAAAATAAAATCTAGCAATAAATTTCTTTGCTGTTTATGGATTTATTACCACCCTGCAGCTGTGTGCCATACATAAATGCAATTTAGATCGCCGGTTTTGTTTCACGATTCTGCGCGCGTATTTCAAAAAACATCGACTCCAAATTATGCAAATTTCAACTTGCTCCGATTAAAATTTTTATTAAGATATTTTGTTTGAAATAATGTCAGAAACGTGTCCTTCAAGTTTGATACATCTTCAATGAAACACTGTATAATTAAAGGAATAACAACAATAACGGAAAGAAAACAATATGCAATTATCTGAAATTAGACCATCAAAAAACAGCCTACAAATAAGAGCAAATCAAATAATACGAAAATATGTATTGGTCTATTCTCCCGAAAAAGTTCTTATTCTATCGAATAAAGAACCTCCGTAAGCATTTGATTCTCTGTCATTTGATACTGTTTTAAATATTTACAAATATCTCTAAAAAATAATAAAATATATATATATATATATATATATATATAAATCGTCGAAAAACAACCTATAGATTAGAGGAGATCACTTTATACTTATATATAATTTAGGTCGCGACATCTTGTGGCTGATTTTTGACCTAACAAAAACGACATATTGCGGTGGATTTTTGACTTACATTAAAAAAAATCGTACATTTCTAAATATGGACCGTCAAAAAACAACCTACAAATTAGAGTAAATCAAACAATATGGAACTAGATATTGGTCCATTATCTGAATTCATTAAATTATTTCTATTTTTTCGAATAAAAATACTTCATGAATTTTAAATTATCCTTAATGAGTTTTAAATTATCCTTGATGATACTGCGTCCAGTATTGTAAATATGTTGGGCAACACTCGACACCTATAGTGACTATAACACCTCTAGTGAATTAAATGTTAAATTATTTATGGTATTGTTAGCGGAAAGAGCTAATCGTAAATTTTGAGTTTTAAAAATATGATTTAAACATTTAGTGCAAAACGCATCGAAAGGTATTTTAACAAATTTTCCTAGAGATGAAGTTAGAGTGCTAGAATTTTGGACCTGTAGCTAATCTTCCTAATTATATTATCTACTATTTGGGGAGTATAACCATTAAGAACAGCAACATTCTTAATATATTTGAGTTCTTTATCATATCGGGATTTTGTAAGTGGAAATGAGAGTAATCTATTTACAAAGAAATTTAGAGCCGCGAGTTTGTGTTGTACAGAATGTCGTGATTCGTTAATTATAAACCGCATTGTATTTTTATCTTTACAATAAATATCAATTTCTAATTCTAACCAAGCCATCCATTTTATGAACCAAGGCAGAAATAAATTATTATTATTATTATAAACCGCACGAACTTGACATTAATTGAAAATCTGCTATTGTTTTTTGGGGATGTGGCGCCAGCGGAGATACACTTAAACTAACAAATTGCGCGCACTGTCTCTTGAAATCTAGTAGGCCGTGTTAATTTCAGTAAGAAACGATCCAAATAAATTAGAATCGGTACCCTGTAGTATTAAAGATTCTATTTTGTCGTAACATTGAAAAATCATCCTGTATAATGTTATTAATAATTTATTAAAATACAAAAAAATATATATAATTCAGAATCTCCATGGGAATTAATTTTTTTTATAAAAAAAAAGCTCCTTTCCATTGACGATTTGATTGCATCCACTCTTATTCCGCAGGTTATTGTTATTTGAATAACAAATGATCGACAATTAAAGTTAAGAATCTGAAACAACGACAAAAAAACAAAATCAACTTCCAAATTTGGTATACGTCCAACACCAATGACACATTTCACCTGTCGGTAACGTAACGAACGGCATAATTTACTCGAGTTGAATTGCCGTCCAGTTAATAAGATGCGTCGCTAGAGGGCACGACGCATCCAGAATTTTAAGTGTCGCTTTATCTTGAACGGTATTGGTCGAGTACGGGATAAGATTAAAAACACGTTCCTATAGGCCTAAACAAAAAGTATTGAATATGGGAAATATCCTGAAGTTTCTTATTAACAATGTCAAATGATGTAGTGCGCCGTTGAGCTGTGATTTCGGTAACACCATCGGTGGTTTATTGAAGAGGTTGTGATGGCTTTAGTGACGGTGCAAAGGAGTCCTAGCAGCAATAATTCACCGCAAAGTATCGTGAGTAATACATGTATTTTAGATTCTTTGTTGACTCGTACTCGTGGTAAGATATCTACCCCATCGTTTTATGGATTTTGAGATATAAACATTTATGTAAATAAGAAGGTTAGGATGTAAGTTATAGCCACAATTAGAAATGCTAGGTACTAGTGATTCGGTTTTGTTTGACAGAGATATCGACATGTTTGTCATCGTGATGTTACTGATAAACATGTTTGTGATGTGTCTAGAGTCTGCGCTTTATTGAAAATATTCGTGTAAATTATTTCTTATTTACATTTGCATTCGCCTGCATGGAATTGTTGCAGAATATATTCCTTGTTTGGTTGTAACGGTAATAGGGTTTTTAACTTTTCCAGTGTGGCGCTGGTGTACAACAGCGACTGTACGATTCTTATAACTGTCAGTTCGGTTTCGGCTGTTGAGTTGAGCGTTGTAAGTGGTGAGTCACCAACAACAACAACAACCGTTTTATTAATTGTTTGTTTTGATAAACTTTTGGACGATGCGCCCTTTGAATTTTAAATTAAACGCGTACCTATCTCCGCTATAGTGTGGTTTTTAGTGCGAGAATATGTTGTATATACTGCCACCACCGAGGGCTCCTAATCCACCATCTCCTTGGGATAGTATTTTATGTGGGGCTGCAAATAATTCTGGAAGCGACAGAACTCCATGGTCTTCGAGTAAAAGGTCCACGCCGAGGGTACGGTTTAGAAGTTTGAACATCAAAATTGAAGTAAGCCCATTTGATTGTACCCCAAATCGTTATATAAATTACTCAAATTTTTAATAAATGAAACATTATTATATTTTGATTATGTTCTAAGTTTTCCGTGTAAGTAGGTGTTATCCAACTTGTAGACAGTAAATTATTATTATCGATTTAATAAGTCAAATGTACCATTGAATAGAGTTGCTGGGAGGATTTATCTTGTCGTGGTGGAAAATACATTGACGACTTCGGGTGATAGAAATCGGGCTATACGCTGACAGAAGAGCTTCTTCTATTCGGAGGAACAATCAATGAATTCTAATCCATCGACATCAAGAATCGATCGATAAAAGAAAAACCGGTTAAACTTCTATTGACTCTGCTCGATCGCGCATTATAAGTTCGTGGCGACCGGCTTCCTCATACCGCAGGTCAGAAAAACGATCAGTTATTCGCTTCCCCATTGTACCGAATACCGAATCCTTTTTCTTTAATACCGCTTGCGTAACACAATTGGTGTCACGACTCTTTTAATTACCAGAGAGACTTCCGCACGGGGATCGTAATGTACGTTTTAGTATAGAATTAGACACGGAGCCGGCAATTTTAATTAAAAAAAAATTTAAGACACTTAAAATAAAACTTTTCATTATTACACTGACCGGCAAAATTATCGCATCACTTAAAATGCGAGGACTTGGGGTTATGCGATCGTTAGAAAAATTCAAAGGCTGATTGCATATTGTAGTAGGCTTATTAAACAAGCTCAGTAGTTGGCTATGGATACTAAAAACCAATCGAGATACACTTTCTTTAAAGTTAATTGTCAAACACTCAAAACTGCGAGTGTTGTTTTCATTGTTTCTACAACTATTGAATTGAATTTTTGTTAGAAATTAATGTCAGTTAACGTTTCATTTTATGCTGTTTTGTTTAATTAATCATTTTTAACGGATACAGACAAAAATGAATAGAAACAGCTGAACAAGCTGCAATGGCAATTGCACTCTTAAATGACGGCAGGAGTCAACGCTATGTTGGTATAGAACTCCAGGAATGAATCAGTCGACGGTTTCTAGAATTGCTAGAAAATTCCAGAAGCTCAAACGGAGATCAGGTCAAAGTCGCAAAAGGGTTACATCTGAAGTTGATGACCGATTTGTTCTCTTATCATCTTTGCGAAATAGGCATTCAACGGCACCACAGCTCCAAAGTGAGCTTCATAATGCTAGAAACGTCGAAGTGAGTGAAAGAACGATACGAAGATGACTGATAGAAAATAATTTAACCAGCAGAAGACCAGCGAATGGACCTTTACTGCTCCCACATCACAAAAGAGCAAGGTTACAATTTGCGCGCGATCACATTCATTGGAATGCCGATGATTGGGGAAGGGTACTCTTCACAGATGAGTCCAGATTTGCCCTAAATTTACCTGATGGTCGTCTTAGAGTATGGAGAAGAGCCGGAGAACGTTATGCGGAGTGTACTATGGTTAGCAAGGAAAGTTTCGGTGACGGATCTGTTATGGTTTGGGGAGGAATCAATCTCCTGGCTAAAACAGATCTCGTTCTTGTCGCTCGTGGTGCTCTAAATGCACTTCGGTATATAACCGAAATATTGGATCCATTTGCATCATTTGTGGGAGACAATTTCCTCTTTATGCAGGACAACGCACGTCCTCACGTTGCAGGAGTAGTGACCAGATACTTAGAAGAAGTCGGAATTCAAAAATTAGACCGGCCAGCGAGAACTCCCCATTGAGCATGTTTGGGATGCCTTGGCTGAAAAATCAAAGCGCGTAGAAATCGTCCACAAACGCTTAATCAACTCCTTCAAGCCCTTAATGAAGAGTGGGAGCAAATGGATCACGTATTCATCCAAGAGCTGATCCAAAACGTGCTCCGTAGAATGGATGCAGTTATCCGAGCCGGAGGAGATAATACTAGGTACTGGAAACTGACCTACTGCAGATACAAGAATAAAGTTGTCTGCGTTCAAGCGAATTAAACGACACATAAGTGTAATATTTATTTTATCAGCAGAACCTATCTGTTTTATGTAATATTTGTTATTTATTAAAATTTAAAGTTAGTAACTATATTATTATTAAGTTATTTTTTTGATAAAGTAAAGTTTTCATAACAAAAAATAGTTTTTTCTATGTGATGCGATAATTTTGCCGGTTAGTGTATTTTGTTATATTGTATGTTATACACGGCGGCAATAAAGTCCCGCACTTTTTTTTGCAAAATCCTGAAACTCATTTACTGCAAAAATATTTTCTTGATCGGCGTTTGTTTTTCCACTGAGACGTCGTCTTTAATTTCTTTAAATGGCAACCCTAACTTATCCATGCAGGTTTTGATCGTCCTTCTTGTCAGCAAAATGGTGATATAAAAACAATTAGTAAGTATAGTTGAGGCATCTTAGAGTTGCACGTCATCTACGATTTCATGACATCACATTATGTATTGCTGTCGGGTGGCAGAATTTGATATATCAGCTGACATACGTAATTTAAGGTTACACGAGGGTCAAGCTGAATTTATTGAGAATAAAAAACACGGTTAATATTTTCTATGATTTTTTAACAAAAAAAAAAAAAAACTATGCCACATTGTCGCGCGGTGGCACGTTTGCATTTACGTGTAAGTCTCGTTGGTCGTCGGGATTGCGATGGACTTCTCGAGCTACTCTTTTGCTGATGAGGCCCCACTTAGAGCCAAAATAGCTATACAGAGGATGCTCTGGGCCTCATTGTAGTCCAGCCGACTTGCAGCCAAATTTTGCAAAAAAAAAAAAACTAATGGGAAAACGAAGGCAAACAGTAAAGGTGGAATAAAAAAATTACTAAAATCTAATTGCAATCTGTCGACTTTTTATCGAAACTAAACAAAAAGTACTAATAGAAAGTTATCGGAAAGTGAAATCGAAAACCAAAATGACGATCGATTAGCAAGGAATATTGAAAGAAATAATTAAATAAAAATTGATCGACGTTTTTATTTTTTTTAGACTTAATCGAAACAGAAAACATTAATTAAGGTAAAAAAAATATTAGTAAATGAAAGTTAGGAAATCAGAAGGCAACCGATCAGCAGAAAAATACAAAAAACAAAAAAGTTAAACCGCGAAGGCAGAATAAAAAATGAGAAACGTCGGTAACTCTAATACTTAATTAATGTACAGAAAACGGTTAAAATTTGTCGGACGATGAAAATGATCGAAAATCGATAAAAAAAACTAAAATGATCAAAAATCGATAAAAGAAAAGAAAACTGAAAGGAAGACAATTGGGATGCACGAACTAAAAAAAAAAAAAAGAAAAACGGAAACGAGTGAAATACTGAAGGTATTAATTGGAATTCTAAAGACTTCACAAACAATTGAACTAATAGGTCATCAGAAAGTAAGAACGAAAAACAAATGAAAGTCGATTAGTAAAAACTACGAAGAAAAAATGAACTGAGGGCCATGGGTGCATATCAAATAAAATTGATTATAGTTTTTTTTATTTAAGCACACTTAATCGAAACAAAAAAAAACGATACTTAAGAGGGGGGGGGAGGGAGGAAAAATAGAAAAATTAAGTAATCATGGGAAAACAAAAGACGATCGGTTAACGACAGAAAAATTACAAAATATAAAAAAGTTGAACTGCTGCAAAGACGAAATAAGAAATGAGAAACGTCGGCTGCTTTAGGATTTGATTTGTCGAAAAAGCAGAAATTCATAAACAGACAACGAAAAGAAAAAAAAAATAAACGGCAATCGACGAAGTAAAAGAAAACTGAAAGGAAGGGCAACTGTTACACACGAAAAAAAGAAAAACAGAAATTTTGAATATATTAATAAACTACAATCGCTGAGATTCGATTAAAACGAACGCTTGAAGCGTCAGAAAATAAGGGCAAAAAACAAATGACAGCCGATTAGCAAAAGAAAAAAAAATACCAAAGAAATGTGGGGGCAATCAACAAAGAAGAAATAAAATTGAGGAGAGTCGTTTTCAGATTTGATTGACACAAACAAAAACAGTTGAGTGGTAAAGAAATTAGAAAATAAAACACAGAAATACAGTTTCTGGAATTTTTTCCTGAAATTCTGCAATATAATCAGGAATAGAATAGGTCCATTTGCCATTGATCTTTTGGGCGTTTCGAAAGTAGGATTCAACCATAAAAGATTTTTCTTCCAATGTGAAAACCATTATAAAATCAAACCAATAAAATAATTTTATTAAAGTATTGTTTGTCTATGAATATTGTCCGTTTACTTGACGTCTGCACTGTCAGTGTTAAAATTTGAAAAAAAAATCATGATTTTGAGTGACTTCTTTATTCAGTTGATTATTTAAATTACATGTTCAGATTTTTTTTGCGAACGCCTTTTACAACACTGGAATACATACATGTCTTTGCGAACACGTATACATTCACGTTGTATGTGTGATTGGTGATGGAATTCCAATTTATAAAATTGTATGAGAAAATTAATCAGCAAATGCGAGGCTCTATTAGGAACAATGTAATCATACTTCTACGCACTTATCCAGGTTTAGTAAATAGAAAGTGTGTACTATTCCAACATGATGATAACGCCCTGATAGAACACAGAACAAGATTGACTGAGAATTTCTTTCGCATCCGGTGTATCATTTAACTAGTTTTTTTTTTATTGTTTACCGGCATACTTTCTGCTAAGGTGATAATTTCATACGTGTGATTCAAGGCGTTTGTTACAAGCTTTTTTTTTGTACATAAATCTGCGAGGAGACATCCAAGTTCTTCTCTATCCAGAATGTAGCATATGTATAACCATTTGACTGTTTTTGTTGTTGTTTTTGTAGAGTAAAATACTTTCTGTGAGGTGTTTCAGGATCAGTCTTAGAATCCATAATGTTACAAAGAAAAACCCTCAAGCACCTTTAAAATATATCATGGAATAGTTAAAGGTTTTGAGGATTCGACTTATATATTAAAAAAAAAGTTTAGCCATGTCATATTATACCATACATTAATTTTCTGTGTTCTTAAAATCATAATGTACCACAGTTTTAATTAAAATATTCAAATTTAATTTGGGATTAATCTGAGTCAACGTCTGCGACATTGACTTGCTTGATTTCTCCCAAAATTTTGTGGTTATTAAGAAACTTTCGTTTTTAAGTAATTGCTAATTGCATTAATAGGTGTCTAATTTATTTTTATTGGATTTCATTATATTTCGGTTTCACGAACCGCGTAGTAAATGTTTACTTTTACAATTAGATTTCATGTTTCAGGTTTTACGTCAATTACATTCTCGGTTTAAAAATGAGATTATGGGGGGTCCTTTTTTTCCTGTGTAACAGGTTTTGCGAAATCTACGAAATCTAAATTTAGAATTTTAATAATTTTTATTCTCATTACTGTACTGTCTTTTATCGATTTTATTCATAAAATAACTCTAAGAGAACAGACAACAAAGCTACTCATTTATAAAATGTGTTCAAATGTAATTTAGAATTCGTATCGCTTTTTGTGTACATCAAATAAAATAAACATTTAATAAATAAGTGTTAATTCTAGTGATGCAATGCGTGTCTCCAATTTAAGCATCTGCTTTCGTTTCGAGCTTAAGATATCATTACATCTGGAGGAATAACAGGAAATACGTAGTTGTTCCCACAGATGGATTTTTAGTTGACGGTCGTAAGGTAAGATCGGCAGATGCTTCTGTACATACAAAAAATGGGAAAGGACCACTTGCAGGTAGCTGCTTACATAAAGAGCACCTTTGTCAGCAGACTGCTTGAAATATTTCATTTTATAATTCATCTCTGCTTCTTACATCTTTGTGTAGTGGATATATATACAATAGGATTAAAATTTCTTGATTTTTTTTTAGATTTATGGGCACTAGTGTGAGAAATTATTATTATTGAAATAATTAGCTTAAAATTTACTCCTGTTATTTCTTAATCGTCAGCTGCAACTGTATTGTAATTATTCAGAGAAAAAACTTAGTTTATGCTTACATTATGTTTTGTTCGTATAACTGCTTTCACATTATGTAAAACCTTATGTAATGTAAATTCACTGTAATGCAGTACAAATAAGAAATTACACATTACAAAAGTTGAGTGTAACTAACGCGATATTTTTGTATTTCTTGAATATTTTAATATATTCTGATTAATTTGTTGTTGTTGTGAATTTGAGTATCTACAATAGTAATAGTTGAAAGTAATATCTGTGTTACTGAAAAAGTAAACGTTTTACATTTCAACCCTTTGGTATTATGTTTTTTTTCGTGACATTTTCCTATATTTTTCCTTTTTATGTGAGTATTTCCTGATGAAAAGATAAATTTAGGTTTATGAAAAGCTGTACCTACTAGTACACATACCAAAAAGTATTAGGCACCCTGAATTTTCTAATTTATCTCCGAAAATATTGCCCAGAAATCTTTTGAATTTTATTATCATAAAGTCGGCAACAATAAACGATAATTTAAATAATGCACAGTACTTTACAGCGGTTGTAAAACATGTGGCAGATGATAGTTCGCAATTGTGGTTCCGTGAATTGGTAGTCAGTTTGTATAAACGCTTGTAGTAAGAACGACTTTTCCAGTATAATGTTTATATCATTATAATTTTGAATATCGTCATTTTTGGTGTAAAAAATGCCTAAAAAGGACGAACTTAGTGAACATTTACGTTTACGAATTAAGTTTTTGGACGAACAAGGCAACACACAGACAGAAATAGCCAAAAGTATTAAACGTTCGCCAATCTGCCTTGAAACATTACGCAGATACTGGATCACATGCGAACCGAACAAGAACAGGTAGAAAATGGATAACTGTGGAGCACGACAAAAATATCAAAGAACCAAAGTAAAACACAAGATAAAGTTCTGCCGCCAAGCTTTGAAATCGAAAAGGAAGAAGTGAAACGTTAGACTTGACATTTACAAAATAATATGAAGATGGCATCAAAAGTATGGGATAACTCCAATGAGGAAAGTGGATTTGGAAATCCCACAAGATCCAAAGTAGGAGAAGAATGACATCGCACCAAAGGAAATGGGAAGAAAACTGGGCAAGAGAAAACGCAGTAGATCTGTGAAGAACGATGACAAAATCAAGGCAAGACGGGTAATGCAGGGAGAAGCTCTATGGCCCTTCGTAATAGAAAAAAAGCAAGAGATGAAGACCTGTTATTTTTCTTGGGAAAAAAAACTCCAGTTTCGCAAAGCAATTGTGTAGACCAATGCAGGTTGTGGCCAATAATAACATTGCGAAATCAACGCGTTGTATCTAATTACAGATTGATCAAAATATGTCACTTAACGATTGTGGTTATGACTTACAGAATAAGAAAGGAAGTCCACAATACATTTCAGAAATTCATTATGCATTAATGTTACTTCGAGACTTATCAGGACTGCGAAGTCCCACATGTGTATAGCCTTGGCCAAAAGTATTAGGCACCCTTAATTTTCTAATTTATCTCCGAAAACATTACTCAGAAATCTTTAGAATTTTATTATCATATAGTCAGCAACAATAAACGATAATTTAAATAATGCACATTACTTTACAACGATTGTAAAACATGTGACAGATGGTAGTTTGCAATTGTGGTTCCGTGAATGGGTAGTCAATCTTGTATAAGCGCTTGTAGTGAGAACGATCTTTCCAGTATAATGTTTATTTCATTATAATTTTGAATATCGTCATTTTTGCTGTAAAAATGCTTAAAAAGAACGAACTTAGTGAGCATTTACTTTTACGAATTCAGTTCTTACATGAGCAAGGCAACACACACACAGAAATAGCCAAAAGTATTAAACGTTCGCCTTGTGCTTGCAATCTGCTTTGAAACGTTACTCGGATACTGGATCACGTGCGAATCGAACAAGAACAGGTAGAAAACGGATAACTTCGGACCGTGAGGATCGAAATTTAATTCGAGAGTCACTTAAAAATTGAAAGAAAACTTTCTCCGAGCTCGCTGCTAGTTTATCCGAGGAAATCGGGAGACCGATCGGTGCCAGAACGACCAGAAGAAGACTAAATGAAGCAGGCTTGAAAGGCTGTAAAGCAAGAAAGAAACCTTGGGTTCCAGAAAAAAATAAAAAGTCTCGTTTGGAATGGGCTATAAAGTACCAAGACTTTACAGAGAAGGATTGGGCAAATGTTGTGTGGTCCTACGAATCAAATTTTGACGTAATATTTGCTTTATATCACTTGTAATTTTGAATTCGTTTGCATCTTCTACACTTCGCCAGTAAAAAAGTTATACAGTATGTTTAAAATCTACGTTTTTTTAAATTAATTGTAAGGTATTTAGAACTCCTGGTGTAGCTTACGTGAGGCGGAGAATCGGTGAAGAATACCTTCCGGATTGCGGGTACCAACAGTGAAACACGGGGGAGACAGTGTAATGATCTGGGGTTGTATAACAGCCGACAGTGTAGGCGAAATGTTTGTTTGTGAAGGTCGAATGAACTCCTACACTTACATAGACGTATTGGAAGCGACATTGCGGCAAGATGTTTGGTGACACAAATATGGAAGAAATGCTGTATCAACAAGATAATGCACCCTGCCACAAATCTGCAGTTACCATAAAGTGGTTTCAAGAAAATAATATTAATCTCCTGGATTGGCCTACACAATCCCCAGACCTAAATCCCATAGAACATTTGTGGAGGATTCTAAAGCGTAACATTAGAAAACATCCAATTACATCTAAAGCAATTTTAAAGAACGTTTATTGAAAGAATGGAATAATATTATCGCAGAGGAATGTCATAAACTTTTAAGTACTCTGCCGAATAGAATAGCTGCAGTGATTAAGGCTAGAGGTGGCCCAACAAAACATTAATTACTTTAATAAATTGTTATTATTTTGTACCTAAAAATTTTTATTTTACTCCACTCCAACAGATTTTCATGATACAGGAGTTAATGTAAGGTGCCTAATACTTTTGGGCAAGGCTGTAAATATATAACGGTTTTTGTTTAATTAAATTTAACAAATAAATTTTTAAAAAAATTTGGTGTTACTGTTATAAATCAAGGATGTAGTGAGTTAATTTTACTGGTACAGATTACACAGTTTTGGTATTGTGTATCCCAAGGTGCCCGTTATTTAACATAGGTAATTAAACTAGTCAATGCCATCGGGCAACACTTCTTAAAAAGGCATATTTTATGTTTATTGCGATTTTTAGTGCGGAATTGACTTATATGGCCAGAATCGCAACTTGTTAAAGAGGTCATGATCATTTAAAGTCAAGAGACGACTCATTCCATAATGTCTTTAAAGTGCATAGGTGTTGAGATTTTCTAATGAGGTACATAAGTAGGAAGCAAACGTTTATGGTTTATCTCAGTTTCAAGAAGTTTTTTAATTAATAAAATAATATCAAGAGCAAGAAGTATGATTTTAATATGGCATAGCAACTTCTTTCCAAAAAAACCCTTAACCCTAAAATCTAAAATATCTTGCTTCAAGGTCCTATTTTTTTGCCAAGAAATTCTGATACTTTTAGGCCCAAATTCAAAAACATCACTCACAAATTACTTGATTATACGAGTAAACCTAAAAGCAAATTTCAAATAATAGTTTGAGTGTGAGTGGAGTGCTCTCTCCACTCAAGTGAGGTTTCTGAATTTGGGCCTTAGTGATAATACTAACGAAAACACGTTGGTGTGAGCTTAAATTTAAACTTTGCCGATCTATGATAATATTACACCTTAAGAATCATTTTAAAAATTTTTAAAACACAAATTGGAGCAATGCTCTAGAAATTAATTTTACAAAAGGAATTTAATTTTTTTATTAGCAACCGGGGAACTCGGATCAATTAATGACGTACTTTTCGTAAAATATAAATTCGGGAACTTTCTTGAAAGCGAACATCAGATGTATTCAAATTTAATACAATTGGCAGGCAGCTTGCCTCGCGTGAATGTAAAATATAAATTAGTTTTCCAGCACGTTTCCTTTCCAACAAAATTTCATTGACGAAAGACGGCAATTTAATTTATACACTTGCGCCTCGCACAGGGTCGTACGATTCAATATTCTTTGTTACGCCCTTCATTGATTCCTTAAGTTAACACTTTGTATGATATGCAAACCCTTTTAACAATGAACAAATGTGTTTTGGTAACTATTACTAAAAGGATGAGAATTTCTTGTTTAATATAGTTAGGAGTTTGAAGTAAGATATTTTATATTTAAGAGGGTTTTTGGAAAGAAGCTGCTATGCTATATTAAAATCGTACTTCTTGCTCTTGATAATTTTTAATTAATTAAATTTTTTTTTTGAAATTGAGATAAACCATAAACGTTTTGCTCGTTATCAAGTGATAAAGTAAACAAGTTGTGAAACGTCATTTCATTTAAATTATTCTTTTCGTTCGCTTTAGAATTATGTTTTCAGTAATTTTTTAATGCAATATTTTAAAATTACTAGTAAGTAAAGTAAGTAAAAATTGAACAAAACACCAGTAAATGATCTTATGTGTAATCATTTATTATCTTTTTACAATTTCTTTACATTCCAACAAAAGTACATTAGTAAAAAGAAACGTTAATGGTGTTCTTAATCTATTCCGTTTTATCTATAGGTACGAAATGGTGTCTCCTTGATTTATCACATATTAACATGTAGTTGAGAAATATGTACATAACCTTCTCGCTCAAATTGTTTACATTCAACTCTATTCGTAAAGGTAAGAATAGTCGAAAAATTTAACGTCTATTGCTGCAATATTTCAATTCTCGTAATCTTATTAATTAGTACAATATTCGCTTTTCATTGATTCGTTCAACTTTTTTTAAAGAGCTAAGATTTAAACACTGAAAAAAAAACAGTTTCAAATTAGAATTATGCAATCGTGCTTCGTGATATATAAAGTACATTAAGGTTGTTCTTATATATATCTTCTTTAAATCCTACTTGGTAGATGTTCCAACTAGTTGCAATTTATAAATGCATGGTTAGGAAATTGAACAGACATTGTAAAAAACAGGTTAAAAGTAAAATTATTTTCTTTTTAAGACAAATATATTTACTTTTCTTCGGATAGCTTTTTATGACACTGGCTACTTTCTCAAAAGATTAATTTTACTTTTGACGCAGCTGTCATTGGACAGCTGAATGATCATAAAGCGGGAAAAGTCCTATAAAGTAATTTTATATTGTTTTCCTAATGTAAATGTGACTTTCATACTTTATTAAAGCCCCAAATTAAGTTAAGATGACCATTTCACTGTAAATGCGTGGGGATGGTTTAATTATGTAAGTGTCGATGTGTGCTTGGTATGTGGGCATTAGTTTTAAGTGGCAAATCTATGGTGATATATAAAAATATAAACCACGATTACTTATTACACTGGGAGATCAGAATGAGATCCCTACACTGCTTGATATCATTATTTACTTTCAATTACTACACTAAAGTAAATTTGATTTTGATGATAAGGTCCGTATATTTTTCCTACGTTCTTCGTTGTTTCTTAAAGTATGTAAGCTTTATATTTAGTTTGGAATGTGGGCGTGTTCTGTTACATATTTTTATTCAACACTACTCGAAACTTTAATAACAAATAGAAATAAGCAGATGAACAATATAAAATCAATAAATAACAATATGTGCGACGCTCTGCTCTCCTGGTTGGTTATCGTCGGGAGCTGGAGGGCGAAGTCTCTGGTAACGTAGTAACGGATGTTGACATTGGGACTATCTCAGGGTATCTTGCTTCTGTTTGAGTTCCACTTATTCTCTTCTTCAACGGCTGGCTTTGATGACGCCGATTGTGTGCAGTATAAATGTTGGTTTCAATAAGAGATGTCTGCGGTGGATGTTTCCGACAATAGGCTGCCTGGAAGGGTTGTGGGTGTGTTTCCGACAATAAGCTGCACGGAAGGCTGTGGTGAGTGTTCCCGATAATAGGTTGTACAGGACACACTGAAGTTGTATCTCATTCGTCAGAGGTCAGTCTCTTTGTGTTTACTTCGGGGATTGTTTTGGGGACCAAATTTAAGAATGTGGGTCTTATTTGTGGGTCAATCATGATCGAATGCAGTTTCAGGTAATGTAATAACAGATACTGAACACGGGGTTGATATAGGAACTATCTCAAGGTATCTTCCTTCTGTTTGAGTTCCACTTCTTTTCTTATTCAAAGGCTGGCTTTGATGACGCCGATGGTTGTGTGAAGTATAAATGTTGCTTTCGATAAGAGATGTCTGCGGTGGATGTTTCCGGCAATAGGCTGCACGGAAAGGTTGTGTGTGCTTCCGACAAAAAGTTGTACGGAAGGCTTTGAATGTGCTTCTGACAATAAGCTGCACGGATGACTTTGGTAAGTTGCTCCTGACAATTGGCTGCATGAAAGGTGTGGTGAGTGTTCCCGATAATAGGTTGCACAGGACGCATTGAAGCTGTATCTCATTCGTCTGGGGGCAGTCTTTTTGTGTTTACTCGAAGAGTTGTCTTTGAGAATGCGATCTTATTGTGGGCCAATCATGATCGAATGCAGTTTTTGGTAATGTAGTAACGGATACTGAATACGGAGTTGACATAGGAACTATCTCAGGATATCTTCCTTCTGTTTGAGTTGTTCTACTTCTACTCTTGTTCAACGGTTGACGCCGATGGTTGTGTGAAGTATAAATGTAGTTTTCGATAAGAGATGGAAGGGTTTTGTGTGTATGCTTCCGACAATAAGCTGCACGGAAGGCTTTGGTGAGTTGCTCCTGACAATTGGCTACACGGGAGGCGGTGATGAATATCGACAATAATAGGTTGCACAGGACACACTGAAGCTGTATCTCATTCGTCAGGGGCCGGTCTCCGGGGGTTGTTTTAGCGACCAAATTTGACCGGGCCAATCGTAATCGAATGCAGTTTAGCTTTTCGTCAAAGGGCGGTCTAAATTTTGTTTATTTGTGATATGATCGTCAGTGTTACTTTGTTACGTTAATGTCTACGTGACGCTTCGCCCTTATTTGACTTTTTGACATAGTCTGACGTTTCTCGTTGTCTGTCAATTTGACGTTTCTGACAATTGTCATTTTGACGTTTTGTGGTCATCTGTCATTATGACGTATTTCGTCGGTCGCTGGGCAAAGTGCGAGCCCCCACAGATTGTTACCTTTTAGAATTTACTTGCAAGCCACCATTTTAGTTCATCAACTTTCCTCTGGTGGATGCAAATATTGATATAAAGCTCGTGGCAAGTTGTGTACGATCAGGACAACCAATTTCGATCTCTCTGCACATCAAGTCGTTCGTGGACCTAACTGGCCTATAAGCTAATTCCTTCATTTCATTCTTTTACTTCCAATTTTCTTCACTGCTTGCATCTTCGTTGCGACTCTTCATTACCCTTGACATCTACGACACTGACAGTCAAAAAATGTTATTTTTCTTCAGTTGCGCAACATGTTATCATTAAAAATGAAACTCGTGTAAAAATTTCGTTATTGTTTGTTATTTAAACGCGAAATTTTGTAACGTAATGTCCTCGCGGTTTTTTTTTTGTTACTCTAATCTAGGTCGTACTTTACAATGAAGTGATACAGAGGCGTAGCTTGTTCGTAGTTGTGTCGTAATTGGATACATTGGTGATAATTATTAATGTACGCGCACACGTTACCACGTTACGATCTGTTTTAAATGACGCCTTGGTCTAAATTGTGAAAGTGGCTAAAAAAAAGTGCCCGTTTCACGAAGTAGAATTTGTTTTTGTTTTGTTCCTTAAATTTATAGCGTCGACTGTGATTAATAGGGAAAAGCTATAACTACAATCAGAAATGATTTGATTACGCAAATTAGTTCTTTGTATAACTAACACAGTTTCATTGGCCATTCTTTAATCTTCCTTTTTAATTAGTAATGCGTAAAATTTTGTAACAGTAAAAATGCGCGTAAAATCTTGATGAGAAGAAAGCGCGTTGTTATTGAATTATGCTGTACAATCGAGTAAGTGCTTAAAGAAATGAACTTTCCAAATCTTTTTTTTTTCACAATATCAATTATACGAAAGACTTCACTTTAAAAGTGGTTGATAATTTGTTAATTATTCATTAGCGAAACGAATTGATTTTTTACGTCTGCGAATTTTGTTCGAAACCAACCACAGTTACTCTTGTTTTCTCAACACGAGTTTTGCTAATTTCCAAGAGAAAGTTGGTATGTTATATTCAAGTTTTCCTCTGAACTACATCGTCCTTTTTCACGCTTACGTACTTTAGCGGTTACAATAATATTACAACAGTGAAGGTGTCTTAATAAAAGCAACGAGCTCTCCTATGTTCTTATGCAATTAATTAATTCCGTTACCTACTTAAGTGTTATTTTTTTTCTTTCTTGTAGTGAAACATTTTTAATTAGCAGCGGTAGAAATAATTATGCAAGGTTTTCGGCAACACAAGAAAATAATCGCTTGAAATTGTAGCAATCCACAGTTCCTGTTGATTTCAAGATTTATTTCATAAACTGAATGACAAATGTTTGATGTGGATAATTGGGCACTATTTTTTTTATTTATTTTCTCTTCAAACTATAAAACGGTACAACAACAAGTTATATAAAAAAAACTGCTTTTTGATTTAGTTAGCGAATGACCTACGGACGTGCGTGCAATTTTTCAGCAATAGTTGTTACTCTTGAATTATTGTAGTTTTCGCTGAAGACATATTGTCAAATAAGGAATACAGCAAATAAAGCGTCTGATAAAATAAGAACGGACGACACGTGTATCCTGTGCAAACGCATTATTGTTTCAGCGAACCTGTCTCGACTGTCAATGATGTTATTTCTTTTGCGGATCACTGCGGTGCTCTTTCATTCAACGCTGAGATGTGACAGAAATATTTATATTGATTGAATTTGAAGTATGTATGTAAATTAAAATCAATTCAAAGAAAACAATTTGACTTTAACGATTTATACAAGATGTGTTCATTTAATAAACCTATGGAAATATTTTATTTTGGAAAACGCGTGTCGCAGTGTTAAATTGGACATGACAACAGTAGAAGAAACGCAAAGAACTAAGTGTTAAAGTCGTGGAGAAGGCTCATCCTCAAATCATCGTTGAATGTAAGGCTGAAGAGGAGATTACATCTCTACAAGATGTTTTTTTTTTCTAACTTCACTTTTCTAACTTCTAAAAGTTGCAGACGATTAGCAAATGCAGTCGCACCCGAAATTTCAGGCTTTTCGAAGTCTGGCCGAATTTACGACGCCATCCAGATTGCAAAATTGGGCATACGAGGATCAAGACACAAAGAGTTGATGCCGAAAGATAATTTTGAGGAATTCCAGGAAATCAATTTGAATTGGGCCCTCAAAAACGTCCTCAACAATGCACCCTTCCACTTTTTGATGTTATCTTCGTCCAGAAGAGTGCCGAAACAAACGATGACAATCACGATGTTGATGGAAGAGTGCAAAATATTAAGAACGCTCTGGTATTAGAAAAACTGGAAGCCGAGATCAAAACTAAAAGTTTGTTTGCATTTAATGGGAAAATACTCTCGCTTCAAAAGAAAACAAAAAACGCAGTTGGGAGTGATCTGTGGAGAACGTCAAAAATATAAAAGAACCAAAGTAAAACACGATAAAGTTCTGCCGCCACGCTTTGAAATCGAAAAGAAAGAGTGAAACGTTAGACTTGACGCACAACATTTACAAAATAATATGAAGATGGCATCAAAAGTATGGGATAACTCCAATGAGGAAAGTGGATTTGGAAATCCCACAAGATCCAAAGTAGGAGAAGAATGACATCGCACCAAAGGAAATGGGAAGTAAACTGGGCAAGAGAAAACCCATAGATCTGTGAAGAACGATGACAAAATCAAGGCAAGACAGATAATGCAGGGAGATGCTCTATGGCCCTTCGTAATAGAAAAGAAACAAGAGATGAAGACCTGTTATTTTTCTTGAGAAAATACCTCCAGTTTCGCAAAGCAATTGTATAGACCAATGCAGGTTGTCTTCGAGTGTTTTGTGGCCAATAATAACATTGCGAAATCAACGCGTTGTATCTAATTACAGATTGGTCAAAATATGTCACTTAACGATTGTGGTTATGACTTACAGAATAAGGAAGGAAGTCCACAATACATTTCAGAAATTCATTATGCATTAATGTTACTTCGAGACTTATCAGAACTGCGAAGTCCCACATGTGTACAGCTTTGGCCAGAAGTATTAGGCACCCTTAATTTTCTAATTTATCTCCGAAAACATTACTCAGAAATCTTTAGAATTTTATTATCATACAGTCGGCAACAATAAACGATAATTTAAATAATGCACATTACTTTACAACGATTGTAAAACATGTGGCAGATGGTAGTTCGCAATTGTGGTTCCGTGAATGGGTAGTCAACCTTGTATAAGCGCTTGTAGTGAGAACGATCTTTCCAGTATAATGTTTATTTCATTATAATTTTGAATATCGTCACTTTTGCTGTAAAAATGCCTAAAAAGAACGAACTTAGTGAGCATTTACGTTTACGAATTCAGTTCTTGCACGAACAAGGCAACACACAGTCAGAAATAGCCAAAAGTATTAAACGTTCGCCTTGTGCTTGTAATGTGCCTCGAAACGTTACGGGGATACTGGATCACATGCGAACCGAACAAGAACAGGTAGAAAACGGATAACTTCGGACCGTGAGGATCGAAATTTAATTCGAGAGTCACTTAAAAATCCAAGGAAAACTTCCTCCGAGTTCACTGCCAGTTTATCCGAGGAAATCGGGAGACGATCAGTGCCAGAACGACCAGAAGAAGACTTAATGAAGCTGGCTTAAAAGGCTGTAAAGCAAGAAAGAAGCCTTGGCTTTCAGAAAAAAATAAAAAGTCTCGTTTGGAATGGGCTATAAAGAACCAACACTTTACAGAGAAGGATTGGGCAAATGTTGTGTGGTCCGACGAATCAAAGTTTGAGATAATATGTGCTTTATATCACTTGTAATTTTGAATTCGTTTGCATCTTCTACACTTCGCCAGTTAAAAGTTATACGGTGTGTTTAAAATCTACGTTTTTTTAATTAATTGTAAGGTATTTGGAACTCCTGAGGTGGAGAATCGATGAAGAATACCTTCCGAAATGCGGGTACCAACAGTGAAACACGGGGGAGGCAGTGTAATGATCTGGGGTTGTATGACAGCCGACAGTGTAGGCGAAATGTTTGTGAAGGTCGAATGAACTCCCACACTTACATAAACGTAATGGAAACGACATTGCGGCAATCATTTTCCAAGATGTTTGGTGATACAAATATGGAAGAAATGCTGTATCAACAAGATAATGCACCCTGAAACAAATCTGCAGTTACCACGAAGTGGTTTCAAAAAAACAAAACCTCCTGGATTGCCCTGCGTAATCCCCAGACCTAAATCCCATAGAACATATGTGGGGGATTCTAAAGCATAACATTAGAAAACATCCAATTACATCTAAAGCAATTTAAAAAAAACGTGTTATTGAAAGAATGGAATAATATTATCGTAGAAGAATGTCATAAACTTATAAGAACTCTGCCGAAAAGAAAAGCTGCAGTGATTAAGGCTAGAGGTGGCCCAACAAAATACTAATTACTTTAATAAATTGTTATTATTTTGTACCTAGGAAATTTTATTTTACCCTACTCCAACAGATTTTCATGATATAGGAGTTAATGTAAGGTGCCTAATACTTTTGGCCAAGGCTGTATGTATAAGATGAATATAAAAAAAAGTTTTTTCATACTTCTAACAATTTTCATTCATGAAAGAAAATTTAAAAATCGTGTTCTCGATTTGTAAATGCAATAACAAAACATGCTCGACGTCTGTTTACAATGTGAGTTTTAAAAGTCATTCTAATTGTACACACGCGAAGAAAGAACGGTTTTTAGTATTTCCAAGCAAAAGAATATCTAATTTTAGGATAGTTATAAAGGCGTTTCCTCATTTCGTTCCCATGAATACCAGTACAACAAGTTCACATGTTGACACCTAACACTTGTTGTTTATTTTCCCTGTACGGCGTCCTGAAACGAGGAAGTTCGTAAGCAAGTTGAGTGAACTTATTTTTATTATATCCCTATTACTAATTAGCGTTATGATTCGTTTTATGGCGGCTTTTACTTACGTGCAACGCGGTTGTTTATTTTGTGTAGGAGAAGCTGCACGTAATTATATGCAATACTAATGATTGGCCAAGTTTGTTATCTTACCGTGGTCAGTTTCATTTGCATATTATCAATGCACACCGAGCATTAAATGTAATGTCTCTTCAATAAAATTTTATTATTATTTTCAGTTTGCTTGTCCATAATAATGTGTACAAAAAGTTTTCCCATCTAGTGTTGCTCCCATTTTTTCGCATGTTCACGTATGTTCCTTACTTGTTCAGTAAACGCCAAATTGAGTTTAACCTTGACATAACGTCAACAGAAAATCATAACCAATAATTACGATTTATTACGTTTTTGAAACTAATCAAATAAAACATTGAAAATAACGTTGAACGTGAATTCACAACAGATGTTGAAGATGGCCTTCATTTTCTTCGAGGCATTTTCTAACTTTTCTGCGACATCCATTAATAACGTTTTGCAAAATGTGGGGAGAATTGTTTATTTCATCACACTTTTCGATGATTCTTTGGGTATGTTCCTGTAAATCATTAACTGGCGTTTTAAAAATGGAATTTTCCAAGTGGGGCCAAACAAAGAAATCCAAAGGAGTTAGATCGCAAGGTGGTGGAGGCCATATTTCTGCTAATTATCCGATCTCCAAAAACTCTTGAAGAAAATTTAAAGTATCTCCAGCAACATGGGCCGTTGCATCCTGCTGGAAATATCCAAATTGCAACTCGTCGTCATGCAGTTAATTATTGAATGGATGCAAAATCTCTTCCCGATATCTAAGTGCTGTTAGTGTGCCATTAAAAAATATTGGACCTATCAATCTTCTCCGCCTTAAACCTATCCAAACACCACTTTTTGTGACGATTTGTTAGACAAAACTTTCTTTTCCGATGAGGCCTGGTTCCATTTAACAGAATTCATTAATTCCCAAAATATGAGGTTCTGGTGTACAGAAAACTCTCATAATTTCATTGAAGCCCCACTCCATCCACAAAAAATTGGTGTTTGGATAGATTTAAGATTGATAGGTCCAGTATTTTTTAGTGATATCGGGAAGAGATTTTGCATCCATTTATTAACCAACTGCATGATGATGACTTGCAATTTGGATATTTCTAGCAGGATGGTGCAACGGCCCATGTTGCTGGAGATACTTTAAATTTCCTTCAAGAGTTTTTTGGAGATCGGATAATTAGCAGAAATATGGCAAACATATGGCCTCCGCGATTTTGCGATCTCACCCATTTGGATTTCTTTGTTTGGCCCTACTTTCCATTTTTAAAACGCCCGTTAATGATTTACAGGAACTTACCCAAAGAATCATCGAAAAGTGTGATGAAATAAACAATTCTCCACACATTTTGCAAAATATTATTAATGGATGTCGCAGGAGAGTTAGGAAATGTTTCAATACGTAATAAATGGTTATTATCAGTTATGATCTTCTGTCGACGTTATGGCAAGGTTAAATGTCAATTTGGCGTTTACTGATCAAGTAAGGAACTTTTTGTGCACATATTAGATAATTTGAGTGAAATCATTTTATTCGGAACACTGGAATCTGTGCGTGAGCCATGTCCATATCCACGCTATTTAGCGAGTCCCTGTATACATATGTACATGTTTTCAATTATTGTAATAGAGAATCGTACAAAAAGTATTATTTGATAAAATTTAGTTAAAATTAAAGTATGCCATTGTTATTTAATTTTGCACTTCATGGAAAATAAATCAACTATAAATTTACGGTCACTTCTGTTCAATCAACTCAAATAACAGCAGACATGTTATTTTCCATTCATCGATTACGCCCAGTATAATGTTACAAACAAGTATCAAGTTTAAATGTCCTTTTTCTCTACAATGTGTTTATTAAAGTAGAATTGTTCATTATTATTAGTGTGCACCTAAGCTTGTACAAATTATCCGTAAAAAGACGATCGTCACTTTACTTTCAAAACTTTCTAAGTCCCTTTTTTCAAAAAAATGAAGTTCTTTACAAACTTTGGATAAAATAAAGCCTAACATTAAATTATTAGGTTTCAACAGTGAACAAGACGCACAGTTTTTTTTTTTTTTGCAGACATGTACGGTTTTAAAACAGGTGAAAATGAGAAGTCTTTCCATTCCAGAGTTTTTAAAACCTCATGTTTGTAAAATGTACTTAGGAAGTTTTGAAAGTAAGGTGACGCGATATCTCAAGTAAACTGAAAGGTATGTAATTCAATTCGTAATAAATACAATTAAGTTTTGCAGTTAAAAGAATGACGTTTGGGCATTTTCTGGTGAAACCGTCGAAAATATTCGATCGTGACGCACACACAACCAGCACGAAATATTTAATAAAGTATTACGCATAGCACGATAAAAAAAAAACAATAAACAATGCAAAAATGCAAAATTATTTGAAAAATTGATGTTGACATATACGAGGAACGTTATTACAATAATTCCATTACAAATCATTGTTTTGATAATTTGAATAAACAAAAAAAAAAAATTGTATATTTCTAAAAAAAAAAAACAAATGCGTTCTTGAGATCACTATATCATTGTCGATTATAAACTGAACTATAACATATACGAGTGTATTTCAGGGACATTTCTTACTCGATGTAAATGTCAATAATAATACGGATTCAAATGTCGCAATCAGAAACAATTAAAACACGTAACCTTCACGTAACATTACACAAATCGATGGGTTAAAACAATGTGATCTTTCATGAACGCCTGCTCTAAATACCATATTACAATCGTGTTCTTTGTGTTGCGATTAGCTTTAGCATTCAGCGTGTAATCGGCGATCTATCATCCATCATATAAGCCGTAAGGAAATCTGCAAAGAACAATGTGGATGCAACCTCCTCACAAGACGACGCACAATTTACCTGCCCATGGCGGTCGATCAGGTTTTTACTGTTGTCATTAACAGAAAGAAGCCAGACGTGAACTCAGAGTATGCAATTTAGATAATAATATCCCTGAAGCAAGGTGAACCCCGGTAAATGTAACATGGCGAAGTAAACGGAACCGACCTTATTATCCGCACAGCCGGACACTTCATGCGTAAAGAACAAGAACTTGAAAATCAAGTGTGAGTCACGTAACCATCGACCACAGTATGTACCATAAACGAATGCAATACTAAATTAATTTCTTAATTAATCAGCCTAAATCGTATTATAAGAATAAAAACTAACAATAAGTTAATTTGAAAGCAAGTTCAATGGAGCGTTAATAAAACAAGTTCTGATACCAGCACTATAATTTGTTCTGGGATTATTATGGCGTAACGGCAAGAAACCAAATTCTGGATTGTGAAGGCACGTTTTTCCCATCGCCCATTAAAACTGCGAAAGATAACGTTTGTTATTTCTCGCAGCAGCGACTTCAGAATCGAAATCCAGATATTCTAATTGAACACGACTTACGTTCGCGCAATCTAATAAGATTCATGCAAGTAAATGTAAACTTTATGATAACCTCACGCGAAAATGCGCAATGTCGGAGGATCGTGATATGTTTTCCTTTAATTCTCCTTAATAATATGCAAAGAACATCAATGACTTACGAAAGTTAGAACACGTTCGTGCACGTGATTTTGCAAGATGTTCTCATTTGCCTAAGCTGGGTATCTTAAGGTTTCCCTAGTTACAATTTATAATAAATTAAGGTGGGTTCTTCATTGCGAAAAGTATGTCACATAGTCACACAGTCTTCAATAGTTTTTTCGTTTAAAACCGCCCCCTTTTCATTTATATGACCGACATAGCAAATAAAAAAACTTAATCAAAAATATAAACTGCGTTTCTAAAAACTTATAAAGTTATTAATTCATATAAAAATATGTATATATTTTTTATATTCCACATTAGAATTACTGCGAAAAATTACGTTATTTTATCATGAATCATCCTGTATAATTCCTGCAAAAGAAATTATTAATCTCCGGCAATTCTATACGCCTATTACGTTTAATATATCTAATTAAGTTTATAAAAATATTAGATTAAACGAAGAATGCGTCGGATTTATAACCCATAAATGTCAAACTTGATTTATTAAACGTAACAACTTTCTAGCGCAGAATGTCAATTATAGAAACTATAACACAACCAAATAAAACGTCAGTTCCTCTGAATAAAATTCGTAAAAAAAAGTACGTGATCGAAAAATAAAACCGCACATTAAATCCTCGAGAGCTGCAAGAGTACAACACGTCCCACGAATAATTTAAACAGACATAATTAAAATAGTAACTGTATATTAACGATAATTATAGTACAAAACTACCGAGGTAATGTTGCGCGTGAATTTGTAGGAGTGTGAGTTGCGGGTTTGTTGAACTTGTTTAATTCAGACGCATTTAATAAGACCACAGAAGAAAGAATTTTCGTACAGATGTTCAACGGTGCAATTATCCAATTACTTTTGTTAATGTTGATATAACATTACAACATTTCCGACTTCCTAGAAAGTCATTTATGTGTTATTATTAATTTTATAGAGATGTCTACATTAATATTATTTAATGAAAACAACTGTATAGAAAATCGCTAGAATTTATAATAAATTCATATGAAAACTTGTCCGAAATTTAAAACGCAAATACGTAAAGTACACTGAGAATCAAAAGTAATGTCGTTCATTTAAGAATCCGGTAGCATTACCTGTGGAAATATTTTGTTTTGGAAAGGGTACCTAGCAGTGTTAAAATTGGACATAATGTTGAGGATATATTTACTTCAGGCTGGACTGCACCAAGAATCCAGTAGCCCTGTGTGTGTAGTTCATAAGTTACAGTTATTCAGTTGTTATAAATAGTTATATAATAAAAAGGTATTGTCACATTCTTCCTCTAAATATAATTTATAACACTCTATACTGCGTTTGGCGATCCCTCACCTCTGAACAGGTTATGGGCCCAGATAGAGCTCATTAAATTACCAGAAGTACCAGACGCGCAGAGGAAAACCAGACACATCAAAAGTTAGAATGGCTGCATCAAGTGTTGTTCGAATTGAATCTCTCTCCAAAGACAATTTTGATACGTGGAAAATCCACATGAAGGCTCTTTTGGTCAGAAATCGTACGTGGGGTTACGTGGCTGGAACTAAAGTCAAACCCGAAACTGTGGCGGGGAATACCGCATCAGTAGCCGCTGCTGCAGAATAGGAAGAACGAGATAATGAAGCAATGTCTGACATTATTTTGGCGATTCAACCCTCCGAATTAAAGCAAATCAAAGATTGTACTACTTCGCGCGAATTATGGCAGAAATTAGAGTCGGTCTATCAATCGAAGGGACCAGCGCGTAAAGCTACATTTTTGAAGCAAATCGTACTTCAACGAATGAATGAAGGCGAGGATGTGCGTAATCATCTGCGAAAATTTTTTGATGCTTTTGATAAATTGAACGATATGGATGTGACGATTAACGACGACTTGCTGTCAATATTACTATTATATAGTTTGCCTGTCAGTTTCGAATACTTCAGGTGTGCTATCGAATCGAGGGACGATTTGCCGAAGCCTGACATACTGCGTATAAAAATCGTGGAGGAAAGCGATGCAAGAAGCTGTGACAGACGTAATGCAGTTCAAAATGCTATGACTGCTGAGAAGAAATATTGGGTCAAGAGCAAGTCCAAAAGTGAACGGAATTTTCCCAACAAATCAGAGAAAGGGGAAAAGGATACGCAATTTATGTTCAGGTGCTATCGATGTAAGAAGATGGGACATAAAGCAAACAATTGTCCGATGAATTGTAAGAAGAGTCAAGATAAGACTAACAAGGTCGAAGAAAACGGTTCTTTGTACATAACGACAGAGTCAGCTTCATGTGAATTCACGCATGCAGCGTATCAGGGTAGTGATAAGTGGTGCCTTGATAGCGGTTGTACATCGCATATGTGCAAAAACTTTGACGTGTTTTCAACCGCGAGATCTGACATATCTGACACTTTAAAATTAGCGAACAATTCTACGACACAAATATGTGCAAAAGGTGTTGTGAAGATCACCACGAAGGCCAATGGTCGTGACAGAACATTCAATCTACGTGATACTTTGTACGTGCCTGACTTGCGAACCAATCTTCTATCTGTCAGTAAGATTGTAGATAAGGGTTACCGCGTAATGTTCGATAAAACTTCAGCACGAGTTTTGGACATAAATGGTAAGGCGATAGTTGTAGCAAAACGAGTAGATGGACTGTATTATGTGAAAGAATCGCTTACTTCTGAAGAAGGAAACAATGCTCGCACCGTAAATAACCGCAAAGGATCCATCATGGACTGGCATATCCGATTAGGACATTTAAATTTCAAGGATCTTCGCGAGGCTTTGAAGAAAGGAGCTGTACGAGGAATCCTGACGTGGAAGTTGAATGCGAAATTTGTCTCCAAGGAAAAATGACACGAACCCCCTTCCCAAAAAGTTCGGATAGGAAAACGAAGCCCGGAGAACTGATTCACACCGACGTCTGCGGTCCTATGAGAGTCTGTTCAAATGGAAATGCGCGTTATTTTGTCACATTTATTGACGATGCAAGTAGATGGTGCGAAGTACGATTCGTCCATCGAAAAAGCGATATTATTAAGGAATTCCAAGATTTCAAGAAACTTGTGGAAGCACAGAAGGTCAGAGTAAAATTCTTACAATCTGATAATGGCACAGAATACATAAATTCACAATTCGATGCCTTGCTAAAGGATGCTGGTATTCAGCGTCGTCTGACGGTTCCGAATAACCCGGAGCAAAATGGGGTAGCGGAACGAATGAATCGAACTCTCGTCGAGATGGCTAGATGTCTTATGTTACAATCACATCTTCCATCTTCTTTTTGGGCAGAGGCTGTATCTACAGCGAATTATATCAGAAATCGTTGTCCTACAAGCAAATTGAATGGACGAACCCCTTACGAAGCCTGGCTTGGAAGTGTTCCTGATATCAGCGAATTCGAAGAATTCGGATGCAGAGTTTACTGTTTGAACCGATCAAAAAATGCAGGAAAATTCGACCCCCGTGGTAAGGAAGGAATTTTTCTTGGTTATGCACAACACTCTAAAGGGTTCAGAGTGTGGATACCTAAGGAACGAAAAGTAGAAATCTCTCGTGATGTTAGATTTCTGAAGTCAGATCGAAAAGTAGAAGAGCATGATTATGAAGATTTTTATCCAGAAAAGGCTAATTTTGCTTTGATGGCAGAAATTCCTGTCAAATCAGCATTTTCGGGACCAAATAGAGAAGAATGGATAGCTGCTATTGCAGATGAGTTTGTTTCCATTCTGAAAAACAAAACACTGGGAATGCCTGATAAATCTAGGTGTCACTAGATTAGAAAAGTAAATTACTTCGAACCCGTCCATCCTTCGAGAGGGAGTGTTGAGGATATATTTACTTCAGGCTGGACTGCACCAAGAATCCAGTAGCCCTGTGTGTGTAGTTCATAAGTTACAGTTATTCAGTTGTTATAAATAGTTATATAATAAAAAGGTATTGTCACATTCTTCCTCTAAATATAATTTATAACACTTTATACTGCGTTTGGCGATCCCTCACCTCTGAACACATAACTATTAAATGTCAGCACAACATAAATCATAAAATAATGATGATGTTTACGAAGAATATGAGTGATGTAATTTATTGTTAGTCATCGCCGGCCGGGTCAGGTAGTTTGAAGGTGTACGTTGCATGGAAATTTACTGAAAAAATGGCAGAATTTACAAATAATGAGATTGTTGACATGATTCTAGTGTACGGTGAAAGTGGGCAAAACGCATTAGCGGCAAGGTGTTTGTATGTACAGCATTTTCCAAACCGACAGTTGTCAACCAGTGCCACATTTCTCTCTGTTGTGCAAAGAGCGAGGGATACTGGAACTTTAAGGGCACGTCGCGGAGAGGTGGAGGACGGCAGCGTCCACAACGCATCCTAAACAGAGAAGAAGAAATACTACAACTTATCAAGGAACATCCTTCGTTAAGTGTACGTGATACCTCAAGACATTTATCGCATTTATCGTCCTCCGTTGTTTGGCGTATTCTTCGCGAACAACAATTACATCCGTACCATATTCAAAGAGTTCAGGCTTTGCTACCAGCCGACTATGCTCTACGCATACGATTTTGTCGTTGGTTACTGCATAAACAACAGGCAAACGCTAATTTTGTTCATAATGTCCTGTTTATCGACGAATCTATTTTTACCAGAGATGGGGAGTGTAATTTTCGCAACATGTATTTGTAGGCTGAGGAAAACCCTCACACGCAATTCGTCGCGGCCATTTCCAACAACGGTTTTCTGTTAACGTGTAGGCAGGTATTCTAAACGGTAATTTAATCGGCCCGTTCGTCTTGCCGAACCGTTTAGATGGTCTCCAATATTTAAATTTTCTACGAACTAATCTACCGGAACTTCTCGAGAATATGAACTTCAATCTTAGAGCAACGATGTGGTTTATGCACGATGGGGCTCCACCTTATTTTCGACGAGAAGTACGTGCTCACCTCGACGAAATTTTTCCTGGTAGATGGATATGAACCCCGTATCGAGCCGCCAACCTTACAAAAATTAAAGTTTACAGACCCTGCGATAAAATTCTCCTAAACGAAGAAATAAATTCGTTTACATTCGACTAACATTCACAGCAACATGTTTTGGATGAAATTTGGTATGACTGCGCACAGGGAGGCAAGTCACAGACGGTTCTAGTAATTTGAAATAGACATCTAGAATGAGAAACAAATGACTGTCCAGATTTGCAACTGTTTTTAACGGAATATTAACATTATGCCTTTAAAATATTATCTCCCGAAGCAGCTCGTCTCGAATTAAAGTTGTTTTGATACAATCTTACTAAATTTCGCTTTTCAATATTTTTAATATGAATTAAAATTAAATAAATGATTAATCAAGACAGTTAACACACTTTTGACAGTTTCAAAACAATTTATATATTCTCCTGTTTGCATGCACACCTTAATATGTTCGTGAACAAAAAGTAAGTATGCACTTCACACTCATTTGCCAAATAGCTTATAAAATAGTAGTAGGCAGGAACAGGAACACCATGTATACACAGAAAGAAATTAGTTATGCGTGTAGTAGGTATTTGTTTTTCTATGTAGCGATTTTTTTTTTTTTTGTAATTAGTCTAACATTGGAATATATAATAGTTTCTGTTAGTTTATTCTTAAAACATTTTCATAACTCTTTCCAATGAAATTTATAATGGCCCATCAAATTTAGGCTGTAGGTTGAAAGCGTTGCTTTGCAAAAAAGGTGTAGCTGCTTAAATTTTGTTTCTGAAAGCCGAATTTGCTAAACTACTAATTTCATTTATCATTATGAAAGTTGTAGGTGTTTGAAAAAAAACTAAACAAGTTATATAGTATGGGAATTTACATCCGTGATGTAAATTTTACATCCGTGGAATTGTGTGTTTTTTTTTTAATCGAATAAGAAATCATTGACCTATTGATGGATGGGCAAGTATAACAATAATGATATTCAGAAAGAAATCATGTACCATTGTCACACAAATCAACTTTTTGCTTTCTTTTCGTTGCGTAACTTCATCGAAATGTTTAATTCCAAGAAATTTATTGCACGCCCGGAAGAAAGAGAAACCAGTCAGTCGCAGTGACATTTGCAAGGAAGAAAGGACAGATTCTCCGGCTATCATCATCATCATTGATGACTCGTATGTACCATTATGAAATCAAACTCTCGTAACAGTTGCCTACTTTAGTCAATCAAAACTAGGTACCTAGTATTATTCTTGGTAATTCACACTCAGCTTAATGAATTCGTTCGTAATTAATTCAGTTGTAACCGTGTTTCATAATTCTGTTATTATTCGTCTGCCTCTGGCATATTGTTTTTCCATTATCGTACGCCCTAAATTCGTAAGAGAGCTCTTTAGTATTTTGCCTTCCGCTTGTTAATTCAAATTCCTCGTTTGAAATGTTGTACGCTTGATCTCATCCCTCGTTTGTAGCATTCTATTTAAAATAAGCAAACGTTTTTTTTTGTATAAGCTATTTGGATACATGTTAAAAATGAAGTAAATTTGTGGAATATCCTAGTAATAAAAACACCCACAATTTTTTCCTCGTGTGTCCACGAAGAGAATTTTATTAAAAAAAAAACTGGCTTTTGAGTGTGCCTTTTTTTTGTTTAGTTCTGTAATTAAATGATTATAGCCTCGTATAGCCGGTCATTAATTAGAACTCATTGAATTTTCATTAAGTGCATGTCACTTTTATGTTGGGATATGTTAATAAACTAGACACAACAATTAAATTCCTTAGATTCCCAGATTTAATTTTCATACATTTGCAATGCTAATTCTTTCAAGTTTTTTTCTATCGCCCTGTTTTTATATGTAGCTCATGTTCTGGTTCGGGCAAGGACACGATCGTTGAAGAATTTACGTACGTGTTCAATTTTATGGTCATCTGTTGGATGAAAAAAAAAAGTTTACGGCCACAAAGGTCATAATAAGTCAGTATCTTTATGATGTATTATTACATTGACAATTATACCTTTTCTGACATAAAATATGATATGTTAATGACCTTCGTATGCAATTATACGGTGACTCTTTGAAATACTTAACACTTCTGTAATAAGTTTTATGAAGATGTGGCTTTTAAATAAAAAAAAACTTAGAAGTTCTTTATGCCACAAATGAATAGAGGGAACTCATGAAAAGTTGACCTTTCTTCCACTATTGTTCTAAAGAATGTTATTTATTGTTAGTTTATTTACACAAGCTGTTAAATTTGATATAAGTGATTTTGTTAAGTTACTGTTGATGCAGGCGCAAAAGCAATTTAGCCTTCGATGAAACACTACGTACCGTATGTTTCGTTTTGAGTTGGAAACTTCACGCATATCTTTGCGCACGTGTAACTCAAAAACAATGAGAAACAATCGGTATATAACGCAATCATAAACGTAACTCTTGCAAAATAGCAAAAATTATTTAAGTTGATATAGCTAAGAATTTTATTTCGCCTGTTTCCATCAAAGAATATATTCTGCAAAGATTATCTTGTAACAGTGCTCGCGCGCATGATTTGCAAATGTATGTAAATTCACGATTATACTGAAAGTTAGATAACGCCGTCTAAAGTATGTATTTCTACTTCTGCTTAGATAACAAGCGACATAAAGCTTGGCGATAAAGCATAACCTAAAATTTAATGCTGTATCAGTAACCAACCATGCTTTCTCTCGGCGTCAGCGTGTGTGAGGCTCGCATATACCGAGCGCATTGCCTTATATGGTTAACAATCGCACTAGAGAGTTGATAGTAAACGATAAAAAAAGTGAATTATTTTGTTTGAGTTTAAATATAGCGCCCACATGTACTGCAATTTCAGCCTTATCGTATGCAAAGTTATTTTAATGTGACATGGCATGACACGTAAGTATTTCTCCAAATTTATTAAGAATTGAAATACAAGCTGAGTCCAAAAAATACCTGAACGAATAACGTCCGTGTTTATTGCCGGATTTGAATGGTTAAAAACTAAATGAAATGGCAGAAAACATACCCTTTCTTGCGTCGTTAATACATTTAAGACAGAAACTGCGTGAAACCTGTCAACTTTTGCTTTTTAAATGTCATGATGTAGTTAATATAAGGACGAACTCTAAGCACCTGAACTGATCTGATCCGAGCTACACTTTAGAAATCGTAATGGGAACGCTAGCAAGCGTCAGTTGTGACGTATATGTCAAACTGACCATGTGCGCGCCACATGTATTCCCTTTCTCCATCTTTTTGGTGTTCGAAACGCAAACGATATGACAGGTGCTCGAGGGGAAGAGGGAAATCAAAACTGATTAGTTCAGGTGCTTCACGCTCTTACAATTGGAACGCTTTGGATCATCTCCGGACTAGTCCCGAGTAGCACAAACGTGTAATGGGAAAGCGCCTATAATGTGCTTCAATAGTCGTGGAATAAGATCAGAATAACTATTCGCCGAATAGCCTTCAACTTTCTTCCAACGTCAAGTTATTCCAAGGAAGCAATTGTAAAGTCCGGCCTAAGGAGTATAAGCGACCCTTTTAAGATTACATTACAGGATTCTCAGTAAGTCGACTCGATTCTTTGACTTAGGATCACCACATTGAGTTAAATTGAGGTTGAAACTTTAATTTATTTAAATTTATGTAAGTTAAGGAAGTAATGATTCCTTCTTGTTTGCCAAAACGCACTTACCAGCAAATAACTCATTTGAGACAGAACGCAGTGTATGTAAGAAACTGAACTATGCTGCAGATAAAGTATTTGAAAGTTGAATCCAAATGAAGCAACTGTGTTTAAAAGCTGGAAGAGGTTGGTCAAAAAAGTTCTTGAACTTCTTTAGAAGGGCAGATGGACCACTGAGGAGTATAAGCGACTACTTTTTACATGGGGCAATAGGATGGTAGCTTTGGACTCTAGAGTATCTGTGCCTACAGTGCACTACAAGATTATTCAATTAGGACCACTACATCGAGTCTACAGCTTTTGCAAGTTAAGAAAGCAATGTTTGCTTCTTGTTAGCCGAAATGCATTGTAAAATTACAGTAAATTCCGTTGCATCGTCTTCTTCTTCTCTATCTCTTCCTCCTTTTTTCATTCTTCTTCCTCATCTTTTCGTTCTTCTTCCTCATTTTCCACCTCCACTTCTTTTTTCCTCGTACTCATCTCCCCTGTCTTCATTTTATCGTTCTTCTGGTTTTTCCATATCAGTACATGCAGGTAGTCTTTCAATTCTTACATCTAATGGATCTTTCTTATCCCGTTCTGAGTATTAGACATTCTGTTGCATCGTCTTCTTCCGCGTTTCCTCATAATTTATTCTCTTCCTCATTTCCAACCTCCACTTTTTTTCCTCGCGCTCATCTCCTCTGCGTTCATTTTACCGCTCTTCTCGTTTTTTCTGTATCAGCACGTACAGGTAGTCTTTTAATTTTTGCATTTAATGGATCTCCCTTATCTTAATTCTTGTTCCAAGTTTTAGACATTCTTGGACATACTCAGAGACGCAGTAAAAAGGAAATGTCATTATTTGGGAAGGTGGTAGATCTTCCCCGAGTACTCCAATGAATCTTCCTTATCTAACTTCTTGTCGTAAGCTTTAGATATTCTTGGACGTACTGAGAGACGCAGCGAGAAAAAAAATGCGATCGCTTTGGGAAGGAGATGATTGTCAACTTCCTGTCTCGTCGTATCACGTCTCTCGGCCCTCCCACAGTCCAAATGTATATCTCTGCGACTTCTGCGTTTTCCCGAAGCTAAAATTAAATTGAAAGGAGGGAGAAGATTTCGATGCAATAAAGAAATTAGGGAAAACAACTAAAGGCGATCCCGAAAATGACGGCGATGGTATTTTCAAAGGTGGAAGGAACGCTGCGACAAATCGCAAGGGGAGTAATTCGAAGGCGATTACCTTTTTATTTTCTGGGAATCCTTGTTTTGTTCTGCAAGAATCTCTGTGTTTCGAACAGTTCTCATGGACGCTTGCGACATTGTCGATCATTTCGAAAGAGTGAGTACCGAGTATGATGGCACTTATTTGGTTATTCCTGGGCATTCTGATTGTGGAAAAACTAATACAACTCTAACCCTTTCGAATAGTTTTCTTGGATTTTCTAGTTTCTAGATTTTTGTTCTGTAAGTATCTCCGAGTTTCGAATCTCCACGTTTCTCGTGGACGTTTGCGACTTTTCCAATCATTTCGAAAGATAAGAAGACTCACAGAGAATACCAAGAACGTTAGCATTGTTTTGGTTATTCCTGGGCTTTCTAATTGTGGTAAAACTAATGCTATTCTAACCCTTTCGATTAGGTTTCTTAGGTTTTATAGTTGGTTCAAGACTATCTGTAGCGTTGGGTGAAACATTTGATGTTAGTACTTGTTTGATTATTTGGGCAATCATTTCGAAATACTACAATACTAAATGGGTGAATAGTTTCCGGACAGACCTGGTGTCTTGTGCAAAAATCGTACTTCGCAAACTTCCAAATAAAAACGCCCAAATTTCGTTAAAATATCATGAAAGTTCGAGAATTGACTGGGTCTTGCCATGCGAAAATCTCTGTCAATGTTGTAATGAATAACAAATGGCGGATATGCCATAAAGTGCTTTCGTGTCCTGTAGTATGAAAAAGACGAGCCAAATATAACAAAAGTATATTTCGCAACTCAAGGAAAGAAAATGGATTATCTTTTTAGGCAAATCCAGGATTACCTACCATCATCCTTTGTAAGTAAATAAGGTATGCTAATGTTATGAACAACTTCAAGGAATCGCAAACATGCACCATTGACTTTGAATACGTAAGTCTCCACAATTTTTCGGCGCTGGTTGAAGATACCACAAGGAGGAGGACGAAGCGAAACACCTACGAAGTCAATATTAACGGTAAACAGTTTCATCTCACTTGAAACAACTTGAAACAAAGGAAATGAAAAGGATGCGAAATGAGTTGGGGAAAAGAAACTCGAAAGCTTTGAAGGAACTCACCAACTCTCAAAATTCTTTTTCAAATCCGTTCTGTATGAGAGTTTCGTTTGTATAAGCGCAAGGGGTTTCACAATGCCAATGCAATTACCTGATTTTAATCAATTCTAAATGTAGCTGATTTGGAAATAACATTTTTGAAACGGATATGAAGCAACTGTGTTTAATAGTTGGAAGAGTTTTTGAGAATCTTCACAAGGGCAGATAAACCACCAAGGAGGATAAGCGACCCTTTTAGGGCTACTGATGGGGCAATAGTATGGTAGCTTTGGACCCTAGATTGTCTGGGGCCTGATCCTTAACCCGTGCGAACATGACGTCAAAATGACGTAGACTTTCGTACAAAATTCTACAAATCGTTTGGAAATTGCGTCATTTTGACGTCACTTTCGCTTACGAATCTTTGCACAGATTATGAATCGAGTCCTCGTGCTTACAGTGCATTGCAGGATTTTCAGCAAATCGAATCCGTGAATCAGAATCTAATTTTTAGGCTTCGCCCTCAGACGTCATTCTAATTAATCATGATACAGGATGATTCATGGTGCCTGAGGAAGTCGTACCTCTAAATTTTATTTCAGGTATTTAATACCAGTCAAGGTGTTCTGGAATCTGTAATTCTTAATCAATTAACGCTATGGATACACGTGTGAGATAAGAAAGGCTAAAGATTGCAGCAGCTCCGCAACCTCATAAATCCATCCTAATGAGATTTGTGTGACTAAATGCAAATAGTTATGATGAGGCGATTCCTTAGAAAATAGTTCTATGTTTCTATCAGTGGATCATTCATTCCCCTAATTTTTACTGTACAGAATTCACAGTTACAGTAATTTAAGTTAAGAAAAGTAATGGTTATAAGAAGACAAGTCTGATGTTTGTGGGAAACTGTGGGAGAGACGTCATTCGGTTTGTTATGATTTAGCCTCACTTATCTGTCCTAGTTTTTATTCCAGGAAGTCTTAATACCAATCAATGCATGAACTGAGTGGTGATTTTTCCTACTTAGGATAGCATATTCCTAATAGTAGGACAATCACTTGGGATACATGTGAGTGGGATATGCTAAAGGGATGTGGGACTACAACATCTCCACAATTGTCGAATTTCATTTAAAGCAAGTTTCGTCATTGAGTAATTTCTTTCATTCAGTAAGATGTTGCTTGAAATTTAACTAAGCATTTATTTTATTACTTTAAGGGCCAATGCTTTAGTCACCGATTAACTTTAACCTTTGGTTTATTCCTATATCTACAATTGTAAAGACAATTCTATGGGAATGAACCAAAGATTAAAGGTTAACCAGTGAAGAAGGTATTGGAATGCCAGATTTATGCTTCGCCTTTTTGGCAGTCGTTCGTATTGGAATACTCCCTTTGTATTTTGCTCAGGTTCTAAAGGCCTTAGTTAAAAATTCTGAGTTTAGTACAAAGTTTTTTTCTTCACAATTATTTGTAAGGGTGGCATTATCGAAGGTGTTCTCTCAGTCTAAATTTTTATATGAATGCTGTTATCAGGCGAAACGCTTATCTCGGCCGGGAATGATAACAAGGAATTATAAAGTTTAGTCCAGCGTAAACTGTTTAAGTTTGACTGAAATTAAAAAAATTATCAGTTTTGATTAGTCGAAGCCGACGAGACATTAACGTGCGCAGTGCGAATTTCATTAAGCGATTTTTACTATAAATTGTTTAGAGTTTTCGGTTTTTATTCCGTCAGATAAGCACGAATTTTATTGGATTTGATTTCATTTTGTGGGTGGATGTGATTCTATTTCAAAAAATGAAAACGTTATGTGAATTGTGATTTAATGTGTGTAGTATGTTTTGATAATTAGAAAAATATTTCATTGTTCTTCTTTTTTCTTTAAATGAAGTTTGGCAGAGTGTAAATCCTCATGTGGGATGGGAATGGCGGAAACTTACATAACTGCGAATTTTTTTTTGTGGTGTGATAAGGTAAAGATAAATCAGTTTTCTTAATCTATTTCGTAATTACTAATTATAAATGAATTTCATCCAGATTTATCAGTTTTAAATTGTAGATATTTAAATACCACGCGGATTTCTTCTCTTGCATCTAAATTAAAAGATATTGACAAGAAATTCAATTTTTTTTAATCTGTATAACCAAATTATTTTCCAATCTACAGAGCGTTCAAGTTTCTTAGAACTTTACATCATTCTTATTTCTAAAGAAACATCTCATATATTAATAAAATATTGAGTTGATTATCTGATTTCTTTCTTTCTTGTAATATACATTTAAATTTGCGTTGAGTTTCTTAAAATTAATAACAAATGGCTTATGATGCAGCAACATGTAACAATTAAAAAAAAGACAAGTATAAACCAATATCTTCTAACTTGAAAGACTCAAAGATCTAAAAATTAAATTTATTTCGTTCTTTTTTTACAGGATTCCTCAAATGGAGTTTCTGGAGATGAAGTTGACGCGAGAAGAGGTTCTAAAAGGTAAGGCCAAGGTTGCTTCTCATAGTAATATTTAATCTGGCGATGTTTATAAGAGGTAGCGTTAGGTTTGTTCCAACAGCAACAGTTTCTGACTAATTAGGAACCGTTAAAGCGATGCAGTAATATACAGGCTGATTCAAAATAAGTATCCGACCCGTTAACCACAGGTAATACATGAAAAAACAACAAGAAAAACTATAGTCATTGGGGGGGGGTCTGTTATTCATAGTTGTAAATTAAATAGATGTAAATTGTTTGCTGTCCACTGGAATAACTTTATTGCGTCACGAAAGCAATAATCTCTCGCAAAAATAAAACGAAGCACGTGCGTTTTGTGACCTTATTTATGCGGAAAGAATTTATAACAGGCAATTCATTTATTGCGGACATCGAACTTGTGGTGCACACGGAAGAAATGAATCACATATTTTGCGACATACGGAGGGGTACAATTATGATTTTGTCAGTGCAAATTAGTTGGTGTTAGTGCGTGAAACGTTCGCTTAGTTTGTATTGGCATTTGATGGAAATTATTATTGATTAAAGCATCGAGGAACCGTTATTTCCCGATTTCATTCTGTTTACAGACGAAGCGTGTTTTACTCGCTCTGGAATCTTTAATTCAGTCATGTCTGGGCATCAGAAAATCCACATGTGCGCCGTAGTAGTCGTTTTCAAATACAACGTTCTATTAATCTGTGGGCGGAAATAATTTGGAATTTTTTAATTGTATTGCCACAGCGTTTGGCCGGAGATGGGTATTTGGCATTTATTCGTAATACGGTCCCCGAACTGCTCGATGAAGTGCCTCTGAACATACGACGTAATATGTGGTGGTTACACGATGGTGCGCCGCCACATTTTCAACGTAATGTGCGCGATTTTTTAACAGTTCAATTTGGAAATCGGTGGATCGGGCGCGGTGGGCCAGTAGCTTGGCCTCCCCGCTCACCCGATATGAATCCCTTAGACTTTTATTTGTGGGGGCACATGAAAAGTTTGGTTTATAAAGATCCCATTAACACGGTTGAAGAACTTCACAATCGCATTTTTGCCGCAGCAGAAATAATTCGAAATAATGCGAATCGAATGTTTCCTGGGGTACGTGCATCATTCATCAATCGTGCGACTAAATCATCCAACAAGAACTGGCTCATATCGAGCATCTGTTATAAAAACCGTAAGTTTAAGTTTATGCACCGTTTCATTTTAATATTAATATGAAACTCACAAAAAAACTTGACCTTAACTTTTATAACGGCGCCAAATTCAATGTGGATTATAATAAATTTCCAGTCAAAATAGTTCATTCATTTTTACTACGCGTTTATTGCTACAGTTGCTGAGTATGCCAATAAAATTTATGATCGTTACAAAATATGTCTCGGGAGGGGTTTTCTTTCGTAATTTTATAAGCGGCGCACGAATCGCATTCTAATAGTCATCAGTGATATTTAAATAGTTTCGATTTTGGATTCACATGAGGTTTATTTTTCAAATACGTCCGATAAATTTATTTCTTTGAATTTCGTACTTACATGACCTTAGTAAGTACGTTCCTAACGGGTCGGACACTTATTTTTAATCACCCTGCATATGCTAGAACTGTCAGAGTCGATGAATAACTCAGATATTGATGATTCTCAGCTTGGAACAAACGTTATGATCATGAAGTAGCAATAAGTATTTATTCTCATAACTTTTCATAATGTTGATTCATTTTTGTGAAGCATATTTCAGATATTTTCCCAGCTTTACTGTTAAAAATGATCCATAACGGATTTGTTTTAATTGATTTATTTATACGGTATTTAACGTGAAAGTTAAATGCGGACGGGGACGAATCGAATTCGTTACGCTTCGTTCTAAGCAAATGAATTACTAAACCTGACATCGATGCCATTAGTTATTGGCGATGTTTCTTTTCTTTTTTTTTTCTTTAGTTAACGGTACGTCTATTACCTCACTGTTAATGACCCAAAGTTAATTATCGATAGTTTATCTTCCTCGTCGTGAGACCAGATTACTCCTTAATTAATATAATTAGAATACATGTTGGTATTCGTTTTTATAACCTGGGTATAAAACAATTAAGCACAAATTCAATAGAACATCTTTGTCGGGCTAATAATTTTGTCCCACAGAGTGTTGATTATTATTAATAATAATTAAGTTTTTAACTTCGTTAGGCCTTTGTATGAAAAGAAACTATAGTCAGTGTTGAGTGGAAGCGAAATGAAACAAAATACAAAATCGTTTCCCATTTATTGTTGGACAGTGATCTAGCTGTGAATCGAATGCATTTTGGACATTGTTGTGGTTATTATTTTGTTCGTCACGGTGCACCTGCGCCTTTAATCATTTTATCTTTTAAGAGGCACTGAAAAATTTCTCGCTTTTCGTGATAAGAAGGAGCATTGATGTGATAATCTGTATTCAGTATTTTGTTTGATTTCGTTTAGATATAATTTTTACATTTACATTTATTTCAAAAAGAATTCTTATGCGACCCTTTTGGAATTCGAAATAAAAAAAAATTTGTACTCTAACGGTACGCCACTGTACCAAATAAATTAAAGCAAATTTTTCTGCTTGCAACATTTGTTTTCATCGTGCAAGGTTTAGTAAATTCAATTTAGTTTGAAAGAGATCTCTGCTTAACCCTGTGCTACTGATGATGATTGATTCATTCACTTTTTTTATCCCTAAAAGCATTGCCAAGTATATTTCAATTTTTTTAATTATAGTAAAAGTATAATAAAATATGTGTTCTTGATTTAATAATTTAATGATCTAAAAATTAATTACATTTTATTTTTCTTAATAAAAATGGGCTTCTGGTTATTAGCCTATCTATCATCAGACTTAGGACATTTCGAAGCATTGCCATGGTTACGTAATGAATGGACACTTTTCATTGGCCCTCGTATTTCGTAACCATGGCAACGCTCTGAAATGTCCGAAGTCTGTTTATCATTAAAAATATTTCGTCAGGGACGTCATTTAAAATGTGCACAGAAAAGCTATTGTTGGAGCGATATTTAAAAATATTACAGTGTGTGTGTAAATGATTGTACGCCATTTATGTTGGTACTATAAACTTGGTGGCATCCAGTGGCGTGCTATAAAGCTTTGGCTTGACAATAGGGTTTTCGAAAACGACGTTATGGCAAAGTTCTTCTTGCGTTATGTTTTCAATTTCAATGCTTGTTGAAGTTCATCCAAATTGTGCAAGCAGTTTTTCGAAACATTTACTTCACATAGGTACTCAAAAAGAAAATAATCTGATGATGTTAAATCTTTTAAGTAGAGCGTGAAGTGAAAAGCGTGACCGTTGTCATGGAAATAATGTAAACACAAGATGTCTTGAAGTAGATGAGCGAGATGTAAAATAAGTTAAAAACCGTGCGAGACAAAGATACAAGCCACGCCCAACCTGCGCTCCAGGATGTAGTTCTCGAACACAGCCCAGCTGATTGATAAATTCTGTCAAAATGACAATTTGCTATCTCCCTGCATTCATTGTTTCATAAAAAAATATTGGTCCTATTATTCTCTGGCTTAAATTCCAATTCTAATCGGATGTAAGTCTGTTTCGACAAAAGTATGAGGGTTCTCCGTAGCCCACCTTCAGTAAGTCTGACTGATAGATAAATGGAACCGTGCCTCATCAGGCGGTTAAATCAAGTGAATCATCATTATTTAGTTGCTCTCGTTAACCTACTACTAGTTGATAATCATGAGGGTATAACTGTCGAACAAGAGAGATTGCAACTAGCCCCTGCAAGAAGCACACAATTAAGTACTTGCGTTACTTTCACTTCTGAGGCTCACATACACATTGTTACTTTAAACTATGAGTTACTTTTATACTTGCAATTCATATTTAAAGCATTTTGAATGTGATCTCATCAATTCTCACTTGATGGTATTATATATTTATATGAAAACAAAAAACAACACTCCACGCTAAGGCCCGAATTCACGTCGCAAATTGGCCCGATCTCAATCTCAAACTCAGTGAGAATCATTTCGCGTTAAAAAATACTCAAAGACTTTTCTCACTTTAGCCGCAAATCTCAAGTTACTTATGAATACCAAAGGCTGACTGTAAATAATGTTTGAATGTTTCTAAATTCGGACCTAAATGACTAAGATCGGAATTGGGGTGATATAAGTGGGGCAACGAAGGTGAGGTATCTGACAATAGGTTCGTGACACGTTCTGTATATTCTACAGTTGACACTGTACGTGAAAATGAATCTGTTTAAGTTAACTTTATTGTTATTGTTAATTAGAAGGTTCTGTGTTTTTTTTAATGTTATTATTGCATGACGAATGAAAACGTTTTGTGGTTATCTTTTTTTTAATGTGTTTGGATGAAAATTACGGCAGCACTTTCATTTCAATCTCTATTTTGTTTGTAGTGGTTGTTAAATTTCACCGCAATTAGTGGCAGAAATCTCATTTCTCCGTATACGTTTCTCAGCGAAACGAACTCGAGTCGTCTTATAATCCTTAGGAAGAAGTCATTGTACTTGGTCACAATTTTATTGTACTTGATGTGATTCACATTCAAAGTGCCATTATGAGAATTTAGCTTTTTTTACCGGAATAAGTACTTTCTTAAGAATTATCCAGACTTGTAAACGCTTGCCTTGTTTATTGACGAAATCAGTGCCTCATCTATCCGCCTGATGCATTACCATCTTCACTTGAGAATTTGTAGAAAAATGGCGCAGGGGAGTGATTAGAATTATCAAAAAAATTACGATTTGAAAAAGATGAACTTCTAACGACTCTTAAACTGTGAATATCTTCTTGTGGAGAAAGTAATACAACAAAGTAGCACAAGTATTTTTATTAATGAATTCGTTCAAAGAACATCGGCAAAAAGTCGCGTTAAGTACTAAGTTTGAAAGACAGATCTGTTAATTACGAATGCAATTACGTTGCGAGATAAGACAACAAAAAGCTGGACTAGTCTTCGGTTTGTAGAACGCACTGTTTAATTAAAGGGGAAAACTGTGACCGAGCTACTACTGAAGGAAGTGATTACGACAAGGTAATTAATTTGCCGTTTGTGAATGTATTACATAATTGATGACGGTGGGAAACATTGCAAATGCATTATTCAACAACCGGATAACCTAAATTCGAAAAGTTCAAATATACACAGCTCGCAAGGAAACTGTTTTTGCGCATTTTCAAAAGTGGTATGGAACTAATAGGTTCAGTTTAATTACTGGAAACTGCATCCTGTATGCATGCGCTTATTTTATTTGGGTCTATTTAAGTCGAGGTATAATTATGATTCATTTGTGTAATGAGTGATTTCCTAAAATTCGTTATACTCTGACATAGATACAAAAGTTAATTTACGCCTTAGGGCTACGTCTTTAGAATTCATTTGTCTAAATTAAAATTAATCAAAGGAATTGTATCTATGTGCTACCTATCTCCATATTTTCTTTGGACGTTCAAAAGCTTCTACATATCAAGTTACGTTAGAACGACATATTTTAAAGTGCAGAATTTCTTCACGTTCACTATCTAAGATAATAATTAAGCAGCAGAGACTATAAATCGTGCGGTAGACCCATTTAACCACTGCTGAAAACTGTACCACATTACATCACACGCACGTTATTAATCGAATGTTATTTTGCTTCCAGCATTGTGAAACTGCAGTTTAATAACCGAACTGCCGTGCTGATGTTTTTTTACGTAATCCGTAATGTACGGTGGCCAGAAATGTATGACCTGAAAGTTTAATTACGTCACACAACTGGTTTTGTGTGTTTCCCGTGTAATATATTTTTAAGTAGAATCAAGATTATCTTTTTATTATTTTTTTTTAAATGCATTTAATTACTATAAATATTACTCGTTCGATAATAGGCGAAGGAAATACAGATCGTTCGTGAATGATTGAAAGGTGTTTGAATTTAGCGCGCAATCGTGTTGGTAACTTTCGTCTTATAACGTTGGCGTTGAAGCTGTGCGTCGCGTCCTGTCATCTGCGTTGTGATTTCCATATTTTCGCTGAGTTAGTAATTGCTCTAAACGTCAGTGTAATTTACGAGTATAAAAATAATGAACTTTTAAATATTTTTCTAAATAACGTCTCCTTTTTTCCCTTGTATCGCCCCTTGGAAAAAATCTTTTAAAAAAGAAGCTACTCAGCGGGAAATTCAAATGCGTCTCTATCATTTTTGAACGCTCCATACTTTTTGAAAAAGTTTATGGTAAGGAATGTCGGTTAAATTCTTATCTAGGAGTCACCTTTTGTAAATCAAATTCAATTTAAACACTTTTTTGCTGGTATCAATTACATTTAAAAAATTGTATAAAGAACATTCGCAAAATGTGTTGCAGTGACATCCAACTTTCCAAATTGACAATTAAGACAATCAATACTGCCGATCCTAGAGAGGTTTGGATGAAATATGGAAGTAAATCGTTGGTGAAATTAAATTGAAGTTTTGACATTGTGTTTAGAGTCTACTTATGCAGAAATTTGTAAAAAACTTTGATACGATACCAGGGTTGCGACGATTTTTTAAGATTTAAATCATGATTTAAATCAAATCGTGTAAAAAAAGCTGATAATCTCAATAAATCAAACTTCAGAAAATTCAAATAAAAAGAACAATTTATTTAATGTTAGATTATCTACATGTCTAAAACTACTTCCTTAAAAAGAATATGTAGGTAAACTAAAGTTAAATTTAAAAAGAAAATAAAACTTGGTTCAGGTACATAAAAAGAGACATTTTAAGTTAATTTTTTAATTATAGTGTTTATAAAGAAAAACTAATTTAGCAGCTTTTTCAGTCCCTAAGCGATTTCTAATTTTAGAATGAACTAAACCAAATGTTGAAAATATCATGAAAATTAATTAAAATTGTGTAACTGGCAGTATAGAAAGTGTTAGGAAAGAGTTTATACATGTATTTCGGCCTTATTGGGCTTCATCAGATTTTATAATTGTTGAAAATATCCTTTCAAAGGAGGCTGAAGAAGCTGCAGCAGATAATAATTGTTTGATAATCGGGGATAACTTATCAGTAACCTCAAATTCCGTTGAGATTTCCACCATTCCAATGGATTTGTGCTTTTAAGAATTTCTTCGTGAAACATTATTTCGACAAATGGCTCGGATTTAGCCAATTTAATAATCAATGGTAGTAAACCAGTGTTGGGGTATAAATGATTTGCAGCATTTAAAGCACAGTTTTTTTTCACTTTCTGTTAATGTATGCTCCGTTTTCGTAGGGTCCAGAAGGAAAGCTAGCACATGGTATGGAGTGATACTCTGTTCATAGCGATGTCTACATTTTTGCTTAGAGTAAATTCAGTTTCCTCAAAATGTGATTCTAGTATTTTTAATTGTTCCACGATGTCTGATAGAATTGCATCGTTTCTTTGAAGCCTATCAATTGCAACAGATATCGGATTCAGTATTGTTAAGAAATCTTCAGCTGTTCTATTTCAAATAAATATTCGAAATTTTCTGCCTTACTATACTGTCGATGTCATTTTTATGTTCCTCGCTAATGCTTCAACAAAACCATGTAAGCAGTAGCAAGTGATTTCCATCTTACATCACTAGGTAAAATAAACTTTTTTCCTCCTTCTTTCGCGTATGTTGCTGAAGCAAAGTGATTGTTTCGGAAGTATTTTACAATGAACGTAACATGTTCCTTAATTTCACTAATTTCCAGGTCCTTACACAAGTTTAAGATGTGTGGAGCACAACCATATGTACAGGGATGGCGCAAAATGAACATTACGGTTTGAATGCTTTATAACTTTTTTATTTCAAAGTAAATTATAAATTTTTTTGTTCTTTGATGCAAAATATAAATGGGAAATTTTAATGACTTAAACGTGAAAGATTATGTCTCTCAAGTGTTGGCCATTTTCTGCTTCGCAAAGTCGTGTTCTTTGTAACATATTCTCCATAACTTTTCGCAATATTTCAGGTGGTATGGCACGGATTTCATTGCGAATATTAATTTTCAGTTCGCGTATGGTCGCTGGTCTATTAACATACACTCGTTCTTTCAAAAAGTCCCAAAGTAAACAGTCAGGAGCGGTTAAATCAGGCGAGCGCGGCGGTCAATTGAAGTCGCTTCTGCGTGAAATAATGCGATTGCCGAAAATTTCCCGTAACAGAGCCATTGTGTCCCTTGCAGTATGGGCAGTGGCCCCATCTTGTTGCAACCATATTTGTGGATGGTTTTCCACAGCTGGCCTCAAAAAATTTTCCAACATAAGGCGGTATTGAACAGCATTGATGTTAACTGCATCACCGACAGCATTTTCGAAGAAGTATGGACCAATGATCCTTTCGGATGATACACCGCACCAAACAATACATTTTAGTGGGTGCAATTGTCGCTGATAAAGTGCTCTTGGATTCTCTATAGCCCATACGCTGCTGTTTTGTCTATTGACAAAGCCATTTAAATGAAGATGGGCTTTATCGCTCATTATTAAATTGTGAATGAAATCACGATTTTCTGCTGCTTTTTGTTGAAACGCAATAGCATAATTAAGCCGTTGCTGGTAGTCGGTTGGTTTCACTTCGTGCACAAGCTGGATTTTGTATGGGAACATGTGCAATGTGGCCAAAGTCCGCTGAATGGATCTTCGCGACAGCCCAAGTTGTGCCAAACGTCTCCTAGTTGATTTTTCCGGACTTTCTTCCACACTCTCCCGTACACATTGGATATTTTCAGCTGTGAGCGTCGTACGTGGTCTTCCGGTACCCTGGAGGTTCATTACTGAACCTTGTTGCTGAAAATTTGTAACCAGACGATTTATTGTCGGTACTGAGGGTCCATTCCGCACATTAAAATGTCGACGATATGCACGCTGCGTCAAAATAACTGACTGTTGGTTTGCAAAATAAAATTCGATAATTTTTATCGTTGTTCGAGTGTGTATCGCTCCATTTTAAATTTCCCAAAATTCTGAAAGAAAAATTAAAGAAAACATTAAAATAAAAAAGTTATGAAACAATCAAACCATAACGTTAATTTTGCGCCATCCTGTACTTACTTACTTACCTATCCACAACCTCTTGGTGTTGATTCTTTTCCAGTTCTTTCTGTCTTTAGCTTCATTCTTCGCTTTCGCCCAACTTAAATCTCTCTTTTTTAATATGAAAGCAACATCCTCGTTCCATCTTCTTCTTGGCCCTTCTCTTCTACCCCGTTTCTGTTTCCCATATCACTTTCACTGCCCTATCTTCTTTCATTCTAACCATGCGACCGAACCACCTTAGTTTTTGTTCAATTTTTTGTATTACACTTGACACTTTTATTTCACTTTTTATTTTATCCATTTTAGTCGCTCCTGCAATTTTCCTTAACACTTTCATCTCGCACGCCGTTATTTTTTGTTTTAATCTGTCTGTTAAAACCCAAGATTCACATAAGCACAGGCACTAACACCGACTCGTAGATTTTTGTTTTTGTTGTCGTAGTTATTTCTTTTTTATTGAAGAATGGTCTATACTATATAGTAGTCTGTACAGTGCAATCATTTTGCTTATTCGGCTGTCTATTTCTAGTTCAACCTTTCCATCTGTTTCGGTAGTTGTTCCCAAATATTTCATTTTCTTTACATTTTCATTGTTTTTCCCTGTATTTTTAATTGTACATCTTCGGTCTGTTTTATTTCAGTCTTTTCCATGTTTATTTGCAGACCGTATTTCTCTATTTCCTTACTCCATTTTTCAATTTTACTCTGTAAATTTTCTTTACTGTTGGCAAATATTAGCAAATAATCTGAATACATTAGCTCATTTATGTGTATTGGTGTAAGTTTTCTGTATCCTATGTGGGTTTTCTTCGTCTTTTTGTTGATCCATAACAATGATAAACAGTAGGGGGCTAAGTACTCCTCCCTGCCTTACTCCTCTGGTTGTTGTAAAGCTCTCCGTTGTCTTTCTTCCCACGCGTACTACATTTTCCGTTTTTCTGTATATGCTTTTGATTATATCAGTGAGTTTTTTATTTATTTTTCTTTGTTTTAAAATTTTCCAGATTTCCTCCCTTTTTATACTGTCAAACGCTTTTTCAAAATCTATTGCTGCCACTAACATTTTACTAACCTTTTCTATTTGTCTTAACACGAATATCCAATCCTGTGTTGATCTATCTGCTCGGAAGGCTGCTTGCGAGTCACTTAATGTTTTCTTAATTTTTTTCTTTAGTCTTTCTACTATTAGTCGTTCATATACTTTATAAGTAGTGCAAAGTAGCGATACACCCCTGTAATTGTTACAGTCGTTGAAATTCCCTTTTTTTATGTATTGCGGTTATTATTGCTGTGTTCCATTCGTCAGGTATTCTTTGCTGTGCTCATGCCAAGTTCAGCATTTTGTGTAATAAAGTTATTCCCTCGTTTCTCATCTCTGGCCTTATCCCATCTATACCGGGCGCTTTCCCTGTTTTGATTTTGTTTACTATTTTGTCTATTTCGTCTCTTGTTATTTCTACTTCCTCGTCTTCTTCGTCTAGTCTTTTTCCGTCGTCGTGTTCTTCTTCCAATTTACCCATTTTCTCCTCTTCTTGTAATTCTGTGTGGCTTCTACTTAGTACATCTTCGAAATATTCCTTCCATCTTTTGGTCATTTTGCTTTCTTCTGTAATTATTTCTCCTTTATTTTTTATATTTTTTAGAGGGTTTTTCTTTCCTTTTCTCAGTCCTTTTAAAATATGGCATAGCGTTTTAGCGTTCCCTGAAGCATTTTCTTCCATCTTGGTTCCGAACTCCTCTCATGTCTTTGTCTTGGCCTCTTTTACCTTTACTTTTACCTTTTCCCTTTGATTTTTGAATGCCTGGTAATCACCTACGTTTTTATTATTTGCTAAATACCTTTTCCATAAATCTTCTTTATTTCGTCTTTTATTTCTTCGCTCCACCAGTGCGTTAGCTTCTTTCTATTTGTACTTTTGTTTACTCTACAAACTTTCATTGCTGCTGTCATGATTATTAATTTATATGTTTCCCACATTTTCTCCAGATCTGCTTCTTTTAAAATATTTTCTCTTGAAAGTATTTCTTCTTTTATTCTCTCTTGGTTGGTATTCTTTCTGTTTTTCTTTACTTTTTAATTTATATGTTTTAATGCTTTTATATTCTATTTGCTTCTCATTTTCCATTAGGTACTGTTTTTTTTATTCTTTATAATTACATTTACTAAAGAATGATCGCTTCCTACTTCATATCCCCTCTTCACTCGTATATCTTTCATTTCTTTCAAAAATTTTTAAATTAAAAAAATTTTTAATTTCACTCCTGACGAAGCTATCAAGCGATAGTGAAACGTGCCAATTTTTAGTGTCCGTTTGAGATAATTCATTACACAATTTCACCGGACAAGAAGCTACTTCTGTTAATGTCAATTATTGCATTTTCTATGTAAAAAGTTAATAAAAATTAAAAAAAATTGTGATTGTTTAAGTAAAAATCGTGATTTTTTTCGCTTTTTTTTAATCATAATTTTTATTAACCCTGACGGATACAAATAATTACTTTATTTGATAAGATTCGGTCTTTTTTAAATATATAAATGTCAGTTCAAAGAATTTTTATTTATCTTAGATAAACTCGCTTAGATTATGTATGTGTTGATTGTAAAGAGGACCTGATTCATACTTATGTAATAGGTATATACTTTCATTTTATCGTGAGATTACCGATCAACAATTCTCAGAATTTTCAAAGTTCATGTAAATGGTAAGTTCACTGATTGAACATTCCGTTAAACCAATCATGCTTATCGTTTTATGTATGAAAATGTAATTACAAGATGCATCTTGGCATATTTCTTACCTGCCTGTAAGTATTTTGGCACACTTGAAGAAATACGTTTAAACATAAAACTTTTATTTGCTTTCATGTAACAGCATTTTACAACAGGTACTTCATTTAATAAATTGCGAACCATTAGCCTATTCAAATATTGAATATTCATTCCGTTAAATTATTCTTAACCTTACCTTTTGTGTTTAGTGTTTTATAATTAATGTTATCCATTCATTCAACGAGTGAAGAATAGCGAGAGAAGAAGCTGTTTCTAAATACATAGTTGCATAGATAATGTTAAAACGCGAAAGCTACAAATTTGCATTTGCAGAGAAAATTATACAAAGTGATGAAACCTTGAAGTAAAAATATTTTCAACCTTTAGTGTACATACCATCATCACAAATAACAATTATCTTATTATAAAAAAAAATCATAATGTTTTGCAAATCATTGTGATTACAGTTTGTTTAGAGTTTAACGGAATTTGTTTATAAATTTCAATGCGTTTAGATATCCGTTGTAAACATTGATTAATAATAAAAAAACGAATTAATTATTAACTTGATAACAAAGGAAAAACTCGGAGACGAGGAGTACAAATCAAGAACAGTTTTCAATCACGGTTCAAGTATGTAAATATAATTGTTTTGATATAATGAGCAAAACTAAAACTGTAATCATGTGGTGATACCGATGCAATTACATAACTATAAACAAACAAAAAGTTTTGTTGTTTATGTTGTTTTCACGTACGCAATGAAATTAATACACGAGGAAAAACAAACAATACGCGTTTTATGTGATTAATCAACTATTGTAATGCCGTTTGAATAAGGCACACACATGCTAAGGCACTTTCACCTACCGCTTCGATTTTTATAAGCGAAAATGCAGCGGAAGTTTGCATAATGGGTAATGGTGTTATTAAATTTCCTTGTTCAATAATTAATTCATTTTCACACGTGTGTTCGAAATTCCAAAAACCACAGTAGATAAAGTAGTTCACATACACTTGCTGTTACTTGTTTGTTTGTTATGATGTAATAGTACCAGAAGTTATGTGCTGCGTTTCACGTGAAAGATTAAATTAGTTGCTTACCTTTCTTGAATTTGCCTGAACTATTAAAGTATTAAATATCCTTTTTTCATACTCCTTATTGCATATGTAACGAATTTATAACGCATTAAGATGTGTTTACCATACCTATACGTTGGTGAAAATAATATTGCCGGATTTTAACTCCGTTTGAGTAAGGAATATATAAATATGCTTACTTTTGTACAAATTCCCTAAATTGCCAAGGACACCTTAAGAATTCCTACGTGTTTCTGCAATTACGAAAGCTTTGTGAAAATAAAACCATCGAGAATCGTTTTAGAAATGTTTATTAAATCACCTTGAATACATTACTTAACAATTACTTTAAATTACACCAACAAAATCCTTATTTGCGCAACAACGCTTAGTGGTTCCGAAAGCATGAATATTCGAGAACTCTTTTTGAAACTTGAACTTACCCATAGTATGTATTCAGAAATATACATATACGTAAAATTTCAGAATTTTGTAATTTCGTTCACAGTAGAAAGTCATAAATTACGAGAACATTACTTAAAGCTTTTCGTGAGAATTGTTATCGCTCTAGTAGAACCAAAAAAAGAATAACAATCGCAATAGATTGTAATGCAGAAGTAGTTTGTTTTGCTAAACAGAATGTGAGCATGAAATAGTTTTATGTTGTTTTCGTGTCGCAGTCGTTAGATTTATGAATTGCTATGAATCAACATAACTCACCCTGTAAACGCGATTCGGATATAAATCTAAGTTCTGCAACGTTTCGTGAGGTCTTGATGGGTTGAAAACGTGCTTAAAAACTGCAAGTGAACGCAGGCACCGTTAGATTAGAATGTAAAAAGAATGTTACGTGCAAGATTTTTTTTTACACAATCGTGTAAGGCTTGGTATTTTATAAAATTGACCTCAACCGTGACATAAAATTTTGTAATTTAATTGTACAAAATGTAAACTGGAATGTGTATAAATGATTAAACAAAATCTAAAGTGAAATTATAAATACTTAACATATTATTTGGAAGTGTACAGTTAAGTCAATTGGGGGCTAACATATCAGAATCGATGGGTTATTTGTATTCAATAAAAACTTGGGGTAAAACATTTCTATATCATTTCTGTAATTGTCAGTATTAACAGCGCTTACACATCATTTTAAAACAATAACGACATCTTACTTTTTTTGTTTTTTATACACATTGAATGTATTATTCATGAATGCTCCAAATTAGTCTTTTCTTAGAAGTTCGTAAAATTACCTGGTCGTTGTTTCAGGTACAATTATTGTCTAGAGCTCTACACAGAAATTCGGCTTGTTTCATTTTTCTAGAGAACCACAAGTGAGTCAGATTTTACTCTGAAGTCTGAGTGGAAAGAACAGTTAACGACATGTTCTTTAAATTAGTTGCAACCACTTGGTTAGTAAAACAAAATAATAAATAAATAAACGAAAATATATAACAAATGGTTATGGCCAGGGCTATCGGTGTTGGTACATAGAGTCTTCGACTCCAACTCCGAGTAAAACCTGACTCCGGCTCCGACTCTGACTCTGGTTCTATTATAAATCAATTTATTGCTGATTTTATGGAAACGTGGGTTATTCATTTTATCTAGGAGACGTAATGTTTGTTAAAGAATGGCTATAAACAATTTTTAAAGAAAAAATCTTAAATTTTAAACAAATCGAAACCGAAAAAATGATATTCCTGGGTTTTTATTTGTATCAAAATGTTACATCAAACAATCACAGGAGTCGGAGTTGGAGTAGTTACAGTTTTATCACCTCCAACTACAACTGGAGTCGGAGTTGGAACCAATAAAACTGTAACCACTCCAACTCCTACTCCATTAAAGCAATAATTGCTCCCGATTCTGACTTACAACTCCGACTCTGCCTCCACAATTCTGGCTATAGCACGAATAATAAAGGAATTCGTGTTAGTTTAAAGAATTAAAACGTAAATCGAAATAATTTATACTTTTATTAAGTATTATTCATTAAGTACACAATGATGAAAGGACTTGACATGAAGTAAGAGAACAACTTTTCAGCGCTAGTGAAAAAATGCAGTACTGCTTAGGTAGTTGGTAGTCGAATGGTCGTTCAGTCCGCTGGCAACGGACTTGACGCTTGGCAGGCAATTATTTAGGCGTAGGTTCGAATCCTCTCCTGGTGCATGTGGGTTCTATGTGGTAGATAGAATTCTCATGGCTCGGACCGTGTTCGGATTCATGCCCGCCCCTCGAACTGGGTTTTCTGCGTTTCCCCAGTTTGTAAGGCGAATGCTGAAGGAAAAATCAAGGCAGCCGCAGCCGCTAACTGCTCCCCTCCCCGACAAACTCTACGAGCTTGGGGAATTTATGGGAAAAAAAAAGAAGTAAACCGGTTCGGGTGTTATTACAAATGTAGATAAAGAAGAAGAGATGGATAATGGAATAAATAAGGGAAATAAGTAAATCGCAGTCGTTGCACTGAGATGTTAGCTTCGAAACACTTATTAAGATCGTCAGAATTGCGAGTGTATGGTGTTTTATGGTTTTGGTTATTGAACAAGTAGGCAGTAGAAAATCTGAAAGGTGGAAAAAAATGTTATATTAAAGATGTGGTTGGTAACTAGAAAGTTGAATAAAACCAAGAATAGAATAGGAGGAGAAGAGGGCGTTCAAAAGATTGGCCGAGAAGGATTAAGATTTAAGGAAAGCAGCAGAAGCAATGTGCCTATAATAAGGTCATTGGTCTGTTTTACATATTTATAACTAAATGGCTAGATGCCAATTCCTTTTATGAAACGTCCTCAGAAGTGATCTTTTGTCTCCTTTCAAAGAGCAACCTGGTTTGAGTGAAGTCTGAAATAGATTTGATAAAAAAAAACTCTGTAAACGAATTTCCCCTTTACTCTTTCACATTTTAAATTGAAGAACAGAACTTCTTATATAAAGTACAATCTTATAAAATTCGATCTACCATTGTTACAATTACTTCAGAAGTAATAGGGACGACGGGGGAATGAGAGTCACTATACTCTTAACAATTTTCTGCTGTTTCGTATAAAGAAAAGCCATAAAAGTGACGTAACTGTGTCATTCCTGTCATTAACAGAATTTATAATACATTCATTTGAAATAAAAATGGCTTTGGCTCTTATTACCCACATGCTTCCTAAATTTGTGTTGACAAATAATTGTTACAGTTAATAAATGGTAGTTGGTACCTTACCACGCAAGGGAAGGCAAATTAAGACTACCTCAACTTCCGACTTAATGCAATGGGACAGGTCGAGGTCATACGAAACCCCAAATAAAGAGGGCAGAATTTAAAAATAAAATGTTCTGCACACTTGTCTTTATTTGTGCAATTGATAATTCAGTGCAAATACAAATTCCAGGTGTGTTTAAATTAAAACCCTCAACAAGTTAAATAAAAATGAACCACGAAGCACCGATCCGCTTTTTGTTTACAAACAATAGTAAAACTCAACATTAAATAAAGTTAACTTCATGCAAGAAATATTGCTTGTGTGTGACGTCAGTATGTCCCCTCTTGTGTCGACGATCTCAAGGCTCAGGTCAGGTCGAAATCTCCACGATACCAGAATTCCTCAACAAGTTAAATAAAAATGAACCATGAAGCACAGATCCGCTTTTCGTTTACAAACAATAGTAAAACTCGACGTTGAAAAAGTTAATTTCGTGCAATAAAGGTTGCTGGTTGTAAATGCGTTGCAAACGTATCGTTAAAAATAAACTAGATAGAGCCGATCTTATTATCACATCCACACTGACTTCACATCAGCTGTCAGAAACTCGAAGAGGTCATCCAAGTATCAAATTCTGGCGGAGGGTGTGACGTCAGTACGTCTCCTCTTGTGTCGACGATGTCAAGGCTAAGGTCAAGTCGGAGTCTCCACGATATCACAACCAGATAATTCAGCACAAACACAAATTCCACGTATGTTCAAAATAAATAAACAAAAACTCTCAACAAGTTAAACAAAAATAAACCACGAGGCACGGATCCGCTTTTCGTTTACAAACAATAGTATAACTCAACGTTAAATAAAGTCAGCTTCGTGCAGTAAAGGTTGCTGGTTGTAAATTCGATGCAAACGTATCGTTAAAAATAAACTAGATAAAGCCGATCTTATTATCACATCCACACTGACTTCACATCGGCTGTCAGAAACTCAAAGAGGTCCTCCAAGTATCAAATTCTGGTGGAGGGGTGTAACGTCAGTATGCCCTCTCTTGTGTCGACGATGTCAAGGTTAAGGCCAGGTCGGAGTCTCCACGATGTGTTGTGTTGATAATGTCAAGGCTCATTGACTTCATATCAGCTGTCAAAAAGTCGAAGAGGTTCTCCAAGTATCAAATTCTGGTGGAGGGGTGTGACGTCGGTATGTCCCCTCTTGTGTCGACAATGACAAGGCTGAGGTCAGGTCGAAGACCCGATACCAGAATCAGATGGTGCCTGGTACGGTAAGATAGATTTAAAAGTATGCGGTGTGTGTGGTGACAAGGCGTTGGGTTATAATTTTAATGCTGTGACTTGCGAGAGCTGCAAAGCCTTCTTCAGGAGGAACGCTTTAGCAAAGAAAGATTTTCGATGCCCCTTCAACGGCCAATGTGAAATAACGACAGTCACCCGAAGATTTTGCCAGAAATGTAGATTGGATACGTGTTTCGTTATAGGCATGAGGAAAGACTGCATTATGTCAGAGCAGGACTAGGTATTAAAAAGGCAGAAGATTGAGGAAAACAGGGCAAAGAAACGTGCCTACAATACCAATGGATTTAAACACGATTTTAAAAAAATTAAACGCGAAGTTTTACTGGACGATGATTCACATGTGTTTAAATTAAATAAACAAAAACTCTCAACAAGTTAAATAAAAATGAACTACGAAGCACCGATCCGCTTTTCGTTTAGTAAAACTCAACGTTAAATAAAGTTAACTTCGTGCCATAAAGGTTGCTGATTGTAAATTCGAAGCAAACGCATTGTTAAAAATAAACTAGATAGAGCCGACATTATTATCACATCCACACTGACTTCACATCAGCTATCAGAAACTCCAAGAGGTCCTCCAAGTATCAAATTCTGGCGTAGGGGTGTGACGTCAGTATATGCCCTCTTGTGTCGACGATGTCAAGGCTAAGGCCAGGTCGAAGTCTCCACGATGTGTTGTGTTGACGATGTCAAGGCTCAAGTCAGGTCGAAGTCTCCACGATACCACAATCAGATAATTCAGTACAAACACAAATTCCACCTGTGTTTAAATTAAATAAATGAAAACCCTCAACAAATTAAATAAAAATGAACCACGAAGCACGGATCCGCTTTTCGTTTACAAACAAAATAGTAAAACTCAACGTTAAATAAAGTTAACTTCGTGCAATAAAGGTTGCTGGTTGTAAATTCGATGCAAACGTATCGTTAAAAATAAACTAGCTAGAGCCGACCTTATTATCACATCCATATTGACATCAGATCAGCTGTCAGAAACTCGAAGAGGTCCTCCAAGTATCAAATTCTGGCGGAGAGGCGCGACGTCTCTTGTGTCGACGATGACAAGGCTGAGGTCAGGTCGAAGTCCCCACGATACCAGAATCAGATAATTCAGTACAAATACAAATTTCACGTGTGTTTAAATTAAATAAACAAAAACTCTCAACAAGTTAAATAAAAATGAACCACGAAGCACCGATCCGCTTTTCGTTTACAAACAGCGTTAAATAAAGTTAACTTCGTGCAATAAAGGTTGCTGGTTATAAATTCGATGCAAACGTATCGTTAAAAATAAACTAAATAGAGCCGACCTTATTATCACATCCACAGTAACTTCACATCAGCTGTCAAAAACTCCACGAAGAGGTCCTCCAATTATCAAATTCTGCTACACAAACGTTACATTGACATGTTACGATGTTCTGTTACGTGCATACATACATACTCGCCTTTCCAAATGTATCATGCTGGATACTTTCAATAGTGTTCATACATGTTGAAACTCACATATTTTATACTGATGTTTTTCTCTTTTACGTTTCATAACAGGTGTGTGCTAGTGAAAAGCTAATTCACAAGAAACGGAAAGTAGCTTATAGTTTGATGTAACGCGAAGTTATAATCAATAACACAATGTCGTGTTCATCAGTTTCCCACAATACAAGCAAAAAAATAAAGCCGGTCGTTCTAATGCCGTCTGGAAATCCATGAATGGGTAGCAGATGCATTTAACAATCAGATATCGAATGAGAGAGAATGCGTGTGTCGTTTTTGCTCGTTGACAGTTGAACGGATCTCCAGACGTGACCCGGATTGTAATAACCGAGTTAATTCACTATTGAGATTAAAGCAAGTCGTCGGAGTTTTATATTTCGAATTAGAGAGAGCATTTGTTATTGTAAGTGAGTTGAAAAGGAAACAATTAGCGAAAGGGAGAAGAAAAACAGATAAATTATTTCGAACTTTGTTCGTGATAATTAATAATGTTCTGGTTATGCTCAGCTGATTAACAGTGTTTAATGTATGTGTGTACAATTAAAAAGTAAAAGTTGTACTCGGTTATATCGGTATTTTTACGCGTCATTGATTGCGAATGGTAACATTGTATTTTTTCAAATATGACTTCTCGCTAGCTATAATCAAGAAAAAAAAAATTATTTTATTACAAGGTTAATTAATGCATGCTTGCGTTTACTATTTGCCGGAATAAATTAAGCGTTTGTAAGTTTAAATAATAAATAAATGCATATAAACGGTTAGCAGCGAATTAAATTGCGTTTTATGTATAGCCGATGAATATTTGCATTTAATTAAACGTTTAATGACTTGCGTACTTACATATCCACTGGCTTCATAGAGATATGTATATTTTATATGTTTCTTCTTTTAATTAGGTTTGTTAATGTGATTTTGTTAAGAGAAGTTACGGGCAGCAACTCACATGTACGGTCTAGTGAATGAACTGATGACTTAAATTTACAATTTAGAATAAATTAAAGAACAATCGAAAGCTATGGTTCACTACGAAACTATAATACATAATATTAAGGATAACAAAAGCACAGACTGTGGCAATAAAAGCTTCATCAGAAAGTATTGAGTAATATTCATCTCCTGTCGTGTCTACTAATTTGACTCGATCTAACAAAAGCAATTACGTTATGATACGTTTTTAATGGCATTTTAATAATTGTATATTATACACAAACAAATCACACTAACCGACTGTTCCAATTAAAATACGTGTCACTGTTTTCTAAGTTGGGAGTTTTTATTGCCACTAGCCACTACGTGTGAGAGGAATTAGGTTGATGGTATTTATCTGAAGTTTTAGATTTACGCTCTCTCTAAATTGTAACCGATATCTGGTTGATGTACGATGTTGTACAAACAAAAGTATCTCCGTGTTCATTTCGAGCCATGCAGCCTAGGCTCTTACTACTTGTTGCTAAAAGCCTCGCCGTAATCATTTATGCAAATCGTGTGAACTCCATAACTTTGTTGGCATTTCAAATCATGTCATTGAGTTGTTTTTCCTCGATCAAATATGCACAGCTGTACTGTATTTACGCTGCTCATTAACTGAAAAGACACTCAATAAAACCGCGTTAAATAGTCGTAAAATGTTTTGCAACTCGGTCATATTTTCAATAAACTAACATGCAAACTATTCACTTACTTTATGTACAATATTCGCAACGAGTATATGGGCCTGCCTGCCTTTTTCGTATGTCACTGTTTGCATTAAAACAATTCCCGTCTCTGGCCTACTTCACACGAACACAATAAACTCGGGTTATCTAACTATTATAAATGCTTGGGAGCATATGCTAAGCAGTATATTGTAGTCCTCATTCTTTCGTTACTCCGGCTAATTATGATAATGAGAGGATATATTGACCTTTTTAATGAGTTGCTTAACGCGAAAATGTCAACAAATGAATATGCGATTATTTTGTAAACACTCGCTTAACTGTCTACATCGAAAGCTCGGATTCTTTAATTTCAACTAGTTTACACATTTTTAGTAGAAGTTAATAAAATAGTAGTGGTATAAGTGAAATCAATTAAAATTTGAACCTGAAATTGTGGGAACATGAAGAACATGATGAGAAGAATGATTTATAGTACACATAAGAGGACGGTTTTACATTTCAACAATATCTTAATTAATAACGAACAAACGTCGTAGTCAAGCGAGGGCTACTAATGGTGTCAGTTGATGTCGGTGCAGCCTAATAATATTTCAACATCCCCCTCTTGAAATCTGGACAGATTCTAATCTACTTCACCCTCTAGATCTACTAATGCCCAGACTTTTTTCAAGCATCCCCAGTGCTTTGTCGGTTGACTTTTCGATAGCTGCTGATGTCCAGTCGAACCTTCCCAATTGAAAGAACTTATATTTTTTACATCCGGGCCGATCTTATTATGAGCCTCAGTTGGCTATGCAATAAACATCTGACTCCGAGAACAACAGGTTCGCGCCGGTTTACCGGCGGACCGAAACTATAGAGGACAAACTCAGAGGATGCACGAAAAATAAATGGGTTTTAACATGAGCAATTTGCATCCAACTCAGAACTATCACGCGGAAATTTGAAGATGCAAAAAAGACCTGAAGAAGTCCATAAAAAACAAAAGCCCATAATATGGTTGGAACTGTGTAAAGATCTGAACAAAAGCCAAGGAGCAAAGGCTACCAAATCGTTACCTAAAAGCTGAGGCTGTGACACCCCTGGGCGGCATAGATCTGGATAAACAAATGGAGCGGTTATTTCCCGCGAAATCCATGGCTCATAGTGGAAACTAAGGCCGACAGCATCACATCGTTTACACTTAATGAACAGGAAGCAGCTGTCACATGATTAAAAAAAATCTCAAGGACCGGGCAACATATCACCGGAAGTAGTCAAAAGGAATTTTTATAGAGAACGGACGGTTGTGTGCTTGAGAGCTGCTTTCCTAAGATCAGGAAGAGGGTAAGGTTAGTGTTGGTGAAAAAGCCTAATAAAACTCCCCAAAGGAGATCCATTGTATAGATCCACCTGCTTGCTTGACGTGGGGTCCGAACTTTGGGAGTCGCTCAAAAAAATAGAAGGGCCTTAATACGAGGAAATGGCAAATGGACCTAAACCACCCAACTCAGAACCGTCGCGCGTAAATATAAAAATGCAAAAAATATCTGAAGAAGTTCATAACAAAGCAAAAGTCCACGGAAATGTGCAAAGATCTGAACAAAGGTCAAGTAACAAAGGCTACCAAATCGTTACCGGAAAGCTGAGGCTGCGACCCCTAGCCAAACTGGGCGGGATAGTACCGGATAAACAAATGGAGCGGTTATTTCCTCCCCCTAGTGGAAACTAAAGCCGACAGCATAACATCGTTTACACTTAATGAACTGGAAGCATCTGTCACATGATTAAAAATAAAAAGTCTCCAGGACCGGACAACATATCACCGAAAATAGTCAAAAGGAATTTTTATAGGGAACGGACGCTTGAGGGCTGTTTTCCTAAGATCAGGAAGAGGGCAAGGCTAGTGTTGGTGGAAAAGCCTAAAAAAACTCCCAACGAGGACCCATGGTTTGACCCACCTGCTTGCTTGACGTAGGGTCCAAACTTTGGGAGTGCCACATCAAGCAGCGTTTGATAGAAGAAAAAAAATAGAAAAGCTATAATACGAGCAAATGGCTACCTAACTCAGAACCATCACGTGTAAATATAGAAATGCAAAAAATATCTGAATAAGTCCATAAAAAAGCAAAAGTCCATAATGTGGTCGGAACTGTGCAAATATCTGAACAAAGGCCAAGTGACAAATACTACCAAATCGTAACAAAAAAGCTGAGGCTGCGACGTAGGACTGGCTAAACAAATTTTTCTCAGCATCACATCGTTTACACTTAATGAACTAGAAGCAGCTATCACCATGATTCAAAATAAAAAGTCTCTGGGACCGGACAACATATCACCCAAAGTAGTCCAAAGGAATTTTTGCTGATAACGGACGGCTGTCTGCTTGAGGGCCGTTTTCCTAAGATTAGGTAGGAAGAGGGCAATGCTAGTGTTGATGGAAAAGCCTAAAGAAAACTCCCCAACGAAGACCCGTCGTTATAGACCCATCTGCTTGCTTGACGTAGGGTTCAAACTTTGGCAGTGCCACATCAAGCAGCGTTTGATAGAAGAACCAGAAGAATTTCTTCCACGACCACCAAAATGGTTTTAGACCGGGAAGATCTACAACAGATGCACTAAGTAAACCAAAATAGCCATTCCTGACTAATAAATGCTAGCGTTAGACATAGAGGACGCCTTTAACCTTAAATTGTAATGGTCCTGAACGTAGCTGCAGCCAGCAATTACTTAATAAGAGTATCACAATCCTACATGGACGAGAAATCAATATTCTCCTCGGCGGGTGACGAAAAATCACGTGTAGCGTTCAGCAGGACTCTGTCTTAGAGTCGATCCTGTGGAAGATCCCGGAGATTATCAACACTGCCAAAACTCCTGCAGCTGGCAGACCACGATCTAAAACTAGCCACTACAAAAACCTAATTGACCATCTTGGCTCAGGATTACGATCGAGTTTGAAGGGGCCATAGTATCCAGTAAACGGGAAATAAAGTATCTGGGCGTATACTTCTACAAAGACCTTAGAATGACCATCCACGTTGGGAGAAAGCAACCAAGAACTTAATGGCGCTAGCCAGAGTTGTGCCAAATGAAGGATCCAGTAAACGGGAAATAAAGTATCTGGGCGTATACTTCTACAAAGACCTTAGAATGACCATCCACGTTGGGAGAAAGCAACCAAGAGCTTAATGGCGCTAGCCAGAGTTATGCCAAACGAAAGGAGGTCCTCGATCCAACAAGAGGAAATACTAGCAGGAATCGTTATTTCTTATATGCGGCGTCAATTCTGCTTCTTGCACTAAAATACAAGTACTACGAGGGTCTCGTTGGGTCTATAAACAGGAAAGTGGCTATCCGAATCACCTCTGCCTATAGGACTGTCGCCACCGAGGCTCTACTGGCGATTGTAGGTATATTCTACCAATAAGGCTAAAGGCAGAGGAAAGGAGACGACAATACCTAATGGGAAAAGCGGAAATTAAAGAGACTCGAGAAACCCTCATAGAAAAATGCCAACATGGGACACGTGTCTTGGGTGGACACAAGTTTTCATGAAAGACGTGCACAAATGGTGCAACAGAAAGCTTGGCGACGTTGACTGCTGTATAACACAAGCCATAACGGACCACGGGGTATTTGCCAGATACCTCCACAAGTTGGGAAAATTAGAAAGCGATACATGTTGGTATTGCTAGGAAACGGCAGAACACTCAGTAGTTACAAGTGCGAAATGGCGTGACACTAGAGAAAAGACCAATAGGAATTGCGGGACAATTATATCCACAAAAAAACATTGCCGAAACTATGCTAAAGAGCGAAGAACCGAGATTTTGAGAGACGAAAAACAAATGGAAGGACGGAGATGCTGATCCCAGCCGATACTGTGAAATTCTTGATGTAATGCCTAACGGGGGATTCCAGGAATTAGCAACTGCAAGAGAAGAGCAGGAGTTTTAGTTGGTAGGCGCTCGCGTTGTTGGCGACCTTTAGAAAGGCTACAATACAATAATGATGTTATTTAAACATTCTTATGGTGTCTTGTAAGAAGGAAAAGTGACATTGAACGAAGCCACAATCAGATGACACGCAGTTATCCATTTCTCATTGTTTTTCTTGATATGCCCTACCGCCTGATCTTTCTGGCGAATATTTTTCCTCAAGGTTTGCAGATGTAAGATACTTTTGCGAATGGTGCTAGTAATGACAACAGTAAAATCTTAGAATTATTTACGTTGAATACAAGATTTGGCTTTTTAAAGTTGAGGTTTTAATATGGCATATCTTCTCTGAACTTTATTGAAAAAATTGGTCCCTTTGTTACATTATCACACAAACTCGTTAGGTCAATTGTTATTTCCACATTTCTTTAATTTTCTGTATGGAATTCCGATTGCTTACGTTTGCTCGTTTCCCGTAGACTTTCCATGGTTTCTTCCGTAATCCCGTCCGAATCATTCGAAGCCAAAAAATCAAAATCAATTTATGCGGTGTATTTCCTATAGACTTTCCGTAAAACTATATGAATCATTCTTTGTCGTAATCTCATACCAATCGTTCGAGAACTGCCTTGAGCAGGGCTACGCTTTATCCCTTCTTTGCAGTAAGGTCCTCAATTGGCTTCTTTTAGGGTAATATCTATATCATTGAAAAAATGGATTCATTTTATGTTCTTATTTTATTTGTTGATTCCCTTGATGGCCTTGAAGCATCTTTCGATCTGCCTTCAGAAACTTAGTGTCGCGAGAAATCTTCACTTGCGTTCCTAAGGAATTCAGGCTCTAGCTTTTTGCGTTGCGTGTTAATCACTTTTCCGCAGGTTATAGAATATCCCATATTGGTTCCTAAAGAAAATCGGCGTGTACATTACCGTTGGTCGGAAAACTGGAAATGTAATTGTACCCCAAGACCAGTGGCTATTTCAACAGGTGCGTTTGGCTTCCCCGTTTTGCTTCCGGTTGTTCCAAATTCTCAGGCGACATTAAATATTAGCATATATCCTTTTGTGATGCTACATGTTTTCTTGATGGAAATACAAATACAAAAATATTAATATTTTGTTTGTTTTTAATCTGAGCTGCTTATGTTTGGGAAAAATATTCAACCCAACCCTTGTAATGTGTATCAAGTTACTTCACCTTCAACGCGTTAATGTGAACCCGAAAGGGAATTACCGACTTTCAATTCTTTTGGTGTAACCAACCCCAAGTGCACCCCTCGGAAAATATCCCCCAGGGATAGGAACGCCTCATTAAGTTCCTCTGCGTCGCTAAATTTATTCACCTTAATTTAAAGGTTGTTAAGAGGAGCACGGCGTTTCCTATTTATATAACCGTAATTTTTCAGGACGTTGATTTTTTTCAGTTGAGGAACTTTACAATATTTTTTACTTCCCACGCGATTTATGCGAATGCCGTAAAGTTTTTAACTAACTCGGTTCTCTCGTTAGAATTTCAGGTGAAGTGTAACACTTTTAACGTGGTTTAAATTTACAAGAAGCAAGTTTTCTAGTTGAACAGACTTCAAATATAAATACATGCTAAATAAATCCGAGAATAACCAGGAAAGGTAAGTAATGTGGTTAACCGGTAAAATAAACCTTTCCTTATAAATGCGTACGCAAGTTTGTACAGGTACACGTCATCTTGATTTGAGCCGAATTTATTCGAACCTCTGGGACACCCGCTGTTTCGAAAACTGGTATTACACGCGTATCTATCAAGTTTGAAGGGATCATACATTGTTCGCCTGAAATACGCGCGGCCTCATGTTTTTTGCCGGCTCGTTATGGTCTGTCTGAAGAAGTGAAATACCGCATAGTAGTTAACTGTGTAAATATACACAAACACGATGTGTGCGTGTGTGTATGTATATATTCTGCTTTTACGTACAAATAATAAATATTTAAGTTAAAAAAATATGCTCAGTTCAAGCCTTGGTAATAAATTTTATTTTATTTTTCTTCCAAACTTATTTGTTTTGTAGAAGTTGTTACTACTTATGAGTACGTACGAGTATACAACAGCTATGAGAAAAAAGTGTCTCCGAAATGCCATGGTTTTCACATTATTTTATTAAATTTTTAATTGAAAAGCAACTTCCAAGATTGTCACATTAATTGTTTAGTAGAGATTTTTGTAGACTTATGCAAATACCAATAAATGAGTTTCATGTGACGATTAAACACTTTCAAAAGAAAGATTTAACGTCAGAGCATTTCACGAAGATATAGCTTGCTTTGAGATTATGTCCCTTCCTACCACATAGTTAAAAATTTGTGTGGGGTGTTCAAATATGTCACTTACCTAATTATTCTCATTTTAAAATGTTCAAGTAAAGATTTCTGCGAAGATTTACGTAAATTGTTGATAATTAAATACTTGAAGAAGACAGTTTAACGCTGAAACAAACATGGAAACATTATTGGCGAGCTTCGGGGTTGCTTCAAGAGTGCTATTTATTTAAGTGTACAACATTCAAGAACTATTTTATTATGTAGAAGTCCTGAATTATATCTAAAAGATAAAATTAGTGGTTCACAGAAAACTTTAAATTACGTTAACTTTCCACAATAATTATTTAACGTGTACGCATATACAGTAAGCGTCAGGCGCCTGTTGCCACATCGTTAATGTTCGTTTACGCGAGGGAGAGAGATGTGACGCCGTCTCGAATCAGTGTGATGCGACGGCGAAAGTTCATGAAGTTGAAATGTCTGTCAATAAGATGCTGACCCGTTCTGTAGAATTAACTACATAAGGTAGATCATATAAATACTTCAAAAGTCAAGCTATGTAAAACAAATCGAATGATTGAATTTGCTCAAGGATATGTAACACATAGGATTACTCAGTCGCTGGTTTGACGTGACGCATGACGTAAGTAACGGACCGTGCAAAATAAAACAGAAATAGATATACAGTGGCGAACATAAAATGCCTAAATCTATAGTAAAATATAGTCGTAGTTTTCGATTATAGAAAACTGTAGCCATCGTTGAAACGTCATTACGTGTCGATGACAATTTCAGTGCCATTGGACCTCGGTTATTTATATTCATTTTATTCAAGTAATTAGATCTATTAAAATGAAGCTTTGTGATTTTTTTTAATGTAATGAACCATCATGAAAAAACAGGTCCGATTTAGAGTAATTTACTTTAAAAATGGTGTTAATTAAAATAAAATTAAATTAAATAGGGTCCGTTGTTGATATCATAATACATATTCACATTGCGGATTGGGAATGAGCAATCCTACGGTGTTAAATATTCTTGTAATTTGCCCAAGCAATACGTAGTGGTGCTCGAATTTTTTTTTAATTGGGAGCTACTTTTTAATGCCGGTGCTCATTAATAAAAGTCAAGGTTTATCATTAAAATAATTACCTGCAAATAATTATAAAAACAACAAATTAGTGTTTTATTTTTTTGGAAAATAGACGAATATCCCTGCGAAAGAGCATTCCTATCGTAACATTATTCTTTATGGATCAACAGATGGCTCTCCTTGGTTCAAAGCACACTCTGTTGTATTGATCCAAATGACAGCTTTAATTGTGGATGAGGCGACTCAATCTGTATTGATTAATCCATTGCTTCCACCTGTTACTCTAGATGATAGATAGATCAGAGTTTAAAAAACATTAGATGTCCTTGATATAAAAAGTAATATTACAGTTACAAGCAAAGTAAGTTCTTCAAGGAATCCGTGGAAATGGCATACGCGATTTCTTAAGAATAAAATTAAGAATAAAATAACATACAATATCGTAAGATTACGCCAAAAAATTGTATTTAATGTCCTATTTGTATTTAAGAACTCTTTACATACAATTTGGAAACCGATAGCTTAGCAGGACGCATAATGGCCAAGACAAGGCAAAAAATACTGTTGGAGTAAAAGTTGGCTTGTGCGGGCGACCTAACGTTAATTGAGAAATCAAGAAAGGAATTGCAAAGGATAGCAAACACCAGAAAGTTGGGAACGGAAGCAAGAAAATTTTGGGTTAGAACTAAATCAGGAAAAGACTAAATACCTGGCTATGGGAGATACGCAAAACGAAACAGAAGAGTCCCTAACCTGGACATCGAACGAAGGAAAAATAAACAAAGAAGAAAAGGTCAAAAACTACATATTTAGGAACAATAATAGAAGAAAAAAGACAGAAGATCTAAAGATAAAGGCTAGAAGAGCTAAGGGTAATCAGAAATATGGAAGATTAAGAAAATTGATAAAATCAAAATATATTTTCAGAAAAACCAAAACGAGAATTTATAAAAATGTGTCTGTGTGAGACCTGCATATTAAGAAAAAACAATAAAGAGGGCATAGAGTGATGGGAAAGAAACATATTAAGAGCAATCTACGAAGGAAAATACACAGAATAAGAACAAATAAAGAATTGGAAGAATTTTACCACGAACCAGCTATGAGTAAATTCATCAAAAGGCAGAGAATAAGATGGCTGGGCTGTGGAAAGAATGTATAAAGAGAAAATGCCAAAAAATGTGCTCTAAAGAAAACCAACAGGAAAAAAGAGGAAAGGGAGACCAAGGAAGAGATGGCTGGAAAGCATTAAATCAAGATGAGTGGAGACGTACAGTTAGGAGTTTTAAGAATGAGTAAAAACACTTTTTACTTGTAATATTATTTAAGCTTGCCAATTTGTGAACATAGTAATTTTTATAATAAACGCCTTAGGCCTTCACGGCCTATAGAGTATTAAGAGAAAAATTTGGTACAGACAAAGTGTGGGAGTATACGACGCGCGAGCCGATCTCACTCTATTGCCTTTGTCATTCATTAACGATTGAAATATTTGAGCAACCAACTGGAAATTCTGTAGAACTGGAGGAAAAGAAAACTGAAAAAGTACCGGAACCCGAAATAACAACCGAGAAAACTTCGCATCCTTTAAGTGAAGTAAGGTATAAGTTATGAATTACCATCGGCGACTGAAAAAGCGGAACTTGAAACTATGGTACAACCAGAAATTAGCGGTACCAAATTTTCTAGGTGTTAACCACTGAAAAATCGCCTGAAATAGAACCCGTTGAACATGAAATTACTACACCATGTCAAATTTCTAGTGAAGACGTTCCAGATGACTTGCGGAACATGTCACTGGTGAAGTTAAAATACCGTCTGAGACCGAGAAACCCATCGAAACAATCACTGAACATGAAGTTGTCGTAGAAACCGAAAGCGTTCCTAAAGCGTTCCTAAAGTTAAATTTCAAGCAACCTCAAGAAGGCCATCTCGTAACGGAAACTGGAGTTGAAGTTCGTATTACTACAGCTTTACCTGTCGAAGTACCTAAACCCACAATTAGTGAAGCGCAAGTAACTGAAAAAATTGAAGGTAAACCGCAAGAACCAATTGCACCAGAACAAGGTGTTACGGAAACCACCGAAGGCCCCAAAATTTCTGAAGAAGTACCTGCAGCAGTAACTGAAGAGGTTCTTCATGCTATTGTAAGTGAAGAAGTACCTGAAGCGGTAACTGAAGGAGTTCCTCAAGTCATTGTAAGTGAGGGAATAATTTCTGAGGGCGCAATCATTGAAGAAATCTTGAAAACCACCGTAAGTGAAGGAATAGTTTCTGAAGGACTACCCGAAGCAGGAAACCCCTAAACCTACAGTAAGTGAAGGAATAGTTCCTGAAAAAGAACCAGACGTGTTCAAGCCAACTGAAAAGGAACCGAAGACAGTCACGCAAGAAATCCTTAAATCGACAGAAAGCAGGAAGCAGTCACAGAAGAAATCATTAAATCAACTGAAAAGGAACCGGAAGCAGTCGGAGAAGAAATCTTTAAGCCAACTGAAAACGACAGTCACACAAGAAAAAGAACCTGAAGTAGTCACGAAAGAAGTTCATAAACCTGAAGGTGTAATTCCTGAGCAAGAACCTGGAATAATTACTGAGAGAGTTCTGGAGTCAGGCGAAGGAATTGCAAACTTACCAGAACATCCAGTAGTACCTAAATTAACTGCCTAAGCATCTGTTTCTGAAATGGAAGAGCAAATAACAACGACAAGAACCGAACCCAAATTAAATACATCTGAATTGTTTACGTCAGGTCCTTATTCTGCCCAAACGACGCTCAGATCGACAATTCCAGGAGAACTATTAACATCTGCCATAGTACCATCAGATTTTCATCCACTATCAACCACACTCGCTCCAGATTTTCATGTCACATCCACGACGTTCGCTCCTAATTATCATCCAAAAGAACCAACCAAACGTCCATTAGCACCGGAACCAAAAGAGGAATATCACCATCCAGGTGAAGAAAATTTCTAAGTGTTTCAGTCAAACTTGGAATGCTCTTATAAAGGTGTAGAGTTTTGATATCTACGACATATGTTTCAACATTTTTAAATTTGAACTTAATTGTTATTCTCAATTGTGACATGTTAGATTACTGTTTTCGCTTTTAAGCGTGATTCCGTTATTTGTACAGAAATAAATTAGAAATTTCTCTGTGCCTAACTAATCACATTGCTCAACTTCCTCAATTTTCTTTCTACATCTCTTAAATTAATTCATCCGGCTGCACCTGAAGACAACCAGGAAACGTCTTCGCCTTAATTATTAAAGACGCTTCATTTCTTAAAGGAAGTTCACCCGAGTCTTAATAACCGTGTAGCAGAGTATATGCGTATGAGACCACATTTATTTTTATTATTCATTTTTGTACGTGTATAAGTGGCCAACGTCGCATCGTTGACATTTACTTCGAATGCGGGTTTTGCATTAAGCATTCCGGCCGCGACAAATGCGGGTTATAAAAGTCAAACTTTTTTTCGATGGCAACTGTGATGCAGTAACAATAACCGAGAGGTAATAAAACGGATAAGAAAGGAATTGTTGAGGAGAAACTGCTTGTGTCGAGAGTAAAATCGGTGCGGTCAACCTCAGCTTTTATAGACCGTGATATCGACGTATATAAATAAATAATTAAGTAGAAGGGTGTTGTATTAATTCCGCTATTGTTTTATGCTATCGCCATAGATTTAATCTGTAAACGTGACACACATCTATGTCAACAATAAATATAAATTGCTTTTATTATGAAAGGAGATTGTCTCGGTTCGTTACGCTTTAAACTCAGATATATTGTTTTATTTTTATTAGAGATGTTGTTTTGTTAAATTTAAAACAAATTGAAAAATTACAGATTACACTCGAACTTAGAGTGTTTTGAGTTTATTTCTCATTTACTAGCTTTTATACTGTTTGTAAACTGTTTCCAATTACTTGAATCTCAAAATCTGCTGTTTATAATCATCAAAGCACGTTAAGCATTTTCAAATAATTTGAAATGTTCTGTACACAGCATTCTTCCTTTGCCTTGACAACTGCGCGGATTGCTACGTTACACGTATCGGTTTACATATGGTATACACCGAAATGAGGCCAGCTACCCATTATGTAAATATGTCTATACTGGAAGAATTACAAAATCTACGTAATCCTCTGTTTTTTCAGTTCCTTACATTTTAGGGATTGGTTTTTGTGATTCTGGAAGTCTTGGACACGTCTATAGTGTAGAGCTGGCCTAAATAACTAATAAAAAATATTTAATATTTAAAAAACGTTCTTCAACTTGAATATCAAAAGTATCTTTATTAGCCTTTCGCTCGAAACGGATTATCCGTGAGTCACCTTGTACTTGCTATCTAATTATATCTGCGACTTAATCTTTTTATGTTTACGTAGTTCTGGTAATGCCAACTTAATCTTCACATTTCATTTGTAGTTAATTATGACGTCGAATGAGAATATAATTTAAGAAATGCTAAATTGGCTTGAACATTCGTATGTTCTTTTTTGAGGTCTTGACTAGTTTCAGATGAAACTGAAACTGCGCATAAAACCACAAAAAAAAAATACCAGAACAGTTTAACCTTGATACGAGGGCTTTTTAAGTTATTCATGTAGCTATGAAGAAAAACTCAGGGCTAAACAATTTTTTTTAAATATAATTACACTAAGGCCCGGTTTATTCATCTTTGAGTATGTGGTCAATAATATACTTGATAGAGTGAATATAGGACAACGCATTGCGCTAATCTGTCAATTATGTCCTTATGGGAATAAACTGAAGGTTAAAGTTAACTTGCAATCGAAAAAATGGGCCTTAATGTTCTTAACATAGTTTCTGTGACGTCATTCAACTCCAATTTACGGCCACTATCTTAGGAAATCCTAGCTTTACTCAGAGATGAACAAACCGGGCCTTAAGGGGTCATTCCAATTGGATTTGCAACCTAGTAACGGCGGTACCTCCTTACCAATTGGTAAGAAGCTTGAAGTGACCCCTTTAAGTCCAGTGTTTCACGAGTGGTTCATTCCACCCAAAAAAATATTTATTTGCGACGTTAAACCGACTTTTTTAACTTATTTTCTGAGGCAATTTCGGCTCCTGAGGACTTTCTGCAGGTGCTTGAATAAAAAGAAATCGCAGGGCCCAAAATCAGGGCTTAAGGTGGGTGTTGTAACTTGGGGAATCCAAAACTTTTGATAATGGCTTGTACTCTGCGAGCCCTGTGGACCCTGAGGCTGTGCAACAGGAAAGTTTTGGTGTTCAATGGTCCTCGAACGTCTTTCTCTAATGGCCTGCTTCCTCCGTAAACTTCTCCATTAATTATGGACCCTTTGTCCCATATATTCAACAAGCACAACACCTTCGTAGTCCCAAAAAACGGTTGCCATCAACTTTCCAAAAGACGACTGAGTTGTCGCCTTTTTTGGAGAGTCTTTATGGCCCCATTGCATCGATTCCTGCTTTGTGGTAGGATCCCAATAGAACACCCAAGTGACAATTTGTGAAAAGTAATTCTCATTACTCTCTACAGCGGCTCTGGTGTAAGGAGTTTGGGGATTCATAATGTAGAAACCTTTTTTCATCCTTGAATCTTCGTGGACAACTTTGTTTGGGATACTCGAGTTTTTTTAGCACAAGCACCATGGGATTTTCATTCGTCATCTATGACAGTAGCAAATTTTCAACGGAACGGATGGTTCTCAGTTCCTACGAGAATCGTTCTTCCTGATCTGAATTGAGTCGCGACTCCTTTGAAACTGATTGCACCAAAAATTCACTTGAAAATAAGATGGGTCCTCGGACGTTTTTCTCTAATGGCCTGCGTCTGGTTTTGGATGGTCCTTCCGTAAGTCTCTCCATTAATTGTGGACCCTTTGTCCATATATTCAATAAGCTGAGCACCTTCGTAATCCCAAAAAAAGTCGCCATCAACTTTCTAAAAGACAATTGAGTTGTCGCCTTCTTTGGAGAGCCCTTATGACCCCCCATTGCATCGATTCCTGCTTAGTGGTAGGATCCCAATAGAACACCCAAATGACAATTTGTGAAAAATAATTCTTATTACTCTTTACAGCGGCTCTGGTGTAAGGAGTTTGGGTATCCATCGTGCAGAAACTTTTTTCATCGGATGGTTCTCAGTTCTTACGAGAATCGTTCTTCCTGATCTGAATTGAGTCGCGACTCCTTTGAAACTGATTGCACCAAAAATTCACTTGAAACTAAGATGGGTCTTCGGACGTTTTTCTTTAATGGCCTGCTTCTGGTTTCCGATGGTCCTTCGTAAACCTCTCCATTAATTGTGGACCCTTTGTCCACATATTCAACAAGCACAACACCTTCGTAGTCCCAAAAAACGGTCGCCGCCAACTGAATTGTCGCCTTCTTTGGAGAGCCCTTATGACCCCCATTGCATCGATTCCTGCTTTGTGGTAGGATCCCAATACTGAGGACTTTCTGCAGGTGCTTGAAATAAAAAGAAATCGCAGGGCCCAAAATCAGGGCTTAAGGTGGGTGTTGTAACTTGGGGAATCCAAAGCTTTCGATAATGGCTTGTACTCTGCGAGCCTTGTGGACCCTGCAGCTGTGCAACAGCAATGTTTTGGTCTTCAAATGGTCCTCGGACATTTTTTCTCTAAAGGCCTGCTTCTGATTTTAGATGGTCCTTCCGTAAACCTCTTCATTAATTGTGGACAAAGGGTCCCATATATTCAACAAGCAGAACACCTTCGTAGTCCTTCGCCAGAAGACAACTGAGTTGTCGCTTTTTTTTTGGAGAGCCCTTATGATCCCCCATTACATGCACATTACATCGAATCCTGCTTTGTGGTAGGACCCTATTAGAAAATCCAAGTGATGGCTCTGGTGTAAGGAGTTTGGGCAGAAACTATTTTCATCCCTAAACCGTCGTGGACAATCTTGTAAACTGTAGTTTGGGATATTCGAGCTTCTTTAGCACAAGCACTATGGGATGTTCATTCGTGGTCTATGACGGCAGCAAATTTTCAACGGAATGGATGGTTCTCAGTTCTTACGAGAATCGTTCTTCCTGATTTGAATTGAGTCGCGACCCCTTCGAAACCGATTCCGCCAAAAATTCATTGAAAATAAAATAGGTCCATTTCCCTTTTTAGTTACAAACTTTACTCGCAAAACTGTCAAACACAACGAGTTTGTATAAAATGTCGCCAAAGTGCTTGCACAGTCACAACAAAGAATTTTTTTTGTATCTGTCTTGTCATCTTCATGGCCAGGTGGATGAATTAAGAAAACGCCCCCGTAAATTCGTTTTTCATTTTAATAATAACAAGGGACAATGTCTCAATGGATTTTTAATATGCGTATAGCTCAGAGATAACCGTTTGAAATTACCACAAAAATAAATGTGATAAATTCTGTATTTAAAGTAATGCTAATTGGGTGCATTGTTTTTGAGGTGTTAAGCAGGATTCAAGGACGTTAGGAAGTAAACTACCGAATAGTTTAGCATAGAGAGTTCTGGAAAGATTTGATGGGAGGTGAGGTTTCAGATGAAACCCGTTTGGACCTCGAGAAAATATTACAATTGAACAGAATTATCACCAGATACCTCAATGCTAAAACGATTCATTATTTATTTCATTTATCCTCATGACAGCGTATCCTTTTTTTGTGGTGGTCAAAGAAAGAGCTTTCTCTTGGAATACGTCGTTTCTTTCACGAAGTCTATTATTGTTAGCTTCACATTGTTTTCGTTTTTTTCAATTACCCAATCCAATCCTTTTCAAAATGTTCCCTTTTTTCCCTTATATTTTTTGATTTAAAGTAATCAACCTTCAACTTGATCTGTATCAGCATAAGACGCTTTCAATCTAGCCCCAATCTACAGGAAAACAACTGAAACAGCTACAACGCAAAGATTGATTGAAAAGTGAACGAAAGAAGAACCGCACCCAATACAAGCAACTCAAAACTATGCTACGTAAATTGTATTTTTTTTCCTATCGACTTTGTTGCCCATTCCCTTTTAGTATTTGACGTTTTTGCAAATCATGAAATCCGCATTCTATTACTTTCTGCTATGAATCACCAAAATGTTGCTGCAAATTTTCTGTAGTAATTAGTCATAGGCTCGTCATAATACAGAACGTACAAAATAATTTTACTTCTAGATTGAGATTATTTAGTAGTAAATTTAGCTTTTATTGCTTGCAATGTGAATGTAAGTTCAGCCTAGCAAACAAGGTAGTATCGAATATACATACACATACATACATACAAGATCGTAGCGGTTCGTTCAGGGACACTCATGCTGTCGTAGCGGTTTACCTTCCGGCTTACCTACTTTTATTACATTTCAGCAGACAGCAGTGAGCCGGTCATTTCGTTAACGAATCAGTAAACAGGTGTTCAAAAAGATTTCGAAACAAATTCGGAGGATTTGGAAATGACGTAACGAGTTTAAGTTCATAGCAAAGAGATAAGCGATTAATTAAAAAGAGATAGGCTCGCCAAGGTCTTGCAAATTGTATTTTGTGCAATCATTTGTGATACTCGAAGTCATTTAACGAACTTGCTTTCACGTGTAAAAATAAACTTTTTTCCCTCCTGTTATAGGAAGTAGATATTATAAACAAACATTGCTCTTTAAATAAACAAATAAACATTGTTCTATGCTACTAAAAGTATTTCATTGGCTGTATGCATTTATGTTTTATTGTGAAGGTTCTGATTATACATAACGTACGTGGCGGTCCAGTAGGAGAAAGATCAAAATGGTTGTTGTGATGCAGCATTATTATTTATGTATTAATTTCTTGTTATTAATTAAAGTGAAAATAATTAAATTCTTAGCAATACTGCAACGTTCTATTTTCCTTATAAAACAGGCTAAATTACTTTAGGTATAAATAACTGTGGCCTGTAAGTTTTTGTTTGCAATTGTAGCGTGAAAGTAGCTTTGAATACGGACATGGTCTGCAGTTTTCAATAACATTTATTAAAATTTTCTTTTACAATTTTTTACCGTTAAAGAACCGTCGATTGATTCCGACTGCTCGTCCAAGAAATATACAGGAACGTCGGCAAGGATTGTGAAAGGCATTGGAAGAATTTTTTTACTGAGTAATAGCAATAAATAATTATAACAGCTGAATCACCGGATGTCACTTATAATTACCGTGTTCTGCTAAAAGTATTTTTAACAAAAGATTACCTTGCGCGTTTCAACCGGATACATTTTCCATTTTGCTTTTGGAATAGACTCATCGGGTGTTAGTTTCAAGTCCAAGTTGAATTTTATTTTTATGTTTTCGCAAACTGATTGTTAATTACTATTGTTGTACGTTATACTCCTTTTTTTTTAATAGGATTGGTGGTAAGACAATAAATTGAGAAAATTACTTTAAATATCATTTGAACTTGTACTATTTTCACGTGACATGACCTTGTTCCTCCAACACTTTCACCGTCGACAACTTTCGCTAGCATTCATTAGACCCACGGATATATCACCGCAAAAACCATCATAAGGTCGAGCAGACCTGGTCACGGTGAACAGAAATTATCGGGTACGAAACAAGTTAGTGATTGTTTGCAGTTATTCGAGCGGTTGATGCAATTTCTTTGCAAATAGAATGTTTGCATTGTCGATAATGGCTTCTATGCATTGTAATCTAATCGCAATTGAAACGTCTAATTAAAATAAAAGTTTTGTTACAAAGGCATGACAGTCTTTAATAAACAAACATGACTTGCACGCAACTGCTTTGTTTGAATAGTTTCAGTCAAGGTGAAGTATGTATCTCCTGGTAATTGTATCATAAATCGGTTTCCAAATTGTATACGTTTATATACAAGCTGATTCTTAAATAAATCGCCAAAAAAAAGAACCTGTGAAAGGAATTAAATCATAAGTTATAAGAAAAATGTTAAAAAATTCTTTGGGAAAATTTATGATTAATTAAAAATGACTCCAAAAAGCACGATACGCCAATGTGCATGGAGTTTGTCGCAATCGTAAGTTTTATGATATCGTGTTTTCGTATATAAAATAAATAAATACGTAGTTATAGTAAAACAAAACTTTCTTCTACACATTAATTATGTATCTTATTAATTTACGTATTTTATTTTTATCTCCGCGTTGCTGTGAGATTTAGTTCATCTTATGGGTTTTCCATTCAACTTCCTAGGCAGAATTTAAATTCAAGATTTATACTTCATATCAGTTGACTTTTATTTGCGGTATTAATAAAAGATATTTTTGCGTATACATTTTTATCAATTTCCGTTCTGGCAGTTCGTATTTACATATGCTTCTAAAATACAGGCGATAGCCTGCGCGTTTTCCGTTGCGTACAACTCGCTTTATTTATACACCTTCATTTGCAGATTTATATTTAAGCGTGATATTTCCCAGCAACTACTGCCAGTTTAAATTTAGGAATTTCAAAACAAATTTAATTCTTCATTAATATGACGAAGACGAATGTAATTAGAGAGTGACTGCCGCGCATGGTGCGTTTAAATTTAGATTTCGACACGATTTTCTCGTGTTTTGTTCTCTGTTGACACAAACGCACTTTCGTTTATTATAAATTCTTAAGGTGGTGTAAGCGAGTGTGACAATTGTTGTTTGAATGCATTATATTTATAAGAGAAAACACTCTCACTCCGCAATTGCAACATTAGTTTTGTGTACCAGAGAGTTCTTTTATGTTTGTAGAGTCCGAACTAAAATTTATTAAATATGGAAATGGATGGTAAAGTGCTTTTACCCAAAGTTAAACCGCAATTTGTTTAAAATTATTTAAGTATACAAAGGTAAACTAAACATAACTATCATTAGCGAGACGCAAGCGAACACGGCGAAGAAGCGATGTTGCAAGTTGTTGTAGCACAGTCACAAATAAATTTTAAAAATCCAATTATATCTCAAATAAAATCAATTAAAAGATTAGTAATTAACATGTGTAAAAGTGACGTAACTGTGTTTGATGAGTTTGTCATTTTATGTAACGCACATTTTCGGTGTATGTACTTCGCCAATAATTTCGCATTCGTAATACATAAGTTGCCAAATGATTCGACCGTGACCCGAATAGACAAATTGAGAAACTAACGCCGACTATAATTGCGAACAAGTGTTCATGATAGGCTAGATTTGATTTTGCTGCCGCAAAAATGCCACGCTCTGTCTTGCAAATTGTATTTAATTTGTTTAGTTTACGTTCACCGCATTGCCGTTTGCGAATTAGTCGGCAAGAAATAATAAGTCTTTTAATTGACGATTTGACTTCTACTTTTTTGCTGAGGTCAATCCACTTTATTTCCGTTAATTTTTTATTGCAGGAAATATAAAGCCATTGTTATAACAGTAACATCATTTAGCTCTGAAGTTATTTCGACATTTTTACGGCCCAACGTTTCATCGAATTAATTCTTGATTAGTTTATTTCAAATTTTGAACAATCCAAAGAGCACAGGAAAATTTGACCAGATGAGGGGCAGTTATAAACATGAAAGAGATGGAAGACTTTCAATGCCATACTTGATGAAATGTTTCGTAAGATGTTTGATCACATTCGTAAGATATTTGATTATATCACGACCTACTAGATTTCACGAGACACCGTGCCATTATCCGGCCTTCACAATTTGTTAGTTCAAGTGTTTCTCCGCTGGCGCCGCTTACCTAAACAATCGTAAGCAAATTACATCCGGAACGTCATTTCACAGCGTCATTTTCAATTAATGTCGAAACTCACGCAGTTTATGGCAAGTACAGTAGCATTTTCTTGCTCTTTGTGATTTTTCCTTTCGTTATTTAATGGTGTCTCTTATTTAGGTAACTAACGTTACTTAAAACGGGGAAAATTTGCGTTAAATGAAATATTGCCCAGGCCGGTCTCGTCAAATCTAGTAGGTTGTGCATTATATGTTTAATGAGGTGATTGGTAGTCGATTTTGCAATTGTGTACGGTCGTACAATGTTTACGTAAAAGTAAACTTACACTTGCCTATTTATTACTCAATCTATTCACCTAATTTCCGTCTTTGAGTTATTTTGCCTAATTACGTCATAATTTGCATCATTAAGTGACGAAAACGATGCGAGGCGGCTCGGATAGAAGGTAAAAAGTGTGAGAGTACACCCACACTTGAAGAGGTGTGACGTAGAAAAAATATTTTCCGTGTTCGAATTCTGCGATGCAATAATGTAAATACGTTATATGCCGAATGTAAAACATCGACAAATACTTATATATAAATTACTAAATTATTCAGTCTTTGTTGCTTTATAAATTGATGGCGTCATCTAATATATTCGGTATTTATTAAGTGTTAATAAAAGATTGACGTAATGCACGCGGTTGTAATTCGAATTGAGACATTTTATTAATTTCATATGTGGGTCTCGTCTTGAAGTACAACTATTACATGTTTGGTTCAATTAAAGTGTTGATAATTCGAGGGCCATTAATCACGGTCCACTGTTGTCAGAGAGGGTGCTTTGTCACCATAACTCTAATTACTATAAAATTTTATCTTCATCGTGTATTGCACGACTAATCGACTATCAATCAGTATTTAGGTATTAGTAGTATAGCCAATTAAGTTCTTCAATCACCGCCGGCTAACTCTTGGAGAATCCCGAAGCAAAGGAGTAGAATTTTAAAATAAAGTAAAAATCACTAGTAACACACCTTTTTTTTATTTATATGAAAGGTTGACACATTAAACAAAACGTACAGTATATCGGACAGACAAGAAATGTCCAAAATGTAGTTAAACTAAAAGCAAGTACGGATCTGTGTACACTGTACCTGAACTTTAATAAAAACAGACAATAATGCTGTATAATTTCGTCCCAGCACCGTTTAAAAGACGGCTATACAGAACGTACTGACGGGCGGATAAAATAAATAAATAAAACTAACCATCCGATTTTCTCATGTCCCAAAAGCGAACGTCCAAGTCTTGTGTCTGTCGAGGTTAGGAATCCTCAAAGCGTCACGTCAAACACTTGACAGATGTTGCTACGTTTCAACGAAAAAACGAACACCAGGAAGGAGTCACTCTCAGTTACCACTTCGATGGTGTTAAAGTGGTATCATTTCTTGTTCAGGTAACCAACCCTAAGTTGGTGGACGGACCAAAACGGCTAGCATACGCCATTAACCGATAGGTTTCATAACGATGCCCCCGTAGGTTTCTCTAGCTTGCCTCCAGTTATCAAACTCCAGTAAAGCGTCCCGAAAGTCGTTGGGGTGGACCGAAGGCGGAATAAGATGATGTTAAAATATATCAAACAGAAAAAGAAAACAAAAGAAGAAAAACAAATTTAAATAAAGAAAAACGCGGATTACGAATCAAACAGTGCACAACGTGACACATTTAGGTGTATTTGTTCTATCTGACCTAACCTGACCAAACTGAATGCAACGAATCTAATGTACAGAATACATAAGGTTTATTGCATTGCATTGTTGTGAACTAGCCTCAATCGACTTGACGCTTGAAATATGATTTTACGTAAAAACCAAGTCTGTCTAATGAAAACGATTGACACCTTGATCTCTTCTTATGATTTTATTTTTAATTTTGAATAAAATTTGATAACAAAACTGTTCTTTGAACTTAATGACATTTCCAACGATAAGAAAAGTGAGGTTATGATATGCGTCAATTTGTTAAGTTTTCAGCAAGGCTGGTTCACAACTAACAATTCACGGCAGGGAAAATTTAAAAAAAGGGGGCAAGTTATCTACCAGGCCTTAAAGTGTACTGATATACAGCCCCTGGTCATTACCTGCCAATATAACGATTTTATTTATGGTGTTTCCACCTTTTGCTTTAATAACAGCCTTTATTCCTTTCGGTGGGATTAGAAGCAGGGTAAAGTGATACAAAATTTAGTTTACTTCTAGAAAATATGAAACCCTTAGAACTACAGCCTTGGCCAAAAGTATTAGGCACCCCTTAATTTTCTAATTTATCTCCGAAAATATTACTCAGAAATCTTTAGAATTTTATTATCATATAGTCGGCAACAATAAACGATAATTTAAATAATGCACAGTATTTTACAGCGAATGTAAAACATGTGGCAGATGATAGTTCGCAATTGTGGTTCCGTAAATAGGTAATCAGTCTTGTATAAGCGTTTGTAGTAAGAAGATCTTTCCAGTATAACGTTTATTTCATTATAATTTTGAATATCCTTATTTTTGCTGTAAAAATGTCTAAAAGAACGAACTTAGTGAGCATTTACGTTTACGAATTCAGTTCTTGCACGAACAAGGCAACACACAGACAGAAATAGCCAAAAGTATTAAACGTTCGCGTTGTGCGGTACAATCTGCCTTGAAACGTTACGCGGATACTGGATCACAGGCGAACCGAACAAGATCAGGTAGAAAACGGATAACTTCGGACCGTGAGGTTCGAAATTTAATTCGAGAGTCACTTAAAAATCGAAAGAAAACTTCCCCCGAGGTCGCTGCCAGTTTATCCGAGGATATCGGGAGACCGATCAGTGCCAGAACGACCAGAAGAAGACTTAATGAAGCTGGCTTGAAAGGCTGTAAAGCAAGAAAGAAGCCTTGGCTTTCAGAAAAAAAAAATAAAAAGTCTCGTTTGGAATGGGCTATAAAGTACCAACACTTTACAGAGGAGGATTGGGCAAATGTTGTGTGGTCCGACGAATCAATTTTTGAGATATTTGCTTTATATCACTTGCAATTATGAATTCGTTTGCATCTTCTACACTTCGCCAGTAAAAAGTTATACGCTGTGTTTAAAATCTACGTTTTTTTAATCAATTTTAAGGTATTTGGAACTCCTGGTGCAGCTTACATGAGGCGGAGAATCGGTGAAGAATAGCTTCCGGAATGCGAGTACCAACAGTGAAACACCAGGGAGGCAGTGTAATGATCTGGGGTTGTATGACAGCCGACAGTGTAGGCGAAATGTTTGTTTGTGAAGGTCGAATGAATTCCCACACTTACATAAACGTATTTGAAACGACATTGCGGCAATCGTTTTTCCAAAATGTTTGGTGATGCAAGTATGGAAGAAATGCTGTATCAACAAGATAAAGCACCCTGCCACAAATCTGCAGTTACTATGAAGTGGTTTCAAGAAAACAATATTAACCTCCTGGATTGGCCTGCACAATCCCCAAACCCCTAAATAAATTAAAGAATTGTTTGGAGATGATTCTAACACGGACATGATGCTCGATGAGTTTACCTGGCCCAAGACTCCTGACAAAGAAAATCCAGGTAAAGTCAATCGAAACGTCAGGGAGGTTGGGTGTGTTCCTAAGAATTCATTTCCAGCATTGCCCATGGACCCTGCCGAATTGGATGAGGCCATAAAAAAATTGCCTCGGGAGTTCCTCAGAAACAAGAGGGGAAACATGCGGCGATTCGAATTGAAGCTGCCGGATGGGGGCAAGATCAAAATGCCTAAGATTGACGCACTCCGGTTAGGCTTAATTCCTTTCCCTATACAAAAATAAAAATTCAGTTTTGTTTTTCTTTAGTTAGATTTAGGTTTTCTTAAGTTAATTCCCAGAAATTTTTAATTTTAGTTACAATTTTGGGGTTATGTTTTACCTTTGAACATGTTTTTGTAATGATTTTCCTTTATAAAAATGCGACGCAAACGCGATTAATTTAGTCTTCTTTGGTCCATTAGACAGAAACCATCAGCTGCTTCAAGTATGGTAATTATAATTGTTGCAATTAGTAATGTTTGAAATTTTGTTTATACTTTGTAAAATTTTTGATGTCAATAAATCACACATTTATTCTGTTTGAGGACATTAGAAACGAGAATAATTATCGTGCCTTTTGTCGTAAAACAGATTGGAATTTATTAGAAGGGTAGCGAAGAACGAGTTGTATTGTTTTTTTTTGCGTTTTTAATAATTTTATATATAAAACACTTACACATTGATCCAAACACAGTAATAACGAGAATAATTTACGTAATTGTAGATTTCAATTTGTAGATATTAAAAATTTTCCACAAAATCTTTAGAATTTGTTGATGTGTTCAATTGAGGTTAATTTTGACATGTCGTGTATTGTGTGAAGTTTGCTGCGTTCAGGAAAACAATTTTAACGTTGTCTGAGTTTTACTTACCTGTTCACGAGTTAAAAAGGCATTGTTTGAAATACATTTTCACATTCACAAGAACTTTTACTTATTTCACCATTTACATAAATCTAATATTTTAATTCAAGCCGGTGCCAATTATCGTTTAGCGACCCGATACAGGAACCCCGTATCGTGCCGCCAACCCCACAAAAATTAGAGTTTTCAGACCTTGAGAAAATTCTTCATAAACGAAGAAATAAATTTCTTTGCTTTGACCAGAGTCTCAGCAATATGATGGAACATATCATCTGATATCAGAAGGGAAACAAAGTAGGAACGATTAAGGGTGCTATGTTAATTATTAGAAGATGCATTTAATCCTCTATATTCTATGAAGACGAATGTGATTGAAGAAATGGAATCACTTGATGATTCTTGCTCCTCTACTATTGAGAATATTATGAATTATGAATCGCAGAAGGTGAGCCATGCACAGAGGAGAAACAGGAAAAACAAAACGTTTGGGCAAAGGCAACTATTTTGAATGCGACGGCAAGTAATGGAAGTTGCGTTGAATTTTTGACTTTTGTCTGAGTCGAAAAAATCTTGTACACCAAGTACATTTAGTCAAGGGTATACATACAGCGAAATGGACGTGACATAGTGATCAAGCAAACGGTTTCGTTTGATGTATTTGATTTTATAATGTAGCCTTTTCTATTTCTGCACGTCTATATTAACCACATTACGGTGAGAGCACATGAAAAATGAAAGGAAAACGAAAACTTACACGGGGGTAAGATATAAAGACACATTCACTAAATATTATCTCTAGGTATAAACATCACTCGCTCGAAAATGTTGTAACAAGTGACGTCCATCATTAACAAGACATAACCGAGCACGATGAGGAAGTGATTCTTGTGTTCGCATTAGCGTGTTGTGATTAGGACGAATACTATAGGCTACATTTTGAATACTCACTGTTAAGTCATTTAATGACTTTTGAACTGAGCCTAAAAAACCAACTCATACATATAGTTATTTGTGCGATGTGTTATTTAGCTACGGCGCAACTCATTTTTATTCCAATTGCAAAGTATACGTGGCCCGCCTACTTGCAGAATACTTTACCGGCACGTTCTGTGGTCAAAAACAAACAAAAAGGTTCTAACAAATGCATGGCTTTGTTTTCGAGATAAATACAGATTTAATTTATTTATTTTTAATAATAAAACTGAAAGATGCTGTGATGAGAGTTTCTCAGACAAGAATTTTTGGAGTTAGGTATCTCAAGGAGGCACCTTTTTGTCTACAAGTGTTACACTATGAAAGAAACGTTGAAAATTGAAGCTATTTTTATGGGGATTAGGATTTTTAGGATTGTAGGGATCACTATACCGTAGCGCTCAAACAAACACTCACCATAATGATCTGAAAATGTTATAACAAGTGTTCGACGTGTCGTCCATTATTAGCGAGACATAGGCGAGCACGGCGAAGAAGCGTTCGCATTAGTATGTCGTGATTAGCACGTATACTGTCAGCGACGTTGTGTTAAGTCATTTAATTTGGGTATGGGAACGGAATACACTATTTGCTTCTTCTTTATTGCAGTACGGTTTTTCTATTCCAACAGATTTTTACCAATACGACTATCGTAATAAATACTTGCATCATAATTCATTAGCAGTCCGATATTCAACTACGTTTTTTTCACAGCTATAAATAATGCTCGTTAATAAAAAAAATATATACAACTTTCCTCGCGCATGTGAATCAGTAGTAACATTTGAAAGTGATTTACGAGCGCAGTTGTTGTGATAAACATATTTACAGGAGATAACAGAAGCATGCGAATAATCATTTCTATCGTCGCTCGGTTCAGGTTAGTCACAATCTGCAAATATTTACTTTCGTTGGAAAGCGATTGATAAATGTAAATCTACTTGAAATGCCCCTACACTAATTACCATTCACGTAATTGTGCAAACCGATAATTTGTGATTACAAGTACTTACGCATTTGTTCCAAGTAAACAATCTTTTGGGCTGTTGATTAAAAAGGCCACATGTATCATCACCTAAAGGGGAATTATTTCTTTGGCTGGGCTACTGATACGTCGATTGCTTGAACCCTGAACTAAGGTTAGTAGGTCAGAAGGTCAGACAGTGCAGTTCTGTGAATTTACTGTTAAATTTTTCATATGTGAGCAACAGCTAGCCAACAATAATACAATCATATTAATGAGATTTTTAAATAGATTTAAAAATTATGCGCCTACCCATTCAGATCATATATTATCAGTAAATGATACGTGATAATTGTATAATAGCCTTGCTTGTTTATTACAATGTGGTGAAGTTACAATGAACTATGAAACAGAATAAGCCAAACGCGTAGCTGACTCGTTCAAAGCATCTCCCTTATAAGTACACCATAGATGGTAAATAAATAATAATTATAATAGAATGCTAATGTCCTAAGAAAGAGCAGAATAAAAACGTAGAATAATTATTGGCGCCAGCGTTTAATAAAATATGTAATAGTCTAGACTTTCCTGCATCTAGTTTGCCTTGCAACGAGACGGCGAAGGGCAACGTCCGCTGCTGGCCACTATTAAAGCAACCCTCGCGTGACTACCCTTGCTGTATATAGGCAGCGTGAAGAATTTCCCCACTGAGAGACCTCATGGTCGTCGCCAAGTCTGTCCAGTTTTCCTTGAAAGGTACTTGGCAATTCTTCTCTTTGAATTATTGCGACCGTGTTAATCAGGGTGAACAGAAATTTCGCTTTGCTTCTTTTATGGAAGAAAAAAAATTACTTGTGGTTAAGTATAATAAAAAATATCACTAAACCTTTGTTCGTTTGTTGTTCTAGGAGCTATTTCGTTTTAAAAAATATGTTAATTTTGTGCAAATCAGATAACATACAAAGTGACAGACATATAATGTTTTTTTTACGTAACTAGTGTTGTCGAGCCCATTTACACAAACTTCCTCCATTGATTATATATGTACATGTAAGCAACTTTACATATGCATGAACATTTTAATCGTATACCGTACATTAACAAGCTTGCACAATGATAATGGTCGTTCACCTGCCCACTAACTGTAAACTCTTGAGCACATCTTTTCATCAGCGCATCGATCGAGAGGAATGTAAAAGTAAAAACTAAAAATAACGTTACATACCTTCGGGCCAAAGTTCAGAAAGGTCCGGGACTAGTTCTTACCTCCTAATAAATCTCTTAACATGAAATTTAAATAAAGCCGGGCCATAACTGGAAACTGACCTGTGCTAGTTAATTTTTTTTCACTCTTATGTAAATAGTTTCTCTCTCTCTTTATCTTAGTTAAGTATAGTTACCAATCAAACTAAAACAGAAAATTTTACTTTATACTTCAATGTGCCGAGACAGGAAATCGAAAATGTTTGTCACGATGATAACAAAAATTTGAAGAACAATAATTGCAAAAAACACTACCATCTTGGCCAAAATGTAACAGTAGATGAGATAGGTGTGCTTTTAGGCAATATATTCCGCCCAAGTCATGGCATAAAAAGATTTTGTTCGGCTGATGCTAAATTATATTTTCCAATATGGAAACATATTGTGGACAACAGCTTATAGGACCTTTCAGTACATCCAATTCTTCAGATTCTGAAACAATTTTTGGATCAGGAAGAAACATAACTGCTGGCAATTGATTCACACGTTTGAAATTGATCGGAGAACTGAAAAAGAAGAAAGTATCATATGTTGGCACAGTGCTTTAAACAATTTTTATTTTTATCTCTCTAAAGAAACGTGGATCTTACAGTTGCATATTTGGATTTACACAAAATGAAACCCTTATTTCTTATGTTCCAAAAAAAAGCATGTACGTTTCATGAGATCGGGTTGAAATTAATACAGAAATTATTTCTTGTTACAACGATATTAAATCTGTTGTAGATGCAGATGAGTTTTGTGCTACGTATAACGTTGCTAGGACGACAAGGAGATGGCCAGTGGTCACATTTTGCCGCCTAATTAACTCCCGTGTTGCCTTTCTAGCAAATAAAAATGAATTTACAACAAGACGGCAATATCTCGAGAAATTAACCTTAGATTAGTTAGAAGATCAGTTCAAAAGAAGGTCACAACTAAAAAGTCTTCTGGTCGAAATAAAAGAAATGTTACTTCTAACAAAGGCTGCTCAGAAGGCTTGTTTGTGCTTTCGACAATGACTGCACAGACGGTTTGCTTATGTGTGCTTCCGACAATGACTGCACATACCGCTTTGGGTTACCTCTAACAATGTCTACACGAGAGGCTTGATGAGTGAAAATAGAGATTCATGTCTAATATTGTCCAAAAACACGTCATTTAGGAATATATATCCAACAGATTCGACGCGCCTAAATATATTATAGAAAACAGCTGGCTTCGAAGATGGCGATGAATGTGTGAAGTATGAATGGTCTCTGGACAAATGGCTGCACAAGAAATGTGTGTGGTGGCTGTTACTTCTAACAAAGGCTGCTCGGAAGGCTTGTTTGTGCTTCCGACAATGACTGCGCAGAGCGCTTTGGGTTACCCTTGAGAATGTCTACACGGGAGGCTTGATGAGTGCTGAGGCTAGAGTGGTTAGAGGTTTCGTTTTCATAGGGCTTTCTCGTAGCGGGGGTGAAGTAACTCTGCTTCATTGTCTAAACGTCTAATCGAAGCACAGATGAACAGAGTTGTATCTCATTCAACAGGAGGCAGTCTTTTTGTGTTTGCTTTGCATTTGCAGGTCAATCATGAATGAACGCGATTTCGCTTGAATTCATCAAGGAGCGGCCTGAATTTTGTTTATTTGTGATATTATACATATATCCAACAGATTCAACGCGCCTAAATATGTTACGGAAAACTGCTGGCTTCGATGATGGCGATGAATATGTGAAGTATGAGTGGTCTCTCGACAATGGCTGCACAAGAAGTGTGTGTGGTGGCAGTTACTTCTAACAATGGCTGCTCAGAAGGCTTGTTTGTGCTTCCGACAATGACTACACACAAGGCTTGTATGTGCTTCCGACAATGACTGCACAGAGCGCTTTAGGTTACCCTTAACAATGTCTACATTGGAGGCTTGATGAGTGCTGAGGCCGTCAAGGGGCGGCTTGAATTTTCTTTATTTGTGATATGAGCGTTATCGTTGCTTTGTTACATAAATGTCTATGTGACGCTTCTCCCGTGTGCATGACATTGCCTGACGTTTCTTGATGCCTGTCATTTTGACGTTTGTCTTCACCTGTCATCTTAACGTGCTTCATTTGTCGCTAAGCAACATACGAGCCCCCCACAACGCCATTTTAGTTGACTTTTCAGTATCACAGCCATCTCGACAATCTGTGTTTCGAGCTAGACTTCTTCTAGAATGTTTGATACTTGCTGTTTCGAACTATGTTGGATCTTCTAGTAAGATGCGGTCAGATTAGTTGGGGACTTTTTCCGAAATCGCAGGCGGAAAGTTGATGTCAGCACCTCTATTTCTGATTATATACAATTATCGCAAGGTGTACCTCAAGGTTCAATCTTGGGCCCTTCCTAATTTATACATATTGCAGTGTTAATTATCTTTAAACAATTACATTACGTGGGAAGAGTTAAAACATATACAACAGTGCCACGGTCCAGCAGACGTTCAACAACGGCTTTCGAAACAACTTGACGAGGTAGGCGCAAGAGTGACGAGACGTTTCGGCAAAACGACATACATCGAAAACAAACAAACAGACTACGACAAATACAAAACGAAAAGGGACACTTACGGATGTAAAACGCAGCAGTTATAGAAAGTATAATTGCAGCTCAACGAATCAAATAAACATTCCTGAGGGGAGCTCGAAGGTTGTAGACCAGTTTGAAAGGGCGAGCAAACACTTTGATTTCGTTGAAAGAAAGCAGCGAAGGTTTTGCTTATTCCGGGGGCCACTAACAGCCATACATTATCCAGTGGACGGAGGGAAGCAAAGCAAGAATAAGAAGAGACTGATCTATTTGGAAGACGGCCGACGAATACGCCTTCGTTGGGACCAGGTTCCAGACTTCTTAATAGACTATTAAGCATTGTGTGACGAATACTTATATGGAAGTGCCAAAACTAAAAAAAGACAAAGTGTAGGTAATAAGAGTGTTGGACGTTATATAGGTTAAGTTTATTTTATTAAGAATTATTTTAGATAAGTAAGACTTTGGAGGTTAGATAATTAGAAAATAATGTATTTTAGATACTTACCTGCTGTTTATAGTTAAGTTTGTTCCATTTTTAGTTCGATTTTTAGTTTGATTTCCATAAAATGTACATCGAGCGCCTCCACCATTGTTACGTACCCTCGGGAGGTCTCGTAAATGGGGGGTCGTATCCCTCCCAGAAGAGTACTCGCTAGCTCAAGGTACCTTGTGGAGTTGCGAAAGGGCTAGGCTTACCTTCTCCTTCAGTTCGCTGTGGGGGTAGCTGAGGGGTTATACTAATGGAAACGGCACATTCACTTTAACCCCTTTATTCGCCCCAGCTCGGTTCAGAGGTCTACCAGGTCGCCCAATCCACACCCGACTGTCCTTCTCACTCATTAACCTACCTGGTAGACCTACCGCCTACGTACCACCGACCACCAACAGGTGGCACAGGAGCCGCGTTCATGGCAATATCTAAGGTAAACGCTAATTGTCAAAACGTGACGTTTAGTTACCAACTCAAATCTAGTATGTAACTAGATCGGAACACAGATGTTCCGGTAACCATGACAACGGAAAAATAAACAGAACGAAATCGCTATAAAAGGCGAGCGCTTCGCGATTTAGGAGACTTCTTCCTCGACCTCCGAAGGTAACACGTCGATAAAACAAGAAGAGAAGAAATTTTTATTAAAAAAGGCTATTAAATACAACGAGGTATTTTCATTAAGAAAAAAGAACATTTACTGGATCCTGTATACCCCGACATGGAAGACGCTTCCAGGTAGGCCATACGTGACAATACAAACAAAATTTTTATATAAACACCGGACAACGGGAGACGTTTAGGTATTGTCTCTCTCTTGTGAAAGAGTTGAGGCACATGCGTACAGAGCGTCGCCCTTTTAGGCAAGTATACATCGGGCAAGAGGTCACCGACCCTTGTGAAAGGCGAGGTGACATGGCCGACTTGTGATACCTGGTGTTCACTTTGGACGGACAGTAACCTGTATCGTCGAAGGGCGCCTCTTTCTTGTGAAAGAATTGAGGCACATGCGTGATCGGCGGTACAGAGCGTTCCCCTTTGACAAAGTATGCATCTGATAGGGCAAGAGGCCCACCGAACCTTGTGAAAGGCGAGGTGTTTTGGCCGACTCGTGCTAACAGGTGTACTGATTGGACAGACAACAACCTTTTTGATAAACCCTTTTCTTCATTTCTTTTTCTAACACGCACTGACGCATATACATGTGACATTGACCCCCCCCCCTCATTTTTCTGTGTTCGTCATTGTATGTGTCCGCCGTGGGGCCATAAAACGAAAAGTGGGTAATTTCGAGCGACCCAAAGAAAACCCTGAGAGAAAGAGAACAAGAAAGTAGACACGTACCCACATACATAAAGACAGTAATTGACAAAAACAACTAAAAGTGGCCACGAACATACAATTTTGGCACTCAAAGGCCGTACAAATATATAAAAGAAACACAACAATATATATATATTTCAGTTGCCTTACTAAAGTTTAAAGGACTTCCAAGTACCTCGTTACGCTGATGACATCCAATTAGTCTATTCTTTTGGTCAAGATGGCGCTTTCGATGCCTTTGATATATTAATTAATGTTTATCTACTAGACCACCCTTTAATTTTATTAACGCTTCTAAATCATGTTTTAACTGGTTTGGTGAAGTGACTCCCCCCTAAACATATTAAAGATGATTTTTCTGGAGAAACGCGCCTTGGTAAGTGTAAGAAACCGGTATCCTGTACAGAAAATTTGTTTTGCTTAAATAGAACGCAATTATAAACAAAACATGACGAAACTAGTTCGACCTGAAGCATGTCGCCCCACAAACGACTTGGGTTTATTATGGTTTGACTAAAATTCGGTAAAAGAGGGTGAGATGAAGGAAAGACGTCGGTTTCCTTATTCTGCACAGTTTCGAATGAAAATCATAAATTCTGGACGTAAAAAACGAATCTCTCTCTCTCTTTCGACGAAGTTTCCTGACGTAAAGATTGTACTCGACGACCCCTCGTAAACTGATAAATTCGAAAAAGTATTGGACAGTTAAATCCGCTTCCTTTCATTTTTAATCCCCTTTCCTTACATTTGGTGATAGCGTTTGTTATAATTTTGTTGTGTCACATGCAGATATAAACAGATTTATTGTTTCGTTCAAGGTAATTGTGCAATATTTAACTAATTATCAACACAATTGATACCTATCGATATCTAAAAGTAAAAACATGTTATATTGACATGCGACTAGATTTATATCAACCCACCTCATGTTAATTGTGTGGCGGCGATATGAATCACTGAAAAGCTGAATTGGGTACGTTGCATATATTAAGGAGAGAAAAGGGGTCGGTGAACTGTTTCCGTGCGGAAAATTATCAGTAACATCAAAGAAGTAGGACATGTTTTTTTTTTCACGCTGCTACTTTGTTTCCTCGTGTACTTACATAAATGGTTGTTCCTAAATTATTAATTTGTGAGCACGTAAATACATACATATAGGTTCATTCAGCGAGGTGTAAAATCATTTATACTAATATAGCATTGAAGACTCTACAGCACTCAATTGGATGTAGCACGTGTGCTATTTGATTTCTTAAATACTATGCACTCATGCCCATTTTCGAAGAGAAAGCTGCAACGAGTGGGCTGTGAATTATTATGATAAACACCACCCTTGGATATGTTCTATCCGAGACGCTACATCAAGTATTCGTAAACATACGTAAATACGAGAATAACTAGATTGGCGACTCAATTTTCGTTTAATAGTCCCAGAAAAATATACATTCTTACAAAGTAAGGTGCAGATAATGCTTTCGATTTAGAAAAGGGGCTTCAAAATGTAGAATCCTTGGAAATTCACAGGCGACAGACAATTATTTAACGACCAGACGTACCAAATACGCCTTTGTTTCATTAATCGTCTTATTCCACAAACGTCCTTTGGATTAGTAATCTTGATATAAATTAACACCCATTCATTTAATCTTTCGTGTAAATCTTATTTCACAGATGTGCGTTCGGGATTAGTAATATTCATATAAATAGCACCTCGTTGGATTTGAAATCGGTTTGAAAATGATAACATCTAGTTGAGTGTCGTCTACGAAGAAAATACTAAGTATTTTAATTAAAACTGAAATTTAATTAAATTGAAACGTTTAGGATGAACGATGAACTGTAGCGGCGATTTTCTTGGTAGCTAGAAAATCGCAGGATTAATTTTAGACATAGTTCACTATACTTCTAAACGTGCCAAAGAGAAATTACGTGTGTGCAAAAACAGAGGGCGCCTGCTTTAAAATAAGCGCGAAAAACTAATTTGAAAATCTGCAATGTTCTCTGAATTATAATGTTTCAAAAGGACACACATAGAAAAAACACATTTTTTCAACTCGTTTTCGATGTTCCCTCATGTCCATCCATTTCTGGTGTTAAAACAAACGGAGTTAGAACGTTTAAATTTAAAAAGAGTTAATGTTGTCTTCAAAAGTGGCATTTTAATCCTTGTGATAGCATTTCTGTCTTTCAAGGAGTTAACATGATCCAGAAAAAGGAAAAGATTAAACTTCTGAGGTACTAGTTTGTATCCCTAAAGGAATTAGTATTATCCAGAAAGTGTCAAGCATTAAAGAAGTTAGTATTATCCAGGAAATTAAAGAATCTTTACTGTTGGGGCAGTCACTTGTGTCTTAACTTAAATTTTAGTTCCTCCAAAGAAAGGAATGCTCTTTCTTTTATAATGCATTTTTATCCCTTGTTCCTTTTCTTTGGAAATAATTGAATTCCTTATTGCGCTAGAATATTACGCTTATCTGGAGGAAGTGGATTAAAAATGTTCATCAGGCCTTGCTATTATTCTCCGATAAATAAAGCTTGTCTCATCTATGGTGTCGTTTATTAATAAATCACTATTTTTTTACCCACTTTGTTGCTGTTATATGTAATGCGCAAGTAAAATGACAGTTCCATTCTAAAGCAAGCATTCAGCGCAGTTGGTAGGCCTATACCAGTCATAACTTGTAATGAGGACGTCAATCAATCCCTTTCCTCATACATTATAGGATGACTGAGTGATGACTCACTTATCTCCTACTTATTGAATTAATGAATTATGGATAATATGTTTTCTGTACAACTAATTTCAAGTATTGCCACCACGACCGCTCGTATCACCTCTGTCATTCGACGCGGCATGCTTCACATATTCGTTTCTTGGGTAATTGTGCATACTCTGCTTTTACTGCTTCCTGAAGTTCTTGAAGAGCTTCTGTGACTGCTAAACGCTTCCGAATGCGACGGCCTAGTATATCCAAGAGGTGCTCTATTGGGTTAAGGTCTGGAATTCGAGCAGGCCAATCTAGTGTAACAATTGCAACATTTTCTAGGTTCTCCTAATTCTAACTGCTACATGAGGCTTCGCGTTATCATGCATTAATATGAATTGGTTGCCGACAACTTGAGAATAAGGGATAACATGTCTTCAAAACAGTTCAATATGTTCCTATCAGCGTTAATTGTTCCATCAGTGCCATACGATTTTTAATGAAATGCTCGCTCAAACCATCAATGATCGTCTTCCAAATGGGCACACACTCAGACTATCTCTCTCCACACACGTTTACGCCCATTTGGTGAATTTAAGCTGAAGCGGCTGCACTCGTCTGTAAACAAAACAGTGTTCCAGTCGTCCATCGTCCAGGTGATATGTTTTTGAGCAAATTGTAACTTTGTTTTTCGATGGGCTGCAGTTAATGCATGTCCCGTAGTGGGGTCTTCTGGAGTGTAAATTACTTACATGAAGTCTTCTACTGACTGTACTTGTAGAAATCATCGCTCCTCTAACTTCAGCTAAACGACCAGCAACGTTTCTTGCAGTAAAACGCCGATTTCGCTGATTTCTTGCAGCAAAACGCCGATTCCATACTATAAAACGATCATCCCGTCCGGTTGTTGCTCGTCTTCGACCTGATCCTTCTTCTTCTCTTCTGGTATAGACGTGAGTCGTTCACGAATGATTCGTTCAAAAAGAACGAATCTTTGTAAAACTCGAAGAAATCAATTCTCGATTCCGAAAAGATTCGATTCTCTTTTGATTCTTCGAGTTCTTCGACTCGAAATTCGGAGATATATTGAATGAATCGTATGAATCATCTCAAACACGAAAAGATTCGAACCTCTTTTGATTCCTTTAAGTACTCGAAACAATATTTTTACAATATGACGTTTAATTTTGATGATGAATAAAAATGAAACTCAACTTGCATTATATAAATCCGTAAAATATAAAACTCTAATGTCCGTATTTATAGTGCTTGCTTCCTTGAGGTTTCCTTCAATGTGGAAACCCTTAGAATGGGATTGCAGTAAGGCAGGTGCGTTTTGACAGTACCCATTCTAAGGGGTCCCTTATTGAAGGAAGCCTCAAGGAAACCTTATGAATACGCACATAATGTCCGTGTTCATAGTGCTTCCTTGAGGTTTCCTTCAATGTGGGAACCCTTAGAATGGGATTGCAGCAAGGCACGTGCATTATGACAGTACCCATTCTAAGGGGTCCCTTATTGAAGGAAACCTCAAGGAAGCATTGTGAATACGCACATAATGTCCGTGTTCATAGTGCTTCCTTGAGGTTTCCTTCAACGTGGGAACCCTTAGAATGGGATTGCAGTAAGGCAGGTGCATTATGACAGCACCCATTCTAAGGGGTCCCTTATTGAAGGAAGCCTCAAGGAAACATTATGAATACGGACATAAATGTTCGGTTTTTTTTCACGAGCAGTGTATATTCCATTCACGATTTTTTTAGGCTCTGGAGGGCTATGCTTTTTTTTCGCTAAGTTACGTGCATGTATTTTGATAGAACTCAAAATGTGACAAATGTAAAATTCTGACGCTTTGACTTCAGTTCCATCAACTATATTGCTTCTTATACTCTGTTATGGCATGAAGAGAGTAAAATAATAACATTGAAACAAATAATCACTTGCGACTTTCTAGTATTAAGTCAAAGTGCTAAAAATCTAAAGTTTTTCGGCGCCAGTTTTCAAAAATGTAACCATCAAATTAAAATGGAACATATCCTCTTGAAGGTACCAACAAGAATGTCACCCTAACATGGCCTACTCTGAATCTAAAAAGATCGTGTCCTTCGGAACAATGATTTTGACATGTGTAAGGTTCGGCACCAAACGATTACTACGTTCTTTGCAGTCAGGTGACAATATGGCATTCGATAAGAAGCTCTGTCGTGACTTTATAATTTTTTATATCTCTTAGGTTTAATAACGAAAAAGGAAAATCTAATCGATGTACTGTATACTCTCGTATGCTACAACTTTACATCAATCTTGCATGGTTATAGCAAGTTCAAAATGATTTGGAAATATGATTATCAATGGCAATAGATACTGAATTGAAAAGGAAGATCTTTGATATTGTAATGTTTATTTAACCTATTTCAAGGGAAGTTTCGCCCCGTGCTCCTTAGACACGCAACCGGGTTCGTCAGCCAGACTCTTACGTCAGTGACTGAGACCGATTTTGTAACATGGAGGAACTCGAATTTTCCATTAAAAAATTCTGTGGGTTTCAAAAATTTGGACGCCATTAACTAATTTTCTTGAGGTAATGAACAAATTATAAGATTAAAAAACTTGAGAGAAGAAATAAGGAAATTCGACAGTATTCTAAATTTATAATTCAGAAAGAACTTGAACCGATCCTGACGAGATGGGTAGTTCGATAGAAATATTAAACAAAATGAGAAACTTAATAGGTCCAGGTTTGGGGCCAGCCAATTTTGGAAGTTTTTGGACTTAAGGCTGTTTTAGACTACCACAAAATTTGGTTCAATTTCTTCAATGAATATTTGGAACCACACATTTTTGGGCAGCAGATATGAACCGTTATGGTCAGATATGGGCTCGTTTTTTTTGATACAATTTACTGTAGAGTAAAGTCGGCATATATGGAATAGACCGGCAAATATGGAATACCCGATATTTTTTAAATAGGGGGTGCCTTATGTTAAAAGGCGATGCTATTAACATGACTTTCGGTATTGCAGGTCACTATTAGAGACATTCTCAGTCGGTAAGATTCCATAACTTTACGGTACATCAATTTGTGAATTTATCGCTTTCGAAGTTTTCGCGCGGTGCCAGAAAGAAACGTGTTTTGTAGGATTTCTTTTAAATAAAAGTGTTTTTATACCAAGGTAAGTTTGTTATAGTGTAAATCAGTCTAACTGTTGATAATTCAGTTAATTAATATTATTAATAAAAAAATTATAATGATCTTTGTTTACATTTACAGAGGCGACTAACATGGAATATTCCATATTACCCATCGTATTGATATTCCATATAACCCGATACTTTAAGTTTAAAGCAGATTTTTTTTCACAGAAATAATGGCGTTGTCATTGCCGAAAAAAAGGAAACAGTGGCGTTCCGATGACATGCAAAAAGCTATAGAAGCAGTGAGAAGCAAAAGTTTGAGATATTTGACCGCTGCCAAACAATTCAGTGTTCCACGGACCACACTTTTTCGTCTTTGCAATGCTGAAGGAGCACCGGAAATTGTTTGTAAAACCAAGCTGGGTAAAAAATCCGTTTTGCCGCCTGAGTTAGAAAATGAACTAGTTCAGTATTGTTTAATATTGGATTAAAAATTTCTTGGTCTTACGAGAAGAGACATACGATCCATGGCATTCCAATAACTTAGTACATCCATTTTCACTGTTGCACGAATCTGCTGGAAAAGACTGGTTATCCTCTTTTATGAACAGACATAAAGCTACATTAAGTTTGCGAAAGCCTACTGGGACCTCCCTAACAAGAGCCGCTGGTTTTAATAAGGAAAGCGTAACTGAGTTTTTTGATTTACTGGAGCAGCTTATGATGGAAAAAAATTTAGTCTTAATCAAATATATAACGTGGACGAAACCGGATTATGTATTGTACAATCGCGATGTCCAGAAGTTATTTCTATGAGGGGCAAGCGTCAAGTAGGAGCAGAAAGGGGGACTTTGGTGACGATCGTATTATGCATGAATGCTGCTGGTGATTTTGTGCCACCTATGATCATCTTCCCACGTAAAAAGTCAAGTGAGCAGCGCCCGTGGGGTCGCTGTTTGCTTTTCATCCCTCTGGATGGATTCAAACAAACCTTTTTACGCAGTGGTTTGACCATTTTATAGAGAAAACCAAACCTTCAGCAACAAACCCAATACTGCTTATACTAGATGGTCATCATACGCATACCCGAAACTTGGATGTAGTATTGAAAGCAAAGGATAATTTTGTGACTATATTGTGTTTACCACCACATAGTACACATAAATTACAACCTTTAGATAAGACCGTTATGGGTGGATTGAAAACATTCTACAATGAAGAGGTGAGAATCTTCATGAAACAGAAAATCGTGCAGTCACACACTTTGATGTCTGCCAATTATTAGGAAGAGCATATCTTAAGGTTCAATCTGGGGAAAGATCTGTTAAGGGCTTTAATGCAACCGGAATTTACCCGATAAGAAGAAATATTTTCACGGACGATGAATTTGCAGCCGAAACCCCAAAAAAAATGCAAATCTGTGTGAAGATTCTGGATCTATAGTTAACGAGGCGAGCAAGGGACATAGTCCCAGTACCAAAATTAATAAAGAAGACTGGAACTCGTGGAAGAAAAAGTGGTCGTTCTAAAGTAATCGACACCGAACAAAGAAGAGCTAGAACAGTCAATTAATCTTTCACGAGAAAAAGTTACTCGAAAAACATTTGATAAAGCTGGACCTAGCGGTATAAAAACAAAGAAGTCTAAACTCAGAAAAGATGATGATCTACCTTTAAGCCGTTATAATACCAAACCAGAAGAAGAAGGTGTACAATGTATTTTTTGTAACGAAAACTTCTCCATAAGCCATGTTTTGTTTCCTGTTGTAAAAGTGTTAATAAATCCCTTACTAATTCAAAGTGTTGCATATTTTTCCTTATTCCATATTACCCCAACTGACTATTCCATATTATCCGCCATTTCAAATCACCCCATAAAAATGCATTTTTTTAAATTTTCTACAGAAACTTTCCTAAAAACACGTATTTCGTAAATTTATTACATCTCACCGCTAGAAAACAACATAAAGTATTTTTAATCAAAGTATTTAAGTATTTAGTGTCTTAGTTCAGAAATTATGACGGCCCAAAGAATGGGTATTCCATATATGCCGACTTTACTCTATAATTTAAATTGTTTAAGAAATTGAAAGAAATCTTGTTTGTACACACTTATAAGTGCGTTTATTTGTAATGCGTTTATCTTTCCATTCGTGTTTATTTATTTATTTATTTAGTTATTGTGTCATAGGAAATAACTTGTGCATAGATGGGTAGAGTAAACGGGGGGGAATTTCGATAGTTTGTAGTCAACCTTGTCCGTGGCTATCTGTATAGATAGGTGGGTGACGTTATGAATGTTTCGTGTTTCTCGGCCGAACTGTGGTAGCCGAATCGCCCACGTAGTTCTATCATCGTCTTGCCGATCCTCGACCTTAGTCTGCAGTATTGCACGTTAGTGTGATGATTTAATCGAAACGCGGCGTGATAATTCGCGTCATCTCGTCATATTGGATTCTTATTATATATCACCAGAATTCGCTGTCAATGTCGACAGGTGTGTTTCTAGTTTTAGTGCGATTAAGAGCGACGCGTGCTTGCCTCACTTCGGAATTCGTTTTACTGATTTCGTTCTTTTGTTTTCAGCCTCAGCGAATGTTATTTCGCTGGCAAGGGCACAGCACTGGTTTTGCCCGCCGCTGAAGCACAGAAGTCCAACAGGCGAACCGGTGCCAATGGTAGTAACATACAAAAGCATTTACAGTCTATGTTCTACCTTCTTCGGCCGGAAGAGACTCTTAAAATGGTATGTGTAATTGATGAGTTTTAAAAGTTTTCACAATTTTCTGCTGCATTAGGTGATATCATTTCCGCTCATAAAATATTCCTACTAATGCGTTCCGAACATTAACCACCAAATCTGCTGTATTATGTAATTGTCAATTCCTTTTTTTTTTTTTTTTCAAATCGTATTGCCTATTACAACCTGTTCGTAAATATTTAACGTGCGATGTATATTTGCGTTGAGCGGCATTTCCTAGAAGTAGTAAATATGAAATTTTACAACGCATGTAAAACTGGCATTAATCTAAAAACGGTGACTATGACATAAGTTGTTAAATTTAGATTTACGATATAGCATGTATATGTTGCTAATTTTAACTTTACGTCCGATTTATTTGCCCTATGTTTTAATGTTCATGAGGAGAAACGCTTAGTGCCAAACATAATTTGCAAATAAAAGCGCAATCAGGTCAGCCTGTTTTTGTATGGTCTTACAATCAGTATAATCGCATTTATTTAGTAATATTGGCCCACAAAAAATTCTCTTGAGATTTTCATAGCATTTTACTGACGTTTAACGTATTTGATAGGGTCGTATCATGTCGCCAATCCCTATGACCATTTTCCCAACCTAAGTTGACTTCACTTGCAAGAGCTTTTCTTTTCATACTTAAAATGTCTTAAATTTTTTATTTACATGGAGTTTATTGTAGTCAAGTAGTTCCTCAAGAAATACAAAAATACAAAAGTCATCTACACAATAATTTCATTAGCACTCTGTAACAACAAATAAAACATAATAGCTAATTCCGTCTTGGTCTATTAAAGTACAAAACTGGTGTGGTTATAATAAATTCAATTAGGTGGGTGGATTAAACAATACGGCAGCTATTAATAGCAACAAGTAGTAGACCAATAAATTGTCATAATAGCACTTTGTTCTTGTAGCGAACGAGACAATTTAAAATCAAGTTCAAGCAAAAGTTTGCACTTCGTCAAGCATATTGGCTTTTAATTGGAACGAATTAATTAAAAACGAAGTAAATTTGTTTGTTAACAAAACAAGTCATACTGAACTCATAAATTTCATTGAGTCAGTGGGGTTAAAACTTCCTTTATCTCGACCTAACGATAAAGAGGACCTTACATGTAAACTCCACTGCTCAGGCTCAACACTGCAGTGGGTTTAGAATGGCAGGGCCAGAATGCTGGCGTCTTTATGTAAGGTCCTCTTTAATCTGTGAAATTATAAATTTTAAAACGCAAGTTTTTGTCAAATTTAGTCATTTGGCAATTTAATGCACCCGTTGTCTAAAATTCCCTTAAACGAAGAAGTAACTAAAAGAAAACCTGTTTTACCTTAAGCCATAAAATATAATTTCTCTACTTAATTTCCTCTCTTGTCGTCTTTGAACCCATCGCCCAAAACCAGTTTGGGAATAAGATTTATCTGTATCTTTTAATCCACAGTTTTTTTTTACCCAGTTTTAGTTCTCCAATGAGCGAAATCTGATCCCTTTTAGACTTTTTTTTATTGGGCCAAGCAAGTGGAAATCTGATTGGGCTAAATCGGGACTAAAAGCTTTTTTTTTATAGAGGTTTCTTCTAAAGAAACCACCGGATATATCTGACCTGGTGGCCTGACGGATTCACCGCGATATCTCTGTAGGGGACGCCTACCGCCTAAACTCCTTTCCTCTCTCAGCATTTCTTCCCGTGCGCATGTTATCTCTACTTTGCCTCTCGTCACTTCCTCTACATTCTCCCTCCTCTTCCTCCACCTCTTTGTCCTCTTTGCCCTCTTCATCCTATACATCCTCTTCGCCCCTCTTCCTTCTTCCTCTCCTCTACTGCTCTCCGCCTTTTTCTTCCTTACATTTCTGAACCATTATCGCCCCAACATGCCGATAACGGTCCTCCACGTTCTGACGTCTCTTTCTCATTTCTCTTGGTAATTTCGCAGCCGGCGTCAGTTTCCGCCGCAAAGCGGACCGCGTCCCACCTGGGGCACTCGAAGATGGTGTGCTCCGCGGTGTCCTCGACATTGTCGCCACAGTACCGGCAGTCTGCTGTATCCCTTCTTCTTATATTATTCAAGTACCTCTCGAAGGAGCCATATCTCTTCAGCACCTGCGTCACGTGACAGTCGACCTCCCCCTCGGACCGATTACACCAGGCCTCGACGTTTTCGATGACGACTCTGGTCCAGCCTTTATATCTTTCCCAACGGACCAGCCACGCCGCGTACAGTTCTGCCCTGGCCTGGTGGGACTAAAAGCTAGGACGGCCTCAGTTGCCACCGTCCTGTACGCAGACGCTACTTTCACTGCTGCTAGCCTATTAACCCTCTCGACCATTTTCACGTGAGGTGCGCATTTTGCTAGATTGGGGCTGCGTACAACATCACCGAGGAGACCACTGCTGCCAGCAGTTTCCTCTTCTTGGCCTTCGGACCCCCCACATTGGGCATCACCCTGGCCAGGGCCGTGTAGACCTTGTGGGGGGGACTAAAAGCTGGATGGGGCATACCTAACCTCATCTGCAGCAAACGCAACGTATAGTCATGGTGTAAGGCAATGTTATACAATTTTTGTTTGGTCTTTTCTTTCTGATCTGATATCATTTTCAAGCTTTTTTAACGTCTGTATGTGTCGCTGATTGTTTGCAGTGGTTCCTGTTCAAGATAACACTTCACTTTATTTAATTTTTTTGGGCGGGGTGATGTGTGACGCCATTTTCTTGATTGATTGATTTTTGGTTTCTATGTAAACATCCATGTTTCGTCTCCAGTCACTACAATGTTGATGAAAGGTGCTTCATGTTCCTCGTTCCTCAGAGAGTTTATGAGATCAGGGCAAATTGCCATTCTTTTTTCTTTGGGGAACCCATCTAGCACGTACCTTAGAATATTCAAGATCACACGTATAATCTTCTTCACAACATTATATCCACATCCCAAAGCATTAACAGTGTTCCGAACCATCACACGTCGATCTTCACGAATCATTGCATCGATACGCAACCTTCTTTCATCTGCTCCAGCAATAATCGCAGTTTATCAAAAAAATGGGTTTCAACGTCTCGGTTGATCACTTATCAAATCACCATACAGTTTTAAAAGCTTTCCACGAATTTCTAAAGTTGAACAACCTGATTCTTATAAAAACTCTATCGCAGCTCTTTGTTTTCGTTTTCTGTCCATGTTGTCTTAAAGACCTAACAACGTGATCGATTAATTCACTAATAACATAAGAAAACATGTGAATATCGCCTCCTCCTCTGTAAACATTTCGTCACAATTGTTATGTTTCGATTCATATGTAACAAGCCGAAATATCTTCAATTGATTGTTATGGCATATTGAAGCGTCATGGTGAATTGTTGTCGTTGCTATGGTTACGTATCAATTAACTATTGTTATCAATCGTTGAGGTGACTTGCAAAAATCAATAAATCCACTTTTGCATAAAAATGGTTTTAGATGGTTTCTAGTTAATTCCATAATGATCTATCGATATCTGAGATCAGTTTTACACAAAAGCCAAGATTTCCTATTTAAAATCACCTGAAAATTCGAGCAATTCATGGAAAACCCAATAAATCCCTGTTTAAAATGTAGTACCAAATAGTAATACATATATCTAGTTTATTAAAGGCTGTTTTAATTGACAATTTATTCATGAATTAATTCATGAAGTTCTTTGTGAATTTCTTGTTACATTAGTGAAGAAACGGATGAATTTCTTTGATCCTAATGGTCGTTTATGTCTATTATCAACATAGAGAAAGAATTTACAGGTGATTTGCACCGCCACACGCAAACAAATACCATAACCTGTTGGTACGCCTGAAATTGACGAAAAAATTCATGAATTTATTTGTTGGTGCATTAAACTTGTCCATTTTCTGAAATGGATTAAGTCTTAACTGCAAAACCGAAAGCAAAAAGTTGTCTTGACCCGAAATGGAATAGTCGATGAATCAAGTCTGCAACATGTTAAATCTAGAATCCCGCAGGGAAGTATCTTTGGGCTTCTCTTATTCGTGTTATTCATGAACGACCTACTAGACTATATCATCCCAATCAAATATACAACTATGCAGATGACACAGCGCTCCTAGTAAAAGGGTCGTTCAATCCAGATATAATCAGATAATACAAGAAATGTATGGACATTACTGGTGAATGGTTTCTATCCAACAAAATAAAATTAAACGAATCAAAAATTAAGAGCATGCAACCAATACATATGATACCTCAAAGTCTATCCAACTAACCCAAACTGGAATGAAGCTTCATGACAGTGTTAAATATTTGGGACTGCTTAGGACAGGGACAACCATGTAAACCATCTGCACGCTAAGCTGAATTCGGTATGCTTCGCAATTCGAGTTTTATGTCAACATGTTAGCCCTTCGGCAGTTAGAGCAACTTACTCTGCAAACTTCTACTCTCGAGTTCAATACAATACAATCGCCTGAGGAAATTCAACAGAAGTGCAACGAATTTTTCTTATTCAGAAGAAAATATTACGAATCATGTTAAAGAAGAAAGCAGGTGATTCCTGTCGTGGCCTATTTAGGAAAACCAATGTACTGACCATTGCAGGGATTTATATCTACCGATGTCTAGTTTTCCTTAAGAAGCACAGCAACTTTTTTTCCAGCTGTCTATCTATTGAATTTAACAAATATCCTATACGACCATGTGACCAGTATCAGTACCCAGTGCACCAATTAAGAAAATTTGAAAAGGGACCCTATTATACTTCCATGAAGTTATTCAACGGATTGCCATATAAAATTCGGACTAAACACGACACACGACTCTCAGTCTCTCACGACTCTCAGTTCAAAAAGAAGACTTTTGCTCTTTTAGTGAAACTTGAACCCTACACCCTAACAGAATACTGCATTTAAGTTTTGCAATTAATTATGTATACTGACGTTTCCATGTAATACCACACAGTTCTTCTCTGTACTCTGAACTGTCAACAAAATCTCCCCAGATCTCCCTATGTTGCTAACTTCATTTTAATAATTAGTTGTAAATAATGATATAAAGTCCGAGCAAAGCAATGTCGGATCAGGAGAATCAGTTTCGATCTCTATAAACCTATAAATCCAAACATAAAAAAGAGCATTATGACATTCACTTGAATTTTGAAGACTACACCGTTATCCCTATAGAAATTGTTCATTATTTATTGTCCCACGACTTATTAAAATTGGATAAATCGGTTACAGAATACAATTGAATGTGAATATTGTAAAAGTTATTCCATTTTGCTTTCATTTAATAATAAACTTCGCCGCAAAATTAGAGGATATTTAATGTTGTAGTAAATAAATTGAATATTTCAAAATAAATCAACTTATATTACAATTAAAATATGATTTTACATATATTCTCGATATTCCAACGCAAAAGTATTTAAAGAATAAAAAATTTAATCAAAAAGTCATAAATACAAAAATTGTTTTTTAAGCAAAAAACGTCAAAAAGCTTGAAAAAGTCATTAGATGTGGTTGTCATCACGTTGTCATGAACAGAAATAGACAAAAACGCCACTTATCTGAAACTGAGGTCGTCAAATTGGTGACCCTGATGGAAGAAGGCTACACTCAGCAAGAAGTTGGCCGACGATTAGGGGTGGGTCAATCTGTGGTCAGCAGAGCTTTGCATAGGTACCGCGAAACTGGTAGCTATCAAAGGCGACGAGGCCAAGGCAGAAAAAAGAAAACCACAATTGCAGAAGATTGCTTAATCAGAATAAGTGCAAAAAGGCGACGGTTTTCTACTGCTAGAGCGCTAAAAAACGACCTCCTGCTTGCCACTGGTACAGCAGTCAGTACGGATACCATTCGAAGGAGGCTTAAAGATGCTGCATTGAAGCCGTACCGACCAGCTACTGGACCAGTTTTAACAGCAGCCCACAGGAGAAACCGCTTAGTATTTGCTCGTAGGCATGCTGAGTGGCAGATTGAAGACTGGAGGCACGTTTTGTTCACCGATGAATCCAGATTCTGCCTTTCGACAAATGATCGACGTGCTAGAGTCTGGAGAGCCCCAGGTGAACGATTTACGCAGTGTGCCATACGAGAAGTCGAGCCATATGGTGGTGGATCCGTTATGGTGTGGGGTGGAATAAGCCTTGCTGATCGCACCAATCTTTTAAAAATAAATGGTTCACTGACTGGTGTACGATACAGGGATGAAATCATAATCCCTGTTGTAGAACCGTTTGGTGCTCTACATGGACCAGAATTTATTTTTATGCAAGACAACGCTCGGCCGCACATTGCCAATGTTGTACGGCAGGAACTCGTTGCCGCCAATATCAATGTTCTTGAATGTCCACCACGTAGCCCTGATCTTAATCCCATAGAGCATCTTTGGGACAATATCGGGAGAAAGATTAGGGGTCTTGAAAATCCTCCGCAAACATTAGATGCGCTCTCCAATAATTTGAAAGAGGTTTGGGCAGTAATCGGCCAAGAGGAGATTGCCGCCTTAATAGAGAGCATGCCCAGAAGAATTGCAGCTTGCATAGCAGCAAGGGGTGGACACACCCGCTATTAATCATTGTTTTGATTTTAAGTTTAATTTTTCGTTTTTACTATTTCTTGTTTATGATGAAATGTTAGAGTTGGTATAAAAGTTATTGAATTCAATTTTGTTTTGTTTGCATTACAAAGTCTGAAATAACTTATTTTAAGATTTTAAAAGCTATAATGCCATGTTGACCAAACATTTTTAGTATTTTACTAATTATCCTCTAATTTTGCGGCGAAGTGTATTTACTCCATTCGATAAAACGCAGAAAATTTGTGCACTCTCCAATATTGTTGCCAAGTGACCTAGCCAACTGAACCATACATATAAACGGGGCCAAAAATAAGTTACTTTTAATGATGAATATCAATACTGTGAAAATTATTCCAACTTACAAATCGTTAAAACGCATAAAACTCATTTCAAAATCTAGGAAGGTTCATCGAGTGCCCATTATTGTTGCCAAGTGTCCTAGCCAACTGAACTATATAAACTTTAGCCAAAAGTAGCTTACCCATTTGTCACTGCACGTCTTTTTTTTATAAAAAACGATACGAAAATTTGAAGAAATAAAGAAAAGCATTGTGAAATATAACGACTTTCGCATTTTTCTACACACAATTATTTTGACCTCCAACCGCAACCAACACTGAAGTTTCCTTTGGGGTCATCGCGGTCTCATTTTAAAAATATTTTGGAAATTTTATTACTCAGAACTTGCTAAAAATAGTATGTCACTCAGTGTAGAATATTTCTTTCAGGTTTTCTTAATAATTTCCAGAATCTGTTGCTTTGTTTACCTGAGAAAATTAAGTGTTTCGATTGGAAATTGAGTCGAATGGTATAAGACGCTTTTATTTCTAGTGCTTATCTGGATTTTAGTCTTCTAGAGCATACTCGTGAATAAAATAAGTTTTAATTATTATGTTTATGTTTAATTACTGGAATTTTACTGTCTCTGGAGGCTATGCCAAGTGGAGCATGAAAATCGTCAGGTAACTACGTCAACTCTAGAAATTCTCATTTGTGTAAGAACATCGCAAACACACCGGACACAATGTGGTGCCAAAAAAATGTTGCGTCTCTTAATAGTTTTACAATTACATGAAACAATTGAAAGTGATTTGAGTGAATTGTTTTTGTATAAACTTAAATAATTTATTTATTAAGCTGTCCTGAAAAATATATTTTTCCAAATTAGGGAACGCAGCTGTTCGATTAAAAGAGAAAAAACGGTATCTCAACGTTGCACGAACCAAGAAACCTATAATGATATATTTTTACAAATTAGATAGTGAAAAGAAACGAATGCTATAATCAGAGGAAATTACGTAGTTCATAAATTGCGATACCGTTATAAAATAAGACGGCGGCGGAATTCAGAATAAAATTATAGCTTTAATACTAGATTGCCTATCTGGATGCGAGTTGTCATCCGCATAAACAAGTTCTTCGAATAAATAAAACAATAAAGCGATCGCTAGACGTAATGTGAATATTAAATGTAACAGTCGCTAACAACCAATCTCGCTTTCGACTGTGCCATTGTTAATTCTTTACCAGCACCTATGCAAATGGGCTACAGAATTACTTATCAGTATGTATTGCTTCGACTTTAAACACAAAAGTAACTATAAGATCAAATTTGAAAATTCGTCTTCAAATTATAACTAATTGACGATGTAATACAGGTTTTCACTGAATCGCATGCTCACCAGATTACATTTTAATAGTAATTTAAGATTAAAGTACTGATGCAAGGTGCTTTAGTAACTCGACTTCCATTTGCAATTAATTTGGTATGACAAGTTCTTATACTCTCAGCCACATGCCTATATTTAATACGTAAACATTACTGAATAACAAATACGCGTACACCTGCGTCCTATATGTTAAAATTCATGCACGTTTTGCTATCTCCGATCAACATTAAAATATTCGTCCGTCGCTTGACTGCTTGAAAATATATGCCGTGATGTGATTGTGACTAAATATCAATTATTATATTTAAATAGGTAATTAATGCAGAAGGACTCGATTATAATAAATTGCGCCTGTCACTGATTTACATGTCAATGGCCTTCTAGTTCGATAAATACAATGATTACGTTTATATGAAGAACTAGCGAAGTTGCGACGGTCAAAAGAAAGGAACGGCCGGGTTGGTTCATTGACTTTACGAGTTTCAAACAAATCAGGAAACCTTTTAACACCAGTCGTAAAGATGTAATACGTAATCTCGTTGAATCTCTCAAAAAGGTGTGCAGCGAATTGCAAGAACGCGAGAGACAGAGTTATTACGACTTGGAAACTGACGCACTCTATAATTTCTTTGCCTTATACGTTAGTTGACAGAAAACTGAATAATGAAGTTGACTATGTTCAGCAATTTGACTTCACTTTAGGAATTTTTTTGGAAAAATCGTTTCTGATATTCAAATTTCTGGTTGAGCATTATTGGTATAACTTTTCCATTTTTTTGTGCAATCTTATCTTTCAAAAAACGTGAATTTTCAATATCAATGTAGTGTTATTATTTAATTCTTACATAGGTGAATGGTGAACATTAACGTGCATTTTGTTTTGAAAGTTTGTAATTAGAGAAATTGTGATAAATTCGCAAATCCTTTCAAACTACTGAAGCATGTGAATATTTTAGATTTCAATAATCGCCGCAAGTGCTTACGCTGAATAATGCTGCTTATGACGTTGCACTTATCGGTAATTCAATTGATTTAACTTTCCAGACTATTGCCATAGCAACCGTTACCACAACAATTCAATTGTTTCCGGCATATACTTTAATTTCTTGAATATAATAATGAGTACACATAATCATCCATTGACCATCAGGCGTTTCCATTAAATAAAATTAAATCTTTTACTTTGAACATAATTCGAATCAGTTCTATTCCAGGAAACTTCAGTTTTCTTTTTACTAGTAATTAATTCCTCTATACTAATTAAAATTATGATTATGTGAGGGACGGGTGGTTAAAAATGATAAAAGAAAGGGGATGTTTTATCCTTTTAGATTTAGCAATTTCACAAGGCCTCGTCGAGACATTATGCTCCTCTAGAAGTCAAGACGAGAGTGAGAGAGAAGTTCTATATTTATACCCAAATTCTATGTTTTAATTCACTTTTTTCCAACTCTTTCACTAAAATTTTAATCAAGCTATAAAAGACACAACCTCGTTTGTACGTTTCTGGTTTGAGTTTTAGCCAGGAATCGCTCTTAACGCCCCTTTTAAATGGAATGAAATTTGATCCCCAGCCCGTTGCTCCATATATTTTTCGGGATTGACAAAATTTCTTGAAATGAGATTTAATTAAAAACAAAGAGAGAATATATATATGTACAGGCTGTTTCGGTGATGGTGCACCAAACTTCGGAGAAACGTTTCTGACATCATTTGGAACAAAATATTTTAATACAATTTGGCAATCGGAGCAACTTGAAATTTGCATTAATTGGAATCGATGTTTTTAGAAATACTGCAGCGATTTAAATCTCTGCACCCGTGAAACAAAACGAGCGATTTAAATTTATTTATGAATGGCACACGAAATAATTTATGAGAGACTTTTAATTCTGCCCTTAACCGCAAGACGTGTTAAAGGTGAAAACTTTGAAAGAATGTGCATTTATTAGCGTGCGTTTTCGTCGAACTGACATTTATGCAAACCGTAATTACATCAAATTTGCGGAGTCTTAATAATGTACGATAATTAACACTTGCAACGGGTTTTTATTTATTCCTGTATCCAACGTGTACACAACTAAGTAATTGAACGGTTGACTAAAATCGGTATAATTAATAAATTGGGACAATTAGTAACTAGAATTAGTGCTTCCGCCGGTCTATCAAATTATTTGCCTATCAGACTGAACTTGGTCACATGAGGCAGAAACAAATTCGAAAGCGGACGAATTACGAAAATGGCTTCGCTCCTTACAACAACGTTCATAAAAACGGACTAAATGTATTTCATCATATCATCTGAAGCGCGACATTTTATGGGGCAATTAAGCAATAAACCGATTCTTTAAACGAGGGTTAAGGAAGGTTAAGAATTCTGTTCGTCCTCATCTATTATACGATTCTCCTCTCCCTTCGCTTTTCTCAAAATTTATTCGATTAAAAAAATTTTTATAGAAAACTTTTATTTCTTTTCATTCCGAGTTTGGTGCATCATCATTTGAGACAGGCTGTATATAAAGGTATATATTCAACATTGGTGAAACAATTACAATTCAGATTAAAGAATTTGGCTTGGAGCGAAATTCTAAACAGTTTTAAAAGAATGACTCAAAGGTCACGTATCATCAAATAACAATTACGACAATTTTAAGAAATAAATACGTATAATCATTTAGTCAAATTAATGAGGAGCAAAATTTAAATGTAACTAGAGATTAACTCAATAAGGTATTACATAAAGTCACGACGATATCATGCAAATTCTTGTTCAAAGTAATTTCATAACAAAAGAAACGGCATTCTGCATATCAAATAAAGCATAATAATTTGCAAGTACATTAATGTTTTCTCACCAAACCTATGGTACTGAATACAGAGAAACAGACGAAACTTCAATCACACTGAGGACTTGTCATTTCTGTCAATGACATTACGACACTCTCTCTTGCGCACGACCATACGACTACTCGTGGTGTGCCAGCAGCCTTCTTATATGGTTCCGACCGGAAATTCCGATTACATAAAACATAAAATAGGAATAAAGTTTCACAATTGCTCTATGAGTCGTCGAGGTTTTCCTTGAATCGACTATTCTCTTTGATTTAAAATAAACAATTCTGCATAACGGCTGCCATACTCTTTATTTCGCCGACTCTTTTGATAACGCAATATGCAGCTGTTATTCTGTGAATTGTAATTTTATTGCAAAGATCCGTCGTTGCTTATGGTGGCAAAGCAAGTCGCTTGTTTATATAATTTTTAAATAGTGAATTTTCCGCGATCGACGTTGTATCGAATTTAACTTGTGCAATGCCCTTATTGATTTGCAAAATGCAGGTTTCTTACAATTAAAAAAGAACTTTAGACTGAAACTTTAAACCGGGTTACAAGTCATTGTTCTTAAAATAACTTGAAGGCTTCCGCGGCCGTTATCCATTATTGAATAGACTTCCGGTTGGAACCGCGTCACGACTACTTCTACTGTCGACGTTTCGTTCTCCATTGCAGGAAAACTTCCTCAGGGCTGCTTCTGGTGGTATTGTTGCTAATCGTTAGTCGATGAGACTAGTTCTTCTGCAATGGAGAACGAAACGTCGGCAGTAGAAGCAGTCGTGACGCGATTACAACCGGAAGCCTATTCAATCAGTCATTGTTCTTATTTGATGTTCAATATATATTTTTATTATTACTTAAATTTATGATTTTATATCTTAAACTAAATTTTGTCGAATTGAAGTCATAAATATTGATAAGAAAGAAAAAAACAAAAATTAGTTTTGTTTTCATACCAAATACGAGGGTGTTTTTTAAAATTATGTACCTAGCTACTAAGGAAATGTCGCGGGGCTCATTTCATGAAAAAAAAAACTTTTATTTGCGCCTCAAAAAACGATGCTAGAAAGAAGTCGCAGGACTTAGGATGGGTGTTAACTTGGTGAATCCAGAGCTTTCGATAATGACTTGAAGTCTGCGAGCCTCGAGCACGTTTTCATCTAATGGCCTGCTTAGGTTTTGCTCTACATTAATTATGAACCCTTTTTCCATATGTTCAACAAGCAGAATACTTTCGCAGTCCCAAAAAGCGGTTTGCCATCCACTTTCCAGAAGACAACTGAGTTTTCGCCTTCTTTTGGAGTGGATTGCATCGATTTCTACTTCGTGGGACGCTCCTAATGCAACACCCAAGTCTCGTAACCTATGGAAATTCGCGAAATTCGCTCAAAAGAACTTTACGCCTCAAAAAGCGACGCTCAAAAGAAGTCGCAGGACTTAGGATGGGTGTTGTAACTTGATGAATCCAGAGCTTTCGATAATGACTTGAACTCTGCGAGCCTTGAGCACGTTTTCATCTAATGGCCTGCTTAGGTTCTGTTCTACATTAATTATGAACCCTTTTTCCATATGTTCAATATGCAGAATACCTTCGTAGTCCCAAAAAACGGTCGCCATCCACTTTCCAGAAGACAACTGAGTTTTCGCCTACTTTGGAGTGGATTGCATCGATTTCTACTTCGTGGGACGTTCCTAATGCAAACCCAAGTCTCGTAGCCTGTGGAAATTTGCGAAAAATAGTTCTCATCGCCCTCTAAGCGGTCCAATGATCGTGCCCAATTTCTTTCCTCGTTTGTTTCTGCTCTGGTATGAGGAGCTTGGGGTTCCATCTTGCAGAATCTGTTTTAATCCCCAAATCTTCGTGTTCGATCTTGTAAACTGTAGTTTCGGATACTCCAGCTTTTTAAGCAAGGACTGGGATCTTGATTCGTCGATCTGACATCAGCAAATCTTCAAGGAGATTGATGGTTTCTTCAGTTCCTGACCTGAGGTCATTCTGAATTGAATCGCAGCCCCATTAAAAGCGTATACACCAAAATTTCACTTCATGAATAACTTTTGATCCATTTAGGTAGTAACTTTATCACAGCGCGATGCTCTGAATTACTTTCATTTATTTTTTGGGAGAAAAAAAATCGTAAAACTGGAAAATACAACGAACTCGTACAAAATTTCAATTGAACAATTCATCAAGTTGGTTTTGATTTTTTGACGAAAGAAAATAAAGCTAGAGAGGGATGATTTTATAAGTCCATTGATATCTTCTAAAGGTGCGTAGCACCGACAGTTGTCTAGTTATTTGTTTGGGCTGAAATAACCCCCAACATTTGGCAAACGCGTTTGAAAACATCATGAAGTGCAGGGTACATTTGTGCACTCAAGCTGAAGGGCAGGATTTTCAGTACCTGCTTTAAGCTTTAATTGTGTTTTGAAGTGAATGAATTTTGCGTTTATTTTACATATTTTTTATGTGATAATATGACGCTGACAGTTATCCACAACTCTTGCATTGCGTGTCGCCAACTTCATAAAAAAATCACAGTTTACTTTAATCAGGAATTCATTTGATGGTACTCTCATAGTGTTAAAAACTTACTGTAATTATTTTTGACGCTATTGAATATTCAGCTCGTAAATTATACTCGTATATTATACTCCCATGCCTCTGCTTTGCTACGAAAAATACAGTGAGAACTAGATGGTCCGCCGAACTTAAATTAAAAACACACTACGACAGCTGACAAGCACTTATTATGAAATTGCAGTCGCGTTAAATATTAAGTAACTAGTAATTATATAGTTTCGTTTACAATATGGTAGATGTTACTTCATCATAATAAGCGCACATGTGTTTTGGATATGCAGATTAATGTCACTCATTTAAATTTTCTCACGGTTCCGATTTCCTCTTTTTATAATATCACAAACATAAATACTTATGAAGTGCTTTAGTATGATTTTAGTTAACTTCAAAAAATCCTAGGGCATATAAAAACCAATTTAATACTATACTCGCGCGGACATTTGCGAAATGTAAACATTGAAGAGTGTGGTGCCAAATATGGATCCTTGGAGTACGTCGGCCCTTATTAGTTTTTGGCTAGATCTTGTATCGAGTTCAGTGTTGAAGGATTTGTTATCCAGGCTAGTTTGACCTACTATCCTGTTTTAATGAAAAAAACCTCCACGTGTTAAAAATGACTATAAATCGAAAATCTTTACGTATCAATATACGACCACTTCAACTTGATTGAATGCGATGCAAATAGTTTTTTTTTTAACGTTAAATACAATGACTACATGTTTAAGTGCCGTTATTAAACCAATTCATAAACTTGTACTCACATGTTGTATAAATCAATGACGAAGTATGTCAAATATACCTATGGATATGCATGTACAAAAAAAATTGTAGTTAATTCCGTATAGAAGTCGCATTTAAATAAATCTCTTGACCTAATTCTCGAGACGTGCACACCTACTCTACCTACCATCAGAAACAATCGTATTGAGCACTTTCAACGCGAATTTTAGGGAGTTCCTACGTGACTCATCGTATAGAGTATTTCAGTGACCTAAATGCACCTTCAGATCTTAGCTCTCTTCCTTTGTGTTTTAACGTGATTCGCCGACGACTGCAGGAGATGGGAGAGTTCATTTACGTTTGCGTTTCGATTTATGATGCGCGCCTTTAATTATACCACTAACATAGATGATACCTTTCTCTTCATTTGTTCCGTAAAACGTGGTGACCTTTAAGCAAAATGTCAGGGGTGCGAATTTTAAAGTGATTGATCGAATCGATTGTTGGGTTGCGCTTTTCGTTTCGCTGCTAAAGAGCAAAAAGGAAATGGAAGTGTTGTTTTATAGCTTTGACCTTTAAATTGCACAGGTACGGGCGAAAGTGTACTTTAAATTGAAATTCTATAAATATTCCCGCCTTGAGTATTTTTAAACGCTTAAGGTTTAAAGATGGGTAGGCATAGGTGTGCGCTATTTATAAAGAACGACTAGACAAGTAGGTTGTTTACGAAGAAGTCGTGGCATAAGCTGTTGGTAAATACTTCTGCATAATCGAATGCCATGTAGAAATCAATCGTGTTCGCTACCAGGGATCAAGACTTATTAGTTTATTTGCTTGAAATATCTGCTGGCAAGGTTTTGTTATTTTCACTTAATTTGTCAACTGGTCAAAACTAAGTTATAATGAAATGTAGGAAAGCGTCGGTGAAGTCAACACATACCTATTTTCTCCCCAAATTAGTCTTAGCAACGTGGTTTTGATATTCAATGTCCGTACAGTTCATAAGGCTACCTTCCTTTTCTAGCAAGAAGAACTGTTCTTTACTTTTCCATTTGGCTTTAAAATCCTCTCGTTCATTCCTTTCTTGCTAGGCATTGCCTTTCGCTTCGTTTCTCATCTTGAAAAGCCACCCAGTTATTTTGATCAACGAAGGGACCTCCCTCTTTTACACTCTTTGGTTTTTTTTTGGCTGTCAAAATCACGAGGGAGGAACCAAAGAACATCAGAAGCTATTTCCTTGGGTTAAAAGGGTTAACATTTTTCACCGACGATATATGCACATGCATAAAAATTCATGGGCGTGAGAAGCCTAATTAACAAGTATTATATGTTCCTAAAGATAACAATAGTAAAAAGGAAACAGAAACAAGACCTAGAGAGAACGTAGAGACAAATATGAAAATTAATTAAAACTGTGTAACTGGCAATATAGAAAGTGTTAGGAAAGAATTTATTTCGGCCTTATTGGGCCTCATCAGAACTCTGTACCTTAAGAAAATTTGGTTTATTGGAAAATTTAGAAAAACTTACCCCTTTTTTGAATTTCATCTGGTAAGAAAACTTGATTTTGTAGAGAAAATGATGAGAACAAGGCTAGTATAACAGAGGATAGAGGATGAATTGGGAAGAGAAAAGATCGTAACATGTATAAAATCATAATGTCTGAATTGGGGAGGACATGCGAAGAAGAAATAATTAAGAAATAATAATGAATCTTTTTGGCCAAGAAATAAAGACTGAGAAAGAAACGAAACGAAATAAAAGAGGATATAAGAGCGATGGGAGTAGTGAACTGAAAAGGAAAGTGTAAAGATAGAAATAAATGGAAAACAATTACGAATGCAGCCAACATCCACAATAACCTGTAACAACAACTCAAAGAAAGTGAGACAAAAATCGTAAGGATTTAACGATTTGATGATGATAACGTTCTTAAACCGTCATATTACAATAAAGCAATGAGGAAAACTACCTGCACGTGCCTCTTTTCTCACGGACCTCTTTGATGAGAGTCAATTATTAAGGAAGGCGACGTCCCTGGTAATGACAAGGTTTTGTGCTGGATGTCAGGTTGTTGGTTTCCACAACAACCATCTCAGGATATCTAGATTCTTACTCTGTTCTCTTCAACGACTGATTTTGACGATATTGGTAGAGTGTGGAGGGCGTGGAAACTCTTCTTGTCGATTTTATTCCTGCGGTGTTCCTCTTTTCTAATGTATGGAGTGCATGGGAACAATTCTAATACTTGTGTGTTTCTCTTCTCTTCCATAACAGCTGGCTTCGATGATGCTGACAAATGTGTGGAATGTGAGTGATCGCTCGACAACGGCTGCACAAGAGGTGTAAGTGTGGTGGTGAATGCTTCTAACAATGCCTGCACAGTAGACTTTTATGTGCTCGACAATAACTGCACAGAAGGCTTGTGTGGGGTTCTGACAATAACTGCACAGAACTGCTCCTGACAATTTCTGCAAGTATTTTCGGCAATGTCAGCACGGAATGCACTAAAGCTGGAGCGGTCAGCTCTCTCGCATTTGTAGAGCATTTTCGTAACGGAGGTGAAGTAACTTCATTGGTCTAAATGAATAACCAGACTTGCTTCTAACAATGGCTTTTATGTGCTTCCGACAATGACTGCGCAGAAGGCTTGTGTGTGCTTCCGACAATGACTGCACAGAAGACTTTAGGTGGCTCCTGAGAATGTCTGTAAGGGAGGTTTAGTGAGCATTTCCGACAATGCCAGCATGGAACGCTCTGAAGCTGCAACGGTTAGAGCTCTCGCTTTTATAAGTTTTTTTTTTTGTAGCGGAGGTGACGTAACTTCGTAACTTCATTAGTCTAAATGTGTAATCGAATCAGAAACAACCAGAGCTGTGTCTTATTCGTCAGGGTTTTTGTATTTACTCCGGGGGTTGTCTTAGCGATTAAATTTGAGGATGCGATCTTATTTGCGAACCCATCATGAACGAATACGGTTTCACTTTAATTCGCCTAATTTTTGTTTATTTACAACGATCTATCATCGTTGTTTAGTCGCGCAAACGTCTACGTGACACTTCGCTAGGATTTGACTTGTCAATCTGACGTTTCTTGATGTCCGTTTGGTCGTTAAGCAACGTGCGAGTCCCCCACAAACAACAAAATTCGGTTATTCTGGTAAATTGCTATCATCGAAAGCATAGATTATCTTTGGAGATCAGTTACTCGTGTAACTGATCTCCAATACGATATTTACGAAGCTTTCAAGAAGCTCTAATTTCCGAGCTTCAGTTGCACAGAAGAATTTAGGTCTTAATATAAGTGGTTTTGAAGAAAGATTAATTATGTCTATTCTTCTTCTTACGATTACTGTCTCCCCAATTCGAGGTGAGGCTTGGCCTCACTTGGGTCACCTAACGAGCTGTAATAAAGTGAAACTAAGTGACATTGACAGAATCTTGTTGCCGCAGGAAATGTTTTAAAGTGTTACGTTATTTTTAATAATTAAAAAAAGAACTTTTGAATTTCGACTTGAATGACAACAAGATTCTTCAGTTCTGATGCGAAAAGCCTTGATTCGAACCACAAGCAAAATAATGGTAACTCATAAATTACAATTTACGTTTTTCTTTTCTCTGCACCCTTCAGTTTGGTATGATATACTTAATGATTGGCAAGTTGCTCTTTCACTTGAAAGAATGACTTCTTTGTATCGTAAACAAGAAGTTTCTCATATTCCTGTTTTTGATGAGCTCCGAATCGAATAATCACTAGAAACTTAGGTCCACACAGTAATGCTATTTCGAGCCTTCCAAGACAGGCTGAGATGACTCAGATGCTCCTGGAGTATCATTGTGGTTTTTCTTTTGTTGTGTCAACGCTTTGCAGACTTCAACAAATATTTTTTAGTTTCTGTTTGCACTTAAATTTACAGTAAGCAACACCGAAGTAACCCACTTGAATTTTTTGGGACGGGTAACAGTTCTTTAAAACCAACAGCGTATCTTGTCTAGACTATGGCTTAATTCTAAAACTTTTTGACTTTCGCTTGCTTACATTTTGCACGTATTTAGAAAAATGCAAAGCTTTACGACCTTCACAGTTATTATCAAATATCTACAATCACATTATAAAATAATCAGGGTTTTGTTAAATAGTGAGAGAAAGACCGTTGTTAATTTTAAAACTTCTACAACAAAGGATCATGAAAACGACGTATACTTTTACAAAAATAAAGAAATGCATTTAGTGAAAAAATACACCTATCGTGAATCACAATGTACTAATTAGGATTCAGGATTTGTATTGTTATTCAGAACAGTATTTCAGTTCAACTTCATTTGCATGTCGTTGCACTCAGACACTAAATCAACGTTTATAAAACAACGATAAGGATACCTTTTTTGTAAACAATGCAGGAGGATTCGGCCAAGGTTAAACGGATACGAACGGTGATACGATTTCACTGTTTCTTTGCTTCTGATAAGAACGATGTTTACCTTCTTTGTTCAGAACCTAGGGTAAACCGTTTTTCGAATGAGGCTAGCCAACTCAACGTGCTGTTGCTCGTAACCTCGTTTCTCGAGTTACGTTTATCAGGTTTAAATTTTGGTTAAATTCGAATAAATTCAAAGAAATTTTCTCCCTTAAATATAACGTAATATAACGCAAGCGAAATGAACCAGATGATATTTAAGGGCTAGGGAGTTAGCAACGTTGAAACCTACAGAATTTTTGATGTTGCTAAATCGGTCTCAGTTACTGATGTGAGAGCCTGGCTGACGAACCCGGTTGCGTGTCTAAGGGGCAGGTGATGAAACATCCTTTGAAATAGGTTAAATAAACATTCAATATCTTTTTTAATTCAATATTTTTTGCTATTTGCCAGACCATTTCAAGGGAAGTTTCACCACCTACCCCTTAGACACGCAACCGGGTTCGTCAGCCAGGCTCTCACATCAGTAAGTGAGAACGATTTTGTAGCAAGGAGGATCTCGAATTTTCCATTAAGCAAATCTGTAGGTTTGAACGATGCTAGCTCCTAGACTATAAAGTATTGTATTTTGATAATTAAAGGTATCCGAGCGGAAGCGGGGAGGCTATGCAATTTGACTTGCTCGAATCAAACGTTAAAAACAGTGTATCCTAATGAAACTAGACATTTTTGCATTATTTAAATAATTGTAAATAATTGAATTAAAAAGATATGCTTAAATCTCCTACAGCTGTGGGATACCCGGTATGTGTTATTCTTACACACATAAATACAATTTAATTTATTGACCAATTAATAAAGGTGCAATTACGCACTTAATTACCATACGTTCATATTTTTCTGCGTACAGGTGTTTGATTGACCTATGTATGCACAACTGTATTACGCAATTTTTTTTTTTAACTGGCATAGAAAAGTTTCTTTAAGCTCCATGCCATTTAGCAAAGAAAAAGTACTGAAGGTTAAAAGTGTGAGTGAATTCATAACTATTCAGTATCTATTATTTATTACAGCGAAACCTTTGTTTAATATCAACAGGACATTCACTGAATCAAAAAAAATACAGCTATTAAAGGTATATTTAAATATATTTTTAGAAATTTGTTTTAAGTCGATTTTGATCGCAATGGATTCCTCGAGCATTCTCTGGACAGCTGTTTCGGCTCTAATTGGGGCTTCGTCAGCAGAACTCCATGAGCTGCTCTTCGTTAAAAGAAAGTCAAGTGTAACAATTTAAATCCTTTCTTTGATTGTACTTCTTATTATTTTTGAATGTCCTATTAGTTCCTTGTTTAAGGAGAAATTATATTAGAGCGTTTAGGTCAAGAATACAAGTTAGTCAGGCAATTGTCGTAATAACTTTTTAATCTAAGGGCGATGACGCCAATCTAAACCAGCAATTATTAAATTCCTTAAATAAATAATTAAAAAAAAACACTGAATTCTTAAAATAAACAAATACCAATTATTAAATTCCTGAAATGATACGCCATTGCAATATCCAACATTAACTGGGTTACAAAAACAACTGCAGAAGAATTTTTAATTTATGAGTTACTATAATTCGAAATGATCGAGTGTAAAATTGACACCGTTATTTTAATAACCGTGCGACACTCAATAATATATTGGCTAAATTTTAAAACTTGTTGACCTTGACTAGTTTGTTGTTTATGAGATATTTTGCATTAGTTTATAGAGCACGAATCTTTTTATGTTTCTGTTGAAACTGCGAAATTCAATTTCTAAAGACCACGAAGAAATTAATGACGTCTGAACAAACGTTAGTTAATGGGCCACATTTATATGGCACAATGTACGAGGGTGGTCCGATAAGTACTTAGCCTACAAAAGAATAACAAAAATTTTGGAAAAGTGGCGATTTATTTCTTAACATAATCTCCTTTGAGTTCGTTACACTTGACCCAGCGATGCTCCAACTTCTTTAACCCGTCTGAAAAATACGTTTCCTGGAGGTCTGCAAAGTAGGCCTCCGTGGCGGCGATAACCTCCTCATTCGACTCAAATTTCTGCCCGGCGAGTGACTTTTTCAAATTTGGAAACAAAAAGAAGTCGCACGGGGCCAAATCCGGAGAATACGGTGGATGGGGCAGCAGTTGGTAGCCTAATTCTACCAATTTGGCCGTGGCGACGGCGGAGGTGTGAGCCGGTGCGTTGTCATGGTGGAAGAGCACTTTTTCTTCGCCAAATGGGGCCGTTTTTTTTGCAATTCGGCGTCGAATCGGCCCAATAAGTCGGCATAGTAGAGCCCTGTGACCGTTTTGCCCTTCTCCAGGAAGTTGATGTAGATCACACCTTTTGAATCCCAGAAAACGGTGGCCATCACCTTTCCGGCCGATAGAACAGTCTTCGCCTTGTTCGGAGCACGTTCGCCGGGTGAAGTCCACTGTTCCTTGGTCTCTGGTGTGTACTAGTGTATCCATGTTTCGTCGACGGTCACGAAACGACGCAGAAATTCCTTCGGATTGCGCTTAAACATCGTCAAACACTGCTCTGAAGTCGGTCGTCACCACACCCTCTTGTCCTATCCGATGTATATCTTATTAAAAGTGGACGCTCTGTATCGCCGATCACGCCTGTGCCTCAACTCCTTCACAAGAGTGACGATACAGACCCGTACACAGCGAACACCAGGTACCACAAGTCGGTAATATCACCACACCCTTCACAAGGCAGGTGTACCTCTTGTCCTACCTGATGTATCCTTGTTTAAAAGAGGAACGCTCCGTATTGCCGATCACGCATATGCCTCCACTCCTTCATAAGAGTGAGGCACCCTTCAACAGTATCAAACGTCTCCCGTTGTCGAATGAAAATTTTGTTTGTTTGTCAAATATGCGCCCACCTTGAAGAGTCGTCCATGTCGTTAAAAAAGGATATAGGTATTTGGAATCCAAAAACAAAGTTCAATTCTTCATTAAAATACCTTTTTATATTTTTATAACCTTTTTAATAAAATTTATTCTTGGTGGTCGGAGCCGGAATCTTCTTGCGGTGGTCGAAACAGGATTGTTCTTCTCGCTGGTCGGAGAAGGAATCGTTGCTCTCGCTGGTCGGAGAAAGAATAAATTTCTCCTCTCCCCTCACATTTTCTGTGTTTTGTCATTGTATGTGCCATAAAAACAAGAAGTGGGTAATTCCGAGCGACCCAAAAAGAAAACCCTGAGAGAGTAGATACGCACCTACAAATAACATACATAAATACTGCAATCGACACCCCAAAGTGGGGCACGTACAAAAACACTACAGTATGTTCCTTACTTGATGCGTACCCTAAACAGACAAATAAACAAACATAACTTTAAAAAAATGTTTAATTGACTTGATTTGACAATGGTTTTCACATTGGAAGAAAAAACTTTTATGGTTGAATCCTACTTTAGAAATGCCAAAAAATCAATGGCGAATGGACAATTCAAAATATTATTTGACTTACCGGAATCTTATCTATAGTTTTTACCATAATGGTAATAGGTATTAAAAAGTCCTATAGTTAGTTGAGAGAAATGTTTTCTGTAAAGGCAATAATTCCCAAATCTTTTTCCTCCAAATAAATTCGAATTTAATGTTTTGCTAACGCAGGAAATAAAGTGATGATGTTTTTAGAAACCGTTACTTTTCAAAATGTGCGGTCTCACTCTGGTCATATATTTCTGAACGCGAGTTGTTATTTTAGTTCTGGAGAGAGTCCAATACGACATTTAGATCGTAATTATAGGCTACGCTTTTTGTGTTGCGATTGTTATAATCTACGGCCATGACTTTATAAGACGATGTAGTTTTGCTTGCAATCTTTAAAAAGAATTTCATTTGTTTACTCACATTTTTGACTCAACTTCTGCTATCGTTGTTCAAAAATAAATAAGAGTACAAGTTGATGGCAATACTAATATGATGATTTGTACCATCATCAGGTATACTGTAATAGTTTTATGAAATGAATGAACTTTTCAGACGGATTAAGTAACATATTAAAGAATGATTAATCAAATATTACTTAGAAATTGAATCGTGTGGCTCTGTAAGCTTGAGTGTAGATTCGTAAATAAGTGTATGTTCAAAAAAAAAAGTAGAAAGAACTTTTTAGAGGTGGAGTTTAATACAAGGTTTCAAAATTTCCACCATAAATAAACTCCATAAATCCTCCAGTAATCTTCGATATAATTGACTAGTTCACGAACACCAGAAAGAACTGTTGATGAGATTTACCTTTCATCAAGACTAGCGCGTCCTTGAGTTTGCCCTAGCACTTAATTTAAACCTTAATGAAGCAATTCGTTTCAGGAAATTACAAAAAAAATCAGACACTTGACGCCACTAATGACTAATACTTTTAATTCGATTGCCTCGACCGGGTTGAATTATTTTATTTTCGCAACGAACTATCTCCAAGCGAAAAATTTTAACATGTTTGAACTCAATCGAGCATCCAGCATTTCGATAATAGTCAATCAAGTAATTAATTCGGTGAACCCGAACGAACACGATTGCAATTACCAACCGCATTAAGCTGCGCAGAAATAGAAATACAAGTGCAATTCAATCTGCGTTTCAGGATGAAAAAATAAAACTCATTTCGAATCATTAAAACCGACAACAGCGTATGAACAATGCCAACGTGTTGTAGTGGTAGTAGTGGTACATGAAGTGCATATCATTTTAGAAGTAATCATTTTAAAAATAGTTTATGTAACAAAAGTGATACGGCTTATAGCAATCGGAACGTGACTACATGCATCAAGGAACACATTTTCCTTTTTTTTTTTAATTCCCACCTTACACTCCGTTGCAATATAACATGTGTTCATCCGGTAGCATTACCTGTGAAAATATTTTGTTTTGAAAAACGTTAAAATTGGTCATAATATAACTATTGTCAACATGATATAAATCATAAAATAACAATTACAACTCACAAATTAATAATCTATTATCTAAGATTCACAGAAAGACAATCTCTGTATGGGATCACCGGGCAACAATGTGGTAAGGATAGGGCTGAACATCTTTACGTAACAATTTGTGGCACGTTTCCACAGAAAGCCTAATCTGTTGTGATAATTGGCGTATAGAGGTGTGAGAAGCATTTTTCTTTATGTCTTGCAGTTTTGATAACCTTGGCAGTACGTCTTCGAGGTTGGCCTGTGGTTTTTCTTCGGAAAAGACCTCCAGTTTCACGAAACAACTGTACAGACCAATGCAGGTTGTCTTCGAATATTTTGTGGTCGATAATAACATCGGGGAATTCAATCTAGTCTCTTCCAAACAGTTTTGTAATGAATGCTCAAATGCCACGTCGTTTTTTGAACTATTACGAAAATAACTTTCAATCACAAGTTTTTTTTTTTGCTCTAATGTACACACCATTTTGTAATCCGAAATGAAGAACGTAAATGAGTCATGAAAATAACTTGTGAGAAGTAATTCCACTAGGCACACGTATTTGACGAGATTTGATGCATACATTTTGACGTGACAAATGATGAATGTATGAGGATTTGTATCAAAAGGTGTCAAATATACAAGTCCTAAATTCACTTGTGCCCAGTGGAAACGAAGCTCACATGGCAAATAATGTCGCCAATTCCACAGTCTTACAAATATCCAGCTCAATATTACCAAATTTTGCCACAGAATAAACGTTAAAAGGACAATACAGGAGGTACCACAGTTGAAGGAACGCAAAGAACCAAGCGCTAAGGTCGTGGGGAAGGCTCACCTCAAATCATCGTTAATGTAATGCTGAGCGGAAGATGTTTTTTTTTTCTAACTTCAGAGTTAAAACTATTCCAAAAGATGCAGACGATTAGCAAATGCAGTCGTACCCGAAATTTTAGGCTTTTGTAAATCTGGTCAAAATTGGGCATACGAGGATCAAGACACAAAGAGTCGATGCCAAAGGATAGTTTTGAGCAATTCTAGGAAATCAATTTGAATTTGGCCCTCAAAAACGCCCTTAATAATGCACCCTTTCACTTTGATGTTTTCTTCATCCAGAAGAGCGCTGAAACAAACGTCAAGAATCACAATGTTGATGGAGGAACGCAAAACAAAAAGTACGCTGTGGTATTAGAAAAAAAAAAGACAACTAGAAGCCGAAAGCAACGAGATGAATAGAAACTAAATGTTTATTTTTATTTAATGGGAAAATACTATCGCTCCAAAAGAAAACAAAAACGCATTTGGTAGTAACCTGAGGAGAACGATAAAAATATCAAAGAAACCAAAGCAAAACACAAGATAAAGTTCCGCCACGCTTTGAATTCGACAAGGAACAAGATGGAAATATGATGAAAGAGAAAGAAGTGAAACGGTAGACTTGACACCTAACATTTGCAAAGTAATATGAAGATGGCATCAATAGTATGCGATAACTCCAATACGTAGAGCGAGCACGTTACATATGGAGATCCCACAAGATCCTAAATTAGGAGAAGAAGAACATCGCACCAAAGGAAATGGAAAGAAAACTGGACAAGAGAAAACGCAGTAGATCTGTGAAGAACGATGACAAAATCAAGGCAAGACAAATAATGCAGGGAGAATCTCTATGGCCCTTTGCACCTAATAGAAAAAAAGCCAGAGATGAAGACAAGATAAGATAATCCTACAAATATTGAAAGAGAAAGGAGTAAAACGATAGAAACCAAAATGATTTGGAGATGGCGAGAAGGATTTAGTTAGTAACAAAAATGCACATTAAGAGTCGGTTTTTCAATCACAAGTTAACTTTTTCCTTCAGTTTATTCCCATAGTAACAATTATGAAAAAAAAATGTTATTATGGCAATAAATTGAAGGTAAAAGTTAACTTGTGATTGAAAAACCGGACCTTAGTAAGTCTTTGTATGTTAGACTCAGGTCCGGTTTATTCCCATAGAAACAATTGGCAATGATATACTTATTTAGATGTAATTTTATTGTTTTTACTGCCATAACCATTTTAAAATAAACATCAAACGTAAACCATTTCCGTTGTACTAGCTGCTCAGGGTTTGCCGCTCAATCAATAGTTTTGCCATTACGTTGTATTTTAATGATTAGAAAAACACTAATATTTTACCGGCCGTTTAAATCATCATAGCCATGACTTATTTTTGTATAAAAGTAACAAAAATCAAAACAAACACGAAGAGAGTTGACACAACGAATGACACCAGTGACTGTTCGGTTCACAGTGAGCTTTAAGCTCACACAGCTTTCTGAAACATAGAGCTGTACATATTACTATTGGAAACGTGTCTATTAGAGAAACGGTGAGCAGAGGCTGTCCTCAAGGTGGCGTTCTATCACCCCTACTATGGAACATAGCAGTGGACAGCCTCCTCCGTCGACATAATGGAGCAGTAGGAAATGCAGATGACATGACTATCCTGCTTAATGGAAAATATGAACAAGTGCTGTCTATGCAACCTAATGCAAACAGCACTCACATTGACCGAAAACTGGTGCGCAGAACACTCTGACCCTCAAAGACGGAAATGATTCTGTTCACAAAAATGAGGAAAGTTGAGATCCGTAGAGTCTCCAAACTTTTCCAAACTGAACTAATCTTTTCAGATGAAGTCAAATATCTGAGAGTCATTTTTGACCGGAAACTGTATTGGGGTAAACATGTTGATGTAAAAGTAGCAAAGGCATGCGTCGCTTTTTGGCAGTGTCGTCGTGCAATGGGCGGAATTTGGGGACCATCACCAAATGCCGCCCTATACTGCCGTAATCAGGCCCATGCTTTGCTATGGAGCGTTGGTCTGGTGGTCTCGAGCCCGACTATCGACGACAGTATCGAAGCTTTCGCACGTACAGAGGCTGGCATGCATGAGTGCTACTGGTGCGCTGAAAACCACCCCTACCGCCTCCTTGGCCTCCCTCCACTGAACATATATGTGGAGAAGATGGTACTGGGATCGGCTTTAGGTTACGGGCAAAAAAGTGTAGAATAATAAAGGTCTCGGAGGTAGACACCACCTCATCCTGGAGGTGGCTCTACAAGAAACTCCTCTTTTTGGGGCGGTGGTCGACTCCCTCGCATCTACATATATATTCAAGAAGCACTTCAACGTTTTCTTGAACGCTTGAAGGCTGAAAATGCACCCAAACCCCATATATCACCCCATATATCCATCTTCACTGATCGATCTAAAACTTTGGAAGGAACAGGCGCAGGAATTTTCTTCGACGACCTGGACTTTCACATGAGCATAGCACTTGGCCAACTGACAACTGTTTTTGAAGCAGAGCTGGTTGCCATCATAGAAGGTGCAAGAGCAATTCTGGATCGAGGTGTTCAGACTAAAGTCGTTAGGATAGTAGCGATAGCAGGGTGGCACTCTTGGCTTTAAGCAGCAACAAAATATCCTTAGGAATAACACTCCAATGTTACGACATACTAGAACAAGTGACCAAATACAATACCCTGCAACTCATTTGGGTTAAAGGACACGTTGGAATATTTGCCAACGAACAAGCAGACGAACTGGATAGACAGGGCTCGGAGCGCCCCTTCTGGAGCCCCGATTAGATCGTAGTACCATCATTAAGTCTGTTTAATGCCTTATTGAAACAAAGAACTCTGGACCGACATATCGACAGATGGGTAAATCTAGACAAGTGTCACCAAGCGACGGCCCCTTCGCTCAAACTGACAGGATTCTGTATGCAACTACCTAGAAGAAGACTACGTCTACTCGTACTACTTTCAGGACATTGCAAACTAAACAAACATATGCATCGCATTGGTTTGGCAGACAGCCCAATTTGTAGAGGTTGTAACTTAGAGGAAGAAACAGCTGAGCATATCCTCTGTGATTGCTCTGCACTCGCCTCGATCAGAGGTCCCATGTTAGGGGAGTTCTGACCTGACATGGCTCGAATTCGCAGTGCCCCTCTGTCGGACGTTCTTGGCTTCATCGAAAGTGTGGGATGGCTCGAAGAACGCTGATAATCAAACACTGCTGAACATGAGGGTGATACAATGGACGCAATTGTAGCCTAAGTGCATGTGAATTCTTATTTACCCTCCTCACCAATCCAGAATCCAGAGCTTTAAACTACGACGTGCCTATACGAGAACAAAATATTTCCACAGCTGGTGCTACCAGAATAATAAATGAGCACATGAGATTTTTTAATATATCGTAATTCCATTTTTTGGTTTGCAAGTTTTAAGTTCTTTGGGTATTTAAGAAGTTGTTAGTAGATCCAGCGAAACGCGGCAATTTTAAATGTAAACTTTTTTTTAATTGTATGTTAATTTCAAGAACGTCTTAGAAATAAAATACCTCTCACTAATACTTGATTCACTGTCCAAGCGACTTAATAAATTCAAATTTATTCATATCGGTTCCGTGCGCATTGTACTGTAAAAAAATGTCATATACCTCAGAGTGAAAGTATATATTGCATATAAATGTCACTAATATACGTGCAAAAATTTATAATCCGGCTAAACACTTTTCTTTTTCTCTATGAAAAAAAAAATGATTGTCGCTTAAAATAGATTGAATATTATACGTGGTGTCCCAGGATTAACTGATCGAACTTACAATTGACTATTTAGTTATTAAAAAATAATCGAATAATGTTAATTAGCAAAAACCAAATCATTCTATTTATATTTATTTAGTTCTATTAATACCTTTACTATTCGTATGGCCGCTCTTAGCCTGTCACAAAGGTTTCCCCATTTTATATGTGGTGGACCCCACTATGTTATAATTATTACCCCTATGATCCACATTAAACGTGTTATTATTTGCTTGCCCCATATAAACTGATTATAAAATATTAGGGCTCAAAGAAAGACCTTATGCTAAATTGGAAGAAGATGCAAGAATTCTATGACGATATGATTTCGATGATTCTACGACGCGACAAACGAAGATAGTGACAATAGCGGTTCTGAACGAGACGATGATAAGAACAATAACGGTTTTATATAACAAGTACGTTATAGAAAATCCTAACGAAGTTCAAATAGAAATTGATTAAGAAAATTTTTGAAAGATAACGGTTTAATTTTTTTTTTCTTAAAGGAATGCCTTAAATGATCCTTATTCTTCGTAGATAATCACCAATTTTCTGGGCCAGATTTTATTTCTATTTATTTATAAACTTCACAGGAAAACATTTATATCAAAAAAAAAGTGTTTGCTCTCTCACTGATATTTACAAAAGCATTTGATTGCAGGCTGTTAAACTGGAAAGTGTCCATCCGTCTCGTACAAGATATTTGGTAGTTGTGTCGAGAATGGGAAGCCGAGCCGAAGAATCTTGTCTATTGGGAATAGACTGCAATGAGAAGACCACTGTGGGGCTGGTGCTTCGAGTTTTGGCTGACACCTCAATTACCTTGGATGGAGATGGGTTAGTCTCTTGTTCTTTGTTAACAATTTTTTTGTAGCAAACTGCTTTAGCTTTCAGTTTTATTTAATATTCGTGACAAATGATAATAATAATAAGTTGTTTCAAGCAATAAAAAAACCCATGTAATAAAATCAACATATTTTTGATTTATTTACGCGAAATGGTTTCGTCATATTGATTTCATGCTGCTGTAAATCAAACATTACTAAATCAAAGAAGCCTTACCTCAATGATGGGAAGCCTTTTAAAAGATAGTATATGTTTTGCGTGATCTTGTGTAACCAAACGCCTTATCGCCGCAGTTGCTTTGGCTATGGCAATGAATCTTATGTATTGTTCAGCATCCATTGTCCTCTTTCAGGTAAATTAACACTTCGTTATTGGCTTGTGGAAACGTAAACGTAAAAATGTAAGGCCATCAATATTTAGTATTCAGCGTCATGCCGTCTGCCTCCTTCTCGTCATTCCTAAAGCAGCGTTCTTTTATTTTTTCAGAGGCTTCAGCGTCAGCGTGTGTGGGCGTCATCATATATTTAAGCCGGTGTCTGTACAGGCGATGTGGTAAGTAATTTTATTTATTTTATTCGCTTATAAATACTCTCTCGTGCACGAGACAGTTACGTTCTGAATCGTAACATTTCGCGCGATCGTTGCCTTAAAACACTATTTGAGTATCTGCGTTCCAGAATTCCGCGTTTTCTTTTTTAAACGGTCGGAGCCGTGCGTGTTACAACACTTTTATTTTAAGTCCACAAGGTGTGCTAGATAGCTATACGCGGTTGCTTAAATGTCGGAAGCTATGAATTAGTTTTGGTACGTGAAAAATCTTCAGCCGGCAGACGCTAATGGCAAATAATTAGGTCAGTAACTGTTTTTACTTCTAACCTTTTTTAGTAAGTTGCTGCTGCTTATTCGTCCACTTCCAATTTGGCTAGTAGAAAGTGTTAATTTAAAGAAACTTGCCTTAATAGTGAACTTATTGGCTGAGAAAGTGAATTTCTTTATTGACAATTGCTATTTCATTTCGACAAACTTAAATTGTGTGCTTTGAGAAAATTAGCATCTTTATGATATGGACACGTACATGCCCCAAAAGATTACTGTAAACTGTGCTAATATTTTAACCTACAAATCTCAATTTTTTATGTGTTTGTCTGTTTTCATCTGTCTGTCGTCATCTGCATCCCAAAATAGGATATAAACTCCCAAGCCACGTTAAGTACATGTAACAGTTACGCTAAATATTTTAATTATTTTTATAATAATGAAGAAATTACAATGGTAAGACGGTCGCAGCCGCAGCCGATAATGTGAGCCACTAGCCACTAGCTTCTCCGACAAGCCTTAAAGCTTGGGACAAGTATGAGTTTGGGTACAATAATAATTAATGGAAAGTAAGTACCTAAAAGTCGATTTAAACACTTTAGCGCAGCTTTTTATAAAAATCAAAAGTGAAATGCAACTCTAAAAGATAATACGTATAAAATCGTACAACTTTTGTCTCTAAAACTTCTAAAATAGAGCCTCTAGTAAGGTGCAAAATGAACAAAGTATACATTCATAGCGTAGAGTTAAAATCTACGTGCTTTTCTCTATATTTGGAATACAAACACCATGAACTTATATAAACGAACGAATTCAAATGGATTGGAAACAAAACGAGTGATGGCATTATGGACATCGAATGCTGATGATGTCACGTAAGCCAGTAGGATGTCGAAATTGATTTGATTTATACATTTATGGGTTTGTGACAAAAATCGTGCAACTTGGCTGATTACAGATTTGATGCACGTCATCTTAGTGCGTAGGTCGAAACTAGTATCAAAACTGCATTTTCTTTTAACGAACTAGATGATGGTGCAGACACATTAAATGTGCCTGAGTCATTTAGTTTGTGTACAGTGAGAACTCATTCGATTTTTATTTCCATCCATCTAGAATGCATCGATATTAGCGCTGATAAATGCACGTATATTTTTATATATTCATGTTAATATTTTTTATTAAAAGAAATTAGCATTGTATCAGGTACTTGAAGTCATTTCCGAATTTGACACTGTCATTAAACAAATTAATGAAAGTAGCACCGTGAGGTGAATATACCGTATGTTAATTTCAATTTGGAAACGTTCATATATATTGATTTACGCTCTTGTCCTTTGATTTTTATCAAGAGTATACATACAGCGAAATGGACGTGACATAGTGTTGAAGCAATGGTTTCGTTTGATGTATTTGATTTTATAATGTAGTCTTTCCTATCTTTGCACTTCTATACTAACCACATTACGGTGAGAACACATTGAACACGAAAGAAAAACAACTTACGCGGAAGTAGGATATAAAGGCACGTTCACCGAATATCATCTATAGATAGAACCACTATACCACTCGCTCAAAACGTTCACCACAATGATTTAAAAATGTTGTAACATGTGACGTCCGTCATTAACGAGACATAACCGAGCACGACGAAGAAGCGATTCTTGTGTTCGCATTAGCATGTTGTGATTAGGACGAAATTTTCCTTTTAACACCCTTACTTTTATTTTTAGTGGAAGGTTTCAGGATGATCTTCGCCTTTTTCTTATTATTCGATTTCTTCTTCTGCTCTTCTGTCATTAACGAGACATAACCGAGCACGACGAAGAAGCGATTCTTGTGTTCGCATTAGCATGTTGTGATTAGGACGAAATTTTCCTTTTAACACCCTTACTTTTATTTTTAGTGGAAGGTTTCAGGATGATCTTCGCCTTTTTCTTATTATTCGATTTCTTCTTCTGCTCACCAGACAATTTTTCCTTTAAGTTCTTTTGCCTTGCAATTTTTTTAGCCTCTGATATTTCCAAAATTTTCCTGTTTGAAGTTTCTGTCAGAATGTCCAACTTTTGTTTTTTTCTTCGTTGAGTTTTAGGTATTTTTTTTCTTTGGTACCGGAATAGGGTTCAAGTCTTCAACTGAAATTAAAAGGCGCCTCACATTTGGTCTAATTGGTCTGAAACTTGGCCCGGGAACTTCGATCAGGGTAGCTCTTGATGATGAAGAAGAATTTGGATCTTCTCCTGGATTTTCTTTATCTTCCAATTCGCTTACAGGAGTGTGGTGAATGGCCGGTAGAAAGTCCTCTTTAGTAAACTTGTCAGGTTGGTAAGGCCATATTCCGGAGGTCCGGAAACCTGATTGTGCCTTTTCGATGGCTATAGGCTTTTTGGAACAGCTCTGCCAAATCATATGGAGTGATTCTTTCAGCATGCAGCAGATATCACATTGATGATTGAATGATTTTTTTAGTGGACCATAAAAAGTTAGATCCAGAGGCTGTAGCCTATGAGATGTGTGGGGAGGTATTGTTAGCAATACAATCCCATTCTGCTTACAATAATTATATATTTGTAGTGAAATGTGGCTGGAATGGTTGTCTAAAATTATTAATACTGGGTCATCTCTAGAAGGTTTGACATTTCTTTTAAAATGATCAAGCCACTTGACAAATAATTCCTCAATACTCCAGCCAGACTTGGAACAGCCGTAGAGAGCGTTTGGAGGCCCACTTTTTTCTAAAGTATTTGTCATTCTGTTCCTCGGAAAAATAAACATTGGAGGAACATAGTATGTACCAGTTGCATTAAAGCAACTAATCACTGTAACGGTTTTTCCACGTTCCCCAGAAGTTTTTGCTCCAAATTGTTTAACGCCTTTGGGAGCGAGACGTCTGGCTGGTTTTTGAACATTAGAAATCCCCATTTCGTCAACGTTGAAAATCTTGTCGCTCCGGAAGTGGTATTTTTCACAAATGTTCTTCAAATTTTTGAAAAACTCTGATACTTGCTCTTTGTTGAAGGCGCAGATTCTATTTATGCTGGTTGGCTCCGGTTTTCGCAAAGACAAAAGTGGGTTTCTTTTCAAAAATTTGTAATACCAGTCTTTTCCAGCCATTTTTGTCACCGTATTGTAATTGTTGCGTATTTTATTTGCCTCTGCAAAGGAATAGGCCAGAATTTCGAAGTTGGTTTCGAGTTATTCCATGAAATAGTTTGGCCATCTTTATGACATGGTTCACCAAAGCTTGTTCTTGTTCGTTTGAAAATACAGGATGCTTACCCAATTTAGGTTGAACTAATTCAAGTCCCTCGTCGTCAGCCTTTTTCCATTTTCGAATACCAAATTCTCGCCCAACTTTTCTAATTGATCCGCCATTCCTTACAGAGGCTAATGCTCGGTTCATGTTTTCGGTCGTCCAGGAAGCTTTTTCAGTTTTCCGCTCATATTTTGGCATCTGTTAATTTTGAGGACATAGTTTTAGAAATCATTTCGGCTCAGTAATGAGAAAATACAATTTTCGGGTAACTGTGCGGAATTTCGGCTAATCGTGCGCTACACGGATTTGGTGGTTTTGGTCATACATACAAGAAAATATCCCTCTATCTAGCAAAAATGAATAAGGTGAAGATGTCGCCAAAGGTCTAATGAACACTTTCATACAATAGTTGACTCAAAAACATGCATATTGTGATACTTACGACTTATCTCCCACAAACAGAAAATTACACGAAAGCGCCGTATTTCTGATTTCAGTCATCATAGAGTCGGTAAGTGGCGGAATTTGAAAGTCTATTACATTAAGCTTTAAATACTGATTCAGAGATAGTGCCACCTGTATTACATAAAGTGTTTATGTACTCTATTGCCTGCCAGGGGTTGCGCACAATTAGACGCCGCGCACAATTAACGGACTCTCCCCTACTTTGAGAATACCGTTCGCCGGTCCTTCTCCACACTCTTCCACCACCATCTGGCGCTTGTAGGCAGAAGCGGGACTCATCAGTGAAGAGTACTTGACTCCACTGCCCCATATTCCAATGAACATGTTCACGAGCAAATGCAAGTCTGCTTACTCTATGCTCTGTGTTAAGCTCTGGGCCATGTGCAGGTCTTCTTGCCATTAAATTAGCGTCTTCTCATCGTTCTGTCACTTACATGCACATCTCGAACCTCTGCAAGGCGATTTCTGACCTGAACAGCAGTCAAAGAATCGTTAGGGTAAGAAAATGGTCCTCTCTCGCGCTTGTACATCTTTGACGACCTGTTCCAGGGCGTCGATTGTAAGATTCAGTTTCCAAGAATCGCCTCCACGTTCTGGAGACACATGATTGAGGAGAAGTTCTAAGAACTTGTGCAACGTAACTTGAGACCGACCATCCTGAATCAAAGCAATTACTTTTGCTGCTTCCACTGCATTAATAGCCATGAAAACAACTTATTAGTGACAAAATGTAAACAAATTATTAAATTAAGTCTTTAGGAAACGTTTGGAAAACAAAAAATCAAGTGCAACACAATATTGACAATGACGTAGATACTTTCAATAATTTATTTAAACAAGAGAATTTAGTTACCATGATGATCATGGCTCTCCCAATTATTGAAAATATTCTATTCACCGATGAGCAGAAAAGAAATGGACAAAAAGTGTCCTCAGCTAATTTATTTTAAAAAATAATTGTGCCGGTCAGTGTATATTTATTTGTGCGATTTAACTCCGGCACAACTCATATTTATTCCGATTGCAAAGTATACGTGACCCGCCTACTTGCAGAATACTTTGCCGACACGTTCTATGGTCAAAAACAAACAAAAAGGTTTTAACAAATGCATGCATTATATTCGAGATAAATACAGATTTAATTTATTTATTTTTAATAGTAAAATTTGAGGATGCGTGATGAGAGTTTCTCAGACAAGAATTTTTGGACTTAGGTATCTCAAGGAGGCAGCTTTTTGTCTACAAGTGTACACTATGAAAGAGACGTTGTACTTTGAAGCTATTTTTATGGGGATGAGGATTTTTCGAATTGTGAGAATTATCACTATACCATAGCGCTCAGACAAACGTTCACCAAAGTGATTTAAAAATGTTATAACAAGTGTTCGACGTGTCGTCCATCATTAGCGAGACATAGGCGAGCACGGCGAAGAAGCGTTCGCATTAACATGTCGTAATAAGCACGAATACTGTCGTCAGCGTTGTAAATACTCACTGTTAAGTCATTTAATTTGTTTATGGGAACGGCATACACTATTTATTTCTTATGGCCCCACATAAACAATCACAAATCACAGGGATTTAGATTAGGCGACCAGGCCAGCCCACCACGTGGTTCTGTTTCGGTCTATCCATTTTCCTGTCGAGCCAGTCTCTTACAGGAACACAATGTGCTGAAGCCCAATCGTGCATAAACCACTAATTTTAATTTTTTCGTAAAATCTATATGCTACTTTATTAAGTTCATTAATACTGACTTGATTGACAACAGTTAATTTGTAATTACGAAATTCAATAAAATGATATATAGACTGTGCAAGAAAATTAAAATTGGAGATTAATATTTTGCATATATTCCGTTGTCTACTTATAATACAGTTCTTAGGCGTATTCTTATCCGTTTTATCTCAGCTGTAAATTCGAATTGCTCCTGAAAATCATCATCACTTATGGCCGCAAATTTCTGCACTTATTTAAAAAACACCCGGTATAATTTACCGTCTTAAAGGATAAACATTTAAATTAAATTAAAATGTTTTCTCAGAAAATTACTAACTTTCTCCATTGTTGAAGCGACAACATACTGAGTGTTTCACTGAAACTTGAAAAAACGACGCAGATAGATAATCGATTTGGGCTCCGTTGTGGTGGTCCCCTAAGTCTTCTTATTTCTACATTTCGAATGTGAGGTTCAGGTTTGCTTTACTTTTACAGTAACAATCAATCGAAGATTACAGTTATGCTCTAGGAACTAGCAATGTTGAAACGTACAGAATTTTTTAATGGATAATTCGAGTTCCTTCGTGTTACAAAATCGGTCTTTGTCACTTACGTAAGAGCACAGATAATAGAACTAGACAGATGGCTGTTCAGATGTTTTAAAATTGACGCCCCAATTTGGAGACAAACTCGGTGTTAGTTTGGAGACAGCTCACCAAATATGTGGCGGCGCTTCTGTTATCATAGCAGAGTGGAAAACCGAAATCTGTAAATATAAGTGAAATTTGTACAAATTCTCTCACTAAGTGGTGTAATGCAAAGTTTAAAACGAGAATTAACAACCATATTATAACCGTACATCACATTATCGTGCCCTGGCCTCACTTTAAACTTATTTTTCTTTTATTTAAAAGAGACGTCTGGCGGTAAATGAGCCGGAATTAGCAAACGGTTTGTGACAAATGTTCAGTTTTCGATTTTGTGCAGGCAAGTGGACATCTATTGAGTATTTAACAAACTATTTTTAGAGCGTCCAGTCGTTCCTATCTCGTTGGCTATCTGGAGAGATCTATTATCTGTGGTAAGAGTCTGGCTGACGAACCCGGTTGCGTGTCTAAGGGGCAGCAGGTCTCTAAACCTCCCTTGAAATAGATTAAATAAACATTACAATATCAAAGATCTTTCTTTTTTAATTCAATATCTATGGTCATTGGTAATATTATAACCATTTTGAATATGCTATGGCCACGCAAGATTGATGTAAAGTTGTAAGGGTGCGCACTCACATTCACATTATCATTTCATGTGTGTTCTTTTTATATATATTATTATATAATAATAATAGTAGAGTACAGATCGTAAAGAAAACTTGTTTTATAATTACCGCATACAGGTATGCGCTAAAATACGTGAATATGGCTTAATCATAGATTTAGTAGTTTGCAGTTGGTAGCTAGTGTGAAGTACACGGTTGCTACTACCCAGATTTTGCAATAACTGTTTTGAGATTAGGAATATAACTTTAATTAATTACATTTTTGATATCTCTTACGGTCTCATTGGCTATTGAAAGAGCTATACTCTATCTCCTTGAAATATTGAAAGAGCTATAATCCATACTCCTGTGTGCTACAACTTTTCATCAATCTTGCATGGTCAGAGCAGGTTCAAAATGGTCTGGCAATATGATTACAATATTACCAATAGCAATTTAATTAAATTAAAAAAGAAAGGTCTTTGATATTGTAATGTTTATTTAACCTTTGCCAAGGGAAGTTTCTCCACCTGCCCCTTAGACACGCAACCGGGTTCGTCAGCCAGACTCTCACGTCAATAATTCTGTAGGTTTCAAAGTTAGCTATTAGCTTGATTTCAAATTTGAAATTATCACTGTGAAAATACGCTCGGTTTCGTATATAAATTTATGAAACGTCCTAAAAGTAGAGATTTTTAGTTTCAAAAATAAAAGATTCCGTTTTCAGCTCGTCCTTGTACCGCATAAAGCGTGAAGTTATTTTTTTATATTTGGACAAAACAAACAGAGCAAGACCTTTTCTGTTAAAAATAGTCTTAACATATGGCTTCAAGATCATCTATCTTTTGCCCGTGCCACGTGGAAAGCGAATTTACGCGCTAACGTCTCGGACGCGTAAACTATCCCGAAATACATCCACTCTGGCGTAACTAAATCGAAAGTTATTTTATTACAAAACGCACTGTTGCATTTGACTTGATTGTGCGGCCGCAGTTATCCCGGCGGTTGGTACATACTCGAAAGTGGAGCAAGAGCGGCGAAAAAGTCTCCCTTTGATAAACAAACAAACACGGCCTTAATAACTTGGCGTCGAAGTTTGCTCGTTTTCGTTGGTTATAGAAAATCCGGTATTGACCGCTCCGCAAGAGCCCTTAAATGGAGACGCTTCATGCCTGCTTGTTTGGCGGGGGGGCGTCGCCGGGCGTCTTATTATAGACGAGGTCTGGCGTACACTACGATGTTAACATATTATAAATTGTAACGCATTTGATCAAACAGACACTTTTCCATCTATACTTTGTAACCAAACTAAGTCACACTACCATAATGTGTTATTATACTTTAACAAAAACAAAAGACTTTAATTCTTCTTCAAGATTATCAAAGATAAGTTCAAGAAATCTACCTGAAATCCATTCGAACTTCTACCGTCCATAAGATATCCAATACAATTCACATTTTTTACCATTCGTATGCCCATATGTATACGTCATCATAATAGATTCACAAAAAAGTAGGTAATTCGTTTAACTCCTCAATATCACGTAAATTAAGACAGACTTGTTTCAATACTAATGTAGACACTAACGTGTTCTGAATTTACAAAGTGTTAAGCCACTTAATATGTATTTTGTTTTTGTTCTAAATAATTACCAAGGTATTAAGTAACCTCAATGGTAATGCTATAAGCAATGGTTTTTTTTTGCTCTTTCTTAATTTAAGGACGACCAAATGAAAAATTAGTAGCTCCCATTGATGAATGAAACCCCACCAAGTAGCGTTACACCGCGACATTGCCTTTACCATTCTAAAACCCATCGAGACGAGATTGAATTCAAAACCATATAAGGAAGCATCTGCGAAACGAAGCCGACCTGAAACAAGACCGTATTTAACGTTGCTTGACAATTCAAGTAACGGTGCCTGCCAATGCGTATGTACATTTTAAACAGCAGTAGATGTCCGAGGAGTTGCCGTTTGTTCATTCAAGCTTGGCTTCGAAGGGAAAAAAGGTCGGTCGCGACGAACAGGTTATTATTATTAGTCTGCCGTAACTGTTACCAGGGGGTACCGGCGATGCCGGCGCCGGTGTGATCTTCACTCGTGGGAAAGAAGCTCCTCAATGCCGAATATGGATTGTCTCGTTCCCTATTTGGCTGCTACTGTGTGTTTCACTGAGAGCGGGATGAATTTATGTCACCATTATTCATTAAATTTTGTGCAGTCAAAAATTTTCAAATTTGATCGATTCCACCACTAAATTCATAATATTATTATTGTCATCTATTTCTACTAATGTAAGGAAGAGTATTGATGGTTATTTTTATTTGTCAAGGGGAAAATGTTATCTAAAGAATAATGGTCAATGTAAAAGTCTAATGGTTTGCTGCATCTTTGGTGATTTTTTTTTAGGCACTGTGCCACCAAATCACCTATGACCAGAAGTTATATTTGAGAAACACGATGTGTGTATTTTGATATCTCTTCAATTGTGTTATTCAAAAAGAGCTCGAAAGTAGGAAGAAATCTGGATAAGATTTTGAAGTGGTTTAAAACTTTGAAGATACAAGACTAACGAGGCAAAATCTAAACGCATAACCATTACTTTTCAAAAAAGAAAAAGACTTGTGCCCGGAAACTCTTAAAGGCACACCGATGCCATAAACAGAAGACGTCAATTATAACTATACCATGGGGTGACATGGAAAAAACTTTTAGGTTAATCGGATGAAACCTGCAACTTTTGGTTTGAAAGTCTACAAAGTATATTGAAACCCATATAGAGATGTGGAATAGAACTTTTGGAAATTGTTAGTATTATTTGGTTTTCAACCCTTCGGTTTTTCCTAGACATGTTCTCATATCGAACGTTTTTGCTGTGATCTTACCAGAATGAGGGAATGTGGAAGGTGAAGGAACCTTATATCATTATTCGGAGAAAGCAGTAGGAAGAAAACCTTCCTCATTCTCAATTTTAAACCCACAAGACCGATGAAGTAGGACTTCAGGAGGTTCTTCAACTTTCAAACACCATTGCTCCATCAAAACGTAATTCCATGTTATTCCAGAGAAGAGGTTGCAGCATTTCGATATATACTTGGGGTTACAAATCAATGACATCGTCATTAAAACGATCAAGAGATACATTTTACGCTCATTATAATTATAAAATTTATTTTTATTCACAAAAAACGAGCGATGGAAGAATAGACGAAGACATAGGATGTTATTTGGTTCGTGGAAAGGGATTAAACAACAAATGTTACTATAGAAATACACACGAAAAAGATTTCGCTAATGCCTCCCAGTAGGCGAATCGATCACGTGATCGACGAAAACCAATGACGGTAATCCCCAAATAACCAATTCTTCAAAAAAAATTTTTATCATTAATTCCTGTTCTTGTTTTTTGGGATTTTAGAAATTCAGAAATGGGGTAAGTTTTTATAAATTTTTTAATAAACCAATTTTTTTTAAGATACAGAGTTCCGATGAGGCCCAATAAGGCCGAAATACATGTATAAACTCGTTCCTAACACTTTCTATATTGCCAGTTACACAATTTTAATTAATTAAAAAAAAAAAAAAATAGAGTACGAACAAGAACAAGACCTGTGTGAATGTGAGTACTCGTTTTCCGAAAATCAAAAAAAAAAAAAAACATTCTCTTAAAACAAAAGACGATCGATCGCAGTTTATTTTTCTTTTCTTCTCTCCGTTTGAGAATTCATTGCCATTTTTGAAGTTATTGCAGGAACGCCCTGTACATATGTTTGACTACAATTAAAAAAATATTGGAAGATACTTATTACTGTAACAAAAGATGATCGCGTGCAGGTCTGTTTTGTTACCGACTGAATTTGTCGTTATTTTTTTTAAGTTAGTTCAGAAACAGCCTGTATAAAATTTAATTACTTATAGAGGGTGTTTCTGAACTAATTACACTAAACAAACTACACTAAACTAAAAAAATGTTGTTATTGATTTAAATCTCATTGTTTCTTTTTCCATTAATGTTTCAATTTTATTTTCAGCGCAAATTAGAAAAAGAAAACGAATTCTTTACGGTCGAAACTTTATTCACTTTTCGAAGTGAACGTTGTTTTCGTTTTCAAAAAAAGAAAATGCTTATTTTTGTAACAAATGACGTCCTGTTTTCTTTTGAAGTAATCTTAATTTTTTTTTTGAATTAGTTCGGAAACAGCCTGTATAAATAATTGACCTTTATACTAAAAAAATTAACTATTGAAAGTTAAATGTTGCTGTTGATTTAATTTCCGTTGTTGTTGTTTTTTTATTAATATTACGATTTTATTTTCAGCGCAGATTAAAAAAAGAAACGCGCATAAAACTGCACCGAGATTTGATTTTCATTTTTTTTTCTAAGTACATTCACCATTTGTCGAACAGTAACGAAATCAGCGCCATCTGTGGGATTTCATAACAACTCATTTTCGACTCATTTTCTGCCGTTTCTTTTTTAAATTCAAAATCGATTTTTACGATCGACTCCACCGAAAATTTATTTATTATCTTTTAGAGAGTAGAGTCGACAAAATTGCCATCATTCATCGAACAGTAACGAAATTAGCGCCATCTGTGGCAGAACGATTTCTTTACAATTCATTTTCGTCTAATTTTTTTTTGTTTCTTTTTTTCTTAATTACAAAGTCGATTTTTACGTCCCATTTTCTTTTTCTTTTTTAATTTTCTGAGTACAGTCAAAAATAGTTTCACTATTTGTCGAACAGTAACGAAATTAGCGCCATCTGTGAGAGAACGATTTCATTACAATTAATGTTCGTCGTATTTTCTGCTGTTTTTCTTCGTTTAATTACAAAATCGACTTTTACGTTCGACTTGACCGTTTTAATTGTTTTTTAATTTCTACAAGCACAGTCAAAAATAGTGTCGCAACAGTAACAAAACCAGCAGAGTATAAGAAATATAAGTACTTATCGCCGAGAATAACAAAATAAATAAAACAAGTATGTTTAAAAACATTACCAAAAAGTGGTGCCCAATAGGAGGGGCCACGTCAAGCACCAGATTGCAGAACGCTTCGTCCGAAAACAAAACGGAGTTCCACTGCCCCTCATCCCAACCTTGATGATTTTGATAAAAGTTCCACTTCTTATGTTTTCTTTTTAATATTGTTGCTATTTCGTCATTCCATGTTTTCTTCGGTCTTCCTCGTTTTTTAGTTTTATGTATTCCCGCTTCGTATACACTTTTGACTTGTCTATACTTATTTATTCTACAGATATGACCAAACCACCTCATCTGCTGTTCCTCTATGATACTTGGAATTGCTTTAATTTCTAGTTCTTCCCGTACTGTGACGTTTCATATTCTATTCCTTCTTGTTATTCTCTTAACTTTTCTTAGATATTTCATATCGATTGCTTGTATTTTACTTTTCATTGAATTCGTCAATACCCAGCTCTCACTACCATAACTTAACGTAGGTCTAAAAATTGTTTTATACACTGTCATTTTTGTTCCTTTACTTCTTTCTTTCCTATAAAAGACTGTGGTATAATTTGGTCGCATTATTCATTCTTTCTTGCACTTCAGTCTCCATTTTTCCTTCTCTTTGTATTGTCACCCCTAAATATTTAAAAACCTCTACTTGCTCTATTTTTTCTTGATTTATTTCTATATTTATATTTTTATTTTCCTTGCTTACTACCATCGCCTTCGTTTTACTGGCATTTATTTTAATTTTCCTTTCTTTTAACTCTGCTTCCCATATCTGCATGTTATCTTGTAATTCTTACTCTCTAGTAGCACATATCTTTAGGTCGTCTGCAAATGCATACTCTGATACATATACTGGTGTTAAATCCGACGTGTACTTTTTTTTGGTCTTCTTTCTCGTCGCTTTAATTACTCATCCATTAGCAGTGTGAACTCCACCTTAATCCTTCTCTTATTTCGAAAAAGTCTGATTCCGTGTTGTCTTTCCTTATGTTATTTTTATATAAACTTTTTATTGCTGTTCTCAATTTTACCTTTTAACCTTTCTACTTTCCAAACTTTCCCATACATCTTTTTGTCTAACTCTATCAAATGCGTTTTATAAATCTAAGAATACTATGTAAATCTCGGTATCTGTTATTCTCGCTTTCTCTATCATTTGTTTTATGCTAAAAATATGGTCTTGTACACTTCGCCCTTTTCTGAAACCGCTTTGTGCTTCTTCTAGTTGATCTTCTACAATATTTCTTAACCTTCGCTCCAATATTCTCTCGTATATTTTAAATACTGTACTTAATTAAGTGATGCCTCTGTAGTTTGCCCATACTCTCCTGTCTCCTTTCTTAAACAATGGTACCGTTATTCCGATCGTCCAAACTTCTGGTATTTTTCCTGTGTTCCAGACCTTGTTAAAAATTTGCACTAATATTTCCGTACTTCTTTTTCCTAGGTTTTTCATCATTTCTCCTGTTATCCTATAGTGTCCTGCCGCTTTTCCTCTCTTTATCGCTTTTAATGCCGTCAGTACTTCTTCTATTTGTATATTCTTGTATATTCTCAATTCTTTCTTGTATCGTCTCATTTACTTCGTTTGTGTTGTAAAGTTCTTGGAAATATTCCTTCCACCTTTCCATAATCTCTTTTTCTTCTGTTAGTATTCTGTTATCTTTTGTTTTCACCTGATTTAATCTTTCCTCAAACTCTTTAATACTTTATCAAATAATTTTTGGTTTCTTTTACTATCTTGTTCCAATTTCTTTTCAAATTCTTCCCAAGTTTGTTGTTTAGCTTGTAATACTATCTCTTTTACTTTTGTTCGTTGCCTTTTGTATTCTGTATAGTTCTCTTTAGTTTTATTTGTGAGATATAACTTCCACTTCTCTTTCTTAATTTTTACTTGCTCTTTTATTTCTTGATTCCACCATTTCGTTTGTTTCTTCCCTTTGTTTACCCAAATTGTTACACACATTTCCTTTGCTTCTTGTATAATTTTATTCCTGAAGCAACTCCATATTTCTTCTAAATCCATATTTTCCCATTGCTCTGTATTTTTTTCCATTGCCGTTTCTTCCTCTTGTAGCTTATAAGCCTTTATGGTCTCATTTATTCGTACCCTTTGGTGTTTTTCTTTACGATGTTGTTGCGTTTTTGCGTCCAGTCGTACTTTTGCTATCACTACATAATGGTCACTATAAATTTCGAGACCCCTTCTTACGCTTACATCTAAAATTTCTTTTCTAAATGTCTTATTGATGATTGTATAGGCTATTAGTGATTTTTCGTTTCTTCCTTTCATTTCTCTTGTATATTTATGTGTATCCCGGTGCATGTAAAACGTATTTGATAAAATTACAATAATTTATTAATCTTTCTCCATTATTGTTTCTGTGTATCTCTCCCTGATTTCCTATTACTTCCATTTCGTCATTATTCCTTCTACCGACCCATTTAATTAACTTAATGCAAATTCACTAATTTTCGAAGCAAAGCGTGCTTTATTAATTAAATGACTTAAAAAGGTGTCAACAATTAGGCCTTTTTGTAGACTTTTCGTTTCCTAGCAGAGAATGCCTGCTGTTGTTAATGGTTTCATGGCTCACTATTTGAATTGTGTTTAATAAACGTCAATTTATGACATGTGAAAAGACTATTAAAAATAACTTGTAAATTGCAAAAGTTATTTCAAGGTTATTTGGTGGTCCCTTAATTTTGTCCAGAAGTGTATTACAGATGTTATTTGCACTAAATTTTGAAAACTGAAAATTATACAGTGAGAGTCTCTAACTTGGAATAAATTCGGTAAAGCAAAGACAGGTTTTTTTTTCGGAAATATGCTCGGACACGTCGATTAGTATTTTAAATTGCGTTCTTTTTCATGTAAGAACATTTTATACAGCGTGTCCCAAATTTGAGATAAGACGTCATCGACTATTTTTTTAAATGACAATCCTATTTTTCTATGACTATTGTTAAAGTGTAATTTAAGTTATACATGTTTACCAAATTTCAAATTTTTATTCCTTGTCATTTGAAAGATATTTGACATACATTAACTAATTTTTTGTCAAACTGGGTTGACGTCTTATCACAATGTTATGAAAACATTTGAATTTTTAAGAGCAAGTAAAAAAAAGCAGCATCGCATTCGACTCGTGTTGAATGAGGAGACTATTAGTTTGTCGTATTGTGATAAAAACAGTTTGTTGAAAAATCGGCCAAAATGCCTTACTTAACTGAAACCCACAAGATTGAAATTTTAATGATGATTGGCTAGAGACTCTCACTGTATACCGTAGGGCCATATATACTAGCCACCTTGATTTTTTTTTAATTTTAAAGGATATATTGGAAATAAATGGAAACTTGTCTGTACGAACATATATTTAAATGCAATCTATCAACGTACATAATTAGTGTAACCATCTTGCGCTTTTATTATCGTACGTCCTCTTCGAAGAATACCCTCCATTAGGTGGTCACGCAGCATGTGCGTAATTTTATTCCACTTTTTTCTTCTTTAAACATTCTTTACTAGCACATACGTGCTTAGCCACCTAGTGCTTTAAAATGTGCCATAAATATTCAATATTCAATAAATCTGGCGATTGCAAAGAGCCCTCTCAGAACTCGCACTTTATTTTTACCAAGCCATTGCATCACCAACCGAGACTTGTGTTATCCTTTAGAAAATAAAAATTTTACGGACCGCGCTTCCTAGAAACGCTTCAGGCCAAGTACAGTCTTGATTTCTCTGGGGGAGCTAATACATACGACCACAGTTGTAGATGTTAGTGCAAAAATATACTTTGAATTTAAATAATCTTGTTAATTCCCCAATTTGTTGAAACCACGAAGTTCTATAGACTAAACTCAAACTAATGATATAATTTTTTTTTAAATTGGTGTAAACATATGATGGGTACGTTGTTTGTTTGAAACAAAAGGATATTTGTCTGAAACGTACTTCAGTGCAGACGTCTCCCACAGACGGACGCAACGTGCGTCCAATGACCCATGGCACTGTCGGCGTTTTGTTTGTTCGAAATGGAAAATCATTAATGCCAAAGACCTTCTAGGGTCTTATCTTCGCTAGACTTATACTTTACAGAGTCTCTCCATTCCTTTCTTTTTATACACGTTCAATTTTTTGTTTGTTACTTACATCGTACAAAGAACAGTCCTTCATTCTTATGTATATCTCATGTATTGGCTAAGTGTTATCATCACATATCTGAGAGTATTTACGGTGGAAAAAAGTGACCATCCGGTAAGTTACAAGAAAAACAGACGGGAATATTTAATGGACTCCATATCTATCGAGCGTAGTCAAGTGCGGCGAGACAGTTTTACCAAATCGAGCTTGACGTCTACCGACGGTCTCTCCCTCTATCTTCCTAATATGTGTGCATTTTCACCATCTATTGTTTTATGCTTCTCGGTATTGTGAGATTTATGGTGCACAATGCATTAACTTTTTAGAACTTTGCCTTTTTTGTTAAAGCTACTGAAAAGAAATTGCTTTGTAGTACTTGTAAGTATCGAAACTAGTAGGAATACAATAAGAACAAGAACCCTTGCACAATTTATTTATATAAGTTGCCCATCTCAATAGAAGAATAATATTTTTCTTATGTAAATAAACGAATATTGCCCGTATATGGATCGTACTAACAGAGTAGTGATGATACAATCAGTAATTAGGCATTAGCATTTGCGTTTGGTAGGGCGAAAGCCAGCCACATTGTAATTACTATCACTACCACGTGACGTGAGGGTTGCCCCCGCAGAAAATTCCTCTCTCTCTCTCTCTTTAAATAAAATACTAGACTTTAGTGTCACGAAACACTAAAACAATGGAGCCAAGGAACAATAAAAGTGCATTAAGGTCCCGCTTTACAATTCTAAAGCAAAGTGAATAGAAAACTATTCCGTGTATAAATTTACATATACTTTACAAAGTCTTAAGTTGTTAAGGAAAAACCGATGCTTTATTGACGTTTTATTTGCCTGTAAGATTAATTATTAAATTATCATCTTCCTGACTGCTCTGTCCATTATCGTTTTCATTCAGAATTAACCTAAACTAATTCGTCGGCTTTTGCTTTTTAGTCCTACGCGTTCTTGCAACGGGGCCCCGTTTCATAAAAACCACATGCTTTTCCTTAACCGTTGCCTCGACGACCTCGTCGCAGTCAACATCGCAAATGTGATCGACACTTTTGAAGGAGACCTGACAAGCGAACCCATATTTGGCCGCGTTCTTGCGCGCATTCCGCTGATAATGATAAGACATGCAGACTACCGTCTAGTCATTCTTAAGCCCGTCCTCGGCCTGGCTCTCTGTGAAGGGTTTAATTCTTCGACATTCAATGTCCTCGCTTCGTTGAATTTGGTACCTTGCTTTTACATCACGGTGTACACGATTTAATACATTTCAGAAATCCTCAAATCAAATTTTCAAAAAAAAGTAAGAGCCCCTGTATTTATTGTAATAATAAGATTGTAGGGACTCGAATAAGCACTATACTCGCACGGCTGGGTTTTGACCTTTAAACTGTGCAGGGGATAGCAAATTCGAAGCAATGCTGCTGCCTGGTAAGCTATCACACACAAGATGGCCAATACGGACAATGCATGTCATCACAAACTTGGCTGTAGGTCAAAATTCAGCCGTGCGATATCGCAACTATGTAGTGTGTTTGCAATTACGTGCTACCTTTGCTTAAGTCATGCTATTCATCAGGATTGTGATAGATTCTCGAGCTATTCTTCCGCTGATAATGCCCCAGTTAGGGCCGAAATAGCTACACAGAGTATGCTTGGGGGCCCTACTACAATCCAGCCGACTTGATATAACTACTGTTTTCGTGTTTCCATACACAGAGTATTTAAAATCAAAAGTGATATTCCTAAATTAAAACTAATAACTATTCTAGTAGCACTGTGGTGTTATCGACGTGTGTCCGCGGCCTAGCTATGCCTAAATACGGCTTGTCGATCCAAAGCAGGTTGTTTATCGAAGCCACTCCTCTTTCCTCTTTAATTTGCACGCAGTTTAGAATTCCGGTCAGTTTTTCACCTGACGTTATCCTGGATTATCCTGAGCAGAGTCTCCGTTCCGTTATGCCTCGCTCTATAATAGAATTCGAGAATTTAATCAATCACTGCGAGTTTATGTGATTCGTGTTCACTTGGATTAAAATCGTGTTTGGGGTTTTCGCATGTCCATTTTATAAGCTGTGCGGATTTCATGCCCAAATTTTGGTAAGAAGTAGAAATCGTAGTGTTTTTCCCAGCTACGTACTGCTCATACCTAATCGAGCCCGACTTGTATAAGGAGTGCGCGGAGGTTCAGTGTTGGTGTTGTGAGGAGGTCGGACCACAACTAAGATGGCCATGTTCGGTCTCCTCAATGACTGCCGCGCTGCCTGATCAGTCGCGGGTGAATAAGTGGTATGTGTGGATGTGTGTGACTTTGCCTGTGCTTTATCCATTCGTCGGCGAATGGGTTTGCTAAGCCCTGCGAGTTGCGGCCACCGTGCAAGCTCCTTCGTTTCCCTGGAGAACTTTTAACGTACTTGTGTCAGTTCGGTTAGTTTTCGAACAGATATCAATGTGATAATGGTTGTCAATCGACGTTACAGTCTTACTCTACCATCCATGTGGGAAAAAGACAGGTTTGAAAACTACACTAACTATTACTTTCACTCATTTTTGACATAACATTTTTAAACTTAAAATAGCCATTTGTTAACTTGAACGTGGAGGTCAATTTGTTCTAAATGGATAGATAGACTTAGACCATTGATTTTTTTTTGTTTTAAGTAGACCCTATTGTCTTGCAGTTAAATGGTGTTGTTAAGAATAATCTTGAACGGTTTCTCATTTGGTACACAAATGAAAATATAAGGATTTTTATGTACGAGTACATATGAAGCAGTATGTCTAAAATGGACATAAGCTCACCTGCTTCAATTAAGGAATACTTTGGTAGAAAAATGCCCAAAATAAGCGAAATTATAGACCGTGCACGTCAGTCATGTGGAAATCGTGAGTGTTATCAAAGAAACAATCAAGGTCATGCGTATTAAGATTAAAACGGCCAATGTGCAAATTCCTAAGCGTTAAATTTTGCTCGTATTTAATTATATTAAAGAAGTGGTTCTGTATCAGCACACGAGGCATTGGAATTTCCGGAATTGTAAAAGCTTGGAAACTTCGAATGCCAAGCTTAAAGTTAGTCGGAATTTCCGAAGCTCTTAAACAAAGTGTAATTGATTCTGGGATTCCAAGACAAAAATTGAACTTTGAGTCATGCTTTTAGCTTTTTTAAAAAACTCTCTCACAGATAATGTTCATTTTATAAACTGTAACTTATTTTTTTACAGAGCTTTTATAGTTTAACCTGAAAATTTAACTACCTCTTTTAAAATATGCAGATGCTAACAGGAACATCTAAGAAGGTCGTTGAGCTAAACTTATCCTTAAAGACCGAACAGTTATTTTCTTCTCGTTTATAAATTAAAGATACGTAATTTTTAATACAATAGAATTGCTTTGGAGGTAACATTTGTTAAAATTGTTAAGACGGTTCGCAAGTTTTAACCGAATAGTCTTACACCTTTCTATTTATAATCCTTAATTAAACTGCTGGGAATTTTAAATGCCTACGTACGTAATTGTAAGTTTGTGGGACTGTACTTCTGTGTCTTGAATTAATAAAGTAAGCAGGTGGGAAACTTTTTGAAATGGCGAGGTGGTGAGTTGGATGAAACTCCAGTGACACATTTTACGAAGGTGAATCCAAAAAAAAATACTGCTGGATCGTTTAATTTTCGATCTCCATCGATTATGCCAGTTTTGTTTGCTTTTTATCAGTAGGAATTTCCTAGAACGTTATCGTCGATCACTTTTGCGTGAAACATCCTCCGTATAAAACCATATCGACCTATGTAAAAAGGGAGCCGCTGTATTCGCAAAACCGCAAAGGAAACTTTGCGGTGTTTTCATTTCCTGCGTAATTGTGTCACACAGTAAGTAGATGTTTCATTAGCTAATGGAAAAAAACTTGCTTTAATGAAAACGGCGAGCTCATTTTTATGAAATGATTTGATGAAATGTTATCTAAACTTTGAAACACAAAACGTATAACGTAAATGTTTAAAAATTCCCTCGATTATATAGGAATGTATGCTATTTTTACGGCAACACTAGATTCAAGGTTATTCCGTGCTAGTTATGCTAATATTATATACAAGCGGGCGCGTTTGTAATTGATTCTTCATTTCAGTATTTAAAAAATAGCATTACGAATGTGTGCGCACCACACAATGACAAAGTACCGTGCCTACAGTACTCATAATAACATTATTGTAGTATTTTCATAATGCATGAAGGTCAGCCAGCTAGTTTATACCTACAACATACTGATGCGATTGTATCAAAACTCAATTCAACGTTTATTAAATACTCCTTGTTTTTATATTTAGCAACTCACTTCGCCGAGAACTATAAGTATACAACATTTGAAATAATTCAAATAATAAATACAAACAAACTGCGCAAGTTATAAATGTTTTCATTACTTCGTGGAAATCTGGTCAGAAAATCTATACTAGTTAAAACGAATTAAGCTGATGGAATTTATTTCTAAGTAACGTTTTATTCGCTGTGTGAACTAAAATTACGTCTGCGTGCCCGAGAAGTAATGTTCTTATAATTATGTTTGTATGCATGCAGAAGGAGTGTGTATGTATAATTTAAAAATCGTGACTCTACCTCTGCATTCACAAAGTGAAATCTGTCACAGGTATTTTGCAAGTCACAAACGTATTATTTATAGAGTAGTTGCTAACGTTTCCTATATTATTAAAAATGTTGTGTTCATTTCTTTTTGTACACCTAGTACTGTGGCCTGTTCAAAACAAACACTAAAGTATGTTCTACGTATAGGAAATTTATGCTGCGATCACTTTTAGACCTAACATTGCATTAGAAATGACAAACTGCATATTGAAAGTTTTAAAAATTCATTCATATGAATTGACTCTCAATATTTTGGGAAAATATTGAAAGGAAAACGAGTGACTACGACACGTATTTCGAATTGGACGAGAATGATCAACAACCAAACGAACTAGACAATTGATCCTCCATGTTACAAATGGAAAGAAACTGTGAAACTGGTATTACAGCTTTTGCAACCAGGAAGAATGTGTGATACTTAAATACTCTTGGTGGCAGTATTTTTGAAACGATTTATCCATTCATAAGTTATCTGCGGAGTAATAATCTTAAGAGAAAGATATTAAATAAACTACCATCACAGCACAGAGACACTTTGAGGTAATAGGTGTGCTCCACTCGACAGGATTTCAAGTTCTGAACCGTTTTAATCATGCACAGTATGAAATTGATATTCAATTTTGTGCAGTGCTCATGCTCAGAACTGATTCGAACGGTTCAGAACTTAAAATCCTGATGAGTTGCACAGACCTTATGATAAAAATAAAATAGTCAATGTGGCTACCGAAAACGATAACGTCCTTGTAATTTTTGACTTCCCCTCGTATGGTGTTATTCAAAGAAATCGTCTGTATATTTATAACATTTTGAAAAATATATTATACAGGGTGTCTCAGAAAAACTGTTCCTAACTTTCAGAAGTAATAGAGGGCATGTAATTAAGTAACTTTTACTAATGAAGTTGTGTCCGGAAATGTTTCCACGTCAGGTTAAAACGAAACGCACCATTTGGTTCTCTTTATTTAATTTATATAATTTTATACAATTATACAATTATATACTTATACACGTAGATATTGTTTTTTCTTTTTTTTTTATATAAATATTTATTTTGTCTAATATGTGCTATGTGTACATTATTATGTTTATATTACAATACTGAGAACCAATAAAGACACTTTATTATTATTATTATTAAATGAATGAAATGAGGTGTAGAAATAATGTCGATGTAAAAAGTAACTTTTCTATTTATTTCTTAGTAGTTATACAATTCCAATTAATATCAATTTATTAAGAAAATTTGAAAGATTATAAGAAATATCTGAGGACGATCACAAATGATATCAAAAGGAAGACTAGTTTCGCTTCTTTGTTGGCATAGATTAGGGGTTCCCAAACCGAGGGAGCCTCTAAAGGGCTGGAGCGTGCAGACCTCAACTGGTCTGAGTCTGAACTCGCGCCGCACTGTAATGTTTCTCTGTTTTTCTCATTGCTTAGTTTCGTGCCGTAAAGATCTATCAATCAGTAAGAAGAATAAAAAGTTTGGGAACCTCTGGTACAGACGTTCGATTTAAAACGACTCCAAATACAAAAATGGATTGTAGTAATATCTAGCGATCGTACTAAAGAGAAGGACCAATCCCCCAATCCAACGATTGCTCTTTTAAAGATGGGTCCTTTCCCTTCATGGTCTCAAGTTATGACTCCACTTCATTTTTACATTTGGGGACATAAACTGAAGAGCATAACTATAGCCCCCCCTCCTAATTTTTATTTATTTTTTGTCTAATTCAAAAACAACTTCACGTGATTTAGAAGAATAATAAAAACAACTAAACCAGAAACAATAAACCAATTCAGGAGTACTAAGAAACAAGTGAACAGTGCATAACTATAGCCCCTAGGTACATTTCAAACAAAAATTAATTATTTAATAATGGATTGGTCCTCCGTTTTTTGTGATTAATCCAAAAATTCTTGAAGGCATGCTTTCTACCAAATTATTCAATATTTCCAGCTCTAAATTAACCCAAACATCCTGTAATGCAATTTTGAGTTCATTAATTGTGGCATGTTTGTTTATTATTACGATAAGCTCGGCGAACCAAAATTCGCCAAAGGTTTTCTATTCATTCTGAAGCTAATCTTTTACAACTTTTGAGCTATTGCGTACCACAGCAATAATTCTTCTTTCCGTTCTAGGTAAAATCTTCCTTTTTGGTCCGCCTTTTTTTGTTTATCCCATACTGAACGGGATTTCTCAAATAATTGGACATAACTTTACGCAATCGATTAATTCTTCGAACGAGTGTTGTTCTCCTAGATCTTCTTCTCCTTTTTCTTTGTTCTATTGGAGTTCGTCACTTGCCTTTATCGTCCTGTTTCTACTTGTTTCTTTTAGATGGCTTTTGCATGTTACAGTGCCGTTTTAGGAATTTCGGAGGTCCAGAGGCAGACTTAATTTTTGCAGTATTATCCTCGTTTTCCTTTTTTTTAAATAACTTGGTTCTAGAAAATCATACCACTCCCTTGTCGAACTTATTAAAACGGGCGCCCCTTGAGCTTGGGAGGGCCTGAGGCGGCTCCCTCACTTGCCTCTGTGATAAATAGATACTGGCGTGTCATAGCCTTTTTCACCCCACAGCATTTCTGTCACCATTTGAGTTGGTAGCATTTATTTTATGTTTTGATGCTTTCTTTTCTTTTCAACTGCTTTCATCGTTAGTTTCTTTTTTCCTATTGTTCTCCTCCTAAGTCCTCTCTGTCATGGATTTATTTATTTTCTTTTGTAACAATCTCCGAGTCTTCTTCTCTTCTTCGATCTGTTGGCATGCCTTGGCCTTTCTATCTGGTTATTGTTTTCTATGTAAGATGGCTTTTGCGAATCATTTTCTTTATACCTGGTTCATCATTTCTCAGCGTTTTGTTAACGTTTCACTTTGATGGCATTTGTTTTCTTTCCCTCATTAGTTTCTACTTGCTCAGTGTTGTTCTTCTTGATCTTTGTTTTGATTTTATTTACCTCCACGGAAGTCGTCTCCTTTTTCTTTGCTCAGTTGGAGTTCATCACTTGTCTTTATCCACCTTTTCAAGTTTTTTTTTGCTAGATGGCTTTTGATTGTCATATTCTCTTGTCACTCCATAGCATCTCTGTCGCCGTCTGACTTGGTGGCACTTATTTTAAGTTTTGTCTCCAACTGCCTTCATCGTTAGTTTGTTTTTCCCCATTGTTCTCCTCCTAAGTCTTCTCCGTCATGGATTTATTTATTGTCTCTTGTAGTAATCTCCGAGTCCAAGAAATCAGTTTATTAAATGCAACACCGGGCAACACAAAAGAGGAATTAGTGGCTCGAATTATTCTTATTTTTGATGCAATATCAATTGTCCTCTGATAATTTAACTTGAAGGCTTCCGTGGCCGTCGTCCATTGTTGAATTCTTGACTTCCGGTTGGAACCGCGTGTCTCGGATTTCTTCACTGCCGACGTTTCGTTCTTCGTTGCAGAAGAACTTCCTCAGAGCTGCTGCTGGAGGTGATGCTGCTACTGCTGCAGCAACGAGACCAACAGCAGCAGCAGTAGCAGCATCACCACCAGCAGCAGCCCTGAGGAAGTTCTTCTGCAACGAAGAACGAAACGTCGGCAGTAGAAACAGTCGTAATCGGAGGCCTATTCAATCATGGACAACGGCCGCGGAAGCCTTCAAGTGAAATTGGCTCTTTTTTTAATTTTCGGCAATCGACAGCTCCAGTTAATTATTATCAAAGTAGAAGGAAAACCATCTCTTAAAAAATTAAAAACGCTGTCCATCCCAAAATTAAAAAAGAAAAAGAATTTTGGCCTTTAATTATAGATCTTTTTTTTCCCTAAATTAACAAATTGGTAACTCGGCAAAGAAGATTAATTTAAAGGACGAAGAACTTTAGCAATAAGTCTAAATAATGTAAGAAGTATTATTATTAAAGCACGGATTTAGGTGATGAATCATCATTCAACGCATGCGTCATTTTAATAGCGTTTTCGACTGACTGCTTCAGAGCACTCTGAGAGTATCTCTGTCCTATTTGAGTACAATGGTGGATAAAAAAATATTAATCATACTTTCCCATTGACATTTGGATTAAACATGTTTTTTAACAGTTCGTGCTCCTCATCTATTTATCATTGCGTGTTTCACAACACCTTCATCCATGTTTCTAAAGTATTTTTAGCAATGATTGCAAAGTTCTAATACGAAACACGTATTTTGTTTTGCACAAAACAATATTTATTAAATAAATAAATCAAAGGCTGCATCTACGCAGACGTATTAATAATTGTTTATTTAACACATGTTTTTCGAATGGCAAGTGCGGATATTAAGTGTAAAAGAAACCACCAACAATTTATTTTTATCTCTTTATCTTTTATCTCAATGTCACACATATGAAACAATACGTCTCGTTTGCTGTTGTTACAAGTGCGTTCAATAAAAATATTTGGCATTAGTTCCGTATTTACGTTGACATTTTCTAGTTAAACAAAAGAAACAGGTAGAAAGTATATAAAGTTCAATGATAATGATTCAGATTAGCAATTTAATACGGCAATAACATCGTCTATGCATAATTTCATGCTGACCGAGAGCGTTTTACTCTTTTATTTTATTTTTTAAACCTTGGATTCTCGCAGAATTATATTCGAGTTTACATCTTGCCAATGCGGAAGTAGCAGCATAACGCGAAGCAATTATCAAATCGTTTTCTATTTATCTTTCACCTAACACTTAACGAGAATATTTTTTAGTTTTTTTTTTCTGGAATGAACGTAATTTACTGATAGTGGATAAAATGTTTTCGAAACTTGCTCATTACGTTGATATTTTATATTAATTTTCAACTTCATGTCGCATCCAAATTTGAATAAATCATTTTAAACCCATAGATAATTGTTACGTGTATGTCTTTTCTTGATTATAGGTCAGCTCTTCAATCTCTTCATAAAGTCAGTTCGAAAGCACGCGAGGAAAACTACTTCCAAGGAGGTTTGACCCACTCTTGGGTCAACTACTATGAAGAAAGAATCGAATCGGATAGATCCTGTCTCAATGAGTGGCACGCAATGGATAACTTGGAGTCTCGGCGGCCGCCATCCCCCGACTCGGTACGCACCAAGCCTCGGGAGCGTGATGAAACCGAAAAGGTCATCCGTTCGACCCTCAAAGAGATCATGATGTCTGTGGATCTGGACGAGGTTACGAGCAAATACATAAGGAGCCGACTGGAAGAGGATCTGGATATGGATTTGGGCGAGTATAAGTCGTTCATTGACCAGGAGATGCTGATCATTTTAGGACAGATGGACGCCCCGACTGAAATCTTCGAGCACGTTTATTTGGGTTCGGAGTGGAATGCATCAAACTATGAGGAATTACAAAGAAATGGGTAACTATCACTTCTATTACTTCCAAGATTCACTCATTCACTTCTTTAACTCAACGTAGTGTCATGGTCTCTTATTTTTTCAATTTTTATTTCTAGGGTGGGTCATATTTTGAACGTAACAAAAGAAATTGATAATTTCTTCCCGGGAACATTCGACTACCTAAATATTCGAGTATATGACGATGAAAAAACCGATTTACTAAAACATTGGGATGACACCTTTAAGTACATTTCGAAAGCAAGAAAGGAAGGCTCTAAGGTATTGGTCCACTGCAAAATGGGTGTCAGCCGTTCCGCGTCCGTTGTGATCGCTTACGCCATGAAAGCCTACGACTGGGACTTCAAGACGGCGATGCAACACGTCAAAGACAAGCGCAGCTGCATAAAACCCAACACCAGTTTCGTCTCGCAATTGGAAACTTATCAAGGTATTTTGGACGCCATGAAAAACAAGGAGAAACTACAACGCTCCAAATCCGAGACTAACCTCAAATCACCGGGTATGGTAGCAAAAAGCGAAAGAGTTTTAGTCGGAAGTGAGCCCACACCTATAGTACAAACTTTGATGAATAGTCATAAGTTACAAACTACAATGTCAGGTTCGGATCTACGTCATTTAGGAGTTCGCCCAAAGTCTTGGTCACCGGGCGCGACTTCTTCTGAGGCAGTTCCCTTAGGTCAATCAAAATCACCCCCAATCTTTCTGTCATTAGATAATTTGCATCAGAGGAATATTACAAGAGAGTCTCTGAAGACATTGAAAGAAAAACAAGCGAAAACATCCCAGAAAGATGTCTCGTTGACGCGAAATATGTTGATGCCTTGTGATAACGGAGAATCCTACAGTGTATCTCCAAATCAAATCATGCACTTGCCCGGGCAAAAAGATTCGGGGCAAGTAACTTCTGTGAAGGAAAGAGTTAGTGAATTGGAGTCGCAGCAAGAGAAAAAAACTGAAAAGAAAAAACTAGTCTTAAATCTCTCGTCACAGTTCGACAACGCGAACGACATAGAACAACAAACTGAAAGTGAAAATGTTCTTTCGTCTGCGCTATCGGAAGAAAGTGCTGTGGCTGCGCAGATGAAACAACCCCCTACTATGTTAAGGGCGGTTCTTGTGAAAAAGGAAATTTGGGACCCCGGAGAACGTGAAACAAACAAAGTGTCCTATTGTAATGGTACAACTAATAATGCCTGTGATTTTCAAAGTAGTGTTAGTGAAGAACAGACTGTTTGGACTTCATCAGCTGTTCTTAAAACTGAACGAGATAATACTGTATCTAATACAGGTAGTAGCTTCTCATGTAATGTAATTAATGACAAAGTGACATCTGATGAAGATAGCAAAAATAATATAGTTCCTGAAGTGCAGTCACAGACATTAACCGCCGTTCGTAAAGATGGTGATCCATTTTCCAACCAGTTGGATAAAGTGTTCGACAGAGAAGAAAGAAGACACCATCGAATATCCGCGGCGCCAGTTTTACCTCCGAGCGTCACCGAGTTATCTAACGAAGAAATGGCGAGAGATAGTCCATCACGACAAAATTCATGGAGTTCCTATGACAGCGCGGTTGTTCTCGGATATCAAGGAGAAACGAGAGAAACCCCGTCGCGACACAGTTCTTGGGGTTCGGGTGATACACGCACACTACCATCACGAAATAGTTCGTGGGGCTCGTATGACATGCGACCAGGTGCATCCGCTTATTACATAAACGAAAAAGGCGAGAAAGTATTGCACCCAATCTGCATTGATCTCTTAGATTCTAGTTCTAGTGGAATGTTTCAATATGACAAGGAAGACATACCATGGTATTTGGGCACGGTAAAAAGAACCAAACAAAAATTAGAAGAAAATTCATGCAAGAAACCCGAAAGTGATAAAATCAGTGATAGCAATGATAAATCGTCCAAAGAAGAAGAATCGCAGTTGCCAAATACGACATTGCCACAAAGCGAATTAGTAGAAGCCGTAAATACTACCTTGATTCAGAGTAAACAAGCCGCAGACGTTGAAAACCAAATAGTTGATGTAAATAATAAAAATTTAAATAGCTCAAGTGCCATATCTTCCGAAATCGACATTGTAAAGCATAGGAAAAAAACCACGTGTTCTTCACGCTTATCGGCTAGTGCCCCCGAAAGCTCCTCTATGGAATTAGTTTCTCATGAGTGCTCTCTATTCAGATCTGCCTCAAATGTGTCTAACATTGGTAAAATAGTCAAAGACTCTTCAAGTTCGAACATAATCAGCACGGCACAGTGTTCTTCCGTTAAGCAACACAAAACATATTTAGAAAATCTGTATAAAGACTCAAGAAATATACACCGAAGGTCGTTTTTACCGGACGATTTGGCTCATGATGAACAAAACACAAATATATCGGGCATTGTAAGGAATCGAAAGAAAGAGTTCGAAGCAAAAACGCACGGCGACTTAAACGACGACTTCAAACACAAAAACAAGGTTAATAGTTTACCTTCGTCACCTGTTAGTGTGCACGTGGAGAAAGAAAATAAAAAAGGCGATGTGAGTCCGACAAGCTCAGATCCTGGCGAGGACCTAAACCTGAAGAAACTTATTGGCAAATTCGAAGTGAGTGCGAAAGAAAAACGCGCCCTAGATACTCAGGTAACTTTGAGGCCAAAAGTCACTGCAAAGCTTTTCCACAAAAACGCGCGCCATTCTTGTTTCGAGGTTTCCGTTGAAAAGAACCACGCACCCATTATACATAATTATAATAAAAATGTTTCTATCGTAGATAAAAATGTAGAAAGTGATTACAAGAGGCCGCCGATTTCGCCAACGCCAAACGTCGTCGTTGCCACGGTCATAGCGAAAGCAGTCAAGAAACAACAGCAGTACGGCAAAAGTCACCCTTTGGCGAGGCTAAACATTAGACCACGACACAACAGCCCCGTGTACAATACAATGTAATGCTCAACTCATTTTGTAAGGCTGTGAATATTTCGTTCTGAAAAGGCAGATCACTTACGATACTGTTTACATCACCATCGCAAAAGTTACAGCTGGTGTGGACCTTTTTGGATTATAATTACAATATAAAAGAAATTTCAGTTTTTTTGAAACAGATTTTAACAAAATAAAAAATAGACTACAGTACATTATGCTCTTTATTAATTAATTTTTTCCTAAGGTACTAAAACATAGTTTCATCAAAATATAAAATTCATACAGAAATTAATGCATACTACTATTTTGTGGAAAACATTTTGGAGCAGGTCACAACACATGAAATAAGACAATTTAACAAGTAAGCAATTTAACAAGGTGAATCAATAAACTGATATATGTTTATATTGTAAAATTTGGAAAAATTCATTTCGTGTTTAAAACATAGTTTTCAACAATTTATAAACAACGGAGTTTGATAGTAATTACCCTGCCGGCGATGGTTTCTGTGTGTACTATAGTTATATCGCCGACCAGATGCAGTGACAATAAAATAAACGCTCACGTGAATACTGAAAAGCTCAAAATGAACTTTTTTTGATGACACATCTTTCTTTAAAAGTAGACATGTTTTTATTAGTTTTCTTCTTCAATGTTACGTGATGTTTGAAATTATTCCACAATTATTTAAATAATTAAGGAAAATTTAGACTCATAGACTCCCGGCTTCCACTCGGATACCTCGGGTTCGAATCGTGAACAACGTAAAAAAAAACAATTAAAAATAATAATAGTAATTATAAAAAATTACATGAGATTTGAACTTGTGGCATCCAAGCCGGGAGCCCATACAAGATGGCCAATTCTCTTGTCCATATTAACTTTTTAAAACGAGTCTTGAAAGTGAAAGTAAATTTTCTTCAAAATTTCAAACTTGGAGGACTAGCAAATGTACTGTGAATTTTGGTCGTATTTTGTCTTGGGAACATAGAATTAAATTCCTAGAGCTCAAATAAGCTAGCCAGGACACTCGGTGTTTGTATGGAAAAAAAAATGTCTGCAGACAGAAAGTTTGTAAGTTACTAAACACAGCCTAAAAGATGTAACTGATCCAACAATTTCTTGGAGTTTCGGTGATAAGGGGGGAAAGGAGATAGACCAGCATAGCTGAGGATTGGTTCACTTGGTACTCACTGCTACTCTGGTTGCTTGACAAATATTCGTTCAAACGTCAATCAGTTTAAGAAGTCAGAATATCTCCTTTCACTAAAATATTTGATGAATTTCTCAATTGAACACTCATTATAAGCAAGACTGTAACTTATAAAACAATTTATGCTTAAGCCATAGTAAGCCTCTGATTAGCGATTTCACTATAGTATACCATTAGATGTATTTCTATCAACTGACTGACAAGGTCTAAGCTGATGTGATCAGCACTGAGTATTTTTTGAAGACAAGACTAGCTACTCCTAATTGATTTGCATTACTGTCCCCCTACCCCTCGAGCCCACAATCATTTGCTGGATCAGTTTAGGTGCACTTAAATTTCAATTCCAACAAAAGCCTGTTTTTCGATAGCACGTAATTCACAATTGGATCAGTTCAGTTCAGATAAGTTACATTTTCAAAACTATCAATAGTGGCGACTGAGAAAAAGATAAACGCTTACAAAACTACACATTTTCTATCCCCCAATAAAACAAGAAGAACCTGCGGTATAGCTGTATTTTTTTTACCACTTTGAGGTCAGTATCTCACTTCGTCTCGTTAGCTACTTAGTTAAGTTACTTGTTACTTTTAACTTTTTGGTGAACTTAACTGAGACGATTTGCTTTATCTTCACTTAAAATGAGTTTGCTCTTGAAAAGACTCGGGAGGAGGAGGTTTTGTGAGATTGTCTTTCGAAGTTATGTCTGATTTGATTCAGATTTGATAACGTCGAATTCTTCCCAAACACAACAAAGTTTCACAAGAACGGGTATTTTTAATTTTCTTAGCCTAGTTGTCTTAGGCTGCGTTGTATAAAAGGTTTAAACCAGGATCAAATTTAAGCCTAAACTAGAATGTAACATACAAAATGCCGTACGTCATAATGTTTATCACATTCTAACTTAGGATTAAATTCAAACCTGGCTTAAATTTTTTATACAACGCAGCCTGAATCTAAACTCATTTGGTTTCAATACTAAACCAATTTCGTGGTAAAAGAAAAAACAGTTTATATTGCTTATGTACACACTTCGGACATTTCGGGGCGTTTCCATGGTTATACAATACGAGGACCAATAAAAAGTGGCTAGTCATTGCGTAGCCATGGCAACGCTCCGAAATGTCCGAAGACTGCTTACATGGCACAGGTAAAGAGACAGGTTCTTCTCAAGTTGCGAGATCTCTATGCACATGGTATAGATTTTAAACGATTCATATACTTTCATTGTTATTAGCTTTGCCATGCAGTTTATTATGTTTTTTTTTTAATAGAAGCAGTAAATTGTAAAGTAGCATTTAAACTGCATTTTTCTTTTTACTATTAAATCACTTCTAAAGACCGGTTTACACTACTCTACTTCTTGTACTGACATAATCAGAAAAAGTGACTACACTTTAAATTTTAGTTAAGTGACATTTTGACATTAATATTATTTTGACAAAACAAATACTGCAAACGCGATTGCAAGACGGAATCTGCGTGTGAGCAATTGCAATTGAATTAGCTGTTAATATTACTTATTACAATTCTTTGGAATCGAATGAGAAGGATGAGATTTTATAGGTTGACAAATAGAGGGCAAACAGAGCCAAAGTTAATGTTACACAACTGATTTTTTTTAATGGAAGTGTGTATTTCACTTCAGTGTGGTCGCTTTTTATGATACATATAAAATTTGGTTCAATTTCTTAAACAATTTAATTTATGTAAGTATAACAAAATTTAAATTAAATCGAAAACTATCGCCAAATCATATCTGTGCCTAAAAATTTCTTGTTACAAATATTTATTGTAAAAATGGAACTAAATCTTGTACAAGAAATAGGGGGGAGGGGGTCTCAAACGCCTTAGTTGTTTGTAGAATAAGTTAAATCACAAGCATTTTGTTCAGGTTACAGTTTGAACAATTAGTGTATTTTATAAAAGGAAAAAAATTAATTCTGTGTCTTCTGTATTATATTGAGAACGTTCTTCTTTTTTTAAAACATTAGCTTCTAAAATACAATTTCAAAACGATTCAAATTTTGTAAAATTTTATAATTGGCTTTTAGAACTCCCATTTCCACTTCTTTTTTTCATTTCTAACGACATTTATTTACAGTCACGAGGAAATAAAATTGGGCGTCAATATCATTCAAAAAATTTGATGGAACCGCAACAAATTAAAACTATTCTCTTATTGGGTGTGTTAGATTTGAATCAATTTGACAAACAGGTGTTGTACAGACAATCACTCAGTAGGTTTGCTTCAGCAGCAGTTTCTGAGTAGTTCGAAAACGTCAAAGTTAATTGCCCCCCGAAATAATAACCAGAGATCTTAGATTTTACGTAAGGTCATCCAAACCTTAACCATTGGATCAAAATTATTTTTACGGAATCTTATACTTATCCACACTCATTTAACATCTCGTAAAGGACTTATTTAAGGCAAGCTGCCTACCTCTGATATCAAAAACCTAAAACTGGCCGCTCTCTAGTAATTATGTGTACATCTTCGATGATTGCATACTTTTGGCAGATTCAAACTAGTCAGATGGAACAAAGCTTATGTCAAAAAGTAACACCAATTCGCACTGGTACAATCGTACGCAGCTTAAGTGATACAACTCGAGAATTCTGCGCAGGAGGTATATTTTAGTTGCGCGTGACTGTACATATAAAGCCATGAGATTTTATATACGAACAAAGGTGGTTTCACGAAAGGATTTGACTGAAAAATTTATCTGACGACAAACCAGCCATCATCAGTCGTTATTACATTGTTTATTTTTTTTTTTGTGAACTAACTTAGAAAAATGAAACTGATTGCTCATAGGGAAATTACTTCTCAAACCTTTTTGGTCACAAACTATGTTTTTCAAACACGAAAGATATGTGGTTTTTAAATTTTTTTTTAATAAAGTGATTGCATTAAACTGTGAAAAATTTATCAGTTTATAGCTTTTCACATAAACAAGAAAGTTATGTAAAGAGTTACATTTTTAAACCAATTTGATAAGAAACTGAATCTAACTCTAAAAGAATACAATCAGGACTTAATAACGTGTAAATAAATTCTCAGTAACGTTGAAAATTTAAAGCCGGTGCAGTAGTGACATCCAAAATAAAAAGTAGAAGGTTTCAATACGTGGCTGGCGCATTTTAAAGGCGTTTCAAAGTTTTGAAACCATTGTCATTAATAGCTGTAAAAAGATTCTAATCGAAACTACAATTTTCACGACGCTTTCTGTAAATGTTTCATCGAAAATAATCTGCTTATGTGCCTAATTATTTCAATGAATACCAGATTAGTGTAACAAAGATTAATCAAGGCTGATATTCCATCACCACTAATTCCTTAATAATAGCACCTGCAGTTAGGTATCTGTCGTTATGATATTGTAACATATAGTTTACTGTAGAACTGTATTGATAATATTCTCAAAAGTACTGTAGCGATGTGAAAATTAAAAATGGTTTTGGACAATTCCACTCTGACTCTGAGTTTAAACTGAATATTTCTAAGGAACAAAATCAAAACAGGAAAAGACACATGTAATTTAAAACAAGGTAAATGCACATCCCTACGGTAACTTTAAAAAGGCAAACTGCAAATAATAGTCACAGTTAAGTAGCTTTAGTTATAAATTATAACACAGTTTATAATAACTGTAGATTATGTCAAAGAAATTGACTGTAAGTAAAGCTTTGATTAATCAAGAGAAGAATTATAATCAAAAGGTCCATACAACATCTCCGAAACGAGATAACGATTAGATGTATATATAAGAAAAAGAATTAAAGACGTGTTGTACTATAAAAGTAACCTAGCTGTTCTACCAGGAAAAACAAGCATAGGTGAAACTGAAGTTTATTTTCTTTTTTTATACAAAATTAGAACCAGAACCATAATTAATACAAAGTATTTCTTCTCAGGGATTTTAGCAGCATAATTTAAACGATCACATACACCCATTGCTTTTATCATATAACATTGAAACGAAAGGCTGTTTATAAAAATTGAAAGAAAAGAGTCGGTCTAAATTTGATTTAACAACGCATGGTAGAACAGCTGTAGCATACTCTAATCACCACTTGAAAATATTGCGGTCAGCTCAAATTGAATATATTTAAAAAAATTGTATTGAAGCTATAAGATGTCTGCTTAAAATTGTATTTAAAATTTCTCGCAGTTGTCTGACGCAATTTCTCTCAAGCCTTTTTATCATCTCCTTCTGATTTTTGCTGGTTTTCTCTTACTGCCAAAAAAAAAAAAGAAATAAAGTGAATTTAACAGTGGACCACAAGAACAATAAAGAAAACACAACGTGCAGGGGAGAATTTATTTTTTAAGTAACATATCACATAGAGCACAATTTTCTAACATTGTAATTTGCTCGTTAATTCTAAGATGAGGTGCTAGAATTTTCTTTCATTTTAGACTTATTATCACGGACGATAGAGTAAAGAAAACTCAATTTAGACTTGGCTGTCAAGAAATCTAGTCTTGTGTGTATGCGTTAAGGGAAAAAAAACTTTTAAGTCTTTGCGGCGAGTTTCCTCTCTTTTTTTTACAGTGTTTTTAATAGTTCAATCAAAACCTCTTCACAGAGGCTCGCGTATGTTCAACATAACCAATATTAGTGCAACTGTACAAATAATTAAATTAAATTAACACGAAAGTTATGCCTAGCTTTTAAGTTCACGGAATTTATTTGTACATTTGCACCGCGCCTATTATTTACATAAGAGATCTTTTGATGAATAGAATTATGTTAATATGCTATCCTTCTTGCTTTTGTGTGCATATGTGTGATAGTTAAATAAAATTTTTGTACCATAGTGTGTAAAATATATAAAATAAGTTGTATGACATATTGAAAACAAAAAAAAGCTGTTTTAAATATAGACAAAAAAATATAAAATAAATTCGATTATTTATGAGAAGTCTATCTGGTATATTCTTTTACAACTTGATATTAGTACTTTGGATAATCCTGTGTCTTCTTCAACTGTCTCTCGCTTCTTACTTATCCTTCTGTCACGTTTAATCATCCTGTAGGGACAATCATCTAGAGCATATACAGCTCCTGGTAATTTATTTACTGAAGCAATGGTCTGCAATATATGACATGACATTTAGTGTTATGAAAGACGAAGCTAGTGAATAATTAGTTGATTTATCCGAATATGTACAGAATATTGTTTAAAATGAAGATTGTCTTCTGGTTTAAGGGAACCCCCTACAAAATAGAATGTAATTTTACTTACTCCGAAACCCTTCATGTCTATAAGTCTTATTAGGTTTGGCTCAGCACCTCCACAAATTGCGTAATCTTTCTCTATGAATTTTCCACAATAAAGCTGAAAATTCATACGAGCATAAAATACATTAATAAAACACTGTTTTTCATTCAAAACGAAACTTAATACTCCAGTCTTTGTCTGTCTACTACCACTTGTTTCAGTTGTAATGTGGCCAGACCCAAAACATTTAACATCTGAAGATGACAAACATTTTTGTCGAAACGTTAATGCTGTATAACAACCACTAAAAGCAATTACATTATTAATTCCTAATCAAATTATGCACATTATCAAGTTTTAAATAAAATAAAATAGCGTGTTGTTTCCACATTATAAACAAAATTGTTTCAAAATATAAAATCATAAATAAAACATAGAATAAACTTCGTCATAAAATAGCTAGGAGTTTGTCAAACACGAGTAAAATAATTATCATAACTATTATACAGGGTTACAACTAATTAAAGAGCCACTATGGGGATCCCGAAAATTATAAGAGATACAAAGATTGTTAAATTACAAAATTTAATCTAAATTACGGAATTTTGTGATCTTAATAAATAAACACAACATTCAAGATTTTCGAAATTGAGAGTTTCCTGAAGAAATGAATGAAGTTAGAAGGAATTTTCTTGCACATTTTTATAGACCCCAAAATAGCGCAACTATTTTATGATTTAACTGGCTTTGAATCTCTTATGAGATCCCATGGTGGCCCCCTTTACTTAATTCGTAAGACTGTATAAACAAATAAAGATGAAAACATTTATTAAAGAAATGTATGTGTACTGATATTCAAAAAGGCTTTTTCATTTCCAAGTATCATAAGTTAAGAACTTTGAAAGTCGTCCTTTTCTAGAGAAAACTAAGACCTTTTAATATTATTTTCTTTCTATTAATAACTATACAGTGTGTAATCAAATAAATTTCACTGTAATCACTATAAATATCAGTTATTAAGTTATAACTAATGAACGGAATTTGATGTTTTGTTCGGTTTATTTCGAACAAGGCGGCAGCGAGGGCGTCGCTGTAGCGTTATATGTTGCCGCTTCCTTCGTATTTAATCGAAAAAAATATCAAACTCCATTTCACATACATATAAGACAAAGATCAATAATAACTCTGGAAGAATCTACAAAAAAGGGGTAAGTTTCTCTACATTTTTCAAAAAACCAAATTTTTTTTAAGGTACAGAGTTCTGATAAGGCCGAAATACATGTATAAACTATTTCCTAACACTTTCTATACTGCCAGTTACACAATTTTAGTTAATTTTCGGAAAAATCTACGTTTGCATTTTACAAAAAAAAAACGTTTGAGGCGCACTGAAAGAGATTTAAATGCCCCAGGTGCAATGTGCAATAAATGATAGAACAGTAAACCCGTAGACGTAATACAATAAACGTCGAGGCAGGTTTATGACTTACGTACGGAGATTAGTAGTTAGTGATACGTAAGCCAGTGAACTCAAACTGGTGGCCCCCGAATGCGTTTCAATTATAAATCAATTATAAATATTTAGTAAGTTCTTGGGCGAAATTGAACGGAAAGAAAGAGTTTCATAGTTTTAATCAGGAAGGGAAGGAGAAAAATATAAATTTCCGGCACTTCAGCTGCTTTCGGATCGTGCATTGGCCCGCCATGCAATTTGAGTTTGAGACCACTGACGTAGGCAATAAACAAATAATGATGAAACATGTACTTAATATCGATTATCTCATGGTCGAAGATTACATACAGTGTTTTGTTTTAATGTTTTAAACGAAAATTGCTACAGTTTTATAAGCAGCAGTAACAATACATAAAAATTAATTCAGTAATCAACACGAGTGAATATTTAGAAGCTTTTTCCGCTATCGAATTGCTAACTGGTGACTTCGATTTGAGTGGCTGTGAATTTTGCTGGAGTTTTATTGTTTTACGATCGTGTTTACCAAAACCCCAGACACGCGTATAACCACAGATAATAGAACTAGACAGATGGCTCATCAAATGCTTTAAATTTGACGCTCCAATTTGGAGACAAACTCGGTGTTAGTTTGGAGACAGCGCACCAAATATGTGGTGTGGAAAACCGAAACCTGTAAATATAAGTAATACTTAAACAAACTCTATAACTAAGAGGTGTGATGCAAAGTTTAAAAGGAGAATTAACAGCATATTATAATCGTACGTCACATTATCGTGTCTTGGCCCCATTTTAAAAGTATTTCTCTGTTACTTCAAAGAGACATCTAGCGATAGGTGAGTCAATTAAGATTTGGAATTAGCAAATGGTTTGTGACAAATGTCCGATTTTCGAATTTGTGCATGCAAGTGACATCTATCGTGCATTTAGCAAACTATTTTTAGAGCGTCCATTCTTTCCTATCTCGTTGGCTATCTGGAGAGATCTATTATCTGTGGTATAACTCACGTACGAGCAGAGGTTCTTTTTTTAATTTTTAAGCTAGACTATTGATATTTGCCGAATTAATTCTCTTAGAATATTAATAAGTGAAACTTACTCGATTACACCCTGTATAGATAGACACTTACTTTACTATTGAAAGGATCTGGTGAAATATTTTGAAGTAATTTCCCTGTCCTGTAATCCCACAGCTGTAAAGGATTTTCATTCTGCCAAGCGCTGGTCAGCACCTTAACACATGAGGAAGTAACATTGTGCGATAATCGCCTTTTAAATTACCACCTACTTCTGTCCCCTCGTAATTCATGTCGATTCCATCGCCGGCGATGTGGACTCCTGATATATGTCTTATAGCAAAGGGTTGCCGCATATCCCAGAAGAAAACTACATTATCCCATCCGCCACTTATCATTTCAAACTGATTGCGAGGGTGAAAACGACAGGCGAATATTCTGGAAGTATGCCCATCTAGAAGTCCTGGACTAAAGCTAAAAGCAGCAACCAATTAAAAGAACGTCTCATTTAATAAAAGCAAATCACTACATTTCTTTTTTTTTCCTTATTCGGGAAATGTTATGTGTAGAATATTTTAATTGCTTAATATTAGTGCCATCTTTTAGTTATGTGAAAATTGAAAATTGTTAAGTAAATACGGACTTCTCCCGATGAAAAATGTTTGCCTGTGGGAATTCCATGTTTTTACTCTGCACAACTAATTGAAAATTGTGTAATAAATGAGGACTTCCCCGGTTGTAAAATGTACGTCGGTGGGGATTTTATCCTACACGGTCGTCATTCGTTACGTCGAGAAAGCGAGCAATTTACGGTGAGAACGGAAATTTTTCAGAATACGAAGAAAAACAACACTAATAATAAATATTTCCTATGTGTTATACCTTTTTTTTCTTTCCTTATTACTTGACGTCATGGCTTAAGGTTTGAAAGTAATGGTACGGAACAACAAACTTAATTATTTTTTAAATCTTTACCTGCCTGAGAATACACGTTCTTGATGCTGCGTTTCTTCGTCATATAAGTAGAGCTTAGAATCATCCCCGAATGTAATGAACTTTACCAGTTTTGGATGAAATGTTATGCCATACGTCTGCCTCCTCTCATTAATCGTGTACAAACATTGTCCAAAATCATGGTTCCAACATTTTACAAGACCATTAGCATCTAAAGAATAATATACCTACATGTACACATCGCCTTTTTAATAGGTTTACGCCGATTGATAATTTTAAGAATCTTATATCGCTATCTCCTTTGCAGTCGGAGGTCATGTTATATTCTTAACTCAGATTGATCCGATAGGAATATAATAAAAAGTAACGTTTGTACTGTAATATTAGTGTTTTCGACTCACTGCTGTAGTCAGAGCATTCTTGTTTTATAATTTCGTTTGATTACAAAAGATGCAGATATACTGAGAGTGCTCTAAAACGTGAATCAAAAGACGCTACAAGAATCGACAATAATTACAGCGGCGACATCTATTGGTGGAATGTAAGAAACGATTGCGAAACTAATAGGTATTAATAGGCATCCAGGTTTGTTCCAACAACAATTTTATACTTGTTCAAAACTGTCAAAAAAAAAGTTGCCCACCGAAATGATCGATTTTAACAGCGCCATCAAGTGTACAACTTTGATAAGTGCAAAGCTATTGGCCACGCCTTCCTGTACACACATAAAGCTAAAGGAAACGAACAAAAGACGGTCGATTTTACAGCGCAATTCAGTCGACTAAGAATAAATTAAAAAAGAAAAAACAATTTGAAAAGAATGATGACAAAACAAGAAAGCAAAATGATACAAACATTTCAAAAAAAAAAAATAATACTCTTACAATAAAAACAATATAAAAACAAAGGACAGTCGCCTTTATGACGATGAGGAACTAAAAAAATAACAGAATTCAAAAATATACGAAATTTAAATAATAATAAAACAAAAAACAATCGATTTTATAGCGCATTTCAGTTGATTAATAATAAATTTTAAAAAAAATTTAGAAAGAACGATGACAAAACAAAGAAAGAAAATAATACAAATTCAAAAGAGAAATACTATAATTAAAAAATATAATAAAAGTTCAAAAAATAAATAATGTAATTAAAAAATATATTAAAAAACAAAAGACTGTCGCCTTTACGATACAATTTAATACATTAATTATTTAAAGAAAAATGAAAAGAACGACGAGGAAGTAAAAGAAATAACAAAATTTAAAAAAATACGAAATATAAAATTTAAAAATAATAGTAAAAACAAATGACAATCGATTTTATTGCGCAATCCAGTTGATTAATAATAAATTTAAAAAGAAATGAAAAGGACGATGATAAAACAAAAAAGCAAAATAAAAATTCAAAAAATAAATAATATAATTAAAAAAATATATTAAAAAACAAAAGACTGTCGCCATTACGACACGATTTAATAGATTAATCACTTAAAAAAATTGAAAAGAACGATGAGGATCTAAAAGAAATAACAGAATTAAAAAAAATACGAAATATAAAATTTTAATAAATAATAAATAAATAATAAAAACAAAAGATAATCGGTTTTATAGCGCAGTTCAGTTGATTAATAATAAATTTAAAAAAAAAAACAATTTGAAAAGAACGATGAAAATCAAAGAAAGCAAAATAATAAAAAATAAATTAATTAAAAAACAAAAGACTGTCGCCTTTACGACACAATTTAATACATTAATCATTTAAAGAAAAATGAAAAGAACGATGAGGATCTAAAAGAAGTAACGGAATTAAAAAAAATACGAAATATAAAATTTTAATAATAATAAAAACAAAAGACACTCGATTTTATAGTGCAGTTCAGTTGATTACTACAGTCGGTCGATTGGAGGATCGTCGATCTTCTTTTGTTTTTGGATCATGTTATTTCCGTGTGATTCGTTTTGCAGTTCTTTTGTTTCTAATCTTTGTGTTTGTTTTTTTTTTAGTCAATTTTTTTTAAACAGACGTTTCGTGCAGTTTGTTTTAGTTTTGGTTTTTTTTTTAAATTTTATTATTTTCGGTTGGAGAATCGTCGATCTTCTGGCTTCACATTATTCACATATTGATTCATTTTGTTGTTCTTTTGATTTTTTCTTTCTATTTGTTTTCTTTTGCAGTTTTACTTAAACAGGCGTTTCATTCAGGTTGTTTTACTTTCGGTTGTTTTTTTAGTATTTTGTTTTCTTGTTTTGCGTCATTGTTTAATTTTTTTTGTTTCATTTAGAACACTTTTTTTCACTCAAAAACCGAAATGGAAAATATTCAACCGATTATTCTATTTTACTTCTTTATTCGTATTTCAATTTTATTTATTTTGTAATACATTTTTTACCACACAATTTATTTTTTATACCGTATTTATTTCATTTTTCATTCCTTCGTTCGTGTTTCACTTTTAACTTTTTGTTTCGTTTATCTTGAAAACATTTTTTATATATTTCTTCGTTTAGATTTTTTCTATATTCGTTTCTCTTAAACTTACTTCCCTTTTCTATTTTTTTTTCTTACTTAATTTTTATGTATTTCGAATGCTCTCAATTTTTTTTATTCAAAATTTTTACCTAATTATTCTTTTGTTTTCTGTATTCAGTTGTTTTGTTAGGTCTGTCTGAAACGTCATATCTTTTTTCATGTTTTCTTTTACTGTTTCGTTTCTAAATTATTTAGAATATTTTGTTTTCATGATTAGGTTTCGCTCATTTTTTAATTTCATTCTGTTTCGTTTGTACCACTTTTCACTTAAAAGCTGAAATCAAAAGCTCATTTATTCTGTTTTTGTTATATTTTGTATTTCTTTGATTTTTATTATCTTTGTGGTTTCTTCAGTTTTTTCGGGCCAGTTCGAAAATGCGTTTTTCATTTGTTCTATTTTAGTTCTTTGTTCGTATTTTATTTTATTTTTTTTTTTACCTGAGATATACTTACCTGCTGTTTGTATAATTTTCATTTGTTTTTTATTTCTTCGTTCGTGTTTATTTTTTTCTTTCGTTTGTTTTGAAAGCATATTTTATTTGTTTCTTCTTTTAAATTATCTTTGTTTTTGTTTGTTAAGCATTCAGATTTCGTTCTCTTCAAACGGTTTCTTTTCTATCTGATTTCACACTTCCTTTTTTGTGTATAGTTCGAATTACCTTCACGTTTTTCTTTTTTCTCATTTTTTTTTTGTAACATTAAAGTAATGCAAGCAGTACAAAGTATTGAAAATACTGTAAAGAATGGATACTGGTACTGGAATTTCTCTATTTTCAGTAAAGTACTTAATACTTTAAGTACTTCAAATAAGTACTGATACTGCATTCCAAATAAGAAATTCTGGATACTGGGTAGTATCAGTACTTTGTTGCGGTACTTGCAACGGCTCTGGAGCCCAATTCTTGAAACTACTCGACATATTAGGCGTTTACGAAAAGTGAGATAGAACGATTCCGTTTAATGCATGTAAAAGTGAGAAAATACACTAACCGGTACGTGCCGCTCCAATTTTCGTAAACGTCTATTGTCATATGCGAGATGACGTCAAAATGGCGCAATTCCTGAATATGTATTTTATATGGGAGTCTACGTCATTTTTATTATAATAATAAAAATAATTTAACATTGTTTTGTGTTCCGGACAATTTATCATAAGATTTTCACAAGTACTTTTAGGTTTTGAAATTGGCGCGGGTATTATATTATTTGGCCACGCCCCCACTCGCTGTTCTAATTCTCCCCTGACAGAACCAGGTGTTGCCAACTTAATAACTTAGTATGGTGATGAATTTAAATCATCCTCAGTCATAAAAAATCATACTGTAGATTTTAATGACGGAACTGTGTAAAGATTAAAGAAACCAAAAAATTGAATCTTGCATTTTCAATAGGTCTAAGCAAAATAACTTACACGTAGCGACTATAGTGTCGGCTGATGGATAGTCTTTCGATGTAGGTTTATGTTTAATACTTGTTACAGGCGTAGGATTGTTCTCAAGCTCATCATCTCTAAATGTTTGGATAAGTTCTGCGGTGTTTGCTTTATATTTTCTTATTGCAGCGTCAGTATAACCAGCAATTATGTAATTGAAGTCTTGGGAATATGCAATGCACAGCGATTCCCTATTCCCTTCACTAAAACTCTCATGATTAATTGAAGTGGCAAGAAAATTCTGTAAAATTTACATTACGGTAATCACGTTTGCGTTGCTGACTACTAAATCTTCAACTGCAGCAGCTCCAGAGAGTAACGAAGAAAGTCCTTTATCAATACCTTTTGCGTAGGAGTACGTGATTTTAAAGTCTCCTACGGCTCCTATGGGCCGATTGAATTTTGATTCATTCGGGTCTATCATAATTCGTGATCATTCAACCATTTTTTGCGAGTTTGAATTCGGCGCCTGTTTTATGTTGTGAATTTTTTAAATTCGGAGGATTTTCATCACGGCCATAATTTTGACAATAGGAGAAAAGCTTCAAGTGTTTTTTTGACACGTCCGTAATCTTATCACGTCGACTTTTATTTCTAATTTGATTGTTTTTAAAACTTCATCCGCTGTCATGGCGAGTCCAAAAGAACGCAAAAAAGAGGTAGATTGTGGTAGGTGTCACCTTATGTCTTAATATTTGTAGGATTTTACATAACTAATCGTCATTACCTCATAAAATAATCAGACATAAGTCTATTCGAGCACGAAAACGTAACACTCGATTTTAGAACAAAGGCCAACTGTCAAACTAGTCAAACCTAACCTCATTAATTATATACCACCACATTTGTGTTTATAAACACTGCTGCGATTTATACAAAACACTCTACTGGCTTTGTGATAATATACAAATCCGAGTTTAACTTCGTTTAATTTTTTCTTTTTTTTTTCGTAGAGATTAATTTACAGAACTCGAATATGAAGCGCGGTAAACCACAGCAAGCGATTTACAGACCTGGTAGTGGCCCTTTACGAAAGTCAGCACATGGCATAGATGAAACAGAATCAGACACCAACGTAATCCTCAGTTCCAGACAAAGCCAAGCAAAGTATGCGCCTAGTGAACGACAATCGAAGTTTAAAAGCGCTGGCTCTTCCCCTAGAGAAAATACGATGGTCGACGTTGCATCCACCAAATTAGGCGACATGTCAATTATGGATAACAAGCGGAAATCCAGGAAACCAGAGCAAACGTTCTACGTGGCAAGACCGTTGGTGCAAGCACGTGATTCGCATTCGCACTCTAACGATAACATAACATCGGATGAACAATTCAATAAAGGCAGTAGCAAAAACATAAACAAACAAGTTAACGGCAACGATAACTCGGAACCTTCACATATGAATGCGCCAAGATCGAAGCGTTATTCGAATAGGCGTAGGAGTGAAGCCTCCGATGGTCATGAAGAGTGGCGTACAGTTTCTAACCCGTCTGCCAGAAGCTTGAGGCAAGGTTCAGAACCACGTGCAATGTCCAATCAAAATTCTAACAGTTTTAACAGAGTGCGAGACACGCGAAGTGTTGAGCCGATTGTACTGCCAACATCAAGAACGTATGCGAGTGATAAAATTAATTCTAAGCCTCCTAGCGGAAGGCGACATAGTACAATTGGGGTGGAACCAGAGAAGAGACCAAAGAATTTAGACTCTCTACCACCTAGGTTTAAGAAAAAATTTTTAGAAGATAGTAAATTGGGAGGTAAGCATCTTTTCTTAAATTATTTTAGCAATTTATCTCTGATTATTACATTGTTGTTTTAAACAAAACAAGATGAGCATACTCTGGGCGTGTACTCAATGTATGTAATGCATCCCAATTGAAAGCATCAATGTTACATAACCTCAAGGAGTGCAATGACTTATTTTTCAGTTAAGCTAAGACATGAATTTCACATCAGTTATTTATTTTAAACTATGCCAAATTTGATTACTTTTTAATAGGAAAACAAAAATTAAAGAAATATAGAAGTTTTTCTGTTTGGTTTAGTTCTCTAATTCCGAATTTCTAATAAAAAAAATCTATATTAATAACATGATTCAATAAATTTCAGGTCTCGGGTGGCTTTGGAATATAATTGCGTGTCTTAGCTGAATCATACAGATTTTGCTGTCAACTTGACATTTGAGTTCTATTTATCAATGTCATACCTAATCCTTCTTAATTCAAATATTAAATTACTAGTTTAATTGAACTAATGGTTTTTACAATTGAACAGAGGATTTACATCGTTGAAGTTTATTTTCGTTTAGCGAAACAGCGGTGTAAATCAAATGCATCTGGTCTAAGTTAAGACATGGGTTTTTTTTTCCATAGCCGCCTGTCCCCTGAAATTTATTGAATCGTACGTTATAAAAAATTACAGTGTTGTTAAATTACCGGTAATTAATTTTTAATGTTACCATAATATTACCCCACTGCACATTTTTTATTAAATATACCTAATTGTTCAGAATTTTCAATTTTTTTTGGGGATTATTTCAAATTATTTCAAATTTTAAATTTTAAAGCATCCATTAGTCTAGTTTAAATTTAAAACAAAAAATGGCAATTGTAAAGATTTTTATTTATTTTGATTTTATGCATTCAGACATGACCCACATCACAAATAATAGAATAGATGGCTCATCAAATTTGACGCTCCAATTTGGAGACAAACTCGGTGTTAGTTTGCAGACAGCGCACCAAATATGTGGTGGCGCTACTATTACGATAGCAGAGTGGAAAACCGAAACCTGTAAATATAAGTAATATTTAAACAAACTCTATAACTAAGAGGTGTGATGCAACGTTTAAAAGGAGAATTAACAGCATATTATAATCGTAGGTCACATTATCGTGTCTTGGCCCCATTTTAAAAGTATTTCTCAGTTACTTCAAAGAGACATCTAGCGATAGGTGAGTCAATTGAGATTTGGAATTAGCAAATGGTTTGTGACAAATGTTCGATTTTCGAATTTGTGCATACAAGTGACATCTATCGTGCATTTAACAAACTATTTTTAGAGTGTCCATTCGTTCCTATCTCGTTGGCTATCTGGAGAGATCTATTGTCTATGCCCACATGATCTTAAAAGTTTTTTTTCATTCGAGTTGCATTACTCATATAATGTCACATTTTACAATTTTTTTTCTTTTTCAAACTAGAGCTGCCATCTAAAGTCTAGAGGATGCTTTACTAAAAAACACATTTTTATGTCTACATTTTATTTAAGAACAGCAGCCACTGTTTCCAGTTTTTGTTGCTCCCTTTAAAAAATACTCTTTGAAAGTAGTCTTTTATTTTTTTGTCATAAAAGAAAACGAAAAAGGATACAGCCCCCTCCCATCTGGCAACACTGGTAATATGAAATAAACTATAACAATGTAGGAAAACGCCTGAAAATTAACACTTTTATAAAACGTTACCGTTAATCTGTCATATAACAACGAGAGATTTTGATGGTAGCACAAAAAAGAAACTCCGGGCTCCAGAGCCTCTAAAAATCCCCCAAATTAATAGTTTTTCATTTTTAATCCCTCAGGTTGGCAACTTTGCTCTGCATACGAATGTGCAAAATATAAAGGCCGTTTTACATTGACAATTTATTCATGAATCAATTCGTCGCTTCACGAAGAAGTTGGACAAGTGTAATGCACCAACCTCAAATGAATTTCTTCGTCAATTTATTCACGAATTACAGTAAGTTCTATTTTTCGTCAATCTTTGCCTGGCGTACCAACAGTGGAAAACTAATGTTATGGTAACGTGCGTTCAAAAAAAAAACCGTTATCAAGAAGGCTCCGAACTTGCTTTTATTTTATGACGGCAGGTCGTAGCTTAGTACGTATGTTGAAACCTTGAATAACTACGTGCTACCAACAGCCTCAACTGTCAAAGATTTTCTTTACATCTTCGAGGTATTTGTAATAAAATAAATGTTTTATTTGATTAATTGTGTTTTATTATCTATTTTGTAGAAAATCGTAATTAAATGGATATAAAAAGTTAGGTTATGTTTATAATAATCGTATAGTTACGACGTGATTTTGCAAAATTTGCATTTGACAGAAACCTGCTTGATAACGGTTTTTATTGAACGCACTCTGTAACAGTATACATCACATGTAAATTCTTTCGCTATGTTGGTAATACCTACAAACGGCCATTATGATCAAAGAAATTCATCAATTTCTTCAGTAATGTAATGCGAAATGTGTTTGTGAATAAATTCATCAAATACTTCACTCAGAGTATCTTCATCTCGTGTTATTACATAAAGTTAAAAGAAGATGCATATACACTGAGTACAACCAGTGCAGGTGAATCGAAAATGCTATTAGTTAGTGTTGTGCGCAGTCTCTATTACCGACTATGTTTTGTACAATTGTGATTCGTTTAAAGCTGGATTTACATGGAGTGTAACTTCGGGCGTACTGTGCTCTCATTGGTCGCTACTCTTTACGAAACGAGCACTAACCAATGCAAGTATTGTACGTCCGACGTTTTGACGTGCTTAACGCTCCATGTGGATTTATAAAGTCCGCGGAGCGTTTAGAACGCGTCCATTCTAAAGTCCCTAGATAATAAAAGTATCGCCAATTCATTAAGTCACTGTAACGGCGCCAAGATGGCGGATTAAAATTTTGAAAAGTCAAAATGCCAAGTTATGCGGTCCGAAAGTGCTGTGGGCGTTCTGAAAAAGATTACATACAATTATTAAGTCCCTAGAAATGAGACTCGGAAAGTAACTTAGCTGTAGTTTAACTAAGAGGGAATTCATTATTTGACTATCAAAGTTGAAATGTAAATTACTTCGGTTTCCTTTAATGAAATGGCAACATTTGTAAACAGTTTTTAAATTTGCCGCCAATTTGGCGTAAAAATGGAGGCCAATTGGCGGTACTTTAATATCTAGGGACTTTAATCTTTTCTTTATCTAACTATAAAGAGTTCAAAACATTTAATATATTATTTAAAAAGTAGGTATTTCTGTTATACACAGGTTTATATTAATTTCACAGGCTGGCATTAGAGTTTTTGTCTGGGGTTTGGATTATTTTATAAGGATTTGAAACCACAGGACAAAATTGTAAAATAATTAATGTGGGCAATGTTTAATTTTATTCATTTAAGTTCTTAATATCTGAAGTTATTTTGTTTATGAGTAACCTTTACATGCCCATTTTTCTTTCTGCCAAAGGACATTTTTAAAAATATTTTTCGTATGAGCAGGGCCAATATCGCTCTTTAAATTCCAGCAGCTCCAGCAGCCATCATATTCACATTCCAACGACCTTGATATCGTTTTTCCATGCTTCCTGTGTCATTATGGAACCTTTCACTTTGTTCACTGCACCAAGATTTTCTGGGAAGTAATCCAAAGAATTTTTAGGCTCATAACCCAAATTCTGAAATTTTATAGCGTATCTTCCACAAGGGTTTCATAATGAGGTTACTGTGCTACCCAAAAAACCTTCAGTAACCGCTTTAAATTCCAGTCATGTTTTTTTCTCAATCTGCGACATGATTTTCGAATCAACTTGTGAATGAAGTGGAAGTAACAAGATTTTTTTGGCAGGTTTTCCAAAATTAAGAGATTTCTTATGCCCACGAAACCTTTTCTCCCAATTACTCGACGCAGGTATGGCAAATTTGATGTAAAAATCAATTCTTATCTGAGAGATAACTATGGAGAAACCACAATATAAATGATAAGGATTTTTTAAATAAATTCAGTGATAGTTCTTCGTCGTTTTTTAATTACGTAAAGATTGTATATGTAACAGAAATGGTCTGGATTGTTGATACAGTATGCACCGGACGAAGTTGATGCCATTTTAACAGTTTTGAAAAAAAAAAACAGTTGTTAATATTTGTATGATTTCATTTAAATATCAAAAATATGGCTAAAGCAGGGAGTATCGCCAGCGCCATCTATTGTCTTAGCTTGTTGTGACAGTTATTTAATAAGAACACATAAATATTAAATTAAAGTGGTAAAAAAATTCATGTGTTCATAATTTTTATACAAATTATTTTTTTTTCTAAAACTATGTTTTAGAAAAGAACTACATAGAGATTTGTTAATGGTACGGCCAGTTTCTGACTTGCAATTATGTATGTATAGCAAAATCGTAGTAGTATCGCTGCCTCTTAAGCTACCACACACTAGATGGCCAGTGCGGACACTAGCGTGTCATCACAAACTTGCAAAATTTGGCTCCAAGTCGGCTGGATTACAATGGAGCCTCCGAGCATCCTCTGTATAGCTATTTCGGGGGCAATTGGGGCCTTATCAGCAGAAGAGTAGCTCGAGAACTCCATCGCAATCCCGACGACCAACGAGACTTATGCAAAGATAGCGCGTAATTGCAAAGTGAAGCTCCTTTTTAAAACAGCCATAAAAATTCAAACCCCAGATTCATGGCCTGTGATTTTTAATTTCGATTTTCCTTTCTCTCCTCTAAAAATAACATTTCTTCAAAAAAAATCTATTCTAAAAAAATGTATCCCTAAATTGAAGGGGAAAAATCCTTAAGTTGGCAACACTGTCAATGAGGTACTCACACAGAAACTAATATCAAGGTAATGAAATGCCTGCTGTCTAAACACAAGTTAAACAAATTTTTAATCGCCAGTTGCACCAAGTCGAGCTTAAATTTAAGAGGTGTTTATGTGTGACATTTGAGGTTAGGCAACGAGTGTGAGTCATATCCTAAGTGATGCTTAAAGCTAAGCAGAGCTAAGTACTTGGTGCGACTGGCCATAATACAACTAAAGAAACGAGTTTTCGGAAAATATGAATGAAATAAATTAAAATTGAAAAGTGTAACATATTTTTCAGGGCGTAATAGCTAATTATTAAAAGCAATAGATCTATTATAATTGTATTAGCGTTGGCAACACTGGTTACACTCAGTTTTTTTTATACCATTATCAACATAGAGTTGGTATTCTTGAAAAGCACCAGAGCACTATTCAAAAAGCACTAAGAAATGCACTGTGCGTAAGAGGCAAAAAATTCGCACTGACCAAGTACCAAAAGCACTAAATTGATAACCCTGCTTCAAACATATCTTATTTAAAAAAAAATCCAAATCATGCTTTCACTCTTTGGCATTTTTTCTTTTTTTAGTTTCTGATAACAAAATAGTCAACAATAATCAAATGTCTAAACGAAAACCATTTTAAAGTAGCAAGTATTTGTTTATTTTATCTACTACTTACATTTTTCCTAAATAATAAAAAGTAAGCCTTAAGATTAGATGTTATTGACAGTTTTTATTTCATATTTCATTAGTTAAGTGGCAATTCGCAAATTTACAACTCATCATTTGGAAAAATTACAGCGTTTTTCATTATGTTGGCATCAGAGGTCACATTCAGAAATTACCGGTAACAAATGAACGTTACCAGTAACCTTGGAAATTTACTAACACTAAAAAGTAACACTTATTTCCTAGGTTGCAACAATCATATTACAAACTGAATATGTTAGTGATTTTTTCTGCACAGAAAATATGTATACACCCAAAATTGCAAAGGAAAGTTTTCTAGTTTCTGAGAAAAAGACACAAGTGTAAATTTGTAGCAGGGTTGCCAAGTTTGTGAAACGAAAAGCCGCCAAGTTTAAAAAAAAATCGCCTGTTATGCTTACGGAAACATTTTCTCTGAAGCAAACGAGCATTTCAGTTAATTTGATTTTATGGAACTTTAATTAACACAGATTTGCAAGTGAGCTCAGCTAAGACTGTACAGGGTGCTTAAGGAGAAAGCTTTAATATTTTAGGAAGTTGGTCCATTTTGAGTGAAAAGCCACGATACAAGGTGCAGCTGTGCAGCATTCATGAAAGACGTTAAAGAAAGGCAAATGCTATTGATTATTGCAATATTGCATTTATTGATTATTATTTAAATGATATAAAATACACAAATAAGTTGTATTCGTTCAATGTTGGTGTTCACAATACGTTCATTTGCTTGTTAAGAAGTAATATCTCATGCAATTTATTAAAAACATTACTTATAAAATCTGTAGGTCAACAAAGCACTTGTGAAACCTTGCTAGAAGCGTTTGCTACAACTGTCACATGTTACATTTAGACATTCAGAGGAGGTTCAATGCGTTCGCTTTGAATATTTACGCTTCAGTTTCAAACGGGTGTATCTCCGTAATCTTTGAGAATTGAGCACATGTTTGTATGAATTTTTTTACTCAAAATGGTCCATATAATCATCTTCTAAATTATTAAATTTTTCTCCCGAGACACCCTGTATAAATTAAATTTTATTGAGACAAACAGGGTTACGAAAGAATTTTATATTTTGCGATCATGTCGGAAAGTAATATAATCAAAAGGTTTACTGAGATTGCACAACGTTATATCTTGTCGGGATTGCAGCTTCTTATCAGTTGCTAATGAGGCACTACAATGGTGCAACCTAGCAATGGCTAGGTTGCAAACCCGATTAGAATGACCCCCTTAGGCCGGTACTTTCATCACTGATTAACTTTAACCTTTGGTTTTTTCCCATGCCTACAATTGTAAAGACAATTGTTTCTATGGAATAAACCAAAGATTAAAGTTAATCGGTGATGAAAATACTGGCCCTTAGTTCATAACTAAACCATAAAAAAACCTGAATCTTACTTGAAAGTGTTAAGAAAAATATAACAATAATTATATTGCGATATCAATCTTTATTTTCTTTTTTTTTTCTTTAAGGAAATTATGTAAGAAATGAGGAGCAGTGGGATGGAAGTAGCATAACTTTTCAGGGTTCACATGGGCATCATAACTACACATCAAAACAAAATAATCAGAATTACTCCACACTGCCAAGTGGCATTCACCACCACCACATTCAGAACCAACACATGCATCATAATAATCTAAATTACTACACATTACCAGGCAACCGACCTAGAGGTAGAGGTCGCCTGCAACAAGACTATGATAGCAAAATTGGCATGTATCGTTCGATTACCCCGGAGAAAATGTTCATGATGAATCAGTTCGACTCTCGACTGCCCACATCACCGTCTTTCACCGGACAAGCACATAGCACAGAGAACCTGCAAAGAGTAGATAGTAGATCCCAAACACCTGTTCATATGTATAGCACAGGTGATGATTATAAATATAAAGAAGATGGTAGAAGAAGTGTAGATAGATTTAATCATGATAGATCACGTGGCAATAAATGTAGTAATGAAGATAGGAATAGTAATTTTAGCGAAATTAAGTGTAGAAATGATAATAGACTAAATAGGAATACTAGAGATAGAAATTCTAATCAAAGTGATGCCTCCAAAAATTTACAAGAAAAATGTGATGATACTGTCAAACAGAAGACCCCTGGGAAATTTAGGGATAGTCTTGAAGCGCAGTTATCTCCTGTTTCACCACCAACTCCACCAGAGAAAGAGACTAGGCCCATAGTTCCTATTAATAATACAATTTTGGTAAGTTTTATTTATTCTATAAACTGCACATTTTATAATTACCTAAAAAAATCTCAATGTAGTTTTATGCAAAAGAGAAAAATAACAAGTTATTTTTGAATTGGAAAAAATGTGACTGTAACAAAATACAAGTGCAATTTATTAGATAAATATTTTTCATGCAATTCAGTTCTCAACGTGAAAACGTCAATTAACACGAATTTATTATTAATTATATGAATTAGGACTGGAGTGAAGAGGTAGAATTAAATGACAAATTAGAAGCTGAAGTGTTAAGTGATGCTCTGACCAGGTCTTCTTCAATCGCAAGCTTAATGGAAACTAGTATAAAATCTGTACCACCTTCGACTGTTGCTAAAAAATCTAAGAAAAGGTAAGTCGTTCGAATTATTATCCAAACGTAATTACATTTTTTTTACATATTTTAGGAAAAGCAGAAATAGTCGGAAGAGGTAAGCTTCTCAATCATATTAGTTTTATGCAATGTTCTTTTTAAATTTCATTAAGAATATGACGTTCATGTTAAGCATACTTTAGCCTACAGTAAGGAAAAGGCTACTTAATATTCTTGTTTACTATTCATTTACATAAATTTTTGCAATAGCACGTAGAGAAATAAAATATTGAAGTTTTAATTTTTTCCTCAATATGATTCTTAATAATCTCTTAAATATTTTTGTTGTGTAATTATCAATATTGAATTTGATTTCCAGAAGCGGAAGCAGGCATAGAGATAGAAGTACTGACACTCAAAGCTCAGTTATCCCACAGCATTCACAACAACAACCAAGATACCAAAATAGAGAAGATCAGCCCAAAAATCGCGAACAAAATCGCACTCATCAAAATTCAGGCAGCAGCTTAGACTCGAGAGATAATTTTAAAATGCCAGATTCAAGAAGGCAAGGAGAGAAACGTGACCGCAGTTTCGACAGAAGAAATAAGTCTTCGAGAAACACGAGCAGAGAGTCTAGCTTCGATAGAGCCCGAAGAAGTTCTTGCAGCGAGCACGAGAACTGGAGGGATGAGATCCGCAGCAGACAAAATTCTGAAAGGGAAACGAGCAAGGAGTGTGAGGTTAAAGAAGTTAAGAAAGGGGGAATAATCGTCTTGCCGCAGTCGGTTCAAGAGCAATCTAAAACCGGGACGAACGAAAGACCTAAATATCCGGATATACACAGGAAAGCTTTAAGCTCGGGCCAAAAAAGTCTATACGACCCAAATAATCCAAATAAACCAATTATAGTTAAGCCTCACTCTTCAAGTTCAAGAGTGTCTGTTCCTGGATTTTCTGATAATACGGAGACACCTCCACCACAATTGTACACGACGGATCAGTTTGGTAATGTTAGACCTGCTTGGTACGATGAACACTCCGACAAATGGAAACAGTGTCATTACCCAGATTTACTTCGAGATATAATCAGAGCAGATAAGGAGCTGCAATATATAATATCATCTGGGCATATTTTACTGAATTGGGGAAGCGTAGCAACTTATCGAAATTTCCTTATGCAAAGCTTGGAATACTTGTTGTGCAAAGATATGAAATTCTGCCAGTCTGAGAACATCGAGCAACATTTCTGGAAGATCCTGTTTTACAACATAATAGAAATGATGCGTAAGGCTATTGTAAACGATCCTGCCAATCGAGAGCAGTATAAGGGTTTCGTCTTGTTTTTAATCGATGAGGGCACTAAGTATTTTGAACTTCTCCTGGAAAGAATGGAGGAAACCCATAAGTTTAAGATAAGCGATTATTTGGGTAACCAAACCCCAGAGAAGGGAAAATACGTTGGTTTGGCTTTGATATCGGCACAAAAGATATTTTTATTTTTGGGTGATTTACTTAGATATCGGGAACAGGTTAATGAAACCTCCAATTATGGGAAATGTAGGCAGTAAGTATTGTAAATTACACAAAATGTTAAAGCACCATCAAAAGAGATTAATAAATTAAATGTTATATGTATTCATAAAAAAAATATACAATTAGCCATTAACATTTGTTGGTTGTTTAAATAATTATTTTCGATTTGTTGCAGATGGTACATTAAGGCTCATGAAATTAACCCCAAAAATGGTAGACCTTACAACCAACTAGCATTATTGGCAGTATATGCGGTAAGTTTTTACATCGACTGATTTATATATGATTGTGAGTGTTTTATTTACAGAGAAGGAAATTAGATGCTGTGTACTATTATATGAGAAGTTTAATGTCTTCAAATCCAGTGCAGTCTGCCCGGGAAAGTTTGATTTCACTCTTTGATGAGAATAGGAAAAAGGTAATTCGAAATTTATTTATCATTAAAAATTGCGAAAGAAATAGTTTGAGATCAGTAATACCACAGATAATACAACTAGACAGATGTCTTATCAAATGCTTTAAATTTGGCGCCCTAATTTGGAGACAAACTTGGTGTGGAGACTGTTCACCAAAAATGTGGTGGCGCTACCGTTACGGTAGCAGAATGGAAAATCGAAACCTGTAAATAAGGTGGATTGCAAAGTTTAAAAGGAGAATTAACAGCATATTATAACCGTACATCACATTATTATGTCTTGGCCCCACTTTAAACTTATTTAGGAATTAGCAAATGGTTTATTATAAATTTACAGTTTTCGGATTTGTGCACACAAGTGTCATCTATTGAGTATTTAACAAACTAGCGTCTATGCGTTACTATCTCGGCTATCCGGAGAGATCTATTATCTGTGGTAATCTTAATATAAGAAAACTGACTGTGGTTGCTAATTATAATCCATTAGTAAACAATATTGAGATTATTATGATGATTAACATTGCAGTGCCAATGTAGTGGAATTAGAAACTAATCCAATATTATAGTTTATTTCTATACTAGTAGGAGTAACAATTGTCGGCGTGTTGTAGGTAGTTTGACTCTGTAATACTAAATCAGAAATTAATTTGGCTTGCTTAGGAGGTTTCCAAATTTTTAAAATAATTAGTTTTAGCCACAGATTTGCTTACAAGTTTAAAACTAACTGAAATTAATAAATGAAGTTATTCTTGGCCGGTATTATTAATAACTTGAAAAAAAAAACTCTTGAAACAGCAGCCAATTTGTTTTAATTTTTTCTTTTTTTGTTACATTAACGTTTTCAGCACATTTTTGTGCCGTCTTCAGATGTTGTAACTACAAGATAACAAGAACAAATTACACAAAGTAACAATTTGTGAAAGATAACTTACAATGCGAGTCAAAACTTATGTGCGTAATTTGGCCACTGGCGAACGTTGACTGGGATTAAACAGCGTTAAATTATTTCAACTTGTCCAAAGTCCGCGGTCCCCAGTATGGCCAATACTATAATTTATCAATAACAGCTAAATATCTACTAACGGCCACAAACCGGATTTTGAAAATGTGAACATTCTCCATAAAGAATCCCACCAGTTTAAACGTAATGTTTTGGAAATGATTTATATAACTAAAAATAAAAACACTGTAAACCATAGATCTGATTGCAATTTCCTCAGTAGTAGATATTTAGCTGTTATTGATAAATTATAGTATTGGCCATACTGGGGACCGCGGACTTTGGACAAGTTGAAATAATTTAACGCTGTTTAATCCCAGTCAACGTTCGCCAGTGGCCAAATTAGGCACATAAGTTTTGACTCGCATTGTAAGTTATCTTTCACAAATTGTTACTTTGTGTAATTCGTTCTTGTTATCTTGTAGTTACAACATCTGAAGACGGCACAAAAATGTGCTGAAAACGTTAATGTAACAAAAAAAGAAAAAATTAAAACAAATTGGCTGCTGTTTCAAGAGTTTTTTTTTCAAGTTACTAACTGAAATTGTCACATGAATTATGAAAGATGTTAATTTTTAGGTTTCAATTAATGGCTTGTGTAAAACCGGCTTGTGTCAAACAGCCAATAACTTTATGAATTGTTGGCGGGCAAAATTCAAACTACTCCTCCTAGTTTAAAAAAAAAACTGTAATGAAAATCACTTGCATAAAAATGAACTCTCAAAGTTTTTGTGTCGCTAATTACTAAAACATTTAATAAAAAAATTCTTATATTCTCTTTTAATTTTTTTAAAAATCTTTATACACTCTTGTTAACTAATTTCTGTGAAGCATCAGTTTGATAATGAACAAGACAAAAGATAAACACTAAATGGTGTTTATGAAAAACTGAACGGATTATATGATCAGAACTGCTCTATCACGTGACAGAGTAAATTGGGATCACTATACGATCAACCAATTTCCGAACAATCAGTGATCTGAGTGACTCTACTTCAATAGCAGAGTCACGAGATCACTGATCCAGTTGGTGATCGGTTGTGCTCCGTTCACATTTACGAACGCAATTTATCTGCACCGATCAGTTTTTCGTAAGCGTTAGTTATAAATTACCTGATCCGATCAGTTTTTCGTAAACGCCATTTGTGTTAAGTATGACATGACCAAGGCTGCAATAAGGGGGATAGGTTCACTGGCTAATGCAGTCTTTGCCTTTGCCATGTTTACTCTAATATATTCCTCCTTTGCCTTTGCCATGTTTACTCTAACATATTTCTCCTTTGCATTTATCCATTATGTAAATGGTTATACACTTTGTACACAGAATATGTTTTTTTTCTTTATTAAATAGTTCTTTTTCTGTATTAAAAATGGAGAAGTATACTACTTTCTTAAGAAAAAAAAATAAAGTTAAAGCGAGTGACATCATTTCTCCTATTCGGCAAAATATTACTGACGATTTACAAATCCCACTTTCATTATATTGCAAATACACAACAAACAGTGTAAAACACGTGTCAAATTGAATGAATGTTAACTTTACGTAGCTGCGTAACGGAGTAACCGCTTTTAGCTATGCGAAGAAATGACGTCACAAGTAAGTCGTTCCTGCTTAAAACATGACAACTTTAAAAGCTTTTTCTCCGTTATTTATGGATGAATTAAGAAAAAAATGTAAACACTAATATTTTACTATTGTTTAAGAAAATATGATGATGAGTGAATGAGTAAACTTTTCCATTTAGACCAGTGAGAAAAGCAATACTTATTGGACAACCACTGCATGTTCAGTGAATTTTATTTTCAAATTCAGCTGATTTTTAATATTATGATTTGTTTTTAAATATTTCTTGTACAAGATTTGGTTCAATTTTTCAAACAATTTAATTTGTGTAGTAAATAGCATCAACATTTGATTTGAATTAAAAAGTATTTGGAAAAATAGAACATATTTATTTCGAGGTCATATCTACAGATCAAAAATGTTTTAGATTTATAATGTAGAAATCAAATCTTGTACAAGGAATAGGAAAGTCTAAACCAGCCTTTAGACATAAATTTATTTATTAAAAAAAATTCTTCCATTTTTTATAGGAAAGGCGCATATCTACTCATTTTGAAAATTGTATTAAATTTTATCAATTTCTAGTTACACACTCCATTAATCTACAGTAAATTGACAGAAACATACAAAATAAGAATTAAAGCAGAAGAAAAACTAATCAAAAATAAAATACGTCAATACAAATGTGTTAGTAGCAAGTGAATACATATTTTAATTAAAATCATCATTACTATTTTTATTTATGTGAGTGTATCATTGCATAACATTTTTGATTAACATAGCATAATGGGTGGTATCCATAACACGTAGTACTTCAAGCACTTAAAGAATGTGCACGAAAAAAATTGGTCGACTATAATTACAGTTAACTGTTTTAATATAATAAGTTCGATGGTGGCGCCATCTACAATTTTTTACCATTGAACACGGCTACTAAGTTTATTTGTTTCCATAGCAACTAGTTCATGTACAAACAATATGGCATCCCAATAATACGAAATGTGGAGAAAAATTTTGCACGAGCACAACGAAACTCCACAAGCGTCACATAAAGATATCGCAAAAATCCTGGGAATTTCGAAATCTAAAAAATTTCAGCGATCGTTTATCGATTGATCAAAAGCAAGGATCTGGTCGGAAAAGTAGTCCTGTGTGCAAAAACAAGGAAAAGTCAGTTGTGGCCCTTTTCAAACGAAATCCGAACTTGTCGGTAAGAGATGTCGCTAAAAAAGTTGGCATGTCATCTTCATATATCCAAAAAGTGAAGAAACGGAATAATTTGAAAACTTTTAAAATGTCTGTTGCTTCAAACCGGGACGATCGTCAGAATAAAATTGCTAGAACACGTGCTCGAAAGCTTTATGAAATAATGTTACTGAATTTTAACTGTGTACTCAGGACGATGAAACATACGTAAAAGCCGACTTTAAACAGTTACCGGGACAAGAATATTTTACAGCAAAAAATCCAAACGTCATTTCTGAAAAGTTTAAAATGAAAAAACTGTCAAAATTTCCAAAAAATATTTGATTTGGCAAGCGATTTGTTCTTGTGGTCAGCGGAGTAAAATTCTCGTTATGACCGGAACAATCAATCAAGATATTTACGTAGCGGAATGCTTAAATAAACGATTGTTGCCGATGATAAGAAATCATACAGCTTCAGTTCTCTTTTGGCCACATTTGGCGACAGCTCATTACAGCAAGAAAGCAATAGATTGGTGTACCGAAAAAGGAGTCACTCTTGTGCCGCGAGAACAAAATCCACTTAATTGTCCCGAACTGCGACCTGAAAGGTATTGGGCAAACCTTAAGCGCATTCTAAAGAAAACCAAAGCCGTTGCTAACAACGAGAAAGATTTTAAGATCAAGTCCCAAAATGCAGCAAAATCAGTATCCAATGAATCTGTGCAGACATTAATGGAAGGTGTTAAACGTAAAGTTCGACAGTTCGCTTATGGGAAAAATTAAATCTATTCTCTTGATAAATTACCCTTTCAATATGTATAAGGTCAACAATATTGTGTTTACATTTACTTTTTAAAGAACAATAAATTTTATAATGAATAAAATTCCGACCAATTTTTTTCGTGCACACAATTCAATTTACTTACTACATGTGTACATCTGTGTGTACTTAATACTATCCACATGTAGTAGATACTAAAATGTTGTACAACCGGAATAATAAGTCGTGACATAACCTTTACAGATACATTTATCGTTGTCATTGAACTTGTGGTTTCTAAGCAAAAATTAATTTGCGACATCAGGGATCGACTTTTAAATAATAAGATTTCGATGCATTCGTTGTTATAGTTAATAAGGAGATGGGTATGATATTCTGTAAGGGTTCTATAAGCGTCATGATTTATTATTGTAACTATACAATCTACTTCATTTCGGCTGCCGCATAGTATCTACTTCAGCCTAAGTGAAGACGCTATTTAGTAAACTTCTCCGACACGCGGTAAGACTTATTATAAAACATTATGGCTGCTTTTATGAATATGCGTATCCGGAAAGCGCATACAGAAAGGAGAATATAAACCGATAATGTACAGGTTGATTCTCGAATAAACCCCAAAAGAGCCTATGAAAGGAATTAAATCATAGGTTATGAGAAAAATGTTAAAAAAATTCTTTGGGAAAATTTATAATTAATTTAAAAATAATCTCAAAAAGCACGTTACACCAATGCGTATGGAGTTCGTCGCAATCGTAAGATTCATGACATCGTGTTTTCGTACGTTTTATTGCGTTTATTACCCAGAGCAATAAAACTATAAAAGTTAACGGTGAAACTTATTTAATAGAAGGAACGCCGCTCTAATGACCTGCCTCAAACGTTTAAATCCATCCGAGCATTTATTAATTTATTTGCACGTAGACGATGACCTGCGAACGTCACTCCGTTGGGACGTTTAAATCAGATCCGACTAAAATCAGTTTCAATTTAAAGCCTGGAACACCCTTCATAGCGTTCGTAATGCTGGGTGTTTTATGCTTTAAATTGCGGTTATCGCATTATGAAATAAATTTTAAAAAATAATTGTGATATATAATTTAAATATTCCGATTTTCCGTGTCAAAGCAGATGCTCAAACTGAAGACCATTGTTATCAATGCAAGCTATAGCCCGATTTCTCAAGTTTTCCCTTACACGTTCGAAAAGATTAGGTATATTTCGAATCACTTCAGCAGCAAGCAGTATGTACAGTATGTACTGGGATAGAATAGACAAGCTATTTCATCCACCCCCACAAAAAAATTACAGGGATTTAAGCCTGGAGACCGCGGGAGCCAAAGTACTGGACTATAGTGTCAAATCCACCTATTATTGTAATTAGTGTTTAACCACTCTCTCACAACACGAGCTGTATGAGGGGGGTATAAATATCGTATAAATACCACATATCGCGTCGTACAACGAAGGACACATCATCTAATAGTAGCTCAAGATCATTATTTAAAAATTCTAAACAATTTATGGCATTCAAATGCTGCGGTAAAATGTAAGGACCGATGAAACAATTAGCAACAATACCAGCCCAAACATTTGCCGAAAATTGCTGCTGATGATGGAATTCCGCTATAGCGTGTGGATTTTCGTCACTCATGTGTGTGTTACGAGAGTTTCGAACACCGTCCCGAGTACAATGAGCTTCATCGGTGAACAATATCACGTTTAAAAATTCGTTGTTTTGGTCAACTTTATTTAATATCCACTGACAAAACCTAACACGATAATTTGCATCTTCCAGCTGTAACGTTTGTACTTTTTGTACACGGTATGGATGCAGTCCCTGTTGACGGAGAATTCTCCAAGCTGTCGATTGGGAAACTCCAGCCGTGTATGCCATGCATCTTCTAATACTGATGCTGGGTTCTCCGGACAATATTTAAAATATTTATACCAGCATCCAACACTCGTGGAGTTGTCTTTGGGTCACGACCATTTGCAGGACGAAAATGTCCGTGATCACGCAAGTGCTGCACCACCGAAACAAAAGTGCTTCTATGCGACCCTTATCGTAAAGGAAATTTTTCGATCCACAAAGGACGAGCGCGACGTGCATTTCCTAATGCAAACATAACCATTTTGTTTTTTTCTGATATCGAGAAGCAATTCATTTTGCGTTATGCTAATGTGCACTTCCGTCTGATTGTAAGTAACTACTAAACTTCACAAGAACAAAGTCACTAAACGATGCTGAGGGGTGGAGTTTTATTGGACTTAGGTACCATAAAATCATAAATTATTAACATCTGCTGCCATAATTGTAAAGCCATCCGTTTGTTGTTGCACATTTATTAGTCTTACTTAAACGCGGGTGAAATTTATTTATTTTTACAAAAACTAACAGCCTATTTGAGACAAACAAATAATTTTTTTCGGACGCAAACGGGCAAACTTAACGAGAAACAAAGTTTGTAGTGCTAGTGGGAATAAACTTGAAACCTCTGTTATCCTCGTTTTATAAAATTTGTACTAAATAATTTACTACAGGTGATTTGCATTTGCATACCTTTATTGTTGTAAATATTTTAAAGCTCTTCTTTCAATTGGTTACATTAAATTCCGTTGAAGGTCAAGTTCGCCCGATTTCTCGCCGCAACAGCCATAAAACGATAAAACATTTATGACTGTATTTATTTTCATTCCTTTAGCTGCTGGTTCTTAACCAGTGAAGTATCGTGTATTTGGGCAAAATTTTGGATTAATTATTTTTGGAGAACTAAAGAACGCAATATTTTTTTTACCAGTTTAATATAATCTGTGATTTCTATTCTTGTACGGATTATTATTTGGCGGTCTATTGAAGGATCTCCCCATACAAGCAACTTATTCAGGTAAAAGTTACTTAATTTGTAATTATAAAGTGGTTAATTGATGCAAAAACAAATAGACATAAATGTGATAGATATTTTCAACATTCAGTATTCGTGTATGGCATTAGCGAACAAGTCATTTGTAAGCGTAGTATTTACATTGTGTTGTAGTATAAACTTTCCTTTCATAGTATACTTTCAGAGCTGTAATAGACACTTTATCTAATAGAAGATACTTCGAAGAAGACCCTAATTTGAGAACTATTAGCATCTACTTCGTTTTATGCATACCACCCAATGTATTTGAAGAGGGAAAAAAGTATTTTTCATTCAAGAGGTTCATAAACTACTTTATATTTCAGTATAATTCCCTGCAACTATTCTTGGAAAATGTACTTTCTCGTTCGTATACAGTTCGTGTAAATTTTAGTCCTGTTAGAGAAAAACACAGTATCACGAATAGAACTACTGTAAGGCGAACACATTTCGTGAGTCCAATTGCCAACGTATTAGAACATTCTGATTTTTTTTCAGTAACTAGAGGACATTGTAGTTCAGAGCGACGTTTCCAATTTAGTTTTGACTTACTGGACTATATTATTTTTTCCTTCATGAATCTTTTGGTATGTGGTTGCGATCTCGCAGGGGATTGTGAGTTGTGACCCTTAAGCAGGCCACTCACTAGGCAACATGCTTGGCAACTTGGCTTGTGGCAACAAGTTCGCTAGTGTGTTGACAGGTTGGTCAACATGTTCGCAAGTAGCAGGCTCCTGGAAAAATATCCAAAAACTCCACGAACAGGTTGCCGAGTATGTTGCCCAACACGTTCCCTAATGAGTGGCCTGCTGAAGATATGTTGACGAACAAGCAAGTTGCCCAATATGGTCTTTAGTGAGTGGCCTGCTTTAGGTCTAAGGTGCATTAAAAGTCGACAAAAACTATTTTGTTATTATAAATGTAAAAGAATTACTTAAATTTAATAAAAATTAAATAAAACTAGTTGAATCAAAGAATCAAAACGTGCTCTTTGTACTACTCGAGTTACATCTACCTCTAACAGGAATAATGTTTTATATTAAGAAGTCAAATTAATTTATTTGCGAGTGTTAACACGTTATTAATGAAAACGATTTTACAGCGTGTCGGAGAAGTTTGCCATTAATATTGAATAATTTTATTGGAATTAGTTAAATACGATTTGTTGTAGTTATTAAACTCGTGGAACCTGACTTGCAATTAATAAAACTGTATCTTTTTTTTTCAATGCTGCAGTATTTACATCAGATATGTGTACGTATAATTTATCTTGTAGCACATCGCAGGTCACTGTACAGTAAGAGTTCAGGTGTAATATTATTATGTAAAATTCTTAACTCATTTACTAAGAACTGAACAATTACTCGTTGCGTTATTTGGTGAATGTGTTAGCACTTTTATTTTTGCGATTTATTTCGAAGGCATCTCGTAAATCGCATTGTGTGTTGTTGGTTGTTTTCACGAAAAATAAAAAGGAAAAAAAAAAGGAAAGCGCGTGCTGCATACTTTTCTCCGTTCCTCGATGGTAGAGGCTTAAATCATGTTCATGTTTTCATTATAGTGCGTACACGTACGACAGTAGGTCATTTTTTACACTTCATTTCCGCTTATTTAAAATGCCGCTTTTCATGCCTGTTTGTTGCTTTTAATGTGTGTTTGTCTTGCATCTTGAAAGATTTATGTTCTTTGAAGCGACATTTTTGCATTACAACTGCATTCACAGTTACAAAAAGTAGATGTTATCGCGAGGTTTATACTTTTTGTATACAGTACGTTCAAGTTTTAAAGAATGAAAAAAAGAAAGCTTTCATTCTTTACAGATCCGTACCAACAAAATTACATGCATGCTATTTTTTTTTAATTATACAAATTTGTAATAGTATTTGAATTTAATTGATTCTAATATATAAGAAAATTGTCATTACTGTTTTGTAGTAGTTGTTATTAATAAAAGTGTGATAATGAAAAAATTGTGTACAAATACTGGGTTTTCTCTTTAGTATGAACAAGGTGAAAGAAAACGACGAGAAGAACGCTTAGAAAGAGCTCGGCAAAATATGAAAGAAAAAGAATCTGAAGCCCCGGTTACTCACTCGAATTCATTACGGCGAGAAATTTGGATACATCCGGAGGGTGGACGTCGTGTTCACAGAACAACATCTGCGATTCAAGAGCCTTATCAACTTGATTCAGAAGAAGAAGATCTGGCTAGCCTCACTAGCGTTGAGGTAAAATTCTCCTCAGATTTGGGAATCCTTTCCAAAAATTAGTTTTCTTTTACTTTTAGGTGAACAAGAGGTTCGTGACTAGCTACCTTCATGTTCATGGCAAACTTATAACTAAAATTGGGTAAGTTTTCTATATGTTTTTTTAAAATGTTGTTTTAAATTTGAATCTTAAGTGGAATATCCGATATATAACAACCAGTCTGAAAATGAAATTTTAATAGAACAGAATTTTAAGTATTTAAGATCCGTTCTTTCTTTCGTGTGAAAGAGTAAATATATCGCGTTGCTACCCACTGAAAAACTGGAAATATCGAAATCAAAAAATGAGAGTAAAATCTCGAGTGATGTCCGACCACTCCGTCCAGTACAGTTACGCTAACAGTCTTCTGATAATGTTGAGGTGAGTACTCACAGAAGGCAGCAGCATAATAATTGGATGGCGAGGTCAATGATTTCCCAGATTGTGTGCGATACGGGGCCGACTCCCCGTGGATACGACATCGAATTTTAATGAATATTATTCAGTGTCACACGCTCTTTCAATTAAAAACACGATACATCTAATTAAGGGGAAAAGTACATCATCTATTGTTCCAATCAATTTACTAATTAGCTGCACGGTCGTTTAATGAATCGCTAATTAGTGCGATTATGTAATTAAGGACGTGACAGTGCAAGATTAAATTTACATATTTCTTATGCGGAATTTGTAACGCGTACGCGAATGATAAAAACCAACAAACATATATTGCTTTTTAATTGTTTCTATCTGCTATTGAATAATAAACAAACTTTGAAAAATCATTATCTATCTACTAGTATCTAGTATATAATTTTCTTTTCTCTTATTTACTAGTGCATATCGAGTGACTGATAATTGTTTCGCCAAAAAAAAAAAAAACGAAAAAAAAAGACTCCCAAGAGCATAGGAAAAATTCTACGTGTTTAGTTTTCGAGAATTAATCAAAAATGACACCCAAAATGAAAGAGGAAATATTACTCCACAATTTAAGACAATTAAAAATTTTTAATTTGGCAGACCATATGCACTTCTGTGATAATAAAATGTGATCATTTTATTATCACTGGCTTCATTAACGGAAAAGTATATGTAGAAGAATGTACTGCGTTTTATAAATTTTCATGGTACTTCTTTTGGCCATATTTGTCCTTTGGAAAATTGGCGCAGGACTTTCATTTCAAGTTGCTGATCGTCTTGGTAACTCAATCTCAACGATGCAGAAATCGCAAGTTTGTGTAGATTCATGACTAAATGGTGGCCTCGATAACATATCAGCTATTACCATACGTTCTTTTTGGATTTGGATTTGGGTTTCAAAACTGAATTAACAAAGCCCATCGAACCAATCGTCTTGTAGGCGACTTCAAGGTTAGTAGTCACTTCAATGGTTGATGGTCGGAAGCAATTGTGATAGGAGATCCTTCGATGTAATCATGTTGAGTGCCCCAACTACTGTTAAAGCTTCTCGCTCTGGTGTTGAGTAGTTTCGTTCAACGTTGGTAAGTAAGCGACTGGCATATTCGATAGGAATGCTCGTCAGTTCCTTCGCCTTGTAGCAAAACAGCGTCTAAAGCGTAGCTACTGGCATCTGTTCTAATCGTAAATGGTTTCTTCTCATCACATTTTTAAAGAATAGAGGCAGACACTAAACTTTGTTTCAATATGTCAAATGAGTGCTGTTGTTCATGTATCCATTGCCATTGAACGTTTTTCTTTCTTAAATCACTTAAAGGTCGTGATATTTCTACAAAATTCGGCACAAAACCACGAACAAAGTTTGTAAGAAAAACAGAACTGGTAAGTTAGCGATTGCAAATGTCTTTTCTGGGTTTACAGAGATGTCCTCTGGCATGAGCAAATGTTCTAAATAACGAACATTCGAGCATCCAGCTCTAGTTTTTGGAACATAACGGAAATTGTCTTTGAAAAGTCGCCGTTGCAAATTTTAGTCCAAACGGCATTCGCAAATAACGAAATGTTCCAAATGGTGTCATAAAAGCAGTTTCATCGCTATCATCTTCACTTTCATTTGATGATAACCTGCACATAAGTCTAAAGTTGTCATGTAAAATGTACATTTGGCAGCATGCAATAAATCGTCCATCCGAGGCAAGGGATATGAATCGGATGGATCCATCCGTTTTTGGAAACCATTACTACAGGTGCGGCCCATGAACTTCCCCATTCTTAAGTTATCTAATTCGCTTCTAAGTATTTCTTTATTTGTCGAAGTCATTCGATGAGATGGGAGTGCTATTGGTGGATGATTTACCAGTATTTATGTGTCGGTTCTCCCCCTAAGCCGAAGATATCGTCATTACCTAGGCGTGCCTGTTGCCCTGCTGAAAGCATTATAGCTTCACTCTGTCTCAAACCAACAAAACGGGAAAGTTCCATTCAATTCTCATAAGGAAATCTTCAAATGGAAGATCATAACTGATTGATTCCTCTGCGATTTGGCACATCTAGAACAATTTTTTGCGTTTTCAAAAAAAAAATCAATTCCAAGCAAGTTATAATTCTTGAATTGGATGAATTGAATGAGTTTTTAAATCTTGTTCTTGTGAAAAAAGTTAACGTAGACTCGATACGGTGGTTTACGAGGACCGAAAGTAGTTCTTTAGCCTTGTTACTTTATTTCATAATTACCTTAACCGTAGAACACAAATAGTTGTCATTGATAATCATTATTGAGACACTGCATTACTTAAATCGGGAGTACCGCAAGGATCTATTCTTGGATCTTTGCTTTATTCAATCTATATCTCAAATTTTTTCTTGGTAAAATTAAATCTAATCACCACATGTACGCCGACGATACACAACTGTATACATCATTCAGTTCTTCTGGGCTTGACACAGCTGTCCTCGATATTAATACTGGTCTGAGTGAATTAGTTCTATTGTCACACTTCAGCTTTTGTGACGTCGTGTATGGTCCATGTTTAGATTACAGAGATATTAAACGTATTCAGATTACGCAAAATAGTTGTTTAAGATTTATTTACGACATCCCTAGGCGGCAGCATATCTCTTACAAATGAAGGAAGCGGAGTGGCTTAATATGGAGGACAGACGTTTTCTCCATTTCGCCTGTTTTTCTCACAAGATTTTAGTATTTGGAACCCCTCCTTATCTATTGATGAAAATTAAGCATCGCACAGATTTACAGTATAAATATAAGACGTAAGGATTTCATTGATGTTTCTAAACATAAAACAACACTGTTTAAGAGATCATTTGCTTACAACGTCGCGCACTGTTTGAATAGTATCGATTGTGGTCTAAAACAATTACCTCCTAAACAATTCAAGAGACATTTGAAACTGCACCTGTTGACTAAGCGATCGTTAACATAAGATATATAACGTAGTTAATATTACCTTATGAAATCTGTTTATTTTTTACTTACAACTACATATATTTCTATTTTTTTATTACCATCCAAGATTGTCTTCACACTTGTAGGTCTGCCATATATATGAAAGCTTGTTTCACAGTATTTAGGTTTTATACTGTTAGTTTTAGTTTTAATTGGGGTTGACAATTGCTGCATTAGTTGCAGTAAAACTGATGCCAATCCCATTGGATCGCTGGATGCTTCACATTGTATACCTTTACTTATTCATTATAATTTCTTTAATAGTGATTCAATAAATTAAAAAAAAAAGTGTTAAGGCACCATTCCATAATTTTTTCATGCCTTGATACCACATGGCAGCAAAATCATCGAGTTACATTGGCATTTTCATCAGAAATATTGGTATAGCCCTTATGTTTCCAGTGCATAAATGAACGCATTTGTATCGGAATTTTTAGAACCGTTAAAACGCGAGGAACATCTTGAAAAATTACCACTTGCAACGTGTGGTTGTTGAGCTGAAACTGGAGATGCTAAGTATAAAAGTTCGCGAAATTGTTCATTTGTCAACGTCACATGATCGTAGATTCTAGGTGTTTTCGTTTCATAAGCGATCTGCACTCGAAATGATCTGAACTAATTTGATCCCAACTGACACTACGATGACACAAAAAGAACAATTCGGTTTGATCCCTAAATAGCAAATGTCAAGATAATTTTACTTTTTGCGAGGATATTTGTCATTATCGTTATTCTGGTAAGGTGGCAGAAACTAATCATTAGTATAACTGATTTTCGAATAAACGTGTAAGAAAAGTGTCTATTGGATGTTATTAATAAAGTTCGGATTTTTATGCACAAGAAATGTTAAAAGTATGCGCATAAATATGTCACGTTTTTCAAAAAAAAAAATGCTCTCGTATGTAAATTTATGCGCTTTTATACATGTTGTTTCTGATGAAATAAAACAACAAATAATCAAAACACGTCAATATTGAAGCACAAAAACAATAATAATTTTATAGAACATATTTCATTATCTATGATAGTAACTATATTAAATAAAAATAATAATAATTCTATTTATTAAGTATGCATAGCGCTTAAAACTATTCAGCTTTCAACTTAATGTATGCTATTCTTATTATGCCAGTTGACAATCAAATGTTTCGGTTTTTCAGTTTTCCACATTGCATTTTTGCCGTCTACCTGACAATATATTTTTATACGTCGAAAATATTCTTTCGACATCCACCAACGTGATGGGTGCATACTTAAATGCTGCGACATGGTAAGGATCTAAATCCAAATCTAAATCATTATCTTCAGTGGATTCTAATGATAAAATATTTGATATTCAAATTGATTGTTTAATACCAACGATATTGGTTGTTACGCCTTAAATTTCGTAAGTATTGTTTTTCCAATTCTGCCTGGGACCATTTTTAACAAATTTTCGAAATCTGATACAATTGCAATTGATTATATTAAACTCACTTGCTCTGTCTCTAATTTTTTAGTAAAGCTACTTAAGTTGCTATAATGAGCTTTAATGTAGATTAACTGATCTATGAGCTCACGTTTTTCGTACAGATTTTTACATTTTGCAATTGATTCAACTGAATCAGTTAAATCTAACACAATGTTTTTTATACTAGAAAAGTTATTCGCGTGGAATATGGCTGCGTCTAATCACGTTCCTCAGCGGGTAATAACGGGCTCGGGAGATAAAGGAACGATCGGTAATTTTTCTCTTGCACTCTAAGGGGTGCTTTAATAAATATTTTTTTACATTCGATATTAGTGAATTCACTAATGGAAACTGATATCTAATTTCCTCGGCAATTCTATTTATTCCGTGTGCTAAACTGGTCACGTGAATTAAATGTTTGTAAAATTTTTTAAATTTGTCCCTGGTTTAATCATAAACGAAGGTGCATCTGTAATTAAAAGAAGAATTTTATCAGTTGTCACACAGACACGAGAGAACTACTGGCTTTCGGCATTTCGAATTTTATTAAAGTTTACGCTAGGATTGCAAAAACAATAATGCTTGTAAAATTTTAAATTATTCAAGGCGAGCTGTGAATGGGATGGGATGTCATTTCAGATAATCCGACACATCTTATGAATGGGGAGACCGTAATAAACTAATAATGTAATATAGTAATGGCCGCCCGACGAGTACGACAGTAAACATAAGACCGGCGATTTTTTTAAATTCTTGTTTACCTATTGTAATTAATTAAATTAATTATTGATATTTTGAAAACATGTCTATTTTATGTTCGAAATGTAGAAAATATGCATTTTAGGAACGAAAACCGAAAGTATACTGTAAAGCATCAGTTTATGCAAAATATGTATTTCTTTATACCGCCAATCTAATTATTTTAGTGGAGTTTGGATATGTCTTAAATTTTACATTGATATTTCTAATAATAAAAAAGATGATGTTTACATAAAATCCGAAGTTTAGTTATTAACCTCCAAAACGGAACTGATCATTATCTGATTCTACAATTTCTTGGCGCTTGAGCGGCAAGGGGAAGGTTTACTAGCATAGTTGAGACTCAGTTCACTTGAAACGAAAAGAACTAATCTGATTTTTTTTCTACTCAGTACTACTTCGCTCCTTGAAACGAAAACAGTTTGTGTTACTGAATGTAAACGTAAAAAGTAAAGACGCGACGCTCTTGGTTATCCGTGATTACGGGTTAACGAACAAAATGTCAAAAACTGAAACGTACTCACCGGTGTCGATGTGCACATGCGCATTCGTATGCGTCTTCTCGTGTTGCGTAGAAATTTTGTAACCTTTTATGATACAACTTTCCAAAGACCACTAATTTGGGAGCCAGCGTAGAAGGACGGACTCTTCAAGGATCTAGGATATTGCAGTTGCACACACATAATATATTAACTATACTACAAATAACAAAACCACGTAATACAATGCATCACTCCACATCTATCGCCATCTTCTTTACTCTCTCTCTCTCTTCTTATTTTCTTCTCTCTTCTCAGGTGTACCACCGTTACATCATCTATTTTATAAAAAAAAATTATCTAGAGTTGTGGCCCGGAAGATGATATACAGGTGTTCCATTTACAAAAAGAAAGCCAAAAAATTGTATTTTGTTTTTCACTTTTCGATGCGCTTTTGTTTTTTGTAATGGCTCTAAAAGATGATACATTTCCTAGGTCCATTGTACAGGTTGGGCCAAATTCGACACTTAATAGGAAACTCCTATTTTTAGACGAGTTAGACAAAAGCTGAACTCGGCTCCTGGAGCTCGATTTTTAAGACAAAATTGATGGTGAAGACCGCATTTCGATATCTTGTGCCGCTTAGCAGCTACAGGGTGTTTTTAAAAATTCTCCGATTTCAATAAACCTTTATAACTTTTTTGTTTATGAAATTTTTTTATTTCTGTAAAAATTTCTTTAAGGCACTTTTTCATGCAAAATTCATTGCTCCAAATTATTTTTTTCTAAACTGCTCAATATTTGAGATACTAGCAAGAACTTTGATTTTTTATATGGAACGCCCTATATATTTTTAAGTTTTTGAAAGGAGTATAAAATTTCATTCATATAAATATAAAATACTTGATATTTTATTTAAACAGTTTGTGAAATATAGAGTTTCAAAATTTTAATCAAAAATTTAATTATTTTTACAACATTGAAGTAGGCTATGAATGATGATAACTAAGGATTTAAGTTTTTGTAACTTCTAGTAGGCCGCTGTCAAAATTTGACACAATCTCTTACAGTACTTGCATTTCTCTTGAATTTTACTATCTCCATAAAATAGACTTAGGGAGATAATTAAACATGTACGAAAACTACGAGAAATACGACATGTTATAATATTTATACCAACTTAAGACTTCATCAAGTACCTTTAACTTGTAAATGTATGGTGTACTGAAGATGACAGGGTATCTGCCGAAATACGTATATACGGATACAATCTGTTTTGATTTATATTTATGAATATAAACTTTTTTGATTTATATTTGCTTTTTTGATTTGTTATTTCTAAATCACTGCCTTCTTTACTAATATTAAATGTTAAAGTATTTTATAGAAATTGGCGAAAATTCAGAAGCAGCGATTAATCTTTACTATGAGTGCTATCCTGAAAGATGACAATCTTTCAGAGATATATTTTTGAAATTTAAAAACAATTTAATAAATTTTTAGTCATTTAAACTGATAAAAACTAAAAATTATGAATCTCAAAACGGAAATAAAGAATTTTGGGAGAAATTGAAAATAACAATCGCCAGTTGGAGCAAACATCTTAGCAAAAACTTCTGCAATACGAATTTTGAAGAAACAAAGATTCTGACCCTATTAAATAAAAAAAATGTATCACTACCAGTCCTTGAATTGGTGATGTCAGCTCAAACTATAACAAAACGGAATCGTTTATGTTTAGTACAAAATGGCCGACAATTTGATAGTTTATATAATTTTTGCGCAATTTCGATTACATTAGTATTTATTCATTATAACTTCGTTATATTTATTAAAAATAAAGTAATGTTTTTTATAAACTCATTGAATCTTCAAAACATATTTAGCTATCATCATCCACAGCCTGCTTGAATGCTGCAATAACCATCAAAATTTTAATTAAAACATGAAAGCTTTACAACTCAAAAATTTTTTGAATTAAATATCAAGTATTTTATATTTTTGTAAATAGAATTTTATGCTCTTTTCAAAAATGTAAAAATATATAGGGTGTTCCATATAAAAAATCAAAGTTCTAGCTATTATCTCAAATATTGAGCACTTTGGAAAAAAATAACTTGGAGCAGTGAATTCTGCATGAAAAAGTGCCTTAAAGAAGTCTTTACAGAAATCAAAAATTTTCATACACAAAAAAGTTACGAAGGTTTTTTAAAAATCGTAGAATTTTGAAAAGCGCCCTGTAGCTCCTAAACGGTACAAGATATCGAAACGCGGTCTTCACCATTAATTTTGTCTTAAAATCGAATTCCAGGAGCGGAGGTCAGTTTCAGTCTAACTCTTCTGTGTTTCCTATTAAATGTATCGAATTTGGCCCACCCTGTACAGAATTTAAATGCGTCCATTTTAATAGAAAAAGTAAAATAATAAAACTAAAGAAAACAATTAATTAAAATGATTTAAATTTCGAAAAGAAAATCTAACCACCTTTGCGAATTTCTTTTTAGTTTCCCTTAACAATCTTGTTTATTTATTGTTCACTCTTGATGAAGTTGTCAAACAACAGCGAAACGTTTAATTTTGTGCTAATTCTTAACTTATTAAATTGTCTGTTCACAAGTTATATCGAAATTACTATACGGATTTGAAAGGCTCCAATTATTAATAACAATAACAATATTCTTCTACACCTTATGAAACAAGTTAAAAATCTCAATCAAATTTAGTATTTCTAGATTACGTAAAGTTCATGTTTTATCTAAAAGGTGTCGCTGTTAAATTACGCGGACATGGATTAACCACAGATTGAACCCAACTTATTTATAACCAAAAGTGCTTCGTTAAGCCAATATTCTATTTCAAAACTCTTGAAAGAAACAGTAATTTTTCTAATAACAGAAGAACGCTTGTACCAATTTGGTTGATATTTGGTATGAGAACCCGCAGGAACAAAGTACACAAAATGAATCGCTTATCGATATCAGAAAAAATCGATATGGTTTTATTATACGGAAATGTACGTCGTGCTCGTCGTTTGTGGATCAAAAAATTTTCTTTACAAGTGCCGCGTAGAAGCACTTTTGTTTGGTGGTGCAGCATTTGCGTGATCACGGACATTTTCGTCCTGCAAATGGTCGTGGCCCAAAAACAACTCCACGAGTGTTGGATGCTGAGATAAATATTTTAAATATTATCGACGAAGAACCCAGAATCGGTACTAGAAGATAGGTATACAGGGTTGGAGTTTCCCAATCGACGACTTAGAGAATTCTCCGTTAACAGGGACTGCATCTATACCGTGAACAAAAAGTACAAACGTCACAGCTGGGAAATGCAAATCATCGTGTTAGGTTTGTCAGTAGATATTAAATAAAGTTGACTAAAACAACGAATTTTTAAACGTGGTATTGTTCACTGATGAAGCTCATTTTACTCGGGTCGGTGTTCTAAACTCTCATAACACACACGTATGGAATGACGAAAATCTGCACGCTCCAGCGGAATTCCATCATCAGCAGCAATTTTCGGCAAATATTTGGGCTGGTATTGTTACTAATTGTTTGATCGGTCCTTACATTTTACGGCAGCATTTGAATGCTATAAATTATTTAGAATTTTTAAATGATCTTGAGCTACTATTAGATGATGTGTCGTCCTTAGCTCTACGACGCGATAGGTGGTCTTTTGTTGAAATTGATTTTAGTCGGATCTGATTTAAATGTCCCAGCGAAGTGACGTTTGCAGGTCATCGCCTTCGTACTATTAAATTAATAAATGCTCAGATGAATTTAAACGTTTGAGGCAGGTCATTACAGCGGTGTTCCCTCTATTAAATAAGTTTCGCGGTTAACTCTTGTAGTTTTTTGCTGTGGATAATAAACACAAGAAAACGTACGAAAACAAGATATCATAAAACTTACGATTGCGACGAACTCCATACACATTGGCGCGACGTGCTTTTTGGGGTCTTTTTTAATTAATTATAAATTTTCCCAAAGAATTTTTTTAACATTTTTCTCATAACCTATGATTTAATTCCTTTCACAGGTTTTTCTTGGCGATTTATTCAAGAATCACCCTGTAGAGAGATATGTTTGAGTTCGATCATTTTCTTTTGAGTCTAGGAATCTGTGGTTAAGCCATGCCTTTGACTTAGCGATCGATGGACATATAGTAAAAAAATGAATTATAGTATGAACCTTTTAATATTCTTAGAAGAAAGATGTATTATTTTTATACTAAAATCAAAAGATAATTTATATTAGTTTGAGTTGAAGCACGAACAGTTTCTATATTTCTTACATCTACGATTCGCGTTTTCATTTGTTTTACATATACATGGATGTGCAGATGGTAATAAACCGTTCGTTCACTTTCGCCGCATCATAAACATTTGCCCGCAGTAATAATTTTACTTTTTTTATGCAAAACAAAAAAAAAACACATTTTTGCCAGTCATCGAATATTTATGACTGTATGCAGCGAGCACGAATTTAAAGTCGTTCCGATTAAAAAATATAATACGTTTTCGTAACAGTACTTTTTTTGATTATCGGGATGTACGAAGGAACAGGCTCAGTGTTATGAGGAAAAAAAAAGTACTACATAATATTACGTGAAATTAACAAATTCCACTTAACTTCTGTAATCGCTGCTGTTTTAAACTTATTAAAATTTTATGAACGGCATTTTTTGATTTCACGCAGCCTTAAGTCGCCATTAGTATGAGAAAATGAATTCGTTAATATCATATTTTCCCACTTACTAAGCTGCTGCCTGCTAACAGTAACTCCGTGGAATGTTCCAGATATAACAAGCGGTTATCGAAGAGAATACTAATTTTTTTCCTATTCTAATTTGGTATTCGTACGCGGTTGCAATTGTTACGCCGTAGTTTTTATTTATTTTGGGAAGTTACTGTTTGCTATTTTTTCGGTAAAAAAATGTCGACGCTGCTTAATTCTATTGTTGGAATAATAATGAGTTTGATAAGACCAAGAAAGCCTGATATTGAATTTTAAACATTTTAATCTCAAAGGGAAGTGAATTTTTGGAAAGATAAGAATTATGTAATATTACATTGTAAATTGTAAATTAGAGCTTCTATAAGCTCATTCCAGGTATTTGTTTCTAGTTAATAACATTTATTTGTATATATCGATTGTTTCTTTAAAACCTGAAAAAAGGCGGAGATAGATATCACTTAGAGTAAGTGCGCGTAAGATATGCGCATACGTTTTCAATTCAAAACGAAACGTACTATTAACTTTTGGAATTAATTAGTCTCAAGTCTACATCTATGTTAAATTAAAGTTTGTGCTAATCACGTGTTTTTTTTTGTTGTTTGAACAATAATGACTTCAAGGATGTAACAGACAGCAATGACCATAAGCAAATTATGTTTAATTATTGAACGAATGGTGTACAATTACTTAAATTGAAATTTTTCTTTAATTCGAACACATGAAAAAGTAGTTACATGTGGTCCTTTGTCACGTATTTCATCAGAGCAACGAAATTTAATGACGTCTCGCCCGAGCATCGTGTAATAAATAACAAAACGCCGCTGCCGAAAAAAGCAGACGAAAATGTTGCACAACTTGTAATAGCTTCTAATAACGAAGAGAAGAGGCCCCTGGAAATTACATATGCCGTAATAAAGAATCTCTCCGTGAGAGTGAACACCTCGGCAACCATACTTTGTCCTCCGTGGTACGCGGCATGGTTTAAAATGCAAGTGTCCAATGCCGCCATGACAATCAGTCATTCATCGGTGATCATGAAACAACAATGGATGGCTTGCATAATTTGCAGACAATGAGACGTGGAGGACTGAGCCTGTGGCGGACAGGTGCAAGCATGTGCGGCAGCGAGCGTCGGAAAGTAAAAGTAATGCATTACGATGATCCACATAGTTTGATCGTTTTACTTTAAATGTCATTTTCCTCGTGACTTGTAAATATATTAATTATGAAATGATATTCACGTGTATTCATTACTTCCTAATTCAGTGCATAATTAAATCTAAATGAACAGTGGAGGTTCTGAATGAAGCAAACTAATCATTTCGCCCCGATAATATAATCCATCAAGTTAATTATCTATGAAGAGCACAAGCTAACATCTAGTTATAAAATTGACAACATAATCGGCCTAACAATACGGCTCATGGGTGGAGGGCGTACATTTCGCCGCTACAAAGGTGAAATGACTCCGCAAGAAACGGGTGAATTAAGAAAAATTATGCGGTGGAAGTGGCGGGTGCTTTCTAAAGAAACAGATAGGGTTTATTTACTACAGTTGAAAGGGAAATTTCAATCAATCTTATTTATTTCGTATGAACTCCAGTTTAACATCAGAACTTATTTTTTGTGTTAGTTAATAGACGATATACAGTGTGTAATCGAATAAGTTTCGCTCACAGTTACACAAGAAGATATTTAGTTTTGGAAATATGACGGAGGAAATGAACAAAAAAATCACTCCTGTCATTAACAGAAATTATAATATATATATTCATCTAAAATAAAAATGGAATTCGCTCTTATTGCCCACATGTTGGAGTAATGAGAACCTAGGCTCTCATTACCCCATGCTCCCGTCCCTATTATTTTTCAGTGATTAAATTAAATGATCAAAAACTAGGAATAAAGGAAACATGTAAAAGGGTACAATACATCCAAGTACATTTGTGACAAGGCCTGGCGTAAAATTCTCCAACCTTGCATTCTTTGAAGCACGATACGCTACGATCAGCCATTTCCACCGAGACCTCCAGATTTAACATTCTTGGATTATTTTCTATTTCCATACTAAAAATTAACGTATTTTACAGCTTTAGTTGCCGCAATTATCAATTTAAGGCAAGTAATTACAGAAGAGAGTAATAATATAATAATACCATTTGCGTTGTAAACGTATTTAACAGTGTGAAACATCGTCGTAATTTACGTTTACCGGACTGCAGACTTAATTTTTATTTTCCATGGTCAGTAAAGCCTTATGTAATTAGTTTTTGAACTCACGGTAATTCTCTTTGATTTTATTACATACGGGGTGAAGTTCGTTGTCCTTCGTGAGTAATTCCTTATTACAAGAGGTACATAGTTAAAAATCTTTCCTCGCGTCCATTCGCTTCTGGTGGTAAAATAAATGAAGTTAGGACGTTTAACTTTAACTTTAAAAAGTCCTTCAAGGAGTTAAGAGTTAATATTATCCAGGAAAAGAGAGACACTTAACTTCAGAGTAGTTGTTTGTATTCCTTAAGGAAATAGTATTATCCAGAAAGTCTCAAGCATTTCTATCCTTAAAGGAGTTAGTATTGTCCAGAAAATGGAAGAATCTTTACTGTTGGAGCAGTCACTTGTATCTTAACTTATATTTTAGCTACTCCATTGACGGGAATGCACTTTTTTAATTTCACATCTTTTATCCCTTGTTCTTTTGCGTGAAATTAATTGAATTCCTTATTGCACTGGAATATTAAGTTTATCTGGAGGAAGCGGAATAAAGCTGTTCATAATTCCCACTTCAGAATTCATGATTAAGGGCAGACGGATTTGTTGTTTTACGACAGTTTTAAATTGTTTCGCTTTAATTTTATTTTTTTATGTCTCTTTCTTCTTATGATATTATGTTTGGTTGTGATTGTACATAATATTCTACGCGCGTTACTTGCTTAAACTTAATTCACTAAAATTGGCATGCAACGATCCTTGCGCCATCTGTATTCATTTGTGTCGTTTAGAGTTGGCTTTGCGACCTATTTAATTAGTAACTTAATGAATGCAAAGGTAGTATTCATGTCTTGTGCATGATGTAAATACTGTCCCTTAGGTATACTCGGGTGTATGTATTTATTCTGCCTAAGTTAACGCGCGGCTACTCTGGTGCCATCTAGGAAAATCCACGTTACTTAAGTTTGACAGTGTGATTTGCTGTGTCGTCACGTAAATGGTGTTGCCAGTGAAGCAAACTGAAAAGGACTAATGCAATAAATTTGAATTATAAGCAATATTATATAAAACAACGATCAAGAAAATTTTATTTAACAAAAAAATGACGTGATAATACAAACGGCGCCTCCTGCAATTGATAATATAATTGAATAGTTCAGCTAAAAGGCACTAGACCTAGTACAATTGTGCTAGGTTTGGCAACACTGCATAAATATGTCAAATGACTGTCAATTCTGTGAATATTATAGCGTTTTCGATTGGATGCATTAGTGCGCACTCAGAGTATCTTCATCTCGTGCTATTACATGAGGTTAAAAGAAGATGCAAATACACTGAGTGCAACCGGTGCAGGTGAATCGAAAACGCCATTAGAAGAGGGTGCAGCTAATGGTGAGCGCAGCAATGCGCAGGCGCGAGTGTCGGCGGTACTTTCAAATAATTACTTTGAAACCAAAAATGTATAAAAATATAAAAACAAATGAGCAATCAACGGTTATCATCGCAAAGCTTTTGAAAATCAAATAAAGATTACATTTGTTTTTTCTTTTTTTTTGTTTTCTGTGGACTACTTCATTTTATATTTCATTGCAGAAATGTTAGTCTTCTTTTGTTTTCTTGCTCCCCTATTTTTTTTCGTTCGTCTTATTCTTGGCACTTCAACGTTATTTACTCGCTTCCCTTTTGTCGCCTAACGGTTTCATTCTAAAGGAAGCATTCACTGTACTTGGTATGCATGTACACTATGAGCATAAATGATTGAGGACAAGTTGAATTTCCCGCCTTTCAATACTTTTCTTAAGTTGGTCAAATGTATAGGCGTGCACTGAGTGCAGTGTGGATAACGAGATTAATACTCAATAAAATAGTCTGGTAATTAATTATGAATTAATTTGGTCATTTCAAATACCTGATCTTCTTGCTGTCTTATAATTTGCCCCGACCAAACCATGCACTGAACCTCATTTAGAAATGTCAGTAGACATTTTTCTTCCATACAAATACCCAGTGTCGTGGCTGATTTATTTCAGCTCTAGGAAATTTAATTCTATGTTCCCAAGACAAAATACGACCAAAATTCACAGCACATTTGCTGGTCTTCCAAGTTTGAAATTTTGAAGAAAATTTACTTTCACTTTCAATTCTCTTTTTAAAAAGTTAATATGAACAAAGGAATTGGCCAGCTTGTATGGGCTCTAAATTTTGCTTAATTATTTAAATAATTGTGGAATAATTTCAAACATCACGTAATGTTGAAGAAGAAAAGTGATAAAAACGTGTCTACTTTAAAAGAAAGATATGTCAACGACAAAAGTTTGAGCTTTTCAGTATTCACGTGAGCATTTATTTTATTGTCATTGCATCTGGTCGGCGATATAACTATAGTACATATAGAAACCATCGCCGGCAGGGTAATTACTACCAAACTCCGTTGTTTATAAATTGTTGAAAACTATGTTTTAAACACGAAATGATTTTTTTTTAAATTTTATATCATATACATATATCAATTTATTGATTCACCTTGTTAAATTGCTTACTTGTTAAATTGTCATATTTCATGTGTTGTGACCTGCTCCAAAATGTTTTCCACAAAATAGTAGTATGCAATAATTTCTGTATGAATTTTATATTTTGATGAAACTATGTTTTAGTACCTTAGGAAAAAATTAATTAATAAAGAGCACAATGTACTGTAGTCTATTTTTATTTTGTTAAAATCTGTTTCAAAAAAACTGAAATTTCTTTTATATTGTAATTATAATCCAAAAAGGTCCACACCAGCTGTAACTTTTGCGATGGTGATGTAAACAGTATCGTAAGTGATCTGCCTTTTCAGAACGAAATATTCACAGCCTTACAAAATGAGTTGAGCATTACATTGTATTGTACACGGGGCTGTTGTGTCGTGGTCGAATGTTTAGCCTCGCCAAAGGGTGACTTTTGCCGTACTGCTGTTGTTTCTTGACTGCTTTCGCTATGACCGTGGCAACGACGACGTTTGGCGTTGGCGAAATCGGCGGCCTCTTGTAATCACTTTCTACATTTTTATCTACGATAGAAACATTTTTATTATAATTATGTATAATGGGTGCGTGGTTCTTTTCAACGGAAACCTCGAAACAAGAATGGCGCGCGTTTTTGTGGAAAACCTTTGCAGTGACTTTGGGCCTCAAAGTTACCTGAGTATCTAGGGCGCGCTTTTCTTTCGCACTCACTTCGAATTTGCCAATAAGTTTCTTCAGGTTTAGGTCCTCGCCAGGATCTGAGCTTGTCGGACTCACATCGCCTTTTTTATTTTCTTTCTCCACGTGCACACTAACAGGTGACGAAGGTAAACTATTAACCTTGTTTTTGTGTTTGAAGTCGTCGTTTAAGTCGCCGTGCGTTTTTGCTTCGAACTCTTTCTTTCGATTCCTTACAATGCCCGATATATTTGTGTTTTGTTCATCATGAGCCAAATCGTCCGGTAAAAACGACCTTCGGTGTATATTTCTTGAGTCTTTATACAGATTTTCTAAATATGTCTTGTGTTGCTTAACGGAAGAACACTGTGCCGTGCTGATTATGTTCGAACTTGAAGAGTCTTTGACTATTTTACCAATGTTAGACACATTTGAGGCAGATCTGAATAGAGAGCACTCATGAGAAACTAATTCCATAAAGGAGCTTTCGGGGGCACTAGCCGATAAGCGTGAAGAACACGTGGTTTTTTTCCTATGCTTTACAATGTCGATTTCGGATGATATGGCACTTGAGCTATTTAAATTTTTATTATTTACATCAACTATTTGGTTTTCAACGTCTGCGGCTTGTTTACTTTCAATCAAGGTAGTATTTACGGCTTCTACTAATTCGCTTTGTGGCAATGTCGTATTTGGCAACTGCGATTCTTCTTCTTTGGACGATTTATCATTGCTATCACTGATTTTATCACTTTCGGGTTTCTTGCATGAATTTTCTTCTAATTTTTGTTTCGTTCTTTTCACCGTGCCCAAATACCATGGTATGTCTTCCTTGTCATATTGAAACATTCCACTAGAACTAGAATCTAAGAGATCAATACAGCTTGGGTTCACTACCTTCTCGCCTTTTTCGTTTATGTAATAGGCGGTTGCACCTGGTCGCATGTCATACGAGCCCCACGAATTATTCCGTGATGGTAATGTGCGTGTATCACCCGAACTCCAAGAACTGTGTCGCGACGGGGTTTCTCTCGTTTCTCCTTGATATCCGAGAACAACCGCGCTGTCATAGGAACTCCATGAATTTTGTCGTGATGGACTATCTCTCGCCATTTCTTCGTTAGATAACTCGGTGACGCTCGGAGGTAAAACTGGCGCCGCGGATATTCGATGGTGTCTTCTTTCTTCTCTGTCGAACACTTTATCCAACTGGTTGGAAAATGGATCACCATATTTACGAACGGCGGTTAATGTCTGTGACTGCACTTCAGGAACTATATTATTTTTGCTATCTTCATCAGATGTCACTTTGTCATTAATTACTTTACATGAGAAGCTACTACCTGTATTAGATACAGTATTATCTCGTTCAGTTTTAAGAACAGCTGATGAAGTCCAAACAGTCTGTTCTTCACTAACGCTACTTTGAAAATCACAGGCATTATTAGTTGTACCATTACAATAGGACACTTTGTTTGTTTCACGTTCTCCGGGGTCCCAAATTTCCTTTTTCACAAGAACCGCCCTTAACATAGTAGGGGGTTGTTTCATCTGCGCAGCCACAGCACTTTCTTCCGATAGCGCAGACGAAAGAACATTTTCACTTTCAGTTTGTTGTTCTATGTCGTTCGCGTTGTCGAACTGTGACGAGAGATTTAAGACCAGTTTTTTCTTTTCAGTTTTTTTCTCTTGCTGCGACTCCAATTCACTAACTCTTTCCTTCACAGAAGTTACTTGCCCCGAATCTTTTTGCCCGGGCAAGTGCATAATTTGATTTGGAGACACACTGCAGGATTCTCCGTTATCACAAGGCATTAACATATTTCGCGTCAACGAGACATCTTTCTGAGATGTTTTCGCTTGTTTTTCTTTCAATGTCTTCAGAGACTCTCTTGTAATATTCCTCTGATGCAAATTATCTAATGACAGAAAGATTGGGGGTGATTTTGATTGACTTAAGGGAACTGCCTCAGAAGAAGTCGCGCCCGGTGACCAAGACTTTGGGCGAACTCCTAAATGACGTAGATCCGAACCTGACATCGTAGTTTGTAACTTATGACTATTCATCAAGGTTTGTACTATAGGTGTGGGCTCACTTCCGACTAAAACTCTTTCGTTTTTTGCAACCATACCCGGTGATTTGAGGTTAGTCTCGGATTTGGAGCGTTGTAATTTCTCCTTGTTTTTCATGGCGTCCAAAAACCTTGATGCAAGAAATTTTGGATGCAACGACGTGTCTTTGTTTACATAAAATTTTGGGTCCGTTAATCATTTTGTGTTTGTTTTCATAATTTTGAACAAAATTGTTCTCCCTCTCCTTTAAATTTTAAAGTATCGCGAGCGTCTGTAGGTAATTGTCCAAAGTGAAATATTCATTTTTCAAATTATATTGCCAAATTAATCGTTGCAAATCTTTCCGAAACATATAATTTGTAAATATATCCGTAGATTTACGTCTGCCAGAAAGAGAAATTTTCAAGTTGTCAAGTCTTCCTTTTAAAATTTTAATGATATGATAAAATATTCAATATTAGAAAATAATGTAAAGACTTACTTCATGTATATCCACCAACCAGTTTATTATTTCTTCATTTCGTAAATCTGGGCGACCCTTTTTGTAATAATGAAACGCCTTGCCTATTGAGCGCTTATTTCCCCCGCTTATGATTTTTGGCATTTTGACAGGATTATAACTAAAAGATGTATTTGTTTTAAGTTACTTTTTACTTTAATCATGCTACCGTAGCCCACGTTATTTACGAATTGGCAACAGCCAGTAGAGCTGACGTGACACTGTCATTATTTTTTTTCATGTCAGATTTTGATTTCCATCAAATGCTTGCACGTAACTTAACGAAAGAAAAAGCATAGCCCTCTAGGATCTAAAAAGATCGTATTGGAATATATATATATGTATATAAAAGTACACTGGACTTGTTCACTTGTTTATGTCTTACAGAAACGTCGTAGACTCAAATTGTATAGGTTAGCGATTTGAAGTGAAAAGATAAATTTCTCAAATTTCACCTTTCGTTTCAGGATGGAAACGTTTCAAGAAACAGCCTTGCAAATGTTGAAAGAATTTAGAGCACTTCTACAACATTCTCCCGTACCACTGCCTTGCAACAGATTTTTGCAACTACTGGCGTTAAATATGTTTGCAATCGAGAGCACGCAGTTGAAAGGTAAGTGCTTTAAATTTACAAAATTTACAAAAAGAAAATGAACTAATCTACATCTATAAGGTGAAATCAGACTCAACTCTTGATAATTTGTTTAATCCCAATTTAAAGAGAATCCAACTTCTAAAGAAAATATTCCCAAAACAAAGTTTACAATTAAAATATTATATTGCTTAATTTAATATTGATCAGGTGAAAAAACTAAATTCTTAAAACCTGGTTAGTAATTCATTGAATGAACTGAACGTGCAATACACATAAATTTTTTCGAGCGTTACTTCAATTTAATTAAATTATTTCATTACATGCATCAATAACACCTGATTGAAAGCTTTGTAATTTCCTATGCCATTTAAATAAGTGTACGCGATAAGAAATTCATTACCGGTTTCTGTTACTGCTGCTCCGAGGAAAGTAAAAAGCTGTCGCACTTTAAAGTGACAACCGAAAAGCACGTCTGTAAAGTGGTTCAGTTTAATAAACCGAATTTAAAGATATTTTGTCACTGATTGATGACATCAAAGCGTTTTCAATAACAAAGGATTTCTCACACCCTGAAAGTATATAATGGTTTCATTCAGCGATGAAACAGGTTAACACATGTGCAGGTTAAGAAATATATCTTGGTCCACCCTCACGTATCACGTTGATATTCCAGGTCCGTTGGCCTGAGAAATAAGAAAAGTATTGAACTCTTCACACGTTCCAAAAAACACTCGAGTGTTATGCACTTCTCGCAAGTAAGAAAATATTGTCATTGTTTGCGCACAATGCTGGAGTTGTACTGCTTTCGTGTTCCTTTATTTTTTTCGTTTTTTATGCGAACACTGAAGTGTTCCAGGATTCAATTTCGTCCGTTCTTGGAAGTATTGCAATTCACTTAATATTGGTATTATTTTAAGAAACTGGAAATTTTTCTTTTTAATATTCTCTGACATTTGTGTTCTAACTTATGCTGGGCATCTATTTCGTCATATTCACTTAAATGTGACAAGAGCGTTTTCGATTTTACACGATTCAATTTATTAACATAATAAACTTGAGCCCACGTAAAAAGAAACTAATTACATAGTAAGGTGAATACCTGAAAACTTAACAATACGTCGTCGTCGTCTTAAGACACTAAATCTGTAACAGAACCTGTTATAAAGTCAGGAATTATTATAGGCGTTTGTGTGATTGGAGAGATACAAAGCATCCCGCATTGGCCCTAGGTTATTCCTGTTGAAATCTTCTTACAAAACATTTAGCTCCTTTCATTAACGCATGCGTTTGTGTGAGAATGTGTTGCGTCACGTTACGGTCAGATTTGTATTTTATTTCCGATTTAAGCATGTAAGAGCACACGTATTAATGCCGATAGAATTTCTATGAGCTGTTTGTGCTTGTATCCACGTGTTATTGACAACGGTAGTGATTGATTTTGATAAGCATGAAATCGGTGGTAAAGAGGGAAGTTGATTTTAATCGTGACCTAAAGATAGTCGAGATAAGAATTACACCTACGAGGATTCATTACAAACAATAAACCAACAAGAAATTTTACAAAATAAAGACATTCCAATTAAGTTTTAAGAATTTTGAGAGTGTCAAGGAAAAGCTTTCTTCGGTTTTGCTTTTTTGGCAAAACGTCGCGACTGCGGCGTTCTCTCTATTAAATAAGTTTCACGGTTAACCTTTATAGTTTTATTGCTCTGGGTAGTAAACACAATGAAACGTACGAAAACACGATATCATAAAACTTACGATTGCGACGAACTCCATACACATTGGCGTAACGTGTTTTTTATTTAATTGTAAATTTTCCCAAAGAATTTTTTACACATTTTTCTCATAACCTATGATTTCATAGGTTTTTTTTGGCGGTTTATTCAAGAATCAACCTGTATAACGGCAGCCTTCCTTATGAGTCACTTCGGCTATCTTTGATAATGCAATATGCAGTTGCTACTCTCCGAATGGAATTTTATTGCAAGGGCCAGCCATGATTTATGATGGCAAAACAAGTTGCTTGTTTAAATAATTTTTTAGGTTTCTTACGCATGCTATTATACGAAGAATTTGTAAATTCAATAAAAAAACAATAAAAGAAAATCGAAAGTTCGAAGCGTATATAAAAGTTCAACGACACTTCTGTTTGGTAAGTAATAATGAAAAGTAAATCGGCTTTTGTTAATTTTTTTTTATGTATGATGCAACTAGTCCTGAAGACTGTAAAAGTCAGTAATTCATACAAATTTACATTTCTTCATGGTTAATGCAGGAGGTTCATAAATCACTAACGATATTGCATTGGGCGGTAGAATCAATTATATTTGTTAATAATAGAGGCCCTGTCGTAAGAATAAATTACTTCCAAAATGGTACTCCTAATTTTTTATGTACGGCAATCAATTCTAATGAAACGTAATGTTACCAAAATAGTGTGTATTAATTATGAAAAATGTATAATTACATGGTCTGCGAGACGGTTATTGTGCAAGAGGCGCATATCGAATAAATTATTGAGCTTTCTTCGGCCTTTGTATCAGTAAATTTCATTTATCGCTCAAGGAAATTCATTATCTAAATATTTTTTTGCTTCATAAATCTATTCTTAGTGATTGAATATCAAATCTGCTGTATGTTTTCATTGGATGTGAAATTCAAATCTACAACATTCCTCGCTTTTTTTTTATATGCATGAATAAATACGTTTCGTTTTGAATATTTGACTAAATTTTAAAATAACTAAATTATGATTATAAAATTAGTTGCCGTGTACTTTTATGACGTACAGCGTAAATCCTTGTATCTAATAAAAAGTTGACTCAATAAATTAGAAGGAATTAAACATGGTAATAAAATTTTCTCACCAGTGAAAGTTTATAATATAACGTTTAAAATCGGAGACATCTTTTTTTTTATATATTCGATGTGTTTTAATGTATGAATCTTGAATAAGAGAAATCCTCGTTCAATAAGTTTGTGCAATAATAAATATAAAAAAGTGATGATAAATTAGACAAAAGTAATGAAGTGTCAGGGAGTCATGATAAATTTTTACCGTTAATATAAACAATTAATTGCAAGGAGCAAGTTGTTGCTACCGTGCGCTTATAAGTTATGGGCGTTCATGGTCGAGTGCACATCAACGGATTAATTAAAAAATTCGTTCGATTAGGAGGCGTTTTACGGGTGGATACCGATGAAAAAGTGTGAAACCTTTAAGATGCGACTATTCCGACGTGCGCTCGGATATTTCGAATTACGACAAGTTGGCTGGCATTAATTAATTACAACATGAAAGAAGTATTTGCGAATTCATGTCGTACATTTGCTTTTTGTGCGGTCGACGAACGGGTTCGGAAAAAATGAGCACAAAAACCTGCAGCAGCCAGAATAAAAAGACGACGATTGAAAATTATTACGTCAATTTTCAGAATATGCCGTACATGGAGTTTTTAATAACATGCCATTAAAATTGAGTATAAAAGTTTTATGACTCTATTTAGACAAGCGAAATAATTAGGGCTTAGGTGAAACAAGGTAGTGTGTAAAACTTGGAACGTATCATTTTCATTAATTAAATCACTTCTATACATCTAGGGATTACAGAAACGATTTACAAATGATTGATTTTTTTAAGTTTTCCATCCATTTAAATTGGATTTTTGATCAAAGAAATCAAAATGAAACTATGTACATATATGATATTCATAAATGAAATTGGTATAATACATGATTTCGTGGTGGACTAGGACCAGTCTAGGAGTAAGTAACGTTGAGACTCACAGAATTTTTTAATGGAAAATTCGAGTTCTGTGCTACAAAATCGGTCTCAATCATTGACGTGAGAATCTGGCTGATGAACCCGATTGCGTGTCTAAGGGGCAGGTGGCGAAACCTCCGTTGAAATAGGTTAAATAAACATTACAATATCGAAGATCTTTCTTTTTTTAATTCAATATCTATTGTCATTGGTAAGATGTAATTGTATTGCCAGACCATTTTGAACTTACTATGACCACGCAAGTTTTTTGGACGCACACTCACATTATAATTTCAAGTATGGTTTTTTATATATTACTATATACACCAAATATATAACATAGTTAGAATGATAGACAGTTGTTATCATGTCAATAGATCGTAAAAAAGGCAGTTGCTAAAATACAGCCATGGCCAAAAGTATTAGGCGCCCTTAATTTTCTAATTTAACTCTGAAAATATTACTCAGAAATCTTTAGAATTTTATTATCATATAGTCGGCAACAATAAACGATAATTTAAATAACACACAGTACTTTACAGCGGTTGTAAAACATATGGCAGATGATAGTTCGCAATTGTGGTTCCGTGAAAGGTAGTCAGTCTTGTATACGCGCTTGTAGTAAAAACGATCTTTGCAGTATAATGTTTCTTTCATTATAATTTTGAATATCGTCATTTTTGCTGTAAAAAATGCATAAAAAGAACGAACTTAGTGAGCATTTACGTTTACGAATTCAGTTCTTGCACGAACAAGGCAACACACACACAGAAATAGCCAAAAGTATTAAACGTTCGCGTTGTGCGGTGCAATCTGCCTTGAAACGTTACGCGGATACTGGATTACATGCGAACCGAACAAGAACTGGTAGAAAACGGATAACTTCGGACCGTGAGGATCGAAATTTACTTCGAGAGTCACTTAAAAATCGAAAGAAAACTTCCTCCGAGCTTGCTGCCAGTTTATCAGAGGAAATCGGGAGACCGATCAGTGCCAGAATGACCAGAAGGAGACTTAATGAAGCTGGCTTGAAATGCTGTAAAGCAAGAAAGAAGCCTTGGCTTTCAGAAAAAAAATAAAAAGTCTTGTTTGGCATGGGTTATAAAGTACCATCGCTTTACAGAAAAGGATTGGGTAAATGTCGTGTGGTCCAACGAATCAAATTTTGAGGTAATATTTGCTTTATATCACTTGTAATTTTGAATTCGTTTGCATCTTCTACATTTCGCCAGTAAAAAGTTTTATGGTGTGTTTAAAATCTACGTTTTTTTAATTAACTATAAGGTATTTGGAACTCCTGGTGTAGCTTACGTGAGGCGGAGAATCGGTGAAGAATACCTTCCGGAATGCGGATACCAATGAAACATGGTGGATGCAGTGTAATGATCTGGGGTTGTATGATATCCGACAGTGTAGACGAAATGTTTGTTTGTGAAGGTCGAATGAACTCCCACACTTACATAAACGTATTTGAAACGACATTGCGGCAATCATTTTCCAAGATGCTTGGTGATACAAATATGGAAGAAATGCTGTATCAACAAGGTCATGCATCCTGCCACAAATCTGCAGTTACCATGAAGTGGTTTCAAGAAAATAATATTAACCTCCTGGATTGGCCTGCACAATCCCCAGTTCTAATTCCCATAGAACATTTGTGGGGGATTCTAAAGCGTAACATTAGAAAGCATCCAATTACATCTAAATCAGTTTTAAGAAACGTGTTATTGAAAGAATGGAATAATATTATCGCAAACTTATAAGTACTCTGCCGAAAAGAATAGCTGCAGTGATTAAGGCTAGAGGTGACCCAACAAAATACTAATTACTTTAATAAATGTTATTATTTTGTACCTAGGAAATTTTATTTTACCCCACTCCAACAAATTTGTATGATAGTGGAGTTAATGTAAGGTGCCTAATACTTTTGGCCAAGGCTGCACGTGCATATGGCTTAGCCATATATTTCTAATCTGAAAATAAGACGATTTAACCCAGTTAAGCCAGTATTCTGCTTTAAACTTTTTGAAAAAAATAGGTAATTTTTGTTATAACAAAATAACCCTTGAATCAATTTGGATAATATTTGGTATGAAGGCCCATGGGAAGTTAAATCAAATTTTTAGATAGTGTTAGTAAAGGGCTTTCCAATTAGTGCGTCAGAACTTTAATGCCTAAAAACAAGATTTCTTTGGAAAGTAAATGGCAAATCTTGATAACAAATGAGTTCAGTACATTGTGTTAAATTAATATGAACAGATTAAGGATTCAACAGCGCTTAGAAATGATTCGTATTTACTATCAAAATGCGTGTTGTGTTCGTCGGACATTTTGCGCGTTGCGAGAAGTTTATGGTCAACATAATCGACCAACCAAACGATCTCTTCATCGTTTAATTCAAAAGTTTGAATAAACTGGCTCAGTTGTAGATACGTCAACATCAGTACGTAATCGGAATGCCCGATCGGAGGCCAATATTGCTGCTGTAAGTCAAAGATGATCCGAACCTCTCTTTTCTACGTCGTTCTCTAGAACTCGGCCTTTCTCAGACGAGTACGTGGAGAATTTTGCATGTAGATCTCCATCTGAAGGCTTATAAAGTCTAAATCACTCAAGACCTAAAGCCAAACGATCATCGTTTGCGTCGAAATTTCGTGAACTAGTCTCTTGAGCAGTTGGAAGCCAATGCACATTTTGCAGAAAAGATATTGTTTTCCATTTCTGGTTCAATGGGTTTGTAAACAAGCATAACTGCAGAATTTGGGCTGATGACAATCCTCCGGTGATTCACGAATCGCCTCCTGAGAAGGTCACCGTTTGGTGCGGTTTTTGGGCTCACGGCGTGATCGGACCTTATTTCTGTGAAGACGATAATGGAAATCGTGTTACTGTTAATGGTGAACGGTACAGGAATATCTTTGGCCTGAACTGAGAAATGTTGACATAAACAATTTTTTTTTCAACAAGACGGAGCTACGTGTCACACATCTCGTCAGACAATTGTTTTATTGCAACAACAGTTTCCTGGAGGCGTTATTTCGAAAAATGCTAATGTCAACTGGCCACCAAGATCATGTACGCGATCTCACGCCCTTGGATGTTTTCCTATAGGGTCATGTCAAATCTCTGGTTTACAAAAATAAACCACAAACAATTTCCGACCTTAAACGGAACATTCAACGCACTATTACAAACATACCACGCGATATGTGTGAAAAAGTAGTCGCGAATTGGGCCTCCAGAATGCATTCAGTTAGACGAAGTCGAGGAGGACATTTAAACGATATTATTTTTAAAACATAATGACATCGATTGTTCTTCAAAATATAATAAAGATTAAAGGATTAGCACTTGTAGTTATTATTGTGTCTCATTTTAAAGTTCTGACGCGCTAATTGGAAAACTCTTTAGTATGCAGTGGGTAGTTAGTGTGAAATACAGGGTTGCGACAACACAGATCTTGCAATAACTTTTTTGAGTTTAGGAAGATAATTTTAATTAATTACTTTTTTGAAAGAGGCGTTCAATAAGAAGCTTTTTCGTGTCTTTATATTTTTTTATATCTCTTACCATTTAGTCACAAAATAGGAAAATATAACGCCTCTTATTGTTTACACTAGCTACAACTTTACATCAATCTTGCATGGTCATAGCAAGTTCAAAATGCATTATGATTACAATATTACCAATAGCAATAAATATTGAATTAAAAAAGAAAGATTTTTGATATTGTAATGTTTATTTAACCTTTATTTCAAGGGAAGTTTCATGACCTGCCCCTTAGACACGCAAGGGCTTGTCAGCCAGTCTCTGACGTCAGTGACTGAGATAATTTTGTAACACGGAGGAATACGAATTTTCCATAAAAAATTTTGTAGGTTTCAACGTTGCTAGTTCCCTGGCTATTATATTTAAGAACATAAACTCCTAGACAAAATTAACGCATCAGCAGCAAAACTACTCATCATTACTTTTATTTTTTCGAGATTTTAAATCTGTCATTACTGATAAACAATTGCAATTGTTTGACAGATGTAAAGTAATATTTTGTTGATAAGAAATTTAATGCTGTTTAAATAAATTGAGTTTTCCTGGATATTTTTTTAAAATTTAGTATCATTAATGCCCGGTTGCACCAATATTTTAAGCAGATCTTACATTTAAGTGGTGTTTAGACCATGACATTATTTATAGGTTTAACAAAACGTAAGTCACATTCTAATTGATACTTAAGTTGAAGTTTAAATGTCAATCAGATTGTGTTTGACATCATACTGACTATACGTAAATGTCATATTCTAAACAAAACTTAAATTTAAGCTCTGCTTAAAAAGCTGGTGCAACCGGGCATAAGTGATTGAAATACTTCGTCCAGTGCACTTAGAGCAGAAGAAAAGAATAGTCCACGCAACTTAAGAGAAGACGAAGCAATCAGAGCGGTATCTCTAGTTAACGAGCGACGTAGCCAGCCATATGTGGCTAATTTGTTAGGAATTAGACAATTAGTCGAACAGTTAAACGTTTCAATGAATTTTTCAATTAATTTGGAATACAAGGTCGTAAGAAGTCTATTGGTGCAAGAGATGAGTGATATCTCATACAAGTCGCCTTAAGAAACAGGCGTTCTACCAGTTTAGAGCTAAGCAGAGCCCTCCCAGTAATTCGAAACGGAGCAATTTCTGGACGAACTGTCAGGAGAAGGAAAATTGAACATTAGAAGACTACTCACCAGAGAACATAGCGTTTTGCAAGGGAACAAAGGCTGCATTATATAGAAAATGTAAGCCAGGATTGAATTTAATCCTAAGTTAGAATGTGACAAACTTATGACGTACAGCATTTTGTATGTCACATTCTAACTTAGGCTTAAATTTAATCCTGGTTTAAATCTTTTATGCAATGCAGCCTTAAATTGGATCATTGACGACTGGAAGCGAGTTTTGTTTTCAAATGAAACAAGAGTAATTCTTCATTCACCAGGTGGACGTGAACGAGTCTGGCGGAAGTCAGGAGGGAGCTTTGCTTCCTGCAATATCTCTCAGAGGATCCCATTTTTTGGTGGGTCAATAATATTCTGACGAGAAATTTGTTTCGACCACCGGATGTGGTTCCTATATGGGGGAAATCCATGAATGTACATTTCTACGTAGAAGACATAGTAGAAGAAACCAGGGAACCATTCACAACTTAATCAACAGCTTGCCCAGACGAATGGAAGTAGTAAAAAGAGGAGGAGGAGGAGGATCTGCACGCTACTGAATTGGATTTGACATTATTGTTTCTGTTATTTATTCATGTTTTATTTTCCTTTAATACCATCCCACGTTGTCCAGGAGTTTACATCCTTCATTCAGTGTTATTGGTCGCCTAACTATTTTCATCTGAAATCTTGAGAAAATGTTTGACAATTGTTAACATAAACCTAAACGAAAACGCATTTTTCAAATGCAAAACTTGTTCCTTGAAGAAGACGAAAGACCGCCGACACAAGCAAACGAATGTGTTCCATCCAGCACTTAAATTTCATACACTGATTCTCCTAAGTATAAGTAATCATGGAATATTACTTTTGTTGTTATTAAAATTGTAATTGCAATGAAAGAAATAAACCTATAAAATTTTATACTTTAGAACTGTACAGGTTTTGTTCAGTCTTGTCATGCGTTAAATATCAAGTTTACTATTTGTTTTCTTTCACATTTCGATACGGTAAATTTAATAAGTCAAGTGAATTCCTACTGCAAATTCATCTTCGTTATTTACCAGCATAATGTGACTAACTGGATCAAGTTTTGCGAGGTCAGTGAATTGAAAAGATACGACGTCGGTTGCAATAGTGTTGTTACAAAAAACCGGAATCTTTTGTAAATGTCCGTCCTAAAAATAGCTACTGTAAGGTGGCAAATTACGCAATCGACTCTATGTATATACAAAGCAGCATCTGCCATTGCCTATTTTATTAACGCTTTTGAAATAAATTATGAGAGCAGCTAGTCTGTTCAAGAAACCAGTCTCGATTCGCTGAGAGCGTTTATTTCCAAACTGAATTTTACGACAAGTGAAGCTGGAGTCCGTCCGTAGCTATTTTAAATTTTGGATGACATTAATTGTTTATGCTCATTTGACACGCACTGCAGTGGCCAAGATGGATACGTGACGGATGTACCGTAGAATCGCCCATTAGCCGATAAAATGTTGTAACAAATTATTATTAACTCCTAATTTGATGCATGCGTTACATTGTGAATAGACAGCGTACTTTAATTTCGTTTCAATGTTCATCTAAGAATAATTCCAGGTGGCCCTGAAAGATGACTAGTTATGAAAGCGTCGTAGATTTCAAAGGTGGGCTTACAATTTTCGTAATAGATTATTTTCTAGTTAATTTTTTTATTAGTAATTTTCGTGTACCGAAAGAGTTTTTCCTTCTTGGAAAATTATACCATTCAAAATTTAATTGAAAACCTTGAGAATAATGACATTGACGTTAATTAAATTTATGGTCATCAAAGTTAAGTTTTTTTTTAGGACTCAACTTGAGAGACCCTAATTACATTTTCACCAAATCTCAATCAGTGGCATTAACTAATTTATTGTTTTTAACACTCATCAGACCACTCAATTTAAGAGACCCAGTATAAGGTTTCTGTAACTGTCGAATTTGTTTTGTAAATTATATTTTCAGTTGCATAGTATTAGATCTTTCTTCTAACTTTCTGTAATCTGTATTGAAAATCAGTTTTTCCTCAAAATTTACAGTTTTTTTTTTATTTGATTTTTAATTGATTCACGAAAACCTGTGGATACACTTGCCACTGTTGTTTCTATCGTAATCAGATCGTTGTTTGAATTAATGAGGCCCAATTCATTATCTGGTTTTCTAGATAATCTAACTACATTAAAAGCGAGAAAACCGTAATCAATTATTTTGACTTCTTGTTTTTTTTTTGGGGGGGCAATTCATTAGCGCGTCTGCCGGGCGTTGTAGGTGTTCTTTGTTTCTGGCTGTCGTCGGTAATTTATATTTTTGTCTCTGCCCAATGTACCTTGCTTCCCAGAGAAGATTAATCTTCAAACATCAGGTAATTAAGAAGCATTATAGACTTTATATATGAATAGCTGAAATAAAGCACATAATAATAATAATAATAATAAAGTTATAATAATAATAAATTATGTAAATAAATAAAACTAAGTTAAATAATTACTGAAATGTATCAGGTCTTCATTTAATCTTGCATCCCACGACTGCTTATAATGGCGTTCTGGAAGTACGATGTATTTTTCAAAGTCTATTGTTTTAAATAATAATAATAATAATAATAATAAAGTGTATTTATTGTTCTCAGTATCGTAATATAAACATAATAAATGTACACATAGCACATATCAGACAAAATAAATATTTATATATATAAAAAAAAGAAAAAAACAATATCTACGTGTATAAGTATATAATTGTATAATTGTATAAAATTATATAAAGAGAACCAAATGGTGCGTAATGTAATTAAACTTTGTTATTGTACCTTCTTAAAAACTTAATTGCATTAAAATATTTGTTAGAATCGTGAAAGTCTAGCACAAATACATACAACAAGTACAACCGACGTTGTACCAACAATGTACCAATCCTCAAACAAAAAAGTAATAAACTTATCAGTTTTGCCATTTAGGTTTCTTGTTAAAGTCTCTGCAGTTACAGTTTGAAATTCAAGGTCACGAAAATCAGCTTTTTAAGAGTTTGTTGTGTAATTTGAAAAAAAATTGTAACGTGGAAATAAAGGTACTTCCTTATTTTAATATAACTACAGTATCTTCATCAGATTGCTTTCATCAAAAATTGTTAAAACTAAAATTAACCATCACTGTAAAAAAGAAGAACTCCCAAGCATTCCTACTAATCACAAAGGAGCGCTTCGATGCTTTGCATTCACTTCCAAGTCTAAGTGTGCAAAGGTGCTAACGATTGTCATCCTGATTTCCATCTGGACATCTTCGAACTTCCAAGCCTTCCTCCTAAATACCATACTCCTTTATGGTATTGAAGAGGATGTGTCTGAAATTAACCATCATTGTAAAGAAGAACTCCCAAGTATTCCCCCTCAATATCGCAGAGGAGCACTTCGAAGGTCGGGATTTACTTCCAAGTCTAATTGTGCAAATAGGCTAACGATTGTCAACCTGATTTCTATCTGGACATCTTCGAACTTCCAAGCGTTCCTCCTCAATGCCATAAAAGAGTTACTCGATGCCCTGTAATTAACCATCATTGTAAAGAAGAAGAAGAACTTCGAAGCATTCCTCCTCAATATCGCAAAGAGGCACTTCGATACTCTGGATTCACTTCCAAGTGTGCAAATAGGCTAACGATTGTTAACCTGATTTCCATCTGAACATCTTCGAACTTCCAAGCGTTCTCCTCAATACCATAATTGAGTTACTCGATGCCCTGCAATCAACCATCATTGTAAAGAAGAAAAACTCCCAAGCATTCCTCCTCAATATCGCAGAAGAGCACTTCGATGCTCTGGATTCACTTCCAAGTCTAACGTCCGTATTCATAGTGCTTGCTTGAGGCTTCCTTCGATGAGGAACCTCTTAGTATGGGACTGCATTAGGGCAGTTTCATTTTAAAATACCCATTCTAAGGGGTCCCTTATTGAAGAAAGCCTCAAGGAAGTTCTATGAATACGGACATTAGTGTGCAAAGATGCTAACGATTGTCAACCTGATTTCCATCTGGACATCTTCGAACTTCCAAGCATTCCTCCTCAACACCGTAAAGGAGTTACTCGATGTCCTGAAATCAACTATCATTGTAAGGAAGAAGAAATCCCAAGCATTCCTCCTCAATATCACAGAGGAGCACTTCGTTGTTCTGGATTCGCCCCCAAGTCTAATTCTGAAAAGCTGCTAACGATTGTCAACTTGATTTTCATTTCCACATCTTGGAACTTCCAAGCGTTCTTTCTTGATGCCATAAAGGAGTTACTCGATACCCTGAAATATACCCTGAAATTAATCATCGTTGTAAAGAAGAAGAAGAACTCCCAGGCATTCCTGCTCAATATCACAGAGGAGCACTTCGTTGCTTTGGATTCACCCTCAAGTCTAAATGTGAAAAGGTGCTAATGATTGTCAACCTGATTTCCATCTGGACATCTTCGAACTTCCAAGCGTTCTTCCTCAATACCATACAGGAGTTATTCAATGCCTAAAATCAGCCATCATTGTAAAGAAGAAGAACTCCCAAGCATTCCTGCTCAATAACACAGAGCGTTTCTCCTCGATATCATAAAAGAGTTACTCGATGTCCTGAAATCAACCATCATTGTAAAGAAGAAGAACTTTGAAGCATTCCTGCTCAATATGACAGAGGAGCACTTCGTTGCTCTGGATTCACCCTCAAGTCTAATTGTGAAAAGGTGCTGGCGATTGGCATCTTGATTTCCATCTGGATCTTCGAACTTCCAAGTTTTCCTCCTCAGTACCATAAAGGAGTTACTCGATGCCCTGAAATCAACTATCATTGTAAAGAAGAAGAACTCCCTTCCAAGCGTTCCTCCTCAATACCATAAAGGAGTTACTCGATGCGTTGAGTTCTCTCCCAGCGTAAGTGTGCAAGGAGATTAACGACTGGCAACCAGATTTCTATCTGGACCTATTGGAACTATCGGAGTAAGTGAAGGTGATTGACATTCAGAATTCAAGCTAATCTTCCTTAAAGACCATCCGTTTGTACTTTCTACGATAGAAGGCATTACAGTTGACAGTGTTAGATTCATTTGATTGCAAATTGGAACCTTAAGCTCTCGATTTCAATAACTAATAAGTATTTAGGGCTTGCTGAGGTAAGTAAAGTTGTGGCGCAGCGATTAGGTCATCGAGAAGAACCGTCACTGTTACTCTAACCAATGCGCTATAATTTCTGCCCCAACACAGCAAGAGAACTTCTTTCCTTTCCATTTATTTATTTTTGACCAACGAATGAGGTGTTTTAAACTTGTATGCAAGTCGTTTCGTTTAGGGGTTGGAGGGGCAGGGTTGGAAGTTGTAAACGAATTAAAGAATTACTATCAGCACTAAACGTATTACTAAAGGCATTGTTAAAGTAGAACTCAACCACTGTTGGAAAGAAGTAGGAGGAATATCAATGATATTGATATTCTTCTTGGATGAAATTGAGCTTAAACAAGAAGAGTACCAAAACGGACGCGGCAGTACCTTGGGACTAATAACTTCGAAAAGTATCAAAGTGGTAACACTGAGTATAACCCTCGATCGATGCTACTGTGAAAAATTAGTAACTAAGTTTAGTGTTACCGCAGTTTTGCCAACTATCAGATACAATTGGATCACATGAGGTATAATCAATTATGAAAACTGACATAAGTGATCTTTTAAATGTAATTTAAAACTAATTGGGTTAACTAGTCAATTAATTATGGTTATTAATTACAAAAGTGTCCTGTAAAAGATCAAAAGTGGAGCGAGCTGTTTCAAAAAGGTACCAGGTGCCATAATTATCAACCTAAGAGGTAATGATCCAAATCAATTCTGTTGAAACATCAGTAAACTTACAAATCATACTATTTTATAAATTTCTGGTCGTATTCACTGTACTTTATATAAGGTTTTGTCACACTATAAACATTGTCATCTAAAGATCAATAACAAATCTAGACGCACTTAGCAAATGTTTCAAAATCTACTTGAATTCCCTCTTAAGGAAAACGGACGTTATTTCACACTTGCTTTAACTTATTCAATTACTGGTTTTCAATTTTATCTTGCCCATTGATTACTCCTTTTCCAATTTATTTCATTATGCATATAAATTTATCGCGACTTGCTTAATTGAAACGTGTGCAGTATAATATCGAGAATTTCACGCTTATGTCTTCTAAAGACCAATAAAATCAAAATATGTCTAATGTCTAATTTAAAGATGCCTTTTTTTTTTGAAAAGTTAATATAAGAAGAAACATAAAACATTAATATTTTACGATCCATAGTCAATAGTGAAGTGTTTCAGGAATGAAAAGCAAATATCTTTTGCAGCACGTGAAAAATATTGACATTGTAGATGGTGGTAACGGTACCTTATAGTTTTTAAACTATTAAACTCTGTGTCCATGTGGTTGCTTCATACAATGGGTGTGTAAGTTGAGGAAATTAGTAAGGTCTATATATTTTTCAAATGTAAAGGCTAAATATTATTGTCCTGTCAGCTTGTAGATACACGCGTTATAGGTTTAAAATTATTCAGCGAACAGAATGAGAAATTCGATAAAAATCGAAACAAAGACTCGAACGAGTTAAGTTGTATCGGAGGAACGTTACTCATTTACAGCTCGGCGTGATTTATCTACCTGGATAAATTTTATGACGGGTTAAGATACGGATAAATTAACTTTTATGCATTCTTTAAAAACGACCAGCGGAGATCAACTGGAGAAGTCAACGTACCCCGCCGGAAAGAAAACGTGGAAGGGGAGAAATAATAGTGCAGGAGGCCTTGCAATAGCCGTAACAAACTGACTGATACACGTGTATTCAAATGATAAATCATTTAATTCGAATACCGAATTGAAGTTTTGACGGCTATTATAATTCCCTAAAATTTATTATTGTTATGGGAAAGATAATTTATTCAAACTCGCGGCTCTGGTGTGACATTCATTTATATGGGCATCTTTATGCATAGACTGACTTGCTTCATATCAAGAGATACGGCTTTATTATAAAGTTTCTTTTTATATCCTTTGTAATTTATGCATAGTAACTTTCTTATACGTACACGTAATTCGATTTCTTTGCTATGAAATGTTGGTTAAGAATTTTAATCGAATTAAAACAAAAAGGTCACATTTTACTGAATGTTATCCTGTTTAGTTAGTCCTTCAAAGGTTCACTATACAGAACAATTTCGAATAATACACCATGTATACGACAGTCATTATCTCAAGGAGATTGTTAACAACAGAAGTTGATGCGCGGAAAGAAAAGAAAGTGAACGTTAAACTTCCTGCTCCTCCTATATAGTTTCAGTAGAGTTTGAAGCATAAGTATAATCAAAGAGTAATAAATCAAGTGCACAAACATTTGAAATTATGAAATGAGTGATGCGTTTCCAGCGGGTAAAATCAAAAATAATAACTACTAAGTACCATATCTACTATAGTAATATTGTTTGTCTAATAATTGAATTTTGGTACGATGACCTCTGTTCTTTATCATTTTTTAATGTGAAAGATTGAATCTGTAGTCTACATATACACACGCGTCTTTTCATACTCGTAATATCCGTTCACGATCTTTATAGATTCAGTGTAGCCCATGTTAGGGTGACATTTCTGTTGGTATCACTAAAAAATACGTTTATCAGAAAATTGATTGACGTTCATTTTTAATTTTTTGGTTGTATTTTTGAAAACTACCACTGCAAATGTTGCCAGTTCGACTGAAGCATTCCGTGAAAACGGGAAGTATCGTCCCGAACAATTGATAATTATCTTCTTGCTGTCTTATAATTTGCCCCGACCAAACCATGCACTGAACCTCATTTAGAATTCTGTCTACTTTCGCTAACCCCTCCAATACGCACACCTTCAGACTTCAGTTTGGGTTGCTAAAAGGATCGCCACAGTTTGCATATAAGTTTTACAGATATACAGTGCCGCTCATATTAGTTCGGACACATATAAAATTTCATAAATCTTTCTTGAAAAACCTAAATATTGTTTGCAAATCTAAATTTACGTACAGATATAAATAATATTATGAAACAAATTTTTAATGTATTTCATAACCCGCAACAACAAAAATACATAATAAATTCTTTCTGAAAGAATGTGTAATTATAAGATGTTTTCGAGAAAAACTTATAACTCCCGAAGTAAATTTATTTAAGGGATTTGAACGTTTGTAATGCGCATAAGATATTTACCGATCCCTCATGGAAGGGATGTCGCAACGTTTGAATACAGTATCTCTCTTCAATTGTTTGATAAACGTGCGTGAGTGTGCATCAATCATATCCCAGCAAAACATCTGAAAAATGCCAAGAGGGAAACTTACGAGTGAAGAAAAGCGTGCAGTTGTAATTGCTTTTCATCAGGAAGGCCATTCTGTGCGCCAAATTCCAAAAAAAACGCACTTGAATAAAACGACAGTCAGTGACATCATTCGGAGATTTCAACGTTCGGGTAGGACACAGGTCAGTCCACGTTTAGAGGACGTTCCAGGATAACAACAGAAGCAGATGATCAGCGTATAAAACTGTTAAGCAAACGAAATAGAAGACTTGCAGAAATGAATCGCGATCGTGAAGGGGAAAAGTACGATAAAACGGCAATTAAAAGCTGCAAGTCTTTACGGCCGCATTGCTGTGCGAAAACCTTTACTGCAACGTGGAAATCGTCAAAAAAGACTTCAATGGGCACCAAGCCATCGGAACTGAACAACAAAAGACTTCAAACGCGTATTTGGACGGACGAATTAAAGTTCGAAGTGTTTGGACAGGCAGGATGGGTTTTCGTGAGGAGGTCCAAGGAAGAAAAAATGTTGTGGGATTGTATTGTACCGACCGTCAAACAAGGAAAGGGGTCTGTTCTCGTTTGGGGAACTTTTTCCTGCGACGGCACAGGAGATTTGCGGAGAGTTGAAGGTATCATGTGGAAAGAAAATTATTTAGAAATATTGGAAGAAAACGCAATTCCATCAGGGTTGCGTTTAATAGGCGACAATTTTATTTTCATGCACGACAATGATCCTAAACATACTGCCTTAGTGTGCAAAACTTATTTAAATAATGCCGAGGCTGATAATACTCTACCAATGCTGGTATGGCCACCCCAAAGTCCTGACTTGAACCCCATTGAGTTCTTGTGGGACGAGTTCGAAAAATGTGCCTTCCTTCCGCAGTACATATGTGTAATATCCTGCAAGACGAATGGACCAATATTCCACATGAAGTTCTCCACAAACTGGTGGTACGAAAGCCGATAGTTGTGCAAGCCGTTCTTCGTGATTAAGGAGGTTTCTTTGGTGAGAAAAAAATTTAATAAATTATTTATACATTTAATATTAGAAATACTTTTATTGTAGTTGCTGTATGTAATTAATATAACTTAATAAAAATACAATATAAGATTCGTTTTTCAGTTCAATTAAGTCAAATATTTCAGGATTTCATAAATTTCTTTAAGTGTCTGAGAATATGAGCGGCAGTGTACATGATATATTCTGTACTATAAAATTTTGATGTCAAGTTAAATTTTCCCTTTCCTCTTCCATTGATTCCATAGAAGAAACTGATTCATCATCAATTTCTGATTCTGAATCAGATTCTCCTAATGCAATAATGAAAGGAGGAATATTTTCAAACGAAAAATTTCCCATATGTTTCGTCCAGTCTTCCGAAATTAATTTTTCACAATGATTACAAAAATTTTGCCACAGTCGGGGATACATTTTGAAAGAGCCATAAATTTTCAACCCTATCTTACGATAATGGTTGCAAATTTATGTACTTAACCCTACCGCGTGGAGTGACGTACACGTGTACGTCATGCATAAAATCATTTTTACTTCGGAGTGTCGTACACCGTACGTCATGACAAAATAAATTTTCCTGGGAAGTTCCATACGTGATACCTGTTCTGCAGTCGGCAGTAGATAAATACCAGTCATTACGCCTCCCCAAAAAGCTTAAGAAAAGCTTAGGGCTCGAATAGTATAAAAAATAATTAAAAAATAAAAAACAATAATAAAAAAACTATTTTGTTAATATTTTGCCGTTAACAAAATTGTGTTTTTGTTAATAATTTTCTTGAATGTGGTAAATTTTGAAATACGCTTCTAAAAATAATCCAGCTTCATAATCAGGACAGCAATAAATGGTTTCTCTCCTGAGTCCATGTTTGGGGCTTTGCTTTTTGCTCAATTGGAGGAATTTTTTCTGTGAAATGACGACTAATAAGTCGAGATACATTCATAACTTGAGAATGTTTTCCTGGAACCTTTCTCTGGACATCCCTTGCATATTTTGAAAAAATCTGTTCAATAAGTGGAACTCTAAATTTAAGGTGGTCGACTTTCTGTTTCTTGTTGATCTTGTAAATAACGAAACTATTCAGGATAGTATCATTCACTAGCCTTCTAAATAGTTTCATGTACCATTTGTGCATTTTCTGTCGTTTGGGTAAGAAGGCTTCCAACATTTGATCTTTCACATCCACTCCACCCATACATTTCTTGTGGTCAATAATATTGACGGGTTTTGTTATTTGTCTATTCCTCTTTATTATGACATTGTTTTCCTGTCTATGATATGTTGAAATCATAGTTACTGGTTTTTTGTCCATCCATTTCAATATCGATATGGCTTCGCAATTTTTAGCTGCAATTTCACTTTTTTTTAGTTTGGCATTATTTATTATGGAGGGAATGTATTTTTTATTCAGCCATAGCGTTCAGACACAATCTGTACCCCACGACTTCAAATCTTTTGCCAGGTCTAGGAAGTTATAAAAATTGTCCATTCATACAGTGTGTTCTTGTGTGTGTTGTGTGTGCAAGGGATCGACAAGTTGTAGAACAATTTTGCGGGCATTTATCATATTCGGCGTAATAAGATGTAATGTAAATTCACAACCTTTTCCGGTATAAACTATGAAACTCCATAAATAATCATTTGTTGAATCGCAAAGTTCATGTCTTCATTCCAAATTGAGCAGATTTCAGTGGAAGATATTGTTTGAAGGACAATTTTCCTTTCCACAGTGTGAGGGATTCGTCTACTGAAATCTTTTGTCCGGGTAAATAACACTGCTTGAACACGTTATTCAAATGTCTTATCACAGGATAAATTTTGAATAATTTTTTTGGACCATCAAAAGCATTGACTGTGTCATTGTCGACGAAGTGGAGAAATTTTATAATGGTTTCAAATCTGTTGAACGTAATAATTTTATCGAACATGGGAATAGCCATTATATCCTTCTTTGAAAAAGAATATATAGCATATATAATATATTGTGAAGGCCTAAAAAATTATTCAAAATTTATCCTGTGATAAGACATTTGAACAATGTGTTCAAGCAGTATTATTTATAAGCGGACTTAACATTTCAGTAAACGAATCTCTCACACTGTGGAAAGAAAGATTGTCATTCAAACAATACTCTCCATTGAAATCTGCTCAATTTGGACTGAAGACATATGAACTAGGAGATTCAACAAATGGTAATGGAATTTCATAGTTTATACTGGAAAAGATGGAGAATTTACAACATGTTATTACGCCGAATATGATAAATATCCGCAAAATTGTTCTACAACTTCTCTATCCCTTGCTACATAAAGGACACGCTGTATGAATGGACAATTTTTATAACTTCCTAGACCTGGCAAAAGATTTCAAGTCGTGGGGTACAGATTGTGTCTGAACGCTAAACCTAAATAGAAAACATTTGTCCTCTGCCCTATAATAAAAAACATCAAACTAAGAGAAGAAAAAATAATAATAAAAATAATACTTAAACATTGCATAGCCACTTCAATATTGAAATGGATTAACAGTAACTATGATTTCGACATGTGGACAAGAAATTAATGCCATTATGAAAAGGAATAAAGAAGTAACAAAACCAATTTTTTCAAAATATGCAAAAGATGTCCAGAGAAAAGTCATTCATTGTATTCATAGAAAAAATCCTCCTATTGAGCAAAAAGCAATCCCCAAAGGAAATGTGTCGTTTGCTGAAAACGTGGACACAGGAAAAAAAAACATTTATTGGTGCCCCGATTGTGAAGCTTGATTACGTTTAAAAGTGTGTTTCAAAGTTTTTACTCAAAGAAAATTATTCATAAAACAAATTTTTGTTTAACGGGAAAATATTAATAAAAAAAAATAATTCTTTTACACCTTTCTATCCTCAAGGTTCTTTGAAGCTTGTTCAGGAGACGTAATGACTGCCAATTACATTTGTACTGCCGACTGCGGCTGCGACCAACTTACTAGGTTTATTCCTTTGTATTCCTTCTTCGACACACACCTTACAAACAGGGAAAATGCAGAAAACCCAGTTCAAAGAATCCGAACATGATCTTTACAGCTACAGCCCGTTCCCAGCTGACCTAACCAACTCAGCTATGCAACTACAGCAAAGTTTTGATCATCCTCATTAATTAATGCATGTCCTGATTCGGAAAACCAAAAATCCGAAGCTTGTGCAATCCGTATAACAACATGCAGCAGAAATATTCGATCCGGATAACCACTAAGTCCGGAAAATCGAAGATCCAGATAAGTAAAATTCCACTGTACTTAAATAAGAACATTTCTGTTTAAAATTAAATAAATAAAAAGTAATAAAACTTAATTTTAAAAGTGTTTCTGGAATTTTCTCCTCCCGCATCTCACATAGTAAATTAAATTTTTAAATCCCACGCGAAAGGGTTAATATCCATTCCGATCTTTTTGCATTCTGGTAGGCCATGTTTTTTTTTTCGTTATGTTACGAGCATGTATTTTGAAGGTAGTCAAAATCTGACGTGAAAAAAATTAAAAACAATGGTATGGAGGCAATATAAGAACTTCATACCCATGCTCCTTCAAAATTTCGTCAGTCGCCTACGTTTTGTTCTTTCGTCTGTTCTAAAAGGCTTAAATAATTCCGGTAATTGTTTTTTTTGTAATTTTGCCCTCAATTTCGACATTGTGTTTAACTAACCACTCCTGCATTTGTTTTTTTTTTTTTCAGGAAAATGTGGGTGGTGTGTCCAACTGCACCGAGTGATACGGTGCATTGTCCATCACCACCACACATTTTCGTTGCAACTTGCCTAGTGCAGGAATAAGCTGATTAACCACCTAATTTTGAAAAATTTCTGCATTCATGTTTTTATGGTAGTCTCTGTTATTGTTCGTCGAGTCAAGTAACAAGTCACACCCTTCCAAAAAGCCAAGTTTTGTTCCCGCATGCGAAATTGTAAAACGTTTCCCTTCACTTATAATTTTGGCTGGATTACTTTTCAAATCTGTTTCGTATATCCATCGACGAATTGCAGACCCATTTTCATAGACCCAGGTTTCGTCTAGGTATACGAATATTATATTTTCAGTAGAATTTTGAAGGTATAAAAATTTGCTCAAAAAAGAAATTTTGGATGCAGCGACGTGTGTTTATATAAAATTTTGCGTCCGTTAACTATTTTGTGTTTGTAACCCATAGATTTCATATTTTTTTTGCATTCAGAGTAGGCCATGTTAGGGTGACATTTTTGTTGGTATCATAAAAAAATATACTTGTCAGAAATTTGATTGTTCATTTTTAATTTTGTGGTTACGTTTTTGAAAACTGCCACTGCCAATGTTGCCAGTTCAATTGTGCTGTACAAAGTATTCCATGAAAACGAGAAATATCGTTTCGAACAAACGTTTAATGATTAATTATTTTTTTCATTGAGAATGTTTGGGGTGAGGTGTGTTGTTTGCGTGTTCTTAGCCAACAATTGTGCCACAAAGCGAAGAAGTGTTTCTTTATTAACAAATGTGCCTCCAGATATGATAATAAACAATAATGACAGAATGTTTGTTTGTGTTTTCATAGAATCTTGTCCACAGTGGTGTGGCTAAATTGATCTTGCTACTTGTGCAGCGGGTGGAGAGGTGTATCGGCTTGTGCAACCCGTGAGGATGGCTTGTTCAGCCAGAAGTTTTTTTTTTCGGACTTGTTCAGACCGAACAACTGTCGTTCTCAGGCCCTGGATGGTCTTATTATAGGACTCGCGGCCATTTTCGCCTTACTGTCGCAGAAGGGGTGAATACTCGAGGCCGGGATGAATTTCTGAAGGGGATTCGAGTTTGGTGTCTGGCAATGGTGTAGAGGTGCGCTGCAGGTGGCGCAAAAACATTATATGAAGGGGTATTTAAAAACAAGGTCTTCTTGCTGTTACCGGTGTCTCAGAACCTTTTCCATGGCCATATTTATGTAAAATATCTTATCATTTTTCCCGAGAAGACCATAAGCTAGATCTCATTTAAAATTCTGTCTACTTTCGCTACCTCCTCCAATACGTACACCATCAGATTCTTCAGCTAACACTAGAATTCTGCAAATCTGCTCATATTTGTGCATATTCGTGGCTATTAGTTTTGACTGCTAAAAGGATCGTCGCAGTCTATTTATAAGTTGTACAGATATACATGCGTTTTCTACACTATAAAATAATTTTTTCATGTCAGATTTTGACTTCCATCAAAGTACATGCACGTAACTTATCGGAAAAAAAGTATAGCCCTCTAGTGTCTAAAAGAATCTTGAATGGAGTGTATACAAAATGACTCGGCATTTACAAATACAAAAAACTCTCAAACATTAAAAAAATTGGCCTTTGCTTCTTATTATTTAACACATGTAAAATGTAATTTACAATTGCGCCAGTTTTATTAATAACTCATTCAAAATGTAATCCTAAACGTGTAACTGATTAAATTATAGTTTGTAAGAAAAAACTAAATGAGAGTGACTTTGCAACATGAACTGTTACATATTTAAATAGAAATGTTCGCGATTTGCTTTTCAAATCATATTCTACCTCTGCATATGGTGCGCTATAAATTGCATTACCTTTACGTAATCTAGTTTTTTTGCAAATTTAAAACTTGCGGTATTCAGTTTTGACAAAAAAGTTAATATTGCGTTTTTGCATTTTTGGTACCTACCCCGATTACAAACTTGATATTGTGAGAATATATGCGTATACGACAGGCACTACAGTTACAGAAATGTTGGATTAATGCAAAAATTGTACAATCTTCGCAGCGTCTTGTTATTTATTGCTATTATCTAGGAGAATATATTCCATTTTCTAGTTGTAGTTTTATGTCACGTATATCTTAGCAAACCTGTTCGGCATTCGAACTAAATTTGCCTTCCGATAGTCATTCGAGATTATGTGTAAATGCTTTCCACAGATCATTACCCTTTTCACATCGTTTTACCACGTACTTAATATATCAATTTTGAATGAGTACCTTTGCACTTAAAATTAGTACTTACTTTTTCTTTTTCTTGTTACAACATTAAGTTAAGTTAAAACAAAAAACGTATAAATATCGGAATGTGTTGCGGCTATTACATTGAGGAAACGGATAAGCTATTAGAGCCTGAATGCTATTTCGAGTCCTTTTAAATTAAGGAAGAAATTTACATAGGAGGCAGTTCATATACTGCCCCAGTACAATTAGCAGTTAAGAGATACCTTCAAGAAAATATGCCTCGAGATCTACCAAGAGCTAACAGTACCTTCTTAACGAAAATATGCCCGGAGTATTTCTTGCAAATAACTCAAAACATTGAACTCATTGTACATACACGCGCGAGTGACAACAAATTAATATCATTTATTTAAATAAATAAGTATTAAGTAGCTCTGAATTATAAAATCAAAATTTTCTTTTTAATACTATCATGCCTATTGGCGGATCATCAACAATGACTTAACCTAGAAACGTCATCGCCTTATCTATTGGTAGTCGATCTTTGGTTATTTTCATAGATATTACATTAGTGCCGTTGCAAAGTCTAACGCAGCAGTGCATTCCCGAGACGCGTCTATTTACAGCCACCGGCTTAACATGAACAAGTTTTTGTTCTTTGGAAGAGATAATTTTAGATCTTGCATATATCCGACCGGTTTATGCTAATGTTCAAGCAAGTATTTCATTTGCAACGTCCCGTCGCGTACGAGACCGTACAATTGCACCACGGCGCGATATTCAATAATGATGCGTCAGACTCAATGAAATTGAAATTTTTAAACCTTTTATTAGGAATTAAATGGCTTTCAAACGTGAAAGACTTCTTCTGTGAAAGTAGAAGATTGATACATTTTTCGCGTGTTGTATTTTAATAATACTTTATTAATGATGCATGAAAAATTAAATATGATATTGTCAGTTAAAACCATGAAACTTCGGCCTTCTTTATCTTAACATGATAATTCGAACACAATAATACTTGCTACTTTGACATATTTGATAGAATCATACCACATGTCTAATTGATTATGTAGTGATCTATACCATAGATTTAATAACTGACAGATATAACGTGACGTTTTGCATGCATTGTGAAAAGCGTTAGTAACATGCAAAAGTGATAGTCAAATCCGGAAGTGTGAAGTACAAGAAAGATAACTCATATATTCTGCGTTAACTTATTTACTTACTTACTTGTGCAATAAACAGACAAAACTTTTTTCCTAATACGTTCCTGCGACAAATGCACCAATCCGGGTTGTTCCTCACGTCACTTGTTTCTTTTTCCATGTTGGGACCCTTACCTCTCTCTCTCTATATATACTCAGTTTAGTTATAATTGTAAAAATTACGATCAGACATCAGCAAAAGAGTTTCTCATCGCCAATCAGGTTGCTAAGAAACGACGTCGCCTATATGGTGGGATTAATTTATATTACATTTTGGAAATGACAAGTCTTTGGAGAAAATAACTATTACATTTGTCGGAGCAGTTTTTAACAGAGAATCACGTGGCATGAATATTTACCAATAATTATAATGCACCCTGTATAATAAATAAGTAAAAAAAGTCACATTTCAAAGAAAAAATTTTACTTTACGACTTTAGTATTTCTAAGCAAATTCGGTGTAACTGTTTAAGCAAATATAATAAAGAATTCTGTAGAGATTGGCACAATTGTTAAAAGATTTATAGTAACAAGCGTTCAAGCTATCCATGAAAACAAAAGCACGTATCGTAGATTGTACTGTACAGGTGTGGACGTGTTCGTATATAATTTATTCAACACAACTAGGGACTTTAACAAATACATCAAATTGAATAATTAATAATTGAAATAAACGGGAGAACAATAAAAACAATGTGCGTGACGTTCTATTCTCCTAACCGGATATCGTCTGGATTCTCGTAGGGCGATGTCTCTGGTAGTGGAGTAACAGCAAAGTTTTTGTGCCACGTGTCGGTTTGTCGTGGAAACTCTCTCAGGACGTTTTGATTTTTACTCTGATATCTTCAACGACGGACTTCGACGATCGACGATGTTGGTAGAGTGTGGAGTGCCTGGGAACTCTTTCAGGCCGATTTTAATCCTGCTGTGTTCCTCTTCTCCAATGTGTGGACTGCGTAGGAACGATTCGAATGCAGATGTGTTCCTCCTTTCCTATTCTACAACAGCTTTCTTCGATAATGCTGATGAATGATGAATGAGTGGAGTGTGGGTGATCTCTCGACAACAGCAGCTGGAGAGGTGTGTTTGTGTTGGTGGATGCTTCTGACAATGACTGCACAGAAAGCTTGTATGTAATTCCGACAATGACTGCACGAAAAACTTCCGACAATGACTGCACAGAAAACTTGTGTGTGCGTCCGACAATGACTGCACAGGAGGCTTTGGATTGCATGGGAGACTTGCTAAGTTTTTCCAACAATTTGATCGTATTTGCCGGCCAATCATGACCAAATGCGGTTTCGTTTTAATTCGTCAAGGGTGGCCTAAATTTGGAACGTTCGTCATCGTTGCTTTGTCTCGTAAATGTCTACGTGACGCTTCGTTTGTATTTGTCTCCATGACGTTGCCTGACGTTCCTTGCAGTCTGTCATTTTGACGTCTAAGTATCTAACATTTGTGACATCTGTCATTTTGTCGTTTGTCACTGTTGATCGCTAAGCAACGTGCGAACCTCCACATAGGTATATTTTATTTTTTTCTCTATAATATCTGTCAGTATCAAAATTCTAGGGGTTCTGTTGGAACTCTGCTGTTATCACTAAATTTAGGGCAGATTTTTGAAATTTGCTAACATTCAGGTAAAAGAACTGAGCAATTTGATTTTAATATATTCTTTCACTTTCACCAAAGAATATGAATTTCATTTTATAAATCGTATGTCGTAGCTCGTATTACCCACAAACCCTATTTAGCTTGTGGGTATTATGAGCTACGATATACGATTTTTTCCAACGCCCATCAGAGGGTTTTTTTTTTGGTGAACACTCGATACATCTTCAGGCATATTATAATTTGAAATATTTTTGGTACTTTCACAAGTTTTGATTAGAAAGACTCTAAGTTATTTAACACAAAATAGTAAATGAACTAGTATTTGTAATATTCGTTGAATGTAATAATTGTTTTCATTGTTTTGCTTTTGTGTTTTCGATATGTCAGATTCTCACTTACAATTTTCCGTTTGTCATATCTACATATATTCTTTGAACATGTTTCAAAACCTCAATAAATCATACAGGATATAGGAATTATTTTTAAGTGTTTGATTATTATTGCGTTTGTATCATAGGCAGGTAGACATAGACATTAACTATGTGACAATAGGTGGACGGCACTATCTGTATAGTTTGCTATAATTTCCTAGAATGTTCAGTTAAATTACTCATACCTGTTTCCTACTAGAACTTCTTCATCTACTACGACCAGATGTTTTTTTTTTTTTTGGAAAGAAAAATTTAGAACTTTAGATTTTCAATGCGTTAACAGTTTTGTCCTGGGAGATATATTTGCTGCTTTCACATCATTACAGACATAAATATTTTGGTATTTAGAAGGAAAAGGAGTTTACAGATCATGTTAGAAGCAAGCGGGATAGGTCTTAGTGATCAATCACGTGATTTGCTTCAAATTAAAAGTTTCAATTCGGTCACGAAAAGTTCTATTAGGATAAGTGCCTTTATACACATATACTAATTATCAAAAAAATCCGAACACCCAGAAAAAATTTATATTTTTTCATACAACTTAATACATATCCTTTAATAAACTAAATTAGCGCAAAGTAAAAAATTTTCGCGTGATAGCAGCCCTCAAACATGTTGCCATGTCCAATAACGTGTAGGTCCTCCTCGTCAATTTATATACTCTGCCACTCGTCTTGGCGTGCTCCGAATAAGATGGTTGATTTCTTCTTGAGGCAGAGCATTCCATATTATCTCAATTTCATGTCTTAGTTGATTGAGAGTCTGCAGTCGATGAGGAAGATTATTGATTCTTCGCCCTATCATGTCCCACACATGTTCTATTGGTAACAAGTCCGGTGAACGTATTGGCCAAGGCAAAAGTCGAACGTCAGCCTGCCGTAAACACTCCAAAGAAACACGTGCAATATGTGGTCCATCATTGTCTTGCTGAAATAGAGCGTCATGAATATCTGAATGAATGGAATTACTACTGGTTTTAGTATTACTTCTTCCTCATATCGCTGGGCGGTCATAGAGCCCTGAATAAAAACAAGAGATCTGCTAAGAAATCATGACGCCAACAGTCATATGTCTTTTGGCAGAAAACGCTGGATTTCGTCGTTCACCACGTAGTCTTCTGACTCTTTGCCGTCTGTCATTCATGCCCAAACAAAATCTAGATTCGTCGGAGAAGACAACTGAATTCCATTCCTTATCCCAGTTGATTCGTTCGCGACACCATTCCAGTCTTTGACGCCGATGATCACATATCAAGGGTAACACCAAATGAGGATGATAACTGTGTAGACCCCACGATCTTATTCGGCGATAAATCGTTGATAACGAAATCAATCTACCTTCTGCAATCCACCAGGCAGCTGCCACTGCACTTGTTGACGTGTGGCGGTCACTAAATGCTAAACGTCTTAGGTAGAGATCTTGACGATTTGTTGTTCTCCTAGGGCGTTCAGAGCCTTGTGCACGACGATCTCTATTTTCTACAGACCATGCACGCCAACACTGCCAAACAGTAGAGACAGAATATCTTGAATATATGGAATTACTACAGGTTCTAGTACTTCTTTCACATATCGCTGGGTGGTCATAGAGCCCTGAATAAAAACAAGAGGAGATCTGCTACCATAAGAAGTGGCTCCCCAGATCGTGACGCCAACAGTACGAGCCACATGCCTTTCGACAGAAAACGCTGGATTTCGTCGTTAACCACGTAGTCTTCTGACTCTTTGCCGTCCGTCATTCATGCCCAAACAAAATCTAGATTCGTCGGAGAAGACGACCGAATTCCATTCCGCATCCCAGTTGATTCGTTCGCGACACCATTCCAGTCTTTAACGTCGATAATTACGTATCAAAGGTAACACCAAATGAGGACGATAACTGTGTAGACCCCATGATCTTATTCGGCGATAAATCGTTGATAACGAAATCAACCTACCTTCTATATTCCACCAGGCAGCTGCCACTCTCTAAATGCTAAACGTCTCAGGTCGAGATCTTGATTTGAGATTTGTTGTTCTCCTAAGGTGCGTGACGATCTCTATTTTCTACAGACCATGCACGCCAACACTGCAAAACAGTAGAGACAAAACGGTTCATTGGTCTGGCAATTTCTGTAAACGAACAACAATTCGTCCTCGTTCAAATGGAGTTAATTGGCGAAAAATTGGAGCTATCCTTACCGGTGGCATTTTTCTATCCCAATGCACTAAATCAAAATGATTTTTTCTAGGTGTTTGGATTTTTTTGATAATTAGTGTATTTTACGGATAAGAATTTTCCAAAAAAAATTCCATAGGATTGATATTCGGGCCACAGCTGACGAATCTTAAATCGGGGTATCATGATCATGAAATGTTGAAGGCCATCAGGCTTTGTCTTGCTGGAAAATGAGGCCTTCGTTGTGTTGGTCTTTATGATACAGTATTAAAATTTTGTCTAACAAATCTTGGCACTCAAGAGGGATTCTGTCTTAAAACTAATTCACAATAATTGATTTCAGCTTGTGGTCGAGCATATGCACACCAGTTCGATTAAAGTAATGCAGGAGTTGAATCGAATTCCTTTTTTCCCTTTTTTCCTTTGAGATTATCGGAAGCTAAGAAGTTCAATTTCGATGAATTACATCCACAGAGATACTCGCGTAGAAGTTTTGGGTTTCCCACGTGAAAAACATAAATATTAGTCACGATTATCCACGTACTTCCGTAAATAAATCTTTACCAAAAAAAGAAACAAGTTTGAGCAAAATTATGTTCACCAAGGTTGGAGGTAGGTGAACCTATAACAATTTCTAGCAGCGTGTAAGGCTTCGTATCGTATTACTTGACCATATATTTTACGGTTGTGCAAAAGTATATCAGAATATGTGTGGAGATGTGTGTTTCCAAGGTCTTTTATAACTCCCACACATTTTACCGAAGAGTCGAAACCGCGGGTGGCACTTTCAGATCTCCGATATGTGAACGAGTGACATCTACACTATCGGCCTTGTTCGCGTACAGAAGAAACGTGTAGGAGACATCGATGATTAGTTAGAATACGTCCTCTATAAATAACACCCGTGTGCGATGCAGCAACGATGGCGATCGCGAACAAAAACCGCACGCCAGGAGGCGATTTCACGGCGGCAAAAATTACGAAACCGTTGTACGAAACTTATTTTGTACGTGCCGTAATACTCGCCGAATCTAAATAATAACGCAACCGTAAATTCGGGACAAGACAACAAAAACAATACACATATAAATATTAGAAGCGTGAAGCCGGGGCCGGACGAGACTGACCGTAACCTTGGCAAGGTCGTTTGTAAAAGGTGAACATCCGCGAAAGCTTAAAGGACACGTCCTGCGGGAGATTGCTTGGCAAATATTTAGATTTGTATCTCTAATGAATTCGGTTCGACTAAAAACAGACAATCGTTAGGACTTCCTCTTAACTCACGCTAATGATGACTTTTCTTAATGATATTTTAAATTACTTATTCGGAGTTAGATGTTTGATTAAGTTACTTGTAAATCCGGATTTGAATCGCTTTTAGAAAAAAAAACCTTCAGAATAAAATTTCCGAACGTTCACATTAGTTTATTGTACAGGAAGCAATTTTTTATTTCGTTCAGCATTCTGGGATCTTCGAAAAGGTAACCATCGTTAAACTGGAAGAGGCAAATAATCAGATAAATTTATACGAGGTGTATATTATTTGTTGAAAAAAGAAATATAAAATATAAATGAACAGGTAAAAAACTGAATATGTTAATTTTTTCGAAGCTTGCACAACTCTTACGTAATTTAAAGCCATTAAAGGCATTGGAAAAACAAAACTATTTTGAAGGTAATAAATTCGGGACATTTCTCTTTGATTCGTGCACATTTCGTTGTGAACTACGTACGAAGTGATTAATAGATCAAAAAATGATCTCTTCCCACAATTAGTTTATATCCGTAGATACGTATTTCGGCAGGTAGTTTGCCATCTTCAGTACTCGCACACTCACAAGTTAAAAGTACTTTGGTTGGTATAAACCAAGTAATATTCTCCTTACCCAATTTTCCAGTGGAAATGACAGAATCTGTTTTGATTCTATATTGTAGGCCCTTCGGAGAACGTGTCCGTTTTTGACCCTCTTGAACTGGTCCTGAAATTTTGGTTGGGCTGAGTACTTTGAGTACCAATAATTACAAAAACCAAATTGATTCTTGTATCTCATAGACCCGTGTCTACCGTACCTATTATACCCCGATTGTCACGTGAAGAGAAATTAGAACGTTTGCATTTTTCGTTTCACTTCACCCCTAAGTAGTTGTAGTTAGTGTTCCACTAACATTTTCTAACAAAATTTCTAAATCAACACTGTGTTTCTAGTTCTACAGTTACTTAGTAAAACATTTACTAAATAGCTATAGTAGTATAAACAAAACTTTTCGGTGTAAATGTTTTACTAAGTAGCTGTAGTAGTAGAAAGAAAACTTCTTCGGTGTAAATGTTTTACTAAGTAGCCGTAACTTCTTCGGCGTTTCACTGAGTTTTACATGTAAATGTAGAACAAGACAAAAGACAAACTCTTGTCTTTGATTTAGAAATTTTGTTCATTTCATTGCCAATGAAAATAGTAAACAAAAACAGTTTTACTTAAATTAAATAAATCTGAGTGTTTTTCTTTCCAAATTGAATTGAAGAAACAAAGTTCGCAACAAGCGAACAGTAATACTGTAATAGTTTTACTTTTCCATACTTGTTAGAAAATGTTTAGAAAAGTGAAGTTTTACTAAACGAGTTTGGCTTGTTTGAATACGAGCAAGCGTAGCGAGTGAGTTATCTAAAAGGCCATATACAGAGTGATTGAAATTCGAGGAAAAACAAAAACGAATCGCTCCAGAAATAAAGTACGTTCGTCATTGAATCAAGCGGAATGTTTTCACAAATTTTGGAAAAAGTCTCGATTTTCGAAAGTCGCAATTTTTAATTTTTCTCCGATTGCTGAGAAAGAGTCTGAGAAACCATTCGGAATAGTTCCTTAACAGATTATTAACCAACATGAAATTTGGCAACTCCGCCTCCATTAAGCCAATCTTTTATCTTTTATAATAACCGAGATCCTCGTGCTGACCCTCGAGTTTCATTTGCTCACCCTACATATGGAAATTTTACGTCATTTCGATCCAGAATTACATCTACAATCCAAAATTGCTAAAATATAAAGGTGTCCTATTTAAACTTTTTAACTTAAAACTACTTCCGCTAGAACCAGAAGTGGTACATATTGTTTCTTGTTATCAAATAATCTATTGGTAGGTCTATATTATTTACAGCAAATGTCATTTTTCTAAAAATAGAAATAAAAGTTACAGAAGTACGATTATAAACTGAATTACCCAGTACAGGGTGTAATCGATTAAGTTTCATTTATATTAATAAATCGTTCTTCATTACATGAGAGTATTACCTATATATGGGGCGCTCCAAATCAAAACGCAGTTTTCGACAACAATTATTTTCGTCAAGAAATATTTTATGCTGTGTTCCAATTATTCAGTTTTAAGAGTTCTTGCAGTCCGTGACCTTGTAATTATAAGCATATCAAGAAATTAAATGTACAGGGCGATACCTGCAAAAGTTATTATGTCATCGACCAATTTTTCAGTTTGGTCGAAAACTGCGTTTTGATTTGGAGCTCCTCAGATATACGTACGTCCGTGGTTTTTGTAAATACAACATGAAACAATAAAGCTCATCAAAATTCACGGTCACTCAGCAAATATCGCCCACATTATTGGAGTAATTAATTATTAACCAATTTTTACGTATTGTTAATTCGTAATAGTGTAGCAATTTACATCAATGAAACATCGTATCGTAATCTTCGACCATCTGTTTCATTAGATTATATCATGATGTTCCTTACTTTGTAAACACATAACGTATTCAGTGATTTAATTTCATAAATAATTGGAAAAAATAAGTGAATGTTATTATTAATTAATTTGCATTACAACACTGAGTAACCTGTATATCGAAAAAAGAAAATGTATTGAATACAATACATTACATATATTTATTTCCTTGATTGTCGACATGTTAATTTGCACGATCTTTCGGAATTATTTTTTTTGTGTGGTTTGAACGTAATAAAATAATGAAGTCATTAATTTAGGGATGATAAGTCTCGGCGTGCTTTTTTTTCAATAATACTTTTCGAATCTGACCCTATTAGGCATGGTTCATGATTACTGTTTTAATTTAATTCCTTAAATTAATTAATTATGGAAATAAATTAATATTATTATGTGAGAATTATTTTATGAAAAATCTGCATTTCTATTATTTAAATACTGATAAAAAAATTAGAATGTAAATTATTCACTATAGTTTCTTTTAAAGTTTAGATCGCGACATCCTGCGATCGCTTTTTGATCTAATATTGCAACAAAATTTTTATTATTTTTATATTGCTTACGTATCACTGCTGATCTCTATATTCATTCGCACTAAAGTCATAAATAATGACCTTCCTATGACCTATTACATTTGCGGATTCAGTCATTGCGCATAATAGTAAACTTCGCTCAGTTGGGGCATTTAAATCACATCTAGTGCTTCTCAAATGTTTTTTTTTATAAAAAGTAATCGTAGATTTTCACCGAGTTATTAGTGACCTTTGCCCCATACCTACGAGGGATTGTTTTTATATTCCCGGACTAGGCATGAAAAGAAGAGGCTACAACAGCAACATAATTTTTATTTTTTTATAGCGAATGTTAAAGTGTGCTTTGTCCAACTCAAAAACAGTGGATAAAACGGAATTTTAACAGCAAGGGTAGATAAAATACTTTAATTTTGTTATTTGAATAAATATTACAACTTAACCATAGCAACAACCCATATTAGTTACTGGGATCATGATTATACAACGCGATTTTGACATATGATTGCTCTTTTTACTTTTCTGCGAAATTGTTTAAATTTGTCTTTAATGTTCCTTCGTCGCTCGTAAATTAAACGTTTTCACTCATCGATAAAAATCAATTTTACCGTCTTGTATAACAAATAACTATTTTTAATATAGGCCCCTTGTTTTTGAATACAAGTACTGCATCGTCTCAATAACATCTTTAATCCATTATAAAAATATTCAACAGCCGGTATAAGTTCGTCATCGCCCCTAAATTTTGTTCCCCTTAGTGTTTCTTTGAGATTTGGAAACAAAAAATAGTCACAAGGGGCTAGATCCGGACTATAAGGCGGATAGTCAATTTCTACGAATCCACCATCAGCAACTGCAGCTTTTGAAAGTCTTGGCTTGTGGGGTGGTGCATTGTCGTGGAGCAACAGGACACCTTGCGCCAGTTTTTTCCAGTTTTTTAATAGAATTTCTGAGCCGATGCACTAAGCTTGTATAATACTCTCCTGTTACCGTACTACCTTTATTCAGATAATCAATCATTAAAATTCCTTGGCAATCCCAGAAAAACAGTTGCCATTATTTTTCCTGCAGAAGGACTTCAAACTTCTTGAGAGGGCTGGAGTCCTTAATATGCCACTGCATCGATTCTTGTTTCGACTCAGGATCAAAATGATGAACCCAGGTTTCATCTCCGGTGACAAATCGATTGATAATTAAATCTGGTTCATCTCCACAAAGCGCCAAAAATTGTTCACACGTCTCCATCCTGATACGCATTTCAATGGCGAAAGCATTCGTGGAACCCATCTCGCACTCACCTTTGTCATTCCAAGGTATTCGTGTAGAATTGTGAAAACCGTGGTTTCCGAAACTCCTAATAAAGCTGCCAATTGTCGCTTCTTTAATCTTGCATCTTCCAGTACCAATTTTCAGTTTCAATAATAACATCGGAAGTGATCACATCAAGGCCGACCTGAACGGGAATCATCATCCAGCGATTCTCGACCATGTTTAAACAATTTTGACCATTCACAAATAGTCGACTTGGAAGGACAATCATCCCCCGTATACAGCCAACATTTCTTCACGAATAATTTCTGGAGCTTTTCCTTGTTTTGTTAGAAATTTTATAACTGCTCGATTTTCGAGTTTGTTCATTTTGATACGTGACAACACAAACTTACATATATTAGAACTAATATTACTACAATTGTTTTGTAAATTGTCAAACATGTTACCAAGGCATGTGTGATTAAAAAACAATATAATGAAAAATTACATTAAAATTGAAAACTGCCTAGTCCGGGAATATAAAAGCGACCCCTTGTATGTCATAACTTCACTTCTTGTATATTAACAGTGGTTACAGTAAGTGAAACTTATTCGATTACACACTGTACATTTGGTTTCTTAACTAAATCTACAATATTTACTTAAAATATTACTGTGGAAAACAAAAAGAGAAAATACATCACCTTTATAATTTATTATTTCAATCCGATGTTTAAAATTTTTCTTATTACGGTAAATTCTTGAGAGATCAGATCCTTGGTACTGACCTTCAGATTGTTAAACCTACAGGTTAAAAAAATACATTACTTATTTCAATGTGTTGTCCGTTTTCCGTGAAATCGATCATAGCGTAATATTGGTTTGCAACTAAAAAATGCATATGCCGGTCACGTTCCAATGAAAGGTGGGAAACAGGATTAAAATGGCAATGTCTGTAAACGGTGTTTTGTCTGAAATTTTAATTTTTTTGCTTGCAAATGTTTGTACGTCTTCGATTTTGAATTGCTGCTTGCAAATCAGAATTTTAAACAAATTACGTAATGGAATTTTTTGTAACTGTTCTTTTTTTTTGTTAAGGAATAAATAGAATTCACATTCAAAGTGGTCATCGCAATACACTGAACCATTTTCTTCTGTTAACAACTGCGAAATTAAATTAATTATAAAGTTTCATCTTTATTAAGCTTGTCTGTAATTTATGGATGATTGTAAATCCATATGACGCAAGACCGCTACTTAGATCAAGGCTTTGATGTTTTTGGTAATTTACAATGAATTTAAAAGCTTTACCTACACCTTCAATGTATACCAAAATGAATCAAATGTTGTCTATATAACGCGTTCGATAAAAATTTATAATGATTAGTTAATCTTCATTTCCTACGTGAATGCCATAGAATTTTTGTGGGAATTCACTTTCGATTAAGTGACTCTCTTAATTAAAGTTTCCCAAGCAAAGAATTCCCATTTGCATTACACTTAACTTAAGCTATAAAAAAAACTAATACGTTTGGTTTTGTACCGGCACGACAATTATACTTTCCATTAGTCATCAAAGCATTGATTCCCAGTTATTTAAACAATGTAAATTGGTAATTTCTTTTGGACTTTGGGTATCAGGGTGCGATTGAAATTTTTTTTTGTTCCTTGGGATCGTTTTGAATACAAATAGGATCACATTAAGAAAAAGATACAGGATTAAGATTTGCGAGCACGATGCATCCTCACAGCGAGCGATCCGTTAGACGTGAAGAGGAATAATTATCAGAAGCATTCTTGCACTGGCGCCGACTGACCTCAGCTGCAGGCCTCATTAACCGAGCCAATTTGCCATGAGGAGCTTACACACGCACTTGTTCTGCATGCGTGGAAACGAGATCGACTGTTCGATCTCGACACGTCCTCGAGCAATGGTTCAGCATACGCGTACACGTACACCAATCTGTTTACTATTCTTTAATTGTCGCGATTTGCGTTTAAATGTATCTCTGAAACATAGAGATGATTTATAATATATGGGCATGCATCAGTCATAAAACTCACTTTATGGCCAGGATAGTTTCTATGTACTTGAATTAAGCAGTAATAGTAGTTTCTTTATTTTAATTGCCTTCGCATGGAAGTTCATCATGGGCAACAACTGCTAATAGACTTTTCAGATTTGTATGGTGGTTGCTTTGATTTTTCGATAATTTTTTTCCATAACAGATGGTGTACAATTAAATTCGTTATAAGAAGTCGCATATTTTGTCTTCCTGTACAAGTATAGTATTTCTCTACAAATATATACAAAGGTCTTGTATGACCTCATTGATGTTGAAGCTGTCTGTTCGTTTGCAATATTTGTTTTTGATCAAATTATTCCAATATCTCGTCTTCTATGGATTTCCTAGTTTTAAAGACATCGTGCAATTTGGTGGTTAAATAATAATACCACTTTCAATTGGATTTTTACTACCTCTAAACGAAACTAAATTGGAATAATTAGATCGAGAGTAATCAATAATCAAGAATATGCGAGAATAACTGAATTGGTTATTTGAAAAACCCCATAAGTTTGCCTGAATCGAGTTTTTGCCAAAAAAACTGTTTCTGTGGTGGGGACGCACCGTATGATGGAAAGACAGACTTTCAGAAACGTCAAGCAATATCACGATGACAGATACTTGCAAAACATCACCTTAACATCTACGTAAGAGAGTCACGATGATCAAGGTTTCTAGATGGAGAGGTTGCCTGGTAATCTTTGGTGAATAGCATGGAACGAGTCTCTCTTGAGAAACCGTTGTGATGACTTACACCTTGCTTAGCGACCAGCAACGCCAAATCATGCTGACAAACGTTCAGAAACGTCAAGCAATGTCACAATGACAGATAGTGGCAAAACGTAAAAGGGTCACGATGATCAAGGTTTCTAGAAAGAGAGGTTGCCTGGTATCTGTAGTAAAGAGCATGCAACGAGTCTCTCTTGAGAAACCCTTGTGAGGGCTTACACGTTGCTTAGTGACCAGCAATACCAAATCACGATGACAGACGTTCAGAAACGTCAAGCAATGTCCTGGTGACAGAAACTTGCAAAACGTCACGTTAACGTCTGCATAAGAGTGTCACGATGATCAAAATTTCTAGAAAGAGAGGTTGTCCGGTAATCTTTAGTGAAGAGCATGCAATGAGTCTCTCTTGAGAAACCATTGTGAGGGCTTACACCTTGCTTAGCGACCAGCAACACCAAATCACGATGACAGATTTCAGAAACGTCAAGCAAAGTCACGATGACAGATACTTGCAAAACGTCACGTTAACATCTACGTAAGAGGCTCACGATGATCAAGGTTTCTAGAAAGGGAGGTGTTACCTGGTAACATTTATTAAAGAGTATGCAACGAATCTCAAACGCAATGGAAGTGAGAAGAATACCGCGTCATTTGGACGAAACAAATTAGCTAATTGGCTGTTTGTGATGTGGTCTGGTGGTTTGTGATCACTTGCGTGCTCCCTAGAGTGGTTTATATCGTTCAGATTGATTGTGGTTTTAGCTACTGTTCACTCATTAGCAAAAACTTAACGAATTAGAACGCAACCGAATTCGTTTGTGATTGGCTAACAAATAGGATCGCGAACTTTATTGAGGGAAAAGAATTGAATTAGCTTCCGGTTGGAACCGCGTCACGACTGCTTCTACTGCCGACGTTTCGTTCTTCCTCAGAACTGCTGCTGCTGCTGGTGGTGTAGAAGAGAAGCGGCAGCAACACCACCAGCAGCAGCAACACCGATAGCAGCAGCAACACCGATAGCAGCAGCAAGACCGACAACAGCAGCAGCAGCTCTGAGGAAGTTCTACAATGGAGATGAGACTCTGATCGACTAACGAGAAATAGCAGCAACACTACCAGTAGCAGCAACACTGCCAGCAACAGCAATACCGCCAGCAGCAATAACACGGCCAGCAGCAGCAGCAACCCTGAGGAAGTTCTTCTGCAAGTCATGACGCGGTTGCAACCGGAAGCCAATTCAATTATGGACAACGGCCGTGAAAACCTCCAAGTTAAACTCATTGTGGTTACTAAAACGACCACCAAACCAAACTCAAAATAAGACAAATAAGACTCAACTTTGCTCAACGCTAATTCGAGCAAACAAATAGATCAGTGATACAACCCAATCCACGCCACAAAAAAGGGTATAAAAGGTAGAACGCGAATCGTGCAAGTCAGGATTCGATAGTGCTGCAATAGTCTGGCGGTACTTACTCCCTGGTGCTGTAATAGTCCGGCAAGGCGTACATTTCACGAGCTTGTGCTCTAATAGCCTGGCATACACTTTACGTATTAATTACACCTACCTCGCTGGCATCAGGTTATTTGGTTGATGGATCGACAGACCAGGAGAGATAGAGACATCTTACAGAGTTGAGCCCAGCCGTCTGCTCCAGTTTCAACTCTGCCATCTACGCCTTCCCCGAAGAAAAGGTGTCGAAGATCTTTACCAGTACTAACCTGCAATATAAACTGGCCCTCATAGAGCTTGGTCCGCAGCAATTGTGCAACAGAGTAGACCCTTTGCAGTGCTGCTGAAGGATCCCAGACGTCCCTCGGTCAGACGAATGTACCGAGCATCTCACTATTAATATTTTAAATAAAGCGTATATTTTGATGAACAAACTCTACGAACACGCCTACACCCTATTAGTCAGTGACTTATGGGAAGGATCCCAGTCACCAAGAAGAAAATTGACTTTTTTTGCTTCAGCTATTCTATACTTATATCCCTTAAGATGTAGATAATGTGTGGGGTACCATTTATTTTCCGTCAGTTATTCTAGGCATCCAGAAGGATACAAACTTAAAAAAACAAAACAAATTTTGTTTATAAATTAAATTCTTTTGGTATACTCGAAGGTGAAGTCGATTATTTGGATAGGAATCAATTCATTGGTATTGTATTAGGAGTATTTGTTAATATGTTTCAAGTTGAGTGTAAGGTCTGAATTAATACTTTTGTATGGAACTGGCATCTATTATATAAAGTATATAAAGACGAATCGTAATTCCTCAGTTTTTTTTTTGCGGCGTCGTTGTTGGCATCCCCTTCTCCACTTCCCCATCCCTCGTGTCCGCAATTGACCCCTGCAAGGCTGTTTCAAGGCCGAACATTGGCCGTTCTTGCTGCTTTTACGAGGCCGTTTCTTCACTTTGCTCTCATTATGGCTCTGTAATTCCACTCCTCGCTCATCTCCGCACGCAACAATGCCTCCTGTTCCGCGCCATCGCTCTAGGGTCATTGTCGCTCTATGTTTCTACACTTACAAATGCGCCATTTACGAAATTCTTAAGAGCGGACATTCTGTCCGCTGATTGCTCGAACACGTGTCGGATGTTCCGTGCACGTCCTGTCCAAAAAACACCTAAACGATTAATTTCGAACGAGGAATTCGAGCACATTCATCTCTTCCCTGCATCGCTGAGCTCGAGGTACTTTCACTTTGCTTTGCGGGTGTTTTGCGCCGCTCTTTTGTAAAGCGTTTAATTAAAGTATCGATGACTGGAACTAAAATATCTAACGCGAAGCAGTTTAATGGACGATTTTCAATTTTATTTTTTACCAGCCCATGGTTTGTACTTACTCGTTCTTTATACATTAGTTTCGTGTATGGTGATAATAAATATAATAATAATAAAATAATTAAATTCATATGAATCTGAACAACTCATTGTATTAAACATCTTGAAGTTGTCTTTCTTAATTACCTACATTAGTCTAGGAGTTAGCAATGTTGAAACCTACAGAATTTTTTAATGGAAAATACGAGTTCCTCTGTGCTAGAAAATCGGTCTCAGTCATTGATGTAAGAGACTGGCTGACGAGCCAGATTGCGTGTCTAGGGGGTAGGTGACGAAACTTCCCTTGAAATAAGTTAAATGAACATTACAATATCAAATATCTTTCTTTCTTGATTCAATATCTATTGTCATTGGTAATATTGTAATCATAATGCTATTTGATTATTTTGGACTTGCTATGAACTTACTATGACCACGCAAGATTGATGTAAAGTTGTAAGTGTGCGCACTCACATTAACATTATAATTTCAAGTATGTTTTTGTATATATTATTATATACACCAAATATAGAAAATATTTAGGATGATAGACGGTTATCATATCAACAGATGGTAAAAACGACTATATTTTTCGTACCTTTTTATAAATCCTTTATATATGTTACATTTGGACTTTTCTTTTCAGATCCTGAATTACAATCACAAAGTGGCTATAGATCAGAACTTCAGGAGCGAGCATTAGTCGTATCTCTGCAGATGTTCAGTTTGATACTGGAACGATGTGTTTCTTTGCTTCAAGAACATTCAAAATCAAAATTTGAACAACAGAATTCTCTACCACAGGACGTGCAAATTTTATTACCAGCTGTAAAAATTTGGTGCGACTGGATGCTTTGTCACAGCAGTGTCTGGAATCCACCCCCTTCAACTCAAGATTACAAAGTCGGGTTAGTTTTTTTTTTCCCTCCCAGTGTTTCACGATCTGCGTAACTTTCACCGTAATATAAGCGAATCTGCCGTAATAACATGCAGGTATCCTCTCGTGGTTAACGCTGAAAAGTGGCTAGGCATCAATATCAATTTGTAATCTGCTCGCGCTTGCTTTTGCACTTTAAGCAAACGACTTGGTTATTAAAATCATCAATCATACGCGGTCAATCAGGCGTAGCTTAAATAACATCACCGCTATCATTTGTGCTCATTAGTGTTATTAATGTTTGTCCACACGCAGAGCCCCCGGGGATGCTTGGAATCGGATGGCGTCGCTCATGAACCTCTTGGAGAAACTTGACCAATCTGCCTCATCCGCCTTTGTTAATGATACTTATGAAGGTAAGCTTCAATTTTAACTTATAGGAAATTAATTTTAATTAATTAACTGTTTACACCCCTCCATTGATTGTTATGATTTCTACAGGGTCTTATTTTATTTTAATCCAGTGAGAAATTAAAATTAAGAAGTAAAAAATACACACGGATGAGTTACAATAAGTTAAGGGTAAGTGTGTTAAAGACAAAAAATGGAATAGGGTGGAGCCGGCTTGCGCGTTGCGTATTTCCACAGTCTTTGTGTTTACCACATTTGCTCCTTTATATTGACCATCGTGTTACATAAATCTATTTACCCAGGGTACACAATGAATATTATGTCAATCAAAACAGTCAGATTTTAAAACTAATTAAAAAATGTGATAATAAAGTACACAACATAAACTGAATCATTATAGAAAATATTTTTAAGCAAAGGAAACTTATGGTGTTTATCTGCTACTGTTTATGGGGTCAGGAATGTCCTTTTAATTAAAATAATGCTCCAAGTAATGTACGCATGAATATATTACGTTTCTTGTTGCAAGTTGAGCGGTGATGGGAATGAGAATGATATAACTGGCAAGTTATTTCCACAGATATTGAAGTCAATCATTATAATAGCTACCTGAAATTAGGAATGCCCTTGACGACTACCATTTCTCATGTAGAAGCGAATACCTCAGCATTTCAATGACATTATGATTTTGTGGCTTGTTTTATTATTCGGAACTAATCGAGTCACTAATTCTTGCTGCGCTTAATTCGATTTGTAATCTTCTTCTTTTCCACTTTCTAGAATCTAATTTTTGTTACCTGATTAACTCATTAAAAAAACGCAGTAAATTAGGTATGAGCTTTTTTCTCATTACGTCACTTCAATCATATACAGGGTGTAATCGATTAAGTTTCACTTATAAATAATATTCATGAGACATCACGACTTAATTCTTTGATTTATTGTTTCTCCTGAATAAGCTGTCGACGTACACCGAAACGTCGACATTTAAAATTGATTTTAAAAGCTTTCCGACCTAACATTATAATTGTAATTATTATAATTTTGTCATGGCCGATGATTTATATAAAATTCAAAGATGTATGAAGTTTAATGTAAACTACAATGTTTTAATTTTACAACGGTACACGAAAAACAAAACTGCAACTACCTTTTGAATTTTATGACGTGATTTTAATCATAAAATGAACGTAAAGTAACTTTATAATATACCTTAGTTGGAAACATAAATCGAGCGATGGTTAAAAAGAAGACCACAAGAAATAATCTTATTCAAGGCGCATTTATTTTATTGAGTTTCATGTTTATTGAAAATGAACTGCTTACATTATTTTATGGGAACCGTGTCCCTGTAGAAACAAAGATAACAGATATTTTAATTCGAAAGATACTGAAAAAGATAGCTCCGACAAGAATATCGTTTGCATAATTCGAGGTGATAAAACGAGTTGTAAATTGCATTTTTACAAGTCGGGGGGAAAAAAAGTAACTTTATGCGGTTGTTCAATTTGCAGGTTACGAGCAAGTTCGCCTACCAGAAGATGGAGTTTTAAGTGGATTTACGCCGCTCATGCACAATGTCCAGGATCCCACGTACGTCCCTAAAGATTTTGATATAGAAGCGGCGCAATTTGCATTGCGCCTGAATAAATTGCTATTCTTCGGTACCGTGTTCCTGTGTGGTCTTGAACCTCCCGTTCTTAAATTAGAATTGGAGAACGACTACGGCGTGTACGTTTCTGTTGTACGCACGTCATCCAGCAGGAGTTCACCCCCTTCACCCCCAGAACTGGTAAGAAATCTTCACTACACTCACAGACGCAGACCTTATTGATTAATTGATTTTAGAACAACGAGGATGAACTGTTGGTGGAGAGCTTTAGCGAAGATGAAAGCGACACCGGAGAGAATAAATTGGTAAACAGCGCGCCTTCGGAAATTAGGGATCTCTTAACTAGAAAGGTCGAGCTAGAGAAGAGGCACAGGCATCAAGAAATACACAGGCAGCGCGTACAAGTAAGTATCTTATTTAAAATTTAATGGAAGTACGAAATTTCATAAATGGATAAATGACTTGTCTGCTCCGTCATATAAAAAACGCATCACCCGATTTAATCATGTCAAACCGTCGGTTTTGAGACATGCACAATTAAAATACTACATGAATAAATTTAAATGAAATTTAAATGCATTAAAGTATAATTATTCGAATGAAGTACGAAGTTTATTATAATGAAGATATCTCTTGCAAATTTTATGATTAATTCATTAAAAAAAGACTGCCATTTTATCTTTACCTGAAATTACTCTCGAATATGGAATTTGATACAGTTATTGCCTTGGTATTAAATCAAGTGTTATGTCATAATCATATTTAGATATATTTAGAAGTCAGGAATTAAGTCACTTAGCACATTTTGAAACGAGAATTAAAAGTATTGAATTTTTCTACAACCATAAAAAAAAAGAAAGCTGTAATGAATCATCCCTATCTTTTATCTTGTGAAATGAGAGATACAACTTCATGGTTTGCTAGTCCAGCAAAATTGAATAAATTAACTTAAAGAAATATGACCATAGTGTCTTTCGACGGGTGTTCTTTAACTCCTTGGCAGATTTACCGCCTATGGATGCGGTACGGAATTGCGGGAGTGAGTCCCCAGAGAAATTGCCAATCATCCTCTATTCAGAGAGCCTAGATTGGCACAATTCCAAATAAGACAGACAGTCGGTGACATACGGAGACTAGGAAGTATTGTAGTACACCTACACGTTCCCACGATACGGCTGCCTAGCATCACGCCAACGGTTCCTTAGTCGCTCCGGAATTCGTTACATCGACGGCGACGTGAATGACAAGTGGACGTCAATCGCTCACGTTCAAATGAGGTCTGGTTCCTATTGTCCTTGACTCGATGCTGCGGGCCGACTGACCCAAAATAAAAACATTCTAATAATTATGGAAAGGACGCCGGCCGACCTGTGATGGTAATCCGCCAGCCGATTACGGAATTTTAACTCATACCACACCTATGATGAAAAAGTTAGCAGTTCAAAGCGTTTAGCTTCTTTTTTTTATCAATGGTTTGTAGCAAAATAATTTTAGACAACCCATATATCGGGTGATCAATTTGAATGGTTCACCAATGCAAACTACGAGGGCTGGACTTTTAAATTTCTGATTGTTAACAAATGAACAATATCCAAATTTACTTGAGACACTTAACAAATTTCTTAATTGATCGAAATACTATAAATTCAGAGTTAGCAGGTATTTGGGACGCAAGAAATATATGTCGAATGAGTAGTAGGTATTATCAAACTCATGGAACTTGAGCTCTGCGTCACCAATCACCGCAGTAAACCCCGGCAAATATAGAATGATTCTTGAATAAACCGCCAAAAAAAAAGGAATTAAATCATAGGTTATGAGGAAAGTGTTAAAAAATTCACTGGGAAAATTTATAATTAATTAAAAATGACCCCAAAAAGCACGTTACGCCAATGTGTATGGAGTTCGTCGCAATCGTAAGTTTTATGATGTCGTGACTTCGCACGTCTTATTGTGTTTATTATGCAGAGCAATAAAACTATAAAAGTTAACCGTGAAACTTATTTAATAGAGAGAACGCCGCTGTGATGACCTGCCTCAAACGTTTAAATTCATCCGAGCATTTATTAATTTATTAGCATGAAGACGATGACCTGCGAACGTCACTCCGCTGGGACATTTAATCAGGTCCGACGAAAATCAGCTTCAACAAAAGACAGTACCCCCATAACAATTTAAAGCATGAAATACCATACATTACGCTCGTAATGCTTTAAATTGTGGTTGTCGTACTATGAAATAAATAAAAAATTGTGATAAATAATTTAAAAATTCCTGTTTTACTTACCAGTCAAAGGAGATGCTCAAACTGAAGACCATTGTTATCAATGCAATCTTCGGCCCGTTTTCTCACGTTTTCCCTTATACGTTCGAAAACATCAGGTGTATTTCGAATCACCTCAGCAGCATGCTCGATGCGTTCATGCAACTCCTGTACAGTATGCATTGGGGTAGAATAGACAAGCTGTTTCATCCATTTCATTTAAGCCTGGTGACCGCGGGGGCCAAGGTACTAGAGCATAGTGCCCAATCTACTTATTACTGTAATTAGTGTTTAACCATTCTCTCACGACACGAGCTGCCTGAGGGGGTGCTCCATCGTGTAAATATCACATCGCGTCGTATAGCTAAGGACACATCATCTACAATAGTAGCTCAAGATCATTATTTAAAAATTCTAAATAATTTATGGCATTCAAATGCTGCGGTAAAATGTAAGGACCGATCGAACAATTAGCAACAATACCAGCCCAAAACATTTGCGGAAAATTGCTGCTGATGATGGAATTCCGGTGTAGCGTGTAAATTTTCGTTACTCTATACGTGTGTGTTATGAGAATTTCGAACACCGCCTCTGGTAAAATGAGCCTCATCGGTGAACAATACCACGTTTAAAAATTCGTTGTTTTGGTCAACTTTATTGAATATCCACTGACAAAACCTAACACGATGATTTGCATCTCCCAGCTGTAATGTTTGTACTTTTTGTACACGGTATGGATGCAGTCCCTGTTGACGGAGAATTCTCCAAGCCGTCGATTGGAAAACTCTAGCCCTGTATGCCAATTTTCTAGTACTGATGCTGGGTTCTTCGTCGACAATATTCAAAGTATTTATCTCAGCATCCAACACTCGTGGAGTAGTCTACCACCATTTGCAGGACGAAAATGTCCGTGATCACGTAATTGCTGCACCACCGAAACAAAAGTGCTCCTATGCGTCGTAAATGAAATTTTTTGATCCACAAACAACGAAGGCGACGTGCATTTCCTAATGCTTCGCCGTGTAACAAAACCATATCTGTTTTTTCTGATATCGAAAAGCGATTCATTTTGCGTCCTACCAATGTGCACTTCCGTCTGAATGTAGGTAGCTACTAAACTTCACAAGAACAAGGCCACTATACGATGCTTAGGGGTGGAGTTTTGACCATAGGTACCTTAAAATCACAAATTATAAACATCTGCGGCCGTAATTGTAAAGCCATCCGTTTGTTGTTGCACATTTATTAATTTTACTTAAAAGTGGGTGAAATTAATTTATTTTTGAGAAAACTAACAGCCTAATTGAGGCGAACAAATAATTTTTAATTAATTATTTTTCGAGAACTAAAGAACGCAATATTTTTTTACCAGTTTAACTATAATTTGCGGATTGTACGGATTATTATTTGGCGGACATCCTGTATATATTTGTTGATAGAGATTTTTTCTGAATTCAGTGATACCTGCAAATTTAATACTTGATTGGTTATTTTCTTTTTCAATTTTCTAAGAGAAGTTCAATTATTAGCCATCTTTTCTAAGGCAAGAAGATTTGAATGTAATCCTGTTGAATATTAATTAATTTTTTTAATATTCTGTGTTTTCGACTTACTGTATATTTACATTATGAGTGGAAGCGGAATAACATATTTCGACGTCATCACGTCAGCGGCGCACACAAGTATTGCGGTGTGGTCTACTTATCTACTATTCGTGAAAAAATAGCAAAAATGTTTCATTTAGGTACGTTTAGGATATTACAGTGCGCGGATGTACCAAATCTGAAGGAATGGCATAGCTGGTCTATGCGATAAAAATCCAATCTCTAATTATGAGCATGAGCACATGCATAAAGCATCGGATCTGGAATGTCTGCATTTTTGTTTGCATTGTTGTTTGACAAAGATAAATGTATACTTTATGAATATCGAAATAACGATGATACAATTCGTCGTCGTAATTAGCGTTGTAATTAGTTTTTATAATTCATATTTCAAAGTATCTTCTTCAAGGCATTTTTTTTGGAAATAAATCTGTATTTCCTCTGAGAGCTTTGTTCTATACTTTTAGTTAGTACCAGTGTTGCCAAGTTAAGGATTTATTCTTTAGATTTAAGAATTTTTACAAACAATTAGGAGGTTAGGAAGATTTTTATAAAAATCCCGAAATCTCCCAAAATTGTAATTGCGACCAAATTTTAAAATAATTCACTTATTTGTGACCAAATTTTGACCTTGCGCCTTGCGTCAGTTAAGTTACTAACGTAGAGATTGAGCATGTTGGTAGCCCTTGCAAACTTAACTGAATTTCAGTCAAACCTCAACTCAACACTCAATGACGTCGGGCATCGTCACAGTACTATTTATTTTATAATTGTTTGAAAAACCGGTCGTAAGATGTTGTGACCTGATTTCTTTATTACTAAAAATAAAGTCTTATAGTGTATTACATTTTCATTTTTTTAAAATACATTTCAAAATTTACATCACCCATTTAACTGACAAGAAGGACGATCAAAGTGAAAGAGTTAGGGTTGTCATATAAAAAAGAATATTTGAGGTCACAGAGGAAAAACAAAAGCCGATCGAGAAGACTTTTGCACTAAATTTTAGAGAAAAACGTCCAATAAATAAATTATGGGCTGGGTGCGGGACTATCACCACTCTGTATATCCTGTTCAACATAATTTTATTTGTTTTATTTGTATATAAAAAAATAATAATAAATTGAGGTTTGGTTCAGAATTTTCTCGATGCTGGCAACACTGGTTAGTACATTCGTTGCCGGCATCAGTTACGGATACCGGCACCAGTTCTGACAAAAATTGCTAGCTTTTGTTATCGATGAGTTGGCGATGTGAAATGTCAGATGACTTGAAATTTGTAATAAATCACGACGTAAATTGTCAGAAATATTATACAGAACGTGTCACGACCCTATTGCCAGGCACCTTTACTCTAGTTTTTAGTCATTTAGCTTTTTTTCATGTAAACATGTGGCACCATCGAATGAAAATTAATGAGATCACATCGAATTTAAACGTGAATAGCAAGTATAGAAGCAGCTCAGATTCACAAAAAATAATTTTCTTCGTAAATAGATCTTAAATGTGAAATCCAAACGACGTTACGTGAATTACGAAATCTAAATTTCTCAACAGAATCACGATTGATATGCATTTAAATAAAAAATACTTCTAAAAATTAATAATAAGTTTGTAAATATGGTAATACAATTTAGTCTTCATAATTTAGAATAAATAATAATTCTAAAGGCCCATATTCACCAACAACCTAGCTCCGAGTTTAGAACTAACAAGTTCAAAGCGGGTTAAGAAGGTTTCGATCTTTACACGAAAATCTGTTGGAGTTCGGAATTACTTCAGACGAAAATTCCGAACTGGTTCGCTATTATTCAGTTGTTACTAATTTTCAAAAATACGTCCACACTGGAAATGAAATCCGAGCTAGTTTGCAACTTGTCCGAGCTCCTAACCCTTTTATCTTAAGCCGCGTATTCACCAAAGCTCTGAACAAGCTCAGAGCTGCTCGGAGCTAGCTCGACGAAAGATCTGAACTTGGTGAGAACACTAGTCCGAGCTAGTTTGCAACTTGTCTGAGTTCCGAACCCTTTTATCTTAAGCCGCGTATTCACGAAAGCTCAGAGCTGCTCCGAGCTAGCCTGACAAAAGATCTGAACTTGGTGAGGACGCTTTCCGTGTTCGCCGGTTCTGAGCTTTTCGCGCACCGAACCCGATCCGTGAAGTAGCGGTAAGATCAGAAGGTTCGGAGTTCGGACAAGTTGCAAGCCAGCTCGGAGCTAGCTCGACAATAGATCTGAACTTGGTGAGGACGCTGCTCGTGTTCGCCGATTCTGAGCGCACCAAATCCGTTTCGTGAAGTAGCGGTAAAATGAAAGGGTTCGGAATTCGGACAAGTTGCAAGCCAGTTCGGAATTTATTTCCAGAGTGGACGTGTGTCACTCATTATGGTAACAAGTGAATAGTAGCGAGCCAGTTCGGAGCTTTCGTTCTGAACTAATTCCGAACTTCCACAGATTTTGGTGTGTGTACAAATCGAAAAGTGTTCTTAACCTTCTTTGAACTCTTTAGTTCTGTACTAGCTCCGAGCCAGTTCGGAACGCAATTTTTGATGAATCCTCACCTTTGCTGCTACTTCACGGATCAGGTTCGGTTTGCTAAAAGCTCAGAACCGGCGAACACGAGAAGCGTTCTCACCAAGTTCGGAACTTTTGTGAAACTAACTCTGAGCAGGTCTGAACTTGTTCAGAGCTTTGGGGAATACGCGGCTTGAGATTGTAGAACTAAACAAAATCAGTTTTAATTGGTGTTCAAATTTACTGCCGTCCTCATTTGAACAGTAACCTAAATGAAACATGGCTAAACACCCCATTTGGGGCTGTACCGCTGCTGAAGAAGCTCTGTAAAGCCTACTTCGAGTGGGATCAGTCCCCATTAATGCTCCTGATGCCGACTGACATCTTTTTCCATAACATGCATAACATCTTGTGCCTTCTGTGTCCATCCATTGGTGTCTGCTCAGATCTTCATCTATTTCCTCCATTCACGTTGTTGTAGGTCTGCCGAGTCTCCTCTTCCCACTGGATTCCCATGACTGTAATAATCTGCTTGTTGCTTCTGTTTCTGTTCTCCATACAAGTCCAAAGTACTGTTCCTTTCTAAATTCTTTTTCTGATACCATCACTGGTCCTAATATTGACTCTAATATTCTACTTTCTACTATTTTTAGGTCCTTTTCATCTTTCTTTCGTCATATTTAATGTTTGCGCTGCATATATCATTATCGATTTTATGGTAGTCATATATACAGTATGATTCAAAAGCGTCGCACCATCGCTTAGGTGGTGACAAAAAATGTTAATAAGAGCTTTAGAATATTTTTACGGTGTGTGTTATTCTAAATATAAATGTTTATAGAGATCACAAATAGGCAATGCTGCGCCTTGTAGATGCACTTACTAATTTGAAACCATAGGTACACTCATTTTTGTTGACAACTGAATATGCACTAAGTCTCTTGTTTGCGTAAAAAACTTTGTTTACCGTCATTATTTTTTGTTTAATTTCTACATCTCTATTTCCATCGCTAGATATCATAATTCCCAGGTACTTAAACCTTATCCACTTGAAACGTGTGTTCTTTGATGTTTCTACTTCCTTTTACTTTTTCTCCAAATGTCAACCTAAATGAAATGAAATATGGAAAATGTTAATAAATTGTATTCCCTGTACAGTAAGTGTCAGCAGGTACCTATCGTCACATCGTTAATATTCGTTTACGTGAGGAAAGTGAGACAGATGTAAAGTAGTCTAGATTCTAGCTTCAGTGGGATGCGAGGTTTGCTGTTGATTAAAAGTATTTTATTCACACTGAAGCTAGAATCTAGACTGCCTTACATCTTTTTCCTCGCGTAAACGAATATTAACGATGTGACAGTAGGCGCCTAACACTTACTGTACAGGGAATACGATTTATTAAGAAATAATATTTTTCACATGCACATTCGTAAATACTGGGATACTATCACAGTTCAATTATGGAAAAATTAAAAAGATTTTTAATAACTGAGCTTTCATTAACTTTAATTTTTCTTTAAATATGAACGTGACAAATTTTAATTTCATTCAGACAAATAAAAGAATATTCACAGGAATAATATTAATTATAAATGTTAGTTGGACATGTACGTGTTTTTATTAAACGTTAATTAAAATACCAATAATTCATCTGGTTCGTAACATACCACTTTCCAGTTTAACGAAGTGTCGGTTTTCAACACTCTTCCCGTCATGTTAATTTCTGCCATTGTTGTTTTGTGCATATGACGACTAACAAAACCCGTGATTATGTTATTATGCCGTAATTATTAAGTTATCAGACAGTGAAATCCCTAATTATTACTTCTAGCGGCGAGCATTCTGAGCTTAACCCAATTTTTTTCTAATTTCACATTTTTGTGAGTACTTTAGCTGTTGGTATTAACTGACGTTTCATTACGGTTACAACTTAATAAGCAAGGCCTATAATTTTAAATATATTTTATATTACTTATTCTTCGTGCGCGGGTATATTCATCAAATTGTTACCTCGCTTAATTTAAAATCACTACACATGTCTATCTTTGTTTACAACGTAAAATATTTTTATATGAATTTAATTTGCTTGAAAGTAATAATTTGTGCAGCATCTAATTGTGGTTGTTAGATATTATCAAACAAGATAAACTAACACCTTAACATAGGGGTTTCCAAGTATTTGGTACCCCAGACCGCATTCTACAATAGTGATAGCGACAAGACCAGCTACAAAAAAGTCACTTGGAAGAGTGGACGAAACGTCGGCAAAGTCCAAAAAAAAAAGATGCAGTTCCAGCCTGGCAAAACATGGTACACGGTCGCGGAAGTCTTCGATTCAAATTAATTGTTATTATTTTAATAATCCTAGCTGATTAAAATCTTAACGGTCGAAGAAATTTACATTTTATGAAAATCGAGAAAAACCTTTGCAAATTACCATACGTAAAGGAATGCACCCGGACAGGTTCTTACGAAATTCAGGCGCGTTTAAAATGCTTTTCGCGTATGTAAAGCAAAAGAAAAAATTAACTTAATTGTACTGTTATTCGACCTTCTTTACAAAGCGCAGCCTCAGTTCGATGAATACGCGACCATAAAATGTAGATGACAATGCAGAGATGTAAATTTTTTGAAGCCTTTTCCAGCGCGTACCGTTGCATGTAAAGATCTTTTCTCCTACCAACAGCCGCCCGAACATACAGGATTTGATTGACATGCAGCCAAAGTAAAAAGTGAATATATAAACTAACCGTGTACCCGCCGTATATGTTGGGAACGCAATTAGCTTTTAATCCGTGAAAAGATTTTATTTCGGGGACTTCGCTTGTCACTATGAAATATTGATTAAAAGTCCAACACAAGTAGTTAATTACTGTGTAGATTTGCTATAAGATGGAAGCAAAAACTAGTTTTTTTTATGGATGTCGGCGAACTGGGATGATTAAAAATCCGTAATTTAAAACGACTTAAAATTGTTGTTGACGGCTGAAGAAAACATTAAATTGATGATATTCGTTAAGTTAATTAACACGGAAATTTATATAATGAGCAATTGGATGTACAACTTTTATGAATGATGATAAATTGGAATGCAAACTTCCTAATTTTTTTTTTTTTAATTTTTGACACCAAGCAACGTGAAAACCAACAAATAAGTGTCTAGGCAGACATTCAAAATAAAAGATTTTCTTGCGACAGAATACTTGTTAAATAAAAATTTATTAACTGAATTAATTTATATATGATTGTATTTTTGAAAATTGGCTTCTTTTTTCCAGAAAATTCTCCAACAATCTGTGGTTAGTGTTCACATCGAAGTGCGCCCGAAGTACCTGATACCGGACACTAATTGTTTCATCGACTATCTAGATTTGATTAAAACTATAGCATCGGCGCACGTATACACCCTAATGGTACCCTTAGTCGGTGAGTAATTTCAGAAAATGAGTATATGCGGTACGGCACTTACTCTGCGCCGGAGCAATTTTTGTCGGTTTAATATATTTTGTGAAAGCCTGCAACACTGTAATGGGGCGTAATGACCGTTATGAACCATAATGTGCTTATTTTTGAGGCATTTTTCCGGTAAACAAATAGCCGTAATGGATACCCGTGATTTTAGTGCAGTTAATGTGAGATAGCCGTGTGACTCGATGGGCAAATTAAACTGCGGCTAAGTGGTTCTTAAAAGCAATTTAGGACTACGCGGACTTCATTTAAAATGCGCTTTTACGATGCAAAAAGCAACGAACACTAAATAATGAATTTCTGCGTTTGATTATGCATCAAAATTGCACATAATCGAATCGCCTAAACTATCGATATTTTAATTCTATGTTCATTTTTATTTTCTGAAACTATTCAAGTAGTAAAATTACTATATGACTTGCATATTCGTTAATATATTCACACTTAGAAGAGTTCCAAATCAAGTTATACTGGGTGTTTCTTAACTTCATACAAAAAAATGAAACCAGTGAAAGTTTACATTAAAACGAAGCAATTTTGGTATAACAATTGATTAATAAGTATTAGAGATAATAAATGTTTTTGGCGAACGATGAAACAGTTTGATAATCCCTGGTTTATTTTTATGACGTAATTACGTCCTCGGAGAAATTTGTTGATGTCAGCATCGGCTGTTAAGTGGGTCAGTTGTCAGCTGTACTTTGTCGCGTTGAAAACATGGCCGAATTTTCCAATACTGTTCTTGTGGACATGATTTTAATTTACGGCGAATGTGGTCAAAATGGGTTGGCTGCAAGACGTTTGTATGCACAGCGTTACGACGAATCGGTGTTCACAAGGGATGCAGTGTGGGCAGAAAAAAATCCTCATGTAATGCGGCGCCATAGTTTTCAACAACGCTTTTCGGTCAACCTGTGCGCAGGTACGTTAAACGGCACTTTAATCAGTCTATTTGTTTTACCTAATCGCGTGTATTTACGTTTCTTGCAAACTAATTTGCCGGAAGTCCTAGAGGATGTAAATTTAAGTATTAGAAAATATTAGACGTTAATCCATTATATTTTTATCTGTGGGGACATTTAAAAAAATTTAGTGTACGCCGAAGAAGTAAATAGAATAGACGAACTCAACGCACGCAGTGGAAAATATCCGAAAACAGAACCAATTCCGTAACGCATGTGAATCCCTGCTTCGTCGAGCCGACGTATGTGTACGGGGGGAGGGGAACTTCAAATACTTATTGTAAGTGAAAGTCACCGTCCGTTGCGTTCAGCGATTCTAAACATTTCACAGGAAATTGCCAGATGTCGATATAATTTTTTTTAGTTTTATTTTTCCTTTTAATTTTGATGCATTCTTGAGAATATCTCGTACCACATACGCCATTAATTTTTTTTCATCAAGTTGTAGAACACCCTCTATAATATTCGTATAGTTTCCTGGTCAGAATAGCCAAGTTAGGATAACCTTTTTGTTGGTATGACATTGAAATATAGACGTCAGATGAAACGAATATGTTTATTTTTAATTTCATGGTTATGGTTTTAATACGCTGACGGAGACATTGTTGCCAACTCGATTGTAATGCACAGGGGTAAAACAGACAGGCTGTTTCTAAACCTATGTCTTTAATTCAAATCACAAATAATACTGAAGAAATTTTAAGTAAATTCACGATCTTTTTAGAATCAGAGTAGGCCATGTTAGGATGACATTTTTGTTGGTATCACTAAAAATACATTTGCCAGAAAATTGATTGACGTTCGTTTTTAATTTTATGCTCAAAATGTTGTACTAATTGACAATACCCTAAACGGAACTTAAACTCCTCTTGAACACTTCTAATTACTTCGGCGGAAATTAGCGTACACTCCTGTCTTATTCGTTCTTTCAACACCTCAATATTTTCTGGTTTGGTCTTAAAAACTTAGCTTTTCAAGTACCCCCATAAGAAATAGTGAAGCGGTGTTAAATCCGGAGACCTGGGTGGCCATTCAAAGGGTCCTCTTCTACCAATCCATCTGCCTGGAAATACATCATCCAGATACTTACGGACAGGTCTTGCAAAATGAGGAGAAGCACCGTCTTAATTTAACTTGAAGGCTTCCGCGGCCGTCGTCCATTGTTGAATTCTTGGCTTCCGGTTGGAACCGCGTGTCTCGCACCGTCTTGTTGAAACCAGATGTTTCTACTTGGGACATCAGCTTCAACCTGATCAGGAAACAGAGTAGCCAAATTCGGAACCAGTTCTTCCTGTAAAAATTCTAAATATCTCGCTCCATTGAGATTTTCCAGGAAGAAAATTGGTTCTATTACTCGATCACCAACAATCCCTGCCCAAACATTGACTTTTTCTGGAAATTGAGTGTGGCCTTCCCTCATCCAGTGTAGGTTGTTATCTGCCCAATAACGACAATTTTGACAATTTACCTGACCATTTAACAGGACGTTTTCTATGTTTAGAAAATTTCTGTTTAGTAGATCCATCATTTGTTCGCAAAACTGGAGTCTTCTATCCGGATCATCTTCGGTGAGTTCCTGGAGGATTGCATTTTATAAGGATGCAATTTTTGCTCTTTAAAAATTCTTGCCACTGACAACTGGCTAATTTCGACTTCCCTGGCTAACTGCCTAGTGGAGACATGACAATTTTCTTGAACACAGAGAAGTACATTAAGTTTGACCTCCTCATTGAGCGCACTCTGATGATGATTATTGGTTTTTCTTAAATGCCCGTTTTCCCGAAACTGTTTTTCAATCTTGCTTACGGTACTTTGCGATATGGCTGGTAAATCAGGATATTTCTCTCTGAATAAGTGAATAACTTCATTTTGTGTTCTTATCCTGTCGCCGTAGCCAATCATCATTAAAATTTCAATTTTGTGGGTTTCAGTTAAGTAAGGCATTTTGGCCGATTTTTCAATGAACGGTTTTTATCACAAGACGACAAACTAATAGTCTCCTCACTCAACACGAGTCGAATGCGATGCTGCTTTTTTTACTTGCTCTTAATAATTCAAATGTTTTTATAACATTGTGATAAGACGTCAACCCAGTTTGACAAAAAATTAGTTAATGTATGTCAAATATCTTTCAAATGACAAGGAATAAAAATTTGAAATTTGGTAAGCACGTTTAACTTGATATTACACTTTAAGAATAGTCATAGAAAAATAGGATTGCCATTTAAAAAAATAGTCGATGACGTCATATCTCAAATTTGGGACACGCTGTATAAAATGTTCTTACATGAAAAAGAGCGCAATTTAAAATACTAACCGACGTGTCCGAGCATATTTCCGAAAAAAACTTGTCTTTGCTTTACCGAATTTATTCCAAGTTAGAGACTCTCACTGTAAGTTTTACAGATATACGTGGTATATTCTACACCATAAAATGTTGATGCCAAATTAAATATTCCTTTTCCTCTTTCATTGATTCCATAGAAGATCTGATTTATCATCAAAAAAATCGAGGAGAAACACATTCCGGTATACCAATTGTCGATGTAACACAGAGGGATATTTGAAAATTGTCCGAAGGCGTCTAAAAGGCATTCATATTCGTTTACAGTGAGACCCAGACCCAGTTCTTCCACACGTAAATAAAAAGTTTTATTGCGTTTTATTAGATTACGAAAACAAGTCATAAATTGAGCAGAGATTTCAAAACAGAGTGACTCCGCCAGAATCCACTATCTTGAGGCAAGTCATTTTGTATTTTTAAGGCCGTTGAGATTTGGAAAACCAATTTTTAATAGAAAGGGGAACTTATAGTCAGTTGCACCAACCACTTATGCTCTGCTTAACTTAGAATATGATTTAAACAATGTTGTATAACGTAGTATCACGTTATGAACACCGCTTAAATTTAAGCTCAGCTTAAGTCAAGCTTAAGGGTTTGGTGCAACTGACCATTACAGTTTTAATTAAAAACAAATGTTAAGAGACAGCCTGTGTAGGTGCTCCTTCGTGTTTGGCAACGCAGTCAGATCAGTGGTGTGGTATTGTCATAATACTTTTCACGTCAGATTTTGGCATCTATTAAAATTTATGCCAGCAACTTAACGAAACGAGAACCGAGTGAATGGATTATACGAGGTACAACGAGACTTATGTTCTTCTAGCGTTCTTATAATTCTTCTTCATATAATCCAATTTTGAGCTCCTCTCCTCCAATTCTTATCAATTTTTCTTACGTCTGCCATGGCTGCTTCTAACCGTTTGTTCCTTTGTCTTCCTCGCCCTTTCGTCCCGTCTCCCCCCTGAATCTTTTTGCGTGCTTCTCCTTTGCTTCACGTATCACATGCCCCAACCATCTTGCTCTTTGCGCTGTTACGTGTTGAGTTATGCTTACATTTTTTGACCTGGTCCTTGGTTCTTCTCCATTGTCCTTCCTGCATTCGGATTCGCACCCGTATGTTACAGTTGGCCGCATCACTGTACTTTATATTCTAATCTTTGCTACTCTAGATATTTCCTTTACTCTCAGCAATTTTCTTCCGTTCTCCCGTTCTACTTCATACGTTGCTTCTGCTTCGTTTTTATTTGTCACCGTTACGCCCAGATATTCGAACTCTGCCACTTACTCAATTTTACGTTTCTTATTTGACGGTATAAATTCAATATGTTTCCTTCCTTCCTCTAGTTCTTGCCTGAGTACCACATACTTGGTTTTGTCTTCATTTATCCTTAATCCCTACTTCTTTCTGGCCTCCGTTATTGCCCAAAACACTAATTTACTAATTTTTTCTTGGTACTTCCAAGCTTGATATTGCGCTGTAGATTTTATTTCTCCGGACTGAGTCATATGTTTATTTAAAATCGATAAATAGTGCATGTAATCCCAGATTTTGTTCATGGTTTTTATCCATTACCATCTTAACATTAAATATCTGCTCCACTGTCCCTATTTCTTTTCTAAACCTCCTTTGGTACTTCTCTACTATTTCTTCCTGGAATTCATTCATTATGTTTCTTAAAATTCTTACTGAAGCCTTATATGCCACATCCAACAATGAAATTCTTCTATAGGTTCCACACTCTCCGTATTATCTCGAATTTCTTTTCTCCCATACTTGATAACCCCTGCTGAAATCCCATTTCCTCATCTCTTGTTCATTTTCTACATTGCTTTCTGCATCTGTTTCCTAATCTATTTTTTCATCTCTTCCTAACTGTTGTTCAAAGTATCTGGCCCATCTTTCCAGTCTGCCTTGGGTTTGTCCTATTATTTGCCCTTCCTCGTCTCTACAGTATGCTACGAACTGGCGCTTTTCCAGATACTCCTTTGATATTTTAGTCCCTTGATAAGTTTCTTACCTTTAGAAAATGGTGATCTTCCACTTTTTGCAGCTTTTCCTCCATGTATTTTCAGTTTTTCTGTCTCAGTATACTTTTTGTATCCTTCTTTATTTCGACATGAAGTTTTCTGTTCTCTTCCTCAGCAATTTCATTCTTAATATGTTTACTTTTTCCAGTATTCCTTCACATTTTACATCAAAGTACCCTTTATCTTTTTCCTATGACTTAATTTATTGTTACCAACAGGGTAAGATGTTTGCCTATACTGCGGGATCACGTGGGTTGAAATCATTTCCGATGTCCCTGTATACTCCGAATCGTAAACGATTGAACTCGGTGTATACGTGGCTTTAAGAAATCTTTTAAATTAATGAATGTGTTCAGTAATTTATGGTGTTATTGTTTTATAGATTCACTGAGCGTCAGTTAAATGAAGTATATCGCGCTGATAGAGTCGAAATTGAAATGTGCTTATAAAATACTACTTGGCACTATCATTTAGTGTTTGATAAATGTCCTTGTAGTGCATGAGATTTTCTAATGCACGAAAAAATTCAGAACTGCATTAACGCTGCAGTTGAGAATAGACATAAAACTACCTACGCAAAATCGAAAGAAAATTACGTTTCGCCTTAGATGATATAGAAGCAGTCCTATTTATATGAATTTCCTACCCTCTTCTAAATAAGTGTATCTAAAGTTTTTTATTTCATATGCCATTAAACTGTTTGTCAACCAGAATAGAGAACAGCTTCGATTACAGTCATTAAGTCTGTATTTAATTTATTAAACTCGAGCTAAAAGTATTTCCGTGTTGGTCAGACGATATACTTAGAACAAAAACGTTGACGATTAACTGCCACAAGAACAACTAACTAGCTGACGAGGGACTCGTGCACCTCGAGGCAAATAAACCTGTATAAACACATAACAATATTTAACTTTAAAGATACAACTTAATATCACATCTGCTGTTTCGTTTGAAAATAACAACTTCATTGATTTCGCTATTCAACTGAGATAAGATTTAGGTTTCCCTATTTCCGTAACCCTGAACGGTGCTTTGAGTCACATTTAGCTTGAGTTAAAATTTTATCCTTATTTATTAATTAGTAAAAAAAATCCATGTTTATGTTATTTAAAAAAAAATATCTACTCTTAATTTATGTAAGAAAATAGCAAATAGTATTCTTATTAACACTTTCTAATTGACGTTTCATTGAATGATTGACAGCTTTTTCAAGATAGATTAAACTATATACCACAGAGTTGCTTCATGAAACTTAAAGTTATATCATACTTTTTATTTTAAATTTATTTTATGATATTTCTTCTCTAAACCTAACTTTGTGTATCGAGTTTCGTAATGTCGTTGAATTTGTGATTAATCTTGCACATGCAAACCATATTTTCTTTTCGTTTCAGTGCTGAACGAGTTGGAGGGTTTGGGAAAAGGTGGAAAATCACCGGCGCCAACCCCCAGAGGGACCCTTAATCCAGAGCACATAGTTCGGGTAGCAGAATCGGCCAAGCACGCTCTGGAATTTCTAAGCGTTAAGAATTCATCCGTGAAATGTATTACCACCAAGGGCACGATATTAACGTCTTCGACTTTTACCATTGAGGACGATTCGGCGGGCGATTCAGCTCTTAAAAACGATGACAAAATTTTATCATCATGTCTGGCGCTTTGTAAAGGAAGCAAGGACCAGCAAGTAGAAGGTAGGATTTATTGATTTTTTTTTCAATTTGTAATAAATTTCATGCGAATTTGAAATACGAATATTTTTTCTTGAATTAATTGGCGAACATGTTTTGGAAGACTTGGGGTGAAAATAGTACTTCAGCTAAAGTCTGGAGTCTCATCCCTACATTAAATGTTGCATTCGGTTTTTCTGTCCCTAGCTCATTACAAACTTCACCCACCAAACTGGTGTAGTTTTCCAAATCTATCTTATGCTATTTTTTATTTTTTCTGTGCTGCGCTCTTCCTCGTCTTCCCTTATGTTCAATTTTCATTACCCAAATGGTTTCTCTTCTGAATATTCAAATCAGCTCAGTTGCTGTTTCTTTATTTTTGTTTATTTTTTCATCCTCTCTAGTTTTCCGTCTTATCTCTCCACTTCTCATTCTGCCAAATTAGTTGTAGTCATACCTACCTCTATAACTCGCTTCTGTATTTACATAAATGTCGTGAAATATAAGTAAAAAAATTGCACGTTGTAGTTATTATTGTCTTAGTTAGTGCACATTGATTTTTCCTTAGGTGAACCTAGAAAGTTATATAGGGAAGTAGTTTTATTGACAGAAGACAGGAATTTACGCGTGAAGGCGTTAGCTAGAGATGTTCCTGTTAGGGAACTGCCTGATTTCAAACAATGGGCAGGATTAGGATGAACCATTTGAACGTCTTAGCAGTCTTAGAGAAGAAGAACTAAATTTGCGAGAACGTCGTTATTACACAATTCAGGTAGGTAATGCATACTTACTTTCATTGCACAAACTCATCTTTAACATTATTTTAAATGTACAGCACAATTGAAAGTAATGTCTCCCCAATAAAAGTTAAAGGAGGCATTACTTTTAATCGTGATTGTACATACTATTTTTTGTTGAAGTTAAGGCCTGATTATCAATGACCATTACGTATTAATTAAATTTATGAATGACTTGGTTGATTTTTTTTTTGATAATTAAAAATTGAGTAACGAATCTTGAAAGTTAAAAATGAAATCAGGGACTAACGTGGGGGCAGTATTATATGAATTTTGGTTTTAATTTTGCTGGATAGTCACGTCCATGTTTGAAACTGTATAAAATATTGTTTTTTTCAATCAATCAGGTGCAGTTTTCAAAATGTTTCTACAACAAATATTAATAAAAATTACGTATTAATTTTAAATTTATTTAAAACACTCCTCATTTCATTCTTCTTTTTTTCTGTGAAAATGATTTAACGATTCATTATGATTTAAATTTTAAGATACTTATCATTTTACATGAACATAAAACGAGTTACATTAGCAATAAAAAATGTGTGTAGTGTTATCGACAGGTATTTGTATATTAACTATATCTTGTTTTTAACATCACAACACACGCCATATAACCAGGCAATAAAAGTGTAGGAACATATGTCAACTGCGCTATATCGCCGTAAACACTTAACCATGAGTATACAGGTGTCCACCGAGTGCCGCGATCTTCTCTATCGTCTGTAGCTAAGATATAAAATTATTTTTGGCTATACATAGTAACTCAGAGCCATACCAAAGTTATATTTTCACATAATTCGAAAGTACGCAAAACAAATACGTAATAGCCAGAAATTTTGGACGTTTTACTTAAGAGTTTGTAAGATACTGATGTTTAAGTGTAAACTTTGCTGTTTTATGAGCGCTTACAGCTTCGTTATTGATTTATATTTCGTCGTGAATTTTTGTAGGTAGCCTCTTCTGGAAAAACTTCAGAACAGTTTCGGTCTATCAGTTATTATCTGTATAGGGTGTTGAGTTTTGCAAAAGATAAATTTTTTCAAAACTTTCAAATGTGGCATCCAGTATATGTAAACGTTTTCATGAAAAGCCAAATATATTTATCTAAACATAAGAAATCGCCAGACAAAAATTAATTATTATTATTTCTTTCAATATACTTATAGACGGTAGAGAAGGCAGCGACACTCGATGAACACCCTGTGGACAAAAACTTATAGTTAAGCTCAATTCACAAGGGAAGTATTACAACCCGAAAATTCAAAAAAATTTGAAACTCCGTGGGTTAGTAGTTTACCTTAGGGTGAATACGGAGCCATTTTTTTATCGGCCCAAAAACGCTTTAAGCGGGGAAAAACACCTTTCGAAATTTCTGCGGCGAATAACTCGGTAACCATCAAAGATAAAAATTAAAATTATATGGCAAAATATTTGTCCTTCAATGCTCTATCACATATGTAAAAATTGCCACCCCTTATAGTTTGAAAATCAAAACTTATCCCCTACCACCCCACTCTGAGAAGTCAAAAAAATAATTAATTGCTGTGGGTGAGTAGTCCACTTCGGGTGGAGTGCAGCTACATTTTTTAACACTCGAAATGAATTTTTAGGGGATGAAAACACGTCTCATACTTTCTTTGATTTTTTAGTTCTTGGATCGGAACCTTCCAGTGCGGCTTCATATTTGTCACGATTGTCTAGTTTGATAAGGTTCTAATTAAACAGTAACATCAAAATATTGACATTAAAATTATTTTATTAACAAGAAAATGATTTAAATAATGATGAAATACTTGAAGTCTTTTATTCATTTGTGCAGTATCAGGTATCACTCATTTTGCACGTGATTTGTCTTATTTTTTGTAATTAAAATTATCAATAAGTTAATCAATATTCTCATTGTTAATCTATAAACGCGTGTTAATTAATGAAATTGATAAAAGATTTTTATATAAGTGCACGAGATGTACGTAATTATTAATACTTCAAGATATCATGTGACTGATAACGAATCTTTGCCGTTATATATAAATTGATCGAAAAGGAAATCTGTGCAGTTTGTAGTTTTTCAGTTTACTGAGTTTTCATATCGTGAAAATGGTTGTAATAAATCCAGTTAATATCATTCATTTGTTGATGTTGACGTACAATTTTACTAATAATGAAAATAGAAGAACGGTACCATCACCTCAGGAGCAGGTGTTACACGATATTTTTTGCGAATTGATCTGTAGAAGCATGGCAGAAATGTCTTTTGAGGCGCAAACCGACACTACTTTAGAATTTTTAAACATGAACCGTCCACATGCATCACAATATATTGATGAAGATGAACCACCTACATTTGAAGATCAGAGAGAGTTTATAGAGGAAGAACAAACACCTTGTACAGATGAAGAAAATATAGGAACCATTACGTCTGATAACAAACAAGATGCTGTTAATATTGGAAAAGTGGAAAGAGAGGTCGTTTATCTTTATCTACGGTATGCCATCGCTTTAAAAGCGTTCAGTCGTTTCCACAATTGTACAGGTGGGAAAAATCGTTAGAACAAGGCGGTTCACGAAGGAAAAAGATTTTAAAAGTACGAGGGTGGGATGATAATTGGCTAGCCTCCGCATAGATGGCGCTCGTATCGAAAATATTTATAGGTCATTTTGAAGATCAACTCTTAAGTTGTCAGTAGTGATAATTTTATATTACTGAGTCAAGTAGTTTCTTGTTAGCAGCTATTGAAACAACACGTGTTTTGTGTTTTATTAGCGCTGTTATCAAATTCCTTTTTATAAAGGGTTTGAAAGGCTCAGAAATTTTTGATGAGATGAAAAATGTATTAGGAGAAAATGCTCCATCATATGCAACCATAAAAAACTGGGTTGCTGAGTTTAAACGGGCCCGTACGAGCATCCAAGATGAACCCCGCTCTAGACGCCCAAAAAGTGTCACTACAACAGAAATGATCGCCAGAATCCACCATATGGTGGATAAAATAGCAATATTGTAAAGATTTCAAAAGAGCGGGTATGCAATATTGTAACCAAAGAATTAGGCATGAAAAAGCTGTCTGCGTGTTGGGTGCCGCGTTTGCTTACATTTGAGCAAAAACACGTTCGAATGCAACTTTCATAAGAGTCTCTGGATCGTTTTAAGAAAAATCCAACCGATTTTATGCGACGATTTGTTACTACCGATGAAACTTGGATTCATTACTACACGCCTGAAACCAAACTGCAATCAAAGCAATGGACAGAACCTGGTTGCTCGGCTCCAAAGAAGGCAATGACAGTAAAATCAGCTGGCAAGGTTATGGCATCAGTATTCTGGAATGCAAAAGGGATTTTGATGATCGATTATCTTCCAAAGGGACAAACAATAAATGGCGAATATTATGTTAACCTTTTGGACCAATTGCAACTAAAAATTCAACAAAAAAGGCCCGGTTTGGCGCATAAGAAAGTCATTTTTCATCAGGATAATGCAAGGCCTCACACCAGTGTCATTGCTATGGCCAAAATTCATGAATTAAAGTACGACTTGCTTCCACACCCACCCTACTCACCTGATCTGGCTCCATCTGACTTCCACCTATTCCCCAAGCTCAAAATTTTCCTTGGTGGACAGAGATTTTGCACGCACGAAAAGGTCAAGTGCGCTGTTGACTCCTATTTTGCAGACCGTAGAAGAAACGACCTTCCGAGATGGGATCAAAGCTTTAGAGCATCGCTGGATGAAGTGCATTGAACGTTTAGGAGATTATGTTGAGAAATAAAAATGATTTTGAAAACGTAAAGCCCGTCTTTCATTCCCAGGCTAGCCAATTATCATCCCACCCTCGTAGCAGATTATGTATTTAATAAGTTCGCTTCTGCAGTGGAATTGGGAGCTATAGCTCATGATATGCATTTACGAAAATGGGCAATGGAAGCTAATGACAATATTCAATTAAAAAACTTTAAAGCATCAAAGAAATGGATATCGCATTTTAAAAGGACATATAGGATTGTATCACGAAAAATTAATAAATTTATCAGCAGATCTTACGGAACCATTACAGAAAAACTACAGGAAATTGCGGGCACTTTTGTAAATGAAATACAACATATAGAAACTTATGGTGTAGAAAATATATATGTATAATGCAGACGAAAGTGGATTTCAGCTAGAGTTACATTCAACTCCCACTTTAGCTCCCCGAGGTTCTAAAACCTTCGAAGCAGTAGAGCCATCTGTACAATCAACCACTCACAATTATACAATTCTTCCATTGATTTCCGCTGCTTATTGTCTCCTTTATTTATCGTCTTTAAAGAAACAGGAGGAAGATTTGGACCCCGCGTTCAAGAGTCTTTATTTCATTCAACAAATGTAAGTCTTCACAATATTAAGTCTGTTGTAGTTCTCATTTTGTATAGATCTATCACATATGTGATAGAGCATTGAAAGACAAATATTTTGCCATATAATTTTAATTTTTATCTTTGCTGGTTACCGGGTTATTCGCAGAAAACCGAAAACCGCAGAAATTTCGAAGGGTGCTTTTCCCCAGTTAAAGCGTTTTTGGGCCGTTAAAAAAATGGCTCCGTGCTTACCCTAAGGTGAACTACTGACCCACAAAGTTTCAAATTGTTTTGAATTTTCGGGTTGGGACACTTCCCTTGTTAGTTGCACTTATTTATATTTTTTTAAATAAAATAACAATGCAAGGAATTGGTTTCCCCGAATGTAAATTGACAATTACATGATCTCATGAATACGAATGTTTAAAATATGTACAGTCAGGTAATAAAGAGACGTCTCCCTCATAAAGTATGATAGTATTGCCCAACCCAACCACTATGCCTAGCAGATGGACAGTCGAATGGAAGGAAGGCACGTGCTCCACATCCAATGTCAATATATGGCCATTTGCACCGCTTTTTTAAACAGAAATTTAATTTAAGCCGTGTTTAGAATATGATAATTAACGTATATCCAGCATAATGTCAGGCACATTCTAACTAACACGTAAATTGAAGTTTAAGTGTCAATTAGATTGTGATTGACGTACGCTGTGATGTCATATTCTAAACATGTCTTAAATTTAATCAACGATTAAAAATGCGGTGCAATCAGGTGTTGTAAACTAAATTTACATTTAATGAGGGAGACGTCTCTTTATTACCTGACTACTTGCTATAATTTAGTAATAACTTGACAACCAGTAACACAAGTTTCAAATAATTTGAAACGTAGTTTCAACCTTAAGTATATTTACAATTTTCTTTTTGTATTGATAGTTTCAACATTAAGTATACTTACAATTTTCTTTTTGTGTTGATAGGTTTCTAAATTTGACGCAGTCGTAGTATCCAGCAAGCATGTTTTGAATCAAGATTTCAGGAATTTTACATTTGTAATTACAGTCTTAATGTTTGTTTAATTTTTGTATAATTGCATGCATCTCAAAAATTCACGAAAGCAATGCAGACGTCTCGGGTTTCACACAACTGAAGATGATTACTCGAACCGGGTTGTGAATGTGCATTCCATCGACGACAACGTTCGCTCAAGCAGCACCTTCTTAAGTATATTTTTAATGTAACATCTTGCGCGTTTGTGCCATCCAAGCCATGTAAACTACGTACCGTTATATTTCTATTTTTATCGCTATTACTTAGTTTCTTAGTTGCAATCTACACATACAATCTATTTATATTAATTATTATAGTTATATACTTTTCTTCGCATTGTATTTTTTAGTGTAATTTTATTTTAATCATGAAATTTAATTTTATTATAAATGTACTTATTTTTTCCTCTTTTTTTTGTATATTTATTCGTGTTATTCCTTTATACGAATGGCGAGCAATTAGTGTTATGATTAGTAGACTTTAAAATATTTACATTTATATTAATTCGTTAACATACTGCAATTGTTTTGCTCAGGAATCTTGTTCGTTATATATTACAAATGTAAATAAAAACAAACTTTTACTGTCACTTGTTTTATTCATTTTATTTATTTTTTTATGACTCTTTAATTCATTTAAGGACTTATTTGAGTATTTTTTTTATTAAATTATTTTTTTAATACAGGGGCTAGCTCAAAAGTAAGTATACATTTATTTATTTATCTTATTTTAGAAGTAAGCAAGAATATCGTTAGAGAGAGGTGAGTATTATTTTATGTTGCTTACTCTCTTTTCCACAATAATTGTGCCGTTTAATAAAAAATAAATAAATTCCAACAATTACAAGCAAAGTTTCCAATGCAATTCCAATAGTTTTTTAAAGTTATTTTACAAAGTTTCTTTTGATTGTTATTTACGTTGCTGTTGCACTTTTTTTTTTTTTTTTTGGATTGAATGGTTCTGTTGTGAGATCTCAAAAATTATTATTTAATTTTCTCTTCACATAATTGCCGTGAAATTTTCTTGAAATCTAGCAATCAAAGTTTGGGAATTATAAATATTCGCTACGGATGGTGAGAACTGTCTGGTTTATTAATAGAGTTCAAAGCATTTAATATCTATTTCAGTATAATTTATAATTTTACAACGTAGATGTTGAGGATAATAACGCTTTAAGAAAAAATTGGCAAATTCCACTGCAGAAAAAAAACCTTAATCCGGGATAACTGGGTTACGCGTACTTATAACTGTAATTGTCATTAGTGCTCTTCTATCGTTTAATTTTTTTTGGCACCTTTTATTAAGGAACCTCACCGTTGCGCTAAAGCATAAATTCACGACATGTAAAGCAATGTGTTAAAAGAAAAAACAGAAAACAAATTCTTTTATAATAGTTGTCATACAGTTAAAAAAAAAACAAAAGCATTACTGAAATCATTTTAAGAATAATGAAAACGAGGTCAAGAATATTAAACTTTTGTTTATCGGGTGTTTCCAAGTATCCATAAATAAATTAATATTTTTTATGTTAGAAGGGGTGTCAAATAAATCTTGTACGACTTTTTTTTAAAGTTGTTTATCTTCGTAACTTCCTTGAGACTTTCTTCAATAAGGAACCCCTTAGAATAGGCAGCTCTTACATTCAATACCGATTCTAAGGGGTTCCTCAAGGAAGTTCTATGATTAGAGGCATAAATCATGTTCACTTTCGTTTTTCATCTTGACATATACAGGGTCACTGATTATTATTTTATTAAAGAAAAACCACAATGGGGGAAATGTTATGTACTTTAATTTTCGGGAAATATTCAAAAAATATCCCTAAAACGACGCTAATCACCAGAAGTAAATTATTCCATACAGAGGATAACAACGCCCCACTTTGAGTATCTGCTTCGGCCGGTCAACAAATAAATCACTACAACACGAAAACAATTCAAATTTCCCTGTTAAGAATTCATGTTCATTCTCGTCTTTCATCTCAACGTATACAGGGTGACTGATTATTATTTCATTAAAGAAAAACCACAATAGGAAGCGAAATCTGAGAGTGTGTGGAAATGTTAAAAAAATTATGTACTTTAATTTTCGAGAAATAATCAAAAAATATCCCTAAAACGACGATACGTCCCTGGTTAAGAAACAGAAGCATATGAACGAAATGAATACAGGCGTAAAAGTGTTTTATGGATTTATGAGTGTTAAGGCGCAGCATAGGACGTCAATTTGACCTATAAACACCTGAAATACGAGCTCCAATATTATTCACAAATGTATGCTAATCACCTGAAGTAAGCTATTCCATACAAAGGATAACAACGCCCCTCTTTGAATATCTTCTTCGCCAGGTCAACAAATAAATCACTACAACACGAAACCAATTCAAATTTCCCTGTTAAGAATTCATGTTCATTCTCGTCTTTCATCTCAACATATACAGAGTGACTGGTTATTATTTCATTAAAGAAAAACTACAACAGGAAGCAAAATCTGAGAGTGTGGGGAAATGTTAAAAAAATTATGTACTTTAATTTTCGAGAAATAATCAAAAAATATCCCTAAAATGATGATACGCCCCTGGTTAAGAAACAGGAGCATACGAACGAAATGAATGCAGGCGTAAAAGTATTTTATGGATTTATGAGTGTTAAGGCGCGGCATGGGACGTCAACTTGACCTTTAAACACCTGAAATACGAGCACCAATATTATTCACAAATGCATGCTAATCACCTGAAGTAAATTATTCCATACAAAGGATAACAACGCCCCACTTTGAGCATCTGCTTCGGCCGGTCAACAAATAAATCACTACAACACGAAAACAATTCAAATTTCCCTGTTAAGAATTCATGTTCATTCTCGTCTTTCATCTCAACATATACATGGCGACTGGTTATTATTTCATTAAAGAAAAACTACAACAGGAAGCGAAATCTGAGAGTGTGGGGAAATGTTAAAAAAATTATGTACTTTAATTTTCGAGAAATAATAAAAAAATATCGCTAAAACGACGATACGCCCCTGGTTAAGAAACAGGAGCATATGAGCGAAATGAATATAGGCGTAAAAGTATTTTATGGATTTATGAATGTTAAGACACGGCATAGGACGTCAACTTGACCTATAAACACCTGAAATACGAGCTCCAATATTATTCACAAATGTATACTAATCAGCAGAAGTAAATTATTCCATACAAAGGATAACAACGCCCCACTTTGAATATCTGCTTCGGCAGGTCAACAAATAAATCACTACAACACGAAAACAATTCTAATTCCCCTGTTAAGAATTCATGTTCGTTCTCGTCTTTTATCTCAACATATACAGGGTGACTGGTTTATTATTTCATTAAAGAAAAACCACAATAGGAAGCGAAATCTAAGAGTGCGGGGAAATGTTAAAAAAATTATATACTTTAATTTTCGAGAAATAATCAAAAAATATCCCTAAAACGACGATACGCCGCTGATTAAGAAACAGGAGCATTTGAACGAAATGAATAAAGGCCTAAAAGTGTTTTATGGATTTATGAGTGTTAAGGCGCGGCATAGGATGTCAACTTGACCTTTAAACACCTGAAATACGAGCTCCAATATTATTCACAAATGCATGCTAATCACCTGAAGTAAATTATTCCATACAAAGGATAACAACGCCCCACTTTGAGCATCTGTTTCGGCAAGTCAACAAATAAATCACTACAACACGAAAACAATTCAAATTTCCCTGCTAAGAATTCATGTTCATTCTCGTCTTTCATCTCAACGTATACAGGGTGACTGATTATTACTTCATTAAAGAAAAACCACAATAGGAAGCGAAATCTGAATAATAAAAAAATATCGCTAAAATGACGATACGCCCCTGGTTAAGAAACAGGAGCATATGAACGAAATGAATATAGGCGTAAAAGTGTTTTATGGATTTATGAGTGTTAAGGCGCTGCATAGGGCGCCAACTTGACCCATAAACACCTAAACACGAGCTCCAATATTATTCACAAATGCATGCTAATCACCTGAAGTAAATTATTCCATACAAAGGATAACAACGCCCCACTTTGAGCATCTGTTTCGGCAGGTCAACAAATAAATCACTACAACACGAAAACAACAGCATTTTTCTATAATTTTAAGTGTATTGTAAATAATACCAACTCAGCTTATTCTCACAAGCAATGTGTCCGTCATAAACAATTGACAACCAGAATTTAAAACACTATAATCAGTAAATATCTGTTTCGATTGTTAACTATTATAATTTCGTTTCGTGAGCGCAGTTCAATCATCAGTCATAATTTGTCTCACATTTTCTATTATCTCATCGGTTCTTACTTTAGGCTACCTGATACCTATTTTCTAGCCACACTGCCAGTTTCTCTGAATAGTCCTACAGAGTACTGAAGTTCATCATCAAAAATAAAAGAGTTAGCAATGCATTACTGATTATTTTAATAACTGATTAATTACCATTCAAGTCAAGTAAGTCAATTATAAATTTGTTTGCAACTACACAAACATACTTAATTTTTTTTTAATTACAAGCAGTTACAATTAAAAACTTATGAAATAGAAATTTAAACATTGTACACATCCTTTAATTATCTAAAAGCAGTTAGAATCTAATGCGATTAGCATTTATTATCCACCAAATAATTTAATTAAAATTCGTACAGTATATTCACCTTTCAAGTGAATTCGGCGAATCATCGCTGCGCGAAAATGAATTCCTCAAATATTTTCTTAAATTTATTAATTTATATAGTCATATTGTTCGAATTAATTTATGGTTGAATGCAAATGGAGTAATTTACTGCCTTTGCAAATGATGTTGAACTTATCATCGAAATGTCATTCCGTTATAGAAATTCGACCGTGAAAATGTTATGCAATAATGTTGTAAATCGCACAGCAGTTCATGAATAATAAACGGGGATTCGATAGGTTCGGAGACGTGAAATCGAGCCGCCTAAAATTAGAATTTTCGTCGTGGCACGACCTACACATTCTTAAAAACCGAAACATGAATGAAGTCTATACTTTACGACGGCCGCTGAATATCAAATGACGGCTGATGGTCAAGATCACGGGTACATAATCATTTTTACAATATTGCTAATGCTGTTCATGTGCCGGGTTGCGTGAGAACGCCGGAACCCAGTACTTGTCACAAATGCCACGCCCGTAAATATAAACTGTTGCACATTTGCATGACATTGATGCTGTAAAGTGGACTCTCGATTTACGAGGATCTGCTACTTTCCTATCTTCGGGACGCAGGATAATTTATTAACATAAATTTATATATCAGCGCAAGAACTTAACTTAGCTGATAATTTATAACTTCAACGTTTTGTAGCGACTCAAACATTAACATTTTAATAAAAGAAGTGACAAAATAATTATTTTAACACAAATGACATATTTTTGGAATATCCCAAAATAATCTGCATTTTTTTTTTGGAATTTTAGGAAACCGGTAATGTTCACGTGAGATTCGCAAACTATGATCCTATCCTCAGTATATTTTCAAATTAACATAAACATAATGTTTTTTTTTTCGATATAAAACGATGGATCATGGATTATTTTTCTTTGATTTACTAAATAATCGACAAGCGTTTGCAAATTTAAAAGAACCTAACCGACGTGTAAATCTGTGAAAAAAGAAGGACAAGGTTACTATTAATAAATAGTTTTATAAAATTTTAAACAATGAAATCATCAGAGCAAAGTCGAGAGTTAAATTTTTGCTTCTGCTGGATTATCACGAATCATAACAAAATAGAACCTCCATGACTAAATGAACGAGAAAGTTATAAGTAGAATGTAGAACAAAGTTAAAAACTATAGCAGAATATCCTGTACAGGGTGACTGATAACAGTTGTGTCGAAGAAAAAGTAAGAGTGTACAGGGTGGGCCAAATTCGACACTTTTAATAGGAAACTCCTATTTTTAGACGAGTTAGACAAAAACGGATCTCGGTCCCTGGAGCTCGATTTTTAAGACAAAATTAATGGTGAAGACCGCGTTTCGATATTTTGAACCGTTTAGGAGCTACAGGATGTTTTTCAAAATTCTACGATTTTTAAAAACCTTCATACCTTTTTTGTTTATGAAAATTTTTGATTTCTGTAAAGATTTCTTTAAGGCACTTTTTCATGCAAAATTCATTGCTCCAAGTTATTTTTTTCAATATTTGAGATATTAGCTAGAACTTTGATTTTTTATATGGAACACCCTATATATTTTTACATTAACTAATGGGGCACTTAATTTAGGAGATCCCGGATCTTCCCATGTTTTCTTTAACAAAGAAAAATGCTGATGAAATAGCGATTTTAAATGAATTAAACATTAATTTTATCGTTCACTGAATAAAATTACAATACAGAATATTTAGTCCCCTTGCTGTTGCAATTGTCACGTGATTGCATAATTGCATAACACAACGTAAAGTGCTCAATTTGAATGATTTCTGGGAAAAATTGCCAATCACTTGATATTCTATAAAAGCGAAACAAATTGCCAAATGCGTTTGCGGAATACGAAATCGTGTCTTCTTGAGTTACAAGCCAGTCGCACATTTTTTAAACGAATTTTCAAAATTTAAAATTGAAAGTACATATTTTCTTATTTTTTTTCTATTATATTTTTTAAGCGTACATGTTTCAGTTCATGTTATATTGTGGAGACAGTATTTTTGCGTTACACTGCATGTGCAAGTGCTGTAAAAGCTTCACAAACTTTGTAATTTTTTATAATTGAATTATACAGGGTGTAATCAATTAAGTTTCACTTATTAATGTTGTAAGTTCTTCACTGCGTAGGATTAATTCTGCAAATATCAATGTTGTAGTTCAAGAATAAAAAAAATGACGTACCACCACAAGAGCGCATCGTCTTTTGGTTGAAAACCTTTGTTCGCTCGGGAGATACACGTCCGTCTGTGGTTTTATAAACACATCGTAAAACAATAAAGCTCCAGCAAAATTCACGGTCACTCGTTCAATATCGCCCATATACAAGATCGACACGGAAGAAAATTCTAATAAATGACGGACTTGCACATTTCTAAACATTTACAACATAATTAAGTGGATTAACAATTTTTGTTTAGAAGGAAAGATGACAAAACGGAGAAAACAAATGAATAAATTAAAGAAAAATAATAATAAAAACAAAAGACAATCGATTTTACAACACAATTTAATGCATTAACAATTTTTGAAAGCGATTAGAAGGAATGAAAAGCAAATGACGATCGATTTTATATCAGAGTTAACAAATTAAGAAGGAAAATGACAAAACAGAGGAAGCAAATGAGCAAAATTAAAAACAGTACGTAACAGCAATAATAAAAACAAAAGACAATCGAATTTACAACACAATTTAATGCATCAACTTTTTTTTTAAGAGGTGGAATGAAAACAATTTTTTTAAAGCGATTAGAAAGAATGAAAACAAATGACGATAATAAGAACAAATAGCAATCGATTTTACATCAGAATTTAGTTAAATAACAAATTTAAACAAAAACTGTTTAGAAAGAAAGATGACAAAAGAGACAAAACAAATAAACAAAATAAAAAAAAATATATATATAAAAGACAAACGATTTTGCAACACAATTTAACGCATTAACAATTTTTTTTAATGAAAATAAATGATTATCGATTTTACTTCAGAATTTAGTAATTAACAAATTTAAATAAAAACTGAAGGAAGGAAGGAAAGATGACAAAGCGAAAAGCAATTGAACAAAATTAAAGAAATAATAAAGACAATCGATTTTACAACACAATTTAATGCGTTAACAATTTTTTAATGAAAAGTTAAGAGACAATGAAAACAAATGACAATCGATTTTATATCAGAATTTAACAAATTTAAACAAAAACTGTACAGAAGGAAAGATGACAAAAGAGAAGAAACAAATGAACAAAATTAAAAAAACAATGCGTAACAGTAATAACAATTTTTTTAAAGCGATTACAAAGAATGAAAACAAATGACGATCGATTTCATGTCGGAATTAACAAATTTAAACAATAATTGTTTAGAAGGAAGATGACAAAAAACAGAAAAACAAATGAACAAGATTATAAAAAAATATATGTAACAGTAGGTAATAATAAGAACAAATGACAATCGATTTTACATCAGAATTTAGTTAATTAACAAATTTAAACAAAAACTGTACAGAAGGAAAGATGACAAAACAAACAAAATAAATAAACAAAATTTAAAAAAAAATATATTAGCAGCAATAATAAAACAAAAGACTATCGATTTTATGACACAGTTTAATGCATTAATAATTTTTTTTAATGAAAAGCGATTAGAAAAAAGGAAGGAAAGGTGACAATGAAAAAAATAATAAAAACAATAGACGATCGATTTTACAACACAATTTATTGCATTCATATTTTTTTTTAACGAAAAGCGATGAGAAAGAATGAAAATATGTAAATGATAATCGATTTTATATCAGAATTTAACAAATTTAAACAAAAACTGTACAGAAGGAAAGATGACAAAACAGAGGAAACAAATGAAGAAAATTTAAAAAGCAATACGTAACAGTAATAATAAAAACAAAAGACAATCGATTTTACAACAGAATTTAATGCATCAACAATTTTTTTAAAGCGATTATAAAGAATGAAAACAAATGACGATCGATTTTATATCAGAATTTAGTTAATTAACAAATTTAAACAAAAACTGTACAGAAGGAAAGATGACAAAACAAACAAAATAAATAAATTAAAAAAAAATATATGTAGCAGCAATAATAAAAACAAAAGACAATCGATTTTATAACACAATTTAATGCATTAACAATTTTTCTTTATGAAAAGCGATGAGGAAAAAGGAAGGAAGGAAAGATGACAATGAAAAAAATAATAAAAACAAAAGACAATCGATTTTACAACACAATTTATTGCATCCATATTTTTTTAAATGAAAAGCGATGACGAAGAATGAAAACAAATGACAATCGACTTTATATTAGAATTGAACAAATTGAAACAAAAACTGTACAGAAGGAAAGATAACAAAACAGAGGAAACAAATGCAGAAAATTTAAAAAGCAATACGTAACAGTAATAACAAAAACAAAAGACAATCGATTTTACAACACAGTTTAATGCATCAACAATTTTTTTAAAGCGATTACAAAGAATGAAAACAAATGACGATCGATTTCATATCGGAATTAACAAATTTAAACAAAAATTGTTTAGAAGGAAGATGACAAAAAACAGAAAAAACAAATGAACAAGATTATAAAAAAATATATATAACAGTAATAATAAGAACAAATGACAATCGATTTTACAACATAATTTAATGCATCAACATTTTTTTTTTAATGAGATGGAATGAAAACAAATGACAATCGATTTTATATCAGAATTAACAAATTTAAAAAAAAACTACTTAGAAGGAAAATGACAAAACAGAGAAAACAAATGAACAAAATTAAAAAAATAATAATAAAAACAAAAGACAATCGATTTTACAGCATAATTTAATGCATTGGCAATTTTTTTAAAGCGATTAGAAAGAATGAAAACAAATGACGATCGATTTTATATCAGAATTAACAAATTAAGATGGAAAACGACAAAACAGAGAAAACAAATGAACAAAAATAAAAAAAATAATAATAATAAAAACAAAAGACAATCGATTTTACGACACAATTTAAAGCAATAACAATTTTTTTAAAGCAATTAGAAAGAATGAAAACAAATGACGATCGATTTTATATCAGAATTAACAAATTAAAAAAGAAGCTGTTTAGAAGAAAGACGACAAAACAAAGAAAATAAATGAACAAACTTAAAAAAATTATAATAAAAACAAAAGACAATCGATTTTACAACACAATTTAATGCATTAACAATTTTTTTTAATGAAAAGCGATGAGAAGGAATGAAAACAAATGACAATCGATTTTATATTACAATTTAGTTAATTAACAAATTTAAGCAAAAACTGTTTAGAAGGAAGAATGACAAAACAGAGAAAACAAATGAAGAAAATTAAAAAAATTAAAGACAATCGATTTTACAACACAATTTAATGCATTAACAATTTTTTTTAAAGAAAAGCGATAAGGAAGAATGAAAACAAATGACAATCGATTTTATATCAGAATTTAGTTAATTAACAAATTTGAACAAAAACTGTTTAGAAGGAAAGATGACAAAATGGCGAAAACAAATGAACAAAATTAAAAAAATAATAATAAAAACACAAGACAAACGATTTTACAACACAATTTATTGCATTCATGTTTTTTTTAATGAAAAGCGACGAGGAAGAATGAAAACAAATGACAATCGATTTTATATAAGAATTTAACAAATTTAAACAAAAACTCTGCAGAAGGAAAGGTGACAAAACAAGGAAACAAAGACATTAAACATTAAAAGACAATACAATAGAAACAAAAGACAATCGATTTTACAACACAATTTAATGCATCAACAATCTTTTAAAGCGATTACAAAGAATGAAAACAAATGACAATCAATTTCATATCGGAATTAACAAATTTAAACAAAAATTGTTTAGAAGGAAGATGACAAAAAACAGAAACAAAATGAACAAACAAATGAACAAGACTATAAAAAAATATACGTAACAGTAATTGTAAGAACAAATGACAATCGATTTTACATCAGAATTTAGTTAACAAATTTAAACAAAAACTGTACAGAAGGGAAGATGACAAAACAGAGAAAACAAATGAACAAAATTAAGAGACAATACGTAACAGTAATAATAAAAAAAAAGAAACTCGATTTTACTACACAATTTAACGCATCAACAATTTTTTTTTTATGAAAAGCGATGAGATGGAATGAAAACAAATGACAATCGATTTTATGTCAGAATTTAGTTAATTAACAAATTAAAAAAAAAACTGTTTAGAAGGAAAGATGTCAAAACAGAGAAAATGAACAAAATTAAAAAAATAATAATAGAAACAAAAGACAATCGATTTTACAACACAATTAAGAAATTTTTCTGAATGAAAAGCGATGTGAAAGAACGAAAACAAATGACAATCGATTTTACTTCAGAATTGTTAATTAATAAATTTAAACAAAATCTGCAGAATTATTATTGACCTTTGTCCCATTCGTATGTCATAACTTTGCTTCCTTTCTTGTATATTAATAGCGATTAAAACTTATTCATTTACACACTGTATATTAAGTTTTGAAATTGCTGGATGTGATGCGCGGAAGTTTTTTTTTCTTAAATTAGGTGCATTCACGTTTGTAAATCAAGTTTCATTAAAAATTGACATACATAACAACACCATTTCAATTTTTTAGAGCAAATAAAATCTAGTGTAATTGTTATTGCGTTCGCGAGAAGCCTATAAATAAACCAGCGGCCACCGGGCAATAACGTCTTGTAGCGTTTAAAGGAATTGAGTTTTAAAAAAAAGTGGATCATGCATTTTTATGGTCATGCGTGCGAATTTTTTTTTTGTGCGCCAGCCTGACACATTAAAATTCTAGTCGAAAGAGGTAATAATTTACGTTTTACAATGATGAATAATAATTACTTAGTGTTAAACTCCGACTTGCAGCGAAATGTTAACCGGTGTATACGTGACGATGGTCTCTTCTACTTGAAATGGTCCGTGGAAGTGTGTTCAAAATGGGTCTGTGGCGACCGGTTTTCTCTACTCTCTTTAATTCTATTAATTAAAAACAACATCAAGGATTAATTTGGAACTCAAATAACAAATTATACACGTACAGTTAATCTTAACTTACGTTTAGGGAATGAGTTTTTTTTTGAGCAATGAAGATGTAATTTTGGTGTTTAATTTTGAAAGGAAAGCAGCGCAATACGTTACAAGCGCGAATCATTAATGTCGTTTGTATTCATAAATCCACTTAATCACTACTGCACAATAATTCATATTCACGAGGCCGAGCATGTCCCACGCAACCGCCAATTCATTCATTCACTCTGCCTTTAATTGGGCCCGCTTTGTCGCTTAAACCAATTACTATAAACCAACAGCACATGTAATACTAGTTACACGATTACAGATTATGCATTTCGATGTAATGTGTTCGCTAATAATCGTTAAAATAATTGCGCGCCGGACTTGCTTGCTTTTGAATTAATATGTAACCATTATTATTATTATTGTCATTGTTATTGCCGTATAATTTACATTTCAAGTTTAAATGTTCGTCAACTCATTAAGAGTATCTAGTTTAGCTTATCTAGAGTAGGTCTTTACCCAATTTCTTTAGTCTGGTACAAATTTCAAACCAGTCTAGACATCTCTTGCAGTAGGATAGATGATTTTCGGCCATCATGTATATGTGTCAATTGTTAAATATTTTAGGCAAGCTGCTTTCCATTTGCAACAAACTTGAAATATAAATAATAATGCAATAACGAAAAGCTTTGTGCGCTTTCACGTTTATCATAAATATTCGCTTTGTGAATGAAAATAATTGCATTATATCATGAATTTCTGGCGGATAGAGCAATCGTAACGCCGAACGGCGTACGTCGGAAAATGACGTGTGGGGTACCTCAAGGATCTGTTCTGGGACCGACTCTGTGGAATATACTTTACAACCAGGCCTTGGAGACGAAAATGGGGGTAGGTTCCACCCTAATAGCATACGCGGACGACCTCGCAGTTGTGGTCAGCGCAAGGACGGCAACAATGGTCGAAGAAATGGCCCTGTACGTAGTAACCAAGATAAAAAATGTGCTAGAAGGGATCGGTCTGGAACTTGCGGGGAAGAAGACGGAAGCGGTCATCCTGGCGGGGAAGCGAAACTTGAGCAGGATGACCTTAAACGTCAGCGGAACCGACGTAACGGCCGCCCCAAATATAAAATACCTAGGAGTGCACTGGACCGTGACCTTAAGATGAAAGCTCACGTCCTGCGTGAAAGCACAGAAAGCATACACGGCTTTAGCTAGATTGATGCCGAACGTGGGGGGACTGAATTCCAAAATCCCAAAAAAAGGAAGCTCCTGGCGGCAGTGATCGCGTCGATAATATTATACGCCGCCCCGATATGGAGTAACGCGGTAAAGTATAAACAGTACGAAATTATGCTAGAAAGGCTAAACAGGCTCGCGGCAATAAGGGTGACGTATACATACATACATACATACAGAACGGTGGCCACGCAGGCGATATTAGTCGTAGTAGAGATACCTCCCATAAGTCTCCAAATACGGGAAAAGAGAAAAATATACACAGAGGGATACACGGCGAAGATCTTAGCCAGGAAGGAACTTTACGAAGAATGGCAGAACATCAGGGACCAGTATGAAGGATGGATATAGGTCTTCATTAAAAACGTGGAAGCGTGGTGCTCCAGAGGGAGCGGGGAGGTGGACTAATATGTGACGCAGGCGCTCACCGGCCACGGTAGTTTTGGGAAGTACCTCAAGGAAATTAAGAAAGCGGAGGCAGCCAAATGTCAATATTGTGAGGAGGAGGTGGACAGCCCAGAGCACACCATATTTACATGCCCGGAATGGAAGGAGGTGCGAAGGGAAGCAGAGGCCATAATAGGTGAGGAAGTAACAAAAGAAAACGTCGCGGGCATATTGGTTCGGAACGAGTAGAGCTGGGACGGGGTGACCTAAATGCTCCGAACGATAATGATGCGTAAGGCGAGGGACAAGTTGAGGCCCTAAAATAGAGGAAAGAAAAATGAGCAGGGGGAGACGGAGAGGATAAGGGAGACAGAAAAGGAGAGAGGTAGCAGAAGAGGAACGAAGAGAGGGAGAAGAGGAAGAAAGAGGATGAGAAGAGGATAGGAAGAAGAGGACAGGAAGAGGATAAGAAGAGGAAAAGAAGAGGAAAGCAGGACCCAGAGGGGGGCAACATACGCAGAGAGAGATCCCGGAAGGCGATACTCTCTGCGTAGAGTGGAAAGAGAGGAGAGGAGTTTAGTTGGTAGGCGCCCCTGCAGAAAGACAGGGGTGAATCCAACACGCCTCCGGGGTTGATATACTCGGAGGTGTCTTTTGAAATTCTCTAAACCTCTATAAAAAAAAGGTTTCATCTCCTGTGACAAGTCGATTGATAATTAAATCTGGTTCATCTCCACAAAGCGCCAAAAATTGTTCACAAGTCTCCATCCTGATACGCATTTGGAATGACGAAAGCATTTGTGGAACCCATTTCGCACTCACCTTTGTCATTCCAAGGTATTCGTGTAGAATTCTGAAAACCATGGTTTCCGAAACTCCTAATAAAGCTGCGATTGTCGCCTTTTTAATCTTGCATCTTCCAGTACCAAACACTTGGTTCTTTCAATAACATTGGAAGTGATCACATCAACAGGCCGACCTGGACGGGAATCATCATCCAGTGATTCTCGACCATGTTTAAACAATTTTGACCATTCACAAATAGTCGACTTGGAAAGACAATCATCCCCGTATGCAGCCAACATTTCTTCACGAATAATTTTTGAAGCTTTTCCGAGTACAATTTGATCACGTGGGATGTAATCAACTATGAAGATCCTGTATTTCACTCCCCAGCTAAAGCTCATCTCAAAATTCTCGATTCATCACAATCCGAATATGTAATCTTCTTTTACGGCCTTCCTTGTTATGATATTATAAATAATCGTCTTATCAAATTATAACAACCAACGTAACGGATCAATTCACAGATATTATTAAAAATTTAATATTGCAGGCAGGCGACTGTAGGCCACGAAACATATTTCACCAAGGAGATAACTACAGCATTGAAATTCGTGCCCATAGTTAATGATAATTGTTCGCGCGTGCTTCTATTACTGATCGATATCGCCGTTAGGTGTCTTTACAATATTTATGTGAAGCACCGTAATACAATTTGCTTGCAAATTTCGCCGTAAAATAACGAAAAAGAGTTAATTAATTTTTAATTACTTCATTTTGCTAAATACATACCTTGCTTTCGATTAGTAGCCTTTTTAATTTCGCTTTTTATCCGTCTTTCCGGAAACCAATTTGCAGAATTGATTCCTAATTGAAGTGACTCTTCATTAAGATCTGATTTTACTCCTAAGATATCACGTTCTTATATTGCTATAGAGGAAGTCTGAAGTTATTTGTAAAAGCTTTAATCGATAATTTATTTAAAAAATCCAATAAACATTGTGTAGTTGAAGGTTGGCATGTACGGGGTGATGCAGGTTTATTCACATATCTGCAACTTTTGTATTTTTATCTTAAAAAAAATGGTATTTACAGGTATGCAATCGCTTATTCCCGGAGTTGTCGAGGTTTTCCATTTCTTTACATTCGTGTGTCTGGCTATAATTCTGGCTTTGTTTTTTTTCTTCCTACGCAGTCACCCCCTTCTATTTTTTTCTGTTTTTCTGACTTTCCATATTTTGCCTACTTTTATCCATCCTCTACAAATGTTCGGTTCATTTTAGTCAATTGGGACCAGCCTTTTTTTATATCTTCATCGAAGAGGCAGATAATAGTGGACTCATTATCGCACTCCATATCTATTAATAGCAGTTTTGGATATTAAGTTATAGATTTTTAATTCTTTCGATTAAATCACTATCCGTTAGTTTACTCTCTAAGTTATTCCAAGCTACTGATAAATACGCACTTTCCAGGTTGCAATATCAATTCCTTTCTTGCATGGGCGGAGGCGCCTGATACACTCCTAATTCCAATTCGGTCGGTAACGCTTTATGCGTACCTAGGTACCCAGGCTTCCGCCCATAACCTTAATTGGACTAGCGAGGGACCACCAACCCCTAAGAGGCCCACATTACGTGGGATAGGGCAGCTAGACAGGTTAATTTTAAGGGTAAGCGGCGTGTGGTCAACATCCGGCCACCCGGATGGCCACTCCTAATGGAAGAAGATTGGGGATTTGCTTGCCGTCGAGTAGAGAGAGAAAGGACAGTCTGAGCAACTGAAACCTTTTACCCCTTTAAATCGCCAGGATTGGACGGTGTTTTTCTCATTCTCCTCCAATGGGCGCTGGAAACAATTTTACCTTACCTGATACGCATCCTTAAAGGGGTATCGCTTGGAGATACATCCATAAAAGTGGTATTTATACTTAAACCAGGACGAAAGGACTATTCTCTCGCAAAATCCTATCGCCCAGTTAGTCTCACATCCTTCCTTTTGAAGACTTTGGAGAGACTATGCGACAGGTTCATAAGAGAAAGGGCTTTGGCCAACAAACCCCTACATCATAACCAACATGCTTACTTAGCAGATAGATTCACAGAATCCGCCCTATATTCTCTAACTGGGCGGATAGAAAAAACTATAAATAACAAAATGTTCACCTTAGGAGTATTCATAGATATAGAGGGTGCGTTTGACAAAACCACCTTCAACAGTGTCGAGTGGACACTAGGTGAACCACATTCTTCGGGAATGGATTTTACAGCTCTTTAAACATATTACTGTTGTCAACGTGTCTATTAGGGGAACGGTAAGCAGAGGCTGTCCTCAAGGTGGCGTTCTGTCACCCCTACTATGGAACATAGTAGTGGACAGCCTCCTCCGTCGACTTAATGGAGCAGGCTTCTCCACAGTAGGATAAGCAGATGACATAACTATCCTGCTTAATGGAAAACATGAACAAGTGGTGTGCAACCTAATGCAAACAGCACTCACTTTGACCGAAAACTGGTGCGCAGGAAACTCTTTGACAATCAATCCCTCAAAGAGGAAAGTTGAGGTCCATAGAGTCCCCAAACTTTTCCAAACTGAATTATCTTTTCAGATGAAGTCAAATACCTGGGAGTCATCTTTGACCGGAAACTGAATTGGGGTAAACATGTTAATGTAAAAGTAGCAAAGGAAGGAACTGATATGATTATTGGTTGTGACTCAAAATCCAGATTAGTGTTTATTTCAGTCGAGGTTTCGCATTCAGGTTCATTGTTTAAGGATTCTAAGTCTTCTTTATTATGTAAAGCATTTAGAAGTGCATGTGGAATATTTGATGATGCAAGTCCTATACGGGGTTCATCTCCAAACAGCGCTCTGTAGGGCGACCGACCAATAATCCTATCCTAATATTCTTTTGCCACCGTACAAACTGAATCCCTATGGACCACTGCTTAGAATTATTATCTTTCATCCAGCTTCGCAACATATTCTCTACATCTTGATTGCAACGTTCAACACTTCCTTGACTCTGAGGATGCCTCGGTCGCCCATTGACTATTACCACAGATAATAGAACTAGACAGATGGTTCTTCAAATGTTTTAAAATTGATGCCCCAATTTGGAGACAAACTCTGTGTTAGTTTGGAGACAGCTCACCAAATATATGGCGGCGCTTCTGTTATCATAGCAGAGCGGAAAACCGAAATCTGTAAATATGAGTAAAATTTGTATAAATTCTCTCACTAAGTGGTGTAATGCAAAATTTAAAACGAGAATTAACAACATATTATAACCGTACATCAGATTATCGTGCCCTGATCCCACTTTAAACTTATTTCTCTTTGATTTAAAAGAGACGTCTGGCGGTAAATGAGCCAATTAAGCTTCGGAATTAGCAAACGGTTTGTGACAAATGTTCAGTTTTCCATTTTGTGCAGGCAAGTGACATCTATTGAGTATTTAGCAAACTATTTTTAGAGCGTCCAGTCGTTCCTATCTCGTTGGCTATCTGGAGAGATCTATTCTCTGTGCTATTACACATTCTGGCCACATTTCTTTCAATTCTTTTATAACATTATTTACGAACTTAGTTGCGAACTAAGTTGCCATTACAGAAGGTGCAAGAGCAATTCTGGATCGGGGTGTTCAGAATAAAATCGTTAGGATAGCTAGCGATACCAGGGCAGCACTCTTGGCTTTAAACAGCAACAAAATATCCTCAGGAATAACACTCCTATGTCACGGTACACCAGAACAAGTGACCAAACATAACATCCTGCAACTCATTTGGGTTAAAGGACACGTTGGAACATTTGGCAACGAACAGGCATATGAACTGGCTAGGCAGGGCTCGGGGCGGCCCTTTTGGGGCCCCAAACCGGCCATAGCACCGTCATTAGGCCTGCTTAAAGCCTTATTGAAATAAAGAACCCAGGACCGATATATCGACAGATGGGTAAATCTAGACAAGTGTCACCAAGCGAAAAAGGCTATAACGCCCCCTTCGCTCAAACTGACACGATTCTGTATGCAACTACCTAGAAGAAGACTACATCTACTCGTAGGAATACTTTCAGGACATTGCAAACTAAACAAGCATATGCATCGCATTGGTTTAGCAGACAGCCCAATTTGTAGAGGTTGTAACTTAGAGGAAGAAACAGCTGAGCATATCCTCTGTGATTGTGAGAGTTATGGAATTCGCAGTACCCCTCTATCGCACGTTCTTGGCTTCATCGAAAGGGTGGGATGGCTCGAAGAACGTTGACAATCAAACACTGCTGAACATGGGGGTAGTCCAATGGGCCCAATTGTGGCCTAAATACATGTGGATTCTTATTCACCCCCCTCACCAATCCAGGATCCAGAAGCTATTCCATATTCTTTCTTTACAGACCATATCAAAGTCTGTGAATTCCAGATATCGTACTTTTTACAGAATAAAACTCATTAGTGCCAATAATGTTTGTTTGATATTAGGAAACACTTATAAATAACCCAACGAAATTTTACTAATAATTAGCACATTATAAGGTCCTTAAATACAATGAACGTTCTCTTCCCAATGTGTTTCCAATAATCCCTAAATTAGTGGGACTACAATGGGCTAGTTCGGCATACAATCGATTTATCACATGTCACAAAAAAAGTATATATTACTGAATAAAATTTGAAATGTTACTTTCAAACGATAAGAAGAAGATTACTATTATTATTAATAGTCTGTAATAAATCGATATTTTTACGTCCGTGGTATGTGGCTAACCATCTCGTTAACGGAACAGCCAGCAGTACCAAGCCACAACACGGCCCAAATTCGAAGATATCACCGCACTTATGCCAATCCTCAGTTGAGTTTGGTATGCGAAAACGTGGACTTAAGTATTCCGTGAGAAACTTGAATAAGTGTGAATTAGCCTGGGACATTATACAATTTATGACGAAATGTGACTTGCACGTGAGGTTTTCCACTCGGTGAGTGGATCACGTTTTATTGACTCTCTGCGTTGTTTTGTTATATTGATTTATTTATTTTTATTCAAGAATTTATGAAGGAACGAACATTTTTTTTAACATGTAAACAGGTTGCGTATTTTTCTATTTGTAAATACTTTAATTTAAAAAAGACTGAAGTTATTGTTCGTCGGTGTTATTAAGGATGTGTGGAAGAAGAAGTAACTTGCATGTGCAATAAGTACATAGTTTCGTAATTAAAATTAATATTGCAAATTATGAATTTATAGAATAGAAAATCTAAAAGGTCGACAGAGAATATTTCGTTCTAGTGCATGTTCGCACGAGTTGGTATAATAATTTTCGAATCAAATAAATACACGTGTTTGCTTGGTGGATATTTTTCATAAAATAATATCCGAATTGGATGTGAAAGGTCTTCTCCGCGAAGAAGCACATATTTTCCAGGCATTACCTCGTATCCAACGGTTCGAGTCGTGTGAAAATACACTTCGGCGAAAACGAGTGGCGCCATACAGAATCAGAAAAGTATGTTCGATGTCTTGTGATCCAGTTTAGATTTTTTTTGTGACCAAGAACAAGAATGCCGCGGTTTAATTCTCGGATGGAATTGTTCGAATCGTTCTCGTTCTGCTTTCTTGTATTTATCCGAGATACTTTCGATGTTGTTACCGTTGAATTTCTTCGAAATGGTTTTAAATTATCCTTATTCACTGATCGCCATGTTGATTTTAGATTTTCAAATTACACACATTCTACGACGACTTTGTTTCTCATTGGTTTATTTGCATATTTATATCATTATGGGATTAGGCGATTGCCGGCGGTGACTCTTATGTATAATCGATAGCTTTCATATGCATTCATTGCACAACCTAACAGGAAAAAAGTTGATGTTTCTTGTTTATTTACATCGTTAATAAAATTTTCAATATTCGGTGAACAATTTGTAATCGACCTAATTGTCTTTCAATCATCACTTACTATACAGGGTGTAATCGATTAAATTTCATTTATTAAAAGCCCAAAAATAATAAAAAAACAAGAGTGATCGTCTTTTGTTTAAAAACCTGTGCTAGTTAACAAGATATACAAGGTGACTGTTAATTAAACCACTAAAAGAAGCAATGTCCGAGAGTATGGGAAAGTGTTAAAAAATTCTTTCTACCGGTTTTCGAAAAATAATTAATTAAAAATTAGCCGGAAACCGACGGGCGCCCCTGGTTAAAAAATAGAACAGATGAACGAATTAAACGCCCTCCTAAAGTTTTTTTTTATAGTTTTATTTTACGGCGGCGTGACATCGTGAACTTGATTTTTAAGTGGAATTTTACCTTAGCTGGGTTTTTAGTCCATGAAATACAAACGAAATTTAAAACTCACTTTGAACACTTCTAAATAAACCTCTAAAACAATTCAAATTGCTGTGTTAAGAATTCGTTCACTCGCACCGTCCATATTTGCGCGCAATATTCCTTTGTGTTCATCGAAAAGCCGATGATCGGTTCGCGGCGAATGGCTCGCGTGCTGCTCTAGGACTGGTTCATACGCAACTCCAGTTATTTCAGAAATTACTAATAATTACGTCTCGTAAAAGAAACAACTTAGATTTCCGTTCCCAGCTGTTAAACGTGTAATAAAACGAATTGAAATGTGTGTCAAGCGCATCTTTTATTTAACTATAAATTATTTAAAAGATTTCTTTTCCATACTATCGGACATCCTTTTTTTTAGTGATTCCATTTTGTCGGGTTAATTAACAGTCACCCTGTACAACAACAATAAAGCTCCAATAAAATTCACATTCACTGGGTCAATGTCGCCCACAGGAAATTCTGTATCGTCAGAATACCTTCGCTCTCGAAATCCTAATTTTCAAAGATTTTTTCCTTCTTTTTCAGATTGACCTTGTCCCATGACCTTTTCGAACCTTTCCTCTTGAAATTCTAATTCTTTTTTAATTTTCTCAATTTTATATTTTTTTTTGGGGGTGACTTGACCTTTGACTTTTCAAAAATTTGCTTTCGAAATTCTGATTTTTTTAATTTTCCATATTTTTCCCCTTGAGTTGGATTCAATTCGTTTTATTAACAGTGGAGAACGGATATCTGAGTTGTTTCTTTTACGAGACGTAATTATTAGTAATTTCTGAAATATAGTTTTTTTTAAATCTTCATAGGGTTGACCTTGAAATTTCGTTTGACCTTGACTTTTAAGGTTGTAATCTTTAAGTTTTTAATTTTCTTGCCTCGTGTTGACCTCGACGTTTCCGAACCTTCGCTCTCGAAATCGTAATTTTCTAAGATTTTTTCCTGATTTTGTCTCTTTTTTCATGTTGACCTTGACCCCGGACCTTTTAGAACCTTTGCTCTTGAAATTTTAGTTTTTTTTAAATTGCCACATTTTTCGCATTTTGACCCCTTCTTTGTGTTGACCTTGACTTTGATCTTTTCAAAACTTTGCTCTTGAAGTTCTATTTTCTTAAATTTTCGCATTTTATAATTTTTTGAGGCGACCTTGATCTTTGGCCTTTTCAAAAGTTTGCTTTCGAAATTCTGATTTTTTTTAAATTTTCCATTTCCCCTTGGGTTGGATTGACCTTGATTTTAATATTTTCGAATCTCGATTCACAAAATTGCATTTTTTTTATATTTCCCCATTTTTTACAATTTTTTGGGTTGACCTTTTCGAACATCAATTTTCGAATTTTTTTTTTTATTTCTCCAATTGTTTGCCTCTTTTTTTGGGTTGACCTTGACCTTTGACCTTTTCAAACCCTTGCTTTCGAAATTTCGATTATTTTTTAATTCTTCTGATTTCTTTTTACAATTTTCTCGCCTCGGGTTAGAATGACCTTGACTTTTGATATTTTCGGACCTCGATTCATGAAATTGCAATTTTTTTATATATTCCCCCAATTTTTTGGGTTATCTATTGATCTTCGACCTTTTCAAACATCAATTTTCGATATTTTTTCCTCCCCAATTTTTGCCTCTTTTGTTGGGATTGACCTTGACCTTTGACCTTTTGAAACCTTTGCTTTCGAAATTCCGATTATTTTTTAATGTTTCTCATTTTTTACAATTTTCTCGCCTGGGATTGGTATGACCTTGACATTTTCGAACCTCGATTCACGAAATTGCAATTTTTTTATATATTCCCCCATTTTTTGCGATTTGTTTGGGTTAACCTTCGCAATGTTCGAAATTTATTATTGTTAAATGTGTTGCCTCTTTTTTTTGGATTGACCTTCACACCTTCAACATTTTCGAACCTTTACTCTCGAAATTCCGATTATTTTTTAATTTTTCTCATTTTTTTTTACAATTTTCTCGCCTCGGGTTAGTATGAAGTTGACCTTTGACATTTTCGAACCTCGATTCACGAAATTGCAATTTTTTTTTAATTTTTCCAATTTTTTACGATTTTCTTGTCTCGAGTTGAGTTGGCCTTAATCTTTTCGTAACTTCACTCTTGAAATCCTATTTTTTTTAATTTTTTTCGATTGTTCCTGCCTTGGTTGATGTTTGACCTTTAACATTTTCGAACCTCGATTCACGAAATTGCATTTTTTTTTAATTTTCCCTATTCTTTCGCCTTGGGTTGGGTTAGCCTTGACCCCTTTCGAACCCCTATTCACGAAATTGCAATTTTTATACATTCCCCCATTTTTACAATTTCTTGGATAGACCTTGACCTTCGACCTTTTCAAACATCAATTTTCGAAATATATTTTGTTAAAATTTCCCCCCATTTTTTGGGGTGACCTTGACCCTTGACATTTTCAAACCTTTACTCTCGAAATTCCGATTATTTTTTAATTTTTCTCATTTTTTACAATTTCGTCGCCTTGGGGGTTAGGATGACCTTGACTTTTGACATTTTCGAACCTCGATTCACGAAATTGCAATTTCTTTTTTAAATTTTTCCAATTTTTTACGATTTTCTTGTCTCAGGTTGAATTGGCCTTGGCCTTTTCGTAACTTTAGTCTTGAAATCCTATTTTTTTTTAATTTTTCCTATTTTTTTCCGATTTTTCCTGCCTTGGTTTATGTATGTTTATGTTATCTTTTCTTTTGTATTAAAGACAGTGGTTACAAGTAAGTGAAACTTATTCGATTACACACTGTACACACCGAGTGTTACGAAACAAGAAAATTCTATACAATAATAGAGTTTTCTTGTCAAATTATAAATGACGATTGAAATTGCTTAATTTTGTTCCGTCAAGTCGTTTCGTTTGTATTTGCTTACTAAATTATAAAAGTATTGAAGGATTGTTATTAAATAATTCATTTGTATTTATTATAGCTTTAATTATTAAATAGTGGAATGCAAACCAATAGTTACAGTCTTAATAAAAAGGGACACTCTCTATTATTTTTTTCCCCTCAACCGTGAACGCGTTAAAAGTGAAGACAGAAGTCCGGTGGCGATAAAGTGAAGACGATGTTGCACTGTTTCGCTGGCGGAACCGACGTTCAGACCGTCGACCGGTTGTTGCACTTGTCACTCTTTTGTTTCATATCGCGAGACCTTTAGTTAAACACACACAAAGTAAACATTTGCTCCTGTGTAATAATTACCTTGGGAATGGAAACACGTTCAGTAAACTCAGGTGTATCCCGATTTATGGTCTGTTTGATTTTGCCAACTGCGCACGGCTGAGTTAGAAACGGAATCGTTCTGCTTCTAACACTATACATAATAACGTCTTATGTAATTTAAATTTAAAAAAAAATCAGAGAAGCTTAATTATAATTAATACAGTAGAACCTCGTCGAATATTTGTGATAATCTTCATTCAATTATTTTTATATAAAAGTACTGCCTGCACTAATAGACTTAGCAATCTCGGGTTATTTCATTCCATCTATAAGAAAGTTGTTTGCGCCTCAAAAAACGATGCTATAGCGACTGAGGGAAATTTTCGGCCCTTGAAGTCTTTCTTCATAACGAATAAGAAGTCGCAGGGCCCTAAATTGGGGCTATAGGGTGGGTGTTGTAGTTCAGCGAATCCATAGCTTATGATAGTGGTTTCAACTGTGCGAGCTTTAGGGATCGTGTAGTTATCGTTGTAACAGCAAACTTTTGTTTATCCATGAATTCGGACGTCTTTCTCTAATGTCCCTGCTTCAGGTCTTTTTATAAACCTCTCCATTAATTGATATTGAGATTGATACAATAACATAATTTGGTTGGCGATGCGCCAAAAGTCAATCAATATCAAATATATCTGTTGGACACCTCTGAACACATCTGAACCTCTGAACACATCTGAATCTCTGAATAGATCTGAACCTCTGAACACATCTGAATAACTAATATCTTTGTATAACAAATTTTGAAATTTTACTGTGTCTAGTTTTTTTTTTTTTAGTCATTTCCTTATAAGCTTTTGGTTTCTGCTAATTGTGATTGAAATGTCACAATTACGAATATGTAATAATTGTCTTCATATTGTAAGGTTTATTGATTTGAGGTAAACCACCGCGTTCTCGGCCTTGCGTGCGATTGCGAATGTTGTGACCCCGAAGCCGCCGCAGGCCTTGAACTACCGACGATGCCATTGTTCCTCGAGTGGTGAGAATCGCGTTAAAGAAGTTAACACATGGCGTGTTTAAACAGTATTGCATATGTGCAACTTAGTTGCATAAATGTGGCGACGTGTTGGAAAACGAATCGTAAAAATAGTTCCGAGCCGCGTTTTGTGAGCCAAAGTGACGCAGCTAATTTCCCTTCTATTTAATTGCTTCTAGACGAAGTCTGCTCAGTTGAAGACGTACTCAGCTAAAATGTAGTTAACAGAAACGTAGGATGCAAAAAGCTTTTGCGAAAAACTTCAGTTACACTTTGGTATAATTACATTATACAGGGTGTAATCGATTAAGTTTCGCATATTAATATTGTAAATTCTTTATACGAAAATTAATTCTGCAAATATCAATGGTCTAGCTCAATAACTCACTCTATAATCGACAGCTTTTACATACATGCCTTGCCCAACAGGAAAAAAAGTTGACGTTTCTGTTTATTTAATTGTTAATAAAATTTTAGAGGCAATGCTTCAATATTTAGTTCCACCCCATACAGGGTGTAATTGATTAAGTTTCACTTATCAATAGTGTAAATTCTTCATCACAATAATTCAGCAAATATCAATGGTCTAGCTCAAAAATTAAAAAAAAAACTGACCTACCACAAGAGTGCACGTCTTTTGTTTGAAAACCCCTGCTCGTCCGTGAGATATACGTGCGTCTGCGGTTTTTATAAACATCGAAAAGCAATAAAGCTCCAGCAAAACTCACGGTTACTGGTTCAATGTCGTCACCCATACGCATTTAGATAACAAAAGAAAATACTAAATATCCACTCGCGTTGTTTACTGCATTAATTAATTATAAGTCAACTTTTACGTATTGTTAATACAGTTTATAACTACTGCTCATAAAAGTGTAGCAATTTACAACGATAAAACAAAACATCATAAACTTCGACCATCTGTTTCATTAGGTAATCGACATTAATTACATCATGATATTCAATACGCATTATATGATTTAATTTGTTAAATGATTGAAGAGAAACAAATGAATGTTATTATTAATTCGTTTGCATTACAACGCTGAGTGACCTGCATACTCGGAAAAGAAAATGCCACAAACATAGTAAATGCTTTTATTTATTTTTTTGAAGAATACATGTCAATCTGCATGATCTGTGCAGTCTGAACGTAATAAAGTAATAAAATCATAAATTTTAGGGACGATGAGTATTGGCGTGTTTTTTTTTTCTACAACATTGTTAGAACGTGACCTCTTTTGAATTTGTTATCTAACTTTTTTACTTATTAATGAAAAGATCCCGCGATTCTGTCCTAATATTGTATTAGGATTGCAGACAGTTTGCTATTTAATGTCATCCCATACAAGATGACCATGCGTGCTGTCAAACCATAATGAAAGTTTTAAAAACTTTGTTGCAAATAACTAGGACAGGTCTGTTTGGTTTACAGCGGAATTCTCGAGCTAGGCTTCTGCCGACGAGGCCCCAAATAGGCCCGAATGCTCAAGGAATCCATTGTAATCAAAACCGACTTGCAACAAAATTTTTAAATCTTTTACTTATTGTTGGGTGTGATTCATGATTAGTGTTTAATTTATTTTCTTAAGTTAATTAATTAAGGAAATAAATTAATATTATCATGTAAGAATTAAAATCTGTATTTCTAATAAAAAACTAGAATGTAAATGATTCACCATTGTTTTTTTTTTATTATTATATTGTAAGAATTATTTTAAGAAAAATCTGCATTTCTATTACTTAAATACTAAAAGAAAATGAGAATGTAAATGTTTCATAATTTTATTTTTGCTTACGTATTACTAACTGCTAATCTTGTATTCATTCGCACGAAAGTCATAAATGACCTGCCTCAGCGTTTTTTGTTTCACGTCTGCGGGTTTACTGCTCCTGGGGTATCCAGTGCTTCTCAAACAAGGTAAAGCAAAGATCTGAAGTGGAAATAATTACGCGATGAAGTAGAAGCGGTAAATTAGGCAGCCAGAAGAAGTTGATATACAAACAAAAAAGGAAATCGTAAGGAAGTTGTTTCCTTTAAGTGAAGAAGATGGAGATGATGTTGTCGAAAATGTCGTTTTGTGCCCCTTTACCTTAGAAGACCTTGCCAGAGCAGCTGATAAGATAAAATAAAAAAAAAGCACCTGGTCCCGATATAATACCGGCCGAGGTCTTAAAAGTAGCATTGAAGGAATCACCAGATTATACTGAGTGTTTCTTTGAAAATGAATCAAACTTGGTATGCGGGTAGATGTCGGGAAAAGAAAGAAAAGTTTCTTTGTAAAATTTTCTCCGTAATGAATAAATTTAGAGAAAATCGAAGGGAAAGCAAAGTCGCATATTTTTAGGGTGGACTTTAAATGAGAACGAATGGATTGTTAATCATTCGACAAATTTTATTTTAATAACAATTTACAATGTGCGACAGCATATTTTTGCATAGCCCCGCATTTGTAATTCATTATTAAATTAAATAAGTTTAAATAACCACGCGATTTCACATCGCTGCTGCATTCGACGTGTGGCAAAGTTGAATACACCGAGCTTTCGGTCAAGGGCAAAATAAAATCTGGTCATAAATTTCTTCGCCGCTTATGGATTTATTACCCCCCCTGCAGCTGTGTGCCATTCATAAATGCAATTTAGATCGCCGGTTTTGTTTCGCGATTCCGCGCGAAAACATCGACTCCAAATTATGCAAATTTCAACTTGCTCCGATTAAAATTTTTTATTAAGATATTTTGTTTGAAATAATGTCGTCGAAAACGTGTCCCTCAAGTTTGATGCATCTTCAATGAAACAGCCTGCATGTTGAAGGCATATAACGATATTTTGGATAACAGAAGATTCCTAAACATATGGAAACTTGCGAAAGTAATTCTGTTAAAGAAACTTAAAAAGCAAGGTGAAGATCAAACAAAATATCGTCCAATATGCTTACTTGGCACAGTGAGTAAACTGTTGGAAAATCTGATAGTGGCGAGATTTAAGGAATAGCTCTGATAGTCAATGTGGATATACACATAGGAGGTAGGTCAATAACGGATGCGATATTAAGGGTAAGAAACATAGTAAGAGGTGAGTTAAATAAAACCTCAAAACCCAGGAAATTTTGTTTAATGGTAGATATTGATACAAAAAGTTTTAATTCGTTAAATTGGAACTGCATTAGAAGAAATATGGAAAGGAGGAAAGTGTCTGAATACGCAAGAAAGATAATAGGAAATTATTTGGTAAACGGAAGTGTTGAAATCTCGCAGGAACAAAGATCAAGTATAAATTGTGGAGTACTCGGTACTAGGGCCAATGTTTTGGAATTTGGTGTACGATATTCTGCTGACGAAGCATGCGCCGGAAGGTGTAGAAATTATGGATTTTACCGACGACCTTGCCCTGGTAATCACAGCAGAGACCAGAAGATCTAAAATACAATGCAAATGAAGTGCGTTCAATCACTGGGTGGTGGAATGGGTGCGTGAAAATAAATTAGAACAGCCGAAAAAAACAGAATTTTTAATGTTGCTGGTAAAAAGAATTCTTCTAAATTGAGTCTGCAAGTTGAAGGTAAAGCGAAAAATCAGAAACAAAATATCTAGGAGTTATAATAGACAGAAGAGTAAACTTGAGTAAACATGTATAATATGAAACAGAAGAAGCTCAGAAGGCCTTATCAAGAATTATGCTGAGAGACGAAGGGCCGAGTGAGAATAAAAAAAAGGTTTCGAATCAATGGTGCTGTACGCAACACCAGTCTGGGATAAGGCATGTGAGTTAAAAAATAAATTAAGGACATGTCAGAGAACAGCTGCCATAAGGATTGATAGCGCCTGCAGAACCATTGCAATGGAGGGAATTGCTAGAATGATACCAATAGACTTATTGGTCCAAGAAAGAGTAGCTACGTATCATACGAACTCTGAGGAGAGAAAATTAGCCCGGGAGAATACTTTCAAAATATGGAAAGAAATATGGTAACAATGTCAAGTAGCAGCATGGACCAAAGTAGGGTAAGTGAACCAGTAATTGAACACAACCCAGTGATTGAACACAGAGAAAGATATATATTTTTTTTTGTGAAGAACAAGGAAAGCTAAGTGAATCCAATGTAATGATTGGCCTGTTCACTCACTGGGCATTATTTGTTCCTTTACTTATTCCAAATGTTAAATCAGAAGCAGACCAACTCACATAATATCTGACCTAAGTGATCAGTGGCTGTTTCGAAGAATATAAAAAAAGAAAGTCAATTCTAGTCAGTGCAGGTATCGTTAAGGTGAAGCGGATAACGCTTATCATACTGTGTTCTAATATCCAGCGTGGGAAAACGAGAAAAAGAGAGAGAAGTTGAAGGTAGACCTAGACATAAATCTGAAACCTGAAAACACAATATTTTTGGAGGCCATAATGAAGTAAAAAAGACTATGTGAAGGAGGCAAGAAACTGAATCAGTAGACACGATCATCGTCACGAAGAAATGCCGAAAGACGATACCATCAGCGATAAAGGGGAAAGTGCTTTTCAAACATATTAAGTATTGTGTTCGATGTTCCATTCTCTTAGTCGGATATAGTCTGGATTCTTGGAGGACGATGTCTCTGGTAGTGGAGTAATGGATGTCGAAGACGGGGCTGATTCAGAAACTCTTTCAAGACGATATATTCTACAACAGCCGGCTTTGAAGGTGTCGTTGAATGTGACTGACCTCTTGACAATAGCTGCACAAGAACACCCGGGAGAACACCTTTAAAATAAGGAAAGAAAGATGGCAATGTCAAGTAGCGGGCGGCATGGACCAAAGTGCTTATTCCAATATATAAAAAAAACAGAAAGTCAATTCTAATCAGTGCAGGTATTGTCAAGGTGATCCGGATAACGCTTATCGTACTGCGTTCCAATATCCGTGTGGGGAAACGAAAGAGAGAGAGAAGTTAGAAGAAGACCTGGGCATAAATCTGAAACCTGAAAACAGAATATTTTTGGAGGTCATAATGGAGTAAAAAGAGAGATGAGAAGGAGGCAAGAAACTGAATCAGTAGATACGATCATAGTTACGAAGAAATGCCGAAAGACGATACTGTAGCGACCATCAGCGGTAAAGGGGAAAGTGATTTTCAAATGAATTAAGCAATATGCTCGATGCTTCATTCTCTTAGCCGGATATAGTCTGGATGCTTGGTGGACGATATCTCTGATAGTGGAGTAATGAATGGATGTTGAAGACGGGGTTGATTTAGGAACTCTTTCAGGGGCCTGCCTGTTGCCTGCTTCTTCTACAACAGCTGGCTTCGAAGGTGTCGTTGAATGTGAGTGACTTCTTAACAATGGCTGCACAAGAGGTGTGATATTGCTTCTTACAATGGCTGCACAAGAGGTGTGACATTGGTTCTTACGATGTCTGCACAGAAGACTTGTGGATGCTTCTGATGATGGCTGTACAGAAGGCGTTGTAAATGCTTCTGGCAACAGCTGAACAGAAGGCCTATGGCGCTTTTGACAGTGACTGGGCAGAAGATGTTGTGGATGCTTCTGATAAAGGCAGCACACAAGGCTTGTGCATGCATCTGCACAGAAGATTTGTAGATGCTTCTGACAATGGCTGCACACAATGCTTGTGAGTGTGCCCGACAATGACTGCGCTCTCGCTTTTATGGAGCTTTTACGTAGCAGGGATGAAGTAACTCTTCTTCATTGGTCTAAATGTGTAATCGAATCACTGATGACCAGAGCTGTAGCTTATTGGTCAGAGGGCGGTCTTTGTGTGTTTACTCCGGTGGTTGTCTTAGCGATCAAATTTGAGGATGCGATCCTATTTGCTAGCCAATAAGAGACTAAAGCGGTTTCATTTTAATTCGTCGAGGAGTGACCTAAATTTGGTTTATTTGCTACGATCGTCATCATTGCTTTGTTACATAATGGGTACGGCGTTTATAGAGCGTATAGCGTATAGAGCTTGACGTTTGTAGCGAACACACTGGAACAAACCAATCAGCTGTGAGATGTTTAGGTTATCGAAAACTATCTAGGCTAACGAAATGTGTGTTTATTGTCAACATATTCCAGTCTTAAGTACTGTTGGAGGTGGATGCATACTTATAAAAAAAATTTTGGTATTGGAAACGAAATATTGTATGTATTTTATTTTTCCTCCTTTATTGTTCCTCCTTCTCATCAAGGAATGAAATAAAAAGTAAAATAACAACAATTAGGAAGTGTTTTATTCTAATTTTGGAGATATTATGTGTACTCTGAGCTTTGCAACGAACTTACCTATTGTCTACGTGACGTTTCACCCGAAATTGTCTGTGCGTTATTGCCTGCCGATGTCAATCTTGATGTTTGTCAATTTGACATTTCTGTATATCTGTCATTTTGACGTTTATTGTCATCTGTCATCTCATTTTTTGTTAAGAGCCGATCTGTATACTGTGGTTTTGATCGATAAAATGAAGCACGAGAATATCATTTGGTATTTTTGAGCAAAGAACTAATATGTTATTTATAGAGTTTACTGTTGTGATTATTTAATGAAACAAAACAAAATTTATTAAACTGCCCACAGTGTTACAAAGTAAGCGTCTTTCCAGTTCGAAGCCTCATTAATATATTACAGTCACTCCATCGCCGCAACTTTAATAATAAATTTTATATGAACCTATCAACCCTCCTTACTCACTTGTCACATTTAAAATGTTCCATTAAGACAGTAACGCTTCACTACATTTTGAAATCTGTCTTGTTACGGTCTGTGCTTGTTGAAAATTTAAAGAGTTTGTCGTCAATTTATAACAATCACTTGTTTTACGGCTTAGCTCCATATACTTTATGAAATATTCTTAATATTTTTATGCACATACGAGTGAGTATATTCATCTGGAATAAATCACTTAAGTCTCAATGAAACCTATTGGTTTTGTGAATTTCGTTTTTGTGATGTTGTTTTGATTTACTACTTTTTGAAAGACGTCCCCAAAAAAAAAGAAAATGTGAAATTGCTTTTGTTATTGGGGGAAAGAAATAAATCACTCGGAAATGATTTATGTACATCTAACCCATTATCGGCAAGAAACAATTTTGGTGACAAAGCAGTGTCCTGAGTCATAACTTGTATAACAATCGAGTATCCCATATTAAATTTAAGACCTTGTGCAACACGATGATTTATAGGGCAGTCGTGTGCCATATATCACAAAACTTAGACCGCCCCTGTAATAATAAAAAGACACCAACGTCTGTGGGCTTTCGCTTAAGGCCAAATGCAAATATACGACGAGCCTGGACGTACTATGACAAAACACCTAAAAACACTTTTGGTTTCAGTGCTGCCGCGTTACGGTCAGACTTTATGCAGTCAAAGATCTTACGTGATCTCTCATAATAAACATGGGTGTATAAATTGAACGTATATGTTAATGCATCGCTGTTTGTATGTTTTAAATGTTAAGGATGAAAGAAGGCTAATAAATTTGCTGGTTGATTTGTAATTTTGATTAGAAACATGACAGATAGCATTGCAGTTAGTTATTTAATGTAGGTACACATACTGCCGGGAAAAGAAAACGTTATGTGCATGCAGATGCAACTATATTATATTTGAATAGCGATGATAAGTTAAACTGAGAAATTTCTGCATTAATGAGTGCAACTGTAACGCTGGTTGCACACAGTAGACAGGTTGGTGTCGAGTTCACCACATATTGAAATATTTCGATAATCAAAATAGTTTCTTTTTTTTTAATCTGACAAAAAATCAAAATCAAAAGTGCGAGGTGGTGCGAATTATTTGCAAATAAGAAGTTATAGACTCAACTTGCAGGTACAATACGTCCGTCTACTATGTGGTTGGCTAATTTGTAGAATTTTATTTTTGTTCTGTCTATTAAATAATGTGAAACGTAAGAATAATTAACAAAAAAAAAATTAACATTATGAAAATTAAGACACAACACTGATCCCATCACAACGCCAGCTTTTTAAAGTATCTTTTAATTCATAGGCTGGCGCATTAGATAAATAATAGCACTTCGGGCAGACAATACGAAATTGCTTCAGAAAACGTAATTGCCTTGTCATTATATGCAATTTGCATTCTAACACATGCAGGCTAGATGCCCAGAGTCTAAATGACTTTCTAAAAAAAGAAAAAGGAAATTGTGTTTTGTCTAGACTCGGCTCAGAATAACACGAAATTTGTTTAATGGCTGTAATTAAGAAATCTCATCTCGTATTTCTTGAGAATAGTTGCAGATTAATATAAATTTATTCTCGCCCAAACATACGATTTAAAGTATGGCCGAAGAAACAAATAATGTTTCTCAGATTACTTTTGTATATGTATAGAAAAAGCCAAGACAGTCGATACTGAAGTAAACGTGATAGTAATACTTAAATTTAATTTTTGTTGGAATCTTCTTTGTTGGCTTGCAAAGCTCCCAGTCGTCGGGGGTACATCAATTAAATTATGAATTGTTTCCTGGGGTACAGTATTCTTTTCTTCCACAATAGCTGACATTAATTCTGTTTTATTGCGGGGCTTTTGCGGTCTTTTGGCCATCATTTGCTGGATTATATGCCACATATATTCATTGAGATTCTTATCTGGTGATTGACCCGGCCATGGTAATAACCAAATTCATAGCGTCCCTGTCTTGCATAAAACAAACTCTTTCCTTAACAAAATGTTACCAGTAAAGCACGGATCTATGACGTAAAAATTTACCTAAATCCAAGCTTTAGTTATTAGTAAAGAGCGGTTAGACCTCATGTATTTTGCTGTATTAATATTTCCTTCGTAAATGCTTCCAACTTGCCGTGCTATACCCCATACCATAACGTTAATTCCATCATGTTACTGCTTATTGGCGAAGCTGCTAGATCAATATATCCATGCCTACATAAGACCACCACGTTAAAGCAATAATATTGGTTTAGTTGTATGGTTAAGTTGGTGGGTCCACTGGCAACAGCAACGCTTGTCAGGCAACACAATAGGTGAGGGTTCGAGTCTTTTCCTAGCGTTTTATAAGTTCCATGAGAGAGGTGAAGCACTTATGCGTTGGATTGTGTTTCGAATCCATACCGGTTCCTTCTTACCCGTTTTTCTGAATTTCCCCAATTTGTAAGGCGGATTCCGAAATTTTATTATATTATACTGGAGGCTGTGGATCCACAGCCCCCCCAGTCTCAAGCAAGCCAGCATGCCGCCCATCAGCACCTGTAAGTGAAGTGGTGGGATGTCCAATAAGACTTCCAGAGTCGCTGTTGGGGTAGTATTGGTGGCCTCTGTTATTCCCAGACACGTTAATTGCCACAATTTCTGCAATTTATTTCATAGTTACCTCCGTGGTCTTTGTCGACCCCACTAAACAGGCATAGCTATGTAACTATGGGCCTTTTTATTGCTATATATGTCCATTGAATCATTCGCGGTTTCAGGCCCTGTTTTACCGAGCAGCTTGCGATGTCATTGCCTTTGAAACTGCTTTACCGACATGTGCTTCCCAACTGAGCTTCGTTTCCAGGATATATTTCACCTCTTTGAAGAGTATAGTGAGGCCGTTTAAACGGGGAGCGATTAAATTCAGTTTCCTACGTCTCGTAAATGGTATTATGATGTCTTTTAGAGTTTACCCTAAGTTATGGCACTCTTTATAGACAATGTTCAGAGTATTCTGAATTAGGTTGGAGATTAGGCATTCATGTTTACCTCTGATAAGTATGACTGTCATTCGCATAACCAAGAACATGATGATCTTTGTCAGTCATTTCTCTCAGTAGGTCATCGACAACAATAAGTTCACAGCAGCGGTGATAAAACTCCACCTTGTGGGCAACCTTTTTCTGTGGTCATTGTTGTTTCTACCCCTCCTAATGAAGCCGTCACTATCCGACTTTCCAGCATTGATTCGATCCACCGAATTGTCAGGGGATTAAGCCACATTTCATGGCAGCTTTCTCAACGGGTTTAAAATGAGGTGATACCAAAGCCACCCTCTATATCTATAATGATGCTAACAGCAACTTCTTTTGCTTTTCCACAACATTCACAAGATTGGCTTTAAAGTGGATTTGCCTCTAATTTTGTTATCTAGGATTTCCTCCATGATTTTGAGGATAAAGGAAGAGAGGCTTATCGTGCCTCTTTTAGAGGACATTTGCTTGTTTTTCGTATGAGAAAAACACCTAGTAGTCGATTGTAACCAGAGTAGGTAATGTGAAAATAACTATCCCAACGACTCTCCCAATAAGCTTGTAGAGAGCTTGAGGTTTGTATGGTTAAAAAGTTAGTTTCGCAATTCTGTAGCCCATACATGCCCATACCGTGTAAATAGCATTTGCAAATCTTCACGCGATCGGCTACAGTTTGTTAGGAAATTTGAGCATTTTTCGCTTCAGTATTTAGCAATCACGACTAAACCAGAACCTAATCATTCAAAAACTCAATGAGCGAGAAACAAGATTTTTTCCTTGGGTTTTTCCCTTGTATTCGTTTCTTTCCTGCATGACTTTCTATAACTGGGACAGGATAAGAATTTCTTGCCTTCTCTGAATCACTCCTAGCCTTCTTTTGGATCTAATGATCACCTTCACATTCGAAACATTTTAAGATAGATCAAATTTAGACTTTTGGCTCAATTCTGATAAATGGAATGAAGATGCAGACGCTAAGGCAAGAATAATTCTGATAAATGGAATGAAGATGCAGACGCTAAGGCAAGAATTGAAATTACATGAAATGCCTTTTTCAAGGAGAGATTGCTTTAATCATGTCGAAAGCTCAACTAAATGGATAATACGATGTTACGAGTGCTTCATATTATATGGAAGAAGAACGAAACTCTCTTAAAATTCTTTTAGACAAATTGAGTTATCAACACCAAAATTCTGTAAAGGGTAAATGGAGCAAGAACTCTTGGCAAATATAAAAAGCAGGAGAGTTGCATTATACAGGGTCACTGACAATTGTTCCGCCAAAAAAAAAAAGAAAACCACGAAAAGAAGCGATATCCGAGAGTATGGGGAAAATATTAATGATACGTCCTTGGTGAAGAAAAGGCAGAAGATGAACGAAATAAATACACAAAGGTATTTTATAATTTTATGATTCAAACGTGAACTTGATCTTTGCTTGCTTTCTTTTAGCATTCCGGACAATTTACTTGAGTATGTAGCTGGATCTAAATTCGACAAAACAAACATCCATGGCCCTGGTGGACTTCCAAAGTCGGCTAGGCTAATCGCTAAGCCACTCGATAGCCAACATGACTCTTAAACGATTGAAAGTACATGGATGAAAGTAATGATAAAAAATTATGCGGAAAATCAAGGTCCTATCACTTGCGGCGGTTAAAACTCGTACATTCTACAGCTAATAAAGTTTTATTATCTTATGTACCCGTGTGGTCTTCACATCGTCGTAAGCATTTAGGTAAGGTTCGCCCCTTAATAAGGAAACTAATTGTCAACGTTGAATTCAAGCATTTCACATTTTTCGAGGAAACCGATAAGTTTAAGCGATTCCTTAGAAAAGTGATCGTTGCGTTTTATTGCGATAATTCCTTGTAAATAACTTTGTTTACATCTTTTCAGTTAATCCTCTCTGAGCTTCTGTGACTTTTAAACATCCCCAGCAATTAAACACCATTTAATTATATTGTGTAAAAGACTTTCATTCCCAGATGTTAAACATGTAATAAAACGAAATTCTGATGTGTGTCAAAGTCACATTGTGTGTAGTCAATAAAATAATAATAATAAAACGTTATACTCCAATTTACTGTTATATTTATAAAACGTTGCGTTGTATTTCGTACGCAGTGCCGTAGCATGCTTTCAGGGTAAATTTTTAATTAATTATAAATTGTTTCATAGAATCCTTTAAACATTAAAGTTAAAATATTTGAATTTTTTCAAAATTCTTCAAATATGAGAGATATAAGCTACTTCATTTAATTTTAATGATTGTTCTAATTGGATCATACTTACCCTAAAGGTTTAAAAAAAACATATCACCAAAAAGGACATGTGCATGTACACTGGTACATGGATAACAGGTAATACAGATCGATGAGAAAATTATTCGCTTGCACTTAACTCACGACTTGGAACAGTTTATTTAAGTCATGAATACGCATTATCCGCTGCAATGTTCGAGCCGCACTGCAAAACGTCTACTTATAACAATATTCTGCATTAACACTGTAGTAATTGCATTTGCAAACATTCAACGACAGTTTTCCCGCAGCTCTTTGAAGATGCCTGTTATTTCGCACCTGTGTAAAATTGCCTTAATTGGCGAGTATTTACATAAGATATGTTAATAACAAAATAAATATTAATGTACGCTTTTCACGCCAAAAATACATTTTGCCTACCTACCTACTATCGTTAACAAACACGTCTAATAAAGGCTATATAACAGATTCTTGCAAATGCAATTTTTCCTAAGAAATAAACAAATAAACACAATAGATTGAATTACGAGCTGATGATTTATTTATTAACATAAATATCCTTCATAAATAACATGCTAGTTATTGTTGCGTTAGCATATTATAATTATATACTAAAAATAAAATTACATACTTCGTTTGAAACAATGAAACAATGACTAAATAATTTAAATATAAACCGTTGCGGTTTTGAAGAAAAAGAAAAATATCACCTCTTACCTGATAGAGTTGCTTTATCCTGAAACAAAAGTTAAAAAAGTAGCGCGCTTGGTAGTTGAGCACCTGAATTTATGTAGATCACATCTTTGATTTTTTAAAAATTCATATGCGGTCATAAACAATGTACGACGATCTTATCTACCCACCACCCAAGGTCCACTTTTATGTCAAAAGGTTTTCGATTTCCATTATCCATTGTTTTGTGCATTGCGCGGTTTCTTATAGGCCTCTTTATTCTGAATTATTTGTTTTCTGCAAGTGAACTCGCAATTTGATTTATGTAGTCTGTGCCTATTATTTATACTTTTAAATCCACAGTCTTACGGCAGCGCTTAGCGAAACGTCGATCATTTACACATCTTTCATCTGCTACCGAACTATGTATGTATTTGTAAGTACGCATACATGAGTTATATAAAAAATTAAAAAAAAAAACTTCACGTTCACAATATTGATTACGTTAGCCGCTCGCCAAGTCAAACAATTTCGATCTTTTGATTAATCGTGTGTTCATGCAAACTCGTTTCGAATTACGTTCTATTGTAGACTTTGATTAGAGGTGGCATACGTTTTTAGTTTTGACAAGATGATTTTTTTTTCTTGACAAAACGCGTGATGTATACCCATCGTAAACGAAAAAAATAACTATTCTCCTAGTGCTTACATAAAGGGTGATACAAAAGTTTATGGTGTTACGCAGAGTTATAATCAGAGTAGCTCAGTCGTAAAATTAATAACACACAGTTGCACAACTGATGATGAATGCGTCGTACAAGTGTATTAACAAAGTGAAATACTTACATTAAAGCCAATAATAATTTGCTTTAAAAAAATAACAGTATTCGTGTTTGTGTTAATAATTCGTCTTTTATAATAATAGAATTTGTTCCTCATTGAACGGCGCACACAAAACGAAATTATAATAATAAACAAACCAAACAAATTACGAATGTGTTTACTGACTGTAATGTTTCAAACTCACCAATTCTTTGTTATTAACGAAGAAGTCTATTGTTATTAAAACATTGGCGATAATAACGCCATAAAGAAAAAGAAAGGGCAACGCGTAATATTGGGCCATAAAATAATGCCGAAATGTTTATGACGGACACGTTGCTTGTGGGATTAAAAATACAATTAAAATTAAAGAAAAATACTAGCAATTCTTAACTCGAAGATTTGAATTGTTTTCGTGTTGTTAAAATGTTACGTCTGGACCAGGGCATTTGGGACATGCAAAAGTAATTGAGAAACGATCAAAGAATATGAAACGACTAAAACCGGACCCAAAATACCCCAATTTTTAGATATTCCAAAAGTATCTCAAGATCTATAGACCACCATAAATTGGGCAATGAAAGAAATGGCTAAAAATCACCAAAAAAGTCTCAAAAACATCTTTGTTGTAGTCGTATATAAAATATTACTTCTGGACCAGTATTTTGGGACAAGCAAAAGTAATTGAAAAACGACCAAAAGTACCTCAAGATCTATAAACCATCATTTTAATTAGCAATGAAAAAAATAATCTTCATCTGACGGGCCTTAAAAAGAATTAGAGCTCAAATTTAAAAAAAATCAAAATGAAGGTCGACCAAACCCAAGTCCAAGAAATAGGAAAAATATTCTTTAGAAAATTAGAATTTCGAGAATCTAGGTTTGCAAATGTCAAGGCTCAAGGTCAACATAACCCAAGGCAAAGAAACAATGGGAAAAAATAGAGAAAATAAGATAAAAGTTAGAATTTCGGGTTTGTAGACGCTAAAGGTCAAGGTCAATCCAAGGAAAGGCAAAAGAATTGAGAAAATTAAGGAAAAGCTTAAATTTCAAGAGCAAGGGGATCCAGAAAGTCAAAATCAACCACCTCTCCCAAAAAAAATTGGTAAAAATATGGAAAAATCTTAATTAAAAAAATTAGAAATTAAAATTAGGAAAGGTTTGGTTTATTGAAAAGGTCAAATGTTAAGGGCAATCCAAAAAGGGCAACAAAAATTGGAAAAAAAAAATTGGGCAAAATATATAAATAATTTATAATGTCGATTGACGAGCTTCGAGAAGGTCAGATCAACTCAAGGCAAGAAATAAAAAAAAGAATTAATAATTTTTTTATTTTAAATAGCAATGGTTCGAAAAGGTCAAAGGTCAACGCAATCCAAGTTCAAGAAGTGGAAAAATATTCTTTAGAAAATTAGAGTTTCGAGAATCGAGGTTAGCAAATGCCAGGGGTCAAGGTCAACATAGCAAAGGAACAATGATAAAAAAAAATGGCAAAAATAACATTAAAGTTAGAATTTCGAGAATCGAGGTTTGAATTCGTCAAAGGTCAAGGTCAATCCAAGGAAAGGCAAAATAATTGAGAAAATTAAGAAAAAACTTAAATTTTAAGAGCAAGGGGTTTCAGATAGTCAAAGGATAAGATCAAAAATGGCAAGAAAATTGGTAAAAATAGGGAAACATCTTAATTAAAAAATTAGAATTTCGAGAGGAAAGATTCGGGCATTTTTGGACAAGCAAAAATAATTAAAAAACAACCGAAAGTACCTCAAGATCTATAGACCACCATTTTTATTAGAAGCGAAAAAAGAAATTTTCAGTTGATGGGCCTTAAAAAGAATAAGAGTTCAAAAGTTAAAAAAATTCAAAATTAAAAAAAATTAAACATTAATTAGATTCAACTCGAAGGGGGTCAAGTACAATTCAACCCAAGTCCAAAAACTAGGAAAAATATTCTTTAAAACATTAGAATTTCGAGAATCGAGGTTCGCAAATGTCAGGGGTCAAGGTCAACATAATCCAAGGCAAAGAAACAATGAAGAAAATAGAGAAAATAAGATAAAAGTTAGAATTTCGGGAATCGAGGTTTGAATGTGCCAAAGGCCAGGGTCAATCCAAGAAAAGGTAGAAGAATTGAAAAAATTAAGAAGAAACTTAAATTTCAAGAGCAAGGGATTCCAGAAAGTTAAAGGTCTAAAAACACAAAAAAATGAAAAAATAGGGAAGATTAAATCAAATTAAAATTTCAAAAGCAGGGTTTCGAAAAGATCAAAGGTTAAGATTAACCACTCCCTCCAAAAAAAAAAAAAAATTGCAAGAAAATTGATAGCAATAGGGAAAAATTTTAATTAAAAAATTAGAGTTTCGAGAGGAAAGGTTCGGGCATTTTGGGACAAACAAAAGTAATTAAAAAACGACCTCAAGGTCTTTAGACCACCATTTTAATTAGAAATGAAAAAAGAAATTTTCATTTGATGGGCCTTAAAAAGAATAAGAGCTTAAAATTAAAAAAAATTAAACATTAATTAGATCCAACTCGAAGGGGGTCAAGGACAACCCAATCCAAGAAATAGGAAAAATATTCTTTAAAAATTTTCGAAAATTGAAGTTCACAAATGTCAAAAGTCAAGGTCAACATAACCCAAGACAAAGAAACAATGGAAAAAAAAATAGAGAAAATAAGATAAAAGTCAGAATTTCGGGAATCGAGGTTTGAATTCGCCAAAGGTCAAGGTCAATCCAAGGAGAGGCAAAAGATTTGAGAAAATTAAGAAAAAACTTAAATTTCGAGAGCACGGGAATCCAAAAAGTCAAAAGGTCAAAGGTCAAGATCAACCACCCCTTCCAAAATAAAAAAAATTGGGAAAACCTTCATTAAAAAAAATTCGAAAGGAAAGGTTTGGTTAATTGAAAAGGTCAAATGTTAAGGGCAATTAAAAAAGGGCAACAAAAATTGGAAAAAATAGGGCAAATTATATAAAAATTTATAATTTTGATTGACTAGCTTCAAGAAGGTCAAGGTTAACTCAAGGCGAGAAACAAAAAATAGAGAAAATAAGATAAAAAATAGAATTTTAGGAATCGAGGTTAGAATACGCCAAAGGTCAAGATCAATTCAAGAAAGGCAAAAGAATTGCGAAAATTAAGAAAAAAACTTAAATTTCAAGAGCAAGGAGTTCCAGAAAGACAAAGGTAAAAAAATGGAAAAATAGGGAATATTAAATTAATTAAATTAAAATCAACCACCCCTTCCTAAAAAAATGACAAAAAATTGGTAAAAATGGGGAAAAATCTTGATTAAAAAAATTAGAATTTCGGTTAATTCAAAGATTAAATGTCAAGGACAATCCAAAAAGGGCAACAAAAATTGAAAAAATTGAGCAAAATATATAAAAATTTATAATGTCGATTGACGAGCTTCGAGGAGGTCAAGGTCAACTCAAGGCAAGAAACAAAAAACATTTTTTTAAAGTAAATTTTTTAATCTAAGTAGCAATGCGTCGATAAGGTCAAAGGTTAACACAATCAAAGTTCAAGAAATGGAAAAAAATTCTTTAAAAAATTAGAATTTCGAGAATCGAGCTTAGCAAATGCCAACGGTCAAGGTCAACATAACCCAAGGCAAAGAAATAATGAAAAAGAAAATAGGGAAAAATAAGATAAAAGTTAGAATTTCGGAAATCGAGGCCAAGGACAATCCAAGAAAAGGCAAAAGAATTGAAAAAATTAAGAAGAAACTTAAATTTCAAGAGTAAGGGGTTCAAAAGTCAAAAAAAACAAAAAAATGAAAAAATTGGGAAGATTAAATAGAATTAAAATTTCAAAAACAAGGGTTTGAAAAGGTCAAAGGTCAAAATCAACCATCCCCTTCCAATACAAAACAGGAAAATAGGGAAAATCTTTATTAAAGAATTAGAATTTCGAAAGATTTCGAGAGGAAAGGTTCGGTTGATTAAAGAAGGTCAAATGTAAAGAGCAATCCAAAAAAAGCAACAAAAATTGGGAAAAACTGGGCAAAATATTTAAAAATTTGTAATGTCGATTGACGGGCTTCGAGAAGGTCAAGGTCGACTCGAGGCAAGAAACAAAAATTTTGAATCTAAATAGTTTGCTATTTCGAAAAGATCAAAGGTCAACACAAAGAAAGGCAAAGAAACTGCAAGGTAAGAAAACTAGAAAAGATACAGAAAATTAAGAAGAAAATTATAATTTCCACATTAATTCAAAAAAATTACAATTTCGAGAGCGAAAGTTCAAAGAAGTTAAAGTTCAACCTAAAGGAATTGCAAGAAGTGGGAAAAAATAAAAAAATTAGAATTTCGATAATTTAGTTTGAATCGCGACAACCTGCGATCACTTTTTGACACAACATTGTATAGGAAATGACAAATTGCAGCCAGTTTGCTACTTAATAAGTCATCCCATGCAAGGCGGCCATGGATGCTATCAATGCATATTGAAAGTTTTAAAAATTTTGTTGCAAATCGGTTTTGATTGCAGTGGATTCCTCGAGCATCCACTGTACAGCAGTTTTGGCCCTATTTGGGGCCTCATCAGCAGAAGCGTAGCTTGAGACATATATTTATACTTATGGCGATTTGTATGCATTTGTCAAGTCGTTATTGAGTTCGTATTGTAGTTGACCACATCAATTTCGTTTAAAGGTCAAGTTCACACCTGACGTCGCGCCGTAACAATCTTAAAGCTATAAAACTCTTATGACCATGGACGTATCGTCATTTTGGGGATAATTTTACATTAATTATTTCCGAACATTTTAAATTCTTTGAACTAACAATAAGTAATTAAAACCACGGCATTATAAAATTCCTGACACAATTTAATTTGTAACATTCATACGTCGACGTAGAATAAATTAATGTAGAATTGAATTGCAAATTGCGTATTTTTTTGCTCTCCAGGCACTTCTTGCAATCTTGACGTCTGAAATTAGCGGCCTTGTTAACAATGTTCAGAACTCGCAAATCTTCTTCGTCATCTGACTATAACATACGATTGTATCACTTCACACGACCTTCGATCCGTTACATCCATGATTACCTCTGCTTATGATTTGCAGATGTGCTGGGAGGTTTAGTCTACATATTCTGTCACCTTGGAGACCTTTAGATTCTAGGAGATGGGCAAAGCAATTTGCTTTTTCTTCTGACTATTAATATTTTTACTGGAACGTGTAAATTATGCTTTTAGCATTGAAACGAAAGACAGTAATTTCAAACTTTACAAATATGTAATGTACTATATGTCTATTACAAATACGAAAATTATAGCTTGTACAACTTACAGAAACTTATCCTTTGGACCTCGATAATCTGAAGTAATATGAAACTATGTTATTTAACTTTTGAAAAAGAGTGGAAATTGTATTGCCTAGCTCTTTCAAATTTACATTGCACACCTTACATTAACTAATTTATGCTTTCTATTTTGATGTAACGTCCAAAGAATATTATAGTTTTTGTTTGGAAATATGGATGCGATGGTTTAATTTTTATTTTGCCGGGCATAAAACGAGTGCTTATTTTGATGCTGACATTCTAGTTACATAAATTGGTTGCCATATGTATAACAAGTATAGGGTATGCCTCCCTGGGGCATGCTTTTAATTAACGTAGTCATTTCATCCTCTTATTCCATTCATATAAATGGCATCATTATTGTTATTACCACTTCATCAAGTCACAGTCACCATTATTTAAACTAAATTTATATCTCAAATGTACACCTAGCTCGTTAAGAAAATTAAAATTTAATATTTTTTAAAATGCGTATTTAGGATCATGATGTATAATATACAGGGTATCGGAGACTCGAGTCAAATAATTTGACCCGGTGGTATTATTAATGAAGAAGAAAAGAATCGAAGTTATGACATACGCATGAGGCGAAGATAACTCCGGAAAAATCTACGTTTACTTTTTACAAAAAAAAAGTTTGAGAAGCATTGGATTGGATTTAAAGGCCTTAACTGAGCGAAGTTTACTATTAAGTGCATAGAGCAGTAAATTCGCAGATGTAATACAATAAACGTGGAGCCAGGTCATTGATGACTTTCGTATGAAAGAATACGGAGTTAGTGATACGTAAGCAATAGAAAAGTAATACTGAAACATTTACATTCTAATGCATTTATTAGTATTTAAGTAATAGAAATGCAGTCAGCGCCGGCAGAAACGCATGGAACGACTGCTGCTGTGGTTTTTCGGGCAACAATCACCCAGTCTTCACAGTCACCAACCCCTTCCACATCGACGCAATTGTTTTTTTTTTCGTTTCTCCAGAAGAAATAAGCCCGTATCCTAAGCTTGGGCCAAGGAAGTTATCTAAGAGCGGTCGAAAACGCGGAAAAAACACGATAGCCACAGACACTCCAGAGAAAAAAGAATTGGAAGAAAGGGAGCAAATAAAAAAGACAAAGAAAGTGAAGGTCGTGAGGAAGAGAATATTAGAAGAACGGAGGAAAGTAGAAAAGGAAGAAGACTCCTCGGATGAAGACATGGGAGAAATCATCACATCATATTCTTCTTCTGAATGGGTCTTAAATCTATAGTAGATAATTGTTAACATACCGTCGAAAAAGGGCAATGAACTACGTGGGTTTCTCCAGAAGAAATAAGCCCATATCCTAAGCTTGGACCAAGGAAGTTATCTAAGAGCGATCGAAAGCCCAAAAAAAGCACGATAGCCACAGACTCTCTAGAGAAAAAGAAATTGGAAGAAAGGGAGCAAATAAAAACGTCAAAGAAAGTGAAGGTCGTGATCAAGAGAATGTCAGAAGAACGGGAGAAAGTAGAAAAGGAAGAAGACTCCTCGGATGAAGACGTGGGAGAAATCATCACATCACATTCTTCTTCTGAATGGGAAGAAGATAATGAGGATGACGAGTGTCTTAAATCTGTAAAAGATGTTGATAAAGGTGACTTCCTAATTGTTAAATTAGCGTCGAAAAAGGGCAACTTTGCAATGAACTACGTGAGTAGAGTAGAAAAGAAGTTTCAACAGCAGAAGATTCTTCCTTAATAACTTTTACTCAAGTGATTTCGATTCTGCCAAAAGCGATCAAGATTCAAATACATTTTATATTTCAACATTGACCTTTCAGGGTTCTGCCTACAATAAATTTCTACAACTTAGTATACTTTTTCATTTTACTAGTTCAACAAGTGCTCCTAACCATTCGTCCATATGATTCCCGACTGTTGTAGTGATTTATTTGTATACCTGTCAAAGTGAGGCCGTTACGGGAGATCGGGGATGGTTTGGACTAATGCAATACCTCTATTTCCGACCCTGTTCAGGAAAAACGATTGCTATTGAACAGTATATATAAATAGGAATGCATTTCAAAGCATCACTCGAAATCATAATCCTAAAACCAGAAAGGCAGTGCATTCAGAAAAAAAAAATAGAAAACATGAAATAATAGAAAACATGAAATAGATAAAAAATGTCCAAACCATCCCAGGTCTCCCGCAACGGCCTCACTTGGACAGGTATACAAATAAATCACTACAACACGAAAACAATTCAAATTTCCGTATTAAGAATTCCTAGCATTTTATTTTAAATTGTATTGCAATAGTTTATTAGGCAACGAGTTTAGAAAAGTGAAGTTTTACTAAACGAGTTTGGTTTATCTGAATACGAGCGAGCGAGTAATTTAAAAGGCCACACGAGTTTAGAGAACACTTTTCTAACCATTGTTTCGCATTTCATGCGAAATTTGATTTTATTAATGTTTAATAGAGGTGACGTTAGTCACCGTCACATTAATGACAGACACCATTGATGTTTATAACTGAATTGGCTTCCGGTTGGAACCGCGTCACGAATATATTAGGTAATATTCTAACATTCTAAAGTATTATTGGAAAAGAGCACGCCGAGTCCTTAATTTATGATTTTATTGTTTTATTACGTTCTTACGTTTTTATTTATTGCGTTGTCATAAAATAAAATTCAGCTGGCTCAGTTTCGTTCCTCGTACTTTAGTGTTTGTTTTTATTATTATCACACTGTCAAAAATTCACAGATGCTTACGTTAGCGAGGGGATTAGGATGATAGACGAAGTTAATAATTTAACTTGAAGGCTTCCGCGGCCGTCGTCCATTGTTGAATTCTTGGCTTCCGGTCTCAACGACTAACGCGAAACAGCAGCAAGACCAACAGCAGCAGCCCTGAAAAAGTTCTTCTGCAACGAAGAACGAAACGTCGGCAGTGAAGAAATCCGAGACACGCGGTTCCAACCGGAAGCCAAGAATTCAACAATGGACGAAGTTAATAATTCAGTCCGAGCGAGTGCATTCGTATTTTATAATAACTGAGGTTAAATTTGTATGTTTATGTTCTTTATTTCTTGCCATCTCGCACAATCAAAGACTGTGTGCACTGGCGTGTCTTCTTCGTAGCAGTACCAGCGAGTGTTGCTATGTATTTTGCCGATTTTATGGAGATACGTAGCGAATATTCCATGACCAGTCATAGCTTGCGATATGTGGTAGTAGCAAGTTAGTAAAACAGAATTCATTACTCTTATTTTTAACATTTCTACGTTTGGCAACAGTGTAACTCGAGCAAGCAGTGTGTTGGATCGGTGAAGGTTTGTCTCAAGAAGAAGTCGCTGAATATGTCGCAAAGTGTCGCAAGTCGAGCATGGAATCGCTACTAAAAAATTGGGTCTTCAGCGTACATTCATGGCGTAAGACGAGAATGAGCCATAACCCACGCCCAGGACAGTTTGATACTCCTGACAGCAATAAGAAATCGAAGATCATGGCTTCACCAATTAACAGCTTCTTCAAGCAAGCTATTGGAAGAAAAAGGTTGCATGCAGGTAATTTGTGAGCAAAGAGACGCGCTACATACCCACAGTTGACGGCAGATCAACGTGCATGGGCGATAGAATATTATCATTGGAATTTTTAAAATTGGAGGCATTGCCTCTTTACCGACGAATCGTTTGTCCACGTGTGATGGTCGAACATTGGTATGGAGAGAAAGAGGACAGAATTCATTTGTCCATGTGTGATGGTCGAACATTGGGTATGGAGAGAAAAAGGGCAACGATACAATCATCATCAACCTCTCTTTTTGGCAGAGTTTGTGTCTAGGGTGATCTGCTGGTTTTAATTAATGAAACCACGATTGCCACAATTCGAAATTTTCAGAAACGTTTACCTACATTCGCCTTAGCGATTTATTGGTAACAATTGCAATGTCATAAAATAAAAGTCAGCTGGCTCAGTTTCGTTCCTCGTACTTTATTGCTTGTTTTTATATTATACATTAGGGAGGGGGACCATTGAATTAATTCTCTTATGTGGCGAAGAAGGTACAATATTAATAAATGAAACTTAATAGATTACACCCTGTATTCTACACCTTGTAATAAAAAAATGCTATTACTTTGATGTAAGTTAATGAAGGAATTTGAAAATAATTTTTTGTTAATAGTCCGTCAATGTCAATAATACTTCCAGAACGTCTCGAAAATATAAAAGAAATTTACATCTTCTGAATGTATTTATAATTGACATCGGAATCATTAATAAGGTGAGTCTGCTTTTATTTATTAATCACGTGAAGCCAGTGTTAATAGCTTCCTCTCTTAAATCAAGCTGAGTAACCGAAGAGTCAGCCAGAAAGTCCCGTACGCAAAATTTGCCAAGGTTCTTGACCCAAGAAGATATTCCAAATTCTGGTAATTAAGCCCCGATGAATTTCTGCCGTCCACCTCACCACATGTTGGCCAAAATTTCCCTACATGTTGCCGGCAAATATTTGCTGTTTGTATTGTAACGATGTCAACGTTCTTACGACGTTACTTACACACTCAATCAGTTCTGAATTCATTTAATAACGTTCAATATTTATAACGTCCGGTGCAAATTTGTTGCTGCTTTTTTTTTGTTGTTCATGCGAGCACTTAATTGAAAGTGAAACATTACGTGCGTGAATGAACTTATGTATATGAGGTAATACTTTCATGGACGGGCAAATTATGATAAAAAGTAACTAAGTACTAGTTATATGTATATAATCTAGAGAAAACATTAAATATCATTTATTAATTAAATTATTATACAGGGTGATTTATAATTTTTAGTTATGGCTACTAGAAGCAAGCCAAAAAAATTTGTAACGAGGCTAGCGAATTAACTCGTGTAGACTGAAATCAGGTTCATTTTATCCTTAAGGTGTTCTTAATTTAAGCTGACGTTCGATGAAATCAGGTAATAAAGATTAACTTGTCGCTTTGCCTGTTTACTAAAACGAATTACAAATCTCACAGTAACAGCAACAAATAGAAAATTAATTACTTCAACGCCAGCTAATTTTCATAATCCGAAAGGATAATTAGGTGAAAAGGTAGGAGATCAATTCTTTTAATTAAACAAATTCTTATTTTGAACTATAAATACCTGTAGCGTTCAAGCAACCGGTCTATTAATAGAAGACTTTAGAAAATAAAAGTAGTTGTCGCCGTTAAGTTCAAGCTTTTACGTTCGTAACATTCAAATCTCAATAATTACTGCTTCCCTTGAGGTGTTTAATGATGAGATTATACCAATGGCATTCGACAATAAATAAGAGTTTATCAAACTAGATATGTATGTCATCAGAGGCAGAGAGTAGGATAGGCTCAATAGATTTCAATTAAATATTTTAATGTTACCATAAAATATTAGTTGAAAAATTTTAGATCACACACTGAGTGTTATTGACATCCTTAGTACATAGCGGAGTGATACACCAGGAAAAAAAGCTTCTTAAATATCAAGCCGAAGTCTTCATAAAAAATAATATTTCCTCATAAACTGTAATAGTTTCATGGATTATAAATTTCGTCATTGTGCCTTTGGACGAAACTCGTTTAAGGCTCTCCAGTTTTCTACGTAGAAGTAGTAAAAACGTAAATGTAAATCACTGCTTATCCTCATTGAACTTGAGGCCTGATCGTACTTAATATTTTTATGTACAACGTCGGGGATAAAATAATTCCCAGAGGAAATCAAGCGCGTTTCTATGTTCGCCCTCACGTGAGCGTCGTTTTGACATAAGAGGTAGTTTGGTATTTTTCTATTTTATTTATCTACTCAAGTTTCTTGCTCCCACTGGAATAGCATAATAATCATGTGTATTCAATAAGTAATTCAGAAAAATTACAAATTCGATTGAAAAAAATCCTAAATCCTAAAAACGTAAGTTTAAAAAATAACTGCAGTTACGTCCAAGTCGTCGATGATTCAATTTTAGCCTGGTCACGCCATCTAGCTTCTCGATTACTCCAGTTTCGAGTTTCGAGTTTCGAGTCGAACGCTAGATGGTTCCAGAGTTTGCTAAAACATTCAAGAAGGAAAGAATCGCTACTATCAAAGGCGAACCTGGCAGGGAATTTAAATCAGTTATTATTCCGAAGATGATGAGTGTGAATATAGCGATTAATTTAAGTTATGGAAGTGTTATTTGTTAGACAAAATAAAAATACTGGAAGTACCTTTTATACTCTGTAATACAGCCTTGTTTCAATTACTCAAGAAACAAAGAAAATTTTATTATAAAACAATAGGGAAAGTGATAAAAATTAGTTTTCATTGTTACAAAAATAGTTTAAGTAACACTGGTCGGCGATTTAAATGCTTTAAATGTCTTAGTTGAGCCACAGGCTGAGTGGAATTGATTTTCATCACGTAGTTATAAACGAATACGCTGAGAAATGTATGTTGGGATAGGTCAAATTCGTCGTTCGTAAGAAAAAATGCGACGTTTTCGGTCGACTAGGTGCAGACGTTCTTACCACAATTGCAATTACTTATCACGTAATAATTTCCACACTAGTGTTTATTGAGCTATATTGAGGCAGGACTCAATGTAAAACATTACCAAATCGTTTGTAGATGCTTCCGCGAACGGTCGATTAAATTAGAAAAAAGTATTTGAATAGGATTTAGCACGAAAAAAAATACGGTGTTAGAAAACTGGAAAATTGATTTGAGCTGCGTTTCCAAACAAGGGGTAACTGGCCGAAATTTTCATGTTACGTCATGACAAAAAAAAAATGCACAAGCGGCAAGCGTATCGGAGACTGCGCAATTTGTGGGTCGTTTATTTAAAACGCACTATACTAATGCACTATATTCGGATCGCGTGGCGGGCAGAAAATTAAATAAAAAAGTGACTCATCAAAATATGTTGTGCATAAAACGTTAAAGATCAATTCCAAATTCCCAACACTTAGGTTTTTCGATAAAATTAGTTGTGGAAACTGTCTTTACAATTGTAATTAATTTCACAGTTGCCAAAGTGGCTTTTCCAGCGAACAACCAAAGATATTTATGAGAGAACTTATTTTTAAAATGGGATCAGAAAAATAGCAACTGGATTTACGATATACGAAGGTCAAGCTGAATTAATTTAATTCATATTAATATTTTCTAGGATTTTATTTTAAATATGCTCAAAGCAATTCCCTTCAGCAATGATATACTTGACCATCGTTCCTTTTCACTGTTCAGAAGCTCCCAACCAATCATCTTTCAGAATACCCAAATCAAATTACGAATATGATTGATTACTGATTATAATGTTTTAAATTCACCATTTCTTTGTTATTAGCAAAATCTATTATTATTCGCTTTTATCTATTTTGTTTTCGTTTCCAACAACGGCTTGTTATTTTCCGATCGTCTTTTTTTTATTGTTTTTTGTTGGAAATTGAAAGTCACTCTTTTCATTTTTTATTTGCTTCTTCTTTTGTTTCTTTTTCAATTGTTTTTCGTTTTCCTTTTCTACCCATTATTTACTTTCGTTTTTCATTTGTTTTAGTTTCTATTTTAAAATTTGTTTGCCTTTTTGTTTTCTCTTCAAAATTTTCCTTTCCATTCATTCGGTCTTTTGTTTGCCCGTGGTTTTTCATTTGATTTGATTTCGTTGATATTTAAAAAGGAGGTGATCGTCATTTATTTAATTTTTTTATTGTTTTTTTTTGTTTTCTTTTTTCAGTTTAATATTAATTTTTTTCTTTGATTTTCATCATTCCGTCGCCTCCATATTTTTTAACGTTCTTGTAAACAAATTAATTTCTATTCCCTTTTTTTTAATTTCTTTTTGTTTGAGTTTAATATTTTTTTTTTCTATTTAGCAATCCATTTCTGTTTCTCATTAGAAAAGAAATTAATTTGTCTTTTGTTTTTGTTAATTTGTTTCTTCTTTTTAGCTTTTTTTTAATTTCGCTTTCAATTTTTTTCTATGTAGCCAATCCATCACGTCGTCACGTTATTCAATTGTTATTTGTCCTTTCAAACGAAACGGGGAGAAGTTAATTTCGTTGATTTTCTTTAAAAAAGGAGGTGATCGTCATGTTTGTCAATTTTTTTATTGTTTTTTATTTTAATTTTTTAGTTTCACTTTCGGTTTTGTTTACTTTTTATTGTTCCATCATCCTCATGCTTTTTAATATTTATTTTTCTAATAATATTTATTCTTTTATTCTCAATAAAAACAATGACATACATCAGAGTTAGAAATTGACAGTCACTTGTTTTTTCCCTCTTTTCATATTTTATTTGCTTTCTCTTTGTTTCTATTTCAATTGTTTATCCTTTTTCTTTTCTACTCATTATTTACTTTCGTTTTTCATTTGTTTTATTTTCTATTTTAAATTTTGTTTGCCTTTTGTTTTTCTCGTTTCAAGTTTTTCTGTTCCATTTCCAGTTTTTCATTTGTCTTTTGTTCTTTCATTTGATGTTTTCATTTTAATTTTCTCATTTTTCATTCGTCTCTCCTTTCATTTAACACTTGCTTTCGGTTTTTCATTTAATTTTTTTTTCATTTCAATTTTGTCCTTGTTTTTCACTTCTCGTCTCGTTCCATCCTTTATTTGCTTTCTGGTTTTCGATTTTGTTTTTCCTTTCAATTTACTTTCATCTTCGGTTACTTCATTTTCATTTCTTATCTGCTCTTTATTTTTCTGTCGAATTCTTTTTTTTCTGATTTAATTATTTATTTGTTTTACTTATTGATAGTCTTTTGATTTTCCTTGTCATCCTCTGCCGGATGAAATCGTCGGTCTTCTCTTGTTTTGTGTTTTTCGTTCTTTCGTTCTTTTATTTTCTCTCTCGTTTTTTTCTATCGATTCAATTTCTCAAGTCTGTTTCGTGCACAGTTTCTCTTTTTCTTAACGATGGGGATTTTCGATAGTCGACATTCTTTTGTTGTTCTTTGTTAATTTCACTCGTATTTCGATGCTATTTGTTTCTTGTTCTCTTCTTTTCTTCTGCCGAATTGTCTTTTCGCATTTGATTTGCTTACAGTTTTTCTTTTCTTTTTCTTTTCGATCGTTCTCTACCGTACGAAATCGTCGTTTTTCTTTTGTTTTCTGTTTCTGGTCCAATCGAAATAATTTCTCACAACATCTCTTTTCGGCATTGTTTTGTTTGAGGTGTCTTTTCGATGGTCGACATTCTTTTGTTCGTTTTATATTTTACTTTTTGATGTTGTTTTGTTTTCTGTGTTGGTTTTTTATTTCTTTTTTTTAATTTTGTTTTTCCTTTCAACTTGCTTTCATCTTTGGTTACCTTTGAAGTGTTACTTGTTAGATGAAATAAAAATACTTGAAGTATATTTTATACTGTGTAATACAGCTTGTTTCAATTACTCAAGAAACGAAAAAAAATTTATTATAAAACAATAGGAAAAGTGATAAAAATTAGTTTTCATTTTTACAAAAATTGTTTAAGTAACACTGGTCGGCGATTTAAATGCTTTAAATGTCTTAGTTGAGCCACAGGCTGAGTGGAATTGATTTTCATTATGTAGCTATAAACGAATACGCTGAGAAGTGTATGATGGGATAGGTCAAATTCGTCGTTCGTAAGAAAAAATGCGACGTTTTGGGTCGACTAGGTGCAGACGTTCTTACCACAATTGCAATTACTTATTACGCAATAATTTCCACTACTATTTAGTAGTATTTATTTTATTCAAAGTGAGGCAGGTTAGTTTTTCATTGTTTAATAAGACCCCTGAGATTTGGAAAATCAATTTCTAATATAATGAGGGACTTACAGTTTTTTTAATTGAAGCAAAAACATAAATGTAATTTTATGCTTTCTACAACAATGGATCAAATAAATTGAAAAAGCATTTATGGTTTGAGTTTGATTCGACTTACGTCGGACACATACATATATTTTCGATTAATTTCGTATATCGTGCTGATGCTGCTGCTAATATTCGTGAGTCACGCATTCGATATTGTTTTGTTTGACATACAAAAGGCACCGCCTTGTATACGGACAAGGCACACCGAATTGCACAAAAGCCGCATTGCAGTTCTTTCCTGAAGTCCCGCTATTATTCTGACCGCCCTTCTCTGATACTTGAATATTCGCTGAACTGACAATGCAAGTCTCCAAACTAATAAAGCGAATGCAATCTTGAACTGTATACACGTATGCAAGGAAATCAACAAAACTTTTTCAAATTACTTGTGCAAAGTATTTACTAGGTACATTCTGAAAAGATTTTATTTTATTCGATGCTTGTTCATTGTAAGTTGTCAATTGGGTGAGCTCGAAGTCTCTCGGGAAAATCGTTCTAGTATGTACTACATGTACAGGGTGTTACTAAGCTTAAATCAATTAATAAGATAATGGATGTGATTTTTTCTGCCAAAGCTTTGGTATGTAAGAGAAAAAATGGTCTTATCTTCAAGAGGCAAAAGCTCTCGTGTTTGATTGCTATTACTTAAAGTGCGATTGAATTGAAGTTTTGAACTTTATTGATCGTTATAGGACAACGGCGCATAGCGACGCAGCAGTTACATATTAAAATACATAGTTGTACATGTACTTACAAGTACCAAGTACTTTTTTTAAGACTTATACTTGTATTTAAGTACGTGCAAGAGGCCACAGTGCTTATACTTTGTATTTAAATGATCAAAGGCCGAAAATAAGTACTTTTACTTTTAAATAATGCAAAATGTATTTGAATTATATGAAAAGTACTTGTACATTTACTTGAATATCCTTCTTGTTGTATTTATATTTGTACTTGTTGGTTGTATTTATCAGTAGTACTTGGCTCAGCTCTGAGATAACACATTTTCATGAATGTGTCAACTTGTTTGAGACTGTGAAATTAATGATTGTAATAAAGAAATTTACCAGAAATGATGACTATCCACCATATATAACGATAATATACGTAATCCTTTATAAACATTATTATTCTTTAGCGTTTTCAATGGCGTTCGGGAGTTAAGTCTTCATCGGATGAGAATTTAGCTGAATTATCAAAAGCAGAAACAAAACTATGTATTTTTTGAGTATCTACTCTTAACTGTAGTTTTTATATCATCCGGTCTTTCTCGGTCTTCGAGGCTTTTCCAGATCAATTTTCTTGGAAGCGAATCAAAGGAATTTTCCAGATCTATAGCTGCTAAGTCCATTTTTCCATTTCCGTTTATGACTCTTTCAGACTAGAAATTCAATCTTGAGTACCTCGCCCAGCTCTGATCCTGATTGGTTAGTCTCTTTCCTATTATCTTTTCGTATACTTTGACAGTAGCAAAATAGATGTAATTACTAACATACTGTATTTCTGGTTGTTTTTTCTGATCTGTAATAGAACTAAATTTAAGAAATAATGACACAGTTAAGTATACAGTACTTAACTATAAGGTTTGCCTTAACTGTACTCATCACCTGGCACTGCTCAAATGGTTTTGGAAAATCAGTTACCCCATTTTGCATTTATGTTTATGCTTAGTGTTTTTGTGCATGCTAGGTTAGTTAGCTATTCCTAACCCAAAATACGTTAAATGTTTGAATGCTTTTGTTTATCACAGCAGAATCTTTTCCATTCCTTTCTGCCTTGTGCTTGTTTCTTTGCTGGGTTCCATGTGAAGCCTCTTTCTTTCAGTATATTTCCGATCTCCTGGTTCCATGTCTTTTTGGGTCTTCCTCACTTTTACTTCTTCCCCCACCCTGCTTCTCATATTTCTTTAATCAAACTATTTCGTTCCATGCTTACAAGATGCCCAAATTAATTCTCTTTCTCTCATTTCCATCGCGGTAATTTTTGACTTTAATCTGTTGTTTAGGGCCCAGGATTCGTTATTGGTGCAAAGATAATTTATTTTTGTTAACTTACTGACTCCCCTACTATTGGGGAAGACTGATTTCATCGCACTGAACATTCTTGCTGCCGCATTTATTCTATTGTTGACATCTGTTTCTGTATTTCCAGTATTACTCATCATAGATCTGAGATATTTCATACTACTGGTCATGTCAATGTTTCTTCTATCTATGCCTTACTTGAATTGTTATTTCTTCCATCATCTCCGGCTTCTTCGTGTTTATTTTCATCTCACACTCGTGTAGAATCTGCTTCCGTACTTCAGTACTTCTTTTTAAATTTTTGACACCAACAAGAGGTCATCTGCGTAAATTTTTTTTAAAATTTATATTTGCCATAGGTTTCTTATTTCACCCATAAATCCTACTATTCCACTGGCTAAACAGGGCTCAGGGCGGCCCTTTTGGGGCTCTAAACCGACCATAGTAGCACCGTCATCAAGTCTATTTAATGCCTTATTGAAATAAAGAACCCAGGACCGACATATCGACAGATGGATAAATCTTGACAAGTGTCACCAAGCGAAAAAGGCTATAACGGCCCCCTCGCTCAAACTGACACGATTCTGTGTGCAACTATCTAGAAGAAGACTACGTCTACTCGTAGGAATACTTTCAGGACATTGCAAAATAAACAAACATATGCATCGCATTGGTTTAGCAGACAGCTGAGCATATCCTCTGCGATTGCCCTGCACTCGCCTCTTTCAGAGGTCCCATGTTAGGGGAGTTCTGGCCTAACATGGCTGGAATTCGCAGCGCCCCTCTGTCGGACGTTCTTGGCTTCATCGAAAGAGTGGGATGGCTGACAGTCAAATAATGCTCATGGGGGTAGTAAAATGGGCCCAACTGTAACCTAAGTGCATGTGAATTCTTATTCACCCCCCGCACTAATCCAGAACCCTGCTATTCTATTATATTTGCCGGTCTTGAGATCTCGTCCATGACCATGATAAACAGTAAAGGACTCAATATTCATGCCTGACGTACCCCTTTCTCCATGTTAATTCTCTAGTGCTTTCATTGCATGCTCTAACTTCATTTCTGGTTTCCTGAGTGTATACTTTTAACTGCAGCTTTTAAATCGTCGGTCTTTCTAGGTCTTTTCCAGATCCATTTTCCTGGAAGCGAATCAATGGCATTTTCCAGATCTATTGCTTCTAAGTACACTTTTCCATTACCGTTTATGATTCTTTAAGACTAAAAATCCAATCTTGGGTACTTCTCCCAGCTCCGAATCCTAATTGGTAAGTCTTCTTCCTATTATAATTTCGTATACTTTGCCTGTTTCCTAAGTTTTGTTTATGATAGAGTGCAATACTTTCTTGCCCTCCTCAATCATGTACTTCATTATTTCAGGTATTTCCCCATTGGCATACCCATTTTTAACATTTTTATTGCCTCTGTTATCTCTTCCATTGTCTGGTTTGCACTTGTTGTTCTTTCTGGTTTCTTTTCATTCCCTGTACTTTGTGTTATTTTACTCTCAATCAGTTCCTTAAAGTGCTCACGTCCCCTACTCTTGATATTATGCTCTTTTGACATTAACAATTTCTCTTCTTTCAATTTCTATTCTTAGCCTTTAGGGTTCTATAAAATAATTTATCATTTTCTTATCTCTGCCCTTCCATTCTTTCTCCTAGATCCTTCTCCAAAATCCTTCCAAGATTTCTCGCCTCCTTTACCAGGGTTTTAACTTTTAATTTTTCATTTAATACATCTTCTCCAACCGCGCCTTCACTTCTTACGGTATCATTCCCTACACTTGCATTAATGTTGCCCAGTAACGTAACATATTCGTTTCTGTCTCCTCTTGTAGGTCCCTCCAAAACTTTTCTTTTTCTTTCTCTCTTTCATTTTCATTTGGTCCATGTACCAATGTTTGTGTCCTCTCTCCATACCTCTGTGGTTTTATGTTCATGACTCTTTCCGAAATCAGTCTCCAATCTATTAGGTTCTTCAACGTTGTCTTTATGTACTATTCAAGCTACCCTCGTGTGTTTGTGTCCACGCCGCTGTACAATAACTAATGGCCATATTCAAAACTGCAATATCCTTTATCTTTGTTTTTTGTCTCAGTTAAAACCATTATTCCCATATTCATTCCTTCAAATTCTCCCATAAGTTCCTCTTCCTTGCCTTTAAACCCCTTATGTTCCACGTGCCTATTGAAATTGTCTGCCCTTTTCTATTTTTATTTATTCCGCTCATTTCCTTTTTCTTCGCCTTGTCATCGTACTTATTTTCTTCTGTTTTATACATTTCCCATATCCAATCTTCGTTTTCTTTCCTTGCTGTCTTTGTTCCTTTGTTTGTTTCTGATTTTAATCTTTCTTGGATAAGTCTCATTTATATAAATTTGGATATTTTAAGCTTGTGCTCGTTTTTCATGCTGTTTCTCTTTTCCCTTTCATTTTTCCTTTATTTTAATTTCTATTTCTAAATTTCTTTCCATAAAAGTGCGGTTTGCTCTTCCTAGTTTGTAGTTAAAGGTATTTCTTGCTGCGCCTTTCCGTGTCTATGCTATCCAACGTGTTATTTACTTTCCTCAGCTCGTCGTTTTACTTTTACAGCCTTCCTTGCACTCCTTTAAAGTCGTTCAGCTCTTTCCGCAAGGTTTCTTGTTCTTCCCGTAAGTTTTTCAATTCTTCTTTTATATCCACTTTCATCTACTACATCATCATAATTGTTATTGTAGGTATAATTCATAATTAACGTCACCAGTTCGGTAACATTCGGTAAATTCCAAAAGACATACTAATTTACTATTCGTTTATTTTATTCGTTCGGATTAAAAAGTACGTTTTGTTTAAGTGTTTTTATTTGTGAAGTAATGGAAACCTCAGCCAATCAAAAAGTAATTGATTTTCGTTTATTTTTCTCTATTTATTTTAATAGAAATTCAAAACGTATAATTGAATTTTAACAACCAATTGAATTTAACGAGATTTTTAATTAATCGCTAATTCAGAAAACGTTTACAAAATTGAAAAACTTTTTACACACTTGTGTTTTCAGGTGAATAAGTTTTTAGAGTTTAAAACAAAAAAAAACCATTTAAGCTATTTTCATTTCGATTTGTTACAGTTTCCTGTAACAAACCCCAAAAGCTTGGCAATTAATTTTGAAACGTCTACATATCTTGTGACTATCTTAATTTCCAATTAAGAAATGTCATAATTGATCTAGCAAGAGTGAGTGAGTAAAAAGTCATTAAAAAGAAAGTAAAAGAAAAAACGAAGAGAAGAAGAAAAAGAAGGAGTTAATTACTAGGAAGCGAAGAGAACGATTCCTTTAACAAAAACCAAAGAAGATTTTTACACGTGCTTGTTACAGTGTCGAATCATATAAAATTAATGATTTTATAGCTAATAAATTTACACATTATAAAGCTAACATTGGAAAATTGGAAATTTCTAATTTTAATTCCGTCCATTACAGTACTTATTAAGGAAGCATAAATAAAAGATGATGATAATTTAATGAACGAAACGCAATCACACGTTACTTTAGACCGCATCCGTTTCTAAAAAGGCTAGAACGGGACGGCCGTATTCCCGTGAAACTGCGAAAGCGAGTAAGGAACAAGAGATGTTGCTAAGATTTAATTAGGACGTAAAACAGTTGAACACTCAACTCGCCAATTACCGTTGGTGCCACAGATCCGCCAGGTTTCTCTTTCTTTTAGGATGATCTCAGAAGGCCGGACAGGTGGTAGGGTCAAGGACGTCTTATTTTGCTAGACTAGTACAGGGTGATTGATTCTAATCAGCGTTTTTATATGTATAATTAAAACATATGACACGGAAATTATAAATAACTTAAGAGAGGATGTTTTCTATTAAAAGAATCTTCAATCATTACTTGAGCTATGTTGATTGTTTATTTACCTTCTAAGATCTATCGAAGTTTTATAAATATGATAGCACAATGATATTCGTAAACAAAACGCAAATTGAAAAACCTTCATTGATTTCCAGCGAAAATTAAATAAACAAACCCAGACCCAGTTCAGTACTCCCTCGTAAACTAACCCATTACAATTTAGGACTTTTTCAAATAACTTATATCTTCCTTAACAATTTCATAAACATCAAGACTCCGTAACCGTTATTTCACGCCTGTGTTAATTAGTTGCTTAATAATTCTTAATCCTCGAACGTCAGTGCCTGATCCTCGAAGATTATAATTCAAAATGGTTATGATGTTAGCAGACTTGAAATTTAAAAAAAATACATAAACACAGACAGAAAATTGCAAATATTTCCATGCCGGTTTGGCCAATTAAGTTTGTAACAGCCTCGAATCATTCCTCTTTGGTATGGTGCGTAGGTTTAAGTTTCTAATGAATATATTCTAATGACTTCTCCTTATTATCTCTATGATCGGCAGAAGTCTTATTCATACTTCAGGTTTTAAATGTACTAGGATATAAGTTTTCAAATTTCTTTGATTCACCGCTCCCCTGCTGATTTGATTTTTACAACAAACCACTTTGTTCTTGTCCATTTGTTTCTGAAATCCCTCTACTTCCCCAAGACCAATCATCGCTATGAAATTCTTGTAATGATTCTTTATTGGGGAGTTGCCAGTTCATTTTTGGAGTCTTGTAGTGAGCCTTAATGCATTTTGGATAAAAGCAGAAATCTTTTAGCATTCTTTGGCGGTTACTCAAAAAATGCCTTCGCCTGTTTTTGATCTGGTTTTTTTTTCCAGTACATTTTCTCCCAGAACACAAGAAAAGAGCTCGGGATGTATCGATGGAAAATCCCAAACTTGCCCCAGCTCCTTTTTTATAGAGATTTGGAGAATATTCATGGAATCGTCCTCGGGTAATCCAAGCGTCTTTCCCGCAAGATCGTGTGCATTGGAACGTCAACTTCTCCGCAATACCAACAGGAGTCGCTTCGTACTTTGCCTATTTTGTAGAGGCAGCTGGCGAATACTCCATGTTCACTCATCACCTGGGTGATGAAGTGGTTAACTCCCTGCCCCGTCATTTCTTTAGGTACTTAACGAATGTTTTTATTCATCCTTGATACGAGTTCCAAGATGCTTGCTGAGGTATCGGTCGTAGGTAGTTATGCCCTCTCTTCTTTGCTCTCGACCTTATTGGGGGAATCGCTGCAATCGCGAGTATTGCTTTGATCTGGTTTGTTTTTCCAGTATATTGTCTCCCAGAACACAAGAAAAGAGCTCGGGATGTATCGATGGAAAATCCCAAACTTGCCCCAGCTCCTTTTTTTATAGAGATTTGGAGAATATTCATGGAATCGTCCTCGGGTAATCCAAGCGTCTTTCCCGCAAGATCGTATGCATTGTCAACTTCTCCGCAATACCAACAGGAGTCGCTTCGTACTTTGCCTATTTTGTGGAGGCAGCTCGTGAATACTCCATGTTCACTCATCGCCTGGGCGATGACGTGGTTGACATCGCTAAACTCCCTGTCACGTCACTTCTTTAGGTTCTTAACGAACGTTTTTATTCATCCTTGATACGGGTCCCAAGATGCTTGCCATTTTTCTGTAACAGTCCCTTGCGGTACTGAGGTATTGGTCGTAGTCCTCAGGAGGTAGTTATGCCTTCTTTCCTTTGCTCTCAACGTTATGGGGGGAATCGCTGCAATCGCGAGTATTGCTTCGGTTGCCATCCTTCTGTGGGAAGCGGTTATTTGTATGACCATTTTCCTGTTGATTGATTCCAGGAGTCACCCGTAATGCTTGTATTTGAGGGCAGTTATCTATGTAGGTGTTGCGTACATTATCGTCGATAATACGACTCGGCCAGTACTTTCCTTTTCTTACCCCCAGAACTTCCAACATCCGGCTTCAGCCTTGACAGCGGCATTAGCGACTTATTGGCCTTTATGCAAGTTCTTTTCGCGTTGGAGGTCTCTATTAAGGTATACTCCTAGGACTTCAGTTCTACCTTGCTGTGACCAAAGAGAACATCGCGAATATCATGGCAACAAACGCGAATACCTGGGCAAGCGTGGCAAGAATGGCAAGACTATAATTGAGGCCAAACGGAAAGAAGAGACGAGGAGAGTAGGAAGAAGAACATAAGGAGCGGGACGTACATCGGAAGTTGGATGTGCGAAATTCTTGAAGCAAACCGGCGAAGTCTCCGATGGTAGAAGTCGCAAGACTTCTGATGTTTTCCGGAGGGCAGCGGGTGCTCGGGGGAATCGCTACCACAACATCCAAAAAAGACTGTAAACTAATCAAAAGTTAAGGCTGATAAAAATTAACAACTGACTGTGCGAAGTTTTTGATGCAATGCCTAAGGACGGATTTTCAGAAACAAGCAGCTGCGAGAGAGGAGTAGGAGTTTTAATTGGTAGGTGCTCGGTTGGAGACCTTAAGAAAGGCTACGACTGGGTGAATCCAGCACGCCATCGACTTGGATTTCCGTTGATGGTGTCTTTTGAAGATTTCTCCAAACCTATTAAAAAAAAGTTCTACCTTGCTATATATTGCCTCGTTGTCTAGCTGTAAAGTTGTGTCTTAGCCTTCTTGGCCCAGCCAGGATAATCATTTCGGTTTTAACTGCAGTTAGCTTCAGCTGGTGGTATCTGAGCCAGTTATTTTTGCCATAACAAGTAATGTCAGGTCGTCGGCGTATGCTTTGGTCGGCATTCTCTGTCCCATCTGTTGGCATAAGGGGTCGTTGTAGAGAATATTCCATAGGATTGAGCCCAGGAGGGGTTATTTGAACATCTTCTCCTGTCTGTGTTATTACAAATCGCTCTTTCTGGTAAGACTGTATGATCTTGATTAGTTGTTTGCTGATGTTAACTCCGTTTAAGGCAATTACAATATGCAGCCACGAGCCTTCTTGGCTGCTTTATCTCCATAACTTCTCACCCAATATTGTTAAAGCTATAACTTGCAAAAATATTCGCTATAAAACAACATTGAGAGACAGTTTATAATGCAAACCATTTAACCACACTTTTGAATCCACAATTATTGTTTGGCGTGGTATCTCTAATACCATAGATACCCATATCCGTTTCCCTTTTCAGTTTTGATTTAATTGGAGGTACACCAGATATAAGCGTTCTAATCTAACTAATAGAAAACTCCGGTTTCGTCAAATAAGGCATTGTCAGGCTAAAGTTCTTCATAAAAACAAAGGGACGCCATTTTGGAGGAACACAAAGAACCAACATGAATTCGACTCATTCTGATCTAGCTTTGGGAAGAATCATGATTGCAATATGAAAGAACCAGAGAGTGACTTGAAAAGTTTAACTATGACTTGACTTCTTATCACGTATGGAGTTTCCTGAAGATAGGTCAACTCGACTAGAGTTTTAAGGTGACTTAAACTTAGATCACTTGATTTTAATGTCCTTGTTTGGCTTAGCCTCAAAGAAGTCTGCAGACCTTCATTCTGCATTTGGGTTTGAGATTTCCAGGGTCAGCCCCTGTCAGCCTCCATACACTAGTCGCTGTAATTTTTGCAACCTGCCTTGGGTTATTTTTAGTATTTTCGCCCAGGGTACCAAGAACATTGTGAGAGTAATAAGACCCTGTGGTGGTTATAATTTCAATCTTTAGAGTTAGCACTGTTATTTTCATGGTCAGTTTCTTTTTTTTTCCAAGAGTTTTTCTCCTCCATCATCCCATTTAAGTATTTTCTGCTGGACGCTTAATGAAGCTTGGCGTTTCCTTCACTTCTAAAAAATTAACTTTATGAATGGGTTTCTTTCTTTCGCTGCTCTCAGTCTAGTGTCTTTTAGCAGACGTTTGACGAGGTACTTAGAATTTCTTTTTCTTTTGGAGAATCGTCTGTAAACTGTACTTAACCATGGCGATGTTATTCTTCTAAGCCTTCAATTTCTTCAATTTGATTTCATGTTTCCCAGTTGTTTTATATATCTTGGGGCTATCAAAGATACTAGAGATCCTGTAGAAGCTTGGACGGGTAGTGTCGTTCTTCGTATGGTGAAGGTAATCCTCTGGTACAGGCCATGGTAAGGCCATAGAAACGAAAGACGAATAGGAGAAGAAATTAAAAATCTGTGGCACGATGAATTTCAAAACTATTGGCGTCCTGCTTCGTTGGAGGACCTCGGACAACTCGAATTGATATTTCGAGTCCAATAACTGATGGTCATTCCATCTGCTTCTTCAACTGACAATGTTTTCCGTTTGCTCAGTTGAATCTGAAAATGCTCGTAACTTATTTTCTGTATGGGTTCTTCGTCTCTTCTCTTTACTTTAGATTGCCATGTCTTTATACAGAGTGCTGATCTTAAATCGCGACCCCTGAAGATTTTACCGAATAGGCAATCCATCGATCAAATCGGAAATAACTTGGTGCTTCCATAACATACTGAAAGCGCGCAAGTAGAACGTGTTGCCTATTATCCATTTTTAAGGGGTCACGATTTAAAATGAACATCCTTGTCACATGAATTCGTGTTTCTATCCTCAAATAGTTTGATTAATTACTACCAAATTAAAAGAAACGAAACTTATCAATCCATAAAATTAATTATTCGATCCTGCAGTGTAATTAAAATAAAGTAATGCGAAGAGGAGCGTTAAAGTTTCGAAATTAGGTTTAACAATTATCGAAATGTACACCTGATCCTTCTGTAATTATTATTACAGGCGTAAAATGCTTTTCGAGAGCGATTTCCGCGAAATATGATCACGATAAATATTCATTCTATAGAGTCTGATTTTTCTTTGCGTCATTTTTACCGAGAACTTTTGCTGTGGCCGTGGTCCCTCTGCTCCTCGCGATTGTATTGTCTACAGATTTTTATTAAAATTGTGAGTACCTGGAATTAGTTTAATGGCATTGTAGATTTCATCTGAATGCATCTCGTACTACTACTCACCGTGACAGAAAAATTTCTACGGTCTTTAACGCAGTCGTACACAAACTGCACAGTGTCAGTGAAATTAATATTTTATCTACTGTATAAAGGAAACGAGTTTCTCCTAATGCTCGGTAGGCACTTCTGAATATTAATTTCATCTGCAATTAATAATTTCACAAAGGCTACTGCGTTACGTTACCGGAGATAAATGTGGCGTTCATCCTTGCCTTTTAATTACGTCTGGAGAATGATGAAAAAGTCTTGTGGTTGGAACACCTGAGTTATGTGTCATCTATATATCGTGGCGCGTAAAGTAACAAAGAATTTTTTTAATGAATATCCTGGTTTTGTTAGGGAAGTGTGCGACTTTCGTAACCTTGGAGATGATCGTTGTGGATCACTAAATATTTAGCGATTGTTTAATTACACAGCATTATTACTTTCTAAGTTTAATAATGATGTAATTTACATGTTTTATCGTGTTACTGGTGCAAAGTTAATCAAGTTTTTTTTTTTGGGATTGAAACATGTTTTTGAACTGTTTACAAAAAATTCAAGGTGTCTCGTTTCCCAAGTGGCACAAAATTCTTTAGATATTATACAGCTGATGACAAAGCGAATTGAAGACAAGGTACTACATTCCTATGTACACTTATTACAGTGCTTTTTATGAATATTTGAAGGAATGAATTCTTTTTTCACTGTTTCTTTAGAAAATTCAAGAATGACATCGAAGATGGAATGTACTCAATTAGCCCACTTCCTCCTAACAAAATGGTTTGGAGTTGCCCTTTTTTAGTGCAAGGAGATTTCATTAGCTTTGTAGGCCAGTGTTTGAGCTAAAATTCGTAGGATGTTGAAGATAACAACCCAAGAGACCAATAGGAATCCACCTTTTCTTTTTTAAATAGACATCGTCATCGATAATCCAAGCATCAGATGTGTTGGATTCACTCAGCCCGTTGCCTTCGCTTAGGTCTTGGACGAGAGCGCCTACCAATTAAACTTCTATATCCTCTTTCGTAGCTACTAATTTCTGCAATCTGCCATTAGGTATTACATCAGAAATTTCGCTCATTAATGTTTGCCGATCAATTCAATTCAACTCGTGTCGTTCTGTCTTTGTTTCTTATCCTTTGCTTTGACGGTTCTCAACATGCCAGTAACATATTTCCAATGGTTTTCGCTTATTAGTATAATGTGGGCCATGTTCTCACTGGAAATGGTTATGTCGCACCTTCTGTTGACCTCGTTTCTTGTTTCTTACCACCTCGCACATTTAAAGACTGTGAACTCTGGCTTGTCTACTTTGTAGCAGTACCAGAAGGTGTCGCACTATATTTTGCCGATTTTATGGAGATATGCAGCGAGTACCTCATGACCATCGTGATGTGATGGTGAACCTCATCAAATTTTCCGTTGCACCATTTGTGCAGGTCCTTAATGAATGTCTTGATCCATCCACGATATGAATCCCAAACTTCTTGCTGTGCTTCAGTGAGAGCCTCTCGAGCCTCTGCGTTAGCTGCTCTGGTCCACGAGATACTCTTGCGTCCTTTGCTCTGCTTTCAGCTTTGTTGAAGGTATAGTTGCTACAACCAGAATGGCGACGGTTATGTGAGCCGAGGTTATACGGATAGCCATTTTTCTATTTATAGACTCGAGAAGACCCTCATGGTTTTTGTATTTTAGAGCCAGTGACCAGATAGGCGTCACGTAAAAGATCGTTGAAAGTACGACTCCAATAAGCACCTTCCTCTTTTTGCGCAAGGACTTTTTACTCGCTTTTTCCCTAGTTCTCTTTACATAGGTGGTCATTTCAAGGTCTCTGTCCAAGTAGACAACCAGGTACTTAAGCTCTGACTTACTGGTACTACTTCTTTCAGCCTTCTGGGGCTTGTCAGGATTAGCGTCTCAGTGTTACTCGTAGCTAGTTTCAGTTCGTGTTTCTCTAGCCAACGTTAAGTCCTAAGCATCGCGTATTGTGGCTCTTTCTTCCAATACTGTCGATGTCTTGTGGTGATTATTATGGCCAAATCATCCGCGTATGCGATCGGTGTTACGCTGTGTCCCGTTTGTTTCCATGGTGGGCCGACGTATAAGATATCCCTTAGAGAACCGAGCCTTGCGGGAAGTCATCGACATTTCTTCGTGGTAATTGCTTTTCCATGTACGACTGCAGAATCCGAATTAAGTATTTTGAAATCCCTACACTATTGAGGACACTCACTATCTCCGACGTGCAGTGCAGAAATGTCTGTGCTGGTATGCCGCCTTTTTTGGCCTCTTTGATGATATTAGAGATCTTAAACAGACCGTCCAGGGTGGATCTGTCCGCTCTGAACCTCTGAACCCATAGTGGTGGTCGTGCAGCATGTCTCCACTGCCTTCTTCTTCCACTAGACGCTGTTTGATGATCGATTCCCAAAGTTTGATTGATACATCTAGGAGGCATATGGGCATATATGACGTAAGTCAGTTGGGGTTTTCTTAGGTTTCCCTATCTGGCCCTCTTCCAGGTGTCAAGAAAAATGCCCTCAGTTAGACAGTTATTCATGACTTCTAGGAAAACAGCCTTGTTGGCTATTGCAACGGCTTTAAGCTCTTCAGGGGGGATATTATCCGGTCCCGGAGATTTTTTAATCTTGATTTTTCCGGTTACCAGGTCCAATTCTGTTGTTGTAAGTGGTGTATTCATTTCTATTTGAGGCCATGTCACGGCTGGTTTCGTCGGAAAGAGCTTGTCTATTTGGTCGTCAAGTTTGGTGTTGTTGAGCTGAATAGGTGGTCTCAGCCTTTATGATCAATTGGAATCCTTTTACCCAGAGATCATTATCCAAGTCTCTGACCACATGATAGTCTTTTGCTTCTTTATTGCCAGCTTTAGGTTATTATTGGAATTCTTGTATCTCTTGGTGATGTAAATGACATGCGTCTGTTGCTGTCATCGCGTATTAGACTTCTCCTACTTCTTGTGGACTCACTTCGTTCGTCCACAATTGCTTCGGTCCTCCAGTAAACTGGTCGCTGGTTTGTCGTTCTAGGAGTTAGAAGTTTGTTGTACAGCTGGTTAGGTCAGTAGGAGTGTAATCCCTCTGAAGGCAAAAAGTTGCAGTCTTTAGAAAGCTTCATCATATTGCTATCCAGTGCCGTGTGTCACTTCCCCCCTTTGATTATATATATATATATATATATTGTAATATATATAATCAAAGCTTCCTCGTTATCTGTACTTTGTTTGCTAGTGTGTAGATAAAGATTCGGTGGTTGCTCATGCTTTCCCTATCTTCTACTCTCCAGTTTGTGATTTTGCTGGCGAGTGCCGCGATTAATTTTGCGATGTCTATAATGGAGGTATCCAATGTGTTAGCGAATGTGAGTGTCTGGCCTCTGTTTAGGACGGTTAAATTCCCATTCCTCTATCATTTTGCCTTTCTGGTTTTCATTGTAGGTAGTTGGTAAGGTAGTTGGTAACCGACTGGTTCAGTCCGCCGAGTGGTTCAGTCCGCTGGCAACGGACTTGACGCTTGACGGGCAATTATTGAGGTGTGGGTTCGAATCTTCTCCTGGTTCATATGGGTTCTATGTGGGAGATAGAATTGTCATTGCTCGGATCCGGTTCGGATTCATGCCGCCTCCTTCGAACTGGGTTTTCTGCGTTTCCTCAGTTTATAAGGCGAATGCCGAAGGAGAAATTATAACATCAAATCGACCGCAGCCCCCAACTGCTCCCCTTCCTGACGAGCCTTATAGGAAGAAAAAAAATTGCCGCTGCCGTAGATGTGTGACTTCGTATTAAAGTCACCATTCTTTGCGTTGAGTCCTTATGTCTGCTTGCAGGTCGTTAAAAAATTCCTCAAACTCTCCCAGGATTCTGTTCGGGTAGAAATAAGACGAGTGCTTCTAACTCGACTCTTACGAAGCCGTTTCCTTTGTGGTGCCCTAGGAAAGTGATGCCGGTGTTGATGACTGTGAAAGAGACTAAATTACTTCCAGTTTGGTTCTTGGCTAATAACATATCAATGTTTCTTTCGTACGCGATCTGTGCGACCAGGTAGTGAACTACTGCGTGATTATCTATATTCGGTTGTAGAAGGTGATGGTATTCTTGGGCCCCGTATTGTAGTTTGGCGTGAACCTGCATCTTCGCTGATTTGGGTATCCGCATGTCTGAAACCAAAAGTACCTTATGGCTTCCAAAATAAGACCAAAGCGAGCCAGATTTGTTAAACCAAATAGGAACCTGAGAAGGTCGTTAAATCCAAAGAAATCATTTAGGAATAATCGAGTCTCGAAAGTTGCAACCCGAAGAAGCTTTTTTACTTTTGGTCGTCTACTCGCAGGTTTACCTTATATTGAGGAATCCATCCACTTGGTGAGGTGGTCTCTTACATACTGTAAGTCCTTAAGGTAAGCCAAAATATTTGGAACTAGACATTACATAATCGGTGAGAACCACGAAAGTTTAATTTTGGAAAATGTAGGATTGTTGGGCAAACCATAATCAAATATCCACATTCCCAACTATATCAGTTGATCCTTAAGCCGCTCCTTTAAGTTTTCAAAGATGTATTGACTTTATTTAATTGGTACTTTTCATCTGCACATATACAATCTTCACCTGCGTAATAATTCAGTAATAATGTTCAGTGAAAATCACTCCTGTAAATATAGGTTTACTATAAATATATTCTAAAATTACAGCTGCTTCTGCCTTGTTCCGTAAGAATGGTTATTCGTAAACACAGGAAGAAGAAATGATTATACCTAGAAAATACGCTCATTAAGCCGACTTCGTATAATTGTTTTTGTACTAATAACAAAGCTCTCAAAGTTCGTTGGTCTCGGGTTCATTTTTGCCGCGCTGTGACTTTTCTCCTTTCGTGTACTGTTTTCCTAAGGCCGTTTTGGACAAGGTCCTCTCGACGTTTGACATCGTTGCAACACATTAGGCGGCAAATTATTTCTTTAATCTTTTACGCGACGTGATGACTTACCCGTATTTTAACTAATGCCCCAAGACCAAGCCGATCAATGTCCGTTTATGTTAATATTTAATGACAGGTAGGCACATTTAAACCATTAGTTAAATACATTTCACCGCATTTACGTGAAGTCAAACACCAAGGACAAAGTTATTTACACATATTTATTTACGCAAATATTATTTTTCTTTACGCATTTCGCTTTACAGTAGTCCTGGATGAGGCTTGTGTCATGTGTGGCTTCGAATGTGTTAGATCTGATAATATAAAATTATCCAAAAATTACATATTATAATGTATTATCCGGTAATTTCGCAAGACAAACGCGTGGGTGTAGTTATAGTGTATAATTAGTCGATGTGTTTAAGCGATTATAATGCGAAATCAACCTTAATTATGTAACCAAACAGAAAGGAGAGACATCCTCCTTTCGTAATCTAATAAGATACTGTATGCTGCGCCCAAATGAAAATACCCTATCGTCACAACAAAACAAAATAATATTCCAGCACCAACCACAATGAGTTGGTAAAAAGCCCCCGTATGAAACGATCGTGAGAGATTATTTTCGAGCGACATAAATTACATGAGGGTAGTTCGACTGAATCTTTAAAAGTTTAATTGCCAATGAAAAAGTAGAACAAGACCACCGTTATTAGTATGAACGTTTAGGAGATCAAAGGCGGCACAGGAAGTATAATTGCTACACAATCCACATGTGGGTGCAAATAACATGAGGGTTAAGATAACATATTGAGTTACACTATTTACTCTACAGGATGCTGTTAATGTTGGAGAGACTACGTGCCACATGTCACTCGCTTGCAGTAGCCAACACTAAAAAATAAACATGTTTTATTATGCAGGCGGTTTAGTTTCCAAGAAAAAAATCAAAGTATTTTCAATACATATTTGCTTGTCAACAACAAAAAAATAAATCAAATTACTACACCTTATATATACTATAAAAAACACGCTAGTAGTGCATAAATTCTTACTAAACACAATTTAAAAGAAAAACCAATGCTCGAAACATCTTCAATTTGAATAAAACATGCACTTAGTACAACTTAAAAACGAATATTTTATTAAAGCTGTGCTAATGACCGCTCCCTTTACGTTGAAATAACGTATAATATTAAAATTTGTCGTCTACTCAGGATGCAGAGAAGAAACGTAAATATTTACAGATATCAGATGCAAAAGAGATCATTTTACTTTCCGTATTGGTATGAGATACCTAAAATGGTGATGTGTTAGGTACGTGAAGCAACTGCTTAAATGTAGGAATTAATTCTGGACTAGAGCAATTATTTCAAAAATTACGTAATAACATTATTTGTAACGTAGAGCAATAATGTCACACGAAAGCAACAATACATAATTTGTAATAACATACACTGGATATCTGTTGTAATTTCTATGAAAATATATTAATTTATTCCAAGTAAAAGTATATAAAAATAAAAAATTCACATTTCTTCACTGTGATTCGCTTTGTGTATGCGCTCCGTTATGTAACAACAGCGAAAAATAATTGCTGTTAAACACGTAACAATTGTCATCCTACATTAAGTTATTTCTTGGACTTGTTTTAACGTAGAAGCGTCTGGGATCACTTAGCAATCTCGTATCGCAGGTTTATTGAGTGCGTAGATGAATCTGTTCAGCACTTTTTCTTTGGAGGAGGTGTAGAAGGTAGAGGTGAGACGGGAGCAGGAAGCCCTTGAGAGAGTCTCTCTGGTGTTGTCTTTCCTTGTCTCTGCCACCCATCAATGACACGACTTGGCGTCGACGAAGTAGGTGATTAACAGACTATGCAGCACCATCGGGTAAAGGACATGGTTTTCCGGACCTGTACAGCACCAGTGGTGAGGTGTTTGCCGGACTACGAGGGGCATTTTTATATTCCTGGACCAGGCAGTTTTCAATTTTAATTATGTTGTTTTTTTAATCACATATGCCTTGGTAACATGTTTGACAATTTACAAAACAATTGCAGTAGTATTAGTTCTAATATATGTCAGTTTGTGTTGTCACGTATCAAGAACAAACTCAAATATCGAGCAGTTATAAAATTCCTCACAAAACAAGGAAAAGCTCCAAAAATTATTCGTGAAGAATGTTGGCTGTATATGGGGATGATTGTCCTTCCAAGTCAACTATTTGTGAATGGTCAAAATTGTTTAAACATGGTCGAAAATCACTGGATGATGATTCCCGTCCAGGTCGGCCTGTTGATGTGATCACTTCCGATGATATTGAAAGAACCAAGTGTTTGGTACTGGAAGATGCAAGATTAAAGAAGCGACAATTAGCTGCTTTATTAGGAGTTTTGGAAACCACGGTTTTCAGAAATCTACACGAATACCTTGGAACGACAAAGGTGAGTGAGAGATGGGTTCCACACCATTCCAAATGCGTATCAGGATGGAGACGTGTGAACAATATTTGGCGCTTTGTGAAGATGAACCAGATTTAATTATCAATTGACACACGATTTGTATCAACGAAATAACCTGATGCCAGCGAAGTAGGCATAATTAATGTATAAAGTGTATGCCAGACTCTAACAGCGCTAGCTAGTGAAATTTATGCTTTCGCGGACTATTGCTGCACCAGCAAGTGAGTACCGTCTCACTAGTGCAGCACTAGCAAATACTGGCTTGCACGAACCGTGTTCTGTCTTGTATACCGTTATTTTGTGGCGGGAATTAGGTAACTCTGCATAATGGACTGTTTGCTTGCTCGAATCAGTGATGAACAGAGTTGCGTCTTATTTGTCGGAGGGCACTCATTCCGTGTTTGGTTCGGTGGTTGTCTTAGTGACCAAAATGAAATTTGCGATCCTATTTGTTGGCCAATCAAAAACGAATGACCCTGTATATATTGACGGTCGTCATCGAGACCCTGTAACGTATATGTCAACTTGACATTTCGCCTGTATATGTCAAACTAGCAACATGAAAACGTGATAAGTACTGTAATCCAAAAGCAAAAGAGATCGACGATTCTCCGTCACGTTGTAAGAACGTTTAAAAAAAACAAAACATCATCGATTATAGCCAGGTAGAAGTAGTAGAGAATGGCAAAGACAAACAAAAGACGGTTAATGAATATTATTATTATAATTCAATTGTTTCGCATTTTTTCATATTTTGTTTTCATTTTTCTCTCTAACTTCTTTCTTATGAATATGATTTCCTTGATCAAGGGCGCGACGATGACTTTGAAGGCGAAAAACGATCGAGTTGTCACGAAAAACAAAAACACGCAATAAAGAAAAAATAAAAAGGCAAAAAACAAAAAAGACGGTTCAATTGTTTGGCATTTTTTCATGTTTTATTTTCATGTTTTTTCTAACCTCTTTCTTGTAAACATGATTTCCTTAATCAGGGACGCGACGACGTCTTTAAAGGCGAAAAATGATCGAGGTGCAACAAAAAACAAAAATACGCCAAAAAAAAAAAACAAAATACAAAAGCCGATCGATCAAAAAAAGTAGAAATTGATTGATCAAAGAAAAACAAATGCAAAACGAAATCGATGTAAAAAAAAGGAGGAGTAAGAACCTACTACAATCGGTCGATGAAGAAGGAAGAAAAACTTTGACAATTAAGGACAATGGTTATGAAGCCAAAAGAAAACAAGAAACAAAAAACGATCGATTATGGAAAGGCAGAAATGATGAAAAAAGACAATCGAATTTCATGAAGGTGAGATCAATCGGTTTTTTCTTGTTTTTCGTCCGTCATGTAAACAATGGCCTCTTTTGCCTTTGTCAAAAGACGGTGGTATTTATTAAAAAAAAGACGAAGGAAATATTTTTGTTTTTAAAAGAGAATTATTCAAAAGTTGTTCTTATGTACGGTCGAAGAACGTCTTTTGTTTTTTTTTCTGTTGTTTTGTAACGATTTATTATCTCTTACATAAAACAATCGATTGTATTTTGTTTTGTTTTTTTGTTTGCAAAAGGCTATCAAACTTTTTTTAGCCTCGATTAATCGATTTCTTTTACATCAAACGGTCGATTGTGTTTCGTTTTGTGTTCAAAAGGCCATAAACTTTCTCTTACCCTTTGTCGATCGCTTTTTGTTTTCTTGATCGATCGAAATGAATCGATTCTTTTATATTGTTGCTGTCATTTGTTTCTTGTTTGGATGTTCATTTCGTCATTAATGTGATTGTCTTCACACCAGTCGATTGTCTTTTGTTTTTGCGTCACCAAAGAAACGCCTACTTCTTTTTTTTATTTGAGTTTCAAAGTTAGTCGACTGTTTTCTTTTTGTTGTTTCCATTTACTTGATTGGTTGTAAGTACATTTCATCATTAATCTTAAAAAAAGGGATTTTTTTATGTTATCAAAAGCGAATTACTCAAAAGTCCTTCGACTTCTTATGTACGACTAAAGGATTTTCTTTTATTCTGTAAATCACATTTCTTTTTAGTTGCAAAATTTTTTGTTTATCACATAAGCAGACAAAGTCGACGAAGGGTAAAAGAATTATTGTTAAAAGCAAATTGTTCGATGTGTTCCCTTCTGGCTAGAAAAGGCGATGTATTTTCTTTTAGTTCAAAAGATCGATTGTGTCTTGTTTTGTTTTTGTTTGCAAAATACGATCAACTCTTTCTTATGCACGGTTAGTTAATTGCTTTTTGTTTTCTCGCTCGTATGCGTCAGATGAATTGTTTTCTTTCTTTTGAGAAAAAACAAAAAGTAAATTTTCTTTTTATTTGCAAAAGGCATCGAGTTTTTCTATCGATTGTCTCTTGTTCTTTCTTTTCTTTTGTTCATTTCTTTCTTTTATGAAGACGAAAAGGAATGGCTCTTTCTTTTTTTTCTTGCTCTTGCATATAAGCAGCCAATCGACAAAGGCCGAAGAAAAAAAAATTCCCTTACCTACATCAAACAATCGACTGTCTTTTTTTTTTTTTTGTTTGTAAAAGACGATCGACTCTTACGTATGGTTAAGTTGAGAACGACAGAGTTAAACAAAAGACGGTTGATGAGTAATACTTTTTACTTCAATTGTTTTGTACTTTTTCATTTCATAATAGAGACAACGGATATGAAGACAAAAGACGATCGACGGAAAAAGAAACACGATCTACTGGTATTATAGAAAAACAGAAATTATTAAAAAGGCAAACAAAAGACGGTCGATTAACATAATTTTTTATTTGTTTCGTTTTATTTCGTATTTTCTTTTAATTTTTGCTTCTCGTCTCTTCGCTATTAATTTATTACCCGTGTTAAGGACGGCGGTTATGAAGGCAAAAGACAATCGAGCTGCCAAAAACAAAAGCATATTTAATCGAGAAGTTAATAAAAAAATAATAAGAGGGAGTTTTAAATTAAATTGAAACAACCACCAACAAATGGGGGCGGGGAATAAATAAAACACAATCATTTGTTTTAAAAAGGTCGAGATATTGAGGCGACAAAGGCAAACAAAAGACGATCGATTAATATTAGTTTTTATGTTAATTGTTTTATATCGTTTCATATCTTCTTTTGTTTTTTCTTCCTCTATTGTCCCTATATTATTTGATGAAAAATAAGAAAAGCGAAACTAACGACATGAAAACGTAAAAGGTAAAGTGATTCAAAAACAAAAGAAGATCGACCATTCTTCAAAGGAACTCAAGAACATTTTAAAAATCGGAACGCCTGCGTATTTGTTTGTCATTGTGACGTTTCGTGTCATCTGCCATCAACCCATGATTTTGCTGGTCGTATCAGACCCCACAACGTAATAGATTACGAAATATAAAAGAACGTTATAAAAATAACAATAAACTATCACCAGGTTTACATATATTAAAAAAAAAACTGATTCTTTTTTAGTTGTATATGAATTGTTTTTTTTTAATTAAAACTGTGGATACGAAGTGATTTATTCATTAAGGAAGTTCATTGTTATAAAGAATTGTTGCACGCAAGTTAATATTAAAGTTATTTATATTAATAATTATTTCTTCAATTTCCTATTGGTGAGTTTCCTATTTTCTCATAGTCATCATCAGATGTTACGTTTTTTGTATTCTCTGGCTGTAACTGTACACACGTGCAACATTAAAACGTACACCACCGGTAAGCAGAATAAATAAAGCTTCCAGACAATTATGACTCGTAGATCAACTAATAAATAAATAGTTCGAAACTGTTTTTACATGTAATGAATTAATTACGTCCAGCTTACGTTTCTAATTAGAGGATGTTACAATTACCGGAGTGTATGAGTTAATGATTTACGAACTCATATGCAAATTTACATACAAAGGAAGGACGCGGAGTATTCAAATGAGCGAATGGAATTTCGTTAAATCAAACACATTTAACTAAATTATCTCGGCGATCTCTAACTTCTCAGTTGACTTTTCACCGGGCAATTATAATTACATAAATAATTAAATGGAAATGCTTTCTTGAGTAATCCGCTCTCGCAACGTCCACTGTATGCACAAGGCAATGTCAAGTGCTAACACTCACGAAGTTCAAACAAGCAGGAAACTAAATTAACAGTCAATGACATCTCTGCAAACATTATTAAATATTTCCTGTGTATAAGAATCGAGACAGTGTCAATAATTTTACAGGCATAGGAAAGATTTAAGGCGCAATAAAACTAATTCGTATAAAAAGTTTTTATTATTAAATTTATGTGAACCTTTTAAATATTTATTGTTATTTTAAGTGGAGAGCACAAAGACAGAACATTAATTTTAATTTATAATTTAGCAAAAGACGCGTATTAACATATTTCAAGATTTATGAATTACAGAGAGGTACATACAGTGATGTTTGTTCGTTTCATTTCAAATTTACTGCGTTTTTTTTCCTTTTGTAAATCAGGAAAGAAACATGTTCAAATAATGTTTGTCGTGTCTTTCTTTTTATGTAAGATTAATCGGGGCAAGTGGCCCCCAAAATTTACGTAGTAGTACTTTAGAGGTCCATATCTTATCAACAGTACTAAGTAAAGTGGCTTCGAAGGGAGAAGGGCTGAAGGAGATTGTTCTCGGATCAGTTTACTTACCTTACGACCAACCAGAGCAACTACCGCCTGAAGAAGTGAACGAGCTGGTGAGAAGTTGTGGAGCAGATGGATCCCAACTAATCATCGGCTGTGACGCAAACGCTCACAATATTGCCTGGGGAAGGCAAACAACCTGAACATATTGAATGTAGGCAATAAACCTACCTTTGTAACATCACAAAGGCAGGCAAGTCATTGATTTAACAATAAGCACTTCTTTTATAAGTAACTTTGTTAAAAATTGGTATGTATCTGATGAGGAGAGCTGCTCAGATCACAGATATATTTGTTTCGATATCACAAGGTTAAACCGTGTGAAACAAACATACTGTAATCCGCGTAAGACTAACTGGGAGGCCTATAAAACGGACCTAGGCAGTCATCTCGCGGAAACAATGGCTACGGTCAACAACAATATTGAGCTGGACGTGGCTGTAGATCAGTTAACTGATGCAATTATCTCAGCTTACAATGACAACTGTCCCTTGACTGTGAGGAACACCAACAGGAAAGTCTCCTGGTGAAACGAAGACCTCACGGAAAGGAGACGACAGGTCAGAAAACTTTTTAATAAGGCAAAATTATCAAGAAGATGGGAGGAATACAAAGCATCCCTAACTGAATACAATAAAATACTGAGAAGGTCCAAGAGGGCATCGTGGAGGAGGCACTGTGAGGAAATTGAAAGTACTCCAGAATGTGCCAGACTGCATAAAATGCTCTCGAAGTCCCCTCAAGGTAAAATCTACCAGAGAATTCACTAGAAGAGGAAAAGAAACCATGACTGAAATGTTTCGGGTTCACTTTCCTGGGTCAACCGTCATTGACGTTGAGCCTGCTGACTGGAGTAGCCGGGTCCCGGATGCTTCAGAGCACCAAGGGAGCAATGGGTTTCTGCCAGGAGAGTCATAACGTTTTCTAGTACCAAATGGGCAATAAACTCGTTTGATAGTTACAAATCCCCGGGTCCGGACGGGGTAATACCTGCCTTGCTACAGAAGGACTCGGACCTTCTGCTCACCAGAATCTGCATGATTTTAAGGGCCTGTCTGGCTCTAGGTTATTTGCCAAGAGCGTGGAAACTGATCAGAGTGGTATTCATACCAAAAACTGGTCGGGTGGACTACACTCAGGCAAAAGCCTTTAGACCCATTAGTCTTATGTCTTTTGTACTAAAGACGATGAAGAAAATACTTGATGGGCATATAAGGGGTGGTGTTCTGGCCGCTAGACCCCTACACCAGAACCAGTTTGCCTATTGAACAGGTCTATCTACTGAGACAGCACTCCATCATCTCACTTGGAGGGTGGAGAAATCTCTGGAAAATAAAGAGGTCCTCTTGGCTGCCTTTTTAGACATCGAAGGGGCCTTTGACAATACATCCTTCGACTCTATCACCACTGCTCTAAGGGGTAGAGTAAATTTGCTGCAGGTGGATTGACTGTATGCTCAAAGGAAGGGTGCTCTACACATCACTACTGGACGACACTCTGATGGACTGCGGTGGCGGAGGGGCTGTCCGCAGGGGGGTGTACTATCCCACCTGTTGTGGAACCTCGTCATGGAAGGCCTTCAGAGGACGACTTAACGGTGAATGCTTTGATCCCTTAGGGTATGCCGATGATTTAGTCATACCTGCACAAGGGAAATTCAATAACACTGTCAGGGACCGAATGCAGGTGGCCCTGAATGTAGGTGGGCCGGAGAGGAAGGTCTGAGGATCAGTCCTCAAAACCACCATTGTGCCATTCACTCGAAGGCGAAACCTAGAGGGTTTAGGTCCTCTGCGTCTTCGTGCAAATGAGATAGCCTTGTCGGCGGAGGTAAAGTACCTTGGAGTGATTTTTGATTCCAAACTTACCTGGAACCAACAACAACAAGATAATTAGGCGATCGATGACCACTTTCGCGGTGGCCAGACGAGCCTATGATAGTACGTGGAGATTAAAACCAAGAAGGGCACATTTAAAGTTTCTGAAACTCCTAGAAAACTTAATTAAAAAATAAGAATAATGATTACAGATCTCATTTCAACTCAAATCTTTTAAAAGTATTTTGTGATTTTGGGCACCAAAATAGAAACCTGGGTATAGTTTTTACACATTATTAGGGGAATAGAAATTTTTGTTTCTTTCCCAATTTTTGTATGACGTGCTACTATTGCACAATATAAAAAAACACGGAAAGTGAAGTTGTGTCGTTTCAAAATATAATCAACAAAACAAATTAAATCCAAATTTTTCGTTTTATAAATTTTTATTGCGTTTTTATGAGATAAATATAAAAATTTAAAAAAATTTTAGTATGTATTCTTAAAAATTACGAGCTAAGGAAAAATGACAGCTGATTAGTAAAAAGTCAATCGATTTTGTTGTTATTATGTTATTCTTCCTTGGCTCTTAAACTTTTGTAGAAATAGCTATGGCATTTTTTAATAACATTTAAGTTTACCAAGTACATTAAATCGTCATGTTTTTTCTTTAATATTTTCAAAGAATCTTCGTAAGCATTCTCAAGTACAACATTTTCGAAACGAGCTGCCCTTCTTCCTTTTTTTACTAAATTAACTTCTCTAAATTCAGATTCTGCAAAGGAAGTTCTGTAAAAGAATTTCTCAAGACACTGTCTATCTACTTTGAATACAGCTGCATCGCTAAACTTAACGACCTGGCCAGATGTATCTATTTCAAAATTAAAAAATTGTAAAACCAAATCAATAAAACATTTTTTTTTAAGTTTGTTTGCTTGTTTGTTTAGGGTACGGATCAAGTAAGGAAAGTACATGAACATGCGAAAAAATGAGACCAACACGCTAGATGGGAAAACTTTTTGTGTTCACATGTTATATTTATTAGTAACCGTTCCTTCTAAAATGATATCAATTTGTTTGTTTAATAAACGTATGTATTTCGCTGATTGACAACTTGATTTCCATCTTGCGCCTGTGTAATCAGTATTTGTATGGCCAAGCAAATGGTTGTTATTAAAAGATTAAATATCAGGTCTTCCGTTTATAGTAACCACAAATGATATAAATTATTTAACTTGTCCGATACACACATCTAATTAAACTTTGCCCAGTAATGCACATAAACATATAGTTTTGATATATAAATAGTTATAACTTTTCGCAGTACAGTTATGCCCGTTTACGTGCTGCAGTACAACATACATTGCCTCTCTATAATTAAATAATCCGCCTTGCATGTGTGCTTAAACTTTCGACATAATTTGTATTTGAAGAATAGTTACAGCTGTGTACACAAGACGCATTCGTACTTAGGAAAAAAAAACTTGACTTGTTTATTACTGATGCTTAATGCGAAATTACACCTAGGAATTTATTATTTTATTGCTGTTTGTTAGTTAGAAAAAAATTATTTATATTCATTATTTTATATCTACGTAGTTTTAACTGGATTACCCCCTCTTGGTTCTGCTTGGAATCTTTCAGATTATTTGATGTTTATAAATTTACAATTGATTTGATGGGTTTCAAATACTTCGAAACGTTCCATATTTGTCAAGTGGAATAAATCTCATAAAAACAGAAAGGATGCAGACATTTATCGGAGTCCTTCCATGAACAACTTGAATTAGGTTTCTTTTGAATATCAGGAAAAGATTGAAATAATCGCAAATGAGATTTAAAGTAGCCACTGTTTTATTTGCATGATTTTGTCATATAGCAAGCCGGTAGAAACGCCGACAGAGACTTCTCGGCTTTACGGCGTTTTTACGATACATATGCGCATGTTATTACACTTTACCGTCGCCATAAAAAGTTAAAACACATTTGTGACCTGTTATCCCTATTTGAATGTTCCGAGTCTATCATCTTCTTATTTGCAACTGGAATGTTATCAGAACGCTGTTCCAAAAAAAAAAAGAAATTGTCTATTCTATTGCTTGGTAAAGTAATTACATCAACGAAAGGCAATTAAATGGTCTTCTTTTCTTCGAAATAGAATAGTTTCTTAAATAATGGTAAAATATAAACCAAAAATATCTAACTGGTGAAATTAAAAACAAAAAATTCATTGATAAATTACGAAGAAATAGGATTTTGAATTCGTCATGTTTTAAGCAGGAATGACTCGTTTGTGACGTCACTTTTTTACATAGCTGACCGCAGCTACTATGTTACACAATTTAACACGTATTTTACATTGTCTGTTGTTTATTACCCGTGTATTTGCATTAAAATGGAAGTAGAATTTGTGAAGGGTCAACATATAATATTCCGAATAGGAGAAATGACGTCACGCCGATCGGAAACTTTTGTCACAAAACTTCGAACTCTTACAATTCGGTCATTTTTAAAGATATTTTAATAATTCTCTCACAGTCTTACATCTGCTTAAAGATTTTATAGAAATTGAAATTCATCTACCATCTGTCAAACTTTTATAACTATGACTAATAGATAATGACAAATGACAATTTTTTTTTAAAGATTCTCGGGCCAACAAAGAGGAAATGATTTTCTTTTAATTCTAAAAGATTTTACGGTCCTCAAACGCGCAGATGATTATTGAAAAACTTGACTGATGTCTACGATTGTTAAAAACTTCGTGAACTCAAAACGACAGATGATTTTTAAACCTTTACCGTCCCAAAGACTTTGCGGAGAGACGATTTTTAAAAGATTTTACGTCTGTCATCTGTCATTACCTAAGTGTCAAAATTTTATCATTATGACAGATAGTTAATGACAGACGACAGAGCACTTTAAAGACTTTAAACTGCGCGAAACGACTGTCATTCCAAAAAAGTCGTCGTCATAAAAGAATCAACAAAAAGAAACAAATGTTATTTTAAAAAAATCGGCAAAGGAAAGCATATAGAAAGAAAAAAAAACAAAAGAAAAGCAAAACGAATCATACAAGAAGAGTGTGATCCAAAAACAAAAGAAAATCGATGATTCTCCAACCGACTATTTAGAAAAACAACCGAAACTAAAATAACTTGCACGAAACGCGCAAAAAATTGACAAAAGAAAGCAAAAAGAAAGGAAAGAAAGACAAAACGGGTATAATGTGATCCAAAGACAAAAGAAGTATTAAGGAAAACAACCGAAACAAAACGAATCATATGGAAATAACGTAATCCAAGAACAAAAGAAGATCGACGATTCGCCAACCAAGTACTAGGAAGAATAACCGAAACTCAAAGAAACTGCACGAAACGTCTAAGAAAATCGACAAAAGAAAACAAACAAAAGAAAAGCAAAATGGATCCATACGGGGATAATGTCTTCCAAAAACAAAAGAAGATCGACGATTCTCCAACCTAATATTAAGGAAACTAAAAAAATTGCGCAAAACTTCTAAAAGAAAAAATAAACTAAAGAAAAGCCAAACGAATAGTATGAAAATAATGTAATGCAAGAACAAGAGAAGATCGACGATTCGCCAATCAAGTATAATAAATTAAAAGAAACAACCGAAACTAAAAGAAACTGAATGAAACGCTTAAAAAAATCGACAAAAGAAAACAAAAAGAAAGAAAAGAAAAGCAAGACGAATATGGGAATAATGTGATCCAAAAACAAAAGAAGATCGATTATTCTTCAACGAGTATTAAGAAAAACACCCGAAATTAAAAGAAACCGCTCGAAACGCTTAAAAAAATCGACAAAAGAAAACAAAAAGAAAGAAAAGAAAAGCAAGACGAATCGTATGGGAATAATGTGATCCAAAAACAAAAGAAGATAGACGGTTTTCCAACCAAGTTTTAAGGAGAACAACCGAAACTAAAAGAAATTGCGCGAAACACCTAAAAAAATCGATGAAAGAAAATAAACAAAAGAAAAGCAAAACGAATCGCATGTAAATAATGTGATTCAAGAACAAAAGAAGATCGACGATTCGTCAACCGACTGTAACAAAATTTTAAAAAAAAAAACAACCGAAACTAAAATAAAATACACGAAACGCCTAAAAAAATCGACAAAAGAAAACAAACAGAAAGAAAACAAAGAAAAGAAAAGCAAAACGAATCATATGGCAACGGTGTGCCCCAAAAACAAAAGAACATCGCCGATTCTCCAAACGAGTATAATAAGATTTACAAAAAAAACTAAACCGAAACTAAGAGAAACTGCACAAGACGTGTATGTTATTTAAAAAAAAATCGATACAAAAAAGAAAGAAAAGAAACAAAAGAAAAGCCAAACGAATCATACGAGAATTATATGATCCAAAAACAAAAGAAGATCGACTATTCTCCAACCCGAGTATTAAGAAAAACAACCGAAACTGAAATAAACTGCACGAAACGCCTAAAAAATCGACAAAGAAAACAAAAAGAAAGAAAAGAAAAGCAAAATGATTCATATGGGAACGATGTGATACAAAAAAAAGATCGACTATTCTCCAATCGAGTATTAAGGAAAACAACCGAAACTAATAGAAATTGCGCGAAGAAAGAAAATAAATAAAAGAAAAGCAAAACAAATCGAAGAACGATTCGCCAACCAAGTATGACAAAATTTAAAAAAAACAACCGAAAAAAATGCGTGAAATGCCTAAAAAAATCGACAAAAGAAAACAAACGGAAAAAAAACAAATAACAGAAAAGCAAAACGGATCATATAGCAATAATGTGTTCCAAAAACAAAAGAATGTCGCCGGTTGTCCATCTGAGTATAGTAAAATTTAAAAAAAAACTAAACCGAAACTAAAAGAAACTGCACAAATCGCCTATGTTTTTCTATATAAAAAAAACTCGACGAAAAGGAACAAAAAAAACCGAAACAAACGATATATTGAAAAATGAGAAATAATGTGATCCAAAAATAAAAGAGTATCGACGATTCTCTAACTAAGTGTAGTAAAATTAAAAAAAAAAAACAAACAGAAAAAAGAAAGGAAAGGTTTTTGTGTAAAATTTGTTTTTCTCCGAGTTTAAAAAAATACACCAAAAAATAATACGTGTTATACGATTCTAAGGTCATGTGATATTTCAAAAATAATACGACAAAATAAATTTAGATGCAGAAACAATAAAAGACAAAAGAACAGAGATTGAATTGAAGATTTCTGATTTTGTAACAGAATCGATGATATTCGAAACAAAATAAACGCGACATTAACGACATAGAAACGTGATAAATAATTTGATCCAAAAACAAAAGAAGATCGACGATTCTCCGTCCGGGTTCAAATGTGTATAAGAAAACCGATGGAGAGAAAAAGAAGAAGCTGCGCGAAACACCCAAAAATAATTCGGCGAAAGAAAATAAACAAAAGAAAAGCAAAACGTATCGTATTGAAATAATGTGACCCAAGAACAAAAGAAGATCGATGAATTCGCCAACCGAGTATAATAAAATTAAAAAACAACCGAAACTGAGAGATTTTGTACGAAACGCCTAAAAAATCAACAAAACAAAACAAACAGAAAGAAAAGACCAGCAAAACGAATCATATGGGAACAATGTGATTCAGAAATAAAAGGAGATCGACGATTTTGCAATCGAGTATTAAGGAAAACAACCGAAACTAATAGAAATTGCGCCAAACCCCCAAAAAAGAAAATAAACAAAAGAAAAGCAAAACAAATCGTATGGAAATAATATTATCCAAGAACAAAAGAAGATCCACGATTTGCTAACCAGGTATAACAAAATTTAAAAAAAAAACAACCGAAACTAAAAGAAACAAAAGAAGATCGATGATTCTCCAACCGAGTATTAAGGAGAACAACCGAAACTAAAAGAAACTGCACGAAACACCTAAAAAAATCGACACAAGAAAACAAACAAAAGAAAAGCAAAACGAAACAGATGGGAATAATGTGTCCCAAAAACAAAAGAACATCGTCGATTGTCCAACCGAGTATAATAAAATTAAAAAAAGAAAACTAAACGGGAACTAAAAGAAACTGCACAAAACGCCTATGTTATTATTTTATATAAAAAAAAAACTCGACGAAAAGAAACAAAAGAAATCGAAACAAATGATATATTGAAAAATGAAGAATAATGTGATCCAAAAATAAAAGAGTGTCGACGATTCTCCACCTAATGGTAGTAAAATTTAAAATAAAAAAAAACAAGAGAAAAAAAAAGAAAAGATTTTTGAAAAAAATGCAAGAAACAAAAGAAAATTTAAACGCAGAAACAATGAAAAGCAAAAGATCAGAGATAACTTTTGATTTATTAACAGTCGATGAAATGCGTCGAAAAGAAACAAAATAAAAACGAAACTAAGACATGGAAACGTTATATGTAATGTGATCCACAAGCAAACGAATATCCGTCGGAGTGCAAGAACGTTTAAAAAAACCGATGGAAAAAAGAAGAAACTGCGCGAAACACCAAAAACCAATTCTATAAAATAAGAATAAAAAAAAATGAAAGGCAAAGGAGAGAAGGCATTTCGGCGGAAAGCTTTTGAAAAAGATTTTTGATTGTTTAATCGAGTTGAAAATAGAGTGAAATATGAAAAAATAATTGGGCGAAAAAAAGATTTATTTATTAGATTTCAATTTCTTTTTTCTGACTTATCTAATGTCCATGTATATTTAAATTTTTTTGTCTTTTACTATGGGAAACCGATAAAATAAATTATTACTAATCTGACATTAAAGCGATGTCAGTTAGTGTGGATTAAACAATTTTAATGATTCCTTTTTTAAAATAGAAATCGCAGTGTAACGTAAGAGTCGTCACAGTATTTGTGTTTTAAGGTTGAGTCCATAAAAATGTATCCTAGGATTTACCAGCTTTCTTTTTTTCTTTCCGAATAAAACACGATTATTAATATAAAAGTCAGAGCAGAACAGTTAATTGTAACAAAACGTAAGAAAGAAATCTATGTTTATAGGTTTTTATATCACGATGCCTTCAGTTCCTCTAACTGTTTTGGCAATGACCAAATCACGTCCACTCTAAAAAATTAATCGAATATTTCATGCAATAATTGACGGACGTCTTTAATTTCTTCGCAACGGTTTTCCGCGCCTGTGTATTTCTGTGCTTATGAAAACTTTTTGTCTGGGCAATGTCGGAAGAGGAAAAAAAAAAGACGCGTCCAATTTGACACAGCCTATTAATGTATGGAGACGTTCGAATGCATACTGTAAGTGTGGAAAAAGAGTAACAAAATTTAAAAGATAATAGAATTTTTAATAGGCCGAAAACGAGATAATGGCCTCCGGAATATTCCTAAAGATGTAGATAATTGTTCCACGAAATTCCGAGCCTGCATTTCGTTCTCTTTTTTCGCCCGAGAGGAGCACCATCGAATCAAAGGAAAAAATAAAAATTTCCCATTCGCTTATCTAATTAAGCTTTCAGAAATTCACCATGGAGTATACATAATTCGATTTACGAAGATCATTTTGTTATACGTAATTAAATTTCATTTTTAGAATTTCTTGGTGTAAGAGTGTGTGCTAAATGAATTTACATAAACGCACAGCCGGAGGCAAATTTTACGAGTTGAGGAGCGGCTTTGCAGACCCCGTAAATACGAGGGTATGCTTAAAATCGCACTTGTTTAAGTCTTGTTTGCATATGTATAACCGCTATGGGATGTGCATATGGTTTTTAAAAGCACTAACTTTAGAACTATACTCCAAAGACTCTTAAACAAGACATTATTATTTTTTTTTAGGTTTTAGCCAATAGGGAATATGCAGATATTTGACCTACTATTATTAATTTCAAATTTTTATTACGGCAATTTAAAATTTCTAGTCATCCATATAATTTACTCAAATTTAAACTTTGGTGGCTTTTGTAATAGAGTGAGATCTGTAACTTTCACCATGAAAGAGATACCTAGGACTTTAGAGACTTGTTACATTTTCTATCAAAATAATATTTTTCTTTTCCATGTGATGGTATCCTTAACTTTTCCTCGGACGTCCACCTCGTATAAATTTTATGGAGTGTAATTTAGCCTTCTTCTCTCGAAACTGGTCTTGTAATAATTGATTTGCATTAAAATGTTTTATCGGTAACTTAAAGTGATTGCTCGTAACAGGTTGACTTTATAATGTTCCCGTATAATTTGTTCATTCAGAAAGCAATGACTCGAACAAAAGAAAATAACAAATCAGGATGACACGAATAAAGAGAAAACGCAGTACACGTCTGTCATCAATCATTTGTTTATGGTTCTCATTTCATTACACGAGCCGTATTTTAGAGCCATGAGTGAACCTTGACAGCATCGCAAGGTTCAGTGGCAGGTTGTTCTCGATAATTGCAATTCGATCGGTTCGTTCATAAACGTTAAGCCCACATTCCTGCAGCTCTTTACTTTTATAATAAACTAACATATCTATTTCTGGCGTACTAATGAATGAGCGTGTGATTAATGATCTTGATTAATTATGTCATTTGATTTGCTTGTTAACAGACGATAGACATCGAGCATAACTGCTACATTTCACACAAGCTGCAATTCAGAATTACGTGAACAGAAACCAAAAGATTCAATCAATAAAAAAATCAGCAAAAGAATAATTTGGCAAGGAAAAATTTAATGAAAATTAAAATATAAACGAAAAACACATGAATGTTCACTGCTTTTTTGCCTTTCATTGTTGCTTTTTTATAATTTTCTTTTATTCTTACTTTATCGAATTATTGTTTGGTATAATGCAGACGTCATGTGTAGTTTCTTCTTTTTTTTTCTATCGATTTATAAAACGTTCTTGCATTCTTTTGGAGAATCGTCGAATAAATAGAATAAATAACTAAATAAATAACACTAGACTAAGTTAACTAAAACTAATATTCTGTGTAATTACAAAAACCTACAAATTCAAGAATTCGTATATGAAGAATACGCTTCCAACCTTAAAAACTGTCTCAATTGGTATGTTTCCATTCCATAGCATTTTAATTTTGAGTAAAAACAAATAACCCATAAATATTGGTCCACTTTGGCCAATGACCAGGCGATTATAAGGTAAGCGAATGTTTTTTGTTTCGTAACTATGATAATGAAAATTTCCTTCAGCATTTTGTTCTATTGATAAAGCATACAAGGTAGTTACTTAAATGCAGAGTGGTGGAGTCGTTGGTGAATATGTTCACTTTTTCTTTGGAGGAGGTGTAGAAGGTGAGGTGGGAGCAGAAAGCCCTTGAGAGTTTCTCTCTGGTGATTTCTTCCCTTCTCCCTTCCGCCCATCAATGACACGACCGGGCGTCAACGAAGTAGGTATTTACCACCCTATACAGCACCATAGGGTAAGGTACATGGTTTTCCGGACCTGTACAGCACCAGCGGGGAGGTATTTGCCAGACTACGAGGGTCGTTTTTATATTCCCTGACTAGGCAGCTTTCAATTTTAAAGTAATTTTTCATTGTATTGTTTTTTAATCACATATACCTTAGCAACTAACTCATTATGAAACTAGTATCATCTGCATAGATATTGATTGTGGATGGTAATGAACAGTACTCAGGAAGGTCTTTAATAAAATAAATAAACAGCAGCGGTCCCCATATAGATCCTTTTGGAACTCCAACTATTGTTTCCAATTGAGTAGACAAATGATTATTAATTTCCACTCGATTAGATAAGATTTTATCCAGTCATTAGCCTTTCTTCTCACTCCGAAAGTTTCATATTTATAGCACTGTCGAACGCACGGCTTCGGTCACAAAATAATGCGTATAGTGTGTTTTTATTATTTAATTCATCCGGTATATAATTATAAGCGTCCGTATTTGCTGCTATCGTTGACTTGCCCTTTCTGAATCCATTCTGTGCGTCAGATAATATGAGGTGCTTGTTAATGAAGGAGACCAACCTTTTATAAAATATTTCTTCAAATATTTTGGCAAACTAACATTGTAGTGCTATAGGTCTGTAATTTGCTTCGTTTACGCTACTCCCTTTATTTTTAAATAGAGGCACGATTTAAGAAATTTTAAGTGCATCGGGATACTGACCAGTTTGAAAGGATTCATTAATTAGCATACTTAAAGGATACGAAATCGAATCGGAAACAGATTTCAGTATATCACAAGCAACGTTATCAATCCCCGTACTTTTTTTTACTAGATTTTTCATTGATTGTGTTTCTAACTTCGTCAGGATTTGTTGGAATTAAAAACATTGACTCATCAATTTTGGTAATTAAATTAGATCTATGTACAAAGCCCTGATTTTCAACTAAGATTACAAAATGACGATTAAAAATATCAGAAATTAACTGTTCATTGTGTACATACAATATTATCAGAAGAGTCCAATAAACATATTTTTGGTTCGATCCAACACGATTTTCTTAAATGATTTTCCACCATTCTGCCGCAACATTAGTTGATTCTATGTGAATTATAAGTGCACTTAGCAAGAGCTAATCTGGAACTGCTAAGCTTTTTAAAGTCAAGAAAACGTTCATGTTACCAAATATTGTTAAACCGTTTACCTAGGAGATGCATCTCGTTGAACATTTTCGACATTTCTTTGATATCGTGTGTCATACAAGCAAGTTTGCGTTTTCTAATATTTTGACAATTATGTTTAGATGTTGAGATTAGTTTCTTCTTTCAAATTTAATAATTAAAACAAAAGGTTCAATCATATACCCAATACATGTAAATACCAAGATTCTGTTTTCAGTCACACTTCCGAAAACATCAGGTATAATGCAGGAACTATTTGAAACAAGAATACGTGTGCGTATTGGAGGAGGTAGTGTAAGTAGACAGAATTTTAAATGAGATCTAGCTTATGGTCTTCTCGGGAAAAATGTTTTACATAAATATGGCCATGGAAAAGGTTCTGAGATACCGGCAACAGCAAGAAGATCTTCCTCCTTCATATAATGCTTTTGCGCCACATACAGCGCACCTCTACACCATTGCCAGACACCAAACTCGAATCCCCTTCAGAAATTCATCCCGACCTCGAGTATTCACCCCTTCTGCGACAGCGAGGCGAAAATGGCCGCGAATCCTATAATAAGACCATCCAGGGCCTGAGAACGACAGTTCTTCGGTCTGAACAAGTCCGAAGAAAAACTCCTGGCCGAACAAACCATCCTCACGGGTTGCACAATCCGAGACATCTCTCCACCCGCTGCACAAGTAGCAAGATCCATAACACGTCCTACTCGGAAAGCAAAATGATCGTAAACAGAGTATACGTTCCCGCGACGAATGCACTAATCCGGGTGTCATTCGAAATTTGGATTTATCAAAGCCGTTTCAGATCGTATCACTTTCAATTCAGATTTATCAATTTATTTGTAATTCAGATTAGTTAGTTTAATTTCAGAAAACATCAATTGTAATTTAGAATGTATGAATTATTATATTAATTGTAATTGCACGAAACCTGAAACGAAACGAAAACAAAAAAAAATTTGGAGGAGGTATATAATTTGCCGGACTATACAGCACCAGCGCTGCGGTGAGGTGTATGGTTTGCCGGAGTATTCAGCACCAGCACGTTGCGGTCAGGTGTATGGTTTGCCGGACTATGACAAAGCCAGCTAGACTATGTAGCACTAGCAAGGAGTATTGCAAGACTATAAAGACCTAACACTACTGGCTTGCACTGATAGGCATCCTGCCTTTTATAGACAATATTACCCTCATAAGAAGCACGTTTTGCAATCGTTCGTAAGTATGCCTGAGAGCTATCGAAGTAATGGTTTATTAGACCCTTACTTTGAGGCGGTCCATGTCTAATATTATTATTGTTTGTGCACAATTTTAACGGATTGTTTTAGAACTAAACTTTATTACTGGTCTGAATTGCTTGTCACGCAGGTGGAGCGGTAACTTTACATCATGGGACATCCCGTATAGCCCTTTCAAATTTGAAATGGCCCTGACATTATGCATGTAAGATTTTTAACTGAAACTAAAATAAATAATTGTTTATTATTACATGACTTGTGCATTCCAGCACTTTTCTGATATAAATACGCGATCGACTTTCTAGAACTGCGGAAATTCCAACAAAATAGCTTTGTTTCCATTAAGTGCAATGACAGTCCTTCCTCGGCCTTGGTGTCGTCAGATATTGTTGTTTACTGCGTCATGTCTGTTCATTTCACACTTTCTTTGCGCATTCGCAATGGATGCATTAGGTTCGGGCAATTCCAGATCAAAATTAATTATTGCTTTTAATATTATTTGTTTCCAACGGATTCTCTTCATTTTTTTTTTCATTACTTGCTATTGCTTAATTTTTTTCATTGATACGAAAAGCTTTTAATCAAAGGCTTTTTCGGTACACCACGTAGCTAAGCTTTCGTTGTTAAATGTGACAGCTTTTTCAACATTAACTAAGTAATTGTGAAACGTTAATTAAAAGTTAATAAAATTATTTTTAGGAAAACTATTAATTATACGATTATTAGAAGTTTTTTGTAAAATGAAAATCAAATGAAGAATTAATTTTCCAATTTCGATTTGTATTTTTCGTTTTTTCTTTGAGGCTATTATTTAATGAAGTAACAAGAAGTATAATAAATTTATAATACAATAATGCTACTATACTCTAAAGGGTATACACTCGTATAAAAACTTTTAATTAAAAATTAGGCATTTTAAATTTTTTCGAAAGCTGTGAATGCGAAAGATAATTAAAATTAAGGGAAAATAAAAATAACATACATTATTATATATTATTATTATTACTGCATTATTAAGTAATAACTTAATAATATAATTTTCAAACAAAATAACAATTACTACGCTGTAATGAAAAGATAATTTTTAAATGTTTACAGAAATATTTTACAATAATTTTAAAATTGTAAATGATAATTATGTATATGCGCTTAATCGTAAACAAATATCAAATATACTGTACGTCCGTTCGTTAAGGGTAATTTTTAAATATTTTCAGAAATATTTAATAATAATTTGGAATTGTAAATGATAATTATGTATATACGCTTAATCCTAAAAAATATCAAATATACCGTACGTCCACTCCTTCAATTTATCAATAAACACCGCAATGATTGTTTATAACGAATAATTTAATTATTTCAAATTATTTCAAGTTAGTTTATTAAAAATTTATGATTCTCTGTATATATTTATTTACTGGAGTGGAATACGTAGTACCAACGTGAGCATCGTTGAATTTTTTAATTTTGCAACGCTTCTCGGAACTTTAGCTGAAAACGCTTTGCGTTGCATTCTCCTTCTTTGAAATTCTGCACCACAAAAACACGTCAAGTTTTTTTTTTTTTAATTAAAATGAAAATCTCGTCAATGCAAACTAAAACCCTGTGCAAATTATCGTTTTTACCGGCGGCTAATTGCACGAAACGAGACGGCGTATACGTGCAGATTTCGACGAAGATCTGCAACTGCTTAATTCGGCTACACGTGGCCCATACTTAATTGAGTTTCTGGAATAAAAACGACGATAAACATCACCGAAAACGCACCAATTAGGCCAGTTGCTCTCCGATGTTCTTATAAAAATTTCTATTGTCGTCGATCCAGTTTTTGCGTCAGTTTAATGGCATGCTGTGGTCATTTTATGCTGAAAGTGGCTGGCAAATATTAATTATAAAAGTCATCTTTATTTAAAAAAAAAAGATCCATGAATAACAAACAGATTCATTAATTTTATATAACAAAAGGAACTATTAATTTCCACGTTTACACACACGTGCTGAACTGAAAACGTGAATGAAATTAGATTTAGAACGAAACTAGACTTGAATAAGATCAGTCCATCAAATGGTTTAACTGGACGAAATAGTGAAAATGAAAGCATTGAGACTGTCGGACAATCAAATAGTTGAAGAAATTTGGAATCTAACTGAAGAAGAAAACGATGACACATCGGAAAATAGTGAAAAAAGTAAGCAGCTCAAAATTAAAGACTTATATCCGCTGAAGGCTTTCGCCACGTGTGTTAAGTGGACAGAAGAAAATAATGTCCATATTTAAGACTTATTACTGTAAAAAGCTACGAGAGACCACCAAAAATTCGTTTTCTAGTAATAAAAAACAAACAACACAACTGTCGCAATAAATACTTCTCACTTATGGCCTCAAATTTCTGCACTTATTAAAAAAAAAAACGCCCGGTATAAGAAGAAGAGAAAAAGTTTTTTTGTGTCCTCCAATTAGGGAATAAATTTTATTCGAGAATATAAAAGTATCAACGTAGAAGTAATTTATCATTATAATGACTCTCTTATATGTTGGGTATTCATTAATATAAATATTGCCGATAATTCCTACATGGCGTTAGCAAAATCGCACCTTAAATAACCGCTTGAAAAAAATAACAATTTGCATAATGTACATAACAGTATTCGGAACTTTTGAGAGTTGCTGTTACATAATAACAGGCGTTACGAGTTCAAGGTTGGGCCTGGAGTGGAGCGACGAAAAACTAATTTTGCAAAAACGGCCGGCCCCATTAAAAGTACAAGTGTATTCAAAACATCCAGAGGTCCGGATAATTACGGCCGAAATCTATGGAATGTGCATCCAAAGAAATTTCATTCCAGTCGATGTCTCACGGCGAATAACTGAAATCGATTACGCGGTTAATGAACTAAGAAAAATTTAAAACACTAACTTTTTTTTAAACTACGTACATACGAGCACCAGTTCGAATAGTTAGTTACTTAGTTACAGGTGCAACGGGTTCTATGAATTACCATATGCAGGATTATGTTTACTAACAAGGGAAGTATCCCAACTAGAAAATTTAAAAAAAATTGAAACTTTGCGGGTTAGTAGTTCACCTTAGGGTAAGCACGGAGCAATTTTTCTTATCGGCCCAAAAATGCTTTAAGCGGATAAAAGCACCCTTCAAAATTTCTACGAATAACTCGGTAACCAGCAAAGATAAAAATTAAAATTATAGGGCAAAATATTTCCTTCTCTGTAAAAATTGCCGTCCCTTATAGTTTGAAAATCAAAACTTACCCCCTACCACCCCAATCTGAGAAGTCAAAAAAATAATTCGTTGCTCTGGGTGAGTAGTCCACTTCGGGTGGATTGCAGCTAAATTTTTTCAACACTCGAAAAGAATTTTTAGGGGATGAAAACACGTCTCATACTTTCTTTGATTTTTAGTTCTTGGATCGGAACCTTCCTGTGCGGCTTCATATTTTTCACGATTGTCTAGTTTGATAAGGTTCTAATTAAAATTCAACACCAAAATATTGACATTGAAATTATTTTATTAACCAGAAAATGATTCAAATAATGATAGTACTTGAAGTCTTTTATTCATTTGTGCAGTATCAGGTATCACTCATTTTGCACGTGATTTGTCTTATTTTTGTAATTAAAATTATCGATAAGTTAATCAATACACTCATTGTCAATCTATAAACGCGTGTTAATTAATAAAATTGATGAAAGATTTTTATATAAGTGCATGAGATGTACGTAATTATTAATACTTCAAGATATCATGTGTCTGATAACGAATCTTTGCCGTTATACACCGTGTACCAGAACTCGCGCCCCAGAGAGCAAAGGCTTGTGCATGCAGCAATGGAGATAGTAAATTCGAAAACTAAAATTGTCTATGTTATTCGAATGCAGACGAAAAAACGGTAGCCAAGACCGATAGCTCTCACGTAGGTAAAACATACGACCTTTAAATATTGCTAAGAAACGGTCGAACATTGTTAACTATAAAACTTTTAAAAATATTTTGGTCCACTGTAATGTCAATGTGACCGTATTCTCTGAAAAGTCAAATGAAGTTCTAATAGGAACACCGAATTAGTTGAAATGAGGTATTAAAATTAAAAATCAAGAACAAAAAGTTAAAGTAAATGCTCGAAATGTCCGCCATTCATTTTGTAAACACAGCCGTGCTCTTCTCAAAAGACTAGATTTAGAATTGGTAACCATTTGAGGGGTAACCGCCGCAAAAGCATCTTGGATTCGGTTCCTGAGCTGCTCCTTGGTCTCAATTGGTACACGATATACAATGCTTTTAACATGTCCCCAAAGAAAAAAATCCAAAGGATTTAAATCCGGTGATCGAGCAGGCCAATTTCGTGGACCACCTCATCCAATCCATCGGTCAGGATATTGTTGATCCAAGACTTACCGAACTTCGTAGCTAAAATGTGATGGTACTCCATTGTGCAGGAAATACTCGTTAAATCGAAAAATCAGTGGTACAGCGTCTACTAAATTTGGCAGTTCTGTATTTAAGAACTCTGCATAAATTTGGCCTGTTAAACGTGCATGAAATTCAAAAGGTCCAACCTGTAGGATAATAGTCAAATTAGAATCTAAAGAAAAAAATAATTATTCGATGATATACTACGCGATCTTCTAATACACCGGCCCACAAATTAATCGAAAATCGGTTTTGAAATCCCCGTTCGAAAAGAGCATGCGGATTTGTATTTGCCCATACATGCAAATTATGCGCATTGAAGCATCCTTGTCGACCAAAAAGAGACTCATCCGAAAACATAATTCTGGTCACAAAATTGGGATCAAGTTCTTCTTGGTCTAACAACCATTGACAGAATTCCATTCTAGCGAGATAATCTACCGGTTGCAAATGTTGCACTCGCGTGAAATGAAAAGGGTGTTGGTGATCATCTTTCATAACCCGCTGAACCGAAGTGTGGGAAACACCTAGTTCCCGCGCAACTTCTCTAATGCTTCGTCTACCATCTTCCTCAAATGCATGTAATAAGGCCTCTTCATTTGCAACAGTTCGAATTCTTCTAGGAGCACCACCAATTTCTTTACGAGTTGGAACAACTTGACCGGTCTCTTTCATTCGTGCGACAGCCCTGAGGATTACTTTATGGCCTACGGGACTGTTGGGAAAACGCTGGGAAAAAATTCGTGCTGTTTCCCTGGCGTTGCGTCCACACTCCCCATAAATGACGATCATTTCGGTATAATCAGCGGCAGAAAACATATTCAAATTTTAAACTTGAACCTTTTAAGTGACAGTTACAATGACAGCAGTGTCAGAATAAAGTGGACCAGTTTTTTCACATTTTTTTTATATCAACAATGCATTTCTACATATCCTAGCAATTTAACGAAAGCCTACGCAATACCTATGGTCATCTGCTGTTCTGCTTTTGAGATTGGCTATTGTTTTTTATTCTTAACTTAGTTATCCTTTAGTTAAACAATTTTAGTTTTTGAATATGTGTTCCGTATTGCCACTGACATTTGCCATTGCTCTCTGGGGCGCGAGTTCTGGTACTCGGTGTATATAAATTGATCGAAAAGGAAATCTGTGTAGTTTGTAGTTTTTCAGTTTACTGAGTTTTCATATCGTGCAAAATGGTTGTAATAAATCCAGTTAATATAATTCATTTGTTGATGTTGACGTACAATTTTACTAATAATAAAAATAGAAGAACAGGAGCAGGAGTTATACGATATTGTTTGCGAATTGATCAGTAGAAGCATGGCAGATGCGTCTTTTGAGGCGCAAACTGTCACTCCTTTAGAATTTTTAAACATGAACCGTCCACATACATCACAATATATAGATGAAGATGAACCGCCTCCATTTGAAGGTCAGAGAGAGTTTAGAGAGGAAGAACAAACACCCTGTACAGATGAAGAAAATATAGGAACCATTACATCTGATTACAAACAAGATGCTGTCAACTATTGGAAAAGTGGAAAAAGGTACGCCATCGCTTTCAAAAAGTCCGGTCGTTTCCACAATTGTACAGGTGGGAAAAATCGTTTGAACAAGGGCATTCACGAAGGAAAAAGCTTTTAAAAATAGCAGATTATGTATTTAATAAGTTCGCAACTGCAATGGAACTGGGAGCTAAAGTTCATGATATGCATTTACGAAAATGGGCAATAGAAGCTAATGACAATGTTCAATTAAAAGACTTTAAAGCATCAAAGAAATGGATATCGCATTTTAAAAGGACATATAGAATTATATCACGAAAAATTAATAAATTCATCAGCAGATCATACGGAACCAGTACAGAAACACTACAGGAAATTGCGGGCACTTTTGTAAATGAAATACAACAACATAATAGTAATAATAATAATAATAATAATAATAATATCTTGTTTATTCACATATTACCAGTAATAATGTAAGTAAGGATGTAATAATAAAGTAAGGATGTCTGTGGTACACATAACTGGAGGTTTCTTTCACCCCAGGTGTTGTGGATGTGTCGGAGTTCATATTGGCTCATAAAATCTTTGTAATTGTTTTTCACGAAACACCCACATTCAAGAGTGTATACACAAGGAAAAGTTTAAAAAAGTTTTTGCAAGTTTCTCGCCTTTTCAGGTTAAAAATACTTCTTATGCAGGACTTTGGGTGTTTGAAGATTCGGATTGCTTCGGTAGAATTTCCCCAGAAGATGATCCCGTAGTTCATGCGAGAGCCAACGAAAGCATGATATGCACTTAGAGCAGCCTCTGTGGTTATTGTTTTAACTACAATTCTAAGGACATAAATAAATCTGCTGATTTTTCCTGCAACTTTCTGAATGTGTGAATTCTATTTAAGAATTTGGACCACTTCAATTCCCAGGAATGACACACACATGACACATGGTAAGTATGTTATTGTTATAGGTAACATTAAAGAAATTTTCTTCTTTAAGTGTAAATTTTAACATTTTTGTTTTGTTTACATTTAATTTTAAGTTATTTTCCGCAAACAAATCTTCTATCTTTGTGAGGTTTTGTAATTGTTTTAGCCAAGTCATCGTTAGTATCCGCTTTTACTATTAAAGAAGTATCATCAGCAAACGTAACAACTAAATCATTTACTATGCCGGCAAGGTCATTTACGTAAAGTAGGAACAACAAAAGCCCTAAGACCGAACCCTGTGGTACTCCCTGAGTTTTGTCTCTTAGCATAGATTGCCTTTCATTGCCATTAGAATCCGTTGTTACAACACACTGCTTGCGGTTCATTAAATAAGACTTTATTATATCGTTAACTATTCCTCTACAGCCTAGGTTATATGTTTTATGTAAAAGTATATTGTGATCCACGCAGTCAAATGCCTTAGGTAGATCCATCAACACTGCAGCAACTTTTTCCTTTTTTGAGAGTGCATCCAGGATGGTACAAATTACGAAATAAATGGCTCTTATGGTCCTTTCATATAAGCATTTTGCGATTTTGTAATTAGGTTGTGCTTGCTAACATAATCCATTAATCGACTAGCAAGTGCCTTTTCAAATATTTTACCTACTACAGGGATTAATGCAATCGGTCTGTAATTACCAATATCACTTTTGTTACCTTGTTGGTACATTGGTTTTATTACTGTTATTTTAAGTTGATCTGGAAAAATTCCAGACCGAAAACATTGATTTATTAGATGACACAATGGATGGCTTAATATTTCGGCATAATATTTTAATAATTTCGTAGAAACCCCATCAAATCCTACTCCTGATGTGTCTTTTAAACTTATGATTATATTTTGCACTTCCTTGCTATTAGTTGGATGCTGAAAGATAGTCGTATCACAGATTGGTACTCTATTGTACTAAGAGTTAGACTTTATATTATGGATTTGACCTATTCCTATAAAGAAATTATTGATTTTTTCTAATATATCCTCAGTATTTTGTTTTGAATTATTAATATCAAATATTGTAGTGCTGTTTTTTCCAGTTATGCTTTTTACTAATTCCCATGTAGCCTTTGTTTTATTATTAGAAGCTTTTATAAATTCGGAATTGTAGGTCCTTTTCGCATCACTAATACATTCTTTTACAAATCGACCATAACGTACATACAATTTTTCCATGAATTACACCCTCAAATAACTGCCCTTTAATTTTTAATTTTTCTTTCAATTCATCATTGATCCAACGGTTACGGTTTGGTGTTGTTGATGTTTTTATTTTTGGGCAAACTTCATCTAATATGTCGATTTTTTTTTTTAAAAGGCGTTTGTGTTGGTGTTTGGGCAGTTACAGTTAAATATTTCATTCCAAGAGAGTTTTTCAAAAATATTTTTAATTTTTGTTAACTTTGCATCGGTAATTTGTCGCCTTATTATATATTTTTCTGTCGTGATGTTCACAGAGTTATCAAAAAAATATTTCTTGTCCGTAATGGCCTGATAGACTAGATTTATGTAGTGAAGTGTTATATTTCGAGAAGTTGGGAAAAATATTATCAATCAAGGTGGAAGAGCCTAGCAGTTACTCGTATAGGTTCCTCTATTGTTGGTACTAATCCAAAAGCTTCAGTAGTATCCATTAATGATTTAACTCTTGTGTCTACTTTATTTTGTAAGTTTACAGTAAAATCTCCACATAATAATAATTATAGTGGTTCGCTCGGCTCCAAGATATATACATTTGTTTGCCTACAGTTGGTACAAAAGTGGATATATTATCAACAAACCAAATAAATTCGATCATCCCGTCAGTTTTGCATTTACAAATTCAGATAGTTCAGTTCGACCTCGATGTTGAATTTGTGGAGCTGCAGCTTTAATACGTTGTGCATGGTGTGAAAGCTTTTCCCCGCTTAAAGCGTTTTTGGGCGATAAAAATGGCTCCGTGCTCACCCTAAGGTGAACTACTAACTCACAAAGTTTCAATTTTTTTTTGAGTTTTTGGGTTGGGATACTTCCTTTGTTAGTCATAGTTATACAACATGTCACTGATAGTTGTACAGATACTTTAACCGGCGTTAGTGCTTGTCAAATAAATACCATACTAAATATCCACACTTACCTTATACAATAGTTTATGGTTTTTGAGAAAAAGCTGTTGGAATTATTAACAAAAAAGTTTGAGAGCCATTGATGTTTTTCAAAAAATGTAATTGTAAGAAAAATCAAGTAATACAATGATATGCCTTTTTTTTATTGAATATTTTTATGAAACTTCATTGGAATTTTTCGTAAAATTATTTATCGCAATGAATTTTACAAACGCAGAAAAAACGGATATGGTGTTGAACCTCACGAAGGTTGTTTCGTGAACATTTGGCTTCATTGAACACTGCCCAATGAACGTACTTTTGAGAATACGGTTCGTCATTTGAGAGAATTTGGCTCATTTAAAATGAACACCACTGATATTAGTCGTCAACGGGAAAATGAAACGTTAGAAGCAGAAGAAGTGATACTTCAGGAAATTGAAAATCGGGCGGAGATAAGCACACGACGCCTTGCCGCAGAGGTCAGAGTATCCCATTTTTTGGTGTAGCGAACGTTGAAAGAACAAGGTTTGCATCCTTTTCATGTCCAAAAACTTCAAGCCCTCGTACCAACCGTTTTTCCTCGTCGAGTGCAGTTTCGTGAATGGATTGTTAATCAACACTTTCAAAATCCTGATTTCATTACTCGCATCTTGGCCACTGATGAAACTACTTTTACCAGAAATGGCTGTTTTTAAAAGCCGAAACACTCACATCTGGAGTAATGAAAATCCACACGCTATCCGCGAAAATCATTTCCAGTAGACACTTTCAATTAATGTGTGGATAGGCATTGTTGGAAGTCATCTTGTTGGTCCACATATTTTGCCAAAACCAACAACTGGGGCCATTTACCTAGATTTTTTGGAAAACGAGCTGCCTGGACTTCTTGAAAACATTCCGCTAGATGTACGACAGGAAATGTGGTACTTGCATGATGGGGCTCCTGTTCATTACGCAAGCCAAGTCACTACCTGGATTAATCAAAAATTTCCAGATTATTGGATAGGTCGTAACGGTCTCCGCGTTCACCTGACCTTAAGAAGTTTATTATTGAGTGTAAGTCCAGTAACAAGGGGGAATCAATGAACAAATCCTAAATCCTTGCGATTTTTTTCTTGAGAGGTCACTTGAAGGAACTGGTATACGCGGAGGTCATAAGATAGGTCCGTTAGGACCTATCCAACAATCTGGAAATTAACACTGCTGAAGATTTGGAGCGGCGAGTCCACAGATTCGTCAAAATCACCAAGTCATGAACATCATTAAAGACAATTGGATTCGCAGACTAAGCGCGCGTATTTTAAATGACGGTCGCCACTTTGAGCAATTTCTCTAGTTTATAAATTGTCCAAATAAAATTTTCGTTTTTTTTAAATAAGTAATAGTTTACTTGCGGAAAGATAAAATTACAAAACAGTCAAGTTATAATGACACTGAAATGTTTTGACAGTTATGCTAACCTTTTGATTCGATTTTGCTGTTGCATCTGATTGGTTGACGCCTACGCGCCATCAAGTTCGAGCGCGAAATTTAAAAATATACAGTGGCTCTCAAACAAAAACAATAAATTGTGTTTCTCTGAAACCAGTAACTTTTGTATAATATTTAAAGATTACTATCGTCAATTAAAACATCTGTACAACTTTCAATAACACATTGTATGTCTAAAAGGCCTACACAAATATGAATTTAATATTTCTGCTATAAATCGACTAAATTGCAATGGAATCTTCGAGCATCTCGCAGTAGCTATTTCAACCCTAATTGGGCCTTCATCAGCAGAAGAAAATTCCACCGCAATTTCACAGACCGATTGTTATTACCGAAGAGAAATTGGCAATTAATAGTGAGTAACTCACAACGGTAAACCGTTTATTTAAAAAAATATATAGGTTTCCTATTTCTAATGTCAAAGCAATTTCTCGGTAGTCCTGAACGGGTTTAAAAAGATGTTAGTTCAGTTTCGTAATCCTTAATTGTCTACGTCATTTCCGTGAAAATTTATCATACGCGCCAAGCCATAAAGTCCAACAACAAAAGCAATAAATATAATTACAGGCACTCTTGGGAATTAAATCCATCGAATGTCCTTTCTTATAGTGTGGAAATATGTGAATGGTTGTAACTCATGCTTTTTTTTCCTCTTCGTTGAAAGTTATAGGCAAAAAGGAAAAATGTAAACAATTGATACCGGTTTGCGAACCTTCCTTTTAAGTTTCCATTAAAAAAAAAACAAAACGCACTTTCATTACGTTCGAACCTGGCAAGTTCGTTAACACCTTTCGATTTAAGTTATTACAGCAAGTGGTTATTTTGAAACGAAATTATAAATTATCTTAAATCTTCAAGGATTCAGCTCCGCTATTACAAGAATTTATAATGTAGTTAAATTCAATTTGTAATAAAAATTTGTTAAATTTATTGACGAGTATTGGTGATATTGTGAGTTCGTGAGCTCTGCTCACGACCACGAGGCGTTAGCGATCTAATTTCAGTGTGAAATTTATTGTATTTCTTATTGGGAAATAAGTACTTAAGCTAAAAATATACGTGGACCGAACCATCTGTTGGCGATGGTTAAAACGCATAAATAAAAGATAGCAAAAGAATAATTACAAAAAGATAACGCATTATTTCATAGAAGTTATTTCACCGTTACGTCCAAGTTATTTAATAGTTATCTGTTGCTATTAGTTAACGACTTGACGATGTTATTTCCATGTTTGCATTCTGGTTTGAAATTCTGTGGAAGCTTGGGTCTCTTGAGAACACGGCGGACTCTAGGTACCTTAAGGCTAACACATTTGTACTAATGCAACGTTACAGCGGGTATATGATTATTTTATTCGTTTTGTATTCGGGGAAAAAACTATTAAGTAATAATCATTTATTATTGCACTCCTTCATGCAACGTGCATTCTTTCCGTCACCGAAGAAGATAAGTTATACGACTGTAGCAATTTCCATAAGGCAAGGAAATTAACTGTTCATCATTTTTCTGCGCACGCTTTAGAATCGCAGTGTTTATTTAATGAAATTTATTAAATAATTTCAATTTTTGATTGTAATATAGTTGTTTTATTCTCAAAAGCCAATAAAATATCTTGAATAAATGAATAAATGCAGGTAATAATTCACAAAATCTTTTCCACGATTTACGACAAAGTGCAGATGTAAGAAATTCCTCGATTGTTCGTCAGAGAGAAGATACAAAAGCTGGTTTCGGATTTTATTTTTTTGCATCGCAGCTAAAAACAAAGCACAATCGACCTTGGTCTTTCAAGCTTTATTGCTTTTATTCGCCGAGAAGATTCGCCGTGTTCTGCATGAATCATTTCAGGAGCATATTGTTGTTAAACACGAATGCTTAGATCAATAACACGTAAAAGCAGTTTCATCATCAGCAAGTTCAAATATTTTTGATGTGTAACGTTAATTAATTGCGAGGAGGTTGCCTTCCGTTAATGAGTCTAAATGAATTTTTTATACCATGCCCGGAGTTCTTTTTTATATTTCAAATTCCACGTGTATTGTAACTAAGTTCTCCTTTTTTTATTCATTAATTTATTCATCATTATTTTTCTTAATTTAAATATATTTGATACTTTTGTATTATTTCGTGAAAACGTTTATTTTATATCAGATACATGCACTTATAAAAAATTAAATAGTAACGAACCGTTGAGGTTGACGAGTTAAAAAAATATTGATTGGAAGAAATAGATTTCTCGTCCTATATAAAAAATGCACTTTATCTTCAATTTTGTATCAATAACTTAAATTCCAAGTTCCATGTTCATCTCTAAAATTAAGTTATGATGTCAGTCTCCCTCTTTCCATTATGCTCGTTGATAAAGGGTGGTAAAAATGTTTAAACCGGGCTTTTATATCTCCAGGTATCATATGAGTAACGTATGCGCTTTTTTCTTCTTCTTCTTCTTGCAGATTGCCAAGAGCTGTTGAGTCACATGCTTCGTCACGAATGGAATTCGGGACTTGGAAATTACTGCACTTAACTATAGGGTTAAACCGCGTTATACGGCCAGACAATGGTACACTGTTAATCAATTCTAAGGAACCATTCCCGAAACTGCTAATTATATCGATCTAAATTGATAAACGGGCCTCGCTTGCGCTCTCCTCTATTTTTTTTAATTAAATCTTTTAATTGAACGCTTTAGAACGTCGTGCTTTTGTTATTTGATAGCCGTAAAATAAAATATTAACTTTTTACTTGCATTTCACTTCGTAAATTAAAAGCCGAAAATGTTTCGAATTATGCCCCGTACATGGGAACACTTTCGAGATGCGGACGCACATGTGGATTTTGTTAGAGGCTCGCTTGTAACTGCGTGCCGACACACAAGGCCCTTCTCAGAATTTCAAATTAACACAATGTTTCTTCGGCAGTGTTTAAGATATCTAATGACACTGCCAACGTTGAAATACAGATTATTGGTATCTGGTTGAATTCTTTTCGTTAGCAGTCATTAATGACGATCGACAACAATTATAAAATAAACATTAATTATGATTTAAATCAAGTGATTTTTTAAATTTAAATCATGATGTAAATCAAATTGTGTAAAAAAAACTGATAATCTAAATAAATCAAACTTCAATTTGGTTTATTGAAAAATTTAGAAAAACTTACCCCTTTTTTGAATTTCTAAAATCCTAAAAAACAAGAGCAGGGATTTTAGAAATTCAAAAAAGGGGTAAGTTTTTCTAAATTTTTCAATAAACTAAATTTTTTTAAGGTATAGAGTTCTGATGAGGCCCAATAAGACCGAAATACATGTATAAACTCTTTCCTAACACTTTCTATATTGCCAGTTACACAATTTTAATTAATTTTCATAATTTTCATCTGGCAAGAAAACTTGATTTTAGAAAAATTAACATTTACTCTTGTGATTTTTGTGTCTTGTAACGTGTTAATTTGGTTGTTAATATGTTGTATTTCTTCATTTGTTATGTCGACTGTTTCATGAATGAATCTTATTCTCATTGGTCTGCAATAACGAGGCGATGAAGGTGTTGGATTGTGCCAGACTACCATGTTTCCATTTCTACTAACTAACTGCAAAGGAACTAATGAAGATTGAAATATGTAAGCATCAGAATCAGAGCTATTTTCGAATTTTTGTTTATATTGCAACTTTCTGCATACGTAGTAGTTATTGAATATGCGTTTTGAGTGGGATAGCATTCCTCTTTTGCTTTTTGTAGAACACTATAACATATAGTGTAATTTTTTGTCTCTTATTTGTACAATTTCATATTGTTTTCTGGATAGACCAGCTTCCACAAAGATTGACAACGCTTGAGATGGTGTTAGTTGTGACCTTTCTTGCATATTGCTACTCGTATATGGTTTTCTGTATTTGACTGCCCGTCTAGGAGTTTGCGTAATATCCTTTACAAGTTTGGAACCTTCAACGTTTCCAGCTGCTCGAAGTTTCATTTTGAGTAGCGTAAAGCAGTTCTCGAGCTTCCACATGATCTCGTAAATCCTAATCCTGTGTTTTTCGTCTCTTACTGCAATCACTTAATTCAACAAACTGCTTTTTTGGCCGCCCAACTGGATCTTTCATAATAGGTATTTCAAGTGAACCTTGTAGCCAATTGTGATTATTCTTCAAGAAATCACTTTCTATTTTATGTGCAGCATGGCATCTGATCTTCAGTTCTGATTTAATAAATGATCATTTACGTTTGAAACCTTTCTGTTTTTCTTCTGCAAGGGTAGTTTTGTAAGTAAATATTTTTCCATAAAAGCTAATTTCTTTACGAAATTATTCTCGGAACATTTATTATCAACAAACGGTATGAAATTATTTATTTAAGATCGTATTCCGTAGTAAGGCGTAACTGTATACACGAACAATTAACGAGGGTGATTATATTTCGCTTGGCACATCGCACAAGAAGTTGTAAAACAAATACAAGGGTATCATAATATTCCCCACTTATTATATTATGCAAATAGTTCCCTCTTTTAAGAAAGTGTTTCATTTAGAAGAACAGAATTTTGGCCAGCTTTTTGCGGCAAAAATCCCACTATGAGTCGGTTAGACACATCATGTCTAGAGGGTGGTATATATCCATGCCGTAAAAGCGCAATAGCTTTTTTTACTTCTGGTTGCTCAACACATGTGAATATGCTATTTGTTGCATAAATAGCCCTAGTAATTTGTTTATCTATTTCCTCTTTACTAGATTTCGTTGTACGCACGACGAAAGAAGATAAAGATCCAGAACTAGAATTAGATGCCTTCCTTTTTTTAATTGATGAAGTAGAAGCTATGAGCAAATCCAAACTGTCCTCTTCTAATATGTTCGATTGTACATTTGCCCCTATTCCTGCAGAGGCATTTCCATTATCTGTTTTTGTTTTTTTTTCTATATTACTTGAAGCACATTTTTCTCAGTGGTTTTTATACGTTCCACAAGCCCTTGCATTTTTTACAAGTAGCTTACTTCCTCTTTTTCCAGAGGATTTACACGACTTTTCAATAAAATGTTGCCAAATAGAATATTTTTTCTACCACTTCTATGAAAAGACATATCAATATACACTGTTATGAAGTACTACACACTTTATTACTCGTTATCGTTACGCAGCGCACGTTTGCAATGTAGACTAGAAAATAGCGACAACTCGCGTCATACCCGCATTATAAAGACATCCGAATTTTCAAGTTCTGACAGGAATTTCTTTTGTTTATATGAAAGTGCTAGGTGGTGTAACCTTATTTCCTGCTACGTTACACATAGTTATTTCATTTGCATGTTTGAACAAGACGTATCTTAGTCGTTATTGTTATTTTCAATTATTCGTTATTGTTAATGTCAATTATTGCATTTTCTATGTAAAAAGGTAATTAAAATTTTAAAAAAATCAATAAAAATAAAAAAAATCGTGATTGTTTTTTTGTTTTTTTAAAAAATCATGATTTTTATCAACCCTGCTATCAAATATTCCCATAATAATTAAATGTTGTTTATTATTGATGATGGTACAGAATTATCAACTTCTAGTTAAGTAGGAGTAAAAAAATGAGCACAATCAACAGGTACAGTCGCCGGCACTAAAAACGATTCGAAAAGCCATAAACACGTTCGAAAATGAACTCTCTTTACTACCCGCTTACGGTGGTGGTCTTGGTACAGCTTTTTAATGTTCTATTTCTTACGTTCTTTTACAATCCTTCTTTTTGTCAAAGATTTCTACTTTTTTTGTTGTTGCTTTATTTCGAAGTTAAATTTTTAAATAAATTAATTTTTTGTGATCTGTTCTGTTTCGTTTTTCTATAATTGTTCTCTTTTTGCCGATGTTTTTTTGTTCCATTTTTCCTTGCTTTTATTTTATTGCTACGTATTTAATTACGAGATCTTTTACAAGTTTGGCAAGTTGTGTCTATTTTATTTTTGTAAATAAATTGAAAATATTAATATAAATTCACAAAAAGGAAATGGAATTTTTTTACCTAAAGTTAAATATTACCATCGATTGCATGAATTTTATTTGTTTTTTATTTATTCATTTGTTTTCCTTTCTACATTCTTTTTACGTTTTTGTGTCTTTTGTGTCCTCTTTCCTTTATTACAGTTTTGTGACACGTCAAAAGTTTTTTCCTTCTAATTTATATCCTAAAAATTTTCCGGAGAATAATTTACAAATACGTTTCAAGTTTGAATAAAAGAATGAATTAATTAGTATCATTACTGTCATTACACAATAAACATAATGGCCAATACTTATCAAATTAGTTTGCAGTCGCCGTTTTGAAACACTTAAATTAATGAAAAAATATGCGGGTACCGCTTCATGTATGCACTTATAATAATTATTGCACTCTTAAATTACTGGTAAGTGTTAATTAGTTTAAATGACTTTAATTATATGTTTCATTATAAAATATTGTGCACGCCACGTTTAAGTCATTGCTCTATGTTATTTAGATAAATTCAGGAGTTCAAAGTTTACTTCTGAAATTTCTTGGATCTTAAAATTCATGTAATAATTTACACTAATGAAAATTTGTAACAATTATTTACAGCTTAAAAAGTCATAGGTCAACTCCATCTTGGAATATCAACAAATCCCAATTACAATATTCGAAACCCTCTCAGTACCAGTTACCCCACCGGGGTAATAAATAATAATTAACTTCAAAAAATTGATTTGAATTAATTGAAACATCGAATATTTTGTATACAAACATAATTGTCAGGGATACAAAAGGATTTGTGCCGTTTTACAAACACCCTGTTTAAATGCTGTTCGTTTAGTTAGTTAATTTACAACCCGTGTAAAACATTTTACGAGAAATAAATTCAGACATTAAACAAACATGCCCGGCATGCCACTCGTTAAACATAATCATCTTTTTAATGTCCAATTAACGACAATTATATTTTCTCGGATTTTTTACTTCCTTCAGTAGCAGGTAGGCATGAATTAAGTGACAGGAACAGTTTTCTAGCGACATGTACCTCGTAAATTAAAAATGAACATACAAATTTAAACCCATTTAATTTTAACATAAATAAAATTTTTCAGTTGGCTACTATAATTTGGCAAGGAGGGGGAGAGGAATATTCACGTGATACGTCGGCATAATTTGCGATCTTTACGATTGTGGGATTAGCATGACAACTGCTCACGAAATAAATATGTAAATATACATTTTTCGAAGAACTTGCGACCTTCGCCAATCAAATTACTTACCGGCGAGAATACTACACTGATTATATTACATTTATAAATAAATAATGCAAGTAAACGTCCGAAATAAATCGGTGACGCAAAATAAGAAGTCTTGGGCCGTGTTGATGATGAGTTTTGCTCACAACATGTTTACATTATTTTTTTTTGTTAAGTCGTTAATTCCAAAAAATATTAGCTTCAGTCTATAATTATTTTAATGACCAAACACATTATGGTATTTTTCGTAAATAACAATTTCGGCAATTTTTTCAAAGCATCAAATTTACATAATATGCGAATTTATCATGGATTCTAAAATTGATGGCAAGTGAAACTGTTTTTTCTCTTCCCCCTTCTTCCCTCTTTATCATAAACTGAATGGTTCTCACCCTGTGAGATTAAATGATAACTTTTCGCGTTAAGGAATTAAGAAGGATAGTTGGGAAAAAGTTTCGAAAGTAACTAAGCGACAATTATAAAGGATGATTCAAGGGAAAGAAATACAAGAAGAAAGAAGAAGAAAAAGGTAACCCTTAGAGTGGGTATTGTACGAGGCAGCTGCTTACAACAGTATTCATTCTAAGGAGTCTCTTATTTAAAGAAGCCTCAAGGAAGTATGGACAAAAGAGTTGGGAAAATAATTTATAAGAAGGCGAACACACAGACTGTGATGAATTCCTTGGAGTTCAAAATATATGCACAAGGAGATCGTAAAAAAAGACTAAGGACGTAAATAATAAATAAATTGGAAGACGAACAGGTGTCGTTTAGGTCAAATAGGGGAAAAAGCAAGAGGATAGTCTGAGCCCGGTATTATTCATACGTAAGGGATAGAATGATAAAGAATGCAAAAGAAAAAACAGAAAAATAATTAGAACTTTAATTCCTACAACAATTAAAAGCCTGTACGATATTGTATATACTATGGCTGGAAGAAATATGCAAGAAGTGGTTGACGTCCAGACAAAGGAAATAGAAAAGTTAAAGATGGAAACTAAAATAAAGAAAATCAAAGTGTTATTAATAACACAGTAAATGAAAACCAAGCAATAACCTACAGGAGGAGATACTAAAAATAGTTTGGATACAGAAATTGCTAAAAGAAGACAAAAGACAATTTTAGGAAAAAAAAGATGATTGATTTTGAAAAATTCGTCTAAAAGAAGCTTCGAGTCCCTATAAATTGTACGTTAAGTTTCCAAATCTGTTTATATTAATCGGTCACCACAATAACAAAGGTTGACTGAAGTTGACTAGTTCACATGAACAAATTCCATTATCAAAATTAAGTCGAGTCCGCAAACGTGGCCATTTCTAAACTATAAGATCTCATGGATAACCTTTTGGTTTTGGTAAACGTGATTGAGATGACGATAAAGAGTAGAGTTCAAAATGCAATAGTATTTATTGTACTAATATGAACCTTGTGTACCTCTGAAGAAAAACCCACTCGAAATAGCGGAAATTAAGTCTTCAAGGAGTATTCCAGGAAAGACAGAATAAAAATGAGGAGATAAGGAAAACAACCCAACAAGAATCACTAACATTTAAGTTACAGACGCCAAATTCGAGTTGACGCTCGGAGTTTTCCTTTATCTTAATTTTACATGCACTGAAACGTATTCGCTCTCTCACACTTCTGCTCAGAGTGTGTCCCGAGAGTCATCTGAAACATGGCTGGAATAGGCAACTAAACTGATTCGATCACATAATGAGAAAAGAAAAAAAAATAGAAACTGACAAGAAGACGAAAAGGAAAAGATGGAAGACCTAAGAAGACTTGGTGAAAAAGAATAGAGGAGGTGGAAAATATGCCAGGTAAAAGCTGATGCTTATCGCAGAACCGGGATGAATGGAAGAAGTTATATTCACCAATTACAAACTCCAATCCGATTTCAATGATTTCAATCTGCGGTGAAGGTTGAGATCATCTTAAAAATAAGAACGAAATTAATATTGTCATTAAAAAAGATGTTAAGAAAAGACAATAGTGTTTGTAAATCTCATGATAAAAAAGTGACGAAATTCAAAACCAAAACAAGATACTATGAAGCCCAGAATTCTATACATGGATATAGGAACGGAAGCCTTTAGAAATATTCGGGCTGATTTGTGATGGAAACTGGGGAACAAAGCTATGCCTGAGAAAATGATTTTCTTGTAAAAAATCAATCTCGAGCAGAAGGAGTTTTCAAAGATGCAAGTTTAAGACAATGTATTGGAGATTAAAAAGAGAAAATCGTGTGATCTCTAGTTTTAGAAAAGCGGGCATGCCAGAACAAATATAAACAAAAGGATACGACAACGTCGCAAGTTTCCTCTTCTAGAGGCAACTATCTACATGAATTTTATGCCTTTTATTTGTTTATTCCTGCTTTGAGGTCAAATTTGACCACTGGCGGGTTACGAAGTATGCAGATTATCTTGGGCTTTCTCTTTCTGTCTTTAGACTTACTTGCACATAATGAGGCCCTGCGAATTGAAGTTGGAGGCTTCATTTTGTTATCTCAGACTGCGAGTAATCTCAAATAACATCCTTAGGGAGCTGTTGTGGTATCCTCTTATCCTGGTCGGAAGTTTTACACGATTCTTCACCCTACATTTTCTACTCTCAGTTATTGTTTCAGCAGGAAGAGAAAATAAGGGAAATCAGGGCGAAGAAGGAGAAGACGAAACGATTCTGGTCAGATGAAATCCGAAGAGTCGGTAGAAGGTCTTGTGGTATAAGTTCTTTCTTATCCTGCTGGTCAGAAATAACCAACAACTTCCCTATTATATTTGATTACGCTTGGTACTGTAGAATATGAGAGTCTTTCGAGCGCTAAAGCCCTCATTCGTTAATGTAATCACTTAAATACACTCGTTTTCGTATGACTTAGAAAAAAATGTTGAAGGACCGAATTGGGCTTGGTAAGGAATATGAAGCTTGATTAATCGACATTTTTACATGTAAATTCTAAGAGAGCGATGGAATTTTAATACATTCGAATTTATACAACTTATATCTCCTCAACCAACTTACAGCTTGACTGAGTATGAAACATTCCGATTCGTTGGATCTACTCGTATTAACTCACATACGCCTACGATGCTCAAGAAATGAAGAGGACCATTAAAAAATTTCGAATGATCTAGCTTGGGGTATGCCCAAGTGTATCACGAGACAACCCAGCGAACTATCAAATCATTGATCTAGTCATCTAGTGCATCAATAGATAATACAGTGAATCATCAAACCGTTGATCTAGTGTTTGACAAGATAATCATGTGATCTAGTACACCGAACCGGTGCAAGTGATTTAGTCTTTTACGAGATAGTCCAATGAACTGTCAAAACATTGATCCAGTGCATCACGAGAGAACCCAGTATCGATAAATTCGAGATAGTTCATTGCATAATCATACCTTTGAACTAGTGTATCACGAGATTGTCCAACCAATTGACTTAGTGTGCCATGATATAGTGATGAACTATTGAAGCGCGTTCGTAGGTAATTTCTATCACAAGTTATTTAAACTTTATTTAAATAAACAAATATAAAATTAATAAATATGAATTTGAATAATCAAAATAACACGTTTATGTGACATTTAAGAATGTGTTTCACTATTTGATCTAATCACAGAAAATCGCCTAGGATCTTGCAGCTTGATGGAAAAAGGATTCATGCCTGGTAGTAAAGTTCTGCTTAGTCATAATCGCCGGCAATCAAGAAGTAAATGACTGGACACTTAGTCGCGCTGTTGGTCTATTGGTTTTGAATGGCAGTGTCGCTGGAAGACGAATCAGATCTAGGAATTCTTTCAAGATTCTGACTTTTTTCCATCAACTGCCTGGCTTTGGTGAGGTATTGGAAATGTGGGTTGATAGTTGCTCGACAATTCTGCACAAGCAGTGTGTGGATGTTTGGTTGATGGCAATCTTTTTTATATTACTGCATGAATTCTCTATAAAATTTACTTTTTAATAATGTGCCAGTCATGGTAGATTCCCTATTTAAATGATGTTGTTTAGAGGAGTCGAAGTGACGAGGATGACGTACATACGATAGTTGGGTGTAGGATAAAAAAGTGTCCTCCTTGGATTAAAAATAGACGTCTGCACACGCTACAATATGGCAATAGTTACGTATTTGTAAAAATTTAACTTTTGAACCTTAAACGCGTTGCTTAATTTATGATTAAGTATCATTGTGTCTAGTTAGCTCGGCTATAAGTATAGAGCAGAATATGCCGTAGATGGACATACATGTTCCATACATTTCTAAAAGGATTAAACTATTTTCTTTTGCCTTTTCAATTCGAGAAGACAAATGAAATTAATATTTCGTCGGTGTCACACTCCTAGAGCCCTTTTTAGCTTAAACAAGCTAAACCCGAATAAAGCGACTACGTCCGCATAGTAACTTGCTCTTGCTCGCACATTAACATGCAATTCTCATGCGAATTGTTTGCGTACAACACGTATTTGCATTTAAGGGGGGAATCAGGTAGGTATTAAATTATTAATGGAAAAAAAAGTCTCCACCGTGACTGAGTAAGTATAATAATATCTTAACCAGATATTACAAATAAATAAAGAGTAGTTAAGCATAACCTAGATTGCCCTACATGGACGTGAGGTAACAAGAGATGCCAGACTGCGGAAGAACAGGCCAGGACAAATTGGTTTTGCGGTCCTGGATACGAGGTCAATACCACCGTGACCGTGGGGTCGAGAGGTCAGGGGCAGAATCGGCGCCAAGCCAACACTGGGGCAGCTAGTTTGCAATTCGAATCGCAGAATTTTCGACATTTTTGATTCGTCACATACGCCAATTAAAAAAAAATTGCTACCTCAAAATATTCCCGTAAGAATTTGTTTTAAGCTCCGTTATTTTCCTATCATAAAATTAATGATAAGTGATTCGATATAATCATTAATTGGCAGAGCATCGAAATTTTTCCTTTAATGGACGTTCTTTTTTTTGTTTTTATATGGACGTTAGTTATAGAACAGTACTTATTTTTTTTTAATCAAAAAAGAACCGAATACTTGGAATACTGCTTCCAAAAGCAAACGGTAGTTTGGCGGTGGCCAAAGGCATGTTGTACAACAGGTGTATTCGCATAAGACACGCACGATTTATAAATTAAGGTTAGACCAAAAGTATTTTATTTATATTTTGATCGCAATTTTTTTTTTCTTGTAGAGAACTACCAGAAATAAATACAAATTGCCTACGGATTTAGTAAAGCAAAGAGTGAATTTCAAAGCAACGTTTTTACTACTAACGAAAACATGAACGAAGAAATAAATTAAATAAACAATATCTTTTGATTTGGTTCCTAATATCTTCCAAAAATTTTTTACATCGTATTTCAAATATGTTAATTATTTATTTACCGAGCTTCCTGTCTTTATAATGTATACAGTCCAAGCAAATTAAAGTCCACGCAATTAATCAAAACTTCGTCAACTTCAGCCATAACGTTATTAAAGAATATATTCGATGACCTTCCTGTCGCGGATATTTTTAAATATGATTGATGAAGAAATGTCACCTAATGGACGCGAAATTAATTTACTATTTTAAGCACTTTCGTTATTTGCTCTGCCATAAGTAAAATTTGTTTGGGTAGTAATTTTTGTATAGTTAAGAACCATTCATTAGGTGGCTCTGAATGACGGTTCCACGTATTATAATACATAAATAAATCGTAAAGTGAAATATCCTGTTGCCCGCAGGCCTTTCATGTATGCATAACCTTGTTTTTTCCCGCAAATTTAAAAGTTCTTATCTCAAGCTTAGAAAACAATATCAATATTTAGACAACACTGTCAATAAAGGAAATAAAATATTAACTCAAGTAGGACCTTGTTAATATATTTGAGTTGTAAAACAATTGGTAGCAGAATATTGTGGATTACCAACTTCTGAAGAAGTGTGGAAGAGGTGTTTATACAGAAAAAAATGTTCTTCCTGTTATCTTAAGTCTATTACAAAATTAAAACTTCACGAAGTGTTAGGTCCCCATGTTTTATAGACACTTAGGCTATAAATATGCAGAGCACGTCCATTACCATTGAACATACATAGATACTAAATAAACATTGTCATGTGCAGATATATGAAATCATTTCGTAATAAGTCACATCACAAATAATTTTTTTTAACTGGAAAAACGTGCTTACCAAAGACCTTGAATGATGGTCTAAGCAATTTGATTTGGGCAATAGTTTTCGCAAATTCTGATCTGTTGAAGTTATGATTCAAATTAATGTGAAGACTGTGCAAAAAATTATGATTTCTTAAGTATAACAAGGAAAGATGCTAAATCCACAATGAGGTCAGTATGTAATGGGCAAAATTGAAAAACCATAATGTTAGTCATACTGGTCATTGACTGAGATTATAGAAATTCGGCGAGAACAAATAAACTAATTGAAAATTGAAATCTATTTTAGTATGAGCACCCTGACCCTGCCTCCAAAGTGTTTTTGAAAATAAGAAACTATGTATTTAGATATATTCCTGTTATGACAACAGTATGATGATGGTTAGTAGGAAAGCAAGAGTGCAGCTAAATATCGAGCTAAATGGAAAGAAAGTAGGACAACTTCAAATATCTGGGAGGAGGTAAATAATAAGCGAAACCACGAAACAAAAATAAATCCCAAAATCGAGAGTGTATCACAGCCACAGAAATAGTTTCTTGGCGAATAAGAAAGTCTCAACCAAATCTTAACTTTTGGTTGTGGAGGCTGGTTTTCTGGACGTGTTCGTGTATCATTTTATTCAACACAACTTGAACTTGAAAGAAATACAATAATTGAAATAAATGGGCGAACAATAAAAACTATATATTAAACAATCCTAGCCGGATAGTGTCTGGATTCTTGGAGAGCGATATATCTGATAATGGAATAATGATTTGCTTTCATTAAGGGCGGACTTCCACCATGTTGGCAGAGTATGGAATGCATGGGAACTCTTTAGGACGATTTTCGTCTCCTCTTGTATAACAGCTGGATTCGATGATACCGATGAATGTGTGGAGTGCGTGATTGTCTCGACAATGGCTGTACAGAAGGCTTGGTATGCTTCCGACAATGACTACACAGAAGGCTTTGGGTTGTCTGCACTGCGATAATGCCTGTTTGGGGCTTGATCGTATTCTTGAACCATGTCACAAACACAACGAGGGTGTCTTTATTATTAATAACAATAATACAAAGATATTAATATGTCAGAACATCTGGTGATTATGTAAACGGTGAGGCTGTCTCGTTCGGTGGCTGCTCATTCTTCGATGAAGAGGTTGTCCAACTTCTTTTGGTTCAGGGAATCTATTGTGTTCCCTCAAAGTCTCGTTTGCGCATCGTACTAGCTGCAACCGGGGGTCTGCTTGGTGGACTGAGCAGTTTAACCATGCGTAGAGATTATACCGACATTTAGACTGACTTTGGTTAGGAGTCTCCGACCTCTCGGCTGGCGTGGAGTTTCCGACCTTTCGGCTGGCGTGGAATTTCCGACCTTTCGGCTGGCAAGGACAGAATGGTTTTCTTGCTGCTTTGCACGAGTTTATATAGCTCCGGCAGCCATCTTGTAGAGCGGCTAAGTGTGGTGTGGAAGGGTATTAGAGCTTGGTGCGTGACGGTGGTATAGAGATGGATCGCAGGTGACGCTGTGATCGCTACGCATGGTCCACACCGAGACTGGAGCGGTTAGCGCTCTCGCTTTTATAACGCTTTTCGTAACTGGGGTGAAGTAACTCTGCTTGATTGGTCTAAATGTGTAATCCAATCACAGTTGGCCAGAGTTGTATCTTATTCGGGAGTTGTCTTAGCGTCCAAATTTGAGAATGTGATCCTATTTGCGGGCCAATCATGAACAAATGCAGTTTTCACATTAGCTGCGTTCGTTTTTCCGTTCCAGAAATGGAACAGCAAAAGGTGTGGATCACCGAATCACGTGATTAAAGTGCATGTGGGGTGTTCAGTAAAAAAAAAACAAATTACAGCAAAAAGACTGTAAAGCAGAATTTCTAATCATAAAAATGGATAATTTGAAAAAGAAACTGTTATCTGTAGTCACTTCTCTTGGTTTTGAAGCTTCTTTTTATAGAAAGTGACGATGAGGAAAAAGTGATGGTTAATTTTAATAACTTTTGAGAACGATTTATATACCTGGTGTGTTCCTCTTCTCTTCATGTACTACAGCTGGGTTCGATGATGCCAATTAATATGTGGAGTGTGAGTGACCTCTCGACAATGGCTGCACAGAAGGCTTGGTGTGCTTTCGACAATGACTGCACAGAAGGGTTTGGATTACCTGCATGGAAGGCTTGGCGAATGCTTCCGACAATGTCTGCACGGAACGCATTGTGGCTAGAGCGGTTAGCGCTCTCGCTTTTATAGGGCTTTTTCCTAACAGAGGTGAAGTAACTCTGATCCATTGGTCTAAATGTGTAATCGAATCACAGTTGGCTAGAGTTGTATCTTATTCGGAACTCGTTTTAGCTTCCAAATTTGAGAATGTGATCTTATTTGCGGGCCAATCATGAACGAATGCGGTTTCACATTAGCTGCGTTCGTTTTTCCCTTCCAAGAGTGGAGCGGCCAAAGGTGTGGCTCATCGAATCACGTGATTGAGGTGCATGTGGGGTGTTCAATACAAAAAAGAAGCAAATGAGAGCAAAGAGACCATAAAGCAGGGTTTCTAATCGTAGAAATGGATAACCTGAAAAAGAAACTGTTATCTTCTCTTGGTTTTGAAGCTTTGTTTTTTTCATAGAAACTGACGATGAGGAAAAAAATGATGGTTAATTTTAATAACTCTTCAAGACGATTAGTATACCTGGTGTGTTCCTCTTTTCTTCATATACTACAGCTGGGTTCGATGATGCTAATGAATATATGGAGTGTGAGTGACTTCTCGACAATGGCTGCGCAGAAAGTTTGGTGTGCTTCCGCACAGAAGGCTTTGGTTTGTCTGCACGGGAGGCTTGCGACAATGCCTGCACGGTCCACACTGAGGTTGGAGCGGTTAGCGTAACGGGGGTGAAGTAACTCTGCTTCATTGGTCTAAATGTGTAATCGAATCACAGAAGGCCAGAGTTGTATCTTATTCAGGAGTTGTCTTAGCGTCCAAATTTGAGAATGTGACCTCATTTGCGGGCCAACCATGAACGAATGCGGTTTCATATTAGTTGCGTTCGTTTTTCCGTTCCAGGAGTGGAGCAGCAAAAGGTGTGGATCATCGAATCACGTGATTGACGTGCATGTGGGATGTTCAATACAAAGAAAAGAATAAATTAGAGTAAACGAACGGAAAATTGATGATGTTTGGATGTCTTCAATTACTGACTGCATGGCAGCACTGATCACAGACAATAACTTTTGTTTTCAAAGCTCACCAGAGGTAAAATTCAGTGGATCACCTGATACATTAGAACTGCAGAAGTGAAGAATAGAGAGTAAAGTTATATGGTAATGACTTCCCGCCCAATTTACTCCTTATACCCCATCGTATAGGCGAGAGCAAAAAGAACATGCACCTTTTACACTTCTTACCATAAACGAACGCGCAAGTTCACACGCGTTTGGTGCACTATTTACACTCCTTTCAATAAAAGAATGGTTTGGGGTGACAAGAGTATCTGAAACGCAAAAACGAACACACCTTTTAATTCATCAAAGAGCGATGATGGTCATCATTGCTTTGTTACGTAAATGTCTACGTGCCACTTCGCCCATATTTGTCTATATGTCATTGCCTGACGTTATCTATTTGACATTTCTGTCATTCGTTGGTTGCTAAGCAACATGCGAGCTCCCACACTCGGTTTTAACGAAATCATTCAAAAGCAAGATGCAAAGCATGGAAATGAAGAGCGCTGGGAATCAAGAAGAAACTATATTAGAAGTGACAGCATCAGAGAACAACGAAAGGATAACGAGCGAGGATAAAGGAAGAGCATTTACGATGGTATGGACACCTTAGGCGAATGAACGAGGAGAGGCCAAGTTTGGTAAGCCAAAAGGCAGGAAAAAGTAGAGGAAGACCAAAAATTAGAAAGGTTAAGACAAGACAGAGAGCTCACGGCTTACGGTGGTTCAGGCATTAACCATGGATGAAATTTCTTTATAAGGAATGGAATTTATCGACCAAGTCGAGAATTATTATTGACTAGCACATTATTTATTTAACAATAAGAAACGAAACATAAGGAAATGAAAACATTGCGCATAAGTGCAACAGTAAAATACAAATGATGTTACAAAGCGGTAGGATTTTTGCTTTTGACATAACATGTGAGACTTACAAGCAACCGCAAATCAAATACACTAATAACACCTTTAACAAAGTTGCTATGAATGACAGTGTCTCGGATTTATGGCTCGCAATTTGAAGCGTAACGTAATAAATCAAATTCGTTATCCAGCTGGATACCTTTACTTCCCCGTAATTAGAATTCGAATGGAAAACTTTTTGAATTTACATTTTACAATTGAGAAAATTACAAGAGGGAGTATCTGAAAATTATTAAAGGATAAATTGTCCTTTTTTTACAAAAGGATTTCCTAGTGCTGTTGCTGTTCTTCTTGTCATTCTCTCGGAATAAGAAGTGAAATAAAAGTAGTTTTAAAGAAACCGCAAAAATGAATAAAATCTACCTTCTTTTCTTCTTGTTTTTAAGTGTATTTATATAGTTTAAGTTCGTTTTACATTTTATGCGTACATGCAACTGATAATAATATTTATTTTCAAATCACATTTAAACGAATCTCCATGTAATAAGATCAATAATAAATAGAGTAATTTGCAACATTCTTACTGAAGAATAACAACCATAATTATAAAGCGTACCAACAAATGAAAAGCAAAGTTGCTTCTCTGAACAGAATGAATGAAGATTTCGTTCTGTTCGATTAAGAAGAAAGGTAGTTAGTTTAGCTTATACGGCTCGTCCAACAAAGGCAATGCCTAGAACAATTCAATTTTCTTTGCCGTAACTTGCAACTGTCGTCTTAAGAATGCGGTAATTTTTTTTTCTATGTGTTAATCGACTATTGTTTGTTCAAATTCTTTCCCTTTCTTCATTTGGCGTGAAGTGTAAGTGCCGGCAACAAAGTGGGCGTCGGTTAGATTTGATATCAAGATCCACGTGCGCACGGTATTCACGATTAATTTGCAGATTAACACGATCAGATAAGCCAATCTGATCATGTTGATGTTAGATCTCTTGTTAATTTTAAGAGCACTTTAGAGATATATTCTATTATTGTAACGTTTTTAATAAAACTAGTCGGTTTTAATAAAAGAAAATTTAATAAACAAAAATATTAAACAAATAAACTTAAAACTACGTATAACTAATGTATATTCTTAAATCATTTATGTCCGAGCGATTCATTTATTTACACGTCGTGCGACGCTAAGCTTCGTTCGCGGTGAGTAGTGAGTAATTTCTCTTTCGACGGAGCGAGCTTTATAACCCTCCGTTGTCTTTCTGGAATCCTCTGGTTTAGGCTCAGAGCTTCTTCGAAGGTCCCTGTAACGTGTTTCACCCAATGCCGTAGAGGCGGTGACGTCACTCCACTAGTCTCGCAATTCCAATACACTGCCCCCTTTTTAGAAACGTTTCATCCCGGAACGTATTCCAAGTCATTTTTGATTGGTCGTAACGGAAATGATAAGTTGAACCCATTTTGCAACCTCTGGTCATGAAAAAGCAGCAGTCTACTATCTTGTTACTTTTGGCAAAGGTTCTTGGGCCGTAGCTGCAGACTAGAACTTCGATACCAGTTCCATCATAGATTACTTCTACCTACTCCAGATCACTCTCCAACTTAGCCCGTTCAAACCACAACCCAATTTTGGGATGGTTAGCTAACTTATTCACCTTGACTTCTCAGGTTCCATAACATTTTCCACATGGAGTGGTAATCAAGCTTTCCTTGGTGACCAAATAATATAAATTTCTTTGTCGTTCTTCCTGGGTGTCCTTAATCTTCAGCACCGCTTCTACCACTGGCTGCTGCCTTTGCGATTCCTCGATCTGGTCGTATTTAATCCTGAATACTTCGGCTATTCCTCCGGACATTCTTAGGTCAGCTGCCACGCATTGAGACAAATTATAGTCTGGTGATGTTTTGGTGGTGATATTTCAGTGGTTATTCCAAATTGTGGCTTGCGTCCCGTGGCGTAATGGGTCATGAAGTTCTCAAAACTTGATTCGGGTTTCTAAACTGAACGGATTATCTCTTCATTTTCTTCGCTAGCGTACGGCGCCATCCGGTTGGGTTTTCCATTTCGGATCTTCCTAATCCGATTGACGACATCATTGATTCACTTGACAACTTTGTAGGGTCCTTCCCAGGGGGTCTGCAGCTTTGGAGACAGACTTCCTTGTCGGTGGGGATTATGTAACCAAACAAGCTCCCTTGGTTGGTATCCTCCATTCTGGGCGTTGATGTCGTAGCGATCCTTCATTCGGTCGCTGGCGATTTAGATGTTATGGCACACTCTATCGTGGACGTCGTCCATCTTCTTACGGAAATCACCAATGTAGTCTTCATCTGCGAGACGATCACCAGGTTTAGTATTAAGTTCAGGTCGCACGGTAACCGAATCTCTCGCCCAAATATAACAGTTGCGGATGTTTTTCCTGTAGTTTCATGGACGGATGATCGGTAACCTGAAAGGAACAGATGTAAATGACTATTCCAATCTCTCTGATGGTCGGAGACAACCTTGAACAAGTATCAATTAAGAGTCCTGTTCATCCTTTCCACCATTACATTGTGGGTGTAGGTCAGTAGACCTTTTTTTTAATAGAGGTTTAGAGAATCTTCAAAAGGCACCTCCGGATGCATCAATCCCGGAGGCGTGTTGGATTCACCCCTGCATATCTACAAGGGCGCCTTTCCTTTTCCTCCTTTCCTCTTTCAGCAATCTTCGTAGGGGTACCGCCTCTCAGCATTTCTTCCCCTGCGCCTGTTGCCTCTTTCTACATCCCTGGTCTCCTCCTCCTCTTCTTCCTTCCTTTTCCTTCCTCTTCATCCTCTTGTTCCTCTTCTCCCTCTTCGTCCTCCTCATCTTCTTCTATCTCTTACTCCTCTTCATCCTCTTCCTCCTTCATCCTTTCTCCTCTTCCTCGTGTACTTGCTCTTATTGCACGTTTCTCTCATTCTTGCATTTTTTATACATTATCGACCTTAACATATTTGCCACGACCTTCCATGTCCGGCCGTCCCTTGCCATTAGCTCAGTCACATTTGCCTCCCGTATTTCGCACCCGGCTTCCGTTTCTGCACAGTAGACCTGATTTTCTTAATGCCAACTAAGGTTTTGAAACAAAGCAGACTCAAATTTTCTTCCATGGTCTGAATGCAATTCCACGGGTACACCAAATCGACTTATCCATCTCCTAACCAGTCTTTCTGCAACGGTCGTTGCCTCTTGATTTGATAGGGCGGTTCTTTCGATCCATTTGTTAAAGTAATCCATCGCCATCCCGTCGTCGATTTCTGGGAAAGGCCCGCCAATGTCTACGGCGATTCTTTCGAAAGGACTTCCGACGTTGTACTACTTCATCTGTGCTTATAGTGTCCATTACTAGCCGCACAGATTACACATTTTCTACATCAATCCCTTAAACCTTCACGCAGAATCGCTCGTGTATCTTCTCAATGGTTTTTTTTTCACGCCCAAATGCCCTCCATCGTAAAGTCCACTCAAAACTTCGAAAATGCTGTTCTTGAGAACCAATAACTGCATTTTTTGTTCCGTGCTCTAGTGATCCTCTAGTGTACGTTTCAGAGGGCCATTGTCCACTACTAGAGAGTTCCGCTGCGCCCAATAGGATTTTACGTTTGGCGCGTAAGATGATATCTCTTCCCAAATAGTACTCAAACAGTAATCAAACAATGACTTCGCCTGTTTTTGATCTGGTATGTTTTTCCAGTATATTTTCTCCCAGAACACCAGAAAAGAGCTCGGGATGGAAATCCCAAACTTGCCCAGCTGCTATTTTTAAAGAGACTAACGTCCTCGGCTGACCAAGCGAGATCTTGTGCATTGGAATGTCAACTTCTCCGCAATACCAATAGGAGTCGCTTTATACTTTGCCTATTTTATGGAGGCAGCTGGCGAATACTTCAAGTTCACTCATCGCCACGGGGCGATGAAGGGGTTAACTCCCTGCCCCGTCATTTCTTTAGATACTTAACGAATATTTTTATTCATCCCAGGATGCTTGCTATTTTTCTATAACAGTCCCTTGCGGTACTGAGGTATCGGTCGTAGTCCTCAGTAGTTATGCCTTTTCTTCTTAGCTCTTAACCTTATTGGGGGAATCGCTGCAATCGCGAGTATTACTTCGGTTGCCATCGTTCTATAGAACACGGTTGCTCGTATGGCCATTTTCCTGTTGATTAATTCCAGGAATCGCTCGTAGTGTTTGTATTTGAGGGCAGTTATCCATGCAGGGGCTGCGTACATTATCGTCGATGATACGACTCCGGCCAGTACTTTCCTTTTCTTACCCCCAGAACTTCCGACATCCGGCTTCAGCCTTGCTAGCGCCATTACGCTTGTTCTTTTCACGTTGGAAGTCTGTTCTGATTCTTTCCTTTTCCATTGCAGTATCACTTTCAAGTTTGGCTCATTTTCCTGATCTTGACCTAGCTCTTCTGATTGCCATAGCCCGTCTGCCACGGATGTCCTTGTAATCTGCGCTGGTTTTTTTTCCAAACGGCTACAGTACCTACAATCTTCTGAGCAAGGTTTTCTTGGCAAGGTATCAGCATTACGGTGGCTCACACTTAGCCTATGTTAGATTTCAAAGTCCTGGAGTCGCTCGATCCAATATGTCACTTGTCTTTCGGAGTTCTTGAATCGAAGGAGCCACTTCAACACCCCATGGTCCGTTCTTAGCAGGAAATATCTCCCATACAGTGCTCGAGCGACTTCACCATTGCCAGGAGTTCTCTTCAAGTGGTTTTGACAGCACTTTACCGAAATAACCAATCACCTTTGATTGTCCATCTTGAATTTGATAGAGCACTCCGCCAATACCAATATTGCTAGCATCTGTATCCAGGACAAACTATCCTTGTGGAAGGGGGTAGCTCCAAGCCGGAGTACTTATCGGATATTGTTTGAGTTGCCGGAAAGCAATCTGGCATACTTGATCCTATTCAAATGGCCGTTCTTCTTTTGTAAGTTTCGTTAGTGGTTTCACTTTTATTCTCGACGTTTCGGCTGGTTCTTCCACAGTTCGTTCCTCATTATTTTCCTGTATTTCTTCTAGTGATTGACCTTCGAACACGCGCAATCCTACTATGATTTGTTCTAGACTTTTTATTTTGTTCTGCTGGAAGAATATTTTTTCCACATTTTTTGCATTCTTCGTTTTTACTTCAAGCCCTCTCGATTTCTCTAGATATTCGTCCTTCAGATTTCCAGTTTGTTCTAGAAATTTCTCGTCCAATATTTGTTTATTTGTTTCATTTATTTACACACCGTGCGGCGTTAAGCTTCGTTCGCAGTGAGGGGTGATTAACTTCACTTTCGAGAGGGCGAGGTTTATATCTCTTCGTAGTCTTTCTGGAATCCTCTGATTTAGGCTTAGACGTTCAGGGGTCTCTTCGAAGGTGTCTGTAACGCGTCCCACCCAACGCTGTGGAGGCGGTGACGTCATTCCGTCTCGCCAGTCTCGCGATTCCGTTACAGTATTTTGCATTTATAAAGAAAACAATTGCATCAAAAATTTGGTGTTCCTGCACGTAATCACATAAAAAGAAATTCGCAGAAAACACTTGAATAATTTAAAAACTGAAGCAGTTATGTTTTTGTTATCTGTGACACACTTTCTTTTATGTTTCTTATTATAGTAAGTGCACGGGTCACAAGATCTATTGTTAATCAAAATCTGCTTGTAGTTTACATTTTATAATAGCGCTGGAACACATTGAGTTTTAAAAATGGTAAATTAATTGTAGCCAAGGTTCGTAAATCCCGTTAAAATTAGTTGTAGCACAGGCAGTCGTTTTACTACGTAAGTAAAAGACCCAAACGTGTTTATGTAAATGATCGCTGCGTGAAATAATATTCGTACAAATTTCGGTATTCCTAATAATTCTCGAAAGGTTGATTAATATATTCAAAGATGCATTCCGGCGGTTTTATTGTTCACATTAAAATCTGCATAGTTGCATAATAATTATAGAAAGCTATTTAATTTTTCCAATTCTATGAAAATTAATGTGTAAACGTTCATGAAATTACAACACCTAAGGTTTTGTAAATCGGTAATGTTGTAGGAAAATTAATCAAAATCGGCACTCGTCGTGAATATTTAATGTTCATTACGAAAATCTTATTCGTTTGATAATTTATTTTCATTACCTAAAAATTTCACATACAAGTTTTATATGTGTAAATACTTACGTAAGAATGGAGAATGTAAAATTATTTTCTCTGTTTTTCGCTTTATTTTTAACTTCCTCTCACAAAATCCTACTTTGTTGTCTACGTCTTTAAATGGTCATATTTTGAGAAGTTAAGTACATAATATTTTATAGCATTTTTAATACTTCCTTAACGTCGCTTTTTTATGGAATGAAAATTGTATATAATCTTTGACAATACGGCCGCGTTAATCCATAAAGAAAATACACAATAATTTATACTATTAATAAACTTCAAATCCTCCCATAAGCGGGGAACTTATTTTTCGTAATTTTTCAGTTTTTATTTCCATTGTACTCGGCGTTATTTATTCTTAAATTATTCATAGGCGAGCGAGCGCAAGTCTCCCAAAATCCAGTCGAGGAATCGTATCCCCCAACCCCCTGGACACGCAGGAATGCTACTTGAATATTTTGACTACTCAACGGGGGGTTTTAAACTTAATCATTCGTTCTAATACTCGTTTCTTTTTGTACATCATTCCTCGTTATAAAACATAATCTACGAATACAATGGAAACCCATCTTCGTAGTTGTTTCTCTTTTTATTGTCTAAAATGAAACAAAATCGAAGACATTCAAAGATATTTTAATTGGCCCATTATTGTTTCTAAATACTTAAAGGATAGAACCCCCCCCCCTCGCATTGCCTTTATTTATAAAAAAATAATAATAAAGAAACCGCATTGTTTTCAATTTATTTTAATTGACGATTGATTTTAAAAATCGCCCCGTCCAACTGATCTTGAACGGTAATTCGCAGGTCAAAATGGCATTTCAAATGAAAATCAGTAACCGTAACGTTTTAGAAGTATGAAACGGGTATTGTGTATTATTTCTCGTGTCGGAAGCGTTTCGCAGTGAATAAAATTAATAAATAAACCGTCATGAAACGAATGAATCATTGCTGATAGAATCTGTGCGGTTTTCTAAATGTGGAAATCATTTATCTCGCTACAACGGCGTGTAATTTTTAATTAAAACGTTGAATCTGAATAGTTTCGAAGGATATTGAAGGTCAATCGAAAATTTCTGGCGCGCACATCGATTATTTATCATCGCCATAATCAGGCAAACTTGTTTTTTTCAAATCTTCCTCGAACCTTGGCACAATAGTCGGGGAGTTATTAGTATCTTCCGTTAAGTTTTTTTTTTGATACTATTTAATAAGCAATTAAGGTTGTGAGTAATTTTCTAGTGCTGACAGATTGTAAAAAAGTGGGTAACGCGAAGACCCGATTTCTAAATAATGGTTATTTCGGTTGACCTTTTGACGTATTAAGTATTATGACTTCTATCGCCTATGAACAGATCTGTAGAGAGTTTTTTTTTTAATAAGTGCACAAATTTGAGCCACATTATCTTGAGTGCCCACAGAACACGGAAAAATACGAAAAAAGTCTTTGTATTATAAGCAACAAAGAAACTTACGAACCTGGCACATTCACCGAATATTATTTGTGGAGATAATCACTATATCATACTCTCAAAGGAGCGTCCATCATTGTGACTTAAAAATGTTATGACAAGTGTTCGAAATGACGTCCATCATTAGCGAGACACAAGCGAGCACGGCAAAGAAGTGATTCTTGTGTTCGCATTAGCACGTGGTTTCTCAACCACAGTTTAACTTTAATTTTGAGTTTATTCCCATAGGAATGATTGTTTTTATAATTATTTTTATAAACTGCAATTGAGAAACCGGGGGCCTTAATGTGTGGAATGGATACACTATTGCTTCATGTGGCCCCATAAAAAATCATGAGGATTTAAATCAGGAGATTGAGCAGACCACCACATGGGTCCGTTTCGGCTCATCCATTTTCCTGGAAAATGTTCGTCGAGTCTTGAAGTCCTAAGTATGAATAATAATAATTGCCCGCGTAGTTTAGATCAACCGATTATCTCAACCACTTTCCAAATACTAAATTGTTGTTAGTAACTAATACAAAAACAATAAAATAAATTTAAAAACATCGGTAATACAATTTATTGCGACATCAAAACAATTCATGCCGATTCATGCAGTCATAAAAAAAATTATTGCAGTGCGTTTCTTTTATTCCAATAGTCGTTTTACCAATACGACCATCGTAATAAAATTCTTGTCCGATTTTCAATTCGCTTCCGGAAAATTTAAGATCACATTCCACACGTCAAGATCATTTATTAAAAAAAAAATACCCTGTATAATAATAACTCTTCGAATCGTTTACAACAAAGCAGTTTATTTAAATTTATTCCCACTTAAGAAGCCTTTTCAAAAATTAAAAGTTTTCCAATTGAGTTAACATTTCTAACTGAAGGAGTGAGGAGAGAATAAATGAGAATTATTTGAAAATATAAATCTACCTGTAAATGTGAATAAAACTCGAAGGGATGAAAATGAAAAATGATGTATCAAAGCTGCGCCACCTATGAAACTCCCATTAAACCGCCGTTACAGGAAAATGTGTAAATTTTCGTTCGCCATTTCAATTCCAAAAAAATCTGATTTCGTTTAACGCTAGATTTTGAGCATGATGAACATTTTTTCTTACTAGCGCTGACTATTGAGTTTTTAAGTATACAGTGCCATCTATCAAAATCTGCGTGAACTGATCGGAAACAAAACAAAAAAATTCGAAGAAATGTCGAAAAAAAGATGAATATCAACTTTTAGTGCGTCGAGTAAAATGTCTTTTATTTCTTGTTTGATAGGTCGTAGAGGAGGTAGAGGCCAATTAGGCCACCTAGGATGGCCCCAGATAAACCTCCAAAACTCGAAGAGCGCTTCCGTAATTGAAAAGGTAAAATAATAATAATTGACGATGTTTCAGAGCAGCGCCATCTATGAAGCCTCAATTTAAACTACTGTTGCAAGGAAACTGTGTGAATTTCCCTCCACCATTTCGTATCCAAAAAAAATAGAAACAAAATTTCTTTAAGCATTTTGAGTATGAGGACCGCCGCTTGTTATGGCCTCATTTATTCGTTAGTAGCCTCATTTATTGATCTTTTGCATATGAAGAACCACCTATCGAGTTCTGGATGAATTGTATAAATCTAATTGAAAAACAAAATTAACTACGCCGAAAAGTTAATGATGAAACTTGACGAAGTTTAAAGCAGCGCCATCTGCTACAAAAAAATATAATATAATTCCAACATAATTTTATTTTAAAATCAGTTTTAAGCATTAAAAATGCTTCTAGTTATGGCATTGTTCTTTTTTTTTATTAGCGGCATCTATTAAGCTTTTGCATATACAGGGCCGCCTATTAGGAACATGTGTAAATTGCCCTCCGCCATTTCGGTTCCAAAAATAGAAGTAAATTCAAAACCACGCCGAAAAGTTCTCAAATAATGAAAATTGACAATGTTTCAGAGCAACGCCATCTGTAAACCAAATTTACACCACTATTACAAGAAAAATGTATAAACAAAGTTCAAACTTGGTCGACCTCTGCAATTTTTTTTCAAGTCCTAAACGTAGAAGCTGATTTGCACATGATTTCATTTAAAAATAGCTCCTGAACATGAAGAACTTACTTGCTGCTTTTCATGGCATTGTATATTTTTTTACTAGCGCCATCTATTGAGTTTCTTGGCACATGCAATGCGATCTATCAAATTATGTGTTATTTTTTTATTGGTGCCATCTATTGAGTGTACCGAATTGAATCTCTAGATTAAACGAACACTTCCGTAATCAGAAATAAGAATTACACTATGTGGAAAGACAAAAAATAAAAATTTACGGCGCTTTAAAGCAGTGCCATCTATAAAACTATAGTTAAACCATTGTTACGAAGAAAATGTATAAATTTGTCACCGCCATTTCAGTTTCAAGAAAGAAAAGCTAATTCGACCATAAGTAGATCCTCACCATGAAGAATTAACTTGCTGTTTTTATGGCATTGTTTCTTTTTTGATACTATCGCCATCTATTGAGCTTTTTGGCATATACAGTGCCTTCTGCCAAATTATGCGAGTGAGCACTTCTCTAATTGAAAGCAGACCCAAAAAGACTACGCCGAAAAGTTGAAATGATGAAAATTGACGATGTTTCAAAGCAACGCCACCTATGAAGCCATTTAAACCACTGTTACAAGAAAAGTGTATAAATAAAAGCCAAACTTGGTCAACCTCTGCAAAAAAAAAAAACGTAGAAGCTAATTCGAACATGATTTCATTTAAAAATAGATCCTGGCATGAAGAACTAATTTGCTCCTTTTCATGGCACTGTTTATTTTGTTACTAGCGCCATCTATTGAGTTTTTTGACTCATACAGTGCATGTATCAAATTATGTTTTGTGTTCTTTTATGGGTGCCATCTGTTGAGCTTTTGCGTATACATATGGGGATGCTGTGTGAACCGAATTGAGTCTCTGGAATTAGACGAACACTTCCATAATCGGAAGTAAAAATAGGACTGTGGGGAAAGACAAAAAATAATAAAAATTTACGGCGCTTTAAAGCAGCGCCATCTATGAAACTTCACTTGAACCACTGTTACAAGGAAAATGTATAAATTTGTCGCCGCCATTTCAGTTTCAAAGAAGAAAAGCTAATTTGAATATAAATTCGTTTAAAAATAGATCCTCACCATGAAGAACTGACTTGTTTCTTTTATGACAGTGTCTTTTTTTCATACTATCGCCATCTATTGAGCTTTTTGGCATATGTAGTGTCATCAATCAAATTATGCGAGTGGACACTTGTATAATTGAAAACAGAACTAAAGAGACTACGCCGAAACGTTTAAATAATGAAAATCGACGACGTTTCAAAGCAATGCCGTCTATGAAGCCAATTTAAACCACTGTTACAAGGAAAATGTATAAATTTCTCTCCGCCATTTCAGTTTCAAAAAAGAAAACCTAATTCGAACATGATTTCATTTAAAAATAGATCCTGGCTGCTGCTTTTCATTGTATTGCTTATTTTTCTTACTAGCGTCATCTATTGAGTTTTTTGACACATACAGTGCAATCTATCAAATTATGCTTTGTTTTTTTATTGGCGCCATCTATTGAGCTTTGTGCATACAGGACCGCTCATGGGGATGCTGTATGAACCGAACTTAATCTCTAGAATTAGACAAACACTTTTCATAATCGGAAACAAAAATAACCTGCACGGAAAAACCAAAAATAAAGAAAATTTAAGGCGCTTTAAAGCAGCGCCATCTGTGAAACATCAATTAAACCACCGTTACAAGGAAAATGTACAAATTTCTCTCCGCCATTCCAATTTCAAAAAAGAAAAGCCAATTCGAACCTAATTTCATTTAAAAATAGATCGTGACCATGAAGAACTAACTTGCTGCTTTAATGGCATCGTTTTTTTTCATACTACCGCCATCTATTTTTTTTTTTTTGGCAGATATAGTGCCATCTATCAAATTATGCGTGAACTGATATAATAATCCAGAACTCGGAAGTATGTACTTCTGTAATTGAAAACAAAATTAAAAAGTCGAAATAATGAAAATTTGCGGTGCTTCAAAGCAACGCCATCTATAAAGTATTAATTAAACTACTGGTACGGAAAAAATATTTCAGGAAAAAAACATAAAAAACTTATCTACTGCTTTTTATGGCATTGTATTTTTCTTATTAGCGCCGTCTATTGAGATTTTCGGCATACGCAGCGCCATCTATCAAATTATGCATGAACTGCGATAAATCTCAATAAACTCAAAGTGTGCACTTACAATAATTGAAAACAAAATTAAAAAGGCTACGACGAAAAGGTGAAATAACGGCGATGTTTCAAAGCAGCGCCATCTATGAAGTATCAATTAAACCACTGTTACAACAAAAATGTGTTGGTTCCAAAAAAAATACATAGCAGCTAATTCGAATATAATTTCGTTCAAAAATAGATTTTGAAGACGACGAAGAACTTATTAGCTGCTTTTTTGTCGTTGTTTCGTCTCTTTCTGGCGCCATCCATTTCTAGGTTGTACATATCCAGAACCATCTATGAAATTTTTCGTAAACTCGTGAACTCCAGAACTAGGAAATTCATTTATATAATTGAAAATTAAAAGTTAAATAAGCGAAAAGCATGTAAATGAAAAATGACGACCATATTTTCAAGAAAAATGTGAAAATTTTCCCTTTTCATACTTTTAGTTAACATTTCGGCGAATCTCGTGTGTTTTAACACATATAGGGGAGAGGAACATGGGGTACATTTCAACAACTTTAATTTCTCTGTAATAGTAGTCGATATTACACAGAAATTAAAGTTGTTCAAATGTACTCCCAGGTCCAAATATACCTCCCTCTTCTCTACTCACTTTATTTGCATATTTAGATTTACTTAAGTGTTACATGTGTGCAAGTTATGTAATTAGAATTTTTTTTCGTTTTCAACTCTGCCTTGCAATTTTATACAGACACTTCTTGATACGTAGTATAATCAAATGATTACATAAGTTTATACGCTAACAAAGGAGAAGTTATTTTAAAAAATGACCTTCGGCAATTGCAGATAATAGTTGCAATGGTTTACTAATAATAAAACTAGGAATTAGGAAGCAAAGTTTCATAACTAAACTAATATTTACTTAATCACACACGAACGTATGATTTTCGCATAAAAATGTGCTAAAAGCTGTTGTGTGTGCGCGCAAAATGTCCTCAAACACCGAAACTAATTGAAATAGAGTCTTTAACGAAATGTATACAAAACAAATATTTGCGGAATATTTTCGACTATTACATTATCATAATATATAAATAAATAAAGACATTAAGCATCGGGCGGGAATAAATTATTCTATAATTTGACCGATGTTTTAAGCGATTAATTTCATCAGTCAGTTATGTCATATAATATCCTGAGTGAGTTAGATTTCTTTTTTTTTTTTTTTAGTAATGTAGCAGCACTTAACATGAAATACTCACAAGGAAGCAGCGATAATAAAACGCATACTTATCAATACTTCCTCATTATCTTTAATAGAAGCGTGCCACCAAACGCTCATTTCCTTTTATAAGTTTATATGTTGCAAACTAGTTTAAGTCAATTAAAATATTTTTCATAGTATTAATTACTTAATCAACAAATGATGTACTAAACGTTTCTGGAAACTTCTTCCTCTGAGTTTATTATTACCCACAGCAAAGAGAAGATAAGGGGTATAGAATCGCACGCACTTTATTTTTGCCTTAAATATTTATGTTTCTAGATCTACGTGCTATAAGACCTCAGGTGTCTGGATGAGTAACCAAATTCCGAGTAAGATTCACTATCGCCTTGCGTTCCCAGCGTGCTGTTTGAGCAGTCAATGAATAAAATCAATTACGTCGGATAACAGGTTGTAAGGTGACCTAATAATTACTCACGAGCCAGAGGTCGTCGCTGAAGATGGGGGGTAAACATAGAGGTATAACTTATCTCGCAGATCCTGGTGAAGGTTTATGTCATGGCTATTTTTAAAATTCGATATTACTCATGGTATCCCTGAATGTTGACTGTTGTTGGCAAGGAACCTGCAATTTTTTTTTTAGAATTTGTCGGGTATTTTTGTTTATATGATACAATGGTGCATGACATAATGTTTAACTTGAATGCGAAGAAAGAGCTTTTCCATAAATAGCAAGTATTCATTATTGTCAGAAAGTTTGGTTGCAGTAAATAAACAATAAAAAACACACACATACCGGTAATTGACTGAAACTGAGATCATAGAAATTCAAGGAGAGTGCAAACCATTGTCCAGTTACATTTTATGCTTGCTGATGTTAAAACTGCTACTCACCCTCCCCAAAATAAAATGTTCTGCCTCGGTTAATCTTGAAATAAATCATATCACACAGTTGGGAAAACCAATAAATAAATCTTCCCATTTTGTTTATGACAACAATCCAAGGAAAGTTAATTTCGTACACGGAAAATCTGACTCTTGAAAGAAGAAGAATTTTGGCCAAATGAAACCTCTCTATGGTAGAAAATAAATTTGTTAGAACTCTTCTTGAAAGAGAAACTAAAAGAAATCTTACGTTGCAAGAAGAATAAGCCAAAGAAGACTTGGTCTGATGAAATATTTCCCTCCCTGGTGAAAATGATGACGATAAAGACTAGAGTTCATAATGCAATAGTATTCCCAAGTTTATTATCTTCATATGAATCTTGGGTACCTCTGCAAGAAAACAACTCGAAATAGCGGAAATGAAGTATTTAAGGAGTATTCCATGAAAGACAGAATGAAAAATGAGGAGATAAGGAAAACAATCCAACAATGAACAACAAAGTTACAGAGGCCAAATTCGAGTTGACGCTCGGAGTATACCTTTTTCATTCTCTTCATTCGCTCTCCCTCAAACTTCTGCCCCGAATCACCTCGAACATGGTCAAAATAGGCAACTAAACTGGTAAGTCACATAATGAGGATTGATCCTAACAGGTTAAAAAGAAAAAGGTTAGAAACAGGCAAGAGGACAAAAAGGACAAGATGGAAGACGAAAGAAGACATGGTGGAAGAGAATAGAAGAGACAGAAGATAAGACACGTAAAAGTTGATGGAATAAAATGGTTATCGCAGCAACCGGGATGAATGGAAGACATAGTTACATTCAACAATCACACTTCTGCTCAGAGCGTACCTCGAGTATCACCTCGAATATGGCCAAAATAGGAAATTAAACTGACAAGCCGAACAAGTTGAGAAGAAAAAGAATAGTGACTGGCAAGAAGACAAAAAGGAGAAGATGGAAGACTAAAGAAGACTTGGTGGAAGAGAATAGAAGAGACAGGAGATAAGACAAGTAAAAATTGATGGAATGAAAATGGTTATCGCAGAACCGAGAGGAATGGAAAACATAGCTACATTCAACAATCACAAACTGTCTCGCACTTCTCCTCAGAACGTGCCCCGTCATCTCGAACATGGCCAAAATAGGCAACTAAACTTGTAAAGTCACATAATGAGGATAGATCCTAACAGGTTGAGAAAGAAAAGATTAGAAACTGGTAATAAAACGAAAAGGAACAAATGGAAGACCAAAGAAAACTTAGTGGAAGAGAATAGAAGAGACAAGAGATGAGACAAGTAAAAGCCGATGGAATGAAAATGGTTATCGCCGAACCGGGTTGAATGGAAGACATAGCTACTTTCAACAATCACAAACTCTCCCGCACTTCTGCTCAGAGCGTGTCCCGAGTATCACCTCGAACATAGCCAGAATAGGAAATTAAACTGGTAAGGTCACATAATGAGAATGGATCCTAACAGGTTGAGAAGAAAAAGATTAGAACCTGACAAGGAGTCGAAAAGAAAAGATGAAAGACCAAAGAAGACTTGTTTGGTGGAAGAGAAGAGACAAGAGACAATCCAAGTAAAAACCGATGAAATCAAAACGGTTATCGCAGAACCTGGATGAATGGAGCTTACTTTACCTCAGCCACTATAATTATTGCTGTTCCCGAATTAAAATTTTTAAGGTTTTGAATTCTTTATGAAGGGTAATGATAATTTTATTTCAAAGGGAATAGGATCGAGTCTATATTCAACAATCACAAACTCCAATCCAATTCCTTAAAGGGCATAAGGATAATCGGAAGGAAGAAGAAATCTTTGATAAGTAAGCGTGATTTCAATCTACGGTGAAGACTGAGAGGAAAAACAAGAGTGGTTTTAAACCCCATGTTAAAAAATGACGAGATTCAAAACCAAAGCAAGATACTATGAAGTTCAGAATTCCACTTGTGGATAAAGGAAGCCTTTAGCCTGACTGATTTGTGATGGAAACTGGGAACAAAGCAAGAAAAATATGCCAGAGATAATGATGTACTAAAAAATCAAACTTAAGCAGAAGGAGTTTTCAAAGATGCAACTATTCAAAAAATGAATTGGAGATAAAAAGAAGAGAAAACCTTATGATCTCTAGATTTACGAAAGTGGGTCATCCAAAACCAATAGAAATAAAAGGGTATGACAACGTTGGGAGTTCTTGTTTTCTATATAGAGGCAACTGTCTACATGTATTTTGTGTCTTTTATTTGTTTTCTGTTCGTTCCTGCTGGTCAAATATGACCAATGGCAGGTAATGAAGGATGCAGATTATCTTGGGCTTTGTCTTTCTGTCTTTAGACTTACTTGTACATTGTGAGGGCCTGCAAATTGATTTTGGAGGCTTCGTTTTGTTACCTCAGATTGCGAGTAATCTCAAATAACGACCTTAGGGAACTGTTGTGGTTCTCTCTTACCCTGGTCGGAAGTTTTACACGATTCTTCCCCTTACATTTTCTACTCCTATATAGTGTAGCAGCTGGCAGAAAAAATAAGAGAAATCAGAGCAAAGAAGAAGACGAAACAATTCTGATCAGAAAAAATCTCTCTTTGGTAGAAAAGAAATTTGTAAGAATTCTTCCTGCGATTGCGTAACGAAATAGAAAATGGCGGAAACTCTGGTCTTGAATCTTGTCAAATTAACATAAATAGTGAAGCTACTGAATCAGACAATTGCAATGATATGGAAGTTGAAAGAGAAATAAACGAAATCAAAACAAAGGATTACAAGCACTGCAAGGAGAAGACAAGTCTTGGCCAGATGAAATCTTTCCCTCCCTGATGGAAATGGTTTAAGTGGTTTTGAAAGAATTGTGACAGAATATCTGGACACACTGTTCTAAGATGCCACCTTCCTGAGTTTGTCAAAAATTGGTAAATTAAGGAATTGAAGCTTGCATTGTAATTGTTGCCTGTTGATCTGTAAAAATCAAACAAAATAACTGGCGAGGCGATGCTCCTCCTTCATATTTCCTTGTGTCATTTGTGAATTAAGCTGTCGCGTTGTTAGGTCTTTGAAACCATTTTTAAAAAGAACAACAATTTCCTTGACAACCTTGGCCCGGAGCCTTTCCCAAGAGCCCGGTCGTTAGTCTTTGTAGTGAAGCTGGATTTCAGGTTAGGATCTCACCGCTCTCTTTTCGAAGGGATTGGTTGTCCCCTTATTGTATGGAATTAATATAAGTACTTACCCTTCGCATAGGAACTAGAAAGCTTCTTTAATGTTCCATGCCTTGACACATACCGACGCATATGCCCTCTGAAAAAGCCAGTGGGAATCTGACTGAAAGAATTGATGAATTATCATTTCGAAACATTACGGTTTCGATTCAATGACTTAGACTTAGAAACTGCCGTTAATTCAATCGAGATTGAATCTGTTAAAGATTCCTAAGGAGATCAGGAATATTGATATCCTCCGTAAAGGCCTTACTGTGGGCACAGCGTTTGTTAAATCATATGAGGATTTCCAAAAAAAAGGTTCTGTATACACTGCGGAGATGAATGCCATCCTTCGTGCGCTTGAGGATAGCCCTCCCAATATTCATTATTTGCACGGATTCATTAAGTTCAATCCAACCCATTTTCGTTCGTACCTTTGCGTCGAAAGGTTTTATTGAACCTTGAGTCAGTACACTCGAAAGTGCATATTTTGCCTGGATCTCTGGTCATATGCGCATACAGGGAAATGAGTTGGCCGATGCAGCTTCTCAACTGACGATACAAAATGCAATTAAACGGGAAGATGTGCTAGAAACAAGGTGATGAACCCTTTCTAATCAAGTAAACCATCCACAAAGCCTTGGTTCTCTTCTTCCCCTCTAAGAAGAAAAGAACAGGTTGCAATTATGCAACTTAGAATCGGACTTTTTTTTCAACAAAGAAATTGGCATTCAGATGAATATTTAACACCAAATTAGGTTGAACACTCTTTGTTACTAATATTTACATTATAACATTAAGTATCAATCTAAGATATGCATGAGCCTTTCTGTTGCCCAGCTGCCACGTTCATGTTGGCCTACTTAATGCGAATTATGACAGATATTGTAGGACCAATGATGCATGCAATCGATGTCCCTAAAGTTTTGAAGAGTTTTTGGAAAAGAAGGTTCTTCGGCTTCTGAAATTCATGGAAGTGAATGGTGATTCGACAGTTGTCATCAGTAATGTAACTATTTTTGGATATTCTAAGATATGTGCTAGTTGAATCCCACGTCAGTTAAACAATGAATATAATGGAGATTTGCGTTGATCTCATAAAAAAAAATCTACACAAACTCTCTCGAGGAACATGGATCTTTTCTCAATAATAGAGTGATTGAAAATCAAACATGGGTGTCTCCACAAGATCCAGAAACCAAAAAGCAATCATGGGTACGACGTCGAACATCATCATCTCGCCCAAAAAATTTAAAGTGCAAATACCTGCGAAGGAAATTATGGCTACTGCGTTCTGGGATCGTCAGGATGTTATATCTTGAACCACTACAAAGAGTCAGTTCGTCCTGATGTTAAAAGAGCTTAAGGAAGCCATCAGAAAAAAAAGACCAAACAAGAACTGGTACCCATGACAAAGCAAAACCCCAGTTGTGCCCCTTTTAGTCCCGTCGGATTTCCACATGTTTGGCCCAATGGAAAAAGTTTAAAAGGGATCAGATTTCATTCATTGGAGGTCATAAAACAGGCTATAAAACAGTGGGTGAAAAATGCGAATGAATATTTTTTTAAACTGGATTTGGGCGAAGGGTTAAGGTGACACAGAAAGGGAAGGAGATTATTTATTATTTCGTACGATTCTATTATCATGAATTTAATATTTCTTTGCACGTTTTAAGGGTCACTATTTAAAGGGCAAAAAGGTTTAAAACTGATCGAACACATAGAAATCATTGCATTTCTTTCAAAATAAAACAAAATAAGCAATTCGAATAAAGGAAGTTTTTCAAGAGCTGTAAGAGAATATAATGTAATGTTTCTGCGTGAGTTTGCGTTTTCAACAAAGAACATAAGAAGAAGAATTCATATTTGAATATAGAATAAACAATTTTGTAATAGCTATACATATAAATCCTGTTTGAAGCAGAGGTAAACAAGCCTTTCAAAATTTTATTATTAAGATTATATCAAAATTCGTATAACTTTACATATTTAATTTATCACCTTTAGTTACGTTGAATTAAACAATTACGTTCAACTCAAATAAAGTAAACTGCACTGCCCTGTTCAAAAGTAGTTACCACATATTACGTTTGTTTTCCTTTTTCGCAGCGTTTCCTGTACAGCGTTTTATGAGCGTTTGCTTGTTTGAACTTTTTCGAGGGTATAAAAATAGAAACAGACGAGGTCGTCAATGGATTTTTCAAACCTAATGTCTAGTGAACCAAAACGGATCATGGCATAATAAGTGCATAACAGTAAATCTTGTTAACCTCTAGTCGCCCGAATACATATTTGCAATTTAAAACGTATTTTGTAACCGAAATCGTGAAACATTTGCAAAGCACGTTATTTTCGTATGTGTTTGTTAGTACTTTTCTGTCTGACAAGTGTGACGAGAAACACAGCGAGTTAAATATATTTGTACAACAGATATTAGAACTAACTTCTATTACTAGTTTTATTTACTATGTATGCTTCTTACAGTTAGAAATAAAAAGAACTAAATTATTAATGTGGATGTGCTTGGCACGTTTTAATTCGATTTTTAGTCATTTACAATCCGGAGGTTCATCAATTTACACCGCGTTATTAACGACCACAAGTATCACTCTGCGAGTATGTTGCAAATGAAATTATTTTCAAAATAAAACCGAACTTGAAGTGCAAAATATTTAAATACAGGTTGCGCCATTAATATTTAAATTGAAAATATAAATAAATTGCGTTTAAACTCTTATTGAAAGTATAATGATATGTGTGGCTCGATCGATTATATTAATTACCTGAAAATTTAATCTACGGGATAAAACTGCGCGCCATCAACTACTATGTGTTTAATGGCATTATTTATGGTTTAAGAAATTGTAGAGAAGGATTATTATAGTAATTTCATTAAAATCATCTCTTCTTGCTACTTATCAAGGCTTTTCATTACACAAATCACGACCTTCAGAAAATTCGTCAAATCCTATATATAAATGATTACGATATCACGAATTGATATGCGATAAGTGAAGAATCGAAGATCTCAACCACTCTTAAGTAACGAATAACAATAAATAACTAAGCGCCATCATCGGTAATACCGCAGTATCGTGTAATTTAATTATCTTATTCACAGGTTGCAATTAACTATACTATTATGAAATCGTGCCGTAATGAGTCAAATATTTTGCTGGCGATGATACTACTCAGGGATGTGCTACAGGCAACAACAGGAAAGTGCCTCCAGGTAAAGAGATGCTCGCTCCGAGGAATTACTTTTTAACGGCGCAGTTTTGCTTTTCAGAGAATGTTAAGGCTCATGACATAAGTGTGAGGTGTGGGCATGTGAAACTTAACAACAAATGATTTTGGTCTTTCTTTTTTTATGAAGTAATGATGTCAAGAATTTACTTCCGCAAATGTGACCTCGTAACTCTCATCCATACATACCTATCAATAGTTTACGTGTTACGCCGAAATTTAGATTGCTCATCCGTGGCATTCTGAAAACGAATTTGGCATTTCTCAAAGTAGCATGAATATATTAGACACAGGCATCCGAATGACAGGAATACTAAGAGACCAACTGAGTCAGCAGAATTATTTTTTGATTACTTTGTCTGGATTTCTGGATTTGGTGAGGGGGTGAATAAGAATTCACGTGCACTTAGGCCACAATTGGGCTTACTGTACTACCCCCAGGTTCAGCAGTGTTTGACTGTCAGCGTTCCTCGAGCCATCCAACCCTTTCGATGAAACCAAGAACGTCCGACAGAGGGGCACTGCGAATTCCAGTCATGTCACGCCAGAACTCCCCTAAGATGGAACCTCTGATCAGACGAGTGCGGGGCAATCACAGAGGATATGTTCATCTGTTTTCTCTTCTTCGTCTGCCTGCTCGTTGCCAAATGTTCCAGCGTATCCTTTAACCCAAATGAGTTGCAGGGTGTTGTATTTGACCACTTGTTCTAGTGTGCCGTAGCATTGAAGTGTTAATCCTGAGGATATTTTGTAGCTATTTAAAGCTAAGAGTGTCGTCCTACTATCGCTAGCTATCCTAACGATTTTATTCTGGACACCCTTATCCAGAATTGCTCTTGCACCTCTATAATGGCAACTAGCTCTGTTTGGAAAACAGTTGTCAGTTGGCCAAGTGCTATGCTCATGTGAAGATCCATCAGTGAAGATGGGTTTGGGTGCTTCTTGAATATATATATATAGGTGCGAGGTAGTTGACCACCGCCCCAAAAAGAAGAGTTTCTTGTAGAGCCTCCTTCAGGATGGTGGTGTCTACCTTCGAGACCTTTATTATTCCACACCTTTTTTGTCCGCAGCCTAAGGGCCGATTCCAGTGCCATCTCCTCCACATATATGTTCAGTGGAGGGAGGCCAAGGATGGTCTCTAAGGCGGCGGTAGGGGTGGATTTCAGCGCACCGGTAGCACTCATGTATGCCAGCCTCTGTACGTGCGAAAACTCCGATGCTGTTGCCGATAGTCGGGCTCTGGGCCATTAGATCAACGCTCCATAGCAGAGCATGAGCCTGATTATGGCGCTGTACAGCCACAGGGCGGCTTTTGGTGATGGTCCCCAAATTCCGCCCATTGAACGGCGACACTGCCAAAAAGCGACGTACGCCTTTGTTACTTTTACATTAACATGTTTACCCCAATTCAGTTTCCGGTCAAAAATGACTCCCTGATATTTGACTTCGTCTGAAAAGGTTAGTTCAGTTTGAAAAAGTTTGTGGATCTCAACTTTCCTCTTTTTTGTGAACAGAATCATTTTCGTCTTTGAGGGGTTGATTGTCGAAGAGTATTCTGCGCACCAGTTTTCGGTCAGCGTGAGTGCTGCTTGCATATTTTCCATTAAGCAGAATAGTTACGTCATCTGTATATCCTACTGTGTAGACTCCTGCTCCATTAGGTCGTCGGAGGAGACTGTCCGCTGCTATGTTCCATAGTAAGGGTGACAGAACACTACCTTGAGGACAGCCTCTGCATACCGCTTCCCTAATAGACACGTTTCCAACAGTAATTTGTATCGCTCTATGTTTCAAGAGCTGTAAAATCCGTTCCCGAAGAATGTGGTTTACTTCATGTTCACGTAGTGCCCGTTCGACACTATTGAAGGTGGTTTTTTCAAACGCACCCTCTGTGACTATGAATACTCCTAAGGTGAACATCTTGTTATTAATAGCTTTTTCTATCCGCCCAGTTACAGAATGTAGGGCGAATTCTGTGGATCTGCCTACTAAGTAGGCATGTTGGTTGTGATGTAGGGGTTTGTTGGCCAAAGCCCCCTCTCTTATAAACCTATCGCATAGTCTCTCCAAAATCTTCAAAAAGAAGGATTGAGATTAATTGGGAGATAGGATTTTGCGAGAGAATAGTCCTTTCGTCCTGGTTTAGGCATAAATACCACTTTTATTTCCCTCCAACTCTTAGGGATGTATCTCCAAGCGATACACCCTCTAAGCATACGTATTGTTTCCAGCCTCCATTGGAGGAGAACGGGAAAAACACCATCCAATCCTGGCGATTTAAAGGGGTGAAAGGTTTTAATTGCCCAGATTTTTCTTTCTCTCCCTACTACACGGCCGGCAAATTCCCAATCCTCCTCCGTTAGGAGTGTATCGGGAGCCTCCACCCATGCAGGTACGGGATTGATATTGCAACCTGAAAAGTGCGTATTCATTACTTTGACTATTTATCGTTATTAATTTATAATCAGTAGTTAATGAGCGCTATTGAAGAAATCCTTACCATGCCCGTCCAAAATCAAGACCAATTCTGGGTGCCACATTTCGGGTATAAATTCTGCAAAAAAAACTCTTGAGTGACGAGTCTTTTAAAATTCCAAGTTTTTGATTTCACACCTTATCCATTGTAATGCAGGATAGTATAGAGGAGAGAAGAGAACTACGAAGTTCGCCGTTCCAAGAATTTGGTAGGGACCCTCAGATCACTCAAGCAACTGCTACTTCTGCATAGTGACCCTTCCAAACGTTGAACTGGCAAGAAAACATAAGCTGTCGTGTAACCATTTACCGCTCCAGAGCTACACAGCTCTGAACAACCTGTCCCTGCCCCGCCATCTTCACAAGAGATGCATCATTCAATTATGTCAATGAAGAAAAGTCAAAAACTCCACATTTTCCCAATCAACACGAACTTAACGACTCGAACAGAAATCTTGGTTTTACAAAATCCAATGAGTCCAGACTGAAGCAGTGGTGGGAGAGAGTGAAGGTCTCAGATCAAGGAAAGTGTCACCAATCTTCTTCCATTTTTTTTTTCACCTTGACAGATGGGATCTGTTTCTCCGACGATGTAATTGGTCTGTTCGAGGCAATAGGAATACCTTGTAACGTGGAGGAATGGCGTCTCTTCATCGATGGCACTTGCAAGAGTCTGGAAGTTGCAATACTAAATAATGGTGATAAGTACCCGTCTCTCCCTATGACTCACTCGGTGCATCTCAATGTTAAGACCTCATTAAACGTCTTGCAATACAAGGAATATGGCTGGGAGATCGTCGGAGATTTCAAAACGGTAGAACTTCTGATGTGTCTTCAAGTTGATTATACCACCAAATTTTCATGCTATCTATGTCTTTGAGTCAGTAGGGACATCGCTGCACACTTCCATAGGCAAGACTCGCCACAGAGAACCGAATTTTCTGTGGGAATTCAAATTGGAACCATTGGTAAATCCTCCGAAGATATTGATGCTGGTGTTACACGTCAAATTGGGTTTTATGAAACAATTTGTGGTAGCTCTTGATAAGGAACAAGCAGCTTTCAAGCACCTTCGTGGGTTCTTTCCTAAATTTTCATGCTTTCTACGTCTTTGGGTCAGAAGTGACACCACTGCACACTCCCATAGGCGGGACTCGCCACAGAGAACCAAATTTTCTGTGGGAATTCAAATTGGAGCCATTGATAAACCATCCGAAGATATTGATGCTGACATTATACATCAAATTGGGTTTTATGAAACAATTTGTGGTAGCTATTGACAAGGAACAAACAGTCTTCAAGCACCTTCGTGGGTCCTTTCCTAAGTTGTCTAAGGCGAAGGTTTAAGCTAGTATCTTCGTCGGATCGCCAATAAGGATGGTGTTGAAGAGTGAGGAATTTCCAGAATTGCTTAATAACAAAGAAAAAGCGGCTTTGCTGCAGTGGTTTGGGGTTTCCTGGGCAATCATAGAGCCGACAATCCAACAATGTGGAACTGGTGGAGACTTTGATCCGAAATTATAAAAAAAGGAGCTGCCAGATGTCCTTTAAAGTCCATGTACTTGATGCGTTTGAGGGAAATATGGTCAGATACTCAAAGGAGCAAGGTGAGCGCTTCCACCAGGATGTACTGGATTTTGAATGCCGACATCAAGGACAGTACAGCGAGACCATGATGGGAGATTACATTTGGAGACCAATTCGTGAAGGCGATTTGGAATAGAGCCGTAAATGTCGAAAGACTGCACATTTTTTTAATTGCCTATATATATTGTTAATAAATACATGTTGATTTGTTCCATATTCTTGCTGTTTATCAAAGTTCCAATGTTCTGACCACAAAGGAAAGTTTGAGTTAAATAAAAATTATTTTCTATAGTTTTGAGTCAAAAGCAATAAGAAAATAGTCCAATCAGTGTCCACTTCCACCGGCTATGGTGTGCGGATATCCATATACCATCACTGGTATACGTATTTGACTCATTCTTTCTTGTCTTGCACTTTTCGTTTAGTTTCTTCCCATGTACTTGCTTTCTTCAATGACAGTTTGGAAACATCTTCTGAAACGGAACAATTCAAATGACTTAAAATAAACGAATAAAAAAAAAACTTTCATTTTTACTTTTGAATCAGAAAATAAATTCGACGAGATGAAAAAACAAAAGACAGTCGATAGCGTATCAAATTCAAGAAACAAAAGTTTTGGTCGACGATTTGTATGTAAAAAAAAAACTTTCGTTTTTACTTTTGCGTCAGAAAATAAATTAAGAACGATGAAAATCCAATCGAATAACGACTTTCTTCTTCATAAAAAAATGAAAACAATAGACGAACGATAGTTTAACGCAAGAAATTAAAAAAAAAACCTTAATTTTTACTTATACATTAGAAAATAAATTAAGGGTGATGTTTGAATCGGACAATAAATTAAAAGCGATGACAAAAGACGTTCGAATTTCGACTTTTTTCCTCACAAAAAAATAACAAAACAAAAGACGATTGCTAGTTTAACAAATCCAAGACACAATAAAAATGGTCGACAACTTGAATATGTTTTAATTTTTGCGTTAAAAATAAATTAAGAGTGATGACAAAAGACGATCGAATTCCAATCGAATGTCGACTTTCTTCTTCATAAAAAAATAAAACAAAAGGCGATCGATAGTTTAACAAAAAAAAGTAAGAAACAAAAGTTATAGTCGACGACTTGAATATAAAAAAAAATTTCAATCAAATTCTTTACAAAAAAAATAACAAAACAAAAGACGATAGATTGCTAGTTTAACAAATGCAAGAAACAATAAAAATTTGAATATGAAGTTGAATTGAATTGAATTGAAGTTTTGGTCAACGATTTGAATATAAAAAAAAAACTTCGTTTTTACTTTTGCGTCAGAAAATAAATCAAGAGCCATAACAAAAGACGTTCGAATTCCAATCGAATTTCGACTTTCTTCTTCACAAAAAAAAAATAACAAAACAAAAGACAATCGATTGCTAGTTTAACAAATGCAAGAAACAATAAAAATTGTCGACAATTTAAATATGTTTTAATTTTTGCGTTAAAAATAAATTAAGAGTGATGACAAAAGACGATCGAATTCCAATCGAATTTCGACTTTCTTCTTCATAAAAAAAAATAAAACAAAAGACGATCCATAGTTTAACAAAAAAAAATGTAAGAAACAAATGCAAGAGCAAAAGTTTTGGTTAACGATTTGAATATAAATAAAAAAAACTTCGTTTTTACTTTTGCGTCAGAAAATAAATCAAGAGCCATAACAAAAGACGTTCGAATTCCAATCGAATTTCGACTTTCTTCTTCACAAAAAATAACAAAACAAAAGACGATCGATTGCTAGTTTAACAAATGCAAGAAATAATAAAAATGGTCGACAATTTAAATTCATATGTTTTAATTTTTACGTTAAAAAATAAATTAAGAGTGATGACAAAAGACGATCGAATTCCAATCGAATGTCGACTTTCTTCCTCACAAGAAAATAACAAAACAAAAGACGATTGCTAGTTTAACAAATGCAAGAAACAATAAAAATGGTCGACAATTTAAATTCATATGTTTTAATTTTTGCGTTAAAAATAAATTAAGAGCGATGACAAAAAACGATCGAATTCCAATCGAATATTGACTTCCTTCTTTAAAAAAAATGAAAAATAAAACAAAAGACGATCGATATTTTAACAAAGAGAAAATGTAAGAAACAAAAGTTATGCTCGACGATTTGAATATAAAAAAAAATTTCAATTAAATTCTTTACAAAAAAAATAATAAAACAAAAGACGATCGATTGCTAGTTTAACAAATGCAAGAAACAATAAAAATGGTCGAAAATTTGAATATGCTTTAATTTTTACGTTAAAAATAAATTAAGAGCGATGACAAAAGATGATAGAATTACAATCGAGTATGGACTTTCTTCCTCATAAAATAGGAAACTAGACGATCAATAGTTGAAGAAATGCAAGAGCAAAAGTTTTGGTCAACGATTTGAATATAAAAAAAACTTCCTTTTTACTTTTGCGCCAGAAAATAAATCAAGAGCCATGACAAAAGGCGTTCGAATTTCAATCGAATTTCGACTTTCTGCAAGCAACTCAGTTATAGTGTTATCCCGTGACTTTTTAGGTCTGCCTTTGTTCCTCTTCTTATATATTTTTGCTTTCCATATTCCTACCACTTGTCCTTCACCTCTCATACTGCAGGTGACTCCACCAACCCAATTGGTTTTCCTCGACGTGTGTATTAACGATTCTAAATTCAGCTCTTTTCGTTTTTGTGTGTTTCCTTTCTTTGTGACACCTTTCTTTTCGACTACATTTGCATTAATTAGGATCAATGTCTCACATCCGAAAGTAATATTAGTCTGTAAATAGTTTTGTGTATGTTTATCTTAGTTTTCCGTGATACTTCCCTCTTTCTTATCAAGCCCTTATTCATAGCATAGTAGATTTTTATTGCTTCTTTTATTCTGTTGTTAATTTTGTGATCCCGTATTCTCGATCATAGCTCCTAGATATTGGAGTATATCTACTTGTTCGCTTCTAGTGACTTTTACTTCTATATTCATTTCTTGTTGGTCTTCTACAATATCCGTCCTTGAAAACCTCCTCTCCATCGCGACTTTATTTCATTTTTGTCAGTCAGCGTCTCTTCTCTTTTATTTTTTATACATAAGTCGGTTTCTTCTTTTTGCCTTTTCTGGGCGTTTTTAAAATCTTATAAAACAGTTTTTGGTTTCCCTCCAAATTCAGTCCAGCTAGTCTTTTTCGCCTGTGTAAATAATTCTTTACCACTTTTCCAAAGTTTCTTGTATTTTTCATAATTATTATTATTTCTATTTGCAAGATATTTCTTCCATACCAGTTTCTTCCTTTTAACTGTATCTTTTATTATTTCAGACCACCACGATGTTTAACCGTTCTACAAACTCCACGTGCTTGTTCTACAGCATCTAGTATAGCTTCTTTCATAGTCGTTCTTCGTTTTGGTCTTTAGTAGCATTCAGTTTTATGTTTAGTTTCTCCTCGACTAACTTCGTCAGCTATTTGTGCATCTTTTAATCTAAAACTCTTGATTCACCCATTTCTTCCTATTTCTTTGGTTTGTTCTTCTTTAAAAATTGTCCCTATTTGGGGTCTCCTAAGTACTTTTGTTATCAACTACTTCCTCTCTGCTGTTTTTTTCACTATTACGTAATCAATTACGGATTTTTCTCCCCTGCTTGGCATTTCTCTTGTATGAATGTGTACATACTTGTGTTTAAACCAGGAGTTGGTTATAATCATGTTTTGTAATACGCAGCCTTGTCGCATTGTCCTTTGTTACGTCTCTTCCATACTCTCCCAGAAATTGTCCATATCTTGGATCGTTTCGTCCCACTCTTTCAATGAAGTTACCCATAAAGTATATTCTTCCTCTTGCACTTTTTGTTATCTCTGTTAATTCTCCCCAACATCTATCTTTAGCATGAGTAAATTATTAGCATGAGTAAATTTTATATTAAATTAAATGTTTAGCTTTGCCCTTGAAGGCACGTATCAAATGGCATTCGTACGTACAGTAAGTGTACTTACTAATTACTATTAGGTAAATTTCAAATCTTGTAAACTCTGCACACACACGTTCTGCCGACGTAAAAAAGCATCCTCGAAGAGAAGTAAATACACGGTTAATAACATATAAATAAAAACCTGACATAATCCTGCTTTGCGCTGGTAATGAGGAAGTGGAAATTTATGTAAGATGTAATTTTGTTTAAATGACCGTTTCGAATGACAGCCACCATGATTTACGCATTTTCAATTATGCGGCGTTGTGCGGCACCGCGAATGGATTTCTGAAACATTATTCTGGCCAATTAGCGTACACCGTACGAATTTACTACGGAATACCTTTATAATAAGACTTTGGTTTATTAATATTTACGTGCAAACTAGCAAAAACAGAAGCAAGATGTTTATGAAAACAAATTTATGTCTTAGAGAAAAAAGAAATTAGGTACTCTCGTAGTAATAGGAAATAGGCAAGTAAAAAAAAAAACCCCAAAGATGTATCTTAGTGCCAGATACAGTCTTTCCGTAGAATTCTCTCACACTTAGTGCAGAGTTATCTGACGTACAAACATACTTCGTATTAAATAACACATCATTATAGAAGTTTTAAATTTAAGGAAGTAAACGATTCGCGTCTGACGATGCGTTGAATCAAGAAATGAGAATTCGTGACTTACAACAACCTTCTTTTTTTTTTCATTATAAAACGCGTCTTATTGTTACGGGACGAAGTATGAACGAAAGTAATTCCGTATTTCCGACATCCGTTTCGGATATCATCATAATTACACACAACCTTCATTATTAGAATTATTTTAAATTACATACTATCATCATCATCTTCTCTCGGGACAATGGGATTAATAAAGACGCTATAAATAATCTTATGATATATGCTAAACGAAAGAAAAAAATGGCAATGAATACAATACTTGTATTGTATTTGAGTTCAAAGTGCGCTACGTTTTAAGAACGTCTGTGGACACGTATGACGTAGTTTACTTAACGTAATCTAAAATTATTTTTAACTTTTATAAATTAAAATATTTATATTAAATGATACATTGATTTCATGTAGAGAATTGTAGAGGAAAGGCAAACGTTTCCTTCTCTTCAGACCTACCCCTGTATTTTCGGATTTTACGTTTTAGAATTTACAAAATGAAATAACAGAAAAAATTCGTACGCTTATAAAGTAAATAATCCAGCAAGTTCGTGTCTTAGTCATCAGATTAAATTGCAACGCTCGAGATGAAAACTGGATTTGCCCCGGAACCCCTGCGTTTTAAGATAATCTCGTTACGAGAGTGTAAGGTCTGTCATAGATTATCTGCATCTCTAAAAGCAAAACTAATGCAGATGTTGCCGTCATCGTAATATTGCATTAAATAATTTAACGTCGGAAAGTGAGCGGACGCGGACGGTGAGACTTGAGCTAATTCAATATTCAGTACGTACGAAGGAAATTAAGGGACGTTTTTCCGTTCTTCGGATTTGCCTCGTTGATTACGAAATTAAAAATTTATATGGTGTCAGAAGATTTTATGACATTGCTAATATTTATTCCTACCATTCTCAGTATATTGTAGTGATGATTGTTAAAGATGGACAGAATTAAGGACGTCAAAACCAGAAACGAACTGATTCCGATTTGGCTCAGCTAATCTTGAGAAAAACCAAATCACAGCTGAAGGAAAACATATAAAAATAAATCGTCCCAATTTGCTGGTGGCAACAATGCAAGGAAGCTTAATTTCGTGCACGGAAACAGAAAGGAAATATTCTAGGAACCAATTGCATGTTTACATAAATCAAATTCAGACAATCATCGGCGATTATAATACTCTAAATCAAACTGCAAAATATTTAAATGTTAAAGAACGATCAATGTTACTTATTGTAAAATAAATAAAAATGAATACCTGTATTCTAAGTCCATATTTAAGGGCGTAGAAGCCGGTGTTGCCAACTCATCAGTTTTCAAACCCATTTGACGTGTAACAATAACAAATAAAAATGATTTTAATATTAAATAAATATTAAGGATATGTTAGTGTTTTTAATAACAATTAAAGAGAAAAATAATTTTGCTTATGAATTGTTTTAAGTTTGGAATTCGCACTCAATTTTTTTTTTCATAATTTCTGAGTTTCCCACCATTTCATTTAAAGTTGTAGGGGAAGGGCATGCTAGCTTCCTTGAGACTTACCCTGACTAGGAGACAACCCAGATGATTCCATAGGTCTACTTAGAATAGTAGGTTCTTGGCAGCCAAACCTTCAGACATGATGCCCAAAGTGTTTGACTTTGACATATCTTATAAAGTGGATATTAGTAGCCGCCATACGGTTAAAAGCCTATTCTTACAGTTAGGCAACAATGTCTCCATCTGATACACGGATGAATCAAAGACTGCAAACAGGACTAACGGCCCAAAGTACCAGGCATCAATCGCCTTAGGTGCCATTCCAACAATTACGCAAGCTGAAACACTTGCAGCAATAAATCTACGTGCCAGGAGTGCCTGAGAAGGAACACAAAAAGAAATACATACTGCTTTCCATAGAAAATGCATCATCTAGAAGGAATAGAAATATTCAATGAAACTTGGTGAATATATTTGTATTGAACAAAGCATAAAATGATTACGTTCTCAAATTGATTAACTGCATCAAGTTATCTAGGTGTATTGTTCTTCAAATTTTTGTTATAATCATGACAAATATTTTCGATTTCATGTTTGGACACATTGAATTACTGTCAATTATTGTTCTTAAGAATTTATGAAATGCCTCGAATAAGAAGACGTCCACAATTCCACCAAAAACTGATTTTGAAAGGGGAAGAATTGTGGGGTTACCCGAAGCTGGAATTTCCTTTAGGGAAACTGCAAGACCGATCGCAATATTGCCACGGTCAACAGATGGAATCGTGCTTGGACAGAGGAAGACCGTCGTAAGCGTCGCCGAAGTACCGGAGCTCAGAGAAGGATTACGGAGTGACAAGATCGAAGTCTTTGTCTGCTTTCTCTTAGGAACTGATTCAGTGGGAAGGCCGATCTCTATGTCGTCAGTATATGGCAAGATTAGGGTATTTGGACTACGTTCGTACCGACCTCAATGGAACTACCTTTGACTCGAGATCACCGAAGACATCGTCTCCAATGGTGCCATGACCGAAGTCACTGGAACCATGAATGGGATTCAGCTATCTTTAGTGACGACTCTCGGTTTTATTTGGAAACACACGATGGACGACAACGCGTTAGAAGACGTCGAGGTGAGCGACGTAATTTACAACACACTGTAGAACGTCATGTAGCTCGCACCGTGGGGTAGTATCAGTGCAGGAAGTAGTTCTTATTTAGTATTTATTCATGGTACTATATCAACGGAACACTATATTGGGGATATTTTACAAGAATTGTTCTTCGTTATGCCAGGTGCCCTTTTCCAGCAGGATAACGCTCGAACTCATGTTGCCCATAGGACAATGGACTTCCTGGAGCAATCAGGTGTAGGCTCCCAAGAAGTCCTGGTCTTTCTCCCATTGAACATGTATGGGAAATGATGGGAAGAAGAATTAACAATTAGCCTCGCCCTCCTCTAACTTTGGCAGCTTTGCTGCGTGAGGTAGAAATTGGTTGGGATTCCCTGCCTCAAGAAGACATTGTTCATTTAATTAGGTCCATGCCTAGGCGACTTCAAGAATGCTTAAAACAAAGCGGTGGTTCTACACATTATTAGTTTTTTTTTGTTTTGTTTTAAGCGTATCGATTTGCAAATATAATCATTTCATTCTTTATTCAAGGCAAATATATTCACCGTTTCGTTGAAATATTTCCATTCATTCTAGGTGATGCATTTTCTATGGAAAGCAAGATATTTTGTCTGATAGTCAGGCAACTATAAAGGCACCCAAGGCATAGTGCGCAGAGTCCTTTTCCATATGGGAATGTAAGCAATCCCTCAAGGAACTAGCTAAGGGCAACAAAAGTATCCTAAAATGGAGACCTGGCCACGAGAATAGAGAGGGGAACGAAAAAGCCGACAAACTTGGTTCTGAGACTTCTCCCATATGTCCAGAACCTTACTGTGGTCTGAGTAAGACAGAGTATAGAAATGAGACTGAAAGATGGATAGAAAGGAGGAAAAAATCCTATTGGAATTGTTCGTCTAAAACTGCTCAAATGCTTCTATTACAGACTATTATAGATTTTTTTAATGGCTACTGCCCTGTGAGGTATCACCTTAAAAAATTGGGCTTGGCAGAAAGTGAAACATGCAGATTGTATGAATTAGAATTCGAAACAGCTGAGCACAGACTTCAGTTTAGTCACTTGAACAGTGTGAGTCTGATACCTGATGAAGCGAAAACTAAGCCTCTTAGGACCATTCTGCACTTCGCTGAAAATATAGGGTTTCTAGGAAATTAATTACACATAAGGTAGATTGCACCGAAGATATAAGCCAGGATTAAATTAAAACCTAACTTAGAATGTGATGTACATTATGACGTATGGGCGTCACATTCTAAGGCTGCGTTGTATAAAAGATTTAAGCCAGGATTAAATTAGATTGTGACAGACATTATGACGAACAGCATTTTGTATGTCACATTCTAACTTAGGCTTAAATTTAATCCTGGTTTAAAGCTTTTATACAACGCAGCCTAAGTCAGGCTTAAACTTAATCCTGGCTTAAATATTTTGTGTAATCCGGCCATAGAAAATACACAAAAAATACGACCGTTGTTTGCTTTCCTTACTTTCGTCAGAAATTTTCATTTTTTTCGTTTGTATTGGGTACTTCGAGTCGTCGAAAACATTCTTCATTTTTCTTGTTTTTTGGTTGTTTACCATTTCTTAGAAATGAAGAACTTTTATTTCAGATTTTTGGGTTTCTTTTCCTCTCGTAAATATTAACATTTGTTTTGTGAATTTCAAATTATTATTGTCTTGAATGTTTATTATTAATTGTTAAAAAAAAATTTTAATCTACAATTAGTTTCGAGTTTTTATTGTTATTGTTTTTTTTTATTATGATCGTCATTTGTTTTTCTTGCTTTCATCGGGAATTTTTATTTCTTTTCCATTTCGATTGAGTTTCTCGAACGCCAAAAACGTTCTTAATTTTTATTTGTTTCTCATTTTTCAGAAATTAATTATTTGATGTCCACGAGACCATCTCCCGTTAGATTTTTTATTTTTCCTTAAAAAAATTGTTTTCAATTCTCTTTCTTTCGTAAATGTTGCGAGTATGATTTGTTTTCCTTTCTCTTTTTTTTTCTTTGTGAAATTGGAATTACCAGTAAATGTTTATTATTAATTGCGATCGTCATTTGTTTTTCTTGCTTTTTTTAGGATTTTTTTTCTACATATTTCCATTGAGTTTCCCATTGGTTTTTCATTCTTTTTTGTTTTTGATCGTTTCCATTTTCCTTTCTTTGTTTTTTCTTTCCACAAATGTAGTGAATGTCATTCCTTTTTTTTATTTGTGAATTTCATTTTTTCTTGTTTTTGTTTGTTTAAATTAAGAAATTTAATTTCAGATTTTCATAAATATTACTCTTGTCATTGGCTTTTCTTTTTTTTTGTTTTGTTTCCCTTGTGAATTTCGAATTACTATTAATTATGTCTAGAATGTTTATTGCGAATTATTTTTTAAAGACATTTTAAATCTACAAATCCTTTTGTTTTTATTTGATTTTGGCTATGATCGTCATTTGTCTTGCTTTTTACTTTCTTCGGTGATTTTTATTTTTTTTTTCCATTTTCGTTGGATTTCTCTATTTTTTTTTGTTTTTAATTATTCTTCATTTTTCTGAAATTAATTTTTTGCTTTTCTTTTCTTTCTTAAAATTTGCAATTGTGATTTGTCTTCCTTTTTCCTTTTTTCCTTTGTGAATTTCGATTACCATTTTGAGGGTTTATTACTATTTTTTGTTACGATCGTCATTTGTTTTCTTACTTTATGAATTTAATTTTTTTCCACTCCGATTGAGATTCCCGATGCTTTTTCACTCTTTTTTGTTTCCGATTGTTTCCATTTTTCTTTACTTATTTTTTATTTTGGAAATAAATTTACTTGGGTTTTATCGTAAGTACCAAAAAAAATGCACAACTTGATGTAAAAAAGTAAGAGAAGAAGAACAGACAATGAATGAATTAATTTTTTAAAAGCTCTTAGTTTTTTCCGAGTTGTCTGTCGGATAATCGGGATAATTAGAGTTCTACACATACGAGGGTCAAGCTGAATTTATTGAAAATAAAAAACACGATTAATATTTTATTTTAAATATGTTCGAAGTAATTCCCTTCAGCAACAATACACTTGACCATTCTTTCTTTCCACTGTTCAAAAGCTCCCGACCAATCATCTTTCAGAATACCATCAAAATAAGTGTGAACAGCGGCATTAATCTCTTCTTCTGATGAAAACCTTCTACCCCGCAAGTTCCTGTTAAGCCCGAAAAATAGCCAAAAGTCGCACATTGCTAAATCAGTTGAATACGGGGGATGTTCTATTACTTGTATATTTTTTTCAGCCAAAAACTGGAGAGTTAAAGCTGCCGTATGGGACGATGCATTATCATGGTGCAGCACAATTCCCTTGTCTGGAACTCTACTGAACACTTCATTCAGGCAAACATTTTTCAGTGTACCATTTAGCTGTAACTGTCTTTTGTGCATCTAGCTTAATTGCCTGCCAGGCCCGTATTTCTGAAGAATACCGCATACATAAATTTTTTCATAGCTCGCTGCTTCTTGGTCATTGTTGGAGTTACCTCATCTTCGTGAATCCATACATGACTCTCTTGGCGGGTAGGTACGTCGAAAAAGGAATGTAAGTTTCGTCACCTGTCACTATTTTGGAAAAGAAAAACTGGTGCCCGCCATTATTTAAAAAATTTAAAGTTTCATGGCAAATTCTTACACGCTCTGCTTTTTGGAAGTCAGAGAAGGTGATGCGAAACAAAACGACTAACCACTTTTTTTTTTAATGCAGGTGATCATGTATGATTGTTCTAACAGCTGAGGATCCAATCTTGAGTTGATGCTCCATTGTTACATAAGTGGTTTTATTGTCCTCAATAAATTCAGCTTTACCCTCGTAGGTCCTATAGACAGCACTAATACGTATAACTTTCCACAGTCTTACACGAAGTGATAGAAATCTGTATATTCCTTTTTTAATTCTAAATACACGTTTCAATTACCAAGTAATTAATTTTAAAAAAAACTTGTGAAAATATTATTTTAATAAATTAGCTAACATTGTACATAATTTCATATCCAATAAATGTCTCCTCGAGTGTAGAGCCACGACATTATCACCGAATGTGCAAATTATATCGATTATCGATTATCCTTAAACAGGGGGAGTTGCAGCTGCCACCATTATTCATATTTTATGAGTTAGACTGTCGTGCCGAATATGATTTAACGCTTCACTGCAGCAGCTTATATAACGATACATCACTGCCAGAAAAATTTATTGAAATTTGAGAACGCGCATTAACCGCCAATGTACAACGTGAGGCGTCGTTCTCGTTCCATGCAAAAATGAGATGCACCAACTGGCATGTGAGGCTGAACGTAAATATGGGATTGCCTCCGAAAAATTTATGCGGAATAAAGCTTTAATGAAGCCAACATTATTTATCGTCACATCATAAAGTTAAACTCGAAATTTTAATAACACGATAATTTTTTTTTTATAATAATCGATGTTTCCTTCCATCGTGAAACATTACAGATAAAACTGTGCCCATATTGTAACAGCGATTAGGAGTATAACAATTTATCCCAAGAATAAAAATAATTTAATCATAATTTAAGATATATCTATTCCAAAAGAAATTGTTCATTGCAAATTATTTATTTAATCGAGGTATGTTCTTATTTAAATATAATTGTTCTCATGAGAAACTGCGGTAATAATATGTTGACTTCTTCGAAAGCGAGACGTTTTAAAAATGTCCCTTTACACGTATGTAACTGGAATACCATAAATTTAAAATTATTCAACTCGATTATTTACAGTCAGACTTTGTGTATTCAAAACGAATCGCACAAATTCGTATGCGATTATTGTAAACGTTCTGAGATTAGAATATAGAATTCCGGATTACTTAAAAGCATTGCTTATTTATGAGCGAACAGCCCAACAATTTGCAACTTTGGGATGAAGCTTCTAGAAATACCGTGCACGTAAAGTGCACTTTATGACAATGGACATTACCAACATGACGGCACGAAATGCACCGTTACGCTTTATCATGTTACGTCATAGTTGATTGTCAGTGCAACCTGAAATATGATACTAATTATTAGCATAATGTAAATTGTTTGTTTGCTGATGTTACTCGGCGGGGAGTATCGGTGTCTCGTAGATTTATAGCGAGTGTATTCGAGAAGTGATGTACCGAGGTTGCAGCCTGATATATCGTCCTGAAGTCGATAAAGTATTTCGCAGAATTTCAGAGCCAGTTTCAGAATTTCGTTAATAATTCATAAGTTTAATTGTATTACTTTTACTTTACAATGCGCTTTTTTAAGTTAGAATTCAGACAAGATAATATAGTGTGATGCTGTACTTCATAAATATCAACATTCTTTTTTATGCGTAGGTATAAACAGAACCGTCTCTGAAAGGTAACTGTTTTTCTTGAACTAAAATATAATTATTTTTTTCAAGACTCTCTTATTTCAAAGAATGTCTCGAAATTGATTCGAAAATCATAAATGATCAAACCTGTTAACTACAACCATCGATGGTTTAAAGAGAATCTAATTAATTTAGACACAGCATTGTAATAGTAATCATTACGTTGTAAATACTACTGCTGTAATTTGTTTCTCTTAAGAGAAACTACGCCATTCATCATTCCTGTCACTTCGCAAATTGTTTTATGCCTTGTCAACTCGACCGCGACTTTACTGATAAAAATTCGCCTACGCATTTATTTAATGCAATAATAAAATTCATGTAATTGACATCTTCAATTATTTTTTATTGATTTATCTGCGTGTAACAGCAATTATTATCGACACATATTCTGTTATAATTCAAAATAGGCAGTATTTAATCGCCAGGATTAAAATTTATTTCTCTTATACAGGGTGCATCATTGGTAGAGATTTCTTCAATTGCCCCTTAACTAAAAATTGTCGTTATAATGAGTTCTATATTAATAAATTATTTAGAATAATAATAACAGTTTCCATAGTTAAGGAGCTATCCACAGCAATGATACTCCCTGTATAACTGCTTTTAAAGAAATAAATATAAATAATTATTTTTTTTTATTATGCAACAGGCTGATTGTTTAATAAAACAAAGAGAAATTGAAAGCTATTAATTACTTTTTATCGGTCCAATTTAAAGTTGATGGGCTCGAATTAATAAACAAATTCTCGTTTCGTTACGTAGTCTTATTGAATTTTTCAACGTCCATCAAAGCTCTATACCACCCAGTCAGTTCTAATTACACGTTTATATCTATAATTGTTTCGGTAATTAACAAACCAAGAGTAAAAGCTAAACTAATATTTCCCAGAAATCGCTCAACTCAACTAGAAGTATCTAACTACATTACTTGTCTGTGTTTTTTTTTTTCGATAATAACAACAGTGAATGTGTATCGTTCAGTCATTTATTTCCCTTAGAGCAGTCATATGAGCCCTTATAAAGGAAACGAACGGAGATCCTAATCTTGAAGGAGCGGTTTACATGGTACCTTGATTAATATTTAAGTCGTATTATTGAGCCGAGATACTATCTAGTCATATGATATCTGAAACAAGTAATTGATGGGCTTCTACATAAATAATTTATATGAGAGAGAGTATTTTTGCTTGTTATGTCGTCCTTTGTGCAGAATACACGGTTGCGCCTGCCTGCCTGCCTACTTGCGCTAAATTTCATGAGTCATTCGAAGAATGAAGTCATAAATAATGGAAGAATTTCAAATTAGCCAGTTTAGCTTCGGTACCCTGTATAATTACGTATGTATCTACAAATGTTTATCTTTCGCATTTATGCGCTAAGACTGACAAACATTAGAATGTAATTTACATGCTCAATATTGGATTACTTATAAAAAAATATGGATGTGCTGCTCTTCGCATTAGAAGTTGCATTTAATTAAATGCATTCTTCCGTTCGCTTATTAATTAAGCCTTCCGTGTTGAATGTGTTCGTTTCGTTTTCTTGTCTTGGCAGTTCTTTTTAGCCATAGATTAACCGTTACGTATGCAAACGCTAAATGTAAATAACTCATTTGCTAAAATATATTATTGCCATTTTCGTAGTCGCTCGTCTGATACATCGCACTATCCAAGGAATACATACACACTTAAACGGTAAACTACAAACTAATTGTAAGTATTATATCTGCCAGTAGTAGAGTTGCGCCTGTCAGGAAGTAAAAGCCAGGATGTTTAATGAATACAGTAGAATCACACGAAAATTGTTTCTAGTGTAGCAGGAGTACATGGAATAATGGTATTCGAAGATTACGAGGAGCGTTCAATACTTTATCTACCTTAAAGGAAAACGAAAACAATCAATCTACCTTTTAGTGACACCAGTAAGCTATACAAAGACCTAATCTATTTTGATAAAAAAATACAGCTTAAGACGACTACTAGATGAATGTAACTTCCAAAGTATGGAAAAGCGGATAAGATCCATGATGAGTTGGAGCTTTTTTGTAAATTTACATTCACATAGCTTATACCTATACAAGAAGCTTAAACTTAATTTACATATTGAAAATCACTGTGTTCATTTCTGCAAATGGTTTCCATTTGGAGTAATTTAAATTCTGTTCGCGAGGAAATTGAACATAATAGGCGCGCTTTGCATCTTTCGCATTATCATGCGCATATTCCCACCGTTTGTGTGTCTCCGCGATAAGAAAATTAGTTCGGGAAGGTATATATTCGTTTTTATCTGCGATCTTGTTTCCTTTAGCAAGGAGTCGCCTTAACATTCAAAGTTGAACGTACATTTGTTACCGAATGGGCAAGTGCATGCGATTCTTAACGAGCACATTTCTCTCGTATTAACTCAGACAATCTGTGAGAAAAGTGCTCCATTATCAGAGACAATGCCGGTGTTTGTTAGCATATCATTTTGAGTTTTGACTTCTATTACTCACTTTAACCTTCCAGCATTTCCTGCTTTGCTATAATAACGACACTGTGAATTCCGGAAACGAGGAAGATAAAACGATTCTATCACTGATTGTGAGTTAGGTATGTATGAAAGGGGATAAAAATAATATAATTTCGCCGTAGACAAACATATTTTAGATGCATTGCGTGCAGTTTTATAAGAAATATCTCGTTGTGCATCGTAAAGTAGTTTTGCATTTATGAACAATCATAGCAGCAGGAATTTTTTCGTAAAGCGGATGTTCTCGCGTCCTCCGCTAGCATTACACGCTTCGCTGAGCCCACTTCAGAATATCAGATGTCTTATAAAGAAGCATGAACTTTGTTCTCGGAAAAATATGGCGCTCCAGTTTGAAGACAGCTTCGTGTTATTTGAGCCGGAGCGGGCGTGCGGACCGGAAACATTAAGCTCTAAAATCAGTTGTTAATTATGCGCCGCAGCTCTTGAAACAGGACACTTAAAAAAAGTTTGCATTTTTAATCCCTTTTTGTAGCATAACTGTTATAATACTTGATAGTAGTTATGTGAATTAATTAGATGAGAAAGTTTGCTGCGTTATAAAATGAAAAGAAAATGCTTCACTAGATCTTCCTAGATCTCTTTTAACCACGCCATACAAATTCATTGAAGCGAACCCTTTGTGAAGAGGGGGGGATGCACAAAAGATTTAAGCTAACTTACAAGATTACAAGTGAAATTAGATTGGACATGCAATGTGCTGTATGTCATATTCTAATTTAGGCTTTAATTGAATCCTGGCTTAAAACTTTTGTACAACCTAGCCTTAGGCCCAGTTGTACAACTTCAGCTTAACTTTAAGCTAAAGCTTAAACCCTTAGCAACAATTGATGAAATTATAGTTGTTAAGGGTTTGAGCTTTAGCTTAAAGTTAAGCTGGAATTGTACAACTGGGCCTTACAGTGTTGAAAAATTTTTTTAAATAACAGATGTTTTGTTGTTTCGTTAAGTTTTCTTCAGTTTCTGCTCTTTTTTAAACTGTGTTCGAAAAAGAAACAATACACACTGAAATACGAAAAAGGAACAAACAACAACGCAATTAATTGCACCAAATAAAATATAAAATAAGCGCAAAAATTTTAACCATAGTACCCTGACTGCACAAACAAAAGCGAAAATACAAAAAAATTCGTATAACAAAAAGAAAATTCCTTTATCCGTCCCTTATTCGGCGCTCATGAAGTAACAAAAAAAACTTACGGAACCTGCTTCGCTGATCGTAGGCTGTAAACATCGAGGGAATAACTAATACGCAAACCACACTCACCAAATATCATCTGTGTGGAAGATCACATTCAAACAAACGTTCACTGTCGGCGTTTAGGAATGTTTATAACAATTGTTCGAAGTGGCGCCCTTCATTAGCGACACACAAGCGAGCTCGGCGAAGAAACGATTCTTGTTTTCGCATTAGCATGTCAGGATTAGCGCGTTAGCGTTATAAATACTCACTGTCAACTCATTTAGCGTGTTTATAGAGGCGGCATACACTATTTGCTTCAGGTGACCCCACGAAAAGAAATCACACGGATTTAGATCAGGAGATCGGGCAGGCCACCACATGGGTCTGTGTCGACCAATCCATTTTCCTGGAAAATGTGCATTAAGCCAGGTTCTAACAGGAACAATATTGTGTGGTGGAGCGCCATCGTGCATAAACCAGGTGTTTCGTAACACATTCAACGGCAATGCATCCAAAAAATCTTCAATGGCGTTCCACAAAAAATGTAAGTAGGCAGCACCTGTTAAACGAGGTGGTAATATAAAAGGCCCTACAACTTGATCACCTAAAATTCCTGCCCACACAATGACGCTGAAAAGCTGCTGTGAATCAGCTTCACGCACAGCATGGGGATGGCGAGTAAAAGTGGTCATCAGATTTAAAAAAAATTTGGATGTTCGGCATGTTGTTCCAGTAATCACTCACAAAAGGTACGCCGACGTTCGGAATCTCCCAGGTGTAATTTTTGTACGCGTTGAACATGGTAAGGATGCAAACCCTGTTCGTGTAACGTCCTCCAGCAACCTTAGCTGAAACACCCATTCTGGCAGCCAAGCGACGTACACTTATTCCCGGATTTTCCGCAACAACGTCCAAAATTTCTGGTTCCAGTTCCAGAATAGCTGCATCACGGTTTACACCTTGCGGTCGAAACATTCCGTAATCACGTAAATGCTGCACATTAGCTGTAAATGTTCTTGGAGTGGGAAGTTCTTGGTTCGGAAATTTGTTTGCATAAAGCCGCCGTGCTTCTTCAGCATTTCCTCGAGCTTCGCCGTAGATGAATAGCACATCTGTTCTCTCGCCGTTCGTGAATTGCGGCATTTAAGCTTTAACTCGTTCAACTACTTTTCACAAACTAAACTGTTGATTCCAAAGGATACGAAGCAATAAATTGTGTGTCATAATCATAAAAAATGAAGCAAATTCTTGGCTCAGCTGTGATACCAGTTATTGCAACGTGAAGGAAAAAGAGCTTTTAATGGCCTCGCGACTTCGGCAAAGGTCACTGCTCGATTTCACTCGTGTTTTTGTCGCAATAAAAATTCCTTTTCTTGACCTACCTCAAAGTATTGACGTACGATCAATTCTTGCCCGATTTTCAACTGCAATTTCCTCAAAATGTGTAGAACTTTTGTTAAGGACATGTAAGTTTAATCGTTCCCATTTATGGTGATGTTTTGCAGGTTTAAATTTCTGCACTTATTTTGAAAACACGCTGTATAGAAAATCGACGATTCTCATTCACAGGACAATATAACTTAAATTTATTTAAGAGAAAAAAATAACAGAAAAAAAACTAAAAAACGAAATCGAAGAAAAAATAAACAAAACATGTCGACGAATCTCCTCTTAAAAGAGTAACAAATATTCTATTGGTTCGTTGTTTCCTCAAGCTTTGACTCTTTTTTAACGTATTCAAAAAAAAGTCAAAAACAATAGAAATACGAAAACAAGAAAATACGAAAAAGAAAACTGAAACTGACAACAACGAAATAAAAAAATTAATTGCGCCCAGAAAAAAAGGATCAACGATTCTCATTCCCAGAATAGGTAAAGTATTTTTTTTTGTAAGAAAAAAAAACAACAAAAAATATCAATTGTTAATCACTTTTTGACACAACTTTGTACAAGAAATAGGGCCGGAACGGGATGTCGCGATTCAAATTATTGATTACTATTACATCCCATTTGCCAATAACCTTGGACAGGTGGGTTTGGTTTGCTGTGGAAGTCTCGAGCTACGCTTCTGTTGACGAGGCCCCAAATAGGACCGAAACAGCTGAACGGAGAATGCTCGAGGGATCCACTGCAATCAAAACTGATTTACAACAAAATTTAAAAATACATATATATCGAGATATGAATGATAAAATAAACAAGGAAACAAAAGAACGTCGATTTTAACTGTATACGAAAACGAAACAAAAAACAAAGAAATACGAAAACCAAGAAATATGAAAAACTCAAACAAAAAACAACGCAATAAAAAAATTAGTTGCACGCGAAGAAGGAAAAGGAAAGTCGACGATTCTCATCCACAAAACGGTGCAAAGCAAATCCATTTCAAAGAAAAAAAGGAACTGAAAATAATAATATCGAAATGCGAATGATGAAATAAACAAAAACAGAAGAAAACTGAAACAAAATTTAAAGAATGACAAATATTCTATATTGCTTAGTTTTTTTCCCTTTCCTCAAGCTTTGATTCATTTTTAACCGTATACAAAAAAAAGTCAAAAAGAACAAAAATACGAACAAAACTGAAATAAACAACAACGCAATAAAAAAATATTAATTGCACTCTAAAAAAGAAGACCGACGATTCTCATTCACTCGACAGTGTAAGGTAAATTTTTTGAAAGAAAAAAACAACAAAAAGACTGAAAAGAATATTTATCGAAATACGAATGATAAAATAAACGAAAAACAAAATAATGTCGACCAATCTCTAGAGGAGAGATAAAAAAAAATTAAGAGTAATAAATATTCTATTGTTTTGTTAAGTTTTCCTATAACTTTTTACCTGTGCGCGAAAAAGAAAACTAAAATAAGGAAATACGAAAACCAGGAAATATGACAAAATGAAACAAAAAATAACGCCAAAAAATATATGCCCACGTACAAGAAAGTCGACGATTCTCATCCAGAGAACAGTGTCCAGTAAATCTATTTGAAAGAAGAAAAGGAACTGAAAATAATAACATCGAAGTGCGAATGATAAAACAAGCAAAAACAAAAGAAAACTGAAACAAAATGAAAAAAATAACAAACATTCTGTTGCCTCGTTTAATTTCCTCTGGCCTTTGCCCTTTTTTTTAACCGTGCACGAAAAAGAAACAAAAACAACTGAAATGTGAAAAGAAGTAATACAAAAAATTGAAACAAGCAACCGCGAGCACAATACAAAAATTTGTTAAAAAAATAAGGGAACTGAAAAACGCGTCGTGATAAAACAAACAAAAACAATATTGGAACAAACAATAACAAAATACGAAGAAAAAAGGAAGAAAAAACAAAAGAATACCGACGATTCTTTGGCGAAGTGTTAAAAACATCAAAAACAACTGAAACAAACTAGGTGGAAACAAGTTCAAATGAACAAAAACAAAAGAAAATCGACGATTCTTTGCTGAAATGTTAATAAAATCAAGACTAACGATTACTCTAATTGGTTTGTTTACTTTAATTTTTTTTCTTTTCCGATGATCAATGATCTTTTGATTTCTGTTAGTTTTATGATTTTTAGATACTCTCAAGGAGAATAATCGAGCTTTTGTTTTTTCTTCTGCCTAATTTTCTTCTGCCTAATTCATCATATCTCGTTGTTATTTATTTTGTTTGTTTTTGATTGAATTATTTTTCATTTATTCGTTCAAATTTATTCATTTTTAAAATTAAAAGACGCAACGAATATTATGTCAATTCTATTTAGTATTTCCTTTAGTTTTTTTTTTAATTGTGTACGAAAGTGCAAGAAACAGAAGTTTTTGACGTCCCTGGAAAGAAAATCCCCTCCCACCCACGCCATCACTGCACTAACCCACGTCAGCGCTTCCCGGGTTTCCTCCTGGAACCTACGCACCTCGACGATAGGCAACCATAGATACACATTTAGCACATAATATTAATTCTCCATAAGAAAGTGGTTTTGTTAAAAAAGTTAAACAACAAACAAATATGTCAAGTATCAATTAATACCCTTTGTAGGCACCAGTAGAGCACATGACACCATGTTAAGCTTTTAGTATCGAAGCTCTTAGAACTCCGACTTTGCCGTAGGGGAGAGTTTTGTATGTATTTCCGTAAATCTGAAAGGATATCCTCGCCTGGACAATTTGTTGTTAAATATTTTAGCATTTCGTTAGTCAAACTTATTTCAGTCAACTTTCACGTTCGCTATCAATACATTAAGCTTTTCTTATTGTGTGTTACCAATTTAAGTCACGCTGAGGTATCTATCTCGCAGATTCAAGCTCGAGAGAGGTTACTTTAACATACTTTAACACGTTTAACATCGTGTGTAGGCTTAGCGATACCACGTTAAACCTTTTTTATTGTGTGTCGCCAATTTACCACTCTTTTTTTTTATATGTATATAGCATAGGTAGTCCATTAAATGGTCACTGTACAGGGTGACTGAACATCATATACCATCTCGAGGATTCAAGCTCGAAGGACTTTCATTTATTTTTAACATCGTATGTAGGCCTGTCGATACCACGTTAAACCCTTTTATTGTCTGTCACCAATTCAAGTCTATAACCGGATCGTACCACCGTCTTCTTTTATATGTATGTTGTCCATTAAATGGTCACTCTATAGGGTAACTGAACATCGTTTACCATCTCGCCGATTCGAGCTCGAAGGACTTTCGTTTACTTTTAACATCGTGTGTAGGGCTAGCGATACCACGCATTTTTCTGCCCAATTAGAACATCTTACGCTAGGTGACACCCTAGGATTAGGTTACAGATTATCACATTATCGCCCACCCCGTCTCCACTGAACTGGGTTTATTTTCCAGTAGTGCTAAACATCAAAGGATTCCGAAGAGTTCGCAGGGTCATCGGAAACTGTTGCGTTATAAGAAGGTAAGTTGTGTTTTCAGTGCAGAAATCTTGCCATAGTGGAAGTGAAGTACATGTCCCATCAATCAACGTTCAGTTTTCGCTAGCAAGTACCAAATTGTTGATACCAATCGTCGCTCCATTTTGTTTTCTGTTATAGTCGACTAAGATAGTTCATTAAGTCCAGAAGTTTTGATGGAGACGTTGAAGAAATTGACGTTTTCTTGTAAATCTATATTTAAATAAATACCTATTAAGTAGTATGCAGATTGAGATCATTTAGAATAGAACTTACAGGGCGTTGCAAACGAGAGTCTTCTACCTATATTTCTTCGTAGGTCAAAATTACATTTCCAATAAGCTCTTACCAAACTGTCTGCTTCTCAGAGGTCACCTATGTGTGGTAGGTCTGCTGGAGTCAGTTTCCACTCGATATCTTTCTTTCATTAAAATACGAATAACGTCTATGTTGACCCTGGACAAGAAGTCCTTTGAACAACATAATTTCGTTCAGACTCCAACAAAATCGATACCATTCTCAGAATAGATAATTTTTGGCTTCCAAAAGATCGAAGTGCCTGCAATCTAAGTTCCTCTTCGCGAGCCTCAAAAGCTTTCACCATTACCTTTCTGAATGGTACAAACTCACGCTAACAATTCTATTTAATAGCAAGTGTAACAACTTTAGTCTATGTATATTTGACCTTGAAAACTCAAAATGTTCAAATGTTTAGCTTTTATATTATACTTTCCGAGATTGATATACTCGAGTAACGTCTTTAATAATATTTTGCTTTTTTGGCTTATATCATAAGAGCAAATCGGAAGTGTATAAAATATGTTATATCAGGTTTAAAAAAAACGAGATTACTCTAGAATTTAGTAGTTTTTCTTTAGATTAAAATTTCTCATTTCACAGGCCAATTAGTTTTTCTGTTAAAACTATTATACAGTATCAATTACTAAGAATGTTCAAACGATATCTCTGTCTTTTGCTAAGCAATTAATTGTAGTGTTACGTCATCCAATAAAAATAATTAATGGAACTGAATTAGATCTTTTATTAAATTTGTTCTTTTTGCTTCACATGTATGACAAAAGCGAAATATCTAAGTAGAGTAATCCCATGAAATACGATGGTACGTCATTACTTTTGTCGTATCGTGTTATAAGTATTCAATTACCTGCCAATATAATTGAATGATATAAACTTCTTTTGAATTGAAAAGGATCAAGTGATGATATAGGAATTAAATTGGATCAATTCACTTACATAAAAGTCGATGTAAGTACGTGCATGCTAAGAGCAAAACGAAACCGCAGTGAAACTATTCATTGCCAATTCACCTCCGTATAAGCATAGGCTACGATGATGTATGCAAATTAATTGTTTCTACGTGTTCATGTTCATAACTGTACGTTACTTTACCTACATTTCTGAATAAAAAACGACATGTAATAATTTCAATGGTCATATAAAAGTAACCCACCGTCGGTGTCATAGTTTATTAGGTATTTTGTATAGAAGTATAGAATCATATATCTAAGGTCGCTTTAACGCTACAACAGTAATAAATTATGCGATGAATGCAGCTTAATATTAGTTGAAGAGATTACGTGCTAAATCTTGTTCTTTTTGCTTTTTGTGAAACATTCTGAAAGTTAGTGCCTAGTTATTTTTAGTTTGTAACCAGAAAACAGGTATGACCGTAGTTTAAAAATACGGAGTCTTCCTTCCAGGAGACTCGAGTGAGCAAGCACGGTCTAGCAGTTTGGTATAGATTCTATTAGATCGGTAATTACTGGTACCGGTGTTAATGATATGCTAATGATTATGGTGTGCAATAATGGGATAAATATAGACGAGTTTTTAAATCGCGTCCTATTCGCCATGTACAACCATCAAGTTATAAATTTATGTAAACCAGTTCTTTCTCAAAATAACTACGGGCATTCATGGGAGCGATGTTGCATTGCTAATTTACATCGGCCTTGGCAATGCCGTATGTGTAACTAACACGGAGCACAAAATTGGTGCTTGAACTAGAAAAGCAATTAAAAACAGTTGCGATTTCTAGAACCTCTTTCGATACGAATTCCTTCTTAAAGCACCAATTTTGTTTAAATAATTTTAAACAGGTGATGCAAAACATCATAACTCATCCTGTATGCATTAAACGCCTATGTACAAAAATTTACGTATATTAAAATGCGAATACATCACGTCAATTCCGATTGATCGATCAATAATTTGAAGAACTTCTATATGGCTAACTCCTTTTAGCATTGTTGAAACAGCTTTGCCGTTCGAGGTTGGCGGTCACGTTGTATTGTAAACTCAGATTGATCCGATCGGCATATAATAAAAAAATTACGTTTAGTCTGACAAGACGTAAACTACAAAATGCAGAGTAAGAATAAGGAACAAAATGTGAAAGAAAATTGACTGTTCTTCACCGAGGAAGCGTTCGAAAATTAAAGAACTTAAAAGAAAGCAAAAGAAAACTTTAAGAATCACCCATGTAATAGAAAAATTATTCCAACAGAAAAAAGCAAAAGAGAACTAAAACTAACAACTAAAAGCAGAACTAAACGAACAGAAAAGGATCGATGTTTTTTTTTTGCTGGTGAAGATAATACAAAAATAAAAACAGGAACTAAGCAGGAAACAGATACAAAAAGTCAATATGATTGAAAGAACAAACAAAAACGAAATACAGAATTATATAAACAGAAGACAAAAGAAGTCGATGAAATAAAACAACCAAATACGAGGAGTAAAATTAAAAAAAACAAAAGAGCAACGAAGGTACTTCAGCGAAGTATTAAAAAAAGTGACGCTTTCTTTCTGTCAATCCTTAATTTTCACAAGCTTTCCACCGAGAATAGTCGAGTTTTCATTATATTTTTAAGATTGTTGTTCTTTCAGCGGTTTTTTGTTTGTCTCATAGTCCATCAGAGAATCGTCGATTTTCTTCTTTGTTTCGGTCACTCCAAGAATCGTCGAGTTTTCATTTTTACCAATTTCGTCTTTATAGTTCATTTTCCTTCATTTGACATTTAATTAATTTTGTTCTCCGTTTTATTTTATTTTTTAAATGGCGTTGGTGCTATGTACGATTTCTTTCTTAACTTTCCGTTGATCTTTTTATGTTTTTACATTTCATGAAAAGAAAGAATCGTTTCTTTTTTTTTTTTTTTTGTTGTTGAAATCTACTGTTCATTGTTCTTTTTTTCATTGTATGTAGTAATTAAAAATGATGATTCCAAATAACTTCTTTTTTCTTGATGGTATCACAAACTCGTCTCAGACGCCATCTGATAGCTACTAATAAATAAAGGGGAGGGAGTACCAGCCAATAAAGATTTGTTAAAAAGAAACAAGTTTTTCTTTTCAAATTCCCCCATAGGCTAGGATCTTTCTCTGTGAGGGATAGTGAGGGATAGTGAGGGATATGAACCCCCAATACGAATCCCCAAGAATTGCGTAACAATATATTCGATATATCGACCTTTGAAATCTTCTGAACAGTGATGGTGAAGTTCAAATGTCCCACAAGCCTAGGCAATGGTACAGAATCTTATTTTCTTTAAATAAGAAACACCCTATACATATAAGATTCAAAATATGCTCTGAAAACCCAATTCAATTACAATTCAGTTAAAACTTGAAGACATCGTGTTAATAATAACAATAATAAAAACAAACACAAGAGACGATTGATTTTGCAGCACAAATGAGAAGATTATTAATAAGAAATTATGAAACAAGACAATTTGATTGTTATCTTTGTTTCGTCACCGTTCAAAGTGATAACATTAAAAAAAATTAACAATAATAAAATTTAAAAATAAAAGCGAAATCAAAAAGGCAATCGCTTTTACAGCATAATTCAATAGATTAACGAATTAAAGATGGAAAAAAAAAATTTTAACGAACAGAACGATGAAAATGCGAAGAAACAAAACATAAAAGTTTTTTAAAAAATGCAGGATTAATGTAATGTAATTGTTCTTTCGCATAAATCTGTATACAATTCAATTCGTAGATTAACGAATTTTATAAATGAAATGAAAGGTGATAAAACGAAGACAACTAAATAATAAAAATTTAAGAAAAATTTACGTACTACTAAATATTAAAGCAAAAAAATAATAATAATCAAGAGACGATCGAGTTTACGACACAATTCAGTAATTGAATGAATTCAAAAAAAGACAATGATGAGCATAAAACAAAACTCAATTTGAAAAAAACAACACATGATATAAAAATTACAAAATTTAAACAAAAGATAATTGATTGTATATAGCACAATTCCGTAAGTGATTCAATAAAAAAAAAAGACAATTTGGAAAGAACGATCACAAAACAAAATTAAATTAAAAAAAAATACAGAATAGTAAAATTAAAAACCAATCGATTGTACAGCACAAATCAGTAGATTATCGAAATAAAGAATAAAATTTAAAAAAATACATAATTAACATAATTAAAAACAAAAGATAAACGATTTCTCAGCAAAATTCAGTATTCAGCTCAATCGTAGTTGAACGAATCTAAAAAAATGATGTGAAATGTGACAAAGCATCGACAACTAAATAATTAAAACTAAAAAAATACATAATTAACATAATTAAAAACAAAAGACAAACGATTTTTCAGCAAAAATCAGTATTCAATTCAAGTCGTAGTTGAATGAATTTTTAAAAAATGATATGAAAGGTGACAAAACAAAGACAACTAAAAAATAAAAAAATTCATAATTAACATAATTAAAAACAAAAGACAAACGATTTTTCAGCAAAATTCAGTATTCAATCCAACTCGTAGTTGAACGAATTTAAAAAAAAATGATATGAAAAGTGACAAAACAAAGACAACTAAAAAATAAAAAAATAAAAAAATTCATAATTAACATAATTAAAAACAAAAGACAAACGATTTTTCAGCAAAATTCAGTATTCAATTCAAGTCGTAGTTGAACGAATTAAAAAAAATGATATAAAAGGTGACAAAACAAGGACAATTAAATAATAAAAATTATAAAATAAAATATATGTAATAGTAAAAATTAAAAAAACAAAACACAAAAGACAGTCGATTTTTTAACACAATTGAGTAATTAAAAAAAAATTGGTGAAAATACAAAGGTAACGAAATAATAATTGTTTTAATATGTACCTAATAGTAAAAACTTTAAGAAAAAAAAATAACAAGAGAATAAAGTTTACAGCACAGTTCAGTAAGTCAGTGAAATAAGAAAAAGACAATTTCAAAAGAACGATGACAATACTTATAATTAAGACCAAAAACAATAGGCAATAGATTTTTTTCAGCAGAATTCAGTAGACGAAGGAATTTCAAAAAAAGACTATTTGAAAAGAACGATGATAAAACTAAATTCAATTTTTGAAAAGTGCATGACAGAAAAATTAAAAATTTAAACAAAAGACAAACGATTTTTCAGCAAAGTTCAGTAATTTAAAAAAATTTAAAAAAAAGGTGACAAAACAAAGAAAGCGAAATATTTTTTTTAAGTAATAGTAAAAATTAAAAAAAAAAAAACAAGACTATCGAATGAATTAAAAAAAGGACAATTTGAGAAGAACGATGACAAAACTAAATTACATTTTAAAAAGTGCATGATAGAAATATTAAAAATTTAAATAAAAGACAATCGATTTTTCATCACAATTCAATAATTTTTGACGCAAAAGGTAACAAAACTAAGAAAATGAAATAAAAAAATACAGGATAGAAAAACTAAAAATTTAAATGAATAGCTTGAATCGCGACATCTTGCGATCACTTTTTGACACAACTTTGCATTAGGATTGACAAATTGCAGCCAGTTTGCTACTTATCTTCATCCCATGTGCTGTTAAAACAAGTTTTAAAAATTTTATCGCAAATTGGTTTTGATTACAGTTGGATACCTCAAGCATCTTCCGTACGGCTATTTCGGCCCATTTTGGGGCCTCGTCAGCAGAGCCTAGCTCGAGACTTCAACTACAAACCAAACCGACCTGGCCCAGGTTAATCGCATTTGCGATGCAATAGTAATGAATAGCTTGAACCGTGACATCCATCGATCACTTTTTGACACAACATTGCAAACTGGCTAAACTAAATGCAAAGTTGTGTCAAAAAGTGATCGCGGGATGTCACAATTCAAGCTATTCATTACTATTACAACGCAAATGCGGTCGGTTTGGTTTACAGTGGCAGTCTCGAGCTACGCTTCTGCTAACGAGGCCCCAAATAGAACCGAAACAACAGTACAGAACATGTTTAAGGTTTTCACTGCAATTAAAACCGATTTGTGATAAAAGTTTTAAAAATTTTAACGAAAGACAGTCGATTTTTCAGTACAATTCAGTAGATGAATGAATTAAAAATAATAATAATAAAAAGGACGATGATAAAACAGAATTAAATAAAAAAAATGATAGAAAAATTAAAAATTTAAGCAAGAGACAATCCATTTTTCAGCATAAAGCAGTAAGTTTTAAAAAATGAAAACAATGATGACAAAACAAAGAGAAGGGAACAATAAATTTAAAAAAATATACAGTGTCGTTCAAAAAATGTGCTACAAGAAAGTGCAAAGTTTCGGAACCCATTGAAATAATTACTCAGAATCAAATAAAATAATTTAAAAATAAAAATCAATGTCGTGTTTTCCTCTTCATATTATTTTGGCAGACACTTTAATCTCATCAGTTTTTCCTAATCTAGTGTGTATAATAAAAAGAATGATTCACAATAAATTAGAATTTTTTTTATTTTTAAGATCAGAGGCTGTAACTATAATTTTTAATTCTGAACGACTTATTCTTAAGGCACTTTCTTGTATCTTGTAAAATAAGGGCACTTTACTCTTAAACATCTTCATTCCTCGGTGTTTAGGCTGTATACCATTCAACATAAACTTCATCTGACGACTTTAAGAAATGCAGAAGCACTCTGCGTCAATATTTTTTTATAAAAATTGATAATAACAAAAATTCCATTTGAGAACCCGTTTTGAAAGACAGTGTTTATGTAGTATTAGTAAAAATCTCTTTTACGAGGGGAGTTTTTTATGTTATCTACCAACCTACGAAAACAATATGCTATCGGTACAATTTTCTTATGTGGGACATTTTATAATGCCATCTTGAAGTTTGTTTCCAATTGCCACTTTTATGTCAATTTAAAGAAGTGAACATGAGTGATTTTAAATTTGAACACAGAAGCACCATTAAATTTCTATCGAAAGATAGGCAGTGGCCCCAACAATATTCATGAGAGAATGATGGCTGTGCATGAAGAATATAGCCCATCCTATTTTCAAGTTAGATATTGGTGCAAGCAGTTCAAAAAGGGCTAGGAATCCGTTCATGATGACCCAAAGTGTGGAAGACCTTTGGAAGCACGAACTGAAGTTATGATAAACCAAGTTGAAGATTTGGTGCTGAGTAAAACTTTCACTTATTCAATTAATTCAAACATTTAATTTATTAATTGTTTTATAAATTAAATACTAAATGTTTAGCGTCTTCCCCCCAATTGTCTTTTATATTATTTTTGACTCCTTTGAAATGAAAAGCTTAGTCGATTGAAAAATGTGTGATTACACCATGTCGTATGCAGTCTTTTGTTGAGATAATTGGCATGCAATTTGTTTGAACGCAACAACGCGTAGTGCAGCAAAAACGTGCAAGGATTACGCGAATTTATTCACCTCGTGTTCTCTTAGCAGCTCGCGGTATCATTATGAGTAATTGTTGCACTCCTATGAATTAAGGACGCTTTAGGGTTTTCATTATACCGCTCACAGTTGCGTCTTTTATGTGCTCGAGCGGTTAATGGAGATGCGGAGTTTCTAAGTTCGCAGAGGTGCGCAAAAACTTGCTCCACGTCACCGGCTTTCTAGTTGGATGGATTTAAAAAATTAGATCCGGTAAATCCTGTAACTCCAATTCTGCAGTTTTACGTGTTAACGTTACAGGTCAAGCTCCGGAAGGATTAAGAAGTATTTTTGTTTGTATGGTCGGTAACAGTAACAATTTATTTTGAACGCGTCTAAAAATATTTCCAATTAGAAATTTCCATATTTCGTGGAACCAGAAATGTTAGTTCTGCAAATTATGGATGCTTCTCTTCGAACTTCATTACTTTACCTCAGTATAGGGTCACCAATTTCGTCAATAGCCAACCCTGAACGTAAACTGTACACGGTGGAAGGTGTACTTCCTAACCCAGGAAGAAGAAATGAAAAAAATGCTGTCACTTTTATGAGAGTCACGAATGCGGTCAATCTCTTCAAATTTTTTTTAAGAAAGTCCATGATTTTGGTTTCTGGTTGAACATTCAAAGAAACTTCTTCATCCAGAAATCTAGAAAAATTTCCACGAATGCTATTTTAGAATTCTGCGTCCAGGATGAGATCTAATCCAATACCTACAAGCTTCATTTCAATAAGTTTTGAGTGGTTTAGAGAAAGACCTGTCGAGGGGTTGCAACCAATGCGTAGTATGGCAGGGTAAACAGATAAGGCGAATGTCGCTAAGAAATCTCAAGTATCCACGTCGTTGCAATGTGAGGCATGGCCGTCAAGGATCAAAACAACCGGACCAAGTTCTTTTCTGGGAAGATAATAGTCTTTTATCCATGATAAGAAAATACTGCTTTTGATTTAGGCTGAATCAGGTGACATCTCAACAACAGATCCTAGAGGCATATTGTCCTCAAATTTTTCTTTTTGTTTTTACCACGAAAGACCACGCACGGTGGAAGAAAATTGCCTTCTGCGTTGCAGCAAATGACAATACTAATAGTTTCACCTTTTTCTGCACTGGTGAGACTTTGAACATCTTTGGATACGATTACTTTCCCGGGTGGAATCCACTTTCATCCATATTGAAAATCTTTCTGGGCTTGTCCATTAAATCTTGTGTCTCTAGGGTGTCTAGAGGTATCTTAAACTATGAATCCACCTCATCATGACACATTCCCAATGAACGAGCTATAGATCGACCTTGAGCAGCGCGTATTCGCAAATTAGAATGTCTTTTCATCAAAAGACGAAACCAGTCATATCCCGGTAGCTCGTTTTCCTTATTGAACCTGTGTTTTATCAGATGTATAAGTTACATACAACTTAGCACTTGGAGCCTAGCAGACCCATGGCTTGGTTTGTTATTTTTCTCCATTCCTTCTTGTTCTTCGCCTTTTCTTTCCAGTTGACAATCTTTAATTGCTTTAAATCCTTTTCTACTTCCTTCTTCCATCTTAATTTCGATCTTCCACTTCTTCTTTTACCTCCTATGTCACTTCTTAATAGTTTTCTAGGAATCCTACCTTCCTGCATCCTTTTCATATGTCCGAGCCTTTGTGCTTTAATTCTCGCCACTATACTCGGTTCTTTGTATAGATCTTCTATCTCTTGGTCTCTTCTCATCCATATATTCCCTATTTTTTTCCGCCTAGAATCTTCCTCAGTATTTTCCTTTCCCATACCACAAGCATTTCCTCTTCCGCCTTACTTAGCACCCACGTCTCACCTCCATATTCGACTATTGGCCGTACTACCGTTTTATATACCCTTATCCTAGCCCCTCTAGATATACTTTTATTTTTCATTAGCCTGTTCAATGTATAGACACTTCGATTCCCATTCATTATTCTTGCCCGTATCTCCTCTTTAATTTCCTGCTTCCTTGTGAACATTCTTCCTAGGTAAGTAAATCTGTCCACCTCTTCAAATTTATATTCCTTTTCTTCCGTTGTTATTATCTTTAGATGCAGGCCTTTCTATACTCCCTATCCGACCAAGTCATGTATTTCGTTTTTGATTCATTTATATATAATCCCATTTTTCTTGCTTGCTCTCCCAATTTCCTTGCCATTTCCTGTAGCTCTTGTTTACTTCTTGCTAGAATTGCAATGTCGTCCGCAAATGCCAAGCACTGATGTCTTCTATTGTAAAGTAGTCCATTTCTATTAATATTTGCCCTCCTCGTAACTACCTCTAAAACCAAATTAAACAATACCGGCGACAACGGGTCTCCTTGCCTTATCCCCTCCCTTACTTCAAACTTCTCCGATGTTTTACTTTTAAATTTAACTCTATTTTCCGTTTGTGTTAACGTTATTTTTATCATATTAATTAATTTTTGACTAATTCCCAAGTCTTCTAGGGCTGTATACATCTCCTTTCTCTTTATCCTGTCGTAGGCCTGTTTAAAGTCTATGTACAATACCAAGGTGTCCTTTTTATATTCATAGCTTTCTGCTTGTATTTCTTGCAGAGTGAATATCTGATCCATTGTACTCCTACCTTGCCTGAATCCGCATTGGTATTCACCCAATAAACTTTCCAACTCTTTACTTAAACAAGTTTTAATATATTTTGTTAATATTTTGTAAGCTACATTGAGCAGAGCTATCCCTCTATAGTTTTGGCATTTCGATCTATCTCCCTTCTTATAGATTGGGTACAGTATTGCCTCCCTCCCTCCACTCTTCCACTAGTTTCTGCATCGCTTTGATTAGTCTATCTCCTCCGTATTTAAACATTTCCACAGTTATATTGTCACCTCCTGGAGATTTATCATTTTTAAGAGAGTGAACTATTTCTTTTATTTCCTTTTCATTGGGTGGTTGGTTACTTTGTCCGTTTTGTTTTATTCTCTGTACCGTAGCTTCTTTCTCTTGCTCCTGATGGGTACCTGCGTTTAGTAAACCTTCGAAATATTTCCTCCATTCGCTCAGAATGTCATCCTCCCCTCCTATCAATTCTCCTTCTTCATTTTTGAAGAATATTGTTCTTGGTTTATACCCGCTTTTCTGTTGTTTAATTCCTTTATACAAATTCCTTATTTCATTATTTTTGTAATCTTCTTCTATGTTATTTAACAATTTTTCATTATGTCTACGCTTTTTTTCCCTCAAAATCCTTTTTGTTTTTCTTCTTTGTTCTTCATATTTTCTGTTTGTTTCCTCTGATTGATTTGTGATTCTCTCCATTCTCAATTGTTTTCTTTTTTCCAGTTCTTCTTTACATTCTTCATCAAACCAGTTGTTTCTCTCTTCTTTTACCTCTTTATTACATCTTTTGGCCGTTTCTTCCATTGCTATTCGTATTTCCTTCCATACTTCCTCAATTTCCCTCCTTCCCTTAATCTCTTCTAATTTTTCAGTTATAACCACTTCATATTTGCTTTGCTTCTCTTTTGTTCTTAATCTGATGGGCTTTTTTTCTTTTCTCATCTCCCTTATTCGATTTCTTTGTATTGGTACTATTTGTTCCGCTTTAATTCCTACCATGAAATGGTCTGAGTCTAAATCTATTCCTCTGTATGTTCTTATATTTTTAATGCATGCTTCCTCGTTATCAATATCAATAAGCACATGGTCAATTTGATTTATTGTATGCCCATTCGGTGATTGCCATGTGCCTTGATGTATCCTCTTCCTCTGGAAATATGTACTTTTAATTATCATGCTTTTCTCCTTTGCGAAGTCCATTGTCATTAGTATGTTTGTGCATACTATATCTTCCAATCGTTGGTCTAAATACTTCCTCCTTTCCTATATTCGCGTTGGCGTCTCCTAGTACAATTTTTAAGTCATATTTCGGTATTTCTTCATATGTTCTATCTAGTTTTCCGTAAAATTCTTCCTTTATTTCCAAGTCCTTTCTTTCGCTCGGTGCATGTATATTAATGATCGTAATTTTTTGATATATTCCTCTTATCCTTAACACAGATATTCTTTCCGAAATTGGTTTAAATTCTATTGTTGCCCTCTTAAGCTCTTCTCTTACTATGAATCCTGTCCCTAGAATCCTCTTTTCTCCCCCACTGTTAAAGAATATACATCCCTCAATTTCCATCATTTCCTGACCTAGTAGTTTAGTTTCTTGTACGGCGACTACATCATAGTTATTTTGTTTTATTTATGTATAAGTTAGATGCCTAATATCGTTACAGGTTGGAGAATACCCAACTTTTCCCAATTTCTGAATATACGTCACTAGTTTTCCTTCGTTTACTTTTCCAAGGCAACCATAGGGACCTAAACTCACTTTATCTAAGTGATTCTTGCTCACTCTCCTAAGAAGAGTTCGCAAAGGAATTCCAAATTCTTTTGCAATGGAATTGACACTTCTAGTTTGAACTTACAACGCCAGTGCAGCAGCCCGAAGATTCTCCTCTATCCATTGTCCTCTGGACGACTTTCTTACATACATCCGCATAGTATGTGTCTACATGTAAATTAAGTCATTTGCAAGTTGGCATCTTACCCTACACAATTTGGGCAACTAACCCCAATTCAAGCACCTTCAGTAAATCAAACTTTGATGCCAATTACTTCTGCAAAAGTTGGAATAACAAGAAATCTTTATCTCAGCTAACAATACGTCACAATTGAAAACTGCGTCCGTCCCTGATTATCGGACAAAATACTACGAGGACGCAAAAACTTTCACACAAAGTCAAGACTTGACCGTGTTAACTTGTCAGTTAATTCCAAAAACGCATTTTAAGCGACTGACTTTATCCACATGTACGTAAAGATAATCTGTAAACTTCATTTTGCGCACATCTATGTAACAAACTTTGAATTACGGTGCTTTGGCGTCTTCCCCAATTTAGCATTTTCCCCCCAATTACTTTAATATTACACAAAAATCTATAAAAGATATAATGAAACATAATTTGATATTTAATTGTAAATTGTAATTATAAAATACTCCTCATTTTTTTATTATTGTTTTTTAATTGTGATGCATTGTCATTATTTTCGGCTACGACTAATTTAATACAATTATACAGGTAGGTGAGTGATCCTCAAGTATACTTTAAAGGTAATTACGAAATATAATGGGGCTTCAACCTTAGAACGGTAAATATGCAGATAAATTCTGAAAATACTGCAGTTCGTCATTATTATGAAAATTGTTCATTCAAATTTCTTTCGCGAATGAATTTAATTTTTCATTACAAAGCACACATGCAGATATTAATTAATTAATTAATCAAGACCTCTTTCTCACACGAACAATTAACAACGATGTAACCTTCGTAACTATTTTGGGAGTAACCCAGTTTAATGTGAAACTATTTTCGGTGAATATTAAATTTCTTAGTTACTCATAATTTTAATTCCTACTTATATATTTGACATTTATTATGAACCATTAAATTCCATGACCATGACTCCTCTGACACCTCCAGACGCCTCCGATTTACATATATTTGTATGACATGGCGCTAACATTTTAGTTATTTTCATGATACCACCGAACAATTGAATAAATTTAACACACAATAACCGATTTGAAACCTTACGTTTTTCTAAAGGCATTATTCGGATCTGATGCTATCTCAGGGGTGGTAAAACTCTGGCATACCTAACAACTTGTTTTACTGTCAATGGGCATAGCTTAGCATAATAATTACACTTCTATCAAATATTTCAACGTACTTGATTGTTGCTTTTATATTCAATACCTACCGGATTTCAGGAGTGTACTTCCGCGCAAGTAAGTTTCCAAGTGTATAAAGAAGGAAGGAACACGAAAACTTCGAGTGGCAACGAAATATAATAATATCCCGCAGGCTATAGCTCGTATATCTTTTTTTGCCGTCTGGCTTGCTGCTGTAGATTGCAATATCCATTTATTTTTCGGAAAAATATGAGAGGTCAATGAATTGGAAGTAATATTCGATTGCTTATCGAATTCTATATATGTACTTTATGCACCCTAAAGATACGTTAATCGTAATTATCGAAGTGTGTGTAGGAATTTTCTGAACATAATCAGGTTATTATAATGCATACGGGTTATATATTTTTGAATTTACGACCGTTTATAACAGATTGAAAAATTAAGTCGTTTCGTTAATATTCCAAGACGTAAACGTGCGTTATTCACATTCCAGTAGTCGCGCTTTTATATCTTAGTTTTTAGTCCTTTTATCCACATACTATTCAGCTTTCGCGAAACAAAAAAGAAACCATACCCCCCGACATTGATATATGTACAGTTCATACGCACTCACATAAAATCACAATTAATGAATAAATTTACTTTCCACTTTGGAGACGAAGACACTCTCGTTAACGTATTTATTAGTTGGAACGCGTCTTACACGTATTTTTCCATCCGGGCATATCTTACCCGATATTAGCATTGTGTTGTGCTAATGCAAATTTCGTGTATTGACAGAATTTTGTGTAGAGCACACGCAGGAGATAAATTGCCCTTCACGAGATAATCTCGCGACGACGCAGCATGCAGAATAATATCGCATGGGCGATTTCCAAATAAAACCAAAGAAAACTGTAACATCAAATAGAGCTATCAATTTTAAAAGCACAGAATAAGCCAGAGATAAATCAACAACCACAATTACACCATAAACCATTAAATGAACGGCACTAGTAAAATTGCTTGACATTTTTAATAACGTGTGGGAGTACTTAATATACTTGGATTTTTATTTACTTTAAACTTTAATTTTCAATTTTCCTGCTAGCAATTGTACTAAAATGACACTCGTCCATCACTGGAACGTGTAACTGGATCTTCCATACAACAAGACTTAAGAATTTAGCAATAGATTAAGCAATCCGTTGCCTAAGATTATTTATAGCACACGTGTTGCAAAGCAGAAGTGATTTCAATTTGAACATGTTCAAGTTATTATATGGGTGTTATTTGCAATTAAATTACAAGTTAACGGATTTTCCACTTTCATACCTGCATCAACTGTATACATTAGGTAGATGCAGCGTGGAATTTCCAAAAGCCGCCTGTGTATTTCACACAACAGTAATCGATTGTATTTGGGTGTTGCATTCAGTAGTAATTATTGTACTCGAGCTTGACGTGGCGTGAATTTCAATAATAATAACAAGCCAGGCAACAGAACAGCAACGTGCAGCAGGAGCAGCAACAGCAAGACATGTCCGTTAATCGGCGAGTTCAATGTCATATCTGTAATTGCTCTACATGCCTGTATGGCCTACATACAACAACTGATTCCCAGATTGTTGTACGCGGCCGTGTAATTTTTTCATTAAAATTGTAATTGCATATCAAAGTTTTGGATTCCTAGAGAGGTCACTCGCTCAGCCTCGAGCAATTACCGCTCTCTGTGTGAAGCAATATTGTTTCCTGAAATGCCTATATAACGGAACGCTCGGACTAAAAACTATTCTCGACTGCCAAAAAGTACTTAAGCTTTTGATGATTGTCGAGAATAACGAGAAGAAAAAAAAGAACAGACATGAGATCGAATTATTGTTTCTCTCTTCTTCAACTCAGAAGTGGCTCACGTACAATTTAATGTCGCGCTTTTTATTTCTGTTCTCGTGAATAGGAATACTGTTATTTTTGGTACACGCTCCGCCAATATTCTCCGCTGTTACTGCTGGCGATCGTCGACAACTGTCACTGTGTAAGGTATCTTGTCACCGATGTACGACATTGCCTGTGTTAGGCACAACCGAACATGCAACAGTCGTGCATTCTATGTATTTCAAATGAACAGTCACCGTAAAAGCACACGCAAGAAAAAAAAACATTTTCTTGGTTAAATGTGACCACAACCAAATTATTCATTTGAAATTAACCAATTGGCATTGACAATTCCCATCGATCACCCAAGAATCAGATCGAATGAACTATTGACCTAACATAAAATTCATGAATTCGAAATTCATTTCGATGCTTTACTGCAGTTAGCTTGATTGTTACGCGACGAATAATGAGAACCGAGCCTACGAGGATATTCTGGTAACGTAACGTTCGACTTTGATAACTAACTGAAGTGAATTACAAAATGTCGATAATTTTTTTTTCATTCTGGACTACTTTTACTGTTAGTGTTCCAGAGTAATACTTTGGCTTGCCTTAAATACTTTGAATAAACTTAAATGTAACGAACAAGTTAGGCAAACACGAATCTTTTTGAAATATACTTTTTGATTAATAACGCTAATGATACTTTTCAGAAATGTTCAGCCTTATATTATTTTTCTGAAAACATGATGTTGGTAAACGGCGCCCATTTTAAATCGTGGCCCCTGACTATATGAAATAGGCAACCCATCAATTAAATCAAGAGACTCGGTCTTATTATCGTAGCAACATTTGATGAGTTGCCTATTTCTTAATTAAGGCGTCACGCTTTGAAATGGACAAACTTTATTTATAATATACTGCTTTCCATAGAAAATGCATCACCTAGTAGGAATAGAAATACTTCAATGAAACTTGGTGAATATATTTACCTTGAACAAAGCGTCAAATACGTTCTCAAACGAATTGATTAGCTGCATCAAGTTATCTAGCTGTATTGTTCTTCAAATTTTTGTTACAATCATGACAAATATTTGATTTCCTGCTTAGACACATTAAATTACTGTCAAATTTAGTGCTGTTAAGAATTTAGGGAATGCCTCGATTAAGATGACGTCCACAATTCCACCAACTAACTTAATTTGGAAGGGGCAGAATTGTGGGGTTAAACGAAGTTGGAGTTCCCTTTAGGGAAATTGCAAGCAAGAAGGACCGATCGCAATATTGATTGCCACGGTCATCAGATGCAATCGTGTTTGGGCAGAGGAAGACCGTTGTAAGCGTCGCCGAGGTATTGGAGCTCAGTGTATCGCAGGATAATCAGTATATCGCAGGATTAGGGCATTTGGACTAAGTTCGTATCGAGCTCAATTGGTACTACCTTTGACTCGAGATCATCGAAGACAACGTCTCCAATGGTGCCGTGACCGAAATCACTGGAACCATGAATGGGATTCAATTATCTTTAGTGACGAGATTCGGTTTTGTTTGGGAACACACGATGGACGATAATGCGTTAGAAGACTTCGAGGTGAGCGACATAATTTACAACACACTTTTTTTTTTAGTTGAGAGGATTGGGAAATCTTCCAAAGACCCCCCAGCTAGATCTATGCCAGGAGAGTGTCAGATTCGCCTGGGAAGGTAGTTACCCAGGTGCCTACCGACTAAAACCCTTCCCTCTCTCTCGGCTCTGTTCCACTGCAGCATCGCGGGTCGTATTTCTTCACGGTGGAGCCGGTCTCCCTCTACGTTGCTGGGTGCTTTTCAGCGTCCTTTTTTTTCTTTAGTTTTGTTTCGATGACTCTTCCCGCTGCATCCCATGTTGCTTCGGTGCTTAGCATCGCCCTTATCAGGTTTTCAGGGGTTGCTTTTTTCCCCACTATTGCATTCAGCTCACTCCTCTCCTGGTCCCATCTTCGACATTTGAAGAGCGTGGGCTCTGCGTCATCAATCTCGTCACCACAATACAGGCAGCTTGGCGTGTCTGCTAGTTTATACTTTGCCTTATAGTACTGGAAGCACCCGTGTACACTCAGGGCCTGGGTGAGGTGGTATTTGACGTCTACATGCTTCCTCTGCATCCATTAATTATTAATCTTGGGGATTAGCCTTCTGGTACAGGTTGCCTTGCCCGAGGTCTCCCACCTCTTTTGCCACGTCGCTAGCGTGTCCACTCTCGCATTTGTCTTTTCCTCAGGGGTCGCTCCCCACGTCATTCCCCTTTCCAGCACATGCAGATCCAGTGGGACCATCCGAGCCAGTACCCCCAGGGCTTCTGTTGATACCGTCCGGTACGCCCGGCATACTCGGATCATGCCGGTTCTCTGGCGGGAGAGCAGCTGCTCTCTATTTTTTTGGATGTCCATGGCGTGCTTCCAAATAAGGACCGCATATAAGTGGCAATCGCAGCACCCCATCCATCAGGATGTTCCAGAGCGTCGGGCCTAGTACGAAGCCCTGGGGGACCCCACATGTCATAGGGATGGAGATTCCCTCCTGGATGGTGACTTTCTTGTTGTCTAGGTAGGACGCTACGACTCTTCTCAGCTGCGACGACAAGCCTTTCTTTTCCAACTGCTCCTTAATCTTGTTCCAGTTGACGGAATTGAATGCATTTTTAACGTCGAGGGCCACCAAGGCACATAGTTTCCGCGATTTGAGGGTCTTCTTTTTTTCATTACCGGCTATCTTGCAAATTTGTCCAATAGCTCCCGACGTGGACCTTCCCTCCCGGAAGCCGTATTGTTTGGGAGACAGTTCTTTTTCCCCGCACAGCTCATTCTTGAGTCTCGAGAAGATAAGCCTTTCACACATTTTTCCTGCTTCGTTGAGCAAGCAGATTGGCCGGTATCTTGCTTGGTCGGCGGCTGTTTTCCTGGGTTTTTGGATGAGAGTAAGTTTCGCCTCCTTCCATATATCCGGAAATATTCCTTCCTTATAAGCTCTGCTCATCGTTCGGCTAATGTATTCCCTTTTTTGTTTTGGTCCTCAGGGCTACTTCTAGAATTTCTTCTTTGGTAAAGGGCACGATTTCCTCCTCGCATCTATGCTTCGGGCGTTCCTCGCATTACGGGATTTTCAGTTTTCGCTCCAGGTCCATGAGATTTCGTTGGGTTCTCATTTTATTCATTACAATCTCGTAGCCGTCTCCACCGACATCTTGCTCTACCTCTTCACAAATTCTTTGCCAGTGTTTGTTTTTGGAGCGCCATATTTCTTTCTTCCGTTTACATCTGGCTGTTTTGAGCTCCTCCTTTCTTCGTAGGTACTCGTCCTCCCCTCTTCTGTGGGTACGCACCATCTCCCTGCGTAGTTTCACGCACGCCTTCCTTGCCTCAGCTATTTCGGAGTTCCACCAATCTCCTGCCCTTTCTACCTCCACTGGTCGGCATAGCCTTGTCGGAGGCCATTGTCAGGTTTCTTATAAGTTGTTCAGGAGTATACATGTTTTCCTCCTTAACCATCTTTATAAACGTGTCTTTGAATACCTTGCTGTTTAGCTTCTTGTCTAATCATCTCCTCCCTGGTTTTCCATTCAGCGCCGGCGTTTCGTTCATTATTTCGAAGGTGATATACCTATGGTCGCTGAGGCTCTCTTAAGGTAGCACTCGCCAATTTTTAACCCTATGGTTTACTGTTTGATTGGACATCGTAAGATCAATGATTGACCCGTACGCTCCCCCTTGCCGACGTTTTCTATCTCCAGCTCGTTCCGACCCATCCATTCAACGACAGCTCAGCCTCTCGAGGTTGTGTTGTCCTCGCCCCACAGGGGAGCTTTCGCATTAAAGTCTCCAGTGACCACTATCTTTTTGTTATGTCCACCCAGTGATAATTTTGGTATTTACATGTAGTAAAAGATGGCGCTAATTAACCGTACTCGTTAACGTAACTATTTTGATAAGGTACCGCCTGTGTTTCGTCCACCAAAATAAAAAGGACACTGTGAAGAAAAAGATACATAACAAATTACTGTTTGTGAGGAGTTTGCGGTGACATCGCAAGTGACATCAACTCCAAATTACAAGAGACAGAAGAGAGAAAGATAGAAAATTGACTACATACTAACCTTCGTACTTATCGACATAAATTTAAAAACTATCAAGTTCTTTACAGAGTTCATAGAAAAATTAAAATCTCAAAACATAAAAGATTTCAACAGTTTCGTAATACCGTACCAGAAATCAGGAAATAAATTTCTTACAAAAGTAACAGCAATGACAATTTTTTATTTATTTATTGACGAAGAACAAACAGGATTACTCCTAGTTACATGTTCTACATTATTTTCAGTAACTAACGGCTACCTAAATGAAAATTTGTTAAAAGAAAAAGAAAAATGCAAGGATACAAACGTAAGCGTGTATTAACAGCTCTTACCGAAATCATACTTATGTATGGTAATAAATAATACTTATGGCAAGTTTTAAAAACTTCGTGTATGAAATATCAAATACTTCTAGTAAGTGCCAATACTGATTAAATATTCTGTAGGCTTTAGTTGTAGGTGACATAAAATTTGACGATATATGCATTGGCGGACCTGGTCGAATGCTATAATAGGGGTACATGTAATTTAAGTAAACATAAAAGATCTATAAAATTGTTAAATACTTTATATAATACCGAAACCATAGTTACTTCTCTTTAAGATAGTTATTCGTTTGGCACGAAACTGTTGGGGGTACCGCTTTGATAAATTTAGCCTAATCACTTTCATTTTATTTTATTTTTTAATTGTGTGTATAAATTCCTTTTTCCTATTTTGCGTTTCTAACAAAACTATTTTGCATCCAAGACAGTTAATAGCTCGTTCGAATGCTGCAATGGCCTAATACGATTTACTATTTCAAGGTTGGTAACTTTGAAATGTCAAACATCGTATGTCAGACGTTGACAAACGACAATAAACAATAACTTTTAATTCAAATTATTTCCTTGAAATATATAATAATCGTCCACTTTGATAGTTACGTTAGATGTTATACCTTGAGCATCAAGTTTTAATAATACCAGAAAAGGTATTTTGAACGACTTCCCGTATTTCAGGCCGAGACTTCAGCGTACAAATAAAATCGTCTACATTCATTTCAGGGCCGTAGCCAGACTAAATACTTATTGTAACGTTAGGGAGGTTCAGTACATTTTTATTCATGTTAACAAATTCTGCCCTGTGTCATCAATTACTGAGGTTAAAACCAAAAAATATTTCAGTATTATTTCTTTTTCAATGGTGAATAAGAAAAGGAAAAAAATATGCTTTAATGTGTCTGATACTTCAATGCCAGACTCGTATAATTTATGACGCAGGGCTCTTCTCTTATGACTACGATAATAAGTAGTAATCTACCCCGTCTTTTGTGAATTGGCGAAACATAATCTTAATATATATATTTTATCATTTCATCTCGGGGTAAGCTTCAAATTTTCCAGGGCAGGCTCAGCCTACCTGGACGACCCTGATTCGTTTTCAATGAAAATGCCACTGACCTTACACATTCAAATTTCAATTTGAACTTTCAAATGCCTTAATGTAACAATTTTGTCGCCAACCACCACAAAATTGTAATTTTTTGGTTGCTTTATACTACTATATTCCTTGTTGTACAAGGGTTTTCTTGAACTGCAGATACAGTTTGGAGATAGAACACGTTCTATTTCGTCAGATAGCTTTTGATTCAATTTAAATTTTGATATACTTTACTGCATAATTTAAATTGCTCAAGAAATTTCAAAATTCAAATCTTGTACAAGAAATAGGGTAGTCCAAAACAGTTTTAGGATGGCATAAAAAGCGTAAAATACAAAAAGCAGTTTAAAAAGCTCCTTTCGTAAGACATGTTTGAATTATGACATTCGTAGCTTGGACAAGTGCAATGAAATCCAAAATTACTTTCAAAGAAATGGATCACCGTCTCATGTTTTAAAATAATTTTCTAAATTTAAGTAAACATTAGATGTTACTGATATATATGCTGTTGACGGACGGGACTAATTTTAATCGTGGAAAATTACACCGAAGACAAAATGAACATTTTTACCAACCGTACCGTATTTAAAGCAAGTCTAATGTGAAGCAGTTTAGGTTGGTATTTATAACGAAGCATATTTCTATTTTTTACTTTCTGTAAATATAGCTTTAAACATAAAATATTTAGTTAGTTATTTATTTTAAACTAATCTAAATTAAATTTGTTACAACGCGCAGGTTTACCAAAAAAAAAGCACGAAGGAAGTGAAACGTACATATATGTAAATTAAACTGAACATGTACTCGCAAAATAAAAAGAAAATTCCCTGACGAAGAAAAACCTTGCTAATGTGCGGCTCGGCAGTAAGATCCTGAAAGCAATAAGTTCATACACATACGTATCTGGTGTGAGCGAGCAGTGAAGTAATGTATGTATAAATGTTCGTGCAGATTACATTAAAGTAGATCTTAGAACCACGGAAATCGGATTTGTGAGCTCTTATGCTCATTTACTGTATAACTATAACCGAGCAAAACAAATGGGCATGGAATGTATTACTTGAAGCTTTGCCCGAGGCCGTAACAAGTAATATGCATATGTATAATGATTCTTCACAGAAGACGCGTATTAGAGTCAAACAGTTTTAAATTGAAAATAATACGTTATGTTTTAACAATTAAAAACTTCGTTGATTAAATAAAAGTATAGCAATAATATTCAGAGGGGATATAAAACAGTCCTAAATAAATTTGATACTGTAGTATATAGTCTTGGAGCTAACAAGTTGAAACCTACAGAATTTTTTAATAAAAAATTCGAGTTCCTCCGGTCTCAGTCACTGACGTGAGAGTCTGGCTGACGTACCCGGTTGCGTGTCTAAGGGGCAGGTGGTGAGCTTCCCTTGAGATAAGTTTAATAAATATTACAGTTTCGAATATATTTCTTTTTTTAATTCAATATCTAATGATAATTTGAACTTTCTATGACGATGTAAAGCAGTAAGAATGCGCATTCATATTAACATTATTATTTCAAATATGGTTTTTTATATAACGCCAAATTGACATTTAACCTTGACATAAAATCATATAGTGTGTTTTATCTACATTTGGAAGCAAACGGTTTACCGGAAACCACCTATGTAAATTCTTAACTACGATGTTGCTAGCTGATTGAGTATCCGAGTATTCTAATAAGCAAACTGGAATCATCAGCATATAAAGTTACATGACAGTTTCACGTAGCTTACAATATCAGCTGTGAATATGGAAAACGTGATGGGGGCAAACACACTTCTTTGAGGGATCCCGTCTTCTATTGGTAGCATATTGGAAGAGACAGTGTCTTCGGCGTTGTCAGTGGTCGTTTTCATTGGTACGAATTGCTTTCTAGAGTTTAATTAGGAAGCCAACCAATCGTATGTGGATCCTCGGATACCATACCTCCATAATTTTTCCAGTAAGATTGCATGAGAAAGTCAATCAAAGGCACGCCTCAGGTCTATGTCTATGTGTGATAACACATTACAGTAAAGTCCATAACCGCCGTTTGGGTTGATTTTCCTGCGCTGCTCTTTCGGTATGATTTTGTGCTTTTCTAGAAAGGGGGCGAGTCGAAGGAACATATAGTACTCGAACACTTTACTGATGACTGATAAAATGGAAACAGGTCTGTAGTTGTCGATATTTGTTAGGCTCCTTTTTTTGTGTACCGGCGTGACTGTGGCTATTTTGGGGATTTGTGGAAAACAGCCGCGTATGAATGATTCGTTGACGAGATAGCGCAGCGGTTCACTCAGATGCATCCTAAACTCTTTTATTTTTACTTTCACTGCATACACTAAACATAGAATTTATTTAGAATAATAGGCAAGAATTCGATTGTTATCATTTCAACAAATTGTTTTATAATTACTGTACACAGGCTGTCGCTATGGCTTAACCATAGATTTGTGGTCTAACAATAAAACGACTTAACCCAACTTATCTCTATCAAAAAATGCTTCGTTCAGCCAGTATTTTGCTTCAAAGTTCTTGAAAAAAGTAGGTAATTTTTCTTAAAGTAACAAAATAACGCTTGAGTCAATTTGGATGACATATGGTATGAGGGTCCATAGGAAGTTAAAACACACAGATTAACTTTTTTCAGGCTAGGAAGGTAACTTTAATTAATTTCTTTTTTGAAAGAGGCATTCAATAAGAAGCATTTTCGTGTCTTTATAATTTTTGACTTCTCTTACGGTTTAGTCACAAAATAGGAAAATCTAGCTGACTTCAACGCCTCTTATTGAAAACAGATATACTATATACTCTAGTGTGCTACGACTTCACCAATCTTGGATGGTCATAGCAAGTTCAAAATGGTCTGGCAATATTATTATAATATTACCAATGGCACTAGCTATAGAATTAAAAAAGGAAGACCTTTGATATTCTAATGTTTATTTAACATATTTCATGGGAAGTTTCGTTACCAGCCCTTTAGACACGCAACCGGATTCGTCAGCCAGTCACGTTAGTGACTGAGGCCGATTTTGTAACATGGAGGAACTCGAATTTTTCATTAAAGAATTCGGTAGGTTTCAACGTTGCTAGCTCCCAGGTTATAAGTATAATGGATAAAATAAATTTTCAAAACCCTTCCTAGTTTTTAAAAAATGACTAAATTTAAATGTAGAGGAAGAGTGAATTATTTCATGTAAGAATAAATCATTGGTTTTCCCATGAGAGAGTAAATTCGTTTAAAGAGTGACTTACAATATTTGAATCTTCTTTTAATGTTATTAACAATTTTAAGCTGCATTACGCAACAATTTTTTTTATTAGATTAATTTGTACCGTAATCGCGCCAGCTATTTATCGATAAAATTAGAAACGATTATGGAGTTGCGCGTTAAAAAGAAAAAATAACATTCTCGACGACTGTGAAGGACAAAGTACTACAATTTCATCATAAAGGTACAACGACTTGCAGCGGAAAAAGTAAACACTTTCTCTGTCATTCTGTGTAATAACAAAAAGAGGCCAAGTTCATCAGCCACCGTGTTGATCGAGTTCAAAGTCGGCGAAAGGCACGACGGCAACGTAACGCATCGATACTTACGAAACGCGTTGTATAATATTGAGCGACATGTGGGGGGGTACCCACTCGCTCAAAAAAAAAAAAATCATCTGCATCTGCATCATTTACCCGCCGCTTCTTTCCCACTTTGAGGGCAGTTGCAGCAATTTCGGCCGAGCGCCCATGAATAATACATCACTCTGCGAAAATATTAATCAAACCTAAACTCCCTTAGCCTAGAACAGCAGCCGTTTGACAAGGGATGATTACAATTCGGGGGACATGTGAGAGCGTGCATGTTCTCACGTAAGCGTTTTTGTACGGAAATCGGTAATTAAACCTATGACTGCAATATAAATGTGATTATTATTAATTTCTAGACACTGAAATATTTCCACAACTATTATAAATCACCTTTTACGTGTTTGACTCGAACAAAAATTTATATTCCGTACATACTATTGCATTGTTGTTAACTCTTATTAATATTTTTATACGCCTATTAAGGCGTCTACATTACCAACTTTATTTTGATATGTGATTAGAATAAGTAAGTAATAACTGATTAGGTATGTATCAAATAGATTGATATTATTATTTACTGATCATTTTACTGCTTAATGTGTACAAAACTGACTGTGCAAAATAAGACATTCAATTTGTAAGCGCACAGGAGAATTACGTTGATTCAGAACGCAGTTGTCGAAACTCGGTTTCAGTAAACAACAATGGCAGGATTACTGCGCGGAAATAGTCTCTTTACAAAAGGACGTCAGAGAAATTACTTGTGATTGTCAACTGTAGATTGTGTACTCTGCGAGGGAGAAGATATTGTGAGGGTCAGACTCGTCCAATTTACAACCCTCGCGTTTACTCAACTACGCGTTTTTCTATTCAAGAAAATCATTTTGTACGTCGAGCGCTATCACGGAAATTTGCGCGCTTTTTCGCATCGAGTGAATTATTTCGTAAATTTCATGGGTAGGAAACTGCAAGCCAAAACTTCGTGATTTATACCACGCTGCGGGAACTGGACGCTTATTGAAGTGTAAATTATTAATCTCATGTAGCGATAAAGCGTTGTGTGTTTTAAATAATTTGTGTGTGCTTCGGAAATGCCGACAGAGCGGAGGGCGTGTCTGGTGTTAACGATCCGCAACAGCCGCTTCCAGAAATTGCACCCTTAGAAATTTGACACTCGCCGCTCTGCCTTCAAACGTTTAAGCAATATACAATGGGGCTTATTTAATATTCTGTAGATATCTTATCGCGCGTCGCTCTCGAGAAAATACATAGAAATCTCTTAAAATTAAATAATTAACTTTTTTGTCCCATAAAAATAAATAAACTCAAAAGATAATATGTAAAGATAAATTAATAATGTAATTATAATTTTTTTCGTATAACTGGGTTGCGTCCATAAACCATACCTTCAAGTGTATCTTGAGTGTGTAACTCGATCTTTCTCGCTCATGATTTCTAACTTATTTTGCATCACGCTCATCTATTTCTAAAAATCGTGTGTTTAGATTATTTCCATTATAATGAGTGCACTTTTCTGGTTCCACTTTTAGGTAGAGTGTAGAAAATGTGTTTGTTGCTGTGGAAATCACACCTGATTTAGTTTTTTTATGATTTTTAGATGAAAAATATATCTAAACTTTTTTATACGACGAGAGAGACTGCTACACTAGGCGAGAGTAATCCCAGAGTGTAAGTTATGAACACATCCCTGATGATATAATAAAGAATAGTTTGACAGGTGTCAAAACGAACTATAATTGTAAAGGTGGATTTTTTTTTAAATTCATTGATACACAATTCTGTAATCCACTTCGAAAATGAAATGTTATCGAACATGTCTTTCCTACTGACCTTTGAAAGTGGGTTGAACACAACTGTGCCAACTAAACAAGAAAAACAAAGGACGATCATTTCTAAAAAAAAAAAAACAAATAATAGACGATTAATTCTTTCTTGTTTTTCAACAATTAATGGACCCGTCAGAACTTTGGAGGTTGAATCTAGAAAAACATCTGACCAAAAAGACAAACGAGAAACGCATTTTGCTCATGCATGCGAATTAAACACGAAAAAACAAAACAAAAGACGAATTAGGCAACTAAAAATGAAAGAGATTCATTTGACTTTCGTTGAACGAAAAACAAAGCAGTTGGTTATCTTTCTTGTTTTGAAAATTTAAAAAAAGTGAACGAAAATGAGGAAAAAAAAATTTTAAAAACTAATCCGTATCAGATATATTTTAACACAATTGCACTAATCAAGCAAAAAAAAATGAAAGACGATCGTGTTATTATTCGTTTTCTAAAAAAAAAGTTTATTGTTTTTTAATCATTAAAGAAAAGCAGTTGGTACCTTAGAGTTTGGATCTAAAAAAACTCGCAAAAAGACTGTGGGGGCTCACTCGTTGCTTAGCGATTAACAAAAGCATATCACGATGACAGATGACAAGAAGCGTCAAGATGACAGACGTCAAGAAGCGTCAAAATGGCAAACGTCAAAACAATAGACATCGAAAAATATCAGAATTACAGACGTCAAAACAATAGACATCGAGAAATGTCAGAATGACGAAGATCAAAATGCCGATGTCAAGAAACTTCAAAATGACAAACGGTCAAAATAATAAACATCGAGAAATGTCAGAATGACAAACGTCAAAATGATAGACGTCAAGAAACGATTAAAAAAAGTAAACAAAGAAACGTTCAACCGAATTTCGTCATTTGTTTTTTAAAACTCTGAAAACAAAACAAGAAATGATCATTTTACTCTTTGTTTTCAAGAAAAAAATAGATAATTAATTTTTGTTTTTTAATAGAGTTAGAGATTGATCAAAAAAAGCAAAGAATTTTGCTTTCAAAACAAAAATTTTTTGTTTTAAAAATACAACAACGAAAACCGTGAAAGATTCTCCTTTCACTTTCAACAAAAACAAAAGCGAATCGATTTGTCCTTCGTTTCTTGATTTTGTTTTCGGTTTTATTAACAAAATCGCATTAGTCAATCGTTTTCGGCAGTAAGATCATTGACTCTCTTTTGTTTTTTCGAAAATTTTCCCAAAAAAAGAAGTGAACAAGAGGCATGAGGAAAAAAAACTGATTTCATTCAGATCAATCTGCTTTCTGCTTTTGATTTAAAAAAGAAAAAGAATTAAAAAAACGGTCTTTTATTTTTCAATAATCAAATGAAGTCATTTAATTAAGCGTTATATGCAACGCAATAGCTCAAGTCAAGATTCAAAAAGTTAAAAGTTTATATGTTTAATCAATTAATTTAATTGATTAATTAAAAGTGTATAACAATATCAGACATACTACTTTAAATTAAAGAAAACGTGCGCGACTTTAGACCAAAAAATAAAATTATAGAAAAACAAATGAAAAACGGTAATAATTTTTTTTTCTGCTCTAATAAAAACAAAAAAAAAATAGATTAAAACGCGATCGATTATACAGGATGTCACTGAATGACTTTGCAAACTTTAGCATCGTATTCTATTCTTCAAATTAATGATAAAAATTCTTATAAACATTGTCCGGAAATCATTTTTTAAAAAATTATGATTACTTGAAATTCAAAAAGTGGTAAAGTGTGGAAACGTTTTTTAAATATTTTTTTATAGCAGATGCCTTGAATATTTGATTTATAATAATAAGTGACATTACTAAGTAACATTCAGTACATTTGCCATTATTTTTTAAAAACTTTCATTTTGACTTTTTAAAAAATGAATGATTTTCCTTAAAAAAAATAGAACTAAGAGGACAGTATCAAAATTAAAAGCGGGTTCCTCTTTGCCTTTGTTTTTCAAAAATTTTTAAAAATATATGTAATAAGTACTGGACGGAAATATTATATTTTTCAAAGTTATCGGCAAGCGAAACGCTTGCGTACTGCATTGTAATGACTCGCGTCGTAAAAATTAGTTGTTCGCATACGAAAGAAAAGCAACTAATTTGTAGGTAATGGAAATCGCGCAACCTAGTCCGCCCCTTATCGATAACCTTGAAAAATATAATATTTCCGCCCAGTAGTAATCAGAGAACGTTGAAACATATTTTTTTGCTTTCGAATTTTTAAACTGAGACAAAAGAATAGAACAAACATCACAAAACATATGTATTTTAGTTTTCCAGAAATAATAAATGTAAAATTTTCCCCAAAATGAAGTCCCTGGTTTTATGATTACTATGGTGCGGCGTCGAACGTGTGCTTTAAACGGAATTGACGTGATCAACTGAAATTTAAACTCCCAAATTTTTACTTGACAAATGCATTCAAATCATCCGATGTAAATTATTTCATGCAATTGTATAAAATATGAATAACAACGGCCCCACTCTGAACACCTGTTTTGATAGGTAAACAAATAAATCACTACAACACGAAAGCAATTAAAATCTCTCCGTTAAGAACCCCTAGTATTTTCCTTTAATTTTAATTGCACTGTAAATAGAGTTTAATCCCACAAGCAACGTGCCCGCCATAAACATTACGTCATCTTTTTTTGGTCCTTCCATTGCATTTTTTTGTATGTGTACCTACATAGGTACTTGACGTCATACATATTGTAACTGTTATATGTGTATTACACGAAGGAATTGACACTGTTGATATATACATATATAAATCAAAGACAAATAGAAAAAAAATTAATCATTCTGTTTCCTTTACGTCGATAATTCGGTTTATGTTTGAATAATAATAGACTTTGGTAATAATAAAGAAATGGTGGTGACAACCAGAATTTAAAACATTTATTAATCAGTAAAGATATTCGTAATCTGTTTGGTTTGTTAATTATTATAATTTCGTTTTGTGTGCGCCGTCGAATGAGAAACAAGTTCTATTATTATAAAAGCCGAATTATTAATCCAAATTTGCACAAAGTCTAACAAAATTCGATACGTGCATTCAGTGTGTTATTTTTTAAAGCGACGGAATTATATATTATTGTTATAAATTATTGTTTCGCTTTGATTAACTTGGATACCCCTTTGAATACGTAATAGATTTTAATTAATCTCATAGCAGTTAATATACTTGTATGACGTATTCATCATTAGCTGTGCAACTATGTGTTAAGAATTCACGGTCTATTCCGATGGGCGTAACGTGCATTTCGGGTAAATTTTCAGTTGTAAATTTCGTAGGAAGTCTCTTCGTTGGTCTATTCAAGAGTCATCTACATACATAGGGTCTACCAATAAGAACTTTGTTTCTAAATTTCAAAAGAAACACACATTTTGTAGGAAAAATCTGTAATTCTTTATCGAAATATGTTGTAGAGACTTTACCATTTATGAATGAAAAACAATATCAGGCAAATGTCCACCACGACGACTACGTTTGCAGACGTCGATCCTCTTAACAAAATTTTCGAGCACATTTCTGCATAATTGTGGTTCTATTTCATGGATGACGTCTTCGATATTGGTTTTGAGCTCTTGAATTGTTTGCGGATTATTCTCGTAAACATTATCTTTCACATAGCCCCACAAGAAGAAGTCCAGTGGCGTTAAATCACAGTTTCGTGGTGGCCAGTTGACATCACCTCTTCGCGAAATTAGACGTCCGTTAAATTTGGTTTTCAATAAATCGATTGTTTCTTGGGCTGTGTGACACGTAGCTCCGTCCTGTTGAAACCACAAGTCTTCCACATCCATATCATCCAAAATAGGCCATAAAAAATTGGTTAACATGTCTCTATAGCATGTCTCTATAGCGCACGACAATAACGGTAGCACCAGCCTCATTTTCGAAAAAATATGGACCAATGATGCCTTCTACCCATAAAGCGCACCATACAGTGACACGAGATGAATGTAATGGTTGTTCAATAGCTGTTCTTGGATTTTCAGAAGCCCAAATCCAACAATTTTGCTTTTTGACATAGCCATTTAAGTGAAAATGAGCTTCGTCCGAAAAGATTATTTTTTCAGAAAAACCAGCACCATGTTCAATGATCCAATCAGCAAATGCACGACGTTGAAAATGATCTGCTGGCTTTAATTCTTGCACCAGTTGGACCTTATAAGGCTTTAGAGCCAAATCTTTTCTCAAAATTCGCCATGTGGTCATTGTAGATAGGCCCAATTGTTGACTGCGTCGTGAAACTGATAAATTTGGGTCCTCTGCAACACTGTCACTTACTGCAGCAATATTTTCGGTTGAGCGGCCTGCACGAGCTCGTGTTGTTGTGGTCACCGGTGGACTCAAATTTTCGCACTAAATTCGCAATTGCAGTCTCAGAAGGACGATCAGTACGACCAAAAATATCGCGAATTTTACGAAATGTGGTTTTCACGGATCCACCATTTTTATAATAGATTTGAATTATTTTAATGCGATTTTCGAGCGAAATTGAAGCCATTATAACAAATGGTAAACCTTCTGCTGTACATATGTCAAAAAACTGAATGACAGAACTCTCAACATAACCTATTTCAAACCTATTAGAAAACAAAGTTCTTATTGGTAGACCCGTTATATGCTCGCCATTACGCGACTACAACTCTTCTTGTGTAGTTACAGTTATAGTAGCTATAGTAATTTATTCATCTCAAAAAATACAAACAGAATGTACAATATAGTTACATATACAATACAAGTACACCTAGATTTCCTATTGACTTATACTATAGGTAAAATTCTTCAATATTGTAAACAGAGACTTTTTTTAACTTTTAAAATCTGTCCAATTTTTGATGGGGTTAGGTAATGTATTGAAAATTTTGCAACCATTATAATAGGGCGATTGTTTAAATTTATTTCATTTAAAGTTAATAATGTTTCTTGTAAAATAGTTATGTACATCTTTATTTAATCTTAAATTGGGGTTGTCGAGGTATTTTGTAAATGTATATGCTTGTGACATTGGGTAAGTAGGGTTGACATAAGGATCGTAAATGTACAACATCAAACATAATACGAATTAGTCGTTTCTGTAAAACGAGCTTTCTCATGAAATCTGTAGCTTTTTCCCAAACCATAATATTGTAGGACAGCGTCGACTGTACTAGGCTGTAGTAGATTGTTAAAACTGTGGGGGTCTTCACATCGTCTTTCAAATTTCTCATGTAACAGAGATACTGTTATGTAATCAAGTGTTTAAGAAGAACAACAAAGAATAGTACTTTGGAAATATTGTTTGTGTCGCGAAGTAAAGAAAATAAAAGCAGATATTTATTGGTTGTGTGTGTGTGTGTATGTGATACATGGGATAAGATTCTTTTTTGTTTATCGGATGGCATTGGTTTGAGCGTATTTTTCCGTGGTCAGTACAGTGTCGATTCTCGTCTTTACTTGTAACTTTCAACACCCGTAGGAGTGCATATTTTACGACTATATTCGCATATGTAGGTTACTACAAGAACTTGTTGAAGGAACAGCAGGTAAATAATAGTTGCGGCCGTAACGTTCGGTCTCTATAAACATGTAACGACGCGGCGTGCACGTCGATCGACTTTGAATTATTATTCTTTGACCAGAACATCGATTAATGCGACAAACACAATGGCCGCATATGGTTACCCGGTTACCCCGATCTGCGATAACGGCAACCTAGAAGAAGGAACGCTGCTGCTTCTCTTCGTAATAATAACCATCCACTGCGGCGCGACACGCTGACGTCTGGTCTTCAGCACGCCGCTCACGCACTTCCCCGTCGAAATTCCTATCTCACAATTGCACACATTTCACATGGGAGTTCTAGACGACCATATGCGGTGGTGGAACGACGCATCTATGTGCCGCCGGCCCACCCATCTTGTGCATACTTTACAGAGAAACAAGTTTTAGATTTAACAATTACTATTAGCTGCTAAGTTATGTCGAATAACCAATGGTTTCATAAGTTATACGAAATTTATGTATATTTTAACAATATATACTTATGCTATGAATTGTTTAATTACCATATTTTCGAAGACCAACAATCTTTTTAGATAAACGAATCTAATTCTGGCAGTTAGTGAGTTTCAGGAAGCACCAGTGCAGAATCGGAAATATTATCAAACAAAAGAATGCGACAGTTGCGTGTTCAAATCGAATACCAATACACTAATTATCCGCAGTTCAGATTCACGTCAACGTAAAAACACATGTGGTATGTGTGGGTTCAATATTACTATACACAGATTTGCGGTATTTCCACCCGCGACATTGCTATTACAATTTCCTGTTCTGTATGAATATTCATTAGTCGTAAGTGGAATAAAAGTCCATATCTAAAACCTGGATGGTACTCTCGGCATTATCAACGTGCTTCTGTGAAATTTCTGCGGAATTGTGGCGTAAAGAGGAAAGAACTATAATTAGTGATAGTTATTTGTCGCTTGTACTTTTCTGATTTCTTCGTATTGCTAACGCAATGCTTAAACGGAATCCCTGTTTAAGAAAGGTGACCTTTTAAGTGAGACAATCGACTGATTTCATTAAGAAGCAAAAGTTGCGTTTCACTCTTCTTAGCAACGTGGTCCTTTACATGTTTGTCGTGATTTACTTCTTCTTGGACGCTTTCGAAATTCTGATCTCAAAAAATTTGGATGACGTACAAAAGAGAAAAAAGAAAATCCCTCTTGGATTTACATAATATTTGTAAAGTATGCACAAAACAAACGTGGAAATTATATTAAACTTGAGCAAACAGAAAATGATGCTTGATTTATTTGTCTTTGTGGCAAGTGTGTTTTTAAGTTATTTATAGTAACACTCTGTAAGGATTTGTGTAATATTTAAGAAGAAAACGTTTCGCCATTTCTAAATATATAAACAAACTTAAATATTATTATCGGAATAAGTCAAAACGACTAATGAATGTGAGTTAGTTAAACAAACTCTCTTCTTTTTCTCTCGGGTACATGTGAAATTTCTGTTGTCCCGGGTAATTCCTAGAACACATACTTTTCGAAAATGCAACAGTCGCTGGATGTATTTCGAACTAAATCCTGGGTATTTAAGGCTCCTAAATATTAATTTTTAATATCAATTCATAATACTCGATGTTTTTAATTTTTTTTTTTTTTTTTTTCAAAAAATGATAAGGTAACTTCTTAGTGTAAGCGAAAAAGTGTGAAAGCAAATCGTTGATTTTTATGAATATTCCATTCCATACGTGTTTTGCATTTTTGACTTTCAATAATGCAAAGGTTGACGGACAAACATATTTAGCCGTTTGAAAATACAACTCATAAAGGCGTGTACAAATATGTACTCTACATCGACGGTTGTTAAAATATTAATTTTTTTTTCTGTTAAAAAAATTAAATTCGCATTACAAAGGGAGCAACATAAAAATTGTAAAGAATGAAAATATTTCAGCGAAATATTTGTCTTGAATAAATAATTAAATGATTACATTTGCAAAACGATACGTTTAAAACAAAAAAAAAACTAATAATGTGTAGAACCACTCCTTGTCTTAAGCATTCTTGAACTCGCCTAGGCATGAACCTAATTAAGTGATCAATTTCTTCTTGAGGCAAAGAATCCCAACCCATTTGTACCTCATGCCGCAAAGCAACCAAAGTTAATCGAGGGCGAGACAAATTGTTAATGCTTCTTCCCATCGTATCCCATACATGTTCAATGGGAGAAAGATCAGGACTTTTTGGGGACCACGGAAGAATGCCTATACATTATTGCTCCAGGAAGCCCGTTGTCCTATGGGCAACACGAGGTCGAGCGTTATTCTACTAGAAAAGGGCACCTGATATGTCTCTAACATAAGGAAGAGCAACTTCTTGTAGAACATCCCCAATATAGCGTTTCGTACCATGAATAAATACTAAATGAGACCTACTTCTTGTACTGGTACCACCCCATACCATTAGTCCCACGGTGCGAGCTACATGATGTTCTACAGTGTGTTGTGTTGTGTTGAAACTGGTCACTAAAATTAACTGAATCCCATTCATGGTTCCAGTGACTTCGGTCACGGCACCATTGGAGACGTTGTCTTCGGTGATCTCGAGTCAAAGGTAGTACCAATTGAGGTCGTTACAATTGTAGTCCAAATGCCCTAATCCTCCGATATGCTGACGACTTAGAGATCGGTCTTCCCACTGCATTATACCGGGCATCGGCAATCCGTCTTGTTGAAAAGAATCGGTCCCTAAGAGAAAGCATACGTAGACTTCGATCTTGTCTCTCCGTAGTCCTTCTCTGAGCTCCAGTACCTCGGCGATGCTTACGACGGTCTTCCTCTGCCCAAGCACGATTGCATTTGATGACCGTGGCAATATTGCGATCGGAGCTTCATGCAATTTCCCTAAAAGGAATTTCAGCTTCGCTTAACCCCACAATTCTGCCTCTTCCAAATTCAGTTATTTGGTGGAATTGTGGACGTTCCCTAAATTCTCAACAACAGTATTTCAATGTATCAAAACACGAAATCGAAAATATTTGTCATGACTGTAACAAAAATTTGAAGAACACCTAGATAACTTGATGCAGCTAATCATTTTGTTTCATTTATCGAAGGTCAAATGTTAAAATTTTAAATTGTAACCAAGAAGCTTTGTAAAAAAAAGAAGTCGTTTCTAGGAGGCAACAATTCGTTGTTTTCACGTATTTTAGACAGTACGTAATACAGGTACAATGATGGAGCTTCAAGTATTTGAATTTTTGAAAGAGCGGTTTGCAAGGTGTTCTGTTGCATGCTTCACATATGCTTCTATAGTTTTCTTTAGTTGGAGTAAAACATCTTTTATTTGGCCCCATGTTTCTGTTCCATATGTTATGAGAGATTGCATAAGAAAATAGTGAGCAAAACGTGCAGCGTTCTCTCCTGATGTCTGAGAAGTTCTTTTAATAGCATAGGCAGCTTTTTGCTATTTTTAGGCACATTTTTTCAATATGTTGTTTCCAAGTCAGGCGATCATCAATTTCTAAAAGGTGACTGTTTGATTTGCTTGAATCCATCTATCCATTTTATAAGTTATTGAAAACGTTTTGTCCTTGTCTAACACCAAGTAGCCCTTCTCGAACCACAATTCCGTATTTCTTATTTCCCTTCTCATTTCAACATGTACTATAAATTTTTATTTCTAGTTACACCTTTGTGTAAGGTACAAGACGATTTTCTTTTTTTATATAGTGCGGTAAATCATTAAAGTATATTATAAAGAAATGGACCGACCAAGGAACCTTGCAGTATGCCATGTTTTATTGTTTTTAGAGAGATGTTGTTGTTTATGGGTACGATTTGTTCACGCTTGTGCAGGTAAGAGTGCACCAATTCGAGTACACTACCATGACATCCATAGTACTCCATTTTGACTAAAAATATTTTATGAGGCAAAAGGTCAAATGCCTTGCTCAAATCACGTAAAAATATACAGGTTGAATTTTACAACTAGATGGATAGAAGTAAATTCGGACGAAGTCGTGTAGGAGTAGAGGGGGTTCTTGCGCTAGCATGTATCAGTTCACGCCTCCAGTTCGAAGCGTGCAGGTTTTAGAGTTGTTTTTGAGCTACAAATATAGCTGTTTGGGTAGATCTCGGAAGTTCCTCAAGTGTCCTTTCTGAGAGAACTATGGCAACATCATCAGCGTACATACATATTTTGCCTGCTTTCATGTGATTAGGAAGATCATTTATGAATAATATGAATAGAGCGGACGCCTGAGGAACTCCAATATCCACATCATATTCGCTTGACAAATTTTTCTCAAGTTTAATAATAAGTGGAGATGTGATACTATAAAGCGGAATAAATTCCTTCTTATTCCTAAGACACTGAATTTACTTTCAAGAAACACAAGACAGTACAGTCGAACGCTCAGGTTAAATCAAAAAACAAACCACAAACATACATTCCGCAGTAAAGACCCTTGTGGACTAGATTTAGATGTTCAACTGTAGCTGTGATCGCCCCATTTGGAACCCATGTTGCTCGTTCATACTTTTGTACTTTTTCATAAAGTTTAAGAAGAAATTTATTCTTATATACAGATTGAATTTTACAACAAGGTGGAGAGAAGTAAATTCGGATGAAATCGTGTAGGAGTAGAGGGGGTTCTTGCGCTAGCCTGTATCAGTTCACGCCTCCAGCTCGAAGCGTGTAGGCTTTAGAATAATTTTTCAGCTTCAAATATATATTTTTTATTATAATATAATATTTATTTTAATTGTTCTTTATTTTTCTTCAGTACAAAAATTCAGTATGAATTATAGTGTACCTGAGAAAATACAAATTATAAAGTGGTATTAACGTATTAATTCATTCAGAGAAAAATTTGTAAATCGTCCAATTCCTTCTGCTACAATCATCCGCAGAATTAATAAAATTTTGAAAGATATTTAATATATTTGTTATTTCTTGACCAGAATTACTTTAAATTAATTTTATTTTTATCTTCATTCTATAAAATCTTTCATTCAATTTGAGAAATCGTTTTTCTGTTACAAGAGAATCTTTTATTATGTTTTTATATTATGTTATGAATTCTTTTTAATTATCCATTATCAGAGAAGATTTTTCATTTATTAATTTCTGTAATGTTTATGAAAGTATTGTTTAATTACAAACAATAATAATTGCATTATGCAAATGTATTGTGGCAATTATAACAATATTGTAATAAGAATTATTGAAATCCCAGTTAAAATAAAATTATTAAATAAGTGCTCATCGTTTCGCTTCCCAATGCGAGACAAGGCCGGTCGCCTCGAATACATCCGAGGCACGAGTCGCCAACCTACTTGCTTCACTCAAGCTGTATACATTGTTCCTATGATTCTATGGAGTTCTACCATCAATGAATGCTTAGCATCATGTAATACTTTAAAAAAATCATCATCCATCAAATCAGACTTTAAATTCAAATATGTTACCTAAAGTATCAACTTATTACACTTACGAACATTATAAACATTACATACAGACTATTTAGGAAAAGAGATTTATCATTGTAGGAAACAATGTATAGGGTGTTTCATTAAAAAAAGGCAGCGGTTGTATTTTTTCCTCCACTTAGCGATGCGTCTTTGGTTTGTTTCTTTTTATTTATAAAAAATCCTTAACTTTTGTATTAATTATTTTCTAGTTCCTAAATAATGCCTCTTAACAGTATGCAAAATATTTTAAAAAATGTACTTTGCTGCCAAATATGCTAAGTATGTTGTCACAATAGACGTGTTTAATAAATGACTGCAATTTATTTCAGTTTAGTTTTATCTGTTCACAAAAGAAATAAATACTTTTATCAAATGTATCTAGTTTATGAATTATTTGCAAAATTCGTGACGTTTCTTGATGAGAACAAAAACAAATTTTCAAAAGCAAAAGTCAGACGCATAAAGCGTTCAGTTTTGAAATAACAACAAAAACAATTGAATCGATCAATGCAGAACGGACAAATGTGGACAAATGTCCTTTCTGCATTGACCAATTCAATTATAAGTGAAGCTTAGTTGCTAATGTAACCTTAATTGTTAATTTGATTCTTAGTTTGCTGATTAGAAATATCTAATCAGAATATCAAAACATCCTGTAAAGGCAATGACTATCACATATGATATATTATAGTATAATTCATTCCCTAAAAAACTTACTCAAACAATTTAAATAATATATATCTTATAAGTGGGATAAGGGCATAAGTCTTATCATACGCCTTATCATACAACTTTTTATCTACAACTGCGCAGAATTGGACGAAACTGTATTTTTTTTAAATGTTAGATTAGTTTTCTGACAAACATCATAAATATTTTTATTTAAAATGGCAACCAAACAATTGGTATGTTAGCTTGTGTTGTCAAGCACATAGTATGTATTGAAGTTTTTGTAATTTTCCTTTGTTTTGTGATAAAAAAGTTGGAGCAACCAAGAAATATGTTCATAAATAATTGATCTCAGCTCTTATTAATTCAGAAATAATAAAACTGTCGTGATAAAGAGTGCTCAAAAAATTAGTTTGTTAATGAATCATTACCACACTCAGTGCGGTAATAAACTTCATTAATTAACGCAAATGAGTATTATAATGGATTGTTATCGATTCAATCATCTTTAAAATACATCTTTGATATAATAGGAACAGTATCAAATAAAATTCGTTTAAAGAAAAATCTTTTTAGATGCGTCTCGCTTTGCCCTGCTTAAAAGAGGATGAGAGAATTTTTAAAACAAAAAAACCATTGTGCTTCCCACGTCGCATCGTCGTCTATCATACAAAATAATTATGTAAATCCCTAATAATCCATTATATAAGAATAATTAGCAGACACAATTAACAAAAGACGCTATTTGCCTTTATTTTCAAACGGTCTCGTTGCCTCTCGGTTATTTATGAGGAATTCTCTGGGACAAACGTCTTGGCTCTAACTCGGGGAGAAAAACAGAGTTCTCGCCTTAATAGCATAACATTTTTCTCCGTAACGCACGCAATTTATCAATACTGATTTAAGAGATTCCATTGGTACTTATAAATTGCCAGGTTTAATCTTAACACCAGCGCTAAACATTAATTTCGCACGTTTTGTTACGAACAGGCTTAGAGGTCTCCAAAACGAATATTTTAACGCGGACTTGGTTTGGCTAAAATTCCGCAACCGGAATAGTCAAAATATTATCACATAATATTACATGCAAATCCTTTCGAATTAATCTGCGTTGGGCTTCAAAAGTCATTAATCATTGCTTATTTTAAAGTAAAATTAATTTCAGAAAAAGATTTGCAAAACCAAAGTGTATTAAATGTTTCGAAGTCATCATTTAATTAATCGTTGTTTGTGTAAATCATCAATTAATCAAATATTAATTAAGAATTAATAATGCGCTATTCATGTTTTGTTTATTAAATAATTAAATTAAACATTTATTGCAAGTTGGTTTTGATTGCTATGTATCCCTTGAGCATTCTCTGGACAGTTGTTTCGGCCCTATTTGGGGCTCCTTGGGCAGAGTTCCACTGTAAGCAAACCGACCTGTCCTGGTCCTGGAATTTTTGACCTAACATTGTGTGACAATTGACAAAAACACTGCGCAATAATTAAAGCGAATGTTTACAATGATTTACTTTTTTACGTAGAGATTGAAAAAAGAAATGCAAATTCATGTAATACAAATTTATTCATTGATGGGCGTTACGATACAATTAAAGAAATCAAAAGGAACGGACATTCAATAAACAAACAAACAATAAAATACGAGGAACGAAACTGAGCCAGCTGAATTTTATTTTATGACAGTGCAATTGTTATCAATAAATCTCCAAGGTGAAAGTAGGTAAATGTTTCTGAAAATTCCGAATTATGGCAATCGTGGTTTCATTAATTAAAACCAGCAGGTCAGTGCCATCAATACATATGCCCCCTCTCCAGATACAAACTGATCCTCCTCCAAAAAGAGTGGTTGATGATGATTGTGTCGTTGCCCTCTTTTTCTCCATACCCAAAGTTCGACCACCACACACGAATTCTGTCCTCTTTCTTTCCATACCAATGTTCGAGCATGATACATGAACAAACGAAATCTCGATTCGTCGGTAAAGAGGCAATGCCTCAATTTTAAAAATTCCAATGATAATCTATCGCCCATGCACGTTGATCCGCCGTCAACTGTGGGTGTGTAGCTTGTCTCCTTGCTTGCAAATTAGCTACATGCAACCTTCTACTTCCAGTAGCTTGCTTGAAGAAGCTGTTAATTGGTGAAGCCATGATATTCGATTTCTTGTTGCTGTCAGGACTATCAAACGGTCTTGGGCATGGGTTGTGGCTCGTTCTCGACTTCCGCCATGGATGACGCTGAAGACCCAGCGATGCTCGACTTACGACACTTTGCGACATATTCAGCCGGTTAGCGACTTCTTCTTGAGACAAACCTTCACCGATCCAACGCACTACTTGCTCGAGTTGCACTGTTCTCAAACGTTGTAAAGGCATGATGTCTTTGGTATTAGGAAGAAATGTTAATGAATTCTGTTTCACTAACTTGCTACTACCGCATATCGCAAGCTATGACTGATCATGGAGTATTCGCTACGTATCTCCATAAAATCAGCAAAATACATAGCAACATCTGCTGGTACTGCTACGAAGTAGACACGCCAGTGCACACAGTCTTTGATTGTGCGAGATGGCAAGAAGCACGGAACATAAACATTTCTGTTAATAACATGGCCGACATTATACTAACGAGAACCATCAAAGCAAAGGATGAGAGACAGAACGACAAAACTTGGATTGAATTGAGTAGCAAACAGTGTGAAATTTATGACGTAATTTAGGAGCCAGATTTCTATCTTTTTTTCTGAAGGCACAAAGCCATAAAAGCTTGGAAAAAATATTCACTATGGAACAGTATTGAGAGACAGTGTACAATGCAAGCCTTTAACAACACTGTTTCCAATACAACTATAATTATCCACTTCAATTGTTGAGCTCTGTAGTTTACTGTTTAATAAGTCATCCCTCTCAGGGCAGCCAAGCTTATGTTGCTTTGCTTTTCATCTTTTTAGGCTTTTCCAAACATCAGCTAGCAAGAGAAGCAAATAAAAATTAATGGATTAATCATAAGCGTGCTTTAAAGTCCGTATCAATCCAAAAGTAATAAGTAGGAGATAAGATACACTAAATAGTAAACAATTCTATCTGCATAGAATTACCGTATTTATATGGTGATTTAATAACAACTGACACCATAGATGATGCAAGCTCCATTGACAGCGAAATATTGACAAGACCTTATGAACACTTCCTCCAGATAAGCTTAATGTTCTGGTGCAATAAGGAATTCAATTGTTTCCACACAAGAGAACAAGGGATAAAAGATGCAAAATTAAAAAAAAAGTGCATTCCCCTCATTGCAATAGCTAAAACATAAGTTCAGACACAAGTGACTGTCCCTAGAGTAAAGATCCTTTCATTTTCTGGATAATACTAACTTCTCTAAGCATAGAAATGCTTGACACTTTCTGGATAATACTATTTCCTTTAGGGATACAAACTACTACTTCAGAAGTTAAGACTCTCTCTTTTCTTGGATAATATTAACTCCTTGAAAAACAGAAATATCTACTGCAAGGATTAAAATGCCACTTTTGAAGACAACATTAACACATTTAAACATCCTATCTCCGTTTTTATTAACACCAGAACGGATTGAGGCGAGGAAACACGGAAAAGTTTTTGGAATAACTCTGTGTGTACATATTGTTGAGGCAAAGGTGAAAAATTGTAAGTGTACAGTTGTCGGATAAAAAATTTAATCATCGTGATCAACGGTACAGAATAAACATTAGAAAATTTATTCCAGGGGGTGAATTAAATAAGCTGCATCCAGCGTTGTGTAAACATAAGAAAATCAAAGATGCGAGAGGGAAAATTCGGGAAGTCTGCGGTTCAATAGACTCAGACACTCCGTAGGGGTAGGTCTGGCGCGCGCAAATGCATTGGGGCGATGATTCCATTAAACTGCTCCAGCGTCAGGACGCTGAGCACGTCACCGCCAGTTTACGTTCATCTATCACCGGATAAGGTACGTATGATCAATTTCAAACAGTAATTTCTGCGATATTTCTTTGTTTGATTGAGGGAGGTTTGTGTTCTTACCTAACGTTGAAATTCTACACAATAAAATATCAAGCGTGTTGTGCTCGGAACAAGTTGCAAATTTTTGTTTACTTACCGTTTGGAGATTACCCAATGGCTCTGTTATACTGTCCTACAATAGTACAGGAAAAGAAAGGCACCACGAAATTATTAAAGGAAATAATAGTGATGCATTAAAGCGGAACGCAAATTTTATTGGGCTGAAATTTAATTACTCAATTAAATTGTTGTTACTTAGAAACTAAGTTAATAGCTTTCGAGATTAAACGACTCCTTTTAATGGCGGAGCTCCTTTAAATAATTAACTTCTTTTTATTACGCGTAAGAAATAGGGTAATCTGATCTAATCAGCCGCTAAATTTAATATACATGTAGTATGGTGATTTTTGGAATAAAATTAGATAATCAAAATTTATTATTTAGGGTGTTCCGTTGGAAATAAGAATTGTTTTCTAATTCCAAGAATCTGAATAGTCTATAGAATATGCGGCGTCGGGCTTGTAAATGGAATTAATAAAAACAGCGTTTTTGACTATAATTAATGTTTTGGATGCTAAAAGGAAAACCGGACTCAGTGACGACCTGAAGTACAGTAGCGGACAATAAAATCCGGGCACGTCATTTGCGCAATGTAAACCTTGCTTCCATATTTTTGATGTTTAGTTCATAAACAAAATTATGACATTACATCAATTTTGTTGCAAATCGGTTTTGAATGCAGCGTTGTGTCAAAAAGTGATTGCAAGATGTCGCTATTTAAAAATTTTACCGTCAATAATGCGTACTTATTTTTGGTTTATTCTTTACTTTGATAAAGTACAACATTATCTAATTGTAAGTGTACATTGTTTGAGTAAAAGAAAACATAAATTCCTTTTTAACGTCTCTTTCAACCGCAGAGAAAATAATTCGATTAGTTTATACTAGATGGTGCCAGGTTCACAACTTTAAAATGTAAGGGAACTCAAATCCCTTACGTTTATATCAGTTTCTCTTTAATTAAATGAGAAATTTAAAAAAAAATTAATATAGCAGACGGAGGTTATTTTTATAAAATTTTCCGCTCCTGATTTACCTAGGCATCAATAGCAGGCGTTGAACGCTAATCATAAAACAGGGAAAAAAGGGATTGCAATTTAGATAAGTATGCCTGTTATGCTTGCTTTAAAAAAACATTGGAACTGTAGGGAATTTGGTTCTGCTCTAAGTCACTATGTGGTGCTTGCAGTATAACGCTGCAGTAATAATTCACTAGATGGCGTTAGTAAAACAATATGGTTTGTTTATTCTGTATTATGGGTCATTTAAATTCCACTCAAAAAATAAGGGTAATGACTATTAAGTAAAGGTTGGAGTTGCTGCGAAATTAAGTTTGATATGTGATTTTTTTTTGACAGAAAAATAATCTCAGTAAAAGCTTGATTTACCAAATTTGTCTAAGCATGCAAGACATGTCAATTCTTGCCCGGATTTTATTGTCTGCTACTGAACTTATACACAGGCTGTTCCAAATTGAATATGCACTGCGGAGGTCTTGAAAATAGTTATAAATTTTGTTAGATGTAAAAAAAAATGCGTAACTAAGTGCCTTGTTCGTATCAAATATCGAGTTGTATGTTTCTTCTTGAAATGTAGAGTAACATTTCCTATTTTTATACTGGGTGTTTCGTTGAAGATGCATCAAACTTGGTATGCGGACAGATGTCGGGAAAAGAAAGTTTCTTTGTAAACTTTTCTCTGTAATGAATAAATTAAAGAAAATCGAAGGGAAAGCAAAGTCGCATATTTTTAGGATGGACTTTAAACGAGAATGAATGGATTGTTACTCATTCACATACGAAGATTCGACAAATTTTATTTTAATAGCAATTTGTAATGTGCAACAATTATCCCCCTGCAGCTGTGTGCCATTCATAAATGCAATTTAGATCGCCGGTTTTGTTTCACGATTCCGCGCGCTACAGTATTTCAAAAAACATCGACTCCAAATTATGCAAATTTCAACTTGCTCCGATTAAAAATTTTTATTAAGATATTTTGTTTGAAATAATGTCAGAAACGTGTCCCTCAAGTTTGATGCATCTTGAATGAAACACGCAGTATGTATAGGTATATTTAAAAGTCTAACATTACCTTTTCTATGCGCTTTTTTATTCTACTCTGTGTTTATAAAATAGTAGCTACCCAAAAGTTCATTAATAAGAAAATAGTTATGTTTTTAGTATCTTATCACAAAACGTAATCCATCCATACATGTATTCCATTGTACTTAACCTAAAGCTACTATTTTTGTATAATTGTAAGGAAATTTGATTAGGTAAGTGAGACACCTGTGTGACATTATTTGTTTAATCGTAAAAGCGATCATAAAATGTTTAACCGAAATTTCTTCTTAACGTACACATTTTAATAATTGAAAGAAATTGAAACGTTAATAAGAGTTTACGTATTTTTGCAATGCGCTTTGACTCATATGTACCCGTTTAAATAAATAAAGAATTAAGTTTTCTAATGATAATAATAATAATAATACTTTATTATTCGTAGCCCTTAATTACAATGGATGAATTCGTCAAGAAATATGCGTATTGGGTTAAATACAATACTTAACATGTGAAATACATAAATAAAGTCAACAGACAAAATTATTTAACAAACATTTTTATCTCCTACAAATTCTTGCACATTATAGTAGCATTTGCTCAGTAAAAAAATGTTATTGTTCTTTTAAATAAATATATATTAAGGAATGAGTGGTTTTGGAAATTTTGTTAAACAGTTCAATCCTGCATATTCATGACTCTTTTCATAACTAGCAGTATTATGACCAATAGTTCGGAATAAATACCCATGACGCTTATTATAATCATGCTCTCATTTTTTCGCATGTTCACGTACGTTTCTTACTTGATCAGTTGATATTGATATTTAACCTTGACATAACGTCAACGGAAAATCATAACCAATAATTACAATTTATTACGTTTTTGAAACCAAACAAAATAAAACATTTAAAATAACGTTGAACGTGAATTCACGACAGATGTTGAAAATGTCCTCAGTTTTCTTCGACGCATTTTGTCGAAACCATCATTAGTTGTGTTAGAAAGCTCAGTATTCCAATCAATTTTGGCAATGTTTTTTTTTTACTTGAGTGAGATTACCCTCCTTCTGATTGAACAGGAAATATTCATGTTATCCGAAATTTGTTCAGCATTCTCCAATGCCTAGATTCAGAGCAAGATGAAAACCATTAACGGATTTACTTTCTTTATTTAATGCAATAATAATTCACTGGCAACAACACGCATTAATAATTTAATTTTAATTACTGGCCTAACGTAAGAGTATTTGGCAGTTTGCAATTTTAGGATATGATATCATTGGAAATTCAAAAGAGATTCTCAAGAGCAATGTTATGTACAATTACTTAAACGTTATAATCCTAGGGCAGTAATGTCTTGTAGACTAAATTCTTTTACTGTACACGAAAAACAAGATTTATTTATACCGGTCGTTGTAGCAAAGTGAAAACATAGGTAATACAATAACAGACAGAAAGCGGTATAGGAACACAAAAGAGATGGAACTCTTGCGAAAGGTTGATGCTTCCCCTGTCATAATCCTGTTCTCACTTCATAAATTTCAATGTTTTATTACCTGAGTTATTAGTTCTCATTAAATTTCTATGATCTCGGTTTGAGTCATCAACTGGTATACCTCCAATATGAACAGAGTTATCTGCAGCCACCCGGTGTGTCAAAGAATTTGAATTAAAGTAATGGCCAAAGAAGTATTATATCTTTCTTTCTATGATCACTTTCCATTTTGATTTTTTAAATTCTTCAGATATTTTGTTTTGAATTTGATGGCACTCTCTGTTGCTTACAATATCACATTTAACCCTCCTTTATTGAGCCTTGAAACAAAGAATCTGATCTTTTTTTGATAAATTAGAATTCTTTTTAATTTATTTTTGTTCTGCTATCAAGCAACGTTTCTTGCACGTAGTTTTCCCTATATTGGCGATAATGATTGAAATAAAGGGGAACCAGTCAAGTTAACAAGAAAATATTTAATAAAAAAAATCTGTGATATTTTGAAGACCCTAAACACACCTTTCGATATAGCAAATTAAATAAGCAAATAAATTTCTTAAAGCCCACATTCGTTCCGTTTCTTTATTCAGGGGATTGCACCACGATGTCAATAAATAGTATCTAAGTTTCGTAAAGGAGCAAGAACATTATTTGGCAATTTATGTCCTGACATTCATATCTTGATTTTCCGCCACTTCCTGCCTTCATAAAGCCAGTGCTTTCCTTAATAATGACTTCAGTAAATCCTCTCTTAGTAGGGCTTATCTCCAATCAACTACCTTGCTAAACAAAACGGGAAGCAATATGAATGTGAAGGTCTCATACCCGATGAGCTTTTCCCCCTCTGTTGATGAGAAATTAATGATAGCTTGATACTCAATTTTAGTAATAACAATGAAGTTTGCCTCACCTTAATAAATGATAGACTTATGAAAGATAATAACAAAATGATATTTGGCCAAATCATAATCTTTTAGAATTCACTTAAATTAACAAAAGAAAAAAAGACCTACGGTGTTATTAAAAAGAAGTAAAGAATTCTTTATCCACATGCTTGCATCCATCATATTCTTTCACATTCATTCAAGGTTAAGCTTCTTGTGGGATGTTGTAAAAAGTTACTGACCAGAGTGCTGTTATATGTATAGTACCTCCTGCGTGTACATAAGTGCTTCGATTGTCGTACATATCCAATGTATGTAGTGTTCAAATCCATTTTTATTAAATACTGAAATAAAAACTGCCCGTTTTCTAAAATCCACTTACTGTATTGTTTTCATAATAAGCAGAATCTTTAATTACCTTCAACGGCTTGCCGTACCTGTGAGTATTTGACCTTTCTTGTAACGTTACATTTTCAAATGATCTCATTGCATGCTAATGGTGCAAGCAAATTCATTTATTAACACTTGCTTTAAAAACTTTATAAATTAGTTGCTTGTGGATGATGGTCATTAAACAAAATAAATAATATGACATATGTTAGAAAATTAGAGTTTTTTAAGCATTCATTAAGTTGATGAAAGTTTCTCAAGAGTATATTAGGTTTTCGATGCTCCATTTGACATGATGAATGGTGAAAAAAATTAATTCGTTTTCTGCTAGGACACTTGCAGTATAAGGAAATGAAATTGAGGAAATAAAAAAAAGCGTTTCCCTAGAGATTTAAAAAGAAACTTCTCTCAAAAGAAGTAATCGCGCGATATAAAATGAGTTAACATCATTCTTACTAATTATTATCAATTAAATGTGAGACAGTTGCAGGTTGTTAGTAAGGAATCTCCCGGAAGAGATTTTTCAGTGGTTCTTTTTTCTGTTTTCAAATCCATCCAATTAAATTGAGATTTACGGAGTATGTTCTAACTCCATTTACATAAATTTAAATTACTAATTCGCACTATACTTCATTGGCGATCATCTGCTGTGCAAATATAAATCGAGCGCGGTGAAATAGTAGATGCTTCTACTCTTCGGGAGCAATAAAATCCGCGGAATTAATTAAAAGCAAAGGATATGCGTTTTATGTCCCTATAATAAATGTAAAATTTAGACTAAGAACATTTGACCTCTGCGTGGTAGAATCCCGTGGGAATATTGTCACCCAACCGTGTACAGTTAATGGCCATAAATAATCTCAATATGGATGTACAATTAAATCAAGATAATTAATGGGCAAGATTTGATTAACAATAAACACAAAAGTCGCATTTTTGTTTTCGGAAGCTTACAACATATTAATTTTCATTCCATAAGAAGATTTTACATACTTCGCATAAAACAGCTAACGGGATCGCGTTGCACAATTGAGCAATTTACAGAATAGCTTGGACATATTTGCAATTAAACCGCATCCAGCGAGAAACTGCTGCGCATTTTAATAGTTTGAGACAAAAATTTATACCGAATGCTTCACATGCTATTAAAATATATCACTGGAAGCCTTACATTTTATGTACGTTTTAAAATTAGCCTCGACAAATAGTAATCTCTTATTTAGTAAAGATTGCAGCCGTAATTAATTTAACTGCCAGATTAGATAGATAATAGATAATTTCTGAGTCTAATGATTTTCCTGATGACATATAAACTGCAACTTTTTATTTCTAGAAGGAGCGGCCACTTGATTGCAATTTCACTCTCGTGTGTATCATACATGTGTTTGCGAGAGCAGACGATAGAATTCGCTGAAGACTGGAAGCAAAAGCGTAATTAGAAATAAAAGCAATAATATGTCAGATTATTTTTCTAGGGATAATAGGTCGTTTCGAAATGTTAACAGAACAAGTTTACGTTGCATCACAATAATGTTATGAATATTTAAAGGAAACAATCTTTTCTAATTAAATAAATACAGGAATGTTACGTCTATTATTTTTCTTCTGTTGTTTTATATCTATGGCTTTTATTTAATTACCTGCCAAGAAGTACTGCTATTACTCATGAAAAAGCTTCACATTTCTCTCTCTTGATAAATTTAAGTATAATACTAAAAACTGCACTGTCTTGGTAATATGTACAGTTGTTAGAGATTCACCGATATGGACTTGGCCCCGATCATATCGGTTGATTGGACTTGGCCGATTAAACAGTCGATATTTTTTATTCATAATACCAAAATACAGACATCATTTTTATAAAAATTTGAATAATTCAGATCAAAATTATAAAGCGTATGTACAGCCGGAATTAAAAGTAATGTCACCTCAATAGAATGTAAATCCATTTTGATCGCCATAATAAATAAGCGGCCAAGCAAAAAGCGACAATTTAATTAATTAATTTCTGTGTGTTTAGTTTATTTTTGGTTGATTAAATCTGTTTGAGGTAAAAAAGACATGACCATCCAGCTTTTTGAGGCGATCCTCAGAAATTATTTGGGGCAACCATGTTTTCACTTTTCACAACGCAGGTTTCTGGGGCACTTCCTGAAACTTCTTTATCCTTTGTTATCACGATGAAAGAAAACTGTGTTACGTTATTTGAAAAAATAAAGGCAGCATTAGATGCCTTTTAAAATTATGAACGAATTATTCCTGTATCACACCGGCACCTTCGAACCGGGTTTTCTGGATTTCCCCAGTTTGTAAGGCGAATGCCGAAGGAGAAATAATAATATCAACCCCTCCCCGACAAGCTCTATGAGCTGGGGGAATTTGTGTAATTAATTGTACATGCCAGTAGTATAGCAAGCGGGATGCTGAGGCACTTTGAATAAAATTGTCGATGGCATGCGACATGTTTAACCCCTGCTTAAGTTACAAAAACTGAATGGTTACTTTTTCACCACAAGAAACAACATCTCTGGATCGGGGTTGACTTTAAACGATGGTTACTTCGGATGGACGCAAGTTTTTTTTAAGGTCGGAGTGTCACAGTATCCCGCTTGTTATTCTCCTCATCCTGTTTCCTCGTCTGGAAAACAAATCAACACAGTTTAACTTGAAGGCTTCCGCGGCCATCGTCCATTGTTGAATTCTTGGCTTCCGGTTGGGACCGCGTGTCTCGGATTTCTTCACTGCCGACGTTTCGTTCTCCGTTGCAGAAGAACTTCTTCAGGGCTGCTGTTGGTGATGATGCTGCTACTGCTGCTGCTGTTGGTCTTGCCGCTGCTTCGCGTTTGTCGTTGAGACAGTCGGCAGTGAAGAAATCCGAGACGCGCGGTTCCAACCGGAAGCCAAGAATTCCACAAATCAACACAGTGTACAAAAAGTTTTCCCATCTAGCGTGTTGCTCTCATTTTTCACATGTTCACGTGTGTTCCTTACTTGAGGCAGTCAACGCCAAATTGACATTTAACTTTGACATAACATCAACAGAAAATCATAACTGATAATTAGGATTTATTATGTATTGAAACAAAACAAAATAAAACATTGAAAATAACGTCGAATGTGAATTCACAACAGATGTTGAAAATGGCCTCCGTCTTTCTAACTCTTCTGCGACATCCATTAATAACATTTTGCAAAATGTGGGGAGAGTTGTTTATTTCATCGCACTTTTCAATGGTGCTTTGGGTAAGTTCCTCTAAATTATTAGCGGGCGCTTTAAAAATGGAATATTTCAAGTAGGGCCAAACAAAGAAATCCAAAGGAATTAGATCACAAAATCGCGGAGGCCATATGTTTGCCATATTTCTGCTGATTATCCGATCAGCAAAAAACTCTTGAAGGAAATTTAAAGAATCTTCAGCAGCATGGATCGTTGCACCATCTTGCTGGAAATATCCAAATTGCAACTCGTCATCATGCAGTTGATTAATAAATGGATGCAAAATCTCTTCTCATACCTAAGTGCTGTTAATGTGCCATTAAAAAATATTGGACCTATCAATCTTCTCCGACTTAAACCTACCCAAACGCCAATTTTTTGTGGATGGAGTGGGGCTTCAATGAAAATATGAGGGTTTTCTGTACTCTAGATCCTCATATTTTGCGAATTAATGTATCCTGTAAACGGAACCAGACCTCATCGGAAAAGAAAGTTTTGTCCAACAAATAGTCATTGTCAATATTGCTTAAAAACTAATGACAGTATCTTCGCCTTGGTTCAAAATCTACTGGAAGCAATTCGTGCATGGCAGATACGATAAGGGAACATTTACAAGTCCTTTCTTAGAATAGTTCTGGAGGTCCCGACAAAAAGATCAACTTGTTGTGATAGGTGACAGATGGAAGTGCGAAGAGCATCAGTCATAATTTGTATCACATTTTCAACTACCTCATCAGTTCTTATTTTAGGTCTCCCTGATGCCTGTTTTCTAGCCACACTGCCAGTTTCTCTGAACAGACCTACAGAGTACTGAAGTTGATTAACAAATTTGTGGTACAGAAATACAGTTTCTAGATATTTTTCCTGAAATTTTGGAATACAATCAGGAATAGAATCGCCATTGATTTTTTGGGCGTTTCGAAAGTAGGATTCAACCATAAAAGATTTTTCTTCCAATGTGAAAACCATTGTAAAATCAAATCAATAAAACATTTTTTTAAGTTATGTTTGTTTACTTGTCTGCTTAGGGTACGGATCAAGTAAAGCATATACGTGAAGATGCGAAAAAATGAGAGTAATACATTAGATAGGAAAACTTTTTGTATACGTGTTACTTATAGCTTATACTTATAGTTATTTGTTTGTATTTTGATTTATCAATATACACTTAATTTATTCTTTCATTAAAGAATCTCATAATTACGAAGTTACGAAGTACTCATTGCATCATTCATTTTTATAATAATAATTTTTATTTTAATTTTTTGAAATCGGCTTGTGATTAAATCAATCCATGTAGGCACTCAGATCCTGACTTTCTTTTTTTAATTATTAACAATTTTTGAAATGTTGTTTTCTTTTTATGTAATTAGAAAAACATTTTCCTTTTTGTTACACCAACAAATAATTTAGTGTTGCGTAAAATAAAAAAAAAACATTTGATCAGAATCTTCAAGGTTTTCTAAAACCTGTCAGTGGATATGATTGAGATTATGTTATGTTTTCTGACGTTAACAATTTTATATAAAATTCAAGACAAAAGAAACTTTACGAGAAAGACTTACGTAAATCAAATAAAATTGTAATTAATCGAGAATTCTCAAACCAGTAATAAGTGACATAAACATTACAATACCTAGAAGAAATTAGTATTTTTAGTCGAAAAAAATTAATTCTGATTAAAATGATGTAATAATTAAAATAGGAGATTATTGAATAAGTCCCTTGATGTTTTATACGTACAGGGTGAATGAAATAATAACTAAAATAATAAATAAAACCAGTGGGAGAAAGGATGTCTCAGAGTGCGGGAAAAAATCTAGTATTTCATAAATTAGAATGAATTAAAATTTTTCCTACTGCCTACGACGTGTTGTAAATAAAAATTTACAAACGATAAAATTACCTCAAGATGCGTATATGATAACTAAACTGAACTATAGAACATACAGGGTGTTATAACACTACTGTCATTTATTAGCACTGTACATTCCTTAGCATAAAATGGATTCCATTCTGCAAATCTCAAAAATCTAGCTAAAAATTGAAAACTCACCTGCGTAGTATCAAAAAGTTCCACTGTTTTAAAACCTCTGATTCATTTTACGGTGTTCGTGCAATTCACTTTGTCTTCGGACCGTTCATAAAACAATAAAATTCGAGCGCATTAACCAAGTAATCGGCTGGATAGATGCAATAAAGGTCAAGGTCGGCAATCTGTAACCGTTGAAAAAATACGAAATGAATGGGTTTTATTGTTATTATTTCATAAATGATAAAGACGCATTTAGGTATCAGCTGTTTACGTACCTTTGAGTATTACAAGAGATGTTCGAAATGTTGCTCACCGTTTATGAAATATAATTCTGCTCGATGTAGCCAGTTTTCAGTTATTTTCGGGGAAAATTATTCCATAATTCCGTAGCACAGTCATGAATTCGCTGACGTAAATCCTCAATAGTATTTAAAGTTTTTACACAAATTTATTTATGTAAATGACAAAAAATAAAAATTTATTTCGCAAAAACAAATTAAAAACTCTTCAGGTAGAACTTACACATTGCACGGTACCGAGAATGCGAAACAATGCGCTCGACACTTACGTACCCAAATTGCAAACTGAAGGCTGGTTCTTTAAGTGCTCCAATCAGACCTACCCTAACGTAGTACCAAACTTTATGAGTTTATGACGGGATTTGTAATAACCAATTCACATAGCTGTGCATTTCATACGATATCAGTAACACCCGAACGATTTTTGTAAACAAATATTCATCATTTACATCGTTATTGTTAATAGAGCAGCTTTGGTTATACAGGGATGTTTCGCGACTTCGTGAAAAAAAAAATAATGGCGTGTTGAACATGATATGTGTGCATAAATGAATGTAAATAAAAACGGAAATAAAAACAAAATAAAACTTACCCTCAACTGATAACGCATTGACAAATATTTAGAATCTCTGGCTCAGTGCCGGCTGAGTCACAATAAGTGTTCAAAATTCCTTCCCTCGGCCGCTCCTAAACACAAATCTGCCCGGCGAAGTAATGATTCATAAGCGTTATGAAACAAGTTTTGTTGTCGAACAGAGAGAAATGCGGCGTTAATACGATCGTTCAATTCTTGGAACGTGTTGATTTCTTCTTCGTATACCAACCGCTTTTACGTGTCCCCACAGATAATAATCTAGCGTATTTAGATCAGGTGAACGTGCAGGCCACCTGATCGGCCCATTTCTTCCAATCCATCTACCAGAAAAAAATTAGTCGAGGTAAGCACGTACTTCTCGTCGAAAATGAGGGGGAGCCCCATCGTGCATAAACCACATAGTTGCTCTAAGATTTAAGTTCACATTCTCGAGAAGTTCCGGTAAATTAGTTCGTAGAAAATTTAAGTATTGGAGACCATCTAAACGGTTCGGCAAGACGAACGGGCCGATTAAATTGCCGTTTAGAATACCTGCCCACACGTTAACAGAAAACCGTTGTTGGAAATGGCCGCGACGAATTGCGCGAGGGTATTTCTCAGCCCACAAATGCATGTTGCGAAAATTGCACACCCCATCTCTGTTAAAAATAGCTTCGTCGGTAAACAGGACATTATGAACAAAATTCGCATTTGCCTGTTGTTTATGCAGTAACCAACGACAAAATCGTATGCGTAGAGCACAGTCGGCTGATAGCAAAGCCTGAACTCTTTGAATATGGTACGGATGTAATTGTTGTTCGCGAAGAATGCGACAAACAACGGAGGACGATAAACGCGTTTGGCTTGAGATATCACGTACACTTAACGAAGGATGTTCCTCGATATGTTGTAGTATTTCTTCTTCTCTGTTTAAGATGCGCTGTGGACGCTGCCGTCCTCCACCTCTTCCGCGACGTGCCCTTAAAGTTCCAGTATCCCTCGCTCTTTGCACAACAGAGAGAAATGTGGCACTGGTTGGCAAATGTCGGTTTGGAAAATGCTGTAAATACAAACGCCTTGCCGCTGATGCGTTTTGCCCACTTTCACCGTACACTAGAATCATGTCAACAATCTCACTATTTGTAAATTTTGTCATTTTTTCAGTAAATTTCCGTGCAACCACCTCAACGTACACCTTCAAACTACCCGGTCCGGCCGGCGATGGCTAACATTAAATTACATCACTCATATTCTTCGTAAACATCATAAACTTAAACCAGAGACGTTCAAACGGTTTACCCGTTCGACAAAATTATTTATTTTTTCGAAAATTTAATAACACTTTGTTCAACAAAAAATGGTTCATTCTATTCATTTTCATGCAAACTTTCATCGTTTAATTTATTTTCATGAACTTACGAAACACCCTGTTTAGCTTTTTTTTTGTTTTCATGAATACTATTTGTGGTTTCAATAAATGGCACACTGTATGGTAGAATGGCCTTAAGCGCAATTAATTATTTTATATCCGACGCCATAGGGTCGATTCTCAAATGTCACCTGCGACATGACATCAATTTCCGTCAATTGTATGAGAGTCTACGTTATTTTGACGTCATTGAGACCCTTAGGGTCTCAGCTTCGTTCATAAATCTTCGAAATTCGTTTTCGTAAAACAATTGACTCGATCCAGAATAAACTTGTATGAGTTTCATACGATTCCGTTATTTTGAATTAAGCCCAGAAGGGATCACCTGAAAGTCATTTGTGCGAATTTTACTTGACGGACTTCGGTCATATCGGTTTCTTCCGAAATTTAATACCTCCTGAGTTTCATGCAGCAATTTTTGTTATAATTACTTGAACTGTAGCTCTTCATTGTAAATAACTTCAAAAGTACAGCTACTCGTATAATTTACGTTCCGTTGTAAAGGTCCTCATTTCGAGGATTGATAAATCGTAAGAGAATGATGCTTCATTAGGCAAAGCTGTGAAGTACATGAGTTTTCGCTTCTACGTAACAGCCAGTGCAGGACGTTTCTTTTAGGTACAATTTTTTATCAATTGTACCTCGAAAATTGGGACACAGAATTGGTTTTATATTTCCCTCTCAAATCAAGACATCGAGTCTCTTCTTATTCGTTTTTGTCTTTTGAGGAACAAATGTAAGTCACCCTGTATAAACTTTTCATGGGTATTGTTTCCTGTATCTTTATTTCTAGTCTTGTTGTCAGTTCAACTTGCTTTTGTGGAGTTGAGAGAAGTCGGTTTTCATTCAAGGAAATCGCCGAGTAAATCTAAATTTTGGATCTGTAAAGTCAAACATGGTTTGAAGATGGTCAGGAACGGAGAAAGTAAAAGGACTAATGACTAAGGAAAGGAAAGACTGTAATCGAGAGGACTTGTCTTTGAAGGCGAATCCCGATTTTGGTTGATGATTGCCCCGCAGACGAATACCATAAAAAAGTACGTGACATTATGCCTCGGGTAAAACCATTAAAAAACTTGCAAATAAACTTAGCTTATCGAAATTGTTAATTGATGACATAATAAAAAAAACTGTGGAGACACGGCAAACATTGATATTCGTAGGAAAACCAAGCACTGTAACAGAAAGACAAAGAAGAATCTATAAAATTTGTAAACCCAAAGACGGGTTCTTCAAAAAAAAATTCAATCCAAATGGAATGAAGAAACTGGTCCAATTGTATCTAGGGAATCTTGCCAACAATAGTTACACAAACCCGGTTATGGTTTTCACAAAGTAAATATTGCACTCAATACTCATTTAAATTTTTATAAAATAATTCTTGTCCGAATATTTAGTTGTTAGGGCTCGTAGATATTGCAAAGTTTGCGTTACCTATGTGCTTCCACAAACCTTTGATGCTTCATTAAATAACTCACTTAAATGTTCATCTGTGTATATATGCAACATGTTCCTGCAGAACCTGTTCTGTTACATGAAATTAGCTAATTTAACGGTGATCAAAATCCTTTTAATTACAAAACAAATTAATAAATCAAGTTTTCATCCTTTAATCCTGCAGTATTTTCAGCTTAAGCTTCAGTTACGTTACTTTAACTTTGCACGACATAAAATATATATTTTTTTTTAATTTATTATATTTTTAGAAATTTTTAATTAAAGTATTCTAATCATTTATTTAAAAAAACTCGTCAAATCTTAGGAGTATAATAAAGTTTACGGTAAGCGAATTTCTTCGTTAGGATCTACTTTAGTCGTCCGGATAAATAACGCGAACGGTAAATGTTCTTTTTCGGTTCTTTAATAAAATAACACGTCATCCGAATTATCGGAACAGAATCACCGAACAATTAAACGCTCCGGCAACGACAGTGTCGATTTCAACTGCAACACTTTCACAGCGTCACAGATTTCCACGTCTCCAGTTCAAGAATGTCATTGCCATTGAAGTCCTTCAGAAAATTACGCGAGCAAGGATGGTTCCAATATGACATCGTAACTGTTTTTCGTCTAGTAGTTTAAACGTCCAATTTAGTTTATTTGTTGTCGGGAATTCGATTTCAAGGTGATCTAATTTGCATTGCTGAAACATGTCATAAGGGAAATACCTACCGGTGTAGACGACACGGTCAATTAACTAAGTTACTCATAAACACACTTGCTTCAAAGAAACTGACGTTATCACATTGAAAGTTCATGTTGATAATGGAATTTGCGTCGTTCTTTCCAAGAATTTCTTTTTGAACTTAAACCATTGCGGTCTTAAAATGAGTAAGACTGGAAATGAGAGTACTTAATTGTTGTAGGTGATTGGTATTGACAACGAGGTCATACGAGTATTGATTTTTCAAGTGGTGTTAATTGGAACTCCTGCTGCAATCAGGGCTGCCACCCTCATCTGAGTATATGAGAGCGTTGCATTCCTAGCGATTTCTTCTCTACCCTCGGGCGAACCAATCAGAATTGGATGTGGTAGCGCCAGAGTCGCGGTACCCAAGAGCTCGGCGGGGCCATTCCCCCTCGCGCGGAGTATTTAAACTGAAGGCGAGGAGCTTCGCATGAGTTCATTTCTGGTCGGTATTCCGTCAGTTCTGGCCCATACAGAACCGACCTCTTGAACGGCACTCATTATCGCGCACTTGCACTCTTGAGTTGTACGGAATCGTGCCCGAGCTTTTTTACAATCAGGGACTTACAGTGATTTCACTAGTTTCAGTGGACGCAAGTTCCGTCCGCGCTCCAACGAGGTAAGTCTTCATATCTCTTCGGTGAATGTGTGTACATATCGAAAAGTGAACGTGCTTAGTGCCAGTGGACGAAATTAGTCACATATTCAAAAGCTAAATTGCATAAAGCTCCCAAACACATCGCGCTTTTCATTCACTCGAGATTCAGACTTAAAATAAAAAAGTGGCTGATTTAAGAAAAATAATGCGCAATTCAAAATTTTAAAAATCAAAAAAAGGATTCGCCACAAAATTGCTAAATTAATAAATATAAAATACAGCACAAAGAAATTCGTGTGCAAGAGAAAATATTTAATTTATTTTTCAGGAGTTTCATTTTCTTAAACACTAACGAAATTACGGGGCTTCCCAAAAGAAGAATTTCGTTAAAAATTAGATATTATGTTACTCAGGCAAAGAAAAAAATCAAAATAATTATCGGCTGGTCGTAAACTACTGTGAATTTAATCGAAAGCTCATCAGTCGCAGTCATGAACCGATTAAGAGTTCTTATGTAATTACCGGTAAAGTTAATTTAAAGATTTTCGATTTCACCTTCACCTTCATCATGTGTGAGTGTTATCTTAACAATCGGTGTTGCAATTCCAAGAGTTAATTGTATTATAAACGTTAACTAGAAAATAAGGCTTCACGAGAACCACGCTTACAGATGATAGCAGGAATTGTTTAATAATTTATAAAATAATTCCAACTGAAGTGTATCAGCTTTTATTAATTCCTGGACATCCTGTGCGCAAGTTAATTATTTTCTTGCACATATAGCAACAACGTTGCTGCAAGTTTTTCAGTTTCGTCTTCAGCCTTTCATAGATTTTTTTTTTGTAATTGTAAGTCAGTGCAGGAATTTATTATTTATTAGTAAAAGGAAAACTCCATGGGAAAAGTACATTTTTCTGCACGGTTCTCAGAAGAACGCATTAGTATTCCATACGTCATCGATGTCTATAAATATATTGAAATTTTAAATCTTTCGCAATACACGTCTATATTTATAGTTGTATAGCGTTGGATGATTTCAACTTAAAACATTTTACAGCAATCAACTTCGGTAATAAATAAAGTCAGCCAAAAGCGAACGAGCACGTACTATGGATTCAATCATTTATGAACTTTAGATTTATCTGAACGTATGCTTGAGTTTGAGTGTTTTGAATAACAAAATACCGTTGCACTATTTGTTGCTAATTGTTTCGTTACCGTTGCTTATCGAGAAGAAATAATATTTTCTAGAACGCATATCTAAAGTATGATTTAGCAAGTGACTCGATCAATTTAAGCCCAAGCTAAGAAATAAATTTGCATAAATTTTAAATTTAATTTATGTAAATGATTATATCTATGCTTTTCAATAATAACAACATCATTTTTGGGTATACGAAATTATCTTAGCCAAAGGTTTTTTTAATTCCGTACGCACTAAAACGTTTGGGGCACAAAGATTTATTTTATTTTAAAGATAAATGAAACTCTCTACTTTTAAAAATGAAGCAAAAAGATATTTATTGCTTCTCTTGCTGAGGCGCACGTAACTCATTCGATTTTTCATTACTTTTCATAATTGCAATTTCTCAAAGACCTTAAGCCCGCACGTATTTTCTCATTAATAAATGTGCTTGAAATAGGAGCGATGCCAAAAGCAGCAAATTGCTTTTTAATGTCCGTTATAATTCAATAGCTGCAAAAGACAGTGTGTAATCAAATTAAAGCACCCAGGCATTGAGATACGGTAGCTAGTTAGTATGCAAAGCGCTTTGATGCCGAACGACGAATACTGGGAACTGTTAACTTTGAAATTATGTAATCTTCGGACGAGCATTTTATTTCTTTTAAATTGAATTATTCAGGCGTTCATCATTTTTGTATTTAAATGGGCAATTTTAATAAAATTACGGAACGCCCGGCCGCAATCGCTCCTAATGATGTGTGCGGTTTGTTAAACGGACGAAATCTAACGGCGTTCCGGATTACGTACACACAACATGAATTTTAAATTCAAATTAAGCTGAGAATTTTGAGTTCATCTTAATGGAAAAATTCTGGGCTTTTTTTTCGATAGTAAAGCAGAATAGGAGCATAGGAATGGATTAGGATTAAGAATAAGGAAGCTTTAAAGTTGCAACTAAAATCTAATGGTACCATTCAAGAATACTTCTCGAAATTATTTTTTAATTTTATTTTTAAAATGTTTAAAAGAAAACATCTTTCTTTTTGCCAAATGCTCGAACGCCTCCAATTATTATCAGGCAACACAAATTTCTATTTTTTGGTAATAATGCCAGAATACCAAAAAGGCGTCATTTTTCAAAAAACGACACGCACCCGTCGAATCTCAGTTACAGGAAAAAAATTAAAAATATATCAACAAGTGAACGTCACAAAGGATAAGACCACAATTTAACATTTTATTGTGGAGACATTAGTTTTGTACTTCGCTGCATGCATATAAATATTTATTATTCGTGGTTTTAGCTTCAATTAAATATTTTTTGGGATTTTCTGCGTTCGTAACAATTTACTAAGGTTAGAATTTTCGTAAGTTAGCATTTTTATTCACTGAATTTAATATTTTACAAACGATTTAAATTTTTTTGACAATTCGCAAATTGTTTCAATAAAGTATTGATTGATTGATTGATTTATTGGCCAAAAAGTTCAAAAAACAATTTGAGCAAGTCAAAAAAAAACTAGTTAATTACAAAGAAAAAGAAAAGCAGTAATTGTTAACAATTGATTTCTAAAATAACAATAGTCTCCTCATAATAAAACAATAAAATGAAAATAAAAAAGTACGAATAGTTATTTGAAAACAATATACAGGGTAATCCTTGAAAAAACCGACATGGAAAGAAGTGTCGAAAGAATAGACATCACTCAAAAAACATGACAAATTTTATATATTTTAGTTTTTCAAAAGAAAATAATAAATAATGAGAAATTGTCCTCAAAACGACGATACGTCCCTGGTTAAGAAAAAGCAGTAGATGGACGAAATAAATACAAAAAGAAAATACGATCGTGTTACTCTCGTTAAAAAAAAAAACAAAAACAAAAAAGGCAGTTAATTATTTCATTTTTTTAATCATTAAAGAGGCGGATCTAAAAAAAATTACAAAAAGTCTGTGGGGGGGCTCATACGTTGCTTAACGATCAACAAAAGCATGTCACGATGACAGATGGCAAGAAATGTCGAAATAACAGACATCAAGAAACGTCAAAATGATCGAGAAATGTCAAAGTGAGAGACGTCAAGGAACGTCAGCTTCAAAGAACAACAAACAGACGCCCATCCGACTTTCGCCTTTTCTTTTTTAAAAACTTTCAGAAAACAAGAAACATCATTTTACTCTTGATCAAAAATAAAAACAAACGAATTTTGCTTTCCAAATTTTCAAACGTAATCGTGCGAATTAAACAAAAAAATCAAACAGTTTGTCTTTTGTTTTAGAAAATTTGAAAAAAATACAACGAAAACCGAAAAAAATTTACTCTTGATCAAAAAAAAAAACAAACAAATTTTGCTTTCCAAATTTTCAAACGTAATCGTGGGAATTAAACAAAAAAATCAAGCAGTTTGTCTTTTGTTTTAGAAAATTTGGAAAAAATACAACAACGAAAACCATGAAAAATTCTCGTTTCACTTTCAACAAAAACAAAGAAAAAACAAAAGCGAATCGATTTGTCTTTCGTTTCTTGATTTTGTTTTCGGTTTGAACGCATCAAGTCAATCGTTTTCGGCGGTGAGATCGTTTACCCTCTTTTGTTTTTCGAAAATTTTCCCAAAAAAAGAAGTGAACAAGAAGCGTGATAGAAAAAAACTGATTTCACCAATCAGATCAATCTGCTTTCTACTTTTGATTTAAGAAAAGAACGGAAATAAAAAAACAATCGTTCCGCCCTTCTTTTTTCCACAAAACATGACAGTTAATTGTCTTTTGTTTTTCAGTAATGATCATTTGTTTAAGCGCCATGTGCAAGGCAAAAGCTCAAGTTAAGATTAAAAAAGTTAAAATTAAAAGTGCGTTTGATTAATTACGTCAAAATGACAGACACAGAGAAATGTCAGAAGACAAACGTCAAAATGAGGGAGAATTGTTCAAATTACTTCAATTGTTTGTCCTTTGAGGGGATATCAGTAGTTGTATTTGTTGAAAAAAAAGAAAAAAAACGTCACATTGAAAAACGTCCAGCAATGTCACATAGACAGATACGGACGAAACGTCACGCTGATATCTACGCATCAGAGCGGCGATGACGATCGTCTAGAGTAAATAAGAGTGCGAATTAAATAAAGGAAAATAAAAAGACGCCCATCCGACTTTCGCCTTTTTTTACAATTTTACAAACTTTCAGAAAACAAAAAACGACCATTTTACTCTTGATCAAAAAAAAAACAAACGAATTTTGCTTTCCAAATTTTCAAACGCAATCGTGGTAATTAAACAAAAAAATCAAGCAATTTGTCTTTTGTTTTAGAAAATTTGGAAGAAATACAATAACGAAAACCGTGAAAAATTCTCTTTTCACTTTCGACAATAACAAACAAAAACAAAAGCGAATCGATTTGTCTTTCGTTTCTTGATTTTATTTTGGGTTTTATTAACAAAAACGCATCAGTCATTCGTTTTCGGCAGTGAGATCGTTGACCCTCTTTTGTTTTTCGAAAATTTTCCCAAAAAAAGAAGTGAACAAGAGGCGTGAGAGAAAAAAAACTGATTTCATTGCTTTTGATTTAACAAAAGAACGGAAATAAAAAAAACAATCGTTCCGCCCTTCTTTTTTCCACAGAACATGACAGTTGATTGTCTTTTGTTTCTCAGTAAAGATCATTTATTTAAGCGTCATGTGCGACAAGAGCTCAAGTTAAGATTAAAAAAGTTAAAGTTAAAAAGTTAATCAATTAATTACGTTAAAATGACAGGCATAGAGAAATGTCAGAATGACAAACGCCAAAATGAGAGAGAATTGTTCAAATTACTTCAATTGTTTGTCCTTCGAGGAGATAAGTAACGTCACGCTGACATCTACGCATCAGAGCGACGATGACGATCGTCAAGAGTAAGTAAGAGTGCGAATTAAATAAAGAAAAATCAGAAGGCGTTCATCCGACTTTCGCCTTTTGTTTTTTTTTGTTTTTAAATAAGAAGCGATCATTTTACTCTTCGTTTCGAAAAAATCTGAGCAAAAATAAAAACAGACGAATTTTACTTTCCTTACTTTTAAACATTATCGTACGAGTTAAACAAAAGAAAATCAAGCAGCTGTTTGTCTTTTGTTTTTTATTTTATTATTTTTTTTTTAATTTAGAAAAAATACAACAAAACCGTGAAAAATTTTTACCCTTTCAACAAAAACAAATAAAAACAAAACCTTTTTGTTTTCGGTTTTATTAACAAAATCGCATTAGTCAATCGTTTTCAGCAGTGAGGTTTGTTTTTCAAAAAATTCTCCCCCTACCCCCCTCAAGAAAAGAAAGAAAAAAGAAATGAACCAGAAACGCGAGAAAAAAATTTATTTCACACGGAAACAATCTGATTTCTGCTTTTGATTTAAAAAAAGAACAAAAATAAAAAACTATCGTTCCACTCTTCTTTCTCCGCAAAACATGGCAGTTATCTGTCTTTTGTTTTTCAGTAATTGGGTCAAATCAAATCAAGTCAAAATTGAAAAAAAAGTTAAGATTAAATTGATTAATTAAAAATATATTTATTTAATAACATCAGACCATACTACTTTAAGTTAAAGAAGACGTGCGCGACTTTAAACAAAAAAAAGAATTACAAAAAAAACAAATGAAAAACGCCAATATTTTCTGACAATCGAAGATACAAGTGAAACAAAAACAAAGGAAATCAACGAATGCTTCGAAATAAGACAAATGATAGTCTCTTTTCAAAAATTTAAAAAATATATACGTAATAAGACAACGGCGAAAAGTATTTTTCAGCTTTCGTATTTTTAAATAGAAACAAAAGAATAGAATAGATATCACAGAAAGTGAGAAAAATTTGATGGATTTTAGTTTAGTAATTAACGTAAAATTATTCCCAAGATGACGATACGTCCCTGGTCATAAAAATGTTTTATAGTTTTATGATTGTTACGGCGCGGCGTCCGGCATGTACTTGACCTTTAAACGATATTGTTGTGACCAAAATATTAACTTGACAAATGCATGTAAAACACCTAAAGTAAATAATTTCGTGCAAATTGTATAAAATTGGGATAACAACGGCTCCGCTTTGAACACCTGCTTTGACAGATAAACAAATAAATCACTACAACACGAAAACAAATCAAATCTCCGTGTTAAGAATTCCTAGTATTTTTGTTTCATTTTAATCGTATACTTAGTTTATTGCCACAAGCAACGTGTCCGTTAAACATTTCGACACCTTTTTGTGGCCCAAAATTACGCGTTAGCCTTCCCATGCATTTTAATCAATCGATGTTCTTTATGTTCGTTTATTCGCTTTATCGCTGATGTTTGGTTAATAGACTTTGCTAATAACAAAGAAATGCTGCCCCTAACCAGAATTTAAAACATTATAATCGGTAAACACATTCGTAACCTGTTGGTTTGTTAATTGTTATAATTTCGTATTGTGTGCGCCGTTCAATGAGAAATAAATTCTTCTGTTATAAAAAACAAATTATTAACACAAATCAGTACAAAGACTAACATAATTCAATACATGCGTTCGGTGCATTATTTTGGAATTTAGTAAATTATTGTTCGCCTTTAATTATCTCGTAGCAATTAACAAATAGATTATTTAATAAAACCTCTACCAAATTGAAGACACCGCATTTTTTACGAACGGAATAAAATTAAGTCTAGCCGGTTCTAAAGTAAGGTCAGGTTTAGTGTGCCACTGCAAAGCGCAAACGAAACCAGATTAAGAAAAAAAGCTACTTTCGACCATCTAATTAAATTTCGGTTGCGACTGCGACACGTAAAAAAAAATTATACATATATTTATAAAACTAGTTCCTTCAGACGCCGCGCCGCTTGCCGTTGCCTCCTCCTCCGACCATTCTTGTATAATAATTGCACGAATGCGTCCACACGCTGAATATTAAACGATCAGATAGGAATTCCTGAGCGACTGTTCCTAGTAGATGTAGCAGGAAAGTATTTATTTTTAGCCCGTGAGAACTCGCCAATGTTTGACTTACAATGCACGGGGATGCAAGGAGCATTAGTAAAGAGCGGAGCGGAGAAAAGAAGCGGTCAGTTTACTTTGGTCGCCTTGGAACAGAGTAGAATTAATATGACCACTATTGTCTCTACTCAACCGAGACTAGAACACTTATCGGTCTTGTACTCGCCTGTGTTTATACTTGACCAGTTTTAGTTTAGGATTTTTTTTTACCAGGGCCCAGCATCCACCACCAAACAGTCGGTAATTAACAAAAAAATTCCAAGTGTTAAAACTAGAATAACATCTGACCGTCGATACATTCTTTTAACTTGTACACTCAGATCATTAATTATTTAGATTCTGGATATTTTAGATATATTACGCATTACCCTTCCTTTCGGTTTTCTTTACGTCGTTCATGAAGTTTGAATAAAAATAGACTTTATTTGCTAATAATCAAAGAATGGGAATGACGATGATGATAATCAGTAAACACGTTCGTAATCTGTTTGGTTTGTTAATTATTATAATTTCGTTTTGTGTGCGCCGTTCTTTTATTATAAAAAACGAATTAATGACTTTCATTTACTTACAACTTTTCTAAATTATTTTTTTTTTATATAAATTACTGTAATTATCATTGAGTTAAGTTGCATCATGGTGTCATTTTAACCAATTTAATTCACTCACGGTAAACACCTATGTATTTTTAATTCTAAACAATTCCGTTGTTGTCATAATGAATCGTAGTTATTGTATAATTATATTGTTTGTTTGTGACATGGCTATTACATGTTAACCAAACCGATGTTTATAATAATTTTGTTGCAATTACGGTCAGCAAACTGTGAAACAGTTAGCGAGTTTATAAACTTCTGAACGTAGAAATTTGTTTCTTAAGGTTCAGGTTCGTGCTTAATCATACTAGTAAATAAATTAATAAATGTTTACTTTGCGATTAATTTTAATTTATTCCAAACGTACTTGCGTCGACCTACTTGGATGAATCAGTCTGTATCTAATTTGATCATCCACGTTGAGAATCGCATTTATTTCAATTTGCATTTCAATCTTGTTTCTTAATCATGCATATTATTCATGGTGATTAAAATGAAGTGAATAAAAAATCCAAAGCCAATTAATTATTTGAGTTGTTACTACTCGTTGAAGCTGAGATCGTTAATTAAGTTTCAATGTCATTCGTAATCTTGCTCCCAGACATCTGCGCAAATATGAAGTTGTTATCAGTCTAGGAGATAGCAAACCTGTAGAATTTTTCAATGGAATATTCTAGTTCCTCCGTGCTACGAAATCAGCCTCACTTACACTGATGTAAGAGTCTGGCTGACGAACCCGGCTGCGTGTCTAAGGGGGAGGTGGCGAAACTTCCCTTTCTTTCTTAATTCAATCTTGCGTGGTCATAGCAAGTTCAAAATGGTCTGCCAATATGATTACAATATTACCAGTAGCAATAGGTATTGAATTTAAAATTTATTTAACGTATTTCAATGGGAAGTTTCGTCACCTGCCCCTTAGACACGCAAGCGGGTTCGTCAGCCAGACTCAGATCAATTTCGTAACACGGAGGAACTTGAATTTCCCATTAAAAAATTCTGCAAGTTTCAACAACTTTCTATGCAAACATTTGTGCACACCTAACTCGCCTTGACAAAGTACAAATGAGTTTGCTCACATGTCTGGAAGCGATATAACAACAAAGCTTTACAACTAATCCAATTAAGATTAATCATCCGTTATGTAGGCCACTAAATACATAATATTTTAATTGAGAAAATATCATTTTGAAATGATAACCTTACAACTCAATTCAAATGTTTTCCCATTGTACAGGATCTCAGTCTAAATTAGACTTTTAACGTCTTCCATTCGAAGAAGAATTCATCGCAGTCAAAAAGAAACATCTCACGGCTAAAACTATCGCATTAATTATAAACTAATTTTAGTCATTTCACGGTCGTTTTCTTTGGAGGTTCTAAATGGTAAACTCGCACATAAATTAATTACTCCACTCATCTAATCCAAATTAAGACTCATTTTTGTCCCTAACAATAATTACTTTTAGCAAATTTAATTTGAAGTTGCAATTAGCAAACATAATTCGTGAAGGCCGTATCATTCTCAGTAGGTTTCGTATGCAAGTTAATTAAAAACTCAACGATAGATGTTCTTGAACGAAACAAAAGAGATGCTGTACTCGTTCGAAAAATAGAATGACTTTTGAAGCTTTGTGCTCAACATTTCGATTACTTTGTTTTTAATTATTTTTGTTACAGTTAGGTATTCAAGTTATTTAATTAAAAGATCATGATTTTTAGCGTTGCATACATTGTATGAACACCCGGTAGGTAAAAGCACGGCTAAAAAGACACGTATAATACCTCTGTCAGCTGTGCTTGTATAGTATTAACATTATCAATTCTGCATAGCATTCTATCATAAATTACAACCAGAAAGGTTGCCACCATTACAAAATCAAGCGTAAAATTTATAATAATCGTAATTTCGTGCCAACTTTCGTTAAACTCGTCGCAAGAACAGCATTTTACATTAAGTGGAACACGTTTAACATTCCTGGTACTTGTCCAATCATAGTTATTTTATTCACCACAGGCTTTAACAGTTACATGTGTGTTCCAAATTTACCGAATTTACGTCTTTATCCGTGTCATGCGGTGCCCCCGTAGATCCAAGGTGTTGCCCACCAATTTCAGGTATTTTTTTTTTAATAAGAAAGAACGTCACACCGTAAGCTCAATGCTTTTCCTAACGCACATAATTAGTTTCTGACGAAAATAAAATTACCCGTGGAGGTATTCCTGCTGTCAGCGACGACTATTAACAATTATAATTTAACATAAATTTCCAAGTATAATGACACAGTTATTATTTAATAATTTCACCAAGGTTAAACACCCGCGGTTTATTTATTATATTCGCGCTTTCAGAACGGAACAAGTTCTGAATGTGTCCCTTACATCATTACACCGCTCGTTTTCCTTGGTGATTCACTAATTATCTCTCGGCCTGGATAAGTCATTGACATTGAACCTGAATCCAAAACATTGCAAGAAAATATGCGGTTTCAAATTAGCACTTCCCCTACCTCTTCTTGAATTTCGATAGGATCTGGTCGCTGCACCGTTGGCTTGCGCGATCGTGTAAGATATTGCTTCAGTGAAAGGTGATAAACGCCGGAGTCTGAAAGCAACGGTAAGACCGGATTTCTGACACCGACTCTGCACAACTCGCACCGGATAATTTAGAAAATATCTTTATTAATTATTCCTGTAGGTACTCTTAATTAAATTCTTTTCGAAAACTATTTCATTTAAGGCCAAGCCTACTTGTCAACTTGAAATATACATGTACGTACATCACCTCATTAACTTATTACCGTAAAGGTAAAACTAATCTCAACTTACTCTATGATAATTACCTGTACCTAATACTTTCACAATCGTTGTCTTATTACTGCAACACAAGGTAACAAATAACTCACCGTTTTGCTGTAGGTATTTTTTTATTACCTTGTCTGGAATTCCTCTCGGTATATATACTTCTGATGTTCATAAAATCTTATTCGACAGATGATGTTCATAAATTAAATTTAGAATCGTTGTCCGGTTATACAAATAAAGAAGGAAGCCAAAGAGAAAAGCGATACCACACACGTTCTTAGGTCCAAATGCATCTAGAACTGATTTTTTTAAGTGCATCATCCCCAAGCCACACTTATCAAAGCAAAATAATTTTATATTGGGTAGGTATAGATAATCATATAAACAAGAAATGTATTTCTAAGACTCTGAAAATATCAGACAAAAATGTTCCGTTAATTAGAAGAAAGGTTTTCTTCGAGACTTCTTTTCCTAAATCTACTTTTTCGATTTGTTTGCTTGCTGGCTCGTTTCAAATACCTTCCTATTGATCCTTTCTTCGACTATCTTGTACGTACCTCCAACTATCTGAATTGCCTATTATGAATTTTTGCTTCCATCGCTTTCATCTTCGATCGTAGAGTTGAAGGCTTCCGTGGCCATTATCTGTCTTCTTCATGATTTCTGATGGAACTGCGTACTAGGTTGTTGTTCTTCTGTCGACGTTTTGCCTCTACGAATTGGCAGCAGTGACAGCAAGCTCTATTTTTTTTTCGAGAACATTATTACGCCATTATAATCGCATTCGCAGTTGTTACCGTATGCGATTTCATTTTCAAAATCGTATCCATAAATAGAATTATTTTTTGATATAAAATACTCATTTCGAGAAAGTTTCTCAAAAAAATTATTAATAATAAACGTTCAAAATGAAAAAATTAATAAATCAATTAAATGAAATTCACAAATAAAGAAAAGAAAAATGGAATGACAATCGTAACTTTTACGGAAAGAAAAAATAATGAAAGAAAAATGGAAACAAAAAAGAATGAAAAACTTTTGAGACCATTGAGAAAACTCAGTTGAAATGAAAAAAATTCTAAAGAAAACAGGAAAAACAAATGACTATCGTAACAAAAATTAGAACTCATAGAATTAACAATAAATACTTGAAATTCACAAAGAAAATGTATAGAAAGGAAAACTACTCATAATCGTATTTTATATTTACGAAAGAAAGAAAACCTACAAAATTGACAATAAATGCTTGATTATTTAATTTCTAAAATACGTTAAACAATTAAAAACAAAACAAAAGAATTTTTTAGCAATCGAAAAACCCAATCGAAATAAAAATAAAAGTTCTTAAAGAAAGTAAGGAAACAAATGACGATCATAATAAAAGAGATGAAAACAATTTAAAATTTCTTTCGAAAATAATTAATAACAAACATTCAAGACAATAATAATTCGAGATTCACAGAAGAAAAACAAAAAGAAATGACAATCAGAATATTTAGGAAAGGAAAAGAAACAAAGAAATCCGAATTTAATTTGGAGACTACCGCGGCCGTTGTCCATAATTGAATTGGCTTACGGTTGGAACCGCGTCACGACTGCTTCTACTACCGACGTTTCGTTCTCCATTGCAGAATAAAGAACTTCCTCAGCCCTGAGGAAGTTCTTCTGCACGAAGAAGAACGAAACGTCGGCAGTAAAAGCATTCGTGTCGCGGTTCCAACCGGAAGCTAATACTGAAATCTGAAATAAAATTTCATAATTGTTGAAGAAATGCAAGACAATCTAAACCAAAAAAAATTGAAAATTTTTCGATGACTCAAAAAAATGAAAATATCTGATAAGAAGTAAGAAAAACAAATGACGATCGTAAGAATCGCGAAAGAACAAGGAACGCAAGAAAAATGCTCGCTCATTTAATGTCAGTCAACCTAAATAATAAATAAAAACGAAAGAGAACATTTTTGACTCTTGAAAAAATTTAATAGAAAATAGAATTAGAAAAGAAAGGAAACCGATAACTTCTAGTGAAAAAGAAGAAAAAGAAAAACAAATGACGAGCGTAAAAAGAAAGAAAGACAGAAAACCAAAGACGATCGGAATATTTACGAAAGAAAAAGAAGATATAAACAAAATAAAATAAGAAAAATAAATGACGATCCAAATATACGCGAACGAACACGAGGGGCGCAAAAAATGTTTAATCATTTAATATTAAGAACAAAAAAAATCAAAGGCGGCTTTTGGAAAAATGTACATAATCGGAACAAAAAAGAAAGAAAACGATGACTTCAAAAGAGAAAGAAAAAAAACAAAAACAAATAAATTTTACGAAAGGGAATAGGCAGAAGAACAAATGACGATCGAAATATATGCGAAAGAACGAAAGAAAGAGCTCAGACAATTTTTGATCCTTTAACGTCAGTTAATATGGATAGGAAATAAAAACAAAAAAAAAGAGAACATTTTCGACTCTAGGAAGAATGTAATCGGTGTAGAATCTAAAAAAAAACGGTTACTTCAAGAGAAAAAGAAGAACATGAGAAACAAATGACGATTTAAAATTTTACGAAAGAAAAAATCACAGAAAAACAACTGACGATCGGAATATTTATTTACGAAAAAAAAAATAATTGCAGAAAATGTGAACAAAATAAAGTTAGAAAATCCAATGACGACCGAAATATTCGCGAAAGGACGAGGAACGCAAAAAATGTTTGATCGTTAATATCAATAAAGATAGATAACAAATAAAACCAAAAAAAAAAGAAGAACGTTTTTAGCTTTTGGAAAAATATACGTATTCGGACAGAAAAGAAAGAAAACGAGAAACGAAGAAAAAGAAAAACGAATGACGATCATAACATGTTATCTATGATCTCAAGTTGTTATCTATGTTTACTGATAGTAAGTGATCAAAAAATTTTTTTGCTCCTCATTCTTTCGCGAATATTTAGATCGTCATTTGTTTTTCTTACTTTATTTTGTTCATATTTTCTCAAATTATAATTTTTTTTTAGTGAACATTTCGATCGTCACCAAAAACAAAAGACGATCGAAATATACGCGAAAGAACGAGGAGCCTTTAATCTCAGTAAACATAGATAACATTAAAAATAAAAAAGAAGAACACATTTGACTCTTGCAAAAATGTAATCGGAATAGAAAAGAAAGGAGACGATAACTTCAAGAAAAAAGGAAGAAAAAGAAGAAGAGGTAACGATCGTAAAATTTACAAATGAAAAAAGTCAGGAAAACTAAAAATGATCGTAAAGTATACAAGAAGCAAAAGAAATAATGTGAGAAAACCTAAACAGAATAAAGGAAAAAAACAAATGACAGTCGAAATGTTCGCGAAAGAACAAGAAGCGCAACAAATCTTTCATCATTTAATATTGTCAGTAAACATAAGCAATAAATAAGAATACACAAAGACTACATCTTTGACCTTTGGAAAATTGTACGTAATCGGAGCTGTTACTGAAAAGAAAGAAAACGATAACTTCAATAAAAGAAGAAACAAATTTTTAACGAAAAAAAAAAGACGTACAAAATAGCGATTGTAATGTTTACGAAAAAAAAAGAAATAATTTTATAAATATAAACAAAAAAGATTAATTATGTAATTTGAACCAACTATGAGACGTTCTTGCTAACAATAACGACAACAACAAAAGAATTCCGTTTTCAAAAACTGTCAGGAATATTTGAGGAGGAATTTCAAATTGCGAAACAGTGGATAAAGTAACGAGGATGACAAAAATAAATTAAAAAGGGACGACGAAAATATTTGAACGTAATAAAGTAAGAAAAACAAACTTAAATTGGCTTCCGATCGGAACCGACGTTTTGTTCTCCATTGCAGAAGAACTTCCTCGGGGCTGTTGCTGCTGCTGGTGGTGTTGCTGCTCCTTCTCGATAGTTAAAGAGACTGAGTCTCGACTAACGAGAAATAGCAACAACACCGCCAGCAGCAGCAGCAGCCCTGAGGAAGTTCTTCTGCAATAGAGAATGAAACGTCGGCAGTAGAAGTAGTCGTGACGCGGCTCTAACCGTAAACCAATTCAATTATAAACTTAAAACAACTCTTTCAAACTTAAAAAAACAAAATTTTTTTTATTTATTATTATTAGAACTATATAATATATATTTAAACGTCAAATCGGGATGATGCGATTTGTAACGACGAAATACGAAATTCCCATTTGAATTTAATTTTCCCAAATTCTTATACTTTGTGCAAATTATTTATTTTGTATTTTCTATCAGTTTTCTTTACATGTCATTATTTATGTCCATTTTGATGTAATTAATCGTTAAATGTATGAAATTTACCTTTAGCTCATTTTTATCTAAATTTAAATAATACTTATTGTACAAAAGCAAAAATTACAAACACACATTTAAATAGAATTTACAAGTTTTCACATTCATTCATTTTTACATTCTGTAGACCTGCTTTTAATATTGTTACTTACACGCTCTCTTTGAATAAATTTTAGAAAATTTTTGCTTTTTCCTAGAATACTTTTCTTTTGACACTGCTGCTAAAATTCACAAACAAAAGAAAACAAATATTTCAATTCAATTAATACCAAATAAATGAAGTTCAAATTATAAGTAACACAAAGACTTTATTTAATAAAAATAAAACCAGATACCGAAAAAAATATTTCAAAAAGTAAAACACGTAGAAAGATTTTCATTAATAATAACTTAGATAAATAAATATGTAATTGAAGCATCCCTAGCCAATTACTCTCTAATTAACAACAACTTATCCTTGTGTGTAGATATTAATGTTTTTTCCCTGTCAGCAAGCTTTAATTAACAAAAAAAATCGTTAAAAATTATAAGAGTAATATTAAAGTGTATAAAATATTTGTAATACAATACCCAGTGTAAGAAAGAAATCGATTACAAAGTTATGAATGTGCTGTAATTACATATTTCATTATTCATTTAGAATTTCACAATACAGTTACGTAAAACCTCGCAAATTGAGGTTTTGTTGAAATTTTCGATTGTGTATTATTGCTTTTACAGTCATCTCGAAATAGTATGACCACATAAGGCCACCTTAGATATAATTTTCATCCATTTATCATCAAGATGGGTTGAATTTGTCTGGAACGCGTACATACAAACAATTTGGTATTGTGTCGGCAACGTAATTTGAAAGCGAATGGCTGGTGCATTGACTGGTCGCAATCATCTTCAAAGCTGACCACGTGGGAAGAACTCCAAGGTCAACATTAGCAATAGGTACACTGACCAACCATTCTGCAACTATTCGCAAGTTCTTGGAAAGCAACACACATACAAAATTCATTTATGCAACTTCACGGTCGCGTAGCAATCAATCACATTTTAGATGTTTGCTTAAAAAAAAAAAGGAAAGACGTAATACTTTTATTATAATCATAAGCTATTATATTAATTGCAAATACAGGATATGTTTTGCACAATTTAAGAGCGTGACATCTGACGAATGTGAAAGTATTTTTTTTACTCGAGGTGAATTATTACTACTTTTATGCTTTTATTCAAGAAGCTTGTGCACACACATTGTTATGTTGTACTGTGATGTGATTTAATGCGAATAAATTATATCTATAATATCGCAAATATGTGTTATGTACAATATAATCTTGAGTAATTCAGCCATAAATTTAAACCGTAAGATGTCGCTTCGTAGATTATTATCGCTTCAAGAAGCTTTACAGGTGTTGTATGTATTAACATACATGAATGGTAATAGTATTGTAAAGTTAGGTGCGATGACATTTGTGTGCTAATCTGCTCATAAAATAATAATAAATAAAGCGGTGTTCAAGTTAGTTTTGATGAAATTGGCTGAATATTAATGCTGCTGGAAGATGTACTTCTTGCTTGTATTAAAATTGCGTCTGGAAATAGCCGCCGAGTTTATTGAAAAGGATCTCTTATTAAAACCAAACATATATTATTATATCATCTATAATTGCATCCGGCGCCTGCATCAACATAATAACTATTAATTGTTTAAAATGAATAGTTATTAGTCTTCGCGTACGAAGGATTTTATTTTGTTTTGTAGACGATATCAATTATGTGGTTGGCACGATATTCTGATTTTACAGACGCCAAGTGTACTTAAGGCATTGCAATCAAACTGTTAACATTCCAGAAAGTTCTAAATTCAGTTACAAAACGAATTCATTTAACGAATCCCAAAAAGTCTTTCGGGCACAATTCTTTCTTAATTTCTTCGAAACACTAAAATCTAAACTAAGATTATGTTTTTGTTCTGAAAAAGTTGTAGAATTGGGATCCAAATGTGGGGGGTAATCAGCAATCAAATACAAATTTCACAAATTTACATAAAATAGAATTTCGTTTTCAAATCCATGAGAAACAAGAATTTTCGTTAATTTGAAGCTGTCGCATTAACCGACGACACTCAAGTATATAATAAAACACATAATTTAAAAACAAATACAGGAAAAAAAATCTCGTCCTTTGTCAACAAACCATCATGAGAATATTTTTTTATTTGATTTCGTGAGCTTTGTTCACAACACTTTTGTTTTTTATTCCACTTAACTTTGAAAGTTTTTAGTTGATTTTACAGTTTAGGTTTATTTTTCCGATCTACTGTTTGCACTGTTAAATGATAGAATAAATATCTTTAAGTATATTTCGTGTATGTGACAATAAGTAAATACGCGCGCCTCGGCCTATCTGCGATCCTAGCCACGATTAGTTACCGACATTTGCTTTTCAGTTTATTTCGTCGCCATTACAAATTACCTGGAAGCGTGAAATAATAACAGTGTGAAATATTTCTGTACGTGCTAAAATGCCTTCTTCTTCACCTTCTTCGGAATGAATGCTTCAATGAGCGTCCGATGTTTTATGTAACGATTTGAAATGCGCTACAATTACATCGTTCGGTGTTTTTTTTTTCTTGTTCTAACACGTGCTCATTTCATACTTAATTTGCACTAAATAATTGTAACACTTGAAATACTGTTATGAATTTAACCGTATCTCCAGCTTTGCAAAAAAAAGCTCTCCCATTTACCGCTTGGATTTAAGCAGCTGGAACAAAAAGAAAATCGTAAATTTATTTTATTATAGTCTACTAATTTATAAGCACCTATTAGTATTTAGCTTCCCATTTACTTTCTACAAAAAGAAAAACGAATTTGGAATAATTTCGAAAATAACTGTAGACTTCATCTGGCTTGACCACATTTTTGCTTCGCTCGCCAGGAATTAGTACAGTTATAACCTGTCAAAATCAGATAACAAATTCGCGACAAGTGTTGAACGTCGGGTGTATGGTAGTTCCATGTCCTTCGCCCACTACATGTTCTGTAACGGTGAATTTTTTGCTCCATTTTGGAGAACTTCGCCCGGGCCGTTGGCTCACTTACCTGGGCAGAGATGATTAAGTATGCAAATGGTACACTTATGCTAATTGAACTAAATGTGTGTTATTTAATTATCTCGGCAATTTGAAGGTTCTTTAAACACATTTAATACCTATTATTATGCTCGAACGTCAAACCCACTTCTAACGTTTAAAAACCGTAATCAAATGCCCTACTCTATTGTTTTAGAACAAGTCTAAAATTAAATTTATTTTTCAAAATGGCAGGGGACCATAAAGATAAATGTTCAGCATGAACAGCTTAATAATGGTTGTCGATTTCCCTTTATTTGTTGTTAGTTTTAATTTTTAACTTCAATTGCATTGTAATATACTTTCGCTTTTAACTAAACTCAAGAACGTCCAATTGGTCAATTAAGGGTCGTTTGGAGGATGTCCCTACGGTTTCGGAAGAAAATGACAAAACGTTCCATCCGGCCACAAAGCCGCAAGTTGAAGCTATTTGGGAGTGATTTTAGGTACATCCGTTCTTTTAAAAATCTTCCTTTTATTTTATTTCAGTACCATTGAAATATTTTCGTTTGAAATCCAATTGTTTTTCTCAAAAATTCGCTTAATTTGGTCTTCTTGTTCCCCTCCCCAAGTAAAAATGCTATCCTAAAGGTGTTAATCTTTTCTTCTGTTGGTAAATTCGAATGTATGAGGGAAGGGATTGATTGACAATCTCATTACAAGTTATGACTAGTGTATGTTTACCAACTGCAATTAATACTTGCTTTAGAACGGAACCCTTATTTCTTTTACGCATTAAATATAATAGCAACAAACAGTGGGTAGAAAATAGTGATACAAGCTTTATTTACCGGTCAATATTGGCAAGGCCTTATGGATCACCTTTATTCCACTTCCTTCAGATAAATTTAATATTCTTGTGCAATAAGGAATTCAATTATTTCCACGCAAAAAAAAAGAGGGATGAAAGATGCAAAATTAAAAAAATGTGCATTCCCCTCATTGGAATAACTAAAATATAAGTTAATATACAATTGACTGCCCAAATCGTACAGATTCTTTCAATTTCTGGACAATACTAACTCCTTTAAGGATAGAAAGGCTTGACACTTTCTGGATAAAACAAATTCCTTCAGACTACTTAAGAAGTTAAGTCTCTCTCTATTCCTGGATAATATTAACTCCTTGAAAAATAAAAATAACTGCCGCAAGGATTGAAGACAACACTTTTTAAAGTGAAACGTTCTAACTTCGTTTATTTTAAAATCACAAACAGATGGACGCGAGGGAACACCGAGAAAGACTTGAAAAAGTGTTAGAATTAACTCCATATTTTTATGTGTGTAGGACAAGAAATTAACTAGAAAATCAGAAGGTCAAAAGAAAACCAGACGAAATTTTATTGCGATAAGTTAATTTGACAAAGACATGTAAAAGAGGACTGCAGTACAGAACAACTATATAAGAAGAATAAGGTGAATGAAAAACAAAGAAGGATTCTCCTCTAGCGAAGAGTGTTTAAAAGCCAAATGACTTGTAGGGAATAAATAAATAAAAGAAAGTTGTGATATAAAAAGTAATAAAATTGAGATATTAAAAAAAACGATCATGACTCCGTAATACGAATATTGATTCGATAAGAAGAAACAAAAACCACAACGTTACATAAAATTAGATGGACAGAAAAGAATCGACGATGTTCATTCAGCAGGGAATAAGTCAAGGTCCTAAAAGCCGTCAATTAGCAATAGAAGAAATCTGAAATGAAAAGTATATGAAAAATTTATTCAATAAATAAGACAGAAGGTAAATAAATCAAACAATAATAAAAAGAACAAAAAAAAGAATGCCGAAGACTCTCTAAAATTAAAAAAAAAAAGTAAGTTACTCTATTTTATTGGTCTTCTATTCATCAAATACTTAGTGAAGAAATGTCAATCTTTTTTACCTAATTTGTCGTATCTCATTATTTATTTTGTTTTGGTTTTGTTTTTGTCTTTATTTTTTTGTATTACATTAACACTTTTCACAGTTTTCTTACCTTTTCGTGATTTTCAGACATTCTATCGAAAGAAATCGTCAATCGTCTTAATTCTCCAAAATTAATTTTATAATTAAAAACAAAAGAGAAACAAAATAATTTCGTTTAGAAACGAAAATAGTTTATTTCGTTTCCATTTAGTTTCTATTTATAAAATTAATTTTCGTAATTATAGTTTATTTTATAGTTTTTGATTTTCAAAACGTATCCGCTTTTGTTCTTCTTATTCCTATTTGTTTCTTTTGTCTTTTTCGTGTTACATTTTTTCTTTTGTTTTCTGTTATTATTTTCACTTTTTTTGGAACTTTCTTTTCCGCTTCTTATCTTATTCTTCGTATTTCTATGTTCCATGTTTTAGTTTGTTCTGTCAAAGTATTTTTTCATATTCTATATATAAAGCAATGGAGACTCTTTATTTTTAAGTTAAATCATAAAATTAAATTGAGAGTAAATCTCTAAAACCGAGAAATATAGTTAAATTTGCCGGCGTTGTCCTTAACAGCGTATTATCTTCATCTTATTTTTCATATTTTATTTTAGCTTATTTCGTTTCCCTTTTGTTTGGTGTTATAGAATTACTTTTTTGTATTTCACTTGTAAGTTCTTTGATTTTCAAAAGTTTTCCGCCATAGATTCGTTAATTACTCGTTTACTAGTTTGTTCTTCTTATTTTTGTTAGTCATTTGAATTTTCTTTTATTTCTTTCAATGTAATTAATTTTTTATTTTACATTTATTTACATTTTACATTTTCTACTTTTTTGGGCTTTCTCTTCCTGTGTTTTTCGCTTATTCTTCGTATTTCTATGTTTCATGTTTCAGTTCTTTTGTCAAATTATTTTTCAAAGTTTCAATAACGCTTTTTATGGACTCTTCTTTATTTTCTTGAAAGTTTTTTTTTTATTTTCGCCAAAAAACTTTTGTTTTTTGTTCATCTTATTTTTTTCTATTTACAGAATTAATTTTTCACATTTCATTGACATTTTTTTACACTTTCCTTTTGCTTTTTATCAGTCATTGAGTTTAAAAAGGTTTTAATTTTTAAAACATTGATTTTCATTTGCTCTTATCCATCTTATTGTTCGCGATTCATTGTTCTTTATTTCAATTGCCTTTCCTTCCATTCAGTGGAATTAGTTTTTTGTATTACATCAACGCTTGTACAGATTCTTCTTTTGCTTTCTGTTGTTACTTTCTCTTTACTGGGGACTTCGTTTTACACATTATCTTATTCTTTGTATTTCCAAGTTTTATGTTTTCATCGGTTTTTATGGTTTCTTCTTTAGTCTCACTGAAAGAAAACTATTATTTTTGTTCGTTTTGTGTTAATCTTCTTTTTCGTATTTCGTTGCTCATGTCGTTTAAATTCTCTTCAGTTTTCTTATAATAGAATTAATTTTTTGCATTTCATTTGCACTTCTCTGCTTTCTACTACTTTTGAGAATTCTTAATAATTCTCCGACAAATCGTCGATATTCTTTTGTTTTCCATTCAACTTATTCGATTGAAAAACTGGGTTTACGTAACGGGTCTTCAACAAAAAAATACCTTGCATAATCAATATGTCAAAAACGAAAAAAATTCGATTAATTTCAAGATATTCGTATGCGGACAAGATGTAGATTTTACTCGTTAACGACATCCATTCGTTCTTAAAACAATATATTTCAATAAATTATGCGAATTCAATCCCTTCGCATAACCTAAATTTTATATTGTGACTGCGATAATCGCAGCACCTATACAGGTCAATCCACGACACGTAATTTTGTTCCCAAGTCTGATTCGAGGTAGGATTTCGTTGAACACACCCTTTTTAATTTGAGTGCAACAGGTAGCACATACATGCTCCGGCGTTCAATTAAAATTCAAGACAATTAGGCTTTGCGTGAGTTCAATAGAACGGGATAAACGCCCATATCACCCGGTGAAAGTTACAAAAATAGCATGCACGTTACGTAAAGAAGAAAAAGGCACAAGACGAAAACAAAAAAATATGCTGCGATCATGTTGATGTTATTAACGGTTGTGTAATTAAACAAGTAATGATTTCCACGCTCATCTATCATACGACGTAAGAGAATGAGACGTGGTGAGTAAAGCGCAAACTTGATTCAAAACAGTCATTAGCGGCTCTGCTCATCATCATATTTATATAAGAAAACAATCGCGAGATTATTTCCGTGTGTTTGCATACAAGGTGTGTTTCACACAAAAAATTAAATTACGTCCGTTAGTGATTTTATTTTCAACTCAATTCATGCAGGTGCTGAAAAATTCCGAGCGTGTTGCACAGTAAAGTGTAGCAGTGAATATGAAACTACATTGAGGAAATCGATCTATGTATTTAGTCTGGACCGTTCGTGTGAACACCAACACAAATCGCATTCACCATATAAAAGAGGCGCAAGTACGGAAGTCAGACAATAGTTTCTGATAGCAAACTTTTTTTTCCATCGCCTTTTTAACCGCCGAATCCCGTACAACGAACTCATCTTTTCAACAGACAAAGCGGTGCGAACGAAACTTAAAATTACTCGTCGTCGTTAGTTGCAACTAAATCTAATTGACACGAAAATTAATGAAAGTCAGTAATTGGCCTCAAAAAAAAAAATTAAATAACGCGCTGGTGGTGAGTGCACGGGGCGGTCTTGTTTGTTCTATTGATATGCCGTCATTAGCAGCAGCAACTGCTAGTAATCGTAAAGAATTAATGTAAGTTTATAATGAGGTTCAAATACAGCTTGATTCGAATTTGAGTAAATTCGTTCTTAATGATACTTTAAAGCGTTTTACCATTAAATAAACTCGAAATTTTTTACTTATTTAATTCCTTATAAGAAAATTTATAAATGATGAGTGAGCTTTTTCTACAAAATAAAGATTTAGCTGACGCACACCATGGATTTTATTAAACTTATTTATTAATGTTATTGTATCACATATAAAGTTTAATCAAAGCTCGATGAAATCTTTGAGAAGCGTTCTTGTATCTATGCGGTGATAAGACTTAAAAATTCTCTTGCGATGATTGGCAACCATACTTATGCGGCTTAGCAACGTTGAAGATGCATCACCACTGGATGCAAGCAAGAAATTTTGAAAAATGCTCTGTGGGAACTAACAATTACCACATCTCCTGGTTAATTTAGCGGTTGAAAGGTGAATAAAAAACCCCAAAGAGAAATATGTACATAATCACCGGTGCAAAATCATCGTTCGTTCTCGTTACAAAACCAAACAAATCTCCCGTAACAATGGCCGTAATAAACGCGCGTTACGCTTTGCTTAAGATTGATTTTTTATTTGTACAAGAAATTAGATGCCGGAAACACATCTACCAGATAACCGAGCAAAGTGTCAAAGACCTGAAATTTCAGTCGGCAAATATGTACCACCTCGTATAGAATCGATAATGTGTAATGTTTTTTTTTTCGTTTGAATGAACGATTGCAGGTGCTAAAAATGAGCAGCGCAGGTTGAAAAAATCGAGAGCAACGAACTAACGAACATAATCACCGCACGTATTAGATTTATTTATGTCGGTGTTACTATAAACCGTCAAATCTAACTGAATCTCATTACTTATTGCCACTTAGCACTATGGCCGGAGATGTTTTATGAGGTTTTCATGTTTGCCATGCATGAGATGATGAGATGTGCAAGTAACATTGCCTCTATTTTGTTACAGACCGAGCCATGACAGCGCGGAGTTCAGGGCTGCTAGCCCTGATTGCAGTGCTGCTTCCATCTACCGTACTAACAGGTAAACAACCTGAACTCTATTAACAGCTTGATACATATAAGTTATTCTTAATTTTAAAACATGCTAATTACTTTAACTACTTCTACTTATTACTGTACGTAATAGAAATAAAGCAATTATCGTCACCCAGATTGTATACATCTGCTTAAAAGTTTAGAAATAATCAAATGCAATTTGAATTTGAAACTTATTGATTTGGCCCATCTATATTTAATATCTTAAAATCAGTGAAAATTGACTAAAATTGTGTAACTGGCAATATAGAGAGTGTTAGGAAAGAGTTTATACATGTATTTCGGCCTTATTGGGCCTCATCAGAACTCTATACCTTAAAAAAATTTAGAAAAAAATCAGTATTCACTAAATTATAAGCAATTGTAACAACATAACCACTTTCCACTGGGTATAATACAGCTCGTTGACAAGAATCAATATAATTTATTTCTTGTCATTGTTGATTTTTTGTTTCCTAATAATAGAGATAACTTTTAAAAGTTATTTTCTGTTTTGGTGTTTCAACAACTATATCACGGATTATTAAACTCATTAGAGCACCTGAATTTTAGTTTCATTTACTGCCTCGACAGAATTCTTAGCTACATTTAAGGTAACCTTGGATATATCTCTCTGTCTACTATGAAAAACAATAACATCAGTCTTACTGGAGTTAAGGAAGAGATTATTACTAAACACTATTATTAAACTTTGTTTCTAAATTTCAAAAGAAACACACATTTTGTAGGAAAATTCTGTAATTCTTTATCGAAATATGTTGTAAAGACTTTACCATTTATGAATGAAAAACAATATCAGGCAAATGTCCACCACGACTACGTTTGCAGACGTCGATCCTTTTAACAAAATTTTCGAGCACATTTCTGCATAATTGTGGTTCTATTTCATGGATGACGTCTTCGATATTGGTTTTGAGCTCTTGAATTGTTTGCGGATTATTCTCGTAAACATTATCTTTCACATAGCCCTACAAGAAGAAGTCCAGTGGCGTTAAATCACAGCTTCGTGGTGGCCAGTTGACATCACCTCTTCGCGAAATTAGACGTCCATTAAATTTGGTTTTCAATAAATCGATTGTTTCTTGGGCTGTGTGACACGTAGCTCCGTCCTGTTGAAACCACAAGTCTTCCACATCCATATCAACCAAAATAGGCCATAAAAAATTGGTTGACATGTCTCTATAGCGCACTCCATTGACAGTAACGGTAGCACCAGCCTCATTTTCAAAAAAATATGGACCAATGATGCCACGAGATGAATGTAATGGTTGTTCAATAGCTGTTCTTGGATTTTCAGAAGCCCAAATCCGACAATTTTGCTTGTTGACATACCCATTTAAGTGAAAATGAGCTTCGTCCGAAAAGATTATTTTTTCAGAAAAACCAGCACCATGTTCAATGATCCAATCAGCAAATGCACGACATTGAAAATGATCTGCTGGCTTTAATTCTTGCACCAGTTGGACCTTATAAGGCTTTAGAGCCAAATCTTTTCTCAAAATTCGCCATGTGGTCATTGTGGATAGGCCCAATTGTTGACTGCGTCGTGAAACTGATAAATTTGGGTCCTCTGCAAACTGTCACTTACTGCAGCAATATTTTCGGTTGAGCGGCCTGCATGAGCTCGTGTTGTGGTTACGTTTGCTACTGACTCAAATTTTCGCACTAAATTCGCAATTCCAGTCTCAGAAGGACGATCAGTACGACCAAAAATATCGCGAATTTTACGAAATGTAGTTTTCACAAATCCACCATTTTTATAATAGATTTGAATTATTTTAATGCGATTTTCGAGCGAAATTGAAGCAATTCTAACAAATGGTAAACCTTCTGCTGTACATATATCAAAAAACTGAATGACAGAACTCTCAACATAACCTATTTCAAACCTATTAGAAAATAAAGTTCTTATTGGTAGACCCGTAGAAAACCACGAACCTATGTCAGCTAAGAAATTATTGCACTTAGAAGTTGTCTGGGAGAGCTTTCCATCAGATATAATCACTGAAATGTCGTCAGCATACATCGTGAAATGCACAGAATTACTAATATTAGATAAATCGTTTATATATGTATAATAAGAAAAGGGCGAGGCCAAGGATCGAGCCTTGAGGATCTCCTAAAGAAGCAGTTCTTAACTCAGATTTAGTTTCAGAATAGGAAGACTTCTTGGTATGTCGCAGACTGACATACTGAGAGCGTTCACAAAGACAAGAAGCTACCCAATCTAATTCCCATGGAGGATAGTTTGCTGATTAAAATATCGTGGTCGACGTAGTCGAAAGCCCTGCTGAGATTGCAAAAATCCCAACAGAGATCTCGCCTGCACCAATATATTGCATAATAGTCTCTTGTAAAGATTGGAAAGCGGAAGAAAACCATGCTGAACGTGGGGCATTAGATTGTAACGATTAATAAAACTCCATAGACTTTTTGGAAAAGCATATTCTATAATTTTCGAAAATATTGACTTAACGCAATTGCTCTGTAATTCTCCAGTTTCCGGGGATTACCCTTTTTGAAAACAAGCATAATCCTATTAGTCTTTAGACAATTAGGGAATTCGCCAATTAAGAAAGACAAATTAATTACATATTGTTACATATGTATTCGGCAATGCTGTCTATAATATTAGCAGGAACTTTATCAAAACCGTAAGGCTTCTTAGTTTTAATTTTAGATCTGATAATATATACAACCTCTTCAACAGAACAATAAGTCAAAAAAAAATTACGACAAGCCAGAAATGTCTTCAAAATCGGTCATTACCGGTGCCTTAGGTTTTATAATATTGTTTGTTATGTTAATAGGCGCTTGGATGAAATAGTCAGTGAAGGATTCACTAACAACGTCTATTGGATCTTCAACTTCTTTTTACAAAACTAATATTTAAATTTTAGGAAATACTTAAGGTGTTCCCCACATTATACTTTACTATATGCCGATCTTATAGATCTGAGAAAATATACGACAAAATGATATCAAATGACAAGAGAGGCAAGACTGTTTCACGAAAGTTAGAAGGAGATAGCTAAATAAAAGTTCATTAACTTATCGATCGTTCGATCGGCATATATTGGAGAAAGGAACTGTATATAAAAGCTTTTGCTATTTATTTAGGCCCATTGCTTTGCGATGGTCTTTTTTTTTATCTTTGGTCTTTTCCTTCCAAAGTTTTTTCCGCTACATCTTTCATAACGGTTTTTCTCTGTTTTCTGGTTTCTTTTTATTACCTGGTATTTTCCAAGCTACGTTTTCCACCGTCCTCCTTTCATCGATTCTCGTCAGTTGACCCAACCGTTGTAATTTCCATGCTTCAGGGTTGTCAATTTGGTGCTCTTGGCACGCTCTGCTGGTATCAAATTTTTGCCTCTTAGATCTTAGTGCATTTCCTCGTGCTTTTTGAATTATGTTCTGGTGCTCTTCAAGAATGTCAACTCTTTTTTGGTAATGCTACTGATATTATTTGCATTTCGTGTTTAAGTTTCCCTTTCTTTACTATTAGCCTTTTGATCTTTAAATTCTCTCCGCTGGTGGAGAATACTCGCTCTTCTTTTGTTTTCTATTCGTCTTAGATACTTGAAAGAAAGAAGATGATGGGCGATCAAACAAAATTGTTTGAAGTTTTCTTATCAAGAAGCTCATAGACTGTCAAAAATGATTGTTCTAATGCTCGCCGGAGAGGAGGTTTTGTTTTCACAAATTTGTTTAAAACTGATGATTATGAAACACTTGCAATATTTTTTTTGATCAAATGATTGGTGGTTCGATGTTACCATTCCCTACTTTGTAGTTTAAACTTGGGATCAAGGTGGTAAATTCACATTTCATCAAGCTATCCAGAAAACTTTCGACCAAATTCGCTTCTGGAGTGATCACACTGTCTCGTTTTTGTTCGGATGTCAACATCTTGCTGACGTCTTGTGAAGTCCCAAATAGTCACTTATAGTTCCAATTGTACTATTTGAAATTCTTGTTACCTCTATTGAATGCCTAGTGTTCAACTTTTTTGATCAGGTCACATACACAATCAACATTTGCTTGAGTGTACGTAGTTTTTCACACCTTTTGCATGTTCACAGATTATTCTAACTCCCATATCTAATTCTTCTTGATGCGAAAGAACGCCATCCCCACATACTGAATCATCAATTTCTTTTGGTGTTAAACCTTTCTTGTGAAGATCCTTAATTTCACCATGAATCTCGTTTCTCTTCATTCCTTATCACGTACCATTTTTCTCAAATACAATATCTATTTTCCAAACATAATTTTCGAGGAACTTATCGTTTAGAAAAGATATTATCCACTTTAGGATATTGTCTCTGATTCCTAATCGATATAATTTACCCTTCACAATCTCGATAAACACAGTGTCAAAAGCGCGTGACGAATCAAACGTTAATCCAGCCGCACACTTGTTTTTGCCCAATTCGCTGCTCACAAATTCTGCAATTGCAAACATTGCAATTTCAGTAGATTTAGAGTTTCGAAATCCGTGTTGATGATCACTTAATAGTTGATGTTAGTCAATAAATTGCACTACACGGTTGTAAATAAGTTTTTCGAATAACTTTGAGACTACGCTTAGAAAGATATTGGACGGTAATTATCAATGTTCTGAGCAACATCTCTTTTGTACACTGGCAGCGCAGAAGCAACTTTCAGACCATCGAGAAAGTGTCCCTTGCTTACGGATTCATTGAATAGAAACGTTAAAGGCACAATAATTTAATCACAGAGGTACTTTAATAACTGAGCAGGCAAGTCGTCAGGTCCATAAGATTTCTTGTTTTTCATCTTTAAAATAGCATTCCTTGCTTCACGCTCCTCAGTAGGAGCTCAATAAATGTATTTCCTGTGCATGACTTGGATGAGTTGTGTTAAAAATGTTTATTCATCTTAATTTTGTTCTTCGAATTACAGATTTTATCATTGAGGTACTGTTATTGGATCCTCTTTATTATATTCTCTCCTTTTGGCGTCAAACAAGGGTGTAAAGACTTCATAGTGAATGTTATTATAAAGCCAAAACAAGTTTCCTAAATCATTATAAGAATTGTGCAAATTATCCGTCATCCATTTCAGTTGACTGTTAACCCTTTTATGTACACGAACCAAAGGACACCACACATCGACACACCCCTGGGCAGTACCCATGAATTTATTGAAGGACTCAGTAACACTAGGATTAGAATAAGTGAACTCCCATTCAGTATTACGTAGCTCCCATTTAATTTTCGAAATGGCATTAACAGTGATGATCCTTTTAAGTACAGTCTCTTGCTTAGGCAATAATTTTTCTCTTGGAGTTCGGTTGCTGATAAAGTTAATATTAGTGTTTGGGCTAGATGATCGGCCAGATTACTTCGCATGTGAAGAAGTCAGTTGGAAGGTTGAATATCATAATCTATTTCAGTTGCTGATATAACATTATACTTACTGGTGAAGACTCTTGTAGTTTCCATAATTTTGTATTTCAGTTTGAAGGACTCAAACAGATCAAATAATATTTGAATCAGTAAGTGAGTTAAAATTGAAATCGCCACATAATATAATGTTGGGGATAAAATCTGTAGCTTTTTCAATGGCTAAGGAGAGATTACTTAAGAATAAATTGAAGCCACCAGTCGGCGGTCTCTAAACAGTTAGAATTACAAGATTGATGTTATTGAAATCACACCAAATCGCACAACATTCAGAATGCAGTTCATACTTATTTATTTTTCATCTATTGGTAAACTCTGACGTCAAACCTATTAGAACAAGTCTAAAATTAAATTTATTTTTCAAAATTGCCTTCAGGGGACTATAAAGATAAAGGTCCAGCATGAACAGCTTAATAATGATTGTCGATTTCCCTTTATTTGTTGTTAGTTTTAATTTTTAACTTTAATTGCACTGTAATATACTTTCGCTTTTAACTGAACTCAAAAACGTTCGATTGGTCAATTGAGGGTCGGTTTCGAAACAAAATGACAAAATTTTCCATGCGGCCACAAAGCCTAAAGTTGAAGCTATTTGGGAATGAATTTAGGTACCTCCGTTCTTTTAAAATTCTTCCTTTCCTTTTATTTCAGTACCTTTGAAATATTTTCGTTTGAAATCCAATTGTTTTTCTCAAAAATTCGCTCAATTTGGTCTTGTTGTTCCCTTTCCGAAGTAAAAATGCTATCCTAAAGGTGTTAGTTCGCTTTTCTTCTGTTGGTAAATTCTAAAGTATGAGGGAAGGAATTAATTGACGTTCTCATTACAAGTTATGACTTGTATATGCTTATCAACTGCAGTTAATGCTTACTTCAGACCGGAACCGTCATTTCTTTTACGCATTAAATATAAGAACAACAAAAAGTGGGTAGAAAATAGTGATATAATAACAAAAGACACCATTTTTGATACAAGCTTTATTTACCGGGCAATATTGGCAAGGCCTTATGGATAACCTTTATTCCACTTCCTCCAGACTTAATATTCTAGTGCAATAAGGAATTCAATTATTTCCACACAAAAGAACAAGGGATGAAAGATGCAAAATTAAAAAATGTGCATTACCCTCATTGGAATTGCTAAAATATAAGTTAAAGTACAAGTAACTGCCCAAATCGTACAGATTCTTTCAATTTCTGGACAATACTGACTCCTTTAAGGATAGAAAGGCTTGACATTTTCTGGATAAAACAAATTCCTTTAGCAATACAAACTATTACCTGAGAAGTTAAGTCTCTCTCTATTCCAGGATAACGTTAACTCTTTGATTAATAAAAATAACTACCGTAAGGATTGAAGACAACATCAACACTTTTAAAGTGAAACGTTCTAACTCCGTCTATTTTAACACCAGAAACGGATGGTGGACGTGAGGGAACACCGTAAAGGAGTTGCAAAAGTGTGAGGATTAACTCCAGATTTTTATGTGTTTTACTAATACTGTACGATTAATTAAATATTAAAATTGGCTGAGAAAATTTAGTGTTTTAGTATTGTATACAAATCAAGTGAACAACACACACACAAAAACAAAAGATATTACTGCTTTACGTTTGTATAACACACTTGATACAATGAGCGCCGGTGGTAATGAACTTTTCGCGTGGTCGACTCACGCATTGCACACAGAAGAGATTCCGTCCGGTCGCACGCATTTCGCAATTAAGTATAGAGCCGAGATTTATGGCAGATGAAGTTTCGCACCTATTGTCGCATTGCGGCGGTTCTCGAGCCTAGTTTATCTCGTATGAGCATAACGGTACACGTGCAGTTACATAACCATGAAATTCAAGTATCTTGTAATTTGTGAATGCAGTAATATCATTTGCATATATTAAATGACTTCAAACAAATCTGCGATTTTCTTTCGCCGGCCGGCGTGGGAGAAACACACATGGGCACTGCATGGGAGGTCAAGGCACGAACCCGCTCCGAGATATACTACAGTGCTTTACCGACTTTTATGAGCAACCGTAAAATATCCTAATAGTCAATTGGGTTTTATATTGGACGACTGGTCTCTTGGGGAGACGTATGTAAGCTTCAACTACCTTATTATATTTACGATTTAATAAATAATGTAAGTTGTTAGGAATTTATTAAGTTCGGTGGTTTATTATTTATTACCAACGGCAGATAACTTTTTATCATTAGTGGTCAGCAACAAATCTATCTTGAAGTAAAGATAAAGATTTATTAAACTTACAAGCTTACGAAATTACTCTTCCAGAGAGGCTTTTAATTAACGATGTCACGTAACGTTATACAGAACATTTCAAATTAATTGAAACTCATGAAATACTTAAAGTGACATGATGACCATAACAAATTGTTACACAGAACATTTCAAATTTTATTTGATGGTCACAAACGTAACGCTTAATAACTTTACAACCGTTATCATGACTTTTAAATAATTTTAAACGTTCGCTACTTACATGCATGTAGGTGAGGAAGACATAGGGCTCATAGCGTACTCACTGGAACCGATTTATTATGACTATGGTTGTACGTACAATTTTAAGGCGCCCAATAAATTCTCAACGACGATAGAGAATATTAATGGAGCTTTCAAATAGCCTTAGTATGCCTGCGAAGCTCAACTTTAACACGCTCATCATTATTATTTAAATAATTTTTTTATTAATAATCTAGATTTAATAAAAAGTCAGAACACAGATGCATTAGCTAGAATAACAACATAGAATTGGATACACTTTTGCATTTAAATATCAAAGTACAAGGTCCAACAACTAGGCGTGGTGAAGGTGGCCCTTGCCACAGGCGCACACAAAAGATGGGCGCCTAGTGAATTGGGTTGGGTTAGAGTAAAATCAAAAACCCCGTATAAATTAAATTAAATTTTAAAAAATAAGAACAGCAGTGCAAAATCTTAAACTGTATTCGTGGCTTGTGATCTTACACTGAATAGTATAATGAATACAGTTCCAAAAAATATATTTTCATACTAATAGAGTTCTCAATGCTAAGGTTGACGATTGTAGACCTCAAAGCATATTGAAAAAGAATTGATAATGGCGCGAATTGAGAGAATTATGCAGATTATTTCAGCTTAAAACAAGAACTATCATAAAGTAATGCGAATATTACCATGTTTATATAAGCAAATCATGAAGCAAAATGTTAATTGATACACGACGTAAAAAGGATCACTAATTCGTAGTAGCAAATATAAAGACAGGCCGAAAGATGACCCCCCGAGCAAAATTAAAAAGAAAAAGGTTCAACGTAAAAAAATTGATAAGCAGAAACTATATAGAATTCTCAGATGCAAGTCGCGAAGCGATCGTATAAACTCGCGAGAAGAATGTAGGCGGCGTACTTCGTGATTCGGCCCACGACTTTAACCGAAGGAATCGCGCGGCAGTCTGTTTAGTTTGTCCTTTAGAAAAAAGCACAGCAGTTTGGATTGAAAAGCACAGTGTTTAAAATTTTCCTGTGTCGAATATTTTATACGCTAGAGAAAAAAACCGTACTCGGTGAACACTCGGTACATTTACGCGTATGAAGTGTATAATTTTCACAAGTTTGTACGTTTAGAGCTGGTTACAGTTTTGCCACAGGCGTTGATCAAGTAAGATAACTTTGAATAAATTATTCCCTGTGTGCTATAATCAGACTTCAGACTTATCGGAGCGTTGCCATGGCTACGTAATGAATGGTTGATCCTCGCATTGCGTAACTATGGCAACGCTCCTAAATATCGAAAGTCTGGCTGTAATAATCGATGAGACATTATGCTTCATTAGTTATTTTCTCGTTCATTGAAACCTATCACAAAATTTTTCATTAATTATCCTGTCAACGTAGAGCTTTAATTAATTCATAATTTTATCGTGTTTTATTGTTAAAATGTTAACAGTGTTTCTCAAATTTTAAATTCATAATTGCCTTAAAATTGCAAACGTTTCTATGTTTTCCATTCCATTTAAAATGGAAAATTTCAATTTCGCTTTAGAAATGGATGACCTAAGTAAATATGAGGTTTCCAACATTTAGAAACAACTTTTAAATTTTTAAAGAAACTAGAAATTCATTACAGCAAAACAAATGGCGCCATCTATTGCTGATGATCAATACCATACGTTTTAAACTGCTCTGATCTTTTTTCAGACGAAAAATGGAGCAAGATTTTCAGTTTCACTCTTGAAAATGGATAATCCAAGTTAAACGTGACGTTTCTGACATTCAAAAGCCACCAAAAAAATCAACTTTTAAATTTTCTACAAACTAGAAATTCACTACAGCAAACAAATGCGATTTTAACTGGCGCCATCTATAGCTGATCATCAATATCATACGTTTTAAACTTTTTTGATTTTTTCAAACGAAAAATGAAGCTAGATTTTCAGTTTCACTCTTGAAAATGAATAATCTAAGTTAAACATGACGTTTCTGACCTTCAAAAGCGACAAAAAATAAATTATTAAATTTTCTACAAACTGGAAATTCATTACGGCAAAACAAATACAATTTTAACTGGCGCCATCTATTGCTGATCATCAATATCATACGTTTTAAATTTTTCTGATTTTTTTTGAGACGAAAAATGAGGCGAAATTTTCAATTTCACTCTTGAAAATGGATATTGCTGACCATCAATATCATACGTTTTAAAGTTTTCTGATTTTTTTCAGACGAAAAATGAAGCGAAATTTTCAGTTTCACTTTTGAAATGGGATAATTTAAGTAAACATGATGTTTCTGACATTCAAAGACGACAAGAAAATTCAACTTTTAAGTTTTCTACAAACTAGAAATTCGTTACAGCCAAACAAATGCAATTTCAAAATACCTCAAAACAAATTAGATTTTTGCTAGCGCCATCTATTGATGGTCATCAACATTATTCGTTTTGAACTTCTGTGATTTTCACAGGCGAAAATTACAATTTCGCTTTGAAAATGGATAAAGTAAGTAAACACGACATTCAAATCAACACAAAAATGAAGTTTTAAATTTTCCACAAACTAGAAATTCGTCACAGCAAAACAAAAACGATTTTAACTGGCGCCATCTGTTGATGGTCATCAGTATGAAAGACTTTAAACTTCTCTGATTGTCACAAACGAAAAATGAGGCGAAATTTTAAATTTCGCTTTGAAAATGGATAACGTAAGTAAATATTGCGTTTCTGACATTCAAAAACTGCAGACAAGTTAACTTTTAAATTTTCTAAAAACTAGAAATTCGATGCAGCAAAACAAATGCAATTCTACTGGCGCCATCTATTGATGGTAATAAATATCTTGCGCCACCTATTGATGTTAATAAATGACAAACGTTTTAAACTTTTCTGATTTTCACAGGCAAAACATTACATTCCTATCATTTAAAGATAATCGAATAAAGCCTAATTTCATTCTATAAACTAGAAATTTGATATAGCAAAACAAATGTGATTTTAACTGGCGCCATCTATCAATGGTCATCAATATTAAATAATTTAAATTTTTCTGATTTTCACAGGCGAAAAACGAGGCGAAATTTTCAGTTTCGCTTTGAAAATGGATAGCGTAAGTAAATATGACGATTCTGATATTCAAAAACGACTAGAAAGTTAGCTGTAAAATTTTCTAGAAACTAGAAATTCGATAGAGCAAAACAAAAGCTACTTTAACTGGCGCCATCTATTGATGATCATTTCCATTTCGCTTTTGATAATGAACAACGTGACTAAATAAGACGTTGCTGACATTCAAAGACAAGAAGAAAAAAACTTAAATTTTCTAGAAATGTTCTAAAAGGTAATTTTAACTGGCGCCATCTATCGTTTACCATCAATATCAGGCATTTTTGCCATTTTTGATTTCCAGAAATGAGACGAAAAAACGAAAATAACTACTTTCCTTCATCATAGTCATTTTATTTATTTTTTTTTATATAGTAATCTCGAAATTAAATCCAAAGCAAGATTTTAGAAATATTTGAGACATTTTACACTGACTTTTAATTAAACTTCATTTGGATTCAAAAATAATTGCTGCAATCGTTTATGATCATGAAATGTATTAGGTAATCAATGGAACTCTACTACACAATAACACTTAAAATACTTCACAGTTCACTATTCGCTTATTAGATTTGAATTTTTTTTAACTTCGCTCTCATTTCAGCTCTTGTAATCTGATGCTTTCGTGTCAGTGGGAGCTTACACTGTAATGTAGCCGTTTCTCTTCAATTTGGGGTGGGCCTACTAACCATATAATAGTACTTTCGTCTATCTTTTTGTTTCGAATGATCTAAATCAATAATATTTCAAATATTTTGAAGCAATACGTTTCAAAAAGCAATAGAAAACACATTAGTCCATCGCCTGCATTTCGTCCGTTGTTACCTTTAAAGGACTTTTGTTACCCCTTAGAGCTGTGGCTGTTGCTTTACACAAAACTTAAAATAATTTTACAATTGCATAAAAAGAACTATTAAACTATTCATAGCAGAATAGTCTACAGGTTGAGTCATATAAGCAAGAATTTATTTTCATGTTAAGGACTTTAAGTTGCTCTTGTCAGATTCCTTTGTAGGTTCCATTGTAAATCTCTCGAATAATAACGAATAATAAAATCATATATCATACATGCGTATATTCAAACTCATATCATATATTCTTTGATTGCTCCTTGTCTAATATTATGTTGAATAAAATTGAAGTCAGGCTACATCCTTGCTTTAAACCTGCATGACGTATAAAACTCTTTTGTCTCTGTCTGGTTGACTTTGTAAGTAGGTATATCTAGAAAATTTGTCGTATTCATTTGAATCACCCTGTATAAGACAATTTCTTTATCAAGAATTTTTTGTCAGTGAAGAGGCAAAATGCAAAATCTCATTCTTGATTGTGGACTTAAGATTCCGGCTGTCCAAACAATACAATTATTGCTAAAATTTATTACAATATTTATTTATGGAGTTCCGATCGTGTTTTCATAAGTACCACCAAAGACCCACTATTGTTTTGTTATAATTAAGGCAAACACTCATTTCGGGCGTTCACTGCGGGTGGCCCCATATGTTCATGGACCTCCGGCATTCTTGAAAATCGAGGAGTTTTTGCTACAAAGGATTTTTAGTTTATTGCCTGCTTTAAGTCTGCAAGTAAATGCCAAAACACTTTTCGCATTAAATTAAATTAATATTCCGGAGTTTTAATGAATAGTTTAGATTTGAATTTACATGCGGTGCCTACGCACGAACAAAAGATAAATGATTCATTCATTTATAGAAACAGCAATGATCTCCTGGATGTGGCAGAGTGCTCATTATCATAACGCGTGTTATCTCAAGCCTAGTTAGTTAGATCAACATTTTAAACAAATCCGTATAAATCAATCTGATCAGTAAATCATTCGCGCTCGTGATTCATCGCCTCGAACGCATTTCACTTGATTTACCGCCAAGAAAGATCAAAGCCGATACGAACCAAGGCGCTTGACGACTTAATCTAATGATCGATCCACCTTTGCGCTAAATGATTAGGGGATTTCATCGTCAATGAGATTACACAACGCCTCCAAGTCGAAACTTGACGGCTCCGAAAGGAGTCACCACCGCCAATGCCATTACACGCATATGAATTAGTTTAGTTTAATCGCCACGTGCTCATTATAAGGCGAGCTTTAAACGCATTTCGGTATTGAACCGTTCAAGGACGTGAGTTTGAGGCGATTGATCGTTTAAATTTAAATTTGCCCGACCAGAAAGGAATTTTGTCATTGTATTGCCTCAACAATGCCTGTCATGTTAAGAATCTCGTTTTTGTTCAAGAATTTAACTCATCTACTCGGTAATTTAAATATCTAAAAACAAAGCGTTACTCAGCGGATTCATATGATAATCGACTTTTTTTTTCTTTGATAGTTGTTTCTTTAAGAGCTGCTCGTTTCAAATTATAGGAAAACGCATAATTTAGTAAACCAACGAATAATCGCAGGAATGACGTCTCTTTCTTTAGAGTAGACCACATATACAACTTCAATGTTGGCTGGACTGTTATTTGGATACGTCAAAATTTAGGTTATGTTAAAGTTTGCAATGACAATGACAGACAATTCAAACTAAATCAGTAAAAAAAATTAAGAGAACATTTAGGTATTCAAAATATCCCCCTTGAAGATGGATGCCATAGCTGATATCACGTTGCAATGTAACATAACCTAATTTTTATTGTCAGAAGTGGCATTTCAAGTCAGTGTTGCCAACTGTTGTGACATCGTATATCCACGATCTAGTGTAGATTATAACAACCAGTTCAGAAACGTCATGTACTTCATCAATTGGTATTAAAAAATAATTGTATTACTAGTTCTTTCATTTTTTTAATACTTACTGAGCAATTTACATGAATCGGTATCTTTCATACTCATTTAAGTCGTGACAATCTTTTATAGTCACATTGTATTTTCATTTCTTATTTTTCTAATCGAATCGAAAGCTTTTAGATAATTTCTTTAAAATGATGTTCCAGAAATAACACCAAACAAAATAAATGACACTGAAAAACATGTGTGCGTTTTAAAGTCAAAGAGTAAACGATAACGAAAACAAAACTTTCCAGTGAGTCATTTTGCCAAATTTATTAACAATCTAGCCCACACTTTTGCTTAATGAATATTTATTGTTCGTCGTGATGCAAAATGAACATTAACACAGAACGCTAACCTTAATATTTGTTTCGATTTGCGCGCCCGTGTGTCAACTCCAAAACTTTCGAATCCGTTCGCATAAATTCACGCAAGCGATTTATTGCAACCGATGACTTTTGAAAATATTTGTCAATTCATTGACTTGTGCAAGATGTCATACGTGAACTTGATGGATGTAGAACGGCCATTGTTCGCAAGTTTAAAATGAAGCAGGTCGTCACACTCTCGTCCAAACAAGTTACTTAACAACAATATTAATTTAAAGGCAAAAATACGAATTCTGTGACGTTACAAACTAAATTTGACAACGCCTTCATCTTTAAAAGTTTTTGACTAATAAGAACTTTGTATTTCAAAGGATATTTATTATTAGGATAATAAATATGTTTCTAAGCAATTTATCTTAAGGCATAAAATAAATTAACTGTACCTTTTGCAAATAAGCAAGTATTTATTGAGGAAACAGTTAAAATTTTAGCTTTTATAGCAACGGTTTAAATATTATTTACGTGGTAATTTCGCTATAGAAACCAATTTCGTAAAAATGTGCGGAATAGGAATCCCGCTGGCGTGCCGGAATGGCTCAAACATAATACTTTTTTTATGCATGCGTGTTATTACCTGATGAAGTGATTTATAAGCATTTTACTATCCATTAAAAATGATAATTACGCTTGGAAGGAAATCTCAAATAATATTATCCTCCGCAAGTACTTACTCTAAGTCGAAGCGCCTGAAGGAAACGCGCCTTAGTTCTTTCTAATTTAGCTGAAATTACCTTGCTGATTTTCAACGCGCTTTTTCTATTTAATTTGAAATTAAGTCGTTGAGTGCATCATGCGCATTTATTTATAGTTACACATTCTGCTGGCCTTTTAGTGCGGTTCGATGACCGTATAGAGAATTACCATCCGCAAAACTTGAGTTTCCAGTTTGACTAGCGGATACTGGGAATATGTCTTTGCAATATGCCTCACTCCGACCATAATTAATGCCGTATTTTGTAGTTCACCAAAAGAAATTGAACGCCCACTTGACAGCGGGTCGTTTGGTCAACCACCCGCCTCCCAATCCGAAATTTACATTTATGCTAATTGCGGTGTGCACAGAAAAAAAATATTCACACGTTAATTTTCTTTTTAGACTTTATTACTTAGTAATAAATCATATTTTGCTTACATCCGCCCAAACACACCTTTGGCAACTCTTCCTACCACCAAATTGTAGTTGAGATCTTATTTAAGAAACTCAGAATAGTAAGTCAGTGTTTAAGTTAAATATTTTTCTTCACCTGGAAACAATAACACAAATAATCAATGTAAAACACAAAACATGAAAGTCCGATCCTTACTAATACTTTATACAGGGTGTAATTGAATAAGTTTCACTTATTACTATTGTAAGTTTTTCATCAGATAAGAGAATTAATTCTGCAATATTAATCAATGCTCTAACTTAAAAATAAAACAACTGACCTGCCTCAAGAGCGCCTTTTGTTTGAAACCCTCTGTCCATTTGTGAGATACTGTAATCTTCAACCAACTTTCTCATTTGACAAACCATAACAATTACATCATAAGGTTCCATACTTTGTAAACAGGTAACAGATTATGCGATTTAGGGTGGAGATATCCATCTCTTAACTATCATGGAAACAATTCATAAAAAGTCAATCAACAATTCAGAAAAATAAAGTTATTCGTCGAATAACTTTAATAGGAGATGAATATCTCGGTTCTTAATTTGATAAATGATTGAACAAACAAATAAATGTTATTTATTTAGTTTGTATTACAATATGAGTGGCTGCTCTCCTCTCGAGTTCTCTACCGTGTAGAGAGTTTGTAGGCCTTGATGTTTCGATAATCTTGTGATCTTCACATAAACTTCACTTCTGAAGATCACAAGAAGATGATCGAAACGTCAAATTCTACAAACTTTCCACACGGAAGAGAACCCGAGAACCGAAGGGTGGCCTTGACAGCCTGAAGACTACATTAAATGCAATTAACGCATTATGTCTTTGAATGAAAACATATTAATCTTTCGGAATTTTGTTTGTGTAGCCTGAACGTAATAAAGTAATAAAATCGTAAATTAAAGTATGATGTTTATCGACGTGCTTTTTTTCTGAATAATACTTTTAAAATGCGACCTCTACTGAATTAATTTTTAATTATTATTTACTTTTTTACCTATTATTAGGTATGATTCATGATTCTAATTTTTTACTTGTGTTAAGTATGATTCATGATTACTGTTTTAATTTAATTCCTTAAGTTAATTAATTAAGGAAGCAAATTAATATTATTAACTAAGAATTACTTTGAGAGAATCTGCGTTTCTATCACTTAAACACTAATTAAAAAATTAGAACGTAAATATTTCATCTTTTTCTTGCTTATGTTTTATCTTTTTATTGCTTACGTATCACTAACTGCTAATCTTCGTATTCTTTAGTACGTTTATTGTAATATATCTGCGAGTTTACTGCTCATTTATTGCGTATAATAGTAAACTCCGCTCAGCTTGGGCATTTAAGTCACATCCAGTACTACGCAAACGTTTTTATAAAAAAGTAAACGTAGCTTTTTCTCGAGTTATTATTGACCTTTGCCCCATAAGTATGTCATAGGTTATCAATACACAAGAAAAGAAGCGCAAAGTTATGAGTCATATTCGTATATTAATAGTGGTTACAGTAAATTAAACTTATTCGATTACACACTGTATATTTGATACAACGAGTGATTTTTAAAATTTTTTATCAACTCTTTCCACGAAATCTGAACGGTATGTCTTAGCTTAAGTGAATAGTATATCATTGTACTTCAAGATGATGTTTTGCAGTAAAGCTAAGACATGCCGTCCAGATTCCATGGCAAGAGTTGGTAAAAAAACTTGAATAATCACTCAATATAAGATTACCAGTGAAAGCTAACACAAATTCAACAAATATATAAAAATAATGGAGGCGCAAATATTGGAATTTATTTTTCGTGCCTTGTACAGGTCTGCAACTGCCCCGAAAAAAATTTTTGGGTGCATCATCGCAGACTAGGGGCTTTACCTTTTGAACTAGACGCTCTGTATATTTGTAAGTAACTGAAATTACGTTTCCAAAACCGTTTTTCATTTAAAATATTAAATATTCAATGTAATTGTTAGAAATTAAATTACTTCTTCAAATTAAATTTATTTATTGTTATCACTTTTGTAATCCTGAGAATTTCAATAAAATTTTATGTGTTTCTGCGTTCTAAAAGTTTTCTGTCCTCAATAAATTTTACTTCCTTTTCATTATATTGAACATAATAAAGAAATACGTATATGAATTATTTAAATTAATATTTATATGGGGTGTTCAGGATCATAGTGTCGAAATCTTCAAATTTGAAATTATTTTCGTTTTTCTGAATACTATTTGTTTATATTTTTATCTAGTGCCCCAAAAAGTCGTGGTTTATGGTTTAAGTATAGAGATGAACTCAAAACACGATTTTTTAGGAAACTTATTTCTCATCTTTACATAAACGTTTTTATCGACGTTTCGCCACGCGAATCACGGATTCTTCAAAATTAAATTCAACATTGCGATCCTACAGCAAGATACTTTTGCGTTGATTAAAAAAGAATAAATCCGAAGAATAGTTATTGTTTTATACGATTTGTATATTTTCAACTAAGTACAAGTCGTCGGTATTTTCACAATAGTTATATAACTATAGTAATTCTGCGCTTAAAAAATGTAAAATAAACGGTATTTCGACTGCAATGGTAACTGCTCTGGGCAATACACACTGATTGTTTCATTGAAACTTGAAAAAAGGCGGAGTTAAGATAGAAATTACTAAACTTTCGCTTAGTTGCTAATTGTAAGCCTACTTCGTTATAAGTTTTTATCATAAGGTTCGTATTTGTTAAATGTAAAAAGTTAAAATCCCCTACGTATTAATTACATCCATTTAGTTAAATATTGCTGGTAATAGAAATAATTACCAAACAAAAACAATCATTTCTAATATTACACACACGTTCAATGCCACACCAAATTTCCCCCTGTGTAACATCTCACCAATTTCAACCAAAAAAAAAAGATGTTTGTTTTAATATTCACACGGATTCGACACGATCAAGGTTAAACCAATAAAAAGCGAAACGACGATGAGCTGTGAGATGCATCCGCAATCGATAATTTAAATACGTATAAGCTCGTGGAAAACTCCAGATCCAAATTCAGGCCGCAAAGTGATTCAGCGATCGGATTGTCGGACGTCTATGCACGTTTAGCAATATTGTTTTATTATGCAGGTATCGGAGACCACTCCTGTCTTGGCCTTGCTAAGCCAGTGACCTGGCACCTGTTCCACTGTCACACATCCATCATCTTAGCATACATAAAAAAATTTAATTACGTGTTTCTTAATTTGTTTCAGCACCCCTGATTGAACAGAACACCGAAATGGAATCCTATTATCCTGGTAAGAAACTTTTTTTTTAATTTTTTTATTAGGTCATTGAAGCTTTGGTCTCCATGTTATTAACCCTTAACGTTATTTATCATCATCAGGTAGTACAAGTTAAGATTGTTTGCATTAAACTTAAAATTATTTGGCATTTAATTCAGGTGGTGACCAAATGATGATGGACAGTTCATAAGTCCTCACATTTGTCAAATCTAGAATTGCCGGAAAACAAACAACACTTGTGCGACTTAGGAAGAAGAAGAAGAAGAATTGTTGGTATGCACGAAAGTAATTTGGACCAAAGTTGGGTTTCATCCTAGTCTGATAATTGCATCCAACACTATCTTCTGGAAACGTATATCCCCTTCGACAATTGGGTCTAAAGAATAGGTTTTGCCCTTCACGTCTGAAACCGCGAATGATTCATATATGGCAGAAGTAAAACCCATAGTTATTTATGCCTCTTTAGTGTGGTGGAAAAAACCCACTGAGGTAAACGCGCAAAATAAACTGCAGAAATTACATCTTTGGGAATAATAGGATGATTACTACCCCAACAGCAGCTCTGGAAGTCTTGCTAGACAACCCACTACTTCACTTACAGGTGCAGAAGGAGGGCATATTAGCTTCCTTGAGACTAACCCGGACTAGAAGATTTAAACCTGGTGATCGCAGAGGTCATCTTAGAATAGTGGAGTTTTGGCAGCCAAATAAATTAGAAAATGCCGAAAGTGTTTGGCTTTGACATACCCTATGAAGTGGATATTAGTAGCCACCTTATGGTTAAAAACCAAATAATACAATGTCAACAACAATGTCTCCATCTAGTACACGGATGGATCAAAGATAGGCATAAGTATTTACGATCCAAAGTACAGGCTTTAGGTACTACCCCAACAATTATGCGAGCTGGAAAACTTCCAATAAATTTATATGTCCAGGAGTGCCTGGGAAGGAACACAAAGTGATGTCTGATAGTCAGGCAACAAATAAAGGCACTCATGGCATACTACACTAAGTCGTTTTCGTATGGGAATGCAAGCAATTCCTCAAGAAACTAACTAAGGGCAACAAAATTACCCTAACATAGATACCCGAACATAAAAGTATAGAGGAGAACAAAAAAGTTGCCCGTACTAGTTCTGAGATTTCTTTCATAGGTCCTGAACCATATGTGGTCTAAATAAGACACAGTGTAGAAAAGAGACTGAAAGATGGATAGAAAGGGAGAAAATATTCTACTGGAAAGTCAAAACAAACCTGCAAGACTACTCAAATGCTTCTACTTTAATAAATAGTGAATTAAATTTGAGTAATAATAATAATAATAATTTGAGTAAGCATCCTAAGACCAGAGAGTCTCCATTCGAACACTTTCGACCATAGACGTATAGTTTCGTTTGTCCTTCACACTTATCGGCCATGTCGAGGTTTACCACAAACTCAATATGATAAGGCCCACGTCGACGTTTATAATAAACGCAATTTGATAAGACCACCAGACTCCTATAGTGTTGAAAAAACCACTAGTGTATCAACAAATGGGATCACATTATCTTCAATCCCGATTTTGTGACAAAATGATGGTTCTGAGACAATTTTGAGGTAGCCCTGGGATTGGGTATAAGTCACCTTTGCTGTTCATCCCAATCAAGTACAATATCCAATGATATGTTAACGAAGTCTAATAAGACCCATGATAAAAGATTACATCATCTTCCAACAGGATAATGCTTGATCTTATATTGCAACTGCCATTAGGGCTTATGTGAGGTATTGGTTGCCGCTTCCCTAATGAGTGAGACATGCCTACCGCAGTAGAAATACTTAGGAGAGGGGAGGAGGGAAGCGTTTTACCACACCCTAATCATCACTTGCAATAAGTCTGGTTGATATACCATGGGAGACCATATGGTCACCCCATTCGAGACCTGCCCCGCCGTAATAGAGATATGACTTATTACGAAATTTCTTCTTTACTGTGTTTGTTATCTTCTTTTGCTGGTTTTGGGTGGTGCTTTTTTGGCTGGAGGTTTTAAGGGATTCCAATTGTAATCATTGCTCGCCGCTAAAATTAAAATAAAATACTAAGTTTCGCTTTTCAGTGAGTGGTTTAACAAAAGTAATGTACAAAGGGTCGAAGGGGTGAAGAAGAAGTCTCGTGGTTGTTAAATCTTCCTACAGTTGCCACGGATGTCATAGAGAAAAGTACATGGGATGGAAGGAATGCCACCACCAAAATTAGAGGAGGGTTCCGGACCCTCTTAATATATTATGATTATTACATCACCACTTTAATAAGAAATCCTTAGGGAGGTCCTTTGGGGGATCCTGGAACAATATACTCGACTATGAATAACAATCATTTGTGAGCTCAAAATAAGGTATTCTTTGCTGATCACAAATAAATTAGTTTCTACTTATACTTAGGACCAGCAGGAGAGGATTCCTTTAGGGCATTCCGAATTTCTGTGGGGGCTTTAAGAGAAGGGTTAGAGCCCCACTCGCCCCAGGAAATAAATTGAACACCCACTTGCGAAAAAGAATAAATTAAAAGAGGAACAAACATTTTTGGAATCCTTCCGAAACCGAGACAACTTATTGTTTAGATTTTAAAAGTAAGGAGCCAAGCGCCCTTCGAGACGTACTGCCATCTTTAGCTCTTCCCATGCGTATGAAGTTATGCGTTATGTTAAGCTATCTAAATGACCACCTATCTTGAAGGGAGTCCTGTGTTGAGGCTGAACCGTTTCCTAACGTCAGTTATCGCCTGAGATTGTTAAAAAGTAAAGTTTGTGAAGACAGCTGAGGGCGAATTTAGGATTCAGAATTTTACGACGTTTACAATAATAGAGCTTTTAGCAATTTCGCATCTCTAATAATGCCCTTTTCCATTGATCCACCACTTCTTTGGTCATATATCGCTTCGCTCCTGATTCACGGAATTATCAATGAAGCTCAGAGTTTTTAAATACCTAACTTAACATAAAAGTAAAGTTTATTTACAAGAATTAAATAAGAGAAGCAAATATAAAACTTCAAGGTATGGAATAGTTTCTGGATGCGTATAGGTACCGACTCGACTCGCAGGAAAAAGAAACTAAAAGTAAAGACAAAATAATGAAGGATTCCAGATGCGTTCGTAAAGAGTTTTTATGGAGTTGTTTTAAATCACTGTTAAATTACCAATTTGGTTTTTCAACCGTAAAACGGAGAACCAATTTTATGGTTTATACGGGAAATCGTAAATTTTACTGCGTAATTATCTCAGGTCATTTTCCGGAATTAATCTAAATGCCGAGAGTACACTTGGGGAATATCATTAAAACGCCGAAGCGTAAAAATGCTTCGGGTAATAAAATACGCACAAATGAAGAATTCCTTAATTCTCCATATTTCCTGTAAAATTAAACCTTTCGTCCAAATTACATGCCCACTCAACCTTGAAATCGAAGATTTAATTTGCAATTCCATTCAAAATAACTTACCCTCAGCCTCGAAGAAGCTTCAATTACATCAATCATTATGACCTTGGATTTTTACTTAACCAAAAAGGAACGTAGTTTTTTTTTAATGTGTTACCTAAACAACTTCTTAATTGTGAATTATTTTTACATTTATCCGAAACTAATAATTGCAAATTTGGTTGAGAGAAGCATATAACAATTTCGCTTTAATCTATTTGGATAACTTTTGCTTGACATTCTATTTTATGTCTTCCTCCTAAGGGTTATAAAGAGTTTATCCAGAAGTACTATTCAATTGGGATAGGTACCACATAAGAAGGAAAACTTGAATTAAAATAATTGATGTGATAACATGGTGACCTATTTGAAGATGAATGTGCACTTAAAAAAAATTGAGCTTCTCTTAACGAGCGTAGTAAAAAATTCCTCTCTTTTTTTAGTTGCAGATGCAACGGGTTGTTACTACAATTTCCACCATTACGACGAAGGAGATCGAATAATAACGAACGAGCTGTGTTTGAACTGTACTTGCCATAATCGAATGCTAATGTGTTACCTGAGAGTTTGCCCGTTTATTAAAGCAATAGGAGAAAATTGCAAGGTCGAAAAACGGACAGACCAGTGCTGCCCTGTCATTATCTGCCCTGAAGGTAACTTAACTTAACTTCTACTGATTAAGTTGACTAAGAGTAACTCTGTGATTTCAGTTCCTGTTAAGCTTCTAACATCAACGACGGAGACCTCCGCGTCTTCAGAAGTCGGACATTTGGATAAATATGGATGTTCCATCGACAAACTCTTTTACTCGGACGGTGCAAGAGTGCCATCGAATCCAAGCAAGCCATGCGAATTATGTTACTGCATCAGAAATAAAACCGCCTGTGTTATGCAAGAATGCACGCTGCACATAGAGGGCTGCAAACCTGTTTATCAAGAAGGAGTTTGCTGTCCGGTTAAATACGATTGTGGTATGTAAAAAGAAACCCATCGTATTTGTTAACATTAAAAATTGAATTCCTTTTTTCTTTTCAGACCATCCGGAAGACTCTCTCTCTGAGACCACAACAAGTCCATCACCTACCACAGGCTTGGTTTTTACAACGACTTTATTACCAGGCGTTCCATCAGATTGTATCCACAACGGAGAAATTTATGCTGATGGGGCCCTGATCAAAAAAGAAACCGCATGTGAGCATTGCTATTGCATGAAAGGAGATATTGTATGTGCCGTTCAAGAATGCGGACCGACGCCCTTAGACAAAGTTAATTGCACTGCATTACCTCCCGCTGAAGGTAAATGCTGTCCGGACACTTACGATTGCGAGTACGTGTCAGAACAGGAGCTAACTACAACTTACTACGAGTTAACGACGCAAGCTGCCTTGAAACACGAAGAAGAAAACCTCATCGTTGAATCCAGCACCACCGCACCCCTACTTACGAAAGGTCCAGAATACGAGAAAGAGACTGAAACATCCGAATTACCACAACCTACAGGCCAAACGCCTGAAGCCCCAAAGAAAGAAATACCAGGAGAGGGACTGGAAGTTACAAAAGCACAAACTGAATTCACTCCTCTAGAAGAAACTCAAAAGGAGGCTGAAGTTACATTATCGGAAAAATCTACAGAAACTGAAGATACGGCTCTACCAGAAGTTCTAACCGAACATAAATATTTAACAACGGAAGCAGTTCAACCTGAACAAACTACACCTACATATAAAGAAGCGGAACCTCCAAGTGTACTAAAACATGAAACGGACAAAGAAGAATCAGTTGGTACTGAAGCAATCCCATCCGAAACGACCGCCTTGCCAATCTCAGAAGAAGCCGAAACACAAAAATCTGCAATAAGCGAGACAGTTACACTAGGCACTATACCTAATGAAATCGAACCATTTGTTAGAGAAACAACCGAACCTGATTATACAACGGAAACGGTTCGTCTTTCCGAAGCCCAAACTCAAAAATCTGCAGCAAGCGTCATCCCATCCGAAGAGGTTACGCAAAGCAGTGCACCTAATGAAATTGAACCTGCTATTAAAGATACTACTGAACCTGAATATACAACAGAAACTGCCGCGGCCCCTCATTCCGAAGCCGAAACTCAAAAGTCTGCAGTAATCGAGACCGTTGACATCGTCCCATCCGAAGAGGTTACGCAAAGCGTAATTGAACCCGCAATTAAAGATACAACAGAAGCTGATTATGCAACGGAAAAATCTACTGAACTTCAACCAGAAACAATCAAGACTGTTGAACTACCGGAACAGACCACGGTTCCAAAGGAATTGCCTGAGGAAATTAGTATTACCACGCACTATCCTCAAATAGAAACTGCAACGTCGAAAGCAGAAGAAGAAGCAGTTGCGACTGACAAACACGAAGCTGTTCCTGAAAGTACCGAACTCATTCCGGAATCAAAACCTACAGTTAAAGAAGAGCAGCCGACTGAAAGCACCACTGAACCAGAGGAAGTAGAAATCGAGACAGAAATCAAGCAACATAAACCTCTTGAATCCGCCAGCCATGAAGTAACTACCCAAAAAATACTCGAACATACAAAACATCCTGATATCCCAGCTCCGGAATCAACTGAAACCACCGAATTGCCTCCGGAGGTAGCAACAGAAGTCAAACAGACAGGGGTAACTGAAGCATCGTCAGCTTACTCTGCTGCATCTAAAATCACGCCTACAGAAGCCAAATTTGAGGTAACAGAGCATACCGTGACAGAACTTGAGAAATCATCCACTGAAGAAACAACTGAAAGTGAATTAATCACATATCTTCCGGGACATGAACTTTTGCCGGAAGGAGCTCAACATGATTTGGATCAACCTGAAGAACCAGAAATTCCAGAAGAACCAGAAACTCACGAAGAACCAGGAATTCATCACGAAGAACCAGAAACTCACGAAGAACCAGAAACTCACGAAGAACCAGAAACTCACGAAGAACCAGAAATTCATCACGAAGAACCAGAAACTCACACAGAATCAGAAATCTACAAAGAACCAGAAACTCACGAAGAACCAGAAACTCACGAAGAACCAGAAACTCACACAGAATCAGAAATCTACAAAGAACCAGAAACTCACGAAGAACCAGAAACTCATACAGAATCAGAAATCTACAAAGAACCGGAAACTCATGAAGAACCCGTGACTCATGAAGAACCAGAAACTTACACAGAGCCAGAAATCCAAAAAGAACCAGAAACTCATGAAGAACCAGAAACTCACACCGAACCAGAAATCTATAAAAAACCAGAAACTCATGAAGAACCAGAAACTCACACAGAATCAGAAATCTACCAAGAACCAGAAACTCACGAAGAACCCGTGACTCATGAAGAACCAGAAACTCACACAGAGCCAGAAATCCAAAAAGAACCAGAAACTCATGAAGAACCGGCGACTCATGAAGAACCAGAAACTTACACAGAGTCAGAACCCCACAAAGAAACTCATGAAGTACCAGAAACCCACACAGTACCAGAAATCCACAAAGAATCAGATACTCTTGAAGAACCCGCCACTCATGAAGAACCAGAAACTTACACAGAATCAGAACTCCACAAAGAAACTCAAGAAGTACCAGAAACTTACACAGAATCAGAGCTCCGGAAAGAAACTCAAGAAGTACCTGAAACACACATAGAACCAGAAATCCACGAAGAACCAGAAACTCATGAAGAATCCGCGACTCATGAAACTCACACAGAATCAGAACTCCACAAAGAACCAGAAACTCCTGAAATACCAGAAACTCACACTGAACCAGAAATCTACAAAGAACCAGAAACTCACGAAATACCAGAAACTCACACCGAACCAGAAATCTACAAAGAACCAGAAACTCACACCGAACCAGAAATCTATAAAGAACCAGAAATTCATGAAATACCAGAAACTCACACCGAACCAGAAATCTATAAAGAACCAGAAACTCATGAAGAACCAGAAAGTCACACAAAACCAGAAACTTATGAAGAACCTGAGACTCACACAAAACCTTCTGAGGAATCAGTAACTTCTAAAGAACCAGAATCGACGGAAGCTCAAGAAGAACCGGAAACGCATAAAGAGCCAGAAACTCACGAGGAACCAGTTACTTACAAAGAGCCAGAAACTTCTGAAGAATCCACCGAGAAACTTGCCGCAACACAGGAACCGGAAAAACATTTAGAACAACAAACGGAAATCATTTCTCCATCACCTCAAGAAGATGAAAAAGAAATAACAACAGAAAGAACGCTTACAGTCGATAAATCTCAGCCATCTGTTGAATCTGAATCTTCAACAGAACCTGAAATATCAGTAACCACTCTTCAACCTTTCGAAATAGTAGAAACGACCGGTGCTGAAATTATCACTGAAACTGCCCCGATTTCGGAAGCTGTAGCAACACCAAAGTCCTCTATTGAAACGACAACACAAGAAGAAGAGGAAAGTATATCAAGTGTACCTAAAATAATTTCGGAAGAAATTCCTATTGCTGAGGTTGAAAAGGAAAAACCTGGAATTACGTTAAGTGAAACCACAGAGGCTTCTGCTGTACCAGTCACACAAATTCCAGAAATTACTGAACCGGGAACTAAAGAAGCCGCAATTAAAACGGAAGAAAATGAAATCACGGAAAAAATTACAACAGCGTATGATGAACATGAGACGAAGAAACCACTCTTAGCGACGGAAACAACTGCGGCAATAACAGAAGCAGCAGAACCAGTACATGAGACGCCAAAACCAGAGATTGCGCTTGAAACAACTGAGGCAAAACAACCTGCTGAAATTGTACCTACAGAATCATCTAAAATTGCTGTGACTCATACTGAAAAAACTACTGAACAAATGGAGATCGTCACCGAAATTTCGGATCACACTGTAAAAACCATGATATCACTCGATCATGTAACTGAAAGTGAACCAAGAGTTCCAGCCAAAACTGAAATAGAACAGGAAATTGCTAAACCCGAAGTTACACAAGCGTGCGATGAAACTACTGGATGTGTGCAAGAAACTCCTGCAACTGTACCGGAAGTTCAACATCCCGCGCAACCATGTACTGGAAGTGTTGATTGTGGACCGGATGTATATATTCCCGAAATTCACGAAGGACCACCAGAACTCGAGCCACCTGTGACAACTTGTACTAATAAAGATGAGTGTGTCCCAGTTGAAGAAGTACATGAGATTGCACCTAGCGTCCAACAATGCGAATCAGGCATTGGATGTGATAAACCGTCTCAAATTCCTCCAGAAAATATACCTGAAATTCATCCATGCGCAGGTGATGATTGTGATAAGAACATAAAAGAAAATGAAATACTTCAGGATTGTATAAACGGAGACTGTAAGTATTCACCTGAGTATCCAGAAAAACCGACAGTAGAACTGACTACTTTAACCGATGAATACGAAAAGGTGACGGAGGCTGTTATTTTTGGACATGACGAAAAGGAAGTGGTACCACATGAACATGAAACCAAACCAGAAATACCAACGGAAACTTACTCCACAGAACCGATCCCAGTTATTCCTGATGAGACCACTCAAAAAGAACTTGCTCCTGGAAAAGAAGAAGAGGTAGAAGAAAAAGGTTCCTCAACATTAGAGTACAGTATCCAAACAGAACCCACGCAAAAAGTTTCAGAAGAAATAGAAACGGAGAAACCACATGTAACTGAACACGAGCCAATTAGTTTGAAACCCCCATCAGTTCCAGAAGAAGACATTTTAATTAAAACGAGCCAATACTCAACTGAATCGGTGCCTACGGTATCTGAATCCGTTACGGAAGCTGAAGAACCACAATCCGTAAAAGAAACTGAAGCTAGCGTGCACGCAACTGAAAAAATACCCTCCGAGGAAGCCCCTGAGCAAACAGAATTACCAGGTTTAGTAGAACACGTAACTGAACAACTGTATACCTCAAGTCTGGAATCAGAAACTACAGTTGCAGAACAAGAAAGAGTAACCACGGAAACTCAACCTATCGTAACTGAAGCCGAAGAAGAAAAATTACAACATCACATAATTGAAGAAGACAGAACTGAGTCTGCTAAACCTGTAAGCCCGAGCGTACCGCAAGACGAAACTAAGGCAACTGAGGAAATAAAACATCCCGACTTAACAACCGTCGAACAGGAAATTTCTACCGTTCAAGAATCAATTGAAGAAAAATTAACTACAGTCAAATATTTACCTGAGGAATTAGTGACGGAAGTTAGTAAGACAGAAGAAGAACCATCAGAGGACATAACTAAAGTAAGTGTAGAAAGTACGGAACCTTACGAATCAACAGAGCCTTCAAAGACGTTAGAAGAAGAGGAACCCGAAAAAGTGAAGGTAACTGAAGCAGCTATCACAGAAAAGGCAGTTCCAGAAGAAGTCGTGCCCACTGAGTCTGCTGTGAGCGAACATCAAACAGAAAACATTCAGATCACAGAATTGACAGAGAAGGCAGAACATTTACCTGAACAACAAACGGAGTCTGCAACACTTAAATCCGAGACAGTAATTGGAGAACATATTCCAGCAGTAGAAGTAACTACGCTTCCTGCACATTTGGTGAAAGTTGAAGCAGTAACCGAGAAAGAGGAAGAAACTACTTTAAAAACTGAAGTTGAAGAAGGAACTGAAGGTCTAAGTGTGACAGGAACGGAAAGTATACCACCTGAAGGAACGATTCCAGAAATTGTTACTGAGGCCGAAATTAAACCTGCTTGTGAAGGAGATTGTCTCAAAGAACATCCTTCCGTAACTGAATCCGTAGCCGCAGTACCAGAAGGAATTAATGAAATATGTAAAGAGGAAGCGGGATGCAAAGAGTTGCCTGAAAGTACAGAGAAAACAATACTCCCAACCGAAGGAGAAGTAACACCACAATGTCTCGATCATGAATGTAAGTCTCCTGTGGAAAATGTAATCCCAGGCGAAGGAAGCTGCTTGGTTGATGGCCATACATACGAAAATAACTCGAACGTTCCGCCAATAAACCGTTGCCAAGTATCTTGCAGATGCATCAGTTCAATATTGATATGTGACAGTGTAACCTGCTCGCCCGCTCCTTCAAACTTGGAAAACTGTATGCCAATCTACCACAGCCTAGACAGTTGTTGCCCTACCTATAGCTGCAGTAAGTAGATTTTTACTAATCTTGCATTTTTTCAATTCTAATTCTGTTCTATTTATTAGCTTCTCCGGGAACCTCTACAATTAAATCTGAAAGTCATAAAGTGGAAGAAGAAACCACAAAAACACCTGTTTCTGAGGCAGAAGAAAAAGCAACAGAAAGCCCTTACGCTGAGACGGAAAAGGAGATAGGACAAACTCCCCATGGAATCGAAGAAGAACAAACCACAGCTTCTATAGAAAAACAGCCAGAAATTCCAGTTCCAGTTGAATCTCAACCTGAAACTCCAGCCACAGAAATTGCAGAGCCTACGGAAACTGCAGCGACAGAAGGCGTACATAAGCAAACCGTGTTTGAATTTGTAACAACTGTAAGACCACCTATAACAGCTTCTGGAGAATCTGAAGCTCCATCATACGAAAAAGTAGCACCGACAGAAACAAGTGAAATAGAGAAAGAAACTTCACAACCCACTGAGCTAGGTGAAAAGGGCGTTACTACCTCACATGCCTTAGAACCTGAAACTGAAGCCACCACAGAAGAACTGAAAGTTCCTGAGAAAACGCCAGAGTTAGCCACGTCTGATGAAGGATTAAAACAACAACTAACAACGGTTAAAGCTGTTGAAGTCGTAACAGAATCCTTCGAAGCTACCGAGCCTGAAGTTGTTGTTCCTACGAAACATGTAACAGAAGAGGCTGAATTGCCTGTTGAAGTAGACGAAATTCCTGACGTGACTGAAATACATGCTGCTGAAGAAGTGACAACTGAAACTTCCATTCTCGAGAAAGAACACGCTACTCCTAAGCCAATCGAAGTAGAAGCGACCGAAAAGGTTCCAGAAGTAGAACACAAAACGACACAACCGGAAACTGAAGCCGAGGTTACTACATCAGTAGAATATGCAGCAACAAAAACTCAAGCTCCACCCCAAGAAACTGAGAAGGAAGAAATTACCACACCAGGCAAATTAGAACCAGAAACAATCCCTGAGCATCCTGAAGAAGCGACGGAAGAGGTTAAAATTATTGAAACAACCGAACGCGTGGAAACCACTCCCATTTCACTGATAGTAACTGAATCAGTTAAATATCATGAACCGGAAGCAACGCCGACTACTCCAGTTAAATATCATGAACCGGAAGCATCGCCCACTACTCCAGTGCCTACCGAACATGAAGCTCCCACTCCTGCCAAACCAGAAGAAGAAATAGTGGCCGTCACAAATTTGGAACCTGAAGTAACTGAACAGCCAGACCAAACAACTGAAAGTGAAAAGATTGAAGTACCTTCAGCAACTCAAAAGACATCGGAAGCAGAAATAAGCACCAATATTCCAAGCGTATCAGAAACTGAGGGGGCAACTGAATATCCGCAACACGTAACAGAAAATCTAGTTACTCCAGAGCAACCAGCCAGCGCAGAACATGTTACAGAAGTCAAGGAAGCTGAAACTACCGGTCCTGAATCCGCATCTATTACTACAGAATATCCAAAGTATGAACCCGAATCTGTTGAACCACAGGAAATCACTATACCCGAAAGACACACCGAAGGTCCAGTGCTTACAAAAACTGGGCAGGTAACAGCGGAAACTCCAACTGAAGAAAGTGAACGCCCTGAAGAAGTTAATATTCCTCACGTGCCCGAAGAAACGACTGAAATATTTGAGCAACCTACTGAAGGTTCTGTAGAACTGGAGGAGAAGAAAACTGAAGAAGTAACGGAACCCGAATTAACAACCGAGAAAACTTCGCGTCCTGTAAGCGAAGAAGTTACAAGTCATGAACTACCATCGGTGACTGAAAAAGCGCAACTTGAAACTACGGTACAACCAGAAATTAGCGGTACTTCTGAGGTGTTAACTACTGAAAAATCGCCTGAAATAAAACCCGTTGAACATGAAATTACCACACCCGGTCAAATTTCTAGTGAAGGTGTTCCAACCACGGAAAGTGTTGACCATGCGGAACATGTCACTGGTGAAGTTAAAATACCGTCCGAGACCGAGAAACCCATCGAAGCAATCACTGAACATGAAGTTGTCGTAGAAACCGAAAGCGTTCCTAAAGTCGAAGCTCCGATCACAGAAGAAACTGTTCCTGCAGAACATATTGCAGAAGTTTCAAAACAACCTCAAGAAGGCCATCTCGTAACGGAAACTGAAGTTGAAATTCATATTACTACAGCTTTACCAGTCGAAGCACCTAAACCCACAATTAGTGAAGCGCAAGTAACTGAAAAAATTGAAGGTAAACCGGAAGAACCAATTGCACCAGAACAAGGTGTTACGGAAACCACCGAAGGCCCCAAAATTTCTGAAGAAGTACCTGCAGTAGTAACCGAAGAAGTTCCTCATGCTACTGTAAGTGAAGAAGTTCCTCATGCTACTGTAAGTGAAGAAGTTCCTCATGCTACTGTAAGTGAAGAAATTCCTCATGCTACTGTAAGTGAAGAAGTTCCTCATGCTACTCTAAGTGAAGAAGTACCTGAAACGGTAACTGAAGGAGTTCCTCAAGTTACTGTAAGTGAAGGAATAATTTCTGAGGGTGCAATCACTGAAGAAATCTTGAAACCCACCGTAAGTGAAGGAATAGTCTCTGAAGAACTACCCGTAGCAGTCACTGAGGAAACCCCTAAACCTACAGTAAGTGAAGGAATAGTTCCTGAAAAAGAACCAGAAATTTTGAAACCAACTGAAAAGGAACCGGAGGCAGTCACGCAAGAAATCCTTAAATCAACTGAGACGGTACCGGAACCAGTCACGCAAGAAATCCTTAAATCAACTGAGGCAGAACCGGAAGCAGTCACGCAAGAAATCCTTAAATCAACTGAGGCGGAACCAGAAACAGTCACAGAAAAAATCATTAAATCAGCTGAAAAGGAACCGGAAGCAGTCACAGAAGAAATCCTTAAATCAACTGAAAAGGAACCGGAAGCAGTCACAGAAGAAATCCTTAAATCGACAGAAGAGGAACCGGAAGCAGTCACGCAAGAAATCCTTAAATCGACAGAAAAGGAACCAGAAACAGTCACAGAAGAAATCCTTAAATCAACTGAAAAGGAACCGGAAGCTGCCACAGAAGAAATCCTTAAATCAGCTGAAAAGGAACCGGAAGCTGTCACAGAAGAAATCCTTAAGCCAACTGAAAAGGAACCGCAAGCAGTCACACAAGAAATTCTGAAACCAACTGAAAAAGAACCTGAAGTAGTCACGCAAGAAATTCCTAAACCTGAAGGTGTAATTCCTGAAATAGTTACTGAGAGAGTTCTGGAGTCAGGCGAAGGAATTACAAACTTACCAGAACATCCAGTATTACCTAAATTAACCACCCAAACACCTGTTTCTGAAGTGGCAGAGGAAATAACAACGACAAGAACCGAACCCAAATTAAATACATCCGAATTGTATACGTCAGGTCCTTATTCTGCCCAAACGACGCTCAGACCGCCAATTCCAGGAGAACTATCAACATCTGCCGTAGTACCATCAGATCTTCAGCCACTATTAACCACACTCGCCCCAGATTTTCATGTCACATCCACGACGTTCGCTCCTGATTATCATCCAAAAGAACCAACCAAGCGTCCATTAGCGCCGGAACCAGAAGAGGAATATCACCATCCCGGTGAAGAAGATTACGACGAAGAAGAACCGGGTGCGTTCGGTCCCGGTACTTGCAGATACAGTGGGAAGGTTTATGTTTCAGCCCAGCAGATACCAAGAGATGATCCTTGCGATTTCTGTTTCTGCTTTAGAAGCGACATTATTTGTTTGCAACAGAGTTGCCCACCACCAATTCCGAAATGCCACGAGGAGCCGATTCGTGGTTTCTGTTGCCCACGATACGAATGCCCCGTTTCTATGGCGACGGCTGTTAACATTTCGACTACCACAACAACAACAACCACTACACTACCTCCTCACTTCTTACATCACGCTTACAAAGGAAGAGCTACGAAAACCGGTTGCCAGATACAAGGGCAAGCTTTTAGAGTTGGAGAAGTTATTAAGAAGGCATCTGGCCCTTGCCTTCATTGCGTGTAAGTATACTTTAAGAAGTCATATTTACGTGGAGGAGTAATCCCTTTTTTTTGCAGATGTGGTGGTAACGGCCAAATGCAATGTGATCCCAAAGTATGTAGTCCTGAGCCAATATTACGGCAGATGATAGAAGCGGCGGTTTCAAGGAGGAGATGAACTTAGAGTGTTGTTAGTGACAATGCACGTGTCAGCAGTATTGTGCAAGTGATAACAAAACAAAAAACAATTTTATAATTGAGACAACGTTGACTAGACTTTTTAAAAATCGAATAGCATTCTCGGGTGCCAAAATAAACTAAGACTAGGTATTTTGTGCCTTCATGAGAGACAATCAAGGTCTCCAAACTAACGAGTGCAAGCGAAAACAGCACACACATGGTGAAACAAAAAAAACAAGTGATTCTCGCGTATACTTTTTAATAAGTCGATAACACACCGATGATATACACACACACACACTTTTGGAAGCTACAATTTTTGAACGCGTCGTATTTTGATAGCCATTTAAACAACCCGAAAAGTGGGCCCTTTATATATATCTTTAGTGTTGTTTTTCTTTTTTTTTTTATTTTGTGTTGCGTGTCCTACGCAGTCTGGATTGTTTGACCAGCAGAAATGTACATTTTTTTTCTGATAGTTTATGAAATACTTTATTTTTTACTTTTTATTATATTTCTGCCACTTGAACGTCCAGACTTAATTTTGTATATTCACGGATGCTCAAATATACAATTAAATATGTAGTATTTATCTATAATAAATTATGTACATTCCTTTTAATTGGTTTTATTACCGACGAAAGTAATCCCACCTTATACGTAATTAAATCTGAAGCGTCATTAACATGTCTGCAATATCCATTTTATTCATTACTAATGAGCAGGAGAATTATATTTTACAAAGTGTATGCGAGTAAAATGCAACTATTCTGTGGGCAATGGACATGGTATGCGCCCAATTCAGTACACTTCTGGCCGATAACCTTGAAAAATATAATCCTTCCGCCCTTTATTCATTACAAAAAATCGAGTTCATGGCAAACAGCGTTACTACACAAAAGTCAACGCCAAAATCAATTTGTTGAGAATTTCCCACTAGCTTTTGACAATGAACACAAACCAATAGCATACTTTTCATGACTTTATTGCAAAACATGTTCACAAATAACAAAACTAATTAAATAAATGTTAGAATACATAAATTATGCCTATGTACAAAAGTAGGTTGCAATTTAAACTAAGGAAGGAAACAGTTCAGAGACACAATCATCCCAAACATTCTCATCAAGACTGCTTGGAGATCCAAATGATTCATACCCCGAGGAGCTTGAAGCAGGTGATGATAAACTCTCGCTCATACAATTAGGCGAATTTGCGCTCAACAAATCGGAATCACTGTCGGTCGTTGTTACTTCCGTGACAGCCTCATCTAACATCAGATTCTCGTCGGTTACAATAATGGTAATGCAGTTCGTATTTTCATCGAAAGTACCATAAACCATTTCGGCTTCCTCACCAACTGTATCAGGAATACTTAAAACCATCGCTTCCTCAGCATTTCGCTCGGGCTTAGGTCTGATCTGTTTCAATTTCGTTTCTTTTTTGGGCGAGCTCAGACGTTTAGCTTTTTTATTCACGTAACTTTTGCACCTTTTGGCTTTTGTGTGGTTTTTCGCGTCACGTTTTGCAGAGTAGTCATGATGAAGTAGTAGGTACTGGGAAATATCATTCCTCAAATTTTCTTCTTTTAAGCTGTCAGGTCGACTGGGTTCCAGGACTTCTGATGTCGACCCCACCATTTCTTCAAAAGAATCTTTTGAGCTACTTCTGGATTCCTATAAAAAAAAGCAACATAATATTAGTTAAGTAACTACGATGAACACAAACGTGAGAGTGTGTGTGCGCTTCTTATTACGGTGGGAATAACAATAAACAAGCATTTGCTGTTCAAAGCTTTAGCTTTATTCAGTATGGGGGAAGTACTCGACAACGAATTTACTCTCGTACTTCCGGCAAATATTTACACCACGTAATTCCACGTTAAAAATTGTGCAGAAGATTGGAATACATTTTACTCTTAACTCTTTGGTTATGAAGTTGAAAATTGATGCTAATTTAATAAGGTGTGATAAATATTACTCGACATTGTCAACGTTACATACAACAAGCAACAAATGAGATAACTAAATACTGTTTTTGCTTTTTCCTCTCTGGTTTACATTTTACTGAAGCAAATTCCCAGCATTTTATAATTTGACTGTGTATTAAAATAATGCATAGAACCGCGTGGTGTAAATATTTACTGATAGTTATAATACAGCCTGTATATTTTATTTCAATCTATTACTAATAGTGTGAACATTTATTTACACTGCCTAAGCTTTCTACACAAAAAATACAAAAATGCATACCTACAACACGATTTTAATATTCTGGGCAGAAGCTATACAGTGAATCACTTACTTTTACTACTACATGGAAACATTGTTTAGAGAATGCATAAGCATGAATAGTTTGAGAATGTATTCAATCATAAACATTATTGTATATGTGAAATGTCTATTCTTTTTTTGTACATTGGCGTGCACTATTTTCTTTATCATTAAGAGCTGCTTAACTTGCACAATTTATCTTTTCAGTAATGCACATGTACGATCAATTGAAGTTTAAACGAAAATATGTATTTTGAATGTATTGTATACACAAGCAATTTGTGCAAAAATGTGCAAAGAAAATCACCTGCTTTGCAATAAAACCTTGAAGATACCAGCAAAAAATTCATCAAGGCATCTAAAATACAAAAATGTACAATACTACATCCTAAATAAATTTCACTTATTTTATTCCTATAATTACTGCATTCTTCGATAAATTTATTATACACAACGCAATCACGTATTTTTTTTTAATAGTAAATGTTATTAATCTTAAAATTTATAAATCAATTCTATGTCTATTGTAATTTAAGGTCAAAACACACAGACCACTTTTAGTAGCCAAGGTCAATCGCAAAAATCGTCTGACAGTGATCCAAAACGATTTCTTTTGAACTGCTTATGGTTGCCGACTAACTTTTGCGATCAACTTTGATTGTTAAAGTTAAAAGCGATCCATCTGTTTTAGTTGAACGAAAAAATCCCCTAGACAGTGACCTAATAAGCATTTTAAAACAATAGTTTGCAACTCATCAAAACTGCTAAATACTACTTTCAAATTAATTTAGATTAAACTAGACTGCATTGTATTATTATTAAAAAATATACTTATCCACTCATACTCTAATGGCAAATATTTCACAAAAAAATTATTAATAACTAACACTATTAACATTCCTCTTATTATGAAAAAAAAAACTTACTTCAGCAATTGCTTTTCGAGAAGATGCTTCCAAGTCAGCGGCGATATCTTGCAGGAGGCTTTGTGTGATTTCTTCGAGTGATGAAAGGTCAACATCTCTATTGAGTTCGTCGAGCAAATCTGGGAGAGAAGGTAGACCAATACAATCTTCCAGAGATGCCTGAGCGTTTGCGGACTCAAAGCCGCTGCTGAGTGTCTGCGCAGACCCTGCGGTAGAGGGTGGGACTCTGTGGATCCTTTCTGGGCATCACACTCGACAGGCCGGTTTTGGGCGCAATTTGGACAGGGGACTCTGGCTTGACTGTGCAGTTCCACGTTCTCCGCCGTCAATCTCTCGTTTTCTTGCTTCAGCCTTTCACATTCCAGGGTTATCTTTTCGTTCCGTTCAAAGAGGTCTTTCAATGCCGATTCCATCTGCTCCACTTTGGCCTTCTTGCGATCACGCGACGTTTGGGCTGCTACTCTGTTTTTTAATTTTCTGCGAGAAAAAATAACAAAAATTATTTTTCAGATACAAAAGCTTCGAAAGATCACACTAATTTATGTAAGAGCAACCATTTGTTATATCGAGACATTCAAAAAAAAAAGATCAAAACAGATCCTAAAATAAAGAGGGTACAAAAATATACAGGGGCCCACTATTCCACGTAGAACCATGCTTTTCAGATTTTACGAAGTGAAAATTGCAAAGTTTAATAAGTTGTTGGTGGAATAGGCCCCTGACATTTTAGTTGCTCTGTAAAGAGCGTTCTTTTAAATCTGACGTCGAAGTTGGCCATGAAAATTTAATTGTGGACCAGCATCATCACGTCAGTTGTCAATTTGACATTTGAACTTGCCATTCCTAACCTTGCTTTCGAGGTTTCGAACTCAACAGTACGATAAGACGTCACAAGAATGTGATCTATTATAATAAACGAAAAAAGATAATAAGAAAATAAGATTTACAATTGTGGTATGTTCACAGTAAGCGCCTTGTCACGGCCAACCTCGACGTCAAATTTAAAAGGACACCCGATGCAAGCAAGGAAAAATATAAGTCTCTTTTTCCTCCACCTACTTTGATTAAGGTTTTTGCGAATGTCTCGTTACATAAGACAGAGATAAAAACTTATTTATACTTCTGCCGCATCTTAAACTATACGCGGGTGATTTATGATGAGCCTTCATCTTTCCTGGGTTTGAGTGTAGAAATGATCATCTTTTTAAAAATATAATAAACGAAAATAACTGCTTATTTTACCAAATATGATTGTTGGGCAATTTTACAAACATATACCGGGTGATTTTTTAAATTGTTATCAACTCTTTCCATGAAATTTGGACGGCATGTCTTAACTAAACTGAAAAATAAGTCATTGCACTCCTTGACAATGTTCTATGCCAATCTAGTAGTTCTGGTGACTTTTTGTTGAAATTTCAGGCAATTCCCAATTAGTTTAGACATGTCGAAAATTTAATGATTTCATGATCGGTTAGGAACAAATCTGAAAACTGAAGATAATTTTAACCAAAACGCTCAAGGTTTAGCAATCGTTATAAACTTAAGCAATTGTTTCGGTTGATTCTGTCATTTTATGGTGATTAGCGATGTTCATCAAGTGTTGCCAACTTTTCAGTGAACTTTCGCTCCTAGTTAATTGAAAACCCCAATGATTTCTAAAGTAGTTTTTTGGAGAATGATTGTAAAGATAAAAAAAGATATGTAAATAAACTTTTTATTTATTCTTAAGTGATGGAGACCTTTATTAAAAAATAATCGGTAAGACAGACAACCAACTGCGCATTTAAGAGAAACTTGAAAGTTATTTAACAAAAAGTTGTAGTACTGATAATAGTACATGAATTTTTAATTTTGATTTTTCCCTCTTAGAGATAATCCTAGAAAACACCTTTCAAAAACATTTTGTCCTTAATTTAGGAAGGAAGAGTTGGCAACACTGTTGCAAAGCATAAAAATCGAGTCCTTCTTTACTAACAATACATGCAATTTTCTGCAAAAGAAGAAAACTGATGAAATTTAATGACCATCAATTCCTGCTCGTTTTTTTTGGACAAAAGAAAACATTATTCGAAAGTTTTTTTTTTCTTTCATCGATCGTCCTTTGTTTTCTTTTCTTCATTTTCTGTCTTTCGAGGGAAAGAAGGCGATTATTCTCACAAACAAAAAATAGTCGACCATTTTTTCTTGTTTTTGAATCGTCTTTTGTTTCAGTCTTTAGCGAAAATTGTCAATTCTTGTTTTCCTTGGTAATCTGAACGGTCTTTTGTGTTGAGACTAGTATTGGCAAGCCTAATACATATATAGCTTTGAAATTTTCTTCCACTCGTTTCTGTTTTCTCCAATCGCCCTCCAATTTTTGATTCCTTTTTCTACTAAGTCTTCAGCTACCACTTCACTCCATCTTCTTCTTGGCCGTTCCTTTTTTTTGTGTCCTTCTGGTTGGCTCCAAGCGATGTTCTTGATCTTCCTATTATTCTCCATTGCAGTCTTCTTGACTTTATAAAATCACTAATTATTGGCTCATTATACAGATCGTAAATTTCCCTATTACTGCGCCTTTCCCAGCTCTCTTCTGTTTCACCCCCCCCCCCCAAATTCTTCTTAGTACTTTCCTTTCCCATATTTCTAATTTTTGCTGCTGTTTTTTTGTTCGTGACCCATGCTTCGCAACTGTAATTTACTGTCGGTCTTAGGATAGAGTGTGTTTAAGAACACTTTTTTTGTAATGTGGACTGTATTTATTTATTTGATTTACAATTGCATTGTTTTTACATGAGAAAAAAGGGAGTGCTGCTTCACACACACTTTCTTGTTCACTGTCTCCCCCCTCTCCCTCTTCTCCCGCTCTAGCATTGTGGCTCGTTCACTCATTTTTCATTGCGGTTTGTTCACCACCATTTAACAGAGTGGTATAATCGAATTTTTCTTTTATAGGATATTTCTTTTGACTTTAGAAATCTCTTTGTTCCAGCTGCGCACTTGTTTCCTTTGGCCATTCTCAAATTTATTTCCGGCCCTTCATGACACCTGTTGTCAATTAACACTCCCAGATACATACAGCTATCAACTTCTTCAAACTGGTATGTCTTATCGTCTGCTATTTTAACGCTGAAATAACCATTCCATTTATTTATAACTGTTTCTATCAAGCTTATGGTTATCTTTTCTAAATCATTCTTTTTTCTGGCCAGTAACAGCACGTCAGCTAGTCATTGATGACTTTTGTTAAAGAGAATCCCTTTTGTATTTATCCTACTATCCCTTATGATCTTTTCCATTACTATATTAAATAGAACCGTGGACAGCGGGTCCCTTTGACGTAACCCTCTCATTACCCTAAATTCTTCCGTTACATTACCATTAACTTTCACAGCAAAGGTAGCGACATTTCTACCAAATTTATTACCTTCTCGGAGATTTCGAAATCTTTCAATACCTGCATAAGTTTGGCCCGATCTATAATGTCGTATGCTGCTCTAAAATCTACGAATAGCATGCATGCTGGGATTTCATACTCGTAACTTCCTATTAAGATGTGCTTTAACATGAATATCTGGTCCATCGTTGATCTTCCTTTCCGGAATCCACGTTGGTAGTCACCCAGCAACTCTTCATTATACTTATCTAATCTTCTTTTAATTATTGTAGCAAGCACCTTATATGTTACATCCAGCAAGGCTATTCCTCTATAATTACGACAGTTAGCTGGATCCCCTTTTTTATATAACGGAAGTAGGTTTGCTTTACCCCAGCTACTCGGCATTGATTCTGTTCTCCAGATATCGCTTATTAAGTTAAATAATTTGGTTTGTAAAAGGTTTCCGCCGTATTTTAGGTTTTCCGCAGTAATCCCATTTTCACCCGGGCTTTTATTGTTTTTCATGACGTGTAAGATTTCTTCCACTTCCTGCATGGTTGGACTTGCGATCCCTTCTTTATTTAGCAATGCCCTCCTGTCACCTACTCCTTCTTCTACATAACCCTCATTTAATAGGTCCTCGAAGTACGTCTTCCATCTTTCCAGCACCTCCTCTTCTTTTCCCCAGTAGGTTTCCTTCTTGATCCTTGATATAGCTTGTTTTCTTTATATGATCGCTTCTTATATGCTTCACATCCTTATAAAAATTTCTCAATTCTTTTTTTTTTGTATTTAGCTTCCGCACCTTTTATCTCTTCCTCCACATATTCCCTTTTGCATGTACGCAACAGCCGCTTTACTTTCCGTCTTTGTTCCGTAAAGGCAATTCTGTCTTTTTCATTGTTTGTGTGTAACATCGTCAATTCTTGTTTTCCTTGGTAATCTGAACGGTCTTTTGTGTTGAGACTAGTATTGGCAAGCCTAATATGCTTAAATGAGTAGAACACTTGATATAATCAAGGAAAACACAAATCATTTTTGCTTCGAATTTTGTCAAATGTTGGTTGAAAAGAATCACGACCTACTAGATTTCACAAGACAGAGCTCCGACAGGCGCTAGTTACCTAAGTAACAATAATAAATAACCTTAACTAACGAAAGAAAAAAATCACGAGGAAACTATATTTGAGCGGGAAAATGCAACTGTACTTTCCATAAACTGCGTGAGCTTGACATTAATTGAAAATGACGTTCCGGATATAATTTACTTCCGATTTTTTAGGTAAGTGGCGCCAGCGGAGAAACACTTGAACTAATGAATTGCGCAGGCCAGGTAAAGACACGCTGTCTCGTGGAATCTAGTAGGTCGTTCTAGTAGCGTTCTCAACTGAGTTGCTCTCTATCTCTGTTAGACTTTTCGATTCACCTGCAACTGTTACCATCAGTATATTTGCATTTTCTTTTAACCTCATGTAATAACACGAGGTGAAGATGCTGAGTCAATCGAAAACGCTCTATGTAAGTGCTGAGTGTCCGCTCATCAGAGTATTCTCATCTTATATTAACTTCATGTAATAAAACGAGATGGAAATGCACATAGTGCACGGCAATAAAAAATGCTATTAGTTTCATGGTTAACTAGATAACGTTCTTCGATCATATTGTGTATTTGTCATTTACGAAGAGTAACAAGAATGTGTCACGTGACATGTGTCTCTATTTTTACCATAATACTATTGCTCTACGTTTCACTAAATAGCTTTGATAGCTTCGTCAGGAATGTTGTAGCATTTTTATCTCACGGCTTTGCACCCACTCTAATTTTACTCCGTCCCTGTACCGCGCGAATAAATGAACTCAGCTTTTGTATCTTGGGGGGCAGGCCCAATATTTTTCCAACCCCTTTTCAAAAAAAAAATTGTGAGATATCATTTGATTAAAAGTAGGAAGCAGTTGTTTTAATAATGGATGACACACAAAGAGGCGTACCACTCTGTATGAGACGCCTAGAACAGTTACACTGATGCAATACTCACACAACATTTCAAATTTTTATTTAGTTCCAGTTTCAGTTGAATTTTACACAATTTGATTGTAATTTTTTATATAATGTGGTCATTAATGCCGTGCCACTATTTTCATTTATAGGTACTTACTACAGGGAGATCGAAATTGATTGTCCTGATCCTACACTGACACTTTCCGTCAGCTCCATAATTGTATCTATCACTTGAAGGTTAGAACGAAAAGCAGTGGCGTGCATAGAACATTCATGAAAGTTACATCCAAACCTAATCTAATTAACAAAGAACGTAATTATTGCTCAATCAGGTTGTTATGACAATGAAATCAACCATTTTTCGTGAATGAACGGCAATGAATTGTCAATAAAATCTTAGGATATCCCTAGATCTCGTTATGTTGCTAACTTCATTTTAATAATTGGATATAAATATCGATATCAAGCTCGTGGGAAGCAGTGTAAAATCAGGACAATCAATTTCGATCTCCCCGTACAATATGCCACCTTGGAGGGCGGCATTAGATCAGATTTATTCTAAATGACGAAATATGTGTGGTTTCAATGTAAGCATCCGATTGGTTTAAAATAACTTTGTATAGCAACGCAGTTAATAAACAAAAATAAAAGTACCAATGAAGGAAAGTTAGCTAAGACAAACAAAATTCCCGAAATTTCCCCAGAATTCCCCAAGTTCTAACTTCATGTTGTACAGTTGACGTAACTTGGACCTAAATATTGATATAATCCTTCTTGGAAAGTAGTTTTTTCTTCAGACAGTCTTTATTAATTACCTCAACCCTCCTAAATTCGAGATAATTGCAAAAAAAAACATTTAAATCACATTTTGTATCACCAAAGTTATTAGTTGGCTTACTTCTTTTCTTGCGCAGTATTTATGATTACAATGAATGGCTCAGCTTTAGTAACACTCTGTATAATCACCCGATTGAAAACCAAATCGGTTTTTATTATGCATGAAGAAAAAATTATGAATGCAATCAGTAAAATTGCATTATCAGTATAAGTACGCAATTTTTTTTATTCTGATTATTCATATGGATAGTAGGTATCTATCTACCTTCCTACAACTTCTCGTCATAAAGGTTTTTAACACGTAAGCAAAACGCACTTACTTTCTCTGAATTTTCTCTTCCCAAGTTAAATGGTCCAGCCTCCTCTTCCTTGCTCTTCCAGACAAATTACTATTTTCCACATCCATGATATAATTGTTATTAGTATCATTTAAATACTTGAGGATAGCCGGAACCGAAACACTCATTTTTATCAAAGTATACTATCCCGAAGGCCAGATTTTAATTACAGAGCACTCAGAGAAAACGGCATCAAAACATAAAATATTTCTGATTTTATTGCGACTCTTTTTTCACGCAAGTTTGTAAGAAACTGAGGCCTGGTGCCATAGATTCCTGGTATAACTATGACTAAGCTGACGCAACTACGGAGATTGTTATAAAACTGAGACGTTCGTGCAAACGTCAATATCTACAATGCGATGTGGACGTTTATGATTGGTCGAGGGACGTCACGTGCTTTTGTGAACGGAAATTCCTATTATGTTTAATCATAATCACTGATAAGATGAAACATTAAACAGAAATAAACAACAAACCATGTTCGGTTTCATTTAAAACAAGTGCTTTCCTAAAATTATTGTTTACGAACTTTAAAGACCGGTTTTATGACTTGTTAACTTGTTGGTCTATGGCCACATTTAACTTAATGACCTACATATACAGGTGTCTCATAACATACGTAGGAAACTAAAAGGGAGATCAAAGTGAAGCTCTTTTCTTAATAAACGTTTAATAAATAACTAGAAAGTTACAGCAAGTTAAAATTAAATTAATTAATAAGCAATGGTTACAAATTGCAGTAATGAATTACGTTTTAAGTTCCACTTTGGGGTATCCGATGCCGATATTCATAGTCCAAAGTGCAACTTACTGCTGAAGCAACTTCTCGGTTATTCCTCAGACGATGACGTTGAAATTTTTAAAGTTCATAATCAAAATTAATCAAAATTGCACACGATGTAAAAGAAAAACATTACTGCTGATTTGGGACAAAATAATACCACAATTTAAAATAACTTGTTAAGTACAACTTAAGACGTAGATGAAGCTGCCTTAAGATAAACTACAACTTATGTTGTACTTGATCAACTATGAAATAATACCTGTTACATAAGTTTTGGGAAAAATATAGAAGGGTATTATATTAAATTTAAGAGAACTTTATTAAGTAAACATAACATAACAATCACCAATAAATCTTAGACTTTAACACCTGGTTGCTATATTGCTGCTAGAGGACCTCCATCTTCAATAAGACGTAATTTTTGTCTTACATGTCGCATCAGGGTTGAGACGCTTTCTAAGTCTACTTCTCTCATTTTTGAAAGAATTCTTTGCCGCAATTGTTGTTCATTTTGGGCTTCCCAACCATTATCATACACCTTTCTTGCCAATAGGACCCAAAAATTTTCAGTTGAGGCACATCTGGAGAGTTATCATTTCTGGGGATACATGGCACATGGTGGGCTTCTAACTGGTTTAGCGTATCTCTGGCATAATGCGATATTGCAAGGTCAGGCCAAAAATGTAATCATCATTAGCATGATGCTGATTAATAAAAATAATCAATTTTGATAGGCAATTTCGGATGTATACTTCAGTATTCACAGCCTCTTACATGGCTTACGTAGGGCTTAGATATGCCCACCTCAGAAATGGTGCACCACACCAAAATTTTGTTAGAAAATTTTTCTTTTGATATTGTAGTGAATTTAGGGTTCGTTTTTGATTCATTTTTAAATAAAATACTCAATGAGTTATTAACAAAACTTAATAGTAACTTATTTAGAACAGACAATCAATAATTTATTTTTACAAGCCGAGCGATTTACACTACGTCGAACTAGCTAAGTCTGCTCCGACACGTCTATTTAAACTGGAAGGTTTTCCGCAAATTTCCTTCGCTAGAATATTCTGTCTGCGGAATCATCGCGAATCGGTCAGACACCAAGGCGCGCGTCAGGTCGGCCGCTGGCCAGGGTGCATGACTCACTCTTACTTCGTCACATTGCCCCCTTTTTAAAAATGTTTCGTCTCGGAACGTTCCTCATGATAGCCTTGAAAGAGAATGTCGAAAACGACATGCTGGCCCATTTCTGCAACTTCTGGTTTGGAAGAAGTAGCAGTCCACAGTTTTCTCATTTCCAACAGCTGCCTGTGGGTGGTGACTGCAGACCAGGACTTCAATCCCCGTTCCGTTGAAGATAACTTCTATCATGCTTCGGATTACCCTCCAATCCAGCCCGTCAAGTCCGCAGCCCAACTTGGGGATGGTTAATTTAGTCCTTTTACTGCCTCTTCAGACTACAAAGAGCTCTCCACATTCTGTGATAGTCAAATTTACCGCTTGATGTCTTCTTAGTGACTAAGTAGTACAGGCGTTGTCTCTGATCTGCTCTCGTGTCGATGATCTGCAGGCTCTTGCCCACCATGGGATGCTGTCTTCGGAGTACCTCGACTTGACCAAATTTCTTCCTGAAGACCTGAGCTATCCCCTTGGACATTCTTAGGTCTTCTGCCACACAGTGGGCCAGACTGTACTTGAAAAAGATCTTGCTGTCTCTCCGTGGTTACTTCAAATCGTGCCTTACTTCCTGTAGCGTGCTGAAACATAAAGGTTTCGAAATCTTACGTCCTTTGTATTGTCGCGAAAGCTATTATATTATTTGTAATTCTTCCTTATTAATTTCTCAGCGACAGTCAATAAGTGGCCGTAAATTTATGAGACATTTAAACTGCTGTAACTCTCTTGTTATTGGTTTTTGCATGAAAGTAAATTAAGAAAAAAGCTTTGTCTTGATCTCCCCTAGCTACCCTTTCGATCTCCTCCATAGGTTATGAGACACCCTGTATTTTTGCTTTTTTTAATGGTGTAGTTTTATCGCGTTTTAGTTTCTTCAGAACAATCTATAGATATTTATATGTATACATAGGCTTTCTTGTAGTATTAAAAAAAGGAGTTCAAATGTGGCCCTTTTTTTAATTATCAAAAGTGTGGGGTAGTAAAAGAATTTCAATTTATTTCAAACGGAAGCGTAGAAATGAAACATTTAATTTGTACGTAATTGTAATTAAAAAGAAAACTCAAGAATGATTCAAAATAAATATATTGGAAGTATTCGAACACGACACAGAAGAAATTTAGAAATTCCGAAAACTAAAAATCCAAAATCGACAACCATAGTATCTACTCTCTTTCGCTCTAAAGAAATCAGTAAATAACAAAGTTTAGAAAATATTGTTGAAACATGATGAAATAATTCGTAAACTGAAGCATCATCTGCTCGTAAAATACTCGTCGGTTATTGTGTCATACTCAGTTTGCAATCAATTAAATTGTTATTGTTTAAAACAAACTTTTTGAAGCATTGACACTTTAAGAAAAAGGAATTTTTCTTCGATCCACCCCTTCCAAATTAAAATTATTTATTGCTTACGTGCATAGATAGATATCATTTGTCAATTAACCTTTAGATACTCATTTGAAAATGATTTTATTTCGTCATTTTGTAAGCAAATTTTAGAAATGTTGAGATCGCTATAAAAAGAAAGAAAATCTCTACTACTAAACGAATTACAAAAATTGCTACAAAACTCCCGTGACGTTTACAGTTTCATATTGAAAATTTTGAGTGTATTTGATAAGTAGTAATGAATTTAACACTCAATATTGATTAGTAGATGAATATGAAAAAGTAAACATCACGGGAGTTTTCTGAACGGATTATACATTGCTATTAAAAAAAAAAAAAACAGTTGCGCAAATATTTTTACAACTAGAAACTAGAAGTGCAATTGTTTCTTTGATTAGAAATTCGGAATCAGTATGAAAATCAAAGAATCAATCTTTGCTAATTTATCCGGACCTCTATCTTTCAAAATAAAAAAAAAAACTAACAATGGTGAACAGTTCAATTTGAATGGCCAAAAACCAAATGAAATAGCAGAATGATATGTACAGTCGTGGCCATTAAAATCGTTATCCCTTACCTTTATTGACCTGCAATGGAAACAACGGCTATCGTACGGCTAAGATCTCCCCACTCTTATTGTCGTTAAGGGTTACATGTCCTTCAAATCATAACGACTAGGTTACGAAAGCACACGAATGACAGCTGTCAACATTTGTTTTCTTAAATGTCATGGTATAATTTAATTATCGTAGTAAATAAGAATTTTTTTTCTGTTTTCTATAATGCGATAAACTCTAACTTTTATTATTTTATTTTGTTTTTTGAACATTAATCAAATAAGCACCGCCTTTTTTAGATTCAGTCTGTATATTATGTTGCAGAACATTAAATACAATTTTTAATTTGTTTTTTCCGTAAACTCATCTGTCACCAGTGATGCAAACTTAAACCTTTTTAATGTTTTTTTTTTCAAATAATCGGGGATTAAAGAAAGGGATTTTCAGATTTTATTTCGCGCTTTATTAATTAATTTATTTGCTATTTATTGCGTTGTTGTAAGACGTTCAACAACGCCATCTGTTGAAACTTCCCGATAGTTTTTTTGTTCTTTTGTTTCTATGTGGGTGAATCATTGACTATTGATGGGTTTTATTGAAAAACTGCCAAATGAGTTTCAAAAACAATCAAATAAAAACAAAAGACAATCGATTTTACAACACAGTGTGATAGATGATTTTTTTAAATAAAAGGAACTGAGAAATCAAAGAAAATGAAGTTAAAAAAAAACATTAATCAAATAAACACCGCCTTTTTTTAGACTCAGTCTGTATATTATTTTGTAGAACATTAAATACAATTTTTAATTTGTTTTTCGTAAACTCATCTGTCACCATTGATGCAAACTTAAACCTTTTCAATGTTTTTTTTGAAATCATCGGGAATTAAAGAAAGGGATTTTCAGATTTTATTTCGCTCTTTATTAATTAATTTATTTGCTATTTGTTGCGTTATAGTAAGATATTCAACAACGCCATCTGTTGAAACTTCACGATAGTTTTTTTTATTCATTTGTTCAATGTGGGTGAATCTTTGGCTATTGATGAGTTTTATTGAAAAACTGCCAAATGAGTTTCAATTGGCAGTCAATTCTTCACGGTTACAAAAATGACTTGCGTTGTTATAAGACATTGAACAGCGCCATCTATTGAAACACATCAAAAATTTAGTGAATTCTGCTTTGTTATGTCTTTTGTTTTTATTTTTTTTAAATACTGTTGTATATTTTTTATGTTGTTCATTTATTTTCTGTTTTGTCACCTGTCCTTCCTTTTTATTTATTAATCTACTGAATTGTGCTGTAAAATTGTCTTTTGTTTTTATTGTTTTTTTTTTTAATTTATTATTTTTCAAAAATTCTTTATTTCATTTTCTTTGATTTCTCAGTTCCTTTTATTAAAAAAAATCATCTATTAAACTGTGTTGTAAAATCGATTGTCTTTTGTTTTTATTTGATTGTTTTTGAATTTTTGTTATGTATTTTGTTTCTCTGTTTTGTTAACATTCTTTTGAAATTGTTTTTTTTTTATAATTAACCGAAATGCGCTGCAAAATCGACCGTCTTTTGTTTGTTTTCTTTGTCTATGTACTTTCAATGAATTTTCTTTTAGGTTTTCTTAAATTTATTCCTAAATCTACCTATCAACAAATTAAGAGATCTCTCTTTGTTGAGAAGGAATTTTTGGCAATTCTTGAGGGATTTCTGCGTTTTACGGTTGCTAATACTGCCTGTCACACAATTCCGGACAACCAACGCCCAAAGTGGCGACTTTTAGTATTTTCTCGACCACAAAAATTCATTAATGTAAATTATCCATAGCGCCTGGGCTAGTTAGTAAAAAATCGATATTCATTTAACAGACGGTGGGAAAAACAGACAAATTTGCAAAATCAGTAGAATATGAGAAAATCGGTAGACCTGGCAACTCTGCAGATATGTTAACTGTCATTCAAATCAAATCTTGGGACTTGGGACCTTAGCTTTTTTTTTGAATTATTGAAAACACCAAAAAATTAGCTAATTTCCATGGCGGAATTTCAATTAACAATTAAAGTTCTTACTAACTGTTGTTATAAGCGCCCTAATTTTAATAAAAATAATGTACTTTAAAAAAAAAGTTATTAGGGGACACCCGGGTTTGAACCGGGGACCTCTCGATCTGCAGTCGAATGCTCTACCACTGAGCTATATCCCCTGATGTTCAGTGTAGTGCAAATAATTTATTTATTTATCTACAGTTGTTAACCTGTAGATATATAGATTTGACAATCTGAGTTAACCTTATTTATATAAAAATGTCATAAAGTATTTATTTTTAAATGAATCGATCAAATCGTTCCACGGCAATTCCGTCAGTGAATAAAGATGAAACATCTGGTTACCTAGATTAACTCGGAAACGAATTAACTCCACTCCAACCAAGTTCTAGTCAAATAAGAGCATGAGTGAACACATATTTAATTTGTTAGTATTAGTATTTTACATGTTATGTTTCGAGATTATATCGACGAATTCGCGTACATCCACCATGTGGAAGCTGAGTCCAGACGAGAGCAAAATCATAGAAGTCAGCCCCTTTCACCAGGTGATGTCGATCCCCAGCAGTGCAAACGGTCCGCAGTTTGTTACGGAAGATGATCCCATTTTTAATATTATTACATCCACAGTGCATTTCGGACAATTTTGGATTAAGCAAAACGTAGAGTACTACTGCACTAATTGCCACAGTATTCAACTGAAAAACACTGCCGAAAAGTAAGCAGAGATTGTTTTGCATGTGATTCAAATATGGTTCTATCTACAAAAAAAAAAAAGCATTTTTGTGTAACCCTCGCAAGACCATTGTTTAATATGTTTCCGTGTTCATGAACTGTGGGGAATAGTTTATTTAAACATTGTTTATAATACGTCAGTACTGTTGGAATAAGGGTGGTCGTAAATAATAATAAGGCGGATTGCGATGAAGTGGCATCAATATCCATCCAGGTCGGTGAAAGGTTTTCGATGATGTAGGTGCCTTCAATGGGATCTTAGGTTGAAGAACTTCCCTACCAAATCATGAGGTATGTGCACGTACTATTTGATCCTCTGCACCCCCTTCATGTGTGCTTGCCAATGGTTGCTTCTAACAGGGACTGGAAAACATAAGTACACAAGAAATTGCAAGCCCGGATTTGTCCACTTAGTCCATGTGAAATGAACTGTTCGAGTGAAGAACCAATTTAGCAGATTTGTTAATCGCTGATTACATGCATGGCTTATGCTCTTGACTCGATGTAAACCTTAGGCCATGGTCAACAATTGGAACAATCAATTATTTGAAGGTGCCATTCCATATGGCACTTCAACATGCATTATTGTTTTAGATGTGGCAAAATAAAATTAAAATATAAAAGTATGATTAATTTAATCTGAGTCTTCACAATTATTTCTACAAATTCTACCTGTAAATTCTACAGTCCAATAATGGACTTGTTTAGCATTATTAAATTCTAATTTCTAATTAAATGATAAATATTACAATAAACACTATCATATTATGCAAGTTGTATTAAAAAAAAATAAAACATGTAATTCAATTTCTTCTGATTTTTTAAGTTTGTTAATAAAGGAATTTAATATTATACTTCCCCCATCAGTCTTTCAAGGGTTAACAACTATTTTCTTAATGAAATTCAAAAGTACGCACAAAATTATATGAAATTAAAAAAAAAAAACAAATTTCTTTCCAGTTTAACTCCAATATCAGAAGTGGAAGACACTTTGGACTGTGGTAAACCCGTAAACTTCACTTACTACGATAATTTGGTTGGCATCTTGAACCGAAACAGGCATCCCAATGTACCGGAACCGCAAGTCGCTCTCATATTTACAAAATCAAAGAAAAGCAATAAACTGACTGAATTTGATATTAACGCCTTAGAGCGACGCTTGAAACGAGCTAAAAAAGAGGTAAACACTTCCTAGAATAACACCCACTGATTTAAAACCCGTGTTATTACAGAAACCCAAATCCATACAATTGTACAATCAAATAGGGAATTTTTGGAGAATCAAGGGGGATGCCCAGAAAGCGATAGAATGTTTTCGTAGGGCGTTAGCCGTTTCTCCTCATAATGCAGAAGTTCTGCTCAACCTCGCGAGGGTTCTCTTCACACTCCAGTACTTAGACGACGCAATTTATTTAACGAGGAGATCGCTTGAAGTACAACCTCCGGATAAAGGAGCCTGGCAGCAGTACTTCACCCTCGGAGAGATATTTAAGGCTTACGGCCACTATCAAGAAGCCTCAATGCACTTGAGGCATACTCTAGAACTTAAGCCGGGTTTTGAACCAGCTCAAATAGCACTGAAAGAAATGGAATCCATTCCATCAGCTACAATTCACATATACACATTAATTATTATCATATGTTTGGTAAGTTTCATAGAAACACAAAATATCTGAGCCATACTAAAAATACAATTTTATTTTTAGGTTCTTGGGGTCCTTCTAGTTATACTCTCATCGGTAGATTCAATAGCTGAAAACGAATATCAAGAGATAAAACCACAAAGGCATTTCAATAAGGCCATGGCCATGAGATCTCTCAGAGGAATTGGACTGACGCAGAAAATCGTTCGATCTAAAAAGTTGACCGCATAAGTTTTATTTCAATCATAATTTATTTTAATGTACCTGTTGGTTGTGCTCATTTTTTTTACTCCTAAGTTTTACTTAACTACAAGTAGGATGAAGTAGATAATTATGTGCCATCATACCTCAACAACAAAGAACATTTAATTATCATGGAAATACTTGATAGTAAGCTATTATTTAATGTTATTTAAAAAAAAATCAAGTCGCATATAAGCATAAAAGAAAATAAAACATCTAAATTAAACCTAAAAGACAATTTTAATCAATTGAGGATTGTTACGAGAGAGTGGCAGCGCTTTGTAGAATCGATGATAGAGGAAGTAGAGATCTCACAACTTCAGAAGAGCCTGTCACGTGATCCGTGTCATTACGCAATAATAAGCTCCGCCCACAGGTTCAACTCGCGTTGCGAGATCTCTACGAATTGAAGGGGGCAGTCACTCTATCTCTTCTAATATAGTTACCAGAGAGTGGATGACATAGTCTGCCCAAGTGAAACAACACAAAACCTTTTTAAAAATATGTATTTTAGATGAAACATGAAGCCTTATATAACTAAGAAAACATTAAGCCGAATATATAAATGTGTATTGAAAAGAAAGTATTCTCATGTTTATTATTTTTTTTTTAATGGATAAAAAATGGATTATGCGGTGTTGTGGATTCCCAACCTGAAGATATCATGTTGTACAAAAAACGAATTTCCTAGTGGCTTAAGAACGAATAACTGGGAAAATGCATGCGGTGGATCTTCGTCGGCCTAAAACAGAAGAAAAATACATAACTAGTAGTAGTGTCCTCGCCTAAAAGAGATCGTCACAACATACCGGTGAAAAGTGAAAAGTGGAAACATGATTTTGTGTTAAAATTCAAAACTTAGCACTGCATCAAAAATTAAGGAAAGTATATTTAATTAATGTGATTAACATAATCTGTAACTGCATTATTCTCTTTATTATTACGATTTGATTATTTTATTCTTAAGTTCTTTTATATTAAATCCTATTAAAGACAAGTTAAGGGAGACTTTTCCTTAGGTCCTTAGTTAGTCATTCTATTTAATATATTTTAAATTGTTTAAAAAAAAATCTGAACAAAGTGAGAGTCCTTGAACCTTCAATGTGTTGTAACTCTAATGTTTTTTGACCTTGAGCTATTTGATCAACTGATAAATAAAAACGACGAACGTCAATCAATTTTTCCCAAAACATTCATACTGTAAATAACTATTAATATAACAAAGACAGTTTCATAATATGCTAATCAATAATTATTTACATTTTTATCTGTGACATTTAAGACTATGTAAATGAATTAGTATTTGACTTTCATAATCAAGCGGTGAGGGAGTTACCGAAACTTAAGGTTAAAGACTGCAAAGGATGTAAAGAAATGGGGGTAGCAAACATGCTTAATTCAACAATTTCAAAGCACATCCATTAACCTTATTTTCTTATACATACTGAATGCGCTAAATTGTGTCATGAAGTACTAGACGGAAAGTATCATGCTGCACGAAAAAACTCCCCTCGATGGGTTTCAGAACAAACGTTTGCACATACGCGTGAGGGATATCTTCGTCAGTCTAACAACAATTAATACTTAAGTCTATGGCTACGTTTCCAAAGCAAATAAGTACGTACCTGCAGTCTACCTAAAACATTTATTAAAACGCCACCATCGAACATTGGTTGGGAATCTACCGCAGTTATTACTCTATTGATTTTCTGAAATGTTAGACTCTGAAAAAACAAAATAAAACTAATTAATCGATTCTTAAAGTAGCTAGCAGAATAGACATTGAAAAGTCAAATACAAACTTGTTTAAGGTACAAAATTCAAAGAGTCATTACATTGTTATTAAGACATAACTGAAAGTATTGGGTAATAAAATAAAAACAAGGGTGAGAAAGATTGTCCAAAATTTAAATCAATTTTCACTAATTTTATGTGTTATTAAAATTATGGCAAATGCAGAAAATTTCAAGCAATTTAAGAACTTGTATGTTGTTTAATCTTGTAATTTTGATTTCCAGTTGGTTGTGTCTTATTTTTTATGAAGAAAAAAAAACAAAACGAAAAGTTTTTAGATTCAAATCATCGACCATTTTTGTTTGTTGCATTTGTTACACGTTTTCTTTAACTCCCGTTTTCTTTTGTAAGTTTGTCTGTCATTTTTGTGCCGAATCCTAAATGGTTAGGTGGAATCTAGCCCTTTATTATACAGTCGCACCTCTTTAACTCGAACCTCCATAACTCGAAATCTTCTGTAAGTCGAAATTTACTAATATCCCTCCCCATTGTGTGTAACTAAAATCTCTTTCTTTAACTCGAAGCAATTTTTCGGTCCCTTGAGATTTGAGTTATGGAGGTTCTACTGTATTTCAAATTTTAATCTATTTTATTATTACGTCCTAGCCACTGATGATTTAATTTTAACTTGATCACGCCATGAGGCGCTAGATGGTTCCAAAGTTTGCTAGAAAATTCTAGAAATAAAGGATCTCTACTACAAAAGCGAATAAGACGTTATTGTTGTGGTTTTATTGTATTAAGCGACCTTGGACGTTAAAGAATCAGGTCAGATCAGGTCGTACTTATTGAAAATTTCGTATCAAAATAATTTTTTTCTTGTTTTTTCAACGCTCAATTCATTTTATTTTATTGCTTTTTACTTTTTAGTGATTATTTAAGCTAAACTTTCAGATTATTTGAAAGCCGATTGACAATCCTGATATGCAATACCGACACTTAAACGTCAGTGTCAAATAAAGACGCCATACTCTTTGATACCCATATACAAATGTAATGTAATTTGCAAATCAGTAGGTATCAAACAAAATGGTAAATGTGATATTTATACTCAAGTATCGCTACTAGATGAATTCTTATACTATGGTTTCCTAGTGATTTTTTTTTTTTCGTTACTTATGACATAGTATAAAATTCTTCACAGTAGCGACATTCGAGTATAACTGTCACATTTGCCATTTTGTTTGATACCTATTGATTTGCAAACTATGTACATTACATTTATTAGCTGTATTCTTTCGATTTGAACGAAGTGAATGCGTGCATCTGAACGAATTGAAAGTGAATACATATTCAGCTCAATTTCAGTATAAACTGAGGTATACTCTTTCGATCTGAACGAAGTGAATGCTTCAATTAAACAAATTGAATATTCAGTTCACTTTCGGTGCAAACTGAGATATATTCTCTCGATCTAGACGAAATGAACGCGTTCAATTGAACAAACTGAAAGTGAATAAATATTCAGTTCACTTTCAGTATGAACTGATTGGCAAAATTATTTGTGCAGTAAATGAATGTAATCACTGATTTCACAAAAATGGGAGAACTTAACACCAGCGAAAAAATAATATCTAATTAAATATTTTATTCTTGCTGGTCGCATTCATTTCGTTCGATCGAAAGAATACACCGATTTACTTTTAGGTATCAAACAATATGGTGGTCGAATTTGACACTGACGTTTAAGTGTCGCTACCGGGTAATTACTTATACAGTGCTTATGGCGTTTCTTGTTTGAGTCAGGCTTGCCAGATTAGGCGAAATTCCGCCATTTGGGCTACATTTTAGACACACTTGGCGCTTAAAAATCTTATTTGGCGACTGGCGGCGCCTAATTTAAGGCGACTTCCTGCACATCAACATTCCATAAAATTCTATCTCTAGGTCTAGTCATCCATGGAAACAAAAGTACACTACCGACCGAAAATTTTAAATCACCTTTCAATTTATTATTTGCATTTCATTAAGTTCATTTTCGAAATTTTTGCAAATATTTTATTTATTTACTTCAGTTTTTGATTTTTGCTTTTTATTTCTTTTCCATAATTTCAATAAAAACAATGACGTACTTGTGTTAGAAGTTCGAAAGACACTAATTATTATTTAATTTTTTATTTGCTTCCGCTTCGTTTCTTTTTTAATTGTTTTTCGTTTTCCTTTCCTACTTACTCATTATTAACTTTCATTTTTCATTTGTTTTATTTTTGTTTCTATGGAAAAAAAAACATTATATTCATTTTCGACATTTTTGCGAATATTTTATTTATTTACTTCAATTTTTGGTTTTTGCTTTTTACTTCTTTTCCATAATTTCAATAAAAATAATGACGTATTTGTATTAGAAATTTGAAAGACACTAATTGTCTCCAATTTTCTTTTTTTTTCTTCCTCTTCGTTTCCGATTTGTTTCTTTTTCAATTGCTTTTCGCTTTCCTTTCCTACTTACTCATTAACTTTCATTTTTCATTTGTTTCATTTTTATTTCTATGGAAAAAAAACATTATATTCATTTTCGACATTTTTGCAAATATTTTATTTATTTACTTCAACTTTTGGTTTTTGCTTTTTACTTCTTACTTTACTTCTTTTTACTTATAATTTCAATAAAAACTTGACGTATTTATGTTAGAAATTTGAAAGACACTAATTATCTCTAATTTTCATTTTTTATTTGCTTCCGCTTCGTATCCGATTTGTTTCTTTTTCAATTGCTTTTCGTTTTCCTTTCCTACTTACTCATTATTAACTTTCATTTTTCATTTTTTATTTTTGTTTCTATTAAAAAAAAACATTATATTCATTTTCGAAATTTTTGCAAATATTTTATTTATTTACTTCAATTTTTGGTTTTTGCTTTTTACTTCTTTTCCATAATTTCAATAAAAACAATGACGTACTTGTGTTAGAAATTTGAAGGACACTAATTGTCTCTAATTTTAATTTTTCCGATTTGTGTCTTTTTCAATTGCTTTTCGTTTTCCTTTCCTACTTACTCATTTTTCATTTGTTTTATTTTTGTTTCCATACAAAAAAAAACAAAATTCCCAAAGAAACTAAGAAAAACAAATGACGATCACAATGAAAACCGTTAACTGGAAAAAATACTTAATAAACTTAATGGTCAAATCACAATTGCAACATCTACGAAAGAAAAAGATATAAAAAAATAATTAAAATAAATTTTGCGTTACACGTTTAATTTCTGAAAAATGGCAAACAATTAAAAACGAAGAAAACTAAGAGCTCGTTTGACGATTGAGAAATCCAGTCGAAATGGAAAAAAAAAATTAAAATTTCTGAAGTAAGATAAACAAATGACGATCGTAAATATTCGCAGAAGAGCAAGGAACGCGGAAAATTTCAGATAACATTGAAATAATAACATAAAAACAAAAAAAAGAAAACATTTTTGGTTATTAGAAAAATGTTATCGGCAAAGAAAAGAAAGAAAACGATAACTTCAAAAGAAAAACAAACGACGATCATCAATTCTACGGAAAAAAAGACAGAAAAACAAATGACGATCGTAATGTTTATAACAGCAAATTTCATTTTTCATTGGTTTTATTTTTTATTTTCAATTTTGTGTGCCCTTTGTTTTCCATTTCAGTATACTATTTCACAATTAAAAAAAAAAAAAAAAAATTGGCGCCTTTTTGGCGACGTTGCCTATAAAAGATCTAGTAACCCTAGTTTGGGTAACTAGCGCCAAAGAAAATATGAAAAACAAATGACGAACATAATTAAAACCGTTAACTGGAAAAAATACTTAATAAACTTAAGGGTAATTCAAATTTGTAAAGAAAAAAAAAGAGAATGGAAAACAAATCACAGTCGCAACATCTGCGAAAGAAAAAAGATGTAAAATATTTAAAATAAATTTTGCGTTACACATTTAATTTCTGAAAAATGGTAAACAATTAAAAACGAAGAAAACTAAGAACTTGTTTGACGATTGAGAAATCCAGTCGAAATGGAAAAAAAAAATAAAAATTTCTGAAGTAAGATAAACAAATGACGATCGTAAATATTGCAGAAGAGCAAGGAACGCGGAAAATTTCAGATAACATTGAAATAATAACGTAAAAACAAAAAAGAAAAACATTTTTGGTTATTAGAAAAACGTTATTGGCAAAGAAAAGAAAGAAAACGTTAACTTCAAAAGAAAAACAAACGACGATCGTAATGTTTATAACAGCGAGTTTCATTTTTCATTTGTTTTATTTTTTATTTTCAATTTTGTTTACCCTTTATTTTCCATTTCATTAGAAAAAAAAAATTGGCACCTTTTTGGCAATGTTACCTATAAAAAATCTGGTAGCCCTATTTTGGGTAACTAGCGCCAAAATTTGTGTTAAACTTTGGATGACCATGTGGGGTCATTTTGTGACCCCATTACTTATGTTATTGTTATATTTTTTAATCTTAGAGCTTTTTCTAGCTAAGCTTCTTGACATTACTCAAAGTATAGTAAATTTATTTTTTAAATCAATGAAATGATTTGAAAAAAAAATGTTTTTTAGTTATAACCCTGTATACCAAGCCAGAGAAGTTTGGGAAAAGCTATGCTAAGGTCTTAATATTTTTTCCGATGCATTAAGCATTATATGATACACTAGTGCAACCAACTGTTCCGATTCCAAATACAAAAACCAATAGTTCTAAGAAGAGTAAAATAATACCATGAGGAGGTTAATAACCATTCACATGAACCTGTCAAATTGGAATTGAATTCACCAGGTACACAGAAAGACTACTTACATTCAGTTTCTCCATTATTTTCACAGAACCTTGCAACTGGGTCCCTTCAAAGGTCATAAACGAAGTCTCGATCTAAAAAGACCTGCTTACTAATAAATAATTAAAACGAGTTAAGCATTACTCACATTATACATGTTAACCAAATTAGTCCGCTGCGTCGGATCATCGAACAAGGCATAATATTGTTGGACGAATCCTTTTCCGATCGCTTCGTATTGTGGATTCAATGCCATTTTACATGAAATTGATATGGTCTTATTACACAAAACCGCTGAAGAGCAGCTCGGTGAAATAACCCCTATGACACACAACTACGCTGTCTGATGTCTGATGTCAAGCCGCCAAGCTGCCAACATCAAGAAATGAAAATAACGATAACTGTGAAGCAAGTATTCATTTGTGTGAACGCAAAACACTCTTGCTTTATTTAATCTCCACGTATTTTCTTTTTTACAACTCTGAGAAGTGTTTGGTAATTCAAAATATTCATTGCATAAAAATAATTCATAAGGCTACCTTCACACTGACGAAGCATTTTTGACTAATTTTGTCAGAGAGCGTTTTTTCAATGTTTTAAATAGGACCAGGCACACACTGATACTTCAAAACAAATAACATGCTGAAAAAGTTGCAGTCCAAACGTTTTTATTCAAAATATTTTACAATACAACGGACAAAACGTTGCTTCATTAGTGTGAGCGCAGTCTAAGTTGTCTGCAGTGCTGCCAATCAACGGGTAATTACCCAAAATTTTCGTGAGTATTAAATATTTCGAGAAAAAGCGGATATTACGAAATTGAAGCTTCTCTTTTGTATATTTTTCTTTTTATGAAATAATTCATAAAGGTTTTAATTTCGCAACTACTGCCATCTGTTCTCGATTGATGTATATCATTTCGTTTCTCAACGTCCAACGAGTAAAAAATAAACAGGAGAGAAACAAAACATATTAACAGTAGTCTCTTGTTGAAAGTGGTAACTAAATATGGCCGCTGTATGCCATAAGCGCACACAAACGTTTTATAAAATCCTGGAATGACTACAAACCACACAGTTTACCATTGTTTATAATACACTTACTTCGCTAAATTTAACTACATAAGAGTCTAAAATGGTCAATTGTATTCTAGACACTAGAGTTCTCCCACACTGTCGCGACACCGCGCGATTAGTTTCTGACCTGCAATTATGTGTGAATTGTAAAATCGCAGCAATATCGCTGCCTCTTAAGCTACCACATACTAGATGGCCAGTGCGGATAATAGCGTGTCATCGCAAACTTGCAAAATTTGACTGCAAGTCGGCTAGATTGCAATGGGGCCTCCGGACATCCTCTGTATTGGGGCCTCATCAGCAGAAGAGTAGCTTGAGAATTCCATTGCAATCCCGACAACCAACGAGACTTACGCAAAGATAGCGCGTAAATGCTGCGCGACTAATTTCTCACCTGCAACTGCGTGTGAATAGCAAAATCGGAACAATATCGCTGCATCTTGAGCTACCATACACGAGATAGCCAGTGCGAACAATGAAAGTGTCATCGCAAACTTGCAACATTCTAGCTGCAAGTTCTATCATAAAAGTACTACTTGGAAGGAACTTACTTGCATTACGCTTGCTACGCCACTGATCATCGAGAAATTCCAAAATTAATCTAAAAGTCGTTCACTTTATAACTGAAGTCTATAACAATCTCTTAATATATCGTTTGTGTATACTACTTAGCATAGTTGCTAAACAAAAATATAGATCCGTTCTGCATTCAGATACAAGCACAAAATCCGGGAATTATTCTACGACAACGCATATCAACAAACCGCCATTTTGCTGATATTGACCTACCGTAAAGTGGTAACTTCCTTCTAATGTAATTGTGTCCTCCTACTGCCGTAGACTCCCTCCTGTTAATTCTTAACTCGTTGTTAAAACAACAGGTTTACACTTTTGTAATAATATTTTTTTATTTTCAATAAAAACAATGACTTACATCGGTCGCTTGTTTCGCTTTTCATTTGTTTTTTGCTTCTTCTTTGTTTACGATTTGCTTTTTTTGTCAATTGCTTTTCGTTTTGCTTTCGTACACATTATTTAAGTTCATTTTCCTTTTATTTTATTTTCTATCTCAAATTTTGTTTTTTGTTTGTACTTTTTTCAATTTTTCCTTTCCAATGAGTCTTTTGATTTTTTCGTTTCAATTTTTTCTTGTCCCTCTTTTCAATCCATGTTTGCTTCTTGTTTTTCTTTCGTTTTTTCTTCTTTCTAATTCTTCCTTTATTTTTAGTCTTTCATTTCCCTTCGGGCATTCATTTCATGTTTTTCTTTTTGCTTTTTATTTTCGTTTTTGACTTCTTTTCTTCAATTTTGTTTTTCCTTAAAATTAGCTTTTTGGTAATAATATTTATTTTCAATAAAAAATAATGACATACATCAGTATTAGAAATTGAAAGTCACTGATATCTCTTTCAGTTACTTTTCGTTTTTCTTTTCTTCTCATTTTCATTTTTTTTCATTTCTTTTCTTCTCATTTTTTACTTTCATTTCTCATTTGCTTTATTTTTTATAAGAAATTTTCTTCTCTTTTGTTTTTCACTTTCATTTAATTTTTTATTTTAGTTTTTCTTTTGTATTTTTTCTTCAAATTATTACTTTTCGATGAGTTTTTCAAATAAGTAGCCTTTCTTTTGGTCTTTTAACTTTATTTTCTCTTCTTTTTCACTTGTCCTATGTTTTCATTTAATATTTGCTTTTTGTTTTTCATTTCTTTCTTTCTTTCTTTCTAATTTTTCCTTTATTTTTAATTTTTTGTTTTCCCTAGGTCTTTCATTTGATCTTATTTTCACTTTCATTTTTTCCTTGTTGTTCACGTGTCTTGCTTTCTCTTTTAGGTTTTGCTTTCTTTTCTTCAATTTTCTTGTTTCCTTTCAATTTGCTTTCATTTTCATTTTTTATTTGCCTTTTGCTTTTCATTTCGTTTTTTTTTATTTTTGGTTTTAATTTGCTTTTCTTCCCTAATTTTTGTGTCTGTCTTAAATTACATAGGAAAATTACTTTTTTTATTTTTGAAAACTATAACTTCAAGAATTTAAAATGTTTCTTATTTCTATTTTATTTGATTAGTATGAACTTCGTTGGCCGAAGGACTTTTCCAACACAACATATATCCGGTTGCAGTGTTCCAAATAGTCGAATAAGAAAATGCTGTTAATTGTATTACCAACACAAACAGTTCTTCTTGACCACTTTGTATAAAAAATACATAACACGTACAAATCACTTTTTATTACACATATTTATGTCGATCAATCGTTTGGTAAATTTAGGAACTTGCAGCTGGTCGCCACATAATAAAAAAAACGAACAGTACATGTTTTGAAATAAGAAAATATTTTTGTTTTTTATTTTTAAGTAAAACAACTATATATTTTAGTTTTAATATCAATCTAATGAATTAATTTGGAATAGATTATACAATTTACTTCACATTTATCATTAGAAGAAAATTGGCGCCTTTTGGTGACATTTTGTGAACATCTTGGCGACTTTGCCTATTATAGAATTTGGCCACCCTGGATCAGTGACTTCGTATTTCATCCTAACCTAACTTTATTAGCCAACTGAGGCCCGGTTTTTCCATCACAGTTTAAACCCAAACTCAAGTTTAAACTGCAGTTTATGTTTGCTTTGAGTTTTTCAATGTCTGATTAACACATAAACTAAAGTTTAAGTTTAAACGGTAGGACATCCACAGTTTAAGCGATAGTTGCAAATAAACTAACCTAAAAAAACGTGCAGAATTACAGATTTTTAAATTAAATTGTATAAACAGAGTATGCCCTAATGGCAGACATTATAGAATTACTTAGCGATGACGAAGACTTCTTAAAACATATATACCGACCGAGAACGTAAAATTAGGAGCCCGTTTGTTCTGTGCGGATGAATCTTAGCCAAAGCAAAACTATTTAATGTTATAATTATTATTTAAGTAATATAAACATATAAAAACTGCCTTTACCTGCTTTATAAAGTTTTCGTTACTTGATGCCATAATACAAACAAGTGACTTTGCACTTTATGAAACATATATACAAAAATCTCCCGCTTCCATAGATGCCACATATACAACCCTTATGACATTTTACTTCAGAAATATTTTTCTTTCGACTCTATTAATTATTCGTATTCGTTATATCGATAATATTTACACGAAAATTAAGATAATTTCTTTCAAAAGTAGAGTTTATTTTATTAGAAGAATCCGACAACACTGACAATCACATGGTGAATCCCACAATCGTGATAGTATTACTGCCAACCCTAAGAAAAAATTGACTTTGTACGGTTTAGTTAAACTGAACTAAAACTTCAATTGAAAAACACACAAATTTAAACTGCAGTTTAAACTTCAGTTTTTCGTTTAACTAAACTGTGGTTTAAACTAATATTGAAAAACTGGGCCTGAGTGTAGTAAATAACTTAGTATAACCAATAAATTACTTGCACTATTATTTTTTAATTCTTCAATGCCCTTGCAGAATTAAAAAAGAAAACTAAATAAATTGAATTGAATTCTGAATGTGATCCAACAAATTTCGTTGCTGTTTGTAATTGACGATTGGCAGTACTGAGCTATTACTTCATGTTATATTGACATGATGTGAACATAACCTTAAAATTGTAGGTAACTAGCACGTGTAAATTGTAAAAATGGGAAAGAAAACGAAAATTGGAAAACAGCGTAAAGACAAATACTATCAGTTAGCTAAAGAAACTGGCTTTAGATCTCGCGCTGCGTTTAAGTTAATTCAATTAAACCGAAAGTTCGAGTTCTTACAGAAGTCAAGGGTATGCATCGATTTGTGTGCAGCCCCAGGGGGATGGATGCAGGTGGCCCAACAGAATATGCCAGTATCAAGCGTAATAATAGGCGTAGATCTTTACCCCATAAAACCGATATCCGGTTGCATCAGTTTAACGGAAGATATTACAACCGACAAGTGTAGGGTTGCATTAACGAAGGAATTGCAAACTTGGAAGGCGGATGTTGTATTAAACGATGGGGCCCCAAACGTAGGAAAGAACTGGCTCCACGATGCCTATCAGCAAGCGTGTCTGACGTTAAGTGCGTTGAAATTAGCCACGCAGTTTCTAAGGAAGGGCGGTTGGTTTGTTACTAAAGTGTTCCGCTCGAAAGACTACCACCCGTTAGTGTGGGTTTTAAAGCAGCTGTTCAAGAAAGTACACGCTACTAAACCACAAGCATCTCGTACTGAATCGGCTGAGATATTTATCGTGTGCCAGTATTATATTGCGCCAGATAAAATAGATTCAAAGTTCCTGGATTCGAAGTACGTTTTCCAAGAGTTAGACGTTGAACCTGAAAATAAACTGAACGTGTTTCATCCTGATAAGAAAAAAGCACGAGCAGAAGGATATCCTGAAAACGATAGAACTTTGTATACAAAGGTTTCAGTTTCAGAATTCATTAGACACCACAACGGTATTGATATTTTACAATCTGCATCGGAAGTAAGTTGTAGTTTATTAATCCTTCTTTATTTACTAGTCCAGACATCACCTATGATAAGAGACTCAAAAATCATTTAAAAAAGAGTGTAATTAGGTAGTTATTTAAATTAATATTATTCCAGATTGTTTTTGATAATGAAGACTTCTTGGACCATAAAGCGACAACTAATGAAGTAAGGGAATGTTGTAAGGACATAAAGGTTTTGGGACGCAAAGACTTGCGTCTATTGTTGAACTGGTGGAAGACACTTCACGATGAACTTATAAAGAAGCAATCAAGCACTGAATTGATTCCAGATGACGCAAAAAATGACTTGGAAGTTAAAGAGGAAGAGATCAACGAAGAAGACGAAATCGATCAACAGATTGTAGAACTGCAAGTAAGTACCTCATTTGTTTCTAACCAGGTCTATGACTTTTCTATTTCTACCAGCAAGAAGAACAAAGAGAGGAAAAACGAAAGAAAAAGAAAGTCCAGAAAGAGAGGCGAAAGCTCAACGAACGTCTTAATTTAAAAATGGTTTTAAAAGGTGATGGTGGACCTACCATGGAAGCTGAAGATCTTTTCAGTTTAAAGCTGATTGAGACTCATCAGCAAATGCAGCAAGTCGTGAATCAATCACCTGAAGTGGTCGCTGAGTCTGATGAAGAAGAGGCTGCCCCAAAAAAGAAATACGAGAGGTATGTCAAAGGTGAAAGTCACCTGGATAGTTCGGGATTATATTACAAGGATTCAGATTCTGAAGTCGAAGGTGAATCAAATGATAGTGAGGAGGAAATTGTGGAGGGTTTAGGTAAAGCAATACATTGTTGTTTACTTCACATTGTTAATTAATCTAACACTCCGATAGGTTTGGACGATTCTGAAGAAACGGAAGTTAAAATGAAATCATCAAAGAAAGTAAAAAAGAATTCTGACAATAAAGATCATCCTATAATAACAGATTTAGACTACCGAGATGCAAAGCAGAAAAGAGCTCACAAAAGTGAGTTATTTTTCGAGAGGGACATATTCAAGAACCTGATCGATGAAAAAGATGAAGATTTGGACCTAGATAAAATGATTGATGACTACAAAAAAAAAGGTGTGACCATTAAAGACAGCAAAGATGAAAACGTTGACTCTGAACAAGAAGAAGAAGAAGAAGAGTCAGACGATTCAGAAAGTGGTGACAGTGACTACAACGTTGAAAAGGAATTATTTACTACAAAAAAGGATTCGCAGAAGAAAGGTTTTGAAGTTGTAAAAGACAATGGTAATTTTATTATAAGAAATATCGAAATACAAACTAATAAACTTAATAAGTTGTAGCTAGTGGAGGTAAAAAGAGGAAACTTACTGTGGAAGAATTAGCTTTGGGTACTTTAATGATTAATAGTAAAAAATCAAAACGTGACCTTATAGATGGTGCTTGGAATAGATATGCTTTTAATGATGAAAATTTGCCAGACTGGTTTAAACTTGATGAAGAGAAATATATGAAAAAGGAAGCACCTGTGCCCAAGGTAAGCAAAATGAAACAATTTAAATACAAAATAAAAAAGCGCAAGTTTTATTAATTCTGAGTATGGACTATTCTTGAATAAATTAAAAATTAAATTTCAAATTGAAAGTCAGTGTTTTTTTTAAGATAAATTTTAATAAGGACAGTAAAAAAATTTCTTTTATTGCATTAGGAATTGGTCGATGATTACCAGAAGAAACTACAAGAAATAAACGTTCGACCAATCAAGAAAATCATTGAAGCTAAAGCAAGGAAGAAGAAGCGAGCAGTTAAAAAATTGGAGAAGGCAAAGAAGAAGGTGGAAGCTTTAATGGAGAACATTGATGTCTCTGATAAAGAAAAAGCCAAGCAAATAAAACAGTAAATATTAATTTAATAATTTCATGAACAGTAAAGTTTACATAGGTTTTTCGAAAAACATTTCAGGTTGTACAAAAAGGCAAAGCTTGAACCGAAGAAGGAATTAACTTACGTTGTTGCTAAGAAACACATGGCCGGAAAGAAAGTTCCCAGACCAACTGGGGTTAAGGGGCGTTACAAGGTTGTAGATCCTAGAATGAAAAAGGATCTCAGAGCGCAGAAGCGGAAAGAAAAGAGAGCCGGAAAGAAACCAGCAGGTAAATCTATGAAGGGCAACAGATCCATGGGTAAGAGCAAGCCGATGAGGAGCAAGATGGGTGAAAAGAAGAAAGGAAAAAGTAGATGAACTCTAAAATGTTGACTATGAATGTGTAAATAAACTGCTGTGATGGTATGTAAAGAGTGTTACAATCTAATAACAATTTTTTGTACTATGATGTACTTTTCTGTAATGTTTGCTTTGTTTGAGGCAGTAAATTTAATAAATTAAAAAATAATTAGTAGCATTTTATTCAAGAACAAACTACCATATTAATGGGAACAAACATACAGGTCAGTTCTTCCATACCATTGTAGTTTTTCTTGATATCTGGTGCAAGTTCTCTTCCATTATTGTTTTCAAATAGTTTTAATGTGACTTCATTACCTAGAAGTAGATGTGATTAATCATACTGCTGCTTTAATCATGTTACAAAGTACAATTTTTTCTGTACGCTGGTGTTATAAATCTCATCGCGGTCAACAAAAATGTAGCATTTCCAAAAATATATTACCAGACTTCTGACGTTTCAGAGCGTTGCCATGGTTACGCACTTTTCATTGGTCCTCGTATTGCGTAACCATGGCAACACTCCGAAATGTCCGAAGTCTGTACATTACTATTATTGCTAGTACAGTAAATCTTCGGTAATCCCAATCAGATAAAACCTAGGCGATCCGAAATAGTGAAAAATCCGGTTTATTGGAACCTCTTTAAGATTTGTAGATGATACGAAGAAAAATATTGTAACAATTTGAAACCCCAGCAGGAATCCCTCTAATTAATGTTCTTTAAAGTGTTAGAAATGTCGATGTCTCGAGAGACAAGTCTTGGACCAAGAGGTTGTTGTGGTAATGAAGTTTATTCAGACGATTAACGTCTTCAGGGATCTCTACAGCGCCACGTTGTTGCTTTTTAATGATCAGGGGATTCCCTGCTTTATACGCGGTTACAGCGAGAAGTACGTAAAGAACCGTGAAATGCACGATCCGGATTACGGATTTCACTGGTCCGGATAAAGAGATTTCCTTGTCCGGATTACTGGGAAATCCAGATTATTGGGATTCCTTTACTGTATTAGAATATTTTATTTGGTTGGTTTAGTGAAAATTATTTTTTAGACACATTTCAAAAAATTCTGTTTACATGCATTTTAAAGTTTTCTAAAGTTTTTCTCTTAATCATTCACTTAATGTCCGTTGCGACTGCGACCCATTTACTAAACGTTTTCTTCCTTCAACATTTGCCTTCCAGACTGTGGAAACACAAAAAATCCAGTTCGAAGAAGTTGGTTAAAATTAATTAATTTATAATATAGTTAATTGCACCGTGGTGGTTCGTCGCAAATCGAAGTTGTAATGAAACGTAGAAACTTTTATTGACGTTTAACATAATAATCTAATGTTACATCAACCACGATTTATTGCTGCATCAGTTGTTGCATGCGCAACGTTTATCGATCGGTGAAACGGTGTGGATCGGTTATCTTATTGCTACATCATGCGGAATGCTTATGGACGATAAAACGGCGTAAATCACTTAGCTTGATGCTGAAGGGGTTGCCTCCTCGGTAGCTGATTAGAACGGGGCCTTCTATCTTATGCAGCCGATAACTGGCGTGGTACAGAATGGTAGCGGCACTTCACAAAGATACAGCAGCACGCAGGAGCAGTCCTTGAAAACCTTCCGAAGCCGTCGTTGGGCCTTCCGAGTGGAAGTCTTGGGGGTTCGACATGGTCCCTGATCATTGTCCGTGGCGGAGCGATTGAAGAGTCGGCCAGCAGTGGTGTTAGGAGTCTATAAGCGCCACGAGGGCTAGCTTAGTTTGTGTATGAGCGCCTCGAATGGGCTAGCTCGCGTTACGTGTATAAGCGCTTCAAGAGTTAGTTTATGTTTGTGTATGAGCGCCTCGTAGGGACTAGCTCGCGTTACATGTCTTGGGGGTTCGATTTGGTCCCTGATCATTGTCCGTGGCGGAGCGATTGAAGAGTCGGCCAACAGTGGTGTTAGCAATCTATAAGCGCCACGAGGACTGGCTTTCGTTTGTGTATGAGCGCTTCAAGAGTTAGTTTACGTTTGCGAATGAGCGCCTCGAAAGAGCTAGCTCGCATTTTGTGTGTATGTCAGCGTAGACTTGCTTGAAGTCAGGAAGCGACTTATTTTTGACTTCTTATATTCACTTTCCCTCACCATCACCCTTCGTGGGGGATTCCTTATTTGCTGTTAGGTAATTGCTTCGAATATCATAATGCATATCACGGCCAATCCGTGGGTCGCGTCACCTGACCTCATTGGCGGGCCAATCAGTGACTTAGCGTTGTAGCTTATTTCATTGGCCAACCAACCAACAGTTTGGCGCCTTCTTATTTTACTGGCTGTAGTTTGTGAAGTATTTTTTTTGAGCGCCGGCTACTGTGTGTTGACGACAACTTCATAGTTCAAGTGAACCTCTAGACAGAATCGAATCTAGGTTTATCCACATCAACCAACTCTGCTATGTCGGACATGCAGCAACTTGCTTAATTAATTAAATCAATGGAAGGCAGTTGCATAACGCCCGGGTCCTTCAAGGCCCCCAATGTTCGAGCACAACACGTATCATCAGTAAGTTTTCCTTTCCCGTGTCAATTTTTTAAATAAATTGTTAGGGGAAAGGAAGTGCCGCAAAGTGGGGGCTCCACAATTCTAGTTGCATTCCAACCCGTTGTGCAGATGCGACGTTTTGTAAATAAAGCAGTAAAACTGCAATAAAATTTTACAGTTATTACTCTCGTCCGGCGCAACCTGACATTGACCAACTACGTGACGTAATTATCAGCTGGTTTCGAAGAATAAGATATTTTTTTACGCAAATTAGCGTTCGCTGAGAGACTAAGCGCCAAGACTCGTTTAAATTAGCTAAAAGTAGTGTGATCCCATTAAGCTTTATATTTGCTATTTTATTAGTAAACTTAAGTTTATTAGCGGAATTATTGTAGTATCTTTCAAGGTTATCGGTCAGAAGCACACTGAATTGCGCGCATACTGTTTCCATTACCTACAAGTCAGGTTTTTAGATGCCTCTGATCGACTCGATGGCAAGCATTTCACTCATCGATAACTTTGAAAGATATAAAATTCCCGCTCAGTATTTATACTCGTTTTTCCTTGCGTAAGCTACGCTTCGTTTTTTTTTTGTGAATAGTCGGCTTGTGACGTTTTTTCGTTGCGTTTTGTTTCATCCAAAACAGACAGGCGTTCTCTTTTTGCAAAAAAAAACGCTGCGTAGTTAACTTTTAGTTAAGAATATATTAGCTCGATTGTTAGCATTTATGGGATTATATTACAAATGAACGCCTTTGACAAATATTTGACGGAAATTTAGTAATTTCACGGTCGGAAAGAGGCGGAACATTTCAACGCCTACCCCCGGTAGAAGATGAGACAGGTATTCCCACGAACCCGGGCCATTCGCTGAGATCGGGAGATTCGAGTGCGCGCAATGCGAGAAAGAGAACGGTATAAAGGAAAGAAACTCAGAGGATCGTTTGCGGGCATGTAGATCAGAAGCGCGTCAACAAAACGCATTAATTGAAATGATCATATCGATCAATGATCAAGAGCATACCGGCCTAAGTTGTTACGTTACTCACTCGCATACTGACTCCTTGCGTTCGTGTTGCCAGTAGCAAAGTGTTCTCAGATATTTTGCGCTGTGGCCTATTCTATACAGGGTGTTGCACCAAATTTCGGTGAAACGTTTCTGACCTTATTTGGAACAAAATATTTTAATACAATTTTGCAATCGGATCAACTTGAAATTTGCATTAATTTGAGTCGAAGTTTCTAGAAATACTGTAGCGATTTAAATTTCTGTGTCCGTGAAACAAAACGAGCGATTTAAATTTATTTATGAATGGCACACGGCTGCAAGAAGGCAATAAATCTATCGTAAACGAAAGAGTTTATGAGAGGCTTTTAATTCTGCCCTTGACCGCAAGATGTGTTAAAGATGAAAACTTTGAAAGAATGTGCATTTATTAGCGTGCGTTTTCGTCGCATTGACATTTATGCAAAACCTACTTACATCAAATTCGCTGAATCTTAATAATATACGATAATTAACGGGTTTTGATTTATTCCTGTAACCAACGTGGACATCATATGATGTTCACAACTAAGTAATTGAGCAGTTGATTAAAATCGATACTATTAATAAATTGGGACAATTAGTAACTAGAATTAGTGCTTCCGCCGGTCTGCCAAATTATTATCAGACTGAACTTGGTCGCATGAAGTAGACACAAATTCGAAAGCAGGCAAATTACGAAAACGGCTTCGCTCCTTACTACAACGTTAATAAGAACGGACTAAATGTATTTCATCATATCATCTGAAGCGCGACATTTTATGGGGCAATAACGCAATAAACCGATTTTTTGAACGAGGGTTAAGACACAGTGCCGTAACTACCGGTGTTTGCAGGGGTTCCGTGGAACACGGGCCCGGCAATGGGAGGGGCCCGCAGACGCCGGTGATGATTCCACGTATATATAATTCATCTTCTATATACTCGATCAGAAAGCCGTTTTGTTTTCTAACCCACAATTTTATTTTATTTTTTCATTTTTTGCTTTAATGAAAGTTAAGTTTATATAAATATAATATAAACAAAGAGGGGCCCCACAAAAAAAGTTGAACACGGGCCCGGACATGTCTAGTTACGTCACTGTTAAGGCAGGTTAAGAATTCTGTTCGTCCTCATCTATTGTACGTTTTAAAAAAATACGATTCTTCTTTCCCTTCGTTTTTCTCGAAATTTATTCGATTAAAAAAAAAATCATGGAAAACTTTTATTTCTTTTCACGATATCTGCCGTCATAACGAGTTTAGTGCATAATTCATATATTTTTGCGTTTTCGCTAGGAAATAATGTTCGTATTCAAGTGATTCCAGAATCTGCTTGTATTTCAGAAATGCTCTTTCTGGTATTTTCAATAAATAACTTAAGTTCGGTAATATCCTGTGTGTTAGAGTGATGGTAGATAATAAATTTATAATCAGGGGTCGGAATATTCCAGACGGGCATGGGCGTCCTATGATTTATGAATTTTGTAACTGGTATACAGTGTGTTTCCAAAATAAGTGCAGAAATTTAAACCTGTAATACATCACCATAAATAGGAACTTACATGTCCTTAACAAAAGTTTTACACATTCCGAGAAAATCGCAGTTGAAAATCGGGCAAGAATTAATCCTACGTCTATTTCTTTGAGGTAGGTCAAGAATAGGAATTTTTGTAGCGACAAGAAACACAAGTGCAATCGAGCAGTGACCTTTGCTTGAAGTCGGGAGGCCAATAAAAGCATTTTTTTTGCTTCACGTCGCGTCGCAATAAGTCGTATCACATCTGAGCGGAAGAATTTGAATGACACATTTATTGCTCCGTATCCTTTAGGATCAACAGTTTAGTTTGTGAAAAGTGGTTGAACGAGTTAAAGCTAAAATGCCGCAATTCACGAACGACGTGAGAACAGATATGCTACTGATCTACGGCGAAGCTCGAGGAAATGCTGAAGAAACACGACGGCTTTAAATTTTAAAACCGAGAACTTCCCACTGCAAGAACATTTACAGCTAATGTGCAGCATTAACGCGATTACGGAACGTTTCGACCGCAAGGTGTAAACCGAGAACGTAACCGTGATGCAGCTATTCTGGAACTGGAACCAGAAATTTTGGACGTTGTTGCGGAAAATCCGGGAATAAGTATACGTCGCTTGGCAGCCAGAATGGGGTGCTTCAGTTAAGGTTGTCTAGAGGTCGTTACGTGAACAGGGTGTGCATCCCTACCATGTTCAACGCGTACAAAAATTACACCTGGGAGATTCCGAACGTCGGCGTACCTTTTGCTGGAACAACATGTAGAACATCCAATTTTTTTTCAAAATCTGATGACCACAGATGAGGCCACTTTTACACGTGACGGCATTTTTAACACGCACAATACACATGTAGGGTCAGATGAAAATCCTCATGCTGTACATGAAGCTCATTCACAGCAGCGTTTCAGCGTCAATTTGTGGGCAGGAATTTTGGGTGATCAACTTGTAGGGCCTTTTATATTACCACCTCGTTTAACAGGTGCTGCCTACTTACATTTTTTACGGAACACCGTTGAAGATTTTTTTAGATGTGTTACGAACCGCCTGGTTTTTGCACCACACAATATTGTTCCTGTTAGAACCTGGCTTGATGCACTTCTTCCAGAAAAATGGATTGGTCGAAACGGACCCATGTGGTGGCCTGCCCGATCTCCTGATCTAAATCCCTGTGATTTCTTTTTGTGAGGTCACCTGAAGCAAATAGTGTATGCCGCCCCTACAAACACATTAAATGAGTTGACAGTGAGTATTCATGACGCCGCCGACAGTATTCGCGCTAATCCTGACATGCCAATACGAAAACAAGAATCGTTTCTTCGCCGAGCTCGCTTGTGTGTCGCTAATGCTGGACGCCATTTCGAACAATTGTTATAAACATTTCTAAATGCCGATAGTGAACGTTTGTTTGAATGTGATCCTCCACACAGATGATATTTGGTGAGTGTGCTTAGCGCATTAGTCATTCCCTCGATGTTTACTGCCTATGATCAGTGAAACAGGTTCCGTAAGTTTGTTTGTTATTTCATGAGCGCCGAATAAGGGATGGATAAAGGAAATTTCTTTTTGTTATACGAATTTTGTTAAATATTTTTTCGTGTTTGTGGTGTCAGAATACTGTGGTTAAAATTTCTGCACTTATTTTGGAAACAGCCTGTATAGCGATATTATTTTCTATTTAACGCAAACACAGTATTAATAATACTGCTTTTCCATAATAACTCTTTTATTATAAATTTGAATAAAAAGGATGCGATAATAATCGATGAAAGAATATCCGGAATTTCCCTAGGTCTGATTATAATGTATTGTAAATGAAGGTAATCTACAAACATTGAAAATAAAGTTAATATAAAAAGAAGTGTAAGCCTCCTTAAAAGTTGTAACAAAATCCACACCAAATATTAAGTTCTGAATTTCATTAAAATTTTGGCTCGTTCTAAAATAGTTCGTGACACATACCAGAACAAATACAATTACAAGCCATGTGTGGGAATATATTAATACTATTAACTGTAACCTTGCCAATAAAAAAAGTGTAATCATAATTGAATTGTCATTGCCAAGAAGATCCTTTTATGTAATAAACACATATATTGAATTAAACGAGTATTATTAACTAATTATTTATTATCAGTTTGACCGTGAATATTATTGTCAAGTTTTGCGTATTGCCCTTGAACCTCACAGTATTTCAAGCAAACGCCATCACGATATCTGGCCTGAGTAAAAATCGACCGATAAAGCTCATGTTTTTAATAATCGCTGCTGTGTGTGTGTATTTTAATAATAACTTATATAAACGCTTTTATTATCGAACGTCGCATACTTTTATTTTTAGCTTGTTTTCGAACGTCTTTTCTGATATTCATGTGTGCACAGAGGAGAAGTGACCGTGAACCTATAATAGTTTTGCGCGACAACAAGTTCATAAAAAATGTCGAAAACAGCTCGGGGTACGTGGATACAGGTGAGAGAGGGAGGCACCCACATTCAGCCTCGACGCGACCGTCCGGCCTCAGTGACCTTGCTAAACTTGACCTTGTTTTATTTCAGTAGCGCACCTCGGACCGATCGGGAGTACTTCGTCGAACGCGATTCATTCCACCACGGTATATCGGCGCAATATTTACTACGTAGCATTTCAAATGCAAATATTTCATTGGCCAATTTTCTGACTTGTCACCGTGACACTAGAGAAATTTCAATTAACCAATTGTAAAGGTCATTTTTAATGGGTTTTAGAAAACAAACAAATTACAAAGTATGTCTCAAAATATACAAACCAACAAACCTGCACATGTTTTTATTAATTACTATTAACTAGATTCTTCGATGGTCAATGTCAATGTACATATTGGAGGGTTAGGGTCACGGTATTAAACGTAACCGTTTCTATTACATCCTCCACTCAGCGTCTTCTCATCAATAACCTTGCAATAATGGACGTTAGCAGATTTTAAACGGCCAGTAATGATGAGATTCTAAATAGAAACTTTTTTGCTAATTCGTTTCGCAAAATCTTCATATTTCTTTATTTCCTGATTATGATTATGATTACGACTGTAGTTGTTATTTAAACGCTGACGAGATAGCAACGAATGGGGGGCTTATCAAACGTGCCAGTGGTTGTTAATGCAACTGGTCAGTGGCCATCGTAGAACCACTATAACCTCACCTTTTCTTTTATGCTTTTCATTGAATCTTTGCTGTATTCTTCCGACATTGTTAATTTTTTAATACACTGAAAATAATATTAATTAATTTAATACGTCATGTTTATTATGTAATTGTAATTTTCCTTTTAAACATGGATAATAACTACCGTCTTTTATTAATTTCAGAGTATATAGGTATAAACACAAAAAAATGAGCGTTTGTCGGGTCAAAAATGGCTTATATAGTTTTGGGCATAGTAGATGTCACAGACTTTTTGTTTTATAGAGGCTTGGAGATTCTTCAGAAGACATCATCAACAGAAGCCAGTATCAGATGTGTTGGATTTGCCCCGTCTATTTCTTAGGTCCTTGACAAGAGGGCCTACCAACTAAACTTCTTATCTTCTTTTGCAGCTACTGATTTCTGGTATTTGGCGTGAAGCATTCCGTCAGACACTTCGTACTGTCAGGTGTTAATCGTTTCAGTCCCACATCTGTATTTCTCATTCTTCCATTTGTTTCTCATCATTGGCCCTTTGTGGCATGATCTCTCTCAGCATGTTACTTACATGGTTCCAATGTTCTTCGCCCTTTAGCATGGTTTCGGCGATATTTGCTGCAGAAATGGATTACTTAGAGGACAACATCGCCGAACTTTCTATTACACCATTTGTGCAGATTTATAATAAAAATTTTGGTCCACCCCTGATAAGTGAACGTGTCTCATATGAGGATTTCTGGAGTCTCTTCGGTGTCTGCTCTATCCACTAGGTATCTTCTTTCCTCTGCCTTCAGCTTAATCGTTGGAATAACCGCTAACGTCAGTGGCGACAGTCCAGTGGCTGTTTTCCTGTTTATGGACTCGAGAAGACCCTCGTAGTTTTTATATTTTAATGCTGGGAGACACATTGGCGCTGCATAAAGGATGGTCGAAGTAACGACCCCTGCTAGGATCTTCCTCTTTTTAGGTCGAGGATCTCCGATGTTTGGCATGGCCCAGCAGAACGCCATTAGGGTCTTGCTAGCTTTCTCACATGTTTTCTTAACGTAAGTGGTCATTCTGAGGTCTCTGTCGAAGTATACACTGTGGTCTATTCGAAATCGAACGTCAGCGATCCTCGGTCCTGCCAAAATAATAATTTCTGTTTTGCCAGTGGCTAATTCTAAATCGTGCTCTGTTAGTCAGCTTTTGGTCTTGGACATAGCGTATTTCACTTTTTCCTCTAATAGTGCAGGAGTTTTGGCAGCGATTATAATCGCCAGATCGTCCGCGTAGACTCTTCGCCCATCTGTACCTGCAAGAGGCTGTTGTGCAGGATGTTTCATACGTTGGGCCCTAGGATAGAGCCCTGCAAGACGCCGCACGCCATAACTTTCTCTGCACTCACGGGGATCCTCTCTTCCATGTAGGATTGAAGGATTTGGTCAGATAGCTACTGACTCCCGCCTCGTTGAGAGCCTCTACTATTTCCGGCCAAGAGGCTAGCATTAGGCAGAAATGTCTGTTTTTCCATGCAGTTTTTTTTGTTTCCATGACGACGCAAGAAGACACTTTGCTCTTGACTGAAAGCTGTATTGGTGGTCGTGCAAGAAGTTCTTATCGTCCGATTCCTCCACCAGGGGCTGCTTGATGAGCGACTCCGAAAGTTTGGACGCTCTGTCTAGGAGGCAAAAAGGTCTGTACAGCGATTCATCCTCGAGAATTTTTTTCTTGGTTCTTCCACCAACACTAGCGTTGATGGCTGTTCTTCTTCAGTTCTCAGCTTTCGGTCATGGACATGGTGTATTTCGCTTTTTCCTCTAATAGTGCAGGAGTTTGGGCAGTGATTATAATCGAGAGATCGACCACGTAGGCTCTGGGAGTAATCCCCTGGTCCATCTGTACCTGCAAGAGGTTGTTGTACTAGACGTTACACAGGGTCGGCCCTAGGACAGAGCCCTGCGGGACGTCGCACGTCAAAGCTTCCTTTGTATCCGCGGGGGTCCTCTCCTCCGTATAGGATTGAAGGATTTGGTCAGATAGCAACTGACTCCCGGCCAAGAGGCTAACATTAGGCAGTTTTTTTCTTGTTTCCATGACGATGTTAGGAGACACTTTGCTCAGTGTGTCTGTTGTCGACCTTCCTGCCCGAAAGCCGTATTGGTGGTACTGCAAGAAGTTCTTATCGTTTGATTCCTCCACCAGGGACTTGTTGACGAGCGAGCCGAAAGTTTGGACGCTAGCCCAGAAGGCAAATGGGATTCATCTTCAGGAATTTTTTCTTGGCTTTTCCACCAACACTAGCGTTGATGGCTGCTCTTCTGCACTTCTCGGGTCTTCTGCCACGTAGAAAGTTTGTAGAACTTGACGTTTTGATCTTCTTGTCGTGATTTTCAGAAGCGAAGAAGATTGATCTTCTTTAGAAGTGAAGAATATCACGACAAGATGATCGAAACGTCAAGTTTTACAAACTTTCTACGCGGCAGAGAGTTCGGGAACCGAAGAAGAACAGCCATCAAACGCCGGCCATGAAAGCCTGAAGAGCGTTGCCTTCTTCCAGGTCTTTGGGATGCCACAGATGTCACAGAGTGGAGTCTTTGTATTGCACCTAATTTATTTCATTATTATCAGCCACTTCTTAAAGGTATTACTGTGTCGCGGTTGAAGTGCGTGATAAGATATTTTCCATTTATTTGGGAGAGATGGATTTCGATAATTAACTCTAAAAAACAAACACATAAACATGTGATGCTGACTTTGCACCATTTTCCAAGAATCTGGTAGTTGTATTCATAAAATTATGAGAAAAACGTTCGTTTGACTTAAACATGGAGGATTATAAAGCACGTATCATATATTTGATGCACAATTATTCCTCTTTGTAAGCGAATGAAATTTACTAAACTGGATAATAAACAGGGTGATTCTGAAATAAGTGGAGACCATCGCAACGTGAGAGCAAATAGAATAAGGAAAAATACAAAAGAGTGATTAAAAAATGTTATAACAAGCGTTCGAAGTGACCTCCATCATTAGCGAGACACAGGTGCGCACGGTGAAGAAGTGATTGTTCTGTTCGCATTGGCATGTCATGATTAGTACAACTACGTCGGCGGCGTTGTGATTATACGAATACGTAAATACGACATAGGTACACTATGTGGCTCCATGAAAAATCACAGGAGTGCGGCTAGGCCATCACATGGGTCTGTTTTTGCTAATCCATTTTCTCGGAAAATGTTCGTTGAAGTAGGTACTAACAGAAACAGTACTATGGGCTTCAGACCACTGATTATGAAAAATAACCACTCTTCAAATACTAAGCTGTGTCACAAGTACAGAAAATTTTGATCAAATCTTTGTTCCGTTTCAAAACATCTATGTTACAATTTATTGCGACATCAAAACAAATGTTTTTATTATCTTCTGACCTCGGAAAAAGTCAAACCCCATGCCGATTCATACAGCTGTAAAAAGTCTATTACAGTGCGTTTTTTTTATTACAAGATGTTTTACCAACACGACTGTCATAATAAATAGTTCCTTCTTCTTCTCCTAGCTCCACTCATAGGTGCACTATTAATTATACTCGTTTTTCTCAGCTGTAAATTCAAATTGGATGGAATTTTTCAGGTAAGACTCAAGACTCAAGGTCATATTGGTGCACCTAGTTTTACATGGATAGTAACAATATTGTCATTTCGATTTTTGTCATAAATTGATTAATAAAATTCCAAGCAAACGTATGATAGTTCTTTTTTCCTAATGTTCTGAATGTTATGTGAAAAAGTAATATAACGAATTTTTGTTAAAACAACTGCATTTAAGATATATTTCATGTAAACTATGACCGAATGTATTGTTAATAAACTTATTAAGCTATTGCATTTTTTTTAAAATTTAAATCACCTTAAATTTCCCGTTTACGTATCAATATTAATCAGGTGTAAAATCTTTATATCTTTGTGATATCGCAGCTGGAAGTTTGAATTATACCGAAGAAAGAAATCAATTCAGATTAAATGTTATGGTGTTCGTTGAGTGAGCAGTACATGTAATAATAAAATTCATGAAGTGCATAACAGCACCATATTTTCGTTGAAATTGTCTGGTCCATTGGCCTCCTATTTACGATGAAATTACATTCAATGTAACTAGATAAAATTTAATTGATATAATTATATGATTATGTCAGTTTCAAGGTGCTCACAATATGAAGCAAATTTGAATCGCACAAGGAAGATGTTTGGACTGTAAACTCTAATTAACAATATACAGTGTGACTGTGATAGTTGTGCAAAGCTTGAAACCTATATTATAAAAGTAACGATCGAACTCGTATGTCCTTAACAAAAACTTACTAGTTTTCAAGAAATTACAATTGAAAATTTTTCCGAAACTGTTTTAGATCCACTGCCCTTGATATCATACGTTAAAAATAATTCTTTTTTTGCAGAACTATCACAGATACCCTATATTATGTTACAATGAATAGAAATGCAGTTTCTTTTGTTCAACCTCTTGTTTGTGCAAACGCCAAAAGAGCTTTCCTCCTAGTGAAAGGCGTGCTATTTTTTATTTAAATCTTCTAAAGTGAATTCAATTCATAGATGTTTTAATGACACTTGTTTGTAACCATTGACAATTAATAGGTAATCGGAATAAACTTATTCGTTTGTCAAAACGGCTCGATAGAATAATACGAACCTTTCAATACGTCGATGAAAAATGAAGTCCGAGGGGAGTATAGATTTGACCTGGACTTTTAAAAATCTAAATTTATTTCATATCTATAGTTGATAAATACCAAATACTTTGCTTTGTTTCCATAAATATTGACAATTGTCTGAAACATATTTGTCGGTGATGTACCTAGTTCTGTTACACCGCGAATTTTCATTAAATTTTTATGTGCTGAGATTGAGAAAGCTGGAACGAATTATTAGCGTTGGTATATTTTGGGTGTACAATTAAATTCCAGAAAGCAAAGAGGTTGGTGTGAAGTGGCGCCACTTACATTCATCGCCGCCAAAGAAATTCGAAGCTGTACCGTCAGCACGTTACGTGATGGTTACGGTATTTTGGGATATTCAAGGTCCAATTTGAATAGATTTTTTAATTGACCGAAAAACTATAAATTCAGAGTTTAGGTCTCTTAGCAGATACTTGGGACACAAGACATTTATCTCGAATAGAAGCGATGCAAAATTGGCTTTGCAGACAACCACAAGAATTTTTCTCTGTCGGTATTTGCAAGTTGCCTGATCGTTGGGGGATAAGTTTATATTAAAGAAAGGACATTATTTTGAAAAATAAAATTTGTTTTATTAACTTTGTTATCGCTGTATAAGTGTACATATGAACACAAAACTAAACACGTATTTCTTACATTTTTGGCTTAGAGTTACCTGAAAGTACACCACTGTTATTTTCTTTTCAGACCGAAACAAAAAATCAGTTAAAAATGTTAGTATTACACAAGCTGGCGTTTTGCCAACATTAATATTTGCAGTTTACATTTAACGAAAATAAATTTTCAAGGGGAAAAAGCGCGACCAGTGCTTTCGACCACGTTGGAATGATCGAAATCTGCTAGAAATATATAAGGTTAGTCAAAGGTTAACGTAAACGAATCATGATTACGTAGGACGCACCTGTTTAAAATCGTCCGTGTTCGCTCTATAGGTGACCGACTCGCAAGAAATTTGCGTCATAATTCAAAAACGGTCTCGTGCTCGACACAATAATCGATCAAAAAAAAAAAAAAAAGCGTCGCGAAACCTTGAATCTCTTCGCGACGTTCTCATTATAATTATGGTCTGTCAATAACGAAGACTGTGGACCTTGGCATTAGCCTGTAATCTTTATGGATCGCCGTTGTCTTCCTTGTTGGTTGTTGCATTTGGATATTCGCAAAATCATTTCGTGTGTCAGTTTGCGATGTTCTTTTAGTATTCCTCCATGACCTTCATGAAATTGATTTTATGTACTTGCTCTTATTAACTTTTAGTGCGTCAGAAGGCGTCTAGAATTTTTTTTTTACTGACTGGGCAGTCCACTGCGTATGCGCTGTCCACATAAATAGGTACGCAGTTCACAAACGCGTCTGTCACCTTATGAGCCTTGCCCTTGGCATCTCGTTTATTGTTAAGCTTTGCATTTACGTAAACAAAACCCAGCAAGTACGCCGTATTTCATACTTGTGTTTTTCTACTTCCAATTTTTGACTGAATGTCAGGTAACCAAAAGGACACCAACAACTGGCGAAATGCGCGTACCAAAATATGCAATTGCATTTAGCTACCCACTGTAGACCTATTCTTTCTAGGTTGTAGGAAAATTAAACACACCCCCACGTTTTCAAGATGTAATTTTTAATCTCCCACCCCTCAACGCTAGCAACCCCAACTTTAAAAATTAAAATAGCAAAGTCCTCCTTGTGATACCTCATTTAATAGCGTCTTTTATGCTGAATACAATAAATAAAACTTTTGCAAAATCGATTGATAAATAACTGAGATATTCAGCGAAATGAAAGTGTCAATATTCGAGCAGGTGTTGATACGGCTCCAGCAATAAGTGGTAAAAACAATTGCAAGTTGTTTGTAGTTAAATGTGAAGTAGAATTTATTGACATTACGCAGCGGAGTGTGTGTTAGATGTTTCACGATTACATAGCAAAAATGAGACTTACTGAAGCCGAAAGAATCGAAATTTAATGGTTGGGTTTGGAGGTAGATTTCGGACGTATTTTGTTCAATGAAATTCACCCAAACCCGTCCTCCAATATCACAATCAACGGTAAGTCGAATTGAGAACAAATTCCATGATCTTGGACTTGTACGAGATAAACCTGAAGGCGGACGTCCTTCGGCTTTAGATGAAGATAGATAATTGGATGCCATTCTAATGGTGCTGGAAAATCCACATTCAACACTCGTGGGTGTCACTTCACATTTTAAGGCGTTTTACTGACTTCTCCACAAAGAAAATTTTCATTTCTACAAAGTGCATTTGCTACAAGAGCTGTCCGATGATGATTTGGATCGATGAGCACAATTTTGCAAGATAATGTAAATCCTGCATTCATTAGCAATATTCTCTTGTCTGATGAGCCAACATTTTGCTAAAATGTATCGTCAGCAAGCAAAATTGGCTTGAAAATCCACATTGGATGATGCAGGCGAATACACAATAATCCCCAAAAGGGCTGGGATAGTGGATAATCGAATTATTGGACCGTATTTTTTCTTGCAACGCTGGATGGTGAACAGTATCTGGGCTTGCCATCTACTTTTCTGCCTTACCTCGTCTGACTGGCAAAATTCAAGACACCTCTAGGATTGCACGCGTACATAAATTAATTGACGGTCACTCTGTATGGTGACGCAATGATCGATCACCCTATATAACACACAAGAATAACAAAAAACAGAGGTAATAAAAGTACTGTCATTTATTAACACACCAAAAATTATAGGCAGTTAAATATATTGCCACACAAAGCAATAACGGTAGCGGCCTTGACAAACCGCTCATATAGTGATGTGAAACGTTAAATATTTCAAAATAACAACGCGCAGTAAAACGCGTAAATATAGGAGAGGAATTCCTCCTGCGGCTTACAAAGAAAATACAAAAGTTACATTCGAAATTAATAACGTTCGGTTTGCAAATAACAATAAAATCCAGGTTAACCGCAGCTAAGTAGGAGTCCTAAATTGTTGATTCGTAAGGAAACGAAGCCCGTAATAGGCTAAGTCTTACACGGGGTACAGGTAAATACCCAAAACTAACGCATACGTAATTCCACGCAAGAAAAACAAAACAGTTTTTACAATACCACGACGATTCCCACCAGTCCTACGATATGGTGTTCCTGGAACAGCTTATTTTTTGTGAGGTTTGGAGAAATTTGCGAAAGACATTCCTGTGCCGGATATCCATGCTCAGAAAGTGTTGGATTCGCAGGGTTGATGCCTTTCTGAAGGTCTACAACCGAACGCCTACCAACTAAAACTCCTTATCCTCATATTAGCTGCTAACTTCTGGAATCCGCCTTTCGACATTGCGTCAGAAGCTTCGTACTGTCTTAAGTCATTCCCAGCCGCTGGTTTTTGGAGATTGCAAAAACTTCGTAGCTGTTTAGGTATTTATGTCTCGTCAGGTAAGTCGCACGGTTCCTCGTATCCACGTCAAGAGCCGAGCACTTAGGTCATTTCCAATGTGTTCTGTCAGTTACTCTTCTCGTACTTTACCTTACTTTCCATGATTCCGCGCATCATGAAAGCGGCGGCATCCCAACCCTCCGGACCACTGAGGAGGACCTCCGAGATGTTCTCTCCTCCGAGATCTGTCCCGCACCGGAGAACCGCCTCCACCCTCACGTCCCGCCAATTCGGGCAAAGGAAGATTGTGTGTTCTGCTGTGTTTTCTTCACCGCAGTACCAGCACTGGTTGTTCGGTGTCTTCCCGATCTTATGTAAGTATTTCACGAACACTCCATATCCAGTCATGACTTGGGTCATGTAATAGTCCACCATCTCCCGATGTATCTTATGAAGGTCTTCGCCCATCCATCGTAAGTGTTCCATGCGGTCTGCCACTTCTCAATGAAGGGAACGGTCGAGTGCCTATTTTTTTGGCCAAGTATTCCTGCTCTCTTTCCTCCACTTCAACTTTATAGGTGGGACGGCTGCTATCGCTAATACAGCCGCGGTAGGAACCGTTTTGTAGGCTGAAGTGATAGGGATTGCTATCCTTCTATTTATGGCTTCCAGCATCCCCACATAGTGTTTGTATTTCATGGCAGGCGCTTAAATGGGCGCGGCGTATAACACGATCGAAGCGATCACTCTCGCCAGGACCCTTCGCCTTTTCGGTCTGGGACCGCCGAGGTTTGGCTTAACGTCATCTGTGTTCGCGCTGCTTTCTCGCATGTCGTTTTCACGTGGGTGGTCATCCTCAGACCTCTGTCCAGATGTACTCCGAGGTACTTTATGGAGTTCCTCGAAGCTATAACTATGTCCTGGACATTTAGTGTGATGTGTCCTATCTTCCTTGGGCCCGCAAGGATCATCATCTCGGTTTTGCCCCTTGCCAATTCCAGATCCCGATCCTCGAGCCACTATTTGGTCCTTGCCATCGCTAGCAACGCTCTTTCTTCTAGCATGGTGGCAGTCTTCGCGGTTACCAAGATTCCCAAATCGTCCGCGTAGGCAATCATCGTCACGCCCTCCTGGAACAGCTGCTGCTCCCGAACCACACTCTAACCAGATTGGTAGCTTCCAACAGAATTTCCGAACAACGAACTGGGGGTATGAGAGACTCTCGAAATCGGCGGTATCTGGGCCAAGTTCAAGAACCAAACGATTCCTTTAACTTAAACCAGGAGTTGCTATTAGAAGGAAATACAACTATGAACGAAACACAGTAAAAAGAAATAAGCTAAATCGAACGAAACTCTGACCCTTCTACGATAAGGGCAAATCTAAGTAAGAAACACTCGGTCCTGAAGCACGAGAAAAAAGTGCTGGATTTGGTCTTCCAGGTGATTTCCACAAATAAAGTAAATCCCCAATAACTGGGTGGTGGAAATTCTCCAAACCACAAACACCAAAGCATAACCGGTTACATGTGAAAACGTACTTCTAGAATCCCAATCCGGATGCCGAAAAAGCAAAACGGCCAAAAATGGAGGCTCCACCCATCAATCTCGTTTCTGGAAGCATTTTCAATGTTCCCAACTGTTACGAAAAGGACCCAAAACAACGCAAGAAAAATAAAAAGGCTAACCTTAGAGGATAGAAGCGAATAGAGTAATCAAACAAACGATATCGAAAATAGATATCACAAATGGGAGTTTGGGGGTCAAAATAAAACCGTAACGGACTGGCTTCAGCGGTATTGTTTCCAAATGCAAGAACATCCTGATTCACCCAATTCCAGAATTTGGTTACAGCAAGGAGGGTGCGCTTTCTCAAGATGCACGTCCAAATATCTCACGTATTTCGACCAAATATTTCCTAATCGATGGATTGGTTCGGGGACCTACTGAATGGCCGGCAAGACCTCCGAATTTAACCCCTTCGGATTATTTCCTCTGGGGTTATTTAAAAGCTAAAATTTATTTTACTAGACCCCCAAATATTGAGGAGTTAAGAGCAGGGAATTCGCTCAGTCACCCCCTGCAATGGTAGACAAACAAGAGTTTGTCCTTAGATTAGGACATCGCCTTGACGTTAACGGACAACAATTTCAACATTTAATTTAATTTTAATATTGTTTTATTTTTTAAATTTGTTTAAATTTTGTGTCGTATGAATACGTGTTTGAAAAAGTTTTATTCAGAATCACCCTGTATAGTGTTTCTGTCTTGTAAAATGCACTGCATACTTAGGAATGTTATGATTAATTGCATTTGGTCCGACCCTTTCTGATTGTCTAAATTAAATTGGGACACTTGTATATTTATTTTTTAATGATTTCTTTTCCTTTCCCTATTTGCTGCTTTTAATTATTTTGACCTCTAAGCATTTATTTTAATTCATACATGACGGTGATACTATCAGATTTTCCTATTACGTTTTTCCCCATCGATTGGCCAACTTCCTGTTAGGACAAAAATACCGCAGCGACTACGTGACTAACGCGAGGAAATTAAATTAGTAATTTCGGCCATTGTTAAAATCACTTCTTACGCACGGCTCATTAACTTTATTTAAAGATCTCCGACTTTTCGCCTTTTAATTCGCCCCGAGAATCAAACGTAAGTCAACGGAAGAATAAATTAGCAAGCAAGGGAGAGAGATATTTTTATGCTCGAGCGTTTTTATATTTGCGGATTTTTCAATTTATCTTTCGTAGTAATGCATTAATCCATTAACGTTTTAACTATGACAAATGGCCTCGTAGAAATACTAATTTTGCTAGTAAATTGATGTAATTTATTTGCAGTGTAATGGATTAGATGGATGATTCACTTTGTTGACGCGTAAGTTGTTGGTATTTGGCTTGTATACATTTATATACATACTGATATATTCAGGACTGGACAAGTGCATTAGCCTTTAATCACTAAATTTATAAATTCCGACTACAAGTAAGTTACATAAGTATAGTAAATGTAATTTTCCCAATTCCTAAAATACAAGGAGTAAATATTATTACCTAAATAAATAAATTTGTGCCAGCTAAGAACACACATGTGCGAGTTAAAAAATATAGTGTACAGCAACATCGCGTGCATTCGCGCAAATTGAAGATACAAGAACCACCTATAGCTCAAATTAAATGCGACTGTAGCTAAAAAGTTAAAATAAGTGCTTAATAACTCTAACGAGAGGAAAATACCTGTGCACGTGTAAAATTTTAACAAAATTTGTTATTTAAATGAACCTGTAGAAGTTTGTTTAGTGTTGCACAAGGTGGTGGGGTGTCATTCTAAACGTAGATCTAGGTCGGTTTAGGTCACCTCTTTGCAAATCGATGCAGCTGCACCAGGCTGCAAGGTCAAGGCCATCGACCACTAGTTACTTGTCATATTGCAGTATTTATATGGAAATTTGATGTGACGGCGGGAAAACCACTGCTCCATCGTAAGAGCTTTTTTCCGACCCCCGGCGTCTAACATGCGGATCAGCATAAAAAAATCCTAAGTACGTGCGATCAGCTTCTTCTTGCCAACTTGTAAAATGCTGTGAATGAATTATTCATGTGAAAAATATAGGTCGCTATGTTGATGATCAAGGGTCAAGTTAGGGAACACTATTTTCAGGGGCGCTGCCACCATAAATAGTTGCAAGTTTGTTTTAAAATAGTTTCTTTGAAAAAAATACAAATTTGTGAAAGTGTCTAACAGTTTTTTTTATCCCGATGAGACGAAGGAAGCAACAAAACAGTAAAATACAAAAAAAAATTAAAGCTTGATTTGATTATCAAAAGTTTCGCACCGGAAATCATTTTGCTTACAGAGAATTTTTTGATTTACAGCCGAATAAAATTAGACGATCTTTTTTTATTTTCTGTTCACCCAAACGTGTTTCGTTGTGATTTGTTTTAGTATTGGTAAAATTCTTATCTAAAAAACCGTAGTAATTTACCACTATTTGGAAGTATTTTTTTAATAAAAAGAAATGACGCAGGTTACACCTTCGTAGTTTCATTTCTTTCACGCAAATATTAAATTAGATTTTTTTATTAATTTGAGTTAATTGTTTGTTTTACAGATTAGTTTTTGCTAAATCTTCGGCATTTCGGCATATTCACAAAGAACCAGGTATTCTTGAAGAACCGGCGACTCAGAAACTCACACAGAATCAGAACTCCACACAGAAACTCATGAAGTACTAGAAACTCACATAGAACCAGAAATCCATGAAGAATCACGAACTCATGAAGAACCCGCGACTCATGAAACTCACACAGAATCAGAACTCCACAGAGAACCAGAAACTCATGAAATACCAGAAACTCACGAATCAGAAACTCATGAAGAACCAGAAAGTCACACAAAACCAGAAACTTATGAAGAACCCGAGACTCACACAAAACCTTCTGAGGAATCAGTAACTTCTAAAGAACCAGAATCGAGAAGCTCAAGAAAAGCCGGAAACGCATAAAGAGCCAGAAACTCACGAGGAACCAGTTACTTACAAAGAGCCAGAAACTTTTTTGAAGAATCCACCGAGAATCTTGTCACAACACAGGAACCGGAAAAACATTTAGAACACCAAACGGAAATCATTTCACCACCATCTCAAGAAGATGAAAAAGAAATAACAACAGAAAGAACACTTACAGTCGATAAATCTCAGCCATCTGTTGAATCTGAATCCTCAACAGAACCTGAAATATCAGTAACTACTCTTCAATCTGTCGAAATAGTAGAAACGACCGGGCCTGAAATTATCACTGAAACTGCCCCGATTTCGGAAGCTGTAGCAACACCAAAGTCCTCTATTGAAATGACAACACAAGAAGAAGAGGAAAGTATTTCAAATGTACCTAAAATAACTTCAGAAGAAATTCCTATTGCTGAAGTTGAAAAGGAAAAACCTGGAATTACGTTAAGTGAAACCACAGAGGCTTCTACTGTACCAGTCACAGAAATTACTGAACCGGGAACTAAAGAAGTCGCAATTAAAACGGAAGAAAATTAAATCACGGAAAAAATTACAACAGCGTATGTTGAACATGAGACGAAAAAACCACTCTTAGCGACGGAAACAACTGCGGTAATAACAGAAGCAGCAGAACCAGTACATGAGACGCCAAAACCAGAGATTGCGCTTGAAACAACTGAGGCAAAACAACCTGCTGAAAATGTATCTACAGAACCATCTAAAATTGCTATGGCTCATACTGAAAAAACTACTGAACAAATGGAGGTCATCACCGAAATTTCGGATCACACTGTAAAAACCATGATATCACTCGATCATGTAACTGAAAGTGAACCAAGAGTTCCTGCCAAAACTGGAATAGAACAGGAAATTGCTAAACCCGAAGTTACACAAGCGTGTGATGAAAGCACTGGGTGTGTGCAAGAAACTCCTGCAACTGTACCGGAAGTTCAACATCCCGCGCAACCATGTACTGGAAGTGTTGATTGTGGACCGGATGTATATATTCCCGAAATTCACGAAGAACCACCAGAACTCGAGCCACCTGTGACAACTTGTACTAATAAAGATGAGTGTGTCCCAGTTGAAGAAGTACATGAGATTGCACCAAGTGTCCAACAATGCGAATCAGGCATTGGATGTGATAAACCTTCACAAATTCCTCCAGAAAATATACCTGAAATTCATCCATGCGCAGGTGATGATGGTGATAAAAACATAAAAGAAAATGAAATACTTCAAGATTGTATAAATGGAGACTGTAAGTATTCACCTGAGTATCCAGAAAAGCCGACAGTAGAACTGATTACCTTAACCGTTGAATACGAAAAGGTGACAGAGGCCGTTATTTTTGAACATGACGAAAAGGAAGTGGTACCACATGAACATGAAACCAAACCGGAAATACCAACGGAAACTTACTCCACAGAACCGATCCCAGTTATTCCTGATGAGACCACTCAGAAAGAACTTGCTCCTGGAAAAGAAGACGTAGAAGAAAAAGGTTCCTCAATATTAGAGTATAGTATCCAAACAGAACCCACGCAAAAAGTTTCAGAAGAAATCGAAACGGAGAAACCACATGTAACTGAACACGAGCCAATTAGTTTGAAACCCCCATCAGTTCCAGAAGAAGACATTGTAATTAAAACGAGCCAATACTCAACTGAATCGGTGCCTACGGTATCTGAATCCGTTACGGAAGCTGAAGAATTACAATCCGTTACGGAAGCTGAAGAATTACAATCCGTAAAAGAAACTGAAGCTAGCGTGCACGCAACTGAAAAAATACCCTCCGAGGAAGCTCCTGAGCAAACAGAATTACCAGGTTTAGTAGAACACGTAACTGAACAACTGTATACCTCAAGTCTTGAATCAGAAACTACAGTTCCAAAACAAGAAAGACTAACCACGGAAACTCAACCTATCGTAACTGAAGCCGAAGAAGAAAAATTACAACATCACATAATTGAAGAAGACAGAACTGAGTCTGCTAAACCTGTAAGCCCGAGCGTACCACAAGACGAAACTAAGGCAACCGAGGAACTAAAACATCCCGATTTAACAACCGTCGAACAACAGCCCGAACAGGAAATTTCTACCGTTCAGGAATCAATTAACTACAGTTAAATATTTACCTGAGGAATTAGTGACGGAAGTTAGTACGACAGAAGAAGAACCATCAGAGGACATAACTAAAGCAAGTGTAGAAAATACGGAACCTTACGAATCAACAGAGCCATCAAAGACGTTAGAAGAAGAGGAACCCGAAAAAGTGAAGGTAACTGAAGCAGCTATCTCAGAAACGGCAGTTCCAGAAGAAGTCATCCCCACTGAGTCTGCTGTGAGCGAACATCAAACAGATTGCAGAATTGACAGAGAAGGTAGAGCATTTACCTGAAGAACAAACGGAGTCTGCAACACTTAAATCTGAAACTGTAATTGGAGAACATATTCCGGCAGTAGAAATAACTAAACTCGCGACCGCCTGAAGATGATTGTAACTAAACAATTTATTCTACCAAACGGTTACTAGAGGGCGCAAAAATTTTATTTTAACTCATTTTAATTGTAATTTAATTTTAATGAAAGTTGAAGGAGTTATTGTTAACTAATAATGAGTAATATTAAAGTTTAAGGTAAACATTTTGGCTCTTTTCATAGTTCTATATAACGCTTTCCCCTTCCCTTGCATTTTAATCGTTCGGTTTTCTTTATTTAGTTATTAGGTTTAACGCTGATGTTTGAATAATAATAGAAAGAAATGTTGATGATAACCAGAATTTAAAACATGGTTTGTAATTATTATAATTTCGTTTTGTGTGTGCCGCAAATTCTATTATTATGAGAGACGAACTTTTCTTAGGTCGCGCAGAATGAGAGCTACGGGGCGACAATTAATTCGTATTTCCTCAACGCGGCATTTTTGGCGCTATGTTGCTAGACGACCGACATTGAATGTTGAATTGCACGTGCTCGTTCTGGGCGGGATATATCTGCGCGTCGCCTAAATTTGTTTCGTCCTTGATTATTACAAAAGACACAAATTTGTATAAAGTCTAAGAAAATTCAATACGTGCGTTCGATATGTTATTTTTTAAAAGCGACGGAATTACCTGTCGTAAATTATTGTTGACTTTGATGTAAGTATTTCACTTCTGTACACTTTTGAGCACGTAATTGATTTTAATTAATCCCGTAGCAGTTAATACACTTGTACGACGTATTCATCATCAGTTGTGCAAATCTGTGTTATTAGTTCACGGTCAAGTTTACGACTGAATGACTCTTATTCTCTGCGTAACACCATAAATATTTACTGCACGCTTTCAAAGGTGTTAACTTTTGGTTTTCTCTCGTTTTACACATGGCGAATCGTTCACTTTTGGTAAATTTTTAATTAATCATAAATTATATCGAATTTTTTTTGTTGGCAATTCATAAACATATATCTGCATGTTGGGGCAGAGTCTTTATAAACGGGTTTATATGAATGCGCAATTACAAGCATTCCTTCAAGCATGCATGCGTGTCGATGTCAAATTGTAACTAATATTAATGCACTATAACAAGAAGTGTTGAAATGACGTTAATATAATCTGCTGTTAACATACGATGGAATGTGTCATGAAAAACAGACGAAGTTCTGCGGTCGGATATAATTGGCGGGTGTTTAAAAACAATTGAATCATGGGGACTGTGGTTTCTCGAAATGTTAAAAATACGCGAGAACTATGGGTACGTGCGCGGAATGGACGACATTCGGAGAGTCGGCGGGTTATTTCAAGTGCGCCGGAGCTGCGCAAAGGTCAAGGCCGTTTGGCTTGATATCGATTGGGGTGGCGCGCACTCCTCAATGCCAAGGCTCCCCGGTCATGGATAAGGTCAGCTGAGGCCTCGCGGGGATATTGTTGACAGGTGAAATACGTAATAATTGTCACAAACAACACGAAGGTTATGCGCTATTAGTCCTAATATATACGCTCCGAGACAATTATTTTGTTTTTCTATCGCTCAATTATGGACGTTTTATTGCACTTAATAAATCTGAGTAATATCAGTTACCTTGAAGCTGAAACAATGGCACATTACCACATATTGCTGTGAAATTTATTCTTGTTAATCTTATGACGTATGTACAAGGCGTATGTAGATTATCGCAAATCACATACGATTAGTAAAGAGATTTCGTCGAAGCCATTTTGTGTTAAATTCCCTCGAAAACAAACAACGGTGGTAACATTTTCTTGTGGAAATAATAGTTGCGTAGCTCGAGTTGATCGAGTGCGCTGGGCAACGCTGGTACACGCAGAGAAACGTTCAGTCGTTAAACTTGACCGTGAACTAATAGCACGCAGTTGCAGAGCTGATGATGAGTGCATCGTACAACTACCATGAGATTAATTAAAATCATTTAAAATCTCAAAGATGTACAAAAGTTATATACTTACATTAAAGCGAACAATCATCTACGACAGGTAATTCTGTCGCTTTAAAAAATAACACACCGAACGCCGTATTGAATTTTGTTAGATTTTGTACAAATTTGTCTGAATAATTCTCTATTATTATAGTAGAATCTATTTCTCATTGAACGGCGCACAGTAAACGAAACTATAATAATTAACAAACCACACAGATTGCATTTACTGATTATAATATTTTAAATTATGGTTGTCAACACCATTTCTTTGTTGTGATCACAGTCTACTATCATTAAAGCACCAGCGATAAACGACATAACGGAAACCGACCTAACCAGGGACGTATCGTCGATTTCAGGGTAATTTTTCATTAATTATTTTTGGAAAACTGAAACACAAAACCGCCTGATTAAAATGTAAAGAGATGCCGAAATGTTTATGGCGGACACGTTGCTTGTGGAAATAAGACCCTGTCCTGACGGCGCTGTACGACATCAACACAACATGCATGCGACACAATGAAAAAGAAATGTGTATCCACACGCCGCGACATTTATTTGACAGTTATCCTTATAAAAAGCGTCGAATGTCAGATGTCTTTAGACAACTATCGCATAAATGTTGCGGTGTGTGGATACACATTTTTTTTTTCGCTGTATTGATGTCGTATAGCGTCGTCAGGGCCTAAACTTTATTTACAATGCAAATTAAAATTAAATAAAAATACTAGTAATTCTTAAACGCGGAGATTTGAATTGTTTTCGTGTTGTAGTGATTTATTTGTTTGCCTGTCAGAGCATGTGTTCAAAGTGGGACCTTTCCTGTCCTTGTTTTATTCAACTTGTACGGAATAATTTACTTCATTTATTTTGGGGTTCGGATTTCAGCTGATCACGTCAATTCCGTTTGAAGGTCAAGTCCACACCCGACGCCGCGCCGTAACATAAAACCATAAAACACTTTTATGACCGTATTTAGTTCGTTCATCCGCTGCTCCTTCTTAACCAATGACATATCGTCGTTTTGAAAAATTTTCTCGTTTTCTATGATGTCTATTCTATTTTTTCTTTATCGGTTTATTCAAAGATCATCCTGTACATATAGTTGCTATGAGCACCTGTCAAAGCAGGTGTTCAAAGTGGGATCTTTCTTGTCCTTGCTTTATTCAACTTGTATGGAATAATTTACTTCAAGTGATTCGCATTCATTTATTTTGGGGTTCGCATTTCAGCTGATCATGTCAATTCTGTTTAAAGGTCAAGTCCACACTCGACGCCACGCCGTAACATAAAACCATAAAACACTTTTATGACCGTATTTAGTTCGTTCATCCGCTGCTCCTTCTTAACCAATGACATATCGTCGTTTTGAAAAATTTTCTCGTTTTCTATGATGTCTATTCTATTTTTTCTTTATTGGTTTATTAAAAAATCATCCTGTACATATACATAAGTATTAAAACGGTCACCTATAAATACTTTTTGGTAACTTCCTTGCCTTACCTGATCGGATCTCTAAAAAGTAATAGTGCAATTATCGTCAGCATCATTATAATAAGCTTTTGACAACAAGATGTTGGTGTTCTATAAATAAATTGAATTAACATTTCAATAAATGACACCTTCAAGTTTTCCGTTATAATTCCAGAACGGATGAAGGTATTGAGGTACTTCTAAGTAAGTCTAAGCGAAGATAAATTAAGAAAGTACTGTTTTTTTTTTAAATAATAATTTTTTTATAGAGCAAGTGCTGTTTTACGTTTTGTCGACCGACGATTTTTGGTTTTCCTCTACAGGTATATTTTGAAGACCGCAGATGTGACTTCTCATTTTCGACGAATGACTAATCCGGAAATTTATTTGCAAATAATCACTTTGATAAACCTGAAGAAAAATTTCAAAGCATTCATCTTTATTGAGTTTTTTAAGTAATCATTGTTTTTTATCTTCTTAAAAACGTTAATCAATTTTTTAACGAGCGCATTGTCGTATTTTGTTACAATTCATTCAAATGATTAACTGATATGATAATAATAATGTCTTTATTGCCCAACGGAATGAGAGGTATTCTAAAAACCGTCTTTATACGATCTAAGGGAAGTGGTGACTGATGTAGTAAGGAGACCAAACCAGAAAACCATATTCCAAGCAGGACAGGACGAAGGCAGAAAATAATACTTTAATGGTTTCAATGTTTGAAAAGTGTCTAGACTCCCTTATAATGAAGCTCAGTGTTCTAGCTGCCTTGGAGGTGATGTTTTCCAGGTACAGTGCGAAACTGAGGGAGCTGTCAAAAGTCACGCCCAAACCCTTGGTAGAATCATTAACTTTCAGGATTTTCCCATTGATCACATAAGTAGGTTGCGTTGCCTTGTGAAAGAAACAACACAACATTTGTTGACATAAGTTTCAACTTGTTATCCTCGCAACATGACTTACTTCGCCCTGTAACTTTACAATATCATCCAGAGATGTAAAAGTTCTATACATTTTGAGATCATCGACATAGGCTAGGGCTAGATAAGACAGAGATGATCGCAAATCAATAGCGAATAGAACAAAAAGTAATGGCCCGAGATTAGAGCCCTGAGGCACTCCAGAAGTAGGTACAAATTCAAAGGAGGAATAGCCATTATAGTATACGTACTCCTTTGCATCAGATATGATTTCAAAAGACTTAACAAAGATGGTGCTACTCCAAAACAGTCTAACTTATGTAATAACAGATGGAGTGTATCAAATGCACGAGATAAGTCTGTGTATATTACATCTACTCTACCGTTATTATCCAAAGTTTCGCATAAATGCTGTGCTATTGAAGTCAAGTTTGTTACTGTAGATCTCATTGGCATAAAGCTGTGCTGATGGCGATGCGTATTGCGAAGTAATTCACCCGTTCGTATACCTTGGAAAAGGAGGAGAGTATGGCAATTGGCCGATAGTTGGTAAGCAGCTGATTGAAGACAGATAATAAATGATAAACCTTATAGAATATGTAAAAGAAAAAACTCAGAGGTACCTAAGTGAAGACATCATCATCGTTTCAATGCCAAGAATAACTGTATAACATAAAATACTGGCGCAAGGTGGTATTTCGTATTCATACAGGGTGACTGTTAATTAATTAATTAATGTGTGAAACGATTTATTAGACATGAAATTCAATGCCGCCAGGCTTCTTTTTTTGTTTGTTAGACAACAGTTAGTGATTCATGCAAACTTACAGCTGTAAAATCTTTGGCCTATATTTTCCACGGAAACAAAGAATTAAAACTTATTATGTACAGCTGTTTTAAACGCCGCTGCGTACACCTGTCCACCCTAGACATGTAATGGAACATGAAATGCAACGATTCGTCAAATGTGTACGGTATTCACGAACTGTTCTAGAGCAACGCGCAAGCCATTCACCGCGAACCAAAGACTAACACAAAGGAATTTAGCGCGCAAGTGTGGGCGGGGTTGGCGGAAGTAGTGCAAGTGTGTAAGGTGTGTGTGATCGAATTGCTTTTCGTTTTAGTGAATTATGTGTTCGCCTGTTAAGGCAGGTGTTCAAAGTGGGGCCATTGTTATCCTTTGTATAGAATAATTTGCATGCATTTGTCAAGTAAATATTCGCATTTCACGTTGACCTAAAAACAGTGTTGGCAAAATTTCACTTAAATGTCATCAAGTTCACGCTGCCACGCCACCGTATCATAAAACTATAAAAAACATTACGAGGATATTTATTTCGTTCATTTGCTCCTCTGTTTTTTAACCAGAGGCATATCGTCGGTTTGGGGCCAATTTTTGATTAATTATTTCCCGAAATTTAAAGCAGAAATAATTTTTTTAACGTTCTTCTATACTCGCGGACCTCGCTTCTCTTCTAGTGGTTTCAGTTTGTCGGCTTAATTAACAGTCACTCTGTATACTAAACTTTTACGACCGCATAAAATTGCGTTTACAATCTAGATTAGTTTTTACAATAGAAATTATTATAGATTTTATTAATGCATTGAAACAAATTTCCAATGTTTCGTTTTCTTTTTCGCTCATTCGTTTTACAGTAAACTAAATATTTGAAAATATTTAATCGCTTAGTTTATGTGGTGCGCTCAATATGAGAATTGTTATCTTTGTTTTAAGTCAAGCAAGAAGTGTGTTCATTGAAAGTTGATTCTCTTTAAAAATAGTTCGGAATATTTGAGTATTTTTAAACTTCAAAAGATTGTCTAACTAAACCTTTATACATTTTTTTAATATTATTGTTTTTCTATTTCGATTTTAAATATCTGTAAATTTCAAAACAAAACTCAGGACCAATCGAATTTATGTTCTTCTTGTTTTCGTCTATGTAACTACTGTAGCAGCGACTGTAATCAAGCATATACAAAGTCTGTCAAGTTCACACCGGTTTAGTTATGAGCTATTAGTATCACAAGCTCCACTGTTATTTATAGAGGCTAACTTTGTACGTTACGATTTCCAGAAATGTTTCTGGTGGTGGTCTTAAATGTTATCCGATATCACGCCAGGAAGTGCAGGAAATGTGTTGAATAATTGAACCATTTCGTCATTCAATTTGCACTGAAATAAACATTTCAGTCTGAGAATGACGTAACTGTTTTATTTGAATAATGTTTTACATTACATTCTGATGTTAAGGAAGCACCATCATTTCCTTCTTGAATGTTTAAACCGATTATGATTCTTGCTTTTTTGTTTGGAAATATTTGGTGGTTTTTATCAGAGAGATGTACAAAATATTTTAAACATTAAACATTTCCGTATCCGAGTATTTGTTAGGACGTCAGTTGCTGAAAACTTTTGTTCGAGTTGCAATTCATTAATAGATAATTAATGAAACGTTATCCACAAATCGACGATACGCCCCTGGTTAAGTCGTTTATTCGCTTAATCATTGGTGTTTGAATAATAATAATACACTTTGCTAATAACAAAGAAATGACAACCGAATTTGAAACATTATAGTCAGTAAATACGTTCGTAATTTGTTTGATTTGGTTATTATTATAATTTCGTTTTGTGTGCACCGTTCAATGAGGAACAAATTTTATTATAAAAATTGACTGAATTCCCTGTCGTAAATTACTGTTCGCTTCAATGTAAGTATTTCATTTCTGTGCACCTTTGAAAACCTAATTGATTTTAATAATCTCTCATACTTGTTATACTTGTGTGTTATTAATTCACGGTGAAGTTTTACGACCGAATAACACTGATTCTCCCCGTATACCATAAATGTTTATTTCACGCTTTTAAAGATTTATTTATCCTGAGTTTATTGACTAACTAATCCAATTCTCTTTTTTTTGTATAAACTTTAAATGAAAAATGTGAATGGGGGTTCTCTAAAATTTTTCATCTCGTTTTGTTGCTTTTCCCGTGGGCTCTCTCCGACTGACCTTTGACTTCTACCTTGAACTTTCCTCACAACATAACAACACCTCATTTACAATTTAAGGTAAAACGCTTTTATGCATATTTCTGTAAGTAATGAGAAGGTACCTACATACATAATGAACGTTTACATAAATCGGTATTAACGTAACTACCGTATAAATAGATAATTTATTTATTTATTACTGTAAGACGTCGGTTATTATTTTATAATTTATAATTGATTGGAACGGAGCGTGTGGAGTTATTTCTATTCATTATGATGTCCGAGGAAAAAATAACACGATCAAATTTGTTTATGCATCGATTATAAACTTATGATTATACTAGTAGCAGTGATTACAATTTATTAATATTTTAAATCTGAGAAGGGGTATCCAAACGCCTGTACAAGTTCGCGAGCGTGTATGTAGATACATAAAAAAATAATAAAACTGTTCCTTTGTCTTTTGCAGGCCGTACGATGTAGAAAGATGGATGGAAAGAAGATGATGGAAAATCGGTAGTCAAAAGAAAGACATGAAGATCCAAACTAATGATGAAAAGAGAATTTGAATTTTCTTACCGAAATTTTAATTATTGTAACATTTTTCTTGTATCATCAAGTCAAAAATAATAAACCAATGTGAGTTCCAAGTGATTTATAATGTTTCATAATTGCAAAACGAGTAATTGCCTGATGACATTTATTGTCGTCGGACATGACATTGCAGCATGCCTTTTATTCTATCTCTCCTTTCCGCTTTGCCTGTCCTTTGCGTTTCATTTCGCTGCTTTGATTGATACTATTGTTAACTCCGTTTGTAATTGCTTTATATGTACCGCGTCAAATGAATTCTGTTATTAATAAGACTTTGTTGGCATGCAAGTCGTGCCGTTAGCATAAAATAATTGTCGGCTGCTAATCGAATTTTTATGGCTTGCGTTTTTGAATTGCTTATTTACAGGGTTGTCTGTTATTTAAATCTCAAGGTGCGTCATAATTTTCACGCCGGCAGCGTGGCTGTCTAATCAATTCAAATATTTGAAGTGATTAATGTTTGGATAGATGATTGTTATTGAAATTTATTCAAGCCTAACAAACAAATATATAAACCAAATCCCTTCCTTGTGTTTATTATTTACATTTATTAGTTCTTTTAATGAAATGCTAAAAACGGTACTTGTTGTTTTCACATTGTTAACAACATGCTTGTTTTTATGTCTTACTTGCTATTACAATAGTGAAATGCATAATTAAATAAACATAGAGGTCTTAAATTAGGGCATCACTGTTTTCTCAAGCTCAGTTAACCACTTGATTTCCTCGGTTTCCTTTTTGCTGAATCTCGAAAAAACTTTGATTTTCAACTAGGGTTGCGACGATTTAAATCAACTGTCAAGTCGTTTCGAGATAAAAGATTTTGGAGATGTGAGTTATTGCCTTGGTATGGAATTCACATGGAACAACAGTCAGATTGCAATACACCAAAGAGGTTACATCAAAGATCTATTGTCCTGCTTCGGAATGACGGATTCGAAGCCCGTAGCCACACCAATTGACGGAAGCGCAAAGTTGAAGAAGAATGAATTCCCGAGCGACGAAGATTTGCAACTGCCCTACCGAGAGGTAGTTGGTGCTCTGACATACTTGTCAGCAGCAACACGGCCAGATATCAGCTTTGTTTCCAGTTATTTGAGGCAATTCAGAGATTGCTATGGAGCAGAGCACTGGCAAGCCGCAAAGCGTGTACTTCGATATTTAAAGGGTACGATGGATTCTGGTCTGGTTTTTGGATCCTGTCCCGGTCCCATTGGAGGGGTTCGTCGACGCAGATTGGGGAAGTTGCGTCGAAGATAGACGCTCTTACTCCGGGTTTGTTTTTCTACTGAACGGATCTGCTTATCATGGGATAGCAAAAGACAGTAGCACTTTCCACAACGGAAGCGGAGTGCGCTAAAGAATGCATCTATCTTCGGAGACTCCTAAATGAAGTCGGGTTTGGAAAGTTGAGCAATTTTTTTTATTTCTATGAAGAAATAGGGGATTTTTATGTTAGTGTAACTAAATTAAATATTTTTAATGGGTGGCGCCATCTATACAGATTTATTCAAAATCGAAATTTTGAACTGAAATTCTTTCTATAGTTGGCGGATAACAATTTAATAAATAATCCACGCCTATCCTCACGTTTAACTGCGTCATCTGTTTGGATTTTATTAAACTATAAATTTTAACCCGCCAAAATCGTCCATGACAAATGCGTGACGATTTCAAGGAGAAATTTGAAGCACGAATAAAAAAATTTGGATCTAAATCGTAATGAAAAATTGATCTAATTTTTTTAGTATCGACTTTAGAGCACATTACGTTAACAACGAGAAAGAAAAGAAACCGAAATAAGAGAATTTTTTAATAATTTAAGTTATAAGAAACCAAAAGACGATCGATTTTACAGCACAATTCAGTAGATTAATGAATAAAAAAAGAACCGTTTAGGACGAAAAGTGACAAAACAAAGAAAACAAATGAACACAATTTTAAAAAGTCAATAACATAACGGTCTTATTCATAAAAAAATATGCACTATTATAAAGCTTTTATAAAGAACTTATAAAACGTTTGCCTCAAAACATTATTCATAAACGCTCAATAGTGCTATAGACCTCTAATAACAGTGTTATAAGTTGCAAGAATTTATAGATGGTTTGGGCCTACTTTAACAGTATTTTAAACCTAATCATTTGAGTGCTTTAATGGTTAAATGTGTTGTTCTTACAAATAACGGGTTTGTAACAGTTATGAATACTATTGCAGCGATAAACAGTCCAAATATGTAAGAAGCAGGACCTCTAATAAAAAAGTTGCATGGTATGACGCCGCCCCCAACACCGATAAAACGAATTTGTAATCAGATTATCTTTTTAAATGCCTCTTAGAAGCAATGTGCAAAATATGTAAGTGGCAGGACCTCTAATAAAAAAAGTTGAGTAGTGTCAAGTCGCCTCCAACACCGATAAAACGAATTTGTAGATTCTCTTTTAAAATGCTTCTTAGAAGCAATGTTCAATGGCAGGATCTCTAATAAAAAAGTTGCGTAGTATTGCGCCGCCCCCAATACGGATAAAACTATTTTTTTCTCAGATTACCTTTTTAGCTGCTATTGCCTAAAAGCAATACTCAAAATATAGAAGCGGTCGGCGGTAAAGTTTACTGATAAACACACATTAAACTAAATTATGATTTATTGGTGGAAAATATTGCTAGAGTAACTCCGTTTATGATACTCAACTTTACATATTTCAACTTTACATATTTCAAACGATCAGTATTACAACTTAAAGACTAAAATCACTAGTAATGCATCATTAGCATGCCAATAGTTAAATCAGGTTTATAGTGTGTTTATGAATAATATCAAACATAAAACGCTCAATAAGCTTATTGGGGGTTTTAACTATTGAACATTTGAATGCTATTTTTACGAATTTTTATGAATAAGACTGTAAGTGTTTAAAAAAATAGAAACAAAAGACAATTGCTTAATAACATTTTAAAAAACAAAAAACAAAAGACAATCGACTTTAGAGCACATTGCATTACATTAATGATGAGAAAGAAAAGAAACCGAAATAAGAGAATTGTTTAAAGAATAAAGAAAACAATTTGATAGATTAAAAAAATTCAAAAAAAACTAGGAGAAAAGATGACATAACAAACGAAACAAATTAACTTGAATTTAAAAAATATATATAACAAAAATGAAATAAAAACAAAAGACAATCGAAATTAGAGCACATAGCACTGCATTAATAATGGGAAAGAAAAGAAATCGAAATAAGAGACTTTCTTAAAAATAATGAAAACAAAAAACAATCGATTTTAGAGCACATTCATTAATAACGAGAAATAAAAAACAAACTAAGAGAATTAAAAAAAAATAGAATAAAAACAAGACGGTAGATTTTAGAGCACATTAACAATATTTAAAAAAATAAAAACAACAGACAATCGATTTTACAACACAATTCAGTAGATTAAATTTTTTTTACCGAGAGAAACGACATAACAGACAAAACAAAAGACAACCGATTTTTATATGATCATTTTTTCATAAAGCATATAATAAATTAATGTTAAAAACTTAATTGATTAATGTTTAATCGCAATTTTACTCTAGTAGCAATTAACTAAAAATTTAGTCACAATAAACATCAATCTTAACATTTTAGTATTGAATTTTATTGCAATTATATAAATAGTTTAGTTGCAGATCACAATTAAATTTAATTACAATTAAATTTGGTCTCAATTTAAAATTGGTTACAATTAAATCTAGCTGCATTTAAATTTAACTACAATTAAATTTAGTTACAATTAAATTTAGTTACAATTAAATTTAGTTACAATTAAATTTAGTTACAATTAAATTTAGTTACAATTAAATTTAGTTACAATTAAATTTAGTTACAATTAAAACTAGTTGCAAATAAATTTAGTTACAATTAAATCTAGATGCAAATAAATATAGTTACAATTAAATTTAGTTACAATTTCATTGATTTTAATTCCAACTAATTTAATTATCAATTGCAATTAAATATTTCTAACGACAATTATTTAAAAAGAAATTGTCAAATAACGTCATTTTTGCTCCATTTTAATGTGATATGATCTCTGAACTGATGCTCATTGGATCGTAATTGATTTCAAGAAACTAACAATCAATTGATTGTAATCGTAGAAACTCACAATCAACGATTAACTAATTGTAACTCGAAGAACCAAACAATTACAATTAGTTAATCGTTGTTGACTGCTGCATGACATACAGAGAAACAAAGCCTGTCTTTACAATTAATCAATTAGTTAATTGTAATTGTAAAGACAGACTTTGGTATGTCATGCAGCAGACATTTTGTAATTAATTACAATTGTAAAGACCCAACAATTACAATTAATTGTTAGTTGCCAAAATAATTACAATTGTTGCTGGTTGCTTAATAAACGTTGATATGTATACTCGTTTAGTACTTAAAATTCACTAGAATTTAGCACAATATCTCTTAATCTAGACTATCAACTGTTTTTTTTTAAATTTTACTATATTCACTGGTTCACTTTATAATTGCATATTTTAATAGTTACCTTGTAATTAGATTCTGTTCATGTTGGATAAATAAATATTAGTCCTATGTGTAGGCAATAGACATAATTAAAATATTCAAAAAATAAGGTAACGAACAATATTGTATACGTTATTAAAAAAAAACTTTTAAAATTTTTATTTCTTAATTTATGTTTAGGTAATTTTAATTATTTTTGGTTGAAATCCGATTGATTACTTGTCATAATTTCATAGTATGTACAGCAGCCTCTACAATTACTTTATATTTTTTTATTTGTATCAATGAATATAGTTCGCTGTAATATTTATATTTACATAAAATGAATTATTCTCAATAAAATTGTAGAGTTACTTTCTAAGTATGAAATAAATTACTGCGAAATTAACAATGTTTGTTTGTTGCGTTTCACTACTACAGTCATTGGAATTCGGATTAATATACGGATACCGTGGTACACAGAGTCGTACTCGCTTCGGCGGTACATATACTAAAATTGGAACGATACAGAGAAGATTAGCATGGCCCCTGCGCAAGGATGACACGCAAAATCGTGAAGCGTTCCACATTTTTTTTTAAACAATCCCAAATATTAAAGAGTTTATTGTTTTAAACGATTCTTGAATATGTAACTAAATTAAATTGTAAGTATTAAAATGTAACTAAATTAAATTGTAAGTATTTTTAATTGTAACTAAATTGAATTGTAACTAAATTTAGTTATGGTCTGTAACCAAACTGTTACAGAATTTGTTTACAGAATTGCAAAAAAATTAATTTCTAAAATGCATTTGATGTTCACTTTGATTAGACTTATTAATTGTGACTAAATTTAATTGTAAGGAAACATTATTTGTGGGGTAGAAACTTTTTGTCAGAAGAATTCGTTCACGCTTATTTCGAAGGTATTCTGAAAGATGTTTGGTTGGGAGCTTTTGAACAGTGGAAAGAAAGAATGTTCAAGTGTATCATCACTCATTAAAGCACATTAATTAATAGGTAATATTATTTGAGGGATACATAAATATTTCCGATTTGTTATAAATTAAAGGAAAAATCATCCTTGATATGCACTTTACCACACTGTGCGACGCAGTAGCTATTTTCTATCGTAGGAAACGAGAAATTTCAGCTCGGATCAGAACTCATTTTAATATCAGTTTGAAAGTTAAATAATTAACGCTATTTGCAGATGACACATCTGCTGTTGTGAGTTCTGCTTCTTTTGAAAATCTAGCAGTAAAAGTTATTGACTCAGTGAGAAATATGGAGAGCTATTGTGCAAAAAACGTCAATCAAGTCTTTTAATCAAATCAAATTCTACAACTATTCCCTATTTAGACACTACTAAGTTTTTAGATGTCCATCTTGACTCGCATTTAGGTTGGGGCGAACATGTTGATAAATTATTAAATAAGCTAGCAACTGCCTGTTTTGTAATTCGTCAGCTACGCATCAATTTAGATTTGAAACTTCTCAGAATGTATTATTTTTCACATGTTCATTCTTTACAGAGTTACGGCATTATTTGTTGGGGGAATTACAGCACCATTAATGACGTATTATTAGCTCAAAAGAGAATTATTCGAATAATGACTTTTAAAAATTTTCAATTTTCTTGTAGAAGTATTTTAACTGTAATATCACTTTACATATTAGTTTCTGTTACATATGTTCATTCTCATAGAGAAAAATTTCAGTGGTTAGATAACAGAGGTTTAGATTATAATCTGCGTCATAAACATAAAGCAGAGGTTCCTCAACATAGGTTGCCTATGTCAGCTAAAAGTGCTTACGTTATACCTATAAAACTTTTCAATAGTTTGCCAGAAGGCATTAGAGGTATCAACTCTCATTTTATATTTCGTAACAAAGTTAAAAACCTTCTTTTCCTAAAGAGTATTTACTCAATTAGTGATTTTTTACTATTAATTTATAATCATTTTTGCCTTTTTTGATTTCAATAGATTTTTGACATTTGACTAAATTTCTTAATCATTGTATGAATATATTTTAATGTGTTTTAGGTTAGTTACTTGTTGTTTATTAGGAGTGTTTCCATTTTACATACTTTTGTAATCTGAGGAAATAAATAAATTGATTGATTGATTGAAGTTATTTCATTTGCAAGTTTGAACAAGACGTATCTTACTCGGTATTGTTATTTTCAATTATTCGTTATTGTTAATGTCAATTATTGCATTTTCTATGTAAAAGGATAATAAAAAAGTCAATAAAAATCAAAGAAATCGTGATTGTTTAAGAAAAAATCGTGAGAGGTTGTAATAAAATCAAAAGGACATGTTAATGGAAAAATGGAAAGTAGCTTGGAACTGTCATGAAATCATACTGACAAATTTCGTTGAGATTACTTGTCGTTCTTTCGCTAAAGATACAATAAATTATTGAACGCTCCCCGTATATATTTTTATTTTCATATACATAATTGTTTAGTATAACATCTGAATTAATGATTACTAAACTGATGAACAAGAATAAAAAATGTTCTTCATCTTGATTAATCTATTTATTTAGGAAATAAGGCTCTTCCTTCGGTAAAAATACTTTCAAGGATTTTATCTTAATTTTTGAAACGAATACTTTATTAAACTGTTTATTTGGTGTCATAATAACAGCGTAATGTCATAGCTCACACAGCCTTGTTTCACGTAAACAATTGAAGTAATAGAATTCACATAACATCACATCAGACGACCTTACTCACTAATTGCAGTTATTACCGCTCACACCCTTTAATTTCAAATGCAATAATATAAGTTTCAACTGCATATGAGCTTATTACGTTATGATAAATAATTAGCTTATTGCCGTTTCCTTAACTTAATACCATAAGGTGATGGGAACTGTGGAAAATCGAAAGGAAATAAAATACTCGGCGCCAGCTTGAGGTAAAACTTAAACTTACAATTTAGAGTTACATATTTAGACTTTTCAATTGAAAACTCATAAGGATATGGATAATAATTTCCATATAAAAATAGTTTTAAAGGAACTCATGCGCTGATCCTATTAATAGAACTTATGGAGTTAATTTCATGATCCAGCTCTTTTCAGTACGTGTTCATAATTTAGCTATTAATAAATAAGTAACAGTATATCCGTATGCGAAGGGCATTACAAAAGTTGAACTGCATTTTTTCCGTTTATGTAACTGGGGACGTCACTCCAAGGTTCTGCCCGTTAACCAAGGACACAATAGTACAAAGATATCTTTCATTCGTACATTCTTAACTGTGTGTCTGTGATGTTAATTTAAATATCAGGAATTTGAGGCGGCCTTGTTGCTTCTGACCTTTATTACATGTGCTTTTGTGTAAAAATAAAAACGAACAGGCGGAATCGTCAATGACAAGACGACCAATACGTATGTGTGTATATGTCTGCTCGTACTTAAATACGCCTGATGCTTTTAAACGTGCGTACATAAATCGTGTTAGGTAATAAAAAATTGTAAGATAAATTTATTTTGCATTGGAAAGCGTTTTGAGAGTATAAATACATTTTACAGAAACATTTAAATCATCATTTGACACCTTCTTTTTTTCACTTATTCTTATTACTTGTGGTTATAAGTACAACTGTAAGTATTGAATACTTTTTTTAGGACTTGTACTTGATTACATTCACCCACTATGAATAACTTTGTAATTGAGTTATATTTTACTCATATTTTTTGAGTACATTTGTAATTACTTACTTTTAGTACTCAGTACTCATTTAATCAAAATACGAGATACACTCAATTACTAGCCAACCCAACCCTGGTTATATATACAAGTACAAATATCAAGTGCTTTTATTAGGTCTTATATTTGCATTTAAGTACATGCAAGAGGCTACAGTACTTCTGCTTGTATTTAAATAATCAAAGGCCTAAGTTACTTGTACTTATAATTGTAAAATTGACAATTGAGTGCAAAATGTGTTTGTACTTATAATTGAGCGCTTTCCATGGGCTTGTACTTGTATTTATGGGATTTTTTATGAAAGGTATTTGTAGTACTTGACTACCATTTAGGTATACATATCTGATTCAGATTTAAGTAACCCTCGTAACCATACAACGGAGTAGATACAAAACTAAACCTTGTATCAAGAATTAACATAATCTTAAAACATTTAAATGACGTTAAAAATAAAAACCATAAATTTCTCTGGTTCAATGGTAACGCTTTGAAAGTGCAGTTGACTTTCCGTGTAAATATTTTCATTCTTACTCAGATAAATAATGGCAGTTTACGTACGTATCTCATAAATTGATTGATAAGTACTTTGTCTCAACATTGTTGCAGCAAAGCTATGAATACACGCGTTCAGTAATTAAGTCGTAAAACAACTGAAGCAAGAAATTATTTATAGTACTATTTTTTTCTGCATTAAATCCGCATTTCTTTATACAGCAGTTTATTTAAAAAATGTCGCAAAGGAGCGCGAGAACCGCTTTTATAATATCATTATGCTATGATTTATTTAAATTTTATTGATTCTAGTTGCTATATTTAAAGAAAAAGAAGAAAAACATTATTCTGTTGTTTATTTGAACAATCATTTATATGCGGAGCCATTCAAGGTCAGCGCATACGAGAGACAGAGTAGACGTTTTAATCGGGAATGTGTTTAGTGCATTGCAAAAATATTTTTGTTATTAAAAAATGGCAAATATTTACCACTACCAAAATTTACATTGTGCGAATATCTTTATTTGTGTTTGTGTTTTATTAATTTTTTTTATTGCATTTCATCTGTATTTAACGAGCTCGTTCAAAATAAAATCTAAAGCACCCAACGAAATCTTATTTTTTACAATTCCATTGTGTTTTTTGGGTTCATACCACCCAAATATTTCACGAAGCACTCCTAACTTGTAAGAGTGTGTGTTTATGTACTAAAGATGGTAGCACAGCTGCCGAAATACGTATCTATGGATACATGTTACATGTCGCTGTACAATCACAGTTACGACCATTTTACAATAGAATACTTATCCAGTGTGCCAAGGAAAGATACTGATGACAATTTTTTTTGCTCGCCACGGTATACACGAAGGGAGTATACAGTTTGTTTCTAAACCTACATCTTTAATTGAAGCCAAAAATAGTGTTCAAGAAATGAAGCAAAATTGTTTAAGTGACTCTAATTGGCGATTTAAATAGTTTAAATGTCTTAGCCGAGTGCCAGGCTGAATGGAATTGATTTTTATTTGGTAGCCATAAATGAATGCATCGAGATGTGTATGTTGGGGCAGGTCAAGATCGTCGTTCGTAAGAAAAAATGCGACGTTTTTGGTCGACTAGGTGCAGACGTTCTTACGACAATCGCAATTACTTATTACGTAATAATTTCTAGTACTATTTAGGCTTGGTTTATTCACTTTCAAGTAACTTTAATCTTCAGATTATTCCCATAGTAACAATATTATTTGTACAATTGTTACGATGCCAATAAATCAGAAGATAAAATTAATTGAAAGTGAATAAATCGGCCCTTAGTATTGTACTTTATTCAAAGTAAAATTTGAAAGTAAACTGTTTGAATTCGTGGCGCCATTATGCATTTCAGTTTTTATTTGTACGTATTAAATATCACAATCTCTTGATTGTTATAAAATAAATATAATAAAAATATTAGTTTGCACGTATTGTCATTTGACTACAAAGAACGCGGTAGTAGTTTGGTGCAAACCATAGCCGTTTTAAAATCTATGTTCCGAAGGAAATCGTTTAAAGTGAGAAAACCAGAAGTTTAGTGATTATTTATTTAAAGTTTAGAAGCTTATGTTACGAGCGCACATTATAACTAAGGGTGTTCTCCTTATACCCATCTCTTTAATAAATAATTAAACGAACAGTTTAAGAAACGGGAAATAAATATCTTTATTAAATTAAAAGCTGACGAGAAACGTATTTCGTTATGCCAGTTGTCGATGTAACAGACGGATATTTGAAAACTATGCCGATGGCGTCTATAAGTCATTCATATTCGTTTACAATGAGACTTTGAACCAGTTCTTCTGCACGTAAATAAAAAGTTTTATTGCGTTTTATTAGATACGATTGCGAAAACAAGTGGTAAACTCAGTCGGAGTTCACCTCTTGAGGTAGGTTAGTTTTTCATTTTTTAATGAGACCGTTGAGATTTGGAAAATCAATTTCTAATATAACGAGGAACTTAAAGGTTTACTTAAAGACAGAGGTTTAGAAACAGCCTGTAGATTTGACCCGGGCTTTTTAAATTTCTGATTGATAACGATGAACAATAATCCAAATAAACGTTATGACTGACAGCATTTTGGGTGTCACAATCTAACTTAGGCTTAAATTTAATCCTGGATAAACCTTTTATACAACGCAGCCTTAAGGTCCGTTTTCACGCTCATGCAATTTACACAAATCGACTTGTGCATGCAAATTTGCACAAGGAAGTCGTTGCATGAAAACGGAATTTTTTTACTTGCACAAGCCAGAAAATTTGGCTTGAGCAAAATCTGGCTGGTCAGATAATTTGCATGCGGTTGGCGCAAATGTTTGAACGTGTAAACGACACTCCAACCGAGCGCATGCGTAGTGGATACATAATAGTAAATGAATTATTATCGTGAAACGCACGTGGCTGCTATACTTGTAAATATTTGTGACAATATACAAATAATAGTTATTTTGTGTTTTACTATCGAATAACGATACTTTTCAATCATCGATAAATAACGATATATCGATATTTATATTTATTAATTTATATTTATCGATGTATTGATAGTTTGCAACCATGGATAAGATTTTTTTTGCTCTACTTTTTTCAAAAAATATCAATAAATTATTCGATATACCTATAAAAAATTCATCGATATTTCGATTAATCGATAAATTGATGAATTTTTTTATAGGTGTATCGAATAATGTATCGATATTTTTTTTTAAGTAACGACCAAAAAGGACCTCTAAACTAAAAGTAGCAACAAAAAAACACTTCATTATAATGTGCGCGATGGGCTGTGCGTTCAATGGTGTCTAAACTGCAGAATTACCGATAAAATTGTGCAAATATAACTGAGCGTGAAAATGGATTATCAATTCAGTTCTTATTTGTGCAAATTTGCATGCACAAATCTATTTGAGCAAATTGCATGAGCATGAAAACGGACCTTTAGAGTCAAGGTGGAAACAGTGGATTAGTCGGGTACAGTGAATCAGTATAGGTAAATCAAAAGAGAATAGAATTAAAATGTTGATCTTTACACAGAATACAGTATATCAGAATAGGTAAATCGAAGCTATCTAACGATAGTGAAACGTAGAGCAATTAAAATATTTATTACACAATTTCACCGGACAAAAATCTACGTTAATTTAATGTTATCCTTTACACAGAATACGGTATTACAATAATACTTTTTCCACCTTCACCCTTTGTAGTTGGTAAATACCAAAGACTCTGTTTTGTTTTCATCAATATTGACAATTGTATCAAACATCATATCATCAATTACCAACATATGTTCAATTGCACCGCAAATTATCATTAACTTTTGATGTGTAGAGATTGAGAAACTTGGAACGAATTATCATCGTTGATAGATCTAATTAAACCCCAAAAACCAAACAGGGTGGTATCAAGTGGCGCCACTTAAAGTCATCGCCGCCAAAAAAGTTTAAAGCTATACGATCAGCAAGCAACATAATGGCTATGGTATTTCAGGGTATTCATGGTCCAATTTGAACAGATTTCTTAATTGACCGAAAGACTATAAATTCAGAGTCTAGGCCTTGGGATGCAAGAAGCAAGAAACTTATGTCGAAAGAGTAGATAATAGAAGCGGTGCAAAATTGACTCTGCAGACAACCAAAGTAATTTTTCCCTGTCGGTATTTGCAAGTTGCCTGATCGTAGTTTATATTAAAGAAAGGACATTATTGTTATTACAATTTTTGTCACAAATTGATTAATAAAATTCCAACCAAACGTATGATAGTAGTTCTTCTTTCCTATAATGTTCTGAATGTTGCGTGAAAAAGTATTAAAACGAATTGTTATTAAAACAACTGCATTTAAGATTTATTTCAAATAAACTATGACCGAATGTATTGTTAATAAACTTATTAAGCTATTGCATTTTTTTTCAAATTTAAATCACCTTAAATTTCCCGTTTACGTATCAATACTAATCACCTGTGAAATCTTTATATCTCCGTGATATCATAGTTGGAAGTTTGAATCATACTGAAGAAAGAAATCAATTCAGATTAAATGTTATGTTGTTCGGTGAGTGAGCAGTATATGTAATAATAAAATTCATGAAGTGCCTAACAGCACCATACTTTCGTTGAAATTGTCTGGTCCATTGGCCTCTTAATTACGATGAAATTACATTCTATGTAACTAATTAAAATATAATTATACGATTATGTCAGTTTCAAGATGCTCACGATATGAAGCAAATTTGAACCGCACAAGGAAGATGTTTCGAATGTAAGCTTTAATTAATAATATACAGTGTGACTGTGATAGTTATGCAAAGCTTGAAACCTATAATATATCACTGTAAAGGTAACGATTGAACTCATATGTCCTTAACAAAAAGTTACTAGTTTTCAAGACATTACAATTGAAAAATTTTCCGAAACTGTTTTAGAACCACTGCCCTTGCTATCATACGTTAAAAATAATTCTTTTTTTGCATAACTATCACAGACACCCTATATTATGTTAGAATAGAATAGAAATGCAGTTTTTTTTTGTTGAGCCTCTTGTTTGTGCAAACGCCAAAAGAGCATTCCTCCAACGTGAAAGGCATGCTATTTTTTGTTTAAATCTTGTAAAGTGAATTTTCCCAATTCATAGATGTCTTAATGACACTTGTTTGTAACCATTGACAATTGATAGATAATCGGAATAAATTTATTCGTTTGTCAAAACGGCTCGATAGAATAATACGAACCTTTAAATACGTCGATGAAAAATGAAGTCCGAGGGGAGCATAGATTTGACCTGGACTTTTTAAATTTCTAATTGGTAACAATGAACAATATCCAAATTTACTTCATAATGATAGTTGATAAATACCAAATACTTTGTTTTGTTTCCATAAAAACTGACAATTGTATCAAACATGTTTGTTGGTGATGTACCTAGTTCTGTTACACCGCGAATTTTCATTAAATTTTTATGTGCTGAGATTGAGAAACCTGGAACGAATTATTACCGTTGGTTTATTTTGGGTGTACAATTAAATTCCAGAAAGCAAAGAGATTGGCGTGAAGTGGCGTCACTTACATTCATCACCGCCAAAGAAATTCAAAGCTGTACCGTCAGCAAGCAACGTATTTTGGGATATTCACGGTCCAATTTGAACTGATTTCTTAATTGACCGAAAGACTATAAATTCAGAGTTTAGGTCTCTTAGCAGATATCTGGGACGCAAGAAATTTATCTCATTTAATAACATTTTTTTGCTCAGTGCAATTAATAAAGCATTTTCCAAGTAGGTTAATAAATGACTGAGATATTCAACAGTAATACACTGCCGATATGTGCGAAACAAATTTTACTAGAAAGATATGGGAGTTAATTTGGTCACATGGGACATTATTGAAAACCCTGTACATTTCTCCTTTCTAATTCAACAGATGGTACGAAGGTCAAGCTGAATTTATTGGGAATAAAAAACACGGTTAATATTTTGTAGGATTTTATTTTAAATATGCTCGTAGTAATTCCCTTCAGCAATGATACACTTGACCATTCATCCTCTCCGCTGTCCAAAAGCTCTCAACCAATCATCTTTCAGAATACCTTCAAAATAAGCGCGAACTGCGGCACTCTTCTTCTGACGAAAATCTTCTACCCAACAAATTCCTTTTAAGCCCAAAAATTGCCAAAAGTCGCACATTGCTAAATGAGGTGTATATGGCGGATGATATTTTTTTCAGGCAAAAACTGGAGAGTTAAAGCTGCCGTATGGGACGATGCATTATCATGGTGCAGCATAATTCCCTTGTCTGGAACTCTACTGAACACTAAAGGCAAACATTTTTCAGTGTACCATTTAGCTGTAATTGTCTTTTGTCCATCTAGCTTAATTGCCTGCCAGGCCCGTACTTCTGAAGAATACCGCATACATAAATTTTTTCATAGCTCGCTGCTTCTTGGTCATTGTTGGAGTTTCCTCATCTTCATGAATCCATAGACGACTCTCTTGGAGGGTAGGTACGTCGAAAAATCCGGGCGCCCCCAAACTTTTCGGCTACGTTCTCTTTAAGTAAGTGCTCGCGCTCGGCTTGTAGGAAGCTATCGATTGAATTACGGGCCGAATCTTGACTTGCGTTGCTCTGAAGATCGTTCTGGACTGATTTCACGCTGAATTCTTGCAGTATCCTCATCAAGCCCGAGTGCTCCACTTTACCCTCCTCGTTTTTCGTGGGCAAATTCGAAATTATTTTCGGGAGGGGATCCTCGATGACTTTCTCAGGGGACGGGGGAGAAGTAATACTCAGTGGAGAGTCCTTTCTATTATCTTCTTCCACAGTTCTCTTATGGGCAGCCTCCCGTTAATTTTTTTCACCAAAGACTCGGCTCGACGCACGGGGGGTTTGGGCGGCGGTAGATCTTCTTCTTTGACGATCAAACTCTCTATATCAGAAATCACTTCCTGCTCCGTCTTTTGGGGTTTCGGGTTACGGGGTAGGCTCGAATCTTTCGGGTTGTAGTGCTCGATGATCTTCAAGTCCCAATCTTCCAAGGGACCGAAGGAATCGTCGCTTTCGATTTCGATTTCGGCGAGCGGCGCCTTCGTGTTGCTTAATTTGTGCAGGAGGAGTTGAGGGAGTGAGGAGCCGAAACTTGGCTTCACCTGGCAAAGAACGTGCCGATTTTCGCAGCTCTGACCCGTCGATGTTTTCGACGTTGTTTACTAAGCTGAGCTTTAGGTCGCTGTAGTTCGGTAAAGAAACGAGCGAGAGGTTCTTTTTTCGTTTCGATTCCTTGTCCATTTGCTTGAGGGCGATTTTCGATGTCGATGTGTGTTTCGGGGCGTTCGGTTTGGGGTGCTTGTGATCTCTGTTGTGGTGAATGTGGTCGACTTCATCACATGGGCAATGGTCTTCTTTACGCAGAGTGGTTCTTCGACTGGTTTCTTCGTTTGTAGAGCTTGCAGACCAGTTTTGGCGACTGCTTCTATCCGTTCGCGTATGCCCTTTCGATATTTTCTGGGCGGGGGCGTGGTTGTTGTATCACTATTGGATATGAGGGATAATTTGGGGTCTTTCAAATTGATGAATGAAGTTTCGTCACTTGTCACTATTTTGGAAAAAATTTGGTGTCCGCATTATTTAAGAAATTTAAAGTTTCATGGCAAATTCTTACACGCTCTGCTTTCTGGAAGTCGGAAAGGTGGTGCGGCACAAAACGACTAACCACTTTTTTTAAATGCAGGTGATCGTGTGTGATTGTTCTAACAGCTGAGGATCCAATCTTTAGTTGATGCTCTATTACTACATAAGTGGATTTATTGTCCTCTTCAACGAATTTTCTATCAGCAGCCGTAGGAAGACGCCCTGCTCCTTTTTGATGCCGAACAGAATTCCTTCTGCGTTCAAATTCCTTATACCATCAGTAAATTGTATCCAAGGAAGGTGCTTGTTCATTAAAAGCTGAATCTAAACTCTTTTTGTACTCATAAGCGCTTAAACTTTTTTTAAAATCATAATAAAGCATGATTCAAAAATGCTCTCTGGCTAACTCCATTTTTTACTTGTAATATCACTTTAAAAAATTAGTAACTCGGGTTCTAACTTCAGCAACTAAACTTCAAGTGGCAGATGAAAAGTTGCTCTAAATAACACTGTACGTTTTATTTTTCACGGCCTACTAGATTTTCTTACTCTCAATAAATTCAGCTCCGCCCTCGTAGAAGAGATGCAAAATTGGGTTTGCAGACTACCACAAGAATTTTTCTCTGTCGGTATTTGCAAGTTGTTTGATCGTTGGGGGACAAATTTATATCAAAGAGAGGCCATTATTTAAAAAAAATAAAATTTGTTCAATTATTGTTATTGCCTAAACATATAAATTCGCTTAGATGCATTCGAATCTTAAAATACGTCGAATTTGTTTATAGTATTGAAATTCATCTTTTCAAAAAAAAAATGTTACAAATGATTTTTAGATTAGAGAAGTAAGCGGTAATATCCTTTAAGCTGGGAAAATTTTGAAATTTATTCGTTGACCTTTGTGCACATTCTCTTCCTTCGTTACTCACTAAAATAGTTTCATAAGCGACCTTCGGGTTTGTTTTCCGCGGTAAAAAAACTACCAATTCGTTTAGTTTTTAGCGCAAAAATTCAATTCGAAAGCAAAAAGAATTTGTGACTTTTGGTATATAATCTGTCAATATTATTTACATTTCTTATTAGCATAATTATTTAACATTAGCTGGAAGAACGCAATGCGGAAGATACGATTCCCAAATTAAGCTTTTAACATTTAACTAACACAGTTTTTTTTTTTGGCGCTCGAATATGCCATCGCCAAAAAAGTATTAATCTCCATAAAAATGTTTATGATTGGCGAATGCTGAACGCAAGGTCACGGCGCATAGTTTTCGCAAAGATGGAAAACTCAGACCGACGGAGATTACATAAAAAAGTGAGTCAGGGAGGCGTAGGTGGCATTTGGAAATGTCAAGAACAATTTTTTCCATCTCCGCTGTTCGTTTCCTGGTTGTGGAAAGTGGATTCACCTTGCACGATGACCTTCCGTTACCTCCGACCTCCAATGCTGCATTACTGCTTTTACTTTTCGTTTCCTGATACATATTTGTTTCGTGCATGAAATGCCAGTTTGTAATTTATTTATAAACATGGCCGTATTAAGTAATCATGATGTTAATTTTTGTGGTCACGGACGGATTTCGCAATTTAATTAATACCTACCTTAACTTAAGTATCCAAGAACACGCTTTACGAAACAGAATTTATAATTATCTTTAAGTACATGTGTATCTCTTTCTTGAGAAGGGAACATTTTTCAATTGTGAATAACTATTATAGCATTTCGTAAGAGATACCTATGGAATACCATCCAATGTGGAGCATCCTGTACACCATTACTAAACTAAAGACCTTACGTTTCATCATGAAACAGCTTGTATATTTTAGTGTTACGTAATTTCCACTTTCCAGCTCTTGTTTAAAACTCCAATAACTCACTCGTTTTCTCAACCTCAACAAAGTATCCTTATTAAGGCATTAGCATTCGAAAAAAGTTATAATAGACAATAATAACTATGCGTAGGTACAGTTCATATTCATAATATATAATATAGCTGTCGTTATTAAATGTAATTGATCATAAATAAAATGCAATACTCCTACACGTTGCAGCAGCACTTTTACGAGTACATACACACACAGTCGGCAGTTCATGACGTGCGAGAGAGATCGCGCCCATAAGGAAATGCCATTGAAACAACTGAACAAAAATAAAAATAAAATGCGACGTTCTATGACCTTAGTAATAATTAATTTTCATTACGATTGTTGTATCTATTATTTCTTATACGCTGAGGGTTGTTAAGTCCAAGGTTAAGCTTATCGACAGTGCTATTATTTATTGTTGTCAAGGAGCATTTTATACAAGAGGTCATTTACATACGCATACAAAACACGGTGCGAGGAAAGGAATGTTGTGAACTGGACGGAGGAATACCCTGCGATCTTTATTTTGTCGCCATGGAAAATCAAGTTCATCAAATTGTCATTATTTGAACTTATTTCATTTTAATTACTTGTCATGTAACTAATTTCCTTGATTTTTAATCAAATCATTTAATTTGAGAGGTCGTGCTATTTTATTGAGTAGTACAGCCTTGGCTAAAAGTATTAGGCCCTTACATTAACTCCTATATCATGAAAATCTGTTGGAGTGGGGTAAAATAAAATTTCCTAAGTACAAAATAACAACAATTTATTAAAGTAATTAGTATTTTGTTGGGCCACCTCTATCCTTAATCACTGCAGCTATTCTTTTCGGCAGACTACTTGTAAGTTTATGACATTCCTCTGCGATAATATTATTCCATTCTTTCGATAGCACGTATTTTAAAAGTGCTTCAGATGTAATTGGATGCTTTCTAATGTTACGCTTTAGAATCCCGCACAAATGTTCTATGGGATTTAGGTCTGGGGATTGTGCAGGCCAATCCAGGAGATTTATATTATTTTCTTGAAACCACTTCATGGTAACTGCAGATTTGTGGCAGAGTACATTATCTTGTTGATACAGCATTTCTTCCATATTTGTATCACGAAACATCTTGGAAAATGATTGCCGCAATGTCGTTTCAAAAACGTTTATGTAAGTGTGGGAGTTCATTCGACCTTCACAAACAAACATTTCGCCTACACTGTAGGCTGTCATACAACCCCAGATCATTACACTGCCTCCCCCGTGTTTCACTGTTGGTACCTGCATTCCGGAAGGTTTTGTTTTTCTTATGGCAGCCAATTTGGATTTTCGGTTAGTTAGTCTTTAAAAAGAGCTTTTCAACGATGTACAACATGCCCGAAAAATTTTTATTTGTAGAGGAGATATTAACAAAAATATAAATTAATCTCTAATATGAAATTAGTAGGCCATGAAATGAAACACCAACTTTGCTAAGTTTGTTTACCCTTCAGTAAGTCATCGAGGGAGATGTTTAATTGCGTTACGTAATTGCCCTTTCGTATGAAACTCTTCAGCAATTTCTTGAGGTGCTCGGAGTAAGAGACATCGTAGTTGGGGATTTTCGACACGTTATTGTTTTTAATTGCCAGAAGTATGTCCAACATAAATTTCACTCTGGGACTTTTTTTTTTTAATTTGTTTCATAAATAGTTTTGTAACTGCATACATCTTTTATGTCGTTGGGTGCAGAAGCCGCCTGCTTCTGTAAGCATGAAATCAGCGCCTTCATTGCTAAGGGGTCGTCTTTTCTCAAACTGAAGCCGACGTTTTTTAGTATAAGCAGAATGCAGTCGAGGCTTTTTTCATCAAATCTGTCTGACAATTTTGTTAATATTTGGTATAACAACTGAGAGTGGAAGACCTGCATTAAGAAAAAGACAAAATTAATAATTACTGCAAAGTAATCGAATAGAACGACATTATTAATAAATGCTAACACCCTTTTTACTCTCATTTTTTTTATTATCTTTCTTCATAGTTATCAGAATGTGAAGTAAAAACAGACTTACTACTTACAAAATATAATTTTCTCTTTTACTCTAGTATATACTTTGTTATCTACTTTTCACTTTCCTTTACTCATTCTCTATCTTCTCTTACTTTAATTGTTATTGTTTTTACCTTAAAATTATAAAGCTGGGCGATCAGAATAATTATATTGTCCTGTGTTTTGTTCTCGATTTCTTGCTCCACGTTAAATAATTCGTCAAATTTTTTAACCAATGTCTGCAAAAAATGAGCACCTAAAACAAAAATCACATCAATAAAAGCTTAGAAATTTGTAGCAGGTTAATTGTTTTGGATTCTTTGAGCGCCCTCTAAACAATTGTTTCGCCCCTATGTGGGGCCTCGTCAGCAGAACTCCACTGCAATTTCACCGGCCTGTCCTAGGTCAAAAATCGTCCGTAAGATGTCGCGACCAAACCTCTTGATTATTTTTTTTTTAATTTCTAATAAGTTATTTATGCGACATGGACTTTCTAATTTATTAGATTATAAATGTTGGTAATCGTGGACTAAATTATAGTCGTTATAAATAATGTAAACGTTAAAAAGGCAGGCAAGTTGTCGAAGAAGAGATTTACAATGAACCGAAAAAGAACAATTATAATTTTGTCTTTTAATAAATTTATTTTCGACCTTGAAGATGTAATATTTACTCTAAACTATATTCCTCTCGTTAAAATAAAATATTCGTAAAAAGTCATTTTTCTTTCATAATTATTAGACTCCAGAGATTTCGGAGCGTTGCCGTGGCACTTTTCATTGGTCCTTGTATTGCGTAATCATGGCAACGTTCCGACATGTCCGAAGTCTGATAATTACGTAATAAATTATCTTAAACGGATACTAAAATTGACACTAGACGCTCAACGTTTCACTATCGTTTGATAGCTTCGTCAGGAGAGACTTATTAAACAATAATGAAACGTAGAGCGTTAGTGCCAATTTTAGTGTCCGTTTAAAATAATTTATTATGAAATTTCATCGGACAAGAATCTACTTTAATTCTGATAATTATATTCATATGCTAATTCTAGGTTAAAAGTCGGCCGCTTAAATTAGTGTTGGGATCACTCGAGTGAAAAATAACCTATTATCAGGTTATTGCAATAACCTGAACTATTCGGTTATCGGTTATGATTCAAGTGATAAAAAACCGCTTATGATTCAAGTGATAACAAAAATGCAAGCTTACAGATCATTTATAGGACAAAAAGTGAAACTTTAAGTCCTAGAACTTTTTGTAGATTGTAGCGGATTCTTGTATTCTTTCCAAAATAACAATTCATTCAATTTCGTTGCCATTCCTAAACACGTTCCCATCCTATGAAAATTGGTTACTGTTTGCTACATTTTTACGAATTATTTACGCAAGATCCAAACTCAAAATTTTTTTCTATAATAATTTAACTCATTAAACGTTCAGTATTAAAAACAATTTTGTATTTATCTCTGCCGAAAAGATTTTTTTTAAAGATACTCGTAAGTAATTACAGCCTCGGCTGGAAACAACTTGCTCGTACTTTAAGTCGTCACTTTTCGCCCTAGATTAATAAATAACTATTACAGTAATACTTAGCATATCTGTAAGCTTGCATTTCTCACTGGTGTTTCATTTCATAGCTTACTTCATTTCTTATTAAAGATTAATTTACGTTTTTGTGAATATCTCCCCTACAAATAAAAATTTTTCGAGTATGTTGTACATCGTTGAAAAGCTCTTTTTAAAGACTATCTAACTAACCGAAAATCCAAAATGGCTGCCATAAGAAAAACAAAAGTTAGCACTAATAACTTGAAAACAAATGACAATCGGGGGTTTTTGTTTATGTCAAAAACTTTGTCTTAAAAAAGTGTCTGAATATTGTAAAACTTTAAAAGAGCTCACATTAAGTGTTATCGAGTTATTAAGAAAAATTGAAATCGGGAAATTTTAGTTTTTTAAAATTATCTTAAAATTTAAAAAAGTTATGGTGAAATGTGATTTGTCGCGAGGATTGAATTCTGCAAAACATTCCCCATTTAACCGTTCTTCTATCTCTTCTAATAACCGAAATACCAATAGTGAGCCTCGAAATTGGGATACACTGTATATACAGATTTTTCTAAAAATAATTTTTACGTAGTAATATTAATTTATTTTCTTCATTAATTAACTTAAGGAATCACATTAAAACAGTATACCTAATAATAAGCAAAAAATGAGAACATAATTAATTCAACGAGGTCATCATCCCTTAATTTATGATTTTATTATTTTATTACGTTCAGACAACACAAAGAAAATTTCGGAAGATCATAACATATTGCTGTGTTATTTACCTGAGTAGAAAGCAAAGGATACACATCTTAAAAGTCTTTATTTATTTTTTTTACTTTTCTTAAAAGGAAAATTCTCAATTTTCTGAATTTTATTTTCAAATTATATACATCTCGTTCTAGAACGCCGGAACCCAAAAAGGAACTTAATTCATTTGATTGACTAAAAATTCTTTATTTATGTATTAGAATTGCCATAACCTTGTTTCGGAGGAGTTCCTTGACATCGAGGGCATTTCCACGAAGAACTGGCTTAAGTCCAAGTTCAAAGAACTATTTGGGGATGATTCTGACATGGACATGATGCCTGACGAGTTAACCCGACCCAAAACCCCTGACATTGAGATTTCAACTGAAGTCGATGGGAACGTCAGGTGTAGTCCTAAGAATTCATCTCCACCTTTGCCCAGGGACCCTGCTGAGTTGGAGGAGGCCATACAAAAGTTGCCTCGGGACTTCTTGAGAAACAAGAGGGGAAACATGCGGCGATTCGAATTAAAGCTATCGGATGGGTGCAAGATCAAAATGCCAAAGGTTGATGCGCTCCGGTTGGGCTTGATTCCATTTCCTGTATAAAAATAAAAATTCAGCTTCGTTTTTCTTTTGTTAGAATTGGGTTTTCTTTTGTCAATTTTGAGAAATTTTAAATTTAAGTTTTAATTTTGAGGTTATGTTTTACTTTTGGACAAGTTTTTGCACTATAAAAATGCGACGCAAACGCGATCAATTTAGTCTTCCTTGGTCCATTAAAGTGATAACATCAGCTCCAAGTATGGTAATTATAATCGTATTTATTAATATTTGAAATTTTGTTAAATTTTGTACAATTTTTGATGTTCAATGATCACACATTTAATCTGTTGGAAGATATTAGAAACGAGCATAATTATCGTGCCTTTTGTCTTAAAACAAATTGAAAATTATTAAAAGGGCAGTTAGGAACGAGTTGTATCGTTTTTCTGTGTTTTTAAATCTTTAATAAACCATTACACAATTAATCTGTTGGAGGACATTAGCAACGAGAATAATTATCGTGCCTTTTGTCTTAAAACAAAATGGACATTTATTAAAAGGACAGTTAAGAACGAGTTGTATCGTTTTTCTGTGTTTTTAAAACTTTAATAAACCATTACACAATTAATCTGTTGGAGGACATTAGCAACGAGAATAATTATCGTGACTTTTGTCTTAAAACAAAATGGACATTTATTAAAAGGACAGTTAAGAACGAGTTTTATCGTTTTTCTGTGTTTTTAAAACTTCAATAAACAATTACACATTTCATCTGTTGGAGAGCATTAGAAACGAGAATAATTATCGTGCCTTTTGACTTAAAACAGATTGAAATTTATTAGAGGGGCAGCGAAGAACAAGTTTTATTGTTTTTTCTGTGTTTTTAATAATTTTGCATTTTAAGACACTTACACATTTATCCAGACACTGTAAATAACGAAAATAATTTACGTATTTGTTGATTTTAAATTCAAGCCGGTATCAATTATCATTTTGGAACGCGGTATAGGGATCTCGTATCGTGTTGCCAATTTTACAAAAATTAAAGTTTTCAGACCCTGAGAAAATTCTTCGAAAACGAAGAAATTCATTTGCATTTTTAAAGCCCATACACAGCAATATGTTGATTCAAAGAAATAAATAAATGCATTGATGCATTTAATGTAGTCTTCTCATTATGCAGGTCACTCAGTGTTGTTATGCAAACTAAGTAAAAACAACATTAATCAGTTTTCTCAATCATTTAAATCATTTAAGTCACATTATTTGTGTACAAAGTATGGAATATCATGAAGTAATTATTGTCGATTATCCAATGAAATGGTCGAAGATTACAGTACTTTGCTTGATTGATGTAAATTGCTATCCTTTTATGAGCTGCAGTTATAAACTGTATTAACAATACGTAAAAATTGGCTTATAATGAATTAATTCAGTAATCAACGTAGGAATCAAGAAGATGGAGATTTCTGAAGATATTTTAGAAATGACTGCAGATAGACGAGATTTTTTTTGCATATTTTTAAAGACCCTAAAATAGGACCACTTTTCTTAATCGTCTTTTTATTTCTTAGTGTTTACGAAATCTCCATGTGATTCTTTAATTACTTACTTGTTGTCCTGTAATAATAGAAGATGGAGATTTTTGAAGATATTTCAAAAATGAATGCAGTTAGACGAGATTCTTTTTCGCATATTTTTGAAGATCCTAAAGTAGGGCCACTTCTTTCAATCGTCTTTGTATTTCTTAGTGTTTACGAGATTCCCATTGGATAAGTTCCTATATATCATTAACGGGCGTTTTAAAAATAGAATTTTTCAAGTAGGGCCAAACAAAGAAGTCCAAAGGAGTTAAATCACAAGATCGCAGAGGCCATTTGTTTGCCATATTTCTGCTAATTATCCGATCTCCAAAAGACTCTTGAAGGAAATTTAAAGTATCTCCAAGCAGCATGGGCCATTGCACCGTCCTGCTGGAAATATCCAAATTGGAACCCGTCATCATGCAGCTGATTAATAAATGGATGCAAAATCTCTTCCCGATATTTAAGTGCTGTTAGTGTGCCATTAAAAAATATTGGACCTATCAATCTTCTCCGACTTAAACCTATCCAAACACCAATTTTTTATGGATGGAGTGGGGCTTCAATGAAAATATGAGGGTTTTCTGTACTCCAGATCCTCATATTTTGGGATTTAATGTATCCTGTTAAATGGAACTGGCCTCATCGGAAAAGAAGGTTTTGTCCAACAAATCGTCATTTTCAAAATTGTTTGAAAACCAATGACAGTATCTTCGCCTTGGTTCAAAATCCACTGGAAGCAATTCATGCATGGCAGTCAAACGATAAGGAAACACTTGCAAGTCCTTTCTTAGAATACTTCTGCAGATCCCGGCAGAAGATCAATTTGTTCTGATAGGTGACGGATGGAATTGCGAGGAGCATCAGTCATAATTTGTCTCACATTTTCAACTACCTCATCAGTTCTTACTTTAGGCTTTCCTGATACTTGTTTTCTAGCCACACTTCCAGTTTCTCTGAATAGTCCTACAGAATAGTGAAGATGATTAACAAATTTGTGGTACAGAATTACAGTTTCTGGAAATTTTTCCTGAAATTCTGCCATACAATCAGGAATAGAATGGGTCCATCGCCACTGATTTTTTTTGGGCATTTCGAAAGTAGGATTCAACCATAAAAGATTTTTCTTCCAATGTTAAAACCATTGTAAAATCAAATTAATAAATCAATTTTTTTTTAAGTTATGTTTGTTTACGTGTCTGTTTAGGGTACGAATCAAGTAAGGAACATACGTGAATATGCGAAAAAATAGGAAGGAAAAGCGAGCATTGGTTTCAAATGATAGACCAAGCGTTCTTGAGGTAGGTCAGACTTAATTCCCTTTACCTACAATGATGGTGAATAAATTCAAACTTTTATCGTATGGCGTGAAAACTAACGGAACATCAGTAAATAAATCATTTTGTAAAATGGTAATGTTAATTCAGCAATAAAACGCGAGAAGTTTGTAAAAACTTTAATTGTAAATAATGATATAATTGATCTATTAGCTGTGTGAATGAAAATAATACGGAACTGAGGAGAAGCACGCGAAGAATGTGATAATGTCAGGGCTGTTATTATTTATTCTTCATGAAATCGTGCCTGGTAACGATTTACACGTTGAACGTCCACACTTTTTATCAGCTGAATCAATTAAGCGAGAAACTTTCACTGCCAGTGCTCACTAAAAGAAAACGGGCCCGAGATGTCTTGACCTTTACGGAAGGAGGACGGACGACTCTGTGTGGAAGTGTATCGGTTTCAGAGGCGAGTAAATGTGGATCATGCAAACGAAGTACGCGATTTCTTTAAAGCAGAAAGAAAAAAGTTTCAAATCATATGAAATTTTATTTATTAACAAAATATGTTTCGTATCAAAATTTATCTTAACTAACTAAATAATTCAAGGTTGTTTCACTAAATTATTATTATTATTATTTCAGATAGTTAAGAGATAATAAATTTTTACCTATTAGTTGTTCCTTAGAAATTTTCGAACCCAAAGCTAAAATAAACTAAACGTCACAACAAATAAAAAGAGAATATAAGTTGAAAGTGGTGTGTCTTTCACAGTGAAAGTGGAATTAACTCTTAATGATTTGTTATATCTGCAACAAACCACATCGAGTAGAACTTAAAACGCGTGAATATATTACTACGACAAACACACAAAAAACAATATTTGAAATGAAATTAACTTTCATAAACCTAAAAAATTTAATAGTGGATATTTTCATTGAATAAAATGTTGAAATTAATTATAATTCCATAGTGTTTCAAAACAATATATTCATAATTCACTAATCACATTCCGGTAGTAAGTAGGTATGTACTTGCGTACCTTATGATGTGAAGGACATTCGCCTTGGTCAGTTGCATTCGTAAACAAACCAAGATTAATGTCGTTCAAAGTTGCTGAACAAAATAATTTACATAGTGCAATTTCATTGTAATATCGACTCTAAAATTGATGCGACAAAGTACAGTCGCCATTTCTATTCCTACAGTGTTTCCCGAAAGTAACGATCGAGAAAAGCGTTTCAGAAAAATGCTCGACATGACGATTTTTATTTTGAAATCATCGTTTAAAGATGTAATTTTCAACCCTCCACCCCTCAACGTCTAAGCGCTAGCAACCCCAACTTTAAAAATTCACATAGCAAATACTCCTGTGATACGTCAACAGCATTTTTGTGTTGAACAGAATAAATAAGACTTTTCTAAATCGGTTGATAAATAAATGAGATCTTCAACAAAAATGTATTGAAATAAAAGTGACAAATTCGAGTAGTATGTAGTGTTTGTAGTTAAATGTGAAATAGAATTTATTCACGTTACGTAGTGGAGTGTGTGTTACTTGTTTAACAATTAGATAGCAAAAATGAGACTTACTGAAGTCGAAAGAATCGAAATTTAATGACGATTGGGTTTCGAGATAGAATACGTTAATTACCTTTTTGAAAAATTTTATTTAAACAATTACATTACGTGGGAAGAATTAAAACATATACAACAGTGCTACGGTCCATCAGACGTTCAACAACGGCTTTCGAAACAACTTGACGAGGTAGGCGCAAGAGTGACGAGACGTTTCGACAGAACGACATGCATCTAAAACAAACAAACAAACACACTAGATGACAAATACAAAACGAAATGTAAACGTAGCAGTTATAGGAAGCATAATTGCAGCACGACGAATCGAAGGTGGTAGAACATTTTGAATGGGCGAGCAAACATTTTGATTTCGTTGAAAGGATGCAGCGGAGGTTTGGCTTGTTCCGAGGGCCACTCACGGTGGACGAGAAAAAGCTCAGCAAGAATAAGAGGAGGATAGTTTATTTGGAAGACGGCCGACGACTACGCCTTCGTTGGGATCAGATTCCGGACTTCTTAATAGATTATGAAGCGTTGTGTGTTCGTCATTGTATGTGTCCACCAAGGGGCCAAAATAAGAAACTTGGGTAATTCCGAACGTCCCAAGAAACCCCTGAGAGAAAGACAAAAATAAAGAAGTACACGTACCCACTTACATAAAGACAATAATTGACAAAAACAAGAAAAAGGGGCCCCGAACATAATTTTAGCACCCGAACGTGGGGCCCATAACATAATAATTTTGGCACCGCAACTTGGAGCTCTTACTGAACATAACAGTACGTATAAAGAAGTTTGTATTTTGTTCAGTGAAATTAACCCAAACCATCCTTCAATATCGCAATCGTAAGTCGAATTGAGAACAAATTTCGCGATCTTGGACATGTACGAGATATATCTAAAGTCGGACAATTGGTTGCCATGTTAATGTTGGAGGAAAATCCACGTTCAATCCTCGTGGGAGTGGCAGTTTACAGACTCCTTCATAAGGAAAAGTTTCACCCCTACAAAGTGCACCTGGTGCAAGAGCTGTTCGATGATAAGTTTGATCGAGAGCGCAATTTTGCGAGACAATGGTGGAAATCTCTAATGCAAATCCTGCATTCATTAGAAATGTTCTTTTTTTTGGTTGAGACGACATTTTGCTTACATGGTACCGACAATAAGCAAAATTGCCGTTATTGGATGGTTGAAAATTCATTGCATGCAGTAGATGATTGAGGCGAATACTCAAAATCCCCAAAAGGTTGGGGATTATTGGATCATATTTTTTTGTTGGAACACTGGGAGGTGACTGGATTGGACTTCTTCCAATTTGAATTAATTCCGGCTTTAGAGGTGCTGTTTCCTAATGCAGAAGATCCTGATTCACCCGATCCTAGAATTTGGGTTGGTGCACGTCCACGCGGGGATATCTCGACTAAATATTTCCTAATTGATGGATTGGTAAACGGACACCTATTGATTGGGCGGAAAGATGTCCGGAATTAATCCCTTCGGATTATTTCCTGTGGGGTTATTTAAAAGCTAAAATTTATTTTAATAGACCTCCAAACATAGAGGAGTTAAAGCAGAGAATTCGACAAGAAATTCGCTTAATCATTCCTGAAATGGTAAACATTATTCGACAAGCATTTGTTTCTACATTAGGACGTTGCCTCGCTATTAATAGACAACAGTTTGGACATATAATTGAATTTTAATATTGCTTTATTTTTCAATTTTTTTTAAGTTTGATGTTTTGTTTCGTTTGAATACATTTTTGTTGAATGTCTCAGTTGTTTCTAAAGCGATTCTGAAAAAGTTTTACTGTTCTTGATTGAACCTGATTCGACGAGCATATTCCAGGAAAACATGTGCTGATTTAAATTCCTGTGAATTCCTTTTGGAGGACCACATGAAGCAAATAGTGTTTCACGACCCTACAGACACGTTTAATGACTTAATACTGAGTATTCACAACGCCGCCGACAGTATTCCTGCTAATAACACCAGAATCACTTCTTCGCCGTGCTCGAGTGCGTCTCACTAATGTCCGACAACACTTCGAACACTTGTTGAAATACTTTTAAATCACTGTGGTCCTGTTTGCACCGTGTTCTCTCAATAATATGATTATCATATGCCTAACAACTGTAATCTGGATAATGTTACTAAAGAAGAAGTTTCCGCAGCACGTAAAAAATTAAAAAAACGGTTTTACTGCCGGTCGTGATGATCTCCCATCTTTGTTTGTAAGAGATTGTGCTGAAGTATTAGCAAATCTATTATGCCTAATTTTTAATTTGTGTCTCAAAACTGCAACCTCTCCGGACATTTGGAAGCAGTCGAAAATTATTCCTATTTATAAAAAGGGCGACGTGTCTAATATTAGTAATTATCGTTCAGTAGCAATTCTTAACAATTTTGCAAAAGTGTTTGAAATGGTTATCTATTCAAATATGTATTCGGCTGTTAAGAATCTTATTAGTCCCCGTCAGCATGAATTTAGAGCAGGTAGATTTCTCCCAGTTTGTACCCAAACATTTGGACAAAGCAGGGCAAGTTGATGTCAAACATACAGACTTTGAAAAAGCTTTTGACTGCGTAGATCACGAAATTCTCCTTCGGAAATTGTTAATAATGGGCTTTTCTCAAAAGTGTGCTATTTTAGGAATAAGCAATCATTTGTAGTCATTAATGGTTTTCAATCGTCTCCTTATGTACCATGTAGATGGGAAAACACGTTAATATTCATCATCATTGAAGAGAAACTGTAGGAATAGCCAATTACTACTGATTATAATTATAGTATTATTAAATCAAACACTTTATAAAAGGTTGATGGTGTAATGACGGAAAATCAATATGTGCAAGAAACGAGTAATAATTCCTAGCATGATTGAAAGTGAGTTATTTTAGAAACACAAAAACAATTTAAAAGTGCAAATTAGAAATTGAACAAAGAAAGAGTGAAACGCGGCTTAAAATATGATACTGGATCACAAAAATCTCTCTCCCACGCTGGGTTTCTAATAAGATACGGGGGACGTGAAATAAATCCAGGCATTTTTGAACACTCTTACGCCGCTACCATATAATACGCCGAGAAAGCAAAACAATTGCTTTCACTTTTTCCAATCGCCCAGCGAAGTGTGTTTGTGTGTCACATTTTTATGTTTAACTTTCTCTTTCAGTCTTCTTCCTTTGATCGGCGCTCGTCCCGAATGTGATGATGTTCCCCATTCGATGTCTCATTTCGTGTCCTCCCAGCGTATTTTAGGAAATCGCACACATGTCGATATTAGTTTCCTCCCCCCGATTGTGTTCTGGCAGAGGGAAACTATTGTATATAGGCCGACCTAGTAGTTGTCTAGCTTCGCCTTGACCTGACCCACTTTTAGGATCGACGATGTTTTATGAATTGTAAAAGTTCGAGCGCACCGTCGAGGACAGTATTGGGAACTATTGAAATAAAATTTATTAACGCGAACGATTGAATGTTAAAGTGCCTTGGTACTCGAAAAGAAGCGATAAATTTGGGTAAATTGAAATTCAGTTCAATTCAGTTGATGATAAAAATGGCCTTAAGTAATACATTAAAATTTCTTTCTAAATCTTTAATGCATATCCACACTCATTTAAGATCTTGGAAATGATTTATTTAAAGCAAACGGCCTACTTCTGATATGAAAAACCTAAAATTGGGCGCTCTTTGATCATAAACTGCTTCTGAGACAAAGAAAGGCTCAGAGGAAAAAATAATGTTGAAGACCTTTAAATTTTTAAAAGGAAATCCTCCTGTAACCAATTTTTAAAGCTAAAATCGATAACAATTAACGAGAAGGACAAACAAAAATATTCCAAATCTTCCGCGAGCAAGTTCTCCCAAGTCTCCTTGAGATTACGACCAGGAAAAGGAGTAATCTGTTTTGATGTTAACCGTTGAAAGTTGCGCCAAGTGGGCGCGTCTTTTGCACAATAGTTTATTAGACTAATCACTATTTATTATTTTCAACGGCGTTACATTTGGTTGCATATCCACTGGAGAAGGTGAAGGTCTATTGCCACAGTCTGAAAGAAAAGTGACCTTCAGACTTAATTTCAGTAACTACGTAAGTAGGTAAGTACAACATTCAAATTGAACCGTTATGAATATTTCAGAGCCACCTAAAAAAAATGATTTCTTGCTTTCATTGTTTCATATCAGTATAGGGACCTTCATTAGTAAAAAAAATTGGACATTCTTTATATAATATGTAACGGAACAACTTATGAATTGTGATAGATGGAAAAGGTATGCATAACATTTTTGTCGAAGTGTAAACACACCTGAAATAACAAGCGCATATCGCTCACATAAGTTTTGAATTGCAAATGTACTGGAAACTCTTGGACTGAAATAAATAGTGAGTGGTACAGTTGTCTTGATTCGGTTAGTGGTCTACTAAATCAAAGCTGTGTCACCTAACTCAGATTTCCTGGTTATCACCATGAGTTGCCTTGCCTTGAGCGGTTTCGTTCTACCTTCTCATTATAGCCGGTGTGTATGTGACTTGCTAGCGACGACGACGACGACAATCATGACCTTGCTCACAACACAAATAACGGAACTACTATTCTAATCACTAGTCAAGGTTCTGTTTAATCAATGCGCTGTCTCTATCTGGCGAACGCGTTCCTCGATCGTGCGAGAGAGCAATGGATGCGTCGGCGCTCGACACATATTTATTATGTTTGCAAATTTACGCCTGAAAATTATCTAACGACGTACAAAATGCTACATTTTCCTTTCATATTAAACGCCATAAAAAAGTTTAAACATTAATTAAAGCTAACCTTAAGAGTTAACAAAGAAGTTATATAATTTTACTCGTAGGTATGGAAAACTTGTTTTAACTAGAATAAAATGTCCAACAAGAAATTGATATGCTGATCCGTGTTCTAATATTTTATATTATTTTAATAAGGCTTCCAAGTTTATGACAATTCTAGCAGGGCATGTTGACAAGTTTACATGTCGTATGTTACATTACAATACACATACCAATTGTTTCATTGAGACTTGGAACGAGACGGATAGAATATGAAATAAAAGAATAAAATACAACCGTCTTTAATTAATTTTTTATTCAAGATAGCTTTGTCTTGGTACTCGTGTTTGCCACCAAAAGGCCGCCCTCAGCGTTCAATTTGCAAGATAATTAACAGCAACTGCCGCTAGTTTTTCAGGAACTCTTTTCAGAGGTGTTGGACTATAATTAACCTAATTAATCAGCTCACGGGGTAGGATCTTTGTCTACTACATCCTCGTGGCTTAGAGGGTGGTACAATGTACGCCTTTTTTCAGATCCCTCTACGTCGTTTTTCGTCGGCTAAACCTATTATCGAACTAATTTTTTTGCGCAAAGGACCCAAGTACTGTTTTATCGGCACTCCGCTTTTGCGGTTATGGCATTTTCAGTCTCTCGACAAATGACTTTCTATTAACTTGCAAACCTTTCGGCAAAGGCAACACTTCAGCCCACACACAAGGTGTGAGAGAAGTTATGTTAAGAAGATGTTTACTGTTGGAGCATTTTTTTTTGTCTTATTTGGGTCAAATGATAATAACATCAAACAGGACATACCTAGCTCTGGTAAACACTCGTTCGCTGGTTAGTCCCTTCTAGTCATCTCTCTCTTTCCTCGTCTCGCTTAGCGTGCATACGATGCGTCGTGAGAAACGGATTCACATACAACAAACAATGCGATTTACATCGGATATCCGAAAATACATCAAATGCTACTCACCGGGGGGGCATTGCGCGCCCCCACGGGATCCAACGACGAATTTAGTAGTAGCAGTTCCCTCACATTGATAATTGACACTACGGAAGTTATCCTCGGACGTTGTCTTCTTATCTTCGCATTTACCTATGAATATAAAAACCCACCCTCTTGATGGATATTAGCATACCTTGCCTCCTAAGCTTACGTTCTTAGGATCACTTGATGCCACCGATCGCGTAAGTGTCAGCACACTCCCGATCCAGTGAACATCATGTCATGTTAGACCTCTCTGGAGCACAATGCTATCACCAGGTCAGGAACACAACCAGCTGAATTCCAATTCACAATGAATACAGAATACCAGCTGATCGTCTTGCCGATATCGTGTACTTCATTAGCGTTACTGACCACTGCGGCAAATCACACGAATATCGTACACTGGTGCACGGTAACACCCCTGGCCAACGCCCCGGATCACTGCCACCAGGACGTTATTCATCTATCCGAATAACTCCACACCACTGCACGATCCTCATCCCGCATTGCCAATAAACGGGGTATACCGCGATACTACCTTCACCAGAACATCGTCTCCTCAAGACAATATTCTGCAACCACCCCCGAGGTCACACTCGGTAACACGTCCCGCCGTTTCAACACGTAACACCAGGCCAAATCGTTATGCCCTATACCGAGACGTTTCTCACTCTGCTTTCACGCGAAGACTGCCCTTCCTTTCGTCCTAATACCTTCGACTAGCTTATCGTCAAAACATAAACAAACATCCCCTGATATACAGATATTTATTAAGCATTTTAAACTACAGGCTACTTCATTTCTTAAAAATAATATTGGCTACGACACTATTTATAGGTAGTTCCAAATTGTTTGGCCTTGTAATTTTACGGGATTCGTAACGAATATTAAATTTGCCTTGATTTCTGAGTTAGACTGTGCTGGCCGCACAGTGTTCGTTGGCAGATATGACTTTGCCTGGCCAGTGGTTTGAGGTGCAGATTTCCCTGAACAAATCAAAACAACACCAATAGCGTGTTTCCAAATTGCCAGAGAAAGTCGCAAAAAGGTAGAACTAAATTACAAAAAAATACACTGTATTTGAAATCGACCAATAGATTTTAGGTGTAGTTAAGTTACTCTGGTTGATTAAATCACAGAACGCGCAAACTACTGATTTTATTGAGTTTTAACTTTGATTCAAAGCAAACGCCAGTACCAAAATAAACTAAAAAATTCCCTAAGCAATGCAAAGATTGGACTTTACAAGTTAACAGATTGATGAGCCAATTAAAAACAATTCTTAAACAAAGTATGTGAAATGCAATTTTACTTATCCGCGTTCCGCGATACGCACCTCACACACACTCGCGCATTTGTTTTTATATAATCCACTCGCGTCGTAGATCGCGGCGCGATTCGTTTTTTTTTGTTTGTTTAATTGCCCTTTTCATAACACTGTATTTTGACCGTTCCGAAATAATATAATTAAATTCTAATCATGAAAAATAGATGAAAACAACTCCAAAGCACGCAAAAAAACTTCTCGAGTTAAAATAAAATTCAACAATCCGCCTCGTAAAATTTCTTTTCTTTGGTATCTAGAATTTAAACAAACAAAAAACCCGATTTGTTTTTAAATATCAAATCCGCGACCGTTTCGAGTTTTACCACTGCGATTCTCTGCGTAAACCATAAACGTTTTTGAAGCTGTTATGCCTTTGGTTCTTGTCTTACGCATGGGCGTAGCATGGTAAATTTTTAATTAATTGTAACTAAATTGTTGTATAGAACTTAGTCTATTAAAAAATCACCTATATTCATGTGAATAATTTTCATAGTATTATGGAGCGTTTTTTAATTAGTTTTGAATAACGTACAGGCGTGTAATTTTCTTTTTAACAATCGCATCTAGGAAACCCCAGAAAAACTGTCCTATCAAACAACCTTGTAAATTTTCAGAATTCTAAATGTGACCTTAGCCTTGAATCTTCCCGACAAATAAAATAATAAGAATCATGGCTAAATCATACATTAAAAATAAATCAAGGTTAAACCGCACGCTGCTACATGAATGTGTTTAACATTTCGAATAATTAACGCGAGAACGAAATGTCAACATGTTTGGTGCATTCTTCGCCGGATCGCTATTACGTAATGAAATAAAATAAACTCGTATAAATAACTGTTTATGATTGTGCCCGGTGAACGGGTTCTGAATTGCAATAGAATCAACCGGCAGACACACACACACACACAATCAAGTAACCATGAACTTAAGTGACGTCGCAGATTCAAACTTTTAATATTCACTTCCTTGTAACCATTTGCCGAAATTAAAACGAAGCGTGTGAATCACCGAAGTTTTTTTTTTAATTCGTTTTGTATGTACAAATCCTTTTAAGTGTGAAGTTCAAAAATATAATACATACATTCTGCCAATGGTATGGGCACGTGGAAATTGTTTTAGTAACTCAAGGGCAACAGGAAAATTTTCATTTATGAGATTCGACTATAATTAAATTAAATTTAAAATCACAAACAACTCGCTTTAAAGCTGTTCATATCGTAAAGATAGAGGGAGTAAAGTAATCAGATCCTTAAAAGAAAGCGTTCGTCCTGTTTTCGTTTGGTCAAAAGTACAAATTTTATACGACGCAAATGAATCATGAAAATATTCCAAGCCACTTGTTTTTCTCTCGAAATGCGTAAGCAAATTACATTATTAAGCGCTCCTAATTTAGCGAATTCATTTATCTAACGAGTTATTTTCCTGAAAGATAAGAATTCATGGTCAAGCTTTTGATAACAACAATCAAGGTGAGCCTGTGATATCTCCAGCCGTTAACAAACTGCGTTTCGCATGCGGAAAAAACGACAGGATCGGAACAATACGTTCTAACTTGCGCATTTTCTGGCCGGGCTTTTAAACGCGTAAAAATAAGTTGGTCGAATTTCATTTAAAACAACCATTGCCAAGGGTACTATGATTATTTTTGGCAAATGGCATGATGTGTTACAAATTATACGTTGAGCCGCTCAAATTATTTTACGTTTTCAACATGTATCCCCTTCTTTTATTTTTAGGATGATGGCAAGTGATTTGTTTCTCAAGGTTTTTTTACAAACTGAAACGACTCCAGACGAATAACATGTTTGTCTATAAAATCCCAAGGAGACTGTTTTTTCGGAAACTTTTTTATGTATTGTTTTTATTAAACTCATAAAAAGGAAATTCTTACTTACCACATGTGTGTAAAGCAGGGAAAATTTGTTGCACTACGTATTTGATTGTGCCAAAAAAAGTGGAATAGAACAAGATAGAACCAGGATTGTTACGTGTCAAAAGTATCCATTGATGAAAGAAATCACTTCGTAACAAGGATATTAATAGGAAACGTGGCGTGTACATATTATCCTTGACTTTTTATTGACAATAACGCAAATTCTTGCAAACATACTTTACTTCCAGGATTTTGCGTTCGTCTTATAGTTTCTACTAATCCAGTAACAACTCAATATTTAAAATTTGACATTGAATGAATGTTATATAAAATGTTTAGCATATACTTTTAACGAACGTTTCACAATCAGTTGATAGCTTCGTCAGGAAACTACCCAACTTCAACTTAACTTGAAACATACGGTATATCGGACTCAGTTCAAGCTAGGGTTTTAGCAATTAATAATACGATTTTATACACTTATTTTTCAGGGCCTCACTAATTACAGTAAGATTAAAACAGTTTTGTTTTTGCGCTTGCGTATCTCTCATCAATCATTCCTCTCTTGGAAGCCATTGATTCTATTTGATTTTTATAATTCAAGGACACGTTTATAGTTGTCTGCTAATTTGATTCAGTTTTATTTTGGGAATGTACCACATGACTACGATATCTGAAAATAGATCTGCAATCGCTCAACATTAAATTTATGAAATCGAGTTTTGACGCGGATGAAACGTGATTCCTTCCCATTCCCACTTGTTCACGAACTGCTTGCATGTTCGATTTTGTTTATGTTTTTCGAGGTTTTCGAGTCAGTATTTCTGAACTTGCATAAAACAAAACGTAAATTTCAAAGCCCGAGAAGATCGTTAAATAAAAATAAAATAGTGAAGAAATGTTTAATTACTTGTCATTCCTGAATACACCGACAAAGAAGGAATGTTGAAAGAAAAGACCTCACAGAGCATGGGAAAAATTTTTATGTGTTTTAGTTTTCCAGAAATAAATGATGAAAAATTATCACCAAAATGACGATACGTCACTGGTTAAGAAAGATCCGCAGATGAACCAAATAAAAGGGTATTATAGTTTTATGATTGTTTTGGTGTGACGTCGGGGGTGCACCAAATTATTATTAAAACAAGGATAATGACGGCACTCACTTTTAACGCCACCAACATCGAAATTCTTTGCGTAGGAAGACAGTTCACGGGGATGGTTGACTGCGTCCCTTTACTGCAACGAAATTTCGCAGAAAAACAACAGGGGCACGTTGGGTAGCTTCACGTTTGGTAAATTTTTTGACGTCGTCGTTAGCAAGTTTATTTGGATCCCATGGTTTGGTGTTCCGGTAGTATTCGGTGTAATTTTCGTGTTCATGCCGGAAATACCAGTTTACCTTCTAAAGAAGAAGAGGCTTGAAGATGCCAAAACCTCGCTAAGGCGACCGAGGGGGAAGAGCTTCAACGTTGAAGGTGAAATCCAAAAATCAACGAACCATTACGAAAAGTCATTTAAACATCCAGCTACCAAAAGGGCGTTCGTCATTAGCCTGGGTGTTGCCTTTCAGAATACTCTGCGGTATAGATCCCATAAAGGCCCATACCTCTTACATATTTCAAACTGACTTAGACCCTGAATTGGGTACAATCATCTTGAAGTCGTTGCAATTTATAGCTGGTGTGTTCCAACCGTTTGTTGTTGATAAATTTGGACAAAGGGTGCTGTTGTTAATATCAGAAATCACCATGGCGTCTTGCGTCATCACCATCGGTACTTGTATTTTGCTGGAGGAAAGAGGAAACGTCGGTGACGAATACTTCGTCGACTTAGATAATCTTCCACTAGCGGCCCTATGCGTGTTCTTCGTTGGATTTTCCTTAGGGATAGGCCCCATCTCGTTTATGATATCGACCGAAGTCTTGCCACGTGGATGATGGCCTTTACACCGGTTTACCTTTTAAAGAAGAAGAGGCTTAAAGATGCCAAAACCTCGCTAAGGCGACTAAAGAGGAAGAGCTTCGACGTTGAAGGCGAAATCCTAGAAATCAACGCCAACTATTACGAAAAGTCATACCGGCATAATTTTCGCATCATTTCAACATCCAACTACCAAAAGAGCGTTCGTCATTAGCCTGGGTGTGTTGCCTTTCAGAATACCCTGCGGTTTAGATGCCATAACGGCCTATACCTCTTACATACTTCAAACTGCTTCTACTGACTTAGACCCTGAATTGGGTACAATCATCTTGAAGTCGTTGCAATTAATAGCTGGTGTGTTCCAAGTTCCAACCGTTTGTTGTTGATAAATTCGGACGAAGAGTGCTGCTGTTAACATCAGAAATCACGATGGCGTTATGCGTTATCACCATCGGTACTTGTATTTTGCTGAAGGAAAGAGGAAACGTTGGTTCGGTGAAGAATACTTCGTCGACTTAGACAACCTCCCACTGGCGACCCTATGCGTGTTCTTCGTTGGATTTTCCTTAGGGATAGGCCCCATCGCGTTTATGATATCGACCGAAGTGTTGCCTCGTGTATGATGGCCTTCACACCGGTTTACCTTTTAAGGAAGAAGAGGCTTAAAGATGCCAAAACCTCGCTAAGGCGACTAAAGGGGACGAGCTTCGACGTTGAAGGCGAAATCCTAGAAATCAACGCAACCATTATGAAAAGTCACACCAGCATAATTTTCACATCATTTAAACATCCAGCTACCAAAAGGGCGTTCGTCATTGGCCTGGGTGTGTTGCCTTTCAGATTACTCTGCGGTGTAGGTGCCATAACGGCCTATACCTCTTACATATTTTAAACTGCTTCTACTGACTTAGACCCTGAATTGGGTACAATCATCTTGAAGTCGTGCTCAAACCATTTGTTGTTGATAAATTCGGACGAAGGGTGCTGCTGTTAACATCAGAAATCATGATGGCGTTATGCGTCATCACCATCGGTACTTGTATTTTGCTGAAGGAAAGAGGAAACGTCGGTGAAGAATACTTCGTCAACTTAGACAGCCTCCCACTGGCGGCCCTATGCGTTTTCTTCGTTGGATTTTCCTTAGGGATAAGTCCCATATTGTTTATGATATCGGCCGAAGTCTTGCCTCGTGGATGATGGGCCTTCATAGAGGCAAATACGTTTTTTTTTTTTTAATTAAGGATGAGTGGGGTGTGGATGTTGCGTTTTTAATGTACAGTAAACTGTTTATTGTGGGAACTGTGTTCACCTTCTTCCTTATACCCGAGACGAAAGGGAAGTCGTATGAGGAAATACAAAGACCTTATGCGTCATCACCATCGAGACTTGTATTTTGCTGAAGGAAAGAGGGAACGTCGGTGAAGAATCTTCGCCGAGTTAGACAACCTCCCACTGGCGGCCCTATGCGTGTTCTTCGTTGAATTTTCCTTAGAAAAATGTCCCATCTCGTGTTTATGATATCGACCGAAGTCTTGCCTCATGTCAAGTCTTGCCTTGACAGTGGTAAAAACGTTTTTTTTAATTAAGGATGAGTGGGGTGTGGATGTTGCATTTTTAATTTACGGTGAACTGTTTATTGTGGGAACTGTGTTCATCTTCTTCCTTATACCCGAAACGAAAGGGAAGTTGTATGAGGAAATACAAAGACTTTATGCGTCATCACCATCGGTGCTTGTATTTTACTGAAGGAAAGAGGAAATGTCGGTGAAGAATACTTCGTCGACTTAGACAACCTCCCACTGGCGGCCCTATGCGTGTTCGTCGTTAGATTTTCCCTAGGGATAGGCCCCATCTCGTTTATGATATCGACCGAAGTCTTGCCTCGTGGATGATGGGTCTTCACAGGGCCAAATACGTTTTTTTTTTAAATTAAGGATGAGTGGGGTGTGGATGTTGCGTTTTTAATTTACGGTGAACTGTTTATTGTGGGAATTGTGTTCATCTTCTTCCTTATACCCGAGACGAAAGGGAAGTCGTATGAGGAAACACAAAGACTTTTAGGGAAAAAAAATTGAATCTTGTTGGATTTGCAATCGTTTGTCGTTGAAGGTGCTCGAAGTATTTAATGCAATTAATTTTATTGGCAAACGAAAATTACTGAAAAACCCAATAGATGGCTAAAGAATTTCATTTCAGAAAATGAATACAACACCTCTAACATCGCTACATTGACTATACTACACTTGAAATTATAAAACCATATAAAAATAAGTAGGTAGAAAAAAAATTTTGAAAGCTTAGAAGACGACAAAATCGTTGAAGAAAAACTCACCAACTTGCTGCAGAGCAGTGTAGACAACATGGACAACATTCTTCTAGTGTTGCCAACTCTTCAATGGGCTTGCGCTAGACCTGATACTTTCCCGAAAACTACTTCAGAAATCAAATTCAAAACTTACGATGGATCGTAAATATTGTTATAATACACAAAGACAAAAAAATTCTCACCTGTCAAATACTCTGACATATGACACTTATTCTTTAAAGTTGATTCATCAACACAAAAAAATTATAAAACTTTGATGTATTATACAGGACGGTTTCAAACTAATGTCAGGAAATAGGAAAAAGTATTGCAGGAAAGAAGACAGTTGGCAGCACTGACACTAGGAAAAAACTAGGTTATGTTGCAACCCAACCAAGGACGTTAATTGTTACATCCAAACTTGAGAGTTGCATATGTTTATATTCAGCTGCAGTGTTACCAACTTAGGGCATAAGTCTCTTTTTGTAAATCATTAAGGATTGAGGGACTTTTTCAAATTTTCTATTATGTATCTGAACCTCCCGAACTGTGTTATAAAATCGATTGTCTTTTGTTTTTATAATTTTTTAAATTTTATTTCGCGATTTTTAAAAATTCTATTATTTCGTTTTCTTTGCTTCTTTCTTTAATGATTTTCTTACGTTTTTTTTTTATTTATTCCTGAATTGCGCTCTAAAATCGATTGTCTTTTGTTTTGATTATTTTTCTAAATTTTATTATTTCGATTATTTCATGCTTTTTAAAAAATTACTTTATTTTGTTTCGTTTCTTTTCATTTTTTTTTTTAATAATTAATCTATTACATAGCGTTGTAAAATAGATTTTTTGTTTTATTTTTTTAATTTTATTATTTCGTGCTTTTTAAAAAATTCCATTATTTCACTTTCTTTGTTTTCTCATTGCTTTTTCATTTTTTTTTAATAAGTAATCTATTAAATTGCGTTGTAAAATCGATTGTCTTTTGTTTTTAGTATTTTCTTAAAATTTTATTATTTATTTATTTCTTTTGTCACGATTCTTTTCGAATATTTTTTCAAATTTATTAATTTAATTTAATTTTGTTTTGTCACCATTGTTTTCGAATGTTTTTTTATTTATTATTAATCTACTGAATTGCACTAAAATCGACCGTTTTTTGTTTGCGTTATTTAATGAATTTTTTACGTTTGTTTTTTTAAATTTATTCCTATTGAATTGCGTTGTAAAATCGACCGTCTTTTGTTTTTATTGTTTTTTTTTTTTAAATTTTATTATTCCTTTATATTTTATGTTTATTTTCTTTTAATTTTACTTTTTTGTTTTATCACCTTTCCTTTCGAATGGCTTCTTTTTTAATTTATTATTTATATACTGAATTGCACCGTAAAATCTATCGTTTCTTGTTTGTTTTCTTTAAATATATTTTTAATTTTTTTTACGTTTCTTTAAATTTATTGCGCTCTAAAATTAATTGTCTTTTGTTTGTATTTTTTTTTAAATTTTATTATTTCGTGCCTTTTAAAAAATCACATTATTTCGCTTTCTTTGCTTTCTCATTGCCTTTTAATTTTTTTTTTTAGTAATTAATCTATTAAATTACGTTGTAAAATCGATTGTCTTTTGTTTTTATTATTTTCTTAAAATCTTATTATATATTTGTTTATGTTTATTTTCTTTTAATGTTTCTTCTTTGTTTTGTCACCATTCTTTCCGAAAGTTTTTTTTTTATTTATTATTAATCTGCCGAATTGCACTGTAAAATCGATTGTATTTTTTTGTTTTTTTGTTTGTTTTCTTTAATTGTATTTTTTACGATTTTTTTGTTTTTCTTTTAAATTTATTCCTGAATCTACTGGATTGCGCTCTAAAATCGATTGTCTTTTGTTTTTATTACGTTTTCTTTGCCTTCTCATTGCGCTTTCGTTTTTTTTTTTAGAATTTTATTTTAGCTTTGAATAACTTTGATTACGATCACCTCACCCCCGGGGATAAAGTTATAAAAGCAAATAAATCACTACAACACGAAAACAATTCAAATCTCCGTGTTAAGAATTCCTAGAATTTTTCTTTAATTTTAATTTTAATAGTAAATAAAGTTTATTCCCACAAGCAACGTGTCCGTCATAAACATTTCAGCCCAATGTTACACGTTACCCTTCCCTTGCATTTCAATCAATCGGTTTTCTTTACTTCGTTTATTCGGTTTATCGCTGTTGTTTTAATAATAATTAATAATAATAGGCTTTCGTTATAACAAAGAAATGGTGATTATAATCAGTGAATACATTCATAATATGTTTGAATTGTTAATTATTATAATTTGATTTTGTGTGCGCCGTTCAGTGAGAAACAAATTCCGTTATTATAAAAGCAAAGTAAGTATGGAATAACGACGGTTGTATTTCATTCTTTTATTTCATAACATAACCGTCTCTTTCCAAGTTTCAATGAAACAATTGGTATGTCTATTATCATGTAACCTCAAGCATGTATAAAATGTAAAGTACTGAACATGCCTTGCTAGAATTCTCATAAACTTGGAAGCCTTATTAAAATGATATTAATTATTAGAACAGGTTTCAATTTATTGTAATTCTTCTTTCGTTAGTATTTTTTTGTGGATCTACTCAAGAATCACACTCTGTAACGTTTGTTTATGTAACTTCACGAAGGTAAGTACATAGAAATGCTTTTATCCACACGCTATTTTTACATAATCCAGTAAATAAAGAGTTGGATTCCGTTAATCAAGGTTGGATGAAAGTAATTAATTTTCATCGATTGCGGATGTATTGGGAAGGTTGTGCTCCTACCGCATAAAATGTAGTATGTCATTGACTAAAATCATTATTAATCATTATTTTTACAGTAATTTTATAATAAATTAAAACAGTTTCGGAAAAACACGCGCATCGAAAACTGAAAGAGGACATTCCACTCGTGCCCATCATTCCTAAGTTCAAGTTAATAAATACAGCGTGTTCAATTCAACAGAGAAAAATACAATACCCCCTAAATTTTAAAATTAGTGACTATGATACAGGATGGCTCCGAACGTATTATAAATGGTATCAAATTTGCTTTTTTTTAAGTGACGAAAGACTAAAAGACTAAAATAAGACACTATTTTGAGGAATATTCTTTAATGAGAGTAGGTATTTGTTAATGAATGTGAAGTAACAAAAGTTATTAGGAAAACGAGTTTTGCATAATGAAGTATGTATGTATCTACACAACACTTCATGCACTCCTTGTTGGCATACATTACCATGCAATTACATATTTTTTTATCGAAAACCTATAGAAAGCTATTGGACCTTGTGACAACGTTCGTAACTTCCTGCAACTCATTCAAGGTCATCCTGAAATAGCACCAACCTTATGACTTCTCGGCGATTAAAACAAAAAGTGCCATTTGTTACGGTGACAACAATGGATACAGTTAAAGAAAAACAACAAAATATACATAAATTATTCCTTAATTGTCAATAATCGAAATTAGTTAACGTCCCATCAATTTTATTTTAGCTTATACTATGCACATACGGATATATTTATACGTACCGTACATATATGTATGCATATTGCGGCCTTCGAACGGTCGCTTCGAGATAAACATTTGTTCTTTTATTAAAAATCAAGACGTAGCGGAAATGAAATAAGAATTCTGAAAACTTTATTTTTCTTTCCAGGATTTACCATATTTCTCTTGTGTTCACACTAAGCTCACAATGGTGGTATTTGTAGAAATATCAGAAAAGAAAAAAGCATAAGAGTAACGAAACACACGGCGTCGAGTGTGAACTTGACCTTTAAACGGAATCGAACTGATCAGCTGAAATACAAACTCCAAAGTATTTACTTGAACAATATGCATGCAAATCATCCGAAGTAAATTATTCCATACAAAACAAGGATAACACTTGCTTTGACAGGCAAGCAAATAAATCACTACTAATAGTAATTCAATACCACGTCAATTCCGTTTAAAGGTCAACACCACCGCCGTAATTCGTACATCTGCTCTTAACCAGAGACGTAACATTTCATAATTTGTGGGAAAACTAAGTACATAATATTTTTCACAATAAAAAATTCTTTACGTTGAAGCAAAGCACCTTCTTTCAGTTTGTGCCTCTATCCTTGGAAATAATCCGACCCTGACAGTAAGCCATATATTATTACAAAAAAATGTTATCACCAGCAAATTATCCTTTTTATATAAGCACTTATTATCGTTTATTAATAATCTGTGAAGTTGTAATAAACATCAACATCTAACATAGGATTAAAATATTTTACGTTATTTTTCAACGGTTCCAACGTTAAAGTCTGAAAGGAGAACGTTGATGCACTTGACAAGTTTTAAGTTAAAAAAATGCAACTCTGTGAAACAAAAGTATTGTCTAGTTTAATATTCATAAAGCAGGGACGATTCCGTGAATGAAAATACATCGTAAATCTGTAGTCAAAGTAAACTAAATAAATCTCAAACGGAGCTTACGCGTAAGTTATTTTTAAACACGTACAATGATTTATTAAAGTACGAGAATGCAGATAAAGTCGGATAGACGATATGGTCGACGTGACAAATGTGTCAGTAATTTTGAAGGTGACTCCGTACGCTATTCCGCTAAAACCTAATCTAAAGTCCATCACAAATATAATATGCGTCACGATATTGTTGACCGATAAGGAAATTATGTTGCTTTTCCGTCGTGTCACTCAGGTGATATGATGGGAGTTTAAAAGCGATTATAATATTCTCATACAACTGCTTCAGGTTGATCAGTGAACAAAAAGCTCCTAACCTATCTCGAGTATCAACATCTGTACTTGTGCTTGTACTTATAAATATAAGTACATGTATAAGTACTATTTACTGTTTTTATTAAATAATGCAAAAAGCAAATGAGAATGACATTGTTTTTCTACGTTTGGGTACTTGCAATTGCAGTAATAGCAGAATTTTTTAATGGAAAATTCGAGTTCACTAACGTGAGAGTCTGGCTGACGAACCCGGTTGCGTGTCTAAGGGGCAGGTGTCGAAACTTGTCTCTTGAAATAGTGTTGGGAACCCTTTTCTTTATTTCTATATGTTTAAATAAAACGCGCTACTCTTTAAATTCGACTGTATTCAACGAGGATTCGATACCGATTCATAATTCTCATAGAGATTTCGTGTGCATAGTTTATATCTCTGTTTATTATGAATAACGGCAATAAACATATAAATAGCGTACGTACATCGATTGGCAGCACCGAGGAATTCTTTTTGTTTTGACTTCGGCGACCGTCACCCATAGGCGAGCGCTAACATTCGGCCAGTCATCAGAATCACTGGTCATCTGAAACAAACACAGCATCAGCGACAAACCAAAAGCTATCACTTTTAGACTTCCCTTGAAGGCTTTACAGTAGTCCCACGTGAGAAAAACTCAACTAGTTCTGGTTACATACTAGACATTTCTACAAGCTGACATGTACAGCCATGTTCTGTTCATATACTAGACATTTAAATTGGGTCACACTCCTGCACTGACCTCAACTAACTAATTTTCTCTTACTCACCTACAAACCCATCTTGGTCAGCCATGAATAAGGTTTGCAAAAGCTGGTCATATACCAACCCTAATCGACTGTTAGTCATTTACTAACCCTGTAGTCGATAATCATGCGCACCACATCTTACCTATGTTCGCCTAAACCTTAAGTCAGTATCAAAGTATAGCCCTACCTTTTAGGACAATCCATGGTTTTATGTTATCGACCGCCATAACAGTCCTCCCATGGGTATGACCTCCTCTTAAATCCTCCACCTCATAGCGGTCGTTCAGCAAAACTCGTCGAACTCTAAAAGGTCCCCTGAACTTTGGAAGTAACTTCCGACTGGCACCCGTACTTGGCGCAGCATTTGCAACCATTACAAGTTGCCCTTCATTATATTTTATTGCGGTGGCACGAGAACGGTCAAAACGCTCCTTTTGAACCTTCTGGTCCGTCGTCATCCTTTCCTTAATGGTATTCCTTGGTTCTACTAAGTCAAGGCGATCTAAAGTGTCTCGTATCTCATTTACTAAATAGGAACCAGCAACATGACGTGGTTTATAACCAGCCAAAGCCTCAATAGGCGCTACCCCAAGTGCTTTATTCATTGTACAGTTTAGCGCACTTTGAACTGGTTTAACACGCTGGTCCCAGTTGTCTTCCTCCTCGCCGGCAGCAGTTACAGCAATAACATTTATAATCGTACGGTTGTAACGCTCGCACTGCCCATTAGCGCGTGGAGTCGCTACAGCATTAAGTACATGCCTTATACCATAGGTTTCACAAAACATCTTGAAGGTTCTAGAGGTGAAAGCAGTTCCGCTATCGGTAATAATTCTAGTTGGAACTCCAAACAAATAGAAAAGGTTCATTAAAGCCTTTGTTACATGTCGAGTCTTGGTATTCTTTACAGGTTCGATTACCACGAATTTGGTAAACGCATCAACAATAACTAATAAAAATTTATTTCCACACCGACTTGTCACGAAAGGACGCACGTGATCAAGATGTAAGGTGTGAAACGGAATGGCCACCTTCTCGATAGAATCCTTGTTTCTTTCCAGCTCGGTGCTTGTAATATTGACATTGCAAACAGGAATTTACATATTTCCTTACAAATCGGCGCATTCTAGAGAACCAATAGTTCTCAAGCCCAAAATGGCCCATGTCGTCATGGCAGAGGCGACAAATTTGCCATCTGACATTACGCGGTACCAACCAAGCCGACCGGTGTTTATTTAGTCTGCGGTAAACCATCCCTTTCTTAAGTTGATAGTTCTCAAAATATTGTTTGGTCTGAGTATTTTTAACGTTTTCCTGCAAAATATTGTTCATCTTCTAATTGTACAGCTTGTAACCATTCTGCTTCTGTTATATCCACCTACCTGCAGAACCTCGGTCCTGTCTACTATCTACTCAAGGCGTCTACACTCCAAACCCTGGGAGTCGATTTCTTAGTCAAACGCGTTAACGGTTCTACTATGCGCGAATAATCTTTTATAGACTTGCGGAAATATCCGGAAAGGCCCACAAACTGCCGTATTTCCTTAACATTTCTTGGCGCATTCATTTTTAACACCGCTTCGACTTTTTGGTTCCCGGGTCGGACTCCACCTGCACCAATTTCTCGTCCTAAATAATCAATTTTTGTTTTGAAAAATACGCACTTCTGAAGCTTTAGTGTTAAGTTATGTTTGTCGAAACCTGTCGAGCACTAATTTTAACCGTGATAATCCTTCTGACACGGACGTCATCTATATACGGGAAGGCCACAGTGTCTTTTAAGGACCCTAGCGTATTTTTGATGAGCCTTTGAAAAACACTTGGTGCATTTGAAAGTCCAAATGGCATACGTAAGAACTCATAGTGTGAGTCTGGCGTAACGAATGCAGTTTTTCCAATGGAATCAGCAGCCATCGGAACTTGATAAAACCCAGATGCAAGGTCTAGGGTAATATAAAAGCAATTATTCCCTCCTAGCTTATCAATTTGCTCCTCTATTAAGGGCAGCGGGTATTTGTCCTTTATCGTAATAGCATTGAGCCGTCGGTAGTCAACGCACATTCGGTAATCATTCGTCTTTTTGCGGACTAGGAGAATCGGACTGGCATAGGGCGAGTTGAACTCCCTAATAATCTTATTGTCCAAAAGGTCTTTAATTATTGGCAGCAAAATTTCCTTTTCCGAATTTCACATTCGATAAGGTCTATAAACGATCGGTTGTACACTTGATGTGCATCTTAATGCTAATCGTCTTACCTAAGTCTTTCATAGAAAAAGATGTACAATCTCTATAGTCATGAAGTAACTGACTCGTGGATATTTTGTCTTGTGGGGAAAGTTCGTCACCGCAATTAATTAAATTCGGTTTAAGATCAGACACGTTAACATACTCCATCTCGACAATGTTCATATTAAAAGGGGGTACATTGCGCAAATAAAGTTTATCTTTCGTCTTATTCATCAACACCTTGCTCAAATAATCGCGGCCGACAATGACGTCGTGTCCAATATACTGATCTTCGAGAATTATTGCCGTAATATTAACATTGGCCTCTTCTATGACAGTTTTGATTCTACTTTTCAATTGACTGGTAACTATATTACCCATGAAACATTTAAGTGTCGTTTTTTGAGTATCGTCACTTCGCAGTACCTGGTATCGGGTTCCGGGATCGTTTGCGGCTTGATTGATGGAAGCGGGATCGGTGTTTTCCTTTCGATGAGGTTCGCCCCATTTTTTTATCAATTCACTAAACAACTGGCTTTGTAAGTCACAAGCTCAGGTCACAATTCACACAAACTAATTGTTTTTGGACGTAATCATTAGATCACAATCCCACTTCTGACTTTGTTGGGAACCCTTTTCCTTATTTCTATATTTTTAAATAAAACGCACTACTCTTTAAATTCGACTGTATTCAACGAGCATTCAATACCGATTCATAATTCTCATAGAGATTTCGTGTGCATAGTTTATATCTCTGTTTATTATGAATAACGGCAATAAACACATAAATAGCGCACGTGGAATTCTTTTGTTTTGACTTCGGCGACCGTCACCCATAGGCGAACGCTAACAATAGGTTAAATAAATATCAAGTTCGAAACGGTTTGGCAGCATGATTACAATACTATCAATGGCAATAGATATTGAATTAAAAAAGAAAGATTTTTGATTTTGTAATGTTTATTTAACCTATTTCAAGGGAAGTTCCGTCATCTGCCCCTTAAACACGCAGCCGGGTTCGTCAGCCAGTCAGTGACCAACAAAATGAAAAAAAAAAAAATATCAGTCTGGGATGTTGGCTATAATTTTTTTTTGTTAAAATATTATTAACAAGTATTGCTGTCAGGGGACGGAGTTACAATACACATTCACACATCCTTTGGTTAGTTCTCTCTTTCCCTGCTTTCTTTCTCTCTTCTCGACCACTGCGAGCTGAGGGTAAACGTCTTAATATTCGGGCGCCGCTTTTCGATATGATAAAGGTGTCATGCAAACTATTTACGAGCATCCATTGAAGGATGTGAAAGATTTTACTTACCAGAGCCCTTAGGGTGGCGGATGTCGTCATTGGCGACGGTGGTCAGTCGCTAGAGTTGTCGGGTGAAAGACAGGTGGTACTAGTATTCGAGATGAGCGGTAGGGAGCCATCCTTTGAGGTGTCGGGCCGCTTGTTCGGAAGCCTAAAATTCAAGACCGGTGCAGACCACACGCCGACCACCCTTAAAACTAGCCAGTCTAGCTACCCAATCCTACGTTCGTGGGAAACGGATGTTGGGGCTAATATAAGATGTGTAGTAGAGGTTTGCGTAAGCGATCTCGACGGTCACTCATCAAACGTTGCGAAGGAAGCCTTGCTAACATAAGTGCTAGCATGGGGGAGGCTGGACCGGTCCCTCCTCATGCTGGGCTGATGCCCGGAGGCCGGGTAATCACTAAAGCGACCCTACACACCGTCATCCTGCCGAGTAAACGGATATCGCCTCGTATTTAGAGCCGATGTGGATCAGTCGCTTGAGGTGTCGGGCGAAAGGCATGGGGCACTAGTATCCAAGTTGAGCTTGTAGGGGCCATCGTTTGAGGTGTCGGGCCCCATGTATGGAAGCCTAAGATCCGAGACGAGATCCGATGCAGACCACACGCCGTTTACCCTTAAAACTAACCTGTCTAGCTACCCGATCCCACATATGTAGGTAACAGAAGCTGGGGTTAGAATAGCATGTGTGGTAGAGACTCGCGCAAGTGGTCTCGAACGGTGACTTATCAAACGTTGCAAGGGAAGCCTTGCTGACACGAGTGCTACGGGGAGGGCTGAGTCGGGACCCCTCAACTGGTGTTGGCCTCTTAGGGGTGGTGGTACCTCGCTAGAACCAATTCAGGTTATGGGTGGAAGCCTAGGTGCCGAGATGTGCGAAATATATCGACCCTATGCCAGCCTCGCCTACTCCAGCGATGAATCTAAACGCACCAGCTCTCTGTAGATTTAGAAACTCAGGGAGAAGGTGTCCATCTTCATACTTCGCATGCATAAAGACCAGCCCCAGGTGGATATTAGCATATCTTGCCTTCTGAACACACGTCCTCAGAATTATTGGTGCTGGCTGCCTCCTACAGTGTTTGCCACACTGGTCAGTCAACACCAAGTCAAGACCGTTCTTGGGAAACGCAATGCAATCCACGAGGCCAGGTATTCAGTTAGCTATTTTCCGACATCATCGCTCTCTTAACAATTTTGCCACACCGCGAACGTTCCCCGGCGATGACGTGGTGATAATACAGCACCATCCTCGACGAGTGCTCAGGACTCCGCCCGACAGTCCCTTCACTTCGCCAAGTCAGGTCGAAGTATTGCGAAACTATTTTTACCAAAATATCGCCATCTCGAGGCAGATATTATCTCTCAAGGCCGATATTCCACAGCAAACCCTTATCAAACATCTAATACATTTTAATAACAACACTAGCGGGCGCGCGAGTATTTTTCGTACGTTTCCAACACGTTTATCACTCAAAGCCCACCCGGAGACTGGCTGCCCTACCTTACATCCCTTTGTCTGAAACGCATCCCTGTATCATATTACCAAACCATAGATAAAGTAAACAAACGTGCTCGTGATTTATGGATATACCGAGAATGTATAGGTTTTCTTAAATTCTAAACTTTTTAATTAAACAATGACAACAATTTGATTTCAAAAAATATTCTTCGAAAATTAAAGCGAGAAAAATAAGAAGAGATGTGTGATACACACAAGCATCTATGTAGTTCAAAATTTAAACATGTGCAAACGTTTAACCTTGTCAATTTATAGTTTATTTCTCGCGTAGATGATAATGAATAGACTAAATATTTATTTTTCTTGTGATTTATCTACGCGTGAGTTCCTAAGTTCTGCGTTACACATACACAAACGAGTGAGTGACATTTAACACATCCGAATGGTAGAGTCATGAGATTACAATCGAAGACCTTCATCCCTATGCTAATTTGAAGGCTAGATTCCGAAATTAGAACGTTAAAATGGTTACAGTTGTGTTACGCAGTTTGCTGTTACATCGCATCACTATTTTCTTTATTCTTGAGATTTGTTGTACGTTGAAAGCTTTATGTTAGGACATTAGGTTTCGAGTAATTAAAGTTAAAAATTTTGAATGTTAACAGTTAAGTGAGGGTTTAAATAAATTCAAATATCTTGTCGAATATTTCTAGAAAAAGCATCTCAGAAAAATACTAAAAAAAAAGAACATTTTGGTTCTTACTAAATGGAGAGCAGATGTGAAAACCAAGGAAGACGTTTATATAATATTTCGGGAAATTTCTAAATGTAATTATTGACTGTTAGACAGGATCCAGGATTCTAATGATGGCAATTATAGAGTTGTGCTGTTAGGTAACAACTAAGAAAAAAAGATTTACAGTTAGTCTGCAAGAGAACATGATACTTGTTCTTCTCCACAACTGAAAAAAAAGACCAAAGGTCATTACGCAGATTTTATATATTTTTTTTAATATAAGCACTGAGTAAGGAGATTTATAACGACTTCATCATAATAATAAAAAGAAAACTTGCGAGTGATAAGTACTAAATAAAGATATCTTTTGCAACTGTTGCATTTTATTGTAACCTTTGATATCTATAAAGAAAAATGTAAGACAATCTCTAACTGTCATACACTTAAGACGTACGTACACTAACTCTCTGTTTTAAGTCTTAGGATTAATTATTTTTAATATTTTTTTATATCAATTGATTGTTCATATTAAAGGAAAAAGAAAAAGAAATTCTATATGTTACATTTTTTTTGTATATCTCAATATAACAACGAAAAATAAAAAAAAATAAAACCCCTACGTATCTTTTATATCTTTTATATATTTTTTTTGTGACGCTTAAAGAAAAACGGAATACTTTTGTAGAGTAAATTTCGCAAATCCTACCTCGTGCACACAATACGCTTCTGAGGCGGTATTTGTATTTTCTGAGATCTTATTCAATTTTCGTGGAAATGCGGTGTGGGAGTGCTTTAACCCTTATAAATCGTTGATTTCATCCCACCTCGGCCGTCTCTCTCTCCAGTGCGAAGCCCCCGTCTCCTGCACATCCTACGCGTTCCTCCCCATTCCCGGAAAATTCAGGAGCTCGTGCTCGGTCAAGGTCATTCCAGATACGTCCTCTGTATTGCGTTTCACAGAAAGGCAATGGACGGCGGCGCGTTACATTAACTAAAGTCGGTGACTGGGAATAAATTTATTCTGAAAGTTATTTACTTTGGAGACGAATTTCTAGGGAGCCAGATTTTTTTTCCAAATGGATTCTGATGTTAACTGAAACGAGAAAAATGGGAATGTCGTATATCATGGAGTGCGATTCGAATATGGCCAAACCCAGTGAATACAATTTAAAGTACAAAAAGCGATTGACTCTTCAAACATTTACTTTTCTATGTAACTCCCTTCAACACTTACACACTCATTCCATCTATTTTTCTATTGTCCCATATCCTTAGAAAAGAATTCCTTCGACAGCTTCTTTAAGTGCTTCATCAGATGTAAAATACTTTCTCCTGGGAAGCTTTTTTGAGTTTTTGAGTAAAAGGTGGTCTGACTGAGATAGGTTAGGGCTATAGAATGGATGCCTTAACTCTATGAATCTATAGTCGTTGATTATCTGTTGGATTTTGTTTGCCTTATGAACCCAATTTTGTCGTGCAGCAACAAATTTCGTTGCCCACAAGAATATGGGCTCTTTTCCCTCAGAGCAGTTTTTAAATTTTGAATTGTGTTTCTGAAGTCTTCCCCATATATGTGAGACCCCCTCGGTCTATATTCAACAAGCAAAACTCCTTTAGTATCCCAGAAAAATGTCGCCAAATGAGTTTTGACATCTTTTGGTGATAAAGGGCGTTCATGAACCCACCACATGGTGGGGATGGTCCCAGTGATATACCCTAGTTTCATCTCCAGACTATTTGTTTCCAAAGCGGTCAAATTTTCTTAAGAAATTTCTTTTCTTACCCAGCAATGTGGAAATCCACCCAAAGTGCTATGCAAAAGTTTCAGGACACTTGTTTGGAATATACGGGCTTTATTCAAAATAACTAAGACCTTTGTTTCATGAATACCAATAGATTTTCCACCACCAAACAAGAGGGAAGGTACAAGTAGGAACGTGTCGCGATTAAGGTCAATGATATCAGAGAGATTTATCTTTTTATTCTTCTATTGCTTCATCTAATTAAGAATATATTAAAGCAATATCTACAACATGCAAATCATAGTAGCACAACAAATGACACGCGGACATATTTTTTTCCACTGATGAAAAACAAATTGTTTTGTTTTGTTTTGAAACTGAAATCGAATTAACTCCCCATATACTCAGCACGTATCCTCATCGTGCCATGATTCCTTTTAAAACTGCATGTTTGTTTCATAACTGAGTGATATTGAGAATGTTAAGGCAACGTGAACCTCGAACGCGAGCAACGAAGAATCTTCGACACGTCAGAACCCTACGGGTAAAAACATGCCGAAGATGCCTCGCTGTTCACTTTCCAAGTTTACATTGCGGTGGATATATTGATGTCACCTCGTTATATAACAAACATACTCGCTTTGTTTTACGAGGCGACATCAAGGTATCCATCGATGGCGAACTCTGACAGCTCTCGGCATGTTCATATCCTAAGGATACAAACAGTACAACGCCGCATTGGATTATTTGGGTTGCTTTACTATCGATTACCAGGAGCTAAAACTGGGGCAGAGGTTAAAAACTATTATCCAAGGTCGAGGAAGAGGGTAACGATCTACATCTAGGTTGAGGCAGATTTTACATAATCTTTCAAAGGTTGGAAGAGGCTAACAACATTTAAGGTTGGGGCAAGGGCTTACAACCTCTAACAGAGGCTAATAACGTCTAAGGCCACGGCAAAGGCCCAAGGTCGGGCGAGAAGCTAACAACCTCTATCTGGCTTGGGGCAGACGTTAGAATCCTGTATGTAAGGTTGGGAGAGACTAACAATATCTAAGGTTGAGGGAGAAGCTACAACTTCTGTATAGGTTGGGGAAGAGACTAATAACCTTTATTTAAAGTTGGGGCAAAGCCTAATAATCTCTGTTTAGGTTTGGACAGAGACTAGCAACCTCTTGTAAAGTTAGGGCAGAGGCTAACAACTTCTATTCTAAGGTGTGCTGATGCATTCAGAACTACTCGTGCCAAATCGGACTGTCACTTCTGCCTGTCGGACTTTAGCAACCTGAACGATCTTGGAAAAGGATAGGAACAAACTTGCTTAATATTATGGATGATATTTTAAGAGCTGCTGGCTCAGAAACGATTATAGTTATATTGAACTACAGTAAGGCCTTCGATTGCATTAACCATGAAGTACTACTACATTTTGTAGGTTTGTCTGACAATGTTCGTCTCTTGTTTAAGAATTATCTAATTGATCGTACGCAAAAAGTAATGGTTGATGGTCGAGAATGTCAAGAAATTTTAATTTCTAGGGGTGTGCGACAAGGATCGATATTGGGACCGCTTCTGTTTGTTTATATACAGCGAATCTTGAGTCACAATTGTTCTTTACATATGTATGCCGATGACACGCAATTATATTTTTCTTTTAAACACACAGAACGGAAAATAGCTTGTCAATTAATAAATGAAGATTTACAGTCTCCAGCAAATGCTTCACACAAACATTCACAAATCATAAACCCCCTTAAATATGCTTCAGCCTCCAAAGAAGGCTGAGACGATTCCGTCTGATGGAAAAGTTATGACTACTGTCTTTTGGGAATAATTTTTATCGATTACCTGCAACCAGGAAGAACAATAACAGGCGAATACTCTACGTCGTTATTCGACAGATTGTACGAAGAAATCAGATCTAAAAGGCCTCATTTCGTAAAGAAAAAAGTTTTGTATCATCAGGATAATGCCCCAAGCCATAAATCGTCAATTGCGATGGCGAAACTACACCAATTACGATCATCCTCCATACTCGCCAGATTTTACTCCGTCGGATTTCTTCTTGTTTCCAAATCTTAAGAAATGGTTGGTTTGAAGGCTTCCGCGGCCGTTGTCCATCACAATCTTGGTTTCCGGGTTGGGAACCACGTTAATTCTTCGTCTTGCCGTGGACTTCTTCAGGGCTTCGTTGGAGGCTGTAGCTGCTGATGTAGTCGCTGCTGCTGCTGTGAAGACTGTGTGAAGACGGCCAGATCGACGAAACGTCGGCAAGACGAAGAATTGACGCGGTTCCCAACTCGAAAACCAAGATTGTGATCTTAAGAAATGGTTGGCTAGAAAGAAATTTTCATCGAATCATCGAAGCTGTAAGTGATTATTTCGAAGGCTTAGATGGTTCCTATTTTCTTGAAGGGTTGAAAAGTCTTGAGAAGCGTTGGACTAAATGTGTAGGGCTGAAAGGAGAAAAATAAGCACGATTTCCCCCAAAATGTTGTTTTCTTCCGCCTCGTTCTAGACACTTTCCGATCTATTCTCGTATTTGCGATTTAAAGAACATGCATCAAATTGCTTAAGAAAGTCGTAGGCGGCGCTTAAATTAATATATCCAAATAGAAATATGTTTACCAATACTAGTTTGTGATCCCTTAATTCTTTCTACTTTTAATTATGCTGAAGTCGTGTGGTTCCTGCATTGATAGTGATGCAAGCATAAGAATTCAAGTAATACTTAAGGTTCATTTTTGGTGTTCGTCACATATTGCGTTCCCTGATATGCTCAGGGAACGGCCTCGAAGTTCTTGTGCAGTGACCACGGGCTGATTATAAACGAGTTCCTTCATGTAGCCCCATACATGAAAATCAAGAGAATTCATGTCAGGAGAGCGCGGTGGCCATGCTACAGGCCCACCACGGCCAATCCACCTGTGAGGGAAAAGCTCATCTAGGTATCCTCGAACGACAGCACTAAAATGTGGTGGCGCCTCATCGTGCATGAACCACATGTCCCTTCTAGTGACTAGCGGTACATCTTCCAGCAATCGCTTTGCAAAAATGCGAGGTATGCATCGCCATTCATACGATCAGGTTCTATGAAATGGTTACCAATTACTCCTATCACACATTATAATTGTAAAGCGGCGTTGAAAATTGTGTCTCCTGGTTACTTGCGGGTTTTTAATGGCCCAGTAGTGGCAATTATGAAAATTCGTTACCTCATTGCGTGTAAAAAGTGCCTCGTCCGTGAAAAGAATTCGACGCATGAAATTGTTATCGTTAATGTGGGCTTCCTGCAGCCAGTTACAAAGTTGCAGTCTCGCACCATAATCTCGCGGCTCCAAAGCATGAACACGTTGGTAGTGGCACGGATAAAGCTGTTGCTCCCTCCATATGCGCCACACCGTTCCATTTGCAAGTCCTGTAGATCGAGCAGCCTCCCATTTGCTTATGTTGGGGTCATTCTCAACTATATTGAGAAACTCTTCTTTTTTGCACCTCGACCCTTGTTCAGGTAAAAGAGAGCCTGCGTCGCGTAGTCGCTGAACTACCCTGATAAACGTATGATCCGAAACTGTTCCGCCTACAGACGTGCTGCCAATTGTCCGTCTCCCCGACATTCCCAGTATGACAAATGCACGCCTGCGTATTCTCGAAACGTGAAATCGCTCATCGCAAACACAACAAACAACATACGCAAACACACATACACTGATAAACTTAAAAATGAAAAGTATAAACTATACCAAATTAACAGAAATTATGCTTCGCTCCTTAGTACAACGTTAATAAGAACGGACTAAATGTATTTCATCGTATCATCTGAGGCGCGACATTTTATGGGGTAATAAAGCAATAAACCGATTCTTTGAACGAGGGTTAAGGCATGTTAAGAATTCTGTACGTCATCATTGTACGTTTTAAAAATATACGATTCCCCTCTCCCTTCGTTTTTCTCAAAATGTATTCGATTAGAAAAAAATAATAGAAAATAATAGAAACTTTTTCTGTTTTGACAGATTTTTTAAAGAGCTTACGATCGAAGGTAAGGCTACTCTCGCCTCGTCTGTAGGAAAAAGGGGCGCGTATCTTAAGATTTTTTTTTTCATCTTATCAGGTGTCGATATATTTATTTGTCTACAATATTTAGGAATCTGTAGGTAACGTACAGGTCCGTATCTGTTCCGAATTTGATGGGAAATCAATTTACAATTGTCGCGTCGTTTCAGGAGAGTTTCTTACACTCGTTTGATTACATTTAATTTCTTTTCCAATTTAATTACGAAAGTGAAAATATCACTACCGAAAACAGCCTGAATTTCAAGGAACGTCAAACTCCGACAATGAGAAAATAAATTGTGACAAGCAAGAATTAATTTTAGTGGATTTATTGCTCTGCTGGCTCCGCAATTTCCAAAATAAACATGTTTAAGCGCTGGACGTATCACTTCATTGCCAAAAGATTACACAAATTAACCTTGACAAATTGACTTTGAGGTCACACAAATTTGTACGTATTTAAGAAGCGTATTAATACTAACTTTCGTTTTATTAGATATTAAATTTAACTTCACATACTTTTGTAGGTATTTTTTTTGTAAATTTTGATTACATTTACGATACTCTGTTATGTAACAAGGTGGTGTACGTTTACAAAGGCAACATTGCAAATCACCTATGTAAACAAAACTTTGAATGAAAACTTTATGGTATAACATGATGTGGCAAAATGCTAATTTCGAACATGTTCTATTCGAATTAATTAGTATATTCGATATAAAGACTATAGTTTTAATTTATTTCTTAACTGTAGATGGAATATTTATGTCTACTAAGCCCCCCCATATGTAATGGATGTTCGTAAAGTGCTAGTCAAACGATACTTGATTAGTAATTACTTAATTTCTTTTGTTCGTTTAATTGAAAGTGTAGTCTACAAGGCACCGCTTAATTACCTTCAGCAAGACTGGTTCGTCTTTGTAAATAAAATTTATTTTCCATATTCGTAAATCTTGTGATTTTTGTGCCCATTATTTTGACTGTTTTAATACGAATTAAACAACTTAAGAGGAATCTAAAAGTTCACAGTGAAAGTGAGCAATTTCATTGACTTTACCATTCATATTCAATTTAGTGATCTCTTACAACAACAGCCTTAATTATTGTTCGTATTAACAAGCAACAATAATTGAAACTGCCACTCTCAGGGTCTTGACTTTTATTCATCAAGCCACGACCGGGAAACAAGCAGTATCATTCATTCATGGATATCGCACGAGCTTTTAACACCATCGAGTACGCTGACCTGAAATATTACAATAAATCAAAAATTAAACATCCTGTGCGACGTTTCTTGACGTTTAAACAAAGGAGTGCGTAGTATGTTTATTATTTAATGAAGATAATAATCTGAAACAATTCGGCGAAACTTTCTTCTAAAAATAGGAGTACGTTTGTACTGAAGAATTGAGTATACGAAATGTCACGTCAATTTGACAGAAGTGAACCACTTTTGGTCACATGATAACATCGCCCTAGCATCCTTGAGTATCTCAACATAGCAAAATAAAATAATAACAATTTTGAATCATGTTCACCCTCAAGTTCAAAGGTATAAGTAGTTCATAAACATTACTTAAATATTCCACAGTTGTCTGTAAAAATAATGGCAATAATGACTTTCACGTGTGGTTAGATATCGACCCGTTTTACTACACCATCCTCTATATGACAACAAGTTGAAGGTTAATTGTTATTTAGCTTTAATTTGCGTTACGTAACGTTTCTATACATATTGACCTTACTTTAATGAATTTTAAGGGACCTTCTTCGAGCTACACAGGAAATTGTATCACATTCTAAATAAATACGTTTGCGTTTACGTGTGTACACATGCACGCAGAATTAACGGCACCGCTAAGTAGATAAATACATTTTACGATGATGACAGCAAATTGTATTCCTGACTTATTTTTCTTTTTCATTAAAAAAATATGTACATATACAACTCGTCCAATATATGAATTAAAAAATCACACAGATTTGTTTTTTATATCATTTGTGGTTTCCTGTATCCTTGTGAATATATTTAAGACATTGATACTCATGGCTTTCTTTGTCTAATATAGTCTACAATGTAGATGAAATGAAATATGAAAAAATAATGACTGCAAACTAGGAAATAAGATGTATATTTATCTTAATACCAGCGGTTTCAACCTATGTAAGAGCATGGAGATATAAACCTTAGCTTTTTACATCCGTCCGCCATTCATCTGCCTCATTTCCAAAAAGTATGTATGGTTATAGGAATTTTGCAAGTTGTACTTTGGTCTTTACAACAAAGGTACTTAAGACATGCAGTTACTTCACTTTCGGAAGCAAGTTATTAAGTTTATCACAACACGTTATGAGTTTCAAATAATTTGAAACGTTCTATAGTTAACGTTTTCAAATGTTGAAACTTTTAAATCTGCAACTATTATATTAAAACTGAAAAATGTTTCTCTCTACTCACAATCAGTCACGATTATACTTTAAATATACTTATCCATGATACCACCATATTTGATGGAATAATTTGAGCTTTTATGTGCGTCATAAAAGAAAATAAGAACAGAAAAACAAAATCGATTTGGCTCCTCTAAATAATGCATGAATAAAACGAAAGCGTCCATTTTAATTCAGAGCAAGACGCAGATGGCGCTATCGTGTACGCCTAAAGCTCGTGCGCCATCGACCTTCACACACCCCATGTCAGAACGGAGCATAACAGCAAACCTTGACCTGCACTACTCACCCCCGGGTTCAGAATGAACGTTGTCAAGGCTTGGCCATGAATGGGGCGAATTGGATGGGTGTAGCTGGGGGTTTTCGACCCTCTACGACCAATTGAAACTATAATGTTTCTCTCTTTATTCCCGGAGCTGCCAATTATTCGATATCTATAATTAGGGTTTCCACCACAAGGTTTTTATTTATGTGGGTTAAGGTGACGAGCTATTATTGATATTGCAGACCTTGTTGTTCTCATGCAAATAATAACTACATATTCCCCATTCCTGAGAGACTAATAAATTATTTCCTCAAAATTCTCTATGGGCGAGAATGTTTAATGTAATATAATAATTCAAGTACAACCTATAATTTATTGTTATTAATTAGTTAATCAAATACTGATTTTAAATTTTCACAGTTTATTTGAAGTTACATGACAATTGTTTCGACACTAAAATGTCATCGAAAATAGTATATTCTAATTTAAAGGACTGTTAAAAAAATTACATTCGAAATTATTCATGAATATTTTGGCAAGTAACGGGCTTAGAGGATTTCCCATAATTAAACCTTCGTAAACCTGTAAAACTTATTATTGGATGTAAAATAATTTTGTTTTAGGCAATTATTAGAAATATCAATAAGAAATTTGAAGACATTATTTTTATCCGTGCTGACAAAGGAAAAACAGTTATTGCTATAAACAAAATTGAGTACATTAACAAAACTAATAATTTTACAGAATCTGAAAAATACTAGTTATTAAAGAAAAACCCTACTAATAAATACCAAATAGAAACTAAAAATATTGTCCATAATTCTTCCGCCCTATTTAATGAGTATGAAAAACGTAAATTAATATTGCTGAATCCAGAAACCCCCAAACTTTATTCACTGATAAAACTGCCCCACTAGGCCCGTAGTCTCGCATATAACAGCCCCATCACAAACTTTCTAAAAAACTTATCGATATTACATATGAATACACTAAATTTAAACCAAAATATAGTATTAAAAATTCTTATTGACAACGATATGTCGAAGGAGGAGAGGGAAATCCAAAGAAAGATTAGAATAAAGATAGCGGAAATAGGAAATAAAGATAAAATAACTAAAATAGCATACAGGAGGGTGTACATAGGAGATGAAGAATGGAAATGGGATAAAGGGGAAGAAAGACTGATTCAAGTACCAAAAAACTAATAGAATCACTCCAAGATAGATATCAGAAGACGAAAAAGGCAATAGAAAAGGAAAAGAATAAGAAAAATAAAAATAGGAAAAGAAGAGTAAACAAAGTAAAATTACGAAGTGAAAAGGCAAATACAAAAAAAAGCGAAAATGCTAATAGGTACATGCAATGTTAGAGGATTATTTGAAGAAGGAAAATTGAAGCATATAACGAAACAAATAAAACAAAATAACTATGATATAGTCGCCGTACAAGAAACTAAACTACTAGGCCAGGAAATGATGGAAATTGAGGGATGTATATTCTTTAACAGTGGGGGAGAAAAGAGGATTCATAGTAAGAGAAAAGCTTAAGAGGGCAATAATAGAATTTAAACCAATTTCGGAAAGAATATGTGTGTTAAGGATAAGAGGAATATATCAGAAAATTACGATCATTAATATACATGCACCGAGCGAAGGAAAGGACTTGGAAATAAAGGAAGAATTTTACGGAAAACTAGATAGAACATATGAAGAAATACGGAAATATGACTTAAAAATTGTACTAGGAGACGCCAACGCGAAAATAGGAAAGGACGAAGTATTTAGACCAACGATTGGAAGATATAGTATGCACAAAGATACTAATGAAAATGGACTTCGCAAAGGAGAAAAACATGATAATTAAAAGTACATATTTCCAGAGGAAGAGGATACATTAAGGCACATGGCAATCACTGGATGGGCATACAATAAATCAAATTGACCATGTGCTTATTGATAAAGACGAGGAAGCATGCAATATAAGAACAAACAGAGGAATAGATTTAGACTCAGACCATTTCATGGTAGGAATTAAAGCGGAACAAATAGTACCAATACAAAGAAATCGAATAAGGGAGACGAGAAAAGAAAAAAAGCCCATTAGATTAAGAACAAAAGAGGAGCAAAGCAAATATGAAGTGGTTATAACTGAAAAATTAGAAGAGATTAAGGGAAGGAGGGAAATTGAGGAAGTATGGAATAGCAATGGAAGAAACGGCCAAAAGATGTAATAAAGAGGTAAAAGAAGAGAGAACCAACTGGTTTGATGAAGAATGTAAAGAAGAACTGGAAAAAAGAAAACAATTGAGAATGGAGAGAATCACAAATCAATCAGAGGAAACAAACAGAAAATATGAAGAACAAAGGAGAAAAACAAAAAGGATTTTGAGGGAAAAAAAGCGTAGGCATAATGAAAAAATGTTAAATATCATAGAGAAGATTACAAAAATAATGAAATAAGGAATTTGTATAAAGGAATTAAACAACAGAAAAGCGGGTATAAACCAAGAACAATATTCTTCAAAAATGAAGAAGGAGAATTGATAGGAGGGGGGGATGACATTCTGAGCGAATGGAGGAAATATTTCGAAGGTTTACTAAACGCAGGTACTCATCAGGAGAAAGAGAAAGAAGCTACGGTACAGAGGAAATAAATAAAAGGAAATAAAAGAAATAGTTCACTCTCTTAAAAATGATAAATCTCCAGGAGGTGACAATATAACTGTGGAAATGTTTAAATACGGAGGAGATGGACTAATCAAAGCAATGCAGAAACTAGTAGAAGAGTGGAGGGAGGGAGACAATACCCAATCTATAAGAAGGGAGATAGATCGAAATGCCAAAACTATAGAGGGATAGCTCTGCTCAATGTAGCTTACAAAATATTAACAAAATATATTAAAGCTTGTTTAAGCAAAGAGTTGGAAAGTTTATTGGGTGAATACCAATGTGGATTCAGGCAAGGCAGGAGTACAATGGATCAGATATTCACACTGCAAGAAAGCTATGATTATAAAAAGGACACTTTGGTACTGTACATAGACTTTAAACAGGCCTACGACAGGATAAAGAGAAAGGAGATGTATACAGCCCTAGAAGACTTGGGAATTAGTCAAAAATTAATTAATATGATAAAAATAACGTTAACACAAACGGAAAATAGAGTTAAATTTAAAAGTAAAACATCGGAGAAGTTTGAAGTGAGGGAGGGGATAAGGCAAGGAGACCCTTTGTCGCCGGTATTGTTTAATTTGGTTTTAGAGGTACTTATGAGGAGGGCAAATATTAATAGAAATGGAGTCTTTACAATAGAAGACATCAGTGCTTGGCATTTGCGGACGACATTGCACTTCTAGCAAGAAGTAAACAAGAGCTACAGGAAATGGTAAGGAAATTGGAAGAGCAAGCAAGAAAAATGGGATTATATATAAATGAATCAAAAACGAAATACATGACTTGGTCGGATAGGGAGTATAGAAAAGGCCAGCATCTAAAGATAATAACAACGGAAGAAAAAGAATATAAATTTGAAGAGGTGGACACATTTACTTACCTAGGAAGAATGTTCACAAGGAAGCCGGAAATTAAAGAGGAGATACGGGAAAGAATAATGAATGGGAATCGAAGTGTCTATACATCGAACAGGCTGTTGAGAAATAAAAGTATATCTAGAGGGGCTAGGATAAGGGTATATAAAACGGTAGTACGGCCAATAGTCGAATATGGAGGTGAGACGTGGGTGCTAAGTAAGGCGGAAGAGGAAATGCTTATGGTATGGGAAAGAAAAATACTGAGGAAGATTCTAGGCAGAAAAAAAATAGGGAATATATGGATGAGAAGAACAAACCAAGAGATATAAGATCTATACAAAGAACCGAGTATAGTGGCGAGAATTAAAGTACAAAGACTTAGGTGGCTCGGACATAAGGAAAGGGTGCAGGAAGGTAGGATTCCTAGAAAACTATTAAGAAGTGACATAGGAGGTAAAAGAAGAAATGGAAGACCGAAATTAAGAAGGAAGAAGGAAGTAGAAAAGGATTTAAAGCAATTAAAGATTGTCAACTGGAAAGAAAAGGCGAAGAACAAGAAAGAATGGAGAAAAATAGCAAACCAAGCCATGCTAGGCTCGAAGTGCTAAGATGTGTATGTCCAAAGAAAATTTTAAAAAAAGAACTAAATGGCATAAAACAAACAACATACAACAATAACTACAACCCAGTAAATATTAACCATATTTTATCCAAAAAGTTACAAGCTACGAACGTCTACCCAACCACAAAAAGTAACACCGATAATAAATTTAAAAGCATTACTTACATTGGACAACCTACTCTTAAAATTAGCAAATTCTTAAAAAAAAACAAAACATCCAACTAGCATTTAAAACAAACAATACCGTAGCGAGACACATTAAAAATAATAAAGACAAAGTCCCTACACATAATAAATCAGGTGTATATAAACTTACATGTGGTACTTGCCTGAAAGTATGTGTAGGACAAACTGGACGAACTTTTAAAAACGAATATCAGAACACAGAAACTCATTTATCAACACAAAAACCGACTCCTCCTTCGCAAACCATTTAATAGGCAACAACCATAGCTCCAATTTTGAATTCACAACACTGCACATAGAAAATTAAGGTACGAAATTAAATTTACTAGAATCATTACCACAACTGATGATGAATGCATCGTACAAGTGTATTAACTGCTATGGGATTAATTAAAACCAATCACGTGCTCAAAAGTGTACAAAAGTGAAGCGCATAACAATTGATGACAGGAGGTTAATAGTTCGTCTTCTATAATTGCTTCTCTTTGAACGGCGCTCACAAAACGAAATTATAATAATTAACAAACCAAACAGATTACAGTGCTTACTGATTATTAAATTAAATTCTGGTCGAATCGACTGCTTAAAACGGAAGGGAAGGGTGACGTGTAATACTGGGTCATAAAAAGATGCCAAAATGTGTAGGACGGACACGTTGCTTGTGTGAATAAACTTTATTTACAATTTAAATCAAAATTAAAGAAAAATACTAGGAATTCTTAACACGGTGGTTTGAATTGTTTTCGTGTTGTAGTGATTCATTTCTTCACCTATCAAAGTTGGTATTCAAATTACTTCAGGGCATTCGATTCAGTTTGATTACCAAACCTGTACCATTTAAATATGACACTTTTATTAATTGTCCGTTCATTCAATTTTTTAATAGTAGTTTGTAATTACCTTTTTTTTTAAAATAAATAATTATTGATTAACAACAAAGATTCTGAAAGGATTTGTCTGGATACTCACTACGTGTAATAATTTGCATTGTGTCGGTAATTATATTTCGTTATTAATTTTCCGCCTTTCTAATTACGTTTGGTTGTATCAATCGCTGTTTTTAATTGCAACATTATTTTATTTGATAGCAGACCTTGGAGCGCGATAAAATTCGCATAAAAACCGGAGCCGCTAGCTCACCACAAATCGCCATTAATCCCGATAACAAACGAAGGACTTCCATTAGATATTAAGTTTATCTATTCAATTATTTGTGTAAAGATAATCACGTAGTCGTTAACATTTCTTGTTAACACCCATTTTTTTGTCTTTTAGCTTTTTAAGTGATCCACATCTTTAATTTTTATACTATTTTTGACAAGCTTGTCTTCATTTCACTAACAATTTTAGGTATAACTTCTACAATTGTTTTTTTTTCTCTGTGTAAGATATGCCTCATAAAAAAATTCTAATATACACAGTATACAAAAATGGTTCTTCCAGGAATTCAAGAAGAAAACCAAAAGTATTTGTCCAATTCGGTGGTGATAAGTACTATTACGTATCAATAGTTTTTGACGCTCATTCTAATTTTATTTTTTTTGCAAAGGCGTATCAAATTTTAATCAGATGCTTTTTAATTAGATATTAATCTCATCTAATTGAAATTTCGGTATTAAATTTTATAAATAAACTTGACTGGCGTTTCAATGTCGCGCGCTCACGTGATGTTCCTCTACATTTACGTGTATTGCCGTTTATCAGGCAGGCCTCATGATATTCCTGGAAAGACATAATCTTTTAATCAGTTTAATTTTACGGTAGGATAAGCATCGAATTTTTGTTTAGGTCCAAAGTTCAATTACACGCCGGGTATTTTACGTTCGTCATTTTAACTATAACCAGTACAATTCCCAAGGATGGGATGATGCCTCGCCAAAGCTTTATCTTCAATCAATAAGCTTATCGGAATTTTTTGATAATTCATGTGCTACAGAAAAAATCAATCATAAAATTAATTAAAATTCAGGATTATGTTCCTATGACAATCGACAACTTTTGAAAATGATAAAATTAAATTTTAAAGTGGAATCAAAACTGGATTTCAAACTCACAATAAAAAAAAGAGTGTACTTTGAATGGAAAATTGGGAAATCTTTAATTAAAGCTAACCGACTGGCCCTTCGAATATTCTTCCTGAAGACTCATTGGACCAATCCGCCCCTGAGAATAAATTTGCATGGATATGCCCCATAATCAGCATTGAAAACAAACCAGTTCCCGTCATATATATGCAAAGCAGCAATACAATTCTCGTAAGTGCTAATGGTCTTTGGTAGTACTACCCATCAAATCTAATCATGTGGGCATCGATATTATTTTTTGTAAGATTTACGACAGAGTAATTTAGAAAACGACGCCTGTAGTAATTGTAGAGGAGTTAGTCTTAGTCTTAAGTTAAATCACAGAAAAAAAACGCGTTTACATTAAACATTCCTAAACCCCCTTGAAAAGAAATCGAGGAGAACGAATGTAGCGATCGGTTTAGGGGTGGAAAGCGACGGCCATTCAAGATGAAGAGGGTTTAACGCAACCGCGACAACTCCCTTAATGTTATTCTCTGCCCTGTAAATTTCAGATAATAAAGTATCAACAGAAATTTATATTTAGAAATGGAAACACAGGGTGATTCACATTTCTTTCTTGGGATGATCTCGCAATTAATGGTGGGGTTTCAGAGATTTAATTTTCAACTGGGGGATATAAATTAGCTAATTTTGAAATTTCTAATTAATGATGACGTGCCTAATGTACAAATACGGTTGTATTAAAACCAGCAGGTATTTTAACCAAAGCGATACACAATTTCATGCGTAAATTATAACATGTGTTTAAACAAATGCAATCGTTTATTTACGTTACACAGATGTGATCACAGATTTAAAATCAAAATGTCGCACTTAACCACCTTGCTTCGATATTGTGTGATTTCATTACAAATTTTTAAATCTGTGATCATCTGTGCAAATCGACCTTTTAAAAGATCAATTCATAAATTTATTTTAATGTGTTTTGACTTAAACTATATTACGTCTCTTTTGATTTAAATTTTAATACGTCCCTTATTATATGTAATGTTTATTATGTGTACAGGGTGACTGACAACTGCTTCGCCAGAGAAAAACTACGATAAGAGCGATATCCCAGAGTATAGGGAAAATATTAAAAAATTATTTCTCATTAGTTTTCGAGAAATAATCTACCAAAATTTAGCCCTAAGACGACGATGGGCCTCTGGTTAACAAATAGAGGAGCATATAACTTGAAGGCTTCCGCGATCGTGGTCCATAATTGAATCGCGTAACGACTGCCGACGTTTCGTTCTACATTGCAGAACTTCCCCAGGGTTGCTGCTAGTGCTGTTGCTGCTATTTTTCGCTGGAGTCGATGAGCTCATCACTGTAGCTACTTCTGGTTAGTCGATGAGTGTCATCGACTGACGAGAAGTAACAGCAACACCTCCAGCAGCAGCAACACTACCAGCAGCAGCAACACCACCAGTAGCAGCAACACAACAGCAGAAGCAGTAGCCCCGAGGAAGCTTTTCTCCAATGGAGAACAAAACGTCGGCAGTAGAAGCAGTCGTGACGCGATTTCAAGCGAAAGCCAATTCGAATAGAGGAGCAAATCACCTGAAGCAGATTTTTCATACGTAAACATTTTTTGACAACCAGAATTTCAAACATTGTAATCAGTAAATACCTTCGTAATCTGCTAATTATTATAATTTCGTTTTGGTATGTGACAATTATTATTAAAAGTTTAACAAATTCAAGACGCGTTTGCAACTCTCTATCCTGTGTTTTTGGCGCACTGTAAATTGTTCCTCGTTCCACCGTCAACATTATTTTTCTTTGAATCAAACTCTTAATTAATTATAAACTGTTTCATATAATTTTTTTTTAACATGATCCTGTAATCTGCTTATTCATTCACGTGCGCGACTTTATTAAAAACTACGCACATCACTACCGACGTTTAAAGTAGCCGTACATAAAATAATAAAGCTTTTATTACCTAATAAAAAAATAATAAAACTCGTCGGCGATAAATTTCAGGTCTAATAAATCGTTTCATATTTTTCAAACAATCTGTGACATGCATGCATTCACGTACGCGATTTGATCAAAAATTGTCCGCATAACACACATAAACAGAGAACAAATAATACATAGTATACGTCGTGCTCCCTCGGACGAGGATTTTACATTTTACATTTACGATTTTTTTGTGGATCAAGCAGTTGGTACATTCCGCTTTAGTAAATAATCCGTAAGTATTAACAAACAACTATTTACACAATTATTTGCGAATTTCTTATTTCATACGCATTTCCAGTTATTTTAGAAATTACTAATAATTACGTCAAATAGTTGAAACAACTCAGACTTCCGTTCCCACGTGTTAAACGTGTAATAAAGTAAACTGAGATGCGTATCAAGGTTGTATCGTATGCAAGCGAGTAGGAAAAAATTTTCTATAGAACGTGGCGTCGTATTTCGTATTTCAAGCCGCAGCTTGATCTTGGGGTAATTTTTTAATTAATTATAAACGGTTTAAAAAATGATTTAAACATTTTTCTCGTAATCTGTGACATCCTGCTACCTTACATGATTTACAAAAAGTGAAATGTGCAAGTTAAGATCACCTCCTTGTTCGGCTAACTCCAGGAGATGAGTCGAGGTCGTTACGTAACCCCAAAACAAAGGTTGAAATTTAAATATAAATAAAATAAAAGTCATCAGTTCTGCACACTTGTCTTTATTTCTGTCACAGACAAAACAAAACAAAGCCTGAGTTAGCTTTGAATGAAAAGTATCAATAATTAAATGTTAAAGAAACCCGAGGTACGGATCCGTCTTTCGTTTACAAAAACTAAAATAATTGATAAAAGTCAAACGAATGAAAAGGGCACAACAAAACGGGTTGCTGAATTGAGATTCATAGCAAACCCATCACTCAAGTTAAATTAAATAGAGCCACACCGGCTTCAGATTAGCTGTTAAAGGTACGAAGATGTCCTTCGAGTACGAATTCAGGTGAAGGAGGGTGGGACGTCAAGATGTTCACCCTCTCGTGTCGATGAGGTCTGCGACAAAGTCAAATCGCTGCCAAAATTGACCAAGCAAAGGTTCGTTTTTGCGATGCCACCAGATTTTACATTACCTGAATTAAAGTCTTCCGCTTTTCTGGCTAATAAAACCCTACCAGGGTTCGATAAGCTTAGAAGAGACCTTGTAGCAGCTCTGTGTGCCATTAAGGAGTAAACATCTCTGTTTAAGCTTCGATAAAAAAATCAAACATGACCACAAGCATAAGATGGCGGAACGCCCACTAACAATCGATCAGTGTCTTGAGCTTACGGACAAGACCTCCGAAAAAACGTCCAGAACAAAAACCTAGATAAGTAATCATTACCTACCTACTACCCGAACGAGATGCACGAGGTGGCTAATAGAATCTTACCAGGGTTCGATAAGCTTAGAAGAAAGCTCGTAGTTGCTCAGTATGAATTGAAACAAATTTCGGGGTAAATATCTTCCGTTTAGGCTTTGATCAAAGATTGTTATAAGTTCCAACCTTATCCCACAAGATCCCCCTGTAAATAAAGAACAATAACAGAATGAAGCTGAAGACCGAATAAATTACAATGCAAGTCAACAGCTTCAATCATATAATAATGCTAAAGAAGATATGCATGAAGAACAAAAAGTGAACGAAGGAGAAGAAACAACAAATTATAGTGCAGATCAGGAAGTTGGTGGACCTGCAAGAGAAGGACAGAAGGAAACGGAAGACTTGGCAGTTTTCACTGCAAGCCAATCATTTGAGCCAGATATTAATAGCACGGGGAACAAAGTCGAACCAGTTCCAGTAGAGCAAGTAAAAAATGAAAATTTACAAAATAGCCCTGAACCTGTTGAAGCAACTGAAAATCTCAAATCAAGTGAATTGCAAAATAACAACGTGCAAGAGCCTGTTAAAACTAGTGAGACTACTCAAACCAACAATGTTGAAACAACAGCAGTTGAATCTGATAAAACAGATGAAGATCAAACAATTGGATCTGACGCAACAATAAAAGTTGAACCCGAAAATGAATCCACACCAAGTAAAATTGACGTAATAATTCCACCAATTCCTCCTCCACCACCTACTTTATTAACCGCAAGCAACGTCCCAGTAATTCTACTAACAGTCCTGGGCCAACTCCACAACGTATGTACATAAAACAAAAACAACCTTCACCCTTACCAATCAGAGAGCCGTCTGAGGAACCACCAAGATGGCGGAACGTCCACTAACAATCGATCAGTGTCTTGAACTTAACACAATAAGATTGTAGCGCTGAAAGAGTAACACGGCACGAAATGACCCGAAATGCTAATAATAATTATTTTGAATTTTTAAACTCTTATGTTTTTCTTTTAGCGAAACAATTGTCAGTCATCCTGTATGTACTTATCCAATTGTATTCTTACAATTAAGGGAATTTTACTGTATTACTTTCGATACAATAATTTGTATTCCTATGAACCAAAATAATGAATATTACATTTTTATACTAAATATAGCAAAAGAAAACAAATGGGGCCATAAGCTATAAATATTTTCTTAAAATTGATTTTCTATTGTCTAAATAAAAGAGATTTCAGGCTTGGATGTAAGGATCAGGAGATACATTAGCGGATCTATCTATGTAGAGGAGCTTGTATGAGAAGCTAGTAAACAAGTGTGAAGTTATACAGGGTGATTCACGGAACCAGTCATTAAAAGTTTAGGCACTTACCTTCGTTATTTTTCTCTGAAAATTTGTGTTCTCCCACACCCGCCAGCGCACTTTTTAATGAAAATATTTTCAAAGTATTTGAACTTCCGGTTATACCGGAAGTCAACTTAATTATTTTAAATGAAATCGTATACTTTTTATTGCAAATTTAGGAAACTTGAATAGAAACCTATATACTTAAATGATACTTAATACTTAAGTGATGTTTAAAAACCTACAGTGTGCACAGCAGAGGCGTTTGTTTAAGCTAACTTCAAGTAACCAAAACTTTATTCTTTTTGATTGAACACACTGTATACTTTATTTTTTTTTAGTTGAACACACTCTATATTTTAATCTATCGGATGCATAATTTAATCGTGGATTGTTTTGTATTATCTTACCCCATACTCAACCACGTTAATGATCTAATTATAAGGATTCTCTTCGAAAGATGTATGAAAGTAAATGTAAATATCGTAATTTATTGCCTAATGGGCTCTGAATATGAATTAAAATTACTACTATTATTTCTATTCACATGTAAATGAGCACAACTAACAAAATATTAAATGGAAAAAAGTATAAAACAGTAGATCCTTGAAGTACTGCTATCAAGTAGTTTTACATTTGTTTTAAAATTTTTAAAATGATGAAAACACCATAAGTCGGTCGGTCGCAGTCGCAGTAGGAAATATTTGTATCACTAGGTGAACATGTTCTACCGTGAAAGCTCCGTAAGTTTGGCAAAAGTAATACTGCTGATATCTAAATCTTTGTTCACAATGCACTGGTCAAAGTTGAGGCCTTTCAAATTTCCTTTTCCTCAATTTTCAAAAAAAAAATAATAATAAAACAAACTATACTCCTTCCCAAAACATACCCATATAATAATATTTCTAACTGTCGCTAGCTTTAATTTTTCTCTTCTGCAGTATGTAGGACTTAGTATAAAAATCTATGAACAATTAAGTCTAATCCTAATCAATTATGTTTACGTTTAATTCAATTTTGATTCGTGAAGGAATTTAAAAACATTGAATGAAAAACGATCATAAAAGCCGCCCGCATTTTGTAAAGTAATTTATTCGAAAGCCTCCGAGGCACTTTTACAGCAAGATTTGCACAAATTTCGAGTGTTTGTTTTGTCTTACGAGTTGAAGTTCAAGTTTAAGCGACGGAGCACGAGGAGGTTCAGCGGCACGTCAGCGCGTTGTTGTCCCGGTAACGGTCTCCACCCTATGACGTTATACGTGACGCACGGCATCCCGACGCAACAACGTGACCTTGCCACGGGTACTTGCCAGTCAATAACGTGACATTGACAATCAGTTCGTTAATCACTCGATTTCAAGGATCCTGATAGCAACGTGTAACCAATTAGCGTGTGTTTTCGTTTTGTAATAATCGTAAATCTGTCGATTGTTGCGAATTATAATTATACAGGGCGATGCACACTACTATCCTTTTTAAAATCCCCACCACTGCCTTAGTTTGTATCTAATAGCGCCTTGCTTTTAAGCTTTGTTAACAATACCCGTTACTTTCTGTTTCGCGTTGGTGGATCGGAGAGCCCCCGCATTTATTTATAAAATGACAATACAAATATATACCATTAAAGTTTATCTCAAATTAGGTAGAATGAAACGATGAAAGTAGCTTGTAGGTTGGTTGCATGGCAATTGACGTATACATTCTGGTAATGACACTAATGACAAAAAGTGGGTGCTTTTTTTTTAATAGCAAGTAACAATAATTTAAAATTTGTGTGCAACCTCCAAATCACTCGGTATGTTTAAACATAATGCCGGAAAAGTGATAATGTAATCTTATCTGCATAGATACTAGTACTAATGCTGGATATTAATTTTTCAAACTGATGCCTTGGCAATTTAGTAGGTATATGAAATAATTAAATTTATATTTCCACATCAAATAGGAAAATGCGTTCTAATTCTAAGCTAAAGTAAATAATACCATATGATTAGATATACACCTTATTTTAATAAAAAGGAAATTGGTAAACAAAAGGATTTTGACTTTTATATACATACAATTATAATAAATTTGATAATTTTTTTGAAATAGAAACCTGGATAAATATATTTTATTCTGGTGTAAAAATTTACTATAGAAGTTCCTTTGTTTTTAAAAAAAGAAAACAATGATATTGTGGGGGCTCACACGTTTCTTAGCGACCAGCAAAAACATGTACGATAATAGACGTTAAGAAACGTCACAATGACACACGTCAAGCAACGTTGCGGGCGAAACGTCTACTTAAAAATTTTTTATTTCATTCCTGACGAAGCTATCAAGCGATAGTGAAACGTTGAGCATTTGTGCCATTTTTCAGTGTCCGTTTGAGATAATTTATTACATAATTTCAACGGGCAAGAAGCTACCTTAATTATAAACACTATAATTCAAAAACTAACTTAAAACATCTCTTTTTAAGTACCTGAACCATCTTCAGAGTATAAAAGGCAGAACGCGTATCAATGCAAGCCACTATAGTCTGGCACTACGTGTCTGCAAATTTCGTATTTTTTAAATTTCATATAGCAGTGTTAATTACCTTTTTGAAAAATTTTATTTAAACAACTACATTACGTGGGAAGAATTAAAACATATACAACAGTGCACACGGTCCAGCAGACGTTCAACAACGGCTTTCGAAACAACTTGACGAGGTAGGCGCAAGAGTGACGAGACGTTTCGACAGAACGACATGCACCTAAAGCAAACAAACAGATTAGAGGACAAATACAAAACGAAAAGGGACACTTGCGAATGTAAACGCAGCAGTTATAGAAAGCATAATTGCAGCACGACGAATCAAATAACCATTCCAGAGGGGAACTCGAAAGTGGTAGAACATTTTAAATGGGCGAGCAAGCATTTTGATTTCGTTGAAAGGATGCAGCGGAGGTTTGGCTTGTTCCGGGGTCACTCACAGCCACACATTATCCGGTGGACGGAAAAAAGCTCAGCAAGAATAAGAGGAGGATAGTCTATTTGGAAGACGGCCAACGAGTACGCCTTCGTTGAGATCAGGTTCCGGACTTCCTAATAGATTATGAAGCGTTGCGTAACGAACACTTGTATGGAAGTGTCAAAACTAAAAACGACAAAGTGTAAATAATAAGAGGACGCTATTATAGGTTAAGTTTGATAATTGGTAGTACGTAGTGAACTATTTTTAAGGCGTTAGAGGTTAGATAATTAGAAAATAATGTATTTAAGATACTTACCTGTTGTTTAGAGTTAAGTTTGTTCCAATTTTTGTTCGATTTTTAGTTTGATTTCCATGAAATGTAATCATATGTAAGGTAGAAGTTAATTGTCAAAACGTGAAGTTTAGTTACCAACTCAAATCGAGTGTAACTGGATCAGAACGCAGATGTTCCGGTAACCATGACAACGAAAAAATAAACAGAACGAAGCCTTATAAAAAGCGAGCGCTCCGCGATTTACAGGACTCCTTCCTCGACTTCTGCAGGTAACGCTTCGGTAAAAACAAGAAAATAAGAAAATTTTTATTAAAAGTGTTATTAAAATATAACGAGGTCTTTTCATTCATAAGAACCAAAGAACTTTCACTGGATCCTGAATACCCTGTATCCTTTTTCCTTCACCAACAACATGGAGGACGCTTCCAGCTAGGACATACGTGACAACGCACACAAAAATTTATATATATATATATGCTGTGTTGTTCTTCCACGTAGGATTCTCAAAAGAACCGTTGTTGCCTTAACGACGTTTCAGCAGAATCACATCTGCCATCTTCAGGTCGTCTCGGCTGCTTTCTTCGTTCAGCTTCTCGTTGTTATGCCGGGGAGGGTTTATATACCGAGTTGAGGTCAGCATGGTTGCGTTCGGTTGGTTTCTAGCCTGGCTTCTTGTTATTGGTCGCGCCGGTAGGCTGTCTCCTCCCCCCGATGATCTCGGCTTTGTCTGTAATGCTGGTTTCCACGATGTTGGTAGTTGTTGAGTGTCATCTCTTGTGTTTAGATTCTTCTGGTGTTTTTCTATTTCTATGGCTTCTCGTATGATTCTTTTCGAAGAGTGTTGTATGCTGGCTATTGTTTTTGTATTCTCAAAAATCCATTTTATGTGATGTGGCCGTTACATGTTGCGCAAGCGAAGAAGTTTTTTCGTTGCGGTGTTCTTCTCTTCTCACACTGACTCTTCTGTTCATCTGTCCCACGTAAACTCTTTCGCAGTCCTGGCAAGGGATTTTATATACTCCCTGATTTTCCAATGCTATTTTTGTTTTTGGAGTTGACAGGATGTTGCTGATTTTCTTATCTGTGTTGAACGTCGTTTGGATCTTATGCCTTTTGAGGACTCTGCTTATTTTGTCTGTTGTGCCTTTTCCGTATGGCAAGCAGGTTCTTCCAAGTGGTTTTTCTTCTTCCTCTTCTTTTTTCTCCCGACGTGGTCTTTGCGCCCTCTTGATTTGGTTTTTTGAGAAGTACAGAGCGTCCCCTTTTTGACAAGTATACTTCTTATACTTCTGGTAGGGCAAGAGGCCCACCGAACCTTGTGAAAGGCGAGGTGACTTGGCTGACTTGTGCTAACAGGTGTACAGTTTGGACGGACAGTAACCTGTATCGTCGAAGGGCGTCTCTCTCTTGTAAAAGAATTGAGGCACAGGCGGTACAGAGCATCCCCTTTGACAAAGTATAACATCTGATAGGGCGAGAGGCCCACCGAACCTTGTGAAAAGCGAGGTGATTTAGCCAACTTGTGCTAACAAGTGTACAGTTTGGATAGACGACAACTTTTTGATAAACCCTTTTCTTCATTTCTTTTCCTTACACGCACTGACGCATACACATTTGACACTAACACCGCACCCCCTCTCATTTTTCTGTGTTCGACATAGTATGTGCTCACCATGGTGCCAAAATAAGAAACATGGGTAATTCCGAGTGACCCAAGAAACCCCTGAGAGAAAGACAAAAAAATGTAGTACACGTACCCACATACATAAAGACAATCGTTGACAAAAACAAGAAAAAAGGGCCCCGAACATAAAAAGACACCCCAACGTCGAGCGATCATAATAACTTTGGCACCGCAACTCAGCACAATGATTTTGGCACCCCAACGTGGGGTAGAACACAATAATATGTATCCTTGAAATAGTAAAATATATTTGAATGGTATTTCTTTTAAAGAATAGGCATTCTCTGATTGAAATACGCCAATATCGTCTTTTTCGTTGAGCAAAGCAGAGCAGTACGCAGTGCTGTATAGTCCAGTAAACCACATGCGTTACCAGCTGGTGCTGTATAGTCCGGTAAACCCTATACCTCATCCGGCGCTGTTGTATAGTCAGACGACTGCACCTACTTCGTCGGCGTCATGTCATTTCATTGATGGATAAAAGAGACTATTTAATAAATTGAAAAAGAATAAATGAAAAATATAAAAATATAAATGTTTGCACTTTTTTTTTAGAGATATAGGAAGTTGTTTTCGTTGCTGTTTTAAAAATCTTTAAAGTAATCATTTGCCTTGACGATTGTAATAAGCTGCAAGGAGAGTTAAGCAAATTTCATAATTATTATGTGAATGACAGGCGTTTCTATTCTGAAGTGTCAATAAACGTCGTTATGTTTCATTTCTATGCTCTTTAAAGCCCTTGCTTCTATTAAATTATTTGAATTTGGGAGGTGATTTTGCTAAGCGAATTCCAAGTATTTGATGAATAGGTTGAACTCTGCGAAATTCGGAATCTATATTTTTTGTTATTGATTGTTAATTTATATTAATAATACAAAGGTCACAAGCTTTTAGATTTGTCCTTATCGTCGTTCATCGGTTTTAAGCCTTCATTCTCATTATCGATAAAATCGGCGTTGCCGGTGAGCACAGACAAGGCGATATAAAAATGTTATCTCAAAATTGAACGCCTTCGTTCTCAACCTATCGTTCTTTCGATAGCAGTGCCCAACCTACTCAGATTAATAGTAATTCAAAAAAAAATTAATTGCCTTATATTTTATGCTTATGCTTACGACGGAATCGTTGGTTGTGTGAATAAACCTTACAATTTAAATTAAAATTAAAGAAAAATACTAGGAATTCTTAACACGGAGCTTTGCATTGTCTTCGTGTTGTAGTGATTTATTTGTTTACCTGTCAATGCAGGTGTTCCAAGTTGTAATCTTTATTTTAAGCAATGTGGAATAATTTAATTCAGACGATTTGCATCCATATGTTAAGTAAATATTTTGGAGTTCCTATTTCTGCTGATCATGTCAATTCCGTTTAAAGGTCAAGTTCACGCCTGACGTCGCGCGGTAATAATCATAAAACTGTAAAATGACTGTATCTATTTCGTTCATCTGCTGCCAGGGATAATTCTTTATTAATTCTTTTGCTTGTTTTGTTTGTTTTTTCTTTGTCGGTATATTCGAGAATCACCTTGTTTGTCAATTAACGAATAATCTAAAGTGTGTTAAAAGAGCCGTTATCAAGTAGGCTTATGTCAAATGTAAATTTTGCAAAGTCATGTCATAACCATACGATTATTGTAAACATAACCTAACTTTTTATGTTCATTTAATGAAGATTTTCTACAAAATGAATAATAAAACCTAATTCATTCAAACCTTGAAGATGTAAACAAAACCTTCGACGGTTGACGCTGTTAGTTGACAGTTCGCATTTATTCAAGTTACGACGTGCCTTCATAAAATAAAAGCAAGTTCAGAGCCTTCTTGATAACGGACTTTTTTGAACGCACTTTATCGTCGTTCAAATAACCGTGATGTGATCAGATTGGCATTTTATTTTTCTTCTTTATGACGTCTGTATTACACGAACTACATGTACATACACTTTGGTTGGGGGATACTTTTTAAAAATATTTCTTTTAAGGGGGAATTACCAGAATTATCTAGAAAATGTGCATAACTTTAATCTGTCAAGAGCAAACACCGATAAATCATACCACAATTTAGCACATTACGTATCTGAAAGCAATCACGTATTCTTTAAAGTCGCATACGTTTGCGATCCAACTTGTATGATAAATTTGACAAAATTGTAGATTAGTTTCAAATTAAAGAAACATGAACATTATTAGCCCGCCTTCATAAATTCAGAGAAGCGGAAGCTTAAAACAAAATAAAAAAGAATTCCTGAGCTTAACTGCTAGTTGGTGGGGAGTTGAAGTTTACCAGAATTGATTTGCTTCAGTTTAGTTCTGAAAAGAACTAAACTATATTGTTGGTATTTACTCAAGAACAGACTTTTAAACGCATAATTCCAGTTGTGCCAATTATCATCAACCTCAAATACCTACGTTCAGTTCTTTTCGAATGAAGGCGAACACATTACTATATTTCATCCAGGATTTAGCTGTTACACATGTAATCATTAAGTAAGAGGGATATTGCTCGTAATGGAGTTGATTGTAATTGTAAAAGTTTGGAAATGATTAAAAGAAAACTCAGATCTTCTCCATTTGTAGTTGAGGGATATGTTTGGATGCAAGCAAGACTAATTACAATTTTTTTTTTTTAAAATAAAATAAAATTCTTTTACAAAATTTCAACTGTTTCATTTCAATTACTTCTAATGGTAAGCAGCTAAAAATAGGAACGAAATGGAAAGTGTTATTACAAACATTATTAATTCACACACATAACAAGTGTTTTCTCCTTGAAAAAAGCAACGTGTTTCTGGTTTCATCCACCTTCACAGCGCGATGCAACAGAGTTCCTCTCATTACAGTGCAGTGAAACTTAAACTAATTGGGTCATATTTTTCGACCCAGTTGCAAACTAGTTCATATCACAATCAATTTGCATAAAGCTCACCTCGGCATTTTTTAGGGTGATGAAATATCAGCTGCATAAACAGACAAAACTGTATAATGTATCTTGTATTAGAAAACAAGTCATCGTATACTTCGTGGACAGTGTTTCACTTACACAAGGTAACACCCAGAGTTGACACCCGACCACAAACACACATTACATTAACAATATACAATAAAAAAATAAACTATTTCATATTTTTTAAGTTGCTTCAATGTCATTGAATTACGTTTCGTTACAGCTAGAGCTTCACGTGACGCTATTAATTTGTTTTATGAGATTTCAGTTCAAAGTTTATTTTCAAACGAACGTTTTCTATGACGTAGATATGAGCAGAATTTGCTTACTACGCCTACGCTTGTAAATTTTATTTGAATTTAAATGGGATGAAGCGTAAAAAGAAGTCTGGCCTATTAATCAAAACATTCATACCCTAGGGGTACAATTCAAAAGGCTAAAATCCAATAAGCTCCCTAAACACGACGTGTGTATGAATGCAATTAGTATGAATTTATTTTATGTAGTGTGCTCTCCCACACAGTACGTTAGGTCATCGTCATTAACGATTAGACACATCACACAAGGAAATTTGTGATGGTGGACAGTAAGACACATTGGCGATGGAATAACCATTCAGATTACAGTTGTGGTAGTAATCGTTACTTCTTGGTGATAAGTGCTGCCTGCGTACATTTAATGTTTTGGTTTTCATTGCACCCACCCCAAGGGATCAAAGTTTTATAAGCAATCCAAAGGAAGTAAGTAGGTTATACGTTACACAAAGGAAAAAAAATGACGATTTTGAGGATAACTCCGATACCTTTTTTTTATAGAGGTTTAGAGAAACCTCCGAGTATATCAACCTCGGAGGCGTGTTTTATTTACCCCTGCTTATCTGCAGGGGCGCCTACTAACTAAACGCCTTTCCTCTCTCCCCCGTTGGGTGCAGAGGGACCACCTTTCGGTATTCCTCTTCCTCTGCACGCTGGTTCTCACCTATATCTTCATTTCCCCTTCACTTTTTCTTCCGTCCTATCCTCTTCCGCCTTCTTCTTTTTCTTCCTTTGTTCCTGTGTTTCCCTCTTCTCTCTCCTCTTCTTTCCTCTCAACCTCATCCTTCCTCTTCACCCCCTTCCTCTTCTTGTTCCACCTCTTCTTCTAAGCTTTGCGCTTTCTCTCCCATTTCTCTCTCATCCTTGTATTTTATTGCCATTATTGCTCTCAACATGTTCGCAATGCTTGTCCAGGCTTTTGTATCTCTTTCCATTATACGCCCGATACTCCCTTTTTCTATGCTTGTCTCCGGCCGCTATTTCCGCTCGTCTTCGCAGTTTTTGCCACCTGTTTTAGTTCTTTCTGCCACTTGTAGTCTGATGGGAGGAATTCCCGCTATAACCAGGACTACCTCTGCTGAGACAGCCCGGTATGCAGACGTCACCCTGATCGCCATTAATCTATTTATCATTTCTAGGACCCGCTCGTATTGTTTATATTTAATGGCCCCTTCCGATATCGGGGAGGTATAGGGCATTATCGAGGACTTTCTTTTTCTTAGGATTTGGCCCTCCGGTGTTTGGCATCAATCTCGCCAGGGTCGTGTATGCCTTCTGGTCGTTTCTATAATGTGCCTCGTCTTTCTCCAGTCCCGATTCAAGAATACGCCTAGATACTTAATTTGTTTTGTTGTGTTATCCTGGTTAAATTCCTCTTCCCGGCTAATATAACGATCTTTGCTTTTCTCCTGCCAGTTTCAACTTCATCTTTTCTAAAATATTCCTAGTCTTTTCTGTCGCATACTCCATTCTTTCTTGTATAAGGGTTTTTGTTTTGGCGCTTATTACCAGTGCCAAATCGTCCGCGTATGCAACTAAGTTGGTTCCGGATCCGAAATCTGCATCCAGTAGCTTATTGTAAAGGATGTTCCATAGGGTCGGTCCTAACACCAAACCCTGCGGAACGTGATTATCGGGTGATTATCCCGTCCGAGGTCATTATTGCTCTTTCACTCAGGTATGAAGCTATTATCCTTATGACACATTGGCTTATATCATATTCTTGCAAAGCCTGCATAATTCCCTGCCATGACGCTGTATTGAAAGCGTTTTTAATATCGAGCGTTACAAGGACGCATTTTGTCTGCCTTGCTTCTAATCCTTTCTACTATGTCCTTTACCTATTGTAATGGCGTTAAGGTTTAGGCGTTCTCTTATAAGCGTCTCCAGGATTTTCCCTGCGACATCTAGCACGCATGTGGCCTATATGCTGTCTCCTCGCTCTCTTCTTTTCTAGGCTTTTCTATGAATACAACCTGGCGACCTTCCACATTTTCGGGAAGTCGCCTTTCTTCCAGCAATGGACGGATTTGCTTTGATAGTGATTTTCACTATTTAGCGATCCGGGCCAGGGGCTTTCCCCGTCTTAATTCTGTCTGCTGCTCTCTTGAGCTCCTCATTTGTAAAGGGGGATTCATCTATGGCATTTGCACTTTTCTTGGGTAATTTCCATTTTCTTTCTCTTGATTCTGGGAAAAGGTTGTCAACCTGCTCCTTTATCTTTCCTGAGTTCATTTCGACATTTGTTGTTAACCTTAGTTTTTTTGTCGCGATCTTATAGGTCTTGCCCCAGACGTCTTCCCTCAGGTTATCCCAGCATATTCCCTTTTGTCTGCGTATAGCTTTCTTTAACTCTAACTTTGATACCCTGTATGCCCTCCAAGTCTCTATCCATTCCGTTCCTGCGTCTCGACGTAAGCGAGTGTCCTTCCTTCTTAGTCTAAGGCACGAACTCCGAATTTCTGCTATAGCCTCAGTCCACCAATACGCTACGTATTGTTACGTTGGCTTCGACCACACTTCTTTGTCAGGTATCTATCATACAGGATTGTTAGGTTTCTCGATAGGTCTACCGGGGTTTTTATTTTTCTGGTTTCAATTTTTAAAAGTCGGCCGTAATTGATTCTAGTTTTGTCGGGCAGACTCGCCATCCCGTTTCGACTCTCCCGTCTATATTCGTGTTTCTTTTCTCAGTTTTAATTTCAAAGGTAATTATTCTATAGTCGCTGAGGCTTTCTAGTTCCTCAGCGACCCGCCATTTAACGATTCTCCCCCGGGCCGATTCTCCCCGTCATTTTCTTCGAGGCCATCGTAAGATCTATATGTCATCTCCCTCTAGAATTCATAAAAGTCGACACTCTTCCATTATTTAGGACCCTCAAAACATTGAGATTGATCCATTCTTCAAGTATTTTTCCTCTTTCATTCTCCACGTCATTGTGCAGGGAACTCACCTTTGCATTGAAGTCCCCCGCAATGATATCTTCCCTTATTCCACTTCTGAAGTGATCCTCGATGGAATCTAAGAACTCTCTAAATTCATTTATTGATCTATTAGGCGAGAAATAACAATTATAGACAACACAAAATTTAAAATCAATACATATAAAACAATATTTGTTATCACAGACCTCACCCACCCCAAGGGATCAAAGTTTTATAAGCAATCCAAATGAAGTAAGAAGATCATACGTTACACAAAGAAAAAAAATGATTTGGTTTGAAGGCTTTCGCGGCCGTTGTCCATCACAATCTTGGTTTCCGGATTGGGAACCGCGTCAATTCTTCGTCTTGCCGACGTTTCGTCCATCTTGCCGATGACTTCTTCAGGGCTTCGTTGGAGGCTGTAGCTGCTGATGTAGGCGCTGCTGCTGCTGTGAAGACTCTTCACAGCAGAACGATCATGCTGTTGCTGTGAAGAGTCTTTTTCTTCTCCACAATACAGGCAGCCCGCGTTTCCTCGTTTCTTTATGTCCTTCAAATATGTCCCAAAGGACCCATGCCCCGTGAGCGCCTGCGTGACGTGATAGTCGGTTTCCCCCCCGGGTCGATTGCACCATGTTTTGACGTCTTTAATAAAGATTTTGGTCCATCCGTCGTACTTTTCCCATCGGGCCTGCCACGCCGCGAACAGGTCTTTCCTGACCAAAGAGGTCTCTTGGTGCCCCTCTCTGTATATTCTCGCTCTCTCGGCGATCTGTAGTTTTATGGGGGGAATTCCTACTACTACTACGACGGCCTCCGTTGACACCGTCCTATAAGCAGACGCTACTCTCAGGGCGGCTAACCTGTTTAGTCTCTCGAGCATTATCTCATGTGTTTTGTACACCATGGCATTTTCCCAAGCTGGCGCAGCATACAAGATTATGGAAGAGCATTTATGGCCGTCTCCCTGGCATGTGTCGTCATTTTCCAATCTCTGTCGAGGAACACGCCCAAATACTTGATATGTTTGGAAGATATTACCTCGATGCCATCAACATTTACGTTTATACATGCCAGGTTTCTTTTGCCTGCCAGGATTATCACCTCTGTCTTTCCGCCTGCAAGGGACAAGCTCATCCGCCCAAGCTCTTGATTGATTTTCTCGACGGCTAGACATGCCCTATCCTCCAAAAGTCCGGCTCTCCTGGCAGACACTATCACGGCCAGGTCATCAGCATAAGCCCTGCCCTATGTCTAGTTCTAGTATCCTGTTATACATTATATTCCATAAGTTCGGTCCGAGTACTGATCCTTGGTGTACTCCGCAAGTCAGGCTGAATGTCATGCCTTCTTCTTTCATTATTGCCCTGTCTGTGAGGTACGACCCGATGATGCTCTTCAAGGCATCGCTGATCTGGTACTTATGGAGAGCAGCCATGACCTGCCTCCACGAGGCCGCGTTGAAAGCATTTCTCACATCCAGGGCAATCAGTACACAATAGTGTCAGCCATTTTTCTTACGTTGTCGACGATCCCTTGCACTTGGCTTAGTGCGGTGATCGTCGACCTACCGGACCGAAATCCGTGTTGCATATCGTTGAGTACCCCCTTTTCCTCCAACTCGTCGTTCAGACGGTTTCTGACCAGTGTCTCAAGTACCTTACCGAGGACATCGATCAAGCATATGGGTCTATAGGTGGTCTCCTCCTGAGGCTGCTTTTTTGGTTTTTCTATTAGCACCAATCTGGCCTTCTTCCGGGAAATGACCACTTTGCCAGCATTTATTATGCATTTACGAGCATCTACGCAACTCTTTGCCGGCCCTGCCTATTCCAGTGGTGAATCTAGACGCACCAGCTCTCTATAGATATAGAAACTCAGGGAGAAGGTGTCCTCGAATGTTCATCTTCATACTTCACATGCATAAAGACGAGCCCCAGGTGGATATTAGCAAACCTTGCCTTCTGAGCGCACGTTTTCAGAATTGTTGGTGCTGGCTGCCTCCTACACCAAGTCAAGACCGTTCTTGGAAAGCACAATGCAATTCATAAGGTCAGGTATACAGCTAGATGTTTTCCGACATCACTGGTCGGTATTGCCACACTGCGACCGTTCCCCAGCGATGACAATACAACACCATCCTCGACGAGTGCTCAGGACTTCACCACGCCCGATGGTCCCTTCACTACGCCAAGTCAGGTCGAAGTATTGCGAAACTATCTTTACCAAAATATCGCCATCTCGAGGCCGATTTATCTCTGGCAAGTTGTTGCCTTCTCAAGGCCAATATTCGATGTAAAACCCTTAAACATCTAATACATTTTATTAATAATATTCGCGGGCGCGAGTAATTTTCGTACGTTTCCAACACGTTTACCACTCAAAGTCCTGCCCTACCTTCTCTTTTTTGTTACATCCCTCTGCCTGAAACGCATTCCCGTATCTCGATTTACGAGAATGCGTAAGCTTTCTTAAATTCTAAACTTCTTAATTAAACAATGACATTATTTTCTTCCAAAGGGTCGATGCTTAAGAAATGCTGAGAATCTCTGGGCAATAAGGTAATCTCTTCACAAATTATCGAATTTGTTAGACTTTATTTAAACCAGCTGATCAAGACTTCTTTATTTTGACAAACTGAATACTTTAGAGATCACAGACGTATGTCTAATTAAAATTTTAAGCATCATGGTTTAGAGCATTAATTACAATAATAATAAAAGTTGTATAGTAATTGGGATTATTGTTCGTAAGTTTATTTTTTGTCGCAACCCAACTATTTTGTTAGAATGTAACTTCTTTGTGCTCGATTTTGGAATGCGTGTGTGGAGGAGACAAGAAATTTGCTTTGATCGTACTGTACCAAGACGGAGGTCAACTAATATCCACTAGCAAACAGCGATATCGGCCATAACAAAGGAGCAGTAGTCCGGAGAATCTAAAGCAGGGTCGTGCCTGTACCCTTGAGTCGTCGCTTCAAGGCCACGCCACACATCCTCTGGGGCAATAACCGCACGCACAGTCATTGCCGCCTTTGGATATTCAGGAGTTCGCAAAAAGCACACATAAGAGAGGTCCCGCCCCTTATATTCCAGTTTTTAAACCTTTTGAAATATAAAGTGCATTTAACGCGTTTATAATTATTTGCAATTGATATGTTCATAGATAATATCAAGGATATGCTAATGAGAGCTTGAAATTGAGTTGCTCTCTGGTAAATCCCACTTTACGCTTTTGTCCTCGTATTTTTTTCTTTTTGATACTTTGTAGTCAATCATGTTCAAGTCCGTATAGAACTATTAAGAGAGAAAATAAGAAGGATAGACAGGTGTTCTATTAAATAAATTGAGAATGAGTCTTGCAATTCAACCTTGACTGGAATAGATTTTCTTAGAACAAATTAAGTTGACTTTTTGCCTCATCAACATATTTTTTTATTTTTTTGTTCATTAGATACAGCAAGATAAGAACTTTCTGCTAAAGTATTTACAATGAAGTTTAAGAAAGTTTTTTTGGAAATATACTAAGTAGACATCTTCATCAGTAGGTGTACATTATGAATTAAAATAGAAACTTAGCAAGGTACATATTGAAGCAAATTTGATAAAGGAGGCTTGTATTGAGACTGGGAATGTTTAATACTTAACAAAATAACGAAATTATTATTAAAAAATGGCAGGCCACATTTATTGTTTGTGCCAGAATTTTTTTATAGTACTTATATAAACCATATTTGTACTAAGGAAAATTAAATGACATCTTAACTTCATTTATGAGCTTGGGATTGGTATATTTTTAGCTTTCTACGTCAATACGCCCGATCGTTTAGGCAGAGACATGTTTTTCATTTTTTCGACATACGCACAAATGTGGTAGGTGGCGTAGTATTGATTTTATCTCGAGTTTGTTTGAATTGTTAAAGCTTAAAGCACCAGACTTTGATATATTTCTAAATATGTATCTCCAAAAAGAAAGACGTATATTCAAAGATAAAGCCTAAATCCAGGGTTTCGTTTAAGTAAAAAAATGAAAAAGTGACATAAATGCAAAGATTTCAGCCGCATTATTGAAAAATAATCAAATACAAAACAATTCTCTGATCTGAAGCCCGTTTCTTCTTTGATCTGAAGACCATTTCTTCTCTAATCTGAAGTCCGTTTCTGCGCAATATGTAGACGAGGAGCGCAAATGTTTGTAATTTATTAAATTATTCCTTAAAAAAAGCACGATAAGTGAAAGTAAGCGGTTGGGTTAAGGGCCAGGAAACACAAAATACAAAAAAATGCATCCCTAGTCTGTAAGAAAAATCATCACGTAAAAACGGACTTCAGATTCGGACTCAGCGTCCTCAATTCCCTGATTTGGCACTGTTTTTATTTGTCGCTTCCACTTTTACTCCATGTACCCCCCTAGTTAGCTAATACTTACACATTTTACATCTTCACAGTATTTTACACGTTGTGTTTTTAGAATAAAAATGGTTCAAAATATTTTGAAGCAAATGAACACGTTCAGTGTTTCCTGTCAATCAGTGGTACTGTAATTTAAACGTTTTAATAACAAAGGCCTTTTATTTTAATATACTGAGACTATTCCAAGCTAAGACCTAAGACTTGGGTTTCTTTCTTTCTACTATCATCAAAAATTTGAGATTTTTGAATCGTACATCATTTGCTTATTACAAACTCTAAGGTTACTCAGACATAGACAAATGTTCTGTCTACCATGGTTGTTCCTACTCTTATTAAAAATTTAAGAACTTTTGAATATTTAAACTTTACAAAACACAAATAACTTTAGCGCCCTCTAAAAATACCGCTCGCTTACAACGGGTCTGGATTAAACTGATTCTCTGCGTAACACCATAAACGCTTTAAGAGATGTAAACTTTTGTCCCCGCCTTTTAGGCACCTGCAGGGCATTTCGGGTAAAATTTTAATTAATTATAAATTGTTGTTTAGAACTCTTTTAACATTTTTTCCATGTTCAGGGAAAAAATATCGTCTTTCGTTAGTATTTCTTTGTCGATCTATTCGAGAATCACCCATACTGTTTATATTTATAGTTATTTAAGCAATCAACTACATTGAATCCAAGCATAAATTGAGCTATTGATCGATTACGAAAAAGAAGAGGAGCCCCAAGACAGGGCCAACACTGAATAAAAAGCTTGCCTCCCGTCTCAGAGTTGTTTACGTGCTTTTAATATTCGCATTCGAATTTGAGGCAGCAGACAAATCAGGTAAATAAACGCAAGTAAATATTTGCTCGTGAGAATTGTTCGGAGGTTTTAAAAATTGAAAACAAAATGAAGGTTGCCTTGATAAGTTCGAATTGATTTCCATGCTTCACACGTACTAATGAATCTCTGACGTTTTATTGTGTCTGGTATACGAATTGCAAACGACGACCGATAACCGTCAAAGTATTATATTTAATTTTTAATGATAATCAAAGAAAACTGCAAATACACACACATTGATTCTTGAATAAATCGCCAAAAAAATCTAAGAAAGGAATTAAATAAAAGGTTATGAGAAAAATTCTTTGGGAAAATTTATAATTAATTAAAAATGACCCCAAAATACACGTAGGGGTGATGACTATTTAATAACCTTTGGTCTCCCTAAGCTAAGAGGTTACTCATGGTACCGTGAACAGTACGTCGTTCACTCTCGGTATCGCCTTTTATTGTTAGTACGACAGAAAGAGCTATTTGGCTATTTGGCTTAAATGAAAATCAAGTTGCAAGTAATGCTGATCAGCTAAATATCGATGCCATCGTTACAGCTAATATCTTGCGTAAACTTGACATAAATGACCAAGATTTTTATGTTGTTCGCCTCGGTAAAATTGATAACACAGATCGATGTCGTCCTCTCAAAATTTGTCTGCCTTCAGTTAGCTTTGCTATGAGGGCCCTGCGTAATGCACCACAACTAAAAAGCTCTGCGCAATTTTCTAACTCCATTGCTTCTTTTGACCGTACCCCTCTACAAATTAAGTTTTATAAACAAACAAAGGAAGAATTGCAGCGTCATGTCTCAGGTGGAGAAAGAAATTTGAGAATTAAATACAAGTATGGTCTCCCAACTATTGTTTCTGGACCTTAAGCTAATTTAAACTAATTTCGCCCAACAAAGTTCCCAATTTTTTAAATATTTATTATCAGAATACTCGTGGTCTACGTACCAAAACACGTTCATGTGAGGATTCTTTTGATATTATTGTTGTAACAGAATCCTGGTTAAGCAACTCTATTAATGATAGTGAATTATTTTCTCCTGAGTATGACGTTGTAAGATGTGATAGAAATTATGATGCTTTAAATAAGTTAATCGGTGGAGGTGTCAATGTTGGCATTTCTAAACGTTTCACATTTGAGTTGATTGATGCATCAGACTTTTTTCAATCTGTACCATCGATAGATTACATTATTTGTAAATATCAGCTTTCCACGAGTGAATTTTATTTATATACCACCAAATATTCCGGTTAGTGATTATGAATTCTTTCTCGATGCACTGGAAGTCTTTTCAACTAACAAATTGATTATTATAATCGGTGATTTTAATTTTCCAAGATATGTTGAGTTAAATACCATCTGTCCGAAAGTACGATTGCTCCGTAACTTCTGTGCCTCTCAAGAAATGACACAATATAATAATATTCGTAATGGTGATGACAGATTGCTAGATCTGATTTTTTCAAATTTTGTGTGTGAATTTGTAGTTACCCATGAAAGACTACCCTTCGTCACTGAGGACGCCTACCACCCGGCTCTTGTCCTGTCCTTGTCCTGCTCGCCGGTAGCTGACTCCTCTTTTCCCCTTGCACCAGTTAAGAAGTACAATTTTCGCAAAACTAATTTTATTGGCCTTTATAATAAACGTCTAGATGTGGATTGGGCTCCCGTTGACTGATGTCAATTCATGCGTTGAAACTCTATATAATATTTTGTTCAATGTTTTTGATGCGAGGGTGGAATGATAATTGGCTAGCCTGGGAATGAAAGACGGGCTTTACGTTTTCAAAATCATTTTTATTTCTCAACATAATCTCCTAAACGTTCAATGCACTTCATCCAGCGTTGCTCTAAAGCTTTGATCCCATCGCGGAAGGTCGTTTCTTTAAGGTCTGCAAAATAGGAGTCAACAGCGCACTTGACCTCTTCGTGCGTGCAAAATCTCTGTCCACCAAGGAAAATTTTGAGCTTGGAGAATAGGTGGAAGTCAGATGGAGCCAGATCAGGTGAGTAGGGTGGGTGTGGAAGCAAGTCGTACTTTAATTCATGAATTTTGGCCATAGCAATGACACTGGTGTGAGGCCTTGCATTATCCTGATGAAAAATGACTTTCTTATGTGCCAAACCGGGCCTTTTTTTGTTGAATTTTTAGTTGCAATTGGTCCAAAAGGTTAACATAATATTTGCCATTTATTGTTTGTCCCTTTGGAAGATAATCGATCATCAAAATCCCTTTTGCATCCCAGAATACTGATGCCAGCTGATTTTACTGTCATTGCCTTCTTTGGAGCCGAGCAACCAGGTTCTGTCCATTGCTTTGATTGCAGTTTGGTTTCAGGCGTGTAGTAATGAACCCAAGTTTCATCGGTGGTAACAAATCATCGCATAAAATCGGTTGGATTTTTCTTAAAACGATCCAGAGACTCTTGTGAAAGTTGCATTCGAACGTGTTTTTGTTCAAGTGTAAGCAAACGCGGCGCCCAACGGACAGACAGCTTTTTCATGCCTAATTCTTTGGTTACAATATTGCACACCCGCTTTTTTGAAATCTTTACAATATTGGCTATTTCACTCAATTTTAGTCGTCTGTCTTGCATTACCATATGGTGGATTTTGGCGACCATTTCTGTTGTAGTGACACTTTTTGGGCGTCCAGAGCGGGGTTCATCTTGGATGCTCGTACGGCCCCGTTTAAACTCAGCAACCCAGTTTTTTATGGTTGCATATGATGCAGCACTTTCTCCTAATACATTTTTTATCTCATCAAAAATTTCTGCGTACCTTTGTTCCGCAACTTATTATTCGTAAGTCAGCTTATCCACTTATTGTTAATTTAAAGTTAAAGAGCAATTATCGAATGAAATGGCTGGCTACTAGCAACTTACCTTTTTACATTGAATTTAAACACTTTCGTATTGTGTAAATTGCAAATTTCTTCTGCCTTAGAATGTATTTGCGTCGAACGGAAGAGTCTATATTGTCCAATCCTAAACAAATCTTCCAATATGTTCATTCCAGACAAGGCACTTCTAGGATTTCAAATAAATTATCTTCTTCAATAGATAATAAATCTTATAATTCTCGTCAGGATATTGTTGATGGCTTTGCAGACTTTTTTTCCAAAATTTATTTAACTAATTCTAATGATACTGCTTCGGAAGATGTCTATTCCAATTTTTCTTGTAGTTCTATCCTCAAAAGTAGCAACTTTTTACGAAGGAAATACTCAACCTGTTTCTGTTACTGAGGACGAGTTATTGGAAATAATGGTTAGGTGGCCGGATAAAATCACTGCTGGTGAAGATCTAATACCTAGTTTTTTAGTGCGTGATGCGAGATTCGTGCTTGCCAAACTTCTCTTGCATATTATAAATCTGGCTATTACTACATCTTCATTTCCAGATGTTTGGAAACGTGCTAGAGTTACTCCGGTCTACAAAAAGGACGATAAAGCTGAACTATCGGCCTATTTCCATATTAAATAATTTTGCTAAGATCCTTGAGCAAGTTGTGTACAGACAAGTTCATAATCACGTTCGCTCATATATTGCTCCTTCTCAGCATGGTTTTTTCTCTGGTAGATCTACAACAACCAATTTGATCACCATAACGGAATTTATTTCTGAACATCTAGATAAACGAAGACAAGTTGATGTTATATACACAGATTTCACTAGTGCTCTTGATACTGTTCACCACGGCATTCTTCTTAAGAAATTAAGTTCTTTTCGGTATGACATCATCTGCTTTAAATTTAATGAAGTCGTATTTGAAAACAGAGTAAACTATGTGTCCTATAATGGTTACAACTCTTTTGAATATCAACATCTGGTGTCCCACAGGGCTCCCTTACTTTTTGTGTTATTTATCAATGACTTGTTGGTGTCTCTAGAAGATCGAGCGTTTGCTTTTGAGGATGATGTCAAAATCTATGCTTCAGTTATGAATGTTCTTGAAGCTACAGAGCTTCAGCGGTGTCTTGACACTGTTGTTTTGTGGTGTTCAAACAATTATTTAAATGTTAGTAAATGTTGTGTGGTGGCCTACACCAGAAAGCTTCGTCCCATCAATGTCAATTATTTTATTAATGGTCAGCCGTTAAAAAGAAAGGATATCACTCCTGATCTCGGAGTTACTTTTGATTCTGCGCTTAGCTTTTCTAATCATATAAATAATATTGTTACAGCTGCTTCAAAAATGTACGATTTTGTTTTACGTACGGTTAAATATTTCAGTAACATAGATGTTTTAAAACGTCTCTTTAATTCTGCTTAACCAGCTTCAAATATGCCCAGCAAAGTGACATCACAAATCCTACGTCACCATAGCCATGGTGATGCTCACCTACCACGATAACCAACCCTAACCAGGGAAACGCTTGCAGGAAATACTTCAAGCTAATTCTCTGCATATCGTGCATTACCTAATAACTTATCGCTATAGTACCGAATTCCTGGTTTTCCGGGTGAAGTGCACAACACTTTCCGAACACACCCTGTATACGCACGCCAGGAACATGATACACGCAGACTCAATAATTAACGCGAGTTGCGAGTTGCAAGTACAAGTTAGCCAACTTATCTTAATAATTATTTTCCGTACCTTTCATACAATATCAATTAACAACGTAGACACTTATTAGCGTGCCTATTGATTATGAAGCGTAAAATTGAATGTTCCGATTTCCAAAGTGACCCTGTGTCCCCGAAACTGTTTATTATTTATATAATCTTAAGAGCAGCCCAGCGTTCGTATATTCCCTGGATAAACGTAAATAAAACAAGCTGCATTACAGACAAAACCTTAATTCTTAAAATTATAAATGCCTTAAATTTTTAATTAAAACTAAGTATCCAACACTAGTAAAATTATTTGCTCCTTTTCGTCCTTCTATGTATGCGATCTTGAATGTCTTCAATTCCGTACATGCTTTCATCAGGAGGAATGAGAAAAAGGCATCCTCTCAACTTACTACAAAGCTTTCCGCGTAAATTGCTAAAAATTCTGTTTCAAATTTCAGTTTTATCCCAGCCGAGATTACCATTATTTATCGCATCAGGCAATTTACAATAGGATATCGCACTACATGAGGCGAATACCTTATTCGTACGTGTAATGTTTTTTATCCTCGCGATAAGCCGAAGGTCGTTACCACATGATAAAATTTTGTTTAATCTAAGTTCGCGATGGCCCACGTGTTATTTTTAGACCACGCGCTTTTGAACTGATCCCGAATGGCTAACCTTGGCTTAATAAACGGCAGGCACACAGTAATTCATCCACAATTACTGAAGTTATGGTGGCAATTAGAAACGGAACGATAAGTCGGGGACGTTTTAATTTCGTTGAAGTACTCTGCTCTTGGTTATCAATTAATCGTTTAGTTGTCATTAGCATGCCATTTAACCACTTAATTTATTCATTAATTAGCTGCAATTGAATTAACTGCAAGAAAAATCTATGTGATAGATAAAGAAGAAAAATACATCCCTGCATAAAGTTTTTTATTTATAATACTTACTGGAAGCAACCAATATTTAATCCGCAAGCTGCAATGAAACTGCGAACTATAAAGACCTCTTCGTATTTATTTACACGTCAACTCAAACAAACAAACTGTTTTCATTTCGTATCAACATTAATCTGAAATTACCGGTGCGACTTTCCCAATCGAGTTCGAACACCTGTCCTCCTGACAGCAACCTCAAAACGATTTTCCAATAAACACTTTGATACACCTCTCGAGGCCGCGTTTAATTGAACGACATAATCATAACAGAGGGTATCGAAGAACAAGGTGCAGAAGCTTTTTCGCAGCTCGGAACATACTTGTGTAATGTTAACATCGTTAAAATACTTTGGGACATCATTAAGAGTTGCCGAAATAAGGCCGGTCAAAATTGCACCTGGGACAGGTGCGAACTTTTATGTTTTAATTCAACTTTCTCGTAACACACACGTTTCATAATGTCGTAGAATATATATATACGCCTCTCTTCGAAACGCATGCTCATAAAATTCAGATATGATAGTCTATTTTGGATCAATCGATCAAAAAGTTCACTTTGTTTGATGAAAGAAGGGTGTCTAATGCGTCAAAAGTATATCGACGTGTATTGTTATCGTAAAGTATCGATGCAGAACTCTATTTTATTAAAAAGTACGCAAATTATGCATCACTTTAGTCTTAATGTGAAGCAGGAATGTCACATTTAATAAGAGTTAAGACACCAACATAAACAATAACCATTACAATAAAAAAGAAAAATGTAATTGTACAGAGTTAAGTGTCAGTCGATGAATGATTTATTGTTTATAATAAAAAGCACATGGTTGATTTATTATATTAATTATTGCAAATGTTTTAAAATCTGATAGAAGAATAGTTATTATTACAAATTCGTTTAATAAATCATGATTATTAATTTTCCTTCTGTGAAATTTTATGAAAGCGTTTTGTTAACAAGTTCTGAATATAATTATCTTATTAATTAGCAGATTTTTATTATGTAATGATAATATTACTAATCGGCAATTAGTTCATTTAAGAAATCTGTGAATGCAATAAATTCTAATTAATTTCGATTGATTTGCAAACTAATATCAGATTACTTAACAGAAATGTTCATAAGACTTGTTGTTATAAATGGTATCCAAATATACTAAATAAACTAGAATAAAACTTTTATTTCCTATATCCTGTCACTTTGATTCAGATGACACTTATACAGGATGTTACTCTTAATTACAGAAAAAAATATCAGGTACAAAAGTTAGAGCGCATATGCAGCATATTCTACACTTCTGGGCAAAATTAAGGGACCACCAAATAAACTTGAAATAACTTTTCCAATTTTCAAGTTATTTTTAATAGACTTTTCACATGTCATAAATTGACGTTTCTCATTCTCTTCCAGGAAACGAAAAGTCAACAAAAAGGCCTAATTGTTGACACCTTTTTAAGTCATTTAATTAATAAAGCGTGCTTTTTGCTTCGAAAATTAGTAAGTTTGTTTGCATTAAGTTAATTAAATATGTCTAGACGCCACTGTAGACCAGAAGAAGTATCCAAATGACTATTCTTCTTCGTGAAGGATATTCACAGAGAAAAGTTGCTGGAATTCTAAATACCAACAAATCTGTGGCACAGAGGGCCGCAGCACGGTTCAGAAACACTAGTACTTTCAAAAGAAGACGCGAGCAAGGTGCTAAAAGAAAAACAACACGTAGAGAAGATCGCTTTATTGAACTTCAGAGTTTAAGAAAGCGATTTGTAACATCTCGCGAATTAAAACATGATCTTTGATTAGCCACGGGAAAAGAAATTTCTACCAAAACAGTAAGAAGAAGACTAAAAGGAGTCAATTTGTCTGCTAGAAAACCAGCAACCGGTTCAACTCTCACAGCTATGCACAAAAGAAATCGCTTAAACTTTTGTCAAAATCATTAAGGTTGGGACGAAGGGCAGTGGAACTCCATTTTGTTTTCGGACGAGTCCAAATTCCTTCTAAGCAGGAATGATCGCCATGCTCTTGTCATACGAAGACCAGGCGAGCGATTTGCACCATGTACCATTCGAGAATTTGACAGATTTGGTAGGGGGGTCTGTAATGATTTGGGATGGCATAGAATTTAATGGTCGTACAGAATTGGTTTTGATACGAAATGAGTCGCTAAAAGCAAGAAGATATAGAGACGAAATTATTGTACCCCATGTTCAACCATTTGCCGAAAATTTTGGTAATGGATTCATTTTTATGCAAGACAATGCCAAACCTCATACAGCTAACATTTTCATAGCTATGTTGAGAGATGCAAATATCCAAAGTTTGGAGCGGCCTGCCAAAAGCCCTAATCTCAATCCTATTGAGCATCTCTGGGATCAATTGGGCAACAAAATTAAAAACGCACCGAGACCACTAGTAACACTTGATGAGCTCTCTAATATGCTTTTTCAAGAATGGGAACAGATACCTCAAGAAAGTATACGAAACTTAATCTCAAGCATGCCAAGAAGATTAGCATCGTGTATTGCTACAAGAGGAGGGCATACACGCTACTAATAATTTTAGTTTTGTTAACTTGTTACAAATTAGGATATAAGTTCATGAGAAGACCAATGGTATTTTAAAGATTCAAAGTATTTTAAAGTTTGTTAAATTTAATAGCCCTTAAATCAACTTAAACTGTAAGGAAACACTTAGATTTATATATTTATTCGTTTCATTAAGTTTCGTTATCTTGTTTTAAATTTATTTTGAATTTTATTGGTGGTCCCTTAATTTTGTCCAGAGGTGTATAAGTGGGTTTCGCTTCAAACTTAAACTATTGGGACATTCCATTTAAAAAGCGTAAGTTAGATGTAGATTTTAAAAGTTTAGGTCGCGACATCCTGGGACCAATTTTTGACCTAACATTGTGTGAGCATCGATAATCAGTTTGCCTCTTAATAAGTCACAAGATTTTAAAAAGTGTAAATTGAAATGATGTTTAGCGACCAGCAAAAACACGTCACCATGACAGATGACAAGAAACATCACAGTGACAAACGTCAAGCAATGCCACGATGGCATCTAGTAACAAGGCCACAACGACAGCCATCAAAATTAACAAAAAAAAATTCATTTTGGTTGCTCAGACAACCACTAAACCAAACACAAAAAGACTGCCCTCTAACAAATAGGATGCAACTTCGCTCATCATGATTTGAGGATACCAGACCAATAATGCAAAGTTACCTAATCCCCATCACAAAATAAGAGTATAAAAAGCAGAACGCATATCAATGTAAGCCAGTATTCGCTAGTGCTGGATAGTCTGGCAATACTATCCGCTGGTACTGTTATAGTCCGGCAAAACACACAGCTCACCTGCTAGGTCTGTTATGGTCCGGCTCATACCTTACAATAACTACGAGACACTTTAAATTGTTTTTTTTTATAGGGCTCTGTTGTCCGATCCAATCTCACTTCTAACATCAACACCTCCCTCAAAGAAAAGACGCCGAACAGCTTCGACGGAGTTTCCAGTAAACCTGTCACTAATCGAGCTTCGCCCGCAACAGCTGTACCAAGGAATAAATCAATTTACAAGTGCTATGCTTCTCGGTTAAAAGAACTTTTTTTATTTGCGATGTCAAACGTTATGTTCATTAAATAAAGTTTATGTTTTGTTGAATAAACGTTACGAACACTAACTATAGTTTATTATTATTATTATACAGGGTGCACTATTATTATGTATTTTTGTATTTTTTCAATAGGTTTTTAACCATTAATTACTGAAGAAACTACTTGATATAAAAGTTAGCGCTTATAACGCTCTATGTTAGTAATTTTTATACATTATTTTCGCACATAGAATATGCTTTATAAATAAGCCACACAAAATTATACAGGATCATTCACAGTGAGTGATCTATTTGAACTTTTTTTAAGGTGTGAGAAAGTTGCGCCCTCGCCCATTTGCATCTCAGATACATTTGCGAACCTGCGTTTAAATTTAATTGTACAATTATGTACGGAAAAAATCCATCTTTCCAAAAATAGTTCGTTTAATTACGACTTCATGCATCAAGCAAAGAATCTTTGCTTCCATAGCCAATTTTATCACGGTTACGTTTATAAATGTTATGAATCGCGACATCATGCGATCACTTTTTGACACAAGTAGCAAACTGGCTGCAATTTGTTATTCCTAATCAATGTTGTGACAAAAAGTTATCGCAGGATGTCGCGATTCAAGCTATTCATTACTATTACATCGTAAATGCGAATAATCTGGGACAGGTCGATTTGCGGTGGGAGTCTTGAACTGCGCTTCTGCTGACGAGGCCCCAAATAGGGCCGAAAGAGCTGTACACAAGATGCTTGAAGTATCCACTGCAATCAAAACCGATTTGCGATAAAATATTTATAAATGTTTCGTTATTAACATATATAAGTAAAAATTGAATCAGTTCATCTAATCACAATTTTGATAATTTCAATAAAGGCGCTGAAATCTCATGTAAATAGTAATTTACTTACGTGTTCTTTCTCTTTTTCTTCGCCTTAATCCTTTAAATTAACATATCAAACTTCAATTTAAAGAAACACTGACTTTTTTGTCACTCCTTTGTGGGGAATCTGGTAACATTGATTATACTTTCACAACATAGACTTCAGTGCTCTTTTTTATACAGTGTTTCCCGAAAGTTACGAGTAAATTCTATGAAATGGGACGTCCACTCCTCAACACCTAAACGCTAGCAACCCCACCTTTAAAAACTCAAATAGCAAAGTACTTCCTGTGTTACCTCATTTAATAACATTTTTATGCTGAATACAATAAATAAAACTTCTAAATCGGTTGATAAATGACTGAGATAGTCAAAGGTGTTACAATCAGTAATACACTGCCAATATGCGCGAAACAAATTTTACTAGAAAAATATGGGAGATAATTTGGTCACGTGGAACTTGAAAAATGTTGAAAACCCAGTACATTTTTCCTTTCAAATTCAACAGATGTTACGAGGGTCAAGCTGAATTTATTGAGAATAAAAAACACGGTTAATATTTTCTAGGATTTTATTTTAAATGTGCTCGAAGTAATTCCCTTCAGGAATGATCCACTTGACCATTCTTTCTTTCCACTGTTCAAAAGCTCCCAACCAATCATCTTTCAGAATACCTTGAAAATAAGCGTGAACTGGGCATCAATCTCTTTTTCTGACGAAAACCTTCTATCCCGCAAATTCCTTTTAGGCCCAAAAAATAGCCAAAAGTCGCACATTGCTATATCAGGTGATTACGGCGGATGTTCTATTACTTTTATATTTTTTTCAGCCAAAAACTGGAGAGTTAAAACTGCCGTATGGGACGATGCACTATCATGGTGCAGCATAATTTCCTTGTCTGGAACTCTACTGAACACTTCAGGCAAACCTTTTTCAGTGTACCATTTAGCTGTAACTATCTTTTGTCTATCTAGCTTAATTACCTTGACTAGGCCCGTACTTACCGCGTACATAACTTTTTTCATAGCTCGCTGCTTCTTGGTCATTGTTGCAGTTTCCTCATTTTCGTGAATTCATACACGACTCTCTTGGCGGGTAGGTACGTCGAAAAAGGGAATGTAAGTTTCGTCACCTGTCACTATTTTGGAAAAAAATTGGTGTCCGCCATTTTTAAGAAATTAAAGTTTAATGGCAAATTCTTACACGCTCTGCTTTTTGGAAGTCAGAAAGGCGATGCGATATAAAACGACTAACCACTTTTTTTAAATGCAGGTGATCGTGTATGATTGTTCTAACAGCTGAGGATCCAATCTTGAGTTGATGCTCTATTATTGCATAAGTGACTTTATTGTCCTCTTCAATTAATTTTTTAACAGCAACAATGTTTTTGTCGATAACAGCCGTAGGAGGACGCCCTGCTCCTTTTTGATGCCGAACAGAATTCCTTTCGCGTTCAAATTCCTTACACCATCGGTAAATTGTAGCCAAGGAAGAGCTTGTTCACTAAAAGCCGAATATAAACTCTATAAACCAATTGAGGAAGTTTAAAGATGAGCAGTAGTGTGGCTCTTTTGGTTATCTTCTCTCTTTAGCAAATTCATAGTTCAATGTGATTTGATTAAATTCTACGTTTCTTCTTAAAATAACTACAAGTGTAGGCATGTCATTGAACCACTGATAAAATATTTTCGTTAGTGCGTTGACGCGTATTTGTGAACATTTGTCGAATTTTTTTTTTGTTTAAAGATTAATCCTTGAAATTAATTAAAATTAATACTTGACAAATTTAGGATACAGGTTACGTAAAGTATCCTGTTAGGAATTTAAAGAAATTTTAAGTCGCGACCCGGTGATAAAATGTATTTTGAGATGATTTTTAAAATAGCGATAAAAGGCTGAGGTCGTTCACCGGACGAATGTGAAAAAGAAATTATATTCTTGGAGACGTCTACTGAATAAATAAGATACTCACCTACACAATTCTAGATATCTAACAAACACTGCCATAAGATCACGTCAGCATCGGAAATATTAAGGACCGGCTAACAAAAGATCTGAACCTCAGAAAGCGCAGTTTGTGTGAAATACGCCCGAGTAAACGGCGACAAAAGTTAATTAAGTCCTGAAATTATTTCGTTTGTTTTGGGGGCTTATGCCAATAAAAACAATTCTTAATTCTGGATTGGTAACAGTTTTGTAGGAGTCATTCGGGTTAAAAATACGCGCAGTCATTTAGTTTTTCAAGTCAAACACGTCGTTAACTGTTTTTTGCAGGGATTTTATTGAAATAACAAGCCGCCTTTTTTAAAAAATAGTAGGAGAGCATTGGGGTGGTGAACTGACAAGAGGCTAAAATGTTTCATACTTTATGGATTTAAGCACGTATTTTTAGACCTTTGCGTATTTTTCGTTCAAAATACACATTCACTTTTATGGCTTGCACGTTTCTTTTAATTGATATATTAAGTCTGTATACTTTAAAGGTTATTTTAGTTAATTACTCATTTCGAAGAATAATTTGTTTGTATTTCCTTCAAAGATTTTTATTAGTTGACATTGAAAATATAAATTATTTTCCGCCTTACAATTATTAGCTTGCATTATCGTAAACTTAATACAATATTTAAAAATTTTAATCGATAAAACAGTTACATCAACGTAACATATTTTTTTTAACAAGTTTTTCCATCTAGTGTGTTCCTCTTCATTTTTTCGCATGTTCACGTATGTTCCTTACTTGATTTGTAAGTACCAAATTGACATTTAACCTTGACATAACGTCAACAGAAAATCATAACCAATAATTACGATTTATTACGTATTTGAAACCAAACAAAATAAAACATTGAAAATTACGTTGAACGTGAATTCACTAGAGATGTTGAAAATGGCCTCCGTCTTCTTCGAGGCATTTTCTCTTCTGCGACATCCATTCATAACATTTAGCAAAATGTGGGGAGAATTATTTATTTCTTCACACTTTTCGATGATTCTTTGGATAAGTTCCTGTAAATCATCAACGGGCGTTTTAAAAATGGAATTTTTCAAGTAAGGCCAAACAAAGAAGTCCAAAGGAGTTAGATCGCAAGATCGCGGAGGCCATATGTTTGCCATATTTCTGCTAATTATCCGATCTACAAAAAACTCTTGAAGGAAATTTAAAGCATCTCCAGCAGCATGGGCCGTTGAACCATCCTGCTGGAAATATCTAAATTGCAACTCGTCATCATGCAGTTGATTAATAAATGGATGCCAAATCTCTTCCCGATATCTAAGTGCTGTTAGTGTGCCATTAAAAAATATTAGACCTATCAATCTTGTCCGATTTAAACCGATCCAAACACCATTTTTCTGAGGATGGAGTGAGGCTTCAAAGAAAATATGAGAGTTTTCTGTACTCCAGATCCTCATATTTTGGGAATTAATGTATCCTGTTAAATGGGACCAGGACCGTGTTTCTCAGAAAACACAAGTCTAAAAGTTAACAAGTTACAAGCTACATAAAGTATTTCACAAGAACTTGTAAATTTTGTTTCTAAAAGAAAATTACATGTCTTGTAGCTTTTTACAAGTGTACAAGTAAAAGTATGCAAGTGAAATAGGCTGTTCAAAAATATTGACATATCGTAACCATTAAAGCTGTCCATAATTTGTTGTTTTCTAATGTAAGACGCATAATAAACTGAGTATATTACGCCAAATACGAGATTCTAAAGACATGCTTTCGGGGCATTTTGGACTATCTAACAAAAAAAATGAAAGTTGCCGAATGGAACAAAATCTTACAAATGCGTAAAGCTCTTGAATTGGCGAGTGCATAGAAAAATTATTCCTATATCCGGGATACCTTTTGGTCGAATATAAAACGTGGAACATTGGTAAGTTGATTTCTTATTTCATTCATTCATAATGGCACAAATATTTTAAATACTGACTGTGACGATCAACAAAAAGAGACTCAACAAGAAGAGAAAGTAAATGTTACTTCAAAAAAGGGTAAATTCTGTTTTTTGAAAAAAGCTATTATCAATTATTTAGTGTAACGTATTTTCTAGTTCACTTCATTTTCAGATAAGAAATTTGTAGCAAAGGAGTCAAAAGTATTTGATAAGATAGTAAAAGAAAAAGCACTCAAGAAACGAAAATTAGAGCTCCAAGTGGAACATTTAGAACTCCAAAACTATAAAATAAAACTCGAACTATTCGAACATGAACAAAAACTGATAGTTGTTCATTCTAAATATACCAGCAACATAGAGGTAAACCTACTTACGGAAACTGAAAGACCGAAAAATAACAGTGGGGAAAATATCTTATTAATTACATAGGATAATTTAATTCTTAACTAAGATGAAACATAAACTATCTATTTAAATAAAGTTCAATTTCTGAAGTAGTTGAGAATTATTTGAAACCTACATTGTTCTCTCTCATCAGCAGGTTCCTCTCCTACTGCCAATCCTTGTTCATCATTTAAATTATTAAAAAGATTATCTCCAGGAAGCCTTGAAAAGTTGGCTTTAATCGAAAATGGTTAAGACATGGAAACTTTTCCTTTAACATTTTTTCAATTAGAATCTTAAGAATCGCTGATTTGCATTTTCAATTAGCCTTCTAGAAGATTCATGAGCTCTTCAGAATCGCTGATTTGGAAGTAGCGAGTCCTTCAGATGATATGCCGAATCACCTAGAAGAATTGCATTTGGAATAGGTTTCCAACCATTTTCCATTTGATGAAATAGACCACTATTTCTCGAAACTCGAGAGTCATGGACACTTCCAGGCTAATTAGCATACGAGTAATAAAACGTTAAATCTGGCCCGCATATAACCATACAAGTGATCGAGTGGTTCCCAAGATGATCTGCAAATATCGTTTACGGTGGGAGCATCTATTTTGATCAGAGTCCCGAAAATCATCGGCATTCCTCCAACAACATAAAATCGTTCAACTACCACCATAAAGGTCACTTTAATTTCTCAGCTTATTGTGCACATACTATGCGACTTGTAGGTTTGAAGGGTTGCTTGACACTCGTAGAAATTTACATATAACTTAACAAGTATTAACTATTAACGACTGTTTCGAGAAACAAAATTTATTTATACTTGTAAAAAAAAAGTGTATAAAAGTCACATCGACTTGTGACTTGTATCTTTTACAGGTGTAGTTTCTAGAAACATAAACTTGTGAAAAGTTACTTATTTACAAGTATACACTCTTGTGTTACAAGTCTTGTACCTTTTGAGAAACAGGCTCCAGGCCTCATCGGAAAATAAAGTTTTGTCGAACAACGTCATTGTTAATATTGTTTAAAAACCAATGACAGTATCTTCGCCTTGGTTCAAAATCTACTGGAAGCAATTCATGCACGGCAGTCAAACTATAACCGAACGTTTGCAATTCCTTTCTTAGAATAGTTCTGCAGGTCCCGACAGAAAGATCAACTTGTGACAGGTGACGGATGGAAGTGCGAGGAGCATCAGTCATAATTTGTCTCACATTTTCAACTACCTCATCAGTTCTTACTTTACGTCTACCTGATACCTATTTTCTAGCCACACTGCCAGTTTCTCGGAATAGTTCTACAGAGTACTGAAGTTGATTAACAAATTTATGTTACAGAAATACAGTTTCTGGAAATACATTCAGGAATAGAATAGGTCCATTCGCCATTGATTTTTTGGACGTTTCGAAAGTAGGATTCAACCATAAACATTTTTTCTTTCAATGTGTTTTAAGTTATGCTTGTTTACTTGTCTGTTTAGGGTCCGGATCAAGTAAGAAACACGTGAACATGCGAAAAAATGAGAACAACATACTAGATGGGAAAACTTTTTGTACACATGTTACGCTTTATTTTTTAATGTCTATAGATGACCCAAGTCTGAACTAGTCAAGCAAGTGTCAGATTGAATTCTGCCGTATCCAGCCTATGAATTTCTTTACAATATCTGCGCGTATCAAGACAAAGTCGAACCTACACCTTTAGTTTCCCGATTAAGAATCAAAATTGTTTATCAGCGGCTCCGAGCACTCAGCTGTGATCTTCCTTAAAGATGTATATATAATTACACCATTAACTGTAAAATTTCCACACAATATATGGAACCAGTAACACAATTGAGTGATTGTTAACACCAAGTGTACATTTCGCATGCACAATATCAATAAACTGGGTAAATCTATTAGATAAAAATTTGCTATCCTTTCTGTATTAGTTTCCAAACACTGTTAAATAGTACCACTGTCGATTTCTACTAAATAAATAGAAAATCTTCTATATGAAATAGTATTTAAATCAACAATTTATATAGCATGTTTACAAATGTATGGGAGTAGTTTTAATAAACATTTAAATAAGATTCGATTTCATTTGGCTCCCGTTGTACGTCTTTACCTTGTGGATTGGTTTCGTTTTTGGAATTTTTCGAACGAATCAAATGTAGAATCATCAAGGATGCAAATACATATCTACTTAAGTCTTCACTTTCCCCCAAAATTACATGTATATACGTCCCGCATGGCTACAAACGGCTTACACAGGTTGAATTTTTACTAGATGGATAGAAGTAAATTCGGACGAAATCGTGTAGGAGTAGAGGGGGTTCTTACGCTAGCGTGTATCAGTTCATGTCTCCAGTTCGAAGCGTGCAGATTTTAGAGTGGTTTTTGAGCTACAAATATATATTTTTTATTATAATATAATATTTATTTTAATTGTTCTTTATTTTTCTTCAGTACAAAAATTCAGTATGAATTATAGTGTACCTGAGAAAGTACAAATTATAAAGTGGTTTTAACGAATTAATTTATTCAGAAAAAAATTTGAAATCGTCCAATTCCTACTGCTACAACCATTCGCTGAATTAATAAAAATTTTGAAAGATATTTAATGTATTTATTATTTCTTGACCAGAATTACTTAAAGTTTATTTTATTTTTATCTTCATTCTATAAAATGTTTCATTCAATTTGAGAAATCGCTTTTCTGTTACAAGAGAATCCTTTATTATGTTTTTATATTATCGTTGTGAATTCTTTTTAATTTAACCATTATCAGAGAAGATTTTTCATTTATTAATTTCTGTAATGTTTATGGAAGTATTGTTTACTTACAAACAATAATAATTGCGTTATGCAATTGTATTGCGGCAATTATAACAATATTGTAGCAAGAATTATTGAAATCCTAGTTAAAATGAAATTATTAAATACGCGCTCATCGTTTCGTTTCCCAATGCGAGACGAGGCCGGTCGCCTCGAATACATCCGAGGCACGCATCGCCAACCTACTTGCTTCACTCAAGCTGTATACAGGCTCTTCAAAAACAACGTTTATATAATGACAGGACGAAAACTAAATTAAATTATCGAAAACAAATTATGTACAGGTCCACAAATCAACAGTTTTCAAGATAACAGCAATTCAATAGGATTTTTATTGTTTTTTATTAAGATTTTTACAATATTAAAGTTGTTCAAACTGTCGTCCTAGTATCCAGTTATAAATTACGATAGGTATCTTAAACTAAATATTTTTAAAAATGTATTCGTTACAACATTTATTATTAATAAATAACACGTACTGTTCATTTTTTCGTTATATAGTTTCGTTATAATCAAACAACTTTTATGTAGTTACCTTCTTCTAACTTTCATGAGTCACCCTTGCGGCTTTTGTCATGTCACGTCATTTCGTCGTATATTTTCCTAACTTAGATTTATACTATCTATATATAGTAAAAAATGATCTGTACGTTGATATACGTCAATGATATACGATTTCGGAACCACTGGTACGTACAGTGGAATCTTAAAATTTCTTGATTAAAGTTAAACTAAAAATAATAAAATAGCAAAATAATTAAAGTGATAAAATAGAAAATTTAAATTGTGCTAATGACATCCATATCCATGACTTGCAATTTTTCCTTTATAGCAACTTTTGAAGGACGTAGAATTTTTAGTTGAATTTGATTGGTTTACAAAATTTGAAAGACCATCAGCTAATATCGGCCATTTTTTTCAAAATTACATAAATACGTAAGCAAGATACTGAAATGAGTTCACATGGGCTTTCAAATTTTGATTAACGGTGGAAATAAGGTCATTCACAATAAAGCAAACATAAACAAATAATTTCCTAGACTCAAGAATCAAAAAGCTTGATTTTTTCTTACCATGACATTTACAGATGAATGTGACATACTATTGTTTATTAAGATAAATAAGGTGTTACATTTGAACTTTAAAAGTAACTAACATTTCTGTAAAAACCGAAAATAATCAATGTATCAATATTGACAACTTAGAAATTTGTTGTAAATCGGTTTTCATGGTGTCGATTCCTAGAGCATCCCCTGGATAACTGTTTCGGGTCAATTTGGGGCCTCGTCAGCCACTTATTATTTCAAAAATCGGTCGCAAGATGTCTCTAACATCAGTAGACTTCAATATAAATATATATAGAGCAGAACTGTGCGTATACTTATGGTTATAAGCAGAGTGAGGGTAAGTATACTTTTGAGTATGAGCATTGATTACAATGACAGTGCAATTATACTCCACAGCATGAGTAGAGTGCATGTAATCTCAAGAATCAAATGAAATGAGCACGAGTAGTACGTAATCATTAATTGTATGAGTATTAATTTATTTTCCTGCAGTCATTTGTTTCGAAGCTACGACTGTCATCATTTTTTCAACTGTGTTTTTTCCTTGATTTTTAACTAAGTGGTTAGTTAGTTACTTTTTTTAGTTAGTGTGTGTACTTTCCTTGTAAATTACACGAAAGTTATGATCGTCTATTATTATAAGACATGAACACACTACACCCATAAGAAATGCATAAGAAACCCAAACAACGTAACGTGGCGTTGCCTTTAACTGGTGAAAACAATCAAATATTAACCCCAACGAAACAACCCTGACCTTCATTATTTAACATTAGACGTGCCTGACTTATTTCTATTTGAACTCGATTACATCTGTATTCGATTACATTTGTACTCGATTATATTTTACTTGATTATATTTGTACTCGATTACATTCGTACTCATCCATTATGGGTGAATTTGTAACTCAGTATATTTTACTCATACTATTTGAGTACATTTCTAATCACTTATTTTTTGTACTCAGGACTCAATTACTCAAAATACAAAATATACAGGATGTTTGCATCAAACTTCGGGAAATGTTTCTCACATTATTTGGAACAAAATATTTTGCAATCGGAGCAATTTGAAATTTGCATTAATTAGAAACAAAACTAGCGATTTAAATTTATTTATGAATGGCACACGGCTGCAAGAAGGCAATAAATCTATCGTAAACGAAAAAATTTATGAGAGGCTTTTAATCCTGCCCTTGACCGCAAGACGTGTTAAAGGTGAAAACTTTGAAAGAATGTGCATTTATTAGCGTGCGTTTTCGTCGCACTGACATTTATGCAAACCGTAATTACATTAAATTTGCCGAGTCTTAATAATGTACGATAATTAACGCTTGTAACAGGTTTTTATTTATTCCTGTATCCAACGTGTACATCATATGATATACACAACTATGTATGTAGGGGTCATTCTCAATCGTATTGAGAAGCTCTTCTTCTACGTTTGCAACGTGAGGTGGCCGCACCGCGCCCCTCACTCCTTGCTCAGGTAAAAGAGAGGCTGCGTCGCGTAGTCGCTGAGCTATCCTGATAAACGTATGATAATGCGGATGTCGTTTACGATTAGGAAACCGTTCCGCGTGCAGACGTACTACCAATCGCTCGTTTCCCCGACAATCCCCGTATAACAAATGCATATCTGCGTATTCTCGAAACGTGAAATCGCTCATCGCAAACACACCAACACATACACAAACACACTTACATATACTAATAAATTTAAAAATGAAAAGTATAAACAAACTGAATTAACGGAAATTATTCTTCGCTCCTTACTACAACGTTAATAAGAACGAACTAAATGTATTTCATCATATCATCTGAGGCGCGACTTTTTATGGGGCAATAAAGCAATAAATTTATTGCTCCATAAAAAGTCGCGCCTCAGATGATATGATGAAATACATTTAGTTCGTTCTTATTAAAGTTGTAGTAAGGAGCGAAGCGAACGAGGGTTAAGCCAGGTTAAGAATTCTGTTCGTCCTCGTCTATTGTACGTTTTAAAAATATACGATTCTCCTCTCCCTTCGTCTTTCTCAAAATTTATTCGATTAAAAGAAAATTTTGATAGAAAACTTTTATTTCTTTTCACGATATCTACCGTCATATCGAGTTTGATTGAAACAGGCTGTATTCAATTACTGCCCAACACCGGTTATAAGTACAAGTACAGGTATCAAGCCCTTTTATTAGGACTTACACTATTATTAGGACTTACATGCAACTAAATACTTGTATTTAAATACTCAAAGTTCTAAGGTACTTGCACCTTTACAAAATAATGGAAAAGTAAGTGAAAATGGGTTTGTTTTTCTTCGTTTGGGTGCATAATAGAAAGTCTATTTCCATAACTCCAATTGAGTAAATTCGAACAAACTATATATATATATACTCCACAGAAATGTTCAGAATGAACTTTTTCCATTATTTTATAAAGTCCTTTTAAGTTACGGTACTTAACGACAGTATTAACAATAAGTACCATCCATCGAGCTTGTACTTCCATTTGTGTCAATCTGAATCATATGAGAGATACTTGTACTTACTTGTTGTACTTATATTTGTACTTGTTGTATTTATAAGTAGTGCTTGGGCTCTGCTATGACCATCAAAGCACGTGAGGTAATTTATTATGACATGAGTCTCAAATAGTGAAATGTTTTATGTAATACATACCGATATGATTCGAACATTACAAAAGTATTTAACTCTTGTTCTCACACTTTCATTATTTAAGTTACGTAATATTTTCGAGTTCACGAATCTTATTAAACTCTATTAAGGTGAACCTACGTTTCAAAAAATTGAACCAATGGATTTACTACCTCTTATATAAACAAGTTCAATACTACGTTTAATAACTGTTGCTTCTAAAAACGCGTGGTTGATACTTTCAGGATGTATACAAGAACATGGACTTGAACGACATTGAAATTACATAACGGAATATCGGATGGCTTCATTTAAATATAAAAATTACTCAGTCATCTAATACCCCACGTAGTGGATGTGAGGAATGTCGTAAAAATCATCTGACGTAATAGTATCGCCTACATGGGATAACACTGACAATGTGAGTGATAATGTAACCGTTTCTCGCCTGCCAAGGTCCAGGGACGTTTAAAATAAATATTTTTGCCAAGTTTAAGTAAAAATAATCGCAAGCAAAAGGTCACCCGCAAAGGTTTATTAAAAATTAGAGAAGCGAAAATAAACACTGTAAACTGGACGAGGTTAGGAAGTAATAAAATATATCTGTTTGAAGTTCAATATAATTGATGTTATGTAAGCTACAAAATAAGTTTAAACACCTTTTTTAACTGTTTACGTGGACATTTATACTTCTTTGTGTCGATGATTTCAACTTCATTGAATCTTGAATGATCATGCTCATTAAAACTGCGTAATTTGTTTTAAGTCCTTTATTGTTATTTATTTGTGTATTCAATTTCTTTATGTATTCGATTTACCAAAACTGTTAGTATTATTAATTGTATTAAGTAATATGCATTAAGCAGAGCGACCTACTTTCATCTGTAAATATGAACTCAATTTAAATAATTTCATTTCAAGGTATCGAAAATCAACAGGAAGAACATCCTCGAGCCTATACGTTCGATAAAGCCGGTATCAGTTATTCATGTCGATCGCGTATTATATTCGCGCTTTTTACCTTGAGCTAATTTTACTAATCAATAAAACGAGAAGTGTATTAATCACTAACGTAAAGGGTTACAGATACTACGATGATCGATGCGTTCTCCGTGGCAACGATTTAATCAAAATTTACGACCAAACGAAGGTTAAAAATGGACTGCAAATAGAAACAATATTTGCGCGAACACATTTAACCTTGTCACTTCTTATTTGAGTATCGGAATATCTACCTACTTTCAGCCCATTTAACTGGGCTTTAAAGTTAGCCGAAATTTTATCAGAGATTTTCGGATTCAATGCTCAATACTTCTTGATAAGTATCAGCGATGAGAGAGCATCGCGGATGTGAAACATCATTTAGTTTTAGGGACAAAGGAGACGTTGAAAGTATGTTGTGAAATTTATTTAGAACCAATCCTCTGATCTACTTGTCGCTGTCGTCTATCCACATCCCTAACGATTGCGACGAACTCCATACATATTGGCGGAACGTGCTTTGGGGTCATTTTTAATTAATTACAAATTTTCCCAAAGAATCTTTTAAACATTTTTCTGAGAGAGAGAGCATCGCGGATGTGAAACATCATTTACTTTTAGGGACAAACGAGACGTTGAAAGCATGTTGTGAGCAAAACTTAGGAACTAGTGACAAGTATAATAGACTGGTGTGATAAAGCAGGCAGCAATAAAACTCTTAAAAATTTAGATTAACTTGAAGAATGTGTTTTGCTCTTCTTTTACCAACCATTCTTCGTTGCACAGAAATTTATTTAGAACCATTCCTCTGATCTACTTGTCGCTGTCGTCTACCCACATCCCCAACGATTGCGACGAACTCCATACATATTGGCGGAACGTGCTTTGGGGTCATTTTTAATTAATATAAATTTTCCCAAAGAATCTTTTAAACATTTTTCTCAGAGAGAGAGAGAGAGCATCGCGGATGTGAAACATCATTTAGTTTTAGGGACAAAGGAGACTTTGAAAGCATGTTATGGGCAAAACTTAGGAACTAGTGACAAGTATAATAGACTGGCGTGATAAAACAGGCAACAATAAAACTCTTAAAAACTTAGATTAACTTGAAGAATGTGTTTTGCTCTTCTTTTACCAACCATTCTTCGTTGCACAGAAATTTATTTAGATCCATTCCTCTGATCTACTGGTCACTGTCGTCTACCCACATCCCCAACGATTGCGACGAACTCCATACATATTGGCGGAACGTCCTTTGGGGTAATTTTTAATTAATATAAATTTTCGCAAAGAATCTTTTAAACATTTTTCTGAGAGAGAGAGCATCGCGGATGTGAAACATCATTTAGTTTTTGGGACAAACGAGACGTTGAAAGCATGTTGTGAGCAAAGCTTAGGAACTAGTGACAAGTATAATAGACTGGCGTGATAAAACAGGCAACAATAAAACTCTTAAAAACTTAGATTAACTTGAAGAATGTGTTTTGCTCTTCTTTCACCAACCATTCTTCGTTGCACAGAAATTTATTTAGAACCATTCCTCTGATCTACTTGTCGCTGTCGTCTACCCACATCCCTAACGATTGCGACGAACTCCATACATAAAGCCGGAACGTGCTTTGGGGTCATTTTTAATTAATTATAAATTTTCCCAAAGAATTTTTTAAACATTTTTCTCAGAGAGAAAGCATCGTGGATGTGAAACATCATTTAGTTTTAGGGACAAAGGAGACGTTGAAAGTATGTTGTGGGCAAAGCTTAGGAACTAGTGACAAGTATAATAGACTGGTGTGATAAAACAGGCAGCAATGAAACTCTTAAAAATTTAGATTAACTTGAAGAATGTGTTTTGCTCTTCTTTTACCAACCATTCTTCGCTGCACAGAAATTTATTTAGAACCATTCCTCTGATCTACTTGTCACTGTCGTCTACCCACATCCCTAACGATTGCGACGAACTCCATACATAAAGGCGGAACGTGCTTTGGAGCCACTTTTAATTAATTATAAATTTTCCCAAAGAATTTTTTTAAACATTTTCCTCATAACCTATGATTTAATTCCTTTCGCAGGTTTCTTTTGGCGGTTTATTGAAGAATCACCCTGTATTTGATTAATAAAGCAATTTTATATTCTTAATACATGATTCCATAACAGTATCGTTACATTATCGATAGAAATATTTCTATTCTTTCAAAATGAAAGTGAAACTTTAATTAGATTCAGGCACACGTGAACCTGCTCGATAGTAAACCTTTAATTAAATAGTTAAATTTTCTCACAACTCACTTCTTTTAATGACCGACTCGAATTCATAAAAGAAGAGAATCTATTATACACGTCCAATTTCTTCCGTCCAACATTGTAAAACTAAAAGCAAGTCGACATCATTAAATCTAAAAGGGAAAGTGAGAAAGTACTCGTCGGTTTCTTTCGCCGAATGTAGAACGCTTTTTTCACTTACCCTACATTTTATTCCGTTGAGTTATTACTAAGCAGCTCGGTGCTTAAGAAAGTCATGAACCTATTTTCAATCACTAAAAAAATCACTTCTCATTCAATTAAGAAAATCTACGTCCAACAAACGTAATGCAAATTTGAAACAGTTTCCTTGTATTTGTTTACAAAACAGGGTATTGTTTTGCGCAACATACGCTTACGTTTAGATGATATTCAATGTCGTTTATTTTAAACTAAAATGGGGTCGTCGCCGAAATAAGAGCGAAATTAACAATTCAAATTTAACGTGTCGAACACAATTGGGGGCTCAGAATAAGATCCCATCAAATGGGAAGATAAAAATAAGCCCATCACACCGTAAACTTAATGATGAAGACGAGACTCATTATGAAGCAATAAAACGAAAGGCGCAAGGAAAAGCGCGTTTTAGTATCACTTTGAAGACGCTAAGTGCATTTAAACTTGAAATGAACGGGCTGAGTGTAGTGGCTCTTCTTCTTTTCTTTTCTTTTCTTCCCATTAAATAAATTCTTAATACCATACTACACATATCGATTTCGTAGTTTTATAATTAAATCATTACAAGGAGAGAGGATTTTGAGAGAAATTATTATTACATCATTAATAATCTTGACGTGTTTCTAAAACACAAACGTTTTAAAATAATGAAAATGTAGAAGATGACGCAAACACAATCTGTAACATTTATTAGTCATTATTGCATAATAAATGAGTAGTATGTATGTCAGAAGTTAAAATGAATTGTGTATTAGTGAAATTTATGGACGTCGGGAAATGTCATCTACTTTTTGAATCATACAGCAAGCAAGGAAGTATTTCCTGCGGCCATTCTTGTGCAAATTGTAAATTTTCCGTTATGAATGAAATCGTTACATACAACAAAGTTGTGCTGTTTACAAGCGGATTCATTCATTTGTAATTTTCCATTGTTCCTGCGTTTTTCAGAATTTTCAATTTCAGTATTTTTTTTAGGTCAAAAATCGACCGCAGGATGTCGCGACCTAAACTATTAATTAAACAATTCATTTTATTGATAATCTAAAAAAATCGTTTCCTCTGTAAAACTAACTAATTGTAAGTAAAAATAACTTTGGCTGTTTATTAAATAAAAAAGTTTATATTTCTAATGTTACAAGGAAAGACTTTTGAACAGAAGTGGTGTGGTTGATGTTCAAATAGCATTATAGAATATAGTATCTACAGTACTACTAGTATAGCGTGTATTGTAATTGTGGAAGTTTCCAACTTGGCAAAAATTATGAAAATTAACTCTTGCGTACAACGCACACGTCTATAAATAAAAACACACGGAACAGTCAAAATGTTGTAGTTTATGAAAATAGTTTTACTTGACTCTCTCGTTTCAGCAATAAATAACCTTGAGATGTGTGAAGTGACCCCAAATAATAACATTATATTATTTTAAATAACAAGAATACAGATACAGATAGTATCAACAATATTTTGCCAGATTAGCATTGCCAAAATATTTATTAGATACATGATGCAAATTTGAATTGGATTCATAAACAGGCTTTCCGTTCACCAAAGAGATCTCAGTTATTGTAAGAGATATGAAGTTGGTTAAATTAGGTCAAAGCTGCATGCACACTTCTATCCTAATCAATAATCTGTACACAAATATTACATATTTTTTACGGTTTTCAAGGTATTCGAAATAAAAAGTAAATAAAGCTCGCCGTTTTTAAGTCGGTCAATGTTAAGGTTACACAACATCCTTATGAGGAATTTAAATGTGCGATTGTGTTTGTCATGCTGTCAAAAATTGCATTATTTTCTTCTGAATGCCCCAACTTCATACTTCTTTAGTGGTGGGGCTTGAAAAACGGGCAGGCAACCTGTAGATAATCATAGGGGTGTTATTTTATTTCAAAAATAACAATAACTATCCAGTCAGAGTTTTAGGGTCAGGCGATTTGTTTTACGCCAATTTGACTTATTTCTAATTTAATTTGAAACATAATTAATTCAGGTATCTGTGTTATCTGATAAATACAGGGTGACTGTTAATTGTTTCGCCAAGAAAAAACCACGATAAGAGTCGGAGAGTATGGGGAAAATGTAAAGAAATATCTTTCTAATTTAGTTTTCGAGAGATCCACGATGCGCCTCTGGTTAAAAAATAAAGGAACAGATGAACGAAATAAGCGTCCTCATCAAATTTTATGGTAGGTACGGCGGTATGGCATCGATCGTGGACTTGACAAACGCATGCGAGTCACCTGAAACAGATTATTCCATACATGAACATTTTTTAACAACCAGAATTTAAAACATTATTATTAGTTAATCTGTTAATTATTATAATTTCGTTTTATGTGTGACGAAATCTATTAAAAATTTAACAAATTCAAGAAGCATTTGCAATTATTTATCCTGTGTTTTTGGAGCACTGGTTGTAAATTGTTCCTCGTTCCACCGTAAGCATTCTTTCCACTTTCAATTAAATTCTTAATTAATTCGAAAATTGTGATGTCTTGGTTTCTAAATCGATGAATGAAGAGATTTATTGGGGATGCAGTAAGAAAGGGTTTAAATAAAACTTCTTTAGCTTACGTCGGGCTTTCGTGAATGGTTATTGCCTTCATCAGGACAAAATAGTGAAGTTAATGGAAGGACAAAAGCATTTCTAACAAATGGAGAAAGATTCCCTCAGAGCATAAGTCAATATTAAACTCATTAAAAACAAACATTTGTTTACATTGAAGAAGTGATTAATTTACATTGATAACTTAGATTTACTTTGAAATTGAAAAACAACGCTCGTTTCGGTGAGGCGACTGTCCTCTAATTATCCGCCTCACCGAAACAAGTGTTTTTTTTCAATTTCAAAGTAAATTTAAGTCGTAAATGTAAATTAATCACTTCTTCAATGTGTATATATACATATAGTTCCTTTTATTCCATGTGAAGGAGCATAGGACATCCACAAAGCTTGTCTAATCGGTCTTGCACTTAGTTAAGGCAAACACTTCCGTAGCTTTTTTAGTTCTTCATCCACTAATCTTCTCCACGTATTTTGGGATTGTCTACTTCTTTTGCTTACTGGTGTCGACGTCAATGTTTGTCTCGTTATGTCGGTGTTTTTTTAAGGTGTACCCTATCCACTTCCATTTTCTTCTTTTTATTTCAGCTACAATGGGAGTTTGATTAATTCTTTTCCGGAGTTCATTATTCGATATTGTGTTTGGCTAGAAGATTCTTAATATTTTTCTCAGGCATTCGTTAATGAACGTTTGTAACTTTTTCTATCGCTGACCAGCTTTCGCATTCGTATTTTTGTTTCGTTGCTTATTTCTGAAGATGGCCATATGTTGCGGAGTGTTCCGTAAGTCTGGGTGGTTTTTTTTGGATTCTATTCTGTATGCCTATTTCTGTTCCTCCTTTCTTATCCAGTATGCAACTCCGATAGCAGAAATTCCTCACTTGTTCTAACGCTTTTAGGTGTATATATCGGGTGTTCTTTTAAATTTGGCGTCGAAGTTGGCCGTGACAAGGTGGATACTGTGAACATACCACAATTTTGACTATTTGTTATAAATCTTATTTTCTTACTATCTTTTTTCGCTTGTTACAATACATCATATTCTTGTGTCATCTTATCGTACTGTTGAATTCGATACCTCGAAAGCAAGGTTAGGAACGGCAAGTTCAAATGTCAACTTGACAACTGTTAGGGTAATGGTGGTTCACAATTAAACATTCATGACCAACTTCGACGCCAGATTAAAAAAAAAATCTCTTTACAATCTTTCTACTGCGTCCAGGCCTCCTTTTCGTATTTCCTTCGTTTTCTCTACGTTAATTGCTAATCCAGTTTCCTCCGCTTCCTTTTCTAAAACTCTTATCATTTGTTTCATATCTTCGATATTGCTTGATATCAGGCATATGTCGTTAGCATATTCTAAATCCGCTAATTTTTTGCTATTTAGATTTTTTCATAGAATGCCACTCTTGTCTTTTACAATTTTCTCCAAGATAACATTAAAGCATGCATTGAAGAAGAGGAGTGACAGTATGCATCCTTGTTTAATCACTTTCTCTGTTTTGATGTCGTCACTTAAAAAAATGTATACGAATGTTTATTTTTAATATATTTTACAAAACAAACTATATTAGGTCCCATTTACTACACCAATTTTTATCAATATTTACTTGTATTTTGGTGGAATCTTTCTCCATTTGTAAAACATGCTTTTGCATTCTACCAGTAATTCCTTCATTTCGTCCCGATGAAGGCAAAAACCATTCTCGTAAGCTTGACATAAATTAAAGAAATTTTATTTAAATCTTTACTGGCTGCATCTCTTCATTTATAAAACTGTTTCCACATATTTTTTCTAAACTGTTCATTCATTCGCGTACGCGATTTGATTAAAAACTACGAATACCACCACAAACGTTTAAAATAGATCTACATAATAACGTAATCGGCGATTAATTTCAGGTCTAATAAATGGTTTCACATTTTCCAAACAACCACATCAATTTACATTTTCTGGTAATCTGTGACATGCATTCGTGTTCGCGATGTGATCAATAATTGTATGCAATGTAAAATAAACGCAAAATTTTATTACGTCTCCGGTGGGAAGACTTGGACGTACTCGATGAGCATTAGCTTTGTCTAACACACATAAATAGAGAATAAACAATACGTAGCACATATTGTGCGCCCACGGACGTTACGAACCCACGATCATCAAATTTAAATCCGCAAGAATTAACAAACAATTATTTATACAATTATTTGCGAATTTGTTACCCTTAAGGCCAGTTTATAATTCGATTGTAATCATAATCGGAATTGTTTTGCTATTTTATAAGTCGCTGTCAGGTGACAATTAAACGTTACATTTCAAAAGTAATTTTATGGATATCACAACGGTTGTAAATGTGAGTAGTAATTTTGAAATGTTGAATTAAACCTCTTTTTAACATAAAAATTGCTTGTGTTGTAGTGTTATCATTACTAATAAACATTTGTCTGTTAAGTCCAACTTGAATAGCACAATGAATGTAATACAAATATGACCAAAGAGTACATGTTAAACTACATTACAATTTTTGCAGTTGCAATTATGATTCTGTTCAAGTTATAAATACGTTAAAAATTTATTACGATTACGACTAAAATTCCGATTACAATTACGATCGAGTTATAAATAGGCCTTTTTTCATATACAATTCCAATTATTTTAGAAATTATTAATAAGGACATCGCGTGAAAGTAACAACTCAGCTGTTATACGTGAAATAAGTAGTGAATGGAATTTGATATTTTATTCGATTCAATACAAACGAAGCGGCAACGTACAGCGCTACAGCGACGGGTTAATATTGCTGTGTTATTTTAGTAATATAAGAGACACCTGTATATACATATTTGTTAGGTTAGAAATATTTTGTATTTATTTTATTTTATAATTTGTTAAAAACTATGTACATTACCTTATAATCCTACAGAACTCAAATGGAAATTTAGTTACTTGCAAGTATTTAATTTAAATTTCTGTTTTACTTAGAAAATGTCGAACGAAGTACTAGAAGTCTCGCTACCACCAACAGAGACTTGGTTTCACGAGAAGTTCAGCGAAGTCTTCAATGATGTAGGCTGCAATCTCGAGACTCCAGAACTGATTTCTGAGCCCCCTTATCTTGAAAAACAGTCCCATCACTTCAAAGAACCATTCCAGGCCGATGGCGCAACACAGGGAAGCTGTTCACATTCTTCAACGTCACTAGAAGATGCCATCAGGGACAAGCCTCGAGAGTACTTCTTCAAAGAGAACGGTGGTAGCGCCGTGTAGTAGTAAAACTGAAAAATCAAACTAAATTAAGACTTTTCGAAATAGAAGCCGTACGGCTAACTTTATTTAAAATGTACTCACATAATTAGAATCAGATAGAGAATGTTTAATTTATTTGAAACTTTAAATTTTGAAATTCATTCATTTAAAGGTTTTATATTTTTTTTTAATTTAAGTTACACAGTTTTTGCCTATTTATTTTACTATAAAGGGGAGAAATCCTGTGTGATTTAAGAAGTCATGTTCAACTCTTCAAGCTTCAAGCTTCAAGCCGTGTGAATAGACGAAGGATTATTTATATTCTTGTCTGTATCGTGGCTATTTGTTTAGTTTAAAGCTTGAATTAATCAACTCCTTCAAACAACAATACAGAATGTATCATTCATTTAAATAAATGTTAATGATGCAATTCTGATAAATAAATTTAATTAATGTTTGTTAATTAATAATAAAATCAAAAACTTAACCATTACAACAATTTTCATAACCATAGTTACTTCTGTTCACAACAAGGGCTATTAGTGCATTTTTGGTTATAAGTCCATGTACGATTTCACTAAACAATTATTATTAACGTGTTATCAAATTCATAGTTAATGATAATTATTTTAAAACAAAATAAACATTTCCTGTATATTTGTGTGTCTGACGAATTGCAATTTGACAACTTATTCTGGCAACAAAAAGCAAAATAATGTGCAATTGCAATTTGTTCTTAAATGAAGAATTTATTTAATAAACATTTATGTAATTGAAAATTGTTTTTTACTTACTTATTGCAATTCACGTAACGAGACGAAATTGTCAAGTAAAACTAGTCAGTTATTATAAACAAATTAAAGACAAAACTGAACCCCGTAATCCTAATTTGTTAGCTAGACAATTGGCAATTAAAAGAGAAAAGAGTTTTAATGTTAAATAATTATGTGCGAACTTGTTATTTGTTGATAAATTTTACATCTAAAAATCAATTTAAACAAATCCCACTATCAACGACAATACACAGGCATGCACAGGCTGTTTCATTGAAGATGCATCAAACTTGACGGACACGTTTCTGACATTATTTCAAACAAAATATCTTAATAAAAAATTTTAATCGGAGCAAGTTGAAATTTGCATAATTTGGAGTCGATGTTTTTTGAAATACTGTAGCACGCGGAATCGTGAAACAAAACTGGCGATCTAAATTGCATTTATGAATGGCACACAGCTGCAGGGAGGTAATAAATCAATAAACAGCAAAGAAATTTATGACTAGATTTTATTTTGCCCTTGACCGAAAGCTCGGTGTATTCAACTTTGCCACACGTCGAATGCAGCAGCGATGTGAAATCGCGTGGATATTTAAACTTATTTAATTTAATAATAAATTATAAATTAAATTTGTTCATTACAGAGAAAATTTTACAAAGAAACTTTTTTTTTCTTTTCCCGACATGGACTCGCATACCAAGTTTGATGCATCTTCAATGAAACACCCAGTATACAAGTTGTTCAAAAACAACGTTTAAATAATGACAAGACGTGTATAAGTACGCGCTCGTTGCTGTCATGTTCGAAATAAACCGAACAAAATATCAAATTCCTTTCACTAGTAATAAAACGAATTGAGATATGTGCCTGAAATAATTTGTTTTGCGACAATAAATGCAAAGCAATATGAATGCTAAATAAATGAGCAAAATTGAATGTGCCCTCCAATTTTAGGTAGTCGACACAAATACGCAGATAAATCTAAAATAAAACATTAAAATATATTAAGTATGTATTTAATGAATTTAAGTTTTGCGCATATACATCACGCGAGTGAGTAAATAAATCGAACATTGCAAAAATACATACGAAATGTTGGCACAGATCATTTAAGGTCAAGTGTATAACACTACGAAATTGGCAAATTTACAAAGGCAACCTCCTGACAGTTTATATTATTTCAATAAATAATTCCAAAATATTTTTATGCAACATTTTGTGTATTTTTCATTTGCTTGGAAAATCAAATGAAATTCTAAACGTTATGTCAATCTCCGGTTATTGTTTACACCATGTGTAGTTCGATTACGGACAAGTTACTGTAAACATCGTTTCGTAACTTCATATTTTCGTAATACTAAATATATCCCTTGTTGATTTAAGATAGGTTATTTTAGGTACATATATGATTTCTATGCAAAGAATATTTTTTAATTAATTGCCATTTAATACTTAAATAAATTTTTTTATACTTTAGTGTACCTGTGGCTTAAAGCTGCGTTCTTTTTTGCGTAGGAGGAAGCAGCAACCTCCAGTTTTCCTTTCGGTAAATATTGGGATCAATCGCCTTTAACGATGCACGTGGTAATAGCCGATGAAAATAGATCCACGTGTCTCCGGTTTTACTGAAATGCGCCTCGTGCGCCTTCCTCCTTTCTCCGGTAATGATCTCAAAGTCAGGGACGCATTTTTATGCCATTGCCAAAAACGCGTCGTCTTTTTAACGAATTTGTTTATAAAAGCCTTCCTAAATTACGGCCCCCGCGTCTCGGTCTTTAAGCGTTTATCGTGCGTCCTGAAATAACAAACAATCTTGCTAATTTTTCAGCGTAAAATGCTTTGCACTTCATAAAGATATGATCTCCTTCATATTTTACTCGGAGTTATATGCTGATATGTTACATTCCTTCAAGTGAAATCCAGAGTCGAGGGAATATTTTCAGATTTCGTTTTGCAAAATAGGGTACATGATTCAGCTTCTAAAATCTTTCCTTTTTAAAAGAAGTTTATGAAGACATGCAGATAAATAACATGAATAATACTAAGTAATTATAATTTTTTCCTTTTAATCATAAACGTAGATGCAAATTTCTTTTTGAAAACTCTAGTATAAAGACATAATGCGTCATGGAGCTACCAGTTTTTATATCATACGATTGTTCTGAAATTTCAGGAGCTTGGGTCACCGCCCACAACCTGCCATCTACGTCATAATAAGACCCCAAATATCAAAGCGAACGTTATCTCGAAAACGAATGGAAAAGCTTGCACAACGTAGGCTGCGATTAAAAGAAAACGTCTAGACTGTGTTCCATTATTTTTTTTTTTGCCTGCGCGTCGTTCAATATTTTGTGACTATCGCAAAACAATAAACTCGAAACTTATTTATCATTATCACGAATACCGTTTCACAGAAGTGTTTATTTATAAGCGAATACGGGTTTGAGCGTATCCGTTGATAAGGGGAGCTGGAGAAAAAAAAGGCTTAAAGTCTAAACATCACGGTGTCTCCTCCTAACTAACGACGCACATGCATGACTGTATCATGACTTTATTATTGGTTGGAAGAGCAGATAATAAGGTAAATATCCGCGACCTTGGCCTTGAAATTCATCGGCTGCTCGCGTGTGTGTTATCGCTCATTTCATCATGCAAAAGGAGGCGAACGATGCGTTCATCTTTGTCCTCTGCAGGTGTGAACGTGACTCAAAGGATTTCAAAATTTATAAACTTACTTAGAAAATCATATTTTTTAAAAACGTCAGTAACTGCACGAGAATTATTTAAATATATCACCAGACTTTGCAAATCTTTGAACTATTAAACTATCAATTTAAAAAAAAAGGATTTAATACAGAAAAATATAGAACTGTCAGAGTACACCTTGGCAGATGATCTAATAATCTGAGCATCAAGAGAAAAAGGCTTAAAGAACAATGGGTGAAAGAACTAGCGATGAGGAATATGAAAGTAAATACGAGAAGACTAAGATATTAGAAAATATCGAGCAAGTAGATATATTTAAATACCTGGGAGTAAGATACACAGAGAAGGGAACGTTAGAACGTTTTTGGGAAACAGATTTATTAGTAGGAAAACCAAAATAACCGTATATCGACAGATATTGGTCTATGATTGTGAAACTTGGATGCTCAGCAGTAGGATACAAGCAATAGAAATGAGAATAAAGGGAGGAACAAGAAGAAAACGTATAAGAAATGGGTTAATAAGAGAATAATTGGAAGTAGAGTCAATATTGAATAGAATTGATAAACAGGAACTGAAATGGTTCTGACACCTAACAAGGATGGAAGATAGTAGACCCACAAAATACATATGAGAGGCAAGAGTGGGCGCCCGAAGAATGAGAGGAAGAGCTCGGATAACGATACGGTAACAGTTTTGGAAATGATGGGAAAACCATGGGAAGAAGTAAAAAAGTTGGCAAAAAACAATGGGCAACGATCAGCACAAAATTAATGACACCTTACACGTACGAGTATCAAAGTTTTTGATTAGATATATATACATATATGTATATGTACAAAAAAATATTCCAAGACAAGTCAAAAGTACAAAGTGGAACAAAAAGATTCTTATCTAGTTACATTTGGAATTTTTTCACATGCACACTTTTTGAATTAACAAGTTCTGTCAATATCATAAATCAATTAAATTGGCAATTACTACAATTTATTGAATTGAATTAACATTATTGAAGCCTATTTCCGATCCGGATGTGTAGTGAATGGGGGAATGACGATATTCCATTCTTGAATGCAAAATACAGTTTCGATTGAGGTTTACCAACAAAATTGTTGCACCAACACGTTCATCAGATTGTCAAGAGATTCCTCAGAACGGGAAGCATGATGAAGAGGAAATCCACTTGAAGGCCGCAAACTGACTAAAATGTCATCGAACAAGTGGAAGATCTCGTTGCAGAAAATCCACAGCACTCAACACGACGTTTTTTATGTTATGTAAACAAACAAAATTACTGAACATGGTCTGTTAATCGTCAAAATTTCTTTGAGGTTCCTTTACTTCCTGTTAAGATAGGAATATGGTTAGCTGTATCCCGCCGTAGAATCGTAGGACCAATATTCTTCCACAATACAATCAATGATAAAGTTATAATCAATAGTTTGAGTCGCGACATCGTGCGATCACTTTTTGACACAACTTTTTACAGAAAATGACAATTTGTAGCTACTTACTTTCCTCCCATACAAGGCGGCCAATCGTGCTATCAAAGCATATTGAAAAATTTTAAAAATTTTGTTGCAAATCGGTTTTGATTGCAGGGAATCCCTCGAGCATCCTCTGTACAGCTCTTTCGGCCCTATTTGGGGCCTCGTCTACAGAAGCGTAGCTCAAGACTTCCACTGCTGTCGAGGCCCCAAATATCAATCAATCATATAGCGGATACAATGATGTAAATGTAAATAACAAAGAACAACATATGACAAGAATAACAAACAATTAGTGGTGCAAGTAGTAAGAATTATATAAAGTGTGTATTTTTGGAAGCCGACAAAAATTCTTCTACAGTATAAAAAGCGTTTCTCAATAAAAAATCTTTAATACACATGTTAAACTGCTTATTATTTTTTTTTTGTTTTGTATCTGTTGACAACATATACAATTTTGGTCCCCAATAATCGATACCTTGCTGAGATCGAGTTAGTCGATGAAATGGTGTTTGAAGTGCCGTGCGTTGTCTTGTGTTATACAAATGATTTTCGCCATTTGTTGTAAATTTAATGAATGAATATAAACATCCCTGGAATGGTGAGTATTTTTTCATTCTTAAAAGTTTCTCTGCAGCTTTCATTTTGCCTTAGTCCACATAAGGCCCTCATCGCTTTCTTTTGCAGTAAGAAAACTCTGGTTGCTTGACTGTGCCCCAGAAGATGATGCCATAGGTGGTTCTGCTATGGAAGTTTGCAAAATAGGACGTGTTGCGATCCGTTTTAAACGACGTATACTGTACACGCAACATGTTAATGATTTACACAGTTGTTGTATGTGTTGTGTCCAGTTCAATTGACTATCCACCAATAGGCCAAGAAATTTTACACACTGATTATCTGATGTTGGTTTTACACTAAATTTTACTTTTTGTGTTTTGTCTTTATTTAATAAAAGTGAATTACTGGTCATCCGCAAAACTGCATTTTCCAGTGTACAACGCATTTTTTCTTTCAGTTCGTCCTCATCATCGCATTTGTTTAAAAACGTTGTGTCATCCGCGAATATGCAAACACACAAGGTCGTTCAAATATATTAAAAACAGTACAGGTCCTAGGATAGAACCTTGCGGGACACCATGAAGTATCCTGTCAGTGGCGGATTGTGCGTTGTTCCATTCAACTATTTGAGTACGATCTTGGAGGTACGATGTTAAAATTTGTAATGAAAGGCCCTTAATTCCGTAATAGTGTAATTTATTTATCAATGTCTGATGGTTTACAGTGTCGAATGCTTTTGACAACTTCTACTACCTTATGTGTATCAAATGCTTCTATTATTTCGGACAATATGTCAATCATTGCTGTTACAGTTGATCTGTCTTTCCGATATCCATGTTGGTTCGAACTTAACAAATTATTTATTTCCATAAATTTAATAAGATTGTTTCATAAACTTTTAATACTGCTGGCAATACTGAAATTGGATCGTAACTGTTGCATTCATTATCGGGACCTTTTTTATATACAGGCACTACTCGGGCAATTTTCCATTTATTGAGAAAAAAATCCTTCACTGATACATTTGTTTATTACTATTGTTAAAGGTTTAGATATTTCGTCAACTATTTGCTTAAGAATACTAACAGAGAAACCATATATGTCAGCAAAAGATTTGTTTTTAAGATTTCTAATGATAATAGGGCCAAAACAGCTGTAGAGAGGTTGCTCGAGGGATTCACTACAATCAAAACCGATTTGCAACAAAAATTTTTAGATAAAGTTATATGGGACAATTGTTGACCCCATTTTCAGAGCAGGTGCATCCCGATGAATGTGCAAATGGTTACTCTCAGCAAGATGAAGCCACACCTCATACTACTCAAAAAAAATTGAGATTTCTTGAAAAGTGTTTCCATGGGCGAATTGTAAGCAGGAGAACTTGGTCAGAAAGATCATCAAAACACACCCCGTTAGATCTCTCCATATTTGGCTTGCTTAAAAATGAGGTCTACAAAGAAAGAATTAATAATTGCAAGAACTGATGGTAAGGATCACATTAAAAAAGCAACGAGATAATACCAGCATTCATAACATCCCTTCGTAATAAATCACATTTTGAATTTGCACACTTAATCTGAGCTTAAATTGAGGTGGTGTTTGTAATGTAACATTTTTAGGTTACACGGTATTATGTATATCATATTCCAAGTGACGTTTAAGTTGAGCTTGAAACGTTTGGTGTAAATGGCCATTATTTTCGTAGAGTGGCGCTTAGCATTTTTGCATGAGTAATGCAAAGATAACTAAATGAGAATCATTTTATTCCACTCTGTACTTTTCAAACAGGCGAATTATGTAATACATACACAATAAAAGTGCCCTGCAGAACTCCAGAGTTTGCAATAAAGACGCCATTCTTAATGATCTACTTTGGTTCCAATCAAAGGTCTTTATTTAGTTCTAATCAGGAAATTTTGGAAAACTTTAAAACCTATAGTAACATAACTCCATTTATCAAAAAATTATTTGGGCATCGCTTATGTTCAACTAAAACACAAATATGTAGAGAGAGATCGAATACTGAAAGAATTTACTATAAAAGCACCGTTCTTATGGTCTACTTTGGTCTTTCTACATTCATGTCCAATAAGTCTATCCTTTGGAAATAGTTTCTTGACTAATGTCTAGCTCATCCGTCTCATGAAAGTTCCTAATTTTTAATCAGTCTAAGCCTAGAGACACTCAGCTTTTAAACCCAGAGTAACATTTGGAATCCCAGGAGTCATCAGTTTTATGTAGTTTTCTTATTAACATGTGTACAAAAAGTTTTCCCATCTAGTGTGTTTTCATGTATGTACCTTACTTGATCAGTAAACGCCAAATTTACATTTAACCTTGACATAACGTCAACAGAAAATCATAACCAATAATTACGATTTATTACGTATTTGAAACCAAACAAAATAAAACATTGAAAATAACGTTGAATCTGAATTCACAACAAATGTTGAAAATGGCCTCCGTCTTCTTCGAGGCATTTTCTAACTCTTCTGCGACATCCATTAATAACATTTTGCAAAATGTGGGGAGAATTGTTTATTTCATCACACTTTTCGATGATTCTTTGGATAAGTTCCTGTAAAACGGGCGTTTTAAAAATGGAATTTTTCAAGCAGGGCCAAACAAATAAATCCAAAGGTGTTAGATCGCAAGATCGCGGAGGCCATATGTTTGCCATACTTCTGCTAATTATCCGATCTCCAAAAAATTCTTGAAGGAAATTTAAAGTATCTCCAACATCAGGGGCCGTTGCATCATCCTGATGAAAATAGCCAAATTGCAACTCATCATCACGTAGTTAATTAATAAATGGATGCAAAATCTCTTCCTGATATCTAAGTGCTGTTAGTGTGATTAAGAAATATTGGACCTATCAATCTTATCCGACTTAAACCTTTTTTTTGAGGATGGAGTGGGGCTTCAATGAAAATATGAGGGTTTTCTGTACTCCAGATCCTCATATTTTGGGAATGAATGTATCCTGTTAAATGGAATTAGGCCTCATCGGAAAAGAAAGTTTTGTTCAACAAATCGTCATCGTCAATATTATTTAAAAACCAGTGACAGTATCTTCGCCTTGGTTCAAAATCTACTGGAAGAAATTCATGCACGGCAGTCAAATGATAAGGGAACATTTGTAAGTTCTTTCTTTGATAGTTCTGCAGCTCCCGACAGAAAGATCACCTTGTCGTGACAGGTGAGGGATAGAAGTGCGAGGAGCATCAGTCATAAATTGTCTCACACTTTCAACTACCTCATCAGTTCTTACTTTAGGCCTACCTGATACCTGTTTTCTAGCCACACTGTCAGTTTCTCTGAATAGTCCTACAGAGTACTGAAGCTGATTTACAAATTTGTGGTACAGAAATTCAGTTTCTGGAAATTTTTCCTGAAATTCTGCAATACAATCAGAAATGGAATAGGTCCATTTGCTATAGGTTTTTTGGGCGTTTCGAAAGTAGGATTCAACCATGAAAGATTTTTCCTCCAATGTGAAAACCATTGTAAAATCAAATCAATAAAGCAATTTTTTTTTAAGTTATTTGTTTACTTGTCTGTTTAGGGTACGGATCAAATAAAGAACATACGTGAACATGCGAAAAAGTGAAAGTTCGCCCATACTAACTTTTTAAAATCTCTGATAGCAGGAGTACAGAAATCACAGGTACGTAAATTCAAGTTCTCACATCTCACAATAAAGTGGACGATAATATAATACTTTTTGAATGTACACATGTGTAAGGCATTAATTAATTAATTAATTAGTAGGCATCTTTGTATACAATTTATTATAAATATTAAAAAGCTTACAATTAAATAAATTGTCAAAAGTTTTGACATGAAGCATAATTTCATTGTTGTCATTGTTATTGTAATGTGCAACAATGGAGGCTTTCCTGGCTTCCGAATTTGAATAAGTTTTTCTGACAATCCTCCTTCGTACAAAACATCTTTAGGGCGACTCAGTCGCATCAAATAGCAACGCCCTCAACCCTAAAAATGTCTCTTGTAATCAAGGGCGAAACTTTTCTAGACGAGGAAAAATTAACGTGTTTCCAGCGTGCAAACTCTGATACGTATTTATAATGGAAGATTTATGGGAAATAACAGCAATCGCCATTAATCTGCAGAATAAACTTTCACAAGTTATTTCTCCTTATCTGTTTGCTTTTATTCGCTTATTTTCAAATAACAAAAATGTTTTTACGTTAATTGCCACACGATAGAGATGACCTTGTTCCTTGACACTACAGCAAATCACGGACAACCTTGAGTTGATAAACGAGTTAAACGTTTTTATTTATTGATATTTTGCATTCTGTTCGACATTAGCCGTTCAGCGAGCGTTTGCCAAATAAAAATAATCATAACAACCTTGGTTTAACTTTTGCCGGACCGCAGTAGTAGTGTCGAAATACGGACGCGATGACAGAGAGTTGGGAGTCGAACTATTTCATGAAATGTGTATTCGTAACATCGGCAAACAATTTAAATGTACATACGTTTGAATAATGAGGAAACTATGTGAGACACATCATCTTTAAAAATAATTTCAATGTCTCAAATGTTTACAATTACGTAAAATTTGTTATCTATCCATAGTTCTCGCTACGTTGCGTAAGATTCACAAGCGAAAATATTTTGCGGAAAGCAATTGCAAAAGGAATAAGGGGAATCAGTTGTGGCGAACGAAATTTATTTTTATAAAAGTGCTGCAAGAATCTATGGGGTTTAGGTCAATGATCAAACGGGCAAATTAACCCAAAGTAACCTAATTTTACATTTAAAAAAATGTATATGTAGATAACAATAAAGCACTTGTACGCAAAAACTCTCGTTGTGTCAGTGTCGAATTCATTTCGAATTCAAGCTACGGTACCTTGGTGAAAGGAACTAATTTATATACTACGTCTATTAGTAGTGAATGAGCTATAACATAGTTACAGTCTCATTCTATTCTTAGACGTCTAACCGTTAATTGTTAAAGATCTTTTTATCGGGCGATTTGCTTTTGAAATTGGGTCGCATGCATCGCGTTTTTGTACCTAAATAAATAAACACATAAATACACCTTGCAGGACTGTAATCGTCGGAGACTTCTCTTATGAAACTCGCTCGTAATAAGTGCATATTTCACCTTCTGAAATTGCAGTCGTGCGTTTTCGTAAATAGTTTAACAGTGCATTCTAATCTATGATTCGGATTTTTATTTTCCGCCCAAGGTAATAGCAATTGAAAAGCAATTTTCAAGCAAGATTCCTTTTAAATAACAGAAATGTTCAGAAATAATATCTTTTTGCTATAATCACAATAATAAAAGCTCCTGCAAATCGTGCACAATAAGCAACTAGGTCATTGTTATGATGACGATTATTTTATGGAATACCAGGAGGAAAATGTCCATTTTTTGTAATAAAATAACTTAGAATTTTGGTTACCTAATTCAAAGTGCTTGTTTCTTACTCAATCAATTAAAATATAGTGATTTATATGCGTTTTATGCAAACACAGAGGCGTCATTAAATAAAAATTTAATCCCTACGGAAAGTCCCCAAATTGCACAATCGTCCTTCGTCATGTAAAATCCTGATGACTGATTTAACATTGCGTATAAAATTTCGGATTTCACATTCTTAAATTTCAGGTGTACTCAAAACTTATGGCCAAATATCTTTCAGTGGCAAATCCAACAATCAATCAATTGATTGGTGAAAATTTTCTCAATCTTTCAAGAATGCAATTTCCGAAGAACTTCTTCGTGAAAAATCTAAGTGGTCGTTTAACAAATTTTATGTGAACTTAATTTTGTTGCATGTGAGCAGGGAATTCGGCATTTGAAAGTTGTTGGTGAAAGATATTCCCTTTCGAGGAGCTTTTAAGGACCTTTTGCCAAAACAGTTACGCAATGCCGGATGAATCTGGACTTTTGAGGAAAGAACTGTCAAAAATAACGTTGACACGTAGCTTGGATGTATTCCGAACATACTTAGGTTAGTAATCCGAGCAATGCCGTAATTGGGATCGTTCGGCGATGGAAAATGGCTACCATTACCTGAATGATTAAAAGAGACGCTCTCATTTCCATTTTGAACAAGAAATTTCATATTAGCCTAACTCGAAGGTAACCTTGTGTAATCTAAAATTGCCTCACGTCGAGATCAGCTAGAAAGTTTGCCCAAATTTTTTCTTTGCCGTCCATTCGTAACACAAACCCTCTTCATTGAAAAGGAAGACAGACTATCATGCAAACAAGTGAATTTTTCTACCATTTCTATGTAAAGATGGTCGAGTAGTTCGTTTCTGTTTGCGACTCTAAAAACTGATAATTTAACTTTTCTGTCACTTGTTTCCTCTTTGAACTTCAACATTCTATTTTTAACAGAGTCCTCTTGTAAGTGAGTCACTGACCGACACTTCTTTTTCATCGTTAGAGGAGAGAATCTATTATGTCCGAACATGCTTAGGTCAGTAATCTGATCAATCTCGTAATCGCGATCATTCGGCGATGGAAAATGCCATGGTTACCATACCCGAATGAAAATGCAAAGATTAAAGAAGAAGCTCTCATTCCCATTTTGAACAAGAAAATAACAAAGCCCTTCAATTGTTGATAGTTTCATATTAGCCTAGCTTGATGGCAATCTTGTGTAATCTACAATTGCCTCATGTCGAGATCAGCTATAAAGTTTGCCCAAATTTTTTCTTTGCCGTCCATTCGTAACTCAAACCCTTTTTTCCATTGCAAAGGAAGACAGACTATTATGCAAACAAGTGAATTTTGCTACCATTTCTATGTAAAGATGGTCGAGTGGTTCCTTTCTGTTAACCACTAAACTAACTTCTCTGTGCTTCTCACCAGATACACACTTGTTTCCTCTTTGATTTTCAACATTCTATTTTTAACAACACTTCTCTTTTATCGTTAGGAGAGAAAATCTATTATGCCCGACTTGTTTAATCTCTTCAAGGAAAGGAATTTTCATATGTAATTCGTCCAACCCAAGCTGAAATTTCCCATCCTATTGACAAGTTATATTCCATGCTTAACCAGCCAGGCTCTCCATGAACCATGCATAGTGGTCGTGAAGCATCCCTTAATGGAAATAGTTTATGTTTGGCGCAGTTATATAGAGAATAAAACGTTTGTCTTCATTTCATCAATTTGTTTTTTATTTAACATAAATTCTTGTTCAAGTTTTGTAATGTTTCCTAAACAAAAAATTTTCGCCATCGAATTTATTTCGGCAATGCTGATAAAGCAAATGGAAAAGGACAGACTTTGGATTCCGTAGAGACATATGCTTTTAATTCCCTTACCTCCGTTTGTCAAAAACGTATTTGAACATTTTTTACGTTCATCTAAATACATAAATAAAGCGATGTCGAATATCGAAAGCATTTGCAATAAAGAAATCATTCTTAATGGTCCGCTTTGGTTCCAATGGTGTTTCTACATTCACATCCAATGGTCTGTCCATTGGGAATATTATTTTGTCTCTAACCTTGCTCATCCATCTCACGAAATGTTCCTAATTTTGAATCGGTCTAAGTCTACTAACAATTAGCTCTATCGCCATCAAATTTTTTTCGGCAATCCTGATAAAGCAAATGTAAAAAGGACAGACATTGGATTGCGTAGTGACATGTGTTTTTAATTCCATTACCTCCGTTTATCAAAAATGTATTACGTTCATCTAAATACATAAATAGAGCGAGATTGAGTGTTGAAAGAGTTGCAACAAAGATATCATTCTTAACGATCCACTTTGGTTTCAATGGTCTTTCTACATTCACATCCAATGGCATATCCATTGGGAAAATATGCGAACTAAATTACCTATACCATGCCCCACAATCTTCTCAACCTCACTTTGAACGTTTGACAGTTGTGTACAGTCCCAGCCAATTTCTTTGAGTTCGAATTTGATTTATAGATATTTCCTGCGATATTCTCTTTGCGTTTTATTCCTTTTTATTACTTTTGAGTATTTCAACGGTTTTTTCAAAACTAAGGTTTGGTGAATTTGATTTTAAAGGTAAACAGTTTTATATTATTTATCAAATATTTTATCTAGTATCTTCGTTATGGCGAAACGGAAATCTTCTAAAGATAACGAATTGACCATTTTGGAGACCATCATTGAATTCTGTGAGACCGAAAAGCAAACAGGGTGTTACGCCTTTCCTGTAGAGCAGGTCATAAAAAGAGTTGCTGCCATGACGGGCAAATCTGAACGAACGATCGAGAGAATTAAAAGTGGACTGTTCAAGTCTGTTGAACCTCAACCTTCATCTTCTGCTTGTACGGAGCCAGAAAAGGAAAAGAAATCCCGCAAAATAGTATTGGATGATGCAAACAAGTTTGTTACCCCTTTACTGTTTAATGTATCTAATATTTATATTTATGTTAATTTTAGGTGTCTTCTACGAAACAAGATTACCAACTTTAAGTACTTTACATGCAGCGATGAAAAATGAAACTGAATTTCAAGGTAGCAAAGAGATGTTACGCAAAATCATTCTTGATTTGGGCTATAAATATAAAAAGTGTCAATCAATATTCTTTTGTCTCTTCCCTTGCTCATCCATCTCATAAAATGTTCCTAATTTTGGATCGGTCTAAGTCTACTGATAATTAGCTCTATCTGGAAATTTTGGAAAGCTTTTAAACTCAGCGTAACATAACTCCGTTCATCAAAAATTTATTTAGACACTACTTACGGTCATCTAAATACGCAAATAGGGAGAAATCGAGTATTGAAAGAGTTTGCAATAAAGGCACACTTCTTAAAGGTCTACTTTGGTTCCAATGGTCATTCTAAATTCATTCAATCAGTTCAATGGCTTATCCATTGAGGATATTTTTTTGTCTTTTGCCCAGCTTACTCACCTCATGAAAGTTTCATAATTTTGGATCGGTCTAAGTCTACAGACATTTACCTCTATCGGGAAATTTTGGAAAGCTTTTAAACCCAGAGTAACAGAACTCCGTTTATCAAAAATTTATTCAGACACTACTTACGTTCATCTAAATACGTAAATAGAGAGAGATCGAGTATTGAAAGAGTTTGCAATAGAGGCACTCTCCTTAAAGGTCTATCTTGGTTCCAATGGTCTTTCTAAATTCATATCGAATGGCGATATTTTTTGTCTTTCGCCCAGCTTACCAATGTCATGAAGGTTTCCTAATTTTAGAACGGTCTAAGCCTAGAGATAAGCAGTTCTATCAGCTTTTAAATCGAAAGTAACATTTGGAGTCCTAGGGGGGAATCAGTTTTCTTATAAGTTCGCCCATACGATTTTTTTAAAACCTCATATACCAGGAGTACATAAATCATAAACTCAAGTCCTCAAATCTCACAATCAGACGATAAGTAAATATAATCCGTTTTTAATGTATGCGTTAGGTATTAATTAAATTAATAGACCAAGATCAGTGTGGTTTTATTGAAGTGTACAGAAGACAGATATCGATCTGGATAAAAGAGAATTCTATGATAACTTTATTAGTAATTCCTCCAACAAAAGTAAGGTAGTTTGGCAGTTAATAAAAAATAATATTTCTGTTCATGATCTTCCTGATTATATCATTGATGACAATAATTGCAATAATAATAACGTTCAAGATATCAGTAATGCTTTCTGCCGCTACTTTGTAAATTCTATTAATGAGTTAGTTTGTCAATCTTTATACCCTATCAGTGAAGCAGAAAGCCTTAATATAATTATATCTGTTTCCAATAAAAAGTCTGCGTGTGTTGATGAAATCCCATGCGTAATCTTTAATTATGTTGCCGAATTTATACTTGTTCCATTATGCAAATTAATTAATCTTTTAGTGAAGGTAAGGTTCTTAAAACTGCTAAGGTAGTTCCTGAATTTAAGAAAGGTATTAAAACGGATATAAGAAACTATAGACCCATTCCTGTTCTTTCTGTTTTTCTAAAGTATTTGAAAAAGCAATGCCAGCCAAATTAATAAATTTTTTTGATAATAATAGAATAATTAATAAAAACCAATTCGGTTTTAGAAACCAACTAATGATGCCTTATGCTTGGCTTGTAATACTATCTTGCGGAACATTGAACATAGAGAAAAAGTAGCAGAAATCTATTTTGATTTAACAAAAGCCTTTGATACTGTGCGTCATAATACGCTCCTCTACAAATTGCATCAATATGGAATGCGTGGTCCTGCTCTAGATTGGATTAATAGCTTTCTAAGTAACCGTTTGCAGTCTGCTACCTTGTTAGGCGCGGTATCTGAGACTGTTGAAATTAATCAGGAGGTTCCGCAAGGTAACATTCTTAGACCCTTCCTTTTTATCACATACATTAATGACTTAAACAAATTCAGTGATGTAGGTGACACCATACATTATACGGATGACACGTCTTCTCCTTTCTTTATTACAGAACTGATGAACAATTATTACAAAAACTAAACACATATGATTGACTGGTTTCGATGCAACAATTTATCTTTACACGTTAATTGATTCCACATTAACTGAGTTCTTTTAATTATAAACTGAAATATTTGGATATTGATATACGGGTTGATGATAAAGTAAAATTCTTAAGACTGACCTTCGACTCTGATCTTACATGGAACAATTGCATGGTCGGTCGAAGGCTTTAAAACTCTGCATGTTTCTTGTTATGAAAGTTGAAAGACAGTGTATCTCTGGAGATTCTCAAAATGTTTTATTTCGGGTAGGTACAGTCGAAATTAAACTATGGCATTCTCTGCTGGGGAAACTCCTCTTCGCCTAGTTCCCTCTTCATAATTAAAAAGCGCATAATAAGAGCTATTGTAAAAGTTAGTATACTAACAAGTTGTAAAGACCTTTCTAAACAATTAAAAATTGTAACTTTACCCTCTCTCTTTATTTTCAATTTGTTTCCTTTACGCTAGGAAGAATGATAATGATCGTTTATTAACCAAGGAATCCAAAATTAGAAATTATAATACTCGTTCACTTGTATTACAGTGAGGCAGTTGGCTTCAGCGGAGATTTTCAAAAAATCAAGTTAAGTGTTACTTATTAAGTTTTATCTGCTAAATTATATTGGCAATTGCTAACATCTGTATATACTGATTTTATGGCAGTAAACGATAACATAACATAACATGACAACATTGTTTAGTTGCACATCTATCCAGAAATTTGTTAGCAAAAAATTAACCGGGGTTTCTAAATTAAAGATTTTTGAATTCTTATCTTTGTAATACAATTAATTACAAATAATAAAGCTTATAAAATTTTCTGCTGTCTTAACAAAGCAGTATTTTGACATTGTTCGGGATGTTGCTTTTGACAGGCAGTATAAAAAGTTTTTTTTTTAATGACGGTTTTGCATGACAATGATTGTTTTCTTTAGTTTTACCCACAACCTATACATTAATAAATGGCATTGCTATTAAGAAAACTAATTTTGATTAGTCAATTAGTTTCCGGTTTGTCGTAACCCAATTTTTGTAAACTGAAGCAACATTGTAATTTTTCTTAATGCAAAAAAAAAATTGATATCAAACATCACGTTATCGAGTGGAAAAAAATCTCGAAAACCGATGAAGGTCACGAGTCGCCCCTTTCGGGAATCCGCGGAGCTGCGGTCAAAAAACTCCCAACTCATACGTGCAAGATTACACGACCACGTGCAGATCGCATGAAAACTGATAAAAGCACACCAAACGAAATGCAACAACTTTGGGAATTTTCCTGATCGATAGCGTTGCCGTTTGTGCTGGCGTTGTCGTGTTTGATTTGATTATGTAAGAAAATTGGAAACGAATTTGCGCAGTTGCTGCGCGCTTTGATTGACGAAGTCAAAACAAAATTACCGTCCTTGACCTTCGGAGTTATTAGATCAATGTAATATACGATGTTAATTATAGTTTTCTATCGGTTTAAAATTGAAAAAGGAAAGAAAATCTGTCCGTTTTGCAACAAATTAAATTTTTAATTAAACCATGAATAAAAGATGTTAAATTATAAGATATATAAGGTAGGATTTATTAAAATTAATGATCTTTGAACCTTTTCGATTTAGAATTATTCGGAGGGAGGGAAAACTGGTATATGTCCAATTTTCCATTCAGCAAAATCCTGTTTTCCCAAGTCAAAAAATAATGTTACCAACCAGTGAAATGAACGCATAATTAACCGGTTTTCTCCTAAACAAAAGTGAAATGCTTTCTCCTCTCGACACGTACCGAAGATACCGAGCGTAAAATCAACTTGTACGCAAGTAAACAGGAAAAGGCCAACTATTGTGGTGATAATTCAACAAAACCCCAGTACAAAACTTGAACATCGCATTGTTCTGAATAGCTCTCAGGTCACAAGTACATATTCAAGGTTATAGGGCATTACAGGGTCTCAAGGTCTGTTTATCCACACGTGTAGACAATCACAGACGAAATCTAATAACAGCTGACCTAAGTGGAGACGTACAGATAACAATCGCGTAAAATATATGCGCATATTTTTGAATAACATAACGGAAGCCAATTAGATTTCGTTTACCAGTAAACTTCAATCATTTACGTAAATAACAAGTAAAATTCTATTAGTTCTGACCTTGGGAGCAATTTACTGGATATTTTAAATTGTAGTATGTATGTATGTGTGTGAGGAAAAGTTGCTTTTGGCATTGACGCGGTTTTGTAACTCACTGGAAGCAAAAATTGACATGTGCCCCCGGTGACTCAACTATATCCTCATTAATAGTACGTGCCTGACGCACTAAGGAACTATTAAAAGAAACTTCAATTAACTTATATTGGAAGTACTTTAATATTCTGAGAAGACTTACTCATCTTCTTCAAACCTTTTAATCCCCCTTTTGCTAGAATGTATTCAGTTATTTCTGGATCTGATTGAATGGAGTTAAAAACTTATATACAGGGTGATTCTTGAATAGATACCGACACAAACATACTGACGAAAGAAGAGAACGTAAGACGAGAACCAAAAGTTCAGAGTCGTTGAGTCGTAAAACCTTATTCACTATAGTATTTAAATTAAAATTAAAGAAAAATACTACTAATCTTCAAAAAATATCCTTGGTTAGGTCCTTTCTGCTCACCCATATTCTGATTGTCAATTTTAAGTAGACGTTAAGAACTTGGACTTAATAATTCACATTCGTTCATGTAAGGATTTGTAACTTAATAAATAAAATACAAGCAATTCGTGATTGTTTCAAAGCCACAAAAATAAATTATGGTTTCTTATCAAAAATATGAATACAAACGTATTTAGGCTTCCTATCAGACGTACTCTATTCAGCTCACGTAGACGTCAATAAGCATTCGTTCATGAAACTTATTTAAGGCCTGTTGGGGATTTAAATCCGAATCCCTGACCTCTGACATTAACTCTGGTCGAATATTCTACGGTTTTACTGTAAAGCGTCCGCCAGAGTACGTGGATGTGCCCCTGCATATTTGTCACCACCCTAGGAAAAGTGTTGGACTCTAAAAGGTTACAGAATTTCCACATTTTTAGGGTCAGTTTAAGAGGATCAGGAACGCCGTGTGATAGCTAAAGAATGGTGGGAATGCCTAAAACCAAAAGGCTTCCTCCCTTCATCTTTCTTTTATGTATACATATCTAGTCCAGGGATAAGTCCAACCAACTCATTTTCATTAATTGAAGCAGTCTTATGCCGTGCTCTAATTATATTATAACTGCAGAGAATATCAGTTCCTAATTTTAAAAACTCTTGTTTATGGTGTTCTACACACCATACTGGTAGGAATTTCAAATTACAGTTTACCAATTCATGTTACACTGTATAATATTTTCGTGACTTTTCAATTTCAATGTTTCATTGTAGGAAATTGTTTTACTTATTAATATTTGATTTAATCCTTGTAGTTAAATATTATTTTTGATCATTCATTCATCAATGGCGACGATTTGTTCTTTATTAAGGGCCCCACAGATTTCGTTCATTTCTATCCGTTCAAATCGCTTCGATTAAAACCAACATTTCGAATCGTCGAACTGTTTTGGCCACGGACATCGTTCCTTTCCATTCGTTCGAATCGTCGAACCACAGACCACTAACTATTTAGCAGTTACCATGAACAGAAAATAGTTTGTTAGCAGAGGCGGCGGCGGTTACTGTTTCAAATAAAAGAAATTAAAAAAAAACGCAAAAAATTGGCTACTAAAACGTAAAACGTATTCCCACATTAATTGCCACGTAAGGAATCTATCTTATTTTTTACTGTTTTTATTGCAATCTATTCCTTTAATTTTTTTTGACTTGACACTTGATTTTTTTGTTTCTATCTTTATATTCTGAAGATTTTATGCGCCATAGACAAGGAAATTGCCTACATATTTCAATAAATTCAATGGGAATCGAATATGACGATTTTTTTGGCAATTATCATTCGTATCTTGTTCCAAAGAAACTCCTGCAGAATTGTTCTTACGACGCAAAATTCGAACAACACTCGCATTTCATGCTTTTTCTGATGAAGAAGGTAAGGTCATACTTGACGAGAAAATGGAGCAGCAGTTTAATAGACATTATGGAGCTCTTAATATTAAAGATAACCCATAAGTACATTAACCAAATAAGACTTCATACCTGCAATTCATCTATTGTCTGTCTCAAAATTAAAAAAAAAAAAAAACAACACCACCTGTTGAATTAAATATGTTGTCAAAAAATTAGATTCTCAAATATTATTACCAAATCTAATGTTCTTCAAAACTGTAAATTGTACCAATGATCGATGTATAAAACGCGATTGCCTGATATGAACTAAAATATAGAATAATTTAAAAATGATGAAAAACATGAGAAAACATGCGAGTCACAACAGGACATATCCGAATAACTTTTTCACTTTAACTTCGTTTGCCCATTGCGACATTTCAAGTCAATAAATGAAAGTAGTTTCAAACAAATGTCAATTTGGAAGTGTCAATAAATTTTGCTTTGTTGTCAATCAATCAATACAACAGACAAAAAGTGGTAAAGGTCCGCAAAATAGTTATACAGGTTGTTTCCAAAATAAGTGCAGACATTTTAACCACAGTACTCTGACAAGCATGAAAAATTATTTGAAAAAAATTCGTATAACAAAAAGAAAATTCCTTTATCCGTCCCTTATTCGGCGCTCATGAAATAATAAAAAAACTTACGGAACTTCGCTGATCGTAGGCAGTAAACATCGAAGGAATGACAAATACGCAAAGCACACTCACCAAATATCATTCGCATTCAAACAAACGTTCACTATCGACATTTAGAAATGTTTATAACAATTGTTCGAAGTGGCGTCCATCATTAGCGACGCACAAGCGAGCTCAGCGAAGAAACGATTCTTGTTTTCGTACTAGCATGTCAGGATTAGCGCGAATACTGTCGGTGGCGTTATGAATACTCACTGTCAACTCATTTAATGAGTTTATAGGGGCGGCATACACTATTTGCTTCAGGTGACCCCACGAAAAGAAATTATATGGATTTAGATCAGGAGATCGGGCAGGCCACCACATGGGTCCGTTTCAACCAATCCATTTTCCTGGAAAATCTGCATTAAGCCAGGTTTTAACAGGAACAATATTGTGTGGTGGAGGCCATCATGCATAAACCATGTGTTTCGTAACATGCATTCAAAAAACGGTGTTCCGCAAAAAAGGTAAGTAGGCAGCACCTGTCAAACGAGGTGGTAATGTAAAAGGCTCTACAAGTTGATCACCCAAAATTCCTACCCACACATTGACGCTGAAACACTGCTGTGAAAGAGTTTCACGTACAGCATGAGTGCGAATTAAAAATGCCGTAATGAGTAGAAGTGGTCTCATCTGTGGTCATCAGATTTTGAAAAAAATATGGATGTTCTGCATGTTGTTCCAGTAACCCCTCGCAAAAGGTACGCCGACGTTCGGAATCTCCCAGGTGTAATTTTTGTACGCGTTGAACATGATAGGGTTGCAAACCCTGTTCATGTAACGTCCTCCAGACAATGTTAGCTGAAACATCCATTCCGGCTACCAAGTGACGTACTTATTCCCGGATTTTCCGGAGCAACGTCCAAAATTTCTGGTTCCAGTTCCAGAGTAGCTACGTCCTCGGTTTACACCTTGCGGTCGAAACGTTCCGTAATCGCGTAAATGCTGCACATTAGCTGTAAATGTTCTTGCAATAGGAAGTTCCTCGGTTCGGAAATTTGTTTGCATAAAGCCGCCGTGCTTTTTCAGTATTTCCTCGAGCTTCACGTAGATAAGTAGCATATCTATTCTCTCGCCGTTCGTGAATTGCGGCATTTTAGCTTTAACTCGTTCAACCACTTTTCACAAACTAAACTGTTGATCCCAAAGGATACGGAGCAACAAATTGTGTATCATAATCATAAAAAATGAAGCAAATTCTTTCAGCTGTGATACGATTTATTGCGGCGTGAAGGAAAAAATGCTTCTATTGACCTCCCGACTTCGGCAAAGGTCACTGCTCGATTGCACTTGTTTTTTTCATCGCAATAAAAATTCCTTTTCTTGACCTACCTCAAAGACATAGACGTACGATTAATTCTTGCCCGATTTTCAACTACGATTTTCTCGAAATGTGTAAAATTTTTGTTGAGGACATGTAAGTTCAATCGTTCCCATTTATGGTGATGTATTTCAGGTTTAAATTTCTGCACTTATTTTGGAAACACGCTGTATATAGGGTTAATTATAACCATAACCTTCTTTATCTCTATTAAATCCCATAACCAAGAGGAAGTAATACAGCCGGTACACATGTGAGTGTAGTATTATAGTAAGAGCCAGTTTTTCAATACTGGTTTAAACTAAGTTCAGCGTTTAAAGAAAGTTTAGGGTTTTTCAATTAAATTCAAATTCCTTTGAGAGAATTCAATTAAACTCAAATTCCTTGGAGAGAAATATGAGATCAAAAGATGAACTGCGTTCACTTGAACCCGAGTTCAAATTAATATTAAAAAACCACCCCTTACACACTGAAAATTTTTAAACTATATTTATATCTGTTAATCTACGCGAGTTATAGTCATCCAATACATCCAAGAACAAAAAAAGAAACGTTGCATTAGAGTAGGCTTTTAAGATATTCGATCATAGAGACTCCATGCCAATTATACAGTATGTATAGTTAAAGTTGAAGACGGTCACAAACAAACAAATAGTCTATATAGTTAGTATATAAAAATTGCTATAAGGAAGAAGAAACGACAAACATTCTTATCTCTATTTCATGGGAAAACTATGAAAATAATATATAGTTTCCTTAATTTCGATGAATGTGCAGCCTTCTTCTAAGGAATTTCTCTTACAAGCACGCATAATTCAAAAACATCGGTATATACAAGCAACTTATTTCCTCGGTGCACAAGAAATGCAAATTCTGAGATAAATCCAAAATATTTCCTTAATATTTGCATTGAGATTAGAGTATCACAATTTTTTACAAATATCAGGTTACGAGGAAATTAAAAAAATAATTAGTACTGTTGTTTATTAACAAACTTTAAAGTAGCTGCTAATTTATTTCAGTGAGCTCCATTCAGGCGGGCCTCATTTCTAAATCCGTTCATTTTGAAGAAGTTTCCTTTATTTTTAGTGAAAATAGCTAACAATAGTCTCGTGTCATACCTCTACGTATTTCAGTATAAAATGTTTCTCGCAAGTCGTGACAAATGAAGACATTAACTCAAGTCTTCCCGTTAATATTAGAAAGTATTTTGTTGATACTGTTTGAGAAAAAGCAACGTTTTTCTGCTTAATGTCAGTAATCGAATTTGTTTAAAAAAGCATACAGTAGAAAGAAGTTACACTTCACTTACCTTCTAATTTCTTTTCTGTAGATAGTCGATCAAGAAAACGTTTTCATGATCAATGCCTTTTCATACTTATACAAGGCACATAATCACAAGTATGTCCTCCTCCTCCTCCTCTATTGAAATAAGTTTCAGGCTGATGTTTCATAGTCAGTGTGAAGGTCCAGCATTATGTACAAAGGGGATGCAGCAAAACTTATGATAAATCGATCCACTTAAGTCAGGTTCATATCTTATGACTGTGTGATATTCATACTTCTTATTATTCTCGTATAGTTCAAATTGGAAAAGAATATATCCTTTTTTTTTCAGTGAAATTTTTTAAATGAACAAGAGGGAAAAGGTATATAAAAAATAGTCAACTGTAATATCACCAGACATGGTTTATTCTGACATCCTCAACAAGCTCTCTCAATTTACAAAAACAAAATATTACATTTACAATATTTTTGGAGGTAAATGTACAGCCGACTGGTATTAATGTACAGTTTTCTTATCGCCAGTTCGGTCGTACATTGCTCGCTTGTAACAGACCAAGAGATGTAATTTTTTCCTACGGCCACCGCGAAATGAGCCGTTAGAGGGCAGAAACAACAAACACGCCTTGACAAAGAGAGCGAGTAAGGAAACAAGAATAGAGGGTAGCAGTCCCAGCATGATCGTTAGACCACTTAGTACGATAAAATGCGACGGCAGCCCCCTTCAGTCTCAAAATTCCTTCCTCAACTCGCTACCTAAATGACAAAATGGTGGTGATACAACACGCAATAATGACGATGAAAATGATAACCGAGAGTCTCTTTACAAACTGAGATACGTAACACAATTTTATACACAAAAGTTCTACAAAGAAATTTATCACATATATTAATAATAATCTATAACATAGGATTGGTGCTGATGCCAAGTTTTGTTTTTTTTTTATCTCAATCATAAATATTCATTTACAATATATAGCCATTAAATTAGTGATTGTTCTTATCCTTAACTAAAAAAGGTATCGCGTTGACACGGGGGGGTTGGTCCGCTATTTACAATCCGTGCCATCGCTGGTAATGGCGGAAGTAATTTTACAAGGGCTAAGTATGATTACTGCTAGACATAACATGGGAAGGGCTCACACATCAACATACATAAGAATATACAATAATAAATTATTTGGTTTATAATACGTTTTAAAGTGGCACCACCAAGTTCGTTCGGGGCGGCTTTCAGTCTAGCCCGTGATCACTCCACTTTGTACTATTTTTTTTTTTTTAATTTACACTTCCAAAGTCACCACTTTTAACGGTCTTGGAGAAGGACTCGGAGATTTCTTAGACAGATTTAGTGGCTGCTGCGAATCCGCAATATCCAACTGTAGTTCCATCATTTTGGGTGTTGTTGTCAGAAGGGTGGATGTGGGGGATACTGGGGATCGAGCTTGTGGAGGTGCAGGTGACGTTGAATGCGGAGACTGCGGATGAATGTACACGCGGGAATAATCAGATTGGGGAGGAGGTGTTACTGTTGTACTTAGGATATGAGGTTGTCTGGCTGTGGTGGTGATAACGCTTGTTGCCCACGCAGGTTGTAGTAAAGATCCGCTACTTTTGTAGGGGCACGCCGTTGGGGCAGCAGAAACATGCGGTGAAGTCGCGGTCTCACCACGCATTATAAAATTATGGATGATATCCGTGCGTTTCATTTGTTCTGCCGTCATACGGGGCCCTTCCATCAGGCTCTTCGCCAGGGTGGAGTGAGTACTGGAGAGTGACGATTGAGATGCAGCCGTCAAATGAGAATGCAATTGCGACGGTTGAGTGACCACAATTACAGGTTCTGCTTCTGCGGAATCTTTATTTCGAAGGGCCCGGAATTTCTTGTGCGGCTTATAAGCCTCGTCCATTAACGAATTCGTGTCATATAAAGGTGGCGCCTGTAATACGCGCTTCAAAACTGGCATGTCTTCTACAATATGGTGGTCCTCAACTGAGGATCTCGGACTCGAGCACAGAGACGTGGGAGCGCTCGGTTTGTCGAGTTTTTCTGTGCCAGATTCGATCCCAGAGTCGCTCGGAGAATCCAACTTTCTAAATCGGGGATGTTGAGGCTTCGAGACTGGGGTAATAGTAAGTCCGTTGTGGATCAAATGTGACGTAGCTGCCAATTCATCATCACCAGATGAAGTTGAACCAGAATTTGCTCGATGTCTGTGTGGGCAAACGCCTCCCGATAAGGTTGCAGCCAAAAGCGGAGCGTTGTTAACGTTTGTGCTGACGTGGTGTGGTTGGTGGTGGTGATAATCGTTAATGGTCACCATTTCACCGGAACACATCGATTCCGTGCTCGACACCGATCCCAACGGACTCTTCGCCTCATCCATGGTAACGTCAGAAGAAGATGACCATGATGACGCGGCCGGACTCTTGCTACTACTCTCTTCTTCTAAGGGGGAACCCCACATTTGCTGCTGCTGTTGCATCATTTGTTGCTGCTCCGTCATCTTGAAAGCGAGAAGTTTCTCAGAATGTAAAGTATTGAGAGTTCGGAGATCTGGAACTTTCTTCATCAATTCGTGAAGAATATCCGGTTGGCCGGGATGATTTTGGGTGACCACAAGTTGAAGAGCCGCTTTTAACTTATTATGCATTTTCTCGATGAGCTCCGTATTGCGTAATCCTGGCCTGTCGGCAGCTATGACCACCACCGAACAGAACAAGCCGATCTCGGCATCGGACAGGCGAAGGGAGTTCATCCTTTCCGCGAAATCGAACATCGAGTCCATCAAGAATCTGGCGTTAGAACTGTTGTGTATGGAATCACGTTTTAACACTTGTCCATTCAAACAAATCATGCTCGCCGTTTGTGAATCGAACATGCACGCGAGGCGGACGAGAAGCACCTCGAACACTCCGGCTTTCAGAAGAGTGACTTGATCATCCTGAGCCAACAAGGAGAAACCGGGAATGCGTTTTGCGAATTCCACGACGCCGCGGATAGCAGGAGAGAATCTTTTAGAGAAATCTTGCAGCAATTCTTGCTGTCCCGTCAGAGGCTGCGGGTTGGGATTTAACGGACACGCCTGAAAAAGACAGGAAAAAAGATTTATTACGCGAGTTTAGTCACGAAATATTATGTGTACAATAACGTCATTAATATTTGCTCAAGCCTGGAACGTCATAGTATACATATAGCAAATGCTCGTGAGAGCTAAAATCAGATTCAGGTGACCTTTACTCGGTCGAGTTACAAGGCTGAAGCAATATGCGATCAATACGCGAGTCCCGTAAAGTTATCGCCGGCCGTTTTAACTTCAAGGTCTTCGCCCCGCGATTCGGTTTGTATATATTTCAGCAGAAGCAATTTCAACGTCGCAATTCCCTGACGCACTAGGATTTGCAATTCGTTACATTAACCTTGGAAGCGAAACCCGATAAGCAAACGAAGCGAGAGAGAAGATCTCCTGCGGAACCTTGAATGTTTCCGCTTGTCCCCTGTCTGCAAGGTCGCCCGGTCTGGCAATGCGTGCCTTTGTTCGGGGTTCGTTCAATTCTGTCCCATTTCCTTCCGCTTGATGATTTCCTAACCATAACCGATTTTTAAAGGTATTACCCGGGGGAGGAAATTTTTTGCATCGCGTTCGTTAAAAATTAATAATGTAAAGTCTTACCAAAGTGGGTGGACATGCGGTGTATTGCGGTTGTTCTCGAGCCCTTATCAGCATAGGTTCCACTTTATCCCTGGTGAAGTCGCAAGTATCGATGTGTGCTTGAATGACTGTGGCCAATAGCCTTTGTTCGTCTTCTAGTTCAGCCGCAACAGCCTTTTCTAAAGAACGCGAATTTGAGCTCTGTTGCATAGCCGCCAAAATACGAGCTTTCTCTCTCTTTGGTACACGACCAAATCTTACAGCTGCAAAAAAAAAATGAAAAAAATTTCCTCAATAAGTTGGCCACAACGTATTTCGTAACAAAAACAAACACAACGCACACGCACACAGACTAGTTGGTGGTAATGAGGACGCACGGACCCTTGAGGATAACAACCGACCAGGTGTTTGGCGCGTGCCGTGCTACAGCTGCTTTGCATCTGTCGACCGTTACCCCTTAATAATAAAATCGAAATAGTACCGCCGGAGAAAGTATCAAAAAAATTAATGGAATATCATCTACGGATAATCTAGTGAGTGCGCGGGAGAAATTCAACTTGCTTTCACGAGGATGAAAGTGTTCTAGGTCAGTCGCGACGGAAGAAAGTGTTAAAAGGCGGGAACACGGAAATACAAGAAATACGGAAATACACAATCACTTTGGTCGGACTTCATTCAAGCAAAACTCCACCGGACACCTACGTGCGTTATGGTATTTGACGTTCCCGTTGAGGATCCCCTTAAGGATTGGTAACTCTTCACACATTTTGCAGTGAGCACTTTCACCTATCACATGTGAACGAAGGATCGGGCTGCGAAGCGTACGACCTGGCATTCCCGACTACAGTATATAGTATCGCGACAGTTCGCCGAGCGGTGAGCTTGACTCCCCTCTTGGAAGTCCCCACTAGGTTTCCCCTCCAACACCCTTGAACTTGAAACGAGCGCTGACGCTCGCGCTGCCAGGGTGGCCGCTACGCCGCCTCGCGCGAAGGTTGTTCCAACCCCTCTCTCCGCGATCTTTTCTCTGTACACTATCTCAAGGTCCGCCGATTATGATTGATTCCTATTACATACCACTGACGCACACACGTTGTGCGCTATGCTAAATGTCATATCAACAAACTTACAATGCTTACATTTACCGCTAAAGGTCGAGCATACGATCCTGTAGAGTGGGTTGCCTGCGCCGTCAGGCGTACCTATCCGGTACTACGTCTTCTCCCCTTTTTTTTTTTTTAATAAAACGTCCTATCGATTGGGTATTTCTTCTATTTTGAAACCGCGTGGGCTGTTGACCTGAACATGCGTGTCCGGGCCAGAGTTCGTAGCGCAAGCGCCTCGTTTCATTTCGTACAGCGCCGCAACGCTAGGCGTCACTACCCACATATACTCAACTCAACTCTTGTGATTAGTAACTTTTCTTATGCAACAAGATAATTAAATAATATGATGATAAGTTTTCTGAAATCTGTGAAATGTTCAGAAAATGAAAATGAAAATTAGTTTCCCTTTTATATATTTCTTCTAGACCAGGTTTTTCAATCACAAGTAACTTTAACTTTATTCCCATGGTAACAATTAAGGCAATAAAATAAACCTTGTGATTGAAAAACCGGGCTTTGGAAGCAAAGTACAAAATTCGTTGTTAAAAGTCTGCCAAAATTATGTATATTTTAGAAAGTCATAGAAACAATGACACTTTATAAGTATCATTTTGAACAAAAAAATATTTTATTAGCTTTGTTTGTAGAGCAATTTTGGACTAGTTCGGAACATCAAATCTATGGAAGTTGTACATTTGAAAGCGTTGTTACTTCACTGGGCTTTTGATTTTAACAGTTCCGGACTAATCCGGAACTGCTCCGGGAACAAACTTATTGAACAAACAAATTGGATCTTAATTAAAGTAGGAAGGATGCATAGACGTTTTACAACCCTTTGTTGAATAATCTAGAGGAAGATGAGCCTAAGCACCATGAGCATAATTAAAACGCCTTTTATAATTAGTACTAATTTGGTTAAATTTTAAAAATGGTTTTCAATAAATATATGTATATCAGTGAAGTTTCAGTCTTTCCAATCCATTTTAACGATCATCACCGTCTAATTTAAGGCTTTTTTGAGCTAATTAATTTTTGTACCCCATGCAGAAGGGGTGCTTTTCACAATTCAATTTATGAAATATAAGGCACTTTGGTTTTGTTTTATAAACTCTTATTATTTTAATTATTTAGTAAAAAAAATGTGATAGAATTCAACTTAGAAAAAAATTAGATTTTTTTCAAATTACAAACACCTTTGATACTTTGTACTTTGTACTCTACATGCTAATGAATACTAATTAATTGAAGAAAGGGTTTAAATACGACTGTCATTATCTTTTTTAAATTAATTTATTTTGAAAGTTCATCGAAGGAAAAATGTTTACACCATAATCAAAAACTGTATTTCAATAATTTTCAAATTCATTTATGTTGGTATACCGGATGATGGGAAAATGGCGCGCACCTGCATCACACCATGATATTTGGTGCTTAAAATTAATCATGAAAGCGTTTTCAAAATCTGTCATTATCTTCTTTAAATTAATTTATTTTGAAAGTTCATCGAAGGAAAAATATTTACGCCATAATCCGAAACTGTATTTCAACAATTTTCTAATTCATTTATGTCGTTATACCGGATGATAGGAAAATGGCGCGCACCTACACTACACCATGATATTTGGTGCTCAAAATTAATCATGAAAGCGTTTTCCAAATCTTCCTAGCTATTTAGTAAAAACAAAAACAAAAAAAATCCCCAAAAAATTAATTTGGCAACTGCACAACGTATAAGATATTAAATTTTGAAAATGATTAATTTTAAGCACCAAATATCGAGTGTCCATTCTTCCAACACCCAGTATAAGATATACAATGATTAAATTAAAAAAAAATTAAGACCTGCACGTTTATTTTATGAGTCAACTTGGTTAAAAATCGATCATAATTAAACAAACATGGATTGAAATTATTAAACAAAAATTATATAAAAATCGAGGGGAAGATTGAAATAAAAAAATAATTAAACAAACATGGATTGAAGTTAAACAAAAAAAAATATACGGTGTGTCCCAATAACGCCAATAACAGTGGCGACCGGCGATACATATACAGAAAATCATCCAAAATTACCAAGAAAAATTAAAAGAAAATATTTTTAAGTATCAGATTCGACCACAAGGGTGCGCAATCAATAGGCTCGATAATAAAATTTAATTACACTAAGCAAATTCTCAGAATAAAGTGCGCCTTTGATAAAGAAATAATTAAAAATAATATAACTTCAATACCCTTTATCAAAAGTGAACAAACCTGGGCTCGTTTGAAGGGCAATCTTAAGCTGAACTAAAGTTTGTATTCAGTGAACCCGACTACTTTGTTCTCAATTAGTTAGAGGGTGCTGTTTGCAATGGTAATAATTTTTCCGTTTTCTTAAAAAAAATTAAATGGAAAAGTATTTCTTTTACTATGGTTACAAAGCTACCGAAGAGGAGAACATTTTGGTGAAAATCCGAAATCGATATCCTTTTTCGTCCTCGAGTCGTTACGGATTTCTTTACACATATCGTCGGTAGCCATCCTTGTTGGGACCCGCGGTTTAATTTAAAAATCGAGTGGAAGATAAAATAATTTTAAAATGATGGTCGCAAATATAATATAATTGGCGATATCCTGAAAATTGCACCGCCTGTTTTATTGGAACTTGAAAAACGGCAGAAATAGAATAGGTTCTATTATAAAATAAAAAAATGAAGAAACGTCGCGTCTACTTGGCTGAATATTCTACACATAAAGTTCATATAAAAATCAAATGTTTTAAGACAAATGCGTACGTTTTCAAGTTGACATAAAACATGCGGTATGTATTATTTAATAACCGTCCAAAAGTGATCGGTGGTTTCGTTGAAAATAACGAGAGTCGGTGTTGTAGTAAGTAAAGATTAGAAAAACGAAATTATAAATAGAGGTTGTGAAAAGATTGCAAAAATAAATTTGAAAGCGAGGAACGAAGTCATCGACCGCTGGGTAGACAATTTCACTTAATAAAAACAGAATTGCAATTACCAGAAGAAATTTATGGTTATGAAATAAAAGAGGGGCACAATAAAACTTTCACTCGAGCCAGGAAATGGCACACGATGCACGAATACTTTCTTTTCCCCCAAGAAAACTCATCGCGGCGCCTACACGAGCCCGGCGATCGCACGCGACCCAAGAGTTTCGTAAAAGTGAGCGGGACCCCCCCGTTACGTGCACAGTAAACCGCTCGGTTCGTTGTTATCAGCGGTGCACACTTTCTACAAACCGTTGCGATTAAGCAAGTAAAAGTGATCCGAGCAGAAGAAATAATTTAGATTTCACAACTTCATCTCGGCTCGACGCGAGTGTGGAATTGTTGCGTAAAGTAGTAATGGGATGGAGTAAAAGTATACGTAGATGTAGCACAATGTTCTCGAGTTCAACAGTGGCTGACCTCAACACGCTTTAGCGCCGTCGATGCAGAATTATGCAAGAATTGCGATATGTCAGTAACGGGTTACAACTTTCGAATGTGTCGCGCGAGCTTGGCTCGGGGTTAGGGTGACCTAGTATTATGAGCGGGGTCGTTCAACTTCGTGAACTTTCTCGAAGCTCTCCGTTACATTTTGCAGGTTATTCACCTCTCCCAGATTTGCCCTATATATTTTAATCCAGATTTATTTCTTACACACACTCACACAAATCTACACACACCAAACAAATATACCCAAAACTGCAGAATTTTATTGTTTAAACATAGTAGTGATTAATAAAAAAAAATCCAGGATTCTATTAGTTTTCTATTATAACAAATACAAATTTTGACGATGAGATTTTTATTTTGGTTTTAAACTGCAGTAATGGGATTCTATTTTCCAAAAAAAAAAAAAAAATGGATTAAGATGCTTACCATCCCTGCTCATTCCAACGGCGATGCATTTTTTCAGTCTGCAGTATTGGCACCGATTTCTATTGATGCGAAGTATTGAGCATTGTTGATTTTTGGTGCATGGCCGGTACTGGATTTTCTGCTGGATACTGCGCCTGAAGAAACCCTGCGAAGAACAATCCCCATGAACACAATCGTCACTCTCACAGCCAGAGCTACTGTCGTCGGTGCTAGAGTTCCGTTTCGTTTCGACGACCAAAGACTCGGTACAATTTAACACTGCCATCATTTTTACGAAATTAAAATTAAAAAAGTTACTGATCAAAGAATTAATACAACGTAGAACATTGTTTTTATCACTGGGAAGTGATAAGACAAAGGTGTAGGTGAATAGTAATGCGTCTAATCACCGTGATATCCAAGAGAACACTGAACCCAGTGAGCGAGTTCACCAACAGTTTGCCAGATGACCTAGTTCCCGGTTGTTCACCCGCCAAAGTACGCTAGCGAGGCCAGTTCACTTGAAAGTAAAAGTTACTGCTCTCTCTCTAGTACATTTCAACTGTACACCGAGGAGAGAGACGCAAAGTGGTTTCGTCACTTGCTAAAACCCCCTAATAACGGCACGAGTCGGCGGCTTTATTGTACAATACAGGTATTTGTTTGCTTTTTTAATGCGTTACGATCATTCGAGGGTGTACGCCGATTTGCCATTGAGTTGCTAATTATTTTCGTAAATCATATTTCAGTTAAATTTGCATAGAGGCCACTGACCGTTCTAATGAACTCGGTCACTGAACTCACTATCGACCAATAACAAACGCTGGGATTTTACTACAAAATTTAGGTCAAAGAAATATTACCAGAACAATTTTTAATTTATTTCAAAATCACGTTGTTCCTTCCCAACGAAATAATGTCGTAACGAAACAACTTATTCGTTTTTTTTTCTCTTTTAATTTTTAACAAACCCAAACCGAAAGTTTAATAACCTCACGAACGTTTTACGAAATTCGAGACAAAGGAGAGAAACAAAACAACGCGCGTTTTCGCTTAGTAACGTAATTTCCCGAACGTTGATTAAAAAAGCGAGAGAAAAAAAAAATAACGTATTAACAAAAGTAGATCTGGAGCGTTAACAAATTCTGTTTCGAACTAAAAACGATGATTCAAGATTCGGTTCGTTGAACCTCTGCGAGTCGGTAGTAAACAACTATTAAATTGGCCGGTCAAAGACTTTTTACCTCACGCAAAGGTGTGATTGAATTTCTCGAATATTCTGACGTCATTTACTATCTACTTTTACGTCATAGGCGGCCTCTTTCTTTCTTGTGCTACCTCAACAACCATGCGTTACATGTTAATAACCCCCCACGGAAAATTCTCGACGAAATTCCCCTCACACGATTTTTTTTATTGCACGTACAATACTATCTTTCCCGCGATAAACTAAATAAATTCCTGCAAGCATTGTAATACTAATTAAATTAAAAATTACAATTTCTGTGCATCATAGCAGTGACTGTTGATTATTTGTATTTATATCGTACCTACTTGTTTTCTACCACTGTTTCATGCTATGAAAAATTTTTATAATGCTGATATTTAATGAAATTATTGTAATTATTGTAAATACATGTGATATGCATAATAGCATGAAATCAATGTTATTATTAATACATAGTTTGACGGTTTGACTTGGACTTTTTTGTTGTAAAAAAAAAGGAAAAATGAACATTTAAAATGTACTCTGCTTTTTTCTCATATTTAGCAATTTTAAAATACGAATTCTGCTTGTTTTAATGCGAATTTATTCGTAATAAATATGAAACATGAACTTGGAATAAAACTTTTAAATTGTTCCTCATTTTTAATTATTTTTTTCCAGTTGACAAAAAAATTGTCATATTCAAATTAATAGACTTCATTTTTCGACATTTTCATTATTTATTTTATTTTTTGGCCTTAGCTTCAACTAACAATTTTGTTATTTCCTTTTTTTTTACAAATTCTTGAGAATAAAACAAAAGAAAGCTCGACTCTTAAAAAAAAGCAAGGAGGGGTGGTCTTTAGGTCTTTTTCTCTCCGCGATTTGCAAAACCAATTTCTTTTTTTTTTTCAATGATTTTAATTTAATTTCTACGTATGCAGTTTTTAAGTAACTAATATCATAAAATATAAAAATAGGGCGTCAATTTATGTTCCAGTATTGTACAGTCGTAATCATAATTCGTGACGCTTACAGAAAACTTACAGACCATCTCCTTCAAAAATATGGATGTGGAATTCAACCAAATTTTATTACTTAAAAGCGAATCCGGGATGTTGTAAGTTATTTTTTGCTTGGAAATCACAAATAAAAGGCCCACGATGAATTTTTCTGTAAAGGTTATGTCATGAATCATTTATTGCAGAAGAATTTTCTCAGATGCTGCTGCTTTTCGTTCTCTTTCAGCAATGATGAGAACGAAAAGCAGCAGCCCTGAGGAAGTTCTTCTGCAATGGAGAACAAAACGTCGGCAGTAGAAGCAGTCGTGACGTTGTTCCGGAACCATTCAAATTATTCAAAACTACGTAGTTAAATACACGATTAACTTTAATTATCATTATTTTTCTCTCACACATTTGATAATGCAATTTGACATATACTCCAGAAATGAAATGTTACAGCTGGTCTAGTTTAAGGCAATTATAGTATATGTTTTTATTAGGATTAAAGGTGTCACATTTTTGACGAGCATGGTACAGCCTATGTTCGATTATAAATATAGACTCTTACTATTGTAGTCAAGATACATAAATATTAAGTTCTATGCGAAAAAATTCTCACTGTATAATGTTGTAGTAAGAAAAATATATTTTAGTTATGAAGTCTGTTTATTAAGGTGTGTGCCTTATAATATTGTGACAATTTCAGTTAGTTTTAAACTTTAGCAAGCAAATCTGTTGATAAAATTGGTTATTTGAAGAATTTGTAAACCTCCTAAGCAAGCCAAATTAATTTCTGATGTAGTATTGCGACCGTACATAAAATTTACAAAATAAAAAAATTCCCCTCGTCAGGTAAAATGGTAAAAAAAATTCTCTGACAGCCAGAGAAGTTTATTATTATTTTTTTCATGTAAGAAATGAGTAATATACTAATTAAGAAAGTAAGGCACATATCGACTAACGTAAAATTAATTTTCAGCCGGTTTTTGGAATACGACCTATTTGTAAACCAAATCAAAACACAAAATTAAATTACTCTGAGGAACTAAAGAATATTGTAAAATGAATTTTTTTTCTTGGGTTGGCACCTCTAAAAGTTAAGGGGTCCAAAGACAGATGCCTATTTAATAATTCGGCATTGGTAAGGACTTAACAAAAGGAAGCAAAAATGCGAAAAGAAGAAAATTCCTCTCATCAGGCAAAATGGTAAAAAAAATTCTCTGACAGCCAGAGCAGTTTATTATTATTTTTTTTCATGTAAGAAATGAGTAATATAGTAATTAAGAAAGTAAGGCACTTATCGACCAATGTAAAATTAATTTTCAGCCAATTTTTGGAATACGACCTCCTTGCAAACCAAATCAAAACACAAAATTAAATTACTCTAAGAAACTAAGGAATATTGTCAAAAAAAAATTCTTGGGTTGGGGCCTCTAAAAGAGTTGATGGGCCCAAAGGCAGATGCCTATTTGATAATTCGGCATTGGTAAGGACGCCTTATAGTAACAAAAGAAAGCAAAAATGCGAAAAGAAGTAAAAAGAATATCTTTTTAAAGAAATCTACTTCAATCAGACTTCTTTCAGATTGTTAATAAAACAGTAACTTCCTAGTTTGCCTTCATGGTTCTAAGTTAAAAAAAAAAAAAAAACTAGCTCAATTTAATCCGATTAAGAATTTTTGGTATGGTGTCCATTGTAAAAAAAAAGAGAATTCCAAATTCGAAATGATTTGTGAAAGTAATAATATTCGAGGCACTAGTATGAAAGATTTTCCAAAATGTTTGACGATATTTAGTATTCAAAGGGTCAAAACTAAATACTAAAAAAAAAATTCTTGCAAAAACATAAATGAAGATAAAAGAAAAGAAAGCTCAACTCTTAAAAAAAAGCACGGAGGGTAAAGCCCCATAGGTTTCTTTAGGCAATGCCCTCTTTCCTTTCCGCGATTTGCAAAACCAATTTCTTTTTTTTTTTTTTTTCAATGATTTTAATTTAATTTCTACGTATGCAGTTTTTAAGTAACTAATATCACGAAATAAAAAAAAACAGGGCGTCAATTTATGTTCCAGTATTGTACAGTCGCAATCATAATTCATGACGTTTACTGAAAACTTACAGACCATCGTACCCATCTCTTTCAAAACCATGAACGTGGAATTCAACCAAATCTTATTACTTAAGAGCGAATCCCCGGGATGTTTTAAGTTATTTTTTGCTTGGAAATCACAAATAAAATGCCCACGATGAATTTTTCTGTAAAGGTTATGTCATGAATTAAGATTGCGACCGTATATAAAATTTACAAAATAAAAAAAAATCCGACAGGTAAAATGATAAAAAAAAATTCTCCGACAACCGGAACAGTTTATTATTATTTTTTTTTTCATGTAGTAATGCAAAATTAATTTTCAGCCAATTTTTGGAATACGATCTCCTTGCCAACCAAATCAAAACAGAAAATTAAATTACTGTGAGGAACTAAAGAATATTGTAAAAATATTTTTTCTCTTGGATTGAGGCCTCTAAAAATTGAGGGGCCCAAAGGCAGATGCCTGTGTAATAATTCGGCATTGGTAAGGAGGGCTTATAGTAACAAAAGAAAGCAAAAATGCAAAAAGAAGAAAATTCCCCTCGTTAGGCAAAATGGTAAAAAAATTTCTCTGACAGCCAGAGCAGTTTATTATTATTTTTTTCATATAAGAAATGAGTAACATATTAATTAAGAAAGTAAGGAACATATCGACTAATGTAGAATTAATTTTCAGCCAATTTTTGGAATACGACCTTTTTGTAAAGCAAATCAAAACTCTTGGGGCATCAGAAGTTGAAGGGCCCAAAGGCAGATGCCTATTTGATAATTCGGCATTTGTAAGGAGGCCTCATAGTAACAAATGAAAGCAAAAATGCGAAAAGAAAACCAAATCAAAACACAAAAGTAAATTACTCAAAAAAACTAAGGAATATTGTCAAAAAAATGTTTCTTGGGATGGGGCCTCTAAAAGTTGAGAGGCCCAAAGCCAGATGCCTATTTAATAATTCAGCATTGGTAAAGAGGACTTATAGCACCAAAAGAAAGCAAAAATGCAAAAAGAAGTAAAAATAATTTCTTTTCAAAGAAATCCACTTCAATCAGACTTCTTTCAGATTGTTATTAAAACAATAAGTACAGTAGAGTCTCGATGCAGTGAACATACCATATCCACTACAGTGAACACAAAAATATTTACATGAACCTCTGAATAGTAAACAAATTATGCCTCGCTAGAGTGAACTGCACAAACCGTACACACATAGGGACTTCCCCGAAAGCGTGCTGCCGCTGATGACATAACGTTTTACCGCAAACAAACGATTTTGATGAGGAAGAAGAAGAAAACATTCCTTTAAGTGTTTTGGAGTTACGATTAAATGATGAAAGTCCAGAATATGTACAATCTGAAGTTATGAATACCTTAAACCTCATGAACCCTAATGTAAGTAAAAAAAAATGAAAAATCTACATTCTTATGTATGTAACATACGTACATAGGTATGTTCTTAGAACAACAATTTGCAGGTATGTGATCGGAATGATTGAGCTTTGGAATGAGGACCACCAAGCAGAAAATGAGCAAGATGAACGCCTATTGAAAGTGGAAATGAAGACAATGATGTTGCTGAAGATCCAATTCTGACAGACAAGTTAACTTCCACTGGAGAAGCATTTAAATCTTTAAATACATAATATTATTCAGTGGGCTGAAGAAAACTCGAATGCAGTAGAATATTCTAGTACAGTTGTTCTTCAAGACTTAAGAGCCTAAGTTGCTTCAAAGAATGCACAATAAGCCAACAAAGCCAACAAAATTAACAGAGTTTAATGACTGAATTTATTTTACACCTCATTTTCCATTACATATTACATGCATATGTATTTTTTTAATTTATTTTTTATTCATTTTATTTATTATGTATGTAGATACTTTAAAACTTTAAATGTTAAGTTGTTAATGTAATAATCACACTATAAGTGTGTATTTTTACCTGCACTCTAAATAGTGAACAACATCGGTGGAGTGACAAAGCCGTTCCTCAATTAGTTCACTGTATCGAGACTCTACTGTACCTACTTTGCCTTTACAGTTCTAAATTAAAAAAAAAACTTAGTTCAATTTAATCCGATTAAGAATTTTTGGTATGGTGTCCAATGTAAAAAAAGGAAAATCAAAATTTGGAGTGATTTGTGAAAATTATAATGTTGATTGTCTTCGAGGCATGAGTACGAAAGATTTCCCAAAATTTTTGACGTTACGCGTTCAAAGGATCAAAAAGCTAAAGACCTAATTGAAGCTATCGCAATGTTTATGGCTGGGGTGGGAAGTGGGTATTGAACTCCAATTAACCTAGGCCGTTTAAAGAAGTTGCTTTGCCAAATCGAAAGCAATGACTTTTTACTACTTCAAAAAGCTTGCACAAGTTCCAAAAAAAAGGCACCTCCATCATAATTAAGAAAATCGATCGATTAAAATATCAAGCAGTCATAGTACCTATCGGAGTTGAAGAAAAAGCAAAACAATCAGACTTTGTATCATCTCGTAACAGCAAGTTTCTTTCAATTGCACGTAACGTAAGAATTGAAATTAATGAAGAAGAGGACGGGAAGGCTGATTTCTGTACGTACCCTCAGAACATAATTATTATCATTAATCAATAAACGCTATCAGGTAATGATTTTGTATCAAATGGATCTCGTCAATTTGGATATGAAAAAAGTTCCTTCAATGTGGATCCCCAAATCCAAGAACGTCGATCAGATGCTAACAAAAGTGGAAGCTCGGTTTGAACAAAATACTGACTTCTTGAACTATGTTGTTCCTATGGTCGAAGCTTAGATTATCCAAAGAATAATCCAACTATATGATTTCGTGTTCACAAAGTTGTTGGAAAAATTTCTTGGCTTAGCCCCAGAGCGATCACGATTGATGATTACCAATTTATTAGAAAAAAAGATGTCAAAGTTGTCTGGTTTTTCCGAAACTTACTCTTCCTTTGAAAGAGAGAAGAAACCATGTTGAATAATAAAATATTTCGAGCTTTGGTTGCTTCTGTGGACTACATGAATGCGCCCCCAAATTATCAAAGTCAAAGAAAAATTTCCAATGACGAGTTTTGGTTCGTATCAGGTGTACAATTGAAGAGTTCATTAACTAGTCTTTGAATTTTTTATAACATTGTGAAGAGGAAATTATGTTGGATAATAAAATATTTCGAGCTTTGATTGCTTCTGTTGTCTAGATGAATGCGCCCCCAAATTATCAAAAGTCAAAGAAAAATACCAATATGACGAGTTTTGTTCATATCAGGCGTTCAATTGAAAAGTTCATCAACTAGTCTTTGAATTTTTTATAACATTGTGAAGAGGAGATTACGTTGAATAATAAAATATTTCGAGCTTTGGTTGCTTCTGTGGACTAGATGAATGCGCCCCCAAATTATCAAAAGTCAAAGAAAAATACCAATATGACGAGTTTTGTTCATATCAGGCGTTCAATTGAAAAGTTCATCAACTAGTCTTTGATTTTTTTTATAACATTGTGAGCAGGTCTTAAGTTAGATTCTTTAAGTTAAGTTTTGACAAACGCCAATCGGTTTGGAAAGTCGTCGGTTTTTCTTTCTTCATGAAAAAATCAAAATCAATTTCTCAATTGATCACTCGTTATATTTATACACTTGCATCAAAGAGACCAAGTAAATAAATAAATAAAAAATAAATCTCTTTTTTTTAAATTTTACCCAAATACCTACTTTCTTTAAAAATTAATTATTTCTAAACTCACATGAGTTTTATTTAACTCTTTCTTGGTTCTCTCCTTGCAATAATTTTTCTGTTACTCCAATTCTTTTGTTTCGAAGTTGTTGAATTAATTAATTAACTTTTAATTTATTTGTTAGGTGTATCCTAATAAGGTTCCAGTTTAATTCTAATGGTTCTAATAATTTCTCCAAATACTTATTTTAGTGTTAGGGTAATGTAGTATTAAACCACCGCCTACGCAAAGGTCAGCAAAGTGCATTGAACTTCCCAGTAAAATTAAAACTGGGTCAAAATGCCCGGTAATTTTCAGCTCACTTTTAATTTCTAGCCGGGAACCGTGCACGAGCCGGCCAGTCCAGCGCCCGGACTTTTTTTCCAGCGATCGTTCTCTAATTGGACGAGGAAATTAAGCAAGAAAAAACTGCCGATCGGTTACAGTTTCATACATTTCGCTTTTGTTTTTCAATAGAAGAGCGACGTCTAGCCGCAGGTCAACGGACTCGAAACTAGGTTGTCGTACTCGACGATGTAGTGGGGTTCGCACCACATTGCGATAACGGTGACGTTTGCGCATGATCTATCCATTCGCGAGTTCAACGCCCGTACTATACATTCCTGTAACACAAAGTTCACTATTTGGGGCAACTGACCTGAATATTTTTATCTCATCTAGCTACAAATAGATACTTTTTTCTTCTTACCAAAGATGACCCCGTTTTTCGAGCTTAGCGCGCGCGAACCCATAATGAAATACTGTTTTGTTTTGTTGCTGCGCTTACGATTCGTTTATGAAAGCTTAACACAATCGTTAAATGTTTATTGTACTATTATTATGAACTTTTATTGCACTTACTTTTCAGTTTACTGACTTGGCTTTGAATTACTTGCCGAAAATAAGTTCAAAATACTTAACAAGTAAAAGTAAAAAAATGTGTTAGTAATTAAGTAAGTAGATACAAAAAGGCAAAGTATCATCACCTATCACCACAAAAAATTCCCAACATAAACAAGGATAAAAACTGAACATTAAATAAAACCCAAACTATGTTACGAGGTACTGATAACATTGCAAGAGTTATTAACAAATTTTTCCAGAACCTTTCCAATTGTATTTTGCAAAAAAATAGTACGTAATTCAATCGAAAATAATCCGAAACTAACGTCAACAATATTCAATAATTCAATTATCAATATCTACATTTTTTTTTATCGAAACCAATTTCATTATTGTCTGAAAATATAAATAAAACCCAGTGACTTGCACTAATGTTTACAAAGTGAAAAGAATTCCTTTCCAATTACTTCTGCAAGTTTTACTTTACTATTATACTCTTACCATTAAAATGTTAATCGCGTTAAATACAAGCAGCAACTTTCATTTGTGCTTTTTAATAACAATATAATATCAACAGTATTTACTACTTTCTCGCGTGAAGGAAAAAGGAAGTAAACAGAAAATAAGGCTCGTAATTAAACATGTAGGAGTAAATTTTATCGAAAATTTTTGCACGTACAGTGGAACCTCGATTATCAAAATATCATTAGCTGCCAGCACTTCTTTCAGATAAACAAAAGCTCGGATCACTCATATACATGAAATATGTATATAGACTGAGAGGTTTCCCATAAGCGTATATAACAGCAATTTTTGACCATAATTACTGATTTTTTGTAAGTATACATATATACTAGTCTAACAACATTTAGAATGAGCTCAGATAATATGGAAGTTAAAAGCTTGACTTCTGATTTTAGACAATACATATAAAAAATGTCTCGATTAAAGCAGAGACTGGGTTTATAGAGGTTCCACTATAGTTGAAATGACGTGGCAGTAAATCAAACCTGAATTGAAACGTGTTAAACCAAGCCTAATTAAATTAGATTACGTTATAAAATAATCTAATTTACATTTGCTTTAATCTCGCTTAAATTGGAAGCTTGATTCACTCTAAAATTAATTCAGGTGGCCAAGTTTACAAATTATTTAAGGAAAATTTATACTGACAACAAAATTTAGATCAATAGAAAAACTCAACTGATTTGAGTAGCTATGTATGATACCATTTACTTAACATTGTTTACTTTTCTTCTATTTTCGTTATCAACTGAGATACCATAGAAAACCCATCCAGTTTGAGATACCCTGTACGTGTACTTACATTTTGTACGACGAAGTAAAAAAATTGTCGATCTTTAGTCTATATTATAGTCATTTTCGGAATCAAGAAATCATTTAGATAATACCGAACCCCACCACTCAAGGTCTCTACAATGTTAAACCCGATCCAAGAAGAGTATGAGTAATGGGGATTTCTATGGTGAATTTAGTTGCCCCAATAGGAATTCTTACAACTGTATCATGCGACCAAAAATATTATCATTTGCAAGAAAAATCCCACACGTTTATATTTTCCGTTATACAAGAAGCATTTGGGATTACCAGGCGCGATGGTTAATCCTATAAACAAATTGTGCTTTCCACATATTTACTGAATGCGTTCATTATTGCTTCTCAAATAAAAAATTCTGTACCATTTGATTTTTTATCATTGTTTCTTTTTTTGGTAGATTGTCGTTCTCTAATAAGGTGAGAAGGAGTTTGTCAATGTCGTTATTTCGATTAGTGGAATCGACATGAACTCCTCCTCCATAATATTATCCAAATTGGGAGTAGCCTTTACAAATCTACATAAGTATATAGATTGGAAATCGTTTTGTGTAGCTAAGGATTTAATACTGTTAATGACAAGTACTGGAATATCGAAAATAAGACGTAAAATTAAGTTTAAAACGAAGGACTCTTTTGTCTCGATCATTATGCAAACTGCTGGGTCACATACGTCGGTTTCCAATCTGTATAATATCGAAAACAATAAAAAAAATTAATTTCATTTAAGGCTGCATCAGCTTCTATCTTGTTAGCATTTTTTGGAATTATCGAAAACAAAGTTCGGGACATTTTTATATTATGTATCCCTTAATCCGGACCGACTAACGAATCCGTAATCCTGATTATATATTTCAGAAATAAATTCACGCGTTGTTTTTAAACGTACCACAAAACCTCTCAGTCTATATTTTTATGTGTGTACAGTATTTCTTCTAGCAATTTTAAAGTGACCCGGAATTTTTACTAATCCGGATCGTCTAAGTTCCAATTGATCCGGATTACCGAAACTGTACTGTACAGAATAAAAAATCGCTTGGAAGAAAGAACGTGAAAATTAATCTAACAGAACAAGTGCGAAAGTAAAAGATTAAACAAATTTTAATATTTTGGAACAGTACCAGAAGACGTAAGAAGAAATAACACAAGAACTATACAATAGTATAGTAGCAATTATAAAGAAAGTATTTGGTAAAGTGATCGCCACCATTTTAATATGTGGTTGGCAAATCGTGGGAACCACAGAAAACTCAGGAAGATAATTAATGGCATTATGAATACTTGTGTTAAAAAAAACTGTGAAGTAATCTAAGAGTTGGCTTTGGCGAATTTGCTTCTCTCTCTATACCTAAACAAAGTAATGAACTTTTAAGTTATGCAAATGTAGTGGTATGTTCGTACATGCCTCAAATAACAATTCGTACACACACGGCGTTTTACATTTATGCAAATATGTAGATGTGTCATAATACCCGCCGCATGAATGATGGCGTGGAGTATTTCCGTGTACCTGTGTGGATGCGTGCGCGCGGCGGCGCGCGAGTAAACATAGACTTGGCTATAGTTATAAGTGCAGTAACCGCAATATTCCGTTAGCCGAACACTGCCGGATTCCGCAAGGCGGCGCTAGTGACGTATACTCAATAAGTTTAATGCGCGCGCGAAACTTGGGTCGTTCACCGCACGCCGGCCGATCGTTCACCGGACGAAGACAGCGGTGGCGGAAGATCAATGCGCCACCTAGCGGAATTTTGCTCCACTAACGCCGCACTTGGAAGCTTTTTTTTTCCCCCAGTTTCTTTCAAAAAAAATCTTTCTCTATACCTACTTCACCCAATTTCATAATAATTGCAAGCTTAAAGCTTATTTCGATCCGATAAAGAAAGAAATGAATCCCGTGCTGCACGCTGGAAAATCCTAGAAAAGAAAAAGAGGTTTCCGTTCTACTTCACAGCGCCATTTTAATTAATTAAGAAACACGTAATAACCATCACTGATTTCACTTGATGGCGTCATTGGTATTGCGCGCAAGAAAAATTTCTTTGCTTTACATAACTCCGTATTGGTATTATACCGGAACGTTTTACTTAACACAACGCTCTAAAAAATAATCATAAAAGAAACCATTCGTTTTTATGATCGAATCGAAAATGTGACCGAGCTAATTTCTGTTTGGTTTCTCATCAATGACGTTAATGCTTTTTTTTTTATTTTAGTGACTAATGGGTTCACACTAGCACACCCGTTAAAGTACGTGAATCACTAAATTGCTTCTAACGTGAACCCAAACAAAAACGTGTATTTGTTTTGTACGGAGGATTTCTAACGAAAATATTTCTGGCGCCCGTAACAAGCACCATGGGCACGTTTTTACGAGCGTAGGCAAAGATAAATACCGTCATCAATTAGCTGTGCCAAAAAAAAAAGGTTTACAGTTAGGAATTGGAAGCGTAGATCAATGGTTGTTTTGTGTAATGTGCAAATATGTGTATATTTACGTGTGTGGCCGAAATGTTTAGGAAATTTACATAATTATCCATTACTACATTCTACCTCCTCTATCCCCAAAAGAAGCAAACGCTAATTTCAAACGAATTTATCACATTGATATTCTTGGAAAAACATAAAGTAATGTAGCAAGTTACCCAACAATTGTATGCTGCAATTGCCTGCTAACTCGATATTCACTGTATCTCAGTTTTTGGAAGAAAATATCTTTGAAAATGACGGTCTTTTCTGTATTTGTTATAAGGATGTTCTTCAATTTCCATACAACGTTTCTTTTAAATAAATACAACAATGCATACATAAATTCAACATGAATAACATGTTAGAACTTCTATTCTGTAAAAAAAAAATTGTTTGTATTTACAATATAATTTGTTTCTTTAAAACTAAAGTTTGAAATTACGCTGTATAATGAAATAATGTGTGCGTTTGTTATCCTGCACTGGCGCGCACTTTTTTTTTACAAAATATGCTTTAGTGCAGCCTAAATTTTTTAATAAAAACGTCCATGTGATTCGTGTAGAGATGTGCAATCTAGATACTTTCTGATAACGAGTAGATACTGATACTTTCTGATAACGAGTAGATACTGATACTTTTGTTATTGGTATTCGATACTTTGATACATACCGACATTGATACTCTCAAATTAAATGCAAAGTACTTAGGGAACAATAGAGTAGGTCGTGACATCCTGTGGCCGAGTTTTAACCTAACATTGATTGCAGTGGAGTCCTCGAGCTACTCTTCTGCTGAAGAGCAGAGGATGGTCGAGGAATCAGTTGCAATCAAAACTGAGTTGCAACAAATGTTTAAGTACTTAGTGTTCGATCGATTTCGAGATCGTTTCATCACTACAGGTATTTTATATTGACACTAACAGCGGGTATTGATCCAACAAAAGAATAATTGAATACTTTACCAGGAAAAGAATATCTGTACTACCCCAGATTTTTAAAAGAGAACGATTAAAATTTTGATTGGCATTAGTGCATCTTAGGTAAGGTCGAATTTCGCATAGTTTTACTGCTTTTCGTTCTCTTTAAGGTGTCAGCGATACTACATACAACGTATACGAGGTTAGCTCGCGTTTTAACATTATTTTCATATTGCGATGTACTTTGGTATCTGATACTTTCGAATCCTCCTGGTATCGGGCACAAGTACGCCAGATAGATACTTTTTACCATACACTGATTTTTCAGACTGCATTTAATCATATTTCGCTTGCGAAAAAGTGTGTACTAGTGTAGACCAGCGCAAGATAACAAGTACACCTAATCAATATTAAATGACACGTTAATTCCAAATATGTTTGTACATAAAACGTGTTATAAGAAAATAACACTTAGCTTTTTATGATTACATCGTGTCACACATAGTTAGGTGCACTAATTAAACACGTTGACGAGTCATCATTGACAGTAATTATGCCAGCAATTCAATTTGAAATTCCAGGAATGATGTGATATTTCTGTTATACAAACGTAGAATAACTATCTGCCGAGTATCCTTCAACCTTCCTCCATATCTACGTCACGTTATTCCAACAATTGTGTTATACTGACTTTATTTATTTTATTCTGAGTTTAATTAATCGAAAACCCTCAGTGGTTTTAGTGCATCAGACGTATCAATTTCGTTGGCCATGAGTGTACATTATTGTAAAAATGTATTTGAAACATCTGCAAAGAATTTGTGATTGTTTGTTCAATTACCCAGAGAATACCTATTACATCAGAACAAATTATATCCATCGAATTCTGGGAAGAAATTCTATACGACCTCGAAATTGCAGGTAGAAAATAATTTAAACGCGGCAAATAATAAATCAGGAAACAACAGGAAAGGATTCCTTTGTTGGGCAAAATTACCGAACTAAATTGGAAAGGAGGAGAAAAAGCAGCACTTGAAAATTACCAACCCAAACAGAACATCTGCCGTGCAGCCGTCATTCGATCGAATATTTTTTTGCCAGTTCTATAAATAAAGTGGAAGGATTGCGTTTTTTTTTTCGATCGAAAAAGGGTAAAGTAGGGTCCGGATAGGGTTGCTAATGGCAGAAAGTAAAAACGCAGGTGCGAGAGCGTGGGGTGTTGCTACGCAGGTACGTTGGCCTTGAACTGACGAAAAAAGTTTGATGAACTCTTCCTACTCTTTCAAGGATCAACGGGCAAACGGAAGGATCTACCAGCCAATGGCGTCAGAATTTCAAATTATCGCCTGCGGTAATAAAAAAGTCTAGATCATCATGAAAGCAAAACCATTTTTGTTTTGGTGTGCGAGAGGGAGAAGGCGAACAGGTGGGTTCAATAATTAAATGAGAAAATTAACTGACATTATAATTTATGTGTTTCAACTCGTTTACCTTGCGTAACAATTCAGTTTGTGGCCCACATTTCGCGCAATAAAAAGCCCATGAATAATAAATAATTTTTATTGGGCGATTGTGAATTTTTTGAATTTCTTTTTTGTGAATTCCTCGAAGGCCAATCGCCAAGTGGCTAGGCTTTGGCTATCCCTGCTCCTTCCACCTCCCGCGCGAGTTCTATATCCACGCGTTTAACGGACGTTGACATCACTATAACCGACCTTCAACCTTGTTTTTGCGCTACATAGCAGGTAGATAAAAGAAAATAAAACGTATTATGTTATGTGCCTTTGTTGAAATAAATCACACGAAACTTCGACCCTCTTTTCTGATAATTTTTTTGCACGTGATTTTCGCTTCCTGATTCGAAATAGAAAAACATGTTCCTAAGGTCTCTCGAATTTTTGGGCGGCGTTGTAAATTAAATATCAAGGTTGATTTCGACGGTTCCGTGTTTCGCCCCGAGTCTTTGGAGTACGATTTCTCAGTGAAATTTCTTACCTTACATCCCTCGCAGGAATGGACACCGTAGTGGAAGCCTGAAGCTTTATCACCACATACCCGGCACAAAACCGTCGTACCATCGAATTCTGCAAGCAAAAAAAAAACCCAATTTATTTTCGAATTTCTAAACGACGCGAATAGGTTCATTCAAAACCAACGCAGCTCTTAATTGAAAAAAGTCACGCATATGAAAAAGTTGTACTACGAGAAAGCACTCGGAACTTTCTCTTTCTCGATGACTGACTGCATTGCTTATTTAACATACGGAGAAAGTAGATAAGAGGCAGGCAACTGCATGATGTGTATCATTATATAATTATTCTATAATTTTTTTTCTCTTCCGTTTTTCGGGTGGGCGAAAAAAAAAAGAAAATTCTCGTATAATACCTAAATTTAATGTAGGTTCTCTCTGAGAAGATGTAATCGATGTAATATCAGTGTAATGAAGGGTGGTTGTAGATTCGGGTATCTGCGCAACGGTATGAACGCTGCTGCTATCAGGTGATAAAATCATGGTGGGGAAAAAAATTCACTGTTCACTCTTATTTAAAAAAAAATCACAAGTAGTAAATCGTCTCACTAAATAGTCGATAACAATCACCGAATCATGTCGAAAAATGTTTCCGCTCACTAAAACAACTGTCGTCGACACTCTGCTGGAACTTGCTACACTTCCTAATGCTGCGAAGGAACTGAAGATAGTGAAAGTCCCGATACCAACTGGGCCCGAAGACTACAGAGTATAGTAAATAAAGCCCATACTACCTGAAGGGCAGCAGGCGATTCTCGACCGAGTGTTGAAGAAGCGAAGGTGGGGACAGGGGTACACAACAATTTAGCAGGCAAAAGCCGCGAACTTGCGAGTTCATCGTATTTTGAAGTTGGAGGTCACTGACAACAAATCTGTCTTAGACCAATCGGAGCGTCTGCGCGCCCGCCAGGATTGGTCGATGAACACTGCGTGCCGCCCATGTTGGAGCATCTGGTGGGGACGAGTGTCCGAGGAAGTTAAGTTCAACGGCCTCGAACCTTGACTGAATTACCCAGACAGCGTGCAACGCAACGGCCAAGGCCGTGTTGATTGCGCACTCACTCTCGCAAGCCTCATCGAAATCGAGATAAATCCTTTCACTTGGTTTTCGGCGGCCCACCACGCAATCGCGAGCTCGTACTGATATTTGGGGCGGCGTGTACAAATGTTTCTTCAGAACATCTTTATTTACCAGCATGGTTAACATATTTTATCATGCATTGAGTACAAAGACCTATTTCAACATCTCTATATGTACCACACACAACGTGCAAAAAAATGGACCTAACTCGTTGACATTATGACAGATGGTTTTCCATCAACAACATTTCTTTAGTTTTCCATTAAAAAAATTTCATCGAGTTTGTCCGTTACTTTTTTTTTTTTAATCAAAAATTGGGAAGGACCAAAAATAATGAAAAATCATTGAAGACCCGATATACAGGCTGCTTCAAAGTAAGTCGGCACCAATGCTAACTTCCTTATCATTGGAGATTGGAGCTACGGAGTCGGTCGGATTAGATTTATTTGAATTTTCCCGTTAATTACAAGCACGAAAACAGAAACAATTGAATGTGAAGGTTTCGTGACATCTTCTATTACAAACTTTTTTTCAAATGGAACAGCCTGTATTTTATCATCGCAAATTAATGTAAATGGAATTCCTTTATGTACAGGTGTCTCATTTTGGTTGCTACACACTTGTAATACATTTACCTATACTATGTCATATATTCTAAAGGGAATTAAAAGAGCATCAAAATAGTGCAAAGAAATACCGGGTGTCCCATTTAAAAAAATACAACTTTATACTATATCTTAATAACAAGAATGCATAATAAAAATCTGACTACGCCAATGGATTCTGCAGAAAAAAGTGCCTGAAGAATGTCATTTCGCTTTTTCGATAACTTTTATATTAAACAAACTACAGGCAATTTTTAAAAAGGTCGAAATTTGAAAATCACCTGTAGCTCCGAAACTAATCTAGATAGCCATGATTTGTTTTACCTATTAATATTTTCTCCAAAAAAGAGCTCATGAGTGCTAAATTCGATACCAATCATATTTTCCGAAATAGCCTATAGCACCAACGAAAATGAAACACCCTGTACAGGCTGGGCCAAATTCGACACTTTTAATAGGAAACTCCTATTTTTAAGAGTTAGACCAAAGCTGACCTCGGTCCCTGGAGCTCGATTTTTAAGACAAAATTAATTAACGATGAAGACCGCATTTCGATATCTTCTACCGTTTAGGAGCTACAGGGCGTTATTCAAAATTCTACGATTTTTAAGAACCTTCATAACTTTTTGTTTATGAAAATTTTTGATTTCTATAAAAACTTCTTTAAGGCAATTTTTCATGCAGAATTCATTGCTTCAAGTTATTATTTTCCAAAGTGCTCAATATTTGAGATATTAGCTAGAACTTTGATTGTTTATATGGAACACCCTATATATTTTTACATTTCTGAAAAGAGCATAAAATTCTATTTACAAAAATATAAAACACTTGATATTTTATTAGAAAGATTTTTGAGTTGTAGATCTTTCATGTTTTAATTAAAATTTTGATGGTTATTGCAGCATTCAAGTAGGCTGTGGATGATGATAGCTAAATATTTTTTGAGGATTCAATGAGCCATAAAAAATATTACTTTATTTTTAATAAATATAACGAAGTTATGACGAATAAATACTAATTTAATCGAAATTGCGCAAAAATTACATAAAGTATCAAATTGTCGGCCATTTTGTACTAAACATAAACGATTCCGTTTTGTTATGGTTTGAGCTGACATCACCAATTCAAGGACTGGTAGTGATGCATTTTTCTTATTCAATAAGGTTAGAATCTTTATTTCTTTAAAATTCGTATTGCAGAAGTTCTTGCTTAAGATGTTTGCTCCAGCTGGCGTCGGTCATTTTCAATTTCTCCCAAAACTATACGTCCTTTAATTCTTTATTTTTATTTTGAGATTCATAATTTTAAATAAATAAAGATTAATCGCTGCTTCTGAATTTTCGCCAATTTAGAAATAACAAATCAAAAAAGTAAATATAAATCAAAAAAGTTTATATCCTTAAATATAAATCAAGATAGATTGTATCCGTAGATACGTATTTCGGCAACAACGCTGTCATCTTCAGTACATACATACACTTACAAGTTAAAGGCACTTCATGAAGTCTTGAGTTGGTATAAATATTATAACATGTCGTATTTCTCGTAGTTTTCGTACGAGTTTAATTATCTCCCTAAGTCTATTTTATAGAGATAATGAAATTCAAGAGAAATGCAAGTACTGTAAGAGATTGTGTCAAATTTTGATAGCGGCCTACCAAGAAGTTACAAAAACCTAAATCGCTTAGTAATCGTCATCCATAGCCTACTTCAATGCTATAAAAACAATGAAATTTTTTATTAAAACTTTGAAACTCTACATTTCACAAACTGTTTGAATAAAATATCAAACGTTATATATTTACATGAATGAAATTTTATACTCCTTTAAAAAACTTAAAAATATATAGGGTATGCCAAACAAAAAATGAAAGTTCTTGCTAATATCTCAAATATTGAGCAGTTTAGAAAAAAATAATTTAGAGCAATGAATTCTGCATGAAAAAGTGCCTTAAAGAAGTCTTTACAGAAATCAAAAATTTTCATAAACAAAAAAGTTATGAAGGGTTTTAGAAATCGTAGAATTTTGAAAAACGCCTGTAGCTCCTAAGCGGTACAAGATATCGAAACGCGGTCTTCACCATTAACTTTGTCTTAAAAATCGAGCTCCAGGGACCGAGGTCAGTTTTTGTCTAACTCGTCTAAAAATAGGTGTTCCCTATTAAAAGTGTCGAATTTGGCCCACCCTGTACCTAAAGACTTATTACTAGAATTCCATTTTTTTCATTTACGATGATTTTCTATTTGAAAAAAGTTTGTAATAAAAGATATCTCGAAAACTTGCCATTCAATTGTTTTTTTTTTGTTTTCATATTTGTAATCAGCGGAAATAGTCGAACAAATTTGCTACTTTCATCGACTCTGTAGCTCCAAAAATAAGAAAGTTAGCAGTGGTGCCGACTTACTTTGAAACATCCTGTATATACAGGGTATCTCAGAAAAACTATTCGTAACTTTCAGAAGCAGTAGAGGATATGTAATTAAGCAACTTTTGCTAATAGAGTTGCATTCGGAAATGTTTCCACGTCAAGTTAAAACGAAATAAAGAAACTGATAACTAGAAATAATCTCAATACAAGATGTACCTTTTCTATTTACATTTAATTTTAATTTACTACGAAAATTTGAATATTATTAAGAAATGTTCAAAATTAAGGCTACCATTTTGGATGCATAAGTTATAACGAGATATGATTGAACGACGAAATTCTTTGAAATAACTCAGGACGATCACGAATGGTATCAAAAACAAAACCAATTCCGCTTCTATGTTGTCATAGACGTTGGATTTACTATGACTTCAAAGGCAAAAAAGAAATAATCTAGTGATTTTGCGGGCTAAGGAAAAGAACCATATCTCCCAATCCACCAAAGATGGTACTTTTCCTTTGCCTGCACGATCTTGAATTCATTTTTACAGTTGGGGTCATGTTAAATGGGACACCTGTGAACACAGAAGAGGAATTAGGAGTTCGAAGTATTCATACTTTCGATGTCATTCGTGATCGTCCTCTGATATTTCGAAGAATTCGTTGAACACTTCATCGTAACTTATCTATTCAAAATGTAAGCCTTAATTTCGAACATTTGTTATAATTCTTTTTAAAGTCTTCTCAATAAATTGAAATTAATTAAAATTGTGTAGCTACTAGAAACAAATAAAAAAGTTTCCGGCAACAAATTTAATAATAAACGTTGCTTAATTGTATGATCTCTAGGTACTACTTCTGAAAGTTAGGAGCAGTTACCCTGTAGAAGACGTACAATAAATATATATTTAGAAACTGAAAGTTCTCTAAATATTATTGAATTGCTAGAGAGAAACTTGTTTATTCTTTGAACCGGGAACATTGGTTAGGATCCCCCAAATACACGCCCAGAAATTTCGTACTTGGGAACAGTGTTCTCAATTTAAGGAGGAAATCTCATTTTAAAGGTTTTCTTTCAAATCACTAAGGATAAAGGAATTTCTTTCTAAAAAAAACATTAAACATCATAGATTCATACTGAGTGAATCCAAAATGGCGAATAAGCTCTCCAGTACGTTATTCCAGACACTTAAAAGAGTACCAGAAAAATGTCGAAAAAGTACAACTTTGCGAGGTGAATTTTTTTGTAATTATAAGTAAGTTCATAATTTAATGAATTTCTTGTGGAACGAATAACAAATCAATAAACTTTATGTAGGAGTTCATTATTCAAGCTTTATTGTGAAGTCTAAAAAGTTAAACCCAAAACTTCGACATCTTATAAAGCACCTGAGAGCGAAATCGCCGTTTTGGAATCATCCTATATACAGTATATAAATTAATATTTGTTACATACAGTGTGACAATTTTAAAAGTTGCCGTCGACTCTATAATAATCACAACTCGACAAAGCAACATTTCATGTAAATTTAATAAAAATTGAGAATTTCCTTTGGTTTTTTCAGCATTGCGGAAAGCTTGTTTCAAGACCTTTCCATTGATGTCTCTCAAAGTATGGCTGCCATTTTAAATTTCAAATTTGGGATAGCTGGAGCCAAGGGGGTAGGTTCTCTATATTACGTATCGTTCTCTGTATTACTCTAGCGGCCCCCCATTAAGGCACCTAAACGGTTTTGAGTCTGTAATATGTTATTTACAACTTATATATTCGTGGATCTAATAACAAATTGAGGGGCTTTTTGTTGAAAAGAGATATTTTGCTAGCTTTTAGGGGATTCCTGCTTTACTAGTGGATGGTGGTGATAACACTAATGCCAGCAATTTGATATATACGTGTAAGTACGAGAAATGTACTCCCATTCATAAAACAAGCGCAAACAAAACCAAAAAAGAAATCCACGTACAAAATGTGGCACTAAAGTAACCATGAGCATCATACAGTGCGCGAAATAGAAGAAAGTGTATTCTGGCCAACCTAGTCTTCGTTCCCTTTTCTCTTAGTCTATTTCCCCTTCACATATCCGTGTCTATATTTCTCCATTAAGATTACAATTGGCTCGTTGAAACCCTTGCAGACTCCTGTTCATGAACAAATGATAAGAAACGCCTCTGTTATCCAACAGGTGAAGAGAAGCACTCTAAACCAAGTCCATAGCGATCTCCAAGTCGCAGAATGGTATGAAGAAGGCAGAAAAGACTTCTCAACCAATTTGGAAAGTGAATGCCATGGTATTCAGATAAAATGAACGCATTTCCAGTCCCAAAAGAACGAAGACCTAATAAACAATTGTATAAGAGACATATAAAGTCACTTAGTACTTGAATGGTACGAGAAGCAAAATGTCTTAGAAGTTGGGGACATTTTGATGCCGAAACCCAAATTAAGTATGCAGACAGAAGTTGGATATACCCAACTTGGAAACTTGGAAACTTACTTTCAATCCACCATTAAATAGTTCAAAGAGAAAATTAAAATTAAAAGCAAGGTGTTAATTACGAATTATTATTAAACTTTTATTAAATCGTCTTTTTGAATTAAAATTCTTTCAATCGCAAAAAGAAAAACATCGACGAAATTTTTAAGCATGGCTGCAACATTTGTAAATGACAATGAACATTATTACTCATAAAAAAAAAGTGCTAACTGTCCCCCATAAAAACGTAAAAGACATACTTTTAGAAAAACTGTAAATCCAACAATAGCCCAGTCGTCTATACGCGTGTCAATAAATGTTTGCAAAAATATTTTGCAAAACGAAAAGTTTATGCTCGAGTTCACTGTCGGAAGAACAACAAAGGAAGACTTTCTTGGAAGATATTTATCGTTGCGTCCCAAATTTTTATAAATTCCCGAAGGCAGAAGTCATAAAAAAATAAAATTTTACTACAGTGAAAGTGAAAATATAATCATGGTAATTTCTCGTGTCCGAAGGGTTAAATGGGCCACAATAAAGTTCGAAGGCGACCTCAAACCAAACCGACACGAAATGCTTGGCCATGACAACTGGAGGAGTGGGGAGGGTCATCAAACTGCGTCAGGGTGCGTCGAACATTTTATAGCTTCTCAAATAATTTTGGCCAACCTTGGATTTTATAATGACCGTATGTAATCATCTATTCAAGGTTGCTGGCAATAACCTTCTATTTTTAATGCTTTAGATATTTCCGTGCGGGCACATATGGCTGTTATGTCAGACTTGATTTATTATTCTTTAAACAAATTTACTTTTACATCGGTTATTAATCATGGGCCTTTTTACATCACTCAACATTCTCCTTATCGACAGTAAGTTTGGAATTCCACAAAGATCTTTTTTTTTGTGAATAAAACAAATTCACAAAAATTAAAGAACGCGTTGTGATATTAAATACAATTATATTCAATGACGTGTAACGAGAAACAATTATGAAATCAATGAAGTAAACAACATTTTACTTTCCTGGAAATACCTAAGACTTTTACTTTTAAAACTAAAATGTAAAGTACAAATACTAAGTACTCTTTTTAGGATTTGTTTTGAAATACATGCAACAGTCAATAGTACTTTTGTACTTATATTTATATACTCAAAGGGCCTAAGGTACTTATACTTGTAAAATAAGTGCGTATATGTAAGTACTACTTACTGTTTATTTATTCACAAAATAATGGAGAATTAAGTGAAACTGAGGTTTGTCGAATTTTTTGTTTTGCGCAGTCCTGATATTTCTATGTACAGAATATCCTAGAACTCCCATTGAGAGAATTCGAACAAACTTTTGAATTCATTTACTTTCTTGTTGTGAGTTAAAGTCGGTGTGCTTTATTGCATGCTCTGTTTACTTTCTTGTGGTGGTTTAATTGAAACTTGCATAATTACAGTGATAGTGTTTGTTTCATTCATTATTGAATTTTTTTTTAAATATGTATGTCGTTTTGAATAACTACAACAGACTATAAGTGCCTACTTACACTTATAAAGTATTTGTCCTTAGTGTACTTAATGACAATTGTGTGCAAGAAGTACTTGTACTTATAATTAAGTACTATTACTTGTACTTGTATACTTATTACAAGTACTTGTACTTGTATTTATCTGAATTACATGAAAGGTACTTGTACCCACTTGTATTTCTTCTGCTTCTTGTACTTGTACTTGTTGAATTTATAATTAGTACTTGTCACAGTTTTGTTCTCTATACAATTTATTTTTGTCAATGTTTTCCAAGTGTAATAAATTGAAAATTAAAGAGAGAGAAATAAGAAGAAATGTGATTAGGGCTGTGCGATAATGAAATTTCATTATCGAGGAACAACACTTTATATAATCACAAGGCAAGTACTTACAATACTTAATGACAATTGAATGCAAAATGTACTCGTACTTAAACTTAAGTACTAATCATGGACTTGTACTTGTACTTATCTGAATTATATGAAAGTTACTTGTACTTCAGTATATTTCTTTTTATTGTACTTTTACTTGTACTTGTTGCATTTATAAGTGACATGTACACATTAATTTGTTGTATATCTAGAGAACTGTCATATTTATATTTTATCTTAAAAATGGTACTATTAAGTATAAAAAGTATTTTGTATTAATAGACGCTGTATATCTTTGTTAAAAGTTCTTGATTCTTTCGAAACTTGGTTGCTGTTTTTCCTTACATTTACAATTCTGATTAATTTAAATGAAGGAACATTGTGTTTCAGTGAAATTAAAATCAACAGATGATCTACAGACCGTTGAATAATTGATGAATCTATTCTATGGCAGGTTATAGAGAATTAAACGTTTTTAAAAAGAGTATTAAAAACGAATTCTTCTTCACTTCAACAGTCTTCAAAGTAGAAACTTTAATTTTGTTATTTTACATTTGTTATAACGTGTCTTTAATAATTTTAGCAGACTCTTTGGTACTATCAAATAATAATTTTGGATTTTTTCTTGGTAGATTGTATATTATGACATTTTTAACTGCCATTTTGTAATTGAATTGGCTTCCGGTTGGAACGACTGCTTCTACTGCCAACGTTTCGTTCTCCCTTGCAGAAGAACTTCCTCAGGGCTGCAACATCGCTAGCAGCAGCAGCCCTGAGGAAGTTCTTCTGCAATTATGGACAATGGCCGCGGAAGCCTCCAAGTTAAATGCCAATTTGTAATTTTATTACGCTTTAAAATATCACGAGAGAAATCTTTTAAAAAAACTTTTTTCACACTCAGTGGGTGGCCCTGAACGTCCCATGTGGAACCGATTATTTAAATAGCCTATATATATACATTTCGTTCCTAAATTAACAATTCAATTCTATTGATATAAACCAGTAAAGGTTCGTGAAGCTTTGTTTGGAGGAGATTTGGAGGACATTTCTTGTCAACGATCCAATAAAAAAAATTCTTGTTCAATACGTTCAATACAGTTGCACGATTGTACTGACCTCCAATTTTTTTTCTTAAGCGAATCATCAAACTTCATCACAACACAAAAGAAGTAACGTTCTTTTTTGTTAGTTCAAAATACAATGCGTTCAATCACTTGTATATTTTAATATATTGCGTTAAGGCTAGTCTGACCCACCCCAAAAAACGTTTTCCCTTTTTTTCGATGTTAATATGAACTTTTTCTAAATGTTTAATATATCAAACTTAAACCTCTACTAGTTTTTGTATTTCTGGTTGTACACATACATACGAGGTGACTTTTTAATTCTATCGAAAATTATTTGTTTGTTCATCAATATCTATTTTGTCCCCTCCAAAGTAATCCCCCTCACTTGTGCCAGCGCTGTTTCCAATCCTCAAAGCATTTCTGATATGCGCTTTTTGGTATGGCCCTCAGCTCTTCCAGCGATGTGGTCTTTATTTCCTCCTCAATCGTGGCAAACCTCCGTCCTTTCATGGGTCTTTTCAGTTTTGGGAATAGGGAGGGAGGGGTCAAGTCCGATGAATACGGTGGCTGAGGCGTGATTATGGTATTGTTTTTGGTCAAAAAATCACGAACAAGCAACGATGTGTGAGCAGGGGCATTATCGTGTTGCAAAACCCATGAATTGCTTTACCATTGTTTTCTTCGTATTGCCACGCAAATGGCGCACAACTTCAACGAAATATTCCTTGTTGACTGTACGACCTTCTGGCAAGAACTCACGATGTACCACGCCATTGTAATCGAAGAAAACAGTGGCCGAACTTGGTGTGCTTTTTTCGGTCTCGGCTTTTCTGGCCGCTTCCATTGGGAGATTGGACTTTGGTTTGGACGTCATAACTATATATCCATGTTTCGTCACCCTTTTGAGCAAATCTGGATCGTCGTTGACGTCATTCAACAGCTCCTGAGCGATGCTTATGCGACGCTTCTTTTGGTCACAATTTAGCAGTTTCGGAACAAACTTTGCAGTCACACGTTTCATGCCCAAAACATTCGAAAAAATTGCATGACATGAGCCAACCGATATGCCGACATCCAACTTCTCTAATAGTGATTCGACGATTCTCCATAACTGCTTCACTGTTATTGACGTGCTGGGGCGTCCAGGGCGGGCATCGTCATTAAATCTTCTCGGCCTTCTGGGAAGAGCTTGCACCACTTATAAACATTTTTTCTTGCTCAAAGTAGACTCACCAAGTGCCACAGTCAACATTTTAAGTGCGTTGGAGCACTTAGTATTATTTTTCACACAAAATTTAATGCAGATTCTTCGATTCATTTTTTTCGATAGCAAAAATCGCCAAGCGCACGAAAACACGTCTAAACTTTATATCTGTCAAAAACAAACTACAAATGCTAAATGGCTGCTAATAGGCGCTTTCCAATTACACGTTTGTGCTACTCGGGACTAGTCCGGATATGATCCGAAGCGTTCCAATTGTAAGAGCGTGAAGCACCTGAACTAATCAGTTTTGATTTCCCTCTTCCCCTCGAGCACCTGTCATATCGTTTGCGTTTCGAGTACCAAAAGGGTGGGGAAAGGGAATACATGTGGCGCGCACATGGTCAGTTTGACATATACGTCACAAGTGACATTTGCTAGCGTTCCCATTATGATTTCTAAAGTGTAGCTCGGATCAGATCAGTTCAGGTGCTTAGAGTTCGTAATTGGAAAGCGCCTAATGTCAACATATGTGTGTGTACCAAAAAATCGAAAATCGAACGTACGTAGTCCGCGAAATTTAAAAAGTCAGTCACCTTTTTTGTTGAACAAACCTCGTATTAGGCGCAGATTAAAAAATGCAAGCAGGGTCAGACTAGCTTTAAGTGAGGTCGCTCTTATTTACCACAACGTATCATAATGTCGTTTTGAGTTTACCACAGCGAGAGAAATCCACGATTATCTGGCCAAGCCTTAATTCTGCTGCTAGAAAAGATTTTAGAAGAGAATTCCGAAAAAAGGTCGATTGTATTTGTACACACATGAATAGTACTAATAAATGCCTTTGAGAAAATATTTCAAGTTATTTGTCGAACGTATCGTTAGAAGGAATACACTGACATGAATAACGGCACTCAATTCAGAAACAAAAAAGAACCTCAATAGAATAACTACACTGTATGTTGTTTAAACCAGTATTGTTAGCATAACGCCTGAGGGTCCCATAACCTGTTGATGAATCCCTTAATTAAAGGAAAAAAAAACGAACGTATGAGTCTGAAGGTCGAAAGTCGAATAAGAGGTTCTCTTTTCGCCGTTCATGATTGTATTGCAGCTTTAAATAAGCAAGAATTTTTTGAGCGATCTTTGCAAGATTTTAGTTTGGTCGATGCAGCTCAGGAGGTTCCAAAGTTTGGACATCCTTTGCCCTAATATTCTATGGTATATCAAAAGCTCTATCTTGCCAGACGACCAACTTCATTCCACTGTTGTAAGAGTTAAACTAACAAAGAAACAAAACTAATTCATTAATTTGAGTCTTTGACATGGCTCACAGCAAACCTGAATTACCCTGAATAAAAAAAAAACTCTTGCTAAAAGTCATGGACTTGCTTTGACTGTTTTGTTTGCTGAATGTTCTTGTATTTTGCTTATGGGGAAAATTATGGATGGAGGAAGACGTAAACTGTTTATAGGGGTTCTTTTAACAATAAAAACTAATGTCTCTTAGGATGAAAGGCAAAACAAGAAAAGTGGTTTTCCTTAACAATTTAATTTTTTCGAATTCGCTTCGATCAAAAAAAAAAAAAGTCAAGTTGAATGTTATTAATCCACAAATGTAGAAATGTTTTCCACTTTTCTCAGACCGCTTGAGGGCCCCATAACCTGTTGATGAGTCCCTTAATTAAGCAAAAAAAACGAACGTGTGAGCTTTCAACGTTGATGGTCGAAAGTCTAACAAGAGGCTCTTTTATAAGCAATAATTTTTTTTGAGCAACCTTTGCAAGATTTTAGTTTGGTCGAGGCAACTCAGGAGGTTCCAAAGTTTGGACATCGTTTGCCCTAATATTCTATGGCCTATCAAAAGCTCTACTCTTGCCACACTTCCAGGACAACGAGCGACTATTTTCTGACCTAAAACTTAATTTTACTCTTGTAGGAGTTAAACTAACAAAGAAACAAAACTAATTCTGAAATAACCAACCGTAAAAAATCTCTTTTTAAAAGTCATGGACTTGCTTATGGGGAAAATTATGGATGGAGGAAGACGTAAACTGTTTATAGGGGATTTGTTTTCTATCGGTTCTTCTAACAATAAAAACAAATGTCTCTTAGAATGAAAGGCAAAACAAGAAAAGTGGTTTTCCTTAATAATTTAATTTTTTGGAATTCCCTTTGGAATTCGCTTCGATCCAAAAAAAAAAAGTCAAGTTGAATGTTATTAATCCACAATTGACGAAATGTTTTCGACTTTTCTCAGAAGAAATAATTAGATCGTCAAATTTATTCATCAGCATAGATCACATAGAATGACGGACGGGCGCCGAGTTCAATGCCTGTCCGTTGTAATTTTTTTTTCTCCCGTAGCGGGTCGCCGACTGACCGTGGCCGCCGATTCTTTATAGAGCATGGCCTGCTTAATATGGTTAAAAAGTCTTGTAACTCATGAGCGAAATTTTCCGGTTGGAGCCGATCGAGATGATGAGGAACTCACTTTTCGCCTGTTTCTGTACCACTGGGGTAAGTGACTCTGTGTGACCTCGGAACGGCGCGAATATTCTCGAATAGCGTCGACGATCGCGGTTTGCTAGGTCACTGGCCCGAAGCAACCTCTCAAAAAGAACAACAGAAGAATGCTGCCGTTGCCGCTGCTGTTGCTCCTTGCTCTTGCTGCTTAGATTGGCTTATATTTTTACGCCACAAAGAGAGCAAGTTATCGGGACAGGAAATTGCTATTGATGTTACGCAAAGCAACTACTCGAACAATTATCACCATTCATGTGCTTAGGAGCAACGTTACGAATTTAAAAGTCATCCACGAATTTAAGTTATTTCACAAAATCATCTAACGTATGCGTCATTACATAATTTATTCCGAGCCTATTGATGCTAATAAACCCAGGTGAATAATTTCGAAATAGTTTGGTCAACTCTTACAAAGCACAAAAAACCGTTAGTCAGAATCAAATGCATTAAGCAACTTAGAAAAAAGTCAGACAAAAAGCTTCATTATTAATCATACTGGAGTATTTGGAAGATTTGGCGTTATAGAATGAAACTCTTTATGACTCATCTCTTATCCGCATATAAAGTGCCATTTTTTTTATTGAACTAGGACTATTAAGTTCAAATTTACTGACTAATGAAAATATTTAAGAAAACGTCATCACATTCACAAGTTCAAAGGCCTTCACGAAATCGTGGTTGGTATAAACCACAGGACATTCTCCTTCCAAATTTCCAATGGAAACAAAAATTCCCATGACCACGACTTGAGGTGACATATTAAAAAGTTAGCTGTTTTATCAAATGAACGCCAACTCCATACGTAGAAGCTTTTGAACCCTTGACAATTTTATTTCTAAATTCCATGTGTATAGATTTGATCTTGGTCTTATTACGTGAACAAATATACAATTAGATTTGATGATACAATTTATAATCCCATAGCTGGGACTAGTTGTTTATTTCTTCGATAGCTTCTGGCAAAAAAATGTTAAATGGTGCGTAAATAAACGTCTGACCCCTATTCCTGGAAGCATTACCTAGTAGTTCAATTTTATTGCGTACCTTGAAATACATTTAAAGCGTATCGTGAATTTCAAGAAGAGGAAGCAACCGACAGGTGCCCACAAGAAGAACCGCCGCCAACACGCAGTTATGTCCATTTGCGTCGAGATTTTTCCAAGTCAATAACCTGTCAACGAATCAAATCTGGTACATTTTTCAAACATTGCTGCTTGCAAGTAATTAACAAGGAAGAGGAGGAGAGGTCGTTGCTCCTTTGTTTTGGTTTCTCGTTAACATCGTTTAATGTCTCTGTCCCAGATGATTCGTCGCTGGGAAATGATGCCGAAAAGAGTCTCTAGATGATGACCAATACGTAATTTATTCGTAAACACAAACAGCCGTATCCGTTAAGTGTGTGTACCTGCGTCAACAGTCAATAACCCCGACCGGAAACAACTGTTAGAAGCGATGTACGTACATATGACGACTATTGTTTCATTTGAATATACCCAAGAAAACGAAGAAAGTACAAATATGTCCATTGTTAATAAGTTAAGAATTGTCGATAGTTGTCTTTTAGTTGAAAATTTTTTGATGGAACTTATGGAAAACGAAAGTTTCGAAACGTCTTTAAACATGCTACTGTACACAGTGTATTATTAAAAAAATATTACATCCACGACTTCAAATATGTAAATCAAACATAAAAATTAATTTAAAAGATGTGAAACCACATTGGGAAAGTGCTGGAATAAGCAGTTTCATGGGCTGTGTTTTTATTACCATTTGCAGAACAAACTCAAGAGGAACTGAGAAGTAAGAAATTCGTTTATTGTGTTACGATAACGCGATACTGAATGATTCGTCTGTTAAATGTAATTTTTCTGATTAAATGCAATGTCTAGTAAGTATGGCGGAAAATTACGAAATAGTAATGCTTTCTCGGAAACACATAAATTGCAAAATTGTTTGCATTTGTGTTTCTCATGCACGCCTTAGTTACTTAGAAATAAATTTGAAAGTAATAAATAAAAGTCAAAATTGGCATTTTAATTAGGAAGAAAATTTCGAAACGTTATTATATTTAGAATTTCACAACAATAATAACAATAGAAATAAGAAGGAAATAACTGAAAAAATATAATTACTATTAATACAGAGTGTAGAGTGTATGTATAAAGGTACAAATGAATATTTAAATATAAAGAGTGTAATAAAAATAATTCTTATTCATTCTGTGGTCACAAAATGAAATAGAATAAAGCACGAAACAATAAAATTATATAAGAGCACACATGACAGACTCACAGATTATAACCCAATCCATATATACATAAACGTTTTCATATAATGCTGTATACCGCATGTCCCAATAAAGGAAAAGGAAAGGAAAATTTGTATTCAGCGACTACGGCTACTTTGTTATAAATTAGTTGGAGGACGCTGTTTGTAATGATAATAACTTTCCCCAGATCTTTTAGAAAAATTAAATCGAAAGGTATATTCCTTATATTGCGTTAACAAAGCTTCCAAAAAGGCAAATATTTTGGTGAAAATCCGAAATTGATATCTTTTTTGTTGTCGAGTTATTCTCAAATAAATTTATTAATTATGACAGTAAGGGACCGGTTAATATTTTTTATTTTCCGGTTAAATAATGCAAATAGAAAATCGAATAATGTTAAATAAATTTCTCTTGATCACTTTGGATAGAATTCTTTTTTTTTCAGAAGCTCTAGTTATTACAATATTTTACACGACACCGGTCACCATCCTTTTTGGAACACTCGGTGTCTTCCACATCAAAAAAAAAATATATATATGTAAAACCAATTTGATTTCTCCTTAATAACCACCTTAACTTTAGATTCAAATAATTCAAGCACACATAAATAATTCAAGCACATTTGCAAATATTTAGATATATAACTGTATAATTAGATTTAATGTTCATAGGTAAATCATTTATGAACAGCAAAAACAACATTGGCCCCAGCGCAGAATCCTGAAGCAAACCCATAATGACACCATAGATATTAGAGCATCGTATCACTCATATTCTTTTAACAAGTCACGGATACAGTAACATACAGTACAATTGTTTACTGATGACGTCAGGTAATGTTTATTAAAATACCAATGTACGCCTTAGTTTAATAGTTTTAAAGTTTATACACATATATACAAAATGTCACTAGCAATTCTGGCCTTTAATATTAATTTTACTGATAATAGTTTATTTCTTATTTTGTATTTTGGTAAAGTGCGTCATTTAAGTTTCGTTCAAAAAGTAAGAGTATGAATTTTGACAGGTGACTCAATAAGAGCCTGAATTACCAAAATCTGTGTAAGTACACATGCTATGTCAAATTCTTGCCACTGTACGTCAATTTTCCTCATAATCAATACCGAATTCTATCATTTTTACCCTATTTCATCTCATCCCTTTTTCTGTTAAAAAAATCAATGACCAGTGGTGATCGTGACAGTTACCGACGACCCTATTGTCACAGTATAAGTAATTACCCAGTAACGATACTTAAACGTGGGTGTCAGATTCGACTCGTGTTGTTTGATACCTGTATGCAAATATATTGTAATTTACAAATCAGTAGGTATCAAACAAAATGGCAAATGTGACAGTCACACTCGAATGTCGTTACTGTCGCCAACTCTTCAATGACCTTTTCCCCCAGAGTTCCTAGGCATTAGTTGAAAATCTCTTAAATAGGTATAAATGTCTATAATTTTGTTTTCCAAAACCTACTTTAATTAAGCATAAAAAAGGTTTAAAAAATTTAACGCAAATTGCTATCGTAGAGACAATTCATTCTATAGGAATTAACCAAAGACTAAAGTTAACGAAATTACTAAACTATCGTCCCTTAGAATTTTTCCACTTTCACTTAGTTAATCGTGGCATTTCATCTTTCGCAGTGACAGGCAAAAGTGACATTGACACGAACGAATGACTATCAATTGTTTTTCTTCAGTAACGACTGTCAATTTTTTTTTTTATGAAGGGTTATTAATAATTGCTTTCCTTCACGAACAGCTATCAATTGTTTTTCTTCCCGAACCATTACCAAATTTTCCTTGAACAATTTTTTACTCTTTTCCTTCAGTTTTATTTAACGGTCCTCTTTCATTCTGTAGACTTTTTCCACGGACGATTCTCAATTGTTTTCGTAAACAATTGTCAATTCTTTATTGTAAATTCTTTCGTTGTATTCCTTCGACAATATGTCACGACTTCGTTTTGTTTTATTTGTTTATTTAAACAGCGATTATCAACTGATTGCCAATTGTTTCTCTTCCTTCTAAGCTGTTCTTCTATCAATTTTTGCTTCAGTTTTATTTCACAACTTTTCTTCGTTGTATTTTTGTCACGAACGATCGTCGATTGTTTTTCTTCACCGACAACTGTCAATTGTTTTTCTTCACCGACAACCGTGAATTACTTTTCTTCGATTATTAATTGTTTCCCTTTACGAACGACTGTCAATTGTTTTTGTTTCAGCAACGACTGTCAATCTTTTTTTTTTTCATGAATAGTTATTAATAATTGCTTTCCTTCACGAACGATTATCAATTGTTTTTTTTTCACGAACGATTTTGTCAGGTTTTCTTTGATTAATTTTTTACACTTTTGCTTCAGTTTTATTTCACGGCCCCCTTTCATTCTGTCGACTTTTTCTATGGATGATTCTCAATTGCTTCTTTTCATAAACAGTTGTCAATTATTTTTCTTTATTGTAAGTTGTTCTTTTGTTATTCCTTCGACATTATGTCGCGATTTCGTTTTGTTTTACTTGTTTATTTAAAGAGCGACATCAATCGGTTGTCAATTGTTTCTCCTCCTTCTAAGCAGCTCTTTCGTCAATTTTTTTTCTTCGATTGTTTTCCTTCATCAATAATTTTCTTCATGAGTGATTGATTGTCGATTGTTTCTTTTCATCGTGAGTCGTATTTTTGTCAAGAACGATTGTCAATTGTTTTTCTTCACCGACAACTGTCAATTGTTTTTTTTACCGACAATCGTGAATTACTTTTCTTCGATTATTAATTGTTTCCTTTTATGAATGACTGTCAATTGTTTTTGTTTCAGGAACGACTGTCAATCTTTTTTTTTTATGATCAGTTATTTAATAATTGCTTTCCCTCATGAACGACTATCAATTGTTTTTTTTTCACGAACGATTTTGTCAGGTTTTCTTTGATCAATTTTTTTGCACTTTTCCTTCAGTTTTATTTCACGGTCCTCTTTCATGCTGTAGACTTTTTCCATGAACGATTCTCAATTGTTTCTTTTCGTAAACAGTTGTCAATTGTTTTTCTTTATAGTAAGTTGTTCTTTCGTTATTCCTTCGACAATATGTCACGACTTCGTTTTGTTTTACTTGTTTATTTAAAGAGCTGGTTGTCAATTGTTTCTCTTCCTTCTAAGCAGTTCTTTCATCAATTTTTACTTCAGTTTTACTTCACAACTTTCTTTTCTTCAATTGTTTTCCTTCAGCAATAATTTTCTTCATGAGTGATTGATTGTTGATTGTTTCTCTTCATCGTGAGCTGTATTTTTGACGCGAACGATAAGTCGATTGTTTTTTTCCACCGACAACTGTCAATTGTTTTTCTTCACCGACAACCGTGAATTACTTTTCTTCGATTATTAATTGTTTCCCTTTACGAATGACTATCAATTGTTTTTTTTTTCAGCAACGACTATCAATCTTTTTTTTTCATGAACAGTTGTTAATAATTGCTTTCCTTCACGAACGACTATCAATTGTTTTTTTCATGAACGATTTTATTAGATTTTCTTTTATCAATTTTTTACATTTTTCTTTCAGTTTTATTTCACGGCCCTCTTGCGTTCTGTAGACTTTTTCCACGGACGATTCTCAATTGCTTCTTTTCGTAAACAGTTGTCAATTGTTTTCCTTTATTGCAAGTTGTTGTTTCGTTATTCCTTCGACATTATGTCAAGACTTTGTTTTGTTTTACTTCTTTATTTAAACAAGCGATTATCAACTGGTTGTCAATTGTTTCTCTTCCTTCTAAGCAGTTCTTTCATCAATTTTTACTTCAGTTTTATTTCACAACTTTCTTTTCTTCAATTGTTTTCCTTCATAATAATAATTTTCTTCATGGGTGATTGACTGTCGATTGTTTCTGTTCATCGTGAGTTGTATTTTTGACGCGAACGATATAGTCGATTGTTTTTCTTCACCGACAAGTGTCAATTGTTTTTCTTCACCGACAACTGTCAATTGCTTGTCTTCCCTGACAACCATGAATTATTTTTCTTCGATTATTAATTGTTTTCCTTAACGAATGACTATCAATTGTTTTTCTTCAGTAACGATTATCAATATCTTTTTTCATAAACGGTTCTTAATAATTCCTTTCCTTCACGAACGGCTATCAATTGTTTCTCTTTACGAATGATTGTCAAATTTTCTTTGATCAATTTTTTACTCTTTTCCTTCAGTTTTATTTCACGGCCGTCTTTCGTTCTATATACTTTTTCCACGGACGATTCTCAATTGTTTCTTTTCGTAAACGATTGCCAATTGTTTTTCTTTATTGTTGTTCCTGCGTCACATTGACAGGCAAGTTTCTGTTCCTTTTTAAGTCCACCTTATTCTAATGTTCTCGTTAGCAGTCTCTTAAGAAATCTTCATAGCATTATATAATTCATGTAAATAATTAAATTTCAGTTTCGAAATTTTTTCTGCACATTTATCAAGTTAATTTGAGTACAAAATACGTCGCCTTGCAACAAGATTTTGAAAGTTAATTTCAACAGTCCAACGCCGAGCATTTCGCTGAAATATTATTACGACACGTCGCAATAAAAACCGAATTCTGTAATACGATCTACTTTTGCCGGCGAGCGCACAAAACAACAAACATACTTCCGGGTATTTGGGCGTAAAATTCTCCCCGCACAAAGAACACAAAAGACGATGACGACGACACGTGATACGAAGATTGATCCGTTAGGTCCGCCGGAATCTTGCGGTTATCATTTGGTCTCGCTGCGCCATGCCCCCCAAACACGTGTGTGCCAACAATTTATTCCTACCACCCTAATACCAGAACAGTTATGTTTTTATGCCACGTATAATTAAGTGCAAGCTGCACACGTCCAGCACGCTCAAGGGCGGTGCAGTTCGATCACCTTCCACTTATGAACGTGATCCCATCGCAAAGCATCTGTGACCGTATAGAATGGATTCGTAATACGAAACGATTAATAATATATTTAAATCTATACATTCAAATATTAAAAGTAACAAAATCAAGCAAGAAATTTGGAAACGGTGCTTGTGCAAAATAAATTATTGGAGTGAAATTAAAAATTACTATTTCACACTCTAAAAAAATTAACTAACTATAGTCAAGGGGAACTTTTTATTGGCGGAAATGACGTTATTTCTAAGAGAAGGATCGGCACATACATACATATTATAGATAAATTGCCAATGCGTCACCGTTGAATCTCATTAAAAAAAGTGCGAATGTTCATAAACAAAAAGCAGAACGAAAAACCGTATGCCACAACTAGCACGCTTCAACTAAACTCATTAATATCAAATGGCGCCTCTTAAGACGCGACGCCTCCGGGCAGTTATCTCTCGGGTTACCTTACGATTAGATACCGCGTTCTCACGCATGCCGGAATACAATTTTATTTTATTCCATGATTTGTGTATATCTCCGCGTATACATACGTAATTTGTAGGCATTTCCAAATCAAGAAAAACGCAAATTAATACCAACTATAATGATCACAATTTTCTTCAGCTTACATATGCGCGGCTAATAAAGATACTTCATTACTGCGGCGGGGTTTTCAGTTAATTTACAAATTGCTCTTCCGTGATCGTAATAAACATAAATGACCGTCATTACATAGCTGTACTATTCGCAGAAGTTCAAGATAGAGAGAACGCAATCAAAGTAGACCATCGGCTCGGCCATTTATGAAACCTGTGTCTTATTTATGGCAAGATGTGCGGGAGATTTCAATGCTAGCGTAAGCGGGAAACCTATCCATTGTGAACATTTCTTTTTTGCGGACTACGAAACACGTAAAGTTGGATTTTTTAATTAAATAATTAATATGTATAGTTGAACAAGTTAATGAATGGCAAACGTGTCAATTGCCAATTTTTACAACATAATGATTAATGATCCGTAGGTATTTATTTTCAATGCAATAAGAAACGAACTATAATTTCTGAAATGCGAATGAATAAATTAGGGCAAATTATTTTTGTAAACCTACGTGAGCTCTTATTCTTTTTTTAATTATTGCTGCGTTGTTTAAAATGGAAATAAATAAAATAATAATAATTAATAAATTTAAAAAAAATGTTGGTGATGAACAGACCTAAGGAAATTCCAGACATTCTTAAAAAGTACATACATACAGACCAGTGGAAGTGAGGCTCCCAATTAAACGAAATATACGTGACATATTGCTGTGCGATTGATTTAATCCGGTCATAATAATGAAAAAAAAAAATTAATTTCAGTTCACATAAGATGTCATAAGCGTCACATCGAGAAATATTAAATTAAATGCACTTCAGAATAAATTAATTTATCGGTTATAGTCGCATCCTTTGTATTCAAATATTTTAAAAACGAGAGCAATAATTTTAATGCTGTGTATGCGTTCAATAGAAAATAATATTGCTCTAAACCAGGTACAAAATTCATAAATCATAGGACGCCTTTATCACATGTCCGTCTGGAATGTCCCGAGCTCTGGTGATAAAACTACATCAAGTATTCATGCTTTTAAAAATTTTTAAAGAAAAAAAAATGAATAGAGTTCGGAGAAAAAATAAAAAAAGGCAGTCGAAAACTTAATTCAAAACATATTCAAACACATAATCAATAAAAAAAAACAGATAATCACAAAAACTAGGAAAAAAGGAAGAAAGGAAAATAATACTTCACCATTTTGTTTTCCTCTATAATCACTATAGGAGGAAACAAAATAAGAAAAAAATGAAGGCAGCTACAGCCACAAAAGAAACAAGAGATAAGTAACAGACAACGATAGAGGAAGTTGAAATTAGAGAAGTTATAAAAAAATAGTTTGAAGAAAAGACAACTAAAACCAAGTTATTAAAAATCACAAAATTTTGTGACATAAAAGGGAGAAAACGATTGTGATTTTACTGCACAATTCAGTGGGTTAATATTAAAAAAAAAAAAAAAATTAAATAAAGTTAAAGAAAACTGAAATTTATTCAATTCAATTTAATTCTTTATTTATTATACATCGGCAGTTAGAGTAATAGAAAAGCATCGTTCACGCTAAAACAACACAAACTATAAAATGATGAAACAAAAGACGATCACAGTTTGCAACGAATAGTGGCGAAAAAAAACTCAAAAATAATCAATAAAATAAAAACAATTAATAGATTATTTTTTATTGTTTAGTTTTCTTTGTTTTGTCACCATTTTTTTATAATTGTTTTTTCTTAAATTTATTATTAATCTACTGCATTGTAAAATCCGACTGTCTTTTGTTTCCGTTATCTGTTAAATCACGTTATAAAATCGATTGCCTGTTGTTTTTATTATTTGTTATTTGTTTAATTAGATTTTTGAGTTTTTATTATTTTTTCTTCTTAGTTGGGTTTTGCTTTTCTTTAATAAAAAGCAAAGAAAAGGAAATAAATATTTTTTTAAATATAAAATAACATTTAGAAAACAATAGAAACAAAAGACAATCGCTTTCGCAGCACAACGGTAGACCAAACAAATGTTAAAAGAAACTGTTTTAAAGAAAACAAAACTATACATATAACAATAGGTATTTAAAAAAAAATAAAATAAAGACAAAAGACACAACAGAGCATGCTTCAATAGATTCTGTTAAATTAAAACAAACGAGAAAAGAAAAATTAATCTCCGCCCACAATAAATTTATATCCATAGATACGTATTTCGGCAGCTAGGCTACCATCTTCAGTATACAAACTACCAAGTTAAAAGCACTTCATGAAAACTAACAACCACTTAAAACCTAATTTAAATTTATATCCGAGGATACGTATTTCGGCGACTAAGCTGTCATCTTCAGTACACAAACTACCAAGTTAAAAGCACTTCATCAAAACTAGGTTTTAGGTGGTTCTAAGTTTTCATGAAATTACTACCAAGTTAAAAGTACTTCATGAGACTAACAACCACCTAGTTTTCATGAAGTGCTTTTAATTTAGTAGTTTATGTACTGAAGACAGCAGCTTAATTACCGAAATACGTATCTACAGATAAAAATTTAAACTAGGTTTTAGGTGGTTGTTAGTTTTCATGAACTTGGTAGTGTGTGTACTGAAGACTGCAGCTTAGCTGCCGAAATACGTATCTACGCATATAAAATTATTGTGGACAGAGATTAATTTTTAATTATTTCTTAAACCACAGTCTCCTTTACTATTTTTTAGTTTCTTTATGTCTCAACAGATGGCACTGTTGGATTTTTGTAACATGACCAAGTCATTTCTTTTGAAACCGTCCAATGCTCAATGGTGGACGGCGGTCAATTGTTAATTGTTAAGCACATCATAAAAACAAAGGAAAACAATCGAACCTTTAAAAGAAATTAAAGAAAAATTAACACTGAGGAGAGTTCAAGAAAAATAAAACACAATCAATTTGAGAAAAATAAAATTTAAAGTTTTAAAAAAATTAAAACAAATTATTACAAGGAGGAGATAGTTATAACGGGTGAAAAGAAAAACAATAAGAAGGAAAAAAATATAACATTGGAAGAGGAGAAACCATGAGAAATCTAACAATTGTGTAAAACACTGTGACGTGACAGAATCATTGTAGAAATGTTCAAAGCGTATTAAATGACACGTCAAGAAGATTGAAAATCATTATTTATATTTGTTTACACTAAGCCTGCGTTGTATAAAAGATTTAAGCCAGGATTTAATTTAATCCTAAGTTAGAATGTGACCAACATTATGACGTAATGCATTTTGTATGTCACAATCTAACTTAGGCTTAAATTTAATCCTGATTTAAACCTTTCATACAAAGCAGCCCAAGAAAAAATGAGAAAACTATACGAGAAAGGTTGGATAATCAATTTTAATAGAATTAAGATGAAGACATATTGAAAGGGCGAAGAGCAGTTAAAAGAAGACTAGGAAAGGACCGAAAAGTACACAAACACAAACGTACAAGGTTGCAGCACAGGGAGTGCTCTCCTGTTCACAACTGTAACAGACGAAGCAAAATTAAAAAATAAAAAAGAAAAGCAGAAAGAAGATAAACAAGATGTAGTGGAACATTGGAAGATGGAAAACAAAAGTAGAAGGCAAACAAGGAGAATGGTAGACTACAGGAACTAAGCTGATAAGACAATGATATTGAAAAAGACAAGAAAACTTTAAAGAAATTAGAAGTTTAAACATGAGGATCACTTTACTTAAATGGAAGCAAAACCAAAAATAAAATATACTTAGTAGAAAAATTTAAATAACTGGACCAGCGGTGGGCAAAGCGCTCGAAAAGAGTTGTTCCCCATTCTTGAATGTTTGAGAGAATCCAAATACGTAGCGGCCTTTACGTCCAGATAGTGATAGAGATAGAGTTTTAAGTAAATGCACAATGGTGTGTACGCAAAAAATCTTAAAGTCCAATTATAGATCACGCCGTCTACAATTTCTTACGTCGCTTGGATAAAACCGACTCTTCTTATCCAACGCTTAACATGGTGGAGGTACACTTCCTCTTCACTTATGCCCATCCCTGGTCTGGATGTATGGAAAGTTAGATGAGAAAATTAATCGAAGGCAATTAGCCCTCAATAAAATAGTCGCTCCTATTAGGAATTGGATTGCAAGAACAAGAAACAAGAACATTAGAGACACAGACCTGATCATATCAAAAGAATGAGAAAAGGAAAACAACGAGAAAGGCATTTAAAGCAAGTGCAACGACCGAAAAATGGGAAAAAAGACCAAGTAGCACTGATTAATTAGGAAAGGGGAAAAAGAAAAGGTAACAACTGGGAGCGACCAGATGGGAAAAGTTGGGCAGAAATGAGAGAAAGACTACGTCAGGCTAAGTATGTTTCAAATCAATTTATTAGTAAGTTCTTTGTATTTTCATAAGCCTATTCCTCTTACTTCATTTTGTATAAGACTGTACGTGCAACATTAATATACAAACGGGCAAATGAATAATTAATAAATGACAATCGATTCGTTTATTAATGTAAAGAGAGTAGCGTCAAAAATGAAATATTAATCGACGATTGTTGTCGACGAATTCCCAACGAGCTTCACATATTTCGGTCAATGACATAACCTAGCATATATACGCCGTTCTTAACCTTATAAACATCTCTAGGCGGTTCTAGAAACGTCACACATCTGCGAAAAGGGGTAAATGCACTTGATGGTAACATATTATCACACGAAACATGCGCACTCCGTCTATTGCCAGCGAACGTCGAACTCTTACACCGTTACGTTTACCTCAGTGGCAATCTGGCGCGATCTGCAACAGCCATCATTGTTCGGATTCGCGTGCTATGCAACCAACGACCTCGCGAACGATGAACCCACTGCAACAGATCATTCCTCCCGATCACAAATATCTCCAGACTTATTAGATACCGTACGCAGATCTTCGGTCACATTTGACGACGGCCAACCTCCATTTCGAAACCGTCACAAATCTTATTAGCCACGCCAATGGTTTTTATTTACCAAGATCGGTGCTATTTTTAACAACTAGTCCAAAAATTCGTATCTATTAAAACACCAAACATCATTTACTTATGTATTTATAGAATGAATTAGAGCTAAGTTTTTCTGGTCAACGTTGATTGGTTTACATTGTTTCCATATTTCTATTGAATTTCTTGATCGTTGATCTTCTTTCGTTTTTATGCCATTAATTCAGGGTTTTGTGGATTAGAGGAATAAATAACTACAACTTGTTGGATTGGTCCTAAAGAATTCCTATTCAAGTGGTATCTAGGTAATTAAAAGAAGAAATAAAAATAATGATAAATGAGCGCAAAAACAAAGTCAAAGAGTTAATGAGTAACTAGAGCATTGGGAAGGTACACAAAATATCAGAGTTAAAGATTTCAATAACTCTAACTTTCAGTTTGTTCCCATGGTAACAATTATGGCAATAAACTGAAGGTTAAGATGACTATGAAGATAATTGTTGTCATGGCAATTAACTGAAGGTTAGAGTTAACTTAAAGTTAACTTGGATTGATAAATTCACCCTTAGTCGAAAATATATGTATGTAGAGATGTGTCGAAACTAGAGAAGGTAGGTCAAAAGACCAAGAAGTAAATGACAAGGTGCGAAAGGTTACTGAATATTCAAAGCAACTAATTTTGGAAGAAAGAGAAAATATACAGGAAGACTAAACGATGACATACGAAGGCGAACTTAGGATAATTCTAAAAAAAAAAAAACTTGACGGACTAACCAATGCAAGAGATTTAACTTGGAGGCTTCCGTGGCCGTTATTCACAAACGAATTGGCTTTCGGTTGGAACCGTGTTTGAAGAGAAGAAGAACTTCCTCAGGGCTGCTGCTGCTACTAGTTCTCGTTAGTCTCATCGACTAACCTAACGAGAACTAGCAGCAACACCAGCAGCAGCAGCAGCAGCCCTGAGAAAGTTTTTCTGCAATGGCTGCGTTTGATGGCGGTGTTGCTGCTACTTCTGATTAGTCTCAACACCACCAGCAGCAGTAGCCTTCTTCTGCAATGAAGAACGAAACGTCGGCAGTAGAAGCTGTCGTGACGCGGTTTCAACTGGAAGCAAGAGAAATAAAATGTACCTCGGAAGATGGTCAAAGAAAAGTCCAGATACCGTAAGAAGCGATGTATAAGAACAAACGGACAAGACGAACCTTGAATAGTTCTACAAAAAACTTGAAGGAGTAACCAGTGCAAGAGATTTAACTTGGAGGCTTCCGTAGTTGTTGCCCATAATTGGATTGGCTTTCGGTTGGAACCGCGTTTGAAGAGAAAAAGAATTTCCTCAGGGCTGCTGCTGCTGCTGTTGCTGCTGCTACTAGTCTCATCGACCAACCTAACGAGAAGTAGCAGCAGCATCACCAGCAACAGCAACACCACCAGCAGCAGCAGACCTGAGGAACTTCTTCTGCAATGGAAAACGAAACGTTGGCAGTAGAAGCAGTCGTGACGCGGTTTCAACTGGAAGCCAATTCAATCAAAATGCAAGAAAAATAAAATGTACCTCGGGAGATGGTCCAAGAAGAAGTGCAGATACCGAAAGAAGCGATGTATAATGATGACGTACGAAGGCGGATCTTGAATAGTTCTACAAAAAAACTGACCAGTGCAAGACAAAAAAAATTTATCTCAGGAGATGGTCAAAGAAGAAGACCAGATACTGCAAGAAGCCGATGTATAAGAACAATAAGACACTTCTTATTTTCCGGACTGGAACCACATTGATCTTTCTTATACAAAAACAATGAACAACAAAAAAAAGAACTGAGTAAATTCTCCTCGTTTGTACTTTACATTAAATTTCGAAACCAACTTCGACTCCCCAAAACGGACCAAATTAAGAGAGCAAACAATAAACTTGTTCGGATATTTTGTGAGAATGAACCAGGCGACGGAACCAAAATCGAAAAATGACAGGACGAAAGGAGCATCGAGAATGACATGGATGGGACGAACATGAGAAGACTAGAAAATATTTGGATTCCGCCCTCTAAAGGACAAAAGGAAGAAAAAAGAAGAAACCGCTAGAGAAAAGAAAGAGAATAAGAAACAGACAGGATGACTCATGTTACCTTAGGCTGAGAATTTTTCAACCCCTCTTCAACAAGACGACTTTTAATTTAATTAATGTTATTGCCGTGGACTTTCTTTTTTTTTCAGTTTTTTTAAAAATCCAAGAATAAGAACGAATAAAAAGTTTCCTTTAAAATTTTTTTTATGTTAAACAGACTTTGAGAACAACACGTGGTCAATAACAAACGATTTTAATCTAGACTGAATTTTCTGTACATTTTCTATTTCTTACAAATTAAGATCTCTTCAGTCCTCATGTAATTGCTTACTTCTTGAACGGTACTTTTACACATATTCTTGCAATAATTTATTTACTTAAAACCCAAGTAAATATTTCCTCAAGCTCAACGTATCATTTTGGAGCAATCAATGCGAAAAGCTGTTCGTCTCTCCTTGTAACATAATATACTATTTTTCGCATTTTTTTTTCATTATTCTTATTTCACCTTCCTTACGTGTTAATGCATTCGTCACGCTCCAATTAGCTGCGTCTAAAGTGGATTGAAAGAGTCATAATCTAGTTCATAATCATACATGCTTTAAATGTGAAGCTATTTTATAAGTATCGTTTTTCCAAAATAATCACAGATGATTTATTTTTGATTACTTAAATCTAACGCATCTCTTTATAATATTGTATCCAAAATTAATTCAAAATCAAAACGGTAAAAAACAGCTAACAATTATTAAACTGTTTTATGCGTTGACTTTTTGATACTCTCACAAAAGGCTATTTTAGACCAACCCATCTTTTGCACACATATATAAGATTTGGTTCAATTTCTACAATAAAAATTGAAAACAAGACATTTTTGGGCTGCAGATAGACACACGTTGCAGATAGAACTGTTCAGGTAGTTTTTAATTCAATTCTTCAGCTCTTATACAATTTATTGGATCAATTAAATTGTTTTCAAAATTGAACCAAGTCTTGTACAAGGTCAATTTACACCCCACGAGTCAAATATAAAATACAGTATGATTCAGGTTTAACCTTAATGACTTCAATGAACGCTCAGAAACGTCTTATTTTCAAAACAATAATCTCTTGGGGTTTATATGGAGATAGGCGCCATTGATGCTCACTTGAATGAATGTGAAATATTTTAAAAATTATTTCTTAGAAAGACTTCTTTATTTGATTTAAATGAAAGTAGTGTTTAAGTTTTCTAATTTATTTTCGCTAGTGACTTTTATGTAGCGAAGCGTTAAAGAAGATTTTCCGTAACATTTTCAGAATTGCCAACGGAAGCATCATAAATTATGAACTTGTAAACAAGCAGTAAAACTTATAGAATTCTTAGATCAATAAAATCTGGAAGCAATAATAAATAATGCCCACAGTAAAACGATTTGTAAAGAAAAACGTAAGGTCAGGAACGATTATCCCTGGTTATTAAGCAATTACCAACCACGGGTTGGAGATTTTACGGCGGTCGTTGGAAGATGTTACGAATTCCATCTAGCCAAACGACCTTACTGCCTCCTAACAGTTTTACGGTTAATTTTAAGGGGGTCTTTGCACTTAGAGCGACGGACCGCTGTGTCACCGCCAGCAGAAGTTAAGCTCCGAGTGTCGCCTCATAAATCAGTGAATTTGTGGTCGTTTCCCCGGACGGCACGCTGCGAAGTTAGTTGCCGGTCCTCCCACCGCCATTATGCAACCTCTCTCGTCGGAAATTACAGCATTTTCTGAACCGAACCGAATACACAAGCCGGTCCCGTAGTATTCCTGGAATCAACTGCACAATTCGCTTACGTCGTCAGCCAACGCACAAACCAATCGAACGGTGCTGAAATATTTGTTTTCATATTTTTTGTCTTTCGATTGCCTTCAGTTGAAACAAAAATCAATTCAATAACTCTGACAATTCAGATAAAGTCCTTAACTCCATGCAACTCGTAACATACAAAACACCTTTCGTGGCAAACAAAAAAATTTCATATTACGCAGCTTTATCCCTGCCCGGTTACATTTAACAAAGCAGGCAAACAAACTGCGAAACGTCAAGTTGGTTAAAGCTATTTTGTGTTTGGGCAGAGAACCATTTATTTGAGCGCGAGTGTGCATACACACTTAAAAATTGAAATAAAACGGCCAAGCTCTGTTTTTGTTTTCTGAATGAAATAAAAAATTTACTTTGTTTAAGTAAATTTAGCAACTACGTTAATTGTTCCGAAAAACGAAAGTGTTAAAACAGATTAAGTAATTACACACTACGTTAACTTGCTTTAGCAAAAATTTACGACTTGAATTGAGATTAGAATATGAGTATGTTGTACAATAGTTAAGTGAGTATGATAATATGATTGGCTGTATCAGCATATTTTATTATCAGAATCAGGTTAAGTGGATAAATACAATTAAAGAACTTATTTGGTTCAATTTTCGAAGCGAGTTTCTAAAAAAATTTGAGACAATTAGCGAAAGGGAGGCAGGCAGCTTATAGGTGAGTGACCTGCAAACAGGACAGTGGCACTGTTCGCCACGCGATCATTACGTAAGCTCCAAGTCTCGTTGGAGTTGGACGTCTATTTGCATACGCACTGTACTATTATAGTAGAGCTTAACACACGGTGAATGCCATTGCACCCTTTTATTGGTCGCGATAAATACGTAAACAAGCTAACGCGCGAAATTGCATTTATTTCGCACACCTGACAGAAATACATGATTATAAACAGCATAATAAAGTTTAAAGAGCTCGACTTGTTTGTTTGTGATCGTCAAAACGGTGCGCGACTTTTACGTCACGCCATACTTACTTCTTATTGAAAGTAAATTAATAATGTATTGCCAGAAGAGTTTATTCGCTCTGTTAGCAGCCGAGAGACCGTTTTTGGCTTACGGGAACAGAAAACGAGCGAAATTTTTGGCACGTTTCTCTTATGAATAGTCTATAACGAGTTTGTTAATTTCAAACTCACTTTTAGATAGATTTCAGAAACCGAATCTGATTCGATTACTATATACTTTAAAAATTAAAATCAAACTAATTTCGTTTCAATTTTCTAGTTTCTTTCCAGTCATACTTCAGAAGCACAAAATTAATTGAAGTTGTATCAACAAATCAGTTATTTTACTCCTACTTTCTTACATGAAAGAATTCAAAAAAATCTGCCCTTAACAGATGACGGAATGAATGTTATGACGATCCGGTTACATATCTTTTATGCAATCACTATATAATTTTCCTCAAGACAATACCTTTGGCCGAGGCTGTACATGTCTAAAAAAAAAAACTTCCATAAACATTCATTGCAAGTAAATACTTGATTAACTGACGTAATTCGGTCCACGTTTTACGATACGTTTCTGTCAAATCGTGTTCAAATTTCCCGCCATTAGATTTCTCATAAAATGTTATAATTTAACTGGAATTTGCACTTTCGTTTTTGTTTTCTAAGAAATGGCAGTTAAATTGTTTAAATACGCTTAGCGACATCTTTGCATGAAATACGCAATTGAATTTTATTCAAAAAGGCGTACAGATGTCGCAAGCTAACTTCTACACGCAAGTTCATCATTAAATATTTGATATTGATTTCAAGTTTATTTTTGTTTTTTTTTTTAATTTTCATTAATCAGGAACCAAATCGGGCAAGTATTAGTGGCGACGTCTTTGGAGGAAATACGTAATTGAGTTTTCTCAAGAAGAAGTGCAGGTATCTCGAGGCGTTTCTATAACTGTCATCATTAGTTGAAGTGAATCCAAGTTTTCTTTTGTTTTTTACCACTAATCAGAAACTTAATCGGCCAGGGAAAAGTGGCGACATCTTTGGATGAAATGCGTAATTGATTTCTACTCAAAAGTCGCGCAGATGTCTTAAGGCGTCTTCTATATGCAACTTCAATCTATTTGATATTTTCTTTTGTTTTTTTTTCCATTAATCAGAAACTAAATCAGGCATATACCAGTGGCGACATCTTTATATGGCATGCGCAACTGATTTTTACTCAGAAATCGCGCAGATGTTTTAAGCTGGCTTCTATGTGCAACTTCATTCATACTAATTTCAAGTTTCCTTTGGTTTTCTTCCACTAATCAGACACTAGAATCGAACAAATACTAGAAGCGACATCTTTTGATAAAATGCTTCCAAGATTTCTTTTGTTTTTCTTTTTTCGCTAATCAGAAACTCAATACTAGTCACGACATCTTTAGATGAAATGCGTAACTGGTTTTTACTCGAAAGTCGCGCAGATGTCTTTCTATTTCTATTTTGCATTGCTATTTGATAATTATTTAAACTTTTATTTTGTTTCTCTCCAAAAATCACAAATTGAATCGGACAAAAACTAGTAGCGACATCTTTGGATGAAATGCGTAACTGATGTTTACTCAAAAGTTGTGCAGAATCTTAAGCCGTCTTCTATATGCAACTTCAATACTATTTGATATTTTCTTTTGTTTTTCTCCACTAATCAGAAACTCAATTGGGATATCCTAGTGGCAACATCTTTAGATGAAATGCCCAACTGATTCTTACTCAAAAAGAAGCGCAAGTATCCCAAGGCGTTTTCTTTCACTAATCAGGCACTTGAATCGGGCAAATACCAGTGGCGTCACCTTTTGATAAAATCCGTAACTCATTTTTACTCGAAAAGAAGCGTTCCTAGAATGCAACTGTCATTGATGTCGATGTTTCTTTTATTTTCCAAGATTTCTTTTATTTTCCTTTTTTCGCTAATCAGAAACTCAATCGGACATATGCTAGTCGCGACATTTTTAGATGAAGTGCGTAACCGGTTTTTACTCGAAAGTCGCGCTGATGTCTTCTATATGCAACTGCATTGCTATTTGATGATTATTTAAAGTTTTCTTTTGTTTCTCTTCACGAATCACAACTTAAATCGGACGAATACCAGTGCCGACATCTTTAGATGAAATGAGTAACTAATTTTTACTCGAAAAGAAGCGAAGGTATCTCAAAGAATTTCAATAATTCAACTAGTCATTATTAGTTGATGTTGATTCCAAGAATTCTTTTGTTTTCTTTTTTTTCGCTAATCAGAAACTAATCGGACGTATACTGATCACGACATCTTTAGATGAAGTGCGTAACTAGTTTTTACTCGAAAGTCGCGCAGATATCTCAAACCGATTTCTATATGCAACTGCATTGCTATTTGATAATTATTTAGAGTTTTCTTTTGTTTCTCTTCACAAATCACAAATTAAATCGGACAAATACTAGTGGCAACATCTTTGGATGAAATGCGCAACTGATTTTTACTCGAAAAGAAGCGAAGGTATCTCAAAGAGTTTCAATCCTTATTAGATGATTTTGATTTCAAGTTTTCTTTTATTTTTTTTACTAAATCTAAATCGGATAAATACTAGTGTCGACATCTTTGAATGAAATGCGTAACTGACTTTTAATTTAATAGGCGCGCAGATGTCTCAAGCCGTCTTCTATATGCAACTTCATTGCTATTTTCCTTTGTTTTTTTTTATCCGCTAATCAGGAATTAAATCGGACAAATAATAGTGGCGACATCTTTGGATGAAAAGCATAACTTACTCGAAAAGAAGCGCGGGTTTTTCAAAGCGTTTCTATAATACAACTGTCATTATTAATTGTTGTTGATTCCAAGTTTTCTTTTGTTTTTTTCCGCTAATCAGAAAGTAAATCGGGCAAATACCAGTGGCGACATCTTTGATAGAAATGCTTAACTGATTTTTTAATCAAAAGACGCGCAGATGTTATAAGCCGAATTCCATATGCAACTGTCATTGCTATTTGACGCTTATTTCAAGTTTTCTTTTGTTTTCAGCGAGTCAGTAAGTCAATCGGGCGAATACCAGTGGCGACATCTTTGGAGGAAATGCATAACTGATTTTTACTCAAAAAGTCGGCTCCTATATGCAACTGCATTTTTATTTGACGTTGATTTCAAGTTTTCTTTTCCACTAATCAGAAACATCATCGGGCAAACGTCAGTGGCAGCATCTTTGGATACAAAGCGTAACTGATTTTTACTCAAAAGGCGCGCAGATGTGTTAAACCGGCTCTATGTAACTTTGTAATTTGATATTGATTTCAAGTTTTCTTTTGTTTTTTTTTTTTCCACTAATTAGAAACTTCATCAGGCAAATGTCAGCGGTAGCATCTTGGGATTAAAAACGTAACTGATTTTTACTCAAAAGGCGCGTAGATGTGTTAAACCGGCTACTATATGTAACTTCATTGCTATTTGATATTGATTTCAAGTTTTATTTAGTTTTTTTTTTTTTATAAATCAGAAACTAAATCGGGCAAATACTAGTGGCGACACCTTTGGATGCAATGCATAACTGATTTTTACTCAAAAAGGCTCGTAAATGTCACAAGTCGGCTCCTATATGCAACTGCTTCTATTTGATGTTGATTTTAAGTTTTCTTCTTTTTTTCCACTAATCAGAAACTTCATCGGGCAAACGTCAGTGGCAGCATCTTGGGATTAAAGCGTAACTGAGTTTTACTCAAAAGGCGCGCAGATGTGTTAAACCGGCTACTGTATGTAACTTCATTGCTATTTCATATTGATTTCAAGTTTTATTTTTTTTTCCATAAGTCAGAAACTAAATCGGACAATTACTAGTGGCGACACCTTTGGATGCAATGCATAACTGATTTTACTCAAAAAGGCTCGAAAATGTCATAAGTCTGCTCCTATATGCAACTGCATTACTATTTGACGTTGATTTCAATTTTTCTTTTGTTTTCTCTTCCACAAATCAGAAACTACAACGAGCGAATACTAGTGGCAACATCTTTAGATCAAACACAACTTAATTTTACTCAGAAAAGCGCACAAATGTCGCGAACCGTCTTCTACCGCGTGATTCTCTAATTTTTTTATTAACTCTTGCCATGGAATTTGGACGGCGTGTCTTAGCTTTACTGCAAGATAGTATCAAGGAGTGTAATGACGTACTGTTCACTTAAGCTAAGACATGCCGTCCAGATTTCATGGCAAGAGTTGATAAAAAAATGTCAGTATTTAGTGTCGGTCTTTTCAAGAATCACCTGTATAGTCTATAAGAACAAAGAGAAAAATCAACTGCTTTCAAGATCCACTTATTTCTATTTATTTGTAATTATTTCTAATTATATTTTAGTTTCAAATGTTGCTTGTTGGGTTAGTTACGTTTGGAAATATTGAAAAATTAATAATTATGGGAAATAAATAAACTAAAAATAAAAAGAAATGGTAGAAAGAAAACTATGAAAAAAATTAGAACGATTTAACAATAAATTAACCAATTTTTTTATTGAAATTGAAGGGGCGTCAAGAAAATTAATTAAGAATTAATTTGCACACTAGTGCACTAGTTGATGCAAATCTAATAGTTACTTAGAGTGAGGGGAGGACAAGTATGTGCCTGTACAGCAAATCCAAATCGAAGTATTTGTAAATAAAAAAAAATTATTTTACGTAGAATAAGTAGTGCACAGGTTATTGAAGTGAACTTCCTACTAATTAGCATCTGTTTTAGATTATACTGTTAGACATTTTTAACAAATCCACAAATTTCTCCCAACGTATGTATGATTCAAAAATGTTAGGACGTGGACCTTCCTTACTGGCGAGATGTAGAAAACAATGACGTAATTAGGTTAATTAGCACAAGCATAAAAAGTTATTGACCTTAATTTGAATTTTCAATCTTAAGAAAGAACAAATGTCAAAAAATAGATATCACAAAAGGATATTTGTAATCTCCGTTGCGCAACTTGTTCCAAAAAGAGCATTAACATTAGCTAAAGATAATCTGTAATAAAAAAAGGCACGTAGCTGGACCGTTTGAGCCTATACAGTGAAGGCAAGGTCATATAATCCTGCATTGCAACACATTTACAGTTTCTCTCTTCAACTAATTATTTCATTAGCCTGTCAAGAAAGGACAGAAATGAGTATCTACAATCCTACACAGTTGACTGACCTAAGCCTTTCCACGCAGCACACTGGCTGCGCACAATTGTATCGTTATGAAAACTATTCGTAATTTAAATGTCGAACTGTTATACTATATGTTGAAACGTTCGTAACAGATACAATTCAATTATTGAGTTGGTAACAATAATAACAGTCTAACAGGCTAGAAGTAAATTAACTTCGTAAAAAGTAAAACAGAGTTACAATTTCGATGGCGTAACTGTTTATTACGGCAGAGCATTTTTTTAACACAGTTTCGTGCAGAAATACGAACGAACCTATTAAACCTATGTACGTACAACATACCTATTTGTAAATAATCATCGAGATGAATATTTATAATACTTTCACTATTAAACTACATAGTAGTTAAACTTATAAAATTATGGTATGTGGTGTTTGCAGATACGGTACACTTGTTATGTGTAAATGAGGTTACTCACACTTGGTGCGGATTTTGACCTCTTTCTCGGTTAGAGACCTCCCGTAACCCGTTTATTTATCGTTCATATATAAGAACTCATGTCATCATCCTTTTATTTTTAGAATAAACTCTTGTATACTATTATACGCGTATGAATACATATTCCCCCATAACAACAGCGATAAGCAAGGTTTGAACAGTTGCATATAACATAGAATTCTGGAATTCCTTCACCAAATTACAAAGTAAAGTAAAAAGTACTAAATACTAAATGACGAATGCATTTATAATTTCATTTTAATTCTTGAAACTTAAGAATAAAGTTTTAATTTAGATATCTTAAATATATCATTTTCTATCTTTATTCTATACAGTTCATCTCTGGACATTATTACACCGGGTAACTCGGAAAAAAATATATAAATAAATCAGTAAATTAGATTTTAATATCCACTCATCCTTTTGTTTCAATAAAAATAACGCTTCAAAGCACCTCTTGTATAGGGAGATTAAGAGTGGATCAATATACAAAAAAAAGGAGAAAAGTCAATCAAATACAGGGTGGTGGTTCACACACAAAATAAATTAACGATCTAATCTATTACTAATGAATTTAATTTTATTTTGGTTGAAGCCATTATACACTTCTGGACAAAATCAAGGGTGGTCCCTTGAAATAACTTTTCCAATTTACAATTTATTTTTAAACGACTTTTCACATGTCATAAATTGACGTTTATTAAACACAATTCAAATAGTGTGCCGTGAAACAATTAACAATAGCAAGGTATTCTCTGCTAGGAAACGAAAAGTCAACAAAAATGCCTAACTGTTGACACCTTTTTAAGTAATTTCATTAATAAAGCGTGCTTTTTGTTTCGAAAATTAGTGAATTTATTTGCATTAAGTTAATTAAATGTGTCTAGACGCCATTGTAGACCTGAAGAAGTATCCCAAATGATTATTCTTCTTCGTGAAGGATATTCACAAAGAAAAGTTGCTGGAATTCTAAATACCAACAAATCTGTGGTACAGAGGGCCGCAGCGCGGTTCAGAAACGCTGGTAGTTTTAAAAGAAGACGTGGACAAGGTGCTAAAAGAAAAACAACACGCAGAGAAGATCGCTCTATCGAACTTCAGAGTTTAAGGAAGCGGTTTGTAACATCTCGTGAATTAAAAAATGATCCTCGCTTAGCCACTGGAAAAGAAATTTCTACCAAAACAGTAAGAAGAAGACTAAAAGAAGTCAACTTGTCTGCTAGAAAACCAGCAACCGGTCCAACTCTCACAGCTACGTACAAAAGAAATCGCTTAAACTTTGTCAAAATCATTAAGGTTGGGACGAGGGGCAGTGGAATTCCGTTTTGTTTTCGGACGAGTCCAGATTCCTTCTAAGCAGGAATGATCGCCGTGCTCTTGTCATACGAAGACCAGGCGAGCGATTTGCACCATGTACCATTCGAGGATTTCACAAATTTGGTGGAGGGTCTGTAATGGTTTGGGGTGGCATACAATTAACGGTCGTACAGAATTGGTTTTGATACGAAATGTGTCGCTAACAGCAAGAAGATATAGAGACGAGATTATTGTACCCCATGTTCAACCATTTGCCGAAAATTTCGGCAATGGATTCATTTTTATGCAAGACAATTCCAAACCTCATACAGCTAACATTGTCACAGCTACGTTGAGAGATGCAAATATCCAAAGTTTGGAGTGACCTGCCAAGAGCCCTGATCTCAAATCTATTGAGCATCTCAGGGATCAATTGGTCAACAAAATTAAAACCACACCGAGACCACCAGTAATACTTGATGACCTCTCTAACATGCTTGCTCAAGAATGAGAGCAGATACCTCAAGAAAGTATACGAAACTTAATCTCAAGCATGCCAAGAAGATTAGCAGCGTGTATTGCTGCAAGAGGAGAGCATACACGCTATTAATAATTTTAGTTTTGTTAATTTGTTACAAATTAGGATATAAGTTTATGAGAAGACCAATGATATTTTAAAGATTTAAAGTATTTTAAAGTTTGTTAAATTTAGTAGCACTTAAATCAACTAAACTGTAAGGAAACATATTTATTCCTTTCATTAAATTTCGTTATCTTCTTTTAAATTTATCTTGAATTTTACTGGTGATCCTTTAATTTTGTCCAGAAGTGTATTTGAAGGCATAGGAGAGTCAAGCTGAATTTATTGGGAATAAAAAAACGATTAATATTTTCTAGGATTTTATTTTAAATATGCTCCCTTCAGCAATGATACACTTGACCATTATTTCTTTCCACTGTTCAAAAGCTCCCAATCAATCATCTTTCAGAATACCTTCAAAATAAGCGTGACGAAAACCTTCTTCCGCGCAAATTCCTCTTAAGCCCAAAAAATAGCCAAAAGTCGCACATTGCTAAATCAGGTGAATTCGGCGGATGTTGTATTACTTTTATATTTTTTCAGCCGAAATTTGGCGAGTTATGGGACGATGCATTTTCAAGGTGCAGCATAATTCCCTAGTCTGGAACTTTACTCAACACTTCAGGCCAACATTTTTCAGTGTAACTGTCTTTTTGTCCATCTAGCTTAATTGCCTTTACTAGGCCCGTACTTCTGAAGAATTCCGCATATATAAGTTTTTTCATAGCTCGCTGCTTCTTGGTCATTGTTGGAGTTTCCTGATCTTCGTGAATCCATACACGACTCTCTTGGCGGGTAGGTACGTCGAAAAAGGGAATATACAGATGAAATAGATTTTTTTAAGTTTTACGTTATTTTTTTTTTTTTAATTTTCAAGACTAATAATTAGAATAATTAACATATTTACGTTTAAAAATCATATATCACTCTATTCTTAACAAAAAATTTCCAAAAAGTTTATTAAACTAATACTTGATCCATTGGCCTTTATTTTTTCTAAGCATTTCAATTCTTCTCTTCATGCTTTTAACTTCATTAATTGCAGTTTTGTTAACAATTTCGCTGTTCTTCCACCATACATCTTTAATATTTTTGATTAAATATTCTTTATTTGTAATGTTCCTTTTGGATATTTCTTTCTTCAGAACAGCCCAGACACTTTCAATTGGGTTCATATCCGGGGAGTTACCTAATAACTGCATTTTGTTTGTTTTAAAGTACTTCATAATCATTTTAGACCACCATCTTGCATAAATCTAATATTTTGAGTTCTCCTAAACCAATATCTGAGGAGTTGGGGACGTAATATGGACTTTAGTACATGCAAATATTGAACTGAATTCATTGTTCCTTCGACGAAATATATATCTCCTACGCCTTTTGAACTGATCACACCCCAAATCATTGCATTGCATCGGATGTTTTACTCTTTGGGTAATGCATTCAAGTAGAAATTTTTCATTAGGGCGACGACGAACAAAAATATTTCGCTCAACATGAAGTTGAATAATTGATTCGTCAGAGAAGCAAACCTAGCAAAATCAACTATAAAAATATTACTAGACAAAAAATAAAATACATACAGTATCCCAAAAGGACTCAGGTAATTTTGCAAGTTGTTGTGCCCATAATTTTCTTTTCTTAATCATGGTTTTGGTTAACTTTTGTTTTACGGTACAACGACGTCCAATTAAATTAGCTTCTTTTAGTCTATACCTCAAGGTCCATTCTGATATATTTATATTTTCTGGTAACGCCATAAGTATTTCTTTAGCCGGCCCTTTTTGCAATTTTTCTGCCGTAGTTTTTCTTCGTGATCCGTTTAGAGCTTCGCCACAATCAAGCTTCAACTTGATATTTTTTACTGCCGATTGCGAAACATTATACTTTGAAGCGATTTCACGCTGGTTGTAGCTTGTATTTTGTAGTAAAGCCTGAATTTGATTTTTAACATTGCAAGAAAGGGCTTTACCACGACCCATTTTCACCCGTACGTTTGCAAAGAAATTTTTACACTCTTCTTGCTAATTTGTCAGTAAACCACAATTTAAACAGCATATATACATTAAACAATAACAATATAAATGATATTTTAAAAAAAAAATTCCCTTTAAAATCACAGCACAGAGGAACTTTTAACTTGATAATACAACGAATGGAAATAAACAGCAAAATTGGCAAACGAACCTGATGCAAGACTACTTGATCTAGAACACGGATTTTTTTTGAAAACGTACTTACAAATAATTATATCAAAATGAAATTAAATGCAAATTATTAAGTATTATCAACAAATTAATAAATTGTTTAAGCCGTTTAAAATTTTTATTGAGTCTAATTCATTTGCCAGATACTGTAAGTTTCGTCACCTGTCACTATTTTGGAAAAAATTGGCGTTCGCCATTATTTAAAAAATTTAAAGTTTCATGGCAAATTCTTACACGCTCTGGTTTTTGGAAGTCAGAAAGGTGAAGCGACACAAAACGACTAACCACTTTTTTTAAATGCAGATGATTGTTCTAACAGCTGAGGATCCAATCTTGAGTTCATGCCCTATTACTGCATAAGTGGCTTATTGTCCTCTTCAATTAATTTTTTAACAGCAGCAATGTTTTTGTCTGTAACAGTCGTAGGAGGACGCCCTGTTCCTTTTTGATGCTGAACAGAATTCCTTTCGCATTCAAATTCCTTACACCATGGGTAAATTGTAGCCAAGGAAGGTGCTTGTTTACTAAAAGCCGAATCTAAACTCTTTTTGCACTCATAAGCGCTTAAACCTTTTTTAAAATCATAATAAATCAGATTCGAAAATGCTCTCTGGTTAATTCAATTTTTTTACTTGTGATATCACTTTAAAAAATTAGCAACTTGGGTTCTAACGAACGTAACTTCAGCAACTAAACTTCAAATAACAGATAAAGAGTTGCTCTAAATAATTCTCAAAAAAATTCAGCTTTACCCTCGTATAATACGTATACTTTTCCAATTTTTAAAAAGATAGGTGCGTATTTCTATATCATGCAGGAATATTGAATTAGTCAAACTAAAGCATCCCCGCTAGATTAAAAGCAGTCATGCTTATACCATATTGAACTTTACAGTGATTAAATAATTAAATTCGATGTGCACACGTATTTGTGGAGATCAAATTAAATCAATTCGAGTAGCAATTAATTAATGTTCCTCCAATTTTGAACAATAATAATGATGATTGTGGATATCAAATTAGTAGTAATATTTTTTTTCCAACAACATCTGTAAGTCGTATACTTCGCCTGGGGATTTGATAAATGCATTATCTTAATCTATTATCATCAGCGGTAAAAAAATCGTTTCGATTGTCACGTACGCATAATGAAACTTATCTGAGTACTTCTGTTTTCAAATAGGCTGATTATTCTTTGATTCTTCCTGCTTTTTGTTTTTGAAATTGACAAATCAGACAAATTTTTTCTCTCTGCTTATTAGCAATTCTATTAAGGTCTACTTTTAATACATCATATATCAAATGATTCAACATCAAGGGCGAAGAAATTAAAAATCATGTCTTAGTCTAGATTCATAGTGAAATCTCAAATTTTCTGAGACATATGATCTGTTGAATAAAACGAAGTAAGTGATTCTGCTTTAAATTCTTTAATAAAAACTACAAATATACGAAGAAAAATGAAATTATAAATAATTCTGCCTGTAACAAAGGAAAATATTTTATTTTTCATTGATACTCAACAAATTGTTTTTCAATTATAATGACCGAATTGGAATTTAAATTAGTAACCAAAGCATCCATTGTATAACTAAAGCACGCACATACCGAGTGTTTCACCGAAACTTGGAAAACGGGAGGCTATATTATAAAATAAAAAAAAAACGAAAACTTCGCCTTATACATATTCTCGCCACATAAGGTTCATAGAAAAATCAAAGCGTTTAAAATAAAATAGCGCGTATATTTTCAACTTAAAATGAAACATATGGTATACGTATGTATTCATGTATCGTTGTTGATATACAATTGCTGCACACAATTATGTTTTTCTTTTCCATTAAGCCAATGAACGTACTGTTGTCAAATGTCGTGCAAAAAAGACTGATTAATTAATGACATAATGATTGTGTAATACAATACATGATTTAAAAAATTGTATTTAAAATCCTTTTAATTTTTAATCAAAATGAATTTAGAATTGTAAATTAAAAGTCTCGAGGAAAGCACAGTAATTCTATGAATTTTCGATATGGTATTCAAAATTTAAACTTAGCATATGAATATTTAATTAAATTTGGAAAGCTGTGACTTTCGTAAAGGACAATATGCATTTTCTAGCAAAACTAAAAATAAAAACGTTTGTACACGCAACACATTATACATACCACTTTGGGCTAAATAAATAATTAATAAATTGTGTACAAGACATTCCAACGTCATCTTTAAGTCTGTGAAATAATATTCGGGGAGTGAATTAGCATCAAGCTAATTCCCAATGTCATTTAAAAATTCATTATTAAATTTTTCTGAGTCGTGACATCCTGCCATCAAATTTTGACTCAACTTTTTTAGATAACAGCTGTACAGAGGATGCACGAGGGATCCACTGCAATCAAAACCGATTTGCAACAAATTTTATTAAATTTTTCATTAATTTTTTATTTTTGATAATGTAACATCATAATTTAATTTCGCCTTAATCAGCTCAATTTATTACAGTTTTATTAAAATAAGAAAGAAAGAATAACTTTTCACATTCCCATAGCTCGATTTATTTCAATTTTATTAAAATGTCTTCTACATTTTTTTAATTAAAATATCATCGTCTTCATAAATTATGTTAAATAATTTTGTAAAATTTTCTTTAATTTGGCGAAAAAATTATGATCTATAAGCCCTACTTTAAAAACCAGAAATAAAAATATAGTATGATAAGAAACGAGCTTCGATTAAAAAAAAATCACCGTCAAAAAATCGTCATTAAATTTTTATTTTCGATTATTAAAAAAAATCTTTTTGTGGCAATTATTTATGTGTGTTTAAAAAAATCTAGTTAGCTCCTATCAGTTATACCGAGTGATCGTTAGTTTGTCAGAAAATGGTGTTTCTCGAAATTATCAAAATTATGCATCGGGCAGTATTTTGACCGGATACCGAATATCCGGTCAAATTTAACGTAAAGTAAGTTAATAAATTTTAATTTACCTAATTAAATTTCCTTGTTCTTTTGGAAATACAAGATTCTCTAAATCAGCCAACTCTTTAATGCTTTCCAATTTAGTGTGTTGCTCTCATTTCTTCGCATGTTCACGTATGTTCCTTATTTGATCAGTAAATGCCAATTGACATTTAACCTTGACATAACGTCAACAGGCAAGATCGCGGAGGCCATATGTTTGCCATGTTTCTGCTAATTATCCGATCTCCAAAATTTAAAGTATTTTCAGCAGCATGGGCAGTTGATTAATAAATGGATGCAAAATCTCTCCCCCATATCTAAGTGTTGCTAGTGTGCCATTAAAAAATATTGGATCTATCAATCTTCTCTGACTTAAATCTATCCAAAAACCTATTTTTTTCTGGATGGATTGGGGCCTCAAAGAAAATATGAAGGTTTTCTCTACCCCAGATCCTCATATTTTGGGAATTAATGTATCCTGTTAAATGGAACCAGGCCTCATCGGAAAAGAAAGTTTTGTCCAAGAAATCGTCATTGTCAATATTGTTTAAAAACCAGACAGTTCCTTCACCTTGCTTCAAAATCTATTGGAAGCAATTCATGCACGGCAGTCAAACGATAAGGGAACATTTTTTTGCAAATCCTTTCTTAGAATAGTTCTGCAGGTCCTGACAGAAAGATCAACTTCTTGTGACAGGTGACGGATGGAAGTACGAGGAGCTACCTCATCAGTTCTTACTTTAGGCCTACCTGATACCTGTTTTCTAGCCACTCTGCCAGTTTCTCTGAATAGTCCTACAGAGTACTGAAGTTGATTAATAAATTTAGGGCATAGAAATACAGTTTCTGGAAATAAAATCAGGAATAGAATAGGTCCATTCGCCATTGAAATTTTGGGCGTTTCGAAAGTAGGATTCAACCATAAAACATTTTTCTTCCGATGTGAAAACCATTGTAAAATCAAATCAATAAAACATTTTTTTTAAGTTATGTTTGTCTCTTTAGGGTACAGATGAAGTAAGAAACAGAAAAAAATGAGAGCAACACTTTTTGTACACATGATAGAAAAATCAATGGCCACAACAAGAAGACGAAAAATATTCTTCGAAACGACACAGATAAAACGATTGGTTTAACTTACTTAAAATCAAAGAAAGACAAAAATCTATGAAGATTTTTACAACAAATATATGACCTCATCAAGATATGAATGCTTTAGAAGAAGTACGCAAACAGAATAAAAGTAAATAAAAAAAAATATGAGAAGTTTCACCTCCATTACTAAACAGAAATAATTTACACCTAGTGCCAATGTGTTTCTTTAAGTATGCAAAAAAACGCGTAAGCAATTAACACACAAATAAAAATATTTAATGCAGTTGTAAATTACGTTAAAGACCCTCGCAATTTATAACTTATTCAAAGCCGAATACAATTTTACGATGGCCATTCAAAAGCGAACGCGCTGTTGCGGGCTTGGAAACGAGCGCGACATCTACCAGCGCTCACTTATAAAGGCGGGTAATAACGCCTGCCGACAGATGGCAACGGCGTGAGTTTAATGTACGACCGTAATATTTTCACGGTCAGGGTCGACGCGCACGTGCACTGCAAACATAAACATTGTACGAAAGGCAACATTAAAAATAAAAATAACGAACTGGTTGGAGTTTTAACAACAAATGCTCAGGTCCACGCTTATAAATAAAACAATATGACCTCAAATCTCAGTGCGCTGTTTGAACGCAATTTTAAAATAGCGCTCGCTCGTCGTTGCAAATGTAAACAATATGTTAGCAATGTTATGCTATATATAAATTAATAAAAACAAGTAAATTTGTTTAAGAGCGAAATCAGCTGGTGTTTTTAAAAGAAAGCGCGCAAATCTGAACGAATTTTTTTTTGTTAAAATTAAATAATTTCCCTACATTCTTCCTTAAAATTATTTTTGCTACTTTGGGCTGGCAATTTATAAAAAAAAAAATTAAGCGCAAAACAACTAAGTTATAGCTTAAAATTAATAATAACTTCTGACCTGGTGGAAAATTGTTGATTTTCCCGTATGCAATCAAATGATTCATGTTGGTTTGTGTTGGACCGATCAAATCAATGTCTACCCAACATTTTAGGCGTTTCGCAGAAAGTGTACCATAAGATCGACGACCGATGAATATATTTTCAGATGTCCGACGTTAACCTCGGCGTCGTACTAGCACTATGGATGCCTCGCATCTAGGGCTGCTAGTAATGTGGTGGGCGTCCCGACGTGCGCACTCTCTCGATTCACCTGTGGATTGTCTAGAAATGGCGCCAATGTACACGTTTTCCACGTGGTTACAAATGTAAAAAGCACACGAGATCCCCCCCGGCTAACGTAAAAGAGAATTCACGCGTTCGTCCCGAGAACGAGCCGATCGAATTTCTACTAAACGAATGCCGTTTCGCCGAGGCTTTGTCTGGACGGGACGGGGCGACCTTATCGGCGTAATTTTTGCACAGTATTTTTCGCATATCAGTATCTGATATAATAATAACTTGCTACGTTATCTCAGGGTGAACGACCTCAATAAGCTGTATACTAGGTTATCAGCCTAAATTGTTTTATTTTTGGGAATGATAAACAGAGGTCGATGTTTTGGAACAAAATGTTAATTAATTGTTTTTTTGAGATAAGATCTACAAATCCCCGTCAACATTCTTACCGTAAGGCCCCCTCCAAAATCAAATTTTTTGGCCGATCAACTCTACTGATCTAAAATCTACGAATCTAAAACATCCTTTCCACAAAACAAATGGGGGAGGATATTTCAATTGTTTCTCTTAATTTAGCTGCAACACTAATATTTATCTGTATACCTATCTACAGTGTTTTTCAAAAGAGATGCAATAAATGGGATTTTCTCCATCTTGCTTTTTATTAAATTTTACTGTTGCGTTCATTCAAATCAAATTGGGAGATGCCAGGTGAAATGTATCTTTTATGGTATACAGGGTGACCACCAGAAAAAAAGAGGCTTAAGAATAAAGTGTCCTTATTTTAAAAGAGGCAGGAAAATGTCCTTAGAAGTAGCTCTAAATTGCTCTAGAGCAGCTCAGAGATACTCCCAAGATAATCTAGAAAGCACTCATTATTGTAAACATAAAATAGAATATGTATTTTGCTTTTGTACAGGGTGTTCCAAACCTCTGAAATAGTCAGCTCTTTTACATACGATTTATCCAAAAAAAATTCTTAATAAAAGTTTCGTCGGTTTCCATTTCACATAATTTAAAATTATTATTATTATTAATAATTTAATATTAATATTAATAAATTCGCGAAACGAATAAAACTCGAATGAAGAGCCGAATACGATGAAAAAATAAATAAAAAACAAAAGAAAATCGATGATTACTGAGCCAATTTTTCGAAAATATCAAGAATGATGAAGAAAAGCAAAAGAAGAGACCATGATGTATCGTGGTTTCTTCTTTTGCTTTTGCATGATGTATCATGGTTTCTTCTTTTGCTTTTCTTTATCATATCATAATTCGATAAGAAGGAACTGAAACAAATGAAAAATAAGGAGAAGAAAAAAATCATCGACAGAAAACAAAAAAACGAAAAAAGGAGGAATTTGTATCACCTCCCTTTCTGCTTAGTTTGAGTTTCAGCTGAATGAGAAACGACGATTCTCTTTTATTTTTTGTTCATTCAAATCCACATTTCGCTATTGTTTCTTTCAGTTATCTTTTGTTTTTTTTTTCTTGGCGTATTAAAGATAATGAAAAAACAAAAGAAGAAACCACGATTTAGACAAAAAAGAAGAGTAAGGAGACCAAAAAAAAAAACAAATGAAACAAAAAAAGAAAGGGTTGAGGTATCAGTTGCAACACCAAAAATTACTGCTGAAAAAAGAAACAAAAAAAAAAGCAATAATAAAATAAAAATAAACAAACGAAAGCTTGATTTCATGTTTTGCTTTACACCGGAAACCATCGATTTTCATTTATCAATGCCCTTTTTGCTTACTGAGAATCCTTAGATTTTCAGCCTAAAGAGAAAGGACGATCATCTTTTTTTTATTTTGTGTTTATCCAAACTCGCATTTCGCTATCGTTTAAATTAATTAATGAAACAAAACGATTTAGACAAAAAAGAAGTGAAGCAGATTAAGAGTATGGAGATAAAAAAAAAAACAAATGAAGATCGACTTTTTTACAGCGAAATCTAAAAAAATTACTGACAGAAAACAAAAAAAATTGAAAGAGTATGAAGCATGAATTGTAATACAAAAAATTACTGCTGAAAAAAGTAACAAAAAGGCTAGAATGAAATGAAAATAAACAAACGAACAAAAGCCTCACGCCGGAAATCATCGATTTTCATCTATCACACCAGTGCCTTTTTTGCTTATTGAGAATATTTTGATTTTCAGCCGAATGAGAAACGACGATCTTCTTTTATTTTCTGTTCATCCAAATCCGCATTTCGCTGTCGTTTCTTTCTTTATTTGTTCACGTCGAATTAAACAAAACGAAAAAACAAAAGAAGAAACCACGATTTAGACGAAAAAGAAGTGAAACAGATGAAGAGTTAGGAGATTAAAAAAAAAAACAAATGAAGATCGACTTTTCTACAGCGGAGTATAAAAAAATTACTGACATAAACAAAAAAAAAAGAAAGAGTATGAACTATCAAGCGTAACACAAAAAATTACTGCTGAGAAAAGGAACAAAAAAAAATGAAAATAAACAAACGAAAGCTTGATTTCATTTTCAAAAGGGTTACGCCGGAAACCATCGATTTTCATTTATCACATCTCTGCCCTTTTTACTTAAATACGAAACGATGATCTTTTATTTTCTTTTCATCCAAATCCGCATTTCGCTGCCGTTTCTTTCAGTTTTCTTTTGTTCTTTCTCGACGAAGTAAACAATTCGAAAAAACAAATGAAGAAACCACGATTTCGACAAAAACGAAGTGAAGCAGATCAAGAGTAAGGAGATCAAAAAAAAAACAAATGAAGATCGACTTTTCTACAGCGGAGTATTAAAAAATTACAGACAGAAACAAAAAGAAAAAGAAAGATATGAAGCATCAATTGCAACACAAAAAATTACTGCTGAATAAGGGAACTAAAAAAACAATAATGAAATGAAAATAAACAAACGAAAGCTTGATTTCATTTTCAAAAGCTTCACGCTGGAAACCATCGATTTTCATTTATCACATCAGTGCCCATTTTGCTTATTGATTTTCCGCCGAAGAGAAACGACGATCTTCTTTTATTTTTTGTTCATTCAAATCCGCATTTCGCTGTCGTTTCTTTCGGTTCTCTTTTGTTTGTTCTCGTCGAATTAAACAAAACGAGAAAACAAAGGAAGAAACCACGATATCGACAAAACAGATGAAGAATAAGGAGATACACAGAAAAAACAAATGAAGATCGGTTTTTCTACAGCGAAGTATAAAAAAAACACAGACAGAAAACGAAAAAGCAAGAAAAGAAAGGGTATGAAGTATCAATTGCAACACAAAAAATTTCTGCTGAAAAAAGGAACCAAAAAGCAATAAACGAAAGTTTGATTTCATGTTCAGAAGTTTTACACCGGAAACCATGGATTTTCCTTTATCAATGCCCTTTTTGCTTACTGAGAATAGTTTGATTTTCAGCCAAATGGGAAACGACGACCTTTTTTTTAATTTGCTGTTCATCCGAATTCGCATTTCCTTCAGTTTTCTTTTGTTTATTCGCGTCGAATTAAACAAAACGAAAAAGCAAAAGAAGAAACCACGATATCGAAGTATAAAAAATTACTGACAGAAAACGAAAAAAAAAAAAGAAAGAGTATGAAGTATCAATTGTAACACAAAAGATTACTGCTGAAAAAAGGAACCAAAAAAACAATAATGAAATAAAAATAAACAAACGAAAGCTTAATTTCATTTTCAAAAGCTTTAGCTGGAAACCACCGATTTTCATTTATCACACCAGTGCCCTTGTTGCTTACTGAGAATATTTATATTTTCAGCCGAATAAGAAACGACGATCTTCTTTTTTTATTTTCTGTTCATCCAAATCCGCATTTCGCTATAGTTTCCTTCAGTTCTCTTTTGTTTATTCGCGTCGAATGAAACAAAATGAAGAAACAAAAGAAGAAACCACGATATCGACAAAACAGATGAAGAGTAAGGAGATCCAAAGAAAAAACAAATGAAGATCAACTTTTCTGCAGCAAAATATAAAAAAAATACTGACAGAAAACAAAAAAAGGAAAGATATGAAGCATAAATTGTAACACAAAAAATTGTTGCTGAAAAAAGGAACCAAAAAAACAATAATGAAATGAAAATAAACAAACGAAAGCTTAATTTCACCGATTTTCATTTATCACATCAGCGCCATTTTTGCTTACTGAGAATACTTTGATTTTCAGCCGAACGAGAAACGACGATCTTTTATTTTCTGTTCATCCAAATCCGCATTTCGCTGCCGTTAGTTTCAGTTTTCTTTTGTTCTTTCTCGACGAAATAAACAATACGAAAAAACAAAGAAGAAACCGCGATTTCGACAAAAAAAGAAGTGAAGCAGAGCAAGAGTTAGGAGATAAAAAAAAACAAATGAAAGTCGACTTTTCTATAGCGAAGTATAAAAAAAATTATTGACAGAAAACAAAAAAAAAAGAACGAGTATGAAGTCTCAACACAAAAATACTTTGATTTTCACCCGAATGAGTAATGATGATTTATTCTGTATTTATCAAAATCCGCGTTTCGTTGTCGTTTGTTTCAGTTCTCTTTTGTATGTTTTCGTAGAATTGATTGCATTATATTGACGTCTCTCTTTGTGCGATCTTTTTTGGTGAATTTTTAGGAAACGTCTTCGTCAAATTTTTATTTTTAAAGAACTTAGCAGACTGACACTCTTTGAAAAATATTCAGTATTTGGTTGTGATTTTTTTACAGAAAGAAACATTTTAGGGATTAAGTTTGCTATTTATTGATTTATTTTCTGGGCTACCTTAATAAATGAAAAAATAGCATGACTATGAGATATTAGCTATTAGCAAAAAATAATTGAAAGACACGTCATAAGGAAAAGAATATAAAAAGCGATCTGACCCATCCTCTTCCGGATTGAACGTGCTCGTAAAACGAAAATTACAAATCATATAATCGGCGTGCATTATTGTAGATAATTGTACTCTAAAATTACAGAAAATTGCGTTAGTTTCGAATGCATATCCAAGGTTTGTACTTTCAACGCCGAGCGCAATTTGCTTAACAAATGATTACATAGATTGTGGGATTTGCTCAAGGAGTTCTCTTAATTTTTTTCCGACGCTCAAATATAATAACAGAGGGAGTAAATTAATTCTCAAGAGGGAACGGTCAGTGTAATTAATTTCACAGCTTTCATAATGTAATTTATCTTCATTTTGCTAATGGTTTTCGAAACTTATTATAAGTATCATTAATTAATTTAGTCGCAAAATCTCACCAACAAATTGAACTTTTTATTCGAATATTTTTTTTTGTTGCAGTTTCAAGGTACGTATTTCATTTCTTCTTTAGTTTTGTTTAACAAAGGTACATAAATACCTTCATGTGATCAGTCCACGTGAGCATGTCTTCAGCAGATCATAATGACGTCAAAGTTAGTAGAGCAGATGAAACGTTAACCCACGCATTGTCATATATGCGTCAGGCTGGAAATGTGCGGAAATTATATTCGGATCTCTTAATACAATATTTATATATGTCACATGTGAAAACGGATATTTAGGTATATGTGGAGGCTACGTTAATTAATTTTGGTTCATAAATAATACAAATCTTGCGTCAATAACCGCAGGCACACCTGTCATTTGCACGTGTACGAAGTAAATGGACACAAAAATTAAAACTGGAACATTGATAACTTTTGTGAGAATATCTTTAAAAGCTGATGTGACTATTTGATTAAAATTTAGGCAAGCATAATTATTAAAATGAAAATTAACTAAAATTGTGTAACTGGCAATATAGAAAGTGTTAGGAAAGAGTTTATACATGTATTTCGGCCTTATTGAGCCTCATCAGAACCCCCTACTTTAAAAAAAATTTGGTTTATTGAAAAATTTAGAAAAACTTACCCCTTTTTTTGAATTCCTAAATTTATATATATAAATTATATAAATTGGATATTTATTTTGTATTAAATTCATAGTTTTTTTCGTAAAATAAAATGCAAGATAAATTTCAAATTTGTACAAACCTATTAATGAAATACAAAGTTTTAATGAAATTTGACAACACTTTATTTGTTGGCGCTCATATTTTTTCGACTCGCAGAAACAAGTCGCAAAGGATTTTTCAAATTAAATTTGATTTTTTCTTCTTGATTCTTTTTATTATTTACGCAAAAATATATACGAAAATTTTGACAGACTAAAAATTAAGCATTTATTTAAGAATATCAAGACAAACAAGATTTTTTAATAATAATTATTTTCATTTAAAACAAAATAGTGACTTTTATCAACGGTGATCTTAAATCATTTGACAATTGTAAAATTTTTGACGTAAAATAAAACAAGACGATCGACAAGTAGAGAAAATTTATAAAATTAAAAGAATTAAATCAAAAAATTCTCTCTAAATGAACAAAACAGGGTTCGACTTTCTAAAATTGAGGTATGTTTTAAAACATGTGACAATTGTGCAATTCTTGACGTAAAATTAAACAAAAGACGATCGACGAGCAAAGAAAATTTATAAAATTAAAAAAAAATAATAGAAAAATTAAATTTTGTAGTTAAATAAACAAAACTGAGTCGACTTTCTAAAATTATTAAGTTACATTTCAACACTTTTGACAATTGTGCAATTTTTTACGTAAAATAAAATAAAATATACAATACGACAAATAAATCAAGAAAATTTCTAAACTTAAAGAAATAACATAAAAATAAAATTATTCTCATTAAATAAACAAACCTGCTCCGACTTCCTAAAATTAAGATTTATTGAGCAAATTTAAATCATTTGATTAAAATCAGGTTAAAATAAAACAAAACACGATCGACAAGTAGAGAAAATTTATGAAGTTAAAAAAATTAAATTAAAAAAATTCTCTCTAAATGAACAAAACTGGGTTCGACTTTCTAAAATTGATGTATATTTTAAAACATGTGACAATTGTACAATTGTTGACGTAAAATAAAACAAAAGACGATCGACGAACAAAGAAAATTTATAAAATTTAAAAAATAATAATACAAAAATTAAATTTGGACATTAAATAAACAAAACTGAGTGGACTTTCTAAAATTAAGTTACATTTCAACACATTTGACAATTGTGGAATCTTTTACATAAAATAAAATAAAAGACGATACGACAAATGAATCAAGAAAATTTCTAAAATTAAAGAAATAACATAAAAATAAAATTATTCTCATTAAATAAACAAAACTGCCCCGACTTTCTTAAATCTATTTTACGCAGTATTGAGCAAATTTAAATCATTTGATTAAAATCAGGTTTAAAATCACTAATTTCATTCAAGCGATTTTTATTTTATTTTAGAAGCCATGAATTTTTTAAATTTGTTCAATATTATTAATGAAATACATACATTTTGTTTTTATTTAATAACATTCAAATAAAAATCAATATTTTTTTCTTTAAATCTGTGTTTTTTATTTTTGTTTTGATTTAAAACAAAATCGTGACTTTAATCAACGCTAATTTTAAAGCATTTGACATTCGTAGAATTTGGAATGTAAAATAAACAAAATTTAGAAAAGAGAAAATAAAATAAACAAATTATCTTCAAACAAATAAAACTGGTTCGACCCTCGAAAATTAAGGTACATTTTAAGACTATAATGCAATTTCTGACGTTAAATAAAACAAAAGACAATCGACAAATAAAGAAAATTTATAAAATCAAAAAAAATGATAATACAAAAATTAAAAATTCTCATTAGACGAACAAAACTGTGTCGAATTGAGATATATTTGAACACATTTGACTATAATGGAATTTCTGACGTAAAATAAAACAAAAGGCGATCGACCAGTAGAGAAAATTTATAAAATTAAAAGAATTAAATTAAAAAATTCTTTCTAAATGAACAAAATCGGCTTCGATTTTCTAAAATTGTGGTATATTTTAAAACATGTGACAATTGTGCAATTGTTGACGTAAAATAAAACAAAAGACGATCGACGAGCAAAATAAAAAAATAATACAATAATTAAATTTTATCATTAAACAAAACTGAGTTAACTTTCTAAAATTAAGTTATATTTCAACGTATTTGACAATTGTACATTTATTTACGTACAATAAAATAAAAGACGATCGATAAATAAATTGAGAAAATTTATAAAATTAAAGAAATAACATAAAAATAAAATTATTCTCATTAAATAAACAAATTATCTTCAAATAAACAAAACTGGTTCGACCTTCTAAAATTTTAAACATTTTAAGACATTTGAAAATTATGCAATTTTTGACATAAAACAAAACAAAAGACAATCGACAAATAAAGAAAATTATAAAATTAAAAAAATAATAATACAAGAATTAAAAATTCTCATAAATTAAGTCAAATTAAGATATATTTTAACACATTCGACTGTAATGCAATTTCTGACGTAAAATAAAACAAAAGACGATCGAAAAATAAATAAAGAAAATTTATAAAATTTAAAAAAGTAACACGAAAATAAAAAAATCTCATTAAATAAACAAAACTCCTTCGACTGTCTAAAACTAAGACTAAAACCGAGCAGATTTAATTAGTCGTGTTTAAAATCATTGATTTCAAACAAAGCGATTTTTATTGTATTTTAAAAACCATGATTTTGTTAAAATTTTTTCGGTGTCATTAATGGAATAGAAAAATTTGTTTTTATTTAAGAATATCAAAAGAATCAAGGTTTCTTTATTTAAAAATCAAAATTTATACTTTTTGATTTATAACAACACTAAATAATATTATTTAATAACTGTTTACTAATTTAGAAAGAATTAGAAAGTGTTAATTCATATTACCACATGCAGGCAGCATCACCGAACCAAACGTACCTGAAAGCAAAAAGAAAACAATGCATTAGAAATTTACGTAATTATCGCCAATTTAAAAGTAAAATTATTTTAATTAGCTCATCAGAATATTTTAATTTAAAATGGAATAATGTAATTAAGTTTAAGTGTCAGTGTCAAAATTAATTCCAACTTTCTTTTATTCATGTTAATAACAAAAGTTGGATGTGATTAAATTTTACTAGTTTGTTGATTAAATAATTAATTAAACTCATGTTGTTTTGTTTTGCTTTTTATTGTATTTTTCGAAACCACCTTCACTGTGCATTTTTTTTTTCAGCAGCACATTTATTTATTTGAGGCAAAACAGTATTTTTTAATCAAATTTATCAGTTGCAAAATAACGACTATTCAATTGAAAAGTCCATCAAATTGATTTTTATTTTCTGATGAAAGAAGATAGGGCGTAAAAGGAGTGCCTTTCTGAACTGTTCGACGTTTGATGGCTGACAATTGTAAGCTCAAGTCTTGCTTGTAAGCTAAAGTGACAACGTATGTGACGTTTCGTGTTAATCTTAACTCGCTTCACAGTCTCGTGAAAATTTCATTTTTGACGATTAACTGATAGCCATTTAGATAAGGACTCTCGATCTACTTAATAAAAAATGCTTTGGATATATTTTTGACCATTCTAGAGTCTCTAGTAAACATCATAGTTCTTAGTACCCAAACTTTCCACCAAAAGAATCATTTCAAGTCTGGTTAAAATCTTTTTTTTTTGTTTCTAGGATTACTATTTCTAGTAAACGTCAAAAATGTTACTAACTACCAAACTTTTATTCAAATAATATAATTTTTGTAACAAATAGAGACTTCGAAAAATAGCATTCTGTGTTGCCAGCTGGGATGCTATTTAGATATAGGCCTCTCGGTCTACTTAATAAAAAATCTTTGGGTCATATTTTTGGCTATTCTAGTCTCTACTTCTAGTGAACATCATGGTTCCTTTCTACCCAAACTAAAAGAAATATTTCAACTCTGGTTAAAAGCTTTGTTTCCTTTGTGTCTAGGGTTTCTATTTCTAGTGAACATCAAAGTTGCTACTAACTACCAGACTTTTAGCCAAAAATAATCCAGTTAAAAACTTTGTTTCCTTTGTCTCCTTCGTGGTTAATCTTACTTTTCTCCATCAGGCTATTGGGAAAATAAAACTCCACCATACAACCAACGGTTCTTTCAAAGCCACAAGTAAAACCAGTTTATTACGTGCCTGCGCCATGACGACAGAATAAATCCTATGTGTGAAAACAATAACGCATAATATTAATAATTTAGAATCGCTCTTAAGAATGTATAAGCGCGAGCTCGGGAGACTTGACCGCAATGTCGGTCGTCAACCCGCCTATATCTGGGCCGCACTCTCGATAGTTATTACATCATCATACGTAAATTCCAGGGCCGTACTGTTATTCATTTGAGGCTTTATCGTGACTCTTATCGTTTTATTAACCGACGTCAGACGAATTATACGGGTTTAGGTGTGACGTCAATCGGAGACAACCATTCACTCGAAAAAAAAAAAAAAAGTTCAAGAGTCAAGTTCGATTGGGTGATTTCTAATTTGAGGAAAAGAAGGGGGAGATTTTATTTCAAAAAGTAGTAGCTTATTTGGGCCTGGAATATTTTCGAAAATCAATCATGATATTATTGCAAGTAGTTAGTAACAGAGGTGGTCGATTCGGTATTAGTAGCCCGGTCATTGACCAATAGTTGAAAGTAGGACGCAAGTGATTCGCAAGGCCTTGGGCGAAGATATGACTATGTATCAACATGAATTCGTTTGTGCCTTCTACTTCGACGGCGCCACTGCATTTTTATTCGATTTCTCGTTAAGCTCAAATAATTAGCAATAAATAAGAATTTGATTGCCTTTGTTTCTGATAAAAAATTCGAATTAGGCTTACCTATCAATATCTTGTTTACAACCAGAACAACCAATAAGACTTTCACTAAATAAATTCTTGGCACAAGTTACTATTACAATGACTTTTATTGTATTGAGAAACAAAATTAAAAAAAAAGAAACACTGACATCGCTTTCATCAAAAAAAAATTCCTATAGGCTCCTCAGAAGAAATACACATCGTTGGGACATCCTGTACAACAGGATTGAAAATTATTTTTGTTTATTTAATTAATTTAATTCTTAACAACAATATTTAATCATAAAATGTAATGTGAAGTGGTAAAATATGAACGCTTTCAGTTTCACTTCAAACTTGTGATCGGGCGAATTGAAAAACGAAAGCAATTATTGTTTTTTTTACGTTTGAAATCAATAACAATAACTTTAACCTTTCAAAACAATTTCTAAAAATACAACGTAACACGATAAATTCATTATAAATTATTCAGAATAAAATGTCATTACCCTAGCAAATAAAAATACGAGCCTTTACTCGGGCAAGTAAACATAAAATACGAACACAAGGCTTCCAATAAGTCATTTATAATTATTGTTGCATAACTGTGGACAATATGTGAGGCAAGTAACCCAGTTCTGCACGACCTCGGTACGTTTGGGTTAACGACCCGACGACCTCGCACCCTCTCCCGCGTCGACCCTTTTTACATCAATATAAAGTGCCATCCAATCTTAAATAACGAAGTTTGAAATGATAATTGAATCTTGCAAGATGGGAAACATTCGTTCTTGAGAGGCGTCACGACGTCTGAACTTAGCGCCCACGTACCACATTTTGCACAATTTCTCGGTTCTTCAACTTTCGCATTAACCCCCATTGCAGCACCCCTTTGTGTGGGCGCGCTCACGTCGCAATTTGCTCGACACAATGGAAGGAGCTCTCGCCACACGAGTTAAAATACGCAGAGGGAAATAAATTAGTTGACTTTACGATTTGTTTTTTTCGTCTTGGTTTTATTTCGTTCGCGATATAAAAGTTCATTCATTCCCCGTCTTCCCACGCAAACTACCGTAAGCGAAGGTAGAGCCGTACGAAGTCAGCGGAAGTACGATGTGCTGCATGACCCGGTCGACCCAAGTGCATTAGACTCGGGTAACCTGCAAGTTTAGCGCACTCGCATTTCCTCAATGGATGCACTACTGCATTAGATAATTAAATAGCCTACTAAATTAATATTCGTTCGACGGACAAGATAAAAAGACAGGAAGAAATGTTTTAGTTTATGTACCTAGCCGTTATGATAAACTTGTGGTGCAGTTATTTTCTACGATTACCGACGACTTCCCATCTTCCTAGCAATTATTATTTAGCACTCGAAATTCAAAAACTTAAAAAAAGAACAGAAAAAAACAAGTGAAACAGAAACGTTGTTTGTATAAGGGTTGAAAACGTACCCATCATATCGAATCATAATCGAAGTTCTGCAAAAGTTTCAGCTTTTCAAAGGACTTTATCAAATAGTTTTTTTTTTAATCAGATCTGTTCAATCGAAAAGTTCATTGAATTGCTTTTTATTTTTTGATGAAAGAAGATAGGACGTTATAGGGGTGCCTTTCCAAACCGATTGACGTTTGATGGATGACAATTGTCAAAGAGCGTTTTGCTTGTAAGCTGAAGTTAACATAAAGCGACGTTTCGTGTTAATCTTAATTAAGACTCGCTTTACTCTCTCATGAAAATTTCAGAGGCTACTTGAAGAGCTTTGAACACCTAGTATTTGGCGAAAATTATCTCTCAGGATTCATTTTATGATATTTTTTGATAAAATACGGTATTTTTTGATAAAATACGGTATTTTTTGATAAAATACATTATTTTTACAACACTAGCCGTAACAATCATAAAACTATAAAATACTTCTATGTCTGCTCTTTACCAGGGATATAATGGGTATAATTTTGGATTAATTACTTTTCGAAAACTAAAGTATAATATATAACATTTTTCCCATGCGACTCTGGATTATCGCTTCTCTTCGTGGTTCCTTTTTCGGCGAAACAATTGTCAGTCACCCTGTATGTATGTATTATCTCCAGAACTTTGATAAACAAATTAACTCTGCTGAAATAAGTTTTACAAGCAAGGTGCTTTTGAATAATTATGTTTTAATCCCAAAGTAATTCATTTTTGGTTATGTCACTATAAATAATTACGAACCATTTGGTCATGAAGGCAAAGATTTGGTTAAGACCTGTTATAGAAAGAATAATGACTTCTTATGGAGAAAATAATTTTTTATCTGTTTTAAAAATTATAAAATAATTTTTTGATGACCATTTAGATGTAGGACTCTCGGTCTACTTAATAAAAATCCTTTGGTTATATTTTTGACCATTCTAGAGCCTCTAGTGAGCATCACAGTTCTTAGTACCCAAACTTTCCACCCAAAGAACTATTTCAACTCTTGTTAAAAACTTCTTTCCTTCGTTTCTAGGGCTACTATCTCCAGTGAACATCAAAGTTGCTATTAACTACGAAACTCTCATTCAAATAACATAATTTTGGAACAAATAGAGACTTAGAGAAATAGCATTCAATGTTGCCAGATGGGAGGGTTATAACCCTATACAGGGTGATTGAAATTCGAGGGCCAGCATCGAGATCTCGCTTATTATAAGAGATAGAGAATCGGTTAAATGGAAGCAAAGTTGCCAAATTTCATGCTCATTAATAATACGTTAAGAAACTTAAAATATCTTAAACGGTTTCTTTACAACCGGAAAAAAAACTAAAAATTGCGATTTTCGAAAATCGAACATAACTTCTTTATTTATGATTTTTTTTTAAATCTGTGAAATTATTCCTGAAGCCGCTTCTGCTTTAAACGAAATATACTGGCGTAACATTTCATTATTACATTTTTTTTTATTAAATTAGCATTACAGCCATAAATAAACCACCTATGCCAAATATATCGGTCCACCCTGTCAAATAAATTTTATATATTACACGTTTAAAATAAACAACGTGGAATAATTTATAATTGGTATACGCTCCGAATTTTCCCAAAACGACTTTATTTTCTTTTCCAGTCGCTAGCATAATGGAGAAGTTTACTCATCTTCCAAGTGGATTATTTTCTTAAATAACAGTAAAATGTTGACCAGAAGTATCTGACTGGTGAAAAAACAAATTAAAATTCATCGATAAATAACGGAGAAATAATCTTTTAAAGTTGTCATGTTTTAAGGAGGAACAATTCGCTTATGACGTCACTTCTTCGCAAAGCTGGAAGCTGAAATGCCTGGGGTTGCAGTCCATTTGGGGCGATAAAAAAAACTAATTTAAGCCAAATTTTCGCATATATTTTTTTCCTTCGTCAGTACAAAATTGTTGAAGTAAAGTGGAAGATGTGGAGTCTGACAGACAAAGAATTCATGAATAGGAGGATGTTTAAAATCAAATTCATTTTATATCAGATTAATTTTAAACAAAATATAAAAGCAAATTATATTAAACAATTAAAATCATATAATGTCGATGTGTAAAGGAAAAATGAAGCAGCGATGTTTTGAGATCTTTCGTGTGCTTTCACTGGAAAGCTCGAGACGGATCTTTCGCAATTTTTTTTATGGCCTAGTGACGAATTATAATTTCACGTATTTTTTTATGAGATGGTACATCACAGCTATATTAACAATGTTTTCAAAGCGTGAAAAGGTAGGCGTCCGAACAATTACAGTCCCTGGCCAAATTATTAGACTCACAGTAATTTCAGTAATTTTTTTCTTATTTAACGGTGTATTTACAATGACAAAATTTAAAAAAAATGCTAATAATGGGAATTGAAGTATAAACAAAAATATTTAAAATTTACTACAAACTGAAAATTTTATTTATTATTAAAATTAATATTTTGTTATTCCACCTCTCGCATTCACAAGGGCGGCGATTCTGCGCGGCATGCTATCAATACAATTTAATGCAATTTTTTTCAAATTTTCATTATGATTCCAATGATGAATGATTCTCTCAATTAACTGGATTTTTGTAGTAATATTTTCATTTGCCAATTCTCATTTCAGAGATTCCCAAACATTTTCAATAGGGTTCATCTCCGGTGAATTCCCTGGCCGTGGCAAAAGTGGTATTCCAGCTTGATCCAAATAGGTTTTAATGGATTTAGCAGTGTGGCATGGAGGTCCATCCTGCATAAATACTTTTGGACCATCTTAAAATCATTCGTTTAATTGAGAAACCGGCCTGATCTGTAACACTTTTTTATACTGGTCCTAACGCATCGTACCTTCAACAAGGTGCAATCGCCCTAATCCCTTCCCACTTATCACAGACCAAACCATTACTGATTGGGGGTGCTTTACAGTTTTTACTACACAGTCAGTATAATATTTTTCACTTGGGCTCCTTCGGACAAACTGACTGTTAAAATTTGAAATGTTGACTCATCACTGAAACAAGTCTGCATTTGATATAATAAAATTAATTCAAAACTGCAAATAACATTATTTTAAATATGTTACCATTCTCCACTGATCAACAGTTAAATGTTCATGCGCATTAGCCCAAGGTAGCCTTGTTTTACCATTGCTGGTGTCAATTTTGGTTTCTTCACAGGTCTCCTGCATTTAAAGTCAAATCATACAGATTTCTTCTGACTGTTCTTTCTGAAACCTCATACCCGGTGGCCTAAAATTTTGCTGTTATGCCCCTGTTACTTGCCCTTCTATTTTCCCCAACAATATTCCGGAGGATTCTTTTTCCTCTGGGGGTAATAATTTTTTTTCTCCCATATCTACCATTACGGAGCTTATGAGGGATAATTTTCTTATAACTTTTGTTGAATTCTTGGCTTCCGGTTGGACGACGGCCGCGAAAGCCTTCAAGTTAAATTTCTTATAACTTTTTGATTAATGCGACGCACTGAAGCCTGTGAAACTCTACATTTTGCAGCAGTTTGCCTTTGACTGAGTTCAGTATGGCTCAGAAGGGCAATTATGGCAGTTTTTTGCTCTTTAGAAAGATCTTTACCCCTTCCCATCTTAAAAAATCAAGAAAAGTTAAAAATTTGTTTTTCACTTACAATTTGACATTAACTTTTTCGAAACACAATAACAAATTAATATATTTTACTTACATGGCACATTACAACAGTCAAAAAATTTCGTTTTTATCACTTTTTCTGCACGCTTTGAACTGTTAATCTTCAACAAATTTCGGTTACAAATTCAATTTGAAGTAATTTAAGTAAGTTTTTCATTAATTTTGAACGTCAGGCAACCTTTTTAAAAATGTCTCAATACGTTGCGTGAATATCAGGGGCATAAATTGATTAAAAATAAGATTACGCAAGAAATTTTTCAAAAAATGCGGAAATTTCAGAGTGAGTCTATTAATTATATTAAGTAGACACAACATAAATAATTACAAAATTAATAGACGAAATATGAATTAAGAAATAAATCCACATATAATATAATCAGAAAAATTTACAGACATTTTCAAAATAACTGTGTCTGTCAGGATATTTAGTTGTTATGGCTCGTAAGTTGCACTTTTCAAAAGTCAATACATGTGCCTGTACCAAAATATCGACGTAATTCTTCCAAGCAAACAACAAACAACACGTAGCTATAAATAATCGCGTAGCAACATGCTGTTCACTGCAGTTCAGCATGAAATTGATCAAACAGGTACGATCAATACGTCTGCTTGTATCCCCGACCTTACACAACGTTCTATGAAGTCACCAAGCAACGATAAGAAGAAATCACGTTGTCTTGCACACTGCATGCAGTTAAGTTGTATGTATTTTGAAAGACAATGAACAACATTTCACTTTGGATCAGTGCACGTATAAAAAAATTATGAAAGAAAATAAATAACCAAACGCACTTGTTTAAGTCAAGTAGTGATATGGGAAATGTACAGCGATTGCCAAAAGTAATGTGTCTTATTTCCTGTGACAGAAAAGAAGATTTCGGCTGTACATTAATTATACATAATACTACTGGTAATTTTGAAATTTTCTTAACAAAATGAAAATACCGAGTGAAGTAAAGTGTAAAGCCATGTTTCAATTTTCGTCAGAAAACCGTGACGGCTTTGCATCAATTTCCAAACATACTGTATTATTTTTTTAATTATATAAGTCCTTCTTTATGTAGTACAAAATCTTGTAACTTTCGAAATTTGTAAATAAATAATCAGAATGTGACGTCATGTTGTTAAATAAAAAAAAACTTTAGGTGGCACGACTTATATTTTTAGAGGACCCTAAATAGCACAACTTTTTTGTTATTTATCCACCCCCCTAATGGCCCTCCCTTTAATTGGTTATACATTTATATAAGGCCCCATTTCCTATATGTATACTTTGTATAAGAACAAAAATTAAATGTGAGACCTAAAACGTCAACGTGTTTCAAACATTCTACAAGTCGTTTTCTCTTTCTAAAACCATCCGTCTTTATCCTGTTACAAGAACATGAACAAACTACTGGCCTAGATTTATAAGTCATCCAGCGGAACACCTCCGGCGTCAATTAACCAAAAATTGTTGAAATACTGAGATAAATAAAAAGTTGAAACCGAAAGTAACCAGTGAAGAAGATGAAAGTGATTACCTACGAACGAAATGAGGTCTAATGCAGTGAGTGAAAGCGGAATGACTGCGTGAGAGTGGTCGTTCAAGAAAGTGAATCTCTCTCTCCAGTTTTCACTGGCAGTCAACTCTTACTTTTGGCCTGTCTGACTGCATTTCTTCAAGGCATGCACCTTGCGTTACGGCATTTTTATTACACAATCGAAGCTAATAACTCTTAGAAGGAACAGCTGCCGAACACTTCTTGCTTTGCTGATTTTGTTTACTAATTAACAACTTATTTGGTGAACGCGACCCATTTTTAAAATTATACTACACCACTTGCATAATTCCTCGTGTGTTTTGAACGCCCACCTAAAAATGTTCCTTGTAAATAGTATTGGAATGTAATGGGTGTAAAAATATGAGCGAAGGGTGGTTACGTGGAGCGACGAGCAATCACCTTGAATATATTGAGATATCGCCCACCCTTCTCACAGGTCGCGCTTTCAAGTATCCAATATTCCACAGGCACAGTGAAATTCAGGTCAAATCGTGCCTTCGGAGAGGCTAGTTCATTGCTCTTACTACGGGGTCGCCAAGTGCCTAGCCTCCACGCACCGAGATTTAGCTTGCGAATACCCACAATCGAGGTCAACACGTGCCTAGCGTTGAGGTTAGGGTATTGCCCTGCTGCTTTTGAGGTCGCATATACAATATCGTAAGCGCGCTATAAAAGCTATACACATTTCACTTCTCTACGAGTATTTCACAGTTCAACTCGCTCTCGCTTGGATATCACCACATGCAGCCGTTTCTGTTTCCTATGAAACTGGTTTTCCAGCGTATTCCACCGCCAATGTCACTCTTATCTCACCATTTCCATACATTTGTTTTGTAAGATCGTTAGATGCCGTCATTCGAATGTCAAATTTATTATTAAAAAAAAAAAAGAAGTTACGATAAGATAGACTCGGGATGATAGAGCAGATGGAATTGTCGTAGTTCGAATGATAGCTTGAATAAAGTATGCTAACAATAAGTTGGCCTTCAAAGAAATTCCGTGGAGTTGAGAAATACTTTGGGCTGATAATGAGACAAAGAAACTGTAATTGCTATGGCAAGACAAAAAAAAATTAAAGCTTTCCCTTTCTTTGACGAAGTAATTTGTATTTAGTTGAAATTGCAAAATGCCCAATTAAGATAGTTTTTGGGATTTGAGATAATTTGTTCATACAGGACTGATTTAATTTCTACAGAAAATATTTTCTCCGCAAGAATTGGTCACATTATAGTACTCTTTCTGATATGAAATTCATCTGACTTCTTCTTAATAGAATAGAAGAGATGGTCTGTCCAAAATTTTTCTGAAATGTCAAATTGAACTGAATGGTCATGTACAGGCATTAGCTGATAACCATAGTGGAACTTATCACAAATAAGCAAATGTTAAACTATAATGACCAGTATGAGATGGTATAGTGACTAGTAGCAAGTCCTTCTATGCTACTGGATTGAAAACCCCGAGAGTATTAATGGTGTTTGCAGAGCAAAAGCAGGAACATAGTCCAAGCAGTGATGGCAAAACGTTTTGAAGAATGGAAGGACCACTTGAAGTAAATGGGGAGCACAGAAAAAAACGATCCACTCAACTCCATTTGCATCCAATAATTTAACGATTTAAAAACTAGAGGCTAGAGCTGGTGCACACAGGTTGCCAGATTGAGAGAAATTCCGCCATTTGGACTAAATTTTAGAGCGTTGCATCTGTTATTTTTTTCTATTTTTGCTTTCCACAATTATTCTTTTTCTTTTTAATTTTTCATTTGTCTTTGATCTCTCATTAGTTTTTTCTTTTCCATTCTAATTTATTTTCAGTGAAAACAATGACATACATCAGTGTTAGTCACTTGTTTTTGACTTCTTTCTCTTTTCATTTTTTATTTGCTTTCCTCTTGCTTTCCGATTTGTTTCTTTTTAAATTACTTTTCGCTTTCCTTTTCTACTCACTATTTACTTTTATTTTTCATTTGTTTTGCAAATCTTAGATTTATATCCGTCGTTAATGAAAGAATCCCCCCCCCCTATTTTTCGTTAAATGAGTTTCAAAAATAAAGGAATCCTCATTAGATAGTTATTTCTTGTTTCTATGAAAAAAAAAATATATATATCGGGTGTTCTTTTAAATTTGGCGTCGAAGTTGGCCATGGCGTAGTGCTCACTGTGAACATACCACAATTTTGATTATTTGTTGTAAATTTTATTTTCTTATTATCTTTCTTCGTTTGTTACGAGATAGTGTCTTTTTTCGTTTATTACAATAAATCACATTCTTGTGTCGTCCTCTCGTACCGTTGAGTTCAAAACTTCCAAAACAAGGTTAGGAATGACAAGTTCAAATGTCAAATTGACAACTGTCGTGATGATGATGGTTCACAATGAAATTTTCATGGCCATCTGCGACGCCAGATTTAAAAAGAAGAGCTCTTTAAAATTCCCAAAGATTGTAAGAAAAACAAGCGACGATCATAATAAAAAATTAAAATTGGAACATTTACAAAAGAAAAAAAACTGAAGATAAATTTTTGATTATTTAATTTCCGAAAGATGGCGAACAATTGAGAACGAAGAAAACTTTTTTGACGATTGAGAAATCCCGTCGAAATGGAAAAAAAAATTCTAAAGAAAGAAAAGCCAAAGATGATCGTATTATTTACGAAAGAACGATGAACGCAGAACATATTTGATTATTGGAAAAATGTTATTGGCAAGAATCAAGTAATGAGATGGATCAGTGCCATTATGTTCAATCATAATTAGAGACCAGTGCCTTTCAGTAATAAAAAAAAATCTGGAAAGAAGTTTACAACTTAGTATCTTTACAGCTGCACCTTATAAGGTCAGGTAGAGTTAAGAATTATTCAATTTAGAAAACCATCAAAATACGAAAAGTAGATATCATATCAGCAAATGTTACGCACGCCCCAAAGTGTCTGGATTGATTAGGTGATTACTGATTAATAAATTAAAATTGCCAGACTAATTTAATTCCCGATTTACGACATGTGAAACCTGATCTAACATAAACCAATCCTGCACTTAGCAAAGATCTTCGAGTTCGCAGTAATTTTCCTCTGGCATTATTAAAATAGCCCTGCGATTAAATAGGCCCTGAGAATAGCGAGCCAAATACCGTGATACTTCCTTGACTTTTTAACCTCGGCAAGCCAAATTAGCTCGAGCGTAAAAGTAGAAGTAAAATCTTTACATTTCGATGCCATAGTAACAATACCTCAGTTAGTTCAATAAAAAAAAAAACTCACTCATACCATTTTTATTCTTCGGTGCAATTTCATTTTACTATTTTTATTTAATTAAGGAAATTCTGATGGACTTTAGCCACATAAAATTGTTTGTTTTAATTATTTCTAAAGTAGGAACGGAACGAGAAAACGTGATTGACGTTGCGCAATAGAAATGATGAGAATTAACAATAAATCTCTCTCACGGGCCACTAATTGAGCAGATAAGTCTTGAACAATCTAAGTCACCAGGGAAGAGAAAGTTATGCGAAGTCATAGTGTGTCAGTAGTGCAAATCTATACACAAGTTTCACTTTCTGCATTTATAACAATTGTGGCGTAACGTACACACAAGGCTTCTTAACACAAGCACCATGCACTTTACTGTATGCAATGTGGTGCGCAAACACAATCTTAGATTACATAAAACACATTTTAACCACTTAAGTTTCTCATAGTCTAAAGTTCAAAACTAAATTAAAGACACTTGATTTCTTGGAGCTGTATTTATAGTATGTACACCTGTATAATACCAGGACGTCCCATAAGTAATGTCCAAAAAGTAATGACCAAAGTTACCTGCTCAGAACAATTAGATTGTAATTACAAGGTACCGCCATTACACTTCCTAATCATTAAAAGACAAAACTATTACTTCTCTTACCATCTGTTAATAAGGAACTTCGATTAGTTCATCCAATTTACTCATTAAATTGACAAATACGTATGCAGTCATCGCCAAAAAGTTTGCACTATATTTGGAAAAATGTTTTATTATTGATTTGTTTTTTGGAAAACCCTTTGCGCCAATAGCTTGGACCCTAATCGGTCTAATGGAGTAAACCCATACAAATCGATCAAAATCAGTAAAAATGAACGGCATTGCGAAAACTGGCATCCAAAAGTTGTACGCGTGGAAGTGTTTCCCCTCTCCGGAAGGTACCAATACAACTTTCATTTTTTAATAAAACATCTTCTATTATATTATTATACCGGGTGATTTTAATAGTTATGCACGTATTAAAAAGATACGCAAATTTTTGTAGTTTTCGCGAAAAATAGATGAGTTGTTTTGTTTGAGTGCCACTGTTTTTGGATTAGTTCTTAACATATCGAAATTAGGGTTCCGATGTGCGGTAGAAAAATTTCAGACGCATAACGATTAGGTAGCAATAATGAAACTTACTGAAGCGGAGAGAATCGAAATTTTAATAATTGGGTTTAGAAATTTGGAGATTTGGAGAATTCGGAAGCATGAAGAAGTTACTATTTTGTTCAATGAGACTCACCCAAACCGTCCACCAATGTCACAATCAATGGTAAGTCGAATTGAGAACAAATTCAGCGATCTTGGACTCTCTTCGAGATAAACCTAAAACCGCACGTCCATCGACCTTAGACGAAGACATACTAACGCAGAAAAAATTAAGAAAATCGATCGTTTAAAAAAGATTGCAACAAATCAGAGTCTGACCGAACTTGAAACAAATGATGAACAAATCGAATGCGGAAATTTGAAGAACAATAAAGAAATACAAATACAACACAACACTTTAAATAAAAGACGATCCAATTTATGCGCTCAGAAATTGAGAAAATCGAAACCATTTAAGAAAGATTCGTGAGAATCGAAATCTGATCGAATTTTAAAACAAAAGACGATCGAAGCCGATGGGAACATTTGAGGAACAATTTAATAAAAATCAATAATGTCACGATTTGATCGAAATTTAAACACAAAACAATCGAATTTAAACCAAAAAGAAAAAGAAATTTGTGAATATCGAGTGGGAAATTTAAAAATTCATAATTTGGTCTAAATATAAACAAAAGACGATCGAACTTAACGCGAACAAAATTTGAATCAATTGAGAAAGATCGAGAGAATCAGAATTCGATCATCGAATTTTCAAACAAAAGACGATCGAAATCAATGTGAACATTTTGAGGAACAATTTAACAAAAATCAGCAATGTCAGAAACTGATCGAAGTCTAAACAAAATACAATCGACTGTAAACAAAAAACAGTAATTCGTGAATATTGAAAGAAAAATTTATAAAAAAATCGAAATTTTTATCGAAATTTTAACAAAAGCCGATCGAATTTAATGCGGAAAAAATTAAGAAAATCGATCGTTTAAGAGAAATTCCAACGAATCCGGATCTGAACGAACTTGAAACAAAAGACGAACAAATCGAATTCGGAAATTTGAAGAACAATAAAGATACAACACAGAATATAACCAAACTTTAAATAAATGACGTTCGAATTTAATGCGCACAGAAATTGAGAAAATCGAAATCATTAAAGAAAGATTCGAGAGAATCGGAATGTGATCGAATTTTAAACAAAAGACGGTCGAAACATTTGAGGAACAGTTTAATACAAATCAAAATTGTTAAGATTTGATCGAAATCTAAACAAAATACAATCAAATTGAAACAAGAGACAATAATTTGTGAATATTGAAAGAAAAATTTGTAAAAAGTCGAAATTTAAAAAAAAGTCGATCGAATTTAAAGCGGAAAAAAATTAATAAAATCGATCGTTTAAGAAAGATTCCAACGAATCAGAGCGTGATTGAATTTGAAACAAAAGACGAACAAATCGAATGCGGAAATTTGAAGAACAACAAAGAAATACAGATACAACACAGAATGTAATCGAATTTTAAACAAAAGACGATCGAAATCAATGTGAACATTTTGAGGAACAATTTAATAAAAATCAGAAATGTCAGAAACTGATCGAAGTCTAAACAAAATACAATCGAATTTAAACAAAAAACAGTAATTCGTGAATATTGAAAGAAAAATTTATAAAAAATCGGAATTTTTATCGAAATTTTAACAAAAGTCGATCGAATTTAACGCGGAAAAAATTAAGAAAATCGATCGTTTAAGAGAAATTCCAACGAATCCGGGTCTGAACGAACTTGAAACAAAAGACGAACAAATCGAATGCGGAAATTTGAAGAACAATAAAGAGAATATAACCGAACTTTAAATAAAAGACGATCGAATTTAACGCGGACAGAAATTGAGGAAATCGAAAACATTTAAGAAAGATTCGAATTTTGATCGAATCTTAAACAAAAGACGATCGAAATCAATGAGAACATTTGAGGAACAATTTAATAAAAATCAATAACCTCAAGGTTTGATCGAAATTTAAATACAATACAACTGAATTTAACCAAAAAGAAAAAGAAATTTGTGACTATCGAATGGGAAATTTTAAAATTCTAAATTTAAACAAAAGACGAACGAATTTAACGCGGACAAAACTTGAAAAATTCAAAATCTATTAAGAAAGTTTGTCAATGGTGCAGGAAAATCTACATTCAATCATTGTGGGAGTCGCTTCACATCTTAACACGTCAAAAAGTGTCATGAGGAAACATTTCATCCCTACAAAGTGCACTTGTTGCAAGAGCTGTCCGATGATTTTGATCGACGAACGCAATTATGCAAAACATTGTTGGAACTTTCTATTGCAAATCTTGTTTTCATTAGATATATTCTCTTTTCTGATGAGACATTTTGCTTAAATGGTAACGACAATAAGCAAAATTGCCGTTATTGGGCGGTTGAAAATTCTCATTTGGTGATGGAGGCGAATGTCCCCAAAAAGGTAATCGAATTATTGGACAGTACTTTTTTTAATTTAATTTTTTTACTTGCTGTTACTGTTTGAATTTTTTTTCGATATCCTTGGATCCGGAGGGTTTTAAAAAAACGCTTTCTAGATAAATCCTTCAGGCAATATGCGAAGCCATCACCCTTCGCGCGGCGCAGGTGAAGAAGGAAGGGAATACCTGAGGGCCTCTTTTTACGAATTCTTTTCGGCATCTGAACTTCATCGATGCATCCGAATTGTCCCGACATCACAAATAAAAAGGCCCGGGAAATCTGATGTGATGGTCAATTTTAGTTGGGGTGCATTCGAGAAAATGACGGTTTTTGGCCTTCCAAAAAAGTTTCGCATAAGGCCGCTTCATACTATAGAAGATAGATAGTCAAATATTAGAACATGCATTTTGTATTGAACCATTCATATTATAAGGTACGTTTTTCTGGCGATGATTTGAACGAACCGAGATCGTGACGTCTAAGCAAAAGTCGCAAGTCTGAACAAGTAACATCTGAAATCGAAAGTGATTCGAGTGAAGCAAAAAGTGATTCGAGTGAAGCAGAAACTTTAGTTTCTAAAACGTGCTTATGGACCACACTTCATTCGATCCTGAATCTAATGACGAGTGTGAGATTTTCTTATTTTTCCTTGAATTTATATGTTAAATTTGATACGACTCTCGACCCTTCTGGATTTCTCTCCATTTTCTTTGGGGTTGTCATAAAAGATTCTTTTTTACTATTTTTTCGTTCATTTAAAAGGCGATTAGAAAGCTCATGTGTATTCGAAATGTTAAAATTTTACTCTTATTTCGACTTTCACCCCCTAAAAAAACATCCTGTTTCAACAAAGGGATTTTTCTACCATTTTTTCCTTGATTCAGTGGCCGAATTATATATCATTTCGAAATTTTAGAATTTTCCCCTGTTATTTTAATTGTGACCCCTTGCTAAGTAACTTATTCTATCAGTAACATTTTTTAAATTATTTTTCCGGTGAAATTGTTAATTCGGACCCACTGTGCGTTGGTTCAAATATTTGCGCAACTATTAAAATCGCCCTGTATACATTTCGTTTTAAAGTAATAAAAAGAAGAAATTCAGACGAAACTTATAGGTGACCCCAATCTGGGTTATACGAACCATCTGATGCTATTTCCTAATTTCTTTTTTTTTTTGGTTCAAGTTATGTGCTATTCATTTCCCCGGTTCCTCGCAACAGCTAACTTTATTCACGAGCCTTGATGGTAGTAGTTACGTGGTGTTTACTTTTCTTTCACTTTCCAAAACGCCATGCCATTTATAGCCTAACTTTCTCTAATGTAATTATTCTACGTCAACAGTTTAATCACCCAGACGTTATGAGTAAGCGCATCGATAAAAAAAAAATATTGTTTGGCAGAAAGTAATAGAAGTGGTTTAACATTAATCGCCTGATAAAAGGTTGTTAGCATCGTTTGTTCCTAAAATAGAGGCGAAAAAAATTTTTTGACTACGTCAAGACTGCCCATTTGCAAATACGACGGCCGCGATTGCGGTAACAAAACGGTACTAAAACGGTGGAAAGGTAACCTATTTAGCGCTAGCGAGCGTTGAACTTTCGAGGTTACGTAGGGTAGGAGGGGAGCCTTAAAACGCAACACCCATTGGCTAAACCTAGGGACATGTGCTGTTTTCGCACAACCTCCATTTAATTTCATCTTGCCCCAGATTCACACTAGCCGCCTGTGAGGTGAACGAACTAGCCTCCGGACGGTCCCCGCCTGACCTCGTTTAACACTACAATACGCTCGGCGCGTTTCTGTACGTAAAGGTTGGCAGGCATCGAACTACCCACGACGAGGCTACGTTCGCTGACACGGATCTTTAAACCTCGGGCTGTTTGTAAAATTAAAAGTGAGTGAAAGAAAGGGACAAAAGATATCAGACAAAGACGGCGAATCGTGTGGAAGGCCGCGGTGCAATGAACTACTCTCCATCTAGGAACGCGTTGCCCTAGATACCGCGATGTTTATAACACTGAAAAGTGAAAACCTTTGGTAATAATGCGTGCTCGGCGTAGAGGCTACCCGATCGCCTAGAAGCGAAAAGTCTGAAAAGCAAAAGGATACTTTGTTGGCCTGAACTTCTGGCACCTGAATTACTAGAGTTACTTAATTAATTCCGATCATCGATGTTATTTAGAACTGGCTAAATATATAACAAAAGGTAGGTTAGTTATGTTACTACTAGGGCAACAACAACAGAAATAAATTAGAATTTGCCAATGAATCACATGCTCAGACACCTCTCGTATATAGCAAAACGAAATTCAATACCCTCCTTAATTTCAAATCACAAGCCAAAATTCACATGGTCTTCTCCAAAGTAATTAGGTGCTAGCTTTAAATATTACGCAACTTCCTAGAAGTCACTCACTTACTTCAGAAATTAAAAAGAAAACGTTGTTAATTATTTTGCAAGTGCGTTAAGTATGGACCATTAGATCTGAGGTGCTATCCCAATTTTTTCCCAAAAATTAAATTATTAAAGCAACTTGATTATATTAAAGTTACTACCTGCAAGGACCCTTCCTAATAAGTTTTCGCTATCTTGAGGAGGTGCCGACGTCTGCAGAACATGGTCACTTTCAATTTCCATGTCTTCAACAGGACCTGCGGTAACGCACGCCGTCTCCTTGTACTCGTTAACAGTCATTTTACAAAAAGGCAACGGGCACGGTTCAATAAATTTTATATTTCTCTTCACTGATTTTTTTTCTCGTTGTGGTCCGATGCGCGTTTATTAGCGCTTTAGCGAAGAACTGGCGAAGTTAGGTTATGTCTCGCGCTGGTAATAATTCGCCGCTACTTCGCGCACTGAACAGCGAGAGTCGTTCTGCGAGTGCTTGGTCTGACCCACTAACTCAGTTCCTTCGCGGGTCAGCGCACTCTAGTCTTACCTATGCACTAGCCGCCTTTGCTACCTGCCAGGAGAATGCTTGTAGAAAAGGGGCGCTCGTGCTTTCGCTTTTTTCCCGAGCAAGTGACGAGCATTTCTTTAACGATGTTTTAATAATCAACTTTTCTAGGTTACTTTCACTTCTCTAGGTTGTTAAACAATCGCTGATGACGACGGTTTGATAATAGGAAGAGGTTTTTGTATTAATTATACTAATGGTTATCATTGGCGTGTATTAAAAAACCTAGCCACACCAAAATAGGGATAAAGTAGAGCTCTTCCCTTATACAACTTTATTTTAATTTACCTTAAACGAATGCCTACGTTTGTTCATCCAAAGTAGCCGAAACAGAAATGCACCCAAAAATGCATATCACCTGTTTGGATTGTACTTCAGTGCTTTTCCGCCGTATGGTCACTACCTTTCTTATTGCAAAACTACATAGATCGGTCGAGGTGGCTATGGAGGCGTAGGGTTTGTGATGTCATAATTAGTAATTACTACGTGCTAGGTGAAACGGGCGGCACCTGGTATCGCCTGGTGAGATGCGGCTTGACGTTGATTTGTGGGCGTCACCTCCATCCAAAATAGACGAAACAGAAATGCGCCCAAAAATGCAAATCACTAGTTTGGATTGTACTTAAGTGCTTTTTCGTCCTATGGTCACTACCTTTCGTATTGCAGTTAAGCAAAACTAGGTAGGTCGGTCAGGATGGCCATGGTGGCGTAGGGTTTGTGACGTCACTTGTATGATTACTAATCACTTCGTAAAGGAGATTGAACTAACAAGGTGAAAAGCGCTGCCGAGAATGAACGACGTACTGTTTAGGGTCCTATAGTGACCCCAGTGACACCACGCAGCGGATTGGGAGCCCTAAGTTTAATAAATTGTCACCACCCCTACGTGCTAGGTGAAACAGGCGGCACCTGATGCCGCCTGGTGAGATGCGACTTGACGTTGATTTGTGGGCGTCACCTCCATCCAAAATAGACGAAACTGAAATGCGCCTAAAACTGCATATCACCAATTGGATTGTACTTAAGTGCTTTTCCAGCCCATGATCACTAACTTTCTTATTGCAGTTAAGCAAAACTAGGTAAGTCGGTCGTGGTGGCCATGGTGGCGTAGGGTTTGTGACGTCACTTGCATGATTAGTAATTACTTCGTAAGGGAGATTGTAGTAACAAGGCGAAAAGCGCTGCCAAGAATGAACGACCTATTATTTAGGGAGTCCCATGGTGACCCCTTAGGGACCCGATGCAGCAAATTGGGAGCTCTAAAGTTATTAAATTGCCACCACCCGTACGTGGCAGGTGAAAGGAGCGACACCTGTTGAGATTGAGGTGACGTCTATTTATATATTTTTTTTAATAGGTTTGGAGAAATCTTCAAAAGACACCATCAACGGAAATCCAAGTCAATGGCCTGTTGGATTCACCCGGTCGTAGCCTTTCTTAAGGTCTCCAGTCAGGCACCTATCAACTAAAACTCCTACTCCTCTCTCGCAGTTGCTCGTTTCTGGAAATCCGCCGTTAGGCTTTGCGTCAGAACCTTCGCACTGTCAGTTGTTAATTTTTTCAGTCTTATCTTTTATTAGTTTGCATTTTTTTTTGGATGTTGTGGTAGCGGTCTCCCCGAACACCCGCTAATCTTTCTTAAGGTCTCCAGTCAGGCACCTACCATCTAAAACTCCTACTCCTCTCGCAGTTGCTTCTTTCTGGAAATCCGCCGTAAGGCATTGCGTCAGAAACTTCGCACTGTCAGTTTTTATTTTTTTCAGTCTTATCTTTGATCAGTTTGCATTTTTTTTGGATGTTGTGGTAGCGGTCTCCCCGAGCACCCGCTATCCTCCAGAAAACATTAGAAGTCTTGCGACTTCTGGCATCGGAAACTTCGCCGGTTTGCCTCAAGAATTTCGCACATCCAAATTCCAGTATTCATTCCTTATGGTCTTCTTTCTACTCTCTTCGTCTCTTCTTTCCATTTGGCCTCCATTATGGTCTTCAACATTCTTGCCACGCTTGCCCAGATATGCGCGTTTGTTGCCATGATATCCGCTATATTTTCTTTGGTGATAGCTTTCCCACATTCGGCATTTGCTATGCCCTTGTATCCCTCCACTCCTCACAGACAACCAATGTATGTTCCGGTGTGTCTACCTCCGTGCAGAACCAGCACGTTGCGGTGTCTTGTTTCTTGATCTTGTTTAAATATTTTACGAAGACCCCATGGCCTGTTAATGTCTGTGTTATATAAAAGTCCACATTTGTGTCACCTGGTGAGATGCAACTTGACGTTGATTTGTGGGCATTACCTGGTGAGATGCGGGTGACGTCGGTTTGTGTCATCTGGTTGACATTAATTTTGGCGGAAGAGTAGATTCGTGGTCGAATCGGATCGTACCCAGACGTAGGGTAGAGTTAGTTTGTATGTCAATGGGGCTATCTGTGGCGGAAGCACTACTTTCAGTTGTGAATTGACCAAGAGGTTGAGCAGGTGCAGACCGTTGGGGCCAGGAGACAGAGATCTCCAGCAAATTAATGATTGTAAACGCACCATGCCAATGGGAGGTAATGGTAACAAATGGTATTTGGTAGCCAGAGGAAATGTGGACCTTTTGATTACTTACTTAAATTTATGTGTACGCATTACCACATTTTAATAATAGTAAAACAAATGCGTTGATATTTAAGCCGTCCTTACACTTTTCTACATAATCTCCATCTGGCTCAATACACTTGGTCGAGCGACCTTTGGTGGCCTGTATTACATCAAAGTCTCTTCCCCGCGTGGAACTTCTTCATGCTCGAAAATTAACTGAAGGCCAATGAAGAAAAATTTGAAGATTAGTTAATGGTTTTTACCCATCACAACAGCGGACCTATGGCATGGCTCGTTGTCTTATTGAAACATTGTTATTTTCTTTGTAAGTTCGGGTCTCTTTCTTGAATTTTTTGATGTAATTGGTTTAATAAGTTAAATTAAAAATAAGTTTTCACTGTAGATTATTTAGACTGTTGCTTAGTTTCGGGTGTATAGTGAGGGACTCAAGCTCGTCCACGGTTACGAATCGGTGCAAGAAGTCTGTTGGATTGTGGTTTCAACAACGCCAAATACTCTTCAGAAATGGTCGTACGAGTGAGTTTTTGCTTAAGTAAGTAACCGCGGCACACATCTTGCCTAAAATTTCACATAATAAACGTCGTACTCGCTCTTTTGATACACCAGCGGCAACAACTATTTCGATCCAACTTGAGCTGGTACAATTTGGTGTGCTATTTCTTCAGAGGTAGGCATTTTTGGCCTGCGCAAACGTGAGGGGTCTATACTAGATGTTAGAAGTTCGCAATTCATTGGCTGAAAACGATGAAGAAGTTTCGTCCAAGCTCGACTCAAGTTCAGTCTTTATTTCTATTGGGGATAAGCCCTTAATGTGAAGATACTTTATTTTATCAAGTTTTCCATTTTTTAATGTAGAAAATTTGAAAGTCAAAATATTAGAAAATATCAAAAAAAAAGTACTCCCATTTAGGGTGGAAATTATTCATCTCACTTTCGCGAAAACGAATTTCACAGTGCAATCATAACTTTGGCAGTTTTTATTTATTAATGTGGAATACAATATTACAATTTATTATCACTTCTATTACCATTACGATGTTGATGAACTGAGTCCTCAGTGATGTACAAAGTGAGTGTGCGCATGTCACAAATGTTCAAATCCTTTTCCATAATATTGACTTTTGGGGATGAGGGTATTTTGGGGTCGTAAAGTAACTTTCCCCATTTTCCCACCACTCGATAAACTTACAACGGAACTTGATCTTTACCCGAAGAGGTTTTATAAAAGTAACCTTAACGAAGTTGCTGTAGGAAAGGCTCGCATATAAGGTTTGTTTCAATAAGGGTTGCTAAAGTGTGAGTAAATTCCCGAAAATTGGGTATTGTATTAAAAACTGCGGGTATTTTTCTATTTTCCGTAGCTATTATTCCCATCGACTCTATATTTATAATAGATTCTTCATTTGTTCTTCGTATCGTTTCTTTTCTGTCTAACATACAATATGCTCATTGCGTATGGTTTTCTTTAACTTCAAACTTCTTGGTGTTTTATTGGTTTGTTCTCTGAACTTTGTATCTCGTTTATACTATTATTTATAAATATTGCGTCCCTTTATTATTTTATAAAAAAAAAGATCGTATTCAACACTTTTTAAAATTTTTTTGAAACAGAAAGTGTTCCTTCTTTATTTCATTAAGTTGATGGAAATTTGGCAAGTTGTATAAGAGAAAATATGAAGCCACTTAGGTGGCCCTCAAGTTTACCCAAATGGCACAAGAAAACCACATGTTTTATCTAAAACCTTTAATTATTATTACGAAGTCGTCTTAGCCCGGATTATGATACTTATTCGGGATTCTTAAGTCCGATGATTCTCGGGCCTAAGACGACTTTTCAGGACCAACATTTTCCTTTCCATTCAATACTTGCATAATTTCACTGATAATATTTATTTTGTAACAAATTCGACTTGCACCTAAAGCTTACCAAGCGACACAGCTATCACCAGTGACCAATTGGACTGACAGAAAATAAAGGCAAAGAGGATTTGGGGTGCCTATAACTCTGGGCCTCACGAGTTGCAGGATCCGGTGCATTGTAGTTCCACCATAAATGGGTTCCAATCTCAATCCAGCGATCGGTTTTTCAATTGTGAGAGAAAAGCTAAAATCATGTCTTCTTCTTGAGCAGGAACCTCAACCTAAAGTTAAAAAGTCCTGTCGGGGGTGGAATTCCTCCGAGTTGAGCTAAATTCTAGTAGGGTTGGCAATATGACCGTAGTAGTTGACGCCTGGAGGTACTTTGCACCTCTACCTCTTTTAATTTTAATTTTAAGGTAGTTGGTAGCTGAGTGGTTCAGTCCGCTGGCAACGGTCTTGACCCTTGGCGGGCAATTATTTAGGCGTAGAGTCGAATCCTCTCCTGGCGCATGTGGGTTCTATGTGGGAGATAGAATTCTCATGGCTCGGACCGTGTTCGGATTCATGCCGGCTCCTTCGAACTTGGATGTCCATTGAGTGCCGCTGCCGCTTTGGCTTCTAAATTTAAAATGCAGAAGGAAAATAACAAATGCTGATTATTGTATAGCTCTGCTTCTCATTTTTGTTTTATAATCGACAGGATGTCTAAGTTGCTCAGATCGGAATAAATAAAATAACTATTTGTGGTTTTAATTAATGGCATAAGCTCAATAACACCCTGTATAATACGTAGCCGACCAAGATCGAAATTGTTGTAAAAGCTTGGCGTTTTGGTTAATTGAAAATCGATTAGCAAAATCAAATCAAATTAAAATTATTAATTATTATTGAGTTTGCCTGAAAAATGCTTTTGTTTCAATGTTAAAAACAAAATGTATAAGAAACGTCAAAAACAAAAGACTGACGATACCAGTTGAGAATCGTCGATTTTCTGTTTGTTTAATTCTGTACTTTATCCGTTTTTATTTCGTTGCTGTTTGCCTCTTCTTATTGATTTAATTGTTTAAGTTTAAATTACAAGGAAATTAAATGATTTGGACCCGTCATTAAAAGTTAACATGGCAGTTTTGGACCTGTCATAAAAAACAACAATGACGTTCCTTTGTTTTTTTTTTGTTTAAATGCTGTTTATTGAGTAGTTCTGCTGGTCACTTTTATTTTGTAATCGACGGGATGTAGGAGCTGCTCAGATCAGAATCAACACAATAAATAAAATAAAAACGATTTTGCTTCTTTTCTTGAGTACTACACGTGGTTTTAAGTTTAATAACACCCTGTATAATACGTAGTCGGCGAAAATCGAAATTGGCGTTTCGGTTAAAACAGGATAACTGTAGCAAAATCGAATCAAATTAATTATTAATTATTAGTGAGTTTGCCCGAAAAATGCTTTAGTTTCGATGTTAAATTAGCAAACTGGCGACATCTACTTTTCACGCCACTTGCAATCATGTACGTAGAAAAACAATTGAACATCGTATTTATGAGATTGAAGTTGTTTTTTTTTATCGCATCATTGCAGTCAAAGTGAAAAGTGCCACTAATTTGCTAATACAACCGAATTTGTAGCTTTTATAATAACAAAGTTGGCAATACTGCTGCCTTAAGCACAGTATAAGTAATTACCCAGTACCGACACTTTTTTGTTTATTTCTTGCTTTTATTCGATGGTCGATCGTCTTTTGTTTGACAAAACCCATCGACTCTAGTTTTAACGGTCTTATAATCCTGATGCCGGTGTTGCCAGTGTTGCTTGACATTTGATTGTGTTTTGTTTTCTTTTATGAAGAAAGAAGTCTAAATTCGACTGGAATTCAAATCGTCTTTTACTGTCGCTTTCAGTTTATTTTTTTTGACGTAAAAGTGAAAACGAAATGTTTTTTTACGTTCAATTTCTTTACTCTTGCATTTGTTTTTTTTTTGTTTGCGTTTTGTTTATGTTTTTGACAAAAATCATCAACTTTGGTCTTCTTTTTTGATTTTAATGGTCTTTTAATCCTAATGCCAGTGTTGCCAATGTTGTTCGATAGTTGACTGTGTTTTGTTTATTTTATGAAGATGCGAAATTCGATTAAAATTCGAGCGTCTTTCGTTATCGCTTTTAATTGATCTTTTTGACGTAAAAATGAAAACGAAAGGCTTTGTCCTTTGTCACATTGAAATCGTCGACACATTTTTTTTTTATTTTTTGCATTTTTCAACAGTGGATCGTCTTTTGTTTATGTTTTTGACTCTGATTTTCTTTTGTCATTTTAACGATCTTTTAATCGCGTTTAATCTGCGTTTCCCCAGTTTGTAAGGCAAATGCCGAAGGAGAAATAATATCAAGTCGGTCGCAGCCGCCAACCCCCTCCCCCCACCTTCCCGACAAGCTCTAGGAGGTTGGGGAATTTGTGCGAAGAAAAAAAATTACAAGACAGCGTTGGGTGCCATGTCAATTTAGATTACAAATCGAAGTCGGTACTTGATATTTAATTTGTTGTTAGACTCTTTAAAAGCGCTGTTTTGAATTGGCAATCCTGGTTCCAACAGCATATTAAGACGACATAATTCGAAATAATTGAAATTATACACTGAGTATAGCTGTACGTTTGATGGAACTTGTAAAGTAGGTTAAACCAATCAGGAATAATCAGTATACACGATTAACTGCATAATTAAGCGTCTAATCAGACGATACCTGCTAATGGTGGTGCGTTTACAAAGTTCCTTCATTGGGCTGTTTCCATCACCAGAAATGTTGCCTTAATTCAATTCCAATTCGGAGATTGTTTCATGACAACTACTTTGGATCTCCATTTATTAGACCTGGTACGTTAACTATTTAGTTAATGAGACGACAATTTACTCACAATCAGTTACATAGAGGAACAAATTTTACCAAATGTTGCTAAAGTGTTCAGAATTAAATTTAAGCGATCCATTCTTCTTTTTGTTTTGCCCAAAACTACAAGATACCTGTAAAGAGGAACGAAAATTTTCATTCTTTGGTGATTCCTCATATACCCAATAATGATTGCACAAACCATGACCTTAATTTTCTCATGTAACTAGCCATTCTAAAAAAGGAATTGTATGCTTTTTATCTTGTATAAGATGAGTCTAATAGATGTACCATTTCACGTACAGCAACTTCCACTTTATGGAAGTACTTGTTGTACTAAGACCAGATTAGACATGTCGATATTATTTGGTCGAGTTTTTAGACCAGATCGATGCTATCCAATTAAAAAGGGTTCAATTACCTTGCAGCTTGTCTATATTAGTAAGCAATTTCATGAAACAAGTGATACTCATTTGCGTACAACAATTACCGGCACATGATAAATTTACATCGCATTAACGGAACCGTCAATACAAAAAACTATTGTTGATCAAAAACAGCAGTAACTTATTGTTTGTTAAATAAGACATGCTCTGGTTATTTTGCCGCAAAATGTAGGCCCACCTAACGGTATCCAAAGCAATAATGTACACAAATTAATTATATTATTTGAAACACACAAAGAAAGTACATATTTTTAACTTGACTACTTCAGCTATAAGGGAAGTCATAATTTTGATCATAAAAAGGATCCTTGAGCATTATTTTAATTACCTCAGCAAGCCCCAGCTAGTGCTACAAATTGTTCCACAAAAAAGCTGCCTAATTCCAAACTCTAGTTCTTTTATTAATTTATATTTTTGAGCAATTTTGAAACAGTGAATAGCAGACGGATCACGATTTCGATTCGTCCTCGGTGTACCATGTAGTACATCAGTGAATTGTGGCAAAGACTTTCTATACCAATTTACTTTTATGTGCCGCTTTTGGAGCGAATTCAATAAAAGGCGAAATGAACAACTTCGCCTTTCAGTTCGCTCAGTGTATACACGGCTTAGAAGTTGCATTAAATCTATTTTGAGTTTCCTAAATAAACTCTGTCTATGACGTTTGTTTGCAAACGACAAACTACGCGTAATTGTTTTATTATCTTTTTCTGTCGTCGCCAACTTGTAGATATCACCTGCTTACATGCTCGCGAACGTGTTCGAGCATGTAGATTGCGAATACCTTTTAAGGCTTGATCCCCATAATCAATGAACCGAAGATCTGATCATAGCCTGATCAAATACTTTTGGATTGGTTACAAAATCATCGATTTTATTTTATCACTGTAACATCAAAATGCTCTTTGAACACAATTCCAAAAATAAAAAATAATATTTAAAACTCATACTAATTTGGATGAATCCTAAGCCGATCAAAAGGAGGAGAACCTGTTTTCTCAACGCAGCTTTGCTTACACCCAAACAAGCTATTCGGGACTAATTTTTAAGCGCAATTTTTTTTAAGCAGTTACCAAAATATTTTTTTAACGACTTGGCTAATTTAAGCAAAGCACGTGGGTTTCGGGTGCGAGCGACTTTGCAAATCCTCGCTACTTTTATGTAACAGCCGCGGTTGTTTTGCAAATTTAGAAATTCATTATCTTAATTATCGTCGTTTCGTTAGCGGTCGCCAAATTTCGAGAACAATCGACCAACGGGTTGAACAACCTGGTAGTGGGACATCGAACAAAACTGATCTTGATGACGTAAACGGGCGCACACGGCTCGCTTTGCTTTTAAACTATTTGATACTCGTAAACAACTTGAATAGAAACAATTTTGTAACACCTAACCACACGAAATTTTGCAAATTCATTGTGACACTCTGTTTGTTTGGCAATGTGTATAAGTTTCGGACGGTTTTTGTTCAATGTTTCATGTCGTTACTATTTATTAATTACATGCCCAAAACTCAAGTGAAATGGTTTCATTGTTTACATGTAATGGCAACAATCACCCTGAGTGTTGCCATATCCAAACGATATTTAAGCTAAAACCTATTGTTAATCACAAAGGCAAAGTTCGACGCTTATGTCTTCATGAAATCATCCAGGAAGAGATTGAATCATTAAGGTTGGATTCCACTGTAGTGTAGGTGTACTTACATCAAAGCGAACAAGTAATAACAAATAACACACCGAACGCACGAATCGAGCCAATCGAACTATTGTAAGACGGTCGGAATCTTAAACGAAACAAATTAATTAAATTAATTTCCAAACGGACGTTTCAGTTTAAATAAAATTTAGGAAGTGCCAAACACATTCTTAGGGGTGCTTAGATATATGTATTTTTTATATTAGGAATCAGAAAAGCTCTAAAGCTCGGATTTGTTTGAAGCTTAGCATTTGCTTCAGCTTCAAAACATGTTTTTACCAGTCCTTCAACATCATCAGTGCTTGTTTGATTGCTTTGTCTTACCTCATTCTATTCTGTCGTACTTTGTTTTACTTGCAACCTCCCTTTACTTACTCCTAATTACAAACAAATCGTTCTTTAATTTCCTTTTTCTTTTTGATTATTTTGATGCTAAACAGAAAAATCAATGCGAAACAGAACACAACTGCTAAATTGAGATATAAAACAATTATCAATGTTACCACATGTTACTGTATAATTATGTCCAGTTTTTCGCCCTTTTTTTATTTTTAATAATTGGACGTAATAGTGCATGATCAAGAAAAATGATAATTAGAGTAGGCCATGATAATAACTTTTCAAGTTGACAATTTAATTGCTGACAATATGGAGTTGGAAATATCATTTGCACTTGTTATTAATTACACAGACGTTCGTTAATATTGTGTAAAATTCAATTAAATCAAAAGCTAATTAAAAGTAAAAGACTAAACACATTCAAATTACATTGAAACTGATTAAAACCTCAGTAAATAAATTATTATAAACTTCGTGCAACGCTTTGATTTTTACGGACAAAGTACCTCGTTACCTAAAAGCATTTTTTAAATGGAATTACGAAACGTTTCTAAAACTACAAATACAACATTCATTAATTATGGATTAAAGAAACCCTTAAGTCAAATACGTTTAGGTTTCCCAAAAATATCTGAAATTTAATTGGCAACAACTCAACATACTCGAGATGAAAAAAAAAAGCTTATACAATAGAGTCTTAAATGATCAGCGAGTCGTAAACGCGCCCCCTCGTTAACTCTTTTTGATCCCGCACCGATTATATTATTGAACGGTTTCGTAAGACGGCCGGCTGCTGCCGGCGGTTTCGATTTTTCTTTTTGATTCCCGAACAATCAGCATCGGACGTATATGGTAATATTTTATATGGGGATCGGTTCAGTGATCTAAATGTGTGTCAGCAGTTTGTTGTGTTCGTTTCATGTTACTTTTATTATAAAAATGTTGCGACCTCAATTTTTGAGGTCAACTCATTTCGGTCAACGACCCGCTCTAATATAATCACTTGAGCTTATGGTTATCAGTGAAAATTTTTTATTATCTCAAGGTCTCACAGATACGCTATTCCACAAAACCGTCGTCATACATATTTTATTTGCTAGGCTGTTACTTAATAACCACAAAACAAAATTGTTTTAAATACATACTATTATAGTGCTTGATTCTTATTATAACTACTTACAATTATAATATATTGTAAGAGCTTTGTTTATAGACTCGATTTCTTTTTAGCATTTTATGTAACGAATTAATATTATCGTCAGAAATTTTTAATCATTTATTAATTAGTAACAGTACAGTAATCGCAACAACTGATATACGAGTACAATCATACTTGGAGCGTTAACCAGATAAGCCTTCACCAAAATATGTTTCATACTCAGACTAAACTTCGTAACCCAGACTGATTTATACGTTAAGCTTATTTTATGGGCTTAAAATTAAACTGAAAGATAATGTGCGATCTAAATACTCAAAACACATTCTGCTCTTATTCTTAAACCCTAACTTTGTCTAATTTAATACGTTTCTGTTTCTTTTTATTTGCACTAAACATAATAACTTCTAATTACAAGATATTTTTTTAATTTTCATTTTGGTTGCACATTTTGATTGTAACTAAAACAGGAAATTCTTCCTTTCACCATAAACATCAAAAGAGTCAACATTATAAAAGAGGTTGTGGTGGTTTAATTTTGAAAGTCTTTAATTCAAATTATATTTCATTCCTCCTGCTTTACCGACAGCCTCTAGCCTCGTAGCCTTTTTCTTCATCGGTGGTTATATTACCATGTTGATCTTTAGCCTCTCCTTCTGGTATTGACATATTATTTCTTCATTGGATTTTCATCTTATCGACTGCAACACCAGTTGATCCCATCCAACTGAAGTCTTCTGCTTTAATTTGTGCTTCTAACGTCAAAGGGTTTGTACCCGGAACAGATACTAACCCAACAGATGTTTTGCTTCACGTCGGGTACATAAACGAAGATGTGTGAAACTAATACCAACATTTCCTCTTTAATAATTTGCCATAGTGATGAGAGCCTTTGGTGGTGACTCAGTCAATTCAGACTTCTTTCGTGCTAGTGATGGCCATGCTGAAAATTCCCACTATTGCACCCACGCCATTCAGTCCTTTCGATCAATCCAGTGACTCCTTTTGGTTCTTTGGGACTTCCTTATTACAACTAGTACCAGATGCTATATCATTTATGTACACGTCTAATTTGTGCATTCCATTCTCTATAATCTCCTTGAATTAAAAGTTCTGCCATTTGGGGCCCCGAAATACACTTCTGGACAAAATTAAGGGACCACCAAATAAACGTGAAATAAATTTTCCAATTTATTTTTAATAGACTTTTCACATGTCATAAATTGACGTTTATTGAACACAATTCAAATAGTGTGCCTTGAAACAATTAACAATAGCAAGGCATTCTCTGCTAGGAAACGAAAAGTCAACAAAAAGGCCTAATTGTTGACACCTCTTTAAGTCATTTAATTAATAAAGCGTGCTTTTTGTTTCGAAAATTAGTGAATTTGTTTGCATTAAGTTAATTAAATATATCTAGACGCCATTGTAGGCCTGAAGAAGTATCCCAAATGATTATTCTTCTTCGTGAAGGATATTCACAGAGAAAAGTTGCTGGAATTCTAAATACCAACCAATTTGTGGTACAGAGGGCCGCAGCACGGTTCAGAAACACTGGTAGTTTCAAAAGAAGACGCGGAAAAGGTGTCGAAAGGAAAACAAAACGCAGAAAAGATCGCTTTATCGAAATTCAGAGTTTAAGAAAGCTTCGATTAGCCACTGGAAAAGAAATTTCTACCAAAACAGTAAGAAGAAGACTAAAAGAAGTTAATTTGTCTGCTAGAAAACCAGCAACCGATCCAACTTTCACAGCTACGCACAAAAGAAATCGCTTAAACTTTTGTCAAAATCATCAAGGTTGGGGCGAGGGGCAGTGGAAGTCCGTTTTGTTTTCGGACGAGTCCAGATTCTTTCTAAGCAGGAATGATCGCCGTGCTCTTATCATACGAAGACCAGACGAGCGATTTGCACCATGTACCATTCGAGAATTTGACAAATTTGGTGGGGGGTCTGTAATGGTTTGGGGTGACATACAATTTAATGGTCGAACAGAATTGGTTTTGATACGAAATGGGTCGCTAACAGCAAGAAGATATAGAGACGAGATTATTGTACCCCATGTTCAACCAATTGCGAAAAATTTCGGCAATGGATTCATTTTTATGCAAGACAATGCCAAACCTCATGCAGCTAACATTGTCACAGCTACGTTGAGAGATGCAAATATCCCAAATTTAGAGTGGCCTGTCAAAAGCCCTGATCTCAATCCTATTGAGCATCTCTGGGATAAATTGGGCAACAAAATTAAAAACGCACCGAGACCACCAGCAACACTTGATGAGCTCTCTAACATGTTTGTTCAAGAATGGGAACAGATACCTCAAGAAAGTATACGAAACTTAATCTCAAGCTTGCCAAGAAGATTACCAGCGTGTGTTGCTGCAAGAGGAGGGCATACACTCTATTAATAATTTTAGTTTTGTTAACTTGTTACAAATTAGGATATAAGTTCATGAGAAGACCAGTGGTATTTTAAAGATTTAAAGTATTTTAAAGTTTGTTGAATTTAATAGCCCTTAAATCAACTAAACTGTAAGGAAACACTTAGATTTATATATTTATTCGTTTCATTAAATTTATTTTGAATTTTACTGGTGGTCCCTTAATTTTGTCCAGAAATGTAGTTTGTGGTCCCTTTAATAGTTTGCAAAGCGTACATCTTTGCTATGCCATAGTGATTGGAACCTTTTGCGATGACTCAGCCAATCCAGACTTCTTTCGCGCTAGTGGTGGCAATACAGAAATTTCCCGCTACTGCACCCAGGCCATTCTCTCTTTCCAGTCAATCCAGTAACTCTTTCTGTATCTCTGGGGCTCCTTATTATCATTGGTATAAGATTGATGCTTTCCAAGACTATAATGTCATTTGGTGCCCCAACTTAAGTCTCTTAAGAAAGTATAACAAGGTAGAGATGAGCAAGAGCAAGTGCATTTTGCATCCTTTATTTTCAAATAAAGTCGTTATTGTCCTGTTTCCCCCCATTTTTTTTTAACTTCAAAACCTACGCTATCTCGAACAATCGTTGTTCTACTCGATTCTCATTCCTTTACCGAGTTTCGCTTTTAAATTCTACATCATTTTCCTGAAACCTCCAAAACTCATTACAATGAATCTGATAAATAAATAAAGGGTGTCTCGATAAGAACTTGAATGTTAAATGAGAAAAAATGATAATCTTCGAAAATGTTCTCAATTCATAAACATGAAATAAAATGACTTTGCTGGCAGATTTGTACCCGTTCGACAAGATTTTGGAATACCTTTTGGAATAAAAGCGGCTGAATTTCGCGAAGGTTGCCTTCGATTTCTTCCCTGAGTTGTCGAATCGTCTGGTTCGCATAGACCTTCATTTTCCAAGAACCCCAGAGGAAGAAGTCCAAAGGGGTTAAATCGCAATTTCTTGGCAGCCAGTTTTGTTTTCCAAAGGAAGAGATGACGCGACCTGAAAACTTCGCTTGCAATAACGTCATTGTTTCGCGTGCAGTGTGGGTGGTCGCGCCGTTCTGTTGAAACCACCAGCACATTCATGTCCAGCGCATCCAATTCCCTCCAAAAAAAAAATGTCAATATAGTACAGTAGCGAACGCTATTGACAGTCACGGAAGCACCTTCATTGCCTTCAAAAAAGTATGGTCCGATAATCCCTGTTACTTTTTCAGGACTCATCGGATATTCTGGCATGGCACGTGGATTCTCTGCTCTCCAGATCCAAGAATTCTGCTTGTTGATGTAACCGTTTAAGTGGAAATGCACCTCATCACTGAAGATGATCTTTTATGAAATGCGCCGTCAACTTGCTCTTAAAGTTTCTGCGCTGTCCATGATCAGTTCTTGGGTCAACTGATTTTGTAGGCATGAAAGTGCAAACGTTTTTTTTTTTGATTCGTTGGAGAGTCTGCGATTGACGTTTAATTCCTAGGCGCGAAGCCGAATGGAAGTGTTAGGTTGTTCTGTGACATTGATACGCCGATCTTCCTGGACGATGGAGCGTAAGGCTTCTGTCGTCTTTTAAATTTCAAATTTCTTTATTAAATTTTCACTAGCGGGCCGTGACGGACAATTATGCACACCAAAATGATTACGTAACTTGAGAATTGTCACCGTAAAATTCTCTCCATTTTTGTAACGAGTTTTTACAATTAACAAACGTTCTTCTGAAGTGTAACGCGACATTTTCCTAAATGTCAATATTTTCAAATAAATGCAATCAAATATGGCTGCCTATATATTTGACAGGCGGAACTAGCGCGCAATTCAAAATTCAAGTTCTTATTGAGACACGCTACATATGCAAGAATATCTAGACTACAGATCTTGGAAACCTTGGGCGTGATTACTTTAACTATGGTCTGTTCTGAGAGCGTCTGAAACCTTTTTTTTTGTTTCCCTAAATTTGTAATTTTCGTCAAAATTACCGATTTTACTTGGGGCAAAAAAACTAATTTAGATAATCGTTAACTTAACACTTATGGTGTCAGGTGCTTTGGAAGGCATTGATCCACCTATCTCCTATGACGTTTCAATATTTCTTTCCCAAGATCTTTAACCAAAAAACTTGCTGGACTATTTTCCTCTATTCGTTTTTATTCGTTTCTTCTGGCCTCCTGATCTTCCTACGTCCTAGGTCTTCTTGAACATTTTGGTGTCGTCTTTTGATGGACCTCCTCTTTCGTCTTCCAAAAATTGGATTTCTGTAGAGAATTATCTCAGGCATTCTTTCTCTACGAAGCCTTTCTTAGTGACTCTAAGTCTCCCTCTCGATACTTTGAGAATCGCAAATACAATATAAGCTTTGAAAATACTAATAAAAATGACATTTTGTTTCCAAACCCTATCGGAAAAACTAAACGTCAATTAATTCTAAGGACCCTAGATATTAGCCTAGTTGAACAGGGTAAGTAGGGGAAGTTATTTATCAACTACATCAGTGTCTTGACTATAATGAAGTAAATTTGAATGTTGTTCATTGTAATCAATCAGAAATTTAAAAAGTTCCCCTCGTAATAATAAAATTGTTTACTCAAAAAAAGTAGTCAGAAAATTAAAAATTTCACGTATTTAAAAATTTGATTATTTTTGATATTTGATAATAAAAAAATTAATAATACTCGTGCATACGTTTTAGTTTTAATGACGTAACGAATCGGAGATTTCCAAAAATCGTTTTTAAAGAATGCGCACGGCAAACTCGAGTTAAAAACAATTTCGTTTTCATTGGGAAACACCTAAGAAGGCTTGCCCATGAGAAAGTAAAAACGTCATCGTTTTACTTGAGACCTGCTTAAAGTTGGTTGAACCCGAGCACAAATCTAGGTCGATGTAATCTACAACGACGAGAAAAGGATCGACTTATCCGGCTCGGCGTGCCAATGTACGAGACAGGTTATGCCGATTATATCTTTAGATAGAGAAGTGACAGTGAAAAATAACGAATTAATGGTATTTAGAAACGTATTGTAAGTACCTTCGATAGTCTCACAGAGAGAGGTTGACGACATCGATTTAGTTAGTATGTTAAACAGAAAAAAAAAGATCAATGGTTTTTCTGTATAATTACGTACGCAGAGCTGCTTTTCTATAACACTTTCGCTCACGAAGACGAGTGAGAAAACTATCTTTACTTTTAGTTCGTAGATAGCGAGCGAAATTTTAACTTCACTATCTATTATTTCACTTTTACTTACTTGAAACATTAAACGAGCTCAAACAACTAAACTGATTTTATAAATTATTATTGTTCTCTAACTCATATGAAAATGTTTAAAACTTGTAATATAAAACAGTAATTTTATTCTAACGATAAAATTAGAAACTAGATATTTAACGAAAAACTAGGGATTGTGCCGACAATTTAATGTTCGGACGAATTTAATATTTAATAAATTAATACAAGTGTTACATCACTTTTGGCTTTTACTGCAGCCTGGATTCTTTTCGGCATGATATTCACTAAGGACTCTTAATATTTTGGGGTGAAAGAATTCCATGTGCTTGTGTTTTAGCCTTTAATCCTTGAATTGTTCGTTGGGGACTTTTTCGCAAGATCTTTTTCATGTCTTGTAGTAGGGTTTCTATGACCTACAAGGTGGAATTATTTGAGGGCGAAGCTGTCATTAATATCATGGTCCCCGAACATTTTTTTTATAGATTTGGCCGTGTAACACGAAGCTTCGTCCTGTTGATAAATGAAATTTTCTATTACGAACAGCAACCAGGAGATTTCTTTGTAAAATATCTTAATATTTTTCTGCGATTATGATACCGTCAATAAACTCCAGTTTTCCTAAACCTTTGCTGAACATGCATCCCCAAATCATAATCCCTTGAAGGATTTTACGGTTCGTTAAAATAATTTTTATAGAAACCCCCGAATTTTGTTCTGATCACTCTCCCAACAATCCCCAATACAGACATCAAATCGTAATTCATCACTAAAAATTATTTGGGTTCACATTTCTTTGGTCCACGTAACTTTGGATTTTGCCTAGTCAAGACGTTATTTCTTTTCTGCTTCGGTAAGCAGTGGTTTTTATTTAGCCTTTTTAAAAATAAAATGTATTAAAATTTAGGTTCTCAAATTTAAATGAGTAGTGAGAGTAAAAACCATAGCCGGATTTGTGTAACCATTGTTGGCAATACCCAAAAGTTGCCCATAGATGCGAATTGCTTTAAACGAAATATACTGGCGCAACATTTCATTATTACATTTTTTTCATTAAATTAGCATTAAAGCCATAAATAAACCACCTATGCCAAATATATCGGTCCATCCTGTCAAATAAATTTTATATATTACTTACACGTTTAAATTAAACAACGTGGAATAATTTATAATTGATATACACTCCGAATTTTCCCAAAACGACTTTATTTTCTTTTCCAGCCGCTAGCATAATGGAGAAGTTTACTCATCTTCCAAGTGGATTATTTTCTTAAATAATAGTAAAATATTGACCAAAAGTATCTGATTGGTGAAAAAACAATTTAAAATTCATCGATAAATAACGGATAAATAATTTTTTAAAGTTGTCATGTTTTAAGCAGGAACAATTCGCTTGTGACGTCACTTCTTCGCAAAGCTGAAAGCGGCTACTCTGTTACATAGCTACGTAAAGTTAACATTCATTCAATTTGGCACGTGTTTTACATTGTTTGTTGTTTATTACCTGAGTATTTATACTAAAAGTGAAATGTGATTTGTAAAGCGTCATTTTCCGAATAGGAGAAAAAACGTCACGTCGGTCGCTACGAAATTATTCTCACAAAACGTAACTTTGAACTCTTATAATTCGGTCATTTTTTAAGATATTTTAATAAATCACATCAACACATCAAATCACATCAACTTGCTATAATTTTATTTTCTTTTTTTTTTTTAAATATAAATTTCTCTATTCCCCAAGCCCGGCAATAAAAAAAAACAAAAACATTTGACAGAAAGCGATCGCTGTTTAAGATGTTTATGGCAATTAAAGTTGGCAACTTGTTTTTAATTCAAAATACCAAAAACGAATCGAATAACTGCTTTGCTTTTTGGCAAATACTGCCAAAGTCGAATAAAGAAAAGCGTCGATCTGTGCTTAGCTTTTCGCAAGCTCAAACTAGTGAGGGAGGATGTCTGGTTTAATACAGATTCTAGAATGTACAAAATCAAAATACCAGGGGTTGCATTCCATTTAGGATGATAAAAAAAACTAATTTAAGCCAAATTTTCGGATATGTTTATTTCCTTCGTCAGCACAAATTTGTTGAAGTTCTAAAATGGGAGATGTGGTGTCTGACAGGCAAAGAATTCATGAATAGGAGCATGTTTAAAATTAAATTAATTAATTTTATATCAGATTAATTTTAAACAAAATATAAAAGCAAATTATATTAAACAATTAAAATCATATAATGTCGACGTGTAAAGGAAAAATGAAGCAGCGAGGTTTTGAGATCTTTCGTGTAGTACGTTTACTGGAAAGCTCGAAACGAATAGGACTTTTACTATTGTAACGGGTCTACCAATAAGAACTTTGTTTTCTAATAGGTTTGAAATAGGTTATGTTGAGAGTTCTGTCATTCAGTTTTTTGACATATGTACAGCAGAAGGTTTACCATTTGTTATAATGGCTTCAATTTCGCTCGAAAATCGCATTAAAATAATTCAAATCTATTATAAAAATGGTGGATCCGTGAAAACCACATTTCGTAAAATTCGCGATATTTTTGGTCGTACTGATCGTCCTTCTGAGACTGCAATTGCGAATTTAGTGCGAAAATTTGAGTCAACCGGTTCAGTAACAAACGTAACCACAACAACACGAGCTCGTGCAGACCGCTCAACCGAAAATGTTGCTGCAGTAAGTGACAGTGTTGCAGAGGACCCAAATTTATCAGTTTCACGACGCAGTCAACAATTGGGCCTATCCACAATGACCACATGGCGAATTTTGAGAAAAGATTTGGCTCTAAAGCCTTATAAGGTCCAACTGGTGCAAGAATTAAAGCCAGCAGATCATTTTCAACGTCGTGCATTTGCTGATTGGATCATTGAACATGGTGCTGGTTTTTCTGAAAAAATAATCTTTTCGGACGAAGCTCATTTTCACTTAAATGGGTATATCAACAAGCAAAATTGTCGGATTTGGGCTTCTGAAAATCCAAGAACAGCTATTGAACAACCATTACATTCATCTCGTGTCATTGTATGGTGCGCTTTATGGGTAGAAGGCATCATTGGTCCATATTTTTTCGAAAATGAGGCTGCTGCTACCGTTACTGTCAATGGAGTGCGCTATAGAGACATGTTAACCAATTTTTTATGGCCTATTTTGGATGATATGGATGTGGAAGACTTGTGGTTTCAACAGGACGGAGCTACGTGTCACACAGCCCAAGAAACAATCGATTTATTGAAAACCAAATATTAATGGACGTCTAATTTCGCGAAGAGGTGATGTCAACTGGCCACCACGAAGCTGTGATTTAACGCCACTGGACTTCTTCTTGTGGGGCTATGTGAAAGATAATGTTTACGAGAATAATTCGCAAGCAATTCAAGAGCTCAAAACCAATATCGAAGACGTCATCCATGAAATAGAACCACAATTATGCAGAAATGTGCTCGAAAATTTTGTTAAGAGGATCGACGTCTGCAAACGTAGTCGTGGTGGACATTTGCCTGATATTGTTTTCTCATTCATAAATGGTAAAGTCTCTACAACATATTTCGATAAAGAATTACAGAATTTTCCTACAAAATATGTGTTTCTTTTGAAATTTAAAAACAAAGTTCTTATTGGTAGACCCTGTATAAGTCAGGAGCGGCGCGTTATTTAAATCAATTATTAGCTCGAAAGCGATATGTGTGAATCTAGTGATCAATAGAATATCGAACGATTTTTAAATTTTTTTTATAAACTCATGCCATGAAATTCGGACGGCATGTCTTAAAAATAAAACGAAATTATTAATATTATTCAATCAATTTTGGTCTTATACGAAAGTTTGGTAAAAGAATGATTTTAGTTAATTTTATCAAAGTTATTTTCAACTATTTCAGAAAAGATCGCCTCTCAAAATTACTAGTGGCAGTTTGGAATATTAGTGGCTGACCAACAGCTCTCTCTTTATAAATGGATTCAGTTTCTTTGACTGGCCTGCTATTTATTCCACATTAATCTTGCAAACTGTCACTTCATGTCTTTATTCTCTCTATAAAGGACTCTATGCCTTAAATCGGGGCTGAACAACATGCGGCCCGCGACCTCACTTTTTGCGGCCTCTAAATGTGTAAATTACCCTCAAATACGAAATATGCACTCGATGAAATATAAAATACAAATGAAAACACGTGTGACGCCACTGGCGACGGATAGAAGGTCGCAGCGAAGTTACTTGAAATCGGACCGATCTTGCTCGATCACCCTCGAATATTCGAGAAGCCACGCGCACGTATATAAGAAGGTTGAGTCAAGTGGGACCGGCAGAGTTAGTTAATAATTATTCTAGTGTGCGTTACGCACTTATTCTGAAGCCTTTTTAAGTGAAATACTCGGTGAAATATGTCTTCGCAGAAAAGAAAAATAACGAACGAACATCGACTTTATAATGACCGTTGGGCATTAGACTATTTAATCACAAACAACAATAATAAACATCAGTGCATTGTTTGTATGCAAGTACTATCGGTTCCCAAAGAATATAATATGAAACGACATTACACTACGTTACACGAGAGAACGTTTCAGCTATGTACAGGGGAGTCAAGAAAGGCTATCATTAGGGATTATAGAAAAAACTAAAACAAACATTTTTTTTAAATCTGACACTGATAATGTGCCGCTTCTTACGAAGTAGCTCTGGAAATTGTCAAAGCGAAAAACCTTTTAATGATGGAGAAGCCAATCAAAATGGCAAAACAATTCAATGAAACAAAGATTGCCGAAAAATTCGAAACAATCTCAGTGTCGCATCAAACAATTGCAAGACGGGTGGACCATATTAATCAATATGTATCCAAAAAACTGCATGACACGGTTGAAAAATGTAAATATTTTTCGCTCTGCCAGGATGAAAGCACTGATCTGTTCGATATTAGCCAGCTTGTAATTTTTATCCGAACTGTTCAAAACGTCTTCAGTGTAGGAGAGGAGATGCTTGATCTTATTCCTCTCCATGGTACAACCAAGGGTAGGGATATTTTTGAAGCTGTAAATAAGGTGGTATCAGACCACGGGAGATTCGATAAATGTTCCTGTATTACCACTAATGGAGCCAGAGCTATGATAGGAACTGAAATTAGATTTGCAGGACTTTTGAAACAAAACATCAACTGTCCTGTGATACACTGTATTGTTCACCAAGAGGCCCTATGTGGAAAATCCTTACGTCAAATGAATGTCATGAAAGTGGTTGTTAAAATAACTAATATTATTAGAGGAGGCAATCGTACTTTGATTCACAGAAAGTTTCGTGATTTTTTAGCCGAAGTAGATGCTTCATATGGGAACTTGTTACTTCACACCGATATTCGTTGGTTAAGCGCCGGAAACTGTTTGCAACGATTCTTCGCTCTACGCAAGGAGATTCCTATTTTCCTTAAAGATGAAGTCAAGTCCAACACTACGGAACTGGAAAATCAAATGGTACAAAGCACAATTTTTAGCAGACCTTGCACTTTTAACAGACCTGACATCTCACCTTAACGAATTGAATTTGAAGCTACAAGGAAAACAGTAGAATATTGCCAACTTATTTGGACACATAAATGGATTCAAGAATAAAATTAAGCTCGTCAAGTCTTCATTAGAAAAAAATTACTTTTTATTTTTTCCAAGTTGTAAAGAGCATTTTGAAGAAGTGAAGGATTTTGAGGATGTCTCAAATTTACCTCACATAAAATACATTGACACAATTGCAAAAGAATTCGAAAGTCGATTTAGCGACTTTAAAAAAATCGAAAGAGATTTCAGTTTTTACTCAGCCCCTTACAATTTCAGTTGAGGATGTAAGCAGAGTAGACCTTCAACTGGAATTGTATGATTTGCAATCAGATCCTTTTTACCAAGGAAGAACTGAAACTGGATTGGACTTTTTCAAGTTGCTGCCAGAAGAACGATACCCCAACTTGCGAAACTTAGGACATCCTCATATTTCTCACTAATTTTTTTGTAATTTGATATTTTTTTAACAAATTAAAATATTAATACAAAAGCGTTACGTACGAAGTATTTTATAATGCGGCCCTCCAAACCGTATCTTTTTTTTTGAAGCGGCCCTTGGGGCACTTACAGTTGGACACCCCTGTTTTAAATGAATAGATTACCACTTAATGTTTTTACTCTCTCTATAAAGGACTCTTTGCTTTAAATGAATAGATTATCACTTCATGTCTTTACAGTTTTTAAACAGTTTCAAGTTGCACACTTTCATTAACTATTTAAAAATTATTTTTTATTATTAATTTCTAAAATAATAATAATAATAAAAAATTCCCATTAAATCTCTTATGTTTACAGGCGCCCAAATCTCTTATAAATGATCAGAAAATTGAACGTCACTTTCTAAACTAATTACTTATGTGACGTGCAACTTCCTTAAAGAAATTAATGAAACTGTAACGGTAAACTCTCACTACGAGAAACAAATGAAAATGTCCTGTTTGTAAACAAAAGCACGCCGCAGAATAACATCACGTAATTTCATCATTCACGACATGTAAAGTATTACTCTTCCAATTTTCTCCGCGAAGGTCCCCCAAGGCAATTTAAATAAACTCCAGGGAAACCAGGGTCGAAACCCTCAGCTCAAAGCACGTGGTAATTTTCCTGGAATTTTGAAGGCCAAGTGCGCGGCGCTGAATCGATTCAATGAAAGCCCAGGAGTGCGCGCATTATTGCAACCGTAATTCAACGCATCGCCGTCAGATGTCGGATAGTACCTACGTGCAGCCACCAAACGAGCACAGCCCGAACTACTGCGCAAAGTGAATGAGTTACTAATGTATACCACACATACGAAGCGGCACAAATTTACTATTACGTGTAGTATTTTCTTCAATGAGTGGCGGTGGTGGTTGGTGCACCGAGCGCCACACGCATTAGCGATTCGTGTTTTAACAACTGTTACAACATTTATTACTGCATCGTGAATATTTCTGTTTCTCAATGACTCCTTTTTTTTATATAAAACGTATAATCGAAACAGCATACGTTGTTTGAAAATAGGACGAAGTGAAAAACCTTCGGATACAAAAAAATGACGGGGTACTTTCATCGGCCGTTTAATGGGGGCTCTTGCGAGATTTTAATGAACGGTGTAGCCCAAACAAATTAATAACTTTTGCAATAAGATAAACACTTCTTTATTGCCTCGCGAGCCATAAATGCTAAGCACTATTTACCAAGGAGGTCATTTACTTAACAGCTGAATATTAATTTGTGAAGATTTCTGAATATTAAAACGGAATTCGTGGAAGAGATTAAAAAGAATGTAATTGCAAATCTACTAGAAAAAATTTAATAAATAATGTGACCTATGACTTTCTGCTTAAAAATGCAAAATAAAGAACTTAATGTTTATTAGGAGAGAGTTTGGCTGTTTCACCCTTAAACACTTTACGATCTCTTATGTGAGTTTCAACTAATTGGAAATATCCTATGCAATTTAAACCATCTTTAATGAATTTCTTTATCGAACATACGTTGTAGGTATACATAATTACTGCCACCGTAAGATTTTTGAAAAGATCATTTTAAGAAAACAATAATAATTTGTTTTGTAAGGAATATCTAGTTCTATTCCGTTTCTTATTTTCTGCTTATAATATTTCATTAACTTATTACTACTTTATTTTTGCTTATTTAATCAAAGTAAAATTTAAAAACAAACTGAATTGGTAGCACAATTATGCAATTCAGTTTTATTTGTTTCATTTTCATGGCATTACATCGTCCTTAACACTGTAAACTGCAAAATGTTATGTTTATGTTCATTAATAAGACGAAAATAAATGTTTACTAAAAATGTTGATAAATATTAACTAAATCCAAGAAACGAGTGGCTCAATTAGTTTTCGTGATGAAAATTTGATTCTGGTTTAAAATAATTGGGAATTTTCAGAAACGTTTACCTACATTCGCCCTGGCGATTTATTGGTAACAATTGCACTGTCATAAAATAAAATTCAGCTGGCTCAGTTTCGTTCCTTGGATTTTATTGTTTGTTTTAATTATTATTATCATGCTGTCATAAATAAAGTGCTGAATAATAGTTTAAAATCAGCCCGAGCGAATGCGTTTGTATTTTATAAAAGGCTGAAGTTAAAATAAATTTTTAAAAACATTAATAGGCTTAGAGTATTATTTATCAAATTTACGTAGTGTGTAGTTTGTTTTGAGTATCTTAGGAAACAGAACGTCGCTAAGATTAAAGAAAAGTAAGAATATTATTATGTGAATGCAAAATGTATGAGTAAGTAACAGAAAGAGAAAGAAATACTATTTACAGTCGTTTAAAAACCACGAACATAATTTCTCGATGACTGTCTGATGCAACAATAATAACAATAACAAAACAATAATTATATGTAGTAAAAAAGCTTGGAGAACAATCTTAAATAATTAAATAACAAAGTTCAATTAAGAAACAAACATTTTCCTTTAATTCTTCAGCATCTGCAATTAGCTAATTAAATAATTATTCAGAATTAATTTCATCTCAGTACTCTCGTAATCAATAAACATTCAAACAAGTTGAATTTGGTTTATAAATCAACCATCATTTTAAATCGCCCCTTAAAATTAGAAAGTAGGCAACACATTCTACTTCCGTGCATTTATTACGTTGCGAAAACTCGAAGTTATCTTTGATTTGAACGAGGGATTGCCTATCCTAAAATCTTCAGGCGTCACGATTTAAAACGGGCATCCTGTATAAGCGTAAGAAATCTAAAAAATAATAATTTAAAAAATAGAAAGTTAATTTTAGAGAATAATTCAGTAAATTAATGATTTAAAAAAAATTGTTTGGGATAAATAAAGAAAACATAATATTAAAAAAATTAATAAAAACAAAAGACGATCAATTTTACAACATAATTTAATAAATTAGTAAATTTTAAAAAAAGTAATCAAGAAGAACAATCAGAAAGCAAAAATGAAATAATGGAATTTCAAAAAAAAAAAAAAAATTGAAATAAAAAAATAAAAACAAAATATACATAATTGATATTATAGCACAATTCAGCAGATTAAAAATTTAAAAAAAGTTTAGGAGGAAAGATGACAAATCAAAAAAAAAACAAATGAACAAAATTTTAAAAATACGTAATAATAAGAACGGCGACGAAACAAAATAATAAAGATTCGAAAACAATAATAAAAACAAAATGCATTCAATTTTACAGTATGTACAACTTAGTGGATTGATAAATCAAGAAAAAAATTTAAAAAAGGAACCATAAGAAAGCAAAAAAAAATTAATTAATAGAATTAAAAAATCGAAATAATTTAAAAATTAAAAGCAGCACAATTCAGTAAATTAATAAATTTAAAAAACAATTGTTTGAGAGGAAAGGTGACGAAACAAAGAAAACAAAATAATTGTTAAATAAATAAAAACAAAAGGCAATTTTACAGCACAATTTAATAGTTAATAAATTTAAAAAAATAATAATAAAAAGAACGATAAAGCAAAAAAAATTGAAATAAAATGTAAAAGAAATCGAAATAAAAAATAAAAAAGTTGTAATTGATACTTAAGCACAATTCAGTAAATTAAAAATTAAAAAAAATGCTTGGGAGGAAAGATGACAAAACAAAGAAAGAAAATATTCAAAAAAATAGTTAATAAACAATTTAATAGATTAATAAATTTTAAAAAAGTAATCAAAAGAACAATAAGAAAGCAAAAATGAAATAATAGAATTAAAAAAAAATCGAAATAAAAAAAAATAAAAACAAAATTTACCTAATTGATATTACAGTACAATTCAGCAGAATAAAAATTAAAAAGAAAAGTTTGGGGGGAAAGGTGAGAAATCAAAAAAAAAAACAAATGAACAAATTAAAAAAAAAATACGTAATAATAAGAACGGTGGCGAAACAAAGAAAACAAAATAATAAAGATTCAAAAGCAATACTAAAAACAAAAGGCAATCGATTTTACAATACAACTTAGTGGACCAATAAATTGAGAAAAAATGTAAAAAAAAAGAACGATACGAAACCAAAAAAATTAATAGAATTTAAATCGAAATAATTTAAAGATTAAAAGCAGCACAATTCAGTAAAATAATAAATTTTAAAAAAATTGTTTGAGAGGAAAGGTGACGAAACAAAGAAAACAAAATAATTGTTAAATAAGAAAAACAAAGGACAATTTTACAACACAATTTAATAGATAAAGAAATTAAAAAAAAATGCTTGTGAGGAAAGGTGACAAAACAAAAAGAAACAAATGAACAAAATTTTAAAAAAAAATACAGAACAGTAAGAATGGTGACGAAACAAAGAAAACAAAATAATAAATATTCAAAAACAATAACTAAAACAAAAGCCAATCGATTTTATAACACGATTTAATGGATCAATAAATTTTAAAATATAATAATAAAGGGACGATAAGAAAGCAAGGAAAATCAAATAGTAGAATTTTTCAAAAACTTAAAAAAATAAAAATAAAAGACAATCGATATTAGAGAACAAGTGAGTAGTAAAAAAAAAGAAATAATAATTGGAAACAAACAACGACAGGACAAAAGATTATTTTGCTTCTCCGTTTACTGACGAAAAGTGACACTTTCTTATTGATCTTCCGCATGGCGGGGAATAGCTAGCGAACCACCCCCGTAAAAACAAGCGAAAAGAAAAACTGTCGGCGCGTTTTAATAGATGGCGCTGTTGAATGTTTTACTACTACGCAACTCATATTTGGTTACCGTCCGTAAATGACACAATGGATGGTGGTTTCTCAATATGACCCGTCGATAACTTGTGAATCACCCTCGTAGAAACAAATAAAAAGAGGACTACCAGCAAATTTCAACAGAGGGCGTTGCCGAACGTCTTACAATAACGCATACAACAAATAAGTTTTAGATTTAGATTGGCATTGAACTGGGCCCAAATAAAACCCATTGTAGAATGCCAGTTTAAATTTAAGCCGAAGCTTAAACAATTGTTTCTACAATCATTGTTAAGGGTTAGCTTTTGCTTAGAGTTGCTCAATGCCGTTTTAAATAGAGCAAAAGATAAAATAATAAAGGACCTAAGTATTTAAAGTTAGTTATCCGAAAGTAATCTCAATAAAAGTTTTCTGATGGCACGAGGACCTTTCAAATCTCTAGGCGATAGGGTTGCCATCTGTCACGGATTCACTGGATTATCCTTGAATCTGATAACCCTATCTAGCCGAACAAGTATGGGAAAGAGCTCGAAATTTCCGACATCAAGTTTTACGCCATCTGACAACGAAGAATCGAGATTATTATTCTATAAAAATATTGGTAAAAGTCAGAATTGAACCTGAGGAATTGTGTTGATGTGTTGATGATTGTAAAAATAATAAATTGCTTCATATGTAAAAATAGCGAAGTTCATTTTGGTCCAATGCTTTAATACTAGAAGGAGATTTGAGCGGGCGTTTTACTTGTCATAGAAAGTTCAGCATCCAAATAAGGGTGTCCCTGAAATGTAACAACCCTGGTTGAAAGAGCCAATAAAGTGGCCCTAAAGACTGAATACGACAGGGCTATAAGTAATGTAGTCTTTTACGGCCTGAAGTGACTCACTTCTGAAGAAGATCACGACAAGATCATCGAGTTCTACACGGCAGAGAATTCGAGAACCAAAGAGGAGACATCAACGACGACCACGGAACCCTGAAAAGTCCATTACTTATAGCCTTGATGTATTAGGTCATTGGGGCACTGTATTGGCCCTTCTTTTACCCAGGGTTGGCACATTTCAGAAGTTTCTGCTCGTGGTATCTCTACCTGGACATTGAACTTCCTATGGCAAGTAAAATTCCTACTCAAATCTCCTTCCAGTATTAAAGAAGTGAAGTGACTCGCTTCTGAAGATCACGACAAGATGATCGAGTTCTAGAAACTTTCTACACGGCAGAGAATTCGAGAACCGAAGAGGAGCTATCAACGACGGCCATGGAAGCCTGAAAAGTCCATTACTTATAGCCTTCTTGTATTTGGTCATTGAGGGCACTGTATTGGGCCTTCTTTTACCCAGAGTTGCCACATTTCAGGAGTGCCTGCTCGCGACACTTTTACTTGGACACTGAACTCTCTATGGCAAGTAAAATGCCTGCTCAAATCTTCTTCCAATATTAAACAAGTGAAGTGACTCACTTCTGAAGAAGATCACGACAAGATGATCGCGTTCTACAAACTTTCTACACGGCAGAGAATCCGAGAGCCGAAGAGGAGCCATCAACGACGACTATGGAAGCCTGAAAACTCCATTACTTATAGCCTTGTTGTATTTGGTCATTGGGGGCACTGTATTGGCCCTTCTTTTACCCAGGGTTGCACATTTCAGAAGTTCCTGCTCGTGGCTCCCCTACCTGGACATTGAACTTTCTAGGGCAAGTAAAATGCCTGCTGAAATCTCCTTCCAGTATTAAAAAGTGAAGTGACTCACTTCTGAAGAAGATCACGACAAGGTGATCGCGTTCTACAAACTTTCTACACGGCAGAGAATCCGAGAGCCGAAGAGGAGCCATCAACGACGGCCTTGAAAGCTTGAAAACTCCATTACTTATAGCCTTCTTGTATTTGGTCATTGAGGGCATTGCATTGGACTTTCTTTTACCCAGGGTTGCCCCATTTCAGGAGTGCCTGTCCGCGACACCTCTACTTGGACACTGAACTCTCTATGGCAAGTAAAATGCCTGCTCAAATCTCCTTCCAATATTAAACTAGTGAAGTGACTCACTTCTTAAGAAGATCACGACAAGATGATCTCGTTCTACAATCTTTCTACATGGCAGATAATCCGAGAACCGAAGAGGAGCCTTCAACGACGGCCATGAAAGCCTGAAAACTCCATTACTTATAGCCTTGTTGTATTTGGTCATTGGGGGCACTGTATTGGCCCTTCTTTTACCCAGGGTTGCACATTTCAGAAGTTCCTGCTCGTGGCTCCCCTACCTGGAGATTGAACTTTCTATGGCAAGTAAAATGTCTGCTGAAATCTCCTTCCAGTATTAAAAAGTGAAGTGACTCACTTCTGAAGAAGATCACGACAAGGTGATCGCGTTCTACAAACTTTCTACACGGCAGAGAATCCGAGAGCCGAAGAGGAGCCATCAACGACGGCCATGGAAGCTTGAAAACTCCATTACTTATAGCCTTCTTGTATTTGGTCAGTGAGGGCATTGCATTGGACCTTCTTTTACCCAGGGTTGCCCCATTTCAGGAGTGCCTGTTCGCGACACCTCTACTTGGACACTGAACTCTCTATGGCAAGTAAAATGCCTGCTCAAATCTCCTTCCAATATAAAACTAGTGAAGTGACTCACTTGTTAAGAAGATCACGACAAGATGATCTCGTTCTACAATCTTTCTACATGGCAGAGAATCCGATAACCGAAGGGCAGCCATGAAGGCTATAAGTAAAATGAGCGTAACCATCAAATTTCCGAAGATTTTTTGTTTTCAAAGAGCACTGCAAAATCACAGTAAAGAAAATGGATGCTAAATACTAATCCTCAAAAGAAACTAAGAAGAACCTAAGGGGTTATTAAAATTCTTGTGGAACTAATGACTACTATGGACGATTAGATGATTTAGGGTTGCCTTGCTTAAAAATTTCACCGGAACATCCAAATCGACAATTAACTTTATACCCTCCTCACCTGCAATTAGTCTAGATTAGTGAGTCATAGACGAGGGGTTGCGCAAATGTTTCTGTGGGGGCGTACGGTTTATCCTGTGTATATATGCGCCAGCAGTGTCGGTGCAAGCCCGTCTGGATGCCTGCACTAGGGTGTTGTCATGGTGACGTTCTGTTAGTTGGAACCCTAAAGTGCACCCGCGTGCAATCGATATATCGTACGGAGGGTAATTTTCGCAAACTGGTTGGGGGGGCGAGGAAGAAAAACGCGGTTCGTCTTGAGTCACTTGCAACGCGAAGAGGAAATTAAACGTGCCGAACACTTCCACTTAGATGAAAGGGAAAAGCAAGGTTATTAACGGCCCCGGAATATTGAACTCCTCTGGAACAGATTCGCACGCCGGCAGCTCGCGAACGTATACATTCGGAAACAAACTTCGAAGTTTCGGGTTAAAAGTTTTCGTAAAAAATACACCTAGCGTCAGGGAATATGTCAGGAAATATGTTGAGAGAAAATATCAATCATTACGGAAAACTTCGTTTTGTTGAAAGGGTTTCAAATTTCTGGCTGTTAATACCAATTTCGATTAATTGATTTGCAACTAAGTTCATCGCTTGTTTGTATTTTGCTTTCCATTAACGCAAAATTATTGATAGTGAACCATTCTCAATTAGTTAATTAGGCCATTGCCATCACTTTTGATTATTACTACGACGTTTCTGGAACTAATTTTATGGTGTCCTCTTCAGGCCTTGAGAAAGGCATATTTTCTGGACATTCTAATTGAATTGAAAACTGTGTATAGTTGTGCTTTTCCGTAAAAGACATCATTCTAACTTTTCCGTGATCCCATTTTGATGTTAGCTAAGCGACCTTAACTCTATGGGTTTTAAATATTGTTTTGACAATGAATATGACATCTGTTCTTCTGTTTTCCTCGGAAACACCTACGGGATAACCTTACTGGTATTGTTAGATGTTATGGAGCAGAAGCGTCACTTAAAGACGTTTGCCTTGAGTTGTATTTTCACTTCTGGCTTTCTTTCGGATTTGTTAGAATTTCCTTAATCTTAACAAACTCTCCATTGTTCTGCTTGGTTTGATCCTTTTGTAGAGACTTAAGGATTATGATTTGAAAGTTGCTCCTGTTTTCCATCCTCACAATTACAATTAACGATTACATCATATTTTAATCGTCAGTAAGATGTTAGAACACTTTGTTAAAAAGAGTTCACTTCCTTAAATTAAAATTATAATGTAGAAACCCATCCTCGAGGTTAAACTGAAAGAAATTAAAAACGAAATTTTCAATAAACAAGAAACTATGTGAACTATAATTTGTAATGATAATTCCAAAATTAATTCACTCGTTTTGAAGTCACTTTATGACAGTCATAAAAGAGAACTGAGTAATAAGATATTCCAAGAGAGGCGTCATCAAACCTAATGCCCCAGAGCCGCCGATGCAACCTTGCACTTGTGAGAGTGAGTCATGAATCGGGTTACTGTCTCGCATCGATTTAGTGGGTGGCAACACCGACAGAAACCTGCACCATTGTAATGCTGAACGGAGACAAAAAATACTACGAATAAGGAAATTATATGGGTGTGTGCTGTCTGCGTAAGTCTTAGGATACAACCTGCAGACCCAATAATTAAAATTTATACTTGGTTTTATGGCGGGTATTTTATTCCTAGATTGAAAACCCATTGGAAAACCCAATTCATTATTTACTAACAAAGCGTGTTCACCTCGAAAATGCTCATGCATGTAAATACTTGAAGGAGTAAAAATAATACCACGCTTCAAATATGCATGCATATCGAACTTATCGCACAATCTCAAGTTGTAGCAACAATTGCCACTTGTACAGATCGTGGTTATAATTAATAGTCGCATATTTCTTGACTGTCGTCGCTCGCTCATGTTTTCTTCTTTCTCATTTTAACCAACAAAATTTATTGCGTCTGACATTCGTTTGACTAAAGTTATAGTTACAAATTTCAGCGGTTTGTCGCTTGATAAATTTAATGGGTACAGACTGTCTCTAAACTCTTAATTAAGAACGATAAAATTATTTACAATACGTTAACACAAACGTATACGTCTCTGTAACTAATTATATGAAATATATACAGGGTGACTGACAATAATTCCGCCAAAAAAAAAAAACTGTAGTAGAATGGATGTCACAGATTATGGGGAAAATGTTTTTAAAAAACTCGCCTAAATAGTTTATAATTAATTCAAAAAATATCACAAAATCAAGCTGCGCCACTGCGTATGAAATGACCCCACGTTCTACAAATGTGGTAGTATAATAGAACTATAAAGTTTTTTTATTGGACGCTCGCTTGCCACAATGCGACCTTGACACGTATTTCAATCGTTTTATTAAACATTTAACAGCTAGAAACGGAAGTCAGAGTTACTTTTTACGCGACGCAATTATTACTAATTTCTAAAACAAATAAGGGTAGCACGTAAATAATTGTTTGTTAATTCTTGCGGATTATATACTAGAGCGGAATGTACCAGCTGCCTTATCCATAAAAAAAATCGCATGGATTTAAATCAACCGTGCTTGAATTAGCATCTTATACAGGTTGCCCATTTTAAATCGCCCCTTAAAATTCGAAAGTAGGCAACACATTCTACTTCCGTGCATTGATTACGTTACGAAAATGCGAAGTTATCTCTGATTTGAACGAGGGATTGCCTATTCTAAAATCTTCAGGCGTCACGAGCACCCTGTATAAGTGTAAGACATCTAAAAAAAATAATAATTTAAAAAATAGAAACAAAAGATAGTTAATTTTAAAGCATAATTCAGTAAATTAATGAATTTAAAAAAAATTGTTTGGGAAAAAAGGTGAGAAATAAAGAAAACATAATATTAAAAAAATTAATAAAAACAAAAGACAATCAATTTTACAACACAATTTAATAGATTAATAAGTTTTAAAAAAGTAGTCAAAAAGAACAATCAGAAAGCAAAAATGAAATAATAGAATTAAAAAAAAAAATTATAAAGTTTTTTATTGACCGTTCGCTCGTCACAATGTGACCTTGACACGTATTTCGATCGTTTTATTAAACGTGTAACAGCTAGGAACGTAAGTGAGAGTTATTTTTTACGCGACGTAATTATTACTCATTTCTAAAACAAATAAGGGTAGCATGTAAATAATGGTTTGTTAATTCTTGCGGATTATTTACTAGAGCGGAATGTACCAGCTGCCTCATCCATAAAAAGAGATCGCAAGGATTTAAATCTGGGGATCGGCGGGGATCAATTCGCGGTCCGTAACACATTTGATGACGCACGATGTGTTCTATGTATTATTTGATCTCTGTTTATGTGTGTTAGACAAAGCTAACGCTTAGCGAGTATGTCCAGCTGCCCAAAATTTCATTTGTACCAGCTATCGCCGTCGGAGACATAATACAATGTTTGATCAAATCGCGTACGAGAAAATATAAATTGCTAGGGTTGTTTGGAAAATGTGAAATGATTTATTAAACCTGAAATTCATCACCGACAAGTTTTTTGTAATGAATTATCTCAAACGAACACTGAAAATGGCACTAACGCTCAACGTTTCACTGTCGCTTGATAGCTCCTAACGAAGTTAGCTTCGAAAATGGCACAAAGCTAACTTCATTAGGAGCTATCAAGCGACAGTGAAACGTTGAGCGTTAGTGCCATTTTCAGTGTCCGTTTGAGATAGTTCATTACACAATTTCACCGGACAAGAATCTACCTTAATTGACAAGTTTTTTGTTTATTAGGTTTCCAAACTATATTACGTACAGCTGTTTTAAACGTCGGTGGTGATATGCGCAGTTTTTAATCAAATCACGTACGTGAATGAATGAACAGATTACGGGATGTTTAAAAAATTCTATGGAACAGTTTATCATTAATTAAGAATTTAATTCAAAGTCAAACAAATTATTTAAAGTGCTTACGGTGAAACGAGGAACAATTTATAACCAGTGCTTTAAAAGCACAGGATAGAGAATTGCGTCTTGATTTTGTTAAACTTTTATTAGATTTGTGTTAATAGTAATTCGTCACACACAAAACGAAATTATAATAATTGAAAGAATAACTGATTCTAATGTTTTAAACTTTGGTTGTTAAAAAATGTTTGTGTATAGAATAATCTGTTTCAAGTGATTTGCATATATTTGTTTGTATTTCACGGCGTCGGGGCTTACATCGATGGAAGCGGGTGAAACGCAGTATACGGGCCAGAGTTCCTAATAACAGAGGGAATCGTTTTATTGATGTAAAAACCGAGTTGACGTGAAATTCCACTTATAGGTCCAGTTCACGATCGACGCCACGCCGCTGTGCGTACTATAAAACTTTTATGAGGACATTTACATATTTCGTTCGTCTGCTCCTCTATTCTTTAACTGGAGGCACATCGTCATTTTGGGGCTAATTTATTTCTAGAAAACTAAAGTAAAAATAATTTCCCCATACTCTCGGACACAGTGGCTTTCTTCGGATGTAACAATTGTCAGTCACCCTATATACGTAATTATAAAAACAAAAAACACAAGGCAATAACCGAGAAACCTTTTTTTGCAAAGCACAACCCTTTGGTTCTTCCCCAAAATAGCTTCAAATATACAAATTTGAATAGGTCATAGACCCAAGGCGCTGTAAGTATTATTTGAAGGAAAATTTTTAAGTAATGTTCGAAAGGTGAAGCACTTTTGCAATCAAAACTTTAACGACAAAAAAAATGTTATTCCTTATTTTGATCTTTTCAAAAAAAAAAGTTCAGGACTAATGAAGGAAGACTCTGCATTTGGTCCAGCAAGATAATAGCTACTTTACCACCACGTGCCTTGCAACCCTTTCTAGAGACATCTGCTCTTGAGTCAAGGTCACAGAGGGAGATCGAGGTTGATTTTGAACTTCTGATCAATCCTTTCGAGTAATTAATTCCTTGAAATCTAAAGTTTTAGCAAAGCATCTCACTTCGTTAGGTGTTAACGTAGCACTATTTGGATGAGTTTGCCTCGTTGTGCCTGTTTGCAGCCTACATGGTTCCGACAAAGAAAAAAAAACCTGTAATGGTGCTTATTTCGTTCTTTATTAAAAGAACTTCACCAGCATTCTTTGGGGAGTATTCAATAAATCCTTTCATAGCCTATTTTCTTCCTGTAGGATTTTTTCGCACATCCTCAACTTTGGTCTATTCCAAAAAAAAAAAAACGATTCAGGATTAACAAAGAAAGACTGCATTTGCAGTAAATTTGACTTCATTTGAAAAATAGCGATTGGGTTTTGCAATTTCAAATGCAGGCAAAAGTCGGTGAATTTCAAGGAAAAAAAATTAATTACGATGAGGACCATTACAACTCAGAATCTGAAAACTACTGGAAAGATGAAAAGAGCACAAAAACCTGAAAGAAAAAAGAAAATTTAATTTGAAAAATGTATAATTTATAGTTTTTATTACAAACCTACTTTCTCTTTTTATTAGGCAGCTACCATTGAACTTCCTGTTGCAGTAAATGATTTTAACAAATAAAAAAATTCGTTTCTAATTCGTTTAGTAAAATAATTGTATGCCATCAGCGAAACGCCCCCGAGCCTATGCAGATAGACAAATAAAAGGCAAGAATAGTTGATGACTACACGGAATAATAGATATCGTGAGTGCCTAGACATAATGGGGTGAGGTGAGACAACCCCACCCTATTTTAAAACAAATGCAAGCGGAATGCACGCGCGACGCGAGCGGGGCGGAGCTAAACGAGGTCAGGGACCTGTCGGCTACCCCTTCCACGGTCGTCTACCCCACACCGCCCCGTCGGGAAGCTTTTGCCCTTATTAACCCTCACGCTGACTGCTCCAACTTACCTATTTACTCCACTTTCAATTACTTCCTCTCTTACTTCTCCTTTTTATATATATAAAAAAAAATTGCACTAATTATATTTTTAGCCATTATTTTTGAAATTCATCCCAAAAGGCGCGTAACTACGGGGCAAATGATGCCGGAAATTTTCTTGCTTAATTAAAATGAGTTTGTTTACTCGGAGTTAATAAAAATAATATTGGAGCTGATGCTCCAGAAATAATCACACTCTAACGTGTCATATCTTTTTGTGGCTACTTTTAAATAGCAGGGTTCTATTTGGGTTCTAGAATATTTATAATTGCACTGTCAAACTGGTTGATATAAATTTATTTATTAATTTGTTTGTTTACGCGTACTTTCACTTTTCTCTTTCGTGTTACATTTTCGTAAGCAGTCGTTTAAAAAAGGCTTTTTTTTTCTACTAAAAAAATAATCTTCTGCTAGTATTCACCGTTTAAAATGACATATGGCAATCAAGTTTCGTAAAATATGCAATCTTTCATGCTATTACTTTGGTATGATCAAGACAGTTCCGGATATAGTAAACGGTACAATTTAAATATACTGTTAAACATAAATTGCATAATATTTTGGGGTTCCTAAAATTAAAAAAAAAAATCCTGCAACACAAATTATTACCGCAACGGAAGAAGGAAATCAAACAATGATGGTAATCAAATACATGTAGAAGTATTAGTCTGAAATTACCATAATTATTGTACAGTACATCTGCCAGAACCTGTAAAATTTTATACATAATATGTGGATGCTATTTAGACACGAGGATGATATTTGCAAAACCACAGCTTGGAACGTCTTTCAAATCAAGAAGAACACTAGCAAATAGGACAATATTTCGTTAGTTTCGACCGAAACGTAGATAAGTTGATTAAAATAAAATGACGCTGGAATATATGCTTTAAAAATTCATAAAATATTGTAATAATTAATACAAATTTATTAAATAAAAAAGATACAAAAATAAAATAAATTCGCCAACGATGACGAAAGTCCATGCGCCTTAAAAGGAATCAAATCGAGTCGAGTTTTTTTTTTCAATTATAACTAGACTTCGGACATTTCGGACCGTTGTCAGATTACGCAATACGAGGGTCAGTCAAAGAATCTAGTACTTTTCAGGCTCGCCCAGATGGTAATAGAATTTGCTGGAACGTTCGCTACGCCTTCTACGCTATTCCTATATGAGCCAGCAGCGGCACACTGATATACCGGGTGTCTACATTGATTACGCACCATATGAATTTCAACGCAATTTTTTTAATTGTAAATTCCTACTTTCTTATAGAATATACCGCAAAGCATTAAACGGTATAGTACGTAGCCTTGTGTAATGCATTAACTAAGACTACTTTTAGTATGGTTTTCAAATAGATGATGTATCAAAATAATTCAAAAATAAATAAAGAAGCAGACATTTTTTAGTACCAAAGTTTGATCACGTGGGGAAACATCTACATGACAAGCTTGACTGATTTTTACAATTTAATAATAAAAATAGAAGCGTCAAACATAATTTGTATTGAGAAATATTTATTTCTTACTACACCAAATGCTCAAGTAATTCTTCGTTTACGTTTAGATGTTTCTGCGGACATTGCTTAACATTCTAGGAGTAATATATGCACATTCTTTCCCCATTCGACCTCTCAACTCTCGTTCAAATCGCGGCAGTTTTAATTTTATATAAGGCTACTAGAAGAATCGTTTGGTGTTAAATCCGGCGAACCACCAAACCATCGCGGATCGACAAGCCTACATTCAGTATGCTGCTCTTTTTGATAATAATAAAATTGCATTGAAATTCCTATGGTGCGTAATCAAAGGGAACACCCGGTAGAAGTGTTATTTGTTAGGCAAGTGTTGCAGCTCGATATTATTTGTACTTTCGTGTTAAACGATTGTAGACGTTAAATAAACGACGATTATAATTTGTGAACCCCGAAGTCGTAACAAATTGGTGTCAGAAGTGGGATAGCTTGGGCATGTGATATCAGAAGCAGGAGCCCCAACGGATCCCGACAAAATTTCAGCCGTTAAGAACTGGTCCACCGAAAACTATACTATGAACACATTATAGAGGATTTGTGAAAGATTTTGCAAAGATTGCGGAACTTCTGTATGCGCTGGCCGAAGGAAAAACCACACTTTTCTGGAGTGGAGTGGACTGGAGTGTTAAGAAGCTTTCGACAACCTGAAGGATCTTTTAATGTCTGCTCCGATATTGTTCTATCCACGACTAGAAGGCCAAGTTCATCGGTGATAGTGATTCTAGCAACTACAGAATTGAAAGGGTGCAAGTATAAAGGGGTTATTTGCTTGTGAAGTGTTCCAGCTCGATATTATTTGTGCTTTCAATTGTGTTAAGCGATTGTAGGCGTTAAAGTGTTTCTAAAATAAACGACGATTATAATTTGTGAACCCCGAAGTCGTAACAAATTGGTGTCAGAAGTGGGATAGCTTGGACATGTGACATCAGAAGCAGGAGTCCCAACGGATCCCGACTAAATTTCAGCCGTTAAGAACTGGTCTCCACCGAAAAATGTACATGGATTGCAAAGTTTCCTGGGACTATGCACATATTACAGAGAATTTGTGAAAGACTTTGCAAAGACTACGTAACTTCTGTATGCGTTGACCGAAGGAAAAACCACACTTTTCTGGAGTGGAGTGCAAGAAGCTTTCAACAACCTGAAGGATCTTTTAATGTCTGCTCCGATATTGTTCTATCCATCCCTAGAAGGCCAGTTCATCGTTGACAGTGATTCTAACAACCATAGAATTATCTATCGCAAGTGCTAGACGGAGAAAAATGTGTTATTGGTAACTTCAGTAAAGTTTTATCGAAAGATAAGAGAAACTATTACGTAACCAGGAAGGAGCTTCTTGCAGGATTATGATTTTACCATCGAACTTCGCCCAGGTCGTGTTCATAATAATGCAGAAGCATTATTCAAGAAGACCGTGTCCTGAAAATTGTTGGCACTGCTTAAAATTGGAAGTCAAAGAAGGAATAATTCGAATATTTATTTTCTAAGATCTTTAACAAAACTTGCTGGACCATTTCCCTCTATTCGTTTTTATTTGTTTATTCTGGCCTCCTATCTTCTTACGTTTTAGGCCTTCTTGAACATTTTTGTATCGTCTTTTCATGGATCTCCTTTTCACCTTCCAAAAATCGTATTTCTGTATCTCAGGCATTCTTTCTCTGCGAAGCCTTTTTAAGTGCAGCATTGAAGTGGCTGTTGCAGTTCAAAAATATGGAAACCCAGCTTGCCAGATGGACAGAAAGACTGTAGGATTATGATTTTACAATCGAACATCGCCCAGGCCGTGTCCATAATAATTTAGATGCATTCTCCAGAAGACCGTGTCCTGGAAAATATTTTTTTCTAAGATCTTTAACAAAACTTGCTGGACCATTTCCCTCTATTCGTTTTTATTCGTTTATTCTGGCCTCCTGATCTTCATACGTCCTAGGTCTTCTTGAACATTTTTGCGTTGTCTTTTGATGGACCTCCTTCTCGCCTTCCAAAAAATTAATTTCTATCTAGAACTATCTCAGGCATTTTTTCACTAAGTGAACCTAAGCGTTTTAAGTCACCCTAAGCCTTTTTAAATGCCTCTCTCTCGATACTCTGAGAATCGGCAACAGTACAAGTACAATGTATGGTGAAAACGTTAGAATATCTTCACAATCATCTTTATGGTCGACAGTTTCATCTTCGATCAGATCGTGCAGCATTGAAGTGGTTGTTGCAGTTCAAAAATATAGAAGGCCAGCTTGTCAGATGGTTGGGAAGACTGTAGGATTATGATTTTACATTCGAACATCTCCCAGGTTGTGTCCATAATAATGTAGATGCATTCCCCAAAAGACCGTGTTCTCAAAATTGTTGGCACCGCTTAAAATTGGAAGACAAAGAAGGAATGATTCGAATATTTCTTTTCTAAGATCTTTAACAAAACTTGCTGGACCATTTCCTTCTATTCGTTTTATTCGTTTATTCTGGCCTTCTGATCTTCATACGTCCTAGGTTTTCTTAAACATTTTTGTATCGTCTTTTGATGGACCTCCTATTCGCCTTCCAAAAATGGATTTCTCTATCGAACCATCTCAGGCATTCTTTCGCTACGAAGCCTTTCTTAGTGAACCTAAGAATTTTTAAGTGACCCTAAGCCTTTTTAAATGCCTCCCTCTCAATACTCTAAGAATCGGCAACAGTACAAGTGCAATATATAGTGAAAACGTTAGAAAATTTTCACAAACATCTTTGTGTTTGACAGTTTCATCTTCGATCAGATCATGCAGCATTGAAGTGGCAGTTGCAGCTCAAAAATATGGAAACCCAGCTTGCCAGTTGGATAGAAAGACTGCAGGATTATGATTTTGCGATCGAACATCACCCAAGTCGTGTCCATAATAATGTAGATGCACTCTCCAGAAGACCGTGTGCTGAAAATTGTTGATACTGCTTTAAATTGGAAGACAAAGAAGGAATAATTCCCGTCAAAAAAACATGTGTCGCAAACAACCAATGACAACCAGGCAAGAACAACGCCAAGAGGGAAACATAGGGGATAAAATCTCTTGGAAATCAACTTGGGCTGTAAACAAAACAAACAAGAGCCCAATTTTCAAAAGCTATTGGGCACAATGGAATTCTTAAAAGTTAGACAACGAACTTCTTCAAAAGGAATAGGAGTCATCCGATGGTGATTATAATTCGTGAACCTCGAAGTTATAACACTCCCCTCGTATGTTCTCCATTCCACGGTTTGCTTATTTGGCCAGGACATTTCGTAATATAGGTTTCAATGCAATTGCGGTTTCCCATGCCATTTTTATTGAAATTAAGTTCTTGCTGGAAATCCGTTATGGTGTAGAAATAATTGATTCGAAAGAAAATGCCAAAATGTAAAGTCTAGTTAAACCATTTTAAATCCCAGCTAGTTTCAGCTAGAAAGTAAAATCTTCGAAAATGTTATTGTTCGCCCCTCGATTCTAACGGCATCGGTTGAACAAAATAGAGTTTATTTTAAATCTTCTCTTTAGGATTATTCTTGTTTAATCTTTCCTCATGGCGTCTTAACCCTTCTTAGTATTTCATTTTGTTCTGTTATATTCTTGCTTCTCAAGTTTTCTCTTTCTATCTGAATATCTATTTCTATTTTTCTCGTGAAGTTAATAATAAGAGGAAGAGTAGTAAGAGGCTAACAGCTGCGAGAAGAACAGCAACGATGAGTCCTGAAGGAAATCTTCTGTAACGAAGAACAAACTTCGACCTCAGACTAATTAGTAGACACGGTACTCTGGAAACCATAGTGAAGATTACTTTTATTTAATTTTTTTAATATAGAATTAATTACAAACGAATATTGCCCAACTGAAATGACGAAGGGTTACCATAATAATTAATAAATTAACAGAAAACTAGAACTAAAATATTAAACACAGTTGTGCAGAATTTTTAAAATGTTTCATTGAATTGTTAACAATGTTAACAATTATTTTAAATTACTCTAGATGAATTAGAATTCTTTAAACTTGTAACAATTTAGGCAACAATTTAGTTACCTCTTATAGGATTTAATTTCTTTCATAATTAAAGCCCCTCAGAGAGGGAACATGGAGATTTTCTTTTGATTTCAAATTGCTTGATTAACCCAGTCTTAAGATTGGATTATGCCCTGCATAAAAAGAAATAATAACAAGAAAGAAGAATGTTAATCTATTAACATCTTGTTATTGGTCACTCACATATAATATAAATGATATTCCCCTGAAACGCATAATTCTAATATCATTTATTGCAAGTAAGAATAAAGCAGACTGAGACTTACGTGTGTCAATATACGTTGACCGCAAATTACCTACAACATATTGCTTCCACGCAAAAACTAAATTATTCTATTGGCTCTGATATTTTTACTTGCAAAGAATATAATACGAGCAGACAAGAAAGAAGATGAGCTTAGACATCGAGACATCAAAGCAAGGCCACTTTGTGGGTTTCTAGACTCCTCACTACATTGTCTTCACAGATTCATGCCGTCCTTTTTTTTCTGTTAATGTTTAAATCCAAGGTTCTTACGAAATTATATTAATTACATTTTTCTGTATCATAATCACGTGGCAAATTTATTACATCCGTTACGGTCAGTTTTTTTTTCCATTAATTTGTTCTATCTGGTTAATCGTCCAGCCGGACGGACAACAATTTGCAATCATGTGTTACCAACATAAGTACACACCTAATTACTTATAATGCACATGGTCGTATAATAAGTGATACATACGCTAAGAGAAAAAAAAGTCCTTTAGTTGACAAGACCATCCTATGAATTATATCGAAGTAAAAACAGTAAGTCTACAGGATGATTCTTAAATACCCCCACAGAATAAAACCAGTAATTCCCTGCCTTAGTTTTTAAATTATAACATCGCACAAAAGCATCTCTGTTGCATCCAATATTATTCATGATTTTGAATATGGCTTATTGAAGAACTGCAATCAGTTTTATTGTAACGGCTCTAGTTTTTGAAATATCGAGCAAAGATAGTTTTGTCAAAAAATGAAAGTTTTTGAAATTTTACTAAGTAAATTTAAAGAGATAGAAACTTTCTTTGATAAGATTGGCGAGCATAAACAGTCTTTTGAGAACTCCTTTGAAGATTCCAACGCTAGTCAGCCTTCATATGAGCATCCCAACGGCCTTGATGGCGTTCTTCCATAGTCCGAATGTCCTGGTGGAACCTTTCTCCCTGTTCCTCGCTTAAATCACCTAAATTTTCAGGGAAACTGCCTAGATGACTATGAAGGAAGTGAGCCTTGATGTTCATTTTGCAACCAAGCTGTTGGTAGTTAGTTAACAAGTCTTCAACCAGCTGGGAATAGTTTTCTGCCTTATTATTTCCGAGAAAGTTATTGATCACTGAAGTAAAGGAATTCCAAGCGTTTTTCTCAACATTGTTCTTAGAAATTGTAAAATTCGAATCTTTTAAAAGCTTCCTGACCTGTGGACCATCAAAGATATCAGCTTCCAGCTTTTCGGTACTTAAATTTGGAAATTTCCTTAAATTTACTAGAAACATTTCCCATTTTTATTCAAAGCCTTGACATATTGTTTCATTAATCCTAGCTTCAAATGGAGGGGAAGCAATATAATGCGATCTCTTGCTCCTAACGGAACGTTAACAACATTATGCTTAAGAGGAATCAAAGCTTCTTTTACAGGCCAGTCTTTCCTAGTCCAATGTTCATTCTTAGCCCTACTATCCCATGAGCAGATAAAACAGTGATATTTTGTGTATCCACTTTGTTGACCCATAAGTAAGTTGATCATTTTCAAGGCAACACATATCAACCATTTATATTCTTCGTGCTTAATTTGGTCAGGACCAAGGAAATAGTAGGATATTGTTCCTTCACTTTGTTGGAATGCGCAATGGGCAAAGAACCAAGCTTATTACCCTTATTTAGAAGAACACATTTAAAACTCCGCTTGGAAGAATCTATAATAAGGCGCCAGTCGTTAGGATCGTACTCTTCTAAACCCATTGCAGTCACCAGACCTCGTATATCATTGCAAAATACGAAATCATCCTCTTCAGAAAAAAGAAGGAAGTAAATCTTTTTCTCTGGTGCGGTAATATGAAACTTTTGTTTCACTTGTCAGCAGATTTCTCTGTTTCAATCGTGAAGCTGGTCATTCAGAAGCACTTTTTGACAGAATAAGGCTTCTTACTGAGTCATTAAGCTCGTTTTGGTTGAATGGTTTTGGTGAATTTAGGGAATCTTCCGGATCGAAGTCACTATCTTCATTTTCAAGTGACTCTGTGTCCTGACTATAATCTTCGTCTTCCAGTCTCTTGGGAGTTGATGGTAGAGGTACGGAATCTTTATTTATATTTAGAGGTGGTCTTGACACTGATGGTACGTTAGAATAGGTCCACTGTGAACGATTTTTCCGATTAATACCACTAACATTCGCAATACAAAAATAGCAACCGTCATGGTGGTTAGACGGTTCACACCATATCATTGGCGTAAGGAATTTAAAAAAGGTTCTTTTTTAGTTGCCCATAAGCGCGAAGATTCAACACAAATTTTACGTACTAAATTAGGACACCACGTCTTGTTTTGTGTCTCTAGGGGAAATCCAAAGTACCCAAAATAAATTCCTTTTACAAACTGCGATATCTTGAGACGGTTTTCTTTAAACAAGTATTCACCACAAATGAAACAAAAATATTCCGGATTATTCACACACCTTCTCCGAGTCTACGCCATATCGCTAGACTGACAGAAACTCCCTAATTGAAATGTAGTTGATCGAAATATTGAAATAGCTTCCAAAAAAATTTTATTTCGATGTCTCATTAATTCGAGCTGACGGCGACAATTATTATACGACGATTATACGACCTACATAGATTTTTTCCTCAAAAACAAAACAAAAGCTATCGAAATTAAGAAAAAGAAACCAATAAGCAAAGGACGATCGCTCGTTTATAAGAGAATTTTATTTTATTTTTTTTTTTTTGACAAGCAGACGATCGATTTTAAGACGAAAAACAAAACAAGAGGCGATCTAGTATGTAATAGAAAGCAAAAAACAATAGCGATCGATTTTACGACGAATATCGATTTCTTCCTCAAAAACAAAACAAAAGCTATCGAAATTAAAGAAACAAATGACGAATGCTCGTTTATAAGAGAATTTTCATTTTTTTGGCAAGCAGAAAATTACAAAAAAAAACTGAGACGATCAATTTTTCGACATACATATATCAACTTTTTCCTCAAAAAAAAAAAAAACAAAAGCTATCGAAATTAAAGAAACAAATGACAAACGCTCGTTTATAAGAGAATTTTCTGTTTTTTTTTTTTGGAAAACAGAAAACAAAAAAACAGACGATCGATTTTACGGCGAAAAACAAAACAAAAGGCGATCAACAAATGACGATCACTCGTTTATGAGAGAATTTTCATTTTTTTTTTTGGCAAGCAGAAAATTACAAAAAAAAACTGAAACGATCAATTTTTGACATACATATATCGACTTTTTCCTCAAAAACAAAACAAAAGCTATCGAAATTTAAAAAAAAAACAATAAACAAATGACAATTTTGATTTTTTTTTTTTGGCAAGCAGAAAATTACAGACAAAACACAGACACCGATTTTAAGACGAATATCGATTTTTTTCCCTCAAAAACAAAACAAAAGCTGTCGAACTTAAAGAAAAAACGATAAATAAATGACGATCGGTTGTTTATAAGAGAATTAAAAAAATTTTTTTGCGAGCAGAAAATTACAGAAACTACAGACGATCGATTTCAAAAGCGAAAAGAAACGATAAACAAACGACGACGATCGTTTTAAGAGAACTTTCGATTTCACTTCGTCGTCGAAGGAAAAACAAACGAAAGTCGAATAATTTTTTTTCTTAATAAATAAACAAACAAAATCGAATCAGTTGTTCGCAAAAGTAAAAAAGGACGAAAAACAAATGACGACGATCGTTTTAAGAGAACTTTCGATTTCACTTCGTCGTCGAAGGAGAAACAAACAAAAGTCGAATAATTTTTTTCTTAATAAACAAACAAAATCGAATCAGTTGTTCGCAAAAGTAAAAAAGAACGAAAAACAAATGACGACGATCGTTTTAAGAGAACTTTCGATTTCACTTCGTCGTCGAAGGAGAAACAAACGAAAGTCGAATAATTTTTTTCTTAATAAATGAACAAACAAAATCGAATCAGTTGTTCGCGAAAGTAAAAAAGAACGAAAAACAAATGACGACGATCGTTTTAAGAGAACTTTCGATTTCACTTCGTCGTCGAAGGAGAAACAAACGAAAGTCGAATAATTTTTTTCTTAATAAATGAACAAACAAAATCGAATCAGTTGTTCGCGAAAGTAAAAAAGAACGAAAAACAAATGACGACGATCGTTTTAAGAGAAGTTTCGATTTCATTTCTTCGTTGAAGGAAAACGAATGATTAAGTCGAATAAAAATTTTTTTTTTTTAATAAATAAATTAAATCGAACGGTTGATCTCAATAGTAAAAAGAAACGATGGACAAGATGACGTTGTTGAAAGAAAAACAAACGAAAGCCGAATATTTCTCTTTTCTAGTAAAAAGCCAACTAAGTTCGTCTTAAAAAAAAAAAAAGGTAGGTAAGAGAACGTCGATTACGACACGCCTTTCTCGTGAATATTTTTTTTATGTAAGACCTTACGAAGGTCAGTAGTTTTTATGTCTTCAGCGACAGCAAAAATAAACAAAAAATAATCGATTTTGTAATAAATCCTAGAAGAAGGATCGCTGTCTTTTCTTTTTATTCTTTTCATCGTCTAAAGTAAAATAAAAAATGATCGATCGTTTATAAGAGAATAATATTCGAATTTAATTTTCTCATCGAAGAAAAATAGAGGAAAGTCGGTGCCTTAATATCACCAAAAAATATATGAACGTATGAGAACACTTAATTTGGTTTAATTTAATTTTGTAACTCGTCGTAATTTCTAAATAAATCTTCAATCTATAATAATCGAACCATCCACAAATATATTCCCCTTTCGAGGATGTTTTTGGATTCAACGCCTTGATTTATTCAAAATTAACATAAGCATGAAGAAAACGAGATAAGGAAACGAACAAACAGGTAAATAACCACAAAATAAAAACATGAAATAAAATTCAACATATGTTTTTTGGGAAGACATTTTTTTAATGCTTATTGTAAAATCTGAAGCATACATAGTTCGAACTAATTAAAAATAATTGCCCCAAATTACATCCAACCAATTGCATTCAGAACGCCACAGAAACTTAGTTAATAAATTTAATTACCCCAAAAGTATTGCGTGTTAGAATTTTCATCAGATAAAGCCCTTCACAGTCACATGATTATTTTATGTTGCAGTGTGAGAAGCGCACAACATTTCTGTAAGTATTATTCTAAAAATATTTTTATGTGTTTATTTAATATTGCAATATTAAATATCATGAAATTGTGAAGAAATACGGGATTGGATTTCATCAACGGAAAGCGCGTCACAGCAAATTACAGTGGCCCCACCTTTCCAATATACACTTTGTTCTTTCACCCTCGCGGTGAAGGACCTCGGTTGACTCATACGACCCCTGCGAGTCGACGTAGTCCTACAAGGAGGGACGTCCAGGATCAACTACGTAATGACTCCGCGAAAATTCATCTGGGATTATCCAGTTAAACATTTGTGACACATTTGTATTTACGCAAGCGTTGCGTGGAAAGTAAAATAAAAATTACCTCATAAATTTTCATGGGGTTTAAAATAGGGTACAACAAAAAAAAACATGATTATCACAAAGTGAGTTTTTAAGTTAAAAGTGAAACATTCTTAAATTCTTAACTGCTTTTTGTTAAAAACACTTTTGTTAAAAACACTTAATATAGAATAAAGAATTTAAATAAAGCTCCTTCGAGCTGGGTTTCCTGCATTTCTCTACTTTGTAAGGCGAATATCGAAGGAGAAGTAACAACAATAAGACGGTCGTAGCCGCAACCGGCAGTACGAACAACCAACCAATTAAGCTTGGGGAATTAAATGGGTGTTAGGAAAAAAATAATCGCTTTGCTAATCTAGAATCTGTAAAAGACAAATAAATACAGGGTGAAATAAAATCACCCATCTACGTGCCTAAAGATGACGAAAATGGTTACTTAAAATATTTGTGATATTGCAAAAAAGTGAATACCTTTTGTTATGTTTTCATTCATTAGAATGAAAACACTTTCGATAATTTGCAAAATTTCTTGCTATTTAGCTGAGGGTAGTTAAATATTAGACGTTAAATTCGTCTATAGTGTTAACGTTTAGTTGTAACAGTTTTATTGATTTTTCTGAAAAAAATCTTTCCTTAATAATGTTTTGTTTCCGATCTGTTCCACCTTCGAGAGAATCCCTTGTTGAAAACTAAGGGGGAGAGCTCGTGGCGTTAACCTTGGCCCAGCAGTGCGAGGGAGGTTCGTGCTCGCATTCCCCTGCCAGGAATAACTCGGCCCGGACTTTAGGGGACCGGGTAAGATTCAAGGTCTGGCGCGGAATGAATCGATGATCTCTCTTAAAGGACTGCACGCAGGAAAGCGCCTGTAACTATGATTTTCGGGGGGGAATTTCCTAGGGGAGGTTTGCACGCCGTCGAGGAGTTAATATTCCGACTGCGGCTGCAAGGAAAGAAATTACAAAGTCGAATTAGATTTCTTTGATGTTTCTTTTTGCTCGGTTATTTTCGGATTCGAAGTAACTAATTTTTAAGTTCCTTTGAGAAAAGAAGAAATAAATAAGGCGAGGCTCTATTTTTGGGGCGAATAATGAGCTTGCTGCAGGACGACCATTGTGTTTAAAGCGTTGGTGTGTTTCTTCTGTCGTAAAAAAAATCAAATTTTATTTAGAAAACATTGAGAAATATCTGCAAAAAAAAAGCTTTTTTACATCAGAATAAAAGACTACAGCTTTTAAAATATATTAAATTCTTTTTCTGATGAATTCTGGGAATAAGATACAATTTGTGTGTTTAAAAGAAAACGGAGCTAGGTTAGGTAGTAGCAAGGTCCATGAATCTGATTTACCTTCTATCAGTTATCTCCATCTTATAAAGCACAATTATAATTATTATTTAATAAAAAAAAATGCGTTTAGTAAGATAAAAACGTAAGACCTACCCAGCGCTTCCACCATTTATTTAGCTGTCAGAGGAAACTCCAACGGTCCCAAAAAATTATGGGAAATTTTAAAAATTTGCGCTGAGTTCTTTCTTGATCGAGGTTAATTCACAGGGATTAATTCTTATGGATGAGATCTATAACTGGGTAACATATCCGAACATATTTTTAAACAGCTTGTGTGTGCATTTAAGTTGGAAGTGAATATTTAACGCTCTTGACAGGTTGTTTTGCCTCACAGCTCTTTCACTTCTTCCCATCTCTTCTTATCCTTGGTTTTTCTTCTTAATTTCGTATACCATTCTCTTACAAACCAGACAGCACCAACTCATCCTTGGTCTTCCTTTTTTTTTCTTTCCGTCTGGATCTCTCCACGCTATTTTCTCAACTATTTTGTCTCTGTGTATCTTAACCACAGCAATCGCTTCCTTTTGATCGCTTCTGTAATCCTTACCTCATGGAATATTCCATACACCTCATCATTGGATCTCCTTTTATATGCACTTTCGATCTTTTTCTCTCCTAATATTCTTCCCAAATTCTTCATTTCCCACTGTAACAGTCTTTCTTGAGGTATTTCGTTTATTATCCATGTTTCTCTATGTTTAGAAGAATTTCAGAAGCCAGAAGTACAATCTAAGTACAGGAAAACAATGATATTGTGAGTAGAAAGAGTTTCTTGGAAGTCGATAACGTAGAAAAAGAATGGCAGGGGATAGAGCAAATAATGAAAGAAGCAACTAAAAAGTCGATCCCAATCGGGAAGTCTAAGAGTAAAGACTGGTGGGATGATGAATGTAAAAGAGAAATAGGTTGAGAATCAGAGGGATACAGACGAAAAAAGAGGAAAAAGGCATAAAGTATCAAGAACAAAGGAGAAAGATGAATTAGAAATGCAAAAGGAAGAAAGGGGGATTATTTTCAACGAAAGGAAATTCGAAATTTCTATAGGAAGTAACAGATGAGAAGAAAGGGTCTCCCAGCTTAGATCATATACATTAAAGCACTGTGGTGGTCGTGAAAGGGGTAGACCGACTTGGATTGCTCGAAGGACCTTTTTTGACTTATTTAATTTGTTCTAAAATAATAATTGTTGTGTGTAAAATTGAGTCTGCTTTATTTGGATGTTGAATCAGAACTGGCTTACAAAGTGGTGTTACAAAGTGTATTATAGTGTCTATTTTCTAAGTCTAGGGTGAAACGAAGCAAATCTCTAAGAATTAATATAAAAGTCTTTCTGTTTAGAGTGACTGTTGTCGTTCGTAGAACGGAGGAAGGAATTTCGTACAGCACAAATAGGGGAATTTAATAGGAGAAGAAAAGGAAATGAGGGAAAGATGGAGAGAATATTCCACAGTTTTTCAGGTCTTCCTCTTGATCTTGTTTCTGTTGGTAAGGTTTTAAATACTACACATTTTTCTCTTCTGTATGAGATTAAGTCCGTACCATCTAATTCTATGCGATTTGCATAGTTTTACTGTTCTCTTGTTTTAACAGGGCATCCATTTCGTATACGATTTCGTTGTTTCGTTTTCTTTTTGATGATTCTCTTTGTTTTTCTTTTGAAATCTTTTAAGTTCTTCTTCTTTTGTGTTATATCTGCTGCTTCAGTCGCCTCGTGAGACTACTAGTCTTATTGGAGCTACATCAATTCCGATTCTGACATATTTGTATTCTTTGTTCTACAAGGGATTTATCGTTCTTTCTATGAATTAAGATGCCAAGGTATTTAATCGGCTCTACTTCTTGAAAACTTAGTTCCATTGATGCATGCATTTTGTTTGCTTTTACCTTTTTTTTTTTATCAGCGTCTTTCAATACCATTTAAATTCTTGTAATGATCGCCACCTGCAACGTACCTCTTTTAAAATGCCTCTCCTTGGTTGATCGTTAATTGTTAATTGTGAACCGGCCTCAATCGATCTAATAAAACGTTTATGTTATAACATTTGTTGAGTTCGGCAATACAGGCGGTGCAAGCACAGCAATTCAGCAATTTCCTTCAATAAGAATAGTGTGGTTATGATATATGTCAATATATATATGTTTCACACAAAGATGGTTCACAACTAACAATTCACGTCCAATCATTAGGAGAAATTTTTAAAAAGGCACGTCACCATCCAGTTTCGTTTCTTTTATGGGGCTCCTAAGTAGCTTAGCGATCACCAAATCATGCTACAATGACAGATGACAACAAACGTCAAACATCAAGAAACGTCAAAACATCAAAATGATCTCCCGAGCAAACTCTAAAAGAGTCTACATTCAGCCTTATAGAAGCGAAATCGCAAGCAGCTCCAGCTTAGTGTCTTCTCGTGCAGCATTTTGTCGAGAACACTCAACTCTACACTGCCTTGACGTTGATTGACCCTCGTGCAACACTGGCGCTGATCAGTCCTAGTGCGACCGATCCTTAAATAGCACTTATACCACCGCCTACGCATCATTTTGTCGAGCAACCACCACTTGCGCAGCATATTGTCAAGCAAACCGCCTCACTGTTATTGCAGAATTTTGTCGAGCAATCGCCCATACTTCACACACTCCACCGACGTCGTCGAAACCAGCCGTTGGAAAGAAGAAGTAAGGAATCTAGGCATCCTAAATCAGACATTCGGTATCAATTACTCCACTACCAGTGGCATTGCCCTCCAAGATTCTAGACGATAATCGTCTAGGAGAACAGACCACCGAGCACATTGTTAAATACCTATTATTTTTATTGTTCATCTGTTTATTTCAAATATTTGTTACATTGACGGTTGCTGTTGAATTATACATCGTCATTTTGTTAAACATTTACATATCTTTACAGGCTGTATACTACATATAATTATTATTATCACTTAAAATGTCTAGAATCGGCTCTCACAATTGAAGAAACTTTTATTATACTTTATCTCTTGTAAAAATGAAACTAAATCAATGGAACTGAGAAGCAAAGTTTAACCAAACGCTTTTCCTACTTAAAATACTTAATAAAAATTTAATTAAAAAAAATTAGATTTATTGAAGATGTTTATATTAGATTAATAAGGAATTATTTAAAGCACTAATAATAACAAGTATAAAAATAAAATTCACTAAGGTATTAAAATTCCTAATACGTCCAGCTGAAAATTTAGATGAATTTGAATTTAAAAATATCCTCTTTTTCATTATTTGGCAAATAAATACTCCGAAGCAAATGCGAAACATGCCATTATACAAAAAAAAAGGAAAGAAAATGCTGAACAAACGATTGCATCTGTGTGTAGCAATTTACAGACGTCGGTTTACCCTAAATTACCCTTTCTAACCTTTCGCGCAAGGGGTTGTTTAATCTAGAATTGCACACTTCCACCCCAACATTGTCAGCGTATGTATACAGTTGTTCGCTCGTATATACCTGCCTTTGCTTTCATCTTTGTCGAGGAATTCTTTTGATATTAAATTGCAATCGACCTTCGGCAAAAGTGGTGTGTTCGACTTCATTCTATCGTAAGGGAATAATGCTCCCGACATATGCAAAATTTTGTTTACGCCCTTAACACAGATATTTTTTCAACGTGCAGTCAACAGCTGCCGCCAGGTTATTGACATTCACCCCGTTTAACAAATTAATTAGTTACAATACGTTTGCGTTTCTTTTTGTGATCAAGAATCAGTCATCCCTTTTTTACTGAAGAAACAATAAAAGCACTAAATTAATTAGAAGCAAGAATTCTGTAATGTTTTGGTCAGACCTTGCCAATGCCCATCATGCAAAAGACACTCGGGAATGGTTTCAATAGGAAAACGTTAACTTTGCTTCAAGAGAAGAAAATCCACCTAATTGCCTGGAACTTGGCCCAAGAGAAAAATAATCAGGTAATAGATAGGATAGAAGCCAACGAAAATATAACAAATATTATAAAATGGTGTTTAAAGAAGTCATGCAAAATCCCATAAGAGGGATTAAACGTCGTCAGCGAAACCTTGGATAAAAACGTCCACGTAAAAATAATGCAAGCAAACGACTTACTTTTTCAAAGGCCTGGCCGTCCTAAGTCATGATAATGAGACTGACATTTGCAACAAAATTGCATTCAAAAAACACCAGCTGCATATTGCAACACGAAACAGTCGCCGAAGTGACTCATCAAAGAAGCTGGCACTATGTAAGCATAAACAAACATAACTAAGAGTGGACGAATCTAAGAAAACCGTGACGACTCCTAGGGCATGTGTGCAGCTGTTACGTTTCAGTTTTAATCGACAGATTTTTCAATCATTTGTTTGTCTATGGTTACGCTTGATCGCTCTTATTTCCATACTCGATGATCTCTGAGTTCATTACGAAAAAGTAGGTGAGGCTAGCCATCTTTACAGCCTGGTGGTGTTCGACGTCCATTTCCATTCACGTACCGGTGCGAACTTGACATGAATAAAATTGGTATATAATTTGAAGGCTTCCGCGGCCATTGAATTGATTTCCGGTTGAAACCGTGTCACGACTACCTTCTACTGCCGACGTTTGGTTCTCCATTGCAGAAGAACTTCCTCAGGGCTGCTACTCCTGTTAGTGTTGCTACTACTTCTACTTAGTCGTGAGACTATCTTATCGACTAAGGAAAAAAATTGTAACGCCAATAGCAGTAGCAGCTGGGAGAGTGTCTCATCGACTAAGGAGAAGTAGCAGCAACACTACCAGCAGTAGCAATTCTGAGGATATTCTTCTGCAATGGAGAACGAAACGTCGGCAATAGAAGCAGTCGTTACGCGTTCCTACCGGAAGTAAATTCAATAATGGCAATTTAAATACATTATTTATTAAACAAGTATGCAAGGAAGATGTTCTGAAGGCTATCAAAATTTTGAAATCCACATATACAGCAGGCCCTGGCCAAATTCCTGCATTTATAATCCGTCATTGTGCACATGTTTTGGTTAAACTATCAACTATAATCTATATTTAATATTTCAGTATGTAACTTTGTTAAGATCTTTGAACATATCCTTGAACCCATTCTACGCCATCACCCATTCAACATGGTTTTACGCTCGGTAAATCTACACTGACAAACTTAATTTCTGTTTCGCAGTTTCTTTGTGAAAGTGTTGATCGCTCCAAAGAAGTTGATGTTATTTATATAGGCTTGACCAAGGCATTTGATCGTCTTGATCATCGTTTTCTTCTTAAAAAACTAAATGCCAGCGACTTATCTTTTCATTTAGTCTACCTTCTTGCTCATATCTTACTGACCGACGACAATTTGTTGAGTATGATGGTATAAAGTCAACAGAATTCGTAGCAATTTCAGAAGTTCCTCAAGGCTCTGTACTTGGACCACTGTTATTCATTATCTTCATCAATGATATTATTAAGGATGTCGAGGTTCGTTGCCATATGTAGGCAGATGATTTTAGCAAGTGGATAATCCTCTGAACTGTCTTAATGTGCAAACTACTTTGAATAGCATTTGTCAATGGTGTACATCTAATAAGTTATCCCTAAATCCATCCAAATGCTATGTCGTCTCCTTTAGTAGACGAAAGAATTTATTGTTTCATAATTATACAATTAACGCTGTGATAATATTAAAGATTTAGGAGTAACATTTGATTCTAAATTGACATTCATTCGCGACATTGACAATATTAGGAATGCTGCTTTTAAAACTCTTGGTTTGATAATTAGAACATCAAAATATTTGAACAATCCAAATACAATTAAACAATTATTTTGTAGTTATGTTAGATCTCGTTTTGAATATGGATCTTTAGGTTGGAATCCTACTCATGGCGTCCATACTGATAACTTTGAGAGAATTCAGCGCAAATTCCAGAAATATCTTTATTTTAGAGAGGAGGGCAATTATCCTAATCAAGGAATTCCTCGAGAGTGTCTCTTAAATATCTTTCAATTAAAAAATCTTCAAACACATCGTGCGATTGCTTCGTTGGTGTTTTTAGTCAAACTGGTAAAAGGTGTACCACGTCTTTGCGTTCGTTCCCACTCTTTAATGCTGAATTCTACTGCTAGAACAAACTTGTTTGAGAATTCACCCTTACATGTTAATTATCGATTGACTGAGAATAAAATTGATATTTTCAATTGCACGCTTCAACGAATTGCTAATTTTTTTACAGTATAAACGTGCTAACTGAATATATATACAGTTGCTCTATAATATTGGGCATTGGGCCTGTTGAATGACTTATTCACTAATAATAATAATAATGTCCGATTTTTTGGGTAGGTAGTGGAGAAACACTTGAATGAATAAATTACGTCTACCGGATAAGGCACTCTGTCTCATCGACTAAAGAGAAATAGCGGCAACACCACTAACAGTGGCAGCCCTGAGGAAGTTCTTCTGCATTGGAGAACGAAACGTTGGCAGTAGAAGCAGTCGCTACGTGGTTCCAACCGAAAAACCAATTCAAAAATGGCATTTGCGATTTTTTTGGGTAGATAAGTGCCGCCAGCGTAGAAACACTTGAACTAATAAATTATGTCAGCTGGATAAGACAATCTACTAGGTCGTGGATCAAGCAAACTTTTAGAACCTATTCAGGCATTTTTTATACCAAACTTAATGGAAAAGAGATCACTTATTCGGTAGAAACTATTTTGGGGGTACCTATAACCAAAGTTCCGCTCGTACATTAAGGGTTTACTCAAAACACTTTTTTTTATTATAAAATTTCATAAAAATGCTTTTCAGTTTATGTGCATACGACAGAGTTAAACCGTGTAACATTATTCCATTGTAAGGTACACAATGAAGAACACGAAGAAAGGATTTTTAAACTTTCGTTAACGTGCGACCTTGATTTTACTTTTAGTCGACTAATGAATGCTCCCGGAGCGCGTGCTCTATCGTAGCCGTAAACAGTTTTATTCAGCGTCGACGTAAATTTATTTGTAGCTTTACGTAACAATGCGGTGTTTTTTTACAGCGGAGAATATTCAGAGGAAACCTAACGGTAAACCTGACTTGTTATTAAAGACGCTAAGTATACAATATTGCGGAATACGGCAAAAGACCGGAATTAAAGAGATATTATAATAATAGGTATTATGGATGGAAGTTATTAAAAAACGAAGCAAGTGATCAGTTGTTACTTATAACTACCTACGTTGCGGTTTGACGTAACTGTTTATATTGTTATTGTGATTCTGAATAGACCGACAGAGAAGGAAAATTTTATGTATTTTAGTTTTCCTGAGATGTAATAATATTCTACCCTAAACGAAGATACTTCCATGGCGAACTGTACAAAGGAGTGGATTCACAAACGTCCCTGTCGGTGTTTGCGGGGCGTAAGGCGTTTATCAATTTTATGATATACCGGGCAAGATCTCCACCCTTCAGATCGATTAGTGGCCTCACGTTACTTACACAGACACTGCAAATGTATATTAAACACAAAATTTATTACGCAAACCTTCTACAGGTTCCTAGAATTTAATTTAAACTGAAGCTTATTTAATTTAAGATCCCGGCAATCTTATAATAGTTAGTTTTCCCCGTATAAATACCCCGGAAACAATTTCATTTAAGGTTTTGCCACTCATAACTTGGTTACTAAGTGTAATGAACGTATAGAATCCAGTCGCGTAACTCCGATTTGAACGAACCGTGTAAATGAAGGCAGGTATCACTTAGTACGTTATTCACGCAGTTTTTCGTTGTCAAAAAGAAACGGCTATCCAAGTTCAGCGTCCGTTCATTGTTCTTTTGGTTTAATGACCGAAGAAGTCACCGCGAACTAAAACCATCTGCCATTAGCTTCAATCAGCACAAGTTGTAAGATATCTCGCTTTGCTATGCGCATATGCATCGAGTGAATGCACTTTGTAAATTATTCCTCGTGCTTAATTCACATTCTCTTCATTTCCACCTACTGAAAATTTTTAAGTTTGCGCGAGAAATTTGAAGATAACATGGGATCATGTTCGGTAGAATGAAATCGCTTAAGTCTAAGGGGGAGGGATAGGTAATTGGTTGTTGATTAATGAAAATCCAGTCCAATTTCTTTCTCGTGCCGAATTTTAATTGCTTTGAAATGTTATTTTACCCCGACAGATATCCGCCCACTTCCTTTCCGGTTTTCACATAAAACATCCTTCGTAGTACGCCGAAGGACTTCAAGAACCACACATTAGCATGTGCCAGTGGGCTGCTGTTAAGTAGCTCCGGCATATGCGAACTTTATACAGAGCGAAGGTAGAAAAGAAGGTCGACGTACTGCTTATTCTCGAATCTGTAGACAATTGCCGGTGGGTGGAACTGATGAGCACGTGTGGAGGTGAACACCTTGCCGGCCGGGCGATAGGGTGAATACCCCTATAACACAGCTGTCTGCTACATTTCGCCAAAGTTCGCCAGCTTGATTTAAGAAAAGACGACGTGCGTATTAACATGTTAGGTGAGTAGGTGTTACCCTTACGTAACAAAATAAATGAAACTATCAAAGCGTTACAAGCTAATAACAGGCTGCCTTTTATATGAGACAAGGCCTTAATACTTTTTTGTGGAAAGAACACCAGCTTGAAGATAAAATCAGAACATGCAAATCGTTTGAGTCATATTAAGAAATTTCTAAATACGAATTTACACACATGCATTTAGGCAACCTATATCACATTACTGTAACAAAAGTGGTGTCACAAAACGAATAGAATTCTTCAGGTCATTTCGAATTTATGTTAATAGGAATAAAATGCGTATTCTCGGAATAGCGCGTGAATAAAAAAAAAGAATTGATTCGCATACGCTCGCGTGCTTCACGAGCGAGCACTTGACGTTGAAAACGAGGGAAACGACCTACACCAGGGTTGTTGCCTTTGCACTTGATGCCCGATATCACACTGGAATAATCTAGATATTTAAATCAACATTTGTTATTAAAATGAATTATTAATGACGTTCGGTTTCGTTTCTCGTAATTACAGCCGGCGATAAAGTGAAAGAAAACCGATGCATAATATGTGGCGCTGCTAATGAGAGTCGTTTCGTAGTTTTTGCTCCACATAGATTGATGTGATCATGTGAATTCATAACAATGCTAGTAACAGCGTTAGTAATAAGAGTTACACATTTTATTATTTGTAATAACATCAACGGTAAACAAAAATCTGATAAACAATGACACAATTAGATAATTCGGTCTGTTTAATTTATGTAATTCATGGAAAACTTTATGTTAGAGCTTTGCGATTCAATGAAAAAATAATTATTCATAATTCCAAGTGGGGTTAACAACATTTTATCATAGCAGAAATGACATCAATAGAAAATGGTAAGTTACTAATTTTACTTATACAGTGCAGTTTCGGATTTCCAATTAAAATAAATACTATTCCTGATAACAATCTACTTTTGTCAAATTAACAAACATTAATTAAAAAACGAGAATGATAATCGCATGAATTATTCAACATAAAACCTAATTAAATAAGATTGTTATTTTACCCAGTTTATTTATTTTATTAAGAAAAGTTTCATAATAAAAACTTCACCGCTCGCTCTTTCTTTCATGTAAACAAGTATATAATTCATAAATTCCCGAGGGATCTCGTGCCAAAATTGGTTTGATAATTTCCAGTTATATCCTTCCATGCGTTAGTTTTACTTTTTAACTAAGGAAGCTCCACGCCTTTTTTTTTAGAATTTGTAAAACTTGAATTATATGACTTTTCTTTCAATTTGAACCGACTGGAAGTATGCCAATAGAAACAGAAGGTCAATAAGAAAGTCTGACATTGAAAACTGTTTATAAATAATACTTGGATTTTGAAAACATCATTAATTAAATGTCATAAATCGAAAACCGTTTTATTGCTTCTTTGCACCTAGCATCTCATTATCAGAAAATCACGTTTAAAATATACAGGAATCCTAAGAGATATTTCAAACGACGCAGATTAATTAAAATAATAATAATAATAATATATGTACAACATACATTAAAAACGAATTTCTATTTTGTGTATTTGAGGCGATCTTTTGATATTGGTTGTGCCTTTCTCAATGTACCATATGTAGATCAAACATTGACACTATATTTGTTTTTCAAAGATAATTTTGAAACCACAATTCCAGAAAAACGTTAACGTTTATAAAAAATATTTAATTTACTTAGATACAGTAGTTTACATGTTACACTTACAATTAGTTGTGTCTCAACTCTATAAGAAAAAGTTTAATGTAAGTAGTGCTATGTTTCGTTTTAGACTATTTCGATTTTCCAAGTTTCCCATCGAATTTTAAATGATCAACTGTGGTTGTGTTGTAGCTTTGCTTTTCCTGATCACCAATTTGGTTTTCACCAGGAACGTTCAGTGATTCAAGCTGCAGAGGAAACATTATTGTTCAGCAGCTTGTTGGACGTGATCAAAAGCGTTCGACAGTCTGGCACAATGCACAAATTTTGGCCAAAAGTAAATACAGGGTGCAAACGCAAATAAAAACAAAATAAAACTTACCCTCAACTGATAACGCATTGACAAATGTTTAGAATCTCTGGCTCAGTGCCGGCTGAGTAACAATAAGTGTTCAAAATTCCTTCCCTCGGCCGCTCGTAAATACAAATCTGCCCGGCGAAGTAATGATTCACAAGCGATATGAAACATATTTTGTTGTCGAACAGAGAGAAATGCGGCGTTAATACGGTCGTTCAATTCTTGGAACGTGTTGATTTCTTCTTCGTATACCAACGCTTTTACGTGTCCCCACAGATAATAATCTAGAGGATTTAGATCAGGTGAACGTGCAGGCCACCTGATCGGCCCGTTTCTTCCAATCCATCTACCAGGAAAAATTTCGTCGAGGTGAGCACGTACTCTCGTCGAAAATGAGGTGGAGCCCCATCGTGCATAAACCACATCGTTGCTCTAAGATTTAAGTTCACATTCTCGAGAAGTTCCGGTAGATTAGTTCGTAGAAAATTTAAGTATTAGAGACCATCTAAATGGTTCGGCAAAACGAACGGGCGTTTAGAATACCTGCCCACACGTTAACAGAAAACCGTTGTTGGAAATGGCCGCGAGGAATTGCGTGAGGGTTTTCCTCAGCCCACAAATGCATGTTGCGAAAATTGCACACCCCATCTCTGGTAAAAATAGCTTCGTCGGTAAACAGGACATTATGAACAAAATTCGCATTTGCCCATTGTTTATGCAGTAACCAACGACAAAATCGTATGCGTAGAGCATAGTCGGCTGGTAGCAAAGCCTAAACTCTTTGAATTTGGACGTAATTGTTGTTCGCGAAGAATGCGCCAAACAACGGAGGACGATAAACGCGTTTGTCTTGAGATATCACTTACACTTAACGAAGGATGTTCCTCGATATGTTATAGTATTTCTTCTTCTCTGTTTAGGATGCGTTGTGGACTCTGCCGTCCTCCACTTCTTCCGCGACATGCTCTTAAAGTTCCAGTATCCCTCGCTCGTTGCACAACAGAGAGAAATGTGGCACTGGTTGACAAACGTCGGTTTGGAAAATGCTATACATACAAACGCCTTGACGCTAATGCGTTTTGCCCACTTTCACCGTACACTAGAATCATGTCAACAATCTCACTCTTTGTAAATTCTGCCATTTTTTTCAGTAAATTTTCGTGCAACCACCTCAACGTACACCTTCAAACTACCCGGCCCGGCCGGCCATGACTAACAATAAATTACATCGCTCATATTCTTCGTAAACAACATAAACTTAAACCAGAGACGTTCAAACGGTTTACCCGTTCGACAAAATTATTTATTTTCTCGAAAATTTAATAACACTTTGTTCAACAAAAAATGATTCATTCTATTCATTTTCATGCAAACTTTCATTGCTTAATTTATTTTCATGAAGTTACAACACACCCTGTATAAGTCGAATTTTTAAACTTTCGCGAAACAGGTAAATGTTAAGAATTTTGGTAAGTGTAAAGCTCATTCTTGGAAGGGCAAGGGGCCATAATTCTAAAACTAGTTCATTTACCCCCTGTAGGGCCAAAAGCAAAGACGTGTTTAAGCGTACGTTTGTGCTGTGTTTCCTTGCCTGTGATTTTTAATTTTTTTTTAACTTTTTTTTAGTGAAACAGCTATGTCTGATATACAGAAAGGCAAGGGATATATTTTATTTAGTACACGGTGTGTAAATTAGAGTCTATCATTGGGTGCAAGGTTTTAGCCGTAAAATATAAGTAAATCTAATTTTATCTTTCGTGTTACGTTTTACTCCCGCAAGCATCCGCTGGGTTCTTACATTTTCCATATTGAAACAAGTGTGGACTCTACGTTCTATAAATTTCAGTTGCCGGTAGTTGCAGTTTTTTAAACAATAACGTTGTGAAGACATTGATACAAATCAAAAAAATTCTTGATTTTGTTAGTAATTGATTTTTCAACTGCTGGTTCAATTTAATTCATGAATTAATTCACTGGTAACGATTGCAAAGTGCTTATAACAAGTTACCCTTATTAAAGACACGTGTCTGCCGAGGGGGTGCCCCCCCTTTACCTTGTAAATTGATGGAAAAAATCTATTTTACTTTCTCAGGTACCTACCTATGTTTCTCTTTCAAGGTCTAAAAATAAATTATAACCACTCCCACATTTGATTCTTCTACTCTCTTTGCACCACAATGTCTTAATTGACTGCGTTTTCTTTTTGCAAAAATGTCGATTAGTACTTTAAATTTGCCATATTTTAGAGTGGTTCATTTATCTATACAGTGACGTACCGTTAGTGTACAAAATTTAAAAAAAAATAATAGGAAATTGTCAGAGGAGGTGCAAGAATCAAGGAATAAAGACCTCAAGCATTACAGAAGGGAACACACTAAAAATATTCAAGAATTGTGACTAATGAAGATTTGTTGCACTTGCTTTTGGTTTCGTCGGACCCTTTCATAACAAGCTTACGACTACCTCCGTCTAGAAGAAAGACTGGCCTTTCTGCAGAAGTTCTGCAACTACTTGTTGCCTCAGAAATACCAGACACATCGACACCTGACGACGAACAAATGAATATCTCAACCTCATCTAAAGTCGAAAGTGATTCGAGTGAAGCAGAAAGTGACTATGAAAGTGAAAACTGAACTCAATAATAAAAACTTTAGTTTCTAAAACGTCTTTATGGACCACACTTTCATTCGATCCTGAATCTTATATGTTAAACTCTCGACCCTTCTGGATTTTTATTCAGTTTTCTTTTGGATTGTCATAAAAGATTCTTTTTACTATTTTTTCGTTCATTTAGAAGGCGATTAGAAAGCTCATATGTATTCGAAATGTTAAAGTTTTACTCTTATTTCGACTTTCACCCCCTAAAGAAACACCCTATTTCATCAAAGGGATTTTTCTACTATTTTTTTTTGTCGATTCAATGGTCGAATTATATATCAATCCGAAATTTTAAAATTTTCCCCTGTTATTTCAATTTCAACCCCTTGAAAAGTACCCACCACGAGCCAATTCTGAATTCAGAATTTTGGCCAAAAATTGTTAATTCGGACCCGCTGTGCAATGGCGTGGCTACATAAAATCAAATACTCTCTTCTTACCCCATCATGTTAGATACTTTGAAACAAAAGTATACAACGAAGCTTCTCATTTTTCACCTGATTAAAAATCTGGTACCCCCAGGTTAGCATTTTAAAACCACTATTGTTAATATTATTATAACCAAATTATTGGAATATGGCAAATTTCGTCAAGAGGGAAATAGTAATAATCGACATTATCTATCAATTAGTAGTGGTAACCAGAAGATGAGTGCATATCAAAGTGATGAAAAGACAACATTAAATGACGAAGAAATGGTGAGGGCTGTGGGGTACGCGTCAAATTGATGTTGCGAAGGTCATTGGGATGACGCAAAGCGTAATTTCAAGGTTGTGATTACGTTATCGTGAAACAAGGGATGTGGCAGAAATATTTACTGGTTGACTACCCCAACACAGGACCATTTCTTGCAACTGGATGCTAGAAGAAATGTGGCAACCACCGCGTCCTCGTTGCGTAGAGAGCTGTAGCAAACGCATGGGGTTAATGTTTCATCCAGAGCTGTCACAAATCGAGTGCACGAAGCCCAGCTCAAAATCTCGACGATCTCAGATACCCACCCCCACAAGAAGCAATTGTGCAACGCGACTTAAATGAAGGCACGAGTATGTTGATTGGAGAAATGAGCACCGACGAATCGCGATTTGGTCTGAACCCTGACTCAAGAAGATTTCGTGTTTGGAGACAATCTGGCCTTAAACAGCAGACTTCAACGTGAAGGAAGTGCATAGCTTTAAGGGTGGCACAGTCATGGTCTGGCCCGGGATTAGCGTTGGGGGAAGAACTGACTTCGTTTTGCTGGATGTATCATTAACTACAATTCGTTACCGGGACCTCATTCTCCAACCATTTGTTGTTCCCTATGCAGCTGCAGTTCGAGAAAATTTTATTACGCACCATGACAATGTGCAGCCACATACAGCCAGATTAGTGGAGGTTTTGCCATGGCCTGCAGAGTCTCCCGATCCCAATCCAATTGGGACCTGCTCCAAAGATGACTCCTACACGATCGAGGTGCGTTTCAAAATCGAAAACAGTTGTACGCCGCCCTTAAACATGCGTGAAGGAAAATACCGCAAGAAGCTTTGGATAATTTGATTTTTAGCATGAACAAGAGATGTAGAACAGCCATAAACAACAGGGGAAGCATACAATATATTGAAACACCAAAGGAAACATATTTTTTTAATTTTAAGAGATTTTTACATTTTACATATTGAGTGAGCATTAGCAAATGTATCTGGAATTTCATCATAATTGCATTATTACCACTTTTTAATGAAAAAGTTTATTTAATTTGCTTTCTACGCAATATTCCTAGATCCTTTCCATGAAGAAATGACCTGAACATTATGGAATAGGATTGTGGGGCTCTGCCAGTGAATCTCGTAAGTCTATAATCCAACGATCCAAAAAAAAAGATGCTCCAAACAATTGTTGCTGCCTAAAACCAGTTGATATATCAAAACCTCGTACTGCGGCAGTTCAAAAAAAGTCCGAAGCTAGAAACACCTGCCAACTACCTCCTACAAACACCAATGCAAAAGACAGACAACAGAACACTGAAGAGGAACAGCTTAGATAAAAAGGAAGAGGTCTTCTCACTGGAGAGGCCTCATCAAGACTGATGACTATACTATTAGCTTTTCCGTTAGCAAAAGAACTTGTAGAAAGTAAATTGTGATTGCAGTTTAAGAAATTATTTTAAAAAATATGTGACATTTCCTTTTTCAGGATAAAGGAATTGGTTTTACTACTATGTAAATAAAAGAAACAAAATTGACTTTGACGAGCAAGGAAATACCTCTATTTATGTATGGAGGAGAGGGCATTATAGATTAGTTGTAACATTATTTGGTCGTTAAGGCAGGCATTCTTTTGATCTTCTGAGAGCTTCAGGATAAATAGTGAAGTTAATAGAGTTGTCCGAATGAGAATGATAGATGATGTCTTCGAAATGGGAGATTGACACGTGTCGTTGTCGGTTTTTAACAAAAATCTGGACGTGAGTGCCTCACCGACCAAAAGTTGCTAGAGTCAGCCTGCAGGCTTCATACTTAACAACTCAGTGCGACGTAAACAATAGTCATAAAGTAGGAAGAAATTTACTTCTTTCCCACGATAATCATTCGTCCCTTGAAAAGTGATTGACTTTTCATGTTACGTTTAGAAAATATTGCTGGAAAGTCTTGTTTAAATGATTCACACCATTTTTTTTTTTTGTAAAGAAGATCTGAAGGTGTGACACTGTCAATAAAATGGAAGAAAAAGCAGATATCTGACTTTTGATGTAATCTACGAATGTGATCATTTTGATGACCCATCACTTTTAGATTTTCTACTTGTTGTTGCAAAACAATCTGTAATTGCAAGGAAACGACTGGTATTTCTCTAATGGTTGAAACGAAATGTCACTTTCGTAACAAAATTCTCTGAAAACTCTCACTGTCACTCTTTAATGTCATTTTCTTTAATGATACTAAAAGAATTTGCTTCCCATTGTTATAAATGACTTATAGTATACTCGTAAAGATGCTGGGAAAAAAATTAGAAATAGCTTTCTTGAAAATAACCTCTTCCATCTCCTTCCATTTGGACCATAAGTTTTGGAACGCCCTGCGTTCATTAAAAAAAACGACCACTATAAATTAATTTAATCTGTACAAATAGTGAATAATTTCTTTAATTGCGACACTAATTCCCTTGTCACTGAAACAAGCAGGAAATTAAAAACGCGGTGATTTCCTTTCATTTCATTTCACATTACGTGTAATTATCAATCGCAAGGTTCTTTCAATGTTAAATTTGGTGTGGGACACTCTCATATGTAACCGAAAAACAAATCTGCCAACCAACCTGCCTAATACGAGTGTATCCTTGAACGGTGTCGACTTTTAATCTAATTCGATCAGTAAAGATCCTTTAACAAGATTTGCTTTCGAGATAATAAGAACAACCTTGTTTGGAAACAAACAAAAAAATTGTCAGGGTCAGGTTCGGCACAGTTTCGACTCCGCGACAGTTATCGACGGCTGAAATGCAGATTATACGGTATTTTTAGGATTTGTTGATAACGAGTGCACTTATTGCATTAATAAATTTGACCTAGAAATGTTATTTTGTCAACACGGGCGGGGAATGCAATAAAAACTGTGTAGCTGGATAGGCTATCGGAGATTTTGAGGACCGGGCTTGCCCACATCCGCAAAAGTCGTTAAGGTTAAACAATTGTTTTCCAATCAAAACGAAATTTTATGGACCGGCTGGTGATTGTTTATGTAGTGCGTATTCAATACCAATTATGCATACCCAAGCACTTTTATATAAAAAAAAATTGGAAAAGTTTGAAATCAATTATACAGTCAACCATTTTTGATTATTCTTCAATAACCTTAAAAATCTGGGTAATCCTTTAAGTCCACACTTTCCTGCCCCGACAATCAACAGGCCTGCATGCCAATTAGCTAGGCAACCATACTTACTTATTTAGAACGTCCTTATAAAAACTATAAGAAATTAGCCTCGAACCCTCATAGATATTAATTTTTTTTTTTAATTTTACAGTCTAAACTGCTGTGGTGTGCGAAAAAAAGTTCTAAGTATAACTAAATTCGCAGTTCCTGAAGAGACATAATCAATCATATACGTATGCATATAAACAAATTAAATAATATTCTGATATATTAAATCGGAGGGCTCTTGGTTTTGATGAAGTTTCGACTTTATTTTTAAAAACATTTCATCAGGTAAATAAATTAGGGTAATTAAAGGTGCCTTTCTTCAGTTTCAAGTTAAAATTATTTCGTGCGCTTGCCTTCAATTAAAAAAAGAAGTTGAACACAAAAAGGATTTAAAAAGAAAAATGAGTCCTTTCAACTAATGCTTTTACATTTGTGTCATGCGCTTATTTTAAGATGTTTTATGCTCGTCATTGACCTTGCGAATACTTTCTGTGTGAAGAATTTTCGGCGAAAAATGATTTCCTGCGAGATTTAATTTTGTAAATAAAATTATAAAGTGCTAGCAATTTCATTACACACACACACACAAACGCACACAAAACTTGCACACGTTCAAAAAAAATCGTATATCATTTTAATGGATGGTAATAAGCATGATTTAGGTACGTTTTAAATTAATGACTTTTCTGGATAAATGTACAGAAATATCATTGTTTTTATACTCAGAATCACTAGAAACTGCTAAACGTTACGAACTTCACGATATATACAAGGCGATTCTTGAATCGATAGACAAAAAAAATACTAAGAAAGAAGAGATATGGAAAAAATAACACATCGAACGCACGAATTATTGTAAAATTGTCGGGATCTTAAACTAAACTAAACAAATTAAATTAATTTCCTCTCGAAGGCGTTAGTTTATATAAAATTTAAGAAGAGTCAAACACATTCTTAGAAGTGGTTAATGATTAAACTAGGAAACGCACTACAGCTCAGATTGGTTTGATGCTTAGCATTTGCTTACGTATGCCATTTACCTTCATAAAAACTGTCACTATTAAGTAATAATGCGGGATTACATAAATGTACATTTAATAAATCAAAGGAACAGGTAGGTAGCGTATATACAGGGTGACTGTGATAGTTGCGCAAAGCTTGAAACCTATCACTATAAATGGTAACGATTGAACTCATCATATGTTCTTAACAAAAAGTTAGTAGTTTTCGAGAAAATCGCAGTTCAAAATGTTTCCGCAACTGTTTGAGGACCACTGGCCTTGCGATCATACGACGTTAAAAGAAAGAAAACTAATTTCCCTCGCCTAATTTTCTTTTAATGTTGTGTGATAGCAAGGCTACCATACGGGTACCATTTCCACTGCGATTTTCTCGAAAACTATTAACTTTTTGTTGAGGACATTACGGGTTTCAAGCTTTGCACAACTATTACAGTCACCCTGTATAATATCTTCAATTCTTCCGATTTTAATTACATGCGTTAGAGTCTTCAAAATATTTTTTTTGTTTAAGTTTATCAAAAATTATGTTCAAAGTGAAGGCCGTTGTTATCAAAGCCCGTCTTCGCATTTTTTTCGCACGCGCGCGAGATCACGAGGGTAGGTCGCGAATCATTGCAGCGGCGTTTTCGATTCTTCCGTGTAACTCCTGTAGAGTATCCGTTGGGGTGGAATAATCAAATAAATAAATCGTTTCCGGGAAGGATCGGTAGCAATTTGTGCAGGGACAAACTGAACTATTATAAGATTGTCGGGATCTTAAACTAAACAAATAAATTGAATTTCCTGACTTGAGCTTCAATTTAGATTAAACACGAATCATTATAATAAAGTTTGTGTTTAATATGCATTTGGAGTGTTCTAAACACGCTAATCGCTTCGTAAATTTGTAACTACAGAACCAGGAAAGATGAAGGCCCGTCAGCAAACCTATGAAGCTAGGAAAGATAAAGATTCAAACTTACTTATTATCTACCGCATTTTGATTCACGTAGTACTTGAAGCTCGTCCGGATATGTCACCCAGAGGTACAACAACAAAGATAGTCTTAGATGCTATCTATGCGACTTCGCAGCCTTCGCGTTGTCAAAAGTTAACTGTCATTTGTTGTGTTTGTAAACAAACGGGGTGCTTTCGTATAAAAACAATTCCTTTCGGAATTTAGTTTCGTGTTGTGTCAATAAAATTGATTTAGTTTAATAAAGTATCTTGACCTTTGAACGTAACCAAAAGTCTGTCAGTGTTAAACCTAACCTTACTTACAAACGTCAAGTATAATTCATGGCAAAGTAGAAATTTTTAATATGCGCGTGTGATTTATGACTAGCCTTCATCTCTCCTGGTTACAAGTGTAATTATTGAATCTTGGGAGAGTAATATCACTAGGCGAGCTGAAAGATGGAGATGTTGCCCCGTATATCATAAAATTTGTGAACGCCTTGAGTCGTCAATTCATCGACAAAGGCTTTTGTGTCCACCTATTTTTACAATGCGGTTATAAAACTTTATAATACATTTTGATAACTGTATTTATTTCTAAAATAAAATCAAGTTTTCTTGCCAGATGAAAATTATGAAAATTAATTAAAATTGTGTAACTGGCAGTATAGAAAGTGTTAGGAAAGAGTTTATACATGTATTTCGGCCTTATTGGGCTTCATCAGAACTCTGTACCTTAAAAAAATTTTGGTTTATTGAAAAAAATAAACCAAAATTTTTTTAAGGTACAGAGTTCTGATGAAGCCCAATAAGGCCGAAATACATGTATAAACTCTTTCCTAACATTTTCTATACTGCCAGTTACACAATTTTAATTAATTTTCTTGTATTTATTTCGTTCGTCTGTCTGCGATGTCTATTCTTTCGACATTTTTTTCTTTATCGATCTTTTCAAGAATCACCCTGTATAGTTTGTAATAGTCACTAATGTACCATTAGTTCATAACACCGTGTTTTTTCAAGAAGAGTTTTCTGTGCAAATCAAAATTATACTCTAAACTTGGAAACCCGGAAGTTGATCTAATAAATACATTGTATATACGAGGGCATGTCAATTAATAAAATCTGTTTGTGCAAATTTGAACTCTGTATACACAAACTGCTGTAAACAGCATATGACGAAGGCCCAGTATTATTGCCAGGGTAATAATTGTGAACACAATTGTTGTTATGGGAGTTAAAGTTAACTTTCATTTATAATACCGGAGCATAGAGAGATATTGTGACATTTAAGAGTTACAAAGAAGTGATATAAAAATAAAAGAGAGTAGTGATCGAGTTTTTGACTAAAAAGAGATCTTGAACTGCAGAAATCACTTTAATTGGAGATTTGGTGAAGAGAATATCCTCCGGTTTTACCAGCCAAAGATTACAAGGCTAAAAATATACCGGGTGGCAATTCGAAAACTTACAGTTGATTCAGTTTTTGACTGAAAAGAGATGTTGAACTGCAGAAATCACTTCCACTGGAGATTTGGTGAGGAGAATATCCTCCGGTTTTACCAGCCAAAGATTACAAGGCTAAAACTATACCGGGTGGGAATTCGAAAACTTACAGTTGATTGAGTTTATGACTGAAAAGAGGTTTTGCACTGCGGAAATCACTTCCACTGGAGATTTGGTGAGGAGAATATCCTCCGGTTTTACCAGCCAAAGATTACAAGGCTAAAAATATACCGGCTGGCAATTCGAAAACTTACAATGGGCTATAACTTTTGAAACTAAAAATGGTTTCTAAAATTATTTAATATCTACCATTTTGATGGTATGCATACGACGATAGTTAAACTAAAAGTTGGTATACTTTCATCAAAACACAAAGGCGACACAAAGTTAAGGAGTTACTTGATTTTAGTTTCCTCTGTACACCATTTTAAGACCTCTTCTCGTTTGAAAATTATAACCCACTGCTATTTTCAAATTGTCACCTGGTCACCATGCGGTGAGCTATTTTCAAATTGTCATCTGGTCACCATGTGGTGACTCTCTTATCAACAACAACGAATGAATCCTTGGATAAAAAAGTTTCGTGACTGTAAAAGAAGAAGTCAGGAAGTCTTTTTCCAAACGGTTTTTATGAGTTCGATGTGATGATGTCTTAACTGCAACAACGACTATGTTGAGGATAAATAATCAAACACCAAATAGCATTGTTGTACGTCTACAGTTTGAATAAGATATTGTAAGCATACGATTGTTACAAATTTCAAATGCAAACCATTACGTACCCTAGGTTTTTATTCCTCAATTTTGTTGAGATCAGTTAATCTAAGCTTTTGTAAACTTGCTTTCAATTTGCAGTTTCTCTTTTATTATTGCTGGTGACAAGTCAAATTTATGATATTAACTTGAAATCAAAGCAGTAAAAATTTGTTATGAAGAAACGCAATCCTCGTCCCTTAACTATCTAGTTAACTGATCTCTTATGTCCGTATTCATAATACTTCCTTGAGGCTTCCTTCAATAAGGGACACCTTAGAATGGGGACTGTCATAATCCACCTGCCTTACTGTAATCCCATTCTAAGGGTTCCCACATTGAAAGAAACCTCAAGGAAACACTATGAATACGGACATTACAGTCGAACTAAATAAATATGTACTACTAATGTACTACTAATAACAAAAAAAAAAATGCAGAAGAAAACAAAACGAAACAAAATTAAAGAGATCAATTGTAAAGGACCTCGGGAGCAACTCCAAATTCGGGCGAGCCACACGAAGGAATGGAAAACAGGCTGCAAGAAGCGAAAAGAGAAATTGTGTCCAGTTTCTTTCTTCTGGCATAAAAAAGCTTTGACCAGGTGAATGAGCGGTGGGCGGAGGAGGGTTTGAACCTGCGATCTTTCAACTCACAATCGATACCTACTCTTCGCCTCTTTTTATTAATATCCTACTTCCCACGAATTATCTGAGCTTTTATACACGCTATTATTTGTATATTTTTAGAGAATATAAAAAAAAGTTTTTTATTTGAGAATAAATTGTTTTCAAAAAATGAAGGTACAAATATTACACGTAGCAAATTTTTTCGTGTATCTAAATACTCCTTCGGGTGTTTCAAAATGGTCAAGGCGAGTTACTTCCCTAACCAAATCAATGAAATCCCATTCGATGAGGGAATTCCCGATTACGGATACCAGGAGTGAGTAAGTGAGTCATTGGTTATCTGCTGCGTGTATTTCCATCCAAAAATGGATCAATATAAGCTCGTTTGTACGAAAAATTTGAAGAAAAAATAAGTTAAATGGATTAGATAAAGACTTTCTGGGTTAGTTCTAACTATTAAGCACTAAAAGGCATAATTTAGATACTGGGTTCCATTGCATCATTTTATCTAACATCGATTGATGTGACGTGATGTAATTTACCTTAGGTTTAAAGTTTGATAGGCGTAACGTCTTCCCATACCTACTTAATTTCACTAATAAATGTTGTATTTGTTATAAACGCATAGTGCGTCAGTTGAGGGTCCGTCAGGACCTCTGATCCACCTTGCGAAAGATAAAACGCAAGGCAATTTTACAGAACGGTCTTATCTTCGACCAATCGAAAGTCGCTAAATGTTTATTAATAGACTGTGAGCCGGTGTCTTAAAACAAAAGATATTGTACAAGGTCGTGGTCTCAGACTATAAAACTTTGTTTTGTTAATTATTTACCATGTTGGCGACGCAGCGTTTTCATTCATTTTATTATATGCCAGCACGAAATTGTAAAACGCTAATTAACTCCGCTGACACCGATCAATTGATATCGTTTGCGATAAGGTGTTTTTCTAACCTGAATGGGAAACGTGTTGGCTACAAGAAGACACGTGTTAAAACGTCACGAGCGATTTATTTTCATTGAGTTTTGAATTTGAACGTGAAACGAAATGGTTTATTTATGAGTGGGCGGTGCGGGTTGGTTTTTGGTCTCGTAAATTTTAAGTGCGATTGTAAGTAAGGAGCTTACCGAGATCTGGAATAGAACTGGAAGGTTCTTCGTGACCTCTCTCGGATTTGATTTCTTTGGCTTTCGGTGGCGGGGGCGGTGGAGGAGGTCTCATTGTGGCGGATGAGCCGGGAGGTGATGAAGTAGATGAGACGATGGCTCCTGAAGGAATCCGGAATTCCTTTGAGGAAATTTCAGTCTTAAAAACAATAGTTGTGGATTGCATAGCCACTGTGATGATGATGATGTTCTGCACAAAGTTTATTGCACTTGGTATTAGAGTACACTGAGCGACGAACAGTCACAACAGAAAGTAAGAGTAATAGTAGTTCTGGTAGTAGTCATGATGTTTAGTGGCCGATTAGGATGACTGGCATCACAAGATGCGTTCGCGGGCCGAATGAAAGTGAAATTGAATGCAGTTGTATGAAGGGGTGCGCGCTTGCGCTGCACCCTGGTCGTCCCACTGTCTGTCTGGCACATGCACTCCCCCGTGGGGTAACTGTCGCGGGATCGTGGCGTGCTTCTAGCACTGTAGCGCTCTACCGCGAGTATGAGTTTGCCGTTGCGCCGCGCCGTTCTCGCTTGGCCTTGTCCTTGAAAGCGGATTCTGAACCCAGGGCAGCGCGGGCAGCTTATCGATTTCAGAACGCTCGCTCGCGCCGCGTTTATAGCACTGTGTTTTCACACCGAAATCGGACGCATACACCACAAATTATCCGTCGGCTACCGATTACGGCTCGCTGACATACTAAATTCATCTGGCCGCCTCTAATTCTCGTAAACAAACGTCCGACGCACTCTTATTAACTCCGCTGATAAACACTTTCTCTCCTCTGAAGTGTACACAAATTACTCCCAACTATTATTTTCTTCCGTTTAGACAATTAAATCACACACAATTATATTTTTCCGAACTGGCTCCAAATCACACGGGAAATAGAAAAATCAACCCCAATTTGGAAAAAGCACAAAAAATTTGAAAAAAAGGAAATTTCAATTTTTTTTTCCAACTTAACACTGTTGATAATTTTTAAAATGTTTATCTTCGGAAATTTCTTATTATTTTTTCATTCTCGGGATGCTTGGTGTTCGCCGTAATGCACATAGTAAAATTTTCTCTGGTCTTTATCTTTTATTTAATTTATTTTATTTTGGAACCATAATCTTCTTTATTGGCACAAATGCGGGCGTAATTTGACGTTTATGGCCCGAGGGCTTTAAAGTTGCTAAGCAACAATAACTTCACGAATTCAAACAATAATCAAAGTGAAACCAATTCAAACAATCTAAGCTTTATTATTAACAATTATCACATTTATTAGAACAACATTTATACAAATTTTCCTCAATTTTCGGTTGACTTTTCGAAATCATGAGTTTTCAATATCAATTTTATATATTGTTTTGTTTTGCTTTCTTTTTATTAGTTTATGCCATTTCATTTAATGACGTTTTCCTCAATCAGTTGTTGATCATCTTACTTATAATTGAAATTTTATGACATTTTTCTCAATTTCGGGTTGACTTTTCGAAATCATGAGTTTTCATTATCAATTTCCGATTGTCTTTTGTTTTTTTATTACTTTGTGCCATTTCATTAAAAGACGTTATCTTCAATCGTCTTTCTTTTAATTGAAATTTTATGATATTTTCCTCAATTTCCTGTTGACTTTTCGATATCATGAATTTTCAATATCAATTTCCGATTATCTTTTGTTTTGTTTTTTTTTATTAGTTTATGCCATTTGATTTATTGACGTTTTCCTCAATCAGTTTGTGATAATCTTTTTAATTGAAATTTTATAATATTTTTCTCAATTTCGGATTCATTTTTCGAAATCATGAGTTTTTAATATCAATTTCAGATTGTCTTTTGTTTTGTTTTTTTTTAAATTAGTTTATGCCATTTCATTTAATGACGTTTTTCATGTATCAGTTTTTGATCATCTTTCTATTAATTGAAATTTTATGATATTTTCCTCAATTTCCGGTTGACTTTTCGATATCATGAGTTTTCATTATCAATTTCCGATTGTCTTTTTTTCTGTTTTTTTTTTACTAGTTTATGCCATTTGATTTAATGACGTTTTCCTCAATCAGTTTTTTATCATCTTTCTTTTAATTGAAATTTTATAACATTTTCCTCAATTTCCGAAATCATGAGTTTTCAATATCAATTTCCGATTGCCTTTTGTTTTGTTTTTTTCTAATTAGTTTACGCCATTTGATTTAATGACGCTTTCCTCAATCAGTTTTTGATCATCTTTCTTTCAATTGAAATTTTATATTTCCGGTTGACTTTCAATCTCATGAATTTTCATTATCAATTTCCGATTGTCTTTTGTTTTTTTTTATTAGTGTATGTCATTTCATTCAATGACGTTTTCCTCAATCAGTTTTTGATCATCTTTTTATTAACTGAAATATTATGACATTTTTCTCAATTTCGGGTTGACTTTTCGAAATCATGAGTTTTCAATATCAATTTCCGATTGTCTTTTGTTTTGTTTTTTTTTAATTAGTTTATGCCATTTCATTTAATGACTCTTTCCTCAATTAGTTTGTGATTATCTTTCTTTCAATTGAAATTTTATGACATTTCCGGTTGACTTTCAATATCATGAATTTTCATTATCAATTTCCGATTGTCTTTTGTTTTATTGTTTTTTATTAGTTTATGCCATTTCATTTAACGACTTTTTCATCAATCAGTTTTTGATCATATTTCTTTTAATTAAAATTTTATGACATTTTCATAAAATTTTATTTAAGGTTTTGTCCAAGCAGATGTTTAAATTTGAATTAATATAGCGAAAAACAAAGGGTTGTAATGAACCAGAGCCATTTTCGTATTTCTCTTTCCAAATTTAACGCCCTTCATGAGGGTAAAGACTTTTTCGTATATAGCTTCAAGAGCTTCTCATAGAATAAAATGGAATAGGAATTTCTTGTCCTCAGAAATTAAATCAGAAAACCTAATAAGGACAGTTTTCTTTGCCTCAAATAGTTTTTGCGTGGTTGAGAAATTTCCAACCACCTTTTACTTTCTTATCGAAATCTTATAATCAGGCTTCGGAGTTTCTTTGGACATTTCAGGAGCCGGACTTATATCTTGTATCACAAGCTCACATTTAAGTTCATAAAACATAAGGTTTTGAGTTCTCTGACAAGTTTCCAGACGGTTTTTATTACACCCACAAAAAGAATATTGTTTACGAATATAAAGCGCCCGCCGACCTATTAATAAGTCATAAATCGACCAAGACGACATCATGACAAATTAACCATTAATAAAAGAATTTTAGTTAATTGTTTATACGTGACTATTTATCAGATTACTATTAAAAAATGTGTAGGTTCTAAATAGCTTTTTACCTAAATTAGGGAAGTGTAGATGTAAGAAACCGGCATTTCTGCAAATCATTAAGAGCATCGAGTAAGTTATGTCGCCTACGTGATCGCGGAAAATTCACCGTCTAAAAATTATATAAACAAGCGACTTGCTTTGCCATCATGATCTTTACAATAAAATTACAATTCGCGGAATAGTAGCTGCATATTGTGTTATCAAAGAGTCGCCGAGGCTCATAGAAAATGCCGCCGTTATATAAAAAGAATTATTTGAAATCAAAGAGAGCAATCGATTGAAGGAAAGTCTCGACGACTCATAGGCCAATTGTCAAACATTATCCCACATGAAGTCTTTCGCGTAATCGAAATTTTCGGTCGGAACCCTGTAGAACGTCTACTGGCACCGAAGTAAGTGTCATTCAGACACTTTTTGCACATCGCCACTCGCCAAATATCTGGTACTCTTTCTCGTAGAAATCCTTTGACTTTTTAGGAATCAATTTCAGTTGGGCTGATGTTGCAAATGGAATTTTTCAGCAAGATATCGCAAGACCACACACAAGAAAGTACTTGCAGCAAGCACAGATGCAATGTTGCGGTGATCTGCAAAGTCACGTGTAGGACATTGGCCAAGATAACTTAAATGATCTGCGATACCATCTCGAAGTTGCCTGAAATGGGATACTGTACGCCAGGAAGACATAAGAAGATATAAGAAGTAAATGTCAAATTAAATATTGGTAATCTATGATTAATTTTTGAGTCGAATACTATATCTATATCTTTCGTCCTTCTTTGCGGTTTCCAATACAAAAGTGCAAAGCAGCAGCAGCATCACCAACAATCCTTTTGTATCGAAGGACGAAACACCGGAAGACAACCGTCGTGCAAACCTTCAAAGTTATCTAATTTTTTTCATTCTCTTAATCAGCAAATCTTTCTTTTGTAAATTTTAGAGAGGGATCTAATTGTGAATATGAGAGGGCGATTTAACATTCCGAAAAATTGGAAGTTGATTAAACCAGGCTGCTGTAATAAGAAATAGGTAAATATACTCTAATGAAGTTACTAACTGGAGTTGGATAGGCTGTGAATGTTTAAAAATCGTTAATAAACGTAAATATCGCCGTTTATCACAACTTGATCTTAGAGATTCTTATCAAATATCTGGTTGAGCAGGACTATAGTACAAAGAGTTTTTTCTGCCACCTGAATTTTGTCGTTTGACCTTCCATCTTCCTTTCATTTCTAATACCTCCGCTGTCCAAAGGTAATATAACACTCTGACTTAATTGGTTCGTCAAAAGACATTGTTCTTTACTGACGAGTCTAAGTACTATTTATGGAGATCGGTTGACCGAACTAACATTAGAACATCATGAAATTAAAAGCAAAATTTGAACTTAGTTTAAAATCAGAACGCATATCTCAGTTATAGGACACATGAAACTGTATCCATGGTCCTTTAAAACGATATATTGCTAATGTCTTGAAACTAGTTTGAAAACCTTTAAAAGTCCTTGGACTAATCTTTCAGTAAGATAATGCTCATCCGCATATTTCAAGGAGGTTCTTGAAATTCTTTGAATAACAATATCTCTAATTTGTCCCCCATTGAGGATATTCGAAATATCCTAGAGTTTAATAAGAGTGAAACGCTCACTCAACTCCCATTGACAATGCAGGTGGATATTGCTCTGAATCAAAAAGGTCATTAATGAAAGCCCATTTGAATCGAATATTTGTTTGTTTTTTGTTGCTACGATAGTAACTAAAATCACCTAATGCAATGCTGAATGTAGCCGAAAGACATACCTTATAAGTGGATCGATTTTTTCATTGCCTTGAATAAATCGTTTGCACTTGCAACACTCGTAAACGGCGGATACAATTAGGCGGATAAAACTTAATATAACGTACACGATTCTGTGGAAATATCTGCATTTTATGCTCCGATTGTAACTGGGACACGAATGATAGAACCGCACCTAGTCATGACTTCCGATGAACTTCATAAACAAAATCACTGTAACAAAGGACGTTCACACAAGAATCAGTCGTGAATTGAACAAGGAAAAATATTTATAAATCAAAAGAATTACCACAATTAGTTTGTATCTGGAGTTACGTATTTCGACTGCTACGTTGTCTTCTTCAATTCACAGGCACACTTACAGAGGATAATCTTATCACTGGAAACTTTAAGCTAAAATAAAAAAATTGTCATGATCGTGAAACTTTCTTAACTTAAAATCAATAATTTCATCATTAGCATAATATGACTTGTAGATACTAAAGCAAACATCCGTATTGTTGTCACATATTTCATATATAGGTCAAGTTATGCAATTATTTAAATGCATTCAATTTCATCGAATATAATCATTCTTTTGATAAGCAGTTAGTAAAACACGATTTACAAATAGAATTGGCAGTACAAATATTTTCATGAAATTTATTCCCCATTATCAATGTTAGCCAGCAACGGATTGTGCAATCTTCGGGAAGCCGTTAAATTTCATGTAATTACAGAAATTCTAGTTCAACAAGTTTGTAAGGACAGATTTGCTCAATATTTTAATTGCAGCCCCGTCTTTCAAATCGCACTGCGCTGAATAACCGTTGCACCGTTGCATTTAACGTACAATTACTCATTAATAATAACGCCCTATATTTATGCAACTGGCAAATTCTTAACCCATATTAACGTTTCCAATCTCTGGAAAACGCACTTTTGATAAAAAATCTTAATGACTCTACGTGTTGCAACCTATTCTATGAATAATAAGTTTTCATTAATAATTGTCTGTTATGTAGGTATGTAGATAACAAAAGCAAATGTACCTAAGTAAATGGAATCGAAAGAGACCTTGCTTACCTCGGATGAACTGCGGCATTCAATTAATCTGGAAAGCGAACTTAATTAAGAATGGTTTTGTTTTTACTGAATCAAACAAACCTACGCCAAAATTGTCTTTGATAAAAAGGGGTATAACAGATACTCGTACGTGTCCAAAAGCACGTATGTATACGTCGAGCCATAAAATCCAGCAGTGCAATATTCACAAGAATATAAAAAATTACCTAATCGATTTAGCGCAGATCATAGTGGAAACCTAAAACCTAAAAATGCTTCAATCAAACTTTTTTTTTTGTGAGGTTTGGAGAAATTTAACTTGGAGGCTTCCGCGGCCGTCGTCTATTGTTGAATTCTTGGCTTCCGGTTGGAACCGCGTGTCTCGGATTTCTTCACTGCCGACGTTTTGTTCTTCGTCGCAGAAGAACTTCTTCAGGGCTGCTGTTGGTGGTGATGCCGCTACTGCTGCTGCTGTTGGTCTTGCTGTTGCTTCGCGTTAGTCGTTGAGACTGAAGAAGTTCTTCTGCAACGAAGAACAAAACGTCGGCAGTGAAGAAATCCGACATTCCTGTGCCTGAATCAGTGCTCAGGAAGTGTTCTGTGTTCTGGACATTTAGTGTCATGTACCCTATCTTCCTTGGGCCCGCCTGGATCATCATCTCGGTCTTGGCCGTGGTCAATTCCAGATCCCGATCCTCGAGCCACTGTTTAGTCCTTGACATCGCTAGCAGCGCTCTTTCTTCTAACATGGTGGCAGTTTTCGCGGTTACCAGGATTGCCAGGTCGTCCGCGTAGGCAATCAGTGTCACGCCCTGCCCCAGATCCTGCCGCAGGATGTCATCATATAGTATATTCCACAGGGTCGGGCCAAGCACCGAGTCCTGTGGAACGCCGCATGTCACTTCCATTTCTTCCCCCGAAGGAGTGATTATCACTCGGTCCTGCAGGTACGACTCTATCATGCGGTCCTGATGCGAGTCCTCCGGAGTTCCGCTATTATATGCAGCCACGAGGCCGAGCCGAAGGCATTCCTGATGTCTAATGCGAGCCCTGTGCTGATACGCCTTGGTCTTAATTTCCTGTACGACGTCGCTCACCGCAGCGAGCGCGTCCACAGTTGATCTGCCCGACCTGAATCCGAATTGATGATCGTGAAGGATGTTGAGATCATCTAGATCCTCCGTCAGTCGCAGGCTCCAATTAAACTGTTTAATTTAAATGCAACCTGCCCTAGAAATTGATGAAGAAAGACAAAACGAATTTAGGCAACGCGCAGATATATCCCGCACGTCAATTCGACATCCAATGTCGGTCGTCTAGCAACATAGCACCAAAAATGAGAAAGTACGACTTTATTGGCGCCACCATCTTGCGAGACCTAAGAAAATTTCATCTCTGTTGATGAATAAATAAAGCATTTGAATTGGCTTCCGGTTGGAACCGCACCACGACTGCAATTTCGTATTCCAATGTGAAATGAATGCCAAGATGTGGGGAATTTAGGTGTTCAAATAAGGGATTCCTTACCATATGGCCAAATTGCAAAAATATCATCAACATCAAGGTTTGCTTGCTGTTCGAATGCCTCCATAAAAATGTTCGCTAATATTGGGGAGAGAAGAGAACCAATGCCTGATACCTGTTCGCAATATTGATTACGGAACATGAAATAAGTTGAGATTAAACAACATTCTATTAAGGGACTTAAGTCTTCGGATTGGTTATGGGCTCCGAATAGTTGCTGGATGATGTCGGGAATAGGGACTTTGGTGAAAAGAGATTCTACATCGAAGCTGACCAGAATATCCTGGGGATCTAAGGATATCTCGTGAATTTTTTGGACGAAGTGCCGGGAATTGAGGATGAAAGTTTTGCTTTTCCCTGCAAAAGGTTTGAGGGTGTGTGCTAGATATTTAGAGACTTTGTAGGTTGGTGAGTTGATTGCGCTGACTATGGGAAGCAAAGATGTATCAGGTTTTTAGGAATATCATAAAGTCTGGGTATTCTGGAGTCACGTGGGATCAAGATTTTTTGTGTTTCTGGAAGGATAGAAAAAGATTTTATTAAAGCCGTTGCAAGGGTTGGTAGGCAGGTATTGATTTACTGGTCGTATTGTACGCGGTCCAAAACTATAGTGGCAATACCTTTATCTGGGTTAGTTTTCAGGGTTTTGAGGTTTTTTTGTACAATTTGGTTCAGAGGGTTTGACTGTTTTTAGAATTTTGGAAGTTTCGTGACAAATAGGGTCAGCAAGGTGAAAAGGAAGTTTGATAAGGGCGGATTCAACTCCAATTATGATGTCATCAATGGGGTGACGGCGAAATTTGGGCCTTTGGAGAGGACGGAGATTTCGTTTTCGGTTAAGGGATAGCAGGATTTGTTTATCACAGTGTGTATTAAGGAATGAGATTCATGACGACGATTGATAGTTGTTTGGAAACCAAAAGAATTTACGAATGTGGGTACTAGTGATGTATTCACGGGTGCGGGTGGTTCGTTCGTAGGTGAGCCTGTCTATTAGCTGCCAGTCCGTTAGGGTGAGGGTATTGGCAAGTTCTAGATGAAGACAAAATATTGTAGAGAGAGACTAGAGACTTGATGTCGGGCAAACTGGATGCGTTCTCGAACTAAGGCCAAACTGGTGCGCCGAAGAATTTTGCTAGAAGTATGGGTTTTGATATTGTGTTTGTCGGTTAGGAAAGTAGGTATAATATGGTTACCACGACAACGAATAAGAAAAGTTAAACATGTCAATTATTGTCGACGTTGACCCAGCTTCTTTTGGATGTCCTCCCCGTAGAAGCTTCTTAATATAACTTGAAGATTTCCGCGGTCATTGTCCATAATTGAATTGCCTTCTGGTTGGAACTGCCTCACAACAAGTTATATTAATAAATATATTTTATTGCTGGTTGGGTTATACAGGCTGTTTCATTGAAGATTCATCAAACTTGAGGGACACGTCTCTGACATTATTTCAAACAAAATATCTTAAAAATTTTAATTTTAATCGGGGCGAGTTGCATAATTTGAAACCGATGTTTTTTGAAATACTCTAACGCGCGGAATCGTGAAACAAAACCGGCGATCTAAATTGCATTTATGAATGGTACACAGCTGCTGGGGGGTAATAAATCCATAAACAGCAAAGAAATTTATTACTAGATTTTATTTTGCCCTTGACCGAAAGCTCGGTGTATTCAACTTTGCCACACGTCGAATGCAGCAGCATGTGAAATCGCGTGGATATTTAAACTTATTTAATTTAATAATAAATTACATATGTAGGGCTATGCAAAAATATGCATTTAGTATGTATGTTGTCGCTCATTACAAATTGTTATTAAAATAAAATTTGTCGAATCTTCGTATGTGAATGAGAAACGATCCATTCATTCTCATTTAAAGTCCATCCTAAAACTATGCGACTTTGCTTTCCCTTCGATTTTCTCTAAATTTATTCGTTACAGAGAAAATTTTACAAAGAATCTTTTCTTTCTTTTCCCGACATCTACCCGCATACCAAGTTTGATGCATCTTCAATGAAACACCCAGTATAATCAATTTTCAAAGTGTGACTAAGAGTTAAGTATAGTTTAATAGAGTTGGTGCAACCTCCATTTTTTAATTACACCGAATAATTAAATTATGTACGGTTTCAACACACATCGTCGTATTACGTGCTATCAACAAATTTTATTATGTCTCACACAGATAAGTTAATTGGGTGTCCAGTTGTTTGGTGATTATGTATAATTTTAATGTGTGCGACCGTGCATTAGCTTAAGAAATTTTAAATCTGTTGTGCACACTAATATTCCAAAACCTAAAAGACATGCTACAAATTCCTAACTGAACAAAATTGTACTAATTTTTCAAAAGTTACGAACAAATTACTCTCAAAATTAAAATTTTCTACTCTCACAGAGTTTGAAGCTTATGGTAGTGATAGCGTATGTATTTCAAATCGTTAATGACATACTTAGACATATATAAAACAACCATAAAATTATCTAAACCAGTTATTTTTGGTCGACGCATCGACGCTCTCTCTGTAGCTGGCTGGCTGGCTGGCAGTGATGAACGGGGTCGTCGAGTGCTCTTCCAGTTTAATTGAGGCTTGAAAAATTAATTGTTCCCGAAACTCAAAACTCACTCAGAACTGGTCCAGTCCTATGAGCTGTGTCACACGACGTTGGCTCATGGGTTGGGTAAGCGGATGCTGTGACCTTGACCCTGCTCATCTACTCTTACTCTCAACAGAACGGGGCGGAGCAAGACTGACCCGCTAAAGTTGCTTGTGATTCATTCCCATAAATCTCTTGGACGTTTATTGGGTTAATTGTTACGCTTATCTAAGGTCCATTTAAGAATTTTTTTAAATGCCCCATGTATAAAAATCCATCTAGAAGGCTTGAAATTCACATTTTTTTAAGCCAGCCAAATGTTTCGGTATTGATTTAACAAAAGTGAGTAGTATTTTGGTATATCTAAAATAATATGTACAGTGGCGAGCATGCAAAATGGACCATGTCATGACGATAAAATTCCCAAAATTAGCTGTGTGGGCGTAATTTTCGATTTCAGAAAACTATATTATCGTTGAAATATTATTTTTACGTAATCGATGAAATCTAAATTGTAATAAACATGTTAATAATATAAAACCAATATAAGTGCAATTGTATTTATTTTATTAAACTTTTCTGGAAGTTAATTGATCTAATAAAGCAACTTTTTTTAAATATTTAGTGGTTTCGTTGTTTATAATTAGTTGTTTGTACTAAGCGTTTAAGCTGAGTTTAACTTTAAGTTTTTATGATGTGACAGTTGACAGTCACAATTTAAGTATCGGTTCCGCATAAACCAGGATAAGGCATTATAACTTAAGCTCTAAGACACATAATTTTAGAACTGTCATTTGGGGTGGGTTTATCAATCATAGCTAAACTCTAACTTTCAGTTTGTTCCCATAGTAACGACCATAAAAACAATTGTTGCCGTGGCAATTAACTGAAGATTAGAATTAACTTAAAATTAACTTGTGATTGACAAACCCATCCTCAAAGGTGGATATTATACATGAAAAATTAGTTGTCTCGCTTTCTATGTTCACCACTGTACGGATACACACAAAATTTCCTAATATGTATTTTTAAGTGCCCTATTAAATATATTTATATACAGGCTGATTCTTGAACAGATGCTGAAAGAATAGACATTACAGAATACGGGGAAAATGCTTAAAAACTTTTAAGTACTTCGAAAGTGACTGGTTAAGGAAAAGCAGTAGATAAAGCTTTTTATAGTTTCACAATTACATCGAGCGTGAACTTTAAATGGAACTGACATGATGACCTGAAGTAAATTATTCCGTATGAACTGTACAAAATAAGGATAATAACACCTGCTTTGACAGGTAAACAAATAAATCACTACAACACGAAAACTATTCAAATCTCCGTATTATTATATCCGTCCTAAACATTTCGGCATCTTTTTATGCCCCAATACTAGACGTTATCCTTCCCTTGCATTTCATTCAGTCAGTTTTCTTTATGTCGCTTTATCGGTTTATCTCTGATAAACAACAGACAATCGAGAAATTTATGCAGTAAAAGCGAAAACTAGAACGTCAATGTAATTTCCAAAAAAAAAAAAAACAAGGCAATTTTCGAATTTGTTGCGTCGAGGACGACGAAAAGTAAACGTAGAATGTAAAAGTGAAACAAAACACGGTGTAGGAAAGTGTGCAATCAATTTTACACGGAAGAAACAAAAGACGATCGCGAAATTTCTGAGAGAAACCAAGCGACAAAATAGTTTCCGAAAAAAAAAGGCGGAGGCTTCAAGTGCGCAATCGATTCGAATTCGTTTCGTCAAGTTTTGACTTGAACGCAATAAAGACAGGCAGTTTCGGTGAAAACAAAAGACAAGTCGTTTTAACAAAAAGAAAATAAAATAAACCCGAAAATTTTTACGTTAAAGAAAGATGAAAACGAAAATTTCAAAGTGTAGACCAAAGTATCGATTGATTGGATTTCGTTACGTCGAGTTTCGACTTATGAACAGTAAAAATAAAACAAAACACGTCCTAAAAATCAGTGCCATTGATTTTACAGGGAAGAAACAGAAGACGAACACAAAATTACTGAGACAAAGGCAAAGACCAAGAGCGTCGAAATAATTTTCGAGAAAAAGATGGTGGCTTCGATCGATTCGAATTTATTTAGTCGAATTTTAACTTGAACGCAATGAAATACGTAGGTACTTTCACGTGCAAACAAAAGACGATCGACAAATTTACGTAGGAAAACGTCAAAACGTCAAAGCAATTCCAAAAAAAAAAAATGGTCGATTTGAATTGGTTTCGTCGAGTCGTTGAAAAGTAAACGTAAAAATATAACAAAACGCGGTGTAGAAATCAGTGCAACCGTTGTTACATGGAAAAAACAAAACAAAAGACGATCGCGAAATTTGCCGACAAAAAAAATAATTTCCAAAAAAAGAAGAAGGTGGCTTCTCGATCAATGCGAATTTGTTTTGTTTTTACCTGAGTCGGACACAATAAAAGGCGGTTTCATGTGAAAACAAAAGACAATCGATATCTAAACAAGTCATGTTTACAAAGCGAAAACAAACGAAACCAAAATGTCAAATTAAAAAAAGAATTAATCGGTTCGATTTGTTTCGTCGAGTTCAGTGTGAAAAGTAAACGTAAAACTTAAACCAATTACGGTGGACAAATGAATGCAATCGATTTTGCAACAAGGAAGAAACAGAAGACGATCGCAAAATTTGCCGAGAGAAACCGAAGAAGCTTCAAGGCAACAGACGATCGGGAAATCATAAGTCGTTCGCTTTGTCCCACGTTTTCAACTACCTCATCAGTTCTTACTTTAGGCCTACCTGATACCTGTTTTCTAGCCACATTGGCAGTTTCTCTGAATAGTCCTTCAGAGTATTGAAGTTGATTGACAAATTTTTGGTACAGAAAAACAGTTTCTCGAAATTTTTCCTGAAATACAATCAGGAGTAGAATTGGTCCGTTCGCCAGTGATTTTTTGGGTGTTTCGAAAGTAGGATTCAATCATAAAAGATTTTTCTTCCAATGTGAAAACCATTTATTTTTAAGTTATGCTTGTTTGCTTGTCTGTTTAGGGTACGGATCAAGTAAGGAACATACGTTAACATGCGAAAAAATGAGACAGATGGGAAAACTTCTTGTACACATGTTATAATGCCATTTTACGTGCGGCTTTCAAAATTCAACACGTGCGTTCAGTGTGTTATTTTTTAAGTCGACGGAATTACCTGTCGTAAATTATCATTCGATCCGATGTAAATATTTTACTTTCGTACACCTTTGAAAACGTAATTGATTTTAATTAATCCCATAGCACTTGTATGATGCATTCATCATCAGCTGCGCATTATTAATTCATGGTCAAGTTTTACGACTGAACTACTCTGATTCTCTGCGTAACACTATAAACGTTTATTGCCGGCTTTAAAGTTGTAAACTTTTGGTTCTCGTCTTATGCATGGGCATTTCGGGTAAACTTTGAAATAATTGTAAATTGTTATACAGTCTCTTCTTTTATTGGTGTCCATGAACATCCCATACCAATTTCTTTCAAAATTTGAACTTTTAACAGTCACTTTTGAAATCTAAACACACCTAGTTAACTGTAATCTTTTAAATACCATTTTGCTACAAATTAATCGAATACTTGAGAGCTTTCAAAAGTAATAAATGAAATTAAAGTAAAATAATTGACAGCGTTTTTAAGAACAACAAATAAATGATGATGAAAAGTGTTGTTCAAGCTACGTAAATTGCTACTTAAGGATACTGAGGTGAAAATATTAAGTGGTATTTTTGTAACCATTAACTGCTGTTCCTCATTATTTAATCTGTACTAATTATAAATGAAATTAATTTAGTTCGAAAAAGCATGGGTAAGGTAATTCTTTAGGATTGTAGTCACCGTTTCACTGCTACACAAAATCTATTAATACACAAATGTCCGACAATGCCGCTGTCACCTTCATTTTAGTCTAAATCACATTGGCCATGACTTCAGCCGTGGCTGCCGAAATTATGTTTGTATTAGCAAGGGCAAGTGACGTAAACTTCCACAGACGTTAAAATAATGTAGATATAATACAGGTTAACGAAACAAAGGCATAATGCAATTTCATTTTTTTATTTTATTTTGGAACCACAATCTTGTTTATTGGCACTCAAATGCGAGCATAATTTGGCGTTTATAGCCCGAGGGCTTTAAAGTTGCTAAGCAACAGTAACTTCGCGAATTCAAACAATAATCAAAATACAACCAATTCAAACAATCTAGGCTTTATTATTAACAATTATTATATTTATTAGAACAACATTTATAGAAGTTGAAACTGCAATTACTTGGATTTATAATCGTAACGTCGCCTGAACCAACTCCAATCTGTATCTGTCAGGATTCCAATACAAAATTGACTACCTTAGGCCCGGTTTATTCACTTTCAATTAACTTTATCTTCCGATTTATTGCCATGGTAACAATTGTACAAATAAGTGTTACTATGGAAATAAACTGAAGGTGAATAAACAAGGCCTTAAAGGTATAGAGAACAAAGTTGTGGATATGCTTAGTTGGCATCCAAGTGGAAACGAAAACATAGATGCGGAAGATCATTACAAGAATCTTGTAATTTCGGAAGAGGTACTTGTAGATAATAAAAAAGTTTGGCTACAGAAACAAGAAGAATTTTAGTAAAAGTATATTGGCAAGCAATGAATGGATGGCCTGAAAGTAAGCAAAAGGAAGAGTTGAAACCTTACGTAATAAGAAAAGAAGAGATATCATGTGAATAAGGAGTGTTACTGTGGGGTTACCGAACAATAATTCCAAAGAGATTGAGGAGACAACTGCTGGAGGAACTGCATGTAAGCAAGTCAATTACGCGATCCCATTTCTGGTGGCCAAGAATAGACAAAACCTTGTATGGCATGTAAAAAACAGCAGAGGATTCAAGGAAAACCATTCCATCACTATGGTACTAGGCAACTAAACCGTCTAAAAGATTACATATGGATTTCCTAGGTCCGATAAATAATAATTATTATGTAATGCTTCTAGATTCCTATTCAAAGTGGCCAGAAATATTTCAAATGAAAACCATAACATCGAAAGCTACAATAAACAAGCTACGGGAAATAGTAGCAAGATGGGGAATTCCTGAAGTTTTAGTTTCAGACATGGTAGTCAGCCAGTCTCAGAAGAATTTAAAAATTTCTTAAAGAAGAATGGAATATATCATCTAACATCACCAACATATCATCCCGTTAGCAATGGATTTGCAGAAAATAGAGTTAGAAGTTTTAAGAAAGGGTTTTATGCTGCATTAAAAGAGATCCAAGCAATATTTGTACTGAAAGCAGTTTACTAATAAACAGATATTTACTTCATTACCGAAATGCTATAAATTGTACAACAAATAAATCACCAGCTAAGCTAATAGTAGGAAGAAATCTGAGAAGTTTGTTTGATTTAGTAAGACCAGAACAAAAGAACAGAATTAAGCTAAAGGCTAAATACCAGAAAGGAATAATAAGAAAAGAATTTATAGTGGGGGAAGAAGTATTAGTAAGAGATTACAGAAATACAAACAATGAGGCATGGTCACAAGCAGAGGTCAAAAAAAAAGAGTCAGATAGAATTTACAAATGTCAAGTAGTGGGAGTAAGTGTCAGTTGGAGAAGGCACGTAAATCAAATGAAGAAAGTAATCAAATCGTTAGATGAAGATAAGAAGTTGAAGAAGAAGTTAATGCCGATAGTGAAATTATATTAGAGAAAACACCAGACGTTCAAGCAGGACCAAATTCCAGAAAACCTCACAGCGACCTTTGCAAATAACAAGCCCACAACTTCACACCAACCAGTTCCTGTAAAAACTAAAGATGTAAGAGAAAAAGAAATATTATAGTGATTAATGTAGTATGTGGTGATTGCCGTTGGAGTGTCAAATTTGTGGTGATGTATGTGGGTACGTGGCTACTTTCTTTTTGTCTTTTTCTCAGAGTTTTCTTTGGGACGTTTCATATTACGGCCCCACGGCGGACACATACAATGACGAACACAGAAAAAAGGGAGAGGAAAAAGGGAGAGGAGTGTTAGTGTCAGTGCGTGTACGGAATAGAAATGTAGAAAAGGGTTTATCAAAAAGGTTGTTGTCTGTCCAAACTGTACACCTGTTAGCACAAGTTGGCCAAATCACTTTCTCTTGCCCTATCAGATGTATACTTTGTAAAAGGGGAACGCTCTGTACCACCGATCACGCACGTGCCTCATTCTTTCACAAGAGAGAGGCACTCTTCGGACGATACAGGTTACTGTCCGCCCAAAGCTAACACAAGTCGGCCTCGCCTGGACCTCTTGCCCTACCGGATGTATACTTGTCAAAAAGGGGGACGCTCTGTACTGTCGATCACGCATGTGCCTCAACTCTTTCACAAGAGAGAGAGACGCCCTTCGACAATACCTAAACGTCTCATGTTGTCCGGTGTCTATATACATATATAAAAAATTTTGTTTGTGTTGTCACGTATGCCCTACCTACTTATCTGAAATAATTCACAATGTATTGCTAATAAAATAAACTTAACCTATAATAACGTCCTACACTCTTATTACCTACACTTTGTCTTTTTTAGTTTTTGCACTCCCGTGTAAGTGTTCGTCACACAATGCTTGATAGTCTATTAAGAAGTCCGGAACCTGGTCCCAACGAAGGCGCATTCTTCGGCCGTCTTCCAAATAGACCAGTCTCCTCTTATTCTTGCTTTGCTTCCCTCCGTCCACTGGATAATGTCTGGCTGTTAGTAGCCCTAGGAATAAGCCAGACTTTTGATTCTCTGCGTAACATCATAAACGTTTATTGTAAGCTTTTAAAAATGAAAACTTTAGATTTTCGTCTTATGCCTGGGCGTAACGTGCATTTCGGATAAATTTTTAATTGATTATAAATTATTGAATTGTTAAGTCTCTTCTTTCGTCAACATATTTTATCGGTCGTTCAGGAAACACCTATAAGTGTGGAGATAGATAAGTTATCAATGCCCCTTATTTACATCTACGTCAACTATGGAAATTATATTATTGTGGCCTTTGTTAGTAAATCAAATTTGAATTAATTTTGACTTAAACTACCTAATCTAAATTTCAGAGACTCCTCAGTTAACTTGGCGCTCTATTATTTCTTACATTGATGACCATCAAGTTTCAATAATGCTTGCAGACGAACAGCTTAGGAATCGTAGACGATAGTCGGATGCAAATGACATTGACTCAAATAAAAGTTTATAATTTATTTAGGTTTTTTTTTTCAAGACCGTTTTGATTAGCGCGTCCGAAACTGTTCAACCTTCTCGGGCAACGTTTCGATTTAAATTATTAAACTTCCGACTTCAATACTCGCGCAACCTTGCGGAGGACCACGTAGTCATTTTTGCCGTCTCTTTTTTTTTCGTTTTGAAGTTCACGTAGTCATTAATTTACTTGCGCAAATATTTTAGACGTAAGCACCTTGCCGCGGCGATCATTATCCTTGGTAAAATGTGATTTGCAAACGACCGCGGCTTTCGGCTAACTTCTTTTTTGCGCTCGTAAAATTCGTTACAGAGCCAATTATAACCAATTTAATCGGTCATGGTCATTAACAGTTATGAACGACGGGGGTATATTACTTCATACTGTAGTTTACAAAAACTGTATCAATTTCCGTAGTTAAAACAACGAATTTTGTTTCAATTTAATAAATGCCTGCATAGGTAAGAAGTATCTTCTATTGATGGTTGATACTACCCAAAAAAAATAATAAATAAACATGACGAAATCTACGCACTGCTACAAAAGCAACCGATTTTATAAATAAACAAAAAAAAGAGGCCCATGTTTAAAAATATGCTGATTACTGCGCGGTATGGAAGCCATTGACCTTATGCTGTCTGACATTGAAAATATTATCAAATAAGCCTTTTCAAGAAATAAATATTTGCCACGGAATTATTTTTATCACTGTGTTACTAGGTAAAGCAAATATGACATAAGTCTTCTCGTATTACTAACACTTGCATTTTAGTCTATAAAAAGCGATAGTTGTTTGATGGTCTAACGAAAAGTTACTCTATTACGAGCTAGATTCATATGATAACTAAGTCAAAGAAGTCATTCAAAAATGTAGTTTTGAATGCTAGTGGAAATTAGCTTTAACTGACAAATACTACTTCACTTATACAGGGTGTAACTGGGGTTGAGTCTTGATTATTAAAAGACAATTTTAAATTTCATCTCTAAAACTTTCCACTCAGTATGTTTGTTCAGCAAGAAGACATTTGAACTCGTAACTATCAAAATAATCCAACAACTCCGCGCTGTTAGGTGACGATGATAGATATTTGTTTAATTCACTCTTACTTTGATGTTTGCCAAAGTTTATCACTAACTAATAAAAGTTAATTAACAAAAATATTTTAGTACTTAAAAATAAACTGATAATTAAGTACGCTTTTTTTAAATCGACTGATTAACGTCTCATAATTAATAGTAACGAATAACTTTCCTGTCATATTTTACCTGCGGAACGCAGACTCGCCAGAAATAGATTTTCCTCGGAAACTTCTATTTAAATATACCTTTAAGATCACGTGTTTTTTTTTGTACTCCAAGCGTGCCAAAAAAACGCGTGTCGATACCGTCGTTAATAAATATTTAGATGCACCAGGTTTCGATGAAAAATCTCGAGCTATGTCGTTGTTTATAATCGCATACACAACCTATATTTGAAATTTGGCCTTCTGTAGGTCAAGTTATTTTTAACGCGTATTTTCGACAACTTGCCCGCTGACGTATAATACACGAAGCATTTTTTTTTATTCGAACTAATTTGCATTGTAAAAATAAACATAGCGATCAGTGGAGGGGGAGTTATTACATAATAAATTTTAATTTCAAAGTACCCTGTCCTACCGAGTGGGAAAGAGAACTCTCAAACCTGAACATGTCGTTTGTTTGGTCTATTTTCTCAGAAATAATCATTAATCATTAATGAAATATTGGAAGCTAAGTTCATTTATAAGGACTTAGATAGTGGTGGTAAAGTAGGTTTAGCTAATTTCGTCATATTTTATATAAGGTATTTGATTGTGTTAATCATAATCTGTTATTCCATCACTTAAAACGTCATGGAATAAAATATATTGGCTATCTTTGGTTTGAATTTTATCTTTCGGCTCGTATTCTGATGATTAACGAACTATCTACTGAAGTTCAATCCGATATCGGCGTTCCTCAAGGATCTGCCTTGGAACCCACCCTCTTTGTATTTATTAATTTTTTAGGCAATATAACTTTCAATTTTGGACTTTATGCTGATATCAACTTTACAGTTAGTAGTAGCAATGCAAGCGAGTTAATGACAAAAGCAAAACCTGTCACAATCATAGTGTATAATTTTTAAGGACGATACCAGATACTCGTTTCAAAATATCCGAAGTTCTTCTCTAACTCTTTGATGTTAATAAAACTCGCTACACCGATCTAGAATATAATAGAAAACCATAGAATAAAGTGCTGCACCCTACACGTGGCGACAAGAACGCTGAACGCTTAGCGGTCGGGCCGCCATATTTAGTGCATCCTTTAGGATACGATTAAAAAAATACCTACAAAATATCGTGGAACAAAAAAAATAAGTCATAAATAATAAATAAAAAGTCTAACTTGAAGGCTTCCGCGGCCGTCGTCCATTGTTGAATTCAACAAATAAAAAGTCGTAAATATAAACAAAAAACAAATATCAAAAAAAAAATTTATTAATCGAAACGCGAACAGAAATTGAAAAAAACAAAATCTTTAAAGAAGGATTCCAGAGAGTCAGAATCTAATCGAGTTTTTAACAAAAGACAATCGAAACCAATGCGAACATTTGAGGAATAATTTAATAAAAATCAATATTATCAAAATTTGATCGAAATTTAAACACAATACAATCGAATTTAACCAAAAAAACAGAAATATTCAATGAGAAGTTCAAAATTTGATCTAAATTTAAACAAAAGACGATCGGAATCAATGCGGACATTTTTTGAGGAACGATTTAATAAATATCAGAAATGTCAGAAACTGATCGAAATTTAAACAAAACACAATCGAATTTAAACAAAAAGCAATAATTTGTTGAATATTGAAAGAAAAATTTATAAAAAATCTAAATTTCTATCGAAAAGTCGATCGAATTCAAAGCGGAAGAAATTAAGAAAATCGATCGTTTAAGAAAGCTTCCAACGAATCAGAGTCTGACCGAACTTGAAACAAAAGACGATCGAATTTAATGCGAACGGAAATTGGGAAAGTCAAAATCGTTTGAGAAAGATTCGAGAAAATTAAAATCTGATCGAATCTTAAACAAAAGACGATCGAAACCGATGGGAATATTTGAGGAATAATTTAATAAAAATCAATATGGTCACGATTTGATCTAAATTTAAATAAAAGACGATCGAATTTAACGCGAACAAAACTTGAAAAACTCAAAATCAATTAAGGAAGATTCAGGAAAATCAGAATTCGATTATCGAATTTTTAAAACTTAGTAAAAGTCACAAATGTCAGAAAGTCATCGAAATTTAAACAAAACACAATCGAATTTAAACAAATAATAATTTGTGAATATTGCAAAAAAATTTATAAAAAATCAAATTTTTTATCGAAATTTCAACAAAAGTCGACCGAAGTTAAAGCGGAAAAAATTAACAAATCAATCGCTTAAGAAGGATTCCAACGAATCAAAGTCTGACCGAACTTGAAACAAAAGACGAACAAATCGAATGGGGAAATTTGAAGAACAATAAAGAAATACAGATACAACACAGAATATAATCGAACTTTAAACAAATGACGATCGAAATCAATGCGCACATTTTGAGGAACAATTTAATAAAAATTAGAAATGTCAGAAACTGCTCGAAATCTAAACAAAATACAATCGAATTTAAACAAAAAGCAATAATTTGTGAATATTGAGAGAAAAATTTATAAATAATCTAAATTTTTATCGAAATTTTAACAAAAGTCAATCGAATTTAATGTCGAAAAATTAAGAAAATCGATCGTTTAAGAAAGATTCTAACCAATTAGAGTCTGACCGAACTTGAAACAAAAGACGAACGAATCGAATTTGGAAATTTGGAAATTTGAAGAACAATAAAGAATTACAGATACAACACAGAATGTAACCGAACTTTCAAGACAATCGAATTTAACGCGAACAGAAATTGAGAAAATTGAAATAATTTCAAAAAGATACGAATTTTGATCGAATTTAAACAAAAGACGATCAAAATCAATGCGGACATTCAGAGGAACAATTTAATAAAAGTCAGAAATGTCAGAAACTGATCGAAATTTAAACAAAAAACAATAATTTGTGAATATTGAAAGAAAAATTTGTAAAAAGTCTACATTTTTGTCGAAATTTTAACAAAAGTCGATCGAATTTAATGCGAAAAAAATTAAGAAAATCGATCGTTTAAGAAAGATTCCAAGGAATCAGAATCTGATTGAATTTGAAACAAAAGACGAACAAATCGAACGCGGAAATTTGAAGAACAATAAAGAAATACAGACACAACACAGAATGTAATCGAACTTTAAATAGAAGACGATCGAATTTAACAGAAATTCAGAAAATCAAAATCATTTAAAAAAGATTCGAGAGAATCGGAATCTGATCGAATCTTAAACAAAAGACGATCGAAATTAATGTCCATATTTTAATGAAAATCATAAATGTCAATTAAGAAAGACCGTCGAATTTTTAAACAAAAGACGATCGAAATCAACGCGAACATTTAATAAAAGTCATAAATGTCAGAAACAAAATTTCAAAATATCCAAAGAAATTCTTGGTAACTCTTCGATGTTAATAAAACTGGCAACACCGAATCTGATTCGAGATCTAGAATTTAATAAAAAACCGTAGAATGAAATAAATCGATAAAAAATCGAAGGGAAGATCAATTTAGACAAAATAAGAAATGTGACATTCAAAAAAATTCTCAAAACCAAACCAACTCAAATATCTTTAGAAGAAGGACAGTGGTTGGTTAAAATTCAAGAAAACAATACGTATGACGCAAGTACAGAAAAAAAAAGGTGTAGATATAAAATTGGTATAAGCAAGCACTCATGTGGTTATGGTTCTCCATTCGTTCCGATTTTCTGCTTTGCCTTTCTAGATGTATTTCCTTTTTAGTGAAGACCTATTTGTACTTTATTAAACCATATTTTTCTTGGCCTTTCCTTCTTTCTATTGCCTTCAAAGCCAATTTCTCTCATCTTTACTATCGTTCTACCATCTGGCATTCTTTCTAGATGTCCTAACCATCTCAACCTTTTGATTCAATTGTACATTTTACTTTCTGGTTTGTTAGTCTTAACAATAGTTCTTCCTTCTTTCCCGCAAAGATGTTTCTCTCCCGTCCATCGATTTTATTTATTTCTGGTTAGTTTAATATCTAGGTCTTAGGCTTTCGGCTTAATTAGTGTCTTATGAAAACGTGTTTTACGCTTCTAAAACATTCTGCTAATGCTCCTGCAGTTTACCTGTCCTTCCTTGTTTCTATTTCTTTGCTTTCGTCTGCGTCTTCAGTAAAACTGTCTCTAGATAGATATAACTTTGAACTTGTTCTAAACTAATTACTTTTTCTTCGTCTTCTTTTATAGGCAAATGTTCTCTTCGCTTATTTCTTTTCTGCGCTGGTCCCATTTTCCATTTTCGCCATTACTATTAGTTTTTCACGCTTCTCTTAGTTGTTGTTTGGATTTTGTTATTGTTACTACATCCTCAGCATGTGCTATCTAATTGTTTTTAATGTATCCACTATTCTTCTTGTTACTATAGTAAAGCAAAGTTGTATTTTTTGTAAAATCCTCGAGGACTGGGTATCTTCGAGGGAAAATCAATACCGCGTGGCCCTGTAAAAAGTAAGAAATGCAGTTGATGAAATAGTCATAAATTGGATTGAAAAGGACACACGTTACAGGAGAGAAAAATAAAAGAAGGCACGAGAAGGGAAGACAAGCTCAACTCTACCCAGCCCCACGTCACAGTCTAAGATTAAGTAAATAGTTTCAAACTCCATTAGAATTTGTATTGCGCTACTGAATATTTAGGGTTCTTCATTTATTTTCTGGGCATGTTCGTAGTGGTTACTTTTTGCTGCGATATGCTTTTCGCACTGGGAAGCGTCTAGGGTCCTCTAGCCATACTGAAAAAAACTCCCTAGTAAAACTGTGGATGGGTCAATCTCGATAAGGATCAAGTCGTATCGCAGATTTACAGGACACTCAGTCCACACTATTCAACTCCTTTTCTTTCGAGATGGTGTCGCACGCAGGTAGTGGAAAGACAGGGGAAGATGGTCTCGACGGAAGAAGATTTTAAAGGTGTCCTGTTGATGACGTCGCCTTGCTTCTTTTATCCATCAAACCAAAAGGCCTGGTTTCGACGAAGTAAGTGTATATGTGAAGTGTGTTTTACCGAGGACTATACAGCACCAGCGGCAGGGTATGTGTTTCGCCGGACTATTGCAACACCAGCAGTTGAGTACTGCTCGACTAATCAATACAAGCAATACTACTTGAACTCACCTGTGCTCTGCCTTTATACCGTTATTTCGTGGCGGGGATTAAGTAACTCTGCATCATTGATCTGCTTGCTTACTCAAATCAGTGATGAACAGACTTGTGTCTTATTGGTCGAAGGGCTGTCCTTTTGTGATTGCTCCTGAGGTTATCTTAGCTATTCCATCAGAAACGAATGCGGTTGGGCTTTAATTCGCCAAGGGGTGGGCCTTAATTTTGTTTGTCGTCAATGAATGTCGACGTTGCTCTGTTAGGTAGTTGCACTGCTTGACGTTTCTCGACGTCTGTCATCTTGACGTTTATAACGTTTCTTGTCGTCTGTCATTGTGACATAATTTTGTTGATCGCTAAGCAAAATTTGAGCCCTACAGATGAGAATTTTGTGAAAATCTAGGAATAGGAAATTTGGAAGGACCTTTGAATAGTGACGAGAGTTTCTTATGCTTGGATCGTAACCAAGAAAGCTTTTGCAAAAACCTATTGAAAAATTTAGACTTGCAGAAGAATTAGGGATGCAATTCTACTTGCAGCCCCCTATTATCTCCCAAAAATAAATTAACAAGCTGAAGTAGCCTAATTTGAGCCCACATTACATTTCTGCTTGACGAAATTAAAGAGTGTAGATATTTTTTACATTTAACTAGGGTCATAACATTTTGATTGACATTCGCAATCTCATTTTTATTTGGCGTAAATATTTTTCGCAGATAATGGCGTAACAATATTGTGCAATATATTAAATATAATTAACATTTGTTTACAGTTGCACTTGGTGTAAGATACGGACGCAAAACGAACATGATTGAGGTAGGTTATGGGAGAGAGAGAGGGCGGAGTCTTCACCTACATTTAATTTACAATTAGAGGATCAAGTCCTGAAGTAGTCATAAACTGTTCATTCTATTTTAGGATTTCCTTCGCGGACGTGTTGCAGCAAATAACTTGCCATTGAATATCAATATTTTGGTTTGTGTTTGTTACGTTTTGGGTTTCATCATTATTTTTATGTTGCTACAAAAGCTTGGCTTATTCTTTTTTGCAGATAAGTTTGTAACGTGACTTAAATGAACTTGGATTGCTTATTTGTTGAACTCGAAAATAAAACCTTCATTGACGCACTTTTCGATTTAAAAACCTGATTGGCTTTATTAATTTATTCGCTATAAAATTTCATTCCCATGAAGATGATGCTTAGAAATCGATGGTAAAACAAAGCTTTTAAATGATTGTCGCGCCATTTAACAGCTGTTCAAAGTACACCTATAAAAGCAAAACCGAGCACGAAATTTAAAGCTTCAGCCAGAAATTTGAATGAGCGTAGCAATCAGTGGCGTAGCAAGCAAGTAGGATCAATAGGTTCATATTATAAAGGAAATTGCATTAAGCATATGTTACCTAAGTAAAATATTATAATTTAAATTTTATCATTTGTGTAAGTCATGCTTTTCCCCAAATTAATTCAAATTTCTGTTTAAATGAAGAAACAACTAATAAATAATTTGCATTACATTATATATGAAATTTACTGTCGTTTAGCATGACATTACGAAATCGTTCATGTTGAAATGGTATTAAGATAAAAATAATACATAACCCGCCTTTTTTATTCTCGGAATTCCCTTATCGAATTGACACTGATATCTTTATCAGCGTTATTTATGATTGTTTTTTAATAACTTTGTTCATAGTAACCTATAATTTGTTATTATAAATAAGAGATTACGCGTCCGGTTAACAAGCGAAAAATATTTTCGGGGTTATTGACCATATTTTTTTTATGGATTCCATGGATAAATAAACAAGAATAAAGTGAGGAGGAGAGGATTTGGAAATTTTTAATGCGTACATAACTGAGTAATGTTTTTATTTGTTTTCGATTTTAAATACTAAATTAGTTACTGAATTAATGCAAAATTCTAAGTCAGTTGTAATATGAACGTTACAATTATTATATTCACTAATATACTTCTTATTATTATTATTATTACATACAAGGTGATTTTAATAGTTGTGACAAGCTTGAAACCTGAAACATACACTCACCGGCACAAAAAGCGACTCACTTTGAGGTTTGTGTAATTCATTGCGACAATAAATTTTTTTATACACCGTGTACCAGAACTCGCGCCCCAGAGAGCAAGAGCTTGTGCATACAGCAATGGACATAGTAAATTCGAAAACTAAAATTGTCTATGTTAAACTGTATTCGAATGCAGACGAAAAAACGGTAGCCAATGCCGATAGTTCTCACGTAGGTAAAACATAGGACCTTTAAATATTGCTAGGAAACGATCGAACATTATTATCTATAAAACTTTTAAAAATATTTTGGTCCACTGTAACGTCAATTCTCTGAAAAGTCAAATGAAGTTCTAATAGGAACACCGAATTAGTTGAAATGAGGTATTAAAATTAAAAATCAAGAACAAAAAGTTAAAGTAAATGCTCGAAATGTCCGCCATTCATTTGTGCTCTTCTCAAAAGACTAGATTTAGAATTGGTAACCATTTGAGGAGTAACCGCCGCAAGAGCATCTTGGATTCGGTTCCTGAGCTGCTCCTTGGTCTCAATTGGTACACGATATACAATGCTTTTAACAAGTCCCCAAAGAAAAAAATCCAAAGGATTTAAATTCGGTGATCGAGCAGGCCAATTTCGTGGACCACCTCGTCCAATACATCATCGATCAGGATATTGTTGATCCAAGACTTGCCGAACTCCATAGCTAAAATGTGGTGGTGCTCCATCGTGCTGGAAATACTTGTTAATTCGAAAAATCAGTGGTACAGCGTCTAATAAATTTGGCAGTTTTATATTTAAGAACTCTGCCCAAATTTGGCCTGTTAAACGTGCAGGAAATTCAAAAGGTCCAACCTGTAGGATAATAGTTAAATTAGAATCCAAAGAAAAAAAATAATTATTCGATGACATACTACGCGATCTCCTAATACACCAGCCCACAAATTAATCGAAAATCGGTTTTGAAATCCCCGTTCGAAAAGAGCATGTGGATTTGCATTTGCCCATACATGCAAATTATGCGCATTGAAACATCCTTGTCGACTCATCCGAAAACATAATTCTGGTGACAAAATTGGGATCGAGTTCTTCTTGGTCTAACAACCACTGACAGAATTCCATCTAGCGAGATAATCTACCGGTTGCAAATGTTGCACTCGCGTGAAATGAAAAGGGTGTTGGTGATCATCTTTCATAACCAACTGAACCGGAGTGTGGGAAACACCTAGTTCCCGCGAAACTTCTCTAATGCTTCGTCTACCATCTTCCTCAAATGCAGGTAATATGGCCTCTTCATTTGCAACAGTTCGAATTCTTCTAGGAGCACCACCAATTTCTTTACGAGTCGGAACAACTTGACCGGTCTCTTTCATTCGTGCGACAGCCCTGAGGATTACTTTATGGTCTACGGGACTGTTGGGAAAACGCTGGGAAAAAATTCGTGCTGTTTCCCTGGCGTTGCGTCCACACTCCCCATAAATGACGATCATTTGGTATAATCAGCGGCGGAAAACATATTCAAATTTTAAACTTAAACCTTTTAAGTGACAGTTACAATGACAGCAGTGTCAGAATAAAGTGGACCAGTTTTTTCACATTTTTTTTATATCAACAATGCATTTCTACGTATGCTAGCAATTTAACGAAAGCCTACGCAATACCTATGGCCATCTGCTGTTCTGTTTTTGGGATTGGCTATTGTTTTTTATTCTTAACTTAGTTAAATAATTCTAGTTTTTGAATATGTGTTCCGTATTGCCACTGACATTTGCCATTGCTCTCTGGGGCGCGAGTTCTGGTACACGGTGTATAATTTTCGACTGATAATTGTTATTTATAGTTTTCTTGGTTGATGTACAACATCAAATAAGGCCAAAAATAAATAAAACAAACAAGATTTTAATAAAAGTAATAAAAACTGCAAAATTGATGAAATTGTAACTTAAAGAAAAATGCAAAATTTCAATCTTCCTAATTAATTTATCGAGTGTTGCCTCCGCGAGCCTGTATTACAGCCTGCATACGTTGTGGCATCGACTCCAACAAGTGCCTAATCGCTAAATTGTCAAGTTGATCCCATTCTTGCTGAAGCGCCATTGATAATTCTTCTAGGGTAGCTGGGGCGGGGACGCGAGCTCTAATATTCCTTCCTAACATATCCCAGACATGTTCGATGGGATTCATGTCGGGACTTCTCGGAGGTCATTGCATTCGGTTAACACCAACCGTCTCAAGAAATTCACCAACAACTCTGGCGACATGTGGCCGTGCATTATCGTGCATCAACATAAAATTGTCGCCAATAAAAGGGGCAAAGGGTATCACATGATCTTGGAGAACATTTTCAATGTACCTCTGAGCGTTAATAACTCCCCTATTTATTACAACAAGGTCTGTACGTGCGTTCGCAGAAATACCGGCCCACACCATAATCGAACCTCAGTTGAAAGGTAGTCTGGAAACAATATTACATTGAGAATACCGTTCGCCGGTTCTTCTCCACACTCTTCCACGACCATCTGGCACTCGCAGGCAGAAACGGGACTCATCAGTGAAGAGTACTTGACTCCACTGCCCCATATTCCAATGAACATGTTCTCGAGCAAATGCAAGTCTGCTTACTCTATGCTATGTGTTAAGCTTTGGGCCATGTGCAGGTCTTCTTGCCATTAAATTAGCTTCATTAAAGCGTCTTCTGATCGTTCTGTCACTTACATGCACATCTCGAACCTCTGCAAGGCGATTTCTGACTTGAACAGCAGTCAAATTCCTGTTGCGAAGAATCGTTGGGGTAAGAAAATGGTCATCTCTAGCGCTTGTACATCTTTGGCGACCTGTTCCAGGGCGTCGATTGTAAGATTCGTTTCCAAGAATCGCCTCCACGTTCTGGAGACACATCATTGATAAGTTCCAAGAACGTGTGCAACGTAACGTTTAGACTGATCATTCTGAATCAAAGCAATTACTCTTGCTGCATCCACTGCATTAATAGCCATGAAAACAACTTATTAATGACAAAATGTAAACAAATTATTAAATTAAGTCTTTAGGAAACGTTTGGACAACAAAAAATTAACTACAACACAATATTGACAATGGCGTAGATACTTTCAATAATTTATTTAAACAAGAGAATTTAGTTACCATGATGATCATGGCTCTCCCGATTATTGAAAATGTCCTATTCACCGACGAACAGAAAAAAAAAATGGACAAAAAGTGTCGTCAGATAATTTATTTTAGAAAAATAATAGTGAGTCGCTTTTTGCGCCAGTGAGTGTATAACAATAAATGGTAACGATTGAGTTAAATGTCCTTAACCAAAAGCTTAAGGCACTGGTCGTCGAATTGACCGAGTGACCGTGAATTTTGCTGGAGATTTATTGTTTTACGATGTTAGTATATCTCCCATACGAGCAGAGATTTTCCAACAAAAGCGTCGTCCTCCTTTGGTAGGTCTTAATTCTCTTATGTGATGAAAACCGTACAACGTTAATTAGTGAAACTTAATCGATTACACCCTGTATAATGTACCTACCACTTTGATTATTTTCAGTTTTCTCCGATTTCTTTTTACACAAAATCATAAACATCGAAATAAGGCATCGAACTTATAATATACTTCTGGACAAAATTAAGGGACCACCAGTAAAATTCAAAATAAATTTAAAACATGATAACGAAATTTAATGAAAGAATAAATATATAAATCCAAGTGTTTCCTTATGGTTTAGTTGATTTAAGGGCTATTAAATTTAACAAACTTTAAAATACTTTAAATCTTTAATATACCATTGATCTTCTCATGAACTTATATCTCAATTTGTAACAAGTTAACAAAACTAAAATTATTAATAGCGTGTATGCCCTCCTCTTGCAGCAATACACGCTGCTAATCTTCTTGGCATGCTTGAGATTAAGTTTCCTATACTTTCTTGAGGTATCTGTTCCCATTTTTGAACAAGTATGTTAGAGAGCTCATCAGATGTTACTGGTGGTCTCGGTACGTTTCTAATTTTGTTGCCCAATTGATCCCAGAGATGCTCAATAAGATTGAGATCAGGGCTTTTGGCAGATCACTCCAAACTTTGGATATTTGCATCTTCTAACGTAGCTGTCACAATGTTAGCAGTATGAGGTTGTCTTACATAAAAATAAATCCATTGCCGAAATTTTCGGCAAATGGTTGAACATGGGGTACAATAATCTGGTCTCTATATCTTCTTGCTGTTAGCGACCCATTTCGTATCAAAACCAATTCTGTACGACCATTAAAATCTATGCCATTCCAAATCATTACAGATCCTCCACCAAATTTGTCAAATTCTCGAATGGTACATGGTGCAAATCGTTCGCCTGATCTTCGTATGACAAGAGCACAGCGATCATTCCTGCTTAGAAGGAATCTGGACTCGTCCGAAAACAAAACGGAGTTCCACTGCCCCTCGTTCCAACCTTGATGATTTTCAGAAAAGTTTAAACGATTTCTTTTGTGCGCAGCTGTGAGAGTTGGACCGGTTGCTGCTTTTCTAGCAGACAAATTGACTTCTTTTACTCTCCTTCTTACTGTTTTGGTAGAAACAGTGGCTAATCGAAGATAATTTTCTAATTCACGAGATGTTACAAACCGCTTTCTTAAACTCTAAAGTTCGATAAAACGATCTTCTCTGCGTGTTGTTTTTCTTTTAGCACCTCGCCCGCGTCTTCTTTTTAAGCTACTAGTGTTTCTGAACCGTGCTGCGTCCCTCTGTACCACAGATTTGTTGGTATTTAGAATTCCAGCAACTTTTCTCTGTGAATATCCTTCACGAAGAAGAATAATCATTTGGGATACTTCTTCTGGTCTACAATGGCGTCTAGACATGTTTAATTAACTTAGTGCAAAGAAATTCACTAATTTTCGAAACAAAAAGCACGCTTTATTAATTAAATGACTTAAAAAGGTGTCAACAATTAGGCCTTTTTGTTGACTTTTCGTTTCCTAGCAGAGAATGCCTTACTATTGTTAATTGTTTTATGGCACACTATTTGAATTATGTTTAATAAACGTCAATTTATGACATGTGAAAAGTCTTGTAAATTGGAAAAGTTATTTCAAGTTTATTTGGTGGTTCCTTAATTTTCTCCAGAAATGTTTTAACAATAATAAAAATAACATTTTTAAGATCAACATTTTTTTATTTTTACATATACTTCAAGAATATAAATAATGAAAACTCATAAAAAGTGAAAGTATTTATGTTAACTTTCCACAATTTAATAAAATTACGCTTGCAACTATTGTTTAACTGCGAGTAATTTTCAAAGTGAGTGTAGAATGTATTCGGTATGTTCGTAAATAAATTTGTAACGTTTTATTTAGCAGACGCGGGCGTCGCCAGTCCTGGGGAAAGGGAAACGCTGAGCGTCGCGGCGCAGGGCAGAGGGGAGACGTCCTTGGCCGAGTGCTCGGGTGAATGGCCAAGCGTAGTAGCGACGTCTGCCGGCGATAGATATTGCGGAGTACTTTGTAACAGTTCTTTTACATACGCATCGTTACAGGATGCATATTAAACGTCACAATTTCCAGGCCACATAAAAATCGTTCAATATGCAACAGTAAAGATTACGTTCAAATCATCAACCTTTTCGAGGTCATTAACGGACATTTACCGAAGAAGAAGAAGAAGAACAATACCGTCATGAATATACAATTACTTGTCAATGTCAATTTGGTAGGAAACGCGTAGTACATTTTCTAAAATATAAACGACGTTCCTATAGAATGAAAAGAGAAATTAAACACACTCCCTACTACTTAGAAATTCGTTGAGCTTTTCCCGGAGTAAAGATTTCAGAAGGACGAGATTTAATAAAACTTTACCCTTGTATCCATTAATTTCCAAGCGCTATTAAGATGCAAGGGGTCTATAGAACCCCTAAATCTTAATTTATAAGCATCTCACTATCGTTGAGAGATAAGATTGAAGCATTACTTACTGTCGTAATTTTATATATGTACGTAATTACAATGAAATAAAATTGCTTTAGATAACTGAAGCAAAGAAATCATCGTCACTATTGGTTTGAGTTAGAATCTCGAAAAACAAAGATTACAATGAACCAGCGCCATTTTCGATATTTCCGAGTGTCTTTTGTTTTTATTAGATTGTGCCATTTCATTAATTTCTGAAGAGAAATTTTTGTTTGTTTTATTTTTAAATCCTGATTGATAAACTTTTATTTAATTACTGTTTTATCCAAGAATATGTTTAAATTTTAATTAATATCGCGAGAAACAAAGGGTCGTAATGAACCAGCGTCATTTTCTATATTTCTCTTTCCAAATTTAACGCCCTTCACGAGGGCAAGACTTTTTCGTATAACTTCAAGAGCTTCTCATAGAATAAAATGGAATAGGAATTTCCTGTCCTCAGAAATTAAATCAGAAATCCTAATAAGGACAGTTTTCTTTACCCCAAATAGTTTTTTGCGTGGTTGGGAAATTTTCAACCATCTTTTATTTTTTTATCGAAATTTTATGATCAGGCTTCGGAGTTTCTTTGGACATTTCAGGAGCCGGACTTATATCTTGTATAACAAGCTCACATTTAAGTTCATAAAACATAAGGTTATGAATTCTCCGACAAGTTTACAGACGGTTTTTATTACACCCACAAAAAGAATATTATTTACGAATATAAAGCGCCCGCCGACCTATTAATAAGTCATAACTCGATCAAGACGACATCATGACAAATTAACCATTAATAAAAGAATTTTACTTAATTGTTTATACATGACTATTTATCAGATTACTATTAAAAAATGTGTAGGTTCTAAATAGCTTTTTACCTAAATTAGGGAAGTGTAGATGTAAGAAACCGGCATTTCTGCAAATCATTAAGAGCATCGAGTAAGTTATGTCGCCTACGTGATCGCGAAAAATTCACCGTCTAAAAATTATATAAACAAGCGACTTGCTTTGCCATCATGATCTTTACAATAAAATTACAATTCGCGGAATAGTAGCATATTGTGTTATCAAAGAGTCGCCGAGACTCATAGAAAATGCCGCCGTTATATAAAAAGAATTATTTGAAATTAAAGAGAGCAATCGATTGAAGGAAAGTCTCGACGACTCATGGGTCAATTGTCAAACTTTATACCACATGAAGTCTTTTACGTAATCGAAATTTCCGGTCGGAACCCTGTAGAACGACTACTGGCACCGAATTAACTATCATTCAGACAGTAGTCGTGTGACCGTACCCATCACCTAGAGTCCGGGGGCGTGAACTGCACTCAAAGAATGTCATAGTGTGTGATCAAATTCCGAAAATCCATCTGCTCCTCAGCATTTAATATTATGGTTTAGGTGAGAAAGTGTAAATTTGTTTATTTTATTTTGGAACCATAATCTTGTTTATTGGCACTCAGACGCGGGCATAATTTGGCGTTTATAGCTCGAGGGTTTTAAAGTTGCTAAGCAACAATAACTACACGAGTTCAAACAATAATCAAAATACAACCAACTCAAACAATCTAAGCTTTATTATTAACAATTATTACATTTATTAGAACAACATTTATAGAAGCTCAAACTGCAATTACTTGGATTTGCAATCTAACATCGCCCGAACCAACTCCAATGCTAACAGCTCCTCCATTTGTCTGGGGTATGCTTATCCACGATTGACCAGAAATGCTTTGGCCGATCCGAATTTTGTTTTGTAGGGAATTTTGTAGGTAAGATTCGGCTACCTTATCCGAACGCCATCCACCCAATTGTTTCAAAGTCCTTGTGTCACCGCCACTTTCCACCAATATAGTGACAACGTTCCTTCAGAAGCAATGACCCGGTATTTATTAGCATCTGGTAGCTTCAGAAAATCAGCTATCATCCAAGGCATTTTCCAAATGTGTTCTTCCCCGCTGGCTGGGAACAGCATTTGCTGTTGTGATAAGATAAAAACAGACTGTCAATTTCGACATATTTTGGACGTAAAGAAGCATTTTGTTATACAAATGAATGTAATCAACGGAATCTTGGTTCGGAACGATCGTAAACTGCCTTGGCGTATAGGTTTTGGTTGGACGGATCTTTACCAACAGAACCGAACCCTCAATCGTCACATCTTGAACATTTAAATCATGTAGCTCCTCACGTTGGCACGCTTCAAACATACCAAAAGCTGCGGCAACCTGCAAACAATAGCAATGTACACAGCAAAATTAACCAATTAGCAATATTGTCGTACCTTAACTGGTGCCTTTAACATGAATTCCTCAATTTAATCCCGTTGTAGTACCAATGATTTCTTTGCTTCATCGCCGATAGAATGACTTTTCATAAATTCGGTCAGCAGAAGAAACTTCGATATGTCAATACCTTCCTTAATCTTAATCATCTTCTTCAGCTTAGAATACGTACACCAAAGGGATGACGGTTTGTAAACTTTAGACTACAAATTAGTTACTATTAGCGGTCAATGAATTACAGTATCACTGTAAATTTACTTACCATTTGAGATAAATACGCTATAACCAATTTTTCATCGCTACTCGCCAAATGTTTGGTACTCTTTCTGGTACAAACCCTTTAACTTTTTAGGAATAAATTTCAGTTGGGCTGATATTGCAAATGGAATTTTTCAGCAAGATACTGCAAGAACACACACAACTAACTTCACAAGAAAGTACTTGCAGTAAGCACAGGTGCAATGTTGCGGACATATTGGCCAAGATAACTTAGATGATCTGCGACCCCATCTAGAAGTTGCCGGAAATGGGATACCGTACACCAGGAAGACATGAACCATCTGATATAAGAAGTTGCGGTTTCCAATACAAAAGTGCAAAGCAGTAGCAGCATCACCAACAATCCTTTTGTAATGAAGGACGAAACACCTGAAGGCAGACAACAGTCGTGCAAACCTTCAGTCATCTAATTTTTTCGTCAATTTCAGTTGGGTTGCTTCAAATTCTTCCAAAATTTTCGAAAAATGAACGTTTTCATCTTCTTTCATAATTTTAAAATTTTTAATCCTTTGTAAACAAAGTAGTACACAAACCCATAGTAACTTAAATAAACCCATTCTAACGCAGACAATCTGCATCACTATGATCTGCATCTGCACATCACTCGTATATGAAATAAAATTGTCGAATTAATAAATATTGACCATTTCAATGTCAAAATAAAATAAAACGTTATATGTACCACGAGCATAATTGTAGATAATAGCCTTCGAGCATTTACTTCGCGTCTGGCTTTAAATTTACTCTCGGGCTATAGTCTCCTAATTATGCCCTTAATACATAAATAGCTATTACCAATTAGCTATGTGATTGGAGACTAACATGTGTTTTATTTACTATCCAAAATACCGTTATTTCTTTTGTTATAAAATTATTTTGTTGTAATTACTAATAGATAATACATACATGATTTCGAATAGTTGTATTAATTTTGTTTAGAATTTCGCATCATACCAAATCCTTTATTTGAATTCTAATGTTTTACTTATTTTGAATATTTTCTCTTTATTTTTAGCTAAATCTCATTTAAAGAAATTTCCTCAATCCTGAAATATATATGTAGCGACAGGCAAGGGCTAAAATTTCATTCCATTTAAAAGGGGCGCTAAGGGCGATTCCTGCCTTAAACCTCAAACCAGAAACGTACAAACAAACGCACTGCGACTTGGGTCTTTTGTGGTTTGATTAAAATTTTGGTAAAAGAGTGAGTAGAAGCATTGGAAAAAAGTGAATTAAGAGTAGAATTGGGACAGAGAAGCAAAGCATCTCGACGAGGCCTTGTAAAATTGATAAATCTGAAAGAAGAGGATAAATCATCCCCTTTCTTTTCAATTTTTAACCACCCGTCCCCCCACATAGATGAACTTAATTTAAAAATGAATAATCGGTGTCTATGATTCTATGATTCATAACCTTATGTTTTATAAATTTCAATGGGCCCATGGGATAAAAACAAGTCTGGTTCTAAAAAGTCCTTAGAAACGCCGAAGTCTGCTTATAAAGTTTGTCGATCTTTTTAGTTTCTCATATTCTTTTTTTTATAATATTGCCGCGCTTTAGATTTTGCCACAAAATAAATCAAAACTGCATGACGTGCTCTGAGAAGTCTCTTGTTGTCAGATTTTTTGACGTCAATCCAAGAATCGTCCTGTACTGGGTGTTTTTTAACTTCATACAAAAAATGAAACCAGTGAAAGTTTACAGTAAAAGTGATAGAATGAAGCAGTTTTTATATAACAATTGATTATTAATATTTGAGATAATAAATGTTTTTGGCGAACGATGAAACAGTTTGATAGTCCCTGGTTTATTTTTATGACGTAATTACGTCCTCGGAGAAATTTGTTGGTGTCAGCATCGGCTGTTAAGTGGGTCAGTTGCCAGCTGTACTTTGTCGCGTTGAAAACATGGCCGAATTTTCCAATACTGTTCTTGTGGACATGATTTTAATTTACGGCGAATGTTGTGTCAAAATGCGTTGGCAGCAAGACGTTTGTATGCACAGCGTTACGACGAATCAGTGTTTACAAGTGTGGGCAGAAAAAAATCCTCATGGTTTTCAACAACACGTCTCGGTCAATCTGTGTGCAGGTATGTTAAACAGCACTTTAATCGTTCTATTTGTTTTACCTAATCGCTTGGACGAAATGATGTATTTACGTTTCTTGCAAACTAATTTGCCGAAACTCCTAGAGGATATAAATTTAAATATTAGAAAACATTAGACCTTAATCCATTAGATTTTTATCTTTGGGGACATTTAAAAAATCTAGTGTACGCCGAAGAAGTAAATATAATAGACGAACTCAACGCACGCAGTGAAAAATATTCGAAAACAGAACCAATTCCGTAACGCATGTGAATCCCTGCTTCAACGAGCCGACGTATGTTTACGTCTCGCGCAGGGGGGGAACTTCGAACACTTATTGTGAGTGAAGGTCACCGTCCGTTGCGTCCAGCGGTTCTAAACATTTCACAGGGAATTGCCGGATATCGGTATGAATTTTTTAATTTTTTTTCCTTTTAATGCATTCGTGAGAATATCTCGTACCACATTCGCCATTAATTTTTTCGCATCAAGTTGAAGAACACCCTGTACAAAGGTGTCAGTACATTGTTGCTTCGTTCTTTCAATTTCAAAATATTATTAATATTATTTTATAAAAAAAATATCCTTGTTTGGATATTGGTTAGACAGACTTATCCTTATATATATTTTATTTTGAAAACATTTTTATTAACTTCGATTTCCGATATGCTAAAGCAAAAGAAAACAGTTGATAATATTGTAGAATAGGAAGGCACAATAATGTATTTGTTACAGTTTCCAAGGCGAGGAATTTATTGTTGAAACATGAAAAAATTATAAGAAGTTGTAAATATTGAAGAATGTTTGACCTCTACAAGAAGTAAACTACTTTATCAAGCATTGACCCTGAATAATAGGGTGGAACTTATTTCTGTGTCACTGGCCTAGAACGTTGATCTCGTATTGATTTCACAATTACGTCTATTTTTTCCTCTCCTAACGTAGCAGGAAAAACAAACAAAAACAGATACGCATTACCAAGACGCCACGCAGCCCCGATGTTTGCGGTGTTTGAAAGGCCGGAGTCAACGAGGTATATAAAGCAATTTCACAAATACGATTCACACGTGTGAACTAATTTGTTTTTAATGAGGAAAAAATTGTTTCCAGTGGACGCGTCCGATATAAAGTAATAACAAAATTAATTTTGCTTCACACTAACAGTTTAGATATTTATCGCGACAAGCAAGCTGTTAGTCTAATACATAACCTCCTTTTTTTGCGACAATAGTTGATGAAAGGGGGCACAGAGGGGCAACGTCCTGCTGCACGGGCGTCGACCTGCACTCGGAGGAGCTCCCCGGCTGTCTCGAGTGCAGATCAATGCGGCGGCGGCGTCCCCGTCGGCGTCTGGCCCCACACCACTGTCCTCTACAGGTATTATCACCACCTACATGCGGATATGTATGTATATATGTTGCGATCACACGACTAAGGGATGATATCCGCGTTCTAAAGAATATTACACGTTAAATTTGAAGCGCAAAGTTAAATGCCAATATTACATTACAGGACCCCACCTGGTGAGGAAGGAATGTCATTATTAAAAAAAAAGAAAAACAAAAAATTGATTGAATCCTCTTCATGCAGAACGAATTTAATCTTTTCGAAATGATCAGAACAAGACAGTGTCAAGACAGTAATATAATTACATTCACAAAGACTTTGTAACAATGTTGTTCCATACTTATTGTATTTGAAGAGTAAATGCCAAGAGCTTACATCTGTCGCATTTCTAATTTTCAAATTAATTCCAATTTTCCTCTTAAGAAAAATCTTCAATTTGGGGAACTACCCTAATTATGCAGGTTCAATAGTTACAAATCACTTCTATTTTTTGTTGGCTGTTGTCGATTTTCGTCGAGTTTTCGCTTTCTGCCTTTCTCTTCTTCTCAACTTTAGGTATCTGGAGCTCACACATTGCTAAACGACCACCAAAGTCATGTCACGATGACAGACGATAAGAAGCGTCACAAAGACGGACGTCAAGAAAGGTCACAATGACGAACGTCAAAATGGCAGAAGTCAAGAAACGTCAGAATGATAAACGTCAAGCACTAGCTGCTTTCTTTCGTTTGATCTAAACGCGTAATGTCGCATTTAGATTCAAAGATGGATCTTTTCTTGGAAATGGATCCATCCCTACTCTATCGAATCACGATTCAAACTTTTCGACCAAAGAAAGCAGCTAATAGGGAGTTTTCCGTCAAAGTTCACGTTAAAACGTTAAAACTCGATTTCCGATTGGCTAAATACATAACGTTGCTGTGCCTTTGACGTAGGACATTTTTGTCGTAACGTTTCTAATATCACGTTGACATGTACATAACAGGATCACGATGACAACCGTCGAAATAGGCCGCCCCTTAACGAATTAAAGAGCATTCGTTTATAATTGGCCAACAAATAGGATCGTAGCCTCATTTTGGTCGCTAAGACAACCACCGAACCAAACACTAAAGGACCGCCCTCCCACAAATAGGAACTCTGCTCATCACTGATTCGAGCAAGCAGACTAACCAATGACGTAGAGTTACCTATCCTCGCCACAAAATAAGGATATAAAAGACAGAACGCGCATCATTACTAGCCAGTGTTGCTTGCACTGTATAGTCTCGCAATACTCAATGCTAGTGCTGTGTAGTCTAGCAAATCACACTCGCTGGCGCTGTTATAGTCTGGCAAACCCCATACCAACTTCGTTTGCGCCCGGTCGACAGAAGAGACAAGGAAGGACATCACCAGAGAGACACTCTAAAGGGCTTCTATACCGGGAGAGTGCTGGATTCATCTGGGAAGGTAGCCCAGACGCCTACCAGCTAAATCCCTTTCCTCATGACCTGATGCTCTCCACTACGGTATCACCTTTCCGTATTCCGTCGTAGTGGCGGTCGTATTGATATTCACTCTTCCTCACTCAACGTTCACTCTCTCTTTCCATCGCTCTGTCTACCTTCGGTCTTACTTCCTGTTGCTCCCACAAATGGGACGCAACTCTGCCCATCACTGATTCGAGCAAGCAGACTGACCAATGACGTAGAGTTACCTAACCCCGCCACAAAATAAGGATATAAAAGGCAGAACGCGCCTCATTGCCAACTAGTATTGCTTGTACTGCATAGTCTCGGAATACTCACTGCTAGTGCTGCGTAGTCTAGCAAATCACACTCGCTGGCGCTGTCATAGTCTGGCAAACCCCATACATTGCACCGTTGATGCTGTATAGTCTGGCAGACCACTACCAACTTCGTTTGCGCCAGGTCGACAGAAGAGACAAGGAAGGACATCACCAGAGAGACACTCTAAAGGGCTTCTATACCGAGAGAGTGAAGGATTCATCTGGGAAGGTAGCCCAGACGCCTACCAGCTAAATCCCTTTCCTCATGACCTGATGCTCTCCACTACGGTATCACCTTTCAGTATTCCGTCGTGGTGGCGGTCGTATTGATATTCACTCTTCCTCATTCAACGTTCACTCTGTCTTTCCATCGCTCTGTCTACCTTCGGTCTTACTTCCTATTGCTCTGTCTACATATGCTTTCTCTCCTTCTTCCTTATCACCTCTTCTACCATTCCCCCCACCTTTTCCCATTTTTCTTCACTTTCTAACTTCAGTTTTACTATGCAGTTCGGCGTTAGGACGCTCCCTATGTCTCTTTCCGTGTGCCTCTTTCGTCTTCCCACGTCCTACACTCAAAGAAGGTATACTCAGCTGTGTTCTCCTCATTTTGACAATATCGACATGTTGGCTCTTCCACTTTTCTGATTCTGAACCTATATTGCCCAAACGCACCGTGTCCCGTGAGCATTTGCGTTAGATGATACGTAATTTCGCCGTGCCCTCTCCGATACCATGCTACCGATAGCCTCCTCGTCCATGCCGCCTTGCCTGAGTTTCTTCACGCTTCCTGTTCCTGCTCTGCTAGCCTTTGTCACTCCTCTGGCATACTGCTGCCTCCGCTCCCTCTCTGATGAGCATAGGTACCACCCTTACCAGTACCATTCATCGAACCCAGCTGCCCACTCCTACTCCCGTCTCACCTCTACCTTCTACACCTCTCCCAAAGAGAAGATGCCAAACGGCTTCGCCAGCGCTCTAAGTAAACCTGCGATTTGAACTCACCCTCGTGGAGATTGACCAGCAACAGTTGTACCAAGGAGTGAACCCCTTTACTGTATTGCTAAGGGATCCCAGACACTTCTCCGTTAGAAGAAATATCGCAAATCACTTTGTTAAAATTTAATATTTATATTAACCTCTTTGCCTATTGTCAAACATAATGGTCATCAAAAAAAGTTCATGTTCTAGTTAACCTCTACGAACACGCCCACAGTAGAATAGAGAAACTCTCAAAGCAAAATAATTACGCTGCTACCGCCGTAGTTTTGTTTACATTTACTAAAGTGAATTACCTTCATTTATTTAAGTATAACTTCATTTTCAGGGGACCAAGTTCTTGGACTCAAAAGCTGTAGAGAGTGAATTCAAAATGCAGACATATTCCCCAATTAATCGATCCTAATCGAATAGTACTTTAACTTAAAGGAGAGTCAGTATTTTAGTTAGGGGTTTTGGATATGTCCCACTTCTTCCCAACTAAGTGATACTAAAAGAATTGGTGTTAGTGATTGCACTGTTCTCAACAACTGAACAAAAAATATCAGTGAACAATTATTACAAGCCTGAACTGAATTGGCTTCCGGTTGGAACCGCGTCACGACTGCTTCTACTGGCAATGAAGAGTCGTGACGCGGTTCCAACCGGAAACCAATTCAATTATGGACAACGACCGCGGAAGCCTTCAAGTTATACGTTTCATTTTCATGACCTTAAAACTGTAAACTTTAAAATGTTATGTTGATGTTCCTTAATAAAACGAAAATAAATTTTTAATAAAAATGTTGATAAATATTAATTAAATCCAAGAAACAAGTGGCTCAATTAGTTTTCGTGATGAAAATTTGATTCTGGTTTAAAATAATTCGGAATTTTCAGAAACGTTTACCTACATTCGCCGATTTATTAATAACAATTGCACTGTCATAAAATAAAATTCAGCTGGCTCAGTTTCGTTCCTCGTACTTTATTGTTTGTTTTTATGACAGCATGACAATAATAATAAAAACAAACAATAAAGGGAGGGGGTTAGAATGAAAGACGAAGTGCGGAATAATAGTTTTTGAGAAAATTCAGTAATAATAATAATGTATATTGTCATTTGGTCTTGTAAACAGGCATTGACATTGTCAAAATCATTTAAACCCTCAACCCCTAGATTTTTGAACCCATTTTCTAAAATAAATCTGTATATGTAAATTTTGGAATTTCCCAGAACATAAATTAAATAAATAAATGGAGTACCGTTTCACTTCCTAAATTAAATTTAATAGCCGTAAGTGCTAATTCCTCTTTGAATTAAAAAAAAACCTGTGAAGCCAGAACGTAACAGGTTAATTGTCACGTGGAACTAAAATCTAATTATAGACGGTGAACTTAATTTTATTATTCATTCAAGTGCTTCCTTAATTAATATTTTAATGGAATAACCGTCGACTGCGCCTTTTTGCAGGGGGTAAGTGACCTAGGGAGAACTGTTAGGGGGTTGGCATGTCCCGCCATGTCATGACCCCGACCTTATAGTAGAGGGCAGGTGGTTGACCCCAATACTGCGGGCACGACCCTGCGCACTCACTTGACCGACTATTTAACTTTAGTGACTCATATTGATTCAATCAAATGTTGATTTCTATACTTAAGCTGAGGAAATAACACAAGCACTCTAACGTCTATTGATATACCCCAGGCACACGTTCTCGTTCTATTTAAGTGCTGACTTTTTAGAAGTGAATTTAAAATCTCATCTCATGGAATAACTCACTCAATCAATATTTAATGAGCTCTCATCCAACACGTTGTAAATATCTGTAGACATACATAAGTATGTGAATATTTACTTCTATAAAATTTATTTAAATAGTGGATCTCATGGTCTTTTTGCGTTTACATCCCTTATTCAGTCAGTACTAACGACTTGTGGTTGTACATACATATGCTTCTGATGTCTCTATGTCCCCTAGTCACGAACTCTTTTCCTAATTTGATTCTTTTTTTAAATTTTGCTACTGTTATTTTAAGTTGAATGTGACTTTTTTACCCATGATGTCTTTCAAAAGACATAGTTTGCTAAAAGTAGTGGAAACAACTGACTATAAGTTACTATTATAAAATCATTTGACCAACTCCAGTGCCACCCTACCTAGACCTTACTCACCCTCATCTTACAGCGCGCCTAGGCTACGACATTTCATTTTACAACATCCAAGAACGTAATCCTTTTTACAATTCGGAACTCTACCCTATTTAATTTTATTCCTTAATGCTGTGGAATATTCTAATTTTTTAAGTTTTGAATCACTTTTGTGATGCATTTCAATTAGAATTACCTTAGTTCTGAACATTGTTACAGTGATACGAATGTAAAAGTAAAATTTCACTTTCGATGTTTGACGTTTCGCAGTAACTCGATAAATATCGGAAAAAGCGATCTCTGAATTATTTAGACCCACTTGGGGAAGATGTCTAGACAGTAGCAATAAGGGAGGATTTAAATTTAGTGTGGTCCGTTATATCATTCCCCCGGCTAACGCAAAAATAGATGAGTTCGAAAAGGAGAAAAATACGTAGGAGTTCATTGCAAAACAATTTGAATTTAATTTACGAAGTTAACGATTAGATGTCAGTAATAAATTTAACATGAAATCAATAATGAAACACTACAAAGCAAAACCTAAAGTTTTCTTTCATATTATGTTATCGTAAAAATTGTATTTAAGACTTGTGGTGATGCTACATAAAATTTCCAACATCAGTATCATGTTAAATATACAGAAATTTATTAAGATAATTACAATCAACGCTTTTACTGTATCCTTTTACTTTCACATATATGAGCTTACTTTTACCTATATACTTCGTTTTCTTTTCTTATTAATCTGATTCATCTTTCAGTCTTCTTTAAATTTAAGTTTAAATTTAAGTTTAAATGCTAGGAATTTTCTTTTCAGAGGACCAATTGAAATAATACAATTTCATTTATACATAAAGGTAAGTATAAGGAAATTTGTAATTGAAAATAATATCGTGGTTTATATAACGTAACTTCATTGAATATACATTAGATATGATGTAAGAAATCGGTATTTTATCATTAAGTTCATTGCTTATATTAAACTCGATAGAACATTTACGGGACCGCAGCAAAAAAACGCCAACGAAAAAAATAAAAACAAACTTGACAGCGACTTGCTTTTTCGAAGACTTTGCAAGTCATGACCGACATTTGCAATAAAACTGCATTCCCCGAGGTGACTCATAGGGGAAGCCACCGTTATGTAAAAGGATTTGTTTATTTGAAATCAGACAGAGCAGTCGATCCAGGGAAAGTCTCGATGACTCATAGGGCAATTGTGCAAATTTGTCCCACACACAGCGTTTTGTTGATTACAGGAATTTCCGGTATGAACCTGACTTTAATTTTAAATTACTATTTTTAAAAAATAAACTACTCAATATTGGATAGGGATATTGCTTGTACATACGGTTTAACTTCAGGAAAAAAATATTGTTACACGTAACATTATTAAAACACAAAAACAAATTAAATGAGCAAATAAAAAGAAATCGGAACGCTTTAATTATTGAATAATTTAACATTTTTTAATAACCAAAGTAAGCATTTTTTTTCTTTTATACATTTAAACAGATTTAACAGCGAGTTGTGCCCCCTCGTGCATCAATTACAGCTTGGCATCTGTTAGGCAACCTCTCAATACAATTATCAATACGCTCTTGTGGAATTTCGTGCCAAAGAATAGGAAGAATATGTCTTAATTCCCTAAGAGTCGTAGGTTGAGGATTATGATTATCCATCCTCTTTTGCAACATGTCCCAAACATGTCCTATCGAGTTGAGATCTGATGAACATGGAGTGAGCGGTAAGCGATTGATTTCATTGTCATTAAGGGTCCTGATCACATTTTAAGCACGATGTGGTCTTACATTATCATCCAAGAAAATTAAATTTTCACGTCCAATTTGATTTCCTCTGGGTGACCCATGATAATCTCCTCTCCGTATCGTCTTGCATTTACATATCCATCAAAGATATGAAGGTTAGTGTGATTCCTGCCCACACCATAACACCACCACCACCAAAGGCCATGACTGGTTGGTTGTACTAGGGCAAATAACAATGTCCCTGTTCCCGATAGACCCATTTACGACGACTATCACTGTGAATGTAAAAACGTGACTCATCGGTGAACAAAATGTCCTCCCAAGGAGTAGTTTTGTTCGGCCCGTATTCTTCTCTGGCGTTTGTGATCCCTTGTTAAAGGAGGCCATCTTTGAGGCCTGTATGAGATCAATCGAGCCTCCCACAGTCTGTTTCTTACTGTTTGGTCTGATGCTCTAGTACCAGTGGCATTGACAAGGCTCTGCATATGCTGACAAGCATTTGCGAAAGGTTGTCTCCTGGCCTGAATGTTTAAAAATCGATCTTCGCTTGGAGTAGTTACACGTACTGATCCACTACTAGGTCTTCTTGCAGCTGTTACCGTTTGCCTAAAGCGAGTAACTGTTCTTGAGATCACACTTTGAGAAGTGTTAAAAAGTTCTGCGATTTCAACTTGCCGGACGCCTCTTTGGTGCATTCTTACTGTGTGAGTTAATCTGTAATTACATTTAAATTTTGTGTATGTCTAAATGGTGCCCTTTAGTAATTTGACTAAGTTATTATACAGTGAGTATATAGTTTGGAATAATCAGTGTAAAGTGTAAATGACTGATTTTTAAGGAAATTCCAAAAAGCAGGTCAATTTAAGATCTAAATTGCGCGTTGTTTGACATTAAATCTGAATATACAGAGCATTACAGATAAGAGTGATGACGTCACTGATAACCCGCTCCCAAGTTTGAGTTGATATTTGATATAGTTCCCGTGTTTTTTGACGGACTATTGGAGCACCAGCGGATGAGTACTGCTCGACTGTTCAACACAAACAATATTGGCTTGAACTCACCAGTGCTCTGCCTTTTATACCGTTATTTCGTGGCGGGGATTAGGTAACTCTGCATCATTGGTCTGCTTGCTTACTCGAATCAGTGATGAACAGAGTTGCGTCCTATTTGTCAGAAGGCAGCCCTTTTGTAATTGCTCCTGTGGTTGTCGTAGCAATCCCATCAGAAACGAATGCGGTTGAGCTTTAATTCGCTAAGGGGGTGGGCCATAATTTTGTTTGTCGTCAGCTAGCGTCGACGTTACTCTGTTACGTTTCTTGACGTCTGTTATCTTGAGTTCATAACGTTTCTTATCGGCTGTCATCATGGCATGATTTTGTTGATCGGTAAGGAACATTTGAGCCCTACAGTTGAGAATTTTGTGAAAATCTAAGAATAGGAAATTTGGAAGGACCTTTGAATAGTGATGAGAGTTCCTTATGCTTGGATTGTAACCAAGAAAACTTTTACAAAAACCTATTAAAAAATTTAGAGACCTGCGGAAGAATTAGGGATGCAATCGAAATTTAAACAAAATGCAATCGCATTTAAACAAAAAATCATTTAAAAAAGATACTAATTTGATCGAATTTTAAACAAAAGACAATCGAAATCAATGAGAACATTTGAGGAACAAATTGGTACAGGCTGGTCCTTCGTGTGATTATGATTCTCCATTCGTTCCGATTTTCTGGTTTGCCTCTCTAGATGTATTTCCTCTTTAGTGAAGACCTATTTGTACTTCATTAAACCATATTTTTCTTGGCCTTTCCTTCTTTCTGTTGCCTTCAAAGCCAATATCTCTCATTTTTACTGTCGTTCTGTCATCTGGCATTCTTTCTAGAGTATCCTAACCATCTCAACCTTGTTGATTCAATTGTACATTTTACTTTCTGGTTTGTTGGTCTCAACAATACTTCCTCCTTCTTTCCCGCAAAAATTTTTCTCTCCCGTCTATCGATTTTATTTATTTCTGTTTAGTTTAATGTCTAGGTCTTAGGCTTTTGGCCTAATTAGTGTCTTATGAAGACGTGTTTTACACTGCTTAATGCTCCTGCAAGTTTACCTGTCCTTCCTCGTTTCTATTTCTTTGCTTTCGTCAGCGTCTTTAGTAAAACTGTCCCTAGATCGATATAACTTTGAACTTGTTTTGAACTAATTAATTTTTCTTCGTCTTCTTTTACAGGCTTTTACGCTCATTTCTTTTCTGCGCTGTTCCCTTTTTCCATTTTCGCCATTACTATTAGTTTTGTCCGCTTCTCTTAGTTGTTGTTTGGATTTTGTTATTGTTACTACGTCTTCAGCATGTGCTACCTATTTGTTTTTAATGTATCCACTATTCTTCTTGTTACTATAGTAAAGCAAAGTTGTGTTTTTTGTAAAATCCTCGAGGACTGGGTATCTTCGAGGGAAATACCGCGTGGCCCATTAAGAAGTAAGAAATGCAATTGATAAAATAGTCATAAATTGGATTGAAATGGACACATGTTCCAGGAGAGAAAAATAGAAGAAGGCACGAGAAGGGAAGACAAGCTCAACTTTACCCAGCCCCACGTCACAGTCTAAGATTAAGTAAATAGTTTCAAATTGCATTAGAATTTGTATTGCGCCACTCAATATTTAGAGTTCATTTGTTTTCTGGGCGTGTTCGTAGTGGTTCCTTTTTTGCTGTGGGATTTATGATATGCTTTTCGCACTGGGAAGCGTCTAGGATCCTCTAGCCATATTGAAAAAGGGCCACTCCCTGGTATAACTGTGGATGGGTCATTCTCGATAAGGATCAGGTCGTATCGTAGATTTACAGGACACTCAGTCCACGCTATTCAACTCCTTTTCTTGCGGGATGATGTCGCACGCAGGTAGTGGAGAGACAGGGGCAGATAGTCTCGACGGAAGAAGATTTTAAAGGTGTCCTGTTCATGACGTCGTCTTGCTTCTTTTACCCATCAAACTAAACGGCCTGATTTCGACGAAGTAAGTGTGTCTTACCGAGGACTATGCAGCACCAGCGGCAGGGTGTGAGTGTTTTGCCGGACTATTGCAACACCAGCAGTTGAGTACTGCTTGACTGATCAATACAAGCAATACTACTTGAACTCACTTGTGCTCTGCCTTTATATCGTTATTTCGTGGCGGGGATTAGGTAACTCTGCTTGCTAACTCGAATAGAGTTACGTCCTATTTGTCGGAGGGGAGTCCTTTTATGTCCTGTGATAGTCTTAGGATCCCATCAGAAATGAACGCCGTTGAGCTTTAATTCGCTAAAGGGCAGGCCTTAATTTTGTTTGTCGTCAACGAGCGTCAACGTTACTTTGTTATGTAGTTTGTATTGCTTGACGTTTCTTGACGTCTGTCATCTTGACGTTTATAACGTTTCTTGGCATCTGTCACTGTGGCATGATTTTGTTGATCACTAAGCAACATTTGAGCCCTACAGATGAGAATTTTGTGAAAATCTAGGAATAGGAAATTTTGAAGGACCTTTGAATAGTGTTGAGAGTTCCTTATGCTTGGACTGCAACCAAGAAAACTTTTGCAAAAACCTAAACTTAAGGAAGAATTAGGGATGCCTGTTTGCTTGCTCGAAATAATAATGAGCAGAGTCGCGTCCTGTCGTATCAGAGGACAGTCCTTTTGTGTTTGCTCCGGAGGTTGTTTTAGCGACCAAAATGAGGTTGCGATCCTATTCGCTGGCTAATCAGAAACGTCAATGTGACGTTTCGCCCGTATTTACCATTGTGACATTCCGTCATCTTGATTTTGTTTCGTGACGTCTGTCATCTTGTTTCTTGATGTCGCTCGTCGTCTGTCAGCATGGCATGATTTGTTGATCACTAAGCAACTTGTGAGTCCCCACAAAACGTAAAAATAATCAGTGACCAAAAACGTATTTTTAAGTACAATCTCGGCCAAAAAAGTGAACGCACATAGCATATATCGCTTCATCAAGAAAACATGACATGTTTATGCCACCTAGAAACTTTGCAAAGATCCTCGATGCGACACGAATTGTGCTGGAAAATCCCAAACCGGTTCTAGAAATTTCTCAGTAGAGAGGACCGTCTATAAAAGCAGAACTGGGCGTGAGATTTAAACAGTTTTGATAAGATCGCGAAGACTGAATCTATGTACGATAGGCCAATAACGTATTCAGTTATAGCAGTGTACACCGGCCCTTTTGTTAAGCGTTTTAATACAATACGCAATCGTCCACAAACATTGATTTGTCATGTCAACACGTATCCAAACAAAACCAAGTTAAACCAAGAAAAAATTAAAAATCTATCCTTCTTGGTTCATTATTTTTTAACAACGATAAAACAGGACTACATGTAGATTGTACGTTACAACCTGACATTCAGTAACTGAGGAATGATTATCTTAACGCATAAGCACATCGATTAACATTTCATTAAGAAATACAGAAAGAAATTATAAAAACGAATTAAACTGGATTTGATCTATGACTTGCTACAAATTGCCTCAATGGAATTGCGCCTTTAGTTGACAAATAGCCCTGTATTATAATTTATTTGTATACAGTGTCTTTATTAGAATCCTGTAATTAGAAAGATGTGTGAAATAATAACAGAGCAACTATGTTTTGAGGATATACTAAAATTATTTGATATTTATCACAATGTACGGGGTCTGTTCAGAAAATAACCGAACATTTTGATTTACGCGTCTTAGTGCTGTGCAATTAACAACAATACGTCAACCACGTCATAAGTCATAACCTCCCGAATAACCAGATGCTTTCAGATTGTTGACACCTTATTTAATTCCCGTGTTATTGTTATTTGAGTATTTCAGTATTCGTGACGATTATACAATGTTCAGGGTCAAACAATCAGCCTTATCAATTCGTCAGTTTTTTGCCAAATATCTTCGAAACAGAGTAATTTTTGAAAAATCATCCAAAGATATAATTATTCATAAAATAACACAAAGAAGCACTTCTCGAATTTCTACCCTACGTTTAACAAACACCCTGTATATCATTTTTTTAATTTCAATATAAAAATTCAAATTCTTTAGAAATTAAATCTTTTATTATTAATTTATACGTATTGGAAAGCGCAAAGCGATTTAATTATTTTAAAGACATAATTCGGAGAATATTTCCTTGCCACTTACTTGTCTAGCGTTGCGGAAATGAAATTCCGTCCCGTTAACAGCGAACTTGATAAATTATGAAATGTATAAGACTTTCTTTTCGGAGAGCGGTGTTATTTTAACCGTCGGGAGGCGGAAATTCGTACGCCTGAACCCTCTCCCCAAGGTTATCGGACGCCGTTTTCGGAAGCGGGGAGGGAAATTCAGCTTACATTCCTCCAAGTTTCAAGGAGGGTGAGTTTGTATTTGCATGTGGAAATTTCAGGGACGCCTACATTGAAATTTCAAACACCTCTGTTTTGTTTAACGTTGTAACACTTAAATGAAAAAATAACACTCTAAGACGTAATTATGTGTTATTTTTATTATTTAATACTGTTACGTATTAGTTTTCTTATATTTTGATGTATCTGGTTAAGAACTGTTTCACCAAAAAAAAAAAAAACGGTTTTCAAAAAACTGTAAAACTTAACCATGACACATAATAGATTAGTAAGTTCTAAAAATAACGCTTATGACGAAACAAATAATAATTTATAATCGGTAATCAAAAGCGTAAAAAAATATAGATTATCGGATATAAGTATTTTGTCGGATTAATTAACAGACACCCTATAGAGATATGTACCAAAAGATTGATGTATAGTAATAAGTGCATATTAAACTTTTTTTTTAATTATTTTATGTATTTTTCTAAAAGCAATTCGAGATTATTTACTTATACGCGTGGAGGTTATTTTATAATAATTTTTAATGTCGATTACAAATCACATTACATTGTTTTAAAGAAGTTAGAGAGTATTGACTCTTACTCGTTTCCCAAATGAAAAAAATGATCACTCATATACGCATGAGCAAAAAATCTAAAAATAGAACCATTACACGGTTTGGCAATTTCTAACGTTGAATTTTAATACATAGTTTATCTTCCTTACATATTAACTAAGTGCGACCAAGTATTACAATAAGTATTCATATAACCTGCCTGTCTAAGTTTATTTTAGTATTCAGAATTTTATTTAAAAAAAAATCTTTCTTTTCATATCGTTCTGCCTTGAATTTAGGACTCCTTCCATTATTCAGCAGAAAATATTTCTGTTTCAAAATAGATAGGCAATTCGCACATCAGAGATGAACGACCTGTTTAGGATTGCTATTACATTCCAGATATTTCATACGACGTTCTAATCCGCGCGAGATTATTCTAGACCCGTCTATCGCGAGCTACCGGTAGCTCGTAACATATTTTATATTTTAAAAATACAAATGGGGAGCTACTTCTTCACTCTGAAGTCCGATGGTTAAGTAGAGGACGAGTGCTGAAACGTTTCAACGATGTCCTATCTGTTCAATTTTCCAAACAACGCGACGAACCACCTGGAATCCACCTCAAAAGCCGTGCGCATAGTTCATGTCCAATGTGTTGGTCATATCCAATGTGTTCTTATTTACTCTTTTCGTACTTTCCATGATACCGCGCATCATGAAAGCGGCGGCATCCCAGCCCTCCGGATCGCTAAGCAGGATCTCCAAGATGTTCTCCCTCGTGAGATCTGTCCCGCACCGGAGAGCCGCCTCCGCCCTCACGTCCCGCCAATTCGGGAAAAGGAAAATCGTGTGTTCTGCTGTATCTTCTTCACCGCAGTACCAGCACTGGTTGCTCGGTGCCTTCCCGATCTTATTTAAGTATTTTACGAACACTCCATGTCCAGTCATGGCTTGGGCCATGTAATAGTCCACCTCGCCGTGCTTCCTATTACACCATCTCCCGATGTCTCGTATGAAGGTCTTCGCCCATCTATCGTAAGCATCCCATGCGATTTGCCACTTCCCAATGGTGCTCGGTCGAGTGCCGTTCTCTTGGCCAAGTATTCCTGTTGCCTTTCCTCCACGTTCAACTTTATAGGTGGAACGGCTGCTATCGCTGGTACAACCGTGGTAGGAACCGCTGACGTGATGCGGATTACCATGGTTTCCAGCATCCCCTCATAGTGCTTGAATTTCATGGCAGGCGCCCAAATAGGCGCAGCGTATAACACGATGGAAGCGATCACCCTTCGCCTTTTCGATCTGGGACCGCCGAGGTTCGGCATCAGTCTCGCTAACGCCATCTGTGTTCTTGCTGCTTTCTCGCATGTTCTTTTCACGTGAGTGGTCATCCTCAGACCTCTGTCCAGATGTACTTCGAGGTACTCTATCGAGTCCCTCGAAGCTATAACTCTGTTCTAGACATTTAGTATAATGTGTCCTAACTTTCTTGGGCCCGCGAGGATTATCATCTTGGTCTTAGCCCTAGCCAATTACAGATCCCGCTCGTCGAGCCACTGTTTCGTCTTCGACATCGCCAGCAGCGCTTTTTCTTCCAACATGGTGGCAGTTTTCGCAGTTACCAGGTCATCCGCATAGGCAATCATCATAACGCCCTGTCCCAGATCCTGCCGCAGGATGTCGTCATACAATATGTTCCACAAGGTCAAGCCAAGCACCGAGCCCTGTGGAACACCGCAGATCACTTCAATTTCTTCCCCCGAAGAAGTGATGTCCGCTGATGCGGTCCTCCGGAGTGCAGCCACGAGGTGGAATTAAAGGCATTCCTGATGTCTAATGCGAGCATTAGACAGGAAGTCCCATGCTGATACGCCTTGGTTTTCGTTTCCTGTACGACGTCGCTCACCGCGGCAAGCGCATCCACAGTTGATCTGCCCGACCTAAATCCGAATTGATGATCGTAAAGGATGTTGAGATCATCTAGATCCTTCGTCAAACGCTGTTTGACGAGGCTTTCCTAGAGTTTGGCTGCCATGTCCAGGAGGCATATCGGTATGTAGGTCGGCGTGTCATTCTTCGGCTTCTCCACAAGATTAAGCCTCGCGCGCTTCTAAATCTTCAGGAAGTTGCAGTTCATCCAGCATGTGTTCATCACCCGCAGAAAGATGTCAGTGTTTTTACCCGCAATCGCTTTGATTGCATCCGGGGGAATATTATCCAGTCCGGGGGATTTTCCTGTTTTGATGTGGTTTACAGATGTTTCCATTTCCGATATTATGATTGGTCTCCCAGCCTTTTTGTTGACGTTGGCGCTTGGCCAGTCGTTTTTCGGCTTTCGGGGGAAAAGCTTCTGTACTTGTGACGCCACTTCGTCGTCGCTTAGTTTTACTGGTGGTTGGAGTCTGAGCTTTAACATTGACCCCACGGATCTCGATCGAGGTCATCGCATAGCTCGCTCCACTTCTGGCTCTTCGCTTTCTTGATTGCCTTCTTCAGTTTTAATTTGATGGCCTTGTACGTTTGCATGATTTGATTCAACGCTTCCCGGGCGAGCCTTCCGTTGTTCTTGGCCAGCAGAAGAGCCCTTCTATTCACAATGGTCTCCTTGCGAATCCTTGCAATATTCTCATTCCACCAGTATGCTGGACGTCGTTTGGCTGGTTGTCTGCCTCTCCGTACGAGGTGTTTGTTGCATGCCACGACTAGCCCGTTTATTAAGTCTTCTGGAGTTGTTATTGTCGCGCTCAGCCTAGTTTCCCTGGCGAGGCGTTCTAAGGATGTGTTCGTGACAAACCATCCTCTCGAGTTTCTTGCCTTGGACAGCTTATCTCGACCTTATATGATATTATTCGGTGATGACTCAGGCTCTCTTCCTCTTCATCAACTCTCCAGTCGGTGATCTTATCCGAAAGGTCCCAGGTGGTCAGGGTAATGTCGATAACTGATTCGCCCAATACATTCGACAAGGTGGGCGTGCTGCCTTTGTTCTGCACGGTGAGGTCGAGGTTCTCTACCCACTCCTCCAGTAACTTGCCCTTGGCGTAACCGACCGGACTCCCGAACATGCTTGATGATGAACCGATTCCTGAACTAGACAAATTCAATCTGGCTTAGAGATTTTGGTTTTCTTGTGGACATTACCGAAAAATTAAATGCACTTAATTTACAGCTTCAGGGGAGGGACCAAGAACTAGCGGAAATGATTTCTGATATAAAAGTATTTATCAAAAAGCTTGAGTTTTGGGAACAAAACCTAATCAACCGCGATTCCAGGCATTTTCCTATTCTTTCAGAAAAGATATCTCCATTAGAACCCTATGGCACTAAATATCATGTAGAAATAGTTTCTAAGTTGAAGGAAAACTTCAAAAATCGTTTTAAAGATTTCAATGAAATGGCTTTAGTGGCGCAATTTGTTGTTTCACTTTTCATGGAAACTGATATCCAACAGTTAGCAAACTTGTGTTATGCAGAACTTTGGCAAAGACATCTCTGCAACAGAAATGGAAGTGATTGAGTTTCAAAATGATTTAGCCTTAAAACCATTAGTCTCAGGTACAACATTTATCTGGCCTATAGTGAGTAAAGAAAAATTTCAGTTCTATGTCGTGTTGCGTTGAAAGTAAAAGCGTTATTTAGTTCAACCTATTTATGTGAATCTGCTTTCTCCAATATGAAGTTTATTAAGAATAAATACCGCAATCCACTAACAGATGAACATTTGGATAATTATATTCGAATGGCTGTATCAAACTATACTGCAAACATTAAAAGACTTATCGATGAGTCTGACTGTCAGCCTTCTCATTGAACATGAATTTTATATCAGCACATGTTTTTGTTTAAAATAGTGAGTTATACTTTTTATTATTTTTATTAACTTTTATTAAATCGCATGTAACATGCCATCGTGACTGCATAAAAATCTTGTTTATTTTTCAAACACCTACGATTGGTAGGTATAGATTTATTCTGTTTAGTTTTAGTTTATTATTAGTATGTATTACTTTGTAAAATAAATAATGTCGAATAAAACTGTGCATTATTTCATTTAGGTGTGCTTACGTCGCTTAGGACTAGGTAGCTCACTGTTTATTCCAAAATTATCAAAGTAGCTCAACACATTGAAAAGTTTGGCGACCACTGTTCTAGACGAATAAATCCGATTATAAAAGAAGACATATTACAAATATAAACAATTTATGTTAAGATGGCAATAGAAAATTAATCTTTTAATGAACAATTAATAACAGGATAAATAAGTACCTACGAAACGTGAAAAGTCGAAAGCTAACCTTATATCTATCTATAATACGTAATATTGAATACAGAAATAAATATTAGATTACTTTGTTTTTTCCACTAAGCTTGGCCTTGGCCTTGTAACGCTGTTAGTTGCCAGAGATAAAATTACATGGAATATTCGGCCATCTAGAACACATTCACATTTCATCATGTGTATTTACGTGTACTGATACGGTATGTATAAGACAATAACACGATTCTCTTTATTCGAATCATTTAAATCTTAAATCGAATTTGTTTCTTGCTTTATTTTTTGTGCCCTTTAAATCTAGAAACATTTTTATAAGAGTTAAAAATTATTTATGATATAACTGCTTGCCATTGCATTAATAATTTTTATTTTGTTTTTAGATGTATCAGATAACGCAAGCCGTTGGTAGTTTTTGAATTGGAGAAGAAATGGTTTTCTGCATTTCTGAATTTTTAACCGCTGAGACCCTCAATTATTCGAGGTGTTTCGAAAGCAATGTTAATTGAGTTTTAAGAAAATACAACATTAAAGAAGATAAGAAAATTTTTGATTTTACTATAAAAAGAAACAGCTTGTTTATTTATTATTTATCCTAAAGAAGCTGTGCGTAACGCACAGAGATCAATTTCATTTTGGGGTAGTTCGCCCCCAATGACCTAACGACGTTGATGAATTCATCTAAAGTATTTACTGAATTTACTAGTAGATAGCTGGCAAGCTACTGCCCTTTTTGATGTAACAAAATTAAATTTAAGTAGGTAACTCTAATTATCCTGTAAGAGACGGTGGTTCGAATTCTCTCGTCAAGATACTTTTCTCCTCTAGATACTACGACGAAAGTGAAAGATTCGTTCTCCTTTTACGCTCAAAATCGATGGCTTAATTCAAACTTTAGAAAAATGTTTACTCAGAAATAAACAGACTGTTTCCATCTCTTCTCCTTATTCTTTCACCGAAATTTTATAAAAGACCCAAGTCGCAATTGCTTTGTTTGTAGGTTTCTGGTTTGAGTTATAAGTAACTAGAAATTGCTCTCAATGCCCTTTTTATACGGAATGAGCCCTTGCCCGAGAATAATTTAGAAGAGTTCAAACGAAACATTAATTCAAAATTATATCAAACAAAACAACGCAAAACAAATAATCTTATAAAGAGAAGAAATGTCATTCTGAACATCAATTAAATCAATAGTTTGAATCGCGACCTTTTGACACAACTTTGTACAGAAAATGACAAATTGTAGCTGTTTGCCTTATTAAATAGTAAACTAGATGCAATTTCCCATTTCCTGCACAAAGTTGTGTCAAAAAGTGATCGCGATTCAAACTATTAATTACTATTACATCGCATTTGCGAATAACCTTGGACAGGTCGGTTTGGTTTGCAATGGAAGTCTCGAGCTACGCTTCTGCTGACGAGACCCCAAATAGAGCCGAAACAGCTGTACAGAGGATGCTTGAGGGATTCACTGCAATCAAAACCGACTTGGAACAAAAAAATTTTTAATCAATTAATTTTAATTAATAATAATTAAGTTTCTAATAACTTAACTTTCGCGCTATTTCTTTATTCGTTATTTCTTGCTTACAAGAAGAAACAAAAAATAAATAAAGAAATGCGAAGAAACAAATGAAAACTTGATTTGATATCCCAAGGCTTTCGGATTAGTCGATTAGAAAAATTGCAAAGAAACCGAATGAAAGCTTCCCGCTGGAAGTTAACAGTTTTTCATTTGTTATTTTTTTGCCAACAAAAGAAACAATTAAATGAAACAAATGAAAGCTTCCTTTGTTTGATTTTCAAAGGATAATCGTTGGAAATCGTCGATTTTTTTCTTGCAAAAAATACAATTACAAAGAAACGAAAGTTTGATTTTAGAAGCTTCGGTTCTTCATTTGTTATTTTTTTTTTGCTTACAAAAGGAGACAAAAAAATAAATAAACGTAGAGAAACAAATGAAAGCTTAATTTATTTGGTTTTCAAATGCTTCTTGTCGGAAATCGTCGAAATTTCTTTTTTTTTTACAGAAAGAAACAAGAAAGTAAAGAAATGCAGATTTTCAAAAGCTTCGGTTCTTCATTTGTTATTTTTTTGCCAACAATATGAAACAATTAAATGAAACAAATGAAAGCTTCGTTTGATTTTCAAAGGATCATCGTTGGAAATCGTCGATTTTTTTTCTTGCAAAAAATACAATTGCAAAAACACGAAAGTTTGATTTTAGAAGCTTCGGTTCTTCATTTGTTTTTTTTTGCTTACAAAAGGAGACAAAAAAAATAAATAAACGTAGAGAAACAAAAGAAAGCTTGATTTATTTGGCTTTCAAATGCTTCTTGTCGGAAATCGTCGAGATTTCTTTTTCCTACAGAAAAAAACAAGAAAGTAAAGAAATGCAGATTTTCAAAAGCTTCGGTTCTTCATTTGTTATTTTTTTGCCAACAATATGAAACAATTAAATGAAACAAATGAAAGCTTCGTTTGATACAATTGCAAAGAAACGAAAGTTTGATTTTAGAAGCTTCGGTTCTTCATTTGTTATTTTTTTTTTGCTTACAAAAGGAGGCAAAAAAATAAATAAACGCAAAGAAACAAATGAAAGCTTGATTTATTTGGTTTTCAAAGATTTCTTGTCGGAAATCGTCGAGATTTCTTTTTCCTACAGAAAGAAACAAGAAAGTAAAGAAATACAGATTTTCAAAAGCTTCGGTTCTTCATTTGTTATTTTTTTTTTGCCAACAGTATAAAACAAATGAAAGCTTAATTTATTTGATTTTCAAAGACCTAACCGTCGGAATTCTCGATTTCTTTTCTTTTACAAAAAAAAAGCAAAAAATAATTAAATGCAAAGAAACGAAAGTTTGATTTGCAAAAGCTTCGGTTCTTCATTTGAATTTTTTTTGTTTACCAAAAGAGACAAAAAGAAATGCAGATAAACGAGTGAAAGCTTCGATTTTTATTTATTATTGCACGTAAAACACAAAAGAAATTTTTAATTAGGCCAAAGCTGAATTGAATAATTTTGGAAAAAGCAGGATAATTTAAGTTAATGATTAGGATACTAAGTTAGAGTGTTAGGTTATGCGAAGAAAGATAATTAAAAAAATTAATTCACTTAAAAATTGTAAAACCAAATTACTTATATTTAATTATGATGGACGGAAATTCGAAAATTTGGAACAGCAGATGACAAGGGTGAAGTCAGAGATTCAATTAAAGTTTTTTTGGTATAAATACCAGTACACGTTACTTCAGCAATCAACGCGACATTCTTAATTAAAATTCTCGTCTTTAAATGTGAAACCTTAGCTCAATTTGTGAATTTGTAAATAAAACAAGAAAAAAACTAGTGTAAAGGAAAAAAATTAAAGTGAACAAATGGATTCGTATTTTCCTATTATAGTTTAAATCTAAAATATTAAATTAATTTCTAAAATAATAATTTATTAAGAAACAATTGGGGCTGGTTGTCATACAAATAAATAAATAAATAAAAACAAATTAAACAAAAACGTAAGGTCATTGCTGTGCAAACGCGTGACTTAATCCATTTAAAAGAACAAGAGAACAAGTTTCAGATTATAAGAAACAAGGATGGGAGTGACATTTTAGTATTGCAAACACGAGGTCCCACTTTGAGGTTTGTGTGTAACATGGTACTCATTTAAACGAAACAAAATAAATGTAATAAAGCATTTGTGACCCAGCAATCACATAAATAATTTTTTTTTTGCTCTTGCTTCCTTCAAAAGAATCCAATTATATTCTAATTAGTCCATCTCAATCAAAATGAACTATTTCATCATAAAGTCAAACCGTTGTGTTATAGCTCGGTTTAAACCTCGATCACCGGCATGAATCTTGCTTAAAAACGGAGGTTATCTCGTTCGAAATCTTTAACCTGTTGTAGAAACGCACAGCAGTCCCTGATATCTGTAGTGCGTTGACTCGCAATGTACGTTCAAGTTCAAGGTTAGGACAAGTTATTTTAGCAAATATATCGCTTTGTTTATCTCTTACTGTCGAGGAGGTTCATTTGGCTCGAAGCGCGTTAACTTAGTCAGCATTGCGTATGCTCGAGAAGAGCGTATAACTAACGTAGGCGTATTTATAGAAAAGCGAGAGAGATCCTATATTTAAACTGGACATCGCATTACGGTAACCTTGGCCGCTGTGCTTTTGTCTACGCCGAAGCTCTCACAGCTAACGTTTTCCGTCTTCGTCGTCGAGCCCCGCAGTGGGCTAAGGAACGTGCCCGCTCCAAATCAATGGAAAGAAAGTCGAAAGTGAAAGTAAGAGTAAGCGAAAGTTGAAGAGACGTGTCCCTATTCACTTAGATCGGCAGGGGGACGTTTAATAGATTTTTAGAGCACGAGGAAAGTAGTACAAACAATAATTAGCACATTGACTATGCATAAGTTTAGGTTTCGATTATGAAGAAAGTCTTGCGATTTTTGATAGAAGACAAACGAAAGCAACTCAAAGTGTGTCACCATTTGTTGCAATCTGATATTTCATTTCTGATTAGCGGGCGAAACGGTTTCAACATTCTATTCACTTTTTATTTTTCCATTTGTTTCATAGGTTTGAAGAATAAATGGCAACTTAGCCACTCTACTTGGAATATGGATAATTAATCTCCATATTCAAAATGAGGAACCCTTAAAATAGGATTGTTGTAATAAGGCAGTTGCATTATACCAATACCCATTCTAAGGGGTCCCTCAGTGAAGGAAGTACTATGAATATGGGCATAAGAGAAAGAACCCACGGTTAAAGTAAAGACACTAACGCACTAAATCCCTAGGGACCCCTAGAACATGTGCAAGTAGCAGCAGCTTGCTACGAAAATGAGTTGATCTACATAGCGGTAACTGTTGACAAGTCGTGAAGTTTGCTCATTTGGTTAAGGTCTGACCGTACTGTCAACTCCCTTTCATTTGAGAACAATAAGCGTGATGATTTGGGTAGTGTCACTAGGAATAAAACGTCTTCTGTGATGAGTCTAGGTTCTATTCGAAGACATCAGGCAGGTGTGAAGCCCTTCACCGCCGAAGAAATAATCAGGGCCACAAAGAAGATAAGGAGGAAAAAAAGCCACGGGGCCAGACAGAATCCCACCGGAGGTCGTGAAGACGACGGCCACCGCAGAGGTCTACCTTGGAGTCATGAACGAGTCCCTGGACAGGGGACTTTTTCCAAAACCTTGGAGGGTAGCGAGGCTCGCCCTAAATGAAAAGCCGAGTAAACCCGGAAACGAGGAGACCATGTACCTGCTCGACATCGAAGGCAAAGTCCTGGAAACTCTCATCAAAGGGAGACTAACAGAGGACCTGGATGAAAAGAAAATAGTGCACGCGGACCAGTACGGATTCAGACCAGGCAGGTCAACCCAAGGTCGTCAAAACCACCGACGAGATAAACAAACTCGCGGCGAAAAACCGACACCACTGTGTCATGATAACGCTGGATGTACGGAACACTTTCAACACCGCGCCGTGGGGAGAAATCCAGAGGGCGCTGGAGAGGTATGAGATCCAACCGTACATCATTCGGATCATCCAGTCGTATCTCTCGGACAGGGTTATCATCACGCAAACCGGCACACGCAGAGAGATGACATGCGGAGTACCACAAGGATTCGTACTCGGACCCACATCCTTTATAACGAGGTCCTCGAACTTGACATGGGTAAGGGATCCACGTTGATAGCATACGCGGACGACCTGGCGATCGTAATCTCGGCAAAGACACCCAACCTCTTGGAGCAGAAAGCGCTATGCGCCATAGATATGGTCAGCACCGCACTAGAACAGAAAGGGCTGAACCTGGGCAGGAAAAAAACCGAAATGGTAATCCTGGCAGGGAAAAGAAGCCTCAGGCATCTAAATCTAGACATCGAGAACATCCAGATCACCAGCAGAGAGGAGGTCAAGTATCTGGGCGTCCACATCGATAAAGGGGCAAGGATGACCACCCACGACAACAAGGCTTACGAAAAGGCGTTGGCTAATGCCAAACGTTGGGGGCCCGCGGCCGAAGAAGAGGAGGATACTCTCCTCAGTCGTCCATTCGATCATTCTGTACGCGGCGGCGGTATGGGCGAGAGCCCTTCAAATTCAAACTTGTTGTTCAAAAACAGAAAGGGTAAGTTCGGCGTTCAGAATAGTGCCAACAGAGACAATCCTGGTTATCGCGGCTGTACCCCCCTTCGCACTAGGGGTGGAAGAGAGGATCAAAGTCTACGAGCAGGAGCACCAGATGAAGAGTGAAGCCCGCAAGGAGCTGTACAAAAAATGGCAGCTCAAATGGAATTCCTATCCATTTCGCTGAAATGTTAAACATCATGCGACCGATTTTTGGCCTAACGTTATTTTTAAAATAATTTTATTATTAATGAAAACGACTGCGCGCATATGAGTACGAACAGCAACAACATTACGTTAAAAATAAAATATTTATTGAATAAATTCGTACAAAAAAACCATAATAATAATTTTATTGTTAATTAAAATGATTGTGTTTCTGGACGGATGTGAGTAGGAGCAATACCGTTCCTCTAATCAAGCGATACGTTGTACACTGGTTGACAAAAGTATCCTTCTCGAAGTCTGTGCGAAACTGAACTTTTGTCAACCAGCGTACATGAAATAAGTATTTTCATGATTAACTAGGGGACACATCTTAGTGAATAGGCCACCCACAAATCAAATAGAAATGACCTGCTTATAACTGCCGCCATGTTTTAGAGACCGCGCAGACGTTCTCGTCGACTCTTGCAACGATCGAGACCGTTTCGAGACAACGAGCGCGGAATTTAAACTATTTGTCCTGAAATCGCCAATATAAAAAAAAATTAAATTAATTGCCACGTTCCGAAAATTATAATTAATTTCTAGGAAATAAGCATTCATATAATGAATTTAAACAAAAAGAAAGAAAACGTACAGCAAAGTAAAATCATAAACAAATTTCTCCTTTTCGTTCCTCCGCCGAATCGATAAATAAAGAGTATTTGTCACATAAATAAATAAAGGTGTGAAATTCAAAAGAAAACGACAGCCATTCAAATGGCCCGTTATGTTCCGCAGAGGCGAAAGAATAAACTTAAAAATACGCAACAGAACTTTGAAAATAAAAAAAAAAGAAAGGAAATCCAACGATATTACAACGCGCCCGTGAAATGTACTCACCGCCCTAACTGTTATATAAATTTCTGCTACTTTGCTCGTTATCCTTTTACTGCTGTCCGCGTTGCTGAGGAGGCGAGACGTACAGGACACCGATGTGAAGGACCTGGAGTTCGGTCAATGGCTGCACGCGAAACACGATAATGAGAATTATACAACCGTGTCGTAATAAGCAATTCCAAGATCATATTTTCCTAATACCATCGCCTTAAATCAATGCTAAGTCATACAAACGTAAGAGATATTAGGTCAGGTAAACATCTGTGTGTGTGTGTGTCTATTATCAAACAGTCGGTATCTTCAAGAGAGTAATAAATTTTACTTGAGCACGCACTGCGTCTAACTCACATACATTAGAACATTGCTGCTCTTTTAAAACATTAGATCTAAACAAAGGAAGGCAATTTTAAATTCAAATGCCCACTTAAATTAAGGATTACAAGACAAGAGATCATTTTTTTCACAAAAGTGCAAAATGTGTTTTACACGTTGTTTAGCGACTAGCACAATCATGTCATTATGACAGATGCAGGCGAAACGTCACGTTGACATCTACGTAATAGGGTCACGATGGCGATCTCAAAATAAACATTCTGCTCATATCTATAAGGGCCGTATGATCTGTAATCCTGTAACTCTGCTTCTTCTTCTTGATTATTTGATAGGTTACGGCAAAAGGCTGACGCACTTTCACTTATACTTATGATATGCATTCACAAATCCAAATTCGTTTCAGGTTGGCTAACAAATAAGATCGCGAACCTTATTTTGGTCGCTAAGGTAACCATCGAACCAAACACAGAAGGACAGTCCTAGGATACAACTCTGCTTATCACTGATTCGAGCAAGCAAACAGACCAATGATGCAGAGTTACCTAATCCCCGCCACGAAATAATAGGGCTATAAAAGCTAAAACGCGTATTAATGTAAGCCAGTATTTGCTAGTGCTACATAATCTGGCAAAACTCACGCGTTAGCATTGTTATAGTCCGCTGGTGGTGTATAGTCCGGAAAATCATACACTTTACTACACTGGTGTATAGTCCGGCAAACGGTACGTCATGTACACCTACTTTGTCGGCGTCAGGCCAGTATATTCATGGGAAGAAGAGACATAATATTAAGAAAGAATAAAATTCCTATAAACCTTTCCACACACTTACTTACTTAATCTACGACTCCTTTACACCTTTTGATATTGCGACAGCGATTGGTTGGCGATTATTTGTATATACCGAGTGATTTTTAAAATTTTTTATCAACTATTGCTATGAAACCTCGACGGTACGTCTTAGCTTAAGTGGAAAGTACATCATTACACTCCTTAATGGTGTTTTCTAAGCCATCAAAATTGACTGAGTTGTTAAAAAAGTTTAACAATCACTCGATATTTTCTATTCGAATTTCCATAACTGCTTATCTATCACTTCATATCTTTCTGTCGTGTGCTAAGATATCACGATCTTTAGCTTCATGGAGGACTTGCTGTATTCAAGTGGTTCGTTCCTTGGATCTGACCTGTCACTTTTGGTTCGAATACTTTTCGTTGCGTTCCGGTTGTAATCAATCTTAAATATTTTAGTTAGCTTACTTTTTTGTACACAATTTCTGTAATAACTTTATAAGGAAGAATTTCCTGAAACACGTAGTCCTGAAAAAAGTAACCTTTTCTTCCATTCATCAATGATGTTGACTGCCTTTGTAGATTTGTAAAGTTTTCTAAAACATCCTCTTCAATAGTACTCAGTAATAGCTTCTGCGATAGCTCCAGGGGTGCAAGTGTCAAGTGCAGCTGCAAGGAGAGTTCTTCGATAGTAATTACTCAATCCAACGAGTTCGGTCATTCGTAGATTCGAAGATTAAAACGCTATCATAAAGACCTAAGAAAATTCACAAACAAGTTTGATACAAAAAGAGACAATTAGACAGAATTTCTTTATTGGTTTTGCTTTCCTTCCTTGTATCCAATTACTCTCAGAAGGACAGGCGAGAGGAATTTCGTAAGGATCTTTAGAGATTGGGTAGCTCTGATATGGAAGTTTTTGAAGATTGGACACCCTCAGAACGACAAGCGACGGAAATGAAACATGAAACTAATACCAAAATTCCCTGAATAATTCTGTTTTCCTTTCCCTTTTTGTCAGATATTCAGTTTCTGAAAAATTAATTTTGATTCAATTCGAATGACGCTTTAAAACAGCTAAAATATGAGTGAACTAAACAACAGATACGACAAATTAGTTCGACTTTCAAATCATAGATGGCGCAGACGGAAAATCAAACAAATCTTGATACAGCTCAATTACTTCCTATTGTCGTAGATTCTCAAATTAATTCGAATTTAATTCGAATTTAATTCTAATGACGGTTTAAAACAGCTGAAACGGAAGTCAAGTACGTAACAGATTTGTCAAGTTAGTTCGAATTTCAAATCATAGATGACGTAAGCGAAAAATAAAACAAATGTAGACAGAGTTCGATTACTTCAAATTCTCGCAGCTTCTGCAATTAATTCGAATTCAGTTCTAATGACGCTTTACAACAGGTGAAGTGGGGAGCAACTAAACAACAGATTCGACAAATTAGTTCGAATTTCAAATCATAGATGGCGCAGGTAGAAAATCAAACAAATGTTGATACAGCTCGATTACTTCCTATTCGAATTTCAAATTATCGATGACATAAGCGAAAAATTACAAAAATTTAGTTTGATTATTTCAAATTCTCGCAGCTTCTCTAATTAATCAATGAATGAAATCACTGACTAATTCCAATGTCACTTTAAGACAGCCGAAGTGGAAATCAACTAATCAACAGATTTGTTAAATTCATTCGAATTTCAAATCATAGGTAGCGTGATAAAAAAATCAAACAAATGTCGCCAGAGATCGATTACTTTAAATTCTCACAGCTTCTGTATTTAATTCGAATTTAGTTCTAATGACGCTTTAAAACAGCTAAAGTGGAGATCAACTAAACAACAGATACGACAAATTAGTTCGAATTTCAAATTATAGATGGCGCTGGGGGAAAATCAAATAAATATTGATAGAGTTCGATTACTTCCTATTGTCGTAGCTTCTTTAATTAATGCGAATTTAATTTTAATGACGCTTTGAAACAGCTGAAGCGGAAGTCAACTGAATAACAGATTTGTAAAGTTAATTCGAATTTCAAGTCATAGATGACGTAAGCGAAAAATTAAACATATTTAGTCAGAGTTTGATTATTTCAAATTCTCGCAGCTTCTCTACTTAATCAATGAGTGAAATCACTGACGAATTCCAATGACGCTTTAAGGCAGCTCAAGTAGAAATGGACTAATCAACAGATCAGTCAAATTTCTTCGAATTTCAAATCGTAGATGGCGTAAGGCGACGGTAGATAGCAGAGAGTTGCTTTGAATTTGGAGCAATTTTATCTATTACAGACCGAAAATTCTAATTCAAGTGTAATGACACCTTAAAAAAACTGAGGTAGAAGTCAACTAGATGATATATTTGTTAAATTAGTTCGAATTTCAAATCATAGATAGCGTAGTCGAGAAATCAAACAAATTTCGACAGAGTTCGCAGCTTCTGTAATTCATTTGGATTCAATTCGAATGAGCTTTAAAGAGAGCTGAAGAAAACTGAAATGTGCCATCTGTCAACTGATTATGTACATTAATTTTTTCTAATGTGCAAAAGATGACGCTGTGTTTTCATTTTTGGTACCGAAAAGAGTTTGAAATTCAAACTCGCCATCAAAAGATAAGATTGAAAAAGTGTTTTGTGTACGGCGAAACGTCAAACACACACACATACCTCCACGCAATACTTGGTAAAATTGTTACAATGGATGCGGATCATTAAATAGTTAATCCCTTAAGTGGGAAAAAAAATCAGTGATGTGACTTTTCCATTAGAGGAAATGCAAAGTGATGCAGTTATAACTTTTTTTTTGGATTTGCACAATATATTTTAATGAACAATTTATTTAAATAAAGTAGGTACTTGATAATTAAAGGGTGGGATCATTACGCGATGTCTCATTTAACGAAGCAATTAAATTTTATTCCTCCACAATAACGGGTAATAACATTTATTTTGCTTGAATCGCGGATAACATAAAATCTCAGCGAGGTTATTGTACTATCACAAATCTGTTCGGATCGGTATAAAAATGCTAGTATACTAAATAAGGCTAGCGTTTGGGGGGCGATCAACTCCTCTCGAAATATTCGCGCTTCGTCCTTTTCTTAAATGTACGGGACCCGATGAGCTTTAACAAATCATAATTTGATTCGTTGACCGCCCTTTGGAGGCCACAGAACTTGTTACATCAAAGATCAAAGTGGGCAGGTGAATGTCCAACGGAATGCCAGTGGTGGTGGCGAATCCGATCGGCTTTTTCTAGCGCCTCCTGCGGCCAACGGCTTTACTCCACAACGGTCAAGGACACCGTGAAGTACAATACTCTTTGCTTTTGCAACTTCTAGCATTAGAACGCGATTAGATTCTATGGATTCTCCGGTGCCTGGGCGTTTTTTCCCACTTCTTCTGAGGTTCTTCTACACAGCTGGCGGCTTGCACAGTAATTTACAGATAATAACGTAGATTTGTAACATTAATCGCGATAGCGTACCTCACGTCTATAATCTGCTCGTTTACTGATTTTATTTTTGCGTCGCCTTGCTTTTCAAATAAATGATTTATTTTGTGGCGATTACGCGGTAATGAAACACCGATTTCTCGTTGCATTAAATCTCAAGGAAAACATCAAAAAAAGGATTATGAATATGAACGTTATGACAGGGATACTCTAGCTTAATCTAGCTTAAGGATGAAAAGTATCATTAAGGCTAGAACCAGAGATGTCAACGTAACAACTTAAACGTTAGAAATTAGTTAATACCCCTCATCTATGTATGTATACAACATAGGTGCCAGAACAAGTTCAATTTGCGTCATGGAAAGGGATGACGATGAGTTATAATCACATCACTTTAAGTTATTTGCCACATGCCTATGTAAATTCCTTTATAAAACTGGAAACATCTACTGTGATAAATTGCAAACTGTCACTAAAGGTGTTAACAAGATAGAAACAGTATCATTACAAACTACTTCTTGATTAAAATTTTTATTATCCCATCTATTACTGAATATTTTTAACTTTAACTGTGCTTGATAAAGTTTGTTAAATCTGATGACAATTCTATTATTCGGAACAAATCTCAATCACTCCGTGTAGTCGTAGTCCTGTCTACCCATAGGTCTAAGAGTATCTGTATGCCTTTTTTGTTTATATACAAATTTTAGCTACTCCTTCTTAATTCCTCCTGTAGACTTTGCGCTTTCCCATGTTTGCCCCTTCTTTCACAGAATGTTGCTAAAGGACCTGCCCCATACGAGTGGTGGTCGCCTTCTTCCTGTTTTGTTTTGACTCGAGTTTACCAAATGCATTTTACCATTCTTTTATCTTCCATTCTTCTAAGATCTCCAAACCAGCTTATCTGATGTACAGGTTGCCTTTTTAAATTATTTTCTTACTTGGTCACTTCATGTTATACCATTCATCATCCTCACTCTCAAAAGGCAATACTGACCTGAATATGGTTTTAAACACATCATCACATTTGCTTCTTTGGATATGATTTCTTGTTGAGGAAGGTTCTATTGAGTAAACGATACAGTTTGACTGGCGTCTTTATCTTTGCCTTGACTTCTTTTTTGCAGTCTCCTTGTTAATTGGAATTTCAAGATATTTAAACGTGTTGACCTCACCAGCCAGCATCTTCAACCTCTATTTTGATGTTTCGTTTTACGTTATCATCTCTTTGTTTTCATGTTTTCTTGAATCCTGTACGCCTTTGTCTGTGTTGCTTCTGTAATTTCTTTATCACTTGTTTAAGTGCAAACAGTAAAAGTGTAAGTATGTCATCCTGAATACATCTTCCTTTTCTAAATCCTCACTGGCTCTCTTCTTCTTCTTCAAGCTGTGGTTCTAGGTATATCAGTTAGTAATAATATCCTTTCATAAATCTCCTGAACAGTGCTCAGCAAACTCCTCTATTATTGTAAAATTTCATCACTTCACCTTTCTTGTGTACAGCAGCGTAACTGTGAAATGGACCGACAAATTGAAACCAATAAAAGAATAGATATCCGAGATTATGGAAAAAAATTTAAAAAAAATCATTTTACTTTAGTTTGCCCCGAAAACCACGAATCACCCCTGGTTAAGAAAGAGCAGCGGACGTACGAAGTAAATACAACTGTAAAGGTTTTTTATATAATTGTTAAGGTGGTCACTGATGCGTCGATTTTTTGGTCGCTACAATCTGATCGCCCGAAAATTGCACGAAAACCGCCAGAATAAACGGGACACAAAGACGTGTCAAGAGCTGACGAACAAAGATTGCCGGGTGATCAAAACATCGTTTCCAATTTCATCACCACGGCCCATTTTATAAGGATATTGAAACTATCCGGTCGCCCGATGTCACGAATATCGATGCATCAATGCATTAAGCCCGCAAACATGATCTTTAAACGGAATTTGTGCATGTAAGAGGGACGTAGTCTGATTGTATCATGAGCACTTGTTGAGGTTAACACATCGATGCAGTGCCTCAGTAGTGCAGTAATAGTAATAATCACTGTGAGTGACACTGAGAATTTTTCGAATGCGGTAAAAACTAATATGGATCTACTTTACAGAGAACCAAGGTGTATGCCATGCCCAAGATTTCCCTTGCGTCAAGTTCCACATTTTACAACACAGACTTCTGTTGTACAACATCTAGGGAATTACAGAAAATTTCATCCTGCAGAACGCCTATTAAATTGTAATGCAAGTTAACTTCTCAAAAGAATCGTTTTTGTCTTGACGGCGTTTCGGCAGAATCACGTCTACGATTTTCAGGTCTTCTCTGCTGCTTGCTTGGTTCTGCTTCTCGTTGTTATGCGATTCGAACTGACTTCTGTCGGCGCCGGTGATGGTTTATATACTGAGTTGTAGTCAAGCGTCGTTACGTTCGATGGTTTTCTGGCCTCGGTTTTGTTTGTAGCACTGGTGGCCATGTTGTAGGTAAACGTTGAGATTCGTCTCTAGTATTTAAATTTCTCGGATGTTTCTCTATTTTTATGGCTTCTCGTATGATTCTTTTCGATAAGTGCTTTACGTCGGCTGTAGTTTTTGTACTGTCGAAGTATATCTTGTGTGAGGTGGATGTTACGTGCTGTGTAAGTGAAGACGTTCTTTCATTCTTCTCGACGGCATTCCGGTGTTCTTCTCTTCTCACACTTATTTTTCTGTTCGTCCGCCCTATGTAGACTCTGTCACAATCTTGGCAAGGGTTTTTATATATTCCTTGGCTTTCCAGTTGGATTTTCGTTTTCGGATTAGGAAGAATGTTGGAGATCTTCTTGTCCGTGTTGAATATTGTTTCGATTTTGTGCTTCCTGAGGACTCTGCTTATTCTATCAGTTGTGCCTTGTAAGCACGTTCTTCCTAGTGCCTTTTCTTTTTCCTCTTCTTGTTTTCCTCGTCGTGGATTTGTGCTTTGTTGATCTGTTTCTCGGAGAATCCGTTCTGGAGTATTGCTGTTTCTAATTTCTTCATTTCTTGCTGTTAGTTTTTAACATTCGTCAGTCTTTGTGATCTCGTCACGATTTTTTTCACGAATGATTGTAGTTGTGCTGGATAGGAGTCTTCCATTTTGTTCCTTCGTTATCAGCACGTCCAGGAATGGAAGACTATTGTCTTTATCGATTTCCATCGTGAATTTGATCTTCGGATGTATTCTGTTCAGATGTTCGTGGAATTTTCGTAATTTTTCTTCTCCGTGTGTCCATATCACGAACGTATCGTCGACATATCTGAGCCATAAGTGTCGTTAATGGCTTGCTGCTTCTATAGCTCTTATCGGCAATAAAGGCGAACCCATAGGTGCTCTTTCTACTTCTTTGTAACGTTGTTCTTTATCGTCATTCTCCAGATATGTCGTTGGATCCGTTGCCATAGGTTTGTATGCTGAATCTTCTAAAAGAACTTTTATCTTTTCTTCGTAGTTTGCGATGTCCATTACTACGGTTGCGTTTCCCTTGTCTGCTGGCAAGACAATAATATCTTCGTTTTCCTTTAGTGAACGTAGAGCTTGAAGTTTTTCTTGTGACAAGTTCTTCTTCGGTGGTCTTGCTGTGCGTAGTATTCTCGACATATCTTGACGTATGGGTTTGGCAGTATTTTCTGGTAGCTCGGCGATTGATGCTTCTACGTTGCGTATTATGTTTTCCACTGGTATGCAAGAAGGTGCCACTGCGCAGTTGAATCCTTTGGCCAAGACACTTCTAGCTGTTTCATCTAACGGCAATCTGGATAGATTGTGGATTATTTTCTCCGGCTTTATCGGTGTCACTATCTTCTTAGGTCTTCGCTCAGCTTACAGACGCTGGAACATCTTCTTCTGCTTCTCTCTTGTTAGTTTCGAATTAGTTTCTGCTCGGAACTCCATAAGTTGATCCAATATTGTCCATAATATTGGCTGCAACGTCTTGCCCAACTCAAGTTGTAATTTCGAAAGTTCGTTGTTGATTTTATCCAATTTTCTTCTGGTATCGTGGATAACTTCTTCTGAAAATGTTTCTTGTTTGTTTGCTCTTCTTGTGAAATGACCGCTTCATGCTCTTCTGTATGATGTTTTCATCTCGGCAACACTCCAGAAATGTTTGACTACAAACTAAAGAACTTTCACTGGATCCTGAATACTCTGTATCCTTTTTCCTGGAGGACGCTTCCAGGTAGGACATAGGTACGTGACAACACACAATTTTTTTTTATATATATAAATGAACACCGGACAGCGGGAGACGTTCAGGTATTGTCGAAGGGCGCCTCTCTCTTGTGAAAAAGTTGAGGCACATGCGTGATCGGCAGTACAGAACGTCCCCCTTTTTGACAAGTATACATCTGCTAGGGCAAGAGGCCCACCGAACCTTGTGAAAGGCGAGGTGATTTGGTCTACAGTTTGGACGGACAGTAACCTGTATCATCGAAGGGCGCTTCTCTCTTGTGAAAGAATTGAGGCACATGCGTGATCGACGGTATAGAGCGTCCCCCTTTGATAAGTATAGATCTGGTAGGGCAAGAGGCCCACCGAATCTTGTGAAAGGCGAGGTGATTTGACCAACTTGTGCTAACAGGTGTACAGTTTAGACAGGCAGACTTTTTTGATAAAACTTTTTTCTTCATTTCTTTTTCTTACACGCACTGACGCATACACATTTGACACTAACACTTCCCTCTCCTTTCATTTTTCTGTCTTCGTCATTGTGTGTCATGTGTCAGCCGTGGGGCCATAATACGAAACGTGGATAATTCCAAGCGACCCAAGAAACCCCTGAGAGAAAGACGAAAGAAGAACACGTATAAAAAAAAGATCATCACAATTTTGGCATCGCAACTTGGAGCTCTTAAAGAACAATATTACAATATTTGACACCCCAACGTGGGGCAAACACTACAATATATATTTTATATATACAGCTTGACGTATTCATTATGTTAGCTGTTGGGATGGAAACAGGGGTTTCTGCCCTTACAGAATAAAAATATGGATATACGAGTAACAGTCTTCAATTCTACCCTTCACACCGACGCTGTGTTTATCAATCTATTTTAAAATCACACTGTACAGGCATTGCAATACTCGCTTCTCAACCTTTGGGAACTTTTCCCTTTTGCCATGTTTTATTAAATATTCTTTGCAATTAGTTCCTTTTGGTCGTAAACTCCTCGACATTTCAGGGGTTATCTCATCGTGATCTGCAACTCTTCCATTCTTCGGCTTTCTTAAAGCTTCTCCGATTTCTTCTATTTTTACAGAATATATAGGTATAGGGAATGCTAATCGATGTAGAATTTAATTCTGTATCTTATCATGTAAAAATATACAGGTGTGCCAGTTACGAAAATTGGATAGTTTTGGAGAATTAAATATATTGAGATGTGATATCATATCGTGATGAACCTGTGAATTTATAAGCGGTAATTAGTAACGAACTTAGTATAAAGCATTATTATTAAATTTATTATAATATACAGGGTGTTTCATTTAAGAAGCCAACAAAAATAGCCTCCAATCTGACTAAATGGGGAAAATGTATAGAATATTTCCACTACGACTTAAGAACACCATTTTACCACAAAGCCCCCAAATTTTAATGTCCTGGGAATGATATGAAAGCTTTTTTTTGTACTTTAAAAACTATTACGTGTAGTTTTTTTAGGTTTTACCCTATATAACAAAATAATTACAATTCATTTCACTTATTAGCTTAATTTCAGTTTGGCAACTGTCAGCGTAGTATCAACAATTTAATAATCTCTTATATTTGTTTTTATTGGAATGTTTTCAAAGAAGCTCTTAGACATATGGACGTTCTAATCACTCATCATCTGCATAGTTACTCTCAGTCTGCTATTTACTTATTTTAGAACTTGAACGTGCAGGCGATGGTAAATTTCTTGTTGAACTTTGCGCAGACAAGACAAAAGAGCGTCTGCAGTGGAAACGAGGTCAATCGCCGACGCCGGGTCAGGGCGGTGACCTTGGCGTCGGGCGTCGCCACCAACATGGCATCGCCCTACCTTGAAAGAGACGAATATATCGATCCTTTTTCCAAGAACACAAACAGCGCCGACCCTGCGCACTCATAAACGCGAAATTACATTTCCGTCAACACGTATATACCTCGTCCGGTGAAACGCCCTTTCGTGTATACATATATGTATGTTCATAATTTATTCAATTCAAGGGTTTTTACAACTGTGTGTATGTGCGCGACAAGCGATAAGTTTTGGCCATATTTACGCATGCGTCCAAAAGTTCAAGGATTCCGTCTAGGTCAAGGCCCTCTCCTACGCATCTTGTTTACCCAAAATAAACGCCGCCATGAATTGTTTAAGAAGCTTGTTTTAATTGCTCCAATTTTCCTCTTAGCAGCAGTAGCAGCATAGCTTTAATCGTTTTAATGCACTCTCTCTTCAATTATCGTTCTGTAACGAATAAATACAAATTCCACTGCGCAATGGCGTCAAAAATTTAGTATATTTTTTGATGTCTTTAAGGAGTTACCTATTTATTTGAAAGATAATTATTTCATTCAACATTCTATTAGTAGATGAAATATGTAATAATAAGAGTTTTATTAAAAACACGTTTACTAGAAAGTTACAACCATAGTATCTTCATGTGTTAACAATTTGTATTTCCAAATGAATTCGCCTTATCCTAGAACGTCTTAACTGTACTACCGAGACGAATCAATAGTCAATATTATTTTAATGTTATATACAAACCCATTTGCACGTTGCAGTTCGGTGAGTGAGTAATAATGTGATGCATTAGAAGTTGTAAAGAACATCTCAAAATCACACTCGCTTCAGTTGAGCAGCTGATAGTAGTTTGTGGCAAACTGATCAAGTTCAGTGATTATTTCCAAAGCTCGCAATAACTGGAATTATTGCATGTTTTTGCTCTCATGTAGAAAAAGCGGATTTGCACTTAGCCAGACGACATATTAAATTATTCAAAAAGACCACCATGCTTATGTTATTAGTTGTATTTAAAATTAATTAGATTTAATCACAATTACGTGAAACGTTAAATATTAAATTGAAAATGGAGATGGGATGGCAAGTGCCTGTATTACAAATGGCGATAAGCTTTTGCGTGAGACGGCAAAATTCCTAGAACCAGCCCTGATTGTTCTGGAAATAAATTAATGATGGAGAACACCTTCTCTCTCCCTCACGACATCCAACATTTATACCAGACAATGCAGTCCACTCTGCGTACAAGTATTTATATTTTCAAAAAGCAAATAAAAACGATCATTGCTTTCGTTCATCTTGAAAGAACATACTCTTTATTAATCTATTTATTCAACGTACTGTATATAACACGCCTTAATTCACAACAGCGTTTTGTAATTTAATCTAATTTAAAACAAAACAATCGCAACTTTTCTTAATTAAAGTGTCTGTTGAAATTTTGTATTACAAATTTGTGAATAGCTTTCCAGGAAAAATCGTTTGCTTATCGATATTTCGCTACGTAAATTTATTTTTCATTTAAAAAAAAGAACTGTTTTGAAAGTATCCAAACTGCAATAATCAGTTTTTTAAACTAGAAGTTGAAATAAGATGAGATTACCTAAATTAGGGCAGCAATGAATCGAGAATGCTGTTAGATATAAAACTGGTTGTCCTAAATTTCTGGGTTCAAACCACGTTCCCGCTGCTGGTTTGCCATGGATCTGCAGTATCAGTACCCAATTTGACATGTTAATACTATTTATGTCATCAGTCATCGTGCGTAAAGAGACGTTCGTGTCGTGATTGGGTCAGTCGTCGTGCGTCGCGGAACGTGTTGCGTCGTGATTGGATTGTTGAGGCAGGACTGTGGGCCAATCAGGATGCGCCATATGGGATAAATAATAAATTATTTTACGTAAGCCTAAAGATAATAAACTGACTGATTCTAAATAAAAACTCCTATTAAAGAACAGTTTACACGTTAATTAACTATTAGCAATAAACATGGATAATTTTCTATCAAGACCTCCCATCAAAAAATTAGTTGACGGTTTGAATATATTCAAGTTTATTAAATTGTCTATAAGAATTTATAATTAAGATAGTTTCTTATCCGGTGTAATAAATTATCTCAAACGGACACCGAAAATGGCACTAATGCTCAACGTTTCACTATCGCTTGATACCTTCGTCAGGAAGCTGGAAAATTCTTCTGTAATATTAACAGATTAAAGCTTACCTGTATGTAAAGTAATCAAATTGTAATTCATACAGTTCCATTACGTAACTCCTCGTTAATAAAGAAGGTCGTGCTTATCGGACTGAACCAACGAAGGCATGTCGTCACCCTCAAAATTTTACATTCACGACCAGCAGCAATTAGTTTAGCAAATTAATAACTTCATCAAGGGCAGACAGTCGGAATTAAACCATTTCGAGATTATCTCAAAGTAAATCTGTAACTTAAAAAAAGAAACAGACAAATTACATTTTTTTTTGTTTTTAATTTGTTTAATTATGGAGTTCAAGAAATAAATTAACACAAGTAGCTACGCTGTATCCTTAGGAAACTTTCTTGAAACATAAGTTTCCTCATTTTGTAAATTAAATATAAAACTGTTTTTGTACAAAATGAAATATTTTTCATTTTAAACTAGTGGCATAGAACTCGAAACGCCAAGGGGCCTCTGCATTGTACTCCACAATTTTGAAATTCATGGTTAATTATAATTATTTAAAAACAAACGAACATTTCCTGTATATTTGTGTGTCTGACAAATTGCAATTTGATAACTCATTCTGCCAACAAAAAGCAAAATGATGTACAGCGTGCAATTTGTTCTTAAATGAAATGTTTATTTAATAAACATTTATGTGATTAAATTAAATTGTCTTTTACTTACCTTACCTTACGTAACGAGACGAAATCATCAACTAATAGGAGTCAATTATTATAAACAAATTAAAGACAAAACAGAACTCAGTAATCCTAATTTGTTAGCTAGACAATTGGCAATCCTGAGATACCATTTCAATAAACAATTAAAAAGAGAAAAGAGTCTTAATGTTAAAAGTTTATGCGTGAACTTGTTATTTGTTCATCTAACTTCAAAAATAATTTAAACAAAATCCCATTGTCAACCACAATATATCGCAATATGAATATCTTTAAAGATTTGTATTCACCTAAAACATTATTTCGAGCTAACTCGGAGCTAGTTCAGAACTAACGAGTCCAAAGCAGATTAAAAACTGTTCAACCTCTACTCACCAAATTCTGTTAGAGTTTGGATTACTTCAGAATGAAAGCCCCGAACTGGTTCGCTATTATTCAGTTGTTGATTTTAAAATACACTTTGGAAATGAGTTCCTCCGAGTTGGCTTACAACTTATCTAAACTCTTTCATCTTATCGCTATTTCATGGATCGGGTTCGGTTCGCTAAAAGCTCAGAACCACTAAACACGAGAGACGTCCTCACCAACTTGTTCAAAGCTTTGGTGAATACGCGGCTTTCGTTTGGTGAATACGCGGCTTCCGTTCCTCATCAATCTCATCATAAACAAACCGAAAACAAAAGTCGATCAATTTAGTTTCTTTTATCACAGAAAAATAAAGAAAAGACATTTTTGTTCCTGTTATTAAAAAAGGAAAACGAAACTTAAACTTAGTCTATTATTCTTTTATTCAAATTTACTTGTAATAACTTTTAAATGCGCTGTTTTTAGATTTAGGTTTTCTGTCTGAAATATGTAACATATTTTCGAATTGCATTATCGTAATGCCAGAGCCTGACACCATTGAATTTAGCCACTTGGAAAATATTCAAATATCATCGCGACTCTTTTCGCCTGACCCTGAAAAGAATTCCACAAATTGGAGCACTGGAATAAACGCTTACAAATAAACATTCGCCAAGAATGTAAAGTCACCTTGTGGATTATATTCGTTCGTGTGAATGAACTACACACACGACGAATAAAAAAGAACTTTCCGACGATATTTTAAAAACAGGCGTTATTGCCAGAAAACCGAACTCTCCCAATCAGCATTGAGGAAATAAAAGTGCGTTTGAAATGCGAATTCATTTATGATAACAACTTAGCAGCCCTCTAGTGACTAACAGTGCAACTTTAGAATCAGTTTCTTACGTACGGTAAACTAGGACCTGATTAAATGCTCGCAGCTGAGTTGCTGATATACTTTTAAGACCTCTACAGAAACTTCGGGTTTTACCTCCGTAAATTACGATGTATTTGTGTTACCTTTAAGCTTATATAATGGATGTCTCAAAACCTATGTCTTTAATTTAAACCATAGATAGTAGTCAAAAAAAAGAGGCAAAATTTGCCCTACAACAAAAGGAAAAAAGCAAATAATAACGAAAAAAAAATCAGTTTTCGTTTACTAAGAAATTGTTTTAGTTACGCTGGTTGGCGATTTAAATGGATTTAAATGTCTCAGCTGTGCAGAATTAGTGTTTTTTGTGGCCATAAACGAATAAAAAAAAATTTTTGCCAGGATTTTAAATAAAAACGTCTTCACGCGCGCTGCCGGGAGGTTTCCTACAACAATTGCAGTTTACTTATTACTACTTTATTTATGCTTATTTATTCAAAGTAAAATTTTAAAGCAAATCGAATTCGTAGCACAATTATGCACTTCAGTTTTATTTGTTTCATTTTCATGACAGTACATCGACCTTAACACTGTAAACTGCAAAATGTTACGTTTATGTTCATTAATAAGACGAAAATAAATGTTTACTAAAAATGTTGAGAAATATTAATTAAATCCAAGAAACGAGTGGCTCAATTAGTTTTCGTGATGTAAATTTGATTCTGGTTTAAAATAATTCGGATTTTTCAGAAACGTTTACCTACATTCACCTTGGCGATCTATTGGTAACAATTGCACTGTCATAAAATAAAATTCAGCTGGCTCAGTTTCGTTCCTCGTACTTTATTGTTTGTTTTTATTATTATTATCATGCTGTCATAAATTCACAGATGCTTACATTAGGGAGGGGGTTAGAATAAAAGACGAAGTGCTCAATAATAGTTTTTGAGAAAATTCAATCCGAGCGAGTACGTTTGTATTTTATAAAAGACTGAGGTAAAAATAATTTTTTAAAAACATTAATAGGCTTAGTATTATTTATCAAATTTACGGAGTGTGTAGTTTGTTTTGTGCTAGTTTAATTCGTGTAAATATCTGTGTTCATAACATAATTGAAGCGTAAATAAGTAAATAAATATGGCTCATGTGTATTCCAATGAGGAACTGATGGATATAGTGCCTTGTTATGGAGAAGCTGGACAGAATGCTGCTTCTGCTGCACGATTGTACGCTGAAAGGTTGCCAAACAGATTTACACCGCCACGAAGACGATTTATTGAAGCGATTCGACGAGGTTAGAGTACTGGATCCTTAAGAACACGACCTGGACACGAAGGAGAAAGACCGCGACCGGGAGGAGATTTGGGTGTAAGTTGAAAACAAAACACACCTTTGTAACATTTTGAAATCTCATGTGTTGACAAATTACAGTTGATATATTTTTAGCGTTCTTTTATTAGCTACCCTACTACCACGTGACTAAACAAAAGAAACAATGAAAAATATATCAAAATCATATGTTACTGGACTCTTGCGAAAAATCCGTGGACACACTGTATACGAACTGTAGGTCTGCTAAATGCACTCAATGTCATATACGATGTCAAACGTCCCAGAAACGGTAAGGCGATACCCTTATCAATAGTTTGTCAATATAGTAACCTTAGCTACACGTAATTTATGTCTTCAATTAAAACTGTAGGTATCTCATTATAAAAGAGATTGATTCTCCAAATCTGAACGGTATTCCTCAAAAATGACAAACTGACCTAGCACAAGCGTGTGAAATTCCTTTGTTTTGTAACCTCTGTTTACTTTGTGACTTGTTGAGGTCCGCATTCAATAAAAAGCAAAAACTGCAATAAAATTTTTATTTACGTTTGAAAGAATTAGGTCAGATTTTTTTTATATCCGTGTTTCACCAACAATTACTGGCATAGCGAAATGCGTTTTACTTTGCGTTACATGATATTTATTTCACGCTTGTTCAGCAATTCTTTTATTAGCTTACTAAAGAGACGACATAATCAACACACTTAGTCATCATTTGTATTTCAAACACAAACTTTTACCTTATTTAATTAAAAAGTTTGTAGTTTACTTTGTTCACATCACGGTGTTTGTGCAGCTTATGAAAAAATAAATTGCAGCTTTCTTAAGGAAGTAAGTGCAATGTGACAAGCATTGTTATATTAAATTTAATTTAACAGATCGTAATTTAAGAATTCAAACTGTACGTCTAAGGTTAGCAATATGCGAAATAAAAAAATGTACGTACTGTACATTTTTTTATGCACAAAATGCATAACAAACGTGTTGTCATACCTGTGCATTCATTATGACCTTAGAATTTTAGTAAAGTTCACTTCTTGTTCTTGGCACTGATATTTATAATTACAGTAAATGTTCAAAATGCTGTCCTGCGGTATTAACACATAATTCGGCACGTCGTATCCAGTTATTTGTTACTATTGGAAAATTATTTCGAAGTTTCTCTACAACGGCACGTATGCTTTGACGCAATTCATCAACTGCATCCAGTTCAGATATATACACAGATATTTACAGGAATTAAACTAACACAAAACAAACTACACACTACGTAAATTTGATAAATAATATTAAGCCTATTCATGTTTTTAAAAATTTATTTTAACCTCAGTCTTTTATAAAATACAAACGTACTCGCTTGGACTGAACTTTCTCAAAACCTGATATTCAGCACTTGGTCTTTCATTCTAACCCCCTCCCTAATGTAAGCATCTATGAATTTATGACAGCATGATAATAATAATAACGAACAATAAAGTACGAGGAACGAAACTGAGCCAGCTGAATTTTATTTTATGACAGTGCAATTGTTACCAATAAATCGCCAAAGCGAACATAGATAAACGTTTCTGAAAATTCCGAATTATTTTAAACCAGAATCAAATTTTCATCGCGAAAACTAATTGAGCCACTCGTTTCTTGGATTTAATTAATATTTATCAACATTTTTAGTAAACATTTATTTTCGTCTTATTAATGAACATAAACATAACATTTTGCATTTTGTTAAGGTCGATGTACTGTTTTGAAAATGAAACAAATAAAACTGAAGTGCATAATTGTGCTACGAATACAGTTTGGTTTTTAATTTTACTTTGAATAAATAAGCATAAACAAAGTAGTAATAAGTAATTGCAATTGTCGTAGGAAACCTTTTAGCTTTCGTGAAATAGCTTTGTCTCTTGCAGTCGGATTGTATTCTCAACTCAGATTGATCAGACTGGCATATAATAAAAAAATGGTGTATAGGTACTCTTGGTGCCATACATGGTGCGTTAAGATCTTGCTTATATCTCAAATATTGAGCCCTCTGGAAAAGAATAATTTGGAGCAAAAAATTCTGCATGAAAAAGTGCCCTAAAGAAGGTTTTATAGAAACCAAAAATTTTCATAAACAAAAAAGTTTAGAAATCGTAGAATTTTGAAAAACACCCTCTAGCTCCTAAGCAGTACAAGATATCGAAATGTCACCATTAATTTTGTCTTAAAAATCCAGATCCAGGAGCTGAGGACAGTTTTTGTCTTTAAAACAGGTGTTTCCTATTAAGTGTCGAATTTGGCCCGGCCTGTATATAAAATGACAGACAGCGGATTAGCCAATTCACCGATCACCGAAACGTTCAAATTCCATAAGTTGCCTAGATTGGAAATTTAAAGAATCGCATTTTATAAAAAAAAAGTTCTTTTAACTCAGTTTATGTCGTCTCATCTGCTTCAATGCTAAGCCAATTTTGTGGTAAAAAAAATAGAACTAATGAGCTTCGAGATATGATTTAAAGTTTACATATGCTGAATTCAATTATTTATTTATTTCATTCTTTACGCACTTTTACAATATATCAAAACAGCTGCGTTCCCACTCTACTTTTTACTTACTTGGAGGCGTACGTGCTTGCGTGAATTTTCGAACTCTACAATAGACGCATTTGATAACCATGGCGACACCTAGCGTTCAATTTCAGTAACTTTCAAAGTACCTGTCAATCTCCGCCATTATCTGCTAGATGGCAAAGAAAGTGGTGTATTCTTGGTGCCATACATGGTGCGCTGCGTTTTGTCGTTCTCATACCGGCAGAGCAGCAGTGTTCAGCCATATTGCCTGATAGAGAAAACATTGCGAGCACGTGGAAAGTTGCACAGCTTTTTCCACAATTTGTGAAATATTTTAACTCGTTCGTGTGCTTTAAGTGCAGTTGAAGAGCGAGCGGGCTCCGTCAAATCGTATTCTGCGAGCAGAATACTTTATTATTGGGTAAGTCTGTCATTGTTTTATTATTTCAGACATGTCATCGTAGAACCGGCTTCATAATTGTCGTGCTGCAGTATTTATTGTACCTGCAGACCTAGATATTTTTCATTACACATCAATATCCGAGCAGCAAGTAATAATTGAGCGTTTTCAGCTGAAGCCATTTGTGATAGGTTCGGCATTCCATATGCAGGCAATATTTGACAGCTTTAAACTTGGTATTATTATTAATTTATTTCATCGCCTTGAATCTTTTAAAATGCAATTAAAAGTGTTCCGCGTTTAATACTTTTTCTATAACATAAATCACATTTGGCAATTTATTTTTAATAGTACTTTAGGTGAGTTCACATTCACATATTTGTATTTCCGTTGCAGCATTCGTTGCTGCAGTTTTTGATATTTTTGCTGCAGTTTTTGATCGATGCAGTGTTGCCAATCCATTAAAACGAAAATTCCCTTTATAAAAAACAATTCCCTCTCACAAAATAATTCCGTTTTTATACGATGGAATTCTCTTTAAAAAATTAGCGCAATCTAGGTTGATTGCTTAATTTTCTCTTTTAGTTTTTGAATGTATTTATCAACTCTTGCCATGAAATTTGGACCGGCATGTCTTAGCTTTACTGTAAAAATAACCTCAAGGAGTTTTTTTTTTTTATACAATAAGCTAAGACATGACGTGCAAATGTCATGGCAAGAGTTGATAAAAAATGTAAAAAAAATCACCGGGTATTAAACATGTATAAATTTTTAATTGAAATTTAAATTTCGAGAAAATATGTATACTGTATGGCGTACATCGAAATTTTTTTCATGTATATTTTGGACGATTTTAATTTTACATAAAAATCAACTCAGTAATTTGCATTTGGCGGTTTTAATGTTTGGTTTCGAAAAAATCTACATAGATGGCGCAAGTAAACGTAAAGACGTGCGAAGTTTACTTTTACCTTTGTTTCTTTTACTTTTTATTTACTTTTATTATCTGAAAAGTATAATATTAAAAAATAGGTAAATTTGTAATTACAGTTAAGATTTCCATAAGCGCTTATAGAGATGGCGTCACCAAAATTTTTTTTTAATGTAAGGTTCGTATCATCACACGTGTTTTGGACAATTTTAGCCTTACCTGAAAATTAACGAGAAATTAGTCAACGTTAATTTGAATTTGGCGGTTAAAGTTTTTAGCTTTAGAAAATCTAGACAGATGGCGCAGTTAAACCTGAGGATATTCGAAGTTTATTTATTACTCCAAATTTTATTATCCGCCAATTATAGAAAAAGTGCACATTTTCGATCGTAATAACTCCCTCAAAAAGAGAAAAATCCCTTAAGTTGTCAACACTGATGTGATACTTGACTTTTAATTACACTAGTACTCGACAAAAATCTTCGCAGGTCCACCAACTATAAAAGTAACGAAAATTAATTAAAATTGTGTAACTGGCAATATAGAAAGTGTTAGGAAAGAGTTTATACATGTATTTCGGCCTTATTGGGCTTCATCAGAATTCTGTACCTTAAAAAAATTTTGGTTTATTGAAAAATTTAGGAAAACTTACCCCTTTTTTGAATTTCTAAAATCCCAAAACACAAGAACAGGAATTAATGGTAAAAATATGAAAATCTTTTGCAAATTATACAAGGAAGCGATTGCATTCTCTAGTAAAATCACAAATCTGGCAAGAAAACTTGATTTTATAAAACTAACGTTGGTATTTGATATTAAAAAAAATTTCCGCCATAGATATAAAGGTTTGTCCCCATAAATATGACAATTTTGATATAAATATTTTTAAATGTCGTTTCGTATAGTCTATTTTTAATTTTTTGATTCATAAAATTTTAGATTTCGGGCGTCCATGGAATATACAGTGCATTCAATTAAATTCCTAATTAAAGTAGGCCATAACTTCAGTGTCTTTTTCTCCTTAAGGTTAGTAACACTGAAAGCTGTCCAATTAATTGTTTACGTGCTAACATAACCTCCCAACACTTGGCAAACGCGTTTGTGCATTCAAGATGAAGGACAACATTTTCAGCGTCTGTTGTAAGCGTTAATGTTGTTTTGAATTGAAATAATTAAGTGTTTCTTTGCATTTTGAGTTTACAATTTTTTTTTGTGTTGTCATGATTAGATAATATGACACTGACATTTATTGACAACTGTCCCTCATTCTTGTACTGAGCGTCGCCAACTTTATAAAAAAAATCGCAGCTTGCTTTAATGAGGAATTCATTTGAAGGCACTGTAATTTGTTGTCTTACAAATGTTACCTATTATCATCAATAAATAGTTCTGTAAACCAATACGAGCTCTTTTTTCAGAGCCATCTGAAATTTATTAAAATACATACGATACTTTTGTCATTAAAGACTGATTTGTATTATTGTTGCCTGTTAAGTTGTATTTTATGCAAATGTTGTTTGTTTTATATTCTTTTGTAATAAATTGTGTGAAATACTAACCAAGTGATATCATTACTTTATAATTCTTCAAAATTTTCAAATTGGCTTCTTTCTGGGGTTTTCTGTGGAACTGAAAATTTTTAGTTGGCAACACTGTTGCTTGAGTTGGACGGTGCAGTTTGTAACTCTTGAGTTTATGATAATAAGTAGATGGATTTCCTCGTAATCCATAATGGCACTTTATAACCTATCTCTTTTGTAAGCTCTTCGTAAATACCCACAACAATTTTTAGTACACAACTTAACATTAACTATGCAATAAAAATATCACTAGGAACTTACTAGAACTGCGGTATAAAACTGCATGAAAAGCTATTAATCCTCATGCATTCGCTTGTTTTGATGTAGCAAGCAAAACACCCTGCATATATTCACAGGGCGTTTTTCTAAGTGTGGCTGAAAATTAACACGGATACACCATGAAACATATCTAAAAAAAAAATGCAGATTTATTTTTGTTTTTGTGTTCATTTTGAAATGAAAAATAGTTTAATAAATTACTGAAACTTGATACATACTACTGATATTGAATTTCTACTAGTTTTTCAATATTTTGACAATTGTGACAGTTTCCCCTTAGTGAACTCCCCTTAAAAGTATGGCAAAAAAAAAAAAAACTCAAACAGCACAATTTATATTCAACATCTAGAGCAATAATCGAGTTGGCTGTGACCATTTGACATAAAACTTATCTGATTCTGTCTATTATGACAGTTACCTACACGTTAAAAAAAATAATCTGCAACTAAACTCATTCTTACAACTTAAGCCTTTAGAGTGTAAATGTTAATTTAATCTAATGCATCTACACTTGTAACCAGGAAAGATGAAGGCACGTCACAAGTTGGATGTAAATTAAAAGTTTCCAATTTGACGTTTGAAAGTAAGGTTATGTTCATCACTTTCTGCTGGCAGGAGTTTTGTTTACGTTTAAAGATGAGGATAGTTTATTAAATTAAATAAATTTTATTGACGCAACACGAAACTAAGTCCTGCCTTATATGAAAGCAGTTAAACAATTAAACACATCACGTTTGTTTACAAATACACCAAATGACAGCGTAAACTAGCATCCAGCGCACGTGAATGAAGTCTGTCTCTGTTTATTTCATTCTTAACTCATAAGATTGTCTTTGTTACGTACGTTTGGAAATGTGGCCCCGAGTAAATACTATGTTAATCAAAATGCGGTAGAAGTATAAATAAGTTTTTACCTCTGTCTTATGTATAAGGAACAGTTGCACCGTACAAAAATTATTTTGTCTTTCCTAGCTAGCTTCATAGGTTTGCTGACGAGCCTTCATCTTTCCCGGTTACGAGTGTAGATACAATAGCGTAATGTAAACTTCAGGTATGCGCAGAAATATCAAAGATATGTCATAATTTGACACAATGTAATGTGTACATTGACTTTGGTGACTGGCGTCATGTCGATTGTTTCTTTGAAACTTGTAAAGGGGCAGAGACAGGACAGAAATGACTGTAGTATGAAATAAAGGATGTAAAATGCTATACTTTCTGAGCAAACCCGAACAGTAAGGGGATTTGCGACAAGTGCACACGAGAAATGCGCATGCGTTTCCAACTCAAAATGAAACATACGATAGTACATCACTTTTTTAAATGTAAAATTATTCTCCGTGTAAGTGCAAGTTTAATTCGGGTTCGAATTCGAAATATATATATATATATATTCAATGTCTATAAACTTCAGTAATAATGGTCAAGCTCACTCAACTGTGAGCTTTTTTTTTTTAATTTAAGTTGGGAATTTAATTGACTTGTTCTTTATGTTCATTAGCAATTTATGAGAAGCAGTAAGTATTCATGAGCTGTAACGCATATAGCATGAAGTTTTAAAAAAGATCCACGGGGATAACCAATTTTAACTTCCTCTGTTTTATTTTAAATTTATGCCACCTTAAATTTATGTGAGTGCTATCCTGTCAATTATTTATTATGTCTGCCAGAAACGCTTTAATTACAGTCGGAATTGTTTCACTCACAGTGGAAAGCAAGCGGCACATATGTATATGCTTTAGCTTATGCTTTATCCTTCATTCCATAACACCTATTCACTATCTATAAGGATAATTTCCACACAACGCCGTGCGGAAAACAAAAAGATATCGTAGAGCGGCACATTCAATCTTTGTTGATCACACTGTAGTGCCGTTTGCTTTACGTTTAACACTTAAGAATTTATAACGAAAATTAAATAATAATACATAAGACCATAATGTTTTGGACTTTCAATTTTTTTAATCGCACAGTTCAGTTAACACATAACGAAGGCCTTGAGACACATTTACCAATTATACTAATTAATGGCGTTCAACTTGGGTGAGACTCATTTTAGGAGGGCGAAGCGGTCACAGGTTGATTCTTCTAATTGTCTTGCATGTCTTCTGCTGACATACATATACATATAATTTGTACTGCCCGGAAAACAGGAATTAACTATTAGTACTAGTACAGAGTTTGTAGAGGAATTATACCTGCGCTACTTTTTATTTAAATTTACAAATCTCTCTTATCAAAAGTGCTGGTGTACAGTAGCAGTATACATGTAGTAAAAATTTAGTTTTGAGCATTATTGGATTGTCACCAAAAAAAATATGTGAAGGGTGAGTTTATTCTATCCCTTACAAGGGTGCCCACTGAGAATGCTCTTTTGTTCAGTAAGGTTTAAATTATACAAAAGTGTGTGGTTCAGTTCATGTTTTATTTTGAATAGTTTTTCAAAAATGGAGAAAGGGAAATAACTCAGTTGACACCTTTAGATATTACCGAGTACTTTCTTTTCAAATAGAACATTGAAAATTCCACACTTTATCAAGGAGGAATTATTTATCAAACAGTATTATTATTCCAATTAATTGGTACCGTTTGAGGCAATTTATTACCTTCTTCTTACTTTCCAATTAAATTTATTATATTCTTGATAGCAATTATCGTTTTTTTGTAAATACACTTTTGATATTATATATTTTTTGCTGTAAATTAAATAAGCTTTTTGTAATTGACTAAATTCGATAGATTAATTAATCGTTGTGTATTTATAAATGAAGACAAAAACAGGGAACAATGTATTATTCATAAACAACAGTATCATCGGTTTGTTTTACAATATTTATTTGCGTAATCAAATGAAAATACACTTAAAATCTCGAGTGACGGTATTTACTTAAGTACTAACGTAATTCCTTTCTAAACATATTTTTTCAACTCTTCAGAGATACAATTTCTACCGTATCTTTATTTTTAAATTGGAGCATTAAAGTCCTAATGTTATTAATCACTTTCTCGTTTCAATAAAATCTGTGTGTGCTTTCGATTTTAAATGATTAGAATTAATATTTGATATTACACTTCAGATACCCATTTTTTTAATTTAAAAAATTGTAAAAATTAATTTTCATTAATAATCGAAACTAATAGGTCGATTCTGTTCATGTCTGCGAGGTCTGTAAGCCTGTAACTCAATTGCTAAAAGTAGAATTCTGAAGTTTTGAGTAAGAAACGATTTCTTGTAGGTTTCTAAGATAATATCGCAGAGACTTACGAGTAATCCTAGAGCCTTAGGAGAAATCATGTCTTACAGACAACTTAGAAATTTCATTTTTTAATAATTAAGGTACAGGCTTCTGGCAAATTTCATCATTCATAACCGGATACCGGATTTTTTTTTACTAAATTGGATCTAGTAAGTAACTGAAAACTTTATTTTAAGCTAAAGCCTATTTGTGAAACTTTAGCTTAATTTTAAAACATATTGTTATCTTAAAACAATATTTATGATAACAAAAAGTTAAAGTAGCATAAGGCCTAAGAATCCACTCATTCGCGAAAATACGTTTACTTTGCCGTGTATTCTCTTCGTGCTGCAAATTCGTCAATACAAATGGAAACTGTTGAAGTGAGAAAATTAATAATAGCAATTTGATGCATCATATCCTGCGTCAGATAAATATTGATGAATTAAACTAAGCACGTGTAGAAAAGGTGTCTTAAGTGAGAGATACGAGGTAATTGCACTGATCTAACTAAGTAGAAAGGCGCATTCCTAAGTTTAACTGTTATGCTCGTGGAACACTTCAATTTGATTAACAAACTGCCACTTGGATCCAAGAGGCCGTAATATTTGTTTATCTGTTTACAATGATGAAGTGACCGACAAGATATAAAATATTGCTGAAGTGTATTTTTTTCCTGTTGTTGAAATTAGCCTATTGTTATTTTCACTGTTTCAGTTTAAACATTTCGTGTTAGCAATTGTTATAAAGAAGTTACGTTTATAAAATTAAAAGTATCAAATACTTTGTTACTTATTTTTTGTTTTTTTTTGTGCTTATGTTTTTGTTAACTTCTGAAAACTGAAAAAAATAACGTTTCTTGTCTCTATGATATACAGGGTGATTCAAAATAAGTGTCCGACCCGTTAGGGGCGTACTTACTAAGGTCATGTAAGTGCAAAATTGAAAGAAATAATTTTATCGGAGGCATTTGAAAAATAAACCTCTTGTGAATCGTAAATCGAAACTGTTTAAATACCACTGATGTCTATTAGAGTGTGATACGTGCGGCGCTTATAAAATTATGTAAGAAAATCCCCGAGACATCTTTTTATAACGATAATAAATTTTATTGGCATAATCAGCAACCTAGCAATAAACCCATAGTAAAAATGAATGAACCATTTTGACTGCAAATTTATTATAATCGATATTGAATTTGGCGCCGTTATAAAAGTTAAGGTCAAGTTTTTTGTGAGTTTCATATTAATATTGAAGTGAAACGGTGCATAAACTTAAACTTATGGTTTTTATAACAGATGCTCGATATGACCCCCTTCTTGTTGTATGATATTAGTCGCACGATGCACGTACTCCAGGAAACATTCGATTCGCATTGTTTCGAATTATTTCTGCTACGACAAAAATGCGATTGTGAATTTCTTCAACCATGTTAATGGGATCCTTTATAAACCAAACTTTTCATGTGGTCCCACAAATAAAAGTCTAAGGGATTCATGTCGAGCGAGCGGGAAGGCCAAGCTACGGGCCCACCGCGCCCGATCTACCAATTTTTAAACTGAACTGTTAAAAAATCCTGCACATTACGTTGAAAATGTGGCGGTGCACCATCGTGTAACCACCACATATCACGTCGTATGTTCAGAGGCACTTCATCGAACTGTGTGGGCACCGTATTACTGATTTCAATAAATTTCCATCAAATTAAGCGAACGTTTCGCGCACTAACACGAACTAATTTGCACTGACAAAACCATAATTGCACCTCTACATAATGTCGTACAAAAATGTGATTCATTTCTTTCGTCTGCACCACAAGTTCGATGTTCGCAATAAATGAATTGCCCGTTACAAATTCTTTCCGCATAAATAAGGTCATAAATAAAAACGTTTTTAGTTTCAGTGCAGGGTGAACGCACGAGTTTCGTTTTATTTTTGCGAGAGATTATTGCTTTCGTGACGCAATACAGTTATTCCAGTGGACACTAAACAATTTACATCTGAATCTTCAACCAATTTTTATCTCAAAAACTATGAAAATTAACTAAAATTGTGTAAATGGCAATATAGAAAGTGTTAGGAAAGAGTTTATACTTTATTTCGGCCTTATTTTTCAAAAACTATGCATAACAGACGATAGTTTTTTTGTTTTGTTTTTTCATGTATTACCTGTGGGGTCGGACACTTATTTTGAATCAGCCTGTATGAACATTAAATAAAGTTTTGGAAAAAATGTTCGTATTATTTTTTCCTATTACCAACTAAGGCAATCAACTTACCATTGGATATGGAAAACATGTCAAGTTTCCTCTACAATTTGACAGTACATTTGTGTTCACAAAGTTGTACAAAATGTCTTACAAGCTAGAATTGAACACCCCAGTGCAAGAACTGGACAAGTACACCAAATGTCTGTTTTTTTCACCAAATTATCAGGTACCTGGTTCTTGCAAAACACAACCGTATTGTTTAAATTGAAAAAATAAACCAAAACACACATAAATATAGTGAAGTAACAGTGGAAAAACAAAAAATGTATCTTTAAGAAACTTAAATCTAAAATATAGAAACGCAAGTAGAAAATGATTGGTAGTTTAATCAGAATCGTCGTCAATATGGTCGTCCTCCTGGTTGGCTTGGGCACCGGCGTTTTGTATTTCGAATATTTCGTTGTAGTACCACATGTCTGCCGCTGGTATTTGTTGGTTAAATACATGACGTGATCGTATTTTTGGGGTTTTAACTTTCGTTTTCCTAGTACAGTTTCTGCTCAGAATTAGGTAATGTCGCTTGTTGGTTAGGTTTCTCAAGAATATAATCTAAAAACATGGGAGAACCGACACTGACGCTAACTTGAATCACCGGAATCTTATGTCTATCATATCAAAAGAGGCGATATTTGGAAATTGTGAATTTATCTCCACGTGATGTAGTAGTTTTTTTAAACTTATGAATAAAATGGCTTTTATAGTTCAATAACATTTCTTGATCGACTGTAATAGTTTGGAAATTACGCGAGGCCAAGTTAAAGATTCTTGGGGCAAGTAAACTTTCTCATGTTTTTTTCTTTTCTTGCGTTATCGTCCCAAAAAGTTCGGTCACAGGGGAGAAAACTGTGGCCCGGTTCCGGTAGTCTGTGAATTATTACGTTAAATCGTCCCATTTTTACCAAGTACACCATAACAGCGTTTTTATTTTGTGCGCTGCAGTTGTCTGAAAAAATATGCAGCTCTGTGACTTCGGGGTCTAGTTTTGTTGCAACAAAATGATTTAGCAAACTGACTACAATACTCTGACCCTTTGAACCAGTCAACTCATCATACAAATAACAAAAGCTTGTATTTAAGCTGGCAGCATGAATGCAGAAATTATACACCCATAATTGTCGCTTATACACGGTGTATCAGGTATAAGGAGCCATAAGTCATCAGTGGGTCGATGACGTTCTATAAACAATACTTTGCCTCTGACAAAATAGAAAAAGTCCCACAGTTTTCGAGATATCGAATTATGAAGCAGTGAGTATGGCCCTGGCGCGTCTCCGCATGTACGAAACTACGCTTAGCGCCAGAGCACAGTAAAATACTTAACCCTGACCTTGCAGATGTGCGCGGTTAGGAATGGGCGAAAATGTTGCTTTACAGGCATATCAATAATAGTAATTTTACGAGAGAACGCTTCGAATGGGTAGGGTGCAATTACCGTGGGGGTAATTACTCATTAAACCACCGCTACTGGCCGAAATTATTTAGAATTTTTACAAAAAATATTGCCCGATGTTTTGGACGAAAGGTCCTTAGAGCTACGGCGAAACGGTGGTTCCTGCACGACGGTGCACCACCGCACGTTACTCTCCCGGTCTGAACATATCTTAATAACCAATTTTAACGCCGATGGATGCGTAGGTACGGACCAGTATAGCCCCGATATGAATCCGCTGGATTTCTTTCTGTGGGGGGCTTTAAAACAGGAAGTCTATTCGGTGCAAATCAACACAGAAGAACTATTATTACAGCGGATTCATGCTGCAGCGCGCCGAGTATCGGAGGATCCAGAATGTCTGGAGCGTGTGGACGCCTGCTTACGTGCCGGTGGAAAACATTTCGAACACCTGTTACAAATAAATGCCTTGACGAGGAAGCGTTCATATTATTTATTCCTTTATTCATCCAATAAATGCTAATTAGTTCGCTCAAATATAACATCGTTTATGGTACATATCGTAAATGCTTTTCTAGCAACCTTTATGGTTATAGTGGGCCAATTAAGTATTAAAATGTATTTGATAGTGTAACAGCCTTGTTTACACAATTGGTTTGCTTTTTTATGACATCCCAGTTCTACGAGATGACCTTACCCGAAATATCGTTACGTTTTCAGAAGCACAGGTCCATACTCAGTGCAGAATTTTTTATAAAATTTTCATAAAAATTATATCGGCAGAAATCGTTTTGGAATACTTTTTTCGGACTGTATATGTAACCCTCAGTTACGCCTATTACTATGGCTCCTTTAATGCGAGAGAGGGAAGAGGAAAATTCTGTTGGAAATCCATTGAAATTGTTTCAATGTATTGGTTAGCTATAATCAGTGCAGTTTTTTCTTACATGTCTTTATAAAATGCGTCAGCTTTAAGGAGATGTAATTTCTTTGCTGCTTCTAACTGGGTTTTTATATCAGCCGTGTCTGCAGCGGGCATTTTTACATCATATTCTTCACATGTTTGACATATTCTGTTTTTGGTTTTCCAAAACTAATATTGAAATTTTCACCAAAATATTTCCGATTGCAGTCGTATTTAACTTTTAGACCTATTGGCTTTTATTGATTAAACTGGTTTATTGCTGTGTTTCAAACATCTCCAAATAAAGTTCATACATTTTCGAAATATTTAAAAGCGGAGACAAAAAATAGTGGCCCGTACGATAGTGGCCTCGGTATTTCGGAAAACTCCTAATGTGTGTATCAATTTGATTGTTGACATCTTGTGATATTTTATTAGGTCTTGCTATGTGTTTCCCACGTTGATCCAGGGGTGCAGTGGAATGTGTTTTTAAGTGATTGGCAATACGTTCCACACGATTTTTGGTAATCCAATAGATAGACATAAAAGCACGTTTACAAACGTTGAAGGTGTTGCCACCATGTCTTACCTATTTGTGTAATGAATAAATCAGTAAATTAAATTTCTACCTAAATGTAATGAAAACCTTACCACATATGCGAAATTTGTACACTCTTTGGTTTACTCGTTCCAGCTTCCACTGCCGCCTGATTGACTTTCTTTCGTTTTACTGGTGCAGGTATAATAAGAATCTTGAAGATTTTTGTTTTGCAACTGGTAAAAACTATCAAAAATCTCTTGTACAATGTCCACATCCTTTTCGAAACAATTGCTTCTGCATGATGAACAAGCAGCTCCTACAACTTTTTCTGGTACAATGTGGTTTGATGTATTTAAATATTATTTTCCCGAAACACGTTTTACTTTTCGTATGTTTCGAGACCACTGACGCACTTTTCCTTTCCGACGTTTTTGATTTTCTAGGTAAGAATCATCTTCCGCCACGTGCTGTTCGCTTCCTAGGTGTTCTGCGTCCTCACTTGAAGAAACACTTTCTTCCAAACGTTCAGTACCGTTTGGATCATAATCACTATCGTTGTCAGTCGCGTATGGATCGGATTCAGTTGCATCCGATCCATGTTTACAATCACAACCTACTGGGCAAGAAACAGACATAAGTCACATGGCATGTTCTTACACCAAACGACAATATATAGGGAATAGTGAGCAATAATCAGACACTCAACATGTTTTACTCGGTAGAAAACTTTACGGTGGTAGGTGTTAAGGCCAAAATGAAGAAGAGCTGGACGAAAAATCTAAGAAAAGATTCGAGAGTTTAACCCATTTACCGTCCAAATGCTAATGAGAGGGATTCGCATTAAATTGCAAACCATGGAAACCCATGGCCCTTCAGCTGCTATGTAATACAATATAATTTTTCTTAAATCTTCACTGAATAGTTTCTTAAGTATAAACTTAAATAAACCAATTACAGTTTGTATTATTAAATTTGAAAAAAATTCCCAAAACTCTTGTTACGTACGTTACGACATGTTGTAATTTATGAGTGGCGCCGATAGGATACAATCGTTTAAATACGTTATCAATATGTTAGATAAATTTTGCGAAAGTGATTATGATGCAGAGAGCTTCTTCAGTGAACTAATTTTAAGTAAATTATTTATATTTGTTTTATTATAAATCATCTTATACAGTGTTTCCCGAAAGTAACGGATTTATTCAATAAAATGGTTGAGGAAAATGTTTCAGAAACATGCTCGGACACATCGATTTCTATTTATAAATCATCATTTGAAGGTGTAAGTTTCAACCCCCTACCCCTCAATCCCTAAGCACTAGTAACCTCAACTTTAGCAATTCAAATAGCAAAGTACTCCTTGTGATATCTCATTTAATAGACTGAGTACAATAAATAAAATTTTTGTCAAAATCGGTCGATAAATAACTGAGATATTCATCCTTGTATGGAATAATCTACTTCAGTGATTTGCAAGCATTTGTCAAAATAAAGATTCGTATTTCATTCGTACTTCACTCGTTAACCTAAAAATGGCGTTAACGTAAAATTCCACTTAAAGGTCAAGTTCACGATGCCATGCCGCCGTACCATAAAACTATGAAAAACTTTATGAGGGTGTTTATTTCGTTCATCTGCTCCTCTATTTTTTAACCAGAGGCGCGTCATCGTTTTCGGGCTAATTTTTGATTAATTATTAAACAAAAGTTGAAAGATTTTGTTAAAATTTTTCCCATACTCGCGGCCATCGGGTTATGTATGTTGTTTTAAATTCTGATTTTATGTAAAATTAGGAAAAAAACGTTAATTTCAGGTTTTAATCGACTCAGTTAAATCTAGGTAAGGTAAGCCATTCAACTTCAACTTCTAAGTTTGTTGTGTGCAGTTAATTTGTTTGTCATCAATGTTATTGGTGCAGTTTGTAAAGTAAGCCGCGATAAAGCGGTCCATTCGACTGGCATCGAGATTTGGTCGGCCTCTAAAGTGGGTAAATGAACTCGGCGGCTTTGGTTCACTCGTTAGTGCGGACATTGCCAAATTCCCCAAGCAAGACCGCCTTTCATTAATTTACAAAGAATGTCTGCAATTTTCGTGAGCATACGTCTCACAAGTTTGTTCGGAATTGCGTTGTTAATGTGTTAACGTTTCATTCCGTCATACACATATGTATATACAGTGAGACCTCTCTAAGACGGTTATTCCTCTCCAATGGATAACTTCCTGGGAATCGCTGATTCTTCCTAAAGGCTTGGTTTTCACGATGACCGTGTAAATAACTTGACAGTCGTTTCTGTGCAGACAGTTAACTCTTAATCGGATCTATCACACCCACTTTCGTGATAATACTTTCATGAGAGTACTATCATCATGAAAACCAGCCGTAACCAGGACATTCCTCTTTAATAAGACCTAAGATCCGGAACGAATTGTGTGTTCTTCTTCATTGTATTTTTGTAATTTTATTTAGGTATTCAATTAATTTCTTAAGTATTTTGTTTAATTCATGGAGTGGATCGTATTGATGTAATAATTGTTAAAAAGCGTGCGTTGAGTTTTAATTTTCTGTTTCTATTTTTACTCGTTTCCAAAGAAAGTAGCCTGCGCTACATGATTACCATTTTAGATTTTGGGCGTACAATAAGTATAGGTCCTGTTAGAAAGTTCCTTAAATGTCAGTTGTTGTCGTATGCAAGTAATTTTAATTTTCATTTCGTTTCGTAAGCACTGATTACGCCGTTTTCACTTTACGTGTCTGTTGAAGCCGATTTAAGCCGTTGAAAATGAGTTTTTAACACGGAAGCTAAAAGAGAAGATGGTGAATTGTAAATTTTATTTTCCCACATAAATTTAGGGACATTAAGATGTGGTTACGTTAAATTTTGACCTGGACGTTTTGCTCTTGTTTTAAAGCAGCTTTTTGTATGAGAAGCGTTTCTCATGGTGATTTATTTAACTCGAGTTACCGAACGAAAAGGTATCGAGTTGACAGGTATGTGCTGCGCACGCGATTGTTCACAGTTCGGCGACTCCAGCACACTTAAATATGCTATTCTTAGAAGAGTATGCCTGAAATCGTTTAAAATTATTATTTCCGCGCTAGTGCCTTCGGAATTTGAACAATTCTGAAGCCATGTAACCGTAGTTGCATGTACCGGGTGGGTGCAAGATACATTCAGGATTAAGGAAGCCTTGTGACCACTGACATTCTAAGAATGCACTAAATGCATATAATTCGTATTATTATTAAAACTGTATTTGAACTTGTCGAATGATAGGGGCACATGTATTTCGTACAATTGGATGTTTGAAGCTGAAAAAGAAAGTTTTCGGAATCATAAGCTTGGACCACCCTGTATGAGTAAGCTCCATGTTTGTCGTTCAAATGAATATCAATACAAATAAAACAATACTTCATACATAATAGTAAAGCCCAAAGGGATTATGCTAAGAGTACAGAAGACGATGTAGCATCTTTTAAAAGAAAAGAAATACAGAAAATTTTTTTCTTGCAAAGATTTTGCTAATTTTTACAAACTTGTTATACCACTATCGCTTTGGTGTTGTGCTAAGTAAATACAATTTATTTAATTTGTGGATTATGTACTGTATTACCAATACTCTATATACAACATTAAAGGATTAACTTTTTTCCTAGTGCCGACGTCTCCGACTCTTATCAAAATCCCATTGTTTTGCCACGCACTTACAAGTGATCTTATCTAATTCAATAAACAATTAACATGTAATATATTGATAAAAGATATTTGTAGCTATCGCCTACTATTTTTAACGCCGAAAAACATCTTAAAACCACTAGTTCACTTTCACATTTTTCAAATTTTATACAAAAATCGGCCGTGCAGTTCACCGTTAGCAACAATTTAGAGTTTTTATGTGGCATTCGATGTTTGTACTTTTTAATTTTTTACAATTAAATACAGATATTAAAATTTGCCAAAAATATCTCCGTATCATACACAGGTGTCCCCCAGATAACCTAATAATGACCTTAAAAATGCTTTAAAGTAAGTTAAAAGTATTAATTAATTAAGATTTGAAAGTAAATTTTATCCAGGGGCAATAAAAACATGCAGTCGCTGATTTTAAACAATGTTTGTATACATTCTTGCAAATTTTGTAATCTTGAAACGCATAACAATTCCAGTGTCAATAAACCGAGACCTCAAGAGTATCATGTAACGCAAGCAACAAAGCGGAAGCAGAAATAAAAAGAGATGCAGAGTTGAATAGCGAGTAATATATTCACACAGGTGTATTTGCAATAAGACGAAATATTCATCACGAATAAAGACGAGCAATAAGAAGCCTTTAAAATTAATATCGAAAACACACATCCAGGTGTTTACTTAAGCAAGCTGCCGGACAATTGTCGTTTTTTCTTGTGAAAGCAGTCCAAAAACAAGTAGCTTTCAAATATTTCGTTGCTATATCGAATTCTTTATTTAATTTGTTAATGGTTACGTGATTTATATGTCATTAAAATGTTGACCTATAATTCCCCTGAAACTCGTTTTCGTAAGAAACAATAAAAAAATTGTCTGTTTCGTTTGGGTTACGTCAGGTTAAATGGAATTACAAAATTTAAAAAAGACCCACCGAATTTTTACGACCTGTCGTACCTGTATCTATTTGTGTGTTGTATAATTTTTAAGGTTTCCAGTTTTTCAGGCCAGGCTTAGTATGTAAGCGCTTACGTTTCCACCTCGATAATCAAAATTCATTAAGTCTACTGCGAGGTGTCTCTTCTTGAAAGTTGTTGGGTTTTTAATTTTTAAATACTTTCCGAAAGTCTAGCAACTAGAAGGAAAACTATTTAAAAAAAATGACCTGACCTGATTATGTCTATATTCAATAAAGATTTATAATTATGATTTCACAAAAAATGTCGAAGTTAATTGATTGAAACATACAATGAAATATTTTAAATTTTGCAAATGGAAAGACCAGTTTCTCACATTATCGTGTTTTTCCTTGTTACGTCCTGAAGAGATGCTATAACGCCTTTCTTATAATGAAATTCTCAGTAAACCTGGTTTCTTCGACCAGTGCGTATATTCCAATCGAGGAGATACTGATAAATAACCTTGAGAATTCCAAAGAAGAAAAAAAAAATGTTACCGCAAAACATACTTAATATTTCTCAAGCTTCCCTGTACAGAGTTTGACTCAAACAATTCAACTGCGAGTAAAATCTCCAGTCATGTAATTCAACAACGAAATGAAGTAAATTTATTTCTCACGTTCACCGTTAAACATTTAATGCTAAACATTTACCTAACGTTTTATCCATTCCGTCCGCAATGAAACTTGTTAACTTTGAATGCTTCTTTCAATTTCGAAAGCAACGAGGACGTCCGTTGAAGCCTAATTGGGGGGTAGGAGGAGGATTTGCAATTTTACAATTCTAACCGTAAAGGCTTTTTAGACCATCGTATCTTCTTATAAATGATTTGAAACCAACAATTCAAATATAACGTGTTCTGTTTCCAAATAATATCTATTGTACAAATATATAACTTCAAATATTATATTATTATAGAAATTGAATCAATTCTGTTCAAGGAGTCTTCAAGGAGCATGTCTTGTGTTGTATCAGGCGTTCAAAATTGAAAAGTTCATCAAGTAGCTTTTCAATTCTTCATAACATTGTGAAGCAAGTTTTGAATTAGATCAACGTGAAATGTCATTTTAGGTTCAGTACGTTCGTTTTCTGTGCTAATATGCACTGCACTGGTTTCAACTTCGTACACTAATACGAGATGAAGATATTCTGAGTGCACACTAATGTACCAAACGAAAGTGCTAATAACGTCACGCTGGGTTATAAGCAAAACACTACAACTGTCGTCCATTAAACATCTTCTTGACATTCCTTATTTTTATTATGTCGCTTACTAAATTCTTTTACACGGCACACCTTTGGCTTCCATCTGATGGGGCATGCCTTTATATTTCGTTCAGTTCTTCTGGAATGCATCTGGAAAGTGCCCAGATGTTTTGGAAGATACCCAAGACGCGGACCAGTGTCATATAAATGGTGACGTCGCTTCGCCTAGCTACTCTGTTACAATATAAATGTCGACAATTGACAACTTCTTCGAGATGTCAAACGTGATGGACGGAGGTTAAGTGATAAAAGAAAATTGATTCCTTGTCCGACGCTTCTGAGTTGATCAATTTATAAGGGTTCATCAGAGCCAACTATTTACACCACTTTAATTACGAAACCTTACAAGAATTGTACGCACAATAAACATTCGAAATCAACTTGATGAACGTTTCAATTGAGCACAGATTAGTTAGCTTTCATCTTAATTCTATTGAACTATTAAAGTGCTGGTTCGAGTTAAAGTTTCAAATCACCCAAATTCAAGGTGAACAAATTGACTAGCTTCTGTTTAAGAAGACTTAGAAGACTCGAAAGGTTGATTTCTTTTGAAGAAATAAGAATGATTGAGATAGATTTCAATTTTATTGAACTATTAAAATACAAACAGATTCAAGTCGAGTTGGATTGAGTTGAGTTAGAAATTATCCAAATTTAAGAAGAACAAATCAAGTAACTCCCTCTCCTATTTAAGAAGACTTGGAACAGGTTAACTTTTTTTCGCTAAAATACGGATTAATTAAGATGGACCACTCAATCCTATTGAACCATTAAAGGCCAAATGGAAATTCAACTCGTGTTGGATTGAATTGGGTTAGAAATTATCCAAATTTAAGAAGAACGAACGAACTCCTGTTTAAGAATAAGAAGACTTGGAACAGGTTAATTTTTTTTGGATAAAATACGGATTAACTAAGATGGACCACTGAATCCTATTGAACTATTAAAGACCAAATTGAAATTCAACTCGTGTTGGATTGAATTGGGTTAGAAATTATCCATTTAAGAAGAACGAACGAACTCCTGTTTAAGAATAAGAAGACTTGGAACAGGTTAATTTTTTTTGGATAAAATACGGATTAACTAAGATGGACCACTGAATCCTATTGAACTATTAAAGACCAAATGGAAATTCAACTCGTGTTGGATTGAATTGGGTTTAGAAATGATCCAAATTTAAGAAGAACGAATCGAGTAACTCCCTCTCCTGTTTAAGAATAAGAAGACTTGGAATAGGTTAATTTTTTTTGGATAAAATACGGATTAACTAAGATGGACTATTGAACTATTAAAGACCAAATTGAAATTCAACTCGTGTTGGATTGAATTGGGTTAGAAATGATCCAAATTTAAGAAGTATGAATTGAGTAACTCGCTTCTCTGTTTCATCTAAATTATTCTTTTTTTTTTTTTTTCGTTTATGAACAATTTATATTAAACACGTACGATATTATTTTATAGCATCAAAATATGTATGCGTAAAGTTTGATGAAACGAAAACATTAGATAAAAAAGCACTCAACGCATGTGACATATTTTTCTGAAGTTCCTTATCTGTTCCAGTGCACATATATTTGTTTAAGTATGTTAATAATATCGATACTGATAATATTGTTGATGAATTTCATATCGGCGAGATACACTTGGCTTAATGGCTATAAAGTTATATAATATATATTTTTTTTATATTTTAACTTTTCATTCATAAGAGTTCGGGCCTATTTTTTGTATATTTTGTACATTTTCATTACAAATACAGCTGTTTTATGTTAATACAAACATGTAGAGGACATAGAACTACTGCATTGTAAAATAATGTATAATAATAACGAGTTATTGTTTACATTCTTCACAGAAAATTATGTAATTGCATGTTTTTAGAGTGTCATTGTTGGAAGTCAAATTTTTATTTGTTTCGTCGTTTTTAAGTTGAAAAAAGATTTGCTATTTCGGGATTTACACAGAAGCATTGACTTGTCAAGGTTGAAGCTTGTGGCTTTGTCATTCTAGGAAACTGTGGTTGTTTACTATTTGATATACCATTTAATTATTACTTGCACATATTTATTTTTATGAAAAATGTTTGGAAATTTAATAGGTACACTTACTTAGATAAATATGTCAGCACAGCTTTATTTTTACGTAAGGATGTACTGCAAATATTAAAAAAAAGGTCAACGTGAAAACTGAAGCAAATAACAAAGTCGAATTCCACTTGACACAGTAGAATTTAAGTGTTTCGTTCGTGGTAATTATGCGCGGTATTTGAACGTAATGCAAAATTTATTATTTGCTGACTTGCAAGTTAAATACAGCTTGCTTCTTTTGTTTTAATTTTCGGAAGCATTAAATTATCGTTTCTTGTTATTTTAAAAGCATATCATGTATTTATTTAATTGTTTTAAAGATTGTTTAAAAACAAGTTTTAATAAAATGTTTGTTTACTACATCAACCACAATTCAAAAGAAACACAGATTCTGATTAGACTACATTAAATATACAAAAAAAATAATATGAATTAGTTGAATTGTGTATATACATTTATTATATTAATTTTTTTCAAATGAGCTAAAAATATGACTGCAAATGAAAGAAATCCATTAAATTGGAAGTAACAAACACTCTCTTATAAACTAAAGATAAAAAATATTGACCTCCAGTCAGTGGTATAAATATCTTTTGAACAACATTAAATGTTGATAAAATTCATCAAAATTATTTAGATTAAGTGGTCCCTGAAAACTTATTTCCTAAAAAGAGTCCCTTTTTAATCTCTCTATGTCCAAATGAATTTTGTATTTGCAAAATTTGATTTTTAAAAACTCTTGCTGCTAATACATGTATGGTAATATATACCCGTGGCCAAAAGTATTAGGCACCCTTCATTTTCTAATTTATCTCCGAAAATATTACTCAGAAATCTTTAGAATTTTATTATCATATAGTCGGTAACAATAAACGATCATTTAAATAATGCACAGTACTTTACAGCGGTTGTAAAACAAGTGGCAGATGATAGTTCACAATTGTGGTTCCGTGAATAGATAGTCAGTCTTGTATAAGCGCTTGTAGTAAGAAGATCTTTCCAGTATAACGTTTATTTCATTATAATTTTGAATATTGTCATTTTTGCTGTACAAAATGCCTAAAAAGAACGTACTTAGTGAGCATTTACGTTTACGAATTAAGTTCTTGCACGAACAAGGCAACTCACAGACAGAAATAGCCAAAAGTATTAAACGTTTGCGTTGTATGGTGCAATCTGCCTTGAAACGTTACGCGGATACTGGATCACATGCGATCCGAACAAGAACAGGTAGAAAACGGATAACTTCGTACCGTGAGGATCGGAGAGTCACTTAAAAATCGAAAGAAAACTTCCTCCGAACTCGCTGCCAGTTTATCCGAGAAAATCGGGAGACCGATCAGTGCCAGAACGACCAGAAGAAGGCTTAATGAAGCTGGCTTGAAAGGCTGTAAAGCAAGGAAGAAACCTTGGCTTTCAAAAAAAATAAAATAAAAAGTCTCGTTTGGAATGGACTATAAAGTACCAACACTTTACAGAGAAGGATTGGGCAAATGTTGTGTGGTCCGATGAATCAAATTTCGAGAAAATATTTGCTTTGTATAACTTGTAATTTTGAGTTCGTTTGCATCTTCTACACTTCACCAGTAAAAAGTTATATGGTGTGTTTAAAATCTACGTTTTTTAAAGTAATTGTAAGGTATTTGGAACTCCTGGTGTAGCTTACGTGAGGCGGAGAATCGCTTAAGAATACCTTTCGGAATGCGAATACCAATAGTGAAACACGGGGGAGGCAGTGTAATCATCTGGGATTGTATGACAGCCGACAGTGTAGGCGAAATGTTTGTTTGTGAAGGTCGAATGAACTCCCACACTTACATAAACGTATTGGAAATGACATTGCGGCAATAATTTTCCAAGATGTTTGGTGATACAAATATGGCAGAAATGCTGTATTAACAAGATAATACATCCTGCCACAAATCTGCAGTTACTGTGAAGTGATTTCAAGAAAACAATATTAACCTCCTGGATTGGCCTGCACAACCCCAGACCTAAATCCCATAGAAGATTTGTGGGGGATTCTAAAGCGTAACATTAGAATGCATCCAATTACATCTAAAGCAATTTTAAAAAACGTGTTATTGAAAGAATGGATTAATATTATCGCAGAGGAATGTCATAAATTTATAAGTACTCTGCCGAAAAGAATAATTGCAGTGATTAAGGCTTGAGGTGGCCCAACAAAATACTAATTACTTTAATAAATTGTTATTATTTGGTACCTAGGAATTTTTATTTTACCCCACTCGAATAGATTTTCATGATATAGGAGTTAATGTAAGGTGTCTAATACTTTTGGCCAAGACTGTATATACATATAATTAAAAAAAAAAAAAACGTACGAAGGTGTTACTTTTGACACGGCCTTATCTTATTTCTAAACACTTTAATGGCTTCACTTAAATAGTGCCTTTTCATGATTATAAGTGGTATATAACTACTTGTTAATCAGATACTCAATGTACAAAAAAAAATTGTAAGTAGCCATTCAAACCTTTTAATCGCGTGATCAAAATAATTATGATGCGTCTTCCTGTGAAACAATTTTATTAACTTAGAATCCACTATGGCATATCTGAAATCTTTTAAGTCGCTATCAAAATTGAATATGTTGTGTTTGATTACCGATTTTTTGACCAATGACAGCAACAATTGAAAAGTTACAATTTAAACTCTCACTAGTATTATCCTAACTCGTCTTCCATGAAACTGTAGAGCTACTACACAAATTTTTTCAAGTTAAATTTGGCAATGTTGTGTTTAAAAATGACTTTCTGATCTAACCAGTCAAGTTAATCCATCTGTAAATGCGTTGCCAGCTAAAAGCGATAATTTCATCTGTGCGAAATAATTTCGGTAATAATTGCTAATTACCTACATTAGGGCGTTGACTCCGCTTGAATCACAAAAATAATCGAATTTGGCCGATCAAGTACGGTTTAAGAGAGTAAGTTTTTGTTTTCTTTATGTGATTGGGTTTAAGTTAAAATGACGCAATTAGAGAAATCAAAACCAAATCAAAATTAAAAAAAAAAGGCTCTAAAAACTGTATTTTTTTTTAATTTCCATAGCTTTCAATAATCGATTGTTTAAATAAGCAAACTGCTAAATAATTAATTAATACAAATATCATTTTATCAATGTTGCCAATTTAGTGATTTTTTCACTAATTTTGGTGACTTTCAGTGGACATTTCAGACAACTAGAGTGTGAGTTCAGACATGTCGAGAATTTCGTGATTTCATGACCGGTTTAGTAACAAATCTAGTGATTTCATTTGAAAATAATAATATTCATAATTATTATAATAAATAATGATTTCAGTTGATTCTGATTTTGCGGTGACATCTGTCATAAAATCATGAAAAAACAATGTTTTTGACAATTTGTGGAAAACGAAGAATGACGTTCAGATTCCTGGCCTTCTTTGGATCCAAAAAAGAAACAAATCATCGAAGCTTCTCTTTTTTTACCACAGCCAACGGTCCATTTTGTTTCTTCATTTATTTTTGTTTCTTTGCAAGGAAGAAAACGCGGTGACTCGAAAATCCGATTGGAATTCAAACGTCTTTTGTCATCGCGCTTAATTTTTTGTCTGACTCAAAAAAGAACGAAAAGTTTTTTTTTTGTACATCCAAATCGCCGACCAAAATTTTTGTTCCTTGCATGTCGATTGTCTTTTGGTGAAGTCATTACGTTTAAATATCTCAAAGTGATATGGTGAAATTTTATAATAATAGAGGAGTTTGCTAAGCACTGTTGAGGAGCTTTATAAAGAATATTATTACTAATTGCTATAGCAAGATCCACACCTTGAAGAAAAGACCCAGTGAGGATTTAGAAAAGGAAAAAGTATCCAGGATTTACGCTGCTACAGTTTAAAAATTACACTTAAATAAATGATAAAGAAATTACAGAAGCAACACAGACAGGACCCAAGAAAACATGAAAACAAAGTGATAATAACGTAAAACAAAACGCCAAAATAGAAGCTGAAGATGCTGACTGGTGAGGTCAACACATTTAAATATCTTTAAGTTCCAATTAACAAGGAAGCTGGGAAACAGAAGTCAAGGCAAAGATAAAGACGTCAGTCAAACTGTATCGTTCTCTCAATAAAACCTTCCTCAACAAGAAAATCATATCCAAAGAAGCAAATGTGTTGATGCATTTAAAACCCTATTCAGGCCCGTATTACCTTTTGAGAGTGAGAGCTATGTATCAATTGATAGATTAAGAAGTAATGTTGAAGCAATGGAAGTGAGAGAGGATGATGAATGGTATAACACGAAGTGACCAAGTAAGAAAATAATTTTAAAAGGCAACCTGTACATCAGATAAGCTGGTTTGGAGATCATAGAAGAATGAAAGATAAAAGAATGGTAAAATATATTTGGTAAACTCGAATCAAAACAAAACAGGAAGAAGGCGACCACCACTCATATGAGGCAAGTCCTTCAGCAACATTCTGGGAAAGAAGGGGCAAACATGAGAAAGCGCAAAGTCTACAGGAAAAAATAAGAAGCAGTAGCTAAAATTTGTATACGAACACAAATGGCAATCAGATACTCTTAGACCTATGGGTAGACAGGATTACGACTACACAGCGTGATTGAGATTTATTCCGAATAATAGAATTGTCATCAAAATTAACAAACTTTATCAAGCATACTTAAAGTTAAAAATATTCAATAATAAATGAGATAATAAAAATGTTAATCAAGAAGTAGTTTGTAATGATACTATTTCTATCTTGTTAACACCTTTAGTGACAGTTTACAATTTATCACAGATGATGCTTCTAGTTTTATAAAGGAATTAACATTGGCATGTGGCAAATAACTTAAAGTGATGTAATTATAACTCATCGTCATCCCTTTCCACGACGCAAATTGAACTTGTTCTGGCACCTATGTTGTATACATACATAGATGAGGGATATTAACAAATTTCTAACGTTCAAGTTGTTGATAATATGTTACCTTGACATCTCTATTTCTAGCCTTAATGATGATACATAGTAACAGTTTGAAGAAGAAATTCGAAATTTGATTGGAATTCTAAACGTTTTTTGCCTTTATTGTCTAACTCAAAAGTAAAAGAGAAAGATTTTTTATGTCCACTAAAATTTTGCTTCTTCCACGTCGATCGCCTTTTGAAGAAAGTCGAAATTCAGACATCTTTTGTCATTCGAACGTCTTTTATTATCGTACTAAATTTATTTTCTAAGGCAAAAGTAAAAACGAAAGTTTTTTTTAATATGCAAATCGTCGACCAAAACTTTCGTTTCTTGCAATTGTTAAATGTCGATGGTATTCTGTTTTGTTATTTTTTATGAAGAAGAAAGTCGAAATTCGACCGAGATTCGAACGTCTTTTGTCATCGCTCTTAATTTATTTTCTAACGCAAAAGTAAAAGCGAAAGGTTTTTTTTTATATGCTAATACGTCGACCAAAATTTTTGCTTTTTCCATGTCGATTGTCTTTTGTTTTGTTATATTTTTATGAAGAAGAAAGTCGAAATTTGATTGAAATTCAGACATCTTTTGTCATTCGAACGCCTTTTATTATCGTACTAAATTTATTTTCTAACGCAAAAGTAAAAACGAAAGTTTTTTTTTTTATATGCAAATCGTCGACCAAAACTTTCGTTTCTTACGTTTGTTAAATGTCGATGGTATTCTGTTTTGTTATTTTTTATGAAGAAGAAAGTCGAAATTCGACTGAGATTCGAACGTCTTTTTTGTCATCGCTCTTAATTTATTTTCTAACGCAAAAGTAAAAGCGAAAGGTTTTTTTTATATGCAAAAACGTCGACCAAAATTTTTGTTTCTTCCATTCGATTGTCTTTTGTTTTATTTTTTTTATGAAGAAGAAAGTCGAAATTCGATTAGAATTAGAACGTCTTTTGTCATCGCTCTTAGTTTATTGTCTCAAAAGTAAAAAAGAAAGATTTTTATGTCCACTAAAATTTTGCTTCTTCCACGTCGATCGCCTTTTGTTTTGTTCTATTTTTATGAAGAAGAAAGTCGAAATTCGATCGAAATTCAGACATCTTTTGTCATTCGAACGTCTTTTATTTTCGTACTAAATTTATTTTCTAACGCAAAACTAAAAACGAAAGTTTTTTTTTAATATGCAAATCGTGGATCAAAACTTTCGTTTCTTGCGTTTGTTAAATGTCGATGGTATTCTGTTTTGTTATTTTTTATGAAGAAGAAAGTCGAAATTCGACTGAGATTCGAACGTCTTTTTTGTCTTCGCTCTTAATTTATTTTCTAACGCAAAAGTAAAAGCGAAAAGTTTTTTTTATATGCAAATACGTCGTTGATTCTTCCATGTCGATTGTCTTTTGTTTTATTTTTTTGTATGAAGAAGAAAGTCGAAATTCGATTAGAATTAGGACGTCTTTTGTCATCGCTCCTAATTTATTGTCTGACTCAAAAAAAACGAAAGGTTTTTTGTACATCCAAATCGTCGACCAAATTTTTTTATTTCTTGCATGTCGATCGTCTTTTGTTTCGTTATTTTTTTATGAAGAACAAAGTCGAAATTCGATTGGAATTCGATCGTCTTTTGGGCATCGCGCTAAATTTATTTCCTGATTTCCTGACGCAAAAGTAAAAACGAAGTTTTTTTTAATCCAAATCGTCGACCATTTTTTTTGTTTCTTGCATTTGTTAAACAATTGATCGTTTTTGTTTATGTTTTTTAACAAAAACCATCAACTCTTTTGCAATTTTATGTTTAGCCCAGTGTTGCCAATTCTACTATGCTTAAGTAGAATACCTACTCACTATTTTCTAGTGAAACTTTTGGTGAACTATTTTCTACTTCAAGTAACTTCTTAGTGATTATTTAAGCTAAATTTGAGACTTTTTGCGAACGCCTCTTGGCAACGCTGCAGTTTATAATTTGGACGTTATGACTTGAAATAATTTGTCAGGTAAAGGTGCGTGCACACCGATGAAATTAAAACATTTTTCTACTGAACATTCTTGATGAACTTTGTTAGACAATATTTTCCGAAGCTTTAAATATCAGAATATCGTAATGCATCAACGTCGCGAACAAGTGTGGACAATACACCGTAATATCAGACCGTAACAGATATGGCGATACACATAAAAGAAATGTTACGGTTGGTTTCGTTGCATGTCTGCTTAGATTGACCTTTTACACTAGTTGCATTTCAACAGTTGTAAACGATGTAGAGGACGAAAGAAAAAGTATTTTATCATTTACATTAGGAAAACGTAGTAATGTGTGGTTGCAAGCATCCTCGGAACAAATAGGCGATGCTTAGGAAATAGTTATCAAGAATCTGATAACCATGGTAAATGAATGTTGCAGAAAAATGACTTTATTTGCTGACCTTACACAAGAACAATGATAAAAAGTCAAGTAAGTAGATCACATCGTAAATATGAAGGTGCATTTGTGTTACAAATGTGTACAGTTTTAATCCAAATACTAACCGATGGATTGCTCCAATGTTGCGTAAAAAAAACACGAAATAGTGTTCGCGACTAGTCAAAAATTTTCTTCGTACCATTGAGGAGGGTGTCTTTCACACTGGGCATGCAAAGTTGATACGTTACGATATTATTAAAATTATAAAAGGCTTTTAGAAACCGTCAATGGATATTGTTGCACCTAATGCAACCTTTTAAAGGGAAACTAATTCAAATGTATATTCCAAAGGAGTTGGAACAATTATTTTACTTTATTAGAATGTAAAGTACGTCTAGAAAGTATCCGGAAAAAAGTAAACAACACAGCGACTTTCAGTTTTTGAATTTGTGAACGAAGCAAGTACAGTAGAGGAAAGCAATTCTACAGTCGTTCCATTTGGGTATGCGTCTCAATCATAAAAACCTTATGTTGAGAAGACACGCGATTCATATCATCGGTCTCTTTCTGTATCATACAATTTCTATGCCGGGCAGGCTTGCGTACCGCCTTAAGCTGTGTCCCTCGTTTTATCTCTATTTAATACACGTAGGTAGTATGTATTGCATACCACAGTGCCTCAGTGGAATGCCGCCTTAATAATTGATATTTTCTTTTAGTGGTTTTTAAAAAGAAAAGCAAAGAGAGGATTATTTAAAAATGAATCAGAGCTCACAAATATTTTTAATAAATATAATTTTCTTCCTAAAAGCATTCTCTAGAGAAAAATAATTAGGAAATCATTTTAATAAACTAATATCTGAAAATAAATTTCCGAAGCTTATACTTGCACCTATAAATCAAAACTGAACATTCTGGCGATACCAACTGGTTCCTAGTTTCCTATTCATACTTCCATCCACGCTACGTTACACATTTACACGATTTTGATACGTCGACATGCGCACTGAAAAGAGAATGTACAATTCCGATGAGGCCATGAGCCACGTGGTAACTAAAGCCGGTTATCTGCTAGTATCCTGTTGTGTGCGGTGGAATATTGTTGCTAATTTTTCACCAGGAAATAAATTCTAGTATTTAAAACGTGTGCAAGTGTATTGCAGTTTATGTATTACGTGTTGGTGCATTATTTAAGGGGGATTTCTGGAAAGAAAAATTAACACCTGCTCAACGAACCATAATGGTGAGAGACCTCATGTTTTTTTCTTCCACTTACAGAATTTTCATCGCATATGTTTCAATTAATTTCAAGTTCCTGTTACTGAAACCTTACTAAATCGGTTTTACACGTAAATCTCAGTGCTTTCCCAATTCATTTAATGACTTATTTGACCAAATTTATAGAAAATTCCACCGAGTAAAAGTACCTCGGTACCTTTTCTTGTTTATGAGAATTGACGTAATCAGTTTTTAGATAGTACAGAAATATTTGTATTACGAGTACATGATTGTTCTCGTGGAAACACGTCGATTTTTTTTAGCGTAAATTGAAAACATATTATTTACAACTTTTTTGTTTAGTCTTCGTGATATTTATTTCGATTTATTTTTCCTTTCCTGGATTAATTCTTGTGAATCGGTATTTTGCTTCACTTCACGCTGTGGTGATGGATGTGTCGAATTGTATTCCACGATTTTTAAAATTAAAAATACGGAATACTTGTACTTCATGAAGCTATTTTTACAAAACATGTTTTTTGTACTTTCTAAAAGTAAATGTAAATCAGTCGTGCTTAAAAAGTTCCTACTTTAACACAGGACTTGGCCTAGTAAAGAACGAGGCCCGGGTACAGTAAGAATTGTGGGCCCACACTGTTTTATTATGCAGAACGCGGGCCCTAGCTCCCTCTCTGCACTCTTGCCCTGTGGCCGGCCCTGCCTTAACAGAGGCATTTTATTTATTTTGCCAGTAAATGAGAATTTTAGTTTTTTTATAGACTGCATGTCAATGAATTTTATTTGACACCTACTCAGCACACAAATTTGTGTTGAAATTGAAAATGGTATACATTTTATTTTAAAAGTGATATTAGTTGGTCATAAAAAAAATCAAAAATTGCTGAAAAAAATTAATATATAGTTGTAATATACAGGGTCATCTATCTTGAGATACTTTTTTGTACAGGGTGAATGTGATAGTTATGCAAAGGTTAAAAGTTTTCGAGAAAATCTCAGTTGAAAATTTTTCCGAAATTCTTTTGAGACCCACTAGCCTTGCCACCATACAACGTAAAATTTTTTTTTTTTTTTGGGGAGATTTTTTTTCTTTTGACGTTGTATGATAGTAAGGCCAGTGGTTTTCAAACGTTTCGGAAACAGCGATTTTCTCGAAAACTATTGGCTTTTTATTAAGGACGTATGAGTTCAATCGTTACCATATATAGTGATATATCGGATGTTCTTTTAAATTTGGCGTCGAAGTTGGCCGTGACGAGGTGCTTACTGTGAACATACCACAATTTTGATTATTTGTTGTAAATCTTATTTTATTATTATATTTTTTTCGTTTGTTCGAAACCTCGAAAGCAAGATTAGGAATGGCAAGCCCAGATAGTTCAAATGTCAAATTGATAACTATCATGATGATGATGGTTCACAATTGAATTTTCATGGTCAACTTCGGCGGCAGATTAAAAAAAAAAAAACACTACTACAGGTTTCAAACTTTGCACAACTATCAGTCACCCTATATAGAACGGTGGTATAGGTAAACTGCAATCGATTTAGAAGAAAAAAATATAATAAGGAAAGATTTTTTTAAATGTAGCTTTTGGACAACACTGAAAATGTATACGTAATCATCTTTTTTCCAATTAATGCACATGAGATCACAAATCAGTCACTCTATATGGAAGTTAGATGACTCCCATCTCTCTTACATAAAAAAAAAAACTTTTTGTAAATCGATTATAATTTACCTATACAGTCGTACTAAACAAAAATACACTTCAAAATAGATAACATCCTGTATACTGTGTAGGTAGACGAGCTGTTAATCGTGCGCACTGCGTGAATGGAAAAGTAAGAAAGTATGTGGGATATACGTTGTTTAATTTAAATTGTATACTGGATGTTTTAAATATTCTCTATTTTGTTTTTTAATTATGTACTAGAAACTCCTAGATGACAAAATACAGGGTGATTCAGAAATGTCTCTCGATATATTCAGAATGAATTGAACTTCAAGAAATAAGGTCACCTTTTTTCCAAAAGTCAATAAGTCTGAATCATCATATATATCACACTAATATTTGAAAATCAGATATAAGACATTTAATTGAACATTGATTAAAGACTGAAAAGTCACCCCTTAAGACTTTGAAAAGCAGGGAATATACAGGGTGTTATAACACAACTGTCATTTATTAATGATGTACATTCCTTAGCATGAAGTGAATTCATTCTGCAAATCTCAGAAATCTAGCTAAAAATTGAAAAACTGACCTGCGTAACATCAAAAAGTTTCACTGTTTTAAAACCTCTGATTCATTTTACAGTGTTCATGCAATTCGGACCGTTCATAAAACAATAAAATTTGAGCGCATTAACGCAAGTAATCGGCTGGATAGATGCAATAAAGGCCAAGGTCGGCAAAGTGTAACCGTTGAAAAAGTACGAAATGAATGGATTTTATTGTTATTATTTCTTATAAATGATAAAAACGCATTTAGGTATCAGCTGTTTTACGTACAGCTGCGGAATCATAAAGCGGGACATTATAATGTCAGTTTAAATGTTACTTCTCAATTCTGGTCACTATATGGTAACTTAGAAATCTTTGTGGTTCATAATATAATTAAATAATATAAAATCTTATCGTATAAATAAGAGAAAAATTAAACACTATCGAAATAATACAAAATTTTGCTATAAGACTTGTCCCGCTTTATGATTCCGCAGCTGTACCTTCGAGTATTACAAAAGAAATTCGAAATGTTGCCCACCGTTTATGAAACATAATTCTGCTCGATGTAGCCAGTTTTCAGTTATTTTCGGGGAAAATTATTCCGTAATTTCGTAGCACAGTCATGAATTTTATTTACATAAATGACAAAAAATAAAAATTTATTTCGCAAAAACAAAATAAAAATTCTTCAGATAAAACTTACACACTGCACGGTACCGAGAATGCGAAACAATGCGACCGACACTTACATATTCAAATTAGCTGCGTGTTTAGGTACTCCAATCAGACGTACCTTAACATTGTATCAACATTTATGAGTTGCTGACGGGATTTGTAATAACCGATTCACAGAGCAGTGCATTCTATTTGATACCAGAACAATTTTTGGATGAACAAATATTCATCATTTACGCCGTTATTGTAAATAGTGCACCCTTGATTTCTCTTGTTTTCATGAGTACCATTTGTGGTTTCAATAAATAACAGTAGTCCTGTAACACGCTGTATAACAAATACCACAGTAAATGTGCAGTTAGGTGTCATACCGAAGTTTAAAATATTAATTTCCTAAAGTATCCAGAAGGTATTCCCAAGAAACAATATTTTCCGCTCCACTTTTGAAGAAAAAATTATAAAAAAGTTACCTTATTTTTTTGATGTCCTATTCAACCTGAAGATATCGGGAGACCATTCTGAATCATCGTGTATATTTACGTTTACCATTCTATACAAAAAGTTTTCTCATCTAGTGTGTTACTTTCATTTTTTCCCATGCACGTGAACATCATTACTTAATCCGTACCCTAAACAGACAAGTCAACCAACATAAAAATATTTTTGATATGATTTCAATAGTGTTCACATTGGAAGAAAAATCTTTTATGATTAAATCCTACTTTCGAAACGCACAAAAAATCAATGGCGAATGGACCTATTCTATTCCTGATTGTATTGCAGAATTTCAGGAAAAATTTCCAGAAACTGTATTTCTGTATCACAAGTTTGTTAATCAACATCAATACTCTGCAGGAATATTCAGAGAAACTGGCAGTGTGGCTAGAAAACAGGTATCAGGTAGGCCTAAAGTAAGAACTGATGAGGTAGTTGGAAATGTGAGACAAATTATGACTGATGCTCCTCGCACTCGTTGATCTTTCTGTCGAGACCTGCAGAACTATTTTAACAAAGGACTTGCAAATGTTCTCTTATCGTTTGACTGCCGTCCATGAATTGCTTCCAGTAGATTTTGAATCTAGGCGAAGATATTGTCATTGATTTTTAAACAACATTGACAATGACGATTTGTTGGACAAAACTTTCTTTTCCGATGAGGCCTGGTTCCATTTAACAGGATACATTGAGAATCTAGAGTACAGAAAACCCTCATATTTTCATTGAAGCCCCACACCATCCACAAAAAATTGATGTTTGGATAGGTTTAAGTCGGAGAAGATTGATAGGTCCAATATTTTTTAATGGCACACTAACTGCACTTAGATATCGGGAAGAGATTTTGCATCCATTTATTAATCAATTGCGTGCTAACGAGTTGCAATTTGGATATTTCCAGCAGGATGGTGCAACGGCCCTTGCTGCTGGAGGTACTTTAAATTTCCTTCAAGAGTTTTTTGGAGATCGGATAAATAGCAGAAATATTGGAAACATATGGCCTCCGCGATCTTGCGATCTAACTCCTTTGGATTTCTTTGGCCCTACTTGAAAAATCCCATTTTTAAAACGCCCGTTAATGATTTACACATTTACAGGAACTTACCCAAAGAATCATCGAAAAGTGTGATGAAATAAACAATTCTCCCCACATTTTGGAAAATGTTATTAATGGATGTGCACATGACATTGAGTAAGTCACATTCTAAATGTAATTAAAATATTGTCGCCTTCAAAGAAATTATTGAAATAGCTACGTACACTGAGCGTTAAAAATTTTTTGCAGTGCGATGCGCTGCGATCCGTCCCCACGTAGTTTGCGCTGACCTTAAATGTGTTTACTTTGCCAGGCAAAACACAAACGAATTCTTGAATTTTTGTGATTCTTTTCAGTGTTGTTTCCAGGAAGACAATTTAGTAGTTTTCCATCGCAACTTGTCTCTTATCTCTCTGATAACAGTTAACCTAAAGGTCTAGGTAGTAGAAAAGAACCAAGAAATTCTTCGATTTTCTATATCAAATTATTGACATAAAAGAAAAGATGATTATTTTCTGCTTTTAAGTCAAACAAATAAAAGAAAAGTAAGACAAAATATAATGTATAATACGAACCTATTACTATACATAATACTGAATTATTAATAAACTATTTGCTGAACAGAAATCTAGTCTAGCATATATAATTTGCTCTAACTTCGCAAGTTTCCAACTTCTATCTAAATTGCTTCGTTGAAAACTTAATTAACAATTCCCAGGAATGTGTGTTTTCATAATTGTTTACGTCTTAATAACTATGAAAATGTATATTTAAATTTATGGGATTACTATAGCTTTGATTCCAAATCCATGAAAATTATGCTTCTTTTTTCCTGGAACTTAAAAAGGTACAGTCAGGTAAATTGTTTAGCATTTGATATTTTGTTGCAAGTGAACGAAAGTGATTCACTTATGTTAAACAAACAGCGAAACGTCAAAGTTCTTACTTTTTGCTCGTTTTGAAAAGAGTTTTCATAATTAGTTGTGATATCCTTATCAAATAGGAGTATGAACTTATTCGTAATTAAAATCGATTTCGCGTATTTTTGAAAATAGTATTTCCTATAAATTGTATGTTTATCAAATTACTACTTTGTGTGCGCCACATCAGCGTGACTTTTAACCCGACCTTTTATTTAAAATCGTTAAAGACGAGTGATATTCATGTATTGTTTTTTTTTCTGCCATGCAAAAGGAGAAATTCGACTTTTATTTTAAATAAAATCTTAAAGAATTCTTTTTATTTTATAAATTAGGCTTTTTCTATGCAAAAAAAATTATCGATGTATTAAAAGTTTTGCTCTAAAAACAAAATATTTTTACGTATTTTTAATTGGTATTCGTTTTGACAAAAAAAATCAGTTAACGAAGTGTTTCTGTGCTTGATCTCATTCGATTATAAAGCTGAGAAAATGCTAACAAAAAATTACAGATTATATCTCATTTACACCCTGTATAATAACACTCTGATTTAGTCTTAGGTTTTGCTATATTTTATTATATTTTTGTTGTCCACATTTTTTTTTAATTAAACTGTATTGATGTGTATGAATATTCAATTGAAAAGGATACTTATTTAGTTGTTCTAAGAAAATGGATTTATCACTTTAGTTTCAAGGCCAAGCAATGCATGAAATGGTAATTATTATTTACATTAAACGTTTAATAAATAAGAATAATTTCCAACGCTGTAGCAATATTGCGATTAAATTTTATTTACCGTCCGAATATGTGGTATTTTCGTGACTTATTGGAACTTCCAGTATAAAGATAATTAGTAGGAGAGTTACTGCTGTGTTACACGAAATATTTATAAACTAAGTACTAAGATATTACAATCAGTGCCAGTAAACGATTTATATTTTTTTATCGGTTTAGATTAATAATTGAAAGTTTTTATTGCAAAAGTTTCTTTGGAAATAAAGTAAGTAGTCAGACATAGTATTTGAACCAACTACATAAAATCAGATAAAAATTTTCGTTGTGTTGATTCTGTACACATCAACTGTAAAAATAGTTCAGAGAATACATATATTGATGTGTATAATACAAGTGTATTTATAGTCATGAGGATTGCTGTAAACATTGTCAAGCCGATTGACACGTTTATCAGAAAGTATGAATTATTTTCGTCCGCATGAGATCTACCGTGAATGAAACCGCAAGAGTTTTGAATGAGCAAATCTAAGATAATAAGATAATGAATGAAATTTCCGCTTAGATTCGCGACTCAAGTGTTGTATTTTGTGAATATGACTTGTATAAACAATTCAATTCTTTGGAACTTGTTTAAATCGAGTAAATGAAGTCCTTCCACATAAACATCTCTCATTACAAAATATGTCGGTACTTTCCATCCTGCTTTCAGATAAACTAATCACGATTTTAATTACTTTTTTTTTGTTTTAGGTACGTATGCAACGTGTGTCTTGTAACAAATCGCGAGATTCTGTAAGTAAGTGATAATTTAACTCAAAAAAGAAATTCATAACAAAGTTAACTTTGTTGGGAAAAGTTCTTTACTGCGAAAACTGTGTTTACACAACAACGTAAACCTTGCATACCCAGATAAGATTTAAGGCATGTGCAGTGTGTTCGTATGTATACAAACGTCTTTATCGAAATAGGTCTAAATTTTTCAAATTCATGCATTTCTAGTTCTATTTTTATCTCACGAATTCAACGCGTTGTTGGTTCAAATAAATTATTACACAGAAATAGTTTGATTTTTCTCTTTGGGGTTACGAATTATTTTTATTTTCCTCTTCTTACGCCGGCGAATATTTTATATTTGAACGAGCGATGGTGGTACCCAACTAAAATGAAAACTAATTTTTTAATATTCCATGTAACCTCAAATTTTAAAATGTACACATTTTTGGGTTTATGCAGCGTCTTTCTGATTTTTTGGTAAAAGAAAAGTGTTAAGGTTTTCCCAGAGAACTCCCTCAAGGCCCAATTGTAAATTAAGGCCCACTTAATTCAAACGTTGTTCAAATGTGGTTTAAATTAGGTTCGCAAAAACCTCAAATGTAATGTTTTGATGTTAAGCAACGTCTCTCTTGATTTTCTGGTAAAAGAAAAGTGTTAAGGTTTTGGTTTTCCTAGAGAACGCCCTTAAGGCCCACTTCAATCAAACGTTGTTCAAGTGTGGTTTAAATTAGGTTCGCAAAAACCACAATAATCTTTTCAAATCTGATGTTTTGTTGTTAACCAGCGTCTTTCTAATTTTTTGGTAAAAGAAAATTGTTCAGGTTTTTGGTTTTTCTGAAGAACGTCCTCAAGGCCCAGTTGTAAATTAAGGCCCACTTAATTCAAACTTGTTCAAGTGTGATTTAAATTAAGTTCGCGAAAGCCACAATAATCTTTTCAAATCTGATGTTTTGTTGTTAAGCAGCGTCTTTCTTATTTTTTGGTAAAAGCAAATTGTTCAGGTTTTTTGTTTTTCTAGAGAATGTCCTCAAGACCCAGTTATAAATTAAGGGCCACTTAATTCAAACGTTGTTGAAGTGTGGTTTAAATTAGGTTCACAAAAACCACAATAATCTTGACTCTTTAATTGAGTTTAGGTTTATAGTTCATGTTGAACCGTTGTACAACCGGGTCCAAAAAAAAAAAACCATTAATGATGTAACCAGAATTTATGTACTTAAAAATCATAAACAGTTACATTTTGCAACATTCTCTCTTTTTAATTTTATTACATCTATAGAATAATTAAGTATGTTTGTCGTTCATTTCATAGAATGACTAAGGAATGATATAGCAAATTAAAATAATGTCCAAAAATATAAATGGAAACAAATTTACATAAATTTAAATAGAATTGTAAATGTTTAAAAAAAACTTTATAATATTAATAAGCATTTGATTCTGTCATCAACTTGGCAATATCATAATTTTATGGTATTTATTATTTTTCAACATTTTTTTTAAAACTTAATATTTCTCGCTATAATTCATAGCAGTTTTTTTTATTAAAATGACTGGGCAATTAATTATTAATAATATAATATAATAATTAATTAATTTACAACCAACTGCTATACCTGAGTAGAAATTCAATAGTAACAATATTTTGCGTTTTTGAAAGTAAAAATGAATTGCTGTTAAAAACTAAACATGAAAAAAGCTTCTGTACTTACTTACTTACGGGGTTTCTGAAATATGTGATTCATACGTGATATTTATGTTTGTGTAAATAATTCCTGTAACCAACAGCCTTTATCATAAGTGCTGACCTTTATCCTTGACAATAACCAAAATTTTGGATTAATAATATATTATACATGTATTTTAACTCTTGCTCTCTCCTGACCTTGATATTTACGGACCATTATTGATAACTATTTCATTTTTAGCACTTAATTGTTACGCAAACGGTTTTACAACTATTGACGTACAAGATGTTGGCCCAGAGCCGGTTCCTTTTACTAATTTTTTCCGTAAAAATGGAAATTTGACATTTGTTAATAGTGATGCTAATTGGATATGTCTGTACGAGTTGGCAAAACGTCTACAAAAGTATTCAAGTATTCACTAATAACCATAATTGAATGCATACAATTTTTTTTGAACAAACAAGAGAAATTTAATACTTTTACTTATATTTCGGTATTTTTTTTAATTTGAGTTATACTTAAACAGCGAAATGTGCGACTCTAAAAAATTAATTTCCTCTTGTGGCTTAAGTATTATTCACGCTTTAGTTCAGCATCCACGTTTCGAAGTAAGAGTTTTTGTAATTTGATTAAAGACCTACAGAAAGTATACATACCTAACTATAAATCGGCTTTCAATATTAACGTTTAATGCTATTACAGCTTAAGATGAAAACTAAATTCATTAGGAGTATTTAATTTCTGTGAAGTATAACATTAGGAGTTTACCCAGAACTATAATGTGGTTGCGATTAATAGCCATCATTAAAAATTTAACGGCATTGTAATTTTATTTTTATAGGTAATATACATTATAGGAATTATTAGTATGTGTATATATATGAATCAGTAAATGGTTGTAGTTTATTTTAATCAATATAATTTCACTCCAAGTTGTATTCGTCCGAGAACTAGCAACGTTTTGGGAAGATAAAAATCAACAATATGTCAATTCCTTTCAGCACAGATATCCTAGATACTCTGTACATTTACGAAACAAAACATTTAATCACAACATGTTGTTGTGACTTTGAAGGTAGCAGAGAGAATTATTTCCAGAATTTGCACACAACTTTCTTCTCGAGTTTTTCCATAAAACATATTTTGTACTCTAGACACCTGTAAAAGCAACGCTTTCTTGTTTTTCCGCAAACACATCTTCATTGTAAATGTAACACATGTGATTAATGCAATAACTTCAACGAGTGAACATCATGTCATAAACTTGAACTCATTGAACATCGTAACCCGTGCAGGTTATTACCACTATATTTTTTGCGTTCTTCACTGTCACGCAAGCCTTGGTATGCAGAACTACTTTTTACCTGCTGGATTTAATAATGTATTCGTTTTACACGCAATTATAGACTTGTTGAATTTATTAGACCTCGTTATCGGCCTTGTTTAAGTAAATTGTTATCAAGGTTTGACAGTTTTTCACTAAAATGATTTCGATAACATCGTCTATAACTTGTTTACTACTTTACTATGCTTGCATCACATTGTTAAGATAAGTGCAATACATTGTATAATTTAAACCTTCGAGACGGAAAAACTGAATAATTAAGCGTGTTTATTATATGTAGAGAATTAGTTATTGAAAATGAATATTGAATTAACTTCGTCAAGAAACCACATGTAAATATTTAGCAACTTGTCTGTTTAACTTGGCGTTCTCAAACAAAGAACTTCCTTCACGTCGAATATTATTTCTGCAATACAAAAACATGTTCAATGAACATTATGTCCAGCTTGTGATATAAAAAATTCCTTGATCATAATTGCATTCTGTTGTATGTTGAGGTACACGATTTTTTTTTTCTATGGCTTCTCTTCATCGAACATTTATTTTGTTATTTCGATATTTGTAATTTCTTTACATTTGCGTCACAGCCAAAATTTATAAATGGGTTATTTCATAAATCGCCTGTTCATTCAAATGCACAAAGCTTGGCTCTGACCTTACTTTTATTATTTTTTTTATTCGTATTTCCGGTAATTTTTTTATTACAATGTATGGATGTCATTAATATTATACTTTCAATGTTAAATACTCAATTAAACTTCCGTACCTATATGGTTAATGCAAAACCTGATTTGCGTTACGTTGGTTGCAAATTCTATTCCTATACTATTTTTGGTAACATAATCTTAAAACTTGGCATACTTTTCTAGTATCATTTTCTAAAACAGGTTCGAAACAAATAACTTGTCTTCAAATAATTGTTAGACATTTTACTTTTTTCCATCTCATGCATTGGGAATTAACATTTAAATTTCTTAATAACTCTGAGATACCTGTCGCTTGCTGATATAATAACAGTGCATTCTCTGTAAAGGAAAGTAAGTACCTTTAATATGTATGTAATACGTCTAAAAAAAGAATTAATGTATTGAATTTCCTGGAGAACGTTCCATTTTCTAGTCCCAGTCGAAAGCAACACACGTAAGTGGCAGAAAATATGACACTCTTGCTTTCACTTGTCACTTTTGCGACAGCAAATGTTTGAAAATCAACAGGGAAAGGCTAATTTTATTGACCAAATGTACGTTTACGAAAAGAAATGCAACGAAAGTACAAATTGAATACACGCTGGTCATTATTAAATCGAAACACTAATTGGTAAAATAAAGAAATAGAAAAGAACGCTGGAGAATATAAATAAACACCTGGGGAAATACTACGTGTCTAAAGTTTATTTAAACTATTTGCTTTACGGGGAAGTCCTTGAAACAGAATTATGATATTTATTTAAACGATAAACTCGAAATTACTCCTAGACTTACCTGTTCTTAATATACATTAGGTTTAATCGTTTTCATGAAATTAAGTAATTTATTGTAGAGATAACTGCATACAATCTATTCTAAGTATTTTAGAAAAACATTGCATAACCAACTCACGTTCGTGTATACTTTGTTAAAATAAATGTGAATATTGGAAACATGACGTTCTGTTTTGACTGGCATTGCCTTTTGCTGATAATAAATAATTTTTTCCTTCACAAAAATGACTCGTAACATGTGATTCCTGAACAATAGCGCAATCGTTATCAGAATTGCATGATGCCACGTTATTTAAACTGCAGCACATAACAATAATCTTAATGTTTCATCTCGAACAGAATAGTTACGTAATGACTGAGTTACGACCGGATTTATTGTTTATTAATCTTCCTCAACCGCTATGACGGCCGCAAAGGACTTTTTACAGTTAGTCGAAGATAAATTATTCAAATCCGATGTCACTGCACTGAAATAGTTCGTAGATTTCAAGGCAAGAACTAGAGAAATTCGACTGGTAACTGTGAGGTCTGGAAATACCAATACTCTTGTTATGGGAATTTTATTGCATCAATGTATTTCAAAGAAAGTTCAAATTTGTTGTGTTCCTAAATCTGTTTTGATATTATATTTACAAATTGACAGTTCTGGACCTATATTCAAATAAAATATGTTCAACAGCCAGTTTACTTTTAAAAATCAAATTGTAATTAACCAGGGTTGATAAAAATCATGATTTAAAAAAAAAAACAAAATACATAGAAAATGCAATAATTAGTTTAATAATTAGTCAACGTTAATTTGAATTTGGCGGTTAACGTTTTTAGCTTGAGAAAATCTAGACAGATGGCGCAGTTAAACCTGAGGATATTTGAAGTTTATTTATTACTCTTAAAATTTATTATCCCCCAATTATAGAAAAAAAAATGCACGTTTTCAATCGTAAAAACTCCCTCAAAAAGAGAAAAATCCCTTAAGTTGTCAATACTGATGCGATACTTGACTCTCAATTACACTAATACATGACAAAAATCTTCGCAGGTCCACCAACTATAAAAGTAAGGTTGGTATTTGATATTAAAGAAAAATTTTCCGCCATAGATATAAATATGACAATTTTGATATAAATATTTTTTAAATGTCGTTTTAAATAGTCTATTTTTAATTTTTTGATTCATAAAATTTTAGTTCTCGGGCGTCCATGGAATATACCGTGCACTCAATTAAATGCCTAATTAAAGTAGGCCATGACTTCAGTGCTTTTTTCTCCTAAAAGTTAGTAACACTGATAGCTGTCCAATTAATTTTTTGTGTGCTAACTTAACCTCCCAACACTTGGCAAACGCGTTTGTGCATTCAAGATGTAGGACAACATTTTCAGCGTCTGTTTTAAGCGTTAATGTTGTTTTGAATTGAAATAATTAAGTGTTTCTTTGCATTTTGAGTTTACACATTTTTTTTGTTGTTGTCATGATTAGATAATATGACATTGACAGTTATTGACAACTGTCCCTCATTCTTGTATTGAGCGTCGCCAACTTTATAAAAAAATCACAGCTTACTTTAATGAGGAATTCATTTGAAGGCACTGTAATTTGTTGTCTTACAAATGTTACCTATTATCATCAATAAATAGTTCTGTAAACCAATACGAGCTCTTTTTTCAGGGCCATCTGAAATTTATTAAAATACATACGATACTTTTGTCATTAAAGACTGATTTGTATTATTGTTGCCTGTTAAGTTGTATTTTATGCAAATGTTGTTTGTTTTATATTTTTTTTGTAATAAATTGTGTGAAATACTAACCAAGTGATATCATTACTTTATAATTCTTAAAAATTTTGAAATTGGCTTCTTTCTGGGGTTTTCTGTGGAACTGAAAATTTTTAGTTGGCAACACTGTTGCTTGAGTTGGACGGTGAAGTTTGTAACTCTTGAGTTTATGATAATAAGTAGATGGATTTCCTCGTAATCCATAATGGCACTTTATAACCTATCTCTTTTGTAAGCTCTTCGTAAATACCCACAACAATTTTTAGTACACAACTTAACATTAACTATTGGCAATAAAAATATCACTAGGAACTTACTAGAACTGCGGCATAAAACTGCATGAAAAGCTATTAATCCTCATGCATTCGCTTGTTTCGATTTAGCAAGCAAAACACCCTGCATATATTTACAGGGCGTTTTTCCAAGTGTGGCCAAAAATTAACACGGATACACCATGAAACATATCTAAAAAAAAATAACAGATTTATTTTCTTTTTTCTGTTCATTTTCAAATGAAAAATAGTTTAATAAATTACTGAAACTTGACACATGCTACTGATGTTGAATTTCTACCAGTTTTTCAATATTTTGACAATTGTGATAGTTTCCCCCTTAGTGAACTCCCCTTAAAAGTATGGCAATTAACAAAAAAAAAAAACTTAAACAGCACAATTTATATTCAATATCTAGAGCAATAGTCGAGTTGGCTGTGACCATTTGACATAAAACTTGTCTGATTCTGTCTATTATGACAGTTACCTACACGTTAAAAAAAATAATCTGCAACTAAACTCATTCTTACAACTTAAGCCTTTAGAGTGTAAATGTTAATTTAATCTAATGCATCTACATTTGTAACCAGGAAAGATGAAGGCACGTCACAAGTTGGATGTAAATTAAAAGTTTCCAATTTGACGTTTGAAAGTAAGGTTATGTTCATCACTTTCTGCTGGCAGGAGTTTTGTTTACATTTAAAGATGAGGATACTTTATTAAATTAAATAAATTTTATTGACGCAACACGAAACTAAGTCCTGTCTTATATGAAAGCAGTTAAACAATTAAACACATCACATTTGTTTACAAATACACCAAATGACAGCGCAAACTAGCATCCAGCGCACGTGAATGAAGTCATTCTTAACTCATAAAATTATCTTTGTTATGTATGTTTAGAAATGTAGCCCCGAGTAAATACTACGTTAGTCAAAATGCGTTAGAAGTATAAATTAGTTTTTACCTCTGTCTTATATATAAGAAACAGTTGCACCGTACTAGCTAGCTTCATAGGTTTGCTGACGAGCCTTCATCTTTCCCGGTTACGAGTGTAAATGCAATAGCATAATGTAAACTTCAGGAATGCGCAGAAATATCAAAGTTATGTCATAATTTGACACAATGTAATGTAGACATTGACGTTGGTGACTGGTATCATGTAGATTGTTTCATTGAAACATGTAAAGGGGCGGAGACAGGACAGAAATGACTATAATATGAAATAAAGGATGTAAATTGCTATACTTTCTGAAGGGTTGATAAAAATCATGATAAAAAAAAACAAATAAAACACAATTTTTTCTTAAATATTCACGATTTCTAGTCTACATCGCGAACGTATAATAAAATGTGTAATACTTCATAACAGTGTATAAAATCCATCTGTATTGATATGTCTTCTCATAGAAGTGGTAGGAAAGAAGATCCTATTTGGCAACATTTTATTGAAAAGTCGTGTAAGTCTGCTGGAAAAAGAGGAAGTAAAGCTACTTGTAAAAAATGTAAGGTAGAAACGCAAGGGCATGTGGAACGTATGAAAAACCACTAGGAAAAATATGCTTTAAGTAATATAGAAAAAGAAACAAAAACAGATAATGGAAGTGCCTCTGCAGGAATAGTGGCAAATGTACAATCGAACACATTAGAAGAGGACACTTTGGATAGTGCCCCATTGCTTAAAGCTTCTACTTCATCAATTAAAAAAAGAAAGGCATCTAATTCTAGTACTGGGTCTTTATCTTCTTTTGTCGTGCGTACAACGAAATCTAGTAAAGAGGAAATAGATAAACAAATTGCTAGGGCTATTTATGCAACAAATAGCAACTTCACATGTGTTGAGCAACCGGAAATAAGAAAAAGCTATTGCGCTTTTACGGCCTGGATATGTACCACCCTCTAGATATGATGTGTTTAACCAACTGCTAAATGAAATGTACAATGAAGAGAAAAGTAAATGTTTTAAAAATTTATCGGGAAATTCGGTTTGTCTGTCATTGGATGGATGATCCTTTTTAGTAGACAAAAGACACGTCTGGAAATCCACATCTGCATATTTAACAGAACTTGCAATAAACCTAATTAAAATGCTAAAGACTGAATATTGCTGTGCAGTAAGCAGTTTTGTAACAGATAATGCTGCTAATGTGAACGCAATGAGAAATCAGATCAAACAGTCAACAGAATCAAATGTTATTACATATGGTTGTGCTCCACACATCTTAAACTTGTTACGTAAGGACCTGGAAATTAGTGAAATTAAGGAACATGTTACGTTCATTGTAAAATACTTCTGAAGCAATCATTTTGCTTCAGCGACATACGCGAAAGAGGGAGGAAAAAAGCTTAGTTTAGTGACGTAAGTTGGAAATCACTAGTGTTGGGCATAATCGGATTAATTCAATAATCGAATTCTATCGATTCGATTATTCAAATAATTCGAATTATGTTTAATTCGATACAAGTCAAGCTGTGTAAATCACATGCGCCTCCCGTCTCGACAGTAGAAAGCAGTGCTGCCAATCGTGGGAATTTCTATGCCTTAAAATTGCAATTTCTAAGAAAAATGACATTTTTGAACACAAAATTACTTAAATTTTAACACAAATCATGATAAAAATGCATATAAATAGCTTAAAATTGTAATTTGAGGGAAAAAACGAGCATAAATAGGAATTTTTGTCCAAATGTTAGGGAAAAAGGACTATCCCATAATTGACAACACTGATAGAAAGTCTCCACTCGACTCCGAACGAACGAATAGGTTGGTCCGGGTTGTTCAGAGTTAGGGAGGACCTTTGGGAAGACTGATTCAGTCAGAATTACCAGATCTATGGATTTTTCCCGATTCCAGGGATTTCTGATGAGCTAAGTGAAAAAAGATTTTCCACGCAAACTGCGTTTGATGTATCAAACTATTCATCGATTACTCCAATTATGCTGAACACGAGAACAAATTGAGTTGTTCTACAAATAAATGTATAAATATGTGCTGAATAAAAGTGCATTCCAAAAGGCATTTAAATGGCGGGGAGGGCTTCTAGGGATATCTATATTTAGTACAAAATTTAGGAACCAACTAAAATATTGACTGACAACGTTGCATACTCTCAGTTACCCTACTGCTGCTTTCCCGTATTGTTGAAAAATAATTAATGTTACATGTTTTAATAAAATGCTTAATTAAACAATTTTTCTAGATGATTATCATTTTGTTGGGTTGGGTCTTTAACGCTAATCGAAACGTCGATTAAAGAGCGATTTAAAGGAATTGGTTGTTAACACAAACTTAATTCCATTCAAGAAATAATTACTCTCATCTCATATACGTTAATGATTTAGTTCTAGTTATTCTATTATTGAGAAACATTAAACTGACATTAACTTGTAAGTAACTTTTGAGTTTTGAGAACATTTTCAAGCATACTTTCAGTGAAACTTGCATAAAACAATCAAACGGGCAATTTATTAATAGTTCAAGTCTATTAATAAGACTTGCGATTCGAATTACAACAAACGTCTAATTAGACAAGCAACTCAATGTAAATGCGTAAGGTTCTGGCCAGTGGCATGCAAAATTTGTGCAATACACAATTACTTGTTCGAGAGCATAATTGCCGGAGCGCATTAAAAATGAACGACTTTCGAAACCACACCCTTAAATTCTGTAAATACGTAACCTTTCCTTTATATCACCGCGGCCGAGGTTTAACAGCTTTTATCTATCCTAACAATTCAATGTGTTCATGTTCAGCTAAACGGATAACCTAAATACAAACTTAATTACAATAGAATGGACGACTAACTGGCGTTTTTAGTTCATAGTTTTTAGCAAAAAAAATAACACCTTGCTGAGCTCGCAATCGCTATAACGCTTGATTGATTCAGATCGAAGTGAAGTGCCCCAAAGTATGACATTTACAAATTTCTGTGACGTTTCATCATTAGCAAACTGAGTGCTGAGGGCAGATCATTTACGAATATTATAAACAACAGAGGGTCAAGTATGGAGCCCTGAGGAACACAAATCAAAACTGCAGTGGCGAATATTATAAACAACAGAGGGTCAAGTATGAACCCGTCGAAATCACAATTGCGCAGAATTTTGTACTAGTAACATGATTTAATGGTGATTGTCACCTAACAATAAAATATAAATAATTCAAGTAGTTCCAACAAAATACATTCCTATAATTACGTTAAGTTTTTACATTTGAATATAATAATTTCAGATCGTGTTACACAACTAGTTCAGATGCAACGTTCACCTATACCAGGTGTTCTAAATTTGAAAGTTCGTGTTAGTTATAGACATGCCAATCGCTGACACAATTAAAGTGTGAGATAATAAATCATTTCGTTTCGCGAATTTGATGATAATGCAGCAATTAAACTGGCTTATTTTAGCGTGCAGTTCCCCTTCATTATCTACATATTTAAATTTTTAAAGCTGTTAACGTTTCTTTAAAACGCAGTGAATCGCACCAGATTTTTTTTTATTATTAATTATTCACGAAATGTTACAGCAAGCTATTGATTGAATAACGTAACAAAAGGGCATTGGCACTATTAAAAGTTATTTCAAAAGAATTGAAAATTCGTAATTTCATCACGCTACCGGGTGCTTTCAGATTAAGCACAGCTGCGAGATTTACTTGAAATTGTGTGTGTGGAATAATAAATGTGAAATGAAAGGTATCACGAATTTTAGAATACTTACGACTTGTTGGATTTGTGTTTGTTTTCGTCACCTACCAATGCATATCATCCACGAGTTGCTCTAATAATCCCGTTCATAGCATTTACATACACTTTAGAATTTTTTTCTTTTCTAAATTGTAAATAATTTTTGCTATGGTCTAGTTATTTATTATTATTTCAAAATATATCTTGTTTTTTTTTAATTTTAATCGCATTACCTACATTATACCATAGATAATAGAATTAAACAGATAGCTCATCAAATGTTTTAAATTTGACGCCCCAATTTGGAGACAAACTCGGTGTTAGTTTGGAGACAGCTCACCAAATATGTGGCGGCGCTACTGTTACAAGCAGAGTGGAAAACCGAAACCTGTAAATATAAATAACATTTGCACAAATTCTATCACTAAGTTGTGTGATGCAAAGTTTAAAAGGAGAATTAACAGCTTGTTATAACCATACGTCACATTAACGTATCCTGGTCTCATTTTTAACTTATTTCTCCGTTACTTAAAAGAGACATCTGGCGGTAAATGAGTCCATTGACTGCGGAATTAGTGATGCAGGCAAGTGACATCTATTGAGTATTTAACTAACTATTTTTAGAGCGGCAAGCCTTTAGCTATCTGGAGAGATCTATTATCTGTGGTACAAATAAATGAACTGTGGGTACAAATAAACTTTTGATAAAGGGAAGCCATAAAAATGAATACGTGTGCCTTGTCGCGTATTAGAGAATCTCACAAGGTTAGGGAATTTTGTTCCAAATTCTTCACAGAAGTATGAGTGGTGAAGATCAATTAGTCATTTACTCTTCCTGCTTGCAATGCTTTCTTCACCTGAATATTGAAGTAATTAAATAAGTAAATGGATATATTGTACAATACAATTTGAGACTGAAATTGTGATTCTGTTGCATACAATTAGTTGTGTAAAAATAAATTTGCCTGATCCCCATCCCCTGTAAATGCAATTGGATGTAGAAAGCTGTGGTTCAAACTTATGCAGTTGGTGCACATGTTTAGGTATTACTGCGTACGTAATAGTTTTTGAAGAGGTAACCGCTGACAACTGCTAAGTTGTCGCGTAAAATAGCTGAAAGCGAAATATACGTCGTGAGTATTTAAAAATAGGAAATTATTTTTAAACAAACCAGCTAGAGTTCATTTACATCAAGCGCTAAAAAATTCTTTTAATGCTCAATACGGACTCCGTTCGTTGCCTTCTTAACCGAGGTGCTCTCCCATTCATTACCGATTTGTATTATAGATTAATAATATTATTATTAAATGAATGACTTTTTTTGAACGGTATCAATTAACGTATATGAATTATTCTTTTTAAATATTTGGTGAAGTACAGTGTGATATTGAATGACTGAGAATGATTTAAATTTACCGCCACACTAAACTATTATTACGTTGGCAACGTTTTTCTTCTGATATAAAAATACTCCTAGTAATAGTAAAATAAAAATGGCGCCAAATTCAAAGTTGCCCAATCATTAAGGCTTGAACAGAATGCTCAGGCCGTTACGGCGTCAACCTGTCAGTTCAAAAGACGTGCACAGTTAAAGCAGCGTGGAACGTCATCAATCTAAAAAAATCAATTAAAAATCACACTGTACTTGTTTAGTAAGTGAAATTCAAGTGTCCATAATTTTCTCCACCCTGAGCGAGGTATTGCTCAGTCATCATGTTTAAATAAGTGTTAAAATCATGATAATTACGTTAAGCTTTTTAAACTTAACGGTTCGACGTGTGTCCTACGAAAGTTTTATTTTTGGCCACCATTGTAAATCACAAAAAAAAAACTTGTTTTAATAATGTACGTTGCTCTTAACAACAGCTTCGCATAATCTGTCGTCGTATGTACAACATACATAGGTAGAATGGGGAATCAAAATTATCTCAGACACTGCAGACGCGACAGTTTTCGATCGATACAGTCCCGAGGCCGCCGCCAAGGCCGGGGGAATCTTTTTTTAGTTGTTAACATTTGAATATTAACCTATTAAAAGACATTTCTAAAATGAGAATTGCCGACTCCCGTCACGGACAATCAAATATCACGTGTCCAATAACTATGTTCGGAAACGCTGTGTGATATAATGTTGCTCGTGTCAAATAAATTGTCTTTTTTGCAATTCAAATTTCAGATTTTTTTTATTCACAGTTCTCGTAAATGTATAAATAATTGCTGAGCTAACTTAAACTTTACGCAGAAAATTATCTTGTTGGTAGTAATCTATACTATTTTTAAATTAATAGTAAAGAAGCACATCTTGAAAAATTTCCAAGAAAAGTTAACTCGTTTCTACTTTCTTTAACTTGTTAAAATTTAAACCTTTGTTTTTAAAATTGCGTTTTCTATTATTTATCTTCAACGTTTCCTGCTCTCATTTGTTATTAATGTGAATTGTTCTTATGGAAGACATTTCTTTGCTATTCTTACTTTTTTTGCAGTTTTCATTTTCATCTAAACTTCTCGCAATGATATTCAAGTGTGAATTTCGAAAAGAAAAATTGAAAATGGAGTATATACAGGCTGTTTGATTGAAGATACAAACTTGAGGGACACGTTTCTGACATTATTTCAAACAAAATATCTTAATAAAAAAATTGAAATTTGCATAATTTGGAGTCGATGTTTATTGAAATACTGTAGCGCGCGGAATCGTGAAGCAAAACCGGCGATTTAAATTGCATTTATGAATGGCACACAACTGCAGGGGGGTAATAAATCCATAAACAGCGAAGAAATTTATGAGTAGATTTTATTTTGCCCTTGACCGGAAGCTCGGTGTATTCAACTTTGCCACACGTCGAATGCAGCGGCGATGTGAAATCGCGTGGATATTTAAACTTATTTAAATTAATAATAAATGTGGGGCTATGCAAAAATATGCATTTAGTATGTATGTTGCGCACATTACAAATTGTTATTAAAATAAAATTTGTCGAATCTTCGTATGTGAATGAGTAACGATCCATTCATTCTCGTTTAAAGTCCATCCTAAAAATATACGACTTGCTTTCGCTTCGATTTTCTCTAAATTTATTCATTACAGAGAAAATTTTACAAAGAAACTTTTCTTTCTTTTCCCGACATCTACCCACATACCAAGTTTGATCCATAATCAATGAAACACCCACTATAACGTTCAAGTATTTGGTTACACGTAGACGTGCTGTTATATCTTAGCAACTAAATGTTATTGTATATTCAAAATATTACGGACTAAAAATAATGGTATGGATAATTGTGCCCATTTAGAATAAAATTTAATTACTTACAGTCACCAAACACAATACAATAAAACAATAAACAAGCGAACAATAAGATCTTTATAATCGAGTCTTGTCGTCTCGAACCATTTACTACTACCAACTATTAACTCTTATCAAAATTTTATAAAAAAATATTTTTAAATGGAGAAACGAAAGCATGCTTTGGTTTGGAGACATATTAAGGAAGTAAATAAAAAATTCTGTTATAAAAATAGAACATTACATTGTTTAAAATCAGACATGTTGAAGCTATATTATTTTCTATCTTATCTACTTATTATCTATCTTAAGATACATTTTCAAGTTACTTAAGATCATGTTAATCAATATAGAAACACGGACTAGACTTAATCACGCTCACTCAAACTCGCGCCACGAATGTGATTATCTAGGCCCGCACATTCACGCCGCGAATATGGTTGTCTAAGCTCGCTCACGCACACTCACATCACGAATGTGGTTGTCTAAGCTCGCTCACGCCAGAATATGTTGTCTAAGCTCGCTCACGCACGAATGTGGTTGTCTAAGCTCACTCACTCCACTTGTGGTTGTCTAAGCTCACTCACTCCACTTGTGGGTCTAAGCTCACTCACTCCACTTGTGGTTGTCTAAGCTCGTTCACGCACACTCACGTTACGAATGTGGTTGCCTAAGCTCGCTCACACACACTCACTCGCGCCACGAATGTGGTTGTCTAAACTCGCTCACGACACGAATATGTTGTCTAAGCTCGCTCACGCACGAATGTGGTTATCTAAGCTCACTAACGCCACATGTGGTTGTCTAAGCTCGCTCACGCGCGCTCACGTTACGAATGTGATTGTCTAAGCTCGCTCACACACACACACACTCACTCAAGCCACGAATGTGGTTGTCTAAATTCGCTCACGCCACGAATATGTTGTCTAAGCGCGCTCACGCACGAATGTGGTTGTCTAAGCTCACTCACGCCACGAATGTGGTTGTCTAAGCCCACTTACGCAGAGTCACGGGTTGACAATGTGACACCAATGAACTCACGTCACGCCTAGGAGATTTTTGCTGGAACTACAATATACAGCAGGTAGGCACACTCACGTTACGAATGTGGTTATCTAAGCTCACTCACTCACGCCACGAATGTGGTTGTCTAAGCTCGCTCACGCCACGAATGTGGTTGTCTAAGCTCGCTCACGCCACGAATATGTTGTCTAAGCTCGCTCACGCATGAATGTGGTTATCTAAGCTCACTCACGCCACAATTGTGGTTGTCTAAGCTCGCTCACGCACGAATGTAGTTGTCTAAGTCCACTTACGTAGAGTCACGGGATGACAGTGTGACACCAATGAACTCATGTCACGCCTAGGAATTTTTACTGGAACTACAATGTACAGCAGATACGCACACTCACGTTACGAATGTGGTTGTCTAAGCTCGCTCACGCACAAATGTGGTTGTCTAAGCTCACTCACGCCACGAATGTGTTTGTCTAACCTCGCTCACGTACGAATGTAATTGTCTAAGCCCACTTACGTAGGGTCACGGGATGACAGTGTGACACCAATGAACTCACGTCACGCCTAGGAAATTTTTGCTGGAACTACAATGTATAGCAGGTATCGAAGAAAAAAATTCTAAGTGTGTTAACTAACAATAAGTAATATAAAAATTGAGTATATTTTCAGCATTGATTAGAGAATTGTGTATATTTTCAGCATTGATTAAAGAATTAATACAGTGCAACCTTGATAAGATAAACACTTTCTCGAAGTTATCATATTTGTTCGCATATCAAAGACCTTTTAATATGTTATGTTGTAAACTTGCGATCAATAAAACTGACTCGGTCTATTTTTGTACGGTACATGGATGTTCGATCTGTCAAAATAGTAAATTTTTGAAGCTGTCATATTGTGTCACATTTCATTTGTAAGACGACATTTATGGTCATTTGCATCGAATATTTAACTAGAGCTTAAATTTAAGTGATGATTATAATGTGACATTTCAGGTTACACAACATTGTGTAAGTCATATTCTAATGGTGGATTTCACAAAGGTTACTTAAATTTAATCATGGGTTAAAAGTAAACGTTGCTATGGTTACATGTGCTGAAGCTATAGGAATGATTACTCTTAAGCTATGATTAAATTTAATTGACTTTTGTGAAACCCAGTATAAGACGGTTAAATTTTAACTATAACTTAACAACAAGCAGTGCAAATGGCCGTTGGTATAACCGCCAAAACTGCAAGGCTAATACACAGTAAGTAAGTATATTCAAAGTGTCACTAGATGTCAATGTGATGGGTCATTTTTTTTTACCTAAAGTTTACATAGGTATGTTCACAGGCTTGGACATTTGATAAAAATGATTGAAATTAAAAGACCTGTTCCCCGCACTCTAATTTATAACAACAACTTTTATTATTGGAGGGCAAAGATAATCTTTAACATTTAAGCAAAGGTAGAAAATCAGAATGTTTTCGATAAAATATTAATTTATTATCAATTTATTAAATAAACAAGTGTTTTGCATTCTATTTATTAGATTAAGTACTACGTCTCTCTGTAGCAAAATATATAGGGTGTTTCATTAAGAAAAACATACTACATACCATGACCAAGTGATTTCACGAGACAACGTGTTTCAAGCGTTTCTCTGCTATAGCGCCACTTACCTAAAAAATTGGAAGCGAATTAAATCCGGAACGTTATTTCACAGCGTCGTTCATTTTCAATTAATGTCAAGCTTACCCAGTTTATGGCAAATACAGTTGTATTTTCTTGCTCAAATATAGTTTTCTTTTGTTATTTATGGTGTCTCTTGTTTAGGTAACCAGCGCCGAAGCATGGAAAATTTGCGTTAAATGAAATATTGGCCCGGCTAGTTAAAATCTGTGTCTCGTGAAATCTAGTAGGATCGTACTACATGCGATATATTTTACAGATCAACACGATTGACGTGATTTTTTTTTGTCACTAGGAAATAAATGTTGAAATTAAAAAGTGTCACGTGTCACATGTCAAAATCAAACAAATTAGTTTTATTCAAACACAAACCAATTATTAAAATACGTATGTACGAATGATTATTAAATTTCCATTAAAAAATTGCTCCAAATTCATCAATCAATACAACTTTTACTGCATATACATAACGATTGTTTCATTAAAACTTGGAAACGACGGAGACAGGACAGGCTATATTGTAAAATAAGAAATATGAAACTAAACCCTTCACTCGATCACTCTACCGTTTATACTTAGTCGTATGTTATGATCAGAAGATTCTTATGAAAAATCAGAGAGGTCAACATAAAAGCGCCAAAGAAGCGCGTGCGTTTTCAATTTAAAATGAAACATGTTGTATAAAGCAAGGCATTTCAAGTAAACCGTTCTTTGATTCTCGTGTCTGAACTTTGGAGGATTAAGGACGTTCTACTCTAATTATTATAAATGCCTTTTTATGAATATGATTTGATTGTTTTTGCGAAAAAAGTATATTCACAAAAGGTCAAAAACATGAAAATTAAACATAATTGTGACTCATACTTTCATTAAATTTAATAAGTAGACAGAGAGAGAAAAATATCTATCTCGTATTACTCTGCGTTAATCAGCATGTAATCATAAAAAATAAAGAAATGTGGAAACGCATTAAAAGAACAATTAATATACTATGTAAATTAATGAAAAATATACAGGGTGTTATTGAATTGAATGCAATAATTTCACAGGAAGGTAGTTTGGATCAAGACGACCAAAGAATGTTATGTAATATGGTGCCCTAAGTGTAATCGTTTTCGAGAAAAAAATATGGAATTGCAAAAACTTTGATCAAATGTTTTGGTGTTTTCAATTTTGAATAAACGAAGAATTGAACAGTAGTTTGAATCGCGACATCCTGCGATCACTTTAACACAACACAGGAAATGACAAATTGCAGCTACTTAATAAGTCCTCCCATACAAGGCGGCCAATCATGTTGTCAGAGAATATTGAAAGTAATTTTTTTTAGAAGAATTGAACGTCTGTCAACACCTCACCAAAGCCCGCATATTGCCGAAAGTTTTATGCTTTTTTTTTATTTCTTCATCTTTAGGACACCGCATTATATAACAATTTTTGATCGTCTTGATCCAAACTACCGCTCTGTGAAATTATTACAATCTATTCAATAACACCCTGTATACAAATTTCGTCATCATACCCCAACGGGAAAGAAAATAAAGCCTTCACCAGGTACAATTATGGAGCATGATCGAAAATTTTCACAATTTATTAAAGTGAAATGGTAACGAGTTTACTTTCCCACAATGAAAGGCTGAATGCAGAGAAGTATTATGCGAGAAATACCGAGGTCGCCCCGAAAGTATTCCACAAATTCACCTTTTCTTTGCCGTTCGTAACTCGGCGGCACCGGTAAAGACAATTTATGAAGGACGGTAATTGTTGAAAGCAGCATTACACACCATTTTCAACTTTCATGCGCGTTTCAAGGAAGGTCGTTGAATCTGTTTTGTCATTTTCGCTTGTAACGAACTTAGTCATCATCGTCAATAGATCAATGTTGTGCAACATAACTTTAATTATTTTTTTTGCGCAATGTTACATCATAGTCTTTTGCATTGTGAATGAAGATATTAAAATTATTTTCGAATTTAGATTTGATCGTAGAAAAAAATTAATGTCGATTAGAAGCAATTGAATGTCGCGTACGCGTTGACATGATGCAAATGACGTAAGTGCGTATTTACTCCCTTCGTCAATGAAACCTCGTGGGCTGAGTCGAGTCTGAGCGTTCGATAAAGCGAGGGTGGAACTGACGTACTACGACTCTCACCCCCTTGCTGATGCTGCGTGGGAGGTTTAATTTTTCTGCTTGGTGTGGCGTTTTCCACGTTGAATTCGCAAAGACGTCACCAAGTATCCCTTCCTGTATTAACAGCACAAGTTACGTTAACATTCCCCTATAATCCCAAGACGTTGTTAACTAACTATAATAACTACAATTACAGATCAAAAACTATAACTTAAGTTTTTTTTTTAATACGTTAATTCTTAAGAACTGGAAGTACCTGTGGTAATAAACCACAAGTTAAGGTTAACCATAGAAGTTTCGGGATTGAAAAGTCTATGTTGAATGAAATAAAATATGACGTAAATGAATCTCACATTGATCCTTAAGCTCTGGCGTCATATCGCGTTACAATGTTAAGGGTAGAAGGGATGTCTATTGTAAAGAATTGCCGCTCCATGGCTTTTGCGCACTACGATTTACGTTCTTGGAGATTTCAGTTACAAGTGGGACGGGCCACTTCGCGACATGCATCTGTGAGTTAGCATAGTTGTATTTTTCCCTTGCACTGCTCGTTATTTTTAGCATGTTAGATCAGTGCACGTCCACGTTGCGTTTGTAGTGTTTTGTTTTCGCTTGTCAGTTGCTTAACGGAAGAAACACCGGTGCTTTGCTCTTCCTGTTTCGAACGACATGCACTAAACAACACAAGAGTGGAGGATACGCCCGGCGGAACCCTCAGAATTTACTAGAAAGTTTCCTCTGGTAAACTACGTTCGAAACTAATTCTTAACCGCGTTTTAGTGCTTATTTAAAACCGTATACATCACCATGAGTAAGTAAAATAAATCTGTGCTTGTGATTCACGTTTTGCATTTTCTGTTCTTGAGGACATTGTATTTAATTACAATACATTAAAGACACGTGGAGCAAAAATAGCAAATATCTTGTAAAGATTTGAATTAGAAACAACTGCATTACAAAAGAAAATGTAAACGTTTCATTTAAAATACATCTTGAACAGGAAATACCCAAATATATATGTAAGCATTTGTACAATTGCAACCATCCTCTGAAATTAGAAAATGCGAAAATACACTTAAGCCTTATAGCATGTTTTCAGTAATTTTTTGATGATATCGGGCAGTATTTATACATCTTATTAAATCAGACATCAACTCTGAATAACTTCATAATCAGAGAGTTTGGAGGAAAGTGGTTGGTACGTTTTTGAACCAAGAATCGCTTGATGTGAGTTTTTACCGCCGGTTGTAATACACCCTGTATATCAATTATTTAAAATATTTTTAAAATTGGTGGGCGCACTACTATAATCCTATTGTGGTTTTCAACTGGTGTGGTTTTCTTCTTACATACATAACGTTATTTCCTAGAGTTAGGCCACCTGCATGCGAAAAAGGAATGACTGTTTGTAATTACGGCCACATTTTAGAAATTTCGTGTCCGTTTTCGTCGACCTTAGTTCATTCGAGATCGAAGGAATGTGATAGGCGTGGAATTTCAAGTTTATTTGAAGATTACGACGTACACTAACATGTTTAAAATGTTTGAAAACATTGCGATTGCCCCGTCATAGTCTGCGCTGGCCTTAACGTAAGCAGATTTTATGATGTGTCGATTCTGCTCATACCTGTAAGAACTGTAAGATCTGTAAGCCTGCAACTTGATTATTAAAATATGGATTTTGAAGTTCTCTGGAAGATGTGATTTCTCCTGAAGTCTCCAGGATTACTCGTACGTCTTTGTGATGTTATAAAAAAAAACAAAATGTAATGAAAACTAGAAAATAATCAAATTCAAATGTATAATTAAAACAAAAGACAGTCGATTTTGCAACACGATTTAATAGTATCAATGAAAAGCGGCGTCAATATTTGTATTTATTTATTTTTCATTAAAAAAGATGCTGCTTTTTATTTATATTAAATAATGGCAATAAACTATACATTTTAATTCATTAATAAATTTAAAAAAAAAGGAACGATTTCAAAAGAATGGGGACAAAACAAAGAAAACAAATAATAGGAATTGAAAAATAATCAAATTAATAAAATAAAGTAAAAACAAAAGACAATCGATTTTAAAACACAATTCAGTAGATTAATAAATTTAAAAAAAAAAGAACAAGCACATGAAACATTTCTTGTTGTTCAGATTTTGCGAAAAAGCACAAGAAAATCCCTATTTTTGAAAATAATCACCAGATAAAATAAATCAACAACAAAAATCACCAGTGATTTTATCACCAGATCTAACAAGACTAACTGTGAACCAAAGTGAAATAAGTGGTAATGGTAATCCGTCATTTTTAAGGTTTGACAAAATACATAGAAATAGACATAAGGTTGACAAAATACAAAGAATTAAACATAAGGTTGACATTCCTTAACATTTTTTTTTTGGTGCATACGTGTTGTAAAGTGCCACCCAAAATAATCAAAATGTTATTCTGGGTATCCACAACTTTCATACGTACGTACGTTTGAAGTTTCTAGCCGAAAAAAGTACAGAACGTTCATAAAAGATTGAAAGGTGTTGTTTTAATTTAGCGCGCAGTCGTCACGTTAGTAGTTTTCATCTTACAACATTGGTATTTCCGTCGCGCACAAAGCGTTGGACCTTTCACCAATAGCTTGTTGTCTTTCTCATTGCGTGATTTCCATAGTTTCGTCGAGTTGAATTACTTTTATTCAGTGTAATTAATAACAACAATTAATTTTTAAACAGTTGTTATCAGTCGCTCATTAAATTTCCTTGTACGCCACCCACGATAAAAAAAGTGCAGCAGTATTTAGTACCAGCCACCTTTCAATCATTTATGAACGCCCTGTACAATCTAAAACAGCTTTAAGAAAAGTTTGAAGTTAATTTGATCACGTGGTACTCTGAATTTGTCGAACGTGCAACGGTATATACACAGACGACTTTAGTTTAAAGTATTGGTGACTTCCTGTTTGACAACAAAGTTGGCAACCCTGTCCACGAGGCATTTAATTAGCGGTAAAATTAACTTTTTTTCCTTAAAAGTTGTGACGTTACAGTATTTAGTTTAAACAACACCTGTTGTTGCTTAGTCTGTGTAAAGTGTAATTTTTTGCGCATGTAAATATATGCATAAAATTTAAAAAAATGACGTTTTGGGCACTGTTGCCAATTTAATGATTTTATCACTAAACTTGGTGGCTATCTGTACGCCACCCACGATAAAAAAGTGCAGCAGTATTTAGTACCAGCCACCTTTCAATCATTTATGAACGCCCTGTACAATCTAAAACAGCCTCAAGAAAGGTTTGAAGTTAATTTGATCACGTGGTACTCAGAATTTGTTGAACGTGCAACGGTACATACATAGGCGACTCTAGTTTAAAGTATTGGTGACTGCCTGTTTGACAACAAAATTGGCAACCCTGTCCATGAGGCATTTAATTAGCGGGAAATTTACTTTTTTTTCCTTAAAAGTTGTGACGTCACAGTATTTAGTTTAAACAACACCTGTTATTGCTCATTCTGTGTAATGTGTAATTTTTTGAGCATGTAAGTATATGCATAAAATTTTTAAAAAATGACGTTTTGGGCACTGTTGCCAATTTAATGATTTTATCACTAAACTTGGTGACTATCTGTACGCCACCCACGATAAAAAAGTGTAGCAGTATTTAGTACCAGTCACCTTTCAATCATTTATGAACGCCCTGTACAATCTAAAACAGCTTTAAGAAAGGTTTGAAGTTAATTTGATCACGTGGTACTCTGAATTAGTTGAATGTGCAACGGTACATACATAGGCGACTTTAGTTTAAAGTATTGGTGACTTCCTGTTTCACAACAAAGTTGGCAACCCTGTCCATGAGGCATTTAATTAGCGGTGAAATTAACTTTTTTTTTCCTTAAAAGTTGTGACGTCACAATATTTAGTTTAAACAACACTCGTTGTTGCCTAGTCTGTGTAAAGTGTAATTTTTTGCGCATGTAAATATGTGCATAAAATTTAAAAAAATGACGTTTTGGGCACTGTTGCCAATTTAATGATATCATCACTAAACCTGTTGGCTATCTATTAACGAAAATTAGCAACCAAGAGATGGCGCTTTTAGTAAGGAAAACAGAGGTGTCATTAATGTCTTACTTGCATTCAATATTGTTATTAAGTTGGATGAAGTCTTTGTATTAGCATAAATATTAGTCACATAATACGTACATAAGAATATTTATGTTTTTGATAGATTTTAACAAATGTCATTTCAATGTTTTCCTTACTATAGGAACCTTCCGCTAGGTGTCAGCTACTCCCTGCTTTCCCTCAATTGAAATTTCAGGCAAATTTTAGTAAATTCAGACATATCTGATGAAATTGTGATTTTGTGACCGGTTTGGTGACATATCTAATGATTTTTTCATTTAATTTGATGTGATGGTAACTTTTGTCATAAAATAATGAGTCATGTTTGGCAGCGCGTTCTTCTTTATTAACAATGTGCGCAAAGGACTTACGTTTTTGCAAAAACGCCGTTTTGGCAATTTGCAGAATCGAAAGAAGATATTGAAAAGAAAAAGATTGATGATGAAAATTTTCTTTCCTGCCATCGATCGTATTTTGTTTATTTTTCGTCCCTTTCGAAAAAGAAATACAAAAAAGTGCTGATTTATTTGGGAGTTGTTTCTTATAAAGCAAAAGTCGGAATTAGAACGTCTTTTATTACCGCTTTTAATTCCACATTTTAAAAGTTGAGTTACAGGCTTACAGACCTTACGATCCTTACAATTATGAGCAAAATTTACTCATAAAAGTGTTTTTTTTTCTACAACACTTTAGAGGTGCCTCTTTAAAAACCAGTTACATAAACAACTATTTTCCGTACAGACAAAGACGAGTGTTGTTTTTTCCTAATTGAACTGCATTATGTAATTCGCACAATCAACTATAAGCATTAAATCATTAAAACTTAATTGCATTTCCCATATTTTATACTCATGTATGTTTTTCAATTAGTATCCACGTTAATTTTTCCAATAAATTATAATACATTAACCACAGTTAGATACGCCCATGCATTAGAAGCGTTACAGATCAACTCACAACACAAACCATGACAAGTTTTTTTTTTTTTTATTAGTAAGATATACCCACCTACTAACTGGTTCGTACGGCTGAACGGCCTCCGGCTTTTATAGTAACATAACGGTACCTTTTTTTTTCTCTATTTAAACCAAGCGACCATTTACACCCTCCTCACAGGTTTTGCAATTAATTGGCACACTTAAGAGTATTGAAAAGTAGATTAGATAGGCACCGCATGTAAATGTCAAGTGATAGGAACCTATAGGTAATTAAAAGTTGTGCAAGTGTGTTCTTTTGTTCATGTCATTGTAAGGGTTTTGATAAATGACGTATTTAAAAGACGGCTAGACATAAAACCAATATTATATATTATAGTAATTTCGGTTACGAGAAAAGAATACAAAAAGAAACTTGCTTTTCTGCTTTAAACTATCCATAACTTTTTCTACTATAATTTTTTGTGATAATGTAAGGTACAGTCGCGAGAAAAAAAAATGGTTGTCAGTGACAAGTGTTCTTTGTGCAGCGACATGTGTCATGTATGTTCCATTTGTCAAATTGATTAAAACATATTACACCCGACAAGGAGATAAGATGTGTTTTGAATGCCATTGACTTTTTTTTTCCTTACCACTGTATACGATATATGTTAGAGTAGTCTGAATATGAGAAGGACCTGTGGGCGGAGCTTATCTGCGCACGCTTGTCGTTACTTGCGGCAGGCAAATCTGTAATTTGCAAGTATATTAGATTACTCATCGTGAACACTAAAAAACAGTAAACGTCAACAATAAAACACGACCATAACCACACAACACAATATTCCTCGTATTCGCTGGTACGACTCAAATCTGTCTTCTACGTTGGTCACGTGATAGGTCCTTCCGACTACTCTACCATTTGACAATTAGGAAATACAAAGATAGTCTTAGCTGAAAGTAGCCGTTTTCTTTCACTAATTAATAATAAACTAAATACATAAGCAGTGAAATAACATGACTTCAAAACATCGAGATCAGAATTTGATGCCCTTTATTATTTGATGGTATTTGAAGGGTAAAGGAAAGGGTGACCTTGAGAAAATTACAGCCTCAAGAAAGTTATGTGGAAAGAAACCAACTTGCCACACTGTCGCCACACCGCGCGACCAGTTTCTGACCAAAACAATTGCTAGTCAGGTGTCGCGATAGTGTGGCATGTTTGCATTTACACGCTATCTTGTTGGTCATCAGGATTGCGATGGTCGTTTCTCGAGCTGATGGGGCCCCAATTAGGGCCGAAATTACTACACAGAGGAAGCTTGGTGGCCCATTGCAATCCAGCCGACTTGCAGCCAAATTTTGCAGAAACCAACTTCTTCTGATATGATGCTTTATTTTTCCGGAAACCCTTCTTAGTTAAAGCGTGCTTTTATAATACTACACTAATAGCGTTTTCGATTCGCTGCTCACTCAGAGTATGCTCATCTTCTATTATTATTACATGAGGTTAAAATAAGGCGAACATACTCTGAGGTGCTCTAGAGCAGCGAATTGAAAACGTTATAAGTAAATGGCGAATGGGTCTTCTCATTTGATGATTGCTTAGAGGAGTTTCGGGAAAAAATTCAACAATTTTTCAATACAAGATTCTTTTGTCGACTTGGTAGGATTGTTTTACGAAACGGGCTGTATTACAAGAAAACAAATGGTTAATCCAAAAGTGATATACCGCATTAAGTTGATCTTTTCTTTTTTTCATTAAAAAAAGGGACGTGCAAGTGTTACCTTGTCACATGACGAACTACTTCCTCTTGATTTTCTACTACAAAGACAATATTGTTGATGATTTGTTGGGCAAATGAGACTTCGGTGTTTCTTATCCGCATACGTCAATTCCTAAAATGTTTTCGCTGACACCTCTTCATCCAAAAACAAGACGAATAGCATCACCAGCCCTGAATGAATCTTTTTATAACATAGAGAACAGAAGAATCAGTTACGTCATATATTGGAAGCCCTAATGAAGGTTAGATATGACCACGAAAGCTTATCTAATAAAAAGACTTACGATTAGGTCTTCATGGCTATTCTTTTTTAATTGGTAGCAATTAGATATCGCTTGCCCCCTATACTAATCAACTGCACGTGACGACTTACATTTTGACTATCTCCAGCAAGTTGGAGCGCTAGTTTATTCTTCTTAGCGTTCTTTTTTGTCTTCTAACTTTTTATCTTGGTGGTGTTTTGGCCCCGCGCTACTTTTCTGATCTTCTCATTTACTGTCCTCGTAATCTAATCTTACTCTCCTTTTTTAATCTCTCAATTTACTATTCTCGTATTCTGATTCTGTTTTCCTTTTTTTTATGATCATCCAATTTACTATACCCTGATCCTATTTTTCTTTTCTTTTTATGATCACATGTTTTGGTTCTATCCTTTTTTTATCTTCCCAGTTAACTATCCTCGAATTCTGATTACGTTCTGTTTTTATGATCATCTGATCTGATTTACTATATTCTGATCCTATCTTTCTTTTCTGGTCTTCCCACTTACTGCCCTCGTGTCCTTTTTTATGATCATCTAATTTACTATGTTTTGATTCTATCCTTCTTCTTTGGTCTTCCCAGTTACTATTCTCGTATTCTGATTCTGTTCTTCTTTTATGATCATCTTTTTTTTTATAGAGGTTTGGAGAATCTTCAGAAGACATCATCTACGGTAATCCAAGTATCAGATGTGTTGGATTCGTCCTGTCTTTATCGCCTATTTCTTAGGTCCTCAACAAGGGCGCCTACCAACTAAACTCCTTATCCTCTCTTGCAGCTGCTTGTTTCTGGACATCCGCCGTTAGGCATTGCGTCAGAAACTTCGCACTGTCAGGTGTTAATTTTTAAGTCTTGATCTTGTTTATAGTTTTTTTTTTTACTGCTATGATGATCTCGCCTAGCACCTGCTAATTTCCGGGAAACGTCAGAAGCCTCGCGACTTCTGGCATCGGCTTTTATGATCATCTGCTTTACTATATTCCGACCCAAATCTTCTTTTATGATCTTTCCACTTATTATTTTTCTTTTATAATCTTCCGATTTACTATATTCTGATCTTATCCTTCTTTTTTGATCTTCCCACTTAACGATTCTCGTTTTCTGATTCCCTTATTCTTTGATGATCTTCATTGTCTCTGTGCCCATATTCCGATCCTATTCTTTCCTGATTTACGGATTTACTTCCTTGTGTCCTGATCCGGTCCTAGTTTTTTGACCGTCCGACCCGCTGTACCTATTTGTATTCTGATCCCACTCTTCATTTCTGATCATCCCATTTAGTGTCCTGATTTAATATTCGGCTCACTTATCTTTTGTGATCTTCCGATTTACCGTCCTTGTGTTCTGGATATTCCCCTTTTTGATGCTCCAATTGACTGTCCCTATATTTTGCTCGTATTTTTGCCTTCTCATCTTTCCATTCGCTATTGCGTTCTTCCGTGCCGTTCTGATCTATCAGGTTACTGCCTTTATATTCTTCATTGTGTAAAGAACTTGTCCACGTACTGCACTTAACCCTATCCTCATTATCCTTAGTTCTACTCACGGTAGTTCTTGCTTTGTCAGTTTCGGTATGTTTGTCACCCATGTCAGTTTTCTGCAAATTAACATTTCTCACGTCATCTTTTTGAATGTGCCTGTGATGTGTATCGTTTCTTGAATACTCGTTTAGTACGTCTCTTGCGGAGATTCCACGAGTCGCTTTTGAAAGATAGTCTGGAAACAATATTACATTGAGAATACCGTTCGCCGGTTCTTCTCCACACTCTTCCACGACCATCTGGCGCTCGTAGGCAGAAGCGGGACTCATCAGTGAAGAGTACTTGACTCCACTGCCCCATATTCCAACGAACATGTTCTCGAGCAAATGCAAGTCTGCTTACTCTATGCTGTGTGTTAAGCTCTGGGCCATGTGCAGGTCTTCTTGCCATTAAATTAGCTTCATTAAAGCGTCTTCTGATCGTTCTGCCACTTACATCCACATCTCGAACCTCTGTAAGGCGATTTTTGACTTAAACAGCAGTCAAATTCCTGTTGCGAAGAATCGTTAGGGTAAGAAAATGGTCATCTCTAACGCTTGTACATCTTTGACGACCTGTTCCAGGGCGTCGATTGTAAGATTCAGTTTCCAAGAATCGCCTCCACGTTCTGGACACACATGATTGAGAAGTTTCAAGAACTTGTGCAACGTAACGTTGAGACCGACCATCCTGAATCAAAGCAATTACTCTTGCTGCATCCACTGCATTAATACCCATGAAAACAACTTATTAATGACAAAATGTAAACAAATTATTAATTAAGTCAATCAAAAACTCCATAAACCATTCTATTTTGAAAACTTTTATAATTAATAGTTGTTACGCTTCACACACCTTTTCATTCATTGTAAATGAGCAAATTTTAATATAATCGTCGGAAAATAGTGCATCTCTTTCTGACGTAAGCTAAGGTAAAGTTACACAACGCCATAACGTTTTTACTTAAACATATGACTCAACTTCAATACGATCCTTATTATATCTTGTAATGAGTAATTATTATTTATTTGGCTCGTCTGTCTGTAAAATAATTTTTACCGTTGTTTTACGCCTATTAACAACGATAATAAACTGTCTGTGATATCGCAAATGAGTTTAATTAGCACTTTTGCACCTGTTCATGCCGCGTTTACCGCGACAATGTTACTCTGTTGTTTGTGCAAGCGCTCACTCTGTTTGTGTATGAATTGGATAAGCAAATAATTTGAAAGTTTACAAGAAGAAAACAAATGTTATTGTGTAGAAAATATTTATTTAATGCTTTCGCTCTTCTTGACTTAATTATTTTAAAATGAGAAACAACCTAAACTTGTCATTCCAATTTATGGTACAGAGTTTTTTGGAAATCGGATAATTAGCAGAAATATGGCAAACATATGGCCTCCGCGATCTTGCGATCTAACTCCTTTGGATTTCTTTGTTTGACCCCACTTGAAAAATTCCATTTTTAAAACGCCCGTTAACGATTTACAAGAACTTAACCAAAGAATCATCGAGAAGTGCGATGAAATAAACAAATCTCTGCAAATTGGCATTTCCTATAGAAAGTTGTGTCAAAAAGCGATCGCAGGATGTCGCGATTCAAACTATTGATTATTATTACATCGCATTTGCGAATAACCTTGAATAGGTCGGTTTGGTTTGCAGTGGAAGTCTCGAGCTACGCTTCTGCTGACGTGGCTCCAAATAGGGCCGAAACAGCTGTACAGAAGCTGTTCAAGAGATTCATTGCAATCAAAACCGATTTGCAACGAAATTTTTTATAATTTTATAATTCATAGGAGTACACTATCTATTAAAAGTTCTCGTCATAAATAAAAATTACACTGTGCTATTAAGATAAACAGAAACAAGAAAACATGGCAGCTTCGAAACAATTGAAGATCGAGATCTTGAGCATTCTGAGTATCAAACAAAAGTAATGCCTTAACCTTTAACTTAGATTAAATCTTTGTCTTTATTTGTTTTGATAAATATTGGACCAAAATCAACTTACTGCATTATCAAAGAATTTAGAAAAAAATCTCGATTAAACAATATCAGAATAGATATACATACATATATCAATTAAAAAAAAGTTGCAATCGTTTGACGTAACGAAAAATTTAAATCGCGACATCCCGCAATAGCTTTTTCACCTAATATTGCATTATTGTGTGACGTAACAGTTGGCAATAAAAAGAAAGTGAAATTCTTAGCAACTGGTAGCAATATGGAGTCATTTATTATGATTTTTCACTTATTCAAATCAGACTATAGATAATATCTAGAACTCTCTCGAATACGGTGGAAAGTTTCGGAAGTACGAAGAAAGAAATTTTGCTATTTGGTGAGAGTTGACGCAACTAACAAATTTCATTACTTGGTGATAGAGAGCGGTAGCAACAAAGAAAGAAATTTAATCACTTTTTGATAGATGACGCTACCAACAAAGAAAAAATTGAATAATAGATGGCGCCAGCAACAATGAAACAAATTTAGATAGTTGTAAGAGATGTTTATGTTTAGCCTGTCTTGTTATGAATAAATTCATTACGACAAGAACAGAGGAGTCACCAACAAAATTCTTGCTAAAAGGGGGCCCCACTTTAAAAAAGTTTGGGAACCACTAATCTAAGGGAACAAAAATAAATAGTTCTAAGAATTCTAGTTGCAAAAACAGCGTGACGGAAATACGTCTGTATCAATCAAGTAACTGAAGTAAGCTAAACAATATTACACGAGGTAGCTTCGTAAACGTGTCCCTAACCAATAACCTGGCCTGCAATTGAACTACTGCCAAATTCTTAGAACTCTGGAAACTCCCCTCGTGAAAACAGGCGAACCCAAATTTTCGAATTTAATTTCAACTTTGTTTTTTTGTTAGCAAATTAATTTTCTATCTATTAAAAAAATTTAATAAATTGTGAATGATGATTACCAAAAAATAAGTTCTTAAAAATACAGATAATTTTGTTACTTCTTGTTGTTTTGCTGTGAATTTTGTTGTACTAATTAATAAATAGTTCCAAGAATGACGATAACGCGAATATTTATATAAAAGTATATTCGGATTCCTGCATAAAATATGATATTTGACTAAAGGATAGAAAATATCACACTACTTAAAAGAAGGTAATTAAAGCTGCATTTGTATCGAGTATTCTTGGCGTATTTCTAAAATTAAAACGTGTAGTAGTGGGCGACGCCACGTGTCAGTCTAATTTTGCAAGTTAATGTTTATTGTACTCGTTGGTCTATTATTATCACTGTGTCATTGATTGTAACAACAAAGAAATTAATGCTAATAATTACCAAACGACATTGCCTTTAATGTACCTTTTTACAGATTCAGGAAGAACCTTCTTTTTGTTATTGTGTTTTAAAAAAAAAAAAAAAAGTATACATGCAATGCAGATAATGTTTGTTAATATCTTTTTTTTTATCTATAACTTTACAGTCGAGGGACAATTGAGGTGTCTCTTAGTATATGGTTTAACTGTTAGTCCGTCAAGTTATTGCCCATCAAATTCGGTGCAGACAGTTTTTCAAAAATTTTCATTTTGTGAAGACCAAGGTCCGAGATTTTTTTTCCAATTTGCCACTGTGCCATACGACAGCCCAGTTTGTTCTATGAGATACAGGCCCATCTGCGGCGACCCTTTCGAAAATTCCCCCCAATTAAAACCTAATGCCTATTGTTGGTGATCGTCCATTTAAACTTGACCCTGCGTTGTCGTAACTGGATTCTACTTTTAGTGAGACGGTGAATAAAATTGAGAAATCAAAGGAACTAAATACGTATAAATAAAAATGCGGGACGTTAAATTTAATTATATATTGCAAAGAAAAGGTAAAAACTCCTACCAGCCACTGAGGGATTTGGTAAAATGAGAGTAAAAACCTCGTTTGCAAACAATATAAAAATCACAATAAAAGATACGCTTATCAAGAAGTATAATAAAATTCGCTTAACGTGTTTCACGTCGAATATCGTAGCGATCTAACTTACTTCAATTCGCACAGCTGGTGGCTTAGTGCACACGCAATTAGTGGCTGTGGCAACTTCAATTAGACCAACAATTAATTTTTCTTCAAGATAGCTTTGTCTTGGTACTCGTGTTTACCACCTTAGATAGATCAATTTACAAGATAATTAACAGAAACTGCCGCTAGTTTTTCAGGGACTCTTCTCAGAGGTGTTGAACTACCCTATCTCTATAATTAACCTAATTAATGAGGCTACGGAGTAGGATCTTTGCCTACTACGTCCTCGTGCCTTAGAGGGTGGTGCAATGTACGCCTTTTTTCAGATCCCTCCACGTCGTTTTTCGTCGACTAAACCTATTATCGAACTAATTTGTTTGCACAAAGGACCCAATTGACTGTTTTATCGGCACTCCGCTTTTGCGTTTATGGCACTTTCAGTCTCTCGACAAATTGCTTTGAATTAACTTGCAAATCTTTCGGCAAAGACAACACTTCAATCCACACACAGGGTGTAACACTTCAATCCGCACACAGGATTTAAGAGAAGTTCTGTTTGGCCTCGTAATCTTACGGGATTCGTAGCGAGTCTTAATTTTGCCTTGATTTCTGAGTTAGACTGGGCTGGCCGCACTGTGTTAGTCGGCCAGTGATTTGAGCTGCATATTTCCCTGAACAAATCGAATTAACACCGATAGCGTGTTTCCGAATTGCCAGAGAATATCGGAAAAAGGTAGAACTAAATTACAAAAAAAATACACTGTACTTGAAATCGACCAACAGAATTGAGGGGTAATTAATTTACTCTGGTTGATTAAATCACAGAACGCGCAACTACTGAATTTATTGAGTTTTAACTTTGATTCAAACGCAAACGCAAGTACCAAAACTAAACTGAAAATTGGCTAAGCAATGTAAATATTAAACTTTACAGATTTTTCGAGTCACAGATTAATGAGCCAATTAAAAATAATTCTTTAAACAAAAATTATATCACCAAGTATGTGAAAAGAAATGTAAATTCATGCAGTTTTACCTATCCGCGTTCCGCGATGCGCACCTCACTCACACCCACGCACTGGTTTTTTATAATCCACTCGCGACGTTGAATTCGCAGCGAGATTCGACTTTTAATTGCCCTTTCCTTAATACACTGCATTTTTGACCGTCCCGAAATAATAAGATTTAACTATAATTATGAAAAATAGATGAAAACAACTGCAAAAAACTTCTCGAGTTAAATTAAAATTCAACTGTGCGTTCGAACGATTAGAATCTTTCTGCCCTCCGTTTTTGATTTTCTCTTTGCAAGTAACTCCTCCCTATGCCTCCGAAGCAAATTTTAAAACCCCCCTTGACCAATAACCGCTATGCTAGATGGACAAAAGACAGTTACAGCTAAATGGTACACTGAAGAATGTTTGCCTGAAATGTTCAGTAGATTTCCAGGCAAAGGAATTATGCTGCACCATGATAATGCACCGTCCCATACGGCAGCCTTAACTCCCCAGTTTTTGTCTGAAAAAAATATAAAAGTAATAGAATATCCGTTGTATTCACCTGATTTAGCAATGTGCCACTTTTGGCTACTTTTGGGATTAAAAGGAATTTGCGGGGTAGAAGGTTTTCATTAGAAGAAGAGGTTTATGCCGTAGTTCACGCTTATTTTGAAGGTATTCTGAAAGATGATCGGTTGGGAGCTTTTGAACAGTGGAAAGAAAGAATGGTAAAGTGTATCGTTGCTGAAGGGAATTGCTTTAAGCGTATTTAAAATAAAATCCTAGAAAATATTAACCGTGCTTTTTATCCTCAATAAATTCAGCTTAACCTTCGTATATGATCGTAAATCCAGTTACTATTTTTCTGATCCCATTTTAAAAATAAGTCCTGTCATAAATATCTTTGGTTGTTCGCTGGAAAACCCACTTTGGCAACTGTGAAATTAATTACAATTGTAAAGACAGTTTCCATAACTAATTTTACCGAAAAACCTAAGTGCTGGGAATTTGGAATTGATCTTTAACGTTTTATGCACAACATATTTTGATGAGTCAGTTTTTTATTTAAATTTCTGCCCGCCACGCGATCCGAATATAGTGCATTGCGTTTTAAATAAACGACCCACAAATTGCGCAGTCTCCGATACGCTTGCCGCTTGTACATTTTTTTTGTCATGACGTAATATGAAAATTTCGGCCAGTTACCCATTGTTTGGAAACGCAGCTCAAATCAATTTTCCAGTTTTTCTAGCACCGCAATTTTTTTTTTCGTGCTAAATCCTATTCAAATACTTTTTTCTAATTTAATCGACCGTTCGCGGAAGCATCTACAAACGATTTGGTAATGTTTTACATTACGGTAAACTCGACAGCTACAGCATTAATCATTTTGTTGTTAATCATGCTTCAGTAGATTAAGATTTAATTCTTTTATTATTGAATTTTCAAGGACACAGTTGCTTTTAAAGTGTCGCGATTTAATTATGTATAAAAATTCGTGTCATTTTTAACTGACACCAAGTTAATGGTTAGTGTTAATTATGCAACGATAATTATACCATTTAATTTACAATAAATTATTAGACAGTGTCACTTTTAAAAAACACATTTATAGTTACATGCATATATGTATTAGGCACAATGTAAAATAAAATTTATTAACTCTGTCATAAATTTCTATTATGTACACTCGTGGCCAAGTAAATCATGTTACAATTCGAAGGGCGCATAACTCTCAGCGTAACGATTTTAGAGTCGATCACTGTACGTACCTTGTATGGTAAACTGTGAATTATTTTTACTTGCACAATGTAGACATGAATTTGGTGATTTATACGATATAGAAACTGATTGTTGATTCATAATAATCCGTGTAATTGTTAAGGCAATGACATAATTGCATTGGAGAAACGTGAAGACAAGAACTACAACAAAGTGTGGAGATATGCGACGTGCAAACCGCCGCCACTGTATTTTGCAGTATCTAAGTATGATTAACGTGCTTGATACAATATTTTATATAAATTTAAACAGAATTTGAAATAATTACTTCATTTATAATTTAATAAATCAAAAATAAGTCACTAGTAATCAAGTCACTTCTCAATTTTAAGCTGCATTTAACTCACGTCAATGTCAATTTTGATTTGACATGTAAATATTCATTACGTATTTCTGTTTACAGGACCGTGCCGTTAACACTGTCAATCGTGGATCGATCAAGATATGGCACCAACTCAATCGCGTCAGTTATTAACTTGGACTTTACCAACAATTGCCCTCCTCCTCAGTTACCTGTGGTACAAAAAGAAGAAACTTGGACCTCAAAGTGACCCTAGTAGAAACTGTGACAAGCAAGAAGCAAAAGACGTCAAAGAAGAAACGCCGCTGATAGAAGACGGCAGCAAACAACTCGCAGTCGAGGAGATCTCATTTTCAAGGTCGTTATCCGGCGTCGATTCCGCCCCCATCGACATCATCATCCCTCGCGAATTGCGATCGCAAAAGTCGAATCCCGTCGTCATATCCGATGAAGATCTAGATTTGGAGATCGAGAAAATAAAATCAATGAAAAACACGACGGCTGATCCATTCAGTAGACTTCAGACTTCCGATATGGTGGATAATGCACCGCGTAAATCCCCGAATAAAACCAAAAACAAGCAGAACCTGTCCGTCAATAAACCAGAGAGCCCGAAAGATAAGGCAGGAAAGTCTCTGAATCCTGATTCGTACCCCAAGTCCCCGAAAGTGATTAAGTGCAACCCCCAGAAAATCATCTCTTCTTCTACTTCACCGATGGCTCAGAAAAATTCTCAGTTCTCTACAGTACAAGATGAATTTAATAATATTAAATTAGATAGCCTGCCAGATAGCCCGGAAAAGGGTATGTCTGCACCAAACACTTCCAATGTATCAATGGAACATGAAGAATTGCAGAGGCAAAGTTCTGAGCGTGACTCTGCAAACCACAGTCCTGCTGATGTTATGCTTGCTAGCCCATCACTTAGCAGCATATCTGATCATCACAGCGAGGTAAGTAGTTTTCGGTGGTGACTTGTATACAATGCTGATGTTAATGTGTGAATAGGGCTCAAATGATAGTGGGAAAGGTGGCAGCGATGTAGCCACACCACCTTCACGAACACCAGCAGGCGATGGATCTATATCTGGTGATTCATCACTATCCCTCTTATATGAATTCGTAGTTCCTCAGAATTTAGTTGGACGATTAATAGGGCGACGTGGATGTTTTATAGCTGATATCAAAGAAAAGACTCACGCTCACATAATTATTAGGAAACACCCGACTAGTCCAAAAATGAAACTGTGCGTTGTAGAAGGTAGAAACGAATTTGGTGCGTGGAATATTACGGTTATTTATTCATGAATTCATTATAGGTACCCAAACTGAAATTGATAACGCACTAAGAATGATTAGAGATAAATTCCCAGTTAAACGTTATCCTGACATGAATTTAGAACAAGTTTGCCTAACTCCTCAGCTGCCTGCAGTTTCACTTACACCAGATCAATTATATGTAAGTAAACAATTCAAAGTATTATTTAGATGTTGCTAGTTTATTTTATAAGGTTACTTCCCCAATAAGTCGAGATCTCCAGGGGGTGAGGGAACTTAATGAGGTAAAGTTTCCTTATGAATCCCATGATTTGTTTTGAATCATATTAGCTAGGCCCCAAATTAATAACTGGTTAAAACATAATAATAATAATAATATTTGTATGTAATAATAAAGTGCATGATAATTTTTTTCAGTTAAAATTAGTAGAAGGAATCAACAATGATACAATAGTAAGTTGTATGGTTGCTCCGAATCACTTTTTCCTCCAGCAACCAACACACCCGACGTTTCCGAATCTTAATGTTCTAAGTAGTTATATGAATATGTGCTACAACAGTACAGATTCTCCTCTACTTCCAGATCCAATACCTGGTGAGCGTTACATTTAAAAACTATACCTCCAACAACCAACCCATACGATTCTGTTTTAGAAAATACGATATGTGCAGCGCAATCAGAAGGAGACTGGTACCGCGCAATGGTATTATCGACTGATCCCGAGGTGATTACATCGCATGTCATATTTTTAGACTACGGTGGTTATGCGTACCTAGAAAATTCCAAACTTAGACAAATTCGTGGAGACTTTTTACTCTTACCTTTCCAAGCGTCTGAATGTGTTCTAGCTAATATCAGGCCTGCAGGAGGTACTCGTGCATCTGAGTTTTTTTTTAATCTAAAGAAAATACACCGAGCTTTTTGTAGGCAATGAAAGATGGCCTGACGAAGCATATGCAACTGTAGCAGAACTCACAAAGGGAGCGTTAACATACACTCAAGTAGCCGAATACACTGGTGATGGTGTTCCTTTAGTATTGATGTATATTCTGACTGGACCACAGGTAGAAACGTTGCTATTTGTTTTTATTTTTTATATTCATGTCCTGCTTTACAGGAGGTCGTTTTCTTAAATCAAGAACTAGTAAATAGAGGCTTTGCAGATTGGGCACAGATTTCCCAGGCGGATGAAGAGGAAGGTGCAGTAGGGGGAATTGCATCATAAACAACAGATTTTTTCTAAATGAATTAGTCAGTTCAATCAAGCGACCTCATATAATATTATGGTATTATAACACACTTACATTAAAACTTATATCTGCTGTAATGTACAGTCCTTTATATCATTATTTACTCTAGACAGTATAGAAAGTTATACATGACTGATAATGTAAGTGTGATATACTTCTACATTTTAAGGCAGATAATTTAAGTATTCACTTTCAAAACCCGTGTTTGTGTTTTTGTGATGAAGCATTTTGTTTTAGATTTACATCAATCTGTTTAAATGTTTTTTTAGTGTTTGACTTGGTTATTATTATATGGTGGTGTTTATTTGAAGTTTGTTTTTTTTTTCTTCTCTCTTGTTGTTCTTTTTGTATTGAACGCATGCAGTTTTTTATGTTTATAAAACGATTTGTGAAATCATCAGGAATTTATTACATTTAATATTAGGTTGTGTGCTTTATTCTGTAGTTGTAAGTGTTTTTAGAGCGTAAATAATTTTCACGGTCGGATCTGGGAGTCTTTGAAATAAATACACTAGCCAACCAAATTTAAATACATACATAAAAAACATTCTAAATTTTTAATGAGATTGAAGATTACTTCTTTAAATAATTTATTTTGATTCATGTTTGCAAACAGTAGCTTAAAGCTTCCATGATAGCTCAACATCGCAATAGTTGTGTTATTCTTGATTATTTTTTTGCGTACGACTATAGGAGTGGAACTGTTTTTTGTTTTTGTAGGTAGCGATTTAATTTAATTTAATTTTACTAAAAAAAGTCTTGTACATACTGTATTTTTGAATATAAGGTAGAAGTAGGATGTTTACATTAATTTTTTTTTAACTGTATATTTTGGGGTTTACATTTAAAACGATTATTCACGGGGTATCTCAGAAAAGAAACTTTTCACATTTCTTTAACACGCAATTAGCTTCCCGAAAAGTGATATTTACATTGAAATAACTTAAATTTACATATTATTATCGTTAAATCTTTGGTTTGTACTTCAATACTATACTTAAAACATACAACTGCCAATGCAAAACTTTTTTGATATATCCTGAACTTTTTATTACGTGGTTTATTAGCTGTAAGTGATAAGTGTTATTTTGTCAACTGGTTTTATAATATAACAAAGAAATTGAAGATGTTCAATTTATGAAATAGCTTTTGTATATAAGGAGTTCTGTAATATACGTTTTCAGTCATAAATATAACTTTATTGCTACATATTTTGAATTTTGTATTGCCTCTAATTCCCAATTCGCTCATTATTTAAAGAAAGGAAGCTGAACTATCAAAATATAAGAAAGATGTTCTGAGTGTTACATATGTTGAATACTCTGATGCTCTAAACGTACTTTATACTTTAAAAATAATGTGATGCATTTCATTTGAAATCATCTGAAAGCTTTCGGGTCATGTTTTCTTAGTTTACTTTTTAAATAATTCACTAAAAGTTTTAGGAAAGAATTCCGAGAAAGTCGCATTTTGTCAATTCACTTTTGTAATGAATTGTGATTTTTTTGTTCTTATGTTGTCTTACAAAAGCGATTGGTTAAATTAATTAATTAATTGGTTAATTATATTATCATTTGTCACAATTTAGTTGTCAATTGTAAAATACAATTTTCAAAAATCTCCAATACGAAACAAACAAAGAACCGCATTTAGGTATAATGCATTCAAAGATCCAAAAAAACAACAGCACGAAATTGAAACCAACATAACCTAAAAATTAAAGTCCCATTTACAAAATACGGGAACTAAAACAAGTCAGGTTTCAACAATAAAAATTACTAAATCATGTAACTTAAATTACTCATTGCAAAAGTGAAAGTATATTGGATATGTTAAATATTCTACTTGGGATTGGCAACACTAGCATCAAGATAAAACAAAAGACTGTTAGAATTACAAAAGTAAACGAAAAGCGACGGTTCTTGCCAAAGACCTAAACAAAAGACAATCGATCGCTTAACAAATGCAAGGAACAATGAACGGTCGACGATTTGGATACAAGAAAAGTTCGTTTACATTTTTACATCAAAAAATATATATAAAGCGTTTTTTAATAAGAAATAAGAAAAAAGGTAACAAAATACAACCAATTGCGAAACAAATTTGCAAGTGTTTTTTTGAGAATAATCGCGTTTTCGTCCTCGGAAGACACTAATGTATAAAAAAACAAAAAACGATCGATGATAGAAAACAAAACCTATTAGTTTTTCTTGCCCAAATCGAATCGATCGTCATTTGTTTTCTTTCTGCAATTTTTTTTTTAAGTTTGCACGTATCGCTGGTAAAGGAGAACTCGATTTTTATGCTTGGCGAGCATCACTAATTATTTAATGACAGGTGTCACCTTTCCTTCCATATTTAACTTGGAGGCTTCCGCGACCGTTGTTCATAACTGAATTGGCTTCCGGTTGGAACCGCGTCACGACTGCTTCTACTGCTGACATTTCGTTCTCCATTGCAGAAGAACTTCCTCAGGGTTGCTGTTGCTGCTGCTTCGAAGCAGCAACACCAGCAGCAGCAGCAGCAACATCGCAGCAGTAATCCTGAGGAAGTTTTTCTGCAGTGGAGAACGAATCGTCGGCAGTAGAAGCAGTCGTGACGCGGTTCCAACCGGAAGCCAATTCAATTTCCTTCCACAGTTTTTTTTTATTAATCTACTAACTTGTGGTAAAATCGATTGTCTTTTGTTTTTATTTTTTTCTAAATTTTATTATTTTGTCTTTTTAAAATCTATTTCTCTACTCTCTCATCGTTTTTTTTTTTTTATTATTATTATTTTCTAATTTATTAATCTATTAAATTGTGTTATAACAGCGATTATCTTTTGTTTTATTATCATGTTTTGTTTTTGTTTTATCACTATTCTTTTCAAGTTGTTTTATCTTTTGTTTTGTCACGTCAAAGACCGCTTCAACTAAAAAGCGAACACAGGAGGGAGTCACTCTTAGTTACCACTTCGATGGCGTTAAAGTGGTATCCTGTCTTGTTCAGGTAACCAACACTAAGATGGCAGACCAAAACGACTAGCATACCGAAACGTTTCACAACGATGCCCCCGGAGATTTCTCTAGCTTGTCTCCGGTTACCAAACTCAGGTAAAGCGTCCGGAACATCGTGGGGGTGGACAGAAGGCGGAATAAGATTATGTAAAACATACCTAAAAGAAGGAAAAAAAATAGAAAACCTAAATAAAGGAAAACACGAATTACGAACCAAACAGTGCACAACGCCGTCGAATCGATGAAAAGCCTTGGATTGGCAGCAAACAATTCACAACCGGATTATTACATCCGTTTATTTTTTCACTCCAGAACACAGTTCAATGAAAATTTAACCAAAAACGAGAACCATGGGGTCCGTTTGCCAAGCGAGCAGCAACAAGACTGTCACGAACTTTTAGTCGGGTACCTTACAATGCGCAAGGTTTGGGGTGGGAAGAAGAATCACATGTTTCGGATAGGCGAGAATAGCAGGCCTAGAATTCAAACGAGTGTCTATTTGGGCCAGAATCATTACAACACGGAGGCGGTTCCTTTGGCAGTCAAAGCTCAAAAAGATCAAACGCTGATGCGCCCAAGTTTCTGCCAATATACAGGTAACCCAAAAATTAAAAATGAATTTAGTCCTCCACCGTAACAGCTTCAATAATAATGTCAAAAAAATTGAAACAAATCACAACGAGTACAAAAATTTAAACTGGTGTCTCTCGCTTGGTAACTAGCAGGGCTGCCAATCTGTGGGTAATTACCAAAAATGCGGGTATTCCAAAGAGTTGCGGCTAATTTTGTGGGTATTAAATATTGCGGGTAAATTCGGGTGTTTTAAAACCGGACTTCCCCTTTTGCGTATTATTTTGTTTTTTTTTTTTGTTATGAAACACTTCAACCAATCAAAATAGGAACTGAATCGCTGAATCGTTTCGCTCTGACACAAGATCAAGTACTGGTTCTCACTCTCTCGCATTGCAGACGTATCTATTTCTCTTTGTTTTAGAGTGCGTAATGTACGTTTTTTATTTATGTATGGCTTTAAAAAAATATACAATAAAATATTTAAAACAATAAAATTATGTGAACTGGCGGGTTATTTTTATATCTTCGCGCATGTCGGTAAAGTCGGGTATTATCGGCATCAATTACTATTTGGCTATTTTACGGACAGTAGCACTGGTAGTTGGTGACTTTTTTCGTAACTTGAAGTTTGATCGCTTGTGGCAACACTGGTGTGAGTACACGATTGCCATAGATAAGTTTAGATAGGCATCTGCAATACTAGCAACTGAAGTTGTTTTGAGCCATCTGTCGACTTGTGCTCCCTTATGTTTCGTAACGCGGGTTTTTCAAAATATTAATTTGAAAAATTTACTCGTGTTTCACAAACATTCGTTAATTTTAATATTCCCTTAAAAGTAAATTTTGCTGTGATTATATATATATATATATATGTAATAACCACAGCAATATTTATTTTTAATGAATGATTAAATTTAACGAATGTGGTGAAATTATTATCAGATTCACAATTAATACAGTTCAATTTTAATCTCACGTAGAAACTATTGTTAAAGAGTTCTACATGAACAAAATATTCATATTATTACAGAATTAAAAAAACACTACAAATAAATTTGCAAAATATCCATATATTATAAAGAAGTATATATACACATAAATTATTATACATATCATAGAGTTATACTTTTTTTCTCCTTTTAATGTACATATCTGTTGCTTGTTCATAAATTTTATCTTTTCTTTTAATTCTAGCATCTTTGCCTAATAACAAACGATTAACTCCTGTACACCAATTATGTATACATAATTTACTGAATTTAATAATTATATAATCAATTAAATTGTCCTTATGAATGCATTTGTTAAAATTATAAATAACACGGCGTTTAATTTCTTGCGTTAATATATACAAAAAGTCTTTTTCATGGCAAATGAGTGGCAGCAATTTCTTTATAATATCGTATTGTAAAAAAAGTTTTTCTAAGAAATATGGATGGCAGTATTTTAATTTCTGAGGCACACATTCAGAGAAATCTTTTTCTACGACTAAGGAATGCCACTCTGTTTTTTCTGAACTGGAGCAAAGTAAATTGCTGCGACAAACTGCACACAAAGTTAACTGTTTAACATTTTTTATTAACCACCCACTAACATATCCTAAACTAATCTTATCTATATATGATCTATAACTAATATTACTTAGATCTACATTATAATTACTATAGTCTCTATTTATAACTGTACATTCTTGACTTCTCCCGACCATAACAAACTCTTTAACAAATTTTATTAAGTGTGAAGAATCTTCAGTTTCACAATTGGATCCAATTGAGTGCCATGTAACGAAGTTATTTAATAACAAAGTTTTAAAGTGATTTTCAAAATGGAGAGCTGTAGGATTAATACTGCGATGTCCATGCTGCCTTATTTGCCCAAAAAAATTTTCAAGGGGATCTTGATTGAAAAATCGTGGTCTTATAAAAGTAATGTTGCTATTTTTCCTCAATGTTTTACAAATTTGCTGTAAACTATTTAAAGTTTTTATCCAGTTCACAATTGATGGTGTCCTTGCTACAGAAGTATCTCCAAACTTTTGAAAATACATAGACTGTAATTTTGTACGGGCTATATCCCAAAATTTAAAATGCACACTTAAGTGGTTTATGTGGTGGAGCTACTAATGTTGTCCCATTCACACTATCAAATAATTTGTCAAAAAATGAAAGTATCTCAGCTGTTTCTATTGCTCTGTTTTCTAATTTAGCACCACTAGCACTGGTAATCCCACTTTTAGCAAATAACGCTATGACAGAGGCTACTGTATGGCTGAGAACCTGAGATGCACAAGATACTTTCATTTTTTTTATTTTACTTGGCAACACATGCCAATCTGTTAATTTGGGCATAGCTCGTAAATCTCCTGATTCATTATCTATTGCATAAGCAGTAGATATATCACTCCATGTAGCCATTGCTGTGTGACCATCAGCCTGTTTATGAAACAGATTCTTTGTTAACAGATTATTTCGTACACCTTTTAATAAATGAGGTGGGTCATAAATATGGTGGATGGTATTATCCCCAACTCTGTAACCATTTTCGTTACAAATTATACCACTTCGACTACTTATCTTAGTTTCATTAATTAAATACTGTATGGCAGCTTGATTTGTTGTGCCTTGATCAGATACAGTTGCCACTAGTTGTAAACCAACTTCATGACACTTGTTAATAACTAATTTAATAAGTCGAACAAGATTAAATGTCTTCACAGCACTCTTAGAAAAAAAATAACACAGTGGTTGTTTCCAAGATCTGTTTATGCCATGTAGCATAAATACTAGAACAGTATCTGCGATTTGTGATGATTTTGTATCACCCAAATCTTCAAAACCACATATCTCACCCAAATGTTCAAGGAAATGAATACTGGGTTGAATAGCCATTTCATCAAACATTAAAATACATTTGCGGTCTATATCCTGCAACCCTACAACTCTATTTTGCAAATTTGTGAACACAGTATCACTTACTCCAGCATGAATTGACAATATTCTTAACACTTGTTTTAAAGTTGTTCGACTTGGTAGAACAAAGATTTTAATTAACAGTTTGTATGTTTTTGGACTTTGCTTGTATAAAATTAAACCTAAAATTTTGAGTGTAAATCTTCTTCCATGTTTCTTTCTTCCGGCCATTAATAGTTGTGTTCTCATAAATTGTGCAACGCCACTATCTAAAGAATCAGTAATTTCGTTGAAGATTTCTTCTTTACTCATATGCTTAAATAATTTTACTTTTGTTTGGGTCTTCTTGTAACGAATTTTTAAAGAAATGTTTCATTTTTTAAGTGTCGTACTTTTTTGTACAAAAATGTTTTCCTTGGTGTTAACTGTACTGTTCTAGTATAGCCTATGGACTTCAATATTGACGTACCTGACATAAAATTTTCACCTTTAATATTAAAAACTTTACATGATTAATATTCCAATGTACCTTCCTTTACACCAATATGTTCTCTTGGAGGAGTTGTGGGTGCATCCATTTGTAAATCTGACCCTGTTAAACGTTATTAATATATACCTATCCATTCATTATATATTTTAATGATTTACTTACATTTCTCTGCATCTCCCAAAGCAATTATTTCCATTGTACTTTCCGATGCAACAGATTCAATTCCACTTCCAGAAGCAACAGGTTGAATTCCACTTCCAGAAGCAACAGATTCTAATACATTTGGTAAAAGTTGAAATGCTAAAAGAAAGAATGTAGGTAGATAAACTTATGGTTTATAAATGCTATATAACTAATTCTACTAGATACTTCAACAATTTTCATACCTTCTTCTGTTGTTACATCCTTCAAATTTATTGGTAGATTTAAAGATGGTACTGCTGTTCTTTTTAAGAAAAAATTAGTTCCCACATCATTCTCAGCAAAATGTACATAACAAATCCGGTAAGATTTGTACACCCGCTCTGGATCTAAATTAAAAATTTTCTCATTTCCACATGTGACAATCCACTTCTTAAATAGCTCCATATATTTCTTGGGATTTGGAAACCGATGTCGAGGAGAGAATTTATTACGACAACCTTTAACAGCACATGTATGGGACTTCGGATGACAATGCTCCATTATGTTTATCCTTTTTTATATGTACAGTTTCCTTAAGAAATTAGACCAGAAATGGGTAATGCTGAAGAAAAAACAGCCATGTAAACATTATCTTCACTTAACGTTTACTTTACTGACTTTTACTTGCACTTATTAATAAAAATGATGGTAAAACTGCACCAGCCTTAGTATCACAGACGTCCTAACATTTATTTCATTAAATGTTCAAGGAAAGCACTGTTACACTTGTAATTCTAGCTGCATTCGTTTTGGCGTGTTTCAATTAACCTTAAAATGGCCACGTAATTGTAATACTGCAAATCAGCACTGCCAACTATAAAAATTAATTTACATCTTGTGCCATCTAGCGGATTGTGCTCCTGGAAAAACTCTACTACCAACTCAGCCATATAAGTTGAACCCCGGTGACGATTGCTTATTTCGTCTTCCAAATAAATTCTGAGGTTATGTTAGTAATGTACAACATTTTTTCTCACTTATTCTCTTCTAATGCATCACACTTTTCTACTAAAATAAATAATCGTTCATCGTTAATTTTATATAAGCATCTCTTACGTCAATGTCAAAAATTACCTAGAGGTGCTAAACAGCATTACATATTTTCCATGAAACAGGTATGGTGGTTATGGCAAAATAATATTAAATTAAGTAATAATTTTCAGAGTTACAAGCAGTACAGGAATGAAACAGATCCTCAAAGAATCGAGCAAATTATTACCAAGGCATATGAGGACTGTGAGTGGGTATTAAAAAAGGTATGTTATGAGATGCTGTGAAATTTTTGAGATCATGTCTCATACTGTATTGCCTTGAGGAAGAAATAAACATATTTGAAAGTTTAACAAAACAAACTGGAACCTGGTAGTTTAACTCAAAAATTTCATAGTATATTTTAGTGCTTTGCCTACCTAGATATTGTAATTTATTTAACAATTTTATATTTTTTTAGTACCTTGAAAAAAATAAATAAGATGTTAGTACCTTTGGTTACAAGTGGCTGTCCTGTGCAGGTAGAGAAATTTTGGAAAGCAGTTTTACTTTACCACAGTCGACCCAATATTGTAAATAAGAAAATAGTAGGAGTTTCGCAAGCTTTTTTCTATAAAGTACAAATAAGCAGCAGCAAAGGCACTGTGAGTGATATAGACGAGCTTTTTACGTATGCATCCATAATATACGAAGTAAGAAAGTTACCCAAGTTATCGAAAGAATTCTTAACTGATTTTATTAAAAACATCATAGTACCATACCATAAAGATATAATTTTAACAGAATCAGATTCAGACGGATTTCAAGAGCACTTTGATGGTTTATTCATTTCGCTGAGGATTTTATTACCAAGGCAGAGTTCAACCAAGAAATGTGTAGAAGTTGTGGTATTAGATAAAGATCACAACAAAGCTACATTTCACAGCGTATCAGACAAGAATCAAAATTCCTTAGCACCGCCTTTTCCATACACTTTTGAGTTAGCGACCAGTGGCCATTTTAGGATCGTTCTTAAAAACTTTGAGGATGCAGAAAGCCAGAGTGCTGAATGGTTAGTCGACAAATTATTCTGCAAAGTATTAAAATGGATTGAAGAGGATGATACACATAACGTTAATCAGCAGTCGCTTTCGCTTATTAATCTGGAGAAATATGCAGATTTATATAAAAATATGAAAGAGAAATATGGACAGAAAATCGTGGAGGTAATTGAAATATTAATTAATTAAGAAAAGTTACTTCTGCTCTTCAGATAGTTTTTCCATATGTGTGCCAAGTTTAGTAATAGAATTTAAAATGGTTGATAGAAATCTTGTTCAATCTGCATTTTAAATATAAATCAACAGCTGCAAATTGGCGAAACAATTTCACCTTAGTTCAGCTAAATGCAGTGAACAAGGGCGTCACAATTGGCTGACTGAGGAAGCCTTGCATAGGTGTAATATAGCTAATTGTTAAATAATGGCAAATCAGTTAAAGCAACCTCTAAATTGGCTGAAAGAATTTGTGTTCAATTTGTATTTTAGATAAAAGTAAGTGGCTGCAAAACGGCGAAATAACTCTATCCAGCCTTAGTTCAGCTAAATGAGGTGAACAAGGGCGTCGAAATTGAACGAGCAAGCTTTGTATAATGCAAATACCTTAGTTGAACTATGCAGCTAATCAAATTAGCTGTTTAGGCCAAGTGGTTGTATACACAATTGCATTCAAATTAAGTGAAGTAAATTTCATTCAACCTATAATTCAGCTAAACGCGAATGGGCATCTACATAGACAGCAAGCCTTGCATAGGTATAATGTAGGTAGCTAGTTATTGAATAATGGCTAGTCAGTTAAATCAACTTAAAGAATTTTTGTTCAATCTGTATTTTTTTGTAAAAGTAAATTTGTGCAAAATAACTCTGTCGAACCTTAGTTCAGCTAAATGCAGTGAACGAGGGCGTCACAATTGACTGACTGAGCAATTCAGCTAAACACAAATGGTTCAATGAATTGAAACAATGTTTGTTCAGCCCAACGAAGCTGGCAAAAGCCATCTTTCTCCAGTGCATAGTTCAGCTGAATACAATTAGCTAAATAAGCCTTCACAATTTTTAGCTAAGAGCTTTTATTACTTAGTTTTTTGTTTGTTTGAACTTAATTAGCTTAGTATTTTTCTAAAAGTCTATAATTTACATTTTACTTGAAAGTCTTCATGTTGAATTATGTGGTTGAATAATTGCAACCTGCTCTCCAGTTAAATGTAAATGACAGGGTTTTATATTGTCTATAAAAGAGTTATATTCTGTTTTTTTTTTTCTGTAATATCTGTCAGTGTCAAAATTCTAGGGTTTTTATTGGAACCCTGCCTTTGTCACTAAAGGTGCTAACCAGGGCCTGTTATCTTAAACCTAAAAACTGTTTATATTTATATAGTTCATACTGTCGTCGCTAGTGGCGCTGAAATTCGTAAGTTTCCCGCTTTACATAAACCGACATAACCTGTTTTCTTACACGTGGTCGTGTTGTTAGGAGTGGCAGACACTGAAAAACATTCGTTTCAATTTGAGTTCGACGTGTGAACTTTAGGAAAATGGTTTTTATGTGTTGTCTTCCTACTTGTAAAAATACAAGCAAAGAAAAAAAAATGCATGTTCTTCCTGCAAATTTTGAGGTAAGTGCTTTTAGACATAAATTTCTGTTAAATTTGCTATTTGTATACAAGATCTGTCAATGTTATTGTTTATAAAGTATTTATTTGTAATGTGAATATGTTATTGTAAAAGCCCGAAAGTTGGTTAATCCCAGGGTTGTCACGTTAGACCTAGGATTTACCAATTAGATGTGGTAAATGAAGGAAAATTGGTAATTTTTTGTTTTTAGAGATTTATTTTGTGGACGAGGACAATCAACCGGACTGACATTCAGTTTGAGAAACGCAAGAACTATAGTATTTGCGACATTCATTTCAGTGAAGATATGAAGTTTCCAAGTGTTAGAAACCGAACATGCCTAAAAGCTAACAGTGTGCCTGATTTATTTTTACCTCAGTGTTAGTATGAATTCTAATTGTTTATGATCTGATTATATTTTTTATTATTACCAGGTGATATGAACAGAAGTAGCAATTCTGATATATTAGATCCGCAGCAACTAGTCAATTTGACCAGCAGTAGTTCTGATATACAGGAGGGTGATTTGAACAAGAGTAGTAATTCTATCATACAACAACCTTGCTGAGTAAAGTGGGTTTTGATTATGTTTGCACTCGTAATTTTAACCAAGACCCTCTTGAAATTTCTTTGGTAACATCAGAAGCCATGGAATACGAAACATAAATCCAACTTGCACATCTTTTAAAAGTGTTCTGATAAGCAATTTTATGTCTCCGCACTCTCCCAACAGTAATTGTGAAGCAGATGAGAATGAAGGGTCATTAACATCATTAAAGCAGTTTATCTATAATGGGAATGTAATGATAGAGGATATTGTTGAACTCCCAAATTTTGATGATGAAGAAGATTCATTTTCTTTTTCACCGCAACATTCTGCGGGCATACTACATCTATATGCTTATGTTGCTGGGTACACTGCAAGAAAAGTCTTAAAATGTGTCGGACAGTGTGTGAATTGCAGGAAAACTTTAATTGAAAGAGATGATAATGAATTCACTATACTAATAAATTATAAGACTTACACTGCAAGGAAATTGTTAACTCCTAATACACAATTTATTAGAGTATTTACTGAATGCATGCAAGTGTTAAAGTATTATGTACCACTGAAATGTACTAATTCAAATATTTCTAAATTTTTAATTTATAAATTAACAGTATTGGTTTCTCATACTTTTAATTGCCCCAATCACAATCTTTTTCATATATTTTCAAAGATTTTAACAACTTTCTTTTTACATGTCTGGACGAAAAATGTTAATAAAATTTTGAAAGGTCTGGATCATAGAAATATAGACGATGAAATAAAAAAATTAGCTTACAAAAGGTACCAAACCTACAAAACAAAAAAAAGGAGCTAACTTGTAGACCTGCTGACATTTTTTTTTGTTTTGAAACGTGTTTACAATTATTGGTTAGAATCATTTCATAGTATACATTTCACGTATGGTCTGAATAAATCTGTATAGTACTCATATTTGTATAAGCAGCAATTGCTTACATACTGTTATGATAAAATCATATGTATGCTCTTTGGCTTTTGTCAGTAATTAGAAACTAATTTTATTTAAAAATTTATATCTACATTTTATAATAAAAACAAATTTACTACAATTTCTTTTTCTTATACCTACACAATATTGTAAACCAAAATAAATTTTCTTAAAAAAAAATCTAACTATAGATTTCTTTATTTTAACTGCTTCTTACTAATTCAAACCCGTTAAAAACCTGGAATCCATAACTTTGGTGGCCAATTGGTTTTGATGATTTTCAATTAGTGAGAAACTGTTAAAATAAACAACTCTATGTGAAAACTTCAAATTTCGCAAAGTTTAAATAAAGCGCTCTTCGTTACCAGTAGCGCTCAGGCGACAACAGTATGAATTAAGTTTTTCGAATCACAGGAATAAACCCTAGTTGCGTATCTATAGTTAGTAATCTATGGTGCTAACTTCAGAAACATTTGACAGGTATAGAAAAAAAATGGAGTATAGGGCCAGTTGTTCAAACATTTGAGGCATGATTCAGGTCTGAACTTGGTTCTAATACCATGACAACTTTTGTAATATTGCCGTAATGAACCAAGTTCAGAGTTGAACGATGTTTGAGCAATAGATTTATTCACCAATTTAAACCATGCAGACTAATTAAGTGCACATAATCTCGTTTATTTTTTTTATTTAAACTGGCTCGTACAGTTCAGCTAAATGCAAATGTTGAACAGTTAGGTCCAAATTAATTGAAACAGTTATTGTTCAGCACACAGTTTAGTCTCCACCATTTTTATGGAGATAACGCCCGGCATGGTCCGGTGTCTAATGGACGCGATGCGAGCTACTGGGCGTTACTTCATATAAAACTATGGAGAGAATGTTTTTTTTTGCATGTGTCGACCCTGTTACGGTCCTACTACGGTCAGGTCCAGTGGGCAGAGTCCTTTAGTTAGCTAAGGCTGGGCTACATAATAGTAGCTAGGTTTAAATTTGATCCTAAGATTGTGACTCACAATATGCTGTACGTCATAATCTGTGGCACATCTAACTTAAACTTAAATTTTACTTTGTCTTAAATCCTAGCCCAAGAGATTTTTTATTTGGTCTTCCGTGAAGCCCGAGATTTTTCATCCATTTCAATTTTATCTAAATGACGAAAGAATCATTGAATTATAGTTTAGTTTTCATACAACTACCTATTCTATCTACTCACAATTTTCCAAATCACATTGGCCCGTATTCTCATCTATAATTAAAGTCGTGTTTAATTAAAACTAGTGTTGTAATTAAAATAAACAAGAAACGATTTAGCTTTAAGTATGTCAATTTGATGTGTAAGAATGACGGACGAGCGTTATCATTGAAAATTAAATGAAAGTGAAAATATTTTCCTGACGAAGCTATCAAGCGATAGTGAAACGTTGAGCATTAGTGCCATTTTCAGTGTCCGTTTGAGATAATTCATTACATGTAACAATTTCTGTTTCGATCTTATTACTTCAGATTTGGCCAGAGAACACAGACCCTCTAAAATTTGTCTATGAAGATATCGCCATAGCAGCGTATTTAATATGTTTATGGGAAGAAATCAGCCCAGAAAAGAAACCAAGCTTCGTCGATCTAGGATGTGGCAATGGTTTGTTGGTCAATATTTTAAATCAAGAGGGTTTTCAAGGTTACGGCATTGATGTGAGAAAACGAAAGATTTGGGATATATATCCAGAGAACGTAAAATTGGAGGTAAACGTACAATTTTTTCTGTAGTAAAAAGTTTAAGACTTTTTGTTCACTATAGGTCAGAACATTAATTCCATCATCGTCATCGCTGTTTCCAGATGTAGATTGGATAATTGGAAACCACTCGGATGAATTGACGCCCTGGATACCAGTCATAGCAGCTCGTAGCTCTTTTAAAACGAATTTCTTTGCTCTGCCCTGTTGCAGTTATGATTTCAGTGGGCAAAAGTATAAACGTATAAAAACATCCAACAGCCAGTATAATGAATACCTAAATTACATAACTGAAATAAGTCATAAATGTGGTTTCATTACCAAGATAGACAAATTAAGAATACCATCGACAAAGAAAATTTGCATCGTAAGTGTTAATCGAGGCTACAATCTTAATGATTATGAAAAAATCGATAAGGAATTGACCGAGTTCATCAATGGACGTTGCAATAATAAAATTTCCAAGGACAAGGGAAATTGGCTGAGCGATTTTGAACCCAGACAACAAGTGGAGAAAGTTAGAAACTGCACAAAACTTGATAAAACTTTAATCGAGAGAATAGTCTCTTGTGTACTTAATAAGTTACTTGAGCAAAAGAACTATTTGCCTGGACAGAAAGAGCAAGTATGGAATGCCGGCGGTTCCGTAGAACTTTCTCAACTGGTTTCATGTCTGGATAACAAAGATTTAAAACGATTAAAAAGTGAATGCGGTGGACTACAAACGTTGTTAAGAAATCATAGGTATATATTCGAAGTCTTTAAGGGTACGGTAAAAATTCGTGTACCAAAGAAATACTCAGAAGTTTCTAAATACAAGAGTAAAGCTTGTTGGTTCTTTGTGAATCATCCAGATGGGTGTTTACATAACAATGTAAATTGTGCTTATAAGCATATGTAGTTTTTTTTGCAATATATGTTTGAATTTACAATTTATTTTTATTTACCTTTCGTTTTCAGTATATTTATATCCTATATTTTATTAGGATTAATGTTGGATAATGAAATTTGACAACCGATGTATAAATTATCACTTCGTATATTCATCAAATTAAAACAATACAATATAGAATTCTTCAAATTTTATTCATACAATGTACAAAACCCCAATTTGAAGAATATTTATATTATTCCAATTTTGTTTGCTACATCCAGTGCATCATAATCTCTCGCTAATCTAACGTAGGCTTTCTTCTTTCCATCAGGTCGGATTAGCGTGTTTACTTTCGCAACATTTATGTCATACAGTTTCTTAACTGCAGCCCTGATATGATGCTTATTGGCTCTTGTATGGACCAAGAACACCAATGTGTTGTTGTCCTCAATTTTTTTCATCGCAGCTTCTGTTGTCAGTGGGTATTTAATGATGTTATAAGCGTCCATACGATTCCGATTTGGCACAGACTTCCTCGGGTATTTCGGATTTCTGGGAGGTTTGAACGTTTTCGGACGTCTGAAGTGAACGGAAGTTCTGACTTTACGGACATGTGTGCCTTGAGGACCTTTGATTACCTAAAGTGAATACAATTTTAAGCAAATAAATTTTGGATGAGTAGTATTTCTAAATGTTTCCACATTAAAATCAGTTTGTGTTCAAAATTCGTTTCATTTCACTCTCAAAGAGATTCCCACACAAAAAGTTCATCATGAAAATAATTAATTATTAAACTAATAAGTTGCAATGAACAATAAACATGAGGACACACCACATAAAGAAATAGTTAAAGTCTTCGATGGGATCACATGTGATTTTCTCATGGCCCCAGTTATGAAAACATTGTACTTTAAGTTTCATTTACTTAGTCCTGGTAAGACGAAACTCATTAATTAAAAATTACATACCTTCAACTGTACTTTTTTAGCCTTTTCAACAGGCTTTGCAGCAGCAGTCTTGGCGGTTTTCTGTTGCTTAGGCGGTACATGTCGTTTTGGTTTCGAAAGCACTGACTTAACAGGTGCCTTGGGTTTTGCGGTGACTTTTGCTGCAGGCTTCTTTGCAACTTTAGCAGCTGGTTTTCCAGTCGTCTTAGAAGTTTTAACCGTAGCCGGTTTTGAAGCAGGCTTAGCAGCGGTTTTTGCTGCGGCCGGAGCAGGCGCAGCCGGTTTAGCAGCTGCAGGTTTTGCTGCAGCTTTCTTTTCTGCTGGTTTCGCAGCTGCGGCTGCCGGTGCTGATGCCGGTTTCGCAGGAGTTGGGGCAGGTTTCGCCGATGTCGATGCTTTTGAAGCAGTCGAAGTTTTACTTGAAGATGCACTCGCCGGAGCAGAGGCGGGCTTCTTCTTTTCAGCTGGTTTTGCAGCTGAAAACAATCATAAATTACCAAGTGGAACAACATAACCTATAAAACTTATTATTAGTGTTTAGTCAGAAAGAATACTCGTTTTCATTAAATATCAAAGAGATTCCCATTCTCTGTGTCATCATTTTAAATTTACTTGATGAAAATTTGAGGCATGATTGCCAATGCGAAAGTGAACATGTGGTGGTGCATTGCCCGCGTGGTCTGCAGTTAAAACACGAAATATACTTACGTCTAGTAACAGAATAGTTACCGGAGCCATTGCATCTTTAATTTAGGAAAAATCCTTTACATTACACGTGTAACTGCACCTAGAAAGTGTTACTTACCGGGCTTTTCCGTCGGTTTTGGCTTTGGAGGTGCCATTTTCGTAAAGAACTCTACATAAAGGAAACGGCCATGACAGTTTGCATAGGAAGTTGTCTAATTTCAGTCCTGCCAACTGTCAACATAATACTTTTGATTTGAATTACCGAGAACTTATTTTAATCATTTTTGCATTGATTTATGAAATAGAATAAGTTCGTCATGACGTAAGTTTAATTATTCATTACTTTGATTTCCGTTCCATTGTAACATTTTTCATAAAGCGTTAAAACTTACTCCTAATTAAGACCTACTGTACTACAACACAAACAAATCATCGCTGCACCTTAAAATGTTTGGCAGAGCTCATGAAAGCAGACAAATTTGTGAATTTCCGAAACCTTACAAGGCTGAATCTCCATATTCTACTAATTTCGATTTTTCTACTACAACTAAAAGTATCTGCCGTGAGAATCTTGACGGGTATGCTACGAGTTTGCGATCGTCAAAAGTAATAATTTTAGGCGACGTATCTGTTGGTAAGACTTCTATTGTTAATAGGTGACTGTTCTAAATTGTTAATATATAAGTCGAGTTTCTTTAACACTTTATTATTGCAGATTCTGCCATCAAATCTTTGATGCGGGATACAAAGCTACGATCGGCGTTGATTTTCAAGTTGAACGTTTTGATATTTTAAACGTGCCGTTTCATTTACAAATGTAAGTTTTCTAATGTTATATATTCACTAATACAAGCGAACTATAACGAGCTTAGCGTCGGAGTAGCTCTGAGCTATACCGGAGTAAGCTCTAACGCTGCTACGAAGTTAACCTGGAAAGCGCCTAATGTCATAAGGAATCAGACAAGTACGTCACTTTAAGAAATGACGTCTTATCACTGTTACCAACGCGCAAAAAGCAAAAATCCCTCAAAATTTCTCAAGAAATCCATTTTCCACCATAGAAAATCGCTCAATTTGTTGCTAGATTTAGGAATAAATTTATATTAAAAAAAAAAAACGTGAAAATTCATTAAAATAAAATCCGTTCACTCAGTTTCCTCGTCAGCACTTTTATCTCACTTTTACATGCGTCAAAACAACTCCGCTCTCATTCTAATTTTCATCCATCCATAGAAGTCAGATGAAATGTTCATGTTATTTTTAATTCCATGGTTATGATCAGACTTCAGACATTCGGAGCATTCCCTTGGTTACGCAAAACGAGGATCAATGAAAAGCGCCCCTTCATTGCGTAGCCATGGCAACGTTCTGAAATGTCCGAAGTACAGGGAGATCGAAATTGATTGTCCTGATCCTACACTATTTTCCACGAGTTTGATATCGATATTTACATCCAATTATTGAAATGAAGTTATCAACATAACGAGATCTAGGGAAGTTATTAGATATCCTAAGATTTTGTTGACAGTTCATCACCGTTCATTCACGAAAAATAGTTTATTTCATTGTCATGGCAATCTGATTAAACAATAACTATGTTCTTTATTAATTAGGTTAGGTTTGGATGTAACTTTCATGAGTGTTCTACGCACACTACAAGTCGGGACTACTTTTCGTTCTAACCTTCATGTGATAGATATAACTATTGATATCAAGCTCTCGGAAAGTAGTGTGGGATCAGGACAATCAATTTCGATCTCCCTGTATGGTTACTGATTGTAGAGTGACTTTAGACGGAGACATTGTCGCTAACTCGTCTGTAATGCATAGTAGTAAAACAAATAGATCAAAACAGACAAAATATTCGTATTTGGCAACACAGTCGCCAGATCAGTGGCGTGGAATTGTCGTAATTCACAATTTTCATGTCAGATTCTGGCATCTATCAATAGGTCTCCTATATTTGACTAATTTCTAGTTCTGAACCGATCAAATCATGCGCAGAATAAAATTTATATTCAATTTGGTGCATTGCTCATGCTCAGAGCGATTTTGAACGGTTAAAATTAAAATCCTGACGAATGGAACAGATCTAAAATTCATACCAGCAAGTTAACGAACCGAGAACTAGGGCTCAGTCTGACGAGGAAACATAAAATTAAAGAAAACAAACAAAAGATGATCGATTTGAAAAGAACGACGATAAGACAAAGAAAACAAATAAAAATTCAAAAAATTAATAACAAAATTTTAAAAATACGACACAATTTAATAGATTAATAATTTTTTTTTAATGAAAAGAACGACGACAAAGTAAAAGAAATAATAAAATTAGGTAATTACTTACACTGTACAGGGTGGACCAAATTCAACACTTTTAATAGGAAACACCAATTTTTAGAAGAGTTAGACAACTGATCTCTGCTCCTGGAATTTTTTAAAACAAAATTAAAGGTAAAGATCCGCATATATCGTACCGTTTAGGAGCTACAGAGTGTTTCTCAAAATGAATTTAAATATGAGGTAGGCAATTTAACGGTACTTTCGTTTCCCTTTTCCCTCGAATAGAAAGTATCACCATAGTCCCCAATGTGCTAACCTTATAACTGATGTATGTCCAACAATTGTTCTAGTCCTGGGTGGCTGTGAAATCAAAATAAATATCGATTCTTACGTTACATTGTTGAATTGACATCTCAAATATTGACTGGCAAGCAATAAATAAATTCTTGTTTACGTATATAAAGTTGAAAGTTGAAACAATAATTAGTTAAAAATGTTTGATTCCACAGCCACCCAGGACTAAGCACAATAATTGTTGGCCACACGTTACAATACAAAATGTTCAAATATAAATGAAGACTATTAAAAACTGTCAACGTCATTGGACGTTGAATAATTAAAATTCCTTCAAAATTATTTGCCACTCAGGCCACCTTGTCATTTGAAATTTTGAAGCACTGTATATTTTTTAACATTTTTTTCAATTGTTTTCTTTGTTTTGTTACCTCTCCTCTTTTTTCTCCAGTTTTTTTTTTTTTTTTATTTATGAATGTATTTAATTGTACTGCAAAACCGATTGTCTTTTGTTTTTATTTAATATTACATTTAAAATTTTGTTCATTTGTCTTTTTTGTTTTGACACATTTTCTCCCAAACAGTTTTTTTTTTTAATTTATCAACCATGCTGTAAAATCTATCGTCTATTGCTTTCATTATAATTTTAAATTGTATTATTTCGAATTAAAAAAAAATTAATATTTCTTTGGGTTTGTCATCATTCTTTTATTTTTTTTATATATTGATCTATTACATTCTGTCATAAAATCGATTGTCTTTTGTTTTTATTTTTTTTTAAATATTACTTATTGTTATGTTTGTACATTCTAAAATTTTGTTCATTTGTTTTCTCTGTTTTGTCACATTTATTGCCTCACTAACAATTCTTTTTTTTTTTTTTTTTTATCAATCTAGGTACGGAATTATGCTGTAAAATAGATTGTCTTTTGTTTTTATTATGATTGTATTCATTTAATTTTACCACTTTAATTTTTAAATTTTCTCTATTTTGTTTTCTTTGTTTTGTCATCAATTGTTTTTTTTTTAAATTTATTATTAATCAACTGAATTGCGCTGTAAAATCGATCGTCTTTTGTTTTTTTTTTCTTCAACTTGATGCATTTTTAATGATTTTGTTTTATTTATTCCTGTATCTACCAACAAATTGAGAGATTTTCTGTAGATCGGTTCCAACTTAATTTCCTGACGATTTCGAAACCGTCAGAAGCAAACACTCATCAAAGTTCTACAGTCGATAAAATTGAACATTATTTCGGTGGGCAACTGATTTCGAAACGGTTGAAAAGGGGTTTCTTGACAACTCTTGAGAGATTTCTACTTTTTGCAGGTTGGTAACACTGTTTACAGGACGTTAAATGACAAACGCTGTCATTTCTGTCACGTTTGTTCTGCACTTTCGATACTTTTAAATCTTTTAATCTACTTTCCTCACTCCCACTTACATTATATTGTATACATTTCACTCTCTCGGGAGCGGTTGGTGCAAAAAGTGTAGAAAAGTGCAGAACAAAAGAACAGACATAAAATTAATTCCAAATATATGGGCCACAACCTACTAGATTTCATGGCCTGACATTATTCTATTTAACACAAATTTTCCCCGCTGTGGCGCTAGTTACCCAAATAAGAAACACCAACCATAAATTACGAAAGCAAAAATCACAAGTAAGAAATACAACTGTACTTGCTATAAACCGCGCGAACTTGACATTAATTGAAAATGGGGCGTTCCAGCAGATTTTTTTGGATAAATGGCGCCAGCAGAGACATGTTTCAACTAAAAAATTCCGAAGGCACACTGTCGCGTGAAATCTAGTAGGTCGTGAGATGGGTAGTGGATAATAATACTTAACTATTGGCAAAATTGGTTAGACTATACAATAATCTTTATAAAAACAAAGTTAAATTGTTTTCACATTGAAAATAGAACTTAACTTTTAATAATTTCAATTTCAGATGGGACACCGCAGGTCAAGAAAGGTTCAAAAGCATTGCACAGTCTTATTATCGATCTTGTCACGGTATGCTGGTTTTCACTTTATCAACAAACTTAAAAAAATAATTGATTTATGCGAGCATGTTGTTTTCAGGTGTAATAGTAGTTTTCGATTTTACACACATCGTAACATTGTCAAATTGTAAAAATTGGTTACGAGATGCCCTAAACGCAACAGGGAATGGAGATGCTCTTATATTTTTAGTAGGAACAAAAAAGGACTTGGTGGTAATAATTTACATACTGTATGTTTCGTTTTGAATTGGAGACGTACCTATGTGCATTTCTTGTTCTAAATACATGTACTCTAATGGCGTTTTAGATTCACCTGCACCATTTGGATCTTACTTTAACCTCATGTAATAAACACGAGATGAAAATACCTGAATGCACACTAATGCGGTCAATCGAAAACGCTGACAAGCATAGAAATAGCTCTTCGAATAAGCGAAGGCATTTTACATCTTTGTTCTCTAATATAACTATTTCTGTCCTGACTAATAATTGCAAATTGCACTCAGAGTATCTTCATCTCTTATTATTACATGACGTTAAAAGGTGGAAATACTCTGAGTGCCATCAGTGCAGGTGAATCGAAAACGCCATGTATCATTAAATTGAGATTTTCCTTTTCTAAAGTCTACGAAATTTGAAGTATATTTCGTCTGTCCAGAGCTAGACAATAAATGTGCACCTACAATTTGATCAAATCAAAGGCTTACTGTTGACGAAAAAAATATTATTTCATTTTTCCTGGGCTGCGTTCGAAAACTACATCCTCGGGTCCATGTAATAGCAACTTTCTCACTCACGATTTCTAATTTACTTTGTATTTCGCTCGTCTGCTTCAAGAAGTCTTATGTTTACATTATTTTCATGGCAATGGGCGCAATTTTCACATTCTACTTAAAAGTGCGCCCATTGTCAAGGTTATAATCAAAATGAAAAGTCTAAGGCGCGACATCTTGCAATCACTTTTCGACCTAACGTTGTATGAGGATTGACAATTTGCAGGATAGGTCGGTTTGGTTTGCAGTAGAATTTTCGAGCTACGTTTCTGCTGACGAGGGACCCCAAACAGGGCCGAAACAGCTGTACAGAGGATGCACGAGGAATCCATTGCAATCAAGACCGACTAGCAACAATATTTTTAAAAAGTTATAATCGAAGTTCGGACATTTTGGAGCGTTGCCATGGTTACGCAATACGAGGACCAATGAAAAGTGCCCAAACATTGCTGGCCATAACAACGCTTCGAAATGTCCGCAGTCTGATAATTACATATCTTTTGTGCCTCGGTGACACCATTTATAATAATCATAATACGATATTGAAAATGAAAGTAACAAGAAATAGATTAGTGAAATGCAAAATAGGTTTGAAATCGTGAGTGAGAAAAATACGATATAGGTCCATGATGCACCCGAGAGTGCAGTTCTCGAACGCAACCCTGTTTGTCGTTTTGTTATTTTTACAGTCGCAAGCCACATTCGATAATATAGAAACGTTCGCTGTGAAAACTGCAGAAAAACTGAACGCAGAATATTGGGCGGTCTCTTCAAAAACAAACGAAAACATTAACGAATTGTTCTTCCGCATTGCAGCGCTGCTGTTTGATAACTGCTTAACAAAAGAAAGCGAGAAAGTTACTAACATCGTCATCAAACCGGATTCACTTTGTATTATTTTACTTAATTTGATAGGCATTTCTTTGTATATTACTAATTTTTCAGCTTCCAAGAAGCATATGACTGCTGATTCAAAGAAAAAGACCAATTGTACAGGAACGAATTGCAAAAGCATTTAGCCAGGGTTAGGTTAGGCAACCAGTTATAATCTGGTGTTTGCCTGATACATAACCTCTGCAGTGCAACTTTCGATTAAGTGAAACTATGCAACCGCAGTAACAATAAAATTCCAGCCATATGATCGAATATTTTTAGTTGAGCACTGAGTAGTAACTGGTTTGAAATTTGCAGTGCGTATTTCGTGATAGTGTGGAGTACCGTCGTCCGTTTCTTAGTCGTGTTTATACCTTTGATGAACAATAAATTGGACTAAACGATTGGGTTTTAATTCATTTAGTACCAGCCAATTGTAACAACATTGATTTCAGGGGAAATATAAAGTAAGTACAATTTTCTCGTGGATACTTACGTGGTCACTTATTTCGATGCGTAAGCGTATTTGAATTTCGGCGCGCATGAATATGCAGTTGTAATTGTAATTGTATTATGAAATAAACAAATGATACGTGGCAAAAAATAGAGTGTGTCAAAAACGATTGTCAAATGTTTGAGACTACTCTTGAGAATTTAAGTTTTCCGTCGTGGGAAGCATCAATTTACGTGTTGGTATTGCTGCGTCATACGTACAATCATTTTTTAACTTGCGACCATTTCAATAAACATTATAATATTTACGTCATTTTGTCGCAAGTTACCATTCAATTCTTTGTGGTTTTTTAATAGCAGAAATGTTTTTCATTATGCATTTAAATTTATGGAATCTGTTTTTTTTTCTATCACGTAGGCCACTTTGGCATAATTAAATTTGTTTATGTGTCCGATGTGGTAGGTTGGAATACCCATTTACAACCTTACTTTGATTTTCATAAACCTAAAGTTGAGATTTTCTTTTAATAACTTAAGAAATTCTACACAAACTTTAAAACTTCTTTTATGTCTAATGATAATTGTTACAAATTTCACAACATAAAAAACGTTCAAGTATTATCAAAATTTTATTTTAATATAAGGTTTAAATTTTTAAACATACCCAATGATTATTTTTAGGTTATCTTCATATGTACTCTGTTTTAAGTCGATCGAGATTGAAATTATTTCTATTTTGTATATACACTGTAATGTATATAACAATATTCTTCTCATGTAATGTAAATTTTATTTCTTGGAGGTTATAACGTAACCACGTGTAGTAGCGGTGTTTTTTTTTTAAATTTGACGTCGAAGTTGGCCGTGATAAGATGCTTCTGTGAACATACCACAATTTTTTGTTGTAAATCTTATTTTCGTATTATCTTTTTTCGTTTGTTTCAATAGATCTCATTCTCAGTGTCTTTTTTCGTTTATTATAATTCTTGTGCCGCCTTATCGTACCGTTAAGTTCGAAACCTCGAAAGCAAGTTCAAATGTCAAATTGACAACCGTCATGATGATGGTTCACAATCAAATTTTCATGGCCAGATTTGCTCACTTTGGAACTATGGCCCTCTATTGGTACAGAAAGTTCTTATACTTTTATTCTAATTTAAATAACAGCGCTAAAAGTATAACTAAGTTTTCGACTGATTGCTCTAGAGCAGTGTTTTTCAACAAAAGTTAACAAAATGATACTCGTTATGTTATTTATACAAATACATTAACAAAAAATAAAATCTTTGATACTAGGGGGGTCGTGTCATGAAAAAGGTTGAAAAACACTGCTCTAGAGCAATCTCAAATTATTTCCATCTTGTTTTAACCTCATGTAATAACATAGGATAGAGAATAGAGATAGTCTCAGAGTGCTTTGCAGCAGTCAGTCGTAAATGCTATTAGTTTATCCAACCGTTTAAAATTTGACTAAATTCTAGCCTTAAAAGTAACCTCAAATAATAGCTGTTAATCTGATACGTTACACTTCGACTAAGGAATTTTAAGATGTTGCAAGTGTTTCGCAAAAAGTTTGAACATTTAGCTTAAATAATCACTAGAAGCAGCACTAACAAATTTCACTAAAAACAAATGCTACAAAAATCAAACAGTGTGGAATGCACTAGAAGGTCTGCTCGATTTAATAGAATTTCAAGCTCTGGACCGTTCAAGTCATGCAAAGTATTAAATTTTTATCCAATTTTATGCACTGTGCTGATTTTTAACGGTCGAGAACTTGAAATCATGACGAATGGGACGAACCTAAATATTTCAAGCGGCTTGGCAACACTGGTCGCAGTATTAAAAGACCATTAAAGTTTGAGCCCGGTCTTTTTATCTGTCCATTAAAGTTATTCGGCGAATAGCTTGATTTTTCTGAATGGTTGTTTGATTTTATGAATGGTAATTATTCGCCAAATAACTATTAATTTCAATTTATTAAGAGATGAAAAGACCGACCCTTACAAAAAAAAAAAACTAGAGTTGATACTTTTTGTCAAGGACATAAACAAAAGGCGGTCGATGGTTTAATAAATACAAGAAACAAAAAAGAAATGGTCGACGATTTGAATAGAAGAGAATTTTTTTTCGATTTCGCTTTTGCTTTAAAAATAAATTAAAAGCGATAACAAAAGACCTTCGAATTCCAATCGAATTTCGACTTTTTATTTATAAAAAACAAAAGACTGTCGAAGAAAGTCTTTATATCGCATTATCTTCTTCGAAAGATAAATAAATAAATACGATCACTGGTAGAAAGAAACACTTTTTTTTATCAAAAAATCTCATAGTCATTCATTTTTTCTTCGTTGTCATTTTGCTTCTGCAATTCCAAGATGACGTTTTTACAAAAATTTAAAAAAATGCTTTGTTGGTAAAGAAGAACGCGATTTTTATGCTTGGCGAATATGGCTGAATATTTTAATGACAGATGTCACCGCAAAATGACAAAATGAACTGGAATAATTATTTATTTCATATATGGATCATTACACCTTGAGTAGTTTGGTTGAAATTAATTTATTATCACTAAATAAAGTTAACTTTTCAACAGAAAGTCACCTGATTGATTGTCAAGATCACTAAATTGGCAACATTGGCAGTGTTGACAACTGATTGACAGAGATTTAAAAATCCCCAAATGAAAGACATATTCCCCTAAAATTTATTTTTACTTACAAATCTGAAGGTGTATGTCATATGTACTATTTCTTTTTTAAATAATTTTTTTTTCGTACACCGGAACATTAAATTTAGTTAGCATATCAGCTGTAGGGTGGAAACTTTTACAAACTATATTATTCGTTTGTTTTTATCTCTCTCGGCGTGATAATTTCTTTTACTTTTGCAACAATTAAATGGTTACTGTCACCTAGACTGCTAGAGTAAAGAGAAAAGGAAAATTTGGTTTTCATTGTTTTCCTTAGCTTTGTTCCAACACAGACTCTCACTCTCACTAGTTCGAAACTAGGCTGTCTCAAAACCAGTGTCTTTAATTAAAGCTGTAGGTTTCTTATTATAAAAGAGATTGATTCTCCAAATCTGAACGGTATTGCTCAAAAATGAAAAACTGACCTAGCACAAGCGCGTTCAGTTTCATTGTTTTGAAACCTCTGCTTAATTTATGACTTGTTGAGGCAAGTCCGCTCTCAATAAAAAGCAAAAACTGCAATAAAATTTTTATTTATGTTTGAAAGAATTAGATCGACAACTCAGATACGGCGCGCGTGTTATCGGCAATTTTTTTTATATCCATCTGTGTTTCACCGACAATTACTGACAAAGCGAAATGCGTTTTTTCGTTGCGTTACATGATATTTATTTCTCGCTTGTTCAGCAATTCTTTTAATAGCTTATTAAAGAGATGACATAATCAACACACTAGTCATAATTTGTATTTTAAACACAAACTTTTAACTTATTTAATTAAAAAGATTGTAGTTTACTTTGTTCATATCACGGTGATTGTGCAGCTTATGAAAAAATAAATTGCAGCTACCTTAAGGAAGTATGTACAATGTGTCAAGCATCGTTGTATTAAATTAAATTTAACAGATTGCTATTTAAGAATTGAAACTGTATGTGTACGGTTAGCAATATGGGAAATAAAAAAAATGTACAGTACAGGACAAAATGCATATCAAACGTGTTGTCATACCTGTGGATTCATTATGACCTTAGAATTTTAGTAACGTTCACTTCTTGTTCTTGGCACTGATATTTTGTAATTACAATAAATGTTCAAAATGTTGTCCTGCGGTATTAACACATAATTGGGCACGTCGTATCCAATTATTTGTTACTATTGGACAATTATTTCTTTAGTTATGTACACAGATATTTACACGAATTAAACTAACACAAAACGAACTACACACCCCGTAAATTTGATAAATAATACTAAACCTACTAATGTTTTTAAAAACTTCAGTCTTTTATAAAATACAAACGCACTCGCTCGGACTGAATTTTCTCAAAAACTATTATTCAGCACTTCGTCATTCATTCTAACCCCCTCAGCATGATAATAATATATAAAAACAAGCAATAAAGTACGAGGAACGAAACTGAGCCAGCTGAATTTTATTTTATGACAATGCAATTGTTACTAATAAATCGCCAAGGCGAATGTAGGTAAACGTTTCTGAAAATTCCGAATTATTTTAAACCAGAATCAAATTTTCATCACGAAAACTAATCGAGCCACTCGTTTCTTGGATTTAATTAGTATTTATCAAAATTTTTAGTAAACATTTATTTTCGTCTTATTGTTGAACATAAACATAACATTTTGCAGTTCACAATGGATGGTCTATGTACTGTCATGAAAATGAAACAAATAAAACTGAAGTGCATAATTGTGCTACGAAATCAGTTTGCTTTTATATTTTACTTTGAATAAATAAGCATAAATAAAGGAGTAATAAGTAACTGCAATTGTAGGAAACCTCCAGACAGCGCGTGTGAAGACGTTTTTATTTAAAACTCTGGCGAAATTTTTGTGCGAAGGACAAACATGACCTAGCCCAATAGACACATCTCGGCATTTATTCGTCTATGGCCACAAAAAATTCCAATTGTGCACAGCTGAGACATTTAAACCTATTTAAATCGCACTTTTTTTTATCAGTAACAAAAACGCCAACTTCAGTTGCAGTTTTGGTATTAAAAGTCATTACTTTTAATACGGTCGCAGAAGAATTTAATTATAGTTCTAGGTGGCTTTGGCAGCTATTTAAAATTTTGACGTTGTGTTGCTGGAAGTTATGGAACACGGTGTTAGGAAATTACTCACGCTTATAATTGATGATAATCCTAAAAATCCAGTCGTTCAGCATGTGCACACTAGATATAAACAATTATAATTCCTTGCATCATTGTGCAACTTATTATCTTTCCACTGTTTACAATTCTTAATCTAAAAAGAAAATCATTCACTAACGCTTCCAATCTTCTTAATCGTTGACCTCAAATGCATAACATGAAGTCTAATGAAAGAAATAACTTCGCTTTTATGATTAAATATTCGAGATGTCAGAAAATATCTCAGTGAATATAGTATTGGAAAAGTCGTCAATCATTTATTACCTAAACAATTTATCAAGTACAAATAAATTTTTGATAAAGGTAGGCCATGTAAGTGTAAACGTATGTCTTAACTTACAATACCAAACAGTTTTTGAAGTTAGTGTAAAATTAAACAAATATTCCTAGTTTTATTCATTACACTCTGATCCACAATGACTGAATTTGACGCTCTCGAATATTTTTTTATTTTTCGCAGGCCATTGTGTAAGACATTAATATTGATATCCTTTTAGAATAGTCAACAGCTGTTGCGGAATATTTCGGAAATGTTACAGGCACAGTCATTGTTGATCACAGTGTACCATGAAACACATCACTTCCTGATTCGGCAAGTCAGTATGACGAGGCATTAGTTCATAACATAAGAGGTCATTACTTGTTACTATAGCGAAATCAAATACATTCTTTTCCAGTAGATTAAGCAGCATTTAGTTAACAATAAATAACAAGTGTTTATTAAACTAATAAATTAATTAATAAACTTTTTCTTATAAGCAAAATTATAGAATTTGAAAATCCACAATTATTAAAATAAAGAACTCGTTATGACCGTAACAAATAAAAAAGGAGTAAGCCCGAAATCAGTCGCCAACGATGCAGAGACGTACTTAGCAGTGTCAAGAAGGTCATTCCAAAAGGTCTGCTGGTGATATTGCGAAACCAGACGACTTTGATAGAAATATATCAATTTTGTGTTCGCAAATTGCGATTAACTAATTTTCAATTTCCGCGAAGACATTTGTCTTTGCAAAAGAAAACATGTTTTTGTTTACTGTTATATTTTATTTGTCTGATCACTTTTTAATTTTTTTTACGATTTGTTCTCTTCATAAACAACTCTATGTACGGTATTTTATACAAAAAAGAAATAAATAACTTTATATATTTAATGAGGTTTCCATAATCCAGGCAGTTTGATAATGAAGAAGACAAAAGAGAAAACGTATGAATATATACAGTGGGTTCGGCTCACGCGTTGGGTATCCCCACAGTGCAGTGGCCTTTGTCTGTACCTCGTCTACTCCAGTATGTTTCCTCTTTTGTATGATCGTAATCATCGTACTAAATCTAATTAAACAACTGTTAAACTATAAATCTGTATGTAAATTACATATAACTTTTGGGTATAGTGAAAGTCATGCATTTCAACACAACAGCATGTTATATGCAGGAAATAAACTCTGTATTGCAACAACCTATCCAAGTATGTATCGCCATAAGATATATAAGGATGGGCGTTATTTTATATTTATCAAAATAACGTACATACATGTTATAGCGCTGAACGGGATGCACACTTTGGCCGAATGACTATTATAATGCTAATTATGTTCCATTGTTTAAAACCTTCCATTATCATACTGTAATATACTGTAGGCTGCAGTAGGTACTTTGAAATCGCATAAAATGATCTTCCGTTTGTGCTTGACTTTAAAACCGGGAGGTCACCTGCGACTCCGCTTACGTTTTTGGCAAGTAAGGTTTGTTTTTTTAATTAAAAGTAAAGTGAAAATAACACCGGTTTGGTGCTGTTAGGTATTATATGAAAAAGAAACAGATTATTATCGAGTAAATACTACATTGAATTTTACCATTGACGTTGCGCAAAGAGCTTGTTTGCGTTTTCAAAACGAATAACATCGTAACATTAACCTACTAATTTTTTATTTTATAAGTTTTTGTGAAGAGAATAGTAAAAAAATTATATCAGTAATAATACAGCTTGCCAAATTAAATAACAAGTACCTATACAGTTACCAATGGGGTCAGGTCTGTCATAACGGATCTCCAGTATTTATTGCAAGAGTTAGGGAAATCCTGGTAAAACCTAAATAGTTAGGTCTTAACAGAGCGCCGGTGTTTATTGCAAGAGTTAGGGTAAAACTAACTAGTTAGGTTTTACCAGGATTTCCCTAACTCTTGCAGTAAATACTGGAGTTGTATTATGATTGGTAATTATATACTTGTTATTTGATTTGAGACTTGTAACTCAACGATTTTATTGGGAAACTGGGTCCGGAACTGTTCTTTATATTCGGAATATGAATTTGTACGCCTCAATAATGAAAATATTTTCTGTATCTACATGTAATTAAATTTCAACATCAACTAGATGTTAGTGACTTTGAACCACCCTGTGCTACAGATATCTTTATGAACTTATTATTTAAAACAATAATTGAATTCGAATAACTCGTTAATAAAGACACACTGGAACTTTTTCATTCTTTCATTTCGATTTGTTTAAGGTTCCCGAATCGAATGCCGAAAGCACGGGCCTTACTTTTGTGTACAGCCTATATATCATTACAAGTTAACATTTAACAAATTTTCTGAATTCTTTATAAGTCGGTGCTCTTTAATTACTTAATGTAAAGTTTAACATCTTGATTGGCTTTTTTAGTAAACTTTTTAAAGTTTATTTTATTAAAGTTTTCGATCAAGTATCGAGAGATTACAAAACCTACGTCGTGTATGTGTGAGAAAGTTAAGAAACACTGGCACTGTAGAGTTTAATTAGCAAACCGAAGGAGGTGCAATCTTACGAAAACTTTCGCAAATGTTTGCTTTACGTACGCCTAGTTCGAGAAAACCTTCAACTTAAAGCAAAATCTATATATATTTCTCATTAAGTACTCGGTTAAAATTCCAGAAGTTTTATTATACCTTCAAGGACGTGCCAAATGCAAAATTTTCCAAATGCGGTACTGAGTAAACAACTTGAATTCTATTCTCTGTTTGAAAATGCGATAACATCTAAATTATGTTTGTGGTGATAAAATACACGCACACGCAGCAGTGCATTTAATTTTTCTATGTTTTGTTAGTTTTATTTATTTTCCTCTATGTAATCGGACATATACAGTGTGTAGTCGAATAAGTCTCAGTTACTGTAAACACTTTTAATAATAAAAAAAATAAGCTAAGTTAATGAATATTTCCAATTTTACTGCGAAAAGGGATCGGCCTTATTGCCCACTGCTTGACAACCATCTGCAAAGCCAGTTATGCATTGAAAGAAGACAAATGTAGTCTTCACACGGAAAACTGGTAAGCGGGCTCTAGATGACGCTAAATCCTATCGCCCGATAAGCCTGTCTTCCTTTATCGTCAAAACCATGGAGGAAATCCTAGATAACAAAATTAGAGGTGACTCTCCACTTTACCTGAAGTAATTTGCATACCAGCCAGGCAAATCCACTGTAGATGCACTTCACAATCTTGTGAAAGCTGTGGAAAAGTCTATCACAGCAAAGGAAGTTGCTGTTGGCATCTTTATAGACATGGAGGTTGCCTTTGAAAACAACTCATTCAAATGTATAGATAAAGATGACATTAATCCACCGACAATTCGGTGGATCAAATCAATGTTGAAAAGTCGGACGGTGACGATTCTTTAGGAGCAAAGATGGGTGGGGTGATTTTATCATTGCTGCTGTGAACTATTGTCGTTGACGATCTACTGAGAGAAATGAATGAAAAGTCATCATGTTCTTGGTTATGTGGTTGATAGTTATATTTATCAGAGGAGAACATGGAGGCCTAATCTCCAACCTAATGCAGAATACCCTGATCATTATCGATAGATGGTGCTATAAGGAGGGACTTAGTGTAAACCCTAAAAAAAATCGTAGTACCATTTACTAGGAAGCTAAATTTAATTGTTCCCCGTTTAAATGGACTCATTATTAGGTCTGTGCGATAATGAAACTTTACTATCGAATAACGATAGTTTTTAAACATCGATAAATATTGACTTATCGATATTTTTTACTGCCCTACTCACTGTACAGTTTCAAAGGCATCTTTCTGGATACATTGCAAGCATCTTGGTAAAAATTGGGGCCTCAAACCGCGAATGATTCAAGGGCCATATACGGTAGTCGTAAGACCCATAGTTACTTGTGCCTCTTTAGTATGGTGGACAAAGATCACTGAAGTAACTACGCAAAATAAATTAGAGAAATTGCAGTGTCTGGGAATAACAAGGGCCATGAATGATAACCCCAACAGCAGCTCTGGAAGTCTTGCTGGACATCCTACCACATCTCTTACAGGTGCAGAGATAGGGCATGCTTAGCTTCCTTAAGACTAACCCTGAGTAGGAGAAGCAAACTAGATGATTGCACAAGTCATCTTAGAATACTGGATTTTTGTCAGCCTGACATATTAGAATAACCCTCAGTCATGATGCCGAAAGTATCTGACTTTGACATACCTTATGAAATGGATATTATTAGCCGCCATATGGTCAAAACCCGAATAGCACAGTTAGGTAACAATGTCTCCATCAGCAGCCTGGAAATCTTGTTGGACACTTCTCTTCCAGGTGCAGAGATATGGCATGCCTAGCTTCCTTAAGACTAACCCTGAGCAGGAGAAGCAAACTAGATAATCGCACAGGTCATCTTACAATAGTGGATTTCTGGCAGCCAGACATATTAGAATAATCGTCAGACATGATGCCGAAAGTGTTTGATTTTGACATACCTTATGAAATGGATATTAGAGGCCACCATATGGTCAAAAGCCAAATAGCACATTTAAGTAACAATGTCTCCATCATATACTCGAATGGATCAAAGACAAAGGACAAAGGAGACAGGCAAAGGTATTTACGGCCCAAAGTTGAAACACTTGCAATAAACCTATGTGCCCATGAGTGCCTGAGAAGGAACACAAAGACCAAAAAGATATATATTCTCTCTGATAGTCAGGCAACTAAAGGCCCTCATGGCATACTGCATTCAGTCCTTTTCCATAAGGAAATGCAAGCAATCCCTAAGGGCAACAAAATTACCCTGGTCATGAAAATCTAGAGGGAAACGAAAAAGCCGACAAACTTGCTCGTATTGATTCTGAGACTTCTCCCATAGGCCCTGAACTTTACTGTGGTCTGAGTAAGACACAGTATAGAAAAGAGACTGAAAGATGGATAGAAAGGAGGAAAATCACCTATTGGAACAATGTTGAAGGTCCAAGTCAGACGAAGATATTTATTAATTGTTCGCCTAAGACTGCTCAAATGCTTCTACTTTTAACAAAGAATGAATTAAAGACTATTACAGGTTTTTTTTTTACTGATTACTGCCCTGTGTGGTGCCACCTTAACAAAATGGGCTTGGCAGAAACCAGAAATCGAAACAGTTGAACGGGTCGCCGAGTGGCTAAGCAGGTAGCATAGTCGACTATGGAAGTCGTGTCACTCGGGCGACGTGAGTTCGAATCTCACTACTGACCATGGATGTTTGTGCTGTCTAAGAATTTAGACCCAGCTTCCAAAATACTTGGTGATTGTCTGGAATGGTTAACACCGAGAGACAAGAATGCAGCAAAGCATTGTTGCGCAAAGCAAAGAAAGAAAGAAAGAAACAGCTGAACACGTACAGGCTGTTTCAGTGATGATGCACCAAACTTCTGACATTATTTGAAACAAAATATTTTAATACAATGTTGCAATCGGAGCAACTTGAAATTTGCATTAATTGGAGTCGATGTTTTTAGAAATACTGTAGCGATTTAAATCTCTGTGTCCGTGAAACAAAACGAGCTTAAATTTATTTATGAATGGCATACGGCTGCAAGAAGACAATGAATCTATCATAAACGAAAGAATTTACGAGAGGCTTTTAATTCTGCCCTTAAAAGCAAGACGTGTTAAAGGTGAAAACTTTGAAAGAATGTGCATTTTCGTCGCACTGACATTTATGCAAACCGTAATTACATCAAATTTGCCGAGTCTTAATAATGTACGATAATTAAAACTTGTAACGGGTTTTTATTTATTTCTGTATCCAACGTGTATAATTAATAAATTAGGGCAATTAGTCTCCCGTGTGCTTATGTTGGGGTCATTTTTAAATCATATTGAGAAGCTCTGCTTCTACGTTTGCAACGTGAGGTGGTCGCACCGCGCCCCTGACTCCTTGTTCAGGTAAAAGAGAGCCTACGTCACGTAGTCGCTGAGCTACCCTGATAAACGAATGATAATGCGGATGTCGTTCACGAAAATCTTTCCGCGTACAGACGTGCTGCCAATCGCGCGTTTCATCGACATTCCCCGTATAACAAATGCATATCTGCGTATTCTCGAAACGTGAAATCGCTCATCGCAAACACACCAACACATACACAAACACACTTACATGCACTAATAAATTTAAAAATGAAAAGTATAAACCATACCAAATTAACGGAAATTATGGTTCGCTCCTTCCTACAACGTTAATAAGAACGGACTAAATATATTTCATCATATCATCTGAGGCGCGATATTTTATGGAGCAATAAAGCAATAAACCATTTCTTGGAACGAGGGTTAAGAATTCTGTTCGTCCTCATCTGGTGTACGCTTTAAAAATATACGATTCTCCTCTCACTTCGTTTTTCTCAAAATTTATTCGATTAAAAAAAAATATAGAAAACTTTTAATTCTTTTCACCGAGTCATACCGAGTTTGGTGCATCTTCATTGAAACAGGCTGTATACATATAAATAGTGTGAGTCTGACAAATGTAGAAGTCCCTTAGGACCATTCTGCGCTTCGGCGAAAAGGTAGGGTTTCTAGGAAATTAATTATATGTAGGGTTTGAACAATAGATCGACCCCCCCCTCTCAGTAAAATACAATACAATTTAGATTAGGTCCTTACGAATGAAAGCTGCAAATTGTTTTAAAATTGTAGCAACTAATGCTTGTGAAATTACAAACGAAATTATCTTTAATTGTAAAAACAAACTATAATTATTTTTATTTACATTCGTGCTTCTTGTAAAAACAAACTTCTCATGTGTACGTAATGTTTGATAAATAAAAAGAATCCTTCTCATAATTCAGGGAATTTTAAGTAGGACAGTGCATTAAATTTTCTTTTTATTATAAATTATTTTGTTATTCAATTCGGCAGTACATTTCTTGGGTCAGTCATTCATTTTAAATGCACAGTATCTTATGTATTTCCTGTGTATTTCTCTGTCTATCGAAACATTTGTAATTAATGCTTCGTTTTCACGAACGAAAACCTCGAATTACTGTTTCGAAAATTGTACGTTATTAATTGCATAACGTTGAATTCTTTCGTTATTAGTTGAAATCGCAAAATCCTTCAACTTTAGTTACAAGGTGCAGACCGTAATTATTTTCCTGCGATTATTAATTATAATATAATTATGTATGTGTGCTCTGTAAAGACGAGAGCCTTTACAAATGTATTGTTTAGAAGTTGAAACGAAGTTTGACTACTCGGTTGGTGGAGTGACGATTAATCCATAAATGTAAAATTATTTAAAGGTAATAAGTAAAGCACAGATTTAGGTGCATTTTTAAGTCTGAGATGAGTCACCTTTTTTAGTCCGGCGGAGTGATGACTCTGGACCTAAAATTGCACCTAAATCCGTGCTTTCGTAATAAGGTACGTGATACTCTGATATACTACTTTTATGGCACTTTGCACCAAACACTTAAGTCAGCTTAAATTTAGAAGGTGTTTATAATGTGACATACAGCATTATGTAAATCATATTCTAAGTAACGCTTAAGTTAAGTTGAGCTTAAAATGTATGGTGCAAATGGTCATTAGTCATTAAGGTCGACCGTTAAAGTTGAGCTCTGATTTATGACAGGGTGGTCCAGTATCCAGCTAAGTAATAGTTGAAGTAATCACTAATCACTATTGCCCTCCCAGATAACACATGAAATACTAAGTATATCATGCTCACTTAACATAATTTATTTGTTCCGGAATCTGTGTTTGTTTGATCCCATGATACGTTCCGTCGTAAATTTTAGCGCAAATACTCGTATAATCAAAACAACTTACAGTAGAATTGCTGTGTCACTTAAATATGCTGACCGGTTCAGAAATTCACTGTGATACAACAATTTTAATATTACGATAAGAATCCGTGATGCGATATTAAGGCGGAGTGTTATCGACTCAACGAAGTCAGTCTATTGTCATTAGTTGAATAGTTTCGTGTACCTCTTTAGTGGTAAATAAAATTAACGCATTTTGCTGATTCTTCAACCGACGTAATCATTGTAAATGAATCTATTGAAAAAATTCATTCCCATACATAATTAAAGAGCGAATTCGATCCCACCATTCCTGCTGACGTATTTCCAGTCCTTGTTATGTATATCAGTCCTCAACGTGTCGGTGATTCAGTATTTCTTCGTTCCTTTGGTTTACACAAACTAGCCAGAATTTTCCTGTGATATATTTATTTTATTCTTATAATTTACATAAAATTTAGTGCATATGGATTATATGAAGAGTCTTCTTTCCTACCTATCTATCTCATTGGTAAGTTCTGAAAGTGCTGTATTCTAGAATTATGCAGAAAATTAAAAGTAATCAGCAGACTACATCAATTTACTTATAAAAACAGGTTCGATAGGTTAAAAAAATAAATATGAAATGACAATGAATGTGCAAATATGTTTTTAATTGTTTTGTTGAAGCATTTTCTCGTTCGTCGAAAATTATCACATTTCTATCGTAATAATTATAATTGATCCGACACTTTGCAAAATCAATTAAAAATCTCTACATTGGCTTTCGAATTGATTTTGTAACCTGTCCGATGGATTAAAATTAAAAACTTTGTGATAATTAATGTAACTAATAATTGACGCACACACCAGAATTCATTAACATATAAAGAACTTCCTTTTTGAAGAGGTTAAACTAGTTCAGTCACGATAACATGGGTTTCCACAATAATATTCATAATAAATCACTGTTTATTTAAATAAAAAATAATAAAATAAAGCACTCAATAAACGAGCTGTAGCAGTTTACTTCAACTAACACTTCAAATAGTCTTATCGCATCTACTTTCTTCACTGGTAATGTTCACTCATTCACTGATTAAAAAAAACTGTTCAAATTTCGTGCTCGGTTTTGCTTTTATAGGCGAACTCCTTTATCGAAAATGTGCGACAAATACGACGAATGTTCGAGAATTTCCGCGAGCTGTTTTACAGAACCTAACAGGTCCATTCAATTTCGTTGGTTGCACCAGAATGTAACAGTATTCTGATCAAAATAGAAGAACAGATTAAAGCTTCGATAATCCGGGCTCCCAATAATCCGGATTTACCAGTATTCCCGAAATAACACGTTTTTTATTATGTATTCCTAATTCGTAATCTGGATCATACATTTCAGGATTCGTTACGCACTTCTCGCTGTAATCGTGTAAAGCAGGGAATCCCCTGTTCGTTAAAAAGTAACATGGCGTCCGACTAAACTTGATTACCACAAGAGTTTCTTGGTTAATGTCTTATTTTTTGATGAGAAAGTATGCACATTCAATTATTTTTCAGTATAAATACAGGTACAGAGAGCGTCCTTCTTCGACCTTGAACGCGACCTTATTTGACCGTATATCACAGTCAGCGAACCGACCGCGTGCCAAAGCAAAAGGCACATTCAATTGTTTTTCAGTATAAATACCGGTGCAGAGAGCATCCGGTGCATTCCTTCTTCGATCTTGAACGCAGAGAATTCTCACTTCATTCAATTGTTTTTCATAAATACCGGTGCAGAGAGCGTCCGGTGCATTCCTTCTTCGATCTTGAACGCGGAAAATTCTCACTTCGACCTTATTCGGCTAGGGTTTTCTAATAAAAAAGCTTCTATATCAGGCCATGAAAAAATGTGTTGAAGTCGAAAACGTATGTCTGCCCTTGTCACACAAATAATAGGATCTAACTATAAATTATTTCTGCTCTAACGTGAAAACCGTTTCACAATACAGTACGTCAGACTGAAATTTTGTCAACGCCAAAATGTATCTTGTCACTTGACAGCGTATACGTTGTTATAAGCCAAGACATGCCTTTTTCGGTGATTGTCATTTCATGGCACTGCGAGAAGTTTTATTATTGAAAACTTGTTATTATAGCCAGCGAGCGAGCGCACATTCAATTGTTTTTCAGTATAAATACCGGTGCAGAGAGCGTCCAGAACATTCCTTCTTTGATACTGAACATGGAAAATTCTCACTTCGACTTTATTCGGCTCTATAAAGGGTTTTCTAATAAAAAAAAGCTTATATATCAGGCCATGGATTTCAAAAACGCATGTCTGCGTTTGTCACACAAGTAATAGGATTTAACGTGCTCTAACGTGTAAACCATTTCACAGTACAGTACGACAGAAATTAAATTTTAACAACGCCAAAGTGTATCAGTCACGTGACAACGCAAATGTGTTATAAGCCGAGACATGCCTTTTTCGGTCTTTGTCATTTCATGGCACTGCGAGTAGTTTTATTATTGAAAACCTGTTATTACAGCCAGAGAGCGAGCGCGCGCCATCAAAAGGCACATTCGATTGTTTTTCAGGTATAAATGTCGGTGCAGAGAGCGTCCGGTGCATTCCTTCTTCGATTTTGAACGCGGCAAATTATGTAAATTCAATTAATTTATAATATCTTAAGAAAGATATGTGTTTAAAATTCCCACGTTTGGAGTTGGCCATGATTCGAGGAAAGCTGTATATGTACTTATTTCGACCGATTTTTAACATTTTTTTATCAACTCTTGCCATGACATTTGGACTGCACATCTTAGCAACAACCTCAAGAAGTGCAGCGATCTATTTTTCAGTTAATCTTAAGACATCCGTTCAAATTTCGATAAAAACAAATTTTAAATCGGCCGGTATTTAAGTATGTTAAGTAAAGTAAGTTGGTTATGACCAGACTTAGAACATTTCGGAGCGTTGCCATGGCTACGCAATGAATCGAAACTTCCTTGGTCCTCGTATTACGTAACGATGGCAACGCTCTGAAAATCCGAGGTCTGGTTATGACTACAGCAGCGATACACGTTTGCCGAACTAACGTCAACTCCAAACGTGAGACTTAAACGTTAAAGGTAAAAACTTTGCTGTTTTTGATTTTTTTAAATTTTGAAAAAACAAGAGTTTATGAAGAAAAACAAATTGAACAGGCACAAGTGGAAACCTGAGATACTTATTTTCTTTTTACAATTTAAAGGAAACATTAATCATTAATAAAAAAATCTAATAATTGGGGTTGATTGTTGTGCAAACTCGTCAGATCGTGGTTATTTTAAAATTAAATGATACTCTCAATAAATAAATGAAACAAATGAAACCAAAAGGGCATGTTGCTGCTGAGCAAGCACTCGCGCCTTCTAACCGCAAATCCGAAACTGTAGTAACTCTTCATGATTATGACAATTTTCATTATTATTGGTCATTATTTTTTAGATCACCCTTGGTACATTATCGACCTTTAAATTTTTAAATAACCAAATACTTTGATCCGAAAGTTTTATTTCAAATTTAGAATGCAGACAGTTTGTAAAGTTGTGCTAGCAACGACATCTCTATTTGAAAAGTCGAAGTTCGACTTACAGAAACCTGTAAATGTCCGTGCGCGCGAAGTATGAAACTTTTAATTTAAGGAGGATGAGGGAGAGGATTTGCAAATGAAAGTATAAATTAAATCAAGAAACTAAATTTTATTACGAAAGAACGCAATAAAAAACAGAAGTATTTCAATGACAGGATATTTTAACCTAAACATCTGCAAACATAAGAAAAAATTCAATTATATGAACTTAGAAATTTAATGAACGACATTAAAAATGTAAACTATATTACGTTAGATTATATTTCATAATTGAGTAATTTTCTTTTTAATGTTTGAGATCTTTCAATTTTTTGCTGTAAACTGACATAAAAATACATTTCACAGTTCATTACGTACTTCTCGCTGTAATCGTGTAAGACAGGGAAACCCCCTGTTTGCTAAAAACCCATGTGAGCCTGTGTAATACAGTTTGTATTTAAAAAGCACTTGCAGTGCCCTGAATAGTAATGCAATTCGCAACGTAAGTTTTTAACTAATTATTGAATCCTGCAAAAGCAAGGCCACTAGACAATCTGAATGATGGAGATTTTGCCCGATTTTTCATAAAATGGATAAACACTTTACTTATTTCGTTCATCGCCTACTACTTGTGTACCATGGAGGGTATCGTCGTTTGGGGTGCAATATTTCATTAAGTTTATTTCTGGAAAAGTAACGCACATAAAATTTCAGTGATGTCTATTTATTCAACATTTTTTTCTTTGTCGGTCTATTGAATAATCATCTTATATAAAAATATATCATATTTTTTTTAATAAGTTTTTATAGTTTCTTGTTCAGTAAAATTCTAGCAAAATCATTGCTCTGCAATTTAAATTGAAATTATATGTTTGCATTAATTCCAGATTTATGTAACAGCTGTTTTCGTTAATGCCAGGTAATGTAAATTAATTTTTATCCAAAAATTGGCATTAGGAATTAAGAGAAAAAACTTGTCAGCGCACACAAAGTCCACACAGACTTCACGATCGATAATTATTTTAATTTTTTTTGTTTAAACAGGATTAAAGTTGACTAAAATCAACGTTTAGTTGACCATTTACATTATTCTTTTTTAAGTTGAAATTGTACTTCATTAAATTGTACAGTCATGCGCAGCATAAGTGCTATACCTCGTTAATTACGTGAGGTTCGTATGCAGAGGTCCATTTTAGTTATGCATGACTGTACCTAGCTACATGCTTCATTGTATTCTAAAAACTATTTCACTTAGCAAGCACAGGAAATATTTTGTAATTATTTATTTATACAGGGTGACTGTTAATTAACCCGACAAAATAGAACCACTAAAAGAAGCGATGTCCGAGAGTATGGGAAAAATGTTAAACAATTCTTCTAAATAGTTTATAATTAATTAAAAAAAATCCCAAAATCAGCCTCCGGCATTGCATACGAGATACGACGCCATGTTCTATAAATGTGGCAGTATAATAGGAATGTAAACGTTTTTTTTATTGACTACCCGTTTGTCACAATGCGACTGACCTTGACACATATTTGTTCAATTACACGTTTAACAGCTGGGAACGGAAGTCTGAATTCTTTCTTTTACGCGACGTATTATTAAATTATAAAATATCTAAAAATGAAATAAGGGTAACAAATTCACAACTTTGATAATTCTTGCGAATTATTTACTAGGGCGGAATGTACCAGCTGCTTTATCCACAAAAATAAAACACAAGGATTTAAATCTGAAAATCGCGGGGGTCAACGCACGGTGCGTAACGTCCGAGAATCAAAGTGAATGTCATATATTACGAGGAAATGAGTACAAAATTCTGTAGAATAGTTTCCAATCGATTAATTATAAATTTCCGGAAAAATTAAGTATTCTTAGATTAAAACGCCAAATTCACAGCGTACGTCTGTCATAAACGTTTTACGATGTTTACTCATACAAGCTAGTAAAACTTGACCTTGCATAATAGACCTGATAAAGTTCGTGCAAGACAGCATGTCTCGCGATGCAAGATCTCAGCTCTATCCGAATGCTCTCGGTGCTTGTTTACTGTCGACTTTGAACAACTGGTACAACGGCGAAGACTTCTGCGGAATTTTTACAAATGCACGACGAGGAAATTCCCGTTCTTGCTCAAGTCTGTACACAGCTTCAACCAGCTAAGGAAATAATGCGAATAAGTGCGCTAAAAACACAAGATAGGGAGTGCGTGGGAATAAACTTTATTTACAATACAATTAATATTAGAAATTCTTAACACGACCATTTGAATTGTTTTTCGTTTTAGTGATTTATTTGTTTACCTGTCAAAGCAGGTGTTTAAATTGGGGCTCCATTGAGTGGAATAATCTACTTCAGGTGACTAGAATTGCATGCATTTGCGTTTGGTTTGTATTTCACGGCGTCGGTTAACCTAAAAACCACTTAAAGGTCAAGTTCACGATACCACCCCGCGACGCCGTATCATAAAACCATAAAAAAGTTCTATGAGGGTATTTATTTCGTTCATCTGCTCTTCTATTTTTTAACCAGGAGCGCGCATAGTCGTTTTGGGGCTAATTTTTTATTAATTGTTTCTCGAAAACTAAATTAAGAAGAATTTTTAAAACTTTTCTGGGGCATCGCTTCTTTTAGTGGTTCCATTTTGTCGGGTTAATTAACAGTCACCCTGTATGTTCAAAGAGAGTACAACTTAAATATTCATTGCCATTTTGACACAGAAAGTAATAATATAAATCACAGAAGTAGGTGATTCGGTCGCAGATAATTTTTGATTATTTAAATAACTTTAAATAAAATTCAGATGCAATCTGAATTTGTGAATCGATCAACAATATGTTACTTCCCTACCTATAGCTCAGATCGCCTGGAATACCCGTTATACTGGGTGTCTCAAAACCTATATCTTAAATTGTAATCACAGGTAGTAGTCAAAAAAAGAAACTGAAAGTTAGAGTGATTGATAAACCCACCCTAAATCGTACTCGTTCAAAAGTAAGTAGTCTAGAATGAATATTATTAATTAGTATCATTTAGCAATGACATTTAGGCCCAGTTGTATGATAACATTTAAACCCAGTGGCACCCAAAGCTTTAACAATTGTTGAAATAATCGTTCTGATGGGTTTAAATTGAAACTACCATTATACACCTGGGCTTTAGTTGCATGAAACCTTATCTTTATTTAACATTAAGAATAGTTTCTTTTGAAATTAGGCAAAAGTAGGTACAGTTTTTATTATTAACTAAGAGAAAGTGATTGAGAAACTAGTACACTTTTAGACCACGTGTATTTTCATACATACATTTTATTAGCAACATGATGCAAGAGCGGTCATCAACAGTCAAGGCAACTTCTCTATTAGCTAATCACGCAGTCGAATGGAGTCCGGAGTGACTTCCATTTTAAATTCAGTTCACTTTCCTCTTTTCTTTGACGGTACGTTATCGTAAAGTGTCTTACTAGAAACCGCTGTATGAGTATCGAGAACGCGTGAGTTATTTTCTGTGCATTCAGAGATAAAATCGAGGATATGATAAGGTTAAATGCAGCATACCGTCATATTGAATAGGATTATATTGTCTTTAACATAAAAGAGAGAAAGATAGAACGAGCATCCTGTAAGAGTGACAGAGATCACAGGATACCAATACCACGTGGTTTGGGGTCAAATTCTAAATTTTTTATATAAGTTCGTTTAAAATTAAGTTTTTTTGATTAGATATGCGTTTTAATTGATAACGGAATAAATTATTCAAATTGAAACCATCCTTTTTTGACCCAACCCAGCTGATCGGAGCTAGCTTTCTTTTTCTTATGATCGTCGCAATACCTCTCACTCTAGAGCAAATCCACCTATGTATAAAATCTTTGGATAAAATGTAATCCCGTCGATTTTAAGTGAAGTTCCAAGTAATCTATTTGTATTAATAACGAAATCCAACAACATATCAGATCTAATTATCAGGCAGCTATAAATACCTACACGTACTCAGTCATTTTTAAAGGTTGCCCTTTCCTTCAAGATTTTTCTTTTTTCTTTGCAGTACACCACAATGGAAGTAGAAGCCGACATAGGAACTGAACAAATAGGAGAAAGCACCGAGTCGCTCTTCAGTACCTTAGACATAATCCTCCTTTTAGCCTTGTTGGGCGTTGGAGCATGGTACCTTTTGAAGAACAGAAAGAAGCAGGAGGTCTCAACGGCTGGAAAATCCTACACCATACAGTAAGTCACAGTTGTTTTGCTCCCAATGTGCCCCACGTTAACCGAAACGCTGTTACAGGCCAACTTCCATGACCTTACAAACGTCTGGTGATAACTCCTTCATCAAGAAGTTGAAATCATCAGGAAGGAGTCTAGTGGTGTTTTATGGCAGCCAAACGGGAACCGGGGAAGAATTCGCTGGCCGTTTGGCGAAGGAGGGCCTTAGGTATCACCTCAAAGGAATGGTGGCTGATCCAGAAGAATGTGATATGGTATGTGTTTTTTTTTGTTAATGTTGAGCCTGATTTATGGATGAATGTTTGCTTTAGGAAGAATTGGTCAACCTGAAGCAAATACCGAATTCCCTGGCCGTCTTTTGCATGGCGACGTATGGTGAAGGCGACCCAACAGATAATGCAATGGAATTCTATGAGTGGCTGCAAAATGGTGATGCTGATCTTTCAGGCCTGAACTATGCGGTGAGTTTTGTGTTTCTGTCGTTTTTTACCACCGACTAAATGGTTAAAGTAAATAAAAGTAAGGGTCAGTTAATACGAAAAAGAAGGAAATTTTCTTTCTTTAAAAATAAAAAGTCAATGTCAATTGCTAGTTAAACGCGACCATAAAATTACCGAGAGACTAAAAAAACTCTAAACCCTCAGAATTGCCCTTTAAAAAATAATGATAGTTTTGATACCTCTGTCAAAAGTATGACTGAGGAGCGCTTGCTTTTGACGATTTCGAACTAGTTAGGAACCGCTGTTGTAACAAACCTGTTGCAATTGATGAGGTAAACAACATTCATAATGGAAAAGCTTAGAGAATTAAAAAAAAACAAATTTTAGCAACACCCCGTACACGAAAGGAAAGATATTTTAAGATATGTTTTATTTAAAAATAATGTCAGGTTCTTTTTGCATATAGTCCTCAAAAAATATTTCAATTATTAAATTACGACTTATTACATGTCGATTCAATTAACCTAAGAATGAAGATAGCTTTACAGCTTTGCGATACAATGCAATGAAAATTGCACACAAAAATTACCGCGTAGTTGCAACGAAAGGTACTAATTTCTAAAATCTAATTTTTAATGTATATTTGACCGGGCTTATTGAAGTTAATTAAATAATCATGTGCACAATAGAAATTGCGTCTTGCTTAGGTTTAACACTCTGAGAAATACAAAATTATTTTAACGGACACTTAAAACTCGCACTATTTTTCTCTCCTGACGAAGCTATCAAGCGATAGTGAAACGTAGAACGATAGTGCGAATTTTGAGTGTCCGTTAAGATAATTTTTATACAATTTTCATCGGACAAGAATCTGCTTTAAATAAACTCTGGGAATTATTCAAATTAAACACAATAAAATGTATTTCGATAACGCTCTATTTATAAGGAAAATTTCAAGGTTGTGTTGCTTTATAGTCTAAGCACTTGAACTACTTTTAACAGTCAAGATCGACCACATAAGTCGTTTGGCAATGATTGCAACATTGAAACTGACTAGCTGTTTGAAAGGAAGTCAATATCTTGCCTTTTCCGGTCGCCCTCGACTACAAAAATGCTTTAGCATTTATTATTTCGAAAGTGTTGACTTTTTGCACTGTTGCCAATTTGTAGTAGTAGAAATTGAAAGAATAAGGGATGTGCCATTTGGTCTATAACAATTTATTTTGGCGAAAGCAGAACTATTATAAGATTGTCGAGAACTTAAACTAAACAAATACATTAAATAAATTTCCTAACGCTTCAATTTCAATTAGATCCTTAAAACCTGTATGGGTCCAGGTAAGAAATTTTGTGTTTAAATACGAGTCTGTATTAGCATAAGAATTTATTGCGTTATAATTCTAATTGTATTGCATAGAGACATCTAAATTAGAAATCTCTTTTCTGAATGTTTCTATAATCAATAAATAAATAAATTGCAGTGATCTTGATTGCATCGATGTAAGTTTTGAAGTAATTATTTAATCCCGCAAGAGCAATGCCACTAGATAATTTGAAGGGTGAAGACTTTGCCCGGTATTTCATAAAATTTATAAATGACGACGTGTAAACAACGACAAGGACGTTTGTGAATTCAATTGTTTTTAGAATGCGGTTATGAAACTTTATAATTTATTTTTATAATTGCATTTATTTCAAAAATTTTGTTGCAATGTTAGGTCAAAAAGCGATCGCGGGATGTCGCTACTTAAACTTGTATTTATTTCGTTGATCGCTTACTATTTGTTCATCATGGAAGTATCGTCTTTGGGGTACAATATTTCGTAATTATTCCTAAAATATATTTAAAAAAAGTCTATTCTTTTAACATTCTTTGCGAAAACAATAGGTAGTAGGTGTGTTTGTATTTATAAGTAAAAGTTACTTACAAAGGATAATGTAAGGAGGCACTTTTTTTTACCTGACCGATTTTTGGGTATTTCTGCGCACGGGCCTTCAAATGTTATGGGCCCGCAAATGTGCAGGTCCGCAACCGTTCCGGATTCGGATTTAAGTATTGCACAGTATTTATTAAAAATTAATGTATGTTCTTAGGCCTTGTGGACGTGTCCTGGTATATATTTTTATTCAGCACAACTTGAAACTTTAATAACAAATAGAACAATATCAAATCAATAAATAACAATACAGGGTATTTCGCAACTTCATAAAAAAAAGATAATGGCGTGTTGGACATGAGATGTGTGCATAAACGCATCTAAATAAAAACAAAATAAAACTTGCCCTTAATTGATAACGTATTGACAAATGTTTAGAATGTCTGGCTCAGTGCCGGCTGAGTCACAATAAGTGTTCAAAATTCCTTCCCTCGGCCGCTCGTAAACACAAGTCTGCCCGGCGAAGTAATGATTCACAAGCGTTATGAAACATGTTTTGAGAGAAATGCGGCGTTAATACGATCATTCGTGTTGGAACGTGTTGATTTCTTCTTCGTATACCAACGCTTTTACATATCCTCAAAGATAACAATCTAGCGGATTTAGATCAGGTGAACGTGTAGGCCACCTGATCGGCCTGTTTCTTCCAATCCATTTACCAGGAAAAATTTCGTCGAGGTGAGCACGTACTTCTCGTCGAAAATGAGGTGGAGCCCCATCGTGCATAAACCACATCGTTGCTCTAAGATTTAAGTTCACATTCTCGAGAGGTTCCGGTAGATTAGTTCGTAGAAAATTTAAGTATTGAAACGGTCGCGAATTTGATTGAAAACAAATTGCGTTTGTTTATTTGATTGCTTGTTAACCAAGAGAAATTTACGAGTCCAGGCCACCGGAAACGGCTCGGTTTACAGATTTATGTTTTTTTTGAACATCGAGTTCGTAAACGGCACTTGAAGCAGCGTTACTATCGGCCATAAATTAGTCCGTTGTAAAAGTTGTCTTGTACGGTATTGGGATTTTTTAAAGCACTTGCGCGCAAGTATTTGAGTTATTGTGAAATTTCTAAAGGGCCCATGTGCATCGCCAGTAAAAAAGAACTTGGCTTTTGTTTTGAGAAAAATCGACGAGCTCTGGAAATAATAAATATGTCAATGGACACTCGCTATTTTGGAAAAGAATTTAGAAAGTTAAGAACATGTGCAGCGGCCGGGTATCTGTTAGGCGAATTGGGTGGTCGTAATTTACCAGGAATGTAAAAAGAACGAGAGAGAAGCGTGTGCTTCTTTCCGAAATAAAAGCGTTTATTGGCCAACGGGTTTTTTTTTAGTTACTTCGGGGGATGGGGGAGGAGTCAAAAATTGTCGCTCGCTAAGGCAAAAAATCAAAAACTTAAGGCAGAAAGCGTCTGATCGTCCGAACGGAAAGCTGCATTTTAATTTAACTCGAGTATATTTTTGAGTGCTTTGCAATTGATTTCATCTAGCTTGCATAATTAGAATTAAAATCACATTATTTCGGGGCGTTAAAATCATAGTGAATTCAAAAGGGCAATCAAATAAATAACCGCGAGACGCGCGCGATCGAATACGCGGAAAAATCTAGTGCGCGTGTGAATTAGTGAAGTGGAACGTCGCGGAACGGAATAGTTCTACCTTTTTTGCAATATCCTCGACAATTCGGAGACACGCTATCAGGGTTATTCCGTCTTGTACAGGGGTATCTGCAACTAAAGCCTCTAGTCAGGCAAGTTGTATCTGCCAACGAACGCAGTGCGACCAGCACAGTCTAGCTCAGAAATCAAATCTCGAGCTCCGAGAGGTGATTCACTCCTCGTAGCAGGAGTTTTTACCTTTTTTTCTTTTTTTTTTGCAATAAATAATTAATTAAATCTCACACCTGGCATTTTATTGATAAGTATTTAGTTCCTTTCATCTCTCAGATTTATACACCGTCTCACCAGAAATAGAATCCAGTTACAACGATGTAGGGCCCGTTTTTATTTAATTAGACGATCCAGAATAATTGGCAATTAAAGTTTTAATTTTGGAGGTTTCAAAAGCGCCGGAGTAGTTATAGATAGAAAATTAGTCTTAGCGCCACTTGTAAATCATAATCGTAGCAGGTAGTGACCCTTTTTAGAAGTATCTTTAGAGACCGCATGGGATGTTAATAGTGTTCCCGGCTCTTTTGGAAATCGGTCAAGACCCGCGGTAAAGAGGCGCTTATTGCTTCATTGAATTTAGGCAAATTCTTCGGTCCACTTAATAAATTAATTTGTCAATAATTTTTAGTTTGTTTTTGTTTGAACCGTGTTTATTAATTATTTAGTTGTCCGTAAAGTCAACAAACAAGGTGATACGTCCGAGCGTGTTACAGTATTGGAAACCGTCTAAACGGTTCGGCAAGACGAACTGGCCGATTAAATTGCCGTTTAGAATACTTGCCCACACGTTAACAGAAAACCGTTGTTGGAAATGGTCGCGACGAATTGCGTGAGGGTTTTCCTCAGCCCACAAATGCATGTTGCGAAAATTGCACACCTCATCTCTGGTAAAAATAGCCTCGTCGGTAAACAGGACATTATGAACAAAATTCGCATTTGCCTGTTGTTTATGCAGTAACCAACGACAAAATCGTATGCGTGGAGCATAATCAGCTGGTAGCAAAGCCTGAACTCTTTGAATATGGTTCGGATGTAATTGTTATTCGCGAAGAATGCGTCAAACAACGGAGGACGATAAACGCGTTAGTCTTGAGATATCACGTACACTTAACGAAGGATGTTCCTCGATAGGTTTTAGTATTTCTTCTTCTCTCTTCGGAATGCGTTGTGGACGCTGCCGTCCTCCACCTCTTCCGCGACGTGTCCTTAAAGTTTCAGTATCTCTCGCTCTTTGCACAACAGAGACAAATGTGGCACTGGTTGGCAAATGTCGGTTTGGAAAATGCTGTATATACAAACGCCTTGCCACTAATGCGTTTTGCCCACTTTCACCGTACACTAGAATCATGTCAACAATCACACTATTTATAAATTCTGCCATTTTTTTAGTAAATTTCCGTGCAACCAACTCAACATACATCTTCAAACTACCCGGCCCGGCCGGCGATGGCTAACAATAAATTACATCACTCATATTCTTCGTAAACATCATAAACTTAAACCAGAGACGTTTTCTCGAAAATTTAATAACACTTTGTTCAACAAAAAATGGTTCATTCTATTCATTTTCTTGCAAACTTTCATTGTTTAATTTATTTTCAACAAGTTACGAAACACCCTGTCTATGCACGCTCTGGAGCCTGTTTCTCAAAAGGTACACGACTTGTAATACAAGTGTGTATACTTGTAAATAAGTAAATTTTCACAAGTTTATGTTTCTAGAAACTACACCTGTAAGATACAAGTCACAAGTCGATGTGACTTTTATACAAGTGTTTTTTTTACAAGTACAAGTAAATTTTGTTTCTCGAAACAGTCGTTAATAGTTGATACTTGTTAAATTATATGTAAATTTCTACGAGTGTCAAGCAACTCTTCAAACCTACAAGTCGCGTAGTATATGCACAATAAGGTGAAAAATTAAAGTGATCTTTATAGTGGTAGTTGAACGATTTTATGCCGATGATTTTCGGCTGCCTTGATGGGACTCTGATCAAAATAGATGCTTCCACCGTAAACGAAGTTTTTGTAGATTATCATGGGATGCATTCGATCACTTGTATGGTTATATGCGGGCTAGATTTAACGTTTTATCACGCGTATGCTAATTGGCCTGGAAGTGTACATGACTCTCGAGTTTCGAGAAATAGTGGTCTATTTCATCAAACGGAAAATGGTTGGAGACCTACTCCAAATGGAATTCTTCTAGGTGATTCGGCATACCATCTGAAGGATTGGCTACGTCCTCCAATTGTAAATAATAATAATGATGAAGCAAATCAGCGATTCTTAAGAGCTCATAAATCTACTAGAAGGCTAATTGAAAAGATATTAAAGGAAAAGGTTCCATGTCTCAACCATCTCCGATTAAAGCCAAGATTTCAAGCCAACTTTTCAAGACTTCCCGGAAATAATCTTTTTAATAATTTAAATGATGAGAACGAACCACATGATGGTAATGATCAACAAGAACTGGCAGAAGGAGAGAAACCTGCAGATGAGAGAGAACAAAATAATAATAATAAATAGATAGTTTACAGGATCGTCACAGTCAGTATTTAAAATATTTGAGCCATTATGAATGAATGAAATAAGAAATCAACTTACCAATGTTCCACGTTTTATATTCGACCAAAAGGTAACCCGGATATAGGAATAATTTTTCTCCGCACTCACTAATTCAAGGGCTTTATACATTTGTAAGATTTTGTTCCTTTCGGCAACTTTCATTTCTTTTGTTAGATAGTCGGAAAATGCCCCGAAAAGAATTTCTTTAGAATCTCGTATTTGGCGTAATATACTCAGTTTATTATCTGTCTTACATTAGAAAACAACAAATTATGGACAGCTTTAATGGTTACGATTACTTCACTTGTATACTTTTACTTGTACTTGTAAAAAGCTACAAGACATGTAATTTTCTTTTAGAAACAAAATTTACAGGTTCTTGTGAAATATTTTATGTAGCTTGTAACTTGTTAACTTGTAGACTTGTGTTTTCTGAGAAACACGGTCCTGCTCTCCTGACCGGTTATTGTATGAGCTACTGGAGGGCGATGTCTGTGGTAACGTAGTAACGGATGTTGAACACTGGACTGACGTAGGAATTATCTCAGATTATCTTGCCTCTGCTTGAGTTTAACTTCTCTTGTTGAATCTGATGACGCCGATGGATGTGTGAAATAGAAGTATTGCTCTCGATAAGAGATGTATGCGATGGATGTTTTCGACAATAGGCTTTACGGAAAGGTTATGAGTGTTTCCGACAATAGGTTGCACGGCAGAGTTGTATGTGTATGCTTCCGACAATAAGCTGCACGGAAGGGTCGTGTGAGTTGCTCCTGACAACTGGCTGCACAGAAGGATTGAGTTTTCGCCTGACAATTGGCTGCACGGCAGACTTTGGTGAGTGTTCGCGACAATAGACTGCACGCCAGGCTTTGGTGAGTGTTCCCGACATTAGGCTGCACAGAACCCTCTGAAGCTAAAGCGGTCAGCTCTCGCTTTTATAGCGCTTTTTCGTAGCGAGGGTGAATTAACTCTGCTTCATTGGTTAAAATGCCAAATCGAACCACCGATGATCAGAACTGTATCTCATTCGTCAGCAGCAGACTTTTCGCGTTTACTCCGGTGGTTGTCCAGCGACCAATTTTGAGTATGCGATCTTATTTGCGTTTCACTTTGATTAATTTAATTTTATTTGTGACGATCGTTATCGTTGTTTTATTACACAAATGTCTACGTGACACTTCGCGCGTATTTGTCTCTCTGACGTTGTCAATCTGACGTTTCTAGATTTCTATCAATTTGACATTCCTGACAACTGTCATTTTGACGTTTTGTGGTCATCTGTCATTATGGCGTGCTTCGTCGGTCGCCGGGCAACGTGCGAGCCCCCAAAAGCTTATTCCTTCAATTAAGTACCACTTATCTGAAAATATATTTATTCTAATTAAAGCGTTATCAAATATTTTAATTTCTATGCAAAATAATAATTTAGGAAACGCTTTCGATCCGTTTCACTGAACTTTGCACGGCGGCAATTTGTGCTTCTATCCGTCCGTGTATTTTTAATCTTTTACGAGCACCGATTTATATCAGTCTCATATATTCGTCGGACTTTGTACTGCGAACAATGAAATAAACAAGGGCTTTGTTTTATGCTGCCGATTTGCATTTACGGATTTTTTTTTAACTTTTATTTTGGAATTAATGCCATTTGCGTCACGGTGAAATTAAACAGGTGCGAAATAAAAGTGGCGATGCTACTTTTAATTTTTATCTGAAGGTGAGGTCATGTATTGAAAATAAGTTAGAAGTATTAAATAAATCGTCAGAAATGTTCTTTAACAGTGCAGTATGTACACCACCGCCAAGTATTTTTTTTTTCAGGAATGAAAACATCTATTCTGATTTATTTTTCTCAAATAAATACTTATTTTACGAACTACTCCTGCTGAAAACTTCATTACCAGTGCTTTCTTTTTATAGAAGATGGAAAATTCCTTTCAAAAGTTTATTCGACATTCCAACTACTTAGGTTTTACTATAATTACACAGTAATTTACGACACGCGTTGACTAGGTGATGTTTTGCAATGTGTTTGCGAAATATATAATCAGAGAAATATACGTCCTAACATGTACTCTGACCATATTTTAAATGTAAAATGTAAATAATAGGACAGGTGGTAAGTGTAACAATGAGTTCAACATACTCTGAAATCGCGATAAGGTTTTTAATTACTTCGATTAAATCAGTTAAATAAGTAATTGTATCTTAATAGTTATTTATGCAAGTAGCATGTAAAATATGTCTTTTTAATCGAGTGTGAAAATAGTGCCGTGAGATAAAAAATACGTTGTATAGAGTGTGTCTTTAATTAAAACTGTAGATATCTCATTATAAAAGTGATAGATGCTCCAAATCTGAACGGTATTGGCGAAAAAAGAAAAACTGACCTAGTACAAGCGCGTGCAGTTCCTTTGTTTTGAAATCTCTGCTTAGTTTATGACTTGTTGAGGTAAGTCCGCTTTCAATAAAAAGCAAAAACTGCAATAAAATTTTTATTTACGTTAGAAAGAATTAGGTCTACGTCTCGGATGCCGCGCGCGCGTCATCGGCAATTTTTTTTATATCCATCTGTGCTTCACCGACAATTACTGGCATAGCGAAATGCGTTTTTCGTTGCATTACATGATATTTATTTCTCGCTTGTTCAGCAATTCTTTTAATAGCTTATTAAAGAGACGACATAATCAACAAACTTAGTCATAATTTGTATTTTAAACACAAACTTTTAACTTATTTAATTAAAAAGTTTGTAGTTTACTTTGTTCATATCACGGTGTTTGTGCAGCTTATGAAAAAATAAATGGCAGCTTTCTTAAGGAAGTAGGTACAATGTGACAAGTATTGTTGTATTAAATTAAATTTAACAGATCGTAATTTAGGAATTGAAACTGTACGTCTACGGTTACCAATATGCGATATAAAAAAATGTACCGTACAGCACAAAATGCATTTCAAACGTGTTGTCATACCTGTGCATTCATTATGACCTTAGAATTTTAGTAAAGTTCACTTCTTGTTCTTGGCACTGATATTTGTAATTACAATAAATGTTGAAAATGTTGTCTTGCGGTATCAACACATAATTTGGCACGTCGTATCCAGTTATTTGTTGCTGTTGGAAAATTATTTCGAAGTTATGTACACAAATTAAATTAACACAAAATATATTACACACTACGTAAATTTGATAAATAATAATAAGCCTATTAATGTTATTAAAATTTTATTTTAACCTCAGTCTTTTATAAAATACAGGGAGAGCAAAAATGGCTGACGTGTGCCGTTCCATACCAATAGGGTATTTGCCGCATACTATGTATTTACATTAACCATAACTACCTTCAGTGGCGTTCTTAAAAATTTTTACGTCATCATTTGACTTGTGATTTGTCAAAACGACCAAATTCAATGAATAAAGTGGAATTAAATTAAAATTAATATTGTTATTAATTGAAAATGTCTACGGATTCCTTATTGCATTTAAATTAAATCAAAGTTCCGAATTTATTTCGCAAAAAATTCTGTACATGCTTTCTTTCGTGCTTCCAATTTTATTTCTTAAAATAATACACTCAAAAAACGTTAAATTAAACACACCGTTTAAGGAATTACAACATAATAAAATCAATCAAGTAATAAAAAATACATACGTAAATCAATATAAAGTTGAAAATATTGCACATTAATTTGTAGACATAAAGAGCAGCACAATTTACCCATGCAAAAATATTTAGTAGAAACACTATTTAAACAACACTAAAAATAAACCACATACTTGAAATGCACTTACTCAGAAACACATTTATTAATAATTACAAAAAATGTTGAAAGTGTTCCCCATTAAACTCTAAGCACAAATTAATCCTAGTTTTCATATTGTTAAAAACATTTTGAAGAATTTGTGGTGTTATTGGATTTATTTCATTATTCAAAGCTTGCTCCAGTTCTTCTACAGTATGTATACGATTTCTAAATATTCTGTTTTTTAAATAACCAAACGTGAAATAGTCTAATGGTGTTAAGTCTGGTGATCTTGGTGGCCAAAGATGTCTCCTAATTATGCGATTATCAAAAAATTCACGTAAATATTCCAACGTAGCACCTGCTGTATGGGCTGTTGCACTATCTCGTTGGAAGTAGCCGTACTGTAATTCATCATCATGCAATTGTTCAATAAAAGGACGTAATAGTTGCTGCTGATAATTTTGGGCATTTATATTATTGTAAAAGAAGATGGGACCAATAATTCTTCTTCGTGACATTGCAATCCACACACCAACTTTAACAGGACGCAGACCTCTTTCGTGAAGTTCATGTGGATTTTCTGTTGCCCATACACGATAATTCTGAGAATTAACGTAACCATCCAAATGGAACCATGCCTCGTCACTAAAGAACGTTAAATCAAGAATATTGTCATCATTTAGATGTCTGTTGAACCAGTTGCAATAATTCACTCTCTTCTGAAAATCTGGAGGCAAAAGTTCTTGTACAACGCTTACTTTATATGGCTTCATATGTAAGTCTTTCTTCAAAGCAGTGCGACAAGAGCCATAAGATACACCTGAAATAATGCATTAGAGTATGCATGACAACAAAACTCAAAAATTTGAAATACCTGTTTGAAGGGACAGTTTTCGTATGGGTTTTTTAGGACTGGCTAACATTCTTTGCCTGATGTCTTCTACAACTTCTTCTGTTAGTACTTTAGGTCTACCAGAGGATTTTCCTTTACGTACACTGCCTGTCTCACGGAACCGATCTAGAATACGGTGAGCATGTTGACGGAACGTATCTTGTGTAATATCTTCATCATGATAAGCTTCTTGAAACTGATGAAAGCAAGACATGAATGAATACTGCCAATTACCATCCTTATCCCTTTCACCAGACCGAAAATACGCTTCTAAGATAAACTTATTATGTTCTTCAGTAAACATTTTAAACTAAAAACAAAGCACATATAAGATTTTTTTCTACTTTGTTTATAACAGTTTTACGTACCAGATTAGTTAGACAACTAAAACAGAGCCTTAAGAAAGACTTTGTTATTACAAAAGAAAACACTAAATGACTAAAACCAGGGAGAACTTGTATGTACGTATGCGCTACTGAAAGGTCATTTGACATGCATGGAAGTAAATATTGGTACAATATTGATAAGTGGAACACATTTTCGATATAGGGTTGGAACAACTGCAACTTCACACGTGTCAATCATTGTTGCTCTCATTGTATAAACGCACTCGCTCGGACTGAACTTTCTCAAAACCTGTTATTCAGAAATTCGTCTTTCATTCTAACCCCCTCCCTAATGTAAGCATCTTGAATTTATGACTGCACGATAATAATAATAAAAACAAACAATAAAGTACGAGGAACGAAACTGTGCCAGCTGAATTTTATTTTATGACACTGCAATTGTTATCAATAAATCGCCAAGGCGAATGTAGGTAAACGTTTCTGAAAATTCCGAATTATTTTAAACCAGAATCAAATTTTCATCACGAAAACTAATTGAGCCTCTCGTTCCTTAGATTTAATTAATATTTATCAACATTTTTAGTAAACATTTATTTTCATCTAATTAATGAACATAAACATAACATTTTGCAGTTTACAGTGTTAAGGTCGATGTACTGTCTTGAAAATGAAATAAATAAAACAGAAGTGCATAATTGTGCTACAAATTCAATTTGCTTTTAAATTTTACTTTGAATAGATAAGCATAAATAAAGTATTAGTAAGTAATTGCAATTGGCGTAGGAAACCTCCCGGCAGCGCGCGTGAAGACGTTTTTATTTAAAATCCTGCCCAATTTTTTTGGGAAGGACAAACATGACCTAGCCTAATAGAGATACATCTCGGCGTTTTTCGTTTATGGCCACAAAAAACACAAATTCTGCACAGCTGAGACATTTAAATCGCCAACCAGCGTATGACAAATTTTGCTTTTTTTGACTACTATCTGTGCTTTCAATTGAAGACATAGGTTTTGAGACCCTAGTATATACAATATTTTTTCTACAATAGTTCTTATTCGTGTTATTATTATATGAATAAGAAAACACACAAACAATTAGTAGGCTAATTTGTTATGGTTATTCACTTTGACACAGCGAACGATCAATTCTGCGAAACGTCAGAAAGTAATTTAAATGTACTATTACTCGATAAAAATCTGTTTCCTATTGTGTTTATGTTAGTAATTACATTCTTTCTGGTTTTTTCCTTTACTTTAATCTGCATTTAGGGTAAAATACTTTGAAAACACTAATGAAACGATTAAAAAGAGGCAAGTCATTTTACATTTTACTTTTTACGCACTGGCTTTTATAAAATTACACTTTATAAACTAAAATTAACTTTTAAAGTACCTACTTTAGACACTGTTGTAGAAAAAATATTTATTTGCACACACACATTGTAATAAGCAATTTAAAATTTGCAATCACTTTTAATTTAGTGCAAGTTCCAAATTTCATACAAATTGATTGAGTTCATCTTTAGAACTCTATCGGTGTATTCACAATAATCTCTCTCCAATGTAATTGGTCACACTCCGAATTAAGTTGCTTAGCTACCAACAAAAACGTGTCACGATGACAGACGACAAGAAACCTCACAATGGCAAACGTAAAAATGACAGACGTCAAGAAACGTAGCAGTGACAAATGAATTAGAACGCAACCGCGTTCGTTTCTGATTGGCCAACAAATAGGATCGCACACCTCAATAAGACAACAACCAAGCCAAGCACAAAAAGTCTTACAAATAGCCGCGACTTTGATCAACGCGTATCGTGCAAGCCAGTGTTCGCTAGTACTGACGATATTCACCTGCTTGTGCTGTAATAGTCCGGCAAAAAATACATCTCACCCGCTAATGCTGCACTAGTCCTGCACACACTTTACACACTAAGTACACCTATTTCGTCGGTGTCAGGTTATTTCATTGTTTGATAAAAGAGACAAGGAGAGACATTACTAAAGAGATACCTTGAAGAGTTTCTTCCGTCGAGCCCATCTGCCTGCTCCAATTTCACCTCTGTCATCTACGAAAAGGTATCGAACATCACCAGCGTTACCAGTGAACCTACAATACAAGCTGACCCACATTGTACTTTACCCGCAACAACTGTATGTGCAAGGGAATTGACTCCTGCTCAACGGTGCTGAAGGATACAAACGTTCCTCGATCAGAGATTGAGAAAAGAAAACGTTTTGTATAAACTCTTTTCTAACATTTTCTATACAGCCAGTTACACAATTTTAGTTAATTTTCGTTTTGTTTTCGTTGTCATGCAAATCAAAATTACCATATGATGCATATTCGGAAATCGCAATGATCTGGAGATGCCAAATATGTAAAAATATACATGGTGTTCCATATAAAATAAGAAAATTAACATTGAAGTTCTACCGTGCTCGATAGTACGTCGAAAAATTCATCTATCCTTTCCAAATTTCAAGTAAGTCGATTAAAAAATAAAAATTCTAGAAGGGCGAGCTCATGGCGTGGGGGACAGCCGGTGTATGATATTGATGACCTGATAAGGAAGAATCTAAATAAAGTGACTTATTATAGTGAAGCTGTTTTTATGATACTCGGTCCTTTTGCCCAAATCTCATTTATGATTACTAAATTAGTTTGATTAGTAACCAACCTTGAATTTTAATGGCATTCCACATTTCCTAATTGGTTGAAATGCTTACGGTTAAAGCAAAAATAGAACTCATTTGTTAGCTTTGAACGTCGAAAGTTATTTTGAGTGGAAATGTTAAGACGTCATAAACAAAGAAAAAAGTGCAGACATGAGGCGTTTTTCAAAACTCATTTTTCGGCGGAAAAATAACACAATAACAACTCGATGAAATTCAAAAGTTTTGTTGCAAAATTTTACCTGTTGTACATTTACTTCGTTCTTCTCTTGTTGGTCCACATCATAAATATCTAATGGATAAGGTGTTTTATGCCCTCTCGTTGTATTTCTTTAGGGGTTGTAAAGAACAGCGGCCTATGGTGGTACTTTCAAGGTGATGTTATTTTGTAAGACAAGTTGCCACTACCCAGGTTTATTTAACACATCATAGCAAATGCCTGTTTATTCCTTTTCATGAACTCCGAGGGTTTTGTCGCTTTTTTCCTTATTTATTAATTCTATGTATTTATGTTAATGTTCCTGAAATATTTTGCAAAAAGGAGTTGTTATAAGATTGGACGTCGTAGTCTTAGCAAACTTTTGACCAAGAAAGGACCACATCCCTAAACGAATGATGATAGTACTTAGGAACACTGTTCCATTATATTTGGAAGTAAAATGTTGATCTAAACCATAGGTACCATAGGTACTGCTCATCAGTGGGCGCTGAAGGCTTCTAGGGTGCGATGGCGAGTTCAGAAGCAATTGGGGAGAGTTAAGGTGATCTACAGACCGGGGCGAAATTGATGATAAATAGTTTAAAATGAAAACTGTTATAATGGGAGTCGTTAAAAAATGTTAGCCTTGCAAAGTGGGTGGTGGTCCCAAAAAGTTTGGGAACCTATGATCTAAACAGACAGTGAAGTCCAAAATCTCTTAGAAATCATCTAAAAAATTAAAAGCTCTTCAAACGTCATCAATCTCAATCACGATCTTTGCAGAAAAGTGAAAGTTGTTTATAATTTAATTTAACTTATATACCAGGTGTCCCAAATATTAACGATCCAGTTCCAAATATCGTATCAGCGAAGCAAAACCAAAAAAGTGTATAAATTAATATTTCAGACGCATTTTTTTTTTCTTTTCACTACGAAGATTTCTTAGTATTAATTTGCAAATTGTCCTTCATTTTATTTACGTCTACGAACCACATATATTCAGTTTACAGAATAATTATCATATATGTATGCACGTACATAAAAATTATTCAACTAGTTACGCACTATTGTAGAATTAACGAATTTGGAGTTCAAAGTATTAATTGTTTATTAAATTAAAAACAATTTACGGACGCTTGACGTTAAAACATTGAACAAACAAGTAGGTACTTTTCATATTAACACTTCAATTATTTTATGAATTCGCGCCTGATTCTGTTTTTATAGAGGATTCCTATTTCGAGAATGCTGTGGAACCAGTGAAGTACTTACTCCCCGCTTGCTACAATGCGATCTTGACACACATCTCAATTCGTTTTGTTACTCGTTTAAGAGCTGGAAACGGAAGTCTGAATTGTTTCTTTTCCTCGACGTAATTATTAATAATTTCTAAAAAACAACCGAAATGAGATTGTTTGCTAATTCTTACGGATTATTTACCAAAGCGGAATGTACCAGCTGCTTGCTGGATTATTTACTAAAGCGGAATGTACCAGCTGCTTGCTGGATTATTTACTAAAGCGGAATGTACCAGCTGCTTGCGTTGATATACACAAACGATCTTTATCAGGCGCGACCGGTGCATACGAATTTGGAAGGGCGATCGATGTGCGCGATGTATTATTTGTTCTTTGTTTGTGCGTGTTAGATAAAGCTAACTCTCAGCGAGTATGTTAAGCTGTCCTCAATTTCACTAATATTAGTTATCGCCGTCAGAGACATAATAAAACCTTACAGTTGCTTTAAACATCTGCTACAATTTTTTATCAAATGCATGATTATAAGAAAATGTAAATTGCCAGGGGTTGTTTGAAAAATGTGTATTAGACCTGAAATTCAGCGGTGATAACATTTTTTTTTGTTTATTTATTAATCGTCGGTGGTGATATGCGTAGTTTTTAATCAAATCGCGTACGTGAGAGAATGAACAGATTACGGGATTATGTTTAAAAAAAATCTACAGAACAGTTTATAATTAATTAAGAATTTAATTCAAAGTGCAAAGAATGCTTACGATGGAACGGGGAACAATTTACAACTGTTGTGCTAAAAACAGGGGATTTGTTAAACTTTTCATAGATTTATGCTAATAATAATTCGTCACACACAAAACGAAATTTATAATAACTACGAATTACGAAGGGATTTACTCATTACAATGTTAATAAGTTCTGGTTGTCAAAAATATTTCTGGATAAGAATCCGTATGCACTTAGGCCACAATTGGGCCCATTGTACTAGTGCAGAGGATATGCTCAGCTGTTTTTTCCTCTAAGTTACAACCTCTACAAATTGGGCTTCAGCTAAACCAATGCGATGCATATGTTTGTTTAGTTTACAATGTCCTGGAAGTCATCCTACGAGCAGACGTAACCTTCTACTAGGTAGTGATGGTCCCCAAATTCCGCCCATTGCACGGCGACACTGCCAAAAAGCGACGCATGCCTTTGCTACTTTTATATTAACAAGTTTACCCCAATTCAGTTTCCGGTCAGAAATGATTCCCAGGTATTTGACATCATCTGAATAGTTAGTTTAGTTTGGGGACTCTACGGATCTCAATTTTCCTCAAAAATATTTACGTATGGAATAATCTGCTTCAAGTGATTTGCATGTATGTATCAAATATATATTTGGTCGTCGACCTACAAACGGAGTTGACGTGGAATTCCACTTAAAGGTCAAGTGCACGAGGACATTTTTTTCGTTCATCTGCTCTATTTTTTTAACCAGAGGCGCATCGTCGTTTTGGGACTAATTTTTGTTAAATTATTTCACGAAAACTAAATTAGAAAGAATTTTTTTTAACATTTTTCCCATACTTCTTTGGCGAAACAATTGTCAGTCACCCTGTATGTAGAGTTCTCTTTCCAGGAACAATCTGCTGAAATTAACTGTAACTTTAATCAGTTAAATAATAGAATGGCGAAACAAATATTGAGTTACTCGTTCATAAATGATATATAATTAAAAATAGTACTTATCCAATGGAGTAGCAAATAATTGCAAAACTACTAACTACTGCTATTGTTGAGACTGACTTAAATTGATGAAGTGTTTAATAAACATTAACAATGACTAACGCAAAATAAAGAGAAATCGACAATTAAAAGTGAAAACGCATTGTGGGTACTAATGAGAAATAAAGTGTCTTCTCTACGTTTACATATTCATGGTGGAAAAAATAAACTTATTGACCTTACATTTTTAAGTATGTAAGTATTTGAAATAATCCTTGAAAAAATATTGCACGAGTTTTGGTAGATTCCTTGGTTGTAAAAATAATTTGATTGCTTGATTTGGGTCAAATGAGTTGCTCAATATAATCGCAGTTTTTAATATCTGAAGTTCAAATGACTGATTTAAATACAAGGTCAATCTATTAAGTCACGTAGCGCAATAGCGGCGTAATGCTTATTTTTTTTTAAGCAGACAATTTAAACACTCTTTTTCCTGAACTTCCTTTTGAATTTAGCAGCCGTGATTTTCGTTTTTATAAAAACGTAGTTAGTAGAATTTGCTTTTAGAATCTTTTCCCTAATGCCTTTTTGTATGAAGGTAAGGTATTCGTCGTCGTAGACTCAAAAAAATTTTTTTAATTGCAAAAAAAAATAAACTATTGTTATCTTCACTTACTCAAAATTGCAATGTTCCTATCTACGAGTAGTTAAAGAAAAGAATGTCAAACGTTTAATAGAATATATCGCCGATAGTATTAAGATAAGCACAAATTTCTTTTTTAAAAATAGAAAGGTGAGTTGAAAGTAGATTCCAAATTACATCCTGCGCGAGTGCCCCGTGTAAGACAAACTTGTGATTAAAAGTAAACTTACACCAGTCATAATGATAATAATAACTTTTATCTTGAATATTACTTGCTGTATCTTAAACGCGTGTAGTTGTTTTTCAAGCTGTTCATCGATTCGCGTCGAGACAATTTTATTTTTGCGACGTGAGTGTGCAATTTCTTAAACAAAGAAATTTTATGTAAATGTAACTCGAATGAAAACTATATCTACGCTTTCCTGGTATAAGCAGGCATTGAATTTTATTTCGGGATAATGTATTAGACCTTCTAAATTTTAGATCAGAAGGAATTAACATTTAATATTTATTGGAGGGACATTACTTTTAATTCTGACTGTACCCACGTAATTGCTGCATGGGGAAGTGTTACACGTGGTAATAAACTCAATGACAAATTTAATGATACTTATATAGACGAGGTTGCAAGTGTCCTCTATGAGCGCGGATCAACACACAGTAAATTAGATATATATAAATAATTGTAGGCATGTGGCACTTATGTTTACTTAGATGACAATTTCCGATTATGTAGATAGCATAAACGATTTTTCTAGCAAGATAAGCAAGTGTTTCCACGAAAATTGTGAGAAGTTTACGTCAGGGATCATCAACAATTAAATCTACTTTCGAAAATTTAATCTAAACGTATGAATCACTTGAGTACAAATTTACAGGTTAATTAAGCTTTATTTAAAATTTACAAAAGGAGAGTTCTCCGAATTTATTTTTATGATTTCCTTTTACTTTTGAGCTTGTCTTAAGTATTAAAAAACTTGGTAGTGTTCGTCCTAATGGCAACATCCAAGAATCACTTCTTCGCGGTGCTTGTCTGTGTCTCGCTAATGATGGACGTCATTTCGGACATTTTTAAATCACTGTGATGAACATTTGTTTGAACGTATGATATAGTGATCATCCCCACAGATAATATTCAATAAATGTGCCTTTGTATCTTGTTTACTACAATCGCAGAAGCGGACTTGTTATTTCACGAGCGCCACATTTTGTATTTTCCGTGTACTGTGTACGATAATGTAGTTAAAATTTCTGCACTTATTTTAAAAACACTCTGTATACACGTCAATCGAATAGTAAACTTAATAATTACAATTTCGATTTTTTTTAATTAAAAAAGCGTGCTTTATCTCGCTTAACACAGTTTTATGTTTGAACGCAAATGTATCTATAGAGTGTTCCGGGATGAAAGGTCAATATTTCATGGGGGTATTGTAAACGTGGCAACAACCATGAAACATAAATGATAACGTTACAAAAATAAAAAATATACTGCCAGTTACACAATTTTAATTAATTTTGATAACGTTACAGTTACAAAAACAGCAGTACTGTGGTTATCTAACGTTTTACAATTACCAGTGCTACCAACAGACTTATTACATTGTGATAATCTAAATATTTATATTGGGTACGTAATGTACAGGGTTGAGCAAAAGTATAAAATCTTCTTCTCATTTGTATGGAGATTTTGTTTATAATTTTCTTTTAACGACTTTTCGGCCAATGCAGTCTTCATTTAATTGTTAAAACAAAAGCGCAGCGGTCTTTACGGCCTTTTTTTTAAATTAATTTAGTTAAAATTGGTCCTAAGGTCCGCATTGGCCATCTTGTGTATGATTATTTATGAGGCAACAGCAGCATCACTGCGAATTTGCTATTCTCTGCACGTTTAAAGGTCAAAACCGATCAGAATTGATTGTCCTGATCTTACACTGCTTTCCACGAGCTTGATATCAATATTTACCTCCAAATATTAATATGAAATTAGCAGCGTAGGAAGATCTGGGGAAGTTTAGATATCCAATGATTTTGTTGACAATTCATTCCTATGCGTTGCTTTTCGTTCTAACTTTCATGTGATAGTTATAAACAAACTCCCGGAAAGCAATGCAGGATCATGACATTCAATTTCGAGATCTTCCTGTATGTGGCGTATTTAGGTCCGCTGCTAGGGTGTCGACCGCCCTTAGGCAAAACATATTTTGGCGCCCTTTTAAAACACCGAATAAATTATTCCTTTGCCATTTTACTCAAAATGTATAGAAGAGCCAATTTTTACAAACACTTAAATTTATACAATATGTATATATACAGGGTGGCTGACAATGATTAAAAATTCTATTGAATAGTTTTTAATTAATTAAACATTTATTCAAAAAGTATGTTACGCCAGTGTGTGTAGAGTATTTGCAATACAATTTAAATTAACATGAAAGAAAAATATTAGAAATTATTAACACGGAGATTTTCGTGTTGTAGTACTTTATTTATTTACCTGTCAAAGCATGTGTTCTAAGTGAGGTCGTTGTTATCTTTATGTTATAGAATTCATATGGAATAATTTACTTCAGGTGATTCGCATCCATTTGTCAATAATTTCGGCAACATTTTGGAGCTCGCAATTCATCTGATCGTATCAATTCGGTTTAAAGGTCAAGTTGACTCCCGACACCGCGCCGTAACAATCATAAAATTACGATTTCGCATGTTAACCAATGAAGCAGAGTTAATTCACCCCCGCTACGAAAAAGCCCTATAAAAGCGAGAGCTTTAGCTTCAGTGCAGCCTATTGTAGGGAATACTCACCAAAGCCTGCCGTGCAGCCAATTGTCAGGAGCAACTCACTCCTTACGTACAGTTTATTGTCAGAAGCACATTCAAAACCTTCCATGCAGCTTATTATCAGAAGCACCTCCAAAGCCTTGTTTCGGAAGCATACATACAAAACTTTTCTATGCAGCCTATTGTCGGAAAGTGATTAACTGGACCGCAAAATTTATTGACTGAAAACTAAACGCGTAATCACCGAAGGTCCATTTCGGAGAAATTTCGAAAAGGTCGACAATGGTATGGTTAATAAACCATGCAATTCCTAAACGTCTAGACCCTAGCTACCGGCTACAGTTACGTTTTTAGTCAGCAGGTGCTAAGCAATATTACTTCACAATACTACAGGCTACCTGAGTCGACCCCTTCGGAATCCCGTAATTAACCTTCTAATGCCTATTGTTCGTGATCGTCTAATTAATCTTGACCCTACGTTGTTGTAACTGAATTCTAATTTTGGTGAGACGGTGAATAAATTTGAGAGATTAAATAAACTAAAAAAAAAAGGTAAAAACACCTTTTACCGGTCACTGAGGGATCTGGTAAAATGAGGGTAAAAACCTCGTTTGAAAACAATAGAAAAATCACAATATAAGATATGCTTATCAAAAAGTATAATAAAATTCGCTTAACGTATTTCACGTCGAATATCGTAGCGATCTAACTTCAATTCACACAGCTGGTGGCTTGGTGCACACGTAATTAGTGGCTGTGGCAACTTTATGACTTAGATTAGATCAATAAAATTAATTTTTATTGAAGATGGCTTTGTCTTGGCAGTCGTGTTTGCCGCCTTAGATAATACTCGAAGACGCTATGAATAATCAACCAGCGTACAGTATGACAGTGTGTCTACAGTGTACTTTGTTAATGGGAATTATTAATTGATTAATCAGATGTTCGGAGAAGTATGTGATACAAAAGGCCGCCGTCGGCGATCAATTTGCAAGATAACTAACAGCAACTGCCGCTAGTTTTTCAGGGACTCTTTTCAGAGGTGTTGGACTACCCTATCTCTATAATTAACCTAATTACTCAGGATCTTTGTCTACTATATCCTCGGACTTAGAGGGTGGTACAATGTACGTCATTTTTCGTCGGCTAAACCCATTATCGAACTAATTTGTTTGCGCATAGGACCCAATTGACTGTTTTATCGGCACTCCGCTTTTGTGGTAATGGCACTTTCAGTCTCTCGACAAATTGCTTTCAATTAACCTGCAAACCTTTCGGCAAAGACAACACTTCAGTCCACACACAGGGTGTGAGAGAAGTTCTGTTAAGAAGATGTCTATTTACAGGTAGTTCAAATTGTTTGGCCTCGTAATTGTACGGGATTCGTAACGAGTATTAAATTTGCCTTGAATTCTGAGTTAGACTGTGCTGGCCGCACTGTGTTCGTCGGCAGATATAACTTTGCCTGATCAGTGGTTTGAACTGCAGATTTCCATGAACAAATCGAATTGCCAGAGAATATCACAAAAAGGTACAACTAAATTACAAAAAATTACACTGTATTTGAAATCGACCAATAGATTTTAGGTGTAGTTAGTTACTCTTGTTGATTAAATCACAGAACGCGCGAACTACTGACTTTATTGAGTTTTAACTTTGATTCAAATGCAAACGCCAATACCAAAATAAGTTAAAAAATTGCCTAAGCAATGCAAATATTGAACTATACAGATTTTTGAGTCACGTATTGATGAGCCAATTAAAATAATTCTTAAACAAATTTATACCGCCAAGTATGTGAAAAGAAATATAAATTCATGTAAATTTACCTATCCGCGTTCCGCGATGCGCACCTCACACACACTCACGCACTTGTTTTTATTATAATCTACTCGCGTCGTAGATCGCGGCGCGATTCGAGTCTTTTGTTTGTTTGTTTTAATTGCCCTTACATAACTAATAAATTTTGGAATCCCAATTAGCGTGACAGATATTTGACTACGGTGGTCCTGCACATGTTCCAACTTTCCACTTCAAAATAACTCGACGCTGCAAGTATTCATTGACATATTTGTTATTTTCCGTCTTTTCGATCAACAATTTCAAAACAAAAGCCAAATTCCTTTCTACGGGCGATGTAAAATGATCCTTTTTCTAAAGCTTACAAAACATCTCGAGTACTTGCGTGACAAATTCTTTCAAAGATTCTAAAGCGTATGGACAAAATTTGAAAGCGGTCTGATTTATGATGTCAGCAACAAGTGCATTTTTCGAACTGGGTGTTCTAAAAGACCCTAATTTGGAAACTGTCGTTTCCGGTGACGTCCTCCGCCTCGTAAAATTTCTTTTCCTTGGTATCTACAATATAAACAAACAAAAAACCCGATTTGTTTTTAAATAACAAATCTGCTACTGTTTCAATATTGTTTACCTTATCAATTGCAAAAGGTTTGTTCCAACAACGGTTCCCAACTGTTCGAAATCAAGCAAGCACTCTTCGAAGATATACTTTTGACAGAGGTATCAAAACCATAAATATTTCGATGGGCAATTCTGTCGGTTTCGATTACTTAGAAACTATTGCTGGAACAAACCTAATATTGCAACAGTGCAAAAAGTCGACACTTTCGAAATAATAAATGCTAAAGCACAGGAACGATTTTTAGTAGTCGAGGGCGACCGGAAAAGGCATGATATTGACTTTCTTCCAATCAACTCGGCGGTTTCAATGTTGCAATCATTGCCAAACGACTTTTGTGAGTGTATTTATGACGTTTATCTGTTGGACATATTGTCGTTTTAGGTATAATCGGCCTTAAAAATGCTCTAAAGATTGTACCTAACGCAACCTTGTCTTATAAGTTGGTAGAAATATTAGTTTTTGAAATGTATAAATAAATGCTGTTTTGATTCAGCCTGTATTTAACATTAAGTTTCCATAGAATTAATTTGAATTCGGTAGATTGAGTTCAAAAATCGTTAGAGTGAGTTAGCAGCACCGACACTTACAAACATGATGCAGCGCTACATTTCGGTGAAGAATGAAATCAACATGAAGCACCAAATTTAAATTATTCGATATATAATCAATATTTGTCTCAGAAACCATTAATAAAAGACTACATGTTATATAAACTTTTTGTCTTAAAAACCCCCACGAAATGTCGACCAATTCTTCCGGGACATCTTGTAGAGGCTGAGCGCCAAAAACTTGTAAAATTGTAATTCTTAATTTAATTAATCCTATCTCAATGGCTCTATTAAAATTCGATTTTCTAGACAATAAAAATACGTTATCTGTCGATATGAGTCAATGGCTCAGCTTTTGCATTGAGAGTTCTAAAGAACGTTAATCATTCAGTCATTGACATACTTAATTTATGTGGTGAAATATTATGCTTTTAAATAAAATATTTCATAGAATTTCATCATAGACTGATCAACGATAATCAGAATTGTTTGCTTGGTTATAAAAAAGGCCATAATTTGTGGTTTGTTACTCTTTTAACACCTGCTTAATATTGAAAGAAAGCTATGGAGAAAACTTGTTTTGGATTCCTCTTTAAAAATTCCTCTTTAAAAAAAGCAGTTTTGCTTAGGTTGTCTTTTCCTTGCAGGTATTTGGTTTGGGAAATAAAACCTACGAGCATTATAACGCCGTCGCCATATACATCGACAAACGACTGGAAGAGCTAGGAGCCACTCGTGTCTTCGAACTCGGTTTGGGAGATGATGACGCAAAGTGAGTCTGGTTTTAAAATTTCTGGTTTTGACGACCTTTGCACCACTTACGTTCGAACGGAAGTATAAACTTCAATAACATGCTGAAAGTAAATACAAACGAGGCGTTTGCAATATTTACACATTGGCGTTTTTATAAATTCACCTTAAGAAAAAATATATTGTAGTCTATCAATAAAGGAAATTAACTGTTTTTCCTAAGCAACATTAAAAAAAAATAATATAACAAATTAAGAAGAATTAAGAAAAAGACGCCTTGACCACAACTTATTAATTGTTTGTTTTTTAATGGTTTTATTGTAAAGTCCTAATTTGTTGTTTCACAAACAGCATTGAAGATGACTTCATCACATGGAAAGATAGATTTTGGCCAGCAGTTTGCGAGTTCTTCGGCATCGAATCAACCGGCGAAGACGTCAGCATCCGCCAGTACAGACTTGAAGAATTTAAAGATGAAATACCCGACCGCATTTACACAGGAGAAATGGCAAGACTTCATTCGCTCAAAAATCAAAGACCGTAAGTATTAACCAGATAAAAATTCTCACTCAAAATGCAAACAAAAAATATTTTGGCAGACCCTTCGATGCCAAAAATCCATTCCTTGCTAAAGTCTTGGTCAACCGCGAGCTGCACAAGGAAGGCGATCGTTCTTGCATGCACATCGAGTTTGATATTGAAGGTTCGAAAATGCGTTACGATGCAGGCGATCACGTTGCCGTATATCCAATCAACGATGAAGAGTTGGTGAACAAAATTGGAAAACTAACTAACACAGATTTAGATACGATCTTCACTCTGACGAACACCGATGAGGAATCGAGCAAGAAGCACCCATTCCCTTGCCCTTGTTCTTACAGGACTGCTCTGACTCATTACCTCGATATTACAATGAATCCTAGAACTCACGTCCTGAAAGAATTGTCTGAATACGCAACTGATCCCGCAGAGAAAGAAAAATTGAAACTCATGGCAAGCACTTCGCCTGAGGGCAAGGCTTTGTACCAACAATGGATTAACAATGACAATCGCAATATCGTGCATATACTTGAAGACCTTCCGACTTGCAAACCTGCGTTGGATCACCTTTGTGAACTTCTGCCGCGCTTGCAACCTCGTTACTACTCAATATCCTCATCTCCAAAGTTGTACCCCAACACTGTGCATATCACAGCAGTCGTCGTCGAATATACTACTCCAACTAAAAGAACCAACAAAGGCGTTGCTACGACTTGGTTGGCCAAGAAACATCCTCAAGACGATCAGGAACCACCAACAGTTCCAATCTTTATTAGAAAATCTCAGTTCAGGCTCCCAGCGAAACCACAAACTCCTATTATCATGGTCGGGCCTGGCACTGGCTTCGCACCTTTCCGTGGTTTCATCCAGGAAAGAAATTTCTCCAAAAATGAAAGCCAAAATGTCGGCGAAACCATTCTGTACTACGGATGCAGAAAACGATGCGAAGATTTCATTTACGAAGAAGAGCTCCTGCAATACGAAAAGGATAACGCAATTACTCTGCACTGTGCTTTCTCAAGAGACCAGCCACAAAAAATCTACGTTTCTCATTTAATGGAGAAAAACTGCGAGGAATTGTGGAGAATCATCGGAGAAAACAATGGACACTTGTATATTTGCGGGTAAGTAACGAAATTTCACTTGACTTCCTTGTATAGATATAAGTGCTTGTTTTTTTTTGCAGTGATGCCAGACACATGGCTAATGACGTTCGTAACGTGATATCAAAAGTACTGATGGAAAAGGGTAAAATGGATGAACAACAAGCCGCCGCTTACTTGAAGAAAATGGAAACGCAAAAGAGATTGTCCGCCGACGTTTGGAGTTAATTTCTGGTGTTAGACAAATGCATAAATTAAATAATTTACCTTTTACTATAAAATGATGTTTTAACGCTACTTCAGTTAAGCCTAATTGTATTTATTCTTTTCTGTCTAGACGGTGCTGACAAAACGATTGGTATTCTTGTGTAATGTAAATATATGTATATGAATTACATCACTATCGTCTCATCGGGACTAACTTTGAGCTGAGCAAACCGTAGTTTTTATATAAGTGCAGTAAATTCTGCAGTATTTTTTTTTATATATGAGGTCCAAAGTAAAAAAGATATCATTCCATGTTAGTGTTGTTAACAAATACATCAAAATTATGTGTTATTTATAATTGTGCTTATAAGGATGGGTTTACTGTATGTCATCCATTTAAGACAATTTTATGTTTGTTGTAATAAAACATAAATATTTTATTTAGTTTTATTGGTGTTTTTTTTTAAATACAATGATGGTTTTGACTTGAAGACACCTGCTTAGAACAGTGAATGTTTTTAAACTAGGAGGAGTTATTTGAATTTTTCCCGCCAAAAACTCGCAAAGTTATTGGTTGTCTGACAGCGTTCAATTTAAACCTAAAAATTATCTTTCGTAATTCATATGACATGTTTTGAACTTGTAAGCAAATCTATTCCTAAAACTGGTTATTTGAAGAATTTATAAACCTCCCAGACAAGCCAAATTAATTTCTAATTTAGTATTATAGTGTCAATCTACCTACAGAGAACAGGCCAACGATTGTTACTCCACCTAATTTAAAGGCACACTATAGCAACTTAAGTTCGACTCAAAATCAAGCAATAATTAATACTTTCCCTTACTCAGCCATGACTATTTCATTTTAAAATTTGTTTGAAACACTTTATACAAATGTATAAAAATACCTTATGTACAAATACATTTTTGATGAAGACAAAACGTTTGTCTGAGATTACTACAGCAATTTATTTACTTGACAATTTATGAATTGCTGTCCAATTACAATTACTGTAACTGTCTCCTATTAAATTATAATTTATTATTTACTTTTAAATATTATGTACTTCTTGAGCAATTAAGTAAAATCGAAGTTTAATTTGCCACATTTTACACCTTGACTAGCGTCAAAAATTGCTTGGTTACGACATATGTACGTTGTTTACACTACCATGACATAACTTTATCGACATATGGTAACTTTACGATCGATGTTTCGTACTTTCTATTTTCATTCACCCTGTATAACTTCAGTTTTTGTAAATTTTTATGTAAATTTCTACACTATGAGCATGAATGATTGAGGACAAGTTGAATTTCCCGCCTTTCAATATTTTTCATAAGTTGGTCAAATGTATAAGCGTGCACCGGGATGCAATGTGAATAACGAGATTATTACTCAATAAAATAGTCTGGTAATTAATTATGAATTAATTTGGTCATTTCAAATACCTAATTGCAATATGTATGCAAACGCTGGCTGTGAAAAGATCCGAACAAAAATTTATTTATTTTCAGGATGGCCAAACACAAGGAGTAAAAATCACTAGATAGAGACGCGGGAAATTCAACTTGTCCTCAATCATTTATGCTCGTACTGTATTTCTGGACTAAGGTGGTAATTAAAATATCGATGAAGAATCACCGAAAAAAGGGTTGAAATGGCTGAAATGGCTTTTCATTTTTGGACCAGGGCAATTGAGAACTGAAGAAAAGTGAAAAATCAGCAAAAAGTCACAAATTTATGCAAGAAACTCTAATGAATGGCTCCTTATCCCCCTAGAAAACAAATGACAGTCGTAATAAAAAAAACATTCAAAGCGCAATGGTAATTTGAAATTTACAAAGAAAAAAAAACGAAAGGAAAACAAAAAAAAACAAAAAATTGTCCATGATTGAATTGGCTTCCGCTTGAAACCGCGTCACGACTGCTTCTTTTGTCGACGTTTCGTTTTCCATTGCAGAAGAGCTTTCTCAGGGCTGCTGCTGCTGGTGACCATGTTGCTGCTGCTGTTCCAACTGGAAGCCAATTTAATTATGAATTTTCGGTTATTTAATTTCTGAAAAATGGCAACGATTAAAAACGAGAAAAAAATAAGAACGAATCGAAATGGAATAAAAATAAAAAATTCCCGAAAAGAGGGAGAAAAACAAATGACAAAGATAATAAAAATAGTAATAATAAAAAGTTTAGATATCCTGCGATTGCTTTTTTTGACCTAATATTGTGCATGAGATGACAGCAGAGGCTTCTACCGACGAGACTATAAATAGAGCCGAAACAGCTATCCAGCGGACGCTCCAGAAGTTCACTGCCTTAAAACCGACTATAAAAACTCAAAATTGAAAAATAATTAAGAATATAATTCAAAGACAGTAATTCGAAATTCACAAAAAAAAGGGAAAGCAAGTGATAATATTTACGAAAGGAAAAGAAACAGAAATCTGAAATAAAATTTCTTAATTTCTGAAAAACGACAAACGACCAAGAAAACAAGAAAAAATAAAGAAAGTTTTGGACGACAGGAAGAACTCGACGAAAATGAAAATTTCTGAAGAAAAACAAATTATTCCCACGCCTACAATTGTAAAGACAATTGTTTCTATGGGAATAAACCAAAGATTAAAGTTAACCTATGAGTAAGGTACCGGGCCTAAATATATTTGTAAAGTTTAGCACATTTGTGTGTTTAAATATTTCCTAAGCATTATACAGGCTGTCCCAGGTAAAAATACTTGCTGAATCTAAAACTGCAAGTAACATTTCCTTTGGTGGCGTACGTTAGTTGTATAAATACTCCAAAGATAGCACTTATTATAACAGGAAACTGCGAAGCAAACGGCGGGAAACGGAACGGAAAATATTGTTATTAAATCAGTAAGCAACTCTCTACCATTAACGAAACAATTTTCACGATTCTTTTTTGGTTTACTGTTAAAAACAGCAAAACTACAGCAAACTAAATATATTCAAAAAAGGCGTTGCATTTGTTTGAAATTTATTTACAAATCGAATTAACTGCTTACATAAGCAACGCTGCCAAGTTGAACAATTTTTTTTTGCCTAGTACATCAAACTTAGAGAATTAAGTTTTACAATTTCACTTCGCAACAGCTTTTTCTTTTTACTATCCATAAGGATATCAATAATAATTTTTATATGGCGTCGTGCGGACAATAAAAAATTCATCAGTCATTGTTGATCACAGTGTATAATTTAAACCACCATTTAAACTGAAGGGATTTTTCATTACTAGAGGTTGGTATTCTTATGTCAAAATGTAGTTATGTCAAGAATTTATGTAAATGTCAAATATGTAAACAATAACAGCGGTAATGATAACAGCAAATCTAAACGTTTAAAAATGTATGCTAGCATAAGGTTTAAACCTTAAGATTACAAATTGAATATGGATCCAAAAACCGTTCTCGCTACAGTAGCGACAGTATGTACTATTTTACAATTTTTAACGGGAATGTAAGTAACTATTTATGATTTATTAAATGAAACATGCTTTTTCGATTTCGTATTATATTTCAGAATAACATGTCAAACAATTGTTCGAAGACGCACCACAGGAGAAATGTCTGCGTTTTCTTTCATCAGCGGACATTTATCAACAAGCTTATGGCTGTGCTACGGGTTTTTAATCGATGATTTTTCAATAATTTTTGTAAACACTATCGGAAGTTTCCTGTTCTTCAGTTACGTTGTGGTTTTTTATTATTATAGTAATAAAAAGGTACAGCACAGCAAATTCTATAAATAAGCTGCTAACTAATAATTGCTTGTTTTAGTCTTTTGTGTTGAAACAGTTCACTGGGTGTTTAATACTGTTGTCGGTGGCATTAATTTATTCCAAATGGAATGACAATTTTCAAGAAGTGAAAAACAAAATCGGATTACTCTGTTGTGTGTTAACTATAATATTCTTCGCTGCACCCTTGACGTCTCTGTTTCACGTTATTAAAGTGAAAAGTACTGATAGTCTACCATTCCCTATAATTGTAGCCAATTTTTTTGTGTCATCCCTTTGGTACATATATGGAGTTTTGTTGAACGATGAATTTATACAGGTCAGTTTAAAGCTGCTTGAAACCCCCTGCCCCCTTTCTCTGTATTGATTTGTTTTCAGATTCCAAATTTTCTTGGGAGTATTTTGTCACTGTTCCAGTTGACGTTGTTCTGTGTCTTTCCGAGCAAATATCAAGATGTAGAAAGTATTTAAGTAGTCCAGAATGTAAGATTTATTGTACATGTGAAAAAATAAATAAAATTCAAATCGGAATCTAAAGCTTCCAGGAATTGATAAAAAAAACTATTGATAAACAATTATCTTTATTATGTTTTGCTTGGAATTAAGTTGATTTATATAAAAAGTATTTTTTGAATGGTATTGCTGTTTTCTACACAACAGAAAAGTTGTAGAGTGCAAAAAAAATTCTACAGGGTGCATCATTGGTATGGATTTCTTCAATAGCTCAGACCTCCCAATTTCACATACAGGGTGTTTCAGTGATGATGCACCAAACTTCGGGGAAACGTTTCTGACATTATTTGGAACAAAATATTTTAATACAATTTTGCAATCGGAGCAATTTGAAATTTGCATTAACTGGAGTCGATGTTTTTAGAAATACTGTGGCGATTTAAATCTCTGTGTCCGTGAAACAAAACGAGCGATTTAAATTTATTTATGAATGGCACACGGCTGCAAGAAGGCAATAAATCTATCGTAAACGAAAGAATTTATGAGAGGCTTTTAATTCTGCCCTTGACCCCAAGACGTGTTAAAGGTGGAAACTTTGAAAGAATGTGCATTTATTAGCGTGCGTTTTCGTCGCACTGACATGCAAACCGTAATTACATCAAATTTGCCGAGTCTTAATAATGTACGATAATTAACGCTTGAAACGGGTTTTTATTTATTCCTGCATCCAACATGTACATCATATGATGTGCACAACTAAGTAATTGAACAGTCGACTAAAATCGGTACAATTAATAAATTGGGACAATTAGTAACTAGAATTAGTGCTTCCGCCAGTGTGTCAAATTATTTGCCTAACTATCAGAGTGAACTTGGTCACGAAAACGGCAATTACCTCACAACATGTGTTCAAATATGCCTCCTTCTAGCTGAATACACAAAGCCACCCGCCGTTCCAACGCATGTCACACATGATTCCACACATTGCGTTTTCCCTGATATGCTCAGCAGCTTCAATAATTCGGCCTCGAAGTTCTTGTGCAGTGTCCACGGGCTGATTATAAACGAGTTCCTTCATGTAGCCCCATGCATGAAAATCAAGAGGATTCATGTCAGGAGAGCGCGGTGGCCATGCTACAGGACCACCATGGCCAATCTCCACCGGCGAGGAAAAAGCTCATCTAGGTATCCTCGAACGACACCACTAAAATGTGGTGGCGCCCCATCATGCATGAACCACATATCCTTTCTAGTGGCTAGCTAGTACACCTTCCAGCAAAGTTGGTAAATCGTTTTGCAAAAATGCGAGGGATGGATCGCCATTCATACGATCAGGTAAAATGAATGGTCCTGTTAAATGGTTACCAATTACTCCTGTCTACCCATTAATTGTAAAAAGGCGTTGAAAATTGTGTCTTCTGGTCACATGCGGGTTTTCAGATCAGAAAATTTACTAATCCGTTGCGTGTAAAAAGTGCCTCATCCGTGAAAAGAAATCGGCGCATGAAATTGTTATCATTAATGTGGGCTTCTTGCAGTCAGTTACAAAATTGCAGTCTAGCACCATAATCTCGCGGCATGAACACGTTGGCAGTGGTACGGATAAAGCTGAGGCTCCCTCCATATGCGCCACACCGTTGCCTTTGCAAGTCCTGTACGTCGAACAGCCTCCCGTGTGCTTATGTTGGGGTCATTCTCAATCATATGAGCTCTTCTTCTACGTTTGCAACGTGAGGTGGCCGCACCGCGCCTACCACTCCTTGTTCAGGTAAAAGAGAGCCTGCGTCACGTAGTAGCTGAGCTACCCTGATAAACGTATGATAATGCGGATGTCGTTTACGATTAGGAAATCGTTCCGCGTACAGACGTGATGCAATCATGCGTTTCCCCGACATTCCCCGTATAACAAATGCATATATGCGTATTCTCGAAATGGAAATCGCTCATCGCAAACACACGAACACATACGCAAACACACTTACATACACTAATAAACTTAAAAATGAAAAGTATAAACTATACCAAATTAACGGAAATTATGCTTCGCTCCATACTACAACCTTAATAAGAACGGACTAAATGTATTTCATCATATCATCTGAGGCGCGACATTTTAGGGGGCAATAAAGCAATAAACCGGTTCTTTGAACGAGGGTTAAGGCAGGTTAAGAATTCTGTTCCTCCTCATCCATTGCATTCGTTTTTCTCAAAATTTATTCAATTAAAAAAAAATTATAGAAAACTTTTATTTCTTTTCACGACATCTACCGTCATACCGAGTTTAGTGCATCTATTTCTAACATATGTAAAATGTATTGGTCTAATGCTTATGTTTTTGGGATATCTGCATTCAGTTACAACTTCTAATAAGAGCCGTATTTCATGAAAATGCCTACGAGGGTTATTCTACTCGATATTTATAATTAGCTATGCAGTTAAAAAAATTTTTTTTTTTGGCCGCTAATTATGAATAAAATACTTCTACATCCAATTAAATAGCTGTAAATTGCGAATGTTTTGATTTAGAGCTATAGTTGCTTAATAAAAAATATTTACTTTTAATAGATCTATCGAAATGCGAAATAGAAACTTGTGCATTCCATTTCAAAAAGTATAAGTTTGGTTCATAACTCACTTATGGAACATGCTGCGTATGTGAAAATAATTTATTAATATAAAATTCGTTATAGTCGACAACTTATATACAAAATAACTTCCTTTTTAATCAATAGTTAAGGATAGAGTGGCCAGGCCAATAAAAAATGGGAACGTCATTTTTACAGCACAGCATCAGGAATCCTCTGCCAGGACTATATCCGAGGATCACAGTTGACTTTTCGTTTCCTAGCAGAGAATGCCTTGTATTGTTAATTTTGAAGTATCTAGATCTAGATCAAACTTCCTTTAATATCATTGGAAGTTTAATTTACCGATTGTCTTTTGTTTTTATCTCTTATTGTAAATCTTTTTTCTTCACATTTTTTTTGTTTCTCTCCAGAAATTTTATAATTTTTCCGTAAGTTTATCTTCAGTTTATTTTTTTAATAAAACGCTATTGTTCCGTTTACGTTTTTTTTTCTTATCGTTGATATTACTTTGCCATGTTTCGCTTATTTTTTCGTCTTTTGTTGTCTTAACTGAAATGCCTTTTGTTCCTCTGTTCTTCCTTTATTGGCGAATTTGAATCATTTTATTGTTGTATTCAAATTTTCTCCACGTTTCTTCTTTTCTCAATTTTTCACTCAATTGGCCTGTTCTTATTTCCAGAAATGTTTTATGTTATATCAACATATCACCGTGGACTGGACTTTCGTGTTTTTTCTTTCAACTTAGAAAGGATATTGTTTCAACTTGTCTGCAATTTTCTTTATTCTTACAAACTTTTCGCTTAGCCTTTGCTTTTTTTATTAAAACATCTTTCTTTTTCATTACTTATTTTCCTTCAATTTTCACACAAATTACTTGCTACTCGTCTATTGTTTTTGTATTTGTTTGATTATACATATCTTTTTTTAATTTGGAAACTTGCTGTTTTTTTTTAATTTTTCTTTACTGCAATGATTTTTTCCTCATTTTAAATTGCAATTTACAACTTTAGAACTCATTTGGAAAAATTACAGCTTTTTTCATTACAATTGAGTTGGCTTTCGGTTGGAACTGCGTCACGACTGCTTCTACTGCCGACGTTTCGTTCTCCATTGGAGAGCTGCAGCTGCTGCTGGCGGTGTTGCTGCTACAGTCTCATCGACTAACGAGAAGCAGCTTGTCAAATCAAATAAAAAGTATATAATTACCAATTCGGCCAGGTCCGTCTTAATAGAACTCCAGTATTTACTGCAAGAGTTAGGGAAATCCTGGTAAAACCTTAACAGAACTCCAGTATTTATTGCAAGAGTTAGGGAAATTCTTGTAAAATCTAACTAGAGTATGTGGCGTAATTGTTGTAAGAATCTACTTTAATTGGATCATCCATTACATCATTTTTTGGCCATTTTGAGTCAGCCAAGAAAATATAGAGGCATAGACGCACGTTTGGTGTAGATAAGGGTCAACGCTTGACAGTTATACTTTATTTCCTAGGCTTTAGTTAGTATTTCCAAATAAATTAAATAAACGGTTGTTTTTAGTTTTCTCAAAACTGAAAAGAGTGACAACCCCTTTCAACAAAAAGTGATTTACTTATAAAATACACACAGATAGGTATATGAAATACACTTCCCGGTCTAATTAACCAAAGGGTAACCTTATTCAAAAATGCATTAGATAAATTTTTTTTTCACTTTATTACTTATTTAAAAAATGAGATAATCTCTACGTTTTTCTTTTTACTTTTCCTTGACAAATTTGCTTATTTATTATTTATCTATTTAACTGTTTGGTATTCAGATTAGTAATTTGAGAACTTCGAAAGTGACATTCATGGCGGGGAGCTATTGAAGAAATCCATACCAATGATGCACCCTGTATATATTTACACCTTCGAATTCAGTATTATATTAATTTTTACATTAAAAAGGATTTCAGAAACGTAAACAATCACAAAATATAGTAAATTACATCCATACAAGTAAAATTAAAAATTATTTAACTATCCGTCGAATGCAGAGTTAAATTAGACGCCGAGAAGATTCTTCTGGAAACAGATAAGCGAACTGAATTAAAGTTTGAATTTGGCCAATCCTTGAGTTCATTCAGTATACGTCTTGTGAACAACTTCTCTTTAATATTTTTGCACATTGGCAGGTCAATGTTTAACGAATCCATCAAGTTTTTAGCTCCTGGAAACAACATAAACATTTTGTTATTCGGTTCTATAAATTTTATAAAATTCACCTTCGAATGTGATAGAGGCAGTTGATTTTATCAAAATCTTATTTCTGTCTCGTGGTGAATTAGGATTAACATTCTCTGATCTTGAAGTTTCAACTGATACTTCCGAGTTGCAGGCTGTAGAAGTATTAGCAGAATTTTGGTACAAATCATTTTTTCCATTTTGGTAAGTTTTTACATCCTGTGAATCTACCCTAAAAGCATACGCAAAAAAACAACGCTCTGATGACATATATTAAATATTACTGTATGGCATTCATTTAAAAAAATGTGTTTCCATTACAACTGTGTTAGCTTTAATAAAAAAAATGTTATATATACGTACGCAGGCTTTATAATAGATTTTCTTTTGGTGTTTCTCCTTACTGACTTCCTAACCCGTTTTACCACTTCCTTATAATCCGGAGGTGCTTCATATTTTGGTGGAACATCATCCACTATGATTTCTTCTTCCTCTTCAATCCCCAGCGAGCCTTCTAACGATAACATACCCATAATGAATCTAAGCAAATTTATTTCAAATTTGTCATACCTAAGAAATCGTTAATAGCTTGAAAATGACTCTGCAAGTGCCTGTGATGATTGCTTCTGACGTTTATCCGATAAAGCAGGATGATCAACGACAACATTAAACTTAAGAGAGCTGAAATGCGTGCAAGTCATTTATTTTATAAATTAACGCACAATTGATTCACCTAAACTACTGATTATGAAAACCACCGTAACCGTCTTTAAATCGAAATACCTCTCGTTGTTTGCAAAATAGAAGTTTGCTGTGTGTTTTCTCTGGGGTACTTTACCTTCTAAAAAAAAAAAAAACAATTCTAAGTTTACATAAATGATAGCTCACCGACGTAATTTAATTTTTAATTCATAACTCTATTAGCTCTCCCAAACACTCTATAGATGGGATGGGACAGAAATGGATCGTACACAAGTTTGGGGCAGACTTCTTAAATCATTTTTTGGTTTACTTGATTCAAGTAATTAAGTGAACTGAAAAAAATAAATTCATGCAAACCTTGAGAACAAGTGTCTGGTTCATCGCTGTTATCTCCGCAGTGATTAAAGCCATCACAATAAAGTAAAATGGAAATACACCTCCGGTTATTGCACGAAAAATCTGCTACTGAAGAACAATCTACAAAGACGTGAAGTTCTCAGAAAATCCAAAAAAAGGCAGTAAAAAAAATTACTTGCGTAACGGATTGCAGCGTAAACAATTTCTAGCATCGACCCTGCTAGGAAGCTTGCCTTGAAACTTACATAAAACCCCTCGTTTACAGGAATAACGTGTTCTTTTCCTGTAAAAATTCTTTGAGGAAAATACGCGAGTGTTTCAACGATTTCTCCGTTTGAGGTTGAGCCCTGTCGAATTACTAATTTCGCAGTATCTACAAAAAGAGCTTCAATACATAAATAACTCCAAGTTGTTGTAGGTACCAAAATTTTTAAGCTTCGTTATTTTGATGTACAAATGAGTTTTGGCAAATGAATAACTTTGGATGGGCCTGATGATCCAAATACAGTCGTAATATACCGTGCTGTTTACTATCATATTCATCATACTAATTCGGCCACCCAAGTTATTAACGTAACCACCACAAGCTAAAAGAATTAATTAATCCTGGTTGTTAAAAAATCCTCGCATACCTGTTTTTATGTTCTTCACTGAGGCTAACTCTTTTTCAAACAGAAACGAGCAAGCGGCTTTAAATCCCAAGTTCGTTCCACCGTTGGCATAAAATTTCATTTTTAACATCGGGCTGGGGCTAATCAGTATTGGTGGACGAAATAGAGTGCCCGAAGCAGTGAATATTCTCTCCCCGTTCCAATCAAAAAACTAAAACCAAAGGAACCAACTCAGTCGACAGCTTTTTCATTTGGGTGAAGACGAACTTCAACGATGGAGTATTTAGATAGTTGAAAGTCGGTGAAAATTATCGCGATCTTGCAAGACTCTGCGCCCCCATTGCATTTTATGACATACTCGATGCTTATATCTCTCGAATGATACCTTGGAAAAAACGGGGTTGTTACGTATTTGATTCCTGTAAGATCCGGAGACCCCTCGATTAAATATTGATTTTCTGCAAAAATTTTTAATATATATTGTATGTACGTTTATACAATCACCGGCATAAAAAGCGACTCACTTTGAGGTTTGTGTAATTCATTGCGACTGATAATTGTTATTTATAGTTTTCTTGGTTGATGTACATCAAATAAGGCCAAAAATAAATAAAACAAACAAGATTTTAATAAAAGTAATAAAAACTGCAAATTGATGAAATTGTAAGTTAAAGAAAAATGCAAAATTTCAATCTTCCTAATTAATTAATATCGAGTATTGCCTCTGCGAGCCTGTATTACAGCCTGCATACGTTGTGGCATCGACTCCACCAAGTGCCTAATCGCTAAATTGTCAAGTCGATCCCATTCTTGCTGAAGCGCCGTTGATAATTCTTCTAGGGTAGCTGGGGTGGGGACGCGAGCTCTCCTATTCCTTCCTAACATGTCCCAGACATGTTCGATGAGATTCATGGCGGGACTTCTCGGGAGCCACTGCATTTGGCTAACACCAACAGCGTCAAGAAATTCATTAACAACTTTGGCGACATGTGGCCGTGCATCATCGTGCATCAACATAAAATTGTCGCCAATAAAAGGGGCAAAGGGTACATGATCTTGAAGAACATTTCCAATGTACCTCTGAGCATTAATAACTCCCCTACTTAATACAATAAGGTCTGTACGTGCGTTTGCAGAAATACCGCCCCACACCATAATCGAACCTCCGTTGAAAGATAGTCTGGAAACAATATTACATTGAGAATACCGTTCGCCGGTCCTTCTCCATACTCTTCCACGACCATCTGGCGCTCGTAGGCAGAAGCGGGACTCATAAGTGAAGAGTACTAGACTCCACTACCCCATATTCCAAAGAACATGTTCACGAGCAAATGCAAGTCTACTTACTCTATGCTGTGTGTTATGCTCTAGACCATGTGCAGGTCTTCTTACTATTAAATTAGCTTCATTAAAGCGTCTTCTGATCGTTCTGTCACTTACATGCACATCTCGAACCTCTGCAAGGCGATTTCTGACTTGAACAGCAGTCAAATTCCTGTTGCGAAGAATCGTTAGGGTAAGAAAATGGTCACCTCTAGCGCTTGTACATCTTTGACGACCTGTTCCAGGACGTCGATTGTAAGATTCAGTCTCCAAGAACCGCCTCCACGTTCTGGAGACACATGATTGAGAAGTTCCAAGAACTTGTGCAACGTAACGTTGAGACCGACCATCCTGAATCAAAGCAATTACTCTTGCTGCATCCACTGCATTAATAGCCATGAAAACAACTTATTAATGACAAAATGTAAACAAATTATCAAATTAAGTCTTTAGGAAACGTTTGGAAAACAAAAAATCAACTGCAACACAATATTGACAGTGGCGTAGATACTTTCAATAATTTATTTAAACAAGAGAATTTAGTTACCATGATGATCATGGCTCTCCCGATTACTGAAAGTGTCCTATTCACCGATGAGCAGGAAAAAAATGGACAAAAAGTGTCCTCATATAATTTATTTTAAAAAATAATAGTGAGTCGCTTTTTGTGCCGGTGACTGTAGGATGCGCACTTACTTCTTGAAAAATATTTCAGTGAAAAAGCAAGCTCATAATCCGAAGTGTAAACAAATTTTACTGTTACGTCTCTCGTCTGGCTGGCGTAAAATAGTGATGCGTTGGTGCTTTTAGTGAAACCCCCACAAAATCTTTGCCTGGATATTTCTTCGTATGGTACCTCAAAAATTAAGACGTAGTCACAGGGGCAATCGTCTGATAAAAAGTCATTACCACAGCTGCGAGACATATTTAAGAAACTAAAAAAAAAAATGCAATAATTTTTTATTTAAAAAAAATGGAACTTACGTAAACTGAAGAGAAATAACACATGACGGGCATGTAACTAATTCTAAACCACATTGCTTTTGCTGCGTGGAATTGTCTAATAGTTTTGAAATTGGGTCGTAACTGTTGTTTCGCCTGTGTCGAGTACTTGCTGTAATAGTCCCTTGCACCCCCAATTCTACGTACACTTGTCTTCCATCAAGTTCGCCACATACGTCTCTAAATTCCACGGACCTTGTTAATACACCAGCCAAAACTAAACAAGCCAGTGCTAATAAAAACATCGTAACATGTCGATTTTAAACGGTGGGTACATATTTGTGTTTGGTTCTCCAAACATATGACAAGCTTTATGAATGTAATTAAAAGAACAAAGAAGCCTGAAAGTTTAATCTGTTTAACACGATTTTCTGTGTCTCATTGAATAATTGGATTAAGCATTTCTTGTTATATTTTGCCTACACACAAGAGTCTTATCTATTAACATTAATCCAATTTAAAAAGAAAATCAATTATTGTTCGTGTTTAATTACTTTTATAATATTTGGATTTTGTTCTGAAAATTAATGATGCTAAACGTTAAGTTAAAAGCTATTGTTTAGTCCTTCCAAGAACATAAATTTCCTTGGTTGAATTTTTAACGAAATCTTGATGTACAGCCTTGGCCAAAAGTATTAGGCACCTTACATTAACTCCTATATCATGAAAATCTGTTGGAGTGGGGTAAAATAAAATTTCCTAGGTATAAAATAATAACAATTTATTAAAGTAATTTGTATTTTGTTGGGCCACCTCTAGCCTTAATCACTGCAGCTATTCTTTTAGACAGAGTACTTATAAGTTTATGACTTCCCTCTGCGATAATATTATCCCATTCTTTCAATAAACATTTTTTAAAATTGCTTTAGATGTAACTGGATGCTTTCTAATGTTACGCTTTAGAATCCCCCACAAATGTTCTATGGGATTTAGGTCTGGGGATTGTGCAGGCAATCCAGGAGGTTAATACTGTTTTCTTGAAACCAGTTCATGGTAACTGCAGAATTGTGGCAGGGTGCATTATCTTGTTGAATCAGCATTTCTTCTATATTTGTATCACCAAACATCTTAGAAAATGATTGCCGCAATGTCGTTTCCAATACGTTTATGTAAGTGTAGGAATTCATTCGACCTTCAACAAACAAACATTTCGCCTACACTGTCGGCTGTCATACAACACTGCCTCCCTCGTGTTTCACTGTTGGTAACACTCATTCCGGAAGGTATTCTTCCCCGATTCTCCGCCTCACGTAAGCTACACTCAGAGTTCCAAAGTAAATATTACCTCAAAATTTGATTCGTCGGACCACACAACATTTGCCCAATCCTTCTCTGTAAAGTGTTGGTACTCTATAGCCCATTCCAAACGTAATTTTATTTTCTTCTGAAAACCAAGACTTCTTTCTTGCTTTACTGCCTTTCAAGAGCCAGCTTCATTAAGTCTTCTTCTGGTCGTTCTGGCACTGATCGATCTCCCTACACAAGGTGGTGGTGTTGGAATCTATCTCAAAAGATATCTTAAAGCCTCTCTTATTGCCAGTAATAGCGTAATGGAGCAATTATGGCTATCTGTGCAAATCAAAACCGAGAAGCTTGTGGTAGGTGGGATTTATAAACCACCCCAAATGGACTACAAATCTTTTTGGGAGAGCTGAAGAACATAATACGTCCACACAGTACTTAATAGAATTTATAGAATCTCTTAATTTTAAGCATCGATTTAAGCTCATACTCTTATTGATCTAATACTAACTAATGATGATTCAGAGATTAATGATGCTGGTGTTATAAATTGTGATTTTTCAGATCATGATTGCACCTTTTGCCGTTTCCGTTGATTAATTCATTCATGGCACCTATCAGTAGGGCATACCGTGACTTTAGCAACATAAATAAGATTCTTTTCCTGAGGGATTTAAGTAGTATTCCATTTCAACACATTTTAAGCTTAACACACAAAGTTGATTTTTTAAATTATCACATATTAAAACTTTTTGATACACATGCTCCTGTAATTACGCGTCGATTCACAAAGCCCCGAATGCCATGGCTGACTGATAATTTAAAATTCATGATGCGATTAAGAGATAAAGCTAAAGCCAGATATCGCCACTCAAAAAAACTTGAGCATTGGGAATATTACAAAGCTCTAAGAAACTTAACTACTAAAACTCAAAAGCTGGAAAAGAAAGGTTATTTTGAATACATTTCTCGCAAGAGAGATCCAAAAGCTCGCTGTGAATAAGAAACCCTCCATAATAGTCCTTGATCATCTTGCTGACGTAAATAAGATTAATAATTTTTTTAATAATACTCCATCACAAAAAATAATGAATTTTTATCTAAACCATAAACACAGTGATCAAAATTTCGTTTTCTGCACTGTAACTGTTGACACGATCTATAAATTTTTAACATCCATAAAATCTGGAGTGACCGGTATGGATAATACTTCCTTATATTACTCATGCATCTCTGAGAGTGTAGTTCCTGAAATTTGGAAACATGCCCTAATCAGACCATTACCTATAGTAAAAAACCCAGTGGGAATAAAGAATCTTCGTTCAATAAGTCTATTGCCAGTGCTTTCCAAAGTATTGGAGAAAGTAATATTTTATCAGCACAACGCCTACATTAATACAACAGATGTCCTTCCAGAGATTCAATCCGGGTTTAGAAATGGATACAGTTGTACCACAGCCTTGCTAAAAGTCACTGATGATATATTACAAGCGTCCGATCAAGGGCTTATTACTATATTAACTCTATTAGATTTCAGCAAGGCTTTTGATACGGTACAATATGACCTTCTATTTTCTATTTTACAATATATAGGTCTAATGGAAGCATCCACTGATTTAATTCAATCGCAAACAAAGCTTAATGTTGAGACACAATACATCTGATCCCTTAATTGTTAATAAAGGTATACCACAGGGCTCAATACTTGGGCCTCTATTATTTTGCATATATACATCTAAACTTTGCTCGGCCCATGCATATGCCGACGATACTCAAATATATTATTCGTTTCAACCATTTGATTGGCATGATGCAACTCTAAAAATCAATGAAGATCTTCAATCTCTTTATCTAATCTCTTCGAGTCATTCATTAAACCTTAATCCAGGAAAATCACAAGTCCTAATTTTTGGTAAAAATAATTGTTGCAAAAATCTCACTAACACTATCAATATTTCAATTAACGGTGTAAAAATTCCTTTCAAGAATACAGGACAAAATCTTGGTTTGCAAATTGACAATTCTTTCCAATATCGCAGTCAAATTTTGAAATTTATTTACAATTAAAGAAACTGTTTCCTTTTCGACATTGTTTAAGTATTCATACAAAAAAAAACTATTATGTGAATTCCTCGTTCTTTCTCAATTAACGTATTGTTCCCCAGTCTATCATGCAGCTTTAGATTCCACAATGGTAATGCGTATACAAAAATTACAAAATTCATGCCCGAGATATATTTATGGAATTAAAAACACCAACACATTTCACATAAACTTGCAGATGCAAAGTGGCTGAATATGAAAAATCGAAGAGAACTGCAAACTTTGTGTTTTTTCCATAAAATTATGTTGTTTAAAACTCCTCCGTACTTATATATCAAAACACGCTTCCGTTCAGATGTACACAACTTGGGTACCAGATTTCGGGGATTGATTTCACCACCAACACATAGAACTTCACTTTATGAAAGATCTTTCTCTTCCATTTTTTATAATAGATATAATCCCTTACCCGAACATATAAAAAATATGCCTTTAAATCTCACATAAGTGGCCAAGGCTGTATAATTCAAGTTTCTTAAATAATATTGAAAAGATGTACAAATCAATCACTAACAAAATAGGAGAATATATAACTTTATTAATAATGAGAAACAATCTCTGGCACAAACATAATCACATCTTTAAAGTCAATCAATCAACCTTAAAACGTACTGTTCTCAATGTAGAAATATTATAATGTGTAGCAATACAGACTACAGGTGCTTATACTACACATTTAAACTGTATATTGCATATGTAAATATGTGTACGATTAACTACCAGTATAGTACATTCGTTTTCTTTTTAAAAACACAAAAAAAAACTGAGGGTGAGACATAAAAATCAACGATGGCACTTAAATTTAAGTGTTTTTCAGATAAGAGAAACTTTGTAACAATTTCATGACTTTCGTACAATTAATCTTTTTCTCTGCTTAGAAAAAACCCACTTTACCTTGGATATGATAATCATTATTGTTAAGCACATATCGATGAAGTTTTGAAAAGACGTAAGCGCCAAAATAATCAACTTTGTCTATTTTGGAGCTTTTGTCTTTTCAGAACTTTATTGATATTTGTATTTACGTACTATTTTTTAATTTGAGGTTTACGCGCTCTTTAGTTACGGGTAATTACCATTCTATGTTGTTAGACGACCGACATTGGATGTCGAATTGCACGTGCTGGTTCTGGGTGGGGGGTTGCCTAAATTTGTTTCGTCCTTGATAATAATAATAATGGAATTTATCGAGGATAATTAAAACATTATCTTCAAATATGAAAAAGAAAGAGATGAAACAGGTACATGATTCTACATGATCTTAAATGGTCAAAAATAAAACAAACCTGTGACACCTGTAATAACAGTTATATTGAATAATAATTAGAAAAACGATGTGAATCTGATTTCACTTGAACCCTTAATAATAGTAATATGTAAATAGATTCAGTCAGTTGATATATTTGAATATTACACCTGTTTAATAGCATCGATAGATAGGCCTTTATTGCACCGTAAATGCAACACTGACAAATAGTACCTGTGTATATAATTTGTGCTATTTTAACAAGTAACAATAATAATAATAATAAAGAGTAAAACAAAGTATTTAAAAAAAAAAACTTACAAGCTAAATATTGATTACATCATACATACAAACAATAATAATAAAAATAATAATAGAAGATTCAATATTTATGTTTTAGCATGGATTCAATTTTAACACAGTTTCATATTCAAAAGTTGAATATTGCACGTTGATTATTTTCGAATTTTCTAAATATTTAACAGCATACAAAAAGAAACAAGATTTGTACATGACTTTTTTTCTAAAATACAAAATCGCAATAGTTCGTTTAATACAAAAAAAAAATGTTTTGGGTACTTTATACTTTAATATCCAAAATAGAATTTAACTCATTATAAATAAACTTTAACAAAACTTACTTCTGTGCATCCAATTATACTAATAAAGTATGGACAAACAGTTTCTTAAATACACTGCATTTTAAGAAGAAGAAAACATTTATTAATTAAACAATTAACTCTTCAACTTTTATTCGAAAGTATTAAAGACCAAATTCATTTCAGTTTTGAACTGCTTTTAAGTATCTTACATTTAATTAAAAATGAAATAGTGTTAAATGACATCCATGGTTAACATAAAAAAAAATATTGTGCTGAGCAGTACAATTGTGTAAACATGTGAACACAAAAAAGTGTTGCTTTCCAGTTGAAACTTATACGCTACTGTGTATATTTGGTAAAACGATTACATAAATGCAACAAGGTATAATCACAAAAAAGAAAATTATAATGTAGGAATAGAGTGATCCATTAAATCTTTCAATATTGACCCAGACATCCTGAAAAACAAAAATTAATTTATCAACTTAAAATAAAAATAAATCACTTACTTTTTTATCATGTGATCATATATGAAATTGGGAATGACAGTAATAGTAATCGCGCTGCCTGTTTTCTCAATCAGTTTCGTAACTTCTTTATCCTTCATCCCAACAACATTCTGCCCATCAATTTCTAGTATTTGATGCTCGGTCAGTACACCGTTTCTAGCAGCCGAAGAGTCCTTGACGATGTTGACGATTTTTCCATTCTTGAATTGAAATCCAACGTGAGCGGTGCTGTCTTTGTGTAAAGTTATGGTTCTTTCGAATGGCCTATCACGAACCACCACGGATATTCCGTTCACGGGGCTCTTGCGAAATAAATCGTGCACTTTATCCATGTTATAGCCTGCTACGTTAGCACCATTAATCTGGAGTATTTGATCGCCAAATCTTAAGCCAGCGAGGGCAGCCGGTGACTTGTCTATGACGAGGCAAACGAATACTCCGTTGTTGATCGGTTTCACTCTTAATCCAACTTTGTTGTCTTTATCTTTACACAAAATTAACTGAAAAAAAATCATTGTTCTACAAATGCGTTAGTACAGTCAAGAAACTATATATAATTACTCTCTTCAGCTTTACTTAAAAACGCTTACATTTTACACACCCTGTATGTGTTCCATTTTATTTTATTAAATCTACAAATATATCGAATAATAAAACAACTTTCGAGGTTCCTGCAATTTTTAATTAAAACGAATTCTTAAACAAATGCATCATTATTAACAGTTGTTTAATTTGCGTTTCGTTTTCTTTGAGGAACGAAGGTGAGTGAAATGTTATAGTTCCTTCAAAAGTAATGCAGAACGTTTCTTGTTACCCTTTCTTGGATCCCCTAATTCTTTTCTTAAAACGTCAACGTGCACATTAATAAAATCCATGCAGTCTGCGTGTTGATTATCTCTTTATTATTAATGTTTTGGGTTTGACAAAATTTATCAGAGGTGAGTGATTTATTTGTTATTACTATTATTAGTCACCTATGATAAAAGTTAACATGAATATAATATCATCATCAATCATTAGATTAAATGGTATTTTAACACTTTACTGCACATACGCAAAATCTACAAAAAAAATTAATTTATTCAGTACTTGGATGTACAGAGTCATAAAGACCGTTGATGCAACGCAAGCATTTTTAAATGTACTTAAAAAAAAGAAGAAAAGTTGAACATGAAATTATATTTTCTTATTATTCTGATAACTATTCTACGTATAAGAGTTGTGGTAAACCAAAGTAGTACTGTTAAGTAACTAAGTAGGCGAAGCAGAAAACCCAGACATGACCAATAGTTGATCGCAATGCATATATGATAATTTTACACAAGTCACGTTGACGTATTGCCTAAGGGCCGCTTTATTCACTTTCAATTAATTTATCTTCTGATTTATTGTCATAGTAACAATTGTACAAATAATTGTTACTACGGGAATAAATTGAAGGTTAAAGTTACTTGAAAGTGAATAAACAAGGCCTTAGTCTAATTAAAAACGGAAATAAATAAATTGGGTCGATTCTGCTCAATGCTTTTTCTCCTAAGTGATTGTATCGATTTGCCCATACGAAAATAGAATTCTATCACTTACTTGATTAAAAAAGTCTTTAATAGTTTACTTTGGCAAGTTTTAAATTAATAACGTCAAAGTTATACTTCGTGTTTTTGTCGCCATCGTTTTATCTGAAAACTTTAAGATTGTGTTATACACTTCTGGACAAAATTAAGGGACCACCAGTAAAATGCAAAATAAATTTAAAACAAGATAACGAAATTTAATGAAACGAATAAATATATAAATCTAAGTGTTTCCTTACAGTTTAGTTGATTTAAGGGCTATTAAATTTGACAAACTTTAAAATACTTTAAATCTTTAAAAAGCCATTGGTCTTCTCATGAACTTATATCCTAATTTGTAACAAGTTAACAAAACTAAAATTATTGATAGCGTACAGCAATACAAGCTGCTAATCTTCTTCGCATGCTTGAGATTAAGTTTCGTATTCTTTCTTGAGGTATCTGTTCCCATTCTTAAACAAGCATGTTAGAGAGCTCATCAGGTGTTACTGGTGGTCTCACTGCGTTTTTAATTTTGTTGCCCAATTGATCCCAGAGATGCTCAATAGGATTGAGATCAGGGCTTTTGGCAGGCTACTCTAAATTTGGGATATTTGCATCTCCCAACGTAGCTGTGACAATGTTAGCTGTATGAGGTTTGGCATTGTCTCGCATAAAAAAGGAATCCATTGCCGAAATTTTCGGCAAATGGTTGAACATGGGGTACAATAATCTCGTCTTTATATCTTCTTGCTGTTAGCGACCCATTACGTGTCAAAATCAATTCTGTACGACCATTAAATTGTATGCCACCCCAAACCATTACAGACCCCCTACTAAATTTGTCAAATTCTCGAATGGTACATGGTGCAAATCGCTCGCCTGGTCTTCGTATGACAAGAGCACGGCGATCATTCCTACTTAGTAGGAATCTGGACTCGTCCGAAAACAAAATGGAGTTCCACTGCCCCTCGTCCCAACAAAGTTTAACCGATTTCTTTTGTGCGTGGCTGTGAGACTTGGACCGGTTGCTGGTTTTCTAGCAGGCAAATTGACTTCTTTTAGTCTTCTTCTTACTGTTTTGGTAGAAATTTCTTTTCCAGTGGCTAATCGAAGATAATTTTTTAATTCACGAGATGTTACAAACCGCTTTCTTAAACTCTGAAGTTCGATAAAGCGATCTTCTCTGCGTGTTGTTTTTCTTTTAGCACCTTGTCCGCGTCTTCTTTTGAAACTACCTGTGTTTCTGAACCGTGCTGCGGCCCTTTGTACCACAGACTTGTTGGTATTTAGAATTCCAGCAACTTTTCTCTGTGAATATCCTTCACGAAGACGAATAATAATTTGGGATACTTCTTCTGGTCTACAATGGCGTCTAGACATATTTAATTAACTTAATGCAAACAAATTGACTAATTTTCAAAACAAGAAACACGCTTAAATTAAATGACTTAAAAAGGTGTCAATAATTAGGCCTTTTTGTTGACTTTTCGTTTCCTAGCAGAGAATGCCTTGCTATTGTTAATTGTTTCACGGCACATTAGTTGAATTGAGTTTAATAAACGTCAATTTATGACATGTGAAAAGTCTATTAAAAATAACTCGTAAATTGGAAAAGTTATTTCAAGTTTATTTGGTGGTCCCTTAATTTTGTCGAGAAGTGTATTTAGTTATTTACTTATTTCGGGAAGTTACATTTATTTATTTATTTGTTCCCATGTTTAGATAAAATTGCCTTTTTTGTCGTTTAATGCAGCAAGACCATATGCCCAAAGGATTCATTGCGGACGTGTGATACCCTTTTTGCATCGGTCAATGCGGTTGTTGGTTTGCATTTTGTAATTACATCTGAATGTGACTTTAAATTTAAAGTCTTATTTAAATTCCATTATCATTCACTTTTGGCAAAAAAATTAAATAGAAAGGTGACCTTATTTTTTGATGTTCAATTTACCCTGAATTTTCAGGGCCATATATTTATAGGGAGACAATTTTGATTCACCGTGTATTTAGTCACTCTACTGTAAGACATTCAGCAGCGCCATCTGTTGAAATTTACCGATAGTCTTCTTTTCATTTGTTTCGACGAAGATGATTCACTAGTTATTGACGCGTTATATTGAAAAGCCATCAAAATTTCAACTGAGTCATTTATGGACGATAACAAAAAATTTACTTGCGTTGTTATAAGACATTCAACGTCTTCTGTTAAAACATTTCAAAAGTTTTCTTTTCGTTTATTTAGGGGAGGAGGGGTTGTAGCTAGATCAATAAGAAAATGTCACTTGTCATCTGTAAAAGAATATAATTCTTTGTTTCTTCGCTGTTTGTTTTCAATTGTTTCTTTTTTAAATTTATGAATTTACTGAATTATGACCTAAAATCGATTGTCTTTTGTTTTTATTTATTTCTTAAATGCTAATTTTATATATTTCTTAAAATCTTATTAATTTGTCACCTTTCTTCCCAATTTTTTTTTTTTTTAATTTATTAATCAACCGAATTGTGCTGTAAAACCGATTGTCTTTTGTTTTATTATTTAAAAAAAAAACTCTTATTATTTCGTTATTGTTATTACTTTTTTAAATTTTTATTATTTTGTTTTCTTTGCTTTAGTGCCATTGTCTTCAAATTGTTTCTTTTTTTAAATTTACAAATTTGCTGTTTACCAAGTGGAAGGCAAATAATTGTTTGTTTTCAATTGTTTCTTTTTTAAATTTATGAATTTACTGAATTATGCCCTAAAATCGATTGTTTTTCGTTTTCATTTATTTCTTAAATGCTAATTTTATACATTTCTTAAAATTTTGTTAATTTGTTTTCTTTGTTGTTACCTTTCTTCTCAGTTTTTTAAATTTATTAATCAACCCAATCGTACTTTTTGCCTTTTGTTTTATTATTTTTTTTTAAATTCTTATTATTTCGTTTTTGTTAGTATTTTTTTAAATTTTATTATTTTTTTAAAATTTTTATTATTTTGTCTTCTTTGCTTTAGTACCATTGTCTTCAAATTGTTTCTTTTTTAAATTTACACATATACTGTTTACCAAGTGGTAATAATTATTTGCTTTTTCACTTTCTGTTTTTAATTGTCTTTTTTTTAATTAATGAATTTACTGAATTATGCCCTAAAATCGATTATCTTTTGTTTTTATTTATTGTTTAAATTCTACTTTTATATATTTTTTAAAATCTTGTTAATTTGTTTTCTTTGTTATGTCACCTTTCTTCCCAGTTTTTTTTTTTAAATATTATTTAACCGAATTGTGCTTTCAAATCGATTGTCTTTTGTTTTATTATTAAAAAAAAAACTCTTGTTATTTCGTTTTTGTTATTTTTTTTAATTTTATTTATTTTTTTAATTTTTATTATTTTGTTTTCTTTTCAAATTGTTTCTTTTTTAAATTTACACATTGCTAATCAACTGAATTGCACTGTAAAATCGACCGCCTTTTGTTTGTTTTTTTTTTTTAATCTTTGAAGGATTTACACGTTGGTAACACTGTTGCCAGAATTGCCAGATAGGACGGTTTTACCCTTTTTCGTTTTTCTTTTTTAATGACAAAAAGGGTAAAGCACTCCTTCAAAAGGAATTTCTCAGTTTTACAAGTTGGCAACACTGGCCTAGGCTCAAGCCCGAATCCAACCAACTCGGATATGCAACAGTTTGAGTATTGAACAGGCAAAAAACTAAAAGAAACAATCATAAGGAAATTATAATTGAGTAACTTTACTTGATATAAACCCCACGAACGTTAATTGAAAATGGCATTTCGGATTCGGATATAAATCCCTTTCCGATTTTTTGGATATGTGGCGCCAGCGGAGAAACACGTAAACTACTAAATTGCCTAGGCCGGTATAGAAGGAAACTGTCTTGTGAAATCTAATAAGCAATTACTCATAGATTATTCATTTCTGGTATGCAAGATAATAATTTATAAATACAAAAGAAAATCTAGCAGTCTTAACATTGATGGCATAAAAACACAAAGTGTTTATCACATAAACAAGTTTTATGCAATTCACTAATAGTATATTGCTTATATGGTCATTATTCACTTGAATTTTACACAAACAACATTCATTTAAATTTTTCAAGTTATTTAACCATTTAAATATAAAATTTAGCTTGATTAGTCAAAATACAGTGACACAATTCCTGATTGCTAACTTTAATCCAACAGATTAATAATAATTATTCTTATCAAAGTGAAACATTGTACTACTAATTAATAAACAGTACTGCAGTAACATTTAATTTTTACTGAGCCGTAGTTTTTAAAAGGATATCTATCAATTATCAAAAACTCTGAGGCATAATTACATGTTAATAAATGCTCTATGTTAGAATATCAGAAGTTTGATAAAACGCTTACCTCACGTATCCCATGTGTAACTTGAGCACGTTGCAAGCCTACCGACTGCCCAGATATCGGTGCAATCAACTGTGAATTCAATCCGCTTGGAATTAGCTGATTCTAAAAATTAATAAACAAAAGTTAAAACAACGTGGCAATAATTTAGAGAACGTTTCTTACAGTTTGCATCACAGCCACTTGTCTATACTCAGGCATATTTGCCTCTATAATCGCCGCTGACAATTCCAACCCCATATATTCACCCAAAGCTGGATACATCACACTACTTTCGGACGTTGATTCCAAAGAAGTAAATGAAGCATTATAAGGAGGTGGTGCAATCGACGAGTCGACACTGGGGTAGGCTTGTGCAATCACTTGATTCTGTGCTTTCATGAGCTGATCGGCTTTCATATCCTCCAAACTCGGATACAACGACATTTTGCTTGCTTTGAACATTAAAGATTGATCAAATAAAACCGCTCAATCTAGGAAAACATTACTAAAAATAGCAAATTACCTGTTTTTTTTTACTCTTCAGACTTGATAAACACAAAGCAACTATCTGGCACGAACTACTCAACTCAACTCTATTCAACAACAATAAATTTAATCACTGTTCTGAATCAATGAGTCATTTATAAATCATCCGCAAGTTCAGTTTGCATCGGAATTTACCACCATTTGACAACTGACGTATAAAACATACGTCAAAATATTTACTCATCGCCTCTCAAAAACCCTGCGAAAACCACAGACATTTTACTGAGTTTATGCCTGCGCTTCATGTACGTACATGTGAATTACTAAAATTATTTCAATCTTAAATAATCTAATGGAAAAATAATGCAAAGAAAATTTACCTATTTCAAAAATAAAATACATTAGAAATGTAGACATCATAATTTTTAAATCGTTGCGCCAGAGTACAGTGTTGCCAACTGTCTGAACTTTATTTTTTATTTAAGAACAAAAATACCCGTTTTCAGCAAGGTTGCCAACTTATGGATCTTTTCCTTTTTTAACAATCGAAAGGGAAAAGGGGATTTTTTCCATTTTAATATAGAAATAAGGGATTTTTATGTTAGTGTAACTATAATTCGTTCCTCGGTGTTGACAGAGGTAATGGTTTATCAACAGATCTGGTGATTTTTGTTGCTAAATTATGTATGACCAGGTGATTATTTTTTCGTAAAATCTAAATAATATAAAAAATATGAAATTAATTAAAATTGTGTAACTGGCAAATATAGAAAGTGTTAGGAAAGAGTTTATACATGTATTTCGGTCTTATTGGGCTTCATCAGAACTCTGTACCTTAAAAAAAATTGGTTTATTGAAAAATTTAGAAAAACTTACCCCTTTTTTGAATTTCTAAAATCCCAAAACACAAGAACACGAATTTGCAAAAGATTTTCATATTTTTACCATTAATTCCTGTTCTTGCGTTTTGGGATTTTAGAAATTCAAAAAAGGGGTAAGTTTTTCTAAATTTTTCAATAAACCAAATTTTTTTAAGGTACAGAGTTCTGATGAAGCCCAATAAGGCCGAAATACATGTATAAACACTTTCTATATTTGCCAGTTACACAATTTTAATTAATTTCATAATTTTCATCTGGCAAGAAAACTTGATTTGTTTGCTTTTTCAAAGTGAATAACATTATAGCATTAAAAAATAGTAAAGGAGACTGTGGTTTAAGAAATAATTAATTATTAATCTCCGCTTAAAATAATTTTTAAATCCATAGATACGTATTTTGGCAGCCAAGCTGCCATCTTCAGTACAGACGACCAAGTTAAAAGCACTTCATAAATGGTTGTTAGATTTTATGAAGTGCTTTGAACTTGGTGGTTAAATGGTTGTTAGATTTTATTAAGAGCTTTTAACTTGGGGGTGTCTATAGTGAAGATGGCAGCTTAGCTGTCGAAATACGTATCTACGGATATAAAAATTATTGTGGACGGAGATTAATAATTAAGTTGTTGTAAAGGGAATGTTCAAAAAAATACATCAGCAATAATACAGCTTTTCAAATCAAATAACAAGTGTATAATTAATTACCAATGCGGCCAGGCCCGTCTTAACAGAACTCCAGTATTTATTGCAAGAGTAGGGAAATCCTGGTAAAACCTAGCCAGAAATCCAGTATTTATTGCAAGAATTAGGGAAATCCTGATAAAACTTAATTAGAGTATGTAGTGTACGTATAATTGTTTTAATTATAAAAATTTTTAAATTGTAATTATAATTTAAATAATTACAACAATTCTAACAATAAACTTTATAAAAACATAACAAAAAATAATTAATAAACTAAATGTAAATTAATTTAATTTGGAAGCTTCCGCGGCCGTTGTCCATAATTGAATTGGCTTCTGGTTGGGGCCGCATCACGACTGCTTCTACTGCCGACGTTTCGTTCTCCATTACAGAAGAACTTCCTCAGGGCTGCTACTGCTACTCTGCGGCGTTGCTGCTGGTGATGGTATCGCTGCTACTTCTCGTTAGTCAATTAGTCCCATCGACTAATTTAAAAGAATTTTTGCAATATAATTTTGGAAAATAGGATTTTGTACTTTTAAGGAGTTTGTAACATTATCACTAATTTCTAAGGATATAATACCAACCACGAGTAAGAACTACACCAATATTAAATTGCGTTGTTTTTATTTTACTTTTGTAATTTTATTATTTTATTATTATTAAATTAAGTTATTTACATGTGTGGTTATTTATTTTGAATTTACCGCCAATAATTTGATAGTTAGTAGCCGAGTGACTGGCAACGGGTTTGACGCCTGGCGAGGCAATTATTAGGTGTAGGTTCGAATCCTCTCCTGGTGCATGTGGGTTCTATGTGGGAGATAGAATTTCCTAGTTTGCAAGGCGAATAACATCAAAAGTCGGGCACGGCCGCCAACCCTCCCCCGACAAGCACTAAAATAGTTTTTTTTTTTAATTGAATCTATTCAATTGTGTCATAAAATCGATTGTCTTTTGTTTTTATTGGATTATTTTTCAATGATTATTATTTTTTTTTCTCGCCATTTTTTCTAATTGTTTTTTTTTTAATTTATTTAATTAAATCGATTGTCTTTTGTTTTTATTCTTTTTTTCCAATGTGATTATTTTTCAATTTTCATTATTTTGTTTTCGTTCTTTAGTCACCATTCTTTTGAAATTAAAAAAAAATTATTAATCTACTGAATTTCGCTGTAAATTTAATTTGTACCTAATTTGTAACTAAATTCAACATTTTTAAAGTTTCAATAGTAATGTCAAAAATAAGAATAATGAGCACAAAAATTTAAACTGGTGCTATCGGTTGGTAACAAGTGATTTTTTGACAGCTAATCTAGTGACTTAAATTTTGATCGTCTGGCAAAACTGAAAGGCGCTGCTTCGAAATGATAGCAAACTTGCAAAATTAAAATTAGCTTGTTTTTCTGCAGTAATTCAGAATTTTCTTTTAATGGCGGCGTCATCTATATAGATTTATTCAAAATCGAAATTTTCTTTAAAACCTGCACATCTTACCTATAACTGACGTATAGTAAATTTATTAAATAAACCTCGCATGCAGAGTTGCCAACTTTGTCAAACGTATTGTCGCCAACATTTCAGAATGAAATCGCCCAATGCGTATATTTTATATGGAAGATAAAAATTTTTAGTCGCCAAATTCAAAAGTAAGAATCGCCCACTAACGCATTTTAAATGGACAAAAGAAAATTTTTGATCGCCAAGTTTTACTTAAAAATCGCCCAAATGGCGATAAATCGCCCACATTGGCAACCCTGGTCGCATGTCATCACATGCAACTTCGCCATCTATGTAGATTTTCTCAAACTAAATACCTTAACCGCTAAATTAACTACTTAATTTATTTTTTATCGACAGGGTTAACAGTTTCTTATATTTTTCGTTTAATTTTTTATGTTCATTGCCGCTGATTATTTCTCGTTAATTTTCGTGTAAGATTAATTAACTGTCCGAATCAAACGTGTGATGATTTAAAAAGAAGCTGGTGACGCTATTTCTACAATCGTTCCTGAAAATCTAAATCGTAATTCGAAAATTACCTATGTTTTTAGTATTGTACTTTTCAGATAATGAAATCAATCAATACACCATTCAGGTAACGCAATTCCATTCCTCTCGTGAGAACATTGAAAAACAGGGATAACAAATACAATTGTCGCAAGTGCAATAAGGAAGACAACAATTTTAGGGAATTCAGTTTCCCACGATGGCAACCGTTGAACATCACTTCAAACGATAACAGAAGTCCGTTATGTTATAGAAAGTTCTACAGGGAGAATCAAAATTGATTGTCCTGATCCTACACTACTTTCCGTGAGCTTGGTATCAATATTTACATCTATCACATGAAAGTTAGAACGAAAAGCATAAAACATTCTTGAAATTTATATCCAAACCTAACTTAATTATTGTTTGAAATAAACCATTTTTCATGAAAGAACAGCAATGAACTGTCAACAAAATCTTCAGATATCTAGTAACTTCCCCAGATCCCCCATCGATTTTAATAATTGGATGTAAATATCGATATTAAGCTCGTGGAAAGCAGTGTAGGATCAGGACAATCAATTTCGATCTCCCTGTAGATGAGAATAATGTGCGACAAGGATAGACTGAAAAATCATTACCTAAATACGAAGTATGTGGATCTACAGTGCCTTACGTCTTTGCATTTAGTAGCGCCATCTTTGTAGATTTTTCCATACTAAAAGTTTAAACCGCCAAATTGAGTTTTTTTATTGATTGTCCAAAACAAATGCAATAATATAAAAAAATTACGAGGCACCATATATACATTCTCAATTAACAATTAACACATTTTTAACATTATACTTCTCAAGCAATAATTAATTGAAAAAAAACTTCGACGTCTTTACGTTCAATTGCGCCATCTGTGCAAATTTTTTCAAACTGAAAAAAATTGAACTGCCAAATTCAAATCAATCAGTATTATTTTTTGTTAATTTTTGTTAAATTAAAATTGACCAAAACAAATGCGGAAAAAATATGCACGAAGAAAATTTTCGTAGCGCCATCTATACAAATTTTTTGGAACGTAGTAAACCTTAGTTAAAAATGTATACATTTTTTAAAACCGGGTGATTTTTTAAATTGTTTATCAACTTTTGCCATGAAATTTACTTGGCAAGTCTTAGCTTACTAAAATGCAAGTCATTGCACTCCTTGATGTTATTTTATAGTAAAGCTAAGACGTGCCCTCCAAATTTCACGGCAAGAGTTGATAAACAATTTAAAAAATCACTTGGTACAATGAAGTATAAAATAAATATTTAATTAAGACTCTGCATTTTTAATTAGATATTTGAAATGTGTTTAGTCTAAAGCCCTTCTACAAATCGAATGAAGTGCATGTAGAAGCAGCGTTGTCAGGTTTAACAATTTCTTTTTGCCTGAAACCATCAAACTTAGAGAATTAATTTTTGTAATTTTGAAACTCTTATGGATTTTACAAAAGAAATACTTATTTCTGGGACAACAATATATTACTATGTACTACACACTGCTGTTGTTAGAAGAAGACATTTTTTTGTCGTATCTTCTTTTAGCCAAAAACAATATTAAGATATACGTAATTTCTATTTCATCACTTGATATAGTTTGAAATAAAATTAGGTATTAAGTAGGTATAGGATTAATATATAAATTGTATAATTTAAAAATAAAAATTAGGTCGTTACAAATGAAACTGTTCTTTGTTCGGTTATGATTTATTGCAACGTAATTTTTCTTACTGAATAATCAAAATTTTCTAAATAAAAAAATACATAACAAAAACAAACGATTCACAATCACAATTTTCTTTAGGAAGGTACTCTTACAAAAATTAAATATTTATATCGAGCATGTAATTACTTTTGGAATTTGTACATGCCAATTCTTTAGCTTGCCAACACTCATCCCAGTACGCGCGCAAGCGATTATCATTGTTAGCACAGAATTCTTTGAAGTCTTTCAACAGCCTCGTTTGGAAATTATTATCTACAGCTTGATTGGTTCTCCATCTTTTACTGATCATGTGATTCCATGACCACAAAAATCCCATCTAAAATAATTACTTTTACTACTAATTACCAGACTTCAGACATTTTGGAGCGTTGCCATGGCTACGCAGAGAATGGCCACTCGCATTATGCCTCAAAATGTCCGAAGTCTGCTAATTACCGAACGAGAAAATAATAACATACCCTCCTTGAATTATCGTAATCATCTTTATTTTTGCCACTAACATGTCGTGTTATGTACGCTTCATGAGGACTAGGTACCACGTCCGCGTGTACCGAATAACGACCGGCTGATCGGATTTGATTCGCAGAAGAAAATTTGTTACGTGGCTTATTTGGACTAGACACGAGTATAAATACGGTTCCCGTGCAGTGAATGTACTGATGTTCTAGGGAAGATGCGTCGTTGTTAAATGGTTCTACTAAACAGGGAATGAAACCAAATCGAGAGACAATGGATTCTTGGAATAGATATAATCTGTCCACATCAGTATCTTCGCGGAATTCTAAAAATAACCAACTTTACTTTATACCATCTAAGAAGAACAAATCAAGAATTAGGGGAGTTCATGGCGAATCGTCGAAAGTGACGGGAATTATCAGAAAGATGGGAGAAGAAGGAGGGACAAGAAAAGAACGGCCAAAGGTAGAAAGATAAAGGAAGAACTTAAGCAATCTAGTGATGAGGAAGTTGCTAATTGGGCTAACAAAGTATGACATACCTTTAAATAACCTGTCGTGTTCAACAAGGCATTTTATATTAAGCGGTATGAAAATTGGACCTCTTAATGGATCTGATTTATTCGAGTATGGTAATGCTAATGGATCATGTGGTATAGGCACCATTTGTAGTCCACATGCCTGTGCTTTCCGGTGCCATCCTAAAAGCTACGATCACAAAAATTTACTAATGATTGTTCTGAAATTACTGAGTAGCAATTCCACACACATATGCAAAACATTTAGAAAATATTTACATACTAATTCTGCTACTATAGATCCTGATGCTGTAAGCCATTCCAAAACGAGTTCATATGCACGATCAGGTTTGAAAACGGTTTGATATTTGACGTGTCCCCATTCAACTCGATCACTTTTATTTGATACGTCAATGTCTAAATGCATACGCTTATAAAAAGGATCTAAAAAACACATTTATTTATTTGGTTTATTAAAGACTGTAACAACGTTTTCGATTCATTACCCTAGGTTCTAGGGCATTCTAAGAGTATTCTCATCTTGCTTTAAGCTCATGTAACAATGAGAGAGTAACAATTTTTAAATTTCTAATGCATGATTTAATAAATAAAATAACAAAAAATTACCTTGAGTATCTTCTTGCAAATAACTAGGATCTATGAGTTCACAAAGAAAATGTGGAACTCCATCTTCGACAACATTTGCTGCGGCAGGTACATTTACAGCTGCGGGTGATGCAGTTAAACCCCAATTCAAAACATTGCGCACTTCGACTTCCATCCACTCGTTTTCAAAGCTGTGGATGTCATAAAACGGCGGCGCCTTCTCCTCTAAATTATCAAACAACGATAAAAGTATGCACTTACCCAAAATATAAAACTTACCCTGAGAAGGTTTCGTCTGAATGATGTAATACAAATGGAAGCCGTACACGAACGGTTTTAATGTTTCACCGGATGCATGGCATATCAACTTTTCCTTTTGCATACCTGAAAATATCTGCGCAAAAAAAAATTTGAATTGCTCGAAGGGCTCAAGTAGATGTACGAAGCAAACCTTAATTGCATGTTCAAGGCTTGATATTCCTTCCATGTGTGTAACTAACCACGTAACAGCATCAGAAGATATAAAGGTGGATTGGGGTAGGCTTTGATGAGGTGTTAAAAATCCAATACCATTTATAGGGTGCTTTAAAGCTTCTAAAATTTCTGCATATGAAGCGGTTGCTCGTAAAACAGGATCAGAGGGTGCACTATAAAGTAGACTAATTTACAGAACTTGCTGTATAAAACAAATAAACTTCAATGAAAATAAAATATCTAAAAAAATGGAATGTATTGTTACTTTCATTTTCAATATCGTATTATGATTATTATAAATGGTTTGTGTCACCGAGGCACAAAAGATATGTAATTATCAGACTTCAGATATTTCGGAGCGTTGAAGAATGGGCACTTTTAATTAGTCCTCGTATTGTGTAACCATGGCAACGCTCCGAAATGTCCGAAGTCTGATAATTATTAATAATACCTTTCATCACTATCTTGAGACAGATTCTCAGTGGCTTGCTGTTGCAAAATTTCAACTGCCGGTGAAGCTCGCCCCCTTTCCATTACTTTTGAACCAGACCTACAAGAATCATTTCGTTTCGTTATATAATCTTGCAATAAAATGTGCGTTTATACGAGTACAGAATCTAGCAAATAAATAAAGAAATCTGACCGCACACCAAATTTACATTTTGTTTTGCACATCACCATCACCAATACTTGAAGACGTACAACAATTTAAGACGAACTGGAAGCACTAAAAGCTTATCAAAACCAACAAAATACAATTACAGTAAGACTTGTAAAAATTAATTAATTAAACTAACGAATTGTTTTATTATTACTGTAAGCTTGTTGTTTATCAGAATGCGTTCAAATAAGTTAACAAAAGGCATTATTAACTTGATTTGGAAAAAGGTTTTTTCAAAAAATAAACTATAAAAGTCTATCCATCTAATCTAACAAAGCCATATTAATTTTTTAATTTTATTTTTAAAAGTAATGGTGCAAAACGAAATGTGCATAGTAATTCTAGGCTGTTAATTTAGGGGGAAAAAATTGAAGATAATGAAACATTCCTAGTTACGCTAAAGATAAAACTCTTACAATACCAACCTAAGAGAAGGTGCAATATAACGCTCGGTTGAGCGTGCTGAAGTATTCTGTAAAAAGCAAGCATTGTAACTAATAATAAAAACAGAACAATTAGTCAGATTAAAAAAAAAGAGAACAACTCCAAACATGCTGCAAACGGCAAAAGCTGAAACACAAACAATTATTTGCCAACCTTGGCCTGGGGCGATCTGGCAGGCGGTTGCTTCCCAGGCGCTCTCTAAACGGTGAATTGCACGATGTCGAAGTCTGTAATTTACAATTTTCATATTCAGTTAATAACTCAAATTCTAAGAAGTAACATAAAACATGAAATCTTTAAAAATATATAACTAGTACAGGTTACAGATAGAAGGATTCATAATCACTTTACACTTTACAAAACTATGTATGTGTTTGAAGCCATTGAATCAAAATCAAATTCTCAAAAGAAAAAAATAAATCAATCAAAGAAATTGAGCTGTTTTCGTATTACGAGTGTGTAATATTGGGGCACCAACACAAATTATTTTATTTTATACTATTTAATATAGTAATTTTTTTTTTTAATAAAATAATGTTTAATCTAAATAACAAATATGTTTTAGATTTATGGCTCAACATCAAACATGCTGTAGTTAATCAGATTTATGAGGACGTAAACCTTTCATGCACGAATATATTTAAAAAGACTAAGTATTAAAGTCACCCTTCATAAACATTTTTTTTAATATTAGCCAAACAAAAATAATTCTTAGTAAAGTTAAAGTCAGAAACAAAAGTTCTTTCCCTCAAAAATTTACACATTTGATGCAATTGAATCATTTTTTAAATACTTTTCATAATGGCTTTGCCTTTATTTAGAAACAAGGAAAAATAATGACATTTAATTGCAGCTGTACAGTCTAAATGAAAAGTAATGTCTCCCCAATAAAAGTTCATTTCTAATCACTATAACGAGTAGGCGGAAGAGGACAGCCACGTAATTGAATTCTTTGATATCTGCTTGGCCACCTGCTGGTTGTTATGATGATCAGAATGGATGAAATCACGCAATTACATATTTTATTAGGGAAACATTACTTTTAATTGACTGTACATACGTGGATTTTTATAACTTTATCTCTTTGAATATTTTATGAGTGCAGGGCCCCCGCAAGCATGTGCGGAAAGCGTGCAGTACACGCGGGCGGCATATCCAAGGGGCGGGAAATGCCCTCTTGGCCACTGTATTTTTTTCTTCGACAAAAAAATTAACTGTAATTAACAGTAGTCAACGAAAATTGTAATAATTTATTACTTATATACACATAAAAAAATTATATTACCTTAAAACTTCTAAACAATTTTATTTCTTTTTGATTCAAAGCAAGAACTTGTCCTAACTTGTGTCGCAACGCGTCGGTCAATTTTATGTTGAATTTTCCTGTTGATTCTTGTAAGAATGCAAGCCTATAAAAGCCATTGCATTAAATTGTTTCATTTGAGGATTCTCAAAAAAGAAACAACCTTCTGGTGCAAAGTTTCGACAACAAAAAAAATTAAGCAAAAAGAAAGAGAAAAAGTGGCTAATAGTTTGAACAGATTTTTGGAAAATCAGGACGAAACAGTCAATTAATAATAGTACACAAAATTTTGTCGTCAATGGTCGTGTTCATTACTATCCGTGACGACGTTGCACTTGTCATTATCAAATCAATTTGACAGTATCAATCAATTCACCCGTCTATAAAAATTCCGATTCTGATGAAGATGTTGAAACTGAGGCTCAAACCAATACCGAAATAAATAAATGGGAAGGGCACAATATGGTGATTTCTGTTGATCCGGGCTTATGGTCTGACTTAATAACGAATGAAATTTCAAGGATTCTAGTAGAAGTGGACCTGTAGAGTTAAAAGAACATAATTTTCCTGTTAACGAAAGTGGAAGAAAATTTTCCACTAAATATTTTGTCAGGCAACTTTCCAATGGGGAACGAACAGTAAGAGAATGGCTTATTTTTCGAAATCAAAAAACTCTATATTTTGCTTCTGTTGCTGCAAATTTTTTGGGAAACATTCAACTTCACATATTTTTTCAGATTCAAAAGTGTTCTCCGACTGGCAACATTTAACTTTGGCTTTAAAACGTCTTGAAACTAGTATCCCACATAATACTTACAGTACTGGCCAAAAGTATTGAAACTTTCATAGGACACAAGTTAAGAAATGTTTAATAATAAATAATATAAAAAGTTTAATGAAATTAAATTAATCTTAGTTGTAATATTTATTCTCAACAAAAATTAATTTAAAAAAACTTGACTTGCTATAGTTATATGAAATATAATGATTTTCCGGTGGACAAGAGTATGGAAACCTGAGTTTTACATATTAAACATATCGCCCCTAGCCATGGAAAACAAAGTAAGACCTGCAAGTGTCATTTAATTTATTGAATGTCGGTGTCAGTGGAAGCTTCATTGTAATCTTTTCAAATTTTGTGTTTAAAATGCCTAAAGTTAAGTATTATTCGTTAGATTTAAAAAAATAAAATAATCCAGCTGTATAAAGAAGGGAAGCGACAGTGTGATATATCGAAACAATTGTTTATCCTTAAAGGAACAGTTTCGAAGATAATTAGAAATTTTAAGGAGAGAAATAGTGTGGAATGCGGAGTTGAAACTGGAAGACCACGTAAGACAACACTTAGAATCGATAGAAAAATCAAGAATTTGTCTCTACAAGATCCTCAAAAAACAGCGAGAGAAATCAAAAACAAAATAATAGATTTGGCTGATGTGTCATGCAGAACTGTACGGCGTCGTTTGAATCAATTAAATTTATTTGGTAGATCTCCTGCTAAAAAACCGCTAATATCAAAACGTAACAAAAGATTCAGAATCCAGTTTGCACGTAATCATATTAACTGGTCACCAGAAAAGTGGAATACAGTTTTAAGGAGCGACGAAAGCAAATTTTGTCTATTTAACTCTGACGGCAAACGTTATGTAAGGCGACCAAAGTGCGAAAGATTCAATCCCAAATATCAAGTTCCTACTGTAAAATTTGGTGGAGGCATGTAATGGTGTGGGGATGTTTCTCACGTTCTGGTCCTGGTTCAATGGTAAGAATAGAGGGTATTATGGATCGTTACATATACAGAAACATATTAACAAATTATATGCTGCCATATGCGGAAGAAGAAATGCCATTGCGATGGATATTTCAACAAGACAACGATCCTAAACATTCTTCAAGGTTGGTAAAGGATTGGTTTATGGAGAATCATATCGAATTGCTGGAATGGCCGTCTCAGTCACCAGACCTCAATCCAATTGAGCACCTTTGACATTATATTGGATTGAAAATTAAAACAATTATTTTTTCAAATAAGAAGGATCTGTGGCAAGCTCTTGAGCGTGAATGGCAAAGAATTCCGGTGGATTTTTGTTCTAAGTTAGTCGATTCCACGACAAACCGATGCAGAACTGTATTACAGTCAAAAGGATTTCCAACAAAATATTAACTGGCTGATGTTTCTTAACCATACAAATTAAGTTTCCATCGTTTCCATACTTTTGTCCGCAAATAATATTATTATTTCTTAGAGTTATTTCAAGCGTTGATTTTTTTAATGTATTTTTGTTTATGATAAATATTGTTAATTCGATTTCATTAATTATAATATTTTTTTGTAAATGTTCATAGTTGAATAGATTTAATAAACATTTTATTAAAGTTTCCATACTTTTGGTCAGAACTGTATATCAAAACTTGGGTCAACTTAAATAAAATGTTAAAATCAAACACAACCGTTAATGATGAACATTTGCGACTTTTAGAAATAGAAAAAATATTGGTATGATGTTTTAGAAAGAATTGTTGCAGTAGTTAAATATTTATCTAGACAATATCTTGGGTTTCAAGGTCTCCTCTTAAAAAATTTACATTCACGATAATGACAATTTTCTAAAAGCATTTGAGATGATTTCCATATTTGATCCAGTTATGCGAGAGCATGTTAAACGTGTTGAAAAGTCTCAAACACACTTAGAAAGGATGCCACATTATTTAGGAAGCCAAATTCAAAATGAGCTAACAGATTTACTATCTTTTAAAGTAAAACACTCAATTTTAAAGATGATCCGCTGTTCAAAATATTTTTCAGTAATTTTGGATTGTACGCCAGATTCAAGTCACACTGAACAAATAAGTGTTGTTTTCAAATATGTTACATTAAATAATAATACTAAGAAAGTTAAAATTGTGAAGAACTAAGGCGATAAATGAGTCATACACTCGCTTAGCCGGCGACGGCTCGCCGTAGTTTTCGAGATAATTCCACCGTCGAAATATTCTAGGGGAGAAGCTGCTGGAAAGCCTCTCTGGTTTAAATATACGCGCACGGGGAACTGAGAGGCACACTTCTTTAGTTCGACGTAGAGTTTAGTTACTGTTTAATCGCTCGGCTTGTGAAAATAAATTATTCATAGTCTGTTCTAAATAAAATCAGCAAATTTGTGTTTGATTTGTTTCATATTCGTATTCGTGATATTAATCCATGTTTTGCACTTAGCTTGAATTTTATAACTTCTGTCATTATTTGGTACGACGTTTTGTTAAAAATTAATGTTTTAAGCAAAATGTTACAAAATCCAGCTACTAATATTAAAATTTCGTTAAATTATTTGGGTAACTTAGTAAATTATTTTAAAAATTATCGTAATGATAATTATTTTGAGGAAATTCTAACTAAAACGGCTTTAAATGTAGATGTAGAAACTACTTTTCCGCCCATTCAAAATACTCCCAGAAAAATGCGACCAAAACTTTTCGATTATGAACATTCCGATCCAAAACAAAATTTTAAAACATTTTTTTTAACAGAATCATTGACCAATCCTTACTCTCCTAACAAGAGTTAACGTCGAGTTTCAATGATGTTTTTGGATTCTTTAGTAATATTCTCGATTTGCCCGAGCATGAGCTTTTAAGCATTGCAAAATTTTACATTTAAAATTAACCAACGAATCCAAAAATGATCTGACATTGACGGCAATGATTTATTTAATGAAATAAAAGCGCTTAAAATGTTTTCGCTGTCAAATGAATTTAAAAACCTCTACTCAATTTAGTAACGCAAGTTTGTGAAGCATGTTTTTAGAAATTTTAAGTTCCTTTTGTTTTTGAGATAATTTTGTTTCTTTTTTCTAATATTAATAACAATATTTATAAATAAAAAAACCTTTTAAACCAGCACATTTAGTTTGATTAATAATTGACCGTTTAAAGGATCTCATACCAACTCATTCGTTAGAGGGCGTCAAATTATGCAGTGGCACGCGGGCGACTTTTGATCTCACGGGGGCCCTGTACGAGTGTGTAAAATAAGACAATGCATGTTTGATTTTTTTAAATAAAATATGAATTATCATCAGAATCGAATAAAGTGTAGAAATCTCCCCTAGTAATAATTTCAATAACTTATCATAAGTTCGTCAACAACAAGAAATAAAAGGTGAAATATTTTTTAAGCCAAATTAAATTTTACAGCTACTTAAATATTGGTTGAAGATGATTCAAACAAAATGTTTCTAGAACTTGCACAGACGCTCGTGAGACAGTTGCCAACCACCTAAACTAAATTGGAAAACGAAAAAAAGCTCAACAAACTGAGTTGCCACAAGTTAGATGAACACTAAAAAAAATTGTTACTTTATGCTTCTTCTATGTAACAAAACAATTTACTTTTAAATCGCCTTTTGATGTGTCACGAAAAGAGGACTTTGAGTCAATTACGATTTGTTGTTTATGATTAGACTAAGATGAAGCATCGAAGCATTTTTCCAAGATGATGGTTGATCGGAAGAACAAAAACAAATAAAATGAGAATGACGGTTGTGGTCTACATTACAATTTCTTCAATCTGAATTAAACCATTAATAAAAAAATAATAATAATAAAATGGCAGCATCAATAACATGCTTCACTGATCGGAATAGATTAATTCTTCAAAAATTTGAAGTCGATGACTTTTATAGAGGATATTTTCATTTACAATCAGTAGGTAGTTAAGGAACTATTGAAGAAATCCATACCACCCTGTAGCTTTCTTCTGAAGTCTTAATATTCTTCAATTTTTATTACATTATTACTGAAGCATCCCCTCCATAAATTTCGTATAAAATATTTAAAATTATTTTATTGATCAAAAAAGAAGATATTTAATAAATCAAACGAATCATGTTAGTAAGTTTTGTCATCTTAGTTGCATATAGCACTTACTTAAACAGCAGGTTAGTAAAAAGAACAAAAGAAAAAAAAATAAATACACAAGTATTCTAGTAGATTAAATAAACAAAAGTAGAAAAAGCGCAATCTAAAAGAAACAAACAAAATATTTTTTTATTTACAACTTAAAAAGATTATGCATTAAAATTATGCAATTCAGTTAAAAAAAAAAACGAATAAATTTTGTAATCGAATTTGGAAATGTAACTTATCGATTGAATTTACAAAAATTCATCGGGGGAGAACAAGAAAAGGAGCGTGACTCTAAGTGTAACAGCAGAATAATGTACCTGATTGACAGCACTCATGCTATTGCGTCTGGGTTGAACCAGTGGTGCGTTGTGGTTTATTAGGCTCAGAGACATCTACAACATGCAACACAACTCAAACATGCACAGAGATAAAAAAAAAATTAAAATAAGTGTATTGGAAAAACGTTAGCAAGCACAACTAGACACAGAACAATCACAAACCCGAGGTTTCTTTACGGCTCCGGCCCTCTTTATTTTATTCACAACGGTTTCGGTGAATTTTAAAAATCCTTCGATCATTTGTTGGTGATCGCTTGCAGTCTGGACAGAATATATATCACAGTGGACGGCACCTTCTAGGATTCGTTTTGTGGTTGCGTTGTTAAGAGGTAAGAGGTATACACGAAACCTAAAACAAAATCATACTGAGGGAAATACTCCAGAAAAAAGAAAAAACTTACCTCCAATATTTCAAAGCGTCCACCAACATAAAATCAGTATCACCCCTCGTGCATATGTAATGATCCAAATAATTCCAATTATAATGCTCTAATTTTTCTGTAGTAAAAGAGGCATAAGATTCTTCGTAAGTATCATGATGGGGTGCATGAAATCTATATCGATATTGATAGTTAAATCCAGGATATGGATGTCTTAAGAGAAAGCAAATGTTTACTTTAGTTTAAAAAAATTAAATCTGTGTACCTTGGTCTATATCTTGTGACAGTTATGGCGTTTCCAGTTAAGATAATTTTATGAAAAAGTCTGCCGATAGATAAAATATAAGTTTGTTCACCGTCTGAAGCTCGATGTCTAAGCAAAGAAAAATTATCCTCTCTGGCATCTGGTAGTAAAACAAGTTGAAAACCTTGCGCAAGCCTTTGCGATATCAACTCATTAAAGACTTCCATGGTCGTAAGTGGTTTTTTATAAATCACTCTTTGCTGAGCAAAATCCGCATTAACATCATCCGGCAGTAAATTATACAGAGAGACCACATAGTCGATTTGCAGTGCTCTTCTATCAGGGAAGTAATCGGTGGTGATTGGTAGGCAAGCCGGGATTGTCAACGACTTCCAATCCACCCCTACACAAACAGCGAAAGAAGAATTAACACACGAAACACACACAATGACTTGGAAGCACACGAAAACAGAACAGCAAAAGCATGGTACGGGTATAACTCTAAGAACTGTGATAGTTTTACATTAGATGCGTAATGATCAATTTTAATCGGTGCGATTGCGAAGTAGCAACTTTAAGCTTAAATGACAACGGATATTTTTTTATTAGGTGACGAATATAAAACACACCAAAGTTAATCGACAGAAATGTGAATGGTATTTGTTACACAAAAAAAAATATGTGAAGTGTCACTTTTAATTTTTTGAAATATTTTCATTTTTAATAGTAATTTTGTAAATGATACGTACATTATAGCGAATAAAATGAAGAATATAGTATAGTAGTTACATTATACATAATTATATACAGTGTGTAATCGAATAAGTTTCAATTACTGTAACCACTAGTAATACACGAGAAGCGAAGTTTTGGCGTATAGTGGCAACGGTCAATAATAATTCTGGAAAATCTACGTTTACTTATTAAAATAAACCTTTGAGAGGCACTGGATGAGATTTAAGTGCCCAGCTGAGGACTTTATATTATATATATATATAGGAATTATAATTAAGTGGATTTTTTCCACAAAAATGATAGGTACTACTCTTTTTGTTATGGCTGGCTGTTTAATATGAATTAGTATTGTTGGGAAATGTCAAATGCTGACGCTAGAAATTATTAAACAGTGAATAATGCATATTAATTCACGGTATGGCACTGACGGATACGTTGAATAAATACTGACAGCTGTTTCTAATAAATTAAATAAATAAATAAAATAATAGCCTATTAATTATTGAAGTAAAAAAATACTCAGCTATGGATTGCAGGTAAAATGAAGCGTTTTACACTTTTGGAAGAAATGGATGTTTAAACGATTCCTTGTAAATGTAATCGTCGCGTCCTGTGTACAAGTGCAATGTATCAGAATCAGAGAAACAAAATGATGTATTTTTAAATGACATAAAACACCTGACCCTAACCCATCACTACTAAGCTTTTCAGTTAAACTTGACCCACTGCCATACCTGAGCTAAACATTAATATTGTGACAATTGATGAAGAACTTACAACATTCATAAGTGAAACTTATTCGATTACACCCTGTACATTATTATCAATATGTTCGTTTAAAATTTAACCATCTTACTTCATTTTTTAATTATGCTTCATGTTATTAAAATCAATTTCTTCTTCACTTTTGTAATGCCTCACGATTCTACTAAATATTAGCCACTGTTTTAAAAAAAATGCCAAATACTCAATCATGGTTAAAATTGGCTGTTAATATTTACAACAATTTATTAAATTACACTATGCAGCAGAGGGGGACGCAATTTGTTGTATCAGATTTAAACAAAGAAGCAGTGACAAACTATTGTTTGAATTCAATTTTGATTCAAGTTCAAAGCAAAATGCGTTTTGAAAACTTATCTCATTGAGTGGATTTTAACTGTTTATAGCCCAGGTGAAAATTATTTTTTCATTTCCCTATAAAAATAACTTGTTCCAATTTTATTAACATTATATTAATAAAATTTGATAGAATTTCAACCTTTAACTGACCTAATTTTATGAAAATTGAAAGGTGCATGGCACCACAATTGTATTTACTATTAATCTTTATATAATAATAATAATTTGTATTTATAAGATGATGTACAGCCCCAAGAACATTAAACAAATTAACAAGAGAATTGGGGAATTTTAAAATAATAACGAATTGATATTTTTAGATACAAATGTATCACACCATGCTTAAGAAAATTAGTAATTCATATGATACTACTGAAACAATAATAAATGGTATTATTATATACTACAAACGTAATTAGATACATATACATTTTACCGCCAGTATAAAATATAATAAGAGAAGTAAACGTAGTTCAAACTACTACTATAAAGAAATAATGTTCACCTATGATCACTTCATTCACTGTAGGATGGGTGGATGTCCAACGGAGACCATGGAACAAAACATACATCAACATACACATTATGAGCCCTCTCGGAAAGATTTTGTTATTCATGGGTCGAGTTCGTTACGTGACCAAAATTGTTGACTGATTAAAAAAAAATATATGATTTTGCCCAAATGACTGACTGGATTGTCTGAACGTACATTAAATATGAAAAATAAAATATATTATTTATGAGAAAATCAATTAGTAGTAAAAAAAAAATAAATATAAAAGAAGCTAGTTTAGTTGATGTATGAAACACCAAACAGAATCGTCTTGTTTTATTTCTTCTTGTAAATATAATTGACTATGATTATTTTGAAATTAATTAATATTTTAGCTTTTGTCAGATTATATTAACAAACAAAATAAGACATGACAAAATGACAAAACAATTATCAAGCTTGTTATTTACACAATATGTAAATAACACTGAGTACAGCGTGAAAAGATTACCAGTTGTAAGTACAGGTGTCCACTCTTGTTCACCTGTCGCCCCCCATAGTAACGTAAGGCTTTTTGAAGGGTTTTTAGGGGGGAGCGGAATTCTACGTCTTTGACCTGACATGTGTGGCACAACTTTATCCTTTTTACAATCTAAAAATTACCGCAATCAAATCAGATGATTAAAATATTAAATATTTTTGTATATTAAAAAAAAATTGAGAATATTTGGACATGGCCAAATATTTTACTGCTTTTAATTCGTTACAAGAGGGAAGTAATAACAATCACTCATGTAGAGTAAGATCAACATTCTGAAAGACATACTAGTGAACTAATTACATTAAAAAAAAAGGAGTAATTTAACAAAACTTACATTCTTGCAAAGCTGCAGTACATATAGACTTTGATGCTGATTCAGAAACAAAATCAGAACTTTTAGTATATTGATTAGTGCTACGTAAATCCGAAGCCTCTGTTGAGTATTGTGATTTTGCAGGAACTGCTTGATAATGATGCTGCTGAATTAAGACACCAGTTGGACCTAAAAAACACTTATTTTTATACTTGTCAACAACTGTGAACTTTTATGTTCTACATTAATTAAATCATGATGCACGAAGTTTCAATAATTATACAATTATTAACCTTTTGGGAAAATATGCGTCCATCGTCTTCTATTAGATGTAAGCTTTATGGTTACGTGGGAAGGATCGAATGGATTAATTAGAGCTCTCGATTCGAGAGGTGGAGAACCTTCTGAGCCGATAACCATGCGCAAAGGTGGTGACATATCTTTCTCTACAGTAACTGGAAATACTTTCTCTACAAAAAAATTAATCAAAAGCTTTTTAAAAAAGCAAGATTTATACCTTCGTTATGCGGAGATATAACTGGACTAACGACGGCAGGTGGAATAGTAATTGGTTGAGATCTTTGAATATTATCTCCCACATAAGTGTGTTGTATATCCGGATCGGACAACTTCCTTCTGTGGCCACTTAGTTCCTGGGAATCCAGCAATCCTCCGGAACTCCTTTTATACTTAACTGTAGTCTTATGTACGTTGCTGGTCTCGTGAATTGGATGTATAGGGGGAATTTGAAATACTTGAGCATCATAAGCATCGTAATCGAAGAAGGAGTTGTGTATATAATCTTCCTCCACGACCAAGTTAGACTTTGGCATTTGAAAGGATTTCTCACCGTCGTCTTCGAGAAGACAGGGCGGCAATTTAATTCTAGGAATGAAAGTGGAGTAGGCGACTTTTTTATTTGTGGAATAAAACGACAAATTTATCCAGTGCGGCATCGAATAATCATCGGGGACATTTAAATGTGTGTCCTTGTTATGAAACTGAAATTGATTAGATTACAATCGAATGCAATTCTTCAATTCTTTTTGATTTACTTTAAGTAATGGCACAGCATGCAACGGTTGCTCTCCAACACAAACCAAATCACTTCCGACACCATTATCAATTATTCTTTGCTTGGTAATGTTGGTTAGTTCACGATCGACTTCAAAAACCCCAACTCCCGGTGTAACAACGACACTTAATTGGCCGGTTCTATCGAAGCTTCTATCCAAGTAATGTTTCTCAAATACTGCAAAATATAACTGAAGGAAAAATTTCACAACAAAAAGCATTTCTTACCATTTAATGACATGTTTAGCACTTCTAGAAAGTTTCCCTGAGCCGCAGTACTATTACTGGCCGAAGGAATAGTTAAGCCGGGCCTCGCATGGTATTCCAACACTATCTTTAGGTATTCAGAAAATAATCTGCGTAACTGAACCAAAATTCCACTCCAGTCATCATACCGTTCGTTTTGCACGGCAATCCTTAAAAGAAAGAATCTTTAAAAGAAACGTACGGTTTTCAAGTTACCTATAAAAATCTTCGTAATATCTTCCCTTGTAATCCCTTTGTAAGCACTCTCTCATATGTAAGGGGAACTCTTCTAAACTCGTTGCATGATAAAATGTTCTAGAAAACAAGACTATTGTAACCTCATGATTGCTGCCGTTCTTTTTCCACTTTGTGAATAGATCCGATAAGAAACCATTAACAGCCTTTTCGAAGTACAAATCTCCATAGATATCAAAGTCCCACATTTCAGAAGACATTTGTAAGAACAGGTAAACCATTGACGTGGAAGACCTGAAGACCACCTTTGTGTCATCCGTAATAACACCGCAAGCGACACGGTCCCCCTGAGACCACATTTCATACACTTGACATCGCACAGCACCCCCACAAAATTCTAACTTTTTATTCATGTAGACACAAGTACTTATCTACAACGAAAACATTTTATTTGAAAACAAACAGAAAAGTTAAAAAATTATAACAATAGTCACTTACAAGGTTATTCTTCAAACGCCACATCTCTGATCTCCCCATGTATTGGTCTTTAAAAGTTAATTCTATTGAATCTAAAGCTACGACTGCGGGATCTACAATTCTCATGCACACATCTTTGTATGTTCGTAGACCAAATGCTGTCGCAATACTCTGTTCGACGCTTATAGCATCTGGAAAATATTTGTATTATGCTTCGTTGAAATATTTAAAAACGTTATTGGCTTCCTTTATCCTTCGAATAAAATTCTGCCAAAGAAGGCAATCCACACAAAGATAAATTACAAATAATAAAAAAAAACACAAGTCAAAGGTATGCATTCTCCCTAATATAGAATAATTGGAATTGGAGGACCAGCCAGTCATTATAATCGTATAAACTTTTAATTAATATTTGGTCCATCCTAATTAGTGTCTTGAAGATGAGGAACGCCTAAATTAGTTGAGATGAAAGTTTAAATCCCTGTTCATCAGAACAGATTAATTATAAAACAAATGATTATTGTGGCTTGACGACTAAGACAACAAAACCATAAAAAAATTTCAAAAAACATACACTGTGGACCTCGCAATTTACAATAAAATTACATACAATAAACATTAATTGTTTACCTTTTGTGGTCAAATCATCTTTAAAAGCTTTAATTTGTAATAACAATCGGGGGTTTTCTTCATCTGCAGGATGGTATATTTCTACTATATCACCTTCTTTCGCTTCTTGATAGTCTTTTGGATTAATCAAAAGATCCTCCTCTAAAACAAACAGTTTTCAGACGTATGGCATGAAACTTTAATTCTTTTCTTGTGTCAAATTGTAGCTTGACTTTGAAAAACAAAAGGCTATCGATTATGTTGTGTTCTGAGGTTGGTACCTTTACCTAAATGTTAGAAAATTTCAAAAATTTCTGCCCTAAATTTAGTGAAAACAGCAGGGTTCCAACAGAAATCCAAAACTTTTGACACTAACAGGTATTATAGAAAAAAAAAGCAGAATAGCGTTGACTGCCTCGTAGATTTGATGTTTCTTTGAAAAACAAAAAGACTATCGATTACGTTATTCACGTATGGCATGGAACTTTTGTTCTCTTCTTGTGTCAAATTTAGCTTCACTTTGAAAAACAAAAGGCTATCGACTACGTTGTGCTCTGAGGTTGGTACCTTTATCAGAATGTTAGCAAATTTCAAAAATTTCTGCCCTAAACAGCAGGGTTTCACCAAAAACCCAAGAATTTTGATACTGACAGGTATTATAGAAAAGAAAAAAACAGAATAACGTTGACTGCCTCGTGGATTTGATGTTTCTTTGAAAAACAAAAGACTATTGATTACGTTATTCACGTATGACATAAAACTTTTGTTCTCTTCTTGTGTCAAATTCTAGTTTCAGTTTGAAAAACAAAAGGCTATCGATTATGTTGTGTTCTGAGGTTGGTACCTTTACCTAAATGTTAGAAAATTTCAAAAATTTCTGCCCTAAATTTAGTGAAAACAGCAGGGTTCCAACAGAAATCCAAAACTTTTGACACTAACAGGTATTATAGAAAAAAAAAGCAGAATAGCGTTGACTGCCTCGTAGATTTGATGTTTCTTTGAAAAACAAAAAGACTATCGATTACGTTATTCACGTATGGCATGAAACTTTTGTTCTCTTCTTCTGCCAAATTTAGCTTCACTTTGAAAAACAAACGACTATGCTGTGCTCTGAGGTTGGTACCTTTACCAGAATGTTAGCAAATTTCAAAAATTTCTGCCCTAAACAGCAGGGTTTCAACAAAAACCCAAGAATTTTGACACTGACAGGTATTATAGAAAAGAAAAAAACAGAATAACGTTGACTACCTCGTGGATTTGATGTTTCTTTTAAAAACAAAAGACTATCGATTACGTTAGACACGTATGGCATGAAACTTTTGATCTCTTCTTGTGTCAAATTCTAGTTTCAGTTTGAAAAACAAAAGGCTATCGACAAGAAATGTATAGCTTTTGTCCTTTTTTTGTTTTAAATTTTAGGTTCAAACAATTGAATTTAATGTTTTCTTTTTCCTTGCTTCGATTTTTAAAATCGCATGCTGGTGCAAAAAAAAGTTTACGTGCTTATCGACATAGTATGGATTGATTCTGAAATGTTTCTTGAATCAATATTTTTAAATTTAATGTTTCTCGATAGTTTAAAGTTTTAGTAATGAAAAGTTTACATCGCGACACCCTGCGACCGCTTTCTGACCTAGTTTTGCATTATGATTGACAAATTGCAGCCAGTTTGCTACTTAATAAGTCATCCCATGCCCCAAATAGGGCCGAATCAGCTTCACAGAGGATGCTCGAGGAATCCACTGCAATTAAAGTTGATTTGCAACAATTTTTTTTTAATTTTAGCTTTAGTTTGAAAAAAACAAAATGCTATCGATTGCGTTGTGTTTGGGATGCCTTATGTTTCTAACTTTCATTTCTTTTTATTTTCAATTTTCGATTAAAACAATTGAATGTAGTATTTTGTTTTTCCTCGCTTTTGCCTCTTTATCGACATGAGTTGATTTTTGATAAGTTTTTTTAATTAATACTTTTTACGTTTCTCAACATTTTGAAATTTAAGTTTTAGTTTGAAAAACAAAGGACTATCGATTTTGTTAAGCGTGACATGAAATGTTTGATTTTTGTTTTTGTTTTAAATTTTGTGTAAAAAAATGTCTCAGAAAATGATTGTGTCGACTTTTGATTGGTTTTTTTTTTAAATTTATTTCTTTTTATAAATTTGAAATTTTTGTTTTAGTTTGAAAAATTAAATTCTATCGATTGTGCCAAGTGTGCCTTGAAATGTGCGATTTTTGTTTTCGTTTTGTTTTAAATTTTGAAAAACGTAAATCTGTGTAAAAAAAGTCTCAGAAAGTGGTTATCGACTCTTGTTTCTTTATTTTTTTTAAATTTAGTTCCTTCTTAATTTTTGTCGACTCTACTTAGAGTTGAGTATATTTCGAGAAAAACAAGAAACGATCAATCCTCTGACATTTACGTCGCTCCTCTTTTGTTAATTTTTGCATGAAAATTGTTTTTATTTTAAATTGACATTTAAATTTGCATTCCTTGAGATCATTCTTGAAATGTCTGCCTTTGCTTAGTGCGATTGTTTTCTCTTTTACAATTCTTTCGTCATATTTTGTTTCTTTTTTAGTAAGTTATAATACAAAAATCATTTATCGTTCAAACTATGTTTTGTTTATCCAAGAATTTGTTTTTCAATTCCTTAAATTGTATTTCTTTATCCTTTTAGATAACGATCGTCTTTTGTTATTCAAGGCACAATTATCAAATCATCACATTTCACAAATGAAACTCTTGCCTTTACGAAATTCGATCGTCTTTTCTTTTATAATTTTGATTCTTCTGTGAGTCTCTCTTTTTTAATCGTCGATTCGTATTCAAGAGTCAATCACCAGAGTGGGTCTTTAAACAATCCATCTTTCAGTTTCTTGAACTTGTATTTTTTTACAGAATGATCGTCACTTATTTATTCAAGGCCCAATTAAAATTATCACATTTTACAAATAAAATTTGAAACTTTCCCTTTTACATACGTAATTCGACTGTCTTTTCTTTCATAATTTTATTCCTTTGTTATTATTTGTTTCTGTTCAGAATAGTTTAGTTGTTCTTAAAAATAATATTTATCGAGCGTGCACGAATTCATACGAAATGACCCGATTGGGTGCGATCTTGACATTGTAAAATAACTCGCGCCGGTCCAAATGTTCGCGCATGACCAATTAACAGAGAGAAGTTGCATTTTTGTCTTCAACGGAGACAGCATACATGCGCTCCAACACAAATTGTATTCTTTATGTTCATTTTGTAAATCAATAAATAAATACTTGTGAATATTAAAGAACACTTGTTATTCAATAAAAATAAGTGAAGGGTTCCAAACTACAGTCCACTCATACACATGTAAAAAAGCACGCCCTTCGCATGCACAAGCAACAGTTTCCTTCCTTTCTTTTTTAAATAAATTGATTGTCATTTGTTATACAAGAGTCAATCTTTTTTTTAACAATTTAATCCAAAATTTAAATTATAACTATAAAAATATGCCTTCCTAAATGTGCCAGTTTTGTTAGGATTATGTTATAAACAGAAAAGAATTTAGGATTTTGTCGCAACATAAACTGTAGTTTGGAATTTATTGGTTTCAATTTTTTTTTTCTTATATTAAAAGTTAAGAAAATGAAGCAACTAACTTCAATCATATTAAATAGATCTATTGTCTCTTAATAACCCTAGAACATAATGTTGAACTCCTTATCCTGTTTACGTACAATTGTAAACTGACTTATCAGTAACTAGTTAACAATTAAATATGTACAAATAACTTCCTTAATATAGAAATAAAATCGTTAGTCAGTTTTTACTCATATTCTTAAATTTGTTTCTGAGTCAATATACCTGCAAATCAATTTATTTTTATTTAATGAGAAGTATTATTAATTCATCTTTTTATCTTTTAAGTCAAAGTTTGGTTAAATTCTTAATTAAAGTAGATTCTTGTCCGTTGAAATTTCGTAATAAATTACACTTCTGGACAAAATTAAGGGCCCGCCAGTAAAAATTAAAAAAAATTAAAACAAGATAACGAAATTTAATGAATCGAATAAATATATAAATCCTTACAGTTTAATGGATTTAAGGGCTATTAAATTTAACAAACTTTAAAATACTTTAAATCTTTAAAATGCCATTGGTCTTCTCATGAACTTATATCCTAATTTGTAACAAGTTAACAAAACTAATGTTATTAATAGCGTATATGCCCCCCTCTTGCAGCAATACACGCTGCTAATTTTCTTGGCATGCTTGAAATTAAGTTTCGTATACTTTCTTGAGGTATCTGTTCCCATTCTTAAACAAGCATGTTAGAGAACTCATCAGGTGTTACTGGTGGTCTCACTGCGTTTCTAATTTTGTTGCCCAATTGATCCCAGAGATGCTCAATAGGATTGAGGTCAGGGCTTTTGGCAGGCCACTCCAAACTTTGGATATTTGCATCTCCCAACGTAGCTGTGACAATGTTAGCTGTATGAGGTCTGACACTATCTTGCATAAAAATGAATCCATTGCCGAAATTTTCGGCAAATAATTGAACTTATGGTACAATAATTCCGTCTCTATATCTTCGTGCTGTTAGCAACCAATTTCGTATCAAAACTAATTCTGTTTGACCCTTAAATTGTATGCCACCACAAACCATTACAAACCCTCTACCAAATTTGTCAAATTCCCGAATGGTACATGGTGCAAATCGCTCGCCTGGTCTTCGTATGACAAGAGCCCGGCGATCGTTCCTGCTTAGAAAGAATCTGGACTCGTCCGAACACAAAACGCAGTTACACTACCCTTCGCCCAATCTTGATGATTTTCTTTTGTGTGTGGCTGTGAGAGTTGGATCGGTTGCTGGTTTTCTAGCAGCAAAATGACTTCTTTTAGTCTTCTTCTTACTGTTTTGGTAGAAATTTCTTTTCCAGTGGCTAATCGAAGATCATTTTTTAATTCATGAGATGTTACAAACCACTTTCTTAAACTCTGAAGTTCGATAAAGCGATCTTCTCTGCGTGTTGTTTTTCTTCTAACACCTTGTCCGCGTCTTCTTTTTAAGCTACTAGTGTTTCTGAACCGTGCTGCGGCCCTCTGTACCACAGATTTGTTGGTATTTAGAATTCCAGCAACTTTTCTCTATGAATATCCTTCACGAAGAAGAATAATCATTTTGGATACTTCTTCTGGTCTACAATGGCGTCTAGACATATTTAATTAACTTATTGCAAACATATTCACTAATTTTCGAAACAAAAAGCACGCTTGATTAAATGACTTAAAAAGGTGTCAACAATTAGGCCTTTTTGTTGACTTTTGGTTTCCTAGCAGAGAATCCCTTGCTATTGTTAGTTTCATGGCACACTATTTGAATTGTGTTTAATAAACGTCAATTTATAACATGTGAAAAGTCTATTAAAAATAACTTGTAAATTGGAAAAGTTATTTCAAGTTTATTTGGTGGTCCTTCAATTTTGTCCAGAAGTGTATTAGCATTTATTCGTTATAACTTCGTTATATTTATTAAAACTAATGTAATATCTTTTCATGGCTCATTGAATCTTTAAAGAATGTTTAACTGTATCATCCATAGCCTACTTGAATGCTGCAATAACCATCAAAATTTTAATTAAAACATGAAAGCTCTATATCTCACGAATCTTTTGAATAAAATTTCAAGTGTTTTATATTTTTGAAAACAGAATTTTATGCTCTTTTCAAAAACGTAAAAATATATAGGGTGTTCCACGTAAAAAATCAAAGTTCTTGCTTATATCTCAAATATTGAGCACTCTAGAAAAAAATAATTTGGAGCAATGAATTCTGCACGAAAAAGTGCCTTAAAGTAGTCGTTACAGAAATCAACAATTTTCATAAAGAAAAAAATTACGGAGGTTTATAGAAATCGCAGAATTTTGAAGAACACCCTGTAGCTCCTAAGCGGTACAAGATATCAAAATGCGGTCTTCACCATTAATTTTGTCTTAAAAATCGAGCTCCAGGAGCCGAGGTCAGTTTTTGTCTAACTCTTCTAAAAACAGGTGCTTTCTATTAAAAGTGTGGAAATTTGGCCCACCTGTACATATATCGATTAATGCAATGGAATTTCAGAGAAATAAAATCACGATATTCTTTTTCAATTATGATTTCCGGTTCGAAGAGTGAGTTTATAATTTTTTATTACTTCATAGGAGTATTATTCAATTAGGTACTAACTAATATGAACTATCGTCGCTAATAGAAATTTTTAAATTTTAGAACTTACCACTAAATGTCTTCTGGTGAACTATAAGCCTGAAGGAACGCATTGTAGTTATTTCTGATAAGAAATTTTAAACACTAAGAAATTTCCGAAGAACCATTTTACGCTGCAAATGCAAGGTTATGTCTCCTCACGCCAAACGTCAAAACAAGTAGCAGTTGCAGGCAGATAGTATGCATTACAGCTCACTGAATTACCGACTGGGATAAAGGTAGCTGTTTTAACACGAATTGGCGTAACAGCAAATACCGGGGATGTTCAAAAAATAAACTGATAAGCATTAGATTTTTGAGCTAAATAAAAAAACTCCAGAAACTTGTTTACTTATATTAACTGAAACAAGGTAGCACATACGGAATGCCTTTTCTAGCCAATTTTGAGAAAGAATATTTTTACTCTCACGTTACATTAACTCTCAATAATACATACATATTTGGAAAATAGTTTCTTGTGTACCTGTACCTGGATGTTCTTTTTTAACTGTACAGTTACACTACAGTGTACACTAAAATACATATTCAAATTTTTAAGTCAACAATAATTTGACTGAGAAAAATATATGACAATTTACAATGAAAAATATATTTCAGTTTTTAAACAAAATAATAAATAAAATTTAATTATTGCAATGTATAAAGAAAATTATCTAAAATGATGTAACATAGAAGTATCATACTCTAGCCCATCCAATTTATTTACTTGCTTCAGTAAGTCCGGTTTTATTACTAATTCCCGTTTAATAGCTTGCGTCAGTAGATCACATTGATAAAACGCAGGAAACGGCATATCCTCCAACGAAAATATATGGACATTGCCTTCAATATCAGCAACCAGCAAGCATCTTCCTTTGCTAGTAAATTTTACGATGGTACTTCGACACTTTGACGGAGACTTTGTAATCGATTGAGGTGCATAAGTTTTCCGCTGTAAATCCCAAATAAAAATATCTGTTGCGGATACGTTTGCTATGATTGTGGAGTATCGAGGGCTCCAGTCAGCACTTTGAACAGTTTGCATGGTTTTTGATAATTCAAGCAGGGGTTCTTGAATGCCTTCCGCCCAAATTCTAACAGCCCAGTCATCTCCGCAAGTTAAGAACAATTTAGTGCAGAATGGTGAGAACTTGATTTGATACATGGGACCTTCGTGAGCCAGAAACAGATCCAAATGTTGGTGGTAATAATTTTTTGAACATTTATGTACCACACCTTCACTTGTGCCCACATAATAAATCATAGAATCGATGGGATGTGGTGTCATTACCAAAGCACCTTGATGTCTTGCTATTGGAATGCCAGGAGCTATGCATTTGCCTTGAATTTGTAGCCCTTTAAGCTTCCCTTCTGCTCTTGATACCCGCATCATGTGTGAATAGGTCAGAAATGCACTCCCATCAAAACTAAACTTGCTGATTCTCCCATCTTGCGACGTACACATTAAAAATTCTACGCCTTTATAATAATCATCATCCGTGTACCAATGTAGTTGCCAAATTGGTTCAAACAATGGGCAGTCTTCTCTATTACTGGAACCAACCAACCTGATTGATTTCGCTGAAACATCAATTACTCTAACAAATCCATTGTAAAATCCTACGGCCAAAAGGTTCGGATGTTGTTTCGAGAAATCTAGAGACGTTACTGGCTCAGCAAAATTGTACGTTCGTTCAGGTTGAACGGGATTTTTTATGTTCCATAACATGACCATACCCGTAGTTTTGTCGGTGTAGTAAAATTTGCCATATCCAACAGCCAATACATCTTCATTACTCGTACTCCAGGAAGCAGCAGTAACGCAACGTCCTGTAACGATTTCATTTAGTAATTTACGTTCAAACTAAAAAGTTGTTTACCTTGGGTTTTATCATTAGCAAAAGTCCATAGTAACTGCAGCCTATATTCGTACTGTATATCATCTCTTAATGGATCAGGTTCAATTAATCCTCTAAACCTTTTCTGTTGGTAGTTAAAATTGTTATTAGCAAGCAATCTCTCCATTACACAGAGCGCATCCAAAAAGCTATCGGTTTTAATAATTTCTAACATTTGCTTTTCTTCACTTGGCATCTGGTAACTGTCGATGGACGTGTGTGATGTTTTGCCTTCAACGAGTTGGTCAAGTTGAGTTTCTTCACTTTGCTTTTTGTAGGTGTCATACATATCCCACCCAGAAGCGTAGGCGTAATCATTACTTATCCTTGCTTTTTCTGCTTCAGTTTCTCTACTTTTCAGTAATATTGCAGTTGTTTGTATTTCTGCATCGACCACTTTCCTGTTTCTTCCTTTGCCAATTGTTAAGTATTCATATTCCTTGTTCTCCAATTCAGTAGCTATTCCTGTAATTCACTTTATGAGATACAAAAAGAAATTAATTACGATGATTATGAAAAAATAAATTTATGATGATCTATAATCACAATAAAGGTACATACAGAAAATCTGTAGATAATTTAAAAAATACCTTCTTCAGTATCTTTCTCAGCGGTTGCACTTGAAATATCAAGAATAAAAAACGTCTCGGTTTCTCTAAGAATGAGACTAATTTTCGATGGCATTTTTTCCTCGTCCTGCCTTTCTTCTACCAGCACACTCGAAATCGATTCTGATTCCTCTCGCTCAGGTTCGATTGAAAAAAGCTCAGTAAACGTATCGCTTATGTATAACTGCTGAAAACCACTGCCGACACTTCCACCGATACTGTATAAGTGCAACTCAGTATTAAGCTTCGAAATGGAAGTAGTCGACTGAAGGATGGTCGCACTAGTAAGAGAGTCAGCTGTACCTTCTTTGCTTATGTTTAGAATGCTTAACTGCCTCTCTCGCCCATCTTTAAATGCTAAGGGATTCAATAGTTTCGGCGTGACGTTTTTACCATCGTAAAACACCGGGTACCTTTCGGAAAGCTTCTTCAAATTTCTCGCCAGTGATTTTCTTCTCAGCCTAAAATCTGCTCGTTTAGCAGTTGAACTCATGTTGAGAGATTGTTAGTCTTTACAATTTTGATATAAACATATTTATATTGTTTTATACTTACAGAGTCACTTGATTTTATACATTTTTTTTTCAATCTAGGTTCTCTTCATAATGATTACATACATTCATTCATCATGATGACATTCATTATGATGATGACTTCTTAAAAGTTTTATCAATACACAGGCTTTGTATTGTTTATTTTCCCCCAGAGAATACAAAAAGTAACGATTAAAGAAGATTCTTGTATAATAATTTAAATTAACGGACACTTAAAATTCGCACTATCGCTCTACGTTTCACTATCGATTGATAACTTCGTCAGGAGTGAAAGTAAATAAACAAAGTTGTCAAGGGAAACAAGGTTGTCAAGTAAATAAAGTTGTCAGGGGAAAGTAAAACGGTATATATATTTTTTATTTTTATATTTTTTTTTAGAATTCCTTTAATAGCTTATTAAAGAGACGACTTAGTCATAATTTGTATTTTAAACCCAAACTTTTAACTTATTTAATTAAAAAGTTTGTAGTTTACTTTGTTCATATCACGGTGTTTGTGTAGCTTATGAAAAAATAAATTGCAGCTTTCTTAAGAAAGTAGGTACAATGTGACAAGCATTGTTGTATTAAATTAAATTTATCAGATCGTAATTTAAGAATTGAAACTGTACGTCTACGGTTAGCAATATGCGAAATAAAAAAAATTACAGTACAGCACAATGCATAACAAACGTGTTGTCATACCTGTGCATTCATTATGACCTTAGAATTTTAGTAAGTTCACTTCTTGTTCTTGTCACTGATATTTGTAATTACAATAAATGTTCAAAATGTTGTCCTACATAATTGGGCACGTCGTATTCACTTATTTGTTACTATTGGAAAATTATTTTGAAGTTATGTACACAGATATTTACACGAATTAAACTAACACAAAACAAACTACACACTGCGTAAATTTGATAAATAATACTAAGCCTATTAATATTTTAAAAAATTTATTTTAACCTCAGTCTTTTATAAAATACAAACGCACTCGCTCGAACTGAATTTTCTCAAAAATTATTATTCAGCACTTCGTCTTTCATTCTAACCCCCTCCCTAATGTAAGCATCTGTGAATTTATGACAGCACGATAATAATAATAAAAACAAACAATAAAGTACGAGGAACGAAACTGAGCCAGCTGAATTTTATTTTATGACAGTGCAATTGTTACCAATATATCGCCAAGTCGAGTGTAGGTAAACGTTTCTGAAAATTCCGAATTATTTTAAACCAGAATCAAATTTTCATCACAAAAGCTAATTGAGCCACTCGTTTCTTGGATTTAATTAATATTTATCAACATTTTTGGTAAACATTTATTTTCGTCTTATTAACGAACATAAACATAACATTTTTCAGTTTACAGTGTTAAGGTCCACGTACTGTCATGAAAATGAAACAAATAAAACTGAAGTGCGTAATTGTGCTACGAATTCAATTTGCTTTTAAATTTTACTTTGAATAAATAAGCATAAATAAAATAATAATAAGTAATTGCAATTGTCGTTGTAGGAAACCTACCGGCAGCGCGCATGAAGACGTTTTTATTTAAAATCCTGGCGAATTCTTTTTGCGAAAGACAAACATGACCTAGCCCGATAGACACATCTCGACGCTTATTCGTTTATGGCCACAAAAAAATACCAATTCTGCACAGCTGAGACATTTAAATCTATTTAAATCGCCAAGCAGCGTTACAAAAGCAATTTCTTAGAAAACGAAAACTTTATTTACTTTTTCCCTATTGTTGTATGACAAATTTTGCTTCTTTTTTTGATTACTATCTGTATTTTCAATTAGAGACATAGGTTTTGAGACACCAGTATAACACATTCAAACACATTTAAAAAAAAAATACCTTAAGCTAGCAAATCTGTAAATAATTTAATTATATATTTCAAATTTAAAACCTAAACAACCTAACGTGATTTATGAAATTAAATGTTTAAATTATAATTCATGTTATATAGGAGAATCAAATCAAAATTAAAAAAAACGTTTAAATCAACATAAATATCATATACAAAAAAGTAATCAAAATCAGTCAATGCTCGTAAAACATTCATTAGAAAATAACCATAATTTTGATTTTGAAAATACTAATATTTGATATTGTGAGTCTAACATTTTCAAAAGACGTTTTTTAAAAATGTGTAAAATTAACTAGATTTTACCAGTATTTACTGCAAGAGTTAGGGAAATCCTGGTAAAACTCTAGTTAGGTTTTACCAGGACTTCCCTAACTCTTGCAGTAAATACTGGAGTTCTGTTAAGAGGGGCCTCGCATTGATAATTATATACTTGTTATATTTGATTTGATAGCTGTATTAATGCTGATATATATTTTTTAACATACTCTTCACAAAAACTTACAAAATAAAAAATGTTATAATAAATAAAAACAAATGTTATTCACTTTGAAAAAAACAAACAATCTGTTTGCGAAACGTCATACTATTTACTCGATAATAATCTGTTTCTTTTTCATATAAAAGAGTTACATTTTCAAACGAATTTTAATTAAGAAAACTGCATTGGCCGTCCTCCATTTACATTCGCTTCACCCAAAATCAAATCGATTTGATTTTGAACTGAACTGATTTTAAAATGATTTCTTAAAGGAATGATGTTTTAGAACTAAGATTAATATAATTCCAAAATACGTGTGATATAATATCTATGTTTAATGTTTTTGAGGTTGGCACCTTGACCAGAATGTTAGGAAACGTCAAAAATTTCTGTCGTACATTTAGTGACAAAAGCAGGGTTCCAATAGAAACCCTAGAATTGTGACACTGACAGGTATTATAGAAAAAAATACAGAATACTGATTTTAAAAACTAGCTTGACTTTAGGAAATTGAAAGAAAAAATAAAATTCAAGAAAGAAAGTCAAAAACCAAAACAGAAAGCAAACAAAGAATGAAAAGACACAGGTGAAAAACATGGAAACAATTTAAATGAAAGAAAAATTTAATGAAATACCCAGGCGCAATGAAAAACTAAAAATAAAGGAAAGATTAAAAAAAAACAAATGAACAACAAAAACCAAAAATGAAATGAAAAACAAAAAGCAAATATTAAATGACAAGAGAGACAAGTGAAAAACAGTGAGAATATAAAAATGAAGGAATCAAATGAAAGACCAAAAACAAATGAAAAACTGAATGCATAGTAAAAAAATTGAATCGCTGACATTATTAAAGCTTCAGCAGTTAATAATAAATTTAAAAAAATAATTTCTTGACGGAAATCCATTATAATGTAGATCAATTAATAAATGAAAAACGGAGTTTAATTTACACAGCAAATTGTTGAACTCAGACCTCCGTACAGACAGCTAATGTAGTTCTTAACGTAAATTTAATTTAATTTAATTGTTTAATTGTTTTAAGAAGAATTTGTGTTAGCCTTTATATAGAAACATTTCATTTATCAACTCCTAGATTTTTGATGTGTCTGCTGATGATGGCGAAAAGCCGAAACTAGTAGGGTTACACAATTTGCTGTGTAGATTAAACTTGAACTAAAATATTCCGTTTTTCATTAAAAAAAAATTTTTTTTAAAGAATGGTGACTAAAGAAAGAAGACAAAAGTAATAAAAATTGAAAAATAATCAAATTTAAAAAAATAAAATAAAGCAAACAAAAGATTATCGATTTTACAACATAATTTAACAGATTAATAAATTTAAAAAAAATTACTTTAATAAGATAGTGACAAAATAAAGAAAATAAAATAATAAACAAATTTAAAAAAAATAATAAAAACAAAAGACAATCTATTTTGACAATTTAACAGAATATTTATTCTATTAATTTGTGTTTTAAAATAGATCTTCTTAAAAAAACAAATAATGGTGACAAAACAAATAAAATAAAATAATTAACATTGAAAAATATTCAAATTAAAAAAAAATATTAAAAATAAAAGACAATCGATTTTACAACACAGTTTAATAGAATAGTAGATTTAAAAAAGATAATTTTAAAAGAATGGTGGCAAAACAAAGAAAACGAAATATGTAATACGTAATCATGATAATAATATATAATGGTGTAATGGTGACAAAAATGGTATAAATTGAAATACATACAATAAAAACAACAGAACTTAATAGATCAATAAATTTAAAAAAAAATTAAAGAATGATAACAAAACAAAGAAACAAAACAATAAAAATTCAAAAATAATTGAATTAAAAGAACATAATAAAATCAAAAGACAATCGATTTTGCAACACAATTTAACAGATTAGTAAATTTTAATAAAAAAACGATTATACGAAATGATAAAAAAAATTATTATTATTTGGATTTTGCGAAAAAGAATCAGAAAACCCCGATTTTTTTTAATAATCACCAAGTAATAAATCAATAATAAAAATAAAAATCACTAGATCTGGTGATAAACCACCACTTCTGGCAATACTGGCCGCAGTGCGCTTTTTGGACTACTTTTTGTTTCTGCAAAAATATTTTCAACAAGCTAATTTCTTTTTTTTTTTTTTAATATATTTGTAGACGATAGATAGACAATTGACTATTATTGCGTGCAACACTGGTTGCCTAATGTAAATTACCGAGAGTGTAATGCAGTTTTCATGATTTTAATAGTTGGTAGACCTGGATAATTTTAGTAATTTGACATATCTTTGGCGCCTTGGCGGTTTATAAATTTACTAAATTAATAACACTTTTATTTTATGTAATAATAAATTAAAAACTTGAAACTTCGGTCATATTTTCTTTATTGGCTTTAACGTTTTCGTATCTTTGTAGCTTCTGATGACGGACCTGGCCGGGCCCGAAAACGTTAAAGCCAATAAAGAAAATATGACCGAGGTTTCAAGTTTTTAATTTATTATTACACACACCGGTCAAGAACTTACATTTTGAAATATTTTATGTAAGTTACAAAAACAATATTTTGTGCGACTTTTGGACGACATTTGATAAAGCGCGTGCGCTGTAGTAAAATTATATCTGGCAACACTGTTCCGTTGTAGTTTAGAGCAACTCCGACGCCTAACGTGAAGAGAATTGCTTAAATTAGGCGCTAGTCGCCAGATAAAATTCGATATTTAGATCCAATTATTAGAAAGAAGTTAGCAACAAAGGGAGATCTGGGGGAGTTACTAGATATCCCAAGATTTTGTTGACAGTTCGTTGTCATTCATTCATGAAAAATAGTTTACTTCATTGTAATAGCAATTTGATTAAACAATAATTATGTTCTTTATTAATTAATTTAAGTTTGGATGTAATTTTCATGAATGTCCTATGCACGCCACTGCTTTTCGTTCTAACCTTCATGTGATAGAAGTAGTGTATGATCAGGACAATCAATTACAATCTCTCTGTATAACACAAATGGGAATCCTGGATCAAATTTAATTTAGGCGCTGATTTACTCTTTACTCGCCTCTGATTACAGTATGTAACCATTTATTTAATACTTTTATGTTTATATTTTAATGGTTTCTTGTGTCTATCATACTTATGTCCATAGGTACACATACATATTTAGTTATATAGTCTATGGTTAGCATAGCATCACAGAAACACGTCATGGGTAAATGTCACCTGATTTAATGTCGCATTTGAGTACAAGAAACAAAATCAATTGTTAATGTTAATAGAAGTAAGTAGGTAGTTTTAAATAATATTGTTAATCTTCAGCTAGTCAGTTATTATTGTATTGTTAAAACTGGTCTCATTATAAATGTAATGGTACATAACAGTTTGACAGTTTGTATCTCTTTACAATATTTATCTTTCCGTAAAAAACAATTTCAATAAATTTACTTCGTGTTTAGTAGTACAACATGCCTAGTACGACCGAAGGAGCAACAGTACAAGACACTGACACTGGTAATGCCAGTGGATCAGGAGCAACCGACGGAGAAGAGAAAAAGGAAGAGCGAACTTTCGAGTGTAATATTTGCTTGGACACTGCAAGAGATGCTGTTGTTAGCATGTGCGGCCACTTATTTTGGTATGTACTTGCTTTGAAATATCTGTGTAACACCATATGGCAATCGTAATAAACTTTTCTATCAATGACAATGCAAAATAAAACGCTTTGTAAAAAGTTATAAAAGCATGCAAGTTTCATTAACTGCAATTTATTAATAATGAGATAATTTTGTACAAATGAGTTGATAAATTCGATCCCGTTGGTATCAGACACGTCGACATGTTTTTTTTCTTTCAAAGTGAAACATTAGTTTTGGGGAATTTTAAAAATTACAAGCATTTCCTTTTTATGCTTGCATTTTGTAGCGGCTTAACATGTTTTTTTAAACATAACTTAAATTGTTAAGATATTTTTAGATAGTTATTCATGCTCAAGTTTACATATTGACAATGTATACAATTAAATTATATTGGTTTGATAAGACCTGTAAAATAATATAGCTACGTGCAGGATAAGCAAATGTAATCCAACTTGTTTGGGCCGAGTTATGATATTCCAAAAGTATTTCTTTGATTAATTTAGCAGTTAGTAAAGCAGCAGTTACGTAATACAAAACTTGTTTGGTCTGTGAGCTACGACATCCCAATAGTATTTCTTTGATTACTTAGTGGTTAGTAAAACAGCAGTTACATCATGCTGAGTGATTTTTAAAATTGTTTATCAACTCTTGCTTTGGAATTTGGATGACTTGTCTTAGCTTTATTGTGCAATGACTTGTTTTTCACCTAAGCTAAGACATGCCGTTCAGATTTCACGACAAGAGTTGATAAAAAATTTAAAAAATCACTTGCTATGACATTGGCTGTTTAGAGGTCACTCTGATTGGATTTCCATTTGCTCATTCTATATATTGGGTAGGTATGACCTTTTTGACCATGAATTAAACACAATCAATAATTAATTTATAAAATATTTCATGATGAATATTCATGACTAGATCTGTTTTTGCTATTTGCCATACATTTTTTGTTATACATCAGTCAAGAATATTGTTATAGTCTGCAACCTCCAGGTGTTTATGGAAAACTGTTCAAATTTTTCAACTATCCTACAAAAGTGCAAAATTCTAATTCAACAAGTCATATATATTAATCTTTGAACATATACCATGTATCATTGGTATGGATTTCTTCAATAGCTACTTAACTATTCATTCAAAGGACTGTGCACAGAGGTTATCGCTTATAGTGAGTTGCACATTAGTAAATTTTATATTCTTTTATATTTATGTTCATTTTATCAATGTAGTTGAGAATGGTATGTTTTCACTTTCTTACTACTGCTTGCCATAATATTTTTTACTGCTCTCTACTTCGCTATGGACCCAACTTCTGGAAATGTAAAATGTATTGGCCTAAAGCTTACGGTTTTCGAGATATCTGACCTTACAGTTACAACTTCTGTTAAGAACCATACTTCAAAAAAATAAACATTTTTGTATTTATTTATTAAATATAAATGAAATATTCACATTTTAATCGATGGCTTGGACAATACTGAATATATGCTAATGTTTTGTGACTGATTTTTGCAAACGCTTGTCTCGTTTTATTTTTTCAATATTAAGTCGTATTTGGTTGGGTTTTAAATTAAAAATATAAATAATACTAAAGATTAGTGACAACAAGAAGTGCATTGGTTCATTATCATCAATATGCAAGTCAATACATGTTTGTTTATCGTGTCATTTATTGTATGACCTTCTGAGTCCATTAAGTCCCAAGTCGTAGGATCCTTAAATTTTTTATTGTACTGATGTGTACCTTGTATTTAGACACAAATCAATAAAAAATATGAGTAGATATCTTCATAGGTTTAAAATTACATTTAGCAATTAGTTGATTGCACGTTCTCAGATTACTTATAAAAGCTATTATTTCGTTAACATTTAATAGATTTTGTTCTTTTTGTTTGTTTTCTTGAAATATGGGACTTGTTAGAAGTTTTAACTGTGAGTGTAGATAAGTTTCAAATGTTTCTGTGCAAACACACATGGAAAATGTTACTATTATAGAAATTATTCTACTAGATATTTATAATCTGTTATGTAAGCAAAAATAATTTCTTGACCACTAATTACGAATAAAATACTTCTCCACTACAGCTCTTTCGTCCAATTGAATAGATTATGAATGCTTTGATTTAGAGCTATAGTTATTTCATAAAAATATTTACTTTTAAGAGATCTATCAAAATGTGAAATAAACAATTAAAAGTGAAGGAGCTATTGAAGAAATACATACCAACGACGCACCTTATGTATTTACAATTTATTTTTCTCAACTACATTGAGAAAATTAACATAAACATAAAAGTAGCAAAAAGAAACTTGTTTTGAAAAACGTGAGAAATTAATTCCATACGTGTTATTAATTACATACCTATCAGTGAACTTTGAAGTTATTTTTCAAAGAAGACGACCTCGTTTTTTCCTTTTCTTGATGTTTATTGGCTTATGGTTCAACCATTTCAGTCAGTCTCACTTTTTATTAAAAAAAATGAGTTATTATTTATTTTATTTACATCTACAGTTGGCCATGTTTACATCAATGGTTAGAGACAAAACCGAATGGTCAAGTCTGTCCTGTTTGTAAAGCAGCGATTAACAAAGATAAAGTAGTACCATTGTATGGGAGAGGGAGCACAAATCAGCAAGATCCCAGAGAGAAGTTTCCACCAAGGCCACCAGGACAAAGAACTGAACCTGAACCAGGAAGCAGCTTCCCAGGTAGTATAAGAAGTCCTATTCTTGAATAGAACAGTAAAGGATTTCGTTTATTATAAAAGATAAATTTTTAATTGTTCATTAAATATTTTTTGTTTTAATTTTTTGCTTAGGATTTGGCTTGGGAGATAATGGATTCCATATGTCTTTTGGCATTGGAGCATTTCCGTTTGGGTTCTTCACGTCTACCTTTAACTTCGCAGATCTAAGACCTAGTGCCGCACCACGTGGCACCCCTCAACACGTGGAAGAGCAATTTCTCTCGAAACTGTTTCTTTGGTTGGCGATTCTATTTCTGGCTTGGTTACTGTGGGCTTAAAGTGCATATTGCAAATCAAAAAATAGTATATCAACATTTATGTACCGTGTTGAAAAAATCAGCACATTCCAAATCTTTAACATTCTTCTCATTTCTCATGTAAATAAATTATGGATATTTTAAAGTGTATATAGATGCTATAATTTGTGTTCATGTAAGAAATTTCGTTGGTGTATTTTTAATTAAGTTCCAATTTTGTAAATTTTAACAGTTAAGTGCACATAGAATGCAACCGATCCTATTTTACTAATATTATTCGTTTTTTTTTTGTGTGGTTAATTATTGTACATATGGGCAATCAACTATTAAAGGGTATCAATGTAATAAAATTGCTACATTTTTATGTAATTGCAAAAATTCGTTGTGTTTGTAAATAGAAGTAACGTGTCATACAAAATTGACACCAGGAAAATATAAAATCAAAGTCATATTTTAATAGCCAGTCTCAATATTTAAATAAAAAATAAAAGTAATCATTGTCAAACGCAGCAGTTTAAGACAATTTAGAAATATACTTTTAAGGAATAGTTTGAATCGTGACTTCCTGCGATCCACATTCTGACAAATGCGAATAACCTGGGACAGTTCGGTTTGGTTTGCAGTGGAAGTCTCGAGCTACGTTTCTGCTGACGAGGCTCCAAATAGGGCCGAAACAGCTGTACAGAGGATGTTTGAAGTATCCACTGCTATCAAAATCGATTTGCAATAAAATTTTTTTATACTTTTAAGGTTTTATTTAAAATGCTTCATTCATATAAAGATATTAAAGTTTTTTTTTAAATAGCTTTGGTTTACATCACATAATGTAAAAGTGCGACAAGTAAGTATACAGACTGAAGACTTTAGCCAATGGTGAAGAGCAACAAATTGCATGCGACTTGGAATATGTTTTTAAAAAAAAGTAATCAGTGGATTGTAATATTTTCAAAAGCAGTACCAAATAAATTAATTGTTGCTTTCCATTGTAATACGAATTTCAATTTTTCTTTCTAAATTCAGCGCATAATATTCACCTGTGGCTTTGATGTGACTGCATCAGCATCAATGCATGTATTGTGTTGTGCTACCCCACCTACATCGAAGCAAATATGCACACTGTACTCATTTCTTTTGAGCAATCACATACACGTGCTCCTTGTCACTCTTCATAAAGTGTTAAATGGTTGAAGTTAAGGTCTTCTCGTGTTGTGTGAGAAGTCAGTTTTGTAATAAAGATCAAAATAATGATCACATTACTGTTCCGTGACTGGAAAAATATAAAATTTGGTGTTTGGGTCAAAATCCAAGATTAGCAAAGTTGGTAATATTATGATAAGAGTAATCTAATATAATTAGTTTGGAGAGACTAAAGTTCGATCTCTTAATATAATGGGTATTGGGCTTTCAGCTAATACATATCAGCTTATTTAAAGTAACAAAATCTAAAAGTATCATTGATGCAGATTATTTAAAATTTTCTGAAAATAATAGCCTCGTGAAAAATAAAACATGTAAATATAAAACTTCCAGGTAATTTAGAGAAAAAAAAAGATATACTACAAAAATTATAATAAATTTGGTGAATAAAGACTTAAATTTACTGTCTACAGTTTGTTGTAGATCTACCTCAGGAAATTAGACTTCTGTTGGGAAATCTCAACATAAAAATTGTACTCCAAGAAAACTTTGTTGCCTCTGATAAATTAAAAGTGTTTTGTTTTATGTGTACATTCAAAATTTAAGTACATATGGTGTAGTTGTATTATGCTAAATATTGATTAGCATATTATTAATGAGAATAAAACAAAATATTAATTGTTGTTTAATTTCATCTTTGAGATGAGTATTATTTTAATCTCATCATACACTCCTGCGAGTGTTCCAAGTTTCAAAATGATTTTTTTTACTTGTGTTGCTGTAAAAACAGAATTTAATAGTGAAATAATAAAAATCCGTATTATGCTTTAGCACTTCAGTTATATAGGGTGACTGACAATTATTCCGTCAAACAAAACCCACGATAAGAAGCAATGTCTGAGAGTAAAGGAAAAATCTTTCTATTTTAGTTTTCGAGAAATAATTAATCAAAAATTAGACCCAAAACGACGTTGCGCCCCTGGATACAAAATAAAGGAGCAGATAAACGAAATAAATGCCCTCATAAAAGTTTTGTGGTAGGTACGGCGATTTGTTATCGATTATGAACATGACCTTTAAGTTGAATTTATGCAACTCCGCTTTTTGGTCAACGACCAACGCCGTGAACTACGAACTACAAATTATTTATTTGACAAATGCACGCGAATCACCTGAAACAGATTATTCCGTACATAAGCATCGTTGACGACCAGAATTTAAAGCGTTATAATCAGTAAATAATAGCTTCGTAATCTGTTATTATAATTTCGTTTTATGTGTGACGAATTATTAACTATTAAAAGTTTAAAAAATTCAAGACGCGTGTATACTTTGTTTTTGGCGCACTGGTTGTAAATTATTCTTTGTTACACTGTAAGCATTCTTTTCACTTTGGATAGTTTGTTGCTCTAGCATTTCAATTGTACAGGGTGACTGACAATTATTCCGTCAAACAAAAACCGCGATAAGAAGCGATGTCCGAGAATATGGGAAAAATCTAAAAAAAATCTTTCTGCTTTAGTTTTTGAGAAAAATTAATACAAAATTAGCCCCAAAACGACGATGCGCCCCTGGATACAAAATAAAGGAGCATATGAACGAAATAAATGCCCTCATAAAAGTTTTATAGTAGGTACGGCGGCTTGTTATCAATTATGAACATGGCCTTTAAGTGGAATTTTAGGCAACTCCACTACGAACTACAAATTATTTATTTGACAAATGCACGCAAACGCCTGAAGCAGATTATTCTATACATAAACATCTTGACATCCAGAATTAGAACATCATAATCAGTAAATAATAGTTTCGCAATCAGTTAATTATTATAATTTCGTTTTATGTGTGACGAATTATTAACTATTAAAAGTTTAAAAAATTCAAGACGCGTGGATACTTTGTTTTTGGCGCACTGGTTGTAAATTGTTCTTTGTTACACTGTAAGCATTCTTTTCACTTTGGATAGTTTGTTGCTCTAGCACTTCAATTGTACAGGGTGACTGACAATTATTCCATCAAACAAAAACCGCGATAAGAAGCGATGTCCGAGAGTATGGGAAAAATCTAAAAAAATCTTTCTACTTTAGTTTTCGAGAAATAATTAATCAAAAATTAGCCCCAAAACGACGATGCGCCTCTGGATACAAAACAAAGGAGCAGAGGGACGAAATGAATGCCCTCATAAAAGTTTTATGGTATGTACGGCGATGTGTTATCGATTATGAACATGACCTTTAAGTTGAATTTTACGCAACTCCGCTTTTTGGTCAACGACCAACGCCGTGAACTACGAACTATAAATTATTTATTTGACAAATGCACGCAAACACCTGAAGCAGATTATTCAATACATAAACATTTTTGACAACCAGAATTAAAACATTATAATCAGTAAATAATAGCTTCGTAATCAGTTAATTATTATAATTTCGTTTTATGTGTGACGAATTATTAACAAATTATTAAAAGTTTAAAAAATTCAAGACTTTGTTTTTGGCACACTGGTTGTAAATTGTTCCTTATTACACTGTAAGCATTCTTTTCACTTTGGATAGTTTGTTGCTCTAGCATTTCAATTGTACAGGGTGACTGACAATTATGCCGTCAAACAAAAACCGCGATAAGAAGCGATGTCCGAGAGTATGGGAAAAATCTAAAAAAAATCTTTCTACTTTAGCTTTCGAGAAATAATTAATCAAAAATTAGCCCCAAAACGACGATGCGCCCCTCATAACTCATAAAAGTTTTATGGTAGGTACGGCGACTTGTTATCGATTATGAACATGACCTATAAGAGGAATTTTACGCAACTCCGCTTTTTGGTCAACGACCAACGCCGTGAACTACGAACTACAAATGATTTATTTGACAAATGCACGCAAATCACCTGAAGCAGATTATTCTATACATAAACATTTTTGACAACCAGAATTAAAACATAATCGGTAAATAATAGCTTCGTAATCTGTTAATTATTATAATTTCGTTTTATGTGTGACGAAGTATTAACAAACTATTAAAAGTTTAAAAAAGTCAAGACACGTGTATACTTTGTTTTTGGTGCAGTGATTGTAAATTGTTCCTTGTTAGAGTAAGCATTCTTTTCACTTTGGATAATTTGTTCAACTTTGAATTAAATTCTTAATTAATTATAAACTGTTCCATAGACTTTTTTAAACATGATTCTGTAATCTGCACATTATTCATGTACGCGATTTGATTAAGAACTACAAACATAGCCACTGACATTTAAAACAGCTGTACATCATATTTATGATAGCTCAATTAAAAAAAAAAAAAAAAAAAACGTAGGCGATGAATTTCAAGTCCACTAAATCGTTTCACATTTTACAAACAACCCCAGCAATTTTCATTTTCTTGTAATCTGTGACATTCGCGATTTCATCAAAAATTGTACGCATTATTTCATATTTTAGAAATTACTAATAATTACGTGGCGTAAAAGAAACAGTAACTCAGATTTTTTGTGCCCAGCGGCGATTTCATCAAAAATTGTACGTATTATTGCATATTTTAGAAATTACTAATAATTACGTGGCGTAAAAGAAACAGTAACTCAGATTTTTTATGTGCCCAGCGGTTGTATGTCGAACATAATGCCGCAGCTTGATTTTGAGATAATTTTTAATTAACTATAAACTGTTTGAAAGAATTTTTTAGCATTTTTCCCCTATTGTCTTGATAACCATTCTCTTACGCTTTTTTTTTTGGGCGGAACAATTGTCAGTCACCCTGTATATTTCCAATAATTATTTTCATAAATATAATTTGATATTTAAACCATAAAATACACTGAAAACGAAAATTAGGAAATATTTCTATTAATTCTTTTAAAAACAAATTAAAGAGCTTTTTTGCTTTTCTTCGGTATCAAAACCAGATCCGCAAGGATTATTAAATTGCAACGCCTAGAAATTATTCCTCGTTTATTTGAAAAGCTACATTCAAGGAATTTAAATCTCTATTATCAACTGCCGCTTTAAGATCTTGTCTATTCATCAATGAAATGCACATGCGTAACGTCGACCAAATCGTCTCAGACATCTGAGATTTTTCCCCTGAATTTGACACGTCCTTCCCTCGTGCTTGTTGATTTAGTGCCAGTAAGAAATGTTCTGCGGCTTCTCTACAAAAGACGGGTCAAAAAAAAGTTGAAGTTAAAGACTGTGGCAAAGTCGGGCTAATGGGAATAGCTCCACCTAGGTTTGACTGACTTTATACCTCTAAGAATACAACAAAATTAACTGTTACAAAAAAGAAAAAAACTCACTTATATGCACTCAAGTTAATGCATGTTATACCAACGTTGTATCTCGCTCGAATAAAACCTGGCTCGATATTTAAGGCTTGATGGTAAGCATCCACCGCTTGTTCTGGCATGCTACCATTTGCAAGCGTTGCTCCTAATCGATTCCATAATCTTGCATCCTGTAGGAATAAGGCATTTTGCAAGCAACAAATAAAAAAATTAATTATGATACTGACGTCTGGCTTCACGCTTAAAGCTGCTTTAAAACAATCAGCTGCTTTGTCGTACTCTCCAGACAGGTTAAATAAGACACCTAAACCGCACTGCACTTCATAATCAATATTTTTAGGTTGCCGCTGTGCAGCTTTGATGTACAAATCCTGAATAACCTTATGATGATTTCTACAAAACGTAAAAGTTATTACAACGTGTTTTAATCTTTGGGGGGAGCGTAACGTGAGAGAGCAATTGATAAAGCGAAGCAAACCCTGCACCTCTGCCTAACTTACGGATCCAGTAAGCTTGTAACTTGCCCAGAAATCGGAAAGTCCGGCGGCACTAAATCACTGTACTTGGAGTTTTCTTTCAGCCAAGTCATCAGTGATTGGCAGGCTTGATTGTAAAAGCTTTCGTTCGTGTAGCTCACCGCTAAAGACATTAACGCTTTCAAATTGCCCGGCTCTAATTCTAGGCACTTTTTAAGAGCTGCGATCGCTTTAGGATCCTAAAAAAAATGTTTCGCAAATGTATGTAGATTAAGTATTTTGTAAAAAGGCAACATCATTATCTAATTTATAAATAAAACTGTCAATTTTTTTGATACTCTGGAAATGGCCTTTAATTTTCAACAGGTTATAAATGTATGAACATTTAAAAAAATTAATGAAGCGTATGTGATTTTTTTATATGACTGAGTATGTTACCTGTTCATTTTCTGCTTGAGTTATGCCCAATAATAACCATGCTTCTGCATTTTGGGGTTCTTTCTTTACAGCTGCTTCGAAACATAAAACAGCACTAGGAAGATCTCCCTTAGCTAACATGTCTTTGCCCTGTTGCAAAGGATTAAGTAAATCTGACATCGGATTTTCCTCGCTAAACGTATAATCCTTATAAGGATCATAATATTCATTAAATTCTGATATCCAAGGATGCTCAGAGGAATCATTCTCTGACATCTTTTTCCATTCGTCTTGCAAACGTTCCCAAAAGTGGGAATTGTAGGAGTCATCTGGAATGAAAGCAACGTAAGCGAAATACTACTCAAGTATTATTATTGTAGCAGACCATTGCTAGTCACTTTGTGTTCGTTAGCCCACAGTTGGGCAAGAGCGTCGCTGTCTTCTTTAGCGGCACTGTTAATAAATTCTTGACTCCAAGCAGCGGCCTCATCATTCTGTTCCTGCAAGTTCAGTTCCCCATTACCCATTTGCTTCATAAATTTCATGAACTACACAAATTTACAGTTAATATGTGTCTCGACAAAAAAAAATGGCTTTTTACCTTTGAATATTCAAAATTGGGGTCGTCTTTCACACTCTCCACCAATTCATTTGCAGTTTTCTGTAAAGTTTCCTGGTTGTTTATATCTAAGAAATATTGCTCAGCCCATACTGATTCATATTTTGGATCTGCATATATTTGAGATTCGGATTCTGCCCAAATACTATTGTAGTCTGGATGTTCCTGCAAGTATAATCATGAAAAGTTAATTAATATACGATTTAAAGTGTGAGTAAGATTGACAGGTCTTAGGCTTTCAAAACTTCAGTCACATTTGGCTGCCGGTTGCAGCTGTGACTGACTTACTAGATGATTTTTCTCCTTTTACAAACCCATGCAACTATCAATTTAATTATTGTACTTAAACTTACATTGAACTGCCTGCTATCTTCAATATACTGCAGAGCCCAAGCATTATCATTTAAATGTTCTTTGATGGCAGATGCAGGCACTGGAGGTAAAGCAGCTCTTTGTGACTCAATCTCATGCATTTCACGCATCAAATCTACCGAAGCATAAAGATAATCGTAGTCTTATTATTATTAATATTAGTATGGTTAGAAATACCATCCATCCGGAATGTTTGAGGTGCCGAGCGAGTTTCCTGCAGAAACTGCTCCACGAGCTGGTCGGAACTACTAGGGAAATCCTGTCCATGTGATTCAACGAACGCATGTTCATGTGTGACATGTGATGCCAGCCGAACTAAGGGGTTCGTGCCTCCGCATTCCGCATCTGTTAGTTTCCTCAAAGCCATTCTTGCCCAGTGCTAGGTGAAAGAAGGTAAAGTATTTGGAACCAGTGCTAAGTCATCTTTACGTATCATGACTCTTGACGCACAATTGCAAGATAAGAAATTAACATTTCAACCTTGAACATTAATACCAATCTAAAAATAAATGTCGTTTGCTGTAGAATTTTTTTTTTCCTTATTAGAACGTTAATTTACTATTACTTTAAGTTAAGCGATTACTTCCTAACAGTTATTACGTTCGTTCTTATGGGAAAAAATTAATAAAAAAAACTAACCATAAAACTTTTCACATAAATTGACAAAGACAGGTCTGGTAACTTTATTATAAATAAACTGTAAATACATTAATGTCACTAGATTGTACGAAACACGAAGGACGTCAAATTTAAAATAAAAAATAAAGTAAATTTAAATTGCAGTCCTCTTTTTTAATCCTATTATGAAAACGGCCCCAAATTAACTAATGGCGTTTTCGATTCAGCTGTATTAATTGCACTCAAAGTGTTTGCATCTTGTTTTAATCTCATGTAATAATACGAGATGAAGATACTCTGAGAGCACAATAGTGCAGATGAATCGAAAATGCCATTAATACCACAGTTGTAAAGTATAGGCATATGAGGCTTTCAACAATTTCAGAGTCCCAAGTAATCAAATTCAATCAAATGTGTTCAGTAAGTAATAATTGAAACATTGAAAGGCGTTTGAATTTAGCTCGCTGTCGTATTAGTAATTTTTACCTTACAATGTTGGTATTCCTGCCGAGGAATTCGTCCTAAATTTCGTCCAGGTTGCTAGACTGGGTGAAATTCCGCAAAGTGAAAACAAAGAGAAAAATTGAAATGGAAAAACAAAAACAATAATGAAATGTAAATCAAAAGACAAATATTAAATGAAAAGAGAGACAAGTGAAAAACAAGGAGAAATTAAAAATGAAAAAAATCAAAAGAAAGACCAAAGGCAAAAGAAAATCGCAATGAAAAGAAAAAATAAAAAAAAAAACTAAAATTAAAAATGAAATGAAAAGGCGAAACAACAAAATTTAATACAGAAAATAAAACAAATGAAAAATGAAAGTAAATAACGAGTAGGGAGGAAAACGAAGAGCAATTAAAAAAAGAAATAAAGAGGAAGCAAGTAAAAAAGAAAAGAGAGACAAGTGAATGGTAAACAAGCAACTCTTTCTATTTCTTTCAAATAAAAATGAAAGCAAATATGAAGGAAAAACAATATTGAAGAAAAGAAATCAAAAACTAAACAGAAAACAAAAAGCAAATGAAACGAAACAAGTGAAAAACAAGGACAAAAATTAAAATAAAAAAATCAAATGAAATACTAAAGGGAAACGAACAACTAAGAGTAAAGGAAAAATTAGGAGAAAAAAGAAACAAATGAAAACAAAAATGAAAAAAGAAATGAAAAATAAGAAGCAAACACGAAATGAAAAGAGACAATTGAATAACAACGAGAAAATTAAAGTGAAGAAATGAAATGAAAGACCAAAGGCAAATGAAAAACACAGTGGAAAAAATAATTGAAAATACAAAACAAAAACAAAACCAAAAATTAAATAAAAAAAGAAAGGCAAAAGGCAAAGAAAGTAATAAGTATAAAAGGAACCTGAAAAGCAATAATTGGTAAAGAAACAATGAGGAAGCAAATAAAAAAATTTAAAGTGAAAAAAAAAGTGAATCTTTCAACTTCTGAAACTGATGTATGTCATTGTCTTTTATTGAAAATAAATGCATATTATAACAAGGAGAAAATTAAAATGAAAAAGAATTCGATAGGAAAACTAAAAATTAAGGAAAAACAAATAAAAACAAAAATAAAAGATTAAAAGAATTAAAAACAAATAAATAAAGCAAATAATAAATTGACAGGTGTGATTTTTAAATTTTTAATCAATAGTTAGGTACTTTTATTTCTATGGATTACTAGAGTTAGAATTTTGTTGAATGTTATCTGAAGGGAATAGCCCAAATGGACGTCTGGCGCCAGATAATAGTTTCTTTTAATTTGGCGCCAAAGTTGGCCATGAAAATTTAATTGTGAACCATCATCATCATGACAGTTGTCAATTTGACATTTGAACTTGCCATTCCTACCCTTGTTGTCGAGGTTTCGAACTCAACAGTACGATAAGGCGACATAAGAATATGTCCTATTGTAATAAACGAAAAAAGACACTAAGAATGAGATCTATTGTAACAAACGAAAAAAGATAACAAGAAAATAAGATTTATAATAAATTATCAAAATTGTGGTATGTTCACAGTAAGCACCTTGTCATGGCCAACTTCGACGCCAAATTTAAAAGAACATCCAATATTTATTTCACTTGACCACATCAATTCCGTTTAAATGTCAAGTTGGTAACAACCATAAAACTATAAAGCACTTTTATATCTTAATTTATTTCGTTCCTCTAATGTCTTTCTTAGCTAGAAACGTATCGTCGTTTTGGGTATAATTTTTGTTTAACGAAAAACTACCGTTTCTTTTCGTGTTTTCCTCTTGGCGAAAAAGTTGTCAGTCACCCTGTATACTATTTTACTATTTCTTAGCTAGAAACGTATCGTCGTTTTGGGTATAATTTTTTATTAACGAAAAACTATCGTTTCTTTTCGTGTTTTCCTCTTGGCGAAAAAGTTGTCAGTCACCCTGTATACTATTTTACTATTTCTTAGCTAGAAACGTATCGTCGTTTTGGGTATAATTTTTTATTAACGAAAAACTATCGTTTCTTTTCGTGTTTTCCTCTTGGCGAAAAAGTTGTCAGTCACCCTGTATACTATTTTATTATTTATTGTTTCTATTTTTTTAATGATTATTTTTCCTCTCAAATGTACAGCGAATGTCGACACTTAGGTGTGTTGATATATTTGAATTGTCAATTATTACAACAAATTGAATAATAAGAATAATTATAATTTTGATTTTATATCTATAAAGAAGTGTTGTTCACCTCATATTGATTCGTATTTTGAATCTGCCTATATATCTGAGTTTCTGTTTCTGCTCAAATACTAATCTAGCCCGCATGGTCCTATAAATACAATTATGAGTAGTTTAATTAATTACTCGCGAGTAAGAATAAGAAATTCTAGTTATTTAAAGTTTTTTTCTTTTGATGTGATTCTCAGTTCTTAGGGCTATCATTTAAATCAAAATTAAAGAAAAAGCTCTGAATCTGTAACTCGCAGATTTGAATTGTTTTCAAAGATTTACCTCAACTGACCACATCGATTTTGTTTAAATGTCAAGTTCGTAATAATTGTAAAACTATAAAATACTTTTATAACTAAAGTATGGATTTCATGTAAAAAGCATCTTTTTTATTATTAGGAATATCAATGTAAAATTTAGAATATATCCAAACTTCACTAAAGTAAAGTACTGATTGGCGATATAAAAAATTATATATTTTGCATAAACTGATGGCATATTTTCGGTTTTCGTGCCTAAAAGCATATTTCTACACTTCGAGCATAAAATCGATATCTTTTTAAAATATCAATAATTATTTTAATAATCACAAGGGAAGCAAGAATTTTAAAATTTGCCGGTGTTATTTTAGCGGTTCACTGAAATGTTTACTGACGTACTCGCCGGGCGGCCATTACTATATTGCTTTATTAGTTTATTACGGCCTCCTCTGATAGTTCCCCATTCATAAGACGGGGCCTGCAGATGTGTCGGATTATCTGAAATGACACCCCACCCCATTCATAGCTCGGCTTGAATAATTTAAAATTTTGCAAGCATTATTGTTTTTGCAATCCTATAGAATCCACTGAAGACAATGATATAGATTTGGATTTAGACCTTCACCATGTTGCAGCATTTAAGTATTCACCCATCACGTCGATGGATGTCGCAAGAACATATTCGACATATAAAAGTATATTGTCAGATAGACGGCAAAAATTCAATGTGGAAATCTTAGAAAAACATTTGATTGACTACTGGCATTAAAACCAGCATACACTAAGATGGAATCTGAATAGTTTGAAGCGCTATGTTGCTTAGATCATACTTAATAAATAGAATTATTATTATTTTTATTTAAAGCAGTTATTATCATAGATAATGAAATATGTTCTGTAGAATTATTGTTGTTTTTGTGCTTAAATATAGACATGTTTTGATTACGTATTGTTTTATTTCATCGGAAACAACATGCATAAAAACGCATAAATTTACGTACGAGTGTATATTTTTGTTTTTGGAAAAACGTGACATATTTATCTGCATATTTTTTACATTTCTTGTGCATAAAAATCTTTATTTATAACTGTATTTATTTCGTACATCTAATGCTCTTTCTTAACTAGGGACGTATCGCCGTTTTGGGTATAATTTTAGATTAATGAGAAACTGTTTACTATTTTATTTTTTATTTTTATTATTAAATTATTTTATTAAATTATTTTCCCTGTCCAAAATACAGCGAAACGTCGACATTTATATTGATTTGTTTCAATTGTCCGATCAACTATTATAACAAATTTGGATGAATAAGTTTCCGAATTGATCGTAAAAGATTTTCACATACGCATACTAAGCTGATGGTTTTACATAAATGCATAAAACTACATATTTTAAGTATTCAGAAACATGTCGAGGACATCAAATAAGTAATAAATCGTTTCCAAAATTATAAATTCACATTGCAAAAGAATTTTTTTCGAATTGCATCACATATTAAATTTGACGCCTCTTGTAAATATTTTTAACATTACCAAAAAGTGTAGACGGTGATAATTCTGACTAATTAAGAAGAAGGTGGGGTATAAGGCACACACTTTATTATTCGTAAATAACACTTACAATGTTATTTGAAGCACGTGTAAGTCTAACGTATTCTCCTCACAACTTGTAATTTGCTAAACGAATTTTGAAATTAATCTCTCGTTTAGAATTTATGAACTCGTTATTGATTATTTATTTTTGAAGGCACCGACATGCAAATGGTGTTTGCAAATTAAACGTTTGCTCCTGTTAGCATTGTTGGCGCATGTTTTGAATGCAAAATCTTAACATTGTTCGGTGCTTTAACATTCTATTCGAACTGGCGTTCTTGTTCTTGTGTATTCAGTTTCGTTTTACCTGTCGAAGAGGTAGGTTGAGTGTTTACAATTCACACAGCGTTGTGTTGGTCGCCAGTGTTATTTCAGGTATGTCTTCGGGGTAGAATTTCATTAAACACAAAAAAAGGAAAACCGAAATTAATTGATTTATATCGCAGTACATAATTTTTTTTTAATAAATTAAGTTTTCAGGAAAATTCAATTTTGAATATGTAATCACTGTGTTAACTTGTATGGTACATGAATACCTATGACTTTAAAAAAAATCAAGAAGAGCAGGTGTATGAATTATGTACGAAGTTTAATGAAAGGGTGTGCTTTTTTATTGTCTCAAATAAATTTTAAATTTGGCAGCTGTATTTTTGTATTGTTCTGCAATTATTTAAAAACAAAAAGTTTATCCTTTTTTTTTATATTTCTTTCTATTTACTTAATTTTTTAATTCTTTTTGATGTTTGGGTCAGAAGTGATTAGGACACAATTTAATATTTTATTGAGGGGACATAATTTTGAATTCTGACTGTACAATAAAATTTGCCCTCCAGTGTTTAATAAATCTAATCTAGTTTGAAAGCGTTTTCCTAAGATTATTATATAGAATTAATCTATGTCTCTACAGGTGTCCCGTAAATAATGACTTGCACAGTAAATTTTTAAAATCATATTGTAGGCCTGTAACCAAATTAAGAATCGAGTATAACGATTTTAAATTTTATTGCAAATCACACTAAGGTAGATCGTTGTTCAACAAAATCATATTTAAATTCTAATACCTGTTATAGTTTCTCAAACTAAACACTTCCTGTGTCTAGGGTCGTTTTAACACGTGTGCAATAGGGAGGCCCTTGCCTTGAAATTTGTTAAATAATTTTTTGTATTAAACATTTTATTTGTCTTGAATGAGAGTAATCTGAACTATTGATTGAAATTTTGATTCTAAAATGTAATATTGTTTTCCTATTAATTTTTTTAACTGATTTTTGTAATATTTTACAAAATATTCTGTCTTCTTTTTTGAAACATCGTATAGACAATTTTTCAACTTTGAGTATAACACTGAAGGGTCCTCATCGGAGTTCGTAAATAAATTAGAAAATTCAAGGTCTGCAAATGAGTTTTGTGTTTATGTTAAAGGTAATGAGTGTAAGCAATTAGTATAATTATATTTTCACTGAGGTTTCCTACGCAAATACAAAACACAAGTACTTGGCGAATTAATTATCGACTTTGCTTTAATAAAAAGAACAAGTATTTTAATTCGATTAATTTTAATTTAAGCGCTAAAGCGTGTTTTGAATTGTATACTTAATGATCTTAATGATCACGGCATAAATATTTATGACAGGTATGTACATACTTATATTGTGTTTAGATTAACTAATAATTTTGGAGGAAAGAAACATCGAAATATGGATATAGCCACAAAAATTATTTTGTAATTTTTTGTAATACAGGGTGGTACATTGGTATGGGAAAGTTCGATAATTCCATTGTACCTACTATAAGTATAATAAATACAGAAAAGTTTCATACAAAAGTAGTACAGAGCTACTAGCATAGAACAAACACCCTGTATTTTATGACTTAATTAGATGTATTTTTTTAATTATGTACTTCTAACTTGTATTAAGGATATTCTGTAGCAAAAGTCATTATTTACAGAGATAATATCGGCAACAATATAATAAAAAATAATTAACAAAAACCATTAACGTTAACACAAATTATTAAGGCAACTAAAAATAATAAATACAGACTAGCCATTTGTTTTTCAAGTGAGCATTTTAGGAACACGTTCTAGATTTTTATTTGTTTGTTTTAATGAGAGAAGTATGTCAGTCAGTCCAACTTTTTTGAAGTACCCTGTATTTTCAATTAAGTTTTTCTTAAATACCTAATTTCGAAACACAATGCGAAATAAAACTGGAAAAGAATGAACGATGTTCTCGATAAAATTACTTTAAATGTTGAACAGTTGGATGCGATTAACTAGAACCCGAAGGAATTTCTCAATAATTCAGCAATTCAAGGTCTATGCGACTCTCGTTTACACTATCATAAATGCGTATGGTAAACACACCCATGTGCATAATAGTTATTTTCTCCTAGGTTGTTTATTAAATAAAACTTTTTCTATCGTATTAATGAAGTCCATTAACTTCTTATTGGGGGCACACTACTTTTAATTCTGACTGTACAATCGTGGACAGAACGAAAAACAATAAAACTGCGCTAAATTCCACATTACCTTCAATATGCATACCACATGTTTCATTTTTGGTGGAAAATGTACGCGCATATTTTTTTTCCTCCAATTTCTTTGATTTTCATTTGAATCTTGTGTTAATCTTAGTTAATGTACTTTTCGTATTTTATCTTTTTTTCTGTATCATTGGCACTCTTATCTCTATCTATACTCTTTCAAGTTTCAGTGAAACAGTCGGTATAAACGGCTAACATAAATTTTGTTAGCATTTTCCGAATTATTTATAGTTTCACTACAAGATTAAAAATGTAACAAAAGTAACAAAGACGTGCTGAAACGTCGGTAGAACATTGTTGCATACTCACACAAATATTAACTGAACAGTTCTTATTTTAAATTTTAATGAGTTTCATGTTTCTTTGAAATGTTAAAGGACTAGTTTCTGTGATGTAAGACATATTTTCGTGATATTGTGTATAAACACGTGTTACCTATTACCCTGTTGAGTGTCTTACGTGGTCGTCAGTTTGCGTCAGTTACGTAGAAATCGGACAAGACAAGAGTTTTAGTTGAAACACTTAAGTTTTGAAGGCAATTTCAATGAGTCAATTGCAGCATACCAACATATCATTAAAAAATAATTTCTGATAAAATACGAGACAACAAAAAGTGTGTAAAAGTTGAAATTATGTTCTATTAATTACACATAAATGTTTATTAGCATTTTAATGGTCGTTTCAATAATTATACCTTAGGCTTACACTCAGTTCAGTTCGGCCTATTAAAATGTTGTTTTGGAATTGAATGTAATTTGTTTTTCAAAATGTGAAGAAACTAAAAAAAGAAAGAAAGAAATTGAAAACTTTAAGTATTACAAAAATATATAATCGAATAATTGCGGAAAATCACTGTGTTTATAATATAATAATTAATAATGGTTATTTATACAGGGTGTTTCACAACCTGCGGCAAATATTCGCGCCACACGATTTTACGTTGAAAGACTACCTACGTAGGAAACTCTAATAACATCTTCTTTAAGTCTGGTTATGAACTAAAGAGTGTTGAAAATTTATGCTGCTAATATAATAAAGTATGATAAATATTAACGATGTAGTCATAATTATAAAAAAAATATGCAATAGATTCGTTAACTAAAGTTTTCTTCGGTATGCAATTTACATTTGATTCAAGTAAATGATAAATGACTTATATTAAAATTAAAAAAAATAATTAAAATTAATTGCGCGTTCTTTGTCTAAAGGTCGTTTGGACTGTTACAGATTATTTCACTAACTAGTTAAATTTCTATGTAATTATTTAATTTTCTAATTCATCAAGGCAATTAATTAAATTAATGTTTTTCATAATTCGATGATAAAACAATTTTTTTTTATTTAATGTACTTATAATTTATAATAATATAAATGACTTCAGATAATTATTTTAACGTTAAAAAATTAATTATTAAACGCAATAATATTTTCGAAAAATTCAACTTTCTAACAGGTAAACCTTATATATTAAACAATTACGTAGCGTAGTTGCAATAATATTAAGTGATTTTTGATGCTCTGTGTATATTTCCATGGTAATGACGTATGTAAATGTCATCATTACTCTTGTTCCAGGTGCAGGTGCTTAACCGATATACTTACGTAATATGATGAATTTGATCTTTTTTATCCTTTAAGTATTAGGGATTTGTTGAGTTATGCCAATATAGTTTCTGAAAATGCTTTCGCCCAAAATTAAATTAATCACGACAAAGTTTTGATCCTACAATAAAATAAAGAGAGGCTTGGAAATTCCAATTATCTTCATTACAGAAAAGTTCTACTGAATTTTTAAATTTCTTAAGGTATAGTACTCTAGTTTTCCGTTTTAGGCCCTTTACAGTTACCTCATTAAATTCGAGAGAGAGAGAGAGAGAAAACATTTCTCTGCAGATATATTTTTCTTTTTTTTGTGTGTCAAGGTTGATTTATGTACCATCATTTAGTGTAAAGCAGGGATGGGACATCGATCGATAAACATCGATGTTAGACATCGATGTCAACATCGAAAATTCATATCGATGTTTAAAAAAATATTGATATTCAAATTAATAGTATTAAGATTTTCTCAAACGTATTAAATGCTATGATATTAATGACTTTTAATATCAAAACCTGCAATTGAAGTTGATGTTTTGCAATTTTGTTGGACAAAAAGTGACTTTTAATCCTAATAAAACAATATACTCTATAAATCAGCGCCATTTACATTATATTCCAAGAAAAAAACGTTATATTATTAAACAAACTGAACACTTTTCGTTTAGTGTCAAAAAAAAAGATGTGCATGTTATTCTTATAATCGTCCCGCCTTTATGATTTCCAATTAATCCTGTGTTATAAAAATGTTAAATAAAAACATTGGGGAATGTTTTACTTCCTTGATCTAAATTAGGTTTGTGTTATACAGAGTGTTTCGCAACTTTCGCAATATTTCATCCGTAAAAGCTGTTGCTATATATGGATGAAATATTTTTACAATGACGAAATCCAATGAGTTATCGATTCTGTATATATTACATGTAAAGCAGGCCACTGACTGGGGAACATGCTTGGCAAGATGTTCGTCAATACAGGGTGTTTCGCAACTTCGTGAAAAAAAATAATGGCGTGTTGGACATGAGATGTGTGCATAAATGCATCTAAATAAAAACGGAAATAAAAACAAAATAAAACTTTTCCTCAACTGATAACGCATTGACAAATGTTTAGAATCTCTGGCTCAGTGCCGGCTGAGTCACAATAAGTGTTCAAAATTCCTTCCCTCGGCCGCTCGTAAACACAAATCTGCCCGGCGAAGTAATGATTCACAAGCGTTATGAAACATGTTTTGTTGTCGAACAGAGAGAAATACGGCGTTAATACGATCGTTCAATTATTGGAACGTGTTGATTTCTTCTTCGTATAACAACGCTTTTACGTGTCCCCACAGATAATAATCTAGCGGATTTAGATCAGGTGAACGTGTAGGACACCTGATCGGCCCGTTTCTTCCGATCCATTTACCAGGAAAAATTTCGTCGAGGTGAGCACGTACTTCTCGTCGAAAATGAGGTGGAGCCCCCTCGTGCATACACCACATCGTTGCTCTAAGATTTAAGTTCATATTCTCGAGAAGTTCCGGTAAATTAGTTCGTAGAAAATTTAAGTATTGGAGACCATCTAAACGGTTCGGCAAGACGAACGGGCTGATTAAATTGCCGTTTAGAATACCTGTCCATACGTTAACAGATAACCGTTGTTGGAAATGGCCGCGACGAATTGCGTGAGGGTTTTCCTCAGCCCACAAATGCATGTTGCGAAAATTGCACATCCCATCTCTGGTAAAAATAGCTTCGTCGGTAAACAGGATATTATGAACAAAATTCGCATTTGTCTGTTGTTTATGCAGTAACCAACGACAAAATCGTATGCGTAGAGCATAGTCGGCTGGTAGCAAAGCCTGAACTCTTTGAATATGGTACGGATGTAATTGTTGTTCCCGAAGAATGCGCCAAACAACGGAGGACGATAAACGCGTTTATCTTGAGATATCACGTACACTTAACAAAGGATGTTCCTCGTTAAGTTGTAGTATTTCTTCTTCTCTGTTTGGGATGCGTTGTGGACGCTGCCGTCCTCCACCTCTTCCGCGACGTGCCCTTAAAGTTCCAGTATCGCTCGCTCTTTGCACAACAGAGAGAAATGTGGCACTGGTTGACAAATGTCGGTTTGAAAAATGCTGTACATACAAACGCCTTGCCGCTAATGCGTTTTGCTCACTTTCACCGTACACTAGAATCATGTCAACAATCTCACTATTTGTAAATTCTGTCAATTTTTTCAGTAAATTTCCGTGCAACCACCTCAACGTACACCTTCAAACTACCCGACCCGGCCGGCGATGATTAACAATAAATTACATCACTCATATTCTTCGTAAACATCATAAACTTAAACCAGTTCAAACGGTTTAGCCGTTCGACAAAATTATTTAGTTTTTCGAAAATTTAATAACACTCTGTTCAACAAAAAATGGTTCATTCTATTCATTTTCATGCAAACTTTCATTATTAATTTATTTTCATGATGTTACGAAACACCCTGTATAGCAGTCGCGTTCATGCAGTTATTTAATGTAATTTAAGACATTTAATGTAATTTAAGAGATGGTAAACTTTTATTTGTCTTAAATTACGTTTTGTATTAGTGACTTTTTCTGTCTGAAATGTGCAGAATTTGCTAAATATGATTGAAAGTGATATTTCTTTATTTATTACATTAATGTCATTGGCATTTCTGTACAAGAGAAAAATTACATTGCATTTCAGGGCGTGCATAAACGTTCTGTCCATTTCTTAATTTACTTTACATTACACTACTTTAATTCTTAAATTAGATGATGTTGCATGAACCAACCTTTAATTTTGAAATGAAAAATAGTTTAATAAATTACTGAAAATTGGTACGCGCTTTAAATTTCTACCAGCTTTATAATATTTTGACAATTATGACAGTTTCTGCTTAGCTTCAATTTAATAATTAAAGCCATAACGACGAGTTTTTCTATGGATTTATTATATTTTTGTTCTTAATCATTTATTTAAAGAAATTTTCTTATTCACCAGTGTCGCCGAGGCTTGGGTAGAACACAAAGAAATACACATTAAATTTGGTTTTGAGCAAAAAAAGAAGGGTCCAATTGTATGGTTCCCAGTAAATGTAAATTCCAAGGTTCTGTTTTCAGCCACACTTCCGGAAATACCTATATATACAGGATGCATCATTGGCATGAATTTCTTCAATAGCTCCTTAACTATTGATTATAAAGGAAAGTTTCTTGTTTAAAAGTTGTCGACTATAATATATTAGTAAATTATATTCACATACACAGCATGTTCCATTAGTGAGTTATCCACCAAACTTATACTTTTTTAAATGGAATGTACAAGTTTTTATTTTACATTTAGGTAAATCTCTTAAAAGTAAACATTTTTATGAAGCAACTACAGCTCTAAAATAGTGAATAACTTTTGTTCAAGATATTTTCCTTTATAATCAATAGTTAAGGAGCTATTAAAGAAGTTCATACTACGATGTTTATATGACCAAAAGGAACTGTTATCTACCTGTGTAGATGTTGAGAAAAATAAATTTTGCCGCAAAGAACAAAAGTAGTTTTAACAACGTAACTTTTTTTCCGTTTCTGATTCACAAAAAAATGGAAAATTTTATTGTTTTCAAAATAGCTGGATCGTGCAGCATATCTTAAAAATAAGTGAATTAATTTGAACGTGCAATTAAATTATTTAAAAATTGTAAAAATGTGATTGAGTATTTAAAGTTGAGATGTATTTATAAAAACAATGTTATTTTTACTCTATGTTTGTTTCTTTTTAACAAAACAAAGTTTTAACTGCTGTATAGAAATTCCCCAGTTTTCTTTAACTTTTGAAAATAGGCATTTGAAAAATAAAACCTTGTAAGCAAAAGTATTGTTGTAAATTAGTCAGAAAATATTAAAGTTTTTGAAATATACTTTAATAATTTTTTATAAATTGCATATACATCTATACTAATGTCTTGTACAAGTAAATATAGATTTTATTTCTATGTCCACAACAGATTTGGAATCATTATCTTTACGTTTCCTTTTACTTCAAATAAAAGAACCAAACATGCATAAACTTTAACATAAAACAATGTAAATGTAAATTGTTTGATTAATGTGACATGTGTCCCGAAATTAAGCTCTATTTTCTGTTTCAAAATCTGGTGTCCATGTAGAAGTGCGATATCCTCACCTATTAACTAGTCTACATGATCTATTTACAACGCTGATAACATTAAAATTATGTTGTTAAAGAACTCCATAGATTACAAACCTTAATAGTACAGCAATAATTAAAAATTAGTAAATAGGATGAAAATGATGATGTGTTACTAACTGTCAATTGAGTTCCAAATTGTTCCTTGCCCTTCGTCGAGAACCACTAAACAATGATATAGGCTTATATAAATCTTCATTGGAATATCTTTGCCTTTTTGCTGATACTAGAAAGTAAATAGACAAATAAATAAAAAAAATAATTAGTGTGTTATTTTTACGTATGTTATTCTTCTTGAACTTAATCGACACCTCTGCTTCACTTGTATTGGCTATAAATGAAAAGAACCACGCTGTTGATTTTTAACAGTTATGAATTGACAAGTTTTTGACACATCCGTGTAAAAAATTGGAATACTGCTAAAAGTATCCGTGAAAAAATAAGGACATTGTACAACCATCATATTTTCAAGTCAATTTTGGTCGGAGCAGTTTCGTTGAGATAGAGAATTCATTCAGGACGCCCCAAGAGATGGAAGGTCCTTATAACTTCGAAATACGATTAAGACTGAATTCGGAAAACGAATCGAGGATTCCGTACACGTTCCACAAATATTCGGTTTTTCTCCGAATCGAAATTCCGAAATGAATTGGAAAATTGTCCGTAGAGCATTTTATATGGTTATTTCCTGTTTTCCGTGCACCATCATTGAATCAACATGGAAGATTTATACTTTTAAATCAAGAAGTCCTTCAAAATCTTCTCCTAGAATTCTGCATTGCCTGTCACATCTTCAGGAGTAAATTGAAATTACTCGAAAAGACTCAACTTTCAAGCTGGATTTTTTTCTTTGGTACTGAAGACGATTTTTTATGTCGTTTAGAAAAGATCAAAAAGAATGATGTCTGGGGATTGTCAGTCTTCTTACTTCTATTCTGTCACTTCCTTTTCATGCAGTACTTGTTCTGAAGTGGTTTTTCCCCATTGATTTTCCTTTCTTCTTTCTATCCCACTGTTCTTTTTCTAAAATTCCATTTGGACATTCTATTTGTAACGACAAAATCAAAGGTATGTGCACTTGCGTTTCTTAAAGAATCTCCCTATGATTTGTCAGGTCGTGAAAATTCCAACCCGAACAACAAGGTGGCTCTCCACTGCAAAAATCTATACTTGCAGTTCGTTGTCGATTTGTCGATTTTCACAAGCAAGAACAATATGGTGGTGCAGACTGCACAAATGTGGGGCTGAATGTAAAGATCGATATCTTTTATTGGAAGGCGTATGGGCCACATTTATTCCTAAATAAGGCCCTAAGATTAGAACATTATTTTTTTATAGAGGTTAACAGGAATTCCGTAGGACGTCCAGGTGGACCGTTTGCCTAGGATGTATTAGATTCACATGGACATCCCGCTAGGCACCGCTCTTAGCCTTTCCTAGAAACTACCTCAAACCCACCTGCCGAATTGGCCCGCGCGCCTGCCAACTAAACTGCTTTCTTCTTACACCTTTTCTTTCCACTGTGGTATCGCCGTAGGCATTTCTTCGCAGCGGTGGTTGACACCTTTTTTTCTTTTTCTCATCTCTTCACTTGTACATTTATTCTTGGCCGGTGACTCTTTGGATAGTACCATCTTCGCCTACTTTTCTAATCTGGATGCTTTTTCGTGGCGGCAGATGTTAACTCCACCTTCTTCTCTATTCGTTCTTTTACTTGTTCATTGACTATGTGCGTTTGGGTGGTTGGATTTGGAATACGGAAATCGGTTTCGAAAAACGAACATCTGTGGCCGGCGTTAGTGATGAAGGACAGACGCGCTACGTCTGAAAGGATGAATTGCTACAGAAGCTTCAATTTTAAGAATATTGCACTTAAATTGATGCCTTAGCAAAATTTCTTGATGCTGGGTTCCTTGGTTGTTGACGCCAGAGCAAAAATTGTTTAGTTTATCTACAACCTCTTGTACTATAGGTGTCGAAATGATGAATTTTCTCCATTTTTTTCTGTCTAGTGCTTTCTTCTCCGCTTGCCGCTTGGGTCTAGTTGAGCCCTCCTCCTTTTAAATATTGGCCATGTTATTTATTGTTCCGTGTTTTTTTTTCGTTTACCTGTTCTTACTTTCTTTTTTTCTCTACGCCCATTTTTCATATTGTTTTTGTTGTTTTACTGTTGTCCATTCTAACCACATGTCCAAACCATCTTAATTGTTGTGCCTTTATCTAGGATTCTTTTAACGCACTTCTGATGTCCTTACTTCATAATTTGTCCAATTTTGTCATCCCTTTATCTTCCTTTGGATTCTCGCCTCACAAGCTTGGATTTTACTTTCCAGTTTGTCGCTTACGACTCAGAGTTCACATCCATAAATTAGCATCGGCGCGGCGCTAGGACTGCTTCGTACACTCTAGTCTTTGCTTTCTTAGACACTTCTTTTTTTTATTGAAAAACGATTTGTATAGGGCCATAAATATTCCTTAATTAATTAATTTCTCTTTCTATTCTCCTTTCATAATTGTCTCCAAGGACTTCTACTCACCCATTTCTCTGATGCGTTCCCCTTCAATTTCTATCTCAGGTTTTTCCTTTTCTTCTGCGACAGACACGAGTTCTGCGAAAAGTAGACGTGTAGATAATTTTTATAAGCGGTGTCTGCGGTTTCTGAAGAAACGGTTAGTTTCTGAAGAGGCTGTCTGTATGAATAGTGAAGCAGTGGACCATAAGAATTAGCATAAATTATAGAAACCGCAGGAAAAAAAAGATAACACGCGGTAAAACCTATTACACAGAAGTTTATTACTTTTATGAACATGTAACATTTACAAAATTAATTTTGTAAAATGCTTCTACTGGATGTTTTAGTGTTTGTCAAACACAGCAAGAATTTAATTAACTCAAGAACATACAAGAAATAGTGCATCATTTGTTCCAGAACTTTATCTAATTCATTTTTGTACATGTTCACGTTTAGTTAAAATTTAATTAATATTTTTATTTAATAATTCTAGAAAAATTAAGAAATAAGGAAATTTTTCCGCATAGTCGAATGAGTCTTCAAAGAGCCTTGCACGATATAAGATTTCATTTTAGAAATGAAATTTGTTTATACGGATGAAACTTGGATATTTGCAAGAGGTGGCAATAAACGATCTTGGCAGGACGGTAGTGAAAAATCGGTAAAAAATACTGCCAGTGAGGGAAAGCGTTACATAGTGGTTCATGCAGGAAATAGTGACGGTTTTATAAATGGTGCTGAATTAGTATTTTCTTCATCCAATAAAAATGCCGATTGCCATGATTCTATGAATTCGGAAAATTTCGTGAAGTGGCTGACGGAGCAACTTTTGGTAAATTTGGAAAAACCTTCAGTCATTGTATTAGACAATGCTCCATACAATTCAGTGTTGTTAAATAAGGAATCGACCGCTTCTTGGAAAAAGAAGAAATTCGTTCATGGTTACAATCGAAACAGATCGTAACACCGCCTGAAGCTTTTAAAGTCGAACTGCTACAACTTGCAAGAAATCATCGCGAAAATAAACAATATTTGGTAGATCAAATAGCGCAGGAGAATGGTCACATTATTCTTCGTTTGCCTCCCTATAATTGTCAATTTAATCCCATAGAAAATATTTGGGGAATTTGTAAAAATCATTATGATTGGCACATTGGCAGAGACGGTTATAGTCAGGAAAATGTTCTTAATATGTGGAAACAAGCATCGGCTTCAGTAACACCTGAAATATGGGAGTAGACAATAAATCACGTAGACAAGGAGATTTCCAGATGATGGGAACGTGAAAAAACAGTTGGATGAAGAAGTGGAACCCTTAATTATTATTGTTAATAGTGAAGACAGTGACGACAGAGAAGATAACTGTGAATGTTGGTGAACCATGGGCTTCCTACGCAACTCGATAAAATAAATAAATTACTTTGGTGTAATGTACCATTGCCCCAGCTGAAGTCGTTCGTGAAGACATTCGTTCCTGAGTTCAGGCTTGTCTACCTACGTGTATTAAATAGAGATAAAACGAGAGGCACAGCTTAAGGCGGTACGCAGGGCTGCTCGGCATAGAAATTGCGTGATACAGAAAGAGACCGGTAGTATGAATCGTGTGTCTTCTCAACACAAGAGTTTTATGATTTAGACGCATAATCAAATGGAACGAACTGTATATTGAAAGCTTCCTTGATACTCTGGGATACCTGCTTACGCATGTATATTCCTTGAGGGTTTGGAATTTCCAATTTCAATCAATTACTTGCATCTGTTGCCTCACTGTTGGTCATGTAATCAAGTCGGTAATCTGCAGAACGCCTTGCTCTTAATAACACGGTATCTCAATGAACGCACGGGTTTTCCAACTGTACCCATTCTGAGAATTGTATACCTACAGATACTATAAGAGAACTGTTTATGGCAACGTTTGTTAATTTATATTTCAAAGTGGTGTGGCATCTTTTCACATAAGGTCGGAACCTTGCGCAGATGTAATTAAATGCATTTCTGCGTAATCTCATTCGTCTTGTTTTACTGAAAAACGTCGCCGTCTTGTTTATTTACTTAGGTTTATTTCTCCTTGGAAATTCTTTAATACATAATTAATATTCTAATTTTTTAATGATTCGTTAGAACTTGTTTTAATTTTCAATATTATAGTAATACATGTTTCAAAGGACGTGTCCAAGTTTAGTAATGGACAAGTTTTGTAATTTAAATATATTTATACTCACATACACGTCTACGAACTCACTTATGTTCGCTTCCTATTAATTTATACATATTGTATACAGCTTGAGTGAAGCAAGTAGGTTGGCGACGCGTGCCTCGGATGTATTCGAGGCGACCGGCCTTGTCTCGCATTGGGAACCGAAACGATGAGCGCGTATTTAATAATTTTATTTTAACTAGGATTTCAATAATTCTTGTTACAATATTGTTATAATTGCCGCAATACAATTGCATAACGCAATTATTATTGTTTGTAATTAAATAATACTTCCATAAACATTACAGAAATTAATAAATGAAAAATCTTCTCTGATAATGGTTAAATTAAAAAGAATTCACAACGATAATATAAAAACATAATAAAAGAATTTCTTGTAACAGAAAAACGATTTCTCAAATTGAATGAAAGATTTTATAGAATGAAGATAAAAGTAAAATAAACTTAAAGTAATTCTGGTCAAGAAATAATAAATAAATTAAATATCTTTCAAAATTTTTATTAATTCTGCGGATGATTGTAGCAGAAGGTATTGGACGATTTACAAATTTTTCTCTGAATAAATTAATTCGTTAATACCACTTTATAATTTGTACTTTCTCAGGTACACTATAATTCATACTGAATTTTTGTACTGAAGAAAAATAAAGAACAATTAAAATAAATATTATACTATAATAAAAAATATATATTTGTAGCTCAAAAACGACTCTAAAACCTACACGCTTCGAACTGGAGGCGTGAACTGATACACGCCAGCGCTACTCGTACACGACTTCGTCCGAATTTACTTCTATCCACCTAGTTGTGAAATTCAACCTGTATACTTTCTTAAACCTAACTTGCTTAATGTCTTTCTGTATATTCATAAAATATTTGAAATACATTTATTCCATTATTCCATCTTGTAAATATTTTTTTTATATTTTCAGGTTTTTTTTTTTTAATCATGGATTATGCTGTATACGTCAAAGATGCTAGGAAATCGTACGGCTCCAGACCTGTTCTCTTGGATCTGAACATGACGGTGAATAAGGGTACAATGTGAGTATTATTTAACGTTGACGATCTTCATGGAATGATGGTTGCATTTTTGTTTTTTACTATACAGGGACATCAGAAATAATTTAAATCCACGTGACCCGCCGTATAGGCTCTGTTGGTAACAATGCAGTGGGAGGATGTAATGTATAGCCACGAGTGTCAATGAATGCCAATTTGAAACAGCAAACTTACTTGTCTTTTACACTTCTAAGAAAACAAAACCTAATTCAAATTGGTCACGTGGGTTGTAATCTTTTCTGATGTCATTGTATATCATTATATGGTGTAATCTGTGATAAATGTACGTATTTTTTGACCTTGTTAAATGTATATTATAACGTTTTTTTCTTCTAAACAACTCAAATGGAATCATTAATGAATAATAATTAACACTAAATAGTAAAGGTTCCCACTCGTGTTCATGGAGGTAGAACGCATTTATCTTTTCTTACAGAAACTTGCGTCAAAAATCTCATTAAAATTCAAACTAATGATACACTCTTTTTCAAGCAATTACTAATGTGTATAGAATTTAATCGATACGTAGTACTTGGAAAAGCTATGTGCATTGTTGTTCGATTTCCTAATTGCTATAAAATTTCTGCCTCTAAGTCGTATTTAATTACCTGTAAATGTTTTGATGAATAACTTACCTTACTTTAAAAGAAGATTTACCCATTCTTTTAGATTCGATTTTGCATTTAGCAAAATATCATTCTTAAGAGAATCAAAACTACACGTACTTTCCATGAAAAAGATAATATAATTCGTGTATGGCCATTTAAATTTACTAATGAATTAAACAGCAACGCTTCAGGGAAAATAGAAAATATATTGCTTATTGTTGTGATGCCAGGAATGTTACCTTTGTAAAGTCGAACCAGGATTGTTAAAATAATAGTTATTCTTTATCTTCTTCGATTACTTTGGCTTTTGGCTTAAACCATTCCACCCAAAAAATAATAGTTACAGCACAGCAAAGTTTATTTTATAACAAACGTGGTTTTCCCATTTTTAATAATCACTTAAAAAATATATGTATGTAATAAATTATGTTTCAACTTTACGCGAAATATGTGTAAGTTGGATCGCATTAAGAATTTTTCCTTGGTTTAGATATGGTCTGTTAGGGGCGAGTGGATGTGGCAAAACGACACTTTTAAGCTGTATCGTTGGCCGAAAGCAGCTAGACTCCGGTAGCGTGTGGGTTTTGGGGGGAAAACCCGGAACGAAACAAAGCGGCGTCCCAGGATCGAGAGTGGGTTACATGCCACAAGTAATGAAATACAAAACCAGGCGAATATTGCACAAAATTTACTTCTCGTTTTGATACTTTAGGACATAGCTTTAGTCGGTGAATTTTCTGTGAAGGATGCCGTGTATTACTTTGGACGGATATTGAATCTGCGCGATTCGACAATAGATAGAAGATTCGAAGAGTTGACAAAGTTGTTGGACTTACCACCACACGATAGGTACGTCTCTTGAAAGTTATTGGCAAAGAGATATTGATGATAGTGACCTTTAGACCCAGTTGTACAATTCCAGCTTAACTTTAAGCTAAAGCTTAAAGCAACCATTGATAAAATCATAGTTGCTTTAAGCTTTGGCTTAAAGTTAAACTGGAATTGTACAACTGGGCCTTAGTGATTTCTAATTTAAAATTAATTTTGACTTGATTTTTTGGATAGGTTGGTTAAAAACTGCAGTGGTGGTCAACAGAGGAGAGTGTCGTTTGCTGCTGCAATGGTGCACGAACCTGAGCTGTTGATTTTAGATGAACCAACAGTGGGTTTAGACCCAGTGCTTAGAGACAGGTAGGATTTGATTTTTTAACGTTGTATTTTTGGATTCTGTACGTTTTGAGGTGGCCATATCCCCTTTCCTCCTCAATGCAAACTACTTGCGCAGCCCATTATCATAATAACATATTTTTACTTGTGTCGATTGATTTCTAGGAGCTTCTAATTTCTAAACGTTAAGGCAGAACTTTTTTTTCTCGGGTACAGTTAATTTCGGATGCTCCACCCTTGGCATTACTTGTATAAACCTGTAAACCTAACTGACTAATAAAAGATTCGCTAAAAAGACAATAAATTTACATAGTTTTCTGCTGTATTCCATATACAGGATGTCAGGTACTCCAGTGCAATAATTTTATAGGGTGGTTGGTAGCTGTAATGCATCTTCAGGGTCAGGGTCAGGATCAGGATCAGGATCAATATCACCGTCAAAAAATGTATTTTGTGTTCATTTGTAAACATTTCGTAACCATTATTTAGAGGAGTATCTGGTCATTGAAGATAGTTCATGTCTGACAAATAATTATTGTATGTGTACAGACAATTTAATTTGCTTAATGTTTAGTTCTGTTAAGTGTCAGTGTCAACGTTAGTGTTTGCTTTACTTTTAACAAAGAGTGGTTAAGTTATTTGAGAGAAGACACTCCGTATCGGCCTGGTTTGTTCTTTGCTGAGTAATTTCTGTGACATTGAAAGTGTTGTCCCTTTAAATTGACAACGCGAAAATCGCGGGAAAAGAAACAAAACACACAATGGCGTGGCTATTAGTAACAAAAATAATTTCGGGAATATTTTTTTTTACTATTAGTTATGAATGAAATACTTCTAATTTCAGCTCTTTCATCCAATTGAATGCGAATGCTTTGATTTAAAGCTATAGTTGCTTCATAAAAATGTTAACTTTTACTTTTCCTAATGTGAAATTAAAAATTTGTACATGCCATTTAAAAAAGTATTTCTTTTAATTTCATTTAATTGAACATTTCTCGTGTTTTTCTTTTGTTTTCTTCGAATTTACACGAAACACTTGAATTCGATTCTTGAGTTTTTGCTTTGTTTTCGAATTTAGTCGATCCTAATCGATTTTTTTTGGTTTGTTTTAGGTAAAACAGTTGAACTGGTTTCTAAGTGATTGATTTCTTTTATTTTTTATTTGTTTTGTTGAATTTAGACGAAATTATTGGACCCGATTCTTGCGTTTTTCTTTTGTTTTCGAATTCAGATTAACCCAGCTACACTAAACACGATTCTTGCCGTTTAGTTTTAATTTGAGCTAATCGAACTGAATTCTAAGTGACTTTTGTGATTTTATTTTATTGCCGACTTTAAATGAGACAGTTGAAACCAGATTCTTGCGTTTTTCTTTCGTTTTCGAATTTAGACGATTTTTTGTTATTTTGTTTTTAATTTAATTCAATTGAACTAGATTAGATAAAACAATTGAACACGATTCCTGTTGTTTTTGTTTTAGTTCTAAGTGATTTCTTGTGATTCGATGTTGTTTTTGAATTTAGATGAAACAATTGAACTTGATTATTGCGTTTTTCTTTTGTTTTCCAGTTTAGATGAAACGAACTCAATTAAACATGATTTCTTGTTGTTTTGTTTTTTGTTTCACGTACAACAATTGAATTGATTGGTTTCTTTTGTTTTCCTGAATTTAGATGAAACAATTCGATTCGATTTTTGCATTTCTCTTTTGTTTTCGAATTTGATCTCAAGTATTTTCCTGCTTTTTGATTTCCACATTAGGTAAAACAATTGAACTGGATTCGAGTTTAGATGAAACGATTGAATTCGATTCTAAGCGAGTTTCTGCCTTTCTTGTTTTTGAATTTAGATAAAACAATTGAACACAGTTTCCGTTGTTTTTGTTTTGTTTTAATTTAATTCAATTGAACTAGATTGAAAGTGATTTCTTGTGATTCGATGTTGTTTTTGAATTTAGATGAAACGATTGAACTTGATTCTTGCGCCTTTCTTTTGTTTTCGAGTTTGGATGAAACGAACTCAATTAAACATTGTTTTGTTTCACGTAACCAATTGAATTGGATTCTGAGTGATTGATTTCTTTTGTTTTCCTGAATTTAGATGAAACAATTCGATTCGACTTTTGCATTTCTCTTTTGTTTTCGAATTTGATCCTAAGTATTTTCCTGCTTTTTTGACTTCCACATTAGGTAAAACAATTGAACCGGATTCGAGTTTAGGTTAAACAATTGAATTCGATTCTTAACTATTTCCTGCTTTTCTTGTTTTTGAATTTGGATAAAACAATTGAACACGATCCCTGTTTTTTTTTTTTTAGTTCTAAATGATTTCTTGTGATTCGATGTTGTTTTTGAATTTAGATGAAACAATTGAACTGATTATTGCGTTTTTCTTTTGTTTTCGAGTTTAGATGAAACGAACTGAATTAAACATGATTATCAAATTTGATCCTAAGTATTTTCCTCCTTTTTTGATTTCCACAATTGAACCCGATTCGAGTTTAGGTGAAACAATTGAATTCGATTCTAAGCGATTTCCTTCCTTTCTTGTTTTTGAATTTAGATAAAACAATTGAACACGATTCCTGTTGTTTTTGTGTTGTTTCAATGTAATTCAATTGAACTGGATTCTAAGTTTGGTGCATAACGCACTTATGGAACATGCTGTGTATGTGAAACAAATTTACTAATATAGAACTCATTATAGTGTTTTCCTTTCTATCAATAGTTGAGGAGCTATTGAAGAAATCCATGTGATGCACCCTGTATATGAAATAGAAAAATTAATTTCACTTTTCATCGTAACCGTAACTGTTTTGCTTCAATTGGACTTATTTTAAAACATTAATTGTCAAAAATTGATTATGGCGTCGTATATTACGCAGAATAAATTTAGAGCGTGTTAAAATGCGTTATGGTTTTGAACATGAACACAAAAACCGGTTGGTCGAACGAAGATTCTAAAATCCATATCTGAGGAGGAGAAAACCTGTTTATTCTCAAATCCAGCCTTATGACAGGCCCACTCATATTTGGCAGCTCTTTTCAATCTTTTTATTTTCTAAAGTAAAGGGGCATTCACTCATCCGTACGAGATCTCGAGCATGTACGCGAACATGTGCACGTGGGTTATAAAATCCACTAGACGATTTTTTTTTATATTCTTGAAAGGATGATGACTTATAGCAGATTCGCGATGTACTATATACAGTGACAGCGAGTATGGAAAACGGGACATTATTTTTTCCTAGGTAGCATCCAACTTGTAACATCTTAATATTACATCATAATAATCTGCAACCTCAGTGAATATTAAAAAGGACAAATTTCATAACATACATACAACTGTATTTTAATTAATAACTTCATTAATAACTCCTATAATTGCAATTGCACCTAAGCTGGTTTATATTAATTAGTTATAGTCCCGTTTCAAACGATTAATAAAATGTTATCGTGATAACAAATTTATAATTTCAAAATAGAGTTTGAATACTGATTTACCACAAACAGGAACTCTTGTTTTGCACTTGAAGGTGAGTAGCGCTTTTAGTTAATTACTATTTACGCCAACTTGTTGTTTTCACACGATCTTCGCCCTTGACTGCATTCATAAACTCTTCTTGGAACTCTTTTTTCCAATATCACGTCCTTTGCAAAAGATAAACGAACACATTCATTATTATTATTTTTTTAATGACACAAGTGCTTCATTGCGTACATGCAAGCGAACTTGTACGTGTGAGTGAATGCCCCCTAAGGAAAGTTTCCTTTTTTTCTTAATAACTTCTTTTAAATTAAATTATTTTTTTTAATGTACGAAATTTATAATGGGAATAATAGTGCCATATAAATTAAAAATGAATTTTATAGTTAGTGATGTCTGTATTAATTACTTTTTGCAAAAAGAAAACTGAGATACGATTCAAAGAACCTTCTTATTTATTAAGGAAGATAATTGGAGTAATAGGGGGATAACAGTTACCTTATTTCTACGAAGTTATAAATGTCCGATACTGATCTTTCTAAAGAAGCTTTTAGTGTTTATTGATTTATTGATCCAATATTTTGGTCACGATTTTGCTTTTAATATGTGGCCAATATCTTTGGAAAAAGTTCAAATATGTTGTCAGCATTATCGACGTCACGTTATTTTTTACCAAATTAAGATGCAATGTGAAAAATACTTGGCGTCTTCACAAAGAGGAGTGAACAAATCCTGTTGTGGTTGCAAATAGTGCTCCCATGAAAAGAACATGATGGAAATGAGCAAATACGTAAGCAGCTAGGCATCGTGAAGAGAAATTTTCAATACTGATTTTATTGTTAATATTTTACGTAAGACTCCTTTCGTTAATAAATTAAATTTGACATCCGCCTGGTGTGTAATGTTAACTAGATACATACAAGGTCACGTGGAATTATCATAAATAAATATCGAGGCAATTAAAGTATTTATTTTCCAATTCACAACATCCAGTATGTACTTACTTCCACTTCACTTTTTTGAATCCATTTACTGGAAGTTTCCAATTGATTTTTTATTTTCGGTTCTTTTCTAAACTGCCTTCAAAATTTAAAAAATAACGAATTTCAGTAACCAATATAATTATTTATATATGCATCGTATAAACAAATTTTATATATAAAAAAAACTACTAATCTTATGCATACAGGGTGAACGACAGTTGTTCCATCACCAAACGATAAGAAACGAGGTCCGAAAGTATGGGAAAAATGTAAAAAAAAATATTCTATGTACTTCAGTTTTCCAGAAATAATTAATCATAAATTAGCACCAAAGCAACGATTAGTTTTCGAGAAATAATTAATCATAAATTAGCACCAAAGCAACGATTAGTTTTCGAGAAATAATTAATCATAAATTAACCCCAAAACAACGATGCGCCAACATCCAGTATGTGCTTCACTTCTACTATCTACTTCACTTTTTTGAATTCATTCATTGGAAGTTTGTAATTGATTCCTTATTGCCGGTTCTTTTCTAAACAACCACTGCCTTCAAAATTAAAAAAAAACGAATGTTAATAGCCAATATAATTATTTATGTATGCACTGTATAAAAAAATTTTATAAAAAAAATATACTAACCTTATACATACAGGGTGAACGACAGTTGTTCTACCATACGATAAGAAACGAGATCCGAGAGTATGGGAAGAACGTTAAAAAATTCTATGTATTTTAGTTTTCAAGAAATAAATTAGCCCCAAAACAACGATGCGCCCCCTGGTTAAAAAGAGAGGAGTGATAAACGAAATAAATACCCTCATAAAAGCCCTTTATAGTTTTATGTTACCCACGGTGGCGGTGTGGCATCGTGAACTTGACCTTTTAGCGAAATTTCACGTCAATTCCGTTTTTAGGTTAACGCCCGACACCCTGCAATTTGAATTCCAAAATATTTACTTGACAAGTGCCAGCAAATCACCTGAAGTTGATTATTCCATTTTGAACACCTGTAAACAAATAAATCATTGAAACAAAAAATAATTCAAGTCTGCGTGTTAAGAATTTCTAATGTTTTTCTTTAATTTTAATTTAAATTGTACGTTTAACACCAACGTTTAAAACAGCTGCATTTAATAAAGCTTTTTGTTTCGATGCAAATGTTTTTACATAGTTGCCCAATTGTCAGATTGGTTAAATACTAATTACACCAATAAATGAATCGGAATTATTTACACAACTGTTCTTTTTCTTTAGCCCTTATCTCATGCGCAATTCCAGTTATTTTAGAAATTACTAATAATTACATCACGTATCTATTTCCGACTGTTAAATGTGTAATAAAACGAAATTGAGATGTGTGTCAAGGTCGCATTGTATGCACGCAGGAAGTCGATAAAATAATCATAAAGTTTTATAGTCCCATTATACTGCCGCATTGAGAAGTCAATAAAATAAAAATCATAAAACTTTATAGTCCCGTTATATTGCCGCGTTTATAAAACATGACGTCGTATTTCGTACGCAGTGTCGCAACTTGGTTTTGGAGTAATTTTTAAATCAATTATAAACTGTTTAGAAGAATCTTTAAACATTTTTCGCGTAATATGTGACGTCCTTTTCTTACGCGTTTCTGTTTTTGACGGAACTATTCTCAGTCACCCTGTATATTAAAAATTTATAAATCTGTATTTATTACAACGAGTATCTAAATAAAATTCTGGTCAAATTGGCTGTGACCACCAATTTGTTCATCGTATGCACGTCGCTTCTAAGTTCAACTGCCAAGCTGTCAAATCTAACGTTGAATCATCGTTATTATTATAGTGATTTTGCATTAAAAACAGTTTTTTACAAAAACATTAAAAAAATGTCTTTTTCAAATGAAGGAAAATCCTTATGGCAAAGTCCTTCTTTACTAAAAGTACGAAACTAGTCCAAAACACATAGACATTTTTCCACAGCCTACTAGACCAGTTTTTTATTTAGACACTCGCTAGTATTATTTTTAATTAATAGTTATAAGTTAATATACAGGGTGTATTTTCAAAGTAACTTTCTTATTTTGAGAGATAAAACAAAAAGTCTCTTAGAAAAGTTGCCTTGAATATTACGGACTTCGATTGTTATCAAGCGGCTACGCCTTCTTCGTTTCTTTTCCAATAACACGGTATATTTTTTATGATCCATGACCTTTTTAATCGCATTTTATTAATTGATTTCAAATTTTTTAAGAAATTTTCTGTCATTTGCTTAGTGTTTATTCTAGATGCTTTAATTTTTATTTAATTTAGCCTTTGCTTTGGTCAAAGAGCTCTTTCTGGTTACTGAAAGTTTAAACTTAAAAGAACTTAATATATTTTTCTTTTGTGGACCTACGTAATTCGTAATTATCATTCAACAAGTAATTCGCTTACTGTAAAGTAAATATATGTGTTTATTTAACCCGTGCTAATAATCCTATAATGAAAGATTAAGCTCGACGCCAACAAAATATCAAGTGACAAATACGTGTATGTTGTATGAATGATTTATTTGATTTGCGTGTTTCTAATATAGAATTTTGTCAGGTGAAACACTTAAAGGTAATACTTAACCTTGTGCGACCCCGCCGTTGAATATTTAATCATAAATCATAATTTAAAATCAATTATTTGCTTTTCTAATAATAAAGATAAACACATATTTTTTTTAATAATTTTTTTTACTTGGCATTTTATTCGTATAGAGTTGTTGATTATCTTGTTAGTTTTTTCCATTTATAGGGTATTTTGGGATATTCACAGATTTCTTAATTGACCAAGGTCTTTAAATTCAGAATTTATAGGCCTCTTGGGACGCAAGAAATTTATGTCGAATAAGTTGCGGTGCAAAATGGGCTTTGCATACAACCAAAGGAATTTTTCTCTGTCGGTATTTGCAAGTTGGTTGATCGTTGGAATAGAACGGATATTATTTTGAAAAATAAAATTTGTTCCATTAACTTTGTGTTATTATTGTTATCGTTGAAAAAAAGTCCAAGTGAAACCTATAATCTTCTCGCATTAATGTAATTATGTCGAATACTTATAGAAGGTGTTTCTAAACCCTGTCTTTAATTAAAACTAATTAATTATTTCATATTTCGATAGATCTCTTAAAAGCAAACATTTTTTATTAAACAACTGTAGCTCCAAATCAAAACATTCGCAATCTGGTGGATAACGCACTTATGGAACACGCGCATGCATGAAAAGAATTTACTAATATACAGGCTGTGTTAAGCCTCTGTCTTTAATTAATTAACTGTAAGTTTCTTATTATATTAGAAATTGATTTTCCAAAACTCAACGGAAGAGTTTTGGAATTATTAAGAATTGAAAAATGATAAACTGACGTGCCTTAAGATGGCGGACTCTGGCGGAGTTCTGAAACCTCTGCTCCGTTTATGACTTGTTTTCGCAATCGAATCTAATAAAACGCAATAAAACTTTTTATTTACATGCAGAAGAACTGGGTCAAGGTATCAATGTAAACGAATATAAAAAGACTCATAGACGCCATCATTCATTGATTCAAATCTCCGTCTGTGTTACATCGACAATTGGTTTTTATTATCACTATAAAAGTACTTTTTTCGCGCTTCTACTGACGAGGACCCAAATAGGGTCGAAACAGCTGTACAGAGGATGCTCGAGGGATTCACTGCAATCAAAACCGATTTGCAACACATTTTTTTGAGTAAATAACTACAAAACTTCTGGTTTTCTTAACTTAACTTGAAGGCTTACTCGTCCGTTGTCCATAATTGAATTGGCTTCCGGTTGAATCCGCGTCACGACTACTTCTATTGCCGATGCTTCGTTCTCTATTGCAGAAGAACTTGCTCAGGGCTCCTGCTGCTACTGGCGGTGTTCCTACTGCTGGTGGTGTTGCTATTACTTCTCGTTAGTCGATGAGACCCATGAAGTAGGCAACACCACCAGCAGCAGCAGAAGGCCTGAGAAAGTTCTTCTGCAATAGGGAACGAAACGTCGGCAGTAGAAGTAGTCGTGACGCGGCTCTAACCGGAAGCCAATTCAATCATTTTTTAAGCGATTCCCTTCGGAACAAAGATTTTGAAACGTGTAAGGTTCGGCACCAAACGACTCTTGCGTTGTTTGTAGTGAAACGAAAATACGTGGAAACTAATTTTTGTATTATAAAATCAAGAGATTTTAATATTTAATCCGTACAAATATAAACTGAAATGCATAATGGGGCTATGAATTCAAACAGTATGTTTTTAAATTTTACTTTGATTAAAATAAACATAAGCGTAAATTACACTATTAAATTGTATTAGAAATGATTACGTAATAAGTAATTGCAACTGTGGTAAGAACGTCTGCACCTAGTCGACCAGAAACATCGCATTTTTTCTTACAAACGACGAACTTGACCTAGCCCAACATACACATGTCGGCGCATTCGTTTATGGCTACATAATAAAAATCAATTCCACCCAGCCTGTGACTCAGCTAAGACATTTAAACCATTTAAATCGCTGACCAATGTTACCCAAACAATTATTGTAAAAATTTAATTTAATTCTTACCGAAGTTATTTTCACTATTGTTATATGATAAAAGTTGTTTCATTTTTTGAGTACTATTTGCGGTCTCAATTAAAGACATAGGTTTAGAAACAGGCTGTATTTCCCAATCAGTAGAATGCAGTGGAAAATCGAAGTATTTACCCCGTCATCTAATTGATGGTTATTTTATTTAAGGAATTTTAATCGTACTTATCTGTTGGAAATAATAAGCAATAATTTATTTTCACAGCATATGGAATCATCTGGTGGAAATAACACAAAAGCAAAATACAGCAGTTATTATAACAACGCACTATATAGAAGAAGCTCGGCAAGCCCATAAAGTAAGTACCAAATTACTCACTTACCTATACACCTACTAAATGCTCTCGAAAATTTAAAGTGGACAGAACTTTAAAAAATATACAATAATCAGAGAGAAAAAAAAACCTCTATGTAAATTACAATGAATTAATAATAATAAAAGTTAAAGTATGATTAATCTAATTACAATTACGAACACTTGCAGTTTTATTGCCAAGGTTATCACGTGAAAACCTCTCTATGCAGATACATATTTACTCAACATACGGAACGTAATGTAATTAATGGTTCGTTGCGTATGAATAGGTGCAGATTACAAGTTTATTTTTGCATTGATAATCACCGTTCACTTTTTCTCTTCCTGTGCGTAGTTTAATATGTTAATAACACGATGACCAAGCATTTTACAATTAATTTGCAACTTTATAATTAACTGGATTCAATTACAATTTTTCACTTCAACATATAAAAAAATCATTCTTCTCTGAATATTTCCTTTTGCTAGTGGGTTAGAAAGAATTTATAACTTAAAAGTAATTTGCCTTGAAAAAGTGAATAATGTTGCATTATTCATAGTAAAACTTATAAAAGCTGTTGCTATGTATGGATGAAATATTTTTACAATGATGAAATCCAAATGAGTTATCGATGTCTGCAGATGTTACATGTAAAGCAGGGGAACATGCTCGGCAATATGTTCGTCAATACGGGGTGTTTCGCAACTTCGTGTAAAAAAAACAATGGCGTGTTGGACATGAGATGTGTGCATAAACGCATCTAAATAAAAACGGAAATAAAACTTACCCTCAACTGATAACGCATTGACAAATGTTTAGAATCTCTGGCTTAGTGCCAGCTGAGTCACAATAAGTGTTCAAAATTCCTTCCCTCGGCCGCTCGTAAACACAAATCTGCCCGGCGAAGTAATGATTCACAAGCGTTATGAAACATGTTTTGTTGTCGAACAGAGAGAAATGCGGCGTTAATACGATCGTTCAATTCTTGGAACGTGTTGATTTCTTCTTCGTATACCAACGCTTTTACGTGTCCCCACAGATAATAATCTAGCGGATTTAGATCAGGTGAACGTGCAGGCCACCTGATCGGCCCGTTTCTTCCAATCCATCTACTAGGAAAAATTTCGTCGAGGTGAGCACGTACTTCTCGTCGAAAATGAGGTGGAGCCCCATCGTGCATAAACCACATCGTTGCTCTAAGATTTAAGTTCACATACTCGAGAAGTTCCGGTAGATTAGTTCGTAGAAAATTTAAGTATTGGAGACCATCTAAACGGTTCGGCAAGACGAACGGGCCGATTAAATTGCCCTTTAGAATACCTGCCCACATGTTAACATGAAACCGTTGTTGGAAATGGCCGCGTGAGGGTTTTCCTCAGCCCACAAATCTCTGGTAAAAATAGCTTCGTCGGTATACAGGACATTATGAACAAAATTTTGCCTGTTGCTTATGCAGTAACCAACGACAAAATCGTACGTGTAGAGCAAAGTCGGCTGGTAGCAAAGCCTGAACTCTTTGAATGTGGTACGGATGTAAGTGTTGTTCCCGAAGAATGCGCCAAACAACGGAGGACGATAAACGCTTTTGTCTTTAGATATCGCGTACACTTAACGAAGGATGTTCCTCGATAAATTGTAGTATTTCTTCTTCTCTGTTCAGGATGCGTTGTGGACGCTGCCGTCCTCCACCTCTTCCGCGACGTGCTCTTAAAGTTCCAGTATCCCTCGCTCTTTGCACAACAGAGAGAAATGTGGTACTGGTTGGCAAATGTCGGTTTGTAAAATGTTGTACATACAAACGCCTTGCCGCTAATGCGTTTTGCCCACTTACACCATACACTAGAATCACGTCAACAATCTCACTATTTGTAAATTCTGCCATTTTTTTCAGTAAATTTTCGTGCAACCACCTCAATTACACCTTCAAACTACCCGGCCCGGCCGTCGATAACTAACAATAAATTACATCACTCATATTCTTCGTAAACATCAAAAACTTAAACCAGAGACGTTCAAACGTTTTACCCGTTCGACAAAATTATTTATTTTCTCGAAAAATTAATAACACTTTGTTCAACAAAAAATGCATTGCTTAGGCAATTTTTTAATTTGCTTTGAATCAAAGTTAAAACTCAATAAATTCAGTAGTTTGCGCGTTCTGTGATTTAATCAACCATAGTAACTTAACTACACCTAAAATCTATTTAGTTCTACCTTTTTGCGACTTTCTCTGGCAATTCGGAAACACGCTATCGGTGTTATTTCGATTTGTTCAGGGAAATCTGCAGCTCAAACCACTGGCCAGGCATCAAATCAGTTTCATGAAATCGATCGTCCTTTGTTTTAACTGTTTTTTAAATTTTATTATTTCGTATTTGTTTAAAATTCTATTTGATTTTTTTTTGTTTCTTCAACGTTCCTTTTTTTTAAATTATTAATCCATTCAATTGTGTTGTGAAATCGGTTATCTTTTGTTTTTATTATTTTTTTTAATATATTATTTCTTTTTTTTTAATTCAACTGTTTCATTTTCTTTGTTTTTCATCGTTTTTTAATAAAAAATTGTGTTGCTAAGCTAATTATCTCTTATTTCGTATTTTTTTTTAAATTATACTATTTCGTTTCTTGTGTAAAATTGATCGTCTTTTACCGCTTAGTCGCGCCATCGCATGTCTGTGTTTTGTCCGAAATAGCTGCACAGAGGACGTCCGGGGGTCACATTGCAATCCAGCAGACTTGCAGCCAAAAATATTGCGTTTGTCATTTGTTTTTATTATTTCGTTTTCTTTGTTTTGTCACCATGCTTCTCAAATTGTTTTGTTTTGAAATTTATTATTAATCTACTGGATTGCGCTGTAAAATCGTTCGTCTTTTGTTTCTGTTTTCTTCAACTTTACGCATTCGACACGGTTTTCTTCTTGAATCTTTTTTTACGTTGGTTTTAATTATTTTGTTTAAATTATGAATCTACCGAATTGTCCTTTGTTGTGTCTTTCGTTTTAATTTTATGTTTTTTAATATTATTTTATATTTTTATGTTCACTTGTTTTCTTTGTTTGTCTTGTTTTCATTTATTAATCTTTTTTCTTTTCGTTTGTTTTAAATTATGGATTCTAGCGAATTGTCTTTTATTGTGTCCTTCGTTTTTATTTATTTTTTTAATATTATTTTTGTTTTTTTTTAAATTTTGCTCACTTGTTTTCTTTTCTTTTGTGTTCTTTCCATTTATTAATTAATTAAAATCGATTGCCTTTTGTTTTTTAAATTTCATTTCGTATTCTTTAAAAATTCCACTGTTTCGTCAATCAATTCAGTTGTGCGAAATCGATCATCTTTTGTTTTCATTGTTTTTTTAAATTTTATTATTTCGTATTTTTAACAAATTCCACTATTTGTATTACTTCGTTTTTTCATCGTTCTTTTTTTAATTTATTTATTAATCTATTGAAATGTGTTGTGAAATCGATTGCCTTTTGTTTTTATTATTATTATTATTATTATCTTTTTTAATTTGACTATTTTTGAATTTTTATTCTTTTGTTTTCTTTGTATTTTTTCCCCAAATTAAAATTCATTATTAATCTACCTAATTTCGCTGTAGATATCGACCGTCTTTTGTTTCTATTTTCTTCAACTTTATGTATTTTTTTTATTGTTTAAGTTTTTCTTAATTTATTCCTAAATTTTGTTGTTATTGTATCTGCCAACGAACACAGTGCAGCCAGCACAGTCTAACTAAGAAATCAAGGCAAATCTAATACTCGTTACGAATCCCGTAAAATTACGAGGCCAAACAATTTGAACTACCTATAAATAGACAACTCCTTAACAGAACTTCTCTCACACCCTGTGTGTGGACTGAGGTGTTGTCTTTGTCGAAAGGTTTGCAGGTTAATTGAAAGCAATTTGTCGAGAGATTGAAAGTGCCATAAAACAGTGCCGATAAAACAGTCACGTGGGTCCTTTGCGCAAACAAATTAGTTCGATAATAGGTTTAGCCGACGAAAAACGACGTAGAGGGATCTGAGAAAAGGCGTACATTGTACCACCCTCTTAGCCACGAGGATGTAGTAGACAAAGATACTACCCCGTGGGCTGATTAATTAGGTTAATTATAGAGATAGGGTAGTCCAACATCTCTGAAAAGATTCTCTGAAAAACTAGTAAAGGTTGCTGTTAATTATCTTGCAAATTGAACGCCAACTGCCAACATACTAGCGAACTTTTTGTCATGAGCCAAGTTGCCTAATGAGTGGCCTACTTATCTTATATCTTCAGTGGTTTTGCACGAGGGGAAAAATTGATACATAAAAATGTCTCCAGATGTCCAAATTTGAGTCAAATAATGTTTTTTCTTTTGAGGTGTAAGTACTTTTAAAAAATGTTGATTGTTGATGATTTTTAGATTGGTCTAATGAGAGAAGGAAGGCTCCTAGCAGAAGAATCACCAGAACGCCTACTAATGCTATTTCGGATGGACACGTTAGAAAAAGTATTTCTAACACTGAGTATGCAGCAAGAGGAAGGTAGATTGAGAGATGCAGGGCATGTGGCGGATGATCAAAACAATACAGACTTAGAGAGAGCCAACTCTGAAATGAGTATGGCAATGACGGAGGTCGGACACGGCTCAACTGATGTAAGTAGGTTCCGTTTTACTTTCATAAACATTGCATATGAATTTATAAGCGATAATTTTCTCAAGGCAAAGTTCATCTTACGCAAGGCTTGTTAAACTACTATATTCAAAGTCATTGTTACAAAAAAGGAAATTGCTCAGTAGTAATTAAACATATTTCGTTCATGCAATAAAAAGGTTTTATTTAATGATACATGATACATGATAGATAGGATACAATGTTAGATCTCATGTCATCCACAATTCGTTGACAAATTTTATTTGTTTATCGTTTTTTTTAATTTTAATAAAAGGAAGCGTGTTACCATTATTAAAGAAACAAAAATCATAAAAGAGATTCTATTTAATTAATTTATTTTAAATGACTTAAGCATATCAGGAAACTTCAGTTCAAGAAAGTATCATTTAGAAACACTTGCAGATATAGATTCTGATTATTATGAAATATACTGGGTGTTTCGTTGAAAGAAAAATCAAAGATCTTTCTAAAAAAAAACTCTGTTAAGGTATTAACAACAATCAAGGATGGAGAGCCACCTAAAACATCGGCGAGTGGCTTCAGTTTAAACAAGAGACGTTTAAAAGCTTTAATGAGGAAGAACTACCTTCAGTATTTTACGAACGCAGCGTAAGTGGAATTCACGAGAATGTTCTAATATGACCTGAAAATATGTCGTCTGGTTTTCAGGGGTATCAGCTTTATGCTAATGTTTCCTATTTTGGAAATGTGCGCGTTTTATTTTGCAGTTGGTGACGACATTAAAGGTATACAATTAGGAGTAGTAAATGATGAACATACGTTAAGTTTTTGCAGCCACTATAACAGAAACCTGACTGCCAAGCCTGAAAATTATACAAACTGTGATTTGAGCGATCTAAGTTGTAGATTCCTGCAGGACGTCAATACTTCGATGATTAAAAAGGTAAGGCATTGTCACAATTGAAAAAATAGAGTTACATAATGAACAGACTTAATCTGCGCTTTACTAGATTATTTTTCATAATGTTTGAGTAGTAACCTTGATTTATGGTAAACAAAATTCTTTGTCCAGCATAATTATCGTTCATTCAACCTTCAAAACTAAAAATATCCAAGTAACATTTTGAAGAAATAATAAATCACTTCTAATTCTCCAGGAAAAGGTAAACAGCATTTTTTTTTAGTCGCGTGCTGATTGTACATACAAAATAATCCCAGCACATTTGGAAATTCTTGTTACATAAGAACCTCCTTGTTCTCAGAGACTATTTAACAAAAAAAAGGAGGTGAATTGCGAAAATTATTGCTCGCTAACTAGTTATTACCTGCAATTTTTCCTGGTTCAATTAAATATGCATTACTCGACTGCACAAATCACTAATTAACATGTAAATTAGTTTAAATTGTTTTTCCGCTCATCCATTCGTTTAATTGTGAAACACAAACGTCAGAAATAAAAATATCAGGTAAACACATAATCATAATTATAATTAAGGTGTCGAGAATAGTTTCACATAATATAAATTATCTTACTTTAATTAATAGAACTTACTTAGTTACGTACATGAGATTTTCATTATGCTTCATTTATAAAAATTAACTACAATTGTGTAATTGCCAGTTACACAATTTTAGTTAATTTTCATCTGGCAAGAAAACTTGATTTTATAATTGCTTTATTTATAGTAGTTGTACCAACTCAACTTTCAAGTTGAATACCTATTATGCCTCAAACTGTATTTTATTGCCCCTCAGAATGCCAAGTCTAACAATACTGAGATATTGACGGTTTTAGCTATTTATTTAGGGGATGGAGTTTAAATGTTTATGGTGGTGTTACGCAGGTAATCCAAAGTCATTCAGTCGTAAAACTTCACCCTGAACTAATAACACATGTTCCACAGCTGATGATAAATGTGCCGTACAAGCGTATTAACTACTGTGAGATCATTTCAAAAATAACACACCGAACGCACGTTTTGAATTTTGTTAGAATTTGCACAAATCTGTGTTAATAATTCGTCTTTTATAATAATAGAATTTGTTTCTGATTGAACGTCGCATACAAAACGAAATTATAATGATTAACAAACCACATAGATTACGTATGTGTTTGCTGATTATAATGTTTTAAATTTTGGTTGTCATCTCCAATTCTTTGTTATTAGTAAAACCTGCTATTATTAAAACATTAGCGATGAATTGAATAAACGACATAAAAGGAAGGGTGACGCGTTATATTGCGTCATAAAAAGATGCCGAAATGTTTATGACGGACTCGTTGCTTGTGGAATTAGACTTCATTTCCAATGTAATTTACTAGGAATTCTTACACGGAGATTTGAATCGCTTTCGTGTTGTAGTGATTTATTTGTTTAGCTGTCAAAGCAGGTGCTCAAAGTAGGACCCTTGTCATCCTTATTTGATTCAATTTGTACGGAATAATTACCTTTAGGTGATTTGCATGTATTTGTCAAGTGAATATTTTGGAGTTCGTATTTTAGCTGATCACGTCAGTTCCCTTTAAAGGTCAAGTTCACGCCCGACGCCGCACTGTAGATCATAGAACGTATCGTCATTTTGGGGATGTGATTCTTTGTCATTTAAATTTTTTCCTTGTTTTCCACTTGTCTCGTTACATTCTTTATTTCTTTTTTGTTTTGGTTTTTAGTTACTTCATTAACGTCTGTTTTTGGATTTTGCTTTTCACTTTTCATTTCATTTTTGGTTTTTGTTTTTCATTCTTTTTTTTTTCGTAAATTTTGAATCTTTCTTAAAATAACCTTTCTTTTCGTCTTTTTCCACAACTTAAGGTACGTAAGTGCACTACTTTCTATTTTTCATTAATTATATATTTCTGGAAATCGAAAATTTTTCTAATATTTTCCCAAGCTCTGTGATGTCTATTCCTTCTCCTCTTTTTTCTTTGTTGATCTATTCATGAATGACTCAGAGCCGCATTAAGGTTGTCGTAGATCCTAGGCACCAGAGCTCTTATCAGGGTTGCCAGATTGGCCAAAATTCCGCCATTTGGACCAAGTTTTGGACACACTTATTTGGGGACGGGCGCTTAATTTCTGGAAATCTAAAATACATAATTTTTTTCTAACATTTTCCCAAACACTGTGATGTCTATTCCTTCCCCTCCTTTTTCTTTGTTGATCTATTCATGAATGACTCAGGGCCGTATTAAGGTTGTCGTAGGTCCTAGGGACCAAAGCTCTTACCAGGGTTGCCAGATTGGGCGAAATTGCGCCATTTGGACCACCTTTTGGACACACTTATTTGGGGTCTGGCGCCTAATTTCTGGAAATCTAAAATACATAAAAAATTTTCTAACATTTTGGCAAACTCTGTGATGTCTATTCCTTCCCTTTTTTTTTTGTTGGTCTATTCACGAATGACTCAGGGCCGCATTAAGGTTGTTGTAGGTCCTAGGCACCAGAGCTCTTACTAGGGTTGCCAGATTGGGCGAAATTGCGCCATTTGGACCACGTTTTGGACACACTTATTTGTGGATTGGCGCCTAATTTAGGTAGTCCCTTCACATAATGAACACTGAACAAAATTCTCTCTCTACTGGTTCATTGAAACAAAAGCACACTACCGACGAGAAATTTGAAAACACATCTTTCCAATTTATGATTTGTTTTTAATATTTTAAATTTTTATTGTGTAGGTATTTATTTTCGAAATTTAAAAATTGATTGGAAGTGTTTTATTTTCTTACTTTAATTTTTTATGTTTGTTTTTTCCCTAGTTTTCTTTTTCCCTTTAGTTTTTCATTTGTCTTTGATCTTTTATTTGATTTCCTTTTTTCTAAATTTTCTTCTTATAATAATAGTAATAGTATTTCTTATCGATAAAAACCAATGACATACATCAATGTTGGAAATTGAAAGAGCTTTTCACTTGCTTCTCTTTTCATTTTCTACTTTGTTCCTCTTTATTTCCAATTTGTTTGTTTTTCAATTGCTTTTCGTTTTCCTATTCTACTCATTATTTAATTTCATTTTTCAGTTGTTTAAATTTTGTTTGCCTTTGTTTTTAATGTTTTCATTTCATATTTAGTTTTTCTTTTTCTTTTTCAATTTTTTCTTTCCTTTGAGTTTTTCAATTGCGTTTAGTCTTTCACCTGATTTTTTAATTTTAATTTTGTGTTTGTTTTTCATTTGTGTCTCTCTCTCTTCATTTAATATTTGCTTTTAATTTCATTTTTGGTTTTTTGTTTTTATTTGTTTTTTTCCTTCAAATTTTTCCTTTACTTTTACTTTTTCGTTTCCCTTTGGGCTTTCATTTAATTCTTTGTCTTAAATTTTTTTCCTTGTTTTTCACTTGCCCCATTTTCGTTCTTTATTTCTTTTCTGTTTTGGTTTTTGATTTTTCTTCAATTTTATTTTCCTATCAAGTTTCTTTCATTCTTAGTTATTTCATTAATGTTTGTTTTTGTTTTTCATTTTTCATTTCATTTTTAGTTTTTGTTTTTCCTTTGTTTTTTTTCCTAAATGTCGAGTCTGTCTTAAAATAACCGTTTTTTTCTTTGTTTTTTCACAACTCTCGGTATGTAAGTGCCCCTACCTTTCAAATGTTATCAAAGCAACAATCTCGAGGAGAATTTTAATAAAATTTCAATAATTATGAACTACTAACTCTACTAATTCCATAAATTTTTTACTTTAATTAAAGAACTAGTTTAAAGGTTTTCAAACTTTTTGGAACCACCCCCACATTGCTGCAAGACAAATATTTTTTAACGCCGCCATCATAACAGTTATTGATTTTAAAGTATTTATTATTAATTTCGCCACCTATCCCCCCCTTAATGCCCCCAATTGCCTTTGAACCCCCTATCGCTCCCCCCCCCCCCACTGGTGGGAACCTATGACCTCGACAATCGGGAGCCATTCACGATTAACGTTACAAAATTACAATTGATCGTAAAAGCTTCCGCACTGATGTGAAGATCGTAATTTCAGTCATAAAATAATAAAACTTTATGAGAAGCTGTGGAATGCATCAGTTTCCGTTCAACGTAATCGCCACTGCCGTTCTATGATTTTCGATTCAAACCTCTACTGCAATTTTGTCGAAAACTCTTACTTTTGGCTAAGGACATATGTATTAGCTCAACCAATAATGGTGAAATATTATACGTTTCAAGGTTGTCGTGGCTATTAATTACAGTGAATCTGGTTTTAATGCGACGAAACACCAAAGCAGATGTTTTCGTTCCTTCAATGCAAAACAGTGTTTGAACGATACATCATTTACAAGACACTGAAGCTCATTAGTTTTATTATCCTATGGCCCACTATATTTTTGTATGGACATTATAAATGTGTAAGTATGGTTGCCTAACTAAGGGGTATGGAGACCTATTAATCATCGAGGTGGCTCACGAGAGATTCAAAACCGGTAGCAATTTTCAAATATCACTATTTATTTATTTAAAATATCTTACCTATTATTTGAAAAGTGCTATTTTTTTACTTTTTACTGCGATTATCAACAGATCTACAAGTCAGTTAGGTAGGCAACCATACGTACACATTTAGAACGTCCACACAAAAGTATATGAAAAAATAGACCTTGAACAAGCGTAGGCAGTTCTAATTACATTTTTATTTCTAAAAACGCTAGCAAATTCACATTTCGTTTCGATATCCGTCCAACAAAGTTATGTGACATGCGTAAGTACAGGATGTCCCATTCTACAGGTATCTCCGTTAGTAATGGAAAGAGAAAAAACCGAGCACGCAATACTGGGTCAACTTTGGTTGGCGAGCGCATTTTTTAATCGACTTTTAACGTAGCTCATGATTATTTAATTAAGTCCCCGAGATACGAATCTAACTTGTGTTTTTTTTTTTTTAAATGGAAATCATAGTTGGCTTGGACGTCATTTAAAAGAGTATTTTTTGCACTTTTCAAAAATATATAGTTTGTTGGTGTTATCTTTTAAAATAATGACTATAGGTAATAAATTTATTTGCGTTAAATCTAGTAGGCCGTGTTTTATATAAAACAAAAGAATGTTTTTAAAAAGATTGGGAAATAGTAAAGACTTTTTGCCACTTATAGTTTTTAAGAGCTGAGAAACTTTCATTAATTAAATAAATTGTTTAATTCATAAAAATAAACCTTTTTTTAAACAAACAAAAAATCACGGCCCACTAAATTTAACGTAAATACATTTATTGTTTACGTTAAATCACGGCCTACTAGATTTAACGTAAATAATAAATTTGTTTACGTTAAATTTAGTAGGCCGTGATTTATATAAAACAGAAGAATGGCGTTTTTTGTTTTTAAAAAGATTGGGAAATAGTAGCTGCTTATACTGGTTATTTTTGAAAATAATTTCAATAAACCGTAGTCCTATATTTAATAATATACGACAACGACTTTCATTAATTAATTAAACAAATTATTTAATTCATAAAAATAAACCTTTTTTAAAACAAAAAAAAATCGGCATTCTTTTGTTTTATATAAATAGATTTAACGTAAATAAATTGAATGCCTAGAATGTCATTGTTTTAAAAGATAAAATCAATAAACTATATATTTTTGAAAAGTGCAAAAAATATTCTTTTGAATGATGTCCAAGCCAACCATGACTTCCAATTAAAAAGACAAAAGTTGGGTTCGTATCTTGGCTGTTATGAGCTTTTTGAGTGATTTAATTAAAAAATCGTGATTCGCGTTAAAAGCCGAATAAGAAATGTGCTTATCACTTTTTGATATCCTTAAAAATAAAAAAATTGTTTGCATTTGAAGTTTTGATGAATTTTTGTTTTTCAACTATACCACGAAAATAGCAAATTTTTTGTTTAACCATTCAAATTAGCACAAAAAATTTACTCAGCATAGCGTGTTCGGTTTTTTTAAAATTTCCATTAGTAATGGAGGTACCTGTAGAATACCATCTAAAACGGGACACTCTGTACAATACAGGGTGTGTCGTTTAACCTGGTCTCTTCAATAACACTGTTCCTGTTGGATATATGAAAAAAATCTTTTATATAAAAGTGTCATCATTTCAAACTCCGCATAATTTAAAACTATTTTAAAATATACAGGGTGTTTCAATTTGGCTGTACGATGTGTAACTTCGTTATTTTAAACGGAACGCCCTACGTTTTATAAGGAATTTGAGTTTAACAGATAATTTTAGGGTAGGTTTGATGATGGTTCTCTGTACCTGAGTCCTATGGTTTGTAAGATAATCGGCTTTATTTATGGTTTCGGAAAATACAGATGTAACTTTTATAAGTAATTAATATCTCATTAACTAAGTCACTTAGAAAACAGATATTCTGGTGCTGTTACAAGCTAAGTGGAGGGTGTTTATCGCAGTAACAAAATTTACTTTTCGTTAAACGGGGATTAAGACAACAATTGAAGCCGCAATAACTTGTTTTTTTTTTTTAATAGAACTGTATTACTACTAAGCACGTAAGAAATCGTATGCGTTTAGAATAATTAATATTAATTACACGCTGGAGTAAAGGAGACAATAGGTGTAATTAAGAAAATTATTTCTTGTATGTAAATGAGCATGTACAACAAAAAATAATTTACGTGAATGGAAAGAAGGGAAGAGAAAGGAAATTGAAAAATTTGTAATTTATGCAAACGCATAAAGGTCAGTTCAAGAAATAAATTTACATAATTTAAAAAGGTGTTAAATTTTTACAGATTTATATACCTCCAGGGCAACTTTTTTTAAATTACATATGACTTTCAGAACTTCAGCTGCAATTCAAAAATCACATTAAAGAGGTATAAAATTTGACTTTGTATAAAAGTATGTGGGAATAGCATAATATAAAAAACTTGGAGGTGAACTGTGTGTAGGAGTAGTTTGTCTTTTGGTCAGCGGTAGTCAATTTTATATCAAAATTTTTCATAATCATCAAATTTCAGGTTTATTACGATGAATTCGATGAAGCCATCAGCGGTATCAGAAATGGAGACGTCGTCGGTGTGATGTACTTCGCACACAACTTCACAGAGTCCTATCAAAGACGGCTTGATAAAATAGCAGGCACAGACAATGAATCCATAGACCTCAGCCAAATCAAAGTTTGGCTAGATATGTCCAGTAAGAATTCTTAGCATCGAGGAGGTATAGCTCAGCAGCAACGTCTTGTTTTCAGATCGTCAAATCGGAGCGACCATCAAATACAAGCTGTTCCATTTATTCGTGGACTTCCAAAAATTGCTGTTCGCCGATTGTAAACTCCTGCCTGAATTCGGCGATATTCCCTTGAGGTTTCAATATGAGTACGTCGGCAGGGATGAAAGTTACGTAGTGTTTATGACACCGGGTGCCCTAATGACGTAAGTAATTTTTCTAACTTGTAGTATTCAAACTACTAATTAACTTATTTGCCAGGATCATGTTTTTTATGGGTACAATTTTGACCTCTACGATTATAATAACAGACCGAGCGGAAGGTGTGTGGGATAGATCGATAGTTGCTGGAGTCTCATCGCTCGAGATAATGATCACTCATTTCGTCACTCAGTTTTTATTAATCCTCGTGCAAGTAGTGGAAGTTATGGTCCTGACGTTTGTATTCTTTAAAATTCAATACGTGGGAAGTTTAGTATTAATTATATTTATGCTTACGTTGGAGGGCCTCTGTGGGATGTGTTACGGTAAATTATTTTAGCAATTGTTTTCTTTTTGTGATACGTGAGGGTGTTTCAGGCTTTTGGATTTCTGTGATAAGCGACAGTCACAATATGGCTCATATTATATCTACGGGTAGTTTCTATCCCATGATACTACTTTGCGGTAAGCTGATATAAGTATAGAGCAATACTTTTATTGTAATGTTGTAATGTTGCAATTTTAGGGATGGTTTGGCCGCTGGAAGGTCAACATCCGGTTCTAAGGTTTCTTGCCAAGTGTTTACCGTTCACAATACCAGTGATATCGTTAAGAAATATTATGGTGAAAGGTTGGAGTGCTGAAAATTTGGATGTTTTAAACGGCATCGGCGTTTCTTTACTGTGGATTGTATTGTTAAGTATTGTAAGCATGTTACTTATTAGGAGGAAAAGGTAATTTATGTGGAGAATTTTTTTTGTAAGATTTGTTGCACAATCTTTTTTTTTTCTATTTTATGAAAATCACTTTGAAAATCAAACTGACCACAACCACAAATATGTATATACAGGTGTTTTTGGAAGTGTGGCTGAAAACGAACATGGATACAATATGAAAGTGATATTTCGTTATTTATTACATTAATGTCATTGGCATTTCTGTACAAGTGAAAAATTACATTACATTACAGGGCGTGCATAAACATTCTGTCCATTCCTCAAATTATTTTACATTACACTACTTTAATTTTTAAATTAAATGATGTTGCATGAGCCAACCTTTAATTTTGAAATGAAAAATAGTTTCATAAATTACTGAAAATTGGTACACGCTACTGATTTTGAATTTCCATTAGTTTGACAATATTTTGACAATTGTGACAGTTTCTGCTTAGTTTTAATTTAATAATTAAAGCCATAACGATGAGTTTTTCTATGGATTTATTATATTTTTGTTCTTAATAATTTATTTAAAGAAATTTTCTTATTCACCAGTGTCGCCGAGGCTTGGGTAGAACACAAAAAAATACACCTTAAATTTGGTTTTGAGCAAAAAAAGAAGGGTCCAATTGTATGGTTCCCAGTAAATGTAAATTCCGAGGTTCTGTTTTCAGCCACACTTCCGGAAACACCTATATATACAGGGTGCATCATTGGCATGAATTTCTTCTATAGCTTCTTAACTATTGATTATAAAGGAAAGTTTCTTGTTTAAAAGTTGTCGACTATAATATATTAGTAAATTATATTCACATACACAGCATGTTCCATTAGTGAGTTATCCACCAAACTTATACTTTTTTAAATGGAATGTACAAGTTTTTATTTTACATTTAGGTAAATCTCTTAAAAGTAAACATTTTTATGAAGCAACTATAGCTCTAAATCAAAGCATTTACTAATATAGAACTCATTATAGTGAATAACTTTTGTTCAAGATATTTTCCTTTATAATCAATAGTTAAGGAGCTATTAAAGAAGTTCATACTATGATGTTTATATGACCAAAAGGAACTGTTATCTACCTGTGTAGATGTTGAGAAATAAATTTTGCCGCAAAGAACAAAAGTAGTTTTAACAACGTAACTTTTTTCCGTTTCTGATTCACAAAAAAATGGAAAATTTTATTGTTTTCAAAATAGCAGGATCGTGCAGCATATCTTAAAAATAAGTGAATTAATTTGAACGTGCAATTAAATTATTTAAAAATTGTAAAAATGTGATTGAGTATTTAAAGTTGAGATGTATTTATAAAAACAATGTTATTTTTACTCTATGTTTGTTTCTTTTTAATAAAACAAAGTTTAACTGCTGTATAGAAATTCCACAGTTTTCTTTAACTTTTAAAAATAGGCATTTGAAACACACACAATCATTACAGGCGAGACTAAAGTAATTTGTGATAGCTCTTCTTTACCGATTATTAATATAAACTACTCTTTATGTCATGGTAATTTGGAAAACGCGAATATTAATGAGAATAATTTTTTATGCGAAGCAATCAATCAGAACCAGTTAATACGACCAATACATGTACTACATCTGATTTAATTTCACGTGACCGCATATTCTTAGTTGTAGGGGACTCACCGGGTGATGTTAAGGACAGGAATGTAACTGATTCTTATATTAACTGTTATTTTCAAAATGTTAGGAGTATAAGAAGCAAAATATCGGATTTCATTTGCAATATATCGTTGAATGAATTTGACGTAATTTGTACAGTTGAAATATGGCTCTCAGCAGATTACTTGGTTTTAAGATGTGATAGAAACTTCGAAGCTATAGGCAGATTTAGAGGAGGTGGATGTTTTATTCCGATAAAGAAAACATTTTCTATTATAGAAATTAACTATTCTGAGATAAGGACAAAAGTTCCATTTCTTGAAATTGTAAGCAGTAAGTTATTGCTAAAGCCAGGTAAATTTTTACTATTGATCTCCTGATGTACAGTCTGAGACTTTGGAATTGTTTTTAATGTTACTTGAAGAATACCTGCTTGATTTTGATGGTAAAATATTGATAGCGGGGGATTTTAATGTAACTAATCTGCAACTTCAGGTAGGGGATGCCAAATCAATAAGACAATCATTTAACTGAAATTTTAAATTTGAAACAATGGAACGGTATTTATAATTCTAATGGAAGATTACTTGATCTGGTTCTTTCTAATATTGATAGATTAGTGCTTATTAAAGAGGATAGTCCTTTAGTTAAAGTTGATCTTCACCATCCACAAGTAACTCTAAATAAAAATCGAAGTTCCGTACCTAAACAAAATGAACATATTAAATACCAAGATTTCAAAACTTGTATAGAGAGCTGTCAAATATTGATTGGAATTTCTTGTACTGTTTTAGTGATATTAATTTAGCATGCGAGGCTTTCTATAATAAACTCAATTAATTAAAATATATGTGCCAAAGTCTGTTAAAAAAACACCACCGTTTTCCGAAATCGTATTCTAGAGGTTTCATAACTCTTATTAAACAAAAATAATATGCACGAAAGAAGTTTAGAAAATACAAACATAACACCAATTGGTTATTTTTTAGAACGATTAGAAAGAATATAAAGTTTCAACTTAAAATAGATTATGAAACATATATTGACAGTATACAGAACTCCGTTATCGATAATACTAAGAAATTTTGGGATTATGTGAAATCTAAGAACGTGATAAATAAGCTACCGTCATCTTTATGTTCAAATAATAAAATAATTATATCCCTCTCTGGAATGGCGGAGGTTTTTGCTAATTATTTTAAAAGCATATTTCAGCCCTCCAACAATGCTATGACTTTATGTTATGATAGTAATATACGTACCATTAATATGCCTCTAAATCATTCCTTTTTTGAAATTTCAAAAAAACTGAAAGATAATTTTACGTCAGGCGTTGATGAACTTCCAGCATTTTTTGTTAAGGACTGTGCAGTGATGTTGGCTGTTGCGTTATGTTGCTTATTTAATATTTCTTTATGGACGTCTACGTTTCTGGAGCTATGGAAATGTATTAAAGTTATGCCAATTCACAAACAAGGTGATTCTGAATGTGTAAGAAACTATATATCAGTAGCTATACTCAACAATTTTGCCAAAATATTTGAAATGATATGTATCAGCCACTCCAAACTAATTCATTAGTGAAAACCAACATGGTTTTATGAGTGGAAGATCCACAATTACTAATTTATCTAACTTTGGACAATTTGTATTAAATACATTAGATAGATTGGGACAGGTTGATGTATTATATACTGATTTTGAAAAAGCATTCGATAAAGTTGATGGTTTTAATTTTTCACCCTATTTTCCAAGATCAGGTGTGCCTCAAGGGACAAATTTAGGTCCCCTTTTGTTTTCTATTTTTATTAATGACTTAACAGGAGTTATTAGGTGTCAGAATTTACTGTTTGCAGATGATGTAAAAATTTTTACTGCAATAAATGGACACAGCGATTGTGAATTTCTTCAACAGCAGTTAAATCATCTTGTCAATTGGTGTTCAAGTAATATATTGAGTTTAAATGTGATCAAATGTAAAGTAGTTACTTTTACAAGAAAAAAGAATCCAGTTATCTATGAACATAAGATTGGATCTTGGGTAGTCGAGAGAATGGAAAAAATAAGAGATTTGGGGGTTACATTTGATTCTCATTTTACTTTTGAACCACATCTGAGGGAAATTACTAACAGAGGTATACGGATGTTAGGTTTTATTATCCGGAACAGTCGAGAGTTCACAAATGTAAAAGCACTTAAAGTTTTGTATACTGCCTTAGTCAGATCAGTACTGGAATATTGTTCATTAGTATGGTTTTCTTTCTATAAATATTAAAAAAATATGTTGAAAAACGTTCAAAAAAAAATTTATGAAATATTTATACTTCAAGCAATTCGATAGTTACCCCAGTAGAGGTGAAGTATCGTTGACTACTATGTTGAATATGTTTGAGTTTAATAGTTTGGAAATACACAGGATTGTTTATGCGTTAGTACATCTTTTCAATATGATTAATGGTATTGTGAATGACGGTTGTATGTTGTCACAGATTAATATCAGATCCCCTCATATACTAGGTGTAATATGTTCACATGTAAATTTGCTCGTTCAAATTTTGTTAAAAAATCGCCTCTATATGTAATGACAACCTATAGGTGACTTAATAGATATCAACACGACAATGGTTAATAACCTGAGAAAAACTATCTTAGAGAAGCTGACGAGTGACTTATTAGCAAGTCAAGATCGTGCTCAGTAATTGGCTTTTTAGCTGCTGAGCATTTCATTAATAATAATAATAAAAATAAAACCTTGTAAGCAAAAATATTATTGTAACTTAGTCGGAAAATAGTAAAGTTTTTGAAATATACTTTAATAATTTTTTATAAATTACATATACATATATACCAACGTCTTGTACAAGTAAATATAGATTTTATTTCTATGTCCACAACAGATTTGGAATCATTACCTTAACGTTTCTTTTTATTTCAAATAAAAGAAGCAAACGTGCATAAACTTTAACATAAAACAATGTAAATGTAAATTGTTTGATTAATGTGACGTGTCCTGAAGTCAAGAAATATTTTCCGTTTCAAAATCTGGTGTCTACATAGAAGTGCGATATCCTCACCTATTAACTAGTTTACATGATCTACTTACAACGCCAATAACATTAAAATTATGTTGTCAAAGAACTCCATAGACTACAAACCTTAATAGTACAACAATAATTAAAATTTAGTAAATAGGCTGAAAATGATGATGCGTTACTAACTGTCAATCGAGTTCCAAATTGTTCCTTGCCCTTCGTCGAGAACCACTAAACAATGGTCTAGGCTTATATAAATCTTCACTGGAATATCTTTGCCTTTTTGCTGATGCTAGAAGGTAAACACACGAATAAATAAAAAAGAAACTAATGTGCTATTTTTACTTATGTTATTCTTCTTGAATTTAACCGACACCTCCACTTCACTTTTCTTTAATGGTTTCTCAGATTCGTAAACGTCAGATTTTTTATCGACTGATATGTCACTTTCTGCTGGACTTAAAGGCAATGAGAAGTTCTCATGCACTAAATATTAAAAATATTCAATATCAAAAAAAAAATAATAATAACGTGAATACACTCACCTTCAATGTGATGATTATTGAATTTTTTATTATTATTTTTTGCATCAGAATACTCCAACAACTTTCGTTTGAAAGTTTTTCTCGAAAACGATTTCTTAAGGCCGTTTTCTCTATCAATTTTTTGCACGTCTGCTACAGGGGAAATGTGCTGTGTATCATTTGGGTTTATCGTTTCCTCCTGTCTGGAAGATGCAATTTCTTTCTCTAATTTCTCAATCAGAGTCATAACGAATAAAATGTAGCGCTCGGTTATCGGTTGAATGTCATCCTCGTTGAAGTAAAAACAATCGTCTCTGTTTCTGTTAATGTTTATTATCGACTCGTTGGTTTTCTCAGGAGTGTCGGGGTCATCGTAGTACGTAGAGTAATCGATGTTTTGATTGAATTTAGCTTCCAGTGCATCCCAACTAGCAGCACTTACCACAGAGGATTTTAATGGCGGAGACACCTGACTTATTTCTTCTTCGGTAACAGAATTTTGATTCGGAACTTCTATATGTAGAGGTGATTCCAATATGACGTTGTGCTTTTTCGTCTTTTCTTCCTTTTTTAGAATGTTTGGTTTATGATCGGTTTTACTATAATTATTACTTTTCTCTTTCATGACCTCTGCTTTAACAAGAAGCGTTTCTTGATTGTTTAACGCTTTGGAAAACTGTAAAGCGTTTTGCTGTTCTATTTTCGAAAGTTGCTTCCTGATTTTCATCAATTTTCTAGCCTCGTGTATATTCGAAGCAAATTTCGGCTTTATCAGTTTGATTCTGGGCAGGGATTCTTGCACCTCTGTGTTTATGTATACTTCTCCGACATTTTCTATGTCGTCGTTTACAAACGTAATAGGAGTTTTTAGATTAACAGTTTCGCTTTCCACTGCGTCTGAAGCTCCCGATTCTCCTGATCCTGTGTTAGAGTTCGAATTCGAGGACTCTTGATTCTTAGATTGGGTCTGGGAAGAAAAGTAAGAATCAAATGAGCTGGAAGAACTCTTCAAGCCAGACTGCCCGTCATTCGAGTCTCTGTCTGTAGATCGTCGATCAGAATGTTTCTTTGAACTGAAATGGTCGTCTTTATTTTCCTTCTTTTCCTTTTTTGCTTCTTTCTTGTCTTTGTCTTTGTTCTTAGAGCTCGAACTTGAGTGCCTCTCACTTCTCGAGTGATGCCTGTCGTGTTTATCATCTTTTTTGCTTTTATCAGTTTTAGAATCGTGTTTAGTGTGACTTTTATCTTTATCTTCTCTAGATTTGGAATCCTTATGCGCACGACTGCTGGACGTTTTCGATTTATCTTTGCTGCTGCTGTCTTTTGAAGTAGTAGATTCTTTCCTGGAACTGCTCTTATCTTTGCTGCTACTACTGCTGCTGCTTCTATGATGGCTTCCATTGCAACTTTTACTTTTTTCACTCTTATCTGTTTTAGAATCACGGTCTTTATCTGATTTTGAATCTCGATCTTTATCGACTTTTCTGCTGCTCTTATAATCTTTACCGTCCTTGCTTTTATCTCGGCTTTTCGAACTGTGTTTTTCTTTGTAATCCTTCTTATCGTGATCTGATTTTCGATCTCTGTCTTCCTTACGATCTTTCGATTTACCGGACTTGTGCTTGTCATAACTTTTGGACTTGTCGGTTCTTGATTTGTCTTCCGATTTATGATCGGATCTCTTTTCGGTTTTCGAGCTTGAGCTCCTGCTCGAATTTTCGAAATCGAAAGTCTTAGAGTTGGAATCGTTTGTCTTCGATGATTTCGACTGGTGGGAATCCTCACAGAATTCCATTTTCATGTCCGTATCATCGGACATAACAATCGATAAGTGACCGTCTGAACTGTGCTTTGATATTATTGAGTCTTGATTGGATGTTTCTACCTGCATGGGCTTATTTATGTCTTGACTCTGATTAGAATCATGGCTTAGGAGACCTATAAAAGTAAATTGCTTTATTGTATTCATTGAGTACCATTGATAATAACAGCAGAATTCCTTTCAAGAGCGTCAAGCTGTGTACAGCTTGCACATTGAACTGTCCTGTGTTGTTCAGAACTGTTCTGAAAGGAAGGCAAAATTTAAATCGCATCAACAAAGCCTCATAGGATGGGGCACGAACGGTGAAAAGTAATACGCAATGCACATCCACCTACATTAGTAAATGGAACAAGGGTTTGGTGCACTTGAACTGTTCAGAACTGTTCTAGTTTATGAAAAGTTATATCAGAAAAGTGTCAATAAAAGATAAGCTAGTCACTTAAACTAACCATTTAGGTAATCATAGCAGACCTGGCCAAACTACCAACAGGACCAATTAAAAATATAATAATAAAAAATTGTAACCTGAAAACCCTGATAAATGTGAATCCACAGAATTTTCTTCATTAGGCAGATATGTAGTCTGTTCCTCAATGGGTTCAAAGGGAGGTGATTCATCTTCATCGATTTTACTATCGTCAAGATTCTGTGAGTCATTACTTTTATCATGCTTTTTTTCTAGCGTTTCTGACTCTGGAGACACAGCTTCCAAATCGGTAGGTAGCAAATTGTTGGCATTACTTTTAACTTTTGTGTCCTCGGGTTTGCTTTTGTCGCAGTTGGGTCTTTCTATACCCAGAAACTTGTAGACGACCTCAGTTACTTTAGGTAGAAATACAGAGTTGATCTTCGGATTTACTACCTGATCCACTATTCTTTCCACACCAATTTCTAGGAAACCTGACCTGAAAATTATTTAAATAGTGGCAAATAGATTAACCTTGAAATATTACACATTTATATTTTTTCCTATGCTGAATTTATAGATGCCAGACACAAGTACCTAATTTACAGGTAGTAATTTAGAAATAGTTTGACGTTTTTACTTTGAAAACGAATAAAGTAAGCTTTATACTCACTCGTATATATTCTTTCTCAATAATTCTCTCACATGGTTTTTGTTCATATCCGGATTCCAGGTTTGTTTGTTAAGAAAACCTGAAACGCTGCCTTCAACTCTCTGCCTTAGGTTTTGGTAGGCTGGCTTCGTGTCAACATCGGCTATGCATTCTTTTCGAAACTCATCAAATATTCCCTGTGACTTCAACTCACAAACTATTTTGTCTATAAGCAAAGAATCTCCGGGTAAATAATTCTGCACCACTGCCATTTTCGAACGGTGAACTATTTATTTATACACAGTCGAATGCAGTTGACATTTTCTTTAGGTAAGGTTAGGTTAGTACTGACAATCAATGTTGCCAAATTAAAAATTTTGTTGCTAATGAATTAGAATAGATAAATGATTTTAAAGAAGAAACGAAATAAAATATCTATCAGTCACTAATTAGACACTTTCTAGAGTCTGAATTACCATAAATCCTTATAACTTTTAGGAATGAAATGCTCAATGTTACCAATAAAAAGTTCGCTGTTCATTTTCAGTGCTTTCTCAGTGTTACCAATAACAATATCTAATTTTAAACAAAAAGTATCCAGATTTTAATCAAAAATACCCAATGATTAGCAAAACTTAGCAGACTCCCCCCAATCATCTAAAAAAATTAATTAATTTCAAATTAGGACAGTCGAATTGGGAGATTTAAAAGTGGCCAAGAAAATACCTAATTTTAAACCAAAAGTGCTCAAATTTTAATCAAAAACACCTAAAAATCAGCAAAAATTGAAAAAAAATCTCCCAAAATTTTTCCAACTATCGAAAATCTTTCTAGGACAGCCAAATTGGGAGATTATTCTATCCAAAACTCCCTAATGTTCACTAAAAACTCCCACTAATTCTCTCCAAATTATAAAGAAAACAAAAATATTATCTTCCAATTATCTAAAATTAATTGGTTTCAAATTAGGAAGTTAAAGTGGGAAATTAAAGAATCCCTTAAAATAAATTTTAAATAATCATTTTTTACACTAATATTCTCCAAAAACATACTCCCAATCAAAATTTAAAAAAAAGCAAGATGTGGCGACCTAAAGTATCCTTTACTTTTCAAGTCGACTAATTTAGAATTTTAATTGTTTTGTTTTCTTTGTCTTGTCACCATTCTTTATAAATTGTTTTCTCTTTTCAAATTTATTATCAATCCACTGAATTGTGCTGCAAAATCGATTGTCTTTTGTTTTTATTGATTTTTAAATTTCATTATTTCCTATTTTTTTAAAATTCCATTACGTATGTATTATTTCAATTTCTTTGATTTCTCATTGTTGTTTTTCTTAAAAAAATATTATTCTATTAAATTGTGGTGTAAAATCGATTGTCTTTTGTTTTTATTACTATTATTTTTAAAAATTTTGTTGCAAGTCGGTTTTGATTGCAGTGAATTCCTCTAGCATATTCTGTATAGCTGTTTCTCGAGTTGCGCTTCTGCTGATGAGACCTCAAATAGGACCGAAACAGCTGTACAGAGGATGCTAGAGGAATTTACTACAATTAACAACCGATCTGCAGTAAAATTTTTTTAAATTATTAAATTGTGTTGTAAAATCGATTGTCTTTTGTTTTTATTACTATTATTTTTAAAAATTTTGTTGCAAGTCGGTTTTGATTGCAGTGAATTCCTCTAGCATCTTCTGTATAGCTGTTTCTCGAGCTGCGCTTCTGCTGATGAGACCTCAAATAGGACCGAAACAGCTGTACAGAGGATGCTAGAGGAATTTACTACAATTAACAAACCGATCTGCAGTAAAAAAATTTTAAATTATTAAATTGTGTTGTAAAATCGATTGTCTTTTGTTTTTATTATTATTATTGTTTTTAAAGTTGATTAATTTCGAATTTCTTTTAAAATTTATTACTAATCTACTGAATTTTAGTGTAAAATCGATTGCCTCTTGTTTTTATTGTTAAATTTAATTATTTCGTATATTTTAAAAATTCTATTACCTATGTATTTAATTTTTTTTCTTTCTCATTTTTCTTAAAAAAAATTATTAATCAATTTCTTAAAAAATATTAGTCTATTAAATTGTGTTGTAAAACTGATTGTCTTTTATTTTTATTATTGCTATTTTTAAAAAGTCTAAGGTAATCGCTTTTTGAACTAACATTCTTCTGCTGACGAGGCCCCAAATAGGGCCGAAACAGCTGTACAGAGGATGCTCTAGGCATCCACTGTAATCAAAACCGACCAGCAACAATATTTTTAGAAAGTTATTTTTAAAGTTGATTAATTTCGAATTTTTATTCTTTTGTTTTCTGTCTTGTCATCATTCTTTGTATTATTAATCTATCTATTATTAATATACCGAATTTTGCTGTAAAATCGATTGCCTTTTGTTTTTATTTTTATTTTATTAGTTCGTATTTTTAGAAAATTCTATTATGTATTTGAATTTCTTTACTTTCGCGTTGTTCTTTTTCTTAAAAACATTATTATTCTATTAAATTGTGTTATAAAATCGATTGTCTTTTGTTTTTTTTTATTATTATTATTTTTAAAGATGTTTAATTTTGATCTTTTTTATTTTGTTTTGTTTGTCTTGTCACCGTTCTTTATGAATTGTTTTTTTTTTTAATTTCTATTAATCTACTGCAAAATCGATTGTTTTTTGTTTTCATTGTTTTTTAAATGTCATTATTTCGTATTTTTTTTTAATTCTATTACATTTGCTTTCTCATTGTTCTTTTTCCTAAAAAATTATTAATCTATTAAATTGTGTTGTAAAATCGATTGCCTTTTGTTTTATTACTATTATTTTTAAAGTTGATTAATTTCGAATTTTTATTCTTATCACCATTCTTTGCATTTTTTTAAAAAATTTATTATTGATCTATTGAATTTTGTTGTAAAATCGATTGTCTTTTGTTTACAAAGTGCGTTCAATAGAAACCGCTATCAAATAGGCTTATGTCAAATGTAAATTTTGCAAGGTCACGTCGTAACTATACGATTATTATAAACATAACCTAACTTTTTATATCCATTTAATTACGATTTTCTACAAAAGGGATAATGAAACACAATTAATCAAATAAAACATTTATTTTATTACAAATACAAATGTAAACAAAATATTTGACAGTTGAGGATGTTGATAGCACGCAGTTATTCATATGTACTAAGTACTTGCGACGTGCCGTCATAAAATAAAAGCAAGTTCAGAGCCACTTTCAGAGCCTTCTTGATAACGGATTTTTTTCAACGCACCTTAGTTTTGAATTTTTGTCGTTTTGATTGCTTTGTTTTGTCACCATTCTTTACAATTTTTTTAAAATTTATCTACTGATTTGTGCTGCAAAATCGATGGTCTTTTTTTATATTTTATTATTTCATATTTAAAAAAAAATTCTATTGTGTTTTTAATTTTCTTTACTTGCTCGCCGTTATTAAAATTTTTTTCACTGATCTTTAAAATTGTGTTGTAAAATTGAGGGTGTATTTGTTTTTAAAATTCCATTATTTCGTATTTAAAAAAAATCTATTACGTATTTCATTTTCGTTGCCTTCTCACCGTTCCTTTCATTATAAAAAAAAGCTATACAATGTCTTGTAAAATCGATTGTCTTTTGTTTTTATTATTTTTTAAATTTTAATTTGATTAATTTTGAATTTTTAATACATATTTTGTTTTTTTTGTCTTGTCACCATTCATCAATTTTAATTTTTTAATTTAAATTTAAATTAAATTAAATTTGTTATTATATATTAATCTATTGAATTGTGCGGTATTAAAATCGATTGTTTCTAGTTATTAATGTCTTTTAAATTTCATTATTTCGTATTTTTAAAAATTTCTGATAAAAGTAGGCCATGAAAGTGCAAACGCATGTCGTAACCTACACCACCAAGCAGTTATTGACGTTAGTGATACGTCAAGGTGGCAAATTAAACTTCAATTTTACTTAATTGCTCCACAACTGGACAATAATTAATGTAAATAATAAATTATAATCGAATAGGAGAAAGTTACAGTAAATGTAATTGGATAACAAGTTGCCAATTCATATATTGTAAAAGTAAATAAATAAATTGCTGTAGTAACCTGAGACAGGCGTTTTGTTTTCCATAGTCCACTTTAATCAAACATTTGTTTGGACTTATGGGTATCGTTTTGTAAAATCGATTGTCTTTTGTTTTTATTTTTGAAATCTGATTAATTTTGAGTTTTTATTGTTTTGTTACTTTTCTGGGTCTTCTAAGAGAGTGTGAATACAAGCGTGGTACAGAAAACTCGTTTATAATTGTTCAACAAACTATCAGACTATTGTATAAAACCAAGCGAATCAATACACCATTTATAAAAATATTTTATTTGTAAAAGACTCAAAAAAATTTACAAATATCTGTGCAGTTTCAAACATAAAACTAAGGCAATTAAAAAAGAACACAGTTTATTTAATACTTGAAATAAGTTTCGTAAATTAGGCTTTATGCATTTCAGACTTCGAACCAGAAATAAAAAAAATTCATGTCCAGAAATTGATTCCACTTACAATAGCAATACATTTTACCAGCCCAAGTCCTTAGGCATTCACTATTAAATTTATAGTAATCTAATCTACTAACACTTCCTTGTAAGTGAAAGACCGGAGAATCTTCTGCGTACGTTAGGCTGACCGTTGCTTCTAATATCGTCTCTGGTATTGTCCTAAATATTAATAACAAGTAAGTATCATTTTTGTACCAGTTCCCAGTGGTATCCGATAGGCTTGAAGATATTACGCTGTTAAATTTCAATTCGACACACTTTCTTAAACTGTCACTATCACTGCGAATTTTAGTGTTTAATTGATCGACAACGAAGTGCGCTGCTTGTAACGCAAGGCCACTATTAGGATTTAAATATTTGTATCCAGTACAAGTACACCAATGCATTTCTATAGCCGCCTCTTCACACGATCTCTCTTTTTGAACTTCCTGAAAAAGAGATCTACATTCCGGACAAGCCTGATTAGATATCGTAGAAACTTTATTTTCATTCAAATGTAATACGTCTTGCAATGTCATGTATAAATCAAACGGAGTAGTTAATCTCTCACTATTCACTTTCAAGCTTTCATATTCAGTAGTGAATTTGTTTTTAAACCACGTTGGTATCGAGAAGTATAGAAAAGGCAGCCTTTCTTCAAGCCATCCTGTACGAGTTTGCCTTATCTTGCCAAACCTTAGGCCATGATCGCTTAAAAATATTATTATCGTATTATTAAGTACGCCGGCGTTTGTTATGTCCTGAAAAAAGTTGAGAAGCTTATCGTCCATTCTGCTAACCGCAGCGACTTTATTGTGACTAATCGAACTCGTCCAGAATAAACCAAAGCTCGGATAACCCCTTGAAACTAGCGCAAAGTCTTTTGCTAGGTTGAGTATCCTCTCTCCGGTATTTTCCGGACCTGTACAGTAAGTCATCTGATCTAGTCTTTTGGTAATCAAAGTTTCTGTTGCTTGGATGTAAGGTCTAAAGTACATATCCGTTGGTGGGGTTTCGAAGCCTTTTTTTAAATATGTGAAGGTGTTGATTGTACTTTCGTCTTCGGCGTAAGCCGTTACGTACCCTTTGGATTTGTAATCCTTCCAAACGAAGTTGCATTTATCCAAAACACCCAATTCTTTGTACGGATTGCACTCAACTTCAACCGACTTGAAATTCCTCCCGGTGAGTATACCCATCAGATTCGGGAAAGTGTTATCGTCAATTTTATTATAGCCTTTATATTCGATCCATTCGTGGTCGTTGAGGAAATCACGTGTTTTCGGTAAAGACCGATGGAAGTTTAATCTGGAGACACTATCGATTCCAACGATTAGAACGCTGGGAGTATTAGAAGAAGTGTTCTTCTTAGTTTCATTTTTTAGTAGAGTGAACGCATGGGCATTTTTGTAAATTTCTTGCTCGGTTTCTTTGTTGTAACACTTAACCAAAACAGTATTTTCTAATAACACGGTGCTGTTTTCAAAAGTAACGCAGTCAGATATCCTTGAAAAGATACAACGTTTTTAGTTTGAGGTAATTTGTGAAACTATGTAAGTACTTACTGTATATCAGCATCTGGTAATTCCCCAAGGCCTCTGTTTATGTAACTGTAACAACAGAAAACCCCGACGGACGAATACAAAGGCACGGCTTCTTTATCCACATGTAAAATCGCTGATGTTCCGTTGTTGTCTACGTAGGTTAATAATTTTTTTAATGTGCATGGTTTATATGTTTTCTGGGTGTAGAATAATTTTGCATCTGCATTCCAAGGATTTAAGTCTGGTATTCTGCATTTGGAGCTGTGAACTAAGTACCGATCTGAAAAAAAAATGTATACAGATTGTTTTGTTTGTTAAAAATAAGTCGTGTCGTTCCTATCAAGATGTTAAACATACGGGCTTTAAATTTAAATAATACAAGGAGTATAGACCGCCTGGAATTTAGACAATAAGTACAGATTGGGTTTTTTATTTATTTTTTAATCCCATGTTAATTTCCTGTAGCTCAGTTGGGCTGGGACATCCGGTATGTAGCTACTCGTAATCGATAGATCCGAATATGATTCCGTAATTAATATTTATGAATTAATTAATTAATTAAAATTTATTTTATGATCATACGAATCCCTTTTGCTTTTAGAGTACTTGGAACAAATTACTGATTAATATTTTATGTACTTCATGCGCGGACGTAAATTAATTAACATGTGTTCAAGGTTTCCAGTACCAAATAACAAGCGAGATTGTCGTGTCAGAATCATTTGCAGGCAGGAACATTTTATAATTGCACGAGAATCATCTGTGGTCGGGAGAATCTTATAAAAATCGTTCCCAGTAAGATATCGATGTAAAAACTCCGCTTTAAAATTACTTGTCTCGTGTTCATATTGATATAAATATTTTTATAATTAAAGTAGATTCTTGTCAATTGAAAATTAATATAACAAATTCTTTTTAATCACTTAACTGACACTTTAGAGTTTCACAATCGCTCAACGATTCACTATCACTTGCTAGTTTTGAAGAAAAAAAAAAAAGGAATTGTAGGAAAGAGAGACGAATCTACCTAAATGACTTGTTAAGGCATCATAGATATACAGGTGGTCCTCGAATAAGCCGAAAAAAACGATGAAAGAGAAGACAAATAAAAGACGATAAATTTTTTGAAGTAAAATAACTTACGAAAAAAAAAAAAGAAAATAAACACGATCGATTCAAGAAAATTGCAAAAAAAAAAAACAAACGAATGGAAGACAAAAGACGACCAACCCTTAATGAAAAAAGAACTTGCAAAAGAAAACAACAAGCTAATGGAAAATAACAAATGAATGGAAAAAAAGACAATCAACTAAAGAGAACTGAGAAGAAAAAAAAAACAAATAAATGAATGGAAAACAAAAGACGATCAACTCTTTGTAATGAGAGAACTTGCGAAAGAAAAAAAAAAGCTAATGGAAAAAAGAAAACAAAGCGCGGTTCATTTTTTTGTTATGATGTAAAGTAAAATTTAAAAAAAAAACAAAAAACGATCAACTCTTTGTAATAAAAGGAAACAAACGAATGAAAAACAAAAGGCGATCGACTTGGGAGAACTATGAAAAGAAAAACAAATGAATAGAAAACAAAAGACGATCAACTTGTTCTAGGTATGTGAGAACCTGCGAAGGTGAAAGAAAAGTGAAAGGAACACAAAGCTGTCGACTTCAAAATAAAACAAATGAGTGGAAAACAAAAGACGGTCAAACTCTTTGTAACAAGAGAACCTGCGAAAGAAAAAAGAAAACTAACGAATGGAAAACAAAAGACGATCGACTTGAGAGAACTGCAAAAAAAAAACAAACAAATGAATGGAAAACAAAACGTGATCAGCTCTTTGTATGCGAGAACTTTCGAAAGCAAATGGAAAACAAAACTGTCAACTTCAAGAGGAAAAAAATTAATGGAAAACAAAATATGATCTACAGTCGATCGTCTTTTGTAATAAATGAAAGGACAAGCTAATGGGAAATAAAAAACGACCGACTTAAGAGAACTGCGAAAAAAAAACAATCAAACAAATAAATGGAAAACAAAAGACGATCAACCCTTTGTAATAAGAGAACTTGCGAAAGGAAAAAAAAACAAACGAATGGTAAAAAGAAAACAAAAGCGCGATGAAGGAAAAGTAAATAAAATTTAAAAAAATCAACCCTTTGTAATAAAATAACTTGCGAAAGAAAAGAGAAAACAAGCGGGCAGAAATCAAAAGACGATCGACTTAAGAGAACTACGAAAAAAAAGCAAATAAATGAATGGAAAATAAAACACAATCATCTCTTTGTATACGAGAACTTGCGAAAGAAAAGAAAAGCAAATGCAAAACAAAGTTGTTGACCTCAATATAAAACAAATGAATGGAAAACGAAAGATGATGGACTTAAGATAACTGCAAAATAAAACAAATGAATGGGAAAAGAAAAGACGATCGACTCATTGCAATAAGAGAACTCGCGATCTCAATTTACATGACAAAGATGAAAGAATGAATAATGTTTCTTCTCTTCATTAGAAAAGAAGGTACAAGGAGCGTAAAAAAAGTTGATCTTTGTTGAAAACAAAAAAAAAGGACAAAGAAATGAATGGAAGATGAAAGACGATCAGCTTTTTGTAATAAGGAAACTTTTACTTAAAAAGAAAACAAATGACGATCGAAACAAAAGAACAAAAGGTGAATTTCTGCCGAAAAAATTTTTTTCATTAAAAGAAAACTTAAAAGATTGTCGAAAGGACAGAAGTTTTGATGACATTAATTTTTTAAGGAGAATTCGATTTTTTATTTTCTTCTTAACGTTTGTGGAAAAAACAAAAAAAAAGAAATGAAAAACAAAGGACGATTGATCGTTTGTAAGACAAAGCTTTCGATTTTCATTTGTTTATTTGTTCACTCAAAAATTTTATTTCATCTTTGCCTTCCGTTGTTTTTGTTTTTTGCTCTTGAACCTAACATTTACATCTTCGAACAAAAGTTGATTATCTTTCGTATTCCTCTATTTTTTTTATCAAAAGTTAAAAAAAAGCAGAAAACCGATTGTAAAAAACTAATAATTCACAGAATATGAGAAAAATGTTAGAAAAATTGAATGTACTTTAGATTACCAGAAGTAATTAATGAAAAATTATCCCCAAAATATCGATACGATACGTCTCTGGTTAAGAAAGAGCGGCAGATGAACGAATTAAATACAGTCATATAGTTTTATGATTGTTACAGCGCGGCGTTGGGCGTGAACTTGACCTTTAAACGGAACTGACGTTATGAGAGACGGATAGTTAAAAATAATAAAAAGAAAGGGGATGAATTATCCTTTACTTTCAAATTTATAAATTTTTATGAGGCCTCGTCGAGACGTTATGCTCCTCTAGATGTCACTACGAAAGTGAGAAAGAAGTTCTATTATTACGCCCAAACTCTATGACTTACATACTTTACAGAAACAATCAACAATTTCCACATCTTCTCGTCACTATTTTAACAAAATTTTAATCAAACTATAAAGGACCCAAGTAGTAATCCCTTTGTTTGTGCCAATTTTTAAGAGATACATATATATTTAATTACAGATTAGTTCAATATAACATAAAGTCATGACGATATCATACGAAAACAATGCAAATTAATTCTGAAAATAATTTTATAACAAAAGAAATGGCAACATTTTGGATATTAAATAAAACACGTGTTAGTTTCTAATCACGTAGCTAACCGTGATTCTAGATGCTGAGGAACAGACGGATTTTTGGAATTTGATCACATACTGTGACATTCTTTGACTGTAATTCACGCCCTCGGGTTCTTGGTGATGTACGCGACCATACGACCACTGTCTAAATGATATCTAATCGTGAAAGTGTCCTTTTTTATATGGTTTATACCGGACACTCTAATTAGGTGCAACCTTGCACGTGCGCAATTGCCCTATGAGTCAACGCGATTTTCCTAGGATTGACTGCTCTCTTTGATTCAAATAAACAAATCCTTTTACATGACGGCGGTATTTCCTATGACTTACCTCGGCGACAGTTTTATAACTAGAGCTTCCAAATAATAGATATCATACGAAAACAATGTAAATTTACTTTCAAAATAATTTTATAATAAAAGAAATAACAGTATTTTGGATATTAAATAAAGCACGTTTTAGTCTCCAATCACATAGCTAACTGGCAAATAAATTTGGGTTTTCTCACCCAAACCGTAATACTAGATGCTGAGGAACAGACGGATTTTAGGAATTTGATCACATACTATGACATTCTTTGACTGTAATTCACGCCCTCGGGCTCTTGGTGTTATACGCGACCATACGACCACTGTCTGAATAATATCTAATCTTGAAAGTAGTCCTCTTTGATATGGTTTATACCGGACACTCTAATTACGTGCATCCTTGCACGTTGGATTTAAGTTTCACAACTGCCCTATGAGTCATCGTGATTTTCCTAGGATCGACTGCTCTCTTTGATTCAAAATAAACAAATCCTTTTAAATGACGGCGGCATTCCCTACGAGTTATCTCGGCGACTGTTTTATAACTAGAGCCTCCAAATAAAAGGTCCGTTTATTATTCGCTTCTCGCATGCTTCGCGCTGTAAACCCCAATCAGTTGACTGGCTAAGTGTCCAGTGCCGTTTACGGCTACACGATGCATAAGTATATCGTAAAATAAAAATAAATAAAAATGTAATAAAGTTGATTAAAATATTCTCGACCTATTTTTTGGAGACTTTATTCATAACGCAATGTGCTGCTGCAACTCTACGTATGCAATTTTATTCTAAAAGTCGCGTCTTGAGCATGATGGCAAAGCATGTCGCTTGTTTATACTGGGTGTTTAAAGAATATGTTCGAATATCTTACTATACTTTTTGACTTTTTGAAGTGATGTGCAATAGGAGTTGAATTTTGGAAATAATCATGTATGGTCCAAGCAAGGTCTGTAAATAACGTAAATGAATTGCGGGAATGATTAGAACAGTTTGTCAGATTATTCGTGTAATTCCGGGACGATGAGGAGGACATGTAGAACATCTACTGTAATTGTTGTGATTGTTTTATTAACACGATTATTAGTTTAAATTGAAAAGTAGCAGTTAACACATTTGTACGACGCATCCATCATCAGCTGTGCGTCTGTGTGTTATTAGTTCACGGTCTAGTTTTACGACTGAACGACTCTGATTATTTGCGTAACACCATAAACGCTTTTAAAGATGCATGCAAAAAATTTAGGTAAAAGTGAATAATTTATCAATTACTTACCTTCATCAGGAGTTTGTGGAATAGTCGTCGATCCAAAATTATCATCTTCAATCTTTCTTCGGGGATCGATAATATAAAGACAAACCAGCAACGAGAAAATCAATAACAAACCGTGACGTTTAATATTAAATTTGCCCATGTCATTGTATCCCTCCTTTTCCTGTTTCGCATCATTAGGTTGTTTTTTTTTATCTGTAACAAAAACGTTATTAAAAGTGGATGTAAAGTACGAAGTAATCGTTTGTATGTTAGGTTTCCACTAGAAATATTTGCGGAATCATCAACATCTGAATTTAATAAGAATTTCAATTTGTCTTTTCAGCATCAACCACTATTGCTTTCACATACAGCAAATTTAATTACAAAAATAAACGATTTGAAAACCTCAAACATGTCATAGTCCATCGAACATTGCTTCCTATGTGAGTATATCATGTGATGAGTATCCTCATGATGTCATTGATTCATTGATCAATTTATTATGTCTCGTCTATAATAGAAACAATCTGTGCTCATTCTTTAAGTGGCGATAACCGATAAAACCGACACGACGTTAAATATGTGTATTTAAGAATGAATATTATCAGAAGTATTGATAATAAAAACACTTGCATTGACAAGGACACACTTACGGCTGTAGTTATCATATCACAGTGAACGTCCTCATTTATAAGAATTAAGAAAAGAATAATTAATTAAAAAAGAATTAAGTATAATAATTCATGTAAAGCAGATACTTTTAGATAAGAATTAAGGTGGGAATACACGGATCACTTTTAGCAATCGAGTTGGTAAAAGCGATTGAAATGAATAGCCAATGGTTAGTCAGTCAAAGTATTTTATATGAAAGCTTTCCGCTGAAGAAAGAGCCAGCACCAAAAAGTAAGTCTTGTATAATTGATTATAATCCAGAAGAAATGTTTGCTCGGAAGATCAGATGGCTCCCTCTTCGAACAGAAAAATGGCTTTGTATTAAAGGCTCGATCAACTAGATAAGGAATTTTGTCCTTTATTAATCTAGCAAGAGTTTACAGTTCGATTAATGACCATCTCCGACCAACTGAATCATTTTTAGCGCCCCCCATGTCCAATACTAAAGTTGGTCCGTGTTTTTAAATCCTTTAAATAGACATTAAATTTGTAAAAACACATGAATTAATTACGCAACGAAAGTTTATTTATTTAAATAAATTAAATCATCAAACAATTCTATAAACTGACCACGAATTACTACTTGCAAACAAATTTTACAATGGCATCTTTCAGTTCTTTTGATAATTTGAAAGGGTCATCGTACACACTGTCATATAAATTGGATTCTCTTAAAAAGACGTCGCTGTTTCCATACTCTTCATAAATAACGTCCCTTGATATTTCCTCGCCATCAATCATTCTTATCAACTTCGTCTTCTTATTGACGTCTTTGATTACCTCGTACAGCTTTTCTTTGTCGTATTTACCGGTGTTAACCAAACGCCATGCCTTCTCCTTTTTATGTTTGTAGAGCTGATTCAACATTGCCTGGTTTTTCACAACGTTTTCCGCGCATATGTCCAGAAGGCTCTTGCATTCTTTCGGTGCACTTCGGGCATTCCTTCGTCTTGCGTGCACAATTTTTCTTGGTTGCACGAAATTTTCTTCCAATTCAATTTCAACTTTCGCGAGGCCCTTTTTAGTAGGCGTCAAGGGTGGCATTTCCGTGTTTAGATACTCTACTAATTTTGGGCGGATGCTATCGATTGACTGGAACTCGCACTCTTTCATTTCTTTGGCCACGGAAGATTCGTAATCTTCCGCGCAGTACTTGGGAAGAGGCACCATCGACAGAAAGTACAACAGGATGTTACCTGGTAGATCGCTCATCTTCTCTCTTAAGGTGCGGAGGATCTCCTCGTACTCGTTCTGCGTGGATTCTTTACTCGAGTAGTCTTTAATGACGTGAAGTGCTTCGTCTAGTATTTTGGATCTATCTCTGAAATGTTGCTTTAGGACCATCATCAAGAGCGTCTTAGTATTTTCCATTTTGACAGGTTAATGAAGTATTTTCTTACTTAGATGTATTTATATGTTTCCATGGCAGCAAATTAGTGAAAAATGAATGTGCACTAAATTAAGTTCGAGTGTATTTGACATTTTGCTAAGTGACGTTCGTGTAAAGTTTAATAAGCCTGTTTTATAACGTCTACAAAAAGTTTTCCCATTAAAATTAAAATTCTTTTGCAAAAGCAATTGCAATCTCTAGCAAAATCACGATTGTGACATTTTAAATATTTGTTTGATGTTACTAAGGCAACAAATTGATTTTATGAACGTAACTTCAACAACTAAACTTCAAATGACAGGTAGAGAGTTGCTCTAAATAACGCTGTATGTTTTGTTTTTCACGGCCTACTAGATTTTCTTAGTCTCAATAAATTCAGCTTTACCCTCGTAAAAGTTTGAAATTTGTATTAATAAGTGTAGCTGCAAAACCGTCTAAACCAAAACCTAAAAGAATGCATATGAAATTCCTTACAACAACCAATGAATGATTTAGTGGCAATAATAACCAGAGAATGTCAAGGTTAAATAAAGTAATCGTTCCTTCCATCAGACATAAAAAAATCAGCGTTCAAAAATTGCCAACGTAGAAACCTTGTTACTACTTTGCGATGCTTGGAATACTTAAAATTCAAAATAACTTCATTAATGTTTCAAAATTTTATATAAGTATTATAAAAAAATGTGTTCATCTGAAGTACTACTGAATTTACTGTCATAGTACTCTTTTAAACTAAGTACATGAAAATTTCTTTGATTATACAGAGTTTCCCAAACATTCGATTTAGTGCGAAAATGCCATTTTCTGTACATTCAATACATTCGATCAATCAATTCTTAATAAAAGTTTTGTATGTTTCCAATTCCATTACTTCCAACTACACAGGATGGTTCATTTAAAAGTTACAGATCTAAATTATGATGTTTTTTAATATAACAACACTATGTACTATTTTATTTAGTTTTAGTTAGCCCTTGAAGAGCAAATGAAAATGATATAACACTATATTTACTTAATTTGAATATTTATCTTAGTTTTATGCAAAAATTAGGTCATATTCACTCGGTTGCCATATTGTTATCATCTCTAATGAGAAAACATTTTTGAAAATCGAGCGACGATCAACTGCTGTACGGTTCAGTAGAGTATTGCAAAAATTAGTCAATTGTTTCAAACACCCTGTATATTATAATATGTGTGGATAGCCCTTGCTATGAGCTTTCCATTGACACCACATTTTATGGGCTTATGATTGAGGAACGGCTAAATACAGGAAAATAAAAGAAGGTTCGCAATTCTCCGGTGGAGCATGAAAAACTAAACGAAAAATTACATCACCAGTGAAAAATCGACGAGTCTTCGGTTGAAAAATTTTGAAAATCGAAGACAAGCAGAAAACAAAAGGAAATTGAGGAAAAAAAAATGATACGAAGAAATAAAAGATGAAGAAAATACAAGACAAACGAGAAACAAAAGAGGATTGAATAAATGGCGAATGAAAAACAAAAGAAGGTCGATAATTCTCCGGCGGAGCACGAGAAACTAAAAGAATAAAATAATAATCACGAATAAAAAATCGACGAGTTTTCAGTTGAAAAATTTTGAGAATCGAAGACAGCAGAAAACAAAAATTGATTGAAAAAAAAAATAAAAACGATAAGAAGAAATAAAAGATGAACAAAATACAAGATAAACGAGAAACAAAAGAAGATTGAATATTTGGCGAATGGAAAACAAAAGACGGTCGACAATTCTCCGGCGGAGTATGAGAAACCAAACGAAAAATTACATCACAAGTGAAAAATCGAAGAGTCTTTGGTTAAAAAATTTTGAAAATCGAAGATTAGCAGAAGACAAAAGGAAATTGAAAAAAAAGAAAAACGATAAGAAGAAATACAAGATGAACAAAATACAAGATAAACGAGAAACAAAAGAGGATTGAATAAGTGGCGAATGAAAAACAAAAGGTCGACAATTCTCCGGGAGAGCAGAAGAAACTAAATGAAAAATTATATCACAAATGAAAAATCGACGAGTTTTCAGTTGAAAATTTTTGAAAATCGAAGACAAGCAGAAAACAAAAGGAAATTGAAAAAATAGAAAAACGATAAGAAGCAATAAAAGATGAAGAAAAGACAAACGAGAAACAAAAGAGGATTCAATAAATGGCGAGTGAAAAACAAAAGAAGGTCGACAATTCTTCGGGGGAGCATGAGAAACTAAACAAAAAATTATATCACAAATGAAAGATCGACGAGTCTTCGGTTGAAAAATTTTGAAAATCGAAGACAAGCAGAAAACAAAAGGAAATCGAAAAAAAAAAGAAAAACGATAAGAAGAAATAAAAACTAAAGAAAATGCAAGACAAACGAGAAACAAAAGAGGATTGAATAAGTGGCGATTGAAATAAAAAAATAAAAAATCGACGAGTTTTCGGTTGAAAAATTTTGAAAATCGAAGACAAGCAGAAACAAAAAAAATTGAAAAAAAAAGAAAAATGATAAGAACAAATAAAAGATGAAGAAAATACAAGACAAACGAGAAACAAAAAGAAGGTCGACAATTCTCCGGCGGAGCAAAAGAAACTAAATGAAAAATTACAAATGAAAAATAAATGAGTTTTTGGTTGAGAAATTTTGAAAATCGAAGAGAAGCAGAAAACAAAAGGAAATTGAAAAAAGGAAAAACCATAAGAAGAAAAACAAAATACAAGATAAACGAGAAACAAAAGAGGATTGGGTTGGGTTGGGTGGCGAATGAAAAACAAAAGAAGGTCTACAATTCTCCGGCGGAGCATGACAAACTGAACGAGATATTACATCAACAATGAAAAATCGACGAATTTTTGGTTGAAAAATTTTGAAAATCGAAGACGAGCAGAAAACAAAAGGAAATTGAGTAAAAGAAAAACAATAAGAAGAAATAAAAGATGAACAAAATACAAGATAAACGAGAAGTAAAAGATGAAGAAAATATAAGATAAACGAGAAACAAAAGAGGATTGTATAAATGGCAAATTAAAAACAAAAGAAGGTCGACATTGTCCGGCGAAGAAGGAGAAGAAGAACCGAAAAATCAATTCCGCGGTAACAAAAAAAAAAAAAAACTCAACAACTCAAATAAAAACCGCAGGCATGTAAAAAATTAGACGAACGAAACACAAAAGCAAAAAAAGGAAATTTCGAAAAACATAAAATTAATTCGATAAGAAGAAGCAGAAATAACAAAGAAACATGCGGAAAAAACGGACAAGAAACGGAAGAACGTCGAACGATTATTCATTGAGAAACAAAAGAAGGACGGCGTTCTCCGTCGGAGTTAGAGAAAATACGAAGAAATGGAGAAACGGAAAATTTATTCGGTGAAAAGAAAAGCAAAAAAAAAACTCAAATAAATACCAACGAAAATGTAAATAATAAAGCGAACAAAAAACACAAATAAAAAGTCGCAAAATTTTTGAGAAATCAAGAGGAAACTGCAAGAAACGTAATGAAAAATTAATTCGATAAAAATAAACAAAACAAAAATGAAATGCGTAGAATAAGTTGAACGAAAAACAAAACAACACTTTTTTTAGTTTTCTTTTCTTTTTTTTTCATCGATTTAATTTTTAGTGCCGATGTATAAACAAAATCGATAAAAGAAACAAAAGAAAATTAACACTTAATTAAAATTTTCGCAGAGAAACTACCGGAAGTCGATCAAAAGAAAAAACATTGAAGGTTGATCGATTGTGGAACTGACTGGTTGGTTCCTCCTTTAAAAAGAAGGAAGAAAGCAAAAATAAACAAACACAAAAGACGATCACTTCATGACAATTTCACTATGACTTTTTTTTATTTTTAAAAAGATCTTGAGTTTATAAATATTCTTTTTAATTCAAAATGTTTGAATGTTTATATGCGAAGAAATATTACCCAATCTGAAATGGAAACCATCAGAACTTTCATTCAGAAATTTTTTGATAAAATGTATGTGAGAGCGTTTTTGGACTATTTCAGAGGTTTGGGACACCTGTACAGCAAGAACAAATAAATTTTTGATAAGGCTGGCCATGGAAATGAAAAAAAAAAGTACTTGTAATTTACGACATGATTAAGGTCAAGGAATTTAGATTTTTCTTATACTTCACAAATATTGTTTGATTGATTGAACGTTAATAACTCATTATTATTTTTTTTACTGCATTGCGGAGAAAATTATTTCTCAGGAATGAAAACATTACAAATTTAACAATAGGCCAAGTCAAACTGACATGTAAGTCAACTGCTGCAACCTCAGACGAACGTCTTGCATTCCGTGACCTACCCACACCAAAAAAATTATTTAGAGATTTTGTACTAAAATTGTATTAAGATTCTAATTTTTCCAAAGTATATTCAAATTATTTAATTGCCAAAGGTCTTGGTTAGACGCTTGAAAATAAAATTAAGAAAATAAAAATGTTAATTATCAGATTTCGGACATTTCGGATCGTGACGTGGCTACGCAATGAACGTGTTGTTTTCATTGAATTTCTATTGCGCTCCGAAATGTCCGAATTCTGTTAATTATATTGAATATTTAAAATAAAATAATTCCCAACAGCACTGATATGTCTGGTGTGATTTATTACAGCAAAAAAAAGCTGCACTGATAAGATAAATTTTCTAATACCTAAGAAATACAGACACAGCAGGCTATCAAGTTTAATCAATTCATGGAAAACATAGGCATTTTTCAATGCGCAAAGTGCAAGTAAGTAAATATTTGCTTTATGCACTTTTTGTTATCGCAGATATCAATGTTGCACGGGCTTTGAATGCAATGATAAAAAGTCATACTTAGATAAGTTCGGAGACTATAGTAAATGTAAATACGAATTAAGTTGTCTAAAAAAGATTTACAGGCTATTGACGTAGTATTAAATGATTTATTTAACGAGGCAGTAGGCTTACCATATGGGATGATAGAATCCAGATAAGAAATTTAATATATTCGAGGAGTCGTTTTTATATTCCCGGACTAGGCATGAAAAGAAGAGATTAGAACAGCAACAGGAATTTTATTTTTCAATATAGGCCCCTTGTTTTTGAATACAAGTACTACATCGTTTCAATCCATTATAAAAATATTCATTTGATTTGTCCGCGATTGGGTTATATTCGATCGGTTGCCAAATTGCCATTTTTCTTATCAACTACAGTATGGTTCAATTTGCGTTATTACAAAATTAGTCAATCCTTTCAAATGGAATACCCTATATATTTTAATATGTATGAGTAGCTCTTTCCACGAGCTTTCCATTAACACCACATTTTAAGGGTTTAGATAATTTGTGAGTTATTAACATCATAAAATGTGGTTCAATGGAAAAGCTCGTAAGAAAGGGCTATTCGACACAGCAAAAAGCGTTAAAAATACTGGAAAACATCCATTAGATCTACTAAAACTACACACAGTTGACACACTACAATCTTGTTATTTCTTTGAAACAACAGAAGCTGAGGTGAAAAATATCACTAGCTCTCTGAAATAGAAAAATTCGCAAGACATCTACGGATTGACAACAACTTTTTTGAAGAAAATTAAAGATAAAATAATAAAACCTCTAACTCTAACTATAAATCAGTGTTTCTCTGAAGGTTATGTACCGAACGAACTGAAAGTGGCAAAAGTTACTCCTGTATATAAAAAAGATCACTTCGAAGATTGCAGTAATTTTAGGCTGATATCAATTCTGCCAGTGTTCTCTAAAATTTTTGAGATAGCTTCTAAATTTTTTTTAAAAATCCAACAACTTTACTAATGAACAGCACGGATACCGTAAAAACAGATCAACAATTACTGCCATATTAAAAACAATAGAAAAAATATTAACCACCTATGATAAAAAAGAATTATGTGAACTATCTACATGTAATTTGAGTAAAGTTTTCGATACTGTGCCACACGAATTACTGCTGCAGAAGTTAAATTATTATGAGATAAGAGGCGTAGCAAATAATTTAATACAATCATACCTCGCAGACAGACAACAACAAGTGCAATGGAAGGGCAATGTGTTGAATGCTCGAAAAGTAGATTGTGGAGTCCCTCAAGGATCAGTACTGGGCCCTGTTTTATTCTTAATTTACATCAACGATCTTCCAAAATATATTAACGCGTGAAGTATGCTTATATGGCGATGATACTAACCTTCTAGTAACCAGAAAAACAAAAGATGAACTAAAAACAGCAACTGATGAAGCTATCAAGTAAGCGAGTACGTGGTTCAATACAAACAAATTAAAACTAAATAAAAGAAAAACGCATCATCTAACTTTTGCTGGGACTAAAGAGGAAATGACATCAATAAAGTTTCTAGGAGTTCATTTGGACCCAAAACTAAACTGGGCAGCACATATCACCTATATAAGCAGAAAGCTCTCATCCACACTATACTGTTTAAGGAGAATGCACAAACTTTCAACCGAGGAACTTACCAGACAACTTTATTTTGCCCAATTTCATAGCGTAGCAACGTATGGAATACTACTGTGGGGTATGACACCAGAACCACACAAAATTTTTTTACTCCAAAAGAAAGCTGTGAGGATCATCCACGGTCTCCGGCCAAAGTTTTCCGAAGAGCGAAGATACTTACCGTACCGTCTGCATACATACTAGCCAGTGTAAATTTCATTCACAACAATCAAGATAGTTTTCCAAAAAACGGAGTCCATAAGCTAAACACCAGAAATAAGGATGCGTTTCAAGTACCTTTCCGTACCCAGCAAGGCCAAGACTATTGGGGAACCAAACTCTATAATAAATTACCGATAGAAGAAAAAAATAAATCGCCCAGAGGTTTTGAAAAGGCAGTTAAGAGAATATTGATCAATCAGTGTTGCTGCACAATACAAGGATTAGTAAATTGCAAATGTAAGCTACTTTAAAGATTCATCATTTTCATTTTCAATTTTTCTTTTGACTTTTCATGTATTTTTGATGAATAAATATTATTATTATTATTATATATGTAAGTAAATTATTCCTACAAATCATATAAAATAAGGATAACAATGGCTCCCACTTTGAATACCTGCTTTGATAAATGAACAAATAAATCACTACAACATGAATACAATTCAAATCTCCATGGTAAGAGTTCCAAGTATTTTTCTTTGTCAGTTATTAACATCAATCGTAAGAAGATAAAATGTGGTTCAATGGAAAGTTCGTAGAAAGGGCATCCATACAAGTAAGTAAATTATATCGCACAAGTTAGATAAAATAAAAAAAAACAATGGCTTCCACTTTGAACACCTGCTTTGACAGATGAACAAATAAATCACTACAACACGATAACAATTCAAATATTCACGGCAAGAATTCCAAGCATTTTTCTTTGCGAGTTATTAATATCAATCGTAAGGACATAAAATGTGGTTCAATGGAAAGCTCGTGGGAAGGGCTATCCATACATGTAAGTAAATTATTCCGTACAAATTACATAAAATAAAGATAACAATGGCTTCCACTTTGAACACCTGCTTTGACAGATGGACAAATAAAACACTACAACGCGAAAACGATTCAAATCTCTATAGTAAGAATTCCATGTAGTTATCTTCAAATTTAATTTAAACTCTATTGTAAATAAAGCAATGGGTCCGTCATAAACATTTCGGCATCTTTTCATAACCCAATATCACGTGTTACAAGTCCTTTGCAGTTTAATCAGTCGGATTTCTTTGTTTTGTTTATTCGGTTTATGATGTTTTAACAATAATAGACTTTTCTGGTGACAAAGAATTCGTGACGACAACCAGAATTAAAAACATTATAATCAGAAAACACATCTGTAATCTGTTTGGTTTGTTAATTATTATAATTTCGTTTCGTGTGCGCCGTTAAATGAGAAACAAAGTCTATTATTGTTAAAGACGAACTATTAACACAAATTTGTCTAACAAAATACGAGCGTTCGGTGTGTTAGTTTTTTTAAAGCGATGGAATTACCTGTCGTTAATTATTGTTTGCTTCGATGTAAGTATTTTACTTTTATACATCTTTGAAATCGTGATTGATTCATCTCACAGCAGTTAATATACTTGTAGCGCGCATTCATCATCAGCTGTGCAATTGCCTGTTATTAGTTCACGGTTAGGTTTTACGAAATTCAAGTCTCTTGGGTAAATTCGATAATTTCGATGCAGTATTATCTCTACAATCTAAAATTGTAAAAATATACAGGTGCCCTATTTAATTTTTTTAACTTGAAACCACTTCTGCTTAAACCAGAAGTGGTACATATTGTTTCATGCTGTCAAGTATACTATTGGTAGGTTTAGGTCCTAAAAATTGAAATAAAAAGATTACAAGGGTGTGAATACCAAACCGAATCACCCGGTATATTCGGGGCACTTGTTTACCTTAATAATAAATTGACCCCATTCAGAAACACTGAGATTCTACCAGATTTCTCAATACACTATACAAAGGTGTGAATTTTCACATGTAATAGTGATAATTATACTGACACAAATTGATCGACAGCATTAGGAACAGACCGACTTTTTATTTAGTGTATTCACTTTTTGAATCAATACGACTTATGCAGGTCGTATTTTTAAATACAAAGAAGGCGTCATGCGTAATTGAAAATTATACCGACCTTCCCATGCGCTATTTAAAAACTCCAACACAATAATAAGCACAAACAGACGTAAATTAATGTAGGCGATGAAATGCATTGTCTTAGCGGGTGATTATACATAGTTTAAAGCTTACGAAGAGTGATTTTCGATTATATTTTAATAAAGACTAAAACCAAAGAAAAATTGTTAATCTGTGAGCCCAGTTTAACATAAAAAAATTTATAAATTCCAATGTGCTTTAGCATGCAAAAAATAGTCTGTGTAAACGAACTTACCGACAACCTCGTGGTTCTCCTTCGCTTGAGTTAAGGAAACACACTGGCGTCTATCCGTATAGTAACGTTCATCATCGACGATCGAATGACGTAACGGCATACACAGCAGGTACTGCCAGATGCGCTCGAAGTTCTCCCACCATAGGCGTACCTAGGGGATGGGGAGTTGGGGGGGTTAAGCCCCCAGTGCTATCAAATTAGCCTCCAAATAAAATTGTTAAAAATTCCGATAAAAACTTATTGTGTTTCTACTGAAAACAGCCAAACTTTTAAAATAAAAAAACGTTCTTCATTTGTTGGGTTTAAGCAAAACTTAGCATTGGGGAAACACCGAGTGATTTTTTCAGTTTTTCTTCAACACTTGGCATCAAATCTAGATGCTACATAGAGGCTTGCTGTCTCTATGTAGCGTCTAGCGATTTTGTAAGTCGTTGGGTAAAATCAAAATCTACTATTCAACCTATACAACAAACTCTGTGTTGTCAACTGTCATCTGTCATTTATTGATGTCAATTGTTTGATCTGTGACTGATGAGGTGGTTTAAGTTCAGTATTAGCGGTTTTAGCTTTCATATATAAAATTTGTAGAGCAGTTCTGACCAATGGATGCTCTACGTCTAACGCAACTGTCAAAATTGATCATTACGAGCGAACCTAATTTCTGTACCCAAAATTCAAATTTGGAACTCAACTGTCACCAACTCTGATACTTGAAATAACCCTAGTGGGAACAATACCGCAGTGTAGTGCAAAATCACCAGATCTGGTGCTTAGGAGATTTCTTTTAGTTTTTTAGATAAATCTGGTGATCTTTGTTTGATTAATAATCCTTTGGCCGAAACAACCTTAACAGGGCTTTTACGTATAAAACAAGTATCTATTACAAAATGGTCAAGATACACTGTTTGAGTTGGCAGTGCTGAATATTAGTTTCAAATTGTACAACTGGAGTAACTTCCGGTTGTTGACGGCTTCACACTGACAGCCGTCACTTTACAAGCGTCAATTGGCATTTTAAATCCAAATTAAAGCGCAATTACACAACCTACAATCTGTCACTGTTCAGGTTACGTCAAATAAACCAACAAAACATATATTCGGTTGCAGTGTTGCAAATAGCCGAATAAGAAAATGCTCTTAATTTTATTGCCAACTCAAGCAGTTCTTCTTGACCATTTTGTATAAAAAGAAATCGATCTGTAGGTAAGTTTAAGAATTTTTATATAAGTAGCTTGCAGCTGGTCGGCATATAATAAAAAAATGAACTATACATGTATAATTAAATGTATGTTTTCAAATAAAAATTATTTTTGTTTTGTATTTTTAAGTAAATGCGTAGTAAAAGCTACTAAATATTGCTTTGAGTTTATTAATATTAAAATCATAATGATGAAGTCCATTCTGGTGATTTTTATCCTTGATCTGGTGATTTTTGGACTGTCAGACTGGTGAAAAAATATTTTCAAGCCTGGCAACACTGCCGCCAGGCTGGTTCACCAAAGTTTGAAAGAAAGAGCTATAGCTTTGTTCTTACACACTTCCGAACTAGTTCGAAACCTGTCAAATATATTCGCCCGTCGCTTTCAAGAGCTGCGTTAAATGTGAAACTTTGATCGGTGCATGCTTCTGACTGTATATTGCTGAGAGTAAACAATTAACAGGAGGGAACCAACGGCAGTGAAAGAATTCAGTTACCACTTTGCGACAGGTCAGTGTATGCAATATGGCGGTTTGTTGGGATCCGTTGTTTTAAAATAATTACTGAGTGCAGAACGAATTCATGTGTTTATTTATTTATTCATATTTCACACTATTATTTATTATTATTATTTACATACTACTTTTCTAAATAATTTTTAAATTTTAAAGTATCTAGACCAAAATCGTTGTTCACTATCATTGGAAGTTTAATTTATCGATTATCTTTTGTTTCTTTCTTTCTTTTTCTTTGCAATTGTAAATCTTCATGTTTCTTCGCACTTTTTTTTGTTTTCCTCCTGAAATTTCATAAATTTACCATAAATTTGTCTTGCGTCTATTTATTAATTTTTTTAATTAAAAATTCTTTGTCATATTTCGTTTATTTTTTATGGGAAATTTTTCCTTCTCTTCTCTCTCAATTTTACTTTGAAGTTGCCGATCGTTTTTTGTTTTGTTAACTGGATGTCTTTTGTTCCTCTAGTTTTCATTGGAAGTTCAATATGCCGATCGTCTTTTGTTTTCTATTTTTGTCTTTGTAATTGTAATCTGCCTTCGTTTCTCTCTTCACAAATAATAATAAATTACGATAGTTCTTGTTATTAATATTATTTTTTTTATTAAAACGTTTTTGTTTTTTCTTACCGTTTTCTTTCCTTTGCAAACTTTCGCTTGCTTTTATTTATCTTGTATTTGCCAGTTATTCACCCAATTAGCTTATCCCCTTTCGTTTTCATTTCCAGAAGTGTTTGATAACGAAGAAAACAAAATAATAAAAATTGAAAAATTCAAATTTAAAACAAAAACAAAAGACAATCGATTTTACTTCACGATTTAATGGGTTAACAAATTTAAAAAAATAATAAAAGGATGGTGACAAAACGAGGAAAACAAAATATGTAATAAAAATTCATAACTATAATAACAAAAGACAATCGATATTATAATACCATTTAATAATTTAAATGAAAAGCTGCGTCTTGGCACAATATTTTTGCTGCTTTACGTTTATGTTAAATAATGAAAATAAACCGAGTGTAGGATAAAAATAATCACCAGGTAATAAATTAACAACAAAAATCACTAGATTCGGTGATAAATCACCAACTCTGGTAACACTGCTTTAAGCCAGTGTTGCCAACTTAGCTCTTTCCTTGTAAAAATTAGCTATTTTTTAATCCTCAAAGCAATTTTTTTGTATTATTTACTTCCTTTTCTATTTATTCATTCACTTTTCCTATAGTATTTTACACATCCCATATTGAAAAGGATGGTCTTTATGAAATGGTGATGGTATTTTTATTTTGAGAAATTAGATCAACATATCCAGTGTGGTCATAGTCTTTCATTTGTTTTCTTTTTTGATTTAGAAAGGATATCGTTTGAACTTTTCAGCAATTTTCTTTTTTTTGTTTGTTCCCGCAACAACTGCTAAAACAGTCAAAAAAATCAAACGTTTAAATGATAACTTAAAACTTTTTCTATTATGTTGGCAACACAGGTTTCCGACAACAACTGCTAAAATAGTCAAAAATAATCAAAAGTTTAAATGACAACTTAAAAAACTTTTTCTATTATGTTGGCAACACAGGTAACATTTAAAAATTACCGGTAACAAATGAATATTACCTTATCGGTAACGCTGGAAATTTACCGTAAGGTTACATCACGTGGTTAAAATATCGACCCACAACACTAGAGAATATTCCGAGGGTGCTTTAGAGCAGTCAATAAAAAATGCTATGAGTTAGCGCACAATCAGTGTTGTCAACTTTGTAAAGCGAAATTACTGTAAGCCACACTAAAAATTATCGCACGTACTAAAGAAAAGATGCTAATCAAAAATTTTCTATTCGTAAAACATAGCCATATTATATACAGATCGATCGATAAGTTATAGAACTATTACATAGCTATCTCCTTCTAGCTTTCTTGCAACGATCTTGCGGCTTTTGTCATGTCATGTCATTTTGTCGTATATTTTCGTAACTCTATACGATCGGTATAAAATAAAAAAATTAACTTTAGTTGTAAGATTTATAAAAAGAAAACCCTTTACCTGCACTCTGTGTGTAGATTTCAATTTTCTTGAGTTTATTTCTCACTAGAATAACTTTCGGACATTTCTTAAATTAAATATTCACAGTACCCACTCTCAATATACTAATCGAAATAAGCCAAAAATTAGCAGAGGCTGCATTTATAATCAAACCTGAGGTCAATTCTTGATATCATTCGACAAATATGCATGCAACATGATTCAGAATGACATACACTCTCGTATTGGTGTTTTTGTTTTTGAAAATTCGCTCGGAACTTAACTGGATTAAAAATGTGAGAGAGAACGTTTAGAGATTTAGTGCGTATTAGAGCGAGAAAAATAGATCGCAAATAATTCGGGAATTGCGTCACTTTGCCGTTATTTTCGCATACGAATTTTGACTCAACGGCTTGTAATTCCTGAACGAGCGCAAATAAATTTCGTTGTTTGAAAGTGACAGAAACTTAACGCGCTAAAAGCAACACCATAGCTGCGTTGGGCCAACAACGCAACCGTTGCGACTGCGGTCATTTGAACGCTGCCATTATTCTGGCTATCAAAGGCTAAAATCTGTACTTAATCTGCTAAATTCTGTAATGTTTTAGTTTACCTCTGCCTCATAGATGGCACCAGAGATTCTTCTTAATAAAAAAAAAAACAAGTTTAAAATTGTAATTTTATTAAAAAAAATCAATTTGCTGACATACAAAGTGATACAATTTAAAGTCATCTTCATAAGGCCAGAGGATTAAAAATCATGTTTTGACTAAATTCATAATACCTATCAACAAATTGGGTTCTTGATAAACCTTCTGAATGTATGTATAGCTTGTTTCTAAACTAGGAGGAGCAGGGTTGCGATAAGAGTACTTACTGATGCTTCAGTACAATAGTACCTCCGAGGAGATTTCAGTATATTTTTAAATTTTTCAGTTGAAATATGTTCCTAATTTTAAATAATTAAACAATTATTTCAGTCGATTCTGTCATTTTGTGGTGACACCTGTCATAAAATAATTAGCAATAAAAAAATATTGTTTTCGGTAATTGATAGAAAATGAAGAACAATTGAATGACGATCAAATTCCTGTCCTTTTGCGGACAATCAAACCACCTTTTTTTATCATCGATCCATTCTGTTTCTTTCTTTATTTTTTACGTCTTTCCGAAATGTCGTCGAAAACTTTTGTTTCTTCTATTTGTCAAACAATCGACCGTCTTTTGTTTTGAATTTAAATTTATTTCACCGTTGATTGTGGTTTGTTATTTTTTTAATGAAAAAAAAAGAACTTCGAACGCCTTTTGTTTTTATACCGAGATGTCATCGAAAAACTTTTATTTCTTCCATTTGTTAAACAATCGATCGTCTTTTGTTTTTGTATCGAAATGTCGTCGAAAACTTTTGTTTCTTCTATTTGTCAAACAATCGACCGTCTTTTGTTTTAAATTTAAATTTATTTCACAGTTGTTTGTGTTTTGTTAATTTTTTTATGAAGAAAAAAGAACTTCGAACGTCTTTTGCTTTTATATGGAAATGTAGTCCAAAACTCCATTTGTCAAACAACCGACCATCTTTTGTTTCTATATCGAAAACTTTTCTTTCTTCTATTTGTCAAATAATCGACCGTCTTTTGTTTTGAATTTAAATTTATTTCACAGTTGATTGTGATTTGTTGATTTTATGAAGAAAAAAGAACTTCGAACGTCTTTTGTTTTTATATCGAAATGTCGTCGAAAACTTTTGTTTCTTCCATTTGTCAAACAATCGACCGTCTTTTGTTTTGTTATCCTCTTTTATGAAGAAAAAGCAGAAATCGATTGAAATTCGAATGTCATGTGTCAAAGCTTTTAATTTACTGTTCGATTCCAAAGTGAAATAAAATCGTCGATGGAAACTTTTATTTCTTGCATTTTGTTAAACGCTTGATCGTCTTTTGACAAAATCGAAATTCGAACGTCTCTTGTCAAAGCTCTTAACTTAACTCTTAGTGTAGATACATTCAAAAGTAAAACGAAATCGTCGATGAAAACTTTTGTTTCTTGCATTTGTTAAACACTTGACCGTCTTTTGTTTTATCATTTTTTTATGATGAAAAAAGTGGAAATTCGATTGCAATTCAAACGTCTTTTGTCACCGCTCTTCATATATTTATTATTTGACTTAAAAGTAAAAACAAAATCGCCGACAATAAGTTTTGTTTTTTGCATTTTTAAATATTCGACCGTCTTTTGAAAAAGTCGAAATTCGATTTTGTATCTTGTATTTATTATCGATCGTCTTTTGTTTTATTTTTTATAAGAAGAAGTCGAAATTCGATTGGAATTCGAACGCCTTTTGTCATCGCTCTTAATTTATTGTCTGACTCAAAAGTAAAAACGAAATAATCTTCAATAATTTTTGTTTTTTGCTTTTGTTAAATAGTCGATCGTCTTTTGTTTTGTTTGTTTTATGACGAGAAACATCGAAATTCGATTGAAATTTGAACGCCTTTTGTAATCGCTCTCAATTTATTGTCCGACCCAAAAGTAAAAACGAAATAATCTTCAATAATTTTTGTTCTTTGCTTTTGTTAAATAGTCGATCGTCTTTTGTTTCGTTTGTTTTATGACGAGAAACATCGAAATTCGATTGGAATTCGGACGTCTCATGTCATCGGTCTTAATTTATTGCCTGACTCAAAAGCAAAAACGAAATCGTCGACGAAAAACTTTTGCTTGTTTTTTGCATTTGTTAAACACTTGACCGTCTTTTGTTTTATTATTTTTTTATGATGAAAAAAATGAAAATTCGATTGGAATTTGAACGCCTTCTGTCATCGCTTTTAATTTATTTATTGTCTGGCTTAAAAGTAAAAATGAAATCGTCGGCAATAATTTTTGTTTCTTGCTTTTGACAGTCAATCGTCTTTTGTTTTGTTTGTTTTATAACGAGAAACATCGAAATTCGATTGGAATTCGAACGCCTTTTGTCATCGCTCTTAATTTATTTATTGTCTGACTTAAAAGTAAAAACGAAATCGTCGACGAAAAACTTTTGTTTCTTGCATTTGTTAATTATTCCAAGTGTTAAACACTTGACCATCTTTTGTTTGTTTGTTAAAAGTCGAAATTCGATTGGAATTCGGACGTCTTTTGTCATCGCTCTTAATTTATTGTCCAACTCAAAAGTAAAAACGAAATCGACGACGAAAACTTTTGTTTCTTGTATTTATTATCGATCGTCTTTTGTTTTATTTTTTTTATAAGAAGAAGTCGAAATTCGATGGGAATTCGAACGTCTTTTGTCATCGCTCTTAATTTATTTATTGTTTGGCTTAAAGGTAAAAACGAAATCGTCGACAAAAACTTTTGTTTCTTACATTTGTTAAACAATCGACTGTCTTTTGTTTTGTTTGTTTTATGACGAGAAACATCGAAATTCGATTGGAATTCCGACGTCTTTTGTCATCGCTCTTAATTTATTGTCTGTCTCAAAAGCAAAAACGAAATCGTCGACGAAAACTTTTGCTTCTTGTATTTATTATCGATCGTCTTTTGTTTTGTTTTTTTGCAAGAAAAAAATTGAAATTCGATTGGAATTCGAAAGCCTTTTGTCATCGTTCTTAATTTATTTATTGTCTCACTTAAAAGTAAAAACGAAAATGTCGACAAAAACTTTTGTTTCTTGCATTTGTTAAATACTCCAAGTGTTAAATACTTGACCATCTTTTGTTTTGTTATTTTTTCATGAAGAAAATATCGAAATTCGATTGGATTTCGGACGTCTTTTGTCATCGCTCTTTATTGTTTAATTTATTCTCCCACTCAAAAGTGAAACGAAATCGTCGACGAAAACTTTTATTTCTTGCATTTGTTAAACTATCGATCGTCTTCTGTTTCTGCTATTTGTTTATGAAGAAGAAAGTCAAAATTCGATTCAAATACAAACGGCTTTTGTCATTGCGTTAAATTTATTTTCTGACGCAAAAGTTTTCTTTTCTTCATTTTTTTTGTTCCTTGCATTTGTAAAATGGTCTACCGTCTTTTGTTTTCTTCTCTTTCATTCGTAAAATAGCCAAATACCCGTAGCTGATGCTGATGATACCTGACTTTATCTGCAAGTAATTTTGACCCTAATTTGAATGTCTAACTAATTAAGTACAAACGTTAACTGCAAATTTTCATTTTATGGTTCTCTCGCAGATTCATTTGAACTTTAAAAAGAATCCGCAACAATCTCAAAAGTAAATTTTTATTCTCACAAATTAAATTAACTGAAGTATACAAAATATTTCCCGATTTTTGATTTACAGTTTGCTTTATAACAGCCATATTTTTCTACAAGGAAACTCCCCAGATCAAAAAAATAATCTATCGTGGACAGTAACACAGCACCTTCAAAGATGCATCATGGACGCAGCTGCTATGTGCTTGATAAGAATCTAATCTACTCACGCCGCCGGTCCTTTTAAACAACGAAGTACTTTTATATTGTATACTAAGAGTAACTTCAAAGATGGCTTCAGGTACAGTTTTGACGATAATCAGTAAATAAGAGTCGTTCTTGTACCAATTATGCGTCGATATAGATATGCTGGAGGATATTATTTTGTTCAGTTTGAATTTGGCACATTTGCTTCCTTCTTTAAACTTCGCGTGCTCGTCGTTAATTTCGTTTACGATGAAGTTTGCTCCATCCTTTACGATAAGATTACTCGAATTAATGTATTCGTAACCAGTGCACGTGCACCAATGCGGCTCAATGCCGGCTTCTTCGCAAGACCTCTCCTTCTCAGCTTCTTTAAACAGCGACTTACACTTTGGACATCCTTGGCTAGGGCTTGAAGTATAATTTAGGTCTGAAAGGACGAGGACGTCTTGCAAAGTCATGTATAAGTCGTAAGGTGTGGTGAGTCTCAAGCTGTTTAGTTTGATTGCATTGAATTGCGCGGGATATTTTTTTCTAAACCATTTTGGCAACCAAAAGTAGAGAAACGGTAGTCTTTCTTCTAACCAACCGCTTCTAGTTTGTCGTATATCACCAAATCTAATGCCGTGATCACTGATGAATACTATCATCGAATTTTCTAAAACTTGAGCTTCTGATATGTCCTCAAAGAACTGCAGTATCCTCGTATCCATTCTGGTCGGTGAATTTATTTCATTGTGACTGAAACTGTTCATCCAGAAGAAACCAAAAGCTGGATGGTCTTTGAACATAATGGAAAATTCTTTGGCTAAATTCAGGATTCTTTCGCCAGACATTTCTGGCCCCGTGCAATAAGACATGCCGTCTACTCTCTGCGTTTTTAAAGTATGCGCGGCGATTACGTACGGCCTAAAATAATAATCTACTGGTGGTTCGATGAAACCTTTCTTCGCGAAATTAAACGTGCTGATCTTTGCTTCGTCTTCTGCGTAACTCGTGATGTAACCAAAGCGGTTGAAGTCTTTCCAAATGAAATTGCACGCATCTAATTTCCCCAACACCGTAGGCATGCAGTTGTTGTAAGAGGAAGTCATGTTTCTGCCAGTTAATATGGCCATCAAATTCGGAAATGTATTTTCTCCTATTTTATTGTAACCCTTATATTCTATCCAGTCATTGTCAACTAAGAAACTAAGAGTCATTGGCAGCGTTCGTATAAAATTTAAACGCGATATACTATCTATTCCTATAACATAAACGCTCAATCTTTTATTATTAGTGGAACGATCGAGTTTTTCCTGTACTCTTTGGTTGATGTTTATTGCAGCGTGGGCGTTGCTATAAACTTGCTTTTTAGAACTAGAGCGACAGATTACTTTTACAGCGTTCTCTAAAATTTTCGTTTCGTTCTTGAAGTTGATGCATTTACTCGTGCTGAAAAGAAAAAAAGGATCAAAACGTTGATGATTTGGTTAATCGGTTTTCTGTGCAACAGAGAAGTGATAGATAACAGTATCTGTCCCAATTACAAATGACCTTCTTTACAATCCAACAATGCATTGTTTACTACTGATAAGTAATAATTACTCACGTTCTTATCTTTGAACCATGGTTTAACCCAGAGTTAGTTACCTTATTTTACTATCAGGATCTGTTTTGGATTTTCTCCTTGTTACATTCATGTAGCAACAGGTTATGGGTTTTGTGCTATACGCTGCCATTGCATTTTGGTCTACGTGTAAAATAAAATCAGTTCCATTTCTTGCAACATAAGTCAACAAATCCTTATCACTGCATGATATGTACTTCTTCTTCTTGTAGTAATGCTTCATTTCCAGATTCCAAGGATCAAAATTAGGGATGCGGCATTTGGTATTATAAATTAGGTAATCTGAAAACAAACCAGTGAGGAAGGGGTGAAAAACCTGATCAAATCTTACCTTTAGGAACCACTTCGGTTATCGAGTTATTGATTAGGACGATTCCTTGGTTTATGGTATAGTTCTGCTGGTTGTAGAAGGTGCATAGTATCAAAAAATTCGCAACCACCAATACGAAAACTAGTACTCGATATGTACAGTATTTAGGCTTTTCCATTTCATTTTATAAACCTGCAATTAAAAAAAATCATTTCCTCAAATCGCATGGTTAGAATGAAACATAAACATTTTTTAAAATTAATTAATCAGTTGAGGACCAACGGACAAACGAAGTTACCATTAAAAATAAGATTAGTTGATGGTCTTTTCCAGGTTTCTTTAAGTATCAGAATGTTAAGAAGGCACCATCGATGCATGTGAAGTGGAAGAAGTCTTTCACGAATAAAAGAAGAATAGTGGAAACTAAAGAATAAACGATGAATCAAGATGAAATAATTAGGTCCAAGATAAAATTGAATGAGGGAAACCACAGTCCAAAGTAGACCCCATAATTGAATGGGGCCAAACTAGAGGGTTAACCAAATTTAGGCAGAAGTGGAAAATGAAAATAGAAACATCGCGAGTCAAGATACACTGCTGTTATAATTTATTCTTAGAAAAGTGACTTAGTTTATGTAAATACTAAATACCATCACTTTGTGGTTATTGTATATTATAATACACTGGGGAATATCCTATTGAGAACAATTCGTTAAAGAAGTATTAAAATGCGTTCTAGGAAGACGTGTTGGCACTTGGCAGTCATCTATTAGAAATCTGCTTTACGTTATTTACATGTTCGTAAAAGTCCAGTGGATGTAAAGAGTATCAAGAATAAATTGAATTTAGGAAGGAATTTTTGTTACAAATTGAAGAAAAGGCCCCAGATTTCTAAATCTTATCTCAGCAACAGACATTTCTTGTCGAGCATCCAACACATGCAATTTGGAGTACCATAAGGAAGCGTCTTAGGACCTGTTCTTTATTTGTTGTATACACTTGATCTGTCAACAATGAGACACATCATTATCTTGACGATACTATGTACTAACATCCCATGCAGATTCCCAACAGCGAATAAGAGCAAACGAAACAATCATGTTACGTTCACGTTGAGAAGAAACTCTTGCTCAACTATCCCAAACTGATGATGCCAAATATCCCGGTGTGCTCTTTGATTAAAGACTAACATGGAAAAACATATTACCTCAATAATTACTTAATTAATAGTACATCTTTTTACCTTTACAATGGTATTTGCGTAGGAGAAAAGAGTGATCAATTTATTCAATCAAATTTATCTTTGTGACGCGCCCGGACGTGCCACCTTGTTTGTTGACTTACGGACAACTAAATAACTAATAAACACCGTCCAAACAAAACAAACTAAAAAGTATTGACAAATTAATTTGTTAAATGGACCGCAGAATTTGACTAAATTCAATGGAGCAATAAACGCCTCTTTACCGAGGGTTCTCTGGGCAAGTTTCCGAATAAGCTGACGATGCTATTGTTAACACCCCATGCAGTTTCGTCTAGACTTGGATTACGCTATCTGCTGCAGTTATGGTTTACAACTGGCGCTAAGACTAATCTTCTACGACCCAGACTACCTGTCTTCTTTTCCGAAATTCTCACCTCAACTAACCCCTTTTAATGCCTACTGTTCGTGATCGTCTAATAAACAAAAACGGGCCCTACGTTGTTGTAACTGGATTCTAATTCTGGTGAGACGGTGAATAAATTTGAGAGATTAAAGGAACTAAATACGTACCAATAAAAATGCGAGGTGTTAGATTTAGTTGATTATTTATTGAGAGAAAAAAAAAGGTAAAAACTCCTGCTACGAGGTCTAATGGACCTGGGAGCTTGAGCGTAAAACCTGGGTTGAAACAATAAATATACGCTTCCAAAGAAGTACAATAAACTTCGCTTAACGCATTTCACGTCGGATATCGTAGCGATCTAATTTATTGCAATTCTCACAGTTGGTGGCTTGTTGCACACGCAATTAGTGGCTGTGTTAACTTTGTGACTTAAATTAGATCAACAACTAATTTATTTCTGTCCAAAATAGCTTGGTCTTGGTACTCGTGTTTGCCACCTGAGATAGTACTCGAAGACGCTATGAACAATCAACCAGCGCACAGTGTGACAGTGTGTCTATAGTGTACTTTATTAATGGTAATTATTAATTGATTAATCAGAGGTTCGGAAAAGTATGTGATACAAAAGGCCGCTCCGGCGGTCAATTTGCACGTTAATCAACAGCAACTGCCGCTAGTTTTTCACGGACTCCTTCTGGAGGTGGTGGAAGAGATAAACCTAAGCTAAACCTAATTAATTAGGCTTTCCTGTGAGTAGGATTGTATCAACTACATTCTCCAGGGCCTTTTTCGAGGGTGGTACAATGTACTCCTTTTTTCAGATCCCTCTACGTCGTTTCTTCGTCGGCTAAACCTATCATCTAACTAATTCGTTTGCGCAAGGACCCAAGTGACTGTTTTTTGGCGCTCCGCTTTTGCGGTTATGGCACTTTCAGTTGCTCGACAAATTGCTTTCAATTAACCTGCAAATCTTTCAGCAAAGACAACACTTTAGCACACACACACACAGGGTGTGAGAAAAGTTCTGTAACAAGATGTCTATTGATAGGTAGTACAAATTGTTGGCCTCGTAATTCGTAACGAGTATTAAATTTGCCTTGATTTCTGAGGTAGACTGTGCTGGCCGCACTGTGTGCGTTGGCAGATATAACTTTGCCTGACCAGTGGGTTAAGCTGCAGATGCCCCTCAACAAATTGAAATAACACTGATAGCGTGTCTCCGAATTGCCCGAGGATATCGCAAAATACACTGTATTCGAAATCGAACAAAAGATTTTAGGTGTAGTTAATTTACTCTGGTTGATTAACTCATAGATCGCGTAAACTACAGAATTTATTACGTTTTAACTTGATTCAAAAGCAAACGCAAGTACCAAAAATAAACCAAAAACTTGCCTTAGCAATGCAAAGATTGAACTTACAGAATTTTCAAGCCACTCATTGACAAGCCAATTAAAATAATTCCTAAACAAATTTATACCACCAAGTCTGTGAAAAGAAATATAAAAATTCATGCAATTATACGTTCATTTCACACACACCCGCGCACTCGTTTTATTCGCGTCTTTGATCGCGACGCGATTCGCGTTTATTTATTTGACTGCCCTTTTCTGAATTCACTATAGTTTTAACGCCCCGAAATAATATGATTTAATTCTAATTATGCAGGCTAGATGAAATCAATTGCAAAGCACTCAAAAAAAAACTTCTCGAGTTAAATTAGAAAGCAGCTTTTCGTTCGAACGAGCAGAAGCTTTCTGTCCTAACTTTTTGATTTTTTCTTCGCGAGTCCCATTAGACCCCTTTCCGGCCCCCGAAGCAACCTTCTCTCTCGTTCCTAGTGCATTCCTGGTGAATTACGGCCACCCAAATCGTCTAACAGATACTTGGCTCCGTCCGTGCACATGTTCTAACTTTCTAATTTTTTCAAAATAGCGACGCTATACAAGTGTCGGTTGACATATTTATTGTTTCCCGTCTTTTCAGTCAACAATTTCAAAAGAAAAGCCAAATTCTTTCCTATGGGATGTGAGATGATACTTTCTAATTTTTACAATAACTCAAATGCTTGCGTGACGAATGCTTTCAAAAACTCTAACGCGTACAAAGACAACCCTTGAGCAGCTATGACGCTTCAAGTGAGCTTTACGAACTCAGTGTTCTAAAAGACCATAAATTTGAAACCGAGTCGTTTACGGTGGCATTCTCCGAATTTTAAGATCTTTCTTCTTTGTTATTGAGCAATCAAACAAACAAACGCGATTTGTTTTCAAAATCAAATTCACGACCGTTTCATCTTAGACATATAAGCATGTTCATATGCAGGACATATTTAGAGTATCTTTTCTTTTTTCTTCTTTTTTTTAAGAAAATGAGCGGGAAAACACTTCATTAGATTGATTTACCCATGGTTTAAAGCTATCGTGAATGAGATGGCATGATCCCTTTTGTGTTGTGTTATGAATGCCAAAATCAAAAACTAGTGTACAGTAAATGGATGCATAAAATACCAAGAAGAAAAACTTTGAGCGAATGAATATGCAATTTTGTGAAATAATAGGCTTGATGTATGTAGGTAAACAAATAACAATGAATAATTAATTGCGTGGAGTTGTTTAAAATGGCGTTAAAGAAGAATTTGCATTCAACATCTATTTCCGGCAAATATATTAGGTAGCTCTTGAACAAAAAAATTGTAACGAGCTTGCAGGATGCACTCAATCTGGCGAATGTTTGCGAAATAATCGAACATTTCATATTAAAGTCGATGGGACGGTTTATGAAAAATGTCTCCAGAAGAGTGATTGTTGAAAGGACCGGCCAATTTGGGTACAAATACAACAAAGCGTGTCTCAAGAATCTCTATTTCTTCTATAACCGTTATAGAAATGAAGCAAAAGATAAAGAATGTTCTTTTTCTTCAATAGGATTGAAATATATAAGTGTTAAAAAAAATTCAACTAGTATACGAATTGTACAGTTAAAAATCACTTGCAATCTCAGATGTTATTTACTATACAATCCTTTCCTGAGACACTCAGTATCTGATAACTGCAGTATTACAGAGTGTCACGTGCTAGTAATACAATCAGTATATTTTTATGTCTTACAGTGTAATTATCATCGCGTTTAAATAATTTAATTTTAAGGAAAGTGAATAAAAAATTACTTACTCTTCTCGATGCTTGAATAAGAGTCTGTATTGACTCGACTTATTGTAAAATGTGGAGACATTTAAACAAGTACCGCCTGCATATATGTACATAATACAGCAGTTCATTGTTTTTAATTTCAGTGAAATATGAACTGCGTAATTGCATTTTGTTTTTACAGGCAATTGTGTTTGGTATCGGATTATAAATTTCTGTTAATCATAATAAAATTCAATCGACACTTAATGTCTCCATTGAAACATTCTTCCTTTCTAGTTTTAAAATCTTAGAGTTCATATTTAAGATAGAAAGGAAAGATAAAAAAAGAAGAAAAAGTTATTTTAAAAAATAGGTAATTTCTTGGTTATTATTTGTGAAAATAATTTAGTATTTTTAAAGCGAAATAAATTAAAGAAATACATCTCTTGTTGATATAGTTGCACGAGAAACAGAGATGACTAACAATAATTGAAATAAATTATTTTGTGTTCAACACATAACAGTTATTGATGTACCAAGGCAGAAAAGTGACACTTTGTCGAACGAGTTTGAAAATTGCGAGCCAAGACGAAGCTACGGCGAGCAAGCAAACGAGTTTGACAAAGTGTTAGTTTGCTGGGTAAAGCTGAATTTATTGAGAACAAGAATAGGCCGTGAAAAACAAAACCTACAGTGTAAAGCAACTCTTTACCTGTCATTTGAAGTTTAGCTGTTGAAGTTACGTTCGTTAGAACCCAAGTTATTATTTTTATAAAGTGATATTACAAGTAAAAAAGTAGAATTAACCACACAGCATTTTCGAATCATGATTTATTATGATTTTAAAAAAGGTTTAACCGCTTATGAGTGCAAAAAGAGTTTAGATTCGGCTTTTAGTGAATATTACTCGTAATTATAACTCGATTCGTCCATGAAAATTTCAATAAATTCTACATTATGAGCACATAACTCATGAGAACTTAAAACCATTAATATTTGAAATAAATGCGAGTAATAAATTTCTACGATACTTTAATATGTAGCGGGAAGGCAACTCTCTTTATTTATTAAATAAATACGACGTAGGATGATTAAATATCTACTTTCACGTAAATTTTCATCTTTTATGAATCTCAGATTCTCAATTTAATTACATTTAAGAATTTGACAAAAAAAATTCTAGGAAATTAATTTTTTTTCAGTTACAAAAAATATAAGTAAGCGTTCTCTATTAAATAAAAATAATGTACTTACGATATTTTAAATTTCAAACCATACGGATAACATCGTTAGATGTGAATCTCTAAAGAGATGTCTCCGAATCTTACTCTAAGTGAATGGGAAACTGAGATGGTTAAAGCTTTTCAGTGTTATCGGGGATGGAAAATGAATGTCAATGGTCCGGAGTCTGCGCGCAAACACCCTTTCATTGATGGTTTATAAGTTTCCCTTGTACTACATTGCATATTTTGATTAATTCAATTTTCAGGGTAAATACAGGATTATTTTGGCTGTAATTTTAACGACAACACCTGTCCTTGAACTGCAGAAAATAAGCAATAAGATTTTATTTTGGCGAGGATTTTGCTTGCTAAGCTCTAGCGAGATGATAGTAATCGATAGTCGCATTCTGCATTTTCGTGAGGCCTCTTTAAATTACTGCAGCAAGGTGTTGAATATAATGTAAGTGTGGGGGGGGGGGGTGTTACATAAATATTGCTTTCAAATATTTCATTTATTAGAATAACAAGTGTACAAAAAGTTTTCCCTTCTAGTGGGTTGCTCTGATTTTTTCGCACGTTCACGTATGTACCTTACTTGATCAGTAAACGCCAAATTGACATTTAATCTTGACATAACGTCAACAGAAAATCATAACCAATAATTACGATTTATTACGTATTGAAACCAAACAAAATAAAACATTGAAAATAACGTGAATTCACAACAGATGTTGTAGAAAATGGCCTCCTCTTCTTCGAGGCGTTTTCTAATTCTTCTGCGACAACCATCAATAACATTTTGCAAAATGTGGGGAGAATTGGTTATTTCATCACGCTTTTCGATGATTCTTTGGGTAAGTTCCTCTAAATCATTAACGGGCGTTTTAAAAATCGAATTTTTCAAGTAGGGCCAGACAAAGAAATCCAAAGGAGTTAGATCACAAGATCGCAGAGGCCATATGTTTGCCATATTTCTGCTAATTATTCGATCTCCAAAAAACTCTTGAAGGAAATTTAAAGTATCTCAGCAGCTTGCCCGTTTCACCATCCTGCTGGAAATATCCAAATTGCAATTCGTCATCATGCAGTTGATTAATAAATGGATGCAAAATCTCTTCCCGATATCTAAGTGCTGTTAGTGTGCCATTAAAAAATATTGGACCTATCAATCTTCTCCGACTTAAACCTATCCAAACACCAATTTTTTGTGGATGGAGTGGGGCTTCAATGAAAATATGAGGGTTTTCTGTACTCCAGATCCTCATATTTTGGGAATTAATGTATCCTGTTAAATGGAACCAGGCCTCATCGAAAAAGAAAGCTTTATCCAACAAATCGACATTATCAATATTGTTTGAAAACCAATGACAGTATCTTTACCTTGGTTCAAAATTTACTGAAAGAAATTCATGTACGGCAGTCAAAAGATAAGGGAACATTTGCAAGTCTTTTCTTAGAATAGTTCTGCAAGTCCCGACAACAGAAAGACCAACTTGTTGTAATAGGTGACGGATGGAAGTGCGAGGAGCATCAGTCATAATTTGTCCCACATTTTCAATTACCTCATCAGTTCTTACTTTATGCCTACCTGATACCTGTTTTCTAGCCACACTGCCAGTTTCTCTGATTAGTCCTACAGAGTACTGAAGTTGATTAACAAATTTGTGGTACAGAAATACGGTTCCTGGAAAGTTTTCCTGAAATTCTGCAATACAATCAGGAACAGAATAGGTCCATTCGCCATTGATTTTTTGGGCGTTTCGAGAGTAGGATTCAATCATAAAAGATTTTTCTTCTAACGTGAAAACCATTGTAAAATCAAATCAATAAAGCAAATTTTTTTTTAAGTTATGTTTGTTTACTTGTCTGTTTAGGGTACGGATCAAGTAAGGCACATACGTGAACATGCGAAAAAAATGAGAGCAACACACTGGATGGGAAAACTTTTTGTACACATGTTATTTAGACCTAATACAAATACTGTTTGATTAGGAATATTTTAAAAATATTTCTACTTTTGTGAAAACCAAAGCGTCCGTACTAGCCTTTAGCAATACGTTAGTTAAGTAAGGTACGAATTTAATGTCCCAATAAATATTATTATTATTAGTATTATTAAAAGTATCAGAGTCTAAACATTACTTACATATCTGCTGCACTATCAAATATGAAGCACTGCAGTTTTTAATATTTTATCGCACACAGTTTATTTGCTGCGTTGGTCATTGCTATAACTACAAACACTGTTTTAAGATATTTTTTAATTGCGGAAGTTCATGTTATTTTATCTTTATACTTACCCACGACTTCCCTCTCAGCTTTTAAGGCTAATCTAGTTCTTACCGTATTAAGGGACATAACACTTTTATTACATATTTTCTTTGAGAAATATTCAAATAACGACATGGACAATTTTAATAAATTCACTATACATAAAAGACTTGTAGAAAAAATTTTAATTATATTTTTATTAGAATCTCAGTTTCCCATTCACTTAGAATAAGATTCGGAGACATCTCTTTAGAGATTCACATCTAAGGATGTTATCCGTATGGTTTGAAAATTAAAATACCGTAAGTACATTATTTTTATTTAATACAGAACACTATCTTATATTTTTTATAACTGAGAAAAAATTAATTTCCTAGAATATTTTTTTGTCAAATTCTTAAATGTACATTGATCGGCAAAATGATCGCATCACTTAAAATGCGAGGACTTGGGGTTATGCGATCGTTAGAAAAATTCAAAGGCTGATTGCATATTGTAGTAGGCTTATTAAACAAGCTCAGTGGTTAGCTATGGATACTAAAAACCAATCGAGATACACTTTCTTTAAAGTTAATTGTCAAACAATCAAAACTGCGAGTGTTGTTTTAATTATTTCTACAACTATTGAATTGAATTTTTGTTACAAATTAATGTCAGTTAACGTTTCATTTTATGCTATTTTGTTTAATTAATCATTTTTAACGGATACAGACAAAAATGAATAGAAACAGTTATCATTTAACAGCTGAACAAGCTGCAATGGCAATTGCACTCTTAAATGACGGCAGGAGTCAACGCTATGTTGGTAGAACTCTAGGAATGAATCAGTCGACGGTTTCTAGAATTGCTAGAAAGTACCAGGACACTGGTGAGCTCAAACGGAGGTCAGGTCAAGGTCACAAAAGGGTTACATCTGAAGTTGATGACCGATTTGTTCTCTTATCATCTTTGTGAAATAGGCATTTAACGGCACCACAGCTCCAAAGTGAGCTTCATAATGCTAGAATGTCGAAGTGAGTGAAAGAACGATGCGAAGACGACTGATAAATAATTTAGCCAGGAGAAGACCAGCGAATGGACCTTTACTGCTCCCACATCACAAAAGAGCAAGGTTACAATTTGCGCGCGATCACATTCATTGGAATGCCGATGACTGGGGACGGGTAGAATTGGAGAAGTCCAGATTTGCCCTAAATTCACCTGATGGTCGTCTTAGAGTATGGAGAAGAGTCGGAGAACGTTATGCGGAGTGTACTAAGGTTAGCAAGGAAAGTTTCGGTGGCGGATCTGTTATGGTTTGGGGAGGAATCAATCTCCTGGCTAAAACAGATCTCGCTCTTGTTGCTCGTGGTGCTCTAAATGCACATCGGTATATAACCGAAATATTGGATCCACAAGTGGTACCATTTGCACCATTTGTGGGAGACAATTTCCTCTTTATGCAGAATAACGCACGTCCACACGTTGCAAGAGTAGTGACCAGATACTTAGAAGAAGTCGGAATTCTAAAATTAGACTGGCCAGCGAGAAGTCCAGACTTGAACCCCATTGAGCATGTTTGGGATGCACTTGGCCGAAAAATCAAGGCGCGTAGAAATCGTCCACAAACGCTTAATCAACTCGTTCAAGCCCTTAATGAAGAGTGGGAGCAAATGGATCACATATTCATCCAAAAGCTGATCCAAAACATGCCCCGTAGAATGGATGCAGTTATCCGAGCCGGAGGAGGTAATACTAGGTACTAGAAACTGACCTAGAATGTGCAAATACTAAAATAAAGTTGTCTGCGTTCAAGCGAATTAAACGACACATAAGTGAATATTCATTTTATCAGCAGAACCGATGTTTATATTTAATATTTGTTAGTGTATTTATTAAAATTGAAAGTTAGTATATTATTATTGTTATTTTTTTGATAAAGTAAAGTTTTCATAACAAAAAATTGTTTTTTCTATGTGATGTGATAATTTTGCCGGTCAGTGTATTAAATTGAGAATCTGAGATTCATAAAAGATGAGAATTTACATGAAAGTATAGAAATTTAATCATCCTACGTCTTATTTTTTTAATAAATAAAGAGAGTTACCTTCCCGCTACATAATAAAGTAAGAAATTTATTATATATTTTTCTCTCACATTTAGAATTTAGAATTTATTGAAACTTTCATGGACGAATCCAGTTATAATTACGGGTAATGTTCCCTAATAATTTTCTGCCTGAATTCACCTACTTGTTAACTGAATGCCATCGGAAGTATAATTTATAAAATATATTTATCAGTTGACAGCCATAGGTAATTTATTTTTTCGGTCGAGAGTACAATTTTATCGTACCCATTCAAGGAGAGAAAGCGGTACTTTACTTACCTAGGCCTGTAAAATGTTTTATATGACTGTGACGAAGCCTATCTAGGCCTATTCTGAAGTCACATTAATTAATTCTCATTAATATTATTATTAGTATGAATTGATTGCTTTATATTTGATTATTTTTCAATAATCCTGCTGAAATATATTTTTAATTAATTTAATTCCTTTTATTTAATTTGTAAGAAGCGTTGCCTGCATTATTGTCGAATCCAATTAAACGTCAAATATTTTTTCATTCGAATCATTTCAAAAAATAACAACATTTTTGCGTTCGCGTTGCAACTTTGGGTTTCACCGAAATGCCAGTGGCCTTTATAACGTATTATGAGGTAAATGAAATACATCTTTCAAAAATTTACGAAATTATAGATATAGATATAAATCTGAAAGTTTTGAACACTTCAAATTGACTTTGGTAAGTGATAGTTAAAACAAATGTTCTATGCACCATGGCATCAAAATGACACTTTGTCGCACTCGTTTGCTTGCTCGCCGTGGCTTCGTCTTGGTTCGCAATTTGCAAACTCGTCCGACAAAGTGTCACTTTGCTGCCTTGGTATATCAATAACTATTAGTTGTGTAAGGTAATATAATTAAAAAAGTGCATTTATTCAAAGTATAGCATTTTTATTACAAAAAGCCATATCAGCGTTTTTGATTTGTGAAAATTTGTAAGTGCTAATAAATCTGATTGTCATTTTAAGAATTTTCGTCCAAATTTGTACGTAGGTAGGTAATTCCCCTAAAATTGCTAAATCAACGATCAATTTGCAGACGTGAGTTTTTTTTTCTCGCCATATTTCCCCAAGCACTGCTGCTTACATTATATTTTCAAGTTTGGTAATGATTTTTCCTTCCAATTAATTTTTTTTTAAATAAGTTTCTTTGAAGGACAAAGAAATGCCCTAGATTCAATATGGACACTTAAAATGAAGATGTAGAAAGCGAATAAATAAATATACCGAATGTATCATTTTGAGTTGGAAACTGTCTGCACTCGTTTTAAATTCTCTACTGCATGCGATTCTCGTACCTAAGGATGCAGTCGTGGCCATTTTACTTCATGACACTTCCATACGGTTCTGTCTCCTCCTTTTTTCAGGTTTCAATGAAACAAACTGTATACTTATAATACAGTGGTGTTCGAAAAAAATTGCTTAAAACCGTTGATTTTTAATGAAAAAAAAAAAACTCTGCAGATCAGGGATGGGAAAGGTTTTGTGAAGGGCCAAATTAAAAACAAAAATACTTGACTCTCTATTCTGATTTGGGTATTGAGTTTCATATAATTTTCACGTGGCATATTTTTAATCAAAAAATAATCTCAGCTCGCAGAAAGGTTAAATACAGGCAGTGAGTTAAGTTCATGTAATGCAACAATAAAAAAATTATCCTATTTTTACTGTTAATAGAAATAATTATTAAATTCCTGAGGTACTAATAAATTGCAAAATTACCTATAAGTAAATTAAATGAATCGATGAAGGAATGCATAAGGTTGGAAGGACCATAATATAATAAAAAGCTTGTGTCTATTTATTTCTAAAGTTTTAAAATTCAGTGAAATTTTAAGTGTTCTTATAGAAAGCCTTTTCTCTTTGGGAGTGTTTCAAAAATTAATTGATGATATGTGTTCATAGAAGCATAAAAAATCATGTAACAAAAATAAACATTTCCTTTCTGAGGTTTCGCAAAAAGTTATGATCTTGGGAGGTTTTAAAGTTTGAAGAGTATGACTCTGCATTAAAATTAATTAATGTAATTAAAACTAAAACTAATGGCACGTCTTTAACAATGATTTACTTAGACTTTCCAAGATCAATTTGTGTATTATTTTCGAAAAAATAATGGAAATTGCCTTTTTTAAAAAGGAAGGTACTCCTAGGTTTCTAAATGAATTAATAATTACGCATATTTTTAATCAAAGTTTTTTTTTATATAATTTTAATTGTAAAAACCTACGTTATTTTTCCAGAAATTTAAAGTGGTAAATTAAAATCCATAGAGAGAAGATAATACCGCTATTTATAGACTGGTGCGGTTTCAGCACGCTAGCCAACATACGCAATATTTGCATGATGTAAACTTGCCATTGCGGAAATTAATTTTCAAATGAATGTTCAACAAGTTGTAAAGCAAATAAATACAATATAGTATTTTCCAAATTCATATACCTAGGAAGTCAACAACTTCATCAATCATGGCCAAGGAACACTCTTAAAACAAAAGTGAACTTTATTTGCTCAGAAGAAAAAAATAAATAAACATGCAAAACAAAGGTTATTATTATTGATTTACTTACGATGACTTTGTTGGTTCAACAAAAAAGAATTATACACAGGCGAAGCTTTTATTGTAATTTTCGTGAAAGAACTAATTAATAATTTTGGTTGACGAATGCTGCAGACATTTTATTAGTTATCGTTTCTTGGAAATATGGTTCGGTATTGTTTTCATATCAAAAAAGTAAATATAAGATAATTTCAAACTTTTCTATTTATGGTGCACAAAATATTAAAATAGAAAATGCACCATAATTACTTTAATTGGCCATAATAAATTAAATATGTAAGTTTGCGGGTCAAAAAAAACTGACTCAGGTCCAGTCTTTAACTTTAAATTTAAGTAAAATGTTTCAAAAGCCCAAGCTCAACGATATATTATCGACATTCAAAAGGAATGGGATTATTTTGACATTTATTGAGTTTATTTCCCTTCCGCATTTTGCTACAAATTATTGATATCCTTGTAATACCTACAAAACATTATTTGGAACACTAACTATAGGATACGGCGTATTTTTTGAACTTCTATTCTCTTAATAAATTATTTGAAGACTATTATTAGCCGGAGGTCCTTTTTTAATAATGCAAACGCGACCGATTCGAGTTCGTTTAATACATCATTGATACAATTGGGGCATTATACTCGCATGTGTCTATGTACTATACTGACATCGCTAGTTTTAACAAAAAAACAAACTTCGTCAAAATAAAATAATTTAGTTTAAAGTCCCATAGTGACATGCTAATCTGTTAAAGGGAATGTGCAAACGTGAACTAAGATTATTACGAGTATAACAACAATGTATCGAATTATTCAAAATAAAGTAAGGAGCAATTGTTCGATTTTTAGTGTCCGAACAAGAATCTAATAAAAAAATTTAATTTAGAAAGTCAAATTTAAAGAAACTCACCTAAATGCAATTCACTATGAATCATTGCACACTTCCAAATACAGAACGAAAACAATACACAAATCTTAAATAAAATTTAAAACAAGATTACAAAGAAAAAAAACCTCCACATTAGCACGTTAAGACGTGTTTTGTTACTTTATTAGCGTTATCTTCATATCAATTGTAATTGAAGTAATGGTCGGAAATCCTTGTAAATTCGTTAGATCAATTTGGCGTGGTGGTAACGAAGGTGTAAGCGATGATATCTATTTATTATTTGATTCATAAAGTTGCCTCACGGTGTAGTAATAATAATAATAATTAAGGTGATGAATAAATGTAAATACATAAATCTTGTGAAAACAATAAGCCGATATGAGTTGCGCTGATGTCAAGGGTATACTAATAAGAAACTGAATACATTAGGATGTTAAATCGCGTTAGTATTATTTAAATGAATTAATTGTAAATTGAAGAAAGTTTTCGAAATGAATTCTGTTTTGTTGGTTACCGTTCTGAACTGTTTACTGTTTAAATAATAGCTTTTATTATCGTAAATTTTGTACATAATTTTAACAATAGTTATAACTATATATAAAATATAAAACAAAATTATATGATTTAAAAGAGAAAAGAATTCAGTTTGATGATATGTCACCGTCTTATTATTGTTGCTGTGTTTTAGTTTTCACATTTAAGCGAAAATCGATTGCACTGAAAGTTGACAAAAATCAACAATAAAAAGAAATTCTAATAGGAAATGCCTATGATTCATTACATTTCTAAATTTAAACATCTTTTACAGGAACACACTGTGCAAACAGATTCGTTAAAGAAACGACGAATGATTTTATTTACAAAGCAATTTGATAAATTTCACACTTAATAATAAAAATGTTATTACAATGTGTGAACAGCTAATTTACAGTAAAAATATTTTATAACTGTCATCTGAAAGTTAACAAAACCGTACAGAGAGGAAGGACCTTAGAAAAAGTGTGTTTGAAAATACAATACAAAAATTGAAGTATTTAAAACTATTTCATTGTTTTGTTTAAGTCGGTATCTTTTATATTAATAAAGTTTACTTACGCTTGACTTCACCTTGCACTTTTCAAAGAAATTTTATCTATGAAACAAAATAAACTTTCCGGACATCTTCCTCGAGATTAAATATTAAACAGTAGTAAGGTTGTCAAAGGACTACTCCTTTGAAATTTATTGTACAGTTGGACTTTACTCTCACGTTCCTGAGTTCGTGAAATAGGGAATTCCCCGACTGAAAAACACGCTACAGTTAATCTCAGGCACTTGTTTTACATTGTTGTTAAATTAAAATGTGAGAGGAGCTTCAGAAATTAATATTATTGTTAGGTTTTAACGTTCAATTGTAGACAAAACTAATTGTAAAATCACACATTGGTCATTCATTTCAATGCCGCTACTCCTACAGTGTTCGTTTGTTTGTTCTTTTTCGTAATCATATGAGAAATTTTAAAAATTCTTCTCTTCACTGCCATTTATGTTTCCTTGTGGAATCGTCCCTTGTCAAGTCGAAAAACTGTTGGCAATACCGTCAGTCCTTGGTCAGTGATCTACAAGACCTCCAACTCCAAGTGTGTAACAGGCTTTAAAGAATAAGAAAAGTTAAAGAAGTAAATTCACTTGAGAGAATTCTAATGTAATGAAGAAAACGAACCCAAGAATTAAATTTAATTCGAAAAACTTACATCGACAACTCTAAATGGATTTTTATCTCAGCTAAAAGAATTCTAAACTTATTTTAAAATCCACGAGAAGACGAAACCGTAACAAGCTAAACCTTTAAGAATTATTTGAAACAGGAAAAACATTAATTTGAATTATTGGCGATTGAAAAACTTCCGACGTGGTCAACACGAAGAAAAACGGGAATAGAAACGATTTCAAATTGAATCTCAATTAAGTTGTCATCTGGAAGATTTCTAAACGAATTCTAATCTTATAAAGAAAGAAAAAAATCAAGGGCAAAGTAACATTAAGGACTTTTAAATTCTAAATTCTAAATTAAATTGTAAATGCATTGTGAAGTCTAAAAAGAAGACGAAACCGAAACAAAATAACTTAACTTTGCAAAGATTTTTAAAAAGGTCTTGAGTTTGTAATATCTTTTTAGTTCAAAATGTCAGTTAGTGTTTTGTATGCGAAATCTGCATTTAAGTTTGAGTAAAAAAAAAGCTGTGAAACAGAAATGTTTTAAATAAAGGAAAAAATAAAGGAAAAGGTGGGAAAATTGACTTCCGTCACTCTTTATATTTTTAAAGAAATTAGTGCTAACGAAAATCGTCGTAGTTCTGATTTGATCTGTTCTTATTTTTCATCATTTTTTCAAAAAAATCAAATTGAAATTCGACGTAATATTGATAGCCTCTTGTTTCGTTTTTAGATATTTCATAAGGTCGCCGTAAGTTCGATCGCCTTTTGTTTAGGTTTGTCGTCTTTTCGTGAAATCGACCGTCTTTTGTTTTTCGCCTTGCATTTGTTTGTGGTCTTGCTACGAAATTCGTCCTGAAGCGAGTGTCTTTTGTTTTTCTTTCTTCTTTTACGAAACAACCAGTCGAAATTATCGTTTTTCTTAAATTTTTCTTTAGTCATTCATTTTGTTTTCATCTCTCTTTGGTTGAAGTGACGAATGTTTGTCAATTACATAATCGGTCAACTTTTGTTTTAATTACTTCCTTTTCGATGGGCTTTCACTAGTTTCTCTGCAAAAAAATTAATAATAATAATTGTGTGCATCAAATTCCTGGTAATTCCAGTGAGCTTTTGTTTTTCAGTTTATGAAAATAAATATAGAATTGAACTGTGAGACGTTTTATAAACTCGTCGTAAGTTCGATCGCCTTTTGTTTAGAACTATCATCTTTTCGTGGAACCGAGCGTCTTTTGTTTTTCGTCTTTTCTTTCCAAAAAAGCCGATATTGTCTTTTGTTTTTGTTTCTCGTCTTCTTATGAAGAAAATTGTCTTGCATTTGTTTGTGGTCTTGCCACGAAATAAGCGGGTGGAGCGATCGTCTTTTGTTTTTTCTTTCTTCTTTTACGAAGCAACCGGTCGGAATTATCGTCTTTCTTGAATGTTTCTTCAGTCGTTTTTTTGTGTTCTCTCTTCGGTTCAAGTAATGAACGTTTGTCAATTACAGAATCGATCAACTTTCGTTTTAATTTCTTCATTTTCGATCGGATTTCGCCAGTTTCTCTGCAAGAAGAATTTAATAATAATAATTATGCGATAAGTATAGAATTGAACTGTGAGACCGATCGTCTTTTTTTTTGTTTTTCATCTTCTGCAGGAAGTGGTCCTTGTTTTCTTTCTCTCTTACTTTTAACACATGATTGAATAAGCACATCAAAAATATACACTAAAAATAAAGAGAAGTGGATTATTCTTATGTAAACATAAAATTTACTGAACCAAAAGCTCAAAAAAAAAAACAAAACACTTACAGTTTCATTAAACAGGGAAGAATATTTTCAATCTTCACGATAGGATTTCAAACAGCAAACGAAGAAGATAAAACTATTTTTTAAACTTTAAGTAATAATATTAAATACTAGTAACACTTCAGCCAATGGTCGTTGATATATTCTTTTTTTATATTATTCTTGTAGATTTGTTTAAGATTTGTATTAACAACGGAATCTAAATACTTATAATTGGATTCCTTTTTAAATTTTAAATGTTAGAATTAACTAAAAGTTAACAACATGATTGGTTTCCACGTTTATCAATTTGAAAGTTCGCGCCGAGATTCTGAGACACAAACCTCAGCAGAGATTCAAACTCTATATATGCAGCTGAATTTAGCAATGAGGAAATAATTAACAGGAGAAAACATACGACAGAAGAATGTAATTATATTTGACGGAAGTTACCACCAGATTTGTTTACATCCGTTCTAGGAAAATAATTGCCACATTTTGTGTTTGTGTCTGAGTTTAGATCGAACATATGTGTTTATTTAACAATGTGATTTGTAGTGTATGCAAATGATACCTGGATAGGTTAAGATAGGCTTCAGTTAAAAAGTGAATGACATTTAGGTTACATTTGTAAATTTTTGAATATCAGTAATGTAAATAATTTCATTCCAAGTAGTTTTATAATAGAATTCCACTATCTTGAATACAATTTACATTTCTAGGATTTTGTTTTGTTAAATTTAGGGGATGAATTTACAAAATATTTATTTACGATTAACTATATCATTGAGCTTAAAATTCGTGTTGCCATGGAAACCAAATTGTTAAACCATGGTAACGTGAATTTTAAGTCCAATTAAAGAGTTAATTATAATTAAATATTTGATTTTTTTCTATAAACCCACTCTTAGTGAAGTAAGTGTGTTATCAACAAAGGTGAATTGTGTGGTTTGTGGTCGTTCTAGAATTTTATAAAGCGCTCGTGTGCGCCTATGACTAGAGTTCCTATATATATATATGCATGGTAAACTCAATCTTTGGAAACGAATCAATGCACTGGTAAAAGCATTGAAAAATTTTAAATAAATTATGTAATATTACATTACATGTTTCTTACATATCCTTCTTCATTATAAACTACAAATGCAGGGAGATCCTGTCCTGATCCTACACTACTTTCCGTGAGCTTGATATCAATATTTACATTTATCACATGAAGGTTAGAACGAAAAACAGTGGTGTGTATAGAACATTCATGAAACTTACATCCAAACCTAACCTAATTAATAAAGAATATAACTATTATTTAATCTGATTGCTATTACAATCAAATAAGTCATTTTTCATGAATGAACGGCAACGAACTGTCAGCAAAATCTATAACTTTCCCAGATCTCCCTATATTGCTAACTTCGATTTCATAATTAGATGTAAACATCGATATCAAACTCCTGGAAAGCAGTGTAGGGTCAGGACAATCAATTTCGATCTCCCTGTATAATTTCTTAAATAATTCGATCCCTCCATTTGTCGTTAATAAATCAATAAATAATTTTAAAAATCAAGTGGTTTTTGATATTGGATCCACAAGGCTCAAGTCTTATCTAACTATTATATAGGCACTCTACCTATGACTTACCGTGGCCATATTTAGTTACCACTTTGAATAAGAAACTCCTGTTAGTATGACTCCCTCCTGTTTATTCTTTATTCGTAGGTATTTAGTCGTTTCTCAAAAACACTTTAATTATAAATTGAATTCACTAAGATTTTCTATAATTATGTTATGTATAATAGTGCATAGAGAGTTCACTTATAATGGTTTACAAAAAGACAGAATACTAGACTGATTATTATAGAATTCCATAAAAAAATACGGTTGTTATCCATCTGTCGTGTATTTTCTAAAATACTAACGTTCCCTTCTTACAGGAAACTTCGGTGGTTAACACGAAGATTGAATTAATCAAATATATCGATTCTAAAGTTAAATATTGCCTTGTCAATGCCATTTTATTAATAAGTATGTAAGGCAAACGTTAAAAGAGAATTTTATGAAAGAAGCTATTTGCTTACGTAATTACTAATAATAAATTCATATTCTCCCTGTACATTCATAGCTTATTTATTAATTTAGTTAAAAGCTACTTTTAAAACCAGTTATCTAAGGGTCAAGTCGTTTTATTTTATTTTATTTTTGTAGTTCGATCTTAAGCTGTGCTTACCGCTTTGTCCAATAGTATATATGGTTGCATATTCTGAAGGATGAAAATATGTAATTTTTTTTAGGCCAAAATATCATGTTTGACATAAATACATATCAATTTCCTTTTCTAAATATTAAAAACGCCCATAAAACGAATCAAATTTTGTAAGATAAAGATATACTAAAATTTATTCATGAACACATATAAGGTACATTTCATATTGGCTATTAATATAGGTAAATACATTTCAGCAGTACTCTAAATTTGGCGCATCATCAACGTCATACTTAAAGTCATCCATGTAATAAAGGAATATCTCGGGGATGTGCAAACTGGCGGGCAAACCTAAGCTCGTGAGACGATCTCTCTCATCCGGAATTCCGTTCTCTTCCAGTGTCTTATCGAGTACCAGATTTATTTCATTACATCTGTAATACACAGTTCGTTAAAAAAATCAAAACCCGTTTTGAGTGTTATTTTATTGATAGCGTCGATCACCTACCTCCAGAGGTAACTGTCAGGATCTGAGTTGAAGATGGAGTACCTTTCCCATATCCTGTAAATGGTGTCTTCCGAGCAGATATCCATTCGTGTTTTTTCGAGGATACATGTGTTCACGATTATTATGGGACGCACTCGTTTCGTTAAATAACCCACGAAATACCTAAAACAAATAAAACATTTTGTTTTAATTTCCTGAAAAGTTTTCCGATGTTGATAAGCTAGGACTGAGCGTTTTTTGATCGTGATTTCCCATTTCCATTTCTTTGAATGTTAATGGGATACATTAGATCATTTATAATCTACTCTCAAACAAATGCTCAATGAATTAAATTGATTATTCAGTTACTTTTGATCATTCGACCAAGGTTTACAATCAGGCGGCTTCCAAGTACTCGACGGAATTTGGATTTCCACGTGCGGTATTCTACCATAAGGACAATAGGGCACACGCGCACCAGTAATAGGGTGTATGTAATGCTGGATATCTCCGGTCCTTTCATCAAACCAATGGGTTATGTCTTTTCCGGCGAAAGCTATCAACGGATTGATGCAAGCCTGACCTTCGAATTCTTTCAAGAGCGGCGTTATGTTCAATACTTTTCCCAGGAAGGACACCCAGCAGTCGTTGGGTTTATTGTGAACGACGACTTCAAAGGGTGCGATATGTTGCGAAACGTTTCCGGTGAAGTTCTGCGGTTTGGGCATAATGAATTTCGTTTCTGTTTTATCTCATAAGGAGCGCTTTTGTATGTTTGACAGTTGCTCTAAATGTCATAGGGGAAACTAGGGCCTACTACTAGTTGATATATTCGAAATGAATAGCTTTTTTCTCATCTTATTTTAATCTCGTATAAGAATCGAGGATGGAAATACTCTGAAGGTATTCCAGAGCAGTGAATAGGTAACGCTAATAACAAAACAAAACAGTTTTTAGAAAGGAAACTGCTTAATAATTTTTTTGGAGAATCAGTCTCCTCTCTTTCCTCCTTATTCTATGACATCGTTAATTAACGACAATCGTTAAGTGTCATATTTTGATTAATCGATGCATCGACACAAATGCAGTGTTTGGTCAAAATAAGTCATTATTTAATGAAGCTGTTTGAAAGCATTTGGCATATAAGTTCCAAACGAAACAGTTTCATTTCTTCTGACAGAGTAAATAACCGCAATTTCCCAGTGTTCTTTACCTTCAAAAGTGACACTGAATGTAAAACCCAAATTGATAACGAGCATCACACAATAGCACGAAAAGATATCGCACAGGAAAGACAAAATAAAAAAGATATTAGTTATCACACAACGAATAGCCATAAATTAGCGACAATTGTTATTATTCATTTAGAACTAAACAGTGGCCCGCCCAATAATGCATTTCGCACGCGATTTAATCGTTGCCGTGTTTTTAAGTTATTTTGTCGGTTGCGAATGTGACAGGATATTTTTTAGTTCCTGCGGGCAGGGTGGTTTTCATTGCGTTAACGCAGAAAATTCGAAAGTTAATGTCACGTTCAACTGTAATGCTCAGACAAAACAGGTGAGAAAAATTATATAATTGAATATGTAAATAAGAAATAATAATGTCCCTAAGACAGGGCCTTGAGGCACACCAAATTTAGCTGAAAATAATGAAGATCGACTATAATTTTAAAGGTATATCTCTCACTCCATAAAAGGACGGTTTGCATGATTGCAAATTTTAAATTACTTTCATTGAAGCTTTCCACCATGTCACTAATGAGTTTAAGAATTGCTTTGATGGTGCCTTTTCCAATCCTGAAACCAAATTGGTATAGATATTTGAAGAGTCTCACTAGTTCTGTGTCTGCCTTGTTTCTTTAGAGTGTTTACAATGAAGTGTGTTTATTTGCTCTCTCGAAAGCATGTACTTATGCATTTTTTTTGTTGTAGGACATCATTATCTACGTCTGGTCGTTTAGATCACCAAGTACCATAGGCAATTTCAAAATACAAAATTGCGAGAATGTCACCTTGTATACAACTTGCACCACCGAACAGAAGATTATTAAAACCATTTGGTTACTAAACATCACCAATCTGTTCATAATGCCATCTCCCATCAACCTCAATCCGCAAATTTTCATCTTCGAAAACATTAAGCACATTAACACCATACCACAAGAAACGTTCTCGCACGCCTTCAAAAGAACGTACAGGCCCGGATGTACACCCGTGGGAATCGAAATGCAACAAATAATTTTCAGAAATGTTCACGTGGCCGTCGTTGAAACCCACGCTTTCTATAACATATCCAACGTGGAATTATTCGCTTGGGAAAACGTTTCGGTTGATATTATGCAGACGTCAGCTTTGAAACTGGAAATGAAAAAGAGTGGAGAGATGTGGATAAAGAAATCCAAAATAGATGTGCTGGAACACCTGGCCCTTCAAATTACGGGCGAAAACGTGTCGTTCCTCGGCAATCGCTTTGGAGAAATACAAGCCAGCGGAATTAACGGGACAATTAAAGATTTTCAATTTTATAACAACACCGTGGAAGCTTTTCAAGCAAACGGGTTTTCGTTACTCTCGCAAAACGTCTACATGTTTGACAATCGGTTTGAGTACTTGCATTCTGGGGCCCTACAAAAAATAAGCCCTGGGTTGCTTTCAGATTCAAACACGAATTTTGGCAAACTCCAATTTGTTTACGAATTTATTGGAAACGTCATCTTTTACGTAGACGTTGGAGGTTTAAATCCTGATACCGTTGCTTACGCAAACGTGGCTGCGAAGGTTAGCATCGCCCGTAATGCCCTGTACTGTTCATGTGAGAGGCTGGGTTGGATTTCTTTGGAGTTTGGTTTGGGCCACAATCAAGCAGGCATGGCCAAGTTTTACAAGGACGCATTGGACGAGAAGAACAAAAATATTTGCACGTTTTCGTCGTGCTCTCTGCCATTGAAGACAATAGTCACTCTTTATGACAAATGCCTAGATGGAATTGTCTTCAGAGATTACTGCGAAGTTAGGAAGAAGCCTAAAGTAATTAAAATCGAATACGACGAGAAAAATGGGACCAGTGAAGAATTAATAGATTTAAGTTTCGGCACATCTACTTTACTCTCACACGTTGTTTTATTTGTAAGTATTTTATTTCTGGTTGCCTTCTGAATTTTTTTTGCGTTTTATAAAATATTTTTGTGTATTTATGTTAAAATAAACAGTGTAGAATAGTATCACGTGTTTACGTTGTGTCAGACGATTTCGAAAGCCGTAAAAGCAAGACGACTAGGCAGTCTGATGGGTGGAGATTTTGTCCGGTATATCATAAAATTTCTAAACGCCCCACATCGATAAAGACATATGCAAATCCACCCGTATTTACAATGCGTTATAATTATTAAATTAAAATTATAAAATTTTGGAAATACTGCTTTAAAATTAAATGACAATACTAGAAATCAAGAAACCAACACTCTTTCATTATCGAGTGGAAAATATTTAACGTATAAGTAACGTTTCTTAATGTAGAGAATGTAAATTGCTTGAAAACGAAATTCAAGTAGTATTTCATGAATACATTGACTGTATGATTTATGAACCTTCTGAGTCGTAAAATTTCGGTAATTTACTTTTACGACGAGAACAATTACGTATAATCAGCCAATAAAGTTCATCACCGATGATTTTTCTTTGTATGTAGTTTAGAGATGTGAAAATTCTTTATGAGTTGTCACACAACGTTAGTCAATAAATTTAAGCAAAGGAGTCGTAAATAAGGAAGCGTTACTTCTTGAGAAACCAGTTTTTAGGCGGAAATTAGAAAAATTATTTATTTAGTTTGCAATGCCTTGGGTTTAAATTTATCTTGGATTTTATGAAATATTTTGCAATGGGAAATGAATTGTCCTAAACTGGTTTATCAAATTTTTGATAAAGGAAAGTAATAATCCTAAACATATCTGTAAAATATAGATTTAAACAGTTTCGGTGTGGCCAAGAATTCATTGAAGATTCAATCTTCAATCTCTCAATCACCAATTCAAATGTTTGCAGAAAAGTAGAAGCAATTGTTCACGAAGATCATCGTTTGAAACTATGCAATATTGCTAAAATATTGAACGTATTTGACTAGGTTGTTTGGGGCAAAAATGAGAAGAGCATTTCAAACAGAAAAGGTCTTTAGAATACAAAATTGTATATACAGGGATGTTGAAATTTTACGAAATAATTCCAAGCAGAAAAGTTTCAGGTCCTCTTCTGCTCGATTTTATGGCAATATCAGAAAAACAAATGTCTATTGTAGAGCGTAGACATTGTTTTTTAACTGTCAAAATGGTGTTTTGATTTCGCGAAACCAAACCAAGTAAGCGATTTCTGGTGGTCAAGATTGATACTATATGCCACTGATGATCTTTTTAGACTCTAGATGGCTATGTTTTTTTTTTCGTTAAGTTACGTACATGTACTTTGATGGAAGTCAAAATCTGACATGAAAAAAATAATGACAGTGTCACGTCAGTTATAATGGCTGTGTTGCCAATTCGTAATTAACGTGGGCTACGATAGCATAACAGTCGGATTTAGAACTAAGAAACTTTTTTTTAATGATTTCTGCCATTTCTGCATTAGCTGTTAACTTACAGCGCAGAAAAACTTAGTTATGGCTCTTGTTTGCACCTTTTCTGTAACTGGGGCCTAAGCAAAACTCAACGACTGATTGTAAATCTCCCTTTGGCAATGCTGCGCTTCGCGTTCACTATCTACAGCCACTAATTTAGCTTTATTGTATGTAAACATAGATAAAATTATAAATCTATTTGCGAATAAAAGAAGGCGTGATTTTTAAAATAAAATTTAACTGAATGTTGAAAATGTTGATTTATTAATGTCGCTAGTTCTTCTATACCGTGCGATCCAAAATTATTTAGGTATGGGGAGGCTATGAAAAATAAAATCTGAATCTTAGCTTAACTGATACAATTAACCATCTGTCTAAACTAAGAAATCTGTCAAAATTGAAACGTCAGTAGAAAATAATTATTAAATTTTCTAATCGAATATATAAGGATTTGTTAAAATATGATAACGACCGCGGAATTACTTGCTGACAGTGGTCGAGAGCGTTTAATTTTGTATCGCATACTACCGAGCGATTTTTTAAAATTTTATTTAGCCGTTAGTTCTTTTATGTTTTGCCATCTCGAATTAAATGCCACACAGTTTAGTTATTACTTCTATAATGATTATTTTGTGTTGTTTACTTGTTTAGTGTCACTGAGAATTTATAAAAGTTCTAGGTTTTTGTTAAACTATTCTACTGTTTTTTCATACATTAAAAAATATGTTGTTGTGTTAATTATTACAATAAAAACTTAAATTTATTCTCATTTCGAATAAATTTCAGATTTTACAGCCTAAAGTGTAACAAGAATTTTGTTTTGTAAGTCACATTCTAGAATTAAATGCCTAGTTCACTACTACTAGGTACTAGCACCAACATCACTTAAATAAGATATATTGCGCCCCCCCTCTAAAAAAGATCCTAAATCCGCCATTGTAGCATAATTAAAGAAAAAAGTAACTTAAAACAAATGCATCTTTTATTTATAATCCTGTCAAAATGCCAAAAATCATAAGCGAAGGAACTAAGCACTCAATAGGCAAGGCGTTTAATTACTACAAAAGGATCATTTCAAAAATTTTTGTTCAAATTTTAGGGATCAAAGCAAGTTTCCAAAAAAAATCCTAGAATTTTGATACTGATATGCGTTGATAAAACGTAATATTCCATTAAAAAAGATTAAAAACAATTGAAAATCTGGACCACCAGCCGCTTATTTTCCAATATTGCCATAAATCGAGCAGGAAAAGTTCTGAAACTTCTATAATTTAAGATACTTTGTAAAAATTCAAATAAAAAGTTAGATGTTTTCGTGAACACTTTGTATATTATATTTTTTGTCAAACGATTTCAACCACCGTATTTCTTTTTTTAATTTTTTATTCATTCGGTAGAGATTTTCACTCTCTTTAAAACGGTACCAAAATTTCTTAAATTTGTTTACAGAATAATTGAATAATTAAAAAAAGGATAATTTAGGCTATGTTCATGTACAAAAAAAAATCATGTTGCCTAAATAATTGATGAATGATATTTATTAAATGTACGAGGTGCGATTGGAAAGTTTTAATACAGGTGCTCAATAGGTGGGGCTAGGTTTGCCCACAGGTGTGGAAAGGGAAACTTGTTTGGTCCTTGAAATATTCTGAAAAGATCACCGCCATATATTTGTTTAGTAGAGAGTGACATCGTGATGAGTGAAGATATGTTTTAGGAGGTGCTTGACGGATTTTTGATTTCTCGATTCTATGGATATCGTGCATCATGAGTTTGCCCTAAGGTGGCAAACGGATAACCAGGAAAAAGTGTCCTTCACCGTTTGCGCTAAAATGTGTGGAAGAAAAGACCTGCACCTTGGCGAGATAAGAATTGGATCCTCCTCCATCACGACAATGTCCCAGCTTATTGTGCGTTGTCGATCGATTATTCCTATTCTTCAGCAACTCGCCTATTCCTATACAGCCCCCAGCCTCCTACCGACTTTTACCTATTTTCCAAATTGAAATTTTCCGAGAGAATTCTTAATACCCTTAAGAAAAAAGATTTCCAGGAATATTTCCAAAAGTGGAAATGTCATTAGTATTGCCATTCTTAAATTACAAGCCCAGTCTTAAAACTTTCCAATCACACCTCGTACGTATACATAAACAACAAAGAAATGAAAATCGTTCGCATTTTCCTTTGAATTTACATTAATTAAAATGTTCATTCACGTGTTTTCTTTTTCCAAAAAAAAACGGGACAAACTGGAATTTTTGACTAAACATTACAGGACATAGGAAAAGTGTGAGAAAAATTTTATGTATTTTAATTTTTCAGAAAAAAATTAACGAAAAATTATCCCCAAAATGAAAATACATCTCTGTCGTAGTAGAAAACTGGCTACAATTTGTCATTTTCTATACAATGTTGTGTCAGAAAGTGATCGCAAGATGTCGCATTTCAAACTCTTCATGAAAGATCTCTGGTTAAGAAAAAAGAGTAGCAGATTAACTAAATAAATACACCCATAAATGTGTTTTATGGCCACTTACGCCAACCACTTAAGCATTGCTTAACTTTAAGCGTCACTTAGAATATCACTTACTCAATGTCGTGTAATCTGAAATGTCTCATTATAAATACCGCTTAAATTGAAGCTCAGCTTAATTCATGCTTAAGGGCTTGGTGTAGCTGGTCATTGTAGTTTAACGGTTGTTATTTCGAGGCGTCGGACATGAACTTGACCTTTAAACGTAATTGACGTCTCGCTTGCGTCCGTTTCCTCTCTGACAGATCTTTTTGGATTCGTATGTGAAGACATACTACTCAGTGCAGATAAAAATCTAATGGGTTAAGGTCTAATATTTTCTAACATTTAAATTTACATCCTCTAGGAGTTCCGGCAAATTAGTTTGCAAGAAACGTAAATACACCATTTCGTCCAAGCGATTAGGTAAAACAAATAGGCCGATTAAAGTGTCGTTCAACATATCTGCGCACAGATTGACCGAGAAGCGTTGTTGAAAACTACGGCACCGCATTGCATGAGGATTTTTTTTGCTCACACTGCATCCCTTGTATACACTGATTCGTCGTAACGCTGAGCATAAAAATTTTGACCACCACATTCGCCGTAAATTAAAATCATGTACGCAAGAATAGTATTGGAAAATTCGGCCATGTTTTCAACGCGACAAAGTAGTGTTGACAACTGACCCACTTAACACCCGACGCTGACACCAACAAATTTCTCCGAGGACGTAATTACGTCATAAAAATAAACCAGGGACTATCAAACTGTTTCATCGTTCGCCAAAAACATTTATTATCTCTAATATTTATTAATCAATTGTTATACAAAAACTGCTTCATTCTATCACTTTTAATGTAAACTTTCACTGGTTTCATTTCTTGTTTGAGGTTAAGAAACACCCAGTATATTCAAAATATTATTTATTAGCAGTAAATTCGATTTAAACGTAATAATTAGATTAATCTCCTCGTTCCCGCCACTTTAAGCCGCCCTTTAACTTTTTTCACGCCCGGCACAACGCCGGCGGCTATTTAAAATTAAATTCGGTTTTCTCGCCTCGTATTTCAAAATAAACAAAAATATCGTGTGCGCGACAAATGTTCCCCTGGGGCTTCATCGCCACATTTCGGATTTGTATTTGTCGTTAAATGTCTGAGCAGACCCAAATTAGAAACAACAACGAGAGCACCGAAAGTGATAAGAGCGCGGAAGTTCTGTTGCTTTTTATGGTGATAAAAGCAATAAACATTGACGAAGCGAGTGCACGACTTGGAGTTATTTGTTACAATATTTTATTGATTATAGCAAACGATGTTTTATGATTAAAATTAATTCGTTGTTGGTTTGCTCGTGGAAGAAGTGATTCTGTTGTGTTATCCATGTCTTTGTTACGAATTTAGTCATGGATTTACCGCTGTATTTTGATATTGACAGGTATGTATATAAGTTGTAATTAGAGTAGTTAAAATAAAATAGGCATAAATTGACAATTAATTAATATAATAATATATTTGAGGTTTAATGAAAATGGTCAAAAAAAAATGTCAACCATAGTATAATTATGTATTAGTTTGGGTGTATATTATTTAAATTAAAAATTTTATACTTACCCCACGTTACTCTGTGTCAACATACGGTTTTATCTAAGAAAGCGCATTTAAAACGCATGAAGTTATGGACACGTGTGCTCGAAGACATATGGAGGGTAATTTTTTATGAGCGCACGTGTTCGGTAGAAACTTGATTATATCAATGCATTTTGTCATTGCATTTTAAATTGTTGCACGACGGCGACCTATGCCGCCTTATTATATTGTATCTATATGCAACACATTGAAAACGAAACGTGGTAATTGTTCTGGGCTTTATCGCGGTTGCATTTTGTGTTTTGTTATACCTTTATGGTTATCCAGTTTTCAGGTAGTATGCAGAACGGTAACGGTTTATGCAATTAGTTTCCTTTACAGCCTGTTATTTAGGTGCAATGGATTACGTTTAAGGATCAATAATTTACATTCGTTTTTTTTTTTTGTAATATAACATTGCAATTCCTGTATGAATTTTTGTTTCTTACAAGCAGTAATGTATGTAACAGAAGTTTTGGGAACATTTTTCGTATTATTTTTTCCTATCACAAAGTAAAACAATCAACTTTCCATTGGATATGGAGAATCTGTCCAGTTTCCTCTACAGTTTGATAATACATTTGTGTTTACAAAGTTGTATGTACAAAATGTCTTATAAGCTAGAATTGTGGAAGGGTATTTACAACTTGGATGGCCAAATGTCCAAACGTGATATCGTCGTCATTTATAGAAACTAAAATACACATCTGGACAAAATTAAGGGACCACCTGTAAGCTAATGAAACGAATCAATATAACGGGTGATTTTTTAACCGTTTGGGTTTTGAAAATTGAAGAAAACACATAAAATTTGCAAAAGTGAAAGAAATATTTATTTGGGCCGAAAAATGAATGCCTGCCATTTACTTTTTAAAGATTATTTCATGTAAATGTTGCCCGCGGCTACGCCGTAGGTGGTCCATCCGTGAGCTCCAATTTTGGCATACTTTTTCCAGCATTGCGGTCGGTATCTCACCAATGGTAGCTGTAATGTTGTCTTGTGGCTGGCTCGTCCCTGTACACGAGAGGCTTCACGTATCCCCACAAAAAATAGTCTAGTGGGGTCAAATCGCATGATCTTGGCGGCCAATGGACTGCTCCAAAACGTGAGATTAATTGCTCACCAAACTCGCCTCTCAATAGGTTCATGGTATCGCGTACCGTGTGGCATGTGGTACCGTCTTGTTGAAACCACATGTCAACCAAGTCCAATTCTTCCATTTTGGGCAAAAAAAATCGGTAATCATCGCACGGTACCTTGCTCCATTGACTGTAACGTTGCGATTTTCATCGTTCTTGAAGAAGTACGGTCCAATGATGCCGCCGGCCCACAAACCGCACTAAACAGTGCATTGGCAGCTCTTGAACTGCCTCTGGCTGCTCTTCACACCAAATTCGGCAATGTGTGTGAAGTGTATTTCTAAGACAACAATTTATCGAGTGAGGGAATGTGAGGAAGGTTTGCCGTGCATGAGTCGTCCCAAGACGGGCCACCTTCGACTTTTGAATCATCCAAGGCTTCAGAACTTGATTAAATTTGCAACAAATAGAACAGGATTCAACGAGAAGATTAGGGCGGAGTGTTAACGTACCTCAAATGACAATCAAGAAGGAAATTAAAAGAAATCTTTTGAAAAGAGTCCAAAATGCACAGTTGCTCTGTTAGAGAGGATTCCAAAGTGCTCCAGACATTTAAGACGAGTACATTTCAGAGACAATGCCACGATAATTTTGGACGACGAAAAATATACTGCTTTCCATAGAAGGAATAGAAATATTTCAATGAAGCTTTATGGCGTTATGGAATTCTCTTTAGGGAAATTGTAAGAAAGATCGATCACAATATTGCCACGGTCATCAGATGCAATCGTGCTTGGGCAGAAGAAGGCCGTCGTAAGCGTCGCCGAGCTACTGGAGCTCAGAGAAGGATTACGGAACGACAAGATCGATGTCTTCATCTGCTTTCTCTTAGGAACCGATTCTCTTCAATAAGACGGATTGCAGATGCCCGGTATAATGCAGTGGAAAGGCCGATTTCTATGTCGTCAGTATATCGCGGGATTAGGGCATTTGGACTACGTTCGTAACGACCTCACTTGGTACTACCTTTGACTCGAGATCACCGAAGACAACGTCTGCAACTGGAACCACGAATGGGATTCAGTTATCTTTAGTGACGAGCCTCGGTTTTGTTTGGGAATACACGATGGACAACAACTCGTTAGAAGACGTCGAGGTGAACGACGGAATTTACAACACATTGTAGAACATTGTTTAGCTCGCGCCGTGGGACTAATGGTATGGGGTAGTATCAGTCCAGGAAGTGGGTCTCCTTTATTATTTATTCATGGTACTATGACAGCGGAACGCTAAATTGGGGATGTTCTACAAGAAGTTGTCCTTCCTTATGTTAGAGACATATCAGGTGCCCTTTTCCAGCAGGATAACACTCGATCTCATGTTGCCCAAGGGACAATGGACTTCCTGGAGCAATCAGGTATAGGCATCCTTCCGTGGTCCCCAAGAAGTCCTGATCTTTCTCCCATCGAACATGTATGGAATATGATGGGAAGAAGAATTAATAATTGGTCTCGTCCTGTGGCATCTACTTTTATTTGTTCAATTTAAATTGTTAACTGTACCCGGTTACCTACTAGTGATAGGGTTTTGGCAGAGAGCGCTGAGAAAAAAAAAATTATTCTTCCTCCGCCTTACAATGTCCACGTCTGATTCTACAATGATGACGGAGACGTCTACAACGGCATTGTCACCCCTCAATCTACCGAATGCGACATCCAACATAGCAGCAGGACTCACATTTCCAAATTATGCCACTATTAATAGAGTCGGAGTGGAAATTCCACTTTTCTGGCCCGCTGACCCAGAGATGTGGTTCGCCCAAGTCGAAACACAGTTTGCGCTTGCAGGAGTGACAAAATGTAATTACCTAGACGCAAAATTTGCAGCCGAAGTGCGTGATATTTTAACTTCTCTCCCCAACCCCAACGTATGTACGAAAGACTCAAAACAGAGGTTATTATATGACTAAGTGCTTCGCAAGACTAAAAAACACGCCGCTTGCTTGAACATGAACATGAAGATGAAGAAATAGATGATCGTACGCCTTCCCAGTTCCTCAGGTACCTTCGTGGTTTATCAGGTAATGTTTTTCCGGACAAGTGCTTCGCCCTTTATGACTTGGGCGGCTACCTACATCAATGCAGGCCATTTTGGCAACGCAAGATCAGACCCAGTTGGATAAGTTGGCACATCTAGCTGATGCCTTTGCGAAAACTACTTTCAGGAGCCACGCAGCCGAAATTGCCACAAACTATGCACCTTTAGAAGCAATGTTGTAGCAGCTTACTCTGGTGACGACCAGAATCGCGAAAATGGCATCTACTTTTATTTGTTCAATTTAAATTGTTAACTGCACCCGGTTACCTACTAGTGATAGGGCTTTGGCAGAGAGCGCTGAGAAAAAATAACAAGTTTTCTTGGGAAGTAATAAATGTGACAATTTTCGATATTTCAAATATATTTTTTTCACAACTTGGTTTGAATTATGGAAGAAAATAATTCTACTTGTAACGCCCACATGTCCTCCTCTAACTTTGACAGCTTTGTGGCATGAGGAACAAATGGGTTGGGATTCCTTGCCTCAAGAAGAAATTAATTAGGTCTATGCTTAGGAGATTTCAAGAATGCTTAAGACAAGTCGGTGATTCTACAAATTATTGGTTCTTTTCTTTGCTTTAATCATCTGGTTTTGCAAATGTAATCATTTAATTCTTTATTCAAGACAAATAACGAGCTTTCTTTTTCACAATTATTTAATATAATATATAATTATTTAAATTATACATGTTTATTTTTCCTGAGAAATTAAAAATGATACTGAAGATTGTCCAAACACTTTGGAAGTAGGCCCCTAAAATGTGATTGGTAACTTGACATCTGTTCGCAATGTTTTGAATAGACGTATGTGCTATATTTTCTACGCCCATATTATGATGGGCTACAGAAACGTCGGTTCTGCGGAAAGAGCTGAAACCATCCCACCACCTGGCAAAAAGGAATGCGTAACGTGCACATGGCGAGACAGATGTTAGCCGTTCGATTTTGTGTAGGACTGGTTCAATTACAAAATAATTCTTTAGATATGTAGACTTCAGGCTATAAAGTATACATATAAACAATTTTTTGTATACAGTAGATACCTACTCATATAGTGTCACGTCAAAATATCGGAAAATACAAAATAATCATTTCAAGTCATATTTGTACCATGATTTCAATAAGATCACCTGCCGTCTTAAAATTTTCAACCAATTTTACGCACAGCTGCGTGTATTAATTGATGGTTTTATCGACGTTTTGTTGTTGCGATAAGTATCTAATTACGTGGCTTCTAACGCCGCTTCTATTCCCAAATATTTGAGATTAGGGTATGATACTCTGTATATTTGGCTTGTCCATGTGTGCACAGCGTGTTTTCAAGTATTTCCAGGCAATAATAATGAGAAAAGCACAGCTGGCTCATAATCACTTGCGAAAGTCAGCTGGTGATTATTACTCGTGTATTTTCAGGGAAGAGACCATGTATATGAGTACATACTTATTATGTACGCATGTAACTTATTATTTACACGAACACTTTAACGGAATTTTAAACGTAAAAGTATATAGGTGTATTTTTTTTGTATTTTTATGTATAATGTGATGCTCAAACGATTGATAAAATTGCCTTGGATTTTTTAATCATTAATTATGGCAGAATTTGTTATAAACCGTCATAGAAATTCATCGCGTGTTGCTTTTCAAAGCAATAACCGTACATACAACAACAGCTCGACCCAACCAATCGTACCATGAAAGGTAAATACATCGCGAAGGCGGTTGCCTTGCCGGAGGCATCATTGAGTAGCATCCATCACCAACCATCAGATGTTTCTGGCATTCGCGCAATCGACATCACTCCTTTTAAGACCAGCTTGACTTTTTTCCTACTAACGTTTCGTAAAAAGCAGTTACATTAATTAATGAAGCATTTTAAACTCGAACAGAAATAGACTCCGTTTAAAAAATTAGAATCAAGTGGACTAGAGCTGGTGTATAAGATTTCTTCCAGGCGGTTGTTTTTTTTTTATGTTCGCATTTATTTACTTTATTACTGCGTGTGCTATGAAATTATTCCTGAAAATACTCTGTATAATGACATATAACGTTCTCATTAACATGCTTAATACATTACATGTGTTACATAAATCGTTTTACACGTCGTATATACTTTTTTTTTGTCTTGATTTTGATGTATCACGAATCGGTTTCCAAGTTGTATAAGAAATATTATTGATACAGGGAGTCGTTGGTTCACACAAAAATTTGAAGCTAATTTACATTTTTATTAAGAAACGTAACAACGAGTCAATTACAAGAAAACGATGATAAAAATGAGTGGGTCGGGAGCATCCTTTGCATTTCCTGCGTGCATGCATCAGTGCGTCAAGAACAATATACGACACATTCCACGAATTCAATTCCCACACGTTAAATCGCTTTTTTTCATATATAAACAATAATTACACTTAAACATTTAATTACAATAAATCCTGCTCGCAATATGTTTCGCATTCTTTGCGGCGGCTGTTTTGTATGTGAATTTATTATCGGTTGCGCTTCGTAGGGTCGCAGGACTATAATTTATTTTCACTTTAAATGACGTATAAAACTAACTATAAACATGCTAGGAGGATTCATAGAAGTAATTAATTAATTTTTTTGATTAGTAATTGATTATTAAAAGAAACTGCTTAGTTTATTTAACTTAGACTAATAATGAAGAAAGAAAACAAGTAGAAAATAATATTTTTATTATATCGAACTTAAAAGTGTACACTGGATTCTGGAAGGTTAAAGCAATAAAGTATATTTATGCAAATGCAGAAACAATTACTAATTATTTCATTACGAGGAATTTCCGAAGTGTAATATTGCATAATTATTACAAAAAGAATAACTGCGAGTTTCTTTCCTGTACATTTTTCTCACTGCACTAAATTTTCCAAGAATAAAATAAACAAATAACCTCGGAAATATTTTAACCTCATGTAATAATATAAGGTGGAGGACACTCTCTCTATCTAAAGCAGTGAATCGAAAACTATACAGTATGTAATCGAATAAGTTTCAATTACTGTAACCATTAAGGTAAATGCACTAGTACTGTATTAGTAGTTGACATTCTCGATTTTAATCGCTCAAAAAAGGGAATTAAAAACTATTTCTAATATTCTGTGAACACCAGAACCAACTAGCGACAACTGCAAGGCGATTTTCCAATTTTGGAATCATTCTGATTCACAACCGCAATTTGGCGCCATTTTTGAGTCGTGTGGTCGCATCCAGTTTATTTCTCGTGAATTTACTTATTATAAGTGATAAGAAGGTAAGTTTATAACTTTTTTTTCTAATTTAAACTTTGCACGATTGTGATTGTAGTTGTTCCATTTTGATGTGCAGACATAGGAGAAATTAATGTTAAAAAAAAAAATTCCACCCTCTAAATGAGGAATAAGCTTGGTGTCAAACACTAAAACAAGAGACCTAAGTTTTCTAGTAATTGACATTGATGTCAACTACTAGTGTTAAGCAAAGACTCTTGATTTTAATACTATTTTTACAGCATTTTTTCATTATCTTAAAAAAAAAATTCCTCTATCAATAATATTGCTTTAGGTTCACTGGATCTAGTAGTTGACACTGATTTCATTTACAAGAATTTTAGAATGTCATCTATTGAAATATGGAATTTTAGATTAAGTATGCCGCCTGTAAAGGGACAAATGTTCAGATACAGCGAAGAGGATATGGAGAAGGCGATTGAAGAAGTCCTACGGGGACAACCAGTTGCCACAACAGCTAAAAAATACAATATTCGGGATTTCCCCCAGCCCCACCAATTTATGACCAGTGTTCAGGTATCAACTCTTCTTAAACTTTAATCACAGCTAACAAATTAAAGTTCACTTGCTTTTAGGTGCTCATGACTGAATTGAAGCAACAAAATCCATTCAAAAATAACAAACCTGGAAGAACATGGCTTGCCAGTTTTCTAAAAAGAAATCCTGAGATAAGCAATAGGTTGCACAAAATCATACTTCCACCAGAGCAGCTGTAAAAGAAGAATCAATTGAGAAATGGTTCACTGAAGTGTACAGCTACCTTCAACAGAGTAATTCCGAGGATATTCTACAAGATCCTTGTAGAGTGTTTAATGCGGACGAAACGACATTCTTCCTCAATCCAAAGGACAGTAAGGTATTGGCAAAAAAGGGTGACAAGATCATTTACCAACAAATTAATCCGGATGAGAAAGAATGCCTTACTGTTCTTATCACAGGAAATGCTGCAAGTCAGGTAGTGTCACCAATGGTGATATTTAAATATGAACGTGTTCATAGAGAACTAGCATTTAGTGTTCCTAACGAATGGGGTATAGGGAGATCGGAAAGCGGTTGGATGACACGACAAACATTTTATGAATTCATCACAAATATCTTTGAGAAATGGCTCATTAAAATGAAAATTCCTCGCCCCATTATTCTTTTCATTGACGGCCACTCGTCACACATGACCTTGCATACAAGTGCACAAAATGGTATAATTCTAGTAGCTCTTTGCCCAAATGCAACGCATTTGATTCAGCCTATGGATGTTGCTGTTTTTCGGTCACTGAAAGGTGGTTGGAAGGATGCAGTTCATCAATGACGCATCGATCATTGTCAGTCACCAATTTTAAGAAAAATAGCAATCTTGAAAAAGAAATAAAAAACATCCAATCAAAAAAATCTGCAGAACAAGATGCAACAAATGAAGACGAAGAAGTCAATAATAATAGCATCAACCAAGCCGCTCCTCCCGTTCTCGAGAATTCAATACGACAAGACTTAATCACTAAAATAAATTCCCAACAAATACCCGAATCTGAAGTAGATACTTTCAACAAGATAGTGGTACAAGTAGATGTACATAAATCGGCGATTTATGAGCCCCATGTAACACCAACAAAGGAAAATAAAAATGCTAACAAGTCGCCAAAATCTCCTCAAGAATCTGACCTTAATTCGGCAAAAACAAGTCTGCCAGGCCTCTCTGTCACAACCACTCATCCACCGGGTTCTGATTTGGTAAAGATGCACGCATCACCCGAAGAAATTGTGCCGTCCCCTTTCAAGCGTGTGCTTTTCTGGCCTGAACCTAAGCCCGTAACCTCAAAAAAACGAAAAGTAGAGAAGATACCAGCAGTTGTAACATCAAGGCAAGGCTATCATGAAAATAAAGAGAATAAAAAGATACGTTTACTAGAGGAAAAAAAGAAAAAAGCTAAAGAGAGGCAGAAGAAAAAACAAAAGAATGATATTTAAAAAAAAAAGTAAAGCTGGACCAATGCAGAAAACAGAAGACTATTGAGAATAAACGAAAATATTCCTCAAGTACTGATGATGAGTCTTGGGTTGAATCTGGGAGTAGTATAGATGACTTATAGAGAATGATGAAGAGCCTGATGAGGAAACAGTGAATGGTTATAAAGAAGGTGAATATATATTATTCAAATTTCCCGGCAGTGTAAAGGATTATAAATATGTTTGCATTATACAAAAAGTCTTTAAAAATAGCGATGCTTAAGTTCGATGAACTGTTGTGACAAAAACAAAACTATGTTCAAACCAAACCATAAAGATATAAGTTTTATAAAATTGAACCAAATGTTGAAGAAATTGCCAAACCCTAAAATTATTAGTGCTGGAGAGAGAATTAAATACCAATTTCTGACACCCATTGAAGTTGATGGTTGAAAATAATAGTCCTTCTTATAATGTTTATATTTAGTTTTTTGTATGTTGTAAATTAAAATTCTTTTTAATTAGCATGAAAAATTGTTTCATTTTCATGTCAAATACTAATACTTATTATATGTCAACACTAGATTTTTCAATTTTTTGAGTGTCAAGTACTAACAAATTTTAAACATTTTTTAAAAATTCTTAAAAAGAAACTGCATTTTCATTTTTTAAAATACTTCATTTTATCTCATTCATAAGGAAATGAAGTAGAGAACTATACTACATTATCTAAAAAAAAATTAAAATATAGATATAAAATCAAAAAAAAACCTTCTTTTCCGCCATTATAATGTCAACTACTAGTGCGTTTACCTTAGTAAAGATAAGAAAGGAAAAGAAGTAAGTTAATGGCATACATGGGGCAAAGGTCAATAATGACTCCGGAAAAATATGCGTTTACAAACAAAACAAAACTGTTTGAGAAGCACTGGATGTGATTTAAATGCCCCAGCTGACCGAAGTTCTCTATTATGCGTAACAAATGATAGAGCAATAAACCCCCAGAATTAATTCTCTTACCTGTTAAACAACTTACAATATAATATTAATGAGACTTATTCGATTACACCCTGTATAACGACGAAATTAAATATTAACGTTTATCTAATAATTGTTGTTTGGTTTTCTAATAGATCGATATTCCCATGAGATGTACGAATTGTGTATTTGTAAGGAAACTTTCATTGTACATAACTGGGCTACTTGGAAGCGACAATTCAGTTTACAGTAAGTATAATAGCCACGTGAATCTAGGTAAGAAACTCACAATCAGATCTTAGGACATATCACAATGACTACTGAGTCACAGAGATTTGCATTCCTATTGTATGGGATGAACGGACAGTTATACACAATAACACTATTCTCCTTTTTATTTTTCCTCAAAAAAGTACTCATTCTTTATGTTTACCTAATCATTAGAGCACGGTAAGCATGGAACGATTTTGTCGTTTAACGCCGGGCTCTAATAATCATAATTCATAACCGGAAATACATTAATGACATCTGTAGAATAATCTAAACATCGGCAATTTATTTCGTGATTTGTCATTTGATTTACAAATTCCGCTCTTGTAAATTTTAAATTGAAGAGAGTATTGATTTCCACTTCCAAATAGGAAGCCGACGGTATGTCAAGAGCGACGTGTACTTGTGAATACGTATGTACTCAATGAAAACTATTTAAAATCACTTAATCAATATGCAGATGTTGGCCGTTCCGGTTGAAAATCTTCCGGTGTACAAGCACGACAACGAACTCTAACAACCTTCACTTCCTATTTGGAAGTTTATGCATATTCTTGTTTATTGCTTAATGAATAAAAACGTGTTCGTACACATACACGTGCATTCGTTTCGAGTAATTTATAAAATATCTTTGATTGTATCACTATTTAGAGGAAAGTAAGTTTTTGGTCCATATACAGGTGATTCTTAAATGAACACAGAATATGGGGAAAATGTTAGAAAATTTCATGTATTTTAGTTTTCTGGAAATAATTCGTGAAAAAGCGTTCCACCAAAAATGAAGATACGTCCCTGGTTGTTAAGCCGGGCACAGACTGATCAACCAAAGACGTCTTGAGACAAAACGTTTTTTTTTTAACTTGCCAAAACCTGCATTGAAGAGGAACCATCGCACGTTGATGAAACAATATTTGCCAACAAAACACAACGCTGTTAACAAATCGACATCCAAAAAAACGTTGTTCAACAAAACGAAACGCTTTGTAACGTTTTCTGTCTAACCAATGTGCGTATTGCAGCAGGCACCATCCAAATCCAACAGATTATAACAAGATGCAACAGGTCGGGAGTGCAAATAAGAATTTATTATTTGACGATCGAACAATGATTGTTGTAATCGCAGCCAGTGCAGTTCGATTGTATCAAGCGATTTGAGATGCTCACGACCGTGAGTTGGCAACAGTTTCTATGACACCATAATTGTGACAGAAACAACATATTTACTCCCTTGGGAGAGAATAGTATATTGTTTTATGCGTATCACTTTTTTGTCGAGCAAATTTTGCATTTGCGAGGCGAAGCGAAGCGTAGCCGAGCGGATGCAAAATGGCGAGCTTTAAATTCCTTTTAAACGTATAATGGAGAAGTTTACATTTTTTTTAAAGGAAGAAAATAAAGTTAAAGCTGATTGAAGACTGTGGAAGAATGATTAAAATATCTTTAAAAATGGACGAAATATAACAGTTCCAAGTTGCGTTTTGTGACAATAGTTTCCGAGCGCCGTGACGTTATTTCTCCTATCCGACGAAATATCACTTTGACGCTTTACAAATTCCACTTTAGAGATGGACGAAACGTCGGCAAGACGAAGAATTGACGCGGTTCCCAAGATTGTGATGGACAACGGTCGCGGAAGCCTTCAAACCAAGTGTTAAGAATTCTTATTATTTTTTTAATGTTAATTTAAATTGTATTGTAAATAACGTTTATTCCCACAAGCAACGTGTCCGTCATAAAACCTTTGGCGTCATTTTATGATCCAATATTGCCTTGTATTTTAATCAGTCGATTTTTATGCTATTTGTTCGGTTTAACGCTGACATTTTAATAACATAAAAATGGTGACGACAACCAGAATTTAAAACATGATTCTCAGTGCACACGTTTGCTAATTATTATAATTTCGTTTTATGTGCGTCGTTGAATGAGAAATAAATTCTATTATTATAAAGTCGAACTAAATTCAATACGTGCATTTGGTGTGTTATTTTTTACCTGTTATTGTTTCACTTTGGTGTAAGTATTTAATTTTTATACCCCTTTGAAAACGTAATTGATTTTAATTAATCTCACAGTTTGTATGACGCATTAGGTAGGCATACACGAGCGGAATTGTTCGAAGATCGTATCCGTTGGATCAGATCTCGTAATCCGTGAAGGACTTAGTCCTTTCTGTACCTACTAATGAATATTTGAGAAATCTGTAATACTGCCGGATTAGGTCCGATGATGGAACAAATCTCTCCGTGTGTTGAACAGAAATCCATCGCTTTTTGAAGGAATCGGAAGGAAGGAATTGGAAGGAAACTTAAAAGTTTTGCGGATTTTTAAACTGTAACTTGTGCGTACTTCTGAGTCATCCACTTTGTATTTTTCTTTGCGCACCGCTCTTCTCATATTTTGGATCTTGTCTTTAACATTTTTAGTTGTAGCATTCGGCATTCCATTTTTTTTTCCAAAAAGTTGCAAGTTCCTCATAAGCCGAACTCTTTAAGTTTTGATTTGTATATTCTTGTGAATTTTGCTTCCACAAGCATGGTCGAAATCTATATAACTCAATAAATTCAGCAAGAAATGATTTAGTCCATTCCATACTGTTTTTAAAATTTAAAAAGCGTAATGTGTAAACCACAGTGTAAACTAACAATTTAACCAAACAACAACATGTGACCGAGTAACAATGACAGTTGAAATCTGTTTTGGCTTTGATCCGTCTGTAGTTTTGTAACAGTTAATACAATCCGTCGAATCTGGTCTGTTGGTCGTTCTTATGGACTTGATCCTCGAATCTGCTCCAGCATACACGATAGGATATTTTAGCGGACTTGTTCCAGAAAGGACCAGATCCTTTAAAAATTCACTTCGCGTATGCCTATCTACTCATCATCAGCTGTTGATCTGTGTGTTAAGTTTTACGCCGGAACAACTCTGCGTCACATCATAAACGTTTATTGCACGTTTTGAAAAAAGTAAATTTTGGTTCTCGTCAAACGCACGGGCGTAATATGCATTTCGGGTAAGTTTTTAATTAATTATAAATTATTATATCGAATTATTTTCAAATGTTTTTCTTTCGTTTGTATTCCTTGTCGGTCCTTTCTTTTTTCATTAAAATTTTTGAAAATTGATAATGGTACACAGATTTGCATAAAGTAAAAGGAGTTTATTTAACATTGAACGTTTTCAATTGTTATAATACCAACAACTTGACAAATCCTTTAATTACGAGTTTACTGTTGTCTCTTTTTTTGGGTTTCAGTTTAAATCAGTTTACTACGTGTTTCTACATATTAGGTGCCTACCCACTCATCGATAGGTAATTAATATGTTTTTCTAACTCCTACTTGCGCATACTTATAGTAGCTGTGACCTGTACTCCTTCCTTCTCTGCTGTATAAATTTGTTTATCAATTTTAAACGGCGTTTAAAAACAACCTAACATATGAACGTATAAAAAAAAATGTTGATATTTTTAGCCAACTGTCATCAGCTTCATCGAATAAATCATTTGAGAAAAACGTACATTTATTTCTTTTCTGACGCCGTTCGTTACTAATAAAGGTGGATAAAATTGCATTACCACTACAATAAGTGACAAATACGGCGACAGAATAACAGGTAAAGTCGTAAAGTTGAATTGTTGATTTATTTAAATCATAACGTCTCATAAATCGGGCGAAAGTCTCATAAAATTTTACGACAAACCTCCTATAGGGACGTGGCAGTTTTGCCCAACTCCAGACGTTACTTAACATAATCGGTTTTAAGTGAAATCATATCAAACTCTCGCGCAGAACTCAAAATTAATAATGATCAAATAAATAATGTAAAATTCATTTCGTTTTGCAGTATCACCTCATCAAAAACGCATTTCCTTTTCGTATAAAACTCTTAATTAGCCGTTCCGTTTCTTTATTGTTAACGCAGTATTTTTACGTCCCTTAAGCTAAACGAAGCGAAAAATTAAAAACATTGTAATGTAAATGACATGAAGTACGCGAAGCTTTACGCTAGGCGGCGTAATCTTGTCGTCGTGGTTGTCCATCCGCTCTTTGTGAAGACATTGCACTTAACACAAGCAGAACATGTGAGATTTTTTTTGAAATTTACACAAAGAGATGTGACTTGGTTTTCAGTTACGTTAATACGAAATGTACAGAGTGGAACAAAATGATTCTCATCTAGTTACTTTTGGATTACCCTTGTAAAAACGAAAATAAGGAATGCAGTACCCTAATGTCAAAACGTACATCAAAATTCAAAATATAATTTATTGCAAAACTGAAAATTGGAAGTAACTCACAGCAAGTGTTGAAAGTGACCACCGTTTTGTTGCATGCATGTGACTATACGATGTTTCAAATAATCTCATTGCATTTTAATGTGATCTTTGCCATCAGTTCTTGCAAATTATTAATTCTTTCCTTGTGGACCACATTTGAAGAAAGCCAAATATGGAAAAGCGGGGTGAGGTCTGGTGATCTTGTTGGCCAAGTTCTCCTGCTTACAACTTGGCCGAGGAAAAAAGAAATTTCAAATTTTCTCGACTAGTATGAGCTGAAAATAACCATTTTCAAATTCATCGGGATGCACCTGCTCTAAAAATGGGGTCAAAATTTGTTCCCTATAACGTCGACCATTTATTGTATTGTGGAAGGCGGGATACAGCTAACCATTTACCTATCTTACAGGTGTACAGGAGCCTCAAACAAATTATAGGGATTAACAACTGACCATGTTCGGTAGTTCGGACGTAACAACTTAAATGAAACCAAGCTTCATCCGTGAAAAAACTTAGATTGAGAACATCATCGTTGTTTAAGTTTTCTTGGAAAAGGTTGTAATACTGAATTCGGGTGTTGTGATCTCTCAACAAGATTTCTTGGACTATAGACGCTTTGTATGGATGCATCTGTACACGACGCTTCAGAATTCTTCTAACAGTGGTGTGGGACACATTCGTTTGAGCAGAAATATGAAGTGTTGAGGAAGGTGGATTTTCGGCAACGAGCTCTTCCACTTGTTCGACGACATCCTGGTCATTTTGCAGCTTCCAGTGCATTTCCCTTGTATCCCATTTTGTGAAACCACTCGATAATTTGGCAAACATGTTGATGCAAGGGAGTTTCTTTAACAATTCTGTTGGGAAACCTAAGTCGAAACTCTGCTTTGCATTTAAGAATGAAATACTGCCATACTCCCATTTACTACACGTCCAGATCGGAAATAAGCTTCAATAATGAAAGTATTTTCTTGCAAGGTGTAGGTACCATTGCCAGATAAATATTTGGTACGGCAAATTTTTCATTTTTAAATAGGACTTTCTGGCTTATGCGATTTCGTACTAAAAATATAAATTTATTATATATTTGAAATTGTTTCTGTCAAAGGTCAATGTAAGTCATTACAATGCCTTAAAGATCCTTTCGGGGGCAGAAAAAACAACTACCATTGCTAAGCTGGAAGAGAGACGGTCCTTGCAAAGAGTAACAGTTCATCTAAATTCAAAAAAATCTGTTATCCACAACCTCAGGAGGAAATGGAAGGAAATGTCTTCGGACTTCCTTCCATCACCTGTCAGAACAAGTTGATCTTTCTGTCGGGACCTGCAGAACTATTCTAAGAAAGGACTTGCAAATCTTCCCTTATCGTTTGACTACCGTGCATGAATTGCTTCCAGTAGATTTTGAACCAAGGCAAAGATACTGTCATTGATTTTTAAACAATATTGACAATGACGATTTGTTGAACAAAACTTTCTTTTCCTATGAGGCCTGATTACATTTAACAGGATATATTAATTCCCAAAATATGAGGATCTGGAGTACAAAAAATTGGTGTTTGGATAGGTTTAAGTCGGAGAAGATTGATAGGTCGGTTCAATACTTTTTTTAATTGCACACTAACAGCACTTAGATATCGGGAAGAGATTTTGCATCCATTTATTAATCAACTGCATGATGACGAGTTGCAATTTGGATGTCTCCAGCAGGATAGTGCAACGGCCTATGCTGTTGGAGATACTTTAAATTTCCTTCAAGAGTTTTTTGGATATCGGATAATTAGCAGAAATATGGCGAACATATGGCCTCCGTGAACTTGGATTTATTTGTTTGGCCCTACTTGAAAAATTCCATTTTTAAAACGTCCGTTAATGATTTACTGGAACTTACCCAAAGAATCATCGAAAAGTGTGATGAAATAAACAATTCTCCCCAGATTTTGCAAAATGTTATTAATGCATGTCGCAGAAGAGTTAGAAAATGCCTCGAAGAAGACGGAGGCCATTGTCAACATCTGTTGTGAATTCACGTTCAACGTTATTTTCAATGTTTTATTTTGTTTGGTTTCAAATGCGTAATAAATCGTAATTATTGATTATGATTTTCTGTTGGCGTTATGTCAAGGTTTACTTATCAAGTAAGGAACATACGTGAACATGCGAAAAAACGAGAGCAACATTTTACATGGGAAAACTTTCTGTACACGTTACAAATGTTCCATTTTGTATAATTGATTCACAACGAAATTAATTAACATTAATTAATTGCCATCCACTCCGAGTTCCCCAAACAAAACCGTTTTCTACCCCCTTCCCCCCCTAATAAATTCATCACTTCCTGAAGTTTTGCTGCTGAATCTTTGAAATAACTCTGATTCACAATAAGTCCCGTCTTTACATTTCCTAAATTAATCTTGTTTTTCCTTTCAACGAAATTGCGTCGTCTCTGAATTACAAATGGAATTAAAACTGAAAACTCCAGCGCGTAAATCTGGACGTGACACGCACGTCAATAAAACGGTCAATCGTGCATGTAAAACATGTAATGAAAGTTATGAATCACGTACCTAAGCAGATGATGCTATTACCATTGTTCGAAGAATAAGTATGAGAAGAGAAAAAAAAAATAATCGAAAATTGCTCCTTTTCAATAAGGTACTTTTATATTTTGTTCAACTCCCAGATCTTGCTGAAATTGTAATTAAGTTTATCTTTGAGGTGTCCTGCGAAATATTACGCTTCACACTCAACTAATTATTCATTTATGTAAATAAAGAAGATAAGCTATTCCGTGATTGTTCACTATTTATGAAGTAATGTGCATATTTTCGGAGAAATGAAATTTCGTGTTGTACATTTTTAGTGCGTTGGTCGTAAAGCATTTTTAGGATTGCCCAGGATTGAATGACAAAGAGTCGAAGAATTTTTTAAACCGTTTGACCTCAGAGTCATCCTGGTTTATTTGCGAAACTAGATGATTTAATCGCGTCTGGTAATAAAATGATAATTTTAGAATTGTGCTTGAGCATGTGGTGGAAGTAAACTTACAATGAATATGAGGGAACAACTCAATATATTTTTGCAGTAAGTTTCCTTTTATTTAATTGATCTAATTGATCTTTTGCATACAACCCAACTATAGGTCTTTTCTTGCTTATCAGCGTCCATCTCTTTTCCATCATCCTCATCACATGTCTCAAACATTTCTGAGTTCTGAAAACTTTGGCTAATTTTGTGTTAGCTATTTCGATATCTGGTTTTCTCTTTTTCTCCTTGCTTTTTCTGTAAATTTTTCTTTAAGCTACTTTTCTCGAAGGTTGTTGATTTTCTGATTCATTGTACCCGCCTCATGTTGTTTACAGGATTGTAGATCTGATAAAAATTGCCTTTGGCTGCATTCACAAAGGTCAAGGTCAACACAAGTCAAATCAAAAAAATTGGAAGAGTGAAAATTTAAAAAGATTCGAGGAAGGAAAATATCAGGGGTCAAGGTCAACCTAAAAAAAGCCAAAGAATGGGAAACTTTAAAAAATAGAATTTCAAGAACGAAGGTTTGAAAGGGTCAATGATCAAGGTCAACCCCAACAAATACGAATAAATAAAAAAATGGGTAAACAATAAAATCAGGAGCAACTATTAGAAAAAGGCAAAGGTCGGGGTCAAGCCAACCCATTGCAAAAAAATTGTAAAACAAGGAAAATTAAAAGACATTGGAATTTTGGAAATTGATGTCAAAAGTCAAGCAAAAAAAATGCAAAAACATTGTAAAAAGATATGGAAATTAAAAAAAAATTGAATTTCAAGAGCAAAGGTTTGAAAAGGTCAAAGCCCCAAAAAATTGCAAAAAATTACAATTTCGTGATTCAAGGTTCGAAAACGTCAGGGGTCAAGATCAATCAAAAAAGGTAATATATGGGAAAAAATTTATTAAAATTAGAATTTCAAGAACAAAGGTTTGAAAAGGAGAAAGGTCAAGGTCAACCCAAACAAATACTAACAAATACTAATAAATAAAAAAAATGAGGAAACTTAAAAAACAGGAGCAACTGTTAGGGAAGGTCAAAGGTCACGGTCAGTCCAATCCAATGCAAACGAATTGTAAAAAATAAGGAAATTTGAAAAGATATGGAAATTAAAAAACGCCCCAAAATATTGCAAAAAAATTACAATTTCGTGATTCGAGGTTCGAAAATGTCAGGGTCAAGGTCAAAAAAAAGCAAAAAATTGGAAAAATTAAAAAAAATAGAATTTCAAGTACAAAGGTTTGAAAAGTTAAAAGTCAAGGTCAATCCAAACAAGTACGAAGAAATAAAAAAATGAGGGAACTTAAAAAAACTTCAAGAGAAACTGTTACAAAAGATGAAAGGTCGGGGTCAACCCAATCCAATCCAATGCAAAAAATTGTAAAAAAAATTTAAAAAATAAAAGAAATTGGAATTTCGAAAATTGAGGTTCGAAAATGTCAAAGGTCAAACAAAAAATTGCCAAAAAGGTATGGAAATTAAAAAAAAAATAGAATTTCAAGAGCAAAGGTATTAAAAGGTCAAAGCCAAAAAAAAATGTAAAAAATAGAATTTCAAAGGCAAAGGTCTGAAGAGGTCAATGTCAACCCAAAGAAACTGCAGAGTGTGGGGACAAATTAAAACAAAATTAGAGTTCCAAAATGTCAAAAGTCACGGAAAGTCCCACCCAAGGCAAGAAAATGCAGAGAATAAAAAATTGGAAAGAATAAGGAAAATTAAAAAAAAAATTAGAATTTCAAGAGCGAAGGTTTGAAAGGTCAACTAAAAAGAAAAAAGGCAAAAAAGGCAATAATGAGGAAAAAGAATTTGAAAAAAATTAAGAAAAATTACAATTTCGAGAATCAAGGTTCGAAACTATCAAAGGTGAAGATCAAAGAAAGACAAACATGGAAAAAATTACATTTTAGAAAATTGATCGAAAATGTCAACCCAACCCAAAGCAAGCAATTGGCAAAATAGGGAAAATCTATTTAAAAAATTTGAATTTCAAGAGCAAAGGTTTGAAAAGGTAAAGGTCAAGGTCATTCGACCTTATTTGGGGCCTCCTATACAGTTCGATAACTCCAATGCAACCAAACTGACCTGTCCTAGTTATCTTACAATTGTGACACAATAATAATAAACAGTTTAGGTTGCGACATCCTGCGATCGATTTTTGACCTAAAAATGCGTGAAATTTGATAAATTTCAACCAGTTTGGTGCTTAACAAGGCTGCCAAGCATGCTGTCAGAGGTTGATATTTACCAAATTGCATTTACAACTTTCAAATAAAAGCTTGGCAGCCTTGTGTGGGATGACTTATTAAGCAGCAAACTAGTTGCAAGTTGTCAAATGTTAGGTCAAAAATCGGTCCCAGGATGTCGCGGGTGAAGTGACGATGTAGGTAAGAAAGACTCTTTGCCTAGAGCCCCAGCGAGGATCAATAAGCTCCAAGGAAACACTGAGAAAAGAGGTCCTCCGGTGCTATGTCTCATCCTCCTTAAAAGTAGGGACCATTTATACTGAGTGTCTCAAAGCCTATGTCTTTAATTGAAACCACAGATAGTAGTAAAAAAAAAAAAATAAAAATAAAAATATTGCTGATGACGCGCGTGCGGCATCTGAAACGTTGACCTAATTCTTTCAAACGTAAATAAAAATTTTATTGCAGTTTTTGGTTTTTATTGAAAGCGGACTTGCCTCAACAAGTCATAAAGTAAGTAAAGGTTTCAAAACAATGGAACTGCACGCGTTTGTTCTAGGTCAGTTTTTTATTTTTCAGCAATACCGTTCAGATTTGGAGAATCAATCTCTTTTATAATGAGATACCTACAGTTTTAATTAAAGACATAGGTTTTGAGACAGCCTATATACTCGATTATTGTCGGTCTTTTATTTTGGGTATATTTAATTAATTTTCAACAGTTTCTGGGTCCAAGAACAACGCTCTTCGATAACGAAAAATAAATAAATTCGCCTCCAACCTACGTTATTGTAACTCCTAAGAATTTGGTGTGCTTCACTCTCTTAAAACAGAATTTTTTGTTTTCTTCTGATCATTACTACTCGCCGTTTTTCTTCCATTTCCTTCCATTTTTTTTATTGAAAGGTAACCCGTACTTTCTCTCTCTACTCTCTAATACGAAAACATTTCTGAACTTGAAGCAGAATTAAAATAATGCTGCCCAGAATGACAATCCTCTTTCTGAAAAGAAAGGCAATAATAAAAGTTAAATGAAACATAAAAATCCAAAGAATTGGATTACCTATATACCTATTAATATTTAATAAAAAATGAAGTAATTTATGAGTTCTTTCATTTTGTTTTTGCTTTGCTTTAATAATAATAATGGACATTTCCAATATAATAATACATCTCACTCCGATTCTGTGGAAGTTTTATTTTTACAGTAAATAAAATAATTGCTATCGGCGCTGCGATGAAAGAAGAGAAAAGCTCGACTTGCGTGTCACCACATACATATGCGAAGAATCGCACATACTGCAGCTTATTCTTAGTATACACTTTAATTGTACTAAATTATATCTTCGGAGGCCTGCTTAATAATAATCCATTCAACTGTACATCCTTTTGGAAAAATGAAAAGTTGAGTTCACGAGTAACGAAAGCAGCCGGCGTTGTAAGGAAACACAAGCAGAATAAAGACAGGCGAATCATGTAGATTGGCTTCATGATTCATGAAAACTATATTCCCCGCCAGCATCCGGTCCGCAGTCCGGAGTCCGGGGCCTGACTGGCGCTCGACTTGCACCTGACACATTCACACTCACCTGCTCGCGGCTACGATAGTAAAGTCACACGCGAGTCATTACAGCCTTGTCGTTCCTCGTGGTTTCTACTTTCTGTATTAAATCTACATGTGCTATTGTAAAACTCTTACAGAAAACATTTATAATTTCGACAGTGCTTTTTTAATCCCCCCCATATTTCTAATCAAATTTGTTAATGGTGTGCCCGAGAAAATAAACCTCAAAATTAATTAAGGAGTTTAAACAATGCCAGTGGGACTTCTTTTCGACATCTCTGGGTAAGGCCAGTTTTCAATTTTTTGTTTTTGTTTTTAATATTTGAGTTTGGGTTCGTAGGATTAAAATGGTAATTTTATTTCATTTTTTTTTCGCTTGTAATTTAATAGCCAGCTAGGCTGACCATATATGTCAGCTGATAGAAGGAATACTAATTTTTGACGCCTACATCTTTCAATAATTTTACATAAATATCTCTTACTGCAGCAGAGTTCGTAATCGTTCGCGTAATAACAGAACTAAACGGGAAAAGTTATTTATTAAGGCAGCGCGAAAGTGTGAGAGTTTCTTCTCATTAGAGGTATGTTCTAATTTGTTGTTGATAATTCTGATACTGAACGTGCATTGTCAAAGGAAAAAAAGCAACACGTGACACAACTAACTGGATAGGCTGTAAACACATTTGCTACCAACAACAATTAAAAGTGTCCTGGCTTTGAGAATATTAAAAATAATTAATATACTTATTAGGATTATTAAATAATACAAATTAATACAAATGTATTAAAAATTTAACGACGTTTGCAACCCCCTATCTTGTATTTCCTTAACGCACTTGATTGTAAATATTTTTTCTTTTTAACGTACAAGCATTTTTTTTAGGATTTTTAGTACGAGTTTATGATAATTGATTTTAATTTCATAGTTTGTTCGTACGAGTATTGCATTGCTTTCTCATCTATTACGAATCACGGTCAAGTCAAGCTGCATATAATTCTAAATTGGAGATCAAATAATAAATATTTGAATGAGAACTTTTATTGAAAAATGAAAGCTGCCATTTTCTTCATTGCTCAATTGATATATATATATTTAGCTACAGAATAGTTTAATTGAGTTATGGTGTCGAAAATCAATAGCATTCTAGTTAAAAAGCAACTATTTTTTGTAGTACAATGATCACATTCAAGAAAAGAAAAAGGAAAAACTCTATGTTAGAAAGGAATATAATTTTTGTATAAAAATGTTAAAATATTATATTTTCCAGTCGGCAGTTTCAAATTCCGTAAAAATGCTTATTTATACCTTGGCACTTATAAATAACTGCACATTCAATATACAGTTAACGGAACAAATTATTTTCTTACATAATTTATTTATCGTACATACCCACTCCTTGCCAACTTCAATCGGGCAACTTTGTAAACACTATCGCAATTAAACGCCTATAAAACAATCAGGTGCGAAATAAAACTACAAAAACGTCCTTGACGTAAAGGTTCACTAGGTTTTTAAGGTTTTTACTTTTCCAGGCAAGGTTTTGATATTTTTCTCTGAATCGCAAGCAATCGAAAAAATAATATTAGAGGTTTTCGAGATAATTTTGTGCAACCGTGACGCGACGCTGCAAATAATAATAATAATAACCAATTTAATTTTATGCTTGCGGTGTAATTAAAGTGTTGTTACTCAATACCACCTATAAATAAATATCAATACAATTATTCAAGAATTCACCTCTTAAGCCTTATATGCGGAGACACAGCGTATTTCAATGAGTTGTTCACATCATTATAGACCAACTGATTTCTCAATAAGAGCAAATAATGTTCGTATATAGAAAGATTAACATAAAACGCGCGATGAATTCACAATACAAACTCCGAATATGGCCTGTATTAATTACAGGCAGGTCGGTGCAATTTGACAAAATTGTGTAAACCATTATAACACAGAAATGATGAATGAGATATTTTTTAAATATGTAATCTTATAAGACATTGACATGTAACACCCTCAGAATGTCTCCATCCCTCATTATTACATGAGGTTAAAATAACACGGGAATACTCTGAGAGTGCTCTAGAACAGTCAATCGAAAACGCTATAATAAACAAGAAAATGTAAACTGATTTAACTATAACTATGGAAATCATTGAATTTATTACTTTCTATATAGCAAGTATAATATGTATTTATGATTGCAGTTATACATACACGTATAGGTAGATGATTTAACATTACCCACATCTGTTAAACCAATTTAAAATAAATTACTTCAATGGGTGTGTATATATTTCAATCAGTCAGAACGCGTTCTAGATATTTGCAATTTGCAACTTGCAGCAGACTTACATTAAATATTGATATTCACTGAAGCTAATTACGTAAACCATTTATCTGTGGAATTGTTTGTATTTGCACTTGATAAGTAGAGCATTGGCATTGTTACGGTTGATTTTCTTATTAGAAATGTATTACTTATATGTATAATAGAAAGGTTTAACTCAAAAGTGGATTTTCGAATTGCAAATTAAAAAGAAAAAAATTATAGGGAAGTAACTACAATATTATAACTAGGGAGAGGAATTTTTAAGGCTGACGATGCTGAGTCGACGAAGTGCTATCGTGAGGTTCATTATGTGTCCGGACATGGTCCGCTGTAGCGTATGAATTTGTTACAATGAATCGCGATAGCGCTGTCTCGAGTCAGTACGCCGACTATGCGTGCGTCGTCATCCCTTAAAAATTCCTCTCTTTGATTATAACGACTTGTCACGTTCAATAATTTGATGCAATATTACTTAATAAATCAATAATGAAACATAGTTCTGTTGAACGTATAATAAGCACCTTATATTGAATCATTACATTACTAATGAGCGTTCAAAATAGATTACATCGCTCTGACGTCACTGATTATGTCACAATATAGACGCCTGTGTGTTTAGAGATTTCATCTGCTAGATGTCGCTAGTTAATTTCCTAAAAGCCCTGCATCAGATACTAAATAATTATAAAAATTAATTAAAATTGTGTAACTGGCAGTATAGAAAGTGTTAGGAAAGAGTTTATACATGTATTTCGGCCTTATTGGGCTTCATCAGAACTCTGTACCTTAAAAAAAATTTTGGTTTATTGAAAAATTTTGAAAAACTTACCCCTTTTTTTGAATTTCTAAAATCCCAAACCACAAAAACAGGAATTAATGATAAAAATATGAAAATCTTTTGCAAATTATACAAGGAAGCGATTGCATTCTCTAGTAAAACCACAAAAGTGACATTTTTAAAATATTTGTTTGACGTTACTAAGACAACAATTGACAATTATAAAATCAAGTTTTCTTGCCAGATGAAAATTATGAAAATTAATTAAAATTGTGTAACTGGCAGTATAGAAAGTGTTAGGAAAGAGTTTATACATGTATTTCGGCCTTATTGGGCTTCATCAGAACTCATTTTTTGGTTGTTATTTTTGCAACGAAGGAAAACATAGGTTGGCGACTATTATAGTGATTTTTTCTATAGGCAAAAATTTGGCACAAAAATTATTCGTCGCTACGAGTGCGTATTTGACATTAAAAAAAAATAAATTCGTTGTTGTTCGCAATCCCAATTTTCTGTTGTTTTTTTTTTCTTTTTCACATTCTCAATTTTACATGGTGTTGTCAGTGCCATTCAGTTTCTCGAATTTTCGTTTTTCATTTCTTTTGGAAAAAGTTTCTGTATTTCTTTTGTTTATTGCCTGATCAAAGCGTTTTATTTTGCGTTATTCCAGTATTTGATTACATCGTCTTTTATTTTTTCAATTTTAATTACTTATCTATTTTTACTTTTTTGTTTTCTTCATATTTTATTTTGTTCTACTTAAGACAGTAATTAACTTCGAAGTATTTTGAGGTTAAATTTCTTTCAGTTTCAACTTTTCTATTTTTCGCTTTTTTTCTCCGTTGAAATATATTTTCGTTCAAAATGTGGATTTATGCTAAATTCTTTTTTTTTCAATTTTTTAAAATTCTCTTCGATTTTTTTTTCTGTTTTATTTCATTTTATTCATTCTAATCAAACAGTATTTTATACTGAAAATATTTTGAGGTGAAATTTCTTTCTACTTCTTCTTCTTCAAGTTTTCTTTTATTTTAATTTCTAGTCTACTTCTTTTGTTTTCTGTTATTTCTTTTTCCAAATTGAAATGTTTTATTATTTAAAAATTTGCTTTTAATTTCTATTTCTGTTTAAAGCAGTAATCGAAAGTTGAAAGTAGGTACTTTGAAGTTATGTTTCTTTCAGTTGTTTTCAACTTTTTTCTCAATCGTCTTTTGTTTTTCATCGGTTGTTATTCTACCGATCATAGAAAAAAATTGAAAATCTATTCTATCTAGTTTTGTCATCCTCCGTTTCTTTTTAATTTCTTCTGTTTCGTTTTTCATCGGTTGCAATTTTCTGGATTATTGACTAAATAATTTTTTATGAAATTTGACCGTCTGTTGTTTTTATTTTTGTTTATTTTATTTCTATTCTTCTGATTAACAAAAAGAAGTTATTTTAGGGCTTTGTTGATGACAGTTTGTTACTGCCTTATTTTTGACAGTAGATCGTCTTTTGTTTTTCATCGCCTACTATTTTTCAGATTATGAAAAAAATTGTCGCGAAAATCAATGTCAAAGTTTGTTGCCTGTTGTATTTTTCTTGAATTTCTTATTTTGTTTTTCTTCAAATTTTATTTGTTCTAATTAAAACAATAATTAACCTCGAAGTACTTTGAGGTTAAGTTTCTTTCAGTTATTTTCAACTTTTTTCTCGATCATCTTTTATTTTTCATCGGTTGTCATTCTTCCGATAGAGAAAAATTGAAAATCTATCTAGCTTTGTCACCCTCCGATTTTTTTATTTCTTCTATTTTGTTTTCTTCGGTTTTAATTTTCCGGATTTTTTACTAAATGATTTGATATGAAATTCGACCGTCTTTTGTCTTTGTTTTCGTTTCTTATTAATTTCTATTCTTCTGATAGACAAAAAGAAGTCATTTCCCGATGTTGTTGACGACAGTTTGTCATTACCTTACTTTTGACAGTAGATCGTCTTTTGTTTTTCATCGCCTACTATTTTTCAGATTATGAAAACAAAATGGTCGCGAAAATCAATCTCAAAGTTTATTGCCTGTTGTTTTTTTTTGTTAAATTTCTTGTTTTGTTTTTCTTCACATTTTATTCGTTCTGATTGAAACATTAATTAACTTCGAAATACTTTGAGGTTACGTTTTTTTCAGTTATTTTCAACTTTTTTCTTGATCGTTTTTTGTTTTTCATCAGTTGTGATACATCCGATCAAAGAAAAAATTGAAAATCTATCTAGTTTTGCACCCTCCGATTTTTTTATTTGTTCTCTTTTGTTTCCTTCGGTTTCAATTTTCCGAATTATTAAAATTTGTTGATGACAGTTTATTATTAGCTTATTTTTGAAAGTAGATAGTCTTTTGTTTTTTATCGCCTACTATTTTTCAGATTATAAAAAAAATTGTCGCGAAAATCGATTTCAAAGTTTGTTGCCTGTTGTTGTTTTTTTATTTCTTTTAGTTTCAACTTTTCCATTTTTCACTTTTTTTTGTTTGCTTTTGTTTTATTTAATTTTTACTTATTCTGATCAAACAGTATTTGATTTTGAAAATATTTCGAGGTTAAATTTCTTTCTACTTCTTCCTCTTTTTCAAGTGTTCCATCATTTTAATTTGTAGTCTATTTCTTTTGTTTTCTGTTATTTCTTTTTCCCAATTGAAATGTTTTATTATTTAAAAAGTTGCTTTTATTTCTTATTTTGTTTTTTTTTCTACTGAAGCAGTAAAAGTGGATTATTTTGTTGTTTTCAACTTTTTTCCCGATCGTCTTTTGTTTTTCATCGATTGTTATCTATTTCTGATCATAGAAAAAAATTAAAAATCTATATACTTTTATCATCCTCCGATTTTTTTAATTTCTGTGTCTTGTTTTTTATCGGTTTCAATTTTCCGGATTATTGACGAAATATTTTTTTTTACGAAATTGGATCGTCTTTTGTTTTTGCTTTTGTCTTTCAATCATTTCTATTCTTCTGATTAACAAAAAGAAGTCATTTCTCGATTTGATTGATGACAGCGTGTTTCTAACTTATTCTTGAAAGTAGATCGTCTTTTGTTTTTCATCGCCTACTATTTTTCAAATTATAAAAAAAATTGTCGCGAAAATCAGTCTCACAGTTTATCTGTTGTTTTTCTCGTAAATTTCTTGTTTTGTTTTTCTTCACATTTTATTTGCAATTAACTTCGAAGTATTTTGAGATCAAGTTTCTTTTAGTTTCAACTTTTGTATTTTTCGCGTGTTTTTTGTTCCTTCATTTTAATTTCTAGTCTACTTCTTTTGTTTTCTATTATTTCTATTTCCCAATTGAAATGTTTGCTTTTTATTTCTTATTTTGCATTTAATTTTTTTTTTTTTTCTGATTAAAGCAGTAACCGAGAGTTGAAGTACTTTGAGGTTACAGTTGTTTTCAGTTGTTTTCAACTTTTTTCCCGATCGTCTTTTGTTTTTCATCGGTTGTTATATTTTTCTGATTATAGAAAAAAAAAACGAAAAATACAATTGTCACCCTCCGATTTTTTTTTAATTTCTTCTTTTGTTTTTCAATTTTCCGGATTATTGGTTAAATATTCTTTTACGAAATTCGACTGTCTTTTGTTTTTGCTTTTCATTCATTTTTATTGATTAGCAAAAAGAAATCGTCTCTTGATTTTGTTGATGACCGTTCGTTTCTACCTTATTTTATTTTTTTATCACCCCTACTATTTTTCGACCTCAAAGAAGTTTGTTATTGTCCTAATATATTGTTTTATTTTTTTTTCTGTTTGCATCGGCTTCTATTTTTTTCGATTATTGACCAAATCATTTCTTATGCATGTTTATTAAAACTCTCAAGTAATGTCACGGCGTTTAATTAGTTAAAACCTTATTATCAGATCGTAATATTATATTATCAAGGAGTGCCCCAAGTAGAAATAATATTAAAAATTTCTACTGGAAGTACCTTTCTTCCCTCGGCGGTAGTGTTTAAAACACTTCTTATCGAGTCTTGTAAGAGGTGGCTATCGTCATGAGTCAATTAAATTTGAATATTTCTGTCCCGCGCGAAGCTTCTAAGCGTTAAATTTGCTATGATTTTTGAATTGAACTCACAGTTTCCAAAATTTTATTTATTTAAAATTTATGTCCACCTTTGACTAGAATTTTTTAAAAAATCTCTTGGTAGCTTGCGAATGTTATTACCTTAAATTATTGATTGGGTAAAATAGAGCGAAGTTTTGTGATTCTTCCAGCATCACGAGACGGACGGCCACACGTATGGAACGTGCACGAAACGTTAATTCCGAGCGGTTATTAATAAATATATTTCGATGTCCGAGTTTGCTTAACGAGTCTCATTACTTCGATGATAACTTTCACTTGCAGTTAATTTAATTAGGTCTCAACCGCAAAAGCAAATCGACATTTGGCTGTCCATTGAACTTCCTATTAATTCATTTCCGGCCGAGGGGTACAATACTGGGCCGCTATGAATAATTTTATGGCCAATGAATTAACAGGCTCAATTGATGGTATCCGTCTATTTTCTTTTTGCTCTGCTGCGTATGGAACGCCTGAACGTTCCTTATCTTCGCAAGAATCTCATATAAGCGTCAGTAGAATTCAAGGGCAAATTATAGAAAAAAAAATGTACATGTTGAAGGAGTCATACAAACGATGAAGTTAAAATGCGCATAATTATTACTCGGGTTGTATTTCACCGGTTATGTTTTCGAAGGGAATTTCCTGCAGGAAATATAATTTATGCGTACAGTCATATGTAAAATAAATGGGATTAGTAGTGTGTATATAGGGTGTAACTTGACTATTGAAAAAAGGAATTTGGAAGTACCACTGCTGAATTCGCTGATGCATAAATTTAACAACCTATATATCCAAATCGAAGCACTTTAGGTGACATGTTTATAGGAACTTTCTTACTTAAAATCAACCCAGGAATCCACGCTTTAATTTGTTTACACTCATTAAGTTACACCCTGTATATGGTATATATACGAAGGTGAATATGAAACTTTCTGTATCTGTTTTTTTAGTCGATTTATTCATTTATAACATAATTTTAGCGCTTTCAACAAATTAAATGGGCCCTCACATATTCTTTTTATAATATTGTTCCGGTTAGAACCACGTGACTATACATTTAGTTACTAAGGGAGACGGTAAATAAAATCTCAGGTGTACCATCCACCTGCGCCAGGTACCCGAGACTTACATATATGGCATTATTCATCGTGTTGAATAAAAGTAACGAAAAATTAAGGTCAACGCAACTGTTAATAAAATCAGCTTCGCAGTAATTACCATATCGTTGCTTTTAATGATAAAATAATATCTCAGAAGCGCGTTGCAACATTGCCGTTAAAAATTGCGCAATTTGTAATGAATCGCGAACCTCCAGTATACTGCGTATGGATAGGAATCGGTGTCGTATTAGAAAGTAAATAAAATATTGGACACAGCACAAATGAGACCGTTTCTTTGTAAATATTACGTCTTATTGTATAATTACCGATAATTTGTATAGGCTTTTAATAAAATTTGAATGAAACATCAAGATCTAGTTTGGTTATGACATTATGTATGTATATTTCAAATACTGTTTAAATATTATTTTATTGATTTGAGTAAACACTGTTAATAATGATAAGGAAATATAACAGGATATTTGTTTATTTTTTTTATAGAGGACGGAACTGAATAGATACGAGGGTCAAGCTGAATTTATTGAGACTAAAAGACACGATGAATATTTTCTAGGATTTTATTTTAAAAATGCTGCCTTCAGCACTTGACCATTCTTTCTTTCCACTGTTCAAAAACTTCCAACCAATTATCTTTCAGAATACCTTCAAAATAAGCGTGAACTGCGGCATCAATCTCTTCTTCTGATGAAAAACTTTTTTCCCCCGCAAGCCCAAAAAAATAACCAAAAGTCGCACATTGCTAAATCAGGTGAATAAGGCGGATGTTCTAGTACTTTTATATTTTTTTCAGCCAAATACTTTTTTCTTCACCAGGGCGATTAGAAATCAATGGCTTGCAGAACATGAAAGACCCGTTGGAATGTGAACATAAGAAGTTTTATTTTGGTTCTCGTCGTATAGTTCTAGAATCGTTAGGACCATGCACATTACAAAAACACCGAAAGCTCCTTCAGTGCCGGCTCAACACGGTAAGCAAACTATGCGTCGTATCGGGGCGCCTCGCGTTAAGGGCGCCCAAAATCAAAATGAAATAACAGGTACTTATTATAATTTAAAAAAATGCAAGTAACAAATACTTCCTATTATAATATTTTATTGGCGCATTTTAGATTTTAGAATAGAATTTTAGTACAAAACTTTTATTGGTACGTTTGCCAGACGTGGTAGATATTTATTTTCGGGCCAGGCGGAGAAGCCGAACCATTCTAGAAATTCTCTCTTTAGTGGCGATTTTGAGCCCAAAATCGAAAAAGAAAGGCAACTAAGGAGTTAGAAAGGGAGAAACTTAGAGGACAATTAAATGAATTTCTTAAGAAGTCCGATGACAAAAAAAGACGAAGAAGAAAATATCGAGCGTGAACCGCAAGTTCAAATCAGTCATTCAGCATCGAAAGAAAATTTGGTTCAATCTACAGCAGGCCCCTCGATTTCGAATTCTCAAGAATCTTCTTCAGGAGATTATCTCTTGATTTTACAAGAACAAGAACAAGAACTGCAGTCTACATTAGAAGCATCCGAATTGCCCGATACTATTAATAATGTGACTAATTTCGATTTAAGCGATCCGGCAAGTATTTTTTTATGATTCGGGAAAAAAATAAATTAAACAATCTCTGGGGAGCTGAAACATTCCTTGCATCGGGGCGCCAAAACCTCTAGAGCCGGCGCTGCGCTTCTTGTTATGCGCATACTCCGGACAGTTCTAGGATGGTTCTAGAATCAAACCAAAGCTTTTATTTGGTGATACTCCCAAGCACCGATGTAACTGATTTCAATAATGCAAAGAAGGATTACTGAACGACGAGAAATGGAACACATGATCTAAGGACATTTTGGGTAGATTTGTTTTATGGCCGGGGGAGGGTAAGAAGGCTATGTGGTGAATGGTCCATAGTTTTGGTTCTGTTTGTAGCATCTTGTGTTAACAGTAAACCTCTCAAATAATTTGAAAATTCAGTAGATCATCTCCTCATACCAGATAGTATCTATCTCTAGGGGCTTCTATAGCAGTATCACGCCCAGCTGCTTATAGCATGACATGCGCACCTAAAAGACCTTGTGTTAGAAAGCTTACAGAACTGACAAGTTGTAGCACTTAACGCACGGCTCTTGACCATGCTTGCCATGGCCATCCAGATCAATGAATTTGTCACCTATTGAACATATCTAGGACATTGTCGTTAGGAGACTGTCAATGTTGCGGAGTAGTTAGAGTTACCTTGTCCAGATGCACTAATGATGTGTGGTACCCGTGACGAACCAACATCTCATTACATTTAATTCGTCTTCTGGTTATCAGATTGATTTGAGTTTTTTTAATCAGTTACTTACCTACTGCTACTGAATACGAGGGTCAAGCTGAATTTAGTGAGAATAAAAAACACGGTTAATATTTTCTAGGATTTTATTTTAAATATGCTCCAAGTAATTCCTTTCAGCAATGATACACTTGACCATTCTTTCTTTCCACTGTTCAAAAGCTCCCACCCCAGAAAACCTTCAAAATAAGTGTGAACTGAGGTCTCAATCTCTTTTCCTGATGAAAACTGCTAATTCCTTTTAAGTTCAAAAAATAGCCAAAAGTCATACATTGCTAAATCAGTGAATACGGCGGAGGTTCTATTACTTTTATATTTTTTTCAGCCCATCCGTACGGGACGATGTATTATCATGGCGCAGCATAATTATCTTTTCTGGAACTCTATTGGACACTTCAGGCATACATTTTTCGGTATACCATTTATCTGTAACTGTCTTTTGTCCATCTAGCTTAATTGCCTTTACTAGGTCCGTACTTTTGAAGAATACCGCATACATAACTTTTTCATAGCTCGCTGCTTCTTGGTCATTATTGGAGTTTCCTCATCTTCGTGAGTCCATACGCGACTCTCTTGGCGGGTAGGTACGTCGAAAAAGGGAATTTAAATTTCGTCACCTGTCACTATTTTGGAATAAATTTGGTGTCCGCCATTATTTAAGAAATTTAAAGTTTCGTGGCAAATTCTTACACGCTCTGCTTTTTGGAAGTCAGAAAGGTGATGCGGTACAAAACGACTAACCACTTTTCTTAAATTCAGGTGATCTTTGATTGTTCTAACAGCTGAGGATCCAATCTCGAGTTGATGCTCTATTACTGAATAAGTGGCTTTATTGTCCTCTTCAATTATTTTTTTAATAGCAGCGATATTTTTGTCAGTAACAGCCGTAGGAGGACGCCCTGCTCCTTTTTGATACTAAACAGAATTCCTTTCGCGTTCAAATTCCTTATACCATCGGTAAATTGTAGCCAAGGAAGGTGCTTGTTCACTAAAAGTCGAATCTAAACTCTTTTTGCACTCATAAGCACTTAAACCTTTTTTAAAATAAAAAAAAAATCATGATTGGAAAATGCTCTGTGATTAATTCCATTTTTTTACTTGTAATATCACTTTAAAAAATTAGTAACTTGAATTCTAACGGACGTAACTTCAAATGACAGATAAAGAGTTGTTCTAAATAACCCTGTATGTTTTGTTTTTCACAATCTACTAGATTCTCTTATTCACAATAAATTCAACGTATGTATGTCAAAAGTTATTAAAATAATTATTACCACTGGGTGCTCAGTTTCCTTGCCATATTTTGTTGAATCTTTTTGGCTTCCGGCTTGAATTACGTTGTTTCGTTTCGTGGCTCGTACGGTACATACCGGAAGCCAAGAAGTATCAACGTCTTTAATATCTTTGATGCTTTGAACATAATATCCCGTGCAAACTAGAATATGGCATTGCTTCCTACGTAACACATTTTTGCGGAACAAATTTAAACTTAAAATGGATTGTGCGCTACTGTGAGACATATCTTGATGTCTTCCATTTCAGAAGCTCGATATGTGTGCGTGATGTACCTTTGTGTACGGTTTGTAAATTTCGTATATTTCCAACTGATACAATAGTACATAATTATATGTGGATGCAAATAAAGATTCTTTAATTATTTTCACTTTATGAAACCGTTATTTCGTGAAATAAGTGAGTCGTGTATGAACATTAATAAAGACGTTTTCTAAATTCGTGAAAGAAGTTAAAGTTAATCACAATAAACCACCTAGAAACTACATAGAAGAACAGACTTTGATTTCTATATTTGAGATTATCAGAGTAGTACTTCTTTCGTTTCTCTTTAAAATCTGATTAAAAAAAAATTATTGTGTTGCTGAGTGTGATATTTTATATACACTATGGTAATCAGGCATGATAAAACGATGATTTTTTTAACACTCTGTATACCAGTTTTGAAGTGTGATTGCATTTTACTTTTATATTTTATACCTTTCTTACGCTCTGTATATCAAATTTCAATTTCAAAAGGAAACGTTTTTCAAAGTTATAGATTCTGGCACGAAAAAGTGCATTTCGTCCCACTGTACATCGGTGCGGCAGTTTTTACGATCAGGTATAATTTTATAAAGTTATGTGTGAAGGAAGAAGAAGTTACATGGGCGCTTTTTTATTGCGTATTGTTTCATTAAAGTAAGACAGGCGTTCTCTCTTCGTGTACCGACTGCTATCGATTGTATGTACGAGCATTTCGCCGGCTAACTCGATTCATATATGATTTTAACGGCAAACAATGCGACAGAAAAATTTTAAAGGCCTTTAATTAGAGAGAGAACGCCTATCTGCTTTCAATGAAACAACACGCAACAGAAGAAACACATCGTAAGAAAAACGCCTCTTCCTTAATTAGAGAAGTAATTTGTCAACGATGAAATGGAAATGTGTCCTGTGACGATTTGCAAATATTAAACACCATTGTCTCTTGTATAATTAGTAGTTTATCTTAATTCTTGTTTCCAAACAATTCAATTAGTATGTTTCAAAAATCGTCTCATCACCAAGGGCTCCAACAAATGGTACCAAATGCATGGACGATTTTGAACAAGCGTGGAAGGAACAGACACCGACATGGCACAGGTCATTTCTACGTAATTTAATCAATTTTTATTAATTTTGTTTAGTTATTTGCTTCGATTTTTTTATTTATCAATATTGACATTTGATTTGCTTTTTCCAACTGAAAATCATTAATTTAAATGAGCCGGCTAAATAATCATAAGCAGGCTGTAAATAACTCTAAACAATTATAGTGTTTGCCAAGAATATTTCTGATGAATGGACGAACTTTTTATATTTTAAAGATTTTCTCACAAAAAAAGTAATATATGTACGTACAGTCGCAATCCTAATTCATGGCGCTTACAGAGTATCGTACCCATCTCCTGATGTCGTAAATTATATTTTGTTTTGGTACCGCAAATAAAAAATCCACGATGAGTTTTCTTTTTGTAAAGATTATATTTTGAATTGAGATTTCGACTTTACATTACAGTTGAAAATTTACGCATAGAAATATAAAACCATGTATCTAAAATAGGGTAACGTTATTACAGAACGATATACTTAGTTTCGAAAAATCAAGAAAGTAATTCGTTAGATAAAACGCACAATGTCGGACGGACATACGTTACTGCTAACAGAACGAGCGACCGCAACCCCAATCCACCTACAACTGGGCGACCAAATAGTACTCTATTTTGGTTTCATTAGCAATTACTTATACATAGTTTACGGCCTAAATTAGACGAACGTTTTTTCTAACCGCAGAGAAAACGTCCATCAATTACATTGACAAATATAAAAACAGCGAAGCTTACTCAAAGAAGAAACGCTCGTCTAGTTTAGGCCGTACAAGTATCTTTACTGCAGAACCCTCGTAAAATTTAAATTCATTGATAAAATAACAAACACAAAATAATTAATCACACTTAAGGCGATCCCACTACTTGAGTTAATTTATACGCACATCTATCTGATGTGATCTATTCTGATAATACCATCGACGTTGCTTTCCTAGCGAAGACTAACTTGCGTCAGAAATATAATTTATTTGCTTAAAAAAAATAATTTATTTTTCAGGACCCGCTAGTGGCAGATAACTACGTCACGTCACTTTTAATAGATCAAAGTCGCTTGGTATTCGATATATACTTTTAGGTTTGGTTTTACAAGGACAGAATAGCTTTTCGCCGAATATCTTTTAATATTATCCCATATCTATGTCATCGTTATTCCAAGAATGCTGTTATACTAAGTTTATCCGACGATTGTAAAATCGGGCCTTAATGTACCAAATCCCGAGTACCGACGGAAATATCGCGTCCATCTAGCCGAGCTTTAACTGTAAAACTTTATAAAACGTCGCGTTGTACTTCTTACTCAGTGTCGTAACATGATTTTAGGGCAAATTTTTAATTAATTCGAATCTACTAATTAGAATTTTTTGAAACATTTCTCCAGTAATCTATGGCATGGATTCTTTCAGCAGCTTTATTTTGTCGAGTATTATTGTTAAGGTCACCTTTTATTTGAAAACATTATTTCAGAGAAAGAGATTGAGAAAAATGAAGTTGGCGAATAGAAACTTAATACTACTACCCGTAGAAAGTAATAACAATTACGTAGAGACGTTCAGTCGCGCCTCCGCACGACTGAGTTTTGATCTTAAACTGTGCAGAGAATAGCTGCGCATCACAAGCTCTTACACACAAGGTGACCAAGGCGGACAATTAGCCGTCCTCTCAAACTTGTAAAATTTTGGCTACAAGTCAGCTGAATTGCAATGGGGCCCTGATTGGGGCCTCATCGGCAGAAGAGTAGTTCGAGAACTCCACTTTAATCCAAAAGTATTGCAGCCTAAATACAAGTTTACGAGGATAACTAATTGTCCGCATTGGCCGCCTTGTGTGTAGCAGCTCATGATGCGCATTTAAGACCAAAACTCAACTGTGCAATAGCGCGTCTTTAGGCATTTTTGTAATTACACGTCGGGATTGCAGTGGTGCTCTCGAGCTACTCTTCTGCTAATGAGGCCCGAATCCAGCTGACTTGTAGCCAAAATTTCACAAAAATTACGTACATATATCAGAAAGTATTGTTATAAAAACCGTAACTATTTAAACTACACTTCTGGACAAAATTAAGGGACCACCAAATTTGAAATAACTTTCCAATTTACAAATTATTTTTTATGGACTTTTCACATGTCATAAATTGACGTTTATTAATCACAATTGAAATAGTGTGCCATGAAACAATTAACAATATCAAGGCATTCTCTGCTAGGAAACGAAAAGGCAATAAAAAGGCATAATTGGTGATACCTTTTTAAGTCATTTAATTAATAAAGCGTGCTTTTTGTTTCGAAAATTAGTGAATTTGTTTGCATTAAGTTAATTAAATATGTCTAAACGCCATTGTAGATCAGAAGAAGTATCCCAAATGATTATTCTTCTTCGTGAAGGATATTCACAGAGTCAAGTTGCTGGAATTCTAAATACCAACAAACCTGTGGTACAGAGGGCCGCAGCGCGGTTCAGAAACGCTGGTAGTTTCAAAATAAGAAGCGGACAAGGTGCTAAAAGAAAAACAACACGCAGAGAAGATCGCTTTATCGAACTTCAGAGTTTAAGAAAGCGGTTTGTAACATCTCGTGAATTAAAAATTGATCTTCGTTAGCCACTGGAAAAGAAATTTCTACCAAAACAGTAAGAAGAAGACTAAAAGAAGTCAATTTGTCTGCTAGAAAACCAGCAACCGGTCTAGCTCTCACAGCTACGCACAAAAGAAATCGCTTAAACTTTTGTCAAAATCATCAAGGTTGGGACGAGGGGCAGTTGAACTTCGTTTTGTTTGTGGACGAGTCCAGATTCCTTCTAAGCAGGAATGATCGCCGTGCTCTTGTCATACGAAGACCAGGCGAGCGATTTGCACCATGTACTGTAATGGTTTGGGGTAGGATACAATTTAATGGTCGTACAGAATTGGTTTTGATACGAAATGGGTCGCTAACAGCAAGAAGATATAGAGACGAGATTGTTGTACCCCATGTTCAACCATTTGATGAAAATTTCGGCAATGGATTCATTTTTATGCAAGACAATGCCAAACCTCATACAGCTAACATTGTCACAGCTACGTTGGGAGATGCAAATATCCAAAGTTTGGAGTGGTCTGCCAAAAGCCTTGATCTCAATCCTATTGAGCATCTCTGGGATCAATTGGGCAACAAAATTAAAAACACACCGAGACCACCAGTAACACTTGATGAACTCTCTAACATGTTTGTTCAAGAATGGGAACAGGTACCTCAAGAGAGTATACGAAAGTTAATCTCAAGCATGCCAAGAAGATTAGCAGCGTGTATTGCTGCAAGAGGAGAGCATACGCGCTATTTATAATTTTAGTTTTGTTAACTTGTTACAAATTAGGATATAAGTTCATGAGAAGACCAATGGTATTTTAAAGATTTAAAGTATTTTAAAGTTTGTTTAATTTAATAGCCCCTAAATCAACTAAACTGTAAGGAAACACTTGGATTTATATATTTATTCGTTTCATTATTTTGTTTTAAATTTATGTCCAATTAATTTTGTTCAGAAGTGTATTTATTGCCTTTATAATTTTAACAGACTTTATTACATTTTTTTCTTTTGCAGTGAAGCAATTTTCACAGGACCAGAAAGTAGTATCCCCATTGATTACGCGAAGGTAAGTGCTTTGAATTACATTTCAAGGAATTAAATGGAAACACCATGAGGACAATAATTTTCGTTATAAACCTGTATTGAGAGATATATACAGTGCAAACCATTTAACAACTCTTTTGAATGCACATTTTAGTTATAATTACCCACTTCAATTGTTAAACATAATTTCCATATAAACTACTATTCTAGAGTTTCTTTTGGCTGAGCAAAAGATGTTGCACAGTTGGTTTGCATACGCGGAATTGCAGAAATTGTGAACTATGAACGGCCGAGGTCACGTGTTAATAGAATACGAAACAGTTATTGCGCATTTAATGTTCTTTGATCAGATGTGTTAGTAGTGATTGGTATCCGCGTCTTTGATTTTAATTTGAAGCCTGACTGATTGATGGGATTAAGAACAGTTGCTACCTCCTTAAGTTTCCTATGTTTTTCTTGGTCATCACTCATTCCAGCAACGCTATCTTTGGATTTAGTTATCTCACTGTTTTGCATTTGATTTTTTTGCTTAACTCTTCTTTTAAGGCCTCAGCTGCATTAATAGGGCTAATAATAAATCAATAAAGATTATAAAAATAATAATACAGATCGTAATGAAGTCAATAATTAAACAAGCCATACAGATCGATTTCGTTAAAATACCAAAACACGATTTTTTAACGACTCGAAATTATCGAAGAGCTTCTAATTATTAAACGTACAAAATCACTCTCTCCTGTTAAAGTATAAATCGACATTGTTAAAATACATTGGCTTTATTTTACGAGCTCGTCACATACAAACACCATTAACTACATAGTTTCTCACAGTTCACTGCCAGAGTCAGAAGTTTTATGGAGTAACGTAAATGAATTTCAATCGAGGGGGTTCTTGAAAAGCGAACGTGAATTCAATTCAATCCAATAACCTACTACGAGGCAAGTGAAAAACGTAATTGTTAACACATGTATTGTATTAGTCGGGGATAAATTGTTTTCACAGTTGCGACAAGCACAGCTTTATTGTGATTTAAACATCTGGAACTTATCCAAACTCAAATGGCTTTTAAAATAAGCGCTGGTATAATTGAATTGTGTTTTAGGTAAGTTGCCGTTGTAATTTAGGACACGAATGTTGTAGTAAATTTTATGCGTGCCCCAATAAAGAAAGGGCTTTCGAAGTTCTATCGGAAACGTGGACAATAAATGGAGAGGCATCTTGGACGCACGTGTTTGGGTTTCCGCTGAAAGGGGACACTCCGTAGAAAAAAAAAATAAACCAGAAGTTGTCAATACTGGTCGATACTTACGAAGTATGCCTTGGCTTTGCTATTGTGTTTTATTTTTAAAACTTCTCCTCTGCATGTTCTTAACAGGGAAGTTAAATGACACTACTTATCTCGGGGTTCATAAACTTATCGAGCGTTGAAGTTTCCATTGTGCCGGTCACGTTTTATGCGGAATCACTTCACAGTCTAGGGTTTTAAGTTAATAGCATGAACGTTTATTTTAGCAGTCGGTGTTCGTGTTATATTTAAAATTATAAAACCTTTGTTAATGAAAATTTAATTTGTTGTTGCATATAAGCAAAAAATCAGAGAAATGCAACAAATCACATTTCTTTCCCTTCATTTACTTTTGTAATTTAACCTCATATATTTAGTCAGTGACAACCCTAATTGCCTTTACCCCTATGTTATGAATGTTGTAAAATATTTGTGCGGAGGGTTAACTTGACACCATCAGCTGTTGAAAACCGAAGCGGGCAAACATTACTTGGAAACGTACAAATTGTTAAGGAGAGCATCTGGTTTAACTTGTGCCCCTTTTAGCTACATAACATTAACATAAAATAAGTATACAGAGTCACTTTTAATTTTTCCATATATCTCTTTACCTATGTATGTAATATTGACATAAGTTGCGGATAATAAAAAAATTGAGAGAGTAGTTTCTTGAGGAATAGAAAATATCTATGTACCAAAACTGTTATTACCTAGGAGAGCAGATGTGCACGCTTTTGGGGCGGAAGAACGACGGATGAAATAACACCCTAAGCATATGTCATCGAAACCAGACGACAAGATCCATTCTTAAGTGAACGCCTCCTTAAAATAAACATTGCCTAGCAGTATCGTAATTAACGAGAACGTTATCGCTATCATACGAAATATCGCACGTACATTAACGAATCCATCAAAAAAAGAAAGTGTGGAATATCATCATGTGAATGTGAATGTGAATAAAGTGGTGGACTTCCGGTGACCGTCGCATTCCTATGCAGCGAGTCTCGCCTGCGTCCGTTACCTCTCTGACACGTCTTTTTGGTTCGTATTATTTATACAAACTACGATTCTGTCAGTTTTGCGAATGAAGACTTATCTGTGAATTGCACTTTTTGGAAAGCTGATTCACGTGTGAGTTCCTCATGTTAATTAGATTAAACTGTTAAGTAACTGGATTTAATTGAAACCTTATAACTTGTGTATACATTTCAGAAATCATGATTATCGCATGCATCGAAAGATAACATGTAGTTACAGGAAGTTAAATTATTACATGAAATTACAGAGCAATGCGAAATCCTTTTACCTTGACCTTTAAACGGAACTCAAACATATTTACTTGACAAATGCATGCAAATCACTCTGTACAAATTGTATAAAATACGAATACCAAAGGTCCTACTTTGTAGAGATGTCGAAAAAGTAAATTCGGTACTCGTGTACTCGTTACTCTATTGCAGAAGAACTTCTTCAGGGCTGCTGTTGCTGCTACGATGTAGCTACTACTAACATCGTTAGTCGATGAGACTGAGTTGGTATTGAACTTTGAACGTTGAACGATATTATCTTCGATGTACCTAGGCGGTTGCCTCTACCATCTTCATCAGTGTGATTTCTTTAGACGGATTTTAATTTAATTCAGGAATCTGGATTGGTGATTAATGACTCTCTTAATGACGGTGCTATGGCCGGAGTAGACGTAGTCTTCTTCAACCGAGAGCTGACAGAATTATACGGCAGCCCAACAATGACGCAAGTAGTGAGATCCCAAAAAGTGAGGTGGTTGGGACATGTACCAAGGTTAACAGAAAACAGGCCAAGGAAAATAGTATTGAAGAGAGCAGTAGGAGGTAAGAAGACTAAATAAGAAATAGATAGAAGAAATGCCAAGGAAAAGCAATATAATTTGGGAAAGGAACATGCTGAAACGGATACTTGGAGGGAAAAAAATAGATGAGCTGTGGACAAGAAGAACCAAACAAGAGCTGACAGAATTATACAACAGCCCAACAATCACGCAAGTAATGAGATCGCAAAAAGTAAGATGGTTGAGACATGTACCAAGACTAACAGAAAATAGACCAACGAAAATAGTATTGAAGAGAAGTAAGAAGTAAGAGGTAAGAAGACCGAGAAAGAAATGGGTAGAAGAAATTCTAAGAAAAGCAACATAATTTGAGAAAGGAAAACGCTAAGATGCATATATAGAGGGAAAAAAATAGATGAGCAGTGGACAAGAAGAACCGACTAAGAGCTGACAGAATTATACAGCAGCTCAACAATCACGCAAGTAGTGAGATCCCAAAAAGTAAGACGGTTGAGACATGTACCAAGGTTAACAGAAAATAGACCAACGAAAATAGTATTGAAGAAAGCAGTAGGAGGTAAGAAACCCGAGAAAGAAATGGATAGAAAAAATGCCAAAGAAAAGCAACATAATTTGGGAAAGGAAAATGCTGAGATGCATATATGGAGGGAAACAAATCGATGAGCAGTGGATAATAAGAACCAAACAAGAGCTGACAGAATTATACGGTAACCCAACAATCACGCAAGTAGTGAGATCCCAAAAAGTAAGATGTTTGGGACATTTGCATACTGATATCTGTCGATATGTCGGTTCTTCGTTTCAATAAAGCGTTAAATATACTTAATGATGGTGCTATGGCCGATTCGGGGCCCCAAAAGGGCTGTTCCGAGCCCTGTCTAGCCAGTTCGTTTGCCTGATTTAATAAAGCCGGGATGTCCCCAGCCTTCTCAAGCAGACGGAGATTACCTCCGAAACTATTTTTCATCCCAGAATGGCACGGAGGACTGATTTGAGTACCTCCATAAGAGTTTGTCTGGTTTGTGTGGTCCCGAGAGCTCTTCGGCATAACTTTCTCCGCCGCTGTTCGTCGGTCGGGGTGAATCGTTATTAGATGTTGTTGCGTTCTGGTTCTGGTCATAATTTCGTTTGTTCCTTGTTCTTGGGAACTCCAGGCACCTTTTGTAGTTAGCTGGGTGCTTCTCGCTGCAGTTGGCGCAGGTTGCTGGCGACTCCCTCGGTTTCAGGCACGCGCCGGTATGGTGGTTACCAGCACATTTTACGCACCGGGCCGCAAATTTGCAGTTGCGTTGAGTGTGTCCGAATTTTTGGCACCTATGACATTGAGTCTGTTTTGCCTTTGGTTTTGGAGATTCGACATTCACGTTGAAGCCAAACATCTCTGTAATATCGAATACGGTCTTAGTTGTAGGTGATTTCGTCAAAATCACCAACACCATCGGGATTGGCTTCTTTAATAGACCAGTTTTCATTCGGAAAACGCTTTGTACTGGTATGTTTTTCTTCGAAAGTTCGGTTCAGACTTGCTCCTTCTCGATGACTTCCGGGACGTTGCGTATTATTACGCGGAAAGGTTTATCGTTTAAAAAGGTGTAGGTCCTATACGGTGCCTCTTCATCGTCTAATAGCTTCGTCCTCGATATTCAGATGAATTTCAATTCCATTAGACTTGTTAGCGGCGCGGCGTGGCTTAATGCTACACTCTGCGAATCTCTCTCGTTAACTGAAACCATTGCTCCTTGTTTTGGATCACAATTGGCGGGATCCTTGGCTTCGGCGACTCTGTATTCAAAATCGCAAAACGGTTTGTGGTTTCGACTGGTTCCACTGTGGGAGACAGGCGACGTCTTTCTGGGTTCTTGAAACCCATCGTTATCGGAGTTCGTCTTGTGTTTCCATTGCGGACTGGGGTTCTGTGTCTCGGTCGGATTGCTTCGTGCGGCTGCCTTGGGACGCTTCTCCGTTTCTCGCTCACGCTTGACAATGTGTTCGATGTAACTCAAGATGTCCAAATGGTCTTCTTTGGATGCATCAAGAAAATGTCGTTCAGTGACGTATTCTTGCGGTAAAGATCCGCCGAAATATCGTACTCCTCGTTTGATTCAGTGCAGTGCCTGACTCATAGTTGGGCGACGACTACTGAGTAGGTATGTCCGTTGTCGTGGTATTTGTAGTTGGTGGCAGTGAGTTGGACGGTGAGCGGGGATTTGTCTATTGGGGCTAACCATTCGCTTATGAGATGTTTCCACTGACACTGGCTCGGTGGAGACAGTTGACTCGTGTGTAGTTGCCTGATTCATGGTTGGGCGACGACTGCTGAGTAAGTATGCCCATTATCGTGGTACTTATAGTGGTCAGTGGGTTGGACGGTGAGCGGGTTTTTGTCTATTGGGGCGTAACTATTCGCTAATGAGATATTTCCTGATAATGTGGAGGTAAAAGCCAGTATCACGGTTTAGGTTGGAAGATATTTATGGATTCGCGGATGTTACGCTTGAAAAAATGAGATGAGCATGTCTGTACCAACTCTTGGGTTTAAGGGAGAAAGAAGTAAGGACTTGTTGTTCGAATGCCTGAATAAAAATGTCCGCTACTATTGGAGAGAGAGAATAACCCATGGCAGTGACTGACCCCTGCTTGTAATATTGATCATAGAACACGAAATAAGTTGAGTTTAAACAACATTCTATTAAGGGAATTAAGTCTTCGAGTTGGCTATGAGCTTTGTGCAGTTGCTGGATGATTGTGTAGGGAATAGGAACTTTGGTGAAAAGAGTTTCTACATCGAAGCTGACCAGAATGTCCTGGGGGTCTAAGGATATCTCGTGAATTTTTTGGACGAAGTGCCGAGAATTGAGAATGAAGGTTTCACTTTACACTGTAGAAGGTTTGAGGGGTGAAGGTGAAGGTTTTGGAGACTTTACAGGTTGGTGAGTTGATTATGCCGACTTTAGAATGTAAAAGTGTAACGGGTTAGAGAATTTTAGGGAGACCGTAAAGTCTGGACATTCTAAACTCATGAGGATCAAGATTTCTTGTGTTTCTGGAGGAATAGAGGAAGGTTTTCTTAAAGCCGTTACGATAGGTTCTATACGTGTAGTCGTTTTGCGTCGCAAGGGTTGGTAGGCAGGGTGGTCGAATAAGATATTGATTTTGTGGTCATATTCTACGTGGTCCAAAACTATAGTGGCCATTCCCTTTGTCTGCGAAGAGTATGACAATGTCTGGATTCGTTTTCAGGGTTTTGAGGGCTTAACATTTTTGTGCAATTTGGTTTAAGGGGTTTGGCTGTTTTAGAATTTCGTGGTCAATACGGTCAGCAATGTTTGAAGAGAGTTTGATAAGGGGGGGGGGATTCAACTTCCAGTTATGAAGTCATCAATGGTTATCGTTTTTGAGGTGACTGCAAAATTTGGGGCTTTAGAGAGGACGCAGATTTCGTTTTAAGTTAAAGGGTAGCGAGATTTGTTTAGCACAGCGTGTGTTAAGGAATGAGATTCATGATGACGATTGGGTAGTTGCTTGGAACCTAAATGATTGAATTTACGGATGTGGGTGCTAGTGATGTGTTCTGGGTGCGGGAAGCTTATTCGTAGGTGACTCTGTCTATTAGTTGCCAGTCCGTTGGGGTGAGGGTATTTGCAAGTTCTAGATGAAGCCGAAATGTTGTAGCAGAGAGACTGGCGAGTTGATGTCGGACAAACTGGATGCGTTCTCGAACTGGTGCGTCAAAGATTTTGTTCGAAGTATAGGGCCTGATATGGTACTTGACGGTTAGGAAAGTAGGTACAACATAGTTATCATGACAACGAATAAGAAAAGTTAAAAAATAAATTAAACAAACCAATTGTTGTCCCAACTGTCTTATTTTCTTCTTTTTTCAATTGTAAAATCCGCGAATCTACAGAAATATCCAAACACCCCAATAATCTAAACTGTGATACTGGCTTTTATCTCCGCAATATTTGAAAATGTCTCATTAGCGAATTGTCACACCCCAACACACCAATCTCCGCTCATCCTTTCCGGTCCACTGTAAATACCATGACAACGGACATACCTACGGACATACCAACGGACATACCTACTCAGTGTAATCGATTAATAAGAAGGAGAAGTTAGGTTACATAAATCCGTTTGCGTTCTATATGTGTAATGAAAGAATGTTGTTTAATAAATTATTCGCGTGTTTAATAATTATTCCTTCAAAATAATAATAATTTTGATGAAAATCGAAATGAAAATTCAGAAGTACGACCGTATAAGGAGTGTGATTTTCTGACAAAACAATTTCTAAAAACACCTCACTTTATAAAATTAATTAAAATTGAAATAGATTCGACTCACATGAACTATTCATTATTCCGTTTCTTACACACATGCATTCCCAACAGGAAAAAAAAATGCAGTGACCTTACATTGTCTCGCTTGAACGTAATTATTTAAGCGGACAAAAGTAACCGATTCATTATGCAATTATTCTTTTAATGGGCCGTATACATTTCCAATTCATTTCAGTTTATTTATGACTCAGGCATAAAACATTGTGCCGACCTAAGTCCATCATTACGCATGCTGTCACGACTTACATTAGTTTTGGAGCGCACAAAGATATCAGTGCTTGGAAAAAAAATCGAGAAGAAATCGTCGCGTGGTTTTATACGACCGAAATCCCATTGAAATTTAAATGCGCTCATACAAAAGCATTAAGCACCCTTTGATGGCGTTTCGTGCGTTCGGGTAATTCACAAAAGAAATTCCGATGAACCGGCGCACAATAAGGCAGTAATGGGAGGGGTCAGGTTACCTCATTGAATGTGACATATTAATAAAAATATCGTGTTTGCGTTCAGCATATTTTTGAGGCAAGAAAATGATGTCGTCGAGAGATAAAGAACGGGGCATTATCAAACAGCCGCGCCGTCACTTACGGATCTTTCCTTGACGTAACGTTGTTGGGGATTGTTTGTTTAAGAATTCACTCCATTCACTTTGTCGGTTGCTTTTACAAAAGGCAGAAAAATCAGAGATAAATTAAACATGCCGCTTTACACTACCCTATTGTAATCAAGATTTAATTTATGCAGTAAATTCTATCAAAACATTTGAAAATATTTCCAAACCGTATCTAAAACCAAAATTGGTAATCAAGAAAAATACAGTTAAAGATTCTTCGGTCTATCATTCTAAATAATATTCTAGTACCGCACAGTTATAAATACCTAATGTCTTTTTAAATGCTGTGGTAATTTATGTTCATCAAACATAAATCATATGAGTGATTATGGTATAGATACACCACTAGGTTAATAACATAAATAGACATACTTTTAAAGTTTTCCGTTATCTTTATTGTCTTTGTAATTTTTGAATAATCATTGGTTGATTATTATTTATAGCGTATATTTAGATATAAGCTGCTCTCTCAGCTCCAGAACAATAAAGTTTCAAAATTGTGTTAATTGAGCATACGGGGGAGGCCCCCGGAAAACTGACTCTTTAGCAGTCGTCGCCGTCATCGCAGTGAAGTTTATCAGAGCGGGTAACGAGTAAGTGACAGTATTTGGACAAAGCGTTTGCTAACGTAATTATCACAATGTGATGGAACGTTGCGAAAAGGTCAACACCCGCAAACTTCAAGGCCGCGACTAGATCTTATGCATCCAAGATGCCTGATACTTAATACTTGTTTCTAGGTTACGCCAAGCTTATCAGCGCGAGGTAGTTTAACTCCGTTTGTTTCAAATAATTAAAATCTGCCTGTTCCTTTCGGCCTTTGCCCTATAAACTCAGTCAAAGCAAGAGATTTAATTCGAAAGAGTCGTATTTGGTTTTTAAGACGTGAGAATTGCATCTTGCACGTGCACCAGGAAGAGATCAAGCATTGAACGACTCAACTATGCGACTGCTTAATTAATTAATTCATGTCGTTTAGATTATAATTATTCCATAATTAAGCAAGGATCAGGATGACACAGTCGTAGTCTTTCAAAATGAAGAAGATTTCCGATAGAATAGATCTAGGAAATTCACTTAAAGGTATTGAAATATTTTTAAAATGAAGGTAAAATCACCTTCAAACCTAAGAAGCACATACGTTTGTAACTAAAATTATTGATAGGCAATTGTTTTTCCTCTGGACTTAAAGTTGGTACGTACTATAGTTATACAAAGAAATCTTAAAAACCCTTTAAATGAAAAAATAAAAAGAATAAAACTCTGACGCATGGCCTTATCAAATCATTAGAAGTTAGTAGTTGTCTTTTATTAAGATGTGTAGAGTTAGAATGTTGAAAGAGGTTTTGTCTTGTTCTGCATTCTATGTATGATTTACGCATTAATCAGAGTCTCTTACACTATGGATATGTAGTAAACTTCTCGAAGACAAAGAATTGGATCTCATTCTGCCAAGAGTTGAAATTAAACGAGACCAGATCTTTAGTATTATCGTTTTCATAAGAGAAGAGCTCTGCGTCATAAATTGGCGTTGAAGTAAAAGATATATAAAGCATAGCTCTACCCTTTCCTTACTTACCATTGAAAAGGAAATAATACTGAAATATTGGTGATGGATGAAATAGGTGTCGCTCAAGGTACAACCATTGGACCTCTACTATTCCGATTGTTTATAAATGTCCTTCAGATTACAAATAATCAAGAAACACTGTGGGAATTATATTGAAAGTTCACAAAACTGTGAATCTTTCTCTACCGTAAAGGACGAGAAGCTTAATTTCTGTGAACAAAACCTGAAAGTTGAAAAAAGCTGCTTAAATTTAAATGTACAATAAAGTGACACGATTTCTTATAGTATGGTAGCGTGGAAGAACTCCCGGGATGATGCTCTATGAGTATTCTTCTTCCAAAAAAGTGTTAAGTCTTATATTTGATACTAAGTGTATCAAATTCATGCAACTTAACGTTTGTTAATTAGAAGATTGCAAAAAATGTTATGAATTTGTGAATTTTAGACAGACTCTGATTACTATAACTATGAAAGATGGGTAGTTAAAAATGATAAAAAGAAAGGAGATAAATTATCCTTTACTTCCAAAAATATCAATTTTTACAAGGCCTCGCCGAGATGGTATGCTCCTCTAGCTGCCACAACGAGAATAAGAAAGAAGTTCTATGATTATGCCCAAATTCTATGTCTTAATTCACTTTACAGAAACGATCAACAATTTCCACTTCGTCTGGCTCTTTTATCAAAATTTTAATCAAACCATAATGGAGCCAAGTAGCAGTTCCTTTGTTTGTGCATAACTAGTTTAAGCTTTATTTATCCAGAAATTGTATTCAAATTCCCTCTTTATATGGAATGAGTTTAAGCACTTACATATATGTATCGAGATTCAATTTTAAATTAGATTTAATTGAAAATAAATAGAAACCATATATGAGGGTATATATTCAAAATTGGTAATACAGTGACAATTCAAAATAAAAAATTTAGTGTAAAGCGAAATTCTAAACAGTTTTAAAACAAAGGTCACATCTCATCAAAAACAATTGTGACAATTTTTAATAAATAAATATAATAAATCTGTCAAATCAATGAAGAGCAAAATTTATCCATATTGTGAGATGTCAAAAATTTTGGACTCGATGACTCGCTGCAATGTGCTAATCTGATGAGCTAGAGATTGATGGGGATGGGGCAACAAGGAACGTGGGGGGTATTCGATGAGAGTCCCTGCAAGAGAGAGGACATAGCTGTATTCAACTACGTAAATAATTCCGTTTTTTGGCTGTTTGTGTTTAAAAATTTAACAATATGTACATTTAAATGTAATTACAGATTAACTCGTTACACAACGTCACGACGATATCATACGAAAACCATGCAAACTTTTGTTCAAAATAATTTTATAACAAAAGAAACGGCATTCTGCATGTCAAATAAAGCATATCTAATTTGCAAATACATTAATGTTTTCTCACCAAACTCATGGTACTGAATATAGATGGAACGTCAGTCACACCAAGGACTAACGTCTTCTGACTATCTTATGCGTACGACCACACGACTACTCCTAGTGTGATACTTATCCGGGTGCCAGCGCCTTTTTATATGGTTCAAAATGGAAATTCGGATTACGTACAAGAGCTTGCATATAGGATAACGTTCCATATTACCATGCCAGCCATCAAAGCTTTCCTTGAAGCGGCTGTTCTCTTTATTTAAAATAAACAATTCTTTTTATACCGGTGAACATTTCCAAATCTTGGTTATGACATATTTGATTAATATATTAAAAACTACAAAAAAATTCAAATATTTAATTTTAAGTTGTCTATTGTTCCTAAGATGTAAAAATACTTAATTACAGTGAAACTTGCTAGAAACGAGCGCTGGTTATAACGAGAACTTGGATATATCGACGAAATTGAAAAGTCCCGTTTCTAGTACTTATACATATTTTTTTTTCGAATAGTTTGAATGGCGACATCCTGCAATCACTTTTTGACACAATATTGTATAGGAAATGACAAATTTTGCAACAAAATTTTTATAACTTTCAATATGTTTTGAAAGCACGCTTGGCCGCCTTCTATGGAATGACTTATTAAGGAGCAAACTAGCTTCAATTTGTCATTTCCTATACAATGTTGTGTCAAAAAGCGAACGCAGGATGTCGCGATTCAAACTATTCAATAGTATTACATCGCATTTGCGAATAACCTTGGACAGGCCGGTTTGGTTTGCAGTGGAAGTCTCGAGCTACGCTTCTGCTTACGAGGCCCCAAATAGAACCGAAACAGCTGTACAGAGGATGCTCGAGGGATCCACTGCAATCAAAACCGATTTGCAACAAAATTTTTATTCTTTTTTCAGTAACTTTGGTTCCTTAGGTCCTCGTTATGTCCGAGTTTTACTGTAATTAAATTTTTTAATTTAAATTAGTATTTGAATTTGTTTTTTGATGCTTTTAGTACGATTTTAAGCAGGTATGTAATTACCAAGGGTGGTCATGCTACGTTCCCATGTTTCGGATTGAGAATGTTCACTCGGTATAACGGCGGCATTCTCTATGAGCCACTTCGGCGACTCTTTCATAACGCAATATGCAGCTGCTATTCTGCGAATGCAATTTTTTCCAAAGGTCAGTCATGACACGTGATGGCAAAGCAAGTCGCTTGTTCATATAATTTTTAGGTCGTGTAGACGACATTCTTTCGAATGCGATCCTTTTATTGATTTGCAAAAATGCCGGTTTCTTATTGTAAGCGAAATCTGTGGTAGTTCTGATGCACATCACAACAAGAAATGGAAGACACCACTGTATAAATAAGTATCCTAGACAATTTGTACAAATTTGTAGAAATCATTTAAAGAAGCTCCTGATAATTAATTTAAACTCAAAAGAATTCTACATATATGCATTAAATGATTCATCAATGATGATCAACGTAGGATAAGGTGTACCATGAGCATAGAATAATCAAAGTCGAAATTTAATGTACGAATTTGGAACCCCCGCCACCCACGTGTACCACCAAAATGCAAGAAGTAAGAGAAATAATGAAAATGATGAAATAATAATGAAAAAAGTATTCGGTGATGGTTATTACATTTAGTTTAAAGAGCGGAGCAATTGTACAGAATGGAACAAAATGATTCTCATCTGGTTACCTTTGCACTATGTAAAATACGAAGATCAAGATTCAAAATGTAAAATTTATTGCGAAGGGATCATATGAATGCAAAGTTGAGATTGAAATTGAAAAGAAAGCCGACGAGAAAGTAAGTCACAGCAAGGGTTGAAAGTGGCCACCATTCTGCTGCATGCATATAACTACACGACGTTTCATATTATTAAAAATATGCATCAGTTTTTGCAAATTATTAATTCTTTCTGTGTAGATTTCATTTTTAAGGAAGCCCAAACAAGGAGAAGATAACTCGGCCAGGGAAAAACCTTCAAGAAATTACAAATTTTCTCAAATAGTATGAGCTGCTGCTTCATCCAGCTGAAAGTAAGCATTTTCAAGTTCATCGGAATGCATCTGTTCTAAAAACGGGGTCAACAATTTCCTATAACGTTAACCATTGATTGTATCGTGGAAAAATATTGGCCCTATGATTCTATGGTGGGATAAAGCTAACCATATTCATATCTTAACAGGATGTAAAAGAGTCTCAAGGAAATTGTGGGGATTAACAACAGACCATGTTCGGTGATTTTGTTTGATTATTAAACCACTTAAATGGAAGCAAGCTTCACCCGTGATAAAGCTTAGATCGAGAACGTCGTCGTCGTTTAAGTTTTCTTGGAAAAAGTTTCAAAACTGCATTTGACTGTTGTAATCTCTCCGCAAGATGACTTGGTCTACAGAGACATTTTGTATGGATGCAAGTGTAAACGATGCTTCAGAATTCTTCTAAAGGTGATATGGGGCATATTCGTCTGAATAGAAATACGACGTGTTGAGGAGTACGGATTTTCTGCAACGAGCTCTTCCACTTATTCGACGTCATCTTGGGTCAATTTGTGGCCTTCCAGTGGATTTCCCCTTCATCACCCTTCCTGTTCTGGAGAATTTTTCTACAATTTGGTGAACGTGTTGGTGCAAGGCAATTTTGTTCGAAAACTTGAGTTGAAATTGTGGTTTGCATTCGAGAATGAAATATTGCCATTCCCCATTTACTACACGTCTAGATCGGAAGCTTGGACAATGGAAGTGTTTTCTTGCAAGGTATACATTTGATCGCTTGTAAATTCAATTCAATAAATTGTAATCATTGTCAATTTAATTGATTTATGATATTTAATGACAGAACTAATTCAAAAAAGTATAGCGGCGCAGGAAAATTTGCGTGTGAAAAAACTCTAAATGTAACTAGATGTTCCAGTTTGTATTTTTCAAGGTTATCGATTACCATTTCCGTTACCTACCTATTAGTTGCTTTTTATTTGCATGCAAACGACTAATTTTCACGACGCCGCTAACCAACTCAGTACATTGTGCTTTGCAAGTATTCCGCTAATTGACAGCCTTGAAAATAAAATTCTTCCGCTCATTAGTGATAACAAAAAAAGTAGTAATTGTATTTTCTAAAAAGTGTGGTTTAGAATAGGAGCAGCTGCTTATATGCTTCGCCAATACAGCTTTTACATTTTGTTATTTTTCCAAATAATTAATTATTGGCACCAGCTGTTGGGCAGTGAGTCCACTTGTTAAACATTCACCTTGTTGAAAATTAAATTGATGTTAGTAACCTTGCCTATAATTCGCTTCTTCCTACTTCGCTTCTCACGGTGCCGGCGACACATTTATGAAAGGTTTATTGTAATAATACGTATTAACCGCCGATAATAATCTATCTTAATTAACAAGGTTATATTTTGTTATGAATGCGATCTTTTAATTTAGATTAACTGCACTTATAAGTATTCTGTCGCAATCAGATGTAGTATTTAAGAATCGCAGTTTGCACAATCGGGTGTTTGCACAAGCACCAGTGTAATCAATAAATTCGTTTTATTGCCTTAGATGGACGTTAAGCAAGAATCCTGGATTCGTTAGTTGACAGATTTATTACTTAGTTTAGTTAATTAGTAATGTAATTTGTTAAAGAAGTGGAGAAATTTTAGAATTGCTTTCGTAATTAAAGGCGATTAAGTATTTTAATTTATGGTTATTATCGATCACCTTTTGGTTTCATTGAAGGAAACTGGTCGCACTTATTTAAATTAATAAGAGGACATTTTGTGATTGGGCGTAAAGGATTATAAAAAACATTCCGTTAATTATCAAAATCTCAATTATTTTAAAAATTCACAGCGTACTGCTGTATTTCAGTCATCCATTAACGAAGTATTATTCGTTAAATTACTTTTTGGAAATCGAACGTGTAGTATGTGTAACACACTAGACCTTCTGCAGCTTGTTTGGTTGCCTCTTCAAACGTAGTCTTTATAAAACTAGTTCTCATAACATTGGGATATTTTATACGATTGAGTAGAGACCTTAGTTCTACTAATAAAAGCTTTAAAAGAAATTAGAAGTTCTCACTTATTGAAGAAGCAAACGCCTTCTTTATGGACGTACATACGTTGCATACTACAGCGTGCACACGTATTTACTTATTTTTCTTTTTGTCTTAATATCGTTCTATTAATTTTATTCAAAGTTGTAAATGATTAACAATTTTTTGCAATTAAGAACTAAAACTTCTGTAGCATTTTCTTTGCCTTTACTTTTCTTCTTATTTGGTGTGCAACAACATAACAACATAACGGAAAGTTTATAAAATAATTATTGAACGCGACAAAGCTCTCCAACAAGAAAAATACTTAGTTACAATCCAAACAACCTTGCATCTCAGCACTACCAATCCATAATTAGCTATAAGCGTTATAGTTAACGCTGTAACACAGAAAACGCCGGTGATATTTATATATGGCTTTGTCATTTTTTTAATCAGATAAAATTATACATAATTGTTGCATTACAGTTGTTAAAACCTGTTAATGCAAGACTGAACGCATATAAATTACTTACGTGACTCACACATGAAACAAAAATGCCTGCTCTAGACAATTACTCTGATTAAATAGGGAAACTTGTGTTGCACTGAGTAATTTATTATTCCAGTAACTGTTACTCTATCCTTTTAAGATCAATAATCCTTTTTCGTATTAAGCGTAAATCTGTTAAATTAAACAAATTGATTAATTAAAAGGAAGTAGCTGAATGAGAGCGTTATAATAAAATTACTTGCGCGTTATATAAATAAAAACAATAAATGGTGTATGAACGAGTTTTAAGTTCTACTGTAGATTTGATTTATAACTTTGTTTAATAACTTCGTTTTATAGTGTTTTTTAAATTATATCATTGGAAGAGTGTCAATCGTTAAAATTTATAACTGAGTCCAAATTATCAATATTTGCCAAAAACCACGAAATTGTTATAGTTGAAAGCAACAATATTATGAAAATTGTACCTTGTAAATGACTTTATTATCCATACGTCATAACTTCAACGTAAGTTACTAAATACCCGGAACTATACGTAAATATAGTCCAGTCTTCGATAGGTATACCTCATGGTTCTCATTTAGGCCCTGCGTTTTTATTTAGTTCGCATACTGGTGCAGAAAACAACCAATTATTACAACATGTATGGTGTATTATCCAATGAGGCTGTAAAACCGTCAAAATTGCAGACACCTTAACACCAATAGTTACAATTATAATAATGAAGGTATTGTAAAAGCTTCCTTTCAAGTTTCAGTTAAAAGCGAAACCTGGAAAATCGCTTTCAGTGGCTATTATCAAAATTCATAGTTCTGTATGAATCAGTGAGAAAGCAGCCGAGGATAACTTCGATGATACATTTTGGTATATTAACCGTAAGTAAAAGGTTAAGGACCGTTGGTTTAAACGATATATTAGACAAGCAAAGAATGGGTGTCGCCTTGCCCACTAGAATCCATTCATTTACATTTTATTAAATGATCACTGAAACCAATTTCTACACGCATAAAAATTTTTGGGATAAATTTTATCCTCGTAATCGGTATTACAGTGTGTATAAAGTTTTACCTGAAAAGTTAAATTTAGTGTTATTCTTATCTTTCACTGATTAAAATGCGTTAAAAAAGGTGAAATAATTTTAGTCCTGTTTAACATCGTATAGTAAACATAAGATCCATAATTCATTAATACAACAAAGTTACAACTAAATAGTAAAATATTCTATTTGCACACGGTGAAAGTCATTGCCACATTTAATCCAAAAAAGTAAAAATGTTATCCTAAAGGTGTTAGTTCTCACTTATTTACTTTTCTTGATGTGTGAGGGAAGGAATTGATAGACGCTCTCATTACAAGTTGTGTCTAGTGCATGCTTACCAACTGGGCTGAATACTTGCTTTAGAATGGAACCGTTATTTTATTTGAGCGTTAAATTCAGGGTTATTTTTGAATAAACCGCCAAAAGAGAGCCTTTGAAAGGAATTAAATCGTAGGTTATGAGAAAAATTCTCTGAGAAAATTTATAATTAATTGAAAACGACGTCTCCGTAAAAAGCACGTTACGCCAATGTGTATGGAGTTCGTAACAATCGTAAGTTTTATGATATCGTGTACGTTCTATTATGTTTATTACCCAGAGCAATAAAACTATAAAAGTTAACCGTGAAACTTATTTAACAGAGGGAACGCTGCTGTAATGATCTGCCTCAAACGTTTAAATTCATCCGAGCATTTATTCATTTATTAGCACGAAGACGATAATCTGCGATCGTCACTCCGCTGAGACATTTAAATCAGATCCGACTAAAATCAGTTTCAACAAAAGACAGTACACCCGTCACAATGTAAAGCACGAAACACCCTGCATTACGTTCATAATGCTGGGTGTTTTATGCTTCAAAATATGGTTGTCGTACTATGAAATAAATAAAAAATAATTGTGGTAAATAATTTTAAAATTCCGGTTTTATCTATCAAAGCAGATGCTCAAACTGAAGACCATTGTTATCAATGCAAGCTAGAACTCGTTTTCTCAAGTTCGAAAACATCAGGTGCATTTTGAATCACTTCAGCAGCTTATTCGATGCGTTCATGCAACTCCTGTACTGTATTCACTGGGGTAGAAAAGACAAGCTGTTTCATCCAACCCCATAATCGCGTCATACAGCTAAAGACACATCACCTAATAGTAGCTCAAGATCATTATTTCAAAATTCTAAATACTATATGGCATTCAAATTCTGCGGTAAAATGTAAGGACCAGTCAAACAATTTGCAACAAAACCAGTCCAAACATTTGTCGAAAATTGCTGCTGATGATGGAATTCCGCTGTAGCGTGTGGATTTTCGTCATTCCATATGTGTTATGAGAGTTTCGAGCACCGTCACGAGTAAAATGAGCTTCATCGGTGAACAATACCACGTTTAAAAATTCGTTGTTTTGGTGAACTTTATTTAATATCCACTGACAAAACCTAACACGATGATTTGCATCTCCCAGCTGTAATGTTTGTATCTTTCTTTTTGTACACGGTATGGATGCAGTCCCTGTTGACAGAGAATCCTCCAAGCCGTCGATTGGGAAACTCCAGTCCTGTAACAAACATGAAACATTGAAAGATTGTTGGGAACCAGTGGGGGGCAAGTAGGCGGAATTAAATCTTTAGTCATTATCCAGGAATTCTTGAATGTTATAAAATGCTTTCCGTAAAAAGTAATTTTTTATGGTATTTTTAAGTAGCAACATAACTAAACTTTGAATATTGGTGGGTAAAACGTTAAAAAATTTAATACCAAAATAATTAACACCATCTCTCGACCTTTGCGTTCTACTATGATTTATTAACAAATCATTCTTGTTTCGGGTATTGTATCTATGAAAGTCGTCGTTTCTTTTATTTTTATATGTAGCACACAGTGTGTACCAAAAAGTTTTATACAAATGGAAAAAAAGTTTATCTCACATTTCACAAAAAAAATTCTTGATAAAAAGCTCTGCAGTACTTGGAGATCAATAATCAGGTACAAAATTTTTAAAAAATTGGCTGGAATACAGGGAAAATAAAAAATAATTATTTGGACGGAGAGTTTTACTGGCATTTCTAATTATTGCAAACACACATTGATGTTACATTTGACATTTGTTGACAGTTATTAGATATTCCAAACAGAAAATAAGGCGCTTATTAGGAACGGGATCTTACGAAGTTTCGTACTGCGCATTAATCTAACAATTGCTGAAGTGTTTATTGTCTTTTAATTTTTATCTGGGAATATCAATAATCTACATAATTTTTGCTATTTAATCACAATTTCTATGAACATTTTGTTCTCCACTACAGTTTGAATGTATTTTGCTCTCCGTCCAAATCATTATTTTTTATTTTCTCTGTATTCCAGCCTATTTTTTTTAAATTTTGTACCTGATTATGGATCTCCAAGTCATGCATTTTTTTTGTGAAATATAAGATAAACTTTTTCTCCATTTGTATAAAACTTTTTTGTACTCACTGTATATAACGAAGGAAACGTTAGAAGCTTGTATTCTATGAACTTTTCCTTTCAACAATTTGCAGGTCCCACCCGAGAAATCACCCTGACACATCGTCTTTGTGTACGAAAAACTTGCGAAGCACGAGAGGACCCACCCCAACACAAGACGGTGTATGACATATGAGAGTAAAGATTCGCGTAATACGCCTTAACTAAGGTTTCAAATGGCACAATGTTAATTATGTTTCATAGCAAAAAAATACCGGTATTCAGTTTTTTTTAAGTTGCGAAATGTGCTCTTCCCATGTTAGCTTGGAATCTAAATAGGTGCCTAGGTATTCAACAGGTAGAGGCTGAGTGTCCAATGGACGAAGCATGAAAATCAGTTTTTGAGTTTTACCGGTGTTAGCGCAAATTGGAACGAAATCAATCCGTAACGGTGACATGCGTGTCCTTTGCGTGCGCCTCCAGGTTAACGAGGGTTTTATTCTTACATAGTGTGCAAGTATCGTCTGCAAATAAAACAAGCTTGAAACTATTTGTTATTAATAAAAGTTAAAAATCAAATTGGACCAAGGACAGATCCTTAAGGTACTCCGAATTTAATAGGCAAGCTTGTAGAAGATATGTTATTACACTTAATAAATTGTAAACGTCCCATCAAGTAGGATTTAATTAGATTTATACTCTCTTTACTAAAATTTAAAAACTGTAATTTGTGCAGTAACAAATCGTGAACGCTTTAGTTCGCATAATGAAGCTTGCGCCTAGTATTTTCCTTCAAAACAATCTTGAAAGCAGTCAACCAAACTGCAAACAGCTGCAGAAGTAGATTTGTTTTTCCTAAACCCAAACTGCGATTTATCAAGTAAATTTTGGTGCTCCAAGTAAGCCGTAATTTGTGAATTGCATTTGCACCCAAAAAGTAGGTCAAGAATACTGATACAATAATATAATGACACTATAGACTATACAAGTTTTATTTATCAGGGAATATTGGCAAGATGCAATATTAAAAAGAAGTTCATTGCTCCCCTTGGAGTAGTTAAAATACAAGTGAGTGCCCCAACAGTCGAAATTCTTTCGTTTTTTGGATAATACCAACTCCTTTTACGTTAGAAGTGCTTGACACTTTCTGGATAATGCTAATTCCTTTAGGGATACAAACTACTACCTCTCTCTTTTCCTGGATAATATTAACTCCTTAAAAGATAAAATTAACTATCGCAAGGCCTAAAACGCCACTTTTAAAGGAAACATTAACCGTTTTCAAAGTTAAACGTCCTAACTCCGCTTATTTTAATACCAGAAACGTATGGGCGCGAGGGAACACCGAAAAGGAGTTGAAAAGTGATGAAATTAACTCCAGATTTTTATGTGTGTAACAGGAGACCCATAAACATTTAAGAATACAATTGCAACAGTGACCAAACGAGGACAAATCAAAAAATTGTGTAAGTATATTTTGTTGGCTTGCTATCACGAATTCCTTTAGACACCCAATATAACACCGTGACAAAGCGTTTTAAAAATAATCAATATTTAAACTTTCACTTTAATTTCAGTGACGTATAATCCCTATAAAGTTTCTAATGTATGTAGTCAGTGTTTGTTGTGGTTCGTGTTATTACAGTTAAAATGCCCACAATTTCTAAGAAACCGTTGACCCGATTTCACAAGAGAATCTTCATTTTGCGCGGCTGAATCGTGCAGGTTACAGGTAGAAACGCGAAAGTACATGACGCAACATTAAAAACAAAGAGTTCAACGCGATGAGCATAAAACAACGCCGCGTGTGTATTGTGGTGGAATTCGCTTCTTTCATTCCCCGTCCGCCGATCACGCACACAAGACCGGTAATAGCGAACAGGTCGATACTTGTTCACATCCTGTACAAACCTGGCCGTGAATATCACGGGCCGATCGCCCACGTCTCAAAGGTTTGCGGCCGGTTTTGTGCTTTTGCGACCGGTGAGTTGAATGCTGGGTTAAGCGACGGGAAGTCGTTCGAAGTTTCGCCTCTGACAGGTCGAATTATGGTTCGGGGGACGTAAGAACATAAAAAGCGCCGCTCTCGGTCTCGAGGATCTAATGAAAGAGTTATTAGCTTTGTTTAAACAATTTATTTTTTATATTCATTAAATGCTTCGGTTTTATATATGGACGTTATCTAATTTATCTGTATGCGCGGTAACTGGGAGTCATCTGCATCGCATTAGCGTTTTTATTTTCCCATGCAGACGGGTCTTTCGTTCTGTGTGATCGCTTATCTGGACAAATAAAATGTATGTTTAATGCATATTAAAATATATCAGGCTGGTGATGCTACATAAGATATTCTGGATTATAAAGTCATGTGCGGTACATAGCAATAGAGCGATTATATAGTGCACCAAATAAACAAATAACTTTATTAATAACGAATTTCATTTATATATGAGCTGTTACACAACGTAAAGGAATTATAAAAAAAAAATACCTGAGAAAACGTTGGAATAAACCCATTGGCAACACACGAGCTGGTAGCCGTTTCTTTAGGTCAATCTTGTCAAGCACTTAAAGCAAATAACATTGCCGACGGCAAGGTTGTTGACAAGCACCAACTGGAAGTAACCGGAGGATTTAAAATTCAACAAGAAGCAGATATTACGTCGGTCAAAGATTCGTTTACATTTCGCCTTGAAATCTCCGCAAACTCTAACGTATCTGATCACTCAGACCACAATCCTCAATTCAAAATCTAAATCTCAACGGTCCACCGACGAGGAAGTTCTTATTCGAAAGGAACGTAATTTATGCGGTTGTTTAAAGTAGAAGATTAAAAACTCAATTTGATTACGATTGTGAGATTCCTTGCGGAAACAATGCAATGCTTTTTATTATTAATAATCATAAATAATGAAATTCTAATCTTTATTGTGTGTTATGAGATCAAGGCCGGTGTACATAATTGATTTTGCCGTTATTTAAGACGTCGACAATACGTGTTAATACGTTAGAACGTATGTCCTTCAACTTATACCGCCGTCTCTTTTGATATTGAATAACTAATTGCAAACAAATGGAAGGAAACCATTATGGCATACAATGGTTTGTGATGACATAATTATTAATTAAATAATACCCCGTGAAATCAAAAACTGCGAAGCAATACGCGAAAGAGTTTTATTTTTAATTAATTAGTTTCTTAATGCGTTAAAATTTATGTGTAAACAAAACAATGGTAATTAATTAGTTCTAAGAGAAGACATTTGGAGTTTGTTGTTGTTTTAATTTGCATAATTAATTTCAAGATTATTAAGTACCTGGACACACCCAAATTAAGCTAATATCGTAATAATATCGAAATAACATTGGTGTAATTAGTATGTATAATAAATGAGCTAAGTATTTAAAGTACGATTAATAGTTAATAATTTTTTGCATAGTGTATAAAGTAAAATTATTATTAATTTTCGTTTAACATCTTAAAAAATTAAAGGCCTTGACTGAACACACAAAATTTGTGATGTAATTAGTTTACTCTGGTGCAATTAAAACTGAATATCTGTAGGTTATTTAATGAGCGATAATAATCTTTGAATTATCTTGCTTTTATCTCTAGATATAACGTTTTCGGGAAATCTATATTTTCGCGCCTCCAAATTTTCGAATTTTAATATTTTCAAACTGCTGCGCCTTTGTTAACTTTAACTGAATTAATTATTCGCGGAAATATTTCGCTGAGCGTTTTCCAAAATGATTAATGCATTCGTATTTTGAAACAGTTCAAACACGTGCCAAAATTTTATTACTTCACCTAAGTGATAAGAGGAATCGTTTATCATAGTTTATTATTACACTCAGATAGACTCGCATCTGAAAATCAGTTCGTTTGGTAAATTGAGTACAGTGTCGAATTTAACGAGAGAAAAAAAATGAAAAAGTTACTGCGTAAAATGACTCCACAAGTAAGTTTACTTTGTTCACGTCTTTAAATAATGATAATTTTGATTAAATAAATAGGTTAAGAATGATTTACCTATATTATTAAGTAAAAGAAAATCGATCTGAGAAAATTATCCGTTTTTTACATTTTTAGGAAAATAATAAAATGAAAAGTAATTAATTATCTATTATTTTCTGAATTTTGTAAATATTATTACGTCTGTGGGCGTGTTCTGGTATATATTTTGATTCCACACAACTTGGAACTTTAATTAACAAATATAAATAAACGGATGAACAATATAAAAACAATAAATAACAATATGTGCTACGTTCTGCTCATCTGGCCAGTTACCAAGTGGGCTACTGGAGGGCGAAGTCTCTGGTAACGTAGCAATGGATGTTGAACATGGAATTGGCAGGAACTATCTCAGGCTATCTTGTCTCTGCTTGAGTTCTACTTCTTCTCTTGTTCTCTTGTAATGGATGTTGAACATTGAATTGACAGGAACTATCTCGGGCTATTTTGCCTCTGCTTAAGTTCTACTTCTTCTTTTGTTCAATGGTTGGCTTTGATGTCATCGATGGATGTGTAGAAGATAAGTGCTTTTTTGGATAAGAGATGTGTGTGATGGATGTTTTCGACAATAGACTGCACGGAAACGTTGTATGTGCTTCTGACAATAAACTCCACGCAAAGGGCTTCCGACAATGGGCAATACGGAGGGGCTTTTTTTACGAGGAGGGGAAACCCAAAAATCTTGCCTGGGTAGTGCCGGACTCCTACCGGCTAAAACCCCTCCTCCTTCACTCTGATTTCTGTTTCTGGAATCACCCTATGGCATATCTTCAGAAATAGAAGTGGAATAAGTTGTTACATTACTGCCCTCTCAGTTTATCTCTCACGTCCGTATTTCCTTCTTAGTTGTTTTTTCTTTATCTGAATTCCCTCTTTATCCTTCAGGATTTTGGTAACTAGCGTTTTAATTGCTCTCTTTATTCAGCATAGTTTCCACTACATTATCGGGGCTTATAATTCTGCCTACTGTTCTGTTTGCTTCTTGTCTCTCCATGTTCCACTTTTCGCACTTAAAAATGCAATGTTCGGGCTCATCTATATCTCCACAAAATCTACATGCTGGTATTTCTCTTCGTTTATACTTAAACAAATACTTTTGAAAGTCTCCGTGTCCTATGAACATCTGGGTGAGATAGTAGTTTATTTCTCCCTGCTTCCTGCTTTTCCTTGCTAGGACGTTTTTTATCAACCTTTTTGTCCACGTTGCATTTCCATCATTTATAGCCCACTTGCTCTGCCAGTTACTCCACAATTCTTTTCTTCTCTTCTCCCTTTTTTATCTGTGATCTTTTTTTGTAGATATATTTTCTTTCCTCTATTAATATTTCGATCGGTAATAGTCCCGCTACCGCTACTGCTGCACCGTATGATGAGGTCCGATAGGCCGAGATTATTCTTATTGCAATTGCTCTTTGTACCCTTCTCATAGCTGTTCAATATTTTCCCACCTTCATTGATGTATTCCAGACCGGTGCTGCGTACAATAGAATGAATTCTATTACTGCTTCTCGCTTTTTCTTTCGGGCCTTTTATATTTGGTAGTACTTTTCCCAGTGCCGACACAGTTTTCTCCGCCTTGGCTGTAACCTTTTCCACATGTCTTCCATAACTAAGTCCTCTATCTATCTCTACTCCGACATATTTAACCGATTTTTGTGGTTTTATAATATGTCCGTTCAACTCAAAACTTACATCTTCGGTCCACTTGCTTCCCCCAAACATCAGTGCATGTGTTTTGTCTGCCGTCAGTTGTAGTTCGTTTATTTGGATACAGGTATCTATTTCTTTTAGTGCCACATTCACCTTCCATATTAGTTCCTTTTTCTTTGCTGCCGTCGCTATAATGGCCAAATCATCTGCGTAGCATACAACTTCCACATTCTCGGGATAATGTACTCTCATGATACCATCATACAGCACATTCCATAATATTGTCCCGAGCACCGAGACTCCCCCATGGATTTCTTTTTCCCAGCCTTTTTCCAGTATGATGTTTCTATCCTTCGGGTAATTGTGTACAATGTGTATTAAAGTTGGTGAGACTCCTTTCCTGTTTAATCTCTCTATTATGACGTCCCAGTTCGCAGAGTTAAACGCATTTTTAACATCTAACAGAATTTGCACACTCCTTCCTGCCCCCCCCCCCCCCGAGAAAATTGCATACTTTGTTCAAAGCATCTGCCCTGTCTAAAGCCGAACTGATATCTGTGTAGACCTCCGTTTTCTTCTAGCTCTTCTATTAATCGGTTTTTGATTATTCTTTCATATAACTTTCCTAGTACATCCAACAAAGACGGAGGAGCTGCGTGTGTCTTTCCGACAATAAGCTGCACTGACATCTCTGACAATAAGCTGTACGGAAGGGTTGTGTATATGTTTCACAGAAGGCTTTGAATGCGCTTCCGACAATAAGTTGCAGTTTCCTATTTTCTATATTCAAACCATTCGTTTTTTCTATATTTTCTACTTTCTTAAGTTCTGGTCTTACTTCGATTATGTTTTTGAATATCCCAACCAGTTTTCTCACTTCTTTCCTCTTTGGTTTGTTATTTGTTTTGAGGTCTTATGACGTCGTGTTTTTTTCGCCATCTTCATTTCTTTTTTATTTCTTCCTTTTTTTTCTCTCTTAAAAAAAGACTTTCAACCAGTTTTCCTTTTGCTTAATTTTCTTTGTTTCTTATATCATATTTTCTTTGTTAGATTTTACTCCAGTTTTCTTTGTTATTTTTCTTCCTGTTGTATTATTGTTTCACATGTCTTTCTTGTTTATATATATGTACACACATAACCTGTGTGTATGCTTTCAACACTAAGTTGCACAGAAGGCTTTGAATGCGCTTCCGACAATAAGATACACGGAAGGGTTGTGTGGGTTACTTCTGACAATTGGCTCCACGGGGAGGCTTTGGTGAGTGTTCCCGACAATACTCTGCACCAAGACGCATTGAAGCTAAAACGATCAGCGCTCTCGATTTTATAGGCTCTTTTGTGGCGAGGGTGACTTCATTGGTTAAAATGCGTAATCGAATCACCGATGATCAGAGCTGTATCTCATTCATCGGGGGCAGTCTTTTTGTGTTTACTTCGGGGGTTGTCTTAGCGACCCAAATTCGTCAAGGAGCGTCTTGTGACGATCCTTATCGTTACTTTGTTGTCACGTCACGCTTCGCTCGTATTTGTCTCTCTAACATTGTCTGACGTTGTCAATATCTGACCATTGTCATTTTGACGTTTTGTGGTCATCTGTCATTATGACGTGTTTGGTCGGTCGGTAGGCAATGTGCGAGCCCTCACATGTCTGATGATTTAATTTTAACCAGCCTTTAACTACCTTCTCGATTTTTGAGGTGAGTTTCAAGCCGAATATAGATGGTTCCAGATATTTACTGGAAAATTCTAGATGGAAACGATCTCTTTTATAAAGCCTGAACCAGACGCGCCATTTGAATCAGTTATTATCTCAAAAGCAATAGCGTGAATATAGGGATTACTAGAACGTCTAAAAAGTTATAGAAGTGTTGTCTGTCAGAACGTTGCAGAACGTTATTCTTGCGTTTTTGTTGCGTGGACGTTGATGTATTTTCTTTTAAACTAAGTGACAATATTTCTGCGAACTCCGAATTCGTAACAATATATATAGATTAAATATTTGATTCTTTAGACACTATAAAATGAACGAAGATGTTCATAAAAACAAGTTCATGTTATCTTCAAGGTTGTTTTTAGTTCCCAGATTGAAAGGAATTCTTATTTCGCTGGAAATATGCTTTTCCTTTTGTTCCTACGCGCGCCTTCTATGATTCTATTCTATGATGATCTATGATTCGTTTCTGGTCTTGCTTTGATTACGTTTTTAAATATTCCAACCAATTTTGTCATTTCTTTTCTATTTTGTTTGTTATTTGTCTTAAGGTATTTCTTATGACATCATTTCTTTTTCTTTCTTAAAAAAAGGATTTCAACCAGTTTTCCTTTGGTGTTGCCTTTTGCTTAGTTTTGTGTGTTTCTTATTTCATATTTTCTTTTTTAGAGTTTGCTCTACTTTGCCTTGTTATTTTTCTTCCTGTGGTATTGTTTCACGTTTCTTTCTTGTTTCAATTTTTCTGCAAAAAACAGCTCTCCACGCTTCCATTTTTTTTTCGTTTTAATTTTCAGTTTTCTTGATTTTTTTATTCCATGTTTCTTCTTTCATTCATAACCTTTATTTTGCTCCTGCGTTTCTTGTTTTCAATCTGTAGACTTTCTTAATTTAAAAATTCACCAACGTTTCACTATTTTTACTCTTGTTTTAGAGTAATTCGGTTTTTTCTTTGTATGTGTTTCATTTTTCTTCTTTGTCTCTTGTCGGACATATTTTTTCATGTCTTTTTCCCATTTAATTATTTGTATTTTAGACCTCAGTCTCTTTTTTTTGTATTGAAATTGATTATTCAATTTCTAGAAAAGTGCAAATTAAATATTATAATTAACTATTATTAAACGATTGTTACAGTTTATGAATATTGTTTCCATTGAGTTTCCCTAGTTTTCTTTTTCAATTGCTTATCTTTTAGTTTATTTATGTTCATTACCAACTATTTGTTTCCTCTTTTATACACCATCCTTTTAAACCGTAGACGTGTTCTGGCATATACAAATCTTTATTTAACACGATTTGAAACTTTAATAAAACGAAATATAAAATAATGGATGAACAATATAAAATCAATACATAACAATGTGTGCGACGCTCTGCTCTCCTGGCTGGTTATCGTCTGGGCTTCTGGAGGGCGAAGTCTCTGGTAGCGTAATAACTGATGTTGAGCACGGGGTTGATGAAGCAACTATCCACTATTCCACTTCTTCTCTTGTTCAACGTCTGGCTTTGATGACGCCGTTGGTTGTGTGGAGCATGAGAGTTGCTTGCCCCCGATAGGAGGTGTGCATGGCTCCTAAAAATTAATGCACAGGAGGCTTTGTACGTGCTTCCGACAATGATTTGCGCGAAAGAGTTATGTTGTGGCTCCTGACATGTAATGCACGGGAGACTTTGGTGAGTGTTCCCAACAGTTGAGTGCACAGGATGAACTGAAGCTAAAGCGGTCCGTGCTCTCGCTTTTATAGGGTTTATAGGGTAGAGGGGAGGGTGAAGTAATTCTGTATCATTGGTTTAAGAATGTGCCATTCTGCGAAAATAAGGAAGACGGTACTCTAATATCAAAATATAAATTAAAATTCAAAATATGATTATTGCGAAGGGATGATATGAATGCAAAGTTGAGACTGAAATCGGAAAGACTGCCAACGAAAGTAAGTCACAGCTAGTGTTGAAGATGGCCACCATGTTGCTGCATACTAAGAAATCCCAAATTTTCTTGAGTATGAGCTGCTTTTTCTTGCTGAAACTAGCCATTTTCAATTTCATCAATGCTCTAAAAATGGGGTCAACAATTGTTCCTTATACCGTTTTCCAATGATTGTATCGTGTCCTATGTTTTGGATCTCGTTCTGCCAAGAGCTAAAATTCTACGAGACCAGATCTTTAGTATTCAACTTGAAATTAGGTGTCACTCAAGGTTCAACCATTGGACCGCTACTATTCCTATTGTTTATAAATATCCTTTAGGTGACGAAACACTGGGAATTATATTGAAAGTTCACAAAACTGTGAGTCTCTCCCTATCATAAAGCGCAGCTTTTCTTGAAGCTATGCTAACGAGATGCAAGAATTTTGTTGAGCAAGAGGAGATAGTTGCAAAAAAATTTAAGAATGTTATCGAATCACCGATGATCAGAGCCGTATCGCATTCGTCAGGGGGCAGCCTGTACGTGTTTACTACGGAGCTTATCTCAGCGACCAAATTTGATAATGCGATCTTATTTGCGGGCCAATCATGACTGATTGCTGTTTTAGTTTAATTCATCAAGGGACGGCCTACTTTTTTTTTATTTTGGGACGAACGTCATCGTTGCTTTATCACGCAAATGTGTACCTGAGCTTCGCCCGAATTAGTTTGACTGACGTTGTCACTATGACGCTTTTCCAGGTCCGTCATTTTGGCGTTCCTGAATTTGATGTTTCTGACAACTGCGCTTTTTTTTATTATAAAATATCACGACAATAGAACAAGGCCAACAATAATTGTAATATACAAGCACAAATTCAAAGTATTGCTAAAATTGTCTGAAATTTATGAGGTCTTTGTCAAAATTCTCTGTAATTATTTATTTGCTAAAAGAACAGTTGACTCCTAAAAGACCTGAAAATTCAAAGGAAGAAGGACGCGATCCTCTTTTTTTTTAATGACTGTATACATATCATGAATTTGTTTCTTAGTTAATGATTTGTTTTGCTTTCCATTTGGTGTTGATTTTATATAAATCTTACCACTAAAGCACGGATTTAGGTGCATTTTTAATTCATGAGTCACAACGAGTAATGCCGACTAAAAGAAATGACTCGTGACCTAAAAATTCCCCTAAAGCACGCAACAGCCTCTGACGATATTGATTTTACAGTCTAAAAGAGGCCGTACATTTCAATGCCTACTAGATCCTATGAATCATTTATAAGAACTCTGTCTAAATAGGTAATAGAATGTAATAAGTAAAGCACGGATTAAGGCGCATCTTAAAGTTGTGTGTCTTCACTTCACAGCGCGCATTCTTAACCATAAAAGATGAGATCTAGTAGGCGTTGAAATGTTCCGCCTCGTCCAGAATGTAAAATTGTTTGTCACTTTACCAGAGGCTGTCTCGTTGCTGTTTATTTTCCTGCCAAGTTTGAAAGTTTATCCTAGTTGTTTTGAAAACTATTTTTCGTATATAGCCAAAACAATTGCAGTACCTAGTTTTAGGTTGTGATAATGGCTAATACCAATATTAATAAGTGACAAGTGTGGCTTTCTTATATTTTTCAGAAGCCACTGGACTTGGATGAATAAAATTTATAACAACTCTGTGCTTACTTACATAGAGTCTTGTAGTTTTTCGTTGCTATTAATTGTTATTATCTTTTGTAGGTAAAATTCAACTTTTTTCTGACATCTATATACTTTAACACGAATTAACCTTAACACGGATGTTCCACATTATAACGTTACACTTTTATAATACGCATACATGTTCGCATTAAATAGTTAACGTCGTTATCCAATCCGTTTGGATTGGCCTTGATGTTAGGTAATAACAGTGTTTAATGTGATTATTTATAGACAGTAACGAAGACAATTAAAATTAAAAACGACTTTTCGGGCTGGCACTTATAATTTGCTAACATTTCGACGCAACCATAAATAAACACGAAATTATTTATTGTTGGTTAAATATTAGCGAAGTACTGTCCGTTATAATTATGTGTAATCCGAAGACACAGTTACTGGACCTCATTGTCCTTAATTATTTCATTCTCTGACGAAGGCAGTCCTTTTTGCAATATAATCAATAAATATTCTTGGCTTTGCGCGGGTTGACCGCAAGAGAAAACCGCATGCATACCGGCTGAATGTAAGCAGTTCTTTATTGTCGTCTCGCCTTAAAGACCCAAGTCATGCTTGTGCAATTTTTCCTTAGAGAATGCGAGTGCAAAGCGCGGTGAATATTTTTCTCACGCATTCTGCAGAAAATAATGCACCTACGGAAGTTTGCAAGAATGCGCTCCGCGAAACGTACGATTTTTACAAGGATTTGAAACAGACGTTAATAAAACGAACTCGTAACGATTTACGACGGTGGGCCACGCAGGGAGAAGCGAAAGGTATTTTTTCGTTTTGTGTTTTGACGGTTGAGCCTAACAGTCTTAAGCGATGACTCACAAATTGGTTGCCTTGGGAAAGGTCCATTACTTTTCAACGACCGTTCGCGCCAGAAATTATAGACGGATTCATAAATTTATAGTTTATTCTTTTTTTTTTTCATGAATCGTTTAACGACTCGTGTAACGTCTATCCATAGTTATCTTAGCACCTTACTTTAAATTTTACTTAACACATCGGGACAGTCGCGCTCTTGCACATTTGCGCCCTGTACCGAAATCGTGAAATCAGGATCACTTTCCTTTGACCTTGATGGAAGCCCAGGTTTTGCGGCAAACTCACAAGGCTGGTCTTTATCTTTTCCATTTAATATTTCCACGTATAAAGCTCGCCCATGGTTATATTCTTGGATCGCAATACAAAAAAATAATTTTATTTTTCCATTCCACTAAATAAAATTGTCTTTGTAATGCATATAATTAAGTAGGAGTATTCTATAAAGTTTTTGTAATCTTGATTCATTCAAGCCTAGAACTATTTCTCTGGTCTATTAATCACATAATTATACTAACGTTAGCTGGTCAGTAAAATAAGTCAGTTTTATTCAATGTTGTAATTAGTTTATATATGTATACGTAGGTACTTCCGTTCAGCAACTGATTGTGAGTCTCATTAACCAAAATCCAAATGAAGTTCGGCCTTATTGCATAAACCGCCACTGTTTATTATTAAGTACCGCATTTCTAAGTCGATTTCTTATTTAATAACACGCAGCGTTGCTGTAAATTTAGAGTACCGCAATAATGTGACGCTAGAGAAGTAGACATGTTTCCGGGTAGTCAATTGATAAGCATGTAATTAATTAAGACTCCGGCGTCTAATTGCTGCAGCGAGTTAATAAGACTCGAATAACTCTGCTGACAAATATAAATGTCCGCGCAAGAATTAATAGAAGTTGAAACATAAAAATTGTTGGCGTTTTTTTGGTGTTGCTAGGAGGTCAAAATTAATTGGCCCGAATCCGTTTAGGTATCGCGATGAATCGAATCTGCATTTTATCTAGCGATCGCATGCCTCTCTTCTGTGCAATGTTATTGTTCTCGAAATTCTGGAATCAAGGCTGGGATGTTCTATTTTCAAACTAACATAAATATATTCTAAGGTCAAAAAAGACAGTCGTAGTTTGTTCTTTTACATTGTTTTTATGTTAATCAAAAGTATTTTGAAGAAATAAAGGTCTCACTGGGTTACAAATCCATCTATAAATGAAATTAATATGTAGGGATAATACAGAGTGGAGCAAAATGATTCTCATCCAGTTACCTTTGCACTACCCATGTAAAAATACGAAGTGCCACTCTACGAAAATAAGGAAGGCAGTGCCCTAATATCAAAATATACATCAAAACTCAAAAGATGATTATTGCGAAGGGATGATATGAATGCAAAGTTGAGACTGAAATCGGAAAGACTGCCAACGAAAGTAAGTCACAGCTAGTGTTGAAGATGGCCACCATGCATACTAAAAAATCCCAAATTTTCTTGAGTATGAGCTGCTTTTTCTTGCTGAAACTAGTCATTTCCAATTTCATCGAGATGCACCTGCTCTAAAAATGGGGTTAACAATTGTTCCCCACATCGTTGGCCATTGATTGTATCGTATCCTATGTCTTGGATCTCATTCTGCCAAGAGTTAAAATTCTACGAGACCAGATCTTTAGTGTTCAATATGAAACTAGGTGTCACTCAAGGTTCAACCATTGGACCGCTACTATTTCTATTGTTTATAAATATCCTTCAGGTGACGAAACACTGGGAATTATATTGAAAGTTCACAAAACTGTGAGTTTCACCCTATCATAAAGCGCAGCTTTTCTTGAAGCTATGCTGACGAGATGCAAGAATTTTGTTGAGCAAGAGGAAAAAGTTGCTTCCATTTAAATGTATAAAAAATTGAACATGTATACGATTTCTTATGTCGTGGTGGCATGGAGAAAATCCCAGGATCCACGCAAAATTCTTATATTCCATTCTGGTTTTTGGATTGGTGAGGGGAGTAGATAAGAATTCACATGCCACAGTTGGGCCCATTATACGACCCCTATGTTCAGCAGTGTTTGACTGTCAGCGTTCTTCGAGCCATCCCACTCTTTCGTTGAAGCCAAATTCCTGCGCCTGTTTCTTCCAAAGTCTTAGCTCAATGAAGATGGATATATCGGGTTTGGGTGCATCTTCAGCGTTCAAGAAAACGTTGAAGTGCTTCTTGAATATATATGTAGATGCGAGGGAGTCGACCACCGCCCCAAAAAGAGGAGTTTCTTGTAGAGCTTCCTCCAGGATGAGGAGGTGACTACCTTCGAGGCCTTTATTATTCCATAACTTTTTTGCCCGCAGCCTAAGGGCCGATCCCAGTGTCATCTCCTCCACATATATGTTCAGTGGAGGGAGGCCAAGGATAGCCTCTAAGGCGGCGGTAGGGGTGGATTTCAGCGCGCCGGTAACACTCATGTACGCCAGCAAAAGCTCCGACTCTGTTGTCGATAGTCGGGCCACCAGATCAACGCTCCATAGCAAAGCATGGGCCTAATTACGGTAGTGTAGAAAGATTTTTTTCTTGCGATGACGCAATTTTGCAAGAAGTGTGCGTGGGCGCGGGCAAAGAGAGTAGAGGTGAAATTTGTTCAGGTGAAGAGGTGTGCGGGCTCCCCTGGGCTACTCTTGGCCGAGGTAAAAAAAAGCTTACCTGTTTAAACGGGTGAATTGTATTGTGAACGGTAACAGGGGAACAGAAATCGCAAGCAAGCAAGCAAGAGAGAGAGGTTTGCTAGCGCGCGCGCGAAAACAGCGTAATCGCAAGGGGTCAAGCCGGAGGTCAGGAGGATTGATAAAACACCCATTACCTAACAAATTCTTCAGCAACCTCTTCTTGACAAATTACGTCATTGTCGACAACTCTTCGCATACAAGAACAAAAGGGTTACTTCGTTTGCACGAAAAAACTATCCCTAATTACTTCTTTAGCAACTAAAACTACCCCCAAACACGAGTACAACCCTCAACGGTGGTCACTTCGGATGGACACGCCATCGAAGTGTCCCAGTATCCCGCCAGCTATACTACTTAGGCTCGATCTATTTAAGTTTCCTCTTCTTATTACTGTCTCCACTGCTAAATTAAACAATGTTGTAGATAAGGGGTCGCCTTGTCTTAATCCAATCTTCACCTCAAACTACTCAGTTTTTTGTCGATTTACTCTAACCCTGCCTCTTGTGTTCTCTAAGGTGGTTTCTACTACCCAACCCAACTTCTTAGTTACTTTCGCTTCCTTCATTGCTGTGAGTAGTTCCTTCCTGTTGATCGAATCATAAGCTTGCTTAAAGTCTACGAAGAACGTGTGCATGTCGATTCCTTTCTCGCATTGGGCGGCTTTCAGAGTAAATATGTGGTCTTTCGTTGATCGCCTAAATCCTGCCTGGTATTCGCCCATGATGCCTTCCACCTCATACTTCAGTTTCTGGTTTAGTCATGTTGCCATTATCTTGTACACCACGTCTAGCAGCGCTATTCTTCAGTAATTTTCGCATTTGGAGGTGTCTCCTTTTTTATGTGTAGAGCTTAAAACTGCTTTCCTCCAATCTGATGGTATTTTCTCTTCTCTCCAGCATGTTAGTATGAGTTTAAACACTTCCTGTCTCATCTTCTCTCCGCCATATTTTATTAACATCGCCGGTATATTGTTGTCTCCTGGGGTTTTATTGTTTTTTAAGTTATTTATTATCTCATCTATTTCTTCTTGTGTTGGCTCAGGTCCTTCTTCTTGTTCTATTTCGCTCTCTTCTTCGCTGGCGATCGTTGGGTTTATGGTTACCTCCTTTGTGTTCAGCAGCTTTTCGAAGTAGCTTGCCCATCTCTTCATTTTTCCTTCGTCGTCTCCTATAAGGCTCCCATCTTTGTCGCTGCAATACCAAGCCCCTTTTTTCTGCTTTTATATTTTGGAAAAAGTTCCGCGTTTCTCTCTTGCTGAAGCTCTCTTCTCTCATGCCTATCTGTTCTTCCATCTTCTGCCGTTTTTTTAGCCTGCATACTGCTTTATATTTCCTTTGTTATTCTTTATAATACATTTTGCCTGCGTGGGTTTCGTCCGTCATGTATCTTGCTTTTGCCTCTCTGGACTTCTCTTGAGCCTGATAGCATTCCTCGTCAAACCAGCTGTTCTTCTTTTTGGTTTTCCTTTCCCTTCCCAAAACTTCCTGCGCCACCTTCGTAATTCTGTTTTGAAGTGCTTGCCAGCTTCCTTCTGAGTATCGTTTTCGCCTTCTGTCGCTTCTTCTATTCCCTTAATGTATCGTAGTATGTTTTCTTTTACTACTAATTTCTCTATGACGAAGTTTTGTTCTATTTCCCTTGATCTACTATTTCTTCCAATTTTTGATTTTTGCATTTCTAAATCTACTCTTACCAAAAGGTGGTTTGAATTTGCCTCTGCCGCTCTGCAGCTTTTCACTTTTTTAATTAAAAAATAATTAGTTGGCTGTGTTTTTCCTCAACTAATACGTGGTCTAACTGGTTAATTGTGTCTCGTTCGGTGATGTCCATAAAAATAAATTCATAAATTAAATAGTGAATAATACTAAACGTTACAGAGCGCCAAGTAATTTGTTTACACTGTAATTACTAAAACAGTCTCGAAAGTACAATTATTCCAAGTTCTAAAATGTTTTTGCAAAAATTTGCAATTCTAAATGGAACGCAGTAATGAACCGACTTTTTTTTAAACACGTGTGGATCATTAGTCGCAGAAATAGTTAATTTATCTGATAAAAAGACATAGTATTGTCGAAACAGATCCTTGAGCTAATGTTGAGACTGTTAAAGCTAAATTGAACATTAAGGGCCGGTTTACTCACTTTCAATTAACTTTATTTTCCGATTGTTGCTGTTAAAATACTATAATACGCAGTGCCTAGCTTAGAAAGTGTTCTCCTATAAATTTCTTTAATCCAAGGAAATAACTGTCACATAAACATATTTTTACTTAAATACCTACACTGTTAGAAAGTGTATTAATTTACATTTAATTTGCAAAACACGACAATTGAACTTTTTGTGTGCATAAGCAATTCATCCATAATTAATTAAAATACCAGATATTAGAACTTCTTTCGTTTCTTGTTCGTAGCTTGGTCTTAAAATCCTGTTACGAATTTTTGCCTTTAAATTTGCCAGCTGTGTTTTATGGGCACGTTCCTTTTAAAAATAAACAAAACACTTATTTTAGCATAACACAGAGAAAGTTGCTTAAACGTATGTGTATATATTGATATAAAAATGGAATTTTTATATTATTAGAAACAGTTAAAATTATTTTTGCTAAATTTAGAACTTTAAAATTTTTTAAGCGTATCTCTCTTTTCAATTCCCACGTTTATAACACTAATCGAAACTCAGATGCAATTAATTATGTAATCAATTACCACTCTAAATGGTATAATCAATGATTTAAGTATCGGCCGAGGTTATTTAGATTTCTTGGCGATAATGATAAACTGATTAAAATTCTTCAAAATTATCATTCGTCGGAACTATAGTGCGATGCTATCATGATTATTTATTATTAATATGAAGGGCTTCGAAAACGATCTTTGAAATACTTTTCTTTCGCTACTTGACAACGAATGTTTAATTTTGTTGTTATTTTAGAAGCACTAAATTATCATTTTCTTTGTCTAGGCATTAAAACAAAGCTTTATGCAAGTGGTACATCGACTTCGTGATTTAATACTAATAACTTATGTACCGACTGTTTCAAATTGAGTATCCACTGATTGGGTATCGTAAACCCTAAACAGGTTTGGTGGTTAAAGGGAAAGAAAGTTGTATCAGGCAATATCGACATTAAAGGAACGAATTCTTTGCTTATTCTTAAGAAAAACTTGGTTTCCTCTTTACCCCTTTCCCTTTTCTTTTTTTTGTCATTAGACGTTTCATTTCTTCACATCATCAGCTTTATTTTGAATTCGTATTTCATATTTCGATAGCACTTTTCATTCTGTTTATAATTTAACAATTCAAATATGATTTTTTCTACATTCGTCAATGTTTACCCGAGAAGTTTCCGGATCAGTACCGTTTACTAACTCCTCAGACAAAACCACTTCATATTATGAGCAACCGTACGAATATGATAATAATAATGCACAATGAAAGAGTCTGGCCTTATCGTCAGTCAACAGTGCAAGAGATATTTCACAGAATCAGACTTTTAATATACCTTTCGTACCGCATTCTTGACACGTCGCCGTTTCTGAGAAGTTTCACTATACGGTGTTCTTCCCAACGCATTCTTCCATAAGGCGAGCGCTCATGTTAATTCAAGCACAATACAATTGAATAGTCGTCAGGCGTTCCATTGTGAAGTGCTGATGTTTATCTGTTTCGAGTAATTAGGCAAATTTACGGCCAAACTGCTCAGTTATTTACATCTTGTTGGGGGTACCGGTGATAAAAGGTACAACAGAGAAAGTTACCGGAACGCCCTTTAAAGCGGGCTTACGATATGCATTTTGTAAAGAAAGTTGAGGTAATTATAGAAATTGTGCAGAAAAATTTAACTTTTGCCATAACAAAACGCGTTTTTGTTTTGTATTTGTAGTTGATTGAATGATCTTGTATTATTTCTGAGATCTGGAATTAGAGTGTTTCTGATATGCGTCTATACTTTAAAAAGGGTTGTTGAGCTTTTCTTTCCGGATTTTAAGAAAGGTCTTTATAAAGTCTCTCCTTGTTCCTCATCTAAGTTCCTCTGACATACTTTAGAGAAGTCCCTTACCGTCCAATGCGCAACTTTTGCGTCCAGTATTGGTTATCGAAGAATCTATTCATCCTAGTTCAAGAAATAGGCTACGTAATAGATTGGAGCTAGTCTGATTTACACAAAGATTGCGAAAAAAATTCTAGAGAAATATCTGGAGCGGATCTTGAAGAACCAGAAGCAAGAAAATATGAAAGATGCGCTTGGCCTATATAAAAATAAGGAATGTAGATAAAGCCATGGTCATGATTGTTAGCTAAATCCATGCTTTCGTTTGATTTGGAAGGAATATTGAACATAATGGTGGAGAGGAAGCAAGATTTAAACGAGTTGGAAGAGCAATTCTTGGAAATTAAGTTTAAAAGAGCAGATAAATGGGTGAAGCTCAAATATAGGTGAACATCAATGAATTTGAAAATCGTTCGAATACTAATAATAAAGATGAAAGGAAAACTTTCGTATTAATTTGCTTTATGAATTTAATCTACTTTGTTTTACGTTTTCTTTCATTCTTACACTTAATTTGGTATTGTTTCGTTTACAAACACACAAGCAAATACTTTTTTTTTCTATCATATTCAACCCACTGAAGCAACGTTATCGTACGCACAACATTTAATTGAATCCGTTAATTACTATTTGCTTTAATTTAAAATAAAAATACAAGACTTTTCCCTACAAAATGGAAAGTATAAAAGTAATTGTTTTCACGCACTTCTTCATGATTTATTTCATATTCAACGCACAAATCATAGCACACCACGCGTTGATTAAAAATAGCTGTTCTGCGGTCATTGTCTACATTGTTCTCGGAATATGTAGTTTAAATAAGAAACAATGAACATAAGAATATTTATTGAAGGGAAAATATATCATAATACGAGGGTCATGCTGAATTTATTGAGAACAAAAAACACGGTTTTATTTTAAATGTGTTCAGCAATGATACACTTGACTATTCTTTCTTTTCACTGTTCTAAAACCCCCAACCAACATACATACATAGCTTTTTTCATAGCTCGCTACTTCTTAGTCATTATTGGAGCTTCCTCATCTTCCTGATTCCATGTACGACTCTCTTGGCGGGTAGGTACGCCGAAAAAGGGAATGTAAGTTTCGTCACCTGTCACTATTTTGGAAAATATTTGGTGTCCGCCATTATTTAAGAAATTTAAAATTTCATGGCAAATTCTTACACGCTCTGCTTTTGGGAAGATACGGGACAAAACGACTAACCACTTCTTTTAAATGTAGGTGATCGTGTATGATTGTTCTAACAGCTGAGGATCCAATCATGAGTTGCTGACCAAGTTTCCCTGCTTACAACTCGGCCAAGGAAGTCTCTTCAAGAAATTCCAAAGTTTCTCGAGTGGTATGAGCTGTTGCTCCAACTTTCAAATTCATCGGGATGCACCTGCTCTAAAAATGGGGTCAACAATTGTTCCCTATATCGTTGACCATTGATTGTATCGTGGAAGAATATTGGCCCTAAGATTCTACAGCGGGATACAGCTTACATCTTAATAGGATGTAAAGGAGCCTCAACAAAATTGTGGGGATTAACAACAGACCAATTTTGTTTACATAACCATTTAAATGGAACCATGAAAAATTTTAGATCCAGATCGTCCTCGTTGTTTAAGTTTCTTGGAAAAAGTTGCAATACTGCATTTAATTTTTGTGGTTTCTCGGCAAGATTTCTTGGACTACAGACAACTACGAGGGGTCGTTTTTATATTCCCGGACTAGGCATGAAAAGAAGAGATTAGAACAGCAACAGAAATTTTATTTTTCAATATAGCCCCTTTGTTACTGAATACAAGTACTACATCGTTTCAATAATACCTTTAATCCATTATAAACATATTCATTTGGTTTGTCCGCAAAATGTCTTTCAACAGCCGCTATAAATTTGTCATCGTCCCTAAATTTTGTTCCTCTTAGTGTTTTTTTGAGATTTGGAAACAAAAAATAGTCACAAGGGGCTGGATCCGGATTATAAGGCGGATGGTCAATTTCTACGAATAATAATAATAATAATAATAATAATTTTATTGGCAGAAGTACATGGTAGAAGTACATGGTAGTCACATAGACATTCTCGTTTAAGCCAAAAGGAGTACAATCAGACTAACTCAGTGAGTTGTCTGTTCTTCCTTGTACCCCTTCAAAAAATAGAAGAAGAAAAGAAAAAAAAAAGAAAAAAAAAACGACAAAAAACAAAACTAAAACAAAAATTTCCTAAGATTTCCTAAGATTAATGAATAATGTAAATTATTATGAATGTGTGCACCCTCTTAGTAACCCCAATACCAGCTAGATATGTAACTATACATGACCGAGTTATCTGGTGATAAACTGACCGTATGATTATAATTATAAATTATTATAGTTATTCTAATTAATCGCCAAGCAGAAACTTCCTATATTGAGTTTTAAATGATCTTAATGTGATCGATGTCCAATTAAATAGTACAGCGTTCAAGCAGTTGCCGACATTATATGAAAATGACCTTTTAAAAACCTCAGCACTATGTTTCGGAATGTCTATTAGATTTTTGCGTCTGATATTAATATTGTGGACATCGGTTCTGAATTTTATTCTTAAGCATAAGTATGGCGGTGTATTAAGTTTTAGAGTTTTGTAATAAAAGCATGCCGAATGTAAAGATCTTCTCTGTGACATAGTCAACCAGTTAGCCCATTTTAACGTGTGAGATATTTTCTGAAATTTTCTTATCCCATAAGTAAACCGCAAACACGAATTCTGTAAACGTTGGATTCTATTAGCATCTATGTTTTTTAAGCATGGGTGATATACTGCCTCGCAATAATTAAAAAATGCCAAGACTAATGAGTAACATAATAACAGTTTAACTTTGTGATTCAATATATGTCTGCTAGAAAAAAGTCTTCTTAACGTTCCATAGGCTTTTTGAAGAATAAGAGACACGTGATCTGTAAATCTGAGCTCACTATCCAGCATTACTCCAAGAACTTTAATTGTTTTTACCAGAGGCAACAAAGTATTTCCAATTTTTATATTAAGATCCTGGTTAAGAATTTTTTTCCCAAAAACAATTACATTAGATTTGCTCGGGTTTAATTTCAAAAAATGTGATTCCGATATCTTTTGTAAATTTTGGAGATCTGTATTTATTTTATCCACATTCAGCAACCGCAACTTTTGAAAGTCTTAACTTGTGGGGTGGTGCATTGTCATGGAGCAACAGAACACCTTGCGCCAGTTTTTCGCGCCTTTTCACTTTAATAGAATCTCTGAGCCGATGCATTAAGCTTGCATAATACTGTTACCGTACTACCTTTATTCAGGTAATCAATCATTAAAATTCTTTGGCAATCCCAAAAAACAATTGCCAGTATTTTTCCTCCAGAAGGGGTGACTTTAAACCTCTTGGGAGGGCTGGAGCCCTTAATATGCCACTGCATCGATTCTTGTTTCGACTCAGGACTAAAATGATGAACCCACGTTTCATCTCCGGAGACAAGTCGATTGATTAATAAATCTGGTTCATCTCCACAAAGCGCCAAAAATTGTCTACATCCTGATACGCATTTGGAATGGCGAAAGTATTCGTGGAACCCATCTCGCACTCACTTTTGTCATTCAGAGGTATTCGTGTAGAATTTCGGAAACCGCGGTTTCCGAAATTCCTTGTGGAACTGCTAATTGTCGCTTCTTTAATCTTGCATCTTCCACTTGGTTCATTCAATAACATCGGAAGTGATCACATCAACAGGCCGACCTGGACGGGAATCATCATCCAGTGATTCTCGACCATGTTTAAACAATTTTGACCATTCACAAATAGTCGACTTGGAAGGACAATCATCCCCGTATACAGCCAACATTTCTTCACGAATAATTTTTGGACGTCTTCCTTGTTTTGTTAGGAATTTTATAACTGCTCGATATTCGAGTTTGTTCATTTTGACACGTGACAGCACAAACTGACATATCGTCGGTGTAAAGGTAAAATTTATTAAGCAGCGTTTTCTTAATATGGAGAAAAGCTCGACTTTATGAATAAATAAATAAATTATATATACATTAAACAGTAAATTAACTTCAATGTACAGCAAACAGATTGGAACTATATTGCGCTTCAGAATTCTTCTAAAGGTGATGTGGGACAGAAATACCACGTCTTAAGGAATGTGGATTTTCTGCCACGAGATCTTCCACTTGCCCGACGACATTTTGGGTCAGTTTGTGGCCTTCCAGTGGATTTTCTCTTTATCACGCATCTCGTTCTGTGGAATCTCTCGACAATTTGGTGAACGTGTTGGTACAAGGGACTTTCTTCGACAATTTTGTTGGAAACCTAAGTCGAAACTGTGCTTTGGAATATTGCCATTCCCCATTTGCTTCACGTCCAGGTCGGAAAGTGCCTTCTTGCAAGGTATATATTTTAATCGTTTTTTAGTTCAATTCAATGAATCGTAATAATTGTCAATTTGACTGCTTTCTAATGCACTTCTGGATAAAATTAAGGGACCATCAGTAAAATTCAAAATAAATTTAAAACAAGATAACGAAATTTAATGAAACGAATAAATATATAAATCTGAGTGTTTCCTTACAGTTTAGTTGATTTAGGGGCTATTAAATTTAACAAACTTTAAAATACTTTAAATCTTTAAAATACCATTGGTCTTCTCATGAACTTACATCCTAATTTATAACAAGTTAACAAAACTAAAATTATTAATAGCGTGTATGCCTTCCTCTTCAAGCAAAACACGCTGCTAATCTTTTTGGCATGCTTGAGATTAAGTTGAGTTATCTGTTCCCATTCTTGAACAAGCATGTTAGAGAGCTCTGCAAGTGTTACTCTGGTGGTCTCGGTGCGTTTTTAAGTTTGTTGGCCAATTGATCCCAGAGATGCTCATTAGGATTGAGATCAGGGCTTTTGGCAGACCACTTCAAACTTTGGATATTTGCATCTCTCAACGTAGCTGTGACAATGTTAGCTGTATGAGGTTTTCGCATTGTCTTGCATAAAAATGAATCCACTGCCGAAAATGGTTGAACATGGGGTACAATAATTCTTGCTGTTAGCGACCCATTTCGTATCAAAACCAATTCTGTACGACCATTAAATTGTATGTCACCCCAAACCATTACAGACCCCCGACCAAATTTGTCAAATTCTCGAATGGCACATGGTCCAAATCGCTCGCCTGGTCTTCGTATGACAGGAGCACGACGATCATTCCTGCTTAGAAGGAATCTGGACTCATCCGAAAACAAAACGGAGTTCCACTGCCCCTCGTCCCAACCTTGATGATTTTGACAAAAGTTTAAGCGATTTCTTTTTTGCGTAGCTGTGAGAGTTGGACCGGTCGCTGGTTTTCTAGCAGACAAATTGACTTCTTTTAGTCTTCTTCTTACTGTTTTGGTAGAAATTTCTTTTCCAGTGGCTAATCGAAGATCATTTTTTAATTCACGAGATGTTACAAACCGCTTTCTTAAATCTGAAGTTCGATAAAGCGATCTTCTCTGCGTGTTGTTGTTCTTTTAGCACCTTGTCCGCGTCTTCTTTTGAAACTACCAGCGTTTCTGAACCGTGCTGCGGCCCTCTGTACCACAGATTTGTTGGTATTTAAAATTCCAGCAACTTTTCTCTGTGAATATCCTTCGCGAAGACGAATAATCATTTGGGATACTTCTTCTGGTCTACAATGGCGTCTAGACATATTTAATTAACTTAATGCAAACAAATTCACTAATTTTCGAAACAAAAGCACGCTTATTAATTAAATGACTTAAAAAGGAGTCAACAATTAGGTCTTTTTGTTAAGTTTTCGTTTCCTAGCAGAGAATGCATTGCTATTGTTAATTGTTTCATTGCTTACTATTTAAATTGTATTTAACAAACGTCAGTTTATGACATGTGAAAAGTCTATTAAAAATAATTTGTAAATTGGAAAAGTTATTTCAAGTTTATTTGGTGGTCCGTTTATATTGTCCAGAAGTGTATTGACTAGCTAATTCAAAAATATTAGAGCGGCCCAGAAAAATTTTTGCACTTTGTACTTACTACCATAGGTCGGAATAAATTTTTATAAAGGTACGCCATAGAAGTGTAAAAGTGTTTCGTGATCAAGCAGTTTTTGACGTTAGTGTCCCGTCAAGGTGTAAAATGTGGCAAATTAAACTTCGATTTCTCTTAACAACTCAAGACCTACACAATACTTGAATGTAAATAATAAATCGTCAATTCATAGATTGTCAAGTAAATAAATAAATTATTGTAATGATTTGAGACTAACGATTTGACTTCCGTGGCCTACCTTTATCAAAAATTAATTTGGACATATGAGGTACAAACCCAAATTAATAATGCGGAAGAATTGAGTTTAGCTAAGATCGAAACTGGGAAAATTAAAAGTGTAATTGATCAATGCGACAAATTAAATTAGAGAATTAGAAACGAACACTCGAAGAGATGAGGAAATATTATAAAGCTACATGTAATCCTCACATCAAATAATAAAATGTTTAGTGGCGTATCACTTACTTTGCATTCATTACGTTAATTTTGCGGTAGTCACTCTCCTTCATAGCACGAATTGACGTGGCAGAAAATTAAATAACTATTAATGCGATTGATGATGCAATGTCCTGATACTAACATGCATAAAATGTATAAGAAAATTAATCTGTCATATCATTATATCGTACTGTAATTAGATCAACGAAACTGAACCCCAGTTTTCTTTTTTTTTTTACATTCCGACTTTATGTGTGAGAATGCCGGGTTTCTTCAGCACCGCAACCTCAAAGAAACAAGTTTTACATTCCAGAAAATGTTCAAGAAATTTCGAGTTTTCATCGAAAAAAAAATTGATTTACATCAAAGGTGTTTCACCATTATAAAATTCTGCTTCGTTGTCAGATTTATTATTGAAAATTTTTCAGTTACTTATTAAACGTGCTTTCTCGTGCATGTTACTGTTTCAAGGTAACATAGAGTGTAATTAATATAATTATTTAATTAGGTTAGATTGTAAATACCCGACTGACACCCTTGACTTTAAAATTTTCAAAAAATTTAATTCATCAAAATGCAAATGGTAGGTTGAATTTATCAGAATGCAAATCGCAAGTTATATTGTTTATTTACATAAATGCATAATTTACATAATCTTGTAAATAAGAGGGAAACTTTATTTCTTTTTCTAAAAAAAAACGTGAGTGCTTACGAGTTTAAACGAGTGTTAGACGTGGACATCACAAAAAAGAAGGATTTTGAGGAAAAGTTTCTGGATGAAGGAGAAAGAAAGAACAAATGGAGAAATTTATAGACAATAACGAGAAAATTACAGAAACTACAAAGACAAATCGGTTACAGTAGAGTTGGGAGAATTTATAATATGTGAACGGTTTAAGGAATTAAATTTTGTAAAAATTGGAAAGTGTCCTCTTCTTTAGCGACTACGTTTTACCTACAGGTTCTTACCGTGCGTTCCCCACTGGACCGCATATGCTCAAAGCAACAGCTGTTTTCTGTTGTGCAGTGGGGGAAAAGGCCAAGAGAAGGCCGAATGAGAACAAAACCAGAATCATTTTAGCAGCGGCTGTCGAAGTAGAAGGTGCGCGTATCGGGCCGGTAGCAACACACATTACAGAAACTATGACATTGCGGCTGCAAAAAAAATAGTGACCGTTTTGTCTAGTCGAAAATTTTCGGACGACAGTGATTATTTGCGAACTTTTGAATCGGCAAATTTTGAAAAAATGGTTCGCAGCTTAGCCCACTGGACGAAAACTCTCAGCTTTCCGGCAAGAATTTCTCCGAACAAGAGCTCGAAGGAAAGTGTCATTAACGTGCACCCTGTTGTTAGTCCGGTGGTTACCCCAACGCCCAGCAATAATTCGCTGTCACCACCCAGTTTGAAGAACGACATAAATAACATGATGAATAACGCACCTATGACGACTGAAGTTACCCAAGTATGTATTAAATTAAAATCAGATTAATAATAATAATAAAATGAGAAAATAATATGAAGCAAGGACTTTCTAATTAGAAATCAGTTAAAAAGAGGCTGCAATAACATTTGGTATGTGTGCAAAAGAAATACGAAAATTATAAATCCCATTAAGTTTCGAACTTCCTGTTCGTTCACTTACCCATCATTAATATTTCCTAATGTGAAGATGTGAATACAAATTTAGATGGCGGCTTCGTAGCTAACTGTTAACAATTCTATGTGTATTACAAGAAGCAAAACGGTTACCGGATGTTGTGCAAACTCTGGTCGGCGATTTTTACTGTTGTTATCGGGCATTCGCTTTTAGTGTATTAATTTTTTTTTACTATACTTATAGCATGTTACTGGTCTGCTATGACCAGAATAACTGAACGGTTTCCGGATGTAATGCAAATTCCTAGAATTAAATAAAATTAGTGTAACTGGAATTTTGATGTTAGGAAAACAAATAATTAACATTTCTAAATGAAAACACTAAAAACTTGGATTGTATTTCATACGAAAACATGGCATCGATTTTGTGGTTTTATTTGTTGAAATGACATTTTTGTAAAGGTCTGGGAATTTTTTATTTAAAGAAACATGCACAATAACAAACCGCAATACAAATGTTAAACTTTGGCATGTCAATGAAATAATACAGTACTGAGTCCAAAAGCATTGTTTATTCTTTATTTTAAGTTTTTTTTATTTAGATTTAAGACAACAATACATACAATGTTTTGTTGTTTTTTGTCGTAATCTGTGCAATCCACTTTTTTTTAAGTAAGAGTAATTCAAATGGTTTGAAAAGTAGGGACAAAGGGGGCTAAAATGAGGCTAAAATTAAAACTTTTGCACTGGCATGTGAGTGTGAGTAGAATATGTGTTCTTTTTTACAATTTTTCTCATGGTTTTTATTTTTAATGTAAAAAAGGTGCCTCATTATTACTCTTTGCATCTAGGTAAAAATGAGACAGCTGAGATTAAAAATAAGTCACCATTAAAATCTGAATATATTGCAAGTTCTACTAAAGCTCTGAGAAAAATGAGACGTAAGGTATAAAGTACTTATATGAGACAATAAAATTTTTTATGGTTTATTTAATGATTTAAAATTTTTGCTCCTTGAAGCAGGGTTGATAAAAATCATGATTTTTTAAAAAACAAAAAAATCACGACTTTTTTTATTTTTATTGATTTTTTTAATTTTTATTATCTTTTTATATAGAAAATGCAATAATTGATATTTACAATAACGAATAATTGAAAATAACAATAACAACTAAGATACGTCTTCTACAAATTTGCAAATGAAATAACTTATGTATAACGTAGCAGGAAATAAGGTTGTGCCACCTTGCACTTTCATATAAACAAAAGAAATTCCTGTCAGAACTTGAAAATTCGGCTGTCTTTATAATGCGGGGATGACACGAGTTGTCGCTATTTTCTAGTCTAAATCGCGAACGTGCGCTGCGTAACGATAACGAGTAATAAAAAAGTGTGTAATACTTCATAACAGCGTATAAAAGTCCATCTATATTGATATGTCTTCTCATAGAAGTGATAGGAAAAAATATCCTATTTGGCAATATTTTATTGAAAAGTCGTGTAACTCTGCTGGAGGAAGTAAAGCTACTTGTAAAAAATGCAAGGTAGAAATGCAAGGGCTTGTGGAACGTATGAAAATGCACTGGGAAAAATGTGCTCCAAGTAATATAGAAAGAGAAACAAAAACAGATAATGGAAGTGCCTCTGCAGGAATAGTGACAAATGTACAATCGAACACCCATGAGAAGTTAGCAATAAAGTTCCAGCAACAAAATTATAAAATTTCAAAACGCTGTCCCCGCTAAAATAACGATCACAGATCAATAATATTTAATCCATTCCAAAGAGTATAATGTGTACTTTCTTATTGCACCAAGAAATTGAAAAAATATTTGATAATAGTGACATTCAGAGCAATGGAATAATACAAAGTTCAAACGCTCATATCTCATTAACTAGCATTTGCATAAACTTTTTCTTTACAGAATATGAAAGTACACATCGAGATCTTTCGTTTTAAGTTATCTCTGAGTTTTAGCCGGTCGATTTTAAGTAATTAGAAATTAATTAAAAGTCACCGTAATTGCATGGGCTTTTTACGGCTAATTACTTCAAATCGACCGGCTAAAACTCGGTGATGACTTAAAATGAAAGATCTCGATGAGTTCTTTCATATTCTGTAAAGAAAAAGTTTATGCAAATGCTGGTTAATGAGCATTTCAACTTTGTATTATTCAATTGCTCCGAACGTCACTTTTGTCAAATATTTTTTCAATTTCTTGGTGCAAGGAGAAAGTACACATTATGCCCTTTGCAATGGATTAAATATTATTGATCTGTGATCATTATTTTAGCGGCGACAGCGTTTTGAAATTTTATAATTTTGTTGCTGGAACTTTATTGCTAACTTCTCATCGGTCAATCGAACACATTAGAAGAAGACAGTTTGTATAGTGCCCCATTGCTCATAGCTTCTACTTCATCAATTAAAAAAATAAAGGCATCTAATTCTAGTTCTGGGTCTTTATCTTCTTTTGTCGTGCGTACAACGAAGTCTAGTAAAGAGGAAATAGATAAAAAAAATTGCTAGGGCTATTTATACAACAAATAGCAACTTCACATGTGTTGAGCAACCGGAAATAAAAAAAACTATTGTGCTTTTACGGCCTGGATATATACCACCCTCTAGGTATGATGAGTCTAACCGACTGCTAAATGATGTATACAATGAAGAGAAAAGTAAATGCTTTTAAAATTTATCGGGAAATTCGGTTTGTCTGTCATTGGATGGATGGTCCAATGTCCATAACGAACCAATCATATGTGCAACATTCACTAAGAAAAAAAATTAGTAGTCACAATAGTCACGTCTGGAAATCCACTACATCTGCATATTTAACAGAACTTGCAATAAACCTAATTAAAATGCTAAAGACTGAATATCGCTGTGCAGTAAGCAGTTTTGTAACAGATAATGCTGCTAATATGAACGCAATGAGAAATCAGACCAAACAGTCAACAGAATTAAATGTTATTACATATGGTTGTGCTCCACACATCTTAAACTCGTTATGTAAGGACCTGGAAATTAGTGAAATTAAGGAACATGTAACGTTCACTGTAAAATACTTCCCAAACAATCATTTTGCTTCAACGACATACGCGAAAGACGGAGGAAAAAAGCTTATTTTACTTAGTGACGTAAGATGGAAATCACTTGCTGACTGCTTACATGGTTTTGTTGAAGCATGGCCCAAACTTTTTTTAAATTAACGAGGAACATAAAAATGAAATCGACAGTATAGTAAGGCAGAAAATTTCGAATATTTATTTGAAAAGAACAGCTGAAGATTTCTTAACAATACTGAATCCGATATCTGTTGTAATTGATAGGCTTCAAAGAAACGATGCAATTCTATCAGACGTCGTAGAACAATTAAAAATACTAGAATCACATTTTGAGGAAACTGAATTTATTCTAAGCCAAATGCAAAAATTTAGACATCGCTATGAACAGAGTGTCACTCCATACCATTTGCTAACTTTCCTTCTGGACCCTACGAAATCGGAGCATACATTAACAGAAAGTGAAAAAAATTGTGCTTTAAATGGTGCAAATCTAACATTAAATAAATTGTTCTTTTTATTTGAATTTTCTGAAGTCTGATTTATTTAGATTATCAGCTTTTTTACACGATTTGATTTAAATTAAAAAAACCATGATTTAAATCGTCGCAACCCTGCTTTGAAGCAAACACTTAACATAATTCTTTGATCGACTTGGTGCAGCTCTTAATAATAATATTAATAATATATATTTACCTTAAGATCGTATTACATGATATGGTATATGTCAATGTAAATAACGTAAAAAAAATAACAAACATCACAAATTTATAAAAAATAATAAGAACATTTAAATTTTACACAATCGTTAAAACATGTATTGTCTATAGATCAAAATATTCAGCTATTGAATAAAAACTCTTATCAATGAGCCACGATTTTAAGCGGACTTTAAACGTGGACAACATATTGATAGATTTCAACTCGGAGGGTAGCTGATTAAAAATTCGAATGCAAAATAGAGAGGGTTTCTTTCAAAAAGAGTTAAGCTGTGTGTTGGGAAATTTAAAGTTTGTGCATTTCGAGTACTGTAACGCTGTTGTATATCGGAATTTCTTTTAAATGAACCCGGATTTTTCTTAACATAGACGCAGCATTCATAGATCATTAATGAGTAAATGGTTAATATCTTAAAACATTGAAAAGAGGGCCTACAGTGAGTTTGTGAATTTAGCTTTAACATTGTTCTAAGAATTCTTTTCTGAAGTAGAAAAACTCTCGATATCTGAGTAGTTACTTCCCAAAACATTATACAATATCTAATACGAGATTCAATATTCCCATAATAAAAGAGTTTTACATTTTGTAAATCAATAATTGATCTAAGCTTAAATAATAAAAAATTTAATGAGTAAAGTTTATTACATGTTATTATTACAACATGCAAACCTAGAAACTTGGAACAGGCAACTTTATGTATGGATTTGCCCATAAGGCGAATTAGCATACTACAGTCATTGTTTTTAAAAGATTTAAAGTATATAAAACTAGTTTTCTTTTCATTAATAATTAGATTGTTTTTAGTACTATATTTTACTACTTCGTCAACACTAGTATTTATTTCCTTAGACAGTGATTGTATTGATTTTGAACTAACAACAATTGATGTGTCATCGGCAAATTGACAAACAATTCCTTTTGAAACGTGCGATGGAAGATCAGCCACGAATATAATATGTAATAAGGATCCTAAAATCGAACCTTGAGGAATACCATTTATTATAGGACAGACGGATGATTTAGCAGATTCGACATGTACAATTTGAGACCTACCAGATAGGTAGGAGCTAATCCATTTGTAGGCAAGACCTCGAATTCCATAGCCATGTAACTTTTTAAGCAAACTGTTGTGGCAAATGGTGTCAAAAGCTTTACTATTGTCAAAGAAAATACCTATTGTAGGTTCTTTCTGATCAAGACTATTATATACTATGTTAAGAAATTTAAAAATAGCATCCCCAGTTGATTTAGCAGGTAAAAACCCAAATTGACTCTTCGGAAGAAGATTGTATTTAAGGAAATATTTTAATAATCTTCAGTTCAGAAGGAAAATATCCAGATTTGAAGCTTTCATTTAGGAGATATGTAAGGAGTGGGGTTAATACATCTTCACTTCTCTTACTTCTCTTAATAGCGAACAAGGTATTTCGTCTATACCGGCTGAGTTCTTGTTAGATATCTCAATAACTGTATTGTATATTTCAACTTCAGTTACAGGACAGAGAAAGAAAGACTGATTAATAGAAAATTGTTCTTCAGTATTGGTAGACTGTCTGTTATTGACATTAGTAAAAAATGTATTTAACAAGTTAGCAACTGCCTCCTGATTACTTATGTATTTGTTACCATCCATTAATTGAATTTCATTGGTTTTACTTTGTTTAGAATTTTTATTAATTATAGTCCACGCCGTTTTCATTTTATTGTTCGCTTTCCTTATTTTTTCGTTGTGAAATTTTAATTTAATTTCCGTAATGATTTTCCTGTGTTTGCTTTTAAAATTTAAGTAATTAAATGATTAATTTTGTCAATTTATATTTATGATGTAAATTACAAAGTTTGTCAGAATTTTGCCTAATTTGATTTGTTATCCAATCCTTACAGTTTGCGGTGTTTTTAAGTCTTTTTAATGGAAATGCAGAATCAAAATTGAAACGTATTATCTTTAAGAATGAACTATACTGATTTTCAACATTTTGAGCACTGTAAACAGTATTCCAGTCGGCATGTCGTAATAAACTATGAAACTTCATTTTATTCTTACTATTAAAGTTTCTGCAAAATTTTTCATTTACACATGGTTTTGAGTATGTTTCCAAATCAAGACGTAATTGTACTGCAAAATGATCAGAAAATCCCGGCTCAATTATATTGCCACTAGAATTGTCATGATAGTTATTAACAAAAATATTGCCAATAATTTTACTACTACTATTCGTCACGCGAGTATGTTGCTTAATCACAGGCAAGAAATTAAAGGAGGCCATTAAATCTAAAACATGTATACAGTTTCCATGAGAATCAGCAAAATCCAAGTTGAAATCTCCAGCTATTATTATAGTACAGTTTCTGATATTTGTTAATTTAACAATTAAATCATTTAAGGCATCAAGAAAACTACTAACGTTTCCCGACGGAGATCTATAAACAGTACAAATTAAGAATTTAAAATTATTTACAAAGCATTGCAGCAAACAATATTCAAAATCTTTTTCGACACAGTGCACAAAATATAGAAGTCAAAAGCGTGAATCATTTTTACCCCAGGGCTTGGCATGTCTCATTTTTATCTCCCTTGACCCCTATGTATTAGAAAAAATTTACATTTGCTATAAGTAATTGTTTCGCCTTCATTATTGACAGAGAAGAAGAACGTTCTTAATACGTATTAAAAAAAAGAACAAAAATACTTGCTGACCTACTGGCACTTAACACTTCTCTATCCTAAATATTATTGTTTTTCGGTTGTAAATTTTAAGAAAAATGGTTTATTCGGAAAAATGTTAACCAAATACTTAAAAAATAATCACTTATTGACATGCATTCGTAATGATGTTATTTATGACGAATTTATCACTTCTATTTGGGCTTTCCAAGTTGTATCCAAATTGGATTAAAAATTATTGAAGGGGTGAATTTTAGCATCGCACAAATTAGTACTGCAATTGTAAATGTTCAGTACAGAACAAACTAAAACAAACCTAAAGTCGTCGACAGTCTTTCTTTATCGAAAGAAAATTAAAAATTTTAAGAAGAGTATGGAGAATCATTCAACAATAAACTCAAGTATAAGAAAAGCTCGCGAAGTTCCACAAAGCCAGAAATGGCAGGGCATATAATAAAAAATGCAAATAACTGCTGGACATGAAAAAGCTTTGAAATTGCACAAACGATATTCAGTGAAGTTCCACAATTGCCTTGGAATTCTATTCTATTCTCGGTGCACGATAAGAACTATTTAGTAATAGCTGATTACTATAGTGTTTACTGTTAGTTAGACTATTTGCGAAATACGAAGGCAAAAACAATTATGGAAATTTCAGTGGGCACGGAATACCAAAATAAGTAACAATCGCCAATGGGCCACAATTTCAAGTGACGAATTTAAATCGTTTGCAAAGAAGTGGTAAATTCGGTCATAGAACTTCTTCATCGTAGCTAAGGCAACGGAAAAGCAGAGGCAACAGTTAATATGGCGAAAAGGTGAATTAAGTAAACTGAAGATAAAAAGCATGGATAGCTTCATTGAAATTAAGAAATGAGCCTAGTACAACGATTAATTAGCCGAAGAACAAAAGAGCATTTAACTCCTAAGCTATACTCAAACTATCTACCACCATCTAGTGTGTTGCTCTCATTTTTTTTGTATTTTTGTGTTAAAAGAAAAGCTTGAGGATGGAAAAGAGAGGCAAAGGCTCAAAAGATAAACACAGCAAGGATCTTTCTAAGCTAGAAGCAAAAAATACGGCACGGACGAAAAATGGTAATGGGCATTGGATACCACCAGCAGAAGGAAAAGAAGAGAAGATCATACTTTATGGAAATAGAAGGATCAACTTGTAGATGAAATAGCATAGATTTGAGAAAATCACCTGAAATGGAAGTGCAAAACATTCGTTAATGGAAAAAAAATTACCAGAGCAATCAAAAATTCATAAAGAAGAAGTGGAGAAAAAATTATCAGACCAAGAAATGTGATTCAAGAAGACAGAGAAAGAGAAAAGTCATTAAATCAAGAAAACACAAAGCCACTGACTCAAAGAGGAAGAGCAATGAGAAGACGTAGGAGACTAAACGATTTTAAAATGAGAAATATGTATTTGCGGAAGAAGTTTAGTTTGCAAAAATGTTGTGTTGTGAGTCGGCAATTTTACCACGTTACTTTCCAGTGTAACATTCATTTGTCACCGATAATTTTTGAAAGTTACCTGTGTTCCAACACTTTAAGTTTTCAAAAATTTTGTTGCAAGTCGGTTTTGATTGCAGTGGACTCCTCGAGCATACTATGTACAGCTATTTCGGCTCTATTTGGGACGTCGTCAGCAGAAGCGTAGCTCGAGAATTCCACTGCAAACCAAACCGACTTGTCTAGTTATGCGCAAATTCGATGTAATAGTAATGAAAAATTTAGATCGCGACATCCTAGGATAATCTTAATGCAATGTTAAGTCAGAAAGGGAAATAAGGCCAAAACAGCTGTACCACAGAGGATGCTCGAGGAATCCTCTGCAATCAAAATCGACTGTCATTATGCTTTGAGAGCATGGCCGACTTTTATGGAATGACTTATTAAGTAGCAAACTGGCTGCAATTTGTCAATCCTAATGCAAACATTAGGTCAGAAAGTGATCGCAGGATGTCGCGATCTAAACTTTTCTTTAAGTTTTGGTTTAGATGTTTGATTATTTTTGGCTATTTTAGCCGTTGTTGTCGGAAACAGCAAAAAAAAAGAAAATTGCAGAAAAGTTCAAACTATAACATTTCTAAATTAAAAAAAAAAAAACAAATGAAAGACCAAGCTCATATGTTTTATATTTTAAAAGAACAACGAAACAATTGTACATCATACATGTCTAGTCGTATCCAACTAAATCGTAACACTGCCGCGTCCTTATTGATTCTGGGTAGAGAACCTCAAAATTCTCGAGTTATTTGATTTATTTGATCGAGAATGTACATTAAACTCAGATTTTAAGTTAAAAATAAAAACATAAAACTACGTAAATGCAATAAATGAAAGGGTTATCCATGAACTTTTAATTTTTGCCGTCGTTCCATTCGTTATTTAAGTTTGAGGGCGATTACGTTTATTTCCTTAACATCTGCTTCTGAAAACAGTTTCTTGGGGGGTTGAATGGAGGAAATTGCTAAGTATGCGGGTGCTGATTTTGATTATCTGTCCACTAGGCATAGGGGTTGTCACACCTTAGTACACCGCGAAGTCAATGTATGGATCGAGGCAGTGCCTGATACGAGGGTCAATCTGATTATTTTGAGATATGACAATGTTCGCAATTCAATCACTCACACTCTCTTTTGAGTTTAATGTTCGACCATCACATTAAGTTTAACAATAAACAAAATAAATTTAGTAAATACGATATAATTAGTCTTTCATAATCATGTTAGATGAGCCGGCAATAGTGAAAGAAATGACAAATCGTACTAAAAAGTAGCTGACCGATAAGAAAAGCACATAAATAGATGTAAAGCTAAAAGGTTAAAGCAATAATGTAGAGTATCCACAGTTATCAGTCTGACGGCACAATGCAAGGATGTTACACATTAATTACCAATGATTAGACGGACGCACAGTTTAAGTTGGTAAATAACTCACTCATATACCGTGCGTTCGAATTCTTATCGCACACTTTATTATTGACCTAAAAAAAAAAGATTGACTCACAGGTAATTCATCTTTCCGACTGAAATAATCTTATCGCCCGTTTTATTATTGCGTAAGCAAATCGTAGGGCAACGAATGTTTCTACCTAAAACACACACGAATTGCAGTGGCGCTAATAATAACTGAAAAACGTATTTATTTACGCACGGTGATAAATGATAGCGTATGTAAATGATCGAAAATACGTGAGTAAATATTATGTGTTTACTACGAGATGATGTAGCGTGGAGCTTATCTTCTTCCACTTCGGTTTCACTACGTCGGAAATGTAGCAAAGATTACTTTGTATATCGCTGAAAATAGTAAGTGTTTACTTTTGATTCGGTTGTTGGGGTACAAAGAGTAATGCGTCATGCGTAAATGGGAAATTTTATTGTGCAATTGAAAGGGTTTTCAAAGAAGAGTTTCTTTGTAAAGTAGTAGTGGTTGCAACATCGATTTCACTTCACCTCAAAATTTTTTTCTGAAAAAGGAAAGGAAGGAGTGGACTGAATTACCTGGTATATGATAAATGATAACGTTTATCTATCTATAATTCTTAACGTCAAAATAATCATCAACGTCCTCCTAATCACTTCTGATCGTTCGCTATAACCTACTAGTTCTGGTGATCTGAATAGATAAGACCGTGCATTTACATTTTATTAGGGAGACATTACTTTTAATTCTGACTGTACATTCAGGTAGTATTTGCAACAAAGCGATTCCTTATATTCTTAAGGTTGAATCAATAATGACCTCTTCTTATAGTCACTCGGTATTTTTGCGGTTAAAAGAACAACAACTCAAGGCTGTTCGAGCAAACGTTCATGTGAATGGCTGCGTTAATTATCCGCATTAGTGATTTACATCTGTATTCTGACGTATTGTGTAGCATAACGGTTTCAATAAGTACAGTACGACTGATATCCTTTAATATCAGTTTCCTTGTCGGTCGCAAACTAATTGGTCCGGATAGTAATGAATAGGCTACGCGAATGATTATAATTTCCATATATGCACTAATAAGTAAGTGAACTCTTTTTAATTAGCACAATTTTTTTGAAGTGATCGAAGATAGAAATTACACACATATTATAGGTAATTGAAATAGTGCATTTTCCAATTTGTTCCGTACTTCAACTGCCTTTGGAGTCCATTAATCAAACAAAAATACTTTCAGTTATGCTTTCGATAGTTTTTTTTGGTCTTCTTCTGATTCTGATCAACGTCAAATGTAATTACTTTAATATTTTACTGTATTTTTTTTTTACCTCCAACCGGAAGTAAACTGATCTCTTTCATTTCTTTGTAGTTATCATTCACATGTCGATGCCTTCGTGATTTTCAAGGTATGCGCCGTTTATTTTAATAATTTATGACCCATAGAGTACACACGCTTGTTAAAACGACAATACAAAATATCTTCGTCGGTTTTATCGAAAGCGTCTTAAGTGTACGACATGAATAGCGGAAACTATATCTGCATGCCGAGGATGCCGGAGATTGTAATATGAATTTTAACGATGTTGTTAATAACCACTTAACGTGAGGATGGTTTGCAGAATCCGTTCTTCAGTCGTTATGTTGCTTTAAGTGCTGGCCGGCAACTTAAGTGTCATCCCACACGGACAATTAAGTTGAATCTAGAACGAACGTGTGGAATTTCAACAAGCAAAATGATTGCTTAGTGTTGTGCTTTATGATTTAATTAAAAAAAAGAAAGAAATTCGTTTCACTCAAATTTGTTTCAACTAGAAAAAAATATTGATATGTACCAAATACTGATGATTATTATAACACGCTTGAGAGCACGCTTACAGAGCAATCGCTTTTGAGTGAGAATATAGAAATTTAAGTGGAATGCCACAAGAAAGAGAATTTCGAAATAAGAAGCCACCTCAATTACTTAAAAAAATAATTTTGGATTGACTTTTCCTTAGGGTTACTTTATCCCCAAAAAAATAAAAATTAGGGCAAATGTTTTAGAGATGACAAATCTAGCAGCAAAAAGGGATTTCGAAGATTCATTTCAAGTAAACTTCTGGACAAAATTAAAGGGCCACCAGTAAAATTCAAAATAAATTTAAAACAAGAGAACGAAATTTAATTGAACGAATAAATATATAAATCTAAGTGTTTCCTTACAGTTTAGTTGATTTAAGGGCTATTAAATTTAACAAATTTAAAATACTTTAAATCTTTAAAATACCATTGGTCTTCTCCTTAACTTATATCCTAATTTGTAACAAGTTAACAAAACTAAAATTATTAATAGAGTATATGCCCTCCTCTTGCAGAAATACACGCTGCTAATCTTCTTGGCATGCTTGAGATTAACTTTCGTATACTTTCTTGAGGTATCTGCTCCCATTCTTGAACAAGCATGTTAGAGAGCTCATCAAGTGTTACTGGTGGTGTCGATGTGTTTTTAATTTTGTTGCCCAATTGATCCCAGAGATGCTCAATAGGATTGAGATGAGGGCTTTTGACAGGCCACTCCAAGCTTTGGATATTTGCATCTCTCAACGTAGCTGTGACAATGTTACCTGTATGAGGTTTTCGCATTGTCTTGCATAAAAATGAATCCATTGCCGAAATTTTCGGCAAACGGTTGAACATGGGGTACAATAATCTCGTCTCTATATCTTCTTGCTGTTAGCGACCCATTTCGTATCAAAACCAATTCTGTACGACCATTAAATTGTATGCCACCCCAAACCATTACAGACCTCCCACCAAATTTGTCATATTCTCGAATGGTACATGGTGCAAATCGCTCGCCAAGTCTTCGTATGACAAGAGCACGGCGATCATTCCTGCTTAGAAGGAATCTGGACTCGTCCGAAAACAAAACGGAGTTCCACTGCCCCTCGTCCCAATCTTGATGATTTTGACAAAAGTTTAAGCAATTTCTTTTGGGCGTAGCTGTGAATGTTGTACCGGTTGCTGGTTTTCTAACAGACAAATTGACTTCTTTTAATCTTCTTCTTACTGTTTTGGTAGAAACTTCTTTTCCAGTGGCTAATCGAAGATCATTTTTTAATTCACGAGATGTTACAAACCACTTCTTTAAACTCTGAAGTTCGATAAAGCGATCTTCTCTGCCTGTTGTTTTTCTTTTAGCATCTTGTCCGCGTCTTCTTTTGAAACTACCAGCGTTTCTGAACCGCGCTGCGGCCCTCTGTACCACAGATTTGTTGGTATTTAGAATTCCAGCAACTTTTCTCTGTGAATATCCTTCACGAAGAAGAATAATCATAATAATCTTCTTCTGGTCTACAATGGCGTCTAGACATATTTAATTAACTTTAATTAATTTTCGAAACAAAAAGCACGCTTTATTAATTAAATAACTTAAAAAGGTGTCAACAATTAGGCCTTTTTGTTAACTTTTCGTTTCCTAGCAGAAAGTCATGACATATGAAATGTCTATTAAAAATAATTTGTAAATTGGAAAAGTTATTTCAAGTTTATTTAATAACAATAATAATAATAATAAACTTTATTCCCAGATATGCAAGAAGTATGGGTACAGAATATTCACACAATATTAACAGCATATCTAAAGAAAAGGCGGAGTTCAGAGAGTTGCATGTACAATTCTCTGCTCTTCCACTCAACCTTTTACAAAACCAAATAAAAATTATAAAGATAATAGAATAAACTAAAGAAGAAAAGAAAAGAAAGCGCGAGCCTAAAATAGAGATAGAGAAGGAAAACAATTTTAGTTTTCTTGACAAATTCATTGTTCAACCCAACTAAACGCTTTGCTGACAACACAAAAATCTTTTCAACAGATAATTAAATGACTTCAAATTATTCGATAATTCATTTAAAGTTGTTGCAATATTCCAACTGAATGATCTTTCAAAAAAAGCAGTCCTGTGTGGAGGTGGAGTTAGTAGACCTTTATACCGAATGTTTAAATGATGAACATCGCTTCTGAAACTAATTTTATTGTACAAATAATTTGGCATCTTCTCTACAATAACCCGTTGATAAAGACATGCCGAATGAAGATTACGACGATAGTTCATGTTCAGCCAACCAACATCAAGAAGCTTTTTGTACTTTTTGTAATCTGTATTTATCAATGGAGTCAATGCAAGGACCATAGACCACATCACAAAAGTTGAACTGAGACAGAACCAATGCTTCACATAAACGTATTTTCATTTTTTTTTAGTAAGTTTTTTTAGTAAATATTAATTTCAAATTACAAAAGGCGCGCTATATACACTTGGATATATAACTTTTGAAGCGAAGTCTATGATCCAGCACTACTCCTAAGTTTTTTGCTTCCTGAGAAACTGGAACCAAATTGTGACCAAATTTAATACTAACTTGATTCAAGAAACGTTCACGAACTTTTCTGGGGCCGAAGAATAACACTGACGATTTATTTACATTAATATTTAAGGAATGTTGATTTGTAAATTAATCAAATTTGAGAGGTCCTCGTTAATTTTTGCACATGCATTATTAATGTCATCAGGTTTAAATGAGAAGTATAGCTGAGTATCATTTGCATAGAAGTGTATGTTGCTGTATTTAATTTGAGATTCGAAATTATTTGTATATATTGAGTAAAGCAAAGGACCCAGTACTGTACCTTGCGGCACACCAGATAATATTGGACGGACTGCCGATAATTGATCCTCAATAAGCCTATTCCTTATGAAATTGTTTAGCGTTTCCCTGCTACTATTACCAATGCTACTATTATCAATTTGGTGGTCTCTAGAAGTGTATTTTTAGTTATGGTATTACAAAAGTTTAAAGAGAAGAAATACCGATTTGGTTCAGCAAAATGTGTTAAAAATTAAGTATAATAATCAGGAAGAGGAATTTTTAAGGGATGATGAACCGCGCATGTTCAGGCAGCTGACTCGATGAAACTTTGTCGCGATATCCATAATTGTGTCCATACTTGGTCCGCTGTAGCAAATATGTACGCTACAGCGGACTATGTGCGGACACATAATGAACCTCGCGATAGCGCTTCCGCTATCTGATCGACTATACGTGCTTTATCAAACCTTAAAAATTCCTTTCTTTAGTAATAACGTATGTAAGAAAAGCTTTGGGAAAATTTTTCCTATTACAAAGTAAAGCAATCAACTTACCACTGGATACGGAGAATCTGTTAAGTTTCCTCTACAGTTGGACAATACATTTGTGTTCACAAAGTTGTACAAAATATCTTACAAGCTAGAATTGCGGAAAGATATTTACAACTCCTTTGACCAAATGCCCAAACGTGTTATCGTCGCCGTTTCTAGAAACTAAAATATTTCTAAGACGAGTCATTAGGGAATATGAGGAACGTTTGCTGTGCATGAATCTTCCCAAAGCCTTCGAGCTTTGAATCATCAAAGGCTTCAGAACTTGATTGAATCTGCAAAAAAAAATAGAAGAGGAGTTTCAACCAGAAGATTAGGCCGAAGATTTTACGTATCTCATGTGACTATCAAGAGGGAATTTAACAGAAATCATTTGAAATTTAGAAAGCAACAAAATTGTTCAGTTAGAGAGGATTTCAAGCTGCTGCAGACATTAAAGACGAGTACATTTCAGAGGCAATGCCACGATGATTTTGGACGACGAAAAATATTTCACATTATCTAACTCCGAAATAAAAGGAAATGAAGGCTTTTATACAGACAACATTGAGGACGTTCCCAATGATGTAAGATATAAGAAAAAAGCGAAATTAAAGGACAAGATACTAATGCGCCATTTGGGAAGTTGGTATTTCCAGACTTTTAAGTAAGGATTAAATTTAAGTCCAAGTTAGAACATAACAGACAAATGACGTACAGCATAGTACGTTTCACATTCTAACTTAGGCTTCAATTTAATCCTCACTTAAAACTTTTATGCAACCCAGCCTTAATGTTGGGCGAGTTAGGGATGAAGCTGTAAATGCAGACCTTTGTATTACAAGATGCCTCCCTAAATTCATAAATTCTATTCAAACACATCATGTTCATGATAATAATATATTCTGGCCGGATCTGGCATCGTGCTATTATGCAAGAATAACCCAAGATTGGTTAAGGCAACAAAATATCCCATGTGTATCTAGAGAGGATAACTCTCCGAATGTTTCCCAGGCCCGTCCTATAGAAGAGTTTTGGGCTTTGCTCGGTAGATAAGTTTACGACGGTGGGTGGGAAGCCCAAAATGAAGAACAGCTACGATGGAAAATCTACCAAAAGATTCGAGAGTTTAACCCACTTACCCTCCAAAGAGGCATTCACATTAAATTGCGAACCATTGAAACTCGTGGTCCTTTAGCTGCTGTGTAATGCATTATAATTTCTGTTAAATCTTCACTTAATAGTTTTCTTAAGTATAAATTTAAATAAAGTAATTACAGTTTGTATTGTTAGATTCAAAAAAATTTCCCAAAACTTTTGTTACATACGTTAATACAATGTTGAGATTCAATCGACCCATCAAAAGATCCTTAAAGGTTGATGGACCTCCTTGTTTTTTCGATCCACAAGGGATCAATATGTCGATCGACCCAATTCGGCACTTTATCTTTTTACATGTGCGACAAAAAGAGAGAGGGACACTTTTTCTTTGTCGCAAAACATGTTTCGTTGCACAATAATACTTTCGGATAGAAATTAGAAAGAAAATTGTCTCGTTTTCATAATAGCAATTAAATCTCCGAAATTAAAAATCGATTTCGTTACTCAAACGAGGCACTTTATTCCACTTGCCGTTAATAATTATTGATTTAAAACGCAAGAGATTCAAAGCTACATTAACGCAACTTTCACTTTTGTGCAGATGTTAATTGTCACGATGCTATGTAAGTTTTCTTCTATTCGCTTATTTCGATTTTCTTTTTTCTACGTTTTTTTTATAATTTTATCTGAAATATTCATTTATCGTAAAAAAACAATGCGTAGTGAGCACATGTTGTAAATCAAGACTTGTTTTTAGCTTTAAATGATCATAAATGTTTTTTCTTTTCGTTATATTAAATGTTTTAAATTGAAGAAAGAACGCTACTACCTACATAATTTTCTTTTTCTCACTTATAATGATATATGTATGTATGCGTTACAAAATAATAATAATTCATTATTCCAGGTACTGTTGTTGCTTCACTGTTCTTGTTGTAGATGTTCACATAATTTAAAACTTGACGCGTTCGCATCATTTTTACACTATTAGTTGAACCATGCGTAACAAAAAACGCAATTATGAATTGCAAATGTGTTATACATACCATCAGAACGTTTCTACACTTCCCGTTTGAAATTTAATATCCAATTTCTACTCTGCGGTTTCATCGTAATTATTATACGCTGTATAAATCACGTAGTCTTCACTTTACAGGAAATGGATACGTTGATATTTTTATATCACAAGCAAATAATACAGAGAAATTCTGTTTCACACGTTCAAATTTTGTATATTTGTTACAAGAGTAATTATACTAATTATAATGAAAAATTATCACCAAAATGACAACACGTCCCTGGTTAAGAAAGAGCAGCAGATGAACGAACGAAATAAATACAGTCATAAAAATATTTTATGGTTTACGGTTACGATGCAAACTCCTAAATTTTTACTTGATAAATGCATGCAAATCACCTGAAATAAATTATTCCCTAAAAATTGTAAAAAATAAGATTAACCACCTGCTTTGATAGTAAACAAATAAATCACTACAACACGAAAACAATTCAAATCTCCGCGTTAAGAATTCGTAATATTTTTTTTTATTTTAATTTAAATTCTGTTGTAAACAAAGTTTATTCCCACAAACGACGTGTCCGTCCTAAACATTTCGGCATCTTTTTATGACCCAAGATTACGTGTTTCCCTTCCCTTGCGCTTTAATCACTCGCTTTTCTATTTTTCGTTTATTCGGTTTATGGCTGATTGACTTGGCTAATAACAAAGGCGATGATGACAAGCAGAATTTAAAACAAACAAAATTTTTTGACAAAATCAATTTTTTCGAAAAACTAAAACAAAAATAAAACTTTCATAAGTTAAGTAAATCTAGGCACACACTCTATAGATGTGCGGAAACATATATAATGATAATATAAAGATAGTTGTAATTAATTCATGTTTAAGTAGAAAGTTTTAAAAATAATAATAATTACTTCCATATTATATAATAGAACAAATTTTTACTTTCACAGATAAACAAGTAGAGAATGTGTGAACCTAAACATTTCTTACTTGCTTCATTTTATGCAACAATACTTAACAAAAAAAAAAAAAAACTAATGAATAGTGACGTTGCGAATCGACTTTCCCGGGCTTGTGTAATTGACCCCATGCGTGTACATCAGTGACACGCATTCGCACTTAAGTCATTACTTGAAGTACCATCTTCAGCAAAGTGCAGAGCAGTGTATACTTTTTTTTTAGTTTCACACACACACACCAGCATTGCCAATACTAGGAATTTACTCTTGTATTTACGCAACACACACGCAATGTTTAAAATTTACATTTAAAAATGAGAAATTGAAGAATTGAAATTTATTAAAAATGCAGGTAAAATGAAGCGTTTTGCAAGCGTCGCGACTTCCAAATATCTGTCTGTAGTATAATTAGTAATTTATTTTATTTATTTTTTATTAAAGCACACTGGTATTTTAAACTTAAATTATCTCATAACGGTAGTTTCACGTTAATTTATAGTATAAATATTTTGCAGGTGCAACTGTAATTTGGTAATAATCCGTAAACACTGTTGAACGTGTGAATATAAATTACGCATACTTTGGCTATTTGGCCTTTCATCACTCTCTTAAAATAGGCATCCTCAATGAACTCACGCTCATGTTGAATACGAAATAATAAATGACCCTGGCTATGCACGAACTGAGCTTTCGTAAAACATAACAAAATTCATTCCTAACTAACCGAAATTGCAGTTTTGTGAGGTGATGTCACTTTTACTCGCCAGGGGCCAACAACCTAATTTCCGAACGAAGGCAGGTGGGTCCGGATCTTCTACATTTTCTTTTTTCTTTTGCTTTTCTCGTTTTGCTGTACGTCGTTTAAGTGTAAGCAGATATTTAATTACAAGGAAAGTTTTAAGCAGGTGAACTGATCCTGGATATCCTTTTGAACGAACAGACATACTTGCTATTAAATTATTACATTGTATGTTTCCTAATTGTAAGTTTACAAATCGAAACTGATTTAGAACTGCGCTTTTGAGGTCAACAGCCGTAGTAGAAGAATCCACCAGCTCATTGACTGTGCGCGTAATTACGCCACATTTACGATAAGACCCTATCTGTTTACATTCATTTCTTTTATCGCAGTTAAGAGAAATCATCGGTGCCTTTTTTAATCTAAATGTGAAACTCATCTCAAGTATAAACTAGATTGTAAACACAAGTTTCTGGGTTAGCGGTACCGAATTTCTCTTTTCTACTCTCGCAAATGAAATTCTGTTAATTACCAAGAGAGATGTTTTATGCTGCAGCACAACTTAAGGAATTAATCAGGTGATAGCACAAAAGTAAAAAGTATTTAAAATTACGAGAGTTGAGTTATTCATTGAAAGCACAAAAAAAAAGGACGAAATTTCAACTTGTTACATCAAATCGAATACTTACAATGTAAGTAATTATATAGGAAAATCCAAGCTGGTGGAGATGTGGGTCACCGTCCGCACAAGTAGCTTGATATTTCCTGTGTGTCTGAGACAAGCGTTTAAAATTCTATTCAGTACTTTTCCCGAAGAATAAAACACGTTGGAACAACTTTGTATTTTAAGAATAATAAATATCATGCGAACTTCTAAATAATAATAAAATGTCGCTACCTCCCCAATTCGACACAGTTTTCTATACAATTAGCTATTACTTAAGGGTGATTTTCTTCACACAGTACCTTTCTTTACCTTCACCACGTGCACGGCTACTTTTCGAACACGGTTGTAGCAACTCTGTCCACCCTTGTCAACGGCAAATAAAACTGCCACACCGAAAGCTTAAATTTACGACTTTGTAACAATTGCCGCTTTTTTGGGACGGTTTTGAAAATTTGGGTGACTCATGCAAGTAAATAAAACGACTTTGGTTGGCTACGGTAATTTTCTTGTTGGTAGGTTTTTAGTAACTAACTGATGCGGCGTGCTTAATTGAGTAAAACCTTAAAAATACAGTCGTTTGCTTTCGCTAATGTAATTTAATTGATGATATCATGCGTTTGTGAATGAAGCATCTTGATGTCACACGAAATCTTCTTTTAGCCGATGATACTTGGTTTAAGCATTTTAATAAAACGGATTGACGTAAATAATTTGGTGCTAATTGAATGACGAAATTCATTTAAACTGTTCAACCTATTCTAAGAAGAATTTTTCTTCATGCTTCTTCTACAGAGTAAAACAAAATAATTTCTCTTAATTACTTTTGCACTGTGTGTATGGAGGCATATGTAAACGACGCTTCAGAATTCTTCTAAAGGTGATGTGGGACACAGTCGTCTGAACAGAAATACGACGTGTTGAGGAATGCAGATTTTCTGCAACGAGCTCTTCCACTTATTTGACGACATTTTGTGTCAGTTTGTGGCCTTCCAGTGGATTTCCCCTTCATTATGCTTCCCGTTTTGTGGAATCTCTCGACAATTTGGCGAACGTGTTGGTGCAAGGGAGTTTCTTGAACAATTTTGTTCGGAAACCTAAGTCAAAACTGTGCTTTGCATTCAAAGTTGAAGTATTGCCATTCCCCATTTACTTCACGTCCAGATCGGAAATGAGCTTCGGTAATGAAATTTTCTTTTCACTGGAATTTCCCATTAATGAATGTTTTGCACTTCCATTTCAGGTGATTTGCTCAAATCTATGCCATGTCATCTGCAAGTTGATCCTTCTATTTCCATAAAGTATGATCTTCTTTTCTTTTCCTTCTGCTGGTGGTATCTACTGCCCATTATCAAGTTCCTTGCTGTCTTTATCATATTGTTGCCTTTGCCTCTCTTTTCCATCCTAAAGCTTTTCTTTTAACATGAGTACAAAATGTTTTCCCATTTAATGCGTTGCTCTCATTTTTTCACATGTTCACGTATGTTCCGTACTTGATCAGTAAACGCCAAATTGACATAACGTTAACAGAAAATCATAACCAATAATTACGATTTATTTAATATTTATTTATAGTGACAGTTGACAAAAAAAAAATCATGATTTGACGAGAAGCAAAGTGTTTATTAAAAACAAATGTGCTTAGATTGGTTTCCTTTAAATAAAATAAAAAACAAGACGCGGAACAAAAACAAAAATTAAATAAAAACAAAAGACGATGGCATGATAAATAAATGACAGTTAATTAAAAAAAATAATAATAGTGATTTAGCGAAAAGCACGAAAATCATCTTTGCTTAAATTGTTTTGTGTTCTTTAAGTAAAATAAAAAAAAACCAATTAAATAAAAACAGAAGATGAAACAAAAACGAAAAAGGAAATAAAAAGAAAAAAAAATATATAAAAAGCAGAACATGAAAACGAACAAATGAAATATGAAATATAAACAAAAGGCGATCGCAGTAAATAAATTAAATTAAAAACAAATGTGCTTAGATTGGTTTGTTTTCTTTAGAGAAAATAAAAATAATGAAATAAAAACAAAAAATAAGTAGAAACAAAAGACGATCGTAGAAAATAAATGGCAATTAATTAAACAAAAGATCATGATCAATAATAATAATAATGATAATAATAACAAAAATAATAATAAGTGTAACGCCTTTACTTAAACTGGTTTCCTTCTTTTAAGTAAAATAAAAAATAATTAAAAAAAAACAAAAATAAAAAATGACATAAAACAAAAAATAAATAAATAAAAACAGAACATGAAAACAAACAATTGAAAAAAATTATTAAAAACAAATTCGCTTTGCATGGTTCATTTTCTTTAAACAAAATAAAAAAATCAGACCACGAATCAAAAACAAAAATTAAATAAAAACAAAAGACGATCGCAGTAAATAAATGACAGTTAATTAAAAAATAATTGATTTAACGAGAAGCACAAAATCGTCTTTGCTTAAATTAGTTTATTTTATTTAAGTGAAGTAAAAAATAACTAAATAAAAACAGAACATGAAACAAAAACCAGAAATTAAATTTAAAGAAATGAAATAAAAACAAAATATGAAAACAAGTGAAATGTGAACAAAAGACGATCGCAGTAAATAAAAGAAAATTTTATTAAAAACAAATCTGCTAGAGTGGTTTCTTTTCTTTAAATAAAATAAAAAAGTAATGAAATAATAACATAGTACGAAACAAAAAACAAAACGCAAATAAAAGACGATCGCGGTAAATAAATAACAGTTAACAAAAAAAAATCATGATTTAACGCAAAGTATTTATTAAAAACAAATGAGCTTAGATTGGTTTCCTGTAAATAAAATAAAATAAAAAACAGAACACGGAAGAAAAACAAAAATTAAATTAAAAAAAAAGACGATCGCATGATAAATAAATGACAGTTAATTAAAAAATAATAATAATAATAGTGATTCATTTAAAAAAAAACCAATTAAATAAAAACAGAAGATGAAACAAGAAAGAAAAAGGAAATAAAAAGAAAAAAATATATTAAAAGCAGAACATGAAAACGAACAAATGAAATATGAAATATAAACAAAAGACGATCGCAGTAAATAAATTAAATTAAAAACGAATGTGCTTAGATTGGTTTGTTTTCTTTAAAGAAAATAAAAATAATGAAGTAAAAATAAAAAAACGAAATTAAAACAAAAAATAAATAAAAACAAAAGACGATCGTAGAAAATAAATGGCAATTAATTAAACAAAAGATCATGATTAATAATAATAATAATGACAATAATAAGTTTAACGCCTTTACTTAAATTGGTTTCTTTCTTTTAAATAAAATAAAAAATAATGAAAAAAAAAACAAAAACGAAAAATGACATAAAACAAAAAATAAATAAATAAAAAGAAGAACATGAAAACAAACAAGTGAAAAAGTGAAAAAAGTATTAAAAACAAAATCGCTTGGCATAGTTCATTTTCTTTAAATAAAATATAAAAATCAGAAGACGAATCAAAACAAAAATTAAATAAAAACAAAAGACGATCGCAGTAAATAAATGACATTTAACGAATTTTTTAAAAAAATCACGATTTAACAAAAAGCACGTCTTTTAAATCGGTTTGTTTTCTTTAAATAAAATAAAAAAGTAATGAAATTAAAAACAGAATACGAAACAGAAACAAATATTAAATGAAAACAAAAGACGATCGCAGTAAATCAATGACAGTTAATTAAATAATAATAATAATAATAAGGATTTAACGAGAAGCACGAAAATCGAATCGAAGGCATATTTTAGATTATTTCGTTTCATGTGTTATAAAATAAGTTACAATTATATTATGTCCTGGAGAGTACTTTTATTTTTATGTCGATGCTTTTACTTCGGTATTTTTATTGTGTTAAATGACTTCTCAGTCATTAGTTTTCTTTCTAAAATAAACTTTGGAAAGATCTTTAACTGAATTTTATAAAAAATAAGACTTTTGAGTGCTTGTAGTCTTTTCATTTTCCCGATCGATATCATTAAAGATTTTTTGATAAGTATGATGGCACTTTTTCAAAATGACCTGGAAAGTGTAACCACTTTAATACTTTGGATAATATACAGGCTGTTGTTAAAATGTGTGGACATGGCTTAACCACAAACGATTTAACCCAAGTCATCTATATCCAAAAGTACTTCGTTAAGTGCTTCAAAGTCCTTGAAAAAAAATCTGTGAAATCAAATCGTTCCACGTATGTAGCGATATTTATTGTAAATGAGGGAATTAGCACACAGAACAAGCTTACTCATCAACCTTCGCCATTCACCGTACTTCATGATCTTGAGTTCTGTAAGAGTTATATTTATTTAATTAGTAAAATTATTAAAAAATAATATTAAAAAAAAACAAATCGAAAAACACGAACGATAATGAATTCAAGAAATTATATCTGATCTCACTTGAAGTCATATTTTCTTTAATTAGCGAAATTCATTTAAATAACACGCCGCAAATAAAAACAAATCGAAGCAAGCACACGGCGATAATGAATTCATGAAGTTATACTCTGTTGCTGTTACACTGATTAATATCATTAAAGCGAATTTTATTTGTTCCTTGCCTTGCGTGCTTAGCAATTTAAATGGCGCTCTTCTGATTTTCATAAGGTGATAACAAGAGTAATAATTCACGGTTCGTAAAATCATAATTAACAGAATGACTATTGATAATAATTTGCTACTTAAGAACAGTTACGTACGTATGTAGTTTTAATCATTTTATTTTGTTAAATTAAATAATAACTGCTGCTAGGCCGATGTCGTTTAGATAACACGTCTACGTTTCTTTTTATTTTGTTATTTCTGCTGAGCACATTATCTTTAATTGTATGCAAAGAATGCAAAAAAATAAAAGCTTTACAAGGCATATGATCTTCACAAGTATCAATTTTCAACATTGCAATATGCAAATGATCGATTAATTTTATATTAGCCTAGTTATTTTTTATTTGGAAATAAAATGTAATTTATTTATTTCAAAAAATAATAATAAGTAATAGGCATAATCGTGGACGGTTAAAAGAGAACGCTTAATAGTATAATAAAAAATAAACTCGAATTTTCTTGCTTTTCATTCTCTTTTAACTGTTGATGACTGTGCATATTTTATACGTAGGTACACTTTGTTTCTTTGAAATTTATTTAATATTTTTAATTGTTTTCAGATTTATCCTGATCCAGAATCCGAAAAAGCGATTATGAGTTCGGTTGTATACTGCATACATCACAAGGAAGGCTGTAAATGGTCGGACGAACTGAGAAAATTGAAGGTGAGTGAAGTAAAGATAAATAATTACATAAATATGTGTTAGTTCATATTAAAAAAGAATGACTTAAAGATGTCTGTCTCTTCAGAGAAAATATTGCCATGAATAATTAATAGATACACCTACGGGACAACCTTTGTATGTGGTTGGGTCTACTGTTATGTGTTACTTGCTAATGTTTCATAAATAACCGTAAATAATCACCGCGTATGTATAATAAATTATGCCTACAGTACGTCTCTAATTTAATTAAAGAAGAATTTAAACCTTTAATCGTGTCACCGAAGTAGGTTAAATCGTCAATTAAATTTATTAGTCAAGCCTTAATAGACAGCACATTTCTCTTCGTTTCAGTTTTTTCCCTGACGAAGCCTGACTGCGGTTGCTTGTTCCTCACTCACAGATAAAAGTTTGTTATTGCTTCGAACTCAAACTAAAATATTTAAAGTTATAATTTTTTATGTTTCCTGTGCTATCGTAATATAACAAGTAAGTAACTTGTAAAAGATCGATGGTTTAAAATTTGGGTTACCGACGTCGTAAACTTATTTGTTTATAAAAATCTCGATTCTAGATTAGTATATGTATGTATACAACAAGCATGTATACTGTGTGCGTCCGCTCTAATTGTCTTTGTACAGTTAATACAAACAAAAGCCTATAATAGAAATTCGAACGCACATACCACCATGATGTTTTTTTTTATTGCCCACATTGTTTAAGTACGTAGATAGCGAGCGGTGTTTAGAAAAAAAAAAAGAACAAACCTCCTTTTCTTCGCCAGCATATTATTTTCATCACGTTGTTGTTGTGTTTATCCACTGGAACATTGTGTGCTTCGTCGACCGTTCATAATTATGAGCATTTTCAAGATGTTCATGTAGAGAAACGCACCCGGCACTTTTTTTTACCTCGTAAATTTCATCTATGAATTTTGCTATTTACTGTATCGTTCAATTTCAGGCCCACCTTAACACTTGCAAACACGACGCCATCCCTTGCACCAGTTACTGTGGGGCTCAGATTCCTAAAGTGTTGATGGAAGACCACCTTAAGTATACGTGCCCTCAAAGAAGAGCGAGATGTGAATTTTGCAATAAGGAGTTTACAGGACATGCCTTAGAGGTTGGTACACATAATAGTTATCTATGTACCAAGGTAGCAAAGTGATACTTTGTCCAACGAGCCAAGGCGAAGCAAACAAATTCGACATAGACACCTTGCTGCAGTGGTGCATACATTTTTTGACTATCAATCAGGGTTGCAATTGTGCAAAAAAACTGATAATCTAAATAAATCAAACTTCAGAAAATTCAAATAAAAAGAACAATTTATTTAATGTTAGTTTATCTACATATCTAAAACTACCTGCTTAAAAAGAATATGTAGGTGAACTAAACTTAAATTTAAAAAGAAAATAAAACATGGTTCAGGTACTTAAAAAGAGACATTTTAAGTTAATTTTTTAATTATAGTGTTTATAAAGAAAAACTAATTTAGCAGCTTTTTCAGTCCCTAAGCGATTTCTCATTTTAGAATGAACTAAACCAAATGTTGAAAATATCCTTTCAACGGAGGCTGAAGAAGCTGCAGCAGATAATAATTGTTTGATAATCGGGAATAACTTATCAATAACCTCAATATTCCGTTGAGATTTCCACCATTCCAATGGATTTGTGCTTTCAAGAATTTCTTGGTGAAACATTATTTCGACAAATGGCTCGGATTTAGCCAGAAATTTAATAATCAATGGTAGTAAACCAGTGTTGGGGTATAAATCATTTGCAGCATTTAAAGCACATTTTTTTTCACTTTCTGTTAATGTATGCTCCGTTTTCGTAGGGTCCAAAAGGAAAGCTAGCGAATGGTATGGAGTGATACTCTGTTCATAGCGATGTATAAATTTTTGCATTTGGCTTAGAGTAAATTCAGTTTCCCCAAAATGTGATTCTAGTATTTTTAATTGTCCTACGACGTCTGATAGAATTGCATCGTTTCTTTGAAACCCCCACGCCCCCCTCTAAATCCGCTTTTGAAATATTTTAAAAATCCATCAAATTCAAGACAAAACAAAAGACAGAAGATAAAAAGAAGGTGGAAAACGAAACTGTCGGTCGCTTTTGGAGTTTCTCAAATCTTGATTGTCTTTTGTTTTTTTTTATTTTCCAAGTAAAGAATCGATTGTTTTTTTGTTTTGTTTTTCACGAACATAATCCAATCGGTCTTTTGAATTTCAGGAAATCTTCATATGCTTTCCAAAAAAAATTATTTTTTTTTATGTTTCGAAACTGTCGCTCGCTTTTGGAGTTTCTCAAACGTTGATTGTCTTTTGTTTTTCTCTATTTTTCAAGTAAAGAATCATGTTTAAAAAAAAATAGCCTATGATACCACTTCTTGGATCTGGTACGAATTCTATAAAGACCAAGTAAAGGGTCAAGAAGATCGACTCCTCCCATGTGTTGGTTGTACACCTTTACGATGTGTGGGCAATTAATATCCTTTTTAGCCTTGTCAGCTTTGAAGAACCTTTGGACTTTGTGTAATGGCTGACTACCAGCAAAAGTGGAGAGCAACGTAACCATTTTATTGTCATACCATTGCACAGCCTTCATTTGTTAGTTTTTTATGTTTAGTTGCTTTTTCTATGTGGGAGCCTCTACCTTTTTGTTTCCAAACTTTTTCTGTGGGAAAACCACAACCCAATAACCTATTAGTTCTCACAGTTCCTACACAATCAATTCCATTCTGTGACAAATAGGAGAATAAAGGAATGCTTGTGAAGTAATTATCACAGTATAACTTGTGATGCAGGTTTTTTGGTATGTTTCCACTCATTCTGAGAGAGACATTGCTTGCGGAACCAAAATCTTCTTCCCCTTCTCCTGTTTCTACCTTGCCCGTAAATAATTCTAAATCATAGGAAAAACCAGTAACTCCAGACAGTATCCATAATTTATAACCCCTCTTATGGGGTTTCTTTGGATTGTATGTCTTGATAGACATTTTCACCTTGAAAGGAACTATTTATTCATCGCAAGATAAATTTTCCTCCATTGGTATTTTGCTACATACCGACTGAATATGGTCAATAACAGGTTGAATTTTTTCAGTTTTATTTTGCATTTGCAGATTGTTGTTGAAGTGTAGAAATCTTTTTATTTCTTGGAAACGGTTGACTAGCATAATATCCGCAACTTGGGAAATTCACGTGTCTGCTGACCAATACTGTCTTGTTCCAGGCAATTGACATCCACAATAAAATTCCAATAAATTTTTGTATTTCTTCAATTGTAGTGACAAAAGGGCGATTTGGATTATTTTGAACGGAATATCTATCTACTATCTTTTGGAGAAATTCATTAGTAAAAAAAGAGTTTGAAAATGGCAAAAGGTGTAACAAGTTCTAAAATTTCTTCTGGTAAATCAGTGTTACCTGAAAACCGTACATTATCGTCATTTGTAAAGGTCTCTACTTCCTTCCACGCTAATTTCTTATACTTTAGGTTTGTAGATGTGCTATTTGCAAAAATGCTCAATGGGACATCGTCTTCAGCGTCAAAATATTCAAAATTCACTTGAGATTGAACCCCATTCTCACTCATTCTTCTCCGATATTCTGGAATTACAACATCTTCCGCTAGAACGGAATCGTCACTATCACTTGGAATATCTCTAAGTTTATAAAAACTATTTGTCTTTCCATAAAATGCTCTTGAACTCATGGGTTTCCAATTTTCATCCATTTTATATTTTGTGCACGGCGTTCCCAAACGGACACAGGTATCTAAGTCAAAATTTACAGGTAAATATATGTAAAATAACAAAAATGAGACCATACATATATTTATTAAATTATAATGCAGCTCACAGGATTTTTTAAAGTCGAAAACAGAGTTTGAAATAAAGATAACATCACCAAGCAAACTTGATGAAACACAACCTCAAGTGAACTCAACATCATCAAACTATTAACCAAAGAATAGGGAGGTCAAGAAAGGAAAGTCTACGAATAATCGGTTGTGTTGCCCTCTATTGAGTCAGGTGTTTAAAAAATTTTTATTTTCGAAGGATGCAAATTGGCGTTCTTTAGAGTTTTTCAAGCGCTTACCGTCTTTAGTTTTACAAAAACCAATCTCGCTTTCGTTCTCTACTTTCCAAATAAAGAATCGATTGTTTTTCTTTTGTTTTACATAAACAAAATCCAATCGGTCTTTTGAATTTCAGGAAATCTTCAAGGGCCCTTATGTTCTCCTAAAAATTAATTTTTTTTATTTTCGAGGCATGCAAATTGTGTTTTTCTTTGGAGTTTTTCATGCGTTGATTTTCTTTTGTTTTTCTAGAGGCAATCTCGTTTTGTTTTTCATAAACATAATACAGTCGGTCTTTTGAACTTCAGGAAATTTTCGAGGACCTTTATGTTTTCCTAAAAATTTTATTTTTTTATTTTCGAAGGATGCAGATTTGCGTTCCTAGGAGCGCTGATAGTGTTTTGTTTTACAAAAACCAATCTCGCTTTCGTTCTCTATTTTCCAAGGAAAGAATCGATTGTTTTTCTTTTGTTTTTCATAAACAAAATCCAATCGATCTTTTGACGTTCAGGAAATCTTCAAAGGTCCTTATGTTTTCCTGAATATTTTTTTTATTTTCGTAGAATGCAGATTGTGCTTTTTTGGAGTTTTTCGTGCGTTGATTGTCTTATTTTTCAAGAAGCAATCTCGTTTCGTTCTCTACTTTTCATGTGAAGAATCGATTGTTTTTTGTTTTGTTTTTCATCAACAAAATCCAATCGGTCTTTTGAATTTCAGGAAATCTTCAAAGGCTCTTAAATTTTTCTAAAATTAATAGTTTTTTTATTCTGTATTATTATTATTATTTTCGAAAGATGCAAGGTGGTCGTTATTTGAATTTCTGGAGCGTTGATTATCTTTTGTTTTTGAAAAATCAATCGACAGTCGACGATTTTCAACATGAAATTCAAGGCAAAGCAAAAGACAGAAGATAAAGAGAAGGTGGAGAACGAAACTGTAACGTAAACTGACGGTCGCTCTTGGAGTTTCTCAAGCGTCGATTGTCTTTTGTTTTTCTCCATTTTACAAGTAAAGAATCGATTGGTTTTTCTTTTGTTTTTCATAAACATAATCCAATCGATCTTTGAATTGCAGGAACTCTTCAAAGGCCCTTAAATTCTCCTTAAATTAATATTTTCTTTATTCGTTATTATTATTATTTTCAAAAGGTACAAGACGGTCGTCATTTGGATTTCTCAGGCGTTGATTATCTTTTGTTTTTGAAAAATCAATCGACAGTCGACGATTTTCGACATGAAATTCAAGACAAAACAAAAGGCAGAAGGTGCACTTTCACCGTACACTAGAATCATGTCAACAATCTCACTATTTGTAAATTCTGCCATTTTTTCAGTAAATTTCCGTGCAACCACCTCGACGTACATCTTCAAATTACCTGGCCTGGCCGGCGATGACTGACAATAAATTACATCACTCATATTCTTCGTCAACATCTTAAACTTAAACCAGAGACGTTCAAACGGTTTACCCGTTCGACAAAATTATTTTTATTTTCTTGAAAATTTAATAACAGTTTGTTCAACAAAAATGGTTCATACAAACTTTAATTTTTTAATTTATTTTCACGATGTTACGAAACACCCTGTATATCCAGGCCGTAAAAGCGCAATAGCTTTACTTCCGGTTGCTCAATACATGTGAAGCTGCTATTTGTTGTATAAATAGCAATTTGTTTATATATTTCCTCTTTACTAGACTTCGTTGTACACACAACAAAGAAGATTAAGACCCAGAATTAGATGCCTTTCTTTTTTAAATTGATAAAGTAAAAGCTATGAGCAACGGGGCATTACCCAAACTGTCCTCTTCTAATGTGTTCGATTATACATTTGCCACTATTCCTGCAGAGGTACTTCCATTATCTGTTTTTGTTTCTTTTTCTACATTACTTGAAGCACATTTTTTCCAGTGGCTTTTCATACGTTCCACAAGCCCTTGCATTTCTACCTTGCATTTTTTACACGTAGCTTTACTTTCTCTTTTTCCAGCAGATTTACACGACTTTTCAATAAGATGTTGCCAAATAAGATCTTTTTTCCTACCACTTCTATGAGAAGACATATCAACTTTTATACACGGTTATAAAGTATTACACACGGTTATGAAGTATTACACACTTTATCACTCGTTATCGTTACGCAACGCACGTTAGCGATTTAGACTAGAAAATAGCGACAATTCGCGTCATCTCCGCATTATATAAAGACAGCCGAATTTTCAAGTTCTGCCAGGAATTTCTTTTGTTTATATGAAAGTACAACGTGGTGCAACCTTATTTACTGCTATTCTTTAAATTTATTTCAATGACGAATTATTTGACAATTATTATTATTTGATGATAACAGATGCAACAAATTAGATAAAATATTGAAAAATAATTAAATACAAAACAATCAATTGATCATCAATTATAGATAAATAATAATATTAATGAGATTTGATTAATGTCACTTCAGAATAGGTCTAAGTAGGCTTTGTCACTGTCAGGAAAAACATTTTACCTGCCTAGACAGGTAAAGTACCGCTTGCTCTCTTCGAATGGGTATGATAAAATTGTTTGTTCGAATGTGGCAGTCGAAAAAATATTTTCCGTTTTGCCAGGAAACAAGATTTGAAAACTCGTTGATACAAATAATTTCTTGTAATACTACGTTGCATTGCATTCATAACTGATGCTTCTACAAACACAACGAGTTTCACAGACGATAGAAGCAAGAAAGGCTATAAGTAGAAGAGAGAAAATAGCGAGGTCATTCAAAGTCATACGGATGAAAAAGGCGTGGCCGTCCACCGGCATGAATGAACTTGTTTCCACGTTGGGTTTTACGCATTCTTCTCCATACGAATTAAAATTTTGCATCAAGCCGGCTCGTTCTTGCAGCTTGCAATTAATAAATAATAAAATGCCGCGGATAGAAAATTGCCAGCCATCGTGTTAATTAAGCGCTCTTTAATTAATTTAATTGACCGCACTGTAACAAATTAACAAGGGCGGAACGACCTTAAATTTGTTCGATATTCTGCGGTGGAAGGTCTGCTTTTCAGGATCTCTCTGTTTTCATGCTTACAAGGTTTTTACGTTGTAGTTCTGGTTTCGCAAATTAATGCCACACCTTCAATACAGAAGGTGGTTTATTCCCAATTCGATTGCAATCTTGATTTTAATCATTAACTTCTAATCTAGTTCATATTTGTTGTAAGAAAACGAATTTTAGTTTTCGACAAATAATTAATGATCACAAAAACGACGATACGTCCTTGGTTAAGAAAAAACAACAGACGAACGAAGTAAATACAGTCATAAAAGATAATTTATAGTTTTATGATCGTTACGGCGGGGCGTCGGGCGTGAACTTGACCTTTGAACGGAATTGACGTGATCAGTTAAAATACAAACTCCTAAATATTCATCTGAAGTAAATCATCTGAAGTAAATTATTCCAAAGAAACTGTATTTAATAAGGATAGCAACGGCCCCACTTGGAACACTTGCTTTGACAAGTAAACAAATAAATCACTACAACACGAAACAATTTAGAATCTCTGTGTTAAGAATAACAAAGAAATGGTGATGACAACCGGAATTTAAAACGTTATAATCAGCAGATACATTCGTAATCTGTTTGGTTTGTTAATCATTATAATTTCGTTTTGTGTGCGTCGTTCATCGAGAAACAAAAACTATTATTATCAAAGACGAATTGTTAACACAAACTTGACGCATTTATCATCAGCTACGAAACTGTGTGTTATTAGTTCATGGTCAAGGCTCATCTTGGGCATTTTATTCGTGGTTTCCAAATAAAAAATAATTTACGACGCCCCGAATACCCTTCTAAGTAATAAGGTTTGGATGTTCAACGTTCATAGTTTTGAAATAGATGGGTGATGGGTGTGTAAGCGTCACAAATTACACCGATCAACATGAATTTTGAGTCTAGCTTGTGCATGCGTAATTCTTATATGTTTTTAAGGAAAAATATTTTTTATTAAGTTTGTTTTTGCGATTAGGAGAAGGGTTTTACAAAATTTAAAACAAAAGTTCATCAGCCCAGGTCTTAAGGGAAAGTGAAATACACACATTAAAGCATTTTAAGCGATTATTTCTAGTGATAACTATCAAACAATAATTAAAAAATGAACATTTGTGCATTTTCACATATGATTAACACAACTTAACCCTCAAATATAATCGCCCCTCGTACTTTCATTGAATTGTCTCTGATAAGTCCGTCACATCTTGATCGAAACGTTCACCTTGCCCTTCCGAAAATGCTCCCAAGTTATCTTTAAACTTGTCCAGGTGAACATGTAACATATACACCCCACAACCCTCCATGTTCTTGATCCTGTCACTAACCAACACGTTATAATTTTCTGCTCCAAGGAAACCATGAACCGTCTCCTTAAAGCTGTCCAAGCCCTTCTTTCCTCGTAACTAAGTATTCGAGAAAATTCTTCGCTGTTCATAATTTTCTTAATTTGTGGTCCAACGAAGTTTCCAGACTTTGGTCTCTGACAACTTTGGAAAAAGTCTCTCAAATACTGAAATGCTTTGGGGTCACTATTTGCAAATTGTTTCATGAGACCCAATTGAATGTGTAAAGGAGGTACCCATACATGTTTAGGATCAATGAATGGTTTCCATTTGACATTCATTTGCCCGAATATGCTCCCAAGTTGTCTTTAAACTTGTCCAAGTGAGAGTATGTAACATATGGAGCTTGAGCAACACCCCCACAGTCCATGACGATCTTCACGTTTTAGATCATGTCAGGAACCAACTCGTTACAATTTTCTGCTCCAAGAAAACCATGAACCGTTTCCTTGAAGCTGTCCCAAGCCCTTCTTTCCTCGTCACTAAGTATCCGAGAAATTTTTTTGCTGTTCATAATTTTCTTAATTTGTGGTTCAACAAAGAATCCAGACTTTGGTCTCTGACAACTTTGAGAGTCTCTCAAATACTGAAATGATTTGGAGTCACTATTTGCAAATTGTTTCATGAGACCCAATTGAAAGTGTGATGGAGGTACCAATACATGTTTAGGATCAATGAGTGGTTCCCATTTGACATTCATTTGCCCGAATATGCTCCCAAGTTATCTTTAAACTTGTCCAAGTGAGAGTATGTAACATATGGAGCTTGAGCAACACCCCCACAGTCCATGACGATCTTCACAAGTTTTAGATCATGTCAGGAACCAACTCGTTACAATTTTCTGCTCCAAGAAAACCATGAACCGTTTCCTTGAAGCTGTCCCAAGCCCTTCTTTCCTCGTCACTAAGTATCCGAGAAATTTTTTTGCTGTTCATAATTTTCTTAATTTGTGGTTCAACGAAGAATTCAGACTTTGGTCTCTGACAACTTTGAGAGTCTCTCAAATACTGAAATGATTTGGAGTCACTATTTGCAAATTGTTTCATGAGACCCAATTGAAAGTGTGATGGAGGTACCAATCATGTTTAGGATCAATGAGTGGTTCCCATTTGACATTCATTTGCCCGAATATGCTCCCAAGTTATCTTTAAACTTGTCCAAGTGAGAGTATGTAATATATGCAGCTTGAGCGACACCCCCACAGTCCATGACGATCTTCATGTTTTAGATCATGTCAGTAACCAACGCGTTACAATTTTCTGCTCTAAGGGAACCATGAACCGTTTCCTTGAAGCTGAGCCACGCCCTTCTATCCTCGTCATTAGATATCCGAGAAATTTCTTCGCTGTTCATAATTTTCTTAATTTGTGGTCCAACGAAGAATCCAGCCTTTGGTCTCCGACAACTTTGGGGAAAAGTCTCTCAAATACTGAAAAGCCTTGGAGTCACTATTTGCAAATTGTTTCATGAGACCCAATTGCCATGTGATGCCTCCATTACACATGTTTAAGATCAGTGAGTGGTTCCCATTTGACATTATGGGAACCATTGGCAATTGGGTCTCATGAAACAATTTGCAAATAGTGACTCCAAGGCTTTTCAGTATTAGGAAACCCACCATCTTGAAATCTCCAATCACTTCTCATCTACATTCTTTATATTTTATGACCTCTAGAAGTATTTACATTATGCAAAACAGTTTTTAGACTTCTTGTCGAACTGTCGACGAAAAGCCAGCCATTCAGTAGGATTACGGGGAATCCTAATTTTTGGAGCAGACGTTGATGTAAGGTTCGGGTAAAGAATTTTGCTTACCCTCTTGCCTGCCCTCCCTTTAGGTGGCCTTATCTTCTAAAAATAGCAGTCTTGAGAGTGGTCCGTTGGTTCCCACTGGATTCTCGGTGCACAAAATTCATTGCTCTCTTTTCTCGCCGATACCAGACTGTACAAATGTAATGAGACCGAATTGAATGTGTAATGGAGGCATCAAAACATGTTCAGGATCAATGTGTGGTTCCCATTTGACATTCATTACGTCTTCTCAACTCAAGGAAACTATGAACCATTTCCTTAAAGCTGTCCCAAGCCCTTCTTCGCTGTTCCAGCCTTTGGTCTCCGACAACTTTGGGAAAAAGTCTCTCAAATACTGAAGTGCTTTGAGTCGCTATTTGCAAATTGCTTTGGAGTCGCTATTTGCAAGTTGTTTGAGACCCAATTGAATATGTAATGGAAGCACCAATACATGTTTAGGATCTCCATTTGACATTCATTATGTCTTCCCAACTTGAAGTCTGTCCGTTCAAGCCATTTCTGTTGTTGGTAATGTGCTCTGCCGTCCTACAAGCAGAGATAACAGGATATTTAGTAAAACCCCTTTGCGTTCCCGTTAGGAAACCCACCATCTTGAAGTATCCAATCACTTCCCATCTATATTCCTTATTTTTTATGACCTCTAGAAGCATTTTCATTATGCAGGACAGTTACTAGACTTTTTGTCGAACTGTCGATGAAAAGCCGCCATTCAGTAGGATTGCGGAGAATCCCAATTTCTGGAGGAGACGCTGATGTAAAGAATTTTGCTTGCACTCTTGCCTGCCCATCCTTTAAATGGCTTTACCTTGCAAAAATAGCAATCTTGAGAGTGATTCGTTGGTTGCCGTTAGATTCTTGGTACAACAACTTCATAGTTCTCTTTTCTCCTCAATACCAGGCTGTAGAAAAGTAATCCAATAATTTAATTGACATAAATACATTTTAAAGCTAATAACTAAAAATTTGTCTTGGTTCCGAAGGTCGATTAAAACTTCAATCTTCAGCTTTAAATTGGTACTTCGAGCAAACTTCTTTGATTTAATAAATTCGCCTCAGATGTAACATAATGAGTCTGCGTCGTGTTTGCAGTTTCTTGAAGACCTTTAATCAATCAGTATAGCGAAGTGTCCCCCCCTCCCCTATTACCAACTAAGTTTTTATTTATGCCTTTACTTTAGCAATCTTAAATACTTTTTATTGTTTTCTACAAGGGGGAATCAGAAAATATTGGTTTAAATGTAGACTCAAAAAAAAATTTCATTTTGTTGACCTGTGTTATGATCGCGACCGTGTCATGGTCTCTCTTAACGATTATTTGTTGAAAAATCAATTCATCGTTCACTGCTTCAAGGCGGACGCTCTTGTAGGTATATTTTTGTAAATAAATGTCCTCAATTAGTAGCTCCTTGGCATTGAAAGCGTGTCTGTTAAAATAAACACTTTTTCAGTAGGTGTGATCCCGTAGCTAATCGGTCGGTATTGAACGTTTTTACAGAAAAATAAACAATCCTTAAGTATGTGTGATATCTGGTGTAGGTCTTCCGGTTTTAAAAGCTACTAAATATAAACTTAAACATAATTATTGCCTAGATGGAGTATAGGTAACTCACATAAGGTGACGAGTTTTATAAATGATCCCAATGGTTGAAGATTATAATAATTTCAGGTATCCCTGATATCTAATCGAAAAGTAAATGTTTGTAGGGATTTAGATTTTTTTTTTTGAACAGGCACAGACGGTAAGATTTAGTTCACCTTTTCTCTTTGCAGAATCACATTGGCTCCTGTGGCTACGAACCCATGTACTGCGAGAACAAGTGTGGTCTGAAGATACAGAGGCGTCAATTAAGTCAGCACAAAGTGGGTGAATGTTCCAAACGTCTTCTTGTATGCAGATACTGTTCGAAAGAGTTCGTCGCCGACACCCTTGCCGCCCACCACGTAAAATGCGGTAGAGTACCGGTAGCTTGTCCTAACAGATGCGACGCCAACGTTCTTGCCAGAGAAGAACTAGAAATTCACCTGAAGGATCATTGCACGGTGTCGGTTATGAGTTGTTCTTTTAAGGAAGCTGGATGCAGATTTAAGGTAATTATGATAATCAAGCTATCACCAGTTTATATTTTATGCAGCCATCACTGGTGATGGCAGTGGTTCCCAAATTTTTGGATACATGAATATTTTTGTCTCCTTGAGATCTTAGAAATTATTTGTATTTCATGAAAAATATATTCATTTTTGTAATTTTCCAGGGCCCAAGGTATTCTATGGAAAAGCATCTGGAAGAAAATTGTCAGCAACATTTGACATTAATGTGCAATGTGGTGACGAAACAACAGCATCAAATAACATCTTTGAAGAGCGCTTTGTCTAGACTATCCCTGAACTATTCTGGTACGCTTATTTGGAAAATTAGTGATTTCTCTGCCAAAATGGCCGAAGCTAAAACCAAAGAAGGCATGGAATTGGTGTCACCTCCATTTTACACTAGTCAGTACGGATATAAATTGCAGGTAAATAAAAATAAACATCAAATTTTACAAAATAAAAATAAAATTATCATCGACAAGCATTAAATTGTTATATTTCTTTCTGTCTAGGCTTCACTATTTCCAAATGGTAATGGTGCTGGAGAAGACAGTCACATTTCAGTATACATAAAAATTCTTCCTGGTGAATATGATGCCCTATTACGCTGGCCTTTTGCTCACTCAGTATCCTTCACGCTTTTCGACCAGTCGACGTGTCCGGAAAAAGCTTGCAACATCGTCGAAAGCTTCATACCTGACCCAACCTGGAAGAATTTTCAAAGACCCAGCAAGGAACCCGACTCGCTCGGCTTCGGTTTTCCACGATTTGTCTCACATGAAATGCTGAAGAAGCGGCATTTCATGAAAGATGACACCATGTTTATCAGGGTCAAGGTCGATCCGAGTAAAATCGTCGCCGTTTAAGCGCTCCCCATTAATCTATGTCAGGATCTCTTTTGTACATGATTGTAAATATTTTGTATATATGTATGAACTTTACTTTCTTTTGAATCTGAATATATTCTTATTTATTTTTTTTTTGAGACTGTACATTTCGTTAATAAGGCAGGATGTCAAATTAAGTTTTAACTTTTATATTATTTTGGAAAAATAATCGATGTGTTTAGTTGTTATTATAAATTAGTTAGGACGCTCAGGAAATTGTATAAAAAAAAAAAGGTCGGCATCGATATTTTACTACGTTAGGATGTATGTACTTATTTGACTTGTAATTTTGTGATAGCTGGAGAGAACCAAAGGTTTTGTTTTATAGTGTTGGCGACTGTACATATTTAGGTTTGTCATTTAGGGATATTCAGTCATAACAGTATATACGATTTTTTTATGACAAGTCTAGGAATAAATTTTTTTAAACAAAAAGCTATTTTATTTAATTACCTCCAAGAATTATATTTTCATACGATTATAATAAGTTTCTCTGGTGGCTGTTTGAACAACAACCTAATTTATATAACTTACATAAAATATTTTAAGGATGACACTACTTTCTTGTTGCAAATTATTTTTCCTCAATATTTATGATTACGAATGGTGGTTCAACAAAATTTCAGTAAATAAAATTACAGTTCATAATAATAAGTGTTTTTTTTATAGTAATCAAATATTTTTATATTTAGGCAATTAGTTAATGAAGAGTTAAAATTGTTAGAAACAGTTAAGGATTATAATCGGTTACGTTTCTTCAATTTGAAAATATTTTAATTTCCTTAATTTACAAGTGTTTGAATAAAATCGAAATATGAGGATGAAAGTGTGACTTATTCTTTTAATTTACAAAATAGTTTATTCTAAATATAAAACTAGTTAAGAAACATACACACAATTCAGACAAATACAATTTAAGTACCCATCAATCCAAGCCTTCTTTCTTTTCCTTGATGGCTTCCTGAAAATTAGTTACAATTAAAAATTGAAATATTGAAATATTGAAAAGTTGGCAAAAGTGTGGATTCTAAAGTCAATAAACTTGAAAAGTCCTTTTTTGTTCAGTCATACAATACACATCATAAACAAAATCTTTAAAAATGTTACCTGCCTTAAATCTTTCTTCAAACAAAGATAATTCTGAAATCAAGTCTGTAATGGCATTCATGAGGGCTTCCTGGGGTGAGTAGTCGGAAGTGGTTTGGATGCGTAACACAAATTTATGTTCCAATGGGTGAGGCACTTTATAGCCAGCAAACAGCACGTTTGGGTCTTTTAGGAGTTGACTAAAACAATTTTACAAGTCATTACGAATTTCTACAGATTACTACATCTTTAACAAGTCAGAAAATGTTATTTTTTTTTAATTTTTTAATCTTTCTCATTTGTAGCTGATATACCTTTCAGAAACGTTCATTAAGGGCCGGTTTATTCGATTTCAATTAACTTTATCTTCTGATTTATTGTTATAGTAACAATTGTACAAATAATTGTTACCATGGGAATAAACTGAAGGTACTTGAAAGTAAATAAACAAGGCCTAAATATACAAAGAGGAAAGCAATACCTTTCTTTTACACCTTTTGCCCTGCTGTTACATATGCAAATAGCTACATTTTTTGGGCATAACTCAAACTAAACATTTATAATTTCAATATAGCATAAAATAAGTTTTATTTCAAATAACATTTATACACGTTATATCAAAAGTATTGGTATAGAAAGTCCATAAAGTTTTAGATTGAAAAGCTTTTTCTAAGTTTAATTAATTACACAAAAAAAGAAATGTGTAACTGAACTATAATTTATTTGGTATGGCCCACGTGTAGCAGGGCACTATATTTTTTCTCTCTAAGTTTTCAGGAGTTAGATGATGTCTTATGTCCGTATTCATAGAGCTTCCTTGAGGTTCCCTTCAATGTGGGAACACTTAAAATGGGATTGTAGAAAGGCAGGTGCATTATGATAGTACCCTTTCTAAGGGATCCCTTATTGAAGGAAGCCTCAAGGAAGCCTCAAGGAAGCATTATGAATATGGACATTAGGTACGTAAGCACATTCTTAGATGTACAATGGCATCAGAAATGATTTCAATTTCAATTAGGTTTTGTTTCCTTAGAAGTGGCAACACTGAAAAAAGTGAGCTTGCTGTTTCAAATTAGCGTATATTTGTCATTGACGTTCGTGGGTGTACGTGTTCTGTTGTGTTTAACCAAGCGTTCTCAGATGCTGATGAAATTACGATGCCTTTGTAAGTCGGAGGTATTAAGATCCTCCAACGATTTAACACAAAGCACTGCATTGTTACCAACAGAGTATAATGTGTTGCCTATACGTTAGGGTCACGTGGGTTAAAATCAATGAATGTTACGTTACATGACTGACTAATCAGAACAAATGTGTATTCTGTAACTGGTATCTAAATACATGTTACTTTCTTCGCTAATAAATATTTTAAAACTATCAAACCTTCAGCTTTTTATATATAATATTATCTTACTTCTATTAGCTTAGCAAAAAAAAACTTTTTCAACGATTGAGAAAAATTTTAAAAGTGACAGTAGATCCTTTTTCAATTCTGCACAAATCAATTCCCCTCACCCATGTCATGTACTTTTACTTCAGAGAAACAGCATTGCTAACATTCCTTTTTTGTTGCTTTGTTGCTTTTTTGTTGCTAGTCGGTTTTAGTTGCAGTGGATTCCTCAAGTATCCTCTGTACAGCCCTATTTGGAGCCTTGTCAGCAGAAGCGTAGCTCGAGGATTCCACTGCAAACCAAACCGAGTTGGTCCCTAGTTCTTCGCAATTGCGATGTAATGGTAATTGAAAAGCCACATCTTGTAATCAGTTTGGTTTGCAATGGAATTCTCGAACTACGCTCCAGCTGACGAGGCCCAAATAGGGCCGAAAGAGCTGTACAGAGGATGCTCGAGGAATCCGCTGCAATCAAAACCGACTACCAACAAAATTTTTAAAAATTCAAGGAGCTTTTACAGCACGCTTGACCGCCTTGTATTGAATGACATATTATTGACTGCAATTTGTCAATCCTCATACAATGTTAGGTCAAAAAGCGATTGCAAGATATCGCGACTTAGACTTTTCATTACTTTTTTAGTTCTGAAACGGGCTCGAGCAATTCAAATTTACTATTTCTTGATTTCTACGACGATTTTAACAATAAAATAATACTGCATCCTTCATGTGCTCCATCCTACCAGTCGAGGTAGCAGAACCATATTTGTCAATAATAAAAATTGCACCTTTAATGGTGTTTTAAGAGAATGCTCTTCATTAAACACGAAATCAGTAAATTCGGGATAAAATAAACGAAACTAAGGCCCAGTTGGTACAATTTCAGCTTAACTTTAAGCTAAAGCTTAAACCCTTAGCGACCATTGATGAAATTATAGTTGCTAAGGGTTTAAGCTTTAGCTTAAAGTTAAGCTGGAATTGTACAACTGGGCCTAAGGCCAGGTTTAAATTTAGGCCTAAGTTAGAATGTGACACACCAAATGCTATACGCTACAAGCGTTTGTCACAATCTAATTTAGGATTAAATTTAATCCTGGCTTAAATTTTTTATACAACGTAGCTTTAATCACTGCATTACTAAATAAGGTTCAATTTCTGGAGAAAAAAAAGCAAACAAAAGCAAAAATTGATTACTCTTTTTAAAATTAGCCAATAATTTACATAAAATATAAAATAAAGTTTGAAATTTTAATACAACTAAAAAAAACAATCTTATAGTAGTTGTTTACCTTTCTGTTCAGAAAAGTCTTCCTTCTCTATTCTTCTTTACTTGTGATAAATATAATAATAATGACTTACTGGACCACATTTACTTACTTGAGAAAATTACTTTCATCAATCTGATGACACCTACATACTATATTTTTACCAACGTTTCGTCCTTCATTACAAAATAATTTCTTCAGGGCTGTTCTTTTGTAATGAAAAATGAAATATAGTAATGCAAATCAAATCAAATTAATAACCCATTCTCGTTAAGAGTTACTAGTGGATGCAATAAGTGTGATAACCAGACTTCGGACATTTCGGAGCGTTGCCATGGCTACGCAGCGAATAGACACTTTTCATTGGTCCTCGTATTGCTAATCACAGCAACGCTCGGAAGTGTCCGAAATCTGGTTACAACCGGAAATAGCGGCAAATTCAAAATTTATATCGAGAGAAACTCCAAATTAAAACATGAGTAACTCAAAATAAATTGCAGTCATTAACTGCTTAATTTAAAACATTTCAATTATGTATTAACAAAAAAAAAGAAGCGAGAAACAAAACGACAATGACATTTCAGAATGCTAGTGATATTTCATTTTATCCAATTTAAATTTCGTATGTGCACGAATCAACTTCATACCATTGTAAACTTGCCTCAAGTTTCAAACAATCACACACAATTCAAGAAATGTTTTCCTATGCTTATCAACGCTATGTCCTTAAAGAGAAAGAATCCTTGGTAAGGATGGTTCAGTAATTTATGAATAAAGTTGTCAATGTCAAACCAAAATTTGACAGAATACTCAAAGTAAAAATACAGGGAGATCGAAATCGATTGTCCTGATCCTACACTACTTTACGTGAGCTTCATATCAATATTTACATCTATTACATGAAGGTTAGAATGAAGAGCAGTAACGTGCATAAAACATTCACGAAACTTACACCTAAATTTAACCTAATTAATAAAGAATATAATTATTGTTTAATCAGATTGCTATTGCAATGAAATAAACCATTTTTAATAAGTGAATGGCAATGAAGTGTCAACAAAATCTTGGTAAATTCAGTAACTTCCCCAGATCTCCCTATGTTGCGAACTTCATTTTAATAATTAGATGTAAATATCGATACGAAGCTCGTGGAAAACAGTGTAGAATCAAGACAATCAATTTCGATCTCCCTGTATCTTCTTGTCAATCATCGTTGTGCATTTTTTGCAAGAGAGAGTGAGATGTATATAATAAGGGTTCTTTTTATTTGACGTCGAAGTTGGCGGTGATAAAGTGCTATTGTGAACACACCACAATTTTGATTATTTGTTGTAAATCTTATTTTCTCATTTGTTACAACAGATCTCATTCTTATTGTATATTTTCGTTTATTACTATAGATCACATTCGTGTCCTATCGTACTGTTGAGTTCAAAACCTCAAAAATAAGGTAAAGTTTGGCAAGTTTAAATGTCAAACTGACAACTGTCATGATGATGTTGGTTCACAATTAAATTTTCATGGCCAACTTCGATGCCAGATTTAGAGATATACTCTTTAAAATGTAAGCAGGTGTGAGAAAAATAGATGAAAGGAATTAAAAGTGTAGAACAAATGAACAAACTTGAATCATTTCACAAAAGAACGCTTGTCACTGTGTCAGAAAATGACAGACAACTAATTTCTTTTTGCTCGCTAATGTTGTAAGTGCATTTGGAACTGTTCTAAGTTGCTCAGAAATTTATTTAGTACCTAATGTATAATAGAAATAAGTCAAATTTGGCGCAATTCTTTTGTTTTTGTACTCTTTTGTTTTTGTACTCTATTCACGTCTACATTTCAACGTTTTAACTCTTCACATCGATGGCCCCATGTTGTAAAGAATCACCGATCAGACAAACTAATTCAACCCTAGAATTGAACTTACTTTCGAATCATATTTCCCAGCGTGTGATCCTCCTTGTTTATCGTGAAAATTGCCGCGTTAGGTACCTTTGTGTCCTGTTCGCGAATGATTCTGCAAAAGTGAGGTTAGAATAGCAAAGCAAAACTTATAAACTCAAAAAAGCTACTTACTTCTTTTCTCCATCGTATAAAAGAAACGATTCAAATGTTGGTGGCGCATTCATGTTAACAAATAGTGATTTTTAATAATGAAAACACACAAAATCAAGAAAGAGTGAAAGTAAACATTTACACATTCCCTGAGGAGTACCGTAAACTGTAATTTTGTCGGCCATGTTTAATCCAGGCGGTATCACTACGTAACTTCTTTTGCTTATCTATCTGATTAAATTTGTAAGTTATTTCAAGTGAATGTGTGACATTATTTATTTACATCGGTAAATGAAAATCAGAAAATTACGTTTCAGTCTTTGGAAAATTATCTTTGCTTGATGCAATACTTTTCTTATCAGTTGACACACTGTAAACGCTGACATCTATGATGACGTGTTATAAACCGGCCCCATGCAAAAATATTAATGTATTTTCAGGTATAAAGAATCGTATTTTACTTTTGGTTTTTATTAGTAAATAGCCCGCAGTAGATTGAGATCTTTGATTTAATACAGACTTAGGTGTTGTCGATTATAAAATTGGCTGTGGCCCGTGAAATAGTGGCAGCAAGTTCTTTTATCTCTGCGTATCAGTGCTTTTCGTACCGCATGCCAGTTTGCGCGAGGTTGTCGTGACGGGCGGTTGTCTCGCATTAAACTCCCAAAAAATGGCGGAGGCTACAGGTGCATCAAGTGTTAATTCAAAAGTAGAAATCGTGAGAGGGCAGGCGTTTGAAGTTGGGCCCCGTTACACGAACCTGGCGTACATTGGAGAAGGTGCCTACGGCATGGTCGTGTAAGTCATTTTTATAGTCTTCCGATGTGCATACAAAAACACATCTACCTATCAGTGTCTGTTTTTAGTCGCTACACGCCCTAAATTAACGTCGATTAGGTTTTTTAATGGATTTGCTTATTTATGAGAACGTATGCGGGCGCTTTTCATACATAATAATCAAGTAGCTTATTTGACGCGCTTGTCGTCTGTGTTTTGTTTCTGACCGAATTTGAGGTTATGTGCCCTCAAGATCATAGTCAATTCGAATCGATACGTAGGAATTGGAATGGGAATGTGTGTGTTTTTTTTTTGTAGGAGACGCGAAGTATTTTAAAACCTTCCATATGCTAATTGAAGTCTGCGACCGTCCTTGAATAGTTCGTTAAGTTGACATTTTTTTTCTAAACAAAAATTTTTATGCTACGGAGTTATGTTATTGTTACACAAGCCAGAATCTATTTATAAGTGCGTTTTAGTCTTTAGACAATTTAAATTTATTAGCATTGTTACATTGTTAACTGTATTCACATAATACGTTCTAAGATTAATGACAGGTTAACTTATAGGTAATTGTTAAATATACTGGGTGTTTTGATACGTATACATATGCGCATAGTTATAATGATCAATCGAGTAGGCTTTAAAACAAATCAATGATTAATAATTAAAAACGAATTTGTTTTTTTCAAAAGTGACACATTTTGTGTATTTTAAAAACAATCTAAACTATTCGTTGTAAATGTCAGGTAATTATTTTAATAGAAATATTATCATATCCTGATATGCTAAGGGGCTAGTATTGGTCTAATCGTTGTAAATCATTCTTCTTTCCGTATGCACGATTGTCGAAACACCCTGTATTGACAATTCACAATTATTTTTAGACTACTTCAATAAATACATATACAGGGTGTGTGCAGAACGATAGACAGTCAGTCAATAACTCAGTTAACATTGGAGATATTCAAATAATTCCTTTTTTAAAATATACCTACAGTGTATTTCATTTGAAAAAAAAGCATAGTTGTAGTAGGCCTTGAATAAAAACAACGGACGGTACCTTATATACGGCCATACATAGCTTACATAGTTTACATACCGCTAATCAAAACAAAAAAAAGAATCACTTGAATATCGACATTATTAATAGAGTTACCGACTGCAACAATTCAACAAACACTCAGTACATTGACATATACATGTTACATCGTAGGTTTCCGCGGGTGTTGTTTATTGTAACGTTCTTCCAGGTTATCCACCGCGTCGGGTTTTTGTCTTGACGACGTTTTGGCAGAATCACATCTACCATCTTCAGGTCTTCTCTGCTGCTTGCTTGGTTCTGCTTCTCCTTGTTATGCGAGTCGAACAGTTCAAACCAGATGGCAAATGTGATTCTGCAGAAACGTCGTGTGTTAAAAATAATTTTCTTCATCGATTTTTATTCTACAGTTTTGTACGCTTTAGCTAGACTGTAACTATAATGACGATTCACAGATTTGTAGTTAATTTGAAATTAAGTAATTCAAGTTTTCTTATTCTAGATACAGTACTGGCCAAAAGTATGGAAACTTTCATAGGACACAAGTTAAGAAATGTTTAATAATAAATAACATAAAAAGTTTAATGAAATTAAATTAATCTTAGTTGTAATATTTATTCTCAACAAAAAATAATTTAAAAAAACTTTACTTGCTATAGTTATATGAAATATAATGATTATCCGGTGGACAAAAGTATGGAAACCTGAGTTTTACATATTAAACATATCGCCCCTAGCCATGGAAAACAATGTAAGTCCTGCAAGTGTCATTTAATTTATTGAATGTCACTGTCAGTGGAAGTTTCATTGTAGTCTTTTCAAATTTTGTGTTTAAAATGCCTATAGTTAAGTTTATTCGTTAGATTTAAAAAATAAAATAATCTAGCTGTATAAAGAAGGGAAGCGACAGTGTGATATATCGAAACAATTGTCTATCCTTAAAAGAACAGTTTTGAAGATAATTAGAAATTTTAAGGAGAGAAATAGTGTGGAATGCGGAGTTAAAAGTGGAAGACCACGTAAGATAACACTTAGAATCGATAGAAAAATCAAGAATTTGTCTGTACAAGATCCTCAAAAAAACAGCGAGAGAAATTAAAAACGAAATAACAGATTTGGCTGATGTGTCATGCAGAACTGTACGGCGTCATCTGAATCAATTAAATTTATTTGGTAGATCTCCTGCTAAAAAACCGCTAATACCAAAACTTAACAAAAGAGTCAGAATCCAGTTTGCACGTAATATTTTTAACTGGTCACCAGAAAAGTGGAATACAGTTTTATGGAGCGATGAAAGCAAATTTTATCTATTTAACTCTGACGGCAAACGTGCGGCCAAAGTGCGAAAGATTCAATCCCAAATATCAAGTTCCTACTGTAAAATTTGGTGGACGCAATGTAATGGTGTGGGGATGTTTCTCCCGTTCTGGTCCTGGTCCAACAGTAAGAATAGAGGGTATTACGGATCGTTACATATACAGAGACATATTAACAAATTATATGCTGCCATATGCGGAAGAAGAAATGCCATTGCGATGGATATTTCAACAAGACAACGATCCCAAACATTCTTCAAGGTTGGTAAAGGATTGGTTTATGGAGAATCATATCGAATTGCTGGAATGGCCGTCTCAGTCACCAGACCTCAATCCAATTGAGCACCTTTGGCATTATATTGGATTGAAAATGAAAACAATCAATTTTTCAAATAAGAAGGATCTATGGCAAGCTCTTGAGCGTGAATGGCAAAGAATTCCGGTGGATTTTTGTTCTAAGTTAGTCGATTCCACGACAAACCGATGCAGAACTGTATTACAGTCAAAAGGATTTCCAACAAAATATTAACTAGCTGATGTTTCTCAATTATACAAATTAAGTTTCCATGGTTTCCATACTTTTGTTCGCAAATAATATTATTATTTCTTATAGTTATTTCAAGTGTTCATTTTCTTAATGTATTTTTGTTTATGATAAATATTGTTAATACGATTTAATTAATTATAATATTTTTTTTGTAAATGTTCATAATTGAATAGATTTAATAAACATTTTATTAAAGTTTCCATACTTTTGGCCAGTACTGTATGCCCTACATTTAAAAAGGTTGTCTAATGCGGAATTGAATCTGTTATCTTTTTCGCATACAAAGTCCTATTTGGAAATCGTGCGGTTTGGAGGATAACGCATACTTTTTGTTTCGCTTCACAAATTCGATAATATTTTGAATACTAAGGAAAATAAAATTATTAAAAAAATAACAGTTTAGATGATTTGGTTCAATTTTTTTATGATTTAATTTGTCAAAATTTAAATTGAATTAAAAACTCTCTGGAAAAATAAATCGAGTTCTATCTTCGAACCTATTTGCAATCCAAAAAACTCTATCTTCTATCTTGTAACAAGAAATAGTGTAGTCTCAAGCAACCTTAACTATCTTTTTTGCACAGGAAGAAATATATCTGTCTCACCACTGTACTAACTTAAGTACAGGGTGGGCCAAATTCGATACTTTTAATAGGAAACTCCTGTTTTTTAGACGAGTTAGACAAAAACTAACCTCGGTCCCTGGAGCTCAATTTGTAAGACAAAATTAATGGTGAAGACCGCGTTTCGATATCTTGTACCGTTTAGGAGTTACAGGGCGTTTTTCAAAATTCTACGATTTTTAAAAACCTTCATAATTTTTTTGTTTATGAAAATTTTTAATTTCTGTAAAAACTTCTTCATGCAGAATTCATTGCTCTTAGTTATTTTTTTCCAAAGTGCTTAATATTTGAGATATTAGCTGGAACTTTGATTTTTTTATATGGAACACCCTATATATTTTTACATTTCTGAAAGGAGCATAAAATTCTATTTACAAAAATATAAAACACTTGATATTTTATTCAAAAGATTTTTGAGTTGTAGAGCTTTCATGTTTTAATTAAAATTTTGATTGTTATTGCAGCATTCAAGTAGGCTGTGGATGATGATAGCTAAATATTTTTTCAATGAGCCATAAAAAATATTACTTTATTTTTAATAAATATAACGAAGTTATAACGAATAAATAAATGTAATCGAAATTGCGCAAAAATTACATAAAGTATCAAATTGTCGGTCATTTTGTACTAAACATAAACGATTCCGTTTTGTTATGGTTTGAGGTGACATCACCAATTCAAGGACAGGTAGTGATGCATTTTTCTTATTCAATAAGGTCGGAATCTTTGTTTCTTTAAAATTCGTACTGCAGAAGTTCTTGCTAAGTTGTTTGCTCCAACTGACGTCGGTCATTTTCAATTTCTCCCAAAACTGTGATCTCCTCTAATTCTTTATTTCCGTTTTGAGACTCATAATTTTTATCAGTTTAAATGACTAAAAATTTATTAAATTGTTTTTAATTCTCAAGAATATATCTCTGAAGGATTGTCATCTTTCAGGATGCCACTCATGGTAAAGATTAATCGCTGCTTCTGAATTTTCACCAATTTCTATAAAACACTTTAACATTTAATATTAGTAAAGAAGACAGTGGTTTAGAAATAACATCAAAAAAGTAAATATAAATCAATAAAGTTTCTATCCTTAAATATAAATCAAAATAGATTGTATCAATAGATACGTATTTCGGCAGCTTTGCTGTCATTTTCAGTACACACAAACACTTACAAGTTAAAGGCACTTCGTGAAGTCTTGAGTTGGTATATATATTATAACATGTCATATTTCTGGTAGTTTTCGTACGAGTTTAATTATTTCCCTAAGTCTATTTTATAGAGATAGTAAAATTCAAGAGAAATGCAAAAACTGTAAGAGATTGTGTCAAATTTTGACAGCGGCCTACCAGGAAGTTACAAAAACTTAAATCCCTTAGTTATCATCATCCATAGCCTACGTCAATGCTGTAAAAACAATTAAATTTTTGATTAAAACTTTGAAACTCTATATTTCACAAACTGTTTGAATAAAATATCAAGTATTTCATATTTATATGAATGAAATTTTATACTCCTTTCAAAAACTTAAAAATATATAGGGTGTTCCATATAAAAAATCAAAGTTCTTGCTAATGTCTCAAATACTGAGCAGTTTAGAAAAAAATCATTTGGAGCAATGAATTCTGCATGAAAAAGTACCTTAAAGAAGTTTTTACAGAAATCAAAAATTTTCATAAACAAAAAAGTTATGAAGGTTTTTAGAAATCGTAGAATTTTGAAAAACGTCCTGTAGCTCCTAAGCGGTACAAGATATCGAAATGCGGTTTTTACCATTAACTTTGTCTTAAAAATCGAGCTCCAGAGACCGAGATCAGTTTTTGTCTAATTCTTCTAAAAATGGGTGTTTGCTATTAAAAGTGTCGAATTTGGCCCACCCTGTACAGTAAGATCAATGTTTGAGCTTGTAGCTTTCTAATACTATTTTATTGTTCTTATTTTGTTTGTTTAATTCTTATAATGACTCAAAATAATAAATTAAATGATTAAATGATTTGTATTGAAATTAGTGATATACCTAATAAGACACAATGTAAGTACACAAATGGGACAATTCGTAACATTGATAGTGTATGTTGACCTTTGGTGGCAGGGTCTTTAGATATTTTATTAAAAAGAGGATTTCCTTTATTAATAGTTTACTGAAATCGAAAAAAAAATTGAGTGATTCAATTTCGCCTGTCTCGAAGAATTTGTTTACTTCCAATTAAAAATTTTATAGTAAAAATTCTACTCTCGCCAATTTATTAGAACTTCATATAAGTGAATGATTATGCAGAATGACGTACATTCCCAGGTATGCATAATCACACACGATGTTATTTTTGTTAATGTTTTGCAATGAAATTAATTTTTTGTTAAAAAATAATTGTACGATGAATAATTTTGATAAAACATTTTGCCTCGGCATTTTATCATTAGGAAATATTTTGGTATCATACAAGGGCCTCATCGTAATGCGGATAATATATTAAGTTATTCAAAGCTTGACGTTGGAGTATCAGACCATTAGGTTAATTAAAATTGAATAATGTAGTTTATATGACAATGCTTATCGATTGGCACCGACGGCAAATACTGTTTGCTGCTACTGCTAATTGATTAAATGGTAGCTTCTGTGTATACTTTTATTGCTTTCAGTTTTATTAAATTGCAGTATATTGCATTGAACATGAAATCAATGAAAGCTATAAAGTAACTATAGACTTTCAACTTCTATAAATTTGGTCACAATATTTCTACTTATAATACAAAGGGGAACAAAATGATTGCATTACCCATGCAAAAATACTCGAGGAAATTGTGAAGATTAACAACAGACCATGCTTGTAATTTTGTTTGTTTACATAACCACTTAAACTTGGAACCAAGCTTCATCCGTGAAAAAACTTAGATCGAAATTGTGGTCGTTGTGTAAGTTTTCTTGGATAATTGACTAAAACTGAAATCATAGGAATTCAGTGAGAACTAATAGCACTGATTATTGAAAATTGAAATCTATGAAGTGCCACGCCTTCGTAAGGGGCTAGACGTATTAAGGTCTAAGGCAGTGGTCGCCAACCCGTCGATCGCGAGCTACCAGTAGCTCGCAAAGGCAATTCTGGTAGCCCACAACACATTTTATATGACAATAATTTTTAGTGATTTTACGATAAAAGAAGATCTTTTGAAGTTTATTCCACTGAAAGGACATGCTGCTGGTTAGGAGTTGTTTTCTCATTTCAAAAATATTATTTCATCTGAGAATATTCCCATATCAAAAATGGTAGGCTTGATTACAGATGGTGCTCAAGCTATGGTGAGTTGTGATAAGGGTCTGGTGGCGTAATGTCGTAAAGATGAAAATTTTCCACAATTTCTCTGTCACCACTGCATTATCCAACAACAAGCTTTATGTGGAAACCTTCTCTTAACTAAACAACGTTATGAAACTAGTTGTAAAAATTGTGAACAAGATTAGAGCTCAAGTGTTTACAAAGAAGATTATTCAAAACCTTGGCCGATGAAATTGACTGTCAGTACGGGGAGCTACTTGTTCACTCTGAAGTCCAATGGTTAAATAGAAGACGAGTGCTGAAACGTTCCAACGATGTCCTATCTGCCATAATTCAATTTTTCAACCAACGCGATGGATCGATTCCTGAACTGGAAAATTCATCTGGCTTAGAGATTTTGGTTCTCCTGTGGACATTACCGAAAAATTAAATGAACTTAATTTACAGCTTCAGGGGAGGGATAAAGAACTAGCGGAAATGATTTCTGATATAAAAGCATTTATCAAAATCTTGAGTTTTGGGAACAAAACCTAATCAACCGCAATATCAGGCATTTTCCTATTCTTTCAGAAAAGATATTTCAAAATCCATTGGAACCCTATGACAGTAAATATCATATAGAAATCGTTTCAAAGTTGAAGGAAAACTTCAAAAATCGTTTCAAAGGTTTCAATGAAATGGCTTTAGTGGCGCAATTTGTTGTTTCACCTTTCATGGAAATTGATATCCAACAGTTTGCAATTTGTGTTATGAAGAACTTTGGCAAAAACATCTCTGCAACAGAAATGGAAGTGATTTCGTTTTAAAATGATTTAGCCTTAAGACCATTAGTCTCAGATACAACATTTATCTGGCCTATAGTAAGTAAAGAAAAATATACAGTCCTACGTCGTGTTGCGTTGAAAGTAAAAACGTTATTAGTTCAACCTATTTGTGTGAATCTGCTTTCTCCAATATGAAGTTTATTAAGAATAAATCGACTTACAGATAAACATTTGGATAATTATATTCGAATGGTTGTATCAAACTATACTGCAAACATTAAAAGACAAAATCGATGAGTCTGAGTGTCAACCTTCTCACTGAACATGAATTTGATATCAGCACATGTTTTTGTTTAAAATAGTGCGTTGTACTTTTTATTCTTTTTATTCACTTTTATTAAATGGCATGTAACATGCCATTGTGACTGCACAAAAATCTTGTTTATTTTTCAAACACCTACGACTGGTAAGTGTAGATTTATTGTTTAGTTTTAGTTTATTATTAGTATGTATTAGTTCGTAAAATAAATAATATCGAATAAAACTGTGCATTATTTCATTTAGGTGTGCTTACGTCACTTAGGACTAGGTAACTCACTGTTTATTCCAAAATTATCAAAGTAGCTTCACACATTGAAAAGATTGGCGACCACTGGTCTAAGACCTCCTCTGTGCCTTTATTACTTTTTTGTCTATTACATTGTCAATGCTCTTACTTTCACACCTTATACCTGTAAAATTCTTAAGAAATTCTTAAAATTTTAAAAAACATGTGAATAAAATAAAAACTGACTTCTAAAGAAATAATATTGTTTGTAAAACAATATTGTTTGTAAACGTGAACACCAAAAGTACTCATCCGTTATATTTTCTTTGTTTGTATTTCTGCTGTGTTCTTCCAGGATATTGGTATTGGCAATTAATCCTTAAATAAACCGAGTAAAATATGCACATGCACAATGTGACCAATAACTACTTTTCAAGAACGATTCTCTTAATATTTAGGTCCGAGTTACGATAACTGTATAACCTGAAGTTAGGAGAATTTAGTAAATTTTGTTTGCCTCTTATTTTTGTTTATTCACTGTTTGCCTCTTATTCTTGTTTATTCACTTCGTTGCTGTACAAAGTTATCTTAAATCAATCAAATGTTTTAAAAACTGCTTTCCATTAAAACCATATTATTTCATAATTTAAAATAAATCTGATCTAATGCAGTCCTTCATTATTCGAAGGTAGCATATTGTAGTAAATACTTGGTAAATTAAAGTAGCAGTACGGACAGTGATTATTGATCGCATTATATGTAGATTATTGTTTTCTCGATTTGTCATATAAATTTTATAAGTTATAACCTATAACTGTAATAACAACAACGTAATTGTGTTGCTAAAGTAATGACATTTTTAGAGGAAGCGTGGCCTATCTGTCGATCTCTAAGACCGCACATCTCCGGTTGGATAAACGTGAAACCGTTGATAATTTTACAAATATTCGGAAACATTAATTAACTTAATTAAGTAAAAAGAAAAGTTTCTTGACGGAAAATTAATGAGAAAGTCGTTTCAGCTTAGATTCATGATCCACTTAATTTCACTTTTAATTAATTTTATTTATTTAGCGCGCGATGTTACTTGGATATAAGTTTCATATAAAAATTAATATGTTCACTGTCAAGTAAAATTCCACAATTGAATTTAATGCGAAAAGCAAGGTTACGAGTGTGTGCGACCTTTTTTTTTTTTTTAGGAAGGAATGATTGCGGTTTAAAATATCTTAAAATTATTTATTTTTGCAGTAAAATAATGGATAGAATTTAAATCGGTTTTATTAAAGTGTTTAATTCAGGTAATTTCTGTTTTTAAATCAAATTATAATCCAAGGAAAAAAGGACGTAGAATTAACAATCATTAAAAATACATAAGAGTAAATTTCAGAATTATTTCAAGTGTACAAGAGAAAATGGTCTTTTAATACGACTTAATACAAACAAATAAGGTCTTTAAGAAAGCACTATTAAGCAAACAAAGATTTTAGGTTAAAAGCAATAAAGAAATGTTAAAAGGCTATTATTGATTTAAAGAATTGGAAGAAAGCGTTTGAAATTAACTTTAAAGACCTTTAGAGAGAGTATTAATTAGCTAGTTATGTTAAATAAACTTTTAAATTTGCTTCTTGCACTAAATTTTTCGCATTTAATCACAATTATTATCAAAAATAAAAAGTAAAATGGATAAAAATAAAACCGTATTCATAAGAAATGATCTCAAAATTATTTATGTAATTACTTTAACGTTGTTTCAGATAAAAGCCATATTTTAGCTATTTTATTTCCTAGCAAAGAAAGAGTCACTAATTTGATTAGAAAATTCTGCGAAGACTATGACATGAGATATTTTAGTATTGTACGGAAGTAAAAAAAAAAACCGTAATCATTTAGTTACTTCTAAATATTCGCTTAATCGTCTGATGAATATAAACTTTTCATTAATAAGTGCCATCTTTTGACTAACTTCGTCTTTGCAATTTTCAATCAAATATTACCTCTCCGTTATCCATATTTCTAAAATAGCTTTCTAATAGAAACACTTTCTGTTTCTGTGTCAACGTAATTGATTTAAGCAGTTTAGATTTTAAACTTTAGAATAAACTTGTCATTTAGTTTGCACTAAATTAAACTCGTATTTTATGACACATGTTACTTTTTACTATACATATGCGAGCATAAAATAATATTACCAAATACTTACTTCTAAATGTAATTAATTAAATTTTGTAACGCATTCAACAGAAGTGATAATTAAGCAATTTATTTGAGGTACTGCAAACGTACATAATTACGTTTCGAAAATGAAAATCTATTTCCAATTCATCACCCCAGCAGAAATTAGTTTCTCTCGAAATGCAATTTTTTGTAATTCGAGTGTAAGGCCCACCCCGTGCAGTTATTTATTTACTTTTTATGTAAACGAAACCTTCTCTCATTTTTTAGGCGGGCGCGTTCGTGAAAGCACTTCTTTGCACGCGGCGCTTTTTAATTAACGCGAAAATTAACTCGACGTTGAAAGAGGGTGTAAAGAAGTTTGTGTGTATAATAATAATAAATCATCTTTTTGATCTCTCATTAACAAGCGTACGATGTAGGCATTAATTTTAACCGTTTTTTAATTGAAATTTTTGTTAGGCCTACGTATTCTGAAAATTGGTCATTTATAAAATTATTTCAGACGATACTAAATAATTATATCGACGATATATAACTATCAGGGTAAATGTTCACAATTGTAATTTATTTTTAATAATATAGGGTGTTCCGTAAAGTTACTCTAAAGTTACATTTTTTTTTAATGGTACATCTGATCTACTGGTTCTATTATTGTCAACACTCAAGCGAACTAACTTACTTAATTAACACTATAACAAATAATATGACGTTTATAAAACTGGAAGATGGTTTGTATTAAAAAAAACTTCAATTTAATTCTTCTAATTCTAATCCCTTCTTCTAAGAAAGGGATGTTAATTTCTGTTATCGTTCTAAGGAAGAAAATCATGCGAATCATTTTCGATTGATTTTCTTATTAATTATTAATATTATTAATCTAATTATGTTCGGTCTTTAGTTTATATAAATCTTATGTGTAGTGAAAGTCGCTAAATTTCAGAACATTATGTTTATTTACGACAGTGAAAATTCAGAATTTATATTTGAAACGGCACTTCCATAAAATATAGGAACACAATAATACAGTTACAAATGATAAAGCTCAGTCGCAAGCAATATTGGCAATGCTGTAGCTTTCCTGTGTCGTGCTTTGAATTCCGAATTTGTAAGACAACGGAAAATGCGATATAGGGTTGTTCAACCCGCCCTTCCGCAATTGCGGAATGATAATTCCGTTTATTCACCCTCCGACTCGAACGTTCACGTTTTATACCACCTAGAGAAGTACTTTTAAAACATTTCTGTTCTGTTCTACTAATGTACACAGTTTTTAATAAAACATGCTCATTGTTACATAAATCCCATAGATTTTAGCACATAAAGAAACAGAATGCAGCAGCATCGAAATTGTTTTTATTTATGATTAAAGCAACTGTTCAAATACTGATATAAATGAAACGAGTCTGCAATTTTCTTTCCACTTAATTAAAACCATAAATATTCAAACGTGCTACTGTGTTATTAATTGTGAGGTAGCTCTATTTAGAAGTGTTTAGAATTTTCATTTCCAATTTCGTTGAAATACATTTTTTCGCATTCAATTCGGTGTTCAGTTTTCCTGCTTTAATAAATTACGTAAGATATTAATTTTCTTTTATGTTTAATAAAGCACATTAAGTATTTCTCCTTTACAGGTTTTAAATTGGGTAGGGAAATTTGTTAAGCCCTCATTAAAGCGGATTGCGCAGTCTTCAGTTTTCCAATAAGCAATTGAATTCGAACGCCTTTGTAAAGCTGTTTATTTTCCGTTTCCGTATTGAAATGGCCGGTGTACTATTTGCATTTAAAATTGTTGCTTGTTTTCATTTACACGCTTTTAAAAGTAATTATAACGAAATATATTGTACTATGCTATATAGAAGTTTCTTTTTTTTATTTTATTTTTTTCGAAAAAAATAATTTCGTAGAAAAGTTTTGCTTACGTCTAAACTACTTCATTAGTTATTACTAGTTCGATTGTCTTTGTTGAAAAAAAAAATAATTAAAATTCGAAGCAAGCAAAATAAAAAAAAGATTTCCATATTCCTTGGGGGGGGGGGGGAGAAGAAAAAGGATACGTATCTTAAAACTTTGTTTACTTCCCTTACGCTTTAAATTTCAACATGTGAAATTTATTTTCCACAATGATTACATCTTATTTTAGAATGCCGAAACCTAAAAGAGAACTTCAATTATTTGTTTGACTAAAATTTTTGATGAAGGTAGCTTCTTGCCCGGTGAAATTGTTTGATAAATTATCTCAAACGGACACTGGAAAATAGCACAAATGCTCGACGTTTCACTATCGCTTGATAGTTTCTTCAGGAGTGAAAATGTCAAATTAAATAAACAAGTTGTCAAGTAAAAAAAATAAATAAAGTTGTTAAGGGAAACTAAAACTAAAAAAACTTTTTTTTTTTTTTTATAATATAATATTAAAAATTGACAGATCTATATCTTACTTAACGAATCTAAAAAACTACAAAATATGTCATTTAAGTTAACAAAATCCGTACGTTTATTAACAGAGTTCGATGACATTTTAATTTTACACATTTCTATAAAACGTCTTTTAAAAATATTAGACTCAAAATATAAAATAGAAAATAGCCATAATTTTGATTTTGAAAATGCTAATATTTTGCATTTGTGCTATTTTCCAGTGTCCGTTTGAGATAATTTATCAAATAAAATTTTTGATTTATTGAGGAGTTCCTGGATATCGATGGCACATCCATAAAGAATTGGTTAAAGACCAAATTCAAGGATGATTCCGACATGGATCAAATGCCCGATGAGATCACCCGGCCTAAGACTCCTGACATAGAAAATCTAGTTGAAGTCGATCGGAACGTCAGGGAGGTTGGGTCTGGTCCTAGGAATTCGTCTCCAGCATCGCCCATGGATCCGGCCGATTTGGATAATGCCATCAAAAGGCTGCCCGGAAGTTCCTCAGGAATAACAGGGGCAATTTGCGCCGATTTGCATTGAACCTGCCGGATGGGAATAAGATTAAAATGTTGAACGCACTCCGGTTAGGGCTAATTTCGTTCCCTGCTTAAAGTAAAAAAAATTAGCTTTATCTTTCTATAGTTAGAATTTGGTTTTGTTATTTTATTTTCGAGAATTTTGAATTTTTAGTTTGGAATTAACTTTGAACATGTTTTTCGCCTATAAAAATGCGGTCCAAAACATATTTTAGTCTTCCTTGGTCCATTATACAGAAACCATCAGCTGCTTTAAGTATGGTAAATATAATTATTGCAAATGTTTGAAAATTATTATAAAATTTTGTACTTGTAAATTTTATTGTAAACAATTACACATTTAATTTGTTGGAGGACATTAGAAACGAGCATAATTATCGTGCCTTTTGTCTTAAAACAAATTGAAATTATTATTAAAAGGGCAGCTAAGAACGAGTTGTATCGTTTTTCTGTGTTTTTACATTTGATATGCAATACTAATTTCATCTATTGGAGGACATTAGAAACGAGAATAATTATCGTGCTTTCTTTCTTAAACAAATTGAAGTTTATTAAAAGGGCAGCTAAGAACGAGTTGTATCGTTTTTTTCTGTGATTTTAATACTTAGATACATTAAAATTTTCCACAAAATCTGTAAAATTTGTTGTTGCATTAAATTGAGGTTAATCTTGACATATCGTGTATTGTGTGAAGTTTGCTGCGTTCAGAATAAACGTTGTGATTACGTTGTCCGAGTTTTAATTACTTGTTCACGAATTAAATGGGCATTGTATGAAATACATTTCACACTCACAAGAATTTTTATTTCAATTTATCAATTACATAAATCTAGTATTCTCAAGCCGGTGCCAATTATCATTTACGACTCGATACAGGAACCCCCCGTATCGAGCCGCCAACCTCACAAAAATTAAAAGTTTCAGACCCCGACATAATTTTTTCCTAAACGAAGAAATAAATTCGTTTTATTTAACCCCGCGTACACAGCAATGTGTTAAATGAATCTAGGCACGCACTGTATGTTTATTATTATCGACACAATGTTTTTATTTAGAAAATGTTCATTTCAATTAACAAAACGAAAAAAAATATTATAGACTGATTAATTAATGGTGATATAAATAATTAATATAACCTTATTAATGATATTGTTACGAATTTCAAATTTTCTAGGATAATATTTAATGAATTCTAAAGTTTTTGGTAACATCAAATTTCGACTTCTATTAAAATTATAACCAGTAGATGTTTTATTCCATTGTATTCAGCTTCTTCCTTTGCATGTAAGTCTTCACCAGGGAATACTGGGTGTCTCAAAACCTATTTCTTTAATTGAAATCAAAGATAGTAGTCAAAAAAAAGGAAACGCATTTTGCCATACAACAATAGGGAAAAAGTAAATAATAACTCCGGTAAAAATCAGTTTTCGTTTTCTAAGAAATTGTTTTAGTGACGCTGGTTGGCGATTTAAATGTCTTAGATGTGCAGAATTGGTGTTTTTGAGGCCATATACGAATAAACGCCGAGATGTGTTTGTTGGGCTAGGTCATGTTTGTCCTTCGCAAAAAAAATTCGCCAGGATTTTAAATAAAAACGCCTTCACGTGCGCTCCGCGAGGTTTCTTACGACAAATGCAACTACTTATTATTTTATTTATACCTATTTATTCAAAGTAAAATTCAAAAACAAACTGAATTTGTAGCACAATTATGCACTTCAGTTTTATTTGTTTCATTTTCATGACAGTACATCGACCTTAACACTGTAAACTGCAAAACGTTATGTTTATGTTCATTAATGAGACGAAAATAAGTATTTACTAAAAGTGTTGATAAATATTAATTAAATCCAAGGAACGAATGGCTCAACTAGTTTTCGTGATGAAAATTCGATTCTGGTTTAAAATAATTCGAAATTTTCAGAAACGTTTACCTACGTTTGGCCTTGGCGATTTATTGGTAATAATTGCACTGTCATAAAATAAAATTCAGCTGGCTCAGTTTCGTTCCTCGTACTTTATTGTTTGTTTTATTATTATTATTATCATGCTGTCATAAATTCACAGATGTTTACATTAGGGAGGGGGTTAGAATGAAAGACGAAGTGCTGAATAATAGTTTTTGAGAAAGTTCAGTCCGAGCGATTGCGTTTGTATTTCATAAAAGACTGAAGTTAAAATAAATTTTTAAAAACATTAATAGGCTTAGTATTATTTATCAAATTTATGTAATGTGTAGTTTGTTTTGTGTTAGTTTAATTCGTGTAAATATCTGTACATAACTTGGAAATAATTTTCTAATAGTAACAAAAACTGGATACGATGTGCCGAATAATGTGTTATTACCGCAGGACAACATTTTGAACATTTATTGTAATTACAAATGTCAGTGCCAAGAACAAAAAGTGAACTTTGCTAAAATTCTAAAGTCATAATTAATGCACAGGTATGACAACACGTTTGATATGCATTTTGTGCTGTACTGTACATTTTTTTTATTTCGCATATTGCTTACCGTAGACGTACAGTTTCAGTTCTTAAATTAGTTTTCATTTTTGAGCAGTACCGTTCAGATTGAAGAATCAATCTCTTTTATAATGGGATATCTACAGTTTTAATTAAAGACACGTTTTGAGACAGCCTGTATACCGTATACATAAGTGATGCTTATTTATTTACTTATACTTATCGACGATCCTCCTGAGCAGATTTGAATTAGTCAGGATCTCGATATTCAGTCCAAATCCTGTAGATTGGCTACACAACTACATCTTGTATTCATTCAAGGTAATAATTTGGACGCTGTTAAAATTTGTCTTTTTTGTATTGCGATAGCTTCGTTATAAATTGGCGCACAAATGGTCTTTTGCTTTTAGAAAATTACGAATTGGCGTCAATATTTTCATAAAATTGTATCCTTTCTGCGCTTGTTTGTTTCAAAAGAAATACAAATACACATCGCATTGCCTAATACTTCGCTCTTTAAATTCCAAAATATTTAGAGCATCTTTAACATGGAGCGACAACTTTCTTGCTTAACGTCACTGTTATTACTATTAACAGGAAGACGACTTTGGTCAAGTTGAAGTGAAACAGTTATTGAAATAGAAAAACCCTCCATGATTTTATTTGGTATAGATCTTTGCAGAAATATAATTTCTAATGGAAAATATTTTTTGGATTGAAGTGAATGTATTTGGTCTATTTGTTTTTTAATTAAAAACTTTTCCTGTACTTATTTCTTTCTTTCTCAGTTCTTTAACGAACCTAGATTTTATTTTTTTTTAAGCTTCGTTGCTAAACAGATAAAATTAACTAGTGATTGATTGAATTAACAAATTTGTACAGATCCCATAAGTCTTTCGAATTTACATAATATATAAATAGAAATAATTGTTTTGCGAAATGTGTGCCAGTTACGAAATATTATTGCGTCCTAATCTGCTTTATCAAAAAAAAAAAAAACTTGTACATACATAGATTTATTTGTGTTTGCTGTTATAATACAGGCAAAACGTATTCGACCTTGTTATTAACAAATATATATGCAGTTATTCAACGACGAAAGTTATTTTCACAAAAAATAAAAATATTCTACATTCGAACACCTGAAACTTCCTGATAACCCTAAATACGTTTCTCCATAATTCAATTAGAACCAAACATTTATACCTGGGCGATGACAGTATCTATATGCGTAGTTATCTTACTCACGTTGTGAGCAAATAAACGATAATCACGTTATTTGCGTATCGCTGTTTGTTTACTCTGTTAAACATACTCGCCCATACAAACGCGCTACTTTGTTGAGAAATCGTGCAAAAGAATTGGGTAATAATGTACCTGGAGAAAACTGTTAAATATGTATTTATAGTTTTTATTTTTGATTGCTTGTTTCATTTTAAGATTTTTCAATTGATTTTCGCTAAACAATTGTCTGTCACTAAAATTGTAAGTAGTTTACAAATCAGTTGAAAGCTTTTTTAATAATACATAAACAGAAAGCAGTTAACAGATATCTACCTGGCTATATCTTTAGCTCTGTATGAACCAAAAAATAGATAAACATTAAATATTCTTAAGAGCCAATGTTGTAAGGTGTTCATTTGATGTATGTACTTAGAACTTTATGTACAGTTCATAAATGAACACATGATTTTTTAAGTCTTTTTCATCAACATGGAATGTCGTTTGAAATACTTAAATTGTTTAAATAATTTTCGTTTTCCTGGGTAAATTTTATTATTGTACAGTTGATTTCTTTGTTGGCGTGGTTATCGTGTCCGTTGACGCTTCTTTGTACTGCATTGCAGATACGCATCTGAATACAAATTTATTTGGTTTGTGTTTCTGCGAACATTATGGAAGGTGGCTATTGTTATCCTTAAATAACCGTTGGTTTAGAAATATTTTGTCTTTTTTAGACGGTGTAGATGTTTAAATTAAATTGTCGGCCATACGAATCTATCATAAGTGCATTCACAAGTATTTTAAAAGATCTATTTTCGAGATTAGCAATTTGAAATCAACGTAAAAAATGTTTGTTTATAAATATCTTAGAACATGCTTATTAGTGGTTTATCCTTTACTATACTGCATGCCATTTTCAACCGTTTTGTTATCATTGTGGATTTTAAAGTCGGTGGATTCATGTTTTTAAACGTATTACGCAACTTTCCAATTACTGAATTAAAATTGTAATAGCAATTAGTACCAAATTAGATACGTCTCTCATTTAGCGCACAGCCAACTTCAATAATACACTGCGATCAAGAATGATTGAATGTGCCGCTCTGCAATCAATCAAACTTTGAATGGTTGTTGATCATAGTATATGTATAATTAAAAATGATTTTATAATCGCAACGTTTCAATTTTATAAATATTTAGATGACACTCCCTATCAGCTCACGCCCTGTTCTTCTACAAATTCATACATATATTTATTAGTATGATAAGATATCTTTCTTAGGAAGTGTTTGTAGTTAAATCACTTTTACGAATTATTTTTAAATTAAAAACCCAAATCCCTTTCATTGTTTTACGCCCCCAGGTAATGGTGATCTATCAAGAATATGTGAAATAAAACAAAGTATAAGTTTTGGTGGAAGGAATAGGCTGTGCATGTGAAAATAATTTACTAGTAGAACTTATTACAGTCGATAACTTTTATACAAAATACTCTCCTTTATAATCGATAATTAAGGAGTTATGCATACGAATGATGCATCCTGTATATGTACTATGGTGCTCAACAAAAACGATACGACTCGACTATTTCGTGGTTTTTGTAGCAGCAATTCAAACAGAATAACGACAAAAAAGCAAACGCATTTCGAAACAAATATTAAAAAGAAATGATAATTACATTAATTCAGTCTACTGATTGAAATGCATTAAGTTTTAGTAAAAAATTAAAATGCTTTTATGTAAATTTACTCTCCGCCGTCCTTTTGATCTTTTCTGCCGTTTCATCTCGCCTCGTTTGCTTGTTTGAATGTAATTACAGAGCTTGCGCTGTCTATTAACAAAAAAAAAGAAAAAATAAATATAAACTACGGCATGTTAATAACATACGTGCGGGGCGTAGTAATATTCTTGCAATTTATGAACTTTGCAAAATGCGAAAAGTGTGAGCGTTCAGGTCGTGGAACGCATTTTACAGGCAACTTGTTGCTGCACCGAGTTTGTTGGGTGCAACTTTATGCGCTACCGTTAAAATAAAGTGATAAAATTTATCGTAAATGTAATTTATGATCTGCGAAATGGACATATATTGCATAAATTTACTTTGAAGTAAATACGATCGATAAAAAAGGTTTAATCGTAGTTAATGACTAGGGATCGGAATAACATATTTTGACGTCATCGTAATATGTGGCGCAAGCAATTACTCATCTCATTTACGTAACTATAATACATTTTTTTTTCATTTATGTCTATGATGTTTTGACACATCAATGCAGGGTTGATAAAAATCTTAAACAGTCAAGATTTTCTTGATTTTTATTATTTTTTTACATAGAAAATGCAATAACTGACATTAACAATAACGAATAATTGAAAATAACAATAGCGACTAAGATACGTCTTGTTCAAACTTGCAAATGAAATAACTTAACGTGTAACGCAGCAGTAAATAAGGTTACACCACCTTGCACTTTCATATAAACAAAAGAAATTGCTGTCAGAACTTGAAAATTCGGCTGTCTTTATAATGCGGGGATGACGCGAGTTGTCGCTATTTTCTAGTCTACATCGCGAACGTGCGCTGCGTAACGATATGCAACAAATAGCAGCTTCCCATGTGTTGAGCAACCGGAAGTAAAGCTATTGCGCTTTTACGGCCTTGATATACAGGGTGTTTCGTAACATCGTAAAATAAATTAAAAAATGAAAGTTTGCATGAACAATTTTTTGTTGAACAAAGTGTTATTAAATTTTCAAGAAAATAAATAATTTTGTCGAACGGGTAAACCTTTTAAACGTCTCTGGTTTAAGTTTAAGATGTTGACGAAGAATATGAGTGATGTAATTTATTGTCAATCATCGCCGGCCGGGCCGGGTAATTTGATGATGTACGTTGAGGTGGTTGCACGGAAATTTACTGAAAAAATGGCAGAATTTACAAATAATGAGATTGTTGACATGATTCTAGTGTACGGTGAAAGTGGATCTTCTGCCTTTTGTTTTGTCTTGAATTTCATGTCGAAAATCGTCGACTGTCGATTGATTTTTCAAAAACAAAAGATAATCAACGCTTGAGAAATTCAAATGACGACCGTCTTGTACCTTTCGAAAATAATAATAATAAAGAATAAAGAAAATGTTAATTTAAGGTAAATTTAAGGGCCTTTGAAGAGTTCCTGAAATTCAAAGATCGATTGGATTATGTTTATGAAAAACAAAAGAAAAACCAATCGATTCTTTACTTGGAAAATGGAGAAAAACAAAAGACAATCAACGCTTGAGAAACTCCAAGAGCGACCGACAGTTTACGTTACAGTTTCGTTCTCCACCTTCTCTTTATCTTCTGTCTTTTGCTTTGCCTTGAATTTCATGTTGAAAATCGTCGATTGTCGATTGATTTTTCAAAAACAAAAGATAATCAACGCTCCAGAAATTCAAATGACTACCGCCTTGCATCTTTCGAAAATAATAATAATAATACAGAATAAAAAAATTTAAGAGCCTTTGGAGATTTCCTGAAATTCAAAAGACCGATTGGATTTTTGTTTATGAAAAACAAAACAAAAAATAATCGATTCTTCACATGGAAAATAGAGAACGAAACGAGATTGCTTCTTGAAAAGCAAAAGATAATCAACGCATGAAAAAACTCCAAAGAAGCACAATCTGCATTCTAAGAAAATAAAAAAAATATCCAGGAAAACATAAGGACCTTTGAAAATTTCCTGAAGGTCGAAAGACTGATTGGATTTTGTTCATGAAAAACAAAAGAAAAACAATCGATTCTTTCCTTGGAAACTAGAGAACGAAAGCGAGATTGGTTTTTGTAAAACAAAACACTATCAGCGCCCCAAAGAACGCAAACTTGCATCCTTCGAAAATAAAAAAATTAAATTTTTAGGAAAACATAAGGGTCCTTGAAAATTTCCTGATGATCAAAAGGCCGACTGGATTATGTTTATGAGAAACAAAACGAAAAAACAATCGAAACGAGATTGCCTCTAGAAAAACAAAAGACAATCAACGCATGAAAAACTCCAAAGAAACACGATTTGATAAGGGTCCTTGAAGATTTCCTGAAATTCAAAAGACCGATTGGATTTTGTTTATGAAAAACAAAAGAAAAACAATCGATTCTTTATTTGGAAAGTCGAGAACGAAAGCGAGATTGGTTTTTGTAAAACAAAAGACTATCAGCGCTTGAAAAGCTTCAAAGAACGCCAATTTGCATCCTTCGCAATTCAAAAGACCGACTGGATTTTGTTTATGAAAAACGAAACAAAAAGCAATCGACTCTTTATAAGGAAAGTAGAGAACGAAAGCGAGATTGGTTTTTGTAAAACTAAAGACGACAAGCGCTTGAAAAACTCTAAAGAACGCCAATTTGCATCCTTCGAAAATAAAAAAAAAAATTTTTGAAAACCCGATTCTTTACTTGAAAATAGAGAATAACAAAAAAACAATAAACGTTTGAGAAACTCCAAGAGCGACCGACAGTTTACGTTACAGTTTTGTTCTCCACCTTCTCTTTACCTTCTGTCTTTTGCTTTGCCTTGAATTTCATGTTGAAAATCATCGCCTGTTGATTGATTTTTCAAAAACAAAAGATAATCAACGCTCCAGAAATTCAAATGACGACCGCCTTGAATCTTTCGAAAATAATAATAATAATACAGAATAAAAAAATTTAAGAGCCTTTGAAGATTTCCTGAAACTCCAAAAGCGACCGACAGTTTCGTTTTCCACCTTCTTTTTATCTTCTGTCTTTCGTTATGTCTTGAATTTGATGGATTTTTAAAATATTTTAAAAGCGGATTTGGGTGGGGGGCGAGGGGGGCTTCAAAGAAACGATGCAATTCTATCAGACGTCGTAGAACAATTAAAAATACTAGAATCACATTTTAAGGAAACTGAATTTACTCTAAACCAAATGCAAAAATTTAGAATTTCTATGAACAAAGTATCACTCACTCCATACCGTTTGCTAGCTCTCCTTCTGGACCCTACGAAAACGGAGCATACATTAACAGAAAGTAAAAAAAATTGTGCTTTAAATGCTGCAAATGATTTATGCCCCAACACTGGTTTACTACCATTGATTATTAAATTTCTGTCTAAATCCGAGCCATTTGTCGAAATAATGTTTCACGAAGAAATCTTAAAAGCACAAATCTATTGGAATGGTGGAAATCTCAACGGAATATTGAGGTTATTGATAAGTTATTCCCGATTATCAAACAATTATTATCTGCTACAGCTTCTTCAGCCTCCGTTGAAAGGATATTTTCAACATTTGGTTTAGTTCATTGTAAAATTAGAAATCGCTTAAGGACTGAAAACGCTGCTAAATTTCTTTATAAACACTATAATTAAAAAATTAACTTAAAATGTCTCTTTTTAAGTACCTGAACCATGTTTTATTTTCTTTTTAAATTTAAGTTTAATTTACCTACATATTCTTTTTAAGCAGGTAGTTTTAGATATGTAGATAATCTAACATCAAATAAATTGTTCTTTTTATTTGAATTTTCTGAAGTTTGATTTATTTAGATTATCAGTTTTTTACACGATTTGATTTAAATCATGATTTAAATTAAAAAATCGTGGCAACTTTGCTAAATATAAATGGGTATTTGAAAGAAGTAATAACTTTAACTTTTACTTAACAATTTCAAACCCCAATAAAAATGCGCCAGCCAAAATCAATGGCAACTTTTATTTTTTGAGCAATGTAACGTAATTCGTTGATTTGCTCTTGGTTATTAGTTAAAATAATATAGAACCGTTCATCAAGTAGTTGAGTAAATCAGCTTGTGTTCCAAAGTTTAAAATCATTGATTAATTAATGAAATAATTTCATTAAATTCTGGAACAATCAGTACTTAATTTTATTATTATTTCTAATAACTGTCTGCGCCTATGACCTATCCGAACTTGAACACTTGTTAATTATAATAATCGCCTCTTTTGATCCATCCGAACATAAAATTGCCTTTCTGATGTTATCAAATGAAGCAGAAGTCCGATATAGGTACGCCACACTTTCAAAGTCGATTTAGTTAGTTCAGTGCTTTCAGTTCTATGAATTGGACCACCGGTCGATCTTTTAAAACGAGCAGCAAACTTGTTTGATGGGTATCCATCCATCTTAAAGAATTACTTGAACTGAATTTAAAATGTAAATAAATACAAATTAATAAACAAAACGAAACGGCAAAAATTATTAAGTAACCACCCTGTAATAAAAGAGGGTGTGACATGCATACAGCATCGATAATTTTTTATTGCAAGGCCATTGCAATTTAATCAACATTGGTTATTGTTTAGTCCCGGATAATTAATAACATTGTTGTAAATATGATATGGCGATCGATGTGTCTATTAACCGTTTACTGTGGTAGATCGTATTAGCGAAAATGGAGAGAGATATTCCGGCTTTGAGACCCTCGAAGCCAGAGCACACATCAGAATTAACGACGGGAATGAAATAATATATCATTGTTTTGTTTCGTGCTATTGTTAATTTCGAGGGTGGTTTCCATCCGTTTGTTTCTGCAAATAAGTTATTTAGTAATCCTGTATGTTTTGCTTATTATATTTAATTATGAAATTAATCCTGAAATGAAAAGCAACCCGTTTGTAAGAGCTACAAAATGTTTTTGCGTAACAATTGAAAGGGACGTTTATTCCATTTTTTTGACGAAAAAGCTTAATAATTCTTGAAATGTTAGTATAATAAATTTTAATCTTATAGTAAATTACTATCGTCCATTATTATTTTTTATTTATTCAGCATCATACCTCATATAAGAATTATTTTATTATTTTAATAAATTTATTGAAACCAATAACGTTATGTGGTTTGAGAATCAAGAGTTTTCATTAATCGTAGGCTTAAAAATGCTTAAAGTTTGTTAATGAGCTAAAACTCACCCTGTATATTATATTACCTTTCCTTACAGTTCTCTTAAATATCTTAAAATTGTACGTGCCGCTTGTTGATGTGCCCTTCAAACCTCCAACTTCATTATGATAAGGTAGATTATTCCGATGCGAATTTTCAGTAGCCCGAAGCAGAGTTAGGAAGCGGATAATTCTGTTTATCTTAAAGCATATTCGCCTTTTCCCACGTCCTATCATAATAGTGCATTTTAATGGGTTTATCTTAGAAAACCTGTGGAGTGATTAGAATAGGAACTACTAAGGTGAGCAATTCTTGGAGAATATTAACAAGTACCATACAAGTTGTGTTTCATAAGCTTTAAAATTGTCAAGGGGCGTTTATTGCTTAAATTAAATGATTTAATTAAAAATGTGGAAATTGCAGAAGTTTTCACAATTTCACTTGCTTTAACAAATCCTTAACAATAATAAATTTGTATATATAGATATGTTTACATTAAACGTAAAAGTTATGCAAATAAATGTAATTGTTCTATGTACGTGGAAGTGCGGCCTTAATTTTCCTCTGAAAGCATTTATCTGTTTTCTCATATTTCACCGTAGCGAAATACGTGCAATTTTTGTGATAAATGTGCCACAGAATTCCACGGAAAAGCTAAACGAAATAAGTTATCAAACTTGTAAACGTCACTGAAGGCCGATAAAAAAAAAAATAGATACCGCTTTCATAACTTATCGGCGAATATGTTTTCGAATTTGACTAATTTTCAGATGGACTACTTTAACCTGACTATTATGTACATTCAGAATTAAAAATATGATATGTTAATTGCAATCTCATCCCTACGACTGTTTCAGACTTCAGTTCAGAAAGAATTATTGTGAAATCGTAGATTAAACATAGCATTTTCTGTGCTTTAATTAACCGATGTGGGTGCATATACCGTAAATAAATTATTGGCCGCAACCGAAGCAGTAAATTCATTGCAGAAACAATTCACTAGTGCCAGTCAACAATTATTGTTTTCTCCAAGTCTAATGGTAATGAAATAACCCAGTTATTTATGGGAGCACTATTAGTGTTATTTAATTAATTAATTAATTACTTACGGACAGTAAAATGAATTGTTTATGTTGTTACATTATTGCAGTAAATTAGACCTTTCAAATTTGAAAACTTTGTCTTTCTTGTTACATTAAAAACATGTACCGTCAGAATTAAAAATAATATCACTCCAGTTTCCAGCCTAAAAAATATAAAAGTAATAGAACATCCACCGTATTCACATGATTTAGCAATGTGCGCCATTTGGCTATTTTTTGGGCTTAAAAGGAATTTGCGGGGCATAAGATTTTCGTTAGAAGAAGAGATTGATGTCGCAGTTCATACTTATTTTGAAGGTATTCAGAAAGATGATTGGTTGGGAGCTTTTGAACCTTTTCAACGTGTTGAGCTACTTTGATAATTTTGGAATAAACAGTGAGCTACCTAGTCCTAAGCGACGTAAGCACATCTAAATGAAATAGTGCACAGTTTTATTCGACATTATTTATTTTACGAACTAATACATACTAATAATAAACTAAAACTAAACAGATTAAATCTATACCTACCTAGGTGTTTGAAAAATAAATAAGATTTTTATGCAGTCACAATGGCATGTACATGCGATTTATGCAAATTTACTAATTTAGCAATTTTATAAAAGTAATTTTATAAAATAAAAAAAATAAAATAAAAAAATAAAAAGTAATTTTATAAAAGTAATGTTAAAAAGAATTACTACCAAAAACTGATTTTTACTTCTGAAAATCCCATCAAAATGTCTTGGCAAGTCATTATAAGATTGTCTTCTGCAGGTAATAACCAATGTAATAACCTCAATATTGATGGGACGATCACAACACTGACGAGCCACATGTTCTGGCTGAATCTTTCAATAATTTCTTCATTCAAGCCCCTTTAAACATTGCTAGTCAAATTTCTAAAACTTGCGCATCTACCATCAATAATTTTAATTTTCAGCCTAGTCAATCATCAATGTTTTTAATGCCGTGTACCGCTGCCGAAGTCTTAAATACCATGAAATCTAAAATCAAAGCGAAAAAATCTCATGGTCCTGATGAAATCCCTCCATTTCTGGTGCGTGTCGCTGCTGATTATATTTGTAATCCACTACAATGTATCATAAATATATCTTTATCATCGGGTGATTTCCCTTGTAACTTAAAAATCAATAAAGTTGTCCCTGTGTTTAAAAAAGGTAATCCCCATAAACTGGAAAATTATCGTCCAATAGCCCGATTATCGGTCTTTTCAAAAATCTTCGAATACGTATTCTTATCTCGTTTATCAAACTTCATCGCTCGCTTCAATATAATTTCTCACTCACAACATGGATTCATGTCTGGCAAATCTACGACCTCTGTAGTTCAATCCTTTCACGAGGAAGTTTTGCGCTGTATCGAAGTAGGTGGGAGCCCAGTTGGGATCTTTTGTGATCTCAGCAGGGCTTTCGACTGTGTTGATCACAACACTTTGAAAAGGAAACTATACCACATGGGTATAAGAGACGTAGCCTTAAACTGGATCTCATCTTTTCTAACTGATCGCTTTCAATTTGTTACTCTTAAGCACACCCATAATAACTTTCAATCTGTGTCTAGCTCGTCGCTCAAAAATATATCCGTTGGTATACCGCAGGGTTCAATACTTGGTCCCACTTTATTTCTACTATATATCAATGACATCACTACTCTTAGTAACTCCGTCCACTTCACTTTGTATGCCGACGATACGCCTGTAATTGTATCCGATGATTCTTTGTCTCAAACTACTCTTAAATGTAACAATTTTTTAACAGAACTCCACAACTGGTTTTCAGATAACAATCTCCTTCTTAATGCTGAAAAGACTCAATTCATTGTTTTCCACAATCGGCAACGTAGGATCCCTTCCATAAAATTAACAATTAATAATAATTCTGTTAATGCTACCGACGAACAACGGTTCTTGGGACTAGTTATAGATGAGTTTGTTTGCTGGAAGCAACACTGTCTACGACTCATATCAAAAATAAATAAATAATATTGAACAACTCAAGTGTCTCTACTTCGCTCAGGTCGAGAGCCGTCTTCGGTATGGTCTCCGTTTCTGGGGTGGGTCAACCTCATTTCAGGGAGTTCTCCTTGCTCAAAAGAAAATTTTTAGAATATTAACAGGTGCCTCTAAATTTACATCTTGTCGGGAAATTTTCAGCAATCTTCAGACTTCCCTTTATATATTCGAGTTATGCGTCTACATCTTTCAAAATCAGTCAAATTTTGTAAAAAGTAGCGATATCCATTCGAAATGATAGGGAGATCGATTTCGGCCACCCTTCAGCAGGTTGAGCGTAGTCCGTAGTTCACCGAATTACATAGGCATTGATTATTTCGATTTATTACCGGACTATATTAGAACTTGTTCAACTGTAAACATTTTTAAATGTAAACTTAAATCATTTCTCTTAAAAAGAACTTTGTGCTCAGCTTCAGAATTTGTGGATATATGTACTTGTAAGTAGCTTATTTAAGGTCACACAAATAGGTTGAACTAAATAACGTTTTTACTTTCAACGCAACACGACGTGGGACTGAATATTTTTCTTTACTTACTATCGGCCAGATAAATGTTTTACCTGAGACTAATAGTTTTAAGGCTAAATCATTTTGAAACGCAATCACTTCCATTTCTGTTGCAGAGATGTCTTTGCCAAAGTTCTTCGTAACACAAGTTGCAAACTGTTGGATATCAATTTCCATGAAAGTTGAAACAAAAAATTGCACCACTAAAGCCATTTTATTGAAATCTTTGAAACGATTTTTGAAGTTTTCCTTCAACTTAGAAGCTACTTTTACTTGATATGTATTGTCATAGGGTTCCAATGGATTTTGAGATATATTTTCTGAAAGAATAGGAAAATGCCTGGTATCGCAGTTGATCAGGTTTTGTTCCCAAAAGTCAAGCTTTTTGATAAATGCTTTTATATCAGAAATCATTTCCGCTAGTTCTTTGTCCCTCCCCTGAAGCTGTAAATTAAGTTCATTTAATTTTTCGGTAATGTCCACAAGAGAACCAAAATCTCTAAGACAGATTGAATTTTCCAGTTCAGGAATCGATCCATCGCGTTGGTTGAAAAATTGAATTATGGCAGATAGGACATCGTTGAAACGTTTCAGCACTCGTCTTCTACTTAACCATTGGACTTCAGAATGAACAAGTAGCTCCCCGTACTGACAGTCAATTTCTCGGCCAAGGTTTTGAATAATCTTCTTTATAACACTTGAGCTCTAATCTTGTTCACAATTTTTACAACTAGTTTCATAACGTTGTTTAGTTAAGAGAAGGTTTCCACATAAAGCTTGTTGTTGGATAATGCAGTGGTGACAGAGAAATTGTGGAAAATTTTCATCTTTACGACATTACGCCACCAGACCCTTATCACAACTCACCATAGCTTGAGCACCATCGGTAATCAAGCCTACCATTTTTGATATGGAAATATTCTCAGATGAAATAATATTTTTGAAATGAGAAAACAACTCCTAACCAGCAGCATGTCCTTTCAGTGGAAAAAACTTCAAAAGATCTTCTTTTATCGTAAAATCACTAAAAACCATCCTTACAAACACGGCCATCTGGGAAGTGTCAATCACATCTGTTGATTCATCCAGTTGCAGTGAAAAATAAACAGTTATCTAAGTCAGTTCTTAACGATATAAAAATATCATTGCTCATAAATTCTACACGCCTCATTACTGTATTAGCAGAAAGTTGCATAGATTTTATAGCTGAAACTATCTCGTCTTTATTTCTAAAGTTGGCAAATAACGAATCTGCAGCTTCTAAAAATGCCTGTTTTATAATTTCCCCATCTTCATAAGGTTTCTTCTTTTGTGCAATTATCTGGGACACACGGTATGATGCTTCAGTTGCAGCCTTATTTTTGTCGACTGTTTTTAAAAATATTGACTGTTGTCCAATTAATTGGTTTTTTAATTGTTTCAATTTTTCTTTTCTGGTGGGAGAATGTAATGGAAATGATTTTTCAAAATTCGAATGTATAGTTTTATGATGCCTCTCAATATTCCCTTTTTTGGCAACGGAGACAGAAGTATTACATAACAAACATAAATTTTTGCCTTTAACTTCTGTGAACAAATATTGTTTTTCCCATTCCGAATGGAAATGGTATGTTTTCACCTTCTTACTACTGCTTGCCATAATATGTGTTCATTATTGAATCTGGTCAACTCACCTATGAAAATCATTTGTTTTCGAAAAGGCATGTCTTTACTTAATATACCCACTGACAGTTCTGTAACCTTACTTTTAATTTACAACATCACAATTTATTAAACACAAATTAAAATTAAAATATTTCCTACACTAAGTGCTGGACATGTCCACCACGTTCTTCATAACACTTTAATACACGTCGTCTAAATGGATTTATAACATTATTTAAAATATGGGGTGTATTATTAATTTCAACAAGTTTTTGGATAATTCGTTGTCTAAGTTCTTCCAAAGTAGCAACAGGTGTAATATCAATTGAATTTTTAAACGTAGGGCCATAAAAAGAAGTCGCAGGGAGTCAAATCGCAGGATCTTGCAGGCCAAGGTGTTTCAGTATTACGATTTATAATCCTATCATCAAAAAACTCTCTTAACATAGTCAGCGTTTCAAATGTACAATGTGAAGTTGCGCCATCTTGTTGAAAATAAGCTTCCCTTAGTTCATCATCGTGCAGTTCCTCCAAAAATGGCTGTAAAATTTCATTTCGATATCTTGCTGCATTCAAGTTACCTAAAAATTACAAACTTTGAAAAAAGCACATTTTTAAGATCTTAAAATGTTACCTTCAAAAAATGTAGGTCCAATTACTCTTTGACCACTAATTGCTGCCCACACACCAATCTTTTGAGGATGCAAAGGTACTAAAGGTACTTCAACAAAATGGTTTGGTTTTTCAGTATTCCATGATCGATAATTCTGTGAGTTAACGTAACCATTTTTATAAAACCACGCCTCGTCCGTAAAAAAACTTAGTCTTAGTATGTCATCGTTGTTATTAAAAGTGTTTATAAACCATTCAGAAAATTGTAATCTTTGTGGTGGATCACCTGGTAACAATTCCTGGACCACTGTAATTCGATATGAATACATATGCAAGTTTTTATGTAATATTTTGTGACACATTCCTACAGACAAATCCAATTGCTGCGATAAATGACGAATCGAAGTTCCTGGAGCATTTTCCATAATTTCTCTAGCAGCATCGACAGTCTCAGGACGTGTTGGTGGTCGACCAGTGCTCTTCCTTTTTGCAACACTTCCAGTCTCTCGAAATGATGTTACACATCTGCTGAGGTTGTCTTGGAACAACTTATAATCAACAACAATATCAGGAAATTGAATTGTAAACTCTTCAAAACACATTGGTATTGAATACGTCCCATCTACTCGTATTCCATTGCGAAAGTAACTTTCTACCATAAATGTTTTTTGTTCTATTGTGAACACCATCTTGCCAAACTAAAACAGAACAATTATATACTGATGTTAATTAATTACGCAAATAACTGATTTTTGTACCAAGAAAAACTCCACTGCAATCACCAAACACCACTAATAACACAAGTCTAGACCAAGGTTATGAACGATTGCAAGTTGCAAGATCACGGGTATTCTATGGTCAAGGACGGAGTAATTCGGGTATCGACGATTTTGCCCTAAAAATTTTCTGATAAAACGGCTGTACTTCTATAAATGTTCTCTTTTCTTCAAATTAAAAGCTTTTTGCTAGACAAGATCTTTGTTGACAGTTGTGGAACGTCAAAAGAGATGTCAGGCGCAAGCATAAGTTACGACATACGTTTTTTATAGCTAAGCCTACTGGGACCGGATTCTTTTATGAACACATGTTATTTTTTACTGCTTTCTACTTCGCTACGGACCCAACTTCTGGACGTGGATTACGTGATGTTCGGTTTTAAACTGAGTGCAATATAGCCGCTCAATGCTTTTTTTTACCGTTTTGTATTAGCTACACAATTGCCTTTGCGAACTACCGGTAGCTTGGCGACCACTGGGCAAGTGTATCATTGCTGAAGGGAATTACTTCGAGCATATTTAAAAGAAAATCTTAGAAAATATTAACCGTGTTTTTTATTCTTAATAAATTCAGCTTGACCCTCGTATATCCACCCGTGGCAAGATTGACACATTGTATGCTAGTTAATCTTTAACTGGCTCAATTAAGATTTTTATTTATAATATTAATACCAAGTTTCATTTTCTAAGGAAAGTATCGCAAAGTATAGATAAAACAATAATACAAATTAAAAATAAAAACACTGACGAAATATTCAAAACTGCCTCAAATCAGTCACAAGTTCCAGAGATAAAATTATTTGAAATTAAATATTTGTAATCCAAATTTGCTCTATGATGATTAACAACAACCCACACGAATATAATCACGTGAGTTAAGATCAAATGAAAACTTTGTAAATTTTAATTTTTGAAATAACAGCGCTCGTTTGATATTTTTTAGTACTTGATCTTTCTGGTTAAGTAAAGCCATTTGCATATTAAACTTTGTGAACTCTGCGAAAGACATGAATGAGCAGGATATTTAACATTATTAAAACTTGAAAAAAATCAGGAGTAATCTAATTAGCGCCGTTTCCTTCTGGAAAGGATTTACTTAATTAACGTAGGCTCGCAAGTTAGCTCTCGCACTGGATTGCCCTTTACCCTTTGTAATACGTCTGAAAATCTTTAACGCTTTCAATGTATTCAAATTTCTAGAACGTTTTTTTTTGTGCAAAATGTCATAAATTCTTGTTACCTACTGGGAAAGAGAAAAATACGAAAGTTTTGTAAACCCGCATAATTATTGCACCGCAGAATGTCATAAGGTACTTACTTGTATAAAATTACACGCGACGGAAAATATCGAGTGACACGCAACAGGTTTAAAAAAGAAAGATTTGAGGAAGGAAACTGCGGTTAAAGTTCAGGCACACCTGACGAAGACAAGAATTTGTGTTTATTCAAGTCGAAAGACGTATAGAAGAAACCCGAGTGCAATCAATTACGTTTTTGCTTTTCTTCAATACGCATTCTATTTGTACAACGTTATTCAGATTTGTACGAAATGTATGTTTGGTTTTATAAACTCTTTAATTTGCTAGAACTTCCACAGCTATGAGTAGAATAGAAATTATCAATGATGAAGTTCCAGTTGTGATTGTTCTTAAAACTTCCTCTATTATGTTTCGATTATTTCTAGTGATACATAGAAAAAGGATCTATTATGCAGCTTTGTTTTATACATCATCTCAAGAAAACGTTTTTAAACTAAAATATTGGGGAAAAGTAATAAAAACCGAAAGGTGAAGTAACTTTCACAATTACATACATATTTTATGTTAGTCGTACGTATGACATTTACGGATAGCTACTTTCAGTTTTTCACATATATGCATACACAATGTTATTGTTAGAATTTAATAATAACCTTTCATGTACTTAAACAGATACAATTTCGAAATGAAATAGGTTTTATCGATGCAAATACTGAAGATACAAAAAAGTTTCAAGGCAAGAAATTCGCTCAATCACCCCTTAAATGGTACACAATATTCAACAAACTATTGGGACAGCATGTATATACATATTTTAGCGAACAAAGCAAAGCCGAGTCTGTTACGCATGAGTAAATATAAAACGAGACTCAAAATATTTGTATTCGTCCATGAAAAATTATAATTATCGAATGCCCCAACAACTGATTTCATAATTACTAGATATGTCAGTCAGTTATGAAAGATAACAAGTTTTGAGTGTTCCCGGATTGGAAATCAAATGCAATCCACTTGTTTAACGGTTCCTAAAATAATTTGTGTCCAAATTACTATATTTTTGTTGATTGGATACCGTACCTAGTTTATTAATTTTAATGTAGAAGTTATTTGAGTAGAATTTATTTAATCCATGCACCTACGGTCTAACATTTTCAATAAAGCGTAAGCCCCGAAAAATCCGGAATGGATATTTTTTAAAATATATATTTTGAAATGTACAGTTTTTGTTTTGTTCGAAAAGTATTCATTTCGCAGCACTCGTATATAAAACAATCTAAATTGTTTTCTCTAATAATTATTAACGAAGCGAAAATTTTAGAAAATACAAAACGGACTCTCATTAGCTTGCCAGAAAAATAAACATTGCCCCATGCATTGTGTGCATCGAATAAACAAACAATTTCGAAATTTCGCTGCACTGCAAGTACAAAAGAAAACAATTTGCGCAAAGTAAACAAAATCTGTGTGGCGAGTTCGAGTTGTAAATTCGGGGGAAGCTCTGCAACACGCTGTACAGATGAGTTCCACGGAAATCGTATTCTACGGGGGCATCGGACCGTGATTCTTTCAGCAAACGAGTTATTAAGAATAGCAGGACTTTCGCCACCGTAGAGACTTATTTATGGAAAATGCCTTGGAAATTGTGGCCGCTTAATGAATTTGCATTGTGTTGCATTCGTGCGAGCAAAAGTCTAGCTAAAACGTCACTTTTTTTCTTTTTGACTTCTCTATGTTTGTTTAGTCTACCCTGCGTAATTTCGACTGGCATCTCTTAACAAAAGAGCGCCAAAATACACGATGAAATTAAGTAAATTATCAGTTAATGAATATTTTTATAAAAAATTGAGTCTTTATTACACGATTGGAATTTTTTTTACTTGAAGAATCCATATAATTTATTTCGACGTCGCTTTCTTTCGTTTATGGGGGAAGTCGAAAGGTTTCGCTTTTCACTGCAGTAAAAACCCTTATTTTCAATACCATTATCTCAGAATCTAATGATTCGATTTTGATCAGATCCTGTGACAATTAGCAAAGTTAATTTCAATAAGAATTTTTATATCTTGGGTCCAAGCTTTTCTCCGCAGGTTCATTGCATATTGAAGCCATTCTTTCATTAAAAAAAAGTTCAAGCGACATGTGTACCGACAGGGTAAAAAAAAACGTGATTTCATGGGAGAGCAGTTTCATAAAAAGTACACTCTCCTATGCTTCCGATATCCATTAAGGTCTTTTTACATTGACAATTTATCCATGAGTTAATTCATGAAGCTCTTCATGAGTTTCTTCGTGAACACATTTCGTATTACATTAGTGAAGAAGTTGATGAATTTCTTTGATGCTAATGGTCGTTTATAGGTGTTACCAATATAGGATTTGCAAGTGATTTACACTATCACACTCAAACAAACACCATAACCTCAGCCTTTTACTGTTGGTACGCCTGAAATTCACGCAAAAATTGACGAAAAATAGAACTTCTTGTAATTCGTGAATAAGTTGACGAAGAAATTCATGAATTTATTTGACGTCAAAGCAGGGTTGCGACGATTTAAATCAGTTGATTTAAATCATGATTTAAATCAACTGATTTCGACTGACGAATTTCTTGTGTGAATTTTCTTGTTTAAAATGCACTTCATTTACATCAAAACGACACGCCGCGCACTATTTATTAAATTTTAGGTTATATACTTTCACAACTGACAATTTTATTTAGTTCCACTGGTTTTCAGGATTACCAAGAGATGTTAACTCTCAGTTTGTTAACTAACAATTGCTAAAATCGTTGGAGCAACGAAGCACATATTTAACTCCTAATTAAATTTAATTGTGGCTTACTTAATCCGAAAGTTAACTAGAGCTGGTGCAAACCACTGTATGTAATTTAATTCGAATTTTAAAGTACATTTGCTTTAAAATTTATGATTAAATTTATTTCATTGTTAACAGCTTGGCAAAATTTTGTATTGTGTGAAAACTAATAAGAATTATTTTAATTTTGGCCGCATACAAAATTTTTGTCTAAGTTATTTAAAGGCGTTATTATCAATGGATTTTTAAACAAATACCGTGTGAATAGACCGGAGGATTATAATCTTGTCTGTATCGTGGCAATTTGTTTAGTTTAAAGCTTGAATTAATCAATTCTTTTAAACAATAATACAGATTGTATCATTCACATAAATTTTAATGATGCAATTCTGAATAATAAATTTAATTAGTGTTTGTTATTTCATATTAAATCAAAAACTTACCTGTTACAATTTTCATAACCATAGTTACTTCTGTTCGTAAGAATGGCTATTATTGCACTTTTGATTATAAGTCCATGTATAATTTGACTTTTTATGTATATTTGCGTGTCTGACAAATTGCCTTTTGACAACTTATTTTGCCAACAAAAGTAAATAAATGAAATATTTAATTAATAAACATTTATAAGATTAAAAATTGTCTTTTACTTACCTATTGCAATTCACGCAACGAGACGAAAATATCAATTAAAGCTAGTCAATTATTATAAACAAATTAAAGACGAAACAGAACCACGTAATCCTAATTTGTTAGCTAGACAATTGGCAACCCTGAGATACCAGTTTATTTAAACAATTAAAAAGAGAAAATGCTAAATATTTATGCGTGAACTTGTTATTTATTGATAAATTTTACATTTAAAATCAATTTCAACAAAACCCACAATCAACGACAATACATGGCAATATTAATAACCTACGCATTTTTGTATCTTATAAATAGTTATGTATAGACAATTAATTATAATTCTTATTAATTGATCTTTGTCATTATATCATCTTGATACATTTTACGACTTAGTAACAAGTCGGCGGGCGCTTATATTCGTAAACAATGTTTATTGTGGGTGTAATAAAAACCGTCTGGAAAATTATCGGAGAACTCATAATCTTAGTTTTATTAACTTAAATGTGCGCATGGGGCAACAAGTCCGGCTCTAAAATGTCCTAAGAAACTCCGATGTCTGATAATGACAAAGTCAAAATATTTTCGTAAAGTCCTGTCCGAAGAGGAACTTGTTGTTCTAATACCGTAAATTTGGACCACTGATATCATCGACAAACAACAAAATAAAAATAATAAAATGTTTTATTGAAGCACACTAATTTTATTCTGGTTTATATTCTACTATAAATGCGGGGTAAATGTTTTTTTTTTCTCTTGTTTAACGAAATGTATGCCTTTAGTCTTTTGGACAATGGAACAATGAAATTGAATTCATCTGAAATTGTATATGGCCTTTCAGCTTGCAATGAACAGATACATTAAAAAATAAGTTCATTTATATTCCACTGGAAAATTTTAGTTTAAAATTCAGAACGCCTATATTAAGTGATAGGTATAATTTATGTTAGTCAATGGGTTCTCTTTATTGTGGCTAAAATTGGTATGCGTGGGTAAGTGCAATTACATCAAAGCGCGGCATGCTTCGATACATGAATATGCACGGGAAAAATAAAACTCATAATGTAATTTATAGATTTAAATTTAGTTTTGCGTACTTAGTTTCAACAGGACGCATATACCTAAAAAAAACTTAAAAACATAAACAACACCATAACATTGAAACTATTCCTTACAAACCTGCATCCCATTTTTCCTTATTTATTTTACAAACATAGCTTAACAATATGAAGCGAATTTATCTATATTAATACTTTGTTTGTTCAATTAATTGATAATTAACTGATTTTAAATTAAACCCGAATATTGTATGTTGTTTAAATGAAATCAATAAGTACTCGAATGTTAAATAGTAAATTCCATTTGTCTGATTAGAAGGGGAAGTACAAAGAAACGGATAAGGATAAAAAAAGTAAATATTTTTATCTATTCTTCTAATTTCATTAAGATTTTGCCTAGATTTTAAAATATTTTTCTATCGTTTCTTTTTTATTTTTCTCATACATTGTTTTATAGTGGATAGCATTTCTTTGAACCCATCTGCAGATCGGACACGAATCATTTCATTATTTAACACTTCCACCATATCGCAGTTTCGCTTGTATTTTTTTTTTTTTGGTTTCTTAATTTTTTTCCCTAAAATTAATCCATCCAACTTTAAGGCAAACATTTTATTCATTGTCTTCATTATAATTTCCACCAGCATGTTTTCAAAATCGCAATAGAAAGGATGTAGTTTCTCCAGATTTTATTTCCCAACCATTTTAATTTAGTTTCATGTAGTTGGGACAATGTGAGTTGAGGAACTGTGATTGGGCGTAAATGTGCAACGTGAAGGTGAGTAATCCTGTGCTAATATTTACACATGCAGACACTATCTACCTACACGCTATAGAACTTTGAAATGTAAATACTCGAGTGGTTCTTGGCAAATCAATGCTTTAAATTATCTGAAATGAATACTACGTTTTATTTCAGACGAGTACTTAAAAGTTAGACGTTTCTATGTTCGAAAGGTTATTTCTAATTTCTGATTTGTGCTGGCAATGAGTTATTAAATAAATTGGGTTAATTTCTCATACAATTCAACTATGATAATTTATTTCGCTCGTGTAAGCAGAACACCGAAGTGATTTCATTCAACTTGCATAATGTCGAATGTGTATGTCAATTAGAATGATTAGAAGCTATAATATAATCAAGGTGGCAGGCATTTTGAATATTTATGCAGTTAAAATTTTCGTGGTTTAAAAATGCGAAACGTGATCCTATCGAACGTTGTAACCAATTTAAACAATGAATAGTGTTGTCTGTTATTTTTTTTTTTTCGAAAACTATTTGAGATTAAAAAATCTAGATCCAAAAATCCAGCTCAACGTACATATACTCTCATATAAAATTTCAAAGTTGGTCTCTGTTGCACCTACTTTCGGACGACCCTGACAGACGACTATAACGCACCCTATGTCTTCTTTTGTCATTAAAAATTGTCTACTATTTCACATTTTCCAGAAAAACTGCGAGAATCGGATGGTCTAAAACACCCGGTATATTTGGAATCGTACCACAATCCTATCAATATACGAATAAGTTTGATAATTTCATGTTAGGAAAAGTTGCGGTCAAATTAAATTATCAGCATGAACAAAAGTTTCCAAACACTGTTAGAAGTGAATGTATTTGTTTAGATCCAGTATCATTATTGATGATCGATGGAAAAAATCTGGGGATTATATTATCTACAAAACAAAAGTTATTCAGGCCTTCCACATTAAGCCAGTTAAACTCGACGCAAATATTTTTTCTTTCCCTTGTTTGCAAACAAGCGATAGTGATAGTAGACAGATAACACAGATACTTTTATCTTTTAAGAAAGATCGAAAGCGACATAGTTTTTATTATCAAGTGGTCTGATTTGTAGTCACTCTCAGAAGGAGTTAAAAGTCACGTCTTCACTAGATTCAGAAAATTTGAGATCCCAGCCAGCATTATGAATCTAGCTGAGACATGATTTTTAATTCCACGGTCTTTCGAGGATGACTTCAAATTGAATCACTTGATGTACATATACATGGTTCGAATTTTGGTCGGGAAGAGGATTAAAAAGTTTAAATTTTCCGAAGGACATTTTGGTGGTTTATTGGGAGGTAAGGTAGGTGGAGCTAGAAGCGTTTTATTTTCTATAATGCACGTACTTAAGTCTAGAGTTGGTGTAAGGCCTGTTGAAGTTGAGCTTCTTCGATATTTCTTTCCATCCACTTCCGTCTTGTGCCTTTTTGTTTCATTTCCTCTCGCTTCTTGACTTCTTCTGCCCAGATCTTCTCGGTCTTCCTTTTTCTTTCTGTATGGCTTTGCTCTATGTACCCCTATCCTTCACACAGTTCTTTCTTCTTCCATCCTCATTACATGTCCGAACCATCTTAGTTGCTCTTTTTCGGTTATACGTAAGTTAGGTTGGTTTTGTTTTCAGCTTTTCTCTATAGATGTTTTTCTTCTTATTTTATCCTTTCTTGTTTTATTCTACATTTGCTTTAATACGGATTATGTGATTGACTTTCAAGATCCTTTCTCATTGAACGATTGGCTCCCGGAATTTCATTGGCCTGTACAGAAACAAAAACGAAATCATCGCTGACACCATTCTCTAAGTTAGCGATGAATTAGCTTTTGTTTTTTGAAAAACGAACAAGTTTTCCTGCAATTTTCTTCGTGTTTTTGTTTTGTTTTCGTATTGACGAATAGCATTCATCAAAAACAAAGACGTGATAAAGTTTAAAAAAAAAATTAATTGTCACGCAAACAAAAAACATCTTTGCGCTTTTGTTTATCTGACTTTCAAGATCCTCTCTTCGATTGGCTCCCGCAATTTCATTGGTCTGCACAGAAACAGAAACGAAATCATCTCTGACATCATCTTTTAAGTTAGCGGTGAATTAGCTTTTGTTTAAAAAAAAAAAAACAAACAAGTTTTGCTGCAATTTTTTAAATTTGACTGCAATTAAGTTTTTGTTTCTCTGTCGATTCTCTTTTGTTTTTCTATGCAGTAGATTCTGTCCCAAGTTAGGACAGTAATTTAATTCCATAATAGCTACCATTGATCCAAACAAAAACAATCGCTAAACTGAATCAACAAAACTGACAGCTTTTAATTCATATGTGTTATTATGCTTTTGTTTTCTAGATACAATCTAGGTGGTGGGGGGCATGTTTATCCTTGCCCGCCTTCTCCTTTGAAATTATGAGATTGCATCACCATCTTTTTACTGTAGTTGTTTTTAACATTTTTGTTATTCTGATTAACGGAATACTTTTCTAAACAATTGATTTCCTTTTGTTTTTTTTTTTGTAATTTTATCTAGACAATTGGTTTTTTGTTTTTCAGTTGTTTAAAGAAGACGAAACATCATTTTCTAAATATTACTTTTTTGTTTTTGTTTCTCTGTGATTTTCTTTTTAGTTTCTGTACCGCAATTTAGTTTTTGTTATTTTGATTAACGAGATCATTACTAAAACAATTGATCTTCTTTTGTTTTTTTATTGTGTGCAATTTTATTTATGTGTTCATTTAAGCAAATCATTTTTTTTTGTTTCCCATTTTTGCTTTTTCTTCAAAGGAAAAAAACTCCTTTCCTAAACATCTAAATTTTACAGCAATCTTCTTTATGTTTTTGTTTTTCTGTAGGCTGTACAGGAATTTAATTCTGCTACCATTGGTTCACGCAAAACACTTTTATTTGTTTTTTGTTTTCCAGGTTTTTGTTTAAAGATTCATTTTCAGCAAATATGTCTATAATTTCATCATAATTTTTCTTTTCCTTTTTTATTTTTAATATATCAATGTTCATTTATTTCGATAAAATATAAACAAAAGCAGTTGCAGATATACAGGGTGGCACACTAGTGCGACAAAGTTCGTTAACTCCGTTTTGTTATGAAATACACTAGAAAGTTACATATGTTACAAAAATGCAATCAAAGATACAGGTTGCCCCAAAAAACCTTGTATAAATTTTTTTTGAACTTATATTTTTACATTTTCGAATTTTTAATATTGTTAGGGTTAGATTATATTGTTACGATGAATCGAAAACCAATTGTATCGAGATAAATGAGATTGTTAAAAAAAATAACCTGATCTATTACAAAACAGAATGAGAAAAAAATAGAAAGAAAAAAATATTTCGAAACATTTCCTTTATTTTCTTAGGTTCTTCAAGAGGTTCTCGCTTATTAATTTACTCGTAGATGGATAGGTGGAGTTACTGTCGACAGATTGATTAAAAAAATGCAGATATTTATAAAAAGAAAAGAAAACGAAATATGTAGATGTTTCTAGTTGCAGTCAGGATTTTACTTTAAGTTAATAACAAATAAGTAGATAGTTGCAACAATTTTAGTTTAAATTAATGGTCAATAGGTAGATGGTTACAACGTTTTATTTAATTTAATGTACTATCAAAAGATGGTGCTAGTTACAACAACAATTTAATTAGCAATAGATGGCCCCAGTTGCAGTAACAATTTGAATTTACGTTGATGACCAATAGGTAGCTAGTTGTAACAATTTTAGTTTAATTTAATTTATTACCAAAAGGTGGTGCTAGTTACAACAAGAAGCTACCTATTGGTCGTAAATTTAAGTTAAAATCGTTACTATAACCATGTTGCTCGTTAAATTAAATTAAAGTGAAATTCTTGTTGTAACTGCACTATCTTTTGGTAATAAATTTAATTAAACTAGAATGTTTGTTGCTTGCTTTCTTTGCTCTGCGCAGCACCCGCCTACTTTTTGCCTTTTGGACTTAGCTATTCCAGGCATTTACTAAATATGTGTAGCTGGGTCTAAATTTCAAACATCCATGGCTGAGACGGGATTCGAACCCGTACCACCGAGCGACACGACTTACTAGTGAATGGTTGTAACTAGCTACTTATTGATCATTAACTTGCTGCAACTAGAGTCATGTGTTGCTCATTATAGTGCTAATTACGACAAGAATTTCGCTTCAATTTAATTGAATGAGCGATAGATGACTCTAGTTGCAGTAACGATTTTAATTTAAGTTAATGATCAATAAGTAGCTAATTACAACCATTCTAGTTTAATTAAATTTATTACCAAAAGATGGTACTAGTTACAACAACGATTTTACATCAATTTAATGTAATGAGCAATAAGGTTACAGTAACGATTTTAATTTTAATTAAGTTAATGACCAATAGGTAGTTAGTTGCAACAACACATTATTAAATGACGATTACACCCCTGCATAATACGTATTCCATTTCAGTATATTAGATGGAGAGTATACAATAAATTGTGGAATCTCTTCACTGGTGAATACCTGAAATACGAGGAAATATTGATATCTATAGTTAGCCTGGAAAGTTTCTAATAGTAGACAAAATTGAATACGGTTGCCATGCTTATAACTACGATGTTTTATAAATATCTTGTCAAATTTGAACTTCTGAAAATATAAGCAATTTGAAGAACCCTGGTATTAGCAGAAAAGTCTAAAGGTGTGCGTATTGGAGGGGTCAGCGAAAATAGACAGAATTCTAAATGAGGTTCAGTGCATGGTTTGGTCGGGGCAAATTATAAAACTGCATGAAGATCCTGTTATTTAAATATCTTTCTTAATGAAAAAATAAATAATTATCAATTGTTCGGGACGATATTTCTCGTTTACTTCAGTCTTGCTAACATGGCAACATTGGCAGCGGTAGTTAACCATAAAATTAAAAATGAACGTCAATCAATTTTCTGACAAATGTATTTTTTAGTGATACCAACAAAAATGTCATGGCCTATCTGAATCTAAAAAGATCGTGAACGGTTATTTACACAATTAAGAAATGAAGGGTACAGGGGAAAAACCACCCAAGTCACAAATAATGATATTCGAGTTATGGGCCGTTTTAGGTTAAAATTCATTACTATTTTCTACTGATTTGATCTCAAGAACTCACAGCTTGATAACATAAAATGTAACATAAATATCAAATCCACAGGGTAGTGCTTATTCACACAATTCAAGGTTACGACAAACATGAGCGTGACTTAGCCGGTTTTTCCCATGTTTTAGAAAAAAAAATGTATTGTATGAGTGTGATAATAATTTTAATGAAAAAGTAATCGACACGGTGAAAACAACACTTAATTGTGTGGAATATTACTTAAATATTCTTGAGCAGTTGGGCCACAACATTTTTTTAAACATTGTAGATTATCATATTTTTCTACTGAAACGTTGATCAGACCTACAAAGAAAAATGTTTATGATACAATATAATAAATTAACACAGTGCATTTTACCATCATAAGAAATTTGTGGAAGAATGAATTCGTTTTCATTCAGTTTGCTTCTTCTACGATGATTTTTGTCACAAATAGCCACCGTCTCCCAAGTTACATTGTAAAAATTTCTGTACCGAATTATCCTTGGATGTTCCTTCACTACTTCAAATTCTTTGACTTCACGTATTGGGAATAGGCATTTCTTTTTGTATAATGTTGTGAGGTGATTGGTCCATTGACGAAAAATACTTTGGTTTTGAGTGCCACTTTGTCTCACAATAAAGGGAGATGGTTTAACTCTAGAAGAGTTCATAAGTCACATAACTCATCTCATTGTATGCTTTATGAGACCCATATTCTTATCTGTTTCCATGTAAGAATGACCCCTCACAGGGAAAGTAACTTTTACATAAACTAAACGTTTCTGTTCATGAACGACATGATGCAAAAAGCAGAATAACGTGTAATTTTCGTTTTGTCCTCCACAGGAGTCACAAAATAAATCCAGGTTACGAACTTGCAGATCTAAGTGGTTATGAAGGAAATCGTTCAATAGCGAGGCAACATCATCACTTCCCTTTTTGCCAAAGTCTTCTGGATAGACGTAAAAGACACTCTCTGATATCGAAAGTATGTGTATATTGTACAGATATACCGAGAGCTGCCTTTTATAGTAGACATCATTAGTGGCTATGTTGGGAACAGGCAATTTCTTACCGTAATCCATGCAGATAGTTTCTTTTCTGACATCCTGACTGCTTGCAGCCTTACTTTTGCGTTTCTTTATATAAAATTCTTGAGGAGCACGTTCCTTGTGCAATATATTTTCCGTAGTTATGGTTTTATTTTTTTGTTTTCCGATTGCTGTTTCAATATCTTTTGCAAACATTTCAAATTGGCTAAGAAAGTGTCACAGATGCTACATGTTCGTGGATAACCAAAAGATATGTTGAAAGCATTTGTAAAAATTGTTCTATAGCTCTCATGAGATACAGAGCAGAGCAGTCGGAATGCAACATCGAGAACATTTAATTCTTTTGGAAGATATGTCCTTATAGTATCTTTAGTGTTATAATAACTAGCACGTCCCTTGAAAGAGGCGATGTGGTCCTTTATTTTTTGTGTTGTACTTGTAAGTAATTTTTTTACGATTTTTATGAAATCCCCTTTTATCTTTCGGAGTAATGCCCAATTCTCTCATTGAGTGTACCAAGTATTCGATTTTGCTTTTTGTAATACCATGTAATGCTATGAATTCTTGCCGACACACATTCTCTTCAACAGTTTCGTCATCATTTGAATATCTTATCTTGTACGTAACAATTTCTTAATGATGCTTCATCTCCGTCTCGCCTGGGACGCCTTCTTTGCACTGGTACGAGACTCATTAGGCCACATAAGTACAAATTTTGTTCATCCACTGGAATTTTTACAGAGCAATTGAAACGTTTACAGCAACATTCATTCCATCTTGTGACTTTGTAGTCGCAGTTTTTTGTTTACATCTTTGATTCTACCATGTATAGCTCTCTTCTTTATTTTTTTCTCACCCACTGCATTACTTTCACTGTCCTGATCATCACACACTTCCATAGTTCTCTTCTTTGTTTTCTTCTCACCCATTACTTCTCTCTCATTGTCCTGATCATCACACACTTCCATTGTTATACACGGGAATTCAATGAACAAAAGTATACTTTATACAGCAATACTTTGTGTAGCAATGTATAGCAATGAATACTTTGATATACAGAGGAAATAATTCATTATTTAGTGTAACTTATCTCCTACTTGAATTAACGAATTATGGATAATATGTTTACTGCATGGTTTTAAACAGCAGTTCAACTTATCGTTGTCTTTTTTTTTTCTTTAACACTTATTTATGGACGAATTTTAATTGGGAAAAGATAACAATAACACTCAATTTGTTAAGCATCACAAATATCTAGGTAAGAGTTTATCCATTTGTAACACCGATTAGGAGGATATGTTTTTTTTTTTTTTTAATTATAAACATCCTAAAACATGTCACTTTAAGTGATGTTTCCATTTTAGCCATACCGTCCACAGTCATCATGGACAGATACGCTCGTTGTTATAATTCAAAAAATCTAGTTTTATTTCACAGCGCTAAGTAATTACGGGAATACTAAATTGTAAGGTATGCCACCAAGGACTACTGCATAACTGTTAATGTGAAATATGTCTTTGAATAATCATACTCGGATTGTTATTGAAACAAAACGCAGTGAATGTTGAACAAGTTATCTACTTCTTGCATTGTATTCATTTTACAGTTTTATTGTTTTATTTTCTCGTTGTCGATTTCGGATGGAAAGGCAAAAAAATATTCTCTCGTATTGTTCAAATGGAATGCTTTATATTCACAGAAAGCTCGTTCAATACATACTTAATCGTTGCCGGGCCGAAGGGGAAGCGAAATTATTGAAACGTATGAGGGTGAAATTTCAACTGACATCCACATTACAACTGGAGCGTAATAGGTTACAAGCAAATACCCTGCTTCGTCACAGTGCCTAAATTAAACACAATTGTTTACGTTCAAAATCGTCCGTTTAAAAACGGAATATTTTTGGGCTGGAAAAAGTTGTGATTTAATTTAGACGACAGACACGAAGCCAGGGATGCAGTAAATACATCCATTAAGTTTGTGAGAGTTCCGTTTCTATGGCGACCAAGTCATGACTCTCTCCCTTACCACATTACAAAGTGTGAGTTAAGCGAAGCATGACCTCGTGTATTATTTCAAATTCTCTAGTGCTGTAATTAAAATCTGAGATGTATAATTAAATTTTATAAATATACTATGAAATTCAAGAAAAATAGAAGTCGCTGATTTTTTTCCACCTTGTTAACAATTGCTCTAATATGATTTTGATATTATATTTATAATAATTTACATATGAAAATTATTTTGTAAAAATCTACGTGCATGTACAGTCAGAATAAAGAAAGATTTTCATATTCCTGAATGGCCAGCTTTAAACATTCCTTCCACCTGAAGCCAGAATTCTTAAACTGATTCCATTTTTAATTGGAAAACTTATTCAATTAAAATTCGTCTGTGTTGTTCAAAAGGACAGAGGGAATTAATCTCTGCGTTTGAATCAATGCCGCCGCCTACTCTTCATAATAAAACTTACTTGATAACAGGAAATCATTTTCAATCAGCATTTACACTTTAAGAATTATTTACCCAATACTTAACGAAGTAGTTTCCTCTGATCTTTAGTTTGTCACAAAATTGCAAAATTTATTCATTTTTTAAAATGGACGAATTCTAATTCATAGACAAATTGAAATAGTCAAATAAACGCTGCAATTAAATTATTGCAATTTCTGTATAAACTAAAAATTGAATAATGCTTCCTAAAACATTGACATTAACTGCGATATTTTCAAACGAGCACAAAAGAGAAAGCGAATTATAACTTCATTAACGATGTTACGTCTCCTCCTGTGACGACAGTTAAACTTCAAAAATAGCATTTTTAACTAAGCTTTATACCCGTTTTCAGACAATTATATTACGTTTAAAAAGTCGATTAGCGACGATGTAAAAACTTTTCCACGTTTTGCCTCATGAAACTCAATTTTAAATTTGGCGAAGTTTTCCAATTAGTCCGTCTTTGCCGCAAAACGGCGCTGTTTACTTTAAATTACAAAATTTGCGACGAAATGACGCACAATATAAGAATTGAATATTCGGGCCCGAAGCAATCCCGAGTTATAAACGAGCCCATTTTCAATTCCCTGTACATCATCGCGGCGTAAAACAAAAATTCGCAAAAAGTCGCGTCAAAAGTCGAGTTGCTCTTTGGTAGATAGTAAATTAATAAATCATATGCGGAATTTGAAACTTAATTAAATTTTTAATAGTTTTCGCAGGAGTCTTTTCATACGAAATTACAGTCGGTATTATATTCGAAAAATGATTAAATTAAACGAAGACCAGTAGTCGGTGCTTGCGGGTTCGATATAATTAGGATCTTCATATTTCTTTTAGCTTTAATTTCATAAAATTGTTCAGTTTGTAGATTTGAAAATAGATTTTTTTTTTTTAGAAACATGCCATCTAGTCAACAGTTCTTAAATGGTTACTAAATAATAAATAGATTTGGAAACCTAACTACGATTCGTTTTAATACTAACATTCATTAGTCACTAACATCGTAGATAATCCCTTTAACTTATTGTTGTATTCTATGTCGCTGATAACTAATCTTTTTATAATTATCATGCCATCTTAGCGCGCTCCAGATACTACTGGAATTGTACTACAAAATTCTTGATTTACCAAAGATGGACCTCTAAAAAAGTAAAACTGGGCACGAGATTTAAAAAATTAACAGTTTTCTACATGATAACGAACGATTCTGATTAATAGCAAATCGCAAAACTATGTGAGGTATTATACTGAAGTGTTCGAGTACTGCAAGTGATTTATGTGTTAAGCAATTAAATAATTATTTTTAATTTAATAAACAGTGATTTCTAGGAACCTTAAATTCGCAACAATATTTACTTACACCTGTACGGCACCATCACATTACACAAAATTATTATTATTATTTAATTCATTTTCAAGTACATTGAAAACATATGTATTTTATAAAGCTCTACGTGTTACGAACAACGAAATTGCCAAAGGAATGTTTAATTATAATATGATTTCAGAAACGGCGGCGATTGTTCTCCTGTAATTCAGAACAACGCATATTTCCTGAGTCTCTGCAGAGATTCAGGAAGTTACGCATAGCCTAGACTGAGCCTGACACAAAGCATATCTTTGTGAAAATATTTTACACTCCATGACATAAATGTATGTATTTAGACCAAACAAAAAGAAACATTACAAAATCTTTTGTTGACAGATTTTTAAAGATATAGAAAAATATTGTATTACATTTATTATTGTATTTTTACTAATAGATGCTTTATTATAAAAGAAATATTCGATTTCAGTTTACATATTATACAAATATATACATTTTAATTATAAAAATCACAAGAATTTGATTTGTAATTTATTCTAAATATCATGAAGCTTCGATTTTAACGTAGATTCTGTAAATAAGATTTAATAGTAAATAAAATAACTATTTCATCACATTAAAGTTGAATTGCAAAAGCTAGGTGAAAATTAATGTAGAAATTGGCAATAATTTCGTTAAACGGGGGATTTTAATTTTTTCCTTCAGAATTGCAACTCCATTTAAGGCAAATAAAACGTTCCTCTTTATTTAATAGCGAAACTAATTTACTTTGATTATGAACTCGTTTTTCATTTTCAGTAATCATTTTCTTTGCTTCACTTTCTTACGTGTTACATCTAGAAAATTTAATAAGGCCAAAAATAAAATCCGTGACGTGCGGGGGGGGACTATGATATAAAATGTTAACTAACTTCGCTCCTGGTGCTACTTACAAAGCAAATTTCAAATCTTCGCAAATTTAAAGACTCGATGTGGCTTCTCCTCGTAAAAGCAAGAAGCTTAGCTTTAATCAAAACTATGCAAGACACTCTTGCAACGCTGTACAGGGTGTTTAAAAAACATGTTCGAATGTTTTAACCAGTTATAGATCACATCAATATAAACACAAAAGTTTTAATAAACGTAAGTCCGCAAATCACCCGTTTCCGAGATTTAATCAATTAATTTTTTAATTTAAATCATGATTTAAAGAAAAAAAAAACTGATAATCGAAATAAATCAAACTTCAGAAAATTCAAATAAAAAGAACAATCTATTTAATGTTATATTATCTACATATCTAAAACTACCTGCTTAAAAAGAATATGTAGATAAACTAAACTTAAATTTAAAAAGAAAATAAAACATGGTTCAGGTACTTAAAAAGAGACATTTTAAGTTAATTTTTTAATTATAGTTTTTATAAAGAAAAACTGCTTTAGCAGCTTTTTCAGTCCCTAAGCGATTTCTCATTTTAGAATGAACTAAACCAAATGTTGAAAATATCCTTTCAACGGAGGCTGAAGAAGCAGCAGCAGATAATAATTGTTTGATAATCGGGAATAACTTATCGATAACCTCAATATTCCGTTGAGATTTCCACCATTCCAATGGATTTGTGCTTTTAAGAATTTCGTCGTGAAACATTATTTCGATAAATGGCTCGGATTTAGCCAGAAATTTAGTAATCAATGGCAGTAAACCAGTGTTGGGGTATAAATCATTTGCAGCATTTAAAGCACAATTTTTTTCACTTTCTGTTAATGTATGCTCCGATTTCGTAGGGTCTAGAAGGAAAGTTAGCAAATGGTATGGAGTGATACTCTGTTCATAGCCATGTCTAAATTTTTGCATTTGGCTTAGAATATAAATTCAGTTTCCTCAAAATGTGATTCTAGTATTTTTAATTGTTCTACGATGTCTGAATTGCATCGTTTCTTTGAAGCCTATCAATGGCAACAGATATCGGATTCAGTATTGTTAAGAAATCTTCAGCTATTCTTTTCAAATAAATATTCGAAATTTTCTGCCTTACTACACTGTCGATTTCATTTTTATGTTCCTGGCTAATTTTAAAAAGTTTGGGCCAAGTTTCAACAAAACCATGTACGCAGTCAAGAAGTGATTTCCATCTTACGTCAGTAGGTAAAATAAGTTGAATTCTTGGCTTCCGGTTGGAACCGCGTGTCTCGGATTTCTTTACTGCCGACGTTTCGTTCTTCGTTGCAGAAGAACTTCCTCAGGGCTGCTGCTGGTGGTGATGCTGCTGCCTTCAAGTTAAATTAGGTAAAATAAGCTTTTTTCCTCCTTCTTTCGCGTATGTCGCTGAAGCAAAATGATTGTTTCGGAAGTATTTTACAATGAACGTAACATGTTCATTAATTTCAATAATTTCCAGGTCCTTACATAATGAGTTTAAGATGTGTGGAGCACAACCATATGTAATAACATTTAATTCTGTTGCCTGTTTGATCTGATTTCTCATTGCATTCCTATGAGCAGCATTATCTGTTACAAAACTGCTTACTGCACAGCGATATTCCAGTCTTTAGCATTTTAATTAGGTTTATTGCAAGTTCTGTTAAATAGGCAGATGTATGTGGATTTCCAGACGTGTCTATTGTGTCTACTGAAAAGGAGGACCCATTTTCTGTAGAGACTATTGCATTGGTTCATTATGCACATTGGACCATCCATCCAACGACAGACAAACCGAATTTCTCGATAAATTTTTAAAACATTTACTTTTCCCTTCATTGTACACTTCATTTAGCAGTCGGTTAAGACACATCATATTGTGCTATGTGGATAGCGTGAAAGTAAATTGCAAATCGTCTTTATTGCACTTTTCGTTACGTGTTTTACAACGTCGATTACATATTTTTTTATTATTATTATGACAGCTCTTAAAATAAACAAGTAACCAAGGAAACAAGGAATTCACTGCGCCTTTTTTCTAGCTGGGAAGTAGCGCCCCCCTACGTTCGGCCATCCTGCAGTGACATTCGCCCTCGGATGTCTTCTTTGTCCTCTAGGTCTGAATCGTCGCCATCAGAGGAGTCTTGACTCCAGTCTTCTATCCACGGCTTCATGAAGTCTGCTGCCGTTGTGGTTCGGTTTGGTCCTTCTCCTTCTATAGCCCTTTGGACGCAGTAATGATCATTGCGTAACACCTTAGTAACTTCGTACGGGCCGAGGTATTTGTGCATCAATTTTCGTGCAGGGCCACCCTGTATTCTTTTGATGGCCACGAGATCGCCGCTTTTGTATGTTCTTCTTCCTTTCGACGTTTGTCAAAACCGCGTTTGTTTTCGCGTTGAAGCTTGGCAATATTGGCACTTGCTTCGACTCGAAGATCTTCACGACTGTCTTGAAAATTTGCCACCTATTCGGTTTCCAGAAGTTTTCGTATGTCAGTCTTGTCTCGCAGTCGAGGATTTGTGCCAAAAAGTAAATTAAAAGGAGTCGTGTTGATGCTTCGATGTGTGGTTGTATTGAGACACTGTTGGGTTAAATCCAGAAATTTATACCAATCTTCAGGTTTAGGAGCTGTTAATTTGGTCGGCACTGTTATCAACGTCCTGTTGACTTGCCCATTTGCCCTTGGAACTCCGGTTGTAGTGAGTACATGTGAGATGTTTTCTTGTTTGCAATACTCTGAGCGTGATGGTTGTACAATGCCTTCGCTAACCCACTGCTCAAGTTGTTCATTAACAATTTTTCTTTCTGCTGGTGACAGTCGTCGTGCATGCTGATAAACTGGTTCGTCATCTTTCAGAACAATTTTCATGCTAACATCAACTTTGCAAACTTTACATGGATTGTAATTATCAATATTCTTTATCAAATTGCGCTTGTGCTCGTCATCTTTAATACGAGATAAGTCAATCTGGTCCACATTTTTCATATCGTCTAACTCAATCTGGAAAATTCTCGGAACATCGTTTTCAGTACCAAGGATCGATTCACGGAGTGGGCTAAAAGTTATATTATCGCCTTTTAAATTTACTTCGACTGTTCTAAGGAAATCTGCTCCGATTAATAATTCATGCTGCATCAGCGTATCAGCAATCAAACGGATAAGAATAGTGAACTCATTACCATCTATTGCAACAATCGTATGAAATTCGCCCAGTGACGTAGCATTTTCTGAACCGATTCCGCGAAAACAAATCTCATTCGCATTATAAGCCGGTGAGCCTAATTTTACATAATCGCTCGCTCGCATCAAAGAAATGTCACTCCCTGTATCAATTAAAGCATTCATTTCGCGACCCTTAATCGTTACTGTTTTGCTGTATTTACTTCGAGGTGTCGGTGTCATAGCGCAACTGTTAATCAAGGACACAGTTTTTTGGGGACATTTGTTAGCAATGTGACCGTGTTCATTACAATGAAAACATTTACTTCCTAAGGCTTTTTTGGGACAATTTACGCTTACCGCCGCAATTGTAGCATCGTCTGTTCGCTACAGCCCTTTTTCCGTCTTTATTTGTCGTCAACGTCTTTTTTTCACGCTCCGATGTATCCCGGTCTTGAAGTGTCACTTTTTCGAATGCTTTCAGCAACGTTTCCACTGTGGAGAACCGCTGGATTCGTGCCTGGTCTCGAAGTGTACGATCAGGGATTCGCTCTATTATGTATTCCAACAATTCATCACCGCTGATTGGTACTTGATTGCCCAAAATAATTTTTTCATGCATATATTCACAAAATGTTTCGCCTTTTCGCCACATTCGTCCTTGAAAGAATTTTCTGCACTCTAATCTACTTCTCTGATGGAAAAACTCTCAGTTCAGTAAGAAGTTGATCTGATACCATCGTTATATGTTCTGATTTCGATTGAAACCATACAAGAGCTTTTCCTTTTAACCTTAGCTAATTAGTAGTCTCGTCATATCTAATTTATAAGTAGTTGTGAGTGTTCTAACCTGTCTTTCCCATATTTCAAAGTTGGCAGATCGTCTGTCAAAATCGCCTAACATTTCTGCAATTGCGGTTACACCAATGCGTGCTGGCATCACTTGCACTGGTGTTGCCACGTAATCACCTCCAGAATCAACAGGCTGGTTAGATTGAGACGTACCTGTTTCCGCTCGAAGCAACTCGATTTCGCGACTGGCTAGTTCCAATTCTTTTTCCGCAATCTCTTTTTCTCTTCTACATATTTCCAACTCTTTTTGCAGAAGCTGTTTCTCTTTATCTATCACTGCCTGCCATTTCATCGGTTCTGTCGTCATTTTCAGGAATTGGTTCCATCGCACTTTCACCTCGACTTTTCCTCCACGTTCCAGCAGGATCGGCTTCGTCCAATCTTTGAATAAGCTCTATTTTTGAACCTGCACTTCGTAATCCTCGTTCTTTCAGCTTTTCTTTTAATTCATTGATGTAGAAATTAGCGTCCGCCATATTTCTATCTCACACACGTAACTTTCACACCTTCAACACTATCCAGTCGAATTCTCAATTTATCCCGGCTGGCCCCCAAAATTTGTGGTATGTGGATAGCGTGAAAGTAAATTGCAAATCGTCTTTATTGCACTTTTCGTTACGTGTTTTATAACGTCAGATTATATATTTTTTTATTATTATTATGACAGCTCTTAAAATAAACATTTAACCAAGGAAACAAGGAATTCACTGCGCCTTTTTTCTAGCTGGGAAGTAGCGCCCCCTACAATATCTAGAGGGTGGTATATATCCAAGCCGTAAAAGCACAAATGCTTTTTTTACTTCCGGTTGCTCAACACATGTGAAGTTGCCATTTGTTGCATAAATAGTTCTCGCAATTTGTTTATCTATTTCCTCTTTACTAGACTTCGTTGTACTCACGACAAAAAAAGATAAAGACCCAGAACTAGAATTAGATGCCTTTTTTTTTTAATTGATGAAGTAGAAGCTATGAGCAACGGGGCAGTATCCAAACTGTTCCCTTCTAATGTGTTCGATTGTACATTTGCCACTATTCCCGCAGAGGCACTTCCATTACCTGTTTTTGTTTCTTTTTCTATATTACTTGAAGCACATTTTTCGCAGTGGTTTTTCATACGTTCCACAAGCCCTTGAATTTCTACCTTGCATTTTTTACAAGTAGCTTTACCTCCTCTTTTTGTAGCAGATTTAGACGACTTTTCAATAAAATGTTGCCAAATGGAATATTTTTTCCTACCACTTTAAGAAAAAATCGTGATTTTTTGTTTTTTTTTAATCATGATTTTTATCAACCCTGGAAATAAGTTTTATTTTTGAACTATTCACATTTTCCTTTGAATTCTCCACTAGGTAGTATAATTTAAAAAATTGACTAAAAAGTACTACATTACAAGAAATTGATTAAAAAGTACTACTTTACAAGAAATTGACTAAAAAGTACTATATTACGTCAATGATTTTTTTTTAATTTTGAGTACTATTAAGTTTATTAGATTTGAGTAATATTTATACATATTTAAAAATTATAACAATAACTCAGAAAGTTATTAAATAAAATCTGAACTGCCCTTTGCAAAGTCAAATTTAATTATTCTTGAACACGCTGTACATTTTTAGTAAATAATTTCTTAATAACATCTCCCCAAATGTAGGATTACTATCGGCCGCAGGAACATGCCTTTACCGCCCAATAGCAAATTTGATATGAACTAATTGAAGCCATCCACTCTTTGAATGGCTACAAGGGCCACGAAATTACCGAATCGTATCGTTTTGGGTCACCCAAAACTACGTATCCCAATAGGAAATAACATATCGAATATTTTATAGTGATTGCGTTTTACATTAACTTCACATTCACCATTTACACTGCATAACATTGTATCAGTCGTCGAGCGTACAGTAATACAAAGGCTATTAGACTAATAAATTTGCCGCTCATTTCGCCTCGTGTCTGCCCATCTTTCCACCGTTTCGGTTTTGATAGTAAGGAAGTGGAAACTGTGTTTTCTACGCTACAAAAGCGAATTGTATATTTGTATCATCAAAAAACAAAAAGTGGCGACATCGTGCACCTTATCTGCCCAACCCTGTATAGGTGTATCCAACAAATAATTAATTATCTGCGAATTGGGATGGCTGTCATCGATACGATCTAATTACTGTAATTTGTACGCTTATTAAATTCGTCTCGGCCAATTTAAATAATAAGCGAAAGTTTGTTTTAACTAAAATTCGTTGAGTTTTAATTGGGACTGAATTGCACAACTGCACGACTCGCTAATTTAAGTAGCCAATTAACAATTGATTTTTTTATATTGAAATAGCGAATAAATAATCGATATACGATAGTATGTTTAATTAATTGCGCACGAAACTTAACAAAAACTTAATTGGGAATTTAAGAAGGATAGGATAATTTTAATTAATAATATGTTAAACTAAACATATTTAAAACTTAATGTGAGTGTATTTACGAACGTTTTAAGGGAACCTTAAATTTAAATTGATACTCATTGCATGGTTTGGTTTAATGTCAATCACAAACTGATACTGAAGCCTCAATTTAAATGTGAAAAGCGATAGTGTTACCAACACCACTTTTTTTCTTCGTTCTACTACATATGTGCAATTTTGTATTAAAATTCGATAAGCATTACTGAAACTTGCGTGGATCACCCCCTTTTAAATCGAGTTATTTGTTTGACGTGACAATTTATCTCCTCCCATTCAGACCTGAAAGTTTTTATTATCCCAGACTGTCCCAAAGAACGCACGCTAACTGATCAAAGAATCCCAGACCGGCAAGAAAACAAATACATACATATAAATACAGCAACCCTTATTTTTTTCCAGTCACACGTGAATTGAGCTTGTTTATCTGTTAAACCTAGAGGGAATTTTAAGTGAAATTCGGAAGAAGTTTTTTTTTTCGCCTCTTTGTATTGAAAATGGCCTTATATTTGCAGTGCGCAGTGAACTAATAGAAAATACAGTTGGTAATTTCAAGGAATAATCCTTAATTATGTTTAAAACAGGAAATTATATGCGGAACAATTTTTTTTGCACTTATACATGCCCTGGAGTATCTTCGCCTTATGCAATTTTCATTCGAAACTTCTTATCTTTCTTTAATAATGTTCCATTTTAAAGCTCTGCGCTGGTAGAACGAAAACAAAAATTTAATGTAAAGGAACTTATCCGTGCTTTTTCCATTAGTCTTTATAATCCTGGGGGAGCTGCACACTCTTCTAGATATCATTTTATCTTTAAGGGCAGCGGTGCATTATTCAGAAAAGATTTTATGTTTGCAATCTTCAAAAAGGAAAGAATACTTTAATTTTAATGAATTTAGTGTCTAGAGTTTTCTTTTTAATTTTTAATGTGTTTTTTTCCTTTCTTGTTTCAGGTAAGTTCCTTATTTTTCCTGCTTCATTGGTTGTATACAGTAAGTAATATTTATTTTCTTTATCAAAGGAAAAAGAAATTAGTTTTAGTTTCTTTCAGTTTTTGGACTAAAGTCTCTTTGTTATCAGAAATTTTAAAATTCGAGGTAATGAGTGTATGATTGAACTTATTTGTTAAATTTGATTTCACGATTTCACGACAGTTGCGTATTCTTGATGTAAAAACGATGAAAATACTTACACATTTTATCTCTATTATTTATATCCACAAAGGTCAGTTGATGGAAATACATACATATATGTATGAAAATAGAACGGCCTTTCTTATAGATACGTCAGGTTTGACTTTCAATTTGTCAACTCAATGCATTCAATTTGTCTTCTCTGCTTCATACAACAGATATGTAAAACATAAATAAATTATTCTGTCGACTTTATTCAATTCGGTCATTTACAAATGAAAACATGAACAATTTTCGCCTTCTTATAATTATAATTAAAACTTAATTTAATCATATATTAAATGGATTCGCAGTCAGTAAACACGGTCGCTAAAGAGGCCAAGACGTTCAATTAAGAATTAAGAATTGCTTTTTTACGGTAAATTTCCCCCGTAGACTTCTTCATACTGACTGCTTCCATTAACCCTCAAGCTAAACTAAGGCAGATAAAGTCTAAATATATTTTATCCACGGCTATAATATTATATTTAATTTAACAGAACTACGAAGGAAACAACATTTTACTGATCAATAATTCTCAAAATATACATTCAAAAGCAATGACGTAACACAATAATAGTACAAAGGTACTTCCTGCATTATTCGTTCTATTTCTGCTTAGATTTCGCTTGTTATGTGTATTCCACGTCGGAAGAAAAAAGAAAAATATCCCCTTTATATGCATTATCCGTCGTCAGGAAATAAAGATGGAATTTTACCCGACATTCAATTTAACGTTTGCGCCTAAAACACAAAAATGTCGACCCTTGCAGTCGTGTTGCTCGCGCCCCTTTATAGAATGCGCAGTTATTTTACAGACGATTTGTGATGAGAAATAAATAAAATGATGTGTTCGAATGCGAGAAAGAAATTCCCTTTTCCTTTTCTTTTTATTGCAAGCACGAGGAAAATGCTTTTATGTATTTCACCACCAATTTGTTCCTTTCTGTTTTAATAAATTCAACAACATACGTGGTTTTATATATAGACGTATAAATTGAGTTATTTCAAACGGTATTGATATTTATAACTTCCAGTTTGTTGTTATTGGTATGTTGCGTGGTGAAGGTACGAAATGACTTTGTAAATTCTCAGTGCTTTCATATTCATTTCGATTAATGTTGAAAGTTAAGTTAGGATTGATGCCGCAGTTCACGCTTATTTTGAAAGTATTCTGAAAGATGACTGGTTGGGAGCTTTTGAACAGTGAAAAATAAGAATGGTCAATTGCTGAAGAGAATTACTTCGAGCATATTTGAAATAAATTCCTAGAAAATATTAACCGTATTTTTTATTCTCAATAAATTTACTTGATCCTCGTATTTCCGATCTGAACGTGTAGTAAATGAGGAACGGCAATATTCCATTCTTGAATGTAAAGCAGAGTTTCGACTTAAGTTTCCAAACAAAATTGTTGAAGAAATTGCCTTGAACCAACACGTTCGCCAAATCGCCCAAAGATTCCATGGAACGGGAAGCGCGATGAAGTGGAAATCCACTGGAGGGCCGCAAACTGACTAAATTGTCTGACCAAGTGTCACCCAAATTTAATTTAAATTGACTCACTTAGCTCTGACAGATGACAAGCTTCTGCTGACTAAACGTATCAGCTGTACCCCGGACTAGCAACAGTGAAGAATGGGGTAGGTCCATTAAGTTGGTAAAAATTATTAGAGAGCACCAGAAGACTGTTCTTCAGCTAAAACGTAATCGACCAGTCGACGTCTCCAATTGACCAGATCGGTCAGAAATAAATCAAAAATAAACAGAGGCGAGACTTTACTCACTGATGCATTAACGTAGAAATCAAACTCGAAATTAAAGTTAACAATCTCACAATTTATTTGCGGTTACAATTTCGTACAAATGCAGGATGCTACAAGAGATTCTCTTAACTATGCTAGTTTCGTCTAAAGTTGACAAACTCCGTATTTAATCCAATCAACAAGAAAATAATTTAATAATACAATGTCTGCATTTGGCCGAAGCTTCGCCCTCTAAATTAACTAAACAGCATGCGGTATTATCGCAACGATAAATGTATTATGATTCAGTAATAGAATTAACAGTAACCAAAGAAACTCACGAATTTGTTTCTGTCAGTCCGAGAAACGTCAAACGCATTGTCGATCACCCCGCCACCTAAGGATGCTGTTCCCCGATGTTAATTCGGGATCTAACTTTTTAATATACTCTGTATGAATTCAACTCTTTTTTTATAAATAGCTTGAATCTTGCGATCACTTTCTGACACAACATTGCCCCAAATAGGGCCGAAACAGCTGTACAGAAGAAGTAGTATCCACTGCAATCAAAACCAATTTGCGATAAATTCTTTAAATCTTTTTTATGCTTAATTAAAGTAGGTTTTGGAAAAGAAAATTATAGATATTTATACCAATTTAGGAAATTTTCAACTAGTGTCTAGTCTCTGGGGAGAAAGGTCATTGGAGAGTTGGCAACACTTGACACAATAGCACAGTAACGACACTCGAGGGTAATTAATAGATGTGAAAACTTTTTGTACACATGTTAACTCTGCGCATGCAACAAAATGGTGGCCACTTTCCACACGTGCTGCGAGTTACTTTTGTTGGCTTTCTTTTCAATTTCAATCTTAACTTTGCATTTATATTATCCCTTCGCAATAAATCACATTTTGAATTTTTATGTATATTTTAATATTAAGATAACGTGGAACTTCGTATTCTCACGTGGATAACACTAAGGTAACTAGATAAGAATCATTCCACATCACTCTGTATAAGAATAAGATGTTATTATGAAGGACAGTAGTTACAATTGAGTTGGAAATAATTATTTTAAGAGTACATACACTGTTGTTATAGTTAGTAACCTTATTCAGTTCCATCGGCAATTAAACGCAAACCATAATCGAAATGTACAGGCACAATTTTGTAATTTTGCGGGGGTTATTCGGAAACGCTAATTAATCAGGCGTTGTGGTTCCGACACAACAATAATTGCCCCTTAAATTACGCAGCACGGACGACATTATTCGAACATCAGTTAAATTTCGTTGTAAAAGCTCAACCGCGTTATCCATATTTATGTAGGCATCGCTTATGGTCGACGTATTCGTAATTATATTATTGAAGATTACATGAATTTTGTCCTGCGCTAATCCGTGCAGCACGTTATAATTAGGTTTTCCGCAGTGGCGTAATCTTGTATGTTGAAACTACTAAGCCCGACGTTATATTCCCTGCTAATTAGTACGATGTATTTATCTTCAGGATTTTACAACATGAAATATTATTATTATCCTAGGATTTTTTCCTCAGCTTTTATATAATCTCGTGCAACAAATCTCGGTACCAAATTACCTAATTGATTGGAAAAAATTAATCCATTTTTCGTTTAGGAAGTTTGTTTGTCTCGTGAAGACATTTTGAATCTGTGTTCGATTTGCTCTAAGAAAAAAAAAATAAAAGTGCGTCGTGGTGTACACAACTGGCGTCGTTGCGATAATGAAGTTAAATTTCCAATTAACTTCATGTTTTAATTAGATGTACGAGAGAGATTTATAAACTTGGCGGATTCGCAAAGATCTTGGAAGATAAATCTTTGATAATAAAAGACGAGATGGGATTTCAGTACTGGATCTGCTTGCGTTTAATTACGAGGCTGCTGTGTTTAATGCTGCGATAATTTGTCATCCCCGTTATAATATAATCTTACGAAGCTTCTGAATGTATTCGTTTTTGCTTGGTGCAATGAAAGAATAATAATACTATATACAGAGTCTAAGTTATATTTCTTTTACTTGTTATAATTAAATAGTGTTTAAATTGCTGATGATGTATAAAAAATTCTATGGAACAGCTTATAATTAATACCTATGGAGAATTATAACATTCAGTGTGGATATGAGCTACTCCAGTGTTAAAGCTTAAAACGTATTCCGCATCTACAGGAATGGCTTTTTCATGTAAACTCAAACAATCTAATTACGAACCACCATCGACATTACACCAAAGTAACTTTTACATGAAATTCGCGCTTCCGAAAGTACGCAAAGTTCCGACGTTCTCATTATGTATTATGTTAGTTTTAATGACTCGCTTACTCCGTATGTGTCTGATGTAATTTAGCGAACCTGAAACGAGTAAACAGAGCATTAATTTCAGTGAATATTTACGTTACTGCAGTGCGGAAGTTCGCTCGGTTTTTAGCTGGTGCGTGGAAGTTCAAATATAATTTTTATTTAATTGGCGCAGCTATTTAATTAATTACTTACTGGCTTCACCTGCCACTATACACGAGAGGATATTCAATAATTAAAACTATTAATATTAATTCACAAGATCTGCTGACGTATTACCATGTCAAGCCACATGACAATATAAATTTATTAATTTTCCTATGTGAATTGGCCACAACTCGTTACAGCGACGTTTTCATATTAAACGAAAAAGAACCAACAAAGTTATTGTCTAATAAAGTTCTTAATTGAATAAATGCCCGAATAAAAGGGACCGTGTATGTACGATCGTAGAAACCGCACATGCACCAAAGAAGAAGAAGACGAGGAGAATGCCATTGTTGTCGGCTGGAAAAACAAGAAACACATTTCCCCACACTTGAGTGAGCAACGCTTAATAACATCCCGAGCAACTTGGACGTCTAACCAAAGCGAATAAAACGAAAATGATTAAATTTAGTTCTTGTGATAACAAAGCCTCGCAAATAGTTTCACGACTAGTTGATTTCCTTCAAGTGTGAAATAGAGGTTCCATTTTGTGCTTCGTTTCTTTTTGCAGTTGCAGATGGAACGTTTTAAATGGTTTTGACATATCTAAGTTTATATAGGGCGTTAAAAAATAACAAATAAGTGTAGTACGTTTTACAACATTGTTTTCGTTTTATTATGGCTTGGACGAGTATGGATTTGATCTGGACTTTAGAAATTTCCTGATTGATAACAATGAACATATCCAAATTTACTTCATAATAATCAATACACTTATGTAATTGAAATATTTATCAAACCAAAGACTTTGTTTTGCTTTCATAATTATTGACAATTGTATCAAATATGTTTGTCGGTGCTGTACTGCGAATTATCATTAAATTTTTATGTGCTAAGGTTGTGAAACCTGTTACGAATTATTACTGCTTATAAATCTTGAGTGGGACGTAAGAAATTTATGTCGAAATAGTACGTAATAGAAGCGATGTGGAAAATTGGCTTTGCAGACAACCAAACGAATTTTTCTCTGTCGGTATTTGCAAACTACACCATAATTTTTAGAAGTACTTGAAGCTATATATATTTTAGATGTTGTTATAACTATATTATTTCCTGAAAATATATAAAGTTTACTTTGGTTTATTTATAATTGCATTACGTTTCACAGTTACTTTTTATCTTATTTTTTCAAAGTAGCTTGAATTATGAAACGTCAAATGTTAAGCAAATATTATCTTGTCTGGTATGCGAAAAACGAACAGATGTGACGTTTCAGTACAAGCATGAAAGCTTCCCTGCGGAAATTAAGCTAATCTTATCCCTGTGATAACATTCCACTTAACGGGTTGAATTTATGCGCTGTTTGATTCACGCCTCATGTCCTTTACTCTCTCGTGCCGTTAATTTAAGTTATTTTGCAGGTTTATGATTATTCATAAATTATTTCTGCAAACATACTTAAGGGCTCGGTTCTTAAATTAATATGGTAATTAACAAATTTATGGCTTCGATGATATCAGTACATTTATTTATAGTTTCTAATTGTTTTGGAAAAATATAAAATTCTCTAACATTTTAAAATGGTCAACTCATGTGCTATGTTATGGCAGCAATTCGTAATGTGTTATTTATTATTTTGGTAATATGCTGCCTTGGCATAGCAAGCGCATTTTTAATTAAATTTTCGTTATACTGCAACTATAAATCCGAAAAAACTGTCATAGATGTTTTAGTGCTCACAGCGCGACAGCTCCCCTATAATTTATTCATTTCATATACGCACGGTTTTCAGCGCTTCTTTTACGTACTTTTCATGCGCAGTTTTTGCCGCGTATAATTTATTCACGGGCGAAATTTATGTGTCGTCCATGTCTCCACTTTTCTTCCGTAATTATTTTGTTGAGAAATAAATCACAACGGAAAGTGTGCCTATGTAATATTAGAAGATTTCTCTGGATTGTGTGATGTGAGGTTTCCACAGCAGAAGGATCAGGTATTTAGAGAATTTCAAAATTTTAGGGCTTAAGCATTCAACAAGGAAAGAAAATCAAACGGCGTAGAATTTCGATGAATTGCTGAAAATGCATGACATTTGACTGCTCCCTACAACCCAGAGCAATGATGATATGGCGAGATGTCTCTTGATACAATCAGGGCTTGCCACTTTCTTTTTAGGCAGAAGTCGTAAATAGGGCGAACTTTATCCATAACCAATTTTCTACAAACAAAGTCAACGGAAGGACCTTTGATGCTTGGTTTGGATAGACGCCAAACGTGACTTAACAAGAGCAAGCTTGAATCACGTTCAAGAAAAGGTATTTCTGTGGGATACAGTTCGAAATCAAAAAGAAGAATTTGGTTGCCAAGTGAACAAAAGATAGAGATATCAATTCTTAGAAAAGACTCCAGTTCAATTGAAGAATTTTGTTTGGAGGAAAAAGGTTCGGAAGAACCAAACTTATCAAACGTTGTTGGAACAGAAGGACAGGACCTTCCCTCGAAGTGAATAGCAAAACAATTTAGATGTTGAAGTCCAAAACGACAACAAAAAGAAGATTCTGACGAAGAAGACTTCCAAGGATTTCCTTCCAATCAACAAACATCAGTTAAAGTCAGTCGTGGACTACTTCGCGGAAGACCTCGTAAGGATAACGGGACCAGAAGTCGCAAGGGTGATATCCCATCTCATTCTTAATCGAGATTCCTATTACTCGAGCACTATCCAGTCCGAAATCAAACGAGTGAATGGTTGCTATGGCTAATAAAGTATGCCAGTTCTCAAAAGCGATACGTTGGAATTGGTGAGCCGATTGTATTATGTAACAAATATGGTACAAATGGTGATTTAGTGACGCGGAAGGCCAGAATCGTAGCAAAGGGTTACTCTCTGCAGTATGGAAAAGATTTCGCGGTTGTAAGTTTGAATTCTATTCGATTGGCAATCGCGTTAGCTGCACAAAACAGAATGTCTATTCGTCAATATGATATCACAGCTTACCTCAACGGTGTTTATGGAACTCCCTAAGTACATGGAAATTGTACTAAGGAAGATCAATTAATAAAAAGAGAGGCAGTTTATTCGCGGGCGAAATTTATGCGTCCATGTCTCCACCTCTCTTCCGTAATTACTTTTGTTAAGAAATAAATCACAATAGAAAATGTATCTATGCAATATTAGAAGATTTCTCTGAACTGTGTGGTGTGAGGTTTCCACAGCAGAAGGATCAGGTATTTGGAGAATTTCAAAATTTTAGAGCTTTAGGAAGCACTCAACAAGGAAAAAAAAATCAAACAGCTCCAGTCAAACATTGCGTGGCATTTCACAACGCTTGACAGCTCCCTACAACCCAGAGCAATGACGATATGGCGAGATGTCTCTTGATACAATCAAGGCCTGCCACTTTCTTTTTAGGCAGACGCCGTAAATACGGCGAACTTCACTCTGTAACTTACTTTAAACTTACAACAGCAAAAAAATCCAAAAAATTTTTGACTCAAATAAAATAACTCCAGCCAAACAGTAAGACTCTTTTCTTTTAAACAAATTGTAATGTCGGGTCGCAGGAAATTATAGAATTTTATCAAAATTATAAGGGAAGCAGACATGTATTTTTTTTAGAAGCCGCCACTAAATTCTGGTTATTCTAAATGAGGCGTAGAATTTAGATCATCTCATTTATTTAATGACATACGAGGACTACAAATAAAACACAGAACAATTCATAAACTATATAAAGAAACTGAAAAGTTGAAACAGGTTGAACAAATATCAAGGTCAAATGTTATTAACCAAATATGAGCTCTTAAACTATTTGTGGTCTAGACCAAATCTTAATTAAAAAAGAAATAAACAAAGTTCTGTAGTAATTTACATTACTTAAAGAAATTCAGATCAAATGAGAGTTCACCAAATTTCTGTAAAGACAACACGAACTTGTCACATACAAATTGTTTTTGTACTATGTTCGACAATAACAAAATAACGTTGAGAAATGTTTAACTTACATTTCGTTCAGGATTCAATTCAGATTTCTCTGGTACTTGTCTCCAATGTGGTTGAACTAACTTCTCAGATTCCTTCATAACAACATACGCAAAACAGATTTCTTCAACTGAGTTTGCAACAAATGCAGCAATAATTCTGATTGATTCATAACAACAGACGCAAAACAGATTCTTCAACGAAGTTTACATCAAATGCAGCAATAATTCAGCATCCAAATTCAGAACCAATAGATCATCATTCCGAGTGAATGGCATCAGCAGCCCCGTTCAGCGGGAAACCCCTGCATAACCACTAAGTACGACGGGACAGTCACAGTTAACATTTGATAGTCGAAAATACTGCGTAAATTATCGCAGTCTAAAATTTGATTAGATTTTGTTAACACATACGACGCATACATCAAAATGGTAGCCACTCATTTCACAATAAAGATTTTTCCAGAAGAAACACTTCTACCGCGTACATGCCATCACCACCATCTTGTTCTTATTGTCAATCCCCTTATTACCGACTGAAAATTATGTTTTTAATTTAGTCATCTCATTAGAGTTTTGAACTATTAAAATTAAAATTGAAGTTTAGGAAACAAGATACCAACTAGAGAAAATCGCAAGATTGTCAACAGAAAGATTACAGGCAACTGTTCTAACGATATTCTAATTCTAAAGGAACATAGTTTTGTGCGCCTTCATTGAGACAGTGAAAATTTGTTTATTTTTAAATCATCTGAAGAATTAACCGTTACAACTCATAACCGATCTCCTACAAACAAACTCAACGGAAGGATCTTTGAGGCTTGATTTGGATAGACGCCAAACATGGTTGAACAAGAGCAAGCTTGAATCACGTTCAAGAGGTATCTCTGTGGGATACAGTTCGAAATCTAACAGAAGAATTTGGCTGCCAAGTGAACAGAGAATAGAGATATCAAGGAACATAGAATTCTTAGAAAAGACTCCAGTTCAATTGAAGAATTTTGTTTGAAGGAAAAAGGTTCGGAAGAACCAAACTTACCAATCATTGTTGGAACAGAAGGACCTTCCCTCAAAGTGGATAGCAAAACAATTTAGATTTTGAAGTCCAAGACGACAACAAAAAGAAGATTCTGACGAAGAAGACTTCCAAGGATTTCCCTCCAATCAACAAACGTCAATTAAAGTCAGTCGTGGACTTCGCGGAAGACCTCGCAAGGATTACTACGGGACCAGAAAACTATCCTTAATCGAGATTGCTATTACTCGAGCACTATCCAGTCCGAAATCAAACGAGTGGATGGTTTCTACGGCTAATGAGGTATGCCAGTTCTCAAAAGCGATACGTTGGAATTAGTGAACAGATTAATGTAATTGGTAGTCGATTGTATTATATAGCAAGTATGGTACAAATAGTGATTTAGTGAAGCGGAAGGCCAGAATCATAGCAAAGGGTTACTCTCAGCAGTATGGTTGGTTCGCGGTTGTAAGTTTGAATTCTATTCGATTGGCAATCGCGTTAGCCTCACAAAACAGAATAACTATTCGTTAATATGATACCACAACAGCTTACCTCAACGGTGTTTATGTCCCTGAGCACATGGAAATTGTACGAAGGAAGATCATCGATGAAAAGAGAGGGGACTGTCAATCCAGAAAAGTGGAAACAGGCAATATAATATGTCACATAACAAAGGCCTTGCACGGATTAAAACAGGTTGGTCGTGCTTAGCATAAACGTTTGGTGCAAAACCAAGAAAAGGGGTTTGGAAAATCGAGGTGACCAGTGATAATCATTGATGATATTTTGGTAATGTGTCGCAAGTTCGAGGAAACTACATATTTCGGAGCAAGACTTTTTGAACTTAAAGATCTTGGTGACCAAAACGTTGTTTAGGAATGGATTTCAAGGAGAATAACGAAGAAATCATTATCAATAGTTTGAATCGCGACATCCAGCGATCACTGTAATCAAAACCGAGTTGCAACAAAATTTTTTAGAAGAAATCATTGTCAACCAGCGAAATTATATTAAGGACATTCTTCAAAGGTTCGGCATGCTGAATTGAAACCTTGTATCCACACCTTTTAATGTTAAAACGAAGCTTGTCAATAGTGGTGATTAAAGTCCCTAGATTACCAAAGTAACGCCAACTTCCACCATTGTGGCTCCAAAAAATTTAGCGCCAAATTTTAAAATAAGTAAAAAGTAAAAAAAATTGATTCATACATATATGCACCTACACAAGTAGGTGCTTTCACATGCACCGGGTTCATTGCTTGGCCCACCTCTAGCACAAACTAATATTCACCTCACAGATTACTGATCGAGGGCATAGATCCTTTCTACTTATAAAATCACACCAAATTTCTCTTCACTTCTCTTCTTTTGGAATTCGGTATAATTAAAATCCCTTTTCAGATCTATTTTTACATAAGACCACACAACAGCCCGGCATATTTCGAAATAGAGCTATGAAAATACGATTGTCACTTTGAAAATGGTGACAGCTATCCGAACGACATCGCCATTGTGGCTCCATTGGCTTTACTTATCGCGTTACTTTGGTAATCTAGGTACTTTAGTGGTGATTGCATCCACTGCCTTCTATCGGTAGCTGATTGCCGTTTAAAAGCTTCGCGTGGGACAGAAATATTCAAATTTAATTGGTGACCAAAGCTGCCACTTACAAGACCAGATGAAAAATGCGGCGCAAGGAAAAAGCCAATTTTGACATCTTGTCACTGCGTATCTTCGTCACAAATCTTCTTCAAATTCGATTTTCGTGAAAGAATCAATCAATTCTCCCTACAGTTTGCATTCGATCGTAAAGAAAAGAATTCTTCCTGTGAGCGTTGTTAGTTGTGCAATAAAAATTTAAGTATGTCGTAAACGAAATTAGTATTGGTTACATTTGCATGCATAGATTTCCCAAGACGATTAAAAGTTTTAGTTAAATAAAACATCTGTTAGGTTCAAAACAGATTATAATTGGTAATTCTGAAATTATATTTCAAAAGTTTCTGAGTTGTATTATAAACACGACAGGATTCCCTTTGCTTTGCTTGAATTCGTGTGATCGTTGAGCGAGACTTGACGTTGAAAAGTTCAGAAATATTAAAACTCTTTTTGAACTTATAAAATTAAGGCCGACACGTTTTAAACGGAACGAGTACGAGTGACAGTTAGTTTCAGACAAATGGTAATCCCCGAGGATGTTTCAGCATCATGCGATTTCACAGCAGCTATGGAGAGGGTTAGAGCGAGATTAACTATTTTGTTCCACCCTTGCGCAGAATTTAATTACCCAAAAATGTATACATCCTTAAGTGCGAAGGTTGGAGTTATTAATTAACGCAGATATCTTTTTTTTTTCTACGGTACGATCGTGAATAATAAATTTTATTAAACCAGCTTGCTTTCAATGCCCTTTCAATGTAGGCGCAAGTCGAGATTTTACACTGGTGTAAATGGAAAATATAAAATTCCAGAACGTGCGGAATTTATACGCCTTGACAGTAACGCTTTATCCTATTCTTTGTAAAATAGTGTTACACGCCTGACTGGAGGGAACGGTTTCATCTTCTCCTTCAAGACTACTGCCACTCTTAAGGCAGCCTTTCATCACTTTGATGATAACATTAAAGAGTTGTTTGCAAGTTCATATAAAATTCAGTTGTGCATAACTAGGCACTTTCGTATTTAGTTTGAAAAAGCAAAAGAGGCTCTATAGAACAATTATGTATTTATTTATCTGTAGTACTTTGAAATACAAATCTGTTTTAGGGCTCCATATAAATTTATTATGCGTTGCGCTTTTCTTTACTTTCGCTGTTGATTCAAGAATTCAATCCGGAGCTCATTTAGAATTCTTATTACTTTCAGGAGCGCGGCAAAAAGAGTTCATGTAAAGGCAACTTCTTCTGTATGCTCGGCTAAATATTTCAATTTTTTTTCAAGAATTTGAAAGCGCCCAGTTTTTAAATTACTTTTTCCTACAATTACGCCACCACAGCGGTAGTTCTTTAATTTTGTATTAGGGTCAATATTAGATCGCCAAGCAAACCAAATTTCATCAATAAAGTTACTCAGGAATTGAAGTATTAATAAAAAAAAGACGTCAAAGATATAAGTGGGAAAGCTCACCAGGCCTAATGACCTTGTGCTTGTTGGACTATTTTTTTCCCGTCTGGTGCTGATCTTCACTCTTCGATTCCCAAATATTGTAGATCTTCCTCCACTTCTTTCTTCCATCTTACTTTCGGTCTCCCTCTTCTCCTATTATTGTTCTAATAACTAACAGTTTCTTTTGCCAGTGCATTATCTGTCCTTAAAATGTGCCCCATTGATCTAATTCGTACATTTGTTATTCCTGATTATTTCTTCTCTTCTATATACCCAAAACTTTTTCCTCCTAATACTCTTCAACATTTGTGAAAACTAGATCCTAAATACTTACAATTTCCCACCCTCTCTATTTCAATACTTTCCCTCTCCTTTCTGTATCATCCCTAATTCCATATGTCAAAGGTATAACTTATATTATTAATGAAAGCCCTAGGAGGTAATTTAGAATTTCTTGTTTTCGTGATAAATTTTCCTCCGGACATTAAAAGGCATCCCTTGAAAGGGAATAAGAATTAAAGCTAAGAATTTAAAGTGAATAGAAGTTCGGCAATTTTCCCGGAGGCGTTTAATTTTATTTCCGAATACAGTCAAGTGTTAGTATTGACTTTCCGTCCATAAGATGCAATGAATACGTCGCTCGGGGAATTTAATTAAAACGACAGGAATATTCCAAGTTTGGACACGCGGGATTTATTTTTATCGTGTCGTTTTCCTTGATCTAAATTCGCCGCAGAAAATATAAATTAATTGCCAGTTAAATTTCATAATTCTTCTCCATTACCTGTTCCGCGAGGAACATAAAGAAATAGCGGCCCCACGTCTCCGTTCTGAAAACGGAAATTAATCAATGACTTGAATTCAGCACGATTCGAATCAATTAGAAATTCTTTACCTTGTCTCAACTCTATAGAAGCCGTGAAAGGTCGTTCGCTGCTCACAAAGCCATGCATTATATAACGGAGGCAGCAATTTTAACGCGAACATTTTTGTCTGGTGGTGCCCAACGACCTGACGTCTAGCCCTCCTCTTTGTTTATTCAACCCGCCCTTGACCCGTCGCATTGCGGGTGCCGCTCAATAGGGCTGCAGTGAAATGCTGCATGTTCACAATTTGCGCTTACATAATTTCAGGTGTCTTCAATGCTTCCAATGCACACGATGTTTCTGATATCGCGAGCAAAATATAAGAACTCATTCGATTTCTTTCATTCCAAACCTACAACGTTTTTAAGTTTGCCTAAATCCATTAATTAAAGGTTTTAAACATCATACCATTTCAACTTGAGAATGTGCACTCACCCAGTAGAAGAGATAATAGATGTCTCCAGATGGCCAACTTGTATTCTCTAAAAATAGATGTCACGTGTTGCTAATAATTCTGAAGCGTTCCGTCGGTACAAGAAATAACCAATTATTTATGTTTCCGCAGTCGTAGATTTTATTAAAGTTCGTAATTCGCTTTTTTTGTACTTCCCGCTTTTCGACTAACTTTCCTCGAAAGTTTGCTGCTTACATTTGCCTCGTTCCTTAACTCGCCTTCAAGAAATCCAGACAGCTGCTTCATGTTGCTACTTCAGAATTAATTGAACTTTGGTGTACACTTCAAAAACCAATAATATGCCCCGAAGAATGCACCTTAAATATTACGAGTATACGGTTAGATATTTAGAACTTTCGTACAGTGAAGGTGTTCCATATAAAAAAGGTTTTCATTTTTTGTGCAATTTAGAATCCTTTTTAAGATATAAGCAAGTACATTCTTACTAGAGTAACAAACAACAAAAAGCAATGTCAAATTTTGATTTTATTTTCCAATTGTCAAAAATCCACACAAACTGAGCGAAAAATTCTATTTTTACGCCCAAAATCTATAGCTTTACAAAAATGTTTACTCAAATAAAAAAACTGTTTCCACTCCTTCTCCTCACTCTTTTACCAAAATTTTAATTAAACCTTAAAAGAGCTGAGTAGGAGTTTCTTTGTTTGTAAATTTCTGGTTTGAGTTTTAATTTAGCCAGATACTGCTCTCTTTCTATGGAATGAGATTTTAGCCCCTGACCGCCATTATATATTTTTCTGGATTGTCGAAATTACACTTCTTCTCTTTTTGTACGTTCTTCTTTTATATGAAGTTTAGTCGCAAAGTAAAATCAAAATTATATAAGAAGTGCGGTAAGTGCATTTTTCGGTTATATTTACTAATATACCTGACAAATTATAGTTTACCACATGTAGAAATATCCTAGTTGGATCAAGGAACACACTTGTCTTATGAGTCATTGCAGTTTTCCTAGATTCGTCCACGCTTAGTCATGTTTGTTTGTGCTTACCAGGATTGATAAAAATCATGATTTTTCTTAAACAATCACGATTTTTTTTATTTATTATTGATTTTTTTAATTTTTATTATCTTTTTACATAGAAAATGCAATAATTGACATTAACAATAACGAATAATTGAAAATAACAATAACGACTAAGATACGTCTTGTTCAAACTTGCAAATTAAATAACTTATGTGTAACGTAGCAGTAAATAAGGTTGCACCACCTTGCATTTTCATATAAACAAAAAAAATTCCTGTCAGAACTTGAAAATTCGTCTTTATAATGCGGGGATGACAGGAGTTGTCGCTGTTTTCTTGTCTACAACGCGAACGTGCGTTGCGTAACGATAACGAGTAATAAATGTGTAATACTTCATAACAGTGTATAAAAGTCCATCTATATTGATATGTCTTCTCTTGGTGGTAGGAAAGAATATCCTATTTGGCAACATTTTATTAAAAAGTCGTGTAAATCTGCTGGAAAAAGAGGAAGTAAAGCTACTTGTAAAAAATGCAAGGGCTTGTGGAACGTATGAAAAACCACTGGGAAAAATGTGCTTCAAGTAATATAGAAAAAGAAACAAAAACAGGTAATGGAAGTGCCTCTGCGGGAATAGTGGCAAATGTACAATCGAATACATTAGAAGAGGACAGTTTGGATAGTGCCCCATTGCTCATAGCTTCTCCTTCATCAATTAAAAAAAGAAAGGCTTTAATTCTAGTTCTGGGTCTTTATCTTCTTTTGTCGTGCCTACAACGAAGTCTAGTAAAGAGGAAATAGATAAACAAATTGCTAGAGCTATTTATGCCACAACATGTGTTGAGCAACCGGAAGTAAAAAAGCTATTGCGCTTTTACGGCCTGGAGTACGATTTTTGAGCGTTCGTTTATTAGAAGTCATCGCATCTCTTGGACGTAAGTGTAGATCCAATTTTTCACGAAGCGCAACGAAACGAATGCACGCAAATTCCGCACGTTTAGCAACGAGTGGCCATTTGGTAATCGTAAGTGATTAAATCAGTCGTTTGTGCGTTAATAATAAATTCTGTATAAGACTTTGATACCTACTTATTTTTATATCGGGATAGTTGTTTTATTCGGGTGCATTTTACAAGGGTTGAAATTATGAAAGACCTTCTGCAGGCTATTATAATAGACAATTTAGAGAATGCTGAACATCGGCAATTGTTTCATAATGAACGTAACCCGACTAATCCTTTCACGACATTAAGTGAAAAAAAATTGTTAAATTCTTTAGGCTGACTAAAGACCTAACGCGACATTTAATAATGTGGTTGACACCTTACATGAATCCGCCAATTCAAGCTTCTGATTTAGATATTCAAACTAAGGTAAGTGTGCCACGAAGCACCATTTGGGCTGCTAGCATTTGCTTAGTTACATGTAACTCGGTTATAGGTTCTGGTAGCCCTAAAGTTTTTTGCTTCTGGGAGCTATCAATCAGACATTGGGAGTAGCAAATATTTCGATTTGACACAATCAACCGTAAGCACTTGTTTAAGGGAGGTGTACCAAGCCCTCAACCATCCCGATATTTTTCAAGAATGGGTGAAGTTTCCCAGCACTTTCGAAGAACTAAATGCGATTAGATTAAGGTGATCAAGTCCCTCAACGAACCTAATTTTTTTTTTACTTCGGTGATGCATTTGTAGGTTTTTTCAGCAACATAATATACCAGGGGTAATTGGTGCTATCGATTGCACACACGTGGCAATTTTTTCTCCGTACATAAATCATGCGGATTACCCAGAGTATGTTTACATTAATCGTAAGCAGTACCACTCACTAAATGTACAACTAGTAAGTCTAAGTAGGCACGATTATTTCAAAAAGCCGTTGGCCGTCATTTTGTAAATTTGCGACTCGCAGTTAAAAGTGTTAAATGTGAACGCTAAATACCCGGGAAGCACTCACGACGCATTTATTTGGAGGCGTTCCAATATTCAACCGCTTATGCGACGTTTACATGACCTAGGTCTCCCTTTTGGAAGATTCTGGATATCCTCTTCGCCCATGGTTGCTCACCCCATTGACCGAGGACCCGGTACCTGGTACTCCAGAACACATCTATAATACATAAAAGTACGAGAAGTACCATTGAGCGCTGCAATGGAGTTTAGAAAGGCCGATTTAGATGTTTATTGAAGCACAGGGTACTGCATTATCATCCAGATGTAGCGTGCAAGATAATAAATGATCGTGTCGTGTTGCACAACATAGGCGTGGAATATAATATACCGGAACCAGATCCAGCCGAAAATGCAGATATTGGTTTCGGTATAATGGATGATGAAGAATATGTGGAAGATGAAGGTGAGGAACTTGCTGTGAGGCGGGTGCATCCAGAACTTGCAGCGGGTAGGAGATGTAGAAGGAGGGTTATTGGTTTTCTTGCGAGGAACTAAGTAACTAACTCTGTAATACAATGAACTCAAATTATTGTTATTATAGATACAATGTATTACAAAATGAACCTTTGGCTTCGTAATTTGATATTAAAAAAAAGAACAATTGCACGCATTAACTGATTACAAAAAGATAAGTTATTTCATTGCATTAGATCACCCTTTCTAGCCACGGCGGTTGCTATTCGGTCTAAGGCTTCCACTTTCTTCGCTTCAATTAAGTTCCTCTCCTCTAAAATCTTCAGTTTTTGGTTGTAATATGCTTCCTTGAGGTGCAGTTTCTTGTCTAGGTTGTTCTTGAAACATGTTGCGGCAGTAGCAGAGATTATCAGGTTTTCAAGTTCCTTTGGCATTTTCTTTGCATGGCTATTTAACTGATTTGTTGTATCGGTTAAAGCATTTCTGTTTGCATTATCTTCAGGGTTACCATTCAAAGATGTGTTTTCAACTAAGTCGGGCTCCTCTAGACGGTGGTTTGTGTTTGGTGGCACCGGTACTATATCCAATAACACACTGTCAATTTCATTATCATTGAATTGAAATTCTACGGTGGACTCGGCCACATTACGACCATCTACACACACCGGCTTTATTACATCCAACAAATCTTCCTCTGCAGGTGTCAATGACTCGTTCTCGTCCTGTACCAGCTGCCCTTCTTTTGTTCCCCGCTAGTTTTCCTTTGGTTCGAAATCGCAAGTCCTGTCAACACTAAACAAGTACCTTTAGAGTTTATTTCTTAATAGGTATAAGTATAAAATCAAATAGTACCTTTCGCCAGCCACGCCAGTCTTTGTGGGGCCCAGCCATACTATTTAAAATGTTTAATGTGACGTAAGATGGAAATCACTTGCTGACTACTCACATAGTTTCGTTAAAGCATGGCCCAAACTTTTTAAAATTAGCGAGGAACATAAAAATGAAATCGACAGTAGTAAGACAGAAAATTTCGAATATTTATTTGAAAAGAACAGCTGAAGATTTCTTAACAATACTAAATCCGATATCTGTTGCAATTGGTAGGCTTCAAAGAAACGATGCAATTTTATCAGACGTCGTAGAACAATTAAAAATATTAGAATCACATTTTGAGGAAACTGAATTTACTCTAAGCCAAATACAAAAAAATTTAGACTCGCTTTGAATAGAGTATCACTCCGTACCATTTGCTAGCTTTCCTTCTGGACCCTACGAAAACGGAGCATACATAAACAGAAAGTGAAAAAAATTGTGCTTTAAATGCTGCAAATGATTTATACCCCAACACTGGTTTCCTGCCATTCGTTATTAAATTTCTGGCTAAATCCGAGCCATTTGTCGAAATAATGGTTCACGAAGAAATTCTTAAAAGCACAAATCCATTGGAATGGTGGAAATCTCAACGGAATATTGAGGTTATTGATAAGTTATTCCCGATTATCAAACAATTATCATCTGCTGCAGTTTCTTCAGCCTCCGTTGAAAGGATATTTTCAGCATTTCGTTTAGTTCATTCTAAAATTAGAAATCGCTTAGGGACTGAAAAAGCTGCTAAATTAGTTTTTCTTTATGAACACTATAATTAAAAAATTAACTTAAAATGTCTCTTTTTAAGTACCTGAACCATGTTTTATTTTCTTTTTAAATTTAAGTTTAGTTTACCTACATATTCTTTTTAAGCAGGTAGTTTTAGATATGTAGATAATCTAACATTAAATAAATTGTTCTTTTTATTTGAATTTTCTGAAGTTTGATTTATTTAGATTATCAGTTTTTTTTACAGGATTTGATTTAAATCATGATTTAAATTATAGAAATCAGTTAATTTAAATCATGACTTAAATCAGCTGATTTAAATCGGCGGTGGTTACATAACGCCGGCGACTGTTTGATGATGCAATATGCAGTTGGTGTCCTTTTAGTGCAGTTTTATTACAAAGATCAATCTTATGATGGTCAAACCTTTGAAAAAGCAAGTCGTTTGTTTACATCATTTTTAAGTGGGCGTTTTTACTCGAGGTCGCTCTGGCGACGTTCTATCGAATGTTTGTTTAACTTCCGTAATCTCTTAATGATTTGCAAAATGCCTATTTCTTACAGGAAGAACTTAGTTTAATTACTTTGTAGTTTAAAATGAAGGTACAACTTAGTAAGTAAATCATTCTGAACGAGAACAGCCGTTGCATTTGCAAAGTAATCACGTATATCTTCCAAACTCGGAGTTAATAAAGAATGATGTCATGTGCACGTTTTCCTGAATTTATTAACTTACATACATATAATTGATGGCTTCACGCATTATTTACGGTATTACGAGTTGGAAGTTACCTACTGACAAAACAGACTTTCACTTTTAATTAATGGATTTAAAATTTAAAAAAAAATGTTGTTTTGCACATCTCAGAATATATTCAAACAATTAATTAATTAATTAATTAGTATATTACATTTTAATTAGAGATGTAGCGACTATTTAATAAAAAAATAAATAAATAATAGATCTTCTGTTTTAGTCGTTGTAACTTACACTTAAATTTAAGTTTAATAATAATTTTAAGAAAATGGAATTGTAGAACAGTCAAAGTTAAGTTTGTTTTAATGAAAAAATTAACTTCGGGGACTTATATATTTCTCATTTGGCCACTTATTAATTCGAGATCGCCAAAAACAGCCCTCCAGTGGTGCAATGACTGATCCTTGGGATAATGAATTCAGGAATTCAGTCGTGTTCAGTGACAAATCTTGATTTGGTTAGGAGGCTTCGCCGGACGCTAAGGGTTTGGAATAACGAAAGGTTTTGTTTCATATTGTTGGGTATTGAAAGGGATAATCCCTTTAGAGGGCCAATTTTTATCTACTTCAACGGAAGTATCTTCTATGAGGCAAACGTCAGAACAATGAGACGAAAAAGGAAACTTCTGACGTAATAAATAAAATTATCCCCCATCGAAGTGATTCGAATTTTAATAACCATATTATACACTCCCAAAAAGTTCGAATAGATAAGATGGGTCTTAGAATAAAAATTTTCCTCATCCTTCCTGATTTCTAAAACATTAAAGATTAAAATTACTTGGTATTTTCTGCCCCCAGAGGAATGCACACGTAGATCACTTGTTTTATATGCGATTTTTTTAGCTTACTTTATCTATTTACTGCAGTAGCCTATGCAGATGCTTGTTTTATGCAAAGTGGAAGGAACGCTTTTATATCTTTCCATAAATACGATTTTTATGTAGTTTTATCTTATAGTGCATTTCAAATGCAAATTTCGTAATTAAACTACACAGATGCAGACCGGAGAAAACGAATTTGAAAACTAAATTTGAAAGCCTCGCCAAAGCAAACAAAAGAGTTACATCAAGACAAGCCAAAGAAGCACTTTAGGTCCGCGTGCTGTAACATGTTCCGCCTTTATGACTCCCTTGGAAAATGTAAGCGACCGAAAACAAATTCGTTTATTTTCATGGATATGAATGAACTGAGAGGCTAAGTTTCGTAAAAAAGAACTGCGTAGTTCCGTTTACCTACATAATTGGCTACGTTCGCTTCGCGCTCGGCAGAACATATTTTATAAAACAGTTTGTCTCCGATGAATATGCATGAGAGTAACAGGTGAAGAGCACGCATTAATTCTGATTTACTCACTGCGACGTTTATTGATGTTCTATCATGCGAAATTAACATATTTGAGGAAAATGTAATATTAATTATTCATGATTGAGCATGTTTGCAAGGTGCTTTTAAACTGGGGATAAAAGAAATATTCATTTACGTAGTGGAAATCTTTGGAGAAATTCTAAACACGAAGCACGTTATTAAAAGTAATTCCAACGAAAACAGAAACAGTAAAGGACGGTCTTTCCATCTACCCATTGATTTTTCTGAATGATTTTATTAATTGTTTCCATTGTAGTTATCCGTCAGTCAGTTTATCAAGAGTTGGGAAAACCGGCCCTAACTGATCATAAAATATACCACTCGGTGTTTTTTTTTTGTTTGAGGAACAATTGTCAGTCACCTTATATATGGAACAAGAAATTAAAACTATTAGAAATCGAAAAAATTAATTAAGGAATTAATTTCCTCATTTTTATTATAACAATACTTAAAAGATTTGCAATTCGAGGCATAAATTATTTATAATGTTAAAAAAAATAATTCCTACTTCTAATAGGATGTATGAGTGGAGCTTTACTTTACGAACACTTTTCGAAGTCATAACACTATTAAAACTGAAATGTATTTCCTGAAGAGTGCCTCTAAAACTTAAACAGATGTAAATTCAGTCCTGTTTAATATGCAAGAGGTTTTGGCTCTGCTGTATTTTAGTCGTATTGCTTTTATCCTAGTTTTAGCGATAGAAGCAATAAAGAAGTTCTTGCTTTATGTACTAACTTTTTCAGAACTTGCGAAGATTATTATTCTGACGCGTGAGATAAGTAGGACACTAAATTGATGCTTAAGATTCAGTTTTCTTTATTTTGCTTCCAACCCGACACGTGCAATATCAAACACCGATAATTAATTTGCCTGAGCAAAAAGGTAACTGTAAACACAAAGTATTATATGGCGGTAGCGTTGATGATTTACGCTTTGCTGTTGCTGTGTTGCCATTAATTAACGGCAATGTAAACGTTTGCTTTACCCAAGAAGCAGATATAACACATGGAGGAAATAGGTGGCGGATATAACAAAAGTAAAGTTACTTAATTCACGTTTAACAAGTTGTGTTAAATCGTTGTATTAGGAAATTAATAAAACGCAATTTGAAATCATTTAAACCCTCTGACAGGAAAGTAAGATTCACGACCATACGATAAGAGTATCACCTGTCAAATAGAAATAAAATGATGTTTATTGGATGAATGCTTCAGTAAATACAAGTTTTTCTGGTGCTTTCTGCTTCATGGAGTTTGCGATTAATTTCGTGGATATGTGAAAACAAAGAATTACACATTGCGTTTTAAAAATAATCAGCTCTTTGCCTGTATACAAAAAATACACACTTGTATCCACATCAAGCTTGTTAACTGTTAATACGAATACCTTTGAATTACCCATGTAAAAATATGAAGTGTCACTCAACGAAAATAAGGAATGCAGCACCGTAATATTATACATCAAAATCCAAATTGTAATTTATTGTGAAGGGAAGAAATTAATGCAAAGATGAGATTGAAATCGAAAAGAAAGCCTAGGAAAGTAAGTCAAGTGTTCAAAGTGGCCACCATTTTGCTGCATGCATAAAACTACATGTTTCATATTATGTGTTGCAATATATCCGGCGTTATCTCGTTGCATTTTAATGTGAAGGAAAATTCTAACGGGGTGAAGTCTGGTGATCTTGCTTACAACTCGGCCAGAAGAAAAAAAGAAGTGTGTAATATGACTATTGAAATTCGAACCACTTCGATGAGGGATAATTTTATTTATTACATCAGAAGTTTTCTTTTTCGTCTCATTGTTTTGACGTCTGCCTCACAGAAGGTATTTCCATTGAAGTAGATAAAATTGGCCCTCTAAGGGGATTATCCCCTTCAATACTCAACACTATGAAACCAACCAAATCAAGATTCGACACGACTGAATTCCTGAATTCATTATCCCGAGGATGAGCCAGTACACCGCTGGAGGGCTGTCTTTGGCGATTTCGAATTAATAAATCGACCAAATGAGATTGGATTTCTAAGATTTAAAAATTGTAACGACTCCCAAATTCCACACAAGTAAACATGGAAATGCGAGTTTCCTCCTTTCAAGGAAATAAATTATTTAGACGATGGGAGTTAACTTTGAAAACGTTCCCGTATTTATATGATTGTAAAATTGTAAAAAGTACAAATTTACAAACAAGAGTAAACTCACTAATTAATTTACTTTTAGTAGTTAGTTTGTAATTATGTATAAACCGGAATTTAAAAAAAAGAACTATTTGGATGCCTTTACTTACCAAGCCATGGTACAGGGAGAATGAAAAGTAAGCTGAAAGGTTATAAACACATCCTTTCGAAAAGTTCTCGACGGGATAAGTATCTATTATACAGAGTGAAACAAAATGATTATCGTCTAGTTATCTTTGTAATACATATTGCCGTGATACTACCTACAATACCATAGGTTCCGGATGGTGTGAAGAAGAAGAAGGAAGAATAAATAAATAAAATGTATCCAATTATTATCCAAATTCAGATACATTAACATATTACACGTCACAAACAATATTCTGAAACAATAAAATCATTATTAATAAAGATCAGAGGGTAACAATATTTAAAAACAAAGTGGTAAGAGTAAATCCAAAGTAAGTTCTTTTGGAGAAATAATCAAGAGGGGAAGATTTTTATACATATTGAAGAGGAAGAAGTGAATTGGGTGAAAGAATCTGAGAGGGAAATGAATTGGAGAGAGTTTATCGAATATTTGGAAAAATTAAATGATCCGCTTACTACAAGAAATTGACTGGTCCAAGCTGCGACGAATAAAAGAAAAAGAAGACTGGTCTACCTGGAGGACGGACGGCGGGTTCGGATCAGGATGACGAAGGTGGAAGACGTCGGGGTAGACTATGGGGAACTTTTAAAGAAAGACCTAAAAATTACAAAAAATTAGTGCGTGTCGGTAAAAAATTGTTCGAAAGAATGTTATTATTGCGAAATTATGTGTATAATGTAAAGTAATACTTACAAAATGTTTAAATTTAAAAAAAATGCATTTTTGTAACGAATTTACACAAACTTTGAAATGACATTAATCAACGTCAAAATTATAAATGAAGTAGGTACGGGAAAATGAGATAAAAGTAAAATTCATTCGTAAAAAGTTAAGATGTTGCCATGTAAATGGTTAGCATGGTGAAAATTATTTATCCGAGGTATAAATAAAGCATTAGAAACATAGCTTGACATCTGATCTATCAACAGCATAAATTCTTAAAATTAATTTCAATCCTTTATATTCTTATAAAATCCATCAAGTTCTTACTATTATTGATGAATAGTTCCAGTCTTGAATATAGTTCATAATTTTTCAGTTTACATAAAAAAATTTGACGTTGATTAAATTTGTGACATTTACCCATCCATCATCATTTAAATCTTTTTGAATAAAATAATTATCTGTTTGATCCTAATTTATAATTGGAGATCGTCTAACGAGGAATGTCACAGTAAGTGTTGTTCAAATAAAGTACTTAAAAAAGGGTTGAAATAAGTCGTACATCTGATCAACACATAAATTTAAATTTCATTCAATTAACGAATTACATTTGTCAACGATTCGCGACGATCGTAGACAAGGTTTTTAAAACTATTGAATAAAATTTATTGTGAATATTTAAATTTATTCCACGGATTTTATTCAAGGACGATTCGCGACGATCGTAATTGAAACATCCAAACCGAACAAATTTAAATTTCTATTTCTTCTTGAACAATCACAACTTTTTTGATTTTTTTATTTTTATTTTTATTATCATTTTTCATAGAAAACGCAATAACTAACAATAACGAATAATTGAAAATAATAAGGACTAAGATACGTCTTGTTCAAACTTGCAAATGAAACAACTTATGTGTAACGTAGCAGTAAATAAGGTTGCACCACCTTGTACTTTCGTATAAACAAAAGAAATTCCTGTCAGACCTTGAAAATTCGACTGTCTTTATACAATGTCGCGAGTTGTCGCTATTTTCTAGTCTACATCGCGAACGTGCGCTGAGTAACGATAACGAGTAATAAAGTCAGTAATACTTCATAACAGTGTATAAAAGTCCATCTATATTGATATGTCTTCTCATAGAACTGGTAGGAAAAAAGATCCTATTTGGCAACATTTTATTGAAAAGTCATGTAAATCTGCTGGAAAAAGAGGAAGTAAAGCTACTTGAAAAAAATGCAAGGTAGAAATGCAAAGGCTTGTGAAACGTATAAAAAACCACTGGGAAAAATGTGCTTCAAATAATATAGAAAAAGAAACAAAAACGGATAATGGAAGTCCCTCTGCAGGAATAGTGGCAAATGTACAATCAAACACAATAGAAGTGGACAGTTTGGATAATGCCCCATTGCTCATAGCTCATAGCATCAATTAAAAAAAGAAAGGCATCTAATTCTAGTTCTGGGTCTTTATCTTCTTTTGTCGTGCGTACAACGAAGTCTGGTAAAGAGAAAATAGATAAACAAATTGCTAAGGCTATTTATGCAACAAATAGCAACTTCACATGTGTTGAGCAACCAGAAGTAAAAAGAGCTACAGCTACACCCTCTAGATTTAATGTGTCCAACCGACTGCTAAATGAAGTGTACAATGAAGAGAAAAGTAAGTGAAATTAAGGAACATGTTACGTTCATTGTGAAATACTTCCGAAACAATCATCATGCAAAAATTAACTTAAAATGTCTCTTTTTAAGTACCTGAACGATGTTTTATTTTCTTCTTAAATAAGTTTAGTTTACCTACATATTCTTTTTAAGCAGATAGTTTTAGATATATAGATAATTTAACATTAAATAAATTGTTCTTTATATTTGAATTTTTTGAAGTGTGATTTATTTAGTTTATCAGTTTTCTTACACGAATTGATTTAAATCAACTGATTTAAATCGTCGCAGCCCTGATAGAAAAACAAGAAACTGGAATAACTAATTAAGGATAGATTGTGGACGATCCACGACGATCGTAAACAATTTATTAAACCTATTAGAAATTCCAAGACACTAAATTTTAAATAAGATCAACACAGACTCTCTTAACTAATCGAACCACAAACGTGAAAAGCCTCACAAATATACAAAATAAAAAATATAAATAAATTCATAAGGGAAGGAAAAAGTTTTGAACGTCCAAATTACGTTACTACATAAATAATTGGATCTCACCGTGGGACCATCATAACAGAACTTCACTACATAATAAATTGGATCACAAATAAGGAAGGCAACGCCCCAATATCAAAATATACATCAAAATTAAAAATGTGATTTATTGCGAAAGGAAGATATGAATGTAAAGTTGAGATTAAAATTGAGAAGAAAGCCAACGAAAGTAAGTCACAGCAAGTGTTAAAAATGACCACCATTTTGCCATCAATTCTTACAGAGCTAAGAGCTCATTTTATTAAGAAAGCCAAATAGGGAGAAGTCTAACGGGAAAAGGTCTGATGATCTTGCTGACCAAGTTCTCTGCTAACAACTCGGCCAGGGAAAGATTCCAAATTTTCTCAAGTAATATGAGCTGTTATTCCATGTTGCTGAAAGTAAGCATTTTCAAATTCATTGGGATGCACCTGTTGTAAAAACAGGATTAACAATTGTTGCCTATAACGTTGACCATATATTGGCTCTTTGATTCTACGGCAAGATACAGCTCTCCATACTCCTATCGTAACAGGATATAAAATAGCCTCAAGGAAATTGTGGGGATTAACAACAAACCATGTTCGGTAATTTTGTTTATTTATATAACCACTTGTATGAAACCAGGCTTCATCCGTGAAAAATCTACATCGACAACATCGTCGTTAATTTTTCTTGGAAAAAGTTGCAAAACTGCAAAACAGAATTCTTCTGTGGTGTTTTGGGACACATTCGTTTGAGCAGAGAAACGACGTGTTGAGGAATACCGATTTTCTGCAACGACCTCTTATTCGACATTTTGGTCAGTTTGGGATCTTCCAGTTGATTTCCCCTTCATCACGCTTCCCGTTCTGTGGAATTTCTCGACAATTTGACGAATGTGTTTGTGCAAGGCAGTTTCTTCAACAATTTGTTCGGAATTCTAAATCCAAACTCCGTTTTACATTCAAGAATGGAATTTTGCCATTCCCCATTTATTACTCGTCCAGATAGGAAATAAGTTTCAATTATGAAATTGCAATAATTGTCAATATGACTGATTTATGATATTTATTGACAGAACTAGCTAATTCAGAAACTAGATGAGAATCATTTTTGTATTTATTATTACGTTTTATTAAAGAACTGCTGAAAATGTTTACTATCGAGTATTGTGTTTATCAAATTCATCTGAACCTCTAAAATAATGTAGTCCCTAAAGCAAAACAATGTATTTCGGATCTGAATTATCGGAGCTCGTAAAATTTTCACGAAAGAAAACACCGAAGGAAAAGTTATGATGCAATTCTCGTGTAAAATACTACACAGCCAAAATCTGTCAATAATTCAGCAATGTTGTACGTTCATTTCTCTCGGAAATAATCCGCAACTCAGGCGGAAACCTGTTGCCCGTGACCTACATGATCCCCGCACAGACCACCCGAGGATAAATGGGGAATTTAGATTTTCAACTGCGCCACGCTCTGTACGGTTAACATCAGTACCGAACAAAATGTGGAAAGAAAATAGAATTTGTTAATGGTGCGTCCGTGAATTATTCGCTTAAACGCTAGTGACATTAACTAAAACAGTTCCTGTAGTGTTTCCCGCAGCTTTTAGAACACTGATTAATTTACGTTTCGCTGTCTAGTTAACAATCTTAAGGAATCTGTCAACGGTGCTAATGAAATGTCGATTAGAAAGCGTTCTAAAAGCTTTCTGAACCTATATATTTATAATGCCATAACAGTTTTCATAATAGAACTTTGCAGTCACTTTAAGAAGAGAAAAACAAATATGTTTTTTCAGTATCGATTGATAGTCTTGTTAGGACATTAAAAACATTGTACCATTGTAGATGCACTGTATTTTCAGAGCACGTATTAAAACTCGATGAGCAGAATACTAATAATATTGAATGTGTTAAATGTAAGTAGGGGAAATCCTTTGAAAATTACCTAATAACCCTTCCTGGAGTAACCAAGAGCTTTTATCTTGATTAGTCCGTAGTACACCTCAGGCTAACTCGAGATTATAAATAAAAGGGATGGCCTATTCCAAAAAATAAATTAAATTAAAAGGGGGGCATCCTCTTCAAAGCCTGCAAGATTAATTCTTGCCGGAGTAAAAAGGTCTGATCATACAACATTTATTAGCTCATTATATCGTGTATTTTTGAGGAGGAGGAAAAAGCGATGTAATGGGAGTTTTATCAATAGCCAATTTACCATCTTCTTTTGATTTTGCAAATTACTTTCATGAGCGTATTTTTGAATATGAAAACGTTGTTTCAGTCAATAATTTGCATTGACGATGAACTAAGGCCTCGTTAAGACTGGAAATAATACTAGGTGATAAAAAGGAAAGAGAGGTACAATTAAGAACGTTTTAGTTAATAGACTCTGCGAAACAATGCAACTAATTAACCCTCAGTTTAAATAAAATAAGCAACTCTTTCAAAGTGGCTTGCATTATTCGCGGTTTGCGTGAAGCGGATAACAGAGTACTTTAAAGTTTGCCCTAGTTAAATTCAGTTAATTATTCTGTGCATCATCGTTATTCTAGATAATATCTCGATAATCTCCAAAAGTACATTCATTCTTTAACTTTCCGAAAGGTATAATTAACTTTAACAAACCATTTTGGGATGCACTAATAAAAATAAACTAGAAACTTTATTTTATTTTTGTTTAAATGAAGATTAATTTCTGTAAATTCATTATAAGGAGTCACTTACACTTAAGAATAATTCAACATAATATGAGCTGGTAATGCCGGATCGCGTTGCATATTCCTCAAGTCCTTTGTATTCGTATGTAATACATCATCATTTACTGAGCTTCCCTGTGAAATTATATCTGCATAATTTATTGTGCTTATAACTTGTGTTACCTACGGCTTAATTTGGGAGAGAACTTGTCAAACTTATATCTCGGATTAGGAACGAGGCTCAGGCAAGCGTAGTACAAACGGTAACTAATTAATAATCTTAACGTCTTAGGCACAGATAAGAAATGTTAATCTGTTGCAGTTCGCGTTTAACCCTAAGATTAAATGCAAAAAGTCAGGTGTTAATTAAAATCCTTCGAAACGGTGCAGCAGAAAATGAGGATACTTAGAAAATCAACTTCTTTAAAAGGATTTATAGTATCATTAGATTAAAACAAAATAGAAAATTGTAAGGTGAAGTTTCTGCTTATGACAATTTATCTGCATTTAAATTTAACCGTGAACAAGAAATCTTGACCTGTCTTAAGTACAATCGTGTGTGTGCTAGGTCCTGGCACTTAGGAAGTCGTAGTCAACGAATAATATTTGTTATCTCCTTTCGACTGTATATCTCAAACGATTTCTATGAAAAAGAAATATTTTTATCCAGATTGTTATGGACTTCTGCCCTGTGGTTTTACGAGGGGGTATTGAAACATTCTTAGACTACTATTAAAGCAACTAAAATTTGGAACTTAAAATATTTTACTCTTCAACGTAATCTCCTCTTAAATTAAAACACTTGTTATAGCGACCTGCAACGCCTCTAATACCTTAAACAAATGTTTCTTCTAGGTCTCTGAAACAACCCTTCACAGTCTCTATCATCTCTACCTCTTATGTCGTTTTAGACGCTATTTAAATCGAGGGTAGAGATAATAGTCCTAGAGTGCTAGATCCGGAGAATTAGTGCTGGTGTTCCAATAATTCGAACTTTAAATCCCGAATTGAGTTCATGGCGATGTGTAATTTGCGTGCAGGTGCATTGTCTACCAAAAATAAATCACCTTTGGCTAACATGCCACGTCTTTTTCCTTGGTTTTCTCTCTTAAGGCGATTAGTAATTTAGAAAAACAATCTCCAACCCTTTTCTAGATAATCTATCATAATTACTCCACGGATATTCCAAAAATCCGAAGCAGCTGATTTTTGAACTCGAAACTTAAACCTTAAAGAATCACGATGCTGTAAACAGGCGAAATATTTGGGTTTTGCAAAATTAATATTTTACTGTTAAATTCAAAATCCCGTTAGTATTTCGAAATCAAACCCTTGGATAGATAAATTTAAGAAAACTTTTCGGCGATTAGATAGAATATTTCCGTTCACTAAACAAAAATACCCAACACAAGGGATCATTTAGATAACGCAGGAGAAATTAAGTCCATGAGAACGACTTAGCCCCATTCCTTCCCTAAGTCCCGTAGTTGAGAATTTTAACGAGGCCACGTTGAGGGCAGTATCTGTTAGGATGAGAAGCGACGTAAGGGGGGATAAAGTAAACGAATTGGCACCGCGCGGGGAGTTTAAAAATAATAATAATAATAATATATGAACAAGAAAAGGGGATTCGACAATTTGGCCTCGGGCAGAAAGGAAGTAAAATTTTCGGAATCAAAATTTAATTTGTGCCTTGCAATGGATAGCTCAGAAAACGATAATAATCAAAATTAATAAGCATTAATAAGCGAGTGTCGTGTCCGGTGCCCTATTCCCTGCCTCGGGAGAAAACCAGAGAATCGTCGTAAAAGGAGAGCCTGGCGTCGAGTTCCTACCCTCCTCAATTATAAGTAAACTTTACAAAAATTATACGTAATACTAGTACTTGATTATTTTGTATGTTTTCTGTCCCTTGTATATAATACATGTATGACATTAAGATGGGCGTGTTTGTTTTATAAGCATTAATCGCTCCTGACAGCTCTGGAGTCTGAAAGAACCAAAGCCTCTGTTTTTTTTTTGTTAATAGATTTTAAATGTAATAGAATTCAAATTCTTTAGGGTCCGGAATCCCTCTAAATTTCGGTGGTGGCAACAAAACGCTACTAACAAAAATTAATATCGGCCACGATAAGGGGGAGAAATAATTCCTTTCATTTAGTTTTGTTTTTATTTTTCATTTCTTTTATCTATTAGTAAACATAAGACAAAGGAAGAACTACCCCCTTACAATGCTTCCAAACTATCGAGTGCTGTTTTGTTTCTGGGTCGTAAAAATGGACACAAATTTTCATCCATCGTCACAGGATGGCTGAAAAATCTTCAAAACGTGCGCGAGCTTTTGACCGCCATTTGAGCATTTTGTAGAAATTTTCTTCATATCTAAATCGACTTGAACTAAATGATAAATTCCGTTCATACGTTAAATATTAAATAGCTGACACTCTCCGCTTGTTGTTTTTAATACTATTCGTTATCGCCTGCTTAATTACGCATTATTCGATGTCATCTTAATTCATGTGTTAAATTGATCGAATTTAATAAGATTGTTTCGCCTTTTGGCTTGGATCCTGGACGATCCAATTGCTCATGCAAACACATACATAGAATACAAGAATGTTAAAAGCACAAAGAATAGCATGAACACAAGTGGAAGAAAAAAACAGAAGCGTTCTATCAAGAAGATCAATGTTGTTAGTGCAGTATGAAGAAGGCAGACAAGGAACCAAAGGAAATGGAGAGGAATAGGCCGCGGAAGGAAGATAATGTTGAATGGGGATCCAATATAATAAGTGGATAAAAAAAATATAAGAAAGTATTGAATTCAGTTTTTCATTTTCCAAACTCCTAGACAAAATAAAAATAACATAATGGAGAAAGCAGACGAGAAACAAACGATGTGGTAAAACCTACAGAGAAGACAGTGTTGGCTGAAGATATGTCGGCAAGCATTCTGCAAAGCAGTTTATCCGAAGAAAACCTGTGAGATTTGGATATAAAAATTGGTCAGTTTGTAGCTCTTCCCGGTACTGCTAGCGTTTGAGACCTATTGCGGCAAGAACCAAAATTTGGGAAATAACAACGAAGTAACTGAACCTCTGGGAACTAGAGTAGTCTTATCGCTTTGCAGCATGTGGATGTTCCAGAAGATCACCAAACATTTTTTGACAACTTTTTTACCTCATATAAACTTTTGTGTACACTAAAAATTCTAGGATTCCGAGCAACAGGAACTGTGCGGGAAAATCGTCTTCCATGTTCAAAAACATTTGGGTCATATGAACTTTGTTTTGATGAAGCAAATGAAGTGCTAGCAGTGAAATGGAATGACAACAGTGTGTGTACTATGTCAACAAATTACGATGATATTGAACCGTTAAATTCAGTGAAAAGATGGTCTAAAACAAAACATGGTAGATATAAAACAACCTCTGCTTTATAAAAATTATAACTTTGGTATGGGTGGTGTAGATCTAAATGATCAAGCAGTGAATAATTATCGAATAGCGATTGGGGGAAAAAATGGTGGTGGCTTTTGTTTACCCACATGCTCAATGTTGCCATGACAAATTCTTGGAAACTGCAACAAATTCATGCAGAAGAAAATTAAAAAGTGTCTTTATTGAACTTCACACGTTATGTGACTCGACATTATTTGTATGCATCAACTAGTAAAACAATTAAGCCGCATTCACTATCAAGGAGCATTGCTGCGGATAACATTGGACATTTCCCAGAAAGCTTCCAAAGCGGCAAGTTTGAACAAGACGTATCTTAGTCACTATTGTGATTTTCAATTATTCGTTATTGTTAATGTCAATTATTGTATTTTCTATGTAAAAAGATAATAAAAATAAAAAAAAATCAATAAAAATGAAAAAAACGTGATTGTTTAAGAAAAAATCGTAATTGTTTTGTTTTTTTTACAGAAATCATGATTTTTATGAACCCTTTATTGATGAAAATTTATTGTAATAATTATTCTTTTATTATTATTATTTATTATTCTTATTTTATTATTGTGTTTCTCTTTGAGTTTTGGAATTACCCATTGATATGAAATTTGTTTCAGTACATCCTTACGTGAAACTTTGAAGGTGGGTGCTTTGAAGACGATCTTTATTTGAAACTTTGTGAAACCAATCACTTGAGTTTTATTATTTTCCCCTGAAAAATACTTAAAACGTTACTATTCCGTAACCCCAGTACATGCAAAATGTAGGCCAAGGTAGAATAGGGTTTCACGAATACGTATTCCTGGCAATAAATATTTAATTTGGTTCTTCTTCGTTCCCGAGGGAAGACCTGCGAGTAACGTCTACGCAAGGATGATAAAACTAAATTGTTCCCGAACCTAAAACTTGTCTGGTATTTTCAAAGTAATACTTTTAAACTGCAGCTTTATTGTTATTCTTCCTGCAGGAATTGCAGCAAACGATGCGGTGCACCATTTTAATTTAGTTGAATTCATACATTTCGCGTAATGGAGAAGGTTTCTGGTGCTTTTATTTATGTAGAGACAATTAGTGCGGGAAATGAAATGACGTAAAATATGCGAAGCACATCACCATGTCAAAACTGGACTAAATTATTTGTTGCTAGCTCGCCCCATACTATGTGCAAATTTAAAAAAGAATTAGGCGTCAAAACTGAAACAAGAAAAAAAAATTTTAGTATTATTAAATTGCGGCGGTTATTATTAATCTCGTCGCAATAAATTACATGCATTCGCTGTCATCGGAAATAGCACTTTAATTATTCATTCTGCAATAAATATCCATTATTCATAGTGATAATAACATTTCGACGTCGGACAGTGTTAATTTTAATGACCATATTTCACTATCACACAAATTCGTACGTTCTGAATTTTAGACGAGGGCAAATAACATGTGTGCAAAAAGTTTTCCCATCTAGTGTGTTGCTCTCATTTTTTCGCACGTTCGCGTATGTTCCTTACTTGATCAGTAAACGCCAAATTGACATTTAACCTTGACATAACGTCAACAGAAAATCATAACCAATAATTACGATTTTTTGCGTATTTGAAACCAAACAAAATAAAACATTGAACGTGAATTCACAACAGATGTTGAAAATGGCCTCCGTCTTCTTCGAGGCATTTTGTAACTCTTCTACGACATGCATTAATAACGTTTTGCAAAATGTGGGGAGAATTGTTTATTTATATCACACTTTTCGATGATTCTTTGGGTAAGTTCCTGTAAATCATTAACGGGCGTTTTAAAAATGGAATTTTTCCAGTAGGGCCCAACAAAGAAATCCAAAGGAGTTAGATCGCAAGATCGCGGAGACTATACGTTTGCCATATTTCTGCTAATTATCCAATCTCCAAAAAACTCTTGAAGGAAATTTAAAGTATCTCCAGTAGCATAGGCCGTTGCACCATCCTGCTGGAAATATTCAAACTGCAACTCGTCATCATGTAGTTGATTAATAAATGGATGTAAAATCTCTTCCCGATATCTAAGTGCTGTTAGTGTGCCATTAAAAAATATTGGACCTATCAATCTTCTCCGACTTAAACCCATCCAAACACCATTTTTTTGAGGATGGAGTGGGGCTTCAATGAAAATAAGGTTTTCTGTTCTCCAGATCCTCATATTTTGGGAATTAATGTATCCTGTTAAATAGAACCAGGCCTCATTGGAAGAGAAAGTTTTGTCCAACAAATCATCATTGTCAATATTGTTTAAAAACCAATGACAGTATCTTCGCCTTGGTTCAAAATCTACTGGAAGCAATTCATGCACGGAAGTCAAACAATAAGGGAACATTTGCAAGTCCTTTCTTAGAATAGTTCTGCAGGTCCCGACAGAAAGATCAACTTGCTGTGACAGGTGACGGATGGAAGTGTGAGGAGCATCAGTCGTAACTTGTCTCACATTCTCAACTAACTCATCAGTTTCTTACTTTAGGCCTACCTGATACCTGTTTTCTAGCCACACTGCCAGTTTCTCTGATAGTCCTATAGAGTATTGAAGTTGATTAACAAATTTGAGGTACAGAAATAGCGTTTCTGATAATTTTTCCTGAAATTCTGCAATAAAATCAGGAATAGAATAGGTCCATTCGCCGTGGATTTTTTGGGCGTTTCGAAAGTAGGATTCAACCATAAAAGATTTTTCTTCCAATGTGAAAACCATTGTAAAATCAAATCAATTAAGTTATGTTTGTTTACTTGTCTGTTTAGGGTACGGATCAGGTAAGGAACACAAGGGAAAACTTTTTGTACACATGTTATAAAATGTAATACGACGATTAACCACCGTTTCTGTCCTTCTTGTCGAAATGCTACTAATACACCACGTTAGAGATAAGTTTGGTAATAACGGGGTTGGTTTTTACATCGTAACTTCATAACGAGTACAAATCTGCGGAAAGTCGTGGCAATATATGACTTGGAGTTTCGAAGGGCATTCGCCTCGACCGCACCCGCGTCTGCTTTGGTATGGGGTCGGCAGAACTGAACCGCCCTCGGCTTTCACAGATCGATGTGAAAATTTTTCGTTCCGCCGGAAAATTTTACGCGATGGTAAACTTTTTTTGCTCACCCTTAATAAAATCAACATCCGCTCAGATTTTAATACGGTCGTTGATGTAAAATGGCAAAATTGTATCGTACACAGGGGTGATTTTTGAGTACACCGAAGTTCTACACAAAAATGTATAATTAATTAAAAATTTACCTGAAATGTGCGTTACTCCCATGCATAAGACGACAACCAAAGTTTACAGCTTTAAAAGCGAACAGTAAACGTTTATGGTGTTACGCAGAGATCCAGAGTCAAGCTTTAATGCTAAAGGACAAGTGTGATATGATTCAAAAGATAGAAACTCGTCAATCAAAATCATCATCGGACAGTACCCTTTGAAGGCATGAAATATTTCGTTATGAAGAAGTCTGTAAACTGCTTTCTTGGCCGAATTAAGATGTGAAGCGACTCCCACGAGGGTAGGTTTTGGTTTTCCCTGTTCCATTAACATAGCATCCAATTGTCTGTCTTCATCTAAAGCCGATGGACGTCCGGCTTTAGATTTATCTCGTACATGTCCAAGATCGCGAAATTTGTTTTCAAGTCGACTTACCGTTGATTGCGATGTTGGAGGACGGTTAGGGTGAGTTTCATTGAACAAAATACGAACTTCTTCATGCGCCCGAATTCCACCTCCAAACTTTCGATTCTTTCGGCTTCAGTAAGTCTCATTTTTGTTATCTAATCGTTAAACAAGTAACACACACTCTACTACGTAAGGTCAATTAATTCAATTTCTATTTCGCATTTAAATATCAAAATCTGCTCGACTATTGGAACTTTCACTTGAATACATTTTTGTTCAATATCTCAGTTAATTATCAACCGAGCTTAAAAAAGTTTTATTGATTGCATTCAGCATAAAAATGCTATTAAATGAGGCATCACAAGAAGTACTTCGATATTTGAATTTTTAAGGTTGCGGTGAGGAATTGAAAATTATATTTTTAAATGATGATTTTACGTGCCCGAGCACTTTTCCCTCAACCAGGAATTATAAAATGCCTATAAAATTAAACATAAGAAAGCAGAATAAATATCGCAGAAATCATAAAGTGGCGAGTGTCATTTTAAGGTAGCTATGTAATCAGGAAATCTGTTAAATGTTTGCTCACGCGAATGAAAAGTACATAGGGCGTAATTTAATTCCAACATTGAGAACGTCGAAAAAGTAAACTTGAAATGAATTGTGGACATTTTCATAAGGCAACAAACATTTTTTTGGCTCACTGGAGCGAGATGTTATTTCAACATGATATCCAATGTTATTATTTATCCAGAGGATAGCCCGGAGCTAACTTGGAATAAGTTATCCATACATGTATTCAAGGGAACAGTTGGTGGCATCGCATGCATATTTTAACGAGGTACACGAAGGAACGTTTCAGCATTTTGCAATCCTCGGAAAAAGAGACGTAATATAGTTTCCTTTTATTTATATTCGATACAGAAAATATTTGTTTTTCCCAACAATAACTGGCCAGATATTAAAAAATAAAAAGAAATTTTTTTTTGTATACATATACAAAAATTCATTTTCATACACAATCTTTTCTATAAACCCCGCAGGATACATCTTTCCCTCGTCATTTAGTATTCCAAGCAAAGCCCGAGTTTTTAAGTGTGGTAATTAAAAATAAATATTAACCTTTCGCGGTGCAAATTGAAATTTACGAAGCGATACAAGCTCGACATGAATTTGGGGAACGTCTTCGCGATACCCCTTGATCGGCTTAAATTTAGCATGAAAAATCAGAGTTCGCTGAGAGGAAGCTGCGGAGAAGAATTCTGGGGTTTGTTTCCCCAGAACGAAATCATTAGCGCACATTTCTGAAATACCAGAACAGAAACTGGCAAGGAAAGAAATTTGTCAAGAAGATTTAAGTGCTTTATGCCCGGTTGCACCAAATCTTTAAGCAGAGCTTAAATTTAAGTTGTGTTTAGAATATGACATTTGCGTATGGTCAGTTTAATGTCAAACACATTCTGATTGATATTTCAACTTTAACTTAAGTATCAATTAGAATGTGACTAATATTTTCTTAAGCCTACAAATAATGTCATGGTCTAAGTACCACTTAAATTTAAGTTCTGCTTAAAATATTGGTGCAAACGGGCATTAGAGAGCGATGGGAGTTACTTTAAAGCAGGACTCGATGCAATGGGTCCTCCTCCAAAGAAAGCGAACATTCAGTCGTCTTGTGGAAACTTGTATTTTCTGTTCATTGAAAGTATGGAAAACGAAGAAATTTAGGGAAGAACGATCCAAAATCTGAAGCAGGCCATTAGAGAAAAACGTCCGAATTCATGGAGAACCAAAACTTTGGTGTTGTACGACAAGACTCCACAAGGCTCGCACAATTCAAACCTTTATCGAAAGCTGCGGATTCGCCAAATAACATCTTCTTTCTTTCTCTTTATTTCTCTTAACATTGTGTCATAAAAAATATGCATCTCTGGTATTCTGGGAGTAAAATGAAAGAAAAAAACAGGTTGCTTAGTCTACATGTAAAATTTTCGTTACGTTTAATTTGCTCGTAATTAAATTCCAAGCGAATTAAAAATCACAAGCAAATTAATTAACACGTAACGAAAAAAAGTTTTGTACAGCAATTACGTCTGCGTTTATATCGTTTTTCTCAAACGAGCTTCGCTTATATAATTTAGGGCCCGTCGTGTTTTCGTCGAATTTAACAAAATTTACATTTTATTTGGAAGCGGAATAAATTTGTCAAACACAATTCTTTACAATAAAGTACGAAAACGACCGATAAGAAGCCATCCCCGATCAAATTGGATTGCCGAGTAAGCAAATAACTCACCACCAGGACGAGCAACCCCAGATGCGTCTCCTCCGGTAATATTTAGAAGGGCGGCTTCACCGTCGTATTGTTAGGGAAATTTCATGAAATATTAAAATGTTCTGCCTGGCTACGTCGCTGATGTATCGGCGTGAATATCACCGAGCGAAGTCGTAACTTTGTATCCTGGAGGACGACATTTTTAACGCATTGCTCTCGGGAAATCTGACTGTATTAAGAGGTAATTCCATAGAGTAATGGTTGAGGTAAGCGCAGATTTAGAGGAAGAACGAGGATAAGTGCAAAAGTTCCAGTTAATTAAAGGCGATTTGTTGGGGTCGGGTGCTTGGACCTGAGGAAATTAGCGCCATGAAAAAAACTTTGAACATACAATCCAGGAGCACTTTGTATAGGCTCAGTAAGTTTCACGTCTAGGGAGCCGTTAAAATCGTTTAGGACAGCATAATTTAGTTGGTCTTGTAAAGGGTAAATTAAATCTTTGTAACCCTAAAGCACAGCAAAAGAATATTACAGGAAAAAAATCTTACATAGTTTGCAAGATTTCAAGTTAAACTGACCGATTGCTCTAGAGTACTCTCAAAGCATTCTAATTTGAGAGTTTAAGAATAATGTATATAATCAATGACCTCAACTCTTTTTTAAATCTCTCCTTTGAGAAGGTATTTAGGTCAGCTCTTTCTTTTACCTCAATCAATTTAATGTTTATTTCCAATTAACCAACAAAACAATTTCATCTAACAACGAACTTATACGCTACAAATACTGAGAGGAAATGATTTCCGGAACGAAATGTAGCTGGAGATATAATCAAGGAATTGCTCTAGGATACGTTGCTCGAATTTAAAAAGTCAACCAAATAGGATTGCATCGCTGGTCGTGCTTCAAGCGTAACTACCTAGTAAGCTCGTTAAAGTGGAATTCTCAAAGTGATCACTACCGGTTCAATTTAATGAGACAATTCATTAAAAAAAATTTATTGTCAATGGTATTTTTAATCTGACCGCCACCCACAATGAAAGACCTTTGGAAACTTGTTATTTTTAAATCATTCGATTCACTAATCAGAAGAAATAATTTTATTTAATTAAGCAAATACATTTTTTTAATCAATTAGCAATTAATTTGTACTGAAGCTTCTTTTTATGTGATGGAGAGAAAATTGTTTCTGCAGAGAACATTTCAGGCAATTAACCAGAGCAATAAAATAGAAAATAATACAAGGAACTCCCAGCTTCGCGCCTATAAATGCCAGCCCGGCATCGTAAAATGACTTCTTCATTTCCACAAAAATTGCTAGCTATGGCGGGGTAAAGTCCACAACAATTTTCAGTAACTATCGAATTTTTAACGTCTACAATATGTTTATATACTATACGTTTCATTTTTAGTTGGAATAGGGAGGTTCAGAATCGATACAGGCTAATTGCATCGAATCGATTCACTTATCAATTCTGAACGCTACCAACATGCAACCGATTTTTCAATGCAACACAGTAAAATAGAGATAAGTGCATATTGCCTTGCCAATCAATGAATTTGTCTGCTGAAGGTTGGTTTGCTTAAAATGACCACAAATTTCGAACAGTGCAGAAATTCCAGAGTATGCCATTTGTGGAAGTTAATTATTACGGCTAAGTAACAAAAAATAACATACATTGTTCTAGGTATTTGATGTTCATTCCTTTCCTAGATATTAAGGCCTAAAACTTTTCTTTCGATCTTCATATATTCGATGTAGATTACAGCGTGTTCCAGTCATTACTGTCATTCATTGAACCATCAATACCACATAAAGAAAGAAGAAACATTTATTCTACTTTTCGCTAAAATAAAACAAAATCGTGTTATCATGGCAACAAACAATGACTTATTATTGTTATTAAAAAAATTGGATTCAGTATTTTGCTTGAATTTTTTTTTTTGTCCTATGTCTTCTACCTGTGGTTCTTATTTACCCTCTCCATTCTATGATTTTTATTTCGCTTATAATATTGGCAAAAAATAAATGGATTTTGGACTATTTTCTTGAATACTTTTTATCCATTTATTTTGGTGTTCCTCAGTTTCTTCCTATGGGGTTTATAACGTAACTCGTCTTCCTCAATTTTCTTTAGTCGGTCTTCATCGTGGTTTTTATTCTGTTTGAGAGTTTGCATATGAATCATTTTCTTATCCACTTATTGGGGCGGATCCTTGGTTAACGTTGTCTTCTTTGAATAAATCTTCTCATGTGGCCATTTCCTTTTAGGTCTTATTTGTTTCTTGCACTCTGTGATTTTTACTTCGTTTATGAGTTTGACAGGTCTTCTTCTCATGAATCTTCTCAAGAGTCCACTTTCCTTTGGGTCTTACCTACCCTCTGCATTCTATGATTTTTATTTTGCATATGAGTTGGCAACATAGTTGATAAAAATCATGATTTTTATTGATTTTTTAAAATTTTTATTATCTTTTTACATAGAAAATGCAATAATTGACATTAACAATAACGAATAATTGAAAATAACAATAACGACTAATGTAAGATACGTTCAAACTTGCAAAGGAAATAATTCACAGGGGAACATTGATTCTGCGGCATGGGATTTATTAGTCAAACTTAGGTAATTCTGGTCTACTAAACACGAAAATAATAACATCTTTGTTAAATTGACTCCACTTGTTGAAATAAAGGCAATCCATTCATACTTGAAATAAAATTAAAGAAAAGAATCCAATATATTTAAAAGCTTTTATTCAAATGAAAATAACGCTATAAATTATATGATAAACATTAAAATTAATAATAAAATATTGAAAAACAATTATGAATTAAGGAAAACGTTTGGTACGTGATTGTCTATTGTATTTTTGGTCAGGATAGTCCCTTTGTAAGGTTCAGCAGTAGTCTACCATCATGTGGTGATCCCAATGGCCTTGATATCTTTCCCCCATTATCTTGTTATCCTGGTGGAACCGTTTCCCTTGTTCTTCACTCTAATCACCCAGATTGTCAGGAAATTTATCTAAATGGCTATGCAAATAATGTAATTTGATACTCATATGAGTTCCCAGTTTTTCAAAATTTTGAAGCAGTTTGTCAACGATTTCGGAATAATTTTCAGCTTTATGATTCCCCAAAAAATTCTTGACAACTGACAAAGCTTGTCCATGCTTCCAGTTCAACCCGAGTCACGTGATTTGTGAAATCATCGTTGTTCATAAGAGTACGGATTTGTGATCATTTGTGGTTAATTTTTCTGTACTGAGGGCAGGAAATGATTGACAAATATATTTTAAGCAATCACCATTCTTATCTATAGCTTTCATAAACTGTTTCATAAGCCCAAGTTTAATATGTAGTGGCGGAAAAATGATTTTACTCGACTTATCAATGGTTCATGGACGATGTTAGCTTTTCCTACGGTCATATTTATTCTCGTCGGCCAGTCTTTCCTACCCCAGTGTTCATTTTTTGCATGACTGTCCCACAGACAAAGAAAACAGGGATATTTAGTGTATCCACTTTGCGTGCCTAATAAAAAAATTCCCATTTTTAAATCTACACACACTGACCACTGATGTTGGACAAACGAAATTTTCTCTAAAACAAGCTTGATATTTTGATATTCTTCCTGAAGTTTAGTTGAATGACCTATCGGCCCTGATTTCTGTATTGACTGCACCCTTCAAAATCACTTTCATTGTTGCTTTCACTCTGAGCATCTAACATTTCATCATCATCACAGTGAACCTCTGATAAGGCAGTGAATATCGCTATTGGCAAATCTTCACTATGTAGTGTTGGTGGCTTAGCGGATTGTATGTTTGGATAAACCCAAGAACACTTTTTGTATCGGTTCATACCTTTTACATCCATACCACAAAAATAGCAATCATTAAGGTGGTTTCTTGGCTCAGTCCATGTCATCGGTATTCCAAATGGAAATTCTTTTCGTCCTCCCCGAGTCCAATATTGAAGTGACTCCACACAAGTTTTACAGACTTTGTGTGGGACCCAACATTTCTCTTGTTGGCCAAGTTATGCAACGTAGTGGAGAATTTAACGAGTAATTTAACATATATGGTACAAATTGCAAAATCCAATTTTAATACCAAGTGTATAAGAAATTCCGATAATGTTTCTAAATCAGCTTGGATTTTAATAAATCAAGAAACCGGTCGAAAAGTACAGAATTCTGGTATAGATGAACAATTAACGGCAACACAACTGAATGACTATTACGTGAATATAGGAAACAGGGAAGCTACAGGTAATACCATGGGCAAGTACCCTGAAATAGCAAGTGATTTTCTACACATGAACAACAAAAACGAAAATTCATTATATTTATGGAAGGTCGATGACGATGAAATGACAAACATTCTCAAAGAATTGCGGAAAAATTGTGTTAAGGATGTATTCGACCTGGATTCGATGTTCATTGGTAAAATCGCACCTGAATTAGTAGCCATCTTCTCCAATCTCATAAACAACTCCTTCATCTCAAGAACGTTTCCGGACGAGTTAAAAAATGTCAAAATCACGCCAATTTTCAAAAAAAGAGAGAAGACGCAGCCAAGCAATTATAGACCAATATCTATATTACCTGTATTCTCGAAAATATACGAGAAAGCAATACAAAACCGTATTGTTCCTTTCCTTGAAAAAAATGCAGTCTTAAAAGATTCCCAATTTGGTTTTAGAAAAAAGAAGTCAACACCTTTACCACCTTAATAGATGACGTACTAACAGGACTAGAGGAGGGAAGAAAACTTACAGCTATAATGTGTGATTTATCTAAGGCCTTCGACCATAACATTCTCCTGGAAAAATTGTGGTATTACGGAATACGCGGAGTAGCTCATGACCTTTTCCGATCTTATCTAGAAAATAGATACCAAAAAATAGTATTTCCGAAAAATAAAATACGGCTTACCACAAGGCAGTATACTAGGGCCACTTCTTTTTGTAATCTATGTTAATGATCTTCCATCGAATATACCAAGAAGTGTCAGAACCATACAATTTGCCGACGGTACCATCTTTCTATTTGAATTGAGTAATAACCTGACAGAAGTAGGCAGGAAAATGGTTTGAAGTGAATAATTTCCCATTGAACACAGAGAAGAATCAAGTTATCAGATTTAAGTCAAGAAGAAGCTTTGAGAACGACATTTCCGCAACACTTCTTGGTATAGACCTGGATACTTCATTGTCGTGGTTCCATCACATTGATAAACTAGCTGGGAAACTCTCCAAAACCATCTACCTCATCAGAAGAATTCGTGATCTCACGGACGTTAGCACCTCTCTACTAGTGTAGCACTCATTGCTTCACAGTATGCTTGAATACGGCATAATAACTTGGGGCAAATCATCATTCGCAAAGAGGATATTCGTGCTTCAGAAGAAAGCAGTTAGAACAATTGAAAAAACACTCACGAGCGCATTGTAAACCGCTTTTCCTAAAACTACCCTGTGTCTATATTCTGCACAATTTAATCTACATAAGATCACTTCACAGTGTTACCAAAAAGACTAATCTACATTCCTACGACATTCGCAATAAAGAAGACATAGATCCGCCGCCTGTAAAACTGAAAATGGGTCAAAATGGAACCCGCTATTGGGGATATCGACTGTACAACAAATTGCCCAACCACATCAGTACCCTACCGGCTACTAAATTTAAAACAAGGATTAAAAAAAGCTTCAACATTATTGCTTTTACAATCTAGATGAGTTTTTTATATGTGATTTTGATAATTTCTTCTCTATACGTACTTGTTAGCACTAATCGAAAATGTATTTGACAATGCTTTGATATGCATTGTATCGATTAGCAATAAACATTTCTTTATCTTTATCTTCTGGACCCTACGAAAACGGAGCATACATTAACAGAAAGTGAAAAAAATTGTGCTTTAAATGCTGCAAATGATTTATACTCCAACACTGATTTGCTACCATTGATTATTAAATTTCTGGCTAAATCCGAGCCAATTGTCGAAATAATGTTTCACAAAGAAATTCTTAAAAGCACAAACCCATTGGAATGGTGGAAATCTCAAGGGAATATTGAGGTTATTGATAAGTTATTCCCGATTATCAAACAATTATTATCTGCTGCAGCTTCTTCAGCCTCCTTTGAAAGGATATTTTCAAAATTTGGTTTAGTTCATTCTAAAATTAGAAATCGCTTAGGGACTGAAAAAGCTGCTAAATTAGTTTTTCTTTATAAACATTATAATTAAAAGATTAACTTAAAGTGTCTCTTTTTAAGTACCTGAACCATGTTTTATTTTCTTTTTAAATTTAAGTTTAGTTTATCTACATATTCTTTTTAAGCAGGTAGTTTTAGATACGTAGATAATCTAACATTAAATAAATCGTTCTTTTTATTTGAATTTTCTGAAGTTTGATTTATTTAGATTATCAGTTTTTTTACACGTTTGATTTAAATCATGATTTAAATCGCACCCTGGAATAAACTGCTTTAATTATTGAACATAGTTACGCCAATAAGGCAAAGTTAATAAATCCTTTTCAGCGAGTTTAATTGAAATAACTTCATTTTATTTTCTGTTATAAACATCTCCAGTGAGCTAGCTTCTTTATGAACTGCACAGAAATTAACTATTTACTAACGCTTTGGTAATTAATGTTTGCCCATTGTAAAAATGAAACGAGTATTACTTTGTCCTTCGATACGTTCGTTTCGTTTTACAAAGGGACACTGTGTACTTTTTTTAAAATTCATTTCAGTCCTGCGTTCATTAATTTAGTTTTCAGAGAGAGTTTCATGAATTCTATTCAACCATCACCCTTTATTTCAAGGTATTTGAATTGATTATTACTCTTTCCTTAATTAGAACCGTGTTTTTTTAATAGTAAAATAAATACATGTAACATTACAGTGTAGAGCCGTGGTTACAAGATGATTAATTTCACGTTATTAGCAAATTAGCATTCATGTAAACATGTACGCCGAAACATTACTAATTTTCCCCCTGTTGACAAAAAGTTGCGCTTTGATATTTAATATTGACGACGTGTTTATGTTGGTATCATGAAGCCAAATTTTAAAATTCAGTACGGGCAGTGATGTACTCACAAAGTCAAAGCAGAACTTTTGATGTTACTCTTGATGTCATTCATACCACACATAATTAGCTCTTAATTAAACATGATCAAAAAATGTTACGTAATCCAACGCTTACCCCATCGCTTCCGTTATTATTTAAAATTGTTTTTAGAATAACAGGTTCAGAAATTGTAACGTATTTCTTTAGTACGATTAATAAATACAGATTCTTATAAAACATAGCTTGACATTAAAATACATAATAAAAAATTTCGTCCACGACTACTCAATAATCTGTCAATCATTCATGTGTTTGGTCAAGGATAGTGATATCCATAATTCACTGCCAGCAGTGAATATTCTTTATTCACGGTTTTAAAATTAGTTTTGCCCTCTTGCAAATGTTTATGTCCTACCACTTCGTGTAACATATAGTCTTACCACATGGTTTTAATAGCGTTATTTAAATTGTAATTAAAAATTCTTAGTATTTGCAGTCGAAGACAAAGTATAGTATACGACTCGCTATAATGGCTATTATTACCTTGAATAATTGCTACGCCCGCTCATTTTGAAATTATCCTCGGCATTAGTAGCATTCATTATAGCATCGTGTATACCATACTATATTATTAAGTTCATTAGTTCTTATATAAACGAAATGAACAAATTCTATTTTGTTTTTAATTGAAAATGTACCTGTCACTATAAAAATTTTTGATGATGATGGTCTCAGTTTTCAAAAGTATTTGATTGACATCCTGTTGAGAAACGGTCCCTGAATGACCTGTTTCGGAAGGTCCCTTTCAAGTCCTTAATAATTTTATGCTGCTCACATTGATTTGTATTGATTTTTGTTGTGCTTGTAATTAAATTCGAAAACCTGAACAGTAAACCAGTTAAGTTCGAGGAAACTCAATAAACGTCATTCCCTACTTTCTACAAGTAACCTCATGTCTCGAACCACCTCAGTTCCGCTCTAAAACGGGTGATTTCGCATTTTGGCCCGCCAAATTACGTTAGGATGTTACGTACTCATTCCCTTCCTTCGTCGCGGACGTCTTATCGAATTTATTCCGTGTCGTGTTTTGCTGCTTTGGCGGAAACGGTTCTCTTCCCCTTTCGAGGCGGCGTTTCTTGCTGAATCCAGTCAATATTTTTGTAGTAATTGGTTTATAATAATCGGTTTGCGTTTTGTTTTTCGTTTCTTTTTGGTGTTTTTTCTCTCCCAGGGGGGAGGCGAACGACGTTTTTAGATCGAAATCTACGCATGTTTGCTTCCTGCGTGGTGTTTGCAGAAACGCAAGAACGTAATTATCATTATTTGGTCTCGAAAAACCCCAAAAAACTTTTTTTTATCAACTCTTGATTACATGAACGAAGAAGTTTTTTTTTAAACTACACTTCTCTCTCACTTTGGAATGTCTTTAAAGGAAGCAAATATTACCAGACTTCGATCAAAATATGACGAGATAATAAAAAAATACAAAAGTATTCCGTTTTTTAATTTAAAAAGTTACATCGTGCCCTTTGCATGTTGCGTGCGTGCGAGCTTTAAAATAACCGGAAATTTATCGCACCTTTAACAAAATTGTGTTCTGTATTGAAATGTGTAAAAATGCAAACCCATATTTCTCTTTATAACCCACAATAATATCGGGATTACGATTTGTAGATACCTGCTTGCTACATTTACGATGCAAATTGTTATTTATGCGATTTCCGCTTTTCACCCTCATGGATACACATAAATTTGCTACCCGGCTTTGCAACTGGACTACACGTACAATGTGTGAAAGAATAACGAATGCCTTGCTATAATATTCGCTCTGCGTTAATAACCGTTGAACGAGCAGCGAGGATGAACGCGTTTATTTTTTCAGCGACTCGTGCTGATGAATATTCTAAAGTTCCTGCGCTGAAAGCCGAAAGCTATACAAATTTAATCAGAATCGCAATAGGTAAATCAGTGAGGCCTGCTGATTGAAATTGCCAATCGATAATTTGGTTGGTGGCAGACGAGAAATTCCTGTATTAAGAGTTTCCTTTAAAAGATAAGTCAGTGCCCGCAACGAAATCTTTAAAAAAGTAATCAATTATCACTTAAGTTTAAAGCTTCTTTACAATTTAATTGGCAATTACAATATGTTACGGAGCAGTAGTAATTAATTTTATCATATTTTTAACACCCTGGACATCCATCGACTTTAATTTAAAATTATTTATAAAATCTCGGAGCTTTATTCATATCAAACACATACGTGTGCAATAAATTTGGCGTTTTGAAAGGTTTAAATAAATCTCCTTTGCCCTCGTCCTTCTTTCTATATTATTTAGAAATGCCAATATTTCATATTGAAAGCTTATGTTAGCTGCAATTCTCTGAGCAAATTTTTCTTACATTTTATATTTTTCTTCCTTTCAACCTTATTTTCTTCTCTTTCACTCAGAATCGTAAAAAAATAATAAGAAGTGCTCTTGCTTTACACCGCCCAATAATTACAATAGATACACAATTTTCACTTTCTTATTAATACGTTTATCATAATTGTTTACGGCTTTTACATACAGGTTGATTCTTAAATTAAAATTAAAATTTTATGTATTTTAATTTTTCCTGGTTAAGAAAGAGCAGCATAAAATAATTATAATTATTACGGCGTGGCGTCGTACATAAACTTGACTTTTAAACGGATCAACAGAAATGCGAATTCCAAAACGTTTACTCGACAAGTACATACATGTGTAAGAAATCGTTACTTTGCAAATCATTAAGAGCATCGCTTAAGTTAAAGTCGCCTATGCGATCGTGGAAAATTCGCTTAACTAAAACTGTTGTGTACAAAATATTTAATATATTATTAAAGGCTTTGCCGGCATTAATTATGCCAAAAGATTTGTTTATTTTGAATCAGCGTAATCGATCCAGGCAATTAGGCAACTTTATCTTACATGCAAGCTCTTGTTTGTAATCGGAATTTCCCGTAAGAACCATATAAAATAATAGTGATTGATTCGCCTGTTTCTCTGGATCTAGTACCATGGTTTGGTGAGAAAATATTAATTTATTTGCCGATTAATTATGTTCTAAAAACTAACAACTGTTTTATGTAAAATGCTATTTCTTCTTCTTACAACATTATTTTGAACTTGCATTGTTTCTGCATGATATCGTCTTGACTTTTTATTCTATACAAAGATTCACAACACTACACAGGCTTCATGATAAATGAACGAATTTATCACTGTAAAGTTGTTTGGTTTGGTTTGAATTCGTCGAGTGCAGCTTTGGTCCGAGCTATGCAGATCATACTCGACAGGTATGAAGAATTTTGTCTTCACTACGTGGATGACATCTTGATTTACTCTAAAAATGAAAGAGAACATTTAGAACATGTAAGACTTATTATTGAAACGTTATGCAGAGAAGGATTTAAAATGAATTTGGAGAAATGCAGATTTTTGCAAGATGAAGTACCATATTTAGGATACATGTTAACGAAAAATGGGATTGAGATAAATCAAAGCAGGCTTGAGATAATCAAAAATTACCCCAGACCCAAAAACTTGAAGAAGTTAAGAAGATTCTTAGGAATTCTGAATTATTTTCAAAAATTTGTGCCGAATTTAGCAGGAAAAGCCGAGAAACTGTTAGAATTATTGAGAAAAGGTACGAAAAGGCCATGGAGCAAGGAAGAGGAAGAAACAGAGTTACAAGAAGTGTTAGAAAAAGCAAGACGAAGATACATAGAGTGGACAGAAAAATACGTGAAAAAAGAAAACGAGAAAATAAAGAAGAGACGAGAATTTAAATTGAGAGATCTAGTACTAGTAAAAACGTACAGAGTGGGAAGAAGAAAAGAAGGCAAATGTGCCAAGCTTCAGTTACCTTTTGCCGGTCCATACAAGATTACAAGGATCTTCGGAGAAACGACGTACGAGTTGATGAATTCAGACGAAGGGACAATACCATATCAATACCATTGTTCCATACCAGCAGAGGTTATGTGTTACAGAAGCTAGATCAGAAAACGAGTAAAAGACGTAGAAGCAATTACCACCGAGAACTACAAAATGAAATTTTATCTACGATACAAATTTAATTTTCTATTCTGAGGACATGCAGTGTTAATTACCTTGTTGAAAAAATTAATTAAACAAATACAGTATGTGAGAGGAGTTAAAAAACATATACAACAATGCCACGTCCAGCAGACGTTCAACAACAGCTTCCGAAACAACTTGACGAGGTAGACGCAAGAGTGACGAGACGTTTCGACATAACAACATGCACCTAAAACAAAACAGACTATATCACAAATACAAAACGAAAAGGGACACTTACAAATGTGAATACAGCAATTATAGAAGCATAATTGCAACTCCACAAATCAAATAAGCATCGCAGATGAGAGTTCCAAGGTGGTCGATCAATTTGGAAGACAGCCGAAGGATACGTCGTAGATGGGAACAAGTGCCAGACTTCTTAATCAACTACCAAAGTTTATGTGATGAACACTTGCATGGCAAGCCTAAAAAGAGACAAAGTGAAAATTAGAAAGTGAGAACATTATTATAGGTTAAGTTGTGTTGTTGAAAAATATTTTTAGATAAATTATGTTTTATAGGTTAGATAATTAGGAAATAAGGTGTTTAGATACTTACCTATTGTTTAGAATTAAGTTGTTCCATTTTCAGTTCAATTTTAGTTTAACTTCAATGAAATGTACTCATATTTAAGGTAAAACGCTAATTGTCAAACGTGACGTTTTGGTTACCAACTCAAATCTAGTATGTAACTAGATCAGAACGCGAATGTTCCGGTAACCAAGACAACGGGAAAAATCAACAACGAAAGACGCTATAAATAGCGAGCGCATTGATTGAGGAATTGATTCCTGCTCCGACCACTGAGAGTAACATTCGGATCACGAATACCTATATCCTTTTTTTTAAAACGACATGGACGACGCTTCAAGAAGTGGATAATTCCGAGCGTCCCAATGAGAAACCCTGAGAGAAAGATAAAGAGAGAGTAGACACGTACCCACAAACAACATACATCTACACTACAATTAATGACACCCCGAAGTGGGGCATGAACAACAAAATCATTGCAATATGTTTGTTTAGTTTGCAATGTCCTGAAAGTACTCCTACGAGGAGACGTAGTCTTCTTCTAGGTATTTGCATACAGAATCGTGTCAGTTTGAGCGAGGGGGCCGTTAGAGCCGTTTTCGTTTGGTGACACTTGTCTAGATTTACTCAACTGTCGATATATCGGTCCTGGGATCTTTGTTTCAGTAAGGCATTAAACAGACTTGATGACGATGCTATGGCCGGTTCGAGGCCCCAAAAGGGCCGCCCCGAGCCCTGTCTAGCCAGTTCGTGTGCCTGCTCGTTGCCAAATGTTCCAGCGTGTCCTTTAACCCAAATGAGTTGCAGGGCATTCTTTTGGCCACTTGTTCTAGTGTGCCGTGACATTGGAGTGTTATTCCTGAGGATATTTTGTTGCTGCTTAGAGCCAAGAGTGCCGCGCTGCTATCGCTAGCTATCCTAGCAATTTTACTCTGAACACCCCGAATCGCTCTTGCACCTTCTATAATGGCAACTGGTTCTGCTTGGAAAACAGTTGCCAATTGGCCAAGTGCTATGCTCATGTGAACGTTCAGGTCATCGGAGAAAATTCCTGCGCCTGATCCTTCCAAAGTCTTAGATCCATCAGTGAAGATGGATGGGTGGCACTGCCAAAAAGCGATGCACGCCTTTGCTACTTTTACATTAACATGTTTGCCCCAAGTCAGTTTCCGGTCAAAAATGACTCCCAGATATTTGACTTCATCTAAAAAGGTTAGTTCAGTTTGGAAAAGTTTGGAGACTCTACGGATCTTTCCTCTTTTTTGTGAACAGAATCATTTGACTTTGTATGATATCATATTGAGTTAATCTGTAATTATTTTCAAATTTTACAAGCGTCTAACTTAAGCTTTTCAATAATTTGACTAAATTATTATATGTATGAGGCAGAGTCGAATGAAAATCTTAAAATCGCCCTAAAAAAATGCACCGAACGGAACCTCGTCTTACAAATTGGCAGAAAAGTTCTTTAGAATGACATATTGTAGGAACGATTGACACAGTGACAGTTTAAAAGTGGCAACTCCTCTAGAGCACTGCACCAGGGATGAACAGCGTTCTGTTATTCGTTTCTTGCACAGTGAAGGAGCGAAACCCATTGATTTCATGATAGAATGAAGCTACATTATGAAAATTCATGCTTGTCGTTCCAGCAAGTGTATGAATGGAGCAACAAATTCAAAAACGGGGTGATTTCCTTAGCTGAATCTCACCGATCTGGTCAAGCAAATCGTGTTGTGATGCCCGAAACTATTTCGGCAGTTAAACCCTTAGTGAAAGAACATCCTCCTTATTCCTCTGACCTCACCCAAGCGATTATCATGTCTTTGGTTCTCTTAAAGAAGCAATAGGTGGGAAGAAATTCAGAGTAAAGATGAAGTGATTCAGGCGGTACATAAGCAACTGTGCACACGACCAAAATTCAACATGTGTGTTCGGTGTGTTATTTTTTTAAAGCGACGGAATTACCTGCCGTAAATTATTGTTCGCTTCGATGTATTTAACTTTTCTATACCTTTAAAAACGTAATTGATTTGAATTAATCTCAGTAGTAGTTAATACACTTGTACGATACATTCATCATCAGCTGTGTTCATGGTCAAATTTTACGACAGAACAACTCCGATTCTCTGCGTAACACCATAAACGTTTATTGCACGCTCTTAAAGGCGTAACCTTTTGGTTCTCAACTTATACATGGGCGTAACATGCATTTGAGGTAATTTTTTATTAATTATAAATCGTTAGTATTTTTTTTTTGTCTATCGTTGCAAGAATTACCCTGTATTTTTATTCTGAATTTAGTTGGACTTAATTGTTTCAATTAGAACAAAATATGATCGGCACAAATAACCTGTATTGTTGAATAAAAAATTGTACCTATAAGATTTCGTTTTTCAACTAAATTCTAATTCTAGAACTTGAATTATTGACGAAGTCCAACAAAATTGAAATAACTTTTCTCATTCTTTGTTCTAACTTGACCAAACTTTGTTTTGTTGGTTTAGACGAACGCATTTTTTTTTTGATTCGTCGAAAATAAGAATTCTTGTTCTTTGTTAAAATAACGGATTAAGGAAACTGTGAGGCATAAAGGGCAACGGAATGGCGGCGTAATAGGGGGCCGGCGGCTACGTTCCGTGTAATCTCGGCGAACTATTTACAGGAGCAGACGGATCTGATGTCTTCCAGCATTCAAAGCGTTTCTTATTTGTTTTTAAGTTATTTTGTTTTTGAAATATAAGATCGACTTGGAAACTTACTTCCCTGTGGGTTATGCAAAATTCCCTTGTTCGTCTCCTGAGACTGTATGAAATTTATTTCTTGCTTTTATAAGTTTACTTACGATATCAGGTTTGGTTAGCATTGGTTACTATCAATAACATGTATGAATCTATTTTCTATTTTGTTGAATTTTTCATTAATCTCTTTGAAGACAAACTGTTAATTTCATCGTTCATCATTTCGTTATGTAGAGATCTTGCAACTTGAGAAGAACTTGTCACATGACTTGTGTTACATGAGGCGTACAGGTTCTTCTTACTTTGCGAGATCTCTACGCATTTTTACGCCTGCGAATTTAATATTAATTATTGCTGTACTTTTGCTTATCACGTCGGCGATTACTCGGCTGAACTTCCAATTTTCTTCTTCCCACGTTATTAAAGTAGACGGAAAATTAAAAGGGTTACAGAAATTTTCTTCCAACTTAAAGCGTAAACTCGTAATTGAATTTTGAATCTAATTTCGTGCAGAGTGCTCTCTTAATTATGTTGTTTTAACTGCCTGCTTTAATTTCTGATGTTTCGAGGTTCAAAGTTCAGTTGAAATTTATGCACGTTGTTTAACTTCCTTTGCATGCAAATTTTAAAATCGTTTTTGTGTTTTACGAAAATTGTGTAATTTATTGCGAACGTTTTCACCCTACGTAATAATGTTTTTAATACTATAAGGGCAGAATTCCACTGAGGCAGTAAGTAACAAGCAAGTTAAATATTTAATTCCTTTGGTGACAAATTTTTTAAAAGAAGGATTACTGCGAAAATTTAAAAACTATTCATATAGGTCTTATCTTAAGTTACTGTTCTATTGATAAAATTAATTGAAATATATTTTCCCTTAAATTATAATCATTATTTCGTTAAACCCTGCCATGAATAGCACATAATATGACCTGTCAAACTACATACTTCATCTGACACCTCTCTACTTCAACTGTGAGGAGAGGCTTTGAAATCCGAATTAACCCGGAAGGCCCTCATTGATCGGGTCCTCTGTCTAGTCAGGCGAAGCCGACACTGGCATAATAACAGATTTTCTATTTAGCACTATCGATTCTAGGATTCGGCGATTTAGTGCCTGCAATTTTCCGACGATGTCGTCAATCTTCGTCACGTCAGCTTACGTGGGGCGTTTTCAGCCGCAGTCCATGTACAAGATTATTATTAGGGAATTTGAGGAGGCGGGAGAGACATTGTTTTAATCGGAACCAGATGTACGCAATTAATCGAATTAAAAGTAAAAGTGACATTGATGGAATATTGTGAGTGTTGGAGATCACATTTACTGAATTATACATGGGGTGATACTTGAATAGATCGACAAAGGAAAAAATTTGAAAGAATCTCCATCACAGAATATGGGAAAAAATTTATGTATTTTAGTTTTCCAGAAGAAATTAATGAGAAGTTAAAAAATAGCAACAGATAAAGAAATAAATTGGGTGAGAACTTGATCTTTAAAAGGAATTGACGTGATCAGCTGAACGTCAAAATATTTACAAATGCATGCGAATCACCTTAAATAAATGATTCCCGTACAAGTAGTATAAAGTAAGGGTAACAACACCTGGTTTGATAGGTAAACAAATAAATCACAACAACACGAAAACAATTCAAACCTCCACGTTAAAAATTCCTAGTATTTTTCTTTAATTTTAATTCAATTGTAAATTTATTTCCACAAGAAAAGTGTCCGTCCTAAACGTTTCGGCATCTTTTTATGCGTTATGCCGTTTATTCGGTTTATCACATTAAATTTTAGTGTAATTTTTTTTAAGTATCTTAAAGTGGCACGGCAGTTTGGTTTTCTACTTGTGCTCACGTTTGTTGTAAGCGGAGCAGTATTTTTTAAATCTAAGCCTTTGCGTGTGGTTTATCTACGGTTGTAGAATACGAATACATTCACATTCCTATGTCAGAAGTTCAGTTTTATTTGCTCCGTGTGGTTACGGTTACTTGGAATGTTTAAATTGGTAATAAACTGGTCTTTATAAACGCAGAGTTACTAGCATAATTTTTCAGACAACTTACATGCAGAGTAGAGTTTTTTTTTAAGAAAACACGCTCATGAAATGTAATATACTTATTTATCTTTCTTCGCTTTTAAATTAGGAACAAATTCAGAATAAAATGTCTACTCCTAATTTATTGGGAGTTTCCTTTTGGCTGCTGATTTTTTTTCTTAACAAAAGATACATATTCTTAAGCAATCAAACAAGAATAAGTGTAATTAATAATAATACTTAATAACATTTATATTTTTGTTGCAGGTCGGCGTTGGATACTGTAACGAAAACCAAAGTCGCCATCAAAAAAATTTCACCCTTCGAGCATCAAACCTATTGCCAACGGACGTTACGGGAAATAAAAATTCTCACAAGGTTTAAGCATGAAAATGTAAGTACACGTGTGTTTCAAGATGAACGACAAAAGGAGACTTATTTCACTTAAAATGTTGAAGGAAATTACTGAGTTTCATTTTATAATCCGCTCTTCTTTTAATATGTTTTGCGTGCTGCTACATATTTTATGAAAACTTAAAAATTTCATCTAGATTCCCAACAAGTTAAAAAAGTTGTTTGTATGCACATAGTTTGAAACGATATATTGCATGCACAAAATTAAATTTGAAAAGTTATTTTTGTTTGCCTAATTTAAATTTCTAATTTGCGTTATACATACACGGGTATAAGGAAAGAATGTGTTCTTTAAAATCGTTAATTTTATTTGAAAGTTTCTCAATTTATATTGTTCCTTTTAGGACTTATCTCTTTCTTTCTTTGTCGTATACTACTACTATTCCTTTCATAGAGCTCAATCTCTTTCCTAATCTCCTTTTGGCCATCCAACCACATCTTACTAGCTCTAGCTTTTCTATCCTCATTTTTCTACTTAATTTCATTCTTATAATATGTTCCAATTTTTTGTTATTTGTTGTTCGCATTAGCTGAAAAAGGCTTGTGCTTTACGAATCCATAAAGAGGTGTTTTCAAAAAAGTACAGAAATTTTAACCATAGTACTCTAACAGCATAAACAACACGAAAAAATACAAAAAAATCGCATAACAAAAAGAAAATTCCTTTATCCGGCCTTTATTCGGCGCTCATGAAATAACAAAAAAATTACGGAACTTGCTTCGCTGATCGTAGGCAGTAAACATCGAGGGAATGACTAATACACAAGCACACTCACCAAATATCATCTGTGTGGAGGATCACATTCAAACAAACGTTCACTATCGGTATTTAAAAATGTTTATAACAATTGTTCGAAGTGGCGTCCATCATTAGCGACACACAAGCGTGCTCGGCGAAGAAACTATTCTTGTATTCGTATTAGCATGTCAGGATTAGCGTGAATACTGTCGGCGGCGTTATGAATACTCACTGTCAACTCATTTAATGTGTTTATAGCGGCGGCATACACTATTTGCTTCAGGTGACCCACAAAAAGAAATCACACGGATTTAGATCAGGAGATCAGGCAGGCCACCACATGGGTTCGTTTCGACCAATCCATTTTCCTGGAAAATATGCATTAAGCTAGGTTCTAACAGGAACAACATTGTGTGGTGGAGCGCCATCATGCATAAACCACATGTTTCGTAACACATTCAACGGTAATGCGTCCAAAAAATCTTCAATGGTGTTCCGAAAAAAATGTAAATAGGCAGCACCTGTTAAACGAGGTGGTAATATAAAACGCCCTACAAGTTGATTACCCAAAATTCCTGCCCACTGAAACGCTGCTGTGAATGAGCTTCACGTACAGCATGAAGATTTTCATCTGACCATACATGTGCGTGTTAAAAATGCCGTCATGGGTAAAAGTGGCCTCATCTGTGGTCATCAGATTTTGAAAAAAATTTGGATGTTCTGCATGTTGTTCCAGTAACCACTCGCAAAAGGTACGCCGACTTCGGAATCTCCCAGCTGTAATTTTTGTAGGCGTTGAAGATGGTAGGGATGCATACCCTATTCATGCAACGTCCTCCAGGCAACCTTAGCTGAAACACCCATTCTGAGTGCCAAGCGACGTACACTTGTTCCCGGATTTTCCACAGCAACGTCCAAAATTTCTGGTTCCAGTTCCAGAATAGCTGCATCACGGTTACGTCCTCGGTTTACACCTTGCGGTCGAAACGTTCCGTAATCGCGTAAATGCTGCACAAAGCTGTAAATGTTCTTGCAGTGGGAAGTTCTCGGTTCGGAAATTTGTTTGCATTAAGCCACCGTACTTCTTCAGCATTTCCTCGAGCTTCACCGTAGATGAGTAGCATATCTGTTCTCTCGCCGTTCGTGAATTGCAGTATTTCAGCTTTAACTCGTTCAACCACTTTTCACAAACTAAACTGTTGATCCCCAAGGATACGAAGCAATAAATCGATCCAACAATCGATTCGTCCAAAATCTTAAAATTAAGTCCTCCTAACCTGATTAAATTAGATATCAGCGGATTTATAAAATATAGATTAAATCCGTTTTCCTTGCGTGAGATTCCTTTTTGGGCGAGCACTTTGATTAACGATCGCCCGTTTTATCTATGAGTTTGTGAACTTCAGATTCAGGCGCAGCATCTGATAATAATTTCGGTTGCGTAAAGGTCGCTTAGCCGTGTAATCAATCTATTTCACTAAACCATAATGAAGACGGACTCTTTGTCATTGTCGGCTCAAATGCCGACTATCAAAAATCGATCGGCGAAATGGTGCTTACGGCGGCGGTAAAGTCTGTATTAAGCGAAACAGTATGAAACAAACAGCTTCGAGCCTTTTCTGTAAAAGAAAACATTTGCAACAAAGGACGTAATATGTTTTAGATTAAATTTAATAAAAATGTGCCTGTGAATGAAGCTCTAATTAAGTTAAAACGATTACACTTGATAGCCTCTTTTGAAAAAAGAAAAACACAAAGGTTTTTGTATTTCAAGTATTGTATATGTAGATTAGACGAACAAAAAAATACTGACAAAAGATTAAAAAATTCGTTACAGCAATTTATAATTACTTGTCTGAATTCCACATTACTCCCTTGCGTAAGATGAGAACGATCTTATACCTTTAAAAGCGTACATTCTATACGTACGTCACAGTCGTTCAGTCATAAAACTTGACCGTGTACTAAAACATACAGTTGCATAGCTGATGATGAATGCGTCGTGCAAGTTTATTAAACTGCTATGAGATTAATTAAAGTCGATTACGTTTTCGAAGGTGTACAAAGGTTACGTCTAAGCGAAAAATAATTTACGCCAGGTAATTCCGTCGTTTTAAAAAACCACACCGAACGCACATATTGAATTTTGTTAGATTTTGTATAAATTTCTGTTAACAATTCATCTTTTATAATAATAGAATTTGCTTCTCATTGAACGTCGCACACAAAACGAAATTATAATAATTAGCAAACTAAACAGATTACGAATTTGTTTACTGATTATAATGCTTTACATTCTGGTTGTTGTCATCTTACACATCACTGTACTCCTCGACGATAACGATCAGACACCTGATAACATATTACCAAAAATGCACATATTATAGTATACAAAAGATGTATGTGACGTTATCATCAAAAGTTCACGAAATTCAGGGGACACGCGCAGTTACTAAGCCGGAAAAGGTGTTTGAACAAAGAATCTGGTACGTAATGGTCAGTACACCTGTAAACAAATACAAAATGAAAACAAACCTAAGCAAAAAAAATGGAAACACCCCTAAGCACAATTTATCATAATGAAATAATTACTGGAATTAATATATCCCTCTACCTGAATGAATTCAAATTGTGTTAAAAATTAATTGAAAAAAGGAAAAATTAAATATTTGTAGGCTGCCATCTGATAAGATCGCTAAATTTAGGTTTTCCAACGAATCTCTGGCAATGGCTCCTCCTTCCGCTACCTCTGCGATCAACTGTAGATTTCCCATCCCCCTTGGCTGAGGTGGTCAATCCTTTGCCCTCGATCCTCTTTCTGTTTTGTGGAAACTTCAATATCTTCATATGGTCCATCCATATCTTCAAAGTTACCTCTGCTTGAGCCTGCTAATTCATGGAGAGTTCCATCTTTTTTCCGGGAGCTTCTTGAACCTTTGACGGCCTTTTCTTTAGGTTGTCCACATTTTTTAGCATGCATTTTTCCTCCCTTCAAGGATCTTTTGGCCGTCGCTTGCTCTGACGTTTCTTCTTTTTCACACCAGCAGAATAATCACAAACGTAGAAGTAGAAACATAAATTATGATTTCATGTTGGGTAGTCGTAGCTAATACCGTTGCACGAGCGGGTGTTCTTAGAAGATGTTCCATAACAAGAAGACATTTTCTCTTTTATTTCTTCCATCAAACCTTCAAAATATACTTGGGACTGGCTGAGAAGGGTATAAGTTGGTTGAAACCATATGGATGGCTTCATCACAAAGCTCTTCAGATTGGTCCAAATAGCTGATAGATTGTGAGTGACATCGATATAGCTTGTTCCTTGGTCACGGGGAAATCTTGTAGTGTTTTTGCTCATATTGTTGATAAGTAGTAAGTAAAGGCATAAGATCGTATTTGTTGACCAACTCCAAACATCAGAGTTTTTGAGTTTTTCTTCATAAAAAGAAAATTAAAAGTTCCTTCATCTAAAAAAAATAATAATAATAATGAGAACCAAAAGACGATCGCTTCACGACGAATTTCGACTGTGTACTTATTTAATACCAAGACGAAAAACAAAAGCAAGACGATTTTCTTTATGAGAAGACGAAAAATAAAAGACGACGGTTTCAATTTCTTATCTCGCAGTAAGACGAGAAAAACAAGAACAAGACGAATTTTCATACGATGGAGAAAAACAAAAACAAAAGAAGATCGATTTCGAAATTTTGGCTTTTTCTGAAAAAAAAAACCAAAAACAAAAAACATTTTCATCGTCTTACCTCATAGTACGACAGAAAAACAAAAAACAAAAGACGATCAATTTGACAACTTCATTTTTTTCTGCAAAAAAGACGAAAAACAAAAACAACGACTTTTCACAGAGCGGAGAAAAACAAAACAAAAGACTATCGATTTCATCTTTGTCTGTAAAAAAAAGAGACGAGAAACAAAAGACAACAATTTCGATGTTTTACCTCATAGTACATAGTACAGAAAAACAAAAAAAAAAAAACAAAATAAGACGATTTTTTTCATAAGGCGGAAAAAAGCGAAAACAAGAGATGATCGATTTCATAATTTCAGCTTTTTCTGCAAAAAAAAAAACACGAAAACAAAAGGCGATAATTTCAATTTCTTACCTCAGAAAACAAAAGCAGGAGAAAAATAAAAACAAAAGACGATCGATTTGACAACTTCATTTTTTTTGCAAGAAAAAAGACGAGAAACAAAAACGACGACTTTTCACAGAGCGGAGAAAACCAAAACAAAAGACGATCGATTTCATCTTTGTCTGTAAAAAAAAGTGACGAGAAACAAAAGACAACAATTTCAACGTTTTACCTCATAGTACAAAAAAAAAATGAAATGATTTTTTTCATAAGGCGGAAAACAAAACGAAAACAAAGACGATAATTTCAATTTCTTACCTCAGAAAACAAAAGCAGAACGACTTTTTCATTAAGCGGAGCAAAACAAAAGCTGACAATTTCAACTGCGTAGTAAGATAAGAAAAACAAAAACAAGACGACTTTTCACAAAGTGAACAAAAACAAGAAACGATCGATTTCACAATTTCGGCTTTTTCTACAAAAAAGATGACAAAAAACAAAAGACAACAATTTTAACACCTCACCTCATAGTACGACAGAAAAACAAAAAAGACGATCGATTTCCACAACTTCTTTTTTTTTGCTAAAACAAACAAAAGACTACAATTTCAACGTCTTACCTCATAGTACGGCAGACGACTATTGTCATAAAGTGGAGAAAAACAAACGAAAGACGATCGATTTCACAATTTCATTTTTTCTGCTAAAAAAAAACTCGGAAAACAAAAACAGGAGAAAAATAAAAACAAAAGACAATTTGACAACTTCATCTTTTTCTGCAAAAAAAAAGTTGAAAAACAAAAAACAAAAACTAGATGACTTTTCACAAAGCGGAGAAAAACAAAAACAAAAGACGATCGATTTCACAACTTCTTAGTCATCGAAATACAATTTCTATCTCTTGAACTTCCACTTTTGATCACTATAATTTTACGGCTCCTCTCGCAGGCGTTACTTCTTACAATAATACCAATACACCAACATTAATCCACAATCCCTGCCACGTGTGTAAATAAAGTAATCAAATTTAAATAAAATTTTACAAATATTGCTCTCATCCAACGCATCTTGACATTGACATACTGCACAGTATGACGTGATGTAAGCTATCTGCTGGTTCTGAAGAATGAAATCGATATTCTTTACACAAATTAGTGTTCGTTAGGAAACCAACCAACAAATGTTGATTGTGAGTCAACATATCTATGTTTTTTTTTAAATTTTATGAAAACGTTCAATGTTATAAATTATTATAATTCTTTGTCGCAGGAAAATTCAGCTTACCAGTTAAATTTCATTTAGTACTCACTTAGAAAAATAATATTTATATTTCTGAGGTGAAATGTTCTATGAAATGGCGGTTTTACTTGACTGTGGCCGTTGTAATAAAGCGAACTTTGCTCCTGGCCATTTACTCGGATCTTTATTTTCTATCCTTCGCTTCTCTTCTCTTACCGAGGGTATATAATGCACGCCATTTATTGAAATCGTTCTCGAACTTCTGAATATACTCCATAACGTAAAATACAAACGATTATTCGTTATTAAAATAAGAGTTTTTTCCTTGCAAGTTTCTTTATTATATGTATATTACTTGAAATCATATTTAATTAAACAGTCAAATTAAAAAAAAAAGTTTTAGGTACAGTCTGCTTTTTTAAACCAAACTTTCTTACAAAATAATTATATACCGGTATTTGGCTGAAACTGAGATCATAAAAATTCAAAGAGAACGAACAGTGCAGGATTGGATAGACAGCGTTGGGTTGTATATGTATGTATAGGCTCCTCCAACTTATTTACGTGCCTGTGTGCCGCTTTCTGCCTATTATATTCTCACTTTCAAACAATCATCTGTATACTACATAATTATTTTTTTGTTTTAGATTATTGACATCCGAGATATACTAAGGGCAGTAGCTATCGACCAAATGAGAGATGTCTACATAGTCCAGTGCCTCATGGAGACAGATCTTTACAAATTGCTCAAAACGCAGGTAAATTAACTTTTTTTCTTTGCCTCCTACGAGGTATTATCATTTGGGTTTTTATTATCATCACATCATCAGATCGTTTGCTAAAAGAGAAAACTCATACGACAGTAAATTGCTCTTAACATGATTGGGTGGAATCGATTCGAATAATGTAAAAAGCCGATAGAAGCTGAGTTGCGCGCATTAAATAAATACGCGATCCAGTCGATTAGCTGAAAGCATAATTTCGAAAGGAAATTAAGTTAACATTATATGATGTCGGGCGAGTGGCGGAAATTGAGTTTCGTTAGATACATACTTATTTATATTCTCTTAACGTTTTCTTTATATTGATTTTTCTTGCCATCAACTTATTCAGAAATTTTCAAGAAAATCCTGTAAACCCTAAACAAAGAGGGTTTGAATTTCAAAACATTCTATTAATTATATTAATAGTGTGTGATGGATGTCGTGAATCACACCCGCAGCATACTATAAAGAATGATTGATAGAACTAGTTTAGCACTATAAGTAGCGAATAGAGGCGTAGATTGTTCTCTCCTTCTCCACAATTGTTTTATGCAGGTTTTAAAGACTGGTAATTAAATTTCATCCCCGTAATGGCGCTTGAAATTAGCACGCTTTGTAAGATATTGGTTAAACAAGACATTGCTTCGCAAGTGTATAACGAACTTGCCCAATTAACTATAGGCAAATTGAAGCATGGCGCAACTTCGTCAATTAAGTCCGTGTGCTTACTTATATACCCTTTGAGTAACGCCTCGACGTTAATTTATTTTAGAACTCAGTTTAATTTTGCAAAAAAGAAACACAATCCACCGTACCTTTATTACACATTTTAGAGAGAAAAAGGACCCGTTACATTCTTCTCTGGGGTTTTAATTACTGATGTATAAGTTTTGACAGATTCAAATATTTGCGAAAGCAAAACGACCTCTGATAGAATCCTCTAGCAAGTAAATTATTCATACAAACCTAATCTTAGCCTCGTCATAAAAATGAGCTTATAGATTTAAAAAAAAAGTCACACTTCGTGCTTTCTCTGAGAACGAGATCATGAATTTTTATGATCTCGCAGGCGAGTCATATTCTTTTTAATGCCTTCGAACATATCGGTGCCTCAAAGAAACGTTAAAAATAATTGAATTTGTTTGCGCTAACGTAAAGTACTTTTATGACGTCATTTTATCAAATAAAACCCGTATCGTGTTATGCGGTGAATATACAACGATGTTCAGAAATAGACTCGGTAAATATTGACGATATACGAGAGTATAAGCTACCGGCTTATTTTAATTGACATTCGGTCTCGTTTAACGAAAACTAAATGAAGTGCTTGCAAGTTTTTAATATTGGGAAAATGTGCATTTGAAAATCAGTGCAATTGATCCTCACGCGAATTAATTTCCCAATAATTTTAAAAGCTTTCGAATCGTTAGGTTGGTTTCGAGCGCGATCCACTCGTGAATTCATAAATCCCATTTTACAACCATCGAGGGAAGACCTCTTCTGAAACGCGCTATCTATTACGAAATAAGAGTTGTGAAATCTGGGACTTTATTGGCGAGCAGTAATTACAGGAAATAATGAATTCTTCAGTATTCCGGATTTGACCTTTCCCAATACGCATTAAATTAGCTAAAAATATCCGAGGATTCGCATTTGTAAAACCCATTTCTTATAATGAAAGTGAAAAGTTACCAAGCAACTACCCGAAGATGAAACGCATAAACCCCAAACATCAAACCTTAATATCTTTGAGCTGCTATAGAAAATTGGATCCATAAACACGATTTTATTTCCAATACGATCATATTTGTCACTATATTTACTTTTATTGACACATAACAGCTATACTATTTGAAAAAGCAAATATTTGATTTATCTTAAAAATGGCGCGCCCAATAATTTTTTGCCTTATACATACAGGGTGACTGCCAAAAAAAGCGCGTAAGAGAAAGAACGTTTAATTATAAACTTGAAAATTTACCCTATAAGTATGGTGCGGCTCCGCGTACGAATTACGTCATAAATGCAGCAGTAAATTGAATTATGATCATTATTTTATTGGCTACGCACAATGTGACCTTGACACACATCCGAATTTGATTTTATTACTTCTTTAACAGCTTGGAACGAAAGTCTGAGTTATATATCTTTCACACGATACATTTAAATGGTATTTAAATTGCTGGGGATGTTTGAAAATCTCAGAAACTCAGACAGGATTAGGAGAAACGGGAAGAATGAGAGCTACTTAAAGAATAATCAATATATTTTGAAGGGATGGTGGCAACTGTTTATTGTGAACCAGAACCAACTCATCAAGGTTGAAGTTGTTATTTACGTTACGCTATCGGGATCTTCGTTGCAGGTGATATGAATATAAAGACCAATCGCCACTTGAATGTGAAATGTGTTGCTTGTCGTCGATTTCTAGCTCAAAAACCGTCAGAAAAGAAGCTCCGACCAAGAACTAAGCAGGGGTCAGGAGAGATCCGAAGAGAGTGGCTTCGACTTTTGCCAGGACGGTTGAAAGTTCCTCAAACGTGAGAATCTGATCACTTTTGGTAGAAGTCCTTTGGTTGATTTTACCTCAGCCTCCCAGAGACCTCCAAAATGCGGAAATGATGGTGAGATGATTGATGATTGATTTTACCCCGGCCTCCCAGAGACCTCCAAAGTGCGGAAATGATGGTGAGATGATTGATGATTGATTTTACCCCGGCCTCCCAGAGATCTCCAAAGTGCGGAAATGATGGTGAGATAATTGATGGTTGATTTTACCCCGCCACCCAGAGACCTTCAAAGTGCGAAAATGATGGTGAGATGAAACGCCAAAGAGTTCCAGAATTAGGGAGGTCAGAAGCGACGTCTCTGTGACAAGCAGAATTCTCACGGAAGAGTGTTTTCAGTTCTGCATCTGCTCCAACAAACGTAGCTCCATTGTCTGACCATAATTCAACGCAGATCCTTCGACGAACTACGAATCTGCGAAAAGTAGCGATAAAGGCATTAGTGGTGAGGTCGTTAACGGCCTCAATATGAATCGCCTTTGTGCTAAGACACACGAAGAGTGCAATACAGGCCTTATGTGCTCGTTGTCCACGATCAGCAGAAGTTCTACATCGGATAGGTCCTGCGTAATCTACATCAGAATGAAGAAGTAAGCGACTCGGCGTTACTCAGGGTAATTGACCCATCAGTTGATGCCTCAAAGTAAGTCGTTGTCGTCTGCAAAGCATACAATTTCGGAGTACCTATTTGACCAATCCTCGTCCTCGAATAATCCACACGTGCTTCTGCAAGAAGCTAATGGTGCATGCCAGTCCACCTTGTAAAACTGATTGACGAGCATATCGAAGAAACAGAAGGCTTAAAGGCGAGGATTTAGGCAAAATCGGTGGGTGTTTCCCAGATCGGGGCAGCTTGGCATTCTCAAGACGTTCACCAACACGTAATACTTGATGTTCATCAAGGAAAGGATTTAGATTATGAATACTAGACGAACGAGCAACTAACTGACTTCGAACTAATTAATGCTGCAATTTCTTTAACAAAAGGATAGACTTTGAACGAATTTTATGAGGCGCGTTTTAGCGTCTGCGGTTTCACACTGCGTGATAAAGTCAGGAAAATTGAGTTTTTTTTTTCGACAGAGATTTGCGAATCGAACACAATAAACAGTTACTCGGAGTGTGTGGGGTAACGATGAATAAATCAAATTTTACATTTTCTAGCTACCCGTGCATTGAATGTGAAGCTTCTTCACCTGCTGAAATGGAAACTACACTTGTTTGAGATGGCCAATTTAATGAAGACTTGGATAGCCATTGGGGTCTAGGTAACCACAAATGTGAAGTCGAGAGTTTTAGTGGAGATCTACCACGCGACGTGATGTCCGCGGGGTTCTCAGCACTTCAGACAATCAGATGAAGGTAGATAACTGTGTAGCCTAGGCTCTGGTGGACGCATCAGCGAAACCATGCAGCTCGGCTTGCACATTCTTGCTCAATCCAGTCCAACAGGAAACCGTTTCATTGTTGTTACTCGCAAGGAGTATCTCCGAGTATCCGAGCGTTAGCCCATGCTCCTCTGTCCTCCAGTGGAGACACTGCCCCTAAGAGGCCGACACCAACGAGGGGGCACCGGAAGCCAACCGATGAATTCCCCTTCCCCTTAGAACTCATGTCAGCAGGATTCCTCCCGCTACGTTTAAGGAGTAATCGTCGAGATCGTTTACGCGGGTCTCTACCACACAGCTCATACCAACCCCAGCATTTATTACCCACATAAGTAAGATAGGGTAGCCAGACAGGTCAGTTTTATGGGTAAACGGGTCTCGACACGTGTCCTGACACCTCAAACGACTGACCCGCCGTTTACCCGTGGTCCAACAGGAAAATCTGAAATCTTCTAACGAGATAATCCCTTCTGGAATTCTGACCATCGTTTTTGAACCTTAAAATCGGGAGATTCATCATTTCCGCTAAGCCACAAGTCCTGAAGCAAAATCTTTGCCGACATGATAACAGGAGATATCCAACCTAAAGGATCAAATAATTGCACAACTTGAGAGAGCACCAAACGCTTCGTATTATCTGGGGTCTGCGCAGGTGCACGTTGTTTGAAATGGAATTAATCTGACTTTGGGTTCCAGAAGATGCTCAGCTTAGGAAGTTCAACAGAATCTGAATGAGTACTTGATTCTCTGGACACATTTTAAAGTAACGTAGGGTGATTTGCAGATTTGCTCGACTCAAACTGACCGTACGCCAGAAGTTGAATCAATTCGTCACGTCCGTCGGATAACCGCTTCAGCAAGTGAGTCAACACCTACATAGGTTTCATGAATGAGGCATTCAGCGTCAAGAGGTAATCGTTCACATTCGAGATTCGTAAGTTCACGTAAAACGCGAATCGCAAGCGGTACCGTGTTGAGTCGATAATCGCAGATGGACTCTGATGAACTAGATAGCCAGACAATGCGTTGTAGGTCCCTGTCGGCAGAATCGACGAGGATTTGACGAAACATCTTCACGATCTCTGCGCAAAAAACAAATTTATGATTACGCCAACTTGTCAGTACAAACGTTAGGTCATCTTGCAGAGCAGGACCTGGAAGCAAAGCTTGATTGAGAACATGGCCTTGTGTGTCTAACTTACTTCCTTGCGGCCGTTGTCATACAACGGCATGATAAAGCAGATACCAACATGGGGACGAAGGAGAAGCTTCAGTTCTTTCCATATGTCTCATTGACTCGTACTGCTGCATGAATTTTGTATAACTCAATTGCAATGGGTTATCACTCGAGAAGCAACGCTCAAGAGGAAACAATGACCAAACGGCTTTATTTCGATGATCACCGTCTGTGATTTCAGCGCGACGTGGCAGCGTCCACTTTCATCGCGGCGATGTGTATCTGAAAAGTGTTAATCACAAACCTACTCTTCTGAGGAGAGTTCGTGAATGTTCATCGAAATCTCTTCTATATTCCAAAGCTGTCAAAGTGTGTTTTTTTAAATCATCTTGGATGCAGAAATGGAGCGAAGACACCGAAGAACTGACAGGACTGTCCAAAGTACCCGTTAGTATCCATCCCAAGGAGGAGTGGAGAGCCACAACTTTGGAATCTGGAATGACGTGAATGCCCGTTTGGAGCAAGCAACTGAAGACATCAGCTCCAAGGAGGAGTCCGATCTTATGATCCTGATAACAGCTGAGGTCTGGTAACTGAAATCCACTCAGTAATGATGAATCGATGGGCAAAACAGTTAGCGAAGGAATTCGACCACGTAATAGCAAGATGTAAGTGTTCACAGTATATCTACTCTCTACTTCGAGGCGAGATTTGAAAAACACTTTGATGACTGAAGAACCAGAAATGGAAGCGGATACACTAACTCCAACAACGCGAACGGAGGAACGTTGTCGGGGTAATTGTAAACGTTAATCATAAGTCCTAGTGAATTTACGTGCCCCTCCTGCCCAAAGGGCTTTAGGACACGGCCACCTATGGCGTCGGGATTGATATACGCCCAATTTACGTACTTGCATGAATTTAAAAACATGCAGACTCCTAGAAAGGATTGGGTTGCAAGCCCCCACACCCTCTCTGGTGAAGACGAGAGACTATCCACTTTCTACTAGCTCTAGGCTAGTTCCCGAGCTTGAACGTAACTCACTCGCCATGATGGCGAACCATTCCTAACCCAGCATGCGGGCTGTCAACCACTACCACTACAAGTCCAACCCAGCTCGACCGGATGGGAACGCATTGGCAAGCCAGTGCACTCCCGGGACTAACCGGTCTCCATAATACCGGCTTATGTCACCGGTACGACGTTTCGGGCCAAGACCCTTCAGATAGGATTCTTGCAAACCCAGATGTAAACGTTGAACAATATATTCAGCTATGAAGGATACTTCGGATCCTGAATCTAAAAGCGCGCGCGTTTGTATACGTTCGCCTACCGGTGAAATGGCCGCTATGAAGCCAGTGCCCAGCAGTATTGACTGCGAAACATGATTTGGTACTACTGGACGCAGCTGCACATGGCAAAGACAAACCCAATTTCGACATATAGGGATACGCTTGGATTGAGTCGTGCAATAGTGAGAATTATGATCATATTTGCATGTAGTACAGGTCTTTTTGGACTTACAATCTCGTTTTGCATGCTGACCCAGATGGTTGATGCATAGGTTCTTTCTTCTGACTTCTAAAAGTCGATCTTGTAAATTCTTTCGGCGAAAGACTTCACAGAAAACATTGAAATGTTCATTTCCGCGAAACGAACATGTTTTGCGTTGAACCAAGGCTTGATGAGAACGACGACTTGAAGGCTTGCGTGAGTTTGGGCCGGAGACGACGACGGTCGTAGAATCCGGAGTGGACATGTCAAATGGATTCAAAGAAGTTCTCTACTTATTTAAAAGTCGGCTGCGATGGTACGTAATTCGGATTAGCTAACTTGCTTTGAGTAATTCCCATTCTCGACTAGAAATGGGATCCAGGCGGCGAATGATCGTGAACACTATGAAGTCATCTTTGAATATATATTACATATATATATAATCAAAGGAAGTCATCCCAGTATTCAACAATTGACAATTGAGACAATTGACGAAGAGTAAGGAGTTCTTCGCGTACGTGGGTAAGAAGAGCTCGCATCTCGTGGGCAGATTATTGGAAAAACGTTGGCAGAGCATTAACCAGGAGATGTTTGTTTGTGTAACGGGCGGACTTAGCTTTCCAAGCACCCTCGAAGTTCGCTGATGTACTCGCAGTGTTTCTTACTAGTGAAGGCTTCACTCTTCAGAGAGCTCTTTAACAGAAATAACTTCTGAACTTGGCAAACATCCTCCTGATGGAACATCGAATGCATCGCGAAATGATTCCCATTCTGAATATGAACCGGAAAATTCGGGTAGAGACACCTTTGGAAGTGGAGGTAACATTTCTCTCGGAACAGTAGGAATTACATCGACAGGAACTGTCATAATTGACTCTGACAGTGGACAAAGTTCCTCTAGGAGCTTTTTTCTAATGCCAAAACTTTATGGTCGTTCCAGAATTCTCCCAATATTTGTTAAAGGAAGCACCGCTAATTTCGATTAATTTGTCATATTTCGAAAGGGATGCGTTATCGATTTTATCCTTAATTTCATGAGATAAAGCTGAAATGCGGTTACAAATTTCACGTTGACGTTTGATTAAGGCTGCTGTGGTCATGTTGTCAAATTGAAAACTTTTCATCTTTAACAAATTTCAAGTTGCAGAAAGCGGTCGTCTTGTAGGAGGATTTGCGAACTGCTAGAGAGGAAGATCCTGCTCGAAAGACCAAAAATTGTGTTGCATTTTTTAAAGATATTAATGCGAGGAGACGGAGCTGTCTATCGGATCGATTTTTTTTATTTCATGGACGCTGCTGACTTGTTGAAGTATTAGGTGCAGAAATCATATATCCAAACTAGCTTACTGTGTTGTTTTTTTTTACCAGTCCTCGGCATCTTCAACAAGAAATCATACTTTTGTAATATCAAAAGCCATTACTACGCATTGTATTTACAATAAATGGATATTCCATGCGGGCTGGTTGGGAAGGGGTACTGCTCCAGCAAATTTTAATTTTTCCGTATGTTGGTTGTACCTAAATCAGTCTGGCTCTTACTGTCCGCAGGCTCTCATAACCCTACGCTCCAAAACCTAGAAATTGTTCTAGATAAAATTACCAATAAGAAATTATCGCAACGATCACATTTCAAGGAATCGCTTAAACATATCGATTTTCTCCGAAAATGTGAAACGCTTTATTATACCTGCAATTCATCCCTAACATTTTTTTTACTTATTAACAGGCGAACCCAGTTATTTTAAAAGCTAATGTGATGGAGACATAAAACAATAAAATTCTCTTAAAATTCTAAACACGTCCAATTAACATATTGCGGACAAAGCAAATTGAATATTAGTTTGCTGAAGCATTAAGAACCCAGTTCGTGCTTCAAATACACATAGAATAATAGGTTTTATTATTGACTTTCATTCGTGAATCTGGTTATAGTAGTTCGGGAGTCTATATAACCGCTAATGCATGCGTGCATATTCATCAGACGGAAATGACTTCTAGAGTAAGCCATCCGTTATGTAAATGCCACTTCGCATCGGTTTTGTAATATCCTGATCCAGACCTGAACATGTTAATTGTGTACGAAATACGTGTGGTAGAATCAGCAGGGCACTTGCAAAACAAGGGCACATTGTGCGGTCGCAATTGAACACCGTACCATCAAGATGAATTTCCTAAGCTAGTTAACTCCGGTTTCGATTAACATTCCAAGATATGTATACAAATATCTAAATGTCATATTATGCGGTCAGCAACAAATTCTAATATGTGTAGAGATTCTGAAAAAATTCTAAAAATGTCAGTGCGCTGTGGTATAATCCAGCAAATCCGGAATGATATTAGCATATCATAATATCATCAACGTAACTTCTGAATGTAATACAAATTAATACATTTTCTGAGTATAAAACGTTCCTAAAGCAAATGTATTTCTTCTGACAGCCCTTGTAATACCCCTGTTAAAAATATAGAACCAAGACCAAACAAGTTTCAGTGTTATTCTGGAACTTGATGGAATTGAAAGCGACCCCTTGTGTTCAAGGGTTCACTTTATATTTCGCTTTGTGTGCACTGTAGTTGATGTTTTACTATTTTTCTTTTGACACTTCATTCTCCGCGTTACAGAAATAAAATAAACTGATGTTGTTTTTGTATCGGAAAATAACGTTCGGCTTCAAAAAATTTGCCACTTTGATAAAAAGCCTTTCATAACTGCGCGTTAAAAGGAGCCAAACGCAGTTCAACCTGGAAATTTGCAGGAATAGAATGAAGCGTTTTGCCCTCGGTAATATACGTATACACACCGGGTGATGCTTAAATAAAAAATGGTACAAAAAAAAACGTCATAGAGCAAGAGAGAAAATTTTATGTATTTTAATTTTCCAAATGTAATTAGTGGAAAGTTATCCCTAAAACGATGACACGTCCCTGGTTAAGAATGAACAAAATAAATGCAGTCATAAAAGTGTTTTATAGTTTTATGATTGTTACGGCGCGGCGTCGGACGTTAACTTGGTCTTTAAACGAAATTTATGTGTTCAGTTGTAATATAAACTCCAAAATAGCAAATCACCTGAAGAATAAATTGTATAGAATAAAGATAACGCAGGTCCACTTTGAATACCTACGTTGGAAGATGAACAAATAAATCACTACAACACGAAAACAATTCAAATCTCCGTGCATTTTTCTTTAATTTTAATTTTAATTTTAATTGTGTTCCCACAAGCAACGTGTCCATCATAAACGTTTCGGCGTCTTTTTATGACCCAGTATTACACGTCATCCTTCCCTTGCATTTTAATCAGTCTGTTTTCTTCATGTTTATTTGGTCTATCGCTGATGTTTGAATAGTAATGGACTTTGGTAATAAAAAGAAATGGTGATGACAACCAGAATTTAAAACATTATAATCAGTAATCTGTTTGGTTTGTTAATTATTATAATTTCGCTTTGTGTGCGCCGTTCAATGAGAAACGAATTCTATTATTATAAAAATCGAATTATTAACACAAATTTGTACAGAGTCTAACAAAATTGAATACGTGTCTGCGGTGTGTTATTTTTTAAAGCGACGGAGTTACCTGCCATAAAACACTTGTACAATGCATTCATCATCAGCTGTGCAACTGTGAGTTATTAATTCACGGTCAAGTTTTTTTTAAGACTAAACGATTCTGATTGTCTGCGTAACACCATAAACGTTTCTTGTACATTTTTAAAGCTGTAAACTTCATTCTCATCTTCCGCACGCGCGTTTATTTTTCATGTAATGTATGGAAAATATTTTTTTTTTAAAGTAAAGTCTAAATGCACCTATAGGGCTAAACCTGAATGAATCCGACTGTATGTAAATTTTATGCTGACTGTACTTACAATAAAAGAATAAGTCGAATACAAATACGTGCGTTGTGTTCTTAATTAAATTAGTGGATTTTTCCTTTGAATGTCGACCACATGACTAATATCAATACAGATTTTCTCTTAAAAAAAAATTACAGAAACTAGAAAATTGTCGAATCCTCTTGCAACGTAGCTGCAACTTCTTAAAGGCCGCTTTACAATACGCAATTTTCATTGCCGGCAAAAAATAGTTGCAGCAATTTGTATTACCTACACGCATGCGCAGTATTTTTATTTTGATCAGTTGCGGCAATTTTCATTGCAATGCAGAAAATAGCTCCGAACCCAATTTTCTTGTATTGCAACGGCGATCCTGGAGAATTTGTTGATGATTTGTGTGAAATACCAACTTTTTAAAAAATACAAATACATACAGGTTGAATTTTACAATTAGATGGATAGAAGTAAATTTGGACGAAGTCGTGTGCTAGCGTGTATCAGTTGACGCCTCCAGTTCGAAGCGTGCAGGTTTTAGAGTTGTTTTTGAGCTACAAATATATATTTTTTATTGTAATATAATATTTATTTTAATTGTTCTTTATTTTTCTTCAGTACAAAAAATCAGTGTGAATTATAGTGTACCTGAGAAAGTACAAATTATGAACTGGTATTAACGAATTAATTTATTCAGAGAAAAATTTGTAAATCGTCCAATTCCTTCTGCTACAAGCATCCGCAGAATTAATAAAAAATTTGAAAGATATTTAATATATTTATTATTTCTTGACCAGAATTACTTTAAGTTTATTTTATTTTTATCTTCATTCTATAAAATCTTTCATTCAATTTGAGAAATCGTTTTTCTGTTACAAGAGAATCTTTTATTATGTTTTTATATTATCGTTGTGAATTCTTTTTAATTTAACCATTATCAGAGAAGATTTTTCATTTATGAATTTTTGTAATGTTTATGGAAGTATTGTTTAATTATAAACAATAATAATTGCGTTTTGCAAATGTATTGCGGCAATTATAATAATATTGTAACAAGAATTATTGAAATCCTAGTTAAAATAAAATTATTAAATACGTGCTCATCGTTTCGCTTCCCAATGCGAGACAAGGCCGGTCGCCTCGAATACATCCGAGGCACGCGTCGCCAACCTACTTGCTTCACTCAAGCTGTATATGACAACGACGTAACCTCAATTTAATTCGTCTTCTGTGTTGAAGAGAATTTATTTATTGTTATTAAATTTCTGTTACAAAAAAATACACTATATTAAAGTGACTTTTCTTAATAAGCAGTAAAATTAATGCTTGATTCATTAGCTATCTTTATTGCCATCTGTAAAATGTTCTGCAACAAAAATTGCTCCGTTTTTTTGTCGCTGCAATTATTTGTTGCCGGCAATGAAAATTGCAAAGTGTAGCTACACGTTGAAGTTTGTATTGCAGCAAGATGCTATTTCTGTTGAGCGCATAGGCACAATGACAGTTTAAAATCAGCAGATGCAAGATCTCTTGCATTCTGCTGTGATTTTCATTGCATTGTAGAAGGTTTTTAGGGATTTTAACGTTATTTTTGAAAATGCCAACATGGAAAACCTACTTTGCCTTGCTGTTAGTTTTGAATGCACAGTATCAGACGGAAATATTTAATTTCTGTTATGTCGATAGTACACTTGCACTCACTCACCAGATATGCGGGAAATTCCTGTTTTGGCGGGAAATTTCAAACAAATTTACAACACTAGTGAAAAGCCTGCTTTAAGCTGCCAAATTATTTTTTTCGCCAATTTACAAGTGTCTGTTGGGTTAGGTAATGTTTGTCCTTCGCAAAAAAAAAATTCGCCAGGATTTTAAATAAAAACGTCTTCACGCGCGCTGCCGGGAGATTTCCTACGACAATTGCAATTACTTATTACTACTTTATTTATGCTTATTTATTCAAAGTAAAATTTAAAAGCAAACTGAATTCGTAGCACAATTATGCACTTCAGTTTTATTTGTTTCATTTTCATGACAGTACACTAACTTAACACTGTAAACTGCATAATGTTATGTTTATGTTCATTAATAAGACGAAAATAAATGTTTACTAAAAATATTGATAAATATTGATTAAATCCAAGAAACGAGTGGCTCAATTAGTTTTCGTTTGAAAATTTGATTCTGGTTTAAAATAATTATTGGTAACAATTGCACTGTCATAAAATAAAATTCAGCTGGCTCAGTTTCGTTCCTCGTACTTTATTGTTTGTTTTTATTACAATTATCATGCTGTCATAAATTCACAGATGCTTACATTAGGGAAGGGGTTAGAATGAAAGACGAAGTACTGAATAATAGTTTTTGAGAAAATTCAGTCCGAGCGAGTGCATTTGTATTTTCTAAAATACTGAGGTTAAAATAATTTTTTAAAAACATTAATAGACTTAGTATTATTTATCAATTTGTTTTGTGTTAATTTAATCCATGTAAATATCTGTGTACATAACTTCGAAATATTTTTCCAATAGTAACAAATAAGTGGATACGACGTGCCGAATTATGTGTTAATACCGCAAGACAACATTTTGAACATTTATAGTAATTACAAATATTAGTGCCAAGAACAAGAAGTGAACGTTACCAAAATTCTAAGGTCATAATTAATGCACAGGTATGACAACACGTTTGATATGCATTTTGTACTGTACTATACATTTTTTATTTCGCATATTGCTAACCGTAGACGTACAGTTTCGATTCTTAAATTGCGATCTGTTAAATTTAATATAATACAACAATGCTTGTCACGTCGTACCTACTTCCTTAAGAAAGCTGCAATTTATTTTTTCATAAGCCACACAAACACCGTGATATGAACAAAGGAAACTACAAACTTTTTAATGAAGTAAGTTAAAAGTTTGTGTTTAAAATACAAATTATGACTAAGTGTGTTAATTATGTCGTCTCTTTAATAAGCTATTAAAAGAATTGCTGAACAAGCGAGAAATAAATATTATGTAACGCAACAAAAAAACGCATTTCGCTGTGCCAGACAGTCGGTGAAACACAGATGAATAAAAATAAAATTGCCGATGACATGCGCACGGCATCTGAGACGTTGACCTAATTCTTTCAAACGTAAATAAAAAATTTATTGCAGTTTTTGCTTTTTATTGAAAGCGGACTTGCCTCAACAAGTCATAAAGTAAGCAGAGGTTTCAAAACAAAGGAACTGCACGCGCTTGTGCTAGTTCAGTTTTTCATTTTTCAGCAATACCGTTCAGATTTGGAGAATCAATCTCTTTTATAATGAGATACTTACAGTTTTAATTAAAGACATAGGTTTTGAGGCACGCTGTATAATTGGGTGCAAGGTCAGTTTTTCATTTTTGAGCAAATTTGGAGAATCAATCTCTTTTATAATGAGGTACCTACAGTTTTAATTAAAGACATAGGTTTTAAGACACCCTATACACATATTCATGACGAAAAAACTGCAGTAGTATTTAATAACTGTAGCACAGTAAAACCCTGTATTTTTCATCACATTCTAAACTAAAATATTTTTATTCATTGTAAATTTGTATACAAAACGGACGTTTTATTTCCCAGAGACTGAGCAATGACCACATCTGCTACTTCTTGTATCAAATACTCCGAGGGTTGAAATATATTCATTCTGCCAATGTACTGCACAGAGATCTAAAGCCAAGCAATTTATTATTAAACACAACCTGCGATCTTAAGGTAAGCCATAAATATTACACAGTTTATTTGATGCGAATTTTCCTAGAAAATTTATTTGCAATATTTCATTTATTTAAAGTGTATCGTTGATTTGATGTTTTAAATTCCAATTTATTTCCTTTTTTTTTAAGATATGTGATTTCGGATTGGCAAGGGTTGCAGATCCAGACCATGACCACACAGGGTTTTTAACAGAATACGTAGCTACTAGATGGTACAGGGCACCTGAAATAATGCTTAATTCTAAGGTGGGTGATTCCCCAAATAAATAAAATGAAAATGAAATGTTTTGTTTTTTTTTTAATAACAGGGATACACTAAGTCGATAGATATTTGGTCTGTTGGTTGCATACTAGCAGAAATGCTGTCAAACAGGCCTATATTTCCAGGAAAACATTACCTCGATCAACTCAATCACATCTTAGGTGTTCTTGGATCACCTTCGCAAGAAGATCTCGATTGCATTATCAACGAGAAAGTGAGTGCAGTGAATTAAAATTCGGTAAAATAGCAAACACGTTCGTTATTTTAGGCTAGAAGTTACCTTCAGTCATTACCGTTTAAACCAAAGGTACCATGGGCAAAGTTGTTCCCTACGGCAGATGCTAAAGCGTTAGATCTGTTGGATAAGATGCTAACGTTTAATCCTCATAAGAGGATTGAAGTTGAAGAAGCCCTTGCACATCCTTATTTAGAACAGTATTATGATCCAGCTGATGAGGTTGGTATAAGGTTATTTTTTTGGGGGTTTTGAAAACGATTGAATATTTTCAGCCTGTCGCCGAGAAACCATTCCGATTTGACACAGAATTAGATGATCTCCCAAAGGAAGTTCTAAAAAAATTAATATTCGAGGAGACAATGTTATTCAAGCAGAGGATGAACCAGGAACACGCATAGTCATTCGAGATAAACGTGTAAATCGTTTTATATGCGGTTTTAGTTAGTTATTACGCAATTACTTATTATTCAAACTGAGTTTAATTTAAATTATAAAGTTATTATTACTTCATCAGTATCAAAATACTTTTCTTCTTTTTTTTTTTAGACTCTATGATTTACGTGTAGTATGGTAGCGGTGAAATGTAACATAACAAAGTCAAACAAGAAAATACAAATATATCTATTTTTGAAATATTAGTTTTTGTAATGTTTAAATAACATGTTGTGGTTGTGTAAAACGTGCACCAGTTACTGATGTCATGAGATACTTCTTTAGTAATACATACATTAATTCTCATTTACTCTAAACTTCATTCCAAATATTTATTAATTGAACTCGCCTGTTTGCAGGTGTTTGTTTGTCATGCTTAAAATAGTGATATTTTCTTAGTATTTATTTAAAAGAAAGAAAACCAGATATTCGGTGTGAAATCTAAACTAACTGTTCTCTCTGTTGTTAAATCCTAAATTATATCAACACTTCCTTTATAAAAAATCAAGTAATGTAATAGCTGTTCTAAAATTAAGAAAGGCAGTTGTTTAGATCAACTTTGCACACCTGACTCGAAGTTAAATCACATTAGAATGTGAATAAATTTATTTGCCGCATGTAATTTGTATATCTTGTGATGATAAAACAGTGATGTGTGTAAACGAAAATTGTAATCTTGTAAAAGTACAAAATTATTTAATAATAAATAGGCAAGAAGATATTTTCTTTGAAAACAAGAAACTTTATTTTATTTCCAGCATAATTAAGGGTAAAATCTGTTCGGAGGCACTTATTTGTTGCTTTGAAAAAACTTAGCTTTGCTTATTGTGAACAATTAGCCTTTTTTCTGAGGTACTAAAGTCAATTACATAAAAATAATTTATGTTTAAGTGCAAATAATTAATTTGTGGATTAAATCTATTATATAAAATTTGGTATTTATTTATGATACTTAATACAAGAGAAAAATTCGTATTTGTTTATAAACCAACGATTTTACTCTTGAGTTATTTTGGAACCTAATTTTGTGTGTAATTTGTAATTGTTTGCAACGAAATGGAAACGAGAACGAATGTTTTGTCGTCACAAATCACGCACATATAAAAATATCAAAACTAGTTTAATCATCGATGTTTCTCTCTAAATGTTTCCTCCCTTAATTTGTAAATAGCTATCAAACTAAAAGTACATAATGTTTTATCTGTGATTTATCACTTTGTTCTGATTTTTTTTTGTCAGTGTGTGTGTGTGTGTATTATCCATGTAGATGCTAGGTAACTTTTGTTTGTGTGTACCTACCGTAAGGAATATCTTGAAATCATTACTGAAATCTAAGTGTAGTGTTCTTTGTTATTAAGCATAACCTTGTTATACTACTACTACTACTACGACTACCACCTTGAGCACGCAGGTAAAAAGGTGAAACGTGCATCTGTACATATACATATTATAGTTATTATTGTGATAGTACTACAAGTAGACGGGTAGGTTTAGTTAGTATATTTTTTAAAACGAATATTTTATTAATGCTTTCCCATTAAAATTGCTTTCAGAACAGAGACGTGTTGAATAAAATCTTCGTGCGATCGAACTACCTAAAATAATTAAATTAATTCGAAATCAATGTCATGCACACAGTCATATCTAAAAGCAACCAATTTTTCGATATTTAAGTGAATGTGTAATTTTATGTTAGGAAAAGATGGCCTAAATAAAACATTTTTTCTTGTTACATAAATGTTGTTAATATTTACTGTTAATAGTGTGTTACATTCTTATAGTCTTCATGGTCACATGCATATTGTAGCTCTTATAAATGTATTATTAAATGATATAAGTAAATGTAACGAATTTTTCATTCTTAAAGTCGTAATGAACGAAATTCATACTCCTCACGTATTCAAACAAGGAATTATTACATCAAGAGAGATTATTCAAATTTTTATTAATTATTAAATAAATGAGAACACTTTAAAATTAAATAATTTCTAAGTACTAAATGAATTTAAATCAAAATCTTTTTTAAAAAAGCTTGAAATTATTAAAAATAGATACCTGTACATATTTCAAACAATAAGAAACAATCGTAATCAGGAAAGTTGTTGCAAAACCATCAGCAAATATCACAGATAAATTTTATTGCGAAATTCATGATGCATTGAGACAATCATTGTACTTTGAAACAAATTATTTCACCTTGCACTTTTACAAAATTCACTTTTTTTGTAGTTAAATTGATCAACAGTTCCAAATTAAATTTTTAATTAAAGCAAGCAACAAAAATGACTTGTGTTATAACTACTATCAACTAATGTGTTATCATAATGTTCCTTTTTAAAAAAGAAAAGAAAAACTTTGTTAATGGTGCCTCTTTGTTTACTCAAGCCTGGACTAAACCTGGATTATTTACATGGTGTTCCCAACTAGAATAAACCCTCTTCCAATAAAATTCAAACCATTTAAAAAGGATATAATTTCACACACGAAAAAAAATGCAGATTGTACTAATATATATACATATATATTGATATCACTGAAAAAAAACGTACCAACTGAATTATGTACACTTTTTTGTGATGATTACTTCCTGAATACAAATCCATCAATCACTGCTTCTTAAAATGATCATTACTGATTTCAATCCTCAAAGGACTTCTGCGATCTTTCTGATTAAAATTGGCTTCGCCTTCGAAGCCCGGCCTGTCGGTGGTTTTCTCAGGTTTAGACGGAGCGTCGGAATTTCGAAACTCGGATAAACTCTCCTCGATGTCGGAACTTTCGGCTGAATCGCTTGAGCTGCTCTCGCTGCTGCTCGTTTCGCTTTCGCTGCTTGTAGATTCTTGTCGTACTCGAAGCTTCCCTTCGGACACGGTTTTAAGTCGTTCCCTTTCCGAGTGAATTCGAGACCAGACCGTCGACGCGACCGTCGGTTTCTTCTGGGTTTTGATTACGACGGCGATTTTACTTTTTGGTTTGTGATTGAATCGATCGTCGTAATAATCCTCTTTCCTACGACTTTCTTGCCTATCGGAGTGCAACCTCATTTCATAATGCTCTGGCGATTTATGTCGTCTGCGTTTCTCATCTTTGCTTTCTCTTTCTGCTAATTTCCTAGTCCTGTGAGGCCTTTCGACTAATTCTTTCTCATCTCTGGCATTTTCTGTTTTGTCAGAGTGTAATTTCTTACTTCTGTTTTTCAATTTCGAACCTAAATCGGTTTCGCTATCTTTATCTTCGAGTTCCACCTTAACTTTACTCTTTTTCGACGATACCTTTAAAATATTCCTCAAGTCTTCCATGTTGTTTTCTTTTTGAAGACTCTTAGCCATTTTTAATTCTTGTAGTTGTCGTTTGCGCTTGATCTTTTCTTCTTCTTCATCCGCGTACATTCGCATTCTCGGTACTTTGGTTTTCTTTTCTGTGTGACTTTCCTCGGATTTACTCGTGCCTGGCTCCAAGGATCTCTTAAAACCCAATCTGTTCATGATGTCGGACTTAGTTGTCCTCGAGTTAGGCACCAAAGTATTTAGCTTCGGAACACTTTCAACTTCCTTTTCGCAATACTGAGCGTCTTCGTCCCAGTTCATTGCCAAGGCGCCCCAAGGATTTTTTGAATCGTCGGCCACCTTTTTGTCTTTCTGGATGTCCCTGTTACGATCGAATATACCTTTGAACCTCTGTTTGCGACTTTCTGTTATTATTCCTCTCATACCGCCGAAATTTGGATTTCCATGTCTTTTATAGTATTCGCTAAATTTTTCCGCTTTCAAAGGCTTCTTATCCGACTTAAAAGCAAACCTTAACAGTATGAATTTACATTTGGGATATGGCACGCCTAACCTCCAATACCCAGGAGGAATCGGAACTGTAATATCCGTAATATGTACACCATTCGTTGTTTGTTCTTTATTATAATCTTCTTGCAGTTCCACTTCTCGATTTGTACTTTTTAATAAGATACTCCGACCTTCATTCTCTTTGTTCTCTGTTTCTTTGGAATCTAAATCTTTTGCAAATGGATCACAAGGCCCTTCAACTGGCATACCTTTTATTGGTTTGGAAAGAAAGAATAACGCCCTAGCAGATGATATTTTGTCATTCCACAGAATGTTACAGCTTTCATCGTTTATCCATTCTATGCCGGCCGGTCCGTACTTCCCGAAATATTCGAATACATCTTCGGTACTCAACTCGTCAGTTCCTCTCATGTGGATCGCCTCAAACCTTATGTCCTTCTCTTCCTCCGTTGTTATTCCTAGTGTATCATGCAATTCTTGTAGTTGTTCGTCAGTGAAATTATTTAAATCGCTTGGGTCTAAAGCGAAACGCTTCGCTCTCTCCAGGAGCTTACTCTGCTCTTCCTTGTCGAAGATATTGATGCCGGTGGTGAAACCACCATTCGAGTTGGGCCATATCTACAAAAATAAACGAGTTATAACGTAAATTGCTTAAATATAATAGTAATTTACACACCCTCTGTGATGGTACAGGTCTGATTATTTGTTGTTTCTGGGGATGCGTTTCCATGTCGTTTGTGTCGCTAATTTCACCTTCCTCTTCCTCGTCTTTCTTTTCTTCGCTATCAACTTCCATGGCTTCGACTAAATTATTGTGAATTTCTATGCGTATGTTTGGCCTCATTGTTGATTCCGCCATTTTCCTTAACCGAACCTTTCAAAACTAAACCTCAACTGACAGCGGCAAAACTCGATATTCCCTGAACGTTGTTAATATATCGCGAATTTGTTGCTTTTATTATCTTCGCCCCGTTAATCAAATTAAGAATAACTTTAATAATAAAAACAGGATATTAAAATAATAAGTAAAATAATACGTAAAACACACACCGTAACAAATACTACAAATTAGAAATAGATGGCGCCAGAGGTGAACGAAAATTCCGTGCGTATTAAATTGATTTACCATTTTTCTAAATGCAAATTAATTTAAAATGGCTTCATATTTTTATATTAAGTAATTTGATTTAATTTCTGGCTAAGATTTTGTTGGTAATTAAAATTAAAATTCAATGAATACTCAGTATATCATCAACAGATGTCGCTGAATACACAGATGAAATTTCAAAATTTTCGGTGAGACAAATTGAGGTTATATTTAAGTTAGATCGTAAATAACAATAATTCAAAAATGTTTGCCTTTGAATCTGACAATTTCATGGTAAGATCGTTGTTAGCATGCAGGTAATTAAATGAAATAGTGCGAACGTTTGTTTTTAGAATCGTGTATCACAGGCGTTGAGTAGGCCCATTCAAAGTCGTTGTGCCGAATTAACCGTCCTTTTCGATCGAGGAAGTGCCAAGGACCTGCAGAATTTCTTTCCTTTGCTCGTCGATAACATATTCGGGCCTCAGGGGACACTGAGCTGGGGACTGCGAAGCATAACGGCAGCTTTGAAACCTCAGGACTTCCAAACATTGCAGCATTTCCTGTCACCATGCGGGCCCATGTTTAAACTTATTTATGGGCTCCTGAAGGATCCTTTTATAAAATATGACTTCAGCGTTGCATATTTACCCGTACGTAAAAGTGAATAATTACATTCAACTTACGTACTTTAATAATTTAGTACTTTGGTCAATTAATATTAATAATAATGTGTTTCTTTTGTGGGAAATTCTTAAATAATAATTTATTACAGACAAAAATTCGTCAGTTATTAGAATCCACAGCGGTACATCCGTTTTATTCAGAATTGGTACACGTGAGCCCCCAAAACAAGCAAGTAGTATCTTTAATGCTAAGTAGGTATCTGTTGTAATTTAAATCGTTTTCTTCTTTTATTGAAATACGTTTCAGATCCCTTCGACTATTATATGTTTCACTTTGCCTACCACTTAATCAACCCTTGGCACCAAAGAAGTGGGGCGACATTAGCCTCATCGTGGAACACGGTGTATTACATCCTATGCTGCGATTACGTTTTGCATTTTCTACCTACCGACCCAAATAATCCAGTGACTCCGATTATTAATTACACCGGAAAGAATCCCGTACAACACTTACAGACTTTTACAAGGTGGGTGCAAACGTATTTCAATTTTCTTAATTCACGTTTTGATGAACTTTAGGCCCACTAGAGTGTCCAAATTACTGATTTCTTCTGTATACTCCGAGCCAATAAATGAATTTAATAGTTTACATCCACCCCTGGAGAGGCATCCTCGGGGCGAAATTTGGAGAAGCGAGACGGTTTTGACCGTTTTCTTAGATATGTGGTTGAGTAATGATCAAGTAAGCCACTACAATGAAAGCTTTAATCTTTCAACGGCAAAGGTAAATAAAATATTTAAATTTATTAATGATAATAAGTTAGTCCCGAAGCGTATTTTTAAATAAAAAACACTTTTCAGACATTACACTTTAATGAACTACCAACTGGGGAATACGTGAGAATTATTAGAGTTCTTGTGAAACAGTTACACGCTTTTGCTTCCAGTGGCAAGCTGGACGACAGTCACATGGGTGAACTTAAAAAAATCACCGTTCCAATGATGCAAGGGAAGATGTACGTATTTTTAAGGAATTTAATACACCGTTGGCCTTTAGACGGTTCATTTCGACTGGTCCTTGAACTGTGGTTGAGTTTCATACAGCCCTGGAGGTACCCAGGGAATGCCCATTTGAAACAGCTGTAAGTAATCGGTGGCTACTCTCGATTAAATTATGCATAACGTGAAATTATTTGATTAGAAATCAACCTGATGTAAATCCTGATTTAGAAGACATGAATTTCGCAACTTTAAAATCAGTTGACAAAGAGTACTTGCCGTTCATCGCTGAAAATATTTTAGCATACGTCGTCGTGTTCCAACAATTACTGCCACGATTTACCAGGGTTGACTTATCGAGCCCAAAAAATTCCCTTATGTTATACAGATTAACAAAGGTGAAGCACAGACATTGCGATCAATTTCGGCTGTATTTACAAACTATTTATTTAAGGTGTTCGATCAGCCAAATCTAGTGCCTTTAATACGTGAAGTAGAAAGTTGCATCGAGGAAAGAAATTTATCCCCAAGGCACACATTTAATGTATCAGCCTTAAATACGATGCCACCATTATCTCCAACTTCAAGATGGTCAACGAATACCACCCACTATACGTTACCCAAAAGCTTCGATACTATGAACTCTAGTAAGGACATGTCTGGTTCTAGTTTCTTCGAAGTGAACAGACATAATTGTGGAAAATACGCAGCTCTCATAAGACAGAAAGTGTACGAATTAGAAGGTCCGAATTTTTGTTACAAACCACTGTTCACAACTCCAGCTGCACCAGAGGTACGTTGGAGATTCTCGGTTACATTTACTAAAACATAACTTGTAGGTTTATGAAATGATTAAACAGATCAAAAAATCGGATAACATAGCTCAAAACATAATTCAAGCGAGGCTGGACGAAATGAAAAGAATCTCCAGCGGATTCTTCGGCTTCTTTAAATCAATCTTCATGAAGCTCGACGCCTCGTCGGATGAATTCACATTGGAAGAGCGCAGGAAGGTTCCTGTTTATTTAGATTTCTCCTACCAGCACTTGACGGATATGTTTCAAATTAACGATGTACGTTAATGTTTGTTATAAAAATTTATTTGGTTTCTGGTTTTCATATGTTTGTAGTGTGTATGTACTGAAAGTGAAAGTATTTCCGAAATAACTTCACCACCGAGCCATGAAATTAGAAACGAAAATTTCCAACACTTCTTGACGCCTGAGAAAGTTAAGCAGCGAATAAAAACTATAACGTATCAAGGAGATCCAGATTTGCATCCAATTCGTTCTACTGAGAATAAATTTTTCTTGAGAATGTTGTATCATTGGGCGACAAAAATCAATGAGAAGGTATATTTTCTTATTGGCAGTAATTTAATAATTAAATTTACATACAAGCCAATGCTTTGCATAAGTTAAAAAAAAGAAGTGCTATTGAAATATGCATGTATAACAATCACCTCTGTACTTTTTACTTTTTCTAGTATTCTCCGTTAATAAATAAGTTGTATTATGATGATAGTTATCCAGGAAAATTGGCTCGTCAATTTATTTATCCACCAATAACAATTTACAAGTATGATAAATCCCAACCAGGAAGATCACCGAGAATATCGGAACAGTTACCACCAAGAATAAGCTTGCGTTATTTTGCAAGCCATAAATTTTTGGCATACATTGTAATAGGTATACTAATAAGTCGATTTTATAATTACAACGCCCTTACTTTTCTACTGTGCGTTTGTGTTGTATGGTTCTTGTACAATTGCGTAAAGGCATTTTTTGATAAAAGTGATCATTCAGCTGCACATGTTGGTAATTTAAGCTTTAATGATTCTTTCTAACCAAATTTTTTATAATACAGTTTGTAATGTATTTTGTAATTAAAACTCTTAATAGTAATCAGTCTTGAGATTCTTCTTTTATGTTACCTAGGAACTGTTTCTTCTGAGAAGCGAATTGATTGTTTACGAGTTTCTCATCGCTATCGCCCTGAAAAGAAAAGAATTAAATTTAAGATTCAGTAATCGGTAAATAAAAAACTAAAACAAAAAACGTAGAATGCAGAAACTGTTTATAAAAGCAAAATGAGATTAAGATTTTTTTGTTCAACCAATAGAGCGATCAAGAAAACTGATTACTTTTAAAACAAAAGTTTAGGTTTAGATATAATAAATTATTTTAACGGACACTTTAAAATTGGTACTATCGCTCTGCGTTTCACTATCGATTGATAGCTTCGTCAGGTGTGAAAATAAATAAAGTTGTCAAGGGAAATTAAAACAGTAAAACGATCATTTTTATTTTTCTAAAATAAAAGTGATTATTTTACTGTTTTAGTTTCCCTTAACAACTTTTATTTACTTGACAACCGTTTTACTTGGCAACTTTTCACTCCTGACGAAGTACACATTTGAAGTGTCCGTTAAAATAATTTATACAATTTTCACTGGTTTAGAGAATAACATAATTATATAGTTAAATAAATTAGCTTGTAAAAAAAACAAATTAACTGAATAATTAAATTTCAAAATCCAATTTAACATGATTAAAACCAATGTCACGGGATGCAATCGAATCTGGGCCCAGTTCACGTTAAATTTGACATATTGTGCATCAGAAGTCCGTTAGAATATAACAAAGAGGGCGCTACACTTCAACAACAACAAAGACCAAGTTAAATCAAATAAAATCCCGGCAAACAAAATAACATCGCCTGGATGTGAGCGAATGATCAAATTATTAACGGTATTTTCACTTTAATGTCCATCTTCTGTGACTAACATATTAGCCAAATTATTATTATTATGTCTATCTCATTGTGCACGAGGTTTTCTGGTCCTGTTTTTCAATTTTATTCCTATAGAAGCGATTACTTAGACATCACGGCGATATCATATTCACGAATCGATTTGGTTCAAAACTGAGAAAAATTTTACAAACATTTTTATTTTACTTTGAAACTTCTTTTAATCATGCCCACGAAGAGCGACCCAACTACGGGAAACAGATTGTATTTGAACACGTGCCAGGGCCCTGAACTTGTTATTTTTTGTGTCGTATTTAGTATCAGCAGTCCATTACGAGACAAAACGACACGGTGACAAACACCAAGTGATTACATTTTTTTAAATTATACTCTAATAAGCAGTGGTGTCACAATGAAAAGCAGTTGATTTTTAAGCGAAATATGTCATGCATAAGTTCGCAAGTTGCGATGTCTTCAGTTAATATTACGAGCAGAATTTAATGCGAAATAAAAAATTTCCATGAACTCCGGCCTTCATTCTTGTCACGAGTTTATACGATCGCATCGCGACTTGTGTCCAGGACTTCTATATAGTTTCCACTTTAGCTGCGTTCGTTTATTCAACTCCGTTCACTCACTCACCCAACCCAACCCAACTCTATTTACTCTTTCGCACTTTTGTCTCACTCTTACTCGCTCTCAATCTTTACAGTGCGAAAGGAGTAAAAAGAGCGAATGGAGTTGGATAAACGAACGCAGCTTTTAGTTGCAGTGCAGGGTAAACATACATGTTTCGTTTTTGGCACAAATTATTGCTTTAATGACGCACTACAGTTATTCCAGTGCCCACCAACCAATTTCAATGAATTTTATTTTAAAAACTATGTATATTGGACCCCCATGCATATAATTCTTTTGCTTTATTTTTTTTTTCATGTAATACCTACGGTTAACGGGTCGGATACTTATTCTGAATTGCTTGTGTAAGCCAGGAGCTGCGAGCTAATTAAATTAGTTATTATTTTGAAAGCGATACGTATGAAACTAGCGATTAGTAGAACGTTTGTTAGACAAGCGTTGCAGCTCGTTATTGCTGTGCTTTTATTTTATTTTATTAAGCTTTTTATTTATTCTCACGAAAAAACACCTTTTATCTAATCTCACGAAAAGACACCAATTACTTATTCTGAAGAGTAGACACCATTTATTTATTCTCACAAGGAGATACCATTTATTTATTTTCACGAAGAGACTATTTATTTATTTTCACGAGTAGACACCATTTATTTATTATCACGAGGAGATACCATTTATTTATTACCACGAGGAAATACCATTTATTTATTCTCACGAGGAGATCCTATTTATTTATTCTCACGAGGAGATCCTATTTATTTATTCTCACGAGGAGATCCTATTTATTTATATATATAATATCTCCTCGTGAGAATAAATAAATAGTATTTCCTCGACACCATTTATTTATTCTCACGAGTAGACACTATTTATTATTATCACGAGGAAATATCATTTATTTATTCTCGCGAAAAGACACCATTTATTTATGCTCACGAGTAGACATTATTATTATTACGAGATGACACGATTTATTTATTCTCACGACGAGATACTATTTATTTATATATATAGTATCCCCTCGTGAGAATAAATAAATGATATTTCCTCGACACCATTTATTTATTCTCAGGAGTAAATACTTTTAAAATAAACGACGATTATAATTTGCCAACCCCAAATTCGTAACAATATTATATATTATTCTCATTTCTAAAGAAAGTCGGTAGTGCAACAAATCAATATTGTGACTTTTTTTAAGACTACTTTATAATTTTGAATTTGATGGGGTCAATTTGTAATGTTTAAGCATTTCTGTGAAAAAAAAGGGCCAAACAGAAATATGAGACACTTTGAAAGAGGATGGAGCACGAACATTTGTGTTTCAAATTTCTTGTTTAAGAACCGCCCTCGTATGTTAAACATCAATTATTATTTATATTTCGAGATGTTTTCATATAAGATGCTTTAGTAAATACTATGTAATGTACTTCTTTTTAGTATTGAAGATAAACAATAGGGTTATACAGAAAGTGACATTAAAAAGTAAAGAGATTACGTTTACAAGTTAATCTGCAAAAAAAATTTTAAGTAAAGAAGAATACAACTGCTTTAAGTAATACTTACAAATTTTTGTAATTTTTAACTTTTTCACAAAGTTTCCTTTACTAATTTAAGAGAAAGATCGGATTATTTATGAAAGAAATATTACTTTCTATACAGGGTGACTGACAACTGTTCCGCCAAAGAAAAACCACTTTGGTTTTCGAGAAATAATTAATTAAAAATTATCCCCAAAACGACGATGCGCCTCTGGTTAAAAAAACAGAGGAGCAGATGAATGAAATAAATGTCCTCATAGAAGTTTTATGGCGTCGCATCGATCGTGAAAACCTGAAGCAGATTTTTCAAAAGATAAACATTTTTTGACAACCAGAATTTAAAACATTATAATAAATAAATAACTTTATAATCTGTTAATAATTATAATTTCGTTTCGTGCGTAACGAATTATTATTACCTAACAGAAATCTATTAAAAGTTTAACAAATTCAAGACGCGTTTGGTGACGAATTTTTTCACATTTTCCAAACAACCCCAGCAATTTACATTTTCTCGTAATCTGTGACATTCATTCGCGTACGTGATTTGATCAAAAATTGTACGTATAACTAAAGCGATGTTCAAAACAACTGCAAAGTTTTGTTATATCTCCGACGGCGACAGCTGACACAAGTGAAATTGGGGAGAGCTGGACATAGTTGCTGAGCCTTATCTCTATCTAACACACACAGAGAATAAACAATACATAGCGTACATCTTTTACTTCTGTGATCACCAGATTGAAATCCTTGCGTTTTTTATTAATGGATGAAGCAACGATACATTCCGCTCCAGTAAATAATTCGTAAAAATTAACTTACAATTATTTGCAAATTTGTTACCCTTATTTCATACGCAATAGAGAAGTTTACTTTTTTTGAGGAAGAAAATATATAAGCAAGTTGATGGGAGAATCAAAGAATTATTAAATAATTTTTAGAAAAGGCCTAATTATAAGAGTTCAAACTTGCGTTTTATGACATAGCTTTCGAGCGACGTGACGTCATTTCTTCTTTTGAACAAAATATCACTTTGACGCTTTACAAATCCCACTGCCGTTTTAATACAAATACACAGGCAATAAACAAGAAACGATGTAAAGCACGTGACAAATTGAATGAATGCGAACTATATGTAGCTGAGTAACATAGTAGCTGTGATCAGCTATGCTAAAAATGACACAATGTCACAAGCGAGTGGTTCCTGCTTAAAACGTGACCATTTTAAAAGCCTATTTCTCCGTTATTTATCAACCAATTTTAAAAAATTTGGCCTATTATTGAAGAAAACATTCTATTTCTAAGATGAGTAAAATTCTCCGCTCTAGTTATTTTAGAAATTACTAAGAATTACGTCGCGTAAAAGAAACAACTCAGACTTTCGTTCTCAGCTGTTAAACATGTATTAAAACGAATTGGGATGTGAATCAAGGTCGCACTGTATACAAGTGAGTAGTCAATAAAAAAAAAAGCTTTATAATCCTATTATATTGCCGCATTTATAGAACGTGGCATCGTACTTAGTACGCAGGGTCGCAGTTTGATAATTTCTTAATTAATTATAAACTGTTTAGAAGAATTTTTTAAACATTTTTTCCGTAATCTGACATTCATTTACTTACGCGTCGTTTTTTTAGGCGGAAAAATTGTCAGTCATCCTGTATAGGAAAAGAAAAGCTAAGAAGTTTCAGGAAATACTGGAGGTGGACGCAAGTGCTATTTCCCGTATTTCTGTATAAGAAAAAAAGTCAAAAAGTTTCGAGAAATATTGAAAGTGGACGGAAGTGCTATTCCTCAAGGCAGCTACAAACTGCAACGGAAAAACTACTACAACGAAAAGATGCCGTTTTATAGCATTGTTATGATGTGCATTTAAATTTTACAATAAACTGGTAGGTTTGTCGTCACTACTTCGGAAAGGTATAGCGGTTTTGCCCACCTCTAAGAAACTCGCATGCTTAGATGTAAGTACCTATATAGTAAGTGAAATATGTCTTACAATTAAAATTTTTGGAAAATCATGATCTTCAGTATCTGAACTCAAATCCTCATCGTCTGAGTGACTGGCCGCCCTCTGCAAGAATAGCTTCACTTTTCTCATACTCTTGAGCGAAGACAAACTTGAAGTCCTGATTGGCTTGTTTGAAAACGTCGCGAAGATATCTTCCGGTACCGGAGGCAAATTAACAACGTTGCTCAAATCAATTAAAGAATCTCTCGATAAATTTTCAGGGTACTTCTCGTCCACATCGGACTTAACGCTTTTGACGCTTCCACTTCGCTGGAGAAACGTAGTATCCGACAGTCTCTGCTTGGCTTCCAGGTATTTAATTTTTTCCGCTAGGTTGTTCATGTTGGGCAGCGCCTCTGAGGTTTCAGTTTCCTCTATGTCTGAGAGTTCTTTCTCGATAACCGCCAGAAGTTTCTCGTACTCCAGCTTGAGATTATAACAAGATTGCTCCGTGACTGATAACGGTACGTTATCAATGGACAACATGACGGACGTGGCCAGTTTTTGGGCCAAAAGTAGGAAGCTTTTGCTAGTGGATTGTAAGGCGGTGATGTTTCTACCGGCACGAACTGCCAGGCTCCGTAGGTACGAGACGTATTTCTCACCAGATGCACACCTCTCCTTGATACTCATTCCCATTTCCGTCATGAGAATCGCGTTTTGAAGCATGTATTCGGATTGAGTACGGAAATTTAATAAATGCGCGTTTATATCTGCCGTCGTTGAAGATATGCTTGGTGAGTTAGGATCCATTTTTTTTTAATATAACTTGACGGATAACACAAACTATGACATTGAAAAGCTATTAAAGTGAAACAAGTGACATTTCAAGTAACATACGATCTTTTGTTGTACCCAAGTTGTCATAAGCGAGTTCTTGCGGGTTACAAAATCGGTGAGATGAGAGTCTGGCTGACGAACCCGGTTGCGTGTCTAAGGGGCAGCTGACGAAGTTTCCCACAATCAGGTTTCCGGACTTCCGGCCTTTCACCACATTCCTGCAATTGAATTGGAAGATGAAGAAAATCTAAGAGAAAATCCAAAGTCTTCTTCAACATCATCAGCTACCTTGACCGAAATTCCAGGGCCAAGTTCCAGAGCAATTAGACCGAATGAGAAGCATCTTTCAATTTCAGTTGAAGACTTGAGCCCTATTCCGTTACCAAAGAAAAAAACAGCCAAAGCTCAACAAAGAAAGAAACAAAAGTCGGAAATTCTGACAGAAACTCCAAGCAGAGGAACTTGGGGAATATCAGAGGCTAGAAAACGTGCAAGGCAAAAGAACTTGAAGGAAAAATTGACTGGTGAGCAGAAGAAGAAAGCGAATAATAAGAAAAGGGCGAAGACTATCCTGAAACCTTCAACTAAAAATAAAAATAAGGTTGCTAAAAGGAACATTTTCGAAGAGAGCGACTTGGATGAAGAAATATCGGCCAGTGAACTATGCGATGACTATGAGCTTGACGATATTCAGACAAATGACGAGAAGAAATGCTTGGTTTGTGAAGATGGCAGCAAAAACGAATCTTTCTTTACGACCTGTTGACATGATAACCGAATTTTTGTCCATTATTCTAAACATATTCTATATTTGATGTATATAGTGATACATATAAAAAATACTTGAAACTATAATGTGAAAGTGCATATCCTTACAACTTTACATCAACCTTGCGTGGTCATAGCAAGTTTATAATGGTCTAGCAACGTGATTACAATATTACCAATGACAATAGCTGTTGAATTAAAAAAGAAAGACCTTTGATATTGTAAGAGAAGTTTCGTCTCTTGCCCCTTAGACACGCAACCGGGTTCGTCAGCTAGACTCTCATGTCAGTGACTGAGCATGTAACACGGAGGAACTCGAGTTCTCCATTAAAAAACTCTGCAGATTTCAACGTTGCTAGCTCCTAAACTATAAGTAATATTGCCAATGACAATAGCTATTGAATTAAAAGAGAAAGACCTTTGATATTGTAAGGGAAGTTTCGTCTGCTGCCCCTTACACACGCAACCGGGTTCGTCAGCCACACTCTCATGTCAGTGACAGAGCGTGTAACACGGAGGGACTCGAGTTCTCCATTAAAAAACTCTGTAGGTTTCAACGTTGCTAGCTCTTAAACTATAAGTAGCAGATTGGAATTAGGAATATTGTTATTGCAGTCTTGGTTTTTACCACGTATCTATATTTATGAATTGGTTTTTAATGTTGTTAAAGAAATTGTTCGCCCTGTACAAAGTAGAATTGTAATATGCGTATTTAGGTACTTTAGGCTCCCAATTTATTAACAGCGACAGTTCCTTGAAATAATTACTCTTAAAAGTAGCGTGAGGATCCATTGGCACGTAAAGAAACGTAAGAGCTCACGTCATTATCAATACACAAGCGAATTGAAATCGCCATTAGAATATGACGGCCCATAAATACTACGGTCATTCCATGGCATAATCAGACGCTTTTATATGTAATTAATGGCGCGTCGCCGGTACGTTCGTAATTTTCTTTTCGGCGCACGCTCCAGGACGAGGAGGAAAGCGGTGGCTTCGCGCGAACCGCGTTAGTGATAGACCACGTCCTCTGGAGCACTTGTGAATACGACGAAATGCGGCAACATCCAATAAACCCGTTGATTTCGCTCTCGTCTTTTCCCTAAAGCCGGGAAACTTTTCTCTGGCGAAAAACTTTTAGATTGGGAGTGATAGCAATCTCGTTGTGTTAATGCGCGCTAAACTTTTTCCCTTACGTGATATGAACAAAAATTAAAACTTTCGTGGACCCTCAAAGTGGAATATATGTGTTTGTGTGTCATGAAATTGAAAACAGTGGTTACTTTGGGCTTAACATAAGGACAAACGCTGCACGTGTACACAGGTAAGTCATCATCATTGCGAAATTAACATAAACTTTCAGTAAAGTACTAAACAACATTTTGTTCTATTCATGTAGAAGCAGTTTAACGCAAATTTCTTTTTAAGTTAATGGAGTTTCTTTTAAAACATTTATGTAAATCAGTTTTCTGTGCAAGTACGTAAGAATTAATCTGCAATTATTTTATGGAAAAGCCATTCAGAGACGTCGACTCCTTAAGATGGGTATTTAAGCAATATTAGAGTCCCAACTCTGTACTATTGCGCTAAGAAGTACCATTTCATTCATAAACTCATAAATCATAATTTTTATTACTGCCCTGAATAAAAAAAAAACTTAAGTATTGATTGAACAGTGATGGATTGGCCCAAAAATTTTTCGATGAGCCTTCCCAAGTTGATCCAATACTGTACAATCGTATAAAATCAGTTAAGGAAGATCAACTCTCCTCGAAACTTGTGAGTTTGAGGTTTCAAAGGATATTATTGTCTAGACGTCGACACAATCTTCTGCCAAGTGCAACCTAACGTAGGTGTAAGAGGAAAGTCGAACTCATTCTATATTGTATCATTAATAAAAATGAATCATAAATTAATTTTCCAAAACTCTACGGAAAAATTGAGGACCTCGCTGCAAGAAGGGGATAGTTACTGTTCCAAATAGGAATTTTTAATTTATTTAAAAAAAGACGTTCAAGACTTTTAGTTTCTGCTTTATACAATACATCAAACAGTATTGGATGGATTTATGTCGTTTTTGCATCAAACGAAACAAAAGAGTTAAAGTCATCGTTTAGTATGGAAAGGTCATTTCTGTCAAAAGTGGAGTTGTCCCCTTTTTCCAGCGATGTCCTCAATTATGTCACTGGATGTTCCAAGTGAAAATGATACCCATCATCTTCACCCATGAGAACTTCAGATATTATCAAGAGCGTTTGCTTAATGCAAAAAGCTTCCTTACGTAATTTGGGCCATTAATTACTTCCTCAAAAACTCTAGGAACGATAAAGCCAATGATATCTCAACAGATCTGCCAATTTTTCGCCACCACAGAGAGAGGAAAAACAAGAAGGTGTTGTCATCATTTGAGTTTGAGGATTACAAAGATCACCAATAACTTTACTGCAAGAGATTATATAATTCACAAGTCTCTTCACAAAGCCAGACGTCTCAATTGACGCCGCTACTCCTCATGCTTCTAAAAACACAGAAACAAAGAGAAAAGTGGGTATTATCATTAGCTACGTTCTGCACACTCCAACCCCTTCGCATACAAACGCCTATTATCCCTGGAACGGTCTCCACGTAGCTAAACGTCTTCACTGATGATGAAGCTTGCTAGTAGACTCCTTCCGCCATCACAAAAATAAAGAAAAAAGGAGGTCTTATCAGTAGCTTTGCTGGAAGATCTTCTGCATACTCCTTTACACGCAAACAAATTTTACTCTACGTCTCTAGAAGTCTCAGTTAATGATTGAGTGCTACTAGACCTCATAAATATTTGAATTTACGAATTTCAAAGGCCGACCTGCAGCTTTTCTGGAAGAGATTCTGCAAACTCCTTCGCATACAAACGCCTATTATCCCTGGAACGGTCTCCACGTAGCTAGACGTCTTAACTGATGATGAAGCTTGCTCCTTCCGCCATCACAGAAATAAAGAAAAAATGAGGTCTGGAGGCTGGAAGATGTTGTGCACACTCCTTTACACGCAAGCGAATTTTACTCTACGTATCTAGAAGTCTCGATTAATGCTGAAGTTTGCTACTAGACCTCATAATCATTTGAATTTACGAATTTCAAAGGCCGACCTGCAACTTTACTGAAAGAGTTTCTGTGAACCCCTACAAACGCCTATTATCCCTGAAACGGTCTCCACGTAGCTAGACGTCTTAACTGACGATGAAGTTTGCTGGTAGACTCCTTCTGCCATCACAGAAATAAAGAAAAAGAAGAAGATCTTGTCGAATTTGAATGAGAAATTTCAAAGATCGCCAACAGCTTTAGGGGAAGAGATTCTGCAAAATATCATTATCCCTAAAACTGTTTCCACGTGGCCAGACATTCTAAAATTGATGGCAAAACTTGCTGTTAGACGTACTTTCGTCATCATACAAATATAAATAAAGAAAGAGAAGAAGTTCTTGTCAAATTTGAGTTAAAAAATTTCTAAAATCTGCTTTGAGGGAAGAGATTCTGTAAAGGTTCTCGCATGCAGACGCATATTATCCCTGCAACCCTCTTCATGTAAGATATCTTAACTGATTGCTGTTTCCACCATCAAAGAAATAAGGAAAACATCATTTCAACGTTTCTGTTTGAAAATTTAAAAAATTACTAACAGCTTTGCTGAAAGGGGTTTTCCAGATTCGTAAACAAACATTAGGGACGTAAGAAGAGCTGATTACAGGGTGACTACGATCTGCGTAATGAGTTGACCAAAGAAGTAAAACATCACCACAATTCTTACCATAAAATTGGACCATAAGTTACTACTCTGAAGCTCCACAATAAAATGTCTTTAAATTGATTCTTTGAGTTTCCAAACAAATATTGATAGATAAGTCATTGTTAGATATTTTTGTTTACCTGAACAAAAGTCGGTTTTAATAAATAAGAAGGAATGAAGCATTTTCTAAAAAAATAAAGTCACTTCCCAAATTTTGGAAAACTTACATTTACTTCAGCAAGTTACTTACTTTGAAGTAACAAAAAAACGTGTTTTCATACATTTCTCACAAATAATTTTTTGTCCTGCAGTTCGAATTTTTTTTTTGTAGATGCATTATATGCTAAGACACATAAACACATACGTGAGTCAATCGATGGATGCACTTGCACTCTGATTCGTGTGTACATTTTATTTTGAATGCCTTAAAAGTGTTAGCTGACTGTCGTGTACTGTCGGACTTGTTTGCTTTATCAGTTTAAATCCACGTTCATGGATGTAGAAGCATCTGCCATTTGGAAAAGTTAAAGGTGGAGCTCGTTTAGGGTTAGCATTAGCGATAACACTTAAATACAAAATCTATTGAAAACAATTCGAATGAAGGAAGTTTACGTTCTGTAAATTTTTGTTTAAATTGAGCAGAAGTGTGCATCATAATTTTCGCGTTTCGAAAATGATTGACCTCAGCGCCTCGTACTTTGATTTCGAAAATAACAAGCAATCAGATATCTAAAACGTAAATCTGACGGAATTAGTTACGTCTGTGCATAATTTTTAGTTTGATGCTTTCCGTATATTTAAAATAATTAAATTCGGTTTGGGTTTCAGTCTTTACTTTGTACATAAAGAAATGTAGCTTAAACGCTTCTCACCAAACAGGAGCTAAGCGAAATAGATTACTGCAATTACAATTGTTAACTTTCTTGTTAAGCTGCCTGCATTCATTATTGCAATTTGAAAAATGATCTGTATTTTTATAGGTCATAAGTTCACCGTAATCTGTTCTATCATACATTGGCATCGGATGTGAGTGAAATCTTTTGAAAGAGAACAACGTTGTTTCGCATGGTTTATCAAAGGTTTTAAAGGCTATTTAATAAACGAAATGTAGGTTCAAGTTCGATTAAATTTTAATATCGCTCTAAAATGCAGGCGGGCCTAAAATGAATGCATACAGGGTGATCTTGAATAGATCGACAAATAACATGAGAAATAACTAATAAAAAATATCCCCAAAATACGATACGACACCTGGTTTATGATTGTTACGACTCGGCATTGAGCGTGAACTTGATCTTTAAATGGAATTGATGTAATCAGTGAAATACAAACTTCAAAATGTTTACGTAACAAATACGTGCACAACCAGAATTTAAAACGTTATAATCAATAAACACATTCGTAATCTGTTTGGTTTGTTAATTATTATAATTTCGTTTTGTGTGCGCCGTTCAATGAAAAACAAATATTATAATTATAAAAGTCGAATTATAAACACAAATTTGTACAAAGACTAACAAAATTCAAAACGTGCGTTCGGTGTGTTAATTTTTAAAGCGACGGAATTACCTCTTGTGAATTATTGTTCGGTTTGATGTGAGTGTTTCACTTTCATACACATTTGGAAACGTATTGATTTTAATTAATCTCACAGTAGTTACGTCGACGAGGCATTCATCATTAGCTGTGCAACTGCATGTTATTAGTTCACGGTTGAGTTTTATAACTAAACGACTCTGATCCTATGCATAATACGCTTTTGTTCTCGTCTTATGCATGGGCGTAACGTATGTCTCTTTCGACCGTATTTTTTATCGGTCTATTCAAGAATCACCTGCATTTAAGCATGTACTCGGGAGTATGTGAAAATTTAAGAACATTAAGGGAAGAGGAAGAATTAGCATTTTTCAATTGATAACTCTGAATAATAATTTATGTAGGAATTGTGAAAATTACTTTACTAATTGTAACAGTTCTTCTCTCTACATCTTTTCCAAGTGTAGTTCAGAAAGTAACAGATTAATTTAAGGCAGTATCAAATATTTTTGAGATGCAAAAAATGAATTTTAGAAAGTGTCAGTTGTATTTCAGAGACGTAAAATGTATTTCAGAATGTGTTAATTGTAGTTCAGAAAAGTAAAATAAATTTCAGAAAAGATGAATTGTATTTCAGGAAATATCATTTGTATTTCAGAAAATAATAATTATACATATTTTATCAGCATAGCACAAGAACTCGTAGCAACCATCAGCAGATTTATGTGGCGAAGTAATAATTCACAAGCGTTATGAAACATGTTTTGCTGTCGAACAGAGAGAAATGCGGCGTTAATACGATCGTTCAATTCTTGGAACGTGTTAATTTCTTCTTCGTATACCAATGCTTTTACGTGTCCCCACAGATAATAGTCTAGCGGATTTGGATCAGGTGAACGTGCAGGCCACCTGATCGGCCCGTTTCTTCCAATCCATCTACCAGGAAAAATTTCGGGTTTACCCGTTCGACAAAATTATTTATTTTCTCGAAAATTTAATAACACTTTGTTCGACAAAAAATGGTTCATTCTATTCACTTTCATTGTTTAATTTACTTTCAAGATGTTACGAAACACACTGTAAATAATACACTTCTTAGCTTATTACTATATCAGCATTGACAAACTTACAAAAAAAGTTTAATTAGAAATGATTCCTGATTTACAATTAATACTGATATTTCACATGACATCTTCTGAAATACAATTTACCGATCTGAACTACAATTACTACTTTCGGAAATACAATTTACTAACCTGAAATACAACTGAAATTATTTCAAATACAATCCGAAAAGATATAATTGAAACACAAACGAAATACTGAATATGTGTAACTGTTTAAACAGAAGAAACCACAAGTCTTATAATTTATTGTAATCGTGAAAAATTAAGACACAAGAAAATAATGGAAAATAAACGTAAGATATTAACTAAACCGGATCTATGTAGTTCAATATCATTATCCTGCCAAGGAAAATAAAGCAGATTGCTTAGACTTTAAATAAATTTCCTTTGTTTGTCATTTCTAACAAATTACTTCTGCTACAACGTCTCTTTAAAGTAAGCGAAAATTTAAACAATTATAAAATAGTGTCTCAGTGCTTTAGATTGTTTAAGCGTCCTTTTGCTTACTTTGTATTTATTTTCTTTAGTATAACAAAAATAAGTTTCCCGTTTATTGATTAGTGAACTATGACGAACTAATTTTTTTTTAATATAACTCTATTATCACAAAAAGGTGTTTACACAGAAATAAAGTCGTTTCTAATTACTATTATGGTAAGCACACTGCGCATTACTATTTCATGTTAACTACTGTTATTTAATAAATTATCCAATCCCATAAAGTGCACGAGAAATATTACGTTTTCAAATAATGTCCTTTAACTAAGTAATGTATTTCGTTCTGTTGATGGGCTTTTCAATTTCAGTAATTTGTTTTACCATTGTACTGTTTCACATAAGAAGCTACGTGTAGTCTTTTCACGAGAAACCTATTTCCAGTACGTCTATATTCATTCATTGTTTCGATTATCGGTGAAGCAATATAAAAAAAAAATAGTATACTTCCTTCTTGAAATAAAATTTATTATCCTCCAAAATATTTTTTATTATGTGAAAAAGAAATATAGTGTTTTTTACCTGATAATATATAATTTGCGCCATTTGCTATGTTACTTGTATATAGAGCCTTCATAAATAACTAAGAGCCATTTGATCTTCGGCATACTGTAAACTTGTCGTAAGAAGTGTTTCTTGATTGATGGTAATTTTGATATTTTAAATATATTATATTGGATGTCTCAAAACCTTTGTCTTTAATTGAAACCACAGATAATAGTCAAAAAAAGAAGCAAAATTTGTCATACAACAATAGGGAAAAAGTAAATAATAACTTCGGTAAATATCAGTTTTCATTTTCTAAGAAATTGTTTTAGTAACGCTGGTTGGTGATTTAAATGTCTCAGCTGCGCAGAATTGGAGCTTATTGTGGCCATAAACGAATAAACGCCGAAATGTGTCTATTGGGCTAGGTCATATTTGTCCTTCGCAAAAAAATTTCGCCAGGATTTTAAATAAAAACGTCTTCACGCGCGATGCCGGGAGGTTTCCTACGACAATTGCAATTACTTATGACTACTTTATTTATGCTTATTTATTCAAAGTAAAATGTAAAAGCAAACTGATTTCGTAGCACAATTATGCATTTCAGTTTTATTTGTTTCATTTTCATGACAGTACATCGACCTTAACACTGTAAACTGCAAAACGTTATGTTTATGTTCATTAATATGACGACAATAAATGTTTATTAAAAACATTGATAAATATTAATTAAATCCAACAAACGAGTGGCTCAATTAGTGTTCGTGATGAAAATTCGATTCTGGTTTAAAATAATTCGGAATTTTCAGAAACGTTTACTTACATTCACGATTTATTGGTAACAATTGCACTGTCATAAAATAAAATTCAGCTGGCTCAGTTTCGTTTCTCGTACTTTATTTTTTGTTGTTATTATTATTATCATGCTGTCATAAATTCACAGATGCTTACATTAGGGAGGGGGCTAGAATGAAAGACGAAGTACTGAATAATAGTTTTTGAGAAAGTTCAGTCCGAGCGAGTGCGTTTGTATTTTATAAAAGACTCAGATCAAAATAAATTTTTAAAAACATTAATAGACTGAGTATTATTTATCAGATTTACGCAGTGTGTAGTTTGTTTTGTGTTAGTTTAATTCGTGTAAATATCTATGTACATAACTTCGAAATAATTTTCCACTAGTAACAAATAAGTGGATACGACGTGCCGAATTATGTGTTAATACCGCAGGACAACATTTTCAACATTTATTGTTATTACAAATATCATAATTAAAGATATAGATTTTGAAACAACCTGTATAATGACGTTATCTTAATCTATTAGTTATAGATGCATTTTAAAATCCGTACCCTTTATAGTTGTAACGTACATCTACATAACGTTGTACAAGGTGACTAAAGTATAGACATTATTTTTTTTTAATATAATTTAGCTCATGTATGTAAACAAAAAATAATTCCAAAGAAACCACATTACGTGTAGATATTAATAAAATTTGATTAAGCGAAATTACTTGAGTAATTAACTCTTCGCATGGAAAGGTGACCCGCACGCATGAGCTCTATTTTCGACAATCAAGTGCACGAAAGGAGCGAGACACTTTCGCTACAATTACCGTCCTATATACACAATAAGGGAAACATTTCCTCGCTTGAGAAAAAGAAAATGCCCATGTGTGGTGGACATTTAAAAAGGACGAGATTGAATTAACCACTTGCTACGTAGCAAAATAACTTTCCTTTAAGTTCATAAGTAATTAGAATTTTTTTTAATTAATTAGCTAAAAGCACTTTTGAATTCTATATTATAGCCAAACGGTTCGGCTTTCCACAACTACTTTTTAAATAAAAAAAAATTGGATGAATTTATTTGTTGTAGGGGTAAGATTTGATTTTATTCACCTGAAAATTTAATACTTACGGAAAAGAGGAATTCCTTTTACTGAGCACTCAATTTAAAACTTGTTAAATCAGGTAACATACACGCATTGTAATCGTGATCAGTAATTGAAATGTCGTGTAATAATTATAAAACTGTTTACATTTTAATATCTGTTTAGTTTCCAGTTTAAGAATTTCTTCATTGAAACGAAAGGAAAAACCTGATAATTTACTTAAGCGCGGAAACGAAAAATTCTGTGTATATTAATTGTTGTTTTATTTTAATTTTGTTACTAAATACTTACAAGGTCAAAACGTCACAAACAAATTAATCTAAAAAAAAATAATAATTCGATTACTACAAAGAACGTTTTTCGACACTTTATAGCTGGACCAGATTGAACCGATAAATCTGGCTATAAAAATTTATTGCTAATGTTGCTTGTGCTGGTTCTGGGTTTTTACAGTAATTCATATACACAGAAAAATCATATCGCGAAGCAATCTGAAATAAAAACAGCATTAACTCACACCAAAACACATAAAACGTTGGAATTTGAAAATTTCGATGTGCTTAATTTAACGCAAATAAAATATATTAGAGCACATAAAATATAATTATGTACTAACGTATGTAACAAAAGTTTTGGGAAAATTAATCATTATTTTTAATATTTTTAGATGTTAGTCAGTTCTGAAGATTTTTTCCTATTATAATGTAAGGCAATCAACTTACCGATGGATATGGAGAATCGATCAAGTTTCCTTTACATTTTGGCAATATATTTGTCTTCACAAAGTTGTAGAAAATGTTTTACAAGTTACAATTACGGAATTTACAACTTGATTGGCCAAATGCCCAAACGTGATATCGTCGCCATTTATAGAAACCAAAATATTTCTAAGACAACAATTTATCGAGTCATTAGGGGATGTGGGGAAGGTCTGCCGTGCATGAATCTTCCCAAGATGGGCCGTCCTCGAGTTTTGAATCATCAAATACTTCAGAACTTGACTGAATATGCAAAACATAGAAGATAGTTTCAAAGAGAAGATTAGGCAAAAGATTTCACTATTCAATTAGAGCGTCGCGAATAAAATTCTAACAATTCCACTGTATTTTATACAATTTAAATAAATTCCTTGCATTTGTTGATAAATAAGATGAAGGTAACGAGAGACTAATATGGTCAGATTAATAAACGCAACGACTTATGCTGAGGACGGACAGCGGTTGTTTTCAGTAGTCCCGGTAATGGTTCTCATGAAATTCACGTGTAGACAAACACCAACTTGCACATAAAATACATGAATTGTACTGTTCAGTCGTTAGTTGTCTAATTCGAGTACCTTTAGCCATTGACCACTGCTGAAAGTGGTCTGTCTGTTTGGACCCTAAGGCTCCCTGGCAAATGACACAGTTTTAGAAAATTCCCGCCAGGATTCATCGATTTTTCATTTGTTTTCAACTTCTTTCTTTTTTACCGAGAGTATTTTCAATCTCCCAGCCGAATGAGAAACAACGATTTTCTGTTGTAATTTGAAAAATTAATGCAACCAAAATAAACAAAAACAAATACTGTAAAAGAAAACAAATGAAAGCTTGATTTTCAAAAGCTTCGCACTGGAAAAGTTCGATTTTTCATTTATTCTCAAGTTCTTTCTTGTTTATTGGGTCTTTTGTTGCTTGTTGTATGTTGAAGGGTCGATTATAATGCAAAAAGTCAATGCAACAAAAGAAACAAACAAGCAATAAAAAAAAACAAATGAAAGCTTGATTTTCAAAAGCTTCGCACTGGAAGTAATCCATTTTTCATTTGTTTTCAAGCTCTTTCTTGTTCATTGAGTCTTTTGTTGCTTGTTGTTTGTTGAAAGGTTGATTATAATGCAAAAAATCAATGCAACAAAAGAAACAAATAAGCAATATGCAAAAGAAAACAAATGAAAGTTTGGCTCGATTTTCAAAAGCTTCGCGCCGTAAATCGTCGATTCTTCATTTGTTTCTTGTTCACCGAAAGTATTATGTTGCTTGTTTGTTGAAATGTTGATTGTACCCCGAAAAATTGACGCAACAAAAGAAACAAACAATGCACAAGAAAATAAATGAAAGCTTGATTTGATTTTCAAAAGTTTAGCGCCGGAATGGAAATTGTTTTGTTTTCTGTTTCTTCAATCATGCATTTCATTATTTTCTGCGGAAGTGGCGGTTATAACACGCAAAATTAATGCAAACAACAACTGAAACAAAACAAACAATGCAAAAGAAAACAAATGAAAGCTTGATTGGATTTTCAAATGCTTCGGGCCTGAAATCGTCGATTTTTCATTAGTTCTCTACTTCTTTCATGTTTATTGAAAGTCTTTATAACTTTCAACCGCTCCCAGTCGAATGAAAATAGACGATCTTCTTTGATTTTCTCCTTTGTCGAATTCTGCTTTCATTATTGGAAGAAGTGGCGATTGTAACGCGAAAACAAAAAACAAACAATGTAAGAGAAAACAAATGAAAGCTTGATTTGATTTTCAAAAATTTCGCGCCAGAAATCATCGATTTTTCATTTGTTATCAGCTTTATCGAGTCTTTTGTCGGTTGTTGCTTGCTGAATGTTGATTATTGAAAAATTAACGCAACAAAAGAGAAACAAAAAAAAACAAACAATGCTATAGAAAACAAACGAATTTTGATTTGATTTTCAAAAGCTTCTCGTTGGTAAAAGTCGAATCTCATTTATTCTCAACTTCTTTCTTGTTTACTGAGAGTCTTTTGATCTCAATTGCTCTCAGTTTTTTGTTTTCTATTCGTCCAATTTGGCTTTTCATTGTTGTCTGTAGAAGTGGCGATAAAACGCGAAAAACTAATCCAACAATAAAAAAAAAACAAATAATGCAAAAGAAAACAAGTGAAATTTGTTTCGATTTTTAAAAGCTTCCCGCCGGAAATCATCGATCACTCAATTGTTCTCAACTTTTTTGTTGTAGTCTTTTGTTTTTTATTCGCTCCCAGCCGAATGGGAATCGACGATCTATTGTTTTCTGTTCGTCTAATTCTGGATTTCATTGTTGCCTGCGGAAATGGCGAAAAATTAATGCAACAAAAGAAACAAAACAAAAACAAACAATGCAGAAGAAAACAACTGAAGGCTTTATTTGATTTTCAAAAGCTTCGCGCCGGAAATGATCGATTTTTCATTTGTTCTCCGTTTCTTTTTTGTTTGCCGAGAGTCATATGTTGCTTGTTGTTGGGTTGTTTCTTGAAAGTTGATTCCAATGCGAAAAATTAATTCGGCAAAAACTTTCTGCCGGAAATCGTCGATTTTTCTTTTGTTTTCTACCTCATTCTTGTTTACCTAGAGAATTTTCAATCTCCCAGCCGAATGAGAATCGTCTGTTTCTTTTGTTTCCTGTTGTAACTTGAAAAAATAATACAACAAATGAACAATGTAAAAGAAAACAAATGAAAACTTGATTTGATTTTTAAAAGCTTCGCGCCGAAAATCATCGATTTTTCATTTGTTTTCTTAGCTTCTTTTTTTGCTTACTGAAATCTTTTGTTGGTTGTTTTTAGGTTATTTGCCAAATTGTTGCAAAACATACAAAAGGAAATAAACAAACCAAAAGAAAACAAATGAAAGCTTGATTTGATTTTCGAAAGCTTCGCGCCGTAAATGTCGATTTTTCATTTATTCTCAGCTTCAAGTGGAAAAGGTACTTTCACTTAAACCTAAATTATATTATCTTTACGGTTCCACCAGTTGATGTTACTTATAATCATCATAAAATTTTATAAACAATTTGGCAATACGACATGTAACTCTTATTTTCTATGTCATTTCTAATTGAGTAATTTGCTTTCAACAAAATGAATAGCTTTAATGCAACTACTTTTGATCGCGATAGTTTGTAATTATACATTGCGTAAAACGATTTGTGTCACATGGCAATTTGAATCGTGCTGCGCGCGCATCGTATATCTCCACAACTGGTTGTTGCATTCCTTATCTTGATTGACTCTTCCTCTTGCTTGTAATGTCAATTGATATGTACTATCCCCAACATAAAAATCTTGAGACATGTATGTTCTAATGGAAATACGACGAATTAAGTATTGCCGTTTGTTTATTTCTGTTTTTTTACGTTATCATTGATCGAGACCTGCATAGAAAAATGAAAAAGCTACATTTAAACTAATAAAATACATGTGTAGAGCTGTCCCAGATTTTTTTAGCGGGCCTAGTACATCAATCGTTTTACGTACAGTATACACAGAGAGATCCAAGATCTTTTAATTGAGATATTATTCCCTTGCTGTTCGAAGTTTTCCTACAGATGGGATGAGGGTAAGCGTACGTATTTCATGTTAAAATATGTTCCCCCTCAACAACGAGATCGATTATCTGCAAAGTTATTTAGAAATACCCTGTGAGTTGAGGGTTTGGAAAGATTTAGTTTCTCTCGAAAACAAGATCGAACTCATTTTACGTTCTTCAAATAATTGCTTTCGAAGTTATTTCAGGTGCGGTTACTATATGGCTGGGGGGGCCAACCTGCGGCTCGCGAGCCACATGCGGCTCTTTGAAGGATTATTTGTGGCTCTCAATAAATGTACCCGAGTTCCCTTTTCATTTTTGTGCTATTATATTTTAAAAAATTATTATCGTTCCGTATGTTTTCAATAAATATAATTTCTGTAAAAAAATTTTTTTTAATACCTTTTTTGCATATCTTTTAAATACGTTTTTAATTGTGGCTCGCGAAAAATTTCAAATGTTGAAAAATGGCTCGGACTATCAAGGAGCTTGGCCATCCCTGCTATATGGTATCACTCTATGTATGTATAAGAAGCGATATGAACCAGAAGAACATGTTTTGTTATCACCTTACAGTTTCAATTTATTTCATTATTAGCATCTTATTCAATGTTTTTAGGCTAAGTTGCCAATCCGATTGGTTAAATCTAGGATAATCGTCGCATTCCTTTTACACCAATTCTAGGATAATCTCACCCCACTTAAACGATACGTTCCTCTTGCTTAAAATGAGGTGAGTAGAAGTGGGAGAATTAAAGCTAATGCGATTCCTTCATCAGTAACTAACCAGCAAAAATATAATTAAAAAATGATTCTATTAAATATTGTATATATTTTTGTCATTAGTACCTTTTATCTGGAATATTCTCAGGCAAACGTCGCGTCGGATTAAGTTAGTTGTAATCAAAGTGAATACGATTTCCGGCTAAGCTTATTGACGCGTTGTAATCTGACTTTTGTGTTCTAATTAGTCGGCGGATATAGCGTGATTTTATGACTGAAACACTTCTACACACCCCATTTAGAAGAATTTTCTAATATAATCTAGCAGTCATAGTTACAAATCTCCTTTAAATTCTTCTAGATGAAACACTGAAATAAAAAGAGTATTTTATTATGCAAAGAAGCTATCACCAGACAATATGTGAATAAATTTCCGGTACCTCCTCAACCGGAAAAATTCCACAAAGCAAATAATATTCAAGGAATGCTGGAAAATCTACTACATCCTTTCAAGAAGCGACTTAGCGTAGAATAATTCAGATTTTAAAATTTCAATACTAATCCTACATATATCAATCAACATCACAGTATGACAGTTATTTATTTTTTTTAATATTATGTTTGCATTAAGCCTTCTCTTTGCCTTTAAAGCTTTTGATGAGTTGTAAGTTGTAAAAATTAATCCACGTATTGATAGCTATAATTGAGAACGAAAGTTTGAAATTATTAATTCCCATTGGAAGCTGGCCTCTTGCCAGGACGGTCTCGTCCATGACACCGAAAGTTACGAACTTTTCCGGACTGGTAACCACGGGGATACTTTTTTTGATTTCAAGGAGTTTGATTTGTGAGCCATTCGTGATTAAATTAAAGATAACTGCCTTTTCTTCGCTGTCACTTTCGCCGAGAAAGACACAAACTTCACTCTTTATTTACAGAAATTGTATTCTGCAGTTTTTTTTTATAGATTTCTTTTGTCACATCAGATTTTATTTGTGTGTAGTTTATACTATTTTTCCCTATCGCACTGTATAAAATACAATGTAAAAAATAAATTTCTAAATCAATTTTATTATCTCGAAACGTCGGATTTCCTGTTGCATTAAGACATGCGAAATTCAACCGCAGCAATTATATCGTAAACTGTTGTTATGTAATGCATTTCCTATTCGGTTTATACTCTGATTATTTTATAGAAAATTAATCGTCTAGTGTGTAGGTTAAAATGCAAGAATTTATCGTCCGTGAAATACAAACTGTTTTTTATCCTGCGTATACGCAGGACAAAGTGGAAAAGGCAGAAGCATGTATTTATATTCACGGCATTTTCACAACGATCAAGGAAATGTTATTTTAGAAAAGAGATTTGCGTTACATATTTTGCATACTCATTGGATTAAGTAGATTGGCAAAACAGCATTATTCAAATTTAAATTAAAAATCACTGAGTGAATGATGATATACAGGCTAATTTTCCAATAGACCGACAAAGAATCAGAAATTAGCCTTAAGACCACGATACGGCCCTGATTAAGAAATAGCAGCAGATGAACGAAATGAATACAATCATAAAAGTAAAATAGTAAAGGAGACTATGGTTTAAGAAATAATATCCGATATGATAAAGAACTTAAATATATTAAGAATGCTGCGATTCATAATAGTTATATTTTTTTAAGTCAAAAATCGTCCGCCAGTTGTCGTTTTTGTTAGATCAAAAATCAACCGCAAGATGTCGCTACTTAAATCATATATAAGGGGATGTAAGAGACAGTTAAAGGCATTCCCACAAAGAGACAGTTAAAGGCATAACGAAAGCATTCTTCGAGATAAATTCCATAAAGTGCTTTTAACTTACGAGTGTTTGAGTGTGATCTGCTCTAATCTGTAGCTGTTTTTTTTAATTATTTTTATGCTTTTAACTTATGAGTGTTTGAGTGTGATCTGCTCTAATCTGTAGGCTGTTTTTTTTTAAATTATTTTTTAGGGATAATTAAAATTTTTAAGGTGATATCAAATAACTGGGCATTAAATGAATCAATACTTTTTTCTGTATTATTTGGTCTGCTCTAATTCGTAGGTTGTTTTTTGACGGCCTAATTTTAGATACTTACATATTATTTTATTTTTATCATTATTTATATTTTTTTTATAATTATCAGTACGATTAGGTGGTTGTTAGATTTCATGAAGTGGTTTTACCTTGGTAGCGTGTGTACTGAAGATGGCAATTTAGCTGCCGAAATACGTATCTACGGATATAAAATTATTATCGGCGGAGATTATTTTTTAATCAATCATAAAAGTGTTTTATAGTTTTATATGAAATATAAACTCCAAAATATATACTGGGCAAAAGCATGCAAAGTATATTTTTTGAACTCCTGCTTTGATAGGGAGACAAATAAATCACTACAACACGAAAACAATTCAAATCTCCATCTTAAGAATTCCTAATACGTTTCTTTAATTTATATTTAAATTATTTTGTAAATAAAGTTTATTCCCACAACCAACGTGTGCCTCATAAACATTTCGGCATCCTTTTTTGGCCCAGTACCTTCCTTTGCATTTTAAACAGTCGGTTTTCTTATGTCGTTTATTAGGTTTATCGTTGATGTTTGAATAACAATAGACTTTGCTGATAACAGAGAAAATGGTGATGACAATCAAAATTTAAAACATCATAAATTACATTCGTAATCTGTTTGTTTTGTTGATTATTATAACTTCGTTTTGTGTGCGACGTCCAATGAGAAACAGATTCTCTTATTATAAAAGATGAATTTATTAACACAAAGTAACAAAATTCAATACGTGCGTTCGGTGTGTTATTTTTTAAAGCGATGGAATTAACTGTCGTGAACTATTGTCCGCCTCGATATAAGTATTTCACTTTTATACACCTTTGAAGTCATAATTGATTTTAATTAATCTCATAGCAGTTAAACATCTGTACGATGCATTCATCATCAGCTGAGTGTTATTAACTGTGTGTTATTAATTAACGGTCAAATTTTATGACTCAACGACTCTGATTCTCTCTGCGTAACACCATAAACGTTTATTGCACGCTTTTAAGGACGTGTAAACTTTTGGTTCTCATCTTATGCATGGATGTAACGTGCATTTAGAGTAAATTTTTTAATCAATTATAAATTATATATATAAATTCTTCGTTTTTCTTGACCGGTTTTAATAAATTTAGTAAAAAAAATTCTGGAAATCTAGGTCCAAATGTTTATTTTCTGCATCTAAGCGTTTTCGAACCTGGCTTGGTTCTTCTGCGGTGACTACTTTTGTTAATTCAATGCACTTCGGAGTTAGTTTTAAACTTCTGCAAGCTTCCAGCTATTTTTAGTTTTGACAGTTTTCTGTTGCGTAATTGAAACGAGCTTCAACGTCAACTACGCAACAGAAAATTGTCAAAACTAAAAATAGCTGGAAGCTTGCAGAAGTTAAAACTAACTCCGAAGTACAACGAAGAAGACAACGTTTTGATATAGAAAATAAATATTTGGACCGAAATTTCAAGAGCTTTCTTTCCTAAAATAATTATAAATTAATAATAATAATAATAATTTCCATATTGTAAACTGTGTAAACAGTGAAAAATTACATAATTAAAATCATAAAGATGTATGACTAATTTATGCGAACCTCAGGATGTTGTTCATGTTCTGTATAAAATTACAGTATGGTTTTCATTTTTCCTTAAAATAGCACAAGTTACACTGCTGTAGATAAGTGGGTAGTTTATTGTAAAAATTGCATACATTGTAACCCGAAAGTAACGGATTAATTCTATAAAATGGTTGAATAAAATGTTTTAGAAAAATGGTCGGACACATCGCAATCAATCGTAAATCGGATTGAGAACAAATTTCGCGTGATAAACCTAGAGTGAGACGTCCATCAGCTTTAGATGAAGACAGACAATTGGATGCCATGTTAATGATGCAGGAAAATCCACATTCAACCCTCGTAGGAGCGCTTCACATCTTAATACGTCTTCACAATGAAAATGTTCATCCCTATAACACGCACTTGGTGCAAGAGCTGCCCGATGATGATTTTGATCGACAAGCGCAGTTTTGCAAGACAATAATGGAATTCTCTAATGCAAATCTTGCATACCTTTATCTTTTCTGATGAAGCAACATTTTGCTTGAAAGGTACCGTGATTGCCGTAATTGGACGATTGAAAATCCGCATTGGATGATAGATGCGAATACACAATATCCCCAAAAGGTTAACGTCTAACCTGAGAAAGTGAAAAATCGAATTATTGGACCGTACTTTTTTATTGGAACGCTGTTTGGTGAGCAGTATCTGGACTTCCTACAATTTAAATTAATTCCGGCTTTAGCGGTACTGTTTCCTAGCGCAGAAAATCCTGAATCACCCAATCCCAGAATTTGGTTACAGCACCTCCTCATCAGACACGTCCAATACGGGAATATCTCGACCAAATATTTCCTAATCGGGGATCTATTGAATGGCCGGCATGATCTTTGGATTTAACCCCTTTGGATTATTTTCTCTGGGTTTATTTAAAAGCTAAAATTTATCTTAATAGACCTCCAAACATCGAGGAGTTAAATTCGACAAGAAATTCGCACAATCATCCCTGAAATGGTAGACAATATTCAACAAGCGATTCGGACATTGCCTCGCCAATATCGGACAGCAATTTGAAAATTTAATTTAATTTTAATATTGTTTTATTTTTCAAAAAAATCCTTTTTATATATTATTCAAGATAAACTCAAGAATAAATGGACCTCTGGTTCGAACGAAATCCCTTACATCACTATTAAAGAAGTAGCTACTAGCTTAGTCCAACCTTTAACTCGCCTAATTAATTTGTCATTTAATAGTGGCAACTTCTCATCTGATTTAAAACTAATGAAGTTAATTCCTGTTTTTAAAAAAGGATCCCATAACGATGTCTCCAATGATAGACCCATAGCGATCAGCTCCGTATTCTCAAAAATTTTTGAATATACATTTTTAAACAGACTACAACATTTCTCTCATCATCTCTAAGGATCAGCATGGCTTCATCAATAAAAAATTTACTAGAATAGCATTACAGTCCCTTTATAAAAAAAAATGTTGATTATTTTGAAGCAGGCGAGTGCCCTGCTGGGATCTTTGGCGATCTCAGCAGGGCATTCGACTGTCAATCACAACAGTTATTGAATTGAAAAATATGGTTTTCGTGCACTATCTTCTAAATGGATCGAATCCTTCCTGGCCAACAGGCAACAATATGTTTCTATTAAGCGTCACAATAAGGTCAGTATATATAGACCTCACCACTAGTGACCATAAATATAGGGGTTCCACAGAGCTCGGTTTTGGGCCCAGTACTGTTTATTCTATACGTTAATGATATTTTTCACATCAGTAGATCTCTAAACTTCACTACCAATTTTACTGTTTATGCAGATGATTACATCTAATAAAAACGCTGGCAAGTTTCCAACCAATTGCTGTAAGCTGGTACAAACTCTGTCAGAATGGTTTACGACCAATGATCTTCTATTGAATTTAAATAAAACCCATGGTATTCATTTTCATAATAGACAAAAATCCAACATTCACTTTAAGTTAAATATAAATCGGTCGAATCTTCATAATGATGATTCTATTAAGTTTCTAGACGTCATAACAGACAAAAATATCCCCATATGGAATACTCACTGCATAAAATTCAAAATTAAACTCTCTTTTTTAGCTATTTAAGTATCTGAGAACAGTTTTAACAACGAAGCAACTCATTAATTTATATTACCTATGCTCTGGAACAAGGTAGATTGAGTTATGATATTTGTTTGTGGGGAGGAAGTCAAGGACGTCTTTATATGTCAAAAAAAGATATTAAGATGTATCTTTAGAATGAATCGCATGGAGTCTTGTAGAGACACGTTTAAGAATAATAATATTTTAACACTAACTAACATTCACATTCATACATTTGAATTGTGCTCCTACGTTCATCAAAACGAATCTAAATACGCATTAATTAATGATATACACCAACATAATACGGGGAAGAACTCCAACTTTCTTACTCCCTCCTTCAGATTAAGTATCACTAAGAATAGCACTAATATTTTAGGTGTGAAGTTGTACAATTTGTTACCTAAGAATACTCATAATACATATTGTTATAGCTATCTTCTGACTTTATCCAAGTTACGTTTCTATTTAATTTTTGATTTATTTTACGTTGACACCACCAATTATCTACTGGTATAGTTTAGTACTTACTTATTTGTATTAATATGCATCTGTGGACGACGTCAATATACAATCAATACATTATTTTAAAAAAGTTTTATTTATTTTAATCAGCATGAAACAGCAGCTTTTAAACGAGATATCAGGAGTATTTTGCTATTTCAATTTTTAATGTTGGGGTAGCTGGCGCTTAGGACATGAGGGCGGGGCGTTGAAAATTTATCCATAACTTTCGGGAAACACTGTACAGGTGGGCCAAATTCGACACTTTTAATAGGAAACACCTATTTTTAGAAGAGTTAGACCTCGGTCCCTGGAGCTCGAATTTCATTTTGAACATTTATTTATTGTACTTACTAATATTAGTGTCAAAAACAAGAAGTGAAATTTATTAAAATTCTAAGGTCATAATGAATTTTCAAAACAAATGAACTGCACGCGCTAGTACTAGTTCAGTTTTTCATTTTTCAGCAATACCGTTCAGATTTGAAGAATCAATCTCTTTTATAATAAGATACTTACAGTTTTGATTAAAGACATAGGTTTTGAGATATCCTGTATAAGGGGGTGTAAGAGAAACTGGAGATTTGGATAAGGAAAGCATTCTCCGAGCTAAAACCCATAAAATGCTCTTAACTTTTGAGAGTTCGGGTGTGATCTGCTCTAATCTGTAGGCTTTTTTTTGACGAATTCATCATGAAAGTGTTTTATAATTTTATGATTGTTACGGTGCGGCGTTTGACGTGAACTTGACCTTTAAACGAAATTGACGTTATCAGCTGAAATACGAACTCCAAAATATATGCTGGACAAAAGCATGCAAAGTAAATTTTTGAACTCCTTCTATGATAGGGAAATAAATAAATCACTACAACACGAAAACAATTCAAATCTCCGTGTTAAGAATTCCTAATACTTTTATTTAATTTAAATTTAAGTTGTATTGTAAAAAAGTTTATTTCCACAACCAACGCGTCCCTCAGGAACATTTTGGCATCTTTTTTGCCCCAATACCTTCCTTTGCATTTTAAACAGTCTGATTCTTATGTCGTTTATTCGGTTTATCGCTGATGTTTGAATAATAACAGACTTTGTTGATAACAAAAAAAATGCTGATGACAACCAGAATTTATAACATTATAATCAGTACAAACACATTCGAAATCTGTTTGGTTTGTTAATTATTATAATTTCGTATTGTGAGTGACGTTCAACGAGACACAGATTCTCTTATTATAAAAGACGAATTTATTAACACAAATTTGTACAAAAGTCTAACAATAAACATTGCTAATAAGTAAAACTTCTTTCAAAAGGTGTAGTTTATACAACAATGTTGTACAGAATTGCTTCAAGATTTTACCCAATCTCTTGTTTTCGCAATGTTTTCTTGTCGGTTTATTCAAGAATCCTTAAGTATATAGGACTAACAACGAAAAATATTGCATTATTATTAGTTTTTAATAAATCTAAATTAAATTTAAATTAGAAAAAAAATAGAGGTGTGAATTTTGCGATCCTCGGTGAATAATTTGAAAACATTGTATGCTGTACACGTGTTTACGTGCATTCCATGCGAGATAAAATGACCGTGACATATTAACGCAAAATAACTTCACTTCAAAAATAATTTGTATTAAGCCTTAGAATAATAATCTTTATTTCGTTGTTTGCGTTCATCTTTTCAGTTGTACCTGTTAATTACAATTTCGTGACTCATCAATTAAATAAATTTCCCTGAAAAGGAACGTTTTACTAATGTATATGAATTGGCCCTCTGTGTGTCTCCTGTTGAATAAATAGACGACAAACTTTTTAATAGTGGACATAATTAATGTTTATATCGCAATTAATTTGTCGTTTTTGTTGAACGAAAATGTAAGTAAATACGATTACGAAGCCATTTGTTGAATGTATGTACAAATAAGAGCTTAGAAAATCCACACCAAAATTTTAACATGCAAATACACGATTAACGTGAACATTTCTGCACGTGACACTGAATGAAGACGGTGTTGGATGAGCTGTAACATGTTTGCATTAGTAATGGCCATGTTTCCAAGTGTAAATTAGATTTCATTCAGGACTTAAATCTAGTGGTCAGAACGAGCCAGACTCCAACATAAATTATTTATTATTAACTAAAGCAATTCTTCAGTATTTAAACATCAAGATGTAATTGCAATATTCTATATTTTATAATAATTTGTGAAAGGATACCACATAATTTGAAGAACGTATTTGAAGATAAGATAGAAAGATTAAAGTTTATAATAATGACTAAACAAATAAGAGGTCAGAAATTAATCCAAACACCGTGCAGGTGTTTAAAAATTATCGCCGAACATCGAACAAACATTTACTCTAGTTCGCGTGTTTTATTTCTCCAACGAAAGATGAATGTGTTATTTGACGGGTGAATTTATAGTCTGCATTAATATTTTACAAATTCCAACACGGACTCTCTTATGTCCTTCGTTTATCATTCGATTGCCTTCCAGCTCCGATATTTTTAAGCTTTCAGTCTTTTTCCTGGGAAAGGCAACAGCATGAGGGCGCGCATGAATCATTGAATGCGCCAAGAAGTATATCACTGTAAAAGCTCCCTTGCGTTAGTGTTCTCCGGAGTAGGAACAAGAAAACGAATCGTCTTTCCTGCGTGTACGAATAATATAAAAGTAAATGCATAACTGAATCGCTAAGCTTGCCTTTAATAACAATAATTTAAAAAGCTCAGTCTATAAAAAAAAACTCATTGGTTTTTGCAATATTTCTTCATCTATTAGAACGCTTGCATTACAGAAAGTATTAAAGAATCAATAGTAACTCAGTCCATTATCAATAATAACGATGTTATTCACACCAATTATACGAAGGTATTATGTTATGGGACCACCATAGAGACGGTTAACTCATAGTTAATGACGCATTGTGCACTCGTTGAACGTATGAATACTGTCGGTGCCATTTAAAAGAATTCGTTCTTATTTTTATTACTTTCCGCGGCCATTACGGAATGACAATTACAAGATCGAATCTAATAATTCGATTAGTATGCTCGGTCACAATTAAATTTAAAAAATTGAGTGTGTAAATGCTTACAATTTATAGCGCTCCATCTTCTACCTTAAGTGCGAAATGATTTTCTTCCTTCTTCCTTGACATGTGAACATATTGCATCATCTACAGTTATTGCATACATACAGGGTGACTGTTAATTAACCCAACAAAATGAAACCACTGAAAGTAGCGACGTCCCTTTTTCCATACGCATTTCCAGTTATTTTAGAAATTACTAATAATTACGTCTCGTAAAAGAAACAACTCAGATTTCCCTTCCCAGCGAGATATGTGTCAAATCAATAAAAAATTCTTATAGTACTAGCATTTAATTATAATGTGGCGTCGTATTTCATACGCAGCGTCGGATCTTGATTTTGTAGTAACTCTTTAATTAATTCTAAACTTTAAGAAGAATTTTTTAACATTTTTCCCATACTCTCGGACGTCGCTTCTTTTAGTGAGTCCATTTTGTCGGGTGAATTTTAACTCCGTGTATTATTAATTTTTTTTAATTTCTATTGAAATTCCGATTGCCGTATTGACAAATAAGGCACCAAAACCTAACATCAAAATTATTTTGTTTGTATTGAAGAATCAAATACAAAGTATAAATGTATCATGTAATGGTGTTTAGACGTAGTTCACTTAAAGTTTCGGAAACTGCAAAACGAAACAAAAATTTCATCAGTGTGTAATTCTATATCTTTGAAAAAGTGTAAAGGCTGCGGGAAATACATATTTCAGAACGTAGACGTACTTTCCCCGAGAGCTTTTACGGTCTGGGTCGTAACCTCAAACATACTCGTATGCGTAGGTGATTTTAAAATCGATAAGCAATTCATATTTGTATTAAATTTCGCCGGTTAGAAACGGACTTACTTGATTTAAATTTATCATTCCCAAAGCAGTTAGTACCATTTCCTGAAATATATATAAAATATAAGTCAGTACTAATTTATATAAAATATAAGTCATTACTAACTGTATATAAATTACTAACAAAAAGCTTTATTTGACACAGAAATTAGTACCTACAGATTATTAGTATTAAAATAGATTATTAATTTGTTTTATGACAATCCAATTGATGTTAATGATTCTGAATTTATTGATTGTTATTATTTGTTGCTATTAGGATGGCAAAAATAATAATAAATGTTTTAGAATAAAAACAGACAAACATCAACCAATCGATTGCCACTCTGTTTTTCTTCTGTCCACAGTTTTGTTTTGTGGAAAGCAAGATTTAAGGCAGCGAATTTTTTTGTAAAACAACAAAGTCAAAACTAAATTAAGATTTAAAAAATAAAAATAAAAGAACAGTGATGGCAAGGCAATCCACCGGTCGTAAGAAAAAACAAAAACAAAAGAACATCAACCATCGAATATTATTGTTTTTTCTTATATTTTCTTTTGTTTATTGATTGTTTTGTTTTCCAGGAGCAAGATTTAAAATAGAACAAAATTAAAGTTAAATTTAGACTAAAGAAACAAAAGACAAAAGAACAACGGTAACAAGTCATCAGCAGATCGGCGTCCTTTTGTTTTTGAACAATTGTACTTTTTTTAAACTAAATTAAGAAGAAGAAAAAAAACAGCAGTAATAACAAGTTATCCACAGACCGACAGAAAACATAAGAACATCAACCATTGCGCTTACCACTGTTCTTTTTTTTCTAATATTTTCTTCTGTCTATTGTTTATTTTTATTTTTGGGGAAGCAAGATTTAAAGCAGCGAATTTTTTTTGTAAAAAAACAATTAAAAAATAAATGAAGAGTGAAAAAAGAAGAAGAAACAAAAAACCAGTTGTAAGAAGTCATGTACAGACCGACAGAAAAGTAAAAACAAAAGAACAGTAGAAGTAACAATTTATCCACAGATCGGCAGAAAACATAAGAACATCAACCATTGTTTTTTTTTAATATTTTCTTCTGTCTCTTGTTTGTTTTTATTTTGGGGGAGAAAGATTTAAGCAGCTTGTAAAACAACAAATTAAATGTAAATGAAGAGTGAAAAAAGAAGAAAAAACAAAAGAACAGTTGTAAGAAGTCATGCACAGACCGACAGAAAAGTAAAAACAAAAGAACAGCAGAAGTAACAAGTTATCCACAGATCGACAGAAAACATAAGAACATCAACCATCGCTCACCATTGTTTTTTTTTAAATATTTTCTTCTGTCTGTCGTTTGTTTTTATTTTGGGGAACGCAAGATTTAAGGCAACGAATTTTTTTTTGTAAAACAACAAATTAAAGTAAATGAAGAGTGAAAAAAGAAGAAGATTTTGTTTTGCGGGAGCAAGGTTTAAAGTAAAACAAAATTAAAACTAAATTGATACTAAAGAAATAAAAGACAAAAGAACAACGGTAACAAGTCATCAGCAGATCGGCGTGCTTTTGTTTCTGAACAACTGTACTTTTTTTTAACTAAATTAAGAAGAAGCTAAAAAAAAACAACAGTAGTAACCAGTTATCCACAGAACGGCAGAAAACATAAGAACATCAACCATCGCGCTTACCATTTTTTTTTTTTTTAATATTTTCTTGTCTATTTTGTTTTTATTTTGTATTTTGGGGGAAGCAAGATTTAAGCCAGCGAATTTTTTTTTACAAAATAGCAAATTAAGAGTAAATGAAGAGTGAAAAAAGAAAAAAACAAAAGAAGTCATGTACACATCGACAGAAAATCAAAAACCATCGATTACCATTGTTTTTTCTAATGTTTTCTTCTGTTTATTGATTGTTTTGTTTTGCGGGAGCAAGATTTAAAATAGAACAAAATTAAGACTAAATTGAGACTAAAGAAATGAAAGACAAAAGAACGACGATAACAAGTCATCAGCCAAGCGGCGTCCTTTTGTTTCCGAACAATTGTACTTTTTTAACTAAATTAAGAAGAAGAAAAACAAAGCAGCAGTAGTAACAAGTTATCCATAAAACGACAGAAAACATAAGAACATCAACAATCGCTTGCCATTGTTTTTTTTTTCTAATATTTCTTCTGTCTATGCTTGCTTTTATTTTGGGGGAAGCAATATTTAAGCCAGAGAATTTTTTTTTGCAAAACAAATTAAAACTAAATGAAGAGTGAAAAAAGAAAAAACAACGAAAGAACAGTTGTAAGAAGTCGTGCACAAAACAAAAGAACGTCAACCATCGGTTATCATTGTTTTTTTTTTCTTATATTTTCTTCTTTTATCGTTTGTTTTGTTTTGCGGGAGTAAGATTTAAAACAGAAGTAAATTGAGACTAAAGAAGTAAAAGACGAAAGAACAGTTGTAAGAAGTCATGCACAGATCGACAGAAAAACGAAAACAAAAGAACATCAACCATCGATTATCATTGTTTTTTTTTATATTTTCTTCTGTTTATTGATTGTTTTGTTTTGCGGGAGCAAGATTTAAAATAGAACAAAATTAAAATTAAATTGCGACTAAAGAAGTAAAAGACAAAAAAACGACAGTGACGAGTCATCGGCAGATCGACGTCCTTTTGTTTCTGAACAATTGTATTTTTTTAACTAAATTAAGAAGAAGAAAAAACAGCAATAGTAAAAAGTTATCCACAGATCTACAGAAAACATAAGAACATCAACCAACGCTCACAATTGTTTTTTTTTTAATATTTTCTTCTGTCTATTATTTGTTTTTATTTTAGGGGAAGCAAGATTTAAGGCAGCGTTTTTTTTGCAAAACAACAAATTGAAAGTAAATAAAGAGTGAAAAAAGAAGAAAAAACAAAAGAACATTTGTAAGAAGTCATGCACAGACCGACAGAAAAGTAAAAACAAAAGAACAGCAGTAGTTACAAGTTATCCACAGATCAACAGAAAACATAAGAACATCAACCAACGCTTACCATTGTTTTTTAAATATTTTCTTCTGTCTATTGTTTATTTTTATTTTGGGGGAGCAAGATTTAAGACAGCGAATTTTCTTTTGTAAAACAACAAATTAAAAGTAAATGAAGAGTGAAAAAATAAGAAAAAACAAAAGAACATTATAAGAAAGTCATGCACAGAAGAAGAAGAAGAAGAAAAAAAAAGAGCAGATCGACAGAAAACATAAGAACTTCAACCATCGCGCTTACCATTGTTTTTTTTTTAAATATTTTCTTCTTTCTATTGTTTGTTTTTATTTTGGGGGAAGTAAGATTTAAGGCAGAGAATTTTTTTTTGTAAAATAACAAATTAAAATTAAATAAATAATGAAAAAAGAAGAAAAAATAGTAAAAGAAGAGTGAAAAAAGAAGAAACAACAAAATAACAGTTGAAAGAAGTCATGCACAGATCGACAGAAAAGCGAAAACAAAAGAACATCAACCATCGATTATCATCGTTTTTTTTTATATTTTCTTCTGTTCATCGATTGTTTTTTTTGCGGGAGCAAGTTATCCGCAGATCGATAGAAAACATAAGAATGTCAACCATCGCTTTTTTTTAAATATTTTCTTCTGTCTATTTTGTTTTTATTTTGGGGAAAGCAAGCAACGATTTTTTTGTAAAACAACAAATTAAAATAAATGAAGAGTGAAGAAAGAAAAAAAAACAAAAGAACAGTTGTAAGAAGTCAGAAAAGCGAAAACGAAAGAACATCAACCATCGATTGTCATTGTTTTTTGTTTGTATTTTCTTTTGGAGCAAAATTTAAGACAGTTTAAAATTTAAGTTGTAAAACAACAAAATCAAAACTAAAAAGTTAAAAATCAAATGAACAGCAGTCATCCACAGATCGATGTTCTTTTGTTTTTGAACAGTTGTACTTTTTAACTAAATTAATGCTGAAAAAGAAAAAAACAAAAGAACTGTGGTAACAAGTCATCCACAGACTGACAGAAAAAAGAAAACAAAAGAACATCAACCAACGATTATCATTTTTTTTTGTATTTTCTTCTGTCCATTATTTCTTTTGTTTTGTTGGAAAAACCTCACATATAAGTCATTACTAATTAAAATAAAAAACTTTATTTGATGCAGAAATTAGTACTAACAGAAAATCCAATTCATGTTAATGATTCTGAATTTGCTGATTGTTTGTTGCTATTAGGATGGCAAAAAATATATAATCGATTAATCGAATTGTCACGAACGACTTTCGTTTCAATCTATAGAAAAAAGTCAATTAATCGAACTCAGGTTTCGTCTGTATATTGTCGATATTTCACTTTCCAATCATCTGCGAACATCGGGGGACGATTGACTAATTTTAATTAATTAAATCACAGGCGCTGCTGTTTCCGTTTATCGTAACTAATTTTATTGCTCAGGTTTACGTGTGTCGTTTAGTACACCATTGCGCTTATATGTATGAAGACGAAATCAAATTAACTCTGTAATGTGCGCCATTTATTTGATTACCATTTCGTCGTCGCCAGACATGACGAATCAACTAAAACCTTATTGTGCCAGTAGTAACATCATCATATGAAATTTTTATTTCACATACCTGCATATTTTAAGTTAGATTATAATCGATCTAAATAGAATTCAGAACGAACGAGTCTCACTCAAATAAATTTGAATTAAGTAATAGAGTGCCTCAGGAAGATACATTGGGGCCAATGTACTTAATAAATATTGATTGATTGGTTTCTCCATCATTTTTTTTAATAGAAACATTAAAAAAAAGCAACATACTTAAATGGATTAATTTTTTATTTCGCAGCATACGAGAAATTGCTTTTAAGGGGAATTGGTTTTACTTCGTGGCTTAGTGAATTCAATTAAAATCGTTCCTTAAAAAAACAAAAGGAATAATGAAATTTCGCGCAGAAATTCGATTTCGATAAGAAAGCAAAGCCACATATTTTAGCGGCCCACGCGCCGCGCATTTTTATTGGGAATATTAAATAAATATTGTAATGTTGTACAAGAAATTCTGAAGCGCCCACCTAAGGGCAAACAAACTGAGTTTCAAGGGGGTTGCGAATCCTCCGAGTATATTATTTCGGTGTACCGGTGATAATTATGAAAATGTAGGTAAATTTGACGAGCTCATTAAAAGCATCAATATGGACTCTTTTTCGACTTGTGTAATTAATTTTAATGCGCAACCTACGCGCTGTGGTGAAATTAAGTTTTACACGTTTCAAATTCCATTAAATTACAAAAATAAACTTCCTTCATTCATAAAATGAAAGGTCTAACAATTTATATTATAAAATTAGCGAGGCGGTTAAGGTTTGAGTATTTAATAATTCGTCTAAATAAATTTTGTGGATATTTTTTAAATTGTTTGGGAATTCTTTTTATCTCTCATCATTTAAAAGATGCTTCATGAAATGAATAGTTTCCACGAACGTGGCAAAATTTCATTTATCATCTGTATGTATAGCTATAGGGATTTTTCGGATGTACTAAAGCTGAGAAGTTTACGACAAGTAATTGGTTTACGAATCGAATTCTCTACCGGCCTTATCCATGAAGGAAGCAGGATTCGAATTCGAAGCTCTTCCAACTTAGAATTACAGCCGCCCGAACCATAAGCCCACTAATCCTTTAATTTTATTTACCGATTTCAGGAAAAATTTTATTAGGATTGTTAGATCATGCGGAATAAGCGAGTGTAATTTTTATCCTCCTTTCATTTACGATCAAAAGGAACTTGTAAAGTTGTGAGAAATAAAGCATCGATCCAACCTAGACATGTTCGTGTCGCTAATTAATCTGACACGTTTAAATGGCAAGAAAACAAAGCTGTAACTGTGTTGCAAGGTTGCAATAAAAGATGTTTGCCTGAGCTTAAATAGCATCCCGTCAATCTATCTGAAAACTTTTCCGTGATGTTTTTTTATACGTATGACCTAGAACTCCGGACGATTCCGGAATACAAATTGCGGAAGTTTTCATCGTTACTGAAACAATTTATGCAGAGTGTGCTGCTCGTACTTAAAATATGTTTAAATTTAGAGTTTACGTTATAAACGCAGGTAATCTTTAATTATTACAACGCAAGCGGTTTCTACTTACTTAAATTTATATAAAAGAAATTGCTTGATGAAGCCAGCTACTTTAGTATAGACCAATCTCGATCCCTCAAGGCGTATGACGAGATGAGATGTCAGCTGCGAGACATAAATGTGTGTATGTGGATATGAGATTTGATCAAGAATAAAAGCAATCTTTTTGTAATACGTGACATAGATTCCTCCACGTGATGTTCACTGTCTTTATTCTATCAAGATGAAGGAAGTTCCTTTTTCTAAGATCGACAATTATAACAATGAATTTATTGACGATACGGACTCTAACAATACATATTAAATATGTCGAAGCTTTAGCTTTAATAATAAAGTCCTATTTAATGAACAATATATATACAGTGTGTAATCGAATAAGTTCCTCTTACTGTAACCACTACTAATACACAAGTTAACAAGCGAAGTTATGACATACATATGGGGCAAAGGTCAATAATAACTCTAGACAAATCGGCGCTTACTTTTAACAAAAAACGCTGGAGAAGCACTGGATGTAATTTAAATGCCCCAGTTGAGCAAAGTTTATTATTATGTTAACTATTATTTTTTTATTATATATGCAGGCGATATTGACCGAGTGATGTGATGAAGAATTTGTAGCATTAATAAATGAAACCTGATTACATCCTGTATAATAAAAAAGAAAAGAGCAATAAAAAAGCAACTTCATCACGAACACTGCTTCGATTATTGCAAAAGTTACAAACAATTCAATTACAACCAGGCATTCACCTCATGTGACAGCTTTGAATTGCTTGTAACTTTAATAGTTATTTAAGCGTTGCTCGTGCAAGAGATTTAAAATTGAAATGGAACACTGAACTTAAAATAAATGAAATTGAATCCGTTTACTACGTCTCTGAAAATGAGCTTTATTTAAAGGAAGTTGTTAACAATTCTTATTATTTCCTATGCTTTTTATAAGCCAACAATATAAATTTTATTAAGCACGGTACAGTCTCTTACACTTAAATGAAGGTAATAAATGAACCTTAGAAATATGTGAGTTTTGAAAACAAGTGATGACTACAAGAAAATCCATCACCAGAATCACCAGATGAACGAACAAGGAATCGTCCATCGTCCATATGCTGATAGAGAATAAACATCAAAAATCTAGTAAAAAACGTAAGAAGTTACAGAGGGGCAGAAGAGAATACGGACCATTATTTGGTCCTGTTACATTTGGAAAAGAAAGTGCCCAAAATGAGGAACACAAAAAATAAACGGAAATTTTACAATGCAGGAAAAATCCGGCAACAGAATGTGGAAGCATAAATAGGGTAGACCAAGAATGGAATCAGAATGGAAGCAGTAATAACAGGGGTCATAGGAAAGATATTGAAAGAAACAAAAAAGAAAAGAATAAGGGTGGTTAGATGAAGAATGTGAAGGAAAACTGGAAAAAAGAAACAAATTAAGAATGAAATTACCGAGGGAAAATTTAGAAGATAACAGGAAAGGAAAATTCGGAAGATAACAGGAAAGTTCATGCAAAAATAAGAAAGGAAACAAAAGGAGTACTGACATAAAAGACGAGAAAATACACGGAGGAAAAGTTACAAAAGTAGAAGACCATTTTCTAAATAAAGAAGTAAGAAACTTTTTTACGAAAGGACAAGGGACTAAAAGGTCAAAGGAGTACCTGAAAAAGCGTCAGTTGTACTAACTGTAGGGACAAGGAAGGGCAAACAAAAGGAGAAACCCAGGAAAGATGGGCCAGTTATTTTGAACAACTGTAAGGGGAAGAAGAAAAAATACTGAAATAACAAGAAATAACAGAAGAGGAAATTTTAGAAGAAATGAAGAAATGTGATTTCAGCATAGGTTATCAAGTATGGGAGAGATCAACTACAAGAAAAGATATACGAAATAATAGGGAGGGTGTGGTTCGATGTTGTATATAAGATTTTTGCAAGAAATTTAAGAAATAGATTGAATGAATTCCAGAAAGAAATAGTATGGAATTACCAAGAATGGTTTGGAAAAGGAAGCGATGCGGAGAAATAAAATGCATAGCGCAATATCCAGCTTGGGAGTAAAAAAAAAGTAAACCTGATGAAAATGACCTTGAAAAACCCTTACAAAAATGATATGATGGAAGGAAATTTGTGGGAAAAAAGATTAAAGCAAGGAGACCCATTGACGACAAAATTTTTTAACTTAGTATTCGAGAAATAGTAAAACCGCATTAAAGGGCATGATATGTCACCAAAGACAACAAATTATCGCATATGCAGATGACGTGGTCCTATTCACCAGATCGAAAAAAGAAATGGAAAAAGTATTTTGGGCACTAACGAAGACCGCAGAGGAGTACGGCTTAAGAGCAAATGATGACAAATCCAAGTATATGGTACTCAGGCAAGCAATAGATGAAGCAAGGGAGTACGTAGAATTTGGAGTGGGAAATAAAAAATGTTCATTTGAGATAGTAGAGTAGAGGAGTTCGAGTATCTGCGAAGTTTGAATATTAACCACGAAAGTAGAAGCAAAGTTGGAGACTTGGGAAAGAGAAACTTTAAGAACGATATTTCGAGGAATACGAAAGGAGGAAAGAGGAGAAGAACTAATGAGGAGGCCAAGAAAATGTATGGTCACTTAAGGACAAAGGAGAGGCATGCGAAAAGAGCACTGATTGAGAGAGCAAGCGGAAAGAAGGAAATGATTGGATGCAATCGTGGCAGACGTAAGAACGATATTTCAAGGAATACGAAAGGAGGAAGGAAAATGGTGGAGAAGAATTAATGACGAGGTCAAGAAAACGTATGGTCACCCAAGCATATCTCGTGCGACAAAGGAGAGGCATACGAAAAGAGCACTGATTGAGGGCGCAAACGGAAAGAAAAGGAAAGAAGAAATGATTGGATGCAATCTTGGCAGAAGTAAAAACGATATTTCGAGAAATACGAAAGCAGGAACGAAAATGGAGGAGAAGAACTAATGACGAGGTCAAGAAAATGTATGATTATACAAGCGTAGCTCGTGCGACAAAGGAGAGGCATGCGAAAAGAGTAATGATTGAAGGAGCAAGCGGAAAGAAAGGGAAAGGAAGAAATGATTGGATGCAACCTTGGTAGGCGTAAGAATAATTGATATGAATCGGAAGAGAAAAGCTCAAAATCGCATCGTATGGAGAAGAATAGTAAAAACGCTAGGAGAAGAATAACAAAGAAAATAAGTCTTGAGCCTTCAAGGCCTGTTGTACTGTTATATAACCGACGAAAGAAACGTCAGAAACGCCGAGAAACGTTAAAATGACAGACCTCAAGAATCGTCAAAATGACAGAAGTCGTAAGAAACGTCAGAATGACAGTCGTTGAGAAACGTCAAATAGATAAACGTCAAAGTGACAGACGTCGAGAAACATCAAAAGACAGAAGTCTAAATAATAGAAGTAAGAAACGGTCGGAATGACAGACGTCGAGAAACTTCAAAACGACAGTCATCAATATAACAGACGTAAGAAACGTCAGGATGACAGACGTCGAGAAATGTAAAATAGATAAACGTCAAAATGACAGACGTAAGAAACGTCAGAATGACAGACATCGAAAAACATCAAAAAGACAGAACTCTAAATAACAGATTAAAAAAAAATTGTTGCAAATCGGTTTTGATTGCAGTGGATCTCTCGAGCATCCTCTGCACATCTGTTTCGGCTTTACTTGGAGCCTCGTCAGCAGAAGCGTAGCTCGAGACTTCCACTGCAAACCAAACCGACCTGTCCAAGGTTATTCGCAAATGCGATGTAATAATAATGAATAGTTTGAATCGCGACATCTTGCAATCACTTTTTGACACAACTTTATACAGCTAGTTTGCTGCTTAATAAGTCATCCTATACGAGGTACACAGGGGATGCTCGAAGGATTCATTGCAATCAAAACCGATTTGCAACAAAATTTTTTAAAACTTTCAATATGCTTTGACAGCACGCTTGGCCACCTTGTATGGGATGACTTATTAAGTAGCAAACTAAATGCAATTTGTCATTTTTATACAAAGTTGTGTCAAAAAGTGAACGCGATTCAAACTATTCTAAATAAGAGACGTAAGAAAGATCAAAATGACAGATGTCGACATAACAGACGTAAGAAATGTCAGAATGACTGACGTCGAGAAACGTCAAAATGATAGTCTTCAACATAACACGTAAGAAACGTCGGAATGACAGACGTCAAGAAACGTCAAAATGAGAATCATCAACTAACAGACAGACGTCGAGAAACATCAAAAAGACAGAACTCTAAATAACAGATTTTTTTTGGTACAAATCGGTTTTGATCGCAGTAGATCCCTCGAGCATCCTCTGCACAGCTGTTTCGGCTTTATATGGGGCCTCGTCAGCAGAAGCGTAGCTTGAGACTTCCAATAAAAACCAAACCGATGTGTCCAAGGTTATTATCAGATATAATAATGAATAGTTTCAATGGAGACATCCTTGCGATCACTTTTTGACACAACTTTGCTTCTGCTGACGAGGCCCCAAATAGGGCCGAAACAACTGTACAGAGGATGCTCCAGGGGTTCACTGCAATCAAAACCGATTTGCAACAAAATTTTTTAAAACTTTCAATATGCTTTGACAGCACGCTTGGCCGCCTTGTATAGGATGACTTATTAAGTAGCAAACTAGCTGCAATTTGTCAAAAAATTGTGTCAAGAAGTGATGTCGCAATTCAAACTATTCTAAATAACAGACGTAAGAAACATCAAAATGACAGACGTCAACATAACAGACGTAAGGAACGTCAGAATGACAGACATCGAGAAACGTCAAATTGACAAACGTCAAAATGACAGACGTAAGAAACCATTCACTCATAGAAGAGGGACATTTAAATGGCTTTGTACGTGACATTCACTTTATGATTTTTATGCTATATTGGCTTTTAGAAATTCATCTAGTATTTAAAAAATTATCGAATTATTTCTTTTAATGACACATAGTTAACAGAAAAATGTAATCCTTGTAGGGTCGTGTTCATCATAATAGGACTTTAGATCATTTCGTATGCACACTTAATCGCAGATAAGTGCAAAATTTCTTGTCACGCTTCAGGTAAATGGAAGATTACTAAACAGACGAACACATGCCACCAGGAGAGCGTGAAAAAAATTCAAAGTAGACGCAAATATGTGAGGCTCGTTAAGAAAACTATTATACTGCAAGAAATACATATTCAGATAAAATGATATCGAAGACATATGAAGCGTTAAAATAAAATAATTTGCAAAACACTAAAAAATATTCATTATTCAGCTATTGTGTACTGCACTTGTCTGCTAGTCTACTCCTAAAAATATATTATTATTACTAATTGTGAAGGGAAAGTATATTACGTGTTTAACGTATATTGCTTCGCATTATTATGTATTATGCAAACCAAACAAAGTTTCACGGTTAATTTATTTCACTTAACATTGGCCCTGTTTTTCCTTTGTTATTAATAATCGTCCTTAGTGTTTTTAGATTCTCATAGGTATTGCATGTGTACGTTGATGTTTGTTTTTATTACGATCGCATCATATTATATTTTTTTGTAGTTACTTTTGTAGCTACTTCTGAACACTCTTAATCGTTAATTAAGTATATTTTATTAATGAGCAATAAGGATTTCTTGAAGTTATGAATTCTGAATTTATATATTATATTTGGTTTAAAACTGGTTTCATTCAAATTGTATGCTTATCATCCAGCACTAGAAAAAGTGTAAAATGAATCGTGTTACAATTTATGTGAAAGTTTCTCAAGTTCTTGTAACTAACGAACTTGAAACTCCTAGTTAATAAATGTGTAGAAAACTCGTTCTTTTATAAGAGGATGTATGTACGCCCGACAAATCTTGGAACTAATGCGCTAAATTAAAAGGAACCTACGAGAAGAGATTATCGCATTAAGTTTTCGTCAAAATTGCACCGGTGACCTCTTCTTTAACACTTTCTAAATCATATTTCATCAATCAGCCCGACGCTCTGGCTTTTATCACCCAATCCTTATCGGAATTAATTATTGCGATGTTAAACGTTCGTAGCGTACGCTTTTATTAAGCTTTCGATATTATTTATTGTTTCGTTTTCATTGGGTTTAAAAATAGAGTCCATTAACGTAAGCCGGCGTCGCGTTGATTTTTTTGTGGAATTCAAAACGACATTTATTGAACGTCGTAATTTACGAGGACGATAATGAAGGTACAATTTTTATTTGGGGTTGATTATTAATTATTTGCGTCCATAAAATAAATTTAGCGCTGCATATCGGTAGGTGGTATGGTTTTCCGCGGAAAACCTAATCCTTGAACTTTTCACTTATATTGCGGATTATTGGAAATGATAATTACGGCGTACCGCAAGTGCATCAGATAATAAATTAATTACGGTGAAAGCAAAATTAAAACATTTAATGATAATAAATTAAGCAACAAACGCCAGGGATAAAATAAGGCAATATTTTTTCTCATTTAAATATACAGGAAGATTCTTGAATAAACCGCAAAAAAAACTATGAGAAAAATGTAAACTTTGGGAAAATTTATAATTAATTAAAAATGACCCTAAAAAGCACGTTACGCCAATGTGTATGTAGCTCGTCGCAATCGTAAGTTTATGACATCGTGTTTTCGTACGTTTTATTGTGTTTATTACCCAGAGCAATAAAACTATATAAGTTAACCGTGAAACTTATTTAATAGAGGGAACGCCGCTGTAATGACCTGCCTCAACGTTTAAATTAATCCGAGCATTTATTAATTTATTAGCACGAAGACGATGACCTGCGAACGTCACTCCGCTGGGACATTTAAATCAGATCCGACTAAAATCAGTTTCAACAAAAGACAGTACCCCCGTAACAATTTAAAGCATGAAACACCCTGCAATACGCTCGTAATGCTGAGTGTTTTTTGCTTTAAATTGTGGTTGTCGTACTATGAAATAAATAAAAAATAACAATGACAAATAATTTAAAAATTCCGGTTTTACCTGTCAAAGCAGATGCTCAAACTGAACACCATTGTTATCAATGCAAGCTATAGCCCGTTTTCTCAAGTTTTCCCTTACATGTTCGAAAACATTGGGTGTATTTCGAATTAGCATGTTCGATGCGTTCATGCAACTCTTGTACAGTATGCACTGGGGTAGCATAGACGCTTGTCCACCCCCTCACAGGGATTTAAGTCTGGAGACCGCGGGGACCAAGGTACTGGACCATTGCGTCCAAACCACCTATTATTATGATTAGTGTTTAACCACTCTCTCACAACATGAGCTGTATGAGGGGATCCTTCATAGTGTAAATACCATATATCGTCGTACAGCTAAGGACACATCATCTAATAGTAGTTCAAGATCATTATTTAAAAATTCTCAATAATTTATGACATTCAAATACTGCGGTAAAATGTAAGGAACGATCAAACAATTAGCAACAATACCAGCCCAAAAGTTTGCCGAAAATTGCTGCTGATGATGAAATTCGTACTCTCAGTGAACGACGCACTGGTTCACCATTTCTTTGAACCTTTGACCCGTGGTCGTACATGTCTCCACTCGCTTCTTCAAAACTTGTATCATCTCTCTCCTCCTCTTGAACATCCGTCAGTTTCGCTAAACTTGAATTAGAACTTCGCATTTCACCATGTGGCTTTTCCATAAATTCTGGCTCTTTTTCGACATGAATGTCATCTTCCGATACCGTTTCATCCCGTTTTATTTGATCCAAATGCCGCATCCAAGATCCACGACAAGTTCTCACCCGGTACATAGAGTCACTTGCCTTATTTTCCAATGTGCCACGTATCCAAAACGGTCCTTTACGATAGTTTCTAACAAACACCTTTTGGCCATCGATAAATGACCATTTTTTTCTTCGCCAAACCCTCACACGTACACCTGTTCATCGTACCTTTGCTCGCATTTCTTTGGATTTTTTTTTCTGGATTAGCCAAGTCAAGAATTATACGTATTTGACGTGAAAACAACATTTCACTTGGAGTTCCACCAGTAGCGGAAAGTTTAGTAATTCGATATTGAACCAAAATTTTCGAAGCGATTCTTCTTTATTTTCTTTTGCTTCTTTGGCTTGAAGTAGACTATTTTTGAAAGTCTGTACAAACCGCTCCGCAACCCGTTTCTTTGAGGATGGTAAGATGCTGTCAGAGTGTGCATTAATCCGTGCGATACACAGTAATTTTCAAACTCCTTCGCTACAAACTGCCTTCCATTGTCACTAACAATTTGTTCTGGGAGTCCACGAGTTGTGAAGACATGATCTAAAACATCGACCGTTCTGTTTGCTTCCGTGCTATTCATCTCAACGATGTGCGGCCACTTTGACTTGGCATCTACAATTATTAACCAAAATGGTCTACAAAAATCGATACGTATACGCTGCCATACTCGTTCTGGTCTCACCCAAGGATGAAACGGTACTTTACGCTCATTTTGACCCAACATTTGACATGTAACACAATGTAGTTTGAGCACTTCGATATCTTTATCAATCTTCGGCCACCAAACTCGTTGTCTCGCCAACGACTTCATTCGAACCACGCCAGGATACGCAGTGTGAATGGTATCGAGCACTGTACGTCCTCTCCACAAGATACAATCACGGTGCAAACTCAATTCCATTTTTTTGCTAACATAGGGTTTCAGCAATTCCTTGTCCTCTTTGAAAACTTTTGGCCAACCATTTTTTTGCTAACATAGGGTTTCAGCAATTCCTTGTCCTCTTTGAAAACTTTTGGCCAACCCTGTCGTATGAACTTTGATATCTTCTTCAGTATAGAATCTGACTTCGTTTCTTCAGCAACCTTTTTCACAGTCACTGGCAGCTCAGCAAAATTTTCTTCCTGAATAACTGTCACTTCGTCTACTATCGCATCCATAATCGGTTGTGAAAATTTTGACAAACCATCGGCATTTAAAAAATCTTTTGTACTCAACTTCGTAACTATATGCCATTATTAATTTCAGTGCCCAGCGATGAAGTCTTCGTGCCGCCACTATTGGAAGTTCATTTGGTGGTCCTAGCAGTTTCAGCAGTGGCTGATATCGGTCTGAAGAACAAATGTCCTTCCATATAGGTACTGGTTAATTTTTTCAAGTCCAAACATAATACTCAATGCTTCCTTTTCAATCTGGGCATTGTTCTTGACGCATAAGCTATCACTAATTCCTCACTTCCATCTTTTTGGCTCCTAAGCCATAATCAGACGCATCAGTGGCTAGATACAACTTTTTATTTGGATCATAATGGGCTAAAACTTCTGTTGAGCATTTTCTTAATTTCAATCATCGCATTGTCATGTCTAATAGTCCACGTCCATGGTACATTTCTACGTAATAATTGTTTTAGTGGAGCAGTCAACATAGCTAATTGAGGAATGAATTTACCATAGTAATTTACCATGCCTAAGAACGAACGTAACTGACGTAAATTTTCTGGCGCTTTCCAATTACATGTTTGTGCTACTCGGGACTAGTCCGGAGATGATCCGAAGCGTTCCAATTGTAAGAGTGTGAAGCACCTGAACTAATCAGTTTTGATTTCCCTCTTCCCCTCGAGCACCTGTCATATCGTTTGCGTTTCGAGCACCAAAAGGGTGGGGAAAGGGAATACATGTGGTGCGCACATGGTCAGTTTGACCACAGATTATAGAACTAGACAGATGGCTCATCAAATGCTTTAAATTTGACGCTCCAATTTGGAGACAAACTTGGTGTTAGTTTGGAGACAGCGCACCAAATATGTGGTGGCGCTACTATTACAATAGCAGAGTGGAAAACCGAAACCTGTAAATATAAGTAATACTTAAACAAATTCTATAACTAAGAGGTGTGATGCAAAGTTTAAAAGGAGAATTAACAGCATATTATAATCGTACATCACATTATCGTGTCTTGGCCCCATTTTAAAAGTATTTCTCTGTTACTTCAAAGAGACATCTAGCCTTAGGTGAGCCAATTGAGATTTGGAATTAGCAAATGGTTTGCGACAAATGTTCGATTTTCGAATTTGTGCATACAAGTGACATCTATCGTGCATTTAACAAACTATTTTTAGAGCGTCCATTCGTTCCTATCTCGTTAGTTATCTGGAGAGATCTATTTTCTGTGGTTTGACATATACGTCACAACTGACGCTTGCTAGCGTTCCCATTACGATTTCTAAAGTGTAGCTCGGATCAGATCAGTTCAGGTGCTTAGAGTTTGTAATTGTAATGGAAAGCGCCTCATATCAACAATTGCTGTCACTTTTGACAGGCAAGTACGAATACCTTTACGGTCAATAATATATCCTACAAATGTCACTCCATCGATCAAAAATATACACTTTTCAGTCTAAATCCATAATCGAGTAATCGTTTCAGAACTTCTCGAAGTCTAGAAATATGCGTCTTGCCGTCACCAAAATATCGTCTAGATACACTGCAACTCCTTCGATTCCTTCCATTGCTGTCTGCATCACTCTTTGAAAAATCGCAGGAGCTGAAGCAATACCAAAAGGAAGCCTTGTAAACTGAAATAAACCTTTATGTGTGGTCATTGTTAAACATTCACGTGCCGCATCATCTAAAGGCAATTGCAGATATGCATTTTTCTGATCAAGTTTTGAAAATTTTTCTCCCCCATTCAATACACAGAACAATTCATTCGGTCTTGGCAAAGGATACTGCTGAATTTCCAACTGTAGATTAATGGTGACTTTATAATCAATCCCAACATAGACGAATTTTGCTACCCGGTTTCGGAACCACAACCATCGGTGTAGCCCAATCAATATGCCATCCCTAACCATCTGCTCCAAAATATTCCAAAAAATACACAACAGTACTAAATAATTTACTAGAGGTGATTTGAATTTGCATGCCTTATAACACGCCCGGACTTGTTTGTTGACTTTACGGACAACTATATAATTAATAAACACGGTCCAAACAAAAACAAACTAAAATTTATTGACAAATTAATTTATTAAATGGATGAAAGAATTTGACTAAATTCAATGAAGCAATAAACGCCTCTTTACCGCGGGTTTGGCCTCCGCAAAAGATCGAAAAATGCGCTTCCTGACCGTCTAGACCTTGTCTATGCTACCTGCTACAATTATCGCTGGCGCCAAGCAATATACTGTTTCTGACCTACATCTACGGTTCGACCCTTTTCGGAGTCTCCTTTAATTAAAAAACTTTAATGCCGTGTTCGTTTTCGTCTAATTAAACAAAAATGGGCCCTACGTTGTTGTAACTGGATTCGAATTCTGGTGAGACGGTGTATAAATTCGAGAGATGAAAGGAACTAAATACGTATCAATAAAATGCGAGGTGTTAGATTAATTAATTATTTATTGAAGAAAAAAAAGATAAAACTCCTGTCACGAGGTCTAAACGACCTTGGGACTTGAGCGTAAGTAAAACCTTGGATTGAAACAATGGATATCTTTCCCAATAAGTATACGATTCCAAAGAAGTACAATAAACTTCGCTTAACGTATTTGACGCCGAATATTGTAGCGATCTAATTTATTTCAATTCTCACAGTTGGTGGCTTGTTGCACACGCTTAATTTACTCTGGTTGATTAAATCACAGAGTTTTAACTTGATTCAAAAGCAAACGCAAGTACCAAAAATAAACCGAAAGATTACCTAAGCAATGCAACGATGGAACTTTACAGAAATTCCAAGCCAATTAAAATAATTCTTACACAAATTCATGCCACCAAGTATGTGAAAAGAAATAGAAAAATTCATGCAATTATACCTATTCCCGTTCCGCGACGTTCACTTCACTAATTCACACGCGCACTAGATTTATCCGCGTATTCGATCGCGCACGTCTCACGGTTATTTATTTGATTGCCCTTTTTGAATTCACTATAATTTTAACGCCCCGAAATAATGTGATTTAATTCTAATTATGCAAGCTAGATGAAATCAATAGTAAAGCACTCAAAATTAAACTTCTTGAGTTAAATTAAAATGCAGCTTTCCGTTCGGACGATCAGAAGCTTTCTGTCTTAAGTTTTGGATTTTTTCCTTCGCGAGCGACAATTTTTTGATTCCTCCCCCATCCTCCGAAGCCTTTAAAAAAACGGTTGGCCAATAAACGCTTTTTGTTCAGAAAGAAGCACACGCTTCTCTCTCGTCCCTTTTACATAACTTATCAATTTCTGACCGGTCCTTGGCTTCCCGGTGGCCTGCACATGTTCTAACTTTCTAATTTTTTTTCAAAATAGCGACGCTATACAAGTGTCGGTTGACATATTTATTATTTCTCGAACTTGTTGTACGATTTTGAAAATAAAAGCCCAGTTCTTTTCTACTGGCGATGCAACGTGATACTTTCTAAATTTTACAAAATTCTTTCAATGACTCTAACGCGTACAATGACAACCCTTGACAGGCAGCTCTGATTTATAATGTGCTAATAAGCCTTTATCAATATTGTCGTAGATATTTTAAAGCTCTTCTTTCAGCTGGTTACATTGAATTTCGTTGAAGGTCAAGTTCGCCCGATTTCTTGCCGCAACAGCCATAAAACGATAAAACATTTATGACTGTATTTATTTTCACTCCTAACTTGCTGGTTTTTAACCCGATTTCTTGCCGCAACAGCCATAAAACGATAAAACATTTATGACTGTATTTATTTTCACTCCTAACTTGCTGGTTTTTAACCAGTGAAGTATCGTGTATTTCGGTAAAATTTTTGATTAATTATTTTCCGAGAACTACAGACGCAATATTTTCTTTTTACCAGTTTAACTATAATCTGTGATTTCTATTCTTGTACCGATTATTATTCGGCGGTCCATACGACCATTATATCTCGGTTCAATAGTTGAAATCTTTCATTTAAAAATTACTAAATTCTTAAGAATGTTTAATACTTCATCGATCTGGGCGCACCTTGCATGTATAGATATTATCGGCGTAATCACTTTGTAATTGACGATGAGTTATTATAAGGATATTTTCGCAGGAAATCAAATCTTTTGCCCTCGATTATGTTAACTGTGGAAAGTACTTCGAAATAACAAAAGTAACAGCTGGCAGATTTAATATAATAACCAAACAACTTTTATAATAGTCCTGCTCCTGAGCTGAACGATTCCTTTTCGTCTTACGACTGTAGTAGTTTCACGTGACGTTAATTATTACAAGTTGGATTTTGTTTAGCACTAATCTTGCAGTTCTATTTTTACATTCAAGTTAATGTGCACCAATTTCACTGGATTATAAACGAGCGGACATTCAATCTACTTGTTGAATGTAAATATTTGTGATGCAGGCACCGGCAATTACTTTAAAATTAGAATTTTTATTACCACCAATGGTTGCAAACAACGGAAATTGTTTATGCAACTATCCTTATTATTTATCAAGCTTTTTATGAAAATATTTTAATTTGTAATAAAATAAATTTCGTACTTCGTTTAAAAGAATTCTGATAAATTTGTTACACACATATCTAACATAACTAAAAAGACTTAACATTGATTTTATTAACAATCAACGCTTTCTTTAAAATATTCTTGCGGATTTTACACCGCGTCTAAATCCTGAAAAATTGACGGAAATCTATTTATACCCTCCCGAACTTCTTAATTTTAGACTATGTTTCTTTGTATAAATTGTTTACAAATTAAGATTTTCCAGCGAAGTCGAATGTGTTTACGTTAACAGGCGATGGTACACTTACGATTCTTTTACGCTGCCATTGTAAATTGCAATAAAAGTTCATTCAGGAAATAATTTGCTTGGACTCTCCTGTAATCAAAGGAAATCTCAAATTTGTTAGTTTATGCAGCTCATACATAACTCACCTTTTATTAGATTAAAAAAAAAAACCTATTTCTGAATGCTAGACATAAAAACTAGAAAATTAATTTAGTAGGGACTACAGTTTATAGATAGAAAAAAGAACGTATTAGTACGTAACATAATTAAATGATACCGTTTCCAATTTTCGACGATTTTCCGTTTTAACAAGAAATCTTTTTTTAAATCTAAATTATTAAGTTAGTTGTACGGAATAATCGCTTGAATTAAGTAAAAACGAAAATTCAGACTAACGGGCGTGTAACATTGCAAAACACAGTTACAAAGGACATTTTTAATTACAACACATAAAAGACATTTCAGAGCGCTGCTGAAAACCACTTTTAACAGAGAAGTGACTGGTTTATAAATGAATAGTTAATTAAACCGCCCATTTCCAACTCTCATTACGGCTCTTATTTAAATGAATTTGAAAACTTGTGTTACTTAATTCCGGGAAAGTTTGCGTTATTCAATTCTTTCACATTTGCTACGCAATTGCAACGAAAAGCTGTAGGACACGTGATTATGAATTGTTACAAGCAATTTAAGGTCTTTTTGACGCCAGAATAATTCTATATTGAAATAATAAAACGCTTGGAGATTCATTAATCAAATGAAAAATGTAATGTCCAGTGAGAGAAGATTCAATTTTGTGTATTCATTAAAAAGAAATTAGCGTCAGTACGATGAATGAAGCTTTGAAACGAACGAATAATTATTCTACGTTATGAGATTGTAACAGAATATGCTACAATTAATTTTTTTTTCTCACTCTTATCATTTGTAATTTCCATTTCGTTATCAATCTCGATGAGATTCTTTTTTAAATAACACAAAATTATCGTTGACTTTTACGGTAACGTTATTTTCTCTGAAATTAAAGGGAATTTGTACGTACGTTTGCGTTAAATCTGCTATAAAACTATACAATTTCGAATCGGATTTAATTTTAAATGATATTTCATGGAAATTGTTTGGAAACAAAGTCGAGAACATGTGGATGCTGCTTTAAGAGTTGCAGATCTCTAATTTATATTTGTATCAAAAACCTATTTTAGTATTCGCTATAAAAGAATCTCGTTTGTTATCTCTTTCATTTTATGCTTGCTTTGTTGTGTCTCGGCAGTCTCGAACCCTCGAAGGGGACTGGAAAATATTGGAATACGCTACCTTTTTTATTGTAAAAGACAATTTCGATGTTATAACATAGTTGAATCTGATATCTGATATCAAAGTAATGTAAAAAATCTAAACAAGTTAGAAACAAACTGACATAATATTTTCGGATAATCGAATAAAATGCACTTCATAAATCTGAGTCATTTTTATTTAACTGTCATATATTTTACAATGTTTTTATAATAATAATTATATTATTATACCCTACTACTGTTTTGTGTAAAAATGGATGTATAGGTGGATCGTAACATAAAAGTTCCCAAAATAAATCAACTCCTATCAAAAGATCTATTTTCTTTGACTTGTAGAAATGAGGATCAGCTAACGGAATGTTTTATGGAAGTTGCATGTTACAAAAATCTAATGTTTCACGAGATTGATTTGCTGTAATTTTAGGAATAACTAGAAATGATAATGTTGCTTGTAAATCATTTATCTTTGAATGTATTGATGCTGTTGTGTGTTCAAAAATTTTTGTTAATCGTTAATTCCAATAACTGGTATATTGACACGTTTTGTAGGTAATTGGAGTTTGTGACATAATGTGCGGATATAAAGTTTGATTGAAAACCTAAATCTAGGAGAGCACTACAGTCATGCAATTCTCCACCGTTGCTTCTAATTTTAACAATTGCAGTAGGTAATATTTGAAATGTCTGACCTGAATGGCTATTATGATTTGTGAGTGTTTGGTGTGTATTCTTGTCATGTTCAATTTGAATTTGATGTGTTGGAAGTATTTCATGATCATTACTTGTAATTTTTTCTAAATGCAACAGTGTATAATGTTTTTTGGAACATTTGCGACATCTACTAGTACTCTTACAGTTAATAAATATATGACCTAACTTCAAACAATTGAGACACCGCTTATGTTTTTTAATTTCTTGTATTCGGGATTCTACTGGTAGACTTAGAAAAACCTTGCATGTGTAAAGTTCATACATTTCTTTGCAAAATGGACCACTAATTTTATTTGTCGTCTGAGTTAAACTTACATTTTGTTGTCGATTTTGCTTGGATGAATTTCGAAATGATTGTTTTCCGTTGAAGTCTTCGATTGTTTTTCTAATCTTTCCAGTAAGTGGCACCTTTTTCCACAAAATTAATAAAATCCTGGGTTTTCGGAAGATCATTAATTTCCAATTGTTTTTCCCCATTCTCTCTTCGTCATTTGATCAAACTTTTTTATTATCAGATAAATTATTAAACTATTCCATTCCTTAACAGGTTGTTGTGATACTTCCAACGTTCTTAGATTGCTTTGTAATTTCTGCCTAGCGGTAAGTAAACAAATATCTGTTCAGTAATGTTTGTACCACTGTTTCTCTTATCAGCCAATGCCCTAATTAATTAATTTATACTGTATTTTCCGCCCCGCACCATTGGCAGCAGGATGAAATGGTGGAGATGTTTTTAAATTCACTTTCATTATTTCTACAAAAAGTCGAGAATGCATCCGAAATAAAATCATTCACGTCATCAGAAATAATCATATGTAACAAAAGTTTTGGGAATTTCTTTTAAATCTAATATTACAATTGTGTTATTTAAATGTATACTTAAGAAAACTATTCTGTGAAAATTTAAGAAATAATATAATGTATTACATAACAGCTGGAGGGCCATGGGTTTCAATGGTTTGCAATTTAATGCGAATGCCTCTCATTAGCTTTTGGGTTAAACCCTTGAATCGTTTCTTCTTCATTTTGGGCTTCTCACCCACCGTCGTAAACTTTTCCACCGACTAAAGCCCAAAACCCTTCTATAGAACGGGCCTAGGAAACATTCGGAGGTACACATGGGATATTCTGTTGCCTTAACCAATCTTGGTTATTCTTGCATAATGACTAACTTGTGTCTAAATGAAAACCTGGGCAATTAAGCCGCGATCGACAATTTATCCCTTGCATTTACATTCTAAAATTACTAGATGCAGCCTACTTGAGCAGGTTTTTGTTCAGACACTCGTTAGTTCAGAATGAAAATCCCGAATTGGTTCGCTTTATTATTAAGTTGTTCTAAACACGTCGACACTGGAGATGAGTTCCTAGCTGTCTGAACTCCGAACTCTTTCATTTTACCCCTACTTCACGAATCGGGTTCGACTTGCTAAAAAATCAGAACCGGCGAACACGAGAAGCGTCCCCACCAAGTTCAGATCTTTTGTCGAACTAGCTCTGAGCAGCTCTGAACTTTTTCGGAGTGAATACGCGGCTTTATTCTTTACTCTGGCGTGCCATAGACATGAGGTCACTGCATTTATTCATAGTATTCAATACGTTCCTTCAATATTGAAACAAGAGGCGAAAACTCTTTCTTCAAAATATCGCACAACTACTCGAAGGTCTTGTCTTTTGGTAAAACAGGATTTCTCACATATATCTCAAAATCTTATATGCTTCAGGCCCGATTAAAGTTTGTCTACCATAAAATCTTTCCTCATACGATTTTCAATCGTCTTCAATTCTGTATTCTGCGAGGGCTCCGATGCTTCCACAGACATTAATACTTGTGTTTTTTGACATTGTCCTTTTTTTAGACTATTCTGGTTTTACTTTACGTACTCCAATTCTGGCGTACTTTTTGTAGGTACTCACAAGTTTTTCTCAGATTTTTCTCGTCGTTCGGATAGCCGAAAAAATACACTTCATAAATCTGTTATACACAGGATTCTTTCGGAAGTGTGGCTGTAAACATACCCTTTGTATTTATGTACTACATGTAATATGTATACGATTGAACCCTTTTTTTGCTCAAAAAGAAATTTAATGCGTAATTTTATTTGTATTCTACTCTGGTCTTGGCGACACTGGTGAATAAAATAATTTCTTTAAATAAATTATTCAATTTGGCACAAAACCTAATCTCAACAACTAAAGGAAACTGTCATAATTGTCAAAATATTGAAAACTAGCGGAAATTCAAATTTTCAATAATTTTTGAACGTATTTTTTTATTTCGAAGTGAACACAAAAGGAAAGAAAAATAAATCTGCTATTTTTTAGATTTTTTTCATTTTGAATCCATGTTCATTTTCAGCCACACTTCCAAGAGCACCCAGTATTTTACAATGTTTTTATGATAATAATAATAATAGCCTACTACTATGTTACAAGACGTGATGTAGGAGACTCTTGAATAGGTCAAGAGAATTCCCAGAACATAGGAAAAATGTTCAAAAAACTCTAAGCAACAGTTTATAATGAATTAAAAATGAACCTATACTGCACATTACGCCCTTGCATAAGACGAGAACGAAAAGTTTGCATGTTTCAAAGTATGCAATAAACGTTTATAGAAACTTGACCGCGAATTAATACCATATAATTCGACAGCTGATGGTGAATGCGTCGTACAAGTGTATTAACAGTCATAAGATTAATTAAAGTCAATTACGTTTTCGCAAAAGTGAAATACATCGAAATGATCAACAATTTACGACGGGTATAAAAAATCGCTATAAAAAATAACACACTGAACGCACGCGTTGAATTTTGTTAGACTTTGAACAAATTTGTGTTAATAACTCGTCTTTTGTAATAATAGACTTTGTTTCTCATGGAACGTCGCTCGTAAAACGAAATTATAACAATTCACAAACCCAAGAGATTACGAATGTGTCAAAGTCCACTACTATTCAAACGAATAAACGACATGAAGAAAACCGACTGATCAAAATGCAAGGGAAGGGTAACGTGAATACCGGGCCATAAAAAGACGGCGAAATGTCTATGACGGACACGTAATAATTTACTTCAAGTGATATCCTGTAACTGTTTAGAACCTCGTATTTCAGCTGACCACGCCAATAACGTTTAAATATCAAGTTCACATCCGAACGCCGCGCCGTAATAACCATAAAACTATAAAGTACTTTCTTTGTGAGTTATTCAAGAGTCACCCTTTAAATATTCAAGAAAATTTTTATTTCAATTATTTTAAGACAAGAGATACGAGGTGTGTAAATTAAGTAGAGACTGGCAACGTAGTGTTTCGATCTGGCAACACTAAGGACGCGGGACTTGGATTAAATTATGGCCCTCTGTTGATTGGAATAAGAACTAAAAACGTTGAAGATCAGCCACATAACTTACATGGGCCTGGGTTAATCCCTTAGATCATATATCCAATTACTATATTTTATCTATGATATACTCCTAGAGACTGAGTAAGTCACTCAGTTGTAGGGATCAAAATTCTGCCAACATCAACGGCAGGAGGGTAAGGGGTTTACTGTTTACAAAGAAACCTCGGCAGTGGTGGAATGTTATTAGGAGGGAACAATTATAATTAAAATAAATAATAAAAACATGCATTGCCATAGTTTAACAATTTGATTTCTATGGCAACACAAATTTTAAGCTTAATCAAATTGTTAATCGTAATTAAAGATTTGATTTTCCTTCTGTAAACTCAGCCTTAGAATACGAAAATCAAGAAAAGAAAAACGCGGCAAATGAAAAAGTGAGACGCCTTCAGTACGAGTTTCAAGTCCCTAAAGTCACTTGGTTGTCCGTAGCGACTTTTTTCGTGAAATAGTTTTTTCTAGTGCGTTCTAAATATGAGTGACATCAATTTCGAGCAACGTTGTGCTATCAGATTTGGCTTCAGACTTGGGTAAAGTGCAACGGAAACTTTTGCAAAACTTCAGCAGGCCTACGGAGACAGTGTCTTGTCAAGATCCCAGATTTTTCGGTGGTTTAAGGCCTTTTCAGACGGAAGAGAATCGATTGAAGATGAACCACGCAGCGAAAGGTCTTCATCTTCAAAAACCGATGAAAATATCGACGGAATCTGGGATCTTGTGCGTTCAGATCGTCGTTTGACAATCAGAATGATCGGGGAAGAGTTGAATGTAACTCACACCACCGTTCATCAGATTTTAACTAATTAATTGGGGGGATGAGAAAAATCTGGGAAAAAATGGTTCCAAAAACCTAGATCCCCATTTTCTGGTGATGAGTCTTGGGGGTTTGAGTACGACCCAGAAACCAAGCGCCAGATCATGGAATGGCACACTTCAACCTCTTCGAGGCCCAAAAAAGCAAGAATGAGCAAATCAAAGATCAAATGCATGCTGATTTGCTTTTTCGAAACTTATGGAATCGTCCACAAAGAGTTTGTGCCTCGAGACCAAACGGTCAATCAACGCTTTTACCGAGAGGCTCTTGAAAAACTTCGGAAAAGGTCCATGCGTGTGCGCCCAAACATCAAGAACAACTGGATGTTGCGTCACGATAATACGGCTTGTCACGCTGCATTTTCAATAAACGAGTTTTTGGCCAGTAAAAACATTCCTCCTTATTCGCCTGACTTGAGTCCTTGTGACTTTTCCTCTTCCCAAGATTGAGAAATCACCTCAAGGGAACTCATTTTGGGACACTCAAACGCCTGTAACCGACCAACTGAAGACTATTCCAGCATCCGAGTTCCAGCACTGCTATGACGATTGGAAAAACCGTCTCCAGCGCTGTGTGGCTTCCCAAGGAAGTTATTTTGAGGGAAACAATATTGAATTGTGAATAAAAGAAACTGAAAAAAATCAGTCTCGTTACTTAACTTACACACCTCGTACATATTTCAGCTGCGTTGTTGTAATCACCAATGAGTGGTTGAATTGACGTCTGGTTTACTTAAATTTTTCTTAAATTGATTTTAAGTGCCGTGGGCCGCGGTGTTCAATGGATTTAAAATATTTCGTTCGCATATGCAAATTCGACTTATCAGAAGGATGAACGTGGCGCGTCGCGAAATGTAAATCATATTGTCCCTTACCCGCAACGTTTCAGTGCGACGAGGCAAATAAATGACAGATTTGTTTTATGTTTTCTGCGAATAAGAGAAATGATGGTGCGACAGTAACTTTTTATGTGAAAAACAAAGCCATCAAATTTACTTTCTCTGAAGTGCCTCTTTTTCCATCTAAATACCCTAAAGTTGTACTTCTAAGTCGTAATAATTATAATCAAGTTTGCTAACGTTTTTGTTTAATAATAAGTTCGCTAATGTTTTTGTTTAATAATTCTATTTGTTATTTTTTTTCAGAAAAAGTATCGGGGGATATTTTCAGTACTCTATTTATATATTGTTTCAATGATATTATGTAAATGTAAACGTTTGCCCTAAACGTACAAATGTGATAATAAACGACGCTGCTAATTTAAAATTGTACATATACTCGTATGGTTGTAAAGATATCTTGCAGAAAGTGAGGATATTAAGGCCTTGGAACTTAGATGGCGTAATGTAATAGTGCATTACGTTAATGATGATAATAGAACGTATACTCAACTCTAGACGCGTGGGCAAGCTCCCGGTAATGCTTGAAAGCTCATAAAATAAATTCCTTTATTCTTTTTCAGAGTCTAAAGCAAAGAAAGGGAGACGCAGACGTGCATGTTCACCTTCTCTTCTACTCTAAAGCTTGAAAAAAGCAGATATTTGAATTTTTTATTCTGCGCGCATCACCACGAACATGTCTTTGCGTGTAGTACCGGACGTAAACATTTAGTAACGTTACATACATTCACACATAAATTACACTAATATCATGCTGAGTAAGCATAATTATAAATTAATTCACTGATTTTGCCACGAAAATATGTCCCTTACTGTTATATGAATGGATTCTAAATATAGCTTTTAAACTGACCTCGAGGTTTATATGAAAAATATACTTTGTATTTTGTAGGGATTTAATTGACGACGAGAAACAATAAAAGTAGTAAGAATTCAAAAGAAATTCAAATGATATACAGGTTGATTGATATTCGAAAGCGTTCGAATTTCAGTCACCCTGTATATCACTCCAACAACTTTTTCCTCTGTGACCTTTAAACATTCCACGTGCATAATCAAACATGCAATTGCTTTTCCTTGTTCACGTGACTCTTTCAGAATTAATTTCCTTCAGTTTTCACCTATCGGCTACTCTTCGTGTAGCATGTTGTTTCACTCTGCTATTTAATTTGTCACGTTTAATATCAGATTATAGTCGTAAAGTGAAACTACGGTAAGGTTAATTAACAAGAGGAGCTGGAGCGACAGTAACTGAACTAATTAAATTAATGGAAATATTTCCGACGTCTTGATAGGAATTTTTATCTCCGGAATTTCATTTCTAAATTTAAAGCTGTCTTTTTTGATCTTTTGTTGAAAAAAGAATTTAGAAAATGTGATTTTACTCACCCGACTTTCTTGTTAGAATGTTACATTAACCAAAAAAGAATTACTTCCTGAGGAGGTCCTTTTTCAGGAACCTCATAAATACTTTAACTCAGTTTCTTTTTTTTAACAGATCTAGACATAAACACCAAACAGACTGAATAAATATCTAAAATGAAACTTCCAAGTATTTTAAACATTCAATAATAAATATTATTCCACAGCCTGTAAGTAAGATTTGAAGATAATAAACCAACATGAAAAGTCGATTAAACTAGAAATCTATTTTAGCAGAGAATTGATTCGAAATATGTCACAAAATACAAATCTTACTTACGTAGAAAACTTAATTCGAGCAAATTTCTTGTTTAGATAAATTGGAAGGAACAAAAAGTACTTTGTAGTGCTCTTACAATTACGTCGAGGATCATTAGAGGGGCTCTATAAAAATAACTTGAATCAAATAGCCGACTGCTTCCATTATTTTCAAATTGGAAAACGTAATGAACCCAGACACGAAATGAATTGCTACAAATTACGATAATTATGAAACGGTTCACCGAAGTGAAGACACCTATATTTATATTTTATAAATGAGGATTCAGATTTTAATTACATGTCACACATGCTTCAATCAAGCAATTTCAGACGTTGCTCGCCCAATCTGTAATTTTAATTTAATCGCATTCACGATTTTTCAGTGCCATTCTGTGGTCGACACAAAGAAAGAAAAATAGGTCGTCATTAACTGAAAGGATGTTTTAGGGTTTTATTTGGTATTTACCGATTCATTTTATAATTGCGTTTGTAATATGCGTGCAAAAAGTGTGTTGCTCTCATTTTTTCGCATGTTCACGTATGTTCCTTACTTGATCCGTACCCTAAACGGACAAGCAAGCAAGCATAACTTTAAAAAAATTGTTTTATTGATTTCATTTTACAATGGTTTTCACATTGGAAGAAAAATCTTTTATGGTTGAATCCCATTTTCGAAACGCCCAAAAAATCAATGGCGAATGGACCTATTCTATTCCTGATTATATTGCAGAATATCAGGAAAATTTTCCAGAAACTGTATTTCTGTACCACAAATTTGTTATTCAACTGTAGGGCTATTAAGAGAAACTGACAATGTGGCTAGAAAACAGGTATCAAGTAGACCTTAAGGAAGAACTGATGAGGTAGATGAAAATGTGAGACAAATTATGATTGATGCTCCTCGCACTTCCATTCGTCACCTGTCACAACAAGTTGATCTTTCTGTCGGGACCTGTAGCACTATTCTAAGAAAAATCTTGCAAATGTTCCCTTATCGTTTGACTGCCGTGCATGAATCGCTTCCAGTAGATTTTGAACGAAGATTTTTAAAATTTGCTTCGGGGGCATAGGGAGGAGTTTAATTTATTACTTCAGAAAATCAAAAACGGAAGACAGAAAGACGATATATCTCTCTTATCTTATATTTACAGTCTCATCAATGAGAAAAAGTTAGTGACCTGTTTAAATTGCGATCTTTCTAAGGCATTTGACTTAGTTGATCACAATATATTATCACATAAACTTTTTCATTATGGAATACGGGGGCAAGTCTCTAAATCTTCAAAATAGAAAACAGTTCGTAGCCGTGGTAAACAGTGAAGGTGAAACCGTCAGTTCAAACCTGCTTCGTAAAGGAGTTCCACGGGGCTCAATTTTGGGTCCATTGTTGTTTTTGTTTTTTATAAGCTACCTTCCTTCTAACAATAATGCTCATCTTACGTTGTATGCGAATGACACTAGTGTATACTACAAGGATGGCCTATTGGGAATGTCCTTGAGGGCATTCTCACCACAAAATTAAAAAATTATACCCTATTGTCTCAGGCACCCGCATTTTCCCCTATAATCCTTAAAAAATTTAAATACTGGAGCGTAAGGTTTTAGGATATATTCAATTACGTAAGGATCCTAATAAGGTGGGATTTATAGGGGTTTCTCAACCCTTTAGAGATGCTATTAAGTTATTTACTAAGTGTATCTATAGCGAGAGTCAAGTTTTATTAAAAAATAATATAGAACATTCACTTCGCGAGCTAATAAATTGGTTTTCTGCCAATAATTTAAAAATGAATGTGCAGAAAACCAATATTTTGGTGTTCCACTCAAAAGAAACTGAACCTTCACTTTCTCTAAAATATAATAATATGTTATTAAAATCCTTTGCCTTCGTCTAAATTTCTAGGCTTAGTCTTCGATTGTCAGTTGCGTTCGGTCCGATCATTTCAATGAATTTTCGCACAAAGCAAGGCCGATTTGTACTATGTCCTCGATGCTTTCTGGGTACTATGGTTATTTTGAATCGATTGCACGTTTTGGAATTTTATTTTGGGATAACAGGGAAAATTTAGACAGCATTTTAAAATTCCAAAAACAACGTATATGTATATTAAAACTGGCTACACAAGAACGCCTTTGATTTTAATTAATCTCGTAGCAGTTAATGCACTTATACGATGCCATCCGTCATCAATTGTGCAACTGTGCGTTATTAATTCACGGTCAAATTTTACGACTGGACCACTCTGATTCTATGCGTAACACCATAAACGTTTATTGCACGCTTTTAAAGACGTAAACTTTTGATTCTAGTCTTATGCATGGACGTAACGTACATTTCGGGTAATTTTTTAATTAATTATAAATTCTTATACAGAATTTTTTTAATATTTTTCTCATGCTATGGGAAGTCTCTTTTCATCAGTATTTCCTCGTCGACCTTTTGAAGAATCATCTTGTATATACAGAATGTTCCGTTTAAATATACAAAATTTGTATCACTATGCATATTTTGTAGACATTTACACATTACAATGTCAATCAAAATAAATAAGAGGAATCTTAGATATTTCTGAATAGTTTAGGTCGCTACATCCTGCCACCGAATCTTGACCCCAACGTTGTGTGAGATTTGACAAATTGCAACCAGTTTGCTGCTTAATAAGTCATGTCACACGAGGCCCTATTTGGGGCCTCGTCAGTAGAATAGTACTCGAGACCTCCACCACAATCAAACCGACATGCCTAAACTATTAATTACCACTGTGTTGCAATTGCAAAAAACTGCAGCGAAGTTTTCGAGCTACATTTCTACTGACGAGGCCCCAAATAGGGCCGAAACAGCTGCACAGAGGATGCTCGAGGAATCGATTACAATCAAAATCGACTCGCAACGAAAATTCGTAAATACTTCCTTTATTAATCGGGTTACTGTTCTACAAACAACTACAGTAATGAATTACGTTAGTTTTACGTAACCAAATGAAGTCTTTGTAAGATTAAAATCAAGGTTTAATGATTTGTAATGTTTGTATGTACACGTACCATATGTAATATGAAAACTGCCCAAGTGTAATTAAAATAAACATATAGTATAAAGTTTGGACTTTCAGCACACCCAATTTCAAAGTACTGTTTTTTTTTAATCTTTTCTTAAAGTTAAATTAAATTCTGATAACCTAATATAAGTTTGGAATGTCGAGCACAGCAGAATATGAAGACGTAATAAATTCTTTGTTCGTTTGTACTGGTAAATTCAAAACGAAATTGAAAAATAAAATATAATTAAATCAAGAGGACCGCTTTTGTTTAATTTAATATTCAAAATGTACTCCTGAAAAGACCGACAAAAAAAATTTGACTTCCCTGAACATGAATATGTTTAAAAAAATTATACAAGAATCTAGAATTCATTAAAAATATGCACAAGACAAGAAACAAAAGCTTACATCTTTAAAAGCGTACAAAAAACGTTTGTGGTGTTACGCAAAGAATTAACGTCGTTCAGTCAGAAAACTTGACCGTGAACTAATAGCAAACAGTTGCACAGCTGATGATGAATGCATCGTGCACGTGTATTAAGTAATTAATTACGTTTTCAAAGCTGTACAAAAGTGAAATACTCACATCGAAGCGAACAATAATTGACGACAGGTAATTCCGTCAATTTAAAAAACACACCGAACGCACGTATTGAATTTTGTTAGGGTTTGAACATATTCGTCTTTTATAATAATAGAATTTGTTTCTCATTGAATGTCGCACACAAAACGAAATTACAATAATTAACAAACCAAACAGATTACGATTATAATGTATTAAATTCTGGTTATCATCGCAATTTCTTTATTAGTCACATTAGTCTATTATTATTCAAACTAAACGACATATAGAAAACCGACTGATTAAAATGCAACGCGTAATATTGGGCCGTAAAGAGATGCCAAAACATTTATGACAAACACGTTGCTTGTGGGAATAAGCTTCATTTATAATAAAATTTAAATTACATTAAGAAAAATATTAGCTATTCTAAACACGCAGATTTGAATTGTTTTCGTGTTGTAGTGATTTATTTGTTCACCTACCATAGCAGATATACAAAGTGGAGCCGATTCAGTTAACTTCGAGATTTATTTTATACGGGTAATTAATTTTTAATTTGATTTCAGGTTTCCATGATGCAAGAAAGAAGAAAACTCATAGTGAAAACAAACGAAATTGGTTAACAGTCATCTTTCCCAGGAAATAAAAAACAGCCATCGCAAATATAGAAGTTAATTACGAGTGTATGTCGCCACGATGAATTATTCCAATCTGACCGATACATTTGGTGTAGAAACAGAAGAACATAAGGAACTGAATATTTCGTATACGGTCCTGGAAGTAGTTGTTGCGATCGTGGCCGTAGTAGGAAACGCTTTGGTGATTTTGGTTTTTCGCAAAGAAAGGCGATTGAGGAGGCGAACGAATTACTACATCGTGTCACTGGCGGTGGCCGATTTGCTCGTGGGGCTTTTCGGAATCCCGTTTGCCATCCTCGCATCGGTGGGGCTACCGACGAACTTGTACGCTTGTTTGTTCACCGTTTCGATTCTCATTGTTCTCTGTACTATTTCCATATTTTGCCTGGTGGCCGTGTCGGTGGATCGTTATTGGGCCATCCTGCACCCTATGGGATATTCACGAAACGTGCGCACTAAAACCGCATTAGGTGAGTATTCCGTGCTTTTATTTTGGTATTTCAAGAGAAGCCTCTGTAAAGTCTTTCCCCTCATTCACGGAAATGTTTTGTTTAGGTCGGGTAAACGCGATAATTTTTTTTTCTCTTTGTCGTCACGCCTGGCTTTTATACGCCCGGAATTTTTTTTTACTTAATGCAAATTTTACAGCGGACATGAATACTGCATTTAAAACATTACATTTCATATGACTTTACAAATGCGTATTGAGTTTGTATATGAAGGTGCATTCGTTACATTAAAGCTTGGAATGTTAATCATGTAAGTAAAAAGTCTTGTTTCTTGTAATGTGAATGTGAAAGTTTGTAATATGTAGGGCCGAGGGCCTCTTTAAAACAAGGAGCAAAAATGTCTTTCCATCCTATTTTACTTTCGTATAAACTCTATGTGATGTTAGGCGTTTTAAGAGGAATAAAAAAGAACGTTGGAAAGTAAGAGAGACAAGGTAAACTCAAGAGGAGCAAAGGATATAAGAAAACTTAAGAGGGACAGATAATGAAGTTACAAAACTTAAGAGGGACAAATAAAGATTTGGAAAGCTTAATAGGGACAAGCAAACATGTTAGAAGCAGAAGGTAGTCTCAACAGGGACAAAGAAAACTGTTTGAAAGCTTGGTAGTGACAAATAAAGAAAGCTTAAGAGGGACCAACAACAATATTGGAAAGCTTCAGGGCAGTGAACAAAGCTTGGGAGAACAGACAATGATGTTCAAAGCAGTTGCAAAATTCAAAAAGCTGGCAAAGGATATTAGAAAGCTTAAGAGGGTCAGATAATGAATTTAGAAAGCTTGAGAGGGACAAACAAAGATTTGGAAAGCTTAATAGGGACAAGCAAAGATGTTAGAAGCAGAACAGGGACAAAGAAAACTTTTTGAGAGCTTGGTAGTGACAAACAAAGATGTTAGAAAGCTTAAGAGATACATACAACAATATTGGAAAGCTTCAGGGCAGTGAACAAAGCTTAGGAGAACAGACAATGATGTTCAAAGCAGTCGCAAAACTCAGAAAGCCGGCAAAGGATATTAGGAAGCTTAAGAGGGACAGATAATGAAATTAGAAAGCTTAAGAGGGACAAACAAAGGTTTGGAAAGCTTATTAGGGATAAGCAAAGATGTTAGAAGCAGAAGGTAATCTCAACAGGGACAAAGAAAACTGTTTTAAAGCTTGATAGTGACAAACAAAGATGTTAGAAAGCTTAAGAGAGAGACAACAATATTGGAAAGCTTAAGGGCAGTGAACTAAGCTTAGATAACAGGCAATGATATTCAAAACCATTGGTAAACTCAAAAGCTAGCAAAGGATATTAGATAGTTTAAGAGGGACAGATAAAGAAGTTAAAAAGCTTAAGAGGGACAAACAAAGATTTAGAGAGTTTAATAGGGACAAGCAAAGATGTTAGAAGCAGAAGGTAATCTCAACAGGGACAAACAAAATTGTTTGAAAGCTTAGTAGTGTCGAACAAGCTTAAGAGAGACAGACAAAAATATTGGAAAACTTAAAAGCAGTGAACAATGCTTAGGAGAACAGGCAATGATGTTCAAAACCACTGCAAAATCCAAAAGCTAGCAGAGGATATTAGAAAGCTTAAGAGGGACAGATAAAGAAGTTAAAAAGCTTAAGAGGGACAAACAAAGATTTGGAAAGCTTAATAGGGACAAGCAAAGATGTTAGAAACAGACAAACAAGGACAAACAAAACTATTTGAAAGCTTAATAGTCCCAAACAAGCTTAAGAGAGACAAATCACAATCTTAAGGGCAGTGAACAAAGCTTAGGAGAACAGATAATGATATTCAAAACCACTGCAAAATCCAAAAGCTAGCAAAGGATATTAGAAAGCTTAAGAGGGACAGATAATGAAATGAAGAAGCTTAAGAGGGACAAACAAAGACGTTGAAAACCTCAGTAAGGACAGGCAAAGATGTTAGAATCAGAAGGTAATCTAAACAGGGACAAACAAAATTGTTTAAAAGGTTAGTAGTGACAAAGAGAGAGAGACAACAATATTGGAAAGCTCAAGGGGGGCAAATAAAAATGTTGAAAGTTGCAATCAAAACCTACTTGCAACAAATTCATAAATTCAGACTTAAAGAACGGCCAAGTGAGAAGAATTATTTAAGAGAATCAGTCATTGACCTACAAACAGAGTTGACGTAAAATTCCACTTAAAGGTCAAGTTCACGATGCCACGCCGCCATATCATAAAACTATAAAAATTTTTATGAAGGTTCGTTCATCTGCTCCTCAATTTTTTAACCAGGGGTACATCGTCGTTTTGGGCCTAATTTTTTTATAAATTATTTCTCGAAAACCAGAAGTAGGAAACATTTTTCTCATACTCTCGGACATCGCTTCTTTTAATGGTTTTATTTTGTCAGGTTAATTAACAATAGTTAGCCTGTATAAGTGTTTTGATTATTACGAAGTAAATTTGGATGTTGTTCATTGTTAACAACCTGAAATTTAAATCAAATCTATACTCCCCTTGTATTATTAAATTTCTTGCTTCTTCGCTAGGTTAATTAATTATCCTTCCTGTCGCATACTAAAATAATTATTGCTTTAAAACTGTGAACATATATCTATGAATAAAATTTTTAAAAAAATCATTCGTAACTTACACGGGTAGTTTGAGCAAAAAGAAGTATTGCGTAAAGTTCATCGTTTTCCATTTAATAATAACTCCATAAACTCATCTGAAAAGAACCTCATTTGTATGTAACGACTAAACGTAAATGAATATCTGAAGCATTCTCCTCCTCACACTTGTTTACATAACAACAGACGAAAGTGAATAATTCGTTGCTCCAGTTTTCCGTGAACATTTTGTAATCTTCGCATTTGCAATTCAAAATCCGGGAGTTTTCGGTTTCTCTTAAGTTTTTTCTTTTTGCAGATGATGTAATGTTATAAAAACAGCAGGCGTCTCTGAGTGTTTCACATTAATCTACCATCAAACTTCTTGTTAGTAGGTAACATTTTATCTAGCTCGCCTCAACCAAAAGAACAGTGTCAGAGAATGCGCGTTATAAATTAAGGCAAAAAAATTCAAAAATCTTACGAACAGTTTATAAGTAATTAAAAATTTACCCTAAAAGACATGCTACGGTACTGCATACGAAATACAACATCACGTCTTATAAATGCCGCAGTAAATTGGAGTATAAAGTTTGACACACATCTGATTTTCGTTTCATTTCGTGTTTAACAGCTAGGAGAGAAAATCTGAGAATATAACTAAATTAGCTAAAATTTAATTTAAAACAAAATTTTACTTCATCGATACAATTTAATTTATATTTTATATTTCGCTTCGAGTATAGACACCTATTCGAACGAAGCCTTAAATTGAGTGACGTAGGTTCTATAATTCTGAAATATCGAATGTCTCCGAAACAAACGAATCCCCTCATCCTCGAGGGTGGTGAGCGAGAGACGTGACCAATCAAAATAATAAAACTTTCTGGTGGTGAAGATCAAGGACGTTACGGTTCCTGCGTTGAATGCATCATGAATTCGGACATGAATGGGAAGCCTGACATATTCAATCGTTTGGAAATGTGGCGCTCCTTTCCACCTCTCAAATGGATCTTTGCAAAAGAAAGACTCGCAGGAAGGTGTTACTTACAAGCTTCTGTGATAAATGCAAATAAATTCGTTCTCGAACGAAACTGAAACTATTTTGAAAGTACTTATTGATCGTACAGTAAGATTTATTTTTTCATATATGAAATTTTATACGTGCCTTTGATTTAAACAATAAATAAATCTATTTGCAATATACAGGGTGACTGTTAATTAATCCGCTCTAATGAAACCACTAATAGAAGCGGTATCTGAGAGTATGAAAGAAATGTTAAAAAATTCTTTCTACTTTAGTTTTCTAGAAATAATTAATTAAAAATTAGCCCCAAGACGATGATACTGAGCAGATGAAAAAAGTTTTTTATAGTTTTATGATAAGGCGGCGTGGCATCGTAAGCTTGACCTTCAAGTGAAATTTTAGGTCAACTCCGTCTTTACCTTAACGACCGATGCCGTAAAATACGGACGAAATACGAACGAAATACCGAATATTTACTTTACAAATGCATGCAAATCACCTGAAGTTGATCATTCCATACAAAGGATAACGCACCGTACACATTTGCGCTCCTTCCGCGAACAACCATCCATACCTGAGATTACTAATAATTAGGTCTCGTAAAAGAAACAACTTAGATTTCTGTTCCCAGCTATTAAACGAGTAGTCAAGCGGGTAGCAATTAAAACTTTTATAGTCTTATTATACTGCCCGCATTTATAAAACGTGACGTCGTATTTCGTACGCAGTGCCAGAGCTTGAATTTTAGGTATTTTTTAAAATTAATTATAAACTATTTAGAAGAATTGAATGGTTCCATTCTGTCGGGTTATTTAACAGTCATCCTGTACATACAGCTTATCCAAATAAAATTAAGGCTCCTTGTATAATGAAATCGATTCATTTATCATTGTGGAAACAACACGATTACGACTTGCCTTTCAAGATCCATATAAATAATGCTAATTATAACTAAACGAAATAATTAATAAGCAATCAAAATGAAACATTAATTTTGAATAACTAATATTCAAAATGTGACCTTAGGAATATAATTAATTACACTGTCAAGGAGGCTTAACTGAATATTAATTATAAATACTATGTGACACAAGGAACGTATGCTGAAGCTTTTCCATTATAATGCAACTGCATTATCATTACCCTTTTAATATTTTTGTGATAATTAGAAGTTCAGTAAAGTAATAAATATTTGAATAATGATGTCTTTATTGTACATATTGCTTGAATATAATTAATATATTCCAAATTTTTGCTACCAAGTCACGTTCTTATGAACTTTTTAATAAAAGTGTTTGCGTTTGTAATGCATTGATATTATTACATTTTTTTTTAGTTAGTATTAAGTTAGTTTGCTTACGAGAGTTAGGAATTGGAAAACAACGAGGGCGATTTAGAAACTTTGTAAAACTTAAAGTGTACAACAAACAGGATCGAATTTACGCCAACGTTCAAAGCTAATTTATGTAAAATTATGCTACTTGAAGTTTATACTGTTATAAATTGCTAATAAAGTAATTCCAATCTGTGTCAAAAATCATTATTTTCCGAGAGATAAACGATTTTATAAATCAAATAATATTAATAATAATATTTTGTTACCCAAACAGAAGCTCTATTTAATGTTCGAATAACGTGATTCACATCCGTCGTGATTTACAATTCATGGCGATGAAAAAATAGGCGGTGCTCTTAATTTGCAAATTGCAAGTGACATTGTACAACGTCGTAATCAAATTAACATTATAAAAGACATAGTGTGAACAAGGATATTAAACCATCATACGTTTTCAGAGTGCTGACGATTAATGGAGCCGTTTGAATTTTATAATATGCACGTGCGATTTGATAAAGTTAAAACGAATACGAATCCATTCGAGGGGCCGCAATTATCTGGACATTTTTTAACAAATTATCTATATCTTCATTATCAAAGCTAGAACAGTAAAATGAATTAAACTGCAGCGCGAAAAAAATTCGCAAACACGCAATATCACCTTAACAGTAGTTACAATTAAATTCTGCATGTTGCTTATGGTAATCATAAACAATGATAAACGAGAATGGCATATAATAAAATTAACGAGCCAGTTAGAATGGAAGAAAGGTTCGTTGCCTCGTGGAAAACATAATACCCGACCGGCTGAATGGACGATGGACATGACGAAAAAGCATTAAACTAAATATAGAACATTCAAATTATTTGATACTTATAAAATAAATAGATTGCGCAATGTTTAGTAATCTTAATAATTTCACAGTCGGTATTATGAGTTTTAATTAATTTGAAACATTCTACAGGGTGACTGTTAATTAACCCGACACAATATGAAACTACTAAAAAAGCGATGGCTGAGAGTATGGGGAAAATGTTAAAAAAATTCTTTTTACTTTAGTTTCCTAGAAATAATTAATCAAAAATTACCGCAAACGTCGTCCGTACTTGCGCGCAATATTCCAATATGTTCGTCGAAAAGCCGACTCTGTTTGGTTCGCGGCGAATGGCTTACGACCTGCTCTAGAACAGTTCGTGAATACCGTACGCACTTGACGAATCGTTGTTAAGAACCTGACCACAGGGGCTTGTAAAATTAAGTTCAGTTAAATTCGAGTATAATCCAACTCAACTAATCTACTATACATAGACTTGCAGAGCTTTTCTGAGCTTCTGCTGAGCTGAGCTCAGTTAAACATCTGAGATTACTTTCATTCCTAGAGTTTGAGTTTGATTGAGCTCAGTTAATCTGTGGAGCGTTTCGGTACTTGTACACTGGAATTCAGTTAAGTTTTGAGCTGCTTGTTAGTTTTAGAGCTTCAAAATTCGGTAATAGTCTTCCGAGTTTGAGTTTATTGAAACTCAATTAATTTGCATAGTGCTTTCGAAGCTGTAAACTTAGCTAAAAATCTAAGCGAGTTCAGTTAGTTTTAAAGCTTTGAAATTTGAGCTCAAATATTGTTTGGAATATTTCTCAGCTTCTATATTCGGTTAAAGTCCTAGGAATTTGAGTTTTATCGAATTCAGTTAAGTTTGTAAATTGTTTTAGAGTTTCGAAGTGTTGTAGTTTGAGTTTGATCGAGCCAAGTTGAGTATTTAAGCTAAGAAACGTTTGCGTTTCTGATTAAAGTCTTCAAATTTCCATTCCTAGAGTTTGAGTTTGATTGAGCTCAGTTCATCTGTGGAGCGCTTCGCTACTTATACACTGGAATTCAGTTAAGTTTTGAGCTGCTTGTTAGTTTTAGAGCTTCAAAATTCGGTAATAGTCTTCCGAGTTTGAATTTATTGAAACTCAATTAACTTGCATAGTGTTTTCGAAGTTGTAAACTTAGCTAAAATATCTAAGCGAGTTCAGTTAGTTTTAAAGCTTAGAAATTTGAGCCTAAATATTCTTTGGAAAATTTCTCAGCTTGTACATTCGGTTAAGGTCTTAGGAATTTGAGTTTAATCGAGTTCGGTTAGGTTTGTAAATTGTTTTAGAGCTTCGATAGTGATGTAGTTTGAGTTTGATCTAGCTAAGTTAAGTATTTTAGCTAAAAAACGTTTGCGTATCTAGTTAAAGTCTTCAAATTTCAGTTTAATCGAACTCAGTTAAGTTTATGAGCTTCATAACCTTCAAACTTGGCTAGACTATTCGAAATTTGAGTTCAATATACCTCTGTTGAATTTCTGAGCATTTCAGAGCTTTGAAAGTTTGCAATTTGAGTATTATTTACCTCAGTTAAGCTTCTGAATTTTGGAACGTTGGCACTTGGCTAAAGTTTGAGTTTAATTGAACTCAGCTGAATTTCTGAGCTTCATACATTTGGAGCTAAAGTCCTCGGAGCTTGAGGTCAATTATCTCAGTTAAACTTCTGAGCAGTTGGGAGCTTTGAAATTTAGCCAAGATCTTGGCAATTTGAGTATATTTACCTCAGCTAAGCTTCTAAATTTTGGAGCGTTAGCACTTGGCTAAAGTTTGAATTTACTTGAACTCAGTTGAATTTCTGAGCTTCATACCTTTGGAGCTAAAGTCTTCGGAGCTTGAGGTCAATTATCTCAGTTAAACTTCGGAGCAGTTGGGAGCTTTGAAACTTAGCCAAGACCTTGGCAATTTGAGTATATTTACCTCAGTTGAGCGTCTGAGTTTCTCGTTATTTTAGAGCCTTGATATTCGGCTAAGGTTTTTCGAAATTTGAGTTTAATTGAATTCCTGAGTTTGCTTACTGAACTAGGGGCTTGTAACTCAATTAATTTGAGTTACACTGAGCACAGTTAAATTTCTGAAGTATTTCAGTGGTTTTTAAGCTTCAGAATTTTGAGTTTAAATTTAAAATCTCTGGATTTTATGTTCGTTTGAACTCAATACAGAAAAAAATGGTTTGCTCGAACCCACATTTTTCTGGACACTGTGTATAGTTCAAAATAATTTGACAATATGCCGTGTGTTGTCTAGTATAAATTTTTTTATCGATTTTATTCTTAATTTTTTTGCCATAGGCCTCACAGAAGAAATACGCATCGTTGGGCCATCGTGTACAATCAGAATTAAAAGTAATGTCTCCTCAACAAAAAGTTCAATTGCAGCCTAACATCTCAATTACTTTATTTACTATGGTCAGGAAGTATTCCTCATCGGAGTTTTTAATATAAACGAAAATATTTTAAAAGGCTTGTTATAAACCGTTCAAAGATATGAATTATTGTATAGCAACATCAACAAATAGTGATATTCTAAAATATTTTTTATTAGAGCATTAAAATTATTAAACTCCAATAATAAGAGTATTGTACTAAATACTAAGCCAGATGGCGTTGACTGAATGCAATAAAGAATGAGTAGCTGCCATCACAGAACCCCCGTTAATTAAACAACCGTAAGGCAAGCTTTACTTTAATTATTTTCCGACGGCTGAGGTGCCAACGAATAAAAATTAGTCCTCGGTAAGGCGAAATGTACAACATTGAATGTAATTAAAAATTAGAAGTTAAATGAATGGGAATACTACCGAAATTAGTGAAAGTGTCTGTCATACTGTTAATTAGTTCTATTTCCTCGTTTAGGTGTTAATATATTTTTTATTATTATGAACACTTGCCCTTTGAAGCCCAGACAAAAATTAATATGATGTATTGAAAATTATCAGCAAAATTGTGCAAATACATTGCGGCGTAAACAAGGTATTATGGAATTTATCGAATTTTAGCTCCGAGCTCAACCAAAATTAACAATATAATGAGTTATAAATATTGTGCATGAAACAACGTGTGGATGCTATAAAGATAAAACGGCGAACACAGTCCTCAAGAGTTTATACCATATAAAACAAAAATTTCTAATAATAATAATAATTTTTATAATAAAATCTTTTTAATCTTTTAACGTCCGATCGTTCAACGTTTCAATGTCGGTCGATAGCTTCGTCAGCACTATCATTTAGATATATTTTTCGAGTTTGTTCTTGCAGTTTTCTTTCTTTTCACTTACTAATTCTTTCAAGGCCAATTTATTTTAATTTTATTTTAATAAACTGTGCTCTTATGTAATAATTTGGAGAAAATCTCAGCATTTTCATAAGACATGATCCTAAATGGCATCTAGAGGACCTTTTTTGGTAAACAGAAGTAAAAATATAACAAGATAATTGTCATCATCAGCCCAAAAGAGTTAGTTATTTTAAATTTATTTTATCGATGATGACGATAGTTATTTTCTACTATTATATAGGTGTCCCAAGCAAAGCTATCCATAACTTAATAACCATAAATAACTTCACAGGTGTTGCACTATTGAAGTGGTCTTTCGATAATCTTAAATAATCTTGTTTTCTTAGATTTTGTGCACCTCCACCAAAAAGTTACTGAACTTTTAAATACTACAAATCAATATCGAACGCCATGTGAATAAATAACACGCGTATTCTGTTATTCAACGGACAAAATATTTTTTATTACTACTGCAAATAAAATTTAATTTTCATCGACAGTGTAAACAATTTCGAAACTCTACAATCGATTTCATTCATATGTATACCAATTGAATTAGTAAAATGTTTTTATTTTCATTAAATTTTTAATAGTGTTGATTTTAGCCTGCGTTAATCCGATTATATAAAATTTAAAAAAAAATTTCTCATGTGCATTTGTCAAAACACATTTTTTCCTTGTATAGTATTACGTGAGGTTGCACAATAATTCATGTAATATATTTTGTCAAGCATATGTACGCACGTGCCTTAATTAGGATTCGGTTTTCTATATGGATTATAAATTAAACGTGACAGCACAATTTAACACCGAACGGAAATTGTAATTAATGTGGTCCTAAAGTACTTACATACATACATTGAGACCACGGTTATCTTATATCTAGGTGGGTATATTCAACAAAGTAATTGCTTGAGCTTATTTGCTCTTACTGATCCAGTTATCCTGAGATGGGCCTAACCTAATTGTAAAGTGGGATTACAGCTCGACCTATACATAAGCTTAAGACCAGAACACCATTTTGGCAGGTTATATTATACTTTGTATACAGGCTGATTCTCTAATATATCATCAAAAAATCTCTTTACAACAATGTATAATTAATTAAAAATTTACTCGAAATTCACGTTACATCCATGCATAAGACGACAACGAACTTCATTTTAAAAGCCCCCAAATAAACGCTTATGATGCTACGCAGAGAATCAGAGTCGATTAAAATCAATTACGTTGAGGCCATAAGAGAAGCGCGTAATTAAACACATGCGCCTCATTTAACACGTGCGCATATTAAACCCGTGACGTCAGAAGTGGAGCCCGGTCTTGCGTTCTAGCAATGCCGGATAATTAAGGACCTATATAAAGCGTGCCAGGACGGCAGTGAACCAGAGCTCGTCCAACGCTTTTGCCGAAAGATCAGACTGAACGAAAGCTGAGCTAGCACTATTAGTCAGGGTAGTTCCAGTCGCTCTAACATTGCCACCGGTAGACCAGCTAGGGAAGAATACGAGCACCGCACACCTTAGGCCCAGTCGTCTCTTCAGAAACGGATTCCACCACCGACATCACGGAACCAACACGACGGAAATCAAGTCGCCGCCGCCGAGCACTATACCGGGAGACATTCGACGAGATCAGGTCGGCATACGACATTCCAAGAGCTTTGTCACCACCATTGCCACCGTCATCTCCGCGGGCATCCACGATACCGAGAAGTGACAAATTTCAACTAGGTTTCTACTTAATAAGTCCTCCTGTACGAAGTTGTGTCAAAAGGTGATCGCAAGATATCGTCATTCAAACTCTTGTATATATATCTTGTTGGTAGACCCATCTTTTAAGCACAAAGTGAAGTTGACCACAACGTTTTCAAATGTGTACAAAAATGGATTCCTTACCTCGAAGCGAACAATAATTTACAACTGGTAATTCCGTCGCTTTAAAAAATATCACACCGAATGCACATATTAAACATTACACACGCAAGATAGCGAGACCGGTCCAAAAACACCTCGCAATTCCTTAAGAGTATGCAACTTAAATTATTCCAGGGTTATAAATGAGCGGGACCAAAAGGGGACTCGCATAGATGCCGCCACCTCGTAGTCGTCAATTACAAAAGGGGCTCAGAGTTCGAAAATGAAAATAATACGGTTCCACAGGAAGAGAAGATTAAAAAAATGAATTAATGTTCACCCAATCCTTTTTCCGGTTGCGTTTCAACTTTTCACATTCACATTAATGTAATTTTTATAAAATGTTCGCCGCACCATTTTCGTGAAGAACATCATTTTATATCTTTCTTCAAATTCTTGCTTCTTCTTCTTTAACTTTGTCGTCGACTCACTTTTGCGAGTGGATATTCCAATTTAAATATTTATGACAAAATGACAAAAAAAAAACAAAATACATATGGATGAGCGCAAGGAGCAAGTCAATAACCAATAGAAATAACAACGGAGCAAGGCCGCGATTACAAATTCGAAGGAGTAAGCACCTTTAACTACCCAAATAACGATATGAAGGAAGAAATAAAGGAAAGGCTTAATAAAGGAAATAAAACGGTAGGAGCGTTCAACAATCTACTAGCGAAAAAGGAATTATCAAGGGAACTGAAAACATGAATATATAAAACAGTGACACAACCAGTCATTCTGTACGGATCGGAAACGTGGACTCTGACGAAGCAAGACGAGCAATCCCTATAAATATGGGAACATAAGCTGTTGAGAAGAATATATGGAGGAAGAAAGGAGGATAGTCACTGGAGAAGGAGAACGAATAAAGAATTGGAAGAAATTCTCAGACATCCAAACATAACAACACAAATAAAAATAAATCGAATAAGATGGTTAAGACATGTAGAAAGACTAGCAGAGGAAAGACTAGCAGAGGAAAGACTAGCAAAGATCATAATTAAGAGGAGACACGGAGGAAAGAAAAAAAACAGGAAGACCGAAAAACAGATGGCTAGTTGAAAGGGACCTGAAAGCAATCGGATTAAATAGATGGAAAGCTAAGAGACGGGACAGGAAAGAATGGCGCAAAGTCGTCTCACAAGCCAAGGGCCTACAAGGTCTGTAGTGCAAAATTCAAATTCAAATATTCCTAGTGTGGGTGAAATGAAAAGAAGATCTTTCGCCTGGAACCACATAAAGAATGAGAAATGCCTTAAAAGAGAAAGCTGTAAAGAGGTCATCTGCAGATGAGTCCTCGAACTACCCTATCAGGTGGGAAACCGTCTTAATTTTTTGACTTTGACGTTGATTTATTTCCCCTGTGTAAAGCGTGTTTTTACAATATATTCATTACGTGTTTAATTCACTTGTGCTGTTCCATAAGCCCGCCGATTTCTTAATAAATGACCATGTAACTAAAATAACCATTAATATTTTCTTATTACAAAACGACAGAAAAGGAGAAATTAAGAAATTATTAAACGCCTACATTTTATTGGGTTGCCTAAAAGTGTGCCTATTTCTTGAACATTAACTGTCTATTTGCCTGCCCAATTCAGCCTTTTTAAATGCCTAAAAATCCGGGCTTTAGTCGTCACCATTTCTTTGTTAGTAGCAAAGCAAATTATTATTAAAACATCAGCGATGAACCAAATAAACGACATAAAGAAAACTGACCGATTAAATGCAAGTAAAGAGTAACACGTTTAAAGGTCAAATTCACAGAACAGCAGTTGAACAAAAAGGCGTGGCGTCCCTTTCGTTCAACGGCTGCTTTTTTTAGCCAGGGACGTATCGTCATTTTAGGGACAATTATTTCTGGAAAACTAAAACACGTAAAGTTTTTCCCATTTTTTCTTCGTCGGTCTATTCAAGAATCATCCTGTATATGTTTTTAAGGTTTCTAATAAATCACAATGTTTTAATTACATACATATACTGAATACATCGCAGTTTTTTATTACATACATGTACTTAGTATTATCGTTTTCATAAGAGATGAGCTCTGCGCCATAAATTGGCGTTGAAATAAAAGACATATAAAGCATGACTGTATCCTTTTCTTACTCACCATTGAAAAGGAAATAATACCGAAATATTTGTCGGTTTTGACTTACTGATGACGCAGAGCTCATCTCTTACGAAAACGATAAATTGGTAACTTTCTTGACATCGAAACTTTCTCCATATTTATGTCCATCAATGAAATTGTCTTGAGTAAGGGTAACTGTAACTTTACAGGTGAAATTGTAATTCCATCTCAGGAAAATTGGCTCGTTAAATTCAAATGAGCCATAGCGATTATTTTCATAACGTCCTGTATAATATCCCACTATAGATTTCAGAGGCGAAATATTTTCCTGCCTTTTGCATTAATATTATTTATCTCTCCTTAAAACTAAAAACTACGTTTCCACGCAGCACGTAAACGTAAAAACGTAAAGCAGCTGTCAAGTTAATTGTATTTATTTCACCGTTTGCGCCCTTCATCGTTTACCACGTTCAAGTTCCTTGTTAAAATGCCCCATTAAAGGTATTTTATTCTTGTTTTCTTCTTAATTTTATAAACGTTATGAATTATAATTTGATATTTCTTTGCGTGTTAGAAAAATTCAAATGTCTGCGAATGTTTGGCGAGATTCGTTGTTTTAAGGCCACGTTCCGTAAAAGTTAGATTGTCGCCCTTTATTCGAAATCGTACTTAACTGATATTGGCTTTCTGAAAGTAAATATCAACGAAGCACAATTGAGTTCATTGGAGCATTTAACCTTCTTTTTCGTTTAGTCATCGGCTCTGTTCTTTCATCCTTAATTCCGGATGTTAGTCTTTTAAAGAGTCCCAACCGAGCAGGCTGTTTGCAATTTGCAGTTGTATTAAAGAATCAAATTGCATCTTCGTCGGTGAATTTGAATCTAGCTTCATCAAGTTCCGAAATTACATATTCTGTTACCATTTGAATAATAGATATTATAATTAGGCTAATTATTAAAGATTTTCTTTCTGGAGTTATTTCGATGGATTTCCTTTGCAATATGTCTTTACAAGGTAGGGGGGGAGGGAGGCAAGTTACTGAAAAATTGTAGCGCCAATAACATAAGCTAAAAGAGGGTTATCATCATCAGCAAAAATCGAAATGATTAACTTCTACATGGCACACCACCGGGAAGTATTTATGATGTACATTCAAGCGGCTGGGTGAAGCGAAATATATTTACAGTGATTTCGACATTTTCTCAAATTCATTAAGCCAACTGAACCATTAGATAAATAGTGAAGAAATTAAGGTGTGGATGAGAGAGAAGAACCGTGCCTTGACACAATTTGATTTATCAGAATTATTGGGGAAGGCTTTCCTCAAATGTCAGACGACAGACATTGCAATTGTAGTTTCAGAGTCACAGGTATCTGGCCATTTAATAAAAATATATTTTCTGATGCTGATGATATCTCTGAGCAAATTGAGGCCCAGAAAAACTGGGGCACATTAGAAAGTCAAAGAAATACAGACGCACTCAGGCAGGATGCTCGAAGGATCCCGACGCTCCGTTTCAACATCACTCACAACCAGGAAGCTCCAAAGATTCGTCTGATAAGGAAAAAACCTTAGTCAGTCCATTTGAAATTAGCCCTATTCCATCTGTGACAAAAAGAAGGTCTCCATTTAATAAAAATATATTTTCTGATGCTGATGATATCTCTGAGCAAACTGAGACCCAGAAAAACTGGGGCACTTAGAGAGTCAAAGAAATACAGACGCACTCAGGCAGGATGCTCGAAGAATCCCGACCCTCCGTTTCAACGTCAATCACAACCAGGAAGCTCCAAAAATTCGGCTGATAAGGAAGAAACCTTTGTCAGTCCTATGCCATCTGTGACAAAGAAGATCTCCACAAGAGGGCGAAAACCATCTAAATCCCAAGTCATAACACCATCCCCTTACAAACAGGACTGGGAATCATCTATTGCAAAACCTAGCAATGTAAATACAGCGAAAGGAAAGAAAAGAATTCAGATAAAACTAAAAGAGGACCCGCTAAAAAAAATCTAGTCCTCGTCAGAAGAAAAAGGAGAAAAATTTGTACTAGCTGATGATGGCGACGATACAGAAGTGATTGGTCAAATGGTTCCTGATAAAAATGCAGCATGTATCTTCTGTGAGACCAATTTTTCAGAAGACTCCAAGAGAGAACTTTGGATGCAGTGTTTAATATGCCATATGTGAACTCATGAAGATTGCTCAGGTGCAGAAAGGACACCTACATATGTCTGTGACGTTTGCCTGTAATTCAAAGACTTGTGAGTTATAATTATGATTTATATTCCAGGGATCTTGTTTTATATTCATTTCGATACAATAAAATGTCAATTTTAAAGACAACATCAACACTTTTTAAAGATAAACCTCCTAACTCCTTTTATTTTAGTGTTAGAATTAAGTCCAGGTTTTTTGATTTTTAGGAACCAGGACAAGGCTATGGTCAGAAAAGAGTCTTCTGGTATGGCAGAGGAAACTGCGCCCAATAAAAATTGCAATCACATTTTATTAATTCTAATTATTAAACACCATTTAAATTCAGTAGCATTTTAGATTCACCACCGCCAAAGAGAGAGCACTCAGAGTACCTCCATCTCCTATTATTACACAAGATTGAGAATACTCTATCAGCGCTCTAGGCAATGAATTGCAAACGCCATTTAAATTTAATCAAAATTTCTTTAATGAAACGATTAAATTTTCAGACGCTGGTGTAGGCAGCAACATATTAAGCAAAGCAACGTTTTCCCACTAGTATAAACGTAATTTTTTTCTGTCGTAAATAAGTAGGTACACGCGATATGAGTTTTGTTTCCGGCATATCAAATTGAATTCATGAAAAAAAAATGAGAATCACTGCAGATACATCACACCGGACGTGACATATTGCACGGATTTCATTTTATTCGACCTGAAATTATTTGTTGTGACAGGTGTTGGGTATTGAAATTGGAATAAAATTTTCTGAAACCGTAGGCTTTACAACTACATGAGATCTGTGCTTTCACTAATTCAAAAGTTAAACCTCACTTGCAGGTTAAATAAAATAACAATACGTTATTTCGTTTTGTTTGTTTTATTTTTCTTGATAGACGCATACAATGCGTATAAAAAATTTCAAAAAAAGCTACTCGGAGGTTTAATTTTTACATAATCAATCACAATTGGAAACAAACACATTAGAAATGTAAACATCAAGGAATGTGAACGAAATGGAAAAAAAATATTTAATTTTACGATTATAGTTTTACGTATAATGTTTCTGAGTGATGGCCTTCTCCCTTAAAAGCTATGCAAATCTCGTCCCTTTAATAACAAAATTCAGAATTTATAAAAATAAATTTAAGTAGTTCTGCTCGTTTCCTATTAACGTAGAGGACAAACTGAAATTGGCTCATATACATACTTTTTAAGGCTGCCTACTTATCATCATTGAGAATAAAAATCGAATGACTAGCCATAAAAAATCCGATAATTGGTTTAACGCATTGGGCATTAAGCATTATCTTGAGGAAACACTCGACGGAATACAAAACGAAATGAAATCAATCGAAATTGACTTTAGACTGTGAGAAGCAAGGCACTGATAAAACATCTGAACATCTGTACTTCAAACGAGGAAATTGATTAAAATTATAATTGATTTTCGAATTGCGCTGAGTAATGAATTACTTTCCGTTCGACGGGTCTCAATAATTTACGCGCATTGAAGAATGTGAAAAGAATCTTGGAAGTATAGATTTGTGTCACGAAACCTCCCCCCTCAAATATGTGATTTTATGAATGGTTTATTTTATATTTACTTCTATTCGTTTTCTTAAGGCTATTTTCGAAGCAATTAAGTTATTATATTTTCTGAAAATAGTTCAAATTAATTTGATGTTGGCTTTTAGTGACCCAGTTGGCGCAATCACTTAAAAATTACAATTTGAAAATATCTTTCAAGATTTAACAAACAAAAGAAGACGATGGAACTGAGTTTACATCATGAAAGATTCCCGTTGATCATTATTAATTTTGTTTGATTAATACCTTTTCCATTATCTTGGATTTTCTTTCGACGGTAATTTGTAATTGTCTGTTCTTTCCCCAAACGTACAATTTTGCTTGCTTCTCAAAACACGGTTATTTTTCTCGCTCTACTAAATAAACTTTGGATATAAATAGTTCGTGTCAGTTAGTTCATTTTACGAAAATTAACTTTAAGTACTTGTGGCTTTGATGGCTCATAGTCACTCGCCATGACTCGTCGAGTCAACACTGACTATGGAACAGACCAATAAGCGAGCAAATTCATTACGTGAACATGAAGTACAGCTCTTGAAACACAGAGCGCTACACATTACTGTTGGAAACGTGTCTATAAGGGAACGGTAAGCAGAGGCTGTCCTCAAGGTGGCGTTCTGTCACCCCTACTATGGAACATAGTGTAACGCTCGCTCCTGAAGGTAGCAGCGATGCCTTTAAAAAGGTTAGGGGTAGCTCAGCGGTATGGGCGCCGTTTACATTAACAGGACCAAAGAAACGAGACAAAAGGAGAAAAGGAAAAAGAATCGAACTTACCGTCCTCCGGAGTCAGCATGCGGGGGAACCACTTTGACGGGAGGAAAACTCTTTTCTTCCTTTCTCACACATTTATTAGGCACACCTCGGGGAACCGCCCAGGGACACCTTTCTTAGTTGACCCCACGTCGCCGATTAAACTTCCGTCAATCGACTAGCTGTCGATCGACCATCGATTCTGTCAACTCAGCAAAGTGTCCCGCGCAATAATTACAATAAATTATATACAGTTGTCCCCTTAATAACAAACCTTCGTGACATTTCCCCCCCGCCGAAGAATATGCTTCCATGCATATGTACAAATACTACTAAAATTTGTCGTCACGAAGCGTTGTTATTTACAATAGTTAAATAAAATTCATAACAATTTGTTCTAATTTGGAACTGCAATACTAGCTTAATCCTTATAGACCGACAACGAATATCTTCCAAGGAGCTTCTTTTTGCGCTGGTTTCCCACTCTCTTTAGTGCTGATGTTAGTCTGAGACGTTGGCAGAGGTTTTCAGCAGATATTTACGTGAACCTGAATGTTTCCATTTGCTTCAACTTGAGTATATTGATGTTTCAATACCCTACTCAATTCAGGCATTCGTGAAACCTCCAAGTGGATATGGCTTCCGACTTGAACCAGATGTTCACCACAGTGGCGTTGTACTTTGACTCCTCAGGGCTCCTCAGTAATCGGTATGTTGATGTCCATGAAAGAATAAGCAGTATCAGTTGTTTTGATATTTAGATTGTTATTATTACATTTTACATTTTTACATTTTTGAAGTGTGCCCAGAATATTCCTAATTTCTAATTGCCGACTAATCTAAAAATATATTTGTTTATACGATACATTTACAATTATGTTCGATTTAAAATATAAAAACGGTAACTATTTAGTACCAACGTAATGGTTTGGCCTTACCATGACGTTGGCTGAAAGTAAACCTGAATAAAAACTTACATGTATTATTTACCTTACACCCGATAATCTAAGAGATGCTACCACCGTCAAAAATCCGACTGTCTGCTGATCAGTTCAGACAATCTAATTCCTCCCTGGAAGTAGCCTCCCGAAGATTAACTGTACATCTCCTACCGTCGGGTAATACGAACGTCCCTTCTTCATATTCTTTAAGGGAGACAATTTCCTTTACTACTTTCCGCTTACAAACGCCTTGTTTTAGTTTTTTAATTGTGTATACAACTACTCCTATACAAATTGCTAAAGTTAAACAGTACAACGTTATAGATTCATAGGTATCTTTCGTTTTTTTGTTGTGCTTGTCTTGCATTTTTTTAATATCGTTAACGACTGATTGAAGTTTGTTGCGGTTCTTTGAGAATGAACCATTAATCTGCATGACTTGTTCCAACTTTTCCAAATCTAAGTGTCTTAAATCATTTACTAACGGGGAGGGTAGACTATTATTTTCAAAAGCATTTATTTTAATATTTAATGAAGACAAATAGTTGAATTTTAATCCGAACTCTTTTGTTTTTACTGCATTTAGAATTATATTTTCTGAAAATGCTTCACATCTTGTCGACAGATAAAATTTACCGGTGCCTTTTAGACTTGTATATTTTATTATGTTGCTGCCATTTGGGTATATACAGTTTAACGTTAATGACTCTTCGACTGGTGCTACGAAAATCCAAGAATTTGTTAACTCTGATTCTAAAAAGAAAATTTGATTTATCGTAACTACGTGACGTTCGCAAACTTCTGGTATTGTTTTTGTTGGAGACAATAATTGAATTTCGCAAGCATTTCTATTTGTCGTTATTAACGATTTTTCTTTAAGTGATACGAATACCTGATTTTCTATTGGGATAACTTTCATTTTTTCCTCGTTATTCATTAGAAAAAATTTTGATCTTAACTCGTTCACTGCTAAATAAGAGTAAGAAAGATTAATGACAATGAATATGTTTTCATGTAATCTTACCGGGATAGGTATTAATTTATGGAATGTAAATGGTTTAACCTGAACTAATGGTAACTTAATTACTCCACATAATTTTGATTTTTGTACAAATATTTGTAACATGCTAACCTTAAGTAGTTGTTCGGTTGCACTTGAATTATAGATATCTACTGGAAATTTAACACCTGGGGGAAGCAATCCGCTAATAGCTTTTAATTTTTCTAGTACAGTTGATGGAGCTATAAATAATGGGTGAAAAATTCCTTGTTTGGCTGATATAATAATATTTATTAGATTTATAATATCTAATTGATATTGTTCGATAACTGCAGATAATGTGGTTGTATGGTCTTTCAAATGTCTATCTATTTTATATAAGAAGTCTAAGTCTGTAATGGTACCATTTAAAATCTTTTTTATTGAATTGAAATTATTTATAATTAGTTTCTCGTTATGATCTATGTGGCCTAGCGTATTATTTAATGAATCTATTGTGGACATTACTACCAGTGTTTGATTTTTTAAAATATTAGACAACGTATTTTGATCCGTTTTAACTTCATTTATTGCTTGTTCAAACCTTTCTGCATCTTCGGTCGTTAATGTTCCGAAAAGAGTTTTTGAAATTTTTCCCACAGCATCAAAATACCCTCTCTTTACTATATTATGGCCTATTAAATTTGGTATTAGCTCTTTTTCCCATTTTATACGATTAATTGTTGCCGCTATTAAATTTAAGTAGTTTCCGCATAGTTCATAGTCTTTTAACATTTTGGCATTGCATATTTGTTTGGTATCTTCAAATAAACGCAGAATTTGTAAAAATTTCTCTTCGAACTTGTCTAGGTCTATATAAGTTATCAAATTCCAAAAAGTATCTGTCATGTATAATTTACCTAATGTTTCATATAAAATTCCTGATGAATCTTCCATGGATTGAATTTCATATTCTTTCTCTGGACCGGCATTCGTATTTCCGTTTCGGAGTAGTAGTGTAAATACAATAATTATCCAGATTTGTGGCCACATTCTCGATAGATACTGGAATAACTTAAAATAGAATATATAGAACATATTATTATTAATATTAGCTCTAGAGATAATATTTTTGGTTTGGGGCCCCGGGTTTCTTCTTTTACGACGACAACCTATAACATAAAGAGGTATTACTTAATTTTTAGTGTGTATCCTTGTTAAAACTAAAATAATTTGTCCGTTATATACATACATACATACATACACACTTTTATTACCCTAAGAATAGCGTAAAGATATATTAAATATTATCTAACTTATAGAAGAGTATATAGGCATTTACTTTCAAGATTTCTTTTATATCTGTGACCATAATATTACTATCACTACACCTGAACCATGTTTCATTTCCTTGTGAAACATGTTTAATGTAGCTTACATAATGTCCATTATTAGCACTACCTATATGTTCAATTATCGCATGTAAATTGTAAAGCACCGGTTTAGAGTGATTACTTTTTAAATATTTTTGTAAATTCAAGTCTTTTAAGGGGTAACTCACATTCCTACTTATTTTATGAGTTTCTTGCCCTGACCAGTAATATCTATTAATGTGAAATATGAAATAGTGCGGCCATATTTCCAGCTTTTTACTATTTCTACTTTTTGTCCTGTTACCGCAGTCCCAACAAATCGGTTGGTTCTCGTCTTCTAATATTTCTTCTTTGAAATAATTATTTAGGCATGCCTCTAAGCATGTGTTCCTATTTCTATCCACTTGAAGAGATATATCCCAAAATGGATTGTTTGTGACAGTTACATTATTACATTCTAGGCATTCCAAGAGGGAATCGTAAGACCCTGCAAAGGTTTTTAAAATGACGGTTTTTTCGAGCAAAGGATTCTGTGTTTGTTTTATTTCCTCGTGAAGCCTTTGTATAATATATAGAAGACATTCGTGAGCATCCTGCTGTATGTTCTCTTTAAACATTGGAGTTATCTCTCCTAGTTTGTTTTTAATTTTCTTTGGAGATATCTGTTTTTTCCTAGAATTATTTCCAAGATCCTTAATTATTTGTACAAAACTCTGCAGGAACGTTTCTATATTTCGATTTTTCGATTGAAATTGCCGACAAAAACTTCTTATTTCTTCGATACCTGAAAGACAACGTAGGACTACATTTAGGTAACATACGTTTCCTGTATTCTGTAACCCTTTAATGCTTACTTCGCTTTTCATTTTTTTATTATTTGTTACCAAACCTTCTTTACATTTAGCTAACGTATCTTGTGCCCTTATTGATAAATTATCCTCTTCTCCTTCTTCCTTTTGTGGGGATAGCTGATGTGCTCTTGTCCTATAAAAGTATTTTGCTTTTTCTTTTCTGGTATCCTGCGTATTTCTAGGTACCCGACACTCTTCTTGTTTTTTTCTCCCTTTTAACATTTCTTGCGAGTCCTCTTCCTTCCACTGTTCGTAGAATGGAGCTAACCTCGAAACATGAATTACGTCCGTCTTACTCTTTTTTCCTTGTCCTGTCGAAATTACGTAGTTTAAGTCATTTCTTTTCTCAACTATAGTGAATGGTCCGAAGTATTTCGGTAATAACTTTTCACTTTTTCCTACTTTTCTTACATAATTTCGTAGTTTTACTTTATCGCCTACATTGAAACTTACATGTCGGTGTTTTTTATTGTAAATTTTCTTATCCTTTTCTTGTTTTTCTTCTATGTTTCTTTTGGCAATTTGACGTAGTTCTTGTATTACTTGCTGGCTTCTAAGTGTAAAGTCAGTGGACATTGGTTGACACAACTCTGCATCTGTCGGAAGAACGGGCTCGCGGCCATACACTAATGAGAAGGGACTGCATTTCGTTGCTTCCTGTCGTGACGTATTGTAGGCAAATATACAATGAGGCAGAAAGATGTCCCAGTCTTTTTGAGAGTTTGAGGTATATTTGCTTAACATATCGGTTATTGTTTTATTAAGTCGTTCTGTCAAACCGTTTGTTGATGGTTTGTATGCTGTTGTAAAAGAACTATCTGTTCCTAATAGTTTTAACATTTCTGTAACTAACTTAGACAAAAATACTGCTCCTCTGTCACTCAACATTCTTCTAGGTGAACCATGTCTGCAAATTACTTGGTCTACAATGAATTTAGCTACCGGCTCGGCCTTTCCGTTTGGCAGAGCTTTAGCTTCGGCCCAACGAGTAGCGTAGTCTGTTGCAACCACTATAAACTTCGACCCCGATGAGCTTCTCGTGAATGGTCCCAACAAATCAATTCCTATCATAGCAAAGGGTGTTTCCGTCTCAATAGGTTGTAAAAAGCCCGCCGGTTTCTGATTTGTTGGTCCTTTGCGTATCTGACATTCTGGGCAGCCTCTAATAAATTTGGTAATATCTTGCCTCATACCTTCCCAGAAATATCTTCTTTTTATTTTATCAAGTGTTCTAGTTAATCCCAAATGGCCACTTATGGAGTCCCGATGGTGGTTACTCATAATTTCTATTTTTAATTCTCTAGGAATTACTAATAATTTTGTATCTGTTATTGAACTAGGGTCCTTTTTATATACGACCCCGTCGAGTAGTTCATAATTTTTGGCCATTCTCTGCAGCGCCGGCCCTCCATGTTCGGGATTTTCCACTGCAGCCCTTATCTCTTGTATTCTTTCGTCTTCCTTTTGCCATCGTTCCAAATCTTTGGAATTTGCAATAAAGGTAGGTACATCTTGTGCATTCTTTTCATCTTCTAATGTCCCCAGCTTACAAGGATATCGAGAAAGCGCGTCGGCATCTTTGTTCGATGTCCCTTTTTTATGAAATACTGTATATGAGTATTCCATTAATTTTAATGACCATCGCAAGAGCCGACCTCCCGGTGTTTTTAACGTTTTGAGCCAACACAGAGCATGGTGGTCCGTAACTAAGTTGAAATTGTTTAATCCCCACAAGTACGTCCTAAAGTACTCTACTGCCCATACTGCCGCCAAACATTCTAATTCTGTGATAGGGTAACTTCGTTCATACTTCGTTAGTGTTCTAGAAATGTATGATATTGGATGGAGTTTTTTCGATATTACATCTTTTTGTAACAAAACAGCTCCCAGTCCCGTTCCACTAGCATCAACTCGGAGTTCGGTCTCGGCATTTGCATCATAGTGTCCTAAGATAGGCGCACTAGTTAATTTTTCCTTTAGAGTTTCGAAAGCTTTCTTTTGTCTTGCACCCCACTCAAATTTGGAATTTGCTCCAATAATATTGTATAATGGAGTAGCTGTAGCAGAAAAATTTTTAACAAACCGTCTAAAAAAGTTACATAGTCCAAGAAAGCTTTGAACTTCTTTTATTTTAGTGGGCGTGGGAAAGTCCCGAACTGCTTGAATTTTTGTGTCATCTGGCAATATGCCTTTCGATGAGATCTTGAAACCCAGTATTCGAAGTTCTTGCATGCCAAAGTGGCATTTTAAGGGTTTTAGGGTGAGGCCAGCTTCTCTTATGCGTTTAAATACTTTCTGCAGTCGTTCTAGTTGTTCTTCTATCGTTTTGCTGACGACAATTATATCGTCCAAATACACTGCAACTTCCTTCCATTTTAAGTCCTTAAAAATGGTATCTGTCAGCCTTTGGAATGTACTTGGTGCATTACATAGACCAAAGCTTAATCGATTGAACTCGTACAATCCGTCATTTGTTATGAAGGCAGTTTTATGACGGTCGTCTTTTTTTACCGGACATTGCCAGTATCCGCTATTTAGGTCTAATGTAGAAAAATACTTATTTCCTCCCAAGAAATTTAATATGTCATCTATTAATGGCAAGGGGTATGACGATTTTGTCGTTATGGCATTTAATTTTCGGTAATCGACACAGAACCTAAATGTACCGTCCGGTTTTTTCACCAAAACAACGGGAGAGGCGTATTCGCTATCCGAAGGACGTATAATACCTGCTTCTAACATTTCCTCTACCTGTTGTTTAATGATATTCCGTTCTTTCACGCTTACCCTATATGGACGTGACTTGACGGGACTATTCTGTCCAATGTCGATTGTGTGTTCTGCCAAATTAGTTTTACCTAGATGTAAATTATTCCATGCCATTATATCTGAATTACCTATAAGTACGTCTTTTAGTTTCTTCAGTTCTTGCTCCTGAAGATGACTGTTTATGTTAAACGTTTTGGCAGATTCTTCTTGGGTTACCACGTTTAAGTTTAGAAATTTCTCTTCTTCAATTAACAATTTTTTAACTTTATCTTCGTGGTCAAAATTGATATAACCCAAGGCTGTACCCTTCTTTACCGTTTTTGGTTTCTTGTCATAATTTGAAATATTAATTTTATTTTCGCCTAATTTTTGGAAGTCGTCTACGATTTCTAATTTATTATTATGGAGAAATTCTCCTCTGGCGTGGAAAGTACAGAATAGTAACGGTTTTTGATAATTTACGTTTTCCGAAAATTTAATCTTACAAAATTTAGAGCTTTCGCTTTCCACTACGACATCCTCCGCTAGGTTAATTTTTATTGTTTTGTTTTTGATCACATCTTCAACGAAATCTTGGCCTGGGAGTTCGGTCCAAAGGCTTGTCTGTTTATCCTCCTCGTCTGTTTCCTTATCGTCAGTGTGGTACTGTTGACTACATATTGTTATATTGATGTCTGTTCCTTGAAATATGTACCGTATCATGTTTTCTATGTCTTTCCATTTATGTGCATCTAACCCGCATGCTATCATTGGCATTGCTACATTTTTTAGTTTTTTATTTGACATTTGTATTTTTAGTTCTAGGAGAGACTGAAAAATATTGCGCAGAGTCGGTTTGTCTTGAGATCGCCTTTTAGTTATTAAATAAAAAATAAATCTGCCGTTCATATTTAAAAATACTAATTTCCCTATTTTTGGATTTTGTTCTTTAAGCTGTTTTACGTTATTAAATTTTGCTTTAAACTGACTTGCAATACCCTTGGACATTTGTAAGTCTTCCGCTACGCAATGTGCTAGGTTAAATGACTTTGGCAGCTGAAACAAATTCCGTTGGGTGAAGTTAATTTCTTTTAAAAACATGTTGGGCTGACTTTTTTGAAAATTTTCAAATGATACTCTTTGGTTAATCCACTTTGGCATCTTTAGCCATCCTTTACCCATCCTTTGTGACTTTTGTTGTTTAATTCTCTCAATATTATTTTGCTGTTGTCTGGATACGGGTTTAAAGGGATCTTGCTTACTGATTACTGTATCAGTGTCTAGGCTTTTCAATTTGATGAGCTTCGTTTTAAAATTTATTTCCGCTTCATGATTTTTAAGGAACGAGTATCCTAAAATCAGTGGTGCCGTTAAATGTTCTACGACCAACGCTTGAACACTAAAAATGGTATTTTTTAAAATTACTTTTATCTCTGTAATTCCTGATGGGGTGACTCTTTTATTATTAATCGTATTTAAAATTGGTACATGATCTAATCGCTGAATATTCGACGCAAAATTTTTACTTACTACATTAAATGCCGCTCCCGTATCTAAAATAATTTCCACTGGCCGTCCCTTAAGAGTGGCATTTGTTGTTAATATGTTGCCCTCATTTGCCGAAATTGTCACTAAATTACAAATAATATTTACATTATCACTATTAACTTTACTAGATGAACAGTTATTTGTTGGGGCCCCTTTTTTGAAATAGTTTCGGACAGAGTCTAGGGCCTTTTGAAGCTCTGTCCTGTACCATTTAAATTTTGTTTTGTCTTCTTATTGTAATTTGCTTGAAACGCTATTTTATTTTCGTTCTGCTCCTTCCAATTTTTTGGACTGTTTGAATTTTGCATTTGTGCCTTCAACTTTTCACACGTTGATGCTGTATGTCCTTTTCTATTACACCATTGACAATTTTGTATATCTGCTTTCCCCATACTGTAGTTTACATTATTGAACATCTTTCCTTGATGAATCATTCTTCTACAGTTCTTGGCATTATGGCCTCTGTATCCACAAATTTGACAAGTCAAAGGCTTTGGAAATCGTTGATCTTCGTTCCTATTTGTGAAATGGAATCTTTGTCCTATTCTTGGGTTGAAGCTTTTATTATATATTCCACTGGTGTTATAATACTTAGATCCGGCCTTTTGTCTTTCGGAAGCTCGTCCTTCCTCTCTTCGATCTAGGGTTAACTTATCTATCAGTTTATTTATTACACCCATAGCTTCTGTATGATTGGGTTGCGTCATCGAAGTCTGTGGATTATATTCCTGATTATCTTCTCTCTCACTTCTCCGAATGTCTTGATGAAGAACAGATTTTCCTTCCTTTTCTGTTTCTTCTATCGTATCTATAAAATCTTCTAAGTCTCTTATGCTTGCCGGACTTTTTATGCATACCATATGCCTGTAGTAAGGTAATAACCCAGACATTAACCGCTGTAAAATTTCTGTCTCCGGCATTTTCGGATTATAATCATTACATAGATCAACAAAAGAATAAAAAAAATCCGTGAGGCTTTCATTTGTTTGTTGTTTCCTAGTGATTAATTTTTCCTGTAATTTTAATTGGAAATTCGGGCCTATGAATTTATTCATGAATCTTTTAATTGTCCATCCCCAATCCGCTTCTGGATTGTTTTTCATCAGATTTTCAAACCATGCCAGTGCGCTACCTTCCAAAGAATTTTCTAAATATCCCAGTTGTTCAATTTCGTCCCAACCGTTCATTCGGGCGACAATTTTATATTTTTTTAAAAATGTTATAGGATCGTCGGTTCGTGGATCGAAATTTGGCGGTTTTGAAAATTTCGGTATCACTGATTTTCTGGAGTTGTAAAACATACTAATTGTTTTGTTTTTGTTTGTTACTTCTGTTTGACGTTTTGTAAAATAAGGCGTCTCCCCTTCCAAATCTCTTTCTTCTCTATAATCTTTCAATTCTGCCCTCGGTTCTACAATCCTTTTTACTTTTGGAATTGCACCATTTCGCGGTATGCTTTCATATGATTGTGCTATGTGAGGCATTTTAATGATTTTTTTACCTTGTTCTTTTATGGCATCGGCGAAATTTATAGGGCTTTTAAAATTTTGATTTGAGATAGAAAAATCCGGTAACGTAGGTGGTTTTGGAATCATTGCAAAATTTAGACTTGCCTCTTCGTTTTCTCGAGTGTCATCGTTTACTGACTGTTTAACTGGTATTAATTGTTGATATTTTGATGATCTAGGAGTATCAAATGTTAATTTTTTCTCTTCATTAACTAAAGCACTTTCCAATTTTTTAGAATTTGCCGGTGGTGACCGCGGTGTTAATGTGCTTCTCGCCTTTGGAAAAAAAACCTGTTTGTCTAAAGTAATTTCCAGGTCCAGTTTCTTATTTTCTGCTACTATCTTTTCGATTTTATCTTCTTCTTTACTTCTCAATCTTGTTCGCGGACCCTCAGCCATTTATATAAAGTACTTGGGTAATTTAACTTTAAATTTAATCCGTAAATAATTTTTAATTTCTTCGGCAATTTTCAGTACGTAAGAGGAGAATGCGTATATGACAAAATAATAAAACGTTAAATCGCGCTGTCGCAATTACCTGCGTTAACACATTTTTGTCGCAAACATTTTAAATGGGTCGGCGCAAAACACCCGACTTGCAATAATATACTTCTCGCTACAATGAAATTTCATACCGCGATAATTAAGTAATAAGTACAATTAATTAAAAAAATTCCAAATCTTTGATTCTAAATACGAATTTTTTATTTTACACTGAATTCCAGTTCTGCAGGCGTCTTTCTATAAGGCATTTAATAATGCAATATTCACATTCAAAACTATTAAAAAAAATATTTAAAATCAAATTTAATTTTCAAAAAATATTTAATCGCCTTTTATCAGAATCTACCATCAAACACGTTTTATGCAATAATATGAGTATTTCGTGTTAAATGACGAAATCAGTTCAGGTGACCGCACCCAATTACCTTGACAACGTGTCTTCGCCTAAATAAAATTACACGTTTCTTCAGTCCAATTTATCGTGCAAAAAGGCACCTCCACCACTGTAACGCTCGCTCCTGAAGGTAGCAGCGATGCCTTTAAAAAGGTTAGGGGTAGCTCAGCGGTATGGGCGCCGTTTACATTAACAGGACCAAAGAAACGAGACAAAAGGAGAAAAGGAAAAAGAATCGAACTTACCGTCCTCCGGAGTCAGCATGCGGGGGAACCACTTTGACGGGAGGAAAACTCTTTTCTTCCTTTCTCACACATTTATTAGGCACACCTCGGGGAACCGCCCAGGGACACCTTTCTTAGTTGACCCCACGTCGCCGATTAAACTTCCGTCAATCGACTAGCTGTCGATCGACCATCGATTCTGTCAACTCAGCAAAGTGTCCCGCGCAATAATTACAATAAATTATATACAGTTGTCCCCTTAATAACAAACCTTCGTGACAATAGTAGTGGACAGCCTCCTCCGTCGACTTAATGGAGCAGGCTTCTAATGTAGATGACATAACTTCCTGCTTAATGGAAAATATGAACAAGTGCTGTGCAACCTAATGCAAACAGCACTCAGATTGACCGAAAACTGGTGTGCAGAACACTCTTTGACAATTAATCCCTCAAAGACGGAAATGATTCTGTTCACAAAAAGAGGAAACTTGAAATCCGGGAGTCCCCAAACTTTTCCAAACTGAACTAATCTTTTCAGATGAAGTCAAATATCTGGGAGTCATTTTTGACCGGGAACTGAATTGGGGCAAACATGTTGATGTAAAAGTAGCAAAGGCGTGCGTCGCTTTTTGGCAATGTCGCCGTGCAATGGGCGGAATTTGGGGACCATTACAAAAAGCCGCCCTATAGCTGTATACTATCGTAATAAGGCCCATGTTTTACTATGGAACATTGGTCTGGTGGCCCAGAGCCCGACTATCGACAACAGCATCGGAGCTTTCACACGTATGTACAAAGGCTGGCATGGATGAGTGCTACCGGTGCGCTGAAATCCACCCCTTCCGCCGCCTTGGATGCCATCCTTGGCCTCCTTCCACTGAACATATATGTGGAGGAGATGGAACTGGGATTAACCCTAAGGCTGCAGGCAAAAAAGGTATGGAATAATAAAGGTCTCGGAGGTAGATACCACCTCATCCTTGAAGAAGCTCTACAAGAAACTCCTCTTTTTGGGGCGGTGATCGACTCCCTTGCACCTACATACATATTCAAGAAGCACTTCAACATTCTCTTGAACGCTGAAGAGGCACCCAAACCCGATATATCCATCTTCACTGACGGATCTAAGATTTTGGAAGGAACAGGCACAGATATTTTCTCCGACGACCTGGACCTTCACATGAGCATAGCACTTGGTCAACTGACAACTGTTTTCCAAGCAGAACTAGTTGCCATTATAGAAGGAACAAGAGCAATTCTGGATCGGGGTGTTCAGAATAAGATCGTTAGGATAGCTAGCGATAACAGGGCGACACTCTTGGCTCTAAACAGCTTCAGAATATCCTCAGGAATAACACTCCAATGTCACGGCACACTAGAACAAGTGACCAAATACAATACCCGGTAACTCATTTGGGTTAAAGGACACAATGGAACATTTGACAACGAGCAGGCAGACGAACTGGCTAGACAGGGCTCTGGACGACCCTTTTGGGGCTCCGAACCGGTCTGTTTAATGCCTTACTGAAACAAAGATCCCAGGACCGACATATCGACAGATGGGTAAATCTAGACAAGTGTCACCAAGCGAAAAAGGCTATAACGGCCCCCTCGCTCAAACTGACACGATTCTGTATGCAACTACCTAGAAGAAGGCTACGTCTACTCGTAGGTATACTTTCAGGTCATTGCAAGCTAAACAAACATATGCATCGCATTGGTTTAACAGACAGCCCAATTTGTAGAGGTTGTAACTTAGAGGAAGAAACAGCTGAGAATGTCCTCTGTGATTGCCATGCACTCTCCTTGATCAGAGGTCCCATGTTAAGGGAGTTCTGGCCTGACATGACTGGAATTCGCAATGCCCCTCTGTCGGACGTTCTTGGCTTCATCGAAAAAGTGGGATGGCTCGAAGAACGCCGACACTCAAACACTGCTGAACATAGGGGTAGTACGATGGGCCCAATTGTGGGCTAAGTGCATGTGAATTCTTATTCACCCCCTCACCAATCCAGAGCCAATTCATCGTAAAATGCTTTGATTTAGATAATTCATCCATCTCACAACTTCCAGCTACGAGTATCACGAGACAACGAGTAACCCTGGTCCCACGCATGTGGCTCATGGTGGCCCATAGTTACTCGCCGTGACTTGCCGAGCCAACACAGTTCATGGGACCACGCTTATCTCAGCCCGATAATTGTCACTCGGCGACAAAGGAAATGTTAAAAGTGCAAACATTGTAGTAAATATGACTTTCCAGAACTAATTTTCATATTAAAATAACAAATGTGAGTGACGTGATACTGGTGAGAGTTAAACCTACATTCTTTTAGTTGGATTAGGTGGATCACGTTTCCAAGAGATGCATTTGTATATTATTCTCTCGAAAGCAAGATATTCACTGTTTATTAAAAAAATCAGAGAAAGAGGTCCTTGAAAAGTAAATAAAAAGAACCTTGATAAATTCGGTAAATTAAGCTTAAGCGCAAGTTTGCTAATGACACTTTAAACAAATTGACGAGCATGTATAAAGTCAAGGTTGTTATTCTAACAAATAAAAAGTTCGATAAGGAAAATTATTTGTATTAAATGGTTGGTAATAAAAATACGTTCGTGACTGGATCGCTTAAAATTTTCTTTGCGTAAAACTTTTTTAAATTAATTATTCGTCTTTTTTTCTATTCAGTGTCATAATTGTTAATCAACTTTAGAACGCACCTTTCCACGTCGCATTAACAAAATTATTTGAAATTAAATTAAATAAATACAGGCCTGCCCTCGGCCCTCAGGATTAACTTTTGCGTATTAAACAAAACATCTCTCCGTCGCCAGATTTTAATAAGTTTTGATAAATTTTAAGCAATTAGTCATCGGTAATCTTAAGAATTCATCAGGTCTCTGTTAATTAAAACGAAACACCTTTTGAGTTGCCACAGCAACACATGCACTTTTAGATTTTGTAATACCTTGATTTTTGTAGTGTACTACATAACAACTTCTTCAAGGAATTTTATTTGTATTGAATCGATTGGTAATAAAAATATATTCGCGACTAATAATTAAATTGCTATCAAAAATTCTGGATTCAGTTGAATAAAAATAATATTAAATTCAGAAAGTCAAATTAAATACCAGAAATATGCAAGCCAGTGGGTACGAGTATACCATTGGCTTGTATATTTCTGGCAAACCACTTGTTTGTAGGGAAGACTATATTATAATATTTACCAATGCTCAGGCAAATACTCCTTCAACCTAAACCTGACCCTTTGGTCTCGTTAATGGTCTGCTTCTGGCAAATCTCCTTGACCTAAGCTGTCCTAACAAGCGGTTTGCCAGAAATATGCAAGACTGCCTCAGCCAATGGTACGAACATACCATTGGCTTGCATATTTTTGGCAAACCACTTGTTTGTAGAGAAAACTATAATATAACATTTACCAATCCTCAAGGACTCCTTCAATCTGAGCCTCACCAATGAGTAATCTGCTTCTGGCAGGTTTCCTCGAGCTACCTTTTGATTATGATCTTTGCTATTGACCTTCGCAAATTTCCGTAATCGTTTTATAAATTAAAAATTGATTCGAAGGATTACGAATTTCACTGATAATAGGCTCGTAAAAGAGCGATGAAATGAAATACACCCCTAACAGCATTTTCAAAAATTGTGGAATGTTAGGACCATTAACGTAACACTAACGTTATCGCTTACTGAATAAACTTTGCAATGCTTCAAAAAAAAATTCTATAGGTTTCTAAATATAAAATAAGCATAAAAAGCGTCTCCATCAATCTTAAAGATTCGATCGTGTTACATAAAAACTTGCAACGATATACTTCGCGTTGCAATATTTGATGACTCATCTATCATATTTGCCATTCCATAAATATATCATTAACAGAGTCTCACCTTTTCAAAGAAATAACAACAAAGCGTCTCGACACTTGCCCATAAGTGAGAACTTTCTTCATTGAGAAGAGTGCAAAACCGCTTCTTGCAATTTATAGAAAATATCAATTTCTATCCTATGTGACGTATGCATTTATCACTTACGTCTTATCGAGAGAAAAATATATTTTACTTACTGAACGGTTAGTAATTTGATTTATAGAGTTTATTTTGAGGTAATTTGATATTAAAAGTATTCGTTTCTGAAGCAGACGTCACAGAGAATGGGAAAATTGTAAACACCACTCTAAATACAGGTAGACTCAAAATATAACATACAGGATGATTCATGTATAAGGTGACGGAGAAAAAAATGGTGAAGGAGTAGAACATGGAAAAATTTGATGTAATTTAGTTTTCCATGAGTAATTAACGAAAAATTAACTCCAAAACGACAATACGTCCCTGGTTAGAAAACAACAGATGAGCGAAGTAAATACAGCCATAAAAGTGTTTTATAGTTTTATGATTGTTGACATTTAAACGGAATTGACGTGGACGGCTGAAATACGAACTCCAAATTCCAAAATATGACCAATGCATGTAAATCACTTGAAGCAAATTATTCCGTACAAATTGCCCCTGCTTTGACAGGTAAACAAATAAATCACTACAACACGAAAACAATTAAAATCTCCGTGTGAAGAATCCCTAGGATTTGTCTTCAATTTTAATTAAATCTAGAATTTTAATTTAATCGATTTTTCAGTGTCATTGTGAAATGCGAAATGAACATTATCTGGTCGACAAAAAGAAAGAAAAATAAGATCGTCAAATCATACTAAAAAAATCACATTCATCATTATTTTTCTTTGTCGATATTATACATTATAATCAGGCCTATGATGTATCATCGATGTTAAGATATAATTCAGTTTGCTTTTAATTAAATCACAATAAGAAATCATGTTCATCATTATTTTTTCTTGTCAGTATTTGTGGCGGTCGTGAAAGGGGTAGACCGACTTGAATTGCTCGAAGGACCTTTTTTGACTTATTTAATTTGTTTTAAAATAATAATTGTTGTGTATAAAATTGAGTCTGCTTTATTTGGATGTTGAATCAGAACTGGCTTACAAAGTGGTGTTACAAAGTATATTACAGTGTTTATTTTCTAAGTACTAGGGTGAAACGAAGCAAATCTCTAAGAATTAATATAAAAGTCTTTCTGTTTAGTGTGACTGTTGCCGTTCGTAGAACGGAGGAAGGAATTTCGTACAGTATTACACGTTATAATGAGATCTTATGCCCAAAATGACGATACGTTCCTGGTTAAGAAAGAGCAGCAGATGAACGAAATAAATGCCTTTTATTTTTTATGATTGCTACGGCGCAGTAAACTTGACCTTTAAACGGAACTGACGTGATCATAATAACATAATTACTTGATGCTAATCACCTGAAACAAATTATTTCGTACAAATTGAGGCTAACAATGCCCCCACTCCTGAACGCTTGCTTTGACAGGGAAAAAAATAAAATACTACAACATAAAAACAATTAAAATCTCCATGTTAAGAATTCACTAGTATTTTTCTTTAATTTTAATTTAATTGTATTGTAAATAAAATTCATTGCCGCAAGCAATGTGTCCGTCATGAACATTTAGGTATCTTTTTGTGGCCCAATATTACGCGTTACCCTTCCCTTGCATTTTAATCAATGGGTTTTCTTTATGTTCTTTATTCAGGTTTTCGCTGATGTTTGAGCTTTGCTAATAACAAATAAATAGTGATGACAACCAGAATTTAAAACGTTATAATCAACAAATGCATTCGTAATCTCTTTGGTTTGTTAATAATTATAATTTCATTTTGTATGCGACGTTCAGCTTTGCTAATAACAAATTAATGGTGATGACAACCACGATTTTATAATCAACAAACACATTCGTAATAATTTCGTTTTGTATGCGACGTTCAAAGAGAAATAAATTTGTGTTAAATTTGTACAAAAATTCAACACGTGTGTTATTTTTTAAAGCGACGGAATTACCTGTAGTAAATTATTGTTCGCTTCGTTGTAAGTATGTCACTTTTGTACACCTTTAAAAACGTAATTGATTTTAATTAATTTCATAGCAGTTAATACACTTGTACGATGCATTCATCATCAGCTGTGCAACTGTGTTAGATCATGATCAAGTGCAGCAGTGCGTTAGTGATTCACGGTCAAGTTTTACGACAGAACCACTCTGATTCTCTGCATAACACCACCATGAACGTTTATTGTACGCTTTTAGACATAAACTTTGGTTCTCGTCATCTCCATGGGCGTAATGCGCATTTCGTATAAATTTTTAACCAATTATTGTAAGACCCCGGTTTCAAAGAAACACTAAATTCGAATCAATATTTATTTCTCTCTCTCTCGCAATGTCGAGTAACTACCTTATTAAATTACGTGAATAAACCGCCTACAGCATTTTCCTAATATCAGAATTCCATAAATCGATTACATTAATCATTATGTAACGTTTTAGCAGTCAATAACAGAAACGTGCCGGTCCAACCATTATGTAAAACTTCAACTGCACCTAATATCGCTAATGAACTTTGCTCTTCGAATGAGTGTACCCACATAGGCTGTTTATCGTTTTATGCAGAAAATCGCCATATTGATAATCATTGTAGTTTAAACAACTTTCAAAGTAATTAAAGACAGGCTTCCACGGTGGTAACCGTGAATCAATTAGTTTACGTTTTGTCCCCGGGATTACAATGCCGACGCTAGCCCGGGATAACGCACAAAGCTCCTCGTCCTGCAAGGCCAACTTAGAAATTAACTATCATTAGTATTCCCCGACTAGCATAACCATAGCCCGCTGTAGGTGGTGCAATAGGAACCAAGGGATAACGCACGAGGTTCCCTCCTCACAGTCTACTAGGGGATAACCACCCAGTAGGTTTCAGGAATGCCACGTAACGACCCACCCGGACAAAACGGATTATCAGACCATTAACTAATTTTAATCAAAGACTGCACTGACTTTTAGCTATCTAATTGGCAAATTGTTACCGACTGTTCATTTTGGCGATATTATTATTACAGAATCGTTAAAGTGTATGCGAATAATTGACTCTGCACTAACCTGAATTTTAATTCTTCGATCGGCGCACCACACAAGTTCACACCACCGAAGTTAACACTACTCTGACTCCCGGAACCTTATTTTTTTACTTTCCTTGCCACTTACGTAACTGAGGGCTTTAACAAGTTTGGACTACAAATTCTTGAGCCTTGAATCATTTTAAGTCAGAGACAATATCGATCTAATTACACAACGTATGTACTAAATAGTTGTTTTTTTTATATATTCAAACGAATTTCAAACGCAATTTCTTTCCTGTGACTTGTACCTTGATATTATTAAGAATGTTGTCTTAGAGAGTAGAATTTTAATATGTAGATCTAAGTTTGTATGTATAAGAATCTGTGCTTGTCACTGGCATATGCTGTTTTTATGTAATTTAATGACGTAGTGTATACACACTAAAATTCGTATGTGTCACGTATGTATCACATTCATACTGTGTACTGACTTATGATGGGTTAATTAATGTTAATTTAAATGGGTCCATATACACCTTTTTTTGTTATTAAATTACTTTCACAATTTTCCGTACTTCTGTGAAGATGGACTGGGACGAGAGTATATCAAAAAATATTATGGTATTTCTATAAAGATTTTTATTAATTTCAATTTATTTCTGGCCCCAAATTTGTTGAACTTATAAGATGAAATGATATAAAAAATGTTTTAACGCAAAAAAAATATCAAAAATATTTCACTTCACGATTCTCCTCGATATATTAAAAGAAATTAAATATTTAGATAACAAACCCATAATATTAGCATAATATGTATGCTATTATAAATCAAGTGTATACAAGCAGGTTAATATAGCATAAATATTTGAATTTCCTAAAATATAAATACGTATTGTATATCGTGAAGAATATTTCAATCGATTTTTAACAATATTTGAAATATTTGTGTTATTCAAAACAAAAAAAGTAAACGGAATTTAACAACGGAATAACAACCTTACTAGATCATATTTATTTTACAGTGAAATCTTGAATTAAGAATGTGGCAGGAGCCCCAAAGTATAGATAGAAAAATGGTGAAAGCAAAGAATAAAGGAGAACTTCTAAAACATGAAAACTTTGATATCGACAGATTATTGCGATTTTATTATTATTTGTATTAAATTATAATCTTTGCAACACGTTAGAGTAGCATTTTTTTAATTGAGTACCAGGAGTTTCGCTGCACATACATTGAGCTAATAATTTACAAATCAATATTGGCAGTATAAGCCAGAGCGTGGGTGCTGATTATTATCTGATTTTAACAGACGATAAAGTTGTGTTTGGTTAGGTATTAACCTGTCGAGACCGTTACTAACTTTCGTCCCACGAGATTTTACATTATATGCAGATACGTGTAAAGGACACAATAATTAACTACTCCATCAGTAGCAGATTTAGAAAAGCTCCGAGAGAACATGCTAATAAAAAGATAATCATTATAATTTTTATATCCAAGTTTCGAATAATTTTTTGTCACCTGTTACATAAGTTTTGGGAAAAATTTTAAATGCTCTCTGTGACATAGTAAAACCAATACATCTAGTCAACTATGGCGAAACATATTGCTAGGGGTTATGTCAATTTGTTAACATTTCACATTTTCGTTTGTCGTTTGCGAAATGGCGTATGCGAAAGTCCATCTGCAACCTGGTTGGACAGCTACCTAGACGAGATGTAGTAAACTTGTTTCGCGGACAAAATATTTGAAAAAGTACTATATATCGGACAATTCGGGAATGCGAAGAGGGAATTCCATGTATAAACCTACCAAAAACAGGCCGTCCACGTGCGTTAACTGAAGCTCAAGTCAACAGACTAGTCAACCGTTCCAGAAACATCATTCGAGTGTCTACTCGCAAGCTTTCCCGCCGTTTCCGCGTTTTAAATGCTACAGTTTCTCGTTACATTGCAAGAACAGGCCTAAAATACAGAAAATGCCCCAAGTATACTCCCGCACAATTGGCCAGAATCCCTGATTGTTGCCGAGCTTTGAGACGTCGTCATTTCGCCCACAACCAGATCATAATCACGGACGATGAGAAATGTTTTCCCTTTGACCATGCAGAACTTCCTGGAAATGCAGGCTTCCATACGGATAATAGTGAAGACACTCCCATTAACGTAAGGTACAAAAAGAAAGCAAAATTTTCTGACAAAATTTCGGTGTGGTGCGCCATTTCTGAGGCGGGCATATCTAGGCCCTATGTAGGCCATGTAAAGGCCAGGCAGTGAATGCTGAAGTATACAACCGAAATTGCCTATCAAAATTGATTATTTTTGTTAATCAGCATCATGCTAATGATGGTTACATGTTTTGGCCTGACCTTGCAACATCGCATTATGCCAGAGACTGGTTAGAAGCCCACCATGTGCCATATATCCCCAGAAATGATAACCCTCCAAAGGTCCCTCGGACAAGGCCAATTGAAAATTTTTGGGCCCTATTGGCAAGAAAGGTGTATGATAATGATTGGGAAGCCCAAAATGAGCAACAATTGGGACAAAGAATTCTTCAAAAAATTAGAGAAGTAGACTTAGAAAGCGTCTAAACCCTGATGCGACATATAAGACAAAAATTACGTCTTTTTGAAGATAGAGACGTTTTCACTTTTGATATAAAATGTAATTGCTTAATAAATCAACGATTTTTATCAACGACAATTAATTATTATCTCATTCATCAAATTTAATTTATTTTGTATTTCATTTATAATCGAATAACGATCATCACTATAACATTAAGCTTAACCTCAAGATAAATTGAGCAAAATAATTCTGGCACAAGCTTGATTGATGACGCGTCCATAAAATCGGCGACTGTTATCAACTCTAATATCGAACTGATTGGCAGCTTATTCGAGATTATTTATAATCGCGTTCGCGAATTTATTTCCAGAAAATCTAAGTTAATAACAACATTTTGTTTATTTTATTGCACTACGGCATTAAATTCTCACATAAAATCGCTTCGCTTCCTCATTCGACGATTTAATTACACCTTTCTAACTTAATCGCCTCAGTTATAAAATGGGTACTTTAAACTTGAACCTTCTTTCAATTAAACTCACTTGAAGTCAACAGATATTAAATTTTGATTTAGCCTTTTACCGTTTAATAACATTTGTTCAAAAAGTTTTCCCATCTATTGTGTTGCTCTCATTTTTTTCGCACGTTCATGTATGTTCCTTACTTGATTCGTACAGTAACAGACACGTAAACGAACATAACTTTAAAAAAATTGTTTTATTGATTTGATTATATAATGGTTTTCACATTGGAAGAAAAATCTTTTATGGTTGAATCCTACTTTCGAAACGCCCAAAAAATCAATGGCGAATGGACCTATTCTATTCCTGCAGAATTTCAGGAAAAATTTCCAGAAACTGTATTTCTGTACCACAAATTTGTTAATCACCTTCAGTACTCTGTAGGACTATTCATAGAAACTGGCAGTGTGGCTAGAAAACAGGTATCAGATATGCCTAAAGTAAGAACCGATGAAATACTTGAAAATGTGAGACAAATTAAGACTGATGCTCCTCGCACTTCCATCCGTCACCTGTCACAACAAGTTGATCTTTCTGTCGTGACCTGCAAAACTATTCTACGAAAGGATTTGCAAACGTTGCCTTATCGTTTGACTGCCGTGCATGAATCGCTTCCAGTAGATTTTGAACCAAGGCGATTGATTTTTAAACAATATTGACAATGATGATTTGTGGGACAAACCTTTCTTCCTGGTTCCATTTAACAGGATACATTAACTCCCAAAATATGAGGATCTGGAGTACAGAAAACCCTCATATTTTCATTGAAGCTCCACCCCATCCACAAAAAATTGGTATTTGGATAGGTTTAAGTCGGAGAAGATTATAGGTCCAATATTTTTTAATGGCACGCTAACAGCACTTAGATATCGGGAAGAGATCCATTTGTTAATCACCTGCATGATGGCGAGTTGCAATTTAGATATTTCCAGCAGGATAGTGCAATGGCCCATGCTTCTGGAGAGACTTCAAATTTCCTTCAAGAGTTTTTTGGAGATCGGATAATATAGCAAACATATGGCCTCCGCGATCTTGCGATTTAACTCCTTCGGATTTCTTTGATTGGCCCTACTTGAAAAAATCCATTTTTAAAACGCCCGTTAATGACTTACAGGAACTTACCAAAGAATCATCGAAAAGTGTGATGAAATAAACAATTCTCCTCACATTTTGCAAAATGTCATTAATGGATGTCGCAGAAGAGTTGGGAAATGCCTCGAAGTAGACGGAGGTCATTTTCAACATTAAAACGTGAATTCACGTTCAACGTTATTTTCAATATTTTATTTTGTTTGGTTTCAAATACGTAATAAATCGTAGTTATTGGTTATGACTTTCTGTTGACGTTATGTAAAGGTTATGTCAATTTGACATTTACTGATCAAGTAAGGAACATACATGAACATGCGAAAAAATGGGAAAACTTTTTATTCAAGTATTAATTCCTTACCGTTTAACTTTGTGCTATCCAAATGTGACGTTACCATGGAAAATCATTCTTATTTCAGCCATATTGTTTTGATTTTCATGAATGTCATTATCTGTCAAATTTTGTGTTTTGTAGTTTATATAAAATCATTCCCCGCGAACTCGAGAGAAATTTCTTGTAGCAAAAATGAGAGAAATTGTACACGTTCAAATCGGCCAAGCCGGAAACAACATCGGCTCCAAAGTAAGTCGCCTTTAAACTGTGGGAGAATGAGTGAACAGTAACGAGTTTTTGTCTTAGTTTTGGGAAGTCATATCTGATGAGCACGGTGTTACTCCCCAAGGTCACTATCGAGGTGATTCGGATTTACAATTGGAAAGAATTAATGTCTACTACAATGAAGCGGCCGGTTCAAAATTTGTGCCACGTGCTGTCCTCGTTGACTTAGAACCAGGCACCATAGATACAGTTCGTTCATCGGCATACGGACAATTATTTCGCCCCGATAATTTTATTTTTGGGCGAGCTGGTGCTGGGAACAACTGGGCTAAAGGACACTACACAGAAGGAGCGGAACTATGCGATATGGTTTTGGATACGCTGCGAAAAGAAGCAGAAGGATGCGATTGCTTGCAAGGCTTTCAAGTCGTGCATTCAATTGGGGGTGGAACAGGTAGTGGAATGGGAACTTTATTACTAGGAAAAATCAGAGAAGAATACCCCGATAGGATCATCAGTACATTTTCCATAATACCAAGTCCGAAAGTCTCAGACACCGTCGTCGAGCCCTACAACGCAACGATGTCCATGCACCATTTAGTTGAAAACACCGACGAAACTTACATCATTGATAATGAAGCTCTATATGACATATGTTATAGAACACTAAAATTATCTACACCTTCCTACAGTGACCTAAATCATCTAATTTCAGCAGCCATGGCCGGAATAACTACTTGCATACGTTTCCCGGGCCAGTTAAACGCGGATTTAAGAAAAATTTGTGTTAACATGGTACCTTTCCCTCGCTTGCATTTCTTCATGCCCGGCTTTGCTCCTTTGACATCAAGGGGTAACCAACCCTACCGATCCCTGACCGTTTCTGACCTGGTGAAACAACTTTTCGATTCGAAAAACATGATGTGCGCGTGCGATCCACGTCGAGGGAAATACCTCACCGCCGCTTCCATATTCAGAGGTCGAATATCCACGAGGGAAGTGGACGAGCAGATGTTGAACATTCAGAATAAGAACAGCACCTATTTCGTGGAATGGATCCCTAATAATGTGAAAACTGCGATTTGCGATATCCCCCCGAGAGGGTTTAAAACCGCCGCCACGTTTATCGGAAACACCACCGCGATTCAGGAACTATTTAAAAGAATAGAAGAGCAATTTTCCGCCATGTACAGGAGGAAAGCTTTCCTTCACTGGTACACCGGTGAAGGAATGGAAGAAATGGAATTTACTGAAGCCGAAGCAAACATGAACGATCTCATATCGGAATATCAGCAATACCAGGAAGCGGCGGTAGATGATGAAGAAATGTTTGGAGATGAAGATTTTGAATACTGATGATTTAAAAAAAATTATTCGTGTCGTGTATGTTTGTCTGTATCGTCTGTAAATATGTGTTTTAAATGTTTCATAAATTTAAGTCAATCGTACTATCGTTTTTAATTCATACAGAAAGCACAAAAAAAAAGTTGTATATCTTCTCATCCTTCCCCATCACCATCACGAGAGTCCTCAAAAATCTGTATCACGTTTTGGTTCTTTTTTTTGTAATTGGATATACGTTACCTGATTATTTTTTTTCCTCCTTTCTTCCTGGTCTTCATTTTCTTAGTGTATCTTTCACTTTGGATATCTTCAATTCTTTCTATTGATTTCCTGTTTTGGCTTTCCTGTCCCACCTTCTTCTTGTCCGACTTCTTCGTTGCCTTCACGGCATTAGTTAAGAAATAATGTAAGGGCTTATTCCTCTTACTAAATTCTTGCTCTCGATTTCGTCAATCAAAAGGGATTTATATCATCCTCATCATCAACATGAGAGTTCTCAAAATTACGTTTTGTTTGTTTTTTTTTGTAATTGTATGTAAATTGCCTGTTATTTTTCTTCTTTCCTCCTTTCTTCCTAGTCTTCATTTTCTTCGTGAATCTTTTTCGCTTTGAATATCTTCAGTTTTTTCGATTTATTCCCTGTTTTGGTTTTCCTGCCCCACCTTCTTCTTATCCGACTTCTTGTTTGCCTTCTAAACGCTTTCACATCATAAGTTAGAAATACATATAAGTGCTTAGTCCTCTCAGTCAAGAGGGATTTATATCTTCCTCATCACCATCTTGAGAGTTCTCAAAAATCTGTATCACGTTTTGTTTATTTTTTCTTGTAATTGTATGTACGTTGCCTGTTTATTTTTTCTTTCCTCCTCTCTTCCTGGTCTTCTTTTACTTCGTGAATCTTCATTTGAGCTATCCAACCATTCATCCACTTCGGATATTGCTACCACAAACTACTTCTGTCTACTTAACCTGAACGGTAACTAATTTCATCAGCTGTTGCCTCCCATCAGCTATTAAAAGGTGATAATAGGGGGCGCCTGGACGAACAATAACCTAAAGTCCCTAGCTGACGGTTCCCAAAATCGCAAAAACTCCACGTAACAATCAGGAGATTTATCGTAGTCGCTTATACGCTGAAGTATAACACAAATACACAAAAAGTTCTATTAACTAGTTGCTTTAATTCAAATGCACAGTAGTAATACAGGTCGACAAAACGATTAAACGGTGAGCCATAATGTCGTCGAATATTAAAACACATAAAACGTATTGCACAGTTTAACAAAGATCGAAAATTCGCTCTTTGAATGAAACGCAATGTGTCGAAGCAATAATCAAATTAAAACGATATAAACTCAGGTCCAAAATTGTAGCTCGGATAGCTATCCGGAGGATAGGACCAGCGGACTCAATGGAGGTAGCACTAGCACTTTTGGTTGACCTTCGTAAATGATTCAAGGACTCGTCTAAAGAGTAGGTATTTCACGAATAAAACGACCAACTCGCACAAGATGTACACGAAAGTAAATGCGGGCTTGGAGATAAAAGCGCACTCCAAAATAAAACGTACTCCAAGATAAAAGCTTGAATTAAGGAACCACGTACTTAGAAATCAAAATGACGCCCGACATTACTGTATATTACCTGGATTCTAACAAAATCTAAGACATAGGTAAGATAAAAGATTCTTTCCTAGACGTTAGCGGTGCTGTTCTACAATTTGCGACATTTTTTTCTGATTTCTATCAGCAAAAACTGCGATAACACAAACACTAGATACACAAACGAAAAGTGACGGCGTCGAACCAAGCGAAATACGAAAGTGCGAGAAAGACAGTATTGTACGATGGAAGATAGATAAGCATTCTATAACATATATCATATATGTCTCATCGGTGTTTTCAACTAAATGGTGCACGGACATCGTTACGTTGTATTATAGAAAATGTACTGATGATCCTATCGGGGTATTCTTCTCTGATTTTTCCTAGTAATAAAGTTCCCATTGCATTATCTGTTCAACCCCCAATTGAATGCACCACTTGAAATCCTTGCAGGCAATCGCACCCTAACTTCTTTTCGCAGTGTCTCCAAAACCATATCGTATAGTTCCGCTTCTCCTGTATAGTGTCACTTGTTCCCAGCCCGGCTCGCCCAAAAATAAAATTATCAGGGCGAAATAATTGTTAGTAAGATGATAACACAAACTCTAAATACACAAACCAACACGGGCAAACGAAAAGTGACGCCGTCGAACCAAGCGAAATACGAAGGTGCGAGAGAGACAGTATTATACGCTGGAAAATAGATGACTTTAGTGTTCTATAACATATATCATAGAGCTTCATTGCCAATGATATGTCTCAAAGGTGTTTTCAACTAAAAGGTGGATGGACATCATTGCGTTGTAAGGCTCGACAACAGTGTCTGACACTTTCGAATTTGGTATTATAGAAAATGTACTGTCGGGTATTCTTCTCTGATTTTTCCTATTAATAAAGTTCCCATTCCACTACCTGTTCCACCTCATTCTAATTGAAATCCTCGCAGGCAATCGCACCCTTCTGCTTCCTTTCGCAGCGTATCCAAAACCATATCGTATAATTCCGGTCCTTCTGTCTAGTGTCCTTTAGCTTAGTTGTTCCCAGCCCAGCCCAAAAATAAAATTACCGGCGCGAAATAATTGTGCGTATGGTGATGAAGTACGATAACACAAACACTAAACACTAAACACACAAACCAACACGGGCAAACCAAAAGTGACGCCATCGAACCAAGCGAAATACGAAGGTGTGAGAGTGACAGTATCGTACGATTGAAGGCAGCCAATCAGATGGTCGTAAAGTTTTACATAACCCCAAAATGTTGCCAACTTAATCTCGTTCGATTACTTTAGGACGTAACAATATCTTCAGTTCGTTCGATTTATTGGCTGCCTTTGACATTCCTGCACCGCCATCTTGGTCGCTTCGTATAATGTAGCGGCCCTTTCTAAAATGAGGAACTTCATTGATTATTAAGGACAATAATCGAATATATTGTCACGACCCTCCCTTTTTGAAAGGTCGCTCAGGGTTGTTGAGGGGGGTTGCTCAGAGTGAGCACTCGCTAATTAACAGCGGAGGTACCTTAAGGGCGACAAAGTAAATAAAAAGTGCGTACCTGTTTTGCCCTTTATTAATCTAAAACCTCCCTTGCGTCTCTTCAGCAGACATGATCAAACCTTTACCCTCGGTGGCCGTTTTCTCCTCCGCTCCCCCCACGTAACTATCTTCCACGACAATCGGGCACGGACTCCTCGCTTTACTCGCCACCCGAAGTTTTATTACTCCTGTCTGCTGAAGTCAGCAAATCATTCTACCCCTTACATACTAATTATCACATGGTAAATAAGTAAAAATAAAGAAATAAACCATGCACCTTAGCATCATTTGTGGCAATATTAATTAGAAAACTCCATACAATGGGGATGTAAATTATTCCTATCTTTTGGGAGGATGAGACCTAGCAGTAGAGAATCTCTTTCCAGCGTTTTCTTAGCCCCCCTGGGCTTTAGGTGATCGGCTTTTTCCTTGCACTGTCACTTTACCCACACTTTTTGGATTGGAACTCCCGTTTACAAGAAGGGGTCGACGATTAATTTTTTTTAATCCCTCCTAAAACCGCGACGATTTATTGTTTGAATTTAGAAACAAAATACCCGCCTCCCTCTACACCTACTGCCCTCTTCAGTGGTTTCCCCTGGGGGCTTGTCCAAATAGAGGTCTTGAGAGTCATTTTGACCGATCGCTTCTCGTCGCGCGTAGGCGCCAGTTGCCATTCTCACGCGTTAAGTGTCCCTTATCCACATGATTACTTACTTGAACGTATCTTAACGGTCACTTATCTGAAGGAGAGTCATGGTGGATTTCACAAACGTTACTTAAACTTAATCATGGGTTAAAAGTAAACGTTGCTATGGTGCTGAAGGTATAGGAATGATTATTCTTAAGCAATGATTAAGTTTAATTGACTTTTGTGAAACCCAGTATCAGTATTTCATTTTGACTGTTTCCTCGCGCCTGTTATCGCCTGGGAAATGTTTACGTTCAAAATTAAAGTTTGAAATTATTTTGTGGATACAGCTAAAGATATTTTCTAACGGACAAAGGTGATCTAAACCCAAATCTAATTATACTGGCTGTGGTGACATTTAGAATAATATTCTTCTGACTTCCTTTAGCAAAAAAAAAAAATATTTTTTTAAATATTATTCTGGGGAAAAGCAATATTAAAAATGGTACTTCTTCCTATTCTATTTATAAAGCATTAATATTCTCTCTTTTCTATGTTTCTAGTTATTATCGGAATTTGCTGGTTTGCTGGTTCGGTGATAGGATTTTTACCGCTGGTGGGATGGCACAAGGAACCGAAAGGCAAGTGTTACTTCCTGGACGTGATGGATATGAAATATCTGGTCTTCTTATATTTCGGAACAATCATCACTCCGGCTTTGGTCTTGGCGGCCTTCTATGCCCACATTTACAGGGTCGTTTTAAAGCAGGTGAGTAAAGGTAAAGTTGCACAATTATAACGATCCTATTCATGTTTCATTAAAAAAAAGGCTCTAATCTTTAGAGTTCCATGACCTTCATTTATAAGGTGCACTAATTCATTTTCATTTATTCTAAAAAGCTAAGTCTATTCGGTTTTAAATTCATGTTTCGTTAAAAAAAAGCCTCTAACCTTTAGACTTCTATGACCTTCATTCATAAGCTGCACTAATTCATTTTCATTCATTCTAAAAAGCTTAGTCTATTGGGTTTTGAATAAACTATTGATAGATACATTTTTTTCAGTTACGCCAAATTGTCACCATAAGCCCAAGTCATGGAACGTCGACATCAGGACGCAGTGCTGGCGGAGGATCCATGTTAAGAATGTTGGGTGCCGCTCAAAAACGCGAAGTGAAAGCAACTCAAAACCTATCCATCATAGTGTTATTTTTCATGATTTGTTGGATCCCATTGTACACAATCAACTGCGTAATCGCGTTCTGTGAAGACTGTTACATTAACGAAACGGTGATGATGGTGTGCATCATACTGTCGCATGCGAACTCTGCGGGCAATCCTCTTCTCTACGCTTATCACCTCAAAGATTTTCGAGCAGCTTTGAAAAATTTCTTGTGCGATTTATTCATGCACAGACCTTCGGAGAACACGGAGCGCGCGTTCGGCGGAAGCACTCATTACTACCGAACGTCTTTGGCGTCCAACACGGGTTTAAATAATTTTTATAACTATCGACATTCCTTGAGGGAATCCAATATTCCGTTCAACCTATCTCAGACAAACAAGACCTACGTAGACTCACCGATATACTTCAAGCGACCAACCAAATCCATGAGTTTACCTTCAACCCCAAAACTGTTTTCTATAGTCCCGAATTCGGTGGCCGTTGCGGCTGCCACCGTTGATAATCATCATATCTGGAAGATATCCGAAGATGTTTCTCTAACAGATGGGAATTCAAACAACGATAGTTCGGGGATGCAAACGAACCCATCCACGCCTTTCAACAAAATCAACTCAAATACCAGTAGCAGTTTAAAGAATTACTCTTATTTAAACGACATAAATTACGAAGAAGACGACGACGTCTTCTTGGACGATACCTTACCAATAACCGATCTGAATTACGATGAACACGAACTTCAAAATAATTTCAGCGACACGGTGAAACTCAGCCCTCGTCAGCATTCGAAACCGGAAATCCTTAGACATAGGAAGAGCTCATTGTCGTCGTCATCTCCGCAACTCAATCGTAATCTATTTCTAGTCGAAAGTGAAATGAACGTGGATAAGTGTGAGTATAAAAACCATCGGAGTAGTAGTGCGGTTGAAAGAAACGCAACAGGTAGTAAAAATTTAAACAAACACTCGCGATCTGGAGAGTACATAAGTCCGGCGAAAAGCGTCAAACTCAGCCCGTTGAAGGCCGTAGGGGAACACTTCTGGAGCGGAAGAAAGTATCCGCGAAGTGTTAGTCTTAGTGACGAAAGTAGTGTGTCGCCGCAATCGAAGAAGAAGAAAAAAGGAGCTACATACGTGAACGATAATCATTCCTTTGGTTGTTGATGTTGATGTTGGGTTGTTACGCCATGATATTTATAAATTACAACTTTGTGCAGTATCATTTATACATAAGTGTAAATAGTGTATTACACACGAAATTATTTAAAAAACGAACTACTCTTTGATGTCCTTGCAAATTTGTATAGAAGTTCAATGCAATTCTGTTTTTAATTAATGACTGCAGTTTTATTTGGACAATAGAAACAACGTTAACTTTTATCAATAGTTAAGATTGCGACATCTTACGACCTGAAATTGTGTACGTTACTCTTCCGCTGACGAGGTACCAATAGGGCCGAAATAGCTGTTCAGAGGGTGCTATCAGAACCGACTTGCAACAAATTTCTTAGCTTTTATCCTCATTTCAAAAATTCTTAAATTGAATATGTTTATTCGTTCTTGTTAACCACGTCATTCACAGTATAAATTCTCGTTTTGTTTAGTATATTTACATTGCAGACGTGCAAAGGAACGTATTTCAACTTGTTACCGCTTCTGTTATGTCAATCAAAAAATTTTAAAATAAATATTCTCATAATGTATATGTACATAAGAATGCATCTATCAAGAAGTACATATTTTTGTTTTATTTTTATAGTAATTTTTTATCGAAATGTGCACATATACAAGCTGACCCATTAATAAAGAAACGTACAAATCTTTATATATCTTTTTGTCATAGAATTTCTCAATGTTATCTCTTTTGAATATTTGAATATTGCATTTTTTTTCTGAATGTGACTCTGAGGCACATATTCCTTCTACCATGTGTTCAAAAACTCCCACGTTTGGAGTCGGTCTTGGTTCGATAAACGTAAGTCAGTGCTCAACACCTCTTCTTCTAAAGCACATTTATATAAAGCGATAATGTTTCTGATATTTTGGTTAACAATCTAAAATAAGAAATATATAACTGGACCAGTGTATCTTAAACGCGTGAGCGTGGGGAGATGATACGATTACGTGTGATGTGGTGGGACAACAATAGAGTATTACTTTGCTACACCAAAACCCAACAGATTTGCATAAGTCATCAAACCAACCAAAGAATAAATTTCACTCACCTTCATGTATAAATGATACTTAATATTTTTCTAAGCGTTTGATTAAATCCATCCAACTTTCCTCGTAAATGTTACATACCGCATTTGTTTTATGTATGCACGTAAGCTCTCCCTTAATCCAGTTTACCTGTGTTCATTGCATAAGCAGACGAGAAACTGTTCCATAATAATTTTAATTTCAATTGAAGATATGGAACCTGAAGATGGGCGTCTAAACGAGAACCTGCCAAATATATGTGCATGTATAAAATATTTTGTATAATTTCATATTGTATGTATGTGTGCATTCAGTTCGGGGCTGAATATCTGTGAGTAGATACTAGATGGAATACAAATTTGAACCAATAAAAGGATAAATCTGCACGTAATATTCTTAAATCATTTTCTTTATGAAATCTTGCTATTCCTAAAACGATGTATGTAGCTACAAAGGGTGTCATTAATTCCTGAAATACAACTCCTTCAATTTAGCTGCATGAACGATACCACTCTTATGTGATTAAATGTGATGGACTTTTATAAACACTTTGTATTAATTTATGTACTTAAATATGAGAACCATTATTGAAGTCAAATTCTGAAGGTAGGTAAATAAACCTAAGTTCAAACAAAACATATTATGTTTCTCTCGAGAGAAGGCGACATGACTGTTGTATACAGAGAATCATTGAAAATGATCTTCGAGTAACGATAGCTCCTTCACTCTTGACCAACCAAGTTAAATTTGTTTGCACAAGCGACTTTCTAGCTACGTTTATTTATAATATGCTTTGTCAATGTTATTTCCTGTAGTTCCTAATTTATGATCGGTGTTAATACCGATTGAAAAGTCAAAGCAGTTACCCTACTCACAAATTATTACACAGATGAGTGACCAATGCGGTTCAACACGGCCAAGATTTTACACCGAAATTTAAAACAAGTGTACCTAAGATTACATTCTATAAATAAATTCTCTATAATCTATTTGATGTTATTTGAATATAATTCACGAAATCATTTATTTCAAGTGTACTTCTCACTAAGTTGGTGTATTAATCATATCTAAAAACGATGTTTCCTTTCTCAGTCACAAGTGACTTTTAACTTGTTTCTTTTTTTTTTATTTTACGCTGCTGTTAGTTTGTGATTTGTTTTTATTGACGTCTTTTCCGTGACTTAATTTCATTTTCATCAGTCACTTGTTTATACATTTTTTTTCTCCGTATTCTTTGACGTTTCTAATTTTGTTTTAATTTTTTGGACGAATTTCAGAAAACATGTTTCAATTATTTTATTTCCAACGCTCAGTAAGCTTCGCTCATTGATGTCATTTCGACAATGACGTGTCCTTTCTGGGTCACAAGTGACTTTTCACTTGTTTCTTTGCTGTTAGTTCGTCATTTGTTTTTATTGACGTATTTTATTTCGTAACTTAATTCCATTTTCGTCAGCCACTTGTTTAACACCTATGAATTTGCGCAATCAAATTTTTTTCTTCGTATTCTTTGACGTTTTTAATTTTGTTTTAATTTTTGGACGAATTTCAGAAAACATGTTTCAATTATTTTTTCCGACGCTCACTAAGCTTCGCTCATCGTTGACATTTCGACAATGACGTTTCCTTTCACTTGTTTCTTTTTTTTGACGCTGCTGTAAGTTTGTCATTTGCTTTTATTGACTTTCTTTGTGACTTAATTCAATTTTCGTCAGTCACTTGTTTAACACGCATGAATTTCCGCAATCGCATTTGTTTTCCTCCGTATTCTTTGACGTTCCTGATTTTGTTTTAATTTTTTGGACGAATTTCAGAAAACATGTTTCAATTATTTTATTTCCAACGCTCACTAAACTTCGCTCATCGATGACACTTCGACAATGACGTTTTCTTTCGCGGTCACAAGTGACGTTTCAATTGTTTCTTTTTTTTAATTTTACGCTGCTGTTAGTTTGTCATTTGTTTTATTGACGTTTTTATTTTGTAACTTAATTCGTAACTTAATTCCATTTTCGTCAGTCACTTGTTTATCATGCACGCAATCACATTTTTTTCCTCCGTATTCTTTGACGTTCCTGATTTTGTTTTTCAGAAAACATGTTTCAATTATTTTATTTCCAACGCTCACTAAGCTTCGCTCATCGATGACGTTTCCTTTTTCGGTCACAAGTGACTTTTCACTTGTTTTTTTTTTTTTTCAATTCTACCCTGCTGTTAGTTTGTCATTTGTTTTTATTGACGTTTCTTTTACGTGACTTAATTCCATTTTCGTCAGTCACTTGTTTAACACCCATGAATTTCCGCAATTACATTTTTTTTCTCCCGTATTCTTTAACGTTCCTGGTTTTGTTTTAATTTTTTCGACAAATTTCAGAAAACATGTTTCAGTTGTTTTATTTCCAACGCTCACTAAGCTTCGCTCATCGATAACATTTCGACGCTGCTGTTAGTTTGTCATTTGTTTTATTGACGTTTTTATTTCGTAACTTAATTCCATTTTCGTCACTCAATTGTTTAACACGCATGAATTTCCGCAATCACATTTGTTTTCCTCCGTATTTTTTGACGTTCCTGATTTTGATTTAATTTTTTGGCGGAATTTCAGAAAACATGTTTCAATTATTTTATTTCCAACGCTCACTAAGCTTCGCTCATCGATGACGTTTCCTTTTTCGGTCACAAGTGACTCTTCACTTGTTTCTTTTTTTTCAATTCTACCCTGCTGTTAGCAAATGACTTTGTCATTTGTTTTTATTGACGTTTCTTTTACATGACTTAATTCCATTTTCGTCAGTCACTTTCTCGGTCACAAGTGACTTTTTTAAAAAATTCTACTTTAGTTTTCGAGAAATAATTACACAAAAATTAGCCCCAAAACGGCAATGCGCCCCTGGTTAAATAATAGAGGAGCAGATGAACGAAATAAATACCCTCATAGTTTTTTTATAGTTTTATGATACGGCGACGTGGCATCGTGAACTTGACCTTTAAGTGGAATTTGACGTCAACTCCGTTTTTGGGTCAACGACTGATGCCGAATATTTAGTTGAAAAATGAAATCAGTTGAAGTAGATTATTCCATACAAAGGATAACAATGGCCCCACTTTGAACACCTACTCTGAGAGGCGAACAAAAAAATCACTAAAACGAAAAACAATTCAAACTGGCGTGTTAAGAATGCGTTGGCACGCACCGTACATAGTTGTGCTACATGCCGTCCATACTTACACTCAGGATTCCTTTGTGTTCGTCGAAAAACCGACTCTCTTTGGTTTGAGGCGAATGGCTCGCGCGTTGCTCTAGAACAGAACGTGAATACCGTACACCTTGACGAATTGTTGCATTTCATGTTCAATTACATGTTCGGCGAAGAGCATCTAGCACTAGCGTTTCCATGTGAAATGTAGATCAAAGATGTAAGTTTGCATGAGTCACGAACTATTGTCTATAGCCTAATAAACAAACAAAAAAGTTGTCGGCATTGAATTTCAGGTCTAACAAATCGTTTCAGATTTTCGGAGAAAACCGATTTGTTTAAGCGATTCCTTAGAAATGTCTTGTCGCGATAATTAATTATTATTTATTATTATTTTACATCCATTTCTAGTAATCCTGTCTGAGCTTTTGAGATTCTCAAACAACTCCAGCGATTTACGTTTTCTCGTAATCTGTAGCATTCACGTATGCGATTTGATCTAAAACTGTATGCGTAACAAATTAATTAACAAACAATTGAGTAAATAATTATTATTTGCGAATTTGTTACTCTTTTTTTATACGCAATTTCAATTATTTTAGAAATTACTAATGATTACAACTCAAATTTCCCTTCCCAGCTGTAATAAAACGGGATGTTTGTCAACCGGGAAATCAATAAAAAACCTTTATAGTCCTAGTGTTTATAAAATGTGGCGTCGTATTTCGTATGCAGTGCCGGATTTTGATTTTGGAGTAATTTTTTAATTAATCACAAACTATCAAAAATTTTTTAACATTTTTCCCATACTCTTGGACATCGCCTCTTTTAGAGATTCCATTTAGTCGGGTCAATTAACAGTCACCCTGTATATTACTTTGTAAAACATAACAGAAATCTGTTTACTGTCGATATTAAATTATTGTTGGTTGATGTTGACGTAACAAATAAATTAAAAATCTTCAAAAATTATTCACTTTATTTATAAAAAAAAACTTCACATTATTCAAACAAATAACAATCCACAAAAATAATTTCGAAAATTGAATTATAAAATGTACGACAAAATCAAATAAATTTATTTACAATAACCTCACTCAGTAAGTACCCTAATTGTGCTAAAAACGCTAGTAAGTACTCATAAAAAAAATTAATACTCTAAAAATATTTCACCATATCGGACCAACAAAATATATAAAAGAAACCCTATATAAAATCTACTTTGGAATTCTCAATTCTCACCAATAAATTAACAGTTGCGCATTCAGCTAAATGAGATCACAATTTGCACATACAAAACAATGCGGGTATGAATATACCGATCGCAATGAAAATTGGTAACATTGACGTTGGTTCATCACTCTCGCTTTGATGATCGACTTTCGGCATCACTGGTCTTTTACTTCTCGTTTGTACTTCAGGTTCCTCCCTTATTTCCTCAATGGGTTCCGGTTCTAAAGGGGGAAGTTTCGGAACGTGTTCTAATTTTCCTTTTATCACATACATTGCATTGATTTTCGGATTATCTTTGTATCCTTTTATAAATTCGACTTTTACTTTATTACCATTTATTTCCGATTCGTCATTTCTAAAAAACAATTTTCCTAAAAAAAAAAAGAGGTAGGTTTTAGTCCGTAAGTAATTTTTATAAGAATCAAAATAAATAGCAATTAAAGGCACTAATAATCACAATAAGACGTTTAACAAATATCATAAAAGCCCTCGACAGTGAATGAATTGTTTCCACTCGGAATAATTTAATTTGAAATCAAAGTTGATGCTGCAGATACTTCAGATAACATATCTGAAATTTAACTTCACTACGCGAAAAACATTTTTGTTAATATAACATAAAATAAAAACAAATCCTTATACAGGGTGCATCATTAGTATGGATTTCTTAACTATTAATTATAAAGGAAAATATCTTGCACAAAAGTTATCGCTTACTATGAGTTCTATATTAGTATATTATTTTCACATACACAGCATGTTCCATAAGTGAGTTATCCACCAAACCTATACTTTTTTAAATTGCATGCACATATTTTTATTTCACATTTCGATAGATCTCTTAAAAATAAACATTTTTATTGAGCATCTAAAGCTTACGGTTTTCGAGATCTCAGCACTTACAACTTCTATGAAAAATCATAATAATAAAGTCATTAAATTAAACAAAAATAATCAAAAAGAAAAGCGTACAATTATATTTATCTACTAAATTTAAATGAAATATTGACATTTTAATCGGTGTCTTGGAAATTGTTGAATATCTGCCAATTTGTTCTGGCTGATTTTTACAAACGTCTTCTCATTTTACTTTTTAATTGTACTACTTTCCATAGAAAATCATCATCTAGAAGGAATCGAACTATTTCAGTGAAACTTGGTGAATATATTTGTCTTGAACAAAGCATTAAATGATTACGTTCTCAAACAAATTGATTAGCTGCAACAAGTTATCTAGATGGATTGTTCTGCAAATTTTTGTTACAATCATGACAAATATTTTCGATTTCCTGCTTTGATACATTGAATTACTGTCAAATTTAGTGTTGTTAAGAATTTAGGGATTGCTTCGAATAAGAAGACATCCCCAATTCCACCAACTAACTGAATTTAAAAGGGGCAGAATTGTAGGGTTACGCGAAGCTAGAATTCCCTTTAGGTTAATTGCAAGAAGAAACGATCGCAATATTGTCATCAGATGCAATCGTGCTTGGGCAGGGGAAGGCGTCGTAAGCGTCGCTGAGGTACTGGACCTCAGAGAAGGACTACGGAACGACAAGATCGAAGTATTCGTCTGCTTTCTCTTAGGGACCGATTCTCTTCAACAAGACGAATTGCCGGTGCCTAGTCTAATGCAGTGGGAAGGCCGATCTCTATGTCGTCAGTATATCGCAGAATTAGGACATTTGGACTACGTTGGTATCGACCTCAATTGGTACTACTTTTGACTCGAGATCACCGAGGACAACGTCTCTAATAGTGTCGTGACCGAAGTCATTGGAACCATGAATGGGATTCTGTTATCTTTAGTGACAAGTCTCGGTTTTGTTTCGGAACACACGATGGGCGACAATGGATTAGAAACGTCGAAGTGAGCGACGTAATTTACGACACACTGTAGAACGTCATGTAGCTCGCACCGTGGGGCTAATGGTATGGAGCGGTATCAGTGCAGGAATTAAGTCTCCTTTAGTATTAGTCATGATACTATGGCAGCGGAACGCTATATTGGGGATGTTCTACAAGAAGTTGCTCTTCCTTACGTTAGAGGCATACTAGGTGCCCTTTTCCAGCAGGATAACGCTCGACCTCATGTTGCCCAAAGGACAATAGATTTCCTGGAGCAATCAGGTATAGGCATCCTTCCCTTGCCCCCAAGAACTCCTGATCTTTCTCCCATTGAAAATGTAAGGGACATGCTGGGAAGAAGAATTAACAATTTCCCTCGCTCTCCTTTAACTTTGGCAGCTTTGCAGCATGGGGTACAAATGGCTTGGGATTCCTTACCTCAAGAAGAATTGCTTACTTAATTAGGTCCATGCCTAGGCGAGTTCAAGAATATTTAAAACAATGCGGTGGTTCTACTCATTATTAGTTTTTTCTTTTATTTTAATCGAATCGTTTTGCAAATGTAATGATTTAATTATTTATTCAAGACAAATAAATATATCCACCAAGTTTAGTTGAAATATTTCCACTTCTAGGTGATGCATTTTCCATGGAAAGCAGTATATTAAATCGTATTTGGTTGGATTTTAAATTAAAAAAAAATAAGTCATACTAAAGGTTTGTGTCTACAAGAAGCGCATTGATGCATTATCATCGATATGCAAGTCAATACCTGAACGAAATGTCTTTTAGATCCTTAAATTATTTACTGTAATGATGTTTAATATACATTATATTTAGACTTCAATTAATGACTGAAGACTCGATAAATAAAATTGCTGATATCATTAAAGAAAAATATAAGTAGATTTCTTCCTAAGGTTGAAATTATATTTTGAAGGATTTTGTTTGGATTTTAGCAATTAGTTGATTTTATGTTCTCAGATTACTTATAAAAGCTTTTATTTAGTTTATACTTAATGGAAAATTGATGTTGCCATTTCCTTTTTGTTTATTTCCTTGAAATATGGTTTTTATTAGAAGTTGTAACTGTGAGTGTAGATATCACGAAATCCATAAGCTTTGTACTAGGGATGCGCAAACTTATTAAGACCAAAGGCTACAAAAATTCACTGTGACTTATGAGAAGGACGCCAAAACAAAATACTAAAAAATGGTTCCATTTTTTTAATATAAATAATGATTATCTCGTTCTTGTTCTCGTTATTGTTGTTGTAATTGCGTAAGCTACACATATTGTTACAACCGAGCCGCCGATAAATCAAGTTTCGATTGCCACGCCATCTAGCATTTCGATTATTCTAGAATTTTCAAGAGGCGGACTCTAGGTGATGCTGGAAGGTTTTAGAAATATGAAAACTCTATAAAGGCCCAAGCAAGTGCTACGAATCATAGAACGACAAACAACACAAGTGTTATATGTTAGAAAAAGTGCTGCAACTGTTTTTATTGCAACAAGCAATTGTGGACAATTAAAATGTTTTTAATCTAATAAACGGTTATTTATTCGAAACCCAAATTCGCAACAATATTAAATCTTCTTCTCTATTTCTTTTGGTAAATATTGGACCAAAATGAATCTACTGTTATCACTGAATACAGAAGAAAACTTGTACCAAACAACAAAAAAATATTTGACATAACAGTTGACAAAGTAAAATTCTTATCAATTTCTAGTATTAAACCTGGATTTGTATGGAGCGTTGAGTGTGTCAAAACGTCGGGCGTACTTTACTCCCATTGGTTATTGTTCTTCTAACCAATGGGAGTGCAGTACGTCCGATATTTAGAGGCGTCCAACGCTCCATGTAAATCCAGTTTTATGGAGCCATTTTATGGTTTTTCACTTATTCAAATTCGACTATAAATAAAATAAATAAATAAATAAATGAGGTGTTTTTATCTCAGACCCAATATAAAGCAAACATAATTGAAATAATTAATTAAACTTAGAAATAATGTTAGATGGCGCTGAGTTCTTTTTAACCTACACCTTTGCTTTTAAACCAATAGATGGCCTGACTGCACAACTTCAAAAATTAAAGGGACTGGTTCTTCCATCTTCCATGGTTGATTGATTTTTATGAATAATTTCCATGGATGTTATCCATCAGATAGTTTATTATGAAATGGAAAGGTCAGACCTAAATGATTTCAAATTATAAATTTCCTATTAAAGTTATCTAGCGAATAACTTGATTTTTATGAATGGTTGATTGATTTTTATGAATAATTTCCATGGTAATTATCCATCAGATAGTTTAGTATGAAATGAAATGAAAATTATTTTAAATTATTTCAAATTATAAATTTAGTTGCCATTTAATCCTTGTCCGGGCAAGATATTTTACAAACATTATCGAGCATTTCAGGCCTAGCAGGCGCGTTGCGTTAATGACCCATTTTTAAGAGTTTTTTTCTGATGGGGGGAAATCTTGAAAAACAAGTATTTATTAAAATTGCCAGGTAATAACATTTTTACAGTAATGCCAAATTCATTGCGACAAGTAAAATGTTCCTATTTATGTATACATAAGCAATACATTACTCAACAGAAAGTTACTCTTTTAGAATAATTACTGTTTATCCAGGTATCAATAAATGTATTTGTCGTATAAATCATTCACAAACGCTGGGCAAGCCTAATTACGCACAACAATTTATTAAAATAATACAGAAGCGCATAATCAAGATAAGAGCCTGGGAAGTCCTGGTTGTCCGTTAATGAGAGATACTGATATAATCAGTTCATAAATTTCAAACCAAAGATAATATTTCTTATATTACTGAATGAGAAAATAATTATTAACACTTTCGAGGAATTCTAGGAAGCATTAAGCCATACAAAATTTTCTCTTTAAGATATTTAAATTTGTGTCGTCACTTGGGCCTGTTAGGCCCGCCTTGCCCAGATAAGGGTTAAATGAGGCAACTCATCTTTGACTTATCTCCAAACTAACAATTTAGTTTGTTAATCCTAGAATAGAGTGTTTATTAATCCTATAATAACCTACCTTTATAAATTGTAAACTCCACGTATTCATCATGTGCAACACCACGTCCAACCTTCTGGAATATATCTAGGTCTGTCACAACGTTATGTTCCCCATTTAGAATAACGTCGAATACTTTTTGATTGACTGCGTTAAAATATACTTCACAAAACTTTAATACGAGGACATAATCTCCATCACCACTTAGTGGTATATCGTACCCAAATGTGCTAGTGTGATACCTTTCAGTTTGATACAGTACTTGGTCGTTCGGTTGTACCCTTCCGATCAGCAGTCGTTTACCATAATCGGAGGCAATTCCCACTTTAGTGTGCAACGAATCCTTGTCGTAGTGAATTCCATACGAGTCTGTATGTGCCTCGCCTCCGCAATTAACTGCATAAACAATTTGTCCTACAGTTTTTACGTTTTTTATAAGAAAACATATACATATACAGTGAACTATGGACAATTTGAATAAATGCGCTAGCATTGCTGTAACTTGTGCGTTACATACGTGTCATTAGAGCCAACTCGCAGGTAGAAACACGTATCACCGGTACATTTGTTAAAATTTTATGATTCTGAGGTTATAATACTATTGACGTATGAAGGAAATGTGCAATTTCAATTCTGATTAGTGCATAGATGGCGCTACGTTACACAAATTAGACGAGTGACGTAACAACTACGAAGCTCTGCAATTTAAATTTCTTCAGAGATGGCGCTGCATCACGTAAATTAGAAGGCTCGTTGTTTTCCAGAATGAAGCAGTTAAAATGAATATTTTATTAACAGAATGTTGTAAATCGTGGTGCTTTATTAATTCGTGTTTTATTTTTATAACTTCAAATATATTCCTCATGAAACCCCCACAATAAATAATGCAATGTACTGTAAGTGTAAACCGACTATTCATTTTAACCTTTAGTTTTAGGTTATGTTCATATTTTTTGTAATTTTTTTACGCCCGCTTTGTTTTACTTACTTCGTGTCTCTATTTTTAAGCAAGCGAGAAATAACTGCGTAAACTCAATTAACACAGAATATTTTGCTTCCGTGACATAAACTAACAAGTCTCTAGAATAAAAGCCTGTTTTAACTTCCAAAATTAAAAAAAATCGAATTCAAATTAGTTGTAAGTAACCCCGTGCTGGAGATTTACACTAAAATTGAATAAAAAACCTATTTTCCCATTCAGGATTGCCAAATGTTGGAAGTTAGATGTCGCACTGTAGTTTATTTTTAAACTAGGAGTTGTCAGCCTGTTGTAGGTAGATTGACACTATACTAATACTAAATCAGAAATTAATTTGGCTTGCTTAAGAGGTTTGCAAATTCTTAAAATAACCAGTTTTAGCGACAGATTTGCTTGCTAGTCACATGAAAGATGTTGATTTTTAAGTTTAACTTATAGGTTTCTGTAAAACCGGCTGTCAGACGACCAATAATTTTGTAGGTTTTTTTGGCGGGCAAAATTCAAATTACTTTTCCTAGTTTAAAAATAGACTGTAGGACTTAACAGAAATCGCCCAAAATCGGAAATATTATACAGAATCTGAAAATTTAGGTTTTCAAAATAATTTCCATAAATTTTTTAAATTTCTAATTATTTCAAACCTTTTGCTTCTGTTATTCCATTTTTTTAAATTTATTATAAAAGTTTTATTTTCTATAGGGAAATACAGTTTAAATAGGACTTTTATTAAAAAAGTTGGTTACCTACGTTTCTGAATTGCCCAGCAAAATCAATCGTTTGTTTTTTGTGTTTTTTTTGTGAGACCGTATTAACTAATTAATTAATTTCCAACTAGTAGACGTTGTGAGCACTTAGCAGTTTAATTTACTAGCGCCATCTACGTACAAATGCTTCAAATAACATTTTAAGCGCCAAATTTAAAGAACCCTAGTGAATTTCCAATGGCTTGCGATTTTGAACAATTTGATCGTTCACGCAAACACGCAGTTTTAATTGTCAACTAGTAGACTGTGTCAACACTTAGCAGTTTAATTTACTAGCGCCATCTATGTACAAATGCTTCAAATAACATATTAAAAAGCCGTAGTGAATTTCCAATGGCTTGCGATTTTGAACAAGTTTACTCAGTCACGCATTTTAATTGTTAACTATTATGCGCTGCGAACACTTAGCAGTTTAATTTACTACCGCCATCTATGAACGAATACTGCAAATAACATTTTAAAAAACCATAGTGAATTTTAAAGAACTGCAGTGAATTTCCAATGGCTTGCGATTTTTAACAAGTTGACCATTCTATCAGTCACGCAGTCTTAATTGTCATTCAGTGAACGTTTTCAACACTTAGCAGTTTAATTTACTAGCGCCATCTACGTACAAATGCTTCAAATAACATTTTAAGCACCAAATTTAAAGAACCCAAGTGAATTTTCAATGGCTTGCGATTTTGAACAATTTGATCGTTCACGCAAACACGCAGTTTTAATCGTGAACACTTAGCAGTTTAACGCCATCTATATACAAATGCTTCAAATAACATTTTAAAAAACCGTAGTGAATTTCCAATAACTTGCGATTTTGAACAAATTAATTGTTCACTCAGTCACGCATTTTAATTGTCAACTATTAGGCGTTGTGAACACTTAGCAGTTTAATTCACTAACGCCATCTATGTACAAATGCTTCAAATAACATTTAAAGAAACCGTAAAGAATGCCCAATGGCTTGCGACTTTGAACAAATTGACTGTTCACTCAATCACGCATTTTAATTGTCAACTATTAAGCGTTGTGAACACTTAGCAGTTTAATTTACTAGCGCCATCTATGTACGAATGTTTCAAATAACATTTTAAAGAACCGTAGTGAATTTTAAAGAACTGCAATGAATTTCCAATGGTTTGCGATTTTTAACAAGTTGACCGTTCACTCAGTCACGCAGTGCTAATTGTTAATCAGTGGACGTTGTCAACACTTAACAATTTAATTTACTAGCGCCATCTATGTACAAATACTTCAAATAATATGTTTAACGCCAAATTTAAAGAAACGTGGTAAATTTTATGACAATTTCACAAAATAAATCGAAACCAATTTTGATTTCATATTGCATTTGAGACTTTGATTCATTTATTAATTTCAATTTTTATTAATTTTGGTTTCGTAATTTTAAGAAAGAAAAATCAAGTAATATTTAAAATTAAAATTTGGATTTAATTTTTTCGCCCGCGTTTTGCGTCGCCATAAGGAATTGGTTGGCGCTCATTTTTCTTAATTCAAAATGCTCTTACATTTAACAGAAAAATGTTTAATATCAATGTAGGCCAGTAGATGGCGCTTTGAACAAACCTTTACGTTGTTAATTTACACGCAACCTTTAATTTAAAAAAAAATGCTCGCTTGTAAACAACTGCTTGCAATGTTAATTTCTGGGAAAGTATTAAAAAATTGCAGTCGAAAAGATTTCACTATTGACTCAAAGATGCCGCAGCACGTTTCAGAAAACACAGTTTCTTAAAAACTTGTGCGGAAAGACTTAGGTTTTAACGAGATGTTATTTTTTGTTCAAGTTTTAATAACGTAGTGAAAATAAACTCGGGGGAAGTCCTGCAGGTGGCGGTTTAAATGGACTTTCAGAATTGTTTTTTTTTTGCGTCGATGAATTAAAAAATGTGAGTTTTTTGATTTTGTAACAAATATGAATTTCGTTTTTGCAATTAAAAAAAAATGTGAAGTTAGCCGAGACTGACCCGAGCTGGTAATTAATGGTCTTTGCAGATTTGTTCAATATTCATTTCTTTAAAGTGTCACTAACTAAAAAAAAAATAAATAAGAAAACGGAAACCTTGCATTAAAAAAATCGTAATTAATTAAATTAAGCTGGTAATTAATGGTCTTTGCAGATTTGTTCAATATTCATTTCTTTAAAGTGTCACTAACTAAAAAAAAAATAAATAAGAAAACGGAAACCTTGCATTAAAAAAATCGTAGGATTACAATTCTATTTGCTCTGTTGCTGTTGAACCCCCCCCCCCCGGATTTTTTGATTGTTGTTATTTCAGTGTGATTCTTTCTTTTTTAATTATAATAATTTCAAATCCAAAATAATCCAAATAATCATTGTCTGTTACTTTTCCTTTTGCTCGTCAGTTCTTCGATTCTTATTATTTAATTTTTGTATTGAAAAAATTCCTGAACCTCCCGGCAAAATCAATCGTCTTTTGTTTTTTTCTTAGACTAGAAACAGGAAAGCTTCCAATCCTTGTTATTTCAGTGTGATTTTTTTTGTTTTAATAATTTGCGAAATAATTAACGGTCTTAAGTTTTTCCTTTTGCTTCTCAATTCTTCGTTGTTTTTTTTTTTTGTTATTTAACTAATTTTCAAATGCGTCAATCTACGGTTGAGAAAAACACTAAAAGCGATGCAACTAAAATATGAGAGAGAATCATCAAATAAGTAACAAATTCTCAAGGCCTACTAGATTTCACGAGACAGAGCTCTGGGCAATATTTCATTTAACGCAAATTTTCCTCGCTTTGGCGCTAGTAATCTAAATAAGAAACAACATTAAAATAACGAAAGAAAAAATTACAAGGAAACTATATCTGATCAAATGCCATAAACTGCGTGAGCTCGACATTAATTGAAAATGTCGCTGTGAAATGGCGTTCCGAATATAATTCGCTTCCGATTTTTTAGGTAAGTGGCGCCAGTGGAGAAACACATGAATTAATAAATTGCCAAGGCCGGATAAAAACATGTGCACGTCTTTTATGACTTTCGCACGAAAGAATACGGAGATTAGCAGTTAGTGATACGTAAGCAATAAAAAATAATGATGAAACATACAGATTCTGATTTTTTATCTGCATTTAAGTAACAGAAACGCACAAAATAATTATTATTAATATCACAAATCGCACCTAACAGTAAGTTAAAAAATTAGCTAATAATTAATTCAATAGAGGTTTCATTGAAAAGAATTAATTTAATTTAATGAATTTAATTTATTACGTTCAGATTGTTATTATTTATACATGTGCTTTCTTCTAAAAACTAGTTACCTTTTCAAATTAGTGACGAGACATTAATTTATTTATTTTGACAAAATTGACGAATCATTTGACAGCTGAATAGTTCCCAAAATTATCGAAAAAATTGAAATAAGATAAGATTGTGAGTTTCATATATCTATATGTCATATTACCTAAATATACTAATTAAAACTGTTACGTACATAAAAATTAGTTTTCAAAATTCCGTTTCATTTCAAATAACGTATGTAACAAAGGTTTTGGGAAACTTTTTCGTATTATATCTTCCTATTACAATGTAAAGCAATCAACTTACCAATGGATAAGGAGAATCTGTCAAGTTTGACTACATTTGTGTTATCAAAGTTGTACACAATGCCTTACAAGCTAGAAATGCGAAAAGATATTTACAACTTGGTTGGCCAAATGCCCAAACGTGATATCGTCGCCATTTATAGAAACCAAAATATTTCTAAGACAAGTCATTAGGGAATGTGAGGAATGGATTGCCGTGCATGAATCTTCCGCCCTCGAGTTTTGAATCACCCAAGGCTTCAGAACTTGATTGAATCTGCAAAAAATAGAAGAGGAGTTTCAACGAGAAGATTAGACCGAAGATTTCACGTATCTCATATGACAATCAAGAGAGAAATTGACAGAAATCATTTGAAATTTAAAAAGCGACAAAAGTGTCCAAAATACACGGCTGCTCAGTTAGAGAGGATTCCAAGGTGCTGCAGACATTGAAGACGAGTACATGTCAGAGACAATGCCACGTCAATTTTGGACGACGAAAAATATTTTACATTATCCAACTCCGAAATAAAAGAAAACGAAGGCTTTCTTAAACAGACAACATTGAGGACGTTCCTAATGATGTAAGACAAAAGAAAAAAGCGAAATTCGAGGACAAGATACTGTGACGCGCCATTTTGGAAGCTGGTATTTCCAAGACCTTATGTTGAGCGAGTTATGGTTGAAGCTGTAAATGCAGACATTTATATTAGAAGATGCCTCCCTAAATTGGTAAATTTTATTCAAACCCATCACGTTCATGATAATATTATGTTCTGGCCGGATCGTGCCTTTATGCAAGAATAACCCAAGATTGGTTAAGGCAACAAAACATCCCATGTGTACCTAGAGAAGATAACCCTCCAAATGCTCCCTAGGCCCGTCCTATAGAAGAGTTTTGGGCTTTACTCGGTGGAAAAGTTTACGACGATGGGTGGGAAGCCCAAAGTGAAGAAGAACTACGACGAAAAATCTACCAAAAGATTAGAGAGTTTAACCCCTTAAAGGCTAATGAGACACATTCGCATTAAATTGCGAACCTTTGAAACCCAAGGCCCTTTAGCTGCTATGTAATACATTATAATTTTTGTTAAATCTTCTCTGAGTAGTTTTCTTAAGTACAAATTTAAATAAAACAATGACAGTTTGTATTAGTAGATTTAAAAAAGTTCCCAAAATTTTGTTACACACGTTATTGTAAGACATATGAAACTTATAAACGCCTACCATCCATTTTTGATGAAATTAACTTTCGCTATTTTATTAGTTTCTTCAGAGCTATTATTTAATCAAAATATTAAAATAACAAGGGCTTATCCTAGAGTTTACGACAGTTTATAATATTTACAATTTTGGAGCAAAAAATCTAATGAAGGCTTGTTGTGAATCATTTGCAAAATATCGAAAATACCCATGACTTCAAACCATATTCATTTGTTAGGTGTACATAAGACCTTAAAGACATTCGATGTCTCTTATTAAATTCCAGAAAGAATCGTATTTCTTTCAGCTCGGTCCGAAAGCATTATGGTATTATTAACAGTGGCTTTAACCCACATTAAGTTTGAAAATGTCGTGTTTGTTCAGGAATTTGTTAAAACTTTGAGAGTGCACATGCGCCCCTCGTGTTGCGCCCTCTCATTGCGCCAATATTTGTATTTGAGATGGTTCGCTCATTCCCAACCCGATAACTCCTGAACAGATATAAACATAAAACTCCGCAGAACTTACAAAAGTGAATTATTTGAGGCTCGTCTTCTTGCAGGCATGGTGATGTTATGGTTTCTGATTGTTGTCCTTCTGCGTGGTGTCAGCTCAACTGCTGCGTACGGTGAGTAAAACCATTTCTTCTTTCCGTTACTGAGAATAAAGTTAAATATTTAATTTAATATTAAAGAATATTTTCATTTGTTTTATGTTGCAAACATTGAAAGTAAATAGTATTGACGCAGTAAAAAATTAAAACCCGCGCCTCCGCCAAATTAATTATCGTTACGATTTAGGATAAGGATAATTAAATGAAAACTGTAATTGTTCGGTGAAAAAATTATAGAATTTGAGTATGACAAAGTTAATTATACTTTTTCTTTAAAGAAAAAAATTAGCCTTCTTTTTCGTTGACTGGAAAAGAAATTTTTATAAAATTAATACTACAAAAACTTATATATACAGTGTATCCATAAAAAACCTATAGTCTTCAATATAGAACAAACTTTAATAAACAATTATATTAATTACTTCCATAAGTGATTTTTTTTGATTAAAATTATATTGAGAGTATTTAAATGCGATAAAATATTTGTAGATTGTTGAGTCATTCTTTCTTGTCACATTTACCAATGCCATCGTTTTTGAATGACTGAAACAAAAACCACAATATTTTGTGGTAGTTCATCGACAAATGTTCAAAATATTTTTGGAGCACGAAATGGAAAGCACGACTTTATACTAAATAAAACGGACGTTCTTTTCAGCGCTTGCTTAAATTATTCATTCATTCAATATGTGATTTTCCTTTTCTTTTTCTCGTAGCATAAATATTTTATGCTGCTTTTAAAACACGTATTCTTGAAATTTTATTCTGATATATGTATCTACTTAAGAAGTAAGTACCTACTTATGTAATTGTACGACCACCGCTTTCACTAATATTTGTAGACATCCTTTATCATTTTTCAAATAATTATACAGGTTGTTGTTGTAAAGTGAGGACATAATCAATACAACCTAACAAAATATATAATTAATTAACTTAAAAGAGTATTTTTAAAATTATTGATGACACATTTCGCAAATATTTGGCGAATTAAAAAAAAATAACTATGCATACATACAGCGTGAATCTTGAATAGATTGACAGGTGAGAGAATAGGCATCACACAACGTGAGGAAGAAAGCTTTCCATAAATAATTCATGGAAAATAACGACAATAAGGTTAAGAAATGGTGACGAAAAAATTAAAAGCGTTGTGTAGTTTTATGATTGTTACGGCGCGGCGTTGGACGTTAACTTGACCTTTAAACGAAATTGTCGTGATTGACTCCAAATATTTTCTTGATAGATACATGCAAACCACCGAAGTAAATTATTCCATACAAATTGTATAAAATAAAAATAACAGTTACAGTGACTCTTGTAGAAGACAATTTCATTGATGGACATAAACACGAAGAAAGTGTCGATGCCAAGAAAATTACGATATTATCGTTTACACAAGAGATGAGCTCTGCGTCATCAGTAAGTAAAAACCGACAAATATTTCAGTATTATTTCCTTTTCATTGGTGAGTAAGAAAAGGACAGAGTCATGCTTTATATGTCTTTTATTTCAACGCCAATTTATGACGCAGAACTCATCTCTTATGAAAACGATAATACTAAGTACATGTATGTAATCAAAACACTGCGATGTATTCAGTATATGTATGTAATTAAAAGATTGTGATATATTAAAAACGTTAAACACATATACAGGGTGAGTCTTGGATAGACCGACGAAGAAAAAAAAATGTTTAAAGAATAGACATCACACAGCATGGGAAAAACTTTACGTGTTTTAGTTTTCCAAAAATAATTATTGAAAAATTGTCCCCAAAATGACGATGATGGTTAAAAAGAGCAGCAGTTGAACGAAAAGGCGTCGGGCGTGAATTTGACCTTTAAACGGAATTGACGAGATCAGCTGAAATACAACTCCAAAATATCTACTTGACAAATTCACGCAAATCACCTGATGTAAATTATTCCGTACAAATTGTATAAAGTAAAGATAAGAACGGCAACACTTTGAACACCTGCTTTGACAGGTAAACAAATAAATCACTACAACACGAAAACGATTCAAAACTCCGTGTTAAAAATTCCTAGTAATTTTTTTTTAATTTTAATTTCAATTGTATTGTAAATAAAATGTGTGCAACATGTCCGTCATAAACACATCGACCTCTTTTTATGGCCCAATATTACGCATTACCTTTCCCTTGTATTTTATTCAGTGGGTTTTCTGTATGTCGTTTGTTTATCGTTTATCGTTGATGTTTGAATAATGATAGACTTTGCTAATAAATGCAGTCGTAAAAGTCTTTTATTTTTTATGATTGCTACGGCGCGGTGAACTTGACCTTTAAACGGAATTGCCGTGATCATAATAACAAATGATGGTAATCACTTGAAACAAATTATTTGGTACAAATTGAGGCTAACAACGGCCCCACTTTTGAACACCTGCTTTGACAGGTAAACAAATAAATCACTACAACACGAAAACAATCCAAAACTCTGTGTTAAGAATTCCTAGCATTTTTTTTTATTTTAATTTCAATTGTATTATAAATAAAATTTATTCCCACAAGCAACATGTCCATCATAAACACATTGACCTCTTTATGGCCCAATTGCTTACGCATAACTTTTCCCTTGTATTTTAATCAGTGGGTTTTCCGTATGTCGTTTATTCGATTCATCGCTGATGTTTGAATAATGATAGACTTTGCTAATAAATGCAGTCGTAAAAGCCTTTTATTTTTTATGTTTGCTACGGCACGGTGAACTTGACCTTTAAACGGAACTGACGTGATCACAATAACAAAATTACTTGGCGAATGATGCTAATCACTTAAAACAAATTATTTCGTACAAATTGAGGAACGCCTGCTCTAACAGGTAAACAAATAAATTACTACAACATGAAAACAAATCTCCATGTTAAGAACTCCTAGTGTTTTTCTTTCATTTTAATTTAAATTGTATTGTAAATGAAGTTCATTGGTGATGACAACCAGAATTTAAAATATTATAATCAATAATCTCTTTGGCTTGTTAATAATTATAATTTCGTTTTGTATGCGACGTTCAGCTTTGCTAATAACAAATTAATGGTGATGGCAACCAAAATTTAAAACTTTTTAATCAGTAAACGCATTCGTAATCTGTTTGGTTTGTTAATTATTATAATTTCGCTTTGTGTGCGCCGTTCAACGAGTAACAAACAAAGTCGAATTATTAACACAAATTTGTACAAAGTCTAACAAAAACTAACACGTGCGTTCGTTATTTTTTAAAATGACGGAATTATCTGTCGTAAATTGTTCACTTTGATGTAAGTTTTTCAGTTTTGTACACCTTTGAAAACGTAATTGATTTTAATTAATGTCATAGTAGTTAATACTTTTACACGACGTATTCATCATCAGTTGTGCAACTGTGTGATATTAATTCACGGTCAAGTTTTACGACTAAACGACTCTGATTCTCTACGTAACAAAATAAAACGTTTATTGCACGCTTTTAAAGATGTAACATTTTGGTTTGGTTCTCTACATGTCTCTGTTTATTCATGAATCTTCCCCGTGCATTTAACAGGAATGTTGGTGAAGAGTTACTGACTGTTCAATTGAACAGAAAAGTTGATTATATTTTTATTTAATTATTACATAATGGTGTCGGGACGGTTACAAAGTGTTCGCCAAAACAGAAACCATTTTTGTTTGTTGTTTTGAATAAATAGAGATAAGTTTTAGTCTTAGTTGAATATAAGTAAGATATGAGGCTATAGTTATTATTAAAAAAAAATTAATATTTATATAAAAAACTTATTTTTTTGCACGTAAAGCAATATTTCACGGTGCACTAAAATATAAATCATCTTCGAAATATCTAAGTTGTATCTCGTTTTTCTGCGATCGCATTTGACAATCGGAACACGTGTGCTGTCATCGCTTGTCTTCAACATCGGTTACACTTTCGTATAGCAATTTACGGATATATCTGGATTTTACGAGTAGCAGAAGTCAAGCTGTCTCGAACGTCTCTCAAAATACGGCTCTCGCTTTATTGTCGCTTCTTTTATGCGAATTGTTTGCACCGCTAAACGACGCCGGAAAATTCAAGTGTTTATTATCTGATATAAGCGACCCCGATGTGTAACATCGTTTGCGGGATGGTTTGTATTTCTGAGGAGATCAAAGTGTAGCGTTCACGTAATGGTGAAATAGATAAACTCTTAAAGCTTTGAGGAACACCAATTCCTTGGATGTAATTTACTAAAGAGATTACCCTCATTTATTTAAGTGCGGTTTAATTTTCGGAGGACTGAGTTCTTGGGCTCAAAAGTTCAAGAAAGTGAATTAAAAATGAAGCAATGTACCCAAAATAAAAGGCTAATAATCGAGTATATTAATTAGTAATCTCATGAGGGATACAAATTGTTCCTACCTTTAGGGAGGACGAAACGCAGTAGCTAAAGTTGCTCTGGAATTTTTTTAACCTTCTCTCAGGTTCCAGTTGAGCCTCTAGGGAGTTTATGGGGACGATTACAACATTTCTTTGCAGGATCCACCCCAGGGAACAGAGACACTCAAAAAGAACTAAACATTGCGACAAGATCGCAGTGGACGTTTCGGAACCAAGCAAAGCACATCCGCTTTCAGAAAGTGTTCGGTGAAAATTAATTTTGAATTTTCTCTTATTTCCAAGCCCCATTGTTTATATTAAAAATTTCCTCCTTTTAAACAATTCTTGCTGTCCTCTAGTTGAGTCCTCTTTAGATCCCGTTTAGCGGAGTCGAAAAGACAACAAAGGGAATATCATCATGTGACGTGGAAAAGGACGATAAACATGCTTCACTTTATCAAGTAAACATTCTTGAATAGACCGACAAAAAATTACTGACGAAAGTAAGGACAATAATCGAGTTGTTTCTACCCAACTAACTAGAACTAAGTTCTTGGACTCAAAAGCTATCGAAAGTGAATTAAAAATGCAGAACTGCACCCAAAATAAAAGAACAATAATAAGGATAATAACCGAGTATATTCATTAGTAAACTCCTTACAATGGGGCTCATGGGGGATGCAAATTGTTCCTGCCTTTAGGGAAGACGAAACGCTGAGGACCTCTTGGCTTTTATTGCTCCGGGGTTTTCTACTTTCTTTGGGGTTCTAGTTGAGCCTCCAGGGAGTTTATGGGGGCGTAGACAGCATTCTTCTGCAAGATCCACCCCAGTGAAGAATGACACTAAAAAAAACTTAACTATTCGCAGTGGGTATTTCGGAACCAAGTAAAACACACCCGCTTTCAGAAAGGGTTCGATGAAAACTAATTAATTTTGAATATTCTCTTATCCCCGAACCCCATTGTTTATATTAAAAATGTCCCCTTCTTAAACAATCCTTTCCGAGAGGTGCTGTCCTCTAGTTGGGTACCTTTTGGTCCCGTTCAATTAGGTGACTGGAATGACTTAAGTTGCCTACCCTATAGGGTAGTAACCAGGCATTTTGTTCAGTGGGTGGATTTCTCACGCATTAAGTGTTGTTTAACGTGATTTATTTACTTTAAGGTATATTAAGGGTCACTTATCTGAAGGAGAGTTTAGTATTTTGGCTAGGGGCGTTCCGCTCTTGCCCGTTATCATATGAGAATGTTTACGTTACAATCAAATCAATAGTTTGAATCGCGGCATCCAGCGATCACTCTTTGACACAACTTTGTACAGGAAGTGACAAATTGCAGCTAGTTTGCTACTTAATAAGTCCTCCCGTACAAGGCGGCCAATCGTGCTGTCAAAGCATATTTAAAAAAAATTTAAAATTTGTTGTTGTTGATTGCAATGAATCCCTCGAGCATCCTCTGTACAGCTGTTTCGGCCCTTTGGGACCTTGTCAGCAGAAGCGTAGTTCCATATTTCCACTGCAAACCAAACCGACGTGTCCAAAGTTGTGTCAAAAAGTGATCGCTGGATGTCACGATTCAAACTATTGATTATTATTACATCGCATTGGCGAATAACCTTGGATAAATCGGTTTGGTTTGCAGTGGAAATCTCGAGCTACGCTTCTGCTGACGAGGCCCCAAATAGGGCCGAAACAGCTGTACAGAGGATGCTCGAGGGATTCACTGCAATCAAAACCGATTTGCAACAAAATTTGTTACAATCATAGTTTGAAATTCTTTTGTGGATTCGTCTAAGGAGATTTTTATTTGAATTAGTGCTTCAATTTTCGGCTGTTCATTAAAGCAACTGTCATGTTACAAATGTAAAAAAATGGTAACGAAAGAAGAGACTTACCAAGAACAAGGGAAAAAATTTAGCTTTCCAGAAATAATTAAATGGAAATGTGATCGTCCCGATAATTCCTTATTAGTACTTTTACCTACATCGAGTTTTAGTGCGCGTCTGCCTGAGCTTCTGAGGTTTTTAAACATCCCCAGCAATTTAGACACAATTTAATTATATCGTGTAAAAGAGAAATAACTTAGACTTTCGTTCCCAGCTGTTAAACAAGTAATGAAACGAAATTGAGATTGGTTGTAGTCAATAAAATAATAATCATAAATCTTTATACTTCAATCTACTGTAGCATTTATAAAATTTTTAATTAATTATCAATTATTCCGTAGATTTTTTAAACAGTTTTCTCGTAATCTGTAATGTTCATGCTCTTACGCGTATTTTTGTTTAGGCGGCACGATTGTCAGTAACCCTGTAGCTTCTTATTCAATTTATTCAATCATCTTGAACTAGTAAGCTAACAGCAGATTTTTCTTAATTGCAATTAGCAGTAAAATAATTAAACAAGGTACCTAATCGAAATTAACCGATGGTTTCAATTTTGAAGTAAACACAGAGACAGAAAAAAAATATATGTTGTTAAAGCTATTAATTTCCACCCATTTTTTGGATTATTGTAATCCGACGTTTCGACTGCTAACTGTTAACTACTATTCTCAGTAATATTTGGCAGGTTTTGCCAAAACATCATAGTTTTTCGAAATCATATGAGAATGTTTACGTTACAAAGTTTGAAATTCTTTTACTTACTACTTTTACGTCGTACTTTAATATAAATACAAAAATTAGTTTTAAAAATGAACTTCTTAATAGGGTAACCAGATTTTTCTACAGCCAATGCTGGACGTGTTTTATGTATGTAATCAAACATACGTCATGTCTTTACTTTTTAAATGTATTAGGGCACCAGTATTTTCGCAGTGACCCTTCAAACGAACTCACTAAATGAACGCAAACATTAGGGAACAATGTTTTCCAGCCCTTCTCTTTATATTTTCGCTTTTGTTTGCAAAGTTTAAAGCTAATTTGTTGCGTACGCTGGGACGAATTGAGTAAACACATTCGTCTCGTTCATAAACTAGCAAGATAAACCCCCGAGAACATGAAGCGTCAGCAATTAAAACGCATTGCATTCTTTAGGTAGTTGATGCCGTCGTGTTTACTTCCCATTTAAGCCTTTAAAGTCGCAGCAAACGTTGGTGGATGCTTCAAGATTCTTAACGAAGTCTCCACTTGCGAGAATATTTCATCATTAAAATAGGATCGCTCGTCTAAGGACGTTCGTTATGATAAAATTGTCCACTATTTTTTGTGAACCTTTGAGTTTGTATTTTTAAGTTGGTATAAATTGCATTTAATTAAGGTACCTTTAATGAAATATCTCAATTAAGGGCCAGTTTCACAATCGATTTTAAAGGAGACTTTAAATTAAATGTAAAAACAACTGTGAAAACACACATTTTAAAGTCGTCTTGAAATTCGATTGTGAAACTGGCCCTATGACACATTATTTTTTTATTAAACAAACTTTAAATACGCACTGAAAAAAAGAGACTATATTTGAATGTCCTGCAATACGCAGGACCTTGCTGCGGACGCTTCATAATACCGAAATAAACAGATTTATTTCAAACATAATCCTTGCCTCAATTAATTAAGCTTTAATCAATAAGGATTAAATTTTATACGTGGGATTTATTTGCGTTGAAAGGACCAAATCTAGTTTAAATGGATACTAGCAGAACATGGGGAAAATGATATGTATTTTAACCCTGCGGTGATGGCGCCCCGTACAGTTGCTGGACTGATGGCGCGGTGTCTGAGAGACTCCAAGCAAAAATCTTGATAATAAAAGAAGTATTTATAAAAGTAAAACTTTTTAAAATAGTTTTGAATCCCTGTTGACTACTTAACATTGACATAGTCCCAGGAAGATGAATTACTTTATTCCATGAGCGAATTCGGACATTTTGCCAGGGGATGTGCTTTTATACCACCTTTGCCCATAAAGCATGGAATTTTACTTTGCTTCGCCGCACAATGGGGCCAGAATAACGTTATCGTCTCAAAAATATCAAAAATGAAAATCTGCATTGCGATCTGCAATACTAATTTTCTAATACCCAATGAATTAAAGTTTTATAATACAGTTAGAAAAGTTATTAAAACGTTCACTTTAGTTGTAAGACTGAGAATTTCGGAGTTCGATGCGATTGAAAAAGCGGTTACTCTGAACCTCATTTTAAATAAACAATTACGTACTTATGACGCAATTAAAATATAAAGTGTTATATATCATTGGAAAGAGCATATCTCATAGTAATAAAGCAACTATACAGATATGTAAAGTTTTTATTGGTTTGTTAAATAAAAAAACATAAACAAAGGTATGTTTAATTTGTCATTTTGAGAGTTCGCTTAAAGATTCAACAGTTATAGGAATTTGCCGGCGTGAAGTTCTTGGGTGGAAATAATAGCGAAAATAGTCCTCTAAGTGAGGCAGGAAAAAACTTTTGCACATATTTGCACCTAACATCAAAAAACAGGTTGAAAGATGGTTACCTACGTTTCACTGTAGCTACTGGTTTGTTTTTAACCATAAAACTCGATAAAAGACACACAAAACCACTGAAAATTTGTATTTGTTTTTCCACCATATCACCAATCACGCGGTTACAGATCTGATATTAAGGAAAGATGATGTTTTTCAATGCTCAATTATATGAAATGTGTAAAATAAATTCCATGCAGTGAATCCAAGCAATAACGTAGATAGCCCAAATTTGAAAGCCTCTTCTCTTTCTATTCTCAGTTTGACACGTTCAAGATCATTTATTTCTTTGGATTTAGCCAGACAAACAATGCATGTAGAACTAGATGATGTATCTGTGTAACTTTTCCGTCAATCATCGTCAGAAAAAGTTCATGTATTACGGAGACTTCTTTTCCTCTTATCAGAATATATGTTGGTGCTAGAGAACGAATTTGGGACTCTACTTCATTCACACCTCTTCTCGTGTTCTCTGGCGTTTCTTTAGAAAATTCCATAAGAATGGGTCTACAAAATCGTACAGATGATGGGACTGTGTTTTGCTATATAATTTTTTTGGACACTTTGTTGATTAGTCGGAGTGGAACGCAAGAAGAAATGAACAAGTTTGCATCAGATATTAACGCCCTTTCACCAAAAGGTATTTGTTTGTACTCACTTTGACCTGAGGAACCATCACAACCCCACTTGCTATATAGAATAAATTGATTCGCTGACTCGTCCGACGATTCTATGTTTACTTATAACATGTAACATATAATGAAAAATGAATTAGAGTTGGCAATGCAACTAAACACGCATGTGTGCATTTAGTTCATCGAACGTTCGTTCAGTCACTTTGACGTTTCTACAAAGCAAGAAAATCGTTTTATTTTTAAAAAATTAAGGTAGATGCGTAAAATGACCACTACCTGCTGCATCAAGATACTTTTGAACTCTATGAATAACTGCGTGAGTAACATGAAACATTTCCGGCGTGTTATTTATAACACAATTGTATGACAATTAGTATTAATATGACGTTATCCAAGACATGCATTTAAATTTCAACGCCTACCCTAATTCATTTTCATATTGATCGCTTGTTATAATAAATAAGTAAACAAAAATTTTAAAAAATTATTTCACAGACATAAAGCCTATGGCTTTATTGATCAACACACCAAATTTCATTCATGAGATAGGGCCTGTTGAGGCAAAAGTTGTATATCATTCCTTATTTGAATCGCGACTGAAGTATGGTATATGTTATTGGGGCTTCTCTTCTAAAGAAAATTTAAATATATTATTTAAACTTCAAAAGAATGCAATCCGCACCTTCTCATTTTCAGAATACAGAGCTCACTGTAAACCTCTTTTTATACAAAAACAAATAAAGGGTTTTCCAATAGGGTCGGGTCGATGTTGACAGGCTGTGGCGACCATGTTGTTTTAGCGGAGTCTGTCTAATCTATTTATTATTCAGTCACTGATACCAAATCACCATGGCTAGTTAGTTACACGATTGAGCAGCACGTCCAAATGATAATTTTTTTTATCAAAATGAGTGTTCGTTTGCGTTGCGCCCGTTTTACACCAGACGCATTGGCCCTTCAAAGTCGACTCTCCAACGTTTGGTGGCCAAATTCGAGACGACCGCTTCGGTAAACGTCAAAGGAACGCCAGATCGGCCGAAAACATAGCCGCTGTCCGTGAAAGTGTGCAGGAGAACCCGAGGCAGTCAATTCCTCACCGTGCACAAGAATTCGGCCTTTCGCAGACTTCAACTTGGCGAATTTTGCGGCGGGACTTGGGCCTGCACCCATACCTAGATCCAAGTGACTCAGGAGCTCAAAAGAAATGACCATGGACAACGCCGTCTGTTCGCTGAATGGGCTTCGGAGCGTTTGAAAGAGGACCCCAATTTTGGCCAAAAAATCATCTTTAGCGACGAACCTCATTTTTGGATGAATGGCTATGTTAATAAGCAAAATTGCCGTATATGGGACGACACCAACCCACACGAGATTCACCAGGTGGCAATGCATCCACCTTTATCCACAAAAGGTTACCATTTGTTGCGGATTTTGGGCCGGCGGCGTCATTGGTCCGTACTTCTTTGAAGATGACATTGGTGAGGCCTTCATCGTCAACGGCGAGCGCTAACCAATATCTTTTGGCCCGAACTGAACGATATGGACGTGGACGACATGTGCGCTACGTGCCACACAGCGAACGCCATGATAGACATTCTGCATGAACGATTTGAGGGTATGGTTATCTCTCGCGGAGGTGACGTAAATTGGCCATCAAGATCGTGCGATTTGACCCCGCTAGACTTTTTCTTGTGAGGTTTTCGCAGATCTATGCCAATAGACCGCAATTGACCGATGACCTCAAAATCAACATAACCCAAGTCACGCTCAAATCCAGCCGGATCTATGCAGCAGAGCCATTGAAAATTGGACCTCTAGGATCCGTGCCACCATGCGAAGCCGCGGCGGGCATTTAAACGATGTCATATTCCATACATAATGGCGTACATGGGCCTTTCAAATAAAAGAAGAATTTCGTTAATATCTAACATACAGCTTGTTTTATACCATTTCAACATCAACCCGACCCTATTGGAAAACCCTTTATTAACCATTTTTTCTCTCTTCATACTGGAGGTCGTCTCGTTGATCCTCAAACACTCACGGCTCATTCCCAAGCATTGAACATATACATAAATATTACACTCGAACTGGCAATAAGTTGACACTGCCACTACCTCCTCCTCATTGTGCAATAACTCTCCTTATTGTCTTGGTAGAGTTTTTTGTTAATAGACTACCAGATCAAATTAAGAATTCGGCTAACTTTAAAAGAAAAGCAGTAAAACTTTTTCTCAGAGATCAAGCGTTCTACTCTACTAAGGAGTTTCTTACCTGTGATGTTGCTGATACTATTAGATTGCGGTCTGTGATGTAGATGTTAGATTTTAATTTGTTTGTTAATTTGTCCTTATGTTTTTTTCTTATTTTTTAATGATGCAATTTTTTTTCCTATACACTACCTTTGTAATTAGGCTTCTTTGTTGCTGTCGCAAGATGGGTTAATAAATTCTATTCTATTCTATTCATTAGCATTAGTCAGTAAATGAAAAAGTTACAGATTTTTGAGACCGTTTACCCCATAGTGCGCCGGTGGTATTTCTTCATCGGAACTATTGTCGCTTTCATCTTTTTCAATATTTGTATTTTCCAAACGTTGCTCTAGAACATCAATTTCATCTTCCGAACTATCAACCAAAGTAGCCTCAGTTTCCACTTCCTTCCAAAGACTAAAACTCAATGTTGTTCTAATTCGTTGCTCATGGTTATTGACAGCATCTATTTGTTTAGAAATGTACCTTAAAAAATAAAAAATAAGTACAAAATTTGGAGCATTAAACTGAAAGAAAATTTGTTGAACGATTTGCTACACTACAGATGGCGCGGAGTCCAATAGACTCTTTAGTTACTGCACTCACGAACCACAAATGAAACAACAAGGAAAAATGCACATCTTATATTAAACAATATTTAACGCAGCTACACGAAGACAAGGCATAATGCAAGAATTTTTTCGAATATAAAAGAAAAATCTCCGCGCCACCACCGCAGGGTTAAAATTATCCACAAAACGACGACATGTCCCTAGTTAAAAAAGAACAGCAGATGAACGAGATAAATACAGTCATAAAAGTGTTTTATAATTTTATGATTGTTCCGTCGCGGTGTCGGGCGTGAACTTGACCTTTAAACGAAATTGGCGTAAGTAGCTTGAGTACGAAATCCAAGATATTTACTTGAAGAATGCGTGCAAATCACAGGAAGTAAATTATTCCCTACAAATTTTATAACAACGGTCGCACTTTGAATACCTACTTTGACAGGTAAACAAATAAATCACTACAACACAAAAACTTCCGAGGAAGTTGATAAAAAATTTTAAAAATCATTCGGCAGTTTGTCGATCTATTCAAGAATCACCTGTATAAATAAAAATTAATAAATTCAATTTTGCTCAACTAATTGTGTTTGTTACACAGTTTGTAAATTACGAAAGATACTATTAACCACAGGCGACTCTGTCCGTATTCATAATGCTTCCTTGAGGTTTCCTTCAATGTGGAAACCCTTAGAATGGGATTGTATAAGGCAGTACCCATTCTAAGGGGTCCCTTATTGAAGGAAGCCTCAAGGAAGCATTATGAATACGGACATTATTATCTCTGATATTACAAAAGTATGTTTTCTTGTTGAAGGACTCGTAAAAGAACAAACAGTAAGCTAGTTTGGATATGTGATTGTTGCACCTAATGCTTCAACAAGTATGTTAAATTACTTTTATTACAATTTTCGTATTTTTCTCAGTATTACATTTAATCTTGTGCTATAAAAGAAAAGTGTATTATTTATTTTATTAACTGCAGCAGTTATTTGTTAAAACAAGTTTATTTAAGCAGCAGTCGGTTTGCCTTTCTTCATGGTTCTCTCACCCCAACATGTGGACAATAAGAACCAATTCCATTTTTACTTTAAATGAATATATTATAATTTCTGTTAATGACAGGAATGATTCAGTTTTGTCATTTTAAAGGTTTTTCCTTACACGAAGCAGTAGAAAATTGTTGAGAGCATACGCTTTATATTTTTCAAAATAACATCTGTGACATAAGTTTTGGGAAAAATATAGAACCAACCATTATTTTTCTTGCCAATAGGGCCCAAAAATTTTCAATTGGTCTTGCCTGAGGGACATTTGGAGGGTTATCATTTCTGGGGACATATGGCACATGGTGGGCTTCTAACCAGCTTTGGCATAATGCGATGTTGCAAGGTCAGGCCAAAACATGTAACCATCATTAGCATGATGCTGATTAATAAAAATAATCAATTTTGATAGGCAATTTCGGATCTACTTCTCTAACTTTTTGGAGAATTCTTTGCCGCAATTGTTGTTCATTTTGGGCTTCCCAACCATTATCATACACCTTCCTTGCCGATAGGGCCAAAAATTTTAAATTGGCCTTGCCTGAGGGACATTTGGAGAGTTACCATTTCTGGGGACATATAGCACAAGGTGGGCTTCTAACCAGTTTAGCGTATCTCGGGCATAATGCGATGTTGTAAGGTCAAGCCAAAACATGTAAACATCATTAGCATGATGCTGATTAATAAAAATAATCAATTTTGATAGGCAATTTCGGATGTATACTTCAGCATTCACTGCCTGGCCTCTTACATGGCCTACATAGGGCCTAGACATGCCCGTCTCAGAAATGGCGCACCACACCAAAATTTTGTCAGAAAATTTTGCTTTCTTTTTGTATCTTACGTTAATGGGAGTGTCTTCAATATTATCCGTAGAGAAGCCTGCATTTCCAGGAGGTTCTGCATGGTCAAAGGGAAAACATTTCTCATCGTCCATGATTATGATCCGGTTGTGAGCGAAATGACGACGTCTCACAACCCGGCAACAACCAGGGATTCTGGCCAATTGTGTGGGAGTATACTTGGGGCATTTCTTGCGTTTTCTGTATTTTAGGCCTGTTCTTGCAATGTAACGAGAAATTGTAGCATTTGAAACGCGGAAACGACGGGAAAGCTTGCGGGTAGACACTCCAATGGTGTTTCTGGAATGGTTGACTAGTCTGTTGATTTGAACTTCAGTTAACGCACGTGGACGGCCTGTTTTTGGTAGGTTTATACATGGAATTCCCTCTTCGCATTCCCGAATTGTCCGATATGTGGTACTTTTTGAAATATTTTGTACTCGAAACAAGTTTACTACGTCTCGTCTAGGTAGCTGTCCAACCAGGTTGCAGATGGACTTTCGCATACGCCATTTCGCAAACGACAAACGAAAATGTGAAATGTTAACAAATTGACATAATCTCTAGCAACATCTTTCTCCATAGTTGACTAGATGTTATTAGTTTTACTATATCATACACAGCATTTAAAATTTTTCCCAAAACTTATGTAACAGGTGTTATATTGATTTTTCCTTAAATGGCTCTCATTCCCCCCTCTCTCCTATAATTGTAAATCGCGTTCTAAGTATTCCGGGCAACTCAGGGAATGCTACAAACACAACTCAACAGAATGCAAAATAACTAACTACCATATCGTTTAACCTGAAACAGAACACCGCCGTACAAGTTTGCTCGTGCGGTTGAATAAATATGTAAAGGGAAGTTTAATTGCAATCCCGTTTATGTAACTGTTACTGCCTCTCTAATTCAGAAATCCAAGTGGGATTCAACTACCTCCTACATCCCGAGCTGTGCAGCTCAGCTCCCGATTAAATAGTTATTAGATTTCCTGCTGGCAAATAAATATCAGCGCCGCTGTTACGAAATGCTTCATAAAACATCAAAACGCGGAATCCAGTAAACGTCCGTTTTCCTAATTGCTCCATGTAACTCGTACTAACTAATAAATAAAACTCGAGCAAGAATCTAAATTAAAACGCAACGAAAATAACACAGAACGATGTGATACACTTTGAGCTTAAAATTATATATTTTTTTGTATGTATTCACATTTGAAATTACAATTTTTAAAAACGTAACGTTTTGTAGCAACAAATCTTATAATGGGCACTTCAAAAATCATTCAATCACTCAACGTTTCACTATCCGGTGATAGCTTCGTCAGGATTGAAAAACTTTAAACTTTAATGGTTCGCTTAATACAATTACAGAATATGTAGTAAATTTCTCATTTATATACTTTTTTCAGCTTGACCTACTTTACCCCATGCAACGAACCATATGTAATTTAATTTCAAATTGTTGTTCCATAAAAGGTCGTGTATATTATGCCTTTGGTAATTGTGTTTCGTTTTCGATATTTATATTTTAAACATAATTAACTAATTATAATAAATTCTATGTTGTCAGTGTTACCAAAACAGTTGTGTTATTTATTTAGAAGCGAATATCCATATAAGTTGGGAAGTAAGTTTGGAAAAAAATGAATAAAACTCACAGAAATATCTTTTTAAGATCGTATCATACGTCTACATTATCTATTCGTGACGATTTACGTTATCACCAATGTCTATTTCGAGTAAGGTTCATGCATAGCAGCTATTGGAAACAGATAAAGAGCTCGCTGCAAAGTAGCAGGACTTCCTGACGAGTTATGCGAGGCGAGATATCGCAGAAATAAGATCATATATTTTCCCCGTAGAGGTCCTATTTAACAAAAACTATTTCATTTTTATACTTTATTGCATCAGTTTTCATTTTTGAATAGTAAAGTATATACCGATTGTTCCACTCAAACTTAAAATAAAACGAAACTGTTCGCTTAATCAAATTAAATTTTCAATTTAAAATGAAACATACGGTATATTAAAGTAACATATTATTTCCACCGTTCCTGTTACTGTAGTAGTAGTAGTATTTGCTGCACGTTTTCGACACTATTGTGAACAAGAATCCTAAATTAGATCTTCCCCGGAAGAATACGAACGTAATGTGACTCGCGCGGCACGTCCTGGTTCATGGAGTATTAACCCGGAACCGATACCTTTTGTGCACACAAATCAATCAGCTAATTAAATAAGTTGGTACGAAACTGAGAGGGGGGGGGGGGTGGACTGTCGATGCCTCGTTAGAGCTTGAAACCAGCCGACTGAAAAGCGTGCCCGACATAAGATAAATCACACCGCAAACAAACTTCTTCTTTCCGAACTCGTGCGGCGAGCTCCTTCCGGATTCGCGCTAGCTCCGGGCCACTTACTTGATCAGAAAGGGTCCAGGGACGGATTATAAACTACGTGATGCGATTTGATAAATTCGACCGAATTGAATTTACGAATCGCTTTACAGGAACAACGTCCCTCGGCGTTGTCGAAAAGACAACAAAGGGAATATCATTATGTGACGTGGAAAACATGCTTCACTTTATCAAGTAAACATTCTTGAAAAGACCGACAAAAAAAATACTAACCAAAGTAAGGACAATAATCGAGTATATTAGTTGTTTCTACCCAAGTAACTAGAACTAAGTTCTTGGACTCAAAAGCTGTTGATAGTGAATTAAAAATGCAGAACTGCACCCAAAATAAAAAAGAAATAGCAAGGATAATAACCGAGTATGTTCATTAGTAAATTCCTTACATGGGACTCATGGGGGATGCAAATTATTCCTACCTTTAGGGAGGACGAAACGCCTAGGACCTCTTGGCTTTAATTGCTCCGGGTTTTTTTTTTTACTTTCTTTGAGGTTCTAGTTGAGCCTCCAGGGAGTTTATGGGGGCGTAGCCAGCATTTTTCAGCAAGATCCACCCCAGGGAAGAATGACATTAAAAAAAAAATAACTGTTCGCGGTGGGTATATCGGAACCAAGTAAAACACACCCGCTTTCAGAAAGGGTTTGGTGAAAATTAATTAATTTTGAATTTTCTCTTATCACCCAACCCCATTGTTTATATTTAAAATGTCCCCTTCTTAAACAATCCTTTCCGAGAGGTGCTGTCCTCTAGTTGGGTACCCTTTTGGTCTCGTTCAATTAGGTCATTGGAATGACTACCCTATAGGGTAGCAACCAGGCATTTTGTTCAGTGGGTGGATTTTTCACGCGTTAAGTATTCTTTAACGTGATTTATTTACTTTTAGGTATATTAAGGGTCACTTATCTGAAGGAGAGTTAGTATTTTGGCTAGGGGCGTTCCGCTCTTGCCCGTTATCATATGAGAATGTTTACGTTACAATCAAATCAATAGTTTGAATCGCGGCATCCAGCGATCACTCCTTGATACAACTTTGTACAGGAAGTGACAAATTGCAGCTAGTTTGCTACTTAATAAGTCCTCCCATACAAGGCGGCCAATCGTGCTGTCAAAGCATATTTAAAAAAAATTTTAAATTTGTTGTTGATTGCAATGAATCCCTCTGTACAGCTGTTTCGGCTCTTTGGGGCCTCGTCAGCAGAAGCGTAGTTCCATATTTCCACTGCAAACCAAACCGACGTGTCCAAAGTTGTGTCAAAAAGTGATCGCTGGATGTCACGATTCAAACTATTGATTATTATTACATCGCATTGGCGAATAACCTTGGATAAATCGGTTTGGTTTGCAGTGGAAATCTCGAGTTACGCTTCTGCTGACGAGGCCCCAAATAGGGCCGAAACAGCTGTACAGAGGATGCTCGAGGGATTCACTACAATCAAAACCGATTTGCAACAAAATTTGTTACAATCATAGTTTGAAATTCTTTTGTGGATTCGTCTAAGGAGATTTTTATTTGAATTTAATAATTTAGTGCTTCAATTTTCGGCTGTTCATTAAAGCAACTGTCATGTTATAAATGTAAGAAAATGGTAACGAAAGAAGAGACTTACCAAGAGCAAGGGAAAAATTTAGCTTTCCAGAAATAATTAAATGGAAATGTGATCGTCCCGATAATTCCTTATTAGTACTTTTACCTACATCGAGTTTTAGTGCGCGTCTGCCTGAGCTTCTGAGGTTTTTAAACATCCCCAGCAATTTAGACACAATTTAATTATATCGTGTAAAAGAAAAATAACTTAGACTTTCGTTCCCAGCTGTTAAACAAGTAATGAAACGAAATTGAGATTGGTTGTAGTCAATAAAATAATAATCATAAATCTTTATACTTCAATCTACTGTTGCATTTATAAAATTTTTAATTAATTATCAATTATTCCGTAGATTTTTTAAACAGTTTTTTCGTAATCTGTAATGTTCATGCTCTTACGCGTATTTTTGGCGCCATAATTGTCAGTAACCCTGTAGCTTCTTATTTAATTTATTCAATCATCTTTAACTAGTAAGCTAACAGCAGATTTTTCTTAATTGCAATTAGCAGTAAAATAATTAAACGCAGAGACAGAAAAAAAATATATGTTGTTAAAGCTATTAATTTCCACCCATTTTTTGGATTATTGTAATCCGGCGTTTCGATTGCTAACTGTTAACTACTATTCTCAGTAATATTTGGCAGGTTTTGCCAAAACATCATAGTTTTTCGGAATATTTGGTTTTATATGCGTGTCGTATTTCTCGATCTTTAAACCTCTTTGAACCAACAATCTTTGGATTGTCAGACTAGCCACTTTAACCACGAAGCTATCGAGGCGAAAATTTTATAGTTATTAACTTAATTTCTTACGGCGTAGGTGTGCGGGATGAAATTAACTGTTGCTACGTGGTTTTCTCCTAATAATAGAAATTAATTCCAGGTTTGATTGGCTAATGGAATTAATGACCGTTGCGATGAATGCTGCCTCTTCAGGTTTACCATGGAAGCTTCTGCCCTCCTTAGATATCACCATTTCATTTTAGGGTCGTCATTCCACTCATGTTCGGCAATTCTCGATTTTTTTTTTCACTTTTAAATGTTTTTTGACTCTCCGGTTTCTTTGTCTGTCCAAAGATATTCGCTTAGCGTCTTTTAATCACAATTCTTCGATTTCTGGTCTTCATTTTCGGGCTTCGTTCTTTGTCAAAGTTGACCTTAACGTGCCTAAGGTTGGTCTTACGTTTCTGCAACAAAGTTGTTCATTTCGGGATATGAAGGGCACGAAATTTTATATAGTAGTCATCATTTAGATTCAGATTTTACCTGAAAGGATGCGTTGAGGTATTCGACTACTGCATTGTGGACATGCATAACTCTCTCCTGTTGCCAGGAATCGAAATATTGCCATAAAGTGATGGGAGTACTTAAATGTGTATCCTGTCCGGAAATAAATGTTGATAAGTATTTCGAAACCCCAAAAAAGTGAAACAAAACGCGATCAATATTGACGAAAAATTAACAGAAAGAAATCGAACGAGATCAATCAAAACGTACAAAAGTGAAACAAAAGGCGATCAAAATCGACAAAAAAATTGGACAGAAAGAAATCGAGACAAACAAAAGCAAAACAAAATGCGATCAAAATTGACAAGAAAAGAACAGGAAGAAGTCGAACTATACAAGAGACAAGCAAAAGGCGAACAAAATGAACGAAAAATGGACATAAAGAGATCGAAACATTTCAAATTGATGAAAAATGAACAGAAAGAGATCGAGACAAACAAAAGCAAAACAAAATTGGCAGAAATGAACAGAAAGAAATCGAAACATGCAAGAAAAAAACAAAAGGCGATCAAAATCAACATAAATTAGCAGAAACAGATCGATACGTACTAAAGCGAAACAAAGGCGATCGAATTTGAGAAAAAGTGGAAGAAAAGAGATCGGCACGTACAAAAGCGGAACAAAAGGTGATAAAAATTGATGAAAAAATCAACAGAAAAAAGTCGAAATACACAAATGCGAAACAAAAGGCGATCAAAATAAGACAAAAAAAACGAACATACAGGAATCAAAACACACACAAAAGTGAAACAAAATACGATCAAAATCGATTAAAAAATGGAACAGAAAAAGCTCTAAACGTGCGAAGCATGATCAAAATTGACGAAAAATGAACAGAAAGAGATTGAAACAGATCAATCAAAACGTACGAAAGTGAAACAAAAGGCGATCAAAATCGACAAAAAAATTAACAGAAACAGATCGAGACAAACAAAACCAAAACAAAATACTATCAAATTGTCTAGAAATGAACAGAAAGAAGTTGAAATGTACAAGAGACAAACAAAGACGATCAAAATTAGCAAGAAATGAACAGAAACAAAAGCCTATTGATTAGAGAAAAAGTGAAAAAAAAAATCGACACGTACAAAAGCAGAACAAAAGACGATCAAAATTGACAGGAAAAGAACAGAAAGAAGTCGAAAAATAAACAAAGAGACAACCAAAAGGCGGATCAAGATCTACAAAAAAAATGGACATAAAGAGGTCGAAACGTATCAAAGCGAAATAAAAGGCGATCGAATTTGTGAAAAAGTGAAAGGAAAGAAAGAGATCGACACGTACAAAAGCAGAACAAAAGACGATCGAAATTGATAAAAAAATGAACAGAAAGAAGTCGAAATACACAAATGCGAAACAAAAGGCGATCACAGTAGACAAACAAAACGAACATACAGGAATCAAAACACATAAAAGTGAAATAAAACACGATCAAAATCCATAAAAAAATGAACAGAAAGGTGGAAACGTACGAAACACGATCAAAATTGACGAGAAATTAACAGAAAGAAATCGAAAGACATTTTATATCCTACAATCTTCAGGCCGTTCGATTTGAATAAATTGACTAAGTTTGGAATACGCGCACTAAACCGTACTGCAGTCCTTTTTAAATAAAAAATCATAAGTTAGGTCTGTAACTTTTAAATGAACCATCCTGTATGGTCCAAAGGCGTCATATTTTTTCTTCTTTCTTAGCAGAACTAATCAAGTTCTTTAAATGTATCTTAAGAAACATTGGCATTTAACGCATGCCATGGTATTACTGTTGTGCTTCAGTGGCGGCGATAAAGTTTTGGGGACCCCCGCTGGATTTACACAATCATATTACCAACTGAAATAATAATAAACCACAGTAGTGATGATGATGTCAAAATAGGCACGAAATTCGAATCCGAGTCATTCCCATTTTGGTGTGAAATAAATCGCACCTTAAAGCATAAGGCAATAAAGGTAGGTCACCTCAAATTAATCATTTTGAGGCGTTGCTTGTCTTAAATATTTCTAATGCTTACATACGAGCGGCTCAAAAAGTGATGCTTGTAAAGTGACCTTCGTTGCTATATACTTTAAGGTACAATTTATTTGATACTAAAATGGGAATGGCTCGGATTTAAATTTCGTGTCTCCTGTGACGTCACACTAGTGCAGCCCATTAGACAGCTGACGATCTATATTTTCCAAGGTTATTGGTGAGTGAAATGCTTGAAAATTACAATGTACGAGTCGGTCAGCGGCGTCAAAAATATTAGTCGTTAGCATGCAACTAAAAAGCAATTCTCCCACCGCGCAATTCAATGGGACTGTGCCCAATAACCTTGAAAGATTACTTCCGCACAGTAGTAATAATACTTTAATGGTTACACTACAAAAGGGCCTAAGCGCCATTCAGGAGTAACAAAAAACTGATTTCAATATCAAACTTATTTATTCTAATGCATTTTTTTTATCATTTTCACAATCCAGAATATTAATTCGAGCATTTTCTAACCATAAAACAAGCAATGATCCCCTAATTTAATTTTAATTTTATATTTTCGTCGCTTACGGTATTTTAAATTTCCAATTCCAGCGCGTAAGCTCCATTTGCGGCGCTTGAGCCTTTTCACTTTCATAAAGTGAGCGCTGAAGTGGCGCTTTGACCGGACATACGCCTTTCATTTTCATTTCCGATAACATAAATGTCTTAACCACGCACTGCAGCACTTCAGTGTCACTTCGTCACATTCCAACTGCCAAGTAACTTTAATCTCTGGTTAAAACGTTTATGTCACCGGGAATCAAACTTGAATTTTAACGTTTCCCGAATTTCTGGTAGTTATAACTGCAGTGGGAATGAAGTATGTAATCGTTATATTTTATTTCACTGAGAATTTCATTTTCGGATTTCTGGCGCTTAGGCCCTTTTGTCGTGCAACCTTTGTCCACCAATTGTTCCAAATTAAGTTTACAATTTCCCAAAGAAGAATATTATTTTTAAGATTACTGTTTTTACGTTGGATTGTAATGTTACTTTGCAAATCCCTTTTTTATTTCAGATTTTATTAGATAACTCGGGGGGGCCTTCGCGTATGGCGAGGTCTACGGGGGACTTATCGCCGCCAGTGTTGTGCTTCCGTATTGATTTGGTTGGAAGTTTTGTTGAAGAAGTTTCTTTTGGATTTCTATTCTTATCCCATGGCTTTCTTTTATATATTGTTGGGACAGCCACATGGCCAAATTAGGTTTGAAAAAGAGCAGAAGAAGTTTCGGCAAACAATTTTATTGATTTTGATGACTTACCCTCCCAATTCTGTAACTCATAACGGCATCATTAAATACCGATAATCGTTAAGTGATATATTTTGACCAATCAGTACATAGAAATGCGTTGTTACTAAGCTCTGATTGGTCTCACTTAACGATTATCGTCATTTAACCAGAATAGGAGGGTTAGAAGAGATCCAAGAAGAAACAGTCAGAGTTTCGGTTTCCTTATCCTTATTTGTTTGGTTTAAATAAATGACTTTTGCCCTATTGCAGAGGCATTTACTTTTACCTAAATCGACTTGATAGTTATGATTTGATAATCCAAAGGTCATTGGTTCAAGTCCCACATAACACAAAGGTCAAAAAAGAGAAGGAAAATCTCCCTGAAGATGATAGGAGACGTCCGATTGCAATAATCCAAAAAAAAGGTGGTGATAATCCAATAAACAAGTTTAACAACGAAAGCATTCTACCATTACCAAATTTCCGTCAACATTTAAGTCTGAAGCAGGTGTCACTTTTTAAAGTTTGCAACTTGCTTAACGATGTACAAATTTCATTGCATTTTTAAAGCAAAAAAAAGTTCGCATGTAGTCAACAAAGAGTATTGTCTGGCGCCTCCATTCATCGATCAAACAATGTTCACGGGAGTTCTCGCGAACGTGCCTTCAAATGAAGACTTAATACAAGTTTCCTGTCTCTCGCGACCTCTCCTGTCTACTCACACTCAAACCATTATTCATCATCAGGGAGTGAATACCCTATTTTATGCGTTGAGGGCACAATGCCTCATAATAAATGGACGTAAATTAATCAAATTGTATTTTATTGTTTCCGATTTGCATAGCCTTTCAAACTAGCTGGGCACCTGCATTAACTTGTTAGTGAGATTGAATTGGGAACGAAGAAAATTATAATGATCCAAGGAGGTCTTTTCATATGTAGTATTTTAAGTTGTAATCGAAATATTCGTTTCAACGAAATTTGAATAATGATGGGGGAGTTAGTGTGTCCGTGTGTCTTAGATCCTTCACCTGCAATACCTACTATTAATGTGGATTTGTCACGACATCAGAACGTTTGCGTTCTCCTAATTTAAAAGCTTCGTCTCGTGTCTATAATCTACCATCTTTAAGTGTTTCCCAAATAATTCGGGATTGATTGTTTCCAGACGCCGGTGATTTGGTAATTGTTGTTATAAGCCAACCTAATAAATACCATTTGGAACTGGGAGAGAAGTTGAGGAGCAATATCCGCGCGCAGGCGAAAACTTTAAATAAGGTAAGTTTTATTAGTTCATATATTATGAATGTGAATTATCTTCCGCTTAAGTTTGTGTGTTCGGTGCTGAAGTTCGAAGGTTGTGATATCGACGTCTTTGGAAAACTATAATTCTTCCTTTTGCTTCGCAAACTTCATCTAAATCCTGCTTCCTGGAAATTTATGTTGAAATTATTAATGCATTTATGATAGCATGTTTTTACTGGCCATATAGAATAAGTACAGTACATAGAAGTCGTTAAAAATGAATCAAATTGAGATTTAATCTCAACAGGAAATTGTGTGTCTCGTTTGATTTCAGTTAAATTAACTCGTTTATCACTGCCCAGAGAATTTACGACTTCTCCGGAATTATCTGATGTTAGAGTTTTCGGATTCCACGGGCCAATGTTATTAAAAATAAATGATTTTTGTTTTAAACAGGGTTTGCCCATAGTGCACTTGTCACACATCGACTTTCCCCACATCGGCGGTTGGACCATAATACCTTTAATTCCGTCATTGGCTGCCTTACACAGCAATAACAGTTCGTGGGTGGTCTTCGCAGAGGATCGCACTCGAGTGAAACTAAACAAATTGCTGGAAGCTCTAAATAAATACGACGCCAGCGAAGTAATGAAGCTTCTTAGTTGGGGGGTTCGTTTAACAGTTCGCTTAAAATTACCCCGTTTCAGGAAACATGGCTGGGATACGCCTTACACGATAACGAGCCGACTATAATTCACCACTTTGCCTTCTCTGATAACCCAAAGCGTTTCAGGTATCCTAACTTAGCGTCAGGATTTACTATTAGCAAGGCGTTATTAAAGACGTAAGTTTCTTATTATATAAACATACAGCATGTTTCTAAACCTACGTCTTTAATTGAAACCATAAGCATTCATATTCGTTTACGAGTACAATGAGACCTTGACCCAGTTCTTCTCCCCATAAATAAAAAAAATTATTGCGAAAACATAAACTGAGCAGAGATTTCAAAAAAAGTGACTCCGCCGGAGTCCGGTATCTTGAGGGTGGTCAGTTTTTCATTTTTTAATGAGAACGTTGAGATTTGGAAAATCAATTTCTAATATAATGAGGAATTTATACCTTTAATTAAAGACTAATGACTAGAAACACCCTGTATTACGAGGGTCACACCGAAAACTCTTCAAGAGTGACCTTTGTTATTAATTCAAATAGCATAGTTTCTTATATATTTTTTTTTAAATCAGGTTATCAATGCGGTTAAGAAAACCTGACGTACTAAGGTCGGATTTTAACATTGACAGTGCTTATGAGCTGGCATTGTTTATATGGGATAAAGGAGGCGGGAAAGCTCTAAATCATGAACCAGCTTTCTGCGTTTCGGAAGGAACGCACTGTGGAACATATCCAGAATACTTTCAGGCTTGCGTAAGTTTTCAATGATTAAATGAAATAAACTTACATACGCCTTCTTCCAGGAGGATCCTACTCCCAAGGAATCGATTTATTTCGCTGTCAAAACCTGTGAGATGTTTCATAAAGACAGGGTGCCGGTGGTGAAGAACACGTGGGGCCAGCACGCGCTCCACATTAATTTCTTTAGCGACGTTGATGGTGAGACAAATGAAATGATAAAAGTTTCTCGTACCGTCGTCCTTTTTCTTCAGATCCTTCCGTTCCCACTGTTTCGCTCGGAATTCCCAACACAGCGAACGGCCACTGTGGGAAAACTATGGCAATTATAAAACACGTAGCCAAAGAAATTGTTGAACTACCTGAAGTGAAGTGGGTGATAATTTCAGACGATGATACTATCTTAAGGTAATTCAATTTTAACTTTTTAATGAAATAAATTAAGAATTATAGCAAAATACAGAGTGATCCTTGAATAGACTGACAAAAAACACTGACGAGAAAAGAGACTTCTCATGGATGATACCTAATCTTTCACCATTTTTCCTTAGTTGGTCTATTCAAGAATCACCCTGTACAAACATAAAATAGCTTATTTTTTCCACGAAGCTAATTGACGTATGGGCAAAGTAATACTTATTTTATTTTATATACTTAAAGCTGTGAACTGTCAGTTTGTTATACAAATGTGTAGGTATAATATAAAGTTTTGAAACCTTGTTATGTTATGCGCAGTGTTTATCGACTTCAGCAACTTTTAAGTTGTTACGACCCTTCATCAGCAGTTGCGCTCGGCGAGCGATACGGGTACAATGTACACAACCCCGAGGGTTACAACTACATAACCGGGGGCGGTGGAATTGTCTTGAGCAGAATTTTACTGCTTCAACTTTCCGCACCAGGAATTTGCGATTGCCCTTCAGCTTCCAGCCCGGACGACATGTTCCTGGGCATCTGCGTGGCCCGCCTCGGAATTACCATCACGCATTCGCCTCTCTTCCATCAGGTCTTTGGAGACTTGTTTTAGGGGGGCTCAAACATTACTAATGCGTCTATTTTTCAGGCGAGACCCGTCGATTACGCGCCTGAATATTTAACGACGCAAAGTGCAGTTTCGTTTCACAAGCACTGGATGATAGATCCTTTGGCTGTCTATAAAAAGTGGTTTTTAGAATCTGACTTGAAGGACGCGCCAAGCGCTCGACGTATCGAACTGTGAAAATGCTTTCTCTTTGTATTTTTATATCGCTATTATAGAGTCGAGATGTCTACATTACGTATTTATATGAAGCCAGGTGGTTTTCAGATTTTTATGAAAATATTTTGTATTCGTTTTGAATAAAGAATATTTTATTAATTGCGTTTTTTTTTTCGTTCTTAAAGAGATAGGACCTCTTGAAATTGCTTTACAAAACTTCTTAAAATTGGAATATCTCAAATACTGACGAAACGCACTCAATTCTGACTGAAGTGCACCGCGATAACCGTGAAAACACCTGCATCCATTTTGGACCACGTGCGTGCTGAGTTACACCATGATTCATCTCGCAGATTTTAATCATAATTGTCTAAAAACTAAATAAAAGGAGCTATTGTCATCACACTGTCAGAAGGCGTATGACCGTAACAATAAAACGCAGCCCGTTGTACAAATTGTGCAACGCACAAGGGCGCTTGATAAGAAAAGCGCCAATTGTACTTAAATAGATGTAACTAAAAACCAATTGCTTTTGAGACAAAAAGATAGCAAAAGTAATTATTCAAGAGCACCTTCTTTTGAGACTTTAATCCAACAGAATCAGTTTTTATTAAAATAATCTAGATAAATAGATATACAGTACGCGTATGTCTGCTAAGGTCATACCTACGCTTCGTTTTGCAGTGTCTTATACGACGCGGTCATATTCACCGAACACCTCGTCGAATATCAGAGTTGTCGACTACAGTAAAATCGAAAGCTCCAGATTTAGTCTTAAAAAGCAGCAGAAAGCACAATGGTTGTTTCTGAAATTAACATTAAAATACAAATTGGAAAATTACTTCGTTGAAGAAACGCATTCATTTGTCTACATTTATTTTATGACGAATTCAGAAATTGTTTACAAATCACTTCTTTATTTTAGCGAATAACTAGTTGTTTGCTTCTCTAAAGGTGGGCGCGAAATGGAACAAACGATCTAAATGCTCCGCGGATGCTGTCAACTGTCAAACGAATGTACACTAGCAGACAATAAAATCCGGGCAAGTCTTTGACATATCGTGCACATTTCAACAAACTTGGTAAATCAAGCGTTCATTGAGGTTATGTTTCTGTCAAAACATAAAAAAAAATTCAAATGTCAAAGTTAATAAGTTGAAATCTCGCAGCAACTCTTCTTTCTGTCTATACTTCACCTGACAAAGCCAAATACTTTTACTTTTTGAGTGGAACTTAAATGAGACGTTTGTCAAAAATACAAAATAAACATTGACAGTAAAATTTCTATAACTTGAAGGCTTCCGCGGCCGTTGTCCATAATTGAAGTGGCTTCCGATTGGAACCGCGTCACGACTGCTTCTACTACCGACGTTTCGTTCTCCATTGCAGAAGAACTTCCACAGGGCTGCTGCTGCTGCTGCTGGTGAAATTGCTGCTACTTCTCGTTAATCGTTGAGAAGTAGCAGCAACACTTCTCGTTAATCGTTGAGAAGTAGCAGCAACACCACCAGCAGCAGCAGCAACATCACCAAAAGTAGCAGAAGCAGTTGGTGGTGTTGCTGCTACTTCTCGTTAGTCGTTGAGACAGTCTCAACGACTAACGGGAAGTAGCAGCTACACCACCAACAACAGCAGCAGCCCTGAGAAAGTTCTTCTGCAATGGAGAACGAAACGTCGGTGGTAGAACCAGTCGTGACGCGGTTCCAACCGGAAGCCAATTCAATTAAAATTTGTATTAAACGTCAGATTTACTAGTGACATTTTGCATTTGCATTAAACGTCAAAAATATTAAAGTAAGGTTTACAATGTAGAAATGACATGCCGCGGATTTTATTGTCTACTGCTGTACAAAACAGTAGCTGCAATTGTGCGCAATCTCTGTTACCGACTACGTTTTATACATTTGTTAACAGTGTTGCCAGACATGCGGGAAATTCCCGTTTTATAGGGAAATTTCAAGGTACATGGGAAATTATTTCTAAGAGTTGCGCAAAAATCGTGTCTAAGAGTCTTAGGTATTTAAACTATTAATGTCGGAAATTGAACATAGAAGTGGGAAATTTAAAGAATAGTGATGCGAAATTTTATATAATGCCTTCGCACCACTGATTGTAACTCGTTTGACAGTTGACAGATAAGGCGGAGTGTTTAGAGCGCGTCCGATTTAAAGATAATTTTAAAACATTTATATATTGTAATATTATTTATAAACGTAATAGTGTAATTACTAATTGTAAACAGTAACAGTGCTGGCAATATTGGTTACGGTCAGTTGTCTTTATGACTGTCATTTCAATAGCTGCTTTCCCTTTACGCACATGAGCTGCTCGAAACTGCTCCGAGCTGCCCATTTTTGTAATTGGTAAGCGCCTAAAAATGTTTACCTCTACTAACAGAGTTGACATTCTTGAAAAGCACCAAAGCGGAATTAAAGAAAAAGCATTAGAAAATGCACCAGACACTAAGAGCCAAAATTTTTATACTAACCAAGTGCAAAAGGCGCTAGATCTAGTGCCAAATACACTGTATTGGCAACTCTGTCGAGTATAAGCTAACTATGTCGGCATTTTCACAAATCGCCTACAACGCACCGCGGTAAGATTGTTTGTTGCGGTCAGGTAATCGCTTACTGACCTTAGGAAGCATCCGCGTGCTGTATACACTGTGTCAATTCGTTTTTCAACCAGGGCAATAACGTGTACAATTAAATATTTGTAAATATTGGCCTTCCTGTATATTTCTGAACGAAATGGTGACGGAATAATTTGTTTAGAATTTTAAAAGGGCGCCAAAATATGGTTTGCACAAGAGCGCTCGACACCCTAGCAGCGGGGCTAGCCATGGTTTTATGAGCAATAATTAATTTAATTGCCAATTTGTTATCAGTGACTAATAATTGATGTACAGAATGCCGTTTCCTTTCTTTATCAAACCATTTTGAATATTTTTTTATGTTGCTTTGTGTGATGTCGTTTTGGATCAGGCTTCGATTTGATTTAAATTTTACATTTGTTTACATTACATATCCAACCAGGGCCATGGATGTTTGTGCTGTCTAATGACTTAGACCCAGCTATAACATACAATGGAAATTGTCTGGAATGGTGATTGCCGTAAGACAAATGAAACAGTATCGCTGCGCAAAGCGAAAGAGAGAGAAGTTCACCAAACAAGACGCGTACATACTCCCAGTGACAATGACAACCTATTTATTTAAAAAAAAAAGACAAATGACATTCGAACAATGAAGAAAAGCAAAAGACAATTAACTCTCATAAAGAAAACAAAAGACAGTGAAGCAGTAACGCTTCGCAAAGCGAAAGAGAGAGAAGTTCACCAAGCAAGACGCATACTCCGAATGACAATGACAATCTATTTCTTAAAAAAAACAAATGACATCTACCAATGGAAAAAAGCAAAAGACAATTAACTCTCATAAAGAAAACAAAAGACAATGAAGCAGTACCGCTTCGCAAAGCGAAAGAGAGAGAAGATCACCAAGCAAGACGCATACACACTCCGAGTGACAATGACAATCTATTTATTAAAAGAAAAAACAAATGACATTCGACCAATGAAGAAAAGCAGAAGACAATTAACTCTCATAAAGAAAACAAAAGACAGTCGACTGATAGTGAAAAAGTTTCAATCGATAAGGATAGACCAATGAGAACATAAATAAGTAAATAAAGACGAACAATTAAGAAAAGTTAGTGACAATCAACTTAAAAAATCAAATGACATTCGACCAAGTAAGTAAAACAAATGACGACGCATATGCGGGTATAAAATTGAAAAAAGAAAATGTCAACTTGACGCTTCACCCGTATTTGTATATACAGTTCTTGTAAACATCCAGCCAACTTTCGTCATTCATATTTATGACGTAATGCTATAACAACGTTGCCAAGTATTGAAGTGTTTACATACGACCGGTGATTGACGGTGTATAGGTTATGTACGTGTTCTATGTTGTACGTACTTAATTTTCATATTTCTTTATAACATCCGACTTTTAATCAAACACTTATAATTTAAATTACAAAGAACATGTTACTTAAATGTTACGTAACTTTAAAAACAGAATGGTAAAAATTCGTAACTTACAATTAATATAACCATCTGACGTTAGTGATAATTGAAGCGGCAACATTGTCATTTTAAAAAACTTGTAGTAACAAAATGTTACTGAATTTCAACGAATACATCGTACGTAACATCTTGAGTTCAGTTGGTACTGATATAACGTCATTAATGACGAAAGTCGGTTGGTTGTTTACAAGAACTGTATGACATTGCCTAACGGTGTCAATCTGACGTTCCTTGATGTCTGTCATTTTGGCGTTTGTCAATTTGACATTTCCGACATCTGTCATTTTGACGTTTGCTGTCATTTGTCATCGTGACGTGCTTCGTTGGTTGCTAAGCAACGTGCGACTTCGCGCACCTGCAATAATCCTATCTCGGTTTGCGAGGTGTTCAAACATCCCCAATAAACAACATTTATCGTGCATCGTGCAAAAGGCACAAGTCAGAATTTCATTCTCAGCTGTTAAACATGTAATAAAACGAAATTGAGATGTGCGTCAAGGTCACACTAGCACTAGCGAAAGAGAGAGAAGTTCACCAAAGAAGACGCATACATACTCCGAGTGACAATGACAATCTATTTATTTAAAAAAAAAAGAAATGACATTCGACCAATGAAGAAAAGCAAAAGACAATTAACTCTCATAAAGAAAACAAAAGACGGTCGACTAATAAAGAAAAAGTTTCAATCGACAAGGATAGACTAATGAGAAGATAAATAAGTAAGTAAAGAACGAACAATTAAGAAAGCTAATGACAATCAACTTAAAAAATCAAATGACACTCGACCAAGTAAGAAAAACAAATGACGACGTATATACGGACGTAAAATTTTTAAAAAAATGCCTCAAGGCATATAACTCTATTATTTATAATCCGCTTTGAATAAGCGAAAAATCAAATAAAATAGGTCCAAAATTCTACAAATTCTTAAGAATTTCATTTTGTTTGTTTACAAAAAAAATACCATAATTATGGTAGACTTGGCAACAGTGGTTAGAGCTCTAGTTTTTGTAGGGTTTTTTCATAGCGACGGTGGAGTAACTCTGAGTCATTGGTCTAAATATGTAATCGAATCACAGATGACCACAGATATTTGCGGCGAGCGTCATCGTTGCTTTGTTAATATAAATGTCACCTTGACGCCTCACCCATATTTGTCTATTTGACATTGCCTCACGTTGTCAACCAACGTTTCTTGATGTCTGTCATTTTGACGTTTGCTGTCATCTGTCATCGTGACGTGCTTCGTTGGTCGCTAAGCAACATTCGAGTCCGCACACCTGCAATAATCCTATCTGTATTTGTGAGATTTTCAAATATCCCCAAATAATCACCATTTATCGTGCATCGTGCAAAAGGCACAAATCAGAATTTCATTCTCAGCTGTTAAACATTAATAAAACGAAACTGAGATGTGCGTCAAGGTCACATTGCATGTAATCAATAGAAAAAATTATTATAAAACTTTATACTCCAATTTACTGCTGCATTTTTAAAACGTGGCGTTGTATTCCATACCCAGTGCCACAACATGCTTTTATGGCAAATTTTTAATTAATTATAAACTGCCCTGTAGGATTTTTAAACAATTGTCAGTGACCCTGTATGAAAAGGAATTTTTGAAAACGTATCGATCTACAGCGAAACGTCGATTACAGAGCAATTTAAAAAAGAGAAATTGAAGGTAAAGCAACTTTAATTTTCGTTTTCCATGCACTTATGTAATTACTAGTACCTAAATTGTATTTTATTCGAGATTTTGCCTGTCATATGTAAAGGGTAGAGCTACTAATACAGGATACCTAATCCAATAGACAGGTCAATCTCTAAACATAGAAAAACAAATTCCACAGAACGTAGCATAAAAGAAAAAATAATTAATGAACGTAATTTAAGTCTAACGCCAATTTGTCTAGGTTCACGCTTGAAGTAAATGTAGCCTTTAATATTTATAGTTAATCTACATGCACGATGATTTTTAAGCTTAGCCTAGCTACCGCAGTTCATCTTTCTTAGCGAACGAACAAGATAATGAAGTGCGCTCTTCTGATCCTCCTTTTTTATTCCACGTCGCTCGTCATCTGCAATGAAAACGGGTAAGCAAGACAATGTAATTTAAAGAAAAATCAAAATTAAATTATTTAATTCCAGCACGAAACTTATTTTAAATGAAATGAAACCATCGGACTTGGATGACTTTCAAACCCTCATCGTGGAGATCTTGCTGAACACGCTTCGTCCTCACAAGTGCTTGGCTGTGATAATGGATAGTGTTTATTACAGCATATTTGGGCGCGTGTTTTTCCAACAATTTGACGTCCACATTTCTTATTTTACGGTAAAGTACTCGCGGAGGACAGGGTGGATTACAATAAACATGAAATTTCCAGATTTTAGTGGAAGATTCTGAGGATTTGCTTTCACCCTTTAGAAGAACAAAAAAGACACTGTTGGCAGCTAAAGGTCAAGATTGTCAATGCTACATAATTCTGATTGCTAATGGAATTCAAATTTCGAGGTTGCTTAGATTTGGAGATAGGTATATTTTTTGACCTAATCTTATTAGCTGATATATGTTTTTTTTCCTCATAGATATCGAGTTTTGGACACCAGATCGAACTTTATACTTCTGTATGATAATCGTCTGTTTCACAAGGATTTATATTACTTATGGAAACGGATTATAAACGTGATTTTTATCCGTGAATATGTAGGTGTGAAAAAATATGGTAATGAAATCAGAGCACTTCCTTGGTTCGAAATTTCGACCGTTCCCTTTCCGTCACCAATTCAAAATATTTTCATTCCCAAGAGGCTTGATATTTGGCGAAAATCTAAGTTTCGCACAGGTAAGTATTTAATGCACATCAATATACAGGATGTTGAAAGAATTTAGACAAATAAAAGCAAACCCACATACTAAAGAATTTTCTTTATTTTGCAGGTTCCGACTTGTTTAGAGACAAAACTTCAGACTTAAGAAATCAAACTCTCAGAGTCGTAACCTTCAGACATATTCCCGCAGTTACCAAAATTAATTTCCCCCAAGAAACAGGTATTCGCACTATTCTGGGCAATGGCACCAAAGGCTACACAGGATTAGAAATAGAAGTTAGTTTATTACGACGAAATTATTGCAATAAGCAAATAAATTTGTAGATTTTAGCCACAGTGGCTAAGGCAATGAATTTTAAATCTCTGGTCTACGAACCAGCCAACGCTGACCTTGAACTTTGGGGGCGAAAACAACCTGGTGGGCACTACTCTGGACTTTACGGGGAGATGGTTACCAGTAAGGCTGACATCGCTTTAGGTGACTTGTATTACACGTCATTCAATCTCGACTTGATGGATCTTACTGTACCATACAACACAGAGTGTTTGACGTTTTTGACGCCGGAGTCTTTGACCGATAACTCGTGGAAGACGCTCATCTTACCATTTAAGTAAACCAAAATTTCAAGTACTTCCCCCATAAGCTGTCTTTTGGTTTTCAGGCCAGTCATGTGGCTCTTAGTTATAATATGCCTAATCATAAGTGGCATAGTCTTCTATTACTTGGCGTTATTTCAGTATCGATTTAGTCGAACGAAAAACCGATACGAATACAATATGTTCCTCGTTAAGAAGAAGCGAGTTATAACTCTGCCCATGTCGATCAATTATTTAAACCCAGACTGCAAGTATGCCTTGTTGAAAGAACAGTTGGAACCTAGAAAGGCAGAAGGTGTGCCGGAGGGCTTGTATTTATTTGGAGATTTTTTCAACAGCATGTTGTACACGTATAGCATGCTATTGATGGTTTCTCTGCCTAAATTACCGACTGGTTGGTCTTTAAGGATGTTAACTGGCTGGTACTGGTTGTATTGCACGTTGGTCGTGGTTGCTTACAGGGCAAGTATGACGGCGATACTTGCAAACCCATCACTAAGGTGAGTAAGCAATTTTGATTTCTTAAAAGTGATTTATAAAACGAAATTCAAATGTGCGTCAAGGTTCTGTAGAATTTATTAAATAGTTTTCCCTTAATCTATAACATACTGTATTCTTTTGGCGGAACAATTGTCAGTCACCCTGTATAAAAACTGAATACAGGATAACTTAGTCTTCAAAGTTTGTTTCTTTCTGCCGAATCCTCTTTTAAAACTTATCGAGTTTTCTTTACATAATAAAAAGTATTGCCTTCCTACAGAACAACACAAAGTTAGAGAAGCGCTTACTTAGAAATCTATTCGTCTAGTATAGGTATTGAAAAATAGATCAATGCCCTGCATATCTACCGAAGCATTCTCTATTTATAGGGTCACGATAGACACACTTCAAGAACTCGTTGATAGTCAGCTACCGTGCGGAGGTTGGGGTGAAATAAGTCGTGAATTTTTTATCACCTCCTTAGACTCAACAAGTCAAATAATAGGATCAAAATTCGAGATGGTGAACGATTCTGATGAAGCAGTCGAACGGGTGTCGGAAGGATCGTTCGCGTTCTACGAGAACATCTACTTCCTGAAGGAATCGTCCGTGAAACGACAATTACGGCTTCAAATAAACGCTAGCCAAACACCAGCAGTGAATGAACAAAATGAAAGAAATCTGCATATAATGAGAGACTGTGTCATCAATATGCCGATATCGATCGGCTTGCAGAAGAATTCCCCCATCAAGCCAAGAGTGGATAAATTTATAAGGAAAGTTCTAGAAGCAGGGTTAATCAAAAAGTGGTTGGATGATGCGATGCAAACTACTCTAAATGCTGAAATACCAGCAAATTTGGAAAACACCAAGGCGTTAATGAACATGAAGAAATTCATTGGAGCATTCGTAGCACTATTTATAGGATATTTTATTAGTACCGTCGCACTTGTTGCAGAAATGTATTACTTCAATTTTGTCACCAAGAAGCATCCAAATTATAATAAATATTCAAAACGGATTCACTAATAAATCCAAAAGTAGGCGAGACTACGCTACGATTGGAGTGACTACTTAGAAAAGAAAACAATCACGAGGGGGCTGAAATAAATGTTTAATTGTTGAAAGAAAATTAAAAACGCACTTTTTAATAAAAAATATTTTTTCTGATTTAGCTACTATAACATCTTTTTTCAAACTTTTAACAATACCAATGTAATAGAAAAATAAAATTTATTTTTATTTATTATTTCTCATAAGTATCCTTAAGTCTCTTTTAGACAACTCCATTGAGAATACTCTTTTTGATAATAATAAATAACAATTTCATAATAAAATATTTATAATTACAACTTTATTAAAAATTATATTCTGCAAGCTATTTTAAATAAACCGCCAAAGTTATGTTGGTTACGAAGTTCAGTTACAAGGTTATATTGGCAACACTGATAAGTGAGCAAAGAGTTATGTAGTATAATGTGGAGAATAAATTAAATTTTACTAACTTAGAGATTTCATTTAGAATATCGTCATGTGAAAGTCTACTTGCAACACTGCAAATGAAAATGATAATCTCCGTTCACTTTTCTAATGAGTAACTAATTGTAACTTTTTTGTTCTTATGTTGCGATTGGTATTGCATTTGAAGTTTTATTAACATAAATATACAATATAACATACTGAATAATCAAAAAAATTCTATCTCATGGAAACAAAAATTCACTACCGATCAAAAATGTGAAATTTATTATTTGCTTTCATTTATTTGTTTTCGATACTTTGATTTTTGTCTCTTTCTCCCTAATTTTCCCCTTTTTTTAGCTTTCCTTTGAGCTTTCATTTGATTTCTGTTTCATTTTAATTTTCAATTGCTTTTCGTTTTCCTTTTCTGCTCACTATTTACCTTTCCACTTATCTTTGAGCTTTCATTTGATTTCTGTTTCATTTTCATCTGCTTTTCGTTTTCCTTTTCTACTCACTATTTACTTTCATTTTCCATTTATTTTATTTTTATTTCTTTGGAAAAAATGAAATTCCTAATGAAATAAATAAGAAAAACAAATGACAAATTAAAACCCAAAAAAATAATTGATAAACGTAACGGTAATTCATACTCGTAAAAAAAGAGAATAGAAAACAAAGCACAATCGCTAACCTTTACGAAAGAAGAAAAACGCAAAAAATTATTTAGTTATTATTTGACGATTGAGAAATATAGTGGAAGTGGAAAAAAATAAAAATTTCTGAAGAAAATAAGAAAAACAAATGACGATCCGACGATCGTAATATTCGCGAAAAAACGAGAAACGCAGAAAATTTCAGATAACATAGATTACAAGTAAGACAGAAAAAGATTGATTTTTTAGAAGAACATTATCGGCATGGAAAAGAAAAAAAGATCACTTCGAAAGAAGAACAAATGATCATCGTAAATTTTACGAAAAAAACAGACCTTCTTAGGGAATTTTTATGCCTTAAAACTGCAAACAGGGATTTTTTAAATTACTTAAATTAAAAACATTCATTAAAAGTAGCTTAACATTGCAAATTAAGAGAAAAACAAGCCTAAGAGAGATTTCTAGCTCCACTGTGAGGCAAAGACCACTGTCGATAGTTGGCAACCCTGAAATCTCGTAACAATCAGGTAGTAGGTGCCAACATTTGATAAATATTACTAAAGAAAGCGGACAATAGTACGAGTTTGTATATTAAACACTTATCAAAATGCCATTCACTACCTAAAACTAGCTCCACCTTCATCGTAACTCTGACATATTGAGGTTATGCTCATTGATTTCATACTAATATTGCAATGTTCCCAATTTAAAATTCTGGGTCACGTGGGGGACAACTGAAATTGCTGTATACCTACTCTCTACAGTAAACTAAACTAAGGTACATTCACTTTTGTAACGAATAACTAAAGTTACACGATTTGGTAACTTTACCGTTGAAACCTGACTTCTCTTAGTTCTCGCATCTTGTAAATCTGACTTCTATTCTTAGGTTATATTGGCTTCAATTTTATGCTGCTATTTGGGATCTTTGGCTAACTTATCCATACTTTTCCAGCATTTTATTGAATGTATTATAACTAAATTTGATTCTTTGTTTTTTCGTAATGGATTTCCGGGTCTTTTTTGAAAATTGCATTTTGCAGTTGACAACTAAATTGTGACAAACGATAATTTGATTACTAAAACTTCAAATACAATATCAATCGCAACATAAGAACAAAAATGTCACAATTAGTTACTCATTAGAAAAGTGAACGGAGATTATCATTTTATTTGCAGTGTTGCCAATAGAATTCCCCATGACGATATTCTAAATGAAGTTTCTAAGTTAGTGAAATTTAATTTATTTTCCGCAATATGCATAACATAAGCTATTATACCCTTTCTTTGGTTATCACTCAGTATTGCCGACATAACCTTGTAACTAGACTTCGTTACCAACATAACTTGGCGATTTATTTAAAATAGCTTAGAGAATATAATATTCAATATAACGTGCGTTCAGAAACTCCCGCGTTTGCAGTTGGTAAACGTATGTCGGTACTCTGAACATAACCATAACAATTTACTTTATTATTTATTTTTGTTCGTATGACACATGCAATTAATAAGTAATGACATACTTTGTTTGTTGCTATCTCAAGTCACGGCCAACTCCAAACGTAGATGTTTTTGAACACACTTTAGTTGTAGTTATATATATTTTATTATGAAATTGTTATTTATTATTATCAAAAAAGGATATTTTCAATGGCGTTGTCTAAAAGTGACTTAAGGATACTTATGAGAAATATTAAATAAAAATAAATTTTATTTTTCTATTATACGTATAACAACAAATTTCACTTTTCATTTGTTTAATTTCCTATTTTAAAGTTTGTTTGCCTTTTTTCATTTAATTTGTGGTTTTTGTTTTTTTTAATTTTCCTCTTACATTTGGCTTCGACCTTTTAATCTTTTCCTTCTACTTGTATATCTTTTCTTTTAATATTTGCTTTTTGTTTTTCATTTAATTTTTTGTTTTTGTTTTACTTTTAGTTGTTCATTTTCCTTTCATTTGTTTTTTTTTTTTATTTTAATATTTACCATGTATTATACTTAACTCGTTTCATTCTTTATGATTTGGTTTTTGATTTCTTTTCTTCAATTTTGTTTTTTCTTTCACTTTCCTTTCGTTTTTAGATACTTCATTTTTATCTTTTATTTGCTTTGTGCTTTTTATTCTTTAATTTCATTTTTATTTGTTTTTTTTGTGTCTGTCTTAAATGCATAGGAAATTTACTTTTTTTGGAAAAGAGAAAACTATAGATTTCGCATTTATCGTTAGAAAATTGGCACTTTTTGACGTCACTTTGTGAACAAGTTGGCGACATTGTCTATATAACCCTGATTATGACGCTATTTTGCTCCAAGCCAAGCAGTTGGCACCACTGCTTAACCTCGATAAATTTTTTCTGTTGAGTGTGTATACATCCTATGAATATTATTTTTATTTTCATTAGTTAATAGAATTGAAATAAATAAAATGAACGCGCTCTAGAATTATAATTTCACGAAGTTACTGATACATTCAAACCCATTAAAAAAAAATGTTTAATTATTTGAGGTTATATTTCCAATAACAAATAAACCCAGTGAATATAGATTCAAATGGATCCAGACGAAGCAGAATTCTTAGGTGAAAGGCAATTAATTAGTATAATTCCGTCTTTTAACAGCAACATAATACATTTGATATCGGGAGATGTTGGACCTTTCCGAGCCAGTTTGCCTGTTAGAGTGCCTCTATGGATGGCCATTCACTTAAAGCAACAACGAAGATGCAAAATTCAACCACCCGATTGGATGGATGTTGAGACATTAGAAGCATTAAAAGAAGAAGAAAAATCATCCAGGTAACATTACTATTTTCTTTTCTGAAAAGTCTACATACTTCAATTTTTGTGTTCTTAGAACATTCATTAAATTACCCAGTGAACACTACATGGTTGAAGCTAAATTATTGTTAGGACATGCCTCAGATGATATACCCAGAGCTGATGAAATTCGAACGATTATAAAAGACCTATGGGACATTCGGTTATCAAAGATACGTTCATCTGTGGATACCTTGGTTAAAGGAGCTGGAATGTACGCTGCAGTTGATCATCTCACATTAATGGAAATCAATTCAATCCGACCTTTACTACCACACGCTTTAAATCAATTATATCAAATGAAAAAGGTGGAGTATGCGACATTACATATTCATAACTGGTTTATTCCTATTTGTTTTTCAGGCTGTGAGAGTCGATGGATCTCAAATTAATAGTACCTCTACTTTTATCTCTATGAATACGAATTCTCATACAAGTACTTCATTTCAAAGTTAAAATTTGTAATTATTTTAATATTTACATGATAAAATAAAACATCAATTTTTCTCTGCCTTTCATTAAAAATTAAAATCAGTGTTGCCAACACGCGCAGAACTCAGAAAGAAATCCCTTAATCCTTAATGGTTTGTAAAGTCCCTTAAAAAGGGATCTATCCCTGAAGTTGGCAGCGCTGAGCGTAACCAACGTAAAAAGCAGAAATCTCTCAAGCTAGCTAAAAAGAAATCCCTAAAATTAATTGCTTATATTTAGGTTTTGGAATAAATTTTAAGAAAATCATGAAAATTACATTAAGAAAATCATGAAAATTACATAAAGAAAACGGTAACAAAAGGCGATTGATTTTACAGCACAATTCAGTAAATTAATAATAAGTTTTAAAACAAAATAATTTGAAAAGAATGGTGACAAAGCAGAAAACACTATAAAATTAATTAAAAGATAGTAATTAAAACAAAAGACAGCCGATTTTACAGCACAATTCAGTAGATTAATAAATTGGAAAAAAGAGTGAAAAGGGAACGAAAACAAACGAAGAAAATTTTAAAAATATTAAAAAAAATAATAAAAACAAAACTAAATCATTTGTATGAATTAAATGCAATAAAATTCAAACACAACAGCGCGAGTCCCACCCGGCATTCGCCTCATGCTGGCATTTATGGCTCCTCCACCTTCTGTTTTGTTTTTCCTGTGAATCACAGACGACCTCCTCCACATAACTTTAGGTATTCCCCAAATTTGAGATATTCCCCATACTATAGAAATAGTTCTTCTCCTTATGATGGTGATTATGGTTCTTAATCTCTACCATCACCTTTACCTTTACATAGAGGTTCGTATAATAATAGGGATGATAAAAAGGATTATAAAAGACCACCACCTGTTAAAAATAGTGGTGGAATTAAAGATAAGATTTTTACAAACAGTAATATCTATATATTAAAAAAATTATAATATTAAAATTATTACAGTTTTCTTTAATTTAAAATATCTTTATCCTAAAACTCAAAAAGATTATAAATGCCTCAAAAGTCAAGTTTGGCAGTTCTTACTTGACTAATTAAAAAATGGTTGTGATTATTCTGTATCAGTTGTTGTAAAAAGTTAATTATTTCATTTTTTATTTTATTTTAACGTGTGGTTGAGTAACAACAAGTTCTCATTTTCTGGGATAATAATTATGTTCTCATAAATGATTCAAATTCGGTAATATCCTGTATACATTTATTTCTGAACCGACTCGAGATAACTAGGGCAGGTCGATGAGACTGCCGTGGAGTTCCTGAAATTCTCTTCTGCTGACGAGACCTCAAATAAGGCCGAAACAGGTCCTGAGGATGCTTAAGTAATCAAAACCGAATTGCAACAAATTTCCATCCATTTGTGGTGATAAAACAATTATTCTAATTTTGCTTTTCATATTGTAGGTGCCAAAATGCCAGTTTATGGCAAACAACTAGCCGTTTAATTCTTATTTAAAACTTTATTCTGTGAAACTTATAACAACGGCTCTAATACCTTTGATGTTCCTTACTTTTTATTCATGCTGTATATAATGTATTATTTAAAACTATGATTAAAGCGACTTTAATTTAAAATACGTTAACTTTCAAATTACGTACATTAGTTAGTTAAGTTCATTTGTGCGTTAAGTTCTATGCTAGAAGCAACCAGTGTTGCCAACCTTTAAATTTAGAGGATTTTAAGTGTCAAAGGGGATTTGTCGGTGTTTTTTAACACTAAAGAAAAAACTAATAGCACACTAATGTGCACTCAAAGTTTCTTCATCTCGGATTACTACAATAAGATGAAAATACTTTGAGTACAACCGGTGCAGATGAAACGAAAACGCCATAATACTTAGAACTGATGTTTTAGTTACACATTAAAGTAAATGAATTTTATAATTTGAATCTGTGTTGCAATAAAGCTGATGAAAACAATGAAAACCAGATTTTACTTTTTTCTTTACTCTAGTACTTTATGTTACAGTAAACATTTAATTGTTGCAATTTGGGGGTGGAAGGGATCATCATCTCGTGAGAGATAAAATCAAACGAATAATATATTTTGTAAAAGTTTCCAACCAACCAAAGTTGATATGCCCACTAAATTTAATGTTCTGATGTACGAAATCAAAAATAATTTAAAAAAGAAATAGTAAATATAATAGGTACACCTTCAGATTTGTAATTAAAAATAAATTTTAGAGGAATATGTCTTTCATTTGGGGGATTTTTGAACCTCAGATGGGAGAAGTCGTTGTCAATGGGTTGGTAACACTGAGCGTCAGCATCATCTGATTCTGTCCTCATTTCGGTTCTTGACATTTAAGGTAAAGTGAGGTTAGCTAATTCAAAATTATACAAGTAACACTATAATATGTTAAAAATATTTATAACAAATAATCATGACACATAGTGGCCTATAAAATCATTAAGAAAAAATGTGTGAGCAAGCACAGGAAGAAGAAAGAGAGGTTTTATCCTCCATATACGACGGTGACCCACTATTTAAACAAGTTACCCCAACAGTCTTCCAATATAAGGTAACGCTAATTAACTTAAAGCGTAATTAACTTATTGTTAATTCCGCCTGTAGTATGGGAACAATGATGATCCCAAATCGTTTCTGCTAGAAATCAGGTGGCAGGAGAAATATCCTGAAATCAAGCCAGAAATTAACATGGACACATTTTACAATAAACATGTGTAAGTCATCCTCGGTACATCTTGTCGTGTAACAAACGTTTGTCTTTACAGCATCAAAGCATTAAAAGACAAAATCATAAATCTGGTTTCACAAGAAGCCGAGCAATATATAGGCATGTCAATGACTTATTCCTTATTCGAATTTGTAAAAGAAAAATTTGATGAATTAATTCAGGAACAACCAGAAAATCCAACTGAGTATAACAGTGAAGACGAAAAAATTAATATAAATGAGAATCAGGTACATAAGTTATCTATTTATTTATAAATTTGTTGTTGCACTTGTGTTCAAATTTAATTTAATAGATCTCTGTGGCCTGTCATAATATGTAATATTTTAGGAAGATATTCCTAAGAAAGTAATAAAGAAAGAACAATTAACCAAAGCACAAAAACGGAGGCAGTGGGATAGAGTTGACGCCAAAGGTGAAAAACCGAGAGGCTGGAATTGGGTCGACATCGTAAAACATTTATCTCAAACAGGGTTTAAAGATGATTCTAACCCGACAACGTAATTAATTTGCAAGCTGTACATATGGGAATTTTTATATTTGTTGATATAATGCCACCTATTTTATTAAAAATATGTATTTTACATGAATAAAATATAAAAAGAAATATTTCCAACACTTATTCTTCTTATAACAATCCCTGTACCATACTTGCAAACACGTTTAAATCAATCATTCTTTTTATCAAATTCTTCGTCTGTGCTCCTTGTAACTTCATACTCGTACCTCCACAAACCTAACTCCATTGAATGGGAATCAATAGTCCATCCTATTAATTACATCATGAAACATTAAAAGAACAAAATATATTTTGTGCTTACCATTAATCTCTAACGCCGTAAAAAAGTTATTTACTTCAAGGTTTATGTACTCATTAAATGTCTGCAGGCTTGACATGGGAATGTTTTTAATTTCGATTGTAGTTGCTCTTGGAATATTATTTATTACAGCATCTAAACAATCCACGTTGCTTGTGGGAATATACTTTATTTACAATACAATTTAAATTAAAATTAAAGAAAAATATTAGGAATTCCCAACACGGAGATTTGAATTATCTTCGTGTTGTAGTAACTTATTTGTTTACCTGCTAAAGCAGGTGTTTAAAGTGAGGCCGTTTTTATTTTTATTTAATACAATTTGTACTTCAGGTGATTTGATTTGCATGCGCTTGTCAAGTAAATATTTTGGAGTTCATATTTCAGTTGATCACCTCAATTCCGTTTAAAGGACAAGTGCACGCCCGACGTCGCGTTGTAACAATTATAAAACTATAAAACGCTTTTATGATTGTATTTCGTTCGTGTTGTGTTTCGTTCATCTGCTGCTCTTTGTTGACCAGGGGCGCTCATCGTTTTGGGGATAATGTTTCATTAATTATTTCTGAAAAACTAAAATACAGAAAATTTTTCGCATGTTCTATGATGTCTTTCAACATTTCAACACTTTGTCGGTCTGTTCAAGAATCACCACGTGTATTAGATACAGGTTAAATGTGATATTTATGATAGAAAAACTTAATAAAAGTGCTTTTATTTATTGCTAAGTTTATTATAATAACACGTACCAGAATTAAAATTATGTTATTAAAGGAATGGTAAATTTAACATCAATGTACATAATTCTTTTTATATTTTTCACATTTATAAAATTAAATGTATTAATCTTTAGAAAGGGTTTCGTTTCTTAACCTTATATACTACACTTCCAAACCATTTGACTTCACATATTATACTTTTCCCCAAGAGACCTATAAATTGAACCATATAATCACCTTCAAGTACATTTGGTGGTAAAGATTCGTCAGGCACATTAAAATTGTGTAACGCGTACTGTCCCTGAAATATAGGAAAGACAACATACTTATTGTTTAGAACAGAATAGACCATGTTATATATCATGTGTACAAAAAGTTTTCCCATCTAGCGTATTGCTCTCATTTTCTCGCATGTTCACTTTGTTCCTTACTTGACCCGTATCCTAAACAGACAAGTAAACAAACATAACTTAAAAAAATTGTTTTATTGATTTGATTTTACAATGCTTTTCACATTGGAAGAAAAATCTTTTATGGTTGAATCCTACTTTCGAAACGCCCAAAAAATCAATGGCGAATGGACCATTCTATTCCTGATTATATTGCAGAAATTCAGAAAAAAAATTCCAGAAACTGTATTTCTATATCACAAATTTGTTAATCAACTTTAGTACTCTATAGGACTATTCAGAGAAACTGGCAGTGTGGCTAGAAAACAGGCCTAAAGTAAGAACTGATGAGGTAGTAGAAAATGTGAAACAAATGCTCCTCGCACTTCCATCCGTCACCTGTCACAACAAGTTGATCTTTCTGTCGAAACCTGCAGAACTATTCTAAGACAGAACGTGCAAATGTTCCCTTATCGTTTGACTGCTTTTTCCTTGAATTGCTTCCAGTAGATTTTGAACCAAGGCAAAGATACTGTCATTGGTTTTTAAACAATATTGACAATGACGATTTGTTGGACAAAACTTTCTTTTCCGATGAGGTCTGGTTCCATTTAACAGGATACATTCATGCCCAAAATATGAGGATCTGGAGTACAGAAAACTCTCATATTTTCATTGAAGCCCCACTCCATCCACAAAAATTGGAATGCTGCAACGGCTGCTGGAGACTTTAAATTTCCTTCAAGATAATTAACAGAAATATGACAAACATGTGCCCTCCTTGGATTTCTTTGTTTGGCCCTACTTGAAAAATTCCGTCTTTAAAACGCCCGTAAATGATTTACAGGAACTTATTCAAAGAATCATTGAAAAGTGTCATGAAATAAGCAATTCTTCCCACATTTTGCAAAATGTTATTAATGGATTTAACTTGAAGGCTTCCGCGGCCGTCGTCCATTGTTGAATTCTTGGCTTCCGGTTGGAACCGCGTGTCTCGGATTTCTTTACTGCCGACGTTTCGTTCTTCGTTGCAGAAGAACTTCCTCAGGGCTGCTGCTGTTGGTCTTGTTGCTGGTTCGCGTTAGTCGTTGAGTCTCAACGACTAACCGGAAGCCAAGAAGTTATTAATGGATGTTGCATAAGAGTTAGAAAATGCCTCGAACAAGACGGATGCCATTTTCAACATTTGTTGTGAATTCACGTTCAACGTTATTTTCAATGTTTTATTTTTTTTTGTTTCAAATACGTAATAAATTGCAATTATTGGTTATGATTTTCTCTTGACGTTATATCAAGGTTAAATGTCAATTTGGCATTTGCTAATCAAGTAAGAAACGTACACGAACATGCGAAAAAGTGAGAGTAACACAGTGGATGGGAAAACTTTTTGTACACATGTTACTTACAGGGTTAACCGGACATGTAATATTCTTCATTATCTCTTTTACACCAAATATATTCTTCTCTACTGCCTCGCAGAATTTAAAGTCAAACTGTATCGGTGAGCTTTTGTATTCCCTGCTTACGAAATAAAAAGTATGTACTCGTACCTGTTGAAATTTGTACTTCTTACTAAATTTTAGATTTGAAGTATTATTTCCTGGATTTTATTTACCTTAAATTGATCGCCATATAATTTAACTTTCAATAAAACTTCGGTATCGTATGCCCTGTATGTTCTGTTTCGTTTCACATTTTTGAGGGTTGCTTCTCCGAAAGTGTTATTTACGTATCCTAATTCGACATGATGATGGATCACGTTATATTGATGCTGTTTGAACTGAAATATAACTTTCTTAATCGTTTTGTTCCAACAAAACAGTGTGTTGTGTTAGTAAAAATTTCAAAACATTGCAAATTTTCTTTTGGAGGCCTTTTTTGCTCGCAAACTCTGTACGATTTTCGGTTTTCTGCGAATAACCCGGTAACCAGCAATGATAAAAATTAAAATTATATGACAAAAGATTTGTCTTTCAATGTTCTATAACATATGTAATAATTGCCATCCCTTATAGTTTGAAAATCAAAACTTACCCCCTACCACCCCAATCTGTTTGTGCTGTACTTGATGACTTCGTACAGCCAATTGTGAAGACCAACCTAACATTTTTGTCCTGTACAGAACAATAATTAATAGTCGTGATTTACTGAATACAATCCATACAATTTAAGTGAGACGAATGAAGCTTGTAGTCTGAACTTTTATGGACGTCATATTATATCACATGAGTTTTGTTTCTTTCTGTCTGTTTGAAACGAATAAAAATACTGTTTTTCGCATTTCATGTAGTAATACACATATCATTTTAATATCCTCAAAATCGTACAGTAATGGGTTACTTTATAACATAGCAACCATTACAGCATAACAACGTATTAACTAGATACTATTATTTTTTATTTTCGATATTCAAACAAGTTTAGTAAAACTTCACTTTTCTAAACTTGTTCTGTAATATACTATTTCTTTACGAATACATAAACAAAAAAAGATCACTCATAATTTAATTAAGATAATCTATTAGTTTTAAGTATGAAATTAAAATTCTTACCATTTGGCCCCTATAGATGCACAAAACAAGCATATTAAGTAGAAAATAAATCTTCATATCGTTGGCTACAATCGCCACTGCTTTCGGGAAGGATCTAACCGAAAAGCTTCATACATATATTACGCATCAATTAAATATGTAGGTTATGTGTAGGTACCTACATACAACACATATGCGGAAATAGTGAATTTTGCATTTAGAGAATGCAACATTAATGAACAATAATTATTTCGCATAATTATTTCCTGTTTTAGGATAAAAATCTCTTACTTACAGAACTACATCATAACGTATTTTAATTATTAACAAATTTTAAATATGATTATGTTTACTATAGTTCTTAAATATGATTCCAGAGTTATAAGTAATTAACCTGTACCTGAATGTTTATGCAACATCAACTCTAATCTGAAATTTATTTGATCGCATGTTTGTTGAACACTTTACTATACATATAGTTAAAGATCTGCATTAAAGTCTCTACGGAAAATACAAATGAAACGCGTACATCTAAAAAATTTACTAAAATCAGCTTTTGTGATATACGAAATAAGGTTTATTGTGATCCCTACAATAATAACTTCAGAAAAAATTGAAAAGAAAATTACAGTACTTTGTAAGCATTTCAAAAACTGTAAATCGTAAATGATTTTTCAAAGCGAATTTTTGTTAAGCACGAGAATACGCAACTTTGCCCTAATTTAATCGACTTCGCATCTCTTACCGTTTTCGAAATCCCAATGGTGAACATCAATTTTGTAACAGCCTGTATAAATAGTTATACGTTTTTAAAATTTTTATTATTGCTCTTAATTGTCGTTACTTTGTTTTTGTTAATTTTAGTAACATTTTTTATTATAATCAGCAGCAAGTTCAAAAAAAAAACGTTGATGAATAGAAATAAAGCAAAACAAACTATAAAACTAATATATTGTTATTAAAAAGGAATATTTCCGCTGCACTTTTTTGTATGTTTAAAAATAAAAGAAAAACTGCATATATGATGATTGTTGCGGTTTGTAATGCTACCATTACTAACCAGCGGTATTACAAAGAACGAACATGACCCATCAAAATGTGTTATGTATTTTGACGATTGTTTTATCCGGAGTTTTAATGATTGCGGTGTTATATCAAAAATGTCTGTAATTTCATTTCTGACATTGATTTAATTAAAGGAGAATCGATATATATTAAATGATCAGTTCGCCCAAGTTGTATACGTAAATCAAAGTTGGATAAACAGTTTCGTAATTAAAAATGTGAAACCTAACAGAACTTCTAGGGCATTTGATATGTTTCTCCACTTGAATCGATCCATAACTGGTGATAAACTTAAGGCAAGTGATGTGCTGTATTTTATCAGAACGTACCTATACCGGTTGTTTCATTAAAACTTGGAAAACACTATCTCCTTCGCTAGACACAAAGTTCATATAAAAATCAAAGGATTTAAGAGCGCGTTCTCAACTTAAAATGAAACATTTGGTACAAAAAGTTCGGTGTTAAATAGAAATACCTTTTCAAAGTAACGTAACGCCCCCTTTTTTAACGTTTTAGGTTCGCATTCAAGCATATTGGTTTTTAAGTAACGAATATAAAAGATCACCGATTCTATTTGATATGAAAGTATGTCCTATATTGGAGAAACGAACTTATGACACTCAAACGTTTTTTGAAATGGGTAATTTTACTATCTGTCCATTAAGACCGGTAAGTCGGAAGAGAATTAAAAATCACCATGTATATTTATTCATATACATATTTAAAAACGATCAATGGCTCTGTGCAATCGAAACGTCCTTTACTTACAGTATACGTTTCGGGACTTTAAATAATTTACTAATTCATTTTCAGGGTTTGTATTTCGTTAAGCATTTTGTAGTACATGGAGGACATTTTTCTCCAAATATGCCAAAAGGCGATTATATGGTTGAAGCAAAATTGATTTTGCCGAATACAATTTTATTTTCAGTAAAGTGGTATGGAACAGTCGTAACAATCGAAAATCTTAGAACTGAAAAACCATAAACTTTATTCACAAATTGTGACAGTTATTTTTATTATAATAATAAAGCAATTTTACTTAATAAATATGCAAGATCATTTCTCAAATGGTTAGGCAAAACCTTCATGCCTAATATAAGATGATCAGATTTTAGTTTAAGTTCAAAGAAAAATTTATTTTGAAAGCAAAAAAACAACATTTTAACATGAATATCTGTAAACATAAGAAGAAAATAATAAGAGCAAGATTAAAAATGTAAACAAAATTATATTTCCGGATTATACAGTGTGTTCAGAAATTTTTGAGAGTGTTTAATTTTAGCGGGCTGTCGTATTCCAATTTTTACCTTAAAATGTTGGAGTTCCTGCTGAGTACGATGCATATTACGCACGTGTAAAAAGATTGCGCATGAGCCGCGCAGCAGCGAGAGCAAGTAATTCCACAAGTGCTTTACAGCTTGTATTTTGTGCGACCACATTCTAGTTCAAAATAACCAGCATTTTTTTTTCAAACCAAATTAATTCACAATGTCGTTTTTTCTTTCCCAAGTTTATAAGTTTTTCTTAAGACAAGTTGACACTAATAACCAGACAACTTCGGACATTTTGGAGCATAATCATGCTAATGCTCCGAAATATCCGAAGTCTGCTAAGAGCGTTTTAGTTTCAGAGTATTTGCATCTTATTTTATCCTTATCTAATAATACGAGATGAATGCGCACTGATGTACAGGATGGGCTAAAATCGACACTTTTAATAGGAAACACCTATTTTTAGAAGAGTTAGACAAAAACTGACCTCGGTCCCTGGAGCTCGGTTTTAAGACAAAGTTAATGGTGAAAACCGCAATTCGTTATCGCTTAGGAGCTACAAGGCGTTTCTCAAAATTCTACGATTTCTAAAAACCTTCATAACTTTTTTGTTTATGAAAATTTTTGATTTCTGTAAAGACTTCCTTAAGGCACTTTTCCATGCAGAATTCATTACTCCAAATTATTTTTTTTCTAAACTGCTCAGTATTTGAGATATTAGCAAGAACTTTGATTTTTTATATGGGACACCTATATATTTTTAAGTTTTTGAAAGGAGTACAAAATTTCATTCATATAAATGTCAAACACTTGATATTTTATTCAAACAGTTTGTGAAATTGTTTCAAAGTTTTAATCAAAAATTTAATTGTTTTTACAGCATTGAAGTAGGCTATGGATGACGATAACTAAGCGATTTAAGAAAATTAATTAAAATTGTGTAACTGGCAGTATAATTTTAATTAATTTTCATAATTTTCATCTGGCAAGAAAACTTGATTTTATAAGCGATTTAAGTTTTTGCAACTTCCTGGTAGGCCGCTATCAAAATTTGACACAATCTCTTACAGTACTTGCATTTCTCTTGAATTTTACTATCTCTATAAAATAAACTTAGGGAGATAATTAAACTTGTACGAAAACTACGAGAAATACGACTTGTTATAATATTTATACCAACTCAAGACTTCGTGAAGTGCCTTTAACTTGTAAGTGTATGTGTGTACTGAAGATGACAGCATAGCTGTCGAAATGCGGGTCTACGAATACAATCTATTTTGATTTATATTTAAGGATATAAACTTTTTTGATTTATATTTACTTTTTTGATTTGTTATTTCTAAACCACCGTCTTCTTTTCTAATATTAAATGTTAAAGTGTTTTATAGAAATTGGCGAAAATTCAGAAGCAGCGATTAATCTTTACCATGAGTGGTATCCTGAAAGATGACAATCCTTCAGAGATATATTCTTGAGATTTAAAAACAATTATAAATTTTTAGTCATTTAAACTGATAAAAACTAAAAATTATGAATCTCAAAACGGAAATAAAGAATTAGAGGAGATCATAGTTTTGGGAGAAATTGAAAATGACCGACGCTGGTTGGAGCAAACATCTTAGTGCGAACTTCTGCAATACGAATTTTAAAGAAACAAAGATTCTGACCTTATTGAATAAGAAAAATTCATCACTACCAGTCCTTGAATTGGTGATGTCAGCTCAAACCATAACAAAACGGAATCGTTTGTGTTTAGTACAAAATGGCCGACAATTTGATATTTTATGTAATTTTCGCGCAATTTCAATTACATTAGTATTTATTCGTTATAACTCCTTTATATTTATTAAAAACAAAGTAATATTTTTTATGGCTCATTGAATCTTCAAAAAATATTTAGCTACCATCATCCACAGCCTACTTGAATGCTGCAAGAACCATGAAAATTTTAATTAAAACATGAAAGCTTTACAACTCAAAAATCTTTTGAATAAAATATCAAGTGTTTTATATTTTTGTAAATAGAATTTTATCCTCTTTTCAGAAATATAAAAATATATAGGGTGTTCCGTATAAAAAATCAAAGTTCTAGCTAATATCTCAAATATTGAGCACTTTGGAAAAAAATAACTTAGAGCAATGAATTCTGCATGAAAAAGTGCCTTAAAGAAGTCTTTACAGAAATCAAAAATTTTCATAAACAAGAAAGTTATGAAGGTTTTTAAAAATCGTAGAATTTTGAATAACGCCCTGTAGCTCCTAAACGGTACAAGATATCGAAACGCGGTCTTCACCATTAATTTTGTCTTAAAAATCGAGCTCCAGGGACCGAGGTCAGTTTTTGTCTAACTCTTCTAAAAATAGGAGTTTCCTATTAAAAGTGTCGAATTTGGCCCACCCTGTACAGTCGATCTAAAACGCTATAATAGACCAATCTAGTTCCTGTATTACATATCTACATAAGAACTCTATACCTACCATGTGTCCAAATAAACTTTTGAAAAGACTAGACAAAAGAAAGCAACACATTTGTCTGAGATAACAGCAATTTATTCTATAAATTCTTAGTTTACAATACCTATTACATTGGTCTCGCAAAAACTTTCACTATTGAGTATCACTTCTGTAATGGAAATAAAGAAAATAATGTACGAAAGAATTTTTTATTTTATTTTATCCCAATAATATCTTGAGACGGGGTGCCTGGTTTGAACTTGCACCAGGGCGGCTCTGATAGACTTTGTTTCTCATTGAACGTCTAAAACAAATTATGATATTTTAAATTCTGATTGTCATCACCAACTCCGCTTTTGATGTCACGAGTTTAATGATGCGCACGTGTTTAATGACGCGCACGTGTTTTCACGAGCTTCTCGCTGACCTCAACAGAAATTTCAATTGCCTTCGTGTTGTAATGATTTATTTCTTTAACTGTCAAAGCAGGTGTTCGAAGTGGGGCCGTTGTTATCCTTATACTATACAATTTTAGTTGATCACAATTTCGTTTAAAGGTTAAGGTCACCCCCGACGAAGCGCCGTAACAGTCACAAAACTATACAGGTTGAATTTTACATCTAGGTGGATAGAAGTAAATTCGGACGAAGTCGTGTAGGAGTAGAGGGGGTTTTTGCGCTAGCGTGTATCAGTTCACGCCTCCAGTTCGAAGCGTGTAGGTTTTAGAGTTGTTTTTGAGCTACAGATATATATTTTTTATTATAATATAATATTTATTTTAATTGTTCTTTATTTTTCTTCAGTACAAAAATTCACTATGAATTATAGTGTACCTGAGAAAGTACAAATTATAAAGTGGTATTAACGAATTAATTTATTCAGAGAAAAATTTGTAAATCGTCCAATTTCTTCTGCTATAACCATCCGCAGAATTCATAAAAATTTTGAAAGATATTTAATATATTTATTATTTCTTGACCAGAATTACTTTAAGTTTATTTTATTTTTATCTTCATTCTATAAAATCTTTCATTCAATTTGAGAAATCGTTTTTCTGTTACAAGAGAATCTTTTATTATGTTTTTATATTATCGTTCTGAATTCTTTTTAATTTAACCATTATCAGAGAAGATTTTTCATTTATTAATTTCTGTAACGTTTATGGAAGTATTGTTTAATTACAAACAATAATAATTGCGTTATGCAAATGTATTGAGGCAATTATAACAATATTGTAACAAGAATTATTGAAATCCTAGTTAAAATAAAATTATTAAATACGCGCTCATCATTTCGCTTCCCAATGCGAGACAAGGCCGGTCGCCTCGAATACATCCGACGCACGCGTCGTCAAGCTACTTGCTTCACTGAAGCTGTATAACACCTTTATGACTGTATTTAATTCGTTCATCTGCTTCTCTTCCTTAATCAGGGACGTTCGTCATTTTCATTAATTATTCTGGAAAACTAAAATATGGAAAACTTTTCGCATGTTTTGTTCTTTTACGTTTTTTTCTTGGTCGATCTGTTCTTGAATCACCCTCTATATTAGGCATAGGTTAAATATGATATTTATGATAGGAAAGCTTCATAACAATACTTTTATTTATTGCTAGATTTAGTATAGGAACACACGCCAAGATTAAAATAATATTATTAAAAGAGTGATAAATTTTAACAACCATTATTTTTGTAATTTCCACTTATAAAATTAAAGGTATTAATCTTTAGAAAGGGTTTCGTTTCTTAACCTTATACACTATACTTCCGAACCATTTGATTTCCCACAACATACTTTTGCCCCAGAGACCTATAAATTGAATCATATATTCACCTTCAGGTACATTTGGTGGTAAAGATTCGTCGGGCACATTAAAATTATGTAACGTGTAACGTCCCTGAAATTTACGAAAAAACAACATACTTATCGTTTACAACAAAATAGAACGTGGTATATTCTTACAGGCTTAAACGGACAAGTAGCGTTTGGAATGCTCTTTATAATCTCTTTTACGCCAAATAAATTCTTCTCTAGTGCCTTGCAGGATTTGATGTCGAACTGTATGGGTGAGCTTTTGTATTCCCTATTTACGAAATAGTAATTATGCACTCGTACCTGTAGAAATTTATACTTCTGTCTGAATAGTTGGCATATTATTTCCGTTGACTTTATTTACCTTAAATTGATCGCCATATAATTCAACTTTCAATAAAAAGTCGGCATCGTATGCCCTGTATGTTCTGTTTGGTTTCACATTTTTGAGAGTTCCTTCTACCAAAGTGTTATTTATATATCCTAATTCGACATGATGATGAATTACTTGGTAATCATGCTGATTGAACTGAAATATAAATTCCATACGTTTTAGTTTTAACTTTTAGGAACAACATAGATATTATATCACACGAGCTTTGTTCCTTTTCATCTGTTTAAAACAAACGAAAAAGTACTGTTTTCTCTACGAAAACAACGAAATTTTTAGGAAGATGATTGATTCAAGATTTTAGTAATTAAGATAATCTATTTGTTCCAAATGCGAAATCAAAATTTTTACCGTTTGTGCCGTAAAAATGCACAAAACAAACATCGTTAGCGAAACATAAATCTTCATATCAAAAACTGCTTTCGGGAAGGATCGAACTGTAAATGATTTATATAATATTACAAATCTATTAAATATGTAGGTATACGTGTCTCTATAGGCGGAAATAGCTAATTTTTCAATACAGAAAGCAACAATAACAATCAATTTTTTTTTATTTTGTGCAAATTATTTCCTGTTTCACGATAAAAATCTCTTACAGAAGTCTATACAGCTTGAGTGAAGCAAGTAGGTGACGCGTGCTTCGGATGTATTCGGGGCGACCGACCTTGTCTCGCATTGGGAAGCGAAACGATGAGCGCGAATTTAATAATTTTATTTTAACTAGGATTTTAATAATTCTTGTTACAATATTGTTATAATTGCCGCAATATATTTGCATAAGCAATTATTATTGTTTGTAATTAAACAATACTTCCATAAACATTACAGAAATTAATAAATGAAAAATCTTCTCTGATAATGGTTAAATTAAAAAGAATTCACAACGATAATATAAAAACATAATAAAAGATTCTCTTGTAACAGGAAAACGATTTCTCAAATTGAATGAAGAATTTTATAGAATGAAGATAAAAATAAAATAAACTTAAAGTAATTCTGGTCAAGAAATAATAAATATATTAAATATCTTTCAAAATTTTTATTAATTCTGCGGATGGTTGTAGCAGAAGGAATTGGACGATTTACAAATTTTTCTCCGAATAAATTAATTCGTTAATACCACTTTATAATTTGTACTTTCTCAGATACACTATAATTCATAGTGAATTTTTGTACTGAAGAAAAATAAAGAACAATTAAAATAAATATTACATTATAATAAAAAATATATATCTGTAGCTCAAAAACAACTCTAAAACCTGCACGCTTCGAACTGGAGGCGTGAACTGATACACGCTAGTGCAAACCCCCTCTACACCTACACGACTTCGTCCGAATTTACTTCTATCCACCTAGTTATAAAATTCAACCTGTATATTTAATCAGACCACTTAAAAAATTACGTTAAATTACATCATAACGGATATAATTTTATTTTCGTTAAAGTATGGAACATTCAAAAATCTTAGAACTTTATAAACTTTATTCACAAATTGTGACAGTTATTTTTGTTACAGTGATAAAACTATATTACTCGATAAATATGCAAGATCATTTTTCAAATGGCCAGGCAATACTATCAAGGACGTTTATGATGGTGTTACGTAGAGAATCAGAGTCATTCAGTCATAAAACTTGACCGGTAACTAATAACACACAGTCGCACAGCTGATGATTAATGCGTCATACAAGTGTATTATCTGCTATCAGGTTAATTGAAATCAATTAGATTTTCAAATGTAATAAAAGTGAAATACAAGTAATTCCGTCGCTTTTAAAAATAACACACCGAACGTTTTGAATTCTCTTAAACTTTGTCCAAATTTGTATTAATATTTCGCCTTTTATAATAACAGGTAGAATTAGTAAACACATAATATTTTTCCAAAACATTTCTCATGTTCTGTGATATCTATTCTTTTAACATTTTTCCCTTTATCGGTTTTTTTTATGAATTATCGTATATTAGATGGAGGTTAAATGATATGATATTATTTATTGCTAAGTAGTATAATAACACACATCAGGATTAAAATATTATTACAAAAATAAATCTATTAGATTTTAGAAAGGTTTCCTTTCTTAACCTTATACTTTACACTTCCGAACCATTTTGTTTCAACCAATTTACTTTTCCCCCAGAGACCTATAAATTGAATCATATAATCACCTTCAGGTACATTTGGTGGTAAAGATTCGTCAGGCACATTAAAATTGTGTAACGTGTAATGTCCCTGAAATATAGGAAAGACAGCATTTTTATCTTTTACAACAGAATAAAACGTGTTGTATATGTACTTACACGTTTAAGCGGACATGCCACAGAGGCTTTTGGAATACTCTTCACTATCTCTTTTACGCCAAATAAATTCTTCTCTATTGCCTCGCAGAATCTGAAGTCGAACTGTATCGGTGAGCTTTTGTATTCTCTATTTAAGAAATAGAAACAATGCACTCGTACCTGAAGAAATGTGTACTTCTGACTGAATTTGCCATTGGAGTATTATTTATGTTGATTTTATTTACCTTGAATTGATCGCCATATAAATCAACTTTCAATAAAAGGTCGGCATCGTATGCCCTGTATGTTCTGTTTGGTTTTACATTTTTGAGGGTGCCTTCTAACAACGTGTTATTCATGTACACTAATTCGACATGATGATGAATCACTTTGTAATCAAACTGTTTGTACTGAAATATAAATTTAATCGTTTTATTCAAACACTCTAGCGTATTCTAATAGTCTGCGCATCTCGTCTTATCTTAGTACAGACTTTAAAACATTGAAAGCTTTGTTTAGAATCTGTTGTAATTAAGTTTGCAAAAAAAAATTGTTACTCGCGAACTACTGTGTATGTAGCTAGAGGATAATTTTTATGACTTCATACAGCTAATCGAACATTTTTGTATTTACATTTCCGACTTAGAACTATCCACGTATAACACCCTGTATAGAGCAATAGGAAATTAATAGCTAAGTACTTGGAGAATGCTTTTAGTTTGATCTTTTGTAGACTTCATCTTATAACTGACGAGCTCTGTTTCTTGTTATTTCTTGTTTAAAAGGAACGAAAAGAACTATTTTCTCTATGAAAACATAAACGAAACTTTTTAGAAAGATAACGTTTGCAAAGTTTTCAGAAACATTTTTCAAGTGCGCGTTGTGCTTTAAGGTAGTCTATCGGTTTTAAAATGTGAAATCAAAATCCTTACCGTTTGTACCGTAAAAATGAACAAAACCTGCACAAATTTCAGGATTCCTTCTACCAATATGTTATTTACATGAACTGAAATATAAATTTCTTAATCGTTTTGTTCTAACACGACACGATAATGTAGTTGAGTTTCGGTCTATGCCTGTCACCTTGTCTCAGTACAAATTTTAAAACATTGAAAATTTTCATTGGAAACTGCTATATAAAGTTTCCAGAAGGTTTTTGTTGCTGGCACACTACTGTATATAGCACAACTTTTATGCCTTCGTACAATCAATTGAAAACCTATGTAGCATTTCTGTGTTGTACAGAGCATTAATTAATAATCGTGAGTTACCCATGCTGAATACAATTCATACAATTTAGCATAATCCAAGAAAGCTTATAGTTTTAACTTTTAAGGATAACATAGATATTGTATCACACGAGCTTTGTTTCTTTTCACCTGTTTGAAACTAACGAAAAAGTATTGTTTTCTCTACGAAAACATAGCGAAACTTTTTAGGGAGATCATTGATTCAAGATTTTGGTAATTAAGATAATCTATTCGTTCTAAATGCAAAATCAAAATTCTTACCATTTGTGCAGTAAAAATACACAAAACAAACATGGTAAGCAAAACATAAATCTTCATATCGAAAGCTGCTTTCGGGAAGGATCGAACTGAAAATGATTTATTTAATATTACAAATACGTAGGTATACGTATCTCTATAGGCGGAAATAACAACAATAACGATCAATTTTTTTCTTTGGGCAAATTATTTCCTGTTTCACGATAAAAATCTCTCACTTACAGAAGCCTATACATTTAATTAGACCACTTTAAAAATTACGTTAAATTACATCGTAACGGATATAATTTGATTTTCATTAAAGTGGTATGGAACAATCGGAACATTCGAAAATCTTAGAACTGATAAAACCATAAACTTTATACACAAATTGTGACAGTTATTTTTGTCACAAAAATAAAGCTATATTACTCAATAGATGTGCAAGATAATTTCTCAAATGGTTAGGTAAAACTCTCATGTGTAATACTCTCAAGGTCGTTTATGATTGTGTTACGTAGAGAAACAGAGTCATTCAGTCGTAACACTTAACCTTGAACTAATAACATATATTGTGATGTCTATTTTTTTAACGTTTTTTTCTTAGTCGGCCTGTTCTTGAACCACTTCTATGTTACACTTGGGTTAAATTTGATATTTATGATAGAAAAGCTTCATAACAATACTTTTATTTATTGCTAGATTTAGTATAATAAATTCTTTTTGTAATTTCCATTTATAAAATTATGTATTAATGTATTAATCTTTGGAAAGGGTTTCGTTTATTAACCTTATATTTTACACTTCCGAACCATTTGACCTCCCACAACATACTTTTGCCCCAGAGACCTATAAATTGAACCATATAATCACCTTCAGGCACATTTGGTGGTAAAGATTCGTCGGGCACATTAAAATTATGTAACGTGTAATGTCCCTGAAATTCACGAAAAAACAACATACTTATCGTTTACAACAGAATAGAACGTGTTATACAGGGTGTTTCAGTGATGATGCACCAAACATTTCTGACATTATTTGGAACAAAATTTTTTTAATACAATTTTGCAATCGAAGCAACTTGAAATTTGCATTAATTGGAGTCGATGATCTTAGAAATACTACAGCGATTTAAATCTATATGTCCGTGAAACAAAACGAGCGATTTAAATTTATTTACGAATGGCACACGGCTGCAAGAAAGCAATAAATTTATCGTAAACGAAAGAATTTATGAGAGGCTTTTAATTCTGCCCTTGACCGCAAGACGTGTTAAAGGTGAAAATTTTGAAAGAATACGCATTTATTAGAGTGCGTTTTCGTCGCACTGACATTTATTCAAACCATAATTACATCAAATTTGCCGAGTCGTAATAATGTACGATAATTAACGCTTGTAACGGATTTTTATTTATTCCTGTATCGAACGTGTACGTCATATGATGTACACAACTAAGTAATTGAACAGTAGACTAAAATAGGTACAGTTAATAAATTGGGACAATTAGTAAATAGAATTAGTGCATCGCCGATCTGACAAATTATTTGCCTAACTATCAGACTGAACTTGGCCATATGAGGTAGAAACAAATTCGAAAGCGGGCGAATTACGAAAACGGCTACTCTGATAAACGTATGATAATCCGGATGCCGTTCACGATTAGGAAACCGTTCCACGTATAGACGTGCTGCCAATCGCGCATTTTCCCGACATTCCCCGTATAACAAATGCATATCTGCGTATTCTCGAAACGTGAAATCGCTCATCGCAAACACACCAACACATACACAAACACACTTACATACACTAATAAACTTAAAAATGAAAAGTGTAAACTATACCAAATTACTTACTTCGCTCCTTACTACAACGTTAATAAGAACGAACTAAATGTATTTCATCATATCATTTGAGGCGCGACATTTGATGGGGCAATAAAGCAATAAACCGATTCTTTGAACGAGGATTAAGGCAGGTTAAGAATTCTGTTCGTCCTCATCTATTGTACGTTTTAAAAATATACGATTCTCCTCTCTCTTCGTTTTTCTCGAAATTTATTCGATTAAAAAAAATTATAGAAAACTTTTGTTTCTTTTCACGATATCTACCGTCATACCGAATTTGGTGCATCTTTATTGAAACAGGCTGTACATATACTTACAGGCTTAAGTGGACATACAGCGTTTGGAATGTTTTTCAGTATCTCTTTTACGCCAAATAAATTCTTCTTTGCTGCTTCGCAGAATCTAATGTCGAATTGTATCGGTGAGCTTTTGTATTCTCTATTTACGAAATAGAAACTATGCACTCGTATCTGAAGAAATTTATACTTCTGACTGAATTTGTTATTTGAAGTATTATTTCCGTTGGTTTTATTTACCTTAAATTGATCGCCATATAATTCAACTTTCAATAAAAAGTCGGTATCGTATGCCCTGTATGTTCTGTTTGGTTTCACATTTTTGAGGGTTCCTTCTATCAAAGTTTTATTTACGTATCCTAATTCGACATGATGATGAATCACGTTGTATTGACGCTGTTTGAACTGAAATATAAATTTCTTAATCGTTTTGTTCCAACACGACACGGTTTTGGTCTACGCCTATCACCTTGTCTTAGTACAAATTCTAAAATATGAAAATTTTCTTTGAAAACTGCTATATTAAATTTCCAGTTGCTCGCACTCGCAATTAATACAATACAACAGAATCTGAGAAAGCGTGTAGTTTTAACTTTTAAGGACAACCTAGATATTTTTTCTTTTTAACTGTTTAAAATGAACGAAAAAGTACTGTTTTTTCTACGAAAAAATAACGAAACTTTTTAGGAGGATCATTCAAGATTCTGGTAATCTATTCATTCCAAATTGGAAATCAAGATTCTTACCATTTGTGCCGTAAAGATGCACAAAACAAACATATTAAGTAAAAAATAAATCTTCATATCGAAAACTGCTTTCAGGAAGGATCGAACTGAAAATGATTTATATAATATTACAAATTATTAAATATGGAGGTACACGTGTCTCTATAGGCGGAAATAGCTAATTTTTCGTTAGAGAAAGCAACAATAACGATCAATTTTTTTATTTGGGCAAATTATTTCCTGATTTACGATAAAAATCTCTCACTTACAGAAGCCTATATATTTAATTAGACCACTTAAAAAATCATGTTAAATTACATCATAACGAATACAATTTTATTTTCATTAAAGTGGTATGAAACAGTCGATAAATGTGCAAGATAATTTCTCAAATGGTTAGGCAAAACTCTCATGCGTTATACTCTCAAGGACGTTTATAATAGTGTTACATAGAGAATCAGAGTCATTCATTGTAAAACTTGACCGTTAACTAATAACACCCAATCGCACAGCTAATGATTAATGCATCATACAAGTGTATTATTTGCTACCAGATTAATTGAAATCAATTATATTTTCAAATGTAATAAAAGTGAAATACAAGTAATTCCGTCGCTTTTAACAATAAAACACCGAACGCACGTTTTGAATTTTCTTAAACTTTGTCCAAATTTGTGTTAATAATTCGCCTTTTATAATAATAGGTAGAATTAGTAAATATATAATATTTTTCTAACATTCCTCATGTTCTGTGATATCTATTCTTTCAATATTTTTTGCTTTGTCGTTTTTTTTTTTTGAATTGTCGTATATTAGATTGAAGTTAAATGTGATATTTATGATATGACATTTATTTATTGCTAAGTAGTATAATAACACATATCAGGATAAAAATCTCTTACAGAACTACATCATAACGTGATTAAATACAATTCTATTTTAATTATTAACAAATTTTAAATTTGTATATGTTTACTATAGTTCTTAAATATGATTCCAGAGTTATAAATAATTAATCTGTAGTTGTATGTTTATGCAACATTAACTCTAATCTGAAATATATTTGATCGCATGTTTGTTGAATACTTTACTATACATGTAGTTAAAGATCTGCATTGATCTCTCTACGGAAAATACAATTGAAACGCGTACATCTAAAAATTTTACTAAAATCAGCTTTTGTGATATACGAAATAAGGTTTGTTGTGATCCCTACAATAATAACTTCAGCAAAAATTAAAAAGAAAATTACAGTTCTTTGTAAGCGTTTCAAAAACTATAAATCGTAACGATTTTTCAAAACGAATTTTTGTTAAGCACGAGAATACGCAACTTTGCCCTAATTTAATCGACTTCGCATCTCTTATCGTTTTCGAAATCCCAATGGTGAACATCAATTTTGTAACAGCCTGTATAAATAGTTATACGTTTTTAAAATTTTTATTATTGCTCTTAATTGTCGTTACTTTGTTTTTGTTAATTTTAGTAACATTTTTTATTATAATCAGCAGCAAGTTCAAAAAAAAAAGTTGATGAATAGAAATAAAGCAAAACAAACTATAAAACTAATATATCTTATTAAAGAGGAATATTTCCGCTGCACTTTTTTGTATGTTTAAAAATTAAAAAAAACTGCATATACGATGATTGTTGCGATTTGTAATGCTACCATTACTAACCAGCGGTATTACAAAGAACGAACATGACCCATCAAAATGTGTTATGTATTTTGAGGATTGTTTTATCCGGAGTTTTAATGATTGCGGTATTATATCAAAAATGTCTGTAATTTCATTTCTGACATTGATTTAATTAAAGGAGAATCGATATATATTAAATGATCAGTTCGCCCAAGTTGTATACGTAAATCAAAGTTGGATAAACAGTTTCGTAATTAAAAATGTGAAACCTAACAGAACTTCTAGGGCATTTGATATGTTTCTCCACTTGAATCGATCCATAACTGGTGATAAACTTAAGGCAAGTGATGTGCTGTATTTTATCAGAACGTACCTATACCGGTTGTTTCATTAAAACTTGGAAAACACTATCTCCTTCGCTAGACACAAAGTTCATATAAAAATCAAAGGATTTAAGAGCGCGTTCTCAACTTAAAATGAAACATTTGGTACAAAAAGTTCGGTGTTAAATAGAAATACCTTTTCAAAGTAACGTAACGCCCCCTTTTTTAACGTTTTAGGTTCGCATTCAAGCATATTGGTTTTTAAGTAACGAATATAAAAGATCGCCGATTCTATTTGATATGAAAGTATGTCCTATATTGGAGAAACGAACTTATGACACTCAAATGTTTTTTGAAATGGGTAATGTTACTATCTGTCCATTAGGTCCGGTAAGTCGGAAGAGAATTAAAAATCACCGTGTATATATTTTAGAAATTTATTCGTATAATTAAATTTTGATACATATTTAAAACGATCAGTGCCTCTGTGCAATCGAAACATCTTTTACTTACAGTATACGTTTCGGAACTTTAAATAATTTAATAATTTATTTCCAGGGTTTGTATTTCGTTAAGCATTTTGTAGTACATGGAGGACATTTTTCTTCGAGTTTGCCAAAAGGCGATTATATGGTTGAAGCAAAATTAATTTTGCCGAATACAATTTTATTTTCAGTAAAGTGGTATGGAACAGTCGTAACAATCGAAAATCTTAGAACTGAAAAACCATAAAGTTTATTTACAAATTGTCACAGTTATTTTTATTACAATAATAAAGCTATATTACTCGATAAATGTGCAAGATCAATTCTCAAATGGTTAGGCAAAACTCTCAAGGATGTCTATGATGGTGTCTCTCTAGAGCATCAGTCGTAAAACTTGACCGTTAACTAATAACACACACACGCACAGCTGATGATTAATACATCATACAAATCCATTATCTACTATCAGATTAATTGAAATCAATTAGATTTTCAAATACAAGTAATTCCGTCACTTTTAAAAATAAAACACCGAACGCACGTTTTGAATTTCCTTAAACTTTGTCCAAAGTTGTGTTAATAATTCGCCTTTTATAATAATAGGTAGAATTAGTAAATACATAATATTTTTCTAACACATTCCTCATGTTCTGTGATATCTATTCTTTCACTATTTTTTGCTTTCTCGGTTTTCTTTGTGAATTATCGTATACAGGTTAAATTTTACAACTAGGTGGATAGAAGTAAATTCGAACGAAGTCGTGTGGGAGTAGAGGGGGTTCTTGCGCTAGCGTGTATCATCAGTTCACGCCTCCAGTTCGAAGCGTGCAGGTTCGAAGAGTTGTTTTTGAGCTACAAATATATATTTTTTATTATAATATTTATTTTAATTGTTCTTTATTTTTCTTCAGTACAAAAATTCAGTATGAATTATAGTGTACCTGAGAAAATACAAATTATAAAGTGGTACTAACGAATTAATTTATCGAAGAAAAATTTGTAAATCGTCCAATTCCTTCTGCTACAATCATCCGCAAAATTAATAAAAATTTTGAAAGATATTTCATATATTTATTATTTCTTGACCAGAATTACTTTAAGTTTATTTTATTTTTATCTTCATTCTATAAAATCTTTCATTCAATTTGAGAAATCGTTTTTCTGTTACAAGAGAATCTTTTATTATGTTTTTATATTATCGTTGTGAATTCTTTTTAATTTAACCATTATCAGAGAAGATTTTTCATTTATTAATTTCTGTAACGTTTATGGAAGTATTGTTTAATTACAAACAATAATAATTGCGTTATGCAAATGTATTGCGGCAATTATAACATTATGAAATCCTAGTTAAAATAAAATTATTAAATACGCGCTCATCATTTCGCTTCCCAATTCGAGACAAAGCCGGTCGCCTCGAATACATCCAAAGCACGCGTCGCCAACCTACTTGCTTCACTCAAGCTGTATAAGATGGAGGTAAAATATGATTTATTATATGACATTTATTTATTATTAAGTAGTATAATAACACACATCAGGATTAAAATATTATTAAGGTCATTCTAAATTTTAATTTCAACTTGCCATTAATCTTTTTTTGTATTTTCCACACAAAAATAAATGTATTAGATTTTAGAAAGGTTTCCTTTCTTAACCTTATACTTTATACTTCCGAACCATTTGACTTCGCATATTATACTTTTCCCCCAGTGACCTATAAATTGAATCATATAATCACCTTCAGGTATATTTGGGGGTAGAGATTCATCAGGCACATTAAAATTGTGTAACGTGTAATGTCCCTAAAATATAGGAATTTTTATTATTTACAACAGAATAAAACTTGTTGTATATGTACTTACATGTTTAAGCGGACATGTCCATAGTGCGTTTGGAATACTCTTCGCTATGTCTTTTACGCCAAATAAATTCTTCTCTATTGCCTCGCAGAATCTGAAGTCGAACTGTATCGGTGAGCTTTTGTATTCTCTATTTATGAAATAGAAACAATGCACTCGTATCTGAAGAAATGTACACTTCTGACTGAATTGGCCATTGGAATATTATTTATGTTGGTTTTATTTACCTTGAATTGATCGCCATATAAATCAACTTTCAAAAAAAAGTCAGCTTCATATGCCCTGTATGTTCTGTTTGGTTTCACATTTTTGAGGGTTCCTTCTATCAAAGTATTATTTACGTACGCTAATTCGGCATGATGATGAATCACTTTGTAATCAAGCTGTTTGTACTGAAATATAAATTTGATCATTTTATTCAAACACTCTAGAGTATTCTAGTGGCCTACGCGTATCGTCTTATCTTAGTACAAACTTTAAAACGTTGCAAATTTTCGTTAGAATCTCTTATAATGAAGTTTGCAAATATTTTTGTTCCTCGCAAACGAGTGTATACGTAGCTATAGCTAATCGAAGGTCTGCCTGACATTTTTGTATTTAGATTTCCGATTTAGAACCATCCAAATAATAACATCCTGTATAGAGCAATAGGTAATTAATAGTTGTGGTTTATCTATATTGGATACAATTCATGCAATTTAACTAAGTAGTTGAAGAAAGTTTTTACTTTAATCTTTTGTTGACTTCATATTATAACACACGAGCTGTGTTTCTTATTTGAAACGAATGAAAAGAATTATTTTCTCTGCGAAAATATGAGCGAAACTTTTTAGAAAGGTACGTTTTTAAAGTCAAGATCCTTACCATTTGTACCGTAAAAATGCAACAAATAAACATAATAAGTAGAAAATAAATCTTCATATCGTTAACCACAACTCACTGCTTTCGGGAAGGGCCTAACCAAAAATACTTTTTAACATTACATATCTAGTAATTATGTGTGCCTACATATTATACAAGCGGAAATAACTAAAGGATATAACGGCAATGAATATTTTTTTTGTTTTGGCTGATGATTTCCTGTTTTTAGGATAAAAACAATAGATTCCTGACATCAAGGTATTGTGTTTTAGTCAAACTCACTTAAATAGTCCAAAAGTTTATTAAAAAAAGAAAAACATTAAAAATTTTATTTCGATTTTCTTAGATATTCCTAAAGTTTTTTTTAAATTGGTTGTTTTGAAATGGTTTGTTTTTATTTTCACTAATTATAAAATCTCTAACAAAAAATATCTTGAGTTAGCCTTGAAAAAAAACCATATGTCGTAGCTTGCATAATCATATTTTATCTGTCAAAAATGGAGAAACATTAACCTCAACACGTTCGTATGAGGATAAGATCTAGTTTTTACACGTTAATTTCAGTCGTTGGTACAAGAAGTTATTTTTAAAGTAGATATTATTTTCGTTCTTGAACGAATATATTTAAATAAATTGTCTGAATTCGGTGACCCTTCGCATAACCTAAATTTTATATTTTGACAGTTCTTGCGACAATTACGCCACCAGTATAGTTCAATCTACTGCAGGTACTTTTGTTTTCAAGGCTAACTCACGGTAGGTTTTGTTGAACACTTGTTATTAAATTGCAAGCTACTGAATATTTAAAAAAAATAAGTTTAATGAATTTGATTTATTTCAATACTCGAGAAATAGAGTGAGATTTGATTCAGTGATTGAAAATATCATCTGTGATTCCCCAACTATCTATGTATAAAGGCATCGATAACAGTTTCTACACAACATCGCGTCGCGCAGACAATAAAAAATTATTTCTCCTCTTGATTCTTATCATATTTAGTTTTTTGCTTATTTGTTTTTTTAAGTTGCATTCATTTTACACCAATTCTAAGACGATCCACCTCACTTCCGCTGGGGCTTACTTAAATTATACGTTCCTCTTGCTTGAAATGAGGTGAGCATAAGTAAGGAGATTATTTCCCCCTCTGGTCGGTTTGAAGGAACCGCAAACCCTCCATCAATAGCCCTTCAGTTGAAGTGGTGAAAAATACATAATCATAAATCACATAAAAGTGAAACAAAATGTGAAGAAATAAACAAATCTCTTAGAACGAGTGTTTAACGGGGTTAAGCGAGGAGCTGGATTATATACTTTAGTTGAAGATGAGTATTTTCATCAGTCATTATGAGTTTAGTCAATTTTTATACTAAAATATACTTCATCTTTTGTTTGTCAGTTTTGATAGATAATATGACAGTATCAACGTAGAACATTCAAAAACATCTCCTTTTTAAAATGGTAATTTAATGAAACAGCCGATATTTTGTTACGCAGTATACAAATTCAGTTAACAAGCCATGATTCTTACAATCACACCGAAATCACAAGCTAACGTCAGTGTCCTATCTGATTTGGCCTTAATCTGTGTTCGTTACTTGACATTTCCTGTCATGTTCACATGACGTATTAGTAAAGTGAGGTTAGCTTATTCAAAATTATACAACTAACACTATCATATGTGAAAAATATTTGTAACAAAAAATTATGTCACATAGTGCCCTATAAAGTCATTTAAAAAAAATGTGTGAGCAAGCACAGGAAGAAGAAAGAGAGGTTTTATCCTCCATATACGACGGTGATCCATTATTTAAACAAGTTACCCCAACAGTCTTCCAATATAAGGTAAAGCTAATTAACTTAAAGCCTAATTAACTTATTGTTAATTCTATCTGTAGTATGGGAACAATGATGATCCCAAGTCGTTTCTGCTAGAAATCAGGTGGCAAGAGAAATATCCTGAAATCAAGCCAGAAATTAACATGGACACGTTTTACAATAAACATGTGTAAGTCATCCTCGGTACATCTTGTCACGTAACAAACATTTGTCTTTACAGTATCAAAGCATTAAAAGACAAAATCATAAATCTGGTTTCACAAGAAGCCGAGCAATACATAGGCATGTCAATGACTTATTCCTTATTCGAATTTGTGAAAGAAAAATTTGATGAATTAATTCAGGAACAACCAGAAAATCCAACTGAGAATAACAGTGAAGATGAAAAAATTAATATAAGCGAGAGTCAGGTACCTAAGTTTTCTGTTAATTTATAAATTTGTTGTTGCACTTGTGTTCAAATTTAATTTAATAGACGTCTATGGCTGTCATAATATGTAATATTTTAGGAAGACCTTCCTAAGAAAGTAATAAAGAAGGAACAATTAACCAAAGCACAAAAACGGAGGCAGTGGGATAGAGTTGACGCCAAAGGTGAAAAACCGAGAGGCTGGAATTGGGTCGACATTGTAAAGCATTTATCTCAAACAGGGTTGAAAGATGATTCTAATCCGACATCGTAATTAATTTGCAAGCTGTATATATGGGAATTTTTATATTTGTTGATATAATGCCACCTATTTTATTAAAAACATGTATTTTACAGAAATAAAATATTTAAAAAATATTTACAGCATTTATTCTTATAACAATCCCTGTACCATATTTGCAAACATATTTAAATCAATCATTCTTTTTAACAAATTCTTCGTCTGTGCTCCTTGTAACTCCGTATTCATACCTCCACAAACCTAACTCCATTGAATGGGAATCAATGGTCCATCCTATTCATTATATAATGAAACATTAAAAGTACAAAATATATTTTGTGCTTACCATTAATCTCTAACGCCGTAAAAAAGTTATTTACTTCAAGGTTTATGTACTCATTAAATGTCTGCAGGCTTGACATGGGAATGTTTTTAATTTCCGTTGTAGTTTCTCTTGGAATATTATTTATTACAGCATCTAAACGTAGCATAGGCGTAACGTGACGCAAAAATCGTTTTGACTGTATATTCTAAAAAAAGAAAATCAGTAAAGACCATTACGATTACTAAGATTGTCTTAATACATTACCAATGAAAAGTTATTATATTTACATAACACAATCCCATACATGACCGCTTGAAAATAAGCAGATATAACATCTCTTGATGTCTCATTCTTTTTAAAAGCGACATATAAAATTCGTTTTCTCACATCTGGAATTATAAGGTACATTTTATCTTCGTATATACTAAGGAAGTCCCTGGCCTGTTCTTGTGTAACAATTTTGGGTAAGTTTTCAAGAGAACACCCCATTTTTATTTTAAAACCGCAGATATCTTTGGCTGGAATTAAAATTTCGTCAGTACATTTGATTCAAACAACTCACACGTCTTTAATACATTTCTTTCCAAAACCTAATATCAACGATTCCCTTTTATTTACGCTTAAAGGGCCCGTAACGGTGCCTAATCTTAAGTACATTTGTATAAGTATATGTAAACGTGATTTGTTCAGGTTCTTAAATATTAAAGCTCCGACTGCGAAATAATTTGCAATCAAATGAATTGCTGTGAAAATCACAAATGTGGTCCATACGTACCTAAAAAAGAAAGAAGGCATTATACTTAATTGTTCAAAGTGAATTTTTGCGTGTAAGTAGAGTAAAAGCCCGTCTTCGTTTCCTTACAAAAATAAAATGATATTCACCACTTACTGTCCCTCGTTAACAAATGCTAAAAATATTATTCCAACTATACTAGCGATGAGGTTTACGCAAGTTTCTTGACTGCCGTCTTTCGCTGACACGTCTGCCATGTTACCTTTAATGGCTTGGTGTTGAGTTATCGATGCTCTTGTAGCACCACCAGCAACACCGACCTAAAAAAAATGTAAATACAAGGAAGAAATATTTAAGAAATTGGACTCCATACATCAAGTTGTCCAATTTAAAATCAACATCAGAGGATTCAAGGAATTAAAAATCATTTTAAGAACCCAATATTTAAGAAAACTAAGATAACTGCATCAGTTTTACATGCGTGAAAGACTCAGGATTTTTGGTTAAGTTTTAGGAATATACAGGAATTGCCCAGATTATTTTTTTCTGGTTTAGTTTCCGTGCTTTAGATTAGCTCTAGTTAGGCTAATAAATTTACCAAAAGCTTAGCACCATTTTTACAACAATGATTTTAAACCAAAAGCCTTTATACCTAAACTAAATGATTTTAGTACTCACTAATGCTTTCATTGAAGTAGTTAAACATAAAATACCCATAGAATGATGACTAAAATATGGAATCAGTAGCTCCAAAAACATTGCAGAATCATTAATAATATCTGCGAACAATCTCCATTTCTTACAATCCGAATCTAGACTATTTCTGCAATTTTTTTCGTGATTAAGATTAATTTAATTAATATTTTAATTAATTAATACCCTTACCCTTTCCACCAAGCAAACACGATTCGTCCTAACATTCCTGTACCATCTTTAACAACCCATGTTATTGCCGCAGCTAACGGTGTAGCCTCAGCGTTGCCAACCCCCACACCTTTGAGAATAGCTTGCGTTGTAAATGTACCAGTAATCGTACTGCAAAAAGCTTGAATCGTATCCCAAACTTGGTACTCGAAGTAATCCTCACTGACACTATCAGGATATCCGTGTGGGAGAAAAACGTCTCGTATGGTATCTTGTACCTGGTCAGTGAGAGTTTTGGAAAATTGTTGAGGGCGACTTAACCTCACTATTTTATTTTCTGAAACCAAGTTATATTATTGCGAGTTTCTTAAGCAGAATTAATCCTTACCATCTCCTCTGATGTATGTCACAGTTCTCCCCAAAGAACCGCGTTGTTCACTAATTAAAATTGTCGGTCCGTTCATTTTAAAATTTCACCGAATGTCAGAGCAACGTCAGATCACATCAGATCAAATCAGACGACTTTTCAGGATAAGAAAGCTACCCAAATACCTTCCACAGTTTCTAAAATGCGTCCGCTTTCGTCGCAAACTGGGCGAAATGTTGAAAATTTCAAATTTGAAAAGTTCGCGCTGCCTTTTTATTTACACCACGACGACGGTGGAATTAAATTTGGCAAAACATCAAAATGTGTGCCAATAATAGATGTATTGGATTTTCTTCAGTAAGCATCCGGTATGCGTTGGCGAATTAATTTCGCTTGTAGAAATTAGTTTCAGGAAAGTTGTTGTTACCCGCGAAAATGCGCTTGTTGAAATTACACCACGTTATTATAAATCTCAGCGCATTGTTAATGTTAATATTTTGCATTCGTCTAGCTTCTTCCCGGTTTGAAAGCAAAGTTTATACTATCGGTGAGTATTTTACTCATTATAATTACATAAGGATAAAAAAGTCACATATTTAAAAAAATATTTACTTTTCTATGAACGTCGTTAATATACAGGTGTTCAGAAAGTAACAGTCTCCTCACTTACATTCCTCAGAAGCTAGAAAAGATATTTCGGTTTGTTTTTTGTTTTATTGAAAACATCACTTCGTAATGCACACTAACATGAACTTTTTCAGTAAAAACCAATTCTAAATTTACGTAAATTTCTTTAAAAACGAGTTTTTTTAAATTATACAAAGTGATCGACAATAACTGTTTGAGTTGGCAGTGCAGTCAAGAGCATTTTTTATTCAGCTATTTGCAACGCTGCAACCGGATTTGTTTTGTTTCGTTGGTTTATTTCACATATCTTGAACAGCGACAAGATTGTAGGTTATGTGAATAAAAATTAGCGTTTTAATTTAAATTTAAAATATCAAATAACGCATGTAAAGTGACGACTGTCAGTCTCAATTCGTGAACAACCGGAAGTTACTCCAGTTGTACCATTGAAAAATATAATTCAGTGCTGCCAACTCAAAGAGTGATTCTTGTAACAATTGATCGCAACGATCATGTTATAAAATAGTCAATTAAAGTGTCTTATGCGTGGGAAAATTGCAAAGACATATCTTTTGTAGAAATTGGAAAAAAGTAACGAGTCTCTGAAGCTGTGAAAAAAATTTACAAACAAGGTCTATATTGGTGGATTTCATGAAAGTCACTTAGATTTAATTGCTATGGTTATACAGTGTGTCCCAGATTGAGTAGGTTACCATGCGTAACTTTCTTATTAGTGAAGATAGAGAATTGGTTGGGCAATATTTTGCAGTTTTATGTGCTGATTTAGATTCCGTTGAGAAAATTTGAAAATTCCGAATAGTTCAGATATTATCGCAGAAAAACTGAAAATCGCCATTTTCTTTAATGTCCAATAAGTTCACAAATATAAAAAATGTTTCATATAAAAGTTACTATGTTTGATAAAATACAGCTGAAAATTAAGTCAAAATAAAATTCAAGATGGCGGCTGTCAAGATATTGATAGCAACTTTCTTATTTTAAAATAGCATTTTCTTTCTCTGAATCAGCACATAAAGCTGCAAAATATTGTCCATTTAACCAAATCTCTATCTTCACTAATAAGAAAATTACCCATGGTAGCCTATTCAATCTGAGACACACTGTATATTAGGCTGAAAGTATAGGAATGATTATAGACCGAGAGCTAGTGACAGATTTTCTTAAGGCATTTCAACAAGCCTGAAAATTAGTCGAAAGGTGCCAACATGAATACTGATCACATAACCATGTGTCTTACACTCTGGCATGGCCGGAAAATGGAATAATTTAACCTCAAAGGGACGAGCTCAATAAACGTGCTCTCTCGCACTCACGCACTTATATAAGGCTGTCCTGCTTGCTCTCACAGGGAAATGTTTTATACGACTGATGCAATGTAGCTTTCGGAATTGAAGTATAAATCTGACATTTTACATAAACCGGTGTGTTTTTTTTTAAATTTTGAACATACTATGTTCAATTTTAAAAAGAACATATCAATGCATTGCAAAATATGCAAACAAGCTTCAACAAAACCATAACTACCAATTGTGAAATGACATGATTTAAATCCTGAATCTTTAAAAAATACTTTGTAAGTATATGATAAATGTTTAATACATTGTTAAAAAAGTTTATTATATTTTTGTTAAAAAAAATAAATCTTAATACCCAGACGTATAAAAGTCTTCCTTACGAGAGCAAGCAGGACGGCGTTATGTAAGTGCACGAGTGCGAGAGAGCGCGTTCATTGAGTTCGTCCCTTTGGGGCTAAGTTACTCCTTTTTGCGAACAAGTCAGAGTTTAAGAAGCACGGTTTTGCGTTCAATATCCTTATTGGCACCTTCCTACTAATTTTCAAGCTTGTTGAAATACCTTAAGTAAATCCATCGCTAGCTCTCGGTCTATAATTCTCAACCAATGATTATGTTTAATTGACTTTTATGAAACCCAGCGTATTGGTGGGTTTAAAATGTGATTGGTTGGTTTAAAATTTCTGATTTAGAAATTTTAAATCAACCAATCACGAGCCGATGCCGTATGCCGGAGGTGTAGAAACCCACCATTAGGATTGATAATTTCGTGCTTTTAGCAAAACCACCATAAGGTAATCTGGTAATGCCGACAGTGTTATCAACTTAAGGAATTCTTTCAAATCAATGGGGATTAAGGGGATTTTCAAACTTTACTTCGCAAAAGATGCTGGAAGCTTGACAGCCCCTAGACAGTTCAAAGTCGTTCTTTTACGTAGGAAATTCGCTTATATTGAAAACCACCATCTATTGAGCAAAGCTTCTACTGACGATGTTAGTTCTGGATGGTAACAAAAGATGACTTGCGTTACTCTTGCGATTTGTTAAGACATTCCTTTTCGTTTGCTTGTGCGGAGGTCGTTCACGCGATGCGAAGATCAATAAGAAAATATCTACTGACGTCAGTCAGTAAAGAACGAAGTGAATTGTTTTTGCGTGAGATGTTGAACAGCGCCATCTCTGCAATAGATGGCGCTGTTGCTTGTGCGGAGGTCGTTCACGCGATGCGAAGATCAATAAGAAAATGTCTACTGACGTCAGTCACTAAAGAACGAAGTTAATTGTTTTTGGGCGAGATGTTAAACAGCGCCATCTATTGCAGTTTTTTCTTTTTGTAATCTGTTGACCATGCGGAAGGCAAATAATACTTTGTTTTATCATTGTTTTTTCTCGTTTTCATTTATGAATTTATTGGATTGAGTTCGAAAATTGATTGTCCTTTTTTATATATTTTTAATATTATTGTTGCATATTCTTTTAAATTTTGTTCATTTGTTTTCTTTGTTTTGTCACCTTTCCTCCCAAACAGTTTTTTTTTAAATTTATTAATCCATCGAATTGTGGTGTAAAATCGATTACCTTTTGTTTCTATTATTATTTAAATTCTATTGTCTCTTTTTTTAAATTTTATTGACTTTTTTGTCCTAAAGTCGATTGTCTTTTGTTTTTATTATTATAGTTTTTTTTGTATTGTTATCCATATTTCTTAGAGCGTTTTCGATTGACTGCTCGAGAGCACTCTGAGCGTATCTCTATCCTATGTTATTACATGAGGTTAAAACAAGATGGAAATAATTTGAGATTGCTCTAAAGCAATCAGTCGTAAACGCTATTATTAATCTACAGAATTGCGTTGTAAAATCGACCGGCTTTTGTTTATTTTCTATAACTTCATGTATTTTTAATGAATTTTCTACGTTGAAATGTTGAAAAGGGATTTTTTGACAACTGTGGATAAATTTTAGTTGGCGATACTGGGTGCCAAGTCAAACGTAAACATAACCTTACAACAGCTTCCCAAAAATTGAAATTTCATTTACAGAAAAAAATTGAAGAAAAAACAATAAAGAACGTGAAATTTGAAACGTTCACTAGATGCTGAATATGCCCACCACCTTCTTGATAATATTTAATAATTCCGTTTACTTGTAAGGCGGCCGGATTTTGGTAATCGAACCGGGGGGGGGGGTTATAAACGAAAGTAAGAAAACAGTTCGAGAAACTAAATTTTATTATAAAAAAAACAATGAAAATACCGAAGGATTTAAATAAGAGAATTTGAATTCGTCGCAATTCAAACTGTCAAAATCATTTAGTTACTTATGTAAGTGTTACCAACCGATGAACAAGAAATTCCTGTACGAAAACGCCGGAGGATTCAGTTCACTTCATAACTCGAACGACCTTCAAAGGCCGCGGCGTCGATTGGCTGATCGACTTTAGTTCCGAGAACTGGCAGGCGTTGTGAATGAATTATAGTATTTTGGCGCTGTGACGTCAGCAAGGAATCTCCTTTTGTAGTAATATGTTTAAAAGGGTGGATTTACTTCATTTTGATAAATTAGGGAGTTGGAAAACGTTAAAAAAAATTGCACTGCTAGTTGTCAAAATATTTGTGCGACGGTATTTTTTTTAATAGCAATATAATATAATTCATTCAATTGAGATTTTCTTTCTTTTTACAGCGGCTCCAAAATTTCGTAGGTTTTCTTTCAAAATAAGGAACAATATTCCATTTCATGGCTTATGTTGTACGAGGGTAAAGCTGATGTAATAGTATATTATAGAGATGCTATACTGAATGCTATTATTATCGAGGATAATTTTCAACATGAGCGAGCGTAGCGAATGAGTTTTGCAATTATGCTATGTAATAATAGCCACTATAACGAGCCGTATGCTATACTTTGTCCACCATTACAAGTACAAAGAATTTTTAATTACAATTTAAATAACAACGCTACCAAAATCTTGTTTATGTTTTGTTAAGCGAAAGTTTATTTAAGTTAAACGAAAGTAATTGTATGAATTTTGAGATTGAAATGTGATTGTTCCTTATATACAATGAAAAAATCTGCATTTCTTCTATAAGTAACGTTATTATAACCAATTTACTTCATTATACACCAAAACATGGTTACTATGGCTACCATGACACCGTGAATAATGAATATTCACTGCCGATAGCTTAATTATGAATACGAGGGTAAAACTGAATTCATTGGGAATAAGAAAATCTAGTAGACTGTGAAAAACAAAACACACAGTGTTATTTAGAGCAACTCTTTATCTGTCATTTCAAGGTTAGTTGTTGAAGTTACGTTCTTTAGAACCCAAGTTACTAATTTTTGTAAAGTGATGTTACAAGTAAGAAAATTGAATTAACGAAAGAGCAGTTTCGAATCATGATTTATGATGATTTCAAAAAAGGTTTGAGCGCTTATGAGCGGAAAAAGAGTTTAGATTCGGCTTTTAGTGAACAAGCACCTTCCTTGGCTACAATTTACCAATAGTATAAGGAATTTGAACGCGAGAGGAATTCTGTTCAGCATCAAAAAGTAGCAGAGCGTCCTTCTACGGCTGTTACCGACAAAAACATTGCTGCTGTTAAAAAATGAATCGAAGAGGACTATAAAGCCACTTATGCAGTAATAGAGCATCAACTCAAGATTAGATCCTCAGCTGTTAGAACAATCATACACGATCACCTGCATTTAAAAAAAGTGGTTAGTCGTTTTGTGCTGCATCACTTTTCTGACTTCCAAAAAGCAGAGCGTGTAAGAATTTGCCATGAAACTTTAAATTTCTTAAATAATGGCGGACACCAATTTTTTTCCAAAATAGTGATAGGTGACGAAATTTACATTCCCTTTTTCGACGTACCTACCCGCCAAGAGAATCGTGTATGGATTCATCACGAAGATGAGAAAACTCCAACAATGACCAAGAAGCAGCGAGCTATGAAAAAAGTTATGTATGAGGTATTCTTCAGAAGTACGGGCGTAGTCAAGGCAATTAAGCTAGATGGACGAAAGATAAAGCTAAATAGTACACTGAAAAATGTTTGCCTGAAGTGTTCAGTAGAGTTCCAGACATGGGAATTACGCTGCACCATGATAATGCATCGCCCCAAACGGCAGCTTTAACTCTCCAGTTTTTGACTGAAAAAAATATAAAGGTAATAGAACATCCGCCGTATTCACCTGATTTAGCAATGTGCGACTTTTGGCTATTTTTTGGGCTTAAAAGAAATTTGCGGGGTAGAATCTTTCCGTCAGAAGAAGAGATTGATGCCGCAGTTCACGCTTATTTTGAAGGTGTTCTGAAAGATGATTGGTTGGGAGCTTTTGAACAGTGGAAAGAAAGAATGGTCAAATGTATCATTGCTGAAGGGAATTACTTCGAGCACATTTAAAATGAAATCCTAGAAAATGTTAACCGTGTTTTTTATTCTCAATAAATTCAGCTTGACCCTCGTATTAGCTATACCTCCGTGTTCCTATTTTTTATTAATTAGAATTTAGTTTATATATTAAACGTTAATAAATGATTCCCATATCATTACAATATTGTATTGATTTTCATAAAGTCTTCTTCTACAAAAAAGATTTGTTTTAAAAAAAAACTATTTTCGTTAGTTGGGCCAACTTCACCGAGACAAAGCTGATATAACTCAATTAAGTTCAAGTCTAAAGTGAAAAAAAAAGATTGCCAAGTGACAAATATTTTAGACTCGTAATAGCTCAACTATTTTTAGTTCACCTACATTTACGCATATTTATTTTTCTCCTTCGTGAGTTTGCGCCTGTTTGATATTTGCGGACAGCATTCTGATTTATGAATTACTTACAGCAACTTGAATTTTATAAATATTGAATATTTGATGCAAAAAATTAATTACATTCTAATTAAAATATATATATATATATATTTCAATTTTTTATTGAATATGAAGTGAAGTTATCCTACCAAAATTGTTATTTGGTGACATATATGTAATTAATAATGTTAACAGAAACATACAGCTTGAGTGAAGCAAGTAGGTTGGCGACGTGTGCCTCGGATGTATTCGAGGCGACCGGCCTTGTTTCGCATTGGAAAGCGAAACGATGAGCGCGTATTTAATAATTTTATTTTAACTAGGATTTCAATAATTCTTGTTACAACATTGTTATAATTGCCGCAATACATTTGCATAACGCAATTATTATTGTTTGTAATTAAACAATACTTCCTCCATAAACAGTACAGAAATTAATAAATGAAAAATTTTCTCTGATAATGGTTAAATTAAAAAGAATTCACAACGATAATATATAAACATAATAAAAGATTCTCTTGTAACAGAAAAACGATTTCTCAAATTGAATGAAAGATTTTATAGAAGGAAGATAAAAATAAAATAAACTTAAAGTAATTCTGGTTAAGAAATAATAAATATATTAAATACCTTTCAAAATTTTTATTAATTCTGCGGATGGTTGTAGCAGAGGAAATTGGACGATTTACAAATTTTTCTCCGAATAAATTAATTCGTTAATACCACTTTATAATTTGTACTTTCTCAGGTACACTATAATTCATACTGAAGTTTTGTACTGAAGAAAAATAAAGAACAATTAAAATAAATATTATATTATAATAAAATATATATATTTGTAGTTCAAAAACAACTCTAAAACCTGCAGGTTCGAACTACAGGCGTGAACTGATACACGCTAGCGCAGGCAACCCCTCTACTCCTACACTACTCCTATACAGTGTGTCCACGGAAGGAGTTGATGTAGTTACGTTCGAAATTATTTATTAACCTGAACGTCGATCAATTAAGCTTGTTTTTAAGCCCTACATTTAACATTGTTAATTTAAGTTTAGTTTAAAACTTGCTTGTAAAAAATCGCATATTTTCTTTCAACTTCTTTTTGTGTTGCTTCTATAATTCTATTAATTTTTTGTTTAACATTTCTTATTTCATTCATTTTAGGTGTCTTAATAGACAATGAAGACAAATATGGGCTCGAAATAGCAATGGAAGCCGCCATCAACAGAAGCAACGAGTTTTTCGAGACGAAATTTCGAAGCGTCGTGAGCTACGTTGGTAAAATGAACGCCTTTGAGATAAGCAAAACATGTAAGCAAGCGGATTAAAATTAATTCGTCAAATTAGTTAATTAATTAGGATGATTCCAAATTATTTTGTTTAGTATGCAAAATGACAGAAACTGAAGAACTGGTAGCAGTAGTTGGACCGCAATCGCTTCCGTTAACGTTGATGGTGCAATCAATATGTTCCAAACTTGAAATACCCCATATTCAACTCAATTGGCAACCCAGCGTGTATGATTTGCCTTCGGTCATCAATTTTTATCCAGATCCCCAACTTTTTTCCGAAGCCATAGCAACCGTGGTGAAGGAAATGACTTGGAAGAACTATGCTATTTTGTATGAAACGACAGAGGGTTTGGCAAAGCTTCAAGATGTGTTGAAGGTACACGAACCCGGTAGCCGTATCATCGTGAAGCAACTTAATCCTTCTGGAGACAATAGGTATATAATATACCATCAGATATAACGAATTTCGAAAACGGCACATAAGTAAAATGAAAAGTTAGTCAACTAATTGAACTTACTTAACTTAAAAAAAAAGAATGATACGAATATAGATGACATAAGTGCAAAAAAGATCTTATAAACCGGTTTTCCTAAATATGTATGTACAAGGTGACTGACAATTGTTTCGTTAAAAAAAACGCGTAAGAGTAATGTTTAAAAAATTCTTCTGTTTAAACAGTTTATAATTAATTTAAAAATTATCCCAAAATCAAGCTGCGGCACTGCGTACGAAATACGACGCTCTTTAATAGGACAATAAATTTTTTTATTGGCTACTCGCTTGTACACAATGCGACCTTGACTCACATCTCAATTCGTTTTATTACTCGTTTAATAGATGGTAACGGAAGTCCGAGTTGTTTCTTTTACGCGTCGTAATTATTACTAATTTCTACAATAAATGAAATTTGTATGAAGTAAGGGTAACAAATTCACAAATAATTGTTTGTTAATTCTTGCGGTTTATTTACTAGAGCGGAATATACCAGCTGCTGTATCCACAAAAAAAAAACACAAGGATTTGGAGATCTCGGGGGGTCAATGCATGGCCCGCAATATCCGAGAGCATACAATGTGTGCTATGTATTGATTGTTTTCCGATTATGTATATTAGATAAAGCTAACACTTAGCGAGTACATCTACCTCTTCCCAATTGCTTTTGCAACAGCTGTGGCCGTCGGAGACATAATACAATTTTTGATCAAATCGCGTACGTGAATTCGCGTCACGGATTACAAGAAAACGTAAATTTATTATTTGAAAAATGTGAAACGATTTATTAGACCCAAGATTCATCGCTGACAAGTGTTTTTGTTTATTAGGCTATAAAAACTATACAGTTATTTTAAATGTCGGTGGAAATATGCATAATTTTTAATCTAATCGCGTACGTGAATGAATGAATAGATTACGGGATCATGTTTAAAGAGATTCTATTGAACAGTTTTTAATTAAGTAAGAATTTAACTCAAAGTCGAACAAATTATTAAAAGTGAAAAGACTGCTTACAGTAGTACGAGGAACAATTTACAAATTTGCTTGAAAAACGCAGAATAGAGAGTTGCAAACGCGTCTTGAATTTATTAAACTCTTAATAGATTTGTGTTTAATTCGACGCACACAAAAAGAAATTATAATAATTAACAGATTACTGATTATAAACTTTTAAATTCTGTTTATGTATGGATAATCTGGTTCAGGTGATTTGCATTCATTAGTTCGTATTCCATGAAGTCGTTCGTTGACCTAAAAAGGGAGTTACCCAGTAATTCCACTTAAGGGTCAAGATACCACGCCGCCGTGACTACCATCAAATTTTTTGGGGGCATTTATTTCATTCATCTGCTCCTTTATTTTTTAACCGTAGGCTCATGGTCGTTTTGGAGTTAATTTAATAAAATAGAAAGAATTTTTCTAACACTTTTCCCATACTCTCGGACATCGCTTCTTATCGTGGTTTTTCTTTGGCGGAACAATTGTCAGTCACCCTGTATTTTTTTTTTCTAATTTCAGGTTGCTTTTAAAAAGCATCAGGAATATGACCAATGCAATTATTTTAGACTGTGAAACGGATCACATCTTGGATATATTACACCAAGCCAAGAAAGTCAAGTTGTTGGAGCATTACGCTGGTGTCTTCCTCACCAACTTAGTTGGTAACTTCACTCAGTAAACACGCAGTTATAAACCAAAATAAAATTTTCAGGACGCCCACACGCTGGATTACTCTTCTATAACCACTGAGACTTCAACAAATTTCACTACACTACGTATGACAGACACTAGTTCCGCACAATTAAAAGTCGCCGCTCGATTGTGGAATTATATTAACTCGAGCTTTCCAAACGATCCTACTAAAATTAGAGCAAGTTTCTTTTTTCGTTTATAAAGAAATACTACAATACATTCACGAATGTACCTTTCAGATTGAACCTGCATTGATGTACGATGCCGTAACATTTCTCCTCGACACGATCAAAGATTACCAAGAAACCATTTCGATTGAACCTAAGCGCTTGAGTTGTGGCGAAGATGCGACCTCAGTGGGCTTAGGTTTGGTCAATTTCATGCAAGTGGTAAGCAACAAGAAGAAAAAAAAAAGACGCCGTCGCACTTTTAAACCAGCACCAACGTTTCAGAGGACCAAAGAAGACGCGCTTTCGGGACCCATTTCTTTTCAATACAACGTCAGATCCAATTTTCGTTTGGAGGTGGTCGAGTTGCTCATCAAATATAACTATTTCAATAAAACGTCGGAATGGGCGTCCGACAACCCACAGTATTTAAATATACTTAGGAGCGAGGAGGAACAAATGGAGCACATTCGCGAAAGCCTTGCGAACATCAAAGTTTTAAAAGTCACATCAAGGTAATGCACCTTACATACATGGGACGAATGATTTTTTTTAAAGTGCGCGTGCGTTACAGGTTAGGCCCCCCTTATTTAAATGAGAGAAAACCGAAAGAAGATGAGAAACTAGAAGGTAATAACCGTTTCGAGGGATACTCTTTGGATTTGATAGACCGGATAGCCAAAGAGCTGAATTTTACTTATGAGTTTATGATAACAAAAGACAATGCTTATGCAAATTTGATCAAAGATTTAAAAGAAAGGGTAAGTCTTCGTTCATTTAATATCAGTTTGATGTAATCCGCAACTAGCCGTCGCAACCTCTTTCTCCCTAAGACATTAAATTTGATTGCTACTGTACATGTACACGTATCGAAAAGGAACTTTTGCCGCCTAACCTGCTTTGCAAAATGTGTGAAATGTGCAAATTAAGATCACCTTCATGTCCGGCTAACTTGAGGAGAATGGATCGAGGTCAAACGTAACCCCTAAAAAAATTATATATAAATAAAAATTACCTATTTTGCTCACTTGTCTTTATTTGTGTAAAAGTTTAATCACAAAGGAAACATAAAATCCGAAGAAGGTTAAAATTTAAATCAGTAAAAGGCATTACCAAGTTCAATAACTAGGACCGAAGCACAGATCCGTCTTTCGTTTACCAAGATCAAAAATAAATCTTAAAGATTAGTCAGTTAAATCAAAACTATAAATAAACAAAGTAAAGCCAACCTTAAAGAACTTTTACTCTCTTTACCGCAGCTGTCAGGTCGAAGTCGTTAACCAATATGTGAATATGTCTTAATTCAAAGCGGCCTCTCCCGTTGGAGTTGTCCACTACGAGTGAACGAGTTCAAATCTGAACGGTCAGGAGAAGATTTGACCTTCGTGTGCTAATGCGATTTGATGGTTTTTCCCCCAAAATATCACCACAAACGAGTAAACTAGTCAACGAGAGGGAGGGGGGGATAAAGCCTATAGAGCAAAAGAGAAACATGCATTACTGCCTGGATCACGCAAAGAGTACTTACGTGCGTAAAAGTTGAAACGGTAGCGGATTTGATATATAAAAACAAATCGGGTTTTTTGTTTGTTTAAATTGTAAAAACCAAAGAAAAGAAATTTTACGAGGCGAAGAATGCCACCGGGAAGCGTCGGTTCCCAAAGTAAGGTCTTTTCGAACACCCAGTTCGAAAACTGCACTTGTTTGCGGACGCCATAAAGCAGACCGCTTTCAATTTTGTCCATACGCTTTAAAATCTTTGAAAGAATTTGTCACGCAAGTGCTCGAGATATTTCGTAAGCTTTAGAAAAAGGATCATATTACATCGCCAGTAGAAAGGAACTTGTTTTGTTTGGGAATTGTTAACGAAAGGACAGGAAATAATAAATATGTCAATCGACAATTGTATGGCGTCGAGTTATTTTGAAGAATTTGGAAAGTTTCAAACATGTGCAAGACCACCGGGGGGTCAAGCATCTGTCAGTCTAATTACAGTTCGAAAATTTATTGTAAGTACAGGGAACGAGAGAGAGGCGTGATTTTTTCTAAACTAAAATAGCGGTTATTGGTCAAGAGGGTTTTTAAAATTTGCTTCGGGGGCATAGGGAGGAGTTTGTTACGCGCGAAGGGAAAATCGAAAACGGAGGGCGGAAAGATTCGAATCGTTCGAACGAAAAATTGCATTTCAATTTAACTCAAGTAGTTTTTTTTTTCTGAGTGCTTTGCATTTGGTTTCATCTATTTTTCATAATTAGAATTAAATCATATTATTTCGGGACGGTCCAAAATACAGTGTTAAAAAAAGGGCAATTAAAACAAACAAAAAACTAGAACTGCGCCGCGAATTCAACGCCGCGAAAGGATTATATAAAAACAATATGATGTGATTTAATCAAAATCTAAAATCTATTGGTCGATTTCAAATACAGTGTATTTTTTTGTAATTTAGTTCTACCTTTTGCGATATTCTCTGGCAATTCGGAGACACGCTATCGGTGTTATTTCGATTTGTTCAGGGAAATCTGCAGCACAAACCACTGGCCAGGCAAAGTTATCTCTGCCGACGAACACAGTACGGCCAGCACAGTCTAACTCAGAAATCGAGGCAAATTTAATACTCGTTACGAATTCCGTAGAATTACGAGGCCAAACAATTTGAAGTACCTATAAATAGGCAGAACTTCTCTCACACCCTGTGTGTGGACTGAAGCGTTGTCTTTGCCAAAAGATTTGCAGGTTAATTGAAAGCAATTTGTCGAGCGACTGAAAGTGCCATAACCGCCCATAGCGGAGCGCCAATAAAACAGTCAATTGGGTTCTTGCGCAACAAATTAGTTCGATAACAGGTTTAGCCGACGAAAAACCGACGCAAAGGGATCTGAAAAAAGGCGTACATTGTACCACCCTCGAACTAAAAGTATTGCCTTTGCTGAAAGATTTGCAGGTTAATTGAAAGCAATTTGTCGAAAGACTGAAAGTGCCATAACCGCAAAAGCGGAGTGCCGAAAAACAGTCAATTGAGTCCTTGCGCAAACAAATTAGTTCGATAGTAGTTTTAGCCGACGAAAACGACGCAGAGGGATCTGAAAAAAAAGGCGTACATTGTACCACCCTCTGAGGCCCGGAGAACGTAGTAGACAAAGACCCTACTCCCGGAGTCTGATTAATTAGGTTAATTAGCTAGAGATAGGGTTATTCCATCACCTCTGAAAAGAGTGTCTGAAAAACTAGCGGCAGTTGCTGTTAATTATCTTGCGGATTGATCGCCGAGGGTGGCCTTTGGTATCACATACGTATCCGAACATCTGATTAATCAATTAATAAACCCCATTAATAAAGTTCACACTGTGCGCTGGTTGATTATTCATAGCGTCTTCGAATACTATCTCAGGTGGCAAACACGAGTACCAAGACAAAGCTATTTTGAATAAAAATAAATTAATTGTTGATCTAACTTAAATCACAAGTTGCCACAGCCACTAATTGTGGACGCCCCAAGCCACCAGCTGTGTGAATTGAGATCAGTTAGATTGCTACGATATCCTACGTGAAATACGTTAAGCGAATTTATTATACTTCTTGATAATCGAATAATTATATTCTTGTGATTTTTATATTGTTTTAAAACGAGGTTTTTACGCTCAATGTCTCAGATCCCGCAGTGGCTGGTAGAAGGAGTTTTTTTACCTTTTTTTTGCAATATATAATTAATTAAATTTAACGTCCCGCATTTTTATTTATACGTATTTAGTTCCTTTAATCTCTCAATTTTAATCGCCGTCTCACCAAAATTGGAATCTAGTTACAACAACGTAGAGCCCGTTTTTTTATTAAACGATCACGAACAATAGGCATAAAAAGGGTTCAATTGCGTGAATTTCCGAAGGGCCGACGCAGGTAGCTCGTAGACTAGGAAATAATTGCTAGCGCCGGCTATAAATCCTTTTAGGTAGAGTCTAGACATTTAGGATTTGCATGGTTTATTAACAATAGCATTTTCGACTTTTTCGAAATTTCTCCGAAGTGAACCCTCGGTAAAGAGGCGTTTATTTTCCATAGAGTTCAGTCAACTTCTTCGGTCCATTTAATTAATTAATTTGTCAATAAGTTTAGTTTGTTTTTTGTTTGGATCGTGTTTATTAGTTATTTCGTTGTCCGTAAAGTCAACAAACAAGGTGGCACGTTCGGGCGCGTACAGAGTTTAATCACAAAGTAAACACAAAACCCAAAGAAGGTTAAAATTTGAATCAGTAAAACGCATTACCGAGTTGAATAATAATTAGGACCGAAGCACGGATCCGTCTTTCGTGTACCAAGATCAATAATAAATCTTAAAGATTAATCAGTTAAATTAAATTAACGCAATCATAACGTTTAAAATAACAATAAACAAAGTAAAGCCGACCTTAAAGAACGTTTACTCTGTTTTCACGGTAACCAACAAAAGTAGAACCTCGACGGAGGAGTGCCATCTCACTGTTCAAAGCGGCATCTCCGTTAGAATTGTCCACTACAAGTTCAAATCGAGGGGAAAATGTGACCTTCGTCTGCAATGGCGATTTGACGGTTTTTCCAACAATGGTTGGCCCCAAAATAACACCACAAAGGAATAGACTAGTCAAGGGAGGTGGGGGGAATAAACCAGACTTTGGAAAAAAATTCACGACAAGAGCAAATGCACACAAACTCTTTACCGGACGGAACCCTGTGGCGATATTTAAAACATTTTCTTATCGATCTTGTAGAAGTGACCATCATCACGTGAGCCAATTAAATTTGAATATTTCCATCCCGCGTGAAACTTTCAAACGAGGAGCAGTCATCGTACGATAGCAATTTATTTTTCTGGGATATCAAATTCAAACGCACACATCTTAACATGAAACCTCCATACCCTTATCCTATAGGCGGTCACATTTTACTTTAGAAAAATTTTAATGGCAAAGAGAGTTAACTAAACGATCCCTATATATATGACATAATTTTTAATTTATAGAGAGCTCACTTAGCTATTTGTGATTTAACCGTTACCCATGAAAGATCACGAGAGGTAGACTTCAGCGCACCGTTCATGAATTTAGGTAATAATAGAGACTTATATTTAAGAAATCTTTAATATTAAGGATTGTTTAGGTATAAGTATTTTACACAAAGAGCCACCTAAACAGGACACAAACAAATTCGCATTCATGAAACCCTTCGACTTTGAAGTCTGGATCTATACGGTCACATTATACTTACTAGCGTCCATTTCCATTTATGCCATAGCAAGGTACCTATGCATTAAAAGCTCATTAAAAGGGAATTAAGTGCTCCTCGTGTTATAGGATGGCCCCCGGGGACTGGGAAAATCCGCACCCGTGCAATCAAGACCCCGAAGAACTTGAAAATATATGGGACCTAAAAAATTGCTTCTGGTTAACTCTTGGTTCTATTATGACCCAAGGTTGTGACATCTTACCCAAGTAATTCCTCTTGCGTGTGCCAAGACGTTTTGATAAATACTTTCTCCTGTAGGGGAATCTCTTCGCGAATGGGAACTTCGATGTGGTGGTTTTTTTCTTTAATTATCACGAGCTCGTACACGGCTAACCTAGCTGCCTTTTTGACCATGGGCCGTATGACTACGTCAATCAATAGCGCCGAAGATCTGGCCAAACAAACTAAAGTTAAATACGGTACCGTGGACGGAGGTGCAACGCAAACTTTCTTTAGAACTTCAAACTTCACGACCTACGCCCGCTTGTGGACCCAAATGGAACAGACCAAGCCCAGCGTTTTCGAGAAGAGCAACGCCGATGGAGTCAAGCGTGTCAACAACACCAAGAACGAATTGTACGCTTTCTTTATGGAAGATTCTTCGATTGAGTACGAGATTGAAAAAAATTGCAATCTCAGACAAGTCGGTGGCCGTTTGGATCAAAAAAGTTACGGCATTGCAATGGCGATGCGTAAGTTACGCTCTACCAACTCGTACTTGACGTAATAATTTTCATTTTAGACACCCCTTACAGAAGTATGATCGATAATACGTTGTTAAAACTTCAGGAGAATGGTATACTCGCCGAGTTAAAGAAGAAGTGGTGGAAAACGAAGGTCGTAAGAGAAGCGAAATGTGATGTACTTTCTTTCGGTACGCAGATTTTAAATGCGGTATTAATAGGTCCGATTTTAGGATGACGATGATCAAGGCGAAACGTCATCAGAGCTAGCCCTGTCTAACGTTGGAGGTGTTTTTATTGTACTGGGAATGGGAACGTTGATTGCGTTTGGCCTTGCAATCGTAGAATTTCTGTGGAACGTGCAAGAAGTTGCAATCGAGGAACATGTAAGTTGACGAATGATTTCGGCCATTTTTTTCGAAATCGATTTTCAGATCTCTTACTGCCATGCCTTGTGGGTGGAACTCAAATTCGCAGTTAACGTATGGATTACCAAAAAGCGAGTGAAACCTATACTTTCCGAATCTTCTTCAAGCTCTGGCTCCGACGATAAAAGCGTCGCGCAAAGAGTATTGAAAGGCGCCGGGTCATTTTTGAATTTAGATTTTGACAAGATCAGTATGAACAAGAAAGAATAAATAATTTGCGAGATTATAAGAATTCATACTAACAATCTTTTGGAACTGCTATATTGTTATATTCTAAATTCTATTTTGTCGGGTTAATTAACAGTCACCCTGTACATAGTATTTATAAGAAGTTCAAGAAGAAGCGTTGTCCGAGAGTATGGGAAAATGTTCAGAAAATATTAATGTTAAGCTACGTACACATGTCCGTGCCGAACATGTAATTGAACATCAAATGCAACAATTCGTACCCACGAAATGTTCTAGAGCAGCGCGTAACCTGTTTACCGCGAACCAAAGAGAGTCTGTTTTTCGATGAACTTTTCATTTTAGTGATTTATTTCTTTACCTGACAGAGCAGGTGTTCAAAGTAGGGCCGCTGTTATCTACTTTGGGTGATTTATATTCATTTGTTAAGTAAAAAGGGAGTTGACGTAAAATTTGACTTAAAGGTCAAGTTTACGATGCCACGCCACCATATCATAAAACCATAAAAAACTTTATGAAGGTATTTATTTCGTTCTTCTGCTCCTTTAACATTTTTCCCATACTCTCAGACATAGCTTTTTTTAGTGGCTTCATTTTGTCGGGTTAATTAACACTCACACTGTATATGTATCCTGTGTCTCAGAAACGCATATAAAGTTTCAAGTATTTCTTTTCTACAATCCAAAAGGGTTCCACAATTGTAAAAATTATTCTCTTATAGTGAAGGATTCGTTCAAGAAAAGTATATTACCAGAAGAAACGTTATTTGCAGTTTTAATTTAAGAAATATAGAGAAATATGTTTACCTGAAGCTTTAAATGAATTTCTGGGATACCCTGTGTATAACATTAATTATTGTAGACTACTGAAATATGTTGTGCACTGTTTACATTGCTTACATTGTTTACATTGTTTTCAATTGAAATAAATGCGTTTTAGAGTTTAAGCAGGAGGTATTTGTTATTTATTTGTGACATTAATCACTATCGTATCACATGTAAAAAAATCATATTTTCAATTAAATGGAATAACTCCTCTGATGAATAATTAATATTTTTAATAGAATCCAAAATTAGATAAATAAATAATCTTTACATGTAACAGAAAAAGGCATTCATTGCATTGTTGGCTTTCGGTTGGTTTTGGTTCATATGAAATTCATAAACAAAGTTACTATTCGATTAATTATTATATCTTAGCAGAATGCTAGGTCTAATAGTGCAGAAATATTTAAATTCCTTAAACAAAATCAAATATTTAATCTGATTTTAGATTATTCATAGAATCGGGTTATTCCAGTAATGTCGTCAATCAGACTTGCGGAAATTTTGTTTTTCTTTAAACAGGAGACGTCCTTGAGTGATTCCCCGCGAACTTTGTTATTCACTTTTTTAACTTTCGAGCAGAACGTCACTGTGACGAAAATAAATATATTTTTCTAATCCTAATAGACCCCATTAATCGTTTTTTTTTATTTTTTTATATATTTCTCAATGAAAGACGTATTTCCCTATGAAAAACAAAAAGAATGTATTTGATTATTATTGAGCAATTGAAGCTTTACACAAGGTGATCCGCTGACGTCTTTACAAACTTTGCAAAGAAAGTACCGAGTGACTATAAATTATTGTTTTCTGTAGCCAAATTTTATTTGAAATTTATCGAACTTATTTATTTCAAAATTGAGAATAGTTCTCGCAAAGAGGAGGGATAAATAAATAATTCTAGTTGGTTTCAAAGTGCAATTTGTTTTAAGTTTAAAATCAGAAATATCCATGTTTCTAATTCACGCCATTTTACTTACTCTGAACAGAACTTTTCCCAATATGAATTTTTATAATTAATTTGGCACGCAAGAGTTGCAGTTGCAGTTACGTAGCAAGAAATACAGACGTCCGTCCAAATCCCAGAAATATTAATTTGGCACAACAGCCAGCGCCTTACATCGAAATTTTGTTTCGACACATTTACAACAGCGGTGCAATGTGGTGCATTTTTGACTAAAAATGAGTTATTTCATGTTATTATTATGTCACAGGTGCTTTTTCTGTTGGTTACATTAGGAAGTTTGATAAAGTCGGGCAAAGCCACTCAAACTTTTAGTATTGGTAAGTATAAAGACTTATTAAACTTTAAAATACTGTAGTGAATTTCGTTTTGATTTATTTTTAATAAAATACTCGATGAGACTAATAACTAATTTATTAACAAAACTTAACGCTGATTTTATTTAGTACAGACTATGAATAATTTATTTTCACAAGCCGAGCGATTAAACAGTAATTAAACTCTACGTCGAACTAAAGAAGTCTGTCTATGTTTCCCCGTACGCGTGTATTTATACCGGAGCGGCTTTTCCAGCAGCTTTTCCTCTAGAGTATTTCGACGACGGAATAATCTCGAACGGGTCCAGAGACTAGGCTAGGCGAGTGTATGACTAATTTGTCGCTTTAATTCGTCACACTGCCCCCTTCTTAAAAACGTTTCATCTCGGAACGTTCCTCGTGATAGCCTTGAAAGAGGATGTCGAAAACGACATGCTGGCCCCTTTCTGCAACTTCCGGTTTGGAAGAAGTAGCAGTCCACAGTTTTCTCGTTTCCAACAGCTGCCTGTGGATGGTGACTGCAGACCAGGACTTCAATTCCTGTTCCGTTGAAGATAACTTCTATCATGTTTCGGATTACCCTCCAGTCCAGCCCGTCAAGTCCGCAGCCCAACTTGGGGATGGCTAATTTAGTCTCTTTGCCTTCCATCAGCTGCCTCTTCTGGCTACAAAGAGCTCTCCACATACTGTGATAGTCAGGTTTACCGCTTGATGTCTTCTTAGTGACTAAGTAGTATACGCGTCGTCTCTGATCAGCTCTCGTGTCGATGATCTGCAGGCTCTTGCCCACCATGGGATGCTGTCTTTGGAACACCTCGACTTGACCAAATTTCTTCCGGAAGACCTGGGCTATCCCCTTGGACATTCTTAGGTCTTCTGCCACACAGTGGGCCAGACTGTACTCTGGTGGCACTTGAAAAAGATCTTGATGTCTCTCCGTGGTTACTCCAAATCGTGCCTTACTTCCTGTGGCGTGATGAGACATAAAGGTTTCGAAGTTCACTTCGGAACCTTGCGTCCTTTGTACTGTCCCTTCAATTTCTTCTCCGTTGCAAGGAGCCATCCGGTTGAAATGGATCACTTTGGGCTTGCTATTCGGCATCTTTTTGATACGGTATATGACATCGTTGATCCCTTTTATCGCTTTGTAAGGACCTTCCCAAGATGTCTGCAATTTTAGGGACAGACCTCGACGTCTTTGAGGATTATAATGCCAGACCAGTGCTCCGGGTTGGTATCCCCCATTCTGAGCGTTGATGTCATAATGCTCCTTCATTCGGTCGCTGGCGGTCTGTATATTGTGACGCACTTGATTGTGAATGTTGTCTATTTTCCTGCGCAGACGGCTCACGTAGTCTTCGTCGGTAGGGACTTCGCCAGACTTCACGTCGAATTTCAAGTCACAGGGCAGTCTTAGCTCTCGCCCAAAAACCACTTTCGCTGGAGTCTCTCCTGTTGTCTCATGAACGGACGAACGATATGCCAGTAAAATCAAGGGAATATACGTGTCCCAGTCTCTCTGATGATTGGAGATGACCTTGGACAAATGTCGGTTGATGGTTCTGTTGAACCTTTCCACCATTCCGTCTGACTGTGGATGAAGCGCAGTGGTCCTAGTTTTCCGTACGCCGAGTAGAGTACACACATTCTTGATTCTTGAATAAGGTCGATTCAAAGTTCCTTCCCTGATCCGAATGCAGTTTCATGGATGCACCATACCTACTGATCCATTCCTTGACAAGGATTTCAGCAATAGTGACTCCGTGCGTGTGTATTTATACCGGAGCGGCTTTTCCAGCAGCTTCTCCTCTAGAGTATCTCGAACTGGTCCAGGGATTTCGGCGAGTCCCGCCGGCTAGGCGAGTGTATGACTAATTTCTCGCTTTAGTTCGTCACAATACATTCAGTATTATCTCAATTAACAAAAGTAATTAATTAACTATTAGTTTGGAATTAATTTATTCCGAAATGTACAGTGTGATTATTAATGATTGAGAATATTTTGAATTTGGCGCCATCGTGTTTTCGATTGACCGCACTAGTGCGCGCTCAGAGTATCTTCATCTCCTGTTATTACATGAGGTTAAAAGAATATGCAAATGCACTGAGTGCAACCGGTGTAGGTGAATCGAAAACACCATAAGGTAACAACAATTTGGTATGGCGGTAAATTTAAATCATCCCCAATGTGGAATCTGAATCTCTCGAATTAACTTCATAGGTGGACTATTTCACGAAGACAGCAATGACATTGAATTTGCATTCAAATACGCAATTGATTTCTATAACGTACACAATAGAGATGACATCTTTTTTGAGCCGCACATTCGTTACATTCCAAAAAAGGACATATTCGCCGCAAGCAAAATTGGTAAGTGTGCCTACCGATTTCATCCACAAATTTAAAACTTGTTTAAACCAGTATGCAAGATGATAGAGGAAGACGGTAAACTGGTGGCAATTTTCGGACCACCTTCTCCTCAGGTAGCGCAAATAATTCGATCGACTTGCTCCAATTTTCAAATCCCGAACATTCAAACTTATTGGACCGGGTATTACCCGCCGTCAAGAACGTCCATAAATTTATACCCCGAATGGCAAGTCTTGGCAGATGGTATTGCGACAATCATACAACATTTGTATTGGAACACGTACATTGTGCTGTATGAAAATGATGAAAGTTTGATGCGATTGCAAGGAGTTATGAAAGACCCTACTCAACATTTGATCCTAAAACAGATCAGCAGCAACAGAAATGACAGGTGTGCTCAAATAAAAATATGAGAAATGTTACTAAAGCCGTATATAACGATCTTATCTAAGGGTGGCCAGAACGCAGAACGCTCAGTGGTCGGATGGGGTCCGACTTTGCCCGACCTCTAAGCGTTGTGGCCACAATGTGTAGGGCGGCCCTTAATATGATATTTTATAATTGTAAAAAATCAACATGCTCATAAATTGACAATTTTTAGACTTTTGCTGAAAGAAATTAAGCAGATGAAGCATAAAGCAATTATCATTGAGTGCAGTGAAGATCGAATGTTGGATGTACTGGTGCAAGCTCAAGAAATAGGGCTAACTAAAGACTACAGCTATTTCTTAAGTTCTTTGGTAAGTACATTTCATATCTTTTTATATTTATTCGACAGTTAAAATAAAAGTATAGAATTCCTCATATCGAAACACTTTGATTTAACTTTATATATATTTTTAACCAATGACATCATAGGTAGGAACAACAAGTCAATAGCTTGATACTCATCCAATTAGATGTGGTATAGTCAATTTGACCGTGATACATAATAGATGGAATACCGTTACTGCTGAAAAAGCAATCCGACAGCCTCTCTTAGATAAATTTAACGTATATTTCCTTTTGAGTTATTTTTTTTGCTTTTGATTGATTTAGATTACTAATGAGTTTTATATCATAGGACGCGCATACTTTAGACATTGATCACATCGGTTTTGATCAAGATAACATAACAACAATAAGAGCAGTGGATCCCATAAACGCAAATTTAATTGATGTAGTACAACACTGGAATGCTCAACAATTATGGAGCAATTCTTACAGGATATTACCTAACAAAGTTAAGGTATGTATCGTGCATCAATCACATAGTAATTATGTTAATTATATTATAAAAGTGACACCTTAAGACAGGTCCCAGACAACCACAAATCTCCCAGCAGTGCCATGCATGAGACTGCATGGGAATTGCACGTCTTTCGTGTGAAACGGTCGCGAATTTGATTTGAAAACAAATCGCGTTTGCTTGTTTGATTACTCAATAACAAAGAAGAATTTTACAAATCGGAGAAAACCACCGGAAACGACTCGGTTTTCAGATTTATGGTCTTTTAGAACATCGAGTTCGTAAACGGCACTTGAAGCAGCGTTGCTATCGGCCATTAGACCGTTTTAAAAGTTGTCTTGTACGGTATTGGGATTTTTTTGAAAAATTTAGAACATGTGCAGGCCACCGGGAAACCAAGTGTCTGTCAGACAGTCCGAAATTTATTAGTTATGTAAAATGAACGAGGGAGAAGCATGTGCTTCTTTCTGAATGAAAAGCGTTTATTGGTCAACCGTTTTTTGTTTGCTTCGGGGAATGGGGAGGTCACTCGCGATGAAAAAATGAAAAACTTAGGACAGAAATCTTCCGATCGTTCGAACGGAAAGCTGCATTTTAATTTAACTCGAGAAGTTTGTTATGAGTGCTTTGCAATTGATTTCATCTAGTTTGGATAATTAGAATTAAATCATATTATTTCGGGGCGTTAAAATTATAGTGAATTCAGAAAAGGGCAATCAAATAAATAACCGCGCATCGCGCCGCGATCGAAGACGCGAATAAAACGAGTGCGCGGGTGAATTAGTGAAGTGAACGTCGCGGAACGGAATAGGTATAATTGCATGAATTTTTCTATTTCTTTTCACATACTTGGCGGTATAAATTTATGTAAGAATTAAATTAATTGACTCATAAATCTGTGACTCGAAAAATCTGTTTAATCTTTGCATTGCTAAGGCAAGTTTTTGGTTTAATTTTTGGTACTTGCATTTGCTATTGAATCAAGTTAAAACTCAATAAATTCAGTAGTTTGCGCGATCTGTGATTTATCAACTAGAGTAAATTAACTACACCTAAAATCTTTTGTTCGATTTCAAATGCGGTGTATTTTTTTTTGTTGTAATTTAGTTCTTCTTTTTTTGCGATATCCTCGGCAATTCGGAGACACGCTATCAGTGTTATTCCGATTTGTACAGGGGCATCTGCAACTCAAGCCACTGGTCAGGCACACAGTGCGGCCAGCACAGTCTAACTCAGAAATCAAGACAAATTTAATACTCGTTACGAATTACGAGGCCAACAATTTGAACTACCTATCAATGGACATCTTCTTTACAGAACTTTTCCCACACCCTGAGTGTGTGAACTAAAGTGTTGCCTTTGCTGAAAGATTTGCAGGTTAATTGAAAGCAATTTGTCGAGCGACTGAAAGTGCCATAACCGCCCATAGCGGAGCGCCAATAAAACAGTCAATTGGGTCCTTAGATAATAGGTTTAGCTGACGAAAAACGACGCAGAGGGATCTGAAAAAAGACGTACATTGTACCACCCTCAAAAGGCACGAGAACGTAGTAGACGAAAGATCCTTGTCCATGGCCTAATTAATTAAGTTAATGAGCTAGAGATAGGGTTATTCCATCACCTCTGAAAAGAGTCCTTGAAAAAATAACGGCAGTTGCTGTTGATTATCTTGCAAATTGATCGCCGGAGTCGCCTTTTGTATCACATATCTCTCCGAACCTCTGATTAATCAATTAATCATTCCCATTAATAAAGTACACTGTAGACACTGTGCGCTAGTTGATTATTCATAGCGTCTTCGAGTATTAGCTAAGGTGGCAAACACGAGTACCAAGACAAAGCTATTTTGAATAAAAAAATAAAGTAATTTTTATCTAATTTAAGTCACACAGCCTTAATTGCGTGTGCAACGAGCCACCAACTGTGAGAATTTAAATAAATTAGATCGCTACGATATTCGGCGTCAGATACGTTAAGCGAAGTTTATTGTACTTCTTTGGAAGCGTATATTTATTGTGAAAGATATCCATTGTTTCAACGACACCTCGCATTTTTATTAATTCGTATTTAGTTCCTTTAATCTCTCAAATTTATTCACCGTCTCACCAGAATTAGAATCCAGTTACAACAACGTAGGGCCCGTTTTTTTTTGTTTATTCAGACGATCAAGAACAATCGGCATTAAAGTTTTCTATTTTGGAAACTCCAAAAGGGCCGAACGGTAGTTATAGGTCAGTAGAAGATTAGTCTTAGCGCCACTTGTAAACCGTAACTGTAGCAGGTAGCGTAATCCGAGTCTAGACATTGTTAGAAACTGCATGGGGTGTTAACAATAGCATTGTCGGCTCTTTCGGAAACTGGCCAAACCCGCGGTATAGAGGCGTTTATTACTTCTTTGAATTTAGTCAAATTCTTCGGTCCATTTAATAAATTAATTTGTCAATAAATTTTAGTTTGGTTTTGTTTGGACCGTGTTTATTAGTTAATTAGTTGTCCGTAAAGTCAACAAACAAGGTGGCAGGCACGTCCGGGCGCGTCACACGTGTGAAGCTGACAATTTCCGTGAGAGCTCTGGCTTGTCGTGATATTAATGCCGCACAATTTCTCACTATTGCGAATACAGCGCGATATTACTGCAAGACAACTGAATTTACGTTTTATGTTTGCAGAAGTAAACAATTCTTACCATTGAGTTCCAGATGACGCTTGCTGATAGAGGCGGTAAATATACCGCCTGTCCCCAACATAACTAGCCTTGTTGTTCGATATTGTTTCTTAAACGGATAAAAGTCATTCATGTTTAGAATGTGTCCGACTTTAAAAATTAAAATTCGTTGAGGGGTTTGCTTATTCAACTCCTCACCAAAGGATGAAGGGTTAGCTTACTTTGGCAGTTTCGCAAGGAGGTGAAAATGAAATTGGTTTCGACCGAAACGATAGTCTAGCTCTAGATTGAATTGAATTTACCCTTCTTTACTTTTCAATTTATATATATATCAAAAATATAGTTTTAATTCATTGAAGCTGACAATTTCCGTGATAGGTGGTACCGCAAAGTAGCACAATTTTGACACTATTGAGAATGAATTGAATGTTGCGCGATTAGTTTTAATAATTTATGTCTTATTACGATCTATAGATCAACTGCCAATCATGAGTGTAACAATTTTTTTAAAAGATTAAATGAACTACTTCTAAAAGTTATTACCAATTTTAATTGTGTGTGCCTGTGTGGTGATCTAAATATTGATAACTTGGTGAGTACTAAAAATACACTTACACTACATGATATCTTTGATTCTTTTGGATTAACTTCACTAATAAATACCCCTACTAGGGTTGACAAACATTATGGTACTGGATCATGTATTGATTACTTTGTTACAAACAGTAATAATATTGAATCAGTTTTAAATTATGACCCAGGACTTTCTGATCATTACGCTCAAGTAGTTTCTATAATAATGAATGATAACAGTGACAACATCGCAGTCAGTGGAACAAATGAGCAAGTATCTTACTCGTATAGAAAATTTAGCTTAAGCGCTATGAAGGAATTCAAAACACTTTTTGTGAAAAACTATGGTATTAATGATAATGATAATCAATCTCAATTTGAAATTTTTTGGCATAACTTTATGTAGTGCTTTAATGTATCATTTCCTGAAAAAGGTAGTCGGAAATTACAAGTAATTGGTAATCAGTTTTCTTTTAAATTCTCCAAAGAGTTAAAGAACAAAATGATCCTACTGAAAGAATATAATTGTATGTGAGAAAGGAATTAAATCTTGATTGGTTCAATGATAAATATAGTAATTTTAAAAAGTCTCTTGATGCAGAGGTTACACTAGAGAAACAGAAACACTTTCAGAAAATTGTAAATTCATCAAATAATAAAAGTAGAACACTCTGGCAGTTCGTTAATTCATCATTAAATAGAACGCAAAGTAATAAACATGTGGAAACTCTAATTTATAATGATTGCATTTTAACTCATGCTGCGGATATAATTAAAGCATTTAGCGAATATTTTTCTTCAGTGATTACGAATAAACTAAATGCCGAATACGGTAGAAATCTCTCTGATGAATGTTCGTTAGATAAGAATCAGTGTGAATCATTTTTCTATGTACCAGTAACTCAATTTGATGTTGAGCAAGTCATTAGAAATTTATCCAATAAAAATTCAACAGGGTTCGATTGTGTTCCTACGAAACTTATTAAATTTTGCATTACTGAAATTGCCTTCCATTTTGCAAATATTATAAATGAATCAATCTATTTAAAAGAATTCCCCGGAGTTCTAAAGAAGGCAGTCACTGTTCCAGTACAGAAGAAACGAAACTGTGTTGAGATAGATAACTTTAGACCGATATCGTTACTCAGTAATTTTTCTAAAATAATTGAAAAAGTCATAGCTCTTAAAATAACTGAATTCTTGGATAAATACTCAATACTTGCAAAAAATCAACACGGTTTTCGACATGATCATTCAACTGAAACTGCTACCATTGATATCTTTCAATACATACAGAATAATTTAGATTCAAACTTATATGTAGTAGGTATCTTTTTTGATTTGTCTAAGGCTTTTGATACCGTTAGACTTGACTTCATATCACAAAAGCTTTTTGCCCTTGGTCTTAGAGAACCAATAAATGATTGGTTAATATCATTTCTCTCACATCGTAGTAATCAAGTAAAAACCGATGGTTCCTACTCAGACCCTTATTATCTCGATTATGGTACACCACAGGGTAGTGTCCTCGGCCCTCTTATTTTTCTATTGTTTATTAATGACTTGCCACATTATATTACTGGTGGCAAAGTTTTTATGTATGCCGATGACACTTCAATTGTGGTTACCGATCAAAACTGGAACTGTACAGTGGAAAAAGTGAAAATTGTCATTGAAGAATTTAGATCATGGTGTCATAAAAATTGTCTTATTATAAACATCGAGAAAACTGTTTGTGTAGAATTTCATTCTAAACATAAAGCATCAAACACAACTTGTTTTAATTTTGATGACATTACCCTAAAGTGTTGTAATCAAGTCACTTTTCTTGGAGTAATAGCCGACAAACACTTAGCTTGGGATTATCACACAGACAATCTATGTAAAAAACTCAATAAATTTTATTACGCTATCATACATCTGAAAAAGTCTCTAAATATCTCTTCACTATTGAATGTGTATTATGCTGTCGTATATTCTGCCTTGAATTATAATATAATTATATGGGGACAAGCATCCTCCATTGATAAAGTTTTCATAATACAAAAAAGAATTATCCGATTAATTTTCAATTTGTCACCGCGTACCTCATGCAGAGAAACCTTCACTAAATATAAAATACTCCCACTGGCTTCAATTTATTTATTAAAATTATTAACATTCACGCATAAAAATATACATGAATTTCCGACGTTTGCTAACATTCATAAATACGAAACTAGGAATAAAAATTCCATAGTAAGCATTAAACATGTACATACTTTTTTTGAAAAATCACCTAAATATGCTGGTTCTCATTTTTACAATCTATTGCCAAACAACTTGAAAACAATTAGAGATAATAACATATTTAAGAGGAAATTAAAATCATTTCTGTCTAATAAATCATTTTATTCGATACAAGAGTTTTCGTTCGGGCTGGCATATGGTAACACCTGACCGCGGGTTCATTTCTCCGATTTCATTTTTCATTCTACTGGATTTTGTTATTGTATTTGTATTTTGTTACGCATGTTATTTTTTACTATATTCTATTGTTATTTACATTATTTAATTGTTGTTTTTGTCTTTGACATTTGACTATTTGACGTATTTTGTTACGCATGTTATTTTTTACTACGTTCTATTGTTATTTACATTATTTAATTGTTGTTTTTGTCTTTGATATTTGACTATCCACATGTACTACTTGTACCTGACGTGGTAAAAATAAATACAATACAATACAATACAATACAATACAATACAACACGGTACAAGTATTTGATTTGTATACAAGTTGTATTCACAATAGTGTCAAAATTGTGCCCGATTATTATCGCTTAGCGGGACTACGACAACACAGACCTTTCACGGAAATTGTCAGCTTCACGCGAAAGATCTACAATTTCCAAGCACGCCGCATGTCAGAAGTGTGAAGTAACACCGCAGTATTTCTGTGAGATTTGTGGGTTGTCTGAGGTAACATACATGAATCAATCAGAAGCAACAGCTTTTTCGTATATGACAAAATTCTTTTATTTCCCTTTATTTTCATAATTTATTCACATTTCTATTTCTTTACCTATTATTGATTAATTTTCTTCTTTCACAGTTTGATGTTGCGCTTATGCACGACGCCGTGACATTTTTTGCGACGGGTTTTGCAAAATTTCAAGCGTCACTTGAAGTGAATCCCGGGCAAATCCATTGCAAGAACGACAGTAAATGGGAAGAAGGATTACAAATTGGCGCTTATTTACAAGAGGTAATGGAAAAAAATTACCAAATTTAAAGTAATTATGCTGCCACCGCCAGAGCTTAGGGGAAACCGAGAACATTTACTAAAGAGGATTACTCTCAAATGTTCTTTTTTTATTTTCGGAGGGACTAGGTTCTTGGACTCAAAAGCTGTGGAGAATGAATTAAAATAATCAATACGATAGTCGGGGGTACAAATTGCTTCTCGCTTTAGGGGGGACGAAGCACAGAAGCTGAAGACCTCCCCCCCCTTCGGAGGTTTTCTCGGTTAGGTGCGAGTTTAATTCCGTCCTGGCCTATAGGAATATGCTTCGCCATTTCTTCCATAAAGATTACCAAATATTCACTTTGATTTATAGCATTCCATTACAAACGGCTTAACTGGTCACATCAAGTTAAATGAAAATGTCAGATCCAGTTTATCCCTCCAAGTAATACGATTAATAAAAAAGGAGAAGCATGCACTGGGTTACTGGGCATCAAGTAATCCAACTGAATACTATTACTACATGCGAAGCGATGCTGAACTCAATCGGGAAATATCCGAGCAATACCATGGCAGAACTTTGATTGTATCCTCAAGGTAACGTCAGTTAAATGACCCACGACTCAAAATTTATTTCGCCGTTTCAGAATCGGTCGTCCGTATCTGATGTACAAGAGCAATTCGAGTCATCTCAGTGGCAATGACCAATTCGAGGGTTACGCTTTGGACTTGATAGATCACATTTCGAAGATTGTAAATTTTACGTATGAGTTTCGTTTGGCCGCTGATGGGAAATATGGAAACTATGTGCCAGCTAATAAGAGTTGGAATGGCCTCATTAAGGATTTACTTGATGGGGTAACTTTTAAGTTTTATTTTCCCACATTAGACTATATTATCCTGGGCCAATAAAGTGTGAAGCTTTCATTTTGCTCCTTTTTTTTATTATAAAACAAATGTACAAAATTATAACAAAAAAAAAGAGCAAAATCAAAAAGAATGTAGTAAGCATAGCTATGTTTAGTGGTCCACATTTTAGTGGTCCAGAACCACTACTGGAATATTACTGACATTTTTTTATAGACAGCGGATTTAGCTATTTGTGATTTGACTATAACTCACGAAAGGCGGGCAGTTGTTGATTTTACCATGCCATTTATGACATTAGGTATGGATAGTCTTTAAATTTTAAACCAATTGTATAGGCGTACATTAAATTCTAGGTATAAGCATACTTCATAGCAAACCCAGTCCCAAAGAAAGAAACATTTTCGCATTTATGGACCCAATAGACACTGTTGTTTGGATCTACATTGTAACGGCATACATTTCTGTTACTCTCATTTTATATGCAGTCACCAGGTGCTTGTCCATAAATCATCAGGATTTAAAATACAAATTTTGGAATTGTTATTTTAGGATGACCCCCGGAGACTGGGAAAGTACAGATCCCATTTCAGAAGATCCTGAAGAACTGGAAAATATTTGGGGCATTAAAAATTGCTTTTGGCTCACCCTTGGATCCACCATGTCACAAGGCTGCGATATTTTACCAAAGTAAATAAAAATAACCATTTTCTTATACTCCAATTCAAACTTAACAGCTTAGTAAACTCGAAATGATTTCAGAGGTATATCATCTAGAATGGCGACGTCCATGTGGTGGTTCTTCATTTTAATAATATCAAGTTCTTACACCGCAAACTTGGCGGCATTTCTTACAACAGACCGAATGGGTCCCTCCATAAACAATGCGGAGGCTTTGGCCAAGCAGACGAAAATCAAGTATGGAACAATGGCTGACGGATCGACGCAAACATTCTTTAGGAACTCTAACTATTCCACATACAAACGCATGTGGACCCAGATGGAGCAGGCAAAACCGAGCGTCTTTGAAAACACGAACGCTGATGGCGTCAAGCGGGTTAAGACGACGAAAAACCAGCTTTACGCCTTCCTTATGGAGAGTTCCTCCATCGAATACGAAATTGCAAGAGATTGTGAATTGAAACAAGTCGGCGGGCAGTTAGATTCGAAAGGGTATGGAATTGCACTTCCATTAAGTAAGTCGTCCTTTTTTACAAAAACTACCTAGTAACAAATCCATTCTTAGACTCTCCCCTTAGGAAACAAATAAATAACGCCATATTAGAACTTCAAGAAGATGGAAAACTGACTACCCTCAAAGTTAAATGGTGGAAGGAAATGTACGGGGGAAATATGTGCGATGTAAGATGAATACCTCATGGTCACTTCAACCCATAACTTATATATGTTGTAGGAAGAGAAATCTGAAGCACCTTCTTCAGATTTAGAGCTGGCGCTCTCAAATGTAGGAGGCGTTTTTGCTGTCGTAGGTGTCGGTCTAGCAATCGCATTTTTAATTTCAATTACCGAATTCGTTGAGAATATTTACACGGTGTCGATCCAAGATCATGTAAGTCGGAAAATTTTTGAAGGCGTGAGAGTGAATGAATTTGAATCTTTGCAGAAAAGTTTCTGCGCCGTTGCAATCAACGAGTTCAAATTTGCGTTACAAGTTTGGATAATTAAAAAGGACGCCTCTACAGTTGCTTCAGACGGTGATGTGTCTTCTGATTCCAATGAAAATTCTAATAGTCAAAGTAATGATATTTGATCGGTTGTTGTAATTTATATAGTATTTAGTTATTTAAAATATATACCGAGTGATTTTTTAAATTTCACATCTAGAGTGCTGTGAATGATGATGCAGTATATTAAACGCGTGCTACAAAGTCACAGCCGATTAGATGTGACGTTAGTTGTTTTAAAATGCTTATCAAATAACTTTGTCCACGACTACTCAATAATGTATTAATGTGTGTGGCCAAGCATAATGTAATTAAAAATTCTTTGTATTTCTAGTGGTGAACAAAGTATAGTGTACGGCTCGTATTACGTAGCATAATTGCAAAACTCACTCGCTACGCTCGCTCGTGTTGAAAATTATCCTCGATAATAATAGCATTCACTATGGCATCTCTAATAATATACTATTACATCACTAGATGTACCAAGTTATTTACCACTCTTTGATAATAAAGTTATGTTATGATAAACACTGGGTTGCACAAAATATTTTAAAATACAGTACCACTAGTTTCAACGATTTTTTCCAAATGTTTGGAGACCACTAAAAGATAAGTGATTTTCTTTTTTGCATGTGGATCGAGATGATCAAATATCAAATATCACTGCATAGTATGACTAATTTAAGTGGGCGACGATATTTCATCTCATCTAGTATAATAACTGCTGCTGCATTCATTCATCAAATTTGATAAGTGAAATAAATTTAATTGATCTTCTTTATTATTTATAAAACATTTTTATCATTTAAACTAAAGGCGTTTCGATTGATTACTCTAGAGTATTCTCATCTTATTTTAACCTCATGGATGGAAATATTCTGAGAGTGCTCTAGAGCAGCCAATCGAAAACGCTATAAAAAGGCATTTCTACTTGATGAGAAAAATGCCCTCTAGTTCATACGAAGTCAACCAAAGATTTCATAAAGTGCTTTTAACTTGTGAATATGTGTGTCTATTGAAGATGGCTGCGCAGCTGTCGAAATACGTTTCTGCGGATGTAAACCAATTCTGGTAAGAAAGATATTTTTTTTGGTTTATTATTGAATTATTTTATATATATGAAGCATTTGTTTTAATTATTGTATAATATATTTTCGGACACATACGTTAAAACTGTATTTTTCACCAGTAGTTCAAGTTGCGACATCTCGCCACCAATTTTGAACCTAAAATAGTGAGCACAGGTTTCTAGATTAATAAAAGACGAAGTTCTTTATCTGGGGCCCTATTCTCAACCCATTCAAAAAGATTCGTATGCGTAATTGACCTCAAAATGACGTCCAAAACTGTACGCACAATATTTAATTCCGTTGCCTAGGTTAACGGGGAATATATGCGTTATCTTTCTTGCACCTCCCATTTCCAGATTTGCTCATCATTTTTACATGTTGTTAACGTTTTTCACAATGCATTATATCTGTCAGTTATTAAATCTGTGGCCATAACCCACTCAACGAACAAATTGAAACGGCCATATAACCATAACTTATTGATAGAATCGGCCATGGCGTCTGCGAACCACGACCTACTAGATTTCGCGAGACAGTGTGTCTTCATCCTGCCTGCGCAATTTATTAGTTCAAGTGTTTCTCCGCTGCCGCCACTTACCCAAAAAATCGAAAGCTAAATACACCATTTCGTCCAAGCGATTAGATAAAACAAATTAACCGATTAAAGTGCCGTTTAACATCCCTGCACACGGATTGACCGAAAAGCGTAGTTGAAAACTACGGCGCTCCATTGCGTAAGGACTTTTTTCTGCCCACACTGTATCCCTTGTAAACACTGATTCGCCGTAACGCTGTGCATACAAAAGTCTTGCAGCCAACGCATTTTGACCACATTCGCTGTAAATTAAAATCACGTCCACAAGAACAGTATTGGAAAATTCGGCCATGTTTTCAACGTGAAAAACTGCAGCTGACTTAAACAGCCGATGCTGACATCAGCAAATTTCTCCGAGTACGTAATTACGTCATAAAAATAAACCAGGGATTATCAAACTGTTTCATCGTTCGCCTAAAGCATTTATTATCTCTAATATTTATTAATCAATTGTTACACAAAAACTGCTTCATGCTATCACTTTTAATGTAAACTTTCAACTGGTTTCATTTTTTGTATGAAGTTAAGAAACACCCAGTAGAATAATAAAACAAGTAATCCTACTGAAAATCATGAATTTGTTCCAGCAAATTTCTATCTTTCAAGTCAAATTGTAGTCACACAGCAAAAATGAAGCAAGCAAAGTAGTTGTTACTTATTCTAACTTAAAAATATTGAAAAACGGCCACAATTATTTTTATTTCAATTCTCAAGTTAAATCATACTATCAAGAAAAACAAATATCATTTGTTCTTCAATCGTCTTTTATAATTTTTAAATTAAATGCTTTATTTTTAACATTTATTTAAACATTCTACAATTTCAACATAAATAAAATTTTTAAATATTATCGATAATATTCCAAATAAATTAATTTAATACTTGTAAAAAGCACATTTATCAAAAATACATTAATATCATTCACCAAGTATTCAAAACTATCTCTCTGTAAGCGTTTCACTTAAAACATTTTACAATTCTGCCAACATACATACACACACAAAAAAATTTACAAAATATATATTCGATAAAACTTAAAATTGACTAAATTATTATACCTAATTTGTACATTTGTTAAAGTGCCCCTTGCTGCTGTAATTTCTCCTTGAGTTTTAGCTCGTGCATGTATGCAAGAAAGCAACACCATACTAAACTGCAGACGCTCACGTATGTTACCCGGTTCCTCTCTTTTATGTACAAAAAATTTACAGTTTGGAGAACTGGCCAAACACAAACAGCTACCTACAAGAAGAACAGTTCTTATTAAATCTTATTCCATGTGTTTTCTAACAAAGTCACAATCTTCCACTATATTATAAAAACAATATTAAAAATTAACTTTTAACTATACTTACTTTGTAAGTGGGCCAAAGTTTCTCGTTTACTTCCTGAACAGCATTATCAACTGAATATGTTTTCAAGAAACTCATTGTAAAAAAGAAGCATATCATAGCCAAGGGGCCATAAGTTAATTGTTCTACAATTGCCTGTAAAGTACCACCATATTTAAGTAAAGAAAAACATTTTGGTTTATTTCACATCTCTTATAGTAAAGAGATGGTACAGTCTTAAAGAGTACCTTAGTTATTGCATTCCTTAAAGTTGCTTTTGGCCAAACTAGCGTTGAAAATCTTATCCACGCATACAAAGTTGGAGCTGTGAAAAGTCCTCCATACAAACTAAACCTCAATGCTTGCATCCAGTCATAATTATTCCATCTTTTTCCGGCTATCGTTTGTTGGATTATGCAAGAAGTAGGCCATATAGCAGCGTACGATAACATTCCACGGACAACCGGTCGTAGCCTGGTGTACGCTACAAATCTTGACCATACAGTCATTATTATTCAAAATGACTCTTAATACCTGTAAACAAGCACAAGTAAAAGAGTATTGAAAACACCATTACAATCAAGTTGAAAAAACATGTTTTTGTGGACACCTACTTCTACTTGAGATTTTTTTTTTATTCTTAAAAACCGTTGTCCACCGTTTTAATGAATCAGATGCCAAATTTAAAACCTTGCACCTTTAGCATTTTGAACACACGTGTCGTAGTAGCGTTTCGGACGAATTAACATCATTCTGACGTAATGTGACGTAATGCTTCTATCTAAAAGTACTGATTATCAGCTGATTCGTCCGTCATTTTGGAGCCCAAGTATTTGCGTTGTGCATTTAACGTTACATGTACATTACTTTTGTTAAAATATGGTCGGATGTGCAGCCCCTAACTGTTCCAATCATTCACGAAATGGTTTCAAGTTTTCTAGGCAAGTTTTGTTGAAATTATTTTTTCATAAAAACAATTACATTTTACATAACCTCACTAAATTGTACTCTCCCTTTCCGTGATTTTATTTTGTTATCATTACATCTTTTAATATTCTATCTTAGATTCCCAGCAAATGCTACTAGAAGGCAGCAATGGTTAATCAACTGTGGAAGACAAGATTGGAACCCATCTCAAAATGATCGCCTATGTTCTGTAAGTAAAATGCAAGAGATTAAGTTAAATTTAATTCTCTTACAGCTAATAGTCAATAAATAACTTACCTACTGCATTTCTTGAGGTAGAATTTCAATTAAACTACAATGCAGTTTTTACTGATTGAATTTGGCGCCATAGTTTTTAGTGTATTTCACGTTTTAAATGTGGCTACAATGAACTAATTTTGTTTGGTTTTTCGTAGGCGCACTTTTGATGTTTTATTGTTCCTAATGAAATTGAGCACGTGTTTGATTGAAGTGCGAATTCATTTAAATTTCTGATAATTGTTCATTACCTTTTATTAATATTGTGAATACAAATCAATTGTTAATTGCAGATCTTACAAGTGAGTAACATTTAATTTAGTTCGCTTTGTCGCTTATTAGAATTGCTTAGCGTATCACCTTTCCTTTATCCTAGTAGTCATATATTAATACTACACCACAGTATGAGTGTTGATTCTCCTGGAGGAGGTTCCTCCAGGTGTGTGTCTCCAGAATACATTACCCCTATAGTAGTTTCTCCTAATACACATTCTAAAATTCAAAAGGCAATTAATATAGCCACTCAAGAAAATTATCATATGGAAACGGTACCTATAGTTTCTCTCACCGTAAAGAAACCAAATTCTTTCAATTATAAATCTTTAGGGCCATTTTCGGTATATCTTCAATATAAAGAAACAATTCCTGGTAAGGGAATTGGATCCATTCACCCAATGTCTATTGGCAAAATTCTTATGGAAGGACAGGTTTCTGGTATTAAGAATATAGTTAGTAAAGGTAGAAATCGATTAGCTATTACTTTCAGTGACTGGAAAAGTGCAAACAATTTTTTGGAAAATAAAATATTGGAAAAGCATAATTTACTGGCCTTTATCCCTGCCCATTTAATCTCTTGTCAGGGAGTTATTCGTTCTGTTCATCCTTCCATACCAGAGGACTTAATCTTGAAAAATTTGCGTTCACCTTGTAAAGTTGTAAAAGTGAGAAGGCTTAATAGAAAAGTGATTAAAAATAATAATTCAGATGAGTTCTCCGATGGGGAGAATTCAAGAACAATTGAATACGTTCCCACACAATCGGTGGCTGTTACATTTGAAGGCACTGTACTGCCTAAAAAAGTATTCTTGTATTTCACTCCGGTGGAAGTTGAGGTATTTCAGTACCCTGTAACCCAATGTTTCCAATGTTTAAGTTATGGACACACTATAAAACAATGCAAAGGCAAAGAAAAATGCAGTAACTGTGGAGAGCAACATAATAGTCGTACTTGTACCAACACTAGGACTGTTTGTGCAAATTGTAAAGGAAACCATAAGGCTACAGATCACGTTTGTCCCATATTTATTAAACAAAAACAAATCAAAGAAATTATGGCATTTCAAAATTTAACATTCTTCGATGCGTCCAAATTGGCCAATGATACGAAATCTCAAAATGTATTGTCTAAGCCCCAAGAATTTCCTCGTTTAAATATTGATGATGACAATTTCGTGCCTTCTCTGGAAATTTCTCGTCCTAAAAGAACATTTTCGCAGGTTGCTTCCTCTCCCAATAAAAGGAAGAAAGTAACCTTAGTTAATACTTTTGATAAAGATGCACATAATGAATGTCTTTCTTACGCTAATGGGAATTCAGTGGCTGGCCCTTCTCTTCCAATTTATAATTTCAGACCTAATGTTAATCCATCTACTTCTGCTTCCTCGTCTTCTATACCCAGCTTTCAAAATGGAAAAAGTTTTTTGACCCAGCTTGATGACTTAAAATATAAGCTTCAGTTATCCCTAAAAGGGAGCCCCTTTATGGAACCTCTGATGAATCTCTTACAGTCAGCTATAACAATTCTTACCACGGCCCTTCAAGTCAATCTTGGAAATTCATCTACTGTTAACGGAGCTTAATATACTACAGTGGAATATTCGTTCTGTGACCAGTAATAAGGAAGATCTTCTTTCACTTTTAAGTGATACAAATATACATGTGGCCTGTTTACAGGAAACTTGGTTCAAACAAAATCAGAATTATCATATTAGTAGATATAGGTTAGTAAGAAGCGATAGAATTGATGGTAAAGGTGGATGTGCCATTTTGGTTCGACAGGATATAGCTTTTGACACGGTGAATTGTGTCATTAATAATGAATTACTTCAGGTGGTTATAATTAAGCTAAAAAACATCTATGTGGGATGCGTTTACATTTCTCCAAGCTGTACATGCTCATATCAGGAGTTATCTTATATAATTGAGTGTTGCAAAGGTCCTTTCATCCTATGTGGGGATTTTAATGGTTTGCATCCTTCTTGGGGTTGTCCCATTACAAATAACAAAGGAGAAATTTTGGCTTCCATATTAGAGAATTATGGTCTCAACCTGTTGAATGATTTTTCCCCCACTCGCATAGAGTTCCCAGGGAGACGTAGTAATATTATTGATCTGACCATTTGTTCTCCACATATTCATCCTAACTGTTTTTGGCGATTATCTGAGGATTGCCATGGTAGTGATCACCTTCCTATTGTAATTAAATATGTATCGCATGACATTGCCAAGAATGTTAGTAATCGTAGACATATGAATTTTTGTCCAGAAAATCTAATGAAGTTCACGGATCAAGTTAAAACTGATATAAATAACTTACCAGACAACTCTGATTCTACGGGTAAGGTGCTTCAGGAATTGATAATGGCTGCCGCTGAAAAGTGTTTGGTTAAAGATAAGGTCAGCTCTCGATACAGACCTTCACCTCCATGGTGGGACAATCAATGCTCTTCTGCTATAAATGAAAGAAAAGCTACAGTTAGAGTATACAAATCTAATCCCAGTATTGAAAATTTTATTATTTTAAAGAAAAAATGCGCTGAAGTCAAAAGATTTCTAAAAAGGAAAAAAAGAACCAGCTTTATTGATTACTGCAATTCCCTCAATCCAGATACTCCAGTAGCTCTCATTTGGAAAAAGATCAGACAGTTCCGGGGTATTTTTAACGATCATGGAAATCGCAATACAGTATCATCAGAATGGGTTGAAAATTTTATGTCCTCACTGACGCCTGATTTTGTGGATTTCCCACTAAATTTAGGTCACAATAATTACAACTTGAACGCCTTTTTATCTTCTCCTTTTACCCTGGACGAACTCACTGGAATTATCAAATCTTCTAAATCTTCAGCTCCTGGACCTGATAATATTAATTGGAAGATGATTTCGAATCTCCCATGGAATGCCAAAGGCTTTTTGACAGTCATTTTTAACAACTTTTTGGAAGGGGTGAGTATTCCACATAGTTGGAAAGAATGCAAAATTGTTCCGCTTTTAAAACCCGGGAAAACTATTGGTGTGGCTTCATCCTATCGGCCCATTTGTTTATCCTCTTGTTTACTGAAAACCCTGGAACATATCGTAAAAAATAGGCTTGAATGGTGGCTGGAAAACAATAAAATCTTACCTGCTAGTCAATTTGGTTTCAGAAAGGGCTTAAGTTGCAGAGATTGTGTACAATACTTACTTTCAGATATATATAATACTTTTAATGAGAAAGAATACCTGGTTGCATGTTTTTTGGATATTAAATCAGCATATGATAATGTTAACTGGAACACATTATTGGATCGTATACGTGAGATTGGAATTCCTCTTGAATTGTGCAGATTAATTATGGATATTATTACGCACCGTACCTTCGTGACTCTATACAGCGATAATGTGGTAGGTCCAAGAACTACGAGTAAAGGTCTCCCTCAAGGATCGGTTTTGAGCCCCTTATTATATATCATATATACAATTACATTAGAAAAAGTAATTCCTTTGCATTCTACAATACTACAATATGCGGATGATGTTGTTATATATAGTTCTGGTAAGATATTAAATGATACGATTGACCACCTCAAGGCTACTGCTGTGTCGGTTATGGACTGGATGGACAAAAATAATTTAGAGTTGTCTCCAAGTAAATCCCAAGCGATCATTTTCTCGAGAAGAAGGATGCCCAACCTCCTACAAGATATTTTAATCAATCAAGAAGTCATCCCAGTTGTAGGACTAGTTAAATTCTTGGGAATAGTTTTAGATAGAAGACTTACTTTCAATCCAGAAGTCAATAGCCTAATTAGTAAGTGTTTCAGTAGTATGAGAATTCTACAGTTTTTGAGAAGAACCTGGTGGGGTGCTCATCCAAGCACTCTTCTCTGTTTATACAGATCAGTAATTAGATCGTATATTGATTATTCAGGAGTTTTGATTTATCCGCTTCATAAAACAACTGCTATTAGACTTAGTAGAATTCAATATCAGGCTATTCGATTGTGTATTGGAGCAATGAAGTCGACTCCCACACAGGCCTTATTAGTTGAGGCTGTCGAGCCCCCCATTGAATTGCGCTGTAAATGGCTTGCTGACAGGTACATTCTCAAATTAATGAAAATTGAAGGGAATCCATTGTTGAACAAAGTGGAATTATTAAGTGAAATAGCGAGTCGTCCTTCATCTAGTCTCTGGAGACGGTTTCCTGCGCCTTATGTTGTGCAATCATTCAATGAATTATCTCGCTTTCAAAGGAAGATTCATTCTACTCAGCTATTACCTTGTTTTCTTTTTGGTTATCACTGCCAAATCAGGTTTATTCAGACTGATTTAACATTTGGGTGCAAAAATAACCTTCATTTACTTCCTCCGCAATTAACTGAACGGACATTTCAAGCTATTATTAAAGCTAAATGGTCAAACTATATATCCATATTTACAGATGCTTCTGTAAATTCAGATCCTTACAGCGTTGGAATTGGCATTTATATTAATAATATCATTAGCATAAAAAAGAAATTATTACCTGAAACCAACATCTACCGAGCTGAAACTTATGCCATACTAGAATCTCTCAGACTTGTACTAGAACACAACATTAAAGCTGTCGTTATATGCTCTGACTCTCAAAGCGCTTTGTCTTCTATAGGCACAGCAAGAATATCACCTAAAACTGACCCGATATTATTAGAACTGAAGGAGTTATATTTCCAATTGAGGGATTTAGGTGTGTCTATTGTCTTCTTGTGGGTTCCAGCTCACCGAGGTATTATTGGGAATGAGATTGCTGATAAGTTAGCCAAAGAAGCATGTTTCTCTAATCTCCACATTACAAATAGTTCAACTATATCAAGTGACTTTTTGTCATTCTGTAAAAAAGATTTACAGAGGTCTTGGCAGATTTTATGGGATGATTTTACTCGAACAAAGGCTAAATTTTACTTTGGTTTTAATGCTCACATAGGCAGAAATCCCTGGTTTCATAATATGAATCTCACACGAAAACTTATCACCACAGTTTGCAGGTTACGTTTTAACCATTGTCTATCGTTCACTCATCTGTTCAGGATTAGAATAGTGAACAATCCAAACTGTCCTTGTGGTGCTTTGGGAGACGTTAATCATATTTTTTTTGAATGCACACTCAATAAAGATAAATCTAACACCCTTTATAATAGTCTTATTTTAGCGGGTATTAAGGCTCCTATCAATATTACAAACATCATCTCTTGTCCAGAAAAGAAATCATTAGATATATTGGGAAAATTTTTATTAGAAAGTAATATAAAACTGTAGTATTCTGCATGTTATTTACAACTTCACTTGCTTAATGGCTATGTAGTGTAGTATGCTTAACTTACATCCATTAAATTACATACTATATACATACTTCTCTCCTCTTTATAGCCTTGTGTTCACCTTCCGTGGCCCATTTCTGTGTCGCTGCAAAGGGTCCTGCAGCTAGAAGAGTCCATCCTTATATTATCTTAATTCCTAAACTCTAATTTCCAATTAACATTTAAGCAACACAAGAAAAGCGAACCAGTGACGTAAACTTAAAGCAGTGTAATATAGTGTCGTATGTTTATTGTATTGTCCTCCGTGTATGTGTTACTGGCTGGTATGGGATAACCAAAAGCCATTAAATGATGTAGAAGAAGAAGAAGAAGAAGATTGTTCCTAATCTTATATTAGTAGAAAAATGTCAAAGGTAAATGATAGAACCGGATGTTGCCAACGAAGCAGTCTCACCAACGTGTGACAAGCAGAAATTCCTCAAGAGTCACCAAGAAATCCTTTTAAAAAAAGTCATTAAAAGTACATAAAGTTAAAGCGTTAAGTGAAAGAGTTTAAAAAAAGGCGCAGGCATATGTATTTTTTCATATCCAGCTCAGGATCTTACATGGGATCCGAGATTAGTGTGGTTGTAAACCTCTCTGTATGCTATAAATGTAACATATAGCAAGTAAGGTTGGCAACACTAGCCATAGTGTACGCAGCATGGAGGTAGCGTGTTGGTCTACAATAAATGTTAATCACCAGTAATCCTTGTTATTAATAATCATCCATTAGAATAAGAAGATGAAACAATAAAAAATAAGATCCGATATTTCTTAGTCAAGAACCTGTTATTATTCATCGTGCTGCGATGCCTATTTATGGTATAAAATGGCGCGAAATAATGAACTCCGATGTTCTTTCCAACACTTTGACATTGATTTATTTTATAAATATTTGTAAAGCGTAAATCGTCTAATTTCCACTTACATCCGTTGATACAAGATGGCAGCACTAGAAAGGCGAGCGAGGCTAGACAGTTGGGAGCAGAGGGACACCAGGCTTTCCCCAATGTCAAATTCTGTCCCCGTGGAAATGGAAACGCAATTAAAGAAAACAGAAACAAAAGACGGTCGATTTTACCGCGCTAGTCAGTAGATTAAACATAAATTTAAAAAAATAAAACTAAAGAGAATGGCGACTAAACAGACAATAAAATAATAAATATTGAAAAATGATTAAATTTAAAAAATAATATGTAAAAGCAAAAGACAATCGACGATTTTACAACACTATTTAATAAATTAATCAATTTTTTTAATAAATAATAAAATCTGAAAAACAATAAAAACAAAAGACAATCGATTTTACAGCACAATTCAATACATTAAATAATGTTCAAGAATACTGTTTGGGAGGAAAGGTGACAATAGGAAGGAAACAAATGGACAAAATTTTAAAAAATATTAATTAATAATATTTGAAATTAAATAAAATAAAACACACAACGAAGCGAAAATTCATAAATTAAAACAAACGAGAAAACTTTGAGCATACTTCAGTAGATGGCGCTGTTAAATGTTTTATAACTAACCAAGACATTTTTTTGAGACCGTCCAGAAATGATTACCAGTTGGAACTCAATATAATCCGCGAAATCCGTCAATAACTAAGGTTCAATAACCAGTTAATCACCTCATAATAACAAATGACAAGAAGACTGTTGGCAAGGTTCAATAGATGGCGTTGTTGAATGACTTACAATAACGCAATAAATAGTTTTAAACACATATACATATATATGATTTAAAATCGATACCGTATATAATTATTTTGAAAATAAACTTTCAGATACAACAGAATTGACTTACGTTACTAAGAAGTTTTGTATTTTAAGGTTTATGCATAACCTCAATTTTTTACTCTACACTACAGTTGCTCTTTTATGAAAACTCACTTTCGTAACAATTCGCATATACGAATTGTTTCAGCTTTCAGTTTCTTTTTATGAAATAAAATTTGAAAATCTCTTTTTTAGAAAAAAACCTTTAATCACTAAAGATTTTAAACAAAACTAAAAAAAATATTCATCCCTGAGGTTTGCAACACTGCGAGGTGATAACAATTTCATATGGCGCTAAATTCAAATCATCATGATTACCAGTGCTGTTACTTTTGTAACAGATCTATAAAGGTCTATAACTATTTATTGAATTCCGGTACGCTTTTTCCAAATTTGCTAAACCTATTCGCTATCGCCATCGCTGCTATTATGACCGCTCAAAGTAGGTAACAGGATAGTGAAGTTAGGGATAGTAATGTGACGTGACGTAACATTATTTATTCTTATGTCAAATGCATATTTGACTTTTAAATCCCTACTTTGAGTAGTAGTTCAACTGTATCACACAGCGCGGCGTAGCGATCGCTAGCGCTAGCGAATTACGTTTACGGTTTCTCGTTTTTAACTTCACATCAATAAGATTTTTTGGTTAATTTGGTGTCCTGTGTTATTCAGAACGATACACAATTTTTAAGGTTATTAAAAGACATTATTGCAGTTAAATGTCAATTTCTTGATTGACAAAAGGTTAAAATAACACACATACAAGGGGAAGCACGTATATCGAACGATATTGCAATACTCTATCAATAAGGAATACTACAGCATAATTATGAAGGGGACTCTATTGCTATAGGTGAAAATTTATTAAAAAATGAAGCGACACCTGCTACCAACATTATATTTTTTCTAGCAACATTGAAGCAGTTACATTTCAAAAGTGCCTAAAATGTCAAAATTTTGATTGATAGAAGTTTAGAATAACGCACATAATAAGGCAAAGCATCGTATACAGAACGATATTGCAATACGCTATCAATAAGGAATAATTATGAAGGCGACATCTGTTACTGTAAGTGAAAATTTAGTAAGAAATGAAACGACATCTGTTGCCAATTTTTTTTTGGCAACATTCAAGCTGTCACATTTCAAAAGTGCCTGCCTAAGATGTTAATTAAATCGTCCGACCAAGCAACTGATTATTTTACTTAATTGAGTGCAAAGCCAGAAGTAAAACTTTACGCCAAGCATTCTTTAAGTGTGTCATTTATTGTTAAATTATTTGGTGACTCTTGTTGCAGTTAAGGAAACGGTCGGAAAATTTAAAGACTACTCAGACTGTCCGCCGACTTGATGCAACAGAATACATAAGAAGCGTTAAGCGCTAAGTGTTATTGAACGATTCGGAGTCGCTACACATATTGAACGCTTGCTTTATAATTTCGTCATGGCAGATGATGTACTCACTGCGAGTTCTGCCATTTTTCCTCCAGTATAATTTGTATTTAGAATTTAAATTATTTATTTAAAATGCCCGGCTGCGGTGCACTGCATTGCAAAAATCGCTCGGAAAAAGGTTTCAAACTATACGCCCTTCCCACCGGTAACAGAAATAAGGAAAGGCGACATTTATGGGAAAAGTACATTGGAAGAGATCCCTTACCAGAGAAAACAGTTATTTGTGAGGTACAACTTATTTTAAAAATTAACTATTTGAATTCTTTAAAATTTTTGTTGCAAATTTTTATGTGCAAAGAAAACCTTCCAGTGTTGGTGATATAACAAAATAAAATGTTGTTAAAAGTTTGTGACATTAAAATTTGAAAATACAGAAATACAGGCAGAGATATTTTCTATTGACCAATTCGAATATTTTGGTAAATAAATCCTAACGTAACTAAATTGTTAATATCAAAATTCTAATTGACACTGCAAGTATTTTAAATGAAAATTTTATTTTTTACTTTCATTTTAGGTACATTTTACTTCGGATCAGTTTGAACTTAATCGTGCCGATGGTAAGAAGAAATTAAAATGGAATGCAGTTCCTCGAGTTTTTGCAGAGAAGAAAGAATGTGCAAAGGAAAACACTCCAGGTATGTAACTAGTGTTCAGTCAGTAATCAGCATCAGTTGCTGTGTTATATATATACGTGGTATTATTATTGTTATTATTCTTTAATAGCTAAGGCTGGATGAACTATGCATTTGACTGCAATGTCTACACAACCGATTCATCATTCATCCTTCATACCTTCTCATCACTACAATTATTGTCATCCAACAATTATAGTCTTTAAAGAAAGACTTAACAGCCAATTTTTTTATTAAAAATAAATTAGAGTATCCATTACTAGTCTCTGAGCCAGCGGCTTGAGCAATCTACTTAGTTAAGGCAATTAAAAAATTCCCTTAGATTGAAATTATAATATCTCAGCTAAAGTCACATTGATTAGTTGGTTATTAATTTCTTTTTACTTTTTCAGATGATGAAAGTAACAGAAATCCTCTGCCGTCAGATATTACAAAAGATTCAAGTTCATTATTACAGGAAAATAGGTGCAGAATTTTCGAGGAAGTAAATTTTGTTACAGACTCCCCGAATTTCAAAAAAGAAGTATTTATTACATCAGATGAAGAAGAATCAGAAAACACCAAGTCTGCTTCTCAAGATTATAAGAGATCTCACAACAGAATTTTTGGAACAAATTCAGGTAAGTCGATGTCATCTTTTTTTTATTTAGTGTAACATTCTGCTTTCAGAGGAACAGTGTGCACGGCCATTTGATTTAACTGAAGCATGTCGAATTTGCTTTGGAAAAACTCAACTTGAAAATATTTTCGTTGCCACATACCAAGACTATTCTCTACATAAGTTATTAGAATTATGTTCATCTATTAAAGTAAGTTACAAGTAGTTTCTTAGAAATAAAAATAAAAAAAATTATTTAATAATTTTTTAGATAAACAAGAACACGAAATTTAAACAAATTTGCGTGAGATGTAAGAGTCAGTTAATAGAAAATTATACGTTTATAAGGAAGGTCATTACATCAAATAATTCCCTTCAGCTCGTAGAGTTAAATAACAAAAAAGATTCTCATATGACAGCTGAAGACGAAATAGAAGAAATTTTCATATTTGTTGATAAACATAACAAACCAAATGAAATTTATAGTGAAATAACACAGCAAGATCTTAGTAACTCGTTAGTAAAATTTGAAAAAAATGTAAATAACAATCAAGGAGGTGATATTATAAAAACCTGTCAGAACTTTGCATCAGAAAGCAGCGAAGTTGAAAAAGTAATAAGCGATTCTTCTGTAAATGATAAAAATAATATTTCCCAGTATTACTTAATTAAAGCAGATGAAAATACTATAGAAGATTTTACTTACAAAGGAAGTACTTTTCAAGTACCTGAGGAAGAAATTATGAAAATATTACCCAATCTGATTAACCTAACAGAGACAACAAAACTCACTGCAACAACTACTAACTCGGAAATAGAAACAGCAACAGCACCAATACAAAATATAGTACACTTGCAAGATCACACTTATGTAGATAAATATGAAGAGAATTCAAATTCTTCTCCTGAAGATAAAATATCTTTTCTATGTGAGAAGTGTGGATTATCACTTAGATCCATGCCAAATTTAAAAACTCACATAAAACGTGTCCACGAAGGCATCAAATCATTATACAGGAAATGCCAAAAGTGCAACATATTCTTTCGAAGTCAAGCATCATATGAAACTCATAGAAGTCAGCATGTTGGTAAATACCATTGTTGTGAAACTTGTGGCAAAATGTTTGCTGGAATGGCTCATCTCAGACAACATTTACGTCGACATTCAACGTTGAGACCTTATGCCTGCAGTGTTTGCAGTAAAAGTGAGTAAAATTTAATTCGTAAACGTTTGACTGAACTCACATGAATTTTCTTTTAGGTTTCAGAGCAAAGTATCTTTTAAAATATCACACAGCAAGACACTTAAAAGTAAAGAAATACGTGTGCCCTATTTGTAAAGGACCTTTTTTGAAAATGAGTGATTTACGATCACATATTAATAAAACACATCCGCAAAAGATAAGGCTAAAGCTTTTTACATGTGACAAATGTGATTACAAGAGTTTGAGAAAAAGATCTCTGCAACTACATTTAAAGAAAGTACACAATTTAGTTGTTAAAGATTCACCCAAAATAATTTTGATTACGTAAGTCATGTTTGGTATAAAAATGGTAGACGTTGATTACCAATTACATCTAATAAAATTTTGTAAATATTAAGTAGTATATAAACCGCAGGTTCTGGCTCATGAAACAGTTCATGGGTATATTTAGATAAAATCACTTGAATTTATATAATTTATCTATAATTTATCCAATTTTTAACAAAAAATCATAAAAAAAGACCATTTTTACTCGTGAACGCCTAAAATAACACACTAAAATCATTAGTTCATTGCGGAGAACACTATATTTTAAGGTTCAAACCGTAATTCAGGCGAGTGTGACTATACTACCTATGATAAAAAATAATTTAGAAAAAATATTACCAAAATAAAATTTAGATTAAGAAATATAATTAATTAAATCCAGAAGAATATAAATATTTAGAAGATAAAATTAAAAATTTATTAGATAAGTTCCCATTTTTCTTACATAATTTCATTTATAAAATTATTTAAATTGATGTTCACGTATTATACTTACATTAAGATTTTAATGGGCGATGTTTCTGAGTTAAATAAAACTTTAAAGTCACTTTATCAATTATAAATCCTATCTTATATATTAAAGAACTCATTAAAGTGTTTACAAGATTTATCCCTGCAGAGGTACAAGTGGAGGACATAAGATATTTCAAAGAAAAAAGTCTAAATTGTCAAAGGCATGTGGACTACCTTATACCTGAAGCAATTGTAAATGATGCCACTCTAGAATTATATGGAAGAATTATTAAAGAGCCTTATGATGTTATAAAAACTTAGATTAGGTTAAATGTGGATGGTATTACTATAGTTTTTACAGTAATATCGTGTGCATGTAACGTAAATATTTAAGTAACTTATAATGTCTTGAATTAATTCAATATAATTGGCAGTTGCACTGTTGAACATTTTTTTCTATGACGTAACATTGATGTGTATAATATAATTATTGATGTTTTATTAAATTGAAATTTATGTGATTATTAATTTTTTTAATACAATATTACAATAATTTCAATAAACCTACATACATTTATTTTATTTTATATAAATGACAATTACAATTAAAAAAGGTTCATCGATAAATCAAAAATTGTTGAAGGTGTATTATATTAGCAGCAGCTGCTGGACCAGTCTTGGCAAACGTTTTAAATAAGGTTGTTGATGCTATAGATGATAAAATAAAAGGTAAATCATTACCATTAGAAATTCCTGGTCAACCTCCAATTGCTTTAAAGAAAACATTGTCTCAAAAAGATAAAGACACAATAGAAAAAAATATTATATGAATATGAATAACAAAGAGGATTCAAATTGCGACGATGATATTCCATTATTCTGCTTTGATAAAGATAAACAAAATAAAAATATTAATGCAACAGAAGAAATTAAAAAGCTGTTAAATATACAAGATCCTCGATTATTTGAAACAAAGTCATAAACGTTTTATCTCTGATCGATCGATATACCATATGATAATAGTTTATCGGAATAGTTTCCTAAATCTACGTTTGATATTTGATTACCATCATCATTCTTGCATTTGTTAACAAAGTAATTTAGAGCAGTATTATTCATATTATGATTGATCTTTGATTTCTTAACTAAGTGATGAATGTTGACATCTTCAGTCATTTATAATATGTTGAATAGTTGCTGAATATAATTATTACTATCAATTATGATATCTGTTTTCTTAGCATCATCAGCTCCAACATTTTTATATGCTTTATAAATTGTTGTTCCTAATATTATTTTTATATTCCTCTTCAGTATTTCTACCAACAGCTTACAACCTATTTTTATATTCTCTGAATGATTTGTAATCACATAATTTTGTAGGAAAACAAATACCATTTTTATTAATCATATTCAGTTTTACTATAATTATTTAAATATTTATTAATATTACAGAGAAATCAAACAATACTAATTATAAATTAGTGAAATTGGTGTGAACGAATAAAAAATGGGATTTTTTTTAATTTTGTGAATGAAATTGTGTAAAAAAATGGGAACTTATCTAATAAATTTTTAATTTTATCTTCTAAATATTTATATTCTTCTGGATTTAATTAATTATATTTCTTAATCTAAATTTTATTTTGGTAATATTTTTTCTAAATTATTTTTTATCGTGGGTAGTATAGTCATACTCACCTGAATTATGGTTGAACCTTAAAATATAGAGTTTTCCGCAATGAACTGATTATTTTAGTGTTATTTTAGGCGTTCACGAGTAAAAATGGTCTTTTTTTATGATTTTTTGTTAAAAATTGGATAAATTATAGACAAATTATATAAATTCAAGTGATTTTATCTAAATATACACATGAACTGTTTCGTGAGCCAGAACCCGGGGTTTGTATACTATTATATTAAAATGTAAATTATATATTTTCGTTTGTTTGTTAACGACTACATGGTAGTTTTGTTAAATACCTTTTCATACTGGTTATGAAAAATGTATGTATTAATTTTTTATTGTAAACTTAATTACATTATAATTTAGCATTCATTCTTATCACTCTTCGTTTGTAAATATGTACCATCATTTTTTGTTTAATTTAAATTATCCTGAAGGAGTAATATCTAAAAACAGTACAAATTCAAATTGTATGGCATGTTTAAAGTGTGCATCTTTCTATGATTAAAACAATTGCGTAACGCGTTCCCGAAGTTGCATTTTTTTACAGAATGCCACATACAGGATGTTCACGGCAAGCCGCACAGCAGCTAACTTTCGTATTTGAACTTTTTTTGAAGTTACTTAAATTAGAAAAGTTTCAGACCTTTTCATCCTCTATTTTATGACAACACTGGAAAAATAAGTGACTGTCAGATTTTCGAAATTTTGAATTGCGTTTAACTTTTTTAAAATTTTCCTGAAGAAGTCAAGATATAAAAAAGTAATATTTAAAAACATTACAAATTCAAATTGTATGGCATGTTTAAAGTGTGCATTTTTCTATGATTAAAAATCAATTGGGTTCTCAAAGTTGCATGCAGAATGCCAAATGCAGGGTGTTCACGGCAAACCGCACAACAGCTAACTTTCTTATTTGAACCGTTATGAAGGTACTTAAATTAGAAAAGTTTCAGACCTTTTAATGTCTTTAAAATATTACGTCCCAATGCAGCTCGTCTTGAATTACAATTGTTTCGACATAACACTTTAATACAGCCCGCTTTTCAATACTTATTTGACACAAACTAAATTTAAAGAAATGAAATAGTTAACATAATTTTGACAGTTTTAAAACACTTTCTGCATTCTCCTGTTTCAAAACACAATGATAGTTATTTTGTATTAAATACTTTTTAACACCATACGATTAAGGGAAGGATTAAAATAAACTAAAATATAATCTGTTAATGAATATTTGGGCCCATCGTTATCAAATTGGTTGAGAGGCGGAGCCACCTCTGCGAGCAACCACCAATCATAATTGTGGGAACGAATGACGTAGCGCATCGGCTATTAAAAACTTTCCAATTGGCTGGGGGCGGAGCTTCTCTGTCAAAAAAAAAAGATCATTAAAATTCGACGACCAATGAACGAACGAAAATCGAATCGTTATGCCAAGGACGTCGTTTGGTTTTTGTTTAAAATAAAGGAACCATAGAGAAAAGAATCGCTTTTGCTTTCTAAGCTCAAACTAAATTTTTATAATTCACTTTTATCTATATATATATACAGGGAGATCGAAATTGATTGTCCTGATCCTACACTATTTTCCACGAGCTTGATATCGATATTTACATCCAATTATTAAAATGAAATTAGCAACATAACGAGATCTAGGGAAGTTACTAGATATCCTAAGATTTTGTTGACAGTTCATCGCCGTTCATTCACGAAAAATAGTTTATTTCATTGTCGTGGCAATTAATTAAACAATAACTATGTTCTTTATTAATTAGGTTAGGTTTGGTTGTAACTTTCATGAGTGTTCTACGCACGCCACAAGTCGGGACTACTTTTCGTTCTAACCTTCTTGTGAGAGATGTAACTGTTGATATCAAGCTCAAGGAAAGTAGTGTAGGATCAGGACAATCAATTTCTATCTCTCTGTATATATGTGCGTATACATGGGTGCGTGGTATTGAAATTGATTGAAAGGTGTGGCTACTTCCCCCACTGCCGCGAAAAACCACCAATCACAAACGTAAGACAATAACGATATATTACGTCACCTAAGCGGCGCTTTAAGTAAAATAAAATTGTTTCTTTTCTGTCAGCTGCTTTAATTCTCTATTATTTTTTTTTATTTAGACATATTCCTCGCTGTACACTCAACAACGAATATTGAGCTTGCGATCAACGGTTGGTTGAGGTTCGTTGAGGAGGCGGAGCTTCTATAAGACAAGCGTGTTGATTGGTTCTTCTGGGGAAAAGAAATCTGCAGGCAGTAAGTGGGCGAAGTATTTTGAACTCCTGTTACCTGCATTTTGTATTTACGATAACCAAAGCAAGAAAATTGTTAAATGTAGAAGCAAAAGACGTCCCGATTTTTCGGGACTTGTCCCTATTTTTGGTTGTATGTCCCGGTGTCCTCGAGATGTATTTTTGGGGCCGTTGTATGTCCATGTCGTACATGGATAATCTAATAGAAATGTATTCATTACTGGATTTCATTCAATGTTAAATACGTTAAATATTTAGCCATAAATGTACTTTTATCTTAATTTAACTTGGAGGCTTCCGCGGCCGTTGTCCATAATTGAATTGGCCTCCAGTTGGAACCGTTTTACGACTGCCGATGTTTTGTTCTCCATTGCAGAAGAACTTCCTCAAGACTGCTGCTACTGCTGGCGATGTTGCTGCTACTTCTCGTTAGTCGATGAGACTCAGTTCTTCGCAATGGAGAACGAAACGTCGGTTGTAGAAGCAGTCGTGACGCGGTTCCAACTGGAAGCCAATTCAATTATACTCTTATCTTTAAAGAAATCGTTAGAAACCTTATTTATGATTTTTTATTATTTAGTTAATTAACGAAAATTTAGCGCCTTTTAAGTTTTGATAGCGAAATATTCTAATTATAAAGATATTTCACTCCAAGCTATTGGCAACACTGGTCGACGATGTCAGATTTGGCCGCCATTTTGTTTGATACCCACTAATTGTCATTTTCGTCTGTGGATAAACAAATATAATGTTTACAGGTATTTAGCAACTATTCCAATATTATGAACAATGCCTGGTCATTACTGCGTTGTCCCAAATTGTAAAAACAGTTATGGCAATGCGCCTGAGTTACATTATTATGTATTTCCAAAGGATACCAAAAGGTACGTTCCTACATAATTGTTAGCCTACAACTTATAAGTAATAGGTACATTTTACATTTAGAGCTAGTGCATGGGCATTAAAAATAAATCGTCCAGATTTAATTAGTAAAAACGTACCAAGTTACAAGAGAATCTGCGGTATCCATTTCGAAGATCAAATGTTCACGAGTGATCTCAAGTTAAAATTGTTGCCTTCCGCTGTACCTACACTTGTACTCCAAACCGAATCATTAGTAGAAGAAATAACAGGAACAACTGAGGAGGTGACATGCAAATTGTATTTTACATGGTTTCCAATTAATTTTATAATCTATCGATATCTAAGGTTGGTTTTACATAAAACCCGATGTTTCCCATTTAAAGTCACCTGAGTAATTCATTAAATTATTAAATCTGTTATTAAATTAACTAGGAACCATATAAAATACATTTTATGCAGAAATGGATTTATCAGTTTTTGCATGTCATTTCCTCAATTACAGAAGGTATAAATATATATGTATAAATCAAGTGCCGAAAGTTTTTAACTGCAAATTGTGCGTTTGATAGTTTAACTTAATGTATGTAAACTTAATTTTTTTACTTATACAGGGATAAATAATATAATGACTAGGGTACAGACTTTTATTGCAATATAATCATCATATTTTTGTTGTAATACAGTTTTTTTAACTTTGTTATATTAAACAATGTTTTAGTATTGATTTGATGTAGTTCCTAAGCTTCAGTTGTCTTTGTTAACATTTGCTTTAATAAAATCTGAACACTAAAACAAAAGATATCATGCGTTACTTCTTATTATTATTATTTCTTTTGTTTCAGTTTTCAGGTTTTATTAAACAACTTATCAGTTGATAATTAAAACTTAGGAACTACATCGAATCGGAATAATACAAATTTTACATATTATATATTTTTTTTGTGGCAGATTCATAAAAGTAGTATAGAAACAATGCCGGGTTGTTCCGCTGTTAACTGCAGAAACAGATCGGAAACAAAAGGTGTCAGAATGTTTGCGTTTCCATCATCGGCACGTCAAAACGAACGAAGAGAGAAATGGATACAAAATATACAACGAGCAAATTGGATGCCGACAACTGGTTCACGAGTGTGCGAAGTATGATTAAAATGTTTACTTGATAAAATTATTAATATTGTCTAAAAAGGAAACTACACTTTATTTTAGATTCATTTTGAAGAATCACAGTTTGAATTGAACAGAGCAGACGGTTGGAAGAAACTGAAGCAAGATGCTGTCCCAACTTTGTTTGATATACCGAATTCACCTCCAAGCAAGTCTGTGTACAAGGTAGACTAATTACTTACATATTTAATGACAATTTTTTTTAACTTTTTTTGATCCTCATATGATAAAAGCTTTTAGAAATAATTTATTAATGCATACCTGTTAATTTGGGGACAAATTTACTTCATGGCAACATATTGTGGATTTTTATGAAGAGGACAAAAATTAAGTTATCGCCTTACACCTAAATTAATTAAATGTTCATGTAAATCCTACAACCTTTCAAAAAAACGAGAGTAAAATTAACCGTACAAACAATAAGTGCTACAGTGGTTACAAGTTTGACAACTTATATTACTTTAGGAGCTTTACCTTCCACTACATTTGCTACAGTTGAGTTTATTAAAATTTTTATTCAAAAATAGTTAGCAAAGTTATAGCACAAAAATTCAGCAAGAATATAATGGTTCAGAATACCAATGAAGTGTCAGATTTCTTGAAAGATTTAAGAGTGTTTAATTCCAAGCAACAGGATATTATTAGGGGGCGGATTTATAGGTCGTTAAAAGCAAGAAAAGAAGCCAAAAACACATAAGCCATAAAGGCACTTTTGAGTTTCTCCAGTCTGTTTTACATACGGATAATTCCATGGTTCAAAACTTATTAAAAGGCATTATTGCAGCTAAATGTCAAGATTTTGATTGATAGTTATGTTGTCTATGATAGAAGTTTAGAATAACGTACATAAAAAGGCAAAGCATCATATACAGAACGATATTGCGATTCGCTATCAATAAGGAATGAAGGCGACATCTGTTTCTGTAAGTGAAAATTTAATAAGAAATGAAACGACATCTGTTGCCAATTTTTTTTTGGCAACATTCAAGCTGTCACATTTCAAAGGTGCCTGCCTAAGATGTTAATTAAATCGTCCGACCAAATAACTGATTATTTTACACATTTGATTGCAGAACTAGAAGTAAAATGGAAAACTTTACGCCTGTCTCATTAAACATTCTTTAGGTGTATCATTTATTGTTAAACTGTCTGGTTATTCTCGCTGCAGTTAAGTAAACGGTCAACAAATTTAACGCAACCTAATATAAGCGTTGCTCTATTTTCGCTGAGTGTTATTGAACGATTCGGATTCGCTGTACATATTGAACGCTTATTTTATAATTTCGTTATGGCAGATATGCTCACTACAAGTTCTGCCATTTTTTCTCCAGTATAATTTGTAAATGAAATTATTTATTTAAAATGCCCGGCTGCGGTGCATTACATTGCAAAAATCGCTCGGAAAAAGGTTTCAAACTATACGCGCTTCCCACCGGCAACAGAAATAAGGAAAGACGACAATTATGGGCAAATTACATTGGCAGAGACCTCTTACCAGAGAAAACGTTTGTTTGTGAGGTATAGTTTATTTCAAAAGTTAATTATTTTGTTGCAAACAATAAAATTATGCGGTGGCAGAAAAATCTTCGGTCGGTAATATAGTAAATAAAATAAAGTTAAAGTATCTGTAATGACATTAAAGTTTGAAAATACAGAAATACAGACAGAGATGATTCCTATTGGCCAATTCGAATATTTTGGTGAATAAATCCTAACGTAACTAAATCGTTAATATCAAAATTTTAATTGACACTGCAAAGTATTTTAAATGAAAATTTTATTTTTTACTTTCATTTTAGGTACATTTCACTTCTGATCAGTTTGAACTTAATCGTGCCGATGGTAAGAAGAAATTAAAATGGAATGCAGTTCCTCGAGTTTTCGCAGAGAAGAAAGAATGTACAAAGGAAAACACTCCACGTATGTAACTAGTGTTCAGTCAGTAATCAGCATCAGTTGCTGTGTTATATACATACGTGGTATTATTATTGTTATTATTCTTTAATAGCTAAGGCTGGATGAACTATGCATTTGACTGCAATGTCTACACAACCGATTCATCATTCATCCTTCATACCTTCTCATCACTACAATTATTGTCATTCAACAATTATAGTCTTTAAAGAAAGACCTAACAGCCAATTTTTTTATTAAAACTAAATTAGAGTATCCATTACTAGTCTCTAATCCAGCGGCTTGGGCAATCTACTTATTTAAGGCAATTAAAAAAATTCACTTAGATTGAAATTATAATATCTCAGCTAAAATCATATTGATTAGATGTTTATTAATATCTTTTTACTTTTTCAGATGATGAAAGTAACAGAAATCCTCTGCCATCAGATATTACAAAAAATTCGAGTTCATTATTACAAGAAAATAGGTGTGGAATTTTTGAAGAAGTAAATTTCGTTCTTGATTCCCCGAATCTCAAAGAAGAAGTACTTATTACGTCAGTTGAAGAAGAATTAGAAAACACCAAGTGTCCTTCTCAAGATTTTAAGAGATTCCACAACAGAATTTTTGGAACAAATTCAGGTAAGTTGATGTCATCTCTTTTTTATTTAGTGTAACGTTTTGCTTTCAGAGAAACAGTGTGCACGGCCATTTGATTTAACTGAAGCGTGTCGAATTTGTTTTGGAAAAACTCAACTTGAAAATATTTTCGTTGCCACATACCAAGACTATTCTCTGCATAAGTTATTAGAATTATGTTCATCTATTAAAGTAAATTACAAGTAATTTCTTAGAAATAAAAATAAAAAGAATTATTTAATAATTTTTTAGATAAACAAGAACACGAAATTTAAACAAATTTGCGTGAGATGTAAGAGTCAGTTAATTGAAAATTATTCGTTTGTAAGGAAGGTCATTACATCAAATAACTCCCTTCAGCTTATAGAGTTAAATAACAAAAACGATTCTCATACGACAGCTGAAGACGAAATAGAAGAAATTTTCATATATATTGATGAACCTGATAAACCAACTGAAATTTATAGTGAAATAACACAGCAAGATCTTAGTAATTCGTTAGTAAAATTTGAAAAAAACGTAAATAACAATCAAGAAGGTGATACTATAAAAACTTGTCAGAACTTTGCATCAGAAAGCAGCAAAATTAAAAAAATAAATGAAGATGTAATAAACGATTCTTCTGTAAATGATAAAAATAATATTTCCAAGTATTATTTAATTAAAGCAGATGAAAATACTTTAGATTTTACTAACAAAGGAAGTATTTTTCAAGTACCCGAGAAAGAAATTACGAAAATATTACCCAATCTAATTAACCTAACAGAAACAACAAACACTCACTTGGATCCTGAGAGGAGTGAACTAGAAGCAGCAGCAACACCAGTGCAAAATATAGACCACTTGCAAGATCATTCTTATGTAAATAAACGTAAAAAGAAATTAAATTCTTCTTCCGAAGATAAAAGATCTTTTCTATGTGAGAAGTGTGGATTGTCACTTAGATCAATACCAAATTTAAGAACCCACAAAAGACGTGTCCACGACGGTATCAAAACATTATACAGATGCCAGAAATGTAACAAATTCTTTCGAAGTCAAGCATCATATGAGACGCATAGAAGTCAGCATGTTGGTAAATACCATTGTTGTGAAACTTGTGGCAAAATGTTTGCTGGAATGGCTCATCTCAGACAACATTTACGACGACATTCAACATTGAGGCCTTATGTGTGTGGTGTTTGCAGTAAAAGTGAGTGAAATTTAATTTGTAAACGTTTTACTGAACTCACATGAATTTTCTTTTAGGTTTTAGAGCAAAGTATCTTTTAAAATATCACGTGGCAATACACTTAAAAGAAAAGGAATACATGTGCCCTATTTGTAAAGGGACTTTTTTGAAAATTAGTGAGTTACGATCACACATGAAGAAAACTCATCCGGAAAAGATAAGGCCAAAGTTTTTTACATGCGACAAATGTGATTACAAGAGTTTGAAAAAAAGAGCTCTGCAAATACACTTAAAGAAAAAACACAATTTGGTTGTTAAAGATTCACCTAAAGTAATTGTGATTACGTAAGACATGTTTGAGACTAAAATGGTAGACGTTTATTACATCTAATAAAATTTTGTACAAATTAAAATATAGATTGTATTTTTTGTTTGTGTTCATGATCACATGGTGGTTTTTATTTAATACATTTTCATACTGTTTATGAAAAGTTTATTTTAGTATTCCAATTACTTCCAATAAAATTTTGTAAATATAAAATGTAGTTTTTATTTTTTTTGTTTTTCACAACTATGTGGCAGTTTTGTTAAATATATTTTTCACGATATTTCCATAGTAAATATATACTAATTATAACTTTTTTTAATTGAAGTTATCTTGAAGAAGTTGTCAAGATACAACAAAATGATATTTAAAAACTATAAATTCAAATTGTATGGTATGTTTAAAATGTGCATTTTTCTACGTTTAAAACACTCGAGTAATGCATTCTCGAAGTTGTATTTTTTTTTAACAAACGCCCTATATAATAGTTGTCCACGGGAAGCCGCTAAAATAGCATTGAGTTTTAAGGAATTAATTTAGAGAAGTTTCAGGTCTTCTCCTTTTCGATTTTATCGCAACACTGGAAAAACAAATGACTGTCAGATTTTCATTTGTTTGTAATTTTTAATGAAACAACTATCATCGCATCGCGTTCAGGATGTCAAATTAATTATGTCTCTAAAATATCTCTCAAAGCACTTGCTTTTAATTACTGTTGTTTTGATACTAACATTTTAATCAATGTTTGACGCAAACTAAATTTAAAGAAATGAAATAGCTAACATAATTTTGACAGTTACAAAACTTTCTACATTCTCGTGTTTCAAAGCCTACCAATAGTGATATTTACTTTGAATTTGGCGCCATAGTTTTTAGTGTATTTCACGTTTTAAATGCGATTCTGTTTCAACGCGCAACTATGCATTGGTCCAGCGAATAATAAATATAAAGACTTATTTACTGAATAATTTATAAAATAGTAAACTGCGATGCGATGTTCCATTTAAAAAAAGGTTAAAAACGATTGAAAAACTCGAAAAACTGTCATTTGTTTTTCCGATGTTGCTATAAAGGAAAGATCCTGAAACTTTTCTAATTTAAGTTACTTCGTAAGAATTCAAATAAAACAATTAGTTGAAAGTTTCCCGTGAACACCTGTATATCAAGGCAACATTGCAACAACTTGAGAAATTAATTTTTTGGATAATTTTTTCCAAAAAGGGACAGTAATTTTTTTTAATAAAAATGGACTTTTGGAGGCTTTGGGGCCTTTTTTGTATTAGCGATAAGACAATCATTAGGGCCCAGATTCTCATCTTATAATTAAAGTCGTGTGTAGCTAAACTCGTGATTAAAAAACGTATAGTGTAGCTTAATGTGAATTTCATGTGTAAAAAATGATGGATGAGCGTTGCTATAAGAATTAAACGCTCTAAATAACACTGTACGTTTTGTTTTTCATGGCCTACTAGATTTTCTTATTAATAAATTCAGCTTTACCCTCGTATATGGCGCATATCACGGCGATATAATTATCTTTCAAGGTCAACCGGAAGTAGGTCAACTTTAAAATATCAAATGGAAACAATTGAATAGAATTTTTAAAAATAAATAATTTTATTGGAACAATTTTTTTAAGAACTAACACACACAGTATTCAAGAAAAAAATTAAAATGCGCATAATGGCACCACAATCTGTAATTTTAATCACAATACAGTAAAGTTCTAGTAATCCGGAGCAATTAATACCTAGGTAATTTGAATTAATGAAAAATCCGGTGTTTTAGAAACTGGAAAATGATACGCAGAAAAAATATTAACAATTTATAAAATGGCATCCTTCAAAGTGTTGGAATTCGGCGCCATGTTACTTGTTGACGATCAGGGGATTCCCTGTTTTGTAAGTGACTACAGGAAGAAGAATATAACGAGCCGTGAAATGTATGATCCGGTTTACTGGGAAATCTGGATTATTGGAAGTCCAGATTGTCGGAGCTTTACTGTACGTGGTTCTGTTGCATCTACTACTGGTTGACCTTGAAAGATAATGACATCGCCGTTTTGTCAATAGTTTTTTTTTTCGAAACTTTCCACTACTTTACATTTTCGAGAAAAAAGGCTGGGGGGTAGGTGACTATCAATCGATAGTGAAACGTAGAGCGACAGTTCAAATTTTAAGTGTCCGTTAAAATAATTTATTATATATTATTATTGTTATTAATAATAAATTGTACTCTTTTTATTTATTTAGTACCCTGTCTGTTGTTTTGTTTTTCGTACTTAAATTCTTTTTCAATTCAAAATTGGATTTTTCTGATTTTTTCCGATTTCGTCAATAATAATTAATTTCTTCTTTTGTTTTTTATGTATCCTTACATAGTTTTTCTAAAATCGGAGACAATAATAACTTTCTAGGGTTATCTTTTTCTTGAAAATTTCCAGAAAAAAATTTTGTTTTCTCAAAGTTTATCGATTGTCATTTGTTTTTTTTTTTCTTTTTCATTTTTAAACTTGACCATCGGTAAACTTTGAAAAAACAAAAAGCTACAGAATATTTACTTCTGGAAATTTACAAGAAAAAGAACTTAATATTTGACAACTTAAATAACAACCGACGATCGTTTTTCAAGTTTTCGAATTTTCATTTCTCCTTCTCAGGAATCTTTAATAAATAGATTTTTTTCTGTGAACATTAGCAAATTAACAGGTCTGATTCTTTTGTTTTTTCGATGACGAAAAGACGAACGATGTCTTTTGTTTTTTTTTTGTCTTTCAGAATTTTTGTACTCTATTCATCGATCGCCTTTTGTTCTATTCTTATTATTTATTATCATTAACATCAACTTTTAACGGATGGAAGATGTTATTGATTTTTTGAAGTTACGGCAAATCAACGTTTGGAACTTTTTTTAAATTTCTTTTGACTCGAATTAATCAATCACTTTATAAAGTGCGTTCAATAAAAACCGTTATCAAGTAGGCTTATGTCAAATGCAAATTTTGCAAAGTCACGTCGTAACTATACGATTATTATAAACATAACCTAACTTTTTATATCCATTTAATTACGATTTTCTACAAAATTGATAATAAAACACAATTAATCAAATAGAACATTTATTTTATTACAAATAAAATCTTTGACAGTTGAGGCTGTTGATAGCACGTAGTAATTCAAGGTTTCAACATACGTACTAAGCTACGACGTGCCGTCATAAAATAAAAGCAATTTCAGAGCCCTCTTGATAACAGATAAAAAAAATTTTTTTCACACATTTTTCTACATTGTGACATTTGTTACACATTAACAGTTTTACCAAATGGGCGGCTTTGTCGTTTTCGTTTTTTACTTTTTACAGAGACGTTGAGAGAGAATAGACTGGAAAGCTGAACTAAATCTCTCCAGCAAGTGCTGCCATTGCTATAACTTTCTTGTCAAACGAAAACAAAGCTGTTTTATGTGGAAACTATTTATTATAGTGTCCTCTTTATAAAAATTATTTTGTATGCGCTAGACAAAATGTAATAAATTTAGTGGTAAGTAATAAATTGTTTGTTATTTTTAAATTTAGCGCGCCTTCGGTTATAAGCAATTATCACTTTCCTTTTAAAGATAAGAGTTGCACTGTACAACTGTTGTATGTACTGTGTTGATTTCCTTTTGATCGGAGCTCTACGTTTACCTCTTCCTTTCTTCTCAAATACCTACTTTTTGGCTGTCAGAATGGCCAACTTCGTCAAACGTATTGTCGCCAACATTTCAGAATGAAATCGCCCAATGCGTTTATTTTATATGGAACATAAACATTTTTAGTCGCCAAATTCAAAAGTAAGAATGCATTTTAAATGGACAAAAAAGAATTTTGGTCGCCAAGTTTTACTTAAAAATGTTGGCAACCCTGGGTACTGTCCATCTCATTCGGTGTACCACTGGCGGTCGATTCTTGAATTACGATTACCGATGTCGCCTGTGACATGACGTCGAAAGGACTAGGCTCTTATAGACTCCGTTCATGTTTATAATAAGTAACTAATTGTGATTTTCGTGTTTCTTATGTTGTCTTACAAAAGCGATTGATATTGCATTTTTTAATCAAATTATCGTTTGTCATTGGGATCGCCGAATGGCTAAGCGTAAATATTCCTAATATCCGTTCTCTGAGTTTCATCCATAGACAAGCAATACTAATCATCATCGTCGCAGTAGGCGAGTTAGGGTGACATTTTTGTTGGTATCACAAAGAAATTAAACGTCAGATGAAACGGATACGTTTATTTTTAATTTAATAACGTGTAAATAATTGTTTCGTGCATTATTTTTATTTATTTAATTACAGTTAGTCATTCGTAGGGTAGGTACTCCTTCGTATTTGGCAATATAGTCAGATCAGTGGTGTGGAATTGCAATATTTTTCATGCCAGATTCTGACATCTATCAAAAATTATGACAGCGAGGACACGGCCTGCTCAGACGAAGAAACCGAGTAAAAAAAACGTCAAATGTCAAAGTATTCCAGGTTATATCTTTTTTTCTCTTTCTTAATTACATTACTAGGACCGCCGCAGCACTGATATTTTTCTCCCTCTTTTCGCAATTTGGTTCGTCTCCTGTGTTATTTAGGAACATTCGCGTCTACTTTCGGGTGATCTGATGAGAAGTTTCTAAAAAGAGAAACACAAACGGTGTGCCGGCAAGTAAATAAAGGAACGTGCTTTTACGATAGCGGTCAGTTAATAAATGTCTTAGCGGATAAAAATCGAACACCTTGGATGTAAGTTTTGTGGTTCTGAAAAGAACCGATGTTTGTGGCGGCTGTCCGCGTCTTTGCTGGTTGCTCACTTCGAGCTCGTGTATTTGGTGACGGCTTTCGTCCCTTCGCTGACGGCGTGCTTGGCCAGCTCGCCGGGAAGGAGCAGCCTGACGGCCGTCTGAATTTCGCGACTCGTTATCGTCGATCGCTTGTTGTAGTGCGCCAAACGGGAGGCCTCCGCGGCGATCCGCTCGAAGATGTCGTTGACGAAGCTGTTCATGATGCTCATCGCCTTGCTCGATATTCCGGTGTCCGGATGCACTTGCTTCAAAACTTTGTATATGTAAATGGCGTAGCTCTCCTTCCTCCTGCGTTTCTTCTTCTTGTCGCTCTTAGAGATGTTCTTCTGCGCCTTTCCCGCTTTTTTGGCCGCCTTGCCGCTCGTCTTGGGTGGCATGATGTATTTAACGTTGTCTTAAGTGAACGAATACGATTAGAGATCGATCGCAAGCGTGTGCTTTTCAACGAAGCTGGTGTGATACTATCTTGCGACCGTGATTTTCGAAGTATTTATTGCCGCGTCGTCCGCGCTCTGGTTACGCCCCTTCGGTCGATTTGCAGTGTTCGTGGCGTTCATTGGCTGACACCGTTTCCTATAAGTACCCATCTGTGGCATCGCACGCCAGCATTACGTTACGACACTGCGGCGAGTCCCAACGCTGCGTTATTAAGGCTATCGATTAAATCAAACCACAGAGACAAGAATTTCGCGATGTCAGGACGCGGTAAGGGCGGCAAAGTCAAAGGAAAAGCGAAGTCTAGGTCCAGCAGAGCGGGACTCCAGTTTCCCGTGGGCCGTATCCACCGCCTTCTCCGCAAAGGCAATTACGCGGAGCGCGTGGGTGCAGGAGCGCCGGTTTACCTAGCCGCCGTCATGGAGTACCTGGCCGCCGAAGTGCTGGAACTTGCCGGCAACGCGGCTCGAGATAACAAGAAGACGCGCATAATACCGCGACACCTGCAACTGGCCATAAGGAACGACGAAGAATTGAACAAGCTTCTCTCCGGCGTGACGATCGCACAAGGCGGTGTTTTGCCTAACATTCAAGCCGTCCTCCTCCCCAAGAAGACGGAAAAGAAAGCTTAAAAACGTCCATCGACGCACGTGGTGACCCGGCCCTTCTCAGGGCCACAAAATTATTCTCCAAATTTCGCTTACGAGACGCTTCCCACCGCTCCATTATTCACGTTTCGTTCAGTGATGTTTTGTCAATTTTTCCATTATAATTATTATTTTTGGTGTAACAACGCCAAAAAGAGATTAATTACATAATTCAAGTTCATCAACATTACGTAAAATATGCATAGGAGAGAAGAGAGGAGCGGGATGAATTGCATTCATAAAATATCGCGCCTTGACTTTACTCGTTTATTACTCTCGTTATTAAATTTCACTTACCGCGGAAGAAGAGACGAGACACGCGGATCGATTTTCTCCCGTCTAGCATTTTATGAAAGTAAACGTTTTGTGTATTTTCTTATTTTTTATTTATTCATATTTGGGTTTCGAAGCAGCGAAATCTTGGAAGACAAAAGCGTTGTGGTTCTGAAAAGAACCTTTTTACAAAAGTACGCTGCGCGTCTCGAGACTCTATTTCTCTTCTTCGATGCGCGTTTAACCGCCGAATCCGTACAGAGTGCGGCCCTGACGCTTCAAAGCGTAAACGACGTCCATCGCCGTGACCGTCTTTCGTTTGGCGTGCTCGGTGTAAGTGACGGCGTCCCTGATGACGTTCTCGAGGAAGACCTTGAGCACGCCGCGCGTTTCCTCGTAGATCAGGCCGGAGATGCGCTTCACGCCGCCTCGTCGAGCCAATCGTCTTATCGCCGGCTTGGTTATGCCCTGGATGTTGTCGCGGAGTACCTTGCGATGACGTTTGGCGCCGCCTTTTCCGAGTCCCTTGCCTCCTTTACCACGACCTGTCATTTTTCACTTTTGTCTTCGAAAATTGAAGCCACGACCTTCTGCGCTCTCGCTTACGACGACTAATGTCCGACGCGGGATCTAAGCGGTCGCTTTTATTGACGACAGGGGTGGCCTAAGCAGCCAATACGAATGCGCTCTGCGTAAAAGTGCTCGCCGTCATTGCTCGAAGTTCTATTCGCTTCCAGCCGAGCTAGGTTTCGTTAGGGGCGCTGCGCAAACTTCCGACTTCCGAGTAGCAACATGATAAGTTCTTCAAGGAATTATTAGGTTACGATAGCGCGTACGAAGCAAACTACGAGAAAATCTATGGGCGACAAGGCGTCAAGAAAACAGCTGGCTACGAAGGTGGCTCGCAAAAGGGCGCCGGCGATAGGCGTCGTGAAGAAATTCCGCAGGTATTAACCGGATACCGTGGCACTTACAGAAATATAGATTTGACTGTCAACTTGACATTCGAGTTTTATTTACCAATTTAGCGCCTAACATTTCTTAACTGTAACATTAAACCACTAGTTTAATTAAACTTGTTTTTATTTATATTTTGACAAAATGGACAGGAAGCGTACATCGTGGAATCTTGCTTTCGTTTAGCGAAGCAGCGTCTGTTCTAAGTTAAGACACGAGTTCTTTTTCCACAGCCACAGCTAAGTGTGCTAAGTGCTATAGAGCAGTCAGTCGCAAATGCTATTACTTGCGTGATTGACACTGAACTGCTCCAAATTAGAGCACCAGAATAGCGTTTTCGACTGAACCGCTCCAGATTGCTCGAAAATAATGCGTTGACGTCATTGATCGGACAAAAATTGTTCTGGAGGCGACACGTATATTGATCAAACGAACAAGTTTGGTTACGAATCGCTGCGACATCCGTATTTTGTAGGTTATGTTTACAACAGCGAAAATCTGTTGAAATAACCGAAACACGGCTCCTAGGTTAATAAAGAACAAAGTTCTTCATTCGATTAGTGACATTCTTAGTTCAAAGCCATTCTTCTGTGCAGATAACTAATAACTACATTATTCATTGTTATATGCTTTGTTAATAATCGCATAATTTCTTCATTATCTGAGGAATCTGATGAAGAAAAGATTCACGTAATTGCTAATTCCACTTTCACATTGAACTTTTTAGGTTATGTTTTCCAGATGTGGATCTGACTCGCGACCAGGGTTGCCAACTCTATAAGAATGAATTGCACTAGCGTTTTCTTCCAAAAGCACTAAGTACTAATATTAATGAAAATGCACTAAAAATAAATAAAGAAACATTCGTAGAAAAATACAAAACACTTTATTCTGAACAAATTTATCACAAAAAAATAATTTTAAACTCTAACAAGGTCAATAAAACATTTATTTCGACTCGAAGAAATATAAATAATGTGTTTTTAAATATTGATAAAAAATGTATGTGCTTATTCACTAATTAACGGACAATAAACTTATATGTCATCTTCCGCTAGGTCTTCTTCGTCAGTCTCAGTCAGATCATTTGTTAAGAGAGTTTGTACATATGCTTCATTTTTACCAATTTTTTTTTAAGTTGCAAACCTAGCACCGCTGACGGCTACGAATAAATAAATTCAAAAACTCCAAACTCAGCTCAAACTAGTAAGTTTGCTAAAAATATAAAGCAAAATATACTTTTGTAAATCTACTAAAAACATACTGGAAAAGAAGTAAAAAAAGCACTGCGCACTAAAACTAGTATTAGAAAGCACTAAATCTAGTGCTAAAAGCACTAAGTTGGAAACCCTGCTTGCGACACAGAACAAAACAGAGCATTCTCGATATGCTCCTTTACAGAGCGCTTGGCAAAGCACTTCGAGCACCAAAAATAATCACTCGAACACTTTCAGAGCGCTCTAGCGCACTCAATAGAAAATGCTATTAACTTGCGTGATTGACATTGAATTGAGCTGCGTTCGAGAACTATACTCTGGGGCGCTAGTTGGGCGTTTATCGCATCTTTGTCACGCACAATTTTTAACTTATTTTACATCTCGCTCTTCGATTGCACGTCTTGTGTTTACGTTATTTCCAACGCAACGTTCACACTTTTCACGCTTTACTTAAAAGTGGTTTGTGAAAAGTGCGTCCGTTGTTATGGAAACAATGTAAACACAAGACGTCTTGCAATCGAAGAGCGAGATGTAAAATTAGTTACAAATGGTGAGTGACAAAGATGCGATACACACCCAACCAGAATATCTCACTCTCACAAGAAAAGTAGCAAATATGTCAACTTGCCGTCAGTCTATCTACTTAAAGTCTCTGGTTTTTATGACAGAATAGTGTTGCCAGGTCAGGTTATTTTGCACCAGATCTGGTGATAATTATACTCTTTTGATACCTAGGAGATGTTTTTCTGTTTTATAGATAAACCTGGTGATTTTTATTTGATTAATAATTCGTTGGCCGAAACAATTTTATTAGAGCTTTTATGTATACACTGTTTGAGTTGGCAGTGCTGAATATTAGTTTTAAATTGTACAAATAGAGTAACTTCCGGTTGTTGATGGCTTGACATTGACAGCCGTTACTTTACAGGGGTCAATTGACATTTCAAATCCAAATTGAAACGCGATCACACAACTTACAATCTGTCATTGTTCAGGTTACGTCAAATAAACCAAATAAACGTAAATCAGGATGCAGTGTTGCAAATAGTCGAATTAGATAATGCTTTTAATTGTAATGCCACTCAGGTAGTTCTTCTTCTTTGTATAGAGAAAAAGAACATAACACGTATAAATCACTTTTTATTACATATATTTATGTCGATCGATCGTTTGGTAAGTTTAGGAACTTGCAGTTGGTCGGCATATAATAAAAAATGAACATTACATGTTTTGAAATAAAAAATATTTTTAAATAAAACAACTGCTTTGAATTTGTTAATATTAAAATCATAATGACGAAGCCTGGTGATTTTTGAACTGGTAGGCTGATGATGAAAAGTTCTTAGGCCTGGCAATGCTGTGACTAAAAGAATAAAGCGACAATTTTTTGAGGCGGCCATGCTTTCTTGAAAATGAAATTAATAATCTTTTGTGTTTCTTGGTTTTATATTATAATTTAGTATTTGCTTAAATAAGTAAATACTTTTTGTAAAAGTTTTTCCAATTTGGAAAAGAATTATCATTTATTGCCACAACAAAAGAGATTTTTCAATTTTAGATGTTGGCAACACTGGAAATAGAAAATTTGTGATTAGGTTAGGTGTGTGGGTATGTGTCAGATATTTGAACTCAAACGAATTGTTCTTTTCAATTGAAAATTTCATTATTTTCCAATACTATAACTTTTTTTCTCATATTAATGCAGTTATGTACCATAGTACTTAGGCGTTTCAAATTTGCGATGAAGAAAATGAAAATAAGGGACGTTAGCACTTAAACAATTTATTTATGTTGAGAAAGAATTATCTAAAACCCACTTAATTAGGTTGTATTATTTTTTGGAAAAGGAAAATGGTTAAACTCTTAGTAACTGTGTCTGTAGCAATCTGCTTACTGGCTGTGATTGTTTATAAAAATTCTCATTTCATATCTGTGTTAAACTATTTAAGAAAAGACAAGAGTATTAATGTTTTCACATCGAGTGATTTGAAACAGTATAACGGAATTGACAAGCCAGAATTATATCTGGCAATTTTGGGCAATGTATTCGATGTTAGTAATGGATCACGACATTACGGACCAGGAGAAACTTACAACGTATTCGTCGGTAATCCCATTGTCTTAGTAGTTTTCGTAATGACCTTAATGAATTTAACCCAGGGCATGATGCAACGCAGAACTTCGTAACTGGCAAATTTAATTTGAAAGACGTCTCTGATGAAGTCTCCGGATTCAACAATCAAGAATTGCGCTCCCTAAATAACTGGCTAAAATTTTACAAAAGGGAATATAAAAAAGTCGGTGAGTATAAATTCTAATAGCAAAGTAACTTTCGTTTTAATTTAAACATATTTCAGGAAAGCTAATTGGTAGATACTACAATGAGAATGGCAAATTAACTGCATACGGTAAACAAATAAAATTATTAATTAAGAAGGCGGAAGAAGCGCAGGACAATGAAGAATTATTAAAACGACAATTCCCACCTTGTAATATTGAGTGGGATGCTGAGAAGGGATCACGTGTTTGGTGTACTAAAAGAAGGTAAATATTTTCCCCCCAAGTCTCATACATTTGCTTTATATAATTTTACTTTTAAGTGGTGGGATTGAAAGAAGTTGGGTTGGAGTTCCTAGACAATTATATGAACCTGGTTCTGATAGTTATAGGTGTGTTTGTTTAAATTCCGAGGAAAAACAACTGGGAAATATAAAAGAGTACTTTAATTGTGCTCCTGATTCACCAAGTTGTTTTGTAAAGTGATATTTTCGTATTATTTTTTTGTATTTTTTTAAATCTATAATAAAAAGAAAATTATTTTACATGTATAGGGTGTTTCAAACCTAAAAACGTTGTGTCACTTTTGACAGAAGTCTTCTATAGCAGGATTGTCAGATTTTTTATAGGCAATATTGCCAACTTGTCAGAAAGTGTCGCCAAAAGGCGCCAATGTTATTCTAACGATAAATGTGATATCAATAGTATTCTTTTCCAAAAAGAAAAAAACAGTGAATTTCCTATATATTTTAAGACAGGCGCACAAAAATTGGAAAAGAAAAACAAATGAAAAACAATATAAATGAAATGACAAAATTAAAAGCAAGAGCCAAATAAAAAATGAAAATAAAGTAACTTTAAATGAAAGCAAATTGTAAGGAAAAATGAAATAGTAGAAAAGAAATCAGAAAGCAAAACAGAAACCAAATAAAGAATGAAACGAGAGAAGTGAAAAACATGGAAAAATTAAAATGAAAAGCCAAAGGGAAATAAGCAACTTAAAAAGGAAAGAAAAAATTTAAAAAAAGCAATTGAAAAACAAAAATGAAATTAAAAAGGAAAATATTAAATAAAAAGAGAGATAAGTGAAAAACAAAGAGAAAATTAAAATGAAAAGCCAAAACCAAATTAAAAACTGAATGGAAAATTTAAAAAAAAAAAACGAAAGGCAAACAAAATTTAAAATAGAAAAGAAAACAAATGAAAAATTTCAATTCCTGTTGCAATTGTCATTTGTTTTTGTCTTTTTTTCTTTCGCAAAATTACGATTAACATTTGTTTTTACCTTCTTTTCTTTTGCAAAATTACGATCGTCATTTGTTTTTGTCTTTTTTTTTCGCAAAATTACGATTATCATTTCTGTTTGCCTTTTCTCCTTTGGCAAAATTACGAACGTCATTTGTTTTTAACTTGTTTCTTTCGCAAAATTACGATCGTCGTTTGTTTTTGTCTTTTTTTCTTTCGCAAAATTACGATCCTTATTTGTTTTCGTCTTTTTCTTTCGCAAAATTACGATTAACATTTGTTTTTGCCTTTTTTTCTTTTGCAAAATTACGATCGTCATTTGTTTTTGTCTTTTTTTCTTTCGGAAAATTACGATCGTCATTTGTTTTCGTCTTTTTTCCTTTCGTAAAATTACGATCGTCATTTGTTTTTGCCTTTTTTTCTTTCGCAAAATTACGATTATCATTTGTTTTTGCTTTTTTTCTTTCGCAAAATTACGATCGTCGTTTAATTTTCGTCTTTTCTCTTTCGCAAAATTACTATCGTCATTTGTTTTCATCTTTTTTTTCTTTCGCAAAATTACGATCGTCATTCGTTTTCGTCTTTTTTTCTTTCGCAAAATTACGATTATCATTTCTTCTTGCCTTTGGCAAAATTACGATCATCATTTGTTTTTGTCTTTTTTCGTTTCGTAAAATTACGATCGTCATTTGTTTTTGTTTTTTTTCTTTCGCAAAATTACGATCGTCGTTTAATTCTCGTCTTTTCTCTTTCGCAAAATTACGATTGTCATTTGTTTTCATCTTTTTTTTCTTTCGCAAAATTACGATCGTCGTCTTTTTTTTTCGTAAATAACTGAAAGCATCGTTTAAATTTTGGATACTGCATAAATGTGACCAATTAAAATGTGCAAGATCATTTTTAAAGTGAAAGGTTTTACGTTCAGCAAAGCATCTTTTATGAAAACTATGACAATCGTTAAGTTTTACATCAAAAGAAGAAATTTCGAAAAGAATTGACCTACGATCAGATAACGTACGTTCAAAAAAATCCGTTATCAAGAAGCTCTCAACTTACTTCTATTTTATGAGGGCAGTCGTAGCTTAGTTCGTATGTCGAAACCTTGAATTACTGCGTGCTATCAACAGCCTCAACTGTCAAATATTTTGTTTATATCTTCGAAGCATTTGTAATAAAATAAATGTTTTATTTCATTGTCCATTTTGTAGAAAATCGTAATTAAATGGATATAAAAAGTTAGGTTATGTTTATAATAATCGTATAGTTACGACGTGACTTTGCAAAATTTGCTTTTGACATAAGCCTACTTGATAACGGTTTTTATTATAATGTTATCGATAACACAAGTATACTTATTGAGTTTTAATTTTTTATTACGATCGTCATTTGTTTCTCAATTGTACTTTCTTTGGGATTTCTTTTTGTCTTCCATAGAAACAAATATAAAACAAATGAAAAATGAGTAAGGAAGGAAAACGAAAAACAATTGAAAAAAAAAACAGAGGAAACAAATAAAAATTGAAGAGAGACAAGTGACTCTTTCAATTTCTAACACTGATGTGTCATTGTTTTTATTAAAAATAAATATTGTTAAGAAGGAATAAATTAGAAAAAAATCAAGTGAGAGATCAAATAAAAAAAAGGAAAATTGTTGAAAAATTGAAGAAGAAAAAATGGACTTGTTTCCATATATGATTAGAGATAGAATTTTGTTGAATGTTCACTATGGAGTAGCCTAAATTAGACGCTAGTCGCTAAATAAGATGTTTAAGCACCAAGCGTATCTAAAATGCAATCCAAATGGCGGAATTTGGCCCAACTTGGCAACCCTGTCCCAAAATTATTTTTGATTGCAACCCAGCCTTATTCAGAGTAAATTATGAAACTTATTTGCCGCACATAACACCAATATTTGAAATCTTAAATAATCTAACTTATAAATAAAAAGTGTTAGGTGAAAAAGCGATTTTTTTTATAAATAAAAAAGGTAAATAAATGTAACACATTTTTATTCACAGTTTATATTACACTACGATGATTACTAACAAATTTAATATATATATTACACCGAAAATATTTAAATGCTGTAATGCACAATCTCCATTTACCATGTACGCTACCAAAACAAAAAAAATACTGAAGAAAGCAGGTATACAACTCTATACAAGCCATAAAACTTAAATTATATTGGAATGTAGAGCTATCTACAATTCTTTTATACAATTTCATAAATTCATACGGATCTGAATTAATTTTCTTTTTACAAAAATTATTAAAAATACGCTAATTTTGTAACCAACATCAATATTGTACAGTATTGTCCTTCATTGGTAAAATATAGAGACAACGATAGAAATAAAAACGTACGGCTTAAAACTTTGGGAGTTTAACTACTACTGAAATAAGCAATGTACAATTTACAAATGACATCGAAAATGAGGCCACGCTTGCTCGTAAATGTGGATACATCACTAACACAATTAATAAATCAATTTAAAATTTGCAATATGTAAATCGTTGCAAGTTTGAGAGGTCAATGAATTGCACAAAAATATTGTGACAAAATTCCGCAAAGATTACAATTAATAGACATACGACATGAAACGTATTTACTACGAAAATATTTAATGACGTGAATCTCTGGGATAAAATTCTGCAAGGATGGACGCGGGGATACGTTTCAACATCTCCTTCGGGAAAATGCGAAGCAGCTGCCAGCCAATGTCCAACGACTCGAATACTGTTCGGTTTTCGTAATTACCTTGCGTAATGAAATTCTTTTCGAATTTACCAAGGAATTCTAGGTACAAAAGATCATCGGGGGTTAAGGCCTCTTCACCAACGACGGCTTTCATGGCCTGCACGTCTTTGCCGATGGCGTAACAAGCGTACTAAAAATTATCAATTAATTTAACCCAGTTGTTGCAATGTAATACAGATTTGCTTACCAATTGATTGGAAACGTCAGAGTGATCTTTCCTTGTCATGCCTTCACCAATGGCAGACTTCATAAGACGAGACAACGAAGGTAGTACATTAACAGGTGGATAAATTTGCCTGTTATGAAGTTGACGATCAACGTAAATCTGACCTTCGGTGATGTAACCAGTTAAATCAGGAATAGGGTGAGTAATATCATCGTTGGGCATAGTCAAAATTGGAATTTGTGTGATCGAACCGTTTCTGCCCTCAACACGACCAGCTCTTTCATAAATGGTGGCCAAGTCAGTGTACATGTAACCTGGGAAACCACGACGTCCAGGTACTTCTTCACGAGCGGCAGAGACTTCTCTCAAAGCTTCAGCATACGAAGACATGTCAGTTAATATAACCAATACGTGCTTCTCGCATTGATAAGCTAAAAATTCAGCCGCTGTAAGTGCCAGACGAGGTGTAATAATTCTTTCAATGGTTGGATCGTTGGCCAAGTTCAAGAACAGGCACACGTTCTCCATAGAACCGTTCTCTTCGAAATCTTGCTTGAAGAACCGAGCCGTTTCCATGTTAACACCCATAGCAGCGAACACAATAGCGAAATTATCTTCATGCTCATCCAGAACAGACTTGCCCGGAATCTTGACAAGACCAGCTTGTCTACAAATTTGCGCAGCAATTTCATTATGTGGCAAACCAGCAGCCGAAAATATAGGAATCTTTTGACCTCTAGCAATCGAATTCATCACATCAATGGCACTTATACCGGTCTGAATCATTTCTTCCGGATAGATACGAGACCATGGATTAATGGGCTGCCCCTGAATATCCAAATAATCCTCAGCCAAAATCGGTGGACCTAAATTAATTTGTTCAAAAAAAAGCTTTACAAATATAGCTGGATAGTAGACCTTTATCTATGGGTTTTCCTGATCCGTTGAAAACACGCCCCAACATATCTTCTGATACGGGAGTCCGAAGGATGTCCCCTGTAAATTCGCAAAGCGTGTTTTTGGCGTCAATTCCTGAGGTTCCTTCGAAAACCTGTACGACGGCTTTCGAACCGCTGACTTCAAGGACCTGCCCCGAACGATAACTTCCATCGGCAAGCCTAAGTTGTACAATTTCGGCGAACTTTGGAAACTTGACATCATCCAGAATTACCAGAGGTCCATTTACACCTGATACTGTCTTATATGCTGAAAATATTAAAACGTAATTACTAATCAAAGCCTAATTCTATGAGGAGTGGCAATTGTAAGATCACATGATTCTAAAACAGCTGATAATTTCCATTACATAAAGCAATCGATTTTTACAAGGGAGCATAGGTAAGCTAAAGTGAAACACTTTCAAAAATATTAATGATTATTTTCGAAAAGGATCTGTTAGTTTTCGTACGAAAACCCCGGTCATATGACCCATTTCAGCCACCATTGAAACTAGACCCACCCACATTAAATTTGCTATTTAAAGGTTAAAACGTGGATAATTTTGTCAATTTGTACTTACTTAACCTGGGCTGAGATACGAAGTCTCTGGAGACGGCCAAAACATGTTCCTTGGCAGCCGCTTTAGCGGACAAAGTTGACGGATAAGACATCTTCGCTTACAACACACGTCTGACCCGAACTGACAAAATCAGTAACTTCGAGGATGTTGCATTTTGATTCACGTGCAATCACATGACCGCTCAACAGAAAGTGCAGAAATACAAACATAGATGTCACCACAATAAAATATTAGCTATCGACCGAAAATTAAATACAAATTTTTGAAATTCTTTATTAATCAATTCACATAGTGACCTAGTACTACTTCTGAATTGCTTTAATAAAATAAATAAATAAAGGTTTCTGTTTGAAAATAGTGAAAGATAATAGCCCGTATTCTCACTGTGATTTATGTACAAATGTCAAACCATTTGCATGTCATTTACATATCTCTATACACGACCTACTAGATTTCACAAGACAGAGCTCTTAACCGGCCTGGGCAATAATTCATTTAACGCTAATTTTCCTCGCTGTGGCGTTAGTTACCTAAATAAGAAACAATATCAATAACGTAAGAAAAAAATTACAAAGAAACTAGATTTGAGCAAACGCAACTGTACTTACCACAAACTGCGTGAGCTTGACATTAATTGAAAATGTCGCTGTGAAATGACGGAGAAATACTTGAAAAAACGGGAAAAAAAAACGTGAAATCTAGTAGGTCGCGTCTCTATAAGTTTGCAATGTAGAATGAGAAGGCTCTAAGAGCAGTGTTACCAACATAAGGGACTTTTTCAAATCATAAGGGATTAAGGGATTAAAAAAAAGAGATTTGCAAATTTTATTTTATAAAAAAAGCTGGAAGCCCCTAGACAGCTCATAGTTGATCTTTTATGTAGAAGGAAATCCACTTAAATGCATTGAAAAACCACCATCTATTGAGCAAAGTTTCAATTGACAGTCATTTCTGGATGGTAACAAAAAATGACTTGCATTGTTATAAAGGCATTCAACAGCGCGATTTGTTAAAACATGCCGAAAGTTTCTATTTCGTTTGTTTTTGCTAGCTATTTCTCATATGCGGAAAATCAATAAGAAACCGTCACTTGTCATCGGTAAAGGACGAATTGAATTGTGTGAGATATTGAACAGCGCCATCTATTATCATGTGGAAGGCAAATAATTTTTTGCTTTGTCACTGTTTGTTTCTTTTTTTTAAATCCACTGAATTGTGCTTTAAAATCGATTTTCTTTTGTTTTCATTTATTCTTTTTAATGTTGTTACATATTATTTAAAATTTTGTTTTCTTGTTTCGTCACCTTTTCTCCTATTTTTTTTATTATTAATCTACTGAATTGTGCTGTAAAATCGTTTTTCTTTTGTTTATTTAAATTATATTATTTCGTTTTCTTAATTCTGTTATATCGTACTTTTTAAAAATGCATTATTTCTCTTGCTCTCTCGTGGTTCGTTTCACTCTTTTATTATTAAAATTTTAATTTATTAAATTGTGTCGTAAAATCGATTGTATATTGTTTTTATTGTTTTTATTATTTTTTTTTAATCTTAGTTTTTATTTTTTTGAATTTTTATTATTTTGTTTTCTTTTGTGTTGTCACTTTTTCTCGAACACAGTTTAAAAAAAATATTAATCTACTGAATCGTGCTGTAAAGTGGATTATCTTTTGTTTTTATTATTATTTAAATTATATTATTTGGTTTTTTTTTAATTCTATTACAGATATCGTACTTTTTTGAGTTCTTATTATTTTATGTTTTTTTTTTGTTTTGTCAGCTTTCTTCTCAAACAGTTCTTTTTTAAATTATTAATCTACTGAATTGTGCTGTAAAATTGATTGTCTCTTGTTTTCTATATTATATATTTAAATTCTATTATTATTAAATTATTAATTTATTTTGTCGTAAAATTGATTGTCTTATGTTTTTACAATTACATACTATTCTCTTAATTTCATTGCTTATTTTTTGAATTTTAATTTTTTTGCTTTTTTTTGACATGTCACCTTTTCTCTTAAACACTTAAAAAAATAATCTACTGAATTGTGCTAGAAAATAGGATGTCTTTTGTTTTTATTATTATTTTATTTTTTAAATGTATGAATTGCGCTGTAAAATCGACAGTCTTTTGTTTCTGTTTTCTTTAACTTGCATGTATTTTTAATGAATTTTTTAGGTTTTTTTAATTTTTTTTCCCGAATCTAGGAAGAAATTGAGTGATTTTTTTATGTTGGAATGGGATTTTTTTGACAACTCTCGAGAAATCTCTGCTTTTCGCGCGTTGGTAACCCTGCTTGAGAGTAATTGGGCGCGTTCAGTAAACGCAACAGTGGACTAAAACCAGAAAGGTGTTTCATTTATGTTGCGTTTAAACAAAACAACTTACATATACTTCTTACTCATCATAATTATAATAAAAAACAAATATCGGCAATACTCAATTATACAGTGTGTACAGAAATGATTGGAAGGTGTTTGAATTTCCCGCGCGCATCTTTTGTACAGCCGTTTCGGACCTATTTCTGGTCTCGTTAGCAGAAGAGTAGCTCGAGAACTCCACTACATTTTCACTTATCTATCCTAGTCATCTCAGAATTGAGCACATTATTTTTTATGAATAGTACAAGAAAGCGTTTCTCTAAGAACTATGAAGCAGGATTTAAGAAGTTAATTAATTAATTAATTTTAGACTTTTCCGTTTCCTGTCTTTCAAACGTTTCAAGAGAATAGGGACTGAGGGCTTAAGAGAATGAGGAAGTTTATCTCTTGAAACAAAAGAAATTCCAATAGTTTTAAGACATGCTGTATATGAATGAATACACCTTACACCAGGGATGAGCAATACGCGGCCCGTTAAACATGTTTATGCGGCCCGCCAAGCATTTCTAAAATTGAATTTATTTTATCGACTTTATTCTAATGTTTATTATAAATAAAGTTTTGTAAATTATTAATAAGTGTTACTTTATGTGCGGCCCGCCAAAAAATTTTAAAATTTAAATTGGCCCGTTGATTAAAAAGGTTGCTCACCCATGCCTTACACAATTTGTTTAGATTTTCAGAGAGATAGGTAAATACAGGCAAGCTCTCAGTTGTAGTACATACGGGTGTGAGATGTTTATGTATTTTCAAATTTACAAGAAATTTTCATCAAAACTCATCTATTAATTACATGGGCGTAAATAAAGTTGCCTATAAGGAAGTGCTGTTGATATTATATTTATCTACATAATTTGGAATTAATCTTTTTAAAAATCTTAGGAGGTTCCTTTTTAAATGCGAAACGAAAAAGTAAATGAGAAATAATCAATAATTTTACCTTCGCGTTTACTTTCTTTTTAATAACACGTCAAACCTGACACAGATGGCGCGCTTTCGCGATTCGCTCTCGAAGGAGACGGACTACGCTCCTCGGGAAGTTAGAAAAAGATGCGGCATGATTATTTACAATAGTACAAATTACAGAAGTCGGGCCTCACTTGGGATCGCGGGACGGTAGTAACAAGTAGAGAACGGTTGCTGTTGGCGTGGAAATTTCGTGAACGACGCGTTTTTACCTCATATCAGAACCATGGCATCTGCGGTAAAACAAATGAATAAACTAGTGTCAATTTTTAAAAAATCTGCAACGAGGAGTATTTACACAGCAACCACGGGCAAGGAGCCATCGCAACCCATTAAAGGAAAGGAGCCCAAGTGGACGACGGCGGACAATGTTTTTGGCGATCTCAAATCCGGTAACAAAACTTTGATTTAGGTTACCTTGGGGTTGGGTTGAGTTTCTCGTGTAGTCTTTTGTTTCTTGCGAATGTGTGATGAAGAGCGTGTGTTGTTTGTTATGTAACATTGTGGCCTCACTGAAGTAACGTCAATTTAATAAATCGTACGATTTACGTGTGTAGCCAATCTAACCGAATTCCAATTGGAAACTTGCCACCAAATATTCTACATAACTACATAGATAATTTTAAATAAGAAAAAATGATTGGACGTGGTAAAGCGGGAATATTCATTTTTTTTTAAAATTGCATTTACGCCCGTCATAAATTTAAATATAAAAATATTTGTACATCTTAAAGAATAAGTTGGTAACTAAAGAGCCAGTCTATTAGAAGAAGTCATAGCAAATTAGCGATCATTTTCGTTAATTATAGCATATTTGGTAATTTTTTTAGTCGTCTTTATCACGTTTTTGATTAAAATTAATTTAAACAATAGACGTAAAGCCTACTTGATCTTTTGTTTTTAATGTCTTATCACGTATATTTCGATGTATGTAGTAAGTTCGACTTTGACAGACACTTATCGAAACAAATCTGAAGCGAAACTTTCTTTTCTTTTCATGTCACTGGATTGAATGAATACGTCGCGTGTTTGCATACGTAAGTTGGTATCGTTGACGTCATCACATATTGAATTGGAGGTGTGGTGATAGTTGTGATAGATACAGATACCGAAAATGATTTGTTGAATTCTTTATTAATTCCTGCTTTATCAGGACGTTGTCAATGTCAACCGAATGTCTTTTCAGAAGAATGTTGTAAATAGTTTTGTAACTGTCAAGTGTTCAATTGAAAAGTTCATCAAGTAGCCTTGAATGAGACTAATCTAAAATGTCACTTGACGTTTAGAGTCACTAAGGCGCACTCAAAGTTCGGGTCGCATCTTGTTTTCATCTCTGACATTAATACTAATAATAATGCAGCAAACGAAAGCGCTAATAAGTCTTTTTAGGTTAAAAGCAAAACGCCACAACTCAGGGTTGCCAACGTGGGCGATTTTTAAGTAAAACTTGGCCACCAAAAATTTTCCTTTGTCCATTTAAAATGCATTCATTAGTGGGCGATTCTTACTTTTGAATTTGGCGAAATTTTTATCTTCCGTATAAAATTACGCATTGAGCGATTTCATTCTAAATTAGTTGGCGACAATACGTTTGACAAAGTTGGCAACTCTGCGCACAACTGTTTGACAACTGTCATCCGTCAAACGTCGATCGGTTTAGCGAAGTCATCTTCTTTCCTCGAAAAATCAAAACCAACTCGATGAACTTTTCAATTGAACACTCGTTACTTATTCTATATCCTTGTTTACCAGGTGTATACCTTATTTGCAAAGCAACAGGCGCACCTTTTATTCTTCACGTGTACTTAAGTGAGGCTAGAAAATGTAAAAAAGACATTTTTAAAGAAATAAAAGAATTTATTAAAATAATTTATCTGAATTTAATAGTTCTTTGGTATAACCTACATTTTTTATTTTGACAGTTTTTGCCATAATTACAGCACATGTACAGGATGGGTCAAATGTGACACTTTTGATGGGAAACACCTATTTCTAGAGAGTTTAGATAAAATCTGACTTCGGTGCCTGAAGCTCGATTTTTATTAGAAAATTAATGGTGAAAACCGCATTTTGATATCTTGTACCGTTTCGGGTATTTCGAAATTCTGCAAATTTTAAAAACAATCTAGCTCTTTTGTTTATGAACATTTCTGATTTCTGCAAAAACTTTCTTAAGGCACTTTTTCTCGTAGAATTCATTGATCTTAATTACAATTTTCTGAAGCGCATAGTTTTCGAGATTTAAGCAAATTTTCCCAGTTTTTATATGGAACATCCTGTATATTTTTACATTTTCTAAAAGAGCGTAAAATTACCGTTACAAAAATATAATACACTTGATATATTAATCAAAGCATTTGCGAAATATAAGCTTTTCAAGATTTTTGCAATGTTTCAGTAGGCTATGACTTATTATTGAAACAATTGACGTTCACATTGGAGTACTGTCAACTTTCAACGCATTTTTTAAAGCGATCGTGGGATTTCTTAAATTATGTTCATAAAAATCAATGCAAAATATACGAAAATTCTGAGAAGTACGATATGTTAAAATGCTTTAAAGGCTGTATCAATAAGAACTTGAATTTTGAATCGCGCGCCATTTCCGTCTATGACATGTATAGGCAGCCATATTTGATTGCATTTATTTGAAAATATTGACACTTACGAAAATGCCGCGTTACACTTTAGAAGAACGTTTGTTAATTGTAAAGACTCATTACAAAAATGGAGAGAATTTTCCTTGACTACCGACATGGAGGACGCTTCCAGGTAGGGCATACATGACAACACAAACAAAATGTTTATTTAAACACCGGACAACGGAAGACGTTTAGGTATTAGGCCGAAGGACGCCTCTCTCTTGTGAAAGAATTGAGGCACATACATGATCGGCGGCACAGAGCGTCCCTCTTTTTGACAAGTATACATCGGGTAGGGCTAGAGGTCCACCGACCCTTGTGAAAGGCGAGGTGACATGGCCGACTTGTGATACCTGGACGGACAGTAACCTGTATCGTCGAAGGGCGTCTCTCTCTTGTGAAAGAATTGAGGCACATGCGTGATCGGCGGTACAGAGCGTCCCCCTTTGACAAAGTATGCATCTGATAAGGCAAGAGGCCCACCGAACCTTGTGAAAGGCTAGGTGTTTTGTCCCACTTGTGCTAACCGGTGTACAGTTTGGACAGACAACAACCTTTTTGATAAACCCTTTTGTTCATTTCTTTTTCTAACACGCACTGATGCATATACATTTGACGCTGACACCTCCCTCTCATTTTTCTGTGTTCGTCATTGTATGTGTCCACCATGGGGCCACAATAAGAAACGTGGGTAATTCCGAGCGACCCAAGAAACCCCTGAGAGAAAGACAAAAAGAAAGTAGTACATATTTACCCACGTACATAAAGACAATAATTGACAAAAACAAGAAAGAAATGGCCCCATAACATAATAATTTTGACACCGCAACTTGGAGCTCTTACTCAACATTACAATTTTGACACCCCAACGTGGGCGATCATTATAACACGTTCGAGCTCCAGAAGTCGAGGTCTAACTCTACTAAAAACAGGTCTTTTCTATTAAAAGTGCCAAATTTGGCCCACCCTGTACAGTTCAATCTACAAAACGTAATTCTGTTTCCATGGATAACTAGAGGTACTTTTTGTTGAACACTTGATACACTAATTATACTTATGTATAACATGCAATAATTTGAAATTTATCTGTTGATTTTAGATTAGAATAATTGATTATTATAAACACAGGAATTAGGTATATTTTTTTCGTGGTTGAAATTTGTTTATTTGTCTTTGGATTACTAATTTAATTAAGTAATATTAAACAAAATATTCAATTTTACCTCAAATTTATTAATATTATTAGAATGTGTGAAAACAAAATGTACAAAACCATTTGGCCAAATTACTTAATATACCCAATGACGTTAACTCTAAAGTTCAAACTAAAGCGCCTGGCGTTTTGTACTTAAATAAGCGCGAGTGTTGCCAGAAGGTTATTTTTGTTTATAACAATAATGCAACACCGTTACGCTTCAACAAAACTGGTAAGGTCCCTTTTATTTTCACTTAAACTAATAGACGTTGTCATACTGCCAAGGCAAAGGCGGATTTATGTCGACGAAATTAAACATTAAGTCAAAATGTGACCTTGTTTTTATCATTAAGGTCTGTATTTTTCATCTCCAATTAACTTTATCTGGCGATTAATTTCCATAGTAACGATTGTGTGTTACTATGCGAATAAACTGTCACATAAAGATAACTGGAGGTGAAAAAACCGGGCCTTAATGCTATTTCTTTTGCCGGAATTTTACTCTCAAATTTTTGTATCTATTCTTAATACGAGGATGTAATTGTCCCACACCATGGGAGCTCTGCAAAATATTGTTCAACAGCTTCTTTATGTGCTTCATCAAAGGCAAAACGCTTTCCCCTGAGATGCTTTTTTTAAGTTTTTAAATAAAAAAGATCTGACAAAGTAGTTAGGTCCGGGCTGTAAGGTGGATACCTTAACTGTATGAACTCACAGTCATTGATTACATTTGCTGGACTGTCTTTGCCTAATGAACCAGACAATGAAGAAGTTTACTATTTTTTTAAGAAAAAAAAAATAACGTTAAAGAAAGTTGATATAAGACTGTGAAAGAACTTATAGAACTCGATGAGGCGAATCTAACGGCTCAAACCAGAATTGAATATCTCGACTCGTTTTTTACACATTTTCCGATATTCTGGCCGATAACTTACAGAAAAATAAACAAACTCGTTGTATTTTTTGATCGCCTCTGACCTTAACCCACAGCCATTGATTTTATCTGCTGGACTTTGAACCTTTATGACCCCAAAAATTGTCGTGCAGCAATTTTTTTGGCAAATAAGAATATGAGGTTTCCTCCGGAGCGGTTTTTAAATGTTGAATTGCCTCTCCATTTATGTTACACCCCCTCTGCCTGTACCTACTCAAAAAGCAAGACTCCTTCAGCATCCCAGAAAACTGTCATCAGATTTTTCTCTTTATGACCCCGAAAATTGTCGTGCAGCAATTTTTTTAGTAAATAAGAATAGGGGTTATCCTCCGGAGCGGTTTTTAAGTTTTAAATTGCCCCTCCATTTATGTTACACCCCCTCTGCCTATACCTACTCAAAAAGCAAGACTCCTTCAGCACCCCAGAAAACTACCATCAGTTTTTTTTCCAAAAAAATCGTGTGTTGGCTTTTCTTGGTGGTGGAGGGCCTTTATGAACCTACTGCATGGATTCCTGTTTAAAGGGAGGGTCCTCATTCTCATCCCCAATAAAATTTCTGTCCTCTTCCAACACTGCCAAACTTTCTTGAGAAATTTCAGTTTTTGCTCTGGTATCTATTGTATTCGTAATACAAGGGTGTAATTGTCCCATACCATCAGAAAAAAAAAATCCTTAGACAGCTCTGCAAATATTGTTCAGCAGCTTCTTTAAGTGCTTCATCAGATGCAAAACGCTTCCCCTGAGATGAGTTTTTAAATAAAAAACGATCTGATAGAGTTAGGTCAAGGCTGTAAGGTGGATGCCTTACTGTATGAACCCATGGTCATTGATTATATCGGATTGATTTTGTAAATTTTGAATTTTGTTTCCATAGGTCTCTCCATTTACGTTAGACCCTCTCGGCGTATACTCAATAACCAAGATTCCACTAGCAACCCAGAAAACTATCAGTTTTTTCCCAGAAAATTGTGTTTTGGGTTTTTTTTTTGGTGATGGAGAGCCTTTGTGAACCCTCTGCATGGATTCCTGTTTAATGAGAGGGTTCCAGTGATGTACCTACATCTCATCACCGGTGATAATTCGAGAAAGAAAACTTCTGTCCCTTTCCAACGTAGACGAACTTTCTTTTCTGATTAGTTTCTGCCCAGGTTTAAGCAATCTGGGAATCCATCTTCTTTATATCCCCAAATCGTCATGTAAAATTTTCCGGACACTTTTTTGAGATATACATACAGATTTCATCGGCAATAACGGAGACCTTCGTTTGAACTCTCCAGTTCGAGCTTTGGACTTTGGGCCATTCATTGATTCTCTACCCCATCGAAGGGGTTTAGACCAAAATTTAACTTGAAAATAAGATGGTGCATCTTCGCATACAATTTTTTTATAAATAATTTTTGGACCATTGCTTCCTTTTGTTACGATACTGCGAAATTCCACCATCATGCATTTTATTACCAAATAAATCTTCCCAAATCTCTATAAACTGGACGAAATTAAACACATCTTAGCACACGACCTTTAAATGTCATCGGTTTGACTTGTCACTCTTTTGTTTCATTGCCAGGTAAATAACATAAAAATATACCCTCGTATCAAAAAAGATGTTGCGCATTTGTGGCAACCATTTAAAGAGCTACTGTAATTATTGTATCTTATCATTTAAAAAGTATTTAGTCTTTATTTTTCATGAATTCTGTCGTGTCTTTTAATAGTGACCAGTTTCCGAATTTCCTTGAATCTCCGTGCCCAACATAATTCGAAAATAATATGTAGGTATATGGAATGCATGTCAAGTTTATTGCCTTGTCATAACTAATGCATTTGGTTATCATTTGTGGTTGTTTTTAGAACTGAAAATTACTCTTTGAATTTTGAAAGATCGCAGAGGTGGCTTTAATAGTCACATGAGATTTATATGGGGTCCTTTGGGTAAGGAACTTGAATAAGGAATAAGGTTTGTTTCGCATTGTAAAAAGCATCGAACTAAAATGTCGATTTACGCAACTGTAATTTGGTTCTTCGGGTAATCCCATAAAAATTAAACAACTACGTTTTTATACTTATAACATGCCATCAAATGAATTGTTCTTCTTCTTTTTCTCCTTCGTTTTGCGCAGCAATGCTGCTTTATTGTCTTACAGCAATTACCATTCCAGACAATTTTGTCCTATGTATTAAACTGGGTCTAAGTCATTAGACAGCACAACATCCATGGCTAATGGTAGGATTCGAACCTACGCCGCCGAGCGACACGACTTCCAAAGTCGGCTATGCTAATCGCTAAGCCATTTGGCGACCCAAATGAATTGTTAATTAAAGTATGCGATGAATTCAATGATTTTTTTCTCCTAAAAGTTTGTAGCACTGACGCCTGTTGAATTTTCGAAATAAATTTCAAATTAACAGTGTGTATTTTCATTCTTTGCAGGCGGCGCGAGGACCTTGCAAACGTGGAGCCACGGGCACTTGCCCGGTTTGGCTGCCCCTAAGGCCGCCTCTGGCTTCTTGTGGTTAATACATAATATTCTACATTTGTTCCTAAAACACTACTATTTAGATGCTTGGTATATTTTCTTCGTATTTCTATAAGTTCTCTTGTTTATCGGAGAAGTGTAATTAATCACTAATTGAATTTGGTTGGTTTCGTTCTAATATGTAAATGACGCAAATATGACACAAGAGTTTTGAGACAATGCAGTGTGATTATCATTATGGTCTCGTTCGTATACATTATCTCACAACCTTCACGATATAAATTACTATTTAAAAAGTTATGAATTATTGAATACACTTGCATCGATTTAATCTAAGCAAAGTGCACTTGTTATGTCAATGTCCAAATATCATTCGCCCTTTGTTTACGTACAGATCGATTGATAAGTAATTCAATTGACTGAAACCTTTTTCTACAACCGTGTGTAAAGTAGATACTTTAAAGCTAAACTTTAATTTGTAAAGTGTCACTTTTTAAAAACCAGTATATAAAAAGTTATTTTACCGCACTAGGGCGTAAAGTTCTTTTTATCTCGTGCTACAATTTTCGCACTAGATTGAAAAAATTTACTTTACACATTAGTTGCATAAATAACTTTTCTGTATATGATAAGTTATTAATCTTATCGATTCCGTTTCATTTGCTTCTTTAATTTTGAGATATATAAAATTTATTTTGGCAGAATAAACACATATTTTTTAATTTTTTAATTTTTAATTTTCTAAACAAATTATTTTAACGAAATGTTCGCCTCTTTGTTCTTGAAAATTTAACTACATTTTCAGATTTATTGACTTGTGTATCTTAATACAAATTAATCGTCAATTTCTGAACTTAAGAAATCAAATTTACCTTTTTTAAGTTAACCTTTACCTTTATTTATCTAATGTACATTACTTTTGAGCCTTGCTCTATATGAAACAAAGGCAATTTTAATTCTGATTGATTTCCACATGGACGGACATGCGAGCTTGCGTGAACCACTTTTACGTTCAAATTGCTATAATTTAGGAATTCATATTGCATGAAATGCAAAGGTACACGTGGACTTTATATCGTTTTATTTATTTCCAGATGAATTAGTTTGTAATGAGATTTAGTTCGCAAACAACATATGGCTTATAAAAATCCTTTCAGCAAAGCATAGTTTTGCGGAGATAAACTATTATTAGATAAAGCGAAAATAGCGAGAGGGGGCGAGAATTTTATGTATGTAGATACATAGTACAGAATTTTATAGAGAGTTACAGTTTACAAGTAGAATTAGAGATTTATGTATACTTTAATTTTCCTTAAAATATAAGTTGAAGTGCCTTACAAGACGTCGTTTCTAATTACTACATTCAAAATTTTGGATTTTTAAAGTATATTGGATGCATATGTTCATTTTGTAATTGACAACTGATTCAGTTTAGTTAAGCCGTTTTACCTGATTATGAACATTGGATTCATGATGAAATACTAATGAATAACGAATGACCTTTGAATCTATGATAAAATATCTCCTATCTTATGACGAATAAGATGCAAGTTATTTTTCCAACTCGAATGAGTTTGCATTAATTTTCTTACTTACACATATAATTTAGTATACCTTAGTATCAAATTTAGTTAAGATAAAACTTATTTTTATAGCTTCTTTATTATAATTAAAAGTATTAAAACATTTTAACAATATAGGCTTTAATTTTTCTAAATTTGCAACTGGTCACCAGAAAGTGTTAAACTTTTATGTGAAATTGAAATATTTAATTCAAGAAAGTTGAAAACATTGTAGCACTTGCTGAATGAAATATCATTCTCAGCAAATCCAACTGTCTGGATTGGTGCCCAACGTTATGTAAAAATTCCGGGAAATGGACTCTAAGTATAAACGCTGACGTCGAATTTCTTTGCGTAGGTAAAACATACAATGTTTAGTTTCCCAAATTTTCACAACGGAAATAGAACTTTATTTTTGTAAGCTCAACGTACTTAATCTACCTGAATAGTAACTACATTTAAAAATGCTATTGTATTGTATTATTATTTTAGTGACGTCATTTTGCATAGTGGTGAAGATTCCTATTCAAATAATCAAAATAGATTTTGGGTTTTCAAACTTTAGTATCGTTAAATCGAACGTTTATGAGTTTTTCTTGAAAATAAATTTATTGTGAAAGCGTTGGCAGTAGTTTACACCTCGTCTCCAAATGAATTAGAATTAATCTGCTTTTCGTATAAACGTCGTCCAATTTTAGCATCTCTTGATAGTAAAAAGCTTATGATAATGTAGCATCATATATGATAAACGGAAGGTTTTGAGATTGAGTTCAAATGCCAAGGCATACCAATGTGGTACGATATGTTACAAAAAAAAATGTACATACTTATTGATAGTTGACTTATTTTTTATGTGTAGGTGCAGGTGTAGAATTTTTTTTTGAAGAAAGTAGAACAGGGCCTACCTTAACTCTATGAATCCACAGCCATTGATTTTATCTGCTGGACTTTGAACCTTTATAACCCCGAAAATTGTCGTGCAGCAATTTTTTTTGGTAAATAAGAATATGGGTTATCCTCCAGAGCAGTTTTTAAATTTTGAATTGCCCCTCCATTTATGTTACACCCCCTCTGCCTATACCTACTCAAAAAGCAAGACTCCTTCAGCACCCCAGAAAACTACCATCAGTTTTTTCCCCAAAAAATCGTGTGTTGGCTTTTCTTGGTGGTGGAGGGCCTTAATGAACCCACTGCATGGATTCCTGTTTAAAGGGAGGATTCTCACATTCATCCCCAATGAAATTTCTGTCCTTTTCCAACGCTGCCAAACTTTCCTGAAAAATTTCAGTTTTTGCTCTGGTATCTATTGTATTCTTAATACAAGGGTGTAATTGTCCCATACCATCAGAAAGAAAATCCTTAGGCAGCTCTGCAAATATTGTTCACAAGCTTCTTTAAGTGCTTCATCAGATGCAAAACGCTTCCCCTGAGATGAGTTTTTAAATAAAAAAAGATTTGATAGAGTTAGGTCAAGGCGGTAAGGTGGATGCCTTACTGTATGAACCAACGGTCATTGATTATATCGGATTGATTTTGTAAATTTTGAATTTTGTTTCCATAGGTCTCTCCATTTACGTTAGACCCCCTCGGCATATACTCAATAACCAAAATTCCACTAGCAACCCAGGAAACTGTTGCTACCAGTTTTTTTTCCAGAAAATTGAGTTTTGGCTCTTTTTGGAGAGCCTTTGTGAACCGTCTGCATGGATTCCTGCTTAATGAGAGGGTCCCAGTGATGTACCTAAATCTCATCACCGGTGATAATTCGAGAAAGAAAAGTTCTGTCCTTTTCCAACGTGGGCGACCTTTCTTTTCTGACTAGTTTCTGTTGATGTGTACGAAATCTGGGAATCCATCTTCTTTATACCCCCAAATCGTCATGCAGGACACTTGTTTGGGGTATACAGACTTCATTGGCAATAACAAAGACCTTTGCAGTACCAAATTTTCGACTTTTCGTGCCAACTCTTCAGTTCGAGCTTCCACGGGTCGTCTGGATTTTAGGTCAGATTCTTTACCCCATCGAAAGAGTTCAAATGATATTTAACTTGAAAGTACGATGGTGTTTCTCCTCCATATACAGCAAGCATTCTTTCATAAGTAATTTTTGGGACATTGCCCTGTTTTGTCAGGAAATTTATGACATTGCGATGTTCTACCTTAATTTCACTCATTTTATTAACAAATAAAACTTAATTAAACACACCTTAGCACAACTTAGTATTACTAAATGTCACAGTTAGTTTTTAACAATTGATATAATATCGTTGCTCTTTCGTTTCATGGCTTAGGTAAATAACATAAAAATACGTCCTCGTATTTTCATTTATTTACTCTTCAATTATTACATTTTCTTTCATAATTTTTTCTTATGTATATTTTTCCTTTTCTCTTAAAATGATACTTGTTCTCTAATTTGTTTTCTGCCGGTCTTTCCATCTTCCGGTTAGAGTTATCTGGCGAATAGCTCGATTTTTATGAATTGTTTCCTTAGTAATTATCCACCAGTTAGTTCATCAAGAGATGGCCTTAATTGAAAGAGGCAATTTTAAATGAAATATGTGAAAAAGATTCTTCACAATTAAATTTTGTGCCTCTTGATTTAATTGCTTATAAATAATAAATCTATCTTTCCGTTTTGTGCTGTAGGAATAAAGGAAGTCATCGCGCGCTACAATTTAGACTTTGAACTTCGGTTAAGTAGTAAAATTATGTATTACGTATGTACAAACAAAATTCATATCGCATTTCGCTTATATTACCTCTTAAATAAATGATTTGTCGTGTAAACGTTTCCGTATATTCCTAAGTTTATTTACAAACTTATCGATCACAACATTTTGTGATGATAGAGAAAATTAAGTTAACTTCCTTTGTTTGTTAACCTTTATATATCCCATTGACAAATATAATTATAAATATTGTAATATGAAACGAATATTAAATGTTCAAATATTATAGTACACTACTTCCTTTTACAAAGGAAACGTTCTAGAAATAAATGCTTTTAAGTAAAGTTAATTGACTTTAATAGAAAAAACAAATTGCATTAGTTATGTTTAATTTGGAAGACTTGTCGAGGCCTAATTTTTTTTAAGGGAAACCCATACCTAAATTGCAATTTTTAGTTTATTTTTTATACAACGCTTCTTTTGTACATATTGTCAAGTTAAATGGTCCATCCAGTATATTGCAGCAATAATGAGCTCGTTCACTGAACTTTAAAATTAAATTAAATTTAAAAAAAACAAATTTTTGGCAAAAAGATTATCAAAAAGGAAAATATATTGAGTTACTCCAATTAGGTCATGTATGGGTATTTGAATGGTACGAAATTAGTTTGGTTAAAGTACGAAATCAGTTTACATACGAAATGCATTGGAAGAGAGTGGTTTGACATCAATATGCTTTACTTAATTTTAATTTTTTTCGATATGTAGAATGCTCAAAAAATGTTTTTTTTTCGAATTTCAACGTGCATATTTAAGTTTTGAACAAATAGTTAAAAGAGAAGTGCTGAATTAGCACATCAGGGCGTCTGGTCTGAGTACGTGCTTTGTCGATGGTTACGTCTTGCTGACCTAAGGCTGCGTTCACAATGATGAAGCAAAAACGTCTTTAGGCAAAACATTTTTACTCAAAGAGAATCTTAAACTGAAACTTAATAAAAAGGCAAACACCATCTCCAATAAACATACCGATCTGTGACGAATTGAATAATTCTTTTTAAAACATTGCGAACCAAATTGCCTAGACCAAAGCATACATACATCAAATAATTACTTGCAAAAAGTACATGTAACTGGAAAGAGTATGTTTATCAATCCTACGTCAGCTGAGGAGGTTCAAAATATCATAAACTGTCTGTACTATTGATTCTCTGGGTGTAAACACAAATTTATTTAAACAAATCTCATCCATTATAGTGGAACCATTATAAAAAATCATAAATTTGAATGTTTGAAACGGGAGAGTATCCTGATTGCCTGAAAATCGCAAAAATCATACCTATCTACAAAAAAAAATGATTCTACAAACTGCAATAATTATCGTCCAGTTGCGATCCTGAAAAAATTATAGCAAAACGTATTAGGAATTTTTTTGAAAGCAACAATTATTTTGCTGTGGAACAATTCGGTTTTGGACAAAAACAAGCAATTATATCACTTGTAAATTACATTATAACAGACATGGAAGATAATAAAATTACTAAAGTAACTTTTTGTGATATTAGTAAAGCATTTGATTGCGTATGCCGCTCTTTGTTAATGGAAAAGTTGGTTTACTATGGGATTAGAGGTGTAGCCTATCAATTGATTATATTTTACCTAAAGAACAGAAAACAATTTGTTCAACTTAACAACAGGAACATTAAAGGCTTAATTTTGGGGTCCTTATTTTGAGAAATTTCTTCTGTTCTTAAAACACGTAGGATTTTTCAATAACTTTGATGTTCCTCTGCGCAAAATGGCGAAGGAAAAAACTGCAAAATACTTGCAATCAATTGTTAGAAACAAAAGACAATCGTTAGAGACAAGTAACAATCACGAATTATCTGCCAATCAAATCGAATTTGAGAATCCTTTTTGTTTCTGAAAAATTAAATTTTTTTGAAAATATTTCAGAGTAAAAGCGATGGGGAAATAAAAAATGCGAAGCTTTTGCAATTAGTTCCTAGAAAACAAATGACTTCTACTAATCACAAATTATCTACTAATCAAATCGAATTTGAGAAATTTCTTCTGTTCTTAAAAAACATAGACTTTTTCAAAAACTTTGATGATCCTCTGCGCAAAACGCCGAAGGAAAAAACTGCAAAACACTTGCAATCAATTGTTGGAAGTAAATGATAATCATTAGAAACATAGGACAATCGTTAGAAACAAATGACAATCACAAATTATCTGCCAATAAAATCGAATTTGAAAACATTTCGGTAAAAGTGATGGGAAATAAGAACTACGAACCATTTGCAATCAATTTTTGGAAACAAATGTCTTCTACCAATCACAAATTATCTACTAACCAAATCGAATTTGAGAAATTTCTTTTGTTTTTGAAAAATGTAGGATATTTTGAAAACATTAAGGATTTTCTGGGAAAAATAAAGAAGGTTACCACTTCTAACATCTGATTAGTTAGAAACAAATGACTTCTCTGGATCGCATATTATCTAATCTACCAATCAAATCGAATTTGAGACAAAAGTTTTCATTATTGGAAAATTTTAGTTTTTTGAAAACGTTGATGGTTATTAAAAAAGAAGGCGGAACACAATCAAATAAAACCAAACTGATAAACAAATGACTTCTAAACAAAACATATTTTTGGGAAATTAAATTTTTCTGGTGTAGTAGTCACAAACAAATGACTTCTACACCAGCATTTCTTGGAATTTGTATGGATACACATCTAATGTGGCAAAATAATATTTTTTAAATTTAAATCAAATCGTGTAAAAAACTGATAATCCATCCGGGCGCCGCTTTTCGATTTGACAAGGGGTCATGCAAAATTACAAGTAACCATTTACGAGCATCCACTCAACGATGTGGAACATTTTACTTACCGGGGCCCTTTGGCGGCCCCGCTTACTCCAGCGATGAATCTAGACGTAGCAGCTCTCTGTAGATGTAGAAACTCCCGGAGAAGGTGTCCTCGAATGTCCATCTTCATACTTCGCATGCATAAAGGCGGACCCCAGGTGGATATTAGCATACCTTGCCTTCTGAGCGCACGTTCTCAGAATCATTGGTGCTGACCGCCTCCTTCAGTGATTCCCACACTGGTCTAAGCACAGTCAACACCAAGTCAAGACCGTTCTTGGGAAGCACAATGCAATCCACCAGGTGAGGTATTCAGCTAGCTGTTTACCGACATCACCGGTCCCCTAACAGTGTTACCACACCGTGACCGTTTCCCGATGATGTCGTACTGTTGTGACAACACAACACCATCCTCAACAAGTGCTCAGGACTCCGCCACGCCCGACGGTCCATTCACTTCGCTAAGTCAGGTCGAAATATTGCAAAACTATCTTTGCCAAAATATCGCCATCTTCAGGCCGATATTATCTCTGGCAAGTTATCGCCTACTCAAGGCCGATATCTCACATAAAACCCTTATCAAACATCTAATGCATTTTATTAACAACACTCGCAAACGAGAGTATTTTTCGTACGTTTCCAACACGTTTACCACCCAAAGCCCGCTCGGAGACTGCCTGCCTCACCGTATCTTTTTTTTTCTTACATCCCTCTGCCTGAAACGCATCCCCGCATGTGTTACCAAACCATAGGCAAAGTAAACAAACATGCTCGTGATTTACGGATATACTGGGAATATATAAGCTTTCTTAAATTCTAAATTTATTTATTAAACAATGACAACACGTTACAATTAGGTCTGGAGCTTTGTAATAAATTGCCTGGAAATTAAAAATTTCTTAATTTAAGAGGTTTTCGCTGCGAAGTTAAAAAACACATTATCAAAAATTATTATTATGACATAGTAACTATTTACAAACTCAATAAACTTAATGTGGCATTAAAGCTTGAAATAGGAGGGATCTCGAGTGGAAATATTATCCGAAATTCAAGAATGAAATCAAATGATGACCCAATCAATGTTTTTTTTTAACTTCTTTATAGTGTGATGTTGTAATATCCACTATTAATTTGATTTTGTTTTCACCTTACCTAGGATTATGCATCCAATAGGCAATAAAACAAACTTTTTCTTAATTATTTCATTAGTTGTAGCATAATTTTTCATAATTTCAAACATTAAGTTGCATTCGATCAAGGACTAGCAAACGCAATGTGAATATTTGTCGTATTTCGTCTTGGGGACATAAAAATCAACAATATTTGAAATCCCTTGTTAATTTCCTCTAGCTCAGATGGGCCGGGACACCCGGTATAAGATTTATTCACTATACATATTAAGCAGAAGTAAATTCACACTTACTTAGGTAATTTTTAATTTCATAATCGCAGTATTTATTGAATATTTTTGATGTAAACAAAAATCACACGGGGAAAGCCCTCTGAAAATAATACATTCATTTGTGGTATGTAATTATACGTTTTCTGAATTTTTATCTTCTTTCCATTACTCACTCATTGTCAAAACTTTAATCCTGTAGCAAAGGGAGATTATTGAGAATAATTTCTTACTCTCATCATATTTATTAAATTTCCTGATATAGGAAATTCTAAGTTTGTCAGTTAAAAATAAATAAATTATTTAAAAAAATGAGACCAACCCGTTTCAAACTTTGCCAAAATTTAAATTACTACCGCAAAATAATAATAAAAATAACTTGTTATATAATGTAATATTTAATGGAATTTTTTGCACGTCTGCTCTGTCTGAAACCTTGAAAGCATTTAGAAAATTTATATGCAATTTAACATATCGCTGTTCCGTTGACATACGAAATTAAAATAAATTCGTGTGTACATGTTAAATGTAAAATCCGGTTTTATCTATCTATATTTGACTTAGCGGCGGAATGTTAATATGAAAATAAATACAAGAACAAATTAGTTCAGATTTGCGAAGAAAAAAAAATACGTTTAATGACTTAACTAGGTTGGGAAAGGTTGCATATTAAAATGAAGTTATTAATTCTTGCTTTTGCCACGTTCATTCTGTTTTATTATGAAACGAATCACATCTAATACCATCCAAAAAAAGAATTATAATTGCACGAATTATTATTAATTATAAATAAAACAAGATTCATCGCACACCAAAATCAAACGTATTTTTGGCTAAACACAATAAAGGCTAGTTTTTACGATGATGAAAGTACTATTATGAAAGTGGATGTGATAGTTCCGATTAAAAGTTAACTATCTGCACGAAAACGACTGTCAAGTTATTTATACGATGATAGTTTCTATAATACTTGCTTTCATGACAGATACTAGCATTGTGAAAACCAGCCGTATCAATTTGAACAAGCTTTCCCTCATAAACTAATACTTCGAAATTTTGAAAATACAACGTGAAATAATTTAAAAAAAAAGTAGGGGATATACTGAAGGTTTTTTTTACATAGCTGCACACTTGTTAATTGGAAACATTTTTATGCTGCAGGTAATACTGTCTTCGTACAGGGTGCTGCTGCTACGCCTGTGGTCCTCCTGGATGCCATGACCGAATTTGGCAAAACAAAAAAGCTCAAAAATGTTACAGTTTGTCACATGCACACCGAGGGCAATGCTGGATATCATGATGCGTCTTGTGAAGGTATATTCAGGCAAGTGACCATTGACTTTATAAAAAAAGACAATAATGTTTATTATTTTAATTTTCGATGCAGATCTTTATCATTTTTCATGGGCGGCAACGTACGCAAGCCAGTCTCCGAGGGCAGGGGCGATGCTATTCCAATCTTCTTATCAGAAATACCTCTACTATTTTATAAGAAAATCGTCCAGCCAGATATTTCACTCATTCAGGTAATTAATTGCACCCCTTTTATTTTTGTAGGAAATCGTTTGGTAGATTGCCCAAAAATGAAATGATTCAAAAAATAAAAATTAAATCGTGTGTTGCGATTTATCTTATATAATTAATAAAAAAAATGATAAATAACGTTATCGTCAGTGTGATTAAAGTTAATTATAAAAGTTTAGTGATTGATACTGAATTTTTTTATACGTGAGTAACCCTTTGTTATCATCATGAATGGTCTGGAGATTATACTAGTCTAAATATATGTCATAATTAATTTAGATAATAAAATCTAATCTGCTACAGTCAGAGTATAACCATATGTATTCTGTTACATAATGTAACGTCTAAAATACATATATTTTCCTGTAGGTCAACGGGGGGGCATTGCTATGTTAAAATGAAGCTAATCTTTTGATTGAGAAATATGAAACAATTTTGTAATATAAAATAGCTTTTGCATAAATTTTTCTTAGATCATGTGATTGTATGCAGTCATTCTTAATTCATTTACATTTACAAAGCAAACATTTATTAATGCCTTATTTCCATGCAGTTGCAAGTCATTCTGTTCTCTATCTAATTGAATTACATAATATTGTTCTTCAAGTATCTCAAGGTCAAGATGACTGATTAAATTTGAACGTTGAAATATTTCTGTTTTTAATTTGCTTATGAAACTGCAAATAAGTTTTATGATCCTTTATTTATGTCGACCTAAATTCTTATGTTAATTTACTTTCATGTTAACATTTCTTATTGTAAGAAGTTGTTTTATAGTATGCATAAGTTTGATGATATTGTATTTTTTTATAACACATTGAAATTAGCTTTTTAATATTCTTTAGGTATCACCACCTGATGAACATGGATATTGTAGTTTAGGAACAAGCGTAGATTGTGTTCGAGCTGGCATAATTCATTCCAAAATTATTATCGGTATAAATAGCATAATATTATCTCTGTTTCTCTATTCTAAACTGTCCGAAACATATTTGCAGCACTAGTCAATAAACAGATGCCTAGAACATTTGGTGATGGTATAATCCATATCAGTCACATAGATTATGCTGTTAAAACAGACACTCCTTTGGTTAGCCACGGAGGGCGTCCACCGACCGAAGTGGAATCGAAAATTGGCAAACTTATAGCTGAAAATCTTGTCGATAATGGAGCTACTCTTCAAATGGGTAAGTAAATCTCGTTTTTAAATTTTTGGTCTTGAACATGATTGATTTAGGCATCGGTAACATTCCGGATGCGGTACTCTCGGCTTTGACAAATCACAAGGATTTAGGAATCCACTCCGAAATGTTCGCCGATGGCGTTGTGGACCTTGTAGAAAAAGGATGCATCACCAACAGCAAGAAAAGCATGCATCAGGGACACATCGTCGGATCATTCTTGATTGGCACTCAAAAACTGTACGATTTCGTTGACAATAACCCGTTCGTTGAAATGCTGAGAGTTGAATACGTGAACAGCACACGTAAGTACATTGCAGAGCTGTTTACGATGTAATCTAATTAATTTTGTTGTAGGCATCATTGCGCAACAACCAAAAATGACCGCAATCAATTCTTGTATTGAAGTCGATTTGACTGGGCAAGTCAATTCGGATTCAATTGGTCAGAGGATGTACTCAGGATTTGGTGGGCAAGTTGATTTTATTCGAGGTGCCGCTGAAGGACTTGATGGCCTTGGAAAACCTATTATTGCTGTACCTTCAATTACTAATAAAGGAGAAAGTAAAATTGCACCAATTCTCAAACAAGGTAATTTATAAGTTTTTAACACCAAATTTGTTGTAATGCAATTTATTAATTTTTACTTAGGTGCTGGTGTTGTAACATCTCGTGCTCATGTCCATTACGTCGTAACAGAATATGGAATTGCGGATTTGTTTGGAAAGACTCTACGCCAGAGAGCTTTTGGTCTCATAAATATTGCTCACCCCAATCACAGAGCGGCTTTAGAGAAAGCGGCCTTCGAACGCCTAAAATGCATGCCAGCCCCTTAAATTTCGTAGAGTAATCGATCTAAGAAGAAAAGTCTCGTCTGCCACTTACAGTCTCTTTTGCAGGTAGAGAAAGTAATTCCATTTTATTAACTGCTAAGTTACCACACGCAATCCGTTTGGTTCATAGACGCTACTGTTGAGATATTAAAAAAAAAAAATTAAAAATAAAATAGTGATAAAAAGGATAATACAATCGACGAACTGCCACAAGTTTATTGTAGATAATAAATATATATTTTTTAGTTTTTCAAGTGCAACATTTTAATAGTCTTTGGATATATACCGGTTAATGCAATATTTGAGACAAACCTGTTATTGTAAATATATCATTTTATCAAAAGGTTTGATTATTCTCTTTTTAGTTACTACCCTTTTCCTGTTGTAAATATGGTTTTGTAAGAATTTTGATAAGCTATCACACACAAGGTGGCCAATCTGGATAATTAGTGTGTCATTGCAAACTTACGTTAATTTTTGGATGCAAGTGGCTGGATTGCAATCAGGCCCCCGAACATCCTCTGTATAGCTATTTTGACCCTAATTGGGGCCTCATCAGCAGAAGAGAATTCCACTGCAACCCCGATGACCACCAACATTAGGACTTATGCATTTTGTGTGTGATAGCCAGAGATTAGCTGATTGAAATCAGTTTTCATTGTCATGAATTATAATTAGCTTCGGTTGCGAATGATTTAATTGTTATCTTACTATCTTGTTATTATGTAAAAAGTTACGCATTTAACATTTTCAAACAAATTCTAGCATCAGGACATATACGGCCTGAATCACCTTGATTGATAATGCAGTGTTGAATTTTTTCTGCGATAGCTTATGAGGGCAGCAACATTGTTGCGATTTTGCTATTGCCTGCATAATTTAAGGTCAAATCTTAGTATATTTGCAATAGTGATAATAATATTCATATTATTTTTCTCCACCAGATTCCATGCAATTAAATCTCTTCTATTTGCTCATAGATTGTGTTTACACTTTTTTTCTGTTGTCACTTCCTCTGTTGAAATATTTTTAATACAATTTATATTGAAGAAAAATGGAATTTGCAGGTTTTGAGAAATAACACGAACAAGAATGTGACTCATTTATTTCCATTAAAATGGAAGCACAATATGACTTAAGGCTAATCTGACCCTGCTTACATTTTGAATCTGCGCCTAACGTGTATACAACCAGAAATACATGGCAGTAATGAATAGTATAAGTAAATGAATTATTATAAATTAATCAAAATTGAAATCTTTTAATATTTCTCATTAACGCTTTGCTGTTAACGCATTATGCCATTTAAGTGAGTGTATTTTCTTGTCTTGTTAGATTGTAAAAAACGATGTTTAAATAATTTATTTTTTAGTTCACATTAACAGTTTAGCTTCCTCTAGAATTGCATTCTTTATATTACTATGAAAAAAATTCTTTTCATTTGCTGTTCGTTTACAAATTAAAGACGATAGAAATTAAAAAACGATATTTTCAAAATTGCATGGGGGTATGATTAGCTAACAAATTAGTTAAGTGTCCTAGAGCGTATTTTGATGAATTAAACATTAACAGAAAGTTTATATTAATACTGGAAAAAAAGGAAGGAAAAAATTTCTTTAGGTGGGTCAGACTAGCCTTAACTTAAAAATTAACAACTTATGACTAGAGACTAGACCAAACAATATTTAAAACCAATAAAAAAAATTAAAAATCTATACCATCTGGTAAAAGTCCTTTCTTCTTCGCAGCCTCGTAATTGCGATAAAACGCAGAGAAATCAACATACGCATCGATTTTCTGATCTGGCCCCAAAGTGCTATCGACTTCACTACGTATTGTCGACACGGTTGAAGTATCATTTGTGTTTTGGTTGTACACAGCACTTTTGCCGCTGTCTGTGTTCGTTATGGTGCCTTGTTGCGTGGTGATCGTGTCATTTACGATGATGTGGTTGAAAGAGACTGACGGGTTCGTGGGAGACTTCAGCGCGTTCGGAAGTGGGAAGTTAAAATTGCGGACGACCAAAGTTATGTCTTCTCTTTTTGTTGTGCCGTTACTGAGAGAATTGGACATGTACCAGTCATGGTGGAGCCTTACGACTTTGTCTACTACGGCTTGTGCTACTCCTGTTAAGGTTGCTTGTTCACGGAACTAAAATTTAATATTCAATAATTTATTTGAAATGTGCAGCGTGTTCGGAAAGTAATTCTAAAGTTTCAATGACCATGTGTAAGGTTTTTATTAACAATAATTTGCTTTGCCAAGGATTTGTGTAGAAGTAAATATACTTACAAAAAGAAAATTAGAATATGCAGTGTGTCCATCAAGTAAACAAGAGAAAGAAAAGAAAAATTGATATTTAATTATGTGTAAAAATTCTGGTAGATTTTTTTAACTAACTAAAACTATACTTATGATTTCATTGCTATTTTTTTTAAATATATTTACCTGTTCAACAACACATTGGGCAATATATTTGTTAACTTGATCAGTACCAGTAGCTTCTTCAATTGACTGATATAGTCCTTTTGACATTAAAAGTAAAAATCGACATGATTCATCAATGGGAATACCACCATGTATATCTGGCTCTGCTATAACCGGCTCTTGAGTTGCTTTGTTTAAATCATCAAATTCCCGGTAACCACCCTTTACTAAGTAATTACCAAGGCACCTTGTACTCTCCTGGTTGCCCAAATGAGAGCCTAAAATACTACTTTTAAAAACTCAAATAAGTAATGAATGCCGTTGATAATTACATTTCCGTAAATTAGTTGTGCTTATTCCAATTTGGGATAATCGTAATAATTCGTCCTCGTTTTTCAAATCGTGATCAACACTCAACTGCACGACCTTTAAAACTGAATTTGCGTCAGTCTGGCAGAGCAATACCCTGCAAGTTCCTACATTTGCAACAAACAACTTATCATTAAATATCAAAGCAATTGCGGCTGCCGTTCCCGATGATAAATCACAGTTAATTTTTTTAATATTCTCCACCACCTCTGGGACTTTTTGGTATGCCTCATACGGACTAAGCCCTTCAGGTATTTCATATGACAAACTGGTCCTTTCTGCCAGCAGATCATAAATTGAATCCATGTAGCCCTTTTCAACTGATATAAACGCTTGCCTGCAAACGCATAGGTTAATTTATTTTAATCAGCACCTTTGTGATTTTTTCAACCTTAAAACCTCCTTAATTTCTTCGGCTTTCGTTTCTTGTAGCTGTCCAAGTACTATCTCGGCTGGCATTCTTTGAAAACAAAAGTCAACAGCTTTCATACCCTCATGTCCGTCGAACACCCCATATAGATAAGAATTGGTGTCAAATTTGCAGTGGAAACTACGATCTTCGAACGCGTGTTCTTCCTGCCTGTTTCCGTCCTCCCTGTATATCTGGTTGGTGGAAAATCCTACTCCGGATTGTTTACAAACTGGAAGATCGTCGGTCCAGCTTTTCGACGTTTGGTACGTCTGAGTTGGACGCATTTTAATGTGTAATTAAGTGTACTAAACTATTTAAAGTAAATTAAGTGCTCTACAAACTACAAAGAACTTAATTAAAAAAAGAAACCGAATTATACATAACCTAGTCTGTTATTTGCACTCTTGGTTTTAATAAAACTGCGATAGATGGCAGCTGCAGTCATAAAAATTAAAATCCCTATATTGCGATTTCATAAGAATTTTATGCAAGTAAACAACAATTTTACATTTTATAGTAAAGTTTAGTCTAAAGATAAAGATTCTGCTTTGTAATTGCATTCAATTTTGACTGTGGAAAAACATTTTATATTGTAATAGAACTGCACCCAGAATAACGATAGATGGCAGGTCTAAAGCGGTAGATTTAAAACATGCATAAACATAATTTCAATTTAAATCAATACTGGGTGTTTTTGGAAGTGCAGCTGACAGTGAACACGGATACAATATGAAATAAATCTAAAAAATAGCAGATTTGTTTTTTCTTGTGTTCATTTTGAATTTCAAAATTACTGAAAATTCGTATACGTTACTGTTATTGAATTTCTACTAGTTTTTAACATTTTGACAATTGTGACAGTTTCTCCTTAGTTTTTTGTCCCAAATTTAACGGCGATTTTTTTTAGGATTTAATTCATTATTTGAAGAAATTTTCTTATTCACCACTGTCGCCGAGGCGGGAGTAGAATAAAAATAAATTCCACATTAATTTTGTTTTTAACCAAAAAAAGTGGTCAATCGACACTTCCTCACTTACCGAGGAAAAGATTGGAACTAGAATTAAACTACACAAGATGACAACTGACAAGAGTAAGGAGCTATTTTTCTACTGACAAAAGAAGTAGCTCCAAAGAGAGTCGAAATGGTTTTCAGATGAAGCTCAAGGATTCCATAGCAATTAAAGATCAAAGCCGATTTGCTACAAACTTTTGAATATTTAAATTCGATGACATAGTTGACGGAAATTAGAACACTTTCATCCAGTGTTACCAACGTGTAAAAAGCAGAAATCCAAAAATTCCTTTTCAACGTTGTAGGTAAATCCCTAAAATTTGTTACTAAATTCAGAAATAATTTTTCAAAGCAGACGTAAGGAATTCGTTACAATACATAACGTTAAAGAAAACAGAAACAAAAGACAATTGACTTTGCAGCGCAATTCAGTAGATTAATAATAAATTTTAAAACAAAACAATCTGAAAAGAATGAATGGTGACAAAACAAAGGAAACAAAATAATAAAAATTCGAAAATAATCAAATAAAAAAAATAATATTCCTAAAAACAAAAGACAATCGATTTTGCAGCACAATGTAATATGTAAATTAATATATATATAATAAAAAGAACGATGAAAAAGCAAAGAAATCGAAAGAATAGAATTTTTAAAAAATACGAAAATTTTTTGGAAGAAAAGGAAAGAAATTCAGTAGATTCATAAACAGATGGCACTGTTGAACATCATATAACAACCCAAGTCATTTTTGTGACCGTCCAGCTTGCGATTCAAACAAAAAAAAGCAGACCTATTATACAGGGAGATCGAAATTGATTGTCCTGATCCTACACTACTTTCCGTAACCTTGATATCAATATTTACATCTATTACTTGAAGGTTAGAACAAAAAGCAGTGACGTGCATAGAACATACATGAAACATACATCTAAACCTAACCTAATTAATAAAGAATATAATTATTGTTTAGTCAGATTGCCATTACAATGGAATAAACCATTTTTGATGAATGTACAGCAATGAACTGTCAACATAATCTTAGGATTTCTAGTAACTTCCTCAGATCTCCCTTTGTTGCTAACTTCGTTTTAATAATTAGATGTAAATATCGATATCAAGCTCGTGGAAAGCAGTGCAGGATCAGGACAATCAATTTCGATCTGCCTGTACATATATACAAAAGAAGACATTGAATAATTAATTTGAGTTCCATGGAGAGTAGCTAATCAACTAAAAATTAATTAATTCGTCTCATAAATACAACTTTTGAATATTCCGCTAAAAAAATTAAAGCGAAATCAAATAATAAAATTCTAAAACCATTTAATTGAGACGCTAATTTTTTTGTTCGATCGTTCATTCCAGCTATCAAATAAAAAACTAGTGTTGCCAACTTAGAGATTTTCCCCTTAAATTTTTTAGGGCTGTTTGTAGGGAATAGAATGAAATCGAAATTAAGAATTATTATAATCCATTCATGATACAAACAAAAAAATACTTTTTAATCCTTTTGAAATGTACAGTTGGTTGCCTGTCTTGTTGGCTTTACCTAAATATTTGACAGCTGATAAACTGAACAGCTAACTTTAATAAAAATCTTTTAGTATGTTTTATAACAATAATCTTTTTTTTTGTATAAATTCAACCCATCAATTAAATAAAAAGTAACTTTAGGTTTTCATCATGTACTGTATTAAAATTACGGAAGTAGAATGTGTTGCCTATTTAAATTTTTTTAAGGCGACATGTTTTAAAAATCTTTTTATCTTTAAATAATTTTTCAGTTTCAACGAAAAAGCGAGTCACTCTCAGTTACCACTTTGATGGCGTTAAAGTGGTATCCTTCCTATTCAGGTAACCAACCTTAAGATGGCGAACCAAAACGGCTAGCATACGCCATTAATTGAACCGTTTCACAACAATGCGCCCGTAGGTTTCTCTAGCTTGCATCCGGTTACCAAACTCCGGTAAAGCGTCCGGAACATAGTGGGGGTGGATAGAAGGTGGAATAAGATAATGTAAAATATACCAGATATAACAAAAGGAGACAGAAGAAAAGAAAACCTAGATAAAAGGAAAACACGGATTACGAACCAAACAGTGTACATCGTGACTAAAAACATACCTGCCGTAGAATCGACGGACAGATTTGGAAAGGCCTGCAGAATGAGAGGCCTTGGACTCGCAGCAAACAATTCCTAACCGGATTATTACATCCGTTTATTTTTTCACTCAAGAACAAACACAGCTCAATGAAAATTTAACCAAAACTGAGAACAATTCTCCATGCGGTCTGTTCGCAACAAAACTGTCACGAACTTTTAGTCGGGCCGCTTACAATGTACAAAGTTTGGGGTGGGAAGAAGAATCAAATGTTTCGGATAGGCGAATAGTAGGCCTAGAATTCAAACAAATGTCGACCCGGGACAGATTCGTTACAACGAAGAAGGAGGCGGCTCTTTTGACGGTCAAAGCTCAAACGGTGGTGCGACCACGTTTTCGCCAATATACAGGTGACCCAAAAAATAAAAAAGAATTTAGCGAAAATTTCCACCGTAACACAACTGTGATCAAGGTACAGTTATATCCCAGGTTGGATGTAAAGTAAAAAATCGTCATATGAAATAATAAATAAAAGAAATTTTGAAAGCTATTGCATATACAAGATCGCAAAAAAGTATTTAAATTAAACTCAAGTTTTGTGTCGTTTTTATTGAAGAAACACACTTTAGAGCAGTATGGTTTATTTAAAATGAAATTGTGTAAATATGATTAAAATGACTACTTTCTCTGCCACAGAGAAGTATTTTGATAAATCATTTCATTTCTTTTTGTTTTCGAATTCAACATTTCTTGGCGTTTTTCTCAGGTTTAGGTGTTTTGGATGTTTTAGAAGAAGACATTAAATCATCTAATTGTTTGTCGTCTACATAAGGCGTAAAATTGTCATTATCCACGTTGCTGATGAAATTTTCTATCGAACGCAGTCTTTTCAATTCTGACTGTATTTTTTCTACTTGCTCCCGGCGCCAGGTTTTCAAAAATTCCACCATGTTATCGCGAGATATATCTTGATCTGATAGAAGTTAGAACATGAAATGAATAGCTAAGAATTTACAGACTCACTCACCTAATTGAAATCCCGTCCCTGAAATTTTGACTTGCTGTGGTATAGTAGAGGAGACAGATCCCTGTTTACACTTGTACAACTGTTCTACACCAGGCGGGCTTTTTTTTATCATGTCTGAGTAGTTTATTGAGAAAGGGATCGTTTTAGTAATAAAATCTTCCGATTTCTCCTCATCCACGCCAAATTTCCGAACGCAGGTATCCGAATCGCACATAAAGTTGCTTTCCTCACTTTTGCTGCAGCTCTGGGCACTTTGTGGATTTGATGTTTCCAGTTCACTGTAGCACGGAACCTTAACGGTTTTTATATCATCTACCAGATCGGAGTATTGTTGGAGTAGTTCTTCTTGTATAGCTTCGATGCAAAGTGAAACATCCTTAGGGTGTTCTCCCCTACGATTTAGTATTCCTTTTAAAAATTCCATGGCCCATTGCAGTTGAGCTATGCCTGAAGCGAAACGACTTTTAAAAACAAATCAATTTCAATTTCTCTTCCAAGCAAGAAAAATTAATTTTTGTGAAAGAAACAAAAAAAATGCTATTGTACAAATTTAAGTTTGAAAATGGTGCATATTTTTTTGGAACATGGTCGTTAGATTTTATTGATTTTTTTGTTAATTGAAGAAAAATAAAATTAACGCCTTGGCATCTCTACCTAGAGGTTTCTTGGCTTCTTCACTGGAAAACAGGGTCCATATAACAGCTAGCGTGTGATCTAATTGCAAATTATATGGTGGACATTTTGCCAATCCTCTTCTTACTCCTTTGCTGGGTTGCGGTGCTGGTACACGAAAAGTGTATACAATTGGCGTAAATGGTCCACGTGGTTCTTTGATGGTTGAAACTTCTAGACCACTCAAATGTTCTTGCTCACTGTAGTAAGTATAAAAAGCAATATAACAATGACAAAAAAAAGACGATCAGAACAGGTGTCCGTCTGTCTCTTATGGCAACTTTATTCTTGTTGTGGAAAGATTTTGTTACGACTCTAATGCGAAAGTTCGCATACGGTATATACAAGGTGAGTCTTAATTAACTCAATAAAATAAAACCAGGAGGAAAATCGGTGTCAATGACATACTACGGGAAAAATGCGTGTAATAAATCACAATGGAACAAAAAATTACCTTAAAATGTATTTGGGAATTCAATGCTTTGGTGTTTTTTTTTGTAAATAAAGCAGTAAACTAGATCCACAAACTTTTATGGTTATTAGCTAAATCAGACTATAAAGAGGACGCTACATTTAGACGCAAGAATGAATGCTGGACTTAGCACCTCTTTTCCACTGGAGTCCAGCATCCTGGCGTTTATATGTAGAGCCCCTTAATCTTGTCACAGATTACACATTATACAACTATCGAGATAATGATGTTGATAGATGACGTGTTTTTTTAGGAAAAAATTCTCCGTTTTTGCTATGTGATCAACGAGACATGCAAAATCTGAACAGGACCCTACATACAGGGTGATTGACAATTGTTCCGCTAAAGAAAAACCACAATAATAATGATTTATTGTAGTTTGAAACACCCAAGTGTATCACTGACGTCAAGCGAGTATGGGAAAAACGTAAATGAAATTCTTTCTAAGTACTTCAGTTCTCGAGAAATAATTTAACAAATATTAGCCTCAAGATGACGATGCGCCTCTGGTTAAAAAAAGAGGAGTAGAAGATCGAAATAAATGCCCTCATAAAAGTTTTATGGTAAGTACGGCGGTGTGAACTTGACCTTTAAGTAGAATTTCTCGTCAATTCCGTTTTTAGGTCACCGACCGACAAACTACAAAATATTTATTTGCCAAATGCATGCAAATCATCTGAAGCAGATTATTCCATGCCTAAAGACCTTTTGACAACCAGAATTTAAAATTAAAAGTTCAGATCGCGACATCTTGCGATCGCTTTTTGACCTAACATTGCATTAGGATTGGAAATTGCAGCCAATTAGCTACTTAATAACTCATTTCATACAAGGGGGGCATGCTCGCTGTCAAAATATACTGTAAATTTTAAAAATTTTGTTGCAAATTGGTTTTGATTGCAGTGGATTCCTTGAGCATCCTCTATATGGCTGTTTCGGCCCTATTTGAGTCTTCGTCAACAGAAACGTAGCTCGAGAATTCCATTGCAAACTAAACTGACCTGTATTAGTTATTCGAAAATGCGATGTAATAGTAATGAAAAGTTTAGATCGCCTTGTATGGAATTTATTAAGTAGAAAACTGGTTGCAATTTGTTAATCCTAATACAATGTTAGGTCAAAAAGCGTTCGCAAGATGAGATTGTACATTTTTCTGCCGATTCAACAAGAGATCAGCAAATCGTTAAATTTGCGATTTTTCTCATGGTGCTGATGTGATAAGAACGAAAACTTTATTCGTGTAATCCTAAGCTCGCCCCTGCACTAAAGCACGTTCTGAATTTATCTCTGCATTATGAGACTTTCGTTTAAGTATAACAGTCTGTTAAGGTATAGTTTTTTGCGTTTCAATTCTTTACGTAGGAACTTGTAAAGCTTGAAATAATGATAAAAAAAAATGAATTTTTCTTACAGTATTTCCGGGTCATTACAGTGTGTGACGAATTATTATTAAATACAAATCTATTAAAATTTTAACAAAGTCAAGATGAATTTGTAAATTGTTTCTCCGTTAACATTCTTTTCACTTTGAATAATTTGTTCGACTTTGAATTAAATTCTTAATTAATTATAAACTGTTCTATTGAATTTTTTTAAACATGATCTTGAAATCTGTTAATTCATTCACGTACGCGATTTGATTAAGAACTATGCATATCACTTCCGATGTTTGAAATAATAAAAATTTTATAGCCTAATAAACAAAAATAAACATCGGCGATTAATTTCAGGTCCAATAAATCATTTCACATTTTCCAAACAACCCCAGCATTTTATGTTTTCTCGTAATCTGTGACATGTATTCACGAACGCGGTTTGATCAAAAATTGTTTCTGACGGCGACAACTGGTACAAATGAACTTGGGGGGAGCTGGACATACTCGCTGAGCGTTAGCTTTATCTAATACACATAAATAAAGAACAAAAAAAAACATGGCGGACGCAGTGCATTTACCTCCGCGATCACCAAATTTAAATCCTTGCGATTTTTTTGTGGATGAAGCAGCTGGTACATGCCGCTCTAGTAAATAATCCGTAAGAATTAACAAACGATTATTGACACATTATTTACGAATTTGTTACCCCTGATTGATATGCAACTCCAGCTATTTTAGAAATTACTAATAATTACGTCGAGTAAAAGAAACAACTCGGACAGGTCTTAAACGATATTAAAACGAATTGAGATGTGTGTCAAGGTCGTATTGTATGCAAGCGAGTAGTCAATAAAAAACTTTATAGCATTTATAGAACGTGGTGTCGTAAGAAGGAAAATCGCATGAGCATTTTTTATTTACTCAAAATCATTCAACAATTCATTTTTTTTTAATATTCTGAAAACGAACTTTTTGAAGTTCTGCCAAAATCTAATAGATGGCGCTGCTTGAATTGATTTCTAAATATGACATATTCGTTGTATTAAATTAAAAAAATCTTTAACTAAATACTTGGAATGGATTTTAATATAATAACTGTCATCAATCATCAGAAGAGTTTTTGAAAAATCGACACTGGCGCCATCTACTATTGATGGAAAAGGGCTTTTTGGAAAAAAGAAAGAAAACGCTTCCAATCGCATGAGCATTTTTTTATTTACTCAAAATCATTCAACTCTTAATTTTTTGAAAATATTCTGAAAAGCGAACTTTTTGAAGTTTTGCCAAAATCTAATAGATGGCGGTGGTTGAATTGATTTCTAAATATGACACGCTCATCATATTAAATTAAAAAATCTTTAACTGAATATTTGGAACGGATTTTAATTATTCATTGCCATCAATCATCAGAAGAGTTTTTGAAAAACCAACACTGGCGCCATCTACTATTAATGGAAAAAGATTTTTCGAAAAAAGAAAGAAAACACTTCTAATCGCATGAGCATTTTTTTTATTTACTCAAAATCATTCTTCACTTAATTTTTTTGAAAATATTCTGACAAGCGAACTTCTTGAAGTTCGGCCAAAATCTAATAGATAGCGCTGGTTGAACTGATTTCTAAATATGACACGATTGTTATTTTAAATTTAAAAACCATTCATTTTTGAAAATATTTTGGCAAGCGAACCTGAAATTTCGCCAAAATCTAATAGATGGCGTTGGTTGAACTGAATTTCTAAACATGACGTCATCGTTATACAGAGTGACTGACAATCGTACCGCCAAAAAAAAAACGTGTAAGAGAATGCATGTCACAAATTAGGTATACTAGGGCTATAAAATTTTTTATTGACTACAAGCTTGCTCACAATGCGACCTTGACATACATCTCAATTCGTTTTATTACACGTTTAACAGCTTTTTCTTTTAGGGAAAGAATTTTTTTGACGTTTTCCCAAGTTCTCGGACATCGCTTTTTATCATGGTTTTTCACAGTCAGTCACCCTGTATATATATGAAAATTCAATTTTACTTTCTCTGTTGCTAAACCCACAGAAATCTACTGCTATCTTGTTTGAATCAAAAATTAATCGAATCATTGCTCTTAACAGAGTAAAACTAAAAATTAATGGTGCACCTATTAAACTTAAGGATACGATTTAAAATCTGGACATTCATCTCGATGCTACTCTTGGATTTGATAGGTACATATCTAGCTCATTTTGCACAAATCGCTTATATGAAGTTGAAAGTAATCTATTTAAATAGATAAAAATATAAGCGTTCTAAATCGCTAGTGTTAAGTAAACTTATTATTGTGATTCTGTTTATGGTCCACATTAAACTTGATATAACATAAATTGCATAGAAAAGCTACAAAATTCATGCCCTTGGCTCATTTTCGGCATCAAGAAATATGAAAGAATAAGCAAAGAGATTGGATGGATCATATATTTACTTATATCAACCGATTCATAATCTGAATCCTATGTTTTAAAGGACATTTTTGTACGCAGTATTGCTGCTTGAGTTTGGGGTAATTTTTTAATCAATTATAAACCGTTTAGAAAAGTTTTTTAAACATTAATCATGACATCCATTCTCTTACGTGTTCTTTTTTTTGGCGAAACAATTGTCAGTCACCCTGTATAGAAGCCAGAATGCTGGGTTCTACATATAGGGTCCCCTTGATGATTGTGTACGATGAAAGCAGAAATCATTTACAACTAGTAATTAAACGTCAAATGCGAATAAAGTAAAAAGTAACCCTGAATAACAATTTGTAGAGTGAAAGGCTTATAATCGTGTTGTGTTTGATATATAGCAATGTACCTGAAAATTCTGTGATTCATTATTTGTTCGTTTTTAACACATAAATTAAACTAAACTCTATGAATTAAGTGTGTTTTTCGTATGTATTAAATGGTTCTTATTACGTTGCAAGTGAACATGTTGTTAAACGATCAATGTTCGAATGAGTAGGAACAAATTCGAGATTAAATAATTTCAAATTTCCTAAAAATTCTACTTATTCAAAAAAAAAAAATCGAAAATGAATATGGTGAGGCCGATACCCTACACCCTACACCTAAAGAAAACTGAAAGGGTGTATAACTATGTATATTAGATTTCACTTACTCTTTGTCTGGAGCTGATGTTGGCGATGGCCCTCGTTGCTGCAAGTAACAAAAATAGCACCTTCAATATCAACCTTTTGTTTTGTTTATATATTACAAGCCTCAAACTATACAAGTTTAATACAAAAGTCAATTATTCTATACAAAAGTCTTCTTCTAAATAAGATCATATTACGCTTTGCAAATGTGATTTTAAACATCAAATTCAAATCGTCTATCGGGGAGACAAAATTTTATGACCACATCTTATAATTACTAGGTACTTACACTTTCAGGTACTTCCTCAGATTCAACGCTAGATTTACTGGCTTTGGTGCTTGCTTTGGAAGTCACGTTGGAGACGTTACTACCACCTCCTACAAATGATATTCAATTAGATTTTAACATTTTCCTTTCAAACGTCTCACCTTTCGCTTTCGATTTGCTTTCCTTACTCGATTTACTGTCTTTACTTGCTCTGCTTGTCCTGCTTTCTGTACCTTTAGCACTTCCTCCTCGAACATCTTCAAAAGTAATATTAGAAGCCTTCAAAGTTGTCGGAGGATTCGATTTGGAACCTGTAATTGGATTTGCTTATCATGATGGAAATTAATTCACTGCTGCGAGTGTACGAACGCTTTTTTTCTCGCTTTTGACTCATCCTATAAACTTCTTAGGTGGAGATACTGTAATTTATCATAGCTTTGGCGGAAACTGACAGTGTCAGATAATAAACGTCATCATTATGTCGTCAAATATTATTAAATAAATAAATAAATAAATACAAATTATTTGTGTCTTCCTTGTCGGAGGACGTAGTACTTGGACTCAAGAGCTGTAGAAAGTGAATTAAAAATACACCAAAAATGGAAAGAACTATATTAAGGGTAATAATCGAGTATATTAATTAGAAAACTCCATGCAAATTGTTGCTACCTTTTAAGGGGACAAGCCTTAGTAGTAGAGGATTTCTTTTTCCAATGTTTCTTAGGGCTCATCCTTTTGGACTCTAGGCGAAGAGTCTTCTTCCTTGCACCACCGTCACTGTAAGCGAGGATCGAGGGGGTGAAGGATGAAGTCTTTCCCGCACTCAACCTTTCTTACTGGGGTAGCGGAATTTAATACAAAATGAGGAAAATGGTAATGCAAATTAATTAAAATTAATTAAAATTAAAAGGGCACCGGACCCTTATGCCTTTAGTAACGTTAAACCACATTTAATTATTTTGTAATTTTTATTTCGGAAGGCGTGCGAGTTCTTAGACTCAGGAGCTGTTTAAAGCAAAGGGAAAAAAAGAATAAGAAACGCGAAAATCTACTTGAAATAAAAAACGATATTAGGGACTACAATTAATATATTGATCTCGAATGAGACAAATTAATATCATAAGGGTACAAACCGGTTTCGGTGGTCATAAAGGAGGATTCAGCAGCAGAGAACCTCGCTACAGCCATCTTGGGGTTTCATCTGCTTTCCTAGGGATCTTCTGCACAATTTTCACCCTCACTAGGTAATTTTAAAAATACACTCGCGGAGCAAGTTTAAAAGAATAATAAGAAAACAAAGGGCGCGATTTAAATTTTGAAACGAGAATAGACACAGTAGAAAAATATGAAATTTTTAATTAACGACGTTCGTTTCAAACAAGGGCTAAACAATTAATTTTGAACACTCAATTACTTCATTGTTTTAAGAGGAATTTCGAACCTCACTCCGAAACGGCCCGGTGAATATTAATTCTTTTCGAAATCCCTCTCTTCCGCGGGATTGTTCTTGTAAACAAACCTCTCCCGAGAGGTGTCTTGAGTTGCCTACATCAAGGCGCAAATTGGTCCAATTTCGACCGTTCTTATTTTCTTCTGCGTGGGCGTCAACTCCGTTTTCAGGCGCGAGATTTTGCTGACCAAAGATTTATTTATTTTAGCGATATCTAAATGGCTCTTAAGAGGATGTTTAGACTAACTCGCCAGGGAACTTGTTTACGTTAAGAATAAGTTGAAAATTCCTTTGTTCATTTCGAACGTCAAGTAACTTAATTTGATTGCATTTAGGAAGAAAATTTTCGGCTGCTTACATCACTTCACCCGCACCAAGGCTTTTAGAATTTGAATTTCCGGCAGGATCAGCGGCTAATTTAATTTAAAACTTTTGAGGATGAATAATGAAAAAATAAAATAGAAGTAAAAGCGAGGGCCACAACTGTTCGAAAAGAGGGGTCGGCGAACATTCTATTAAAAATTACAAGATCGGTCGCGACAATAGTTCGGTGAACGTTAATTATTTTTTTGGAATCCCCACTGAAACCAAGGAAGCAAGTTGCCACGCCTTCTTAGGGATGTGCTATCCTCTTTAGTGTTTTTCCCTGGAGGCTTGCCCAAATAGGTCTTGAGAATGATTTAAGTTGCCTACTTTCCAAGGAAACTGATACGACTGATCGTTTTTCGTCGCGCGTGGGCGCCAGTTAGCAGTTCTCAAGCGTTAAGGGTTTTTTATCCGTGCCTTAATCGTCACTTATCTGAAGGAGAGTCAGTATTTCGTTTGAACTATTTCCTCGGGCCTGGGAAAATATACCAAAAAGACTAACAAATTGAAAAAAGCAAAGCGATTTTCAAGAATAAATATGTTTTCCTTTTCCTTTATTATTTAATTGTTCTCTCCTTTTACATTCTTTTAAGTGAACATTAACACTTATTAATATTGTCACTGCAGTTTCACTGTTGGCTCTTCTCTGATTTCGACGATTTTTTACGCTTTGAATCAGACTCTTGCTCAGATGAAGATTTATTTGGTGACGATGAACCCTTCTTCGATGAAGGCGATCTTGGAGGTGATTTTGGCGGAGATTTCGATTTTGACGATTTTGGAGACGTTGATCTTTGAGACGCCGGTGATGTTGGAGACGATTTCGAGGTCGATTTGAGAGAACTAGCCTTGCTGGTGGTCGATGATTTTTTCTTCACATCCTTCTTGATAACCTCCTTCTCGACCTCGCATTCCTCAATCTCGTCCACACATTTCTTCGGACATTCGCAGCGTTTCTTGGCGATTTCGGTGAGGATACCGTCGATGTTCGGCGGATACATTCCGTTATCGTCTTTGAAGCACGTTAGATATTCTTCCGTCCAGGTCAAATACTCTTCTGCAATGTCGAGTTTCGCAGCTAAGAGCATTACCGTCGTGATGGTTATTGCCAGCATGTTGATGCTGTCCTGGAACGGATTGGAAATGCCTACCACCGTGTTGGTTTCATCGACTGCTGTGATATCCCAATCTGTTTCCATTATTGCACGGCTTAGACGAAATTCTCTAGACGGTGTTTCCGGTACGATCATTGATATGTGCCTGGGAGCTTTACTTGTTGTTGATAATAATGAAATGAAACTGGAAAAGACATACATACACTATTGAAATACTCAAAACTCTTCAAAATTGAAGCCCATTGGTGAGACCAACTAAATAAATACTTTTAATTGGAAGAATTTGGATGAAGTTACCTTTTCTTGGATCGTGTTGACCTAGAACTTGCCGTAGTTCTGTCTTTAAAGGAAACCCCAACGGTACTACTTAACACATCACAAGTCAGTGCACCGTCAACAGCTATATAATCCTGCGATTTTGTGGGGACCATAATTTTCAGGAATCCCCCAGGTCTTGGACTGATGTCGAAAATTTCGGGGTTGGTGATGGACAGAATTTCCGTATTGGATGTGACATCTCTAACTTTTCGTTTGGGGCAGTTACGTGAGTATGCACCAGACATGTTGAGCTCTTAACAAAAAATTTACATAGGTGAGAAACGTCAACGTTTTTGGATTTCGTAGGTTGTCAGTCGAAAAAAGCGAAAGCACTTGTCAAATTATCAGTCGTGCACCTCAAAATGCGTTGATTTTCCTCAAAAATATCAAAATTCCAGTAGATCATAAGGATATTTATTATCGTTACTCTGAATGGCTTCTCAGAAAGTGGTCATCCCGAAGGGCTTGGTTAATCCAAATGAAACCACCGTCATAGAAATACCTCAGACCTTGCAACATGTCCCTGCCGTTGTTGCAGTGCGTCGAGGAAGTGATTCTGGTTCTTATTATGGTGGTTGTCCTGGTGCCCGGCAAGATGAATATATGCCCGAATACGGAGATTATACCAACGTGACCATCCCCGATTTTCCTAGTTATCCTTTAATACCTGATATAAAAGGAGAGACCATCAATGAGATCATACCTCGTAGAGAACTAATGGATTTCAGTGATAAGGCGGCATCGGTTGGAGGTCAGGGCTTAGATGACCCTTCTGGAATGTCGAAGGCTAAATTTGAGGATTGGGTTCAAAAAAATACCAGTTGGAGATTGGAGACGCTTGAAGACGAAATTATAGGTTCATGAAAGATTTTTGGTTTTAAGCGTTCAGTCCCAAAATAAAAAGAATGTATATTCCGTAGGTCCACGCGAAGAATCAATTGATTATTCCGACCCTGAACTTAGGGCAGGAGGTTTTGATCCGTACGTACATACCTACCCGCTCATGAAACTTGCGTCGCCATACAAACAGTTTCAGCCAAGTCAATTTTCCACACCAGCGAGTTATGTTCCCTCAGGAGAAATGGTACAATCCTTCCCAAATTCTTTCTTTTTCCTAACATCTACGGGATTCAAGTGATATGATTTATTTAATGAATTAATTTTCTGCATTAGGACTGGAGAAATGTGTCCAGACCCGAGGAATTGTCCTACTTAAGAGCACGATCACCAATGGGGCCGGTTGGTGGTCAGCAAACGAAAACTATGCCTTGTGGATTAGATAATGAAGATTCTGCGACGGAGGCTGGTATCAGAGATGTTTTAGAAAAAATGGAATACATCGAATTGTCCAAGATACAACAAGACCTGCGCGATTTCCAAACGGCCCGAAGGAAACTGATTTTCGACGCGACGAACATGGCGCCTCCTAAATTGGGTGGGTGTCGGGGTAGCAGAATTCCAAGATACAGAAAGACATACAAAAGATGAAACTGCTTTCGAAAAATAAAATTTTGATCTCAATAGCTTTAATTTGATCACTTAATTGAAGGGGGTCCAATTTCCAGTGCCAGTTATCATCACCTGAGGGCTGACCTTACTGTGGTAGCAAAATCGTAATGAGTAAAGGCGTTGAAGAAATAATGTCATTTTTGTCGCTTCCACCACTGGAATTAGGGTAGAGGGTTCCGGTTCCTAATAAATTTATAAAATTGCTTCTCCCCCTTTACTCAGAAATTCGGCGGAGGATTCTTCCAGACTGGAACTGTGCAGTAAAAAGAAAATTCCAATTACAGTTTAAGGCCGCTTTTACGTTTTGTAAGCGCACACACAGTGGTTACCAACCTGATAAAGGGATAAACCAAGGGAGGACTCAGCAGCAGAGGACCTTTTTTATAATTTCCTTTATAGGGTTTCGTTGACTTCCTTCCTTACACCAGGATTTTTTAGGAATTCAATTCGTGCCACCAAAAAAGGTTGGCGATTAATTTAAACAGAAACTTTGACGACGGACAATAAAAACATTAATTATAATAAACTAGAAGAAAAAGGGAGAGTTGCAACCGGTTCGATGAACACTGACCAATAATTTTGAAAAAACCCTTCCCTCCGCGGAGCCGTTTTGTTTATAAACGAATTCCTCCTGAAAGGTGCCGCCTTCTCGTAGGATCGTCTTTCAACTTTGTTCAATAAAGACATTTTGGGCATCGAAGTGACTCAAGTTGCCTACCTCTAAGGTCCAATTTCGACCGTTCTTTAGTCTTTGCACGGGTGGGCATCAACTCCGTTCTCAGGCGAGAAATTTGCTGACGATAGATTTATTTACTTTAACGTATCCCAACCCTTACAATACTCTTAAGGAGTACGCTTGGCTTAATTCGCCTGGGAACTTGTTTACAGCTGCTTACAATTGTTTACGTTCGAAGTTCTTTTGTGAACACGGCTAAGGCCGCCAAGTTTACTTTTTGAAGCTGTGGCCAAAAGAGAAATTTTGCTTTCCTTAAAGCGACTTTTTTTAAATAAACAATTAGTTTTATTTAGTGCAAATACAATCCAGTTTTCGTTGCTTACGACGAAACTGACGTAATGTCAACAGTAATTACGTAGGTACGTCAAAATTGTCAAGTGCATTCGTCGTTGAAGATTTAAATTCTTGTAAACCATGGCACAGGTTCCGGCTTGCAGTGCCACTGACAAATTTGGCAAAACTCGATTGGTCACCACTTTATCTAAAAGCTCTTTAAACAAATATGGATCTTTCAAAGAAATGACTCGAGGCATGTTGCGGCGACGTGATTGGGACAGTGTGGACGTAGAGAAAATTACAGGTTCGAAACGTGTGAAGGTAGTTACGATGTTGATTGATTGTCCTCTCCCATTTTAGACACGTATAAAAAAAATTACACCGCTTTTCCCTCATCTCTCGGAATAAGTTCGATCGGACGTGAAGGTTTGCGAAGTTTTAAAAGCGAGTGGTGACGTTAATTGCTAGCGTTTTCCAAATTTTAGATCCGTATGGCCCGATGAATCGTTTTCGCCCGACTCCGAGTCCTACCATAAGATCGCGATATCAACCGATGCCGATTCAAACGCGGAGAGCAGTAAGTTTCCAGGGACAATCGCGTTTGCCAGAAATAAGAATAAGTCCACCACCGGATAGTTTGGAGCAAAGTGTACAATATCCTTTAAGGCAAGCAAGTAGATACGTCCCTACTTCAACCCCTAGTGGATCATTAACCGTGGCTGCACCAATTTCAAGTACACCTTTCAAAAAAGTAATCCATACTACCCATTCGTTAATTGAGAGTATAGGGGAAAAGTATCCAGGTTGGTTTCATGTTGAATTTAAAACATTCAATGATGTCATTTTCCCTAATTTTAAGATTCGCGTTCGAGACCACCACCACCACCACCACTAAGTGGGCGCAGAGGTTTGTTTAAAATTATAGTTAATCGCGTGTATAGAGGATGTTTTCAGATCGATTGATGTTACGGGCACCTTGCGCAGATATTCAACCACCACGAAGGCCTTACTCTCCTCTTCCTTTGGCAGGAATCACGGGCAACGTAAATATGTTAACTGCAACTTTTCCTGATAGAAGCGATGGTGGTCCTTGCGCAATTAAAGAGAGACCATCTAAGACCATCAAGCGGACAACAGTGTCCAATACTAAGGATAAGAAAATCGTTACGGAAGAAGTCAGTGAAATATTCGATCGCCCCCAAAATAAACAAACATGTCTGTCTCAAACATGCCCGTCAAAATCGCCAGCAAAACAAAGTCGGGAACTTTCCACTTACGTCACGGTTCCCTACAATAAACAGCAATCATTACCCTGTGTTAATAATAGTACCTCCCCTTGCCAAAGAAAGATCTCCGAACGGAAAGATCCCGCCTCTTGCCCGGCTTACCAGTCAATAACTGGGCCACCTGCTGAATTTCAAGAGAAACCATCCAAAGTAATGCGCAAGAAAACAATAGCAGATAGAGGAAGCACCAGGGTGGTATCGCAGGAAGTGAAGGAAGTTTACAAGACCGATAGAGGCTGCACTGCCATAGAAGATCCAAACGCTGAAGGAATTAACAAAGCGGCAGTTATAAAGATAATCAAACTTTTCCTAGAGGTATACGATGAATTAGTCTTATTGCAAAAGTCTTAAAAAAATTTTCTTGAAGATAATGAGTCAGCTGCTCAAGATAAATTCAGTGAAGACATTATGAATTGTTAAGCCATCTTATAAGGTAAGATGTCCAACGCGGAAAAAGCATTGATTATTGTGTATCGTTCACTTTCAGCTGATGACTGGAGCTAACTGTTTGTTAATGTTGCTGGATGTACCCCTTAAAATAAAATACCCATGTCTTGTTCTAATTTAGATCATTTGATAATAAATTTGTTGAACGAAATAATTCCTTTATTTTTATCTAAGCTAAAGAATTTGCAAACTAAGATCTAGTCAGTTCCTAAAACTAGATACCTGTCAAATACAAAGTTGACGTTTTCCTTTGTAAAAATACAAAAACATGCCACTATAGTCCAAATTCTAGTAAAGTACAAAAATGGGTTGTCCTCCGAAGTGCGGAAGGTCTCTTAATGATACCAGTGGAATAGGCAGATCCCCGGCGAGGCGTTTTGTTGATCCCCAAAACGTCACACCTCAGATGATTAGGTCACCATCACCTTCGCCAACCAGAGCACTTCAGAACAGGCCAGCTGAACGTTATGACTCCTTTCAACGTGCCGTTAGGAATTCCAGGGGGAATACGAGTGAGTAGTCAAGATTCTCTTGGACTTGGTTATTAAAATCAAATTAGAAAAGTTCATGTCTATACACAGAATATTTAATTTTAGCCGGTGGCCCTCTATCATCTACGATGTATTCTGACCAAGGAGGTAAAGAAATTAAAAATAACGATGAAATATTAATTAAATCAATTTCAGGTCAATACCAGTCGATGACTGCCCCTTTATCATCTACGATGTATTCCGGCCAAGGAGGAAGTATGTAAATTACATAATAATAAAAATATGAATTAAATTAATTTCAGGTCAATATCCGTCGATGGAGATGTCGATGGACATTAGCGGAATATCTGCACGTTCTGCAAGTCCATCTAGACCACCTCAAGCGAGCAGTACGTATTTTCCTAATAAAAAAAATCGTGGAATTTATTTTAATATTTCAGCATATCTTGCTTCACCGCCAAGGAGAGATGTATCACCAGGATATCCGCAAATAAGCGAACGACCATCTCGTACGATACATAGCTCTACAATCACCAAAGGTCCAGGTAGAGAAACTGTTGTTCAGGAAGTAAAAGAGATTTTCGACGGAACTCCGACAAGAAGACAACCCCAGTACCCTGGCAATAGGACTTATGATGTGGCTCCATTATCAAATTCCAGACAAGTTTCGTTTAATCCACCTGCTAGTAGCACAATTTATGGTCAGTCAACGCTAGATTCTTCCGGAAGTCCATATTTGACAAGCACGGGGTACACCTCTGATGCCACTTACACCAAGCCGACACAATTTCCACGTTCCACATTTGTTGTGCCAAGACAGTATCGCGACATGTCGCACGTTTCACCCAAATCACTCTATGATACCAGGACATACAGTGATCAATACGATTCTTCCGGTTCTCCGTATGACACGCGGACATTTTCCGAAGAAATGACAGAAATATATGATTCTTCAGATGAAATTGACGACTCCCTGCTCGGGAAGATTTTAAGGGGAGAAATCGGCCGAAACATTCAGCCGATGACACCGTCTGATCCTAAAGATGCTACTTTTACTAAAGCCAACGCCACTTATTCGGTGATGCCTATGCAAAGTGAGTCATCAATTGAGTGTGGTTGTTCAGATCCAGATGCTTCTTCAAGCTTTAATCCTCCGGCTACTTCCACCGGAAAGAAACAAGTTAAAAGCTCAATTGAAGTTGAATTAAGTAGGCGTGAGCATGAGGAGAGGATGCAATTGGAACAAGATTTATATCGATGGCAACAGGCGAGAAGAAAGTTAGTTTTAGATTCGAGCTTAAGCGGTTATTCATCTTAGATTAATTTAAATCTCTAAGCCGAACTGAATGTTGATGTCAAAAAATCTCTTTAAAAATTTTTCTATAAATGGGTAAACAATTTCATGACTTCGATTATTTTTTTTACTATTTATTTGTAACATTCCAATTGAATTATGATGTTTGTGCCTCAATATTATAAGTAGATATACTATGTATACCGATTCAGAGCCGTTTCTTTATGGAGTTGTTGCATTTACGTGTCAAACTCGTATGTATGGTTGCCTACCGTGGTTTTTACCAGGCGCTGGTGACCCTCAGACATTTATAAAGTGTATTTTCGGTTTTGTAGAAATTATTTTCATCAAAGACGACGAAGAAAAACACTGACAGATGAATGTAGAAATTTCCAGGAGATTGAAGTAGAAAGGTTGACAATGAAAAAAGCTAGAAGACAATTAAACAAAGCCCAGCGCAATGTTCAATTAAAGCAAGGAAAAACAAGAAGAAAATGAAGGGATCAGAAAGAATGTGGAAGAAGTAAACAAAAAGATGGAAAAGTGAACCAAGATTAATAAGTAATAATAAATAATTACAAAGAAAAGTGGAAAAGATTACAAGGATTTAACGATATAAACCAAGAATACTATTCCGGTTCAATTATTAAAAACAAAAATGGAAAGCCATAAGAGGACAGAAAAAAATTACTAATCTTGAAATAGATGAAGAGAACTGAAATGAGAATGAAAAGAAGAAAGAAGGAAATCCTCGTGATATAAGACATAAAGTGAGTGAGTGAACCAAACGAAAACAACAGACCAATGGGTAACCAAATAATAGCAGAAATACTGACAAGTACTGACTTAAGTGGAAGGAATTCTATTCGAATACCATTGTGGGTTAAAAAAAGGGAGGCAAACAAGCAAGTTTTCTTGGTAAAATTCTTTCTTCTCTTCATCGTGCTACCATAAGTGATGATGACTGACTATAGTCTTCTGTCACCTATCTTTTATAATTTCTCTTAACGGGAATTTGGAGAGAACAAAAAAAAATTTCATTATAAAGAAGAAAGGAAAAAGACATGTTTGGAGGCGATCAAAAATAAATCTCTCTTTGTTTCAATTAACACAACGCACCTGCTTTAATTATTGATTAAGAGAATATGCGTGGCTTTGCAATGTTTAAGGCTTTAGGTCCTAAAATGGGGGACGAATTTTGCCTCATCTTCTCCTCTCACTTTCGTCGGCTTTGTTCCTAGATTACAAAGTTCAAACAAATTTCATGCTTTTTCTTGTTTGATATAATAATATGTACGTTTTGTGTTCCAGTGATTTTGTAAATGAGCGGATCAATGCTGAAGACATTTTCAAAATATAACAGTACTTTTGAAATCTGAAAAATACATCACAGGTTTATTAATAAGATTTAATGAGTTAATAAAGTTCCATCAATTACTAACAACCTTTTGTACTGACATGGATCAATTTTTCACCCCACTGATCCTAGCGTACAACGTTTGCATTCTATTCATAATGCTCATGTCTGCAATGTTGTTTATTTTGGTAAGTTATTAAGTAGAATAGTGAATCTTTGAACCTACTTACACAAAATTGTGAGCTACCTATTTTAAGTATCCTGTTCTTCACTTTTTGTAGACAGACGATATAATGCTCCTACTTCTTGCCAGCTCCTATTTCTCTACAGGTGTACTTTCGATATTTCTTCCTAGTTACTTAGGAGAATTGCTGAAGTTGAGAGTAATTCATACTATGTTAAATTTTTCAAAATATTTTTTTACTAGAGTTCAAATTAACGTATTCAAATTTTTTCCTCACAATACATTTTGCTCATAATACGTGAGAATGAATTAAATTTTCTAGAGTGAAGATATCCAGTTCCAGTTGTATCAGTACCTTGGTACGTTTGCAGCAAGAAATTTTTGATTAATTTCAAAATCATACACAATAGACTAAACACGCCGATTAATCTTTCAGTGGGGAAATTCGTTACTCTTGGCCTAAATATATTTGTATGGGTAAGATTTGATCTAAATATGATAGTGCTTGTGATAAGGCTTAACAATTTCTTTTCTAGACCATAAAAACTACCGCATCATATGTTACTGTCTTGCGTCAACTTGTTGATAGAGATGATGAAGAGTATAACTGATTGAAGCAGATATCGTAATTCTATTCGCTTAAAACACCTTGTTAATTATATTCTTCAAATATTCAGAATTGTTTTAGGGAAAACACTGATTGATGTAGGAAAAATAGATACACAAAAAAAAACAAATACAATATTAATAAGCACATGGAGCATGAGGTCATAACTAATGAGAATATAAAATTATTTTATCGCACATAATAAATTATATACTAAAGCAAAGTAAGAAAGGCTTCCTCATTTTATAGTTCCTTCATACTGGATCACCTATAAGGCGGTTGGACACTTTAAGGAATTCTACACCACCACTTCCTTCATTTTGTTTCGTAGTATTAGCTATCCAGCTTAGTATTACAACATTCTTGGATTACACGGATGAACAAATTTTTATGAAAATTTCTATACTAAGAGAGCAGATTACCAAAAAAATATAAAAACAATTCCAAGTCTCTTAGTTTTCGAGATAAAAAATCGTACCCAAAATTAAGGTGCGGCACTGTCGGTCATGTTGAATGAAGTACAGGGTAGGCCAAATTCGACACTTTTAATAGGAAACTCATATTTTTAGACGAGTTAGACAAAAACTGACCTCGGTCCCTGGAGCTCGAGTTTTAAGACAAAATTAATGGTAAAGACCGCGTTTCGATATCTTGTACTGTTTAAGAGCTACAGGACGTTTTCCAAAATTCTACGATTTTTAAAAACCTTCATAACTTTTTTGTTTATGAAAATTTTTGATTTCTGTAAAGACTTCTTTAAGGCAATTTTTCATGCAGAATTCATTGCTCCAAGTTATTTTTTTCCAAAGTGCTCAATATTTGAGATATTAGTTAGAACTTTGATTTTTTATATGGAACACCCTATATATTTTTACATTTCTGAAAAGAGCATAAAATTCTATTTACAAAAATATAAAACACTTGATATTTTATTCAAAAGATTTTTGAGTTGTAGAGCTTTCATGTTTTAATTAAAATTTTGATGGTTATTGCTATGGATGATGATAGCTAAATATTTTTTGAAGATTCAATGAGCCAAAAAAATATTACTTTATTTTTTATAAATATAACGAAGTTATAACGAATAAATACTAATATAATCGAAATTGCGCAAAAATTACATAAAGTATCAAATCGTCGGCCATTTGTACTAAACATAAAAGATTCCGTTTTGGTATAGTTTGAACTGACATCACCAATTCAAGGACTGGTAGTGATGCATTTTTCTTATTCAATAAGGTCAGAATCTTCGTCTCTTTAAAATTCGTATTGCAGAAGTTCTTACTAAGATGTTTGCTCCAACTGGCGTCGGTCATTTTCAATTTCTCCCAAAACTATGATCTCCTCTAATTCTTTATTTCCCTTTTGAGATTCATAATTTTTAGTTTTTATCAGTTTAAATGACTAAAACTTTATTAAATTGTTTTTAAATCTCAAGAATATATCTCTGAAGGATTGTCATCTTTCAGGATACCACTCATGGTAAAGATTAATCGCTGCTTCTGAATTTTCACCAATTTCTATAAAACACTTTTAACGATTAATATTAGTAAAGAAGACAGTGGTTTAGAAATAACAAATCAAAAAAGTAAATATAAATCAAAAAAGTTTATGTCCTTAAATATAAATCAAAATAGATTGTATCCGTAGATACGTATTTCGGCAGCTACGTTGTCATCTTCAGTACACACATACACTTACAAGTTAAAGGCACTTCATGAAGTTTTGAGTTGGAATAAATATTATAACATGTCGTATTGTAGTTTTCGTACGAGTTTAATTATCTCCGTAAGTCTATTTTATAAAGATAGTAAAATTCAAGAGAAATGCAAGTACTGTAAGAGATTGTCAAATTTTGACAGCGTCCTACCAAGTAGTTACAAAATTTTAAATCGCTTAGTTATCGTCATCCATAGTCTACTTTAATGCTGTAAAAACAATTAAATTTTTGATTAAAACTTTGAAACTCTATATTTCACAAACTGTTTGAATAAAATATCAAGTGTTTTAAATTTATATGAATGAAATTTTATACTCTTTTCAAAAACTTAAAAATACATAGGGTGTTCCATATAAAAAATCAAAGTTCTTGTTAATATCTCAAATATTGAGCAGTTTAGAAAAAAATAATTTGGAGCAATGAATTCTGTATGAAAAAGTGTCTTAAGGAAGTTTTTACAGAAATCAAAAATTTTCATAAATAAAAAAGTTATGAAGGTTTTTAAAAATCGTAGAATTTTGAAAAACGCCCTGTGCCTCCTAAACGATACAAGATATCGAAACGCGGTCTTCACCATTAATTTTGTCTTAAAAATCGAGCTCCAGGGACTGAGGTCAGTTTTTGTCTGACTTGTCTAAAAATGGAAGTTCCCTAATAAAAGTATCGAATTTGGCCCACCCTGTACATTAGAACAAATAAAGATAATCATTATTATTACTTACTTACTTTTGTTTTTCTTTCATCTTATTACTCGTTATTTCGTTTTTGCTTGTTTTATTTCGCTTTTGTATTTGATTGATTTCTTGCGTTTCTTTTTTGTTTTTTGTCCGTTTTTTGATCTTCAAAAGCCTCTCGTAGGAGAATGGTCGATTTTCATGGTTCTTTTGTTTTAATTTCCTGTGTTTTTTTATTTAAGTGTGTTTTTGTTTGTTTCCTGGGAGATGCTGAAGTATATCATCAATCTTCTTTCGTTTCTCTTTCATCTTAATCTTTGTTGGCTTATTTGGTTTTTGTTTCAAAACCCTTTGGCCAGAGAATCGCCGATTTTTTTGGTTCTTTCGTTTCAATTTCCTGTATTTCTTTTTTATTTAAGCGTGCTTTTGTTTGTTTACGGGGAGATACTGAAAAATGTCGTCAATCTTCTTATGTTTGTCCATTCATCTCACTCTTCCTTACATAATTATTTGGTTTTTGTCTCTGAATTTTTCGTATTTTGTTGATTTCTTGTGCTTTTCTATTGTTTTTTTTTGTCAGTTTTTGACCTTCAAAAACCTGCCATCGGAGAATCGTCGACTTGTTTGTTCTTTTGTTTTACCTGATTTATTGATTTTTTTTATTTGAATGGACTTTTGTTTGTTAGCGGGGAAACATTGAAAATGAAAAGGAGGAAAATCGTCAATCGTTGTTGCTTGTTTTATTTATTTAATTTCTTTCGTTTTTTATTGGTTTCGTGCGTTTCTCTCTTGTTTTTTTTTGTCAGTTTTTTCCTGTCAAACCCTTTCGCCGGAGAATCGTCGATTTTCTTGGTTCTTTCGTTTTAATTTAATTTGTTTGTGGGGAGACGCTGAAAAATATCGTCCATCTACTTTTGTTTCTCATTCTTAGTTATTTGTTTTATTTGGTTTTTGTTTCTTTTTATTTCATGAATTTTTCATATTTTTTTGGGCTTTTCTTTTGCCTTTTTGCAAGTTTTTGACCTGCCTTTCGTTGGAGAATCGTCGATTTTCTTGGTTCTTTTGTTTTAATTTATTGTTTTTTTTTTTAATTTAAGTGGGCTTTTGTTTGTTTGCGATGAAGCACTGCATGAAAATCAAAAGGAGGAATGTCGCCAATCTTCTTTTGTTTTTCATTCATACTGTTCATCGTTACTTCGTTTGTTAGTTGTATTTCGCTTTTGGTTCTTTTCACTTAATGCGTTTTTCGTATTTATTGTTTTTTTCATCGTCCAAATAAATAATCGTTTATTTTTGTTCTTTTGTTTTATTTCGTGTGCGTTCTTTTGTTTGTTTTGCGCGAAGAGTGACTATAAATCAAAAAGGAGGAATATCGTCAATCATTCTTTTGTTTTTAATTCATCTTAATTCTTTGTTATTTGTTTGTTTTCTTTTTTTGAATGAATTTCTCGCATTTTGTTGATTTTTTGCGCTTTTCTTTTGTTTTGTTTTTGCTAATATTTCATCTTCAAAGACCTTCTGTTGAATTTTTTATTAGTTTTATTTATAATTTTGATCCGTAGGAGAGAAGTAAAATAAAAACAGAGAGTGAAATAAAATTAAAGGAGAAATCAAAAAAATAGAAATAAAATCAAGGAAAACAAAAAATAATTTTATTTATGTTCTTGTAATTTATTTCACGTTTTCTCCAATTTTTTTAAACAAATTATCATATCTATTAAATTTTTAATGTCACGTTAGCGTTTTCCATTTGTTCCTTCTTATCAAATGCATTCCATAGCTGTATCTAATAAATAAAATAATACCCCTTTTATCAAAATTTTTAAAAATCTCAACGATGGATTGCAGCTAAAATTAAGTGTTTTACACTTTCGGAAGAAATCGATATATTTAAACGATTCCTTGTAAATGTAATCTCGAGTCCTGTGTATAAGTATAATATGTTAGAATCAGAGATTAAAAAAAATATGTATTTTTTAATGACTTACGGTCCATCACTCCAGTTTTTTTTTTACTTAAATATGACTTCCGAAATAAAGAAGCCCTCTCGATACTTTTCTATTTGCAACAGTCATCTTGACTGACGTTGTCTCATCTGACATGAACATGTAAATGAACTAAAATAAATCAAACCGAAGATGCAGCAAAATTTTTTGTGATTTTAAAATGAGCAAGAAAATTATCGTTCCGAAAGGTCTGCTAAATCCAAACGAGACTGCCATAATCGAAATACCAGCGGAATTAGAAGATGAGCCAAGTTTACTGGTTTCTCGGAAGAAAGGACGATTTTGTCCTGCTTCCGCATCTACGCTCAAATTAGTCAGTAGGAGTACCAAGAAGACGGTCTCCACATCCACTTCGACGCAGTCTGGCAGTTTAGGTTTGCTCAATTCAGATATTTACAATCGAACATTTCCCAGTGCAAGTGATCAGTGTCCAGGAGCAACGTGCCCCATTAACTTGTCCAGCAGTCGATCATCAAAACCAAGTCCGAGGCTCGTGAAGAAAGAAAGCAGTAGAAGTGGCCAGTCAAGTCTTGGTATACTAGGCTCTTCTTACATGAACAGCAGAATTGCGTCGCGGAATCAGAGTTTCTGTGGAAATCCCCAATGTCCAGCAGAAAGTTTAGGACTTCTGGAGTCGGGGGTTTTAGACAGTACGCACCTCTTTGATGACACGAGTTTAGGACCTGGCTTTTTTGACAGCACAAGGACATCAGGCTCTCAAAGTTTGGGTATATTAGGGCCAGGCTATTTTGATAGTACTAGAGGTACGACGGGAACAAGCTTGGGGATATTAGGATCTGGCTACTTTGATAGTACTAAAGCAACCACCGACGCAAGTCTAGGAATCTTAGGACCTGGTTATTTTGATAGTACTAGAGGAACTACAGATCAAAGTTTAGGACTTTTAGGACCGGGTTATTTCGATAGTACAAGAGAAACCTCGGGTAAAAGCCTGGGAATACTGGGACCCGGTTATTTCGACAGTACAAAGTCATCAGCTGGAACAAGTTTAGGAATATTAGGGCCTGGATATTTTGATAGTACCAGGGGGACCACCGACGAAAGTTTAGGTATTTTAGGACCTGGTTATTTCGACAGTACAAGATCATCGGCTGGAACAAGTTTAGGAATATTAGGGCCTGGATACTTTGATAGTACCAGGGGGACCACCGACGAAAGTTTAGGTATTTTAGGACCTGGTTATTTCGATAGTACAAGATCATCGGCTGGAATAAGTTTAGGAATATTAGGGCCTGGATATTTTGATAGTACTAGGGGGACCACCGACGAAAGTTTAGGTATTTTAGGACCTGGTTATTTCGATAGCACAAGGGAAACCACGGGTAAAAGTCTGGGAATCTTAGGACCTGGTTATTTTGACAGTACAAGATCATCAGCAGGAACAAGTTTAGGGATATTAGGGCCTGGGTATTTCGATAGTACGCGGTCGTCAGGTAGTCTAGGCATTCTTGGACCGGGCTATTTCGATTCCACAAGATCTACTACAAACGATAGTCTTGGATTATTGGGGCCTGGTTATTTTGACAGTACCAGATCGAATGCTAGTAATTGCTCTCCTAATTGTCCTAATGTCAAAAGTAGTAAACAAGGCATTAAAGTAATTAAAAAAACCAGCAAGACAATAATACGAAAATCTTCGCCTGGTAGTTCCAGTACTAGATCGCCAAGGACAGTTGTAAGTCCATCGTTAAACGTTCGGAGTTTCTCTCAGCCTCCACCTTCACGTTGCCCTGGGTCTACTCCACATACGCAAATTGTAGAAAACTTGGTGGAGCAGTCGCCAAGTAGATTAATTAAGAAACAGTCGATAACTAAAATCAGCCAGCCTTGTAAATTAAAACAAACGGCATCAGATGAATTAGAACAGAAGCTGAACGAAATAGAAGTAACCGAAAGACGGCAACTCGGGCAAAGTTTAGCAAAGTACCAAAACGCCAGAAGAAACTTCGTTAGTAACGCAACGCTGCAAGTTACGAAATCATTAAAAGGCAAAAGAAGCAAAACACAACAACCGTCTGACGATTGCCCTTGTTAGTTTAATCAAGATAGTTTCTATCATTTTGACAAGTAGAGTATTTCACAATGTCTGGCAGGTAGACCAAATAAATTTCCGATCGTAAATTTTAGTTTTTCTATTCGTTTCTTACTATGCACCCAATTCAATAATGCCTTGCGCTAAAAAGAAGGAGAAGCAGGCTGAGGTTCAAAAAGTGGTAATCCCTAAAGGCATGATCAATCCGAATGAAACCACCGTGATCGAAATTCCTGTTAAACTTCAGAAGCAACCAATAGTAATCGCCAAGAGAAAAGTTGCAGACCCCTATTATGACGCATCCGGACCATCGGCGGAGTCAACAAGGTACGAAGACGATTTCTACCAGGAAATGCCTTCGAAAGTACGTACAAAAAATACTGCAAAATTTTACTTTAATACATAAGCTTGTTATTTAAGAGTTCTCGTCATCGGGCAAAATTTGAAGCAGATTCCAGGTGAGTAATTGAACAAGTAGTCAACGATCTAGTCACAAAATCAAACATTACTAGGGGTGCGGGGAGTCAGGATTTGGATAGGACTGAAAGGCAGGAGCGAGATCAACTGCAAAGGGATTTGGAGGAATTTCAGAGGGCCAGAAGAAAGTTAGTCGCAAACGCTGCTCATTATTCTACACAAGACCGGTTTTAAGTATTTATAAGCATGCACTTGTAGTTTATTTATTTATTTACAAGTAAAGCACTTTTAATATATATTGCGTAACTGTGGTGTGAATTAAAAAATAATAAAACGTTCTTTGGAAAGAAATTTAAAAAAAATCTAAATCAAGCATTTATAGAAATAATCAAAGAAAACTTAATATACATTTTTTTTCGAGAGTATCTGAGTTTTTGAGTTGTTCGATGAAGTTACTTCTACAGTGGCGCAACAATTGAGGGTGCAGCGGATGCAGTGGACGCAAAATTATTTGAAAAAGCTAACTATTCTGTGAATAACCAAATCGCATCAATATCGCTGTCTCTTAAGCTACCACGCACTTGATGGCCAGTGCGGACAATTAGAGTCATCGCAATACATTTTGCGTGTTATTTGAGGCTCTGTAAAGAGGGGGGTCTTTGGGGGTGAACGATGACGTCTTCCCGTGATTGACTCTTCTTACTTTGGTAGCAAAAGTTTGTGAAATGTAGAATAATGGGGATGATTAACGCATGAAATAAAAAGTATAATTTTTGTTTATTTGTTTTTATATTTTTCTTTTGTTAACGCTGCCACCATCGGAATTAGGGTAGAGGATTCCGGCCCCTCGACAAATTTAGAGAACTGCATTTCACATTGGCTTTGAGTTTCGGAGGAGGGTTCTTTCGGGGTGGAACTGTTCAAGCGTATTTTTGTTGTCTTTCTACTAAATGCGTGTTATTTGAGGCTCTGTAAAGAGGGGAGGTCTTTGGGGGTGAACGATGACGTCTTCCCGTGATTGACTCTTCTTACTTTGGTAGCAAAAGTTTGTGAAATATAGACTAATGAGGATGATTAACGCATGAAATAAAAAGTATAATTTTTATTTATTTATTTTTATATTTTTCTTTTCCTAACGCTGCCACCACCGGAATTAGGGTAGAGGGTTCCGGTTCCTCGACAAATTTAGAGAACTGCATTTCACATTGACTTTGAGTTTCGGAGGAGGGTTCTTTCGGGCTGGAACTGTTCAAGCGCCTTTTTGTTGCCTTTCTACGAAATGAAAGGTAGCTTAGGGCTCAAAGAATAATATATTGAAATAACTTTGAAGGTACAGGAGAGTCGCTAATCGGCCCTTATTAAAATAGGAAATACAGACAATTAAAAAAAATTATAAGCTAAATCTATTAATATGTGAAAAACAAACTCATTTTTTAAGTAAGGTACTCAAAGGGGAGAATTCAGTAGCAGGGATCTTTGATTGAACCTCTTCTACCCTCTTATCACTTGAAATGACGAAATAAAAGCAAAACAAAAAGGGTACTAAATAAAATTTAAAATGATTTCGGAAAGAGCACTTTCAAACCGGACGAGGGCTGAAGGAATGTTTTACAAAACTTGATTTTACTTAATTTTTAAAGAGGAACCTCGAACTTCACTCGAAAACGACCCGGTGAAGATTAGTTCTTTTCGAAATCCCTCTCTTTCGCGGGATCGTTTATGTAAACAAATCCCTCCCGAGAGGTGTCTTGAGTTGCCTACATCAAGGTCCACTTTCGACCGTTCTTTTTGTTTCTACAAGCGTGGGCGTCAATTCTGTTTTCATGCGTGAGAGTTGCTGACGACTTATTTATTTTAACATATCTATATTACCTTTAGATAACTCTTAAGCAATATTTTTGGGTGAACTGGCCTGGGAACTTATTTACGTTAGGATCAAGTTGAAAATTCTTTAGATAAGATTGAAGGCAATACAGTCGTGACTTTACTTTAATTAATTTTTAGTTTTTAAAATTTTCGGATGCTTAGAGCTCATTGTACAGGGTGTTTCTGAACCTCTGTCTTTAATTAAAACTGTAAGTTCCTCACTATATTAGAAATGGATTTCACAAACCTCAACGGTCTTATTAAAAAATGAGAAACTGATGTGCCTCAAGGCAGCGGACTCCGGCGGAGTCACTTTGTTGTGAAACCTCTGTTCATTTTATGACTTGTTTTTGCAATCGCATCTAGTAAAACGCAAAAGACTGCAATAAAACGTTTTATTTACGTATAGAAGTGGGTCAAGGTTTCTTTATAAACTAATATAAATGGGTTATAGACGCCATCGGAACAATTTTCAAATATCCGTGTGTGTTACATCGATAATTGACACAGCGAAATGCGTTTTACGTCGGTTTTTATTAACTCATAAAGATATTTATTTACGACTGCTTGGTTAAGAACCTATTATGACATTCATTTGCGTTAGTTAATGACGTTTGTCCTCGACTTTTCAATAATCTATCAATTATTCATATGTTTGGTTAAGGATAATGCTTTAATTAAGGTAGATTTTTGTCCGGTGAAATTGTGTAATGAATTATCTCAAACGGACTGAAAATGGCATTAATGCTCAACGTTTCTATCGCTTGATAGCTTCGTTAAATTTTAACTATAACCTAACTACAAGCGGTGTAAATGGGGTTAGTATTTGTAGTCGAGGACAAAGTATAGTATACGACTCGCTGTAATGACTATTATTACCTCAGATAATTGCAAATATCTTAGGTACTAGTAGCATTCAATTAAAGACATAGGTTTAGAAACAGGCTGTATGTATACGACTACAAGTGAAATTAAATTTTTAGCAATAAACGTATGTACAGCCGTGCGCAGCTTAAGTGTTACTATTTGACAGTTTTGTGAGACTTATGAATGTATGAATGAACTTAAAAAACACACCCAAAACACACCCATTTAGAACGAGCCTGAAAGACACTACTGAAACTGAATCCTTGCTAACTTAACTTAATAATTTTATTTTATAAAGGATGGTTTAAAAACGATATGTATTTCCTAGTCTTAACTTCTCTTCACATCAGGTGTAATTAATTAATAATATACGACTTCAAAAATCGACTTTGTCATAATTTATTCTAACACTTGTCCTAGATACAGTCGCATCCTTGCAGTATTCCTTGCTGTGCACCACACTGACGATATCTGGCTTGGCTTTTCCTAGCAGTTGCGCTTTAATAATATCGATTTTTCTTGCGGTTACAAGAGGAGCGGGCGGTGCGAAGATGTTGGACGGTGGTCCGCATTGGCCCCATACGCTTTCGATCAAAGTCGAATTGTCCAGAGAATTGTTTTTTTCCGATTTAGAGGCCTCGACGAAACAAATGCTAGCGAAAGAACTTTCGCAGGTGCAACTCACAGATTTTGCCGATGAATTTAATGTTTGCTCCGTTGTAGACATTCTTCTGTAGAAAACACTTTAAATTTTCAATCGATTAAAAAATCAAATGTCAAATTACAAGATTTAATGTGGTAACTGTGGCAACGGTGGAAATTGTGGAAAAGAGGGAGCCACATTACCAAGAACAGTCGAGAAAATGGAAGAGACTTTTTTCAAAGTCGACTAGCCGGATTATTTATTGTTTATAATTTATTTATTTTTGACAGCAACGAAATTCACATTTTTAAAAGGATACGATTAATGTGGAATGGGAAAAATTTGAACGCCTATGATTACTGAGCGGAATCTAATATTTTCTTTAAGGGAGGCGGCAAACGTTTACGGCGTGTATCGCATGTAATAAACCAATTAAAACTGCAAGCGCTTCAATAGATGCGTGTACGGACTACATATTCAGCCGACTTTCATAAAGCGAGGGTGGTTCATTGTTCACTTTTTATAGTTTTAAAAAGACATGATTCACCGGCGTCATATGTAGGCAATTTGGAATAACATGCAATTGTATCGCAGACATTAAAATAATAATAAATACTAATAATGTTAATGATAATAATAAAGAAAATAAAGAATACTTTGTTGGGGGAGGCTGAAATAAAATATAAAATTCCGCCCAGTACATATGATATTTAGTTAGTTACAGCCAGTGTTGCCAGAGGTCGTGACTTATCACCAGATCGCCACCACCAGATCCAGTGATTTTTATTTTTGTAAATTCTAAACTGTTTTATTGTTGATTGAAGTATTTATTGGTAAATACTTCAATCAACGGTTTTATATAAATTCATATTTGTACTTTCAGTTGTGCTAAACGTGTCCGAGTTAGAAATTTCAAACACAAGCAACATTTTGCATTCGATATTAATAAGTGTAAAGTACCGTGCCTTCAAATGAGTTCCTCATGAAAGTAAGCTGTGATTTTTTTATAAAGTTGGCCACGTTCAATACAAGAATGAGTGACAGTTGTCAATAACTGTCAGTGTCATATTATCTAATCATAATTACTTCAATTCAAAACAACATTAACGCTTAAAACAGGCGCTGAAAATGTTGTGCTTCATCTTGAATGCACAAACGCGTTTGCTCAAGTGTTGGGAGGTTATGTTAGCATAAACAATTAATTGGATAGCTGTCAGTGTTACTAACCTTTAGGAAAAAAAAAAACTGAAGTCATGGCCTACTTTAATTAGGAATTTAATTGAATGCACGGTATTTACAGTTTTTCTGTATTTGTAATATTTTTTGTGCAACTTGTCATATTTAAAAACATTTAGAGGTTCTTGTTTTTTTAATAGTTTTTTTTTTTTAATTTATTAATTTATTAAATTGTGTTGTAAAATAGATTGTCTTTTGTTTCTATTAATTTTTTAAATTGATTATTTTTCAATTTTTCTTATATTATTTTCCTAGTTTTGTCACCATTCTTTCCAAATTGTTTTTTCGTCGAATTTATTAATCTATTAAATAGTGTCATAAAATCGAGTGTCTTGTTTTCATCAATTTTTTAAAATTTTTGTTATTTTATTTCCATCGTTTCATTTTTTTTCAAATTGTTCTTTTTTTTTAAATTTACTAATCTATTAAATTGTATCATAAAATCGATTGGCTTTTGTTTTCGTTAATTTTTTTTAATTTGAGTATTTTTGAATTTTTGTTATTTTATTTCCATTGCTTTGTCACCATTCTTTTCAAATTGTTCTTTCGCTTAATTTATTAATCTTTTGAATAGTGTCATAAAAGCGAGTGTCTTTTGTTTCTAATAATTTTTTTAAATTTGAATATTTTTCAATTTTTATTATTTTATTTCCATTGCTTTGTCACCACTCTTTTCAATTTATTCTTTTGTTTAATTTATTAATCTATTAAATAGTGTCATTAAATCGAGTGTCTTTTGTTTTTATTTTTTTTTTATTTGAATAGTTTTCAATTTTTTTAATTTCATTTTCACTGTTTTATCACCATTTTTTTCAAATTTTTCCTTTTTTTTAAAATTTACTGATGTATTAAATTGTGTTGTAAAATCGATTGTCTTTTGTTTTTTAAATTTGATTATTTAAATTTTTATTATTTTGTTTTGTTCTTTTTTTAATTTACTAATCTATTAAATAGTGTCATAAAATCGAGTATTTTTTGTTTTTATTATTATTTTTTTAATTTCAATATTTTTCAATTTTTATTATTTTATTTCCATTGCTTTGTCACCATTCTTTTCAAATTGTTCTTTCGCTTAATTTATTAATCAATTAAATCGAGTGTCTTTTGTTTTTATTATTTTTTATTTGAATATTTTTCAATTTTCTTATTTTATTTCTACTGTATTATTATAATTCTTTTCAAATTGTTCTTTTTTTATAATTTACTTCTCTATTAAATTGTGTTGTAAAATCGATTGTCTTTTGTTTTTATTATAATTTTTTTTCAATTTTATTAATTTAAATTCATATTATTTTGTTTTCTTTCTTTTGTCACCATTGTTTTCAAATTGTTTTCTTTTTATTAATTTATTAATCTATTAAATTGTGTTGTAAAATCGATTGTCTTCTGTTTTTACAATTTTTTTAATTTGAATAATTTTCAAACTTTATTATTTGGTTAATTAATTAATTAATTAAATTGTGTTATAAAATCGATTGCCTTTTGTTTTGTTATACTCCTTTCAATTTGATTAATTTAAATTTTTGTTATTTTATTTTCTTTGTTTTGCCACTATTGTTTTCAAATTGTTTTTTTTTTTTTTAATAAATTTATGAAACTATTAAATTGTGTTGTGGAATCGAACGTCTTTTGTTTTCGTTATTTTTTTAATTTGGCCATTTTTCAAAATTTATTATTTCGTTTTCTTTTCTTTTTACAACTTTTCAAATAGTTTTCTTTTTTTTAAAGGTATTAATCTATTAAATTGTGGAGTAAAATAGATTGTTTTTTCTTTTTACTATTTTTTCATCTTTGATTAATTTTCAAACTTATTTAATTATTTAATAATTATTTGGTTAATTAATTAATTAATTAATTAAATTGTGTTGGTAAAAGCCATTACCCTTTGTTTTTATTTAATTTTTTCAGTTTGATTAATTTAAATTTTTATTATTTTATTTTCTTTGTTTTGCCACTCTTGTTTTCAATTTTTTTTTGAGTAAATTTATTAAACTATTAATTTGTGTTATAAAATCGAATATCTTTTGTTTTTATTTTTATAATTTTTTCAAAACCTTTGTTATTTTTTTGCTTTGTTTTGTCATCATTCTTCCAAATTGTTTTGTTTTTAACTTATTATGAATCTACTGAATTGCGCTTTAAATTTGAAATTGTATAATTATTATTAATTTTTAATAATAAGAATAATGTCAAAAATTAAAATAAATCACAAACGAGCACAAAAATATAAACTGGTGCCTCTCGGTTGGTAACTGGTGACTTTTTATCAGCTAATCTGATATTTTAAATTTTGTTCGTGTGGAAACACTGGTTACAACGGTAATTTAAAAAGTGTTTATTTTCGATAATTTCTATTTAATTTATTGTAGTTGGTAAAATGTAAGCGGCGTCTACCTTGCCTGACACTGTAACCTCTATATTATTCTTTACTCTAAGATTTTGCGGACTCAGAACATGTGCTGCACTCTATCGACGTAAACAAACATATATTTGAAATGTGTTTAAGGTTAGTTACAACGGTAATTATTTAAAAAAAGTGTTTATTTTCGGTAAGTCTTATTTAATTTATCGTGAGTAATAAAAAGTAAGCGTTGGCCACTTCGCCAGAGTTATGTTTTTGATCGTTTTTCAAAATTCTTGCAGATTGTCAAATGTACAGAGATAAAATGTTTGATTCTAATTCAGTTTTTCGACCAAATAATGGAAAGTGAAGACGCAGACTCACTAGATGCTTCATCCTCTAAAGTCTTGGAATATTACAGAAAGTTTTCTCAGGATAAAAAACTGGCTACATACTTTTGTGGCGATGTTACTATAAGTGAGCCCGAACATGAGAAAAGTGTGCAAAATTTACCTGGTGTTGTAGTAACTGATTGTGAACCTGAACGGGTTACTATTGAAGAACGTATTGATATGAGCAGGCCACCCCTGATTGGTCAGGATAAGTATGGACTGGATGATTCAGAAAACGAAATCGTGAGGGCATCTTCTCCTTCAAGTAGCGTCGCTTCAAATCGAAAACTGGAGTGGGACAGTGGGGCAGATATAGGATACGAAAACTGCCACAAACAAAAATTTTTACATAAGAGTTTATCCCTGCCCACATTAACGTCAAGCGATAAGACAGATCCAAACAAAACTTTACTGCGATTAAGTCCTGAAGGTAAAGTCACAGAAAGCAGTACGCAGACGCAACAGAAGGAAAGCAGCAGTGAAAGCAGTGACCCTCAAATTAAGCCCTCGGAAATTCCTCTTACTTCATCTAGTTCTGACAGTGGCCAAAACCCTGCTGCTCAAGTAATTCAAAGCTCTTCCTCGTCATCATACGTTTCAAAACCACAAGAGCTAGTTTCTTCCACGGAATCTGAGTGCGACTCTGAAGTTAAAAACAACGTTTTGGATTTCCTACATAAGAAAGTCGGATTACCAGTAGCTGCGTCGACGCCTGTCTATAAACTGAAGGAAATAAATTTGACCGTCCTACCCTCAGTTACACAGAAAGTTAAAAGCGAGTCGGATTCGGGGCAAGAATGTGCATACAGTAGTAATCTAACTCATTCAAGTGGCAAAAGTTTTACATCGGTTATATCAGTGGTAGACAACTTGAAACAAATTAACAACGGCTTTGATGTTATTAGTTCCCCCAAACCAAATAGCAGCGTGCAGAAACCAAATCACTCTGAATTACCTAATCAAAGGACAACAAACAGTTTAGTATACAGAAATAAAAAATTGAAACAGTTATGCATCACTATACCTCTTGTTGTTGAGTGTTTAGAATCACTGGTGTATGGTAAGAAAGCTCTGGATAAATTAATACAAACAACTCCAGTTTCCTTCATTTCTGTTGGTATTCAAACAGAAGCAGAAAGTCATAGTGTCCCTGAAGATATTTGCATGAAAAACCAAGCAGATCGACGGAGCATTATTTATTTTTATCATTCAGACTCCGATAGAGAACCTAGCTCTCGAACTCTAGGAACAAATACGCTTTCAAATGCTACAGATCAAGATATATCAAACTGTAACAGTTTCGAATTTGTATATGGTGATCAGCATGATGTTAATGCAAAACAAGTCCAAGTTAGTATACCGGATGACATCGTTACAACCAATGCAGTTGCGAATAATTTAAAACGAAGCCAGGCCAGATCTGATTTAACCGTTGTCTCTCCAGATAGTGAAAATAGAACAAGTCCAACGTCTCATATAAATCCATTAGGTGATTTAATTGCACAGGAACAGTCCAAATATTCTGAAGTAGATGTTAGCAAAAATATTGATCTAATTAAAAAATTAATTAAATCAAAAAAGTATGATAAAATTACAAAACAGTATTACATAAAAAAAATTGTGCAAACTATACTGAATTCTAATGAAAACAACGATTCATCTGATGTGACGTCAGTCGTTGATAAAAATAAAATCATTACAGGCAACGCTGTGAGCACTAAGCCTGAGGAGATCTGCAGATCTGAGCAACAAAGAAACTTGCAAGAAAATTTGCCTTGGATGCCTGCGCCCTTATCTAGTAGACAATTGGAAATAAAAACTTTCTCTACAGAAATCTTACCAGAAACTGCACTGATTATAAATGATACACCAAAGCTTCATTCTAAGGCTTCACAGATAAAGAAAAATTCCGTTTTTACATTACCCAGCGATTCCAAGTATTACAACACACAATCTAGTTCAGATCCTTCAAGCACCAATGAAGCAAACTTCCAACAAACTGAACCAGTACAACTTTCAACAGACACATCAGAGCAAGGTAGTGATTACGTAAACAAAAACAGCTTTCGAAATTGGAAGGAAGCAAAAACGTTATCCGAGCAGAGATTCGAGCAACAGGAAAGCAGTAAGAAAAATTGCGGTGACGTGGAATCCACCAGTCACAGTGAAAATGACATGGTGTTAAATTTCGCTAAAAAAGAACGAGAAAATCAAATTAATTGGATCAACAATGAAATCGTGCATTTGAGTAAATTAAAACATCTGCTTCAGAAAAAGGATTACAAAGTCAATGTAGACATTCTTACAAAACCTGAGGTGAGTGACATGAACAACATGAAGAAGTCTACATCTGTGTACGTGATAACGACTGAGAGACCCGGAAGACTCAGTGAAAAATCTGCATCTTCAAATGAGTCCCGTAAAGAAACAATCAATGTAAAAGTTGCGCCGCATAAGCACGAAGCAATTTGGTATAAGAACGGTGAAAGGTATGGAAGAAATTTAACATATAACAACATGACTTATCCACCAATACATTGTAAATGTTCTAAATCCAAAGCAAATAATCAAATTTGTACCGATGAAGCTTGCGCGTCTCAATTAAGGAAATCTTCACCTCAAAGAACGAAAGAAGCTCGTTCGTCAAGATTGTGTAAATGTTCCGATGCCCAAATAAATAATCAAGTTTGTTCTGACGCAACTTGTCGGCATTCAACAAGAAAATCTTCGCCTCAGAGGACGAAGGAAAATTTACGAAAGGAAATTCGTCCGCCAACCACGTGTAAATGCAGTGAATCCAAAAGAAAAGACCCGACGTGTTCCGATGAAACCTGCCCCTATTTAACAGCATCGCGGATGAGGAAATCATCACCTCGGCGAACTGCAGAGGGTTTGCAAAAGAGAAGCGATGACGCGGGCATAACTCATCTTACTTTAAATTCAGGGCTTAAGCAAGCCAAACTCATTTCCGGTGAACTTTTTAGTAATGGATTACATCCATATGCTTGCATTCGACGATACGTATTTGAAATACCTTTATCTCCTGACAAAAATACCCCCAGAGAAGGTGAATTAAAACGTGTCAAAGATAAGTTAGCAGAAGAATATATGGCACAGCATGTAATGATTGAAGAAAAAATGAGTTTTCCTGATAAAAGAAGCCATGTTGCGGATCGTGGAGAAGATCATCATAGAATTACGGATGTTGATGACGAGAAAATTCAGCGTCGGCCTTATCAAGTGGAGAGCTACTCCTTAACGGAAATCCATGGAGATCAAAGGAAATATCTCGCGGAAAAAGACATCGCGGATAGAAACCTTGAAAGCGCTCCTCAGAGTTCTGGCTCTTATGTACTAACAGAACTTTATAAAGATGTTGACAAAAGAGATTTGGAAAAACAGGACCCGCATAGAAGTAACGCTGCATCACAAACGTCAATCTTGGACACGCACAGGAGCGATTCGGGGAATCTCCGCAAGAGACGTACTAAACGAAGTAGTGTCAGTTACGAATCGAACACTGAGATAAGTGTAAACGAGTATCCAAGAATCGGCGCACATCACCGGCACATTCAAAAAGATGACGTGAGAAACGTTGATTTGCAGAAAACTGACGTGGGTGACAAACATACTGAAACTGACAAAGCAAGAAATACCGTGAGTACAAGAACTAGGAATAATGAGGATAGGGTTAAGTACAGTACGTGGACAAGTTCTTCACACGACGAAGAATATAAAGGCAGTAACCTGAAAGATCAGAACAGCACGGAAGAACGCGATACTGAATGGAAAGATCAGAACGCAAAAATACGAGCAGAATATAGGGACAGTCAATTGGAGCATCAAAAAAGGGAATACTCAGAGCACAAGGACGGTAAATCCGAAGATCACAAAAGAGGAGTGAGCCGAACATTAAATGAGGACACTAAATGGAATGATCAGAAAAGAAAGGTGGGATCAGAATACAAGTATAGCAGATCGGACGATCAAAAAACTAGGACCGGATCAGGACACAAGGACGGTAAATCCGTAAATCCGGAAAGAACAGAATATGGGCACGAAGATCATCAAAGAATAAGGGAATCAGAAAACAAGGATCGTAAGTGGGAAGATCGACAAAGAAGGATAGGATCAGAATATAGTAAATCGGAAGATTATAAAACAATACAATCAGAGTACGAGCTCGATGATTGGGAAGATCAGAAAAGACGACCAGGGTCGGAATATAGTAAATCGGATGATCATAAAAGAAGAACAGAATCAGAATACGAGGATAGTAACTGGGAAGATCAAAAAAGAAGGATAGGATCAAAACATAGTAAATTAGATGATCATAAAAGAGTATATGAGGACAGTAAGTGGGAAGACCAGAAAAGAAAGATAGGATCAGAATATAATAAATCGGATCATCATAGAAGAAGAACGGAATCAGAATACGAGGATAGTAACTGGGAAGATCAAAAAAACAGGATGGGATCAAAACAGAACAGAAGAACAGAATCAGAATATGAGGACAGTAAATTGAAAGGTCAAAAAAGGAGGGTAAGATTAGATTACGAGGACGGTAAATCAGAAGATCAGAAAAGAGGCACGGGACCAAAAAAAAAGTTAGAAGACCAAAGAAGAACGCAAAGAAGAGATAGAGGAGCCTCATTAAATAAATATGCAAATATTGAGGACACTGAAGAATCGAGGAAAGGGAAAACTACGGAAAACTACGATGACGAAACAGATGATGATTATATAGAAAAAGGAAACAAACAATTAAGTACAGAAAAAGCTCAGCACGGTGAGAGACTAAGCAGCAATAAATTAACGCAAACAACTTTAACCAGAGCAGATAAAAAGCGAGATTATTCTACTTCATCCACTTCAAGCTCCTCTCGAACTAACTCCTCAACGAGTGATAGTTCGCAAACGTACATTTGTCCTTGTTGTAAGAAAAATAAATCTAAGGCGAGTGCTTTAGTGTCCAATTTACAGCGAGACATTCAGCCACTTTTATGCCAGCCATGTCACGCCCAAAATCAACAAAGTAATTGGCCCAACAGTTATCGCTACCCGGGTCACGTTTGCAATTGTTACACTGTTCTTAAAACAGAAACTGTTCAGCAGATAAAGAAAACAGTCGACGAATTGGGCGACCTTGAGCGAGAACAACGATATTGTTCTTGTACGTTCGCTGGAAAAGATAGAAACATAAAGTACTGCTCGTACTGTGACTGTAAGAAAAAAAGTGGCCGTAAAAAAGCTATAGCTTACATGTTGACGTTTGAACAGGGGAGTAATGAATCAGACGAGGAGATTAATCGAAGAAATTCATTAGAGGAAGTGAAAGTGAAAATTCCACACCCACGTAAGAAGAAAAATAAAGACAACGAAAATAAAAAGAGAAAAGCAAAAAAGGATGACTCTAGCCACAGGAGGCATCGCCACCAAAACCATAAAAAACAAAAGCATCCAAAAATTCTGACTTTACAAGTATGTGGTTGCTGTAGAAGGCGCTATTAGGACCTATTGTTTGATGCTTGAAATTTTAGGAATACCTCAGCATGAACAGACCGAACTTTATGGAGAATGCAGAACAAAGAAGAAAGTGCATGATCGAACTGGCATACATGCGAGAACAAAGATGTGAAAAGTACAAACAATTATTGGCATTGTCTAATGGATTGCCACCACCAAAAAAAGATGTCAACGATTTAAGTAAGTAAAGCCTTGTAATTTAAGTAAAGTTTCCTTTTAATGAGGAAGCAATGCAAATTTTTTATATTTATTTTAGAATCAAAAAGGGTATTTTCATCGAAAAAAATGAAAGAAATTACAGCCCAGAATTATAAAAAACTACCAGAAGTCCAACAGAAATTGAAAGACAACAGAGACAAGCAAATAAAGAAGGCCAACAGGTTATTGGCGGATATATTTAACAAGGTGAGATCAGAAGCATAAAATTATTGTCACACTAACAACCTGTGAGTGCTCAAAGGATACAAACATTCATAAACCAATTCTTTATTAATCTTGATTTAGAAATATAATTTATTATTTTGGTTTCAGAAGTTGCGCGAGAATGTTCTTAAAGGGCGACACACTTTATCGACGAGTAAAAGTGTTATTAAATTAATTTGATCAAGTACAAAGACGAATATCAGGATTTTTTAGAAGTAGATACAATTTTATGTAAAAATGACTTATATTTTCATATGTATTTTGTTTTAATAAAATGTTTTACTGTGTTAATTAAAATTATCATATATACGTAAGTATGTATTCCTTTGACTTGAGTCTGATGGTTTGACTTAAGAATTAAGAGGAACACTCACATACTGTCTTAGGTATGGTAACAATAATTGAAACACAATTTTATTATTTTACTTTTAATATATTTATGTAAACTCGTTTCATTTTTAAGTAATCCTAAGGTGAGCTTAAATCTTCTAGTAATTTTTTTTGTAATTGTTACTTCGTTTATTTCTTTATTAATTCGTTGGATAACCATTCAAGTCCTTCATGCAGGCCACTTCCTTTCGTCGCACAACTTCCCTGTATATACCATTTCTGACGTTGCTGAACCTGATTGAGTTGCAATTTCTCTTTTAGTTCACTAACAGACATGGCGTTGTGCAAATCTTGTTTGTTGGCGAAAACAAGTATAACAGCATTGTGTAAGTGAGGTTCTTGAAATAAACTGTGCAGTTCACACTTGGCTTCGTGGATGCGTTCCCTATCGGTTGAATCCACTACGAAAATCAACCCCTGCGTGTTCTGGAAGTAATGACGCCAGAGGGACCGAATTTTGTTCTGGCCTCCGACGTCCCACACGGTGAAACATATGTTCTTGTATTCGACGGTTTCGACGTTGAAGCCTATGGTTGGGATGGTCGTCACGATGTCTCCCAGCTTCAGTTTGTACAGTATCGTTGTCTTTCCAGCTGCGTCGAGCCCGATCATGAGGATTCTCACTTGCTTTTTTCCAAATATGCGCGTTAATAAATTGGATATTGTTAAACCCATTACGACTTTGAAGTTTGGTTCCAGTCAGTGTCAAATTTAAGACGTCATTCAAGCTGTCGTTAGTTTATTCAAATTTTTTGTTGAAAAACTAACCCATTCTGAGGCGGTTCTTGTTGGTCAAGTTCTAGTATAGTAATTGGCTAATGTAATTTATTCAATGTAATAGCCAGTGCCGCGTCATGATTTTGGGTACGATTTTTTTCTCGAAAACTAAGAGACTTGGAACTATTTATATTTTTTCTGCAATCTACTCTTTTAGTGATTTTATTTTGTCTCTCCAGATAGTGAAAATAGAATAAGTTCAACGTCTCATATAAATCCATTAGGTGATTTAATTGCATAGGAGCACTCCAAATATTCTGAAATAGATGTTAGCAAAAATATTGATTTAATTAAAAATTAATTAAATCAAAAAAGTATGATAAAATTACGAAACAGTATTACATAAAAAAAATTGTGCAGACTATCTTGAATTCTAAGGAAAACAGCGATTCATCTGATGTGACGTCAGTCGTTGATAAAAATAAAATCATTACAGGCAACGCTGTGAGCACTAAGCCTGAGGAGATCTGCAGATCTGAGCAACAAAGAAACTTGCAAGAAAGTTTGCTTTGGATGCCTGCACCCTTATCTAGTAGACAATTGGAAATAAGAACTTTCTCTACAGAAATCTTACCAGAAACTGCACTGATTATAAATGATACACCAAAGCTTCATTCTAAGGCTTCGCAGATAAAGAAAAATTCGGTTTTTACATTACCCAGCGATTCCAAGTATTACAACACACAATCTAGTTCAGATCCTTCAAGCACCAATGAAGCAAACTTCCAACAAATTGAACCAGTACAACTTTCAACAGACACATCAGAGCTAGGTAGTGATTACGTAAACAAAAACAGCTTCCGAAATTGGAAGAAAGCAAAAACATTATCCGAGCAGAGATTCGAGCAACAGGAAAGCAGTAAGAAAAATTGCGGTGACGTGGAATCCACCAGTCACAGTGAAAATGACATGGTGTTAAATTTCGCTAAAAAAGAACGAGAGAATCAAATTAATTGGATCAACAATGAAATCGTGCATTTGAGCAAATTAAAACATCTGCTTCAGAAGAAGGATTACAAAGTCAATGTAGACATTCTTACAAAACCTGAAGTGAGTGACGTGTATAACATGAAGAAGTCTATATCTGTGTACGTGATAACGACTGAGAGACAATTCATTCAACGTAATCGCCAGTGCCGCACCATGATTTTGGGTACGATTTTTTCTCGAAAACTCAGAGACATGGAACTGTTTATATTTTTTCTGTAATCTACTCTTTTAGTGATTTTATTTTGTATACAAATTTTCATAAAAATCGGTTCATCCGTGTAGTCTAAGGATGTTGTAATACTAAGCTAATACTGTGAAACAAAATGAAATGGTGGTGTAGAATTCCTTAAAGTGTCCAATCTCCTTATAGGTGATTAAGGGTGAAGGAACTATAAAATGAGGAAGACTCTTACTTTGCTTTAGTGTATAGTTTATTATGTGCGATAAAATAATTTTATATTCTCATTAGTTATGACCTCATACTCCATGTGCTTATTAATACTGTATTTGTTTTTTTTTGTGTATCTATTTTTCCTACATCAATCAGTATTTTCCCTAAAACAATTCTGATTATTTCAAGAATATAATTAACAAGGTGTTTTAAGCGAAAGCTACGAATAGAATTACGATATCTGCTTAAATCAGTTTTACTCTTCATCTCTATCAACAAGTTGACGCAAGACAGTAACATATGATACGGTAGTTTTTATGGTCTAGAAAAGAAATTGTTAAGCTTTATCATAAGCACTATCATATTTAGATCAAATCTTACCCATACAAATATATTTAGGCCAAGAGTAACGAATTTTCCCACTGAAAGATTAATCGGCGTGTTTAGTCTATTGTGTATGATTTTGAAATTAATCAAAAAACTCTTGCTGCAAATATACCAAGGTACTGAATACAACTGGAATTGGATGTTCTCACTCTAGAAAATTTAATTCACTCTCACGTATTGTGACGAAAAAAATTGAACGACGTTAATTTGAACTCTAGTAAAAAAAAAACATTTGAAAAATTTAACAAAATATGAATTACCCTCGACTTCAGCAATTCTCCTAAGTAACTAGGAACAAATATCGAAAGTACACCTGTAGCGAAATAGGAGCTGGCAAGAAGTAGGAGCATCATATCGTCTGTCTGCAAAAAGTGAAGAATAGGATGCTTAAAATAGGTAGATGACAATTTTGTGTAAGTAGTTTCAAAGATTCACTTAATAACTTACCAAAATAAACATCATTGCAGACATGAGCATTATAAATAGAATGCAAACGTTGTATGCTAGGATCAGTGGGGTGAAAAATTGATCCATGTCACTGCAAAAGGTTGCTAGTAATTGATGGAACTTTATTAACTCATCAAATCTTGCTAATAAATCTGTGATGCATTTCTGCGATTTCAAAAGTACAGTTATATTTTGAAAAATGTCTTCAACATTGATCCGCTCATTTACAAAATCACTGGAACACAAAACGTACATATTATTATATCAAGCAAGAAAAAGCATGAAATTTGTTTGAACTTTGTAATCTAGGAACGAAGCCGACGAAAGGGAGAGAGGACGATGAGGCAAAATTCGTCCCCCATTTTAGGACCTAAAGCCTTAAACATTGCAAAGCCACGCATACTCTCTTAATCAATAATTAAAGCAGGTGCGTTGTGTTAATTGAAACAAAGAGAGATCTATTTTTGATCGCCTCTAAACATGTCTTTTTCCTTTCTTCTTTATATTGAAATTTTTTTTATTCTCTCCAAATCCCCGTTAAGAGAAATTATAAAAGATAGGTGACAGAGGACTATAGTCAGTCATCTTCACTTATGGTAGCACTATGAAGAGAAGGAAGAATTTTACCAAGAAAACTTGCTTGTTTCCTTCCCTTTTTTTAACCCACAATGGTATTCGAATAGAATTCCTTCCACTTAAGTCAGTACTTGTCAGTATTTCTGCTATTATTTGGTTACCCATTGGTCTGTTGTTTTCCTTTGGTTCACTCACTCATTTTATGTCTTGTATCATGAGGATTTCCTTCTTTCTTCTTTTCATCCTCATTTCAGTTCTCTTCATCTATTTCAGGATTAGTAATTTTTTTCTGTCCTCTTATGGCTTTGACATTGAGATGTGTGTCAAGGTCGCATTGCGTTCAAGCGTGTAGTTAATAAAAAAACTTTATATAAATACTAATTACACCAATAAATGGGTCGGACGTTACGGGCGGTTCATTGACTCCCGCGATCACCAGATTTAAATCCTTACAATTTTTTTCTGTGATGAAGCAGATGGTATATTCCGCTCTAGTAAATAATCCGCAGACAATTATTTGCGAACTTATTACCCTTATTTCATATGCTATTAAGTTATACTAGAAATAACTAATAATTACATCGCGTAAAAGAAACGGCTCAAACATCCGTTCCCAGCTGTTAAATATGTAATAGAAGTTGAAATGTGTATTAATGTCGCATGGAGTTCAAGCGTGTAGTTAATAAAAAACTTTATAGAAATACTACGTAAGTCTGAGCTGTTTCTTTTACGCGATGCAATTATTAGTTATTCTTAATATATAAAAGAAGAGTAATATATAATTGTTTGTTAATTCTTGCTGATTATTTACTAGAACGGAATGTACCAGCTGCTTCATCCACACAAAAAATTGCAAGGATTTAAATCTGGTGATCGCAGTAGTAAATGTATTGTTTGTTCTCAGTTTAAGTGTACGAGACAAAACTAACGTACAATTTTTGATCAAATCGCGTAGGTTAAACCATGTCACAGATTACGAAAAATTGTAAATTGCATGTGATTTATGAAACCTAGAAATCCATTGCCAACAAGTTGTTTTGTTTATTAGGCTGTAGGTGCAGCTGTTTTAAACGGTGATATGCGTAGTTTTTAATCAAATCGCGTACGTGAGTGAATGAGCAGATTACGAGGTTGTTTAAAAGAAAATCTATGGAACAGTTTATAATTAATTAAGAATTTAATTCAAAGTCCAACAAATAATTCAAAGTGAAAAGAAAACGAGGAACGCTCTACAACCAGAGTTGCAAATGCGTCTTGAATTTGTTAAACTTTTAATACATTTAATAATAATTCGTCACACACCAAACGAAGTTGTAATAATTAATTACGAAAGCATATATTGATTATGTTTTAAATTGGGGCTGACAAAAAATGTTTATGTATGGATTTGCTTCAGGTGATATCCATGCATTTATCAAATAAATATTTTGTAGTTTGTATTTCGGCGACCTAAAAACGTTCATTGACGTGAAATTCCACTTAAAAGTCAAGTGCACGCCGCCGTGCCTACCATAAAACTTTTATGAGGGCATTTATTTCGTTCACTGCTCATCTGCTTTTTAATCGTTTTTGATTTGTTATTTCAGGAAAACTAAAAGTACATAGAATTTTTTAAACATTCTTCCCACACTCTCGGACATCGTTTCTTATCGTGACTTTTCTTCGGCGGAACAATTGTCAGTCACCCTGTATGTTGTGTTCATTGTCTTCTTGTCGGAGTTCTGTCGAAAATCTCTTTTACTTCTTGAACGATAATTTCTTTACTTCGACAAAATAAAAGAAAAAGTTTACCAAGATAACTTGCTTGTTTCCCTCCCTTTTTTTAACCCACAAATGTATTCGAATTCCTTCCACTTCATTCAGTACTTGTTAGTATTTCTGCTATTATTTGATCACCTGCTGTTCTCTTGTTTTCCTTTGGTTCACTCACTCACTTTATGTCTTCTATCATGGGGATTTACTTTTTCGTTCCTTTCATCCTCATTTCAGTTCCGTTCATCTATTTCATGATTAACACTTTTTTTCGGTCTTCTTACGGCTTCCCATTTCTGTTATTAATTGAACCAGAATAGTATTCTTGATTTATATCTTAAAATCCTTGTAATGCTTTCAACTTTCCTTTGTAATTATTTATTATTTCTTTGCTTCTTCCACACTCTTTCTGATTCCCTGCTTTTCTTTGCTTTAATTGAACCACTTTTTTTTTGTTTTTTGTTATCCATGGAGCTTACGCTGTTGTTTAATTGACTTCCAGCCATTGTTAACCTTTCTGCTCCAATCTCCTGGAAATCTCTATATTCTTCTTCCTTCATTCTGGTTGTCAGCGTTTTTCTTTGAGGCCTTCTATTGTTTATCATTGTTTTCTTTATTTCTTTCTATTTTCCCCCATTGTTTTCTCTATTTTCTTCCAGTCTCTTCCTTTGACCTTTGTTTTCTTTATCTTTGCTTTTGTCACTGATGTTTTTTTGTGTCTTTCTGTTCTTTTCCTCTATTTCGTTTGTCTCCTTCCGTTTCTTCCACTGACATAATTATTTTTTTAACCCAAAACTAGTCAAAATCAATTCGTGGACCTTCAATGAATTGCACTTCTTCTTCTTCTTCTTCCAGACCTCTTTCTCGCAGCTCCTTTACTTTCAGCTTGGCAAGCTTCTTTTCGATTTTTGAAAATCTGCGCTTCTGACAGCAGAATCTGGAGTTCAAAGAAATCGAAATTTATTAAATTAAAAGTTAGTAACTCAATAAATTGCATATTAAAAACACTTCAATGAAATAGTTTATCTTACATTAACAAGCACCTTATTAAATACGTATTAACACTGGATTTCAATCACATTTCTGGTTTGGTTTTTGTAGGGGTTCCCTCTGTCGCGAATGTTCTGGTATCGGTGGAAGGCCTTCTAATACAATTCTAGTACCACTAGGAGGGTGCGTTGAACCTTAGAGAATCATCTGGAAGCTTCTAGATGGTGTAGCAATTATAAACGGATTTGTCGGCGGCACAGGATGTAACAACAAGGAAAAGGAACTTGACTTTGTAAAATTAATAAAAAAATCAACTTGAATTGTTTAAAAAGTTAAATATCCTAATCTATTTGCTATACATATTAGTAGGAAGGATATCTTATAGATTTAAATTTGCACGTAGATCTAGTTTGAACCTCTTCCTTACCTGTTTCCAGACAAATATGTTTCATATTGTAACACTAGGTCCTTTTTAATTCCATTCTTTATTAAAACGGTAGAAACGCAGTTTCGAATTTCCCATCCTGAAATGATCAGCGATTTATTGTTTCGACGATTGTATTTTTAATTAACATTAACCAACGGCTCGCGATTCCCTAAAGTGAGGGGTTCTAACGACATACATAAAAATAAGAAAACGTGAAAGTAAGTAAAAAATTAAAGGGTGGGGGAGTGCAATTGTGGAACTAAAAAGCTTAATGGTGACAATAGTTGATTACCTAATAACTCAAATTGCCCGGTCGTTAAGTAAACCAAGGTTGCAAAAAATGAGCTTGAACTGATGTAAGTTATGACTATTATAAGCTGGCAGATTACTTCGTAAACGAGTAAGCACTCATAGAACGGACTGGCCTTACGATCATACGGAAAAACTAAGAAGAATGGAAGTTTTCTGAAAAAGCTCATTTACAATTTTGTTATACACAAAGAACGAAGTTATATACAAGAACGAAGAAACAGCGAAGAAGAAAAGAAACTACTGTAATTCGATCATCTGGTTATAAGGAATGGGGCGAGGTAAAGGCATGTATGGGAAGTGAAGACGAAAGAAGAGGAAAATTATTTGGAAAGTCAACATACCTTTCTTTTGAAAGCAGAGGCGACAAAAGAAATAAAATTTCTGCAAAAATTATCGACATGACGAAGTATATCTTAGTCAGAAATTTCGTTATGTAATCATAATATTTCATGGATTTCTCTTCTAGACCAGTATTTGTTTCATATTTGAATAGTCTATTGGTTCTTTTCACAAAGTTCTCAGTTGTATCGATAAAAATACTATAATACAACATTTGAAACAGACAAACATTGGCCATACCTAAAATAATTAAAGATTTTCGGAAGAAATTATAAACGAAACGATTCGACACAGCGACATCCCGTCTGACCTTCGAGCTATCGGAACACACCTGCGTCCCTTCCATAAAATATGTGTGCGATAAATTTGTTTCAAGTTCTAGACTTGTAGAAACGTTTAAAATAATGGATATATTTTAATGAAGCATTTTTTGTTTTCAAAAATGAAGATATCTGATATGCATGAGTTTGACTGTCTTTAGTATTACTTAGTAAAGTTTACAATAAAATTTTCTAAGCTTACCTACATATAAGAAGCTTATTGCATGTTCGGGAAAGGTATTCCAATTTACGTGTAAGACATCAACGACAGAGCTTACGCTAACATGAAATGTTAACAAACTGAATATTATTTTCGCTGCATAATAACGGATTTTTTGTGCAATAGCATTAGTGTGGATATTATACAGCCCTGCCATGTCTAGCAGTTTTACGTTATAATCTAGGTATGTCATACTTTTGCGTTTTTTGATTATAATTTAAAACCGCCTTGTTCGAAGTTCCATTTATATATTGGAATTAAGTCATCAAGTAACATTATTCTTTCATGGAAAGGTCGAACGCTTACTACTTAGTGTAATTGCAGAAAATTACATGGATGCAAACAAAAGGAGATTCTCACAAACCACTGTAAATTCTCAACGGTTCATGTGATTTTACTTGCATCCATTATAAAACATTAATCAAATAATTGTATTCTATAAAATCAAAGGATGTATTTAATATTTAAGTTTTCATGTTTGCTTACGTGGAACTTTATTATTACTTTTCGTCAAGGATTATGTTTCCAAACAAGTTTTGCTATGCCAAGCTTATTTTTATTTGTAATCATCATCATCTCCTAATATTCAACGGTTTAATTTTTGTTGGAAATGAAGATCTACTATAAAACTCTCATTAACTCTCTGAGTTTCTTTTAGGGCACGACTCAGTGAAGGTTTGCCTTGATTTCGCGATGTATGTATCTGTTCCCATTGATAAGCACTTGAGCAGCAGGAGGTCTAAAGTACTCCTGCGGCACTAGTACTTAGTAACAGGGCAGTACGGTTAGCAGATGTCAGTTGGTGCATCGAAACCTGAAATAAAATTATCGACATAATCATTAATGACAACAAAATTTCTTTTACTTACGATTTTATATAAAAATACAATAAATAAAAAAATAAAACGATAAGTAGAATATTGATTCAAATATGATCAAAATAATCTGTTAGATGCAAGCGGTTCTTTCAAATTTCAGTGGTCATTTAAAAAAAACGAAAAAATAAAAAAAATATTTTTCTGAAGTCAACAAGAAATCTAATTTAAAATATCTGTGTATGAAAGGTACAAAACTGTGCAAGCAAACAGAAGAAATGAAAATTAAAAAAATTAAAAAAAAAATTATCGCCGCACAAAAAGTCAAAATCAATTACATAAGAAGAAACAAAAGAGAATTGAAACAAACAACGACAAGAGGCAGAATTGGATGATAACAAAAGACGAACATCGTTTGTTATTCGACTAGGAACGATTGAAAATCAAAAGATAAAAAAAAAAAATTTGAAAAATCAATTCTCGGCACGAACCATTTGAAAATCAAAATCAAATGTTTTCATTTGTTTTTTTTGCGTTTATTTTTTTTTTTACTTCTTGTGAGCAAGAAGGACGTTGAGAACAAATGAAAAATCGACGATTTTCAGGGCGAAGCTTTTGAAAATCAAATTCTCATTTGTTTCTTTGTATGTCACTATTTTTTCTTGCTTCTTATCGAAGCAAAAAAAAAGATCATCACTTTCAGACGGAAAGTTCTGGAAAATCATTTGTTTCTTAACATTCCATTAGTTTTCTTTTTGTAAGCAAAAAATAATGAATAAAAATAGACGCGAAGCTTTTGAAAATCGGACTTTCTTTTGTTTCTTTACACTGCAATATGTTTTTGTTTCTTTCTGTAAAAAAATCAACGATTTCCGATGGAAAACCTTTGAAAATTAAATAAATCAACCTTTCTTTTGTTTCTTCGCATATTTTAATTTCTCTATTTAAGCAAAAAAAGTGAAAAATCGGAGCGTGTAATCAAATAAACCTTTCGTGTCTTTGTATTTCATTGTTATTTTTGTTTCTTTTTGAGGCAAGAAAGTCAAGCAAATCAAGCTTTAATTTGTTTCCTAGCATTTTACTATCTTTGTGTATCTTTTCAAAAACAAAAAATAACAAATGAAAAATTAGTGCGAAGCTTTTAAAAATCAAATAAAACTTCGGTTTCTTTGTATTTCATTATAATTTTTGTTTATTGGTTTTCTTTTTGAAGCAAAAAAAATCATCGTTTTCCAACGGGTAGCCCTTGAAAGTCAAATAAATCAAGTTTTCATTTGTTTCCTAGCATTTCTTTGTTTTTCTGTTTTGTTTATATGCAAGAAAAAAAAACAAATGAAAAATCGGCGCGTGTAAATCAAATAAGGCTTTCATTTCTTTGCATTTAATTTTTATTTATTGTTTCTTTTTGAAGCAAAAAATATCGCCATTTTCCGATGGGAAGCCCTTGAAAGTCAAATAAATCAAGCTTTCATTTGTTTCCCAGCATTTCACTACCTTTTTCTTTCTTTTCATGAACAAAATATAACAAATGAAGAATTGACGCGAGGCTATTGAAAATCAAATAAACCAAGCTTTCATTTGTTTCCTAGCTTTTCACTACCTTTCTGTTTCTTGTCGCAAACAAAATATAACAAATGAAGAATTGACGCGAAGCTATTGAAAATCAAATCAAGTTCTTGTTTCTTTCTATTTACTTGTTCGCTTTGTTTCTTTTTATCACATTAATTTTATCTGACTAACTAACTACTAGTTTTAATTACTTAACACTTCATGCTGTTTCTTTTTTTCGTTTTCTGTTGGCGGTTTAATTTTCTTACACTCCGGTCCAGAAATATCGGTCTTTTTGTTCCTTTTTTGTTTTGATTTTCGAACAATCCACTTTTTGTTTCTTGTTCATCTTTTTCTGCGTACTTTTTACAGAATATTCTTTTGTTTTTTCTTTGTTTCTGTAGGCGTTTGATTATCTCCACTTCACCAGAGAATTGTCGGTCTTCTTTTGTTTTACAAATTAAAACAACCGTTGCCAGGATATTTTCCGCCACAATTCTTCAAATTTCCCGTTTTTATGCCCAATTTTCCACACCATCTTACCAAGTACGTACAGGAATCTGAAAGCTTAAGTGCTGTTTTTCTCTCAACGTAGAAATAATTTTCCACGGTGTAATAACTTGGAATTTTTCGCTAAAATAGAAATTTCTTCCATGTCTGACAACACCGCATTCTTAATTAATTTTTTGGTTGTAAACCTGTGAAGAAAACAAAAAAAAACGTAATATTAAAATTAAATGATGTCTGATGATATAATAGCAATCATAATTAAAAAAAAATCAATATTCATTCTGCAGTAATAAAAAAAAGACATTTACTGATTCGTGCGTATTTTGACTGTGATCTTAACTATCAGGTGCCATTTTAAAACAAATTTACAGGAAATGAAACGTGAATCAAATAAAAAAAATTGTAATTATTTTGGTAGAAATAATCTTTTTGCGTTACTGTACGTTTCAATGTTTCGCTCTTTATGTTAGCAACTTATAATAATTTTATTGTTCAATAGATCACAACAGGAAAGCGATATAGAACTCGTCATTTATACAAAGCAATTTCAGATATAATTTCACACAATAAGAAATATTTCATGACTAAATGATATACGTTGTCAATGATGGCACTCCTGTAGGTATTCCACCAGCGAATAGAAACATTTTGTCTTTAATCACCTAATATGTTCAATTTTAAATTTGGAAATTTTCGTTAGTTTTGTTACAGCAGATGGAAGGTGATTATATATTTTTATGCAGCTGTATTGGGGACCTTTTTTAAACAAAGAAAGATTATGAATGAAAAAATTTAAGCTTGCACAGAATCTGGTTTGATAACGTTGCTGTATATCTTTATTTTTAATAAATAGTGACGGATTTTTTCTAACGTGCATGGAACATTCGTAGATAAAAAGATCAAATACAGTTAAGACTGAAAGTTTTTTGAAAATTGGTTTGCAGTGAGCGAAGAAATCTGCATTTGTGATGTTACGCAAAATTCTCTTTTGAATTTGAAATACACGAAGTACATTTGAGGATATTCCCCCAAAACATTATTCCATATCTTAACCGTGATTCGATATTTGTTAGGTAAAATGACTTAGTAGTGTTAATGTCAAGAAAGTTTTTAATTTTAAAAATCAGATGATTTAGAGAACATAATTTATTTGAAAGTTCATCTATGTGCTTGCCCCACTTAAGGTATTCATCAACATATATTCACTTAATAGAGTTTTTGTTCATGCGGACCAGTAGGTTATTTTGGCAGACTTTAGAGGCTTTAAAGTGAACAGTGTGAGTTTTATTCTTATTTAAAATAAGTGATTTTGTCTACAATATTCTGCCATCATGTCAGCAGCATTTGAAGCTGTCTTAACTAAGTTAATTGTGGATTTATCCGCGATAGCCAGGGATGTGTCATCAGCAAATTGACAAGTCATTTTCAAATGACGAATTTAAATCGTTAACAAATAGAATAAACAAAAGGGGCCCAAGGAAGGAACCCTGAGGCATCCCGGTGGTATTTGTGAGTGGTGTCGACATAACATTATTCACCTGGACCACCTAAGTTCGATCATCAAGGTACGATCAAAACCAATCTATTACTGGATCACTTGTTGGATTACTTCCTCAGGATCCGCGAATGCACAGAATGCAGACTATAAAGAAGTTAGCAACATAGAAAGTAGAACGAAGAAGAGAACTATGACACAGGGTGACAAAAAGTAGAAGATTGTCTTCTTCTTCTTTTTCTCATGGAAGATAATCAATCAATCAAAATTCATAAAACAGATTATTGGAAATAAATCATCAATAAATCACAAGAGCTTCTGCGAAATATTTAAACATTAAAAATGTTCTTAAAACCATAACACTAAGCAATACATTCTAATATGAGTGTAACGCTGAATTTATTGAGAATAAGAAAATTTTGTAGGCCGTGAAAAATAAAACCTACTGTGTTATGTATCTGTCATTTGAGTTTAGTTGTTGATATTAGGCGTTTTCCAATTACACTTTGTGCTACTCGGTACTAGTCCGGAGATGATCCGAAGCGTTCCAATCGTAAGAGCGTGAAGCACCTGAACTAATCAGTTTTGATTTTCCTCTTCCCCTCGAGCATCTGTCATATCGTTTGCGTTTCGAACACCAAAAGGTGGGGAAAGGAAATACATGGTCAGTTTGGCATATGCGTCACAACTGACGCTTGCTAGCGTTCCCATTACGATTTCTAAAGTGTAGCTCGGATCAGATCAGTTCAGGGCTTAGAGTTCGTAATTGGAAAGCGCCTATTACAAGTAAAAAAATGAAGTTAACCAGAGAGCATTTTCGAATCATGATTTATTATGATTTTAAAAAAGGTTTAAGTGCTTATGAGTGCAAAAAGAGTTTAGATTCGGCTTTTAGGGAACAAGCACCTTCCTTGGCTACAATTTACCGATGGTATAAGGAATTTGAACGCCAAACTTTAAATTTCTTAAATAATGGCGGACACCAAATTGTTTTCCAAAATAGTGACCGGTGAAGAAACTTATATTCCCTTTTTGAGGTAACTACACGCCAAGGGAGTCGTGTATGAATTCACGAAGATGAGGAAACTCCAACAATGACCAAGAAGCTGCGAGCTATGAAAAAAGTTATTCTTCAGAAGTACAGGCCTAGTCAAGGCAATTAAGCTAGATGGGCAAAAGATAAAGCTAAATGGTATACTGAAAAATGTTTGCCTGAAGTGTTCAGTAGAGTTCCAGACATGGGAATTATACTGCACCATGATAATGCATCGCCCCAAACGGCAGCTTTAACTCTCCAGTTTTTGACTGAAAAAAATATAAAAGTAATCGAACATCCGCCGTATTCACCTGATTTAGCAATGTGTGACTTTTGACTACTTTTTGGGCTTAAAAGGAATTTGCGGGGTAGAAGGTTTTCGTCAGAAGAAGAGATAGATGCCGCAGTTCACGCTTATTTTGAAGATACTCTGAAAGGTGATTGGTTGGGAGCTTTTGAACAGTGGAAAGAAAGAATGGCCAAGTGTATCATTGCTGATGGGAGTTACTTCGAGCATATTTAAAATCAAATCCTAGAAAATATAATATTAACCGTGTTTTTTATTCTCAATAAATTCAGCTTGACCCTCGTATCCAACCGTTCTTTTTTTTTATGGAGGCGTTAACGGCACCTTTGACGAAATGACCGAAAGTCACAAAAATTAAACCCCACAATATTATAGCTTTAGACAAAGAGGACTCGCGTTTCCTTAAAAAATGTCTATTGCACTATTGCCTTTTATAAAATCGCCTGATTTGGTTAGCTTCATGTTCTTATTTAAAAAAGAGTTTTACATGCTACGAAGAACGGACAGTATCAAAAGAGTCTAGTTCGCCGAATTGCCCCGAGCTCCGTTCCAATACATGTGAAAAGAAAATGAAAATATTGAAAATCAATAAACATCGAGTTTGTATGTACAGATTTTGATGAAAAGAATCAGAAAATAAAATTTGATAACTTTGATGTATTAGCGTTCGAATTAATTTAGAATTCATCAAGATTCTGGAAATTAAAGCCCTTTTGAAATTTAATCCGGCGAATATGTCCGCAAATAAAACGATTTCTTACCAACATAAAGCCAAAACCATTTCCACTCACGATTGCCTTTCACGAGCACTTGAACTAAACAGGAAAATTAAACGCTCCTGCCTATTCAGACCATACAACAAAGCTACGTCTAGCTATTTCACTTGTTCGCCGATTTACTCCGGCAATTGACAATTATTATTAAATTTAAGCCGCAATGATACCTATGTGTAGCTTATTAGTTAATGCCCCCACAAATATTCTCATTCAGTAGCCGTGAGTTCGCTGCGAGGTTAAGTGATTCGACCCTTTTAAATTACCAGTCTGCCGGTTATAATTGACTGTAGTAACCAACACAGTAGAGTGCTACTGTGTAAAATGTGAGAAATCACTAGTCAAACACGATTCGAATCTTATAGTCACTTAAATTGCTGGTTTCTTTTTGGATCAAAGTTAAGAGACAGGCGAAAAAATCAATGAAATTTTGATTTTTACGCATGTAGGTATGTGCTTTGATGATTGCTATGCGGAAAATTAGAACTCGTTGCGTTTATTGTTTCAAATAAAGTGGTTCGGGGATGAGGAGTAAAGAGGTTGCACTGTATTAGATTCGAACGAATTTTAGATCGATTTTTAATTAACGCTTCACTTTTTAATTGACGTTTCTTTGTGTCTGTCGACAGCTTTATCAGAATTAATGATATTAATATTTGTTACTAGAAGGCATATAATATTTTGATGGCCCTTTCTATTGGTACCCCATTTTATGGGTTTATGATTGATAATTTATGAGTTATTGTCATCAATCGTAAGTCCAATTCAATGGAAATCTCGTGGAAAGGGCTATCCATACATGTTGCAATATACCGGCCATTTGAAAAAAAAATGACTAGTTTTGCAATACGCGAACTGAGTCGTACTGTACTTGATAATCGCTCGATTTTCAAAAATGATATTTAGATATAGTTTGGTCGAAAGTTGAGCTTCGTATCATTAAAAATGACGAATATAAAACTAAAAATAACTCAATACTCAAAATAAGTAAACATAATGTTGTATTGTTTTCATTGGCTCTTCAAAGGCTAACCAAACTGTAATAAAATATATAGTGTTTCAATTAAAAAATCATAAATTAGGTCTGTAACTTTTAAATGAACCTCCCTTAAAATTGGAAATAATTTTAAACTATGTGGAATGGAAACCTACACAACTCTTTTTGGACATAAAAGAGCATTTTTGGACTACTTCAGAGCTTCGGGACACCTGTACTTATTCCGTTCTTTTCTTGACCAAAGACGTTTCGTCGTACTGGGGCTAATTTTTTATTAATTATTTCTGGAGGACTAAAACATATAATTTTTTTAAATGTTTTCCCGATGTACCCTCAGTATTTTTTCTTTGTCGGTCCATTTAAGAATCACCTGTATATAAAATCTAGGTGTGGTTCTAGTGCACTTTCAAGTGTGCAAGAAAGTTCTCAATGCCCATGTTAAAGTCTCGAAAGCTTTATATTACACATTACAATTCACTGACTAACTAAAATAAAAGCAATTACCAATTCTTAATGGAAGGAAAGTCCTAACATCTCTTGATGAAAAAAAAATTGAAAATTTACCCTTCTTATTGCAGCTCAGAATTGTAAAAGCGAGAGAAGAGGACAGCACGTATAAAATTACTATTTTTGAGATTTTCGACTTGTACGTTTAGATTGAACCACCCACGCACTTTTTATTGCAATTGCAATGTTTCGATTGATGCCTCTTGCATATATATACTCTAAACTGTATCTCATTGTAAATCGTTTCCTGTTTGGGTGTTATTGCAAGTTATGTAAAAGACATGTTAACATACATTTTAAATTATAATTTAAACGAAGCATATAGACATATTGTAGTTACAGTTGTTTTACTTCAGTAACATTTTTAAAAGGTAATCGCACGCCCATGCAAGCTCGTAAGCATGTACTCGTATATAAGGTATCAATTTTTTTGCAAGCGACGTGATGTAGAAAGAAATGTGAGAAGGCCTAAGTGAACGTGATAAAGTAAGTGCATAGTTATAAACTGTCATATTTCTCGTTTATCCTGCCAAAAACATTTGTACCTCTCTTTTCTGTTTCTGCTCATAAAATGAGCACAAACCAGCAGCAATAAAAAGCTTAAAAACTGATTAATTATTTTTCTTATTCCTTCTTGCTAGTTGCCTTGCATATGCTGACCCACTGCCTTTATTTTTCAAACACCTAAAGATCTGGAGAAATTTACATTATTTACTGAATTGGAAAAGGTCGATTGCTGGATTTTTGGTTTTGTATATAAGTTCGCATACACGCTCGCGAACTTGTGCGGACGTGTGGATACATGCTTACATCAATGATTCACTATTTATACGATTTAGAGTGTTTTTTATTAATGAAGTAATCTATTAATTTTCTTTAATTTTTTTTTCGAATCATAAGCGCTGGTGGTAACAAGTATCTGGCAAGGAAAGGCTGGTTTTCACTATGACAGTTCTTCACTATCATGGTGAAAATCAGCTTTTACATTTTACATACCGTTTAAATCATATATTAAACTCTTTGTCAAGACTTTCCTTTCCTTCATGCTTTCATAATCTAATTATAGAGATTAATCGGTCCATCCTGCTCATATCTGAAGCAACCGTAAGACCTGTAAGCCTGTAAGTCAATTTTGAAGTATGGTACGATTTCTTGTAAGTTTCTAAAGCCCGTTTTAGATTGTTACATTTCTTGTAACAATTTTGTTACGAAGTGAGTGAGAAGTGCCAATTCAACCAATCAACAATCACTATGGTAGCTTATCTCTCTCACTTTGTAACAAAATTGTAAAGTATAATACGGCCATAAGGTACAATTGCGGCTTAAAGTAATGAACTTGTAGAGAGGATAGAGGCTCATGAAATGTTAAAGTCGGTGTATGGAGATAAAGTGGTGACTCTGAAGACTGTTTACAAATGGTATGAGCGATTTAAAAACGGACATGAGTCGGTTGAAGACGAGCAACGATCGGGACGTCCATCGACCTCAAAAACGCACGAAAACGTGCAAAATGTGGCACAAATTGTTCGTGCAAACAGAAGAATCACTATTCGAGAGCTTGCTGAAGAACTTAACACCTCTTACGGGTCTGTGCAAAGTATTTTAACTGATAATTTGCACATGAGACGAGTGAGTGCCAAATTTGTTCCCCGACTTTTGACTGACGAACAGAAGGCAAATCGTGTTTCAGTTTGCTCGGAATTGAAGGATCGTCTTCAAGCAGATCCGGACTTTATAGCCAAAATTGTAACTGGGGATGAAACTTGGGTCTATGGCTATGACCCTGAGACAAAAATGCAGAGCTCTCAATGGAAAACCCCTGACTCCCCTCGCCCTAAAAAGGCACGTCAATCAAAATCGCAAATCAAGACAATGCTCATTGTTTTTTTCGATAGTGAGTGCACAGTGCGGTCAGAGTTCGTTCCAAGGGGAACAACCGTAAACTCTGAATTTTACAAAGGCCTACTGCAACGTTTGAGAAACGATATTCGAAGAAAGAGACCAGAAAAATGGGCCAATGGCTTCCTTCTGCACCACGATAATGCGCCGTGTCACACGTCGCTTCTGGTTCGCGAGTTTTTGGCCAAGAAAAATCTTCCTGTGTGTCCACATCCGCCTTAGTCACCAGATTTGGCACCATGCGATTTCTGGCTCTTCCCAAAAATTAAAACTCAGCTAAAAGGAAAACGTTTCGATACCATTCCCGACATTCAGATAGTCACGAAAGAGCAGCTGAAAGCCCTTTCGAAAGAAGCGTTCCAGAAATGTTTCCAGTCATGGATTCAACGTTGGGACAAGTGCATTTTTCGCCAAGGAGAGTACTTTGAAGGAGATTAATTCCGTTTTCATGTAAACCTATTATTTTACTTATAATAAAATTATTCACCGTAGTTTTTGATCACACCTCGTATTTTCAATTAGAAATTAATTAGTAAGTCTTTGGTTTCTTTCAATGATAATTTGTCGTTTATAAAAATATTTTAACGGTTTGTCTTTCTATTATTGGTTCCTTTTATTAGTATCAGGAAATATTTTTTAGCAAAATGGTAACAACAACAAACAACCACAGCCATAAGAGGATGTATTTGCGGTTTAGCAGAAGGGAGAAACATCTCTGATCAAGTTGGTTTGTCAATAAATCAAGTTCGACGATGGATTATGCCAACTAGATCAGCAGAATGCGTTGAACACAAGGGATATTACACAAAATACTAACAGATTTCATCTTTTTACACATACATATTATATTATTTGTGTTTTCTTTTACTACTTCTTTTCCAGTTCCTAATTAATCATTTTCTGCAGCAAATAATTAATCATTCTTTTCCAGGTATTAGTTAATATTCATTTCAGCAATTAATAATGAATGCTTAATAGGTATTATTAAAAATTTCTTTCAGGAAATAATTGCTGTCCTTTTTAGATTAGCATTTAAGTAGTTATGTGATGTGTATTATTTTCAATTAATTATAACAGGTACCTATTAATTACCACAGAGACTTATGAGTAATCCTAGAGACCTTGGAGAAATCATATCTACCAATGAACTTCAAAATTTCATATTTTATTAATTGAGTTACAGGTTTACAGATCGTACCGTTGCTACAGATGCGAGCAGAATCGAGATATAAATAAATTATTTAATTCGAATTGTTCACTATATCACCGGCAAATGTTTATTAAATCGGCCACTGTCCGTCGTTATTGGTCGATTTTGAAATGACGAGACCAAACCGACTATTGTTTATCGATTTGAATGAAAAAAATAACATGTTCTACAAATACAAAGGTTTTGGCTTCATTTTTTGGACAATCTTTAGATTTCATTTTACCACGTTGTTAATATATAGTTTATGTTTCTAATATTTTGTTTCTTGTTTATCTATCCTTTTTTTTTCTAATTATCATATTTAAAATATTAATGTCATCTGGGGTAACGAGAGCCAAGTTATTATTAACCACAGGTGACTCTCATTATCCCCGATATTATAAAAATATGCATTCTTATTGAAGATGGCGAGGACTCGTAAAAGAGCAAACAGTAAGCTAGTTTGGATATGTGATTTTTGCACCTAATACTTCAACAAGTATGTTAAAGTACTCAGTGTTACATCTTGTTGTTGTGTTATGAAAGAAAATTGTATTATTTATTTTATTAACTGTTGAGAGAATACACTTGTTTTTTGCTTAAATGGCTCTCATTTCCTCCGTCTCCCCTAAAGCGAGACTTGCAAAAATAACGATTAAAAAGGGCGTACGAAATGTGTTTGACGTAAATCGTTGATGTAAATTGGCTTTAAAAACAACAACCGAACAGAAGCTGATTAAGTTAATGTGAAACGAGCATGCGTTTACAAATTCTCCAAAAAAGTTGAAAACAGTTGAACAAAATTTTTGGAAACTTTGCTAATACCTCCCACGCCAGTAGGGAAAGTGATTGACGAAAACCAATGACAGTAATCCCCAAACACCCAATTCCAAATCTTCGAAGCAGGAAAAGCAGCTCCAGTCTATACATACAGGTTGAATTTTATAACTAGGTGGATAGAAGTAAATTCGGACGAAGTCGTGTAGGAGTAGAGGGAGTTCTTGCGCTAGCGTGTATCAGTTCACGCCTCCAGTTCGAAGCGTGCAGGTTTTAGAGTTGTTTGTGAGCTACAAATATATATTTTTTATCATAATATAATATTTATTTTAATTGTTCTTTAATTTTCTTCAGTACAAAAATTCAGTATGAATTATAATGTACCTGAGAAAGTATAAATTATAAAGTGGTATTAACGAATTAATTTATTCAGAGAAAAATTTGTAAATCGTCTAATTCCTTCTGCTACAACCATCCGCAGAATTAATAAAAATTTTGAAAGATTTATTATTTCTTGACCAGTTTATTTTATTTTTATCTTTACTCTATAAAAACTTTCATTCAATTTGAGAAGTCGTTTTTCTGTTACAAGAGAATCTTTTTATTATGTTTTTATATTATCGTTGTGAATTCTTTTTAATTTAACCATTATCAGAGAAGATTTTTCATTTATTAATTTCTGTAATATTTATGGAAGTATTGTTTAATTACAAACAATAATAATCGCGTTAAGCAAATGTATTGAGGCAATTATAACAATATTGTAACAAGAATTATTGAAATCCTAGTTAAAATAAAATTATTAAATACGCGCTTATCGTTTCAATTCCCAAGGCGAGACAAGACCGGTCGCCTCGAATACATCCGAGGCACGCGTCGGCAACCTACTTGCTTCACTCAAGCTGTATATGTAGAAGGTGATTTAATGCATTAGGCGAAAAATTAAAACTAAAATATTTTAAGTAGAAGGTACAGACAAAAGAACTTTTGTTTTGCTAATACTTTTTTTTAATAACGAGCACAGCTTTTGGAAGGTGAGCAGAAAAAAGCGTTCAAGCCTATATGAGAACTACCCACAAGACATAGTCCACAGCGGAAAATGCATACAATGAAAATTGCTCACGTCGAAAAATGCTCACACTATGTACATGTTTTCATGTAAAAAATATTTTCCTTTTTATTCAATTCTTCTTTCAAAATTTTGTTTGCAGTTAAGTAACTTCAAGATGAAGATATTTCTTATGTAAACGTAAAATATGTAAGTTTCAAAGTCTATTTATCCGCTCATGATTAATCACAGTGAGAGATATAATTTAATAAAGGTCAATTTTTTAACAAAATATAAAACTAACAAATTAGAAAGTCTGAGAAATAATTCTTTTTGAGGTGGATTACGTCTACAGAAAGTAATAAATTTGTAATTTTGTTAAGTATTTGCACGGATGATTTCAAAAGTAAATCAGTTACTTTAAAGTCATTTAATTTAAACCAGTGAATAATGTTGCTATTAATTTACAAATTGCGGAAGAACGATTGATACATTTATAAAATTTCTTTTGTTTAGGTAGTTTTTATTAAGGTTTTTCTTTCAATTTTACGTGTAACAGTATGAATAAAAAAATCATTGAAAACGTATGTATGTTCTTTGAATATCACACTTGTTAGACGCAATTAAAATAAGTATAAATATCAAGATGATCAGCTAATATGGCGTTGCAACTACAATACGATAAATGGTGTTACGTGTTACGTTATAACAAATTAATTTTCAGGTTAAATTTTAATATGTTATACTAACCAAAAAATCACAGGGCTTTAAAAACCAAATAATTAATTAGTTATAATTACCTTAGTCATGTTTCATTGGTATTATTTGAATCCCAAAAAAACTGCATACAGCTCTCAATAATTATAATATTAATTAAATAAAAAACATTAATTAAATAAATATTATATCATAAAATCATGCTTCCCTTCGACTTATTTGTAATAATAAACTAACATGTGTACAAAAAGTTTTCCCTTGTAGTGTGTTGCTCTCATTTTTTCGCATGTTCACGTATGTTCCTTACTTGATCCATACTCTAAACAGACAAGTAAATAAACACAATTTAAAAAAATTGTTTTATTGATTTGATTTTACAACGGTTTTCACATTGGAAGAAAAATCTTTTATGGTTGAGTCCTACTTTTGAAACGCCCAAAAAATCAATGGCGAATGGTCCTCTTCTATTCCTGGGGCCCAATTCTTGAAACCACCCGACATGGCGTCGTATGCGACATGACGTCATTGTCGCACAAAACATATAAAATGATATCCTTGAATTTTTACACGCGACTTACAACGTGCGGAAATTACTGGATGAAATATGAAGTCGAATGATTTTCGTCTAAGTTGCAGTGCCTTTATTTTATTTTTTTGTTTCTGTTGATGTCAGATAAGGGCGAAGTTAACATCCTTATTTGTAATAGTTATTATTTTTTCACTTCTTGTCGTTATGGCGAACTTCGATGAAATCGTAATGTCAGCTGGAATTGAAGCTTTAGAAGAAGCGGAAAATGCATCAGAACAGCCTCGAAGAGAATTTAAAAAACGGAAAGATGCTTTTAGCGTAAGTGATACACAGTTTCGACAGATGTTTCGATTACCAAAAAATCTGGTTCGGGAAGTGATTGATATTGTGTCAGAATATATTCCACCGGCATCAAGAGTATCGGGATTGGATGTCCAAATTTAATGTCGAGTATTTTTATGAAATAATTTATTACATTGTTTACCATAATATTCTAGTCAATTGCAGGTGTTAATTACATTAAGATTTTTGACAAGTGGAAGCTATCAACCCGATGCAGGTTACAATATTTATCTTGCTGTGAGTCAGCCATCAGTATCTCGCGCAATTACAGAAGTGGTTAATGCGTTAAATCATCCACGTATATTCAACCACTGGATAAAATATCCACAAACTGTTAGAGAGCTAGAAAACTTACGAGATCAGTGCGTTTATATCCATTTTGTTTTGAAAAAAGATATATTTGTATTTTATTCGCAGGTTTTATGGTAAGTTTCGTTTCCCAGGTGTAATTGGATGCATTGATTGCACGCATATATGAAGATCCAAATTATACAGAACATGTATACGTCAATAGAAAGAACGAACTATCATTCTATTAATACACAAATAGTAAGTGTTCATTTCATTACATCAAATAATGTTAATAATTTACTACTGAATATTAATGCACGTTATCCGGGCAGTGTTAATGATGCTTTCATCTGGAAAAATTCTAATGTACAACAGTTACTTGTAAATCTCCACCTAAATGGATTTTATTTATTAGGTAAACAAGGTTCACCGTCAAAAATTTCTAGATTTCGATCGTGACATCAATTGTTTTAAGAATTTATACGAGTTTCTTCCTTGGCAATTTATATATTGATTTATGTAGGCGATTCTGGTTACCCTCTGCGACCCTGGTTATTAACACCTTTAGAAAGAGATTCCGAACCGAACATCCCAGAAGCAGCTTATAGTAATCGCCACAGGGCCACAAGATCTATAATCGAACAATGCAATGGATTAATTTAACTTGAAGGCTTCCGCGGCCGTCGTCCTTTGTTGAATGTCTCAACGACTAACGCGAAGCAGCAGCAAGACCAACAGCAGCAGCAGCAGTAGCGGCATCACCACCAACAGCAGCCCTGAAGAAGTTCTTCTGCAACGAAGAACGAAACGTCGGCAGTGAAGAAATCCGAGACACGCGGTTCCAACCGGAAGCCAAGAATTCAACAATGCAATGGATTATTAAAAATGAGATTTAGATGCTTACTAAACCACAGGGTGCTGCACTATGCACCAGAAATGTGTTCTAAGATAATAAATGCATGTGCAGTACTACACAACATGTGTGTGGAAAATAATGTTCCGGAACCAGAAATCGAAGAGGAAAATGTGCTTGACCTAGGGTATATTTGAAGAAAACCAAAATCCAATAAAGAGACTAGAAAGAAGAATAAATTTTGATTTAGTGGAAGCACGGAGAGTACAAAATTATTTTACTTAATCATTTTAAATTTTTTCTCGGTAATAAATTTTAATGTACACAATTTGCTTTTATTAATCCTTATTTTTTTTTATTAAGTACATCACTACTTATGGAAGATTTCTCTTGTTTCACATTTAGGTACTTCGATTCATTTATATTTTTATTATTAAAAAATTTCCGCTTTTTTGTAACTTAAATTACTATTACATTTTAAGTGTAAAATTATATTAAGTCGGAATTTATCAATAAAACTCATTTCGGTTGAAATGTAAACCTTCATATTTTCATTGAAGCCCCACTTCATCCACCAAAAATTAGTGTTTGGATAGGTTTAAGTCAGAGAAGATTGATAGGTCCAATATTTTTTAATGGCACATTAACAGCACTTAGATATCGGGAAGAGATTTTGCATCCATTTGTTAATCGACTGCATAATGACGAGTTGCAATTTAGATATTTCCAGCAGGATGGTGCAACGGTCCATGCTGCTGGAGATATTTTAAATTTCCTTCAAGAGCTTTTTGGAGATCGGATAATTAGCAGAAATATGGCAAACATACGGCCTCCGCAATCTTGCGATCTAACTCCTTTGGATTTCTTTGTTTGGCCCTACTTGAAAAATTCCATTTTTAAAACGCGTTAACGATTTCCAGGAACTATCCAAAGAATCATCGAAAAGTGTGTTGAAATAAGCAATTCTCCCCACATTGTGCAAAATGTTATTAATGGATGTCGCAGAAGAGTTAGAAAATGTCCCGAAGAAGACGGAGGCCATTTTCAACATCTGTTGTGAATTCACGTTCAATGTTTCATTTTGTTTGGTTTCAAATACGTAATAAATCGTAATTATTGATTATGATTTTCTGTTGACGTTCAATATCAATTTGGCGTTTACTGATCAAGTAAGGAACATACGTGAACATGCGAAAAAATGAGAGCAACACACTAGATGGATAGGAAAGCTTTTTGTACACATGTCATAATAATTATTCTCTCAATTCTTCAAATGAATATATTTCCGATTTTCTATATAAATAAAAAATATTGGATATATAACAAATAATAATTGCTATAAAAGATAAAGTTACAAATTATATGGAATTGAACGAATTTTGATAAACATAAGCATCTCAAATGGGATGATGTTTCTCAATTTGCTGCGATTGTTGCTATCGAACTAATATATTCCACGACACATTTCACTTAATTGTAATTATACACATTTAAAAATATTGAAGATTCATTCGACGTCATAACTTATTTATTATTATGGTAGAAATAATGACAACTAGCGATAATTGTAAAGATTAATCGAGTATTATTTAGTCAGTTCAATTCTGTGCGCAAACATTTTAATTATTATTATTATTATTGAAATTTTACAATTGTTCCTTTGAAAGGAATAGTACTATTTTGTTAAATGCATTCGAATAACAAAACGAAATTAATTTAATTTTAAATCCTAATCCACCTAAGGTTAATATTATAAATATATTAAATTTTGTTTTGAAGAATAAATACACAATAATTTTTAATAATAACTCGTTTAAATAAATTGATGCAAGTTGTATTTTTCATATTCCCATATAATCTTGTTTTCGACGCTGTTTATCGCCTTATTTACAAGAGTATTATTTAAAAAGTTGTGTCACGTATATAATTTTATATAATGAAACCCCCTCCGACGATAACAAAAATATTTACACGCATAAATCTCTGACGTGATTTATCGGCATGCATTAGAAAGTGCGTAAACAATCTTTTGTTAAGTTAATAACAATATAAATAAATATTTACCTCCCTCTATGTAGTACAGGAGCGGGTTCGTTGACGACTGTTTATTTAAGCTGTATAGATGTCTTAGGGGTCAGAGTAATCTCGGGGGTCATAGGTTAGCGATAATTATTCACATACACGGGACTGACAAAGTTATTTTTGTCATCTTAGTATCTGTATTTTTAATTTTTTTATGATTGTTTCCTTTTTGTTTACATCTACTTCCTCGTCGCCCAACACAGCGGTTTAACAACCTGCAAATTAATTTTTTTTGGGGCAGTTTTATTTAATTTTGTTACATCTTAAAACCAATATGGATTCTTCTTTTTTATTATGACGATGAATGTACGTCTGTGATACTTCATCAAAATATTATTGTTTAAATTCCTTTACATTACATACATATTTAACACAATACACAAATTCTTGTCTAACATTAGCAGTTACATAATTTATTCTTTCTGAATGAACGTATTTAACTACCTTGTCATTTGCCATTTAGAAGGTATAGTTAGATTATGACATCAAAACAATGTACAAAAAAAAAACAGGAATTCATTAAATATGATGAACCATTAATTTTTTTTTAATTTGTTGTTAAAATTTATATTTTCATGAGGCATCAAATAACAGCACTGCTAATTGTGATGTATTGAATTTTCTACGATCTTTTTAATTTTTAATTTTTAATTTGAACTTTATGTTTAATATACGGGATGTTCAATTACAATATTGTTCCCAGCAGTCACTTTTATTTATTTAATGAAGATAGGAACGAAAACCCATAAGGTACAAATAACAATTCGTTTTTTCTTTAATTTATTGACATTTGTATCTTGCAAGTGCATTTTTTGCATAAGAAAAGTAAAAAGTGATATCAAAGTATGAAGAACATATTAGAAACAAAAGACAAAAGGAAACAGAAGATGTAGAACGATGATATCTGAAAAAAAAAATAAGAAAATAGTAGATGTATTAATTCTACAAAAATATACAGAACGTTCATATATGATTGAAAGGTGTTTGACATTAGCCCGTAGTCGTATTAGTAATTTTCATCTTATAACGTTGGTATTTATGTCGCACGTCCGTCTACCAGTAGCGTCCTGTCGTCTACGTTGCGATTTTGCCAAGTTTAAAATTATTTTTTATCTAGAATATTAGATTAAAAAAATCTGTTTAATCCGTAAATATAAACATTTTTAATAAGTTGTTTTATCAATGTCTCAATAGATTGCCTTTCATAAATTTTCCTTTGGTCATGGTAAAAAAGCACAGTATAATATTTAGTACCAACTTTTAAAAATAAGCTACACAGCAGGAGATTCAAATCACCTTCAATCATTTCTGAACGGTCTATACAAAAGAGAACCGGAATACGATAAAAAAACAACAAAATTTTGGAAATGACGTAAATGGAAAACAAAGAAACATTGGCGACCTTCCTTTAGCAAAGGATATTAGAAAACAAGGAAAACTGTAAATACAAAACAGTAACAATTGGACAAAAATAGTAAAATATAAATGTGATAATAAAAAACAAACTGCGGACAGTAAAATAAACAAAAATAATAATCGGCGAATAGTTCGAAAATGACTGGCAGAAAAAAAAAGAATTTCTAATTAAATAAAAAAAATAATAGAAACAATAAACAATTGAATACAGGATTAGATCGACATTTTTTTTAGCTGATGATTTCATCCGTACAGAATGAATCAAAGTAAAAAAAAAATCACAAAGAATAATTCTATACAAGAAAAAAAAAAAACAAAAGAGAATTCAAATAAATGCAAGGAAACATGTACTAGGAATAGAATTAACGCGAAAAACAAATGAACGTCGACTACTTTCGGGAAGAATGTTGAAAAAACAAAAGATCAGTAACTATTTTGTTTCGTTTTGACTTCTTAGGTCATTACTGTCACCCGCACTTTTTTTTATTTTCAAAAGTTTTCCACCAAAAAGCCATCTAAATTTTTTAAATTTCATTGGTTTTTTTCCGTTTTTTTTTTTTGTAGAATTTATTATTCGGTATTTCGGGAATAATAAATGAACGTCGACTACTTTCCGGAGGAATGCTGAAAAAAGAAAAGATTAACAACTGTTTTGGTCGCTTTGATTTCTTAGGTCATTTCTGCCACCCGCACTTTTTTTTATTTTCAAAAGTTTTCCACCGAAAAGCCATCTCATTTTTTTTCATTTCATTGTTTTTTTTTCGTTTTTATTTTGTAGAATTTATTATTTGCGATTTCGGCAATAACAAATGAACGTCGACTATTTTCCCAGGAGGAATGTTGAAAAAACAAAAGATTAGCAACTGCTTTGACTTCTTAGGTCATTACTGTCACTCGCACTTTTTTTTATTTTTAAAAGTTTTCCACCGAAAAGCCATCTAATCTTTTTAAATTTCATTGCTTTTTTTCATTTTTATTTTGTAGAATTTATTATTCGGGATTTCGGGAATAACAAATGAACGCGTCGACTACTTTCCGAAGGAATGTCAAAAAAGACTGGCAACTGCTTCGTTTCGTTTCGACTTTTTTCGTCATTTCTGTCATCTGCACAATTTTTTTTTCGTTTTCAAAAGCTTTCCACCGGAAAGTCATCTCATTTTTTGCATTTCACTGTTTTTTTTTCGTTTTTATTTTGTAGAATTCATTTTTTGGAATTTCAGGAATAACAAATGAACATCAACTATTTTCCCAGGAGGAATGTTGAAAAAACAAAAGATTAGCAACTGTTTTGTTTCGTTTTGACTTCTTAGGTCATTACTGTCACCCGCACTTTTTTTTTTTATTTTCAAAAGCTTTCCACCGGAAAGCCACCTAATTTTTTTAAATTTCATTGTTTTTTTTTCGTTTTTATTTTGTAGAATTTATTATTCGGTATTTCGAGAATAACAAATGAACGTCGACTACTTTCCGGAGGAATGCTGAAAAAAGAAAAAATTAACAACTGTTTTGGTCGCTTTGATTTCTTAGGTCATTTCTGCCACCCGCACTTTTTTTTCATTTTCAAAAGTTTTCCACCGAAAAGCCATCTCATTTTTTGCATTTCACTCTTTTTTTTTCGTTTTTATTTTGTAGAATTTATTATTAGGAATTTCGGGAATAAGCGCAGTTGTTTTTTTTGCTTTCTGTTGGTTCGATCTTGTTTTGTTTTTGAATCATTTAACTTACACATTTCCAGTCGTTAGTTAGTTGCTTTTCTTTTGTTGTTTTTCCTATTTCATCGACTCCATAATTTCCTTTCCATTGCTTTCTCATTGGCCTTGACGTATTTTACTTTTTGTTCAACTTTTTCCTCGAATTTAATTTTTTTTTTAAACTTCTCTGATCTATTAGTATTTATCGTAGCACCAATTTTGTTTATTCAATTAGTTTCATGTTTAGACGATCCTCGTTTCATTTTTGTTTTTTCGTCTTATACTTCCTACCACGCGATCAAAAATAAAATGATTCAGTGTAGGCCATGAATATAAAAAAAGAATTGGCGATACAGTTTGTCAAATTTAATGATTGTGTTTAACTGCGACGTTTTAATTGTTTCAAAATGTTTGAGTTGGAACACAAAGCATTCACTGTCGAAAGTTATTTCAGAAATGGCGAAAAACCGGATTACGGCCTACTCTGAATCAATTTATTTTCGATCACGTGATATTTATTTAAACAAACTGTCTTTTAAAAAGTGGAATTTTATTATTATTATCAAAATTAATTAAAATTGTGTAACTGGCAAATTAGAAAGTGTTAGGCAAGAGTTTATACATGTATTTCGGCCTTATTGGGCCTCATCAGAACTCTGTACCTTAAAAAAACTTTTGGTTTATTGAAAAATTTAGAAAAACTTACCTCTTTTTTGAATTTCTAAAATATTTTTATCATTAATTCCTGTTCTTGTTTTTTGGGATTTTAGAATTTCAAAAAAGGGGTAAGTTTTTCTAAATTTTCAAATAAACCAAAATTTTTTTAAGGTACAGAGTTCTGATGAGGCCCAATAAGGCCGAAATACATGTATAAACTCTTGCCTAACACTTTCTATATTGCCAGTTACACAATTTTAATTAATTTTCATAATTTTCATCTGGCAAGAAAAATTGATTTTATTATTATTATCGATTTTTATAAAAATTTATTGCGGCAGAACGCTTCTCCATTCCTTAAGATCAAATTGGGAAACGTCAGATGAAATTTATCTTGAATGGTATACAGCGTGGACACCGAGAAATTAAGATGGTTTAAGAGTAAAGTGCCCTTAATTTACAAGATACAAGAAAATGTCATAAGAATAAGTCGTTCAAAATTAAAAAATATATCTAAATATAAAAAATTTCAGCCTCCAATCTCAAAATTAAAAAAAACATAATTTATTGTGAATCGCTCTTTATACACACTACATTATGAAATACTAGTGGGATTAAAGTGTCCGCCAAAATAATATGAAGAGGAAAACACAAAATTGGTTCTTATTTTTCAATTATTTCGTATGGTTCTAAGTGATTTTGTCAATGCGTTCCGAAATATTATGTTTTCTTGTAGCATACTTGTTAAAAGACACTGTATATCGAAACCAGAGTACATATTTCAGAATTTTGATTTCCTGCACATAAAAGAGATTCTCATCTATCAGAAGCCGAAAACTTTGTCCAGTTTACAGTCAGAATTAAAGGTGATGTCTCCCCAATAAATTGTAAAAGCGTGGTCTTATCCATTCTGATCACTATGATGAGCAGGCGGCAAAGCAAATGTTAACAAGAATTATTTGCGTGTCTGTCCACTTGTCCACCTACACGTTATACGAGGGTGAAGCTGAATTTATTGAGAATAAGAAAATCTAAACAAAACAATCAGTGTTATTTAGAGCAACTCTTTATCTGTCATTTGAAATTTAGTTATTAAAGTTACGTTCGTTAGAACCAAAGTTATTAATTGTTTAAAGTGATATTACAAGTAAAAAAATGGAATTAACAGAAAGCATTTTCGAATCATGCTTTATTACGATTTAAAAAAAGGTTTAAGCGCTTATGAGTGCAAAAAGAGTTTAGATTCGGCTTTTAGTGAACAAGCACCTTCCTTGGCTACAATTTACCGATGGTATAAGGAATTTGAACGCTGAGGAATTTTGTTCAACATCAAAAAGGAGCAGGGCGTCTTCCTACGGATGTTACCGACAAAAACATTGGTGATGTTAAAAAATGAATTGAAGAGGACAATAAAGCCACTTATGCAGTAATAGAGCATCAACTCAAGATTGGATCCTCAGCTGTTAGAACAATCATACACAATCACCTGCATTTAAAAAAAGTGGTTAGTCGTTTTATGATGCATCACCTTTCAGACTTCCAAAAAGCAGACCGTGTAAGAATTTGCCACGAAACTTTAAATTTCTTAAATAATGGCGAACACCAATTTTTTTCCAAAAAAGTGACAGGTGACGAAACTTACATTTCCTTTTCCGACGTGCCTACCTGGCAAGAGAGTCGTGTATGGATTCACGAAGATGAGGAAACTCCAACAATGACCAAGAAGCAGCGAGCTATGAAAAAAGTTATCTATGCGATATTCTTCAGAAGTACGGACCTAGTAAAGGCAATTAAGCTAGATGGACAAAAGACAGTTACAGCTAAATGGTACACTGAAATGTTTGCCTGAAATGTTCAGTAGAGTTCCAGGCAAGGGAATTATGTTGCACCATGACAATGCATCGTCCCATACGACAGTTCTAACTCTCCAGTTTTTGGCTGAAAAAAATATAAAAACAATGTGCGACTTTTGGCTATTTTTTGGGCTTAAAAGGAATTTGCGGGGTAGAAGGTTTTCGTCAGAAGAAGAGATTGATGCCGCAGTTCACGATTATTTCGAAGGTATTCTGAAAGACGTTTGGTTGGGAGCTTTTGAACAGTGGAAAGAAAGAATGGTCAAGGGTATCAGTGTTGAGGGGAATTACTTCGAGCAATCCTAGAAAATATTAACCATGTTTTTATCTCAGTAAATTCAGCTTGACCCTCGTAGCTCTCGGAAGTGATTAATTTTATATTGAGGAGACAAGTCTGACTGTACCTATTAATTTAATTTTCTATTAATTTTACTAGTTATTTCGTTTCAACTATTGTCATTATAACCGATAATATTTGAGAATTTACGAGTTATATTGATAATATAAAAAAATATCAAAAAATCGATATGGTTAATATGGAAAGAAAGAGACCTTTTAGGGGAAGACCATTACTAGGTACTAATCCCAGTGACGCCACTGAATTGAATTAGATTATGATTATAATTTATTATTATTTTTAGTTAGATAATAATAATAATATTGTATACGTTTTTATTACAAATTGGCTTTGGATTTTATTTCAGGAATTTTGTAACAATGATTACGATTATGTATTTTTTTAATTAGCATAGACAGAATCTAAACCACTGAGAATTGAACAATATAAACTGTCACAAGTATTTTATAGTTTATTTTACATCATGCACATGCACTTACTTATTTGCATACTAGAATAATCTAGCTTGAACTTACATTTAAATAAGTGTAAATGTGCAGTTGCATTTGTATTTATAATTCCCAAATTCTTCAAGACTTTATACATACATAGTACATGCCTGATGTGAAGTTTTATTTAATTTTTTATTTATCAAACTTTTTCAATTAAAATTTTAATAATAATATTAATTTATGTCGAAAGATATTTTTCAGATTTTTTTGGAGACGACTGCTTCGAAGCGGAAAACATGAAACGCACAGTGCCTTGCGTTTATAGCCTGAGATGATCTACGACCTTTTAAATTACAGTACAAATTAAAAACGTCGCTTAACTCGTCCTTTCCGAGTTTAATGAATCGAAATTTAAATCTAATTATTTCCGTCCATTTTCGTGCATCTGCGACGAAATTCTATTCCTCATTCACGCACGTATTCCTACTTATTAATCGACGTCAGCTTAAGATACAATTGAACCCTAATAATTACATATTTCGAAATGGGACTTACTTCTTTGAACTTTACAGTTCATTATCTGTTTGTACGACATTTGAAAAACAAATTTATCGTCTATCAATTTCACAGTCGTGAAGCAACGAGAGAAAGTCGTTAGATCTGATTCATTAATCAGTGCAACTCGAGTAAAAGAAGCGAACATAAATCTAGATTCAATTTTAATTTAAAAAAATCATAATATGCAAATCTAAAAGAAATTGGAATAAGGTCCAGAAAAATATCATTCTATTCACAATCAGTTGACTGCATTCATGATAAGCTTACAATTGTTGAAAAGTACTACAATTAATTTGTTGTTTTGTTGAAATTAAAGTTGTTTATACTTGATATACTATTATACATCTCGTTCAAGTTGCTTTTTGGGCTATTACTTTATTTTTGTCCTATTTTATATATCTTACCGAAGTTTAAAATGAAATCTTACAACAAGGAACCTGAATCTATAATAAACGCTAACATTAAGGCGAAGGCAGAATTAAAACGAGAACGTCAACTCCTAGAATTTTCAGGAATATAAGTAATCAATTTTGGAATGTGTTTAGAAGAAGTAAAAGAAAAAATAATCAGGTCAAACAGGCCATATGGTACAACGAGATATTTATATAAAACGGTTGAACAAAAAGTTCAAATACACAGGTCATGATCTCCTCTTGTTAAGATGGTGAGTAAGTATGAAAGTAACTTTTTTTTTACATAAAAATTACTCTTTACTCACAAACGTCCAATTTATTAAGCTTTTCCCGCATTCCTTGTTAATTACGACCCCACCAGCTTGAGCTAACACGAGGAAATAAACCAAATTAATGGATGCGTCAGTGATCACTTTGATGATGATGATGAATTGAAGGAGGAATTGCCAGTAATAAAAATAAGTGAGGTTGAACTTGGCCACCTACATCCTGTTTTAGGGGAACCTTAAAAGTGATTAATGGTTGTAGGTAGAGGAATAAATCACTTTGTAAAAAAAAAGAATTGATTCTGCGCATCTTTGCCTCCATCTTTCGTTTTCGGACAACGTCCTAACTTTAATTATTTAAAACCGGCTCGCTCTATTTACGTGTACATAGTGTATATTTATTGGAACATGCATCTTATGAGATTAAAATGTTTTGCATTTATTTATCTTTCGAGATGCAATTTATAAATAGCACAATAACAAACGATAAATACGTACCTAGAAATTTTGCTGGGCAAAATACAACACACACATGGCGGTTTAAACGACAAACTGAGCCTTAATGAACTTCAATTGACTTTATATGTGAAGCCCACATCCTAGCGTTAATTTAACTTAAATTAAGAGATTATTTCCTTTGTACACGTTATTATTCTATTGTAACCAGCATTGGTGCTGGAGCATCGCTGTACAAATATCATTTTATTTATTCATGAAGGGAGATTTGTTAAAAAATCGTCCTGCTCGGTAATTATTTACCACGGTTCAAATCTATACGCGAGAATAAAAACGTTGATGGGGCCCCGAACCAAAAACTTCCCGCCCTGCTTGCGTGTGATACTAACATGCCTCAAATGAGTAAAATTAGGTTCATTTAAGAGAGAGTTCGTGACGTTAGTACTAAATTCTTTATATCGTAAATTAATTCTTCCTGTCTTATGTCATTAATATATATTTTTTTTTTAACTTGAGAAAAGGGTACACTTAGTTTTTTTTTTAACAATGATTAGTTTAAGTTTTCTAGTTGAAGATTTGTTTACGAACGTAAAATACACACAAAATTAATTAATTTTTAAAGTGATACTTTAATTTAATTTTAATTTAAATAAAGCAGCGGTAGACTGGTTAGGATATCTGCTTGCCTGATAGCAAGTGAGCTTTGTGAGTCCCTGATAAAGTAGGCTCATTTGACATTAAATAGTATATTCCATTCTCGATCTTTTTAGACTCTAGATGGCTATGATTTTTTTTCGTTAAGTTACGTGCATGTATTTTGAAGAAGGCAAAATCTGACATGAAAAAAATAATGACAGTGTCACGTCAGCTATACTGGCCGTGTTGCCAATTCGTAAATAATGTGGGCAAATTCTTACAGTTTAAAAATTCTACTGAAAATATAATATTTGTCTACCTAGACGAAACCTGGATCTACAAAAATGGGTCTGCGGTTCGTCGATGGATATACGAAACAGATTTGAAAAGTAACCCGGCCAAAATTAAAACTGAAGGGAAACGTTTTACAATTTTGCACGCGGGAACAAAACTTGGCTTTTTGGAAGGGTGTGACTTGTTACTTGACTCGACGAAGAATGACAGAGATTATCACAAAAACATAAATGCAGAAATTTTTCAAAATTGGTTAGTTAATCAGCTTATTCCTGCTCTAGGCAAGTTGCAACGAAAATGTGTGGTGGTGATGGACAATGCACCGTATCACTCGGTGCATTAGAACAAACCACCCACATTTTCCTGTAAAAAAAGTTAAATGTAGGAGTGGTAGGTTAAACACAATGTCGAAGCTAAGGACAAAATTACAAAATAACAATTATGGGAATTAATTAAGTCTATTAGAACAGACGGAACAACAAAACGATACGCGACTGATGAAATTTTGAAGGAGCATGGCTATGAAGTTCTTAGATTGCCCCCATACATTGTCAATACAATCCTATTGAGATGGCATGGAGGCAATGCAAAGGCTTTTACAATAAGTACATAAATTTGCAACCATTATCGAAAGATAGGGTTGCAAATTTATGGCGTGAGGCTCTTTCAAAATGTACCCCCGACATGTGGCAAAGTTTTTGTAATGATTGTGAAAAATTTATTTCGGAAGACTGGACGAAACATATGGGAAATTTTTCGTTTCAAAATATTCCTGCTTTCATTATTGCATTAGGAGAATATGATTCAGAATCAGAAATTGATGATGAGTCAGATTCTTCTATGGAATCAATGGAAGGGGAATAGGGAACATTTAATTTGGCATCAAAATTTTCTAGTGTAGAAACGCATGTATATCTGTAAAACTTATAAATATGATCCTTTCAGCAGTCAAAACCAATAGCCACGAATATGCACAAATATAAGCAGATTTGCAGAATTCTAGTGTTAGCAGAAGAATCTGATGGTGTGCGTATTGGAGGAGGTAGTGAAAGTAGACAGAATTTTAAATGAGATCTAACTTATGGTCTTCTCGGGAAAAATGGTAAAATATTTTACATAAATATGGCCATGGAAAAGGTTCTGAGACACCGGCAACAGCAAGAAGATCCTGTTATTTAAATATCCCTTCATATAATGCTTTTGCGCTACCTGCAGCGCACCTCTACACCATTGCCTGGCACCAAACTCGAATCCCCTTTAGAAATTCATCCCGGCCTCGAGTATTCACCCTTTCTCCGATAGCGAGGCGAAAATGGCCGCGAGCCTTATAATAAGACCATCCAGGGCCTGAGAAAGACAGTTCTTCGATCTGAACAAGTTCGAAAAAAAAAACTCCTGGCTGAACGAGTCATCCTCACGGGTTGCACAAGCCGATACACCTCTCCACCCGCTGCACAAGTAGCAAGATCCATTTAGCCACACCACTGTGCACAAGATTCTATGAAAACACAAACAAACATTCTGTCATTATTGTTTATTATCATATCTGGAGTCACATTTGTTAATAAAGAAACACTTCTTCGCTTTGTGGCACAATTGTTGACTAAGAATACGCAAACAACACACCTCACCCCAAACTTTCTCAATAAAAAAAATAATTAATCATTAAACGTTTGTTCGAGACGATATTTCTCGTTTTCATGGAAAACTTTGTACAGCACAATTGAACTGGCAACATTGGCAGTGGCAGTTTTCAAAAACGTAACCACAAAATTAAAAACGAACGTTAATCAAATTTCTGACAAGTATATTTTTTGTGGTACCAACAAAATGTCACCCTAATACGGCCTACTCTGAATGCAAAAAGATCGTGAACGGATATTATGCTCACTTCATTTCAAGCAAGAGGAACGTATAATTTAAGTAACAGCGGAAGTGAGGTGAGATTGTCTTAGAATCGGTATAAAATGAATTCAACTTAAATAACAAATAAGCAAAAGACAAAATTTGATATAAGAATCGTGAGGATAAATAGTTTTCTATTGTGTAGAAACTGTTATCGATGCCTTTATAGATAGTTGCGAAATGACAGAGTGATCGTATTTCGGAAATATTTTCAATCACTGAATCAAAACTCACTCTATTTTTCGAATATTGTAAATAAATCAAATTCATTAAACCTATTTTTTTTTAATATTCAATAGCTTGCAAAATTTTTGTAATCATTGTGAAAAATTAATTTTGGAAGGCTGGACGAAACATGGGAAACTTTTCGTTTAAAAATATTCCTTCTTTCATTATTGCATTAGGAGAATATGATTCAGAATCAGAAGTTGATGATGAATCAGATTCTTCTATAGAATCAATGGAAGAGGAAAGGGAATATTTATTTCGGCATCAAAATTTTATAGTGTGTGTATTGGAGAGGTTAACGAGAGCAGACAGAATTTTAAATATTTAAATGGCTTATAGAATTTAAGAGGGGAAGAACTGAGGTGAACTGGAAGACTCACTCCAGAAAATGTTGATGCCATTCATGAAATCACTTTGAATGATTGAAGCAAAGACATTAAACATTTTCTATGAAATGATTTGGACATGAGATAAATATCTGCTAAATGGATCCTGAAATGCTGGAACGCAATCAAAAACGATTCAAGCTGACAACTTCGACGTTTTGAAGAGGATTCTATCGCTACTATTCAGTTACAAAAGAACAATCAAAAGGGTGGAGGCACACTGGTTCGCCCCGTCCAAAGAAATTTCCTGTCCAAAAATCGGCAGGAAAGGTCCTCGCATTAGTTTTTGGGGCAAGGACGGCATAGTTATGACTTATGACGGACTGCTTAGAATAGAGTAAAACTGAACGGGAATGTATTATTATATACGTTATGCATCACCTAGAAGGAATATAAAGATTTCAATGAAACTTGGTGAATTAGCATTAAATGATTACGTTCTCAAACAAATTTATTAGCTGCATCAAGTTATCTAGGTATATTGTTCTTCAAATTTTTGTTACAATCGTGACAAATATATTCGATTTTCTGTTTTGACACAGTGAATTATTGTTAAATTTAGTGTTGTTAAGAATTTAGGAAATGCCTCGAATAAGAAGACGACCACAACTAACTGAATTTGACAGGGGCAGAATTGTGGGGTTACGCGAAGCTGGAATTCCCTTTAGGGGAATTGCAAGAAGGACCGATTACAATATTGCCACGGTCATCAGATGCAATCGTGCTTGGGCAGAGGAAGGCCGTCGTAAGCGTCGCCGAGGTATTGGAACTCGGAGAAGGATTACGGAGCGACAAGATCGAAGTCTTCGTCTGTTTTCTTTTAGGGACCGATTCCTTTTTAATATGATGGATTGCCGATGTCTGGTATAATGTAGTGGGAAGACCGATCTCTATGTCGTCAGTATATCGCAGGATTAGGGCATTTGAACTATGTTCGTATCTACCTCAATTGGTACTACCAGTTCAGTATTGTCTGGCAAAGTTATTCGATAAACTTGTTTATTCTAGGTTAAATTAAACTTTTAAAAATGTTATAATTGATCAACAGCATGATTTTCTTGAAGGTAGATCCACAACAAACAATTTATTCTTATTCGAGAACTACGTTTTAAATTCTTTAGAACAGAGTTTCATGGTGGATGCCGTCTACACTGATTTCAGCAAAGCTTTTGATAGCATTAATCATATGAAACTTACAGCTAAATTAAAGATGCTTGGCATTGGGGACCCTCTTCTGACATGGTTACAATCTTATTTTATTAATCGCACTTACATAATAAATATCAACGGTTATCAGTCCACATCATTTGAATCTTCTTCTGATATACCCCAAGGATCTCATACTAGTCCTCTTTTGTTTCTGATACGTGTTAATGATTTAAGTCAGTCATTAAAGTTCTCTAGGTTCTTATTGTTTGCAGATGATTTGAAATTATTTTCTAAAATATGTGTTCAGCTTGACAATATCAATCTTCAGTCGGATCTTGATAACCTTTTTCTGTGGTGTCAAAAAAACGATTTGGACTTAAATATCAACAAATGTAAATGAAAAAGCCCGAATGTGCTGTTATATCAATATAACATTAACGGTATTTCTCTAGAGATGGTAGATTCCGTCAGAGATCTAGGTATAATTGTTGATTCTCAATTAACTTTTAACTCGCATATTGATTCTATTATTTCTAAAGCTAATCAAATGGTCGGTTTTTTAAAAAGAGTCACATCTAAATTCACAAGTCCTCAAAGTCTGCTGATTCTATATAACTCCTTAGTTAGAAGCATATTAGATCACCTTATTACTTACAGTATATAGATAGAATTGAGAATGTTCAGCGAAAGTTTATTAAATACCTTTGCTTTAAATCGAATATTAATTTTACTAATCAGTATTATAATTATTACATTGAATTCTTCAATTTAAAATCTTTAGTTAATAGAAGAACTTTTTTTGAAATATGTTTCACATAGAAAGTTATTGGTGGTTTCACTAATTGCTGGTCTATTTCACTTTCACGTTCCTCAATGTTTTGTGCGTAATCCACCACTACTTAGTGTGTCTCATCACAGAACTTTATATGGTAAGGATAGATGTTGTGCCTCCTTTAATAGATGTGTCTTTAATATTAATGTTTTCATAAATCCTGTGAAATTTAAACATTTATTGAAATGTACTTTATCATGATTTAGATTTACTCGTCATTGTAATTTGTCATTGTAATTTAAAATGCCAGGAGCGTAATAAATCAAAACAAAACCTTTGACTCGAGATCACCGAAGACAACGTCTCCAATGGTGCCGTGATCGAAGTCACTGGAACCATCTTTAGTGACGAGTCTCGGTTTTGTTTGGGAAGACACGATGGACGACAACGCGTTAGAAGACGTCGAGATGAACGACGTAATTTACAACACACTGTAGAACATCATGTAGCTCGCACCGTGGGACTAATGGTACGGGGTAGTATCCAGTGCAGGAAGTAGGTCTCCTTTAGTATTTATTCATGGTACTATGACAGCGGAACGCTATATTAGGGATGTTCTACAAAAAGTTGCTCTTTCTTATGTTAGAGGCATACCAGGTGCCCTTTTGCAGCAGGATAACGCTCGATCATATGTTGCCCATAGGACAATGGACTTCCTGAAGCAATCAGGTAGAGGCATCCTTCCATGGCCCCTAAGAAGTCCTGATCTTTCTCCCGTTGAACATGTATAGGATATGATGGGAAGAAGAATTAACAATTTGCCTCGCCCTCCTCTAACTTTGGAAGCTTTGCGGCATGAGGTACAAATGGATAGTGATTTCTTGCCTCAAGAAGATTGATCACTTAATTAGGTCCATGTCTAGGCGAGTTCAAGAATGCTTAAGACAAGGTGGTGGTTCTACACATTATTAGTTTTTTTCTTTTGTTTTAATCGTACCGCTTTGCAAATGTAATTATTTAGTTCATTATCCAAGACAAATATATCTACCAAGTTTCGTTGAAATATTTCCATTCATTCTACGTGATGCATTTTCTATGGAAAGCTGTATTTGTTATTAACCTGATTTTTTGCAAAAAATTATTCCTAGTTGAGTCCTAAATTGATGAAATTGGCTTTGAGTTAATTGACCACCCTCATTACTCACTAGATTTAGCACCTTCAGACTGCTATGTATTTCCGAAACTAAAAAGAAAACTTAAAAGGGAAGAAGTACTCATGTATGTGTGAGTGGAGTGGTTTGCAAGCAAAGATAACAATTATTTAAAGGCTCATGGGCGTTGTGCTAAGTGTAAAGAATTATAAGGTGATTGATTATGTTGAATAAATAAAAATTTGTTTTGAAATACAGGAACGCTTTTTATGTTAGGTTAAGTACTTATCAATACCTCCTTGTAAATGCCTGAATGCGTGAGCTTTTTTCAAGATTGTGACGAGTGCTTGGTGCTAAATAAATAAGAACTATCTTGAATTTTTTAGGAAAAATTTTAGGAAAGCAGTCCCTTTAATGCAAGTGACTTTAAATCTAGAGAAAAAAAAACACGAGAATGAAATTTTAAAAAAATTAAATTGTACCTACACCGTTACGTCAGTTTACATAAAATAAAAAAGTCATTACATTTAAAAAGTGAAATTAAAAGATAAAAAAATTCAAGAAAGTTAAGTGAAACCTTTTCTTTTAATTACAGTTTTTGATTTTGATTTGGCTTTTGTAGCACAACGAGAAAATTTCGTGAAATTAATTATGTTATGCTATTTTAAAAACGGTCCATTCTAAGAAATTAAAACTGTGAAGGGGTGAGTCATTGCAAAATTAAAAACAATTGTCTAACATTTTCGAACCTAATTTCCACGCCATAGCTTTTAAACCGGTGGTAATACAATTAAGGCGGACACGTAGACGGTGAGATTGGAACTTTTAAATACCACTTCCTATTTAACGTATAACAAAGCTCTCGCCGGAAGCTTTATTCAGCACTAACAATCTCCCGCATTTTTTTCTAGCCTTTCACTCTTCTTTTTCTTACCGATTTATGAATGATGACGACACAGTAATTCAATTTTATCAATTGACCAAAGCAAAGGCAATTATGAATGGATTAAATAACCGTAGTATATGCTACTCGAATGGCTTATTATTACATCTATATATAGGATAATAACACCGTTTAGTGTTAACTGTTGTCTAATGATTTAGAGTAATTTGCACTTGCTTTTTGTTACATAATTTTTATTTGTCTCGCTTATAATATGTATAAAGGATAACTATAGGTCATTACGTTTAAAAGCTTAATTTGTTTATTTTTTTGTTGTAAATAATAGGTACCAAAATAGATCGAAATGAAAATTTAAAAAGTAAAGGACATATTAATAAAATTACAATTACAGTTACAAAGTGAGTGCGAAAGTATTTATGTCTAAAAAACCTGACGTTTCTCAGCTTCGTCAAAAGGGAACAAATTGGGAAACAAAACCGTAAAAAGCCAAGCTCGTTTTCAAAAAGTTTTTATTTTTAATCGAAGAGCTTGAAGGCATAAAAATCGTTGTCTTCTTGGGCCGACGGATACTGATGAAATTCTTCCAATAAATATAAAGTAGACGAACCGTGGAGAATTTAAAAATCATCACCTACGGCACTACTACTTAACATTTACAGGATGACGTCGCCAAAGCTCTTCTTGTTGGGGTAGTTACCAATCGCCAACATCCGTTCGAGTATTGAGAAAATGAATTTCTGTCGAACCTAAAAACAAGAAAGCTACTTATATTCTAATTTGCATCTTCTGGAAGGGGATGTTATCACAATAGTTTGTGTTTGTACCTATGTACTTTAAATACGTGACTCAAACTCGACGATCACAGAGAAATTATCTGCAGTCAACAGTTTGCTTAGCTCAAATAAATAACGGGATAATTTTCAAATTCTCTGCATGATTTGTTTGTCTGACGTGGCCTGGACAAATTTAAGTTTAATGATAGTTGCATGCATACAACGAGATTTAAATTATTTTGAATAATTCAACTAAAAGTTACATCTAAAATTAGACTACCAACAGTCGTACTTATATTTTTTTTAATTTTCCAAACGATATATCAAGAATTAATTTTGAGGAAATAAGTAAATAAACGAATAAAAAATTCGTCTTGAGAAAGGGATACTAGTTTTACGTTTAATTAATTTTCGTGCTGAAATTTTTAATTTTTTTGCAATTCATGTACTGTTTTCTTTCCAACAAATTCAATAAGTTTAGTATCTCTGCAAATACAAAATATTTTAAATGTAAAAAGTTAGCACCTAACGACAATCCCATTTGTAAAAAATGTAGATGACAGTCAGGGCCGAATCTAGGGTTTTGAGCGCTCCGAGCGAAACTTTTTATACGACGACAATGTATACTATACCGGGTCTCTTTCGCTATATGTTCATGTTTCTAGAATTTTTTTAATCGATTTACTTGGAATTTGAAAATAATTTCGACGTGCGGTTGAGCACGGTAGGACGTCCGGTTTTACCGGAAGTGATATCAACTTGAATTGGCTTCCGGTTGGAACCGCGTCACGACTGCTTTTACTGCCGACGTTTCGTTCCCCATTGGAGAAGGGCTCTCTCGGGGCTGCTGCTGCTGCTGGTATTGCTGCGACTTCTCGTTAATCGACTCTGAGGAAGTTCTTCTGCAATGGAGAACGAAACGTCGGCAGTATAAGCAGTCATGACACTGTTCCAATCGGAATCCAATCCAAATTAAGATCACGTTAGTCGTCAGTCTCATCGACAAACGAGAAATAGTAATCAAATTGACTTTTGTTATTTTGAAATTTCTGATATTTTGTATATTACCATGAGCACCCTGTAGCGATATAAGTACGTTTAATAATATCTTATAATAAGCTTATGTATCAACTACATCTGTACCAGAAATCTTTTTCTTAGTGTTAAAAATATGTAAATAAAATATTAATATATAAAATGCGGCGAAAAATGGCAGTTTTTAGACAAAATGTTAAATATCTCAAGAATGGTTGGGTTTAAGTGTAGACCATGGTATACAGAAAATATGTAGAATTGTATGAGCAATCCAAATTTGGTTTCACATATATAATATGTGATTTGAAATAAAAAAAAGTTGTATCCGGTAGGGAAGACCATGGATGGCTTGGACATTTTTTCTATTTCATATTTTCAATTTTTTTCTGGTTTCAGGATTATGATTTCAAATAATGCTTTGAGATGCGTTCCTGTTTATATATACTGTTCAACAGCAATCGTTTTTCCAGAACGGGGTCGGAAATCGAGATATTGTGTTTGTCCAAACCATCCCCGTACCTGGGGATGCTTTAGACGTCAGTCAGAATCATATGGACGAATGGTTTTTAAATCACTTGAGTAAAAGTTATGAAGGAAGAATCTTCTGCTGTTGGTTGAAAGCGGTTGAAAGGAAGCAGCCACTTATAGAACTTTACTTCAAGTCCATCGTGAAACTTCCTTTCTACTCTACCCACGTAGTTCATTGCAAACTTGCCTTTTTTCAATGGTACTTTAACAATTAGGAAGTCACCTTTATCAACATCTTCTTTAGATTTAAGACATTCGTCATCTTCATTGTCTTCTTCCCATTCAGAAGAAAATTCTCCCACCTCTTCATCCGAGGAATCTTCTTTTCTACTTTTTTCCGTTCTTCTAATATGTTCTTCCTCATGACCTTCACTTTCCTGGTCCTTTTTATTTGCTCCCTTTCTTCCAATTCTTCTTTCTCTGGAGTGTCTGTGGCTATCATCCTTTTTCCGCGCTTTCTACCGTTCTTAGGTAACTTCCTTGGCCCAGCCTTAGGATGCGGGCTTATTTCTTCTGGAGAAACGAAAAAAACTAATTGTGTCGATGTGGAAGGGGTTGGTGTAGGAGATTGTGAAGATTGTTGCCCGAAAAACCATAGCAGCAGTCGTTCCTTCAATTTCTGCCGGCGCTGACTCAAGTTCAGCAGAAGCAAGATTTGGGCGGTCTGAGACCGAAGAACAGAGAAAGTCGAGGTCTTGGAAAATTTCCGATCAAATGGTAAGATCCCACACTTCAGGAACCAGGATATCACATTCTGAGGTGTTGCAGCGCGATCTCAAGATTTGCAGCATAGGTCAGGAAGCGAGTAGATTGTTATGGTTTCATTTGGATAAGCTAACATCCATGAGTGAACTGCTTCACCAAAGTACTTTTTGAACGACCCAAACACCGGTCTTGTGGTTGTAGGCGGTTTGAAGTGTGAGCAGGAAGCGTCAGAATTGTGATTCCATTTTCTCACCAGACTGAGGTGAGAATCATGATTATCCATTAGCAGTAACACTGGATGGTCTTTGTCGCACCTCACATTATTCTTGAAAAACTTCGGAACCAAAACGAAATTTTCGGCGATCATCCAACCAGATTTGTGGGTCAGCTCTCGAAATTGCACCAGTCATCATTCCATTCTGATCGAAACGGACTCGTGGTAAAACGAATACGAGAGGCAAAGCATTTCCCTTCGCACAAATTATTCCCACTTGCGTAACCAGTTCTCTGCTCTCTAGAAGTACTGCCCAACCTGCTTTTCACCTTTTTTTTCCAATAATCTTTTCAGCAAAAGGTATGGTGGTAAGTCCGGTTTCATCAATGTTGAAAATGTCGCTGGAGTGAAACTTCTTTCTTTGCAAGACATTTTCAAATTTATCGAAAAATTTGCCAACGCTGGTTTTGTTGAATGCTGTAATTCTGGCAAAAGATATTGCCTCAGCTTTCCTTATAGACGATGTAGGGGGCCTATTCATAAAAGCAGAAAACCAGTCTTCTCCTGCTTGCTTTGTTTCATGCCACGACTCAGGATATTTAAGATTGTTCATTTTAACATACTGGAACGCTAGTTGACGGCTTTTCTTCGGTGTCAGCCCAAAAAATATTTTTTGGCAATTGACTCAATATTCCTTCAATGCATTTTCCATATTATCAGAGAACACCAGTCTTGTATGAAAATTAGGTTTGAATGATAAAGGGTCTCTGGTTTTCTTCACGTAAAGGGCCAAATGGGACTTTGTTACATTCCTAGAAGCTGCTACTTCTCGCAGACTTCCACGGTTGTTCAATACATCTTCCACGGCCTTTCTTAGATGCTCTTCATTAGTTTTTCTCTTATATTTCCGTGGCATCTATAATAGAACAATATTAAACATTAAAAAAAAGTATGGGGAATAGATTGGACAAACCGGGGATGAAATGGACAGCTTGTCCAATGCATCCCCAAAGGACGCCATGATACATTTCTTGTTTAAAAAAAAATATACTTCATAATTTTGGATTGCAGGCTATATGAATTTGTCTGCTTGTGAATTAAACTGCTGCCAACATAGAAACCGATTGTGGCAGCCAAATTCATCTTGCCGCCTAAAATATCAGCCTGCCCGTTCTATCCTCGTGTCCAAACCATCCCCGGTCTCCCCTATCAGTGTTTTGATTCACTCTATATACATGAAAATAGTTTTATGTTCTAGACCTCTAAAGTTAAAAAAAGAAACGCGTTAAACATTTTTTTTGTAGGTATCTTCAGTAATTATCGTGATATTCCCCGAAAACTCAGTATTGGGACACTACGTATAACAATTGTTGGTCGTCTTGATTCAAGCTACCACCCTGTGAAATTATTGCACTCAGTTCTCTTACACCCTGTAAATTTTAAAACAGTAAAAAAATCTTTCACTTTGTATCACCGATCTTCTTTCGTTTTCATATCACTTTATTCATATATTCACTGTTCACTGTTCTTTATATTTACATGTTATTTGTTTCGTGTTTCTTTTGTTTCCTTCGGTTGAATTATTTTTTCAGCTTTCATTGATTTTATTGATCATCGATCTTTTTTGTTTCGGATCATTTTATTCTTAATTTAAAATTCGCGTCATTTGTCACGTTTTTCTTTGCTTTTGCTTTCTTGCCAACATTGCAGCATCTATCTTCTTTTGTTTCGGATCACTATTATTCTGTATGTTTCTCTGTTATTCGTTTCGCTTCTCTTCAGCTTCTTTTTGTTGAATTAACTCTTTTTATAGTTTCTTCTTTTGTTTTCATGTTAACTTTGTGTTATCGATGCTCATTAGTTTTAGCGAAACGAATATGGAATTATGAAGAACAAGGTGATTCAATGACAAAAAGAGGTACACGATACTCTAATTGAGTGTGAGGAAATCAAAGAACCAATTGAAAATTGGCGCGGAACGCCAAAAATTAATCAAATAAATAAAAACAAAAGGACCTATAAAACGGTCAACGAATTACGAAGAAATAATTCAACAAAAAGAAGCAAAAGAAAGGCGAATCAAATGGCTTTGAAATGTACAGAATGAAGTGGTCGAAAACAAAAGAAGGTTGATAATGCAAGAACCACAAGAAAGCAAAAGGGGAAAAGTTAAAGGAAAATGAAGAAATGATTCAATAAAAAGAAGTAAAAATCAAAAAAAAAAAATGGAAACCAAGAATAAAGTGATCCGTAAACAAAAGAAGCTCAATGACACAAGGTTAATACAAAAAAGCAAAAGAAGACACTGTGTAAAGAAAAAAAAGCCTTAAATAATTAACTTTTTTTTTTTAATTAAATTTCTCTTATTCAATGAAAAAATAAAAAAAAATAAACTTGTTATAATTGACAACACATGATTACACTGGTGATTTAAAAAGTTAAAAAAAAATTAAAACAAACTCACTTGAAAACGATCAAACTTCCAAATTTATTTTACAAATAAACAATTGCCAAAGATCTAATAGTGAACGTAAAATCATCACTTAAGGATCACATAAAATTAATTTAAAATTAGCATTGAACTGCTAATCAAAATGAACGATTTTGTTATCATTTTTTACTGTATTAAAATTTACAGGGTGTAAGAATTAAGTGCAATTGTAATTTCACATGGTGGTAGCTTGGACCAAGACGATCAACAATTGTTATACGGGTGTCCCAATACTGAGTTTTCGGGCAATATCTCCATGATTACTGAAGATATCTACAAAAAAAATTTGAACGCATTTTTTTAAACATTATTCTTCATATTTCAGTGTTGTTTGATTTGTTTTTGTTTGGTTTCCTTGCGTCGAATTCTTTTCTCGTGCTTCACCAAACCTATTTCCAGTTCCTTCCTTTGATTTCTTGTCAACATTGTATCATCGATCTCAGAATCGAACATCGAACTTAAATTGAATCCCACAAGAATATTTTACTTTTATTTTTGTTTTAAAAAGTTAAAAATCTAAATGTACAGTGTGATTGTTAATGATAGAGAATACTTTCTTATGTTTTACTTTTTTTGTTTACTATTGCTACTACTTATAATAAAAAAAATTAAGGAAATGACAAAGAAACGGAAGAACCGGGAGTTGCCAACGTAATAAAAATATTATGGCGATAATTCAAATAATCCTCAATCATTAAAAGTCACACTGTATATAATACATTTCATCACGTGAAAACATAAAAAGGGATTTGTTAGAGTTCTTTGCCGGAATGTCCTTAATTTACTTTCTAATAGGTACATCCCTAATTTATAAAATTTCCATTTTCCATCTTTTCAAGTTTATATCAAAAAACAAAAGAAAAATAATTATTATATAGCATTTTAAAAATGCATAATTTTTGAAAAAATCGTCAATTTTCTTTCTGCTAAGTTTATTTTGAGAATGTTCTGAAAAATTATATAGTGTGACCCAAGAAATTAGGATTGTGATCTTATTTGGTCTATTTTTTAAATGGCAACGCCATTTTTTTCACAATTTCGAATTTGTTTTAAATATTTTTATGCATTGTATCCTATGTCTAAATTCTATTGTTTTGGAGTTATTAACATGAGAGTTTCTAAAAATATTTTACAAACTAATATGTTTGCAAAAAAGATAAGCCCATCGTGTGACCCATCAAATGAGACGTCTCGAAAAGGCAAATCCAACAGTCACATCGGCGCCATCTTGAAATAAAAAACGCTGAAAATATTTGGAAGAAAGACTGACTCATCAAATGAAAGGTGTCGAATTGTCATACCGACACCAACGCCATTTTGAAATCGAAGTATCACATTAGTAGCGTTATTTTCAAGAACTTCAAGCTTCGTACAATAAGTATGGTCTCAATCATAATTCATGACGCTTACAGAAAGCTTAACAGACCATCGTATCCATCTGTTTTAAAACTATAAACGTCGAATGCATCCAAATATTACTATTTAAAATCGAATCCAGGATGTCGCAAGTTATTTTTTGTTTGGAAACCACGAATAAAGTGAGTTTTTTTGTCATCATTTATGATTGCGACTGTACATTGAACAGTTCTGTGCTGTTCAGAACTGTGAAAGGAATGCTAGTAATGTCAATGTTATTAATGACATTAGTTATGTTGTTTTTTCTACCTACTAAAAAAATTTAATAAACTTTACTAATCCATTACAAAAGTGTAACGACTGCTTTGCAGACTTAATTAAAAATTAATTGCAATTAAATCCGAAAGAACTGGCAACTGTATTCATTCGTGTTATATAGAATGATTAAAAAATTATGAACTATATGACGCACTGTTCATTTATATGTAAAATTTGTTACAGGGTGAGAGACATGTTACCACAATTAATGTTCATTGGTTCTCTCTATTTTGAACAAATTTTACACAAAAAGTAACACGAGCGCCCTCGGCAATACTCTGAAAGCAGACAGGCTATGACAAAATGAGCAAAAAAAAGTATGTCGACGTTGGTATCACTTTTAACTATTAGCAGAATAAATAAATTTTTCAGAAAAGCATAGATTTTGATGTGGAGGGCCCTCAAAAGTCCAAATCTAGCAGGGTTCGTTATGCAAACAGAAAATGTTAACTAATATACTAGAATGTTCTACTTTGAACTTTTGTGTGTGGGTCGTCTATTTGCACAGATATTAAGATGGTTAAATTATAGAAAAGTTGTACAAAAGTACTTTGATTATTACCTGCAGCAATTTTTGAGAAATTGATTGAAAAATTAAATAAACAAAATAGTTCTATTTTATAATTTTTTTCGACGGATTCACGACAAAACTTGCGAATGCGAAATTCAGTTAAGAATTCAATAATATAACATTTTTAAATTTAGTTTTAAGAAAGATAATAATAGTATTTTTTTAATATAAGAAATAAGAGTTGTAAAAAAAATAAAAATCAAGTTTTTAGTTTTCTCAAATAAAATAAGCATAAATGGCATAAATGAGATCATCGTTTATGAATTAAGTACATTGCATTTCGAATTCTAGGAAGTTGTTTACATACCTTCAATTAACAACACAGTTAAATCCACCTTAATCGTTTCTTTGTGATGTTTTACGTACCAGTTAATTAAATTGTTGCAAATTTGAAAGTGTTACAAATAGAAACCGATTGAAAAGATATCGCGCATTTATTTATTTATAAGTTCCGTATAGAGAAGTTCTACTAACACGTTCGTTACCTTGATTATGAATATTCATTAACATCGACATAAAAATATTGTGGCAAAGTATCGAAACTGATATCGAGCGTTTTTATTACATTACGTTACATTATTACAAACACAACACCTGTATGAGTATGTTGGTTGCATCAAATTCGACGGAACATTTCTACAAGAACAAATTAATTCACTTAAAAGTGCAAAATTTGAATTTTCTGTTATACAGGATGATTCTTGAATAGACCAACAAAAATACAGACGAAAGAAGATATTTCCTAGAACATTGGGAAATTCTAAATAATCTTCAATTGGTCTCACCTTGTTTTTTTTTTCTTTTTTTAATAACATGGCGTATTTTTTATGACTATGATACAGAAGAATAACTACAAAACGCTTTCAAAGGAAAGATTGTAAAAACTGAAAAATGGCACCTACTCATATACTTATAAATAATTTTCATACAATTAAAATAAATCTAATATAAAATTAAAAAAGTAATGGTAAATAGTAAAAGAAGTAATAAAGCGCAATATTTCATGAGAAATAAATAAAGATTAAAATGGAACCTCTAGAATCATTATAATTTGTTATCTTGAACCAATAATCTTACAGAAATCTGAAATCAACTAATTTAAATATACTCGGACTTTGTGTGCATTTGCAAAAGAGAATTTAGAGTTTAAAATATTTAGCTGTTTGTTTATTTAATGTATTTGCGGATATAATTGTTTTCTTAACAATTATTGTCTTCCTTTATTGTTAAATGCAATTCTTCGAATTTTTTCATTGATTGATATTTATGTTCCACCAAGGAAAAATTATTTTAAGTTCATCTTAATGTTAAGTTTAAAAAAATCACAAAGAAATCAAATTGTTTGGTTTGTTTTGTCTGTTTTTGTTTAGAACGTACCAAGAAGTTTCCAAATAAATCTATTGATGAAAGAAAGTAAAAATCATTGAAATATAGGAAAGCAAGAAAATAATTATTTCAAATAGTATAATTCATTTATTTTTTTTTGTTCACAGGATACAAGTTAGTACTTATAAACAACACATCAACATGATACAATAAAATTCACTATAGTACCTTAATAGTTTCAGATTTTAGAAAAACAATTACATAATTATAATAAGTTATTCAAGAATTATTTTTCAGGAATGTTACTGCTTAATTAACATTCGATTAAAATATTTACTATGTGGTTAAAATATTTCAAAAAGAATGATTTCAGTTTTTATGGGTGTAATCAATGAACGTGTACAAATTAATTAACCCCTTTCACAAATAATATCTACAACGCTAGGTTCCATTAATACAGGTTCCAGACATCGATGAACAGCTGATCCCAAAATTTCGTCCAGAAGAAAATGTACCAAGCTGAAAAAAGTCCATTTACTCAAGACAAGTTTCAATTAAATGGAAGATCGTACTTTTCATCTGCAACAAACCTCCATAAATACAATTGTAGATAATGAGTATCAACTTGAATCTGCTGCAGGCCATATTTACTAAATGTTTTTAATCTTACACATTCCATGAATGTCTGAAATAGGTTTGCAAATTAAACACAGTTCAATTCAAAATTGATTGATTAGCCGACCTTTAAACTTATTTTAATAATTCCTGTCAATATAGAAACCTTATTAAAATCTACCGTTGAAAAAATTTCTATTCTCTCGCTGAATAACTTATGCATGTTAGATACCAACGTGGAATCCAAATGGTTCGGTGTGTAACTGGACCAGTTTGATCTATACTGATGCCTAGATACTGAAATACTGAAGCAAAGCGAAACGTTTAGTGCCATTCACTGATTAACAAACATCTGTACCTATGTGTTTTACGGCTGGAATCACTGCTATGTTCAGTTGCAGTCCCCTGATCTTCATATAAAAGTGCGACTGTTGAATCAACAGCAGCAATATCTTCCACAACTCTCTTCATCACAGCTCTAACGGTCCTTGGCTCGATGGTGTGCAACCAATCTCGAGTTTCTACACTTTTACGTAACATCTGAAAACCTTGTATATTATTAATAAAAAAAAAACAAAAAATTTGCAAATACCTGCGATACATTCAAGCCCTGTATTCTTACGTAATAATTCAATAATTCTTGTGCGGATTCTTGCATTGACGTGTTGATTTCGCTTTCTGTAGTCAAAGCAGAAGCCGCTTTCGAATTAATACTAAACAGCTCATCAGTTTTGGACAGCTAAAATGATTATGTCTTAGGAAAAAATTTAATCATTGGTCTTAATCTGTACCAAATAATGAATATTTCCGTTTTGAAAGTCTAAACAAAATTTCGACATCAAGAGTAAGAGTGTTGGAGGAATTTTAAGGTCGTACACATTGTTTGAACAGAAACTTCTTGCGGTTGCTGTTAGATGATGCATGAAGCACACGATCAGGCCTTCTCGAACGTTATCCACGCAGAAACTGTCTCGGAATTGTGTTTTCTGAGCAAAGTTGATGTCTGGTTGAATAAACGCCTGAAAAACACCCGCTGGTGACGTTTAAATAATTGAAGAAAGAAATGAGTTTACCACAAGATCTTGTAAAACCCCCTTCACTTTCTCCACAATCGTAGTCACCAAAGATGTTAGCATTTCATTTAAATTCTTGGTGGTTTCATCTTGCGTAATCAATTTCGGAGTGGTCAGTGATTGCCTTACTTTAGTTAAGGCTTCAGCGAAATGAATCTTCAGTGCTTGAAGATGACTTTTGCACTGCTTTTTTCCTGCATTTATTACGATATCTATTCCTGTTCTGTAAAAGTTATCTCTTACAGGATTAATCTGGAATATCTAAAAAAGAACTTACTCAGAAAAGTCGACGTTTCTACATAAAGTATTCATTGCTTGCAGTCGTCTGTAGAATCGATCCAACGCTTTTACTAAGACGCTGGTGTCACCAATGTCTTGTTCGGAATCAACTTTATTTTGAACTAGTTCAAAGTATTTCTGCATAATTTGAACTATGAATACGTTCAGTTCTTTCGCAGCGAAATTTTCAAATATTTCACTGAAAAATTATCTTTGAACATTTCTCATTTTACTGAATAAAGTCAGTTAATATTTGTTCTTGTGTCTAATTTTACCTGTTCTCTATGTTATCCAAGTTTATCCTGTTAATAAACATGTCATGAAACGAAGCCACAACCAAACATAAATCGCTCAGAAATCCTGAGCAACCTAAATCAACAAATTCTGTGATATCTCTTTGCTCGCTTTGATCGCGTAACATCACCAACTGCTCGCTTAATCGCTTCTCTGCACAAGTCAGAAATTCAGTACATAATTCTTTGGCTGGCTCTTCAAGCTGAAGGAGCAAATCCACACACTCAGCCAATTGCTTTGCAGTAGCCTCAGGATTAGCAAAGTTATTACGTAATTCCGCTTTTAATTCGTTGAGAATTACTTCGCAGTCTGTTTGTATACCTTGAAACGAGGGCATATTACCGTACTGTTGCAGCACTCTCTGTGCATGAAGGTAATCTTCAACGGCCTGCAGAAATAAAACAAAATTCAGAAGTAACCCACCTCCAAAGTTACACCAGCTGCTTTTCATTTTAAGTTGTGACACCTTTGAGGATAAGACCTAGAGCAGCTCAGAGTTATTTTTTCAATGGACTGCTTGCTGTGTCTTGCAAAAAGGACCAAGGAGCTTGAACCCCCTGGACAGTTCGGAGTTACTCTTTTATGTAAAAAGAAAGCCTAGTACCTGTGAGTAATTCATTTCTTCCATTCGAGTTTTCAAAGTTGCTGGCAATTTAAAAAGAAACTGTAATCTTTTTAACAGAGTGTGCACTCCAGATAACTTGCTTATTTGTTGCCTGGTTCCCTGTAACGTTGACGATATTTGATCTGAAAAAGACGTGATCGATTCCATGTTTGAAGCTAGTAGATCCATTTCGGTTTCCATTTTTTTGAAATCTGTTTTCATCTGCAAATCAACAGCTTGCAAAAGTGTAATACTTTTCGTATATTGCAACACGGACCTTTCGTATAGTGTCCGTTGCTGAAATAAACTTATTATAATTCTCGTACACTAGCGTTTGCATATCCGAATGGAGAGTTTGAGTGTCTTTAACCACTTCAGCTTCGTGATCCATTACTTGCCTGAGAGAACAATCCTAAAAAGCAATGCTTAGTTCTAGGAAAAAGTGAGTGTATACTTGAAGACACCTTAAATAATTTTTCCAAGTATAGATTCGGATTGAAACTTTGGCCGTTTATATCTAGCGGGTTTGAATTTTTATCTCCCATTTTGTGTTAATAAAAATAAACACAATTATTTATACACAATTATTTCTCCGGTGACAACTTTCTTTCTTTAAGGTTATATTTGACACATATACTTTTGACACTTGACCGCAGTGTTGCCAATCGTTTGGAGAGAAATGTCGCTGCAATCTAAAACAAAAGTCGCTGATTTCGCTACCAGAAGAGTCATTAAATTGTCACAATTTAATTAATTCTATACTAATGCTCAATTAAAAATATTGATGTGCTTTGCAATTATTTTCTTTCATTGCTCCAAAACGATATCCGCTTAACTGAGTAGGCAGTTTTATAGTGTTTTTTTTTTTAATCTGACGTCGAAGTTAATTGCAGTGTTGCCAATCGTAGCAATTTGTCGCTACAATAGCGACATTTTTAAGCCCGTAGCGGCGCTTGCCGTGGAATGAACCAAAAGTAGCTATTTTTTACGAATCTAAAATTAGTTCAAAACTGGGTGGGTTATAAATAAAAAAACAAATTAAAAAAATAGAAAAGTCGTAAGAAATACATTAAAGTTGAAGAAAACGGAAACAAAAGACAGTCGGTTTTCAGCGCAATTCACTAGATTTTGATAATTTTTTTTTTAATATTGGTAAGAATGGTGAGAAAACAATGAAAACAAAATAATAAAAATTCAAAAATAATCAAATTCAAAAATTTAATAATAAAACCAAAAAAAAACAAGCGAATTTTTAATTTATTAATATTTTAAAACCAATAAGAACAAAAGACCAGCGATTTTAAAAAACAATTCAGTATTAAAAGAAACGAAAAAAAAAACTTTTGACATCTTTTGACAGATGGCGCTGTTGAATGTCCAATAACAACGCATTACGCAACCTTTTCTTGTTACTGTTCAGAAATGATTGTCAGTCGAAACTCAATCAATGGTGGTTTTTCAATTTGTCAAAAACCAGTGAATCACCCCCATAGAAACAAATGACAGAAGACTACCGGCAAGTTTCAACAGATGGCGTTGTTGAATAACTCAATCGATAACTTTAAAAACATACGCAAGGGTTATTTTAATTGAAACTTTGAGAAATTGTGGGGCGCATTCGTATTATACAGGATGCCCATTTTAAATCGTGACCCCTGAAGGTTTTAGAAAAAGCAACTCGTCAATCAAAACAGAAATAATTTCGTGCTTCCCATTAGCCGAAAGTAGAATGGATTTCTCATTGTCAATTTCGATAAATGTATTACTTGTTACTGAATTTTATTTAATGTTAAAAACGTCAAATATTTATAAACTAATACACCTGCAAAGAAATTGTTAAAAAGTAGCGACCATTTGGCGACTTCTTAGGTTTTGATAATGAAATCAGCAACTTTCGTTTCTGATTGTAGCGATATTTCACTCCTACTGTTTGGCAACACTGATTAATTGTGAACCATCATCATCATGACGGTTGTCGATTTAACACTTGAACTTGCCATTCCTAATTTTGTTTTCAAAGTTTCGAACTCAACAATACGATAAGACAACACAAGAATGTAATTTATTGGAATAAACGAAAAATACACTAAGAATGAAATCACAATCTTGGTTTCCGGGTTGGGAACCGCGTCAATTCTTCGTCTTGCCGACGTTTCGTCCATCTCGCCGTGGACTTCTTCAGGGCTTCGTTGGAGGTTGCTGCTCCAGAGTCTTCACAGCAGCAGCAGCGACTACATCAGCAGCTACAGCTTCCAACGAAGCCCTGAAGAAGTCCACAGCGAGATGGACGAAACGTCGGCAAGACGAAGAATTGACGCGGTTCCCAACCCGGAAACCAAGATTGTGATGGACAACGGCCGCGGAAGCCTTCAAACCAAGAATGAAATCTATTGTAACAAACGAAAAAATATGATAAGAAAATAAGATTTACAACAAATAATAAAAAATGTGGTATATTCACAGTACAGGTCGAATTCAGACGTCGAGTTTCGTATTGTGTTTTGTGAAACGAAATGCCAATAATAATAATAACAAAAATGGCGAATTCGACTAGAATTGTGAACAGAATTCGCTTGCGTCTTTCTTGTAAACGTATCTTTCCACACAACTTTCGATGCAATTTAGATTGGTAACACTACTTTGATTTGAAGTTGGTCATGCTGAGTTACGTTCATTGCTATATTCAGTTATTATTGGTGTTCTGTTATTAATCGTTGTATGTCTTTGCGTCTACGTTTCGTTTGATTGTGCAAGATGTATGAACAAGACGAAGGTTTGTTTAATTTATATACTTGTTCTAATTCTTCAATTACTTTAATTTACGCTTGATTTTTATATTTCGCCTGCTTTTTTTAGTGGATCAATTTGACGAAGAAGATGGAGAAGAAATCAGTTCCGAACTGTGGCAAGAAGCTTGTTGGATCGTCATTAACGCCTACTTCGACGAAAAGGGGCTGGTGAGACAGCAATTGGACAGCTTTGATGAATTCATACAGATGTCCGTTCAGAGAATCGTCGAGGATTCTCCACAGATTGATTTGCAAGCAGAAGCCCAACACACGTCTGGAGAAATCGAAACACCTGTGAGCTGTCTTAGATAACTTTTGAATGCTAATTAATAGTTTCATTTTTTTTTAGCCGAGGTATCTGCTAAAGTTTGAACAAATTTATCTGTCAAAACCAACCCACTGGGAAAAAGATGGTGCTCCATCACCAATGATGCCGAACGAAGCAAGATTACGGAACTTAACGTATTCTGCACCATTGTATGTTGACATTACGAAGACCATTGTCAAAGAAGGTGAAGATCCGATTGAAACTCAACATCAAAAAACCTTCATAGGTATGAAACTTCGTTAATTAAACTTTCGTAGTAGTTAGAGCTTTATTCTTCTGAGTGCCTAAAACCCACCTACATATAGTAATTATAATTATAATTCTTTTTATCACAGGTAAAATTCCTATAATGCTACGCTCGACCTATTGTCTGCTTAATGGACTAACAGATCGTGATTTAACTGAATTAAACGAATGCCCATTAGATCCCGGCGGTTATTTCATTATTAACGGATCAGAAAAAGTTTTGATCGCCCAAGAGAAAATGGCCACCAATACGGTGTACGTCTTCTCCATGAAAGACGGAAAGTATGCTTACAAAGCAGAAATCAGATCTTGCTTGGAACACAGTTCCAGACCAACATCAACTTTATGGGTTAACATGATGGCCCGTGGTGGTCAGGCGATTAAAAAAGCAGCCATAGGTCAAAGAATTATCGCAATCCTTCCCTACATAAAACAGGAAATTCCCATTATGATCGTATTCAGAGCGTTGGGTTTTGTTGCCGATCGAGATATCTTGGAGCACATTATCTACGATTTCGAAGATCCTGAAATGATGGAGATGGTTAAACCATCGCTTGACGAGGCGTTTGTGATTCAAGAACAAACCGTCGCCCTAAATTTCATCGGTGCTAGAGGAGCTAGACCCGGTGTTACAAAGGAAAAACGTATTAAATACGCCAGGGAAATTTTACAGAAGGAAATGTTGCCACACGTGGGTGTGTCAGATTTTTGTGAAACCAAGAAGGCATATTTTTTGGGGTAATTTTGAGAGAATATGAAAATCAAACTGTAGGTACATGTGTTCTTTTGATGTAGGTACATGGTACATCGCCTTTTATTAGCAGCCTTAGGCCGCAGAGAATTGGATGACAGAGATCATTATGGTAACAAACGTTTAGACTTAGCTGGACCTTTATTAGCATTTTTATTCAGAGGGTAAGTTGCAAAAAAGGCCCTGAAAATTATTTACATCAAAAAGTAATGGAAAGCCAACTGCAAGCTTTAGGTTTCATTAACTGTCATCACTGGTGACAACATAAGTTAATTTTGGCAATTGAATGGTTGCAGACTTTCCATGACCATGGTATTAAGAGTGCTGCAATGCTTTCATTATTTATTTCAGATTGTTTAAGAACTTAATGAAAGAAGTTAGAATGTACGCTCAGAAATTTATAGACCGCGGTAAAGATTTCAATCTCGATTTAGCAATCAAGACGAAATTAATCACTGATGGTTTACGTTACTCACTTGCCACCGGAAATTGGGGCGATCAAAAAAAAGCTCATCAGGCAAGAGCGGGTGTATCGCAAGTACTGAACAGACTGACTTTTGCGTCTACTTTGTCCCATTTACGTCGCGTGAATTCACCCATCGGTCGCGATGGTAAACTAGCGAAACCACGTCAGCTTCACAATACCCTGTGGGGCATGATTTGCCCAGCTGAAACTCCTGAAGGAGCTGCTGTCGGGCTCGTAAAGAATTTAGCTCTGATGGCTTATATTTCTGTTGGCTCACAACCTTCCCCAATATTGGAGTTCTTGGAAGAATGGAGTATGGAGAATCTCGAGGAAATTGCTCCATCTGCGATAGCCGATGCAACTAAAATCTTTGTTAACGGTTGCTGGGTGCGTATGCATCTCTTTGTTGTAGTGATGCGCTTTTGTAATTATTTTGTTTTGCTTAGGTGGGAATTCACAGAGATCCGGAACAACTCATGGCAACTTTGCGAAAACTAAGGCGACAGATGGATATAATCGTGTCTGAAGTATCCATGATCCGGGACATACGAGATAGAGAAATCCGAATATACACAGATGCTGGGAGAATTTGTAGACCTTTGCTTATCGTGGAGAATGGTACCTTACTTTTAAAGAAGCGACACGTTGATATGTTGAAAGAAAGAGAATACAACAATTATGGCTGGCAGGTCCTAGTAGCATCCGGTAAGTTTTTATTCTTCTACTTCATTCCTATACTTACTTTAAATTAAGTGATACTCTAAAGAAATTATTAATTGCAGGAGTCGTGGAGTACATAGACACATTAGAAGAAGAAACGGTGATGATTGCAATGTCACCAGATGACTTAAGACAAGAAAAGGAATATGCTTACTGTACAACATACACGCATTGTGAAATTCATCCGGCCATGATTTTGGGAGTGTGTGCGTCCATCATTCCTTTCCCAGATCACAATCAGAGTCCCAGAAATACTTACCAGGTAAGTTTACCAATTCGTAAGTTATGTTTTACATGAAAATTTTCTTTCAGAGTGCTATGGGTAAACAAGCTATGGGCGTATACATCACAAACTTTCACGTACGGATGGACACCTTAGCTCACGTACTGTATTATCCGCATAAACCTCTAGTAACAACACGCTCTATGGAATACTTGCGCTTCAGAGAATTACCAGCTGGTATAAACAGTATAGTTGCAATTTTGTGCTACACTGGTTACAATCAGGAAGATTCGGTTATTTTGAACGCGTCAGCCGTTGAAAGAGGTTTCTTCAGGTAATGCAATTCGATCCCTACAAATTAATCGTTTGTTAACTCCCTTACTTTCATAGATCTGTATTCTATCGGTCGTATAAAGATGCCGAATCGAAACGAATTGGCGATCAAGAAGAGCAATTTGAAAAACCGACGAGGCAAACCTGCCAAGGCATGAGAAACGCTCTTTACGACAAATTGGATGACGATGGTATTATTTCACCAGGCATTCGTGTATCAGGAGATGACGTTGTCATCGGAAAAACCATCACATTACCAGAGAATGATGATGAAGTAAGAATGCATGTTGTGTAAACAATTTGTATGATTAATAGCCTTTACGTTTGTTTAGCTGGAAGGCACAACGAAGAGATTCACGAAAAGAGATGCCTCGACGTTCTTACGCAACAGTGAAACTGGCGTGGTGGACCAAGTAATGGTCACATTAAACTCCGAGGGCTACAAATTTTGTAAAATTCGCGTGAGATCTGTTAGAATACCTCAGATTGGTGACAAGTTTGCATCTAGGCACGGGCAAAAGGGCACTTGCGGCATTCAGTATCGCCAAGAAGTAAGAAGGAGCACTCGAATTTTAATTTTAATTAAGATTTTTAATTGAATGCATTTTTAGGATATGCCTTTCACATGCGAAGGCATCACTCCAGATATTATTATTAATCCCCATGCCATTCCATCACGTATGACAATCGGTCACTTGATCGAGTGCCTTCAAGGCAAAGTCTCTTCAAATAAAGGCGAAATTGGTGATGCTACACCTTTCAATGACGCTGTCAACGTGCAAAAGATTTCCACGTTGTTACAAGAATATGGATATCACTTGAGAGGAAACGAAGTCATGTATAATGGGCACACCGGGCGCAAAATCAACGCCCAAATTTTCTTGGGCCCCACGTACTATCAGAGGCTAAAACACATGGTGGATGACAAAATCCATTCGAGGGCAAGAGGGCCAGTTCAGATTTTGGTGAGGCAACCCATGGAGGGTCGTGCGCGTGATGGAGGACTGCGTTTTGGCGAGATGGAACGTGATTGCCAAATATCGCACGGTGCTGCGCAGTTTCTGAGAGAAAGGCTGTTTGAAGTGTCGGACCCGTACCGAATTCACGTTTGCAATTTCTGCGGGTTGATAGCCATAGCCAATCTCAGGAATAACACGTTCGAGTGTAAAGGATGCAAAAATAAAACGCAGATATCACAAGTCAGGCTGCCATATGCAGCGAAGTTGTTGTTCCAGGAACTTATGTCGATGAACATTGCTCCTAGGTTAATGGTTATTTCGTAAACGTTTAAGGATTAGATGTGTAAAAAGTAGGTATGTATTTAAAAACTAAAAATATAATATCTCTATTTTTATCTATCTTTTCCTACCATCATCCATAAAACATAAACATAAATTTCTTTACATGTGATTTATTTCTTTTATAAAATAAATATACAATAAATAATTCTCGCTACAGAATTAGGAACACGTTGTATTTACAAGAGTGTGAGTTATAAAGTAACAAGTCTTTTCAGTTACAGCCAATTAAAATAAGGATTGGTAGTAAAATTAAGAGTAACACTGATGCATGTGTTCTATCACTTAAAGCGGAGCTAGACCTTCGATTGCCTAAAAATAAATAAATCAGTGATTTTGTTCTTGTATTCGTATTGTACTGTACTTCTTTCATTTGGATCTCTCATCCCACACTGCTTATAAGACAATTTATATTTTCGTTTTGGATTGATGTAACCAGGAATGTATAAGCTCGGTGAATCCAATTGTCCTATCGATATTAATCTGCTGAAGTCTTGCTCTAGTCTTCCTGCAATGGGTCCCTTAAAATGCATCAAGAATTGTATGCAAGCGTTGTTGTGTAGGTTTCTGATCTTGCGTGAATCGACTGTCAACATCCACTCTGGAATACCCATAACTTCCCTAACGTCATCTATAAATTGTGCCCTAAAATTAAGAATGGCTTTTTTTTCTTCAATTTTTTATAAGACGATCACTTACAAAACAAAACGTGGGGGTTTTTCAATGTTTGCGTATTTAATGATGTCGTAATCCGGCTCAATGTTAGCACAAGCAAACGCTTCCGGTTGCTTGTTTGGACTTTTAATCACAATCGAACGTCCGACAGCAGTAACCACTCCCTCTAATGGTAGATTCTGATCTACCACTACTTTTCTTTCAAGGCCAATGTCAATTGTACCTAATCTTGCTGATAAATCACCCACGTAGCAACGCAGTGGATTTAGGGGTCCACATTCTTGACGATATAAATCTTCCTTTGTTTGTAACAAAAAGGAATAACGACGAAATACAAGATTTCATTCAAGTTTAAAGATTTCATTCAAGTTTACTTACGTTGAGAGGATCGGCTAATTGAGTGTAGTAGGGATTCCAAACGTACCCACCAGCAACGCAACGCGTATTTTGTATTTTTACTGCGGCATCGACACCGACGGGATTCACATAAACTGCCCAGTTATGATTTCTGGTCTAAAATGCATATATATAGGTGTGCATAGTGCAACACTGAAAAATTTTCACTCGGTACTTACGACGTTACGATCAAATTTTCCTGGATGTCGCAATTTAATTTCTATTACCGTATCGCTAGTACTTCCATCATTGTACACTAATTGAGTCTAAAATTATTCATGAAAAAATTTCAGCCCTAACTGATGTAATAATAAATATACCATTCTCATGTAACCATAAGCGAATCCATCTGGATGATGAAATGATGCAATCGCGCGTAATTCTCTTGCCTCCGAAGGGCTGTAGCCCCTTTCTATCGTCGAGCAGGCCCACCTACGATTATCTTTCTAAAACACGCGTTAATACCAACCAAACTTTAGTTATAGTGCCACAGGTACCTTTTTATGTATAACTATGGAACGTCCTAAGATGCTTCTAGGTCCAAATAACGGCAACATAGTATCGTTATATTCATACTTGTATATCGTTTGGTTGTCTAATGTCCCGAATTTTCCGCTGAGGTCCCCCATTTCATACTGATCAGGTGTGCCAAGGTATGCCCTGGGTGAAGAGGAAGGATCAACGTTCAGTGGGTTCCAATGCCCATAGACCGTAGTTGCTTCGCAGGGGAATTCTAAATTTTCCTCGATTGGCGTCTGCGTCAGATTAATTTTTTTTTTCAATAAAAAGAAGCAGATCGAAATATACCTACAATGTGTATGTGGTAGCCACTGGTAGCGACGAGTCCTTCCAGATCAACTTCGACGTTGGTAATATCAAATTCGGTTTGCTGGTAGAACTCTATTTTTCCTTTCACCGATAAAACATCGCCGTTTGGAAACCAGTCTCTGGTAACTGCTTTTCTTCTGTATACTCCTCCGATGCTGTGAGATAAATTTAGTTCAAACGACTCAAATTATTATTGTAATTTGGTTGCTTACACCGAACAAGCCAACCTTTCCCCTCTGGCTTTCGGTCCGTGATCGTCGTACATTACGAACGATTTTCCTAATATACCGTTAGGCCCAGTTAGCGGCAAGTGAGGGTCACTAATGAATCTCCTAGATATTTTATCACTATCAACTTTCTTCCCAGATATTTCAAATGTACCGTGCCTTAGTGACATATCACCAACGCGACATAGACCTACGGTTTCTAAGTTGCAAAGATGAGCGGGTGTGGTGTCGTTAAAATCAACCTAACGCAAACCACAATTAAAAAAAAATTACCAAAATAGGTTTGTCGTTTGTACCTTGTAAGGGTTGTAGGCGTTTCCGGTGCTTAAGCATCGATCTTTCCAGCTATAAAAATCCTTTCCCGGTGGTGAATTGTGGATTGCCCAACGATGTTCGGCAGAGTTGTTTAAGCTGGAACCATCTGCGTGCACCAGGTAGTCAACGAAAACGGCTGTGTCTGCCCAGGGCTCGTCTTTTGGTTGACGGAATAAAATTCTGCCCACTATTGGGTATCTGAATAAAACCTGAGCGGTGAATATTTGTTTTTGGTATTTGAAGTTGTTTTCGTAGAGTGCGATGCTTCCACATATCCAGGGTTCAGCTACGATTTCTGATGACGAATACTGTGTGGTCCTAGAATTTAGTCATCATAATTAAAATAAACTATAGTTCAATCTCAATGGAAAACAAAGAAATGGTCGGCACAGAAAGCAATATAAACACGTCAACGAAGAGTCGCAATGACGAGGGACTTAAATAACAAGACCTACTCCGTTCGTTTCTTCCTTAGTGTAATTACGAGGGGCTGGCTCCATATTGACGACGTTTTAACTTGAAATTGTTAAATTAAAATGAAAGTCTTAGACGAACCCACAAAATAATTTCAAACTTTGATTTTAACGTCAATATTCCCATATGATAAGAGAAGGTGTTCGGACGGAAAGCCCCTAGCCAAAACACTGGTTCTTCTTAAGATAAGTGACCGTTAAAGTATACTTGACGTCTCTGAAATATTCCAACGCTTTTAGGAAATGCTCAGTTCCCTCTATGGGCAACTTAAGTCATTTCAGTGACCTAAATGAAAGGGACCGAAGGAGGGCCTGTTTAGATGACAGTACCTCTCGGACAGAATTGTTAAGAAGGGGACATTTTGATTACCTATAAATAATGAGGTTCCACGGCGAGAGAAAACTCAAAAATTAATTAATGTATTGTAACACGCCCGGACGTGCCACCTTGTTTGTTGACTTTACGGACAACTAAATAATCTAATAAACACGCTCCAAACAAAAACAAACTAAAATTTATTGACAAATTAATTTATGGACCGAAGAATTTGAATAATTTCAATGAAGCAATAAATGCCTCTTTACCGCGGGTCTTGGCCAGTTTCCGGAAGAGCCGATGTTATTTTTACAGCATGCGCTTTCTAAATAGGGTTGCTACCTGTTTACTGTTATGGTTTAGTGGCGCTAAGGCTATATACTTTTACTGACCTATTCTACTGTCGGCTCTTTGGGACTCCTGCAATTAAACTTTAATTCCGATTGTTCGTTCTTGATCGTCTAATTAAACAAAAACGGGCCCTATGTTGTTGTAATTGTGTTCGAAATCTGGTGAGACGGTGTATGAGCTTTTTGAGAGGTGCAAGGAACTAAATACGTGTTAGATTAATTCATTATTTATTGTCAAAAAAAAAAGAAAAAAAAGGTAAAAAATTCCTGCTACGAGGGGGAATCACCTCTCGGAGCTTGAGTGTAAAAAACCTTTGATTGAAACAATTGATATTTCGCAATAAATATAAAATTTCAAAGAAGTACAATAAACTTTGCTTAACGTATTTAACGCCGAATATCGTGACGATCTAATTTATTTCGATTCTCACAGTTGGTGGCTTGTTGCACACGCAATTAGGCGGTGTCAACTTGTAACTTAAATTAGATCAACAATTAATTTCTTTCTTTATTCAAAATAGCTTGGTCTTGGTACTCGTGTTTGCCACTTTAGCTAGTACTCGAAGACGCCAGCGCACAGTGTGACAGTGTATATGCAGTGTACTTTGTTACTGGAACTTATTAATTGATCAATCCGATGTTCGGAGATGTATGTGGTACAAAAGGCCGCTCCGGCGATCAATTTGCAAGATAATCAACAGCAACAGCCGTTAGTTTTTCACGGGCGATGAGGATCTTTCGTCTACTACGTTCTCGTGCCCTTCGAGGTCCTGTACGCAGATCCCTCGTTTTTGTTTACGTCGACTAACCTAATTTGTTTGTGCAAGGACCCAACTGACTGTTTTCGACACTCCACTATGTGTGGTTTTGGCCTTCAATTAACCTACAAATCTTACACCAAAGCCAACACTCTAGCACACTCTAGCAGGGGTGAGAAAGTTCTGTGAAGAAGATGTCTATTGATAGGTAGTTCAAATTGTTGGCCTCGTAATTCTACGGAATTCGTAACGAGTATTAAATTGGCCTTGATTTCTGAGCTAGACTGTGCTGGTCGCACTGTGCGTTTTGGCGGATATAACTCGCCTGACCAGAGGTTAGTTGCAGATGCCCCTGTACAAGTCGGAATAACCCTGATAGCGTGTCTCCGAATTGCCGAGGATATCGCAAAAAAGATAGAATTAAATTGCAAAAAAAAGATACACTGTATTTGAAATCGAACAAAAGATTTTAGGTGTAGTTAATTTACTCTGGTTGATTAAATCACAGATCGCGCAACCTACTGAATTTATTGAGTTTTAACTTGATTCAAAAGCAACCGCACGTACCAAAAATAACCCAAACGATTGACTAAGCAAGGCAAAGATGGAACTTTACAGAAATTCCACGCCACCGATTGATAAGCCAATTAAAATAATTCTTACACAAATTTATGCCACCAAGTATGTGAAAAGAAATAGAAAAAATTCATGCAATTATACTTATTTCGTTCCGCGTCGTACACTTCACTAATTCACACGCGCACGAGCTTTTTATTCGCGTTGGGATCGCGCCCCCGCGGTTATTTATTTGATTGCCCTTTTGAATTCACTATAATTTTAACGCCCCGAAATAATGTGATTTAACTCTAATTATGCAAAGCACTCAAAAATAAACTTCTCGAGTTAAATTCAAATGCAGCTTTCCGTTCGGACGAGCAGAAGCTTTCTCTCCCCTGTTTTTGCTTTTGACTTTCCGCGAGCGACAATTTTTGACTCCTCTCCCATTCCCCGAAGTAACTAAAAGAACCCGTTGGCCAATAATCGCTTTTCGTTCAGAAAGAAGCACACGCTTCTCTCTCGTTCCCATTACATTCCTGGTAAATTACGACCCCCCAATTCGCCTGACAGATTGTCGGACGCTGCACATGTTCTTAACTTTCTAAATTCTTTTTCAAAATCAGCAAGTGTCCATTGACAGATTTATTATATCCAGAGCTTGAAAACAAAAGCCAAGTTCTTTTCTACTGGCGATGCAACATGATACTTTCTAAATTTTACAAAATTCTTTCAAAGACTAAAGCGTACAATGACAACAAAGCGGCCCTGATTTATAATACGACAGTAACTATGCTTCAAGTGCCATTTACGAACTCGACGTTCTAAAAAGACCATAAATTTGACACGAGTCGTCTTCCTGTGACAAGCTGCGACTCGTAAATTTCTCTTTGTTAATAAGCAATCAAATAAACAAACGCAATTTGTTTTCAAATCAAATTCGCAACCGTTTTAGTATTTTAATTGGTTTTGAAATGTTCATTGCGATCTTGCCGCGAACAGTTTAGTTTTTTTTTAGTGTCTGTTCCCGGGGGTGGGTTCTGCAAATAAGTGCTGCATACGTCCCCATAAATTCCCTGGAGGCGCAAGTAAAACCTGAAAGAAGGGAGAAATGCCTCGGAGCAACTACAGCCACTGTGCTCCGTCCTCCCTAAAGATAGGAACAATTTGTATCTCTCACGATCCCCATTGTATGAAGTTTACTAATTACTATACTCGATTATTGTCCTTACTGTTGTTCTTTTATTTTTTGTATATTTCTCCATTTTTAATTCACTTTCTACAGCTTTTGAGTTGAAGGACTTAGCTCTCCGAAAATGAAACTTAAATAAATGAGGCTATATTTCTGCGAGTTTAATTTACTTTCTATAGCTTTTGAATCCAAGGACTTAGTCCTTTAAAGATGAAATCAAACTTAAATATGAGGGTAAATGTGCAAAGGTCCGGTGACTTTCAAAATTCTGATGGTGGCAGTTTTGAGAATTTCTCTATTACAAGGCAAGGAATCTTCCAGTTATTAACCCTTCTTATTGTGGCCGCGAAATTTAAATAAGCACATTGAAGAATGAAAAAATAGAGAAATTTATCAAAAATAAAATTAATACGTTGCCACCACCGGAGTTTAATGTGGCTCCAGCTCCTTTTAATATTTAATTTAATTACATTAATTTACATTACATTTATTAAGAAATTTGGAGGGTGATTTTTCTAGGCTCTAAAGCTGTGCAAGTGACTAAAACACAAGGAATTTATGTATTAATCAACAAAAGAAAACAGACCCTAATAGGGTGGATTGAAGGCTTAGCAGCAGAGGACCTCTTTTCTGAGCGTTTCCTTGAGGGCTTTTCTCCGTTTGTTCCCTGGGCGTCTAGGCGAGGGGGGAAGAAAACCCCCATGCCATCACCTCACCCACACCAAGAAGTTTAGAATTTGAACTTCCGTGTCAAAAAGAGGTCGGTGATTAATTTAAATAAAACTTTCCAAGATGAATAATACAAGAAAATGATAATTAAAAAAAAAAAAAAATGAAAGAAAAACATTCGGAAAAAGAATGTGGCGAACATTAATGATTTTTTTTTAATTCCTCTCGACACTGCGACCTTTATTGTTTATATTAAAAAAATGTTACTCTCTCGAGATATTCGAGATATGTTGCTCTCTTTGGCGCTTTCCCCCGTGGGCTTGTCCAAATAAGTCTTGCGAGTGATTTAAGTTGCCTACTCTCCAGTCGATTCGACCGATCGTTTCTCGCCATGTGTGGGCGCCACTCGGCTGTCCTCACGCGTTAAAGTTTCTTTATCTGTTTCATAGTTTCCAGAACTTTTTGGGGCCTCAGCCCACGTTGCAAGAAAAAAATTTCGATTGCAAAATCACGAAAATTATTCATTTTGAAGTATTTATTCTTAATTTCGCCATCACTTCTATACCCCTCTGTTGCCGCTGAGTCCGCTACGACCCCCCCCCTCCCTAAAAGACTTCAGCACCACTGGTGAATCTATGATTCGCATAATTATTTACTTTAGCATATCTTAATGGTCACTTATCTCTTTCGTCTGGACTATTTCCTCGCGCCTGGACAATATTTACGTTAAAAATTATTTTGTGAATATAGAAGGCGATTCTTGTTTCAATTTAATTTAATTTCATTTTAGAGATGATTACCCTACAACGTTCTTGAACGCCTCCTTAAAGGACTTTCCTTCTTTGGCTTCGACGAGAGACTTGAGGACTTTTCTCTTTCCACGTCTGCCACATACTCGACTTTGAAACCGTAGTAATCATAGCGCGGATGTTTCGAACCATTAATAACAACCATCTTTTTCTACGTTTATTTTGATGTCGATTGTGCTCCTTGGCATTTCATTCGACTTGACAACTAGCGACTTTTTTTTGCTTCCGCAAAAAAAAACAGAACGCCTTTTACGTGTAATTATGAAACTGCCGGAGCTTTCCAAAGTTAGCTAAATAACCTATTTTCAGGAAATGAGGGAAAATTGTTATTCCCAATTATTTTTTTGAATGAACCACGAACTGTAACTTGAGTGGATTGTTAAAATGGATCCAACTTTCTTAAGATTAACTGACGCAACGATATTAATTAAGGAAAAGAATCTTACTTGTAAATCACCAATGATCTGTGAACAACGGAATGTCTTCCCTGCATGGGTAAATAAACGTCCCAGTATTCCCCGTTCAATTCTTGACTGCTCTGCACCAAACTCGTGACATTGTTTCTTCCCAACAGTTTACCAGATAAATCGCCAATCGCATACTGATCTTGAGTTCCAAGTCCTACAAAAATTTTGATAAATGAAGGTTCCAGTTTGAGCGAAATCGCCGTACCATTCGGTGGAATGTAATTGGTGTCCACATTCAAGGGGTTGTACATAACCGTGGTGGATAAACAAGAATTTTCTGTCTGCTCAATAGTCTTGGCCGCACTTATTGGCAACTGGTGTATTTTATAGCCTGCTACTGAAGAGCTATAGACCAACTTAGTTTCTATATCGCCCCTGGCAGTGGTCAAATTAAAATTTAGAAAAGTTGGTTCAAATCGATTGGCCTGGCTCATTTTTACGTTCCCCTTAATACCACCTGATTGTATTATAATTCTACAAAACGAAATAATTTATTTGTTTGTTTTAATTAACATATTTGGAATGTATTACTTGGCGTTTGTGGGATGGTCGTAAGTTATTTTTGCACAAGCTAAGAAACTGGTGGGGTGCTTCCTCTCGAAAAGAACTAAATACAATCTTCTTTGAGGTCCACTGAGATCACTCGGTAATAATATCAGTTCTTCATCCCTAAATAAAGTCTTGTATTTATTTCTGTTGTAGTTTGTGGAGACCTTCACTTTTCCTAGCCTGGAATCGATGTCACCGATCGCTTTTCCATCGCCTTTGTTTTCCGGATCGAAAACAATTTGCAAGATGTTGCAATTTTCATCAGATCGTGCTTTGTTCGTTTCTAAAATATCCGTGACATAAATTTTCCATTTGTGCTCGGAGTACTCTTTGGTGTTGTTGAGGTTTTCGACGTTCGCCACTTGGTATAAATCCGTAGTTATCAACATTTCCTTGTCGTTGTTCTTCGTGGAAAACCAGCGGAAGTGAACTTGTCCGAAGACTGGAGAGTTAAACCTCGCCACGGCCACTTTTTCCGTTGATTTATCCGTGATGGAAATCGACGAGCATATGTAGCGATTTGTGTCGACGTTCTTCAGCAAAATCGATTTTCCATAGAGTCCTTGCGGTCCGGTTATCTTTAACTCTTTCGTTTCGTATTCGCTCGTCTTGTTTTCGGGCAGAATTAAGTAGCCGTACACGTCGTCCAAATTGATGATTTTCTTTCCCAGGTTCGATTCGTCGCATCTGTTTTCGATTAGGCTGTAATCAACGGGGAATTCCGTCACGAACCAGGACCAGACCTGAGTGGGATATTCCAGGGTTGTGTTTAAATCGTTGATGATTTTTACTGCATCAGTTTCTCGCGAATGCAAGAACGTTATCGTTCCGTGTAAGCCGTGTCCTGATAGGTAACTTTTTAGTTGAATAGAGGTAGTTGGTCGAAGGCCTGCAACAAACAGGAACGATTCTATAGTAATTTGAATTTTTTTTTGTTTAACTGAAAACCAATTGAATTCTAATTTGTAACAGTGTGTTATTCTGAGAAATATGATGGCCTTTAAATAAGTACAATGTTACAATCGTTACGTAAAAAAGAAATTCTTAATTATTTTGGAATCACCTTTTTATCGTTGGAAGAAATCTAAGAAAATCGTGTTTTTTTTTTAAATCTGTACGTTTTGGTCTTAATTTTGTAATAATGAATTACAACATTCGTACGCAAAGGTCCATAAAAATAGGGATGCAGGATATTATGCAAATTCGAGTGTTTTCCGAATTATTTAAGTGCTACAACATTATTGAGCGACTAGATTTAGATTTAAAGGAAAAAATACGATTTTTTAAAAATATTTGTGAATTATAACTTAAAGCAAAAAACGAAATATAAATTAAACGTCAAATAATTTAATTAATTAAAAATGTAGGTGCAGATTGTGCCTCGCACAAGGGCGTCTGATCATAGGGGCGCCAAATTGTCTCTAATTACTTAAATTGAAATAACTAGAAATAATAATAGAAAAATAATCATTCAGGCGCACTTTGCTTTTAAATTCTATTTCAATAGAATTAATTTTTATGAAAGTGCTCTAGATAAATTAGTATATACAGGGTGACTGACAATTGTTTCGCCAAAGGAAACCACGAAGAGAAGCGATATTGCAGAGTATGGAAAAATATAAAAAAAGTTTATATACCATTACCTATGACAAAAAATCTGGGACATGTAATATGTTCTACTGTAAATACAACGAATTAGGTGTTGTTTATTTCTCTGTCTGTTTACGTTACCATAGAACAAGTATAACTTGTTAAAAGCTGCATTCAAACTAATAAAATATCTCAAAAATGCAAGTATAGAGTTGTTACAGATTTTTTGGCGGGCATAGTTTTCGAAAAATAATTAATCCAAAATTATACTATATATATATAAAAGTCATAAAAGTGTTTTATAGTTTTATTATTGTTACAGCGCTTGACCTTTAAACAGAATTGAAGTGATCAGCTGAAATACGAGCTCCAAAATATTCACGAAGTTATTGATAAATGCATGCGAATCACCTGATGTAAATTATTCCGTATAAATTGTATAAAGTAAGGATAACAACACCTGTTTTAAAAGGTAAACAAATAAAGCACTACAACACGAAAATAATTAAAATCTCCCTGTTAATAATAAATTGTATTGCAAAAATCTACACACACTGGCGTAACATACTGTTTGGGAAAATTTTAAATTAATTCTAAGCTATTCCATAGAATTTATTAAACTTTTTCCATAATCTGCGGCATTAATTCTGTTATACGTCCTTTTTTGCGGAACAATTGTCAATCACTCAGTATGTATACTGTACTGATGCGTTTCTTAGACAAGGAATAGCCTGTACAATTAACTATAAGGAAATACTGACTCTCCTGCACTGTATACAGGAAAAAAAATGGAAATTTCTTACATTTTATTAAATTTTTTAAAAGAAGTATAAAATAATGCAATAATCATTTGAATAAAATAAAACGACACAATAAATTGATTGGAAATTTATAAATAAAATTTTGTATTTGAAAAAAATTCAAATAAATTTATAAATATCTATAAGGTGTAATCGAATAAGTTTCACTTATTAATACTGGAAGCTCAAAAATAAATTAAAAAAACTGAACTACCGCAAGAACGCTTTCGTCTTTTGTTTCTCTGCTGTATCCAGTATTATCGACGCATCTCTCAAGAGTTGTCATAAAATCGCTTGTCAAATTTAAAATTTGTCCATTTTTATATCCATTTAATTACAATTTTCTATAAAATGAATAATGAAACGCAATTAATGAAATAAAATATTCATTTTATTACAAACACCTCGAAGATGTAAGCAAAACCTTTGACAATTTACGCTGTTGGCAGCTCTCAGTTATTCATGGTTGCAACATACGTCGTAGCACAAGCTACGACGTGCCGTTGTAAAATAAAAGCAAGTTCAGAGCCTTCTTGAACGGATTTTTTTGAACGCACGTTACATAAAGCTAAGAAAAACAAACAAGTTAAGTTGATTAATAATAAATTTTAAAAAAGCAATTTGGAGAAAATGACGACGACATAAAAAAACAATATAATAAAAATAAAAAATAATAAAAGCAAAAGACATTCGATTTTACGACACAATAGATTAATAATTAAAAAAAAATGAAAAGAACGATGAGAAAGCAAAAGAAATACATAACAGAGTTTTTAAAATAATAATAAAAACAATAGACAATCGATTTTAAAACACAATTCAGTAGATTAATAAATAAAAAAGAACTGTTTGGGGCGGAAATGTGATAAAACAAAGAAAACAAATGAATAAATTAAAAAATATATATAACAATAATGGACGCTTTCCAAGTTAGCGTCGAAGTTACTCCAGAGTAGCTCTCAGAGAGATACTCCGACGCTAACCTGGAAAACGTCTAATATTTAAAAAAAAAGAAAATAAAAACAAAAGACAATCGATTTTAGAGCACAATTCAATAGATATAGAAAATTTGAAACAAACACTTTGCCTTTCACCTGGTGAACAGATTACTAAAAAAAATCTGTAATAGATGGCGCTGTTGAATCTCTCACTCAAGTACAATTCATTTCGTCCTTTACCGACGACAAGTGACTTTTTCTATCGATCATCCGCAAACGCATGTTTTACAATCGCTTTGTTGAATGTCTTGCAACAACGCAAGTCGATTTTTTGTTACCATCTAGAAATGACTGTCAGTTAAAATTTTGCTCAATAGATGGTGCTTTTTCAATTTGTATAAGTGGGTTTCCTTCTAAAGAGTGTGTTTTTAAAATCTGGCGTCAAAGTTGGCCATGAAAATTTAATTGTGAACCACCATCATCGTGACAGTTGTCATTTTGACATTTATACTTGCCATTTCTAACCTTGCTTTCGAGGTTTCGAACTCAACAGTACGATAAGATGACACAAGAATGTGACCTATTATAATAAACGAAAAAGACACTAGGAATGAGATCTATTGTAACAAACGAGGAAAGAAAATAAGATTTGCAACAAATAATCAAAATTGTGGTATGTTCACAGTAAGCACCTTGCAACAGCCAACGTCGACGCCAAATTTAAAAAAACATCCGATACATAAAAGAACTTTGAATTTTGAAAATGCCCCTTTTAAAAATTAAGTCAATATATACGTATTGTTAATACTGTTTATAACTGCTGCTCATAAAAGTGAGCAATTTACAACAATAAAACAAATTATTGTAATCTTGGACTATTTGTTTTTATTACATAATCGATAATAATTACATATGAAATTCCATATCTTACAATCAATGAATTTATTTATCTCTTTGAATGAATACACGTTAATCTGCATGAACTTTTGGAATTTTGTGTGTGTAGTCTGAACGTAGCAAAGTAATAAAATCAATAATACTTTTAGAATGTGATTTCTATTGAATTACATTTTACTCTCTCATAAATGGACACCTCTGGTCCCTCAAAATGTGTCCGCTTAAGAAGGGGTCCGGTTAAAAGAGAGCGTCTTGCCATACAGAGATGTCCGCGTTAAGAAAGATACACTAAAATTATTATCTAATTTTCTACTTATTGATATATATGAGTCACGAGTACTATTTTAATTTAATTATTTAAATCAATTAATTAATTATGTAAGAATGTTTCTTCATTATCTTTATATTGCTTACGTATCACTAACTGCTACTCTCCGTATGTTTTCGTAAATGACCTGCGTTAAAGTTTATTGTTTTTTGTAAAAAGCAAACTAGATTTTTCCTGAGTTATTGGTGACCTTTGCCTCGAACTTCGATTCTTTTCTTGTGTAATAATAGTGGTTACAATATTGGAATTTATTCGATTACACACTGTATTTCTTAGAAATAGAAACCTTTTTCTTCTTGGATTTTGTTGGGAACTTTAAATTTTCTAAAAATATTAGAATCCAATCTACCACAAAAGCAAAGACCAAAATGCAAAAAAAACAAGCAAATAGTGAAAGACTTCTAGTTTTTTTCTAAACTAGATTTTAACTTATCTAATTAATTTATGTAAAATTAATCGTTCTACTCTACAACGGAAACTTCTATGATTCATATATGTCGCAAATTTCCATGTTATTACCTGCTGCCGCGAAGAAGTAGACCAAAATAATCGTCAACATTTCCATAGTATTTGGTTTGTTTAAAGCGCAAATTCACTAGACTCGTCGAGAGATCACATCTTTCGCTTCTTCACTATCGGTAACTTCACTTAGCACTGTCCAGATGGAAGTTAGAAATTTTATTCAACGCGAAAGAACAAAATTTAGATGCGATTCGCGAATAGAAAGTGAATGGTCAGGTTCGAGGACGGTGACAATACTTGTTTCTCGCCGATAATAAAGAGGTGTAAGTACATACCTGGTTGTTTACAATAGAAGGAGACGGAATTCGTTGGATTTACCTGAGCTGAATGCGGAGTATTTTTTTTTTGTGGGACGGCTAATGCCTGGGGATAACATCCCTTTTGTGTTTCTTTACAAATTTGCTACTGGTTGATGCTGAAGGGATAGGGGACATCTGCGTGTGTATAGAAAAGAATTCTTTTATGAAAACTACCGCAAGTTCGGTACTAATATGTGGCTGAATATAAGTTTTGTCAACAAATTCTTAAAATGATAGGCGCATACGTGTTTACCGTTCTAATTACAGTTCTACACGCTCGGAAAATATGAAAACGTAATGATGCAAATGAATTTTTTAAGCAAGACTGATTCAGTTACCAAGAATTCGACAAGGTAAACTACTAAAAGAATTATGTATTACTTTTTCTGTACTTTTATTTATATAGTTTATGTTGAGTTATAGTTTCTTTTAGAATGGGGAATAAAATCGTTTCACAATTTTTTTCATAATAACTGGTATTAATTTAAAACAAACATAATTAATATATTAACATAGTTTAATGTTTAGCAGCTTTTTGAATTCAGATTCTCTATATTAGATAACGTAAACATAAACATAAAGTTTCCCTTTTATAACAAGTCTAAACAGGTTCAAACCTGCTATTATAGTTCACATTTAATGGCACAACAAGCACGGTATTGTCGTATGGATATATACTATAATCTTTGTAAATATAAACTAGTACAATACAATACAGTACACTAGTCTGAAAAGATTAAATTTTCATTACTTAACATTTGCGTCGATTATGATTATTAGGTAATATTAATATATAGGTCGACTGTTAATTAACCAGACAAAATAAAACCACTAAAAGAAGCGATGTCCGAGAGTATAGGAGAAATGTTAAAAAATTATTTCTACTTTAGTTTTGCAGAAATAATCAGCCCCAAAACGACGATACGCCCCTGGTTAAAAAATAGTGGAGCAGATGAGAAAAGTTTTTTATAGTTTTATGATACGGCGGCGTGACATCGTGAGTTTGACCTTTTAAGTGAAATTTTACGTCAATTTTTTAGGTCAACGACTGACGCCGTAAAATACGAACGATATACGAATATCTACTTGAAAAATGCAAGCAAATCACTTGTCGATTATTCCATACAAAGGATAACAGAAGTCCCACTTTGAACAGCTGCTCTGATAGATACACAAATAACTCACTAAAACGAAAAACAATTCAAATTGCCGTGTTAAGAATTCGTTCGCACGCTCCTGCCGCGGGTGCCGTCCATATTTGCACGCAATATTCCTTTGGGTTCGCGGCGAATGGTTCGCACGCTGCTCTAGATCAGTTCCTTGACGAATTGTTACATTTCATCTTCAATTACATATTCGGCACGGACACGTGTACATAGCTTGGTACTACCGACGTTTAAAACAGCAGCACCTAATAAGTTTTATTGCTCTGTTTATGTAGGCCAAAGATTTTGAAGCCACAAGTTTGCATGAATCACGAACTATTGTCTAACCTAATAAACAAAAAAAGAAACTTGTCGGCATTGAATTTGAGGAGTAATAAATCGTTTCATCTTTTTCGGAGAAAATCGAATTGTTTCAGCGATTCTTTGGAAATGTATTCGTTATCTTGTCGCGATAATTATTTATTATAATTTTACCTACATTAATTTCTAGTAAACAATTATTTGTAAACTTGTTACCTACTTCATAAGCAATTAAAGGTATTTTAGAAAGAAACAACTTAGATTTCCGTTCTCAGTTATTAAACATTGTTAAATAAATAAAAAAAACTTTGACATTCCTGTTATACTGCCGCATTTATAGAACGTGGCGTCGTATTTTGTGCGCAGTGCCGGAGCTTGATTTTGGGGTAATTTTTGAACTTTCTACAAACTGCTTAAAAGATTTTTTTAACCCAAGCTCACGGACATCGCTTCTTTTAGCGGTTCCATTTTGTCGAGTTAATTAACAGTCACCCTGTATTTAAAAAAAAAAGATGAGATCGACCAAGACATGAGAGGAATTAATATATGGAAATTTAGAGGAAGGAAGAAAACAAAGACAAAAAGAATAACGGAGTAATTTATTGCGGTAAATTATTCAGAAGTCTTCTGTTAACTAAGTGGGGCCATCCCATGTTTAATCACAAAAATAATTTAACATTACTCATACCCTGGCTTCAACTATTCTCGAGTCTCATGTGATCACCAAAATTAGGCAACCAAACTCACAATTACGTATAGGATAATTAATTTCTTTTCACAGAATTACACAGTAATGTCCAAAAACGTGTTATACAAAATTTAAAATAAATGCTTCAAAGATATGAAATAGTTTATAGCGTTTCCGACTGACTGACTCTGAGAGTATCTCCGACCCTTGTTATGACATGAAGTTAAAACAAGATGGAGATACTCTAGATAGGGAGTCGAAAACGCTGTTAATGTTAGACTGTCTGCTTCAGAATACCTTGAGAGTATTTCCGTCCCTTGTTGTTACGTGAAGTTAAAACAAGATGGAGATACTTTAGCTAGAGCAGTTAGTCGAAAACGCTGTTAAAGTTAGAATAAATCTGGAACGTTGTGATCACTAAGTATGTAATAAACGAACCACGCACCCCTATGGACACTTTGATTACTTCTTTTTAGTGGCAAGCAAATATCTTACAGTATTGCGCACTCTTTTAGAAAATAGCAAATTTTCGCGAATTTTGCGAAAAATGGGAAACTAAAAAAACATTGAATTGATTAAATTTAGTACGAAAATAAAGTGAAAAAATTCGAAGTTTTCTTTTCTTTATATTGTCATTATTGAGTACTTTTTGTTGTCTTTTTAAGAATTTAAAAAGCTAATTTCAATTCGAAACGAAAAAATAAGATAAAAGCAAAAGACGAATCAAAGATTTCGATTTAAAGAGCGGGATTTAGTCTGGAAAAAATTAATTAAAAAAAAATATAACAAGCGCAAAAGACGATCGCCAGGTTCAGTTCGAAAAAAATATTAATTCATTTGAAGTTTATTAAAAAAAAAAAAAAACGTTAAAAACAAAAGGCGATCGACAGGCCTCGAATTAAAAATAGCGATGGCCAGATTTTATTTAAAAAAATTAACTTGAAGAATTAAACAATTAATGACCAACAAAAATAAATTACAAAAACAAAAGACAACTGACACTTTGAAACAAGAAAATTGATTAAAAAATGAACGAACCAAAGATTTCTAATAAAAAAATGCGATATTCAATTTGAGAAAATAAAAAAAAAGACGAAAACAAATAAAAAATGTGTGCCAATAAAATAAAATAAAACTGGTGCACAGGTAGGTAACTAATATACACCTTCATAATATCTGGTTGCCTAACCTAACAGGCTTAATTTATTTTTTTAATTTTAAAATTTGTCACTTTTTAATTAATTTAATTTAACTAACCACTGTAGATTCTTGAATACGTCCAATCTTTCAGGGCGACCCATCTAAGAGGCTTGTTTGCTATTAAGTGGGGGCACCCATAGGTTTTTGCCTATTATGTTAATCCGGCACTAATTTTTATGTTCCAAGAAAAATACGACAAAAATTCACATTGCATCTGCTAGTCCTCGAAGAATACAACTTTACAACACGTTATGAAGAATTATGTCACAATTATTTCAATAAATAATTAAAGAAAAAGATTAGAAAATTCAATTTTATTTTAACTTTCTTTTTAAAATATTATGAGAATAAAAAAATTGATTAACTTGAAAGTACTCGTACTCCTGGCTTTCACTCGGATACCTGGGGTTGAATTTAGGTTTTTTAAAAGTTACTACTACAATTTTTAATCGTTTATATTCATACGTTATTCATAATTTCTGTAATAATAACAACAGTGTAGGTGATTAAATTTAAAAAAGTGCGTGATAATAAAAAAAATCATGATGGAATCGAAACCGAGCGGAAGCTGGGAGTATTAACAGTAAAACTAGATTGAGGTCTTTTTTTTTTCAAAAACAACCATAGTCAAAAATCGTGTTTTTCTAGAATACAAGGAAAATTTTGCCAAGCCGATATCACTTGGTTTATTCTTCTTTTGAGTCCACATGGCTGAAGGTTCTTTCCTTTAGAGTGATGTACAAATACCTGTATGCATATGCAATAGTTTGGTAGAAAAAATAATAATACTCTTTGACATTGGTTGTTTTTGCTTAAAACAAAAAAAAGTCATGAAAATCTTCAAATATTTTGTTTTCATTACAAAATGTTATTATTTTCTTTTCGCATCCATCGCTGTTATCTTCTTCGTCAAGATCAACATTAGTGGTAGCTTCTGTGATTTAATCAATGATTGATAAATTTATTTCCTGAGTTTTTCAAAAAGGCGGCCACAGCTGTTATATTTTTTATTTTACTGAACTGATAGGAAGTCTTCCTTCATACAAGGGCAGAAATTCACCAAAGATTTTTTTTTTTATTTCGAACCACGTACTGCGTCCATGGACCACAATAAGTGTCTGGAGTTTGGACATAGGTACAATCAGCAGATATTTTAATGACACAGGGTTATCTCAAGCTTAAACTTGGTCTTGTGCTCTTCAAGAAGTAAGGAAAACATGCGCTTTGGATATTAAAAAAACATATCCTGAGTTATATTAACGATGTCAAATGGAGATGGATTTTACCTTGATTAATAAGAATATTAATACATCCTAATCTTGTGGAACCTTCGGGCTATTGGTTCTTTTCTTCTTTGCAATAAGAGAAAAATCTTTCTTTGGTAGGTAAGAGTGCCCTCTTGTGGGAAATATATGAGATACTTTTTGAAACAGTTTTAAAACATGTACTGGAAGTATTCGTGCTTCTTATTCTGACCAGAACATCCATCACTAAATATAATTAGGTGATTATGTACTATATCCTTGTTATTGAGGTAATGTAGAACCATGCACTGCGTCCATGGACCACAATAAGTTTCTGGAGTTTTGACATAAGTAGAATCAGCAGATATTTCGATGACATAGGCTTATCTCAAACTTAAACTTGGTCTTGTGCTTTCAAGAAGTAAGGAAAACATGCGCTTTGGATATTAAAAACATATCCTGAGTCATATTAACGATGTCAAATGGAGATGGATTTTGCCTTGATTCTCTTATTAATACATCCCAATCTTATGGAACTTTCGGGCTATTGGTTCTTTTCTTCTTTGCAATAAGAGAAAAATCTTGATCATGGTAGGTAAGAGTGCCCTCTTATGGGAAATATATGAGATACTTCTTGAAACAGTTTTAAAACATGTACCAATATACTGGACATTTACTATCAAGTGGTTCTTATTCTGACCAGAACATCCATCACTAGATGTAATTAGATGTAAAATATAATACCACAGTCGACTTTTAAAAAAGGTTTCACTAGTTTTGATATTCGTCAAAGGAAGGTTCTGTTGAAAATCGAATGATATCGCCACGTATCTACCTGCTCTTGCTTCTGATCTGTAATGTCTCTTCAACTTGTCGGCTTTTCAAAGGCGAAGTTCTTTTGAATTATAAGTTGATTTTTAGTACATTCTACTTTTAAAATAAGTTCGTCCAACTTAGCGCATGTATTACTTCTTGGTACACCAAACGTGATATGATAATTAATGTTTCATACTTTGTCTATTACTATGTATTTAAAAATGAATTCAATATCACGTTTAGTGTAATAAGACAAAGTGAATAGGTTTCAAGGTCAACGGAAACTAACTTGGCAACTAGTTTTGAAATTCTGGGCGAAAACTGCCAATATCAAGTGACATTGGTTGCTTTTGATATTATTCGCTGTGACATAGACTGTTTATTCTAAAAATTCATATCTTTGTATCACTGTATTTCGCTGATTATGGTGGTTTTTCGTTCAGAACAGTTTACGAACAGATAGAAATGTCATTTCAAAAGCAGGTAGCGCCAAGAGCTAAAATTTAACAAAAAATGACATTGGTTGTTTTTGAAAAAAAAAACCTCAATTGTCGAAAAACTTTTTCTTTAATTATTTAATTATAGTTACATAATTCTTCATAATTTTAAACATCAAATTGCATTCATTCGAGAACTAGCAGAAACAGTATGAATTTTTGCTGAATTTTGTCTTGAGAATATAAAAATCGACAATATGTGGAAACCTATGTTAATTCCCTATCACTCAGATGGTATGCATGGAGCACCCAGTATATGCAGCAAAAATGCAAAACATTCTGTATCGGTGGGAGATTTTACCCATATCTGTCAAACGTCGCTTTGATGGGCAGACATCAATAGAACCTTTTCCTTCTCTCTATCTCTATTCCCAAATATTATTAGCTAGAACCAAGTTGCTAGTATACCTAATGGGAGCCAAACAAAGCTAGTTATCAAAAAAAAAAAAACGCAGTGTTACAGATTTAACAAATGGACGCAAAAGTTAACTAGTATATATAAAAAGCGTCTTCAACTTTTGTTTGTTTTGGCTTAAAATTTTGATATGTAGCAATGATATATGCGAATTTTAATTTATTGCAGAAGATTCTTTTATACAGGTGCCCATTTTAAATCGTGGCCCCTTAAAATTAGAAAGTAGGCAACACATTCTACTTTCGTGTTTTCAGTGCACTATGGAAATATGCAGGTACTTCTAATGTGTTTTATGGGTTGCCTATCCACGATTTTTAAATAGGCAACCTGTATATAAAAATATCCTATATTTATTTTTCTTTTTTAACGCATGAAACGTGATAAGATGTTTTGGAATCACAGCGGCGGTGGACGGATCCTTCTAGCGTTTTCAGTTTACAGGTTGCACTTGCATAGTATTTGCATATTGCACTAAAACTAGAAGATCTCTCTCTGAGTGGGTAAATCGAAAACACTATTAAGGCCCGATCTTTCCACCTCCTAATAAAGTTCCGGATAACGTTATTTGGCAAATAATTTTTATGAATGGTTTCCTTGGTGATTCGTAAAGTTATTCGCTGAATAAATTTATCAGGAGGTGGAAAGATCGGGCCTAAGTGATTTGAAGAGGGAGAAAAAAGTAACTGAACTTATTTCTTTTACTCGTTTCAATAAATATGAAATCTGCAGAGGCGGATAAAATAAAATCCAATCTATAATAAAATTAATGATTTATTAAACACGTCACGATGTTCAGGCAACGTAAAACATGAATATAAACAACAATAAACTGAAAATTACCAACTACGTAGGTAAGTGAATGTTCTGCAGTTGATTGGTCTTGAGGCAAGGTGGAATTGCGTTCTGATAACCACGATGAGATGACGAAAATTTTGAGAATATGATGGGGTCACAACCTTTTACGTTGTGACGGATGAAAAAGATGAGCTAAACGTTGAAAAAAGATATGATATTATTTATGTTTATGCGGCTTCACCCTCGCCCTCTTCATCACCAGCGCTGGCGGTTAGAAGGTTGATCAAGGCCTGCGTGTCGATTCTGCCATTGTCGTCGATTTCCATCGCGTCGAAAGCATCGTCGACTTCCTTCGACGAGAATTTCTCTCCCCATGTCATAAGGGCATGTCTAAACCTGTAAATGATCAAAATTAGAAAAAAAAAATTTAGGTTTATTAAAAACAAACCTTTCGCTGTCAATGGTTCCATTTTCATCGAAAGATTTAAAGGCAGCGACTACAACTTCGTCATCATCAGTACCACCAGAGTCTTGCATACGGACGGCAAATAGGCCAAGGAGCTGGGTGAAGTTAAGGGGGCCCGGGGATTCATTGATCATTTCATCTAATTCCTTTTCATTGGAAAGTTTGCCAACGGCGTCGAAGGTGGCTCTCAAGTCGCTTTTACTAATGACGCCATCCTTATCGTGGTCCATAAGTTGGAAAGCCTAAAAAGAGAACGCGTTGGTATTTGATGACCGTTGGTCGCAAGCCAATAATCACCTCTTTGAATTCAGCAACTTGATGTTGCGAGAACATAGAGAAGACATTGGAACCAGAACGTTTGGCCTTCTTGGAAGACCCTTTCGATGACTGTCTGGTTTCCTGAGCGGGAGCTGGGGCTGGAGCGGCGGGCGCGGCTTCTTCTTCCTTCTTCTTCTTCTTAACCTTCTTTTCCTTATCAGCCTGAAAATAATTTAATTAAAAGTTTTCTTTAAAAATAATTAAATTTTTATTAAAGGTAGGATGAAATATTAGGTCAGGCATTGGAATTTATTTGGAAACCTGCCAAAAATAGCACGAGCCAGGCTAGAACGAAAATAGATTACACCGGCGAGTTTTTGGAATGATCCAATTACAGAATGCTTTGGCCGATTTCAGCGAGGAGGAGCTTGCCAAGGACTATTCAATTTCACTCCACATGTTTACTGCTGATTGAGGGAAGATCAAGTAAAAAAAAAGTCTTGTTATGTAATGAGTGAACTCTTAGTACTTATATAAGAAAAAGTGAGTCACAGCGAATTACATCCGTTCACACACCAAAACCACGAATTAAAACTTATAAAATTAAAAGAAAATTTGAAGTCACAGCACTGATTTTAAGGTGGATTTCATCACTTCACTTGATTTTTTAAAAAGTTGCCACTTAACTTACCATTTTGTCGAGTGATGTACAGCTCCACTGATAAACCACCCGCAACTAGCCAGGACGAAGACGACGGGCGTCTTAAATAACTTCGCGACGCTCGGCGTCCCTCTCCCGACATTGCTACGGCCCTTATATAGATACTGCTTAGAATAGACGTTTGCCCCGTCAAGCTTACATTAATGAAACACTATAGTCGAACTCGGACTGTTTAAATACCACAGCTTACTGATTGTGGCTGGGAATTAGGTGACGAATGCCTTGAAATTGCACTACTTTCGTGCACTAGGCAAAAGCGATCGAAAGAGAAAATTTCGCTTGAAATTTATGTTTCTGGCAGTTGGCTGAGGGCAAACAAATATATATACACATATTTTGATTTTCATAAATTCATTTATTATGAAATTGTTTACTACACAGATATTCCAAAGTTTAAATTTTTACAGAAATGTGAAGTTAGTCATTTGTTATTAATTACATAATAGTTTCAGGATTTCAAACACAATTTTTTCTTTGGAATAAAAATGCCAAGATTAAAATTTACTTATAATCTGCGATTACATAAACAAGCTGAATCCAAGCACTTATACAAAAAAGAGGAAGATTATAGTTTCTATTGAAATACGTATTTCTTTGATAGTTTTCTGAAACGAAAATTTTTTTACATTTGTTTTCAAAGAAACTTGATTAGTTGAATTGGGAATAAAATAAATTATAATAAAAGAAGGTGTCATAATTAGAAGCACTAATTGGCCGACTCAGAACAGGAAATACACTAGAAATTTGGTGCATCCCCTAAATTAAGAAACTATATTTGTAGACTTACTTAAGCTAAGGAGAAATTACTTCATTAAGTGCAGTGGTAAAGCCAGTTGCGAGAATTGAACGAAAAAAAGAAAAACAAATGACACAGAAGTAACGATAGAGAATGATTTATAAACAAAAAACACAGAAATGAATGAAAATTACTACCACATTTCAATTGTTTTTTGTACTCGATTTTTTTTTTATACAAAACCGTCAATAACGTCAACGACTTGTGAGAAAAAATTGAATTGTGAAATAAGAGCTCTCTTTTCGGAACATTGGGTAAAATAAACAAAAGACGATCGATTTTTGAACAACAGAAGTTTGGTAGAATCAGGAGAGTTTTGTTTTTCTGTCAAATGAGTTTGAAGAGGAGCGAATGAATTTTTCATTTGTTTGAATATCGCGAGAGATAAACAAAAGACGATCGAAACTTAAACAGGAGGGCAAAGCGAGTTTCCAAAAAACCGAAAGTTATTTGTTTTTCTATTAAACGAGCTTGCAGGGAATCGAATTTCTTCATTTGTTTTTTTTGAAATGCCCCGAAAGATATGCAAAAAAACTATCGATTTTATAACGGAAGACAAATGAGCTTCGAAAATCATACGACTTTAGTTTTTTTTTTAAACAAGCATAAAGGTTTTTTAAATATTTCTTTTTGAAACATCGCGAAAAACAAAAAACGATTGATTTTAATGGGAGAAAGTGAGTTTTAAAAAATCGGAAGATTCTCGTTTCTTTATTAAATGAACTTGAACGGAAGCTGTGTTTTTTTTTAAACGTCCCGAAAGATAAACAAAAGGCGATCGATTTTAACAACGGAAAACAAATCACAAAATCAGGGGAGCTTATTTTTTGTATTTGTGACGAACCTGAAGAGATTCTTTTTTCGTACATCGCAAGAAACAAAAGACGATCGAAATTAACAAGAGGACAACGAAATTTTACATTTGTTTTTTATCATGTTATAAAGTGATCAAGAGGCAATCGATTTTAACAACGGAAAACAAATCATAAAATCAGGCAAGCTATATTTGTATTTGTAACAAAAAGCAAAGAAACAAAAAATTAAACGATATTTTTCATTTGTTTCTGGTAATACCACGGAAGATGAACAAAAGACGATCGATTTAAAAAGAAATCTCTAAAACAAGAAAAACAAAAACTTGAATGATATTGTTTTTGGTCACGTCACGGATGGAAAATAAAAAGAAACGATTTTAACAAACACGTGAGATTAATAAAAAATTGCACGAAATTTATTTTTCATTTGTTTTTTATAATGTTAAAAGGTGATCAAAAGATAATCGATTTTAACAAGTGAGTTTCGACAATACGTAGATGGTTCTTTCTTTTTTTTTGTTATATGAGCTTGAAAGTAAACGGATTTTTTCATTTGTATTTTATATCACGAAAGAAAACAAAAGGTGATCGACTTTAACAACAGAAGACATATGAAATTTGGAAACTAGGCTCCGTTTTAAATGTATGCAGTTTCAGAAATCTTTTAAACTCTATGCCCAGAAATCGCTGCTTTCTTGGGTACAAATTTATTAGTGACTTTACTACTAAATACTTTTCTATAAAAAAATTTATAAATAAATATTATGGCACTGCTCGATTTTATGGAAAGGAATTCCTAAAAAGAACATCAGCTGCTATCGTAGCCCCGAGAAATTTTATTTTTGAAAATTAAGTGGTGTAGTAAAATTTAGACCCAAATTCAGAAATATCACTCATACTCAAATTGACAGTTCGATATTAATTTGAAATTCAGCGAAGCTTTTATTTTCATTTTAATGATTTTTTAACTTTCTATCCTAAATCACTAATCATTAAAGTTCCTATACTTAATTATACGAGTAAATATAAAAGCAAATTTCAATTTCAAATAACAGTTAGAGTGGAGCACTTTCTCCACTCAATTTGGGCCTTAATCATTGAGTGTATGTACCTTTTAGGCAGTAATAGTACCAGATGAGGTTACTTATAATTTAGAATGTCGGGGAGTTTTACAGTCGTGTTATTGTTGGCATACAGGCTGATTCATAATCTAAAAATATTACTGCGCTTAAATACCCACTAAAATAAATTGTATGGATTTAAGTATTTCATTTGGTTCAAGGTTTAAGATCGATTTTCGCCATGTTTTTTAGTGTGGATTCACCAAATCAAGCCTTGCAGGGTTTATGTAAAAAAAAAAACAAGAAATAGATAATTCTACTAAAAATGTCTTTGTTTTAAGAAATAAAACACAGTTAATGAGTATGAAATTATATTGAGGGAAAACATTTGCAATATATCTTTATTAGCTAGAAGCTATTCTATTACAATAATACATGTAGGTACATGTTTAAATTGTAACTTATAGTAAATTACGTACGAATACACATCCTTTATTTTAAATGCTGCTTTTAACATTTCATTAAAGTGTCTTTGCAATTATTTTAATTATATTTTCTTATCTTCTTAAACATTTATACCTCTTCATAAAACAAAGATTTATTTCTTTTACTTTTTGCACATTTATCATCAACTGCATGTATTATAGCAAATAAAAAATATTGTTTCGTAAATAATTACCTGTTCAACACTTGCTAAATTTAGATTTATCAACGTTTTATTTTATGTATAACAGTTCTAGTTTTTGAAATATCGAGCAAAGATAGTTTTGTCAAAAAATGAAAGATTTTAAAATTTAACATTTTACTAAGTAAATTTAAAGAGATAAAAACTTTCTTTTATAAGATTGGCGAGCATAAACAGTCTTTTGAGAACTCCTTTAAAGATTCCAACAATAGTCAGCCATCATATGAGCATCCCGACGGCCTTGAGCGTTCTTCCATAGTCCGAATGTCCTGATGGAATCTTTCTCTCTGTTCCTCGCTTAAATCACCTAAATTTTCAGGAAAACGGCCTTGATGACTATGGAGGAAGTGAATCTTGATACTCATATTACAACCAAGCTGTTGGTAGTTAGTTAACATGTCTTCAACCAGCTGGGAATAGTTTTCTGCCTTATTATTTCCGAGAAAGTTATTGATCACTGAAGCAAAGGAATTCCAAGCGTTTTCCCTAACATTGTTCCTAGAAATTATAAATTTCGAATCTTTCAAAATCTTCCTAATCTGTGGACCATCAAAGATGCCAACTTTCAGCTTCTCAGAACTTAAACTTGGAAATATCCTTGAAATATATTTGAAACATTCCCCACTTTTATTCAAAGCCTTGACATATTGTTTCATTAATCCTAGCTTGATATGGCGGGGAGGCAATACAATGCCATCTCTTGCTACTAACGGAACGTTAACAATATTACGCTTAAGAGGAATCAAAGCTTTTCTTACAGGCCAGTCTTTCCTAGTCCAACGTTCATTCTTAGTCCTACTATCCCATGAGCAGATAAAACAGTGATATTTTGTGTAACCACTTTGTTGACCCAAAAGTAAGTTGACCATTTACAGGTCAACACACATCAATCATTTATGTTCTTCGTACTTAATTTTGCTCAGGACCAAGGAAATAGTAGAATATTGTTCCTTCACTTTGCTGGAATCCGCAAAGGGCAAAGAACCAAGCTTATTACCCTTATTTAGAAGAACACCTTTAAAACTGCGCTTGGGAGGATCTATAAAAAGGTGCCAGTCGTTAGGATCGTACTCTTCTAAACCCTTTGCAGTCATCAGTCCTCGAATATCACTGTAAAATACGAAATCATCCTCTTCAGAAAAAAAGGAAGTACATCTTTTTTTCTGGTGCGGTAATATGAAACTTTTGTGTCACTTGTCAGCAGATTTCTCTGTTTCAATCGTGAAGCTAGACGCACTTTTTGATAGATTAAGGTCTCTTACTAAGTCATTAAGCTCATTTTGGTTGAATGATTTTGGTGAATTCAGGGAATCTTCCGAATCGAAGTCACTGTCTTCATTTTCAAGTGACTCTATGTCCTGACTACAATCTTCGTCTTCCAGTCTCTTGAGAGTTGATGGTAGAAGTATGGAATCTTTATTTATATTTAGAGCTGATCTTGACATTGATGGTACATCAGGATAGGTCCATTGTGAACGATTTCTCCGATTAATACCACTAACATTCGCAACACAAAAATAGCAATCGTCATGGTGGTTAGACGGTGCACGTCATATCATTGGCGTAAGGAATTTAAAAAAGGTTCTTTTTTTAGTTGCCCAAAAGCGCAAAGATTCAACACAAATTTTACATACTAAATTAGAAGACCAGGTGTCTCTAGGGGAAATCCAAAGTATTCAAAGAAACGGTTTTCTTTAAGCATGTATTCACCACAAATGAAAGAAAAATATTCCGCATTATTCACAGACCTTTTCCTAGTCGACGCCATATCGCTAGGCTGACATGAATTCACTAATTGAAATGTAGTTGATAGAAATATTGAAATAGCTCCCAAAAAAGTTTTATTTCGATGTTTCATTAATTCGAGCTGACAAAGACAAAATCAGATTCAGCGCTTTCTGTTTATTCAAAATCAACATAAGCAGCTCGTACAATAGATGAAACGATCAATTTTGTTGTGCGTTATTATTCTTTATGAAAACTCTGTCATATTATCAGGCATATAAAGCTATTATACTACAGGGTGCTGTATTGCGAATGCAAGATAGGAAATCCCAAGTTAATTTAGAGGTATTAAAATTAGCTTCCCTAATTATTTTACACCAAAATTCCATTTAGGTTTTTCAAAGTACTCTTCAAGCTGAATCTACCTGTGCAGTTTGAGAATTTTTCATTTGCTCAGTTTCAAAATATTTGAAAACGATTCAATAACAAAATTCAAATTATCAGCACGCCCTGTTCATTGAATGTGGACACTTGACAGATGACTGATAAATCTAGTCGTTTTTCGATTGATAAAAAGAGCTTTATTTTAACTTTCACCGATCAAGGCCAGTTAAATTTTAGGATCAAAAGGGAGTAGGTTCAGTTGATATACATGTATATTAACTGTTCTGCCACCTAACTCTGTTACTAAGCTAAGCTATCCTAAAAAGAAAAGAAAACAATGATAACTGAAATTAACTAGTAAAGACATGGTAATGACGAAAAAGAAGAAAATCTATTACTTAAATTTTTAAACTCTAATAAGGAATTTAGTTATTGAAATTTTTAAAAATATTTTGAAAATATGAAAATGAAAAATTCTCAACCTGTACAGATTCATCTTGAAGAGTACTCTAAAAAGCCTAATTGGAATTTTGTTGTAAAATAATTAGGGAAGGCAATATTTGAACACCTTTAAATTAACATGGGGTTTCTTATGTTGCGTTCATCATGTGTAATGCAGTAAAATTGTTACACGGATATTAGTTAATTCGATCATCTTCAAGGAAAATCAATATTATTTAATTTAGTATTTAAATTAATTTTTTTATTGAAATTAACACAAAAAAGATAACCCTTTCACTCGATCTCAGTACATAAGTGTTTATGGTAAATTAATATAGTATATATTTTTATATATAAGAACAGTTATTCATTCTAAGGTGATTTTATACACTTTATTTGGCAAATGGGTACATACCGGTGATGTTTTGGCAAGAGATAATGAGATCCCGTCAATAACTTAATGCATATCAAATTGTGCTCATTGGAAGACTTAGACGTGATCTTTTTAAAACTGGCATGATACTTTACTTACCAATTCAAGACCAAATGTCTACAAACGTAGGAGTCAAACTTTAGATGCAATAAAATCCTGATAAATTCATATTACAGCAGAGGTAACATTATATAAATTAGGTAATTTTGTTAACAAACACGGCAACTTCAAATAACTTCGCACGTGAGATATCTTATTAATTATTAAATAAAAATTAAATATATAACAACACCCATCTAATTTTACATCAAGTATAATGATCTATAACAATTATCTTAAAAATAAAAACAACAGATCCACATTATAAATTTATGTTGGTTTTTGTGGTCGCGAGCCAAATATTAAACTTCCTACTCGAACATTTGAGCTTCCCATTTCAATCTGAAAAACAAGAAATTATATTAACTTTTGGTCCAGTAATATATTTCCACATTAAATTTATTTGTACTTCATAATTCCATTAATTGTTATACTTAATAAAAAAGACTCTACTATTATTGTTATGTATATTCTTCTATGAATTTTATTTGTTAATAAAGTTGATGTAATTGATATGAGTATTTGAGATTATAATGAAATCTGCTGAGACAATTCAAAACTCTGTTGAAGTTAAACTATTGAGGAGCGAATTAATTGTAACAATCAGTGATAAAAATAAACAAAGCAATTTGTAATTGGGGTGGCCAGAAGTAAAGGGACGTAAGTGTAATTTTTGTGTTTTTGAGAACAAGAGGTTCCAAATTCTATGAAAAATTCACGGTCAAATGAAAATTTATGTTTTTTTCCACGCATAAATGCCGCCCCTGAAAATGAATCTCCTTATATCACTTTGCCATCAAATGAACTAAGCTCCAAGAAGGTGTTTATGCACATAATCAATTTGTGTACAAAGGCACTTGCACCCCTTTGTTTCTCTCAAAATTTCCATTGTTCAAGAAAATGGATTTAATTGTGACATATGTGAAGAAAATAGTAATTATAAATTAGTTTAATACATTTTCAATGAACAAGAATAAAACATACTGCATGCTCAAAGTCATCAGACATTCCCATGGATAGATTCAACGTTTTCCAGTCGATACCCAAACTGGAACAAACGTCTTCTCTACATTTCCTTAAGCACAAGAAATCTGGATTAGGTCCATTTTCAAGATTATAGCCAAATTTTCCAATAGTCATTAAACCATCTAAGCGAAGATTATCGCAGTTATCTATGATGAATTTGGCTAGCCCTACAACTTGGTCAGGTTCAATACCATTTTTCTCTAAAAAAAAAATAATAAACACATTTATATTATCAGTAACTCAATATTCTTTATTTACTTAGTTATAGCAATATAAAATAAGACACATCGGTAGGTATACAAAGTCGGATATCCTAAATTCATTCTTAATGACTGATCAAGGGCAATTAATTTGTTTTAATAATGAATTTGTAATGTACTAAAAGGTATTAGGAACTCATTTTGAGCAAATGAGAGTAAAGGTCCAGTAAAAATTAGTGTTTATCTCACCTTCACGTGGGTCACAGCTTTGTTTTGCACGTAGGTGTTTATTTTTCCAAAAATAAATATAAAGTAAATAAAGATTAATGCTGAGAATGTCATAATTAGTGTTTAGTAACTTTATTATATCTTTTTGAATAGAAATTATATATGTATGGCTTTGCAAGTTTTTTTAAAAATTTTAATAATCTACATATTTTTTTTAAATAACAAATTAAGTCCCAAGCTTTCTGTGGCTTGTCAGGGAGGCAAATTGGCTGGTATTTGTATTGCCAACCGAATCATTGGAATTTAATGCATGTTCAATTCATGACTTTCAAATTGAGTGTGTGATCTGCACTTATATACTTAAAATATTCTTTTCAAATATTACAATATAAATTACTTATAAAGTGCACAAATTTCTATTTGAAATGCTGTAACTATTTCTTTTCTTAGTCTGACGTGGACACAGTTTCCTAAAAACTGGAAGACAATGGAATTAAAAATCATGTCTTACCTGTCAAGACATGATTTTTTTTTCCATGGCCTTCTGAGAATGATATTAAACTGGATCCCTTCATAATATTTTTTGATTTCGTCCAATTCTGAATAATAACAATAAATGGCACGTCTCTCCCTGCATCAGTTACATTGTCAGATTAATTTAACTTCATTAAAATTCAAAAAGTGGATTTAATAATAAATTGTAATTCTATGTGGTTATATGGAGTGATTTAAAATTTCTTTTTATCAACTCTTGCCCTGCAATTTGGACGATATGTCTGAGCTTTACTCTAAAACAGCATTAAGGTGTATGAAGAAGTACTTTTTACTTAAGCCGTCTAGATTTCATAGTAAGAGTTCACTCGGTATAAAGTTCCTTGTTACTTACCATCTTCTGCACTAGTGTTAACCTGTATCATTACATTTAACTTTGTATTCGGCTGTCCGAGTTTTGGCCAGTTACTATTTAACTTTGTCGCTAATTTATCATCATCTACTGTTTCTATCATATGTATATTCGGTACAGTTAACACCTTGTTGATTTTATTTGCTTGTAAATTGCCGATAAAGTGCCATTTTATTTCCTTACACCTCTCCAATATATTCGGATCGTTTGCCTTCTCCACCAGCTCCTTTACATAATTCTCCCCAAAATGTCTCTGCCCTTCTTCGTAAGCCTGTATAACAAGTTCGGGTGGCTTTGTTTTGGTAACTGCCACCAGCCGGGGTTGAACACCCTGTAGTTCCTGAAAATAATTTCGAAATTCTTTAGTGTTTAATATTTGTCGGTGATATTTATTTAAATTACCGGCTTTCTTTTCTTGCAAGCTTCTTCGATTTTTGCTAACACTGTCCGAAGGCCCAACTTTACGTCCACTTCAGACATAACTCTGATCATAACCTTACTTTCGCTTTCAAGAATCGTTAATTTACATTTGATTTGAGATCTGTCAGTGACGCTCTGTAAAAAATGAAGTTTGGACTTGTTTGAGTTTGAACTGTTAGATTTTAGTTATTTTTCTGTAAAAGCAGGAATCATTCTGAATTTTACATTTTCAAGATTGGTATGAGTTAATTCGCGTTCGTAAACGAAAGCATGTCACTCATCAAAAGATGGCGCTACCATCAGTTAAACAAATATACTTTTTACAGCGAATAATAAATTCCGCCTATAGTTTTATTGTTAACTTAAGCATCTTGAAATTAAAAAAAAGAAACCACCTGCTCAATTATCTTTTTCATAAGCTCAGTAAAAATTTCCATCTCCCTAGATTTGTCACTAGCAGGTACCATCGTGCTCAGCTAAAATGATACCTCTCGGCCATTTTGTGGAATTTAAAAGGTGCCTTTTTAAATCTCTTTCCACAGTTGGCCGTGAATTGTTAGTTGTGAACCAGCCTCAATCGACCTGACGTATGAAATGGAATTATTCCCACTGTAAACTAACAAAATGTTTACGTTATGATCAGACTTAGAGAAAGTATATGATTTTTAGGTAAGATGCGGCATTAATTATAATAAAATACACATTTGCGGTTGTACAATAGCCGACTTTTTTGAATACTGGCGTCAATTACTAGATAACGCTTGCCAGAAAGAAAATGACTAATGCAGACTAGTGGAAGTGAGGCTCCCAATTAAATGAAATATACGTGACATATTGCTGTGCGATTGCTCTAATCCGGTCGTAAAAATGAAAAAAAGAATTAATTTAGTTCACAGAAGATTTCATGATCGTCACACAGGGAAATATTAAATCGGTTTATGCGTTTTAGGATAAATTAAGGGCCGCCAAGAGGCTTCGCGGTTAGCATAAGCGACTCTTATGGATTCATAAGAGGTGTGGTGTTGCTTCTGACAATGGCTGCACAGTAGGCTCGTGGATGTTTCTGGCAATAGCTGCACAGAAGGTGTTGTGGATGCTTCTGACAATCGGGTCTATTGGCTAAACTTTAATATCAATTGATACATACCAATTATTGCTACCTAACAAGCAAGAGACCTTGAAAAGATATATCAATTGGTGTCTAGCAATTCATGCATCTCTTCATCGCTCAGCAATTGAGTTGTTACAAAACTGCTTAGAGAATACGGATTTTGCAAGGTCACTTGTTATGCTTGTTTGATAGCAATAATTGATATGTATTAGTTGATACGAAAGTTTAAAGAATAGACCCGAATGCTGCACAGAAGGCTTTCAACAATGGCTGCATAGAAGGCTTGTAAGTGTTCTCGACAATGACTGCAGATAGGATACATATTGAAGCTCACGCTCCTATAGGGCTTCTTCGTAGCGAGAATGAAAGGTCTAAGTGTGTAATCCATCACATATGACCAGAGCTGTATCTTATTCGTCAGGAGGCAGTCTTTTTGTGGGTATTCTGGAGGTTCTCTTAGCGACCCAATTTGAAGATGCGATCCTATTTGCGGGCCAATCATGAACGAATTCGTTCAAGGGGCGGACTAAATTTATTTTTATTTGCAATGATCGTCGTCGTTGCTTTGTTACGTAAATGTCTACATGACGCTTCGCCCGTATTTGTCTCTATGACATTGCCTGACGTTGTGAATCTGACGTTTCTTGGTTTCTATCATTTTGACATTTCTAACATCTGTCATTTTGACGTTTGTCAATTGACATTTCTGACATCTGTCTTTTTCACCTTAGTTGTCATCTTATCAAGTTCAGTTTTTCGTTTATTTTTTCCGTTTCATGATTCTTCGCTATCCTATAAGTTTTTCATTATTGTTCTTTTTTCTAAATACCATTTATTGCAGTTTAATTTCATTACTCCTGTTCGCACGTTGCTTAGCGACCAACGAATCACGTTACGATGATAAACCTTAAAACGACGAAATAATACCAGACCATAGCAAGCGTAAAGAATTTCAAATTAAGTAAAAAAAATGAAACTTAAACAATCAAGAATCAATAAAGAAGTAAGACTATAGTCATGGAGTAAACATTAATAGAAAAAAAGAGAGACAAAAAGGAAAGGAAGAGAAATAGAAATGCGAATATACACAAGAATATACAAAAAACAAGAAGTTGTAGTTATAATTATTATCAAAATTCAAATAATAACAGTTTGCCGCGTCTTTGATTCTTTTCAAACTGAATTGAACCACGTAACAAAAGTCCTGCTCAACAACAACTACAACAAACACGACGTCCAAAGATCTATTTTGCGTCATCTCACTCCAATTCCATACCTGATGTACCACCAGTCACCACTGCTTACCTATCTACTACAACGGACCGAATTGGCAAAATTCTCAAACAACAGAACATCAAAACCATTTACTTATACACGTTAAAACTTTCAGACCACCTACCTTCCACAAAAGATCACACCCTTTACAATCCGAAGGTGGATATCAAATTGCATGTTCCTTTGGGCGGTATACATGGATGAAACAAAACATTCTGTTAGCACTCGTGTTTCAGAATATGAACGCTGAATTAGACTACTCCAAACACACATTAGAAACCGGTCACCAAATCCTATTTTCCGACACAAAACTTTTAGTCTGCTCATCTCATTTTTTCAACTGTAAAATCCGTGAGTCTGTAGAAATCTTCAAACACCCCAATAACTTAAACCGTGATACTGGCTTCTACCTTCACAATACCTGGAAACATCTCATTAGCGATCCGTCACGCCCCAACTGACCAATCCTCGCTCACCATTCCAATCCACTGCCCCCACCGACCACTATAAATACCACGACACCGGACATACCTGCTTAGTCTCAACGACTAACGAGAAGTAGCAGCAACACTGAAGTTCTTCTGCAATGGAGAACGAAACGTCGGCAATAAAAGCAGTCGTGATGCGGTTCTAACCGGAGGCCAATTCAATTATGTACTTAGTTACAGTCTTAGACAAAGACAAAAAAAAGTAAATATATTTAAAAAATAAAAATAAACCCCTTTGACGGATTTATCATAAAAAGACCTTTTTTTATGAAATTCTGCGAAATAATTTTACAAAGCCCAACCTTGCATATTCTACGTAACCATCTGGCACTCACTGGTGACTTCTTCGTTGTCGCTAATATCATTACTGGCACTTTTAGTGGTCATTGCCCTTTTTGTTGTTTTCGAAATCAATATTTTCAACTTGTGGAATCACCTCATAATCATTTTCTATTATCATGTGAAATGGATTCTCCAGTTGTTTAGGGTGGGAGTGTATTTTTCTCAAACATCAACCTCATCTTCGGAAGTATCATCAGGAGGGATGTTGTACAAAAAGGCGTCAACTGACGTTAGGATTTCGAGGTTTTGATGAAAAATGTTTCTACCTAGTTGCACAGTGATCCAAAAATGAAACCAGTAAACAATTAGCTAGGAATCGGATGATTTAGTTGTTACAGTGAAGAGCTACTTCTTGTTACAATCTAAAATGTTCGCAGCAATAAAAAAACGTGAAAACTTACAAGTTATCACGAATTTGGAAATAGTCCTAATTGGCCAATACAAAGCGAGCGAAATCATAACTAAAATGAAGTTTTCTTTAAGTGACTTAACTATTACTTCCCTTGAAAGGGTTATGCATGCCGTTCGTTCAAATATGATGAAAATACATCTATGATTAATTAAAAGATAAGTAGAAAAAATCGAGTAGGTTTGAAGCGAAGAGATTATAACCATTTCCTTTACTTTCCTTTTTCTCATATATGTATTCAATTTTTTCCCGTTCGTAGATATACCGAGTGTTCCACCTTCTAGAATTTTTATTTTTTAGTCGATTTACATGAAATTTATTGTACGGTGTTACAGTTTCAACGTTTTAGTTTCAAAATATTTTTTGGCGACTCCAGTAATCTACTGGAGTCGCCAAAAAATATTATTATTAATAGATTATTTCGAATAAATCTGCTTCGTGAGTATTTATCTATCATCAAACTGACAATACTTTTTACGAAATTGCGATTTATTTTCTACCTGGTATAATTTTAATCTGTGTTATTACTACCTGGGGTACTTAGATTTGATTCGCTTATTTGATACGGTTCAGAAAGTAGGTACCACCAGCTGCATAAAAATCTAATACCGTAAGTTTTTACACTAATTGATTTGTGCTGCAATATGACAACTCAACCTCAAACAAACTCCTGCCATTATGACTTTGTCAATTTCTAATTCCAAGTCAAAATGCCACAGCTGAGCGATACTCAAAAAGCTACCATTCAAACGAAACGTTTCAATTTTCAATATATCAACTGAAAGTTAAGAAGCAACCCCCCATTGCTTAGAAAAATTTGGGTAACTGCGTTTATTCACTGTCTTAGTTTTCTATGCAGCCACCTGTCTGATAGATACTCTATCCTTGTGACCTCGTGATTACTTATGAAGTAGCTATACTATATTTTATTTTTTTTAATTTAGTAACTTACAATTAGTGAGAAAGTATAGTGAAGGCGTTATTTAATTTTCGTTTTTTGCCTTTAAAAGCTCATTGCAAGTTAACTATTTTTTTTAGCTGTGTGTAAAAGTATTTAAATTAAAGAACATTTCCAACTTGAAACGTGGATTTGTTAAAATTTACGCCTACGTTAAACGTTCATGTCAAACAAATTGAATGTCATTCAAATCTAGGGATCTTAGAATAACTGATTTTTAAACTCTTGCCATAAAATTTGAACGGCATTCCAAATATTGAATATCAGGAATATTTTAACTAATTAAAGTTAATTACGTGGACTAAAAATTATAGAAAGAAAATTAAAGTTACGCAAGCAATTAAAAACAAATAAATATGTTAATTATGCCCAACCAATTAGTTCTACTTGTTTTGAACGATCAAGCGAAAGTATTATTTACGTAATTAAGATGATTTATTTCTGTTTAATTATGATTGATTTATCGTGTCGCAGTTCATATACATTAAACGCTAATTAATGTAATACGCAGAAAAAAAAACCATATTCGGTGAGATCATCTTCAGTTTATTTAGAGTTTTTGACATCACTTCGTTTCTTATTTCACCGAACGGGAATTTTTATTAAATTTAAAGATACTTTATGCGATTTCAAAAAAAAAAATAGTTTTTAACATTTACAAGTGTAGAATGTATAGATTCCAACACTCATGTGTATGTACAGTCATAATTAAAAGTAATGTCTCACAAATAAAAATTCAAGGCACTACTAAAATGTTTTTAGTTTGTATTTGTTTTCCTCTTTGTTTGTCTGCCTACTTATTACGGCGGGATAACTTAATATTTATAAGGGAAATATTACTGTTGCTTATGGGTGTACAACTAGAACAACTAGAAAAGATCCTACTAATCTGAAATATGAAAGTTCGCATATTAATAAAAAAAAAATCGGATAATTGTGAGTAATATTTGTATTAACTTCTTTAATAAATATACTATTTGTTTCAAATAATTAACGTATTATTTAATGGAATAATAATTTAATGTTCCAGTTATTACGTCGTTGTCTGAATCAATTCAGTGATGCATTACATTAGAGCGAACCATGGCAAATGATATGCTTCCTTTAACTACTGCCAAATAAATTTATATTTCACAAGCGATTAATTTCATAGCGTACAATATAGCGTATAATGTCAGTACATTATCCACTCTATTATATGGTAAGGGCTGCATTGTGTCACTAAGTTGCCTATAATTGTTAACAACAGATGACTCCTCACGCATCGTTGGCCACAGTCGGACCCTCCTTTACCACGAAACGATTACAATGTTAAACGTACGCATAAAGATAAAGTTAAATAATGTTGGCCGCTTATATTTTACGGTGCCGTGAAAAAATCCGACCTAACACGATATAAACTCAGGGAAAAACCAATAAGTTTAACACAGAAGTCGTATTTTTTAACGCTGCGATTAAAACCTGATACGGGTCGTTCCCTTTTCAAGTTGTTATTACAAAGATTCGGTATCAGTTACCTATATATTTAGAATAAGGGTTGTTTCACAATCTTTTTACAGCGGTTTCGGCGTAAAGGACGCAATTTCAGGTTTTGGGAACGCGGTAATTCCATGATGGTAGTATTAGTTTTTAAAGCCAGTTTTCTGGTTTGTATTTTAAATTAAATGGACGTAAATTGTGTTTTTATATTTTTACGAAATTTTTAACAAATGTCTTTATTTAAGTTTACAGCATGCCTGACAATGATGGTTATCTTTCTCAATATAAATGTACGTAAGGTATTTGACGTTTCTTCTTGTATATCATGATTTTTATGTACATATCTCGAACGTAAATGGACAAAAAGCTTTTATTAACGCAAATGTTTTCCTGTTAACATTATGAATGACCGAATTTCTTATTGTCGACACTCTTTAGAAAATTAAGTGGTCTTTGTTGGAAGGGCATTTTGAATGTGGGTTAATAGATTCTTGACGGTTTTCTTCGTGCCACTTAGGCACAATGAGAATTATTTCTTACTTACTTTAGATAAGTCACTATATTTATACAATGTCGAGAAAAATGCTCGGACACGTCGTCTTTTATTTTTGAATCATCACTTAAAGATGTAATTTTCAACCCATCACCTTTCAACTCCTAATCACTACAACCCCAACTGGAATTCGATAAGAAATTCGTTCAATCACCCCTGAAATGGTAGACAATATTTAACAAGCGTTTGTCCCTAGATTTAGGACATTGCCTCGTCATTAACGGATAGCAATTTGAACATAATATAGTTTTATTAAAACAAGTTTTGTTTGAATACATTTTAGTTGAATATCTCTGTTATTTATCAACCGATTTTGAAAAACTTTTATTTATTGTATTCTGCATAAAAGAGCTATTAAATGAGGAAAAAAGGAATACTTTGATATTTGAATTTTTAATGTTGGGGTTGTTAGCGCTTGGGGTTTAAATACATAAAGTATATTAGTGATGGTCATTCAAAGGATTTGGTCGCAGATGAAATACGAGGGTCAAGCTGAATTTATTGATAATAAAAAACACGGTTAACATTAAATATGCTCGAAGTAATTCCCTTCGGCAATGATACACTTGACCATTCTTTCTTCCTACTGTTCAGAAGCTCCCAACCAATCATCTTCCAAAATATCTTCCAAATAAGCGTGAACTGCGGCAACAATCTCTTCTTCTGACGAAAACCTTCTATCCCGCAAATTCCTTTTAAGCCCAAAAAATAGCCAAAAGTCGCACCTTGCTAAATCAGGTGAATACGGCGTAATATGCTTTTGTCAGTATTACGAAACTATAATGCTAATTAAATTTCTAAGTAGGAAAATCTTAAGTTTTTTGCAAAGTAAACTGATAAATTCAAGTTAATTTGGAGTCCAAGCAAACCCCGAGGTACTTAACGGGCTCAGGGTAGTTATCTAAAGGACGAAGGACGAAGGACGAAGTACAAAAAGCAAATTTTGAGTTTTAAGTTTACTACGGAACCTTGCGTTCTTTGTACTGTCCCTTTATTTTCTTCTCCGTTGTAAGGAGCTATCCGGTTGAAGTGGATTACTTTGGGCTTGCCATTCGGAATTTTTTTGATGCGGTATATGACATCGTTGATCTGTTTTATCACTTTGTAAGGACCTTCTCAAGATGCCTGCAATTTTGGGGACAGACCTCGACGTCTTTGAGGATTGTAAAGCCAGACCAGTGCTTCGGGTTGGTATCCCCCATTCTGCGCGTTGATGTCATAATACTCCTTCATTCGGTCGCTGGCGGTCTATATATTGTGACGCACTTGGTTGTGAATGTTGTCCATTATCGCTCACGTAGTCTTCGTCGGCAGAGACTTCGCCAGGCTTCACGCCGAATTTCAAGTCACAGGGCAGTCTTGGCTCTCGCCCAAATACCATTTTCGCTGGAGTCTCTCCTGTGGTATCTTGAACGGACGAGCGGTATGCCAGTAGAAACAAGGGAATATACGTGTCCCAGTCTCTCTGATGATCGGAGACGACCTTGGACAAATGTCGATTGATGGTCCTGTTGAGCCTTTCCACCATTCCGTCCAACTGTGGATGAAGCGCAGTGGTCCTATTTTTCCGTACGCCGAGCAGAGTACACACATTCTTGAATAAGGTCGAGTCAAAGTTCCTTCCTTGATCCAAATGCAGTTCGATGGGTGCACCATACCGACTGATTTCAACAATAGTGACCGTCTCTTGGGTAGGTAGGGCGCATGCTTCAATCCACTTGCTAAAACAGTCCATTACCACGACGATGTGCTTATTTCCACTATTTGTTTCTGGAAATGGACCTGCTACATCGATGGCAACTCTCTCAAAGGGACTTCCCACGTTATGCTCTTTCATGGGAGCCTTGCCTCGCCTATGGGGACCGTTACTGGCCGCACAGACTACACATTTTCTGCACCAATTCTTTATGTCTTCCTTGCAATTCACCCAGTAGAATCGCTCGCACACCTTCTCCATAGTCTTCTTGATTCCCAAATGCCCTCCCGAAGTACCATCGTGAAGTTCCCTCAGAATTTCTGGCACTCTACTCTCGGGAATCAGTAACTGTGTCTTCTGTTCCGTGCCTTCCTGGTTCTCTATGCTTCGTTTCAGAAGACCATGATCCAGCAATATGGAGTCCCACTGTGTCCAGTATGACTTTACGGACTTTACCTCTTCCCAAGTAGGGTTTGCCTCCCTACTTTTCCATTCCAGCACCAATTTCAAGTTCGGGTCGTTTTCCTGGTCTCGCCGCAATTCTTCGCCTTGCCATTTGTCGTCAACAATGGCCATCCTTGCAGTCATGGCTACTTTCTCCTGCAGACGACTAGAGTGCTTGCAATCTTTAGCACTGGGTTTCCTAGACAAAGCATCGGCATTTCTGTGGTTTGTTCCTGCCCGATGTTGAATTTGAAAATCGTATTCCTGAAGTCGTTCGATTCATCGTGCAACTTGTCCTTTAGGATTCTTGAATCGGAGGAGCCATTTTAAGGCGGCATGGTCCGTCCTCAGGAGGAAGTGTCTACTATATAAGTACTTGTAGAAACGTTCTATCGTCTTTATCACGGCTAACAATTCCCACCTCGTGACGCAATAATTACGCTCCGGTTTTGGAATGGAATGGAAAACGCTGTCTTTTCTCGATCTTCGGACGCTAGCTCCACTTACCAATTTCCACTCTTTAAATTCAAAGTCGAGAAAATCTTCGAGCCGTCCAGAGTGTCCAAGGTATCATCAATCCGTGGCAGGGGATAGTTGTTCTTATTGGTGACGTGGTTGAGTAACCGGTAGTCTATGCAGAACCTCGTGAATCCGTCCTTCTTCTTCACGAGCACTACTGGTGACGCCCTCGGGCTGCTTGAGGGTTCTATTACATTGTCCTTTGCCATCTCGTGAATAACGCGTTCCGCTTCCTCACGTTTCGCCAACAGCAACCTCCTTGGAGTTTGACGGATAGATCTTTCTTCACCGGTCTCTATTCTGTGTTTGACGACGTCGGTTCTTCGCTTAGGTCCATTTTCTACTTCGAACACGTCCTGAAAGCAACCGATCAGGTTCCTTGCTTTTGTCTTCTGCTATGGAGCCAATTCCTGGGCTGACGGCATGACCATTTCCAACAACTTCTTTGGGACCTCCGTCTCTTGCATCTTTACTTCAAATTGGCGGGAGATGGAGGACACCATGGCGCAGCTTCCCAGGTTTGTCCCTTTCTTGATGTTGACGGGGAGACAGTTGACGTTCATCAGGCGGACTGGTACTTCCTTTTTCGCCGTTAACAATGTTTTCCCAACGAGAAATCCTCTTCCCATCTTCAGATCGTCAGTATTAGGTTCAACCATAATAACTTGCTCGTCTTGGAAAACGCCGTTCAGGTTTGCGTCGACGATGACCTCAGTCGTGCTGTGTAGCACAACGTCTTCGGTGAGGATAACTCGAGTAGCCACGTCTTCTCGTTGAGCTTCAGCTCCTCGTTGTTGACAGCCATCACGCCACGCTTCGTATATGACTCGTATAACACTAGGAAATGGTTTCATTCCATTTAAGTGGAAATAAACATTAAAATCGCCAGTTTACTTAAAAGTAATTCAAGTTTGTTAAGGAAATTTTTAAAATTTCAAAATTCAATGGAACACGAGGTATGTGTACCTACCTAAAAGTAGTTCTTCTATAAGAAATACTAAATATATTAGGTCTTCAAGATAAAGTTTTAATACCATAATCGTGATACGACCTGATATGTTTTGAAATGTTCAAATAACACGTTCCACAATAAAATCTGACCACATTTAATGTAAAATTTCCTCCGGGAACTAACCTCATCGCATGATATTAAGTTATAACGAGGGAGAGCAAATTTAATGAGGTTTTTATGCAGACAATGACAGTCTTTTGTTAGAGTAATGAGTTTAGGGCAGTCAATTGCCAGGGGTATTGTTGCGCTCTTTTGTTATGCTTGCATGTTACACCCTAGGAGTTTACGCGTGTCGAGCGTGCATGTCCCAATTCGCTGTGTGCTAAAGGTTAGTTTCGAAAGCCCCAAGGATAATGGCTCGGTCCTTCGGGCATTTATCAGCGATGGCTGCAAGTATTGTAGTAATATAAAGTATAAACATTGTTCGGTGGTTATGCGCGTCCATTATGGCCTTGTTCCGTAACGTTATATTTTCGTTCTGTCTGGGGAAGCGTTAAAATTTTCGGACCTTTGGTAATGGTTTACGTTAACGTGTTCACTTAAATTTGCAAGTTGTGGAAAATATTCAAATCACTGTTATCACAGCTATATTCTTTATATCGCCTTTAAAATAATTTTAAAATTAAGCGCTTTTGTCGATGAAGGTGACATATCGCAGGGTGTTTGTTTAAATTTTAGATTTTATTTTTTCTTGAATTTAAAATGTTTGTCACTGTGTGAAAAAAATGTACGACCTTGTGAAGTACTTGAGCGCATATTTATATGCAGATTGTAACGTAAGGCTTTCAAAATAAGGTTTTTAATGGATCAAGCCGGGGTCCAATTACGTTGTCATTTCGACGCTCGTCGGATCGGCCGCAATTTGTAAATTACTGGCCTGGTTCTCTTATAAGCGCGCATTTGAGTCCTGCGAACAAGTTTCCTTATTTAGTCCTCGTTAGAAACGTATTTCATTCGGGAGCGTTAATCTATAATTTGATTGCACGAGTTGGGAAGTTTATTGCGTCTTAAAAGCGTCAATGTTTAGACGCTTGCAATCCGGATTACCTTTTTTTTGCCATTTCGAGTTCGATAAATACATCAACAGATACTGACCGTAACAAATTCTTATTCACGTCAGATATGAAGTGTTTCTTTAAAGGTTGTGTTAAAATTTAATTAAAAAAATTTAATTCACGTTCCGATAATACAGTTTTCTAAATAAATAAAAGTTTAGTTAGAGAAGTGTATCTAAGTATACGAGCAAGGATAAACCGAAGTAACGTAGTTCTTTACTGTACCTTGTTTATATTTCCAAAGAAGACGGCTTCATATTTTGAAACTTCCATTAGCGGGAGCACATTAACTGGAAAATTCGAGGCAGAAATATTTATTTTGTAAAGAGGAAACATATTAAACAAATAATCCTCTTAGAAAATTAATGAAAATAACGGCGAAATAAACAGCTACCGTTTAAAATTCATCACGCTCCCTGTAAACAAAATTTAAATTAACTCCGCCTGAATTTCGCTGCTAAGGATAAATTTAGTGGGATTATTATAGAAAGCGTTTTCCACTTAACGCAAAGTGCATCAATTTTCCTCCATAAACACAGGACGACGTCTGTATTTCTCCCCCGCGCGCCGAGGAACTTGGCGAGAGAGAAGCCAAGGAAGGACGGGCCTGGATAATTTGTACATCGACGCCGAGTTTTTACAGCCCATAAATTTCAGGTTTACTTTATTGTTTGTAAATATGACGAAGTGCACTCTCTTCTTGTAAACTGCGATTTCGTTGATGGATTCAATTTCATTTATTAATGGCAGTATAATTTTAGAGCGTTTATTTGCACTCATGTTTCCATTAGTTGAAAAACATGTTTATAATGCAAAAGGGGGAAATGTTTAGAATTTACACTATAAATATTTATGAGTTATAAATATTTAACTGGAAAAGCTATTTTCGTTAAATGTAGTAGTAGTAAATGAAGGTGCAAAAAATCAGGATATAAATAGGATTTCCAAAATTTTTATGTAAATATACTTTTGAAAGTGTTAATTACTTGTTGATAACGACACGCATAGAAGGTTCAAGTTAAGCTCTGTATGCAAAATAAAAAAAAAAGACAAATAGTAAATAAAAGACCTCGATGACATATCAATGAAGTCACGGTGACATATTTTTAATTAAAAGCAAATTACAGACTTCTGGCAGGCGTATTTTTTTGCATAAAGAGAACGCACATCTGCCCTATAAATAAGGCGATCTCTACCCGCAAGCATGTGACTACGCTTAAAATATTCTTTATAGGTGCTTATTCAATCGTCACCTCCCCTAAAAGCTTTCTTTTAAGAGAGTGCTTCCAGTTAAATTATCGCGCAAAAATTTGCTTATGCCGTTTTAACACCTACTCGTTAAGTACGCGTTCGTCTTTATAAACTAATTTAATGAAAAATATAGTTTCTATTTTGATTCGATTCATCTCTCAAGATGAGGATGGTAAAAAATTGGTTACGTAAACCAATTTTTTTCTACTTAATTTGTCATTATAAATTTATTTTCTACGCTTTCTTCTTGATTTGCTTTAGGAATATGATAAATAACACCCCACAACAAAATGATCGTTTCATCTGTTGGCCGAGCTGTTTATGTTGATTTTGAATAAACTGAAGGCTGAATCCAAAAACATCCTTAGTTTCTCGAATTAATGACACATCGAAATAAAACTTTCAATATTTCTATCAACTATCTTTCAATTAGTGAGTTTCTGTCAGACTAGCGATATGGCGTCGACTCGGAAAAGGTGTGTGAATTATCCGGAATATTTTTGTTTCATTTGTGGCGAGTACATGTTTAAAGAAAAGTCTCAATATATCGCAGTTTGTAAAAGGAACTTATTTTGAATACTTTGGATTTCCCCTAGAGACACAAAACAAGACCTGGTGTCCTAATTTAGTATGTAAAATTTGTGTTAATCTTTGCGTTTATGGGCAACTAAAAAAAGAAGCTTTTTTAAATTCCTTACGCCAATGATATGGCGTGAACCGTCTAACCACCATGACGATTGCTATTTTTGTGTTGCGAATGTTAGTGGTATCAATCGGAAAAATCGTTCACAGTGCCTATCCTAACGTACCATCAGTATCAAGACCAGCTCTAAATATAAATAAAGATTCCGTGCCTCTACCATCAATTCCCAAGAGATTGGAAGACGAAGATTGTAGTCAGGACATAGAATCACTTGAATTCACCAAAACCATTCAACCAAAACGAGCTCAATGACTTGGTAAGAGACCTTAATCTGTCAAAAAGTGCGTCTGAATTACTAGCTTCACGATTGAAATAGAGAAATCTGCTGACAAGTGACACGAAATTTTCATATTACCGCACTTAGCGCCATCTATGATTTCAAATTCGAACTATTTTGTTCGCATCTGTTGTTTAGTTGGTCTCCACTTCACCTGTTTTAAAGCGCCATTAGAACTGAATTCGAATTGATTACAGAAGCTGCGAGAATTTGAAGTATTCGAACTCTATCGACATTTGTTTGATTTTTCGACTATGCTATCTATGATTTGAAATTCGAACTAATTTAACAAATCCATCCTCTAGTTGACTTCTACCTCAGCTTTTTCTTTAAGTGTCACTAGACTTGAATTAGTTTCTTTCGGACTGTAATAGATAAAATTGCTCCAAATTCAAAGTAAATATCAGTTATCTACCGGCGCCTACCGCCATCTATGATTTGAAATTCGAACGAATTTGACGAATCTGTTGATTAGTTGATTCCTACTTCAGCTGTCTTAAAGCGACATTGGAATTAGGATTTCATTCATTGATTAATCAGAGAAGCTGCGAGAATTTGAAATAATCGAACTAAATTTTTGTAATTTTTCGTTTATGTCATCTATGATTTGAAATTCGAACTAACTTGACAAATCTATTGTTCAGTTGACTTCCGCTTTAGCTGTTTTAAAGCGTGATTAGAATTAAATTCGAATTAAGTAGAGAATCTACGATAATAGGAAGTAATTGAGCTGTATTAACACTTGTTTGATTTTCCGCCTGCGCCATCTATGATTTCAAATACGAACTAATTTGTCGAATCTGTTATTTAGTTGACTCATACTTCAGCTGTTTTAAAGCGTCATTCGAATTGAATCAAAATCAATTTTTCAGAAACTGAATATCTGACTAAAGGGGAAAGGAAAGGTAATTTTGGTATTACTTTCATACTTCATTTCCGTCGCTTGTCCTTCTGAGGGTGTCCAATCTTCAAAAACTTACATACCAGAACTACCCAATCTCTAAAGATCCTTACGAAATTCCTCTCGCCTGTCCCTCTGAGGGTAATTGAATACAAGGAAGGAAAGCAAGATCAATCAAGAAATCCTGCCTAATTGTCCCTTTTTATATCAAACTTGATAACTTGCTTGTTGATTTTTTTAGGTCTTTATGATAGCGTTTTAATCTTTGAATCTACGAGTCACCGAACTCGTTGGATTGAGTAATTACTATCGAAGACCTAACTCCAGCTCCACTTGACACTTGCACCCCTGGAACTATTGCAGAAGCTATTACTGAGTACTACTGAAGAGGATGTCTTAGAAAGCTTTGCAAATCAAAAAAGGCAGTAAGCTAACTAAAATATTTAAGATTGATTACAACCAGAACGCAGTGGAAAGTATTCGAATCAAAAGTGACAGGCCAGATCCAAGGAACCACTTGAATACAGGAAATCCTCCATGAAACTAAAGATCGTGATATCCTAGCACAAGACAGAAAGATATGGAGTGAAAGATAAGTAGTTATGGAAAATATCGAGTGATTTTTGAACTTTTTTAACAACTCAGTCAATTTTGATGACATGGAAAACAACATTAAGGAGTGTAATGACGTACTTTTCACTTAAGCTAAGACATGCCGTCGAGATTTCATGGCAATAGTTGATAAAAAAATTAAAAAAATTACTTTGCTTCAGTAATGAATAACTTTCTCGGAAATAATAAGGCAAAAAACTATTCCCAGCTGGTTGAAGACATGTTAACTAACTACCAACAGCTGGGTTGCAATATGAGCATCAAGGTTCACTTCCTCCATAGTCATCTAGGCCGTTTTCCTGAAAATTTTGGTGATTTAAGCGAGAAACAGGGAGAAAGGTTCCATCAGGATATTCGGACCATGGAAGAACGCTATCAAGGCCGTTGGGATGTTCATATGATGGCTGACTATTGTTGGAATCTTCAAAGGAGTTCTCAAAAGACTGTTTATGCTCGCCGATCTTATAAAAGAAAGTTTTTATCTCTTTAAATTTACTTAGTAAAACGTTAAATTTCAAAATCTTTCATTTTTTGACAAAACTATCTTTGCTCGATATTTAAAAAACTAGAAATGTTGCAATAAAACTAATTGTAGTTCTTCAATGAGAGCCAATACTTTATTCAAAATCTTGAATAATATTGGATGAAACATCACCTTTTTCTTCTTCTTTTGCAGAGGAATCCGTTTTCAGGCAAATGTTCATATTTTCTTCTTTTATTTTTATAATGACTTTCAGCAGACCCCAAAGTGTAACCAATTGGATCTGCCTCTGTTCTTCTTTTATTCTTATAATGACTTTCACCGGACCCCAAAGTGTAATCATTTGTTTCAGGATCTGCCTCTGTATACGTTTTCAGCGAATTACTAAAAACATTACCAAAAAGGGCATTATATTAGATTATCAATATATCTTTGCTCAGTATTTCAAAAACTAGAGCTGTTGCAATAATTCTTCAATGAGAACCAATACTTTATTTAAAATCATGAATAACATTGGATGCAACAGAAATGCTGTTGTGCGGTGTAATTGAATTGAAAATAATTGCAGTTCTTTCATAAAACAGTTTCCTGTAAATCTGAGTGATAAAACGTACAGTGTGTAATCGAATAAGTTTCACTTACTATAACAACTATTAAACACAAGAAAAGAACCGAAGTTATTATACCTCCGAAAAAATCTACGTTTGAGAAGCACTGGATGTGATTTAATTGCGCCAGCTGAGCGAAGTCTATTATATGCAATAATTGATAGAGCTGCAAACCCGGAGATGTCGACAACAAACGTTGAGGCAGGTCATTTACAACTTTCGTACTAATACGTGATACGTAAAGAATAAAAAATAAATAACGCCGAAACGTTTATATACTAATTTTCTGTTAGCTTTTAAGTAATAGATTTTTTATAAAATAATTCTTACATAATAATATCCATTAATTAACTTAAGGAACTAGATTAAGACAGTAATCATGAATCATACCTAAGTATTATTGGAAAAAAGCATGCCGACGCTCATCATCGTGTAAATTAATATGTGTTCATCCAAGGAAATTAATAAACGCGATTATTGTATTTCGTCATTCAGTGTTGTAATGCAAACTAACTAAAAATAACATTTATTTATTTTTTCAATCATTTAACAAATTAATATAAGTATACATAGTGTGTTATTTGTTTACAAAGTATAGAAAGTCGATTATCGAATGAAACAGATGGTCGAAGATTAGAAAACTTTGTTTCATTTATGTAAATTACTACACTTTTATGTGCAGCAGTTATAAGCTGTATTAACAATACGTAAAAATGACTTATAATTAGTTAATTAATTCTGTAATTAACGTTAGTGGATATTTAGAATTTTCTTCCGTTATTGAACTGCATATGTACGAACTGACCGAGTGACCGTTAATTTTGCTGGAGCTTTATTGGATGCTGGTGTAACTCAAACAAAAGACGTTTCGCTCTTGTGATAAGTCAGCTCGTTATTTTATTTTTAAGCTGCACTGGTAGCGGTGAACGTTTTTACGATCGCGTGCCAAAAATTTGCATTTATTTATAGTTAATCCAGTTGCTGATGTTCCAAGTAGAAACAAAATTTTGTTTTTACATATCGTAACGAAAGAAATTATATAAAAAAATTCTTATTTGATAAAGAAAAAGAATTCTATTTTCTAATCTTTCGCGCGCCAATATAAGCTTAGTATGTGCTATCTTTGTCACGTGTACCATAGGTTCGCCATGTCTGAGCTAACTGCAGAAAACAATTTACAATATTCATAAGTGAAACTTATTCGATTACGCCCTGTATAGGGTGTCCCAAATCCCTGAAATAGTAGAAAAATGCCCTTTTATATACAGTTTATCAAAAATATTTCTTAATAAAAGTTGCGTAAGTTTCTATCTCGCATAATTTAAAATTATTTCCAATTATATAGAATGGTTAATTTAAAAGTTACAGACAGTCAATTTTTTCAAATGGAACGCCCTATTTAAAGTATGGATAGCCATTTCTATGAGCTTTTCATTGAATCACATTTTATGGGGTTACTATTGATGATAACAACACAAGTTATTAATCATAAACTCATAAAATGTAATGCCAATGTATTATTTTAGAAGCGTGGGACAAGATGTCCAAATAAAATTTTGAAAACATTCCTGACCTTACCGAAAGAAAACGTAATCATTTTTAAAACGAGAAATCTCATAAAGCAAACGAACTTTTGAAGGTTTGCTAAGCACATTAGTAAATAATAATTATTTTAAAGTGTGAATAGCGTCCTTAACCGGCTTGTAATTATGCCACATTATCATATATGTGTTGATATTAGAGTTTATAATTTATGAGACAAATACCCAAGTTTATTAACATCAATAAAATTGATTTGCAGAATTTGTATTTAATCGTTACTTGAATCTTTTTCCTCTTAACAATAACAATATTTCTATCAATACCAATAGATATCTAAAAGTCAATTCACACGATTCAGCTTAACTTGTTTGGTTTATACAACCCTAAGTCCATCTGATATAGCTTACAGAGTCTGTAACAGTTTCAGCACGATTTAAAATGATGTGTTAATATATGCTGAGTACTATTTAAAGTATTGGAGAAATTTTCTAATAAAATCAATCAATCTAAATAATGTGCAGGTTTCATGCTTCAGTCTTTTGTAAGCCAAGTTCACATCATTTAGCTTCAGATAATAGTGAGTGAGTAGAAAATTTGCAATTTATTTAGGTAATTTAGAATCTATCATCATTCAACATTAATCAACTCTTAGCTTCAAAGCTTTTATTTTCTGTCGCCATATAATTACGAGCATATTTTATTTTTATAAAGTGATCATTAGATAAGGATGAAAGGCTGGTCACCGCGCGCAAAGCAACAAAGATTTGTTGTTTGTCTTCAAGTGCATCAGCGTAGGGTCTAATGACAGTGATAATTATACGCGTATCGAGTTATTCATAATTTTACGTTATTACGCACTTCGAAAACGAGAAGATAAATTAATGACCACAAATTGGAACCTACAATAAAGTTAAAACACACAATATTGATAAGTTCATCGGCGATTAATATCGTGGAAAGCTGTTATTACTACCTTGTTAAAGGTATTTAAAATATTAATTGATCGTTACTACCGAGTGTGCACTCCTCTGACAACGGTCTCCATTATAAAAATCTACTACAATTTCCTTTATACCTCTTAATAGAGTGTTATGCTTGTAATAAATTGCCTTAATATACAATTAAGCAACATAAAAAGGACCATAAAATTTTCGTGCTTGTACAAAATTATGGTACGTGATCCATATTCATTTAAGAAAACGGTAAACACCTTCAGCACAGGTATTTTCGTAACTGTATGCGCATAAAATAACGATTGCATCTGGTCGGGTTCATTCAAACGGAAAGATAAGGTTAAAAAATTATTTAAATATTTTAGTCACGCAGAAAATCAATTTTCCTTATTTTTTTTTCTTTGCGTTCATTATTTCACCAAGCACGAATAACAACTATACTAGTTTCATGTTAAAATTAATTGCTTTATTGCTTGTATTTGTTTTGAATTATATTTTATGTTTAGATTCTGTGATATGGAGGTTTTAAACGCTTAATAATAACCAAACCTAGGGAAATTCCGGACATTCTTATAAAGTGTAAGGTAATTGGGGGGATGACGCGAAACATTTTGTATTTGACTTATAAAACAATCAATAAATTGAATGTTTGAATTAATTCAACAAATGCATTTGTATGGGTAAACAATGAAATGAATGTAAACCAACAGTTAATATTAATTTTTTTAATAAGCAATTTGGCATCTTACTTCACTACACTGGGGGAAGATGCTGGGATATTGATAACTATTCAGTTAGGCATCTTAATTTGAGTTTGATGCCATTTCATTATGAATCGGTGGTGGGAAAGAAGAAAATATTTCACACATAATTTTTCGCCACAATTGTCACAGGTATTCTCAAGAGAGATGGAAGTCTCATGCAGCCACCTTTTGCAGGCGATGCAGCAGATCCAATCCACCTTGGGTCCAATTTTGTCGTGATAATAACCTTTACAAACAATGTAATAATCATCATTATCACTGTTGGTACCATCTGAGGTATGATCCGAAATTAACTCGGTGGGATCGTATTCATCACTACTGATTATTCATTAATCATCTTTGGTGCTTCAGCTTGCTTTCTTATTATTGTTTTACCTTTTGTAGCGCTACTATTCTTCTTGCTTTTTCTTACTTCCTTTTCTTTCTGTTTCTTACGTTTCTCTTGTAGCTTTTGGCGGTATCTTGGCTGCACTTGCAATGATGTGATAAGTTCTGCATGCTGCTTGTATGGACACGGCTTACTAGGTCCTGGTACGACAGGGACAGGTGAAAGTTCTTCGAACGACACTGAAGCTTGTTCAACATAGAATGTTAATTTTCAGAAGTAGTACTGGGATCATTTTCAGTAGAGGTATTGACGTCGTTATCATTAGTTCCTGCAATGTGTTCAGCTACATAATAGGCATAGTCTGGAATCTTCGCCGGATTGTAGTGAAATATCCAACAGGCTTCAAACCCTGATACTCCATTCTGATTAGTTGCAGCTTGTTTTCAGGCTTGGTTTAAGATTCCTCCAAATTGGTATCTGGTAATTCTCTAATTAGGATCCAATGCCTACAAGCTTCATTCTAATAAGTTTTGAGTGGTTTAACCTTTAACTACTACTATCCAAAATTTGCTACTTAAATATTACAATCAGGTCTCTGGGACCCTTTTTAAATCGAGTTTCTGGGACCCTTTCCTAAATTTGGCAATAAATACTATGACTTTTAAAAATATATTTTATTTCTTTGACAAAACATTAAAAGGAACTTGTAAAAGAAAAAAAACATTATATACATTTTATACAAAGTGTAGCAGCACATTTCAAACATATAGGTATTTTGCATCTCTTACAGTAGTTCGTAGTTTTGCGGTCTTTTCCTGGCGGTCACAAGCGACATCTAGGTCTTTTTGATCTTCCAGGTTTCTCTTGAGATATAGCTCTAGACTCTTCCATGACAACTCCCAATACTTCTGCTGTCACTGAACGGAGTTTGCGCGGTATATTTGTTCCAAGTTCCAAGCTTCAAGGTAAATAGCCGGAGGATTTTGACGAGCTGGCCCTTTGAGACCTGATGATACGGATATGATATTGTGTGATAAAGTTTTTGTTCTACAAGGAGCCTCCTTGAACCATTTGGTTTTATCCTTTCCATAAAAGGCTCTTTTGGCTGTCCAAACATTGGAACAAGCTGGGGTTGTGTCACTATCAGATGAAGAATTCGTTTTATCTTCCATTCGTTTACCATCTTCTCTGCTGTCATCTAAATCGGGCTCAATCTCGCTTTCTGAATTATGATCACTGAATATTTCATTATCCTTTTCATCCTCATCACTTTAATCAGCGCCATCTAATATTTGACCGAAAGCAATTTCCTTTTCACATTCAGGCAATATTTCATCGTTCTGTACGTCCTCAATTTGCGCCCACAAATCGTCACCTTCTAACAAATCTAACAATTGTTGAATTCTTGGCTTCCGGTCTCGGATTTCTTCACTGCCAACGTTTCGTTCTCCGTTGCAGAAGAACTTCTTCAGGGCTGCTGTTGGTGGTGATGCTGCTACTGCTGCTGCTGTTGGTCTTGCTGCTGCTTCGCGTTTATCATTGAGTCTCAACTAGATGAAAATGAACATATTTTGCAAGAAGTTCAGTCAAAAGATCTACGCAGATGCGTTATTTGTTATGTACAGAGTAGCAATAACGAAGGTAGAAAAATTGCGCAGCTAAAGACACCAAAATCTAGATTCTACTGCCAAAAATGTGCCAAATTTTATCGCTTATCATATTTCTTTACAGTTCATGAATGTGAAAAATAAAAATAATTTATGTATTCAACACCATTATTACATTATTCGGGTTCCGAATATTTTAGGGACGGCCGGGCCCCGCTTATCAATGTTTCATAAGATAAAATGCACGTGAACCAGACGAGCGCCACAGGCTCTACATTTGTCTTTCGATTTATTTTAATTTTTTATTTTTATTTGGTTAATTTTATTGTTTCGGTTTTTGACTTCTCTGATTTTTTTTCATTTCTGATTCTTATCTTTTAATTTAATTTTAATTTCTTTTTATTTATTTATTTTAAATCTTTCTTTTGATTTAATTAAAGTTTTGATTCTGTTTTTCTGGTTTTTGTTTTTTTATTATAGTCTGCTGGTTTATTTTTTAATTCTCGTCTTCTGATTTAATTTTTTTTGTTCTCGTCTCTTGATTCATGTATATTTTTTTGGATTATTGTCTTTTGTTTAAATTTTTTGATTCATGTCATTTGATTTATTTTAATTTTTGAGTTTTGATTTATTTGCTTTTTTTCTATTTTTGAATTCTGATTTATTTACTTCTTTGAATCTTGTCTTCTAATCTATTATTTCATTCTTTCTTTTGATTTAATTTTATTTTGATTCTGCTTCTTTGGTTTCGTCTTATTAATTTTCTTATTGTAGGCTTCTGATTTAATTTCTTTTTTTGTTTAAATTTTTTGATTCCTGCCTTTTAATTTTTAATTTTTATCTTTTGTTTTCTTTACCTTTTTTGATTTTTGTTTTCTGAATTATAATTCTCTTTGTATTTATTAATTTATTTTTAATTTTTCTTTTGATTTAATTAATTTTTTGATTTTGTTTTTGTTTTTTACTAGTCTTCTGATTTATTTCTTTTTAGTTCTCGTCTTCTGATTTTTTTATTCTCGTCTCTTGATTATATTTTTTTTTGTTTAAATTTTTTATTCTTGTTTTTTGATTTATTTAATTGTCTTATTTTTATCTTTTGATTATTTGGATTTTTCGATTTTGAGCTTCTGATTTATTATTTTTTTATTTTTATCTTGTAATTTATTATTTTAGTTCTTTGTTGAATTTAATTAAATTTTTGATTATGTTTTTCTGGTTTAATTTTACTCAGTTTGTATTATTGTCTTCTGATTTAATTTTAATTTTTTTATTATTGTCTTCTTATTTATTTTTTCATTCTCGTCTCTTTTTTGGATTCTTGTATTTTGTTTAATTTCTTTTTACTTTTGTAATTTGATTAATTTGGTTGTTTCGATTTTTGACTTCTCTGATTTGGTTTCTTTTTGGGTTCTCGTCTTCTAATTTAATTTTAATTTTTTTATCTTCTGTTTTGACTGTATTACTCTTTTTAGCAATATTTGCTAATTTATATTGTTTTTGATTTTTAATCTTCTGATTAAATTTTTTAATTCTTGTCTTTTGTTGAATTCTTTTATTCTTGTCTTCTGATTTATTTTAATTTTTTATCTTTGTTTTGTGATTTATTTGGTTTTTTTTAGATTTTTAACTTCTGATTTATTTTCTTTCTTGGAATTAACCTCTGATTTAAGTTTTTCAATTCTTGACTTCTGATTTAGTTTAATTTTTGAATCCCGATTTAATTTTTTTATTCATGTTTCCTGATTAATTTTTGTCTCTAATTTAATTTTTTGATTTTTATCTTTCGATTAAAGTCTGTTGACTTGTGACATCTGATTTATTGTTTCTGATTCTTGGCTTCTGATTTTTGTTTTTGTTTTTTTTTGCCTTCTGATCTATTTTCCTACTTAATTTTTTTGGCGCTGTCAGAAACAGATACCGTATGTTTCAATTAGATGGGAAATGTTTCTGTCCCACCTCTGTCTTTTTTCAAGTTTCAATGAAACAATTGATACACAGATTCGAAATTGGGGTAGACATAAGTTCATTAATAATTTTCTGTAACATTTTATATTAATTGCAAATTTTTGACACTTATTTAGTAAACAATTACACCAGTTTCAATTTTATAAAAAATATTAACAGATGTAAAGTATCAAACAAAAATAATGCGACACGAAGATTAAAAATAATTTCAATAAAATGCAGACATTTTTTGTTGCCTGTCATATCATTCCAGATCATTCCTCTTTTGGCGTAATTTTGTTGTTGTTTTAAAGCAAACGATACACTTTTAATATTTCATTCAGTAAGCAATGTTTTAGATTTATGAAATATAACAAATTTCCTTCGATCATTTTCAAAACTTCGTGTCAGTCAGAGCGAAAGTAACGTATTACTAAGAAAGATATTTCTTATATCATCGTGGTTAGTCTACTCTACAAAAAAGACAACTAAAAACAGTGTGTCAAATAAAACAAAAGCAACGGAAACATAAGAACGCAACAGAAGCATGCAAACAAATGTTAGTAAAAAAAAAAAAAAACCAAACAATGAAAGTGAAGTGCAGTGGATACCCAATTTAACTTTGAAACATAAACCTCGGTTCACGTGGCGATTAATGTGTTAAGTAGAAAATAATATTGGTATAAACCAGGTACACAATTCATAAATCATAGAACGCCATGCCCGTCTGGAATTTCCCCAGCTCTGATAATAACTTTACAATTGGTATTATGAGTTTCAAATAACTTGAAACGTTCTGTAATTGTTTTCGTTTTTCTAACGTGCGTGCTGCTTCCAATTTAATTAAAAAAATGTTTACCCACAGGATAAACGAGAACAATGTGCACGTAAAGCTGTAACAAGATAACGTAGGTCAATATGCAGCAATCTGAAGTTTTTCATTAATTACTGGTAATTATCGTGATATGAGAGTGAGTTATGAGGTCAGATCACTGCATCCGCTGCTAATTATGAATAAACATGAGCCCTTTGACCCCCCACTTGTAGCCTGACCTTGTCTTCCCATGTTGAATCATATCGACGATAATAATTTCCCTAATTGTCAGTTCTCTTCCATGTGATTTATCTAATTATAATTTAAAATGTTTTAATTTATAACGAGTTTACATGTTGCTGTGTTAATAATTGCCTTATTATTTATTTATTTGATTTAAATATTCTTATAATTATGTTATCAATTATAAACGAGCTGACATCGAATATACGAACGTCGAATTATGTAATAATGGTTCTTTATTGTGCTCTTTGTAATTAGTCAGTAACAAAGACGAGTTCGTCTTTTACTTAATTTTTATTTGATTCGGTAATCGGGGAAAAATGTTTGTTCTGGTTTATTAATTAGCTTTATCTTATAAACATGGACGTAGCTGACGTCCGCAGTTGCATTTTTGCATATTACATGCTGGGAATTATAGCGGTTATTAATAAAGTAATTAATATATTGCGTCAAGAAATCTCTTGTTTTATTTATCATTACATTTATTAGTGCCAATCAAGTTAGAAATTAAAAAAAAAATGATAGTTCAGTTTGGTTTGAAAGCATAAATATTTTATGTAATTAATTCTGAAAATATCTTAATTTTTTAGGGATTGAAATCTGCCTTGCAAACGTATGAATATTTATAGTTTGTACATGTTAGATATGAGAAAGAAAAGAATTTTTGGTGGAAGAAAGTCTGAGAGAAGAATAAACAAAAATCACTAAACCAACATAAGAAACCAAGCAAAATTTTTGGCCCGAAATCAAGCCTAATGGGTGGAACTTACCAAGATTAGGCCACGAAAAGGTCCTAGAAAAAATAAAAGAGAGGTTCCTTGCAATGTTGTAAACAGTTCAAAGAGGCCAGTTTAAAAAAATTAATCTGGAAAAAGACGAAAGTAATTATTATTGGTTTCGTAGCAACTCGAGGGATTGTAGTTATTTTCTATTTATTCATTTGATGAATGAAACTTATAATATCCATTGATAAAACGTTGGTCTTGATCTCAAAACTTTTTTTTTAATTAACTTGGCATGATGCAATTCAAGTAAGTGTTACAATACCATCAACAAATTACACAAATTAAGATAAACAAATTAAAATAGAATTAATTGCGATAGCTTTAATTAATAACAACAAAATTTTATTGCATACATTACACCATCTGCTGTTTATACATACAATAACACATTAATAATAAATGATTTTAACGGGCACTTAAAATTGGCACTACGTTTCACTATCGATTGATACCTTCATCAATGGATAGTAAAGCGCCAATTTTAAAATAATTTATTATAAAATTTTCACTGGACAAGAATCTACTTTGATTAACAAATTAATGTTTTGCACAATCTAAACTTCGTGGTAAATACATATCATTTATTTGGGTTTTAAATTTGTATTTCGTGACGTTACGTGCTTTTTTTTAATAAGTGTTGCAGGAAAGTTTGCAATAAGTAGTTAAGAAACTTTATCTATATGATTATTGATGTGCATCGTTAAATGAACAGAAATATAAACTGCCGACGGGCAGATGAAGTTTACGAAACGCCTCTTGCGCATAACTTAATTTCTGCAGATGTGCAAAATAGAATGCATAAATTTAAATTCCTCAGTTATCTCATCTTATCGTGTTCGAGTGGTTCTAACACGTTCCTCAAGATCTGTTACGTATTACAAGCGATAGCCAAAAAAAAAGGACCACTTACTTGAGAACACGTGTCGCCAGTATCTGCTGGCTTTACTTAAAATCTAAAAAAGCGGCGCGCGCCCGCTGGAAAAAAGCAGAAAAAAAGCGTAAAATTTACGGCTACTTAAAAATGATGGATTCCCGACTTAATTGTTCTAATTCTTAAAACGTCGGAAACAACTTTTTAGACGTTTAATTAATGATATCGTTTAAATTTTGACGCCTAACATTTTTGTTCAGCGTTAAAGCTACGTTAATTAATGAATATGATTCTGCTTTAATACAAACGTTACAAGGTATTTCCATTGTATTTTTGGATGTGGTGTATTAAGGTAACTCCCGAAATAAAATTACATTCACTTTACATGAAAACTGTAACGAATGGAATTAAAAAAATAGGAGTTCTTTAAATACTGAAATTTTCTTAAGTAATTTCAAAGCTTTACGTTAATAATGCAAATTACTATGCGAAGCTTATAACCCGGCTAAGTTTTCTTCAGCAAATTTGTTCGAACTGGCGCAAACGCCGTGTTTTATTTGGACCTGAAAATCGTCACGGTAAGCAATGATTTTATTGGTGCTCCTCCGAGGACAATATAGCGAACGGTTGAACAGTGCAAAGTACGCTTTCAGCTTTTTAAAATAGCCCCCTTAGCCCCAAATGACGATCGATCTACCCCTAAATCTGCGAAATTGCTGTGGGCTTCTGAGACCCGCTTCTGCACGGTACTTTACGACTACAAAGAAACAAAAATGTCCTTCCGAGCGGGGCAATAATTTATTACGTGCGATGATGTGAAAGTTGCATTTCAAGTATCTAATTATCATTTTGTGTCTGAACATTTTTGATAAAATATATAATTTTCTGATCTATTAATAAAAGAGAAAGTAGACGTTCTACCAAATGCAGCGATCTTCTAAAAAGTCTTTTAAACTCCGATAAACTTAATTATCTTATGGAACTTGGCAGTTTATTCTAAAAAAGATCTCCTTATAAGATTACTATCCCCCATGGATTTCGACCATTAATTTTTTAATGAAAAGTCGAATATTTTTAAGTTCAATTAAGCCATAATCAATACAATAAATGAGAAGCATGATTTCACCCCCTCGGGTGTCTTGTTAATTTTGTTTATTTTTTCCCACTTTCCCCACCGTTGTATTTTTTGATGATCGTGATGGTGACAAGAATAAAGATACGATGTTAGGTGACCTTAAAAGACAAGATCCTTACATTCGAGGAGCTACCGTTCTTGATAGTTTCTCAAAAAAGAATCTTGAGTTCAATCTTCTTTCACATTACAATCGAAATGAGAGCTCGTAACTATTTATTCATCATCTTTATGAAGATGAACCATAAGAGTTCTTTTAACAGGATGTGACTTCTCATACGACTGTTTTAGAAACAATAACTTTGAGAATGGGAGAATGGAGAAATAAAAAAGGGGCAATGTGATGGAAATATTATTAAAAATGTCTCATAACTCGAAAACTGTTATAAAGGTAGCTGTAGGAAATAACGCAGTGATATATGTATTGGCCGTTCCATTCTAAAAAAAAAAAATCTTTCAGTATTTCAAATCTTCAAGTGGAGAGATACGCTGTAGCTTAATAAGCTTATGGGATTTTTAAGAACCTAACTACAATATCAGCTGATACAAAAAAGGTTTACATTGAATCAGACTGATTTATGGGACCTCATCATTATACACAGTCGCTTCACATTGACATTAATTTTGAATAATCTGTCTAAATATCCCATCAAATTGACATTTAGCACAAACATGGCCATCGAATTATACCTCATGTAACAGGGGAAAAATATTTTCAGGTCATTCTTATGCTGAGTCATTCCATGGATCATCCTCTCCATAACAAAGTAGAATTATTTTCAAGTCATTCTTATGCTGAATCGTTCCATCAAAGTCATTTTTTATGCTGGATCGTTCCACCAAGATCATTCCATGAATGTCACTTTTATGCATGGAGGTCATTTATGTGCTGAATAATTCTATGAAGCGCCCTCTATAACACTGTAAATATATTTTTAGGTAATTTTTATGCTGAATCATTCCATCAAGATCAGCCTTACGTTGAATCATGCCACATGAACAGAGGAAAAATATTTTCAGGTCATTCTTTTGCTGAATCATTCCATGGATCATCCTCTCTATAACAAGTAGACTTATTTTCAAGTCATTCGTACGCTGAATCGTTCCATCAAGGTCACTTTTATGCTGAATCGTTCTATAAAAGTCACTTTTATGTTAAATAGTCCCATCAAGGTCACAATTTTATGCAGGACCGTTTCACCAAGATCATTTTTACACTGAATCATTCCATGAACGTCACTTTTATGCTGAATCGTTCCATGGAGGTCATTCCTATGCCGAATAATTCTATGAAGTGCTCTCTATAACACAGGAAATATATTTTTAGGTCATTTTTATGCTGAATCCTTCTATCAAGGTTATTCTTACGCTGAATCATACTACACGTAACAGAGGAAAAATATTTTCAGGCGATTCTTATGCTGAGTCATTCCATGGATCATCCTCCCTATAACAAAGTAGACTTATTTTCAAGTCATTCGTATGCTGAATCGTTCCATCAAGGTCACTATTATGCTGAATCGTTCCGACAAGGTCATTCTTATGTGAATCATTCCCAGTATAACAGAGGAAAGACATTTTTAGTATTTCTTATGCTGGATGGTTACATCAACGTCATTTTTTCACTGAATCATTCCATGCACGTCATTTGTATGCTGAGCCGTCGCATAATGCCGAATAATTCTACGAATCGCCCTCTATAACACAGGAAATATATTTTCAGGTCATTCTTATGTTGAATCGTTCCGCTAAGGTCATTTTTGTGCTGAATCGTTCTAAAAAGTTCATTCTTTTTCTGAATCACTCCAAGTATTATAACAGAGGAAACATATTTTCGGGCCATCCTCGATCGTTTCAAAGAGATCAAATATTTATATTGATTGAAATCTTGTTTCGCCAATTCACAAAAAAAGGGGGTAGATTAGTGTTTATGAATAAACATGCACAGAGCCTCCCCTACATTATGATAAGCCTCCTCTGAGTATTTAGTCTGATTGCGACACTGAAAGGGAAGAAAAATTTTGGGCCTGAAAAGACGTCTTAGGCCTGAGAATCATCGACTTAAGAACCCCGATGAAGCACCATAATTCGGACTAAGACGACTTCATAATAACTTTCAGTGATTAATAAATTACATCAATTACACAATCGAAATAACGAATTTGAAAAGAATTTATGTTTTGGGCGGCGATGTTTTGAAAAAGTTCGGATTTGCAGAAGGTGCTTTGTTTAAAAATGAGTACTTACGGGTTGTAAAAGGTTTCTTTTTAATAAAGATACTGCTTCACTCTCTATAGAAATATATAATTCTGTTTTAAACAAAAATTAAGTACAACAAATACAACAATCTTAATTATATACACAATGAGATTCCATGAAAGTGTTTCTAGACCAACCAACGATGAAATTATTAAACAACTTACGTTTATTATTTTAATTAATTAATTACACCAACCCAATGCGTTGTCCAAATGAAACTCGTCCTGTACTTACCAAAACCAAATATCGTTTCTACCTATTCTCCTATTTTGAGTTACTCGGTGCAAATTACCCTTAGACTTGTGCTTCGACTTATCGAAACGTTTAAGGCACAGGTTGGTTCACGTCCAAAAAATAAAAGTTTAGCGCGAACTAAGTTCCTTAACCCTACGTCTTTTGGGTGGATGTCGAGGGGTGCAATTTTTTAGATAGTCTTCACATATGACCATACTTTAATTTAACTTGAAGGCTTCCGCGGCCGTCGTCCATTGTTGAATTCTTGGCTTCCGATTGGAACCGCGTGTCTCGGATTTCTTCACTGCCGACGTTTCGTTCTTCGTTGCAGAAGAACTTCCTCAGGGCTACTTTTGTATTTCACTGTGCTTATTTTATTTATCCATTCTTTTCAATTTTTCGGAATTCTGTTTACCAGAATCGAGTGTAAGTAATTCCCGCATTTGCAGTTGGCGTTGGTTCGGTAAACGTATGTCGGTTCTCTGAACCTAACCATAACCAGTTTTAAGGTTACAATTTTGTGAAATTTATTCTCACTTGCTTCCATTTTATTAATTAATTAAAGCAACGAGTTAACGAGAAGTTCGAAGAAACAAATAATATACCTCAGCTTTTGGAAAGCGCAATAAATAGTCAGGAATCGAGCTTTAACATTTATTGAATCCGGTGGTGGGTTTTTTTATAATCTCAATTTACTTTACTGTGTATTTAGTTCGTATAACATTCAATCAAAAACATACTGTGTTTGTTGCTATCTCAAGTCATGGCCAACTCCAAACGTGGGTGTTTTCGAACACACTTTATGTAACAGTGCTTTGTTTTTCTTACTCAATCTTTATAAGTGATTTAATTGATTGAATGATGATGATATCTCTCACAAAATATTTAAGTGTTCATCATAAAATGTTTTTGTTGATGTTTAGCCAGTTGCTTATGTATTTTATTGCCATTACTTTATTTGGAAATTTATTTAAATGCATAAAATATTTGTTTGTTGAAAAGAAAAAAAAAGATCCACTCGAAAACTGCACTATTGCTTTCTCTGCCTCATTTTTTTAAATATAAGTCTCTATATCGTATATTTAATTTTGTTTAATTTTTTATTAATACCAATTTCTTTTAAAACTCTTTATTTAAATGCCACGTTGCAACGGCCTCGGTAGCGCAGTAGGTAGCGCGTAAGTCTCATAATCTTAAGGTCGTGAGTTCGATCCTCACCCGGGGCATTACTTTTTGAATTTTCATCCAAAAGTACACCATTTTGTATATTTTGAATTTAGCTTTGTTTGAAATTTTGAAGGTTATAATAAAAAGACAAATTAAAAGATTCGTAAACTTTAACAGCGCCTTTAATTATCGACTGTACCACGTAGTTACTACTATCATCTATGTTTGACGGTAAGACAATAATTTAAGTATTTCTTGTAAGTATTTTATAATACAGCTGTGGTAGCCTCGACATAAATTCAATAGAATTCGTGTGAAGATAATTAACGAAATGAAAGATGAAAATGAAAGATAATTGAATTGAGCAAGAGAACAGCAAGAATTGGGGTACTGTTTAATTCCGTAAAGAATAGCCATGTTAGAAAAAAAAGGTTTAACCAGAAAAGACAAAAGTAGTGGAAAAGGTGGTTAAACCGATACTTAGGGTAAGTGAACACAACCCAGTGAAAGAACACAGAGAGAGAGATAAACAAGGAAAACTAAGTGAATCCAATGTAATGTTTGGCCTGTTCACTCACTGGGTCCTTGCCTTATTTGTTCCTTTACTGGTGCCATGACCCTACTTACGAAAGGAGCTAATAAGTGTAGATTTGTAACGACAATCAGTAGAGGCAATTGTGGAGCAGAATTAACGAAACTGGCTAAGACATATAGAAAGAACGAGATAAGAATGGCTAATAGAAAAGACGTGTGAAGCCAGGGAAATTGAAAAAAAAAAGAAAAAGATGTCCTAGAGAAACCTGGAAGAAAGTGCTATGAAAAAAGAAGAAAAACATTGCTCGAAAATACTACCCACAACTCCCAAAAGATAGAAAGCCATGGAAGGACATAAGTAAAATGACTATATGACTAACTCGACTCCTTAACTTTATAAATATTGAATGGTATATGGGTTGTCGGATTGAATAAGTAAGTAAGTAAGTAATAATTTAATTAGACTTTAATTTATGTTACGCTACAATTTTTTCATTTGCAAAATGTTGATTTAAGAAAGGATTATTTCCATCCATATGTAATTATCATTTATGTTAATAAAAAACTACAGCGTAAATGATATAAATTATTTAAATCAACTCGTTATATTTATTTTACTTTAGTTTAATTCTAAACAATTAATTAATTGCAATGAATTATAGTTCTTCATTCGTGTAAAGTACACGTCTTTTAGCGTGCGTACGTGTTTGCTGGGAAAACGCAAAGAATAAATCTTCTCCGGTCTGGAAACTTTATGGAAAACATAAACGCGTAAAAGTGTCGAATATTTTAACATATTATCTTCGTTTGACGTGCAACAAACGACGAGGAAAATAATGTTGCTAACCGAACGGAGCTTTGCCTGCTCTGGGGAAATAAATACACATCTCGGACCGTTTCCCAATTCCTTCGCATTTACAATTTCGCCTTTAAAAATTGACTCCAATATAAAACAAAACGATTGGGTTTTGCATAACACCCGTTTCCTTCGTACGTATGTATGTTCGAATGTGATATATGACCTTAATAGTATTAGATTTGTTACAGAGTTTCATGTGCTACTGAAATCATTTTTAAATATAAACGCATACTATAATTACACTAAATTTAATAATCACAATATTTTTTTTAATCACTGGAGAGGTCCTTTTAGTAATGACACCTATTGGCATAGTGCAATAATTCCGTTTATACGAGGGTGAATTTGTATGTTACCTACCTAGCCATGAAAAGAAGCACGTATCATATTTTATTTTTCTACGTAACTTCCTTCAACATTTATACCTTTATTCCATCTTTTTTCTAATTGTCCCATACCCTCAGAAAAAATTCCTTCAGCAAGTCTGCAAAATGTAGTAGAACAGCTTCATTAAGTGATTCAACAAACCTTGGAGGAGATCTAGAAAACTCTTAAAGAAATGGCTGAAATAAGAAATTAAGAATAGTTGAAAGCAGAACAGGGGCTGAGTGAACTGTATACCTACTTCTGAAATTCTTTTTCCAATAAAAGAAGTAGAATATCAAGAATTGAACTTCTAATTCAATTTTGAAAAACCAAAGATCAACAGCAAGTAAAAAAAAACAAGAAAAGAAGCTCAAAGGCGGAACAAATCTTTGGCGAAAACCGCACTAGAAGAGCTCAAAGAAGAACGAGAAGAAAATAAACCTAAAGAAGAAGAAAAACCTGAAAATGAAAACCGTGTCAGCCAGAAGAACTCGAAGAAAAGGCAGAAGAAATTAAGCTTAAATAAGAAACAAAAATATCTGACGAAAAGAAACTACGGGGGCTCACACGTTGCTCAGCGATCAACAAAATTATGTCAAATGACAGCTGGCAAGAGACGTCAAGATGACAGACGTCAGGAAACGTCAGAATGATAAACATCAAAATGTCAACAATGCAGAAATGTCACATTAACGAACGTCAGGCATGTCACGCTTACAGGTATACGTAACATTGTAACGATGACGTAAGAAAAGTCAGAATTACAGACGTCGAGAAATGTCAGATTAACAAAGGTCAAGCATTGAAAAAAAAACAGATACGTAACAAAGCTATGAGACGATCGTCAAAAATAAACAAAATTATGGCCGCCCCTTAACGAATTAAAGCGCAACGGCATTCGTGTTTAGTTGACCAACAAATAGGATCGTAACCTCATTTTGGTTGCTAAGAAAATCACCAGAGCAAACACAAAACCACTGTCCCCTGCAACTCTATTCATCATTGATTCGAGCATGAATACAGACCAATGAAGAACGTGAACGGTTCAGCCAGTGCTGCTTGCGTAGAATTGTCGAGTAATACTCACACCATGGCTGGTGCAGAATTGTTGAGCAATACTTATATCATCGCTTGGGTAGAATTGTCAAGCAACACTTATAACACCGCTTGTGCAGAATTGTCGAGCAACTTTCAACTGTTTTGGTGCTAAATGGACCTCGGCAAATATCACACGTACTCCATCGAAGCCAGGCCAGTTGATGGGGAAAAGAAGTAGGGAACGACGTCAGAATTGGAACATCCTGCAAGAATTTCTACATCGAGTTCTATCACCAGCGACACCGCCACTCCGCCATTCAAGAGCAAGAAACCAACACCATTGACTGCGTATCCGGCCAATTACTTCTTGATTACCAATGTGGGAGCTCACACGTTACTTAGCGACCAACAAATTATGTCACGATGACCGGTGACAGTAGTCGTCAAGATAACAGACGTAAGCAACGATGACGATCGTTAAAAATAAACAAAATTACGGCCGCCCCTCGACGAATTAAAGGGAAACCGCTCGCGTTCCTGATTTTCCAAAAAATAGAATTGCATCCTCAAATTGGTCACGAAGACAACTTCCGGACCAAATAGAAAAAACTGCTTCTTGACGAATGAGATCAGCTCTGCTTGTCGTTGAATTCAATATACATTCAGACCAAGACGCCCTATAAAAGCGAGATTGCAGGCTGCTCCAACTCAGTATCTTTTTGTGCAGCATTTCGTAGAGAACACTCAATCTTATACCGCTTTGGCGCTGACCAGCCCTCGTGGGATACACGTCTGTCTGGACACTGACTTACCCTCGTGTAATATTAAACCTCCTCGGCCTTCGTGCTATACACTACTGCCTTGGCGTTGACCGACTCTCGCCCAGCAATCATATCGCTGCTGCTTGTGCAGCATTTTGTTGAGAACACTCAACCCTATACCGCTTTGGCGCTGACCAGTTCTCGTGGGATACACGTCTGTCTTGGCATTGACTTACCCTCGTGCAATATTAAACCGTTGACCGACTCTCACGCAGCAACGATATCATTGCTGCTTGTGCAGCATTTTGTCGAGCAATCACCTTCACTTCACATGCTCCATCAATGTCGTCGAAGCTAGTTGTTGGAGAGAAGTAAGGAACGACAGGAATCGAGCCGTCCTGAAGGAGTTCCTATGTCAGAGTCATCTTCTGGCGCCAGATATTCCACTTTCAGTGACACTGTCCTTCAGGATCCTAGACGATAATCACCAGCAAGGAGAGCAAACCGCCACTACATCGTTAAATTTATTATTTCTATAGTTCATCCAATATTTGTTATTAAAATTTTTATTTTATGTTTGTTAAAGTTCACGTTGTGTTAATAAAAACTCTCTACGAACACGCTACACCATCGATCGTGACCTGGGAGTGAACCCCTTCTCAATTCAGCTGCAAGATCCTAGGCGATTCTCTGTGAGATGATCATAACGCAGAGCATATTTGTTAAATGTTATACGAACGTGTTATTTTAATTATTTAAATTTACATTTATTTTTTATATTTGCTATTTAAATACAGGTCATGTTGTGTTAAAAACTTCTACGAACACTCTTCAGAGCCAGATTACGAAAAAGGAAAAATCTATTCCTTGCACTAAATAGCAAAGATGGAAAAAGTAAGGAAGGGAATAGAAAAGGAAACTGTTGAATACGCTTGACCTTAACCTATACGAATAAAATTTATCCAGAAAGTAAGAAAGTGAATTGAAACTCGGAGAGTAGACTCCTCAAAGACCAATATTTCATTTTTTCTAAAGTCCATCGGCTTCTCCATCCAGACAAACGAAAGTTGTATATTTGAATGTAAGAGCAACATTAATAATTTCGCCTAAGATACGAATTACGAACAATAACCATTTGGCTACATAAATATGGATCATTGATTAAAATTTTGGAAAATTACGCGTTTAAAGCCCAACTAAGAATTTTTCGCGTTTAAGGTCGAAGTGTTGCTAGTTGAAGTAAGAATTTTCTGTTAAAGTCGAAGTTGCTAGTAAGAATTGTGCTGACGGTCTTTGCACCGGTATTTATACTGAAAAGCATTTGAGACGCTCTTTACTCCGGTATTTATTCTGAAAAGCAATTGAATGTCCCATTTGATTTTGTTGCGCTCGCTCACTCGCCGAATGTAGTACGTGGCAGAGCTTGCACGAAATCGTAGTCGTCTGGAATAACGAAGCAGCCCGAGTAAAATTGCTGACAACAACTAATTTGTTGCATATAAATCTTTCTTCGCATAATCTAACTTTCTAACTTCGTATGCTAAAAATTAGCTTAAATAATTAAAGTCTTCTAAAATTATTATTAATACTTATCTCAGTTTTATTATTATTTATTATAAGTTTATTGCTTATACTTCTTTGTTATTAATTCCTTCAAGTTTTTGATAGTTAAGATTTTCTGTGTTCATCTTCATCATTGAAATTTGTAATAGTATTTTGTTTTTTACTCAATTTTTATAAATAATTTGATAGATTATGATCTGTTTAAGTGATGATCATCAAGTCAATTAACTTTTGTTTTTGTTGATGATTGACTCTTAGCGTAGATTGCTTTTTTCTTCTGATGATACCATAATGATTCGAAGTATTCTGAGCCTTCTGTTATTATCTTACAAATCCTCGAAAATATGTATAGATCTGAACCGGCGAAAACGTTATAAATATCCATAACTAAACGCATAAAATGACAAAACACACGCTCCGGTGACCACTTAATCACCGGGCACGTTTAAGTTCAAACGTTTAAATGCTCGGTTTTTTCCGAGAATCACGCGTAATCTGATATCTAGTGGTTTAGTCGTGCTGTTAGGTTAAAATTAATGTTTATGTCCCTTCCCTGTCGTCCATCTTGGCTTAGAGCGCTTGTTTTATCAAGATGTTCACTTGTTTAATGGCTCTTGTTGCGTTTCATTTGTTCAAATTCTCCGGTCGGCTTGTTAATTTATTGACGCTTAATTGTATTGTGTATAAAACGTCTGTTAAACGTTTAATTAGCGTCGTTAATGAGACGTTTGCATTTTAATGAAATTGGGCGATGCTCACTACGGTACAGGTTCGTGTGAATAATTAGCAACACGAAATAATTTTGGACACCTTACATCCGATTACTTTTGGAATACGACATAATTCGTTTCAATTAAAAATTAACGATTTTGGTTTCTAATTGGAGAATCAAAAATTAATGAACGTCAACTTGATTGGGGTTTAAATTTGTCTAAAAGTTTTCAAGAATTGAAATGATTCTGAATCTGTAATGATCAATCATTGTTAGTGCTTTTGTTATTTTGAGAAGAAAACATTTACGTAACATTTTTGTGTTCCTTTTCAAGAGATTTAAAAAATAATTAGCTTGAAAAAAATGTTCCATTGGCATGGACGTTTCATTTGGGAAAGAGAATCGCATATTTCATTGTTTGGACGTTTCCCAAGTTTTGCCTGTTTACGCGATAATATAACGCTTATTAATCATCAAAGAGAGGGTTAGCATTGCTATTAGTCTGCATCTGCATACGGGGGATGTTGTATCCTAGCAACTCTTGGTCGCCTGGCAACGACGGTAATCGATAGCACCGCGGTGGGACTCAAAATGGACGCGGATTATCATAAATGCACCCCGTTTACGATCCACCCCCTGTTAAACTATTGGCTCTATATAACACGCTTTAATTAATACCAGCTTAATCTCGCCCGTGAGACTTTAATGCCAAACATATCTTCGCAATATCATAATACATTTTATGTATATGGCACGTTCACAGCTACTTAAGAGCTAAATAAGGAAACTTCACGTTCAGAGTTGGGTTTGGATTTTACACAAAAGATAGGTGAATGCTTGAATGCAATAAAAAAAAAACAAACGAGGAACAAATGTTTCAAAACAAAGAACGAAGAAAAATTGCAAAGGGACAAAAAAACGATGAAATAGAGGAAGGATGCAAAAATATTAATACTAAAATTTTACACAGACGGGGTATGAAGAAAAGGAAAAGAAAGCTGGAAGAAACACTTCGAAGAATTATATAAAGACGAAGAGAAATGAAATATAGATTTAGAAGAAGATGAGGAACAGGTTACTACAGGAGGACCCACATATGAGGAAGTAGAAAAAGCAATAAAACAAACAAAGTGATGTGGCAAAATCATCGCGGAAGAAGAAGGAGGAAAAGAAGACACAAAACTTTTTAGACTAACTGGGAACTGGGAGAGAGGAGATGATTTTGATCGAATGGAAGATGGTTTTAATAACGCCTGCACAAAAAAAAAAGAATCAAGGTTAAGAGTCGAGGCAATACACATATTAAAATAAATAATTTAAAAAAATGACGATACGCACATAACTTTGATAGACTTCAAGCAAGCATTTGGCCAACTGAAGAGAGGGGGAATTAATGAGACTTAAAATACCAAAGAAAACCCAAGGCAATTACGTTGAGAGAATCTAATGCAAGTGTGGGCGTGTTCTTGTGTATATAATTTTATTTAACACAATTAGTAACTTTTAACAATAAAATGGCAAAACGAATGAACAATATAAAAATCAATAAATAACAATGTGTGCGACGCTCTGCTCTCCTGGCCGGACGTCTGGGCTTCTGGAGGTCGAAGTCTCATAGTAAAGGCTGTTGAACACGGGGTTGGCGTACAGATATCTCAGGGTATCTAGTTTCTGCTTGAGTTCCTCTTCTTCTCTTGTTAATCGGCTGACCTTGACAACGTCGATGATTGTACGTAATCGTATATTGCTTATTTGTGAATTGCTCCTGAGGCTTTGAATGTGCTTCCGACACTTTAGTGCATGGAAGAGAGCATGTGCGGCTCCTGACAAGTAATGCACTGGATGCTTTGGATGTGCTTCCGACACTTCAGTGCACGGAAGAGTGCACACGCGGCTCCTGACAATTTTTTGCACTGGAGGCACTGGAAGCTTTGGATATGGTTCCAACACTTCAGTGTGCGGAAAGGTTATGTGTGTGGGTACTGACAATTATTGCACGGGAGGCTTTGGGAGAGTGTTCCTGACACTTGTATTCCGTCTGTATTCGTCTTTTCATGTTTATTCCGGAGGTTATCTTATGTCCGTATTCATAGTGCTTCCTTGAGACTTCCTTCAATGAGGGACCCCTTGCAATGGGAATGTATTTGGACAGTTGTATTACAACAATACCTATTCTAAGGGGTCCCTTATTGAAGGAAGCCTCAAGGAAGCACTAGTATTCATAGTGCTTCCTTGAGACTTCCTTCATTGAGGGACCCCTTAGAATGGAAATGTAGTTAGGCAGTTGTATTACAACAATACTATTCTAAGGGGTCCTTATTGAAGGAAGCCTCAAGGAAGCACATTAAGCGATTTTATTTGCGGGCTAATCATGATCGAATGCAGTTTCACTTTTATTCGTCAAGAGGCGGCCTAAAATTTGTTTATTTGTGACGATCGTCATCGTTGCTTTGTTAGACAAATGTTTACATTACGCTTCGCCCGTTTTTGTCTTTTTGACGTTGTCAATCTGACGTTTCGCGTTGTCCGTCAATTTGACGTCTTTGACAACTGAAGTATTGACGTTTTGCAGTTATCTGTCATTATGACGGTCGCTGGGCAACGTGCGAGCCCCCAGACATGTATATTCCATTCTTTTCTTTAATACTTGTCAAATGTTTCTGAAGTTGCTATGTTTACCTTAAAGTTAGGGAATTTCGAAAATATCTGTCCTATATTTAGTTGTAAATGCAAGGTTCCTACAGAAATCTTAGAATTTTGACACAGGCAGGTATTATAGAGAGAAAAAAAAACACGGAAATATATAAGGTAAATGGGGGAGATGACGCCAAACATTTTGTATTTAATTTGTAAAACAATTAATAAATTAAATGATTGAATTAATTCAACAAAATGTATTGGTTTTTTAAAGAACACAAGAAGAAGAAAACAATGAAATGACTGTAAAGTAACAGTTAATATTAAAAAAAAAATTAATTAAGCAATTTGTTATCTTACTCCACTACACTGGGGGAAGATGCCGGGATATTGATAATTATTCAGTTAGGCATCTTAATTTGATTTTGATGCCATTTTACCGCGAATCGGTGGTGGGAAAGATACCCACAAAAGAAAATATTTCATACTATTATTTTTGCCACAACTGCCACAGATATTCTCAAAAGGGGAGCAAGTCTCATGTAGCCACTTTCTGCAGGTAATGCAGCAGATCCAATCCACCTTGGGTCCATTTTTGTCGTGATAGTAACTTTTACAAACTTCAGCTCGCTTTCTCATTATTGTTTTACCTTTTTTAGCGGTATTATTTTTCTTGCTTTTTTTATTTCCTTTTCTTCCTGTTTCTTACGTTTTTCTTGTAGCTTTTGACGTTGTCTTTGCCACACATCCAATGATGTGATAAGTTGTGCTTGCTGCTTGCGTGGATTAAGCTTACTAGGTTCTGGTACGATGGGGACAGAAGAAAGTTCTTCGAACGACACTTTTTCAGCATCAGAAAGTTCATTTTCAGTAGTGCTGGGATTGTTTTCAGCAGCGATACTGACATCGTTATCATTAGCTCCTGCAATGTGTTCAGCTACATAATAGGCATAGTCTGGAATCTTCGCTGGATTGTAAGGAAAAATCACACAGACTTCAAATCCTGAGACTCCATTCTAGTTGGTTGCAGTTTGCTTTTAGACTTAGTTAAGATTCCTCCAAATTGGTATCTGGTAATTCTGCGTCCAGGATGAGACCTAAATCCAAAGCCTACAAGCTTCATTTCAATAAGTTTTGAGTGGTTTAAAGAAAGACCTATCGAGGGATTGCAACCAATGCGTAGTATGGCTGGGTAAATAGATAACGTGAATGTCGTTTTCCGTTAAGAAATCTAAAATATCCACGTCGTTGCAATGTAAGGTACAGCATTAAGGATCAAAACAACCGGACCAAGTTCCTTTCTGGGGAGAAAATGTTCTTTTTTCCACGATAAGAAAATACTGCTTTTGACAGAGGTTGAATCAGGAGACATCTCAACAACAGATCTTGGAGGCATGTTGTCCTCAAACCCTTTCGTTTTGTTTTTATCACAGAAGACCACGTACGGCGGAAGAAAATTGTCTTCTGCGTTGCAGCAAATGAAATATTAATAGTTTCACCTTTTTCTGCACTGGCGAGACTTTGAACATCTTTGGACCCTTTCGATTTATTACTCTCCCGGGCTTATTACACAGTTGCAATCTACTTTCATCCATATCGAAAATCTTCTTGTGCTTGTCCATTAAATCAAGTGTCTCTAGGGTGTCTAGAAGTATCCTGAAGTATAGATCCACCTCATCATGACACATTCCCAATGAACGAGCTATTGATCGACCTTGAGCAGCACGTATTCATAAATTGGGATGTCTTTTCATGAAGAGACGAAACCAGTTATATCCTGCTAGTTCGTTTTCCTTATTGAATCTGTGTTTTATCTGATTTTTTCAGCAAATGTATAAGCTGGATGTCTAATATCGTTACAGGTTGGAGAATAGCCAACTTTTTCCAATTTCTGAATATACGTCACTAGTTTTTCTTCGTTTACTTTTCCAAGCAACCATAGGGACCTAAACTCCCTTTATCTAAGTGATTCTTGCTCACTCTCCTAAGAAGTGTTTCCTCTGTCCATTGCCCTCTGGACGACTTCCTTACTTACGTCCGCATAATTCATATGTACGTAAAAATAATTTGTAAACTGCATTTTGCGAACTTATATCTATTCAACAAACTCTGAATTACGGTGCTTCGGCGTCTTTCCCAATTTAACACCTTTCCTCCAACTACCAAAACTCCACATTGTTAAATCTTGTCAGTTAATTCCCGAAACGCATTTTAAGCGACTGATTTTACCGACATGTACGTAAAGATAATCTGTAAACTGCATTTTGCGGACTTATACCTATTCAACAACCTCTGAATTAGGGTGATTTGGCATCTATCTCAATTTAACACTTTCCCTCCAACTACCTTAAGCATAGGAAAAAGTACAAAGAGAAAATATAAAGAAAAAAGGGGTAAGGTAGGTAGATGCTTTATCTATTCTGTTTGTTACTATGTCATTGGACGTGGTAATAAAAGCAATAAAAGGAAAGGTCAACAAAATAAGAGTATGCCTTAAAAAAATATTTTATTTTGTTTTTGTTTTTCATAAATATACAAATATTTTATAATTCTCTGATAAATGCTTAACTTGGTATAGAACGAAAAAAGAAACAATTAGCATTTTATTTCTCTTTAATGACTTGTTTGTCAATTTGCAGACATTAGTTGCGATCACTAAAGAGTAGCCGCCGCCGCCGTCGCAACAACAATTAAGAATTGTGTTGTCCGCTTAAGCCAACGATGGCGAGATGAAGATAAAATCGATTAAGTTAGCCGAGTGGTAATGTTAGGGCTTGCCGCGACATCGTATCGCATTGTTCCATGGGGAGCGTTTAAATCTGTGGGGAAAGATCAGAGGGTAACACGTTTCATAGCGTGACGTGAGGTGTGTTTGAGATGATCGATGAGAATTGTATTTTTACGCTCACACAGGATGCTCGGAGTTAATTGTTAAGTACATTTTATAGCAGGACTTTAAACACATAGCCAAACCACACGAAATTATGCATAGATTTATGGTCTGTTCGTTTACGTCTAAATACACTTCAATTAAAGTACCCAAGAGGTATTCATGTTTTGAATTATACATATGGCTGTAAACGTAAACACATCGTTTATTTATTTAATTTTTTACTTTGGAATAGTTAGTAATATTTCGGAAGTAACTTTAAAATAGATTAATTATAAGCATTACAAACAATACACGTAATGAAGTAAATTATAGGGGTGAAAACTTTCCAAAGGGAGGATTAGACGAACTGATATAAAACGATTAGGGTGGTTTGCTAGGGTGTTGATGAACCATGACGAAATGATACACGATAATGGAAGATATCGTGCCAAGATTAACTTAACGTTAATTGTTATTTGGTTTACTATACACATCCTCCATAAGGGTTGATGTTAAGTGATACATCGAATCGAAGTTGCCGTTGCCATCACCATCGCACATTCTTGCCCAAGTTATATCATCATCATATTCAGATTCGCTTTGCTTTCTGCCGGCACGAATTTGGTTTATTTTAATTGGTACTTTACGCCAGCGTTCTTCACATTGTTATGTGTTTTATAGAAGTGCTTCATATTTTCACAACTGTAACGTAAAGGTTAAAATATTATGGCCGTGCCTGGACTAGGATTTCTTGCATTTCATTGCGGAATTCCCACGTTCTTAAATTTATACGCAATTATTAAGTATTTTGGCTTGCAAACGGTTAGGTTATTGTGAGGTAGAAACGTAAATATGCGGTTAGAGTGACTCATTTGAAGAAAAGAAAAAGATATGCACTAAGCAATTATGAGTTATGAGAACATCTTTCAGGAATTTCATCTTGAATGAAGTGATCCGGTTTATTGTGCCACACATAAAGCGATTCAATAATTCTCTACCTAGCCATGAAACGAAAGAGGTGTGTTGTAAAAATTCAATTCATTTAATTAAAAAAATACAGGAGTTACATTTAAAAGTGTATAATGGGTGATTTAATGTGAAGTGTAATAAAATTTGTGACTAAAGAAGGGAATGCTCCTAAAAATATCCATAGGAGAATAACTGTGGTGTAGAATAAAGATTGCCCATCATATTTCTAAGTCCAATTTGGATTGAAGTAATTTCGTTGGGGTAGAGAATCTATTCAAGGTGAACCAAAAAGATGGAAAGTCCTTAGAAGTTCGAAAAACAGAAATAGCAGGAATGAGGATTTAGTGATGAAGAACCGTCGTCTAAAAGTGTCATGAATTGCTGTAGAAGTTGGAATATCTTTAACTTCAGTTTTAAGAACAATGCATTTTGAGTTCGGCCTTAGCAATAAAATTTCAGCGAAAAATTAACCAGTTTAGAAGCGAATCCAAACCTATTTTCATAAGTTTTCCCTGGGGACGAAACTTTTGTACATTTTTGGGGCCCAGAGGCAAAACGAGAATCTATGCAACAGATGGATAAAGGTTCTCCACCCCCGAATAAGGCGTGGGCACAGAATTCTGCTAGAAAATTAATGGCGACGATGTTTTGGGATAGTAGCTCAAGAATTAATGCAGAAGCTTATGGAACTACACTTCAAAACTTAACAAAGGTTCATGAACAAAAACGATCTCATAGGCTCTGTTAAAAGATCTTTTTCTTGCAGGACAATTGCAGAAAGCAAGAAAAGTTAAGGAATTTATCGACGTCACAATGAAAAATCATAATTCATCAACAAATATGTTACTCAACTTCTTTGTAGAGTACTTTAGATTTATTTTTTTTAAGTATGTCTGCATTAAAAAAAACAATACATTTGTAATAATCTTATACTTATACAATTAAATAATTGAAATGTTTGCCTTTTTATTGTACACAATTATAATGAAGACTGTGAACTCCCAATTATTCATGCAATGTGTGTGAATAAGTGATTTAGAAACAATGCAGGTCGATTACGGATGCAGGCATTTGGGGCGAGCGAAACTTACAAAAATACCATCTTATTAAGCTAAACGACCTGAAAAATTCAAATTACCTTATCAAGATCCGCTGGAAATGTTTCAAAAATCACTTTGAAAAAATGCGACATAACACCGGAATCCTAATACCTCCGCATTTATAATTCCTAAAAACGGACTGAATACAATAGTAAAAATAAAGCAAACGGCATCGAAATCATGTCGGTAAAAACAAAAAGAACTTTTACATTCTTGCGGCATTCGTTTGTGGCGAGGAGCGACGTTCACTTTTTTTACACTGTCGTCTGTTTTGTATCAATCAAAACGGACCCAGATCGGGTTTTGTTCGTGCGCCTTTTGTTTTGTCAACGTAACTCGTTTGTTTCACAACGAAGAAATCATCTGAGACGCTGTTCTGACATTAATTAGCTGACTAATGGGAATATGTTAGATTTTTCCCGCTTTTTAGACCCACTCATAATTTTCAAACCTTACAAAAACATTTCAAATCAGAATTTTGTTGTAAATAATTATGTTTCGAGTACCAGAGAAATATTTGTAACAAACCAAGATTTATGTGAAATTTTTATTAATAATGTTTACTTTATCTCAATCCCAGCAACCTTTACTACACAGAAAAAAAACTCTGGTATTTGTTAACACAATTGTAGAATTCACATCTATAAATTGTTACTGAAATGAAGATACCTACAATAAATAGAAAATGTTTACATTTGATTGTAGAATAATGTTTGTAATAAAATAATAGACATTCTTCAGAAAATCGTGTAACATAACATATACTTAAAGCAACCGACCAAGGTAAAATTTCCATTTTGACGCTTCTAGATTTTTCTAAAGCATTTGATACCATCAACCATGAACTCCTTTGCGGCAAATTGAAGTATTACGGTGTCGAAAACGATTCATTAAAGTTAATAAAATCATTTTTATCTAATAGGTCGCAAAGAGCGATAGTTGATAGGAATTAGTCGGATGCTGAGGCAGTTATCTCAGGTGTTCCTCAGGGTTCTGTACTTGGTCCTCTTCTATACTTAACTTACACAGCAGATTTTCAGAAAAAATTAAAAATATGCGTTTCTACGCAGACGACACACAACTATATATTAGTTTTGATGTTAATATCAGAAAAAAGTACGAAAACCTTATTAACGAGGATATATGTGCATTGGTTTCCTTTTCAAAACCACATTGCCTGAATATTAATCCACGTAAATCTTCAATAATTATGTTTGGCCCATCTAAAAATCGGCAGAGGGCCATAGACGACATTAATATATACGTAAATAATTTTAAAATTAGATTTGAAGCAGAAGTTAAAAGTTTGGGTGTGATACTGGATGAAGAACTGAGATTTAGTTCACATATTAATTAATTTATTAATTAATACAGCGTTTATATTAACAAAAGCTTCCTAAATTTGAAAATGAAAATTACTTTGTGCGATACCTTAATTTTGTCTATCTTCAATTATTGCGATGTTGTCTATGGCCCGTGCATAGATCAGGCTACAGGTAATCGGATACAAAAAGCCCAACATTGTTGCGTGCGATTTATTTTAGGTTTAAGAAGGCGTGATCCTATTTCTCCTGGTATAATCTCTCTGAATTGGTTAAATATGAGAAATAGACGACGAAATCATCTAACTTGTATGATTCATAAGATTTTGACTACTGGTACTCCATCATATCTATTTGAACTTTTAGTGTCAAGATATTCTATCCATAGCCGTTCTTTGCGCAATACTTCCAACTTAACAATTCCTCAACATGCAACTTCTTTATTTACCAGATCATTTGCTTATATTGCATCGTCTTTGAATATCTGAAGGCCATGTCTCTGTCTGCATTTAAATTTAATTTAAAAAAATTAATCTATATGGAGCAGGTAGCATAGCATAGTTATTATTACTATTATTATTATATAAGATCTGAGACCGCGAATCAAAATATTATTACATGAGGTTAGGTGGAAGAGCGCCTAGGCGAACCTCGCCTCAAAGTTAAAGTTATAGTTATTACTGTCTCTCTTATGATGATTATTCAATAAAAACATTATTATTATTATTATTATTATTATTAAATAATAGTAGGATGTGTTACCATAAATTGTGTAAATTAATTTCATTAACAAAATGTAAACATGTTAAATAAATTGTTGAAGTAAATACTATTTCATATAGTAGATTTTTCCATTTATTTATACAAAATTGACAACTACTGGGTTTCTTAATTTCATACAAAAAATGAAACCAGTGAAAGTTTACACTAAAAGTGATAGAATGAAGCAGCTCTTGTATAACAATTGATTAATAAATATTAGAGATAATAAATGTTTTTAGCAAACGATGAAACAGTTTTTGTCCCTGGTTTATTTTTATGACGTAATTACGTCCTCGGAGAAATTTGTTGATGTGAGCCTCAGCTATTAAGTGGGTCATTGTCAGCTGTATTGTATTATCCAATACTGTTCTTGTGGACAACATTTTCATTTACGGCGAATGTGGTCAAAATGCGTTGGTTGTAAGACGTTTGTATGCACAGCGTTACGACGAATCAGTGTTTACAAGGGATGCAGTGTGGGCAGAAAAAAATCCTCATGCAACGCGGCGCCGTAGTTTTCAACAACGCTTTTCGGTTAATCTGTGTGCACTTTAATCGATCTATTTGTTTTACCTAATCGCTTTACGTTTCTTGCATACTAATTTGCCGGAACTCCTAGAGGATGTAAATTTAAATATTAGACCTTAATCCATTAGATTTTGATCTGTGGGGACATTTAAAAAATCTAGTTACGCCGAAGAAGTAAATACAATAGACGAACTCAACGCACGCAGTGGAAAATATCCGAAAACAGAACCAATTCCGTAACGCATGTGAATCCCTGCTTCGTCGAGCCGACGTATGTTTACGTCTCGCGCAGGGGGGGAACTTCGAATACTTAACGTGAGTGAAGGTCACCGTCCATTGCGTCCAGCGGTTCTAAACATTTCACAGGGAATTGCCGGATGTCGATATGAATTGTTTTATTTTTTTTCCTTTTAACTTTAATGCATTCGTGAGAATATCTCGTACCACATACACCATTAATTTTTTTGCATCAAGTTGAAAAACACTCTGTATACATGTTATGTCCGTCCATAACATATACAGCTGATTTTTCATATTCAGATAAAATATGACCAGAAAGAGAATGTGGCGTTTTGAACACTTGGTGGCTTATAAATTCTGCTGTATTTCTGCAGGAGAAATGCCTCAATTATTTTTTGTTTATTCTTTTTAACACAAACAATTTCATTAGAGTTGTTTAAGCATTCAGTAGAATGTCACAAGTGTGTCATTTAGTGATAATGTCGTGCTTAATATTACGTAAAATAAAACAAAATTAAAAATTATTTGCGTAACTCAGAAGAAAAGGAATTACAAAATAAATAAAAATCGAATTTTAGGTAGTCATTTACGCAAGTTATTAAAGCAATTAGCACTAACAAATCTAATAATAAATTCAAATTAGTTTTTAGGAAGGACAAATATTTAGTTTCAGGTTACAATAATTTCGAATTTTTCTAGACATGAAATACAAAATATTTACGTATGTGAGAAAGGAAAAAAAAACATAAATTAAAAAAAAATATGTACTTCACACTTTTAAAAAAATAAATGCTAATAACTTTTTCGTGTTATGTTAATACGTAAAATATACGCAGTAAATAAAAAAAACAGTTTTCTTAATTGATTTTGTGTATATGTTTTTGTAATATATTTATTTATTTGATAAGACCTTATGAAGTGAAAAAAAAGAAAACACTTGGTATCATTGACTACAAAAAACAATGAACATACATTAGATACTTTTGCTGCAAACACTTTCACTAAATGGCATACGACCTTAGTTGTTTTCTCTCTGTTTTTTAGAGCAAATTGTTTGAACGGTAAATCTGAAAATATTTTCTTTTTCAGTTTCAATTTGGACTAATGTTGATGTACATGACTGCAGTTACTTTGATGGACTGTGGGGTTTCTTATTTCGTAGTTTTATTCTTCTCTTCTAACTCCTTGGTATTCATGTTACTCTTCTCTAATTTTTATAAAAAAGCTTACAAACAGACTAGTAGCAAATTGACATCAAAAATTGAATAGAAAATATAATAATTTACGTTGCACTAAGAGTTTGCCAGAAACGGATTGAGATTTGAATTGTATGCATACATACAGCCGTGCACAACTTAAGTGCTACAACTTGACAGTTCTGTGCGCCTTGTACCACAAGGTTTTAAAGGTGAGATTTTCTTGCAGGAGGTCCATTTTAGGTGCGCATGACTGTATATACATAATACGTCAGCCCATAACACATACAGGTGATTTTTAATATTCAGATAAAATATGACTAGAAAGAGAATGTGACGTCTAGACACTTTGTAATTTATAAATTCTGCTGTATTTCTGCAGGAGAAATGCCTTAATTATTTCTTGTTTATTATTTTTAACACAAACAATTTCATTAGAGTTGTTTAAGCACTCAGTCGAATAACACAAGGGTGAGTGTGTAAACAAATTTCTCTTGAAATTCAATTCAAAGATCATTTTCTACAATTCGCAAGTCAACAAACATATCAACTTCTTCCGAAATCGCATTGAGATTATAAATGACTATAAGCGTCCATTTCGATGTTAAGGAGGCACTTGAGGCTTCAAGACAATCATCAAAAGAAAAAATGAATTTAACTTTCGTTTTACGTAACAGTCATTGAAGTACCACAGTTTTGGGTAAATTTTTGTTTTATGAATTATAACTTGGAAAACAAGGGGCGTAAAATTTTTAAATCTATGAGGTCGATTCGCTTATTGGTTTAATTTTAACGCAACACTTAAGAATCACCTGGTATATGGGGGATTGATTACGGTAGTAGCTCTAAGTTCTCTCAAATTGTGATAATAAAAAGATCCTCATTATTGCAACCTTGTTATCACGTGGGATAAATGTCTGGGCTTATTTAAATGTACGTGTACGTATGTGTACTTCAGTTTTGTCTCAAGCGGGTCGTACATTAACTTTTAATTGTATGTATAAATTAGACTTTGGCAGATTAGAAAGTCGGAGATTGCGGCTGCGGTCGACTGATACAACACATTTAATTTCCAACGCTTGCATCTTTATATAGTTTTGATTTTTATTATGACTGATTATTGTGTAAAATCTCACATTGTCATTTCTTTCTGCGTATTATAATGAAAAAAAAACGCATTAATTAGATGTAACCGCACAAATATTGAATGATAAAGTATACATAATAATAAAATGTTTTATTCAAGCTGCAGCGTTAGTAAAAGAAATGTGTCTCTTAGTATCTGCCTTTTTGCATCTATTTTGCGATAAAGACATTGTAGTTTTGGAACTTTTCCAGAGTCAGTTTAATAGAATAAGGATAATAAAAAACAGATCGAAATTTTCATATAATTTATTTAAGCGTTCGCCATAAAAATAAATTGAAAAAGGCTTTAAAATTGTTCGGATTTATTTTAAAGGCGTAAAATCGACTCCAGGGTGTCGTTTCCGGCAGATAGAAACTGGAAACCGGATTTTTCCTGAAAAAAAAGCTAAGATGGCCGATTGAAAATAATTGTCGCCGTGTTTTGTTTCGCCTCGTGTTGTTTCAACAATGGACAATCGGCCCCAAGTCGGTCGTCTGCTTGATACATTCAATTTATACGGTTCGATTTTACGCTAGTATTGTTTTGGGAGGAATAAAATAAGAAATACACGCGCTTCCTGTTTCCTTTTTCGATTTCTGTTAGGCTCCTATGTAGACGAGGTCGGAATACGTTTGACGCAGCAGAGTTTTTTCTTTGGTATGGCAACGCGACACTTGCCCCGGGGCTGTCTTACGACAATATCTCATCGGCTATGATTTTTGTTTAGTTTATCGGCTTTGTTTATGGCGACATATTGCGAGGGAATTTTCCGAGGGAAACTTGCGGTTTGTTCCGTGAGATATTGGATCCGATACGAAAACATTAAATAATGCATTAGGTGCTTACGATATATGACGTATCCTTGTTCCTTTTACACACCTTCAAAAAGAATGTATTAGAATTACTGCGTTTACATACATGAAAAAACCATTACACTAGAATTCTGTCAATAATTAAACAATAATAGAATTCGATTCCAAGGTTTTTCTAAAATTTTTTTTAATCGATATTTCAACAACTGAGAGTTTAAAAAAGAAACAAAATCACTTCGTTTCTGAAGAAGATCACGACAAAACGATCGAAACGTCAAGTTCTACAAATTTTCTACATGGTAGAGAACCCGAGAAACGAAGAACAATCAAGGCCGTGAAAGCCTGAAGACAATTGCGTTTTAATTTTGTGAAAAAGGAAGTAAATATTTTTTCCCAAAATTTCAGTGACGATTAGTTAAAAAGGCTATCAGTCGCGTTTGAGTTTTGTATAAAAACAAAAGACGAATTTAAATAAGTTTGGTAGGTAGTAAAAAAACAAAAGACTGTCGCTTTTGAATTTTGTATAAAAACAAAAGACGACTTTAAATAAAATTTAACAAAATTTTAACGTCTGGACTGTTAAAAACCAACAAAAGACGATGGCGTTTTAATTTTACAAAAAAAAAATTATTTTTAACTGAGAGTTTAAAGAAGAAGATTACTACAAGATGATCGAAACGTCAAGTTCTTCAAACTACAGGGCAGAGAACCAGAGAACCGAAGAACAGCCATCAATCAAAGCCGTGAAAGCCTGAAGACTGCAATAGACAATCGCGTTTTAATTTTGCGAAAAAGGAAGAAAATATTTTTTTCAAAAAATTTCAGTGATTGTTAGTTAAAGAAAAAGACAATCGGTCGCGTTTGAATTTTGTATAAAAACAAAAAACGATTTTAAATAAAGTTTAACAAAATTTTAATGTCTGGAGAGTTAAAAACAAACGAATCGCGTTTTAAATTTACAAAAAAAAATACATTTTAATCGAGATTTCAACAACAACTGAAAGTTTAAAAAAGAAACAGAATCGCCTTTTTAATTTTGCGAAAAAGGAAGAAAATATTACCAAATAAAATTGGGGCCAAAGCAGTTCAAATGAGGACGATCCAAGGGACAGAAAGCCCTTAGAAGTTCGAAATACGGAAATAGTAAAAAAAGTTGAAGATTTAGAGATGAAGTATCGACTTCTGAAAGTGTCACCAATTGCTACAGAAGTTGGAAAACCTGGGGCATAAAAAAGCGGATGACCTGCGGAGGCAAGAACTGAAGAGAAAACTAAAGAAGTTGAAGAAATGGTGTTAATGGATCGACGAAAGAAAATTTCAGTTATCCCAAATGAAACTAGTACATGCGAAACATCCATTTTGACAATTTTGATTGAAAGTTGGGGAGAATTAAAGGTGTCAGCGCGCTGGATTCCCAGAATACCAATTTCTGAACGAAAGTCGTGCAGGCAAAAAAATTGTGAAGAAAACTCGATGGCTTTAGCTAACGACTGAGACTTTATATCCAAAATAAATTTGGTCTAAAAATTAAAGTTGCTACAAGCAAAAAGAAGCCCTCTAATTTTGCCCAAAAAACATTATTGCTGCACCACAATTGCCGAGTTCAGAAGACTCTTAAAGCTCAGGAAGAAATCAACAACTGGTTTTGTTGAGTTACGGCCTTAACCTAGCTTCGTCGGACTATTGTCGACTTCGATTTTCTCTAGATAGTCTTTTGAGGAGTCACCGAAATAATTTTTTGGATGGTATTACGTTTTTGGAGAAGCGTTGGACTATGTGTGTAACTGTTGAAGGGTCATATGTCGAAAAATAATTTTTTTTTCTCAAAATCTTCTCTGGTTGGGAAAATTTTATTTAAATCTCATAAATCTTCGAGGACGTCACACCCGCCCCATCTCAAAAATTTTGATGAATTACTTAAACGGACACTTAAAATTGGCACTATCGCTCTACGTTTCACTGTCGTTTGATAGCTTCGTCAGGAGTGACGACAACTTTGTTTATTTATTTTCATTCCTGATGAAGCTATCAATCGATAGTGAAACGTAGAGCGATAGTGCCAATTTTAAGTGTCCGCTTAAATGATTTACCATAAAATTTTCACCGGACAAGAATCTACTTTAACTCTAAAATGTTTATATAAGAATGGACAAGAAAAAATAAAATCGACGTGTTCAAAGATATTCGTTGAAAACGAACAATTCCAAAAATACTGAATTTATTCCACGTTGTGTCACATGTCCAAATAATTTTTTGATAATCTAATATAATGCCCTTTTTGGTAATGTTTTTAGTAATTCACTGAAAACGTATACAGAGGCAGATCCGGAAACAAATGTCCGCTGAAAGTCATGACAAGAGTAAAAGAAGAACAGAGGCAGATCCAATTGGTTACACTTTGGGGTCTGCTGAAAGTCATTATGAAAATAAAAGAAGAAAATATGCACATCTGCCTGAAAACGGATTCCTCTGCAAAAGAAGAAGAATCATCCAATATTATTCAAGATTTTGAATAAAGTATTGGCTCTCATTGAAGAACTACAATCAGTTTTATTGCAACATTTCTAGCTTTTTAAATATCGAGCAAAGATAGTTTTTTAAAGAGATAAAAACTTTCTTTTATAAGATTAGCAAGCATAAACAGTCTTTTGAGAACTCCTTTAAAGATTCCAACAATAGTCAGCTATCATATGAGAATCCCAACGACCTTGACAACGTTCTTCCATGGTCCGAATGTCCTATGGAATCTTTCTCCCTGTTTTTCGCTTAAATAATTAAAATTTTTTGGAAAACGGCCTAGATGACTATGGAAGAAGTGAACCTTGATGCTCATATTGCAACCAAGCTGTTGGTAGTTAGTTAACATGTCTACAACCAGCTGGGAATAGTTTTCTGCCTTATTTCCGAGAAAATTATTGATCACTGAAGCAAAGGAATTCCAAGCGTTTTTCTTAACATTGTTCATAGAAGTTCAAATCTTCTAAAAGCTTACTGATCTGTGAACCATCAAAGATACCAGCTTTCAGCTTCTCAGAACTTAAACTTGGAAATTGAAATATATTTGAAACATTCCCCATTTTTAATCAAAGCCTTGCCATATTGTTTCATTAATCCTAGCTTGATATGGAGGGGAGGCAATATAATGCGATCTCTTGCTACTAACGGAACATTAACAACATTATGCTTAAGAGGAATCAAAGCTTCTCTTACAGGCCAGTCTTTCCTAGTCCAATGTTCATACTTAGCCCTACTATCCCATGAGAGATAAAACAGGGATATTTTGTATATCCACTTTGTTAACCCAAAAGTAAGTTGACCATTTTCAAGTCAACACATATCAACCATTTATGATCTTCGTACTTAATTTTGTTCAGGACCAAGGAAATAATAGAATATTGTTCCTTCACTTTGGTGGAAAGCGCAATGGGCAAAGAATCAAGCTTATTACACTTATTTAGAACATATTTAAAATTGCGCTTGGAAAAATCTATAAAAAGGCTCCAGTCGTCAGGATTGTACTCTTCTAAACCCATTGCAGTCATCAGACCTCGAATATCGCTGCAAAATACGAAATTATCCTCTTCAGAAAAAAAGGATGTAAATCTTTTTTCCTAGTGCGGTAATATGAAATTTTTGTCACTTGTCATCAGATTTCTCTGTTTCAATCGTGAAGCTTGTAATTCAGACGCACTTTTTGACAGATTAAGGTCTCTTACTAAGTCATAAAGCTCGTTTTGGTTGAATGGTTTTGGTGAATTTAGGGAATCTTCCGGATCGAAGTCACTGTCTTCATTTTCAAGTGACTCTATGTCCTGACTACAATCTTCGTCTTCCAGTCTCTTGGGAGTTGATGGTAGAGGTACGGAATCTTTATTTATATTTAGAGCTGGACTTGACACTGATGGTATGTGAGGGTAGGTCCACTGCGAATGATTTTTCCCATTAATACCACTAACATTCGCAACACAGAAATAGCAATCGTCATGGTGGTTAGACGGTTCACGCCATGTCATTGGCGTAAGGATTTTAAAAAAGCTTCTTTTTTTAGTTGGTCATAAGCGCAAAGATTCAACACAAATTTTACATACTAAATTAGGACACCAGGTCTTGTTTTGCGTTTCTAGGTGAAATCCAAAGTACTCAAAATAGTTCCTTTCACAAACTGTGATATCTTGAGACGGTTTTCTTTAAACATGTATTCACCACAAATGAAACAAAAATATTCCGGATTATTCACACACCTTCTCCGAATCAACGTCATATCACTAGACTGACAGAAACTCACTAATTGATATGTAGTTGATTGAAATATTGAAATAGTTTCCAAAAAAGTTTTATTTCGATGTCTTATTAATTCGAGCTGGATTCAGCGCCTTCTGTTTACAAAAGCAGCTTGTACAACATATAACACGATCAGTTTTGTTGTGAAAGTATTTGTTAGAGTTTCTTTTAGCATTGACCAACGCGAGAGAAGACCAATTATCGCAATAACCAAAGAAAACGTAGATTCATTTGGCAGTGGCTTGGTGGGTTCGAATTCCCTCCAGGCGTATGTGGGTTCTATGTGAAAAATATAATTGCCATAGTTCAGATCGTATCCAAATTCATACGAGCTGGATTTTCCTCAGTTTCTAAGGTTAATGTCGAAGGAGATATGAACAGCGATAAATCAATTGCAGCTGCTTTTTTTTTATCAATTTCTAAGACATTCCTAACATTTGATTTCTGCATTAAGGTTGTCTCAAATATATTAAAATAAATATTTCCTTTGTTATACCCTAATTTCCTTTATTATACCCTAATTGATACAGTTTTAGAGAAAATATAATTCCTCTAGATGGAAACTGGAAACTGTTTCTTTTTTTTTAGGAATTACCTGTTTGTAACTGATTATTTATTTAGTATTTTTGTGCGAAGAATTTAGAGTTTGATTCTCAGTAAGTATTACTTAAATAGCGTGGTGAAGAATTAATTTGCTGCAGACTGAAAAATGTTTAAAAAAACCGAGTCCTTGAAGTCAGGAAGACATAAACATAAGTAAAGTACAGAGATATAGATCGTCATTTGTGTTTGTAGTGATATAAACAAAACACGTGCGACTGGCAGCCATCATTATAATACAGACAGAAACATGAGTTTTCTCACGATGGAACAAGAGTCCCAGAATAAGTAAAATCCATAGCAATCGACATCGAGCTGTCGACGATCGCGTTAGCGACATGTCAGTGACAGTGCAAATCCTAATTTTCGATTTCAAGATACAATTGGACGATTGCACGTGAGTGTCTTATTTAAATTTCGGATTTATATGCAGCTTTTCGTTTGTTTTTTGCCGCCATTTTGTCGACGAGAATGTGTTTGCAAAGTCTGAGTTATAAACGCGAGCGTGTCACAGTCGCAACACCAGATTTCTGTCAATCTGTGTAAAAGCGAACACATAAATTCCCGTCAACGCAAAATCGGATAAAAACCGATTTATTTGTTAAAGCGAACAGGTTCCCGCGCAGAATGTAACTCTACGCTGCGTCTCGTGCATAAAAAACACGTGGAAACGAATGAAGCGGTTACATTCTGATGCTTAAAATGGCATTAGTAGCATTTTGCACTTTTATTTAGATAAGGAAGCGTGCAAAAACGGTTGAAGGTGCCGCTGACATTTGTTTTTACGCGATCTTCGCTTGTTTCTACCTTCCACTGTCGTCTACCTTTTGTTCGTACCATCATCAATTGTTTTATGCAGGTGTCGTGATATGTATCTAATTTATAGTTCTTGTGTTTGGGACCATATTTCAGGAGTGTCATAATTGTCCCGGATTTTTTGGGCTGAGATTTTTATCTTGCACTTTTTGGACGTATACAGCTCCTTTAATAGGACGTATTATTTATTTTTTTAACAACTCTAACAGAGTGCATTTTTAATTTTTACGACTTTAATAGCGTAAGTCAAGTGACTTGAATTTTAATTTGCATTTGGGAGAAATCATGCAGAGACCGTACGTATTATAAAATATTTAAATGTTTCCTGAAGACATAAATCATGCCCGTCTACTTTAATCTAACATTAAACATTGCTTTTTTTTTAGAAACCAGAAATGATGATTCGCATGTGACTATAATACATAATATAAATATTTTTTAGGTAAACAACAAAAGATTTGTTATATACTTATCACGAGCGCATCGTCTTTTGTTGGAAAACATTTCCTCATTCGTGAAACATAAGTGTGACTGTGGTTTTTATAAAACAATAAAGTTCCAGCAAAATACCCAGTCATTCGGTCAATTTGATAATGGAAGAAAATTCTGAATATTCACTCGCATTGATTACTGAATTCATTAATTATAAGCCAATTTTTCCTTGTTAATACAGCTTATAATTGCTACTCATGAAAAAGTAGCAATTTACATCAATAAAGTAAAGTATTTTTATCTTCGAACATTTGTTTTATTATGCAGATTGTGCAACGCACAAGGGCGCCTGATCAGAGGGGTGCCAAATTGTCTGTAATTATTTAAATAGATAAATGAATTGCTTTGGGATTAAAACGTAGCACAAATAATTATTCAAAAGCACCTTACTTGTAAACTCATTTCAGCAGAATTAATTATTATCAAAGTGCTATTGATGAATCAATATATAGGGTGACTGACAATTGTTTCGCCAAAAAAAAAGAAACCACGAAGAGAAGCGAACAAAGTTAAAGAAAAGTCTATGTGCTTTAGTTTCCGGAAAATAATTGATCCAAAATTATGCCCAAAACGGCGATATATTCATGTTTAATAAATACAGTCATAAAAGTGTTTTATAATTTTATGATTGTTACGGCACTGGACGTTAGCTTGACCTTTAAATGCAATCGATGTAATCAGTTGAAATACGAGGTCTAAAATATTTACGAAATTATTAACAAATGCATGTGAATCGCCTGAAGCAAATTATTCCGTACAAATTGTATAATAAGACCTCATTTTGAACACCTGCTTTGACAGGTAAACAAATGAGGTACCACAACACGAAAATAGTTCAAATCTGGCCTAACATATTTTTTGAGTAAATTTTAAATTAATTATAAACTACAGACCAGATTTTTATAATGAAGGAGATACTCCTGACTAGCTACGAGTATAAGATCATGGCAGTCGTACTTTTTCTGGATTGTAAAAAAGCGTACGATTCTATCAGACCCCGAAAGTTGCTCAATGTAATGAAGGAATTTAATATTCCTACGAAATTAATTAGATTGGTTAAGATGACATTGGAAAGAACAAGAAGCAATGTAAAAATAGGCGGAGAAGTATCACTAGACTTCAAAATTAGAGTAGGGCTTAGACAAAACTTAGCCTTAGAAAAAGTTATGAGGGACAGAAAAAGAAGTAGAGAAGGAGCCATCAAGTCATTGGTTATACGGACGATGTAGCTCCCATAGGACGAAGTGACAAAGACCCACGAGGAGTGGCAAGAAGAGTCATAGAGGCAGCAGAAGAAATGGAACTCCAGGTAAAATAAAGTAAGAATAAATGTATGAGAGTTGGATCACCGGTAGCAATAAACAACTTAAGGAGTCTTAATAACAAATCAGTGCCAGGAAGAAAAGGAAATTGATATGAGACTGATGAAGGGAAACAGATGCGCAGGTTCAGTGAATAATTTATTAAGATCAAAGCTGATGTCAAGGAGTTTGAAATTAAGACTATACAAAACCGCTTTATATAACAAACAAAATATTTCAAGAAAGATTATTACGGTGGGAAAGGAAGATTTTGAAGAAGAATATTAGGAGGGAAAAAGATCGAAACAAAATCCTATGAGGAAGCTTATGGACTATTCCATGAGGCAAGGATAACAGAAGTGATCAGAATGAAGCGATTGCAGCGGTTGGGACAAATAGAGGATGAAAGAAGATATAATAGTTTAGAAAATAGTATGGAAACATTCAGGCGGAAAAAGAAAGAAAGGAAGACTGGACTTGTGAGAGAAAGGCCTACGAAATTGAGAAGAAAAAACTAAGAGTAAGAAGCAATGGGAAAAGATGATAAAGCTGTGGACTAAACGGGCTGCGTTATACAGTGTGTCCCAGATTGAGTAGGCTACCATAGGTAACTTTCTTATTAGTGAAGATAGAAATTTGGTTAAATGGACAATCTTTTGCAGTTTTATGTGCTGCTTCAGATTCCGTTGAAAATTCCGAATAGTTCAGATATTATCGCAGAAAAACTGAAAATCGGTATTTTCTTTAATGTCCAATAACTTCGCAAATATAAAAAATATGAAACAATGTTTCATATAAAAGTTACCAAGTTTGATAAAATACAGCTGAAAATTAAGTCAAAATGAAATTCAAGATAGCGGCTGTCAAGATATTGATAGCAACTTTCTTATTTTAAATGGACGCCATATTAGATTTTTATGCGATTAAATAGCGGTTCAACCGTGTATCACAACCCATATCTAAGAAATTATTTAAAAAATTTAATATTTTTATTTTAAATCAAGTAAGCGGGTTGCCTTTACTTATTACATACAAACTATAAAACAATACAAAACAATAATTAAAAAATTAATCGCCGCCCACAATAATTTTTATATCCGTAGATACGTATTTCGGCAGATAAGCTGCCATCTTCAGTACACACACTACCAAATTAAAAAGCTCTTCATAAAATATAACAAGCAACTATTTGATTATGGTTAGTTGCTTGTTGCATTTTAGGAAGAGCTTTTTAAATTGGTAGTGTGTGTACTGAAGATGACAGCTTAGCTGGCAAAATACGTATCTACGGATATAAAAATAGTGTGGGCGGAGATTAATTTTTTAATTATTTCTTAAACCACAGTCTCCTTAACTATTCTTTATAAAACAATAATTACAGCACTGAATAATACACTACTCGAAAATTTAATTCGTGGCTACTTGATTTAAAACTAAAAACAATTTTCTTAAAGCTAAAACCTTTGATATAGCTTGTGGAAGATGGTTAAAAAGATAAAGAAAAATGTAAAATCTAATATGGATTGTGATACACGGTTGAAACGAGAAAAAGAAATGCTATTTAATCGTCCAATATCCAATATCGCGTCCATTTAAAACAAGAAAGTTGCCATATCTTGACAGCCGCCATCTTGAATTTTATTTTGACTTAATTTTCAGCTTTATTTTATCAAACATGGTCTTTTATATGAAACATTTTTTCATATTTTTTATACTAGCGAAGTTATTGGACTTTAAAGAAAATGGCGATTTTCAGTTTTTCTGCGATAATATCTAAACTATTCGGAATTTTCAAATTTTCTCAACGGAATCTGAATCAGCACATAAAACTGCAAAATATTGCCTATTTAACCAAATCTCTATCTTCACTAATAAGGAAGTTACTCATGGTAGTCTACTCAATCTGGGACATACTGTATATGCATATATAAACTATTCTTTAAACATTTCTTCCGTAATCTGTGACATTCATTTTGTTATGTCAGTCATCCTGTATGTATATTGTGTTGATTCGTTTTTTAGGCAAAGAAATAGCATGTGCAATTAAGTGTTTGCAAATTTTGGCTCTCCTGTACATTTTGAATAAAATGGTAAAAGAATAATTTGTTCAGAATTTTAAAAGGGCGCCAAAATGTGTTTTGCACAAGAATACTTGACGCCCTTGCGACGGGCCTGATTATTACTTTGTGATATTCCATAATTTGTAAACAAATAACACACTATATGATTTAATTTTTTAAATGAATTAGTATTGTTATTAGTTGGTTTGTATTACAACACTGAGCGAACTGCATATTCATAAAATAGAACGTATTAAATACAATCAGGGAATTTATTTATTTCTCGGAACGAATACATGCTAATTTGTATGATATTTCGGAATTTTGTTTGTGTAGTCTGAATGTAATAAAGTATTAAAATCATAAATCAAGGGATGATGAATATCCGCGTGCTTCTTTCCAATAATACTTTTACAATGTGGTCCCTATTGAATTAATTATTAATTATTTTATCACTTTTTTAATGCTTACGTATCACTAACCGCTAATCTCCGTATGGTTTCGTACGAACGTCATAAACGATCTGCCTCAACGTTTATTGTGTTACATCTGCTCTATCATTTATTGCAAATAATAGTAAACTTCGCTCAGCTGGGGCATTTAAATCACATCCAGTGGTTTTCAAACGTTTAATGTAAAAAGTAAATGCAGATTTCTTCAGAGCTAATGTAATAGCTTCTTTTCTTGTGTATTATAGTGGTTACAGTAAGTGAAACTTTTTTGGTTACACAGTGTGTGTTTTATCACTCACATTTCTTTCCCTAAGTAAATTAATTTTAAACGATTGCTAATGTTGTTTTGTATAAGAAAAACAATTGCTAAAGGATTTTTGTAATTACGCTGAGGCAATTTTGGGCTAAGAATAACTGCCATCTTTTATTTTACCAAACTCTATAATGTTTCGAGATAACGCTCTTTTTAGCACAACTTTTAAAATATGTCATATGAACACTCGCTTTGAGATTAGATATGTGGCATTTCACGTAAACTCGTAAATTTGTTTATCCGTTTTTATTGTGGCGGAACTGTTGTCACTCACCCTGTACATGGATTTCCTAAAATCTGGAAACGGTGAGATATCCAGGAAACAAAAACCTTTGGAAGCAAATGTAATTGTATCTTTTGTGTATAATGCAATTTTGTATCGTCGAAGTGATTATTCCAAATTGAATAAATATGTTGTTGAATGTGAAAACATTGAAAATCGCTTTTCTGGAAACTTTCTTCCGCCTGGCGGATGATTATTGACGATTTTAGCGATTTTCAATGTTTTTACATTCAACAACAAATCAATAGCAATGATTATTTATGCATTTTATGGAAAACTGTGCGTAGGTACAATGAAATATACTTACGATTTAAATTTCAAATTTATAGAATTATCCAAGAATAATTAAGTCCGGGTATTCGATTTTTAATGCTGAATTACGAGCACAAGGTTTTAATCTGTTTAGCAACTTACCATTTGTTTGAAAGTTAGGACAATTAACATTACTGAACATTCATTTAGTGGGTAGAAGTGAGTATAGTTACAGTAAGAGCCAACATTCACCGTGGTATATATTATTTTAATAATATATATAAGAGAAAAGTAAGTACAATTTTTATATTTATATATATACTCCTCAAAGTTTCTTAGATAATTTCCTTAAAAATATTTGTCTTGCCTTAAAAAGTACTATCTATTTAGGAATTTTTTTTGTAAAATAAAGTTTTAAATTGAGTGCATTCAATTCCGTATTTAAGCAATGAAGTTCTGATACCCCTGAAACATGAGGTTCGGGAGTTGATTATGCATTGGCATTGAGTTTAAATTCATTATACCCCGAGTCTCACATTTAATATGTTCTTTGTATTAATTATTTCTGAAAGGACTGGGATCATTTCCATACTACCACATGTCCTAATAAATTTTTGATAAAGGTAGGCTCTGTATGTCTCAGATTACCACAGGAATTTGTTTATTTACTTAACAATTTATGAGTTGATAACTTGCAATCTAATCACAATCACTGTAACATTCTTCTATTAAATTATAATTTGGGTTATCGAGTGGCTTAGCGGTCAAGTTAGCTTTGGAAGTCGTGTCGCTCGGTGGCGTAGGTCTAGGGGCCATGAATGTTTGTGCTGTCGAATGAGTTAGACCCAGCTATTGACTAGTTCTTGGGTAGTTAAGTAAAATGGAATTTTAATTTGCTACATTTTACACCTTAACGTGTCACTAGCCTCAAAAAATGCTTACCACATACGTTTACACTTCCAAGACCTATTTTCATCAACATTTTATTTGGACATACGGTATAATAGATCAGTAGTTTTTAATAGTAACGTAATATATATTTTTTGTAGGAAATTATGGAATCTAAAATGTATAATGAGTTCGACATAGGTAAAAAAACATTTCTAAGTTTAACAATTTTTACTAATTCTTAGAAGTAGAAGTTGCATTAACGTTTGAGATCAAGCAAAATAATTTAGTATCATTTAAGTACATAAGAATTTCTACGCATTTCATTTTTCATTTAGTTATTTTACTTTTAGATTTGTTGCCTGAAAATTGGTGGAATTTACGATCACCACATCCCTTAATCTATGCCTTGATGGCATACGTATACTTTGTATTGCATCTCGGACCACATTTAATGAAAAATCGACCAGCATTTACGTTAAACCGTATTTTAGTAGGGTACAACTTATGTCAGGTTATTTACAATTTATGGTTATGGTGGGAACTTATAATTGCAGTAAAAGGATTCCCTTGCATAACAACAAGCTGTTGTGCCTGCCAATATGTTACTAATGAAGGCGCAAGATTTACAGTAAGTTAAGTCTTAAGTACTTAAGTTTTTCACATGGTATATACATTTTTCTGATAAACGATGGCTATGCAAAACAATTGACTAGTTGTACAATTGTTAAATTCAATAACATATTTCATAACCATCCATTATTTTTGATCATGTCGTATTACATTTCCGTAAATCTATTTAATACAATTTTCAGGTATCTCAGCTGGGTTTCCTTTACTGGATCTCAAAATTAGTAGACCTTTTAGATACAGTCTTTTTTGTATTACGAAAGAAGTTCAATCAAGTGACATTTTTACATGTGTACCATCACGTTTCAATGATTTTATTGGTATGGCTTTACTTCAAATTCGGCACCGGTGGGTGAATTCTAAGTATGGCCTTTACCCTAATCAAGAACATTAATATTTTTTCAGGTAATCATTCTATTTTTGCTGGATTGATTAATACGTTCGTACATGTCGTTATGTATTCTTATTACTTAATCGCCGCATTAGGACCAAAGTATCAAAAATTTTTGTGGTGGAAAAAATACGTGACTTGGCTCCAACTGGTAAGTTTATGTTTACACTGAGCACAACTTAATGGTACCCAACTGATATGTGTAGTTAATATTAAGTTGTGAAATTTATTTTTTCTTGTTAAAGTTACATGTGTGCCATTCAGTGATAGTGTCGTGCTTTATATTACTTAAAATAAAATTTAAAATTGCTTGCGAAACTCAGAAGAAATAAAATCGAATTTTAGGTAATCATTTACGCAAGTTATTAAAGCAATTAGCACTAACAAATCGAATAATAAATTCAAATTAGCCTTTAAGAAGGACAAATATTTATTTTCAGTGTTAATATAATTTCGAATTTGTCTAGACATGAAATGCAAACGTATGTGAGAAAGAAAAAAATTAAAACATAAATTAAAAAAGAATATACAGGCTGTTTTTTAAATTCATGCAAAAATGAAAAAGTTTACATTAAAAGTGACAGATTGAAGCAGTTTTTGTATAACAATTGATTAATAAATATTAGAGATAATAAATGTTTTTGGCGAACGATGAAATAGTTTGATAGCCCCTGGTTTATTTTTATTACGTAATTACGTATTCGGAGAAATTTGCTGATGTCAGCATCGGCTGTTTAAGTGGGTTAGTTGTCAGCTGCACTTCGTCGCGTTGAAAACATGACCGAATTTGCCAATACCGTTCTTGTGGACATGATTTTTAATTTACGGCGAATGTGGTCAAAATGCGTTGGCTGCAAGACGTTTGTATAGACTGATCATTATACATTGTTCAGAAAAAACTACTTTTCTTGCGTACATCAAACCTTAGTTCCTCTCTGATGTTAGCCACATTATTTGACACTTGTGTTCGATGGTCCTACTTTTGTTAGTTTACGAATTTTCTGTAGTAATTTTCCGAAAATAGTCTTTTTCAAAACCGTGTAGCATATTGTTATTATTTCAGAATCTGTCGGGTATTTTCGTAAGTAAATTTTATGCAAAGATGGATTAAAAACATGTAGGTAAAGTAGATAACTTCACTGCATACATGACAATGGATGAAAATTTTGATATCAGGTCCATGGAAAGCAGTTTTTTCTGGACAATGTATAATGATCTCTCTGTATGTACAGCGTTAGGACGAATCAGTATTTACAAGGGATGCAGTGTGGGCAGAACAACGCTTCTCGGTCAATTTGTGTGCAGGTGTGTTAAACGGCACTTTAATCGGTCTATTTGTTTTACTTAATCGCTTGGACGAAATGATGTTTTTACGTTTTCTTGCAAACTAATTTGCCGGAACTCCTAGAGGATATAAATTTAAATATTAGAAAATATTAGACCTTAATCCATTAGATTTTTATCTCTGGGGACATTTAAAAAATCTAGTATACGCGGAAGAAGTTAATTACAACAGACAAACTCAACGCACGCAGTGGAAAATATCCGAGAACAGAACCAAATCCGTAACGCATGTGAATCCCTGCTTCGCCGAGCCGAGCCGACTTATGTTTACGTCTTGCGCAGGGGGGGAACTTCGAGCACTAAATGCGAATGAAGGTCACCGTCCATTACGTCCAACGGTTGTAAACATTTCACAGGGAATAACCAGGTGTCGGTATGAATTTTTTATTTATTTTTTTTTTAATTTTGATGCATTCGTGAGAATATCTCTTACCAAATACGCCATTAATTTTTTTGTATCAACTTGAAGAACAGCCTGTATACATGTTATGTCCGTCTATAACATATACAGCTGATTTTTCATATTCAGATAAAATATGACCAGTAAGAGAATGTGGCGTCTTGTGGCGTCTTGAACACTTGGTGGCATATAAATTCTGCTGTATTTTTGGAGGAGAAATGCCTCAATTATTTTTTGTTTATTCTTTTTAACACAAACAATTTCATTGGAGTTGTTTAAGCATTCAGTAGAATGTCACAAGTGTGTCATTTAGTGATAATGTCGTGCTTAATATTACGTAAAATAAAACAAAATTTAAAATTACTTGCGTAACTCGGAAGAAAAGGAACTACAAAATAAATAAAACCGAATTTTAGTTAATCATTTACGCAAGTTATTAAAGCAATTAGCACTAACAAATCTAATAATAAATTCAAATTAGTTTTTAGGAAGGACAAATATTTATTTTCAGCGTTACAATAATTTCGAATTTTTCTAGACATGAAATACAAAATATTTACGTATGTGAGAAAGGAAACAAAACATAAATTAAAAAAAAATATGTACTTCACACTTTTAAAAAAATAAATGCTAATAACTTTTTCGTGTTATGTTAATACATAAAATATACGCAGTAAATGAAAAAAAAAATGTTTTTCTTAATTGATTTTGTGTATATGTTTTTGTAATATATTTATTTATTTCATAAGACCTTAGGAAATAACAAAAAAGTAAAATAAAGGAAACACTTTGTTTCATTGACGACCAAAAACGATGGACATACATTAGATATTTTTGTTGCAAACACTTTCACTAAATGGCATACGATCTTAGCTGTTTTCTCTCTGTTTTTTAGAGCAAATTGTTTGAACGGTAAATCTGAAAACATTTTCTTTTTCAGTTTCAATTTGGACTAATGCTGATGTACATGACTGCAGTTACTTTGATGGACTGTGGGGTTTCTTATTTCGTAGTTTTATTCTTCTCTTCTAACTCCTTGGTATTCATGTTACTCTTCTCTAATTTTTATAAAAAAGCTTACAAACAGACTAGTAGCAAATTGACATCAAAAATTGAATAGAAAATATAATAATTTACGTTGCACTAGGAATTTGCCAGAAACGGATTGAGATTTTAATTGTATGCATACGTACAGCCATGCACAACTTAAGTGCTACAACTTGACAATTCTGTGCGCCTTATACCACAAGGTTTTAAAGGTGAAATTTTCTTGCAGGGGGTCCATTTTAGGTGCGCATGACTGTATATACATAATACGTCAGCCCATAACACGTACAGGTGATTTTTAACATTCAGTTAAAATATGACTAGAAAGTGAATGTGACGTCTAGACACTTTGTAATTTATAAATTCTGCTGTATTTCTGCAGGAGAAATGCCTTAATTATTTCTTGTTTATTATTTTTAATACAAACAATTTCATTAGAGTTGTTTAAGCACTCAGTCCAATAACACAAGGGTGAGTGTGTAAACAAATTTCACTTGACATTCAATTTAAAGATCATTTTCTACAATTCGCAAGTCAACAAACACATCGACTTCTTCCGAAATCGCACTGAGATTGTAGATGACTATAAGCGTCCATTTCGATGTCAAGGTCGCACTTAAGACTATAAGACAATCATCAAAGGAAGAAATGAATTTAGCTTTCGTTTTACGTAACAGTCACTGAAGTACCATAGTTTTGGATACGTTTTTGTTTTATGAATTATAACTTGAAAACCAAAGGGCGTAAAATTATTAAATCTATGAGGTCGATTCGCTTATTGGTTTCATTTTAACGCAACATATAAGAATCACCTGGTATATGGGGGATTGATTATGGTTGTAGCTCTAAGTTCTCTAAAGTTGTGATTATAAAGAGATCCTCATTATCTCATCCTTGTTATCATGTGGGATAAATATCTGGGCTTATTTAAATCGGTGTACGTATGTGTACCTCAGTTAACTTGTTTTGTCTCAAGCGGGTCCCACATTAACTTTTAATTGTATGTACAAATTATACTTTGGCATATTAGAAAGATGTAGATGGCGGCTGCGGTCGACTGATACAACGCTTTTGAAAAGAAACGTTCAATTTCCAATGCTTGCATTTTCATGTAGTTTTAATTTTTATTATGACCTGTTAGATCCCATCACGAATCCCCTAAAAATTTTCAAAGTCTGTGGCTTGCTTTTAGATCAGGAGGACTAATAAAAATTGATACTGTTAATTTGGCTCATCAGGAAATTTATAAATTTTCTGAATAACTAGATCTACATAGAGAAAAAAGAATGGTATTTCTTAACGCAATTGTAGAATTTATATGTAGAAATTGCTACCAAAATGAAGACACCTACAATAAAATGTTTACATTTGATTGCAGAATAATATTTGTAGTAAAATATTACACGTTATTTTTAAGAAAATCTCATACCTAACACAAATAATAGTAAATGTGTAAACTCATTTTATAGACAAAATATAAACACGTTATATAAATTGTTGAGTTAAAACCTATTTCCATTTATTTGGCAAAAATTGACAAATGTACAGTTCTATTTAACACAGTGTTTGGAAACTAATATCGTAAAGGATAGTAAATTTGTATCCAATCGTAGTATATTTTTACTAATATTGTGTATGCAAATTATACACTTTGTGTTAATAATCACTCAAATTATTTTACTGATTCCATATATTGTGTGAACATTTTACAGTTAATGGTGTAATTCTGTACATATTTCTAAGGGAGATTACAGACGAGTACTCGGAGCGGCTGACAATATATTTTGACTCTTAGCCCCAGTTTTTCAATTACAGTTTAACTTTAAACTTGGTTTTATTGCTATGGAAACCTTTGTCTTTTTAATCGTTGCTATGGGAATAAAACGAAGTTTAGGGTTAAACTCTGATTGAGAAACTCAGCCTTAATCGGACAACTAAAGATGTAGGTTCAACCTTGTCTCAATACGTGCAGATCTTGTGAAGAAATTCACAGGCTGGAATACGGTAGAATTCATTCTGACACTTGCTCCACAAGTTTTGGCTGGGTCATGTAGGTACTGACGTTAAAAAATAAGACAAAAATATTTAATTTAAAAACATTTGTATTTATCTTTAAATAATTTCTGCAGTGCTGTCCTGAATTCACGTTTAGACGGTAGATTTTTGACAAAATCCTTCATTATAAAAATAATAGGCGACAGTCAAACACAGGCAAGTCAGTTCTTGTTTATTCGCTCCTTACGTCACCTATTCGTCATCCAAATTAAACGGCCAATAGGAAGACGTGATTACACCCGACTTCAATACTACTCAATAGTTTGTGTAAGATGCTAACATATTCAACAATAATTTTTTCTAAAGAGTTAATAATTTAATCATTTCCAAATTGCAGAAAACTTTTCATGGCGATTCTATTATAGTTTTACACAATGTGTAGATCTTTATACAACAAAATGTGAAAATAAAATCTTCACAGTCTGTTGTAGTAAATTTTTACATAAGATTTAGAAAATTAATTAAAATTGTGTAACTGGCAATACAGAAAGTATTAGGAAAGAGTTTATACATGTATTTCGGCCTTATTGGGCCTCATCAGAACTCTGTATCTTAAAAAAGGTTGGTTTATTGAAAAATTTATGAATTTCTAAAATCCCAAAAAACGAGAACCAGAATTAATAATAAAAATATGAAATTCTTTAGCAAAATATACAAGGAAACGATTGCAATCTCTAGCAAAATCACAAAAGTGACATTTTTAATATTTGTTTGATTTTACTAAGGCCACAAATTGACAATTATAAAATCAATTTTTTTGCCATCTGGATTTAGTATTCTAAGTGTTGAAACTTTATCTTCACACTTACGAGAATTTATTGTAGTACAAGAGCCAAATTAGTATGGAACTTTTTCTCCAAAATGAAGTAATAATTTTGCTACAAACAAATGTAAACTTCTTTAAGGTAGAGGTGGAAATATATCTGAAAATTAAAAAAATTTACAATCATGTTAATAATGTCTCTACTTCCATTTAACAGAGTATTGTGTAAAATCTCACTTTGTTATTTCTCTCTGTGTAGCAGTGGATTTGCTTACGATTTTTAAATAAATTCAAATTAAAAGATTGTGTGAAATTAGATACCAATCGCTTTTAAAGTTTTTGGCGGGCAAATTTGAAATGACTTCAAACAATAAACGTGATTTGAGCAAATATCCTTTTTTGGCAACCTGTGTGATGATTTACAAATATATGTATAGCGTATTTAGAAATGTACATACATATGTGAAATATAGAAAAATATTTAATTTACAAATGTTTTTTTAATGTTCCTTCAAAAAGTATTATTTAAGTAATTGTTTATTATATAAGAAAAGGCAATCCCTTTTAAACAGAAAGATATTAAATAATTAGTTTATTTGAGTTGCTAAATATATTACATAGAAAATGAAGTTAGCTAATAAAATGGACCTCAATTTATCATGTGGTCTGGTTAAATTGGGAAAATAAAGCGAGGCTTCGAAACTAGATTACACTAAACGGATTACCGCGGAGCTAATAGTCTAGAACAATTACTTAAATAATAGCAGCCCCCTGGAAAATGGCTACCGGATCTTATTTCCTCAGGGGGAAATCACCAGTAAACATCATCCCTCGCTGCAGCGAGAATGTGAGCTTCCGCTCCGGCGTCCCCGGCGAAGGGTAGCGGTCGCAGAAGCCACGCGAAGTTGTTAACCGAAGGGGTGGAAACGATGTATTTACGAAACGACGAGACTGTGAAGAGAGAAGCGATGAACTAAGGGGATGCTTGACTCCGATGCACAGTCTCTTTAGAAGGGTGAATTGCGAAGCGCTCGCTTAGAATTATGGGGTGATTTAGTAAAGGAGTATTTTAATAACGACACAATAAAATTATTGAATGTATTTTTTTAGGACAATATCCAAAAAAGTTATTCTTTTTATTAATTTGTTAGTGTGCACTACAAATACCTAAGGGTGTTTCGTTTGGAAAAAAAAAATCTGCCTCATCATCATCATCATAATTTAAAATATAGGCTTAGGTTGAAGACAATGAGAGAAAGAATGCTTTACGTCAATCAATACAAAAAATATAATTGATCTGTTTCTTTTTTTGTGGGCTTTAAACGTATCCTACTGAAGATGTCATCGCAAGCGATAAAGTAACCGAATACTTTTATAAAAAGGATACCATAAAGAAGTGATTCCGGAGTGTTGAAGTTAAAAAAATTTAAGCGTCTGTTAAATTGGCGGTTAGATTTAAGCACATGATTAGCATGTTTCTAAACGTGCTTGTTTAGCTGTTGTTCCCTAATTAACTAAAGTCCCAATTGCCGTATTAATTATTCGGGCCCGTCAGCTTGTCACTTATCAACCGAACATCGATACACTTGTTTAATTGGACCATTCGAAATAAACTGCTGATTACGTCTCGTCTATTAATGATAATTGGTTCTAAGTCAGTCATAAATATTGATTTTTAATTTTGTTTTTTTTATCTCCGCGCTCCACGAAACTTTCGTCCGTGTGTGTGTGTGAGTGTCTCTTCGGTGAAGTCCTTCTTATCTGCGCCTCTTTCTGGCACCGCATATTAATTGTTTAGGACGTTCTTTTTTGTTTGTAAACATACAGTGATAACTGATAGTGACACAGTAAATAATCTCCTCAACGGATTCACATTAATTATCAAGTTACCAGCGGTTTTAATTTATTTTTATTGCTGTCAGGTTTTATAAGCGGTCACCGTTATTCATAATAATTAATTGTTTTTTAATCTAAGTTAACCTATCCTTTTGTACGTTATCTTCAAGATAAAATTATTAATCTAAAATGCTCATTAATTGTGTATCAAAGACTTATGTAAATTTTTAAATGTATAGCTCTTTTTCTATTGGCACCAAAACATAACAATAAAATAATATACAAGACGTCGGGAGACTAATTAAATATTAATTTAAAATGCACTATGACATTTGGTCATTAATCTATACAAACATGATAATTTCAGGAATTTGTTAAAGTATTAGTAAATATAGTGTGTAATCGAATAAGTTACACATCGCTGTGACTACTACTAATATACTGCCGAGCAAAGAATTGAGGTCAACGTATCTTAGTGGAGTTTTCTGTTTTAAGCTTATATTGGCCAATTGTAAACCATTGTACTATAGCTTGTAGGTTAAATTAAAAATTCAATGATGAATTGGAAAGCATATTTTTTGTTTTAACGATTTATTGTGACAGAGCAGCAAATTTTCATTTTAAACGAAAGTCGACTGGGACTAGTATGGGACAAAAAAAATCACTAATAACATGTATTCCCTCCTCTTGCGTTAATGACTGCTTGAAGTCGACGAGGTGTACCTTGAATTAAGTTAAGTATTACATTCTGGTCGACGTTACCCTATTCTTGCAATAGTAACTCTCTCGGATCCTGAGCAGTTCTTGAAGCTGGTGTGTGCCTGCGAATACGATGTCCCAATTCATCCCAGACATGTTCGATGGGATTCATGTCCGTACTGAGGGCTGGCCAATCGAACCGGTAATTCCCAACTCATCCAGATATTCTCTGACAACTTTAGCTGCGTGAGGTCTAGCATTATCGTGCTCGCCCATAGTGATCATGAAAGGCATAGCATGATTTTTTAGAATCTCGGTAATGTACCCGTGAGCTGTCAGGGAACCATTTTGTATGAAAACCAACTCTGTGCATGCTTGTGAACTGATTCCTGCCCAAACCACAACAGACCCACCGCCAAAAGGTAGTCGCTCGTCAATACAAGCTTGAGCGTACCTTTCTCCGGGTCTTCTCCATACTCGCCGACGTCCGTCTGACTCACTAAGGCAAAAACGCGACTCGTCTGAAAACATTACCTTGCTCCAATCCTCATTATTCCATGCAACATGATTCCGAGCAAAAGTTAATCTTGCAATTCGATGCCGACGTTGCAATGGCGGACCTGTAGCCATCCTTCTACAAGACAATCCAGCAGCACGGCAAGACCCGAGGTTGTGGTGAATGCTCTTGACAATGGTTGCACAAGAGACTTGTGATGATTGCTGTTGACAATGTCTGCACAAGAAGCTTTAGTGAATATCCTTAACAATGGCTGCGCAAGAGGTAATGAGTTGGAACGGCTAGCGTCCTCGCTTGATAAGAGATACTTGTGACAGTGGTTGCACAAGAGACTTGTGATTACTGCTAATGACAACGTCTGCACAAGAGGCTTTAGTGAATGTCTTTGACAATGGCTGTGCAAGAGATACTGAGCGTCCTCGCTTGATAAGAGATACTTGTGATCATTGCTGTTGACAATGGCTGCACAAGAGGCTTGTCATGATTTATTTTGACAATGGTTGAACAAGAGACTTGTGATGATTGCTGTGGACAATGGCTGCGCAAAAGGCTTGTCATGATTTATCTTGACAATGATTTCACAAGAAGCTTGTAATGTTTTCTCTTGACAATGGTTGCACAAGAGACTTGTGATTACTGCTAATGACAATGTCTGCACAAGAGGCTTTAGTGAATGTTTTGACAATGGCTGCGCAAGAGATACTGAGCTGGAACGGCTAGCGTCCTCGCTTGATAAGAGAAACTTGTGATGATTGCTGATGACAATTGCTGCACAAGGGGCTTTGGTGAATGTCCTTAACAATAGCTGTGCAAGAGGTATTGAGGTCCTCGCTCGATATTGGTTGCACAAGAAACTTGTGAAGATTGCTGTCGACAAAGGCTGTACAAGAGGCTTTGGTAAATGTTCTTGACAGTGGCTGCGCAAGAGACACTGAGCTGGAACGGATAGCATCTCCGCTTTTATTGAGCTGTTTCGCAGCGGGGATAAAGTTGTTACGTTTTAATTTTTATCGGCAGTTTTTCCACCGTTTTATAGTCACCGTTAATCGATCTTATTTTTTTTACTCTGTGATCTCTTAATTCGCAACGAAGAAGTAACCATTTTCGCAGTCTTGTGGTTTTCGGCGTCCATTATTATTCACGAACACACTCTTACAGTTAGCGGTTGAGTATTTGTTTACGCTTCCTGTGTTGATGTTTTTGAAGGGGATTTTGGTTGTCTGTAAGGTAAATACCGGACGAGTCAAGTTCCAACACTCCTGGAGCGGTTAAGTCGTGCGTTTTTCCTGAACCGAGACACCATAGTTTTCTTCGCCTTCTAGTTCCAACAGGGACGTCTTAAGGTATGAATATTTAAAATTTGAACAACCCTCCCCCTGGTTCAAGTTAATGTAACCATTTCTTTCTTCCCGAACGAGTTTGTCGCCGATACCATTGATTTCGAGAATATTTTCTGCCACAAAATCGTTGTTCGTCGTTCGGAAACCCTGTTAGGAGCTGCTGAACTGTTCAGACTTCGCTTCGAAAGCCGCAGCCTTTCTAAGGGCGAATACGTAGTGGGATTAGTGGAGATCATCTTGGTATCGTAGAAACCCTGTTGTAACTTTTGCTTCAGTTGATTGCAATGGCGGACCTGTAGCATCCTTCTACAAGACAATCCAGCAGCACGAAGTCTTCCATTCACCAACGTTTACATCTCTAACTTCTTGGAGTTGATTTCGTAGCAAAATTGCAGAGGCTGTTCTATTCCGCAAACTAAGGGACCAAAAACCGGTCATTTCTTTGGGTGGTGACTCTTTTTCGCCCCGATCCTGTTTTTTTTTGGTTATCAGACCAGTCTCCTCATAGCGTAGGTACACCTTCTGTACAGCACAAAGGCTCCTACCAACAATTCTTGCAGTTTCACGTTGTCATCGACCATCTTGTATCAACGCTACAATTCTGGCCACAAAGGTAGGATCTAAAGGCATTATTACAAGCGTAGTAACTTCTACGAACCAGAAATCAAAGCGAACTTCGAAAAAAGACACCGAAATGTGAATTTTTAATTAGAGGGAATGCACGTTATTTCATAGGAATCGTAATTACGGTGATAATGCATGACAGGTAACCAACATGAGACATAATATTTCTCGAAAAAGGCCTGCTATGATTAACAATTGGCCAGTATAAGCTTAAAACAGAAAATTCCACAAAGATATCATAGCTATACGTTGACCTCAATTTTTTGCTCGCCAGTGTACATAAAAAAAGAAGCGAAGTTATGACATAGTTATGGGGAAAAGATCAATAATAACTCCGGAAAAATCTACGTTTATTTTTTATATATACGACGTTGGAAAGGCACTGAGCACAGCTGAGCTAAGTGTACTATTATTTGCAATAAATGAGCAGTAAACCTGCAGATATATTACAATAAACGTTGAGGCAGGTCATTTATGACTTTCCTACGGAGATATAGGGTTAGTAACACGTAAGCAATAAAAAATAATTATGAAACATTTACATTATAATATCATGATGTAATTATTGTCGATTAGCTATTGAAATAGACGTTCTAAGATTACAATACTTTGTTTAATTGATGTAAGTTGCTACACTTTCATGAGCAGCAGTCATAAACTGTATTAACAATACGTAAAAATTGTAAATGGGCAACGTTGAAGGAGTGACCGTGAATTTTGCTGGAGCTTTATTGTTTTACGATGTGTTTATAAAAACCCTAACTGCACTTATACCTCATTCTTATGTGTACCAACAATGGGTTTTAATCAACAAGTTAGGTACAACCAAATTATGTTGAAATTTGAATACATTACGAGTCTATAATTTATAATTTACGAAACATGTGAATTAGTATGAAATTGATTATGCATAAGGTGTTGTTTAAATCATGTAAACAGTTAATTAAGGATATACTCTTAATGCATCCATATTTTTCGATAATTACCTTGCTGACAAGAAAATTGAAGAATTTAGTCGCGGAGATTATTTACCATTTTTCTAATTTATTACCAAAAGAGAAATCGTGTTCACCGAGAGAATAATAAATTCCGAAATCCCTTTACCGATTGTAATTGACGACTTAATATTTTAAAATAAACAAAATTACAGAACGCGGCACTCCGACAGATAACGATTCCTAATTGCTTGATTTATAATACGATTTTTCAAAGTTGTAAGTTATTTTCGGGCGCAATTAAAATATTTTAATTGTATTAATTATTTTTTATAAGAACGCTTAATTAAGCTGGTTATAATAATCCGACTCATAATGACTTAATCTGGGTGCTTTGTACAAACACAGGCCGTGTGTGGAGACGACACGTCATTTAATAACAACAAAACTTTTAGATGGGCAGTTTTGATACTGTGCGGTGATTATCTTATGTAAATAAAGCGGACGATGCGACTCGAAGCTTTCTTCTAAAATTCCGAGAACGCATTTTTGGGATTTTTTAAAACAGGTACAAATGCAGGAACATCTGTTTCCAGCAGTTAATTTGATGATTTAATAAAATTGTCAGACTTTTTAAAGACGTTGTTTAATCTTTAGTAGTTTTAATTAGCTCTTAACTTTACACCTTAGCGTAATTATTTACTGTATAATTATTTTTATTAATGAAGCTAAAATGCAGCGCTTTCATTTTGTTTTATATTTAAGGAAACTGCTCACATACATATTTCCATTTAATGTATTCCAAGCAAATATTTAATATTCTGTTGGCAAGAGCGTAATACTGAACACTTTATTGTTATTTACTATTGTGAGCATTATTCCAGTTGAAATAGAGAAGGGGGATAAAATAAGTTAGATTTTTGTTCGAAACTCATTTTGTAATTTTGGCACGGTTTCTCCATGCATCTGTCCTGTCATTCAAACTATTTAAAACAAGGAACGTGAATTATATTAACTCAAACCGAATTCGACAAGTTTCTTAGAAATTTCGCGCGCATAATTTAAATATTTTAAAATTACTGTTCACACATAGATTATTTTTCTAGTCAAATTAACATTCAAGTGATACTGTAGCTGCAGTACTGAGAAGACATATCATTACTTATGAAATTTTATTTGGGTGTCAAAAAAATATCATTGTAACTCAAAAAGTATTGAGAAGTACGTATAAAAAAAGACTTGTTCAAATATATGGAGTCATTGAAAATACAGGGTGTAATCGCAAAGTTTCACTTAACTTCTTCATCATTAACATCATAATTAATTCTGGAAATATCGATAGCTCGAATACAAAAAAAAACGGACCTACCTCAAGAGTGCATCATTTGAAGACCTCTGGTCGTTCGTGAGATATACATGCGTCTACGATTTTTATAAACACAACGTAAAACAATGAAGCTCCAGCAAAATTCACAAGTGTAAGACTATGGTTTCAAACAAACGCAAAATTCGAATCAATATTTATTTCTCTTTTTTTTACATGGGGTTGCAATGACGAATAACTACCCTACTAAATTACGTGAATAAACCGCACAAAGCTCCTCCTTCTGCAGGGCCAACTTAGAAATTAACTATCATTAGCATTCCTCGGCTAGGATAACCATAGCCCGCTGTAGGTGGTGCAATGGGAACCAAGGGATAATGCACGAGCTTCCCTCCTCACAGTATACGGGGGGATAACGACCCAGTAGGTTTCAGGAATCTAACCGATAGATTTAATAGACTAGTATTACCCGGCTAGGATAACCATAGTCCGCTGTAGGTGGTGCAATGAGAACCAAGGGATAACGCACAAGGTTCCCTCCTTACAGTCTACTGCGGGATAACCACCCAGTAGGTTTGAGGAATCTAACCACTAGATTTAATAGACTGGCATTCCCCGGCTAGGATAACAATAGCCCGCTGTAGGTGGTGCAATGAGAACCAAGGGATAACGCACGAGGTTCCCTCCCCCCAGTCTACTGGAGGATAACCACCCAGTATGTTTCAGGGATGCCACGTAACGATCCGCCCGGACAAAACGGATTATCAGACAATTAACTAATTTTAATCAAATACTGCATTGACTTTTAGCTATCTAATTGGCAGATTGTTACCGACTGTTCATTTAGCGATATTATTATTACAGAATCGTTAAAGTTTATGTGAATAATTGACTCTGCACTAACCTGAATTTTAATTCTTCGACCGGCGCACCACACAAGTTCACACCACCGAAGTTAACACTACTCTGACTCTCGGAACCTTATTTTTTTAAATTTTCCTTGTCACTTACGTAACTGGGGGTTTTAACAAATTCTTGAGCTTTGAATCATTCTAAGTCAGGGACAATGTCGCTCTAATTACACAACGTATGTACTAAATAGTTATTTTTTTATTAACTCAAACAAACCCACCACCAGTAAACAAAGGGAAATAAATTTTAAGTTTGAAATTTCATGTAACTTCACATAAGAAAGAAAGAAAATTCTAAATATCCACTCGTATTGATTACTGAATTAATTAAGTGTAAGTGAGTTTTTGTGTATTGTTAATACAGTTTATAACTGCCGCTCATGAAAGTGAAGCAAATACATCAACCAATAAAACAAATAAATAAAACTTTGACCATCTGTTTCATTAGATAATCGACAATAACTACATCATGATATTCCATAATCGACAATAACTACATCATGATATTCCATAGATAACACACTATGTGATTTAATTTAATGTTAAACGATTGAAAATATAAATGAATGTTATTATTAGTTTGTTTGCGTTACAATATTGATTGAACTGAGAACGTATTAAATACACAATCATGCATTTATTTATATCTTTGAATGAATACATGTTAGTCTGCGCGATAAAGTAATAAAATCATAAATTAAGGGATGAAGAGTATCTGCGCGTTCTTCCAATTCCAATCTATTGGAATGTGACCTCTATTGAATTAATTATTAATAATTTTTTTACTTATTGTTAGGTAGCTTTCTTAATTACTGTTTTCGTTTAATTCCTTAAATTAATAGTAATGTACGTTTCCTACGAACTCGATTAAAACGTACCAATTTGAAAAGTACGAACTAAAACAAGGTGACCATAATGTCCTTCACTTATAACGAACCTGTTTTGGCATTCCCTTGAGGTTAGTTATAAACGGACCTAACTGTGTTATTATGTATAAATTATTTTGTGAAACTATGCGTTTCTATTACTTAAATACTAATAAAAAATTAATATGTAAATGTTTCGTCATTATTTTTTCTATTACTTATCTTCTTCTTCTCCTAAAGCTCATGCTGGAGCAAAGGGTAACTAAGGTGTCTCTAAGGCAATGGATATCATTGTGGGGTTGCTAGTCCTATACATTAAGGTCACGTGGACTACTCTCTTCCATTCGTTTCTATTTACTGCTTTAATTTTCGCTTCTAAAATCATATTGTGTGCTTCCAGTTCTCTGCAGATCGTTCTCCTCCACGTGTTGGATGGTGTGCTGCCTCTTCCTTTCCCTGCGATATTATCTTCTACGGCTTGTCATGAATGGTTTTTTGAGGGTGCAGCCAATCCATCTCCATTTTCGTTTTGCGTTGGTTTTCTCTACTGGTTCTTCTTCCGTTATTTCCCACAAGTGTTGGTTTGATATTTTATCTGGCTAAAAAAAATTGCTGTTGATAAATGTTTGTGGTTTCTTCATTGATTTTCTACGTCTCGGAGCCATATAGTAGGACAGTTAGGATATTTGATCTAAATGTCTTTAGTTTTGTTTTTCTCTGAACGTTCTTGGACTACCATGCTCTCTTTATATCTTCATCTGCTCCCTCTTTATACATCACCATGCTTCCCAAGTAGCAAGATTCTTTCGTTTTTTTTCAACTTCTTCATTTTCTATTCTTCTTCTTTTTCCACTTTTGTGGGGAGTCTCGTCTCGTTTATATTAATGTTTACGTCTGCTTGTTTGGCTGTTGTTAGTTTTCTTTTGCATATGTTGTTTATTTGTGGTGATGAAGCATATATAATTTGCAAACTCGATGTCTAATTTTGAAAAAACTTGCCATTTAATTCTGCAGTCTTCAGTGTCTTTCATCACCCAGTCAACGACAATCAGGAAGAGCATGAGTGATAGGATGCTGTCCTATCTCACTTCTGCTTTTTTTAATTGGTTGTAGTAGTTCTTTTATTTTTGCCGTGTAGTCTTCATATAATATTTTTATAATTTTACGGAATTCTTCTGGTATTCCGTATTGTGTCAATATTTCCCACATTTCAGTTCTGTCTACAGAGTTGAAATCGATAAAACTGATATGCACTTTCTCTCTTATTTCCGTAACTTGTTCTAATATTATTCTTAATATGCTTTATATGGTCTACGCATGATCTACCCGGCCTAAAGTCTCCTTGGTTTTCTCTTAGTTTCATATCCACGGCTTCCTTTGATCTCTCAAGCATTTTTCCTGTCACGATTTTGCTTGCCGAGCAGAGTAGTGTAATGAACCTCCAGTGGTCGCAGTTAGCAAGGTTTTCTCTTCTTTGGTAATTTAATAATAATTCCCTTTAGTTATGGTCTCCTCGTCCCATATTTTATGTAGAAATCTCAAAGGTTAACATCTTGTGTGGTTTGATTAAGTCTCCAGCTATTTGGTCTATTCCTTCAGCTTTGTTCTGGATATGTCTCTTTATTCCTCTCTCTATTTTGTCTTTCGTAAATTCTGCCTGGTTAGAGTCAATTGGCATTGCTATGGGCGTGTGTGAACTGGCTTTTCATTTTTGACTGTTTGCCAAGTCTTCTTTATAGGTTGCATTTTACATTTTTGTATAGGAGAAAGGGCAAAGGCTATTTTATTTTTTGTTGTTATGTTGACCACATTTATAGCTGGATTGGGGGCAAGGTTTGAATTGTTTTCAAGAAAATCATTGCTTTATCAACCTTAAGTCAATTGGATCTGATAATAAGAATTCTACCTACCTATTTTAATTTTGATAACCCAGTTTTAGCTTCTCTTTGGTTGGTATCGTCGGTATTCGTCATCTTGGTTTTTTGCTCTCTCCTTTTTTCTATTTTCTTTTTTGTGGTTTAGGATATCCATGTTTTATCTTCTTTCTTATGGTATCCTATTGTTGTCTTTGCAACAGTTTCAACTGATGACTTAAATCCCACATCTCTTAAATATCTTGGTTTTTCAAATCCTCTATATTTCCCATCTCTCGTTCGAGTGTATCCTGATACTCTTTGAGTGTTTATTCGTCCTTTAGACTTTTTACATTAAATTTCCTTGTTTTTCCCACGTTTCCATAGTTCAATCTTATGCTTATTTTTTTTTCTGCACGAAGCAGTTCGTGGTTGGAGTCTACATCGGCTCCTCTCATTGTCCTGACATCTTTGAAGGTATTGCGTCATCTTCTATCAAACAGTATGTGGTCCATTTGGTTCATTATTAAGCCATTTGGTGATGTTGGATTTCTTTTTGTTGGAAAAGTGTTCGGCCTATTATCAGGTTGTTAATCGCGGAGAATTCCATCAGTCCGGTGTTATTAATTGTACCTATTACATGTTTTCCCATTATATGTCCATTTCCTTTATTTGTGCTTCCGGCTTTGGCGTTCCAGTCGCCTAATTTAATTTTGATATCTCTCCTAAATTTGTTTTGTATCTTTTCCGATTGTATCTATTCATGAAAGTTCTCTTTAACTTCATCATCTTGTGCATTCGTCTGGGCGTATATATTTGCGATTATTATTATCTGGCCACTCCTCTTTCTTTATCCGCTGTTTCCTCTAGGTGACCCGAATATTGGGGTTTACGTATCACTAACTGCTAATCTCCGTGTTACTTCGTACGAAAGTACGTCAACGTCTTTTGTATTACATTTGCAGGATTTTTCCGGAGTTATTGTTGACCTTTGCCTCCACTCGTATGTGATGACCTCGCTTCTTTTCCTGTGTATTAATATAGGTTACAGTAAGTGAAACTTATTTGATTACACACTGTATATAAATATGAAAACAAATGTAGATAATGAATACTGTTGTGAATTTATAATAGTATTGTGTTATTATACCAAAATTCTTGAAGAGTATTAAAGATGGTATCGAGGTATACCAAAAACAAATGCAACGATATATTTGCATTCCTGAATAAGTATAACGGGTACCTGCGTCTTTTTAGACTTCTGCTCCACATACTTGGTTTACGTTATCTCTGTTAACATACGTGTATCTGTAATTACAATCTCATTTAGAAGGCGGTAAAAATGCATAATTGCGCAGTTTAGAATTTTATTAGAGAAATCATGATTGCTAATTTCTAATTAAATTATTCATAGATTAATTAATTAGCGGCTTTAGCGAATTTTTACGCAACTAATTGCTATTTAATATGTTGCAAATAAGGTAATATTAATCAATACTTTTTTTTTAATTATTCTGCTTCATTGGCGGTTCAATGTATACGTTGGTATGTATGTTTAAATTGTAGGTACGGCAATTCCAGGTTATCATTCAATTAAATACAAAACGAAATCTCTGAATTATAATATGCCGCAGTTTTTTAAGTGTAACTTATTTGAATATTGAATTGCTATAAATAAATCAAATTTATCTGATTAATTCACATTCACATGGATTGTGAAAATGTTTTTCCTTTCTAGTAGTTACACAAGTACCTCTTTGTTTGGTTAAAGTTTTTAATACGGAAAATATAGGGAGGAAGTAGAAGTTGAGATACAAAGGATGTCATTAAAAGATGAGTTGGCGTTGGCGAATACTTAAGGGAGAACAGTAGTTAGTAAGTCAGTCGCAGTCGCATTAATGAAGAACAGCCTATGTTTCTTCGATAAGTTTTAAGTCTTTGTTTTTGTTGCATATAAGACGTAGTTAAATCAACAATTTAATTACGATTGTCGGCTTCTCGTTAAAATTTAGAGTGTCATTTACCTTTACATAGGCACATAATTAATAGACTTCACATAAATTAAGACGTCGTAAAGCATACCTGTAGAAGGTTTCTAATTAACACTAATGTTCTCAATCAAATATATTTATTGATTTCGAAACCCCTCTAAATAACCGACACAAATACACAATAACGCGTAATTGCGGCCACGTACATACATAAATATCAGCTTCAAGTTCGAAGAGACAATTGAGCTAATTGTAATCTTTAATTACATTCCCACGTAGAGGATTCATTAACTTTAACGCGGTGTTAATTAAATCTGTAATTATCAGTAATGACCGCAGAACTGTGACGCTAGTTAACCAGTTAGGTATGTCATTTCACATGTCTGCATACTTGAGGACGTCAATTGTTATGATTTAACGGCCTCCGGTTGCATTTTTAGCTATTATTACAACGGACGGAACTGGTTTTGTGTTAAGTCCTTCTCTAACGTAAAATTTGTCGTTTCACGTTCGGACGGTTAAATGTGATCCAAGTCAGCTTCGAGTATGTAAATAAGGCGAAAAACATATTCGCGATCCTAATTTGGGCCGACATAATGTATTCGGCAGATGATCTGCAAACAATTTCTAGTTTTGTTCAGCGGAGAGTATAATAGGTACTTGACATAATGAAAATAATATTGTTTGAATCTCTTGTATTTTGTTTAATTCAAGAAATGCATTGAAATTGGTCCATTTTTAGTTTTACTTCAATCAAGTACACTTCGGTATAAGTGAAAAAATTTAAAGTCATGTTAAACAAAAGATCTAACGGTACAGTTTAAATAAATTCGTTGCGGAGGCGTATATACATGCGGCATCAGATCAAAGCTCGCCACCTACGCAATTGCACAATGGATCCGAGTTTATGATAGCACGCCACTTCCGGTATTAAGCAGACGTGACGGACTCTGCTTGAAGTTGGTAATTTCAGAAACATGTTCGAAAATGACCACCTGCGTAGACGGAAATCTTAGCTTTGGTTCGAACTGTTGCACGAATGATACTCTATAATGGGACGATAATATCTCCACCCGTTAACTGAAGCCTCTTCTGATGATCAAGTGTAATTATTTGATTTCCCGACAAGTTTCAATCATGCGAATCAATTTGAGGATATCAGGGAGACATGCTAACTAATCACCATTTGAAATAATCTTATCACACACAAACATACTTTGTAATAAAATTCTAAGAATAACGAATAAATCTTAAAAAACAAATCAAGATAATGAAATCTTTAGTCATATTGAAGATGAAGAGGTAGATTTTGGAAGAGATATGAATTGGAAATAGGTAGAAATCTGGAGAACGAACAAGTGGCATGGATCATCCTGTATATTTTTATAATGCAGCCATATTGAAACCAATTAAAATCGTTCAAAGTTGGTGGTCACGTGACACCACGTTTCAACCTTTAAAGAGTTTGGGACAACTTGAAAAGTTGAATCAATCAAATAAACACAAATATATCGAAAACAAATGAATAAATGCCACAGTTTGACTATTTTCTGTTACTTTATTAGATTAATTAAATTCTATAAAAATTAAAGGAGGGTTAAATTTTGATATTTGTTCAAAAATTGCATTTAGGTTGAACACAAGAAAGAAAAACCAATTGACAGTCGCTCATGAGCAAAAACAAATAAACAAATGAAAAAATAAGAAAACCAACAAACAGAAGAAGAACGAAAGAACATTGTAAAGATTATCAACAATGTTTAGGTCATTTCGTGATTTTTTTTTGCCTAAGGGAAAGGAAATAAGAAAACAATTTATATTGAAGGAACAAGAAGTGATAATTTTCAATAGAAAAACAAAAAACTAATAACAATTGCCAATCGTTCATGAACATAAAATAAAGCAAATAAATGAAAAAACAAAACCATTGAGGAGAGAAACGGTAGGCATCGAGAAGGCTCTCTGCGATGTTCAGTCATTTCTTCACTTTTTTATAAAAAACAACCTACACTGAAGAAACGAAAACTGATAATGGTTCGTGTAAATAGAAAAACGAAATACTGAAAGGTAATTTCATTTACAATGAATAAGAAAGAAAAAAACAATTGACAATCTCAACGAAAACAAATAAACACGAAACAACAAAACCGTGCAGGAGAGATGCAGTACAAAAACAAAAGAACACTGAAAAAATTCTCTGCAATGTTTAGCAATTTCGTGATTTTTTTCCCTAAAGAGAAGAAGAAAAAATGAGAAGACAACATTGAAGAAACAAAAATCGGTAATGGTTCGTGAATAGAAAAACGAAAAACTGGAAGACGATTTCATTCATAATAAATAACAAGAAAAAAAAACAACCGACAATCGTTCATGAACAAAAACATATAAACAAATAAAAAAACAAAACAATTGCTTGTAATGATTACATTTATAGTAACAAGAAAGAAAAAACAATTGATAATCGTTCACGAACAAAAACAAAAAAAAATAAAGGAATAAACAAAACCGTATAGAAAACAAAAACAAAAAAAATAAATGAATAAACAAAATCGTGTAGAAAACAAAAACAAAACAATTGCTTGTAATGATTATATTTATAGTAACAAGAAAGAAAAAACAATTGACAATCGTTCACGAACAAAAACAAAAAAATAAATGAATAATCAAAACCGTATAGAAAACAAAAACAAAACAATTGCTTGTAATGATTACATTTATAATAACAACAAAGAAAAAACAATTGACAATCGTTCACGAACAAAAACAAAAAGAATAAATGAATAAACAAAACCGTGTAGAAAACAAAAACAAAACAATTGCTTGTAATGATTACATTTATAGTAACAAGAAAGAAAAAACAATTGACAATCGTTCACGAACAAAAACAAAAAAAATAAATGAATAATCAAAACCGTATAGAAAACAAAAACAAAACAATTGCTTGTATGATTACATTTATAGTAACAAGAAAGAAAAAACAATTGACAATCGTTCATGAACAAAAACAAATAAAATAAATGAATAAACAAAACCGTATAGAAAACAAAAACAAAACAATTGCTTGTAATGATTACATTTATAGTAACAAGAAAGAAAAAACAATTGACAATCGTTCACGAACAAAAACAAAAAAAATAAACGAATAAACAAAACCGTATAGAAAACAAAAACAAAACAATTGCTTGTAATGATTACATTTATAGTAACAAGAAAGAAAAAACAATTGACAATCGTTCGCAAACAAAAACAAAAAAAATAAATGATTAAACAAAACCGTATAGAAAACAATCGGAAGAAAAACGAAATAACATGGAAAAGGTTCTCCGCAATGTTTAGTTATTTGATGATTTTTTTTCTAAAGGAAAGAAAATAAGAAAATTAACTATATTCAAGAGGAAACTAAAATTGATATTTATGAATAGAAAAACGAAGAAGTGAAAGATGATTTCATTTATGATACCAAGAGCGAGAAAACATAGACCAAAAACAAACAAACAAATATAGGAGAGAAACGGAACTGTATGGGAGAGAAACGGAAGAATAACAAAAGAACATCGAAAAGGTTCTCTGCTATGTTTAATCGTTTCGTGATATTCTTTTTTTTTTCTTCCTAAAGAAAATAAGAAAATAATCTATATCGAGAAAACAAAAATTGATGATAATTTTTGTATAGAAAAACGAAAAACTGAAAGATGATTTTGATAACAAGAAACAAAAAATAAAACAAATGAAAAAACAAAACTGTACTGAAGAGAAATGGAAGAAAAATAACAAGATGGATAAATAGCTTCTTTATGGACTGGTAATAAAGGAATCGTTTTCTAATTTCTCTGCTCTAAAATAAAATAAAGACTGAACTCGTTGGCACTATTGGCCGTACAAGAAAGAAACACATTTTTTATAAAAGAAAATCGCGTTGTCCCTTTGGGGTATAAAAAATCTCCAAAAAGCCTTTGTAATAAAATTCGGTTCATGCCCATGTTAAAGTAATTCGTAAATGTCTAAATAAATAACTATTCTTCTATTAATTCCTCTCTTCTTTTTCTTCTGACTTTTTACGTAGACATATTGGAACATATTACTGTGAATTGTGATATCCCCCTGAAAAGGGGAAGAAAAGGTTTGCGAAAAAGAGGAAGAACATACATTAATGTTAATTTTACTAACTTTCTGCAAACACCAAATTTTGTTATGTGCACAAACGCTTCATTTTGTGGGCCAACTTAAGTGAAATGCGGCTTATAAAACGAAACAATAAACGTTAAGCACTACACATAGTGTAAATATTTTTAGTATCTCGCGAACATAAAAAAAGAATATAAAAACATTACTAACTTGAAAATTATTCAGGTTGGCCAATTATTTACACAGTAACGCTACTAATAGCGAGCACTTCCTAGAAAAAAAGCCGCATAAACGTAAAAAGTGCGGACAATTTGATCTCATCTAAGAAACGCATAGGCAAATGTTCCGTTGGAACTCGCCGAGCAAATATGCGCCGGACAAGAAAATCCACTTTAATAAAATCATTTACATTGTTCAGAATACTCATAAAGGTAATAGAGACACAAATTCCTGTTAAAAAGCAAAAGAAAGAAACAATAAACGCGGCGGTCATTTGTTACGATAGTTTTGTTTTATCGTCGACATTTATTCGGATGTTGCACCGGCTTTGTTAGCGAAGATGGTTCTCGTGTTAAGATAAGACCGAGATGTGCGGTTAATGCCACTGTTCATAACACTGGTGCCATAAAATACACGGGTCCGTAATTGTACCAATCCCAAAATGTTTAGTGTACAAATTAATTAATTCTAGTATCAAAATTTCAAAATCCGAATTGAAGGAAATAGCTAATTGTACCTACTAATTAATAATATTTTAAGAATAATTAAGTTAAAAGTTATTTTTATTTTGACACAAAAATCTTTTGTATGTTACTGTGAATTTCATCCAGTAATGAAAGTAAAGAGCTTTGTCATACTAATTTGCCACCCTATGTGTATCTTCTATTGAGGCTAGAGACGTTGATAGAGTAAGCACAAGACTATTAAATTTTTTATGAAATATCGATTGGAAGTCACTGCAGTTAGCAATTATATTCATTAAGTTGCAGTTTACATGCTGACGACACAACGAAGACATTGTACTTATTGTTATGCACTCAAGTTTGATTACTCACCATTGATTGCGTCATGCAAATAAAATTTTGTATCTCTTTGTATATTCTCGCATTGCTTTTATATTTTTTCCATTTCTTCTTGAAAGAGCTCATTATCTCATTAACTCAAACTCTTTTTTGAGAGCTTTATTTGCAGAAATACAATGGAAAAACTCTTCCATTAAGAAAACATTAATTTTCATTACTTCAAGTATAACTTTTTATTTATTTCATTTTCTTTAAAAATTAATTACAATTATTCTACATGACACGCACATCTTGTTAATTATTTGCTCCTCTGAGGGGACCTGTTTTAGCGCCTCATGTGTTTACGCGTATGTTCACCATAAAAGTAGAATATTACGTTCGTGTATGCTTCATTGAATTATAGGTAATTTTCTTTGAAATATTTTTTGTTGTTAATTTCCTGATCGAATGATTTTATAGACGTTGTTGTTTTATAGTTATTTGTTATTGGTATACGAGGGTAAAGTTGAATTTATTGAGAATAAGAAAATCTAGTAGGCCGTAAAGAACAAAACATACAGTGTTATTTAGAGCAACTCTTTATCTGTCATTTGAAGTTCAGTTGTTGAGGTTACGTTCGTTAGAAGCCAAGCTACTAATTTTTTAAAGTGATATTACAAGTAAAAAATTAAATTAACCAGAGAGCATTTTTGAATCATGATTTATTCTGATTTTAAAAAAGGTTTAAGCGCTTATAAGTGCAAAAAGAGTTTAGATTCGGCTTTTAGTGAACAAGCACCTTCCTTGGCTATAATTTATCGATGGTATAAGGAATTTGTACGCGAAAGGAATCCTGTTCAGCATCAAAAAGGAGCAGTGTGTCCTCCTACGGCTGTTACCGACAAAAACATTGCTGCTGTTAAAAAAATTAATTGAAGAGGACAATAAAGCCACTTATGTAGTAATAGAGCATCAACTCAAGATTGGATCCTCAGCTGTTAGAACAATCATACACGATCACCTGCATTTAAAGAGAGTCGTGTATGAATTCACGAAGATGAGGAAACTCCAACAATGATCAAGAAGCTGCGAGCTATGAAAAAAGTTATGTATGCGGCAGTCTTCAGAAGTCCGGGCCTAGTAGTTCAGATAGAGGGACAAAAGATAGTTGCAACTAAATGGTACACTGAAAAATATTTGCCTGAAGTGTTTAGTAGAGTTCCAGACAAGAGAATTATACTGCACTATGATAATGCAACGTCCCATACGGCAGCCAATTTTTGGCTGAAAAAAATATAAAAGTAATAGAACATCGGCCGTAATCACCTGATTTAGCAATGTGCAATTTTGGCTATTTTTTGAGCTTAAAAGGAATTTGCGGGGTAGAAGGTTTTCGTCAGAAGAAGAGATTAACTTATTTTGAAGGTATTTTGGAAGGCGAATGGTTGGGAGCATTTGAACAGTGGAAAGAAAGATTGGTCAAGGTTTCATTGTCGAAGGTAATTACTTCGATCATATTTAAAATAAAATCCTAGAAAATATTAACTGTGTTTTTTATCCTCATCACTAATAAACTTTATTTATTTAATCCCTCAATCCCTAAGCGCTAGCAATTCCAACATTAAAAATTCAAATAGCAAAGTTCTCCTTGTGGTACCTCATTTAATAGCATTTTACGATGAATACAATAAATAATACTTTTTCAAAATCGGTTGATAAATAACAGAGATATTCAACAAAAATGTATTCAGATGAAACTGAACATCAAACTTAAAAAAAAATTGTTTTAATAAAACTATATTATGTTCAAATTGCTATCCGTTAATGGCGAGGCAATAAATTCGGCTTGACCCTCGTATATATAGTAAGTATTTTGTGTTTGCACACAACATTTTTGGGATAAATTTATTATCCTCCTAATCGGTGTTACAAAATGACGGATAAAGTTTTCTTTGAGAAGTTGTAGTGCTTAGCAAATGTAGTGTCATTGTTATTTTGTCAAGATTAAAATGCATCTAAAAATAAGTGTTAAAAAAGTGATCGGTAGATATATGATCGATAATTCGTTAAGTAGGAGATAAGTTACAACTAAATAGTAAAATATTCTATCTACATTGGTGAAAGTCCTTACAGCATTGAATCCAAAAAAGTAAAGATGTTTTCCCGAAGATGCTGGTTCACTTTTCGTCTATTAGTAAATTCTGATGAATGAGGGAAGGAATTGATTAACGTTTTCATTACAAGTTACGATTAGTACTTGCCTACTAATTGCGGTGAATGGAACGGTCAACAAAAAGTAGGTAAAAATAGTGATAATAATAATAATAAGATTTGATTGCCCAACAGAACAGAAAGAGGTACTAAACAGGACAAATATAATCTTAAGAATAAAGAATAAACAACAATACACTGCTCCAAGAAATTAATGCACCACGCAATAAAGTAAGAAATGTTCGTTTTCTTTATTAAAAATTTATAGCGGTTGACGTTGATTTAAAACAGTTTAATAACAATTGTTTAATGTTTTATAAAATTATCTTCTACAAGTAAACAAAACAGTGAAAACCAATAAAATCGAAAAATTTGAAGAACTTTTCTTGAGAAAATAACCTCATTATCGGGTATTTCCACCTCTATTTTGAAAAATTGATGACATCGACAACCCATACTCAAAATAAGTGAAGATATGTCATTCTGATCCAATCCATTCCATATTTCCACAAGCCGACGTTCCACCTCTTGCAAGTTGTTGGCATGGTCCGGATATTCTCTCAAGCGCCTACCAAACATGTCCCAGACGTGCTTAATAGGATTGAGGTCTGCATTTTTTGCTGGCAAAGCCATGGTGTCGATACCAACCTCTCCGAGGTAATTTTGAACTATCCGAGCAGCGTGGGGCCGAGCATTATCTTGCATTAATAAAAAAATTTGTCCGATATAGGGCGCAAATGGAACAACATTATCTTGGAGAATGTCCGTTATGTATCCATCAGCATTGAGATTTCCATTATGCAAGTCCGTGCAAGCTGTCAAAGAAATCCCTCCCCGTACCATAACAGAACCTCCGCCAAACAATGTTGTATTCAGAGTGGTACACTGAGCATACCGCTCATTTGGTCGTCGGTACACACGAATGCATCTATCACAGTTACACAGACAAAATCTGGATTCATCTGTAAAGAGAATTCGACCCCAGTCGTCCTGAAACCAATCCACATGAAGTCTAGCAAACTCCAAGCGAGCTCTTCGATGATCAACGGATAAAGCTGGACCTCGGGCAGACACTCGACATACCAAATTAGCTTCTTTAAGACGTTTACGAATTGTTTCTATACTAGTTTGAATACCATGCACATCCCGCAATTGCGATTGCAAATTTCTGCTTGTAACAAATCTCTGTCTTAAAGCAGAAAGTCTCAAAAAGCGATCCTGAACGATTCGAGAATTCGAGAATAATTACCAGTATTTCTAAATCTGTTCACCATTCGGGACACACCGAGCCTTTCTCCTATTCGGCGATAGCTCCAGCCTTTTTCTGACAGTACATTCTTCACTGATCAAATTTCCAGATTCACGTTGCATAATGAGAAGAAACCAAAAAAAAAACAATAAAATTACTTTAACAATAGAAATTAGGTCTTAAAAATTAAAACAGAAATTGATTCTTTGTTTAACGAATATTGCATGTGATTTAATTTTATATAATTATCCTTAAATGATAACCAAATATCAATAAATGTTTGACAAATGAACGTCATACAGTTTAAAACCAAAAATAAAGAACACGAATTTCTTATTTTTTGCATGGTGCGTTAATTTCTTGAGAAAATTCAAATAGCAAGTAACCTATTCTCAAATTGTTTAGATATGTAGCAATTTAAATATTGTTACAAGCAAATGGATCACATACTACTGCATTAGTTCTTATTCTATTAGTTATTCTAATTTAGTTCGAATAAGCGCAAAGTACAAAGTAATGATGATGCTTATATCAACAAAGTCCCTGCTGTTCCTTATAATAAAACCCAATATTTTGAGTATGTAATCTATGTGTTTTGAAAAACTGAGCGAAGAATCAAATGTAACCCCCAGATTTTTTATATGATTTACATGGGAGAGAGGAGTACCAACAATTTCATAAGAATAAATAATCGGTTTAAGTTTGCTAGCAAATGTCATGGTTTTACATTTGCTTACATTAAGACTAAGACCAAGTTTTGATGATTTCTAAATCATTTTGTAGATTAAAACAATCATGTACAGGTGAAATTGTGCTAAAAATTTTTAAAACATCGGCAAATAATAACTTTTTACATCTCAGAGACTCAGTAGATCATTTATAAAAATTGAAAAAAGAAAAATAAAATTTATTTGTTTCAACGTTAACATTTTTAACTGAGCATCTTAGAAATTGTTGAAATAACACCAAGAAAATGTTGAAGTATTACATTTCACTGAGCGATGTAAATGCCTTAGAATGAAAGTGTTTGATATTTGAAATTGCAAACTGATCATAAAGTGCTGTTGCCTCCATGTGTCTGTTTCGATTTTTTACTTAACAGAATAAATGTTAAGTCAAGTAAAAGAGTGGATTAATTCACATGTTAATGAGACGTCATGTATTTATTATTGTTTTCATAAGAGATGAGTTCTGCGTCATTGAAGTAAAAGACAAAATAACAGATCTGGGCAAATTACTTAAAAAAAGTAATTTCCAATAACAAGCTTCGATTACTTTGAAAAGTATTGGCAATTAACAATTATTTTTTCCTGATAATGTATAAAGTATTGGCAATTACCAATTAAAACGAAAAGTATTTGAAGTTGCAGAGCAATTACTAATTGAATTACTTTAGACTAATTCAATTACTTTAGAGTATTGCAATTACTTTAGAGTATTACAATTTAGGGTATTTCAGTTGTTTTAACTATTTCTATTGCTTTAAAGTAATTGAGTTACTCTTAAAATAATTGAATTACTCTAAAGTAATTGAACTACTTTAGTAAAATCAATTTTTCTTGCCAGATGAAAATTAATTAAAATTGTGTAACTGACAGTATAGAAAAAGTTAGGAAAGAGTTTATACATGTATTTCAGCCTTATTGGGACTCATCAGAATTCTGTACCTTAAAAAAATTTTGAATTTCTAAAATCCCAAAACACAAGAACAGGAATTAATGATAAAAATATGAAAATCTTTTGCAATTTATACAAGGAAGCATTCTCTAGTAAAATCACAAAAGTGACAATTTTAAAATATTTGTTTGATGTTACTAAGGCTACAAATTGACAATTATAAAATCAAGTTTTCTTGCCAGATGAAAATTATGAACTACTTTAGAGTATTTCAATTATTTAAAGTATTTCAATAGGTCTGTTCGTACAGCATTTTTGTCAAAAATCGATGCTGTGATAGCAAGTTTTACAATACCTAATTTTAAACTGCGATGGGCTAGTTCTTTAAAAGAAACTTCGTTAATAGGTATAAACACTATTCCTAAATTAATTGCAAATATCGCCGAAAAAATCACAGATAAAAATCAAATTAGTGAACCAAAAGTAGCACCTACAGAAAAAGATGACTTTTTCGAATTTGATGATGCCGAAGTTGTTTCTTATTCACATCGCTTCGTTTCCATCCGTAATATATTAGAATTAGAAATTCTTCAAGATTTACAAGACAGTAGAACAGACTTGCCGACCTTAAATGAATTTCCAACAGTCAAAGAAACTCTTTAAGAAGTTTAACACCCCAATTCCATCATTTGCTCCCATGGGAAGGATGTTTTTATTTGGATCTATTATTAATTTTCCTCGGCGACCTGCCTTCAATTTTGAAAATTTAGTTTTATCTAAGGTGAATGCAATTTTTTTTTGTTAAAAGTTAATAATGAGAAGTTTATAATAGAGTTAGTTTGTTAAATTGTTTTTAAAAAGAATTATTTATTTTTATATTTAAAAATTATTTAGTTTTTATATTTAAAAATTATTTATTTTCATATTTATTTATAAATTATTTATTTTTACTTTATTTTTAATTTTTATACTTAGAAATTATTTATCAATAAATATGAACACATACGGAAAATGTTTCATTCAATAAAATAACATTAGCATCATTTTCCGCGAAGAAAGAAAAAAATTTCAATAAATCTAATTTACCTCAAATAATAAAAAGAAAATTGAAATGCTAAAAATTATGCAAATATACAAAAACAGTTCAAATACTTAAATCTAACTCAATTACTAAAATTTAATTGAAGTACTTAAAAGTAATTCAATTACTTAAAAGTATTTCAATTGCATAAAAGTGTTTCAATTGCTTAAAAGTAATTCAATTAACAAAAAGTAATTCAATTACTTAAAAGTAATTCAATTATTCAAAAGTATTTCAAATAGTGAAAATTAATTGAAATAACATAAAATTATTTCAATTACCAGGCATTTCAATAAAGTAATTGAAATAACAATTATCAGGGCCAGATATTAAAAGTATTTGAAATATTTGAATTCAATTAATGAAAACGCTTCAATTACTTTTTCAAGCATTTTAATTCAATTAATCCCCAGCTCTGGAAACTAACCTTTTTTTTACACACCATCGAAAAGGGAATAATATTGAAATATTTGTCGGTTTTAATTTCGGTGATTGATGACGCAGAGCTCATCTCTTATGAAAAGGATAATACAAATTTACGTGTTATGTTTGCAAAAATAAACAGTTGCTTTTGAGTTTGTTGATGTTTGCTTGTTAAACTCCGGATTTATTTACGACCAGTTCCAACAAACCCTTGTGCAGGTTCGTTCGATATAATTTATTAAATAGACAAAAGCAATTCATGTTTAAAAGTGTCCGAATTTTCTTTTTAATAAAATTCGTTTAGAGGCTTGTTTAGATCATCACCCAAGGGTTGAAAGGTTACTTTACTTGCAATGAGGCGAGAATTTAATTGATTTTATTTCAAACTATAGTCTAGGTTGAATTGAATCTACGTTTTTGTTAAATAAAATAAAATATTTAGCTGTTTTAATAATATAAAGTTCTTGTATCATTTTTTTGTAGATTGAAGCAACATGCACGGTATCTTCATTGTATGCTTGCCTCAAACGAAATAATAAGTTGATTCAGTCTAAAATATTTTACATTTTTTTACTGTTGGCGCAATGACCACGTGTGTTGCTAATAGGTAAACACAAAATGTATTTTTGGTTGACTAAACAGTTTATTTTTTTAAGTGTAGTGCAATAAGAGATTCAATTATTTATAAACAAAAGGACAAAGGATAAAAGATGCAATATTAAAAAAGTGCATTTCTCTCTTTGTAGTAGTTAGAATACAAATTAAGGAACAAGTGGCTGCCCCATTAGTAAAGATTCTTTCTTTTTCTGGATAATACTAACTCCTTTAAGAAGGGGATTGCTTGACACTTTCTGGATAATATTAATTCCCTTAGAAATACAAACTACTACCTCAGAACCAAGTCGCTTTTTTTTACTGGATAGTATTAACTCCTTGAAAAATAGAAATAACTACCACAAGGATTAAAATGCCACTTTTGAAACCAACATTAACAATTTTTGAAGCTAAACGTCCTAACTTCGTTTATTTTAACACCGGAAACGCGGATGAACGCGGGGGAACACCGAAAAAGTGTTAGAATTAACTCCAGATTTATTTTAGCCATTGTGGAAGCAAATCTTATGTGTCAAGTCTATCTTAAATATATTATTGTATATCCTATGTATTCTCAGTAAAATACGTGTGCGATTGAATGCAAATTTATTACGTACACAAACATATCTTTGCTCGGTAAGGGCCAATAAAAATTCAGTAATACAAATCCGTCCTGTCTATGCCGTAATTAACTACGGTCGTCACCAATAATTTCAATCAGAGAGCCGCAACAGTGAATGCCAATTATATAACCAATGAAACCTGACGAAAATAAAACATAGGAGATTTAAGGAGCCCCGGTCAGAATTTTAAACCGTAAGCCGGTAGCCTAAAATCAATTTGCCGGCGATTTCACGCATTTCAAATTTAAATTAACGAATGAGATCCGGCGCGGTCCCGCGGTTAATGCGATGTCTTGTATGCGGCGTGTGAAATAGATTTGTTTGGGTTTTATAAACTGCCAATTACACGGATCGTTTTCAGCGGACGACTGTCACATTTCGAACGCGCCGAACGGCCATCTTACAAAATGGCCGCCGCCGCAACTTAATCCGGATAATTAATTGTGCTTTATTGAATGTAGTTTCGAAATTATACGCTACGTTGCAGGTAAGTTGGGCGTTTCTTGCGTTTATCAGCCGCTGATGTTGTGTAATGGTTAGTGAGAATTTATTGTGCTGCGTTGAACGGAGCTCACCATTTTGTTGTATTAATAAACTTCCATTTGAAATTGGTGTAATTAATTTCGAAAATCGTTCGGTTTTATTGCGCCGGGCTAAATTAATGTACGTAATAATTTTCTTATTTAAAATTTTTCTTGGAACTGTTTTTTAAAATTGTTACTTCTACCTGTACTTTTAATTGGTCAGAAAGAAGCTTATACCTAAAGTAATTCACACTTAATATTTACTTCTGAAGGTAATTGATTAATTAGTGATAATTGTGTTCGAATTGGTATACACATAAAAATCTGGAATTAATTTCAATTCCTTTTTGGTGTTCCTTGTCGTTCATACGTTTCTGGTGTTAAAATAAACGAAGTTAGGACGTTTAACTTTAAAAAGTGTTAATGTTGTCTTGAAAAGTGGCATTTTAATCCTTGCGGTAGTTATTTCTATCTTTCAAAGAGTTAATATAATCAAAGAAAAGTGAGAGATGTAACTTCTGAGGTAGTAGTTTGTACCCTTAAAAGAATTAGTATTATCCAGGAAGTGTCATGCATTTATATCCTTAAAGGAGTTAGAACTATCCAGAAAATGAAAGAATCTTACTGTTTGGGGCAGTCCCTTGTATCTCATTGCACCAACAGTAAAAAAAATGTTAAATATTTTAGATTGATGCAACTCCTTATTTCGTTTGAGGCAAGTATACAATGAAGACACCGTGCATGTTGCTTCACTGTACAAAAAACAAGAACTTTATATTGTTAAAACAGCTAAATATTTTATTTTATTTAACAAAAGCGTAGATTCAATTCAACCTAGACTATAGTTTGAAACAAAATCAATTAAATTCTCGCCTCATTGCGAGTAAAGTAACCTTTCAACGCTTGGGTGATGATCTAAACAAGCCTCTAAACGAATTTTATTTTAAACGTGAATTACTTTTATCTATTTAATCAATTATATCGAACGAACCTGCACAAGGGTTTGTTGGGACTGGTCGTAAATAAATCCGGAGTTTAGCAAGCTCCAACTGAAAGTCAAAAGCAAGAATCTTAACAGTTGTTTATTTCTGTAAACATAACACGTAAATTCGTATTATCCTATTCGTATTAAGAGACGAGCTCTGCGTCATCAATCACCGAAGTTAAAACCGACAAATATTTCAATATTGTTCCCTTTTCAATGGTGAGTAAGAAAAGGATCATTTGTCTCTTACTTCAATGTCTCTTATGAATATATGATGTCTCATTAACATGGGAATTAATCCATTCTTTTACTTGACTTAATATTTATTCTGTTAAGTAAAAAATCGAAACAGCCACATAAAAGCAACAGCACTCTATGATCAATTTTTGATTTAACATATCAAACACTTTCATTCTAAGGCATTTACATTGCTCAGTCAAATGTGTTAGTTCAACATTTTCTTGGTGTTATTTCAACAATTTCTAAGATGCCCAGTTAAGAATATTAACATTGAAACAAGTAAATTTTATTTAAGTCAACGTACTAAGAGTTATTGACTTAACTATTTCATTTTTCTTGGTGTAGAATGTTAAGCTTATCTGGGGGAAGTGGAATAAAGATGTTCATAAGGCCTTGCCAATATTCCCCGTTAAATATAGCTGTCTATAGTCTCATTTGTATTATATCCTTTGATCCACTTCTTTTTGGTATTATATTTAATGCGCAAATAAAATAATGGTTACGTTCTAAAGCAAGCGGTGACCCTTAACTCATACGAAAAGTAAATCACTGAGGAACTAACACCTTTAGGATAACATTTAGACTTTTTTGTATGTTTACTGTACGGTCTTAAACAGGAGTGAGCTTATCCTTGTTAGAGTTAAATTATTTCCCTTTTTTTGGAACACTTATTTTTAGACTCACTTTAACCGGGACTACATAACAGGGAAAACATGACAATAACACTGAATTTGTTTGGGCATTACAACTTTTCAATAGTCCAACAAAATAAAACCAATAAAAGAATCGATATCCGAGGTTATGGGAAAAGTGTTAAAAAATCTTTCTACTTTGGTCTTCGAGAAATAATTAATTACATTAATTAATCCCGAAAATCACGATCCGCCTCTGGTAAGAAAGAGCAGCTAACGTACGAAATAAAATCAACTGTGAAAGTGTTCAAATGATTGTTAAGGTGGCCACTGACGCGTCGATTTTCAGGCGGTCTAGACGCTACAATCTAATCAGCTGAAAATCATCAGAATAAACGAAGCGCTTACGAACAAAGATTGCTTGCTTGCAATTTCATCGCTACTGCTCATTCTGTAGGGATATTGAAGCTATTCGGCCGTCCGATAGAATTGCTATTAGTCGAATAGCGATGCGTTAACGATCAGCCAGTAAACTTGACGTTTAGACGGAATTTGTGCAAGTAAGAGGAAGGGGGGGATTATTTCACGTACACTTATTGGGGTTAACACGTTGACACAGCGTTGCAGTAGTGTGATAATCGCTGTTTATTTTCGTTGTACATCTGCGGGATTACGGGAAATTTCATCCTGCAAGATATCTATGGCCAGACAAGCTCGTACGTTGAACATTAAATTATAAGAAGTAACCTGTGCTCCTTTTGTATTTTTAAACGACAGTTTCACGTGCTGATAATCTTAGGTCCGGTATTATAAATGCAAGTTAACTTTAATCCCCAGTTTATTACCATAGCAACGATTGTATTTACAATTGTTACCATGGTAATAAATAGTTAAAGCTGATACCGGGCTCGAATGATTTCATGTGCACCCATTGGGGTTAATACATCGACATAGTGTCGCTGTAGAGTATTAATCGTCGTTTATTTTCGTTGTACATCTGCGGGATTACGGGAAACTTCATCCTGCAAGACATCTATGGTCAGACAAGCTCGTACGTTGAACATTAAACTATAAGAAGTAACCTGTACCCTCTTTGTATTTTTAAACGACAGTTTCACTTGCTGATAATCTTTGGTCCGGTATTATCAATTCAAGTTAACTTTAATCCCCAGTTTATTACCATAACAATGATTGTGTTTATAATTGTTACCATGGTAATAAATAGTTAAAGCTGATACTGGGCTCGAATGATTTCATGTGTACTCATTGGGGTTAATACATCGACACAATGTCGCAGTAGAGTATTAATCGCTGTTTATTTTCGTTGTACATCTGCGGAATTACGGGAAATTTCATCCTACAAGACATCTACGGCCAGACAAGTTCGTACGTCGAACGTTAAATTGTGAAAGGTGAAATCTGTGCTCTGTTTGTATTTTCAAACGACAGTTTCGCGTGCTGATAATCTTTGGTCCGGTATTATCAATGCAAGTTAACTTTAATCCCCAGTTTTTTACCATAACAATGATTGTGTTCGCAATTGTTACCACGGTAATAAACCGATGGTTAAAGCTAACTTACCTTTATGATACTGAGCTCGAATGTAATTAAATTATTTGGCAAATTCAAATATTTTAGGTGAAATTCACCAAATGATTCCTCAAGAGCATAAAATGTCTGCAATTTACGTAAATTTATTAGCTGTATTAACGTAGTTACAAAATTAAGGTCAAGTCTTTTTTTACTACATTTAGGATGCGAGGAACTGTGATGGTTTTTTATATTAACTGTGTTAGCTGGCGGGCCGTATCCATTACAATAATGTTGAGATGGAAATTAGGGTTTTTGCCAATAAGAATATGAATATGCAAGTAACAGATTCAAATCTACTACTCTTCACAACGAGCGACGCTGTGATTAAACTTTGTCGGTTTATTTTAAAGTCAGCCTGTATTGTAACACCATTACGAGGATAACAATTCATCCGAAAAATTTTTACGTGTGTAGTCTTTAATAATTAATTAAATATTAATACACAAATTATAGTTTAAAACATTTGAGCTGATTAGAAGTATAACTTTTATCTTACTTGTATATTTATAAAAAATAATTTCTATCACTTACAAGGGTTTTCAAATTGTAATTATTACTCAACGCCTAATAGCTTCTAATCATTCTAGTTAACTTCTGCAAATTAATGTTGTAAATCATTTGTTTTTGCGGCTATAACTCCGCAACAACAAATTTCATTAAACCTAATTCCTCTATTATTGCTTCTGAGTGGTGTTACATTCGATCGTCGATTACGGAATGTGTTGGCTGTGTTTTCGTTTGAAGGCAATTGAGATGTTCCGTCACGTATTCCTCGGCCAAACTTGGACCTAATTTGAACTCTGAACTCGTGTGTGATTGCTCACAGTTTATGTACAGCTTTAACGTGACATGTTCAGGTTTTACTAATCGACAAGGTTTAATCATTTAGTTCAGGGAACACGTTAAATGTGGTGTGGTTTCATTTCTCAAGTACCTTTCGTATAATTCAGATAAATGCCAATACAAGTACAGTACTTAATTATAACTGCAAGTAGATCCTGCACTCAATGGTCATTAAGTATTGTAAGTACTAAAATAATGATGACAGATGAATAATTGAATCAATTAAGTGCACAATAAGTGTTAAGAAATAATTTTTCAAATGATTATTTCCTCTTAACTTAAGCTAAATGAGTTTATCATGCTTTTTAAATTTAATTATGAGTAACATAATTAAATAAGCAAGGTTAAAAGATATTCATGAAATTTTAATTGCCTGAAAATATTCTCGAGAATCTGATACGGTCTATCAAGATGTCAAATAGATAGAAAATACGACCTCAGACAGGCAACCCCAAAAAGTTAAAAAAAAGCCCCGTCCCGAGGAGCCATCTGAAGAGAGATGTATTATGTAGATCCACCGCAGGGGGCCAAACCATGAATAAATAAACGCGTGAATTTTACACAATTAACAAGTAAAATAAACAAAAAATACTATTAATTTCGAGGCAACAACCAATCAAGGTGGAATTTGACGGGCGAGTTCGTCGTTTCTTTTTTTTTTTTTGAGACGTTGCTTGATTGATGCGCTAACTGATTGTTGAGCTTATTAACTTGTTAAACAAGCGAACGTCAGAAAAAAAGAGGACTTCGCGTCGATTTATCATTGTTGCTTAACAAATGAAGAGTTGCCTATTGTTGATTAACAATCGCTTCTTAACGTCGATTCAATAAAAACGCATTGTTGCTTATTAGTTATAATGGTACAGGTATTTAGGACCTTTTTTTTTTTCGTCGCTCTTAATCGTATATAATTGGGTAGAACTGTATAAATATCAGGCGCACAAAAACTTTAGACTCACGCCCAAGGGATAATTAATTTAAGTTTCCAGCGTGGCGTTTTTAACATGACCGAACAATATACAGTTTGAAGACCTTTAATTAGTGATACAGCAAAATAATAGTAGGTACTAATAACATACGTAGAGCGAATTCTCGTTTGCCAACTAAATTAAATTAAAATTATGTATTGTGAGATGGAATTAAATAAAAATAAGTTTGAAAAAATAAATTAAATAGAAGAGAAATCGAGCAAAACAATAAATTTTGTTGTATCAAGAATTAATTCATTTTGCAGATGTACGGAAAAATAATGAGTACATTATTAAGTTAATTATTAATATTTCTTACATTCACTTTAGGTATCAGTTATCAACCCGTTGAAGCTTCTTATATGAGAATCAATAAAGTGTTAATTAGATATTTTAATCAAATATACTAATAAATATTTAATTATTTGTTTACTGTTTACTATTTATTTACTGTTACTTATTCTGAACTATTTACTTACTATAATAATAATATTAGGTCAAATATTCATTATTCTTTGCTTTTTTCTGAAGTTTCCGAGGATGATATTGCTAGTATCCTAAAAAGAATAAATACGGGATCATCTAGATGTGATGGCATCAACGCTTCTCTTTTAAAACTGTGCGTTCCACATGTACTCCCCTTCGTAACACATATTATTTGTAATTCTGTCTTTCCTACAATATGGAAACTTGCACATATTTTTTTGTAACTAATGTGTTAATAAATGGCTTATTATTATTATTATTAACATAACAATAAAAAATTTAATTTAAAAAAGTTGTTACTTCAAATATTCACAGTACAATAGATATTTAAATATGTATGAGTGTAACGTTTGAAAAAGAAAATGTGTTGCAAGTAGAATGTAATGGTGTTATGTTTAGTCACGATTTTCTGCTAAAAAAATTCTAGCATGATATATTGTTATGAAATAGTTAAGTGCATGGTGGTATTATCATCATTATTATTAACGGACATTATATTCTTGTGCGTTCCTCTCCATAAACACGCATAACATGTAGGTCGTAGGAATAAAATAAAACGCTAAAATAAATTAAGAGGTTATTATTATTGAGACACATTGTATTTCCACAATTAACCAGCGGTTAGTGTATTTAGAGGGGGCTTAGCATATAAATAATCGAACCCGTTGTTAAAAAGTTTAATTCCCCGACAATGATTTAATGTTATAGCTCCGCAAACTGGTTCTATTAAATATTAAACAGATATTATTTTATATAATGTTCGACCTGTGTTTATTTTTCGTGGTTTAACTGGTTGTAACTTAGGCCGAGCGAACAGAAGTGGTGCAGAGATTGTAAAATACGTCCGTTCTTGTTTGCATCTTATTTCAATTGGCAATTTTGATTTCTCTCTTCGGCGTCACTTCTTTTTCGTTATTGCCGCGAGACACGCATCATATACAGCCAATGTTTTAAATAACGCTCATTTTCAAGTCGTTCTTTTGCTTTGGCTTGATTGTATTCGTAATTAATTTATTTCTCCTTTTTGCTCGACACATTTTAATTGCCAGTTTCTACTTCTTCTGCTTATAAACTTATAAAACATAAATACACTGTGATTCAGAATTGTTTCACGATATATTCAGGGTGAATAGAACATCAGGCAAAAAGATAACCTTTTTATATTTTTTTTCCAAATTTGAAAAATTAGAATTTCAAAAAAGGGTTAAGTTTTTCTAAATTTTTCAATGAACCAAATTTTTTTTAAGGTACAGAGTTCTGATGAAGCCCAATAAGGCCGAAATACATGTATAAACTCTTTCCTAACACTTTCTATATGCCAGTTACACAATTTTAATTTTCAAAAAAATTATAGTGTAATTTCCAACGTTTGCAACAGAACATTTACACTGCTCCGGCCACTAACTGGAGAAGGGAGTGGACATGTTTTGTTCTTCCTCAGAAATTTGGAGACAAACCATAATAAAAAAAAAACGAAAATATTTGAATGTTTGTATAATTCAATAATAAACCAAATATATTAACATTTAGAATAATTCAAATGTTCGCAACATATAGTATAGGCGAATCTTTAAATCAATAAAGTTCCTTGAAAACAATTAAAACACTTTAAGATATTTCTAAAGCAAATTTTCGGTACCGTTCACTGGACGGCTTACATGTATCGTAAACCTTAGCTTAATTATTGTGATTATTAGTTTTTTTTTAATTATTAGTGAATAACAAAAAAAAACAAGTAGAGAAAATAGAAAATTTATCTGCTATTCGCTTCCGGAATTCAATGGTTAATCCTGACGTCCTCGAGCTATGCCGATTTCCAAGCAAAACTTGAACCGAAATAGCAAATTCGGTAATTTGTAGATAGTAGCGACGAAAGGAAGATGAACTTCAAAACTTTCGAAAAAAAAAAGACTCTGTAAAACCCCGCAGCTAAAACGGGTAAAAACAATTAAACATACAATCAAATATGTGAGGAAAAGTTAGCAATAAAAAAGATAATTAAATTATGATATACCTGTTGGTCTGGTTCTCGTCGCCTGCAATATTTGATGAAGCAAAACTTCCGAAGAAGTTGCACGTGCTCTGAATTTACGTGCTTCGATAAATTATCTGGCTTAAAATCCAAGAAAACTCATCCAAATTCATCCAAATACCATAGAATCGCAATAAAATCAAAACCAGAAATTCTGCTATCAACAATTTCAGACGGAAACACGTTTTAAAATGAATCTCCTCGCTCCGAAATTACTTCGGCCGGACCAAAATAAATTGAAAAACGACACAAACAACCCCAGAAAAACGATACGATAGCCTTGATTGAACTAACTATTTTAAATGGAAATTGGAATAACGAGTATGAGAAAAATTTTAAAACGTAATTTGTTTTCATTTTATTTATTTCCGATTTGCTAAAAAGAAAATATCAAAGTATGGAATTTGAATGTAACAGTATTTTTTAGTGATACCAACAAAAATGTCACCCTAACATGGTCTAATCTGAATCTAAAAAGATCGTGAACGGATATTATCTTCTTTATTTATTAATTTACGAAAAATTTTAATCGAGAATTTTTTTCTTTATCGACTGGTAAAATGATATACAGGCTGTTCCACTAAAAAAAGTGTCATTTTGAAATCATTGCAATAAGCGTGAAAAGTACTACCAGTTTGCTAATTTAACCTAATTTGTAACTTTAATAATAACAAAGTTGGTAATAGTGCCGAATTAAGTTTGAACAGGCCGTATATTTTAACTAAGTTTCACTTATTAATACTGTAAGATCTTCATCATACGAGGGATTTAATTCTATAAATATCAATGGTATAGCTCAAAAACAATAGCTGCCCTAACACAAGAGCGCTACGTCTTTTGTTTGAAAAGCTCTGCTCGTTTATGAGATATACGTGCGTCTGTGGTTTTTATAAATATATCGTAAAATTTCAACAAAATTCGTTGTCACTCACAATCAGTCAATGTCGCCCATATGCAAACTGATAACGGAAGAAACTTCTAAATATCGCTTTGATTGGTGAATAGATTAATTATAAGCCAACTTTTATGTATTGTTAATACAGTTTATAACTATTGCTCATAAAAGTACAGCAATTTACATCAATTGTATTCTTCGATCATCTGTTTTACTAGATAACCGACAATAACGACGTCGTGATATTCCATTCTTTGTAAACAAATAATTAATTCGTTAAATGAATGTTATTATTAGTTAGTTTGAATTACAACACTGAGTGACCTGCCTACTCAGAAAAAAATATGCATTAAATGCATTCATGCATTTATTTATTTGTTTGAATGAATTCATGTTAGTCTGCATGATATTAAAGTTATAAAATCATAAATTAAGGGATGATGTTCACCGATGTCCTTTTTTCTCAACAATACTTTCAGAATATGGTCTCTAATGGTTTAATTGTTGTCTAATTTTTCACTTATTGTTAGGTATGATTCATGACTACTGTTTTAATTTAATTCCTTAAGTTATTTAATTAAAGAAATAAATTAATATTCTTATGCAAGAATTATTTTGTGAAAAATCTGCATTCCTATACTTAAATACTAACAAAAAAATTAAAAGTAAATGTTTCATCATTATTTTTTATTGCTTACATTTCGTTAACTTCTAACTTCCGAGCTTTTTCGTATGAAAGTTGTAATTGCCCTCCTCAACGTTTATTGTATTACATCTGTGGGTTTACTGCTCTACGATTTATTGTACAGGGTGGGCCAAATTCGACACTTTTAATAGGAAACTCCTATTTTTAGACGAGTTAGACAAAAACTGACCTCGGTCCCTGGAGCTCGATTTTTAAGGCAAAATTAATGGTGAAGACTGTGTTTCGATATCTTGTACCGTTTAAGAGCTACAGGGCGTTTTTCAAAATTCTACGATTTTTAAAAACCTTCTTACCTTTTTTGTTTATGAAAATTTTTGATTTCTGTAAAGACTTCTTTAAGGCACTTTTTCATGCAGAATTCATTGTTCCAAGTTATTTTTTTCCAAAGTGCTCAATATTTGAGATATTGGCTAGAACTTTGATTTTTTATGCGGAACACCCTATATATTTTTAAATTTCTGAAAAGAGCATAAAATTTTATTTACAAATATATAAAACACTTGATATTTTATTCAAAAGATTTTTGAGCTGTAGAGCTTTCGTGTTTTAATTAAAATTTTGATGATTACTGCAGCATTCAAGTAGGCTGTGGATGATGATAGCTAAATATTTTTTGAAGATTCAATGAGCCATAAAAAATATTACTTAATTTTTAATAAATATAACGAAGTTATAACGAATAAATACTAATGTAATCGAAATTGCGCAAGAATTACATAAAGTATCAAATTGTCGGCCATTTTGTACTAAACATAAACGATTCCGTTTTGTTATGGTTTGAGCTGACATCACCAATTCAAGGACTGGTAGTGATGCATTTTTCTTATTCAATGAGGTCAGAATCTTCGTTTCTTTAAAATTCGTATGCAGAAGTTCTTGTTAAGATGTTTGTTCCAACTGGCGTCGGTCATTTTCAATTTCTCCCAAAGCTTTGATCTCCTCTAATTCTTTATTTCCGTTTTGAGATTCACAATTTTTAGTTTTTATCAGTTTAAATAACTAAAAATGTATTAAATTGTTTTTAAATCTCGAGAATATATCTCTGAAGGATTGTCATCTTTCAGGATACCATTCATGGTTAAGATTAATCGCTGCTTTTGAATTTTCGCCAATTTCTATAAAGCACTTTAACATTTAATATTAGTAAAGAAGACATTGGTTTAGAAATAACAAATCAAAAAAGTAAATATAAATCAAAAAAGTTTATATCCTTAAATATAAATCAAAATAGATTGTATCCGTAAATACGTATTTCGGCAGATACGCTGTCATCTTCAGTACACACATACACTTACAAGTTAAAGGCACTCCATAAAGTCTTAAGTTGGTATAAATATTATAACATGTCGTATTTCTCGTAGTTTCTGTACATGTTTAATTATCTCCCTAAGTCTATTTTATGGAGATAATAAAATTCAAGAGAAATGCAAATACTGTGAGAGATTGTGTCAAATTTTTATAGCCGCCTACTAGGAAGTTACAAAAACTTAAATCGCTTAGTTATCGTCATCCAAACGTCATCCCACTTCAATGCTGTAAAAACAATTAAATTTTTGATTAAAACTTTGAAACTCTATATTTCACAAACTGTTTGAATAAAATATCAGGTGTTTTATATTTATATGAATGAAATTTTATACTCCTTTCAAAAACTTAAAAATATATATGGTGTTCCATATAAAAAATCAAAGTTCTTGCTTATATCTCAAATATTGAGCAGTTTAGGAAAAAATAATTTGGAGCAATGAATTCTGCATGAAAAAGTGCCTTAAAAAAGTTTTTACAAATTTTCGTAAACAAGAAAGTTATGAAGGTTTTTAGAAATCGTATAATTTTGAGAAACGCTCTGTAGCTCCTAAGCGGTACAAGATATCGAAATGCAGTTTTTACCATTAACCTTGTCTTAAAAATCGAGCTCCAGGGACCGAGGTCAGTTTTTGTCTAACTCTTCTAAAAATAGGTGTTTCCTATTAAAAGTGTCGAATTTGGCCTACCCTGTGCATGATAGTAAACTTCACACAGTTGGGGCACTTAAATTACATCCTGTGCTTCTTAAATTTTTCTTGTATGAAGTAAACGTAAGTTATTATTGTCGCATAAGTATGTTATGCTTCTTTTCTTGTGGTTACAGTAAGGGAAACTTATTCGATTACACACTGTATACCTAGCTATAGTCTGTAGAAGAAAATTCTCATTGAAAAAATTAAATAAACTTAATGGTCAATGCTGCGGAGTTTGTTACAGAAATTATGTTTTTTTTTTTTAATGAAGGATAACCACAAATTTATAAATGAAATGCAAATTAATTGGACCCAAAGTTATAAGGCTCACAGTAGTTTCATAGAACTGTTTCGAGCTTTTAGAGTTTCACCAGCAAGATGTAACTTTGAAATCTTCCAACAGAGCGTTTGGTTAGTCTGCAGTTTTATCCTTTGCTTAGACTTGACTTGACAAACAGTAACTGCGCCTTCGCAAAAGAAATTCGCATGAGGAATTGAATTTCTAAATAAATTCTTTAACAGTTCAGTTTGGTTTCATTTCTTAACCATTAGACTTTGTATACAACTTTTGTTACTAAAAATAGAATTATTAAATGTCTTTAGGCACACTTATGAGCTATTGTATCCACAAATCCATAAAATCAGTTTCTTTACAAGCAAGGAAACACCGTAGGTCAGCTGTAAGAAAGGCCCCATTCGAAAGCAACAATACATACAAGAGTGGTAGTCACTTATTTCTCCATTTGCACTCGAACAGCCGCCTTGATCTTTTATTCGTTAACTATACGCTCATTACACCACAATAGGAGGGTTATTTGGTTGATTCTCCGAGTTGGCCGAGGTAAGTTCCGATTTTGGCATTTTTCGTAGAAAACGCACGAAATGATGAAGTCGTGTACTTGACGGCTGACACGAACGGTGTTGCTTTTCAGCTCGTCCGCATGACGTCCGACGTTTGTTACAAATTATTTTACCTGCCGAAGAAGGTATTAATTTCTTCTGTTCGTTCGGGAGCGCACCACGGATACAACAATTCCACTTATTTTTGTACACATTCGAAAGTGATTTTAACAAAAAGGAGAAAATCATTACAAAACACTACTGACTGAAACCGGGCGCGCGTTAGTTGAAAGTCATCCAATTATAAAAGCGCTCGCTCATGTCTTTATTACTTTGGTGTTTTATTAACTGTGAAAATTAAATTATTTTGTTCGGATTAATCAGATTTATATAAACATTTTAGCGAGAGTGGTGTTTTTTTACGAAAATTAAAGATTAAAAAAATTTATAAATTATTGTAGAAGTAATTTAATTTGCTTTTCATTTGACGATATTTAACGCATTAAGTCTTCTGTCTGGCGCATAATTTTTAACACGTGCAAAAATTTGCACTTCAAAGAAAACACCATAAGTCAATTGCCTAGGCATTTATCATAAAGCTTATTGTAAGTGCGTCTTGCGTGAAACGAAAATAAATAATAATAGATTAAAATCCGGCCGTATAGTTCAACACGATGTGTGTTATAAAGAGAAAGGTAAAGTTCTATTTGCTGAGTAAAGGAATGTAAGATTTTCAGTGCACGCTAAAAGATAATAGGACGCTGAAATCTAAATATCCAAGGGCGTAAACATATATAGGCATGTCTTTAAAATAACGTATGTACCATGTCTCCAGAATGTTGTAAAACACTCGCCGGAAACGGGATAACGTACGTGAATCAAATATCAATTTAAATCGTAATTATTAATAAGAATATAATGAATTGTATTGCCAAGGGCTGGTAAAGTGTTGTATTAACAAAGAGTGGTGTTGAGCATAAACAACAGAGGTAGAGCTGTCTAATATATCAACTCGTGGGCAGGGTATCATTATAGAACATAAATACACAAGAACACTGGTTCGCTTCTTCGGAGAACTCCTCCATAGGAGGAACTGGCTCGTTCTTCAAAACATAAAGCTTACAAATTCAATCGGCAACTGTTATTGTATTATTGGCTATCTATATCTCACGATGGAAAGGTTATTGTGTGTGTTGGTATTTATCAGGGACCGCTGTTAATCGCGATATTTATTTGTCGACAATTTAATATCATTATATTCGATTTAGTGCTGTTGATTTAGATTTTCAATGGGAACGATTTTAATTGCGTTACGTGTATTATTTCAAGATAAACTTTAACAAACCCAATTGTTTTCATGTAGATATGTTATTCTGCAAAACAATTAGTTCATTAAAAATTAATAATCTAATTAATTTCTGACTAATTCAATTACAGTTATTTTTAACCACCAAAGTATACTGAATAGACTAGAAGCATACTGAAAACTATTTGATTCTTTTTTACAATCACATTTCTTCTCAGTCTTTATTGTGCCTTTTTCCTATCACCTTGTGATTCAATTTAAAGACTAAATGACTTTATATTCGACATAAAAAAGAATACGTTCTGAACAATAGAAATTAATCTAAAACATATTTGGTTTCTGATGGTACCCATGGAGACTTCAACGCAACGTCAGGCAACAAACTTTCCACGAGTTATGTATATTATGTAGAGTTTCACTTCTGTAGTAAGTTTTATATATTATGTTGTATACCTTAAGAAATCCAAAAAAAACGACACATTAAACGCATTTTCTTTCTTGAGTTATTGGCTTGTAATGCAATGTTGTGTCAAGATGAATTGCAAATTATTGCACGTTTATTTTTAATTTCATCTCAAGTAATAGCAAACAGGAAACGTCATAACTTATCTTGTTGTTTATCTATCAATTAATTACGACTTTATTAATATTATCGGAAATAAGCAGATGTGAATAGTTGTTTCAATGTGTTTCTTGAGTGCCCTCTTCGTTTAACAGCAATTTCTTAACTTCGATTTAACAAACGCTATTTTACGTAAAACAAAAAAAAAAATAGGTGAGATAATGACGTTAAACTATCTATAACTAATTCAGTTTTTAAATCGGTATTTGCATAAAAATTCGAGCCGGGCGTCTTCCATTATTACCATACATCAGCACCTTAGCATCCGAAAAATGGCCAGACAATTTATTCGTAATGAATCAAGTGCATCATCAAAATTTATTTTTGGCACGCCTTTGAAGCCATTAAAATTGTCACTTTTGGTCTGCGGCACATCCCACAACATACTGGACGTATGCAGGCGTCTCTTGGAACGGTGGTACGAACTAGGCATTTTCGATTTTAAATTTCGATGAGGCTGTCTAATAAATAACGGTCGTTTTAACACCCCGAACATTGTTAACAGTGTGGTAAATAAATTAAAAAATCAACGCATCCAAATCTGTGTGTTTAAGTTAGGGACCCTCAATATTAGTATTCATATGTATTTAGCATTTATTAACGACCTGTAGGTACAGATGCCCCCAGAACACTATTAATTATTTAAATCGTTTCGTTACAGTTTTAACTTATACCTGGAAAAGCACTCATTTTTTAAATTTGCTCGAATAATTGCCCTCATGTTTTAGATGTCTCCAGCACGTATAGCAATTAGTTTCCTGTCTAATTACTTGCAGTATTCCACACAATTTGTGTAATTTCTGTAGTAACTCATATATTTGCCAAGGAAATATTTAAATAAGCTAAAATTATTTTACTATGTTATCTTTATGATTATTACGATCCACCAAAAGTTGCAATTACATCTGGATTTGTTATTTTATTATTCATCTGTTTTCTAGGAAGCATAACGTCGCTTCATAAATTATGAATGAAATGTTACAGCAAAATATTTACAACTCGTCGATCATATAATTCAATGAAAATTACGACATCAAGTTAAGTACCCTTATTCGAGTGCTAATGTAATATGTGTCTAATTTGATTCGACAAGAAGTGAATGTGTACTAGAACATTGGATGGAAGAGTAATTAATTTCATTACCGTTAATTATATAGGTCTTCACATTCCGGCTGCCATTAAACCCTAACAAAGTGACGTTAAAGTCTTAATTATATTACTGTGGCAATAAAATTGAGAAAAAACCACTCGACTTGTTCACTAAAATCATTTTATGCACTCGCGTATTAATTTATGAAATATATGTGTGTATTAAAAGTTGTACAGTCGCTAGCATAAAAAACGAGCCATGTCGTAAAGTTACTCTGCTTAAAATCTAGCTGTGTGGACGTACTTTTCGATTTCAGACAAATATAATTATCGTTGAATTCTATTATTCAGTTATTATGACGTTACCTAAGCTATAAGATGTACAACGTTTAGAAATGCCATTTAAAGCTAGATGCTACAGAAAAGTGTACCGTTTTCTGTGCTCACGATTGTATTTCAAATGAGATCGAAGCTAGAAGATACATAAGTCGCAGTAATATATTTTCAAATGTGCCGGTTTTGAATTTTATAACGTTGCCAAATGCCTGTTGATGAGTCTTATATATTCCATTCACGATCTTTTTAGACTCTAGAGGGCTATGTTTTTTTTTTTTGTTAAGTTACGTGCAGGTATTTTGATGAAGTCAAAATTTGACATGAAAAAAAAATAATGATAGTGTCACGTCAGCTATACTAGCGGTGTTGCCAATTCGTAAATAACGTGGGCTACGGTAGCATGATTAAAGTAAAAAGTAACTTAAAACAAATACATCTTTTATTTGTAAACCTGTCAAAATGACAAAATCATAAGCGGAGGAACTAAGCGCTCAATAGGCACGGCGTTTAATTATTAGAAAAAGGATCGCTCAGATTTAAGAAATGAAGAAATAATAAGCAGCTTGGCGGATATACACGAAGTAAGTTTTTATATATTTATGTCAGCTTTATTTTCTAATGTTTAATGTTTTAGATTTCACGTTGTACGATAATTAAAATTTTAAAAGGAGGACCTGACAACTTAAAAATTTCCCTTTCTGGCAAATGTAAACATACGGACATATTTATAAATTATATGTTTCGGAAAGATTTGCAACGATTAATTTGGCAATATAATTTAAAAAATGAATATTTTACTTTCGACAAATTACTTACAAACGCTCGCGAAACTTTGGAATTTAAAGGAAGGAGAACAACTTTATTCAAAATTATGAAATTTATGGGTTACAAACACAAAATGGTTAACGGACGCAAAATTTTATATAAACAAAAACACGTCGTTGCATCTAAAATTTATTTTTTGAACAAATTCTTAGTTTCAAAATTTTAGTGAAAGTATAATATTCGTGTACCTAGACGAAACCTGGATATACCAAAATGGGTCTGCGATTCATCGATGGATACACGAAACAGATTTGAAAAGTAACTCAGCCAAAATGAAAAGTGAAGGGAAACGTTTTACAATTTTACATGCGGGAACAAAACTTGGGTTTTTGGAAGGGTATGACTTGTTACTTGACTCGACGAACAATGACGGAGACTACCACAAAAACATGAATGTAGAAATTTTTCAAAATTAGGTGGTTAATTAGCTTATTCCTGCATTAAGCAAGTTGCAACGAAAATGTGTGGTTGTGATGGACAATGCACCGTATCACTAAGTGCAGTTGGACAAATCACCCACATTTTCCTGTAAAAAAAAGTCAAATGCAGAAATGACTGGTTAAACATAATGTCGAAATTGAGGGCATAATTACAAAAAGACAATTATAGGAATTAATTAAGCCTTCTAGAACAGACGGAACAACAAAACGAATACGCTATCGACGAAATTTTGAAGGAGCATGGCTATGAAGTTTTTAGATTGCCCATATACCATTGTCAATACAATCCTATTGAGGTAGCTTGGGGCAATGCGAAGGCTTTTACAATAAGTACATAAATTTGCAACGATTATCGAAAGATAGGGTTGCAAATTTATGACGTGAGGCTTTTTCAAAATGTGTCTCCATGTGTGGCAAAATTTTTGTAATCATTATGAAAAATTACTTTCAGAAAATTGGACGAAACATATGGGAAATTTTTCGTTTGAAAATATTCCTCCTTTCATCATTGCATTAGGAGAATCTGATCAGAATCAGAAATTGATGATGAATCAGATTCTTTTGTGGAATCATTGGAAGAGGAAAGGAAACATTTAATTTGGCATCAAAATTTTATAGTGTAGAATATACCACGAATATCTGTACAACTTATATGCAAACTGCGGCGATCCTTTAGCATCCCAAAGTAATACCACATATATGCACTGCAAATAAAAGCAGATTTGAAGAACTCTGGCATTAGCAGAAGAGTCTGAAGGTGTGCGTATTGGAGGGGTTAGCGAAAGTAGACAGAATTCCAAATGAGGTTCAGTGCATGGTTTGATCAGGGCAAATTACTTACAAGACAGCAAGAAGATCTTGTTATTTGAATACCTGCATGTAATACTTTCTTAATGAAAAAATAAATAATTATCAATTGTTCGGCACGATACTTCTCGTTTTCATGGAATGCTTCAGTCTTGCTTAAGTCGAACTGTCAACATTGGCAGTGGTAGTTTTCAAAAATTTAACCCTAAAATTAAAAATAAACTCAATCTTGTGACAAATGTATTTTTGAGTGATACCAACAAGAATGTCACCCTAACATGGCTTACTCTGAATCTAAATAAATTGTGAACGGATATTATTTTGCGTATTTTTCTTTGCTTAATTATCAGTAATATAGTGAAATGAGTGTTGCCAACAATTGGCTTTCTTTTAAATGTTATGTTATTATTGATGGAGAACACAATTTTCGTTCGTCGAAAGGATGGGTGAACAAATTTTCAAAATATACTTCAATGGGGTGCCCTTCTTTTTTAAAACTAGAAAAAAGGAAATAGGCCTCCTCGAACTCTTAAATCGTAGAATGTTCAATTTGTTGTAAAATTTCTGCTAATTATTTGTATTTCATATCTTCATTTGCATTCCATAAATCATATAACTGAATGGTAGAGGGTTTTCATAACCAAATTATATAATTTGACTATTTTTTCAGAAAATGCTCAAATAGTTTGTATTTACCCGATTTTCTTTATCCCCTAAGGGCAGTTTTACATTGGTTGGATAAACTAAGTGCATGCTGTTCTTCGTATAACTATAGTTCTAATTATATTATAGTTATACCAAGAATCAATAGTTTTAATTAAAGTCACACCATATAACTGTAAAAATTAATTAAAATTGTGTAACTGGCAGCATAAAAAGTGTTAGGAAAGAGTTTATACATGTATTTCGGCCTTATTGGGCTTCATCAGAACTCTGTACCTTAAAAAATTTTGGTTTATTGAAAAATTTAGAAAAACTTACCCCTTTTTTGAATTTCTAAAATGAAAAGACAAATTAAATTAACTGTTGGAACTGTCCTCCGCCTTGTTCAGTGCATAAAGTTACGCACCTTCTAGCAAAAGGATTTTGCGGTATTTCTGGCGTTATGGTTTCACATTCTTCAACAATCATTTGTTCCAGTTCTTGCAGAATCTCTAGAGCAGTTGTGAAATTACTATTTTTCAAGTGAGAAAACACAAAATAATCCATGACGGTCAAACAAGGTGATCTCAACTTGTGCATGTAAACTTATTAATCCCGTGTATGAGTTACAGTTTCTCGAAACACATGCACAGAATTTGTGAGGCACCCGTAAAAATCCTTCGGTGTTACAGCCAAGTCTGGGAAGCGTTCTCGAAAAACATAAACGCTGACCGTATTTCCAAATTCCGAACTGATGTGCTTGACATCAGTTCGGAAATAAGATTCTATCATGTAAATGTTTTGTTCTATGGTGAAAACCATAATGCAATAACTTAAAAGCACAAATTGCAAATCCAATAAACTCAAGAAACTATTAACAGCAAGTAAAACCAAGAAACTAAAGAAATAGCGACAAGTAAACTTGCTTGACAAATTTTGACAATCAAAAAATGATTGATCACAACACAAGTTCCGACAATAATTTTAAACTCCATGACTACCTTTGGCCAAAATAATTTTTGATGTCATAGTACAATAGCACCAAAAACAGTGACACTATAGATGATTATTTATCGGGGAATATTGGTAAGGCCTTATGCACATCTTTATTCCACTTCCTCTAGATAAGCTGGTGCATTAAGGAATTCAATTATTTCCACATAAACGAACAAAGGGTGAAAGACGCAACATTAAATAAAAAGTGCATTCCTCTCTTTGGAGGAGGTAAAATATAAGTTAAGATACAAGTAAAGATTCTTTCATTATCTGCATAATATTAACTCCTCTAAGGATAGAAATGCATTCTGGATAATGCTAATTTCTTGAGGGATACAAACAAACAGGTAGAAATATCTACCGCAAGAATTAAAATCTTATTTTTGAATACAACATTAACACTTAGCAAGTGAACTTATTTTTGGAGTATTGCTATTAAACAATACAAATTTCAATTTTTTAAAGTTTTTATACGTTTAACGCCTCAAAATATATATAAAAATCAAAAGCGTGTGTTAATACATAGTTTGCATATATTTTAATCTTAATTCCAACACATTTTTGACTAAACAATCTTTTATTATGTTATTACGTTAGTATTGAATCACATAAGTTCATTTTACCTTAAATATTTGATTGAGTAGCTCATTTTAATCAAAAAGACATTTAAAGGGGTTACAAATTTTATATTAACGAATCAATCGATTAAATATTTGCTCGATGTGCACAGCTGATTGATTAATCGTAGCTTAATTGACTTTGCATTGCTAGACTCAATCTGCAAGTCGACTTGCATAAAGTCGTTAGTCGCCCATCTCTAATTTTCAACTCCCCGTATATGTCGGTTTTAGAAATGATAAAAAATAAATTTTCAATTATTAAAATCATAAATCTTGTAGTTGTATTTGGAGATGTAGAAATAATTAAGTTATGGAAAGTGTATTTAAAATACAGTTTCGTTTTAAGAAAAGTTTACAAGAACATTAAAAATAATTAAATATTATTAACAATTATTTTTCAATAAGTGTCAATGGGTGCAGCTTTTTTTATATATTTTTATTCCCAATGAAATATCTGAAATTCTATGTATAACAGCCTGTATAAAATTAGTCCTTAGGTTATTACAGTAATATGCATTCTAAATAGCGCCGTCTTTGTTTCAAATGTGAGAGGTAATTTAACGGTCATCAGACATAATGTTACAGTTTCGTTATGGTATTAATCCTTGATCCGAATAATTAGAAGCAGATTTCAAATTAAGACGTCAAAAGGTGTTTGTGGACGTGCAGCTGTTATCATATTAACAACGATTTTTTATCTATTTTTCATTCGCAGTTTTTAAAAGTTGAATTAATATTAGAGTTTGTACTTTTCAAATTTCATTTAAAAGCAGAAATTAGAAAAAAAATGTTAATAAGCAGATTTATTTCATTTACTTTAAATAAGTGCCATGCCAAAAAATGGTTTGTGAAGCTGTTTGAAGCTAATGCATAAAAAAGTTAGTGCAATACAAATAATTGCAATGTCAAAACAAAAATAAGTAAATAAATAAACAAATCAGGTCAAGAAATTAAATAAATTCGTCTGGATATTTGGTTGAATAAAAGCTTTCCAGTGATAAAGTAAACACAATGTTAAATTCCTTTTACCTGAATAAATTAACTTCTATTTTCTTCTGAAATATTTCAGCTCTTTCAGCGTATTCTTAAATCGTCCCGTTAGTTGCAACAAAAGCCCGCTAATCTCTAAAATATCATTATTTAATATTTTTCTCTAAGTCGGCCTGCCGAAAGAAAACACTTTAGAAGAAATCATCTCAAGTGGCTAAAATAAATATTTACGAAACCGTGCTCTTGACTCCTGTGAGCTAAACGCTCGGTAAGGGCTGTTCGATGTGGTCGTCAGATAAGCCCTATTTTAATTTTTCGCTAGAATAAATTTTCAAAATTGATCCAGGTGTTAAAATTCCAGTATCCATTTCAAGCTGACGCTTTTTGATGTTAACTTAAAGGGCCACCCACACTGTGACTAAGAACCCGGAAAATATCCCACTAAAATGTTTGCCGAATCAAAAATATCTACTTTTAAGTTTTTCTTTATAAAAAAAAGAAGTTTTTAAAGTATGTATGTTGGGCTTAATTAATTTGAACAGCGTCGATTGAATATTTCATGGTCGCAAGTGCGTTAATTTCTTACGTGGGGGTTTAAGGGTAACTTAATGAGCTTTATAAAAGCTCTAAAAATTAGCACTTGCCTTTTACTGGTACTAAACACGTCAACCCGCTCGACATCGGCTGTAAATTATAACTGAATTAGGTTTAAATTAAAATGTATTCCGTACAAATTAAACTTATAATTTATGTATATTTTATAATCATAAAATTTTTCCGGTAAAATATGTTTATTTTATTGCTACTGGTAATGATATCTTAATTTTATGGAGCTAATCGGATTGCATTACGGATAATAATAATATTAGTAATGGTGGTTAATTTGCATAAAATATGCGTCTGCTGGCATGAGATATTTTTTAATTATAAGTTTTAAAAAAGTATTAAAAAAATTGATTTCTTTTAGTGATATAAAATTTAAAACAGTTTGTTGTAATCACTATTTAATATAAAATTTAAGATATGATTTAGTATAAATTAAAATTAAATTTAAAGTAAATATACTGTCTTTGATTGATTCGCTCTAAGCTAAAACTTAAAGTGAAGTAATCAAGGCCTGTGCACGCAAGGAGGCATTTAAAGAAATTTTTATTCGTAACATTTTTATTACTGCTCCTCGAGCCCGGAAGTCAGTCGAATTATTTTAATTGAACACGTTGCCCGTTTATTCGTTTCTGTTTTATTATTAGGCGCGTTTCGTATTTCGCTTTTTACAGTTGCGTTAATTATCACGTTTTACGACCGCGTTTTTTGTATGTGTGTCCAACGACGCATTTTAAACACCAGTGTTTCTAAACAATTTTGTGACGTTCCCCTTTCCCCCATTTTCTTATTCCAAAAAGACACAAATTAACCACAAATCAAAAATAAGGAAGAAATTGTATAGAATACGTACACCTGAAGTTGTCCAATACTTTACTGCCTAGTGAAAGAAAACATTAAAATTGTTACCACACAATTTATTAATGTCGTCTTGGCAAGATAGAAAGTGAAAAGTAATTAATATTTGTTAATAGAGACAATACAAAAACAATTAAACGATTTCTAAACCGTTTTAATAATGTAAGAGCGCGGAACATATAATTTCATTGTTAACGCAACAATGTAATTTCATTTAATTAATGGGCACGTTGGTCTTTGGAAGTAGAGAATATTAATCTAATTTTCCTGATCGGTTGGTGTGTGGGTGGTTTTGACAGGCCGTTATCTATTTGTATTCATGGTGGAGAAGTTAGGCACATTGATTGGAGGTTCCTGGAAACTGTGCGTTCGTTGTATGTGTGAAAGTATCGGCTATGAATGAGCGTCTGCGATTTGAATGAATATTCTGAATTATTGTTGAAATGACCGCCGATGCATAGCAATTCAGCCTGAGCACTTATAGTTCTTGTAATTTTCGTTTTAATATCCGGCGATGGTTTAGAATTTACAATAAGACGTTCCGTGCATGTGTAAAAATCGATAAAAACGCCATTAGCGTATTTAATAATATACGTGCACTTGCGGAATGCAATTTTCATAAACAGCAATTAATTAACATATCCTAAACGATTTTTTTTGCGAATGTCAATTAACTTTAGTACCGCGCGGTTCTATTTGAAATTCTAATTATAGTTTATGAACAATTAGAACTTGTTTAGAAACTGAAACCGCCTCATTTCTTATGTAGCGGTGGTCAACATTCTGAGAAAAAAACACTTTAATTTATTGATTATGTAAATTTTAACGACGGTATGGTGTTTACTACTTTACTGCAAAAAACGGCATCGAAAAAAATTAGTATTCATATACAGGATGTCTAGTAAGACAAGTATTACTTTAAGGGCGTGTTAGGAGAACTCATTTACAATTGATTTGACCGTAATATATACAAAATTAATAGTTTCTGAGATATTTTAATTATTGTGTTTTTCTTAAAATTACGCTCCCTAGTACCATTTGTCTAGAATTATTTGTTATTTGGTACAACTTACCAACGCATATCTGAAACTGGGAGCGTAAAAAAAATTCAAACGCGAATTGGAGCCCGTCATCAGAATCCTGATATTGAAGAGGAAATCCTGGAAAGATTCGATGAAGATCCAACAACCAGTACCAGGAAAGTAGCTGCTTATCTAGTTGTATCTCAGTGGAAAGTTCGGTCAGCCCTACATCAAACAGGTCTTCATCCTTACCACTACACAAAAGTTCAAGGGCTACAGGAGGACGATCCTGCACAAAGACTTGAATTTTGCAGATCCATTTTAAATGCGGCTATGAATGATGCAACGTTTTTATCCGGAATTTTGTGGACAGACGAATCCAAATTTAGTAGAGAAGGCATCACTAATTTCCACAATTTATATTATTGGGCGGAGGAAAATCCAAAATTAATAAGAGAGACTAGTTTTCAAACAAAATTTAGAGTGAATGTGTGGTTTGGAGTAACCTTAACGGCGCATCTTATGAAGACTTTTTGAGAAATAACTTGTTCGAGTTACTGGACGATGTTGCTTTAGCAAATAGACACAGGATGATATTTCAGCACGACGGATGTCCTGCACATTATCGGCACACAATTCGAAATTATTGAACCAGTGGTTTCCAAATCGGTGGATTGGAAAAGGCGGACCAAACAATGGCCTGCCGGGAACCTTGACTTAACGCCATTAGACTTTTATGTGTGGGGACATATTAAAGAAATAAAAAAATAAATACACGAGAAAAATTAGTTAATAGAATACAAGAAGCAGCAACAATTTTATGGAATAACTTTTCTAACAGAGTTAGTGAAACGGAAGTACGAAAAAGAGCACGTTTTTGCATATTACAATACTGATTTACCATTTAGAAAATTAAACATAATTAAAAAATGGGACAATAAATTAATTTAATTTTATTTACTAGTCTATTGCCTGTCTAGTAAAGACGAGATTGATATCCATACCTACGTCTAGTATAAGTTATAGTATTAATGGATGTAAAAGATTTTTACACACCTCACTCGAATGGTAATAAATCAAAGAGGTTTGTAGAATAATTTGCAAGCTGATTGTATTATCAAATTTTAGAAATAAATCAGAATGAATGTTCAAGTAGGTTGGATTTTTTTTAGAGAAGTATCATTTCAGCCATTGTATTTCAAACTTACTAAAGTTTCTCAGAAGCTATTACATTTTCTATAATGCGTATTATGGTCAAATCAATTGCAAATGAGCTTTCCTAATACGCCCTCAAAGGAATACGTCAACTTACCAGCCACTCTGTATATACAAAACTGATTGTTTCTCTAACTTGTTTCGTAGTATACAGGTTGCAATCGATTAAGTTTGACATTTTAATGTTGTAGGTTCAATAGTCTAAAATAGTCTAAAATTAAAAAAAAAGAACTGACTTACCACAAGCATTGTCTTTTGTTTGAAAACTCTGCTCTTTCGTGAGGTTGCGTTTGTGCTTTCTATAATCACATCGTAAAACAATAAAGCTCCAGCAAAATTCACGGTGATTCGGTCAATGTCGCTCAGATGCAATACGATAACGGAAGAAAATTCTAAAAACCCACTCCGCGTTGATCACTGAATTAATTAGCCATAAGCTAATTAGTACGTATTGTTAATACCATTTATAACTGCTGCTCATAAAAGTGTAGCAATTTACACTAGAGCATTGAAATCTTCGACCATCTGTTCTATTAGATAATCGACAATAATTACATCATGATATTCCATACTTTGTGATTTAAATTGTTAAATAATTGAGAAAATAAATGAATGTTCTGATTAGTTAGTTTGCATTACAACACTGAGTGACCTGCATACTCAGAAAAAAAATGCATTCATTACAAACAATGCATTTATTTAGTTATTTGAATTAATGCTTCTTAATCTGCACGATTTTTCGGGATTTTATTTGTGTAGTTTGAACGTAATAAAGTAATAGAATCATAAGTTAAGGGATGATGAGTATCGGAGCGCTTTTTTTCCAATAACAATCTTTTGCTTCATCATTTAGTTTTTGGGGGTTGCTTCGTGGTCTTGAGTCAAACAATTAATTGTCACAAACACAACAAGAATGTCTTTATTATTAATAATAATAATAATAATACAAAGTGTTAATATCTCAGAACATCTGGTGATTATGGAGACGGTGTGTTGTCTCGTTCGGTGGGTGCTTATTCTTCCCTGAAGAGGTTGTTCAACTTCTCTGGTTCAGGGAATGCGTTGTGTTCCCTCAAAGCCTCATGTACACGTCGCACTAGCTGCAACTGGAGTCTGAGCGGTTTGATTTTGGTTAGGAATCTCCGACCTTTCGGCTGGCGAGGGATGTCCAACTTTGCAGCTGGAGAGGAATATCCAACTTTTCAGCTGGAGAGGAATGTTCAACCTTTCAGCTGGAGAGGAATGTCCAACCTTTCGGCTGGCTAGGAGTTCCAACTTTGCAGCTGGCTGGGGACAGAGTCAATTTCTTGTCGTTTCGCTCGAGTTTATTTAGGCCCGGCAGCCATCTAGTAGAGGAGCTGCGTATGGTGTGGAAGGGTATTAGAGCTTGGTGCGCGCCAGTGGTCTAGATATGGGTCACAGGTGGCGCTGTGATCGCTACAAGTTCATACGTAGAAATTTACGTCTACTTTTAGCTTCAAAATTCTTTCCCTTGTCTATTATTCTTGCATTTATGCCACATATATTTAAAATGCCAAAGAAAATGTCCATAAGCCATCTTCTAATATTGCGAGCAACATTATATGTGACACACATTTTATCTACAAAATCCACACCACCTTTTATCATGTTGTAAAAGGTGATGATTTCTGGTTTCTGTTTGCAGTCTGTTTCAACGTCTATCTGGTCATCAAAATGGAGAACATTTTTATTCTTTTTTTGGGATACAAGAAACTAAAATGTATTAGATGTAGCAAAGACATTCAAATTTTTAAATGGAATGTACCCAATTTTATTGCATATTTTAAAAGTGTAAAAAATTCTCTTCATAACGATATATCACATAAATCGATAATTAAGTAACAAATGCACGTTTAGGCGAATTGCATACATTGCTTTGAGAAGGTAGGTTTTAGTGTCAAACTAACTGATTGTGAGTGAATTCCTACGTACTATTATTTTCATCTTAAGTAATACAAAATGAGTGATAATTATTCCAATGATGAAAAAATGGATATGCTAATTGTGTACATTCGAAGCAATGCCAATAATAGAGAAGCTTGTGCGATGTATCAAGCGATGGATCCAGAAGGGAGACATCCACATCCTCGTACTTTTACAAGGCTCAAAAGTAATTTACGAAGAAATAGATGTTTTAATGATCAGGTATGAAGGGCAAGAAATAGACGTGCCGCAAATGATGAAGATGTTTTAGTGTTGGCGTATTTTAGAGCACATCTGCGAAATTCAATACGTCAAGCGTGGCTGATTTAGGAATAAGTCAGTATAAAATATTTTCTATACTGAAAAAACATAAAATGTCTCCGTATAAAATTAAATTAGTGCACGGTTTAAGAGCTGGTGATTTTGACAAGAGGACAATATTTTGTAATTGGCTTAACAATAATCAAAATTTACTAAATTTAATTCTTTGGGGCGATGAATCTAATTTTAATAATAACGGAATTTCTAATAGAAAATACGATCATTTCTGGGATACGGAGAATCCACGTCAATTTCGGGAATGCAAATTCCAAAACAGATTTTCAATTAATGTATGGCTTGGCGTATTAGGTGATACTATAGTAGGTCCCTATTTTTATGAAGGATCGCTTAATGCGGAACGATATGCCGATTTTCTTCTAACAGAATTCGAAGATTATATGGACGATATACCTCACAATGCACGATACGTCAGAAATATTTTAAATTAACAATTTGGTGCAAAATGGATAGGAAATGGTGGTCCCATCAACTGGCCAGCAAGATCGCCAGATTTCTCTATTTTAGATTTTCTTGTGTGGGGTTTTCTGAAACAAAAAGTTTATGTTACATGTCCATAAGATCTAGACGATCTAGAAAATCGTATTCGTAGAGCCTGTTGCCAAATAACTCAGTACATGTTGCAAAAAGCGAGAAGAAACTTAATAAACAGATCTCGATAATGTATTGATGAATGTATTGCAAACAATAAACAAAAAACTCTAGCTATTATGAACTGAAATTTTAAACCTATTTTACATATTAATTTATTATTATTTTGTTCGTGTTGTTATGTTGTATATATTTTTGTTGTTAAGACAGTATCAAAGAACATTGTTCAACTGGAAGCTGACAAGTAATTTCATTTGTTTCACCGCCTGACTTTTAAAGCTCTAATCTACGTAAGCATTTATTAATTAATTATCGATTTATGCTTTTAATTGATTAGATAATTATAATATGTGGTATATCCTTGTAAAGAGAATATTTTACAGATTTGGAAAACGCAATAAAATTGGGTACGTTCTATTTAAAATTTTTAATATATTTGCTACATCTAACGCATTTGATGCTTAATTGTCTTTTTGGTTATGGCAAATAATAGTAAACTAAATGTAGAATAACTTTTCTTCTATAACATTTTGTTTTATCTCTAACAATAGCCGAGATATCTGCTGTGACAGCTAGAATCAAACAGACTGTATATACCAGCAGGTCCATTAACTTCAGGCAAATGTCTAATAATATTGTGCTATGTTCTTATTTTGTGAAACCTTTTTTCTTGAACCAAATTGTTTTTCCATCTTTTCCTACAAATTGTACATCATCATCAACATCAGAGTCTCTTCTTCTTCTTGCTCCGCTGCTGAATCCTCTTCTCTTTCATGAACCTCATTCACTTCATCTTCCGATTCATCTTCCAAATCTTCGTTAGGTAATACGTCTTTCGACACTTCCATTAAAATTCTGCTCGTTTCCTTTATATCTTGCTCATTATCAAATCGATAAAGTCGGTGTCCTGCCATTTTAAAAATTAAAAAAAAAAATAGAGTAATATACTTTCCTCAGGTATAGATATCGTTATGTATCTCTTAGGTACCTAATATAATATACTTTATGGTGTTACTAAGAAGAATGGAGAGGGAATAAAATATTTAAAACTAAAAAAATATATTCAGTAATACTTACATCAATAGTCGTAATGTATCTATTAGGTACAAAACAGCTATATTTTGGGAACTACAGCTTCCACTATTGCTAAAGTGCTACTAAAGATTAGCTTTCCTAAGATATGAGATTAGTCAAGCGGACAACCCCAGCACAGCCGTAGTAAACTAATGGCGTACAAACAAAATGTTCCTTTAGATACATTGCGAATAAAGGAGGATTGATAATAATAAGCAACAGGTAGATTCTATTTCCAGTTAGTTAGGCAACCATACTTACACGTTTGGAACGTCCATCATGACTTTATCTGAAGAGTGGTTGTGGACTGGCATAGTTAATCTATAGTATATTGTTATTTGAAAAGTTTTTGTTGCAAAATTTTCTACAGGGCTACAGCTAATTAAAGACTCGCCATGGGGATCTCTGGGGTAAACTATAAGAGATACAAAGACGGTTAAATTACAAGAAAGTTGCGAGCACCGACGCCTCCCTTGTCCGAACAACGTGACGGGGACTAATAAGAAGTGGGGCATTCCGAATATGAGGGTAAAAAAACAAACAACTGCAAAATTACATGAAGAGAATAGAAACAAATGAAAAAATGAATAAAAAAAAAACAAAAATTAATTCGATCGAAAACAACGAAAAAGAAATGAGCTACGAACTATTCTGTTTCGTTTCATCTACGCTTGTTATTTTCGTTATTCGCTTACGCATCCTACTTATTTGAAAACGATTTTTTCTAATTATTTCGTTAATGTGCAAACAAATTTTGGTGTCACTGTGTAGATAAAGAAAATCTCAGCCGAATGCGATACAAAAATTACTACATTATTATTTAAGAAGAAAACATGACTGTACAAATAACGAATAATATAAATAATATCTGTTTTAAGCTAAGATATGATTATATATTTTTACAGTAAGTGAAACTTACTCGATTACACACTGTATTTTTATACAACAATGATTATTATGAGGAGTCCGTATATATTTTAAACATGAAACCTTCGTGATTGTTCCTTAATTTATTCATGTTTCACTATCAACTGAAAAAAATATAGAAAATTTCAGAAATATATTAAAACATCTATAATACCCAAAATTTGAATGGCGCACCAAAAATTGCAGGGGATTTTGAATAAATCACGTCATTTAGTAATTGTTTCCATTCACATATAGCATTATATTATTTGTGTGTGTTCGAGGAAACATTACTCCAATTATCCACGTTTTTAGATTTAACTAGAAATTTGAAATTTATCCCTTGTGTATTTAGGGGTGTTTGTGAACGGTATCGGCTCGATGATTCGGTTAACAGTGAAGATGATGCAATACTTTTTTTTTGATTGACGAAATGTAGGCTGTAAAGAAAAAAGCTTATAGCTTGACTAATCCCTTTCCTTGATTTTCTTCCTTCCATTTTTTCCTTGGTTTGGCTTCTTTCCTTATCATCACGGTATTCGTTTCACAGTTCATTATCTCTAGCTGCTCCAGAAGCTTTGATTTTACCATTTTTTGAATTTTCACTTAAATTACTTCATTTTTTCTTCTTTCGTAGCCGTAGTTAGCTTTTCCTTCCAAAATATCTTCAAAAAATTCTTTTTTCCCATCGCAGCAGCTTTTCATATTTTTATTCATTGCTCATGTTTCGAACTCATATAAATCGTGGGCTCTAACATTTCCTTATATAGAGTAATCTTCGTATTTATCAACGTAATCGTCGATGTTTAATTAAAATTCTGCTTAAGTTGCTGTAACAGAGACTGTTGACATATCATGATAATTTTTGATGCGAGCTTTAATCTAAGCACATTATCTTTTCTACAAATGCAAGCACACGTACAAAAATCATGAAATTTTATATGAAACAAACGCCCACAAAGATATCGATGAGATCTAGCGATGCATAAACGATGTCCTGCTTGTAATAAAAATGCACTTCTCGTCACCTGTAAATTATTTTAAAAACTACCATGTGATTTCTGTGAGGTCCGAATCAGTATTCCGAATAGTAGAATCGTTAACAATGGTGCCAATAATAATAAATTAACCACCCTCTCTCCAGTTGTTTACTGCTCTGTCAACTTATGACGTATTTTTCCTGTGGCTTTTAGTATGCAGAGTTGGTCCTTTCTGCGATTCTCATGCCTTATTCATAACGACCGGGTACCTCACTGTAATTTGTAACGTTTTATGGTTAACGATATGTTCATTTTTATTATTTTGTGTATAATGATCGAAGAGGAAGGGGATATTACCACGCGTCTAGACGAAAACGCTTTACGACGACGGTAGCTCATCACGTATCATTTTATGAAACGCAACGAAATACGCATTGTTTATTTATTTATTTATTTCTGGAATAAAAGTTATTGCCTGAATGTGAATACTTCACTTGTTTGTGACACAGTAGCGTTTTTAAAATTCTATTATACACCTTGCCTCGTAGTAATTTAGTGTACATTTATGACTATGTGTACGTTTTACTGACTTGTCTTCACTGTATAAAGTAATAAATTTGTTCATATTTCATAATATATACAATAAATTCTTGTCTGTGTGGTTTTATGATGCTAAAATTGTTGTTGTAAAAATTAAACTATATTTTATGTGGGTTTTATTGTGGGATATTTTTTGAAAGTAATTGTTCAAGCATATTAAAATAATTATGCATATTTAAGATCAGACGTTTCTGTTTTATTAAGTTAAAGAAAATGTATCTTTAGGGTAACTTTTTTATACAATTTTATTCGGGGTTTAAGAGTGGCACAGCATTTTTTTTTGTTTTCATAACATAAGGCATACTTACCAAGTTCTCTCTTTTACTTAGTTAATCCTTGTATATTTATTAATATAATTGAATTTATTTCTAAATATATATCAACTTCACGAAGATATGCAACTTACGTGTTATTTGCTTAATTGTCGTAATTAATCACGCCCAAGTAGGTATGGCAAGCAAAAACGTTTCAAACCAGACTTCGTTTACCTTAACTGAAAGGTCTGTAGCTTAAATCATTGAAATTATGTGAGCACAAACTATTAATTAATTTTTATAATCAAGAGAATTAATTAATTATTAAGAAAATACAGGGTTATTTTGTAAAACGTAAGAAAAAAGTGAACTACCACTTTATTGAAGGAAGATTTAAATTAGATGTAATTCGATGTCATGTAAAGTTGCTTCGTAAATTCATTCTGTAATGATATTTATGGCAGCTGCCTAGTACTGTTTAGATTTGTACTTCCTTCTGGTAATGACACACGTGTCTTAATTAATTTATAGTTATTGGTGTACAAAAAATAGCGTAAATACACCTCCGCGTCCACAACAAGTAAAATAATGTATCTCATCTAATCTAAGCGTTAATATATTTCAACACCTGGCCTTAAAAAAACCGTATAATAAAACCTATAAGTTATATTTATTATTTCGTATATTACAACAAACACAACTGATATATTCCAAATATATTCATCGCCACAAAATAAATACCTATTTTATTTTTACTATTTTCACGGCCTGGAAACACCTATTGAGTTTGAAAATTTATTTAATGAGCTAAAAAAACAATATTTCAACCGGCCGTATTGGTTAGCGATAATTTATTACGTGAGCGAGAGAGACGGCCGAGTTGCGGACGCGTCCGACAGACGAGGATGCTCAGACAAGGAATGCCAATGATTCATGAACGACGAAAGGCGATGTTCGGATGTTTAAGGTGTTTTTTGTTTCTTCGTGTTGTGTTCTGTTTCGACACGAACAAATGAACGTTACACTTCTCGCACTCCTGATGTTCCCTTGTTTATGACCCTGCTTTAGGTATTTTAAGGCCCTCGATTTGTTGATGCTCTTGTTATGTGTTAATAGCGGGATAATTAAGTTTTTCTATTTGGCTTGTGGTGAGCGGTTAGTTAATTAGAAAAACAAATACGAGCGTTGCAATATTTCTGAACAGCTTTAAGTACTAAGTCATTATGGTACAAATCATTAATCTTTTCCGCTGTTTTAATTATGCTGACTTATGTGTTGCCGCATGCATCAGACAATGTGGGTATTTAATTTAGCTAAGTGATTTGTCACATTTTCAAGAAGGCTTTTATCTTATTTTATTTTATAATAAATTTTATTTATCATTTTTTATGAGATATCTGGAAATACGGGGTGTTCCAAATTTAGTGTTACAGCCAATATATTCCTTAAACGCCAATTATTCGATAGCTTGCAATGTTCTAGAGCAGTGGTCGCCAACCTTTTCAATGCGTTGAGCTACTTTGATAATTTTGGAATAAACAGTGAGCTACCAAGTCCTAAGCGACGTAAGCACACCTAAATGAAATAATGCACAGTTTTATTCGACATTATTTATTTTATGAACTAATGCATAAACCAAAACTAAACAGAATAAATCTATTCCTATCAATTGTAGGTATTTGAAAAATAAACAAGATTTTTATGCAGTCACAGTGGCATGTTACATGCGATTTAATAAAAGTGAATAAAAATAACAAAAAGTATAACGCGCCATTTTAAACAAAAACATGTGCTGATATAAAATTCATGTTCAATGAGAAGGCTGACACTCAGACTCATCGTTAAGTCTTCTAATGTTTGTACTATGGTTTGATAGAGCCATTCGAATACAATTATTCGAATACAATTATTATTATTATTATGTTCATCTGTAAGTCGATTGCGGTATTTATTCTTAATAAACTTCATATTGGAGAAAACAGATTCAAACAAATAGGTTGAACTAAATAACGCTTTTACTTTCAACGCAACACGACATAGAACTAAATTTTTTCTTCACTTACTATAGGCCAGATAAATGTTGTACCTGAGACTAATGGTTTTAAGGCTAAATCATTTCGAAACGCAATCACTTCCATTCCTGTTGCAGACATGTCTTCGCCATAGTTCTGCATAACACAAGTTGTAAACTGTTGGATATCAATTTCCATGAAACCGGTGAGAAGTTAGCAACAAACCTCCAGCAACAAAATTACAAAATTTAAATTGGCTGCCAAAGCCGTCCTAATTATCACAGAACTATAATTAACAGCATTGCAAATATCATTAAATGTAGTTTGTCCCTAGTGTATCACAATTGAGAAAAAAACGAAATTCAAATTATTAGCAGCAATAAATGCCCGGTACCTAATTATAGAAATAACTCCTTAAAGAAAGTATTTACAATCAAAACTTTCAGGTAATCGGATAGCAAATGATCAAATATATCAAAATATACCACCAGTAAGTTTTGGCCAATCGATTTTATTGATTACTGATCGATTGAAAATAGTTAATGTCGCGCATTTAAAAGAGGCCAAATAGAAAAACATATAACTTTTTGTACAAATGTTGCACAAACGAATTTCTTGCAAAATACGGAAGAGAACATTCAAATCTATCGATTTATGCTATTTCTGAGTTTTGGCCGATCGATTTTATTGATTAATTATAACGGGGCGCTTCCGCGACTGCCAGAAACGCAACCAAAATGTGCAAGACGATTACAGTTGGCACAATGAATTTCCAATTTGTCTGTGTGCCCACAAAATATACTACATCCTTTTATAAATCATCCGACTTCTGAATCAATAAATGTTCTAATTCTTTTCTATAATAGTTGGGATCGAATTCGGAAAAGGAGACATTTTTTAACATAGATTCAAAAAACTTAAATAATGGAAAACGGAAAATAATGAAAACCTCAATACTAAAACCAAACAATATGGAAGAAAACTAAATAAAAGAACCTAAACTAATTTAATTCGCAATTACAAGATGTAATTCCACAAAATATCTTTCATACACTGGTGATGGTGACTGCAGTTTCAACATTACACTGCCACTTTTAAACTGATAATTTAAACCGAAACCTAGACTATCTATACACCGAGATAAGTAAATTTTGAAACTATTGACAATCTGCATAATATCTGGATATTTACAAGTTTTGAGGAAGGTTGAATACATTAGGTCAGTTTGGTCGTTCAATGAAATTTCATCGGAATTACTCGCCGCGTTATGAATTTCTAGTCACTCCAGTAAACTTAATTTTAGGCTTTTTTCGATAGATTTGAATGTTGCCTTTCATATTTCGCAAGAAATTCGTTTGTGCAACATTTGCATAAAAAGTTATATGCATTTAAAGTTAACGCTATTTTCTACGTCTGGCAGTCACGGAAGCGCCCGCTTCCAATCTATAATTAATCAATAAAATCGATCGGCCAAAACTCAGAAATAGCATAAATCGATAGATGTTCTGCTCCGTATTTTGCAAGAAATTCGTTTGTGCAACATTTGTACAGAAAGTTATATGTTTTTCTATTTGGCCTCTTTTAAAGGCGCGACATTAACTATTTTCAATCGATCAGTAATCAATAAAATCGATCGGCCAAAACTTACTGGTGGTATATTTTGATAGATTTGATCATTTGCTATCCGATTACTTGACAGTTTTGATTATAAATACTTTCTTTAAGGAGTTATTTCTATAATTAGGCACCGGGGATTTATTACTGTTTTTTTCTCAATTGTGATACACCAAGGTCATACTACATTTAATGATATTTGCAATGCTGTTAAAATTATAGTTCTGTGATAATTAGGATGGCTTTGGTGCCCAATTTAAATTTTGAAATTTTGTTGCTAACTTCTCGCCGGTTTCCATGAAAGGTGAAACAACAAATTGCGCCACTAAAGCCATTTCATTGAAATCTTTAAAACGATTTTTAAAGTTTTCCTTCAACTTAGACACGATTTCTACATGATATTTCCTCTTATAGGGTTCCAATGGATTTTGAGATTTATTTTCTGAAGGAATAGGAAAATGCCTGGTATCGCGGTTGATTAGGTTGTGTTCCCAAAACTCAAGCTTTTATATCAGAAATCATTTCCGCTAGATCTTTGCCCCTCCCCTGAAGCTGTAAATGAAGTTCATTTAATTTTTCGGTAATGTCTACAAGAAAACCAAAATTTCTAAGCCAAATTGAATTTTCCAGTTCAGGAATCGGTTCATCGCGTTGTTTGAAAAATTGAACTATGGCAGATAGGACATCGTTGAAACGTTTCAGCATTCGTCCTCTGCTTAACCACCGGACTTCAGAATGAAGAAGTAGCTCCCCGTACTGACAGTCAGTTTCATCGGCCAAAGTTTTGAATAATCTTCTTTGTAACGCTTGAGCTCTTCTTCACAATTTTTACAAATACTTTCATAACGTTGTTTAGTTTTATAAAGTTTCCACATAAGGCTTGCTGATGGATAATGCAGTGGTGACAGAAAAATTGTGGAAAACTTTCATCTTTACGACATAAGGTCACCAGACCCTTACCACAACCCACCATAGCTGGAGCGCCATCGGTATTCAAGCCTACCATTTTTGATATGGGAACTTTCTCAGATGAAATAATATTTTTGAAATGAGGAAACAACTCCTAACCAATAGTATGTCATTTCAGTGGAATAAACTTCAAACGATCTTCTTAAATCGTAAAATCACTAAAAACCATCCTTACAAACACGGTTATCTGGGAAGTGTCAATCACATCTGTTGCTTCATCTAATTGCAAATAAAAAAGAAACACAGTTATCTAAGTCAGTTCTTAACTGTACAAAAATATCATTGTTCATAACTTCCACCCGCCTCATTACTGTATTAGCAGAAAGTTGCATGGATTTTATAGCTGAAACTATCTCGTCTTTATTTCTAAAGCTGGCAAATAACGAATCTGCAGCTTCTAAAAATGCCTGTTTTATCATTTCCACGTCTTCATAAGGTTCCTTCTTTTGTGCATGCTTCAGTTGCAGCCTTAATTTTGTCGACTTTTTTTAAAAATATTAACTGTTGTCCAATTAATTGGTTTTTTAATTGTTTCAATTTTTCCTTTCTGATGGCAGAACGTAAGGGAAATGATTTTTTTGAAAATTCGAATGTACAGTTTTATGATGCCTTTCAATATTCCCTTTTTTTGGCAACGGAGGCAGAACTATTACACGACAAACATACGTTTTTGCCTTTAACTTCTGTTAAGAAATATTGTTCTTCCCATTTCGAATGGAAATGTTAAGTTTTCACCTTCTTACTACTGCTTGCCATAATATTTTTTAATTCTCTACGTAACACCATAAACGATTATTGTACACTTTTAAAGACGTAAACTTTTGGTTGTCGCTTTATATATAGGTGTAATGCGCATTTCGGCTAAATTTTTACCTACAATAAGACGGGGAGCGTTTAAATAAACAGTTCACATTAAAACGTAAACGGTATCATTTCAGAACTAATTAAAGAAAAATATTTATTTTCACAATACGGCTTCCACGTCAACGGCCCTCAATTGTTGCCTGCCATGTTGTGTTATTGCATTCGTTCCCTGTTTCACGCGTCAAGTGATAATGGCTATGTCCCATTGTCAACTTACCGTTCTATTGTTGGATATTGCTTCCATTGTTAGTGTGGATCAGGTAAAATCTAATCTCGGGACCGCTCTAACGTGCTTCGAAGATATATGGCCTGGTTTTAAGTTATTTTCGACTAATCTAAAATCGATGCAGTCGATGCATCGGCACATTTTATGGCGTGTAAACTTTATAAATTGATTTTATGGACTGTGCTTTCGTAACAACGGATACTTGCAGTTTTATTTACTGGAAAGCGACATCTTCGTCAGTTAACACAATTTGTTTGGATCAAGCAGAACTGTGTGTACTCATGGCTATAAGTACTAAGAATATTTTTTAGGACTTAGACTTGGATTTAAGTACATGGAACAGGCGATAGTATTTGTACTTATTTTCGTGTAGTCGACAGAAAAGTGACACATTGTTTAATCAAAATCGTGAAGAAAAGTGGGACTTTTCTCGTTAGCAACACTTTTCTTCACGATTTCAGTTAGCAACACTTTTTTTCATTCATTTTATTTATTAGCGTAAATTGTAAATGAACAATTTGTTAAATTATTAAATATTACACCAGAAGGTGAAGAAACTGACCGCAGCGCAGACACTGACAAATTAGAATTTATTACTTCACTTGCTGCTACTGTTGATGTTGACGTTTCAGAGGTGGAAGATTGCTTTTCAATCGAATTTCTTTGAAATTTTTACTTTATTTTTGATACTATCTTCGATGTAGGCTTCTGCAGCAGCGATACTACGCCAACCGTCGAGTCTCTTCAAAACTTGGATGTCAGCTCCACTGTCGGCCAAAAAGGTCGCTGATGTCCTTCGGAAACAATGGCCTGTGAAGCTGATCGGCTCCGGTAGCCCTAAGTACGCAGCAATTTTCTTTGGTAAATTGTAGAAGGTGTTTATACCAATTGGTTGCTTCGTGCACTTGCCCTGTCTATAAAATATAAATAGTCTGCGATGGTCCACATTTTTGGGTCTCAAATTCAAATACTTTTTCTAAAGCTCAATTCCGTTACTCCATCTTACGATGTAACTGTAAAGAGTCGTTTTTTCTTTGTTTTCGTGTCATGTAATGTTATGACCAAAATAAGGCCGCAATCTTCTACATCATCCACTTTTCGTAAACGTAATTCTTCCGCCCGATATGCTCCATGCAAAGCAATTACCAACACTACCTTCGTAAGCAGAAAACTGTCATCAGGAACTTTTTCTAAAAACTCCTTCACATTATCTATCGATAGAATTGTCGATCTTTTTGCCACATAACCGTCATTTTGACGTTTCAGGTAAACCAGCAATTTTTTATATGCAGAAATATCCACATTTTCATTTATTTGTAAACTACTTCTCTCAGCATCGAGTACACTGACCATAGTGTTGAAACTTTAAGAGTTTTCACCTAAGAATATTTAAAAATCAGTGCTAATAAATCTTGTAAATAAAACAAACCTTTTCAAAAAAGTACGCAATTAGAATATCTTCAGTTGCCCCTTGCACATTTTTTCATTTCTCCAGCCACAGAACTGTTGGTAAGTTTTCTCGTACTTTGGTTTGGACTTTTTAGGTAATAAACTTGACTCTGCTTCTGATGCTAATTGAAAATTTCTTCATTATTCTCGTTTGATTGACTCATTTTAGTTGAACGTTTTTTCATAAATTATTTACTTACTCATATGTTTTGTTACTACGTCAACAAATGCTCGGTATATTTTGATAACATGTTATTATTCTTCGACACTCTCCTAATATAAGCGTTATTTTCGTCAACTACACGAAAAAATAGCATGATCTACATGTTAGAAAAGTGAATTTCCAAGTTGGTGTAAATTTGATCCATACGTGAGTTACACTCACTCGTGAATTCAAACATTTACACTCACTGGAATCATTTTTCTAAATTAATAAATCAATATACTATTTTACGTTAAATGGACATTTTTTTTCTCTTACCGAGAAGGTGAAACTATACACAATTTAAAAGCACGCAGAGATGTCAAATCTAATACCCATCTCTTGTAATCCGTATATATTAACCGTTTAAATCTTCAAAGAAAATACTAAACAGTACCATAAATCACTTAACTAAATACCATATTAAATTTCCAGAACAAAACTATTATCTTCGAATGAACGGCCGGAGCATCCGTCCTCGTCTCAATTTGGGCGAGCCAAGGTGCGAATAAGGACAAAAGATGACCGCATGAATTTTATGACGTCCCAGTATTAATATCCCGAAGTTATAGTTATACGCTACCGAGGATTGTAATCTTTCGAAATCTAATTTAACTTCATGTTAATTAAGGGATTACAATAATCCGAGATTAGTTGACCGGCACTTTTTGACTTTTATGAGTTTATACCTACTTGCACTTGTAAATTTTACCTGCGCTTTAAAGAGCTTAAAGTATGAAAAAAAATCTTGTTAAGACCACCTTACTCTTAGAGTATTTATTACTGGATTTTTTCTTAAATTATCCACCTTAACCTGAGTTTGGAATTCTAAAATAATTCTATTTTTTTAAAGGAACTACAAGATAATGCTTGAATTTAATTAATTTTATTTAAGACTACAGCTCAGATATATTACATCCAAATCATATAAGTACGGAAGAGAAGATCATCAAAGCTTGGGAAAGAATTCGAAAGTTATTTCATAATATCAGCAAATTAAAAGGTTATACATCATTCCTTGTAACATGGCATAAAGAAAAGGGCCCCGGAGTAATAATCACGTGATAGCGTGTATTTATGAACCCTCACATTTCAGTCGCGTTTTGTTCGACGCACAACCGTCATATTTAGCAGCGTAACTTACAAAGAGACGACACCTGTTTAGCAACAGCAAAATTCCCCGGCACTGTTATTATGTGAAATGCACGAGGCGCAAGTATTTTTTCGGGCGTTCAATTCCAGCCTCATCAGTATTAATAAAGATCACGAGAGGAAGCAGCGGGACAGAGATCTGGGTACTTACGGCGACTCCCCAGGGCTCGCCGGCGATCAGCCAGACACTTCCAGGAACCCCTGTTTACTGCAAATTGTGGGGTTTCGCCACACCTACCGCCCATACTTATCTACCTTTAGTGAAACGTTATTTGACTAAATTCAGTGGCGTACTAACTTTTTTAACAAGAGAAACGTTATACATTTTTCAAAATTATTTTCTTCAATGCCACACCATTGGTTTTCAAATCAAATATGCAGTTCTGATAATTTTATTTTCGGTAGTAAATAGAATCTGTTCCTAGAAGATCCCCGAGTTATAGTTATTACAAAGCATAAAAATGAAACTGAAATGTAATTTAGGCATATTTTTGAAAAGAAGAGTTCCATGCAAATTATATACAGGGTCTTTCGCAACTTCGTGAAAAAAATTATGGCGTGCTGGACATGAGATGTGTGCACAAATGCATCTAAATAAAAATGCTGTACATACAAACGCCTTGTCGCTAATGCGTTTTGCCCACTTTCACCGTACACTAGAATCATGTCAACAATCTCACTATTTGTAAATTCTGCCATTTTTTTCAGTGAATTTCCGTGCAACCACCTCAACATATGCCTTCAAATTACCTGGCCTGGCCGGCGATGACTAACAATAAATTACATCACTCATATTCTTCGTAAACATTATAAACTTAAACCAGAGACGTTCAAACGGTTTACCCGTTCGACAAAATTATTTATTTTCTCGAAAATTTAATAACACTTTGTTCAACAAAAAATGCTTCATTCCATTCATTGTCATGCAAACTTTCATTGTTTAATTTATTTTTATGAAGTTACGAAACATCCTGTATAATACTAATAGACATTACTTATCTTGGTTGCACTTTGACAAGTGATTATAACTGACATAATATAATGTATCTGTGAACTATTTAGGAGAGAATTTCCTTTGAACCGTTTTACAGAAAGATGGAATTCCATCCTTTCTTCAGAAAAAAAGTTATTGAAAAATAAAAATTCCCGCCGCATAAAGTAACGTATTTAAAGTCATCGAAAATAAAACAAAGTCATATATTAGAACGTCACTTTTGTTAGCGTATTTTATTCCCCGAAGTCCTGCCACTGGTGGGTGAACCATTCAGCGTCTAGATTTATGGCCAGGCGTTTAGTTAGACGTATTTTAACATAATTTTAATAGCCACAAAAAGCGAGGCTGTTGTTAGACTCCGTAATATATTAGATTTTTAATGGTTTTATAATATATATCTATTTGGGTTGTTTTAGAGCGGTTATTAAAGCGACCCGCTAGAGGTTTTATTAACTTTTAAGGCTATTCGTTCGAAATTTAATTTCGAACGAATGGGACGGGTCCCACCTTCCCCGGCAGGAAACTACGCGCGTTATTTCCCCATTAATTGAATTCACATTTCACATAAACCGTTTTACGACAAAACCACGTTAAGAAGTTATGGCTGGGTTATTACACAAGTTCCTGGAATGCTTTTAATAAGTAGTCTAAATGGCGAATACAGGGAAGTGTAATATGTAAATCAGCTTATTATTCAAGTATGTTTGCACTATTCATAAACCATACTAACGTAAGCAGATGCAAATTAGTCATATAATTAAATTTCTTCTTGACTTTTGCTTTGCGAAGTTAACTTCTTTGCAATTTTCTTTAATTAAATAAATCTTCTCCTAAAAACGCATTATTATAGATTCCTGTTACTGTATGTATTTGAAAATATGGATAAGTGGATAAAACCTTCAATGCATACAGGGTGGATTTAAAATTAGGACATCTTTGATTAAAGAAGGGAATACTTTCAACAAAATCCATAAGAGAATGAGGGCAGCGTGTAACCATGATTGCCCATAACATTTCCAAGTCAAGTTTTGGTCAAAGCAGTTTCTTTGGGGTAGAGAATTTAACTGATTGGCTAACACTCTTTCACTGTATTTCTCATTGATTCGTTGTTTGGATTCCTTGATGGATTCCAGAGGGATGTCATGCTGAATCACTTCGTTGGAGACGTAGTAAGGTGCGTCGACGATGATACGCAATACCCTGTTCTGGAGCCTTTGCAGGATGTTATTGTTGAAGATACTGACGATACTCCACTGTAATTCCGTAAGTCCAAGTGCTTAAGAATGGATTTATATAGTAATACCTTGTTCCCAAGAACAAATTAAATATGCCGCCTATGAGCCAATGCCTGCATTTATGGCTTAGTTTAGGTCCTAGCTGCTTACGTTTGGTGCACATATGTTTTTTCCATGTAAGGATCCCGACATCCTTGGTATTTTTGACTTGAGGCAGTTGACAGACACGGGGGGACATTTTTCTCTTCGTATTCTAAATTTGACATGCATGGACTTAGTTTAATGAGTCACGTTTTTAACCATTGCTACTTGAAGGTTTCTTGAGGCTGATGTCTGTTCTTCTTGTCGGGAGGTCAGCAGTATACAAGAGGTATAATATTGGGCCTTGAGGAACGCCTAAGTATATAGAATGCAATTCGGTGTATTCACTACCTTGTTTAACCATGAAGTTTCTATTTGTTAGATAAGATTTCAATAGTTGAAAGTGGGAGTAAGGAAAGTTTCACTTGCAAACCAGCAAGCTACACCTTGTCGAAGACCTGACATATATCGAGAAAAGCGGCTGGATAATATTTTTTAACATTTAAATCCTTTTTATCTGATTGACCAGTCTACGCTCTTGTTCTTTTCTACCCTTATTGCGAAATCCAAATTGATGCTTCTTTCGTCTATTATATTTTTGAGTCTTTTAGTTTCTCGAATACTTTGGATAATATAGGTAGGAGGTTTATAGGTCGCCAAGAGGAGACATCTTTAGGCTTTTTCCCGGGTTTGAAAATTTTGTCCAGTTCACAATTGCTACTTTTCGCCAAACAGAAGCAACGAAGAGTTCCAAGATTTTCTCGCGACTCTGGAAGCTCATATGAGACACGAAGCCGGCGATTTTTTGGTTATGGGCGATTTTAACGCCAAAATGAGTTGCGTGTCGAATAGCGCCACAAACGAGAGGGGACGAATCCTGGAGGAATGGATAAACGTGCACGATCTGGTCCTGGTAAATACAGGCCAGACTCCGACCTTCCTAAACTCCAGAGGGGCGTCACACATTGACCTTACGATGGTAATGCTGGGGTTGGCGAGGAAAATAAAGAACTGGAGGGTCGCTGAGGACATCGAAAGCCTCAGCGACCACAGAATCCTCACGTATACCGTGGAACCGAGCTCCGCAGCGCAGGCGATGAGCACCCCGGTCCCGAGAAGCTGGCGCGTGATTCTGGCAAAAATGGAACGGCTTCAGGGAAAGAAATCCGGCGAACGTCAGGAACCCAAAGGGCCTCGTCAAGTCTCTGGCGGCTCTCTGTAACAGGCACCTTCCGAAGAAGGGGAAAGGCAAAAGCAAAGTCCCAACATATTGGTGGGACGACTGCATGTTAGAGTTGCGTAGGAAATGTGTGGCTCTGAGGAGAAGGGCTACTCGACTGCACCGCACGAACAACGCTGCGCGAACTTTGGTGTGAGGTCAATACAAGGAGGCGAAGCTGACCTTCAAGAAAGTCATCCGCAGGAAAAAGGAAGCATGCTGGGACGAGCTTAGAAGCCAACTAGACAACGACGTCTGGGGGAAAGGCGTACAAAATCGTCACCAGAAAGCTCCCTCTGGGAAGAGTAACAAGAGCCCGGAAGAGTGCGACACGCCGGAGCACACCTTGTTCAAGTGCCCAACATGGCACGCGCTAGGAGCAGGTGTGCAGCTAGTATTGGGCAAAGATATTACAAACGAAAGGAGATAAGGAACATCACGAGGCCATAACTGATATGCTGAGGCAGATCATGAACCAGAAATGCGCGGAAGAGCACAGAGAGTAGAGCGTAAAGAGCGAGGATAAATAGGAGTGTGAAGGCGAAGAGGAAGGAAGGAAGGATTGAGGTGGAAGGAAGAGGACGAAGAGGATGGGAGAGAAGAGGAGAACAAAGAGGATGGGAGAGAAAAGGAGGACGAAGAGGATGGGAAAGAGGATGAGGACTAAGAGGAAGAAATGGAAGGAAGAGGAAAGGATGAAGAGTAAGACAGCCACGCGCGGGGGAAGAAATGCTGTGAGGAGGAGTGGTTAAAGAGGAAATGAGTTTAGTTGGTAGGCGCCCTTGTAGAAACGCAGGGGTGAATCCAACACGCCTCCGGGGCTGAGATATCCGGAGGTGTCTTTCGAAGATTCTCTAAACCTCTATAAAAAAAGGGTTTTAAAATTTGGACCACTTTTCAAGTGCTAGGAAAGTAATTACACAACATTGCATTACTTTTATGCACTTTTCTGAGAGTTCTTGCAGAAGTTAACCGTAAATTTGTTATGAGGATGGTCCATTTGGAATGGTACATTTAGGAAATCGATTATTTCACTTCCTTCATCTGTGGATAATGCAGAAGGGAAAGGCTTTTAAAATTTGGAGAAAACTTCAACTTTTTCTCTATTGTGCCTGGCCCAAGTGTTGTCTTTTTTCATAGATAGATTTGGCATGTGAGGTCTTTTAAGTTTTTGCTTGCTGCCAATTTTTTCGCAATTTGCTTTTTCTCTGCAATTTTTTCCTTAATTGTGAGAGAGACGCCAATTTCTCTTAGCGGTGCGGCATACTTGGAAGTCTTATTTGTTTTTTGTTAAGGCCATTACTACTGTTTCAATGTTCAGCTTATTTTGTAAGTGCAGATTTAGTTTTTTTTTCTGAATCGTAACCAATCAGTCTTATTGTTATGCAGTTTGTTTACGATTTCGACATAAATTGTTAGTAACACCGATGAGTGGTCAGATGACAAGTCAATGATACGGATTTGCACTTTGCGGTGTCATTATCTTTCATGACGCAAATGTCTGTAGCATCAGGAATTTTGTTTCTATCTGAAGGCTAGTATGTTGGTTGTCCGGTAGCCAAGTGTTGTAAATTACTTGCCTTTCAGAAGCTCTCTGCCTTTTGGGGTTATCAATGCTCGGTGTTTAGCATTATAGTCTCCCCCAGCAATAAGTTTTTTACCTAGAGTATTGAAGAATCCCTGAAAATGTTCCTTTTTTGTTGAGGTGTTTAAGTGGGCAGTAGATGGCAGATATTGTAACTGGTCCATGTTTATCTTCAATAGTTATACTGGTAGCTTGTAGATAATCCTTGGAGAATGTCTCCCTTTCATAAAGTTTGAAGTTATCACGTATGATTACGTCAGTTCCTCCACATGATCATAGCATGTTCAAAATGTTGTGGCAATTTGATTACAAAATTACCAATGGCAATAGATATTGAATTGAAAAATAAAGATCTTTGATATTGTAATGTTTATTTAATCTCTTTCAAGGGATGTTTCACCTGCCCCTTAGACACGCAACCGGGTTCGTCAGCCACACTCTTACGTAAGTGGCTGAGATAGATTTTGTAACACACGAAAAAAATCTGCAGGTTTCAACGTTGCTAGCTCCCCGGTTACAAGGTGTATGAAGCAAGAAAAGTTCTCGATGTCCCTGTTTTCATTGAACTGGACTATCCTCCATATACCCCCAAATCTGGCATCCTCCGACTATTATCTATTTCGATAACTGAAAAAAAGACCTGCGGGGAATGCTATTTTCTTTAAATCAGATACTGTGGCCACTTGCTTAAGATTTTTACATCAGCTTTTCGCACTGGATTTAATTATCATTATATGAAAGTCTAAAGGTGTTAAGGCGTACAGGTTATCAGTATTCAAAGTGTGACGCTGTTTAATTACAAGCGAAACGTTCTCTGTGACGAACGTCAATTTATTATAGCATTAACGACCGCTTTTCTTTAATTACACATCACCGGTCGACAACAGTTTGGATACCCTTAGTTAAAACTGTTTAAATGTTAGCATTAAAGTGAAAGCAAAAATGATTACATGTTTTGTAATTGAGTAGAATTGAAAGTAAGAATTATTTTCATGCCTTTTTTTTTTGATACGCGAACGAACGTTATTTATCGTATTGTTAAGCTAACTAGTCGTCTTGTTTTGAAACGAGATAAATTCGCAGATAATTTACAGCAGTTTTACAATAATGCATTGCATAATGCATTATTTCTTTGTGGGTGTACGTAACTATACGTTCAATACTTAGACATCTCATAAATTTAACTTATACCATAAGTTACTGCTCCGTGGAGCTTTAAACGAACAGATTCTTGTATTATTGGTTATCAATCGTGTTATGAACTGATTAGAATTAAAAACACACAAAAAAATTATTAATGAAATAATAATTACAATATTCTATGAGCACGTCAAATGAGTCGATGATGTTTATCGAGTAAATTAACATTAACACGGACCTGATAGAGCAAAGGCTTGCTTTAATTTAACCAACATAAACCCACTTAATGTCATGAATATAATCATAATCTAGATCAGGATCTAAATAACAGCGTGTGGACGCAGACAATAATAGAGATCTCAACCGAATCAAAACTCCATCTCGAACTGCTCCAGCAGTCATCTGATCTGGCCTATTTAAAAATTTGAATTACGAATGAGGAGAGCGCATATGAGGAATTATAAATTGATGGCCGTTAACTCCGTAATAGTTTCTCCTCGCCTGGCTTTTTGTTCGGCCGGTGGTAAAATTAAATGCAATAATAAAAAGAAAATGAAACGATTAAATTAAACGATTGGTGATTTGTTTTGTTTAAAAAAGAAAATTAAGCGTGAAGAAATGAAAGCTAACAAATCGTACCAAAGTAGCTTAAGTTAAATGAGATTCATGTTAATCACGTCCATTCTTAATTAAATTATGAAGTTTGATTGATTACGGAAAAATAATAAAAGACTTGTGAACCATTCAAGTCATGCTGCCTTTTCATTATTTTATATTGAAATTAATATCAATAATGAGGCTTTGATTCAATATTTTTTTCATCGACACGTTTTGAGAGTCATAAAGTTCACATAAAATATAAATATTTTACTCAAAACTCAATATAAGAGGGGAAATGCAAATGGTATTTGAAAAATGCCAGAAATACAGTTGTTATATAGTATGAACGAAATGATTCAGGGCAGTTTAAATTTCTAATAAAAGTTTACTTTAGTTCTGTAACATATTTTTCATGACATGAAATAATTTTGTAGAATATTTCAATGCAATAATAAGAAGCACACGAATTTTGGCTTATGTATAATAGCGTTCGAATTTTCGTGAGGCCCAACTGCTGCGTACAGAATTTAAATTCAATCTTGAATATTCATGGCGATGAAAATGTTCGTCCTTACTTTTCTTTATTTTACCTAGTGATGCAACTACTAATTGACTAATTACAATTCACTTCGAATTTGTATGTAGTCTGCTTAGTCAGATGGAACATGCGGCACGTGTTATAAATAAATTCCAAATTTTTTTTTCCTAAAAATTCACCGGTGACAATCCGGTGCACATCTCGCTTAGATATGTAAATTAATAATTTATGTAAATTATTTCATTAATAAAACAAAAAGGCGCTGATTGATGTATTCAATGTTAAATTGAACGTGAGGTGTCAGGACAAACAATGACTACACTTGAGCGCGCAAGGAAATAGTTACGATTACAAATTAAATCAACGAATAAACATTTACATACAGCGTTTCAAGTAAAGCAAAGCAAAAATAATAAAAGGAATTTCTTGGCTAATTGTGATAAAGTATGTTGCTCCCAAATTAACTACCGCAGCGGTTTAACCGCAATGGGTACGTCAAAATGCTTATAAGCAACGAATATAATACAACCCAGGAATTTGTTTATGAGTAATAAAACAAAACGCGTATGCAATATTTCTCCGGCATGAAAAAGTTATAGTAAATAAAGCCTCTAAATACCCCATTCAACAATTTCCAGACGGGCAAAGCCCATTACATATTAACAAGGTATTCTTGTGTATATTAACATTAAAGCTGTCAGAAAAGACACTGTATAATTGGTTAGCTAGACCAGCAGGTAATAAACTAAACATCCGTCTTTCTCTCACATCCGAAACGTGGGCCCGCCGTCCTCCTCGCTGTCAATTTACATTTTCAAACAGTATACGCCTTTTGCATTACCATAATAATTCAAAAAATATTCTCAGAATGTGCAGGGGTCCCACTCGAATCCGTTCATCGAGTCACATTCTAATCGATCACAGAGCATTAAACAAATATAATTTAAAAAAACGATTTAAAATTGGACAGTTAAAAAATCAAAGTTTATTTTCTGATGAAGGCTATTATCACCTCGGCGCCATTTTATTTCAGTTTGCTTCAGTTAATAAGAAGTCCAGAAACGTAGGTTTTAATTAAAGTTAACTCTCGCATTATTCTTTCAATTATTCAGCAAGGTTTTGATTGTTTACTGCATGGCCTTGAACAATATCTACTAATTAAACTATCAAGAATAATATCTTGTAATCAAAATAGGTTAATTTGTAAGTAAAATATACAGGACATTCCAGGATAACTGCGAGACTGATTCAGATAAACAATTTCGTGCCCTTACTCCCTTAGATTTTGCGAAAATTATAAATTTGTTGCCTCGAGCATCCTCTGGACAGCTGTTTCGGCCTTACTTGGGACCTCGCCAGCAGTAGAGTAGCTCGAGAACTGCACTGCAATCCCTCCGACTTGTCCTAGTTATCTCGGAATTACGACCACTTTAGTAACCAATAGTTATTAAAGAAACTATCAATTTATAATTTACTCCCCGCTCTTTGCATTTGACATTTATTGAGTTAATTATGTATGTCATTTGCTATGGAATGTGTCGATTACATCAAACTGTAAAGCGTTTATAAAATGCCAGAAGGAAATACGAACTAATAAAATCAATTAGTAACGAAAAAATAATTCTCATTTCTTTCCTAATTGATGTATTTATAATGCGATTAATATTTTTATATAATTTACTTACAATGTGTATGTTAATTAATTTTCTTACATAATTTAAGAATGCCGTACGTTTATAAAGTAAGGGCATTAATTAACATACCGGAACTAAAGGAAAAAAATACATCTGTGATTAAATACATCTGTCATAGTACTAGCGGATGACTTCTTATTGGGAACAGAAATTACCTGCAGTTTATTAAAAACGTAGTTAATTTCAAAAAAAAAAAATTTTTAACTACTTTGAGGTATTTATTATCATATCAACTCTCATAATATATATGGTGACTGTAGAATTGTTCATTTTCGGAGTTTAGTAACGTTTTCCTAATTTTCTGTTTAAATATTAAAATTTTAATTAAAGCTTCTAAATGTATTATTAAATAATATTAAAAGTGTTTAGCACAGGTAGCCAAAATTTTAATAAACGTCTTAGCGTAACTTTTTAAGGCAGCTTTCCACGATTTTTTATATGGAAAGTGCACTTTTCTCTTTTCAATTATTCAATATTCCTTTAAAAAAAATTTGAGATCTTTAAAGTACTTTTTTTTGACATTAATGCTTATTGTAACTAAATCAAAATCAAAAACAAATTTTTTTTTATATAATTGACTTACAATTGGCAAGTTTACTATAAACAGGGTGATTCTTGAATAAACCACCAAAAAAAATCTATGAAAGGAATTCGTTCATAAGTTATGAGAAAAATGTTAAAAAAATTCTTTGGGAAAAATTTATAATTAATTAAAAATGACGTTCGTCGCAATCGTAAGTTTTATGATATCGTGTTTTCGTACGTTTTATTACCCAGAGCAATAAAAATATAAAAGTTAACTGTGAAACGGGAACGCCGCTATAATGATCTGCCCTCAAACGTTTAAATTCATCCGAGCAATTATTAGCACGAAGACGATGACCTGCGAACGTCACTCCGCTGGAACATTTAAATCAGATCCAAGTAAAATCAGTTTCAACAAAAGACATTATCCCCGTAACAATTTAAAGCATGAAACACCACGCTCGTAATGCTGGATGTTTTATTCTTTAATTAAAAAGCTCATTAGGCGCGATTTAAACACACTGCGAGTTGGGGAATTTTTTACAAGTCTGGACTGTTTTCTAGACAGATACTTTGATTTTGTTTGAGACGAATAGTTCGGAGTGTTTATAAACAAACATTGCACAGCTGTGTATATATACAGGGGAAAGTTAGAATGTCTTTACTTTTGAATAACGGTTTGCAAGATTCCTGGGCACTTAAATTAAATATAAGTTTCTGGAGAATTAGTACCCGTTTTATACCAACTGCACGATCCCAGAATTACGTTATATTTTAGATGGCTGTATACAAGAGCATAATAAACTTGAATTAGAGCTGATGAGTCCAGAGAGTTTCACCGCATAAAATCCACTATTAAGTTTACTACAAACATGGTCGAACTGATTATTCCACCGAAGTCTGTTGTCCCTGAATGTTCCTAAAAACTTATCAGCAGAACCCAAGCGAACCCGTGGTAATACTTTCTTTCAGACCGAAATACAGGCACTTTATTTTATCTTTGTTGATGACTAGTTTATTTTTGTAGCACCACTGCTCAAGTTCATTAGTAACTGATCTTGTATTATTCTTCAGCAAAGTTGATTATCACTCTTGCTGGTTTGATAGAGTCTGAAAGGTCGTTTATGAACATTATAAACATCAATGGGCCAATTACAGAGCCCTGAGCATATTTACATTAAATCGTTCGGAATAACTTTCCGTTTATTTTAACTTTGAAGTGACGATCGTTAAGAAATGTGGCAAGTTAGTTCTTAACATTACCTCTTATTCCAAGGGCTACCATCTTTTCCACCAGAAAATTGAGGTCGATTGTGTTGAAGGCTCGCGATAAATCATAGAGAAGGACAGCAACAATTGATGTCTACTTGTTTGTATATATAGTCGACAAAATGGAAAGTGGCCGTTTCAGTAGATTTATTTGCGAGAAAACCGTGCTGAGAATTGGCTAGTAGATCATGTTTATACAAAAAATCGCGATTGTACATAATTTTCTCTAATATTTTTGAGAAGACGCTTAATAGCGTAATTGATCTGAAGTTTGCGAGATTGTCTTTTTCGCCTTTCTTCTGAATAATAATAGCTACCTTTAACGAGTTATGAAACTCGCCTCGTGATATGGATAGATTAATTAAAGATGCTAAGGGTTTGGCAATTATGTCACTCACATATCTAATTAGTCTGGTGCTGATTAGATCCAAACCAGCAGAATTTTTGACAGGTAGATTTTCAATAACTCTCAGGACTTCACTTTCCGTCGTCGAATAGAAGAACCTTTGCTGATGTAGTGCATTCATCAGAGATTCCGCCGGAGAAGTGCTTCAGGATTGTGTCTTCTGCGATGGAAAAGAAATTAGTACCAAATTCATTTGCAACTTCACCGGAATTAGTTAACATATCTGATTCTTTAAGTAGGTATATTTTGTCATCCCCTTTCGCGATAATGCTGTACTTTTTGTACGTGGTATGGATGGAGTAGTCCCTGTTGACGGAGAATTCTCCAAGCCGTCAACTGGGAAACTCCAACCCTGTATGCCAATCTTCAAGTACTGATGCTGGGTTTTTCGTCGACAATATGTAAAATATTTATCTCAGCATTCAACACTCGTGGAGTTGTCTTTGGGCCACGACCATTTGCAGGACGAAAATGTCCGTGATCACGCAAATGTTGCACCACCGAAACAAAAGTGCTCCTATGCGGTACTTGTCGTAAAGGAAATTTTTCGATCCACAAACGACGAGTGCAACATGCATTTCTTAATGCTTCGCCGTATAACAAAATCATATCGGTTTTTTCTGATATCGAAAAGCGATTCATTTTGCGTTCTGCCAATGTACACTTCCGTCTGATTGTAAGTAATTACTAAACTTCACAAGAACAAGGCTGCTAAACGATGGGATGTTGTAAAGATGAAGTTTTCCCCGAGTCTTCTTCACATGTCTGGACACTACCTTGTAGATAATACATTTAACGCACCAAGTTTCTATATCGGTCCTACAGTTAATTCAGCAAAACCTCTCTCGGACTTTTGCCAATGTTTTGTTGATGCCCAAGTACCCACCTGACGCACCAAAAATTCGGTAATTGTAACTTTTGCAAGGACTCTTTAATTTCACTGCCATCAGTGATTCCCATTCTCTTTTAAGAATTCCGTTATCTAGCTTTACCCATTGTACTCAATAGCTTTTGAAGATAGGGTCCTTGTTTGATATTTCAGCTCAAGTTGAACGTTGTCCTTTTTCTTCCCAAGAGATTAAATCGCTTAAGTCTTCCTCTTGGCGTTGTTCTTGCCTTATAATCTCTGGTTGCTATTGGTTGTTCATGATACGTGTTCTTTTCATGGAAAATATTCATTCTTTGTCTTCCAATTTTAAGCAGTGCCGACAATTTCCAGGACAAAGTTTTCTGGGAAATACATCTGCATTATTATGGACACGACCTGAAAAATATTCTATTGTGAAATCGTATTCCCGTAATCTTTTTATCCATCTGGCAAGCTGGCTTTGTATATTTTTTAACCATTCCAATGCAGCATGGTCTGATCGAAGATAACACTGTGAACCATAAAGGTACTTGTTCTATGGTTTTCACTGCAGCAAAGAGCTCCTTGGTAACACAATAGTTTCTTTCAGCTTTGGACAAAACTTCTTCTCCATCCTGCACGTCCTCAATTCCGTGATTACTAGCATCGGTGTCAACGATGAATCGGCCCTCTAGTCATGGACAGGACAATATTTGTGCAGACATTCTTGACAGGTGGTTTTACCTTCGGTCAGGGCAAGCAGAAGTTTCGCTGTCTTTACAAAATCTTTCACAAATCGTCTGAAATATATGCATAGCCTCAGGAAACTTCGCAATTCATACACATTTTTCGGTGGAGGCCAATTTTTAACGGCTGATATTTTGTTGCGACTCCTCTTTCTGATATGTGCCGTACTCAACTTCATTTCATCTGTTACCAAGCAGTTCTATGTGTTCTTTTGTTACTAGCGCCATCTATCACCAAGTGTCTCAATTTTCTTGTCATCCATCAAGTAATGAAATTTGTTGTTTGCGCCATCTCTCACCAAACAGCGCAGTTTCTTTCTTTGTTCGTCGTTTCTGAAACTATCCACCACATTCGACAAAGTGCTAGATGGCACTAGAGCCTTCTAGAAATTTTAATTTAGCTTTATACCGGATGTGACAAAGAAAAGGCCTTAACACAAAAATCATGCCAATTTTCTGTTTCAAATTGATATGTGTACTTTTTTTATATTTGATAGAGAATATTTTCTGAATTCTTTGATATGCAGTAAGTTTTTAAATGAGAACGCTTTTTTCATTGTTGGATGAAGCGATAGTGTTATCGGTAACAACTTACTTAACGTAAATTAAATAAACATAACGCCAATGAAATGAGTACTGAAAACTGAAGCAATTAAAAAATTAGCTAATTTTATTACCAGGTTTCCTTTTACCTGATAATATACATTTTAATTGAGCATTTATGCAAATCAACGTGTTATGCGTAAAAGAAATTACTTAATAATTGTTTACGATTTGCATGAGTAATTAAAATTATTTATACACGTAAAGTTCTCGTCATTTCCAGTATTTATAGGCATTAATGTGGTAATTAATTTCTTTTAATTTGCGGTAATAATGTAGCTGTAACTGCCACATAAACAACTTATAAATCGTCGCTGTTGCCCAGCGCGCTTTTCTATCAGATATAGCTCGTGAACGCCTGATGATTTCATATCTTCACATAAATACCTGGCATTTTATTTTCACTTGTGCAGCATTAAAGTTTAAACGAAAGTGGATATTAGTTGTTTTACTGAAAGTTGGAAAACGAGGGAAATAGGATAATGCATCCACAAAATAAACAGTCCAAAGTTGGTTACACTATTAAACACTACTTATATTCAACAGAAAACTTAGGTTCAGGATAAATTTGTCAATACTGGATTTTGTAAATGTCAGTTTCAGTATTTGGTGAACAAAAAATGGTAAAAAAATCTAGAACTGTGTAAATTTGTCAACCGAAATTATGTTCGTCCGTAATAAATTGCCGAAGCGTAACATTTAAAATAATTCTGAACAAATAATATTGTCAAGTTAAAATATAATGTATATTCAACATGACGTCCTTCTATCTGAGTTTATATCTACCCTAAGAGTGTTCGTGTAAGGTGAGGTGTAATATTTTGTTCCGACCTCCTGCTGGCCACTGTGAAGTGATAATATAGTTTTTACAGCATCCTCCAACATCCTTTTAGGAGTGGCAGTCCGTTGTGCGCGCATTAAAATATTTAATTTCGATTTAATCGGGATTTTACATCAATAAAAAACGCATAAATTGTTTTGATATATGTGGGTACACTTCAAGCAATACTTCGACTGTTTTTTTATGTGCGTTATTAGCATATCCTAAAGTGTGATGTTACATTTATTGGCTTTAAATGACCGCCGTCGCTGAATTTTTGATTTCACTTTAATCCCACCGTTCAAATTCAAAAATGCTTACTTTGTTTTAATGACCTGTGTCTGTATGCAATTGCGTTTGCCTTAGGGAAAGGAACATTGTTAGATGTTGCATAAGCATGTAAAATTTAAATATTAATTAAAAGTCGATTTATTCCACGCAACTGGCATTAATATGCGTCATTAATCAACATCCTGTATGGAAACAATTTTTATCTTGTAAGTGAATATGTAAAATCTAGTTCAATTGTAAATTAAATCGAATTCAGCAAAAGTTAAATTATTACTGTAATTGCAGGTGATAAATTAAAAAAGAAATGCAGAAAAGTCTGCATTTCTTAGTTTTTATACAAGGGAATATTTTTATATAGGGTGTTTCACAACTTCGTGAAAAAAAAAATAACGGCGTGTTAGACATGAGATGTGTGCATAAATGCATCTAAATAAAAATGGAAATAAAAACAAAATAAAACTTACCCTCAACTGATAACGCATTGACAAATGTTTAGAATCTCTGGTTCAGTGCCGGCTGAGTCACAATTCCTTTCCTCGGCTGCTCGTAAACACAAATCTGCCCGGCGAAGTAATGATTCACAAGCGTTATGAAACATGTTTTGTTGTCGAACAGAGAGAAATGCGGCGTTAATACGATCATTCAATTCTTGGAACGTGTTGATTTCTTCTTCGTATACCAACGCTTTTACGTGTTCCCACAGATAATAATCTAGCGGATTTAGATCAGCTGAACGTGCAGGCCACCTGATCGGCCCGTTTCTTCCAATCCATCTACCAGGAAAAATTTCGTCGAGGTGAGCACGTACTTCTCGTCGAAAATCAGGTGGAGCCCCATCGTGTATAAACCACATCATTACTCTAAGATTTAAGGCTCCCCCAAATCAACGCGAAATATTCGCAGTGACAGCGAAATTTTCGCTTGATAAATTGTCGTCGACCTGAAGGTACATGGCGATAAATGAACGGTCCCACACTAATGCGAAAATATCGCGCAGGAATCTGCGAAACTGCAGCGATTTATTCACTGCATGCACGGTTTTTGTCGTTGTCGCTGTTAAGCTTCTTCTATTCCTTCTTAAATCTGAACAAACCCTTATCGGTCGCGAAGAAATCAGCTCGAATGTAAAACGTCTAAATGAAGAAAAATTCTGTAATGAGAAGAAACTTACCTTCACCATGAGAAGTGAAACGCGAGGGAGAAATCACGATGCATGCCAAACAGAAAGACATAAGCCCATGGCAATGGCAGCGGAGCTTATTTTCCTTCTTGACTCTGAACAAACCCTTATCAGAGGAATGTGAAGAAGAAATTACTTCACGTAGTAAGTAGAAAGCCGTCAACGCTTTATATAAAGGGAGTGAAGTTTTTTCTCTCTCTTAAGTCTGAACCAGTCCTCATCAGAAAAATGGAAAGAAGAGATCAAGATGGCGAGTAGAAAGACTTCAAATCTTTAAACAACGGGCGTTAAGCTTCTTATTTTCCTTTTTAAATCTGAACTTTTCCTTTTTAAAACTGAACCTTATCGGTCACGAAGAAATCAACTCAAACGTAAAACGTTTTATGGAAGAAAGATTCTGTATTGCGAAGAAGTTTACCTTCACCACGAGCAGCGAAACGTGAAGAAGAAATCAGGATATATATCAACCCATCAGACAATGGTGGTGGAAGTTCTTCTCCATCTTAAGGCTGAACAACCCTTCATCAAAGAAATGCGAAGAAGAAATTAAAAAGGAATACAAATCCTAAATAGAAGAAATCAAAATGGCGAGTAGAAAGATTTCAAGTCATTAAACGTTGGCCGTTACATTTCTTCCTCCTTCTTAAAACTGAACAAGTTCTCTCGGTCAACTCAAATGTTTTAATGAAGAAATATTTTGAAATGGGAGGAAGTTTACCTTGCCATGAGCAGCGAAATGCGAAATCAGGAAACATGCTAAGCAGAAAGACATCAACCCATCAGGTAATGACGGTGGATTGTATCATGGCTTTCACAGAAAAGTTAATTGAGTTGGTGAAAAAATGTCGAATTTTATACGATTTATCACATGAGGACTACAAGAAAGTAAGGAAGAAGGATAAAGTGTGGTTAGAAATTGCTACCGAATTAAAAGAAAGCGGTAAGTAGTTTTTACTTTATATATGTAACATTAAAAAATTCAGTAAATTTTTCTCGTACACTAAATGCAATATTTGTTGCTCGTTTTGCATCAGTGTCCAAGTTTATTAACGCGCTTTGTTGTTTAGGCTGGTCTGATGGCTGTAAAAGTTCACTGTATTGATTATCACATTTTTTGACACGTAAAAAATTGTGCAAAACACACGCTGTTTTAACGATGAGAATTGAAGTTTCAGTTTTAGTTGCAATTGGCCTAAAAAATATTCGCCATTTTTGAACTAATATTCCAAAGGCATTTTCAACAACTCTTCGCGCCTTACACAATCTAGTATTGTAATTTTCTTTACGAAGGTCGTACCTTGCCTGTCGATAAGGAAAAGGCCTCATTAGGTATGGGTTCAGGGCAAATGCTTCATCTCCAATTAGAACGTACGGGCAAGGTTCATCTTCATCGTTTGGGATATTCATCAGACCAGCTTCAAATCTTTGCCCCATATTAGAGACGTCAAAAATTCCGCCATCGCTATTTTTACCATAGCCCTCAACATCGACAGAGATAAATCTATAATCTGGCCCAACAATGGCCATAAGTACTATTGAAAATTTATTTAAATAACAGAAATGGTTAGATCCTGTTTTATTGGGGCATTTAATAATAACGTGCTTCCCATCTATGGAATCAACGCAATTTGGAAATTGCCAAACGTCTTCGAACCCGTTTTTCCCAAATTTCCGTTGTAGGTTCGGGCAAATAAATATTTCCCATTCTTTCACAAATAGCTTGGCAAACTTCTGTAACAATTTGACTAACTGTTTCAAATCCAACTCTGAAACTATGCCCAACTGTAGAATAACTATCCCCAGTAGCGAGAAATCTGAAAATAAAGTATCATTAATGTCTAAATAATAATAATAATAAAAAAAATCAGAAGAAAAAAATAATGTCATATTCTGAACAAAACGTAGGTATTTGTCGCTTGTTAATTGCTATTTTTTGCCGAGCGATTCTAAAATTATCGTATTCTTTCAGGTGACGAAGTAAAAAAAAAATGGGAAAATCTTAGGGACACGTATATATATAATAAAAAAAAAACCGGGCAGGCTAAAAACACCTGTAAAAAATGGCAGTGGGCAGATCAGATGGAAGCATTTCGCCCTTTCTTGTCATTTGCAAAAACATTGTCAAATATCAATGAAATTCCTGAACCCAATGATGACACTAATGTCGAATTTTCTGATACTATCCAGAATGACGATAGTCAATCACAATTTATTGACAACAGTTCAAATCTTGACATAATAAATACTGAATCTGAAGAGACTGCAACGCAAGATTCAAATCCTACTAGTTTGGAATCAGCACCAACATCAAATTATACAAATCCATAATTTTCCACAACTACACCATCAAGACAAAGAAAACATAAAGACGAATCGAGAACCTCTTCGTCCGTAGATTGCCTGATTAATTATTTTCAGAATAAGAAAAGAAACGAAATGGATGAAGTTGATGCTCTTTTTTTTAGCTCATGCACGAACTATAAAAACATTTTCACAAAAACGACAAGCTATAACAAAAATGAAGATTGCCCAGGTTATTATGGAACAAGAACTCCAAAATTTGGAAGAACAATCATCACAACAAATTCAGGACAACTTATCCCGACCTATCAGTACAGCTAGTTCTGCTAGGTCTGTTAGTCATAGACAGCCGAATTCACCCCATTGGCAGTTATTCTTCAGTGGATTCTCAATATATAAATCAAAATTTTTGTCCTATTAATACACCTACAGATACCGCTAAATACGAAAACACCACTTTAACAAATTATTTGACATTATTGAATCCTCATGACCAGGAATAATTTATAAGATTTTTTTATGTTTTTGTTTAAATTCCCAAGTTTTTCTTTGATGTAAAAGATATGTTGTTTGTTTACCTTCACGTTATAGCAAGTCGTTCTAAATTGATTTTATATAACCATTTCCTTTTCTTTCCGCTAAAAAATCAAGTGTTAGAGGAAAAGATAATATTAGTATGATCTAAAAAATTACGATAAAAATACAAACCTGGAATTTTCTTCAGCTTCTAAGGTAAGAAACAGAAGTGCCTCCTCTTCGTCGGATGAAGAGTACATCGCTGTTAGCACGGCAATGATGCTTTGGTGTGGATAGAAAAGCGAATTTGTTTGTCGAAATTAATGCGAAAATTACGCGAAATATTCGCTGTGGCCGCCGCTGCGAATATTTCGCGTTGGTTTGGGAGAGCCTTTAAGTTCATATTCTCGAGAAATTCCGGTAGATTAGTTTTGTACAAGTTACTATTTACTAGATTTTGAGTTTGAAATAGTTTGTAGTTGTGATGGTCTGAGTTTATCTAACGGCCAACATTAGTTCAAACAAGGAATATAAAATTTCCAATCTCCTTCGCCTTCTGGAAGACCACCAAGTCATAGTCTAGGAATATGCTTTAAGCACAGTCGTCGCAGGTCAGTTGCTATCAAAAGACTATAATTAATTATCTTTTTCTTCTTGGATGCATCAACAAATTGTAGCCAAGCCAAGAACAAAATTCACTAAAAGCCGAATCTAAACTCTTTTGGCATACTTAAGCGCTTATAAGCAAATTACATGCAGATGTTTTGAACATTTGTTAAATAAAAATTAAATATCGCAGAGATAATTTATTTAAAGATGAAACCAATTTATTTCTTTTTATTAACAACAAATTTGTGAGCATTAAAAATCACTAAAATGTCGGACCGTCTTAACTTCTAGAAAATCAATAAAATTTTGAATGAATTTTGTATTTCGTTTTATTATTACTTTTCAGTCGTAACCTTATATTTATTTCACGTTTAAATGTAAAGTGTCGCTTATAATGAACTGATTTAGTAGCCCTTTCGTATTTACGACGCCGGTTTAAAAGATAAGTGAGCCATTGATCTGTCAGATTTTATATTCATTTTGGTTCGTTTTATGTAAAATTGTTATGGTTTTTAAAATTTTATGGCCGAGGTCCCTCAGTATATATTTCATTATGTGCATTTCGTTCATCCGAGATGCCTCGTGAAACGTGATACACATAGTATGTATACGTATCGGACAAGGGAATACATTAACATTTATCTAAATATCTTATGATTTTATTGTCGGAAGATTACATCATGGAAGGTGTGGATGCAGTAAACGTTTATATTTCCTTTAATTAACTTAAAAGCGATTAAACGCGAAGAAGAAAGGTCATTAATAATTATGCCTGCAATTAATACGTGAAAGAAAAAAGTAAGTAACTGCAAAGTATTAAAATAATACTTTGAAATTAACCTTGTTAGATAAATCAAGTATCTAATACGTGCATATGTTGGTATAATATGAAGCCTTGTAATAAATCATGAAGTAAGAAGCTGAATTTTATTTTAATAAAAAAAATGATTTAGTGTTGATTATGATGTGAAATTAACACCTGAAATGATGATACACATTTAAATGAAAACAGCTTTCTAATACCCGCACAGATGTACGGAAGATAAATAGTTATTTCGAACTATAATGCACAAAGCTTCGTTTTAAGTGTTAACTCCAAACATATTTCCATACATTACCATATTTTAAAGTTGATTAAAAAGTCTTCAAAACGCGTGACATCTTCATTCGTTTCTTTCGCGCTTAAGGACGATATAAGGACCGCGACCATTTGTTCGCCCAAATCTAGGTAATTTTTAATGTGGTCGCCTTAAACGACGGCCATTGTAAGTTGTCACTTTGTCACTGCTTCCTTTAAATGCGCCTCCACTGATTTTATCGCGTTTTCAGGTTTTGTTTTGGGAAGTTTTAGCCGTGCGCTATAGCCGCGCTTGAATTACCTTCGGTTATAAGCGCATTAATAAACATTTAAGGACTGCTTTATCTGATCACATATCAATACGTATTTCCTTTCACGTTTAATCGTCGTTTCTTGTCTCTGACAGCTTATTTCTTTATATTCATAAAGTTTAGTAAATACTACGCGTTGTGAAATTCATTTTTAAACCAGCAGGTCTTTATCCTTCCAATATTTTTTTTCTTTAATATTTCATTTTCCTTTTCCAAAACGGTTAATTTCTTAGTGTTATTATATTGCAATAGGTTCGTAAGGGCTCTCCACCTCCAAAGAATTGGTAAACTTGGTTGTTTCTATCAAACAATATTTAACCAATCTATTATTAACACTACTTACCTTTAAAAGTAATGTAACAGCTCCTAATGAAACAAGGACAAATTCTTTTCATAATACTTTATAATTATTCATTATTTAATTAATATTGATGTACTAACACAATTAAATAATTAAGCAACTAATGATATTTAGTTCTAATTTTGAGCAGCTATTTAACAAATATTGAAGTTAAATGAACTTCGTAGATGGAAGATTTAATTGTGACACTGTTTTGGACTTTCTAATTACAAATATACACATACACATATAAATAATTAATATTTTTCTATATCATGTGCGTCAACAAATAAACAATAATTATTCCGTCTCTGACAATCTAAATTGTCATGCAAAAACCAGCCTTGATGCCTTTAATTTGACAAAATTAAACAAAATAATTACCGATAATTAACGAAGGCATATTAGATTTTAATTGACACCAATATCATGTAATACTTTTCATACTGCTTTTTTTCTTCGCGTTTCTGATGTTGTCTGCAATTATTATTTAATTACCAGTTACATGGTTAGGCAGTGTTTTTTCTCATTTGAACCACTTCCAGGAATTAAATCGCAATAAATCGTTCGCAACAAAAACCAGATAATTTGTTTTTAATTAATCGAATATACCTTCTAGCAATTGGCTCTAAATTAGACTGGTTTTTACGTGCACTTTTCAAAATAAGAGAGCTGTAAGAAATTGATAATTATTACTGAAAGCTAGCCTTCAGTAAAAAAAAAGGTAATTCCATACTAGAGAGTGAGATTTTTATTGCATAACACTTTGAATTAGGGTTTAGGTGGAAAAATTGAAACAAGAAAAAGAGAAGGTAAAACTAAATCGAAATGCACACTTTCGTAGCATTCTCATTTAACCTCATGTAATATTTATTAGCAGATGAAATTACTCTGGGAACAGTTTTTTGACAATTATATTCCTCTCCTAAAGAATTCCATCTGTGTACCACTGGCTTGTCCAAAGAGAACAGTATAAAACGATTGCCAACACCACATCATAACATTAGGTACAGTCAAAATTAAAAGTAATATCTCCCCAATGAAAAGTTAAATGGTGACCACTATAACAAACGGTAAACGGCAAACGGAACGACCAAAATGAATAAGACTCCTTTTTTTCAACATTGCATTTGAATTTTGAACTTGTTTCTTACAAGGGAATTAAAACATAGAATTCCTCTCACTTTCGTCGTGACATTTAGAGGAGCATAGTGTCTCGACGTGGCCTTGTAAAATTGATTAATTTGAAAGGAAAGGATATTTCACCCCCTTTTTTTTACCATTTTTAACGACCCTTCCTCACAGTAACAACCATAGACGTCTAACTGCAACTTTTCCAAAGAGAAAAGGGCACCGAAACCTCGAATAGGGGAAGAGGGTAAAATAAAGCGCACTTATTACCATAATCTTTTTTGAAGGTAAGTTTGCCAATGAGAAAAAGACACCAAAAGCTCCAACAGGGGAAGAAGGCAAAAGCTCTGACACCTATTAATTATCATAAAGAGTGATTTAGGTGAATTAGTAAAGTCCATAAGTGAATTTGGGGCAAAAAGTGACGATAAGATAGCCCTCAAGGAGAATTCTTTTTGAAGGTAACAATCATGGGCGTCTTCTGCAACTTTTCCAATGAAAAGAAGGCACAACAAGCTCCAACATGGAAAGAGGGCAAAAGCTCTTGCACCTATTACCATAATTATTGTCGAAAATATGACGGTATTGAAAGATTTATGTGATTTAATAAAGTCCAGGAGTAAATTTGGGGCAAAAGATGGTAAGATCCTTTTTGAAGGTAACAGTCATAGGCGCCTTCTGTAACTTTTCTAATGAAAAGAGGACACCGGAAGCTCCAACAGGGGAAAAGGATAGAAACACGTATCATCATAATTATTATCGAAAATATGACTGTATGGGGTGATGTAGGTGAATCAGTAATGTCTAGGACTAAATTTAGGTTAAAAGGTGATGGTAAGATAGCCCTCAAGGAGAATCTTTTTTGAAAGTAACTATCTTGGGCATCTTCTGCAACTTTTCCAATAAGAAGAGGACACCAAAAGCTTCAAAAGGGAAAGAGGGCCAAAGAACGTGCACATATTACCATAATTATGGTTGAACATGTATGTGTCGGTATGAACTGATTAAAGTGAATTAGTAAAGAACAGGCTTGAATTTGGGGCTTGGGGCAAAAAACGACTCTAGGAGAATCCTTTTTGAAGGTAATAATCATGGGCGTGTACCACAACTATTCCAATGAGAAAAGGACACCAAAAGCTAACTATCATAATTATTATTGAGAATATGACGATTTAGGTGAATTACTAATGCCCGATAGTAAATTTGGGACAAAGAAAATGATGGTAAAGTAGCCCTCAAGAGAATCTTTTTTGAAGTTTACAATCATAGGCGTCTTATGCATCACTTCTAATGAAAAGGGGACACCAATAGCTCCAACAGGGGCAGAGGGCAAAAGCAGGTGCACCTATTACCATAATTATTGTTGAAAATATAATGATATGGGATGACTTAGGCGAGTCAGTAAAGTCCAGGAGTGAATTTAGGGTAAAAAGTGACGGTAAGATAGCCCTCAAGAAGAAAGTACCTATCTTTTGCAACTTTTCCAATGAAAAGAGGACACCGAAACTTCAACAAGGAAACAAGGCCAAAGCACGTGCGCCTATTACCACAATTATTGTTGAAAATGTGTCGATATGGAGTGATTTAAGTGAATTAATAAAGGAGACGTGAATTTGGGGCAAAGGACGACAATTAGATAACCCTCTAGAAGAATCCTTTTTGAAGGTAGTAATCATGGACGTACGCCACAACTTTTCCAATGAGAAAAAGACACCAAAAGCTAGTGTGATAATTATTGTTGAAAATATGATGATTTAGGTGAATTACTAAAGCCTAAAAGTGAATTTTGGACAAGAGTGATGTTAAAATAGCTCAATCTTTTGAAGATTACAATCATAGGCGTCTTAGGCAACTTTTCCAATGAAAAGAGGATACCAGAAGTTTCAACAGGGGGAGAGGGCAAAAGCACACCCACCTATTAGATGTATCTAAGACGAAGAAGGTATTGTAATCTTTTGCCCAAGTCGAATTGCTACGACAATTTCTGTAAAACTTGTTGCAATAGTCTCGATTAACAATTCTTCTAGGATGTGAAAGTCGACTACAATCCATTTAACAGGATACATTAATTTCCAAAACATGAGGATCTGGAGTGCAGAAAACGCTTATATTTTCATTGAGGCTTCTGTACATCCACAAAAAAATTGGTGCTTGGATAGGTTTAAGTCGGAGAAGATTGATAGGTCCAATATTTCTTAATGGCATACTAACAGCACTTAGATATCGGGAAGAGGTTTTGAATCCATTTATTAATGAACTGCATAATGACGAGTTGCAATTTGGATATTTCCAGCAGGATGGTGAATCTGTTCATGCTGCTGGAGATACTTTAAATTTGCTTCAAGAGGTTTTTTGGAGATCGGATAATTAGCAGAAATATGGCAAACATATGGCCTCCGTGATCTTGTGATCTAACTCCTTTGGAGTTATTTGTTTGGTCCTACTTGAGAAATTCCATTTTTAAAACGCCCGTTAATTATCTACAGGAACTTACCCAAAGAAAATGCCTCGAAGAAGACGGAGGTTTCAACATCTGTTGTGAATTCACGTTCAACGTTATTTTCAATGTTTTATTTTGTTTGGTTTCAAATATGTAATAAATCGTAATTATTGGTTATGATTTTCTGTTGACGTTATTTCAAGGTTAAATGTCAATTTGGCGTTTACTGATCAAGTGAGGAACATACGTGAACATGCGAAAAAATGAGAGCAACACACTAAATGGGAAACTTTTTGGACACATGTTATTTAATGTGCAAATAAACTGACGATTTCATTCTAAAACAATTATTCTCCGCAGTTAGGCGTATACTAGTCATAACTTGTAATGATAGCGTCAGGATTTGTTTATTTCTTGTTCTTTTTGGGTTCTTTTTCAAATTAAACATTCTTTTATAAATTTGCACATTTCGATGTTGTTTGCTCTTCAATTCACTTCATTTTTACAAGTAAACTGGACGAGAATCGTTGAATTTCTTTTGTTTTCTGTTCATTTGTCTTGCGTTGTTTTTTGTTTCTTATCCTTTCTTGGTTCTTGTTCAAATTAGGCATTATTTCCTAATTTTCCGCATTTCGTTATTGGTTGCTCTTCATTTCTCTTTATCATTTTTATGTGTCAACCGGACGAGAATCGTCAAATTTCTTTTGTTTTCTGTTCATTTACCTTAAATTCTTGTCTGTTTTTTGTTCTTTTTGAATTCTTGTTCAAATTAAACATTATTTCATAATTTTCCGCATTTCGATGTTGTTTTCTCTTCAGTTTTCTTTTGTTCTCGTCATTTTGTGTCAACCGTCTGAGAATCGTCGATTTTCTAATGTCTTCTGTTAATTTATCCTACGTTGTTGTTTGTTTCATGTCTTTTCTTGGTTTTTGTTCAAATGAAACATTATTTCCTAATTTTCTGCATTTCATTGTTAGTTGCCCTTCAGTTCACTTTTGTTCACATCATCTTTATGTGTCAGCGCGATTTTCTTTTGTTTTCTGTTCATTTGTCATGTGTTTTTGTTTGTTTCTTGTTCTTTCAGGGTTGTTGTTCAAATTTCATAATTTTCCGCATTTCGATGTTGTTTGCTTTTTAGTTCTCTCTTGTTCACGTCATTTTTAGGTGTCAGTCGGATGAGAACCGTCGATTTTCTTTTGTTTTTTGTTCGTTTGGGTTGTGTTTTTGTTTGTATCATGTCCTTTCTTGGGTCTTGTTCAAATTAAACATTGTTTCATACTTTTGTGCATTTCGCTGTTGTTGCTCTTCAGTTTAGGTACTTCATTTTTATGTGTCAACCGGATGAGAATGGTCGATTTTCTTTTGTTTTCTGTTCATTTGTCTTGCGTTGTTTGTTGTTTCATGTCCTCTCTTGGTTCTTGTTCAAATTAAACATTATTTCATAATTTTTCGCATTTTGATGTTGTTTGCTGTTGAGTTATCGATTGTTCATATCATTTTTATGTGTCAACCGGATGAAAATCGTCGATTTTCTTTTGTTTTCAGTTCGTTTGTCTTGTGTCCTTGTTTGCTTCTTGTTCTTTCTTAGTTTTTGTTCAAATTAAACATTATTTCATAATTTTCCGCATTTCGATGTTCTTTGCTCTTCATTTCTCTTTTGTTCACGCCATTTTGATGTGTCAACCAGATGAGAGTCGTTGATTTTCTCTTGTTTTCTGTTGTTTTTTTTGTTTCATATTCTTTCTGAGTTCTTGTTCAAATTAAACATTATTTCATAATTTTGTACATTTCGATGTTTGCTCTTCAGTTCTCTTTTTCACGCCATTTTTATGTGTCAACCGGATGAGAATCATCGATTTTCTTTTGTTTTCCGTTCTTCTTTATTTCATGTCCTTTCTTGGTTCTTGTTCAAATTAAACATTATTTCGTTTCATTTTCCACATTCCGTTGTTGGTTGCTCTTCAGTTCTCTTTTGTTCACATAATTTTTATGTGTCAATCGGGTGAAAATCATCGATTTTCTTTTGTTTTCTATGTGTTTGTCTTGTATTCTTGTTGTTCTATATTACAATTTACTAATCGACGAGAAATAAATAAGTTATCCTTTAGGATAACATTTTTACTTTTTTGGATTAAATGCAACCATGACTTTTACCAATGCGGGCAAATTGTATTACTATTTAGTGTAACTTATCTTCTACTTATTGAATTAACGAGTTATGGTGTTGAACAGGAGTTGAGCTTATCCTTGTTGGAGAAAAATTATTTCACTTTTTTTTAACTCTTATTTTTAGGCGCGTTTGAATCGGGAAAACATAACAATAACACTAAATTTGTTAAGCATTACAACTTTTTAGGTAAAACTTTGTCTATATTGTATCACTGATTGCGAGGATAACTATTCATCCCGAAAATGTTTATGTTTGTATGCACTGATAACTTCATCCTGTTGTATCTCGAATACACATCTTATTTCAACTCGCGTAATATTTTATTCGTTCATATCTACCCCGTCGCTTATCTCAACTATTTATCAGTACACCTACGTTTTATGCGGCACCTGAGCGCCTGAAATTAATTTTCAAAATCCGTTTAGTCCATTCGTAAGTCATTGTTGCGAGGCATTCTTAGCTCGCTCATAATATTCATATAAATATCTTATTATACTCGCACCATTCTTCTTGATTATGATGTATATTTTGATGCATTCGTTATGCCGGTAAGTTGCTTAGGCTTTATCCGGGAGCTGCTGCAGCTCAACTTCGAACATTGTGCGCTGGATTTGGCTTTATCCCGGATGTGTCTGTTGAATATTCGATTGACTTCTTTAAAGCGTCTCGGATAATGCGGACTTAAAATACAGGTAGCGTAATCGATACGACGTTGATTATTCTAAACGCAATATTATGTACCCCGAAAGCTGCTTATTATCAAAACAAATTTGGTAGACTATATTATGAGCTTCTTCCTTCCGTTTCAACAGAGGTACATAAAACTCATTTGAATAACGTACTAAATTTTTTGAACCTGACTAGGGATTGTACGTGATAAACTTTTCGGGACTGTAATTAAAGAATATATCATTTGAGATAAACTATTGCTAAGTTATACATATACTTACGATTATAAGTATAAATACTTGTATTTGACTTTAAATACTCAAATACCTAAGGTACTTATACCTGTCTTATAGTTGTATTTGTACTAATACTTTGTACTTGTTGTAGTCAGACACAGATAAATCTAAGTGATATGATACCGAAGATATCTTAAGCGAAGCCTTGTATTTCGTAACCTTTACAAATTAAAGAAACCGAATAAATTATTGAAAGAATTTATATTCGTTATTTATGATGTACAGAAATACCTTCAATTATAAACTGTTAGTACCTCGAGGTAATAATCTCATGTTAAACATTTTTTTTGGGAAATCACAGTACAATCAACAAATAAAAATAATTATCACGCGAGTCAAGAGGAAGTGCAAAATTAATAACAACAAAATTACACAACATAAATTCAGTTATCACAGTTTCGCATCTCCTGGCTACATTAAAAATGCGCCACGAACAGAGACGTTATAATACAGAAAACGACCTGGAACGGAGTTAATAAATTATTCGTTCTTTATAAGACATCACTTACGCGAACAATACGGTGAAGTTGAAAGGCATAATGCATAAATACTATAAACGTTACTCAAGAGATAACACATACACATACAACCTCCCACACGCGCATTCTTTGGAGTAGCCTCTGAAAAACTTAACAAGCAATATCTCTGTGTTATGCTCGTCTTATTTATAATTCTCCGGCCACGTCTGATGAAGATGTCTACCGGCCGGGTTTCCATAGCGACAGCTGTTTAAAACCCAGCGGGCGTTCGTTAGTCGGATCTCCCGCTGTTTTGTCGCTAAGCAACCACAATTCTACGCATGCGTTCGATTTATAGCGCGAAATATAAACTTTATTACCTCTTATTAGTATGGTTTACTCTTTTACAAGAACTCTGCCCCATTTACATATAATCGTTTAAGCAAAAACTATGGGAAACTAATTTACATACAAGATATACAGGGTGTAATCGAATAAGTTTCACTTATTATTGTAAGCACTTTACCAGAGTATCAAAATTTATAATAAACTAGAATAAACTGAGAAAATTTTCTCCAACAAAATCAAGTATTATATGTCAAATTTTACATTTTATACACTGGATGAGTTGTATAACCATTCCCTTGTACAGGTGACGTCCGGATGACAATCAGATTTCTTTCTATTTTATTGTAACATCTGCCTGTTACTTTTACAATGTGTTAAGTTTTAACATGATCATTTCTACATTTTGATTATTCTAAGTAATTTCATTGTATTTTTATTATGACAATGTGATCTACACTGACCGGCAAAATTATCGCATCACATAGAAAAAACTATTTTTTGTTATGAAAACTTTATCAAAAAAATAACTTAATAATAATATACTAACTTTCAATTTTAATAAATACACTAACAAATATTACATAAAACTGCTGATAAAATGAATATTACACTTATGTGTCGTTTAATTTGCTTGAACCCAGAGAACTTTATTTTAATATCTGCACATTCTAGGTCAGTTACTAGTACCTAGTATTATCTCCTCCGGCCTGGATATCTGCATTCATTCTACGGGGTATGTTTTGGATTAGCTTTTGGATGAATACGTGATCCATTTGCTCCCACTCTTCATTAAGGGCTTGAACGAATTGATTAAGCGTTTGTGGACGATTTCTACGCGCTTTGATTTTTCGGCCAAGTGCATCCCAAACATGCTCTATGGGGTTCAAGTCTGGACTTCTCGCTGGCCAGTCTAATTTTTGAATTCCGACTTCTTCTAAGTATCTGGTCACTACTCTTGCAACGTGTGGACGTGCGTTATCCTGCATAAAGAGGAAATTGTATCCCACAAATGGTGCAAATGATACCACTTGTGGATCTAAGATTTCGGTTATATACCGATATGCATTTAGAGCCCACGAGCGACAAGAACGAGATCTGTTTTAGCCAGGAGATTGATTCCTCCCCAAACCATAACAGATCCGCCACCGAAACTTTCCTTGCTAACCATAGTAAACTCCGCATAATGTTCTCCGGCTATTCTCCATACTCTAAGACGACCATCAGGTGAATTTAGGTCAAATCTGGACTCATCCGTGAAGAGTACCCTTCCCCAATCATCGGTATTCCAATGAATGTGATCGCGTGCAAATTGTAACCTTGCTCTTTTGTGATGTGGGAGCAGTAAAGGTCCATTCGCTGGTCTTCTGCTAGTTAAATTATTTTCTATCAGTCGTCTTCGTATCGTTCTTTCACTCACTTCGACATTTCTAGAATTATGAAGCTCACTTTGGAGCTGTGGTGCCGTTAAATGCCTATTTCGCAAAGATGATAAGAGAACTAATCGGTCATCAACTTCAGATGTAACCCTTTTGCGACCTTGACCTGACCTCCGTTTGAGCTCACCAGTGTCCTGGTACTTTCTAGCAATTCTAGAAACCATCGACTCATTCATTCCTAGAGTTCTAGCAACATAGCGTTGACTCCTGCCGTCATTTAAGAGTGCAATTGCCATTGCAGCTTGTTCAGCTGTTAATGATAACTGTTTTTATTCATTTTTGTCTGTATGTGTTAAAAATGATTAATTAAACAAAACAGCATAAAATGAAACGTTAAATAACATTAATTTCTAAAATCAAGTTTTCTTGCCAGATGAAAATTATGAAAATTAATTAAAATTGTGTAACTGGCAATATAGAAAGTGTTAGGAAAGAGTTTATATATGTATTTCGGCCTTATTGGGCTTCATCAGAACTCTGTACCTTAAAAAAAATTTTGGTTTATTGAAAAATTTAGAAAAACTTACCCCTTTTTTGAATTTCTAAAATCCCAAAACACAAGAACAGGTAAGTTTTTCTAAATTTTTCAATAAACCAAAATTTTTTTTAAGGTACAGAGTTCTAATGAAGCCCAATAAGGCCGAAATATATGTATAAACTCTTTCCTAACACTTTCTATATTGCCAGTTACGCAATTTTAATTAATTTTCATTAATTTCTAACAAAAATTCAATTCAATACTTGTAGAAACAATTAAAACAACACTCGCAGTTTTGATTGTTTGACAATTAACTTTAAAGAAAGTGTATCTCGATTGGTTTTTAGTATCCATAGCCAATTATTGAGCTTGTTTAATAAGCCTACTACAATATGCAATCAGCCTTTGAATTTTTCTAACGATCGCATAATGCCAAGTCCTCGCATTTTAAGTGATGCGATAATTTTGCCGGTCAGTGTATAATCACTCAAATAGTTTTCTTATATCACAGTGTGATATTTATTGGAAATAAAGATTACTTACTTACTTAATACGAGAATTAGTTCAGGAAATATCAATGGTCTAGCTCAAAAATAAAGAACTGACCTTCCACAAGAGCGCATCGCCTTTTGTTTAAAAACCTCTGCTCGTTCCTGAGATATATATCGTAAAACAATAAAACTCCACTATTATTCACGGTCACTGGGTTAATATAGCCCATATGATAACGGAAGAGGCTTCTAAATATCCACACACGTTCATTAGTGAATTAATTAATTATGAGCCAGTTTTGGCGTATTGTTAATACAGTTTATAATTGCTGATCATAAAAGTGCAGTAATTTACACCAACATAACAAAGTATTGTAATTTTCGAGCATCTGCTCCATTAGATAATCGACAAAAATTATATCACAATATTCCACACTTTGTAAACAAATAACACACTTTGCAATTTAATTTATTAAATGATTGAAAAAATGAATGCACCTTATTATTAGTTAGTTTGTATCTGCATACTCAGAAAAGAAACTCCACCAAATACAATCAATGGATTTATTTATTTCTTTGAATGAATAAATCTGCACGATCTTTCGGAATTTTGTTTGCGTAGTCTGAACGTAATGAAGTAATAAATTAAAGGATGATGAGTAATAGCGCACTATTTTTTCCAATAATTCTTTTAGGATGCGATTTCTATTAAGAAAAATTACTGTTTTAATTGAATTCCTTAATTAATTGAAGAAATAAATTAATATTGTTATGTAAGAATTATTTTATGAAAATCAGAATAATTGAATAAAAAATTAGAATGTAAATGTTTCATCGTTTTCTTGATTGCTTACGTATCACTAATTGCTAATCTCCGCATAATTTCGGATGGCGTCGCCTAACGCGTTTATTTAAATGGAATCGGTTCCTCTTTATGAATACCCCTTACCCGATAAGTACTCGGGTAAGTGTGCGACAACTGACTTTTCTTTAAAATTTAAATTGATTATCATAAAATGAATGTTTGGAACGTTAGTTTTGTTTTGCAATATCAGTTACTTCGGATACTTCTATGATAGATACTCAAATTGTTATTCTATACTTATCGAATAACTATCCAGGTAGTTATCGGGTATCGGGTACATACTGGGTACCCGGGTAATACTTGGGTAGCAATAATGGGTACCCCACAACAAAATTATCGGGTATCAGTATCCCTAGTTTCGTACGAATGCCACAAATGACCTGCCTCAACGTTTATTGTGTTACAACTGCTCTAATATTTGTTGCACGTAATAGTATACTTCGTTAAGCTGGAACATTTAAATCACACCCAATTTTTTTTGTAAAAAATAGATATTGACTTTTCAGGAACTATTATTGGCTTCTGCCGCATACGTATTCATAACTTCTCTTCTTTTCTTGTGTACACAGAGAAAAAAACAATGGTATTTGTTAATACAATTGTGGAATTTACACCTAAAAAATTATTACTAAATTGAAGATACAATAAAAAGAAAATCTTTACATTTGATTGTAGAATAATATCACACATTTTTAAGAAAATCATAATAGTAAATGTGTTATCATAAATTGTGTAAATTAATTTTATAGACAAAATGTAAACATGTTATATAAATTGTTGAATTAAATACTATTTCGTATTGAAGATTTTTCCATTTATTTAATAAACAGTAAGATGGGGTCCTGGATATTAAAATAAATAGTGTAACAATGATCGGGTTTTAGGACGAAATCAAGATTAATGAAATATCATTCAGCTGACGTAACGATTAAACTCCTAGATCCTTAACAAAAAGTAATAACTTTTGTGAAAATCTTGGCCTTGTTATCAGACTACGTTAAAAGAAAAAAATGAAGGGGCGAGGAATTTTTCTCTTAATATTGTATGATAGGAAGGGCAGTGGTCTTAAAAAGTTTCGGAAAAATTTCAATTGCGGTTTTCTCGCTAAAATATTAAGTTTCTGTTAAGGACATAATTCAATCGTTACCATTTATAGTGATACGTTGCAGGTTTCAAGCTTTGCACAACTATTACAGTCATCCTGTAACACAGTGTTTGGAAACTAATGCTGTAAAGAATAGTAACTTTTTAACCAATTATAGTACATTTTTTTTCAATAGTTTGAATCGCGACATTCTGCGATCACTTTTTGACACGACTTTGTACAGGAAAACACAAATTTCAGCTAGTTTGCTACTTAATAAGTCCTCCCATACAAGACGGCCAATCGTGCTGTGAAAGTTGTGTCAAAAGTGATCGCAGGATGTCACGATTCTAACTATCGATTGTTATTACAACGCATTTGCGAATAACCTTAGACAGGTCGGTTTGGTTTGCAGTGGAAGTCTCGAGCTACGCTGATTCCATAAATATCTCGTGTGAAAATTTTACAGTTAATGGTGTAATTCTGCACACATCTTTAAGGAAGAAGATCACAACCGAGTGCTCGGAGCCGCTAGTAAAGAATTTTGATTCTTAATCTGGCAATTAAAGATGTAGGTTTGACCTTGTCTTGATACATGCAGATCTTGTCAAGAAATTAACAGGCTGGAATACGGCAGAATTCATTCTGACACTTGCTCGTCAAGTTCCGGCTTAGGTCATTTATAGCACCGCACAACAAAATTGATCGTTCCATCTGTTGTACGAGCTGCTTATGTTGATTTTGAATAAACAGAAGGCACCGAATCCAAAAACGTCCTCAGTTTATTGCTGTCAGCTCGAATTAATGAGACATCGAAAGAAAACTTTTTTGGAAGCTATTTCAATACTTCTATCAACTACATTTCACTGAGTGAGTTGCTGTCAGTCTAGCGATATGGCGTCGACTCGGAGAAGGTGTGTGAATAATCTGGAATATTTTTGTTTCCTTTGTGGTGAATACGTGTTTAAAGAAAACCGTCTCAAGATATCGCATTTTGTTAAAGGAACTTATTTTGAGTACTTTGGATTTCCCTTAGAGACAAAAAACAAGAACTGGTGTCCTAATTTAGCATGTGAAATTTGTGTTGAATCTTTGCGCTTATGGGCAACTAAAAAAAGAAGCTTTTTTAAATTTCTTATGCCAATGATATGGCGTGAACCGTCTAACCACCATGACCATTGCTATTTTTGTGTTGCGAAAGTTAGTGGTATTAATCAGAAAAATCGTTCACAGTGGACCTATCTTAACGTACCATCAGTGTTAGGACCAGTTCTAAATATAAATAAAGATTCCGTACCTCTACCATCAACTCCCAAGAGACTGGAAGACGAAGATTGTAGTCAGGACATAGAGTTACTTCAAAATGAAGACAGTGACTTCGATCCTGAAGATTTTCTAAATTCACTAAACCCATTCTATCAAAACGAGCTTAATGATTTAGTAAGAGACCTTAATCTGTCAAAAAGTGCTTCACAATTGAAATAGAGAAATCTGCTGACAAGTGACACAAAAGTTTCATATTACCGCACTACAGAAAAAGATTTACTTCCTTTTTCTTCTGAAGAGAATGATTTCGTATTTTGCAGTGATATTCGAGGTCTGATGACTGCAATGGGTTTAGAAGAGTACGATCCTAATGACTGGCCTTTTTATAGATTCTTCCAAGCGAAGTTTTAAATGGGTTCTTCTAAGTAAGTGTAATAAGCTTGGTTCTTTGCCCATTGCGCATTCCCCCAAAGTGAAGGAACAATATCCTACTATTTCATTGGTTCTGAACAAAATTAAGTACGAAGAACGTAAATGGTTGATATGTGTTGACTTGAAAACGGTCAACTTACTTTTGGGTCAACAAAATAGATACACAAAATATCCCTGTTTTATCTGCTTATGAGATAGTATGGCTAAGAAAGAACATTGGACTGAGAAAGCCCGGCCTGTAAGGGAAGCTTTGATTCCTCTTAAGCATAATGTTGTTAACGTTCCGTTAGTAGCAAGAGATCGCATTGTATTGCCTCCCCGCCATATCAAGCTAGGATTAATGAAACAATATGTCAAGGCTTTGAATAAAAATGGGGAATGTTTCAAATATATTTCAAGGTTATTTCCAAGCTTAAGTTCTGAAAAGTTGGAAGCTGGTATCCTTGATGGTCCACAGATCAGGAAGTTTTTAAAGGATTCGAATTTTACAATTTCTATGAACAATGTTGAGAAAAACGCTTGGAATTCCTTTACTTCAGTGATCAATAACTTTCTCGGACATAGTTGAAGACATGTTAACTAACTACCGACAGCTTGGGTGCAATATGAGCATCTTGGTCATTTTCCTGAAAATTTAGGTGATTTAAGCGAGGAACAGGGAGAAAGCTCCACCGGAACATTTGGACTATGGAAGAACTCTATCAAGGCCGTTGGGATGCTCATATGATAGCTGACTATTGTTGGAATCTTCAAAGGATTTCTCAAAAGACTGTTTACGCTCGCCAATCTTATAAAAGAAAGTTTTTATCTCTTTAAATTTACTTAGTAAAATGTTAAATTTCAAAATCTTTCATTTTTTGACAAAACTAACTGCTCAATATTACAAAATCTAGAGTTGTTGCAATAAAACTGATTGCAGTTCTTCAATGAGAGTCAATACTTTATTCAAAATCATGAATAATATTGGATGCAACAGAAATGCTGTTCTGCGGTATAGTCGTTAAAAAATAAGATGAAGGAATATTTAATTTAGAAACATTCGTATTTAGCTTCAAATCATTTCTGCAGTACTGCATTGAATTTACGTTAAACAGTTTACTTTTCACAAATTCATTCATTATAAATAAAACAGGCGACAGTCAAACACAACAAGTTTGTTCTTGTTGATTGGCAGTGTCATGACGAGACCTAATCATCATCCGCATGAAACGACCAATAAGAAGACGCAAATAATCAGGTGATTACACCCCACTTCAATACTTTTCAACAATTTGTGTATGATGTTAACATATCCAATAGTATTTTTTAATGAGTTATTAATTTAATCATTTTTAAATTTGAGAAAACTTTTCATTGCGATTCTATTACAGTTTTACACAATGTATAGAACTTTATGCAACAAAATGTGAAAATAAAATCTTCACAGTCTGTTTTAAAAAATTTTTACATAAGGTGTAGAATTTTATACAGCAAAGTGTAGAAATTTTATCTTCACACTTACGAGAATTTATTGTAGTACTAAAGTCAAAAAGTGAAAATGGTGCAATAGCTTTGCTACAAATACATGTAAACTTAGAGGTGGAAATATATCTGACACAAAAAAAAGAAATTCAACCATTGTGTTAATAATTTTATATTTTTACATAATATTGTTTAAAATCTCTCTTTGAATTCGTTATTTCTCTTTGTGTTTTACTAGTGGTTATAGTAAGTGAAATTTATTCAAGTACACACTGTATTTGTATGCACAATATTTAATGTTTTGAAAGTTTCTGATTTGTAAAAAAAATGTTCTTATAATAAACATAATATGAAAGTAAATTATGTAACATAATATGTAAATTAATTTCATTAAAAATAATTATTCGTTATATGTTATCAGTATCACAGTAAAAAAAAATGAATAATTTATTTTTACACCGTAAATAATTGATGCACTGCCCACATTCATCATTCAAATAAACCTTTATTCATTGAAAGCATTCAATTTTTAATGGAATTATTTAAGGAGCTGCATGCGAAATTTAATTAAAAATAAATGATACGGCAAAACGCGATTCCAATGCGAGAAAATTAACTCTCGCAATAATGCCCCGGTATAACGAGCATAATGCTAAATTATTTGTACTTATAAATTATAAAATTAATAAATCATTCGGGCCCCGATATTCACGAGGACCGGTTATTGTCGTCCTTTAAAGCGATAATGATTGGACCTCGCCTCTTCTAATTAAATGCAATTTAAAAGTGAGTTCCCGAGAAACGGCCGACGTGAAAATACGGTTCGTCTCATTTGGTTAAACGGATCGTGAGAATTTGACAACTTTAATCCACGCATTTTTGTTATAATTCGATTCTTATTTGTGAAATGTAAATTTCAAAACGGCGTTCGAAAAAGACTAACGAGGGATTCTTAATTAATTAATAACATGCTAAACCAAACACATAGCAACCGCTGAGTAAATATTAATTGAGCTTAATTTATTTAGTTCTAAGTGGAACGGGTTTCAACGTACACGCTTGTGCAAGAACTTACATACGCGTAATAAAATTATAATATTCGTGTTCAATAAGTTGTATATCTGGGATTAGTTTATATACGCGTTTCTCTCATCTGATGTTTATTACTCTTGGTTCTAAGTATCGGAATAACAGAGTAATAAGAATTTAATTACACTTATACAAATAGTGTAATGATTATTTTCAGATCTGATTTATTTATTGTTGTAATTATAATTATCTCGCAGTGGAAATAAATTATAACAGGCGTACGCTCAGCCCTGCAATGTTTTCATTTATAAAACGGATGAACTGACAGTTCGAACATAATTCATCCGGGAAGTTTTTGAGTTGTATTGTTTGCATACAAGTGTCAGTATAATCAATTTGCGCTTAAGTTGAGATTATTCATTTGCGAATTTTGGTTTTGGTGAAATATTTAAAACAATGTGCAGAGTGATACTTATTTTTCGAACACATTTGTTTTATAAGAGAACACGTTTTCGTTATTTGTTCATTGGCATAAATGTTTATTCTCTCAAAGGTTGACTACAGGTGTTTTGATTTAGTTCCTTAATATTTTGTAACGATTGCGTGTCCATTTCACAAAGCACATATTTAATACGTATTAAATTACAGTGATTGAAATAAACTAGCATGATAAGAACCACTTTATTAAGCCAATGAGCGGAGAAATGAGATGCCGCATAATTTCTCGGGACTGTAAATAAAACTTAGGCGCGTTATCCTAAATTTACAAACCGGGCAATTCATAAAACTTAATATTTATATTTTAATTAAGGCAGCACGTATGTGAGCGGACGAACGCTGGAAAATAAAAGCCGAGCTGAAACTTACGGCGGGCAGTGTAAATATTTAAATGAAGTGTCAAATTGCATTTAAGACCATAACACACAATACAACTTCTTGTAAATCAGTTCTGAAACAACCATTCCAGGTGTGAAATGTTGTCTGAAATTAAATTCACTGCGCCTGCATGCATCTCTGTCTCGTTCGCGCGTTTTTATCGTGGAAAAGTAATGCGATGAGTTAATGTGGATTGAGATATTGCGAGAGATGTCGCAGTTATGACCAATAAAATCGTTCAGAGAGACTCTCATGTGTAAATTGTAGCGTTTTCATGACTTTAACATAAATTATATACGCTTATTTATTGCGTCGGTATAACAAACAGTCAGAGTTGTATTCAGGAACGGTTATTAATTATTACTAACTCTTAAGTTATTATTACATCCTGTAATAAAGATAATCAAGATCTTGTATTTAAAAACAACATGTTTCTAACTTACTTATTACATTACACAATGAACATTTGTTATAACTTTATTTGAGAACTTTATGAAAAAATATTGAGTCTATAGAAAAAGAAGGAAGCTATACCTAAACATTTTTTTTAATGTTTACTATGATTGGTATCACACATTTTCCATTTTCATTTATAATACGCTTCTGGACAAAATTGAGGGACCACCAGTAAAATTCAAAATAATAATAAAACAAGATAGCGAAATTTAATGAAAGGAATAAATATATAAATCTAGGTGTTTCCTTACAGTTTACATAGTTGATTTAAGGGCTATTAAATTTAACAAACTTTAAAATACTTTAAATCTTTAAAATGCCATTGGTCTTCTCATGAACTTATATCCTAATTTGTAACAAGTTAACAAAACTAAAATTATTAATAGCGCGTGTGCCCTCCTCTTGCAGCAATACACGCTGCTAATCTTCTTGGCATTCATTCTTGAACATGCATGTTAAAGAGCTCATCAAGTGTTATTGGTGGTCTCAGTGCGTTTTCAATTTTGTTGCCCAATTGATTCCAGAGATGCTCAATAGAATTGAGATCGGGGCTTTTGGCAGGCCACTCCAAACTTTGGATATTTGCATCTCTCAACGTAGCTGTGACAATGTTAACTGTATGAGGTCTGACATTCAGGTTTATTATGGTGAAACTTGGATCTCTGTTAATTACAGATTATTGATAAATAACAGACAAAACAGTGAATGTCAATTACAGTGCAACATTAGTTATTTGATCTTATAAACAACCTTGGTAATTTTCAGATTATTGAAAAATATTCAAGCTTCCCTATTACGGTGGCAGGTATATCTTACAATAAACAATATTGGATATTGGTTATTCAAAGAAGTCGTTTACTTACTCTGATCTTATATTGTTAAAATTTTATTGTACAGAAAGTAGGTCGTCGTAAAAATGGATTTAGACTTTATTTCATTAATTAGGGCGCTTAGAAATGAAGAAGAACGGTAATATTTCTAATTCTTTTTTCATTTTTACACGCAACGTGTTTTAGACAACATTTTAATGTTATGAGAAGGACACTTAGAGATGTTTCTAATTCCTTAGAACTTCCTGAAAGCATTTTTAGATCATTATATAGATTTTTAAGAGAAACGGCTCATTACCTTATTCATGAGATTGGTGCGTACTTGCCAGCTAGAAACCGTCATGAAATTGCATTGCCTGAAAATTTAATAAGCTATCAGAAAGCTGTTGGACAAGATTGTGTCTTCCCTATGTGCCAAGCTTCTGTGAGCAATTCTATTAATGTTGTTACAAACATTTTAAATGAACATTTTGTACGCTTGATTAAATTTCCTATAATAGAAGAAGAAAAAATCAGAGAAAAGCGACAATTTCTCAATTTACAAAATGGTTTTCCAGGCATCGTGGGCGCAATAGATTGTACACATGTAAAAAATTTTTCTCCTGCTATCGATGGAAACAATCCTGGAATTTTGTTTTTAAATCGTACGGGGTTTCACAGTTTAAATGTTCAGTGTGTTGTTGCTGCTGATTTGAAGCTACTGGGAATCAATGCTAGGTACCCAGGTTCTGTTTACGATTCAGCAATTTGGGCTACTAGTCAGATCAGAAATCATTTCTGTAATTGTTATCAAAAAGGATTTCGTAATAACTGGCTGGTAGGTGACTCTGAATACCCGCTTGAACCATAGCTAATGACGCCCGTGGCAGGTAGAAATCAAAATGAAAGAGAAAGTCATTTCAATAATGCACATAAAAGTATTCGAAATGTTGTAGAAAGATTTAATGATGTACTGAAGTCCAGATTTAGATGTTGCTTTGCAGAAAGATCTTTGCATTATTCTCCAGAAAAAGCTGCGAGAATTGTAAATACATGTGCAATTTTGCACAACATTTGCATAAATAGGTAAGACATAATTGAATTTGAAGTTGATCAAATGATCATGATCAAAATGATGATGGAGTGGAAATTCCATTTAATAATGTTATGAATGAAGGACAAATGGTTAGAAATCAAATAATCAATCAATATTTTTCGACTAAATACAACTTTATTAAACGTACTAAAGATTTACATAACATTAAAAATGCTTTTACCAACTTACAAAAAGCTTTTAAAAGTTCCTTGGATGTTTTACAATACTCATTAGTAACTCTCTTAATCAGTTTGGTTGAATAGTTCAATCTCCATTTCGAATTTTTTATAGAAAACGTAACATGTTTATTAATTTTTGGTTTCTGAAAAATTCCTTCATAAATATCTTAGTTTAATAGGATTATTTTATTTACTTACTTTATTTCCCACCGAATGACAGAGTCCTAATTCTTTGATAGTTTGCATTCCTGTAACACTTACAGTACCTAAAATTTGAAGTAGCCTTTCTTCTAAATGAGTTAAAACTGTAGAAGATGCACTCCCTCCACCAGTTAAATATCGGTAAACATGTATTTGTCTGGCTTTATTTTTTACATAATACATTCAATTCCAGAAAGTCTGCGACAAGAAACAATCACAATTAACATTTACTACCACTACCTTTTGCCACTGTATTGTTGTTTTTTCTGCACCTTGTTCAACTGTGTTTAATTTTTCACAGAGCTCTTGGAGATTGGTATCTTTATGAAGTAAATAATTTAAATATAACTCATACTGCTCATACAAATATTTCGACCTAAAAAAAATTATTTAATAAATATATTTGTTTTGCCATTGTTATTTCTTTGCTTTAATAAAATTATAATTCCGTACAAAATTATTTAAAAAAAATAAAAGGTATCCTGGTAAACAAAAAATCAAATGAATAAATCAAGCTCAGTTATTTTTTTTATATGATTCTGTAATATTACAGAACCTGTTAATAGCTTCTGCAATTTCCGTAAGTCCTTTAGCAATTTCCAATAAACCATCTTTTTGTCTATTTGTTGCTGTGACATATGCATTTGTGAGTACATCACTTGTTGTGTTCCTTATATCTATAGAAAAGGAAATTCATTGCTTAAGAAACTGAATCTTTCAACTATTTAGTTTAAAGAATAATAGTTTTAAAGGTATTTTTGACTAAACTTGTCAAACTACAACTCATATCTAAAATAATTATGTTTCCTAATATCAAAGTAACTATTAATATGGGCACAGATCATCTTTAACAAAAATATGTTTAATTTATTTACAGTTTTTGAAATCTGAGACTTACGTTTTTTCTTTGTGCCAGTACCTGTGACTTCGTCTCTAACACCAGCTTCTGCATTTTCTATTTCAATTATTATGTTTTCATCAATCTACAAAATTAAATATAATTATATCTAAAATAACAAAATATGTAGGTGTGTTTTACAATAAAAACATGAACTCACCACTTGCATTCCTGATTCATTTATTTCTTCCTGCCCTTCCCCACCAATTTCTGGAAGTGGTAATCCTTCAACTGCTACCAAACCTGTTAATTCTAATAATATTTTTTCATTTTCATTTAATTCTTTATTTTCTCTTTACTTCTTTCTTGTACTAGACTTCCACTCAGTAGACACCTTATAATATATATAAGATTATTAAATACTGATTGTTTTTATATATATTTCTCACTTTTTTCTATTCTGCCATAGAGCGAACAGGTCCATCGCTACAAGAGTTGAGTGCATCTGTTAAATTTTGCCACAGTAACTCTAAGTCCTGTGGTCCCTCTTTAGGGCCTGTCATTCTCCTGGTCCTTAAAATCGGGTTCTTTTGTAAATTTTCTAAGAATATTTTAAATTGGGTTTTAGTCGTCCTTTTTTTATTGCTGGCCATTTTGCTGTAACTTTTTGCGTGCACATTTCTTTATTAAAAACTCTAATTAATAAAATTTAACTTACCGTGCCCAGTAATAAACAAAAAAACTCACGAACGCGAGGTTATAAAACAAATCAGAGGACCAAAAAACAGCCAAAAACTAACAAGCAGAGATAAGTATAACTGCCAAGTATAGTGTAATAAGAACAGAAAACACTTAAATTCTCTAAATATTGATGAAAGTTGGTAAGCATGACACGCAACAATTTCACACGGTGTAATTTCCAATATCTGAAAATATCCAAGGTTGTTGTGAATATCATTAGTTATTGAAATATTTCAATAACCAAGACCCAATATTGAAAAATTTCCAAGATACACCGTAATAAACCTGATTGTCTTGCATAAAAATGAATCCATTGCCGAAATATTCGGCAAATGGTTGAACATGGCGTACAATAATCTCGACTCTATCTTCTTGCTGTTAGTGACCCATTTCGTATGAGAATCATTAAATTGTATGCCACCCTAAACCATTACAAATCTCCCACCAAATTTGTCAAATTCTCGAATGGTACAAGGTGCAAATCGCTCGCCTGGTCTTCGTATGACAAGAGCACGGCGATCATTCCTGCTTAGAAGGAATCTCGACTCGTCCGAAAATAAAACGGAGTTCCACTGCCCCTCGTCTCAATCTTGATGATTTTGACAAAAGTTTAAGCGATTTCTTTTGTGCGTAGCTGTGAGAATTGGGCAGGTTGCTGGTTTTCTAGCAGACAAATTGACTTCTTTTAGTCTTCTTCTTACTGTTTTGGTAGAAATTTCTTTTCCAGTGGCTAATTGAAGATCATTTTTTAATTTACGAGATGTTACAAACCGCTTTCTTAAACTCTAAAGCGATCTTCTCTGTTTTCTTTTAGCACCTTGTCCGCGTCTTCTTTTGAAACTGCCAGTGTTTCTGAACCATGCTTCGGCCCTCTGTACCACAAATCTGTTGGTATTTAGAATTCCAGCAACTTTTCTCTGTGAATATCCTTCACGAAGAAGAATAATTATTTGGCATACTTCTTTTGGTCTACAATGGCGTCTACACATATTAAATTAACTTAATACAAACAAATTCACTAATTTTCGAAACAAAAAGCACGCTTTACTAATTAAATGACTTAAAAAGGTGTCAACAATTAGGCCTTTTTGTTGACTTTTCGTTTCCTAGTAGAGAATGCCTTGCCATTGTTAATTGTTTCATATCACACTATTTGAACTGTGTTTAATAAACGTCAATTTATGACATGTGGAAAAATCTATTAAAAATAACTTGTAAATTGGAAAAGTTATTTCAAGTTTATTTGGTGGTCCCTTAATTTTGTCCAGAAGTGTACTTTGTTTATTATAATACCGTATTTTCATTGTGAACGTAGACGGAGTTACTCCTCTTCAGATGAAGATTCTACAGAATTTCCTGGAGTCCTTTCTGGGATAGATTATATTACCAGGAGTTTAGATATACTAAATATTGAAAGAAGTAATGGAAATAATAAATATTTATTAAAATTTTCAGCGTTATCTACACATCGCAAATATAATAATGTTGATCGTGAATTCACAACAGATGTTGAGAATGCCCTCCGTCTTCTCCGAGGCGTTTTCTAACTCCTCTGCGACATTTTGCAAAATGTGGGGAGAATTGTTTATTTCATCATACTTTTCGATGATTCTTTGGGTATGTTCCGTAGAGGCCATATGTTCTTACTCTAGATCCTCATATTTTGGGAATTAATGTATCCTGTTAAATGGAACCAGGCTTCATCGCAAAAGAAAGTTTTGTCCAACAAATCTTTGTTTAAAAACCAATGACAGTATCTTCGCCTTGGTTCAAAACCTACTGGAAGCAATTCATGCACGGCAATCAAACGATAAGGGAAAATTTGCAAGTCCTTTCTTAGAATAGTTCTGCAGGTCCCGACAGGAAAATCAACTTGTTGTGACAGGTGATGGATGGAAGTGCGAGTAGCATCAGTTATAATTCGTCTCACATTTTCAACTACCTCATCAGTTCTGATACCTATTTTCTAGCCACACTGCCAGTTTCTCTGAAGTTGATTAACAAATTTGTGGTATAGAAATACAGTTTCTGGAAATTTTACCTGAAATTCTGCAACACAATCAGGAATACATTTCATTCGCCATTGATTTTTTGGCGTTTCGAAAGTAGGATTCAACCAATGTGAAAACCATTGTAAAATCAAATCAATAAAACAATTTTTTAAAGTTATGTTTGTTTACTCGTCTGTTTAGGGTACGGATCAAGTAAGAAACATACGTGAACATGCGTAAAATTGAGAGCAATACACCAGATGGGAAGACTTTGTGTACACATGTTATAAGAAAGAATGTGGATATATTAATTTGATACCTACCAAAAAATAAAAGTGAACCAAAAATAAAATCCATCCCTGATTACATTCACGAATCGAATTCTATTTATTTTCTGACTTAAGCGTTATGATACACTTAAGCGTCGGAATATTATGCAGATAGATGGACGTGTAGGTTTATATTATTTACATAAAGCGCATAAATAGTCTAGTTACCAACCTTTATGGCTTGTTACAGTCTTTCAATTAGTTTGTAAATTGGAAGCATCGACAGTATAATGAACCTGGATCGAGCGAGCGTCTTATGTTTTAATGATGCAGCCTAATAATAATAATAATAATCGAGCACAGATTATACATGACTGAAATGTTAAATAAATTAAAGGCTTTCCGCGAAATGATGAATAGCGCAGGCCTTCGCTAAATGCCCTCGCATTAAAATAAGTACGGCGCTGCAACTCCGCAGCTTGTCTAATATTTATTTGTAATTATATGGTTTATGATATATCGCGGATAAATTGCGTGCTTAAGCGGAAGGAAATTGTTCCACAACTGAACTGTGTTTATGGGTAGTTATGATTTTGCAAATCTTAAGTGAATGCATAAATGTAAATGACTTTGTGATCCCAGAAAAGTGAAACCAGTGCACCATAGTGCTAATAAGTCTTGCATACAACAAAATTCTGGAGAAATTTATCCAACAGCTTCTTGTTATTCATAACGAAGTAAATATCAATAATGGTTAAAGAATGAAGCATCACTAGGAGACAGAATAAAAGTGAATAGAAAGAATTTTGTGGATACAATGTTATGGATTTAAATCTAATTTCTAAACAGTTGTTAGACGAATAACTACCATAGAAACAATTCATAAAAAATCAATCAATTCAGAAAAATTAAGTTATTCATCGAATATCAAATTGTAACACCGAAGGATAACAATTTATTCCAAAGAATTTTATGTGTGTAATCTTGGATATTCAAAGGATATGCTAGATGGGTTCGACGTCAGTCAGCCAATGAACTTCCTCGAGGAACATGGTCCATTTTTTTTCAACAATGTACTGATAGGAGATGAAACGAAATATGGGTATAATCCAGAAGGCTAAAATTTAAAGTACAAAGCAGAATCTGTTCTAAGGCTTTCTTTATGCTTCTTCTTTAGAAATAAATCCTGATTATTAAAAAGTCGCAGCAAAAAAAGTTAGCATTCTCCTTACCTATAACTAACAGTGTACAAATTAATTTAGTGTGTCAATTGTACCTACGATTTTTAATGCAAAACCTATTGAAGTATTTAATTATATTACAACGTTAATCGTCGTTGTTTCGTAAACGAAATCTAAAGAGTTAGTAGCGTGTTTATAATAGTTGAATAGCTCTCCACAGGAGGCGACACTTCCACTGGCTTTGCTCGGCCAAGTCAGATACCATCTAAGCACGCCCCATGAATTTTGACGTGCGTTATTATGATGGAACACGTTTATGAGATGGGTACACGTGAAATAAGACATAAGTATTCGGTCACACCGAAAGAGAAACAGAAAACGTTTTAATAGTCTCGTATTCGTGCGTGAAAACATCGGTTGGTGTTATTGTTCTGGATGTTCGAGTTTTTAGATTCCATGCCTTCAAAGTCATCGTTTCTATCAAACAAAGGAGTTACATGTTAATTGGCTATTTAATACCTGTAGAGAAGGTTTAAATGTATGCCAGTTACAAGCACATTGCTTGTAAAGCAGAATCAGAAAAATAAACATGTATACAGAGAATAATCTAAAGATATACTCACATCAAAATCTGGAGTTAATTTTCCAATTCCTTTTCGGTATTCCCTCGCGTCCATCCGTTACTCGTGTTGAAATAAACGGAATTAGGACATTTAATTTTAAAAAGTGTTAATGTTGTCTTCAAAAGTGGCATTTTAATTCTTGCGATAGTTCAAGGAGTAATATTATCCAAGAAAAGAGAAAGGTTGAGGTAGTAGTTTGTATCTCTAAAGGAATTGCATTTCTATCCTTAAAGGGGTTAGTATCATCCAGAAAATCAAAGAATCTTCACTGATGGGGCAGTATCTTAGCTTTTAACCACTTCAAAGAGTTGAACGCACTTTTTTCTTAATATTGCATAGTTTGTCCCTTGTTCTTTTGTGTGGAAATTATTGAATTCCTCATCGCACTAGAATATTAAGCTTATTTGGAGGAAGTGAATTATCACTAAAGGCCTTCTATTTCTTGCACAAGATTTGCTACAATTTCTACAACAACATTTGGAACAAGAAAATTTGGATTGCAGATTTTGTTTGGTAATAGAACAAACAATCTTGTACAAGAAATTAGGTAGTCTTGAATTTGAAAAGTATCCGAATTAAAACAGGCCTTTAATAAAACATGTACAATGAAACCATCTCATCCGCGAGATTTGTTTTCCCAATTTTCTCGAATCAATCGGCATTGGAAAACTTTTGAATTCAATTACGGCTATTACATAGTACAAGTGGCAATTCTATGTTAACTACTAGAGGGCTTTGGTATTTTTATGTTTTACGCTTGACTGCAAGTAGATGGGAATAATTTCTTGAACTTTACTGCATAATCATTTCGTTGCACCTTAGCCTCCTGGTCGAAATTTGTGAACTAGTTTGACAAAGAAGGAATGTAAGAGTAATTAAGAATTTGATGGAGACGAAGTGAAAAATGACACAGAACATGAAAGGCCATTAGGCGAATTATGCACTCCTTGTTAATTTAATGCGCCGGTTAATAGTGCTGCTGCAGCAGTGATTCATAGCATGGCTAATGAAATAATGCAATGTTGTAAAATAACGCTCGCCATTATTGTAATTTTAATGAATGGGTGACTCACGTGCTCTAATTAAAAGCCTAATTTCATAAAATTATTGGTGCATGTTTACAAACTTACTAATTTTTTCATGGACTGATGATCAGTGTGGTGTACTTATCAGATTTCATTTACATCCTCTACTGGGTGTCATTTTGATGACACCATAGGGATTTCAAAGCTATTTTTTTTTATTGTAAATTCCTGTTGTCCCATCGAATATATCATAAAGCACCAAATAGCATAACACGTAGCTTTGTGTTACGTATTAGCTAAGACTATTTTTAGTTTGTTTTTCGAATACATGGGCTTTCAGAATTAAAAAAGAAGAAAATTAAATTTCGTTCGTTATCTAATTGATAAATTTATAGTTTTTTTTAAATTTTATAATGAAAAATAGGAACTTGAAACATAATAATAATAATGAGGTGATAAAATCCAAGGTATTCTTTAAGAAAGTGATAAATAGATGCAATAAAAACGACTTTCTTCTTCGCAACAGTGATTATACTTCTTTGAATTTTCTTCAATTACGTGAAAGTACTGTAGTTAAAATAGAAAATATTTGGAAAGACCGCCTCTTTCACATAGACTATGTATGAGCGGAGTGACCGTCAATTAGTAGCAATCTGAGGCCGCTGCCATCTTCGATCAGATAAGCGAATAAACGGCGCAGTCGTTTGTTTCAGACAATTGACACAAACTATGTGCAAATGTTTGATAACCTGTATTTCAACTTCCATTATTGTCGACGTTCATTTATTTTTATATGCGCTTCAGGAATATAGGTACTTTCATAAGCTAAACGCGCCGTTGTGAAATTAAATGATATGAGCTTTCTGAATTTATAACCACGTTCCTTACCCAACTATTCGCGGTTATTATTTTGCGTTTACTTCAGTGCGGATAATTGTGCTCGTTTAATGACTTTTACTGGCGAGGTTATTAACCAAATAAGTCGGCCGCAACTATCATTAAAACCAGGCAAAAATAGTCTTTTTGCTATTCAGAATTCAATTTCATTCTCTGCGTCTATTTGGTTTTGCTGTTACTCAAATCATTATAACCCTACGCCATACACAATATTAGCCAGCAGCCATATAAACTGGGTGCTGCTCTTCCTCAAACTCCAATATCCTAATGATATTTGGATAAGAAGTACATAAAACAATACTAATAGAAGAAAGAAAATTTTCAACGTAATAAATACAGTAATTTTGTACGAATTAATTACCTATTAGTTTTAGTTTACTATGTTAGATGTTCTAAAATGATATACCGTCTTTTTTAATTGTTCTGTTGCTTGTTACAAATTATTTTTTATGTAACATGTTTACACCTCCTTGCAATCAAAGAGTTGATGAAAGGATTTTATCGCCGGAAGTGCTTTACGTAGTTACAACGAAAGTTCGTCTTAATGGCATAGCTTAAAGCGTGGCCATCTTAGGTAGCTGCAGAAGTCAAACGAATACAAAATATCGCAAAATTACTACATCCAACACTTACGAAATTAGTCTGCATTTACCTCATTTAAGCACAACAGGAAGCGAATCATTAAAAATCTTCTGGCATAATTTATTCGTATAATTATCAAAATGAATATCATGACGCTTAAGAGGAACGTAATTCTGCAATATACATGCATAATATAATAATTAGTTTTAAGAACGGTAATTTGACGATGTAACTGCGTCGTATCAGTCCTTATGTATTAATTATGGCAATAAAAGTGAGTAGAGTTTAATTCTAGTTTACCTTATTCACTTGACACATGAAAGCGTAACGATAGGTTAATATTATCTAACAGTAACCTGACACTGTTTAATTTGGAGTTACTTTAAAGAGTGGGTACAACGTATTCACTATGAATACTAGTGATTAATTCCGAGTTAAATGTAAGTTGTTTCCAAAGAAGTTATAAATATTTTTATACCTTGGAAACAAAAAGCTGACCTACCACAAGAGCGCTACGTCCTTTGTTTGTTCATTCGTGAGATATACGTACCTCTGCGGTTTTGTAAAGCTCCAGCAAAATTCACAGTCACTCGGTGAATGTCGCCATATGCAATTCGATAACGGAAGAAGCCTTTAACTATCCACTCGAGTTGATTACTGAATTTATTAATTTAACCCAATTTTTACTTATTGTTAATACCGTTTATAACTGCTGCTCATAAAAGTGTAGCAATTTATGTCAATGAAACCATTTGTTTCATTAGATAGTAGACAGTTATTACATTACATTATTAGTTACTTTGCATTACAACACTGCGTGATCTGCATTACATATAAAACTTCCTTGATTGAATACATGTTAATCTGCACGATCTTTCGGAATTTTCGGAATCTTGCTCTCATTTCTTCGCATGTTCACGTATGTTCCTTACTTGATCGGTGAACGCCAAATTGACATTTAACCTTGAAATAACGTCAATAGAAAATTATAACCAATAATTACAATATATTACGTATTTGAAACCAAACAAAATGAAACATGGAAAATAATGTTGAACGTGGATTCATAACAGATGTTATGAAAATGGCCTCCGTCTTCTTCGAGGCTCTTTCTAACTCTTCTGCGACGTCCATTAATAACATTTTGTAAAATGTGGGGAGAATTGTTCATTTCATCACACTTTTCGATGATTTTTTGGGTAACTTCCTGTAAATCATTAACGGGCGTTTTATAAATGGAATTTTTCAAAAATTCTTGAAGGAAATTTAAAGTTGGAAATATTCAAATTGCAGTTGATTAATAAATGGATGCAAAATCTCTTTCTGATATCTAAGTGCTGTTAGTGTGCCATTAAAAAATATTGGACCTATCAAACTTCTCCGGCTTAATTTTTTTGTAGATGGAGTGGGGCTTCAATGAAAACATGAGAGTTTTCTGTACTCCAGATCCTCATATTTTGGGAATTAATGTATCCTGTTAAATAGAACCAGGCCTCATCGGAAAAGAAAGTTTTTTTCCAACAAATCGTCATCGTCAATATTGTTTAAAAACCAATGACAGTATCTTCACCTTGGTTCAAAATCTACTGGAAGCAATTCATGCACGGCAGTCAAACGATAAGGGAGCATTTACAAGCCTTTCTGAGAATAGTTCTGCAAATTCCGCAGAAAGATCAACTTGTTGTGACAGGTGACGAATGGAAGTGCGAAGAGCATCAGTTATAATTTGTCTCACATTATCAACTACCTCATCAGTTCTTACTTTAGGCCTACCTGATACCTGTTTTCTAGCCACACTGCCAATTTCTCTGAGTAGTCCTACAGAGTACTGAAGTTGATTAACAAATTTGTGGTACAGTTTCTGCAAATTTTTCCGGAAATTCTGCAGTATAAGCAGAAATAGAATAGATCGATTCGCTATTGACTTTTTGGAGGTTTCGAAAGTAGGATTCAACCATAAAAGATTTTTCTTCCAATGTGAAAACCATTGTCAAATCAAATCAATCAAACAATTTTTTTAAAGTTATGTTTGTTTACTTGTCTGTTTACGGTACGGATCAAGTAAGGAACATATGTGAACATGTGAGAAAATGTACACATGTTAGTATACTGCTATTAGATTGTCACTGAAAACCTATCCTATTTCTTGTATAAGATTTGCTTGTACAGTAAAGTCCGGTTATAACGAACCCAGAAATTGTATCAAAATATGTTCGCTATATCCGAAGTTCGCTATAATAGGTAAATTAAAACAAAGTGTATTTTTAATAGTCATTTTTTATTTTACATTAAATAATATTGTAAAAAATAACATGAGGCCTTTGCGAAACAGTTATACAGTAATAAAATCGGTTATTTTTGTTTGCATATATTTGTTCGAAAAGTTAACGTTATTTACATAGTTTTGAAGAACACAGAAACTATTCCAAATATGTTCTGGAACTGTACGTGATTCTAAAAAAATGCGAGTTTCTATCATTTTTTGGAGCATTTCAGTAACAGAAGGAACATCAACATTTTCATTCGATTCATTTTCTTCTTCCTCGTCACTGGTTAAAATGTTTGCAGTCACTGTTTCGATAATCTCCTCATCAGTTAACACTTCTCTTGCTGATATGTCATTATCAACCCCAACATATTCTTCAAAGTTAAATTCATTAAATTTTTTTCTCATTTCTATTTCAATCGCATTTTGCACCACAGTAGCAGAAACGACATCAGGGTTTCCTTCATGTCTTTTCAACCATTGATTCAGTGGAAGTTCATCATCTGACTCAAATCCATCGTTCTCTCCAGAAAATCCAGCATGCTTGAAGCAGTTTGCTATAGTTTCCATGCTGACCTTCTGCCAAGCCATGTGGATAAAATTTACAGCATCCAAAAGACTAACTGTAAATGTTTTTCCATTATCAATTGCATCGATCATCTTCATTAGTAAAATTTTCCTGTAATGACATTTTAAAGAATGTATCACGCCTTGGTCCATGGGTTGTAGTTTCGAACTAGTGTTGGGAGGCATAAAAACCAATTTAATTTGATTTAGTTTAACTTCAGGATGAGCCGGGCAGTTGTCGACTAAAAGTACAATTCTCCTATTTTTTCGCTTTAGATGTTCATCCCATTCAAGCAGTTCATTTACGAAAATTTCGGACGTCATCACAGGCCACACATTAGTTAACCACTCGGTAACAACATTCGTATCAACGTTCGCAGATTCCTCCGCGAATACTATGTCTTTTTTTAAACCGTTCGATCCAACTTCTAGAACACTTATAATCTATTTCTTCCACTTTACTACCTATTTCACTAGCTTTTTCTTGTAGAATAACACCACTTAATGGTATGTTTTCTTGTCTTTTCTGTGTAAACCATTTAAGAAGCCCTTTATCCACCACTGCATGTGTCGGTTTTCTTATTTTTTTGCTTTTGTAATTAACTTTACCGTACGATGATAAAATTTGTTCGCGCTTTTTCCAAATTGTGGAGACGGTAGATTTTGTTAAATTCATTTCGTGGCAAATATCACTTTGTTTAACACCACTTTGTATTTTTTGAATAATGTCGTATTTGTCCTTTAAAGTGAAAGCTTTACGTTTTTGTTTATTCATTTTGAATTATTACATGCGAATCTTGCTACGCAGCACGTTGGAAATAACGTCTTACTCCAATAAAAAACAAAGACTCGACTGTTATAAGAGCTATAAATGCACGTCGCTCGTAACAAGTAATCGGAGAATAGCGCGTAAATCGGGGAAACCCCTCTAAAGTTCGTTTTAAAAGGAAAATTGTATCACATTTTAAGTCATATCTGGTTCACTATATCCGAAAGTTCGTTAAAAGAGGGTTCGCTATAACCGGAAAGAAAATACATTGAGCTTATGGAAAAAATTTCGTTGCTTGAAATATAGTACGTTATAGCCGGAAGTTCGTTACAAACGGGTTCGTTATAACCGGACTTTACTGTATATCTATAGTAAATAGGATTCAGGTATATTTTGGACACGTTTTATTATTTCAAACAGTTTTTGATTTGATTAAATTTTTGATACAATTTTCTGTATTATTGAACGTTTTAGATTGACTACTCAGACTATCTCCATTCCCTGTTATTACATGAGGCTAAAAAAAATGGAGATATTCTGAGGGTGCTCTAGAGCAGTCAGTCGAAAACGCGATAAATAATAATAATAATATTTATTCATCATCAATAGCGCATGACAAGTCAAAAAATACACTGTCCATGTCCATTCACAATAAAACATATTTCACTAACAATTACAATTACAAATATATTAAAACAGGTTAGATTGAGCACAAGGTTTCTTATAAATCCATTTTACTACTCAAAAATTCGTCAATTGAATAGACCGTTCTATTGAGTAGAATATTTTTTATTGCAGAGGCGAATTTGTTATTTTCTAATATTTTTATACACTCCAGGAGATGGTTGTACAACTTCGGGCCCCAATAACCTACGCTTTGTTGAATGACACTTAGCTGATGCTTAGATTTTCCTTATTTCGTGTATTGTATTTGTGATTGTCTTCATTGATTTTGTTTTTATGTACAACATGTTTAAGGCAGGTAAGTATGTATACGGAGGATAAGATAAGTATCCCGCATTCCCTGAAGGCAATTCTACAGCTGTCTCTAGAGCCCATGTCCCAGAGTAGCCTAATAGCTTTTCTTTGTAGTAAGAAGATTTTCTCAGGTCCCGAGGATATGCCCCATAGTAGGATGCCATAAGACAGCTGGCTATGAAAGTTAGAGAAGTAGACTGTTCTAGCCGCAGTGTAAGTTGATATGGTCTTTCTTCCTCTTATGCAGTAAAGTTGACAAGATAATTTCTTGTGTAATTCAGAAGTGTGCTTGAACCAATCTAGTCTGCTGTCAACTGTAATACCCAGAAATGTCACCGACTGAATCTCTCTTTCTCTAAGAGACTGAACCAAATTTTATATAAGAAATGGAACAGTGTATAAGAGCCTTAATTGGATATTTTATTCCTGAAAAAATAATGATACAATGTAACATTACAAGCAATTTATCAGAATGTAAAATCTATATAACGTATTGTCGGAAAAAAAACTTCGTAAACAAAATTAATCATGTGGTACTTTAGCAATTTAACAAAGATCATTTAAAAAGACTGGCGAATTTCCACCGAATAATTTGTAAAAAAAGTCAGATCGACAGAAAACACCTGTTAAAAATTACAACGCGTCTTAGAGGTAATTTCGGCGAAAAATATAAATGAACATTTAACACCTTGTTAGTCAATTAACAGATAAAAATCGCCATATAAAGCTGCTCGCTTTTAAAGTAGTCCGCTCATAACGATTCATATGGTATCGTCGCTTTCCGAGAAAATTGGGTGGTGCCAACTTCTTCTTCTTCGATGACTTCCTATTATTAATCGCTGTTAAGATCTCAACATGTGTGTCGCTTATTGACAGTATTTGCGACAATTATTTTTCTTAAATTAGCCGAGTTATACGCGCTTGGTTTGAAATAGTGAAAATGCACCAGAAATTTAGTAACTGTATCAAAACCCTGAGTATCAGTGACACACATAAAAATTTGGATAAGGAAAAGCATCGTACCGTATATTATCCATAATTCATTAATTCAATAAGTAGCAGATAAGTTACACTAAATAGTAAAACATGTTATCTGTATTAGTGAAAGTGATCACCGTATTTAATAAAAAAAAATTATCCTTAAGGTATTAGTTCACACATAATTACTTTACGTCTACTGGTAAATTCTGATGTATGAAGGAAGGGATTGATTGACGTTCTCATTACAAGTTATGACTAGTATGTCTACTAATTGCGGTGAATGCTTACTTTACAATGGAACCGTCATTTTCTTTGCGCATTAAATATAATAGCAACAAACACTTCTTTAATAACAAATAACACTATGGGTGATATAAGCTTTATTTACCGGGGATATTGGCAAGGCCTTATGAACGTCTTTACTCCGCTTTCCCCAGATAAGCTTAATATTCTAGTGCAGCAAGAAATTCAATTATTTTCACACAAATAAGGGAACAAAGACGCAATATTAAAAGAAGTGCTTTCTTCTCCAAAGAGAGTTAATATAAGTGACTTTCATTTTCTGGATAATACTAACTCCTTTAAGGATAGAAACACTTGATACTTTCTCGATAATACTAATTCCTTTAAGGATACAAACTATTACTATGAGTTAAGTATCTCTCTTTTCCTGTTTAATATTAACTCCTTGAAGAACAGAAACAACTACAAGGATTAAAATAACACTTTTGAAGACAACATTGAAGACACCATTACACTTTTCAATGTTAACGACCTAACTTCGCTTATTTTAACATCAGAAACAGATGAACACGGTGATCACCAAAAAGAGGAGTTGAGAAAGTGTTACAATTAACTCCTGATTAACCAAAATTATAACCGTAAAGAATATGTCTCTGAATTAGTACATCAAATATTCAAAACCAAATTGTTCTTTTAGATTTTTCCGAATTGAAAAAAAAGTTTTCCTCAAAAATGATGTTAAATAAAAATAATTTACAGTAACTAAATTAATAAATCATCCCCAAGTGACATAGTCTTCGGTCAGATACAGTTATTTAATCATACCTTAGCAGCAATTTATACTAACAACCCGCGTCATAAATCATCACTCTTGCCTAATTACATCTTGATTTATAGTGTTTTAAATAAAGGAACAAAATGTATAATGTTAAAAATTAGTTTCACTCGTTTCGCCATACGCAACCAAAGCATCCTATTATTTAATGGGGCAATTAATCTCCCATATCCGTAAAAGAGCCATTAGACATCGACTTTTCAGGCAGCACGCTCGAAAAAGTTTTTCAGCAATTACTTGGTAATCGCTTTGTGAAGGAAACGGCAACGTTAGGTTCGTGGCTTAATAACAGGTAAAGCTGAATACGTACGAAGTAAATTAATACCGCAGCGAGAATAATTTATAAAGACAAAAGAAGATAATAAGTTTTGTAGAGGAGTGTACTCATGAGTAATTTGTTGGCTATTCTGAAAGGTTTGCTTAACCCAAGATTAAAACTAACTGATAATTACATAATAACCACGTTCGAATAGCTGGCAACTGTTGTAGGATCATTAATAATGAAGAGAGAGACCGTTTAGTAATTTATTTGTTTAATTACTGATCCATAACAATTAAAAACCTGGCGAAGAGGAGTAGATGCCTGTTTTTTTTTTATTTATCAAAAATATTTCTCCGGTGTACGTTTGTTTAGATGATTTATTGATTCATCGATACGATTTGAGTTTGTTTTTGTTGCATTGGCAGGTTTAGTGTTTCTTCTTTTGTCGAACGCCTTTTTTTGCTGTTAGCCGTGAAGAATGTATTGAGTCCGTGTATGTTAAGTGTTCTGTGTAATTGATTTTTATTTTATGTAAAGTGACCAATTGTGAAGTCGTCCTGTGAGAATCGGATATTTTATAGCGCATCGGGTTACGAGTGCTGTGTTCTCCTTTGTTAGGCATTATGGTGGTTATAAATTAACCTATCACGTACGAGTTTTATTAATTACCTTCATTTAAAATATCTTTTAAAATCACACCGGCTTCAATTACGGTTCATGTTGTAGCGTTCGTGTCAGCTTCCTTTCACGCACAACATTATTCCTTCTTGCTGAAGGCGTGCATTATAAATTACACATTCGATTTTTTTTTTTTTGGTACCGAGGATGGATAAGTTTGAAAACTTCAAATTACTATTCCATTCAGTTCTCATTAAAACCAAATTGCATTCAATTTGAAATGATTTTTTTAACATGTATGTTTATTTAAGTAAACGAACGAGCCAATTTGTGAATCAGATGCAGTTTTCAGAGTTGTTTCTTAATGCCTTAATGTGTGGGAGACTGTGAAACTTGAGTAATTTATTTTGAGATTGGAATTTTATGGTTCTGAAATGCAATTTGATATTATTGTGGAATCCTTTAGAAACTCAAGTAAACTAAATCAAATTGACAATTTGCTCTATTTGTTTTATTATCCCACTCAACGAATGTTGAAGTTAAAGAAATAAAGATGTTATCCTGAAGGTGATAGTTCGCACTTATTTACTTTACGTCTATCGATAAATTCTTGTGTTTGAGGGAGAGACGTTCTAATTACAAGTTATGACTAGTATGTGCTTACCAACCGTGGTGAATGCCTTAGAATGGAACCTCATTTTATTTGCGCATTAAATATAATAGCAACAAAAAGTGGGCAAGAAAGAGTGAGATAACTAACATCAACATAGATGATACAAGCTTTATTAATCGAGGAATATTGCCAAAGCCACTTCCTCCAGATCAGGGATGCTCAAACTTGAACTGCTGGCGATCTACCCCAATATTGTTAGACTCCGATCGATCGACTCTGAGAGGCTGCAAGGTAGGCTCTAACTAAAAAGCTAATGAAATGCTCCCAAGTATCTAACAGCGCTGAGGGGGTTATTCTGACCTAATTGAGGATCAACTAAAACAAAATCTGTGAATAGATCTATATCGGCAAACTTTTTTCGAGATCGTCTCAAAAAACATTCGCGATCGACCGGTCGATCGCGATCAACTGTTTGAGCACCCCTGCTCTAGATAAACATAATATTCTAGTACAATAAGGAATTAACTATTTTCACACAAATGAACTACAGATAAAACATGCAATATTAAAAAAGTGCAATAAAGATTCTTTCATTTTCTGGATAATACTAACCTCTTTAAGGATAGAAATGCTTGACACTTTCTGGATAATACTAATTCTTTACCTTCATGTTTACTTAAGACAAAACAGCCTACGTGCGCATATCTCCAGACGAAAGGAAATCGAATTACGCTTATCTGTTGTAAATTAAGTCGTTTAGTATTGACGAACAAACATATGCTAAGACGTGTGTGCAACGCTTGTAAAAAAAATTCTGATTGAATTATTGCGAACATATTGCCGGCCTACGTGCGAAATTTCGTCACGTAACGCGGACATGCCGAAGTTTTGACCGATGGTCGGCATACAAATAAATGCATTATGCCCACAAATCGACGGTTACTCTGAGCAGATTAACGTTTGAAACGTTGCGCTCTTCATTAATATTTTTATTACTTGGTTCGCAGCTTGCATGAAGATACAACTCTGCGGTTAATGCGCGTGCTAAAATAATATGTTTTTTTTTTCCAGAGAAAGACTTCATTATCTTCTCGTACCTTTCTGTATCAACGCAAGTCACTATTTCAGGATTTTCATGCAACATTTTATCTGAAGACGAACAATCAAAGAATAAAGGTTGTTTCGGGCTCCTCTATTTCTTAACCAAATTCAACTGGTTTCATATGGTTCAATTCAACTACGTTCAACACGTTCTATTTTTGCCCATAGATCTTGATTCGATTTAAACTTTGACACAATTTAAATCAAATATTTTACAAGAAATACACGCATAAAAATCCGGAGTTAATTCCAAAACTTTTTCAATTCCTGTTACCTTACGTACACTCGTTTCTGGTGTTAAAACAAACGGAGTTAGGACGTTAACATTAAAAAGTGTTAAAGTTATATTCAAAAGTGTCATTTTAATTCTTGTAGTTATTTCTGTTTCAAGGAGTTAACATAAGACAGGAAAAGGTAGATGCTTAACTTCTGAGGTAGGAATTAATATTATCCAAAAAGTATCAAGCATTGCTCTCCTTAAAAGAGTTAGTACTATCCAGAAAATGAAAGAATCTTTACTGTTGAGCAGTCACTGGTTTCTTAATTTATATTTTAACTACTACAAAGGGGGGAATCAACTTTTTTAAATGCATCTTTTATTTTAAATGCATCTTTTATCCTTTGCTCTTTTGTGTACAAATGGTAGGCCATGGAATTTAAGATCATATCGTCAAGAACGTTCACTTGTCCGTTCGGGATTGCACACCTTCTAGGGGAGTTAGACTAGCTGAAAATTAATTGAGACAGAGTTAAAGTTTCTTAGGAGCTTCGAACCCTGGTGCTCTAAAAGAGATAGATTGATCCACTTGCATTGATTGTTTTTGACGTCGTCATCTCCATTTTCTATTTCTTCTTCTTTCCCCTTCTTTCTTCTTTTTCTCTGTTCTTCGCCTGCTCCGTCTTCAGTTCTTCTTCACAGTTAAATGCCCTTCTATTTTTTGAGTCGTCTCATCTTCTACGTTTTCTCCGTTTCCAAGTCTTTTCTTAGATCCATCATCTCCAGGTTGCTTTAGCCTATTTGATCAATACCTGGCTATCTCTGTTATATTATTTTATATTTGTGTCTAACGCTTGTTGCATTACATTTAGGCCGTTCTTAACAGGTCGTTTTGTACCAACTGCTTCTTGGCTCCCGAAGAAGTGGATTCGTTTTTATTTGTGATAAAAAATTAACGCCTTCTGTGATTCTTCCCTTTTTCTGCCATTCGCCATTCTTAGATCCATCATCTCCAGGTTGCTTTAGCCTATTTGATCAATACCTGGCTATCTCTGTTATATTATTTTATATTTATGTCTAACGCTTGTTGCATTACATTTAGGCCGTTCTTAACAGGTCGTTTTGTACCAACTGCTTCTTGGCTCGCGTAGAAGTGGATTCATTTTTATTCGTGATAAAAAATTAACGCCTTCTGTGATTCTTCCCTTTTTCTGCCATTCGCTCTCTATTTTTCACAAACAGATTTAATTTGACTTCATTCTTATCGGACATCTAAATTCATACATTGATACTTTCTCCACGAAGCGTCTTAATTCCTCTCCATCCTACACGAAGTGTTTTCTTTTCCCCTCACCGTCAAGGAGTGTATTCAGTCCTCTTCATTTTGACTGATCGTCTTTCCTACCTTTCTTCACTTTTTGCCGCCATCATTCTTTTTATTTCCTTTTTATTCTTAACGGGGTAGATTTTCATTCTACGCTGGAGAGCAAAAAATGGAGGTCACCTGATAGTTATGATATCTTTGTGGAGTTTTCTGTTTTAAGCTTATATTGGCCAATTGTAAACCATTATAGTTTGTAGGTTAAATTAAAAGTTCAATGATCAACAACAAATTTTCATTTTAAACGAAAGTCGATGTAGGACTAGTATAAGACCAAAAAATGAAAATAATAATCACTTGAAGTCGATGAGGCATACCTTGAATTAAGTTAAGTATTACATTCTGGTCGATGTTACCCTATTCTTGCAGTACTAACTCCCTCAGCTTCTGGGCAGTTCTTGGAGCTGCAGTATGCCTGCGAATACGACGTCCCAATTCATCCTAGGCATGTTCGATGGGATTCATGTCCGGACTGAGGACTGTCCAATCGAACCGCGTAATTCCCACCTCATCGCCGGTAATACAATTTTTTTTTCTTTGCGAAATGAGGCATTTTAGATTTGATTTCTTCATTCAATCTATCTAATAACGACGCATGGTATTCGCCTGTTATTGTTCTCGCGTGTTGCAGGTAATCTATAAAAAATTATTCCTCTGGAATCCCAAAAGATTGTAGCCATGACTTTTCCAGCAGACGGAATCGTCTTGGTCTTCTTTGGAGTTGGTTCACCACGTGCTGTCCAGCGCTTTGATTGGCCTTTCGTCTCCGAAGTGTAGTGATGTATCCATGTCTAGACATTGCTGAGAAATAGTTTTTGATCGATTGCCAACATACACGGGACCCATCTAGCAGTAAGTTTGCTCATGTCCAAATGTCGAAGTAAGATGTGGTTGCATGAAATGCCTACTACCTTTGCTGTCTCTCTCAACTTCACTCGCCGATCGTTCATCATGACTTTTTGGAGTTTTCCAATCATTTGTTCATCGGTAGCCGTTTTTGGCCTGCCAGAGCGCGGTGCATTCTCTATGCTTGTTCGACCGCGTTTAAATTCAGCAACCCAGATTGCAACCGTTGCATATGAAGGAGAAGACTCACCATCTAATTTCGTTTTTATTCATGATTTAGAAAATGCATGAATTGTTTACTTTGATCGACAGTAACGACTTAAGTTTATGCACGATCTCTCTGAAAATCGTAGTTGTACGAGCAATGGCGCTTTCAAAACCAGTGAGCAGGATGCAGGATTTTCTGATTCGTTCTAGAAACTTTCCGATCTATCCTCGTATTTAGACGCATTTTAATGCGGAAAAAACAACAGTCACACTACATTTGTTTAAGACTACAACTTTTCAGATAAAACTTTAACAATATTATAACACCAAAATTTTATCCCAAATTATCCCAAAATTTTTTGTATGTGTAGGATGACGTAAAATGGCATTAAGTAGACTTTAATTTTGCAAAACATTATACTCACTTTTGTCTCGGGAATGCGGTAAAGTTTCTTTGAATCTCAAATTGTTAAAAAAACTAATAACTTTTACTTGTGTTACGCACGATTAAGATTAAGTCTTATTCGAAGTCACATTGAGAAGAAAAACGTTCCGCTTTGCTTCGAAAGGAAAGCATTTTAATATTCATTTAATTTCCTGCTTACGTACTTGGTTTCTTATTGTTTGATAATTTATTATCAGAATGTGAAGTCTTTTAATGTTGGGATGCTTACTGCATTAACAAATTTAAAAAGTCGTATTCGTGCAATTATTTAATTATTATGAGTCAGACTGTTATCAACGAGGGTCGTTTGACAATTTGGGTAAAAGCAGGTTAGGAAGAAATCTAGTTTTGTCCTCAACATAGCCTCCATTGAGGTCTACACGCTTGATCCAACGAGTTTCTAATTTTTTCAAACCATAAGAAAAGTCATTTTCTCAAGGGCTGCAAAATACTCATTGACAGTGGCGATGACAGACATCAATTCCTTTCCACCACACCGAACCAAATTTTCAACTTTGGGACTAAGAAAAAATCACTCAGGGCTAAGTCCGGCGAATAGATGGATGAGCTATTAAATCAAAACCTTAACCATGCAAGTATTTTAGTTTTTAATGTAATTATCGACTTTGTCTTTGTGCGCCAATCTTGGACGTTTGAATTATTCTTTCAAAAGGTCCAATAAAACTATTCCCTTTTTCAAGTAGTTAACAGGATGATTTCTTGTGAATCCCCTCCAAAAAATAAAAAAAAACACCTTCTCGGCCGACAAAACGGTCTTCGTCTTCTTCGACCCATTTTCAACATTCGCTGTCCATTGGTTTGACTGTTGCTTTGTCTCACATATGTAGTGACGTAATCCTTTAGATTAGCGTTAGACATTGCTAAACACTGGGATGACATTTCCTTTCGTGTGCGTTTTTGGTTGTTATTCAACGAAATCGGCACCCATCGTACATAATGTGTTCCACACACAATTTTTCGTTCCCCAAGTAGTCAATATGAGGATTGCTTGTGAATCCCCCCCCCAAAAAAAAAAAAAAGTGCCATTACCTTCCCGGCCGACATTGCCAAGTACTGGGATGACATTTTCTTTCGTGTGCGTTTTTGGTTGTTATTCAACAAAGTCGGCACCAATGGTACCCAAAGTGTTTCACATACAATTTTTCATGCAGGATATAAGTTTCAGCAATTTCGAGTACTTTTATTACTTTTCAATGATATTCGTTCAACCAACTGGACTAACCGGAGTCCTCATGAACTTTGTTTAACTCCGCCTTAATCTAAGTAGCCGTCCACTTTTTTAAGTAAAAAGTTCTTTCGAATACCAACCACGTTCGAAAGTATAATTTTATAATAACCATTCAATGAGAGAAAGGGGTACTTTATCTGCCTAGGCAGGTAAAATATTTTACTATGCCGAAGCCTACTTATACTTATTCTGAAGTGACATTGATCATGTAAATGAATCAATTAATTTTTTTATATTTGATTATTTTTCAATAATGCTGCTGAGATCTTTATAATTTTTATAAATTAGTAATAATTTTAAATTGTTTTTATCTAATTTGTAAGAAGCATTGCCTGTATTATCGTCGAATCGTCATTCAAATCAATGTAAAAAATAACAACGTTCGCATTGGATTTTTTGGTTTCATCGAAATACCAGTGTCGTTTATAACGTGTTATAAGTTAAATGAAATATATATCGTTTAAAAATTTACGATTTTATAAACTACAAGTTTTTAATACTACAAATGATTGAATTTGGTAGGTGGTAGTCGAAAAAATGTTGTATGTACCACGGCAGCAAAGTGTCATTGTAGAACTCATTTGCTTGTTCGCCATGGCTTCGCCTTGGCTCGCAATTTGCAAACTTCTTCGACAAAGTGTCACTTTGCTGTCTTGGTACATAAATAGCTATTATATTAGACGAACCAGCACACTTCAAATGTCTGTAGAATAAAAACAATGGCTTTTGTTTCAAATTTGGCATGATTTTGTTTGTAGAGTGTGAAGCCACCAATTATTAAAAGACCCTTGTATGTAGTACAATAGTTTAAATAACATCTAAAATTACTTGTGTAAATCGTATGCATGTAGTACAATAGTTTAAATAACATTTAAGATTACTTGTGTAAATCGTGTAAATAGCAATGGGCCTAACTTTGAGGAGTAAATTTTTTTGTTAAACCTGAAAATCTTGTACTTCTTTTCTTAAGATATTTTAATTATAATATAACACATCGTCAGATCTAAATCGCGCGCCATTTTAATGTTGAGGAGGGGAGCTTAATAACTATCTACCTAGCCATGAAAAAAGAACTTCAGAGGAAGGTGTTTCCTTCAGATCAGGATCTCAAAGATGCTGCAGACAATTTTTTTGCAGAGCTGCAAAAATTTTTTTTTCAAAAACTACTGCAACAAAGTGGCACAAGTGTGTGGACTTAAATAGAGAATGCATTTAAAAATTAAATTGTTTCAATTATCCTCCCCCTCCCTTCTTTTTTATGGCTAGGTAGAAAACTTTTGAATTTCCCCTCGTACATAAAATTAATTCTTCACATTCGGCTTGGTAGACCAAAATGAACAATAAGGTATCACTTCCCATACCTGCAGCATTTTGGTATTTATTTTTATTAATAATTGTAAATTTAATAGAAATTAGTTGCACTCATCAGATAAAAACAATTCGTTTCGTTCAGTGCGCATAAAAGAATTAATTTTGTTATTAACTGTAATTTTTAAGCAAGATTAATGGCTCTTACTTTGTCCTTCATTTGAGAGTCAAAAATTGCTAATTGGCTGTGAACAGGTCTCCTCTTTTCACGAACCTAATTAAAATTAACGCAAAAAGACAAGCGCTTCGTTTACTCAAAAATAAATATTGCAGGGCGTAATTTTGGTACCTGCGACTAAATTTATTGCAAATACGCAGAAATGTCAAAGGAAAAGCAAGATTAATAACGTACTAAACGTTACCGAATGATAAATAGCGTTGAAACGGGCCAATAATATAAATCAATTTTTATTGCGTACTGAGTAATTAGATGAAGATAACATATATTATAAAAGGCGAGTAAATTAAAAGAAGAGCAGGGGGAAGCATCACTTATTATTATTAATCATGATAATGTCCGTCTAATAAGATAGCACGTTTAAGCCATTAAGGAACCAAAAATTCAAATTACCAGCATGAGAATTTGACACCGATAAATCAAACTTACGATTTACGGCGCAGGATAAAGCTTAAGACGCTTCCTTCGGTATTACATGCCCGTTTAACTTTCAGACACGATAATTAATTCTCGGAATCGGGGAAAAAGACAAAAAAAGACTCGTATATCTGAATTATGATTTGTATATTACGCCCGAATGTACCGGTAGGAAGAAGATGCCGTGTTAGCGAAGCGGAACCCACCCGACTTAAAGACAGAACATTAAGATTTTTAGGGCAGATGTTTTTTCCACCACCACTAATTTACTAATGATAATAATCGCCCTGCACGAATAAAATTATAACCCACTTTTGAATACGGAATTAGAACTGCATTCAGACAATAAATAACGAGCGCTGGAATGAATATCTCGGGTCGATCAATTCTGTGAGATTCACAGTCGTCCTGAAGATTAATTACTTTTATCAAGTTATTTGCCAGTTTTAAAAGTAAAGGGTAATTTATTTATACACTTTAATGCCATTGATAATTGGATTTTTATTTTGGTTATGATCTTTTGACCTCTAATTTCTATCGATTCTTTGTCTTTGAATTTATTTATGCCTAGTTTAGTGAATCATGAGACTATTGTGCAAGGCGTTTCTAGATAGCAACACTTCAATTTTATAAATTAGATCAAACAAAAGGAATTACTATTAACTAAATCATGACATGCCTTTTCAACTTTACTGCTTTAATAGCAAGTTCATAGTATCGTCTGTGATTTTAAGCGGTTCTCTTGGCATCTGTCAGTGAAATTTATATTAGCAAGAGGTAAATAGGTACTTCCTCCATAAAGAAAACAGAAAAATTTTAAAACGACGATTTTGTTGATGATTTTTACTTGAAAATTCAAGCAGAGGTCAAAATATTTTGGGTTCGAAGATATCTGTGACATATGAATGCAATTAATTTTTATAAATTGATTGTAGAAAGAACAAATATTATAAACATAAATAAAGTTTCCCTTTTCTTAAGTATAAATGTAATTCTGTAAAATTAGATCTGATATCTTAAGAAAAGGGCGCGTCCCCGAAATTTACGGTTTAACAAGGTGATTCGTAAACGAAAAAGTTACACCTATACCGTGTTGTACAATAATTTATAAATAATTAAAACGTACGTTCTAATTTAGATAAATGTAGATATGTACGATGAACGCATTCATATTCATGTATGAATATGTTGGAACTATTCACCAAAAAAGGACTTGACATTTTAATTAACATATATACGTTTCAACAAAAATTTTATCAACACATCTCCTGTAACTAGTTTTGAAACGGTCTTTTAATTAGGATTAGGTTTTACCTCAGAACGCGTTACATAATTTATCTTGTTTTAAACGCCTCGCCGCGACTCCTTTGACGGACATTGTTTCCACGTTCACAATTTGAGGCTCGGGTTGTTACGATTTTGACATCCGGTTCGCTTTTCGGTGGATTTTTTTCTTCTTCGTTAAATGCGAAAGATTATCGTCGGGACTTAAATTAACCGCGTTCCCAGGAAGAATTGTTTTGAGTCTCGCAACAAAGACATGCGTCGAGGTATTTTAAGGCCGCTCCTTTTAACATTTGTAAGGAAAGTGTCTAACGTCCGAGAAACAATTACCGCATTATCAATCCATTATGATTAATAGCGGCATTATTGCAATTAAGCCTATTTTGTATCCTTCGACAATTTCTCATATGTGACGAAGATATATGTATTTATCCACATTATTCTTACTTACAATTAGTATCGTAGGTTTTACTAGATTTTTAGAACATGTTCCTTCATTAGAAATTTACCCATAACATGTTAATTTAATTATTTTTTTAATTATTAAGAATTTTCAGAATATTCAATTCTTGCCAAGTGAAGATGGGGTAATTATCCCAAGCACATAATCCATAGTATATACCCAATGCCAAAGCAATAGAGCCATGACACGTTCTATATACACACATAAATTGTAATCCTCCTAATCGGTGTTACAATAAAGATAAAGTTGCTATCTGATAAGTTGTAATCCTCAACAAATTTAGTTCACCATTATTTTTTCCTATGTCTAAAAGTAACACCTGTTACATAAGTTTTGGGAAAAATATAGAAGGGTATTATTTTAAATTTAAGAGAATTTTATTAAGTAAACATAACATAACAATCACCAATAAATCTTAGACTTTAACACCTGGTTGCTATATTGCTGCTAGGGAGCCTCTATCTTCAATAAGAGGCAATTTTTGTCTTACGTGTCGCATCAGGGTTTGGACGCTTACTAAATCTACTTTTTGGAGAATTCTTTGCCGCAATTGTTGTTCATTTTGGGCTTCCCAACCATTATCATACACCTTCCTTGCCGATAGAGCCCAAAAATTTTCAATTGGCTTTGCCTGAGGGACATTTGGAGAATTACCATTTCTGGGGACATATGGCACATGGTGGGCTTCTAACCAGTGTAGCGTATCTCTGGCGTAATGCGATGCTGCAATGTCAGGCCAAAACATGTAATCATCATTAGCATGATGGTGATTAATAAAAATAATCAATTTTGATAGACAATTTCGGATGTATACTTCAGCATTCACTGCCTGGCCTCTTACATGGCCTACATGGGGCCTAGATATGCCTGCCTCAGAAATGGCGCATCATACCAAAATTTTGTCAGAAAATTTTGCTTTTTTTTATATCTTGCGTTAATGGGAGTGTCTTCAATACTATCCGTATAGAAGCCTGTATTTCCAGGAAGTTCTACATGGTCAAAGGTAAAATATTTCTCATCGTCCACGATTATGATTCGGTTGTGAGCGAAATGTCGACGTCTCAAAGCTCGGAAACAACCAGGAATTCTGGCCAATTGTGCGGGAGTATACTTGGGACATTTCTTGCGTTTTCTGTATTTTAGGCCTGTATTTGCAATGTAACGAGAAATTGCAGTATTTGAAACGCGGAAACGACGGGAAAGCTTACGAGTAGACACTCCAATGGCGTTTCTAGAACGGTTGACTAGTCTGTCCATTGGTAAATTGTAATGTACGTGGAAAGGAATTAATTGACGTCGTCATTACAAGTCATTACTAGTATATGCCTACCAACTGCTGTGAATGCTTTTTTTAGAAATTGTCATTGCTTGACACTTTCTGAATAATTCGAATTTCGTTAGATATACAAACTATTACTTCAGAAGTTAAGTCTCTCTCTTTCCCTAGATAATGTTAACTCCTTGAAAGATAGAAGCAACTTCACCTCTTAAAATTGCTAAAGTCAATTCAGTATTTAAAAAAGGAAACACAGGTCATGTTACTAATGTAACCAATGTCTGTACTACCGGCTTTATCAAAATTTTTGAAAAATGTATGGCGGAGAGGCTACTTAAAAATAATTTACTGTCATCTGGTCCGTCGTCTAACTTTAAAGAATCCCTTTATGACCAATAGCTTTTGAAAATTGGGCTTTGTCTGATATTTCAGCCCAAGTTGGAGGTTATGCCTTTTGTTTCCAAGCGATTATATCCCCTATGTCTTTCCCTTGACGCTATTAGTGCCTTATAATCTCTGGTTGCCATTGATTGTTTCTGACGCGCGTTCTTATTATTCCTTCTTTGCCTTTCAATTTTAAGCAATGCCGACAATCTTCGGGAGTGTGCAACTGCATTGTTATGGACACAACCTGAGCGATGTTCGATTGTAAAATCATATTCCTGCAGTCTTTCGATCCATCTGGCAAGCTGACTTTTTATATTTTTGAACTGCAACAATCACTTCAATGCTGCATAATCTGAGCGAAGATGAAACTGTCGACCATAAAGATACTTGTGACAATGTTCTATCGCTTTCGCCACAGCAAGAAGCTCCCTTTCTGGTAAACCACTAACGTTCTTCTCCGTCCTGCAGTTGTAATAGCTTGCCCCCAATTCTGTGGCTGCTAGGCATCACTATTAATGATGAACTGGCACTTTGATCATGCATAGGACAGTATCGGTGCTCACATTAGATGATTTTTCGGGCTATCAAAAGCTTCTTGAAAGTCTTCACTCCAGACCAAAAGGCATGATTTTGAATTTCCATAAATTAATTCCTGCAGTGAAAGCTGTCTTTTCCTTGTCTTCGGGATACATGCCAACTTGCCAATAGCCACTTCTCAAGTCTAACACAGAAAACCATTTTGCACCAAGTAAGGTATCTATTGTGTCATCAATCCTAGGCAACGGATAACTGTTCTTTTTCGTGACATTATTTAATCGCCTATAGTCCACACAGAAACGTGTGTTGCACGTTACAAGTACAACAGGAGATGCCCGTGGACTTTGCGTTGGTTCTGTAACATCTTGGTCCTGCATCTTCTTAATTAAGTCTTCTCTTTTTGTCAACGGCAGTCGTCGTGCGGGTTGTCGAATTGGATTCGAGTTGCCAGTGCTGTACAATGTCTGTCCGGATTAAATCATCATCGGTATAAACTAAGATTCCTTTGAACCTTTGAAACAACCCTCTTATGTCTTCTGTTTTTTTGGATCTTTGGATTTCAACAATGTTGATGTACCTGCCAGCAATTTCTCTATCAGTAGTGGTAGACTGATGCCACTTACTTCAATATTATTTATAATATCAATCGCTTCATATTTGCCCACTACTGTTCTGTTGGGTATGGTAACTGGGTAGTTATTGACATTCGCAAGACGGATAGGAACTTTTTCTTGAATCTTCACCAGAGTTCTAGTTAGCAGTTTGTTTCAATTGGTTCGATGATTCCAGCAGGATAGCCACCAAGATTATCTTCAATTTTTGGCAAGATTATCTTGTCAGTTAAAGCTGAAATGTTTACACATCTGGTCATTTGGTTTCCTACCTAATAAATCGACTCTTATGGCTTTTCACAATTTCCTCAATTACATTTACGAGTGTTTAGATAATAATAAATCTGCAGTGGGCATATTCTTCCACAATAGTAGCGCTTTCGATACTGTTGATCATAAAAAGCTTTTAAAAAATTTGATGCATATGGTGTTCGTGGCTCTGTATTGCAGTGGTTCTGATCTTATCTTTCGAATCGGACCCAAATAGTTTCTGCCAATAAGACCCATTCAGTATCGCTTAACATTCAGTCTGGAGTTCCACAAGGATCAATTTTCGGCCCTCCTTTGTATGTCATTTTTGTCAACGATGTAAGCGCTTCATTCCAAAATGCTTTTACATGTCTGTTTGCTGACGACACTTCTACAGCTACTACTAGCAATTCTATAAATAACCTTGTCAAATATGCTACTGATGCAGCTAACAAATATTGTTTTGATCTTAAATCCCAACAAAACACAACTGATTCATTTTAAAGTTAGTAAATCAGTTTATTAGTACGCATGAATAAAGTATCAGTAAAACAGGTTGAGGCTATAAAATTCCTGTATGTTGATGAATATCTTAAATGGAACTGTCATATAGACGATCTTTCTAAAAAATTATGCCCTCTGAATCATCTTATATTTAAAATAAGAAACATTGTCGACTTAGATGTTGTTAAATTATTTTATTTTGCCAATATAGAATCACACATTGGATTTGGGTTTATATGCTGGTTGGGGGGCATCGGCATTTGGAAATTTCATCTTTTCCATACACAACATTTGTAACGCAACATTTGTAACGCAAGTTTTCTTGCTTACTGTAAGCCTTTATTTCAAAAACTTGCAGTATCAACATTTTCGATTACTGTTCAATAGTAAACTTCACCACCAGGATTTTAACCTTGAAATTGACGAAATTTGTGGAAGAGCCAAAAAGCCTTAGTTTAATACTTGATACGTTTTATATCACATATTTTGAAGTGTATTCATTCAGCTTATTCAAGGCTAAAATTAATTTACCCGAACAAGAATTTTTTAACTCAGAAACTTAAGGCTAAGCTTTGTGATAGCCTAGTGCTATAACAATTTAACTTTTGTGACGTAGTTTATGGGTCCTGTATTCATGTTGTTACTCACAATAGAATTCAGAAGGTGCAAAATTCATGCCTTAGGCTTATCCACGGTATCAGGAAATATGACAGGATTTATTTATAATTGAGTAGGTAACTGGTTAAATATGAAGGACAGAAGATATTTGCATGCTGCTTGTTTATTTATTATTGTTATATTATTTATTTTATATAAATGTCCTTCATATTTGTACAGAAAAATATCTTTTTGTAATGATGTACATCATATTAATATTAGAAGCAGAGGTCTAATAACTCCACCTGTTCATTCTACAAGTTACTTAGAACGAAGTTTTACTTATAAAATTAGTAAATTTATAACGGAATTCCAGTCAATTTTAAGCGAGATATTTTGACTTCACTACTACAGCGATAACTCTATGTGCTATTAGACATTAGGCATTAGTCATTAGTTGTTAATTATATGTTATGCGATCACTGAGGATATAAATAACGAAAAATTATTACTAGTTTTGTTGTGGTTATTGTTATTATGGTGTTCTTGTTACTGGCTCAGTTTACTTTCCTTTTTATTTGTGTTATGGGTTAAGTGTAAGAATAGGGGATACCTCAGATATCATAGCCTGAATTTCGCCCATGGATTTTCCATGTTTCTTACTAGTATTATTATGTATCTTTTATACTGATTTTTGCATGGAAAATAAAGGCATTATTATATTATATTTGTTTATCTATGAATGTTCCGTCTTTGTAAGCAAAAACCCAACGTTATTTACCATGAATGAAGACATACAGCAGCGATATCCTACCCGGTCGAGTAAAAGCTTAACCTTTCCTCTTCATAGAACGTCAATGTTTGAAATAGGACCACAGTGTAGTTGCATAAAGATATCCAATCATCTTCCATCTTTTTTGAGTGAAATTTCTAAATTGTCAACGTTTAAAAATGAACTTAAATTGTCTCATTGGCTGAATAGTCTTTTCTGATATCTGGTGTTACATGTTATTTGTCTTATGTGTTATTTCTTACTGTAATTAGACTCTTATACTTATTTAAATTGTTAAGTGATAATAGGTGACGTGTTCTATATCGCTTGCGCGATCAACTGAGCTTAAAAAAAACTACCGCAAGAATTAAAATATCACTTTTGAAGGCAACATTCCACTTTTTAAAGTTAAACGTCATAACTTCGCTTATTTTATCACCAGGAACGGATTGACGTGAGGGATTAACGAAAAAGAGTTGAAAAAGTGTTAGAATTAACTCCAGATTTTTATGTGGGTGAATGCTAAGGTTTTCATATGTGTATTTCTTGTAAAAATTTTGGTTTAATTTATGCTTTAATTTGTGTTAAAATTTAAATTGAATAGAAACTATCGAGCAAAATGGAACGTGTTATACATATCTTCAAATCGTATCTGCAGCCCGAAATTTCTTCTCCTAAACATTTTTTGTAGAAATTGGACCAAATTTTATACAAGAAATAGGGTAGTCCAAAATGAGAAGATAATTAAGTTGTTCTCTGGAAAATTAACAGCAGAATTGAATCTTCCTGAAGCTGGGTAAGGACAGCTAAGGATGCTTGAAATTTTCCGAGTAATACAAACTCCCTTAGATATATAAACTACTACCTCAGAAGTTAAATCTCTCTCTTTTCCTGGATAATATTAACTCCTTGAAAGATAGGATTAAAATGCCACTTTTAAATACAACGCTTTTTAAAGTTAAATATCCTAGCTCCGTTTCTTTTAGTACCAGAAACGGATAGACGTGGGGGAACAACGAAAAGGAGTTGAAAAAGTGTTACAATTAACTCCAGTTTTTTATGTAAGTGAATGCTATTAGTTTACATTTTTATTGAACTAATAAAAGAAAGTATTATCCCAAAAAGTTATAGTTACCTCGGAGTTTGAGTTTTCTATGGAGACGTACTTGTAATACAATTTTTTAGGAATTTCTTTGTCCCATCCGTTGCTGACGAATTTATTTTTGAATACTTACAGTCATTTTTTTCACAAATTATACAGGGTGATTTTAAAATAGACCGACAAACTTTAACCATAGGATCGGTGTGAATGGTAGAACCGAATGCTGTTACTGGCATGTCCATATTCTGCAAGGACAAAAGCCACTATTTCCATACCAACACCGACGCCAATGAATACAGCACGTTTGCTAACATAGCTGATATAAAAAAAAAACCATAACAGTTCCTCGTAAATGTGTTTCGTAATTCGTTTACACCTTAGAAAAAAAAACTTGACCTGAATTTTTATAACGTCGTCAATATAGCTGATGAATTTATGCAAATTGCAAAAAAATTGTGGCTCTTGATAATTCATTTTGTGATTTTACCCAAATTATTTTAATTTGTCAAATAGCTTAATTACATGAAGATTATCAGCACGTGAAACTATCGTTACAAAGAAAGTAGAGGTTTTATCTTTCACAGTAAATAAATTTTCGAAGTGTGAGCTCGTCTTGTTATAGGTGTCCTGCAGGCTGAAGTTTCCCGTAATCCCGGAGATTTACAGTTATGAGAATTGATTTTGTAACGACGACGTCTTCGCCTAGCACCGTGGAAGTTTATCAAAAGGTTCAAATTCGAACGATTTTATTGCTTTTCGTTACAATTGTTTCCAGTATCACTGTCCATATTCTGTAGGGACAAAAGCCACTATTTCCATACTAACATTGACGCTAATGAATACAGCTCGTTTGCTAACGTAGGTGATATAGAAAACCACAACAATTCCTCGCATTATAAATGGAAGTTTATCATAAGGTTCAAATTCGAACGATTTTCTTACTTTGTGTCGCAATTGGTTCCAGTACCACTGTACAACGAAAGTGTACGTTGTAAAATGTGGAACTTGTCGCAAGGGAAATCTTTCCAATCACAGTTGACGAATACGGCATACATTACATCCGGATTTTCCATGAGGTACCTAACTTACTTCTCTTACAACGAATATTACACTAAAAAGACACCATGATCGTGTTACGTGATAAAGCTTTGTAGAAGTTTAAATCTTCTTCGAGTGAAGCTGACTTTCGTTATTATAAGCAATTACGTAATTATACAAATTATGCAATTGGGCAAGAAAAGAAAGCATACCTTGATTTTAAAATGCGCACTGCAACTACTAGAGAACTATGGAATGAGTTTAAAACCATGGATATTCACACTAGTAAAAAACGTATCAATATCCCTGTAAATATTTGCAATGCAAATGATATTAATAATTATTTTATTACTTCTGTAAGTGCCGGTGACGCCGATCCTGAACTTCTAAATTATTATAAAAATAACCGCTTACCACATGGAGAAACTTTAACTTTCCATGAAGTTACTGACTTTGATGTCGCTAAGATTATGTCAACAATTACCTCAAATGTATCTGGCTCTGACGGTATTTCCATTAGTCTCTTAAAGTTGTGTTGTCCATTTGTAATACCTCTTATTACTCGCATTATCAATTTTTGTATTTCAAATAGCGTTTTTCCCTCAGCTTGGAAAAAATCTGTGGTTATTCCTGTACCAAAAACTAATAATCCATCAGAGTACGGAGATCTAAGACCAATTAGTTTACTTCCAACACTCTCTAAAGTTTTTGAAAAAGTTATTGGAAAACAATTAGTAACATACTTGAATAATCATGACTTATTACCTCCCAATCAATCTGGTTTTCGATCAAAGTACAGTTGCACAACAGCATTGCTTAATATTACTGATGACATAATAAAAACAACTGACTGCAATCAGTTAACAATATTAGTTTTGCTAGACTATAGCAAGGCTTTCGATACAATAAATCATGAACTTATGCTGGCGATTTTATGCTTTATTGGGTTAGGTCAAAATGCAATATCCTTGCTCTCTGATTACTTGTCAAACAGAAGCCAATGCGTAAAAGTGTCCAATTCAGTCTCGAGTTCGCAACCCTGTTGAGTGCGGTGTACCTCAGGGCTCTATCCTTGGTCCTGTTTTATTTAATATATATACTAAAAACGTTATTTCTGTCTTAAAATACTGCCGGGTTCATCTGTACGCGGATGATACGCAACTAGTCTACTCTTTCTTCCCACAAGATTTTGCTAATGCAATCCGCAAAATCAATTTCGATTTACAGTCCTTATCTAACTATTCAAAGAAACATTGTCTGAAATTGAATCCAATCGTTTGTAATGCTTTTTGGAAATAAAAAGAAACGTGTAGATCTTAAAAACCATATTCATTTCTCTATTGATGGCGTTCCTCTTCTTGTTGTCGAACAGGCCAAAAATTTGGGTGTAGTAATTGATGATAATTTACGTTTTAAAGGTCACTTGTCTAAATTACTTCAACAGGCGTATTCAACTTTAAAAATCCTGTTCGATAATAGAAAGAGTTTAAATCAACATTTAAAACTGCAGCTCTGTGATGCTTTAGTGCTCTCTAAATTCAATTTTTGTGATACCTTATATCACCCTTGCTTAGATTCTGAGGATGTGTGTAGAGTGCAAAGGGTACAAAACTCTTGCCTTCGTTTTGTTTATGGCATTAGAAGATATGATCATATCTCCCACACGCTCACATGGGCTTCCTGGCTAAATATGTTTAATCGGCGTAGGCTTCATTCTGCAACATTGTTCTACTCTATAATTATCAGCAAAAAACCTCCATACTTATATAATAAGATCTCTTTTAGGGAGGACATTCACAACATAAATATTAGATATAAGCATGTTATAACAGTACCATCTCATAAGACTGAATTTTACAAGCGGGGATTTTCCTATAACATTGCCAACACTTTAAACTGTATCCCGCCTGATCTCAAGAGAGGTGGTGTAGCTTCATTCAAATATAACTTAAAACAATTTTTGGTCAAAGAGCAGAACATCTAAATGCGTAGTGTGAATCATGTTACCAATTTCAGGAGTGATGAATTTATATACTTTGTCTTATGCATATGAGTTTACTTAATTTATGTGCCCGCTTATACATAGAACTATAGACTTTCAGGGGCGGATGGAAGAACAAGTGTCCTTGGTTCTTCCAAGGATATCTTGAATCTGCTACTTTTGGCTTATTATTTTTAAATACTGTGTATTTACTAATACTCATGTATGTATGAACTAGCCAATAAAAAAAATTATTATTATTATTATCCATGTCAACTAGTACAAATGCAGATGAGATCATCCCCGCTCCCTCTTACTTGCACAAATTCCGCTTATAGGTCCGCTGCTCTTTCTTAACCAAGGACGTGGGTTAATTTTCGATTAATTATTTCTCGAAAACTAAAGTAGAACGATTTTTTTAAATATTTTTCCCATAATCTCAGATATCCATTCTTTTATTGGTTTCATTTTATCGATCTATTTCACAGTCACGCTGTATTACGCTAGATAAAAGACTTGTTACTAATGAGACGGCTAAATATTGAAATATTTAATTTACATGTAGTCCCATCCGCTTGCAAAGGATGACAGGTTACGGGAAAACTTATGAATTCCTTTTGCAACATTACTTACAACTAAGTAAACAGTTTACTCATGAAAAGCGCATTACGTATTGAGTACATTAAATAATAACGCTTAGCTTCCGCATTAAGACGTTGGAATCTTATTTAGATTTTTTCCTAACATTTCGATCAATCATTGTGTCTCATTCAATAATACTTAATCAGTTATAATGCGGAATACGTTGTTATTACGGAGAGTTAATATTGGTAATTGCCTCGCCTCAAATCAGGAACCTACGCGATTTTTCGTTCCCGAAGAGAGTCGATAAACTCATTTATTTATTTAATTAGCGTCGTTTCAATACGAAATTACTCAAATTAATTATTGAAACGCCCCGCGGGCACAATTCACATGCAAATCGCACCGCATTTGATATTAAGTTGTAATACTTTGTTGACCGTTTGACTTGGATGATAATATTATGCCATCGCTGGGTAACACTTGCATGAAGAATTACATGCATAAATTTGTTGAAATGATTGACGCTGGCCGTGTCATCGCATGTATTCGTTATACACAAGGAAATGGACAAGTAAATATAGCCGACAATTATAGAAAGTCCCTTGGAGACCTTCGAATATTATTATAGATGCGTTGAATTTAATTAAATATGTAATTAATAAATTTAGTTCAATGAAACTGATAATAACATGTATAATTTTATAATAGAACACAATCAATAATTTATAGTCTAACAACTATCAATTAAATGAAAACAAAAGTTCTTTTTTTTTGTAAATCAAACATTTATTGTTATTAATTATTAAAATGTGTAATATGTAAGCAGTATCTTTATTATCTCGAAGTCAAAACGAGTTTTGAAATCCAGGTAAGTAATAACGTTAATGAAGTGGAGGAGACGTGCATTCCGCTCTCATCCAACTGTGGGCCTAACTAACCAGTCCGCGTTTAAATTCTCATAAATAACCCGCTAACAATCTGCTAGTGACAGCTTGTTAAGTCCTAACCACAGGTTAAGTTATAATTAATGACTGACGTCACACTGTAATTGTTGACTCGTCGCTATTAAAACCACCTCGCTACGTGTACGGGCATTTGTTAACGATATTGGGCTATTTCAGGTGTTTATGTTGAATTATACCCGGCATACTTTGCCTGTGTTTGACTAGAACAATCTTGTTAACTACCATGAGCTCACGGGAATAAGATTAAATCATCATACCTTCGAAGGATCACCTGAGAATGTGCAGCAGCAGCAGCAACATTTATGACAAAGTTGCACAAGTTTTTTCCAATGCCAGGCAAGCACTTACCGTGATCGCCAAACTTTGATACTTAATACCGCTTAATTAAGTTAAATTTAAACTTCTTACACCACAAATTAATTAGAGTTTCACTTATCCTTTTTATTACATTGTATAATTGCTTACCTATAGTTTTAGATTATAGTAAATTTGAAGTTGACTTATTTAAACTGTTTGAATTATTTTGAATTTGTTTCTATTCTGTTTTTGTAAGAATAATCTGATGGTTTTTTTTATTCACAAATTCGCATGTAAATTAAACTCTTATAAAAAATGTGAAACCAAGAATTGCAATTGCATGTAAATTATCAAGCAGAATTAAGTACAACGTTAATAACTGTCAAAATTAATCACGGTTAATTATTATTGATATTTAAAAGACACGGTAAACAATTCAAGCTTCAACGCGATTAATCACTCTTGCCTTTTATAATACTGCAATGCAATACTGAAATGAACGCGTCCTTCAGATAATTTTTAAAATGTGAAAGTAAAGACACGATTTTGCGCCATTTATAGTAGTGTAATGCTTTTATTGAATTACTTGTTTGGTAAATTGAAAAATTTGGCAATTGATTAAAAGTAAACTAATTGGGATTCATTAATAAACTGTAAAAGAGAAGAGGAAATAAGAAACTTTGTAAAGAAATTATAATCGATTTGCCCTTAATAAATATAGGTATATGTAGATACCTTGCCTTTTAGAACCAAAATTAGAATGAATTCAGAAGAAGATAGAGATTTACATGAAGATAGAGATTTACATCTAAAAATTATTTTAGAAAAACAAAGCATACACACATAAAAAATCTGGAGTTAATTTTAACACTTTTTAACTCCTGTTCGGTGTTCCCTAGCATCCATCCGTGTTTAAAGTAAGCGGAGTTATGACCAGAAGAAGTATTCCAAAATATTATTCTTCATCGTGAAGGATATTCACAGAGAAAAGTTGGGAATTCTAAATACCAACAAATCTGTGGTATGTACAAAGGGCCGCAGCACGGTTCAGAAACACTGGTAGTTTCAAAAGAAGACGCGGACAAGGTGCTAAAAGAAAAACTACACGCTGAGAAGATCGCTTTATCGAACTTCAGAGTTTAAGAAAGCGGTTTGTAACATCTCGTGAATTAAAAAATGATCTTCGATTAGCCACTAGAAAAGAAATTTCTACCAAAACAGTAAGAAGAAGACTAAAAGAAGTCAATTTGTCTGCTAGAAAACCAACAACAGGTCCAACTCTCACAGCTACGCACAAAACAAATCGCTTAAACTTTTGTCAAAATCATCAAGGTTGGGACGAGGGGCAGTGGAACTCCGTTTTGTTTTCGGACGAGTCCAGATTCCTTCTAAGCAGGAATGATCGCCGTGCTCTTGTCATACGAAGACCAGGCGAGCGATTTGCACCATGTACCATTCGAGATTTTGACAAATTTGGTGGGGGGTCTATAATGGCTTGGGGTGGCATACAATTTAATGGTCGTACGGAATTGGTTTTGATATGAAATGGGTCACTAACAGCAAGAAGATATAGAGACGAGATTATTGTACCCAATGTTCAACCATTTGCCGAAAATTTTGGCAATTGATTCATTTTTATGCAAGACAATGCCAAACCTCATACAGCTAACATTGTCGCAGCTACGTTGAGAGATGCAAATATCCAAAGTTCGGAGTGGCCTGCCAAAAGCCCTGTTCTCAATCCTATTGAGCATCTCTGGGATCAATTGGGCAACAAAATTAAAAACGCACTGAGACCACCAGTAACGTTTGATGAGCTCTCTAACAGGCTTGTTCAAGAATGGGTACAGATACCTCAAGAAAGTATACGAAACTTAATCTCAAGTATGCCACGAAGATTAGCAGCGTGTATTGCTGCAAGAGGAGGGCATACACGCCATTAATAAATTTAGTTTTGTCGACTTGTTACAAATTAGGAGAAGACCAATGGTATTTTAAAAATTTAAAGTATTTTGAAGTTTGTTAAAATTAATAGCCCTTAAATCAACTAAATTGTAAGGAAACGCTTAGATTTATATATTTATTCGTTTCGTTGAATTTCGTTATCTTGTTTTAAATTTATTTTGAATTTTACTGGTGGTCCCTTAATTTTGACCAGAGATGTATTTCTGTCCAGAGAAAATATTAGCCAGGGAAAGATTTTGAGGTTGTAGTTTGTATCCCTAAAGGAATTTGATTTCAAGTTAACGAAGCCTGATTTCTTTAGCTGAATAATTTTCGTTTTACCTAATCAAGGCGAGTGTAATGAAAATAGTAATAAATTATGTTTCATTATACTTTATTAAAGCTATTTGCAACACATGAAGCTATCTATCTATCTATTAATCGTATGTATTTCGTGTGAAAAATTTGATACACTACATGCCAGTTAACGGAACTTCTAAAACGAAACACTAACAAAAAGTAACGTTTCCTTTTATTATGCCGTCAGCATTTATTGCACTTTTCCTGGCGTAAAACTAATTAACTAACCGTAATATAACTTCCTTCTTCGTAAGCTTTTTGCATGTCTAGATTTAACATAAATGCAGGATGCATTAAATAATGGAATGTAATGATACCGATTGTAATTTTCTAGTCAACATAGTCATAGTAGTAGCAACACTAGTTGTATGCATGATGTGATGTCACACTGTTTACTGGAAAGATAATATGATAATTTCTATTTTAATTAAAACATCTACTCTACATTCGGGTAGATGAACAGCATTTTCTTCTACGATTTACTATTACTTTAATTAAACTTGGCTTCTAGGCTGGAACCACTTTGATCTCTTTCCTTCCGGCAATATTTCGCCAAACACAGTGCTAAAGCAGTAACAGAACAAATAGCAGCAGCAGCAGCTCTGAAGATATCCTGTTTAATCAAGAAAATTAATAAAACTTGTTTCATTCTTGAAGCTAAGCTTGTCCACTAGCGCTGATAAACTCTTGGAGTTAATAACTTTTGCCCCAAAATATCAGTTATACAGTAAGTAAATGAGAAATTATCTAAAGAATAATTTTATTTATTTTATTTTATATTATTTTTTTTTTATAATACACTCACCGGCACAAAAAGCGACTCACTTTGAGGTTTGTGTAATTCATTGCCACAATAATTGTTATTTATAGTTTTCTTGGTTGATGTACATCAAATAAGGCCAAAAATAAATAAAACAAACAAGATTTTAATAAAAGTAATAAAAACTGTAAAATTGATGAAATTGTAACTTAAAGAAAAATGCAAAATTTCAATCTTCCTAATTAATTAATATCGAGTATTGCCTCGGCGAGCCTGTATTGCAGCCTGAATACGTTGTGGCATCGACGCCACCAAGTGCCTAATCGCTAAATTGTCAAGTTGATCCCATTCTTGCTGAAGCGCCATTGATAATTTTTCTAGGCCACTGCATTCGGTTAACACCAGCAGCGTCAAGAAATTCAATATCAACTCTGGCGACATGTGGCCGTGCATGATCGTGCATCAACATAAAATTGTCGCCAATAAAAGGGGCAAAGGATATCACATGATCTTGAAGAACATTTTCAATGTACCTCTGAGCGTTAATAACTCCCCTATTTATTACAACAAGGTCTCTACGTGCGTTCGCAGAAATACCGCCCCACACCATAATTGAACCTCCGTTGAAAGACAGCCTGGAAACAATATTACATTGAGAATACCGTTCGCCGGTCCTTCTCCACACTCTTCCACGACCATCTGACGCTCGCAGGCAGAAGTGGGACTCATCAGTGAAGAGTACTTGACTCCACTGTCCCATATTCCAATGAACATGTTCACGAGCAAATGCAAGTCTGCTTATTCTATGCAGTGTGTTAAGCTCTGGGCCATATGCAGGTCTTCTTGCCATTAAATTAGCTTCATTAAAGCGTCTTCTGATCGTTCTGTCATTTACATGCACATCTCGAACCTCTCCAAGGTGAGTTCTGACTTGAACAGCAGTCAAATTCCTGTTGCGAAGAATCGTTATGGTCATCTCTAGCGCTTGTACATCTTTGACGACCTGTTCCAGGGTGTCGATTTTAAGATTCAGTTTCCAAGAATCGCCTCCACGTTCTGAAGACACATGATTGAGAAGTTCCAAGTACTTGTGCAACGTAACGTTGAGACCGACCATCCTGAATCAAAGCAATTACTCTTGCTGCATCCACTGCATTAATAGCCACGAAAACAACTTATTAATGACAAAACGTAAACAAATTATTAAATTAAGTCTTGAAGAAACGTTTGGAAAACAAAAAATCAACTGCAACACAAAATTGACAATTGCGTAGATACTTTCAATAATTTATTTAAACAAGAGAATTTAGTTACCATGATGATCAAGGCTCTCCCGATTATTGAAAATGTCCTATTCACCGATGAGCAGAAAAAAAAATGGATAGTGTCCTCAGATAATTTATTTAAAAAAATAATAATAAGTCGCTTTTTGTGCTGGTGAGTGTAGATATATAATGTTGTACTTCACTGGATGGATATATAATGTTGTACTTCAATGGATACTTTTATTGAAGCAGTTTGTGTAGATGCTCTTCATGCCACTTATATGGTTATCATCACTCCTCCTTTTACATGCTTGCTGTCAAAGCATATTGAAAGTTTTTAGAAATTTTGTTGCAAGTCGGTTTTGATTGCAGTGGATTCCTTGAACACCCTCTGTATAGCTTTTCGGGCCCAATTTGGATGCTCAAGGAATCCATTGGAATCCAAATTGACTTGCAACAAAATTTCTGTATTTATTTCGTTCATCTGCTACAATTTTTTAGTGAAGAACGTCGTTTTGGGTGTAATTTTTGAACCATTTTTCGAAAACTAACGCAGATAGAATTTTCCCCATACTCTCAGATGTCGCTTCTTTTTGTGGCGAAACAATTGTCAATCACTCGGTATTTGTTCAGTTGTACTTGTAATGTTGTACTTCAATGGATACTTATTTGTGTAGATGCTCTTCATGTCACTTATATGGCTATCATCACTCCTCCTTTTATAAGAAATTTGCGTGCCTCACTTCGTGAATTCGTGAAACCTATATAGAAAAGTAACTATGAAGTTGCAAATTTAATATAAGATAGACCGTGGCTTAACAAGAAATTTAAATCGCTTAAGCAATTTTGTACTATATTCACACTGTTTCTGACTATGCAAAAGGCTGTTTTGTTTCCTTTCTTCTTCCTGCTTGAATGGAATAGAAAAAATATATCTAACTTAAGTTTTCAGTGTACTTTCAATGTTCACAGTTTTTCTAACTACAACACTGGAACTTAGAATGTGGCTTTCGTTTTGAAATCTCAAGTATTTTATGGAGGCGTCTTTGTTATCAAGTACTAGAAATTAAAATTAAATAAAATTACTCCTACATTTAACCTGGAGGCTTCCGCAGCCGTGGTCCATAATTGAATTGGCTTCTGGTTGTAACCGCGTAACGACTGCTTCAAAGCCGACGCTTCGTTCTCCATTGGAGAAGAACTTTCTCAGAGTCTCATCGACTAACGAGAAGTAGCAGCAACTCCACCACTACCAGCAGCAGCTCCTTTTGCAATGGAGAATGAAACGTCGGCAGCAGAAGCAGACGTGACGTGGTTCCAATCGGAAACCAATTCAGTTATTAACATTACTCCTTCTAAAAGGTTTTCCAATAGGGAGGGGTCGATGTCAAAATGGAATTAAACAAGCTGTGTGTGAGGTATTAATGAAATTCTTTTTTTTATTTGAAAGGCCCATTATGTATGGAACATGACATCGTTCAAATGTCCGCCGCGGCTTCGCACGGTGGCACGGATCACAGAGGTCCAATTTTCAATGACTCTGCCGCATAGATCCGGCTGAATTTGAGCGATGGTCTGGGCTGTGTTGACTTTGAGGTCGATTGCGGCCCATTGGCATAGACCTGCGACTTCAGAAATCCCCACAAGAAGGTTGGGAGCTTTTGAACAGTGAAAAGAAAGAATGGTCTAGTGTAAACAGTGCGAATTACTTGGAGCATATTTAAAATTTTTATTTTAAATATTAATCGTGTTTTTTATTCTCAATAAATTCACCTTGACCCTGGTACCAGCCAATAAAATTATTTACTTAGTGTATGTCAAAGACAATATCAGTTTTATATATGCTAAAGCAATGAAAAGTACTTAATTTTATAAATATATTCGGGTATTACGTAAATTTGTTTCTATCATAGTTAGACTCTCAACCAAAAACTAATAATGTTCATTTATGAGAAATTTCCTCAGCACATTTCATACATTTATACTTACCGCATACAATTATGTATATTAACGTGATATCGTTTTTTTATTGTCACTTCAGAATGTTTTATTTGCCATAAAATATCAAACAATTGAAATTAATTCCTATTTGGTAACCATTTGTACTATGTAACCAAATTGAGTATTCCGAGTTATTTCCTGCGTTCCTAATAGAAATCGTAAAGAACGACTGTCTCATAGAATGGCAATTACTTTTTAAACTCGGAGAATAACTTTGGAACAAACGCGTGAATGGTTCTTAAATTTATATTGAAATTAAATAATTCACTTCTTGAGTGAATAATTCAAAGATTATTAGAGAGCAAAAAATTGTTGGTGATGATGTTTGAAAGAAATTCTAATATGTATGAGGAAAAAATTGTTGAAGAAAATGTAGGGGCAAGGATCTTTGAAATAATTTCGAGCAAAGTTGTAGATTTAAAGGAAAATCGAAACGATAAAAAATGTACCAATGGGATTAATATTAATTATAATCCGAAGCAGTATAATAATAAATAAAACGCAATTCTCTGATAAAATTTTGTCTTAGTATTTCTTTACACTTTTAAGTACATCATATTCAACATGGGGGTTTTGTTTTTCTACATCACTCCACTAAAAAATATTTTCAGTTCTTAATAATTTATCACGTCATTAAAAATCGAAAATATTCGGAAACTTTACAGGTAAAAAATGCTTAAGTTGAAACGTTTACGACTATTTTACACAAATACAATCAGAAAAATGTCATTGATTGATCAGAAACTATTTCCAAAAAGAACGAACCGAAATTTTCAATTTTGTCGAGACTGCTTCTGCTTGAGTCGAACATGTTTGTAAAACAAAACAAACCGCAGTCACATATCCTGACACGAAATACATCTTTACATTATGTATATACAAAAAAATAAAAATAAATATAATTTTGTTTTAACACAGAGCAATAAATAATTTAGTATATATACACTGGACACTCGATGAGTCTAAATACAAACGTAACTTGACGTTCTTGAATTGGCACTACAAAGAAAGAGTTTGGCACGTTTAAATTGGCACGAGAATTTGTTTTATTTTTAAACAAACAAAAAAGAAACTGACGTATTGCTACATATATTCACCATATTTGCACTTAACATTTCTTATGTACAGAGGAAACGATAATCTTGTCGAAGTCTTTATTGCAACTATTTTAGTCTTTTCGCAAGTAATTTCGTCTACGTTTCACTTTCAACGTCACTAACACATTCATCATCCATTTCCATGTCTATGTAACCGTCATACTGATTATCTTCTCCCGTTTCTTCTTTCCACTTATTCACGTGATGTGCATTGTTGTTCTGCGTCCCGTTGTTCGCGTTTGATTTGTTACCACCCTGGTTTGTCTTCGCCTCTTCCTCCTGCTGCATCCGCTTGTGCTTCGTCCGCCTGTTTTGAAACCAGACTTTGACCTGGAAAGAACAACCTCAATTAACGCTTTAGTCCAAACAACGTGTCCAATCATTATTAATATTTATAGCAGCGTTATTAGATCTATAATTACCGTCGATTAAAATTGTAAATTCGTTACGGCTTATAATTGATACGTTCTTTTACATTTTTATAAGCAAAATTACAGGTTACTTTTATTTACGAACAAGCAATATTTTAAGGCTATTATATGCCCATAGTCTTATTTTCAAGGTCCACAATAAATAGCAAGAGATATTTACGACTAATAATATTTATATTACACGGTACTATTACAATGTGTACATAAAACAAACGTTCAGCATTCATACATTTATGATTTATAATTTATTACCGCGAACTTATAATTTCTTTTCTATAATTAATTACGCTTTTAAATAGCACTCTGTGTGCCATTAAAATAATTAATCGCACATCATTTATGCCGTTGAATTAATGGTCGTAAGTGATTTTCTTTGAAAAATATTCATTATAGAAAAATCGATTCTGTTGATGGAATATTACGTGATGCCAAGGCTTTTATAAAATGTGGAATTGAAGTAGCAGAGTATTCTCAATTCTAGTAAGACATAGCAGAAAGCTTCCTGATAAATTAACTCTATCTTAAAATCAAACTTTGTATTGTAGCAGAGTTGTACGTGTACTGTCGTAGAGTTGTACTTATACTTAATTGACAATTGAGTGCAGAATGTACTTGTACTTATAATTATGGCCTTGTAGTTATTTATCTGGAATATATGGAAGGTACTTGTACTTAAATGCATTTCTTCTTGTTGTACTATTTTATAAGTAGTTACTTGGCACAGCTCTGCATTATACTACCATTTTTCCAGAAAATTTCAATTAAAATTAGTAAACCCCTTTTGTTAGTTACATTATAATTATGTATTACATATTTACTAAACACTGAAATCAAAAGAAAAGAAGTTGCTGGGCAACTAACAAGCCAGAGCACTTCCTTTAATTTGATGATTCATTTAATGATTGATTGTCCTTTTCTGCGTATAAATAATGTTCCCGATTCTTTTCAAGAAATATACGCGAAAACAAACTGCAGTTGTATGTATAGCCAGAACAAAAACTGGCAACGGATCGCTTTACTAGTGCATTTGTCTCAAATGGAGCCTAAAGTCGAAACAAATGACTAGTCTCATAGCGGAAGCAGACGATTCGCCCCCCCGAACTCTACCGGATACGACGATAAAAATGCGAAAAAAACGCAAATAAAAACGCTATTGTCGACTTTATAGTCGGTAATTTTTGTATAGGCAAAATAAAGCGCTTTGTATAGGGGTAAATGTCATTTGTCAAGAAGTTAATGGTTTGTAAATTTCTGATTTTTGTAGTGGCAGAACTTTGCGAGGTCCGGGGGTGGGGAAAATCGATCTGGGTGCGACGCCGCATTTTACCGCCGCAACGGACGTTGCTAAAAACTAATTAATTTTCACGTTACATTACGCGGATCCAAAGCGACCAGAAACGAGCTGATCCTTAGTGAAGATCTTGCTGCCACGTGACGAATTTATCGTTGATTCGTGGCACCGCTTACGATTAAAATGCTGATTTTAATAATTACTCCATTGTTTTCTGATTGATTTACGCTTCCGCCTTATACAAAATAAAGCTCGAACCCTACGAGACGATTATCTCACCCAAGATTAAAAATGTTTCACCAGCCTACAATTCATTGTTTCAAATAATTTAATATTCAAAATAAGTCTCGAATTTTCAACGGCAAAACTTAGAACTACCTACAACCTAAATACGTTCCTTTGTAAGGAAGAAATAAATTTTTGGTTTTAACTTTAACTACGGTACTTACGTTCATTGCCTAGACGAAGGTGTGAGTTAATAGAATAACTGGTTTTTAAAGTATATATTGCAATTATCTTTATACATATAACTTAATACTCTTGTGAAATAACAATTGTTACCTTGTACTGAATAAATGTTTAAACAAAGACTAGTATACACTTTTACTACGAGCCCTAACAACTAAATATTCGGACGAGAACTCTAACTCATATGAAAATGTTTATTATAAAAAAATTAAACAAAAAATTGATTAACAGTAATTAATAACTTATCATTAAGGTATATTCTTGTCCGGTATGAATTATCTCAAGCGGACACTGAAAAATAGCACAACTGCTCAACATTTCACTATCGTTTGACGAAGCTATCAAGCCATAGTGAAACGTTTTTCGGTGTCCGTTTGAGATAATTCATTACATAATAACAAAACAAAACAAATTTCGGGCATGATGTCCATTAAAGATTCATAAGTCGGCCAAGCTGACACTAATATCATGGTCCTCGAACATTTTCTTTTGTAAATTTGGCCGACCCGTTGTGAATTGAAATTTTCAATTCCGAATTGCAACCTTGCAATCTGAAGGATGTTTTTTTTGTAAAATATCTGGAAATATTTTGCTGCGCGTTTATGATACCGTCAATAACCTCCAGTTTGCCTAAACCTTTGCTGAACATGCATCCTCAAATCATAACCCCCTATGGGATTTTACAGTTCGTTAATCCAGTTTTTACAGGAACCCCCGAATTTTGTACTTCCGATAATCACCAATAGAGACATCAAATCGCAATTCATCACCTAAAATTAATTCATATTTCTTTGGTACATGTAATTTTAGATTTTGCCCATTCAAGACGTTTTTTTCTTTTGCGCTTCGGTAAGCAGTGGTTTTTATTTTGCCTTTTAAAAATGAAATGTATTAAATTTAAATGAGTACTGGGTACAATAAATGATATTTAGTTTGTAAAAACCATAGCTAGATTTGTGTAACCATTGTTGGCAATATTCCTTGGATACAATTAGACCAGTTTCGCCATTCCATTGGTACTGAATGTCTCTTAAAGCACCCAGTCTTTGTCGTCTGCAAATTTTATTGAGAATTCTTCGTTGTCTTACATTGCTAGGTTTTCCAGGACTTTTGCTACTAATATCAACGTTTGCCGAGTCTCCATACTTTGTTATTATATCGCCAATTGTCAATTTTGATAATTTAAATTCATTCACATTTTTTCAATGGTTTTACTCACGGTATAATGCCGAAATTATAATTTCACGTGCTTTTTTTTATGAGATGGTACGCCACGGGCCATGTTTTTCATAAACATTTTGTTGTTAGTATCAAAATCAACAATTAACTTGTGTTGAAAACGATTTATAGTTTATGTTTTATAGTTTTTAAAGCGTATAAAGGTAGACGTCCGAACAATTAGTTGCAAACATAAATTTTATTAATTAAGCAAATAAATTGTATTAAGTAGGTACAATGTAAACAATTTAAAAATTAATAGACGAAATATTAATTAGAAAATACATTGATTGCGCACCATAAGGATTTCAATGTGATTTTTTTAATTGTAAATTCCTGCTGTCCTGATTTATTCAATTTCAAGTAACTTTAACCTTCAGTTTATTCCCATAGTAACAATTATTTATACAATTGTTACTGTGACAATAAATCAGAAGATAAAGTTAATTGAAAGTGAATAAACCGCCCCTAAATGGCATAACACGAGCTTTGTGTAGCTAAGACTACCTTTAGTTTGTTTTTCAAATATATGGGCTTTCAAAATTAAAAAAAGAAAATACGCAAATATTTTTTATTCCACAGTTTTGATCAAGCAGGCAAACTTCTAATTGACAAATTTTACTTATTTTTTAAAATTTTGTAATGAAAAATAGAGACTTGAAACATAATCGTATTGAAAAATATTTATTTATAAATTAATATGTAGGTACCAAATGTTAATTATAATAATAATTTCGCCGTTTGTGGACAACCTGTCCTAGAAGCTTCTGCGAATATTGCTTAATATTATAAAATACTTTCTCATTTCTACCTCTCACCCATTTAAATGGCAGAAAGGAGTCTGGTAAATTTTTTATTTTAAATAAAGCCCTTTGGTGTTAAATCCGGCGAATTTGCAGACCATCGTGGATCAGCAAGCCTACATTCAGTATGCTGCTCTTTTAACAATAACTTCCATAGGCAAGCAGTTATTTACAATTATAAAAAAATGCATAATCAAAGTGGATACCCAGTACATGTCTTCAAATAAATATTAACTGTAATAAAAAAATTACTGATATTTTTAAAATAACTGTCTGTGCGAATATTTAGTTGTTAGGGCTCGTATAATATTCAGTGGCGTTGTTAGATGTTAAAAGAAATAAAGAATGTTCTTTTAAATCCAGTGTCTAAGATGGTCATGAAAATTTAATTATGAAGCATCGTCAAAATGACAGTTATTAATTGTCAACGAAATGTATGACGATAGAACTCCATCATGACAATGTTCTGTTCTTGTTTTATTTAAAAAAAAATAATAAAGTTTGATTATTCTACACCGTGATTAACAATGACTGAATGTTTTATGAGATATTTTAAATATGTTATAAAAATATCAATCCTCACCGGTACTGCTTCACACATAAAACTTTTTAGGATAAATTGTTATCTTCCTAATCGGTGTTATAATATAGATACAGTTATAATTCTTAACCAATTTAGTGATAGTGTTATCTTTTCCCGATTAAAATGCGTCTAAAAATAAGTGTTAAAAAAAGGAGAAATAATTCTACTCCGACAAGAATAAGCTCAACTCCTCTTTAAAACCATACAGCAAACGGACACTGAAAAATGGCACAAATGCTCAACGTTTCACTATCGCTTGATAGCTTCGTCAGGAGTGAAAATAAATAAACAAGTTGTCAAGTAAAAAAGTAAATAAAGTTGTTAAGGGAAACTAAAACTGTAAAACAATCAATTTTTTTTGTTTTAATATAATTTTAAAATTGACAGGCCTATATCCTAGTTAACGAATTAAAAAACATTAAATGTGTAAAATTAAAATGTCATCGAACTCTCTACATATTTTGTAGTTTTCTAGATTCGTTAAGTAGGATACAGATCTGTCAATTTTAATATTCTATTAAAACAAAAAAAAAATGAAAAAATGATCGTTTTATAGTTTTAGTTTCCCTTAACAACTTTATTTACAGTTTTACTTGACAACTTATCACTCCTGACGAAGCTATCAAGCGATAGTGAAACGTTAAGTATTTGTGCCATTTTTCAGCGTCCGTTTGAGATAATTCATTATACAATTTCACCGGACAAGAATCTACCTTAATCATACAGCAAACATATCCATAATTCGTTAATTCAATAAGTACGAGGTAAATTACATTAAATAATAAAATATTCTATCTGCATTGGTGAAAGGTATCATCGTATTTAATCCTAAATGCGTTACTACACACTTATTTACTTTTGGTCTATTGGTGAATTCTCATGGACAAGGGGAGAGATCGATTGACGTTGTAATTACAACGTATGACTAGTATATGTCTACCAACTGCCGTGAATGCTTGCTTTAGAATGGAAATGCAAATTTTATTTGCGCATTAAATATAATTGCACCAAAAAGTGGATAAGAAATATTGATGTAACAAAAATAAAATAAAATCCTCAACAGCACGACAACAAATAGAACTAAAACTATATGGTTTGTTATAGAAGAGTCATGTGCACCTTCACAAAAATTTTTCAATGTTGAATTAGAAAGTAATGGTATTTCCATAACAGATCCTAGCAAATCTTTTTAATGAATATTTCATTCCAAATGTTCAACTTACTCACTCGAACAAAAAGGTTCAAATTTTTTTCTGTTTCCGATAGATCACGTTGAATTCAAAGACATCTTAAAGAATTTATTCTCAAAAAAGACGTCAGGTTATGATGGAATTCCTGGGACCATTCTAATGAACGTTAGTGATATAATATTCCCTGAACTTGTTGCTGTTGTTAATAATTTCTTTGCAACAGGAATCTTTCCTGATTGTCAGAAACACGCCAGTTATACCTGTCTATAAAAACAAGGAATCTAAGTCCATCATGAACATCTACCGTCCAATATCTCTACTTCCCATTTTCTCCGAATTATTTGAAAGGCTTATACAGAGTGGGCCATTAAGTTGAGTGGATATCGAAAATTCATTTAAAAAAAAACAAAAAGCAGTATCGTAACAAATATATATTAAATTGAAGTAGACAGACGGGAAATTATTATTTTATTAATATTAATATTTAATTTTTGAAAACAACACAATCCAGATGTGCGCCATCTTGACACAAACACTCTTCGAATCTGGACCTTAAATATGTGAAAACTCGCTGGCACATTACACGTGGAATAGCAGTCATTTCTTCACGAATATTCATCTTCAATTGGGCCACCGTGGTTGGCTTATTGGTGTAAACGCGACTCTTCAAGTATCCCCAGAGAAAGAAATCACATGGGGTCAGGTCCTGGGAGTCCACGGCGCGATATTAATTTTCCTTCAAACATCTCGTTTATGACTGCCAATGACGTATGGCATGTCGCGCCATCTTGTTGAAACCATATCCGGGTATTAAATGCTTGAAATTGATGCAGTTGCGGGAAGAAAAAATTTCGTAACATTGTTTGGTAGCGGTCAGAATTTACTGTTACAGTCTGGCCTCGTTCATTCTCAAAGAAATAGGAACCGATGATTCCGTATGCCGAAATAGCCGCCCAAAGTTACACTTTGGGCGAATGCAGGGGCTTTTGGTGTTTTGATTTGGGATTGTGTGCGGCCCTATAACGACAATTCTGTTTATTTACGTGCCCATTTTGGTGAAAATGAGCCTCGTCTGAAAAGAAACGTTGTTTCGACAAAATCGTGGCGTAGATTGAGATCATTGGGCTTCAATTCCTGCACTAATTGAACTTTATACGGGTGCGATTTTAGATCTTTCACCAAAATACGCCGCAAAGATGTTCTTGATATGGCAAGCCCAGCTGATCTCTTTCGAGTTGATAACCCGGGATCGCGTTGTATGGAAGTGCTAACTTCACGAGATGTTTCCTCTGTGCGTTTGGACTTGGGGCATCCCGGAGGCTTCTGGTTAAGTGTGGAACCCGTAGCCTCGATTTTCCTAACCCACGACCTGATCACACTTTCACTGGGACACTGATTTAAGTCATGTAATCTGTACTCGGAGCGAAATAAACGTCTCAAAACAGTGCACGAATCACCATTTTTGTAAAACGCTCCTTTGTGACCAACTTTCCAAGAACCAAGCTACTTATCTCCACTACTCGCGCCTCACTATCATGTGCCGTTCGGATACGGTAGTGTTTTTAAAATCGCATATCTTTCTGACCCACCTTAGACTGTATTCGTATTTGGTGCGCTTTAATATCTTATCTAAATTACAACATGGTTTCACTAAAGGGAAAAATAGAGAATCTGCTGTTTTTGGGTGTTTGCATTCTATAATTACTTGTCTGGATAAAGGTGGTTGCCCATTGGTATCTATTTTGATCCATCGAAAGCCTTTGACACTTTGGATCATAAAAAATTATAAAGGAATTGCATTGAACCTATTTCGATCCTGGAAGATCTCAGCAAGTATGTATTAAACACATGAATAATGGTCTAATTAAGGAGATTCTATCTGACTCTAAAGGGTTAAATTCTTGGCCCGTTATTATTTATAATATATGTCAATAATCTTGGAGAACAAACAATTTCCATTGGCTTCACTATACCAGTACGCTGACGACACCTCTTGTATGGTGACAGGTAACTCATAGGTCTCGTGTTCTGAACTTGCCTTAGCCTCTATTTCTCAAACGACTAGTTGGTATGAGTTTAATTACCTTCGATTAAATCCAACCAAAACTGTGGCATTAAAATTTAGAAACAGCTTGTTACAGTCCAATACACTCGTCAAATTTGATGGAAGATTTGCACCGGCGCTGGACAATGTAAAAGTCTTAAGCCTTGGTCTATCTACAGCGCAATCCGCACGCGTAATCCGTCACCGATTGCTTCTGTGCTTTTTTATGTAGCTGGTCTAAGTTAAGCGTAATGCGGTTGCGTAAATAAATTTTCCGCTGCGCAGTGCGCACCAGTCGCCTCGTCGGCAATTTTTACGCTGCGCACAGTGTCAGTCGTGACATAATTGTCAAGAAAACCAACTGAAATGGTGACAAAGTCGAAAATTTTTTGTAGGTTTATCTTTTAAATGAGTCATGATTAATACCTTCTGTTTTCCGTTTTTTAAAGATGGAATTCACTTCATTTCTTTCTTCCATTTTTAAAACCATCGTCATTATTTCATCATTATTTTCTTCCTCTAACATAATAGCAACTAATTTCCTTTTAAATGCTTTCATTTTTCTCTACAAATTATATTAAAATGACAGCAGGTAACATGCGCATCAGCGTAATGCGCAGTATAGATAGACCACTTCTTGTGTGGTGCGCGTATGCGCATTGGGCACTGCGCATTTACGCGTGCGGTTTGCGCTGTAGATAGACCAAGGCTTTAGACCTACACATCGACGCTGCATTAAAGTTTAAAACGCACATTCAACATGTTTGTTCTAAACTATCCCAATTCAATTTTGTATTAAAAAATCTTAGAAATCATGTCTCAGCAGACATATTAAGAATACACTATATGTCCCACATAGAGTCTACTCTGTTGTATGTATTAATATTCTGGGGTGGATCAGCAAGCTTTTATTTCGCAAAAATCTATTGTCAGAACGATTCTAGGTAGGAAGTCTACGGATTCATGTAGACCTTTATTTAAACAACTGGAAATTTTACTATCAGCGAGTCTATCTATCTATCTATTAGCTGTTCTTGCTAGAATTAATTTACGGATATTTCCAAAAAATAATGAGAAATATGCATCTGGTGTATCAGTGCAAACAAGAAATTGTAATAGTCTCTCAATCCACTCTTTTTGAACGATGTGCTTACTATAGAACACAGTTTACAACACATTACCTACTTCGATAAAAATGCTAGAGCCTTTGACTAGTTTTAAACAAAGATTAAAAACGTTTTTATTGGATAGTTGTTTTTATGACTACAAAGCTTTTATTAGTTAACGATAATATATATAATAGAAATATATTTGACGATCCCGACATCTCTTTGAGATCCACCATGACGCCATAGGTGATACAATTTACTGAGGAATATTGGCAAGGCTTTATGAACATCTTTATTCCACTTCCTCCAAATAAGCTCAATATTCTAGTGCAACAAGGAATTCAATTATTTTCACACGAAAGAACAAAGGATAAAAGATGCAATATTAAGAAAAGTGAATTCCACTCTCTAGATTCGTTAAGATATAAGTGACTGTCCGAACAGTAAAGATTCTTTCATTTTCTGGATAATACCAATTCCTTTAAGGATAAAAGGACACTTTCTGAATGATACTAATTCCTTTAGGGATGCAAAATACTATTTCAGAAATTAAAAGAAAGATAGAAATAACTACCGCAACGATTAAAATGTCACTTTTGAAGACAACATTGACACTTTTTAAAGATAAACGTTCTAACTCCATTTATTTTAACACCAGAAACGGATGGACGCGAGGGAACGCCAAAAAGTAGTTGAAAATCTGTTTAGAATTAACTCCAGATTTTTATGTGTTCAGGATATCAATAATAATCTCCATACAGCGCTATGTGTTAATTTATTTATAGCTTGGGGTATTTAATGTGTTTTATTATACTTCTTATATCAATTTATATTTAAATATCCCAGATCACTAATTGTTACTCACAGTATATGTTATATATATAAGTAGTGACATTGGTACTCTGCATTTTGGTATGGTAAAGATTTCGAAACTATTTTTTTAACAAATTGGTAAGGAGGTACCAAAAAATCGCCAATTTGTGTTAAAACTACAATATGTTAATTAATTTTTTTTTTAAATAGCAAAGTCTTGTATGGTTTTATTAATTACTTGAACAGAAATAAAAATTCGCATTCTTACATTGCTTTCTAATCAATTTGTTTCAATTTATGCAACAAAATCATATTTATCATCATAAATAAATAAATTAATAATAAATTAAATTCCAAGTAGAGTCCATTTGAATAAACTCTCTTGTACATTGCGAGTAAACATCAATAAATTAAACTGACGGAAAATTACAAACGAAAAAGAAAGACGCCATTAGTAATGCGGCAGTAAATTCAAATTTTAAGCTTTGTTTTAAATTTAAGTTTGTTAAAATAAATAATTTCTTTTCAGCAAACGCTAGACATCAACGGGAACGAACGCAAAAATTAAGATTATTAATTTTTTTTAAGTAGAACTAAAATTATAGAATTAATAAGTACATCAGTAATATAATAATTTAGTATTGGCAAGAATTAACTTTTTCATTAAAAAAAAACTTGCAAAAGATAAGCTTATATGGAATCATATACATATGAATATAGGTGGTGCTTTTAAAGCCAGGCCATTACGTATAGGTACTATAAATGTATCGTACGAACTCTCATTAAAATTAATGTGGTTATTCCACGACGCAGCAAAAACGTTTTTCGCGATTCATCTAAATGAGACATCAACGTCACTTCGGGCCGCAACAAAATCAAAAAGCAGACACATCCGGTCCGCTGGTTTTTTTGCTTCCGTCAACTTGCCATAATTGACTTCTTTAATTGTGTCTTAATTTCGCGTCCCTCCGCCGCAAAAGTAGACGAGACACGACAACGCATTTTCCTTTTCGGGAAAGCCAACGTCGTCGTCGGCTGCTCGGCGACAGAATCGAAATGGACTTTCATGTGTAAGTAATAGGGCGCCGCCACGTAACGTGTTGCGATATATTAAGACATCTATATTATAATTGACGCAAAGTAGTCAATTAAAGTTTAATAAATTTAATAAGCCACCGTTTAATTACCTATAATTTCAATAGTTGATATTTTGTAACTAAGTGAGTATGTACTTATACGCACAGTATTTTAAACACTCTCGTATATAATTTGAAATTGATTATCGGTTTCACTTAGAATTTATTCCATTAACAACATTGTAACAATATTACAGGAAAACTATTTCTTTCGACAATAAAATTTAAGCTAATTTTCTCAATTTCAAAACACGTACTATTAGAATTTTTTTTTTCAAGGAACTGTTTGAATTAAAAACAAAAATTATAACGTATTCTATTATTATCAGTTATCGTTATTATACGAGTTAATTTGAAGAAAATTTATTTTATTATCAGTAATCTTAATTCGATGATATTTCACGAAGTAACGGCTCATTCGTAAACCAAATTAATCGTGATCAAAGTTTAATCCATAACGATCCGGAGAAAGGTTTGGAATTTCAACTAATAGTGTCGGTAGATACCAAATACCAGGCTTGCACTGTAATAACTGTTGCCTGTTGATCTGTAGAAGCCAAACAAATTAATCTAGAGAAGCATGTCTTCTAATGTCATTTGCGAATTAAACTATCACGTCGTTAGGTTTTTAAAGCTATTTTTAATAGGGAGAGCGAATTCAAGCAAAGAGCTTTTGGAGAAAGAAGTTTGTTCATCTTCGGAAATTTATGGAAGGCTTTTAAAAGTATATGGTGATTCGACGATTGATATCACCAATGGATAAACAAATTCAGGGCTGAAGAAATCGAAATTTTTGATAAACCACGATCAGGAAGATCGATTACTGTTGAAATAAAAGAGACAAGGTTGCACATCGATGCAATAATTCCTGAAGATGGACACGTGATGGTTCGGAGTATTGTTAATGCTTGGAGATGTGGACACAATGATGTGTAGAAGATTATACATGATCTTGAATATTCTAATGTATGTCCTAGATGAGCTCCACGTCAGTTAATCAACGTACTCAAGGAAAAAATAATAGAGATTTGTTCTGGTCTCATAAGCTTTCTCGAGGAACATGGACCATCATTTTTCGACAACATAGTGCAACTTGGGAATAGGCGAAACAAAGTTGCACATCGATGAAATGATTCCTGAAGATTGACACGTGATGGTTCGGAGTATTGTTAATGGTTGGGGATGTGGACATAATATTGTGGAGAAGATTATACATGATTTTGGATATTCTAATGTATGTGCTAGATGAGCGGCCACGTCAGTTAATCAACGTACTCAAGGAAAAAACAATGGAGATTTGCACTGATCTGATAAATTCTGTAGAGGAACATGGATCATCTTTTTTCCACAATATAGTAACTGGAGGTGCAATTTGAGTATCTATGTACGATCCAGAAACCAAAAATCAATCCAGGGAATGGCGTCACACACCATCAACCCTTCTAAAAAGAATTTAAAGTGCAAATATCTGCCAAGAATGTTATGGTAACTGTGTTCTGGGATCGACGGGATGTTATTCTTGAACTGGGCACCACATACCACAGTCAGCGGTATATACTGACGTTAAAAACGCCTAAATGCCACCAGAAAGACAAGACCAAAAAAAAAAATTTGGTTAACGTTGTCATACACCAAGAAAATGGAAACCCCCCACTGAGTTTGCCATAGTTAAGGCAATCCAGAAACTCGAATGATCACTTATACGCCATCCAGCTTTTAGTTTACCCCAGTTGGATTTCAACTTCTTTGGCCCAATGGAAAAAGTTTAAAATAGATCAAATTTCATTCATTGGAGGACGTAAAGTTGGCTGCAAAACAGAGGATGAAAATACGGATAAATCTTTTTCCCAAACTAGATTAGGTTCAAAGCGGTTTAGAAAGGGAAGGAGTAACTTAGGTTTCTTTGAGGAGATTTTTGAATCAACAGGCATTTCTTGAGAATATAAACGTATAAAGATTAGCGTGAAATCGTATATAAATTATAACTAAAAGAATTGGGTTGAGTTCTTTTAATTAATCCTATCTGGAGTTCGCGCTCGAAAGGGGCGTATAAAAATCATTAACGTAAAATATAGTGGCAAGTGTTAACGTGCTAAATCAAACAGGTCTTTATAGAAAAGTGCACGATGGAATTGAATCTCCATGCTCGCGTGCATCCCGAATGAATAAAACAGTCTGCGTAACCAGACGTTATAAAATAATAATTAATACAGCTAATAAAGTAAACCAACCTCCACCGTAGAATTTCATCTGATAAAGCGTTCATAACCGAGCTGATCCAAGTGGAGATACACAAAAGTCCTTCCCACTTCTCTGATTTATCATACCATTAATAATTTAAATGGAAATCTATTTATCAACGCGATTAAAATAAACCCTGCATTTAATTCATCCAATACTGTCAACTAACAAAAGATTAACTGATCCCCGATTAAATCCAAGCGTTCTCTCTCTCTCTCACTAGGTGAGCCAAACGTCCAACTAAATTACAACCTCCCGCGACGTACAAATTGTCCGCAGTGTTTCGTCTGCACGTTTCGGTCTGTGCTGTGCACGCAAGTCAAATAAACTATCAATTTCACACTTGAAGAGCGGATTAGTTTTATTTATAAAAAACCAAGCCGGGGAAACGACGCGTACAAGGGGAGAAATGAATTGTGATTGGCCCTTATTACGATCCCAAAGTACGGAATAACGAGGGGACGCCATCTTGTTTCCAGTTGTACTCTGGTTTATTTTCGAAAGCAGCAGCCATCTGCTCGGCATGTTTAATTCGATTCACATTCACTGAACTGAACTTACACATTTACACCAATTATGTTCATCGAAGGAATTAATTACCGACGTAAAATTAACTTCTTGTTGTTTATAAAATCTTATATAATGTGGCAGTAAAAATAGATTTTATTCATTTATTATTCGAACATATGGCCTAAAGTCAATTCTTAACATTTCATATCTGGTCATACATAGATATAAAGTTTTTAGCTTCAACATCATTAGTCGAAAGGCAAATGTGTTTCCTTAATTTCAGAAGTTGCATACATAAACATTTTTGGCGTTACAATAAGGATAAAGTTTTACCTGAAAAGTTGTAATGCTTAACAAATTTAGTGTTAATGTTACTTCCTAGATAATAGTAACTCCTAGAAAGATAGAAAAAACTACCACAAGAATTAAAACGCCACTTTTGAAGACAACATTAACATTTTTTAAGTTTAAGTTAAACGTTCTAACTCCATTTATTTTAACACCAGAAATGGATGGACGCGAGGGAACACCGAAAAGAATTTAGAATTAACTCCAGATTTTTATTTGTGTATTAATCGTAATTTACTCATAATTCAACCTATAGCACTTGGCTCTTTGTGGAAAAAGCAGGATATAGAATTAATTTTAGTGTAGGCAGATAAACTACGTCCAATAATTTTAATCCGACTTAGGCAAGTTGTTAATAGTATTTGCAGATGTTAAGTTTATTGGCTTATTGTTAGTCAGGACTTAGTGTTTTCTTGAAATCGTTGCGGCAGACTTTGTTGCATTTCTGCTGTAAGCTTAACGGTAATGAATAGCTTTCGCAACCCAAATAACTGGAAACGAATTAAATATTCCAACACCATAGAATTAATATAATCAGTAATTTTTGCATACAATTTGAAATTACGGGTACTTTCTGAAATGCAATGTATTTTGCCACACAAAGATCAGTTTCATATTTATTTATTAAACAAATTTGTCATATCGATCAAGATGTTTTGCTTGCTTTATTTTGAGTAAATGAAGCTACAATAATTTTAAAAGATTAAAAATAATTACAAATTTGAATTGACTGGAAAATACTGACTGACGTATAGATACAGAGTGTAAATGAAATGTGGAGCAAAAATTGCAAGGCCTTAATCATTAGCTGTAGTTAGAAACGTTATCTGTTGCTTCTTCTCAAACAGGAAGCTATTTAATAATTATATATCACTTTTACCTTCACTTGTAATTCGCCTCTTCACACGAGATTTAATTGACGACGTTGTTACTTAGGCAACGTCGTTAATATGGAAGCAAAACTGACTACAAAATGTGGGGATAATTGTTTATTTCATCACACTTTTCGATGATTCTTTGGGTAAGTTCCTGTGAATCATTAACGCGCGTTTTAAAAATCGAATTTTTCAAGTTGGGCCAAACAAAGAAATCCAAAGGAGTTAGATCGCAAGATCGCGGAGCTGATATGTTTGCCATATTTCTTCTAATTATCCGATTTCCAAAAAACTCTTGAAGGAAATTTAAAGTATCTCGAGCACCATGGGTCGTTGCACCATCCTGCTGGAAATATCCAAATTGCAACTCGTCATCATGCAGTTAATATATGGATGCAAAATTTCTTCCCGGTAGCTAAGTGCTATTAGTGTGCCATTAAAAAATATTGGACCTATCAATCTTCTCCGAATTTAACCTATCCAAACACCATTTTTTTGTGGATGGAGTGGGGCTTCAATGAAAATATGAGGGTTTTTTGTGCTCCAGATCCTCATATTTTGGGAATTAATATATCCTGTTCAATGGAACCAGGCCTTATCGGAAAAGAGAGTTTTGTCCAACAAATCATCATTGTCAATATTGTTTAAAAACCAACGACAGTATCTTCGTCTTGGTTCAAACTCTACTGGAAGCAATTCATGCACGGCAGTCAAACGATAAGCGAACATTTGCAAGTCCTTTCTTAGAATAGTTCTGCAGGTCCTGACAGAAAGATCATGTTGTGACAGGTGATGAATGAAAGTACGAGGAGCATCAGTCATAATTTGTCTCACATTTTCAACTATCTCATCAGTTCTTACTTTAGGCCTACCTGATATCTATTTTCTAGCCATACTGACAATATCTCTGAATAGCTCTACAGAGTACTGAAGTTGATTAGCAAATTTGTTGTACAGAATTACATTTTCTAGAAATTTTTCCTGAAATTCTGCAATACAAACAGGAATAGGATATGTCCATTCGCCATTGATTTTTTGGGCATTTCGAAAGTAGGATTCAACCATAAAACATTTTTCTTTCAATACGAAAAAATGAAAGCAACACACTAAATGGGAAAACTCTTTGTACACATGTTACAAAGTATCAAAAAAAATCAATGTTGCCAACGTGTAAATTCTAGTAAACGCAAAGATTTTGAGGCTAGTTTGACTCACCTAAAATAACATTTTCTTTTCGGTATTAATATGAACTTTGTTTAATTGTTTAATATATCAAAAGTACGTGATTTTTAAATCATGAAAATTACCCTTTTCTGGTATGCACAAGGTACTAACTTTAATGATCTACTGTTTCAAAGGTAAAGCAGATTCGACACTACTTTTTTTTTCGATTTTGGCAGTTTCGGGGGTAATTGATCAGTATAGTGTATTTTCCATGAAAGCTTTTCTGAAATATTGTCGTGCACCTAACCAACGATTTTTTTAAATTTCATTTTGGGTCTCATCAATTAAGTATATAACAGATAGTCATGTGAGCGTACAGGGTGTGGCTGAATTATATGCAAATGGCTTAACCACATATTTTTGGGCTTAAAATAAGACGATGGAACCACCCACCACATCTATATCCAAAAGTGCTTCGTTAAGCCAATATTCTGCTTCAAACTTAAAAAATGGTATATTGATTTATAAGTTTAGAAAAGAGATAGTTTTCCATTGAGTGTAAATGTTTGAATTCACGGGTGAACGTAGCTCACGAGTGGATAAAATTTACACGAACATGGAAATTCATTTTTCTAATGTGTGGATCATGCTATTTTTTCGTGTAGTTGACGAAAATACCGCTAACATTACGAGAGTGTCGAAGAATAATAATATGTTATCAAAGTATGTCAAGCATTTGTTGACATAGTAACAAAACATATGAGCAAGTAAAGAAGTTGTGAAAAAACGTTCATCTAAAATGAGTCAATCAAACGAGAATAATGAAGAAATTTTACAATTGGTATCAGAAGTAGAGTCAAGTTTATTACCTAAAAAGTTCAAAGCAAAGCAAGAGGAAACTTACTAACAGTTCCGTGGCTGGAGAAATGAAAAAAATGTGCAAGGGGCAAATGAAGATATTCTAATTGTGTACTTTTTGAAAAGGTTTGTTTTATTTATAAGATTTATTAGCACTGATTTTTAAATATTCTTAGGTGAAAACTCTTAAAACTTCAACTCTATGGTCAGTGTACTCGATGCTGAGAAATATTTTGTAAATAAATGAAAATGTGGATATTTCTGTATATAAAAAAACTGCTGGCTTATCTGAAACGTCAAAATGACGGTTATGTGGCAAAAAAATCGAGAATTCTATCAATGGATAATGTGAAGGAGTTTTTAAAAAAGCTCCTGATGACAGTTTTCTGCTTATGAAGATAGTATTGGTAATTGCTTTGCATGGAGCATGTCGGGCGGAAGAATTACGTTTACTAAAAGTGGATGATGTAGAAGATTGCGGCCATATTTTGGTCATAACGTTACATGACACGAAAACAAAGAAAAAACGAGTCTTACAGTTACATCGGAAGATGGAGTAAACGGAATTGAGCTTTAGAAAAAGTATTTGAATTTGAGGCCCAAAAATGTGAACCATCGCAGACTATTTATATTTTATAGGCAGGGCAAGTGCAGAAAGCAACCAATTGGTATAAACACCTTCTTCAATTTACCAAAGAAAATTGCTGCGTACTTAGGGCTACCGGAGCCGAACGGCTTCACAGGCCATTGTTTCGAAGGACATCAACGACCTTTTTGGCCGACAGTGGACCTGACAACCAAGTTTTGAAGAGACTCGGCGACTGGCGTAGTATTGCTGCTGCAGAAGCCTACGTTGGAGATAGTATCGAAAATAAAGTAAAAATTTTAAAGAAATTTTTTTGTAATTCGACTGGAAAGTAATCTTCAACCTCTGAAACGTCAATATCAACAGTAGCAGCAAGTGAAGTAATAAATTCTAATTTGTCAGTGTCTGCGTTGCGGTCAGTTTCCTCATCTTCTGGTGTAATACTTAATAATTTAACAAATTGTTCAATTACAATTTACACTAATAAATAAAATGAATGAAGAAAAGTGTTGCTAACTGAAATCGTTAAGGAAAGTGTTACTAACGAGAAAAGTCCCACTTTTCTTCGCGATTTTTGGTTAAAAAATGTGTCACTTTTCTATCAACTACACGAAAAAGTAATTTTTCTAATAACAAAACAACGTTTGAACCAATTTGAATGATATTCGGTATGAGCACCCACACGAAGGTAAGTCATCGCTCCAAATGGTTTTATTAATTTGAAGCGAAACCCTAGTGTGAAAAACAGGGTTACCACTGCACAAATTTTGCCATAATTTTCTTGAGGTTAATTCAAATTCAAATTTATTTTGCACAAAAGCCATACAATAGATATGGATGTAACACGTCAAGAAATTGTTACATACAAGTTGTAAATTTGTGTAAACATTAAAAACATACACTTCTCAAAAACACATTCATGTAAATGTCATAATATTGATTAAGCCCACCATGAACTCTGATTATCTGCCTATATACAGAAATTGCATTAAAATTAAAATTAAATACAGAACGTGTTAAATAAAGATTCTCAACGCAACAAATTTGTTAACGAAAGTATCAAATTACAAATGTCAAACTGTAGACTATAATTAATATATTTTGTAAATGTTTAATTGAAATTAAGAATAAATTTATGTTTTTAATAAAATTTTTAAATTTGATAAAAATGCAGCTATTGAATAATACGCCTTTTCAACAAGAATATTTTTCATATTATTTTTAAAATAATTGATTGTTAGGTTTTTAACATCGTGTGGAAATTTATTAAATACTTTCTTTTCCGACTTTTCTTATTTACTTGAGCTTGTAGGATATACATGAAAATCTAATCCTTTTAAATATTAATTTTGAAATTTTTTAGTGAATAACAGAATTTTAAAGGAAACGTTAAAGAAACGTTATTTCTAATAAAATGTAATTTATATGTATCTCTATTTTTAAATTTAAATAATAATTTGGTAACTCGTTTCTGTAGTATAAAAATACGATCACTATCAGAACAGTTACCCCAGAAAATTGTATTGTAGTTTAGATGACAGTACATTAAAGAATAACACATGTTCTTTAATCAATTTATTATTAAGTCAGAATTTATTTTTTTTTTACTTCATGATCATCATGAAGAGTCCATGATAGAATGCCATCAAGGTGAAGCACAAGAAATCTAGTACAAATCATGTTTCTTAATGTATCTATTTCTATTTTTGGTAAAGTTCTGCGAGTTCTAAAATGGAGTTAAGAAAATAATTATAATTAATAAGTTTTTAGAAAGAAACATTCATTAGGAAGCTTTTTCGTTCACAACAGTTTAGTCACAAGAAAGGAAAATCTAAGTTCTTATTGGAAAAAGTAGGAAATACATGAAGAACAAATGCCTCTTACTAATTTCTTTGTAGAAGAATCATTTAGTAAAATTTTTTGTACCTTTGCAAATTTTGATACCCGTCATAGTCTCAAAAAAAGAGAAAAATGTAAATTACAATAACGTATTTTTTGCAAACAGTTTTTTGATTAAACCATAACAGGAATCAAAATTTGCAAGGACACAGAAAAGTTTACTAAGAAATGACTCTTTCTAAAACTAGTTTGCTACTTTTTCCGATAAGCATTTAGATTTTTCTATTTTGTGACTAAACTATAAGAATTGTGAATAATTACAAAGACACGAAAAAGTTTCCTAATGAATGCTCCTTTCTAAAAATTTATTAGTTATAGTTATTTTCGTAGCCACAAAGAAAGTTATTGCAAAATCTGTATTGTGGTAACCGTTCTTCACAGTAGTTGTTCTCTTCTAAGTACTAAAACCATCTGGAAAGGTCATTTGCCTTCCTGTGGATCCTCATGCTATCACCCAAATCGGTTTGTTATTACTTTTTTTCTTCAAGAATTTTGAAGCAGATACTGGCTTAACGAAGCACTTTTGGACATAGATATGTTATTTTATGATTAAGCCATGTTCATATAATTTAGTGACACTCTGTTTAATCGAACAATAACATCAAAACTAATAGAAACAGATTGTTTAGTAAGGATATGTTAAAACGACTATTTACTCTTTTATTATTTTAATATTCAAGTCAATTTCAACCATTTATTATTTTATATGATTTTTATTCTGTAATTTTAATGATTTATGCGTCGACCATATCTGTTAAATCTCCAAAATGAGTGGTTCTCATATGACGTTTAAATGGCTGCTTGAAACTTAGGCTATAATACATAAACAAAAGCGATGACATATTAGCTTCTCATAATATTCAAATTATTACGGTTTGTTATTAGTGGACTTAAAATTAAATGTGTATATTTCGTCACGGGCGGTAGATCCGAACAATGACGAACATACGTTTAACAAATTTATAGGACATAAAAAGACGTAAAAGCTTCCTAGTTGAAATTATTTAATAGTAAAATTCCTCCACTATCAACGGAGAGCAAATGTAAATTGCCTAATTAAAATATTTCGGCTCACATGACCGGCTGTTAAAGATCTTTATAAAGTTTTCTTGTTATTATAATGAAGTCATCGCGCATATATAATAGGCGCGAGCAATTGTTCGTCGAGCATAAGTCTTTAATTTATTAAGGGATTAAACGGGGAGTACAAAGAAAAAAAATGTTATTTTGAGAGTTTTACACTCGGATGTTTGCGTTCGTAATTGAAAACGTGTGGAATAGAATTTTCTAGGCTTATTTTAATGAAATGTAAACAGTTCACATGCGTTATGTGTCCGGGTCGTATTTGAGTTTTCATGTATAATCAATTAAAAGATCCATTCGTTTTGAATTTTTATTTGAACAGCGATTAGAGGGGTATGCGACCGAAAAATTAATACCGGATATTCACTCTTTTATATTCCTACCTACACGCTGCACTAATTTAAATCGAACAATTTCATTTTATGTTTGAATTGTTTTCAAAATTTAAATTAACTCATATACGTATTTCAAAAAAAAAATATTCAGATTAAGAGATTCTAGATCCCAACAAAATTCCGTTGTCATTTAAAAATTTTAGTATATAAAATTAATTCATTCAATTTGTTAAAACGTATTTCGTTTACGACGCAAACATGATCAACATCAGGATAACAACTGATTATTGCCTACTGTATTACTAATTTTATATAATTTCCTAATCTGTGTGTTTTCATCCATATTTTTGCATAATTCGATATACTGATTCCAATTTACTCATACTTGATATGCAACGTAAGTTCTAACAGACCTGTTTTCGTCTCGTTTCTAATTAAATTAAATTAAATCAAAAATTACATCAGCTTAAATCTATTGTCAGTACTTTTCTTCTTTTAAAATTACGTCTTCATTAAGTAGTTTAGGATTTAAAATTCAAATCACGCTGCTGAATAAACATTTTCACTTAACTAACCGATTGTAATGCGTATACAACATGCTCTAATCAATCTCGGCGCCCGTATCTCAATCGTTACAGTGTTGCTGCCATAAGAACGTGTAATACTCTTAATTACCTGCGTTTCTGTTAACGATAATGATTGCGCTAATTGTTTCCTCTCAGCTCCGACGACATAGTGATTTTTTTCGAATGCGTGCTCCAATTTTAGTAACTGCGACGGACTGAACGCCGTCCTGATTCTCTTTGGCTTTCTGAATGGTTGCAGAAGGAATCCTGGTATATCTGGTCCTGAAACAATAAAAAAGACAAATAAATGTCAATCCATTACTTACATCTCATTAAAAAAAACATAAATTCACTTAAAAAGGATAAGTCTTCCACAAATTAATCATCTTCTTACGACAAGTTACAGTCTTAAACAAAAAATTGAAGGTGTTGAGAATTTATTACAAGAAGCATCAGTTAGGAAGAGAGGAAAGCATGTGGCACCATCGGAGGAACTAATGAATGCTTCCAACCACCGGCTTCAAGGAATAGGTTTCACCCTTTAGCTATAATTGATTTATGTAAGAGACCTGTCATTCAAATATTTGACCGACTACAGAATCGTTGGGTCTTTAATCCCACCGTCTACCGTGAATACTATTTCATAAAGCCACTAGGATCCGATGGTATCAAGAAAGACGAGGAAAGCTCTGACGCTTTCGTTTTGGAATAGAAGATCCTCGAGGAATTTAAGGAACGATGAAGATTGTCGCCTCTAAACACTGGCTTTAAGGGATAGGTTTCGCTCTTCAGCTGCAACTGAAGCGGCTTGGGTAAGAGACCTAAAATAAAAGACTAATTTCTTGAAGGTCGATGTTGAGAATTTACATTTCACCTTTTAGCTACATTTGACTTGTGTAAGAGACCTGTCCATTCAAATAATTGACTGACTACAGGATCAATGGGTCTTCAATCTCACCATCTACTATGAATGCTATTTCGTAAAGCCACTAGGATGCGATGGTATCAAGACAAACTAGTTTATGAGAAAAGCTCTGACACTTTCATTCTGGAATAGAAGATCCTCGGAGAACTTAAGGAACGATGAAACACTAGCTTTAAGGGATAGGTTTCGCCTTTTAGCTGCAACTGAAGTGGATTGAATAAGAGACCTAAAATAAAAGACTGATTTCTTGAAGGTAGACGTTGAAAATTTATTACAAGAGGCACCAGTTAGCAGAAAGGAAAGCATGTGACACCATTGGTTTGGAAGTGAAGGTCTTCGAGGAACTAACGCCTTCATTCACCGGCTTTAAAGAACAAGTTTCGCCCTTTTGCTAGAATTGACTTGTGTAAAAGACCTGTCCATTCAAATAATTGAGTAACTACAGGATCGTTAGGTCTTCAATTCCACCGTCTACTATGAATGTTATTTCGTAAAGCCACGAGGATTCGATGGTATCAAGAAAGACGAGTTTACGAGGAAAGCTTTGACACTTTCGTTCTAGAATAGAAGATCCTTGGAGAACTTAAGGAACGTTGAAGATTGTCGCCTCTAAACACGAACTTAAGGGATAGGTTTCACTCTTTAGCTGCAACTGAAGTGGTTTGGATAAGAGACCTAAAATAAAAAACTGATTTCTTGAAGGTCGATTTATTTATTACAAGAGGCATCAGTTAGGCACAGAGGACAGTATGTGGCACCATTGGTCTGGAAGTGAAGGTCTTCCAAAAAACTAATGCCTCCAACCACTGGCTTTTAAAGAATAGGTTTCACCCTTTAGCTTCGATTGACTTGTGTAAGAGACCTGTCCATTCAAATAATTGACCGTCTACAGGATCGTTGGGTCTTCAATCTTACCATCTACTATGAATGTTATTTCGTAAAGGCACTAGGATGCGATGATATCAAGAAAGACGTCCTGGAATAGAAGATCCTTGAGTAACTTTAGGAACGATGAAGATTGTGACCTCTAGACACCAGGTTTAAGGGTTAGGTTTCGCCCTTTAGCTGCAACTGATGAAGTGGATTCGGTAAGAGACTCTCCATTCGAATAATTTACTGTCTATCAGATACTTGGGTCTTTAATTCCATCATCTACTAGGGCCACTAGGCTCCAATAGTATCAAGAGAAACAGAACTAGTTTGCATTCATAATCTGATTTGCCCTTCCATAAAGTTGTGTGTTACTTGAATCGAAGACTTGTTACGGTGCTTCGGATATAGATTGCTCTGAGGAAAGCGTATAGCACTATCTTTCCGAGGAGAACTAACGAACGCGAATTTTGTTGCTTTCAACCACCGGCTTTAAGGGCTTAAGTTGTAATTAAAGCGGATTGGGTAAGAAGCCTAAGATAAAGGCGATCCATCCCAATAATTTACTGACTGTAACGTATCGTTGGGTTTTCAATCCCACCGTCTACCATGGACGCAATTTCGTTAAGCCATCAAACTCTCATAGTGATTAAGAACGAGAACGAGTCAACGAATGGCATCACATTATTTTCAGTGACGAGTTCCAATTTTCTCTATGGAAAAATGGTTGATGATTAATGGTGAGAAGCAAGAGAAACAATTCTGATTTGCTGTTCGAGATCATAACGTATTATAAACATTGGGAAGAGGCCAAAGTCTTCATCTTAGCCAGATTTAGACCATTAGGCTGGAGCGATTTTTCAACGAGACCTCGTATGTAGCCTATCAAATTCATCTTCCAACAGGCAATACTAGATCTCATATTGTCGAATTTGTTAAACCTTCCTGTAATAAGAACATTGGACATTCATCTTGGTCAATTCGTTCTCCAGATTTAAACCCAATAAAACAAGCGTGGGATATAATAAGTCACCACTCAAATGCGCCCTCTAACTAGCGAAACAGCAAAGAGAAAGTGGGTCGTTACCTTTAACAAGCTCAGGAAGAGATGCTGCAAGAGCCATCGATCGCTCATTCAAAGCACACCTCCCTCAGTTTGATAAACGTGGTGGCATTACTACATTTATAAATTTTAGTTCTGTAATGTTACCCCTTGAATTAAAAAAAAATAATTAAATTATGTCAATACCAACAGCGAAATTTTGAACAGGAAAGCTACTTATTGTCTATTTTGATTTAATTGCAATTTGCTACTCTCTACTCCACTATTTAAATTGTTCAAGAAATTGAATCAAATTTTGAACAAGAAATCAAACAGCCTTTAGTTATGAATAGTTTGTTCTGTTTTGCATAATTATTTCAAAGATGACAAACGCGTTCTTTTAAATGCTACGAAATGAAGGTTAAGGGAAGGATTTTTAAATTCTTCTGTTAAATCACAAATCGAAAGAATTTGAGTGGGCATCAGAACTACCATATTTAGAGGTTTATAGGAGTAATCCAATAGATGATAAATCACTCATTCTTAAACGCATAATCGGATCCGTTCTTGAACTCTTCGAAACCGAAGGCACGTCTGCGTGCGTATTTCCATTTATCATATTCTTTCAAATCTGTTTACAAAGTTATGAATACACTCTTGCTTATTACAAAGCAATCCCTAAATCATTTATTTATAAATCAATACCCAAATCATTAACGGGGAAAGTAAATATTTTAAATGACAATCATGTGGGCGATGATAATTTATTTCTGTTGTATGTACTTGCATTTGTACGCTATAAGTACTTAAACAATAAAAATAATACAGGCAGCGGAGGATATAACGTAATGTGAACGACTGCGTTGCAATGTGAATAAAATGCAAGTAATTGGCAAATGACGAGGCGTTTATTTGTACAAGTTGAAATACAAAACGGTAGTCTCTTTGTGTGCGTTGTTATTGAGCGGAGTTTAAAAGGCAGATGGAAAATCATTTATTAATGTTGTCTTTAAATTACATTTGTGTTTGTATAAAGTTTCGTCACGTTTATGCAAGTTATTAGTAAACAATATTGTTTCATTAATAATTAATTTTGCTTTTGTATCAGTCATTTAATAAGTAGTCAAAATAAGCTTTAAGTATGTTTTATTAAAATAACAAGTTGTGCGTCAAATTCTGTATTGTTATTAGAATTATCGGTTTTGTTAGTTCTTTGATTAACTGTGAAAATTATATAAGCTTACGTTTCTTGCATTTTTCGTTATTATTCAATTAGGACGCGTAATTAATAGTACAATTTACATAGATATTTCTTTGAATCGACATTAATAAAATTAATGTCGGAGACTCGTGCTTGAAGCAAATACTTTGGGTTCCTTATTAAGTGTTTTACCGGCGAGTGAAATTTATACCTACTTACTTTTAAAGACTTATTACGTAATCTATAATTTCGTTCCCTTAATTTAAGCGGTTTAATTAATAACAAGTAATAACAGCAAGTCATTTAATAATACCCGTAATTAATTAAAACGTCTCAATTCCTTGACTTACAGACACAATTAATTTATAAAAATAAGCGCAAATTAAAAACAAATCATGTATTCATAGAAATAAATTATTTTAACAATGTGAAAAGCGTTAATGGAAAAACCACTTCCTTATTACTTATTATAGTATTTTGAGTTGAAATATTCGTTTGATTTGTAATAGGTCTGAGTAAATACTTATTACATTTGTCATACTGAGTGTAGTATTTTACTTTTGTAATATACTTTCTTAAAAGTTTACACGAATGTTTAGGCATATCACATAAATTACATTAGCTAAAACCGTATGTAAATATATACACGAGTGTCGCATAAGGTAATATTACAAATTACAAACACGTTGTGTATATATTACGGGTACTATTGCACGCAATTTGATGTATTATACGAAAAATGCGAATTAATTACCTTAATAAATAATGACCGTAATTAATGAGTCTAGAAACAGTAGGTGAATTAATTATTAAGAATATTGTTCGCTTGTGGTATCTGAATATCATGATTGTATTTGAGAGAAGCATTTGTAACGCAAAAGAAAATAGCATAATACAGAATTTTGGTTGACAAGAAGCAGCGAATGATTTCCAGGATAAAGTTAAAAAAAATCTATCGAAGAGATCAGTTTCATTATGGTTTGTAACTAGTTCATTTCCAATTACAAAACACAGAAAGATTTTCATTAAGAAACAAATTATGAAATGCGTTTTAACAACAAAAAAAAAAATAAAAGACACTAAGCAAATGAGTGACACAAAAACAGCTCTGTTATTTGATTCAACATTAATTAATGCGGGTCGTTTATCTGAAGTCCTCCCGAAAAACATCTATTTATAAATTCTATTTTTATAAAGCCACCAACAGAAGACATTTCGGATGTCAAGTGTTACGTCTAATTGATTTAAATGACACGTATTAATTACAAAATTAATTCGCTTAATTTGTAAATATTTTTTTTTCTGTAATTTTTCATTCGTAAACGATGCTCGTTTGTAACCTCAAAAAACACGTTACGTGTTTATTTATGAATCTGACTCGTCTTTTTTAGATCGTTTTGTAATATCAAAGAAAGTATTTGTATCTGGTGATTTATCAATGCGGTTGCTACATTATTTCATACAATGAATTTATTTATCTTAACCGTTTAAAAGCAACTTGCGCGCATCACTGAACACACATTGTTTGTTGTAAATAATAAATATGAACGGATCGAGTAAAAACAATCATTACATATTTTAGACCACAAAATATATAATAAACAATTAAGTATGTACTTCACGGATGAGCTGAGAACGAACTAAAATTTATAGTCTCGTTTTTAATACTGTTTAGTAGTCAGTGAGCACGGCAATAAAGTTTCAAAATATTTTTAAATGTTCTTTAATATTCTCGGAAAATTGAAGACAAGCGCAAGGAGATGCGAATCGCTTCCATTAAATTTAATGCTGTTAAATATTAACATACAACATACTTCAATGCGCGTGTAGCTCGAACAGGAATATTCGAATTAATTAATTCGCCGAAGACATGTGCTACTTTCAAGGTGTTGTTGACTGTTGCGTGAATATATTAAAATAATTACAAGTAAAATATAAGTATAGTTACATGTCTTTTACGAAGATACGCTCTTGTAAATTCTTGAAGCCTATCATCTATTTTGATCACGTTTCTAACATATTTGATTAAATGCAGTGTGTATACGTACCTACTTTTCTAAAATTCTACTTTATTATTTATTTTATTTTAATATAATTTTTTGTTTGTTTCTGAATAAAAATTGCTTTCAATAGAAAGCGATTCCTCATTGCACCGTGAATTTTCAGAAAAGTTTTGCATGATAAGTGATAAGATTCTTTTCTTCTGTAAGTAACCCCTAAATAATTAGGTACGGATAATCCAACTCACATCTATCTAATTTGTATTTATAAATTCAAATCTTATTTGTAATCTCTCCGGGTCAGTGACATGAAAAGATTTTTATTTTATCACTACTTTGTGCAGTACATGTTTGCGTGATTGAATTTTGCACGTCCTTGCTTAAGCAACACGTATCGTTCTAGTTACAGGAAAACGTGTATTTTAAAAATTTCAGGAATCTATGTCTCGTTAACGTTTGCTTATGAAATAAATTAATTTTTCGAAGAGGTTTCAGTCGAAGAATGAATTACTAGGTTTGGGTTAACACTTCAGAATTACATGCGTACACATATGTATAAAAAATTTGGGAAAAATCGTTACCCTCCTAATCGGTGTTGCAATGTTGATAAGATTCTAGCTGAAAAGCTGTAATGTCTAACAAATCTAGGGTTATTGTTGTCTCTTCACGATTAAAATCCATCCAAAAATTAGTATTAAAGAAGGATAAGCTCAACTCCTGTACAGTAAATATTTTATCGATAATTCATTGATTCAATAAGTAGGAGATAAGTTACACTAAACAGTAAAATATTCTCTCTGTATTGGTGAAAGTCAACACCACATTTATTCGAAAAAAGTAAAGGTCTTAGTTCACACTTATTTACTTTTCGTTTTTCTTTTCTCTATAAGTCTGTCGTCATTTATTTTATTTATTTCTTCAAAAACACTATCTTTGTTCTTGTTTGATATTTACTGGCATTTTGCTTCTTGATCGATTGTCTGCGTTATCTTTTTCCTTCCTGATTACTTCTTGATACTTCGGTCAACTTTTTTTTTGTTTCGATTTGCATTGTGTATCGCTTTCTTTCTTATTGATCGATAGTTTTTTTTTATTGAGTTTTTCGTTATTGATTTTCTCTTTAACTTCTCTCTGTTGATTCTCTTGATAATTTTAATCTATTTATTCTATTTTTAATCTTATTTATTTTATCGTATCTGAAATTTCTTTCACTTTTTGTTACAATTTTTTTTCGTTTTATTTTGTTTGTTCTATCTGATAATCGATCGTCTGTCTCTATCGACATCTTTAAAGGTTTCTTTGTTATTTTTTCGATTGGAAACTGAACCTTTGAAAGAAGAAAATTCTTAGTTTCGTAGCTATTTCTTTAATTTGTTCAGTCATCTTTTGTTCTCCTTATCAAATCATATCCTAATTATCATCGTTCGACGTAAGTAAAAATTGACATTCTCGATTTAATTAAACACACAGATACATTTCCACCCACCAGATAGCGCTACGTAGTAGTAAATTTAATTATTGAAAGTTGAATAAATTTCTAATAAGAAGCTTCAGTCGACAACCACGAGATGGCACTTCAAAGTGTACATCTAGTAATTTTGGCCAAAACGTTTCAGCCGTGATAATTTGTAATGGATGGCGTTACGAATTGTTGATGATTTGTGATATTGAACTTAATTTTCGAAATTTGAATAATATCTTTTGTAATAAGAAGCTTTAAAATCGACAGTCAAGAGATGGCACTTCGAAGTATACTCTTAGTAACTAATCTATATTAAAAAAAAAAAGTTTCAATCGAGATATAAAATTTAAAATTTTCAACAAATTTATAATATTGAACTTAATTTTCTAAAGTTGAATAATAAGTACCCTAATAAGAAGCTTGAGTCGACAACTACGAGATGGCGCATCGAATCATATATCCAGTAATCAAGTTTAATTTGCAAAAAAAAGTTGCTGATTGAAAAAAATCTTAGACTGTAGAGAAGAAGCTACGTCCAGTAGACGGCGCTGCTAATAAATGTTCGACGTAAGTCTCCCGTCCGAAAGATGGAGTAGCTAATAAATGTTCGAAATAAGTAAATAAGTAAGTAAAATTTGAAATTCCTGATTTAATAAAAACACATCGAACAGATTGATTCTTGATGATTTGTAATATTGAATCTAATTTTTAAAATTCGAATAAATAGTATTTTAATAAGAAGCTTCAGTCGACAATTAAGAGATGGCACTTCGAAGCATCAACCCAGTAATCAATCTTTATTTGTAAAAAAAAAGTTTTAGTTGCTAATCGAAAAAAATAATTTTAGACTGCAGAGAGGAGACTATCGTCCAACAGATGGCGCTATTAACAAATGTTCGACCTAAGTCTACCATCCAATAGATGGCATTGCTAACAAGTAAGTAAAGTTTGAAATTCCCGACTTAATAAAAATACATCGATACGTTTCCATCGAACACATTGAGCTACGAATTTTTGATGATTTGTAATATTGAACTTAATTTTCGAAATTTGAATAACATTGTAATGAGAAGCTTCAATTGACAATCAAGAGATGGCACTTCGAAGTATACATCTAGTAACGAATCTACATTTTGAAAAAAAAAAGTTTCAGTCGAGATATAAAATTTAAAACTCGAATTGTTGGTGATTTGTAAATTCAATAGAATTTAATTTCGAAATGTGAAGAAATTTGTAATAATTCGTAATCACATCCTAAATTTGGTTTTTTTTTCTTACGGCATTTATTTCTTCATTGTTCTTGTTCGTTATTTACAGACATTTTGTTTATTGATGAATTATCAATTGTTTACATGTTATCTTTTTCCTTTATAAATTTCTGATTAATTCTTAATAGTTCGGACAACTTTTTTATTATATATCGAAATTTATTTCCCATTTTAAATTATACTTTATTTTATTTTTTAATTTGTGGCCCCTTTTTACTTACTTTTAATTTTTCTAACATGACCATCATTGTTTTTGTTTTGTTATTTACTACTAGCATTTTGTTCCTTGATCGATAGTCATTTATTTATGATTTTTCTCTTTTTGATTGAATTGGCTTCCGATTGGAACCGCGTCACGACTGCTTCTACTGCCGACGTTTCATTCTCCATTGCAGAAGCACATCCTCAGAGCTGCTGCTGCTGGTAGTATTGTTGCTACTTCTTGTTAGTCGATGAGACTGATTAGTTTGTTTTCTGTTGGTTCTCTTGATATTTTGAATCCATTTATTCTTAGCTTCTTCTATCGTATCTGAAATTTTCGTGTTATTCGTCTTTCATTCTGTTTGATTGTTGTGCTTCTGTCCATCGAAATTTAGCACTAAAATTTTGTTACTATTTCATTATTAAGTATTCGTCTTACTTTATTTTTCCCACATATTTTATTTTTGCTTTTGCTTTCCTTATTTATTGACGGTTTTTTCCTTTATCAACCATCTTTCTGTTTCAAGCGACTTGATTTTTGTTATTAAATTTTTACTTTCATTTTTCTTATTCTTGCTTCATTATATAATATTTTTATAAAATTTCTAATCTTTTCAATTTATATTTTTTAATTTTAAGTAATATTGAAAATAAACAGCTACTACTGTAGACCATTTGATATTGAAACTGAAATAATTGAAGAAATGAGAAGTTTTAAGTTTCAATTCCACTTCATCATATATTTTCTATCTCTGTCTGTTTAATGGAGGAGATAAGATAGGATAAGATGTGGAATTGTTGAACTCTTAGGAAAGATAAACCCAACAGAAGCAGCTTATTACATTTTCTTGATGAAGAGAGAATATCGAGATGAAATTGAAAGGGAAGCTCTAAAAAGAAGGGAAAAATTAGCAATTAGATCAGGCAGATCGTGAATTGCTTACAACAAAATAGACGGAGAAGTTAAAAAATTCTTTAATTTCCTGGATAATACTAACTAGCTTGATATTTTCTTCAAATACTAATTCCTTTAGGGATACAAAATACTACCTCATAAGTTAAGTCTCTCTCTTTTCCTGAATAATATTAACTCCTTGAAAGATAGAAGCAACTACCACAAAGATTAAAATGCTACTTTTGAAGACAACATTAACACTTTTTAAAGTTAAACGTCCTAACTCCGTTTATTTTAACATCAAGAACATAATGACGCGAGGGAACACAGAATAGGAGTTGAAAAAATGTTAGAATGAACTCCAGATTTTTAAGTGTGTAAGATTGTTATTGGATTCACAGCTTAGGAGCGATGCACACAGGAGAGGACGTGGTGCGGACGTCGGACGAAGACGTGGCGACAATGTGATGTGGTTAAAGCAAATAGAAAAGGTATAAAGTTATGCGACCTGAATCAACATGTTCTGGGGCACAGATGCTGAAGTTGATCCTGGCTTTTATACAAATTGCCAATATTCAACAACGTAGAAGAATTTGGGTATACCCAGTGCGGTTGGAAAAACGGAGATTCGATGTAATGAATGAATTACATAATCTACGTATCCTGACCTATTCCAGAATACAATAACGTTTCATTCTTTTCAATTAATTCACAAATCAAGGTCCGGCGACACACGTCACTTTGATGCGTCCCTTGAGACTGAAAAGAGACGTGGCAGAAACACTGGACTGGCGCGCCCTCGTGTCGTCACCTCTATTTGCATTGTGCCATTTGTTAACATGTTAGTGATTCAAACACGTCCTCTCTGTGTGCATCGTGCCTTACACGCAACTGTTACCTGAACTATAAACCTGAAGTAAGAAGAAAAGCTGAAAATAAGGGCAATTCCTTAGAAGGGTTTACATTGACACAAAGATGAATAATAGACGAAAAAGAGGGCGATACCGCCTAGTAAAAATCACTAAAGACAACCATACGTACGAGTTTGATACAACTCCATAAAGAAGTGAGTCAAAACCCCCATAATATATTTACTCTATTGTAACAGTGTACAAAAAGTTTTCCCATCTGGTGAGTTGCTTTCATTTTTTTCACGTATGTTCTTTACTTGATCAGTAAATGCCAAATTGACATTTAACCTTGACATAACGTACTTGATCAGTAAATCCCAATTGACACTTAACCTTGGCATTATGTCAACAGAAAACCATAACCAATAATTACGATTTATTACGTATTTGAAACCAAACAAAATAAAACATTGAATTCACAACAGATGTTGAAAATGGCTTCCGTCATCTTCGAGGCATTTTCTAACTCTTCTGCGACATCCATTAATAACATTTTGCAAAATGTGGGGAGAATCGTTTATTTCATCACACTTTTCGGTGGTTGTTTGGGTAAGTTCCTGTAAATCATTAACGGGCGTTTTATAAATGGAATTTTTCAAGTAGGGCCAAACAAAGAAATCCAAAGGAATTAAATCGCAAGATCGCAGAGGCCATATGCTTGCCATATTTCTGCTAATTATCCGATCTTCAAAAAACTCTCGAAGGAAATTTAAAGTATCTCCAGCAGCATGGGCCGTTGCACCATCCTGCTGGAAATATCCAAATTGCAACTCGTCATCATGTAGTTGATTAATAAATGGATGCAAAATCTCTTCCCGATATCTAAGTGCTGTTAGTGTGCCATTAAAAATATTGGACCTATCAATCCTCTCCGACTTAAACCTATCGAAACACCAATTTTTTGTGAATGGAGTGGAGCGTCAATGGAAATATGAGGGTTTTCTATATTCCAAATCCTCATATTTTGGGAATTAATGTATCCTGTTAAATGGAACCAAGCCTCATCGGAAAAGAAAGTTTTGTCCAACAAATCGTCTTTGTCGATATTGTTTAAAAACCAATGACAGTATCTTCGCCTTCCGAACTCCTTAGATCTTATTAAGTTTATAAAGCATAAACAATTAGTAACGTAGTACGAAAGAATTACAGTACGATTTATTTGTCGGTTAGTTGTTAATTAATAATAGTAATTACGATTTTCAGGTTCGTGATGATACGCTTTCTCTCTCCTCAATTATCGTGTACGAAACATGAAAATCTCTTAGCCGAAGGGTAAATTGTCGAGTGGCGTTTTTCGAAAGCGGACCAGAAACGGTCGGGTTTGGGTTTGCAGGAAATCGGGAATTAATCGTCGTTTTAAAGAAGGGCGGTTAATAATATAATATATAGGAAAGGTGCGTCATAAAATTTAAGTAATACTGTAATAATAAGGAGGCATATGGAGTATAATATTTCCTGAGCAAGCCGAGTTCTCACGTAATGAATACATTCCCCGTATCGCCGATCGCGCGCTGTAGTACTAATGGCGCTCGCTCACGCGAACGCTTCTAATTGACTCGTGAAATCACCAACACCCCGCTGAAATATGCTTATTGTTTCTTAAATTATATCTCCTCACCGGCCAGATCGATTCGGAGTGTTATATTACATCGTGCCTTATTGGACACGTATGCTTTAAAGCCGTTTATTTAATGGCTATAACTGTAATAAAACCATTGTACGGTATGGCGTACCAATCGTTGCTTTGGGCACTCAATTGACAGAATAACGAGCTGGCCGGTGTTAAAGTAATTTTAAATTTAGTACTGATTATATTTCTTACTGGGGAGCACACGTGTGTTTAAATGAGAAGAATAAATATAACTTTTTGGATAAAATACATAACTCGAAGCAAACGAACAAGTCCAAAGTTTTAGTAAACTGAAAGAGATTTTTGATCAAAATTTCAGTATATTTCTTGATGTTGTATTTGTACTTGTATTTGTTACATTTGGCACAACTTTACGATAGATCAAGTTCTTCCTAGTGTACATGAAGTAAGTGGAAGAGGGTTGATACATTTATTACTCATTTGTATAATATTGGAAATTGCGAATATCGCAGAAAGAATTTTCTCTTTCAATTGCTTGTAGTTTGAAGTTTACATTTTTAATTTGTGTTCTAATAAAATTATTGTATTAAAGCTTTGTTCTTCAATCAAGTAAACTCATTGTGAACAATGCAGGAGATTTGATGTAAATGTTTAAAGAAACTGAAAATGTATTGAAATTTAATAAATAATAAATGTATTGAATGAACAATGAAACCACTCACTCATCTTTTTCCCTGTCTTTTTAAAGTTCCTTTTTCGGACTTGCCTTATAAAATCTCTTCAATGGCGAAAGATGCTAAATCAATACATATTAGTCAAAATAAACAATAACACTGATGCTCTGAAAGTAACTTCCAAATCCAAATTATAGCAAATATGGTAATCTTAAATTTATTTTTTAAAACATTCTTATTAATCCTTTAAACTCGTTTTCTTGAAAGTAGCTCTTGTGAACCTTATATCGGGAGTTGTTTTTCGTCCAAAATCACCAAAAGAGGGCAGATTGCGTGCTTTAATTATATTAATTACTCTCGATTTTTGTTCATTTTATACTGAACTTACTTCTTCACTTCGTATTTCTCCCTGGTCATAAGATTTTCAACATATACACTTAGATACGCTCTATAATTACAGTTTATTGAATTTCTCAGAGATAAGGAAAAGAAATAAATAATGCAAGCTCACTTCAACAAACTAAGAATCAGAAGAATGTTCGATTATAAAAAAATATGAAAACATTAGGCCAAACACTTCCCATTTTTTGTTTAATGCAGCTGCAACAGTTTTGCTTTAATATTGTAACAAAAAATATAATAAACTTTTCCAACATTATATTATATATTAAGTATAATTGTAAAGAGATATTTCCTAGACTAATAATAATAAATAAATAAGATAAATAAAATATTTTCTATTTTATTATTATTTTTATGCTGATTCGGATTATTTTTTAATAAAAGTCAAGTTAATAATTAAGCACAAAGAAAATAGATTTCAGTACAGAAAAAGAAAACGATGTGGAGCGAGAGGAACAAGATACAAAATGGAGGACTTGCAAAACGAAATTACAAAACGGACATCGATTACAAGCTCAGAAGTTACGAGGAACAAAATGCAGAGGAGATTGAAAGAAAATGGGAAAAAATAGGATTGGCTATACAGGAGGCTACGTAAGCTAACTTGTCGAAGAGTAAAATAAAAAGAAAAGGAACTTGGATGTAAGGAGGGCTTAAGGAAAAAAGCGAAGCTAAGGCAAAATATGTTACAGTCCCAAACCGAAGGGAATACAAGGAAATATAGTAAGCAGAAAAAAAAAGTAAAGCAAATCTGTAGGTACGGAAAAAGAAAATGTATGGAAGAAGAATTAAAAGAAATGGAAATAAAGTAAGGAAGAAAGGAGCTACGAAATTTTTATAAAGACACTAAAAACATAAGGAGAGGTTACCAAATGAGAGCAGTATTTTGTAAGAACAAAGAAGGAAAGTTACTGGGAACTGAAGAAGCTATGGCAGCCAGATGAAAAGAGTTTTTTGAGAAACTTTGGGGTTCAGAGTTAATAGCCAGGAGAGAAGATCTGCAAGAGACAGAAGGAGAGGAGGAAGAACTAGAGGAGCCCGGTAAAGAAGAAGTGCAAGAGATCCTAAACCTTATGAAAAACAACAAAACTCCAGGGGGAAAACGGTATCACGATGGAAAATCTGAAATATGGAGGTGACACTTTGGAAATTAAGCTATATGAATTAGTTCGGGAGAAATTTAATTTAATTTAATTTGAATTAGTCCGGGAGAAATTTAAAAAAGCTGTAATAACACCAATATACAAAAAAAAGGAGATATTACGGAGTGTCAGAACTATAGAGACATAGCTTTTCTGGACGTCACATACAAAATAGTCGCTACCATTATAAAAAAGACATTAGAAATATATGCGGAAGGTATACTAGGCTGGATTTCGTAAAAATAGATCTACAACCGATCAGATGTTCATGCTGAAGCAGATAATGACAGGCTGTTACGAGCGTAGCATCGAAACCCGTCGACTTTAAGACCGCTTATGATTCAGTAGACAGGGAGAAGTTGCTGTACTTGTTGAAAGGCTTCCGAATATATGGAAAGATAATAAGGCTAGTGAAACTAACATTAAGCAATACTGTAGATGCGGTGAAAGAAGGTGGAGAACTCTCTGAAACATTCGAAGCAAAAAAAGGGTTGAAGCAACGCTGTTTAATTTAGTACTAGAATACATAATCAAAAAAAGTAATATAAACAGGCGGGGAACTTTCTTCAATAAAAATCCACAATGTCTGGCGTATGCAGATGATATCTTGGTAATGGTCCGTGATAAAAAGAAACTGGAATAAAAAGCAAAAGACTTTATAAAGGCAGCAAAAAGTATTGGGCTACAAGTAAATAAAGACAAAAGCAAATACATGAAGTTAGGGAAGGAGTAAGAAACAGAAGATAAATCTTTTAAAATAAGAATAGGAAGGGAAGAGATATTACATTTAGAAGAAGTAGAAAGCTACATGTACCTGGGGACGCTGATAGACAAGAAATGTAATGAAGAGACAGAAATAAATCTAAGACTACCAAAGGCGAATAGATGTGCAGGAAATCTGAGGCAAATCAAGGCAAAAGAAATATCAAGGAAGGCGAAAATAAGAGTGTATAAAACGATTTTCAGACCTACACTGTTATATGGCTGCGAAACGTGGGTAATGAATAAAAAATTGTCAGAGTAAGTTGAAATATGGAAGAGAAAAGTATTAAGAAGAATTTTTGGAGGCAAGAAAGTGGGGGAGTTGTGAGAAAGACGTACAAATGCAGAGGTATATGAAGGCTATGGAGAACCTGCAATATCTCAAGTGATAATGGTTAGGACATTTGAAGAGACTGGGAGATGATAGGAAAATCAAAAAATGTGGATGGGTGACGCCAGTGGGAAAAAGAAAAAGGGGTAGACCGAGAAGAAAATGACGGGAGGTAGTGAAAGAAGATTTAAAAGAAAAAGAAATTACTAATTGGAAGGAAGTAACGAAGAACAAAAAAAGATAGAACGCGATAACCAAGCCTTGGGCCTAAATGGTCTGTGAGCGCTTTGTTATTGTTTTGTTGTAAATTTGAATTAAAATAAATACCTAAAAATTCGAGTTTATTGTAATCTTCAACATCTAAGTCGTGGACACTTAATAAAGAACGCTCGGAAATTTGCTTAACACTAACACAAAATAGAGATAAGTTCGAATTTGACACAGTTTTCTTGTTTTTCAAATCTCTTTTACCCATCCACGACTGTAAATTCAGCTGTTTCGTTTAAAATGATATTATAGGAGCAAAAATAGTTATAATGGTGTTAGTAGAGTTTTAAAGTAAATCTATTTACTAAGACACAAATGAAAAATGTTTATTTCAGTGTATATTCAGTATTACATGAACCAAATAATCAAATAAAGATTTAATTGTGAATAGGGATCGATTTATAAATTTTTTGTAAGCATTAAGCTAAACTAGTATAAAAAATCAAGAAACAAGTTAATTTTAATGAATATGATCATGAGCAATCTCAACTTTTTAACTCTTTTTTAATACTAATCAAGATTGAAGTTTTTGAAGACGGTTATTTGATCCCTAACTAGCTAGTCACCGTGACTGACAATTCTTGTATTTACGGTTGATGATTTAAACTGCAGACAACGTTTTACTTTCAGTTAATATTTTATAATTTATATGTATAAATAAATCCTTTAATTCTATTAAACGCGTAAATCAATTTTCATAAGATCTTTAGAACGATGATAATGTGATTGTTAAAGTAAGTTATAAATATTATTCATAATATATCTAAATTTTAAATTAGGAAATTTATTTAGAAACAAACGACTTTTTATAATACAAAAACACTTTAATGATTAGGATATAAAGATTTCAACAAATGGGTTGGGTACTTAAAAAACAACAAAGCCATTTGTAAAGTCAGACCAAATGCGAAAAGAAAAAAAAACGGGACGTATACTTCATGTTACAACTTATATTATCTTGTATTACTGTCTTTCATGAATCAGCCAGTTTAATGTGATGTTAAATAACTGGCAAAACCATAGTTGAAATAGCTAATGAGCGCGGCATTCTTTTATGACGCAAACGTTTTAATTTAAGTAGTAATAATAAACATATAAAAAAACCCGACGTGATAAAACTAATGTCATCAATTTTCCATTAATTAGCTGTGTATACAAATTTGAATCCAGTTTCTACGTCTTTTTTTATGTAGAAAACTATTTTAATTTACGGTTTAAAACTACGGCTAGAAGTTTTTGACAGTTAAAAAAAATACGAAAAACAACCCCATTCTAGTCAATTCCCTTTTTTCAGCAATCCAACGCCATTTTTTGCAAGACAGTTGACAGCGCAACCCCTAACAAGAAAATGATTGACTCTTGAATGGTTTAATTTAATAATGGGGAGTAACAATACTACTAATCTAGTTTCACGCCCCGATAAAAAGGTCCCTATTATTATATGTGCCCCGAAATCAACAGACTGTAAATTGTACGGGAATAAAGAGGATAATTCCGCCAGTTTTTTAAGGGAGGCCACTTGATGATGCGAACGAACGCTTACCAGGCAGAATGGTGGGAGATTATTCCTTGTTATGTTGTGTGTCGTTTCGTTTCGAATAAAAAAAAGGAAGAGGCATTAGGCACCGTTATCGAAGTTTCTATCGTTAGAATGTCAGCGTCAACTAAACCAGTAATTACTGTAATATTCAAAGTATTTAAAGTAATTTCTTTATTTTGCACAGCAAATATTTGTTTCACTTTTCTTTTTTTTTTTGAAATTGTGGATAGTTCAAAAGTTTTCACGCGATGGATTCACCTACAATGAAGTCTATTGTTAACTGTGAAGTTGTATACCATCAATACCTGTCTAGCTGTTTGTTAATTAGTGTGACCTATGTAGCAGCTGTGCACGTTGAAATAATAAATTTAAACGTCTTATCACGATAACCGCCATAGAGATTTATTTTTACAGGACTGAAGCATGTAAAACAAACGTATTTTAACTGGTATTTAAGTCTATTACTTTATAATTAGAGTCATCATAAAAATTATTCCCCTTATTACTTGTGAAAATAAAACTTGCAACTCTGATACCTAAGCTAAGTAGAGTTATGACCAATATCTAAAATAAGGGAAATTGAATTAGGAATGTTAGAAAAAATAAACTCTCCTAGTCTACCTCCCGTGTTAACAAACACATTTGTACTCATTTTTCTTTAAACAACTTTTAAAATACTTGGAATATCTACCTCTCCCTATATACTGACAGTTTTCTCGAGATAACTTTTTAAATAAAAATAACATTTAAAAATAAAATTGCATTGAAAGTTGAAGGGAGACTCTTGAAGGTTTAATACAAACACACTCTACTATTAGAAGAAATCTTCAAAGAAAAAATATTTATAGAAAGGGTACAATAGGTACCAACATGTAGATGCTTTGGCTTGATGTCAAATGTAAAAGAAACTTCAAGATAATTTTGACCATTTAAAGAAGACTTGGCTCGAGACATAACAAGGTGCATGGAAATAAACACCAGAATTTTCTATCGTAGAGAATTCTTTAAAAAAACGATCGACTTAACCCAGTGGTGAACTGGATCTGAAAATATTGATTTCCAGGTGATAAAGGGAGCCAACTCTTGCCACATCTGCCATTTTGAACATGTCGTCTAAACTCCACCTTCTTTTGTTTTTGTTTATTCTATGAAAGTGCATAACAAATGGATCTTCTTTTGTTTGTTTTTTTTTTTATTTTAAGGAAGTGCATAAAAAATCGATTGCCATTTGTTTCTAACGAGGTTCATCATAAAATATCGATCTTCTTTTGTTTTCTTTTATTCTAAGAATGTGTACAAGAAATTGAATGTCATTTGTTTCTAACAAAAGTTCACTTTGAGAAAAAACTCCAACTTCTTTTGTTTTTCTTTTATTCTACGTGAGTGCAAATCGACCTTCTTTTGTTTGTTTTTTTTTTCATTTGTTTTTTTTTTAATACTAAGGAAGTGCATAAAAATCGATTATCATTTGTGTCTAATGAGGTTCACCATAAAAAAATCGATCTTCTTTTGTTTTCCTTTATTCTAAGAATGTGTCGAAAAAATCGATTGTCATTTGTTTCTAACGAAAGTTCTCCATAAAAATATCGATCTTCTTTTGTTTTCCTTTATTCTAAGAATGTGTCGAAGAAATCGATTGTCATTTGTTTCTAACGAAAGTTCACGATAAAAAAACCGATCTTTTTTTGTTTTCTTTTATTCTAAGAATGTGTAGAAGAAATTGAATGTCATTTGTTTCGAACACAAGTTCACCATAAAAAAAGACCTTCTTTTGTTTTATTTTATTCTAAGAATGTCTACAAGAAATCGATTGTCATTTATTTCTAACGAAAGTTCACGATAAAAAAATCGATCTTCTTTTGTTTTCTTTTATTCTAAGAATGTGTAGGTACATGAAATTAAAACAAATGATGTTTCTAACAAAAGTTCACCATAAAAAAAGATCTTTTGTTTTATTTTATTCTAAGAATGTGTACAAGAAATCGATTGTCATTTGTTTCTAACATAAGTTCACTTTGAGAAAAAACTCCAACTTCTTTTCTTTTTTTTATTCTACGTGAGTGCATAACAAATCAATCTTCTTTTGTTTGTTTTTTTTTGATTCTAAGGAAGTGCATAAAAAATCGATTGTCATTTGTTTCTAACGAGGTTTACCATAAAAAAAATCGATCTTCTTTTGTTTTCCTTTATTCTAAGAATGTGTCGAAGAAATCGATTGTCATTTGTTTCTAACGAAAGTTCACGATAAAAATATCGATCTTGTTATGTTTCTTTTCTTATTCTAAGAAAGTGCGTAAAAATCGTTTGTCATTTCAAATGACTCATTTGTTTTTAACAAAGGTTCACCATAAAAAGAAAAACTCCAACTTCTTTTGTTTTTTTATACCGCGAAAGTGCATAACAAATCGATCTTCTTCTGTTTTTTTTTTTATTCTGAGGAAATGCATAAGAAATCGATTTTCATAGGTTTCTAAAGAAGTTCACTATAAAAAATCGATCTTCTTTTGTTTTCTTTTATTCTAAGAAAGTGCGTAAAAATCGATTGTCATTTGTTTCTAACGAAAGTTCACCATTAAAATAAAAACTCCAAATTCTTGGTTTTTTTTTTAATTCTAAGAAAGTGCATAACTATTCGATCTTTTTATTGTTTTTTTTTATTCTAAGGAAGTGCATAAAAATCGATTGTCATTTGTTTCTAACGAAAGTTAACCATAAGAAATCGATCTTATTTTGTTTCTTTTTTTTATTCTAAGAAAGTGCGTGAAGTAGATTGTCGTTTCTTTCTAACGAAAGTTCACCACAAAGAGTCGTTTTTTTTTGTTCCAAGAACGTGTACAAGAAATCAATTGTCATTTGTTTCTAACGAAAGTTCACCATAAAAAAGAAAACTCCAAATTCTTTTGTTTTTTTTCTCCATAAGAAAGTGAGTCAAAACCCCCATGATATATTTACTCTGTTATATATGCGTCCACATGTTGATGCTTTTCTTTTCTGTTTCCATTTTGAATCTCAACTTATTCTTAATATTTTGCTCGAGGATATGACTTTGGAGATATACGTTTATTATTTTAAAAATATTCTTGTCCTTCAATAATTTACATAGAGCGTTTGCATCTATTTTCTACCATTACATTCTCTCCTTGCAATTTACTTTGATATTTAGCTTTCGAGAGAATGAATATCTGAATTTTTCTTAAAAAAAAATTTTCATTGCCTCTCATTAGACGAAAAAACCTCAAAAACCTTTGCGTGCGGGAAAGTTACAAACAAGTTAAAAACAATTAAAATAAATTGATAATTAGTCACATTATTTAATTGTGATGTATCTAGGTCGGAGATCAACCAAGTTGCAATTTATTTTAATAAATGTTAATTGTTTGTAACAAGATTATGATCGTCCTCCATTTTGCTGATACACTGTAATCAATGATTGAAGATTTGCGCCTGAAATATTAACAATCTTTTATTCGGTAGCAGCTATTTACTACTTATAAAGGATATCAATAATATTTTCTACACAACGCCGCGCCGGTGCCGTGTGAAAAATAAAAAATATTGTAGAGCAGTACATTCAATCATTGCTGATCGGTGTACTATAAGGTACTATGCAGAACCGGATTTTTCGAAAACGCTTTCCCCTGATGGTGGCCATTTATTGCCGAAACTAGTTGGTATAAAATGCATATTCATATTGTATCGAGACATTAGACTTTCGCCTAATTTAAACAAATAAACATTTCATGACTGGTTGACTCAAGATTTTCTTTTTAAATTAATATATAACCAGTCAAGAAAAATAACACCATTGATTTATTAACTATTTTATTTATTTTTTTAGTAATTCAAACTAATAAACGAATAGGGAACGGCGTGTTTTTTGAGCAGATGCGCGAAACACGTGCCTGGAAAATGAATTTACATTAATATAGTCAATATCCTTGACCCGCATATAATCATCGATACGACAAAGAGTGAAACAATTAGACGCAGAAATATATTAAAGTGTCAATACACAAACAAGCCCTCTACCATTTGACTTGGTAATGAACACCAGACATAATAAGTAATTAATAGTCCTTTTTAAATAAAAGTCGCGTAAAAATTTCGCGGAAACATTTCTTTGTGGCTGCTTTGAATAATTGCATTATAAATAACGCAATTAGCGGCGGCCGGCGATAATTTTAGCATATTTATTAGATTTAATTACGCTTTTTTAATGAATGTAAATTGTTGTTTAATAGATACAAAGATTTGAAATTAGCATAAGGTGTATTCTCTTTGCGCAGCAGTATCTGCGTCGAGCTGGACATAATAAACTGCATTCTTTATATGCTAAGCAGTTAAATACAATAACAACTACTGCCAACCTACAAATCGGTACAAATTGTTCTCTTGTTCCTTTAACAACTTTATTTGCTTAGTAGCGGCTTCGTAGAAACTACTACTACTGAAACGTAACGATGCAATGAATTTAAATTTTTTTTAATAACAATTCTCATTACAGCACCTCGATTACGGATTCACGTCACAACGTTTTTAACTGTAAAGCATGGTATTTATGATGTACGTCTTTCGAAACATGCTTGTGTACAACCCGTGCATCGGGGAATAATTTATGAATGTGTCATACGATTGACTCGGTGGACATTCGTAAATTACATGTCGGTGTAGATTTTCTTTAAGAACTGGATCAAGACTTTCACAGAACTTCGACCCCGAACATTAAAATACCTAACCCACCAAAAGTGGAACTCTACTTGAATAGAAAATTTCGCTGACTACGTATTCGGTTGGTAGGTAGGTGTAGTTTTGTGACAAAACTAAGCATTTCAAGACGTAACTATTTAAATATTAAACAGCTAACCTACTGAGTTCGTTTTGGTTTCGTACACATGTTTCAACTTTACTATTTTACACGAGAAAGCACAATCTTATACAGTATTAGAACACTGTAGAAAATAGGGGTAAATTGACAGTGATAAGTACGGTAATATTACAACGGTAAGTATTGGAATAGCAAAAGCCGTGTGGTAAAAAGTGTTGTAAATATACAAAGTATTACGGGGTAATATCACATTCGGTTTGTGAAAACACGTTAAAATGTGCAGTATATTTCCTCCAATTATATAGTATTTGCGTGTAATTTTACAGTGAATGAAAATGTTCAGTCGTATGTTTTATTCATATATACATGTACAGTTCCGAACACCACCTCATTCCTTCCACTGCCGATGCCGTAAATTGTCCTAAATTTTTTGTCCACAACTATACATACCTTCGCTAAAAATTAGACGAACATAAACAAAAATGCGAAATAAAGACTTTGCAGTGTGATAACCTTGCACGCAGGAAGTCCAATGGCCCAGGCAGTTCCATATGGCCCGTAACACAGTTGCAGGTGTTCATTTTATTTGCGCATTAAATACAATAGCAACAAAAAGTAGGTAAAAGATAGTAATTCATTAACAAATGACAGCATAGATGACACCGCACAACAAAATTGATCGTTTCATCTGCTTATGTTGATTTTGAATAAACAAAAGGCGCTGAATCCAAAAATATCGTCAGTTTGTCGCTGTCAGCTCGATTAATGAGACATCTAAATAAAACTTGGAAGCTATTTCAATATTTCTATCTACTACATTTCAATTAGTGAGTTTCTGTCAGTCTAGCGATATGGCATCGACTCGGAAAAGGTGTGTGAATAATCCGGAATATTTTCGTTTCATTTGTGGTGAATCCATGTTTAAAGAATACCGTTTCAAGATATCACAGTTTGTAAAAGGAACGTATTTTGGATTTCCCCTAGAGACACAAAACAAGACCTGGTGTCCTAATTTGGTACGTAAAATTTGCGTTGAATCTTTGGCTTGTGGGTAACTAAAAAAAGAAGCTTTTTTAAATGCCTTACACCAACGACATGGCGTGAACCGTCTAACCACCATGACCAGGACATTGAGTGACTTGAAAATGAAGACAGTGACTTCGATCCCAAAGATTCCCTAAATTCAGCAGAAAAAAGAAAAGACATTTCTCTAAGATTTCATTGCTCTAATTCTTTCTTGGATTTGCTTCAAGTAGTTACAGTGGAGGGCGCCACTTGACGTTCATTTCATTGATTCTTGACAAGCGAATGATGGCAAGTGTATTTAACAGTCACTGACATTGAGTTATTTTTTAAGTGCAGAAAGAAGAATTCATTCTTGGATTTACTTAAATTGGATATAGTAGAGGGCAGCACCACTTGACGTTCTTTTCATTTGTTCCTTTGATTAAATTACATTTAGTTTCACAAGCGAATGATGGCAAATGTATTTAATGGACACCAACACTGTGTTATTTTTTAAGCACAGAAAAAAGCAGTCAATTTTGATTTACTTCAATTGGATATAGTAGAGGGCGCCACTTCACCTCCTTTTCAGGTGTTTCTTTGATTAAATTACATTTAACTTGACAAGAAAATGATGGCAAGAGTATTTAACAATCACCGACACTGTTATTTTTTAAGCGCAGGAAAAAGAATTCATTCTTGGATTTACTTAGTTGGATACAGTAGAGGGCGCCACTTGATGTTCTTTTCCTTTGTTTCTTTGATTAAATTACATTTTCAAGCGCATGATGGCAAATGTATGTAATAGTCACCGATACTATGTTATTTTTTAAGCGCGGAAAAAACATTCATTCGTGATTTACTTCAATTGAATACAGTAGAGGGCGCCACTTGACGTTCGCTTCATTGTTTCTTCATACATTTAGCGTGACAAGCGAATGATGGCAAGTGTATTTATCAGTCACCGACACTGTGTTATTTTTTAAGCGCAGGAAAAATAATTCATTCTTGGATTTACTTCAATTGGATACAGTAGAGGGCGACACTTGACGTTCTTCTCAGTTGTTTCTTTGATTAATTTACATTTAGCTTGACAAGCGAATGATGGCAAATGTGTTTAACAGTCACCGACACTGTGTTATTTTTTGATTACAGAAAAAAAAGAAAATTCTTTAAGATTTCATTGTTGTAATTCTTTCTTGGATTTGTTTCAATTGAAGACAGTAGAGGGCGCCACTTGACGTCCTTTTAATTGTTTCTTTATTCATTTAGCTTGACAAGCGAATGATGACAAATGTGTTTAACACTCGCCGATACTGTTTTATTTTTTGATTGCAGAAAAAAAAAAAGAAAATTATTTCATTGTTGTAATTCTTTGTTGGATTTGCTTCAATTGAAGACAGTAGAGGGCGCCACTTGACGTCCTTTTCATTGTTTCTTTATTCAGTCAATGATGGCAAATGCGTTTAACAGTCATCGACACTGTTTTATTTTTTATTGCAGAAAAAAAAAGAAAATTCTTTAAGATTTCATTGCTGTAATTCTTTCTTGGATTTTCTTCAATTGAGGGCGCCACTTGACGTCTTTTTAATTGTTTCTTTACTAATTTAGCTTAACAAGCGAATAATGGCAAATGTGTTCTACACTCACCGACACTGTAAGTAAGAGACCTAAATCTGTCAAAAAGTGCATTTGAATTACTAGCTTCACTATTGAAACAGAGATATCTGCTGTGACACAAAAGTTTCATATTACCGCACTAGAGAAGAAGATTTACTTTGTTTTTTTCTGATGAGGATGATTTCGTATTTTGCAATGATTTTCGAGGTCTAATGACTGCAATGGGATTAGAAGAGTACAATCCTAACGACTGGCGCCTTTTTATAGATTCTTCCGCAGTATTAAATGTGTTCTTCTGAAGAAGTGTAATAAGCTTGGCTGTTTGCCATTGCGGATTACACCAAAGTGAAGGAACAATATCCTACCAGTTCCTTGGTCTTGAACAAAATTAAGTACGAAGACCATAAACGGTTGATATGTGTTGACTTGATACATAAAACTTGATACATAAAATATCCCTGTTTTATCTGCTTATGGAATAGTAGGGCTAAGAATGAACATTGGACTAGGAAAGAGAAGCTTTGATTTCAACATAATGTTGTTAATGTTCCGTTAGTAGCAAGAGATCGCATTATATTGCATCCCCTCCATATCAAGCTGGATTAATGAAACAATATGTCACGGTGAATAAAAATGGGGAATCTTTCAAATATAGTTCAAGGAAATTTCCAAATTTAAATTCTGAGAAGCTGAAAGCTGGCATTTTTGATGGTCTACAGATCAGAAAGCTTTTAAAAGATTTGAATTTTACAATTTCTATGAACAATGTTGAGGAAAACACTTGGAATTCCTTTGCTTCAGTGATCAATAACTTTCTTGGAAATAATAACGCAGAAAACTATTCCCAGCTGGTTGAAGACATGTTAACTAACTACCAACAGTTGGATTGCAATATGAGCATCAAGGTTCACTTCTTTCATAGTCATCTAGGCTGTTTTTCTGAAAATTTAAGTGATTTAAGCGAGGAACAGCGAAAAAGGTTCCATCAGGACATTCGGACTATGGAAGAACGCTATCAAGGCCTTCGGTATGCTCATAGGATGGCTGAATATTGTTGGAATCTTCAAAAGACTCTTCAAAAGACTGTTTATGCTATAATAAAACTAATTGTAGTTCTCCAATGAGAGCAAACACTTTATTCAAAACCAGGAATAATATTGGATGCAACAGATATGTAAGCTTTATTTACAGGGGAATATTGGCAAGGCGTCATGAACATCTTTATTCCACCTCCTCCAGATAAGCTTCCAATTCTTATTCAATAAGGAATTCAATTATTCCCACACAAACGAACAAAGGACAAAATGCATTCCTCTCTTTGGAATAGTTAAAATATAAATTAAGGTACATGTGACTGCCCCAACAGTAAAGATTCTTTCATTTTTTGCGTAATACTAACTCCATTAAGAGTAGAAATGCTTGACTCTTTTTGTATAATACTAATTACTTTCGGGATACACGTTATTACCTCAGAAGTTTAGTGTCTCTCTTTCCATGAAAAACATTCACTCCTTGAAAGATAGAAATAACTACCACAAGGCTTAAAATGACGCTTCTGAAGACAGCATTAACAGCTATGAAAACGAAGCGTCCTACCTCCGAACACCAGAAACAAATGGATGCCAAGGAACACCAAAAAGGAATTGTCTGAAGTGTCTCCAGATTTTTATATCGAATTTGAATACCCAGCATTTCTATTAGTATTGACTTAATATCAAATTGATTAAAATTGACAACAGTATAAATCAAAATCGGAGCAACAAAAAACACACGTGCATTTCAATTACATATTACAAACTCCCATTAAATTTGTAAATGAACTGTCTTATCGTTAAAAACCAGTTGTTCATGTTTTATTTACCATTATGGCTAAAGTCAAATCTTTTATTCAATACTTGGGCGTATTACTTGCAAAGTAAGTTCTCTGAGATCACAAACCTTCACATTAAAAGTTTGATGTGCATTTTAACTTTAACGTTTTTGAAATTTGAGTTTAGTGTCACGTTGATTAACGCCTCAACCGAATAGACTCTCAGGCAATAAATAATAAAAGGCATACCTCGTAGATCTAAAATTAAAATTCCGACTAAAGAATTATTAATAATTTCTGTTTACTTATTACGCATTCAGTTGTGGTAAGTTATAGCAGCGATTGAATTATAAGCGATTAAAATTCTATCGGCGAGAAGACCTCAGGAGAACTGATGTTTTACATTTCGCGGCGGGCACGTATCGCAGCTTTAAATGCCAAATGTTTATTCAAATTGAATGCAAACGATTACAAATAGGGAAAATTACCTATTTAATTTGTATAATTGGACACTTCTTATTATTTTTGCACGTTTGTCGTTGATTGTTAAATTACAGCCGACTATTACTACAGGAATTACTCTGCATGGAAATAACTGTATTAATTTTCTTTCAATTTCTAATGTATGCTGTTTAGTGGTTTTATTGGCTGCGATAACCAAGGCATACATACATGAATGTTGATTTAACCTTATTATTTTTTTATGTCTTCTTCTGGTTGTTGTGTTGGGAAATAACAAGTGCGACTTAGTAAACAGTAGAAGTAGTTATTTAAATTTTTCTACCTATTACTTTCGAACATTAAATTTAATTATTCCGCTTTGATTTTTACCACCTTGTTTTATTAGAATTCTTTGTATTCTATTTCAGTTTTATTGAGGATACTATTTTTAAATAACTCTCTATTCAATTCAAGTTTGCGTCCTTTATTGACAATTTATTAAACAAATTTCCGAATCTTATTAATTTAAGCAACAAATGAGGTAATGTGATGTGTAAATTATGAGATGCGCTGAAGACTTTAGACGTTAGCACGTTAATTTATTAAAACGGAGCAAATAATCTAATCTGCGAAAACCGGTTCACGGTTTATAAATTAAATTCAACAGAAACAAACAAATAAATAAAATGAAGCATAAAGTTCACTCTCATGTAATAAAATGTTAACTATGAATTGATTCTATTGAAGAAAAATTCTTTTAGAAATCAGTTCAGAGCTCACAAAGAAAACATTTTTCTTCAATATAAAAAATTAATTAAACGTTCAAAATAAATTAAAATGGCCATGTACATATTAACAAAAATTAAAATTAATGTCCTTCAGTTTTATGATTTTAGATTAGCTGGAAATGCAGTTCGAATGTGGGAGGTACCCCATGAGTTTCACATCATTTATTATGTTACAATTCTTATTGAAATGAATCATATTAAGCCGGACCATATACACGTTAAACTTTTTTGGGATAAATTGTTATCCTCTAAGGCCCATATTCATAGTCACTTCTTACACTTAAGAAAATCCTAAGCAATGTCTTTAAGAAAATGTTAAGCATTTGCTTGAAATGTTATTTAAAAACGTTTCACAATTATCTTGATGGTGTTCCACACCATTCTCGAAGGAGAATAACGAAGAATTCTTTAGAACGACGAAAAATCTTAATTATCATTTCAGAACTGATATTGACTTATCAAAGTTCAAGTCTATGAATACATAACCAACTTATCAGATGAACTACTTTATGATATAAACAAAATAGAAACTTATAAAAACAAGTGACAGTAGATCGATGAATAGTAAAGTCGAAAGTGCCAACAATAATTGAAAACAAAAGGAGATCGACGACAAAAAAATATCGCAAAAAATGAAGATAAAGATGAAATTAATAAATGAAATATATTTTTGACCGAATCAAAGAAAACTAACAAAAATTAACGAATAGCAAAAAAAGAATGAAATAGTAAATAAACAAAACAAATGACGATCGATCGACAGAACATTGAAGAAAACAAATGACAATCGACAAAGATACAGTGACAATTGAATCAAAAAATATATTGAAGCAAATCGTCGAAAACCTTTCGACTTGGAAGACAAATGAAAGTTTATCGACAAGAAATCGAAGAAAACAAATGAGAATCAACAAAGGTGCAGTGTATCAGAAGATGAAAGATGAATGATTTTTTTAGAAATTATTTAAAAAAAAGACAAATGATAATCGATCAACAAAAGAATATATAATAAAACAATCGATGATATAAACAAAAGAGAAACGTTTGACTTATAAAAACAGGTGACAGTAGATGGATGAATAGTAAAGTCGAAAGTGCCAACAATAATTGAAAACAAAAGAGAGTCGACGACAAAAAAGTATCGCAAAAAAATGAAGATGAAATGATAGTCGATCAACAAAAGAAGATATAATAAACCAATCGATGATGTAAACAAAAGAGAAACGTTTGACTTATTAAAACAGATGACAGTAGATCGATGAATAATAAAGTCGAGAGTGCCAGCAATAACTGAAAACAAAAGAGAAGCGACGACAAAAAAAATATCGCAAGAAAATATACAGAAGATGAAATTAATAAATGAAATACGTTTCCGATCGAAACAAAGAAAACTAACAAAAGTCGACGGATGGCAAAGAAGGATGAACTACTAAACAGAAAAACAAATGACAGTCGAACGACAGGAAATTGAAGAAAACAAATGACAATCGGCAAAGATAAAGTGACAATTGAATAAAAAAAAATATATTGAAACAAATCGTCGAAAACGTATCGACTTGGAAGACAAATGAAAGTTGATCGACAAGAAATTGAAGAAATTTATTAAAAAAAAGACAAATGATAGTCGATCAATAAAAGAAGATATAATAAAACAATCGACGATATAAACAAAAGAGAAACGTTTGACTTATAAAAACAGATGACGGCAGATCGATGAATAATAAAGTCGAGAGTGCCAGCAATAACTGAAAACAAAAGAGAAACGACGACAAAAAAAGTATCGCAAGAAAATATGCAGAAGATGAAATTAATAAATGAAATACGTTTCTGATCGAAACAAAGAAAACTAATAAAAATCGAGGGATGGCAAAGAAGGATGAACTACTAAACAGAAAAACAAATGACAGTCGAACGACAGGAAATTGAAGAAAACAAATGACAATCGACAAAGATACAGTGGTAATTGAATAAAAAAAATATATTGAAACAAATCGTCCAAGACGTATCGATTTAGAAGACAAATGAGAGTCGATTGACAAGAAATTTAAAAACAACAAATGACAACAGCAAAGATGCAGTGTATCAGAAGACGAAAGATGAATGATTTTTTTTTTTAGAAATTAATAAATAAAGACTAATGACGTCAACAAAGTATCGCAAAAAGCAACAGAAAAACAAATGACAGTCGACTGACAAGAAATTGAAGAAAACGAATGACATTCAGCAAAGGTGCAGTGTATCAAGAGATAAAAAAGAAGAATGAATTTTATAATTAATCAAAAAAAAGACAATTCATAATCGATCGACGATAAAAATATGTTAAAGCTATCGATGATATAAACAAAATAGAAAAGTTTGACTTAGAAAACAAATGACAACCGACCGCTGAACAATTTGAAGAAAACAAAATAAGTAAAAACAGATCACAGTAAATCGATGAATGATAAAGTGGACGGACGAGAAATAACTGAAAACAAAAGATGGTCGACGACAGAAAAGTATCACAAAAGAATGTGTAGAAGATGAAATTAATAAATGAAATACATTTTTGAAAATCGACGGAGGGCAAAATAATGCACTAGTAAATAAACCACACGAAAACAAATGACAGTCGATCGACAGAAAATTAAAGAAAACAACAGACAATCGGCAAAGACACAAACGAATCAAAACATATATTTAAAAAATCGTAGAAGACAAATGAGAATCAATTGACAAGAAATTAATTAATATGTATATGTAATACGTTTTTGACGGAAACAAAGAAAATCGACCGAGGGCAAGAAAAAATGAACTAGTAAATAAACCAGAAAAAATAAATGACAGTCGATCGACGGAAAATTGAAGAAAAGAACAGACAATCAGAAAAGGTGCAGCAAACAAAAAAAAAATTAAAAGATGAATGATTTATTTTAGAAATTAATTAAAAAAAAAAGTAAATGATAATCGATCACCAACAAAATATATTAAAACAATCGATGATAAAAAAAATAGAAAGGTTTGAGTTTTAAAAACAAATGACAGTCGACTTTTGAACAATACATTAGTCAATTATAATTTTTTGTTTGTTTTGTGTTTTTTGCCCGTTGAGTTGTATTAGTTTTTCTTTTTCTTTTTTGAACTAAAGTTGGGCGAACAGATGTTGAATTAATTTATATCCCCTTATTAAACTATGTATATATTCCTACATTTATTTACATTTTATATAATAATTCCACACGTAGTGTGCACGCGGTTCTATTACCACCTTACCACTCAACTACAAATGATTGCCATAGTCTTAAACACTTCCTTAAGTCGCGACTATGAATACCGTCCTTAATCGAATGGATAAAGTTTTAAAAAGTTGTAATGTTTAATAATTTCAGTGTGATTGCTACAAACTATTACCGCAGAAGTTAAGTCTCTCTCTTATCCTGGATGATATTAACTCCTTTGTCACTTTTGAAGGTAACGGTAATCCTTTTTAAAGTTAAACGTTTTAACGTTTTAACACCAGAAACGGATGCATAAGAGGTAAACATCGAGAAGGAGTTGAAGAAGTGTTAGAATTAATTCCAGATTTTTATATGTGTAAGATAACGTAACGTTTAGTTGCAATGAAAGAAAATAAATGCATTAAGCAAATTCTGCATAGCAGAATAACAATTACCGTCAATTCTCTTTTCTCTTGAATAATTGATTACTAATTTAATACAACCAATTCGCAAACATGTAATCAGCAATAATTACAATACAATGCATTAAAATTGCTATCTGTAATGTCATAATTACCGTGTTTGTGCACATTAATACTAGCATTATTACATATCCGTGAGAAATTATCTAAGATCTAACACATTCTATAATAGTGTAAAATATCGTGTACACAATTAGATTACAGAAAATTAATAACAAATGATTAACAAGTCGATAGGTACTTTTTGTGGCACGTTGTGATTCGCGTTGAAATGTGAAGTACTTTTATTGTAATTTATGGCGTTTTGAACGAATCGCAATTCTCGATCTAATTGTCTTTAATGTGATATGTTGTGCAGACGTGTAGGAGAGATAATTTTGCATATCGCAGCTGATATTTATGATTACACGTGCCGCTTAAGGTATTGTGGAATAACCTTACGGCAGTGAAATTAAAGGCAAGGGTTTCTCTGCAAAAGGAGAGAAAGATTTTAATGTCGATAGTGCAACGATAACATCATTATGCTTAATGCGCTCAAGAAACAATCAGAAACAGAAATAAACGACGCGCGCCGTAATGTGTTGCAATAATTACACGTCGAGTGGGTATTTATTTAACAATTAGGATTCGTAAGTAGTTTTTAAAAACACCTTTCTTAATGGCGTATGGAAATAATTAAATGTAATTATTGCTTCATTCGCTCTTAACACCGGAAAAAACGAAACTATACCGCGTAATTTAACGAAAATTAACCCCGTTAAAAATTAAACCGTCATTATAAAAGAGCATGTTACTAGTTACTAACGTCGTGCGTGTGTGTGTGCGCTTCAAGGTCACACTCATTAACTTCACTCATTTTCCTAGATTAATTATATTAAACCTACTTTATTGTCGTAATAAAATTGTTATGTTTCTGGCCGCACTAAAGATAAAAATAAATTACAGAAAACGTTTAATAGTTGAATTCAACTGTGGAACATTAATTACTTATTACCGATTATTTCTGGTCCAATACAAACGGGTTACTTGAAATTTCCGGTATAGAAAATAGGCTAGAACATGCAATAGAACTAGGTATTGCAAAAAAAAAACATCAAAAGCAAAGGAATCTTAGAAAATGGGTGGTTTGTATTAGAAAAACAATTTAAACAATCGCTGGAAGAAAAAAGAAAAAGGATACTGTAAGATAAAAGGGCACAGAGAAGGAGAAGCAAAAGAACAAAAACAAAAAATGAAAAATTAGAAGAAATAATCAAAGATGATTTAAGTATACAAACAAAAAGCCAGGGACAGAAGGAAGTGGAAGAAACGTGGAAGAAAGTATTTATAAACTTAATCTTCCTTACTTACAATAGCAAGGCAAACAAAATTCTTAGGAACAACCAAAATGAAAAACAATGGCATTATTACATCATAGTTTAATAAATAACACGAATTAAGGAAAGAAGTTGAAAAGATGGATGCATTGGTTTGTCCAGTTTAAATTAATCAACCTGAAGTAATGTTGGAATCAGAATGAAACATTGTTGATTTAGCAACAGCGATTCAAAATGACTTTTGAAAGTACATGATGACTTCGAATTAAGTTTCTTGTGAGCCAACAATTCATCTTTGTTTTCGTTCCTTATTGATTAGTGATTATCACTAATTTAAAAGATAAATAGGCAAGCTCAGTCACAATTGTATTTCAAAGAGAGCCATTTGTAGGAAGCATCGATTGTACATTCCAAGACCGCCATGTTCATTTGGGATGGGCGAAATGAGTCAACGTCAATGAGTATTGATTAGTGATTATCACTAATTTAAAAGATAAATAGGCAAGCTCAGTCACAACTGTATTTCAAAGAGAGAAATTTGTAGGAAGCATCGATTGTGCATTCCAAGAACGCCTTGTTCATTTGGGATGGGCGAAATGAGATCACGTCAATAAGTTTTGACTAGTGATTATCACTAATTTAAAAGATAAATAGGCAAGCTCAGTCATAATTGTATTTCAAAGAGAGAAATTTGTAGGAAGCATCGATTGTGCATTCCAAGAACGCCTTGTTCGTTTGGGATGGACGAAATGAGATGACGTCAATGAGTATTGATTAGTGATTATCACTAATTTAAAAGATAAATAGGCAAGCTCAGTCACAATTGTATTTCAAAGAGAGAAATTTGTAGGAAGCATCGATTGTGAATTCCAAGAACGCCTTGTTCATTTGGGATGGGCGAAATGAGATGACGTCAATGAGTATTGATTAGTGATTATCACTAATTTAAAAGATAAATAGGCAAGCTCAGTCACAATTGAATTCAAAGAGAGCCATTTGTAGGAAGCATCGATTGTTCATTCCAAGAACGCCATGTTCATTTGGGATGAGCGAAATGAGATCACGTCAATGAGTATTGATTAGTGATTAGCACTAATTTAAAAGATAAATAGGCAAGCTCAGTCACAATTGTATTTCAAAGAGAGAAATTTGTAGGAAGCATCGATTGTGCATTTCAAGAACGCCATGTTCATTTGGGACGGGCGAAATGAGATCACGTCAATGAGTATTGATTAGTGATTATCACTAATTTAAAAGATAAATAGGCAAGCTCAGTCACAATTGTATTTCAAAGAGAGCCATTTGTAGGAAGCATCGATTGTTCATTCCAAGAACGCCATGTTCATTTGGGATGAGCGAAATGAGATCACGTCAATGAGTATTGATTAGTGATTAGCACTAATTTAAAAGATAAATAGGCAAGCTCAGTCACAATTGTATTTCAAAGAGAGCCATTTGTAGGAAGCATCGATTGTTCATTCCAAGAACGCCATGTTCATTTGGGATGAGCGAAATGAGATCACGTCAATGAGTATTGATTAGTGATTATCACTAATTTAAAAGATAAATAGGCAAGCTCAGTCACAATTGTATTTCAAAGAGAGAAATTTGTAGGAAGCATCGATTGTGAATTCCAAGAACGCCTTGTTCATTTGGGATGGGCGAAATGAGATGACGTCAATGAGTATTGATTAGTGATTATCACTAATTTAAAAGATAAATAGGCAAGCTCAGTCACAATTGTATTTCAAAGAGAGCCATTTGTAGGAAGCATCGATTGTTCATTCCAAGAACGCCATGTTCATTTGGGATGAGCGAAATGAGATCACGTCAATGAGTATTGATTAGTGATTAGCACTAATTTAAAAGATAAATAGGCAAGCTCAGTCACAATTGTATTTCAAAGAGAGAAATTTGTAGGAAGCATCGATTGTGCATTTCAAGAACGCCATGTTCATTTGGGACGGGCGAAATGAGATCACGTCAGTGAGTATTGATTAGTGATTATCACTAATTTAAAAGATAAATAGGCAAGCTTAGTCACAATTGTATTTCAAAGAGAGAAATTTGTAGGAAGCATCGATTGTGCATTCCAAGAACGCCATGTTCATTTGGGTTGGGCGAAATGAGATTACGTCAATGAGTATTGAAAGATAAAAATGTACGCACGCATTTTCGTTGACAAACCATGTCACAATAATCAAGAACAGACAATAGCTATAACTGATTCACATCCTTTAATAGCTTTCAGTTTCAGAAGGAATCAGTTCGTGGGTTCACGTGAAAGAAGAAAGGCGCCTCGATTATGAATCATCAGATCTCATATGCCACAACAGTTTCTTCAAGAGTCTCATCCTGTTATTGACGATTAAATTAGTCTCAGACGTCAACTGCGAGGCATCCAGCACTTGATGAATATTAACAAGATTCTGTGTGTCTAACTAAATGCTCTCGCAGCAAACAATATTTTATTTTTAGAATTTCTTCTGGCAACAACGTTTAATTGACCAAATATGAAATGCAATAAAATAATAAAATTAATAAATTTCATTCTGTACTTTCGTGTTTTTATATATGAACCTACATACGAGTCTTGTAATGTAATTGTTGTATGTTGATCTGTAAAAGTCAACCAAAATATTCTAGAAATGTGATGCTCACTTCTTGTCTCCTTATATTCTTTGTGAATTAAACTATCTCGTTGTTAGATCTTTAAAACTATTTTCAATACGGACAGCAAAACCAAACGAAGAACTGTAATAGAGTTTTGGAAAAATGAAGCATCAGAAATTCATGCGAATCGTTGCAATGATTCGCTTTGATCTTGTATATTTTAAAGTATGCAATTGACGGGTTCCACCTCCACCAATAAACTCAAGGAACCTCAGAAATTCTGTCGAGGAATATGGAATATAATCTTTCATCGACAATGTAGTGACTGGAAACGAAACATGGGTGTTACATATGATCCAGAAACCAAAAATCAATGAAGGGAATGGCGTTCCATATCATCGTCCCGTCAAAGACAACTCAAATTGCTAAGATCTGCGATGAAACTTATGGAAATTAGTATTCTGGGATCGTCAGGATGTTATTCTTGAACCTGAAGCAGTTAGCCGTACATACTGACGTTAGACAGCCTAAGGATAGTATCAGAAAGAAAAAACCAAACAAAAATTTACACCAAAACAAGGCAAGAAACCCTACACTGTGTTTGCCATAGTTGAGGCAATCCAGAAACTAGGATTGTCAGTTACGTCCCATCCAGCTTTTAGTCCCGATTTAGCCCCGTCGAATTTCCACTTGTATGGCCCAATAAAGAAAAGCTCAAAAGTTTCATTCATTGGTTGACATAAAACGGCTGTAAAACTGTGTGGCCAAACTGGATTTGAGCGATGGGTTAAAGATGGCACAGCAGTTGGGAAAGGGAAGAAAATTATGTTGACAAATAGTAGTTTAGTGTTTGAATCAGGCATTATTTATGGCAGGCACAAGCCTCGTATATTAAATGATCATAAAGATTTTCGTTTTAAAAAATTAAGTTTTTGAACTTTTTCCTTGGATATGCTAACTCCAGGGTTACCAGCTTATCATTAGATGTTACAGGTTAGTCACCTCATCGATTTTACTATAATTAAATATAAAATAACGACGCTAAAGCGTAATAAATTAATACTTCCTATGGTTTTGCTTTACCCCACAAGCAAACATGCATCTATTCCAAGCAAAATCTTCTAACGTAATTAATGGATGTCATAATATCATGTCCTTGTACTTATTGCTTAAGTTTATTAAACAGCTTCACATCAAATAAGAGAAAATCATTCCCAAGTCATGTATAATTTTCATTATAACGATTTTATATAAATATATAATTAGGCCTATAAAGGGCAATTAAGTAACGGCATTTGAAGGCAATTACACCATTAAGGTATTAATTTCAGAGAGTTGCGTCGAATAGCAGTGTTTGCTTCCAGATATAATTAGCAGCGCTGCTAATGTGTAAATAATTACTCCGGTTCAAGGTATTTTACGATCGGTATCAACGGAGAAAAAGCCAGCCTGTAATCTTTCCGTCTTAATATGTTCACAAATTATCATAATTCCGCTCGGGTTTTACTCCTTTTTCCTGTGCCCGCGCAGCTAATTTGGTGAGCCCAATTTTTTGGGGGAGATTTGCATATTATCTTAGTGCTCGCATGCACTGTGCTTCTACCATTACGTAAATTTAATTTATTTGAAATTAACTGACCGCTTAACTAACAAAAACAATTCCAACTGCTAAGTGGAATTACACAATCACAAAATTTTATTAAATGTTACAAATCCAAAAAGTATAGATTTGTCTTCCTCCTTCGTATTGGAAAAGTATTAACCATTGGTAATTCAATTTGGTAAATGATTTTCTTCTTCGCAAATATATAGGAGCGGAACTGTCCCAATATCCTCTACCTCTCCCATGTCGAAACATCTCCTATGATATTTCAAAAAGGCTATTTGGGATATTTTTGGCTGCCCCAACAGTAAAGATAACTTTGAAACTGATATGATTTGTAGCACACTCGTTACATGGCGGGGCAACATAAACAACGAGCAAACTAGCACTAATTAGTAATTATAAATGACAAGTTTGAGGATAATAAATAATTATTTATTATAATTATAACGCAACATTAATAAAGCAAACGTCTTGATGGAAGATAATTTATATTTAGAATGGTTAAGTGTAATCAGCAAAGCAAAAACCTCCTTGATTTACAGCAGAATAATAGATTCCTTCTTGGACTATAGAATTAAGCGGTAAACAAAATAAATTTATTCAAATTTTATTCACCCCAAAATAAAATGAAATTTTTATTATTATTATTATTACAGTTTTGCATTTTAGTTTTTAAACAAACTGGAAACACGAGGCGTAAATTTTTTAATGCGCTTGTTGTACACACACGACCCGTGTGATCGGAACAATCTGCCTAACGAACGCAATAAAAATGTAGAAAATGTGTTGTTTGTGTGGAATCAAATTACAAGCCAAGCCCAAACTGGCACAATAAGCAAGTCCACTTCGTTTAACTTTCTAATGAGACCGGGGACTTGAAGAAATTTAAAACACAAAAGTAAGCGTTTCGTTTTCAAGAGAAAATCATTATTACGTCAGGCGGCTTTCTTTTATGCGTATCGGAAAACCTTCGAGTTAAATGAGTGTGAATTACATCACCGCGTAATGTTTACACTTAAAATTAGTTGATTTAGTGTTAACATTATTAATTAAAATTCGAAAACACAATGACTCAGTTCTCCACAACTAAATTACAGTGCGTACCACAATTAAAATTTTCTACAGCAATAAAAATACTAGGTATGAGAATTTTTAATTAAGAAGTTAAATTTTAAATAAATTATGTATTCATAAATAAATTGGCGCAAGTAAGCAAAAAAGAAACCTTTTTAAATCTGAGCGGGCAATAAATACTTGTTTATATATGAATTTTTTATAATACATATAATTATGGTTTCCAATATTGCTTCTTTTTTATTAATTACACAAAATATGAACTCCAAAAGTGTCAGATACACTGATACACTTACCTCATGTACCCCTAATACACTGCTCAACATTTGAACTGGTACACTTACAAGAACAATTTACTACTTTTTGAGCAACACCTTCTTGCTTAATTGATAGTATATGGTTCTGGCAAACACTTTTAGGACGAAGAATTAAAAGAATAAAACTTACATAACGAATTTCAAATATTTTAATAGAAAAATAACAAAACCTTCATTTTAGTATTACAGAAAAGTTTGCTCTGGAAAGAAATGATAACCAAACACTTAAAGATTAATAATGCGTGGGACCTCCTCTAGCTCTTATGACCTCTTGGCAACGTCTTGGTATGTTGGAAATCAAATCCCGAATGTAATGCTGAGGAATATTTGGCCATTCTTCCAAAACGGTAGTTCGGAGCTGATGGTGATAGTTTGGATCCACTCCTGGTGACCTTATCAACCTTTTCAGATAATCCCATACGTTCTCTACGGGATTAAGATCTAGAGAGTTCGCTGGCCAATCCATGTGCGTAATATTGTTCTCTTCAAAAAATGCATTGATTTGCCTTGTTCTAAGAGGACGCGCGTTATCATCAACAAACACGAAACCATCGCCTATTTCATTGACAAATGGCAACACTACAGGTTGTAATACCTCATTAAGATACCTGACACTATTCATTGTAGCACTTCCAAGCATAACCAATTCAGTACGACGAGTCGCAGAAATACCTCCCCAAACGGTAATTGAACCACCTCCATAAGCATGATGGTAAGTCACGTTCTCCTATAGCGTTCTCCTCTGTTTCTCCAAACTCTCTCTTCCATCTGAGCTATGGAGACGCACTCTGCTCTCGTCACTGAATAAACGGCGATCCCCATCATAAGCACTCCCATAGCTTGGCTCATCTCTTTAATACTTAAACGCCTTAATGGCATCTCTAAAATGCAGTCAACCACTCTGAATTAAAACTTACTCGAGAAATTCGCAAAAATTCTCTTAAAACTTGATAAACGTATAAGCGTCCGCGAGCTCAGTAACTGCACTTACGACAGATAATAACAACAAACAACAATTGAATCGCAAATATCATTCGATAGGCATTTGTTTGTATTCCGAAACAAAGCTCTGATCATGTAGGAAGTCATGCCAAACGCCTAAGATGGATTGTTTACTTTTACCGCATGTTACACAAGTGTACCAGTTCAATGTTGAGCAGTGTATATACAATAAGTGTCGCGCGCCTATAGTCAATCACATCGTTAATAACATGTATACAACATTGCAACACATCTAGTGTGTTGCTCTCATTTTCTCGCATGTTCAGGTATGTTCCTTACTTAATCCGTACCCTAATCAGACAAGTAAACAAACATAACTTTAAAAGAAATTGCTTCCTTGATTTGATTTTACAATGGTTCTCACATTGGACGAAAAATCTTTTATGGTTGAATCCTACTTTCGAAACGCCCAAAAAAATCAATGGCGAATGAAGCTATTCTATTCCTGATTGTATTGCAGAATTTCCGGAAAACAAGTACCATAAATTTGTTAATCAACTTCAGTACTCTGTAGGACTATTGAGAGAAACTGGCAGTGTGGCTAGAAAACAGGTATCAGATAGCCCTAAAGTAAGAACTGATGAGGTAGTTGAAAATGTGAGACAAATTATGACTGATGCTCCTCGCACTTCCATCCGTCACCTGTCACAACAAGTTGATCTTTCTGTTAGGACCTGCAGAACTATTCAAGAAAGAACTTGCAAATGTTCCCTTATTGTTTGACTGCCGTGCATAAATTGCTTCCAGTAGATTTTGAACCAAGGCGAAGAGACTGTCATTGGTTTTTAAACTATTTGTTGGATAAACTTTCTTTTCAGATGAGGCCTGGTTCCTTTTAACAGGATACATTCATTTCCAAAATATGAGGATCTGGAGTACAGAAAACCCTCGTACTTTCATTGAAGCCTCACTCCATTCACAAAAAATTGATGTTTGGATAGATTTAAGTAGGAGAAGATTGATAGGTCCAATATTTTTTAATGGCAGACCAACAACACTTAGATATCGGGAAGAGATTTTGCATCCATTTATTAATCAACTGCATGATGACGAGTTGCAATTTGGATATTTCCAACAGGACCCATGTTGCTGGAGATACTTTAAATTTCCTTCAAGGGTTTTTTGGAGATCGGATAATTAGCAGAAATATGGCAAACATATAGCCTCCGCGATCTTGCGATCTTGCGATCTAACTCCTTTGGATTTCTTTGTTTTGTTTCTTTCTTCGTTTTACTTAGTTTGGTTTCAGATACGTAATAAATCGTAATTATTGGTTATGATTTTCTGTTGACGTTATGTCAAGGTTAAATGTCAATTTGGAATTTACTGATCAAATAAGGAACGTACGTGAATATGTGAAAAAATAAGAGCAACACACTAAATATGTGGAAATTAAAATTTTTATCTTCAAGCGAAGTCCTCATCATTAAAGTGCCTCTCCATATGATTAAGGAGTGGAAAACAGTGAAGAAAATTGCGCAAACATAAATCATTCGCAGTTAATTACACATTATGTTATACATTCTGGCCTCATCAGATTTTTGCTCGTGCACACGTGTTCAGCAACAACGTGCCGCCATTAAGTTCCTATAAAACTAACGATGAGTAGCCGATTTTTGCGTGTACCTTCGAGCAACTTCATGTACTTTGATTATTCAAGTTAATCAAGTTTAATTGCCGCCCGGAGAACGCACCGCAATTAATTAACTCATTAGAAGCTGAACGATAATGAAATGCGTTACGATAATTTTTATTTCTAATTTAGATACACGAACACGGACTTTTTTTTTACTTTCGGTTTATAACAAAAAAAATTGAATGAAATTTGAAATTAAAATAATTAACTATAATAAGAAATGAGATAAACAAAAAAAGAAAATAAATTTTGATGATTCATAATCATTTTTAAAATTGTTGCTCTTTTAGTTAAATGTGAAGATGTTCAGCTTCGGGAATTAAGGATCTTACTTATTTGCGATATATTAACCAACGTCCCTGAATAATGTAAAGCAAATGTTTCACATGTGAAAATAGTCTTAATTAAAAAATAGAAAGAAAAAGGAAATGACGAAATTAAATGCTAATTACCAAATACTATAAACTAAAACATTTCATGGTGGACTAAATATATTTTCGATAATGACGCCAAAATATTTACGAGTTTACAAATTATTGCCTCTAACATAAAAGGAAACAATTTGAAGCAATTATATTTTTCAACATAATTTCTTAAAAGGTTAATACATCTGGTATATGAATAACAAAGGGCTTCGATGCCTTTAGAAAAAAAAATCCCTTCCTTATCGTGCCAGTTATTCATTTACAGCAGTGATTCGTCGTCAGAAAAACGAGTTTTCCGTAAATGTTCCTTCTTCCCTAGTTCTGCTTAGGTAATAAAAAATTATCACTGGAAACGATGGAGACTGTTAAAATATTTCGAAACCTGCGTTATATATGGCAACCATTGTAATGCGTCGGTCCTTTTCTTGGTAAAATAAAACGTCTCGGGTCAATTTTCCTCGTCTTTTTTCTTTAATTGCTTCACGAACTTGCAGTACAAGATTTGCATAATAGTGGCCCTTCATGCTGATAAATAATCAATAAGAGAAAACCGTTCAAAATTTCTTGAGATTGGTATACGAGTAGTTATTGGCCACTTAAGATAAGTTTGATTTTAAAAATTCTATGACAACCAAAAAACTAAATTGGGAAACCATTTTTTATAACCTTTTTAACATTTCTTATGGTCATTTACACCAAACACTTAAACTGAGCTTAAATTTAGGTGGTGTTTATAATGTGACATTTTTAGGTTATACAGCATTATGTAAATCATATTCTAAGTGACACTTAAGTTAATTTGAGCTTAAAATGTTTGGTGCAAATGGCCATCATACATTCAAATTAGAAATATCGTCTGTAACAGGAAATAAGCTAGTGTGTCAATTCAGCTCGTATCTGTAGCAACCGTAAGATCTGTAAACCTGTAAATCAATTATTAAAATAGGGAATGACAGATCTATATTCAAAAATTGAATAACATCATTCAACAATAGCTTTTACAGAATTCTTATGAAATGAGTTTCAGTTTGCAATGTCTGATTACTATATCTGCTATGTCATGGACCAAATCAACAATTTCTTTAATTGCGACTGCTATACATTCACAAGACTTTCTTCCAGAGCCAAGTACGTCTCACGCTTAGAGAATTCTAATTAAATTTGGCATTAAAATTTAAATTCCCGAGTCCATTTTATAATTACTGGATATAAAGGAGCAGAATCACCTAATGCGAAGCCTGTATTGTAATTAATTGTTGCCTGTTGGTCTGTAAAAGCCAAACGAAGTAATCTAGGGAAGTGATGCTTCATGTTCTCTGATGTCATTTATGAATTAAACTGTCACGTTGTTAGATCTTTAAGGGCCAGTACTTTCATCACTGATTAACTTTAATCTTTGGTTTTTTCCCATAGAAACAATTGTAGACATGGGAATAAACCAAAGGTTAAAGTTAATCAGTGATGAAAGTATCGGCCCTAAAAAACTGTTTTTAACATAGACAGTAAATTAAAACAAAGAGTTGTGATAGAGTTTTTGAAAAAAGAAAGTGGTTCAGCTGCAGAAATTAATGGAAGGCTTTCAAAAATGTATGGTGATTCAACAATTGATATCAGCAATGTGCGTATATAGATGAGTAAACAAATTTAGGGCCAGTGACACCACGACCAGAAAGACCAACTGCTGTTGGAACAGTCGGACCAAAGTTGCACAGCGATGTAATGATTCGCAAAGATCGACCTGTAATGGCACGGAATATTGTTAATGCTTTGGTATGTGGACACAATGTACATGATCTTGGATACTCCAAGGAATGTGTTAGGTAATTTCGACGTCAGTTAACCAATGAACTCAAGGAAAAAAGAATGGAGATTTGTGCTGACCTCATAAACTCTTTCGAGGAACACGGACCATCTTTTATCGACAATGTGGTGACTGGAAATCAAATATGGGTGTTACATATGATCCAGAAACCAAAAGTCAATCAAAGAAATGGTGTCCCACATCATCACCCCGTCAGAAAGAATTTGAAGCGCTCAGATCTGCAAAGAAAGTTATGGCAATTGTGTTCTGAGATCGTCAGGATGTTATTCTTGAACCTGAAGCAGTCAGCGACACATACTGGCGTTAAAAAACCTAAGGATACTATCAGAAAGAAAAGAGCAAACAGAAATTTATACACCATGACAAGGCAAAACCATACACTGCGTTTGCCACAGTTGAGGCAATCCAGAAACTCGGATGGTCGGATTTTAGTCCCCGTCGAATTTCCACTTGTCTGTCCCAATAAAAAAAAGTTTTAAAGGGATCCGGTTTTATTCAGTGGAGGACGTAAAGCGGTTGTTGTAAAACTCTGGGCAAAAATACGGATTCTTTTTTCAAACTGGATTTGAGCGATGGGCTAAAGATGGCACAGAAGTTTAGAAAGGGAAGAAGATTATGTTGACAAGTAGTATTTTGTAGTTTAGTGTTTGAATAAGTATGTTCTTTTAGTTACTTCTTCATTTAAAGCTATTTTAAACCAACAGGCATTACTTATGGCAGGCACAACCCTCGTATATTAAATGATCATAAAATTTTTGAACTTTTTCATTAGATATGCTAATTCTAGGGTTCGACAATGTAGTGACTGGAAATGGAACATGGGTGTCTACGTATTATCCAGAAACCAAAAGTTAATCCAGGGAAAGGCGTCACACATCATCAATCAGTCCAAAAAAATTTAAAGTGCTGACATCTGTGAAAAAATTATGGCAACTGTGTTCTGGGATCTTCAGAGTGTTATTCTTGAACGGGGCACGACTGTAAGCAATCAGCGGTACATACTGACGTTAAGAAAGCTTAAGGAAGCCATCAGAAAGAAAAGACCCAAACAAAAATCTGCATAACCTTATCTTACACCGTGACAATTCAACTCTCCGTACTGCGTTTGCCATAGCTAAGACAATCCAGGAACTTGGATGGTCAGCTTTTAGTCCCGACCTAGACCCGTCGGATTTCCACTTGTTTGACCCAAGAAAAAGAAGTTTAAAAGGGATCAGATTTCACTCACTTCAGGACATAAAACTAGCTGTAAAAAAGTAGGTGAAAAAAACGGATTTTTTTTCCAAATTAGATTTGAGTGACGGGTGCAAAGATGGGACAGACAAAAGGAAGAAATCTTGAAATACAGTATATCTTAAGGGACAGTATGTAACTCTCGCCATATTATTATAAGGGTACTGAATTTGTTAAGATTTATTTTTAATATAATATTTATTTCAGAGATTGAAGGAAGGGGTATACATAGAGTTTCGTTATGTATCCTTAAGCATTTTAGTAATTGTCTTCCTGTTTCAATGTTAATTACAAGTATGAGATCCGTTTTCTAAACCTAATTTAGACATTCACTGGAAACGTGCATTTAAGTGTTTCGTTTGTAATTACTTAGCGTCTTCGCGAGTCCATTACGTAAATTTATAATTATCAGTGCTGTTAGAAACTCTTAACCGGCGTTCTTGTTAAGGTAAATTTCCAGCGTTAGATATTAATTTTATTGCCACGTTTGACATTAATTTGTAAGCGGTGCATAATTTCCCCGTTATTATAAATATTAATATGTTGCGCACTCCGGTCTCTGCGCGAGAAATTGGCGAGTAACACATTTGTGTTCCCGCGCTGGTAATTACAGTAGTCTATCTGATTAAATAAAACCGTTTTTCAGGCACTTACAAATATCGCGCGGCTGAAGAACAAGTTTCGCTTGTGGACGACAACTGTTCGCCGTTGCCTTCCAGTTGTTTTAATGCGGACGTTAATTTGTTAATAGAACACCTTTATGTTGCTGTTTGTTTTTTACGATGTAACTTATACGCGATCTACATTGCAAATTAGTACTGGTACTGGACTTATTAAGCAATTATGACAATCCAAAAACTCTTCTATACCATTACAAGAAAAGTCATACAACATACAAAGTACTTGTACTTACTGTACTTAATGACAATCGAGTGTAAAATGTATTTGTACTTACTTATAATTAAATACCATCTTGTACTTGTATTTATCTGATTTATATCAAAGGTACTTGTACTTGAACTTAAGTATATTTCTTGTTGGTGTTGTTTTTGAACTTATTATATTTATAAGCAGTACTTGATACAGCTCTGCTGAATACAATATTAATAACAATTGAATATAATTTAGTTTTTTTTTATATATATATATCAAATTTTGCAATCTGCCCTTTGTAGAAATATTACCACTTTTTATAAAGTGTATAAGGAACCCAAAATACAAAACAAAGCAACAATTTTGTTGTGTCAATTTACAACAATGCTTCGAATTAATTTTTGAATTCTTTGAATCTTGATGCATTCACATATTAAAAACACAAATTCAAAAAATGGCAGAAATTGAAAAAAAAAAACGTAAAACATTTGTCTCCACTTTGTCTTTGAGGTTTTAAGCCAAATAGAGCTGCATTTTAAATTTTGCATCATTCAAAATCAAATCAAAATTTGCAATAGTTGAGAGGAATGCACATTATTTTAATAAAGCTGCAAATTTAGGCCTTGTTTATTCAGTTTCAAGTAACCATCAGTTTATTCCCATAGTAACAATTGCTACTATGACAATAAATCAGAAAATAAAATTAATTAAAAGTGAATAAGCCGGCCCTTAGTCTTTAAAGAAACTGTTTTGGGAACGTCTCCTAATTTGGTAGTGTCAAGGATAATTTTAGTGCCTAGTGATGGAATGACGGTTCAAACTTTCCTCGTTGCAGAATACAATCTCATACTTACAATTGGTGGCATAGAAACTTTGTGTAAATATGTGAAGTTGAAAATATGAGAACATCATTCGAAAAGGAAGGATCAGAAATATGTTACACCATGAAATTTACGAACCTTTTGAAACTTGGGCGTCATGAGAGAGTCTCAACAAATGGGTGCCTGATTATGGCAATCCGACGCTGAATATGAATTCGATGTACAATACTTCTGTCTGTCAAAATTGATTGCTTAGGGAGGGAAAATAAGATGATCTCATTAATATAAAACAGGTAAGAAGTCAGCCCATTATCTTTCCAAACATGCTGCTATAGTAGAATCCAATATGCCATAGCAGTTTTAGGAGACTTTTCAGGGTGCTACAGAAAGAAATAAATCGTATAGGAGTTTTTTGTCTGTTTCATTGTTGGGCTTAATCTTAATTCGGAAAGTAACTTCTCGAAGTGGATTGAAGTGCCATTTTTAGTCAATTTACAACCTTCTGTATGTATTAGGAAGAACTTAATAGAAACCGTTTTGCATATGCGCCTACAGGTTTTTTGTCTGTTTCATTGTTGGGCTTAATCTTAATTCGGAAAGTAACTTCTCGAAGTGGATTGAAGTGCCATTTTTAGCCAATTTACAACCTTCTGTATGTATTAGAAAGAGCTTGACAGAAACTGTTTTGCATATGCGCCTACAAGTTTTTCGTTAGAAAAGTAGTAACTCCTTCATTCAATGAGTTTGGTACCATGCATTCAATTAAATTCATAATTAAAGTAGGCCATGACTTCAGTGATTTTTCTCTTAAAGGTTAGTAACACTGACAGCTAACTAATTAATTGTTTGTGCTAACATAACCTTCCAACAATAGGCAAACGCGTTAGTGCATTCAAGATGAAGGACAACATTTTTAGCGTTTGCTTTAAGCGATGAAGTTGTTTTGAATTGAAGTAATTGAGTGTTTCTTTGAATTTTGAGTTTACATAATTTTTTTATGTGATGTCTGACACTGACAGTTATTGACAACTGTCTTGTATTGAGCGCCGCCAATTTTAGAAAAAAATCACAGCTTACTTTAATGAGGAATTTATTTGAAGGCATAGAATTTCCACGCATCAATTGGAAATGGCAATGAATTCGTCTTGGAGCAGTGTTTTCGAAACTTAACTGGTGAATTTCGAAATTTGCATTTTCTTTTACTAATTTAAGGAAAAGAAGATGAAGAAGAAGAAGAAGAAAGAAAAAAAACGTAGAATTTGGTTCCTGTGCATATTTTACTCTTATATATCAACCAAGGAGCAAGACGAATGCCATTAGAGAAAAAAAAAGGAATTTGTCATACAGTTTGAATGCTTTTTTGAAACATGTACAGTCGCGAGCAAATAAATTTTGGTCGTCATTGCTGACAAAGATGTGTACCTGATTTGTATTTCATTAAAAATAAGGAGGTTGAGTTTTAATTGACAGTGACAGTGACATTTATAATAAAAATTATCGAAAAGATGTTCTAATTTTCGTAGTACTAAATAAAAATTTTCAAATTGAACTTTTCCTGGCACCATTATTTTAGTACTCATGCTTATAAAGTACTTGTACTTACTATACTTAATGACAATTGATTACAAAGTGTACTTGTACTTGTATTTATCTGAACGAAAGGTACTTTAGTTCTTGTATTAGTACATTTCTGTCAGGTACTAATGTTGATAGTGTCAAATTCTTAAAAAACAGAGTAAAGTACTTACAACTTCAACTTTTAAGAAAACACAATTTTCTTGATTTTTTCAAATAATCCTTTGTGTATTCGTTGGTTTGATGTTTCTTTGTTTATTTCTTATAACTTATTGTATGTACATCACATCCTGTATGTTGTAGTCTCCAACGGTATGAATTATAGCAATGTCAAGAATGGAAATTAACTATTACATTGTTCTGCTGCATTTTAAGCACCTGCAGTATCTCCGTGTCTACCAAAACATAAAATGTTTGGGTCAAATTTATTACCCCAAAGTGAAGACTGAGTGGCACCTTCATTTTAGGTCATTTTTTAAAGCATTCTACAAGACTATAAATTCTAGAACGAGAAGAAAAAGAAAGGACTTCAAACAATCTACGTTTCCCCAGTTAGCATCCAATTATAATCCCTAAAACAACTTGGTAAAAGGGTTTTGATTTTAACAATTTAATAACAGTTACCTGTTATGGAAACGGATTTATGAAAAGCATGGAATACTCATGGCAAACTTGTCATAAATAAATAACCTCAGAACATTAAAGGTTTTATTACCCCGTGGAACTTCCACGAGACTGCTTTTATCGTCGAATAAGACCTCAAGTAGACGAGCGTTTTCTCCAATGCGTAAGCCACAACGCTTTTTTTTTTCGTTTAAGAAAGAGAGAAAGAGATAACGCTTACTTATTTCGATGAAGCAAAACGCAAAGGAGAAAACAACGCGCCGACTGTTTAGTTCCAGTAAAAGACATTGATTAAAAAGAAAACGCTGTGAAGGGAGAAGAAATGTTTATTACCCTCTTGGCGTTTACCGAATTGAGGGGTTGTAGCAATAAAGTCACTTACCTCCAGGAAACCTGTGTGGAAATATCCTTCCGTGCCTGGACAAGAGCCAAGGGTATAGGGGATAACTGTCTCTAGGTGGTGCGTGTGTTGACAGGGGTGAATGTTGAGGAAATCCATGCTGCCCAGAACTTAACGCCGCCGCGATGGCGGCTCCTTGAAAGTGTGCTGCTAATGCGAAGGGGTGTCCACCATGATTGTGTACCATTTCAGGTTGGATAAATCCGTTTTTAGGAACTAGGTTCGGATCGTACGTCGGACTTGGCCGGACGAGTGTGTGCGCGGGAATTCCAGGTACCATGATGGGCGGCTTCGGAGAAGAGGTCGGTGATTTTTGGGGTGAGTAGAGTTTTGGCGAGGTGTTTATTCGGTTTTCGGCGTCGCTCGAAGGAGATAAGGGCGCTGAGCTTTCCGAGTAGTGCACAGGTGAGTGTTGAGGACTGGCTTGATTTGCACCGCCGACTATCGAGTCTATTGAGAAGCCAATTTTTGGCTTTGAAGGTACGGCAACTATTGGCGTCGGAGCGAGAGGCATCATGTTTAAATTTGCTGTGAACCTCTCTTTATTCAGTGCTTACGCTTAGCATGCACTAATAATTTCACTATTAACATAGGCACCCATTGTTTATATAAACAGTTTCTCTTGTCCACCTACAGTTTAGGTATATCTACACTGAATCATAAATGCAACATTTTTTTTTCGAATATTCAATTTTATTAATGTTGTGCTTTAGTAACAACTTCCGACGGTAACTCTTCGGGCTCACTAAGCAAATCACTTTTGTTTCACACTCGTCACTTCACTGGGGGTTTAACCAGCCACAAAAAAAACGTGATTTAAAAGACACGCGTGGAATTCTTTGTTATTACGCTCGGTTTACCCTTTGAGGACGCCTCTGCAAATCGATCACTTAAGCAAATGATTTTTTTGTAAGTCGTATTTTTGCATACTAATTACTATAAAAATAGGTGTCAAAATAGTAGGTACTTAATCACTAAACGATTGTAAGATACGTGCTACCGTCAGAAACTCTTCGAGGGTAATAAGTTGATGAACCACTCGAGCTTTAGTCGTAGAGGGGAGCGAGATTAAATGGTTTGTTAGGTAGTGGGATACCTCACCGCACGATTGGACGAACGATGAAGCTTTATCTCGCCAAGTTGGATGATTCGATTGGATGTGCAAAGTAATATAAATGGAATTACAACCGAGAACCCAACCTACTGTTCACACCTCCTTCATAATCACTAAAAAAACAACCGCGCTCGCCGTAAATGCTCGAATATTACACTTAAGGTATAGTTAAAGTCATCTTAAGTCTTAAAACAAACAGGTTGTTAGGTGTGTTCGTATTTTTTATTTTATCGAGTAGGCGAGTTGACATTTACCTCGTCTTTTTTTTTATAAATAATCGAAGTGCGCTACGCCTCTGTGTGCGCGCGCACTCATGGGCGTTGCATTCGTCTAAACTACTGTAATTCTTTTAATTGAGGTATCAAACGTGTCGCTTTTTATTTTATTACCTTTTTTTTATGGCGATTACTTTGAGTTTCCGCCAAGCGAAGAATTCCGAGAATTCAGACCGTACGCTGGAAATTTCTAAGTGATAACGTGTGTTGCCTTTGTGCAGCACGCTCGTAAAAGAAGTTGAAAATAATAGTAAACTTTATTTAACCGGAGGACAATCTAAGTAAAACCGTTCGAATCCGGACTTTACCGTCTGGAATCAATTTTAATGAATTTGATAACTATACGTTCGTTCTTTGGTTTCCTACGTTTACCAAAAATATTAATAATCGAGAAAATAGTTACTTGATTGTTAATTAAGTCGGCGAAACGTCTGGTTTAAGTCTGGAAAATACTACCATTCATCTATTAATTATTACTGAAGCATGTAGTAATTAATAGGGAAGAGTAATTTTTGTATTTTTTATGTTTTACATAAGTACGTTATAGTCTGTTGAAAATTTCTATATACCGGGCAATTTTTAAATTTTTTTTATCAACTTTTGCCATGAAATCTTAGCTTAAGTGAAAAGTACATCATTACACTCCTTGATGCTGTTTTATACTAAAGTTGTCCAAATTCCACGGCTTGATATAAAATTTTAAAAATCACTCGGTACTAAATTAGTAAGCTTTGTCCATTCGCTTTTCAACTTATTATCGATCGATTGACAGCTGTCAAATAATATAGTGATTTTATAGGTGTGTGGAGAAGTTCTGTTCTGTTAGTTATAAGTAAAACTGTTCAAAAACATTTACAGTTAAGTTCTCATTAAAAATACTTGGCCTCCTTGAACAATGTAGGCAATAAAATCCGGGCAAGTATTTGATATGTTGTGCATATTTTGGACATATTTGGTATTTCTATCAAAACATAAAACATAGAAATGTCACTACTTAAGAAACTGACATCTTGCAGCAACTCTTCTTTCTTTATTTAGTAAAGCGAGTAGGCCCTCTCATTTTTTGAGCGAAACTTAAATCAAAACATAAAATAAATAAAAAATAAAACAGAATTATTAACGGTAAATTTTGTATTAAACGTCAGAATCATTAATGACATTAGGTTGGGTTGCATAAAAGATTTAAACCAGGATTAAATATAAGCCTAATTTAGGTTCCTGATATGAAAGAGCTAAGCCCGGATTAAATTTAAGCCTAAGTTAGAACGTGACACGCAATATGCTGTACGTCATAACGTGTGTCACATTCTAACTTAGGCTTAAATTTAATCCTGACTTATATATTTTATGCAACGCAGCCTTTGTGTATTAAGCTTCAAATATATATTAAAATAAGGTTTACATAATACACATGAGGTGCCAGAATTTTATTGACCGCTTCTATACAATGAGAAAGAAAAGTAATGTCTCGTCTATGAATGTTAAATTGTTGCCCAATCCTTTCTGACTACAATAATAAATACAAGCGATCGAGTGAGCATGTAAACAATCACAAAATAAAAACATGAAATAAAATTCAAGATGTGTTTGTTTTACTTCGAAATCGTGACTTTAAAGTTTGTTGCGGAGACATTGCTTACCTTCCTCAGTGTACATGTGTAATGTATACATCATATTGACGGAAAATGGTCTTAAATATTGTCTATTAGAAGGAAGAATTAAAAAGAAAATCTAGAAATTGCATTGGATTTCATATATTTTCTAATTTACATGTATGTTCTAAAAAGAACTGTTATCCACGCCTGTGCAATGAGGCATACGTGAAATAGTTTCAAAGCTAACTTCGCTGTAAATGTTTTCTGAATAGCGGTTGATTTTTTATATAACATACTAAGAATGAAATACTTAAATTATTATCCTACTACTGAAAGGTAACAAATTTAGTGTTATTATTTTTTTTCCGAATGGCGTTCAAAAATAAGAGTTAATAAAGTGAAATAATTTTACTCCAACGAGGATGAGTTCAAGTGCTGTTTAACATCATATAGTAAATCTATTATTCATAATTCGTTATAAAATCAAGTTTCCTTACCAGATGAAAATTATAATTAAAATTGTGTAACTGGCAATATAGAAAGTGTTAGGAAAGAGTTTATACATGTATTTCGGCCTTATTGGGCCTCATCAGAATGCAATCGCTTCCTTGATTAATTTGCAAAAGATTTTCATATTTTTATCATTAATTCCTGTTCTTGTGTTTTGGGATTTTAGAAATTCAAAAAGGGGGTAAGTTTTTCTAAATTTTTCAATAAACCAAATTTTTTTAAGGTACAGAGTTCTGATGAGGCCCAATAAGGCCGAAATACATGTATAAACTCTTTCCTAACACTTTCTATATTGCCAGTTACACAATTTTAATTAATTTTCATAATTCGTTAATTCAACTTAAGGAGATAAGTTACACTAAATAGTAAAATATTCTATCCTCATTGATGAATGAATGTCATCACCGCATTTAATCCAAAAAAACAAAAATGTTGTGCTAAAGGTGTTAGTTCAATTTTCGCATATTGATAAATTCTGATGTATGAGGAAAGGGATTGATTGACGTTCTCATTACAAGTTATGACTGGTATAAACCTACCAAGTGCGGTTAATGCTTAGTTTAGAATGGAACCGTCATTTTATTTGAGTATTAAATGAAGGGCTCAGAGCTGAAGTGGACCAAGTCCAATATTTGTTATTTTGGAGTTGCATCGTCCATAAGTCTGCTTTAAGCTCATATTTTTCAGTGCTGTAATGAACCAAATCCATGCTTATTATTTTTACCTATAGATGGTAAAAAATAATAAGAAATCACATTTGAATTTACTATTAGCAAATTAATTTCTAGCATCCTATCTCACATTTAGTTTGAATGGACTTGGTCCATTTCAGCTCTGAACCCCTCAAATATGATAGCAACAGAGAGTGGATAAAAAATAGTGATGTAATAACAAATAACACCATAAATAATATGAGCTTTATTTACGGGGGAATATTGGCAAGGCCTTACGAACATCTTTATCCCACTTCCTCAAGATAAGGCTAATATTCTTGCTCAATAAGGAATTCAATTATTTCCACACAAAAGAACAAGTGATAAAAGATGCAATATTAAGAAAAGTGCATTCCACTCTTTAGAGTAGTTAAAATATAAGGTAAGGTACAAGTGACTGTTCAAACAGTAAAGATTTTTTTCATTTTCTGGAAAATACTAACTCGTTTAAGGATAGAAATATTTGACACTTTCTGGATAATACTACATCTCTCTTTTCCCGGATAATTTCAACTCCTTGAAAGATAGAAGTAACTATCGCATGGATCGAAATGCCACTTTTGAAGGCAACAAATTTTTAAAATTAAACGTACTAGTTCCTTTTATTTTAACACCACAAACAGATGGACGAAAGGGAACACCGAAAAAAAGCGTTAGAATTATCTCCAGATTTTTATGTGTTTTTCGCTTTTGTTATATAAATTAAAAGCGGCGTCTTGGCACAAGATATTTTTTTTTTTTTGTGTAAAGTTAAATGTTTCTTATTCTACAATACTAACTTTTGAAAACTTATGATCGAACAACAAAGATCATTTCGATGGTTTTTCTAAAAACTATTCTTTAAAATGCAATTCTTGTGTTGCGATATATGTAGGACAAACAGAATGAAGTTTGCTTATTCGAGTTAATGAACATTTAAGATCGCTACGTTCAAATAATCTAGATTTTACGTTAGTTAAACATTTAGCAGAAACAGGCCACTCATTGGACGGTTCTAATAACGTGAAATTGTTACATAATTTGCGTAAAGGAAATAAATTAAACATAGCTGAAAATTCAGAAATCTTTTTACACATAAATATTTTTTAATTAACATTATTAGCGAACAGATCCTTTCTTATACATATAATTTTTTTGTATCAATTCAATGGAAGTTGTGTGACTAATCATTGCATCTGTAAATAAATATTTAACAACAATAAAAATTCTTTATTTATTAACAACATATTTACAAAAATGTTACTGTCGATTTCACATCAAAAATATTATTTGTAAAAATATATATTTATTATCTACATATTGCGATGTACATATTATCGTTGATAGTCGATTTCGTTTAAATTATTTTCAAATTTATCAACAAATAATAAGTTCACGCATAATTATTTAACATTAAGGTTCTTTTCTCTTTTTATTTGTTTAAATAAACAGGGTTGCCAATAGTCTAGCTAACAAATTAGGATTACGTGGTTCTGTTTTGTCTTCAATTTATTTATAATAATTGACTATTTTTAGTTGATAATTTCGTCTCGTTACGTGAATTGCAATAGGTAAGTAAAAGGCAATTTTTAATATAAATGTTTATTAATTAAATATTTAATTTATGATCAAATTGTAATTGCACATTATTTTGCTTTTGATGGCAAAATAAGTTGTCCATTGGCAATTTGTCAGACACAAAACATACATGAAATGTTTATTATGTTTTTAAATAATTATCATTAACTATGAATTTGATGACACGTTAATAATAATTGTTTTAGTCAAATCACACATGGACTTATAACCAAAAATGCAATGATAGCCCTTCTTATGAACAGAAGTAACTATGGTTATGAAAATTGGGTAAATTTTTGATTTTATTATTAATTAACAAACATTAATTGAATTTATTTATCAGAATTACATCATTATCATTTATTTAAATGAATGATACAATCTGTAATGTTGTTTAAAGGAGTTGATTAATTCAAGCTTTAAACTAAACAAATTGCCACGATACAGACAAGATTATAAATAATCCTTCGGACTATTCACACGGTATTTGTTTAGAAATCCATTGGTAATAACGCCTTTAAATAACTTAGACAAAAATTTTGTATGCGGCCAAAATTAAAATAATTCTTATTAGTTTTCACGCAACACAAAATTTTGCCGAGGTGTTAACAATGAAATAAATTTAATCAGAAATTTTAAAGTGAATCTACTTTAAAATTCGAATTAAATTACATAGACAATTAAATTCAAATCAATATTCATTTTCAATCAAAGTTATTTAAACAATAGGTCTTACTTCTTTCACAACTCACTGCTTGTTAAAGACTGATCAGTTCAGCTTGAAGAGTTGAGCATGACTTCCCAAATCACGCAGGATTTTCCCGTTTATAGCAAAATAAATAAGCAAAAACTGAGTAACCATAAATTTTAAAAAAACGTAAAACCTTTAAGTGAATGAATTTCAAAATTTAAAGTTTCAAATAAGTTAGACATTCTCTGTCTGATTCTAATTATTTGATTACATTTTGAATAAACTTACTTCTCTTATTTTACTAAAATAACACAGCAATATGTTCCTTCTATAATATTATATACCTGCTAGAGTATTGAATAATTTTAATTTCTTATATATTTAGCATAATTATTAATATTATTCAATTTTCGGGAAAATACCACAAATCGGCGAAACCGGTCGTTACTGTATATAAAAATATTAAATATCTTGCGCCAAAACGCCTCTTTTGATTTACATAATTACCTGCTGACAACAAACAGCATGAAGAATTATATCAAATATATTATATCTTTTATTTTCTAATTTTTATTGGGTATATTTAGTTTTCATATAATAAAATTGGAAATTAATTTCAGATTAGAATACTTAGTGCAACAATTTTTTTTATAATGCCAAATGTCCATAACTAGGTATATAATTGTAAAGTAGAAATAGGGGTACTTCCTAATTAGTTTTAAACTTTATTTTAGTCAGCGGTTTTGATATCTTTATCAGGCTGCTATATCATCAAGAAATTGTTAAAACCGAAACCAACCAGTGACGATAAGAAAAAAGAATATCAATGACGTTTCTCCTTCTATCAAGATATCCATGATATTCCTAGTTCTTCTCTCCACTGATGGTTTATTTTATTTAAAAAAAAAATTGACGTTAGCGATGATGGAAATTTAATATTGAAACTGGAAGATAAGTTAAAATTTAAAACAAATTATAGAGTATTTTTGTTTCTATTTTACAATAAACCTTTTTTTATATTCATCCTAAGATATATAATACAAATATCAGTGTTTTCCATAAAATTAGTGTTATTAAAATACTGTATTATTCAACAACTTATACAATATGGATTTTTTTATATTAGATATTTTAAGAAATATTTTTTTAATGCAAAATTTAAGTCACGACATCCTGCAATCGTTTCTTGACCTAACATTGCATTCGAAAATATAAATACTTGTGAATACTTCTTACGTACTTTGCAATTGATCTTGCACATACCTCAATAAGAAATCTTCTTATATAATTTTGATTCAAAAGAACTTTTCCCATTGAAGTGGTTTTTTTTTAATTTCTCATTTTATTTTAAGTAGAAAAACAACTGCATTTTCATGAACGTTTTTATTTCCATTTCTGGAATGCAAATTTATTTTCTAATAATTCGAAATGAAGTTCTGAATGTGTAGGACACGTCGCGCGTGGAATAAATTAATTAATTAAAACATTTTAATTTTTTTTAATTACCTAAGGCATTACCATTACGGTATTACCTGTAACTGGGAGGGTTTTGCATGCGTAACAAACGAAGTCTTTCCTTATTTCTTATTTTTTAAAACTCACGTGACACTTATTTTTAATGACAAAACATAACAATATTTTTGAACATCAACTTTTTTTTAAACAAAATGTTCTGCCGCTCGTCTGCAATATTTTCTTATCCACAAATAATCCACACTGGACGCGATTAGGACCGTAATTAAATTGTTGGGCGTTACACACCTACAATTTTTTTAATAATAACAACCTTTGACATACAAAGATTTTCACACTAGTCGCTTTTCTCTATCTATCTTTTGAAAGTAGATGAACACCATAAATTTTTGTCCACTTTTTATTTTTCATTTTAACAATGATTTTAATTGTTTTTAGTGGTTCTCTTGGGTTCCTTTACATAACTAATTAAAAACTACGGTAGAAAATAATCATTACCTTAAACTATTCATATTTTTAGTTATTTATTTTTTTGCGATGTAATATATCAAAAAAAAAACAAAATTTCTATAATCTCAGTTTTGTTCGGGATGTGAAGTGTTAAATAGGCATTTAGTACCTATTTAGAACTTACGAGCAGTTAGCTTACTCATTTATGCTGGGTGTCTCAAAACCTATGTCTTTAATTGAAACCACAAATAGTAGTCAAAAAAGAAGAAAAATTTGGCATACAATAATAGGGGAAAAGTAAGTCAGTTTTCGAAATTATTTTAGTAACGCTGGTAGACGATTTAAATAGATTTAAACGTCTCAGTTGTGCAGAATTGGTGTTTTTGTGCTCATAAACCAATAAACGCCGAGATGTGTCTGTTGGGCTAGTCATGTTTGTCCTTCGCAAAAAGAATTTCGCCAGAATTTTAAATACAAACGTCTTCACGCGCGCTGCCTACGACAATTGCAATTACTTGCTACTACTTTATTTATGCTTATTTATTCAAAGTAAAATTTAAAAGCGAACTGAATTCATAGCACAATTATGCACTTCAGTTTCATTTGTTTCATTTTCATGACAGTACATCGACCTTAACACTGTAAACTGCAAAATGTTATATTTATGTTCTTTAATAAGACGAAAATAAATGTTTACTAAAAATGTGGATAAATATTAATTAAATTCAAGAAACGAGTGGCTCAATTAGTTTTAGTGATGAAAATTTGCTTCTGGTTTAAAATAATTCGGAATTTTCAGAAACATTTACCTACATTCGCCTTGGCGATTTATTGATAACAAGTGCACTGTCATAAAATAAAATTCAGCTGGCTCAGTTTCGTTCCTCATACTTTATTGTTTGTTTTTATTATTATTGTCATGGTGTCATAAATTCACAGGTGCTCACATTAAAGCGGGGGTTAGAATGAAAGACGAAGTGCTGAATAATAGTTTTTGAGAAAATTCAGTCCGAGCGAGTGCGTTTGTATCTATAAAAGACTAAGGTTAAAATAATTTTTTAAAAACATTAACGGGCTTAGTATTATTTAACAAATTTACGTAGTGTGTAGTTTGTTTTGTGTTAGTTTAATTGGTATAAATATCTCTGTACATAACTTAATTGAAGTGTAAATAACTAATAGTAACAAATAACTGGATACGACGTGCCGAGTTATGTGTTAATACCGCAGGACAACATTTTGAACATTTATTGTAATTAGAAGTGAACTTTACTAAAATTCTAAGTTCATAATGAATGCACAGGTATGACAACACATTTGATATGCAGTATGCAGTATGCTGTACTGTACATTTCTTTTATTTCGCATATTTAAATTTAATTTAATACAACAATGCTTGTCACATTGTACCTACTTCCTTAAGAAAGCTGCTTATTTTTTCATAAGCTGCACAAACATTGGATATGACAAAAGTAAACTCCAAACTTTTTAATTAAATAAGTTAAAAGTTTGTGTAATGAATTATCTCAAACGGACACTGAAAATTGGCACAACTGTTCAATGTTTCACTATCGCTTGATAGCTTCGTCAGGAGTGAAATTAAAAATAATTTTCAGTGTCTGAATTGCTGAACAAGCGAGAAATAAATATTATGTAACGCAACGAAAAGTGCATTTCGCTATGCCAGTCGGTGAAATACAGGAGGATATTGAAAAATAAATAAATAATAATAAATAAATAAAAAATGTATTGCAGTTTTTACTTTTTATTGAAAGTGGACTTGCCTCGACAAGTTATAAAGTAAAGGAATGTTTCAAAACAAAAGAACTGCATGCACTTGCGCTAGGTCAGTTTTTCATTTTTCAGCAATACCGTTCAAATTTGGAGAATCATCCTGTTTTATAATGAGATACCTACAGTTTTAATTAAAGACACAGGTTTTGAGATACCCTATATCTCCATAAAAAATATTTAAAATCTGCTCTCAGTTTCTTAACTGTTGCATTCACAGGAAAATTCGTTCACGTTCCTGGTGCAAAGAAATTTTTACATAAAATTTTGTGTTATAATGTTTGATTTCTTGGTATTGCTATTCTAGTAATCCCAATTTAGCCTAAGCAGACAGATAATTGCAAGAATTGCATGCACTTTTTAGTTTAGATCTATTTAATATCCATGCTTAGAAAATCGACATTTTTCATCACATGGCTACTATGAGGTGGTAATGTTAACCTAACCAAGGCTATAGTAATTCTCTGTTTTTGTATTCAACATTTTTAACTATTAGGTAATTTATTAAAAGTACTTTTTTTTACTACATTTGGTGAAAAATTCATTTATGACTTCGTATTCTCTAACTCGGCAAAATTTTTATGATAAATCACTTCTTTCTGCAATTTTCTTATATATATAAATGTATAAAATGAAAAATAAGACAAAATATCGGCATGGGTATTGTTTCGACGTTTCTAATATTGTTGATTTTCAGTATCATATTATATCATATCAGTTTCTGTTTTCGTCCTGAATGTCATTCCTAAAATTATTAATTCTGAGCACTTGTTGACAATGTACAAGTTTTATTATTATTTTTTCCTTTATTTTAGTTGGGTAAAGCAAAGTTAATTATTTACAAAGTCTTTTATAAATTATATCTATCTGTTTTTGACAAACTTATTTCTTGTGCAATTCTTCATTTCATTTTTAAGACAGTTAACTTGAATGTATGTAATCTCATGGAGCTTACAGCGTCTTCAAATCGCCACTCTTGAGTACTCTCATCCTTTTAAAAATTACTTGACCACGTGTGACGTAGAATATTTTATTTCATATCGTGTCACACTTCAAATGATGGTGTGGATTAATTAAAAGCGTTTATAATCTGAGCTTTCTGATTATGGTTGCCACAGTTGGTAGGTATTATGGTAACAACCATTCATTGAATTCTGCACTGTAATCTCGCATTTATCTAAGGACTAAGATAATTGATGTAAACAAGGAAATACTACAGAGTATGAATTAAATGTTATTTCCCGGAGTAATAAATTAATCAATAATCACTAATAACTGGACCGGTTTTGGTAACAAGTTTACAATTTTCTGCTTAAATTTCAGGCCAGAAATAAACTGCAATAAACACAATATACACTGACCGGCAAAATTATCACATCACATAGAAAAAACTATTTTTTGTTATGAAAACTTTACTTTATCAAAAAAATAACTTAATAATAATATACTAACTTTCAATTTTAATAAATACACTAACAAATATTACATATAGCTCGGATAACTGCATCCATTCTGCGGGGCATGTTTTGGATCAGCTCTTGGATGAATACATGATCCATTTGCTCCCACTCATTAAGGGCTTGAACGAGTTGATTAAGCGTTTGTGGACGATTTCTACGCGCTTTGTTTTTTCGGCCAAGTGCATCCCAAACATGCTCAATGGGGTTCAAGTCTGGACTTCTCGCTGGCCGGTCTAATTTTTGAATTCCGACTTCTTCTAAGTATCTGGTCACTACTCTTGCAACGTATGGACGTGCGTTATCCTGCATAAAGAGGAAATTGTCTCCCACAAATGGTGCAAATGGTACCACTTGTGGATCCAATATTTCGGTTATATACCGATGTGCATTTAGAGCACCACGAGCGACAAGAACGAGATCTGTTTTAGCCAGGAGATTGATTCCTCCTCAAACCATAACAGATCCGCCACCGAAACTTTCCTTGCTAACCATAGTATACTCCGCATAACGTTCTCCGGCTCTTCTCCATACTCTAAGACGACCATCAGGTGAATTTAGGGCAAATCTGGACTCATCCGTGAAGAGTACCCTTCCCCAATCATCGGCATTCCAATGAATGTGATCGCGCGCAAATTGTAACCTTGCTCTTTTGTGATGTAGGAGCAGTAAAGGTCCATTCGCTGGTCTTCTGCTGGTTAAATTATTTTTTATCAGTCGTCTTCGTATCGTTCTTTCACTCACTTCGACATTTCTAGCATTATGAAGCTCACTTTGGAGCTGTGGTGCCGTTAAATGCCTATTTCGCAAAGATGATAAAAGAACAAATCGGTCATTAACTTCAGATGTAACCCTTTTGCGACCTTGACCTGACCTCCGTTTGAGCTCACCAGTGTCCTGATACTTTCTAGCAATTCTAGAAACTGTCGACTGATTCATTCCTAGAGTTCTACCAACATAACGTTGATTCCTGCCGTCATTTAAGAGTGCAATTGCCATTGCAGCTTGTTCAGCTGTTAAATGATAACTGTTTCTATACATTTTTGTCTGTATCCGTTAAAAATGATTAATTAAACAAAACAGCATGAAATGAAACGTTAACTGACATTAATTTCTAACAAAAATTCAATTCAATAGTTGTAGAAACAATTAATACAACACTCGCAGTATTGATTGTTTGACAATTAACTTTGAAGAAAGTGTATCTCGACTGGTTTTTAGTATCCATAGCCAACTACTGAGTTTGTTTAATAAGCCTACTACAATATGCAATCACCCTTTGAATTTTTCTAACGATCGCATAACCCCAAGTCCTCGCATTTCAAGTGATGCAATAATGTTGCCGGTCAGTGTATAAAATCAAGTTAAGTAAATTAATTTTAATGGAGTGGAGATAAAACCCAAAAAATATTCAATTTAACAGTAAGAATTCAACGAACTCATGATGATGATTTGATGAGCTCTGATTTTGTTAGAACACCTGCTTTAATTGTCTTATTTCACCTTACGGAATAGCTCTAGTATGACATCATACTAAGATTCACGCTACGAATTTAGTCGCACCTTAATTTTTCGTACGTGTGAATATTTGCCAATAAAAATATTTCAAAAGCATATAATTCTTTTTACTTTTCAGAACATTATGAGTCATAATGCTAAATAAATCATAATAAAAGTTACTAGATTGTCACTCATGCTCGTACCATAAAGGATTAGTATTTGAACAATAAAACACTCTGGTAATGTAGGGTACTTACATTCTTTTTGATTTCCAAATGCACTCTTCGCCAGACATTTTTAAGATCTTATTTTATTTATAAGTATATGTCGAATTGAATAATTTTAGGAAATGCTGTTCAAACCATGCAAACTTCTCTTCATCTGAAATTTGCATAAAATTTCAATGGCACTTCTGAAATGAAATTATTTAAATTATTCGCCCATGGATTAAAAATATGTATGCTACAAACGTCGTTCGAATGTTTAAATTATAAGAATAACATAGTTCGGCTCTCTTTCAAAAGACTTGATTTGAATTTTTACTAAATGGCCGCCTGTTAAGATAACACCTATTTCGAGCGCGTTTCTAAGAAACAATGAACGACACCATCATACATACCTTCAAGAATTCGTTTCCTAGAACCGCTTATTATTTACAAGCACATCGCGGTTGTATAATACACCTTATCTCATTTAATTGATTTGGTTTAAAAACTTTGATCGCTCAGAGTAAGCAAGAAATGTAATTTGCCTAATTATATTGCTGATTAGTCTGTAATGCAAATACGGTACGTACATGCACGTTCAATGAAATTATTCCGCGTTCACTGTCGAAATCTTTAATTACAGGAAAGTATAAATTAATTTTTTGATCGCCTTCCTTTATTGATTAGATAATTAACAATTAATATGCGTGGATGGAAGGGATTCCACTTCCTCCGCAATAATCCTCTTTCTTTGAAGTGTACTTTAACGTGCCTTTTAATTAGGGCCGTTGCACTCCTATATACTTTATGTTTGAGCACTTCCCTCTTGCTTCAGGAGGAAATCATTTAAATATATTTGAATGCGAATACCCAAAGTAAATGCACTTAATTAAATGAAAGTTTTAATGGTTTGTATATAGTATATAACGTTTTTTACTCTAAATTTAAAGTCACTTACACTCGATTTAATTAAAATGTAATTGTAATATTTTGACTTTTACTATATTTTTTTTCGAAATCCGGCCTTATTTATAGTTAGGCGTGTCAAACGAGCAATCAATAAATAATTATCCGTTCAATTTAAACAAATGCCAGTGTTAAACGTTAAATAGCCGACGGTGGATTCCAGAGATGAAGGAAACATAGGTCTAGCGGCCAAATTATACCCTGTCAGGGAACTGAGATTGGTCGTCTCTCTCTAATTAGTATTAAATGCTGTTTAAGCAAACCTGCACCACACGAACTCCACTGCCTTTCTAATGTCTGTTCTGGGTTAGTCAACGGTATAAGAATAATTATGATATCTACACCATTTGCAAGATATCTGGGTTAAAACGTCTGTAATTAAGAGGTAATTTTTGTGGGTGATTATTTTGAAATGATATTGTCACGTTACATGTAAAAGAGCGAGCAAACGCTTCAAGCGACTGCTGGAAATTACAAGATTTTACAATTAATTTATTCATACCTTATCCTTCTACATACCTACATTCAGCTATCTGAAGCTTCACATTCACCTGCAGCAGAACACTTTGTAATGGTTGGGTGTGACGTAACTCTATGTTGGCGTGTGTGTTTTAATTTGCCTATCCTAATGTCCATTTTGCGGCTCTTTTAAAAGCCAAGCCAAAGAGAACTGTTGTACAGGTGTGTACATTCATAGGTACAACATGCAAATATTATGCACTGAATGTGAGTCAAGCAGCACTGTCTTTATAAGTTGATGCTAAAGTAACTGTGTCAGCTAACTAACACCTTCCTACACAGCCAGTGTAGTAATTTGCTAATACTTATGTACTTTCTTCGTATACAATTAAATCTTCTATGTAATTAAATCTTGTTGTCTACAATGAAAAGTTTACACCTCACCTAATCATAATAAAAATACGTTACGTTGGTCAATTATCGATTAATTGTTACAATTTCAAATACTTTCTAATTTTCCAATATTGGATTTGTATAAATCAAGGCTTTTAAGTGAATGGTGATAGTCAAATTAACATACAGTTTTGCGTACTGCAAATTTTTCTAATAGATCTGAGTTGTACCAAGTACTACTTATAAATACAATTACAAGTTCAAATACAACAAGAAGAAGTGTAATTAAAACCATGCTTTATGTAATTACTTTTTGAACACATGGTATAAGATACCGAGTGACTTTCCAATTTTTTTTTATCGAGTTTTGCCACTTAATTTGGTCATGTCTTAGCTTTATTGTAAAACAGCGTCAAGGAGTGCAATGACGTGCTTCTTACTTAAGCTAAGATATACCGTAAACGTTGATAACAAAATTTAAATCTCTCGATATAATTTCAAATAATTTAAAAAAATTAAATGTACATTCTCGAATACTACTGAAGTACAGACACTGTCAGAGTTTGTTGCAAGCAGTCATGGCCGAGCGGTTAAGGCGTCTGACTAGAAATCAGATTCCCTCTGGGAGCGTAGGTTCGAATCCTACTGACTGCGATCTAATATATCTTTTGCTGTTTTCAATCAGTTTTGTTAATATCCACCAATAAATACCGAAAGAGTAAGATTTCTAACGATAATTGGATGAATAATAAATACAGAATCGAAGTTCTGGCACCTATTTGAAATATTTTCGGAAAAAAATTGAAAACGAAATCTGGGCTTTAAACTCTGTCTTATAGAACTCGATGAGGCGAATCCAACGGCGCAAACTAGAATTAAATATTTCGATTCGTTCTTGAGTTATTGCTTTTGTGTCTTGACGACGTTTCGGTAGACTCACATCTATCATTTTCAGGTCTTCTCTGCTGCTTGCTTCTCGTTATTATGCGAGTCGAACGAACCTCTGTCGGCGCCGGTAGTGGTTATGAACAAAACCGAGAACATCAAGAGGAGCCAGTCAGAAGTTTGTTCTACTCGCATAACAACGAGAAGCAACCCAAGCAAGCAGCAGAGAAGACCTGAAGATGGCAAAAGTGATTTTACCTGAACGTCGTCAAGACAAAAATGGTTCTTTTGAGAACCCTACGCGGAGGAAGACCCAGAAGAACGTTATAACATATATATATACAGGATGACATTGAAAAAACTACAATGCATAGTACCACGCAATACAAGACTATAAAATAACAAAAATAAGTCTTACACACTAATGTCCTATTGTTTTCAAGATACAGGTTGTTTATGTTAACTCTGGTGTCTAATATAATGAGCATTTGGATCGTTATTAATATGAAAATTAATTAAAATTGTGTAACTGGCAGTATAAAATGTGTTAGGAAAGAGTTTATACATGTATTTCGGCCTTATTGGGCTTCATCAGAACTCTGTACCTTAAAAAATTAGAAATTCAAAAAAGGGGTAAGTTTTTCTAAATTTTTCAATAAACCAAAATTTTTTTAAGGTACAGAGTTCTGATGAAGCCCAATAAGGCCGAAATACATGTATAAACTCTTTCCTAACACATTTTATACTGCCAGTTACACAATTTTAATTAATTTTCATAATTTTCATCTGGCAAGAAAACTTGATTTTGTTATTAATATGTAAGCTTATAACATAGTTAAGAAAATCACAAATAATTTGTAGGTATTTAGCGAATAGTCTTGTTTCATTTATGAAGAAGCTGGCTGTTGGAGATAATCAAGCAAATATGTAACTTGCATTTTTTCTTATCGATGCAAATCATTCTCTGGCAGTTCTATTACGATAATTAATAGCCGTGTGATGACTATCTGCATCATTTATTAATTCAAATATTAAAAAGCGTGCATCATGACGTTTCCCATTTCATTCGTAACGAAAAACTTGTCGATTCAAATGAACCCATTAACCGTGTTACGATATCGCGTCATGCATTCGTTGTGTTTTGAATGGCTTATTGCAATAAAGAAAACGAACAACTTTACAATCCACGCAATCATTAAGATTACATTATGATACAATTATTATTAAGATTCTTGCAGGACGTTTCGCTGGGTGTTTATAATAAGCAGCGATTATATCGAGCTACGTTACCTATAAGTTTATATTATGGAAAATCCTTTTACACGCACATAAAAATCTGGAATTAATTCTAACACTTTCTGTTTCTGGTGTTAAGATAAACGGAGTTGGGATCTCGAACTTTAAAAAATGTTATTTTAATCCTTACGATAGTTGTTATGTATCTTTCAGGAAGTTAATGTTATCCAGAAAAAAATTGCCTTGTTAAAAAAATGTACTATACAGGTTGAATTTTGCAACTAGGTGGATAGAAGTAAATTCGGACGAAGTCGTGTAGGAGTAGAGGGGGTTCTTGCGTTAGCGTGTATCAGTTTACGCCTCCAGTTGGAAGCGTGCAGGTTTTAGAGTTGTTTTTGAGCTACAAATATATATTTTTTTATTATAATATAATATTTATTTTAATTGTTCTTTATTTTTCTTCCTTCTTCCTTCTTGATATAAGTAATTGGTGATGATGTTGGTGACTTTACTTCTGATTACATCCTTCTTTTTTTGTTCAGGAACTTCATCAATTATGTTTTCTACTTCTGAGAGGAAACGATATATATTGGCAGCAGTTTTGCCTGGAGAAATACCAAATTTTGGTCCCCAAGACAAAAAATCCGATATGTCATTAGGAATGTAACGCAATACTTTTTCGATTAAAAATTTGTTCTCAATGACCAGGGACAAGACGCCTTTTGGTTTTAACAGTGGTTTAGTCTATTCTATACCATGTAATCAATGTCATAAAAATTACATTGGCCAAACAAAGCAATGGTTAAAAAGTCGGATTGCCGAACATAAAAGTGATGTTAGAACTAATAAGATGGCTTCACATTCAATTAATAATGATCACCAGTTTGATTTTGATAATACAAAAATCTTAACTTTTGAGAAGAATTTAAAAAATTGACTTTTTATTGAAATGATGTATATTCAAAAGGATGAACAATCTATAAATTTTAGAACTGACATAGACAGTATTAGTAATTTTTATGCTAACATTTTAAATATATTAAATAACCAATAGTTTCTGGTAACTTTTCATTTGTAACTAAATTTAGGTTACATTCCTGTCCAAAGAATTTTGAATTTTGCACTAGTCACCATTCTGTATCTGCGCACATGTTTGTTCGTCTAATTTAACGCCTTTTACAATTTTAAATGTAAAAATTTTTACAATTATGTTCAAATTTGTTTACCAATTCACAAGTCTCCAGTTGTAAGTAACCTTATTTTTAAATTTAAGCTTAAAGTGACACTTGTTATTCATTGTAGTTTTAATTTTAATAAAAATCGAAATATTGAGATTTAAACAAAGAAGTTTATCCTTGTAGAAACGTCCAATTGACCGCATCCCGTTATACAAAATTAATTAGCTCAATTAGTTAGTTTTTTTTCTTCGTAGAAGCTATGAGCAATTGGGCACTATCCAAACTGTCCTCTTCTAATCTGTTCGACTGTACATTTGCCACTATTCTTGCAGAGGCACTTCCATTATCTATTTTTGTTTCTTTTTCTATATTACTTGAAGCACATTTTTCCCAGTGGTTTCTCATACGTTCCACAAACCCTTGCATTTCTACCTTGCATTTTTTACAAGTAGCTTTACTTCCTCTTTTTCCAGCAGATTTACACGACTTTTTAATAAAATGTTGCCAAATAGGATATTTTTTCTTACCACTTCTATGAGAAGAGATTTCAATTTAGATGGACTTTTATACACTGTTATGAAGTATTACACACTTTATTACTCGTCATCGTTACGCAGCGCACGTTTGCGATGTAGTCATCCCCGCATTAAAAAGACAGCCGAATTTTCAAATTCTGAGAGGAATTTCTTTTATTTATATGAAAGTGCAAGGTGGTGCAACATTATTTACTGCTACGTTACACATAAGTTATTTCATTTGCACGTTTGAACAAGACGTATCTTAGTCGTTATTGTTATTTTCAATTATTCGTTTTTTGTTAATGTCAATTATTGCATTTTCTATGTAAAAGATAATAAAAATAAAGAAAAAACAATAGAAATCAATAAAATCGTTTTGTTTTTTTAAAAAAATCATGATTTATCAACCCTGTCAGATGCCTCACAATAATATTCATATACGATGAAAAAATTCCATGATATTAAAATAAAAACAATCAAAAATATCAACATTTTCCAACTTTGTCATTTAAATAATTTGTATTGAGTTGAATGTCAAGCAAAATTATGTAGATTTGTGTAGATATTTCCTACTCTACTTTTCTTGACACTGATATCTTCCGATTGGCATCAGAATTTGAATTTAAAGAAATGATTGGTGTTCGAATTTGCAACTAAATTAGGAAGTGTAAATTTCTGGTCAGTAATAAAATCGTGTTCGCAAATTACTGGAACGCCGATCTCGAAGTTAATGGTAATTTGAACACTTAGAGCGTAATAAAACCGATCGTTTTCACAAACGAAGCTCTGACATGGCATACCAGAGCACGTATCATTTTTACCTCTCGCATATTATTTATTAATACCAAACGCTATTTAAGGAATCGTTAAACGCTTAAAATAAATAGTTATTATCACGAAACCTCGTTGAGACGCGGGGTTATTTTCAGTTTTATTATAGGGTTTACGCTATTAATTTAATAGCTTATATTTATCCACTTTCTACGTGGATCGTTTAGCATAAATTTGAGTTAATTCGTGCAACAAGTGAAATTCCCCACGGCCAATTTATTTTTTAATGGACCATATTTTAAGGTTTACGCTAGAATTGCGAAATATTATTGCTTATAATTTGTTCATTTTCATAACCTGTTTTGATTTAAGTCTGCCTCAAGGGCTAACATCTGTAAAAAAACATATTTAATAGTGAGTTCTGTCTAGCTTTTAATACCAGTTAGGCATTCATTTTGAATATAATTATAGACTACGGGATGTGTATTTATTTATTTTACTTTAAATCATTCGGAATATTAGAAGCCAGGAAAATATCATAATATATGAGCAAAACAAACTGAAGCATAATTTGTGTCCAATATTAAGTTTGTAAAAAATTATTTATTGGGTATTCGTTTAAGTTGTCGTTAATTTTATGGCTATTAGTATGAAGTTTCAATAAACTCCGGTTAATTATGAATTAATAAAAATTGTCAATCCAAAAAAAGAGCACATTTTTCGCTTGATTGCTCACTTAATTTAGCCAGTGCAGGCACGACTACAAATTATAATCCTGTAAATACCCCCCATGACGCAAAAGTCACATTAACGCAAATCCCTCTTCTTCGAAACAATAATATAACAAAAAAAGAACATCTGCGGAGCGTTTCTACCTTAAACGAAGCTAACCGCTAATAGAAAACAACTAATTTGAGAAGAGGCAAAAAGTAAATTTAAAAAATTTATTTAGCCCGGCCATAAGTGACGACGTAAATAAAGAAGGCAGTCGTATTTAGGATTAGGGCCAAGGATTTATACCTCATCTTCAAATTGAAAGAAACTATGACCTGGGAATGCGAAGTGGATTGTCATATTTTACATTGGTCACTCAATTAGTAGGGTCTATTGCCACCTGCAGCGCCACTGACAATCAACAATCGCTCATGCTTCCGTTTGTCATGCTTGCCAACATAGGAGCGCTGCCAATAGCTTTGTTTAGTTGCCAGGACTGTCTGCTCCTATATTATCCATTATTACTCTTCGTTAATTGTTGTTTGTGCTGCGTAATCGCCTTCGCATTGTGCTCGACGAATGTCACGGCGATCGCGTCCACATTTTCGGTCTATCGCGTAGATGAGGGTCGAGATAAATACAATCTGATACGAGCTACGCTAAGAAGAAATATCCTTTCTTCATTGGGGATTTATTAGCTTCGGGTTGGGTGAAATTATTTGTAGGAAAATTGTACATTTTGTCCCAAGCTTAGAGAGAGATCTCTAAGTAAGGATAAAACTGATTTATGAACTCAATTTGTGAGTCAAATTTTCATCAAAAATTTTGTAAACATATTTTCATCAAGGCTTAAAGCATTTAAGGAAGACATTGGCATATCTATAAATCTCGTATATAAGACGTATAGTTGTTTTGGTATGTAAAGGTTGGTTACATCGGTTGGCGCTTAAATCAATTTCAAACAAATGTCAATTTATTAAATTAAATATTTAATTTGTTATTGTTTAAATTTGATATTTGTTTGTTTAATAAAACTAGGTTATTTTATTTTATGTAAAATCACGTATAAGGTAGATCACTGGTTTTAGATTGAAAATACATCTACAGTTGTAGAGAAAAGGTAACATGCCGTTCAAGGAATCGGGACCGAAAAAGGACCCAAGGTGCTAACAGGGTAGCTACCAGATCGTTGCCTAGCAACCGGTAATGTGTATCACCATAAATAATCAGCGGTAACCGTGCGTTCGGGGCGTCCGAACGCTGAAACCTCAATCTGAAACCGTGAGTGTAGTTTTTAAATAAACAGAACACGATCATGGCAGCGATTGTGGCTTGTTTTCTTGTTTATTTTGAAGTGTTATGGCGGGTAATTTCGTAAATTATCCCCCTGGAGGCTGAATTTGTAACTAAACTACGTATTAGCGGTGGATCGAACGGCCAACTAATTCCTATCATTAGCGTTAAGGTTCGATTCGTGATGTTTGAATATGCTGACGTGGATGGACTCATGACTGATACGAACCCAAGATTTACTGCACTTTAACAAGCGCAAATTACCGGGCGCAATTAAAAATACATAAAAAATCGGACTGGTCGTAATTGGACGACACGTTTCGAATCGGTACTCTAACTTCGGGACATTTGTGGTCGGTGGAGTTTATGGTTTCCGTGGTTTGCTTAGATCTATTTCTGAACAATAATTTGTGATGCATGCATAACTCCAAGCGATCCACTCATTTTTATACTATTATTTAAATGAATAAATTCTCAGATGGCATACACCCCCCCAACAATTTCACGAACACCCTAAAGATATAAAAGTATTTTAACAGTTTTTGAAATTAAACCAGCTCTGGTTCCACTATACGTATACAAATTATGTTACATCAAGAAAAATCCTCTGCTTCGTTGAGTATGTGAATTGGTCAAAAAGTTTGCTGCTTTCTTCCAAACTCTTTGGATTTCGTTGAGGGCAGACGAACATTTTTGAACTCATTGAGTTGAGATTTCATTTTTAAGTGAACTACAAAAAACTACTACTTTATTTACTGAATAATCATACTGAGTTTTTTGTGAAACTTCAAAAGAACTGAATTTTTCTAATTGGCCCCAGATTGTTAGATACCGCTGATTGCTATTCAAACCAAAAATTTCGGCGGTCTTTACGTTTAAATCATTTAATCCAAATTGATCTTTCTTGTACACATTTGGAATAATTTTGGGAATACTTTTTAATTTACTTTGGTGACGACCTTCACTCACCTAAATTGTCAATATTTTCAACTTGACTTGCAAGCTAAATTTAAACTTAAATTCCCTCTTGGTATAAAGGAAAACTAAAATACGTATAGGAAACTGCAGAAAAGAATGGTGACATTAAACAGTGTATTTTTTCTTTTAGTTTGGAGTATGGTAAATTAATGGTAAATAAAGAAAAATAACTTCAATATGAAAAATTGGATCTCAAAAATAATAAAAAATTAAATTATGGTATATATGCAAATGTGCAAGCTTTGATAAATAATATTGTTGACGTAATTGAATCGCGTCCGCTTAGAATGCTTTCGTAAATTATTCCATTAACGGCGCCAATAATTCATGTAAAACGTTCATCCTCTTCGCTTACAGCATAACCCCGTCCACGGTATTCCATTACAAAATGAAAACATGTAATTATATTTTCAAAATATCAGAAACCAGTCTCCGATTTATTATCTGATCTCGAGACGGTGACGCGCGCAGGAACGCGCACAAGCGCGAAAGCTCACAGTCTGAACGCAACCCAACATTAAGGTATATTAGTTAGGTAGTTTTCTCGACTTTACTTAATCTATGTAATTATAATACTGCTCACTATTCGAATTCCAGCGCCATCTATGCCTCATTAATAAATCTGCATTATCTCGGCCTTTGTCGAACGCATCTAGATTCTGATTCTAGATTATTTCGTAAAATGTCCTCCACTTTTGTATCTCTCTTTTCCAGCGTAATACGATTTTTATACATTATAGCTTATTATATCATTTAGAGGAATCGTTCGGATTTTTTTGAAATCGTCGCGGCGATAACAAATGTCCCGCAGCATCGCACTAAGTACTGTAATTTATAAGAATATATATTTTAAGTCTTTCACGAACGGCCTGTAAATACATCATTAAGCGTTTTTTTAAATCATTGAAATAGCAAGGTAGGTAATTTTATTAGAAATTTAGATTAAATTTTTATGCAGAAAAATGATAATGAAATCTGTAACTTAGAGCAACTCCATTACTTTAATCTATTTTAATTCCAGGTTCTATCCTTCCTGTAATTCCTGTTTCAATAAACTTCTTCCAATTGGTTCATTTTTTAATAGCTTTTTCCTAATACCTCTCTATTCTTCGTGTTTACCTTCATTCAAAAGAGGATAATAAGGAAGTAAACTATAAAAGAGTGTAGCAAGTTTCACTTTTACAATTTCTTTCTGACAATTATTTTATTTTTTTGTGAAACTGAAGCCAGTTTCTGCTTATTTCTTTTTCCAGTCATTTTTTTTAATCTGCACTTATTGTGTTATTTTTATTTTGTATCTTTTTTCCTTTTTAAACTTTCAATTTTCGTTCCGATCTCGTCTAGTCTTAGGAAAAATCATAAACTACTATTGAGTTTAATTTTCCTTAGAGCTTACCAACTCTAGATACTTATGTTCTTATGTTCTTTCATTATGCAAAGGTAGAAAATTAGTTCGTATATGTTTCATGTGTTAAACAATTTTTTACATCTCCGTCTATTTTGTTGTAAGCCATTCACGATCTGTCTGATCTAATTGCTAATTTTTCCCTTCTTTTTAGAACTTCCCTTTCAATTTCATCTCGATATTCTCTCTTCATCAAGAAAATGTAATAAGCTGCTTCTTTTGGGTTTATCTTTCCTTAGAGTTTAACAATTCCATATCTTATCCTATCTTATCTTCTCCATTAAACAGATAGAGATAGAAAATATATGATGAAGTGAAACTGAAACTTCATACTTCATTTCTTCATTTATCTCATGTCTCAATCTCAAATGGTCTACAGTAGTAGCTGTTCATTTTCAATATTACTTAAAATTAAAAGATATGAACTGAAAAGATTAGAAATTTTATAAAAATATTATATAATGAAGCAAGAATAAGAAAAACGAAAGTAAAAATTTAATAACAAAAATCAAGTCGCTTGAAACAGAAAGATGGTTGATAAAGGAAAAAACTGCCAATAAATAAGGAAAGCAAAAGCAAAAGTAAAACATGTGGGAAAAATAAAATAAGTCCAATACTTAATAATTAAATTAGTAACAAAATTTTGGTGTTAAATTTTGATGGACAGAAACACAACAATCAAACAGAATAAAAGACGAATAAAACGAAAATTTCAGATACAATAGAAGAAGCTAAGAATAAATAGATTCAAAATATCAAGAGAACCAACAGAAAATAAACTAATCAGTCTCATCGACTAATGAGAAGTAGCGACAACACCACCAGCAGCAGCAGCTCTGAGGATGTTCTTCTGAAACGGAGAATGAAACGTCGGTAGTAGAAGCAGTCGTGACGCGATTCCAACCGGAAGCCAATTCAATCAAAAACAAAAAATAATAAACAAATGACCTATCGATCAAGGAACAAAATGCTAGTAAATAACACAACAAAAACTATTTTCATGTAAGTAAAAAGGGGCCACATATTAAAAAATAAAATAAAGTATAATTTAAAATGGGAAATAAATTTCGATATATAATATAAATGGTGGTAAAAAAGTTGTCCGAAGTATCAGGAAAAAGGTAACATGCAAACAATTCAAAATTCATCAATAAACAAAATGCCAGTAAATAACAAACAAGAGCAATGAAGAAATAAATGACGTACGAAAAAAAAACAAAATTTAGATATGATATGATATCAAGTTTCTTCAAATTTCGAAATAAAATTCTATTGAATTTACAAATCATCAACAATTCGAGTTTTAAATTTTAAAGCTCGACTGAAACTTTTTTTTCAAAATATAGATTCGTTACTAGATGTGTTACTTCGAAGTGCCACCTCTTGATTGTCGATTGAAGCCTCTCATTACAATGTTATTCAAATTTCAAAAATCAAGTTCAATATTACAAATCATCAAGAATTCGTAGCTCAATCTTTTCGATGGAAATCGGAAATTTCAAATTTTACTTACTTATTAGCAATGCCATCTATTGGATGGTATACTTAGCTCGAGCATTTGTTCGCAGCGCTATCTGTTGGACGATAGTCTCCTCTCTGCAGCCTAAGATTTTTCTTTCGATTAGTAACTGCAACTTTTTTTGCAAATAAAGATTGATTGCTGGATGTATGCTTCGAAGCGCCATCTCGTAGTTGTCGACTGAAGCTTCTTATTAAGGTACTTATTATTCAAATTTCGAAAATTGAGTTATTTCGAATTTTTCTGTTGAAAATTTAAAATTTTATATCTCGCCTGAAACTTTTTTTTGAAAATATAGACTAATTACTAAGTGTATACTTCGAAGTGCCATCTCTTGATTGTCTATTAAAGCTTCTTATTATTACAGATATTATTCAAATACCAACAATTAACTTCAACATTATAAATCGTAAACGTATCGGTGTGCTTTATTAAATCGGGAATTTCAAGTCTTACGTCAAAAATTTGTTAGCAGAGCCATTTTTTGAACGGTAGTTTCTTCTCTCCAATCTAAGTTTAAATCGTCAACTGCAACGCTTTTTGCAAATAAAGATTGATTACTAGATGTATGCTTCAAAGCGCCATCTTGTGGTTGTCAACTGAAACTTCTTATTACGATACTTGTAATTCAAATTTCGTAAATTAAGTTCAACATTACAAATCATTCGTATCGCCAGCTGTTACAAATTAAAAATTTAAATCACGACTGAAACTTTTTAGTCAAAATTACTACATGTACACTTTGAAATGTCATCTTGTGTTTGTCGACTGAAGCTTCTTGTTACAAATTTATTCAAATTTCAATAATTAAATTTACTACTACGAATCATAAAGAATTCGTAGCGCTATCTGTTGGGTGGAAATGAATCTATGTGCCTTATTAAATTGAGGATGTCAATTTTTACTTACGTCGAACGATGATGAATGTTAGGATATGATGTAATATGGAGAACAAAAGAAGACTGAACAAATTAAGGAAATAGTTAAGAAACTAAGGAATTTTCTTCTTTCAAAAGTTCAATTTCCAACCGAAAAAATTTAAAAAATAAAAAAACATTTAAAAATATCAACAGAGACCACCGATTATCAGATAGAACAAACAAAAAAAAACGAAAAAAAGTTGAATGAAATTTCAGATACCATAGAAAAAATAAGATTAAAAATAGAATAAATAGATTGAAAATATCAAAAGAATCAACAGGAAAAAGCTAAAAGGAAAATCAATATCGAAAAACTCAATCATAAACAAATGACTATCGATCGATAAGAAGGAAAGCGATATACAATGCAAATAGAAACAAAGAAAAAGTTGACCAAAGTATCAAGAATTAATCAGAAATTCTATAAAGGAAAAAAAGATAACACAGACAATCGATCAAGAAGCAAAATGCCAGTAAATATAAAACAAGAATAAATATGGTCATTTTGAAGAAATAAATAAAATAAATAACGACAGTTTTAACAAGAAAAGAAAACAGAAATTAATTTAATACAATTTACAGTAATAAAAAACAATAGAGTGAAAATAATTGACACTTGATCACCAAAAAAAAAAAAAAAGACAAAGCAAGAAGAAAACAGAGAATCAAGAAAACACGTGCTGAAGAGAAACAAATGAAGTTCGTGGAAACAAAAGAATTTACGATTACGACGAAAAAAAAACAAATAACAAATCGGAAAACAAGGAAAACGAAAACTCAGGATGTAATATGTATTATTGATTCCGTATTAAAAAAAAATATGGAAGAATCGTATCGTGAACTAATTTGTAGAGTTAGATCAGAAACAATTATTGATATTCGTCCATAGAAAAATAAAAAAATCAAAAAGAAATAGAATTTACAAGAGAGAAAAACAATAGAAGCAGAGCAAATGTTAAAGGAAAATAAATGAAGCTCGACGAATTACGAAATGATTTTATTAAGCGAAACAAAAAAAAGAACTTACGAAGAAGAAAAACAAACGACAATCGTGAAGAAATAGGAAGACAACGAAGAATCGAGATGTAATTTTCAAGGAAAAATTGAAGGAAAACAAATGCAACTGTAATTTATAATATTTAGCAGATTTCTTGAAGTGATTTTGTTAAACTAAACAAAAGAAACATGAAGAAGAAAAACAAAAGAAAAATCAGATATATATACCAAATATCACGATGCAATAATATTGAAAAAAAAGACAAAAGAAAACTGACAGGATTGTTTGATATAATTTAGAGTCTCAAAAAAAAAGAAAGATTGGAAACAATTGCCACTCGACCAATAAGACCAAAAACAAATAAAAAACCAAGAAAATTTAAATTTGACAGATTAAGCGAAACAACAGAAATTTATAACGAAGAAAAGAAAACGAAAAATCAGGATGTAGTATTTTTGAATAAATGAAGACTGACAAATGACATTCGTAGAGAAAAAAAGAGAACAAAGTATCAAAGAAAAAGTTGACTAAGTTGTTTGGAATAATCAGGAAACAATTGACAATCGGTCACATGATTTTTGGTCACGCCTGAAGCTAATTCATTTCCGTTTTTTAATCATTGTTTTTTTTTGTTACGAAGTAAAATTATCGTCTGTTTTCCATCAACAACGATAGTCGTCATTTGTTTTACTTTGACGCAATATGGCGAGGTGATTTTCGATCGTTTTTAATGTTTTTTTTTTGTTGTTGCAGACTTGATGATGCAAAACACAACCGAAAGTATTGCAGTCAAATAAAATCAACAAAAACAACTGATGTTATATCAAGGAAGAAATAACGAAACAAAAGCTATGATGTGTCATATTGAAGAACAATCGAAGAAAGAAAAGAAATCCATGAAATATTTAAAAAGGAACAAAAGAAGATTGAGCAAGATAAGATAACATTTCTATTACATCTTCTTTTTTAAATGTTCATTTTTTGTTTGGGAAAGTTTCATAAAGAACAAAAAAAATAAGTTTGCCAAAATATATTCCAAAAAATAAACAAAATGAAAAAGAATAAACAATAAGAAAACAAATAAATAAATACTAATAAAGAAAAATAAAAGAATAAAGATGGTCTCGTCGAAAAAAACGAGGAGAGTTCAAATTAAAGACAAGTTCGACTGAAATTAACAATAACTATACATACCTTAGCTGGAGCTAATGAAGGAGTTTATCATACTTTACACTTTTTTGTCCTGCCTTTAGTTATTACTTCTTAGGAATACACACAGGAATACAGTCGAAAGCAATTTGAAAAAAAAATCTCTATAAATTCCACGTTAACATCTAATGCAGTGTAATCGTGATTACTAATTAAATAGCATTTATTTATCATAAAAACGAAAAATTTCAATGAGCAACAAAGCGATTAATTAAAACAAAAGAAGAACACGGAAAAATTAGTATTGAAGCAAATATACATAATTGCAGACAAAATTTTTTTGTAATATTTTGTTTACTTTGTTGAAAGAAAATGAAATTTAATTGAATATTTTGATTTTTTCAAAAAGCAAAAAAAATAATAATAAAAGGACGAGAATAAAGACAGAAATGATAAAAAGTTTTAGGCATTAAAGATAAGTTGTTGAGTTCTATTATTAGAAAAGTGCTAGAAATAGCATTTAACATTTCCGAATGGACAATTACGTACGTACGTAATAGAAACGCGAGTTCGTTAAAATCTACCCGCTAACGGCAACATGTTTTCATGCATTTCAGCTCGTTTGCATTACAAAAAACGGTCATTATAATTTGAAATTACATGTAGTGGCTGTAATTCCACGTACTTAACATTTCTGGATTAATTACGCGAATAAGTCATAAATAAACTTAATCTATACATTGTGTCCTTATTGAGAGTAATCAGTGTATGTTGCCTTTCCAATTAAAATCTATAAACACATGTTGCATCTCAGTTGGCAGCTCTTTTTTCTGATTTCACTGGCGAGTCAACGTCTCGGGCTAACATCGTTTACGAACATTTTTACACGCAAATGCCAGGCCAATTAATAATTAATAGTCAGTCAGAGGTAATTTGAGAAAATTAGTAGGCAGCTATGTTTCGATACATTGGTCGTCGTCGACGACTCGTTACAAGAAATAGCTACTTTCATTTATATTCGTACCTTGTCGTTTGCTGCTGCCATGTTGGGTGCCAAAAATTATCGTTTTGAATTCTTTTTTTACTAAGTTTGTGAAAAAAATGGGCCATGTTTTATAGTCATCATTGTCTAAAAAATCTCTCATACCTAGATTAATTTTTCTGAAGGTCAATAGAATACATTAATTATTCTTGCTCTTTGTTCGACAATCAAAAGAGAATAACCTGGAAGGGCGAACAAAAAAAAATAAAGTGAAGTTACTAAAAACTAGTGCTTTAGTCACTGCTAATTATACTGAGAATTTTTCTGTAGTTCCGCTACTGATTCTCCCAAAATTCGAGCACGTTTTCAAAAAGCAGGTAAAAACGAAATCCGAAGCAGGCAGGTATTAAATATCCATTATACGTTATAAAGTCATAAGAAATTATAGCAATTTTCTGTCAATTATGCTTAAGTTGGGGCACAAGAACGTCGAAGCGGAACTCGACCGTAAAAATTACAGAGATACGCTTCGTAATTTCACAGCGACGTTTAATTAAATAAAGAAGTATACGTACACCATAATTGCACATATTAAGCTAAACTTTTGGTTGCGAGACATCGCGTCTTTATAATTATATAAGCGATACTCGAAAGATTCATTTTATTTTTAAAGTACTTCATTGAGTGTTAATTCATTAAGTTCTTCGTTAATAAATTATAAAAAAACTATAGCTTTTGGACTGACCATCATCCTGGAAATCTCTAGTGATGGTGAACAGGAAATTAATCTAAGATTATGTAAGAAGGAATAATGTGGATAAACAGAAGAGTGAAGGTCCTAACGTTGTTCGCTCAGGAACACCTTTTCAGTATCGAAGAGTTATTGAAAACATTTGATTTTCTTACTTTATTTCTTGTTTTAACGTTTTTGTTTATTATTTATCAAACACTAACACTGTAATTTATAAAATCTATAAAACCTGCTTGTGCGTTTGTAATATTTTAATTCACATTCATATTAACAGATTCTATTAACATAACAAGATCCCGACATAATTACATCCGCGTGCGATTAACGAAGATTTAAATAAAATGTACCCAGTAATAAATAGGAAATGAACATAACTACAGTTAATATCATGTAATTTGGTTAACAAGGTTTATAAACATGCGTACTAACATGCACTCACGTACTCGTTTCGTTTAAACTCTAATGTTCATTTTTTTCTGAGGCAGGTACATCATAATTTTCGCATCAAACTTTACGAGATTGAAAGTAACTTTAGATTCCTCTAATTATGATTTCTTATTTGATCAGTTTAATGGTATTCTCAGAGCCTTATAAAATGTATTAAAGATTTGGGCGATTAATATTATTAAATCATAGTAATTTATACGGCATTAATTAGTTATATATTGTTATTTTATGGACGGAAAAACATAAATTATCAAATATTAAATTGATATAACTAATAAATATATTATGATAATTAGCGAAGACTTTTACGGCTATAAATAAATAAGATATATTATTAAACACAGCTCGAACAGGGGAATTATAAAACAGGTTTTCGCATTGATTGTCTTATATTTATATGCAAATTGTCGATAATATGCTGTTGTCTCCTTTCATAATGTTGAAAATAAAAGTTTCGTAAGGTTAATTGTCCAATTTAAAGCGTTTTTCAGCGAGAAATAGATAGATTTATGGTATTTGCACTTATAATAGATGCATAATTACATCTAAATTGCCGGCGAAATCAGCATTCGCTTGCCAGGTGCGTTCGGTAACTACATTATTACCTACTGTTACATATTACGTATCGATTTAATTAAAATTTCTCGACACGCAGTAAAATCAGAAAACGTAATAACACGCAAGAAATCCTAATAATACACAAACGAATAAATTTTAATTAAGGAGGATGAAATAAATTAAATATATGGAAATAGATAAATATTACTGTATATGTTAAATTAAAATCTGGAGTTAATTTTCAATTACTTTTCGGTGTTCCCTCGCGTGCATCCGTTTCTGGTGTTAAAAATAACGGAGTGTTAATGTGGTCTTTAACATCTTAATCCTTGCCGTAGTTATTTCTATCTCTCAAGGAGTTAATATTATCCAAGAAAAGAAAAATACTTAACTTCTGGGTAGTAGTTTGTATCCCTAAAAGAATTAGTATTATCCAAAAAATGTCAAGCATTTCTATCCCCAAAGGAGTTAGTATTATCCAGAAAATGAAACAATCTTTACTCTTGGGACAGTCACCTGTATCTCAACACATATTTTAATTACTGCTATACAAAATAGTCTAACAGTTGAAATATGTATACCAAAATATACAAAAATGTTGTTAAACCACCTCAAATACATATGTATACAGAGGTTGTAATAAGCTTTAAAGTAATTAAACAATTTAATCCTTTTACGATACAGGAGAGAACATTTTACGAAACTGACAACCTTTAAATCCGACAAAAAACATTAATTACACTTAACCGCATTAATTATTCATAACAAAGAGCAGAGAGCATAAAGAAAACAGCATCGCTGCATAAACGAGCGTTTAGCATCTGATAAGAGAGCAAGTTGTATGACAACATTTCATAAAGAGGGTCAGTTCAACAATTGACGTATGCTTCAGTTTAATATTTTTCAGATTGCAGGCCGATAATTAACAGAGACGTATCGGATTAATGTGCAGAAATTATGTACGTGCCTCGGTTTTAATGCTAAAATTTATTAATGTATCGAGATTATAATGTACACAAGCTCGAAATGCTCGAGTGTTACTGGTTACGTTCGTGGTTATTGAGCCTGTTTGTTTTCATCATTCTGCACGCATGAAGATCATTTCTCTAGAATATCAGAGATTAAAAGAGTTATTGCACTTTTTCAGATTCATCTGTTCTGACACTATTGAATAATTTAATTTAAAATACTTAATAACTTAATTAATTTTTGTGTTGTTAAATTTCAGTTAATTTTTATGCCAACAAGATAAGAAGAGGAAAGAAATCTTCCTTAATTAGGTTCAGTTTCTTTCAGCTTCATTGTGAATAGGACGAATTTATTTGGAAGATTGTATAAGGTAATTGGGGGGAAGATGATAAATTGGGGAAGATACCAAAGCACCCTAATTCAGAGTTTGTTAAAAATATGTCCACAAAATGCAGTTTACAGATTATCTTTACGTACATGTCAGTCGCTTAAAATGCATTTCGGGAATTAACTGACAAGTTTTAACACGGTGAAGTTTTGACTTTGTATGAAAGTTTTTCCGTCCTGGTAGTATTTTGCCCCATAATCAAGCACACAGTTTTCATTTGTGGCGTATTGTTAGCTGGGATAAAGGTAAGTTTCTTGTTATTCCTATTTTTGCAGAAGTAATTCCCATCAAAGTTTGATTTACTGAAGGAGCTTGCCATCTTCCCCAACACATTGGAGTTAATTGCATAAATTGTGTTGGGTAAGATGCCAACCTGCAAATTATTTATTTTACGTATAGGTACGTACTTATTTATTATAGTGACTATGCGGACGTATGTAAGAAAGTCGTCCAGAGGGTAATGGATAGAGGAGAATCTTCCTGGCGTTGCAGGATCAAACTAGAAGAGCCAATTCCATTGTAAAAGAATTTTAAATTCCTTTGCAAACTCTTCTTAGGAGAGCCACTTAGATAAAGGGAGCTTAGGTGCCTATGATTGCTTTGGAAAAGTAAACGAAGAAAAACTAGTGACGTATGTTCCGAAATTGGGAAAAGTTGGGTATTCTCTAACCTGTAACGATATTATACATCTAGCTTATATATTTGCTGAAAAAATCAGATAAAACACAGATTCAGTAAAGAAAACGAGCTAGGATGGATTTTTTGTGAATTTCAAGAAATTCACAATTTGTTGACAGATCTATCCATTTTCAATGCAATTATGTATGCATTCTTCTTAGTTAGAGTTTTGGTGATGTGTCCAAGATACCTTCTTTAATAGCAGCACGATCTCTTTTTATACGTTTATGCAGAATTTGCTTCTGCTGAGTCCGTTCTCACCGTTACAGAGTCAATAAACCTTTTCTTTAAAAAGAAATCTACTTAGGAAAGGAGATGGAAGGGAAGAAGTAGTAGAAACATGTTGAAAAATGACATAACAAGTATAAAAATAGATAGAAAGAACTTACATAAAGAATACCAATAGGATGAATCTTAAAAAAAAAACCTGGGCGAAGAAGGCTCAAGTAGAATTGGATAGACAGAATTTGAAGTCGGGACAGACAGCACATCAGGTTTTGAAACTGATGAAATACTAAGTACTAAGGTAGGGTGATTTCTAAAAGAAGGCCACAATGAAGAGGGCTTGGGGAGACTTGGAAAGAGAAATAATCTTTGAAAACAAAAAAGATGTTTAAACCCTGAAAGTGAAGGCAGAAAATCTTACTGAATAGTTTGAACAGTTGCTGTCTGCTTTATTTATTTCTTCCTAGGTCACGGATTTGCCCAAGAAATTTATCGACATCACTTGATGGTATCTTCCGGTAGTTAAGCTAAACCATACTGATATCATCATTTGTCTTTAATTATTTCCGTTCTTGCCAAATTGAATGCCAGAATATCCTTGTAAAGAAAGGCTGAATGGGTAAAGATAGTTTACGTTACATTTTAATTTTAATGTTTGCGTTTTCATTTTTCAAAACGAACTGACGAATGCAGAACTATTTTAATGGTATTGTAAAGAACTTTAAATTTTTCAAGAAATCTGTTAAATATGTGAGTATTTAGTTACTCTGAATAAAGCTAGTTTAAGTAATTAATTTACTTGTATAAAAAAATTGAAAACGTGAAGACTCTGATCTCCTGGAAAAACCACAGGGTACCCTTATCATTGGAAAACTTCCGGATAAGATTGCAACAACTTATTTACGACCTTGGGCGCGGTTACTACACTTGCCCATTGTTGGTTTCGTCTTTTCATGAAAAGACATTCGAATTTGCGAATACGTACTGCTCAAGGTTGATCTACAACTCGTTCATTTGGAATGTGTCATGATGAGGTTGATCCATATTTTAAGATACTTCTAGACACCCTAGAGACACGTGATTTAATGGACAAGCCCAGGAAGATTTTCAATATGGATGAAAGTGGATTGTAACTGTGTAATAAGCCCGGGAAAGTAATCGCATCGAAAGGATGCAAAGTTGTTCAAAGTCTCACCAGTGCAGAAAAAAGTGAAACTATTGGTAATGTCGTTTGCTGCAACGCAAAAGGTAATTTTCTTCCATCGTACATGATCTTCCTTGGTAAAAACAAAAATAAAGAGCCTCCAAGATCTGTTGTTGAGATGTCTCCTGTTTCAGCCCATATCAAAAACAGTATTTTTTTATCATGGATATAAGATTATCTTCCCAAAAAAGAACCTGGTCCGGTTGTTTTGATCCTTGACGGCTATGTCTCACATTGCAACGACGTGGATATTTTAGATTTCTTGGCGGTAAACGACATTTACGTTATCTGTTTACCCAGCTATACTACGCATTGGTTGCAACCCCTCATGAGGTCTTTCTTTAAACCCCTCAAGACTTATTGGAATGAAGCTTGTAGCCATTGGACAGAGAATTACCAGATACCAATTTGGTGGAATCTTAAACCAAACCTGGAAACTAACTGCAACGAACTAGAATGGAGTGTCAGGGTTTGAAGCCTACAATTTCCCTACAATCTGGCGAAGATTCCAGCTATTATGTAACTGAACACGTTATAGGAGCTAATGATAACAACGTCAATACCGCTATTGTAAATGATCCTAGTACTAAAATGAACATTCTGATGTTGAACAAGTTTCAGTGTCGTTCGAAGATCTTTCACCTGTCCCTGTCGTACCACCCGGCAGGGGGGGACCTCTGCTAACCGAAGGAGTGGATTCAAAGTTCGATCCTAGGATCGTTTCTGAGGTGACCACTTCCGACGTTTAATAGAGACCCTTTGGGATTGATGATCCCACCGACCCGAATTGGCGGACCAACGCCTGGCCGGCACGGGCCTAATCTGCAGGTGAAAGCCCCAACATCCCACCAGTGATGATGTGTTAACTGGTACCGGGGGGTCGGTTACCCGGGGACAGCCGTTTCCGACTTCGGTCGGAGCGGTGGAGTCCCTTCCGGTCGACTGGGTAGGCGGGGGCAGTGGTTGACGCCCGCACGCTGGGCAGATGAGGGAGGAAAACCAACCCCTCCCGACGTGTGAACTGCCGAAAACAGTTTCGGCGTTAACCTGGAGAGTATAGCAGAGAATTGGATAGCTTCTCGCTTGACCAGAAGGAAGGGAGGAAGACCAACACCTTCCGACGTATGAACTGCCGAAAACAGTTTCGGCGCTAACCTGGAGAGTATAGCAGAGAATTGGGTAGCTTCTCGCTTGACCAGAAATTGGCTAGGAGCGTGCCACCCTGAACCGTTCTGGAAGCAAGGGTAGGTGCGGCCGCCCTTGCGCGCTGATTGGGCGTATCTCGGATATGGGTGAGAAACCAAGGTGCCGCCGAGAAATTTTCGTCGTACCACGAATAAAGGGCGGGTCAGTCGTTTGAGGTGTCGGACCATGCGTGGTCTAGTACCCGAGACTAGAACCGATGGAGACCACATGACGTTTACCCACTCGAGTCTCTACCACACATCTCATACCAACCCCAGCATCTGGTACCCACATAAGTGGGATAGGGTAGCTAGACAGGCTAGGTTTACCCATAAACCTAGCCTGTCTAGCTACCATAAACCTAGCCTGTCTAGCTACCCTATCCCACTTATGTGGGTAACGGATGCTGGGGTTGGTATGAGATGTGTGGTAGAGACTCACGTAAGCGATCTCGATGGTGACTTATCAAACGTAGCGGGAGGAATCCTGCTGACATGATTTCTAAGGGGATGGGGAGCTCACCGATCGGCTTCGGCCTCCGGTGCCCCTCGTTGGTGTTGGCCTCTTAGGAGCAGTGTTACTGTTGGAAACAGGGTAGTAGCATACTGATGGGGTATGGGCTGACGCCTGGGCACCCACAACCATAATTTTATAGTATCCTAAGTCAGCTGTCCCTGTCGTATCAGGACCTAGTAAGCCGAATCCACGCAAACAGCATGCAGAACTTATCACATCAATGGAAGTGCGACAAAGAAAGCGTTAAAAGCTACGAGAAAAATGTAAGAAACAGGAAGAAAAGGAAATAAGAAAAAAGCAAAAAAAATAATAGCGCTAAAAAAAGTAAAACAATAATAAGAAAGCAAGCTAAAGCATAAAAGATGAAGAATGAAGTATGCAATAGTGATGAATACGATTCCACCGAGTTAATTTCGGATCATACCTCAGATGGTATCATCAGTGATAATGAAGATTATTGCATTGTTTGTAAAAGTTACTATCACGACAAAATTGGACCCAAGGTAGATTGGATCTGCTGCATTGCCTGCAAAAAGTGACTGCAAAGACTTACACCTCTCTTGAGAATACCTGTGACAGTTGTGGCAAAAAATAATAGGAGAATAAAAATGTTAATTAACCTTGGCAATATTCTCCAGTAAATAAGGCTTGTATCATCTATGGTGTTTATTTCTTATCCAATTATTGTTGCTATTATTTTTAATGCGCAAATAAAATGATGGTTTCTTTCTAAAGCAAGCATTTACAGCAGTTGGTGCCAGTCATAACTTGTAATGAGAACGTCAACGAATCCCTTCCCTCATACATCAGAAAAGTAAATACATTTATTTACTTTTAAAGTTGAATTTTGTAAGCACATAAATGTAGTTAAATGCATTCGAACAGTACCTATCTACATTATGCAATTTAAGATTCACAGACTAAGGAGTTAATGAAAATGACGAGTAATGAAAATAGCATGTGTTTTGCAATTACTCTGTCGGTTTTAATTAGAAAAATAATTACAAATTCACCGTAATGTAATGTTTGAGTAAATAGGACAAAGCAAACAAGACAATCTCTCTTTTGTTAGTAGTCAGACCGTTTTATTAAGAAAGGAATACAATCTAAAGATAAATAAAAAAATATTTAAATATTTTATTTAAATAAGTTGCTGAATGGTTCACTATTTTCGAACCATAATTGCATAAGGCGCTTCATTTTTTGTGTAGACATGTTAATGTAAATGTAAATAAATAATTTTATAGGGAAATGATTGTCTAGAGATAGTAATAAAACTCATTATCAAAATACTTTAAAATAAATAAATAATTTCTACAACTTGAGATTTAAAAAATAAAACAGTTCCAAAACGTGTCGCTTCGCTATGCATTCTTACGTTTCTCAAATATTTCCATAAGGACAAGGTACGGATCTGTCTGGCTGTCATTTTTATGTTATTGATGGGGCCAGGCTAGATGGCTTTGAGATGGTATCAGAAGCCTTTTGTTTCGACAATCAATTATCTCTAAACTTGACTGCGGCATTTTAATTTAATTAGGGTGTATTATATGGCGCATTTCTTAAGAACCAACCAACCATTTAGTTAGCTGATTAGATAAACAACGCCGTGGACAAAAAATCGAAGCGGTGATTTGAATTTCACGGGATGAATTTAATTCGTTGCTCGACACAATTCTTCATCTCTGAATCTACGTACATACACGAGTGAACAACAAAGAGTTCCGTAAATTTAATTAAATCATTTCAAATATTATATGCATTAATAAAAAAATGCACGCAGATGGTAATGTGGATGTGTTTTCTAATAAGAAAACTATAATCAATGAAAACACAAAACTTTCTTTAGATCTTTTTTTTTGGTAATCTTCATGCGCAACGTAACAACTAGTGAGATAATGCGGCTTAATGCAATTTATGGGTACCGTTTTAATAAGCTTATCTGCATATTTAATCTTCGAGGAATAGTATATGTCACAATTAAATGTGATTAGTGAGCCTTGTTTCTATTACTTAATTAAACTTTTCCCACATATGTTTATTATTAATGAAGATGTGATTTATACGGCGAGGTTAATAAATATTTATCATCGCGTCCTTTCAGAACAATAAATACAAAAAGGGAATATCGGTGCCATTACCTTTAGGGTCTGCAGTGTATGTGTAATTATGTACCTACGTTAGGACAGGCTCTTATCTTTGAAATCTAAAATAATTTTGTATTGTGAAACTTCACAATGTTCCTGCTTCATTATTTTTTTAAATATAATACTATCATGCTTTAGATCTCATATGTTTGTGATGATAAATTGTTATCCTCCTGATCGGTGTTACAATATGGAGAAAATTTTACCTGAAAATTTGTAATGTTAACAAATTTAGTGTTGCTGTTATCTTTTTCGAACTAAATGCATCTCAGAATAAGTGTTGAACTTCAACAAACTTCTGTTTAACACCGCAAACGTATTCATAATTCTTTAATTCGATAAGTAGAAGATAAATTACACTAAATAGTAAATTTTTTTAAAAGTCATCATCGAATATAATTCAAAAAAGTAAAAATATTATCCTACACGTGTTAGTTCACACTTATTTACTTTTTGTCTATTGCAAACTCTGATGTATAAGGAAAGGGATTGATTGATGTTCTCATTACAAGTTATCAACCAACTATGGTGAATGCTTGCTTTAGAATGAAACCGTCATTTTATTTACGCATTAAATATAATAGCAACAAAAAGTGGGTAAAAGATATTGATATAATAACAAATGACACCATAGATGATCGAAGCTTATTGGCAACGCCATATGAACAATTATTCCACTTCCTCCAGATAAGCTTAATATTCTAGTGCAATAAGGAATTCAATTATTTCCACACAACAGAACAAGGGACAAAAGATGCAATGTTGAAATGTGCATTCCTCTTTTCAGAGTAGTTAAAATATAATTTAAGATATAAGTGACAATAGTAAAGTTCTTTTCATTTTATTACTTTTTACACTAAACCTAGAGCATCCCATCCTAAAAGAATTCTAATCAAATTTGGACTAAAAATTAAAAGCTTCTATACTGCTTTTACGAACATTAAAAATTAATAAATGATTAAAGTATCGCAAAAGAGAACTACTTCAACTATTTTAGCACACTTTTTGAATGCCTATTTAAAATAACAACAAGAATTGCTAATTTAACGGATTCTTTCTAAAAGTTTATACAGGAAATCTTTTTTTGTAAAATTTTTATGCAACTTGACTAGTAGACGCATTCCTAGAACTTATTTTCACGAAATGTAAAATGTATCGTACAACGGAAGTCACGTGATTTGACCCATTTGTAATCTTTTCTCAACTGCCAACTTTCTGGCGGTCACTCTATATTCATTGTAGAATTTACTGTAAAATACAAAATCAGCCCCGAGCAATTCTTTTTTAAAGAAAAAGAAAATTTATAATTATATATTTCAGTAATTTTAAAATAATATGATTATTTTATATTGATACCTAATCATAGCCCAGATGATAAAACGCTTCCAATTTTTTCTTCGATTTAATTCAATTTTTTAAGATTTAAATAAAGTAATAAATAAATAAATAAAACTTGCTCTATCATTGTTTATTAATGTTGGACTTAACAAAAATTAAATAATTTATTAATCATGATATAAAACCAACAAACTAATTTTCAAAAATATTACCAACATTTATTATAGCTAAACGTTTCTAAATTGAAACCATCCTACATGATCAAAGATGAAGTGAAGTTAAAGACAATTTAAAAGGTTTGTGAGTAAATATTTTCAATACAATATAATTACGTTTTAGAATAAAAAAAAAACTTAATAAATTATTTTAACGGACACATATAATTGACACTATCGCTCTACGTTTCACTATCAATTGATAGCTTCGTCAGGAGTGAATATCGATAGTAAACGTAGAACGATAGTGTCAATTTTATGTGTCCGTTAAACTAATTTATTATAGAGGGTGTTTACTAAACACGCAGCAAAAATTAAGGGGGTTATTCCTTGGCCTATTGTAAGATTTTTTGCCCTTAAATGATTTTAAGAATGACGCTTTGATTCGAAGATACAGGGTGTAGAAGCTTTTCGGAAAGAAACAGTACTTTAATGTTATATCTAAGATTATTAATTATAAGAGCTGCTGAAAATGACTGCCACCAGCTAAGATGCATGCATCCAGTCTTCTCCTCATTGACTGCCGAACTCGTTCAAAAACACCGGGATGTTTCTTATTGCTTACCATCCATCAATTATTTTAATTCTCAAATCTTCTCCATTTTCCACTGGAGTACTGTACACTAACGTCTTCAAATGACCCCATAGAAAAAAATGTAAGGGATTTAAATCTGGAGATCGAGCAGGCCTGAAGTGAGGTCCACTTTGGCCAATCCAGCGATCTTCATATTTTGCATTTAAAAACTCACGAGCAACGACTCTAAAATGTGCTGATGCACCACCGTGCATAAACCACATTGCATTTCTCGTTGCCAATGATACATCCTCTAGAAATCTAGGTAGTGAGTCTTCCAAAAAATTTCGATACACCTCACCGGTAAATCTTCCCGGTAGAAATTCTGGTCCAATTAGCCAGTCATCCACAATTCCAAACCAATCGTTTAATGAAAATTGATATTGGCAACGATCTTCAAGTACCGCATGTGGGTCTTCATCAGCCCACATATGGCTATTATGGAAGTTCCTAATTGCGGTTTTGGAGAAATTTGCTTCGTCGGTCAAAAGAATCAGCGTCAGTAGTTGAGGGATTTGAACTAACGTATGCAGAAGCCATTGACAAAATGCAATACGTGTCGGAAAATCAGCAGAAGTAAGTGCCTAAACGTGGTATGAATATAAGCACTGTTGCTTCAAAATTTTCCAGAGAGTCCTATTACTGACGTTGAACGCATTTGCCATTTTCCTGGTAGAAATACCGGGATCTTCCTTTGCCATGTTCGGCACATTCTCTTCCAATTTTACCGTTGTTACTGTCTGTGGTCTTCCTGGTCCTCCACTTCGTGTAAATTTGCCTGCTTCATGAAGACATTGTTGAATACTTGAGAAAGTTTTTTTATCAGCAACATGACGAGTGGGAAATCTTTCACTGTACAACCGCCTAGCCTGTAACGAATTCCCATTGGCAAGTCCATACATAAAATGCATATCAGTCATCTCGGCGTTCGTATAACCGTTCATATTAGATAGTTTTACTAACAAACTTTTAAACATACGAGACGCAATCAGTTTTGACAACTTTCAAAGAAAGTAACAAGTCAGAATGGAAACATCAACGGGCTTGTTCGTTTGTATTGCGAACTGCTCTAAAAGCTGTAAAATGTAGTTTTCACTATCAGTCCGGGGTTTCTTCAGTGCGAGATAAACAAACTACATTTTACAGCTTTTAGAATAACCTGGAACAATACAAACAAACAAACCTAACAATGTAAGAAATTTATAGTTAAAGTAATAGTTTTCGCTATCTGCACTAGCCTGGTGACCACAAATAATGTCAGTTCTTAGTAATCGGAAAGTTGTTAAAACGATAAACACGGATTTCTTGTACTCAATAGGCCCAGTGCACCATTTTAGGTAGTCTACATTAATTTTTTTTTAATATCCAAAATTTTATCGCCCTCTATCTTCGAAACAAAGCGCTTTTCTGAAAGTATCTAAGGGCACAAAAGTCTTAAAATAGTCTAAGGAATGACATTCTTAATTTTTGCCGCGGGTTTAGTAAACAGCCTGTATAATTTTCACCGGACTTAATTAAAAAAAAACAATATTGTTAAAAAACCTGACATTCTCGTAAATAATACGTACCAATGCTTTATAGAAACATTTTTATATCGATTGTGAAAATTCAGTTCATTTGAAATTTGTTCATGTATTTAGGAAAAATTTTAACAAAACATGTTTGGCAGCTCCGATGATTTCATAATTTCTTATTTTGTAAAAATTTCTAAAGTGCTTCTTCATCAAACTATAACAGATTTTATTCATTTCTGATTTCCTAAGTTTTTATTTCGTTCATGGACATCCAGGACCGACAAAAGGGGGCGGTAATAGAATAAAATTCCTCAGATGTGTATCACCATGCAAAACTCATAATTTTAATAATAATAAACAATCATTTATTAATTAGGCCCTTAGGTTCCTCGTCTCTCGACGCCCCTGGGACATCCAGGGGCCTCAAATTTAATGTATTGTTCTGAAGATGTTAAATTCAAACAAATAGAGTATCTGGATGTTACTAAATAATTTTATCTGCTTATTTATTATTATTTAATTATAGTACAGAATTTTTCCAGATGAAAATGGTTTACTACTGGTATTTTTCATGCGATATAAGGCAGAGATTCGTTGAATTGAAAAAATCATTACAACTTTTATAATTAAACATTAATAACAAGTATTATCAGTTTTTATTAATACCTATTTATTTATTAACTAATTATACTTAAACCACTGCAATTTCCTTTTGAAAAATGGCAATTTAGGTTTGATATATTTATTATTACAAATATAACTATTATGGTATTTTAAGTAACGAACAAATTTGAATTTTAAAGCTTATCGGCAATGAGAGCGCCGTCTGTTTTCGACGGGTGTAGTGTGAGCAGCTTTTCAGCAAAACTTCCTACAATGGATACTGCTTCAATAATGAAAGGAATACTACAAGGATTTCTACAGTAGAAAAAAGTTAGGAGTTTTATACAAAAATTACAAAAATTAATTAAAATTGTGTAGCTGGCAGTATAGAAAGTGTTAGGAAAGAGTTTATACAAAAATTACAGTTTACTGAAATGAAATTTAGTCATCTGAAAATACTGAAACATTCCGGTTTGTATAAACTTCTTCATACTAGATGGCACCACTAAAATGATTAATTTCATATATTATTGCAATTAATTATCTTATAATAACCGCTTACATAATATGACTCTGGTCACACTTTCCCGCGTAAAAAGAATGAATTAATTTGGGAATGAGATTTGCAAAAACATACAAATGTTTCAGATTCCTTAGTCTTAACAATCGCCACCAGTCATACAAATCGCAAGCAATTGCGAAACAAACTTTAGTTTGATCCTTTGAGACAAATATTTTATAAACGTTTGCGTTTTAATGCGAAATGTGTAAAAAATGCAAATAAATTATTACTATAAGAATATAATTTACTCAGAAATATCAAAGACAAATATTTAATATCAGTTAATATTTGAATCTCAAAAGCTAGTCGTATCCAAATAGAGTTGAACCAAACACTGACCGGCTTGAATTTTGATACTTACACACATAAATATCTGTTTCTCATTTCTATGGTAACATTCTATTTACGATGAATATTAAAGGTACGGGTCTTTTAATTCCAAAAATTGAAGATTTATACGGTTCCCCAAAAAAATGTTTGTACAGTGAAATCCTTTGACGTCCTCGACAATTTTTCTCTCATACTTTGAGGAATGATTTCGCGGCCTTGAAAACAAATAACTATTTGTTTACGTTCTACATTAATTACTAACAAGATCCAAGATATAAATCAGATGAAGAAAAGATGTGGACAAGAATATGATTATTGATGGATGTTGAAAAGGGACTCCACTAACGATGGTAGAAGAAAGATCAAGGAAATCGAATTTTTCCTTCAAATTCAAATAAATCTGCGGTCATTTTAGAAATTGTTGTCTAAATTTGTATCTAACGCAGCGATTAATCAACGATCAGCTTGTGTCAAAATATAGACCAATTAGTTCAAATTCGCCGAAAATCCATCACCACCCAAAACTTTTTTTTTTCAGTTTTTTGTCATTTTAGTTCGGCGGCCAAGATAACCGATAGTATTTGATAGTCGTAGATCAAAAACTGACGTGAATATGAGATAAAGATATAATAAAAAATGTTTCACTTTAGATTTGGTAGATTGCCGCAGGATCGATTTCAAAGGCTCCTCGAAAAAGTCCTTCCGGAGGAAGGACATATTTAGAGTATTTTATTTTAAAAATGCGTGGTGAAAATCTCCTACTTTCCCAAAATAAATATGTATTTGGCGCCTCGACCTACACATTTACGTAATGAATGAGGTGAAGTGCCACATTATTGCGTTCTAATAAACAAAAATAGTTACGTGTCAGTCATCGACGTAAAATTTGAGGTATGAACACGCAACAAAAAAAAAAAACACGTGCAGAAATTTGAGGTTAACCAAATATTTTTAGGGCAAAAAAATACGCTGACGTACGACACAATATCCAACTCGCCAACCATCGGGATAAAGAACAATTTAATACCATTAATTAGGGAAGACAAGCAATATCATAAAAAAATGTTGAAATGTTTAGGACGGACACGTTGCTTGTTGGGAATTAACTTTATCTATAATGCAATTAAAATTAAAATGAAATAAAAATACTAGGAATTTTTAACACAGAGATTTGAATTGCTTTCGTGTTGTAGTGATTTATTTATTTACCTGTCAAAGCAGGTGTTCAAAGTGGGGCCATGCCGTTGCTATTCTTATTTTACACAATTTGTGCGAAATAATTTAATTCAGGTGGTTTGCATGCATTTTCTAAGTAAATATTTTCGAGTTCGTCTTTGAGCTGGTCACGACGATTCTGTTTAAAGATGCCGCGCCATAACAATCATAAAACTATAAAACACTTTTACAACTGTATTTATTTCGTTTAAGTGCTGCTCTTGCTTAACCAGAGACGTATCGTTATTTTGGGGATATTTTTTTAAATAAAAACATTTTCCCATGTTCTGTGACGCCTATTCTTTCACCATTTTTTCTTTGTCTCCTATTCAGGAATCACCCCGTACAAAATATTACAATCTTATTGAAAAGAATACTAAACTTCATCAAAGAATTCGTCAAATTTTGCGTCAAATATCTAAGCAAGTTGGTGTAATAAAATTCGTTACTAACTCAACTAGGTACTAATTAACAAGGTATCTGAAATGATCGGAGATGTCTAGCATCTATTTTTATTCTAAAAGTGTTAATGCTAATTATCAGATATACGTAGCTTAACGGAAACGTGCGTTATACCTACCTTATCTGTATTTCGTAACACTTGTAGTGCGTCCTTGTTTTAAACAATCGTTCATTATGCTGTTACGCATTATTATAGTGGAATAAATACTTTAGAAATAGGTAATGTATAACTTATACTTTTATAATTATGTAATAGTGAGTAAATATTTGTTTGAATCAACTTTTAAACTTCAACAAGTGTATGTACGTTAGTGAACTTGAACTTCTTATCAGGTATTACCTTTCGTTTCTGTTAATCTGAGAAAATGAGTTGGTATAAAAACTGTTTTATTTATTTAATTTATGAGTATTAGTTGTTAGTGAAGTCGCTAGCGAATTCAGTCTTCATATGCACATGACAAGTTCATTGTTAACCGTTTCCTTTTTTACTGAAAGGTTCTAAGTATTAACAGTATTAACTAATTTAGGATATTTACGATTTTATTATACCGTCAACGTCATCCAGTAAATTAATACTGTTATAATAATAATGTTGTTAATATATGTCTATGTATTTACGTGAACTACTTCCATTTTTACACGTCTGATGATAATTACAGTTAAAAAATTGCAAATAAATAAAGTAATTTCGTAGGTGTTACCAGGAGCAATAACTTTTGATAGTTAGTATAGTCCATCTGCTAAAAAATCCGATTATATTTCTTACTTTGAAAATTTGTAATGTGCTGTAACTCTGAAAATTGTATACATGTACTCATCCTTTTTAGAAACCCTGTTGTGATGCCGAAAAATGAAAAAAAGAATCGAAATAATTGTTTGTGGTATGCATTACGTGATTACTATCAAGGCCACCTAAATGAAAACGCTCTTATGATCTAATTTTAAAATTCCGGGCAACTGTTATCTAAAAAAAATTCTGACGCATCACGCTTTTGAATTAACCACTCAAAAATACATGAACCAATTTTTAGGTGAAGTACCGCGATAAATCAGTTACGTTTCAGATAAATAGTCCTTATTACTTTTTGATTCGTTTTTTATTTCAAATATCTGTTTTACGAAAGATTACAGACCGCAAAGGACTTTTTAATTATCTAAGCAAACCGTTAAACAATAAGTGCAGACAAACACTTAATATCCTGCGTTAAAAAAATCATTACAAATACATTTTTGGGAAACAAGAAACAATAAGTCGATAATTTGGAATATTTTTGAACGCCTCAAAGAAATTTTAAAAAGTATGTGAAGATTTTTGTTTGTGCTAGTTTCACAATCGACTGATTTTTTTAATATTGTTGAACTCTTTTAGAATATGCTATTAAATAAAGGATCTGCAGGATATTATAATCTACATTTTTGTAAAACAAACACAAGCAGATTACGAGTGCTAGGAAGGTAATCAAAATTGATATCAAACATTTTGTTTCTATTTAATTAAATTTTAGAAATAACATAAGTACATAACTCTTGATAAGTACATACATATACATATAACTACGACTCCTTATTGTTTGCATGTACACATAGGGTTACGAACATGAGCTGTGGTAAGCCAGTATGTATTAAAATTAGAAATAATTACAAATAATTACAAAACTGTCATAAATACTGTAAATAATAAAAACTGTGCCAAGGTCATAAAACCACTATGTCATTGTTACGCAATTTGTTCAATCTATTCCGCGTCACGATACTCTTCCGCATGTTTCGTATGAAATTGTTAAAAGTACTTTCTTTTAATACCAAGGTTTTCCATTTCGATTATTTATCGACTCAATTTATTGCAATTTGTAAGAAAAATTCCTTCAAGTTAAATTAAGAAAAATTCCATTTAAAATTTGAAATATGCAGACAAAATTATATTTAAAAAAATGATGTCATTTAAACAATTAATAAAATACATTTTGTTATAAACAAAAGTATGACTTAGTTTAGTATATTGTTTAGATTTTTTTTTATACGAATTTTTATACAAATATCGATTTTAAACGCCAAATTTTTAAACTAAAAGACTTTTCGTCACTCAGTAGTATACAACGTTGCAAGACTTCACTGTACAGGGTGATTCACGGAATCTGTTCATTAGAAGTTTAGGCATTTGCCTTCATTATTTTTCTCTGACAATTTGTACTCCCCCACAGTCGCTAGTGCACTTTTCAATGAAAGTGTTTGAAATATCAGTTGCAGTCGCTGCCAACTTCATTATTTTATATGGAATATATACTTTTTCTTGCAAATTTAGGACATACAGGTAATTTTGAATAGAAACTTATAAGGTATTCCTATACGTGTATATAACCGTTTCTGAAATATTTTTAATTTTATAAATTTTTGTGCTTTAGCTCTCTTTCTGAATATGAAAGATTTAATCTGTACCCTTTCAAAGTGGAATCTTTAAGTAATGCGTAATGTTTAGAAAGTGCTCTAAAAACTTTCAGTGTGCTCGACAGATGGCGTTTGTTTAAGCCAACTTCAAGTCACAAAAACTTAACTCCTGTAAATTGAACAGCCTGTATATTTTTACTCCATCGGACGCATAATTTAATTGTGGATTGATTTGTGTTAGCTTATCCGATCTGTTAGTTATCAAGTTTGTAAGGATTCTCTTCAAAACATATATGAAGATCAATGTAAATATTGCAATTTATTGCGTAGTAGGCTCTGAATATGAATAAGTAAATGCTTTACATGTTCTTTGAGTAATTAATTCTTTGACATTTCCATTGAATAAAAAATAAATCTAAAGAGTATTTATTTGTACAATTGTTACTCATTCAACTTACTGCAAAATTTAATTGCTAGTAGGTATAACAATTTTATTGATACTTAGAGCTACCACGCAATACATTACGATATTTACATTGACTTTCATATATCATATGCCCAAATAAATTTTTGTAAACAGTAGGCCATGGAAGTATAAAGTAATTTCTAGCTTACAACATGAAACAGTTTTTGTGATCAGTGACACGTCAAGGTGTAAAATGGAACTTCGACTTTTCTTAACTAATCAAGAACTTGATGTAAATAACAAATTATAATTTAATAGGAGAAAGTTACAGTAATTGTAACCGGACAGCTAGTTATCAATTCATAAATTGTCAAGTAAATAAATAAATTGCTCTAGTAATCTGAGACAAACGTTTGTTTGTACATTTTGAAGAGAATGCTTATAACTAGATAACTAACAGGTTTAAGCATAGGGTAAGCTAATACAAATCAATGCACAATTAAATTCTGCTTCCAATAGAGTAAAATACACAGGCTGTTCCATTTAAAAATTAAGTTTTATTGACATTTTTTAAACGTCATCGCATTACTTAAAGGTTCCACTTTAAAATAGCACAGATTCATATTTTTGTGAAATAAAAAATATTAGTTTAAAAAGGAAAAAGTGCTAAAACGCAATATTTACAAAATTAAAAATATTTCAAAAACGGTTGCATTTAGTTATAGGAATACCTTATAATTTTTTATTCAAATTGCATGTAGTTCCTAAATTTGTAAAAAAAGTATATGATTTCATTCAAGATAATCATCACTTTTATATTTAGTCACAGTTCAAATTCTTTGAAAATATTTTCATTAAAAAGTGCAATAGCAGCTGTGAGAGAGTACAAATTTTTTGAGAGAAATAATGAAGACAAGTACTTAAACTTCTAACGAACAATTTCCGTAAATTACTCTGTATAAACGACGTCCAATAAACCCGAAAAACATAACATCTGTATGACGTGTTATGTACCAGGTGTTTTTAAATAAGTGACTTCACACCATAAGTGGTCATGGAATGTAATGCTAAATTTTCCGGAAGCAATTTGAATTTACAGTTAAAGAAAACGGTGTTGAAAATCGAACTAGAATTAACCCAGATATGCCAATCGTCCTTTTAAAAGGACACTTTACAGGTTTCTGCTTTTTAATTTCTTGAAATGTTTTGGATGACGTTCAAGATGACGTTATTACTGTGAGTTTAAGAAATGGTAGTTGTGAACTATATCCAATAGTTTTTGGAAGAAATCTTTTTTATTTCTGTGCAGTTAACTTGTAAAGTACGATATTTGTAAAATATGTCTGTTTCTGTGGACCTCAGATTGATTGGGTGCTATTTTGGTTGTATACTCTTTTTTACTGTCAAATATTGTAATTAAAGCGTATTAATAACGTATAATTAACAGAATCCTTAAAAGAATTATAAAATCATTTTATACTTGTTGAAACTGGACTGTTCTTTTAAAAGGACAGTGAGTATATATCCTTATCTTAACAAAATTTAAAATTACTTGCTAGCTTAGAAGAAAGTGATTCTAAACATGATCATGAAATAACTATAAATATTATGCCTCCTATTAATGCAAATGAGGATATAACAATGAAGACTCTGGTAATGAGGATCAAATATCAATAAACAATCTTCCAGATAATCAACTATTAGCTGAAGCTGAAATAAATGATATACCTTCAGACAATGAAGAAGATAGTATTCCGCTAAAAAATTTACAATTGGCATGGACAAAATCTACAAAACGAAATTATAAATGGCAAAATGCGGATTTGAAATCTGATATAGTAGAATGGCCTACAATGTCTACCGTAGTCAACAATAACTCTCCAACAGCGTTGTTCTGCCAGTTTTTTGGCGAACAAATGGTTGATATGTTTGGTACTTACAAATATAAAAATTCCTAATACGAATTAAATATTTTCACAAAGTTACTTTATGTGCCCATTGTCCTTTTAAAAGTACACCCAATTTTAGGTACTTTGAGTTTCGTGTTACCAAAAATTTGATATCTACATCATAAAATATACCATTTCTAAATAATCTACGGAAAAAAAAAATAATTCCGGCATATCTGGGTTAATAGTGCATTTGTTTCGATGTCGCAACAAATTGTATCAGATTTTTTGAAACGGAGCAAAGAATTTGTCTGATTTTCTATTCTTGTGACATTCATAATATTCGGTTGAGCTAAACTCCGCGTGCAGGTATTATTTTTCATGCGTAGCGATTTATGTACGATAGGGCTCCAGCACATAGTACTAGTTCCTCTTTCGACAAACATTTTCCAGGAAAATGCGTTGGCTGAACGGAGTCATGATCTAAATTCCTATTGAAGCACATAGTGCAATCACATTAAATGACAACAGTGAATATTCACAACGCTGCAGAATGTATTCGTGCTAATCGCGACATGTTAATGCGTACGCTTCTTCGCCGTGCTCGTCTATGACTTGCTAATGATTGCTCACATCCTTCGCACTACGCTACATTCAGACTCATGAAACAAAGACGTAAGTGTAAAAAGAAAAATTACCGAACGTTCCTTTACGTCTCGAACCCGTTATTACCCAATGGGGAATGTGGTTAGATGCAGCCATATTCCACGCGAATAACTTTTCTATTATAAAAAACTTTGTGTTAGATTTCACTGATTCAGTTGAATCAATTGCAAAATGTAAAAATCTGTACGAAAAACATGAGTTCATAGATCAGTTAATCTACATTAAAGCTCATTAAGTCATTATAGTAACTTAAGTAGCTTTATTAAAAAATTAGAGACAGAGCAAGTGAGTTTAATAGAATCAATTGTAATGGTATCAGATTTCGAAAATTTGTTAAAAATAGCACTAGCCAAAATTGGAAAAACAATACTTACAACTAATAACATTGGTTTTAAACAATTAACTCGAATACTTTATCATTAGAATCCACTGAAGATAGTGATTTAGATCCTCACAATATTGCAGCATCTAAGTATGTACCCTTCACATCTTGGATGTCGAAAGAACATTTTCGACATTGTCAGATAGACGGCAAAAATTCTATGTGGAAAACTTAGGAAAACATTTAGCATTATAAGGATAGCATACATTAAGTTGGAAGCTAAATAGTTTTAACGCTATGTTGCTTAGATCATACCTAATAAATAGAATTACTATTATTTTTATTTAATGTAGTTATTATCATAGATAATAAAACATGTTCTAAAATTATTATAGCACACAAATTTACGTACGAGAGCATATTTTTGTCTTATTTTTTTGGGAAAACGTGACATATTTATGTGCATATTTTTAACATTTCTTATGCATTGTTATTCTAATATAAAAAAAGAAAATATTTCAAGTAATACTTTTAGTAACAAACAAAAAAGCAATAAATTCTCAGGTCAAGTATAAAGGCAAAGAAAAAATTACAAAAAACAAAATCACCGTATTTAGTATTTATTATCATTTATTATCATTTAATATTTTATTCAATGCAATAGCGTTGCAAACCAACGATTTAAACTTATATATTCTTTTTTTTTTAGTTTTTAATTTAAATCGCTTTTATTTTTGTTTTTGTGGCAACGAAGAGGGCCCTTTAACTGAACGGGGCCCTGGACCACAGCCCGTAAAGACCGTGCCTAAATCCGCCTTTGTTAGATCATCTGACAAAAAGAAACACATCGAAATGTTTTGTTCATTTAATTATATTGATAAGAAAGAAAGGGCGAGCATGTGTGTTTTTTTTTATTGCAACGAAATAATTGGCTTTTTAGTTTGATGTATTAGTGTATGTCTGGTCCTATTTAAAATATAGAAAACAACAAAATTGGTCAAAGACGTTTTGTCCAAAAGCTTTTTTGCTTCACCAGCCTTGGAAATAATAGAATTTAGAAAACTCAATGATAGGGCTAACTACTCTTTTAATAACGTTACTTTCCATTGGAGTAAAAATTGCCAAGTGTGTACTAAGCTTAAGGAAAGGAAATTACAAAAAAAAGAACAGTTAAATTATTAACTGTGTCCAATTTTTTGTGCTGGTACAATTTTTAATCGGGGAAATCAGTCTTTGTCCGACCTTGGCATTCGCCGGAATACCTCATCATAACATTCGATCCAAAAATACTCAACTCTATTCTTTCACAGATGTGTGAAAGTAGTTGCGTCTTAATATCTATTAATAAATGACCCGCCTAATACGCATATGTCGTTATGTAAGGGAACTTTTATTAGTTCGAAGATAAGATTACGCAGGCAGACTTTCGCTGGTAAAACAAAAATAGCGTGCGTCACGCGTGAAGGAATCAATACGCAAGTGAGCAGCAACCCTAGATCAATAATTTGAAACTTTGTGCATGAAAACTTGACTCAAATGCAGTGGACGTACTCAAATGGCACACATAACGAGCATAGCTAAGTAGAAGCAAATAGTTGAAAAACAAAACGCTGAACCGGTTTCCTTTTACTCTACCCGACGTTGTATATCTCGAGTACCTATTTTCAACGCAGAACTCGAGGAGTTCACACGCGTCTTCCAGAGTCTATTTATAAACCTACTGAATTTTAACATATTGGCTCAGACTGATCTTTTTTTTTTGTTCGTTAAGATCATGTTGCGTTTTTAACTCGTCGTCTTTTTATCAGTACTTTATCGTTGCGCGTATTCTACAGTAAAAAAGAGCGAGCAGTCTCTAACAAGCACTCGTTCACGTACTTACTTCTTCCGGTGGTTAAAATAGCCGCAATAATGTCGAACCTAAACAATTCGAGGAAACTCTTTGCTAATAAGGCATTACTTAATGAATTATTAACGAAAACACGTGAGTGTTTACAATCGAGATGTTTTAGTGCGACGACCACAAACAACATGCGTTTCGTCCAATTCCAATTGAAGACGGGCGGACCTCAACATCTGGGAGCACAGCTCAGCACAGACGGAGACATTTTCGATATAAGTGCAGTGGATTCCACGATTCCAAATTCCTTGGTCAAAGTCCTGTCTACTGGAAATGCTATTGTTGAGCGAGCAAAAAGGTCGGTATTTACATTTGCATACTTACATACATTACGTGACATTTAAAATTCTAGTCTGCAACTGGCGCGTTTCTGTCTAAATATAGATCAATTTTATACATGTACCTTCCAACTTAAAAGCACATATAACAAAAAAAAAGTTTGAGATTCAACAATAAAATATTACTATTAATAATATCGATATTGTTTTAAATGAGCACTTATTAAAAAATTTTTATATTAAAGATGTTTATAAATCATTTTTATAGATACATATACAATGTCTAATCGTATTATAACTAGAGAGCGGCCAGTTTTAGGTTTGCGTTATCACAAGTAGGCAGTTTGCCTACATTTGTATTCGAGTGAGGTGTGGACAAGTAAGTGTATATAATTCCATAAAAATAGTTTTGATTCAATGGTTATGGCGTGGATGACATTAGGTAAAATCTAAGATTATCCTCTCCGTGATTATAACAGTCATACCTACTAATTCCATAACGCATCTTGATGAAACCGTACAATTACTTCCGGTATAATTTTAATTTCTGTATAACAGGAAATATATCGTGTAAATAAATAAATTGCTGTAGTAATCTGAGATAAACGTTTTGTCTTTCGTGACCTACCTTTATCAAAAATTTATTTGGACATATGGTATGTAAAAGTGCTTCATCATACCAAACTCGCCACATAAACAAATTTTGTTTTCGATGGAATTTTCGAAGGAATAGAATTTTCATCAAAAACATAATGCCTCTATATTAGCAAAAATTATTATTAGAAAACCTGACAATTATAATTTTTAAATCGTAACAGCTACTACTAAATACATCCATTGAATTGTTTTATTAATAGTCAATTTGATTTGATGTGGCTTCATGGAAGTTTATCAAATTTTCTGAATTCTTGAAAGCAACAACATGACAAAAGGGAGGTGTGTCCACAGATAATCGCCATTTAAAAATAGATTCCCTCTTATCTTTACAAACATTGTTTTTCGTTTGAAAATACGTCAATTCCTGCATATTTACCAGACATATCGTTAACCTCATCTGAACTTGTTTGTGCACTTATATACATATGAGTGTAATGCAGCACAGAAGGTTATTGTTTATCTAATGCAAACAAAATTGTTATAATTATTATAATAGCCCACTTCATTCGTTTAATCATTTCTAAAGAATTGCAAAAAATTGTTCATTTCCTGCTTCAACGATGATTTCCCTGGCTTTAAATTACACCTCAATTAAATTTTCTAAACATGCACTGTTATGTTTGTGTGCATTTCTGTTATACTCATACCTACCTGCAGGTGTAGGTATCTCAGATATGGTGATCACATCAGGTGACTTGTTTACTTTCTCTTTGGAAGTTCAAACTTGTTTACGACTTTTATAACTTATTAACCTGATTTAAACAAGCGGGGGAAATACAAGTAAATTGCTGTAATTATTTATTTTAAATAATTTAACTTCAGAGATAAATAGACTATAAATTATAAGTGAGTACTAATATCGCTTATTTCTTTCAAACTTGAAAAGGGGGAAGATAAAAGAAATGGCTTCGTTATAAATGAAACATGTAAAACGGAAGTTATTACTTGCTTAAGTCATGCTAAGTCAAACTTCGTTTTGTTTGCTAAGTTGAAGGGTAACACAAAATTGTATTGCCACGTCTAAGTATAAGAGGCCAACGAATTCGAGGTACAAAGAAATAATGGCTTATATTTAAAATATTTTAATTGTTCTAGCGTCGCTTAGCACATTAAGACAATCAACCAACCAGTTGAAGTACTTTTCCACCAGCTAACGTTTAGTTTATAGCTGTACAATTCGCTAGGAACCAACATATAATAATAATAATAATAATAATAAACTTCTCAGTTTCGTAATATGAACAGAATAAATCAAACAAAATAAATATTTATATATAAAAAAAAACAATATTTCAACAATATGTACGTGTATAAGTATACAATTGTATAAAGAGAACCAAATGGTGCGGGATCAGACTTAATGTCTGGTTTTCATCTCGGACCACGCTCTTTTCAATATACATAATTACAATTGCAACAACAAATTAAAGGTAATGTGTAAAGTATTCACATATTAGATATCATTCTTATCCTTGCACTCACATCAACGATTGCTCTCCCATGAGCTTAGAATATAATGCAATTTTGAAATTGAATAATGAAGTTTTTCTAAATAATGTAAACTGATGAGTCACAACATTCACAAAATTATAAGAAAAGGATATCTCACAAAGTACAGTTCTAAGACGCGGAATTGTAAGTAAATCTTTCCTACGAATGTTAATGTTGTGAACATCAGTTCTGTAATGAATTTTCAGAGAATTTTCAGGTGGTTTTTGTTTTTTTAAGATCTTATAGAATAGGCATGCGGCATGTAAACATCTCCTATTTTCCATGTTTAACCAACCTGCTTCTTGAAAAGTATTCGACATATGTTCGAATTTACGAATACCAAAAATATAATGTAAGCAACAATTTTGAACTCTTTGAATTCTTCTTTTATCAATACCATCGAGGCAGGATCCGTATAAAGAATCACAGTAATTGAATGCTGATAAAACTAATGTTTTGCATAACATTATTTTCACTTTACGATTCAACAAGTGCCTGCTGGGAAATAATAATTTAAGTTTACAGCATTGACACATGGTCTATAAAACGAAATTTTGAATCAAAAATAACACCAAGTTTTCTACAACTTTCACTAATCTTGATTTGGAATATTTTTCACATAAATAGTAAAATTTTCTTGAACAAAATGCCTCTGACAGCCTCCTCCAAACAACAGTAGAGAAGACTTGGAAGGGTTAATGATTAGACCATGCTTTTCCGATATCTGTATTAAACTAGTTAGATCATTATTTATTGTTAATTCAGCAGCTTTCCAATCCTTAGAAGCGAAAGAAGTGTATATTTGTGTATCATCCGCATACTGATGATAATTACACGCATTTAATTCATAAGGAAATCGACATGTATATATTGTGTAAAAGAGTGGACCGCATATACTACCTTGTGGGACTCCCACATCAAAAAATAACAAATTTGAAACAACGCCATTTAAGACTACACGTTGTGATCGATCTTTGAGATATTTGACAGCAATTCGATTGCCGAGGTATGAAGACCAATATAGTGAAGCATGGCAATGAATATTTTATGGTTAATCATATTGAATGTTCTAGAGTAGTCCAATAAGATTAATGCACTCATGTATTTGTTATCTACAGCAGTCAAAATATCGTCACTAACATCAAGTAAAGCAGTACAAGATGAAAAATTTGGTCTAAATCCTGATTGCTTAGCAGTCCACGAAGCTGAGATTCTATAACTCTTTCTAAAACCTTCGATAATGTAGGAAGTATGGTTATCGGTCTTAAGTCTTTAAAAATAGAAGGTGTTGTTATTTTAGTTTTCGGTATTACCCGCCCTTCCTTCCAGCAAGCAGGGAAGACATTTTTACTTATGTAAAAGTTAATTATATGAGTTATGTATGGAATAATAAAGGTACACATTAATTAAGCATAGTAATATTAACACCATCGACTCGAAAAGCTGTCGATTTAATATTTGATAGAATTGTAAATACAGTTTGAAGAAGACGTATCTTAGTCGTTATTGTTATTTTCAATTATTCGTTATTGTTAATGTCAATCATTGCATTTTCTATGTAAAAAAATAATAAAAATTTTAAAAATATCAATAAAAATCAAAAAAATCGTGATTGTTTAACAAAAAATCATGATTTTTTTTAAATCGTGATTTTTATCAACCCTGTGTTGACACAGGATGCAATAATATAAATCTTCTATGAATTCATATTAACAACCAATCTAACTTAAATCGCATCGGCTCAAGCTCAGACGATCAGGAAGGATTAGCAGCAGACTAGCAGTTACGCACAAAGTTCATAACACGCTCTGTACATTTTTTCCTTGAATCAAGCTGTATGCTTTTTCTATTGTTTTTCTCAACAAAAAAAAATTTTCAAAACATAAACATCTATATTTTGTGTTAAGTTAACATACACTCACCGGTACAAAAAGCGACTCACGTTGAGGTTTGTGTAATTCATTGCGACAATAATTTTTTTTTAATTTAATTTTCGACTGATAATTGTTATTTATAGTTTTCTTAGTTGATGTAAGTACATCAAATAAGGCCAAAAATAAATAAAACAAACAAGATTTTAATATAAGTAATAAAAACTGCAAAATTGACGAAATTGTAACTTAAAGAAAAATGCAAAATTTCAATTTTCCTAATTAATTAATATCGAGTATTGCCTCTGCGGGCCTGTATTACAGCCTGCATACGTTGTGGCATCGACTCCACCAAGTGTCTAATCGCTTAATTGTCAAGTTGATCCCATTCTTGCTGAAGCGCCATTGATAATTCTTCTAGGGTAGCTGGGGCGAGGACGCGAGCTCTAGTATTCCTTCCTAACACGTTCCAGACATGTTCGATGGGATTCATGTCGGGGGCCACTGCATTCGGTTAACACCAGCAGCGTCAAGAAATTCAATAACAACTCTGGCGACATGTGGCCGTGCATTATCGTGCATCAACATAAAATTGTCGCCCATAAAAGGGGCAAAGGGTATCACATGATCTTGAAGAACTTTCTAAATGTACCTCTGTACTCCTCTATTTATTGCAACAAGGTCTGTACGTGCGTACGCAGAAATACCGCCCCACACCATAATCGTACCTCTGTTGAAAGATAGTCTGGAAACAATATTTCATTGGCCGGTCCTACTCCACACTCTTCCACGACCATTTGGCGCTCGTAGGCAGAAGCGAGACTCATCAGTGAAGAGTACTTGACTCCACTGCCCCATATTCCAATGAACATGTTCACGAGCAAATGCAAGTCTGCTTACTTTATGCTGTGTGTTAAGCTCTGGGCCATGTGCAGGTCTTCTTGCCATTAAATTAGCGTCTTCTGATCGTTCTGTCACTTACATGCACATCTCGAACTTCTGCAAGGCGATTTCCGACTTGAGCAGCAGTCAAATTCCTGTTGGTAAGAAAATGGTCATCTCTGGCGTATGTACATCTTTGACGATCTGTTCCAGGGCGTCGATTGTAAGATTCAGTTTCCAAGAATCGCCTCCACGTTCTGGAGACACATGATTGAGAAGTTCCAAGAACTTGTGCAACGTAACGTTGAGACCGACCATCCTAAATCAAAGCATCCACTGCATTAATAGCCATGAAAACAATTTATTAATGACAAAATGTAAACAAATTATTAAATTAAGTCTTTAGGAAACGTTTGGAAAACAAAAAATCAACTGCAACACAATATTGACAATGGCGTAGATACTTTCAATAATTTATTTAAACAAGAGAATTTAGTTACCATGATGATCATGGCTCTCCCGATTATTGAAAGTGTCCTATTCACCGATGAGCAGAAAAAAAAATGGACAAAAAGTCTCCTCAGATAATTTATTTTAAAAAATAATAGTGAGTCGCTTTTCGTGGCGGTGAGTGTATTATTTTGACAATTCTGTATTTTGTTTAATTACAATGTTATTTCTGCAAAAGGCAGTGGTTGTGCGATTTTATAACTTCTTAGGTCAAAAAAGCGAAACGTTTACCTGTCTTACCGGTATCTACCTGTCCGAACTTCAAGAACATTCTGCAAGGCAAGAAATTTGCTCTTGAATTCGTTGCATTTTATTTTTAGCGCTTGCTTTCTACGACCTTGCTTACACATGTTTTTTATTTGCCATAAAATTATTGCAACGTTGATTAAACGATGGAAAATATTATTGTTTGTCAAAACATTATTATTAATTAACCAATATTTATACTTTTTTATTTATTATTTATCGTTCTGATCATAATTCAATAAGCTATATGTCTGTTTAATCTTTCACTCGTCGATATTTTTTTGAACGATGATTAAAATATGTCATCATAATGAGCAACATCAGAATTTTACATTTTCTTTTCGAATTTAAGGAAAATTGATTAATTATTGATTAATAATTTTGCTTAGTTAGTTATGCGTTTTGAATTCTATTTTATGATCGTTCACTATAAAATGCAACATACTTCTAAATGAACTATGTAACCTACGTAACCCATTCTTAAATTACCATAACTGCTTCAAAGTGAATCTCTACGTAAAAGCAAGTATTTTCCTCGTTATCTCAAGGAGTAATAAATTTTTCCTGAGTTTTATGACTTTTTATTTAACGAAATACAACGAAATAATGTCTTATCTTTTCAAAGTTTAGTTTTGAGCACTTTACGATGATTGATTAAATGTAAACACGCCAGGTGTCCCCTAATTCAATGTCCGCAACAAAAGGTAATTATTAAACTAATAATGTCATTAATTACTTTTCACTAACGTCTGGCTGACTACAGGTAGGTTGTACTTATTTACTTGATGATAGTGCTATCATCACAATAATTTCGGTTATTGCAAATATCACGTATCGCGTTTTAAGTCCCATAAATCGTACGTTTTTGTTGGCAGATCATATCGTGTGTATGTGAATTGAATCAGCATTGATAATATTTTTTATTAGGTACCGCTTCTCCATTTCGGGTTTACTGAAGGTTTATTGGATCAATATATTTTAAAGTATAATGTGATAACGTGATTAAATACGTACGTGTATTTACAGTACAAGTTTTAACCTACAGAATGATAATTATTCGTTGGCAATAAAAATTAGTATGTGGTTGCATGTATGTTGTTTATGTAACTTTACAATATGCAACTTCCCATTACACAGATTAAAAAAGTAATAAGTACAGTTATTCAAACAAAAACTGCAATGGTGAATTAACATCAATCGTATGCTAGTCATCATCATTATATTATTATTAAATATCATCGGTTTTTTTTTTGCTTGTTAAAGCTGAGGAACATTTTCCTCCTCCTCCTGTTCTTCTTATTCTGAAAACACAGGCACAAAGTTTTCATTCTCATTGCAGGACACCTAAGTTAATTTAAGTTATCGTACAATTACAAACAACGAATCATATAAAACTGATCCTAATTTTCCTTATTTTCAGAATTGTTGCTGCTGGTAAATCGGTAGTATCAATCAACGATGTCAACTTTCTACCCCCCATAATAAACCCCGACAAAGTGGCATGCGTTGGACTAAATTACAGTGGTCACTGTGACGAACAAAATCTTCCATACCCGAAAGAGCCCATGATTTTCAGCAAGTTCTCCTCAACCATAGTGGGACCCTACGATAACGTCGTACTTCCCACGATAAGCAATGTTCGTCTAGCAAAACCAATCCGTGATAAAAAATTAACGTTCCTTTTTTCCAGTAGAGTGTGGATTGGGAAGTCGAATTGGCTGTGGTTATTGGAAGGCAGGCCAAGGCAATAAGACAAGATCAGGTGCAAGACTACATCTTTGGTTATACAATAGCTCAAGATATATCTGCACGAGATTGGCAGAAGTCTAGAAATAATGGACAGTTCCTGTTAGGGAAAAGTATGGACACTTTTTGCCCGCTCGGGCCCGCCGTTGTGGCAGCTAGATATTTGAATTCGCAAAATCTAAACATAAAGTCCTACGTCAATGGAGTATTAAAACAGGATGGAAATACGTCTGAAATGATATTTAAGGTTGATTTCCTGGTATCCTATCTTTCACAGTAAGTTTAATTTTAAATCCTATTTATACTAGCAAATAATTATTTGGTACTATGGCCATTACCACAAGAAGTAACACGTTTCATTAAAGGCACAGTATCTAAAAGAAAACAATTACAATTTTATAAGGAATTCGAAACTGTGAAAAAAGCTCTTAAAAGAGCCGAGTTGATCTCTTTTTTGAACGCTCTATATAATACAATCATTTTTAAAGTAAACCTAGCAAAGAAAGAAGGTTTGAGCAACATAAATTGTTCCATGCAAAATAAAATAATAAATACAACTTAATTTAGTGACTTTATAAATTGTAAATAATCTGGAAAAAAGAAACCCTCCCCAAAAATGTCTTCCTAAATAAGATTCGCAATTATTTCAGAATTGTGACACTGTACCCTGGTGATGTAATCTTGACTGGAACACCTTCCGGGGTTGGAATGCACAGAAAGCCACAAGAATTTTTGAAATCTGGAGACATTCTCGAGAGTGAAATTGAAGGAATAGGCAAAATGAGAAACCCCGTCGTTTAAGGAAAATGAGAATTTACTTATTTTTTTTTATATGTTGTCGATTACTTTTCAACAATTATGGTATTTCAAAATAAAGTATTATAAGTACTTAAGGCTTTATTCTTTTTGTTTTTTTGACAAGTTTTTGACTTGCAGAAACAAGTCGCATGAGTTCTTAAATCAAATTTGAGTTCTATTACAAAATATCTTTTTGATTTTTTATTATTTGCTTGAAAATATATACAAAAAATTAAGAGATATTTAAAATAAAGTTTTTATAAAATCTCAAAACAAATCATGACTTCTTAGGGATTCAGTGAATATCCGGCAACTCTCTGATGGTCACATTTTTGCTATCCGTCCGGTTACTGGCTACTAATATAATTTTACCAAAAATTAAAAGATTCTTAGGATGAGGATTTTATAAAATCTCAAAACAAATCATGACTTCTTAGGGATTCAGTGAATATCCGGCAACTATCTAGTCACACTTTTGCTATCCGCCACGTTACTGGGTACCAATATAATTTTAAAAATAAAAATTTAGTTCAGTTATACATAAATGAAGAAGAAAAGAAAGACAATATAAACTGACAATATTTTATAGGTACTCATTAGGTATTTCTCTGAAGAAACATTTTTTTAGAGTGTCAATACCACCGCCCGGTTTTCTATCATTTCACACACTGTATAATGTGTCTGATGAAAACGGAAAATATCGATTTATTACGACTAAGATCTTTATAACGGGACATTAACGGCTAAGATCTTTATAACAGGACATTTTTGCATCCCAAATGATCTCGCCGGGTAATGGTTTTAAAGATGGTACTGAAAACGGGACGCATGATCACTGTATGTATACCATTATCTATATTAGGAATACCGATACTCGAAAATTCTGTTACCCAGGTATTACCCGTTACCCGATAAGTATCCGGGTATTCGATGTGTACCCAATACCCGATAAGTATCCGGGTGCCCGGATACTTATCAAGTATGATAACTATCTGTCTACCCGATAAGTACTTATCAAATAACAGTTTGAAAATCTGTCATTGAAGTATTCGAAGTGACTGATACTGAAAATAAATTATTCTTCAGTTAATAAGAAAACCGTTTTAAATTTAAAAGAATACCGAGTATCGGGTACGCAGATATTTATTGGGTAGCGGATATTCATAATGGGGAAACCGATTTCATTTAAATAAACGGGAATCCAGATACCCGTCGTCGTCACTAAACCTATCCGTTCTAGAGATATTTTACATTTTGTCTAAACACTATCGTTTACTATTTTATTTATTTTTAACTCTAAGAAAAAGATTTTTGTACCAATACGTTGATACACTCAGCTTAATATAAGCCATTATTAAATGTGTTATTAACGGTACAGGCTGATCATGGTAATAAATAAAAATATCAGAAATTTCTTGCATGACCTATATTTTTCTATCTTAAATTGCGATAAAATTTTTAAATTCTTCATTGATTATAGTAGATTCTTGTCTGATGAAAATTGTATAATAAATTATTTTATTTTCCACTTGTTTTATTTTGTACAAAGTGGTCAAGAATAACTGTTGGAGTTGGCAGTGCTGAATTTTATCTTTAAATGGTATCCCTGGAGTAACTTCCGGTTGTGGACGACTTGATACCGATAGCCGTTATATTACAAGCGTCATTTGACATTTCAAATTCAAATTGAAACTCTAACTTTTGTTCACATATTCTACAATTTTGTCGCTGTTCAGCTAACGTCAAATAAACCAACAAAACATTATCCGGTTGCAGTGTTGCAATAGACGAATCAAAAAATGCACTTAATTGTATTGCCAACTCAAACAGTTACTCTTGACCACTTTGTGTTTTAAATTTTGTTTGCCTATTGTTTTTCATTTTCTCATTTGATTTTTGGTTTTGTTTTTCTTTTTCAAGTTTTTTCTATTGAGTTTTCGTTTAACATTTTTTTACTTTTTTTTGTTTTCGTATTTCAGTTAGCTTTCAGTTTTTTTTTAATCATTCCATCGCCTTCATACTTTTTAATTTCATTTGTCCTCTTAAACAAATTAATTTGGTAATATTTTAACGACATTCGTTTCTACTAACTTTTTCATTTGTTTTTATTTTTGTTTAAATTTCAATTTTCTTCTATTTACAAGTCTACCATTTTTTGTTTGTCATTTGTTTTTTTAACGGAATATAAAAATTAATGAAGATTGTTGATTGATATTTTATATGAAATAATTATCATTTGTTTTTGTGTTATTCTTCTATAGCTTTTTTACATTTCATTTTCAATTTTTTTCCATGAATCAATCCATCGTCCTCACATTATTATTATTCGTCCTTTTAAAGGGAATGATTCGTTCCATCGCCTTCAAGTTTCTCATTTAAAATTTTCCAATAACATTTATGTTCAACAAAAACAATGACATATGTGTACATTAGTAATTAAAAATTGCTTTTCTTTTTCCTTTTCTACTCATTACATACTTGCTTTCATTTTTCATTTGTTTTAAGTTTTGTTTGCCTTTTGCTTTTCATAATTTCATTTCATTTTTGGGTTTTATTTTTCTTTTTTTCCTTTCCTTTCAGTTTTTCGTTTGGTTTTGGTCTTTCATCTGAATTTTTCATTTTCATTTTCTCCTTGTTTTTCCCTCGTCTGTCTTTGTAGCGGTTTGGGTTCGAATTTGCCGGAAATTAAATAGATCACCTCAATTTAACTCTACTTTAATAAAAATAATACTTTCGGTTGCAACAAAAAAACTTTAGAGAAAAAAAGATCTTAATGATTAACATGAAATAAAACGGTAAAAACTACACGAAACTCGCACCGTGACCACAAGCTTATCAAATGGATGATTGAGTGTTCTTTTTCCTTTTCCGAACTCCCGAAAAGTCATTGTGTCCACCATCTTCCGGGAACATTTTTACCCTTCCACAGAGGGCGCAGGGCTACTCTCCGCTACATCTTGTCATTTAACATTTGCTCTTTGTTTTTCATTTGTTTTTTTTCATTTAACATTTTTTTTATTTAACATTTGCTCTTTACCATGGAAAACGTTAAACAAATGAAAATAAATTGCATTCAGTTTTCTTTTTATATTCAGTAGTTATTGAGACATTGCCCCAGAACACTAATTAATTAATTATTAAAATTTTGATACATTTTTAAAACTAAAACATAAGTATAATAAGCAGATTCGTTATTTAAAGATGAGATATATTAAAGAATTTCTTAACAATTGCGATATTGACGATACAAAGAACTATAATTAAAATCTTATTCACTTGGATAATATGGCCTTGGTTTTGTGTATGTTGTCCTATATTCTTCTCGAGTGTGATAAGGCTCATATGGATCATCTACATAATATTTGGGCTTCCTCCAGAAATTTGTAACCATTTTGTCCAACAACGTACACTGTTGCGCATTGCACAGAACATGCTGACGCAACCGACGTTTCCTCTGAGGACTCTTCTTCCATAGTTTCTTATGCCTGCCGCATTTTGTGCGAATCCATCCACCCCAGTGTAATCGGAAGAACCTATCCAGAACTGGACTGACCGATTTCCTCTTGCCTTTACGCAGGGAAAATTTTGTAACTGAGCGAGTTATAATGTTATAGGTTATTTGTTTAATCTTTGGATTGGATAGGAGGCTGCCGGTGTGGTTGTTGAGAACGTTGTTGCATTTTGCTAAACTGCAGAAGTTGTGTTGTAATTGAACGGTCCGCACTGAGAGGTTGTGTCTTCCCAATGTGGTTACGGGATTGGTAAGATATGTTGGCACACGCCGAAGGGCTGAAAATAGGAAACGCATCTTTAATTCTTATACTTCAGAAGTTTTAATAATGCAGAAAATATTGAAATTTGAGAGACAAAATTATATTTACAAAACACAGCATTGCCAACCAAAAGTATTCAGTGTTACCAGACAGCATTACCAGATTCTTTAAGGGCAATGTTGCCAACTTGTTCACAAAATGTCACCAAAAGGCGCCAATTTTTTTCACGCCATTAAAATACTATTGCTTTATTTTAGGCCTTGTTCATTCACTTCCAAGTAACTTTAACCTTCAGTTTATTCCCATAGTAACAATTGTACAAATAATTGTTACTATGGTAATAAATCGAAAGATAAAGTTAATTGAAAGTGTTTTAATACATGTAAATTGTAAAAATAAAGAAGAAAAAAAATCAAAAACTAAAAGAGAAAGCAAATAGAGAATGAGACGACACAAGTGAAAAACAAGGAAAAAAAAAAATAAAAAAAAAACAAATGAAAAACAAAGAGCAAATGTTAAATGAAAAAAAAAACAAATGAAAAATAAAGAGTAAATGCTAAATAAAAAAAATTAATAAAGGGCAAATGTTAAATAAAAAAAAAAAACGAGAGACGAGGGAAAAACAAGAAAAAAATGAAAAGTGAAAAACTCAGATGAAAGATCAAAACCAAATGAAAAACTAAAAGGAAAAAAAATAAAATAAAATGAAAAGCTGAAAGGAAAAAAAAGAAAAATAAAACCCAAAAATGAAATGAATTTATGAAAAGCAAAAGGCAAACAAAACTTAAAATGAAACAAATGAAAAATGAAAGCAAATACGTAATGAGTAGAAAAGGACAACGAAAAGAAATTTTTAATACTAATGTACAAATGTCATTATTTTTGTTGAACATAAATATTATTGGAAAATTTTAAATGAAAAACATATGAAGGCGATTCCCTTTAAAAGGACGAATAATAATAATGTGAGGACGATGGATTGATTCATGGAAAAACATTGAAAGTGAAATGTAAAAAAAACTATAGAATAATAAAACCAAAAAAATACAAAAACAAATGATTATTATTTCATTTAAAATATCAACGAATAATCTTTCGAAATTAATTTTTATATTCCGTTAAAAAAAAACAAATGAAAAATAAAAAACAGGAGGCTTGTAAATAGAAGAAAATTGAAATTTAAACAAAAAAAAATAATAATAATAAAAATAAATAAAAAAAAGCTAGTAGAAACGAATGATGTTAAAATATTACCAAATGATTTTGTTTAAGAGGACAAATGAACATTAAAAAATATGAAGTCGATTAAGGAATGATTAAAAAAAAACTAAAAGCTAACTGAAATATGAAAACAAAAAAACAGTAAAAAAATGTTAAACGAAAACTCAATAGAAAGAAGAAAAACAAAACCAAAAATAAAATAAGAACACGAAACAGTAGGCAAACAAAATTTAAGATACAAAGTGGTCAAGAGTAACTTTTTAAGTTGGCATTTCTTGATTCGACTTTTGCAACACTGCAACCGGATAATGTTGGTTTATTTGACGTAAGCTGAACAGCGACAAAATTGTAGGTTATGTGAACAAAAATTAGCGTTTCAATATGAATTTAAAATGTCAAACGACGCTTGTAATGTGACGGCTGTCGGTGTCATGTCGTTCACAACCGGAAGTTACTCCAGGAGTACCATTTAAAAATAAAATTCAGAATTGCCAACTCAAACAGTAATTCTTGACAACTTTGTACAATATAAAACAAGTGAAAAATGAAAGTAAATAATAAGTAGAAAAGGAAAACGAAAAGTAATTGAAAAAGAAACAAAGATGAAAGAAATAAAAAATGAAAAAGACAAAAACAAGTGACTCTCGATTTCTCATAGCGATTTTGACTGATTGCTCTAGAGCAATCTCAAATTATTTCCATCTTGTTTTAACCTCATGTAATAACATAGGATAGAGATAGTCTCAGAGTGCTCTGGAGGAGTCAGTCGAAAACGCTATAACACAATCAATGACATTGGGCGCGTTCAGCAGACGCAACAGTTGACTAAAACCAGAAACGTGTTGCGTTTAAACATTTGAACGCTATAACAACTTACTGTTATTTATTAATCAATTTATGACATCTGGAGTGAGGTTAGGTTTTTATACATTGTGATTATAAATTGATTATATAGTAAAAATTAATTGTATCATAATTACAATAAGAAACTGAGATGTCGGCAATTCGAAAAAACAAATGACTCACTAGCATCGCACTTAACGTAAATTATTTCTGATGAGTAAATTTGACAACTGTTGGCAGTCAACACAAGTAACCATTAACCGTTCAGAGTACCAAACATACTCAACAGTTGTGTCCGCTGAACGCATCTATTGTTTTCATTGAAAATAAATAAATATTGCTATTATTGTTATTATTATTACAAAATATTATAGAATTAGAAAGGAAAAAGTAAAATTAAAGATCAAAGACAAATGAAAAAGTAAAAGAAAAAGGGAAAATTATTGGAAAAAAAAAACAAAAACAAAAGAGCTACATGACGGATTTTGATCAACACTAAAAAATATCATGTTTTATTGAAAACACAATGGTAATGTAGAAATAATTTTTTTTTTCATATTTTCAAATAATTTTGTTCACTAAGCAACGATTGGTGAAATTCAAATCATCGGCCAGAGTGTACCCTTGAAAAAATTGCCACCAACGTCTAGTTTCGAAAATCCCCAGAAAGTTAACCTAAATGGATCTTCTAAAACAAAAGCCATTTTAGAATTACAGAATGTCAGAACTCACTTGAATATTTGATTTGCCGTTGATAAGTATTGTTAATTTTATGACAGCATTATGCGATACATCAAAATCCTCGTAAATAATTGTCAAAATCAGTGAAAAGGACTCACCTCCAACGAAAACTCGTAACATACCGACTGCCTCTCTTGCATGCACTGAGTTTCCGGATCACGGGTGTATTTTTGTCTTGATCGGTTTGTTTTTCCCGCTCCTGTGTTGGGCACCCCAAAAAAATGTTTAGAATTGTGAGGATACCAGCAAGTAGGTTACAAGGGGTGAGTGTAAATTTTCTCTAAATATTTTTTAATGCTATTTTGGTGACATATTAACCTGTTATGTCATCATGTTGATTTATTAATATTCGACAAGCTTAAGTACTTTGACAATATTTTAAGAAATTTTGCAGTAATACCAATTAAATTATATTGATGATGTAACCTGTTCCAGTCAATTTAATGTAATCTTTTTAGAATTACAGAACATCTTCATCTAGATTATACAGAACATTAAGGTACTACAGCAAAGAACAGAAGCAAAACGAGTTATGCCCTCCACCTCCACCAACAAAGCCAAAAACTGGCACGACCTTAACAATTGGTGCACTCGCATTAATTGGTGGTGCAGTCATTGGATATGCAAAATACGATCCTGATTTTCGTTGCTGGCTTACAGAAACTGTCCCGGGAACAGATAGTACAATCAAATTTCTATTTCAAGAAGAAAAATCGTACTACCAGAGCATCTCCGATGCTCTAACTAGAACGAAGGCTACTTTGGTTTCGGAAACTACCATTGGCAAAAAACACAAAGAAATTGAAGAAACAGTAAAAGAATATACCCGTAAGTTTGATTTTTCTTATAACTGTGTGGGCGAGTGTTTTTATTAACCTACTAATATGCTTTAACTAGCTCCATCTCCAGTTTTTCCTGGTGTCACCAAAGATAAAGAACCAGAACAAAAATATGATGAAATAAGACTAGAGACCGTAAAACAAGGAGAAGAAGAGCCTGTCGTGGAGATAGGTAAATTAATTTATTAATTTTCTTTTAAATACAATCAGATAGTAATCTAAAAATTGATAAACTGAATTATCTAAATCTTAATGTATTATCTAAATTCATGCAATTATTGGTATACATTTTATCATTAGTCTTTTTGAAATGTTTTGGTTTCAATTTTGGTTTCACAAACTAGAACAGTTCTGAACAGCTCAAGTGCATTAGAACAGTTCGCATGAGATTCTTCGCACCCCTCGTGCCCCATTCTATGAGGCGGTGCTTGACACCTTGTTAATATGATTTGAATTTTGTGTTCCTTTCAGAACAGTTCAATTGTGCATGCGCATGGAGCTTAAAGCTCTTGAAAGGAATGCAACTATTGCTCTAAAGACTGTAGAAACAAGTTAACAGTTTGTACTAATACAGTTACTCACAAAAGTATTCGACTACCTTACAGTTTACTATAAACTCATATAATATTTCATGATTATTAACAAGTTCACTGCGATACCAATTCGATCTGTCCAGTGTAAATGATTTGTGCATGATGGAGTGAATATTTTGCCAAAATTACTTGTTTTTTGAAAAGGTGGTGTATTTTAACTGGCGGTTTCAAATATAAGAAGTCCTATTCGTCTGGTGCTTGTTGGTTTTACTGTTGCTGTGAACAAGTTAAACAAAAAGAAACAACTAATGTGTATAATTATAATTATTTATTAATACTGTTTAAATCTAGCGAAGTCTCGAATCAGGGTTGCCAACTACATGCCAGATGTTGGAAGCATGACCTACTAGATTTCACGAGACAGAGTTCTTAACCGGCCTAGGCAATATTTCATTTAATGCAAATTTTCTTCACTTTGGCGCTAGTTACCTAAACAAAAAATACCACAATTAACGAAAAAAAAAAACAAGGGAACTATATTTGAGCAAGAAAATACAACTGTGCTTGCTGTAAACTGTATATGCTTGACATTAATTTAAAATGATGCATTGAAATCACGTTCCGGATATATAATGTTTGTCAAGACATCTAGAAACTATACCCATTTATGGTTTCCGGATATCTTTTATAATTAAAAATCCAAATTATTTTAATGCTTCTGTTATACCTAATATTGAATTTTTATGTTACATAAAAATGTTTGTAATGAACGTTGGACTTCTTTAATTTGCGCGTCCATTTCGTTTTCTTAGCTTAGCTTAACGTCAAGTTATTACATTGTCTAGGTTCAATGGCAAACCTGATGTTATATCTCAGTCTACTTTTAAAGCGAGCATTATACTTATTCAATCAATCCCGGAAGATTAACAATTGAGCTGACTGCTTCAGTTTGACTTCAGAACAGACAGCTTAGTACTCCACCTAATATAACCACCTGTGATACTTCTTGGCCTCCGATTTTTTTTCCTTCATGACCAGAACCCATCTGCAAAGGATGCACTGGAGGCACCGCAGCCATTTAGGCTTAGTGTGCTCGCCCTGATTCTCTTACCGCAACCATTCAGTGAGGCATGTTCTCTGCACCAGCTGGTACAGGTTTTTCACTGATTGTGTGTTGAAATTTTTGGGAACTATCATGAGATGTCCGAATATGGACTGTCTACGATTTGCCAGCACATCACATCTACACAAAATGTGCATTACTGTCTCTGGTTCTCCATTGCAGAGTCTGCAGTTTAGATCCCCATAGAATTTGCCGATCCTCCACAGATGCTCCTTAACAGTCAGGTGTCCATTGGTGGTCTTGTGTTGGGTCCTGCTTAAAAGCAAAAGTTCTGTAGCTCTCTTTTTGCAAGGACCTCTAAGGAAGGTCTTACTGTGGCGACGTCCTGGTCTGCTGTTATGTTCCTCGCTTATCCAGTCACTAAAAAAGCCCCGAATAGCATTCTTGGTTATACCTAGGATAGGTTCAGGGCCAGGGTATGCCATACCCGCACCTTGCTAGGCTAGTTCATCGTCTGTTCGTTGCCGATATTACCTTTTTTTTTATAGAGGTTTAGAGAATCTTCACAAGACACCTCCGGATACATCAATGCCGGGGGCGTGTTGGATTCACCCCTGCATTTCTACAAAGGGTGCCTACCAACTAAACTCCTTTCCTCTTTCGTCTGTGCAGGGGGTACAGCCTCTCGGCATTTCATTCCCTGCACATGTTGTCTCCCTCTGTCCTCTCTCCATCCTCCTCTTCTCCTTCCTCTTATGCTCTTCGCCTCTTCATCCTCTCCATCCTTTTCATCCTCTTCTTCCTTCTACCTTTCCTCTACTATTCCTCTACTATTCTCCGCATCTCTCCTTGTATTTTGGACCACTATCGATCGTAACATACCGATAACGGTCCTCCACGTTCTGGCGTCCCTTGTTAATATCTCTGACACATTTTCTTTGTTAATTTCGCAGCCTGCTTCCGTTTCTGCCGCGAAGCGGACCGCGTCCCACCTAGGGCATTCGAAAATTGTATGTTCAGATGTGTTTTCAACTTCTCCGCAGTACCGGCAGTCTGCTGTTTCCCTCCTCCTAATCTTCTTTAGATACGTCCCGAAGGAGCCATGTCCGGTTAGCGCCTGTGTCACATGATAGTCTACCTCCCCATCTGGCGGATTACACCAGGCCTCGACGTTTTTAATGATAACTTTGGTCCAGCCTTCGTACCTTTCCCAACGGGCCTGCCACGCCTCATACAGTTCTGCCCTGGCCAAAGTCTTCGCCTGGTGCCCCTCTCTATGGAGCCTCGAGCTTTCAACTATCTGAAGTTTAATGGGGGGAATCTCCGCTATGACAAGTACGGCTTCAGTAGCTACCGTTCGGTAAGCCGACGCCACCCTTATGGCGGCTAGTCTAGTAACTCTTTCCAGCATAATTTCATGGCACCTGTATTTCGTAACCCCTTCCCAAATTGGGGAGACCACCGCTGCCAGCAGCTTCCTCTTCTTCGGCCCAGGTCCTCCGACATTCGGCATCAGCTTTGCCAACGCCATGTACGCCTTATGCGCCTTTGTCGTTACTTCCCTGACGTGGGTGGTCATTCGGCAGTCTCTATCCAAGTGAACGTCCAGGTACTTTATCGATTTTGACGACTCGATCGTGTCATCGCCCACTTCCAGTACCACCCTCGTCAGATTCCGCCGTCCGGTTAGTATGACGATCTCGTTCTTGTGCCCAGCGAGAGTGAGTCCCATACTCTCGAGGGTCCGGCTGATCTTCTCTATGGCGTACATGGCCCTCTCCTGCAATAGCCCTTCTGTTTTAGCACAGACGACCACTGCCAGGTCGTCGGCGTATGCTGTTATAGTCAACCCGAAGCCGAGGTCTAATTCCACAGCCTTATTGTACAGGATATTCCATAATTTTGGTCCTAAAACGGATCCCTGCGGGACACCGCTTGTCAACGCGGTGCGGGTGCCGTCCGGGGCAACTATATTTCTGTCCGCCAGGTATGAGGCAATCATTCTCATGATAGCCGGCTTCACGTTATACCTATGCAAGGCCTTCATAATGCCCCTCCACGAGGCCGTGTTGAATGTATTTTTAACGTCTAGCGTGATCACGACATATTCCCTATTGTGATCGGCCTTGCTTCGTATTTTTCGGACGATTTCTTCCACCTGCCCCAGCGCACTAAGCGTTGACTTTCCCGCGTGGAACCCGTGCTGGTTGTCACTGATGACGTCCAAGCTGATATTACCCAGATGACCTGGCACCTACACCAGCGTGACGCAGTTTTATTCCGCCAGGTCATTGAGCTCACTTAAGCATTCCCACACCAGTTTGGAAGAGATCTTTGAGCTTACCAAAGCCTTCAAAGCCGCCTGGCTATCGGTTAGGATAAAGATCCGCTTATTTGTGTAAGCCCTCCTTTTGTTTTCCCGCGCACATTGTTATATGGCGTGTATTTCTGTTTGGAATATGGAGGCAAATTGGCCCAACTTGTCCTTTGGGCTATCCCCGTATATTCCAGACCCGGCACCAGTGTCAGTTCTGGAGCCGTCCGTACACTAGATCAGACTTCCAGGAGGAAAACTCTGTTCAGGTCTCCGATTTGGAAATTCTGATGATATCATCAGAGATAAGAAGAAAGAAAACACGATTCCACTTTGGAATCCAAGAAGTAACAATAAATCAAAGCTATTGTAGATAATCGAATTTATTTATAATTCTAATTGCTCTTCCTAATAAACTAAGTAAATCAAATATCAAGTGCGGATTGCCGAAGTGAAAATTGAGTTTATTAATAAATTAAATTAATAGTTTAATATATTCTTAAAATTAATTCTTTTGCAGTTGATCCTAAACCTCAGGAGATTATATCCGTAACAGATCCTCGAAGTTTGGGCGAATTAGAAGTCCTCATTAACCAAACGGCAACGGAAGCCATTCAGGCCTATCATAAAGCAGTAATTGCCTTGAAGAATTACCACAATGAAGTGGAGGTGATAGTGGAAGAGTCGGTGGATAGATTGAATCCTAGTATTTGGGAATCATTGAAACAGAAAACCGACGTAAAGGAAGAAGCGATAAAACAAGCGGAAACACAGGCTGGCTCTGCTCTCGAAAACCTGCACAAGTTGAAAGAGAATTTGGCAAAATTGGACGAGAGTGTGCCTGAGGCGACAAAGGAACAAGCAAAACGAAATTTAGCGAAAGTTACGGAAGACATTAATGCGGCAAAGCATGAATTGGAACATGAAAAAAAAGTGGCAGATATAACAGAGAAGTATTGGAAGAAGGTCGAAGTGGCGAGGCGGCACTTCAGCGAGGAATTGGAAATTTTGTTTCCGGATATGAATATCGCACAGAAGAAAGTGCACATTTCGGAAGGAGATTTAGATCTCTTTGTCTTACATGCAATGTCAAAAGTGCTTTACTATCAGAAAGAACTGCACAAGTTGGAAACGATCGGAACTGAACGTTTGCAGACGGCCCTTGATGCAGCACGAAGAGGTGGCTTTGAGGTGTTAACCACAGAACAAGTTTGTGCTCAGTTAGAAAGGGAAAAGCGTCAGTTAGTAATAGATTTTCAGAAAAAGGTAAATAATTGCATTTTTGTAGCAAGAATGCATGGGTTTTTGTTTCAGTGTCTGAAATTAAGAGGGGAAAGTGAGCGTGATTTGAGGAACCAGTTGAAACTACAATCGCAGGCATTCTCTGACCATCTGGCAGATGCTGTTAAACTTCGTGAAGCGGAAATTGAAAGAGATTTGACAAGGACATTCGATGAGCAATTAACAGAGGAAAGGTGCAATTTTAAATTGCAAGTGGCTGGGATGATCGGTAGACTTCGAGGAATTGATCAAGCAATTCGGGGTGTGTATTAAGTTTTAAATAAAATTGTTTTTAAATATAATATCCCAGTTAGCTAGAGACATAATATGTTAGGTTAGTTGTTACAATGCTTTGACATTTTTTTGTCATGTTTTTGTCATACTTTTAAGTTTTATTTAAATGGATATAGTATTTGGAAATGTGTTTGCTAAAATTTTTGTATGCGAAAACAATTCATCTGACAACAGAACAGAATTAGGTAGAGTGTAATTTAAATATAAAACATCAAATTGCAGGAGATAGTTTGATGGTTTATCCAAAATAATGTACCTAACAAATATAATTTCCTTTCCACTTTATTAATAGCAACTTATTTGTTTTATGCTGCTAAATATTTAGGTCTGGATGCGTCAGGTAAATATATTTTATTTATTTGCATAAGACAAATACGTTGCAATAGATCGCCGTTTAAATCGTTTAAATAAATGCAAATGATTTCTTTTTGTCATTACAGCACGTGCAGAAGCAGATAAAACTGCACAGAATACACAAATATTGTGGAGTGCTTGTCAAGCCTTAATAAAATCTATAAAGGTTGGATGCCCTGGTTTACCATGGGTCGATCAACTCAGACCGTTAGACCCCGAAATTAATGCAGTGAAAAAAGCTGCGGGTAAGACAATTTATCTGTTTCGTTTTTGATTGTCAATGTTAATAAACTGAATTAACATTTCAGCTGGTAGTGATGAACTAGTCAGAGTTGTAACAGAAGCCATTCCACAAGTAGCACAAAATCGAGGAATTTATCCAGAAGATGCTCTGAGAGAACGATTTTTAAAAGTGGAAAAATTAGCACGAAGAGTATCGCTTGTACCTGAAAATGGTGCAGGCTTGCACATGTATTTTCTGTCATACCTTCAGTCACTAATGTTACTTAAAGCTCCGAACCCAATCCCCCAGGCAGAACTTAACGATGAAGTCACAGACTTCAGTAAACTTAGTACTAACGAAATTCTACAGAGAGCGAGGTAATTTATCACGTGTTCTTCAGGAAGAAACTGAAAAGATTTATTTTGCAGGTATTGGTTAGATAGAGGTGATTTTAGTCAAACACTACGATACATGAACTTATTAAAAGGTGCTCCACGAGTAATTGCTAGACAATGGATGGAAGAAACTAAAATACTTCTAGAAACTGAGCAGGCAGCAAACACATTGATAGCGCACGTGTCTGCCAGTGGTTTACTTTATTTGTAACGCATATCCATTATCCTAGATAACAATGAAATGTATGTTTTGTGAGGTAATAAGACACTCATTAAAACGACTTGATAAAGGATGTGGGTTGCATGTTGTAAATTGCGATAATAATAAAAGTAGTAAGGTAACTATTTATTTATAACTCTTACTGCCGTGTTGTCCTTTATTTTGTTATTTCATACAATTGGATTCCCCTTAAAGATTTCCTGTTATTAATAAAAGATCATAATTTTACTCCTGTTTCCATATCAAATTCACTTGTGATATTTTTTCTGGCAAATTCATCTTTTTTTTTGTATCATTCTTTGTACATATTCAATTAATTTGTGTTATAATATAGAAAAAATTTGACACTTAGTTCTGTTGTATGATAATTCAATGGTATTGCAATCAGAACTGTTTTAATTAAATATAAAAAATAAATTTTAAGGAAATAAACTAGCTGTGTCAGTGGCTATTTACTAATCCTTTTCTTTAAATGATTTCCATAAATTATTTTTGAATACTTTGTATAATTTAAAGATTAATAAGAATATTTAATATGATATTTTATTTAGGACTTATAAGGAGTGGTTAATTTGAGAAAAGCTGGTGATGCTAATAGTTAGTAATGGCCATCAAAAATCAAGCAAATACTAAATTGATTGCAGCAAAATTATTAAAGTAAGTCTGTGAAACTGTATGTGCATTTTTTTATTTAAATACACAATCTTTCATTTTTTAATAATTCCAAAAATCCTTAGTTAAGAAAATGAAACATTTTGCAACACACTGAGAGTTGTTCTAAAGTTCAAGTTCAACAATCAACGAGTGTAACATATTTGAATGTGGAGGTTTTAACAAAGCTCAAGGTTAACTGGGGTTATTAAAAATACTTTATGAGTTTTAGATTGGACATAACGCACAAGCTGTCAATATAATTATGAGATACGACTATACCCGGCATTACATTATACGTTGTAAATTTTAACTTACATATCAAATTTTTCCCTACAAATCCAATTTATTTTAACGCTTAACCAACTTATATTACCCAGTACAAGTTGACTGAGCGCTAAAAGAAAATTTTACTTGCGACAGCAACATTATTTGCTTTCCAACATTTGCTTAATCAAAATAATTACTCAAGTTCGTTTTATCCAAGACTACGAGATTAGCTTTTGTGCATAATATCCAAATTTATCAAATTCTAGTTGCGCGAATTATAATTTTACAATTAAAAAATTCAAGAAATATCCGTTATACAGGGCGCATCATCGGTAAAGATTTCTCCTTAACTATTAATTAAATTAAATTAAAAATTATCGCTTATAATGAATTCTGTATTAGCTAGATTACTTTGGTTGGGGAGGGAAGGGAACTTGATTTCGAAAAATACAAAGAGAGTAGAAGGGGAGCCACGAAACTGCTAAAACAGAAAAGAAATCAATGGATAAAAGAAATGATGGGTGAAATGGAAAACAATATCAGAAATGGAAGTAAGCTACATCAAATGATTGGAAAACAGAAAAGAAGCAAGGCAATACCTAACATAGATATGAGAGAGTCGGAAGAACATTTTAAGGAGATGCTAAACAAAGTGGAGAGCAATTGGGAGAAGATAGACCCAAGTACTTATAGGGAAGATGAAGAAGACATACCGACAGAAGAGGAATATTATGAAGTGTTGAAAAATCTCAGAAAAAATAAGATGGCAGGCCCGGATGATATAAACAATGAAATGATAAAATGTAGAGGAAAGGAACTAAGTCAAAGGATGTACGAGCTAATACTCAATATCTGGAAGAAAGAGGTAATGCCCGAGGAGTGGAGTAATGGTTTAATAATACCAATATTCAGAAAAGGTGACGCAACACGTTGCAATAATTACAGAGGAATAACTTTACTATGCGCAGCGTATAAGATTCTGACGACCATAATATTGTGACGAACTAAGAGTGAGTCATGCACTCCGCCGACGGCCGACGTGACAAGCGCCTTGAAGTCTGGCCGACTCCCGAAGGTTCTGCAAACTACGGGAGAAGTCCGTCGCATTCGAGAATACGCTGGGGGTTGCTGGAGAAGCCGCCCCTCTAGTATAAATACACGAAGACGATGAGTCTTAGTCAGTTCAACGTAGAGTTACTTACTGTGTAATTGCTCGGCTTGTAAAAATAAATTAGTCTTAGTCCGTTATAAATAAATTAGTGTTAAGTCGTGTGTAAATAAATTAGTTATTAGTTTCATCAAGTGTTTCATTTAAAAATAAATCAAAATAATTCTAAAAACATTACAGTGGTGTCCGGTGTGCGGTTCGTGAAAATAAATAAACAATTAAATCAATTTAAATTTAAATAAATTAATAAATAAAGTGTAGTGCTCGGAAAAACAATGGCTACAAAGAAAGTGCTGTTGAAAGACTTAAAAGTGGCCGAATTAAAAATAGAATTAGAAGAACAAGAGCTGGAAACTTCCGGTTTGAAAGCTGCACTTCAACAGCGTCTTCGAGAAGCTCTCCAGGCAGCTGGAGATGATCCAGAAACATTCTTGTTCGAAATTACGTGTGGTTCCGCCGATATATCGAGGATTTTAGACGAGAAGTTTCGAGAACAATCTGGAAACTTGGACCAGAAACTTCGAGAACAATCTGGAAATCTCAAGGACGAACTTCGGGAACAATCCAGAAATTTGGACGAGAAACTTCTAGAACAATCTGGAAATTTCAAGGAATTACAAAATGAATTAATGGAACAATCCGGGAATTTAGACGAGAAACTTCGAGAGCAATCTGGAAATTTCAATGAATTGCAGAAGGAATTGCTGGAACAATCCAGAAATATAGACGAGAAACTTCGAGAACAATCTAGAAACTTCAGAGATGAACTTCGGGAACAATCCAGAAATTTAGAAAAGAAGCTTCGAGAACAATCTGGAAATTTCAACGAATTGCAGAAGAAATTGCTGGAACAATCTAGAAATATAGACGAGAAGCTTCTAGAACAGTCTGAAAATTTGAAGGATGAATTTCTAGAGCAATCGAAAGGACTCGAAGAAAAACTAGTAGTAAAAATATCAGAAGAGACAAGGAACCTGCAAGAAAATATGGAAGAAATAATATTCCAGCAGGATAACAAAATTAAGAATCTAGAACAGATCATGGCAGAGATGCGAATTTTCGGGGATCAGTTACCAGCAGAGGTGCTAGAGAGTAATGAGGCGCGAACTGTGGAAGGACCAGCGGGAACTTCAAAATTAAAAATAAAACCACCGACGTTCGATGGGAAGTCTTCTTGGCCTAATTACTTTAAACAATTTGAAGCAGCAGCAAAGGCGAACGGATGGACGGCCAGTGAGAAAGCCACTTCGTTAATTGTGGCCTTGAGGGGAGAGGCTATCGATGTGCTACAAACGATGCCGCCAGAGGAACAAGAAGATTTCAACAAGCTGGTGAACAGGCTGGAGATGCGTTATGGTCAGGCGCATCTGACAGAGGTGTACCATGCGCAGCTGAGGAATCGTTGTCAGAAGTCCGGAGAAAGTCTTCAGGAATTCGAAGCCGACGTAGCGCGCCTAGCCCAGTTGGCGTATCCTGCAGCTCCTGTAGAATTCCTGCAATGTTTGACGGTGCAGACATTTATAGATGGAATTCGTGACCCGGACAACCAGCAGGCATTGAGAATGGCTCACCCAAAGACATCCAAGAACGCATTGGCTTACGCTTTGGAATACGAGGCGGCGAAGCGAGTCTCAAGAGGGCATGTCAAGGTACGAGCTGCTATAGATTTCCAAGAAGAGGAACCCATCAACGTCCAAGTGCGATCTACTGCAGAGGAGCGGCCCAAGGAGTTTACCACCGTCGAGGACGTTCGCCGCATTTTGGAGCAGGCCTTGAAGCAGAAGAATCGGCTGGCGAGTCGGAATTGCCAGGAGGAGGAACATATTCGGCGATGTCCCAAACCCAGCCAGGATCCTTCAAGAAGGAAACTAAGTCGTGTCGGTGCAGTAGGGCAAACGTCAACCCGCATTCAAAGGCCCCTAAAGACGGAAGCCAGGCAAGTGATATCCCTGCGACAATTAACCAGCAGTGTTTTCGTGGATGCCACCATTGATGACATCCCTCACACTATGTTGCTGGATACGGGTGCGACGAAGACTATCTTGAGGCCAGACGTCATCAAGTCATCAAAACGCACCGAGCCGACTAAGTGAAAATTGAGGACAGCAACTGGAACATCAGCTACTGTCCATGGTGAAGTAGAGGTGATTATTACCATCGGATCGACTCCCATCAAACACCGTGCGCTGATAGCAGAAATAGAGGACGAGGCGATTCTGGGAATGGACGTCATGTGTGCCCACGGGTTTCAATTGGATCTGAAGCGTGGTGTCTTGGCTGTCAATAACGAGGAGTTGATTCTACACCAACGAGGAGACATGGCCGCTCGAGTTATCCTTGCCGAAGACGTTGTGCTACCCAGCAGGACCGAGGTCATCGTCGACGCCAATCTGAATGGCGTTTTTCAAAATGGACAAGTTATTATGGTAGAACCCAATACTGACGATCTGAAGATTGGAAGAGGAGTTCTCGTTGGGAAAGCATTGTTAACGGCGAGAAAGGAAGTACCAGTCCGCCTGATGAATGTCAACTGTTTCCCAGTCAACATCAAGAAGGGGACAATCTTGGGAAGCTGCGCCATGGTGTCCTCCATTTCCCGCCAACTTGAAGTAAAGCTGCAAGAGACGAAGGTCTCAAAGAAGTTGTTGGAAATGGTCATGCCGTCAGCCCAGGAGTTGACTCCAGAGCAGAAGACAAAAGCAAGGGACTTGATCGGTCGCTTTCAGGACGTGTTCGAAGTAGAAAACGGACCTAGGGGAAGAACCGACGTCGTAAAACACAAGATAGAGACCGGAGAAGAAAGACCCATCCGTCAAGCTCCAAGGAGGTTGCCCTTGGCGAAACGTGAGGAAGCGGAACGCATTATTCGCGATATGGAAAAAGACAATGTAATAGAACCTTCAAGCAGCCCCTGGGCGTCACCAGTAGTGCTTGTGAAGAAGAAGGACGGGTCCACGAGGTTCTGCGTAGACTACCGGTTACTCAACCATGTCACCAAGAAGGACAGCTATCCTCTGCCACGGATTGACGATACTTTGGACACTCTGGCCGGTTCGAAGATCTTTTCGACTTTGGACTTAAAGAGTGGATATTGGCAAGTGGAGCTAGCGCCCGAAGACCGAGAAAAGACTGCGTTTTCCATTGGTATGGGACTATGGCAATTCACGGTGATGCCATTCGGGTTATGTAATGCCCCAGCGACATTCGAGAGGCTAATGGAGACGGTTCTGAAGGGTCTGTCCTGGACAACGTGCATGGTGTACCTGGACGATATAATTGTGGTGGGAAAAACATTCGACGACCACCTGAAGAATCTGGAAGGAGTGTTCCAGCGACTTCGCGGAGCTGGGCTAAAGCTTAGTCCTAAGAAGTGCCATCTGTTCCAGAAGGAAGTGAATTATCTGGGCCACATTGTTAACGGAAATGGAATCGCCGTGGACCCAGTGAAGATTCAAGTGGTGAGAGACTGGCCAACACCCAAAAATAAACACCACATAAGGAGTTTCCTAGGCCTGTGTACTTACTATCGGCGCTATGTTCCCGGATTTGCAGACATCGCTAAGCCGTTGACAAAGCTCACCGAAGAAGGTCGCCCGTTTGAATGGGACCAGCATTGCCAAATTAGCTTTGAACGCCTAAAGCAGTACTTGATAAGTGCTCCTATTCTGAGTTACCCTCTCCCGGAAGGCAAGTTCGTCGTGGACACAGACGCTAGCAACGTTGGTATTGGTGGCGTACTTTCCCAGATACAAGATGGGCAAGAAAAGGTGATCGGCTATTTCAGCAAAGTCCTGTCAAAACCGGAGCGTAACTATTGCGTCACCAGAAGGGAATTGTTAGCCGTGGTAAAGACGATAGAACATTTCTACAAATACTTATATGGTAGACACTTCCTCCTGAGGACGGACCATGCCGCCTTAAAATGGCTCCTCAGATTCAAGAATCCTGAAGGACAAGTTGCACGATGGATCGAACGACTTCAGGAATACGATTTTGAAATCCAGCATCGGGCAGGAACAAGCCATAGAAATGCCGATGCTTTGTCTAGAAGACCCTGTGCTGAAGACTGTAAGCACTGTAGTCGTCTGGAGGAGAAAGTAGCCATGACTGCAAGGACGGCCATTGTTGACGACAAATGGCAAGGCGAAGCATTGCGACGAGACCAGGAGAACGACCCGGACTTGAAGTTAGTGCTGGAATGGAAAAGTAGGGAGACAAGGCCTACTTGGGAAGAGATAGCACCCTGTGCACCATCCGCGAAATCATACTGGGCGCAGTGGGACTCCATAGTGCTGGATCATGGTCTTCTCAAACGAAGCATAGAGAACCATGAAGGCACGGAACAGAAAACACAGTTACTAATTCCCAAGAATAGGGTGCCAGAAGTTCTGAGGGAACTTCACGATGGTACTTCGGGAGGACATTTGGGAATTAAGAAGACTGTGGAGAAGGTGCGCGAGCGATTCTACTGGGTGAATTGCAAAGAAGACGTAAAGAATTGGTGCAGGAAATGTGTAGTATGCGCAGCCAGTAACGGTCCCCACAGGCGAGGCAAGGCTCCCATGAAACAGTATAACGTGGGAAGTCCTTTTGAGAGAGTTGCCATCGATGTAGCAGGTCCATTTCCAGAAACAAATAGTGGAAATAAATACATCGTCGTGGTAATGGACTATTTCAGCAAGTGGGTTGAAGCATACGCCCTACCTAACCAAGAGGCGGTCACTATTGCTGAAATCCTTGTCAAGGAATGGATCAGTCGGTATGGTGCACCCATGGAACTGCATTCGGATCAAGGAAGGAACTTTGAATCGACCTTATTCAAGAATGTGTGTACTCTGCTCGGCGTACGGAAAACTAGGACCACTGCGCTTCATCCACAGTCGGACGGAATGGTGGAAAGGTTCAACAGGACCATCAACCGACATTTGTCCAAGGTCGTCTCCGATCACCAGAGAGACTGGGACACATATATTCCCCTGTTTCTACTGGCATACCGCTCGTCCGTTCATGAGACCACAGGAGAGACCCCAGCGAAAGTGGTATTTGGGCGAGAGCCAAGACTGCCCTGCGACTTGAAATTCGGCGTGAAGCCTGGCGAAGTCCCTACCGACGAAGACTACGTGAGCGGTTTGCGCAGGAAAATGGACAACATTCACAATCAAGTGCGTCACAATATACAGACCGCCAGCGACCGAATGAAGGAGCATTATGACATCAACGCTCAGAATGGGGGATACCAACCCGGAGCACTGGTCTGGCTTTATAATCCCCAGAGACGTCGAGGTCTGTCCCCAAAATTACAGACATCTTGGGAAGGTCCTTACAAAGTGATAAAACGGATCAACGATGTTATATACCGCATCAAAAAGATCCCGAATGGCAAGCCCAAAGTGATCCACTTCAACCGGATGGCTCCTTACAACGGAGAAGAGAATGAAGGGACTGTACAAAGGACGCAAGGTTCCGAAATAAACTTCGAAACCTTTATGTCTCATCACGCCACAGGAAGTAAAGCACGATTTGGAGTAACCACGGAGAGACAGCAAGACCTTTTTCAAGTGCCACCAGAGTACAGTCTGGCCCACTGCGTGGCAGAAGACCTAAGAATGTCCAAAGGTGTAGCCCAGGTTTTCCGGAAGAAATTTGGTCAAGTCGAGGTACTCCGAAGACAGCATCCCATGGTAGGCAAGAGCCTGCAGATCATCGACACGAGCGCAGATCAGAGACGACGCTTGTACTACTTAGTCACTAAGAAGACATCAAGCGGTAAACCTGACTATCACAGTATGTGGAGAACTCTTTGTAGCCTGAAGAGGCAGCTGATAAAAGGCAAAGAGACTAAATTAGCCATCCCCAAGTTGGGCTGCGGACTTGACGGGCTGGACTGGAGGGTAGTCCGAAGCATGATCGAAGTTATCTTCAATGGAACAGGGATTGAAGTCCTGGTCTGCAGTCACCACCCACAGGCGGCTGTTGGAAATAAGAAAACTGTGGACTGCTACTTCTTCCAAACCGGTAGTTGCAGAAAGGGGCCAGCATGTCGTTTTCGACATCCTCTTTCAAGGCTATCACAAGGAACGTTCCGAGACGAAACGTTTTTAAGAAGGGGGCAATGTGACGAACTAAGAGTGAGTCATGCACTCCGCCGACGGCCGACGTGACAAGCGCCTTGAAGTCTGGCCGACTCCCGAAGGTTCTGCAAACTACGGGAGAAGTCCGTCGCATTCGAGAATACGCTGGGGGTTGCTGGAGAAGCCGCCCCTCTAGTATAAATACACGAAGACGATGAGTCTTAGTCAGTTCAACGTAGAGTTACTTACTGTGTAATTGCTCGGCTTGTAAAAATAAATTAGTCTTAGTCCGTTATAAATAAATTAGTGTTAAGTCGTGTGTAAATAAATTAGTTATTAGTTTCATCAAGTGTTTCATTTAAAAATAAATCAAAATAATTCTAAAAACATTACAATATATAAAAAGATAAACAAAAAAACGGAGCAAATAATAGGTGACTACCAGAGCGGCTTCAGGCAGGGACAATCAACTATTGATGCAATACATATGATAATTCAAATAATAGAAAAATGTCATGAACAAAATATAGAAATTCAAATCTTATTCGTAGATTTTAAACAAGCTTTTGACAGCCTGAAAAGAGTTGCACTAATAAATCACGCAAAAGAGTTAGGAATATCAAACAAAATGATCAGAATGATAAAAATGATAATGCAAAACTCCAAAGCAACACACGCGAAAGATCAAAAGAATTCGAAATTAACGCCGGAGTCGGGACAAGAGAAGTCTCGAAGATTCATTAACTAAACTAACAAAAGAGGCAAAAGATAGAGGCTTAGAAACAAATCAGGAGAAAACAAAATACCTAAAATTAAGCAGGAAAAGTAAAGGGGACTAGTAAATAGAACTAGGAACATACAAGTTTGAAGAAGTTTAAATATCTAGGGACGGCTATAAACAGCGAGAATCAAAGAAGCCTAGAGGTTTCACAACGCATACAAGCAGGACATAGAGCTTACTATAAATACAAAATGTTCATGCAGAGTAAAAACATAAGTAAATGTACAAAAATTAAAGTACACAAAACAGCGATAAAACCGGTAGTAACATACGGAGCAGAGTCGATGATCCTTGCTAAGAAAGACGAAGAAAGGCTCAGAATATTCGAACGAAAAATAATAAGGAAAATATGGGGACCAAAGAAGGTAGCTGAGGAAGAGTACAGAAGAATTATGAACTTTGAAATTAGACAGATATTAGAAGAGGAAGACATAGTAAACGTTATTAAATCTCAATGGATTCGGTGGAAGAAGAAGAAGAATCACTCATTGGAGGCCGCAGGGAAATAGATTAAGAGGAGTACGACGGGAAGACTAAACGATACAAGACCTACAAAGTTTAAGAATTCTGAACTGGAGGAAACATATACAAGAGAGGAAAAGGTGAAGAGAAGTAGTGGAAAGAGCGAGAACACATAAAAGACTATAAACAGGAAATAAAAGAAGAAGCGGAGTGACCAGTGACCCACCATAATAAATGGGTCTAGGAACTCTACAGAGTGGCTACTACTCCTGTCAGGAGTGTACAGCCTTATTTATTATATTTCGATAGATCTCTTTAAAGTAAACATTTGTGATGGATTACTCACTTATGAAACATACTGTATACAGCGTGTTTTCAAAATAAGTGTGGAAATTTAAACCTGTAATACTCCACCATAAATGGGAACGATTGAACTTACACGTCCTTAACAAAAGTTTTACACATTTCGAGAAAATCGCAGTTGAAAATCGGGCAAGAATTAATGGTACGTCTATATTTTTGAGGTAGGTCAAGAATAGGAATTTTTATTGCGACAAAAAACAAGTGCAATCGAGCAATAACCTTTGTCGAAATCGGGAGACCAATAAAAGCATTTTTCCTTCACGTCGCAATAAGTCGTATCACAGCTGAACGAAAGAATTTTCTTCACTTTTTATGATTATGACACAATTTATTGCTTCGTATCCTTTGAGATCAACAGTTTAGTTTGTGAAAAGTGGTTGAACGAGTTAAAGCTAAAATGCCGCAATTCACGAACGGCGAGAGAACAGATATGCTACTCATCTATGGCGAAGCTCGAGGAAATGCTGAAGAAGCACGGCGGCTTTACGCAAACAAATTTCCAAACAGAGAACTTCCCACTGCAAGAACATATACAGCTGATGTGCAGCATTTACGCGATTATGGAACGTTTCGATCGCAAGGTGTAAACCAAGGACGTAACCGTGATGCAACCAGTTCTGGAACTGGAACTAGAAATTTTGGACGTTGTTGCGGAAAATCCGGGAATAAGTGTACGTCGCTTGGCAGCCAGAATGAGTGTTTCAGCTAAGGTTGCCTGGAGAACGTTACATGAACAGGGTTTACATCCCTACCATGTTCAACGCGTACAAAAATTACACCTCGTTTAACAAGTGCTGCCTATTTACATTTTTTTGCGGAACACCGTTGAAGATTTTTTGGATGCATTACCGTTGAATGTGTTACGAAACACCTGGTTTATGCACGATAACGGTTCCTGTTAGAACCTGGTTAATGCACATTTTCCAGGAAAATGGATTGGTCGAAACGAACCGTGTATGTTGGTGATCTGCCCGATCTCCTGATTTAAATCCATGTGATTTCATTTTGTGGGGTCACCTGAAGCAAATAGTGTATGCCGCCCCTATAAACACATTAAATGAGTTAACAGTGAGTATTCATAACGCCGCCGACAGAATTCGCGCTAATCCTGACATGCTAATACGAATACAAGAATCGTTTCTTCGCCGAGCTCGCTTGTGTGTTGCTAATGATGGACGCCATTTCGAACAATTGTTATTGTAGTATTCTTGAGAATATCATCTCTTTAATCTTTTCTACAGTTGAATTATGTTCTAATGTGGGTGGAGTATTATCTGAATAGTCATGTTTTAGTGGTTTTTTGATCACTAACATCATATAACTATCGAAATATTCATCAGTGATTTTCCATAATTCTATTTTTCTTTCAAGGATATTAGAATTTGATACACCTCCCTAATTTTAAATGGGAAACAATTTATCTTACTAAAATTCTCTTCTAAATTTAAAAGGAAAATCACTTTTGCCAAATTTGACACAAATTAATTTCGGGCCAAGCAGAATTGCAAAATGCGAAATTTGAATTCAAAAATTGTTGCTCCATTATACTTAACGCGAACTGAATCCGGGGACACAGTATGTTTTAAATTGTTAGCGTAAGTTCTCTTTCCCTTTTTCTTTAAAACATTGTGTAACCTGGTGCTTGGGAACTTTGTCAAATGCCTTTTCTAAGTCTGCAAAGCATATGCAGATTTCTTTATTTTGCTTTAATGTCTTTTCTATTATTTGCCTTATACTGAAAATATGGTATTGTACGCTATGTCGTTCCCTTAATCCACCTGGGCAACTTTTGCCTATATTTCAGCTCTTAATCTATCCTCTGTTATTACCTTTCTTATATAAGAGCAATATTACTGCTATGCCAGTCTTTGAGTATCTGGTTCAATGGTGTGTGTAGCATAGAATTCTTTGATTTTCCTAAGTATTTTACTTGCTCGTCCTTTATTTGTCATGCCCGATTCTGATTCTCTTGTTTTTTTATTTCACTCATGGTAATTTCTTCTTTTGATTCTTCTACTGCTCTTGTTTCTTCCATCATATCCTTCTAACAATTCCTCAAATTATACTTTTCATCTTTTCGTGATTTCCTTTTCTTCTCTCAAAATTTTTCCGTGTCTTTCATTTGTTTTAATGTATGTGTGCCTTGCGTATTAGTCATTCCCATGCCTACGATCAGCGAAGCAGGTTCCGTAAGTTTTTTTGTTACTTCATGAGCGTCGAATAAGGGACGGATAAAAGGATTGTTTGTATTTTTTCGTGTTTGTGCTGTCAGGATACTGTGATTAAAATTTTTGCACTTATTTTGGAAACACTCGATACATAAAAATAATTTACTAATACAGAACTCATTACAAAAGTTAAAAAGCTACTGAAAAAATCCCTACCAATGACGCATATTTTGTAATGATGACGTTGGTCTTGTATGTATGTAGTCAATACACTTAAATACTTATTATAATTAGAATAAGAATAAAATTCAAATGTTAATTGTACATTAATACGTCTTTTACAAATAATTCTTTCGGGCAGTTAAGAAACTAACGAAAACCATAAATTAATGCCTAACGATTCTCTTACAATGTAACCTACCTATGTAAGTGTGTTCCAGAAAGTATTATTCTTTGAACGACAAAATTTAAAGCCACAATTACTCAATTTTTTTTAACCGGTATAATGGATGGCAATCCTAACAAGTTCCAGCAGACATTATTAAAAAAGTTTCATTCGAGTATGAAACTAATAAAAAGGCCCCCAAACTTGTTTTCGCCGGAAATCAATTTGTCTGCACAGCCCATTAACCTCATTTAAACACTTTTCGCAAGTTTCCTCGTGGAACAAAATTTAGAACCTGTTATATATATTTTAAACAATAATTGATTCTCCAGGCGGACTTGTAACGTGTTTTATCTAGATTACGACGACTACCACCTTTCCCTTTGCGTTTACAGCAGCGCTAAGGGACGGCATAAAACATGCAGGAGTACGATTCCCGTAGAACATGTCACCCGTACCTGTTCATTTATTTAAAGGCTAATGTAATTATTGGATCGTAAACCGGAGGTTCCGTTTCGTAGGTACCCCTTCAAGTTTTATGATTAAATTCTTACACTCGGTTGTTTTATATAATGATCAACAACGCCGGCCTATTCCATTAATTTCCAGACTTCCTGCAATAATAATTTCGCCGGCGTTTCACAATAAACACATCACATTTGCACTCAAATAATTAAAATAAGATGAATGGTACGCTCAGGTTGGCCTGAATTATGACGAAACGTGCTAAATTCGGCAAACTTTATCTAATTTTCATCTTGACTAATATTCTTGCTTATTAGATTAGTGGAAGATAGGGTTGTAACTAAAGCTGATTATATTTGTATGAACAGACACATTAAGATTTGATAAATTGCCCTTGCTGAAATGTTTTAAGGTAATTAGTTCGCCTACGTGCTCGGAATTTGTGTTCTACAAAAAATAAATACTTCGTAAAAAGTTTGCATTGTTTTGAAGTTCCTAGAGATTAAATGAATAATTTCATTGTAAGTTGCTTCTCAAAAATGTAGCCTCATACAAAAAGCAGGAGAATATAAACAAATATAAGAGAAACATTTATTCTTTGGTATATATTCACGAACGTCAGATTTATTGAGCAGTTTTACTACCTCATTTTTTATGGCGTAACCCCAAAGGGCTGGAATCATAATGCGGACTACATCGCTTTGATAGACATCTCGGACAAATACATGTTTCAGGATAAGCTTTGGGAAAAGCCGTGCCGACAATCTAGAAAATGAAGGAATAAAAAAGTAAATAGTAACTTGTGGTGAGAAATTTAATTATCAGGAGACCCTGCGGCAAGGCACGATTTACAATTTTTGGCCTATCTTAGATAAATAAGCAAAATTGCTGCATTTTCATGATTGACGCATTTAAAGAATCAAGTAATGCAGTGTTTCCCGAAAGTAATTGTTAAATTCTATAAAATGTTGCAGAAAAATGCTCGGACACGTCAATTTTTATTTCTAAACCATCATTTAAAGATGTAATTTGCAAGGCCACTCCTCTCATCCCCTAAGCGCTAGCAACTCCTAGCTTTAAAAACTCAAATAGCATAGTACTCCTTCTGATACCTCATTTAGTAGCATTCTTTATTAATAAATACCTAATTAGGAGATCAGTCCTTATCAATGTTGGCAAGGTATTCGTTCCAGGAGTAATAAGTACGTCGAATTAGGGTACGTTTTACTGCTTCGGAAAATTTTCTTATGTTTAGTTCTGTTATATATTGTGGGAATGCATTATAAAATCTTTTTCCAAAATGTATTCTTCGATTTAATAAGTCTAACTTGCGTGGTTCTTATTTGAAGAGCATTTCTTGTGTGTCTAGAGTGAATCTCGTTATTTGTGATGAAACCATCAATGTTTTTCTTAACAAACTGTAGGCATCGAAAGAAGAAAATACAGGCTAGACTTAGAATTCTTAACCTGGTGTAGTGCTGCCGACAGTCGTCCATAAAGCCGATTCTCGCCATAATACGTACGACACTTCTTTGCAGATGGAAAATTCTATGTCTGTATGTGATCCCAAATCAGAATGCCATAGGACAGGTGAGCTTGGATTAGCGCAAAGTAAGCAGTACAAAGGCAAGATTCAGAAGTTAATATCCTAAGATTAAGCAGCGCTAGTGCTAGTTCCTCACCATGTCTATTCCATTGGAGATGCTGATCAACATGTATTTCCAAAAATTTTACCTCTTGCTGGATGTAGCGCGTTTGAGGTTGAGTACTCTTCGTAGAATACCATTTTAGTAGTTTTGCTTTCGTTTACAGCAAGTTTATTTGTATTCAACCATTCAAAAGCCCGTTGGTCGGCAAATTTGGGGTTGCGTTGTACTGCAGGGAAATCAGAGACAGAGTTGTATAGATGGTTGTCTGATCAGAGTGGTATTCATACCAAAAACTGGTTGGATGGACTACGCTCAGGCAAAAGCCTTTAGACCCATTAGTCTTATGTCTTTTGTACTAAAGACGATGGAGAAAATACTTGATGGGCATATAAGAGGTGGTATTCTGGTCGCTAGACCCCTACACCAGAACCAGTTTGCCTATTCAACAGGTCTATCTACTGAGACAGCACTCCATCATCTCACTTGAAGAGTGGAGAAATCTCTGGAAAATAAAGAGGTCCTCTTGGCTGCCTTTTTAGACATCGAAGGGGCCTTTGACAATACATCCTTCGACTCCATCACCACTGCTCTAAGGGATAGAGGGGTGGAAGAAATTTCCTGCAAGTGGATTGACTGCATGCTCAAAGGAAGGGTGGTATACACATCACTACTGGACGATACTCTGATGGCCGGGGAAGCGGGGGGCTGTCCGCAGGGGGGTGTATTGTCCCCTCTGTTGTGGAACCTCGTCATGGACGGGCTTCTGAGACGACTTAGCGGTGAAGGCTTTGATCCCTTAGGGTATGCCGATGATCTAGTCATACCCGTACAAGGGAAATTCAATAACACTGTCAGGGACCGAATGCAGGTGGCCCTGAATGTAGTACAAGGTGGGCCGGGGAGGAAGGTCTGAGGATCAGTCCTCAAAAAACCACCATTGTGCCATTCACTTCATTGTCGGGGGAGGTAAAGTACCTTGGAGTGATTTTTGAGTCCAAACTTACCGGGAACCAACACTTAGACAAGATAATTAGGCGATCGATGACCACTTTCGCGGTGGCCAGACGAGCCTATGATAGTACGTGGGGATTAAAACCAAGAATGGAACATTGGATGTTCATCAGAATGGTTAGACCCACAATAACCTATGCGGCCTCGGTGTGGTGGCCCAAGGTCAAGCAGGAAACCACCAAACTTAGACTGAGCAAGGTGCAAAGACTTGCTTGCCTAGGCATTATGGGGGCGATGAGCACAACGCCCACCGCTGCAATGGAAACTCTTCTAGACCTCCCTACCTTACACATTGTGATAATGGGAGAGGCAAGACGAGGACTCCACAGATTGCAGCATTCATGTCACCCACTTAATATAAGCACGGGTATCGTAGGTAGCATAAGGGGTCCTCTACTCGAAATGAGGACGGACTATATGGCCCCCAAAGGTAACATAAACCTGCTCTTCAAGATACAAATTAATGAATCTGCTGAGCATCGGGAACCTGAACAGAACTTTTCTCCTGGAAGTTTGGTCTGGTATACGGACGGCTCCAGAACTGAGACTGGTGCTGGGTCTGGAATATACGGGCATAGACCAAAGGAGAAATTATGCTTCCCTCTGGGACAATTTGCCTCAGTATTCCAAACTGAAATATAGGCCAAACACAATGTGCGCGGGAAAATAAAAGGAGGGCTTACACAAATAAGCGGATCTTCATCCTAACCGATAGCCAGGCGGCTTTGAAGGCTTTGGTGAGCCCAAAGATCTTTTCCAAACTGGTGTGGAAATGTTTAAGTGAGCTCAATGACTTTGCGGAATACAATTGCGTTACGCTGGTGTGGATGCAAGGTCATCGGGGAATTATCGGCAATGAACGGGCCGATGAACTAGCCAGGCAGGGTGCGGGTATGGCATATTTTGGCCCTGAACCTGTCCTAGGCATAACCAAAAACGCTATTCGGGGCTTTATTAGTGACTGGATAACCGAAGAACATAACAGATACTGGCTGAACAGGCCAGGACATCGCCATAGCAAGACCTTCGTTAGAGGACCTTGCAAAAAGAGAGCTGCAGAACTTTTGCTTTTAACCAGGGCGCAACTCAAGATCACCACGGGGTTGCTAACAGGACACCTGACTGTTAAGGAGCATCTGTGGAGGATCGGCAAATTCAATGGGGATCTAAATTGCTGACTCTGTAATGGAGAACCAGAGAGAGCAATGCACATTCTGTGTAGATGTGATGCGCTGGCAAATCGCAGACAGCGCATATTCGGACATCTTGTGATAGTTCCCGAAGATTTCAACACGCAATCAGTGAAAAACCTGCACCAGTTGGTGCAGGGGACATGCCTCACTGAATGGCTGCGGTAAAAGAACCAGGGTGAGCACAATAAGCCTAAATGGCTGCGCTGCCTCCGGTGCATTCTCTGCGGACGGGTTCTGGTAAAAAAAAATAGATGGTTGTGTCATCAGCATATAGGATGGAAAGAGAGTTGGAATTTAAATAACTAGGTAGATCGTTGATATACAGGAGGAAGAGTAGTGGGCCAAGTATAGACCCTTGTAGGACTCCGCAAGAGATAGGACGTTCTTGGGACGTGTGATCGTTGTATTTTACTGACTGACATCTACTTGAAAGGTAGGACGATAGTAGATTACAGCATTCGGGGGGGCAAAATTGTACATATATAGTTTTTTAGGAGTATTTCAAAAGACGTACAATCAAACGCTTTGCTTAAGTCGATAAAATGTGCTGCTATGAAGCGCTTCGCTTCAAAATTAGTTAAACAAGCTTCAACAAACTCGTCTTCGGTGGATTTGCCAGATCGGAAGCCGTACTGTTTTTCACTTATTAGTTTATTATTGTCTAGATAAGTAGTGAGTTGAAAAGTCAGAATTGAAAGGTAGAAGAGAAATCGGCCTATAGTTATTAATGTCTTCAGTGTCTCCCTTTTTATGTATAGGGACTACAATTACTGATTTTAGCACACCCGGAAAAACCTGCACTGATTTAAAAATTTCGTTAGGAGAAGCACTAGAATGTTTCTAATAGATTTTATGAGTTCAGTGGTTAAACCATATTTGATTTGAGTTTATTTATAGTGTCTCCAACACAGATTTCTGAAACTTCCCTAAATTTAAAATAACTAGAGAGAGGTTTGATAAAGGAATCGCTAATCATAAGACTTGTAGGTTGAGTGCTCGTCGTCCCTATTTTGTCGAATATGCCACTGGCAACTGTTAGGAAGTGTTCATTGAAATCTTCTACCGTAATATTAGAGTTGGAGGTGCTGTTCTTGTGCTTGGTGTTCCTTGAGGAGTTGATAACCTGCCACATAGCCTTCACTTGGTTACCTCAATGTGTTATAAATTCCTCGTTCATGGTTCGTTTAGATTTAAAAATCGTGTCCTTATACTTCTGTCTACATATATTCGTTTCTCAGAGTTTTGTTTGATATACTGTTATATTGTTGACAGACTTCATCCAAAAACCCCTGAATGTATTCCATTTTCTTGATGTATTTGTTAAGCCATTTTGGTGTAGGAGAACGTCTTAACAGGAAACAGTATTCGACCGCTTGTTCCAAAATACGATAAAAGCTTTAAATTTACAATTGATGTCCATAGTGTGAAGAGTTATGAAGTTCTCAAGTTTCTAAAATTTGAAATAATAGATTTTTTCCTTCATTAGTGATAGGTTTGTAGGTCATGGAAATCTTACTGCTGTTCCTTGGATTGGCGTTTTGAGAAAACAAAAGAATACAATACCTTTGTGATCAGCGAAGCCCGTAGATACAGGTTCAGCAATCTGGGAGGAAGTCTCTCCTGATGTTTGTGAAAACATTGTCGACGCAATTGTTATATCTTGTGTTAAAGTCCACGACTTGGTAAAGGCCAAAGGCTGAATGCAATAAATAAAACCTTTTCAAAATCGGTTGATAAATTGGTAGTGGAGTGTGTGTTACTTGTTTAACGATTAGATAGCAAAAAATGAGACTTACTGAAGCCGAAAGATTTCACATTTTAATTATGATTGGGTTTGGAGATAATGTAATAAAAGTTTTTTGAAAAATTTTTCAAATCTAATACAAGCTGTAATTGTTTTATTTAAATTTATACTTAAGAAAACTATTCAGTGAAGATATTACTTAGCAGCTAAAGGGCCATGGGTTTCAATGGTTTCAAATTTAATGCGAATGCCTCTTATTAGCCTTTTGAGACGGTAGGTGGGTTAAACTCTCGAATGTTTTGGTAGATTTTTCGTCGTAGCTCTTCTTCATTTTGGGCTTCCTACCTACCGCCGTAAACTTTTCTACCGAGTAAAGCTCAAAACTCTTCTATAGGGCGGGCCTGGGGAACATTCGAAGGATTATCCTCTCTTGGAACATATCTTTTACTTTGTTGCCTTAACCAATCTTGGGTTATTCTTGCATAATCACGCGATGCCAGTTCCGGCCAGAACATAAAATTATCATGAACATGACGTGTTTGAATAAAATTTACCAATTTAAGGAGGCATCTTCTAATATAAATATCTGCATTTGCAGTTTTTACTTCAATTGCCTTGCAGAATTCAATAATTAACAAAAAAATTACATAGCGAATCGTGTTACTGTTCAGTACATTGTAAATTCATTTTAAACACAAAATTTAGTAGGCAGATTCATACAGGTTTTTCTTTCTTCTTTCTTCAGCATTTTTTGTCGATTTATTCAGGAATCACCCTGTATAATACGTTAAATTAAATGGCAGCCGAAGTTAGATATTTACATATCAGACTGTTTATTTCTTTCACCGTTATTTAATTAATCCATGATTATCATAAACAACATGATCGAAGTATTTGAGCAATTATCACATTAAATTCTTCTTTCCAAAGGCGTAAAACAAGATTAAAATAAATTGTATAATGGAATTTGTGTTAAGAAACTTTATCTACTAATAAGTACGACAAAAAGCTTCTTAGTTAATCAAGTTGATCAATCAAGACGTCGCAGTTTAGAAACGAGGAGTTTCGCTCTGCCTCACAGAATTTATTTAAAAAAAAAATTATAGATTTAGTCCACAATTATAAATCAATGGCTTTTAGTTCCTCTTGTTGCCGAAAAATTTCAGCTGATAAAAGTGTTTATTTTTAATCTGTGAAATGAAAACGTTTCTTAAATTTAATTTTGCTAAGAACGTCCATTTTCGACGTTAGGCCTTTGTTCGCCCGCACAAAATGAAAATTTACTAAAATCTTTTAAAAAAACCCACCGGGAAGGATAAATTAGATGAAAAGCAATCAAATAAATGTTCCTGGAAGATGGATGCGGGTTAGTCAGAGGCTGCAGATAACAGGTTGCGGATGCTGAACGATATTGAATCTTTCCCTTCACCATCGAATGGACGATACACTTAAAACTCTTTTCGCAACGAATTGCTTCCAGAGTTGTTTGTTGTAAGTTGCCGAGTAAAAATTTGATGTAGAACAATAAAACTTATTTCTTCTGAAATACTACCTAATATAATGGTGTTAATACAAGCTGATAATGTAGTTAATGAAAAAATAAAAGGGAAATAAAAGTTTTGTAAATTCTATTCATGAATTTATATACTTGTAACTGGATATTATAAATTTGATGATCACGATACTGATACTTCATTATGAATATAAAGAATTGAATGACAGAGGAAATATATACAATGAAGAGAATATTATTTCAATAGGGTAATGCTTTCGTTTATTACTTAAGAAAACAGGATAATGGTTTTGCCCTATTTACGTTTTTGGATGAAACAAAAGTCAGATTTTGATCAATAAAGAACGAGAACATTAATATGAAGTTACATATCGTTTGTTTTCTCATTAACTCGTCGTAAATATCACGAAATCACAATTTTATCTCCCGACGAAGAAGAGCCACCTCGAATATTAGGAATGATGACACGGAGGAAAGCTGGCGTTTACGAGGAAAGGAAACCTCGAAATATATCTTGCAACTCATAAAGGAAACCATGCGTAAATCTTTTTCTCACAGAATGCCGACCAAGGAGAGAAAAAAAGTAGAAAACTCATTTCTGGTTCGAAACGGAAACTCGTTTAAATATCCGTCGTTATTACGTTTACCTAAATCCACTGCGCGGATGAAATGAACGAAATCCAATTTTTCCGCCTAATTAGGAAATTTAATGCGAATAGTTCACTAAAAGCTTATATTTACGAGCTCGTCAAACACACAAATCTATTTTTTATTTTTGATAATAATAATAGTTTTACTCCACAATAAAACTAATTTTTAAAATACTTTTTTCCGGTTATCTAGATATGGATTGCGGTCAAAAGCTGATTTTAAATTGTAGAAAATGCTTGTCCTTATGCGCTCCTTTTTTTTAATAATAATAATAAATTCACTGCTTCCGTGCTGCAGCCTTATTTAAATCTCAAAGCACGTATGTTATAGAAGACCACGCGATTGTGCAAGGAAATCGCGCATATAATACCAAATAGCGCGACAAAGATGTAAAAATTATTCATGGCAACATTTCGTCTTTTATACATAGATTGCCAGCTGCGGTCAAATTTAAAATTGGAACAGGAAGTCAAAGAAAGAGGAGGATATAATAGTGATTTACATGAAATTATTTTTAATTTATTTATAAACTATAAGTACAAAAAGTTTTCCCATCTAGTGTTGCTCTCATTTTTTCGCATGTAAACGTATGTTCCTTACTTGATCCGTACCCTAAAGAGAGAAGTAAACAAACATAACTTAAAAAAATTGTTTTATTGATTTGATTTTACAATGGTTTTCACATTGGAAGAAAAATCTTTTATGGTTGAATCCTACTTTCGAAACGCCCAAAAAATCAATGGCGAATGGATCTATTCTATTCCTGGAGAATTTTAGGAAAAATTTCCAGAAACTGAATTTATGTACCACAAATTTGTTAATCAACTTCAGTACTCTGCATGACTATTCAGGGAAACTCTCAGTGTGGCTAGAAAACAGGCATCAGGTAGGCCTAAAGTAAGAACTGATGAGATAGTTGAAAATATGAGACAAATTATGACTGATGCTTCTCGCACTTCCATCCGTCACCTGTCACAACAAGTTGATCTTTCTGTCGGGACCTGCAAAACTATTCTAAGAAAGGACTTGCAAATGTTCCCTTATCATTTCACTGCCATGCATGAATTGCTTCCAGTAGATTTTGAACGAAGGCGAAAATACTGTCGTTGGTTTTAAACTATATTGACAATGACAATTTGTTGGACAAAACTTTCTTTTCCGATGAGGCCTGGTTCCATTTAACAGAATATATTAATTCCCACAGTATGATGATCTGGAGTACAGATATTTTCATTGAAGCCTTACTCCATCCACAAAAAATTGGTGTTTGGATAGGTTTAAGTCGGAGAAGATTGATAGGTCCAATATTTTTTTAATGGCACACTAACGGCACTTAGATATCGGGAAGAGATTTTGCATCCATTTATTAATCAACTGCATGATGAGTTGCAATTTGGATATTTCCAACAGGATGGTGTAACGGCCCATGCTGCTGGAGATACTTTAAATTTCCTTCAAGAGTTTTTTGGAGATTGGATAATTAGCTAGCAGAAATATTGCAAACATATGGCCTCCGCGATCTTGCGATCTAACTCCTTTGGATTTCTTTGTTTGGCCCTATTTGAAAAATTCCATTTCTAAAACATCCGTTAATGATTTACAGGAACTTACCCAAAGAATCATCGAAAAGTGTGTTTATAATCTGATGTCCGACCCAACGGATCCATTAAGCAAATAAGGTTAAATAAAATTGTATCTGGGAAAAATCGATAGAAATTTGTGTAGGGAAAACCGAAGTTTTGTGAGATTGTCGGGATCTTAAACTAAACAAATAAATTAAATAAATAACATAAGCTTTAGTTTATACGACCTGTTTTTAAACCTATGTCTTTAATTGAAACTATAAATAGTACTCACGAAATGAAGCAAATTTTACTATAGTGTTTTTTTTTTTAATCTGGCGTCGAAGTTGGCCATGAAAATTTAATTGTGAACCATCATCATAACAATTGTCAATTTGACATTTGAGCTTGCCATTCCTTGCTCTCGATGTTTAGAACTCAACGGTAAGATAAGACGACACAAGAAGTGATTTATTGTAATAAACGGAAAGACACTAAGAATGAGAAAAAAATAATAAGAAAATAAAATTTACAACAAATAATCGAAATTGTGGTATGTTCACAGTAAGCACCGTGTCACGGCCAACTTCGATGCCAAATTTAAAAGAACACCCGATATAACGATAGGGAAAATTAATTTTCATTTTTACAAAAATTGTTTAAGTAACTCTGGTCGGCCTTAGCTGAGTCACAGGCTGAGTGGAATTGATTTTTATAATGTAGCCATAAACGAATGTGCCGAGATATGTATGTTGGACAAGTTCGTGGTACGTAAGAAAAAATGCGACGTTTTCGATCGACTAGGTGCAGACGCTCTTACGACAATTGCAATTACTTATCACGTAATAATTTCTAGTACTAGTTAGTATTGTAATTTACCTACGTTCATGTTTATTTTATTCAAAGTAAAATTTGAAAGCAAGCTGTATGAAATCACAGCGCCATTATGCATTTCAGTTTTTATTTGTCCAACCTCTTGATTTTATAATCAAAATATTAATTTGCGCGTTTTGTCGTTTGATTATAAAGAACGAAGTAATCGTTTGGTGTCAAACCTTACGCGTTTCAAAATCTTTCTTCCGAAGGACATCGTTTAATAATAATGTAAGTGAGGGTCTTTGAAAGTTGAGTCTTCCCGTGATTGACCCTTCTTATTTTGGTAGCAAAAGTTTGTGAAATGTAGGCTAATGGAGATGAATAACGTATGAATTAAAAAGTATGATTTTTATTTATTTATTTTTATATTTTCCTTTTGTTCACGCTGCCACCACCGGAATTAGGACAGAAGGTTCCTGTCCCTCGTAAATTTAGAGAACTACATTTCGCATTGACTTTGAGTTTCGGAGGAGGGTTCTTTCGGGGTGGAATTGTCCAAGCGCATTTTTGTTAGATAATTTACTCTATCTCTATCAAATGAAAGTCAGCTTAAGGCTCAAACAATAGTATATTGAAATAATTTTGAAAGGGACAGTGAAGTCGACCCTCATTAAATTAGGATATACAGACAATAATAATTGAAAAAAGGATGATTAATAAATATGAAAAAAACAAACTCACCTTTTTAAGTAAGGCGCTCGAAGGGGAGAATTAAACAGGAGAGAACCTCGCTAAAGCCCTTTTAGGGATTCGTCAGTTTTCCCGGGGATCTTCTATGCAACTTTCACCAGGGCTTTTTACAAAATACTCTTGCGGAATTGATTCTTTAAGAGGAACTTCGAACTTTACTCGGTAACGACCCGGTGAACATTAATTAATTCTTTTCGAAATCCCTTTTTTCCGCGGGATCGTATATGTAAACAAATCCCTCTCGAGAAGTGTCTTGAATTGCCTACATCAAGGTGCAATTTGGTTTAATTTCGACCCATCTTACTTTTTCTGCGTGGGCATCAACTCCGTTTTGACGCGTGAGATTTGCTGACCAAAGATTTATTTATTTTAACGATATCTAAATGGCTCTTAAGAGGATATTTAGACCAACTCGCTTGGGAACTTGTTTACGTTAAGACTAAGTTGGAAATTCCTTTGTTCAATTCGAGCAATAAGTAACTCAATTTTGATTAGATTTAGAGCGAAAATTTTCGGCTGCTTACAGTAAAGAAACTAGGAGTTTCGTGATTATTTATTTAAAGTTTAGAAGTTTGTGTTTAGAACGCAAATTATGACTAAAGGTGTTGTTTACGCCATCTCCAATTATTTAATAAATAGACGAATAGTTTAATGAGTGCGAAATAAATATCTCTATCATGTTAATAAAGATCGCATTTCGCTATGTCAATTGTCGATGTAAAACAGACGGATATTTGAAAACTGTTGATGACGTCTGTAAGACACTCATCTTCGTTTACAATGACTCAGTTCTGCTACACGTAAATAAAAAGTTTTATTGCATTTTATTAGATATTATTGCGAGAATAAGTCATAAACTGAGCTTAGGTTTCAAAACAAAGTTACTCCGCCGGAGTCCACTATCTTGAGGCAGGTCAGTTTTTCATTTTTTAACAATAATGTTATTTTATATGTATAATGAGGAACTTATAGTTTTAATTAAAGACAGATGTCTAGAAATACCCTGTGTAACAAAATACACAAGGAATTAAATTTTTTAAACAAAAATTTGTCATATGGTGAACGGAGGTTTAAATTATTTGGGAAACTTCGAGCATTTTATTTTTAAATATGATATATATAAGTGCTTGAGTTCTTGCTTACGTCCATTAATACACGGCTTGTTTAAATGGAATGCCCGTATACGACTCCGTGTCACTAATATCCGCTCTGGAGTTGGAATTGTTCCAAATAGCTACTTCAGCCGTCAAGTGTGATTCTGGGTTTGCAATAATCGACCTACCTTTCTTAGTAATAAATGAGCTTGTTTGTTGACGGGCGATTGTTGGAACTTCCATCATTGTTCGCTGTGTTTCGCTGTGCTGTTATTTCGACACTTTTATTCGTAGACTCTCACCCGCAGAATTTGAAGGCGTAATACAAAGGAAGGCTTTAGCTTTTTTTTAAGTTATTAATTTCCTGTACTTGTCCTATGCATAACACCCACAATAACTTTGCATAATTTGTATTTAGGTATGTGAGGGAGATAGCACGCGGGTGTAACCACCATTGAGTAATTTATAATAGTTAATATCATTAATACCTGCCCTTGTCAGAAACAGTATATTATTGTGGTAACTCTATAATGTCAAAAGCAGGAGCATTTACGTCACCTGAATTTGGTTAAGCGTTTGGAGAGAGTCTATTAAATATGAAGCGCGGAAAAAGTGTCGGGAAAATAAAAACAAATTCAGGATAAGTGGAACTATTAAGAATATATATTAAGATATAATCGATTAAGTTTCGCTTATTAACACTCGATTAAGTTCCTCATCACATATTTAATTCTTCAGATACGCTAAGGCATTTTAATCACATTCAAACGTTTTTCGTAAAAAGTAAGCATATGCTTTTTTGAAATTATTAATGACCTTTGGTCTATGTGTATGCCATAACTTTTTTCCTTTGCCTAAACATAAAGGTCGAGTTAATTTTAATACTTTTTCAGGTAAAACTTTATCCATATTCAATGGGTTCGGTATTACGCTCGGTGCACACCCTGAGCAGAAGTGTGCAAGAGAGTGAATGCGTTTCGGTGCATGTAAGAGTGAGAAAAAAGAACACTCCGAACGTAATGCCGAACGCACTGTGTGTAACATCGAACTGTCTGGCTCTAGACTATTTGCCAAGAGTGTGAAGACTGATTAGAGTGGTATTCATGCCAAAAACTGGTCGGGTGGACTACACTCAGGCAAAAAGTTTTAGACCCTTATGTCCTTTGTACTAAAGACAATAGAGAAAATATTCGATGGGCATATAAGGGGTGGTGTTCTGGTCGCTAGACCCCTACACCAATACCAATTTGCCTATTCTATAGGTCTATCTACTGAGACAGCGATCCATCATCTCACATGGAAGGTGGAGAAATCTCTGGAAAATAAAGAGGTCCTCTTGGCTGCCTTTCTAGACATCGAAGGGGCCTTTGACAATACATCCTTCGACTCCATCACCACTGCTCTAAGGGGTAGAGGGTGGAAGAAATTTGCTGGAGAAATCTCTGGAAAATAAAGAAGTCCTCTTGGCTGCCTTTCTAAACATCGAAGGGGCCTTTGACAATACATTCGTCGACTCAATCACCACTGCTCTAAGGGGTAGAGGGTGGAAGAAATTTGGTGCAGGTGGATTGACTGCATGGTCAAAGGACGGGTGGTCTACACATCACTACTGGACGACACTCTGAAGGCTGGGGTGTACTGTCCCCCCTGTTGTTGAACCTTGTCATGGACGGGCTTCTGAGACGACTTAGCGGTGAAGGCTTTGATCGCTTAGGGTATGCCGATGATTTAGTCATACCCATACCTGGGAAATTCAATAACACTGCCAGGGACCGAAAGCAGGTTGCCCTGAATGTAGTATCAAGGTGAGCCGAGGAGGAAGGTCTGAGGATCAGTCCTCAAAAAACCACCATTGTGCCATTCACTCGAAGACGAAACCTAGAGGGTTTAGGTCCTCTGCGTCTTCGCGTAAATGAGATAGTATTGTCGGGGGAGGTAAAGTACCTTGGAGTGATTTTTGACTCCAAACTTACCTGGAACTAACACTTAGACAAGATAGTCAGGCGATCGATGACCACTTTCGCGGTGGCCAGACGAGCCTATGATAGTATGTGGGGCTTAAAACCAAGTATGGTGCTTTGGTTGTTCACCAGAATTGTCAGACCTACAATAATATATGCGGCCTCGGTGTGGTGGCCCAAAGTTAAGCAGGAAACCACCAAACCTAGACTGAGCAGGATCCAAAGACTTGCTTGTCTAGGCATAACGGTGGCGATGAGCACAATGCCCACCTCTGCAATGGAAACCCTTCTAGACCTCCCTCCCTTACACATTGTGATAATGGGAGAGGCAAGACGAGGACTCCACAGATTGCAGCATTCATGTCACCCACCTAATACAAGTACGGGTCGTAGGAGTATCGTTGGTAGCATAGCATAAGGGGTCCTTTACTCGATATGAGGACGGACTATATGGCTCCCAAAGGCAACATAAACCTGCTTATTAAGATAGAAATTAATTGATCTGCTGAGCAGCGGGAACCTGAACAGAACTTTCCTCCTGGAAGTCTGATCTGGTATACGGACGGCTCTAGAACTGAGACTGGTGCCGTGTCTGGAATATATGGGCATAGTCCAAAGGAGAAGTTATGCTTCCCGTTGGGCCAATTTGCCTCCATATTCCAAACAGAAATATACGCCATATTACAATGGGCGCGGAAAAACAAAAGGAGAGCTTACACAAATAAGCGAATCTTTATCCTAACCGATAGCCAAGCAGCTTTGAAGGCTTTGGTAAACCCAAAGATCTCTTCCAAACTGGTGTGGAAATGCTTAAGTGAGCTCAATGACCTGGTGGAATACAGCTGCGTTATTTTGGTGTGGGTGCCAGGTCATCGGGGTATTATCGGCAACGAACGGCCCGATGAACTAGCCAGGCAGGGGGTGGGTGTGGTATACCTTGGCCCTGAGCATGTTCTAGGTATAACCAAGAACGCTATTCGGGGCTTTTGTAGTGACTGGATAAGCGAGGAACATAACAGATACTGGCTAAGCAGACCAGGACATCGTCACAGCAAGATCTTCCTTAGAGATCCTTGCAAAAAGAGAGCTGCAGGACTTTTGCTTTTAAGCAGGGCGCAACTCAGGATCACCACGGGGTTACTAACAGGACACCTGACTGTTAAGGATCATCTGTGGAGGGGATCGGTAAATTCAATGGGAACCTAAACTGCAGACTCTGCAATGGAGAACCAGAGACAGCAATGCACATTTTGTGTAGATGTGATGCGCTGGTAAATCGCAGACAGCGTATATTCGGACATCTCAGGATAGTTCCCGAAAATTTAACACGCAATCACGAAGCGAATGTCCCCATCTGGTGCCTAAATGGCTGCGGTGTCTCCGGTGCATCCTTTGCAGATGGGTTCTGGTCATGAAGAAAAGAAAAACATCGATTAGGAGGATAACAATTTATCCCAAATAGTATTGTGTGTATTAACAGTGGTTACAATAAGTAAAACTTATTCGATTACACACTGTATATTATGAATAATTATAATTTTTCTCCAAGTTATACTGGAATTTGGAACAGAAGCTTTTCCTATTTACTCCTTTGCTATGCTGAGATTTAATTTATTCAAAATTTCAATATGAAAAGTAAAATAAAACGCTTGACTTGATTTATATCATACAAAAGATACTGCAATAGTAATAAAACGTTAATAAGGAAAACGTGAACGGAATTGATGACTGCCGCAAAGGTGTTTCTTGTTGGTCTAGTTGTGGAGCATATGCCCTGAATTTTTAAACTTATTTGCAGGGTTTGACCTAAATCTACCTCTCTCCTCCGTAAGCTAATAAATTAACACTTATATATTACCAATTAAAATTAGATTTACGCTTGAACGGAGCAAAGGAAATCTCCGTAAACATCCAGGTATTATACGCGGGGATTTCGGCGTAAGCTTACTTGGTATTCAGCCGCGTGAAGTTCAATTATCTCTTTAGTCAATACAATGGAATGCATTAACCTGATTATTAACAAGAACGATATTCAAAGTGGAGGAGTATATTCGGATTTTCCCAGTTTTCCACATTTAAATATTTATATTCAGGCAAAGTGAATTTGTCATATACTAACAAAGCCGTTGTTTGCTTTAAACGCTTTAAATGAAACTTATCTCAGAATTTATTATTATGTGTTAATACTGTATATTATTTAAGATTAATTGTATAAAAATGTTAATATACAGGTGTTTAATCAAAAACCTTTTACTTAAAACATTTCCTCCATAAACGCTTCCTTCGTGAGAAATGCCGCAGTCTCAATTCGAAAGGTCAACCCTGTATATTAAAAAAAAATATATGTGGGGCAGGATTAAAAAATAAAGTGTATTTTTGTAATTATTTATTTCTTCCACGGAATAATATAAAAATATTTCTCTTTAAGACATGGATGGGTACATTGCAGTTTTTCAAAGTATTTGATCAGCCTCTATAGTATGAAGGTTGTAAAGTTTGTTTCACCTTTTCAAGTTTGTTTAACGTTTTAATAAATTTTTAGTAGCTTCGTGTATACAAAATTAGTTCCAGAATCCATATGCTCCGTGATTTTCAATTAACAGCAAAGCGTACAGATTCTAAAACCAATAATGCACTTGAATGCAGCCGCAATTTTAAAATTAAAAACTTCGGAAGGCTATTATGTAGGAAATACTGCCGGAAGAGCTTACGCTTTTGGATACTTAGGTTTAATATATTTTAATTTTTAATTCGGATAGACACCCCAGCGCATTTCTGCAATTTATTGCTCCAGTTTAGAAATAGTCTTTTCTCTCAATGTCTCACGGGAACTTTAAAAGTTTTACACGAACTCTTGAAGTTGTTGTAAAACAGTAATACAGATCCTAACTATTTATTTTTATGTAATGCCGTAATGAGAAAGCGGAGTTTGGAGTACGTACAACGTTTTGAAATTAGAAACGTTATATTTTAATTCTATTTGCCATTACATTTTCGCTGCTAAACAAATACCTATTCTATGTTATATTTCCAGAATCTTTTATGATTCCATAATACCACACCATTCTCTTATATACGTAAGGCACTGAAAGTACGTTTTGCTTTTACTAACACGCTTTATTGTATTATGTAAGTTCAGCCCCAGGTTTTAATCGTGCGTTTCACTGAAAACATAAATCCACCTCACTCCTGCAATCTCGGCTTGTTTACGTAAGCTTAAAATTAAGCGCCTTCTTTATCGCATTAGGAAAATTAAAATCGAGAATTTAAAATAAAGGACAATTTCATTCGCAAGCTTTGATATACGAGGACCATAAAAACTGTTTAATCTGGGCGCAAAATAAAGTAGATAAAACGGCTTAAATTTCGTTCATCATAAATCCTAAGAATTTAAGTTGGGGGTCGTTTTATATAACAATAAAATTGATGCGGGGCTCTATTTGGGCTTATGTAACAGAAAAAAGAAGCACGAAACTCCCTGAACTAAGAAAATGAAAATATTGCTGCTACTAATTAATTTCAGGAAGTTGGCTACATACATACAACAATAATTAATGGAGTACTTTAATAAAAATGTGTTAGTCTTTGATTAAGTTTTTCAATGTTTACTGAAAGTGCAGCAATTACTCTATCATCAATAATTAATATTAATTTTAGGCCCAGTATTTCAGTCTTTGTTTGGCTTCAGTTTATTCCCACGGGAACATTTTCATAATTGTTACTTTGAGAATAACCTGAAGATTAAGTTAAACCATGACTGAAATATCGGGCCTTAGAGACGTTGTTTACAAGATTTTAGCAATGTTAAACAAGAAACAAATAAAATATTAAATGGAAAATTATTATGTAAACAAAATAAATGCACAAGCAGACGGATAAGGCTAAGTTGTTTTCAACAAACGGAAAACTTCAGTCGTTAAGGTCTACTGGCGAAGGTAATAAAAAGAAACTAAAATAAATGAGGCACACATCTTCCTACAAAAGAAAAATGCTTTGAACTAGAGGACCAAGCAAAAATTAATCCGAGAGATTTTATTGGAGACTGAATGAATGAGTATTCAACAAGACAGAGATCGCAAGGCCTAAAAAATTGCCCTTTTTATGGAGATATTGGATTCACCCTCACTGTCGCCTTCATGGTTCATGGTGCTTATCAATAAAACTCCTTTATCGTTTTTCGCAGCTACTAATTTCTAGAATCCACCATTAGGCATTACATCAAACGTTAGTATTCGGCTGGTAGCTTTTGGAAAACAGTATCAGAAGCTTCATGCGCTGACAGTTGCAACTTCTTCACTATTTTCTACGTTTTTTCCAGGTTCTTTTCGTCTTGGGCATTCGTTTTCATTATTCCCGTAGCATAGCAGTGACGTTGTTCCACTGAGTCACATTTCCTAGCAGGATGTCTGCCGCATTTTCTTTAGTAGTTTCTTTTCCGCATTTTTCCTCAGCTACGTCTCTAATTTCGACCCATTTGTCACATTCAAAGATGATGTGCTCCGCTGTGTTGCGTTCTTTGCAATACCAACAGGAATCGTTCCTCATTTTACTAATTTTTTGCAGGCAGCTCGCCAACAGTCATCGTTTATGTGGTAAAATGATCGACGTCCTCAAACTTCCTATCGCACCAATTCCGAATATTTTTGCCTAACCACGGTATGAGCCCCAAGATGTTTTCCATTTCTTGCGTTGCTGGAGTAGTTGTTTTTCCCAACAGGTATTGACTCTTCCTTTCCTCTACCCTCAGTTTTATTGGAGACACTGTTGCAACAAGTATTGTGTTAGTGGCCACCGTTCTGCAGGCAGGGCGATTTTGCTATTTATTATTTCCAGTAGTTATTCGTAACGCTTATACTTAAGAGTGGGTGACCATATAAGAGCTACATGTAAGATTGTGGACAGCACAGCACCTTTCTCTTTTTTTGGCCTATGTTCAGCAGGAATCTAGTCAGCGCCATTAATGATTTGTTGGCCTTTTCTTAGAGGCTCTTCACGTGTGTGGTCATCTTCATCTTCAGATCTCTATCGAGGTGAACTTCAATTCGTTCCTGCTGTGTATTGCTTCTTTGTCTACGTTTATCGTCAGTTGTTTCAGCTTTCTAGGCCCAGCCAGAATGATTATTTCTGTTTTGGCCGTAGATAATTTCAGTTGGTGGCTTTCGGGCCAGTTTTTAATCCTAATCATAGCATAGTGTGCCTTTTCTTCTAATGCTACCGATGTTTTGGCAATAACTAATACTGTGAGGTCATTGGCGTATACAACCGTAACCACACCCTGACCCATGTTTTGACATAGCAGGTCGTTATATGTATAAGAGATTGTAAGGGGTCGGCCCCAGTACAGAGTCCTGAGAAACCCCCAGTTGGTATTACATATCGATCCTTAGGCTACGATTGTAGGATCGGCCTCAGTACAGAGCCCTGAGAAACCCCCAGTTGGTATTACATATCCATCCATCAGCTACGATTGTAGGATCTACACAGAATTTTCTATGTTGGTGGGCCGTTTTCCTGAAATCATTCACTATCTCGGAGATCTTTTGTTCTAAACCCGAATTGCAGGTCGTGCAATGTGTTCTTTTCCTTCAGTTCCTCCGTTAAGCGTTGTTTGATGAGGGACTCCAACAACACAGATGGGTCTATATCTTGAGACATCTGTAGATGTCTTCTTCGTTTTCCCCCCCAGCTACTAGCATCGCCTTTTTCCAGATGTTGGGAAAATTGCCTTCTCTCAGATAGTCGTTCATTATCTGAAGGAACTGATCTTTATTAATGTTGGCTACGAATTTAGTTACTTCCTCGAGAGGTCTGGTCTCGGAGATTTCCTATTTTTGATCCTGCTAATTGCGTAATCCATTTCGGCTGAGGTAAATGGCACAGGATTCCCCTGCATCTCTATGTTAGGCCAGGTTGTGATTGGTCTTGTTGGAAAAAGTTTGCCTACTTGGTTGTCAACTTCAGCTTCACTCATCATGACTGGTGGTCTGAGCTATTTGGTATCCGAGTCCTCAAATATCGCGGTCGAGATCTGTACACAGGTCTGCCCACATTCTCTCCTTCTGCTTTTTTATTTCAGTCTTTAGTTCTCTTTCTGCCGCTATATAGTTTTGGAGGATAGTGGCTATGTGCCTCTGTTCTAGCCTAGATTCAGTCGTACTTACGCTAGAGATATAAGGAGCGAGAAGAGCAAAAGCTCATTCCAATAACATCGATCCATTGTGGAATTTCAAAACGTCAGCAAAAGTAATTGAAAATTCGAAGAAGCCATCGAAGTTCCTTATTTCGCATTCCCAGTTTGGTACGATCAAGGTTACATTCGATGGAGGGAACGCAATGTATAAGGAAAATTTTCAGGATATCGTTAAGGATCAACAGAGATAAGCACAATTTAGTCGAGGGGGTATTCTGAAGTGGCAGTGTTTTGTTTTGGGAGGTTCAAGGACATAAGAAATTTAAAAAAAAACACAATTTTAATAGGTTTAGTCGAGAGGATCTCTATAGTGGCAGTGTACTGTTTTGGGAACTTTTGAGAACTAGACTTATTGCAGAATTCGTATTAAGAGCGTTCGTCTTCAAACGATCGCTGAACTTTGAACCAGTTCAAGAGGTTTCAATCGAAAAGTAATGGCCGGAAAACATATTTGTAGTCCATCTTGAAGAGGACTAAAGATTTGCAAAGTAAGACCTGCTTTGAGGTTTTCTGTGAGGCCTCCGAAGGTGAAAATGTGTTCCTTAATTCTATGGTTGTTAAGAAGATGCAGGTTTACCTTTTCCAATTCTAAACTCCCCGTTGTCATTAGAGAGAGGGTGAGTTAAGTCTGTTATAAATCCCATCTATCCAACATACTTCTGGACAAAAGCTCTTTCCACGAGTGCTACGACCATCAATTGGAATTCCCAAATCTTACGTTGACTAAGTTATCTCATACTGAGCAATGATTGTGGGGTAGGTAGATTCAACTGAACGTAAAATATACTGCTTCTTCTTCTATTCTTCTAAAATTCGACAAAAACCATGAAAGTTGAAAGAGTTAACTATTATTATGCTTTTAATTATGAAATAAATTTAATTCAAGAGGAAGCAGCAATGCCACCACCATTTCCAGTGAATTTTTATTTAAGTATGTAGGCGTGACATACATTTAGAATGGCAGAACAATATGCACTCACGCATGTTTCGGTCCTCTCGTGAAATATTCAGGAGCTCACGGCAAAAAAAGCAAATGAGATTTGGAAAAGTGGTCCGTCGTAATATACGTTTAGGTGGGCAACATTAGGGTGAATGTGATTGATGTTGTTAAATAACGAAAGGGAAGTGTTAAACTGATGAAAACATACATTTTCAGAATATGATGTAGTAGTAGCCAGAGAACGAATAGCAAACAGAATGAGTACTTTAAAAAATGCTTTTAAGTAAATAATCCGAAATAAAAGTATCGGGGATGAAGATAAGTACCGGAGAGACACGCAAATTAGTGCATAACTTTTTAATTGTATGGTAAATTACATTCTCTTTGTACAGTTTGTTTGCTATGATGTGTGTAACTTACAACGTGACGTATTATGTAAAAAGCATCTGAAACAGACTATCATCTTGTGTTACTCTATTACTTATTATGAGATCCAGACGTCTCTGTTTAATGAACGTGATTAACTCTAATTAAAACGTAATGTATTACATAAACATAAGCTGCAAATATACACTGGAAATATTACATATTGCAATAAGAATTCCTTTTATAGATTTGTGAAAGAGGCTCATGCTTGTAGTGTGCAAGTTACAGAAGTTCCGTTGTGAATTTTGTTTAAAATATTTAGGTATTCCAGATTACCTTTTAATATTAAACGATTTTAATTATGCTTCGTTTTAATTACTTTTTGTTTAAGTTCTGGACGCGAATCAAATTTGAACTTGCACAAAATATATTGCGTGAGTTCAAAAACTAATAACAAAAAGCTTGCAAAAAATGTAGCTATTGTAAATGCAAATGTGCAATTGACATAATATATTTACAGATATCCAGCTAAATTATTTGTTCCTGAAAATTAATGACCGCAATGAGGTAAGGAAATTTATTGCTTTTAATACGAGTAGGGGTGAAGTGTTTAATTTAGTTCAGGTTGGATTATGTCGAGAGTTTCCTTGCCAATCATTCCCAAAACTCAGTCTTCAATAAATTAAACTCTAATAGTTTCAATAGTACATCGAAACTAAACTTATATTATCTCCAGTGTACATAAGCATGCATCCAAAGCAAGACAATCACTGTGTATGTGTGATAATTAATTTTACATATACCTATACATTTCCTAAAATTAGAATCGTCAGTTTTAGAATATGCGTAAATTCTTAAGGTAATATGTAGGTATGTACGATTTCTCTGAATTCTACGGCGTTAAGTACGTAACTATTCTAAAATTTATAATTAATATTAGCCAGTACTTACGAATCTCAAAATATTTTAATAAACATGTATTCTAAACAACGTCGGCGTACTAAGTGACCAGAAATGAAAGGCGTGTATTTTGAAATTTATTTTATCCGTGAGTTTTATTATTACTGTTGTCACTGTCTTATTTCTTTCACAAACGAATGAATGTAAAAAATGATTCGAGTTATCGTTGCGTTAATAAATACAGGGTGCAATCGATTAAGTCTGAACGTAATAAAATCATAAATTAAGGGATTATGCTTTTTTCTAATAATATTTTACTTTATTGAATTGAATCTTATAGATTTTTCCGGAGTTGTTATCGATAACCAAGCCCTGATCCATATTTTGACACAACAGGTCGCAGTAAGAGGTTCTAGAGGGTCGGCCCCAGTACAGAACCTTGACGAACCCCAAATATAATCTCTACTTCCTTACTAGTTGCTATTACAGATCAGTCCTTGAAACAATTTTTCCAATCAAAAAGTTATTTTTTAATAGAACACGTCATAAATTGACGTTTATTAAACACAATTCGAATAGTGTGCCATGAAATAATTAACAATGGCAAGGCATTTTCTGCTAGGAAACGAAAAGTCAACAAAAAGGCCTAATTGTTGACACCTTTGTAAGTCATTTAATTAATAAAACGTGCTTTTTGTTTCGAAAATTAGTGAATTTGATTACATTAAGTTAATTAAATATGTCTAGACGCCATTGTAGACCAGAAGAAGTATCCCAAATGATTATTCTTCTTCGGGAAGGATATTCACAGAGAAAAGTCGTTGAATTTCTAAATACCAACAGATCTGTGGTACAGAGGGCCGAAGCATGGTTCAGAAACACTGGCAGTTTCAAAAGAAGACGCGGACAAGGTGCTAAAAGAAAAACAGAGAAGATCGCTTTATCGAACTTCAGAGTTTAAGAAAGCGGTTTGTAACATCTCGTGAATTAAAAAATGATCTTCGATTAGCCACTGGAAAAGAAATTTCTACCAAAACAGTAAGAAGAAGACTAAAAGAAGTCAATTTGTCTGCTAGAAAACCAGCAACCTGCCCAATTCTCACAGCTACGCACAAAAGAAATCGCTTAAACTTTTGTCAAAATCATTAAGATTGGGACGAGGGGCAGTGGAACTCCGTTTTATTTTCGGACGAGTCCGGATTCCTTCTAAGCAGGAATGATCGCCGTGCTCTTGTCATACGAAGACCAGGCGAGCAATTTGTACCATGTACCATTCGAGAATTTGACAAATTTGATGGAGGGTCTGTAATTGTTTGGGGTGGCATACAAAATTGGTTTTGATACGAAATGGGTCGCTAACAGCAAGAAGATATGGAGACGAGATTATTGTACCCTATGTTCAACCATTTGCCGAAAATTTTAGCCATGGATTCATTTTTATGCAAGACCTCATACAGCTAACATTGTCACAGCTACGTTGAGAGATGCAAATATGCAAAGTTTGGAGTGGTCTACCAGAAGTCCTGATCTCAATCCTGTTGAGCATCTCTGGGATCAATTGGGCAACAAAATTAAAAACGCACCGAGACCACCAGTAACACTTGATGAGCTCTCTGTCAAGCTTCTTCAAGAATGGGAGCAAATATCTCAAGAAAGTATACGAAACTTAATCTCAAGCATGCCAAGAAGATTAGCAGCGTGTATTGCTGCAAGAGGAGGGCACACACGCTATTAATAATTTTAGTTTTGTTAACTTGTTACAAATGATATAAGTTCATGAGAAGACCAATGGTATTTTAAAGATTTAAAGTATTTTAAAGTTTGTTAAATTTAATAGCCCTTAAATCAACTAAACTGTCGGGAAACATTTAGATTTATATATTTATTCGTTTCATTAAATTTCGTTATCTTGTTTTAAATTTATTTTGAATTTTACTGGTGGTCCCTTAATTTTGACCAGAAGGGTATTTCCCCGGGAAACTTGTTTGGTCCCAGAGATTTCCTATTTTTATCCTCTTACGAGTGTGGTTACAGTAAGTGAAACTTATTCGATTACACACTGTATAATTAATGTTTGAATTTAATGCATTTAGCGATTGACAATTAATAAAACATAATTTAATTAAAAAAAGAGAATTGAACGTCAATTTCATCTTCTTGTTGTTAAGTTATAATTATCAGGTGAATTCGACCTTTGCTAACGAATTCCACACGCCCTTCTTGTTAGTTTAGACGGCAAAAAAATTAAAACGAACAACGGGAGATGTGCCATTTGCTCTTCCACTGGCTTTTTTTGCCCCTATCTTAATGTTCGGCTTCACTTACTTCGTTCGAATACGGTTCGTCTGCCTCGTTATAGCAGAAATAAGAAAATGTGATTGATGCAAAATTGAATTGATGGTTAAAGTGATTTCACGTTAAAAATGCCATACAAAGAAAGGCAATACGAACAACATTGTTCATTTCGATAACATTTATGCCATATTTATGTATGGCAGACAAGCAATGACGGTAATAATAATAAATTTTAATTGAATAACTTTGAAGTATAAATTACGAATCAAAAAAGCTCATGAATTGAAAACTAATAAAGAAAAGGAAATATTGACGTCAGGATAAAATAAATTTTGTTCATACTGAGTGTGATTGGCAAATGAAGAATGTCAATGCGCGAAGAATAGATACGAACTATCATTATTAAAACATGAGACTGTAATAATTTACGTTCGCTACCTTGAAATTATAATTCGGCTGTGTAAAATTTAGAAATTGGTTTTAGATCAAGAAGCGATTTACGTGAAGTTAATATTAATGACATATCACTAATTTTAGATCGCCAGCCAAGTTACGTGCAAATCCGCACACACGTTGATGATTAACAATCAATCGTGCCTTAAATAACCTCTTTATGTATAAATATTTATAATTTGCAGTCAGAAATTCAAGTGATTCAAGTGACCTACAACTACAGGTTATCTCATGCCCTGCGAAATTTAAGATTGAAATAATAACTCACAAAAGCGTGTGCTAGGACTAATTAATTTTTTTTATTTTTTGGTCATTTACTACACTAGATTAGACTTAGATTCAACGAAGTATTATTTACGTTTAATTTCTGAATGCAGATGTTAGGTAAAAGTGAAGAATTAGGTTTATGTTTTGTTTAACACTATGTAATAGGTAGAATTATTTAAAAGAAAGTATCGAAAATCGTAACGTGATATTGTTACAGTTCACCACTTCCTATTCTGTTTCTGCAAAGATTGTTAAAAAACGTCCCTATCATAAAAGACATATTGTAACGGCATCCTTAAGGCCATAAGAACAAAATAGGAATTGGAAAAGTAGGTCTCATCATTATGGTGCTGCGACGAAATTATTTTTAATGAATATGAATTTTTATTCAGATTTGTACTTGAATTAATTTCCGCTTCTAAAATCGACCACTGGCAGGCGTTCATATTTTCAAAAAAAGAAATCGTATTTTATTTTTCGCCTGTCAATGAATATGGAGAAAGGAAAGCGATTATGATAAAGGAAGACTATAGGAAATGATTTAGAATATATTTGAGGAATGTGTTTGTGTCTTGCTGTGTTTAGTGTCTCGACCGTTTGAAGTCTCAGTGTGGTGCTGCGATCATCACGGCGAGGATTGTCCCTATGATGGTGAAAAGGGCTTCAGATCGCGTGACTGGGGATGAATTACATCCATCCTCGGTGCAGCAGAACGTCTTCGCGCTCCAGGCCTCTGAAAAATAATATAAATTAACTCAATATATTAGAGTGTCACGTTTTCTTAAAGTGTCAGCAAATACGTGAACGTGAAAGCTCGTAGCAATATTTTTAAATTCTAAGCAACCACAAGAAACTGCAAATATGCAGCAGACTAATGTCTTAACTCGTTGTTGACCTACAATCGCACTAATCTTTGTATTTTATTTTAGATCACACAGATATCTTCAGGTCCACTGCGGCAGTACCAGAATGGCGAATGCCAAAAATTAATAGCCATGATTAGATTAGAATTCTACTTTTTTTGTCAAAATAGCATTATGTAGAAAAAATAATGAACGCCCGAAATTTCCTTCATTCATTCATACATATATATAAACTGGGTGTTTCTTAACTTCATACAAAAAATGAAACCAGTGAAAGTTTACAATAAAAATGATAGAATGAAACAGTTTTTGTGTAACAATTGATTAATAAATATTAGAGATAATAAATGTTTTTGGCGAACGATGAAAGAGTTTGATAGTCCCTGGTTTATTTTTATGACGTAATTACGTCCTCGGAGAAATTTGTTGGTGTCAGCATCGGCTGTTAAGTGGGTCAGTTGTCAGCTGCACTTCGTCGCGTTGAAAACATGGCCGAATTTTGCAATACTGTTCTTGTGGACATGATTTTAATTTACAGCGAATGTGGTCAAAATGCGTTGGCTGCAAAACGTTTGTATGCACGGCGTTACTTCGAATCAGTGTTTACAAGGGATGGAGTGTGAGCAGAAAAAAATCCTCATGCAATGTGGCGCAGTAGTTTCCAACAACGCTTTTCGGTCAATCTGTGTTCAGGTATGTTAAACGACACTTATTTGTTTTACCTAATCGTTTGGACGAAATGGTGTATTTACGTTTCTTGCAAACTAATTTGCCGGAACTCCTAGAGGATGTAAATTTAAATATTAGAAAATATTAGACCTTAATCCATTAGATTTTTATCTGTGGGGACATTTAAAAAATTTAGTGTATGCCGAAGAAGTAAATACAATAGACGAACTCAACGCACGCAGTGGAAAATATCCGACAACAGAACCAATTCCGTAACGTATGTGAATCCCTGCTTCGTCGAGCCGACGTATGTTTACGTATCGCGCAGGGGAGGAACTTCGAACACTTATTGTGACCGAAGGTCACCGTCTATTGCGTCCAGCGGTTCTAAACATTTCACAGGGAATTGCCGGAAGTCGGTATGAATTTTTTTTTCCTTTTAATTTTGATGCATTCGTGAGAATATCTACCACATACGCCATTAATTTTTTCTGCATCAAGTTGAAGAACATCCTATATATAAATTTTATGGGATTAATCAAAATATGTGCTGAAAAGAAAAAAAATTCAAATATATTTTGTTGAATCGTACTTATCTATGTATGTAGGCCGGTTAACAATAGATTTATTCTGTCGGTTACCCATTGCCAAAAGTGTGAATTATTATTTTCCTTTGATCGGTTATGGACTAATACGAGCGAAAAATCCGGACATAACGAGAAAAAAATGTCGAAAAAGGTTCGCGTAAAAAGTGATCTTCAACAGCGAACAGGCATCAATTTATCATCACTTCCAAATGCCGAAGCCTATTCGAACCGCAATATACGAACGAGTTATTGCTTTATTGACCTGGCCTTTCAGGGAGAACCTTCGAATAACAAATATTTTTAAACGGTGCAAATTGAACATGTGCATTCATTTTTGTATCAGCAAAAACGTCAGCCAATGTATACGCACACATTATTATCACTGCATTGGTATAAAATATAAATGCAAATTTGTCAAATTTAAAATTTACATTTAAAATAGTTCTATACGTAACGTATGTAGCAAAAGTTTTGGGAAAATTTTTCATATTATTTTTTTCTATTACAAAGTAAAGCAATCAACTTGCCATTGGATATGGAGAATCGGTCAAGTTTCCTTTACAGTTTGACAATACATTTGAGTTCACAAAGTTGTACAATAGTATATTGATTTATAAGTTTAGAAAAGTGATAGTTTTCCAGTGAGTGTAAATGTCTGAATTCACGAGTGAGCGTAGCTCACGAATGGATCAAATGTACACGAACATGGTAATTCACTTTTTTAACGTGTAGATCATGCTATTTTTTCGTGTAGTTGAGGAAAATAACGCAAACATTATGAGAGTGTCGAAGACTAATAATATCGCTACTTCAGTGCAAGACTGTCACAATTCAAAAAATATCAAATTCCTAGTAAACTCATAGATAGAATGATAATATGGTATACATTTTTATGCAAGAGTGTCACAATTGTAAATTTTAATCCTGGCCATCAGAGAGCCGATGTGTCGGTCTTCCATTGTATGAAACGGTTACGTAATTTCTTCCAATACTGTCACATTTCAAATTGTTTAGTTGTACATCAGTACTTAAAGTGATTACACGCTGTTTTTGTGTAAAACTGTCACATTTTAAATTGTGTCAGTCTTATTTTAAAACGTGGTGATTACATACTGTTTGTTTTTAGTAAAATTGTTACATTTAAAATTCTGCCAGTCTTCTTTAAAAAGCGTAAGTACAGATATGATTTCTTGGCTTCCGGTTGGAACCGCGTGTCTCGGATTTCTTCACTGCCGACGTTTCGTTCTTCGTTGCAGAAGAACTTCCTAAGGGCTGCTGCTGGTGGTGATGCTGCTACTGCCGCTGCTGTTGGTCTTGCTGCTGCTTCGCGTTAGTCGTTGAGTCTCAACGACTAACGCGAAGCAGCAGCAAGACCAACAGCAGCAGCAGTAGCAGCATCACCACCAGCAGCAGCCCTGAGGAAGTTCTTCTGCAACGAAGAACGAAACGTCGACAGTGAAGAAATCCGAGACACGCGGTTCCAACCGGAAGCCAAGAATTCAACAATGGACGACGGCCGCGGAAGCCTTCAAGTTAAATTACAGATATGATTCTTGTTTTTAAAAATAGTGTGACTTTTTAAGATGCGCCATTTTTTCTTAAAAATTTAGAATAGTTGCAGTTACATTTTGATTTAGGTCAGTATTACCTTCTTAAAAATTTTAGAAGTTATTTATTTTTGATGTAGCTAAAACATGTCGAATTGTTCAAGAGAACGATTAATAATGAGGCTAGCTATGAAGGAAATTGAAAAGCAAACACTTTGGGAGGTCCAGCCAGTTTCAAACAAATCAAGTATGTATCAAATAAACGTACTTATATATTTTTTTATTCGTTGTATTTTTCAATGGCCTGCGGACAATAGCTACTGGAAAATTGTTTTGCTCGTTACAGTTCTTAGGGAATCAACTCTTGAAGTACGTAGGAGCGGTGAAGTTCAGCAAGCTTGAGATACACGGAATGACTCCCCAGTAACAGTAACCAGTGAAGTTTTGGAAGCTTCAGACGCAGTGAATGGTCGCCAGGAAATTCTGCAAGCTCCAGACAAATCAAGTTTGTGCTAAATAACGTGTATTGTTTTTATTAAGGTATTTTTAATGTACTGAACTTTAGCTACTAAGAAATTGGTTTGTTTGTTACAGTTCTTCAGGAAAGTAGTTTGGCCACATTGAGTACAATGAATGACCGCCCGCCACCAAGTCTACGTCATGATGAAGAGAGTAGTAGCAGTGTAGATGATATTATTTCAGACGATTCAAAAGATGACCCTAACTTTGTCAGCAATAGTTCTCACACTTCTAATTCTGTTACAGAGTCAGATGATACAGAACCAGCCAACCCTAGCCCTAAAAAAAGCGACTAAGAGAAAAATGCTGTTTCCAAGTAAATTACCAAATAAAACTCGAAAGACATTAAGACGTAATGGCCAAGAAATGAGAGCAAAATTTTAAGGAATAGTGGTAAAACCTATAAATCATTTAAGAAAGTAACCAACGAAGATGGAACAGTTACAAGAGAGCTGGTGACTCGAAAGGCTCGAAATTTGCTTCCTCCTTGTGGGGAAAGATGTTGTTTAGGTTGCTCAAAGAACTTCAATAATGACGAAAGACTAATTATTTTTAATGATTATTGGAAAATGGCTGACTTACAAAGGCAACGTGATTTTATTGCATCTTACATGAAACCAATAAAAACCAAGCATGCGAAAGAACACGAACGACGACGTCATACATTTTATTTAAGTCATAATGGAGAGCAAACAAGGGTTTGTAGGCAGTTTTTCGTGACAACTTTAGGAATTAGTACAAGATCGCTGAGAACTGTAGAAGATTTAACTTTAGAATCATTTCTAAAGATTTAAGGGGCAAGCATGGAAAACAACAAAGATTGCCAGAAGAAATAAAAGAAGGTATAAGAAGACACATTCGCTCCATTCCAAGGATCGAAAGCCACTACTGTAGAGCACGAACTTCAAAAGAATATATAGATGGTGGGAAATCGATTAATGATTATGAAATGATATGCAACGATGAAGATGCCTAATGTGGAAGTTATATGATGTACTATACTATTTTTAACTCGGAATTTAACTTGGCTAGGTTTGCACCAAAAAAGGATCAATGCGAGTTTTGTAGTACGTACACGAATTCTAATGACAAAGAGAAGGAGCTTATCCAAGAAAAATACTATCTATCGAGGATTGAGAAGGAGAGGTACAAAAACAGTAATAATAATGAAGTTGTAGCTGTGTATGATCTACAAGCAGTCATGCCTTGCCCTCAAGGAGACATCTCTACGTTTTATTATATTTCAAAAATAAATATGTATAATTTTACAATTTTTAATTTCAAAATCAAACTTGCTGATTGTTTTACTTGACACGAAGGAGAGTCTTTCAGGGGCTCGACTGAAATCTGTTTCTGCGTGTGGAGTTACCTCAAAATAAAAATTATGCTATAATTGGCATGTACCACAAAGCTATCAGTTACCTCAAAAACGTCAATTCTATCACACACAGGTATTTAATTACGGGTCATATCCAAAATGAAGGAGATGGTATACACCTTGCATAGAAAAACAGATAAAAAATGCTAGAAAATCTAGACCATAATATACCCCGGACCAATACGTTTCGCTAATAAGGTGTGCTAAAAAAACAGGTCCACCGTTTCTCGTGCACGAGCTAACGTTTGAAGACTTTTATGATTTTCAAAGTGATACTATTGAAATTAGTAAAACAAAGAAAGAATTAAACCAATTCAAGATATCTGAAGTGAAGATTGTTAGAATTCACAAATCTGATCCTTTTCAATTACTTTATAAAATGTCTTATGGAGAACATGAATTTTCTAAAGTAACATTAAAAGATGGTCAAACAGTCAAACAAAAAGAGTAATCAGAAAGATTAATTGTAAGGAGTTGAAAAAAGCTTATACGCAAAAGAAGGGTGTCTCAAAGATGTGAAAGATGGTCTTTTGAAACTTGTACAGAAAAAAAAAAAATAATAAAAAAAATAAGTTACTATTCCTCATTCTTTGAGAACTTATAAAAAATTTTCTTTAAGTACTATTTTTGTATAGGTAATGTTTCATTTTACATAGTTACTACCTGTTTTGTTTTAATAATTTAAACTAAATATCTTGTTGTTAGTTTTTCAACTAATTTAAAACACTACTTTAGTTTTAAACTTCATTATTTAAAATACTGTGTTTTGGAACTTTGGAAAGAAAATTAATAAAAAAAATATTTAAAAAACAGTCTCTCTGTTTTTTTTAGAGTATTCCATTTCCAGCAAGACTGTCACAACTCGAAACTTTAATGAAAATATTTTAAGAAAAACCGTCACATGTGAAAGCCCTTAAGGGCTTTAGAGGGTGTTATGATGGTGGAAGCTAAGCAAAATTCACTTAAAGGCAAGTGGTATTAACTAGGTAAAAGCTTGTTGCTCTAGCAGTTTTCTATAATATCAAAAGTAAAATACCATTATATAAGTTAATTCTAAAACGCGGTTTTCCAAAATATACATTTTTTGAGTTGTGACAGTCTTGCACCGAAGTAGCGATATGTTATCAAAGTAAGCGTTTGTTGACATAGTAACAAAATATATGAGCAAGTAAATAATTTGTGAAAAAACGTTCATTTAAAATGAGTCAATCAAACGAGAATAATGAAGAAATTTTACAATTGGTATCAGAAGCAGAGTCAAGTTTATGACCTAAAAAGTCCAAAGTCCAAAGCTCGTGACAGTTTTCTTACGAAGATAGTGTTGGTAATTGCTTTGCATGAAGCACGTCGGGCGGAAGAATTACGTTTACTAAAAGTGGATGATGTAGAAGATTGCGGCCATATTTTAGTCATAACATTACATGACACGAAAACAAAGAAAAAACGAGTCTTTACAGTTACATCGAAAGATGGAGTAAACGGAATTGAGCTTTACAAAAAGTATTTGAATTTGAGACCCAAAAACGTGGACCATCGCAGACTATTTATATTTTATGGACAGGGCAAGTGCACCAATCGGTATAAACACCTTCTACAATTTACCAAAGAAAATTGCTGCGTACTTAGGGCTACCGGAGCCGAACAGCTTCACAGGCCATTGTTTCCGAAGGACATCAGCGACCTTTTTGGCCAACAGTGGCGCTAACATCCAAATTTTGAAGGGACACGGCTGCTGGCGCAGTAGTGCTGTTACAGAAGCCTACGTCGAAGATAGCATCGAAAATAAAGTTAAATTTCAAAGAAAAATTTTTGTAATTCGACTGAAAAGCAATCTTCGATCTCTAAAATGTCAACATCAACACTAGCAGTAAGTGAAGTAATAAATTCTAATTTGTCATTGTCTGCGTTGGGGTCAGTTTCCTCATTATCTGGTGTAATATTTAATAATTTAACAAATTGTTCATTTACAATTTACGCTAATAAATAAAATGAATGAAAGAAAGTGTTGCTAACTAAAGTCGTGAAGAAAAGTGTTGCTAACGAGAAAAGTCCTACTTTTCTTCACGTTTTTTGATTAAACACTTTTCACTTTTCTGTCAACTACACAAAAAAATGTTTCACAAGCTATAATTGCGGAACTTGGTTAGATGGTTTTAATCGAGAAATGCACTAAATTTGTTAAGCATCACATCTTTTCAGGTAAAACTTTATCCACATTGTAACACAGATTAGGAGGACAACAATTTATCCCAAAATTTTTTATGTGGTTATGTCTTGTCATAACCTTTCTGTGGATTCACGTTAAATTAATCTTGAAGTTTCGTAATCATAATAACAAAACGAACATCCACGTGCAATTACGTTAATAAAGGGTAATTTTATCCTCCCGTTCCAGACTGACCGGTCATAAGGTCTCAGAGATAAATTATCATTAAATTTCCATTAAATCGAGGTAACAAAATATCACAATTTGCCTAATCGTTTTTTTTTTGTTTGGGTAAAATAAATCTAGCTACGCTGCTCTTGAAGCCTAATAAAGACGTCAGTTAAGTTTCTGAGGTTGTATTGGTTTTGCTGCAGCAATAGATTAAGCAAACTTTATCCGAGAAGTTCACTTGAATTACACGAAGCTCAAGCCGATGTCCTTAATTCGAAATGAGAACGAAGCAATTGCACTTAACTCATCTCTGTTATAAACCGAGGAGCCCAAGTCTTGAAATGAAGAACTTAGTTAACAGACGGTGCAGGGAACGAAGGAAATTTCACGCTCAAGTGGATAGATAATAAAATATATTAATTTTCGCGAAGCTCCTCATTTCGGACAGGAATAACAAAATCTCGAGAACAATCTGCGGAAAAGAACCGAAATAATTAAGCGTCATTATTATATACGTCCGCGACGAATTTTAATTAATATTTTGACGAAGAAGAGTTGCTGCACGCAGAGGCTACTTAATTAATGGTAATTAGTGCGTACACGATGGGTCGTCCTTACGGTTAACAGGATTTATGAAAGGGACGTTTTGCTTGCTCCGGATGTTGACAATGACACTAGGGGGAAATATATTATCAGATAACCAGCCGTGTTTTAGTAAATTGAACTAATATAACCAACAGAGAAAGCACAAAAGCACAAAATAAAATCTAATTATTGTTAATTTTTTAACATTAATCCGGAAAAGACATAAAACTTAATATTTTTCGCTTTAGAAATTTTATTTCTTAATTTTTTTTAGTGTTATACCTAATTAGGTCTCTGTAACTGATCCAAGTATATCGAGCGATGCAATTATTTTCAACTGAAATTAGTATTTAGCACGTTACTGATGTTGCGGTTGTGACATTGCAGTTGGCTAAGGTCGTTATGATGCGGTCCGAAAATTTGTTAACGTCGGAGTGCATTCCTTCCAGTAATATCTTTCTAATTATGTTTACGGTTGATCACGTGAGTTAGATAGTTCCACAACACATATTTAAAGCTCTAGTTTGCTTAAATTAATTTCTACCAAATTCGGTGGAGTTTGCTTTTGATATTGAAAGCTTTTGAAAGTTTGCTGCTCTAAACTTGCAGGACGGCTATCGATTATTGACGTATGCACACTTTCGAAAATATTCTTATTAAAATGTAAATGTCACAGCTGCATAAATACGTAAAAGTACCTCTTCAATGATTGCATTTTTCGAAATAAATCCTTCACTGTATTTCAGAAATAAGCACAACTATCAGAACATATTCGCATATCATAGTCCGTGTGTTGTGCTCAGAGAATTTGATTAATGCCGTCATAAAACAGGTAGCATACCTACAGAGAAGAAAAAAACGAGAACAATAAATATCCTGAAACAGATGTGCTTTATTGATGCGCATAACGCAAGTGAGCTTTTTGTTGGAAGCAAAAGGCGTCGAGTGTTCTCCTTTCCAGTGTCAACCGTCGCATATACATAATTTATAGGCCTAGTTATAGTAGTTTGGTCTAATTTATTTCAGTGGAGCGGGCATTTAAAATATGGCCGAAATTCAATTAGGTTAATCGATTTTTTTTCTCATTTTCCGTAAATCATATGCTTATATTGCTGCTGTAGGTGAAAATCGGTAATCAAATGTGAGTACGCCGCTTGACAATAGCATGGCTATTTGAAAAAACAGAGACGGCAAATTTGCTATCAAGAGAAGATTGATGAACGTTGTTCAATAATGAGGTTTTGATTCATGGCGCTAATTGGCAAACCGTTTTTTTATTCTGAAAACGGTGAAATGTATTGGAAAATGAAATTTTAACTTAAATCGAATAATTATCGCTTAAAATAATGTTCACTAGATCACCAAAACAAAATATTTTTAGTTAAAACTTACTTTACTTCGTTTTAAATATTTTTTAAACTAAAATCGAAACACCCGGATATAAATAAGAACTAACTTTAACTTTGAAACAAAAAAGGGCTAAACCCTTAAGTTTAATGGAAATAAATTAGAGCACATTTTTCACTTGAGGAATTTAAATTTTTAATAGAACACATCTTTTACGTGAAGACAGCCTCAAAAGTGCCGGAGCGACTTGTGATTTAAGATAAATGACTCTTTTTGCCCGATATTTTTCCACCCTTGTTGAATACGCCAGGGAAACGCTACTTGATACTCTTGTTACATCAGTCTTCATTATCTATGATTGGAGTATTAAACGTCGTGATATCTGATCTTTGTCTTTTCAGTGTTTACTGTTGCTTCTCGTTTATCGTGTGTTAATGTACTTAGTTAAATAAGCAACTTACGCTTAAGGATGGTTTTTGTTTGATTTTGGTTTGCAGTAAAATATTACACATTCTTAAGAAAATCGTGTAACACAAACAATGATAAATGGGTTACCATAAATTGTGTTAATTAATTTTAATTTCATATAGAAGATTTTTCTATTTATTTAGTAAAAATTAATAGTGTTTGGAAACTAATACTGTAAACGATAGTAATTTTTTGCCCAATTGTAGTATACATTTATTGATATTGTACACTTTATGTTAATAATCACTCAAATTGGGTTGCTGATTCCATATATTGTGTGAAATTTTTAGTTATTGATGTAATTCTATACACATCTCTAAGGGAAGTTCACAGCCGAATGCTCGGAGTCGCTGATAACGAATTTTGATACCTAATCGGGCAACTAAAGATGTGGGTTCGACCTTGTCTTGATACGGGCAGATCTTGTGAAGAAATTCCCAGTCTGGAATACGACACAATTCATTCTGACCTTTGCTCGACAAGTTCTGGCTTGGGTCATTAATAGACGGTAAAATATAAGATAAAGGAATATTTAATTTAGAAACCTAATGAATTCACGTTCAAACGGTTTATTTTTCACAAATTCATTCATTATAAATAAAACAGGCGACAGTTAAACATAGATAAGTCTGTTCTTGTTCATTCACAGAGTCTCGTAAGCCACCTAACGGTCATCCGCATTAAACGACCAATAAGAAGACATTAGTAATTACGTGATTACATCCCACTTCAACAAATTATGTAAGATATTAACATATACATTGGTATTTTTTACTAACGAGTTAATAATTTAATCGCTTTCAAATTGTAGAAAACTTTCATTGTGATTCCATTATAGTTTTACACAATGTATAGAACTATATACAACAAAATGTGAAAATAATATCTTCACAGTCTGTTGTAGTAATTTTTTACATAAGATGTAGAATTTTATATTACAAAGTGTTAGAACTTTATCTTCACGCGAGAATTTATTGTAGTACAAAAGTCAAATTAGTATAGAACATTCTACTCCAAAATGGAACAATAATTTTGCTACAAACAAATGTAAAATTTTTTAAGAGAGAAGTAGAAACATCAGATTTTTTTTTTAATGTTCAATAACTGTGTTAATCGTTTCTCCACCTTCCATTTTACACAATATTTTGTAACATCTCACTTTGACATTTCTCTCTGAGTATAAATCTACATACTTGTTACTTACTCTCAAATTGCAAAATGCAAGTAGTTTGCTTCAATAAAATGTAAATTATAAGCAAGACGAGAAAAACGAAGGTGAAAAGACTATGTGTGAAATATAATGGTAAATTATTATTATTAATTATGCGCCTATAATTGAGGTAGGTCAAGAAGGAAGTATTTATTACGACAGTCGTATTAGTAAAATGTCTGTTGCAATAAAATAGCCGCACTGCAATAAAGTTTTTACAGTTGTATGAATCGGCACGGGGTGAATTATTTTGTAATTTGTAACAATTGTGTTAATAATTTCTTCACCTTCATTTTACACAATATTGTACAAAATCTCACTTTGTCATCTCTCTCTGTGCAGATTACTTTTTAAAAACATATTGTTAATTAATTACAAACTGCGTATGAGTGAGCTCTCTTTATTGAAACATATGTAAACAACACATGTTCTCGTCATAAAAGATAATCAGATTCAGTACTTAAAACTATGCACAGAGCTTCTGCTCTAAGATTGCATGCTTTGCAAATTTACTTACATCGACGGCAATTTTAAGCAAATACTCATCCCACCAATAGTAAGATTCATTAATTGGTGTTTGTTTTATTACCGCCATAAACGTTTTTTGTGTCTAAATCAGTGATTTCTCGTAGTACTACATTAAAAAATTTAATACATAAGTATTTTACAGCGTTTTGCGATTTGGATCGTTTAAATTGCTGAGTTCTGAATTGGGATGCCTTCCTAGTGTTTATTGAGTATACGTCACCGTTCATAGTGAAATTGGAAATATTATTCCTGACAAACTTTAAACGGTAGAAAATAAATAAACAAGGAAGCGTTAGTATCTTCATTGTGGTGTAGTATGAGCGACAGTCATTCCTAAAACCTACACACGCCAGGATACGAACGGTGTTTCTTTGGAGTGAAATATTTTGTGTCTACAGGTGCTGTGACCCCATACCAGTATGGCGTGCGTTAGGTGAGTTTGAATTAACGCAAAATGCGAGGTTTGTTCAACAAAAAAGGTGACTTTTTAAATTTCGCGATTTTCGATTGGTACACATGTCTCCAACATATGTTGACATTAGCAGCCATTTAGCATTTGTGGTTTGTTTTTGACATAAAAGTTAGATGTGTTTTCGTGTGCTTGACGAATTTTGCTATCGAAAAAAATGAATTAAAGAATCTGCATTAAATTTTGTGTGAAAAAAAATATTAAGTGCTCCAACGCACTTAAAATGTTGACTGTGGCATTTGGTGAGTCCACTTTGAGCAAAAAAAATGTTTATAAGTGGTACAAGCTCTTCTCAGAAGGCCGAGAAGATGTTAATGACGATGCCCGCCCTGGACACCCCAACACGTCAACAACCGATGAAAATGTTGAAGTAGTGACTAAAATTGTTATGGAGAATCGTCGAATCACTATTAGAGAAGTTGCTGAGAATGTCGGCATATCGGTTGGCTCATGTCATGCAATTTTTTCGGATGTTTTGGGCATGAAACGTGTGGCAGCGAAGTTTGTTCCGAAATTGCTAAATTGTGACCAAAAGAACCTCGCATGAGCATCGCTCAGGAGCTCTTAAATGATCTCAACGACAATCTAGATTTGCTCAAAAGGGTCATAACTGGTGACGAAACATGGGTATATGGTTATGATTTCAAAACCAAAGTCCAATCATCCCAATGGAAGCGGCCAGAAGAGCTAAGACCGAAAAAAGCACGCCAAGTTCGGTCCATAGTGAAGATTTTGCTCACTGTTTTCTTCGATTACAATGGCGTGGTGCATCGTGAGTTCTTACCAGAAGGTCATACGGTCAACAAGGAATATTACCTTGAAGTTATGCGCCATTTGCGTGAAGCAATACGAAGAAAACGCCCGGATTTGTGGCAAAACAATTCATGGCTTTTACATCACGATAATGCACCTGCTTACACATCGTTGCTTGTTTGTGATTTTTTGGCCAAAAACAACACCGTAATCATGCCTCTGCGTTCATATTCACCGGATTTAGCCCCCTGCGACTTTTTCCTAATCCCAAAAGTGAAAAGACCCATGAAAGGACGGAGGTTTGCCACAATTGAGGAAATAAAGACCGCATCGCTGGAAGAGCTGAAGGCTGTACCAAAAAGCGCATATCAGAAGTGAAGTGAAGACTTTGAGGATTGGAAACAGCGCTGGCACAAGTGTATTATATCTGAGGGGGATTACTTTGAAGGGGACAAAATAGATATTGATGAATAAATAAATATTTTTCGGTAGAAATAAAAAGTCACCTTTTTTGTTGAACAAACCTCGTATGCGGTGCGAAGACCCGAGGCAGGAATAAGCTTTTGAAGGTTTCGTAGAGCAAAGATATTTTTACTTAATTTCTTTCCCAGTTCATCGCCATGGTTATTCCATAGAACTGTTAGTCGAAGTGAATACCTAAGAATTTGGTTTCTTGATTATTGCAGTAGTTTGGTGGAAGAGTCCAAAATTTTGGAAAGAATTGGTAGTAATGAAACCGGCCTGTAGTTATTTATGTCTGCTACGTCACCGTTTTTATGAATTAAGACCACGACTGCAACTTTAAGCACGTCCGGAAATACTGATGCGCGAATACACTGGTGGAAAAGTTTTATTAGAGTAGGAATTAAAATGTCTTTAACACATTTTAGAAGTTCCATTGTCACTGTATCTATTGTGTGTAGATTATTTATGGCGTCTCTTACCAATATTACTGACACTTCACTAAATTTAAAGTATTGGATGCTGAGAAATGAAATCCCCAATCATGAGATCTATAGGTCAAGTTTCAGACGATGGTATTGTGGTGGAAATGTCATTGGCCACCTTAAGAAAGAAGTCGTTAAAGTCTGTGATATCGCATTTTGTATTATATTTACGTTTGGTTTTTCACGAGGTATATATAATTTGGCACATTGCTTGGACTGGGTTTCCTGCTTTTCTTTTTATAAAAAAATCATCAGTAGCGTGTTTGGCTTTGATGATCGCTGCTTGATATTTCTGCCTGTATTCTGTTTTTAGGAGTCAGTTCTTTGGATTATTGTACAGTTGGCAAGCTTCATCAATAAAGCATAGAATGCTATTCATTCTTTTGATATCTTCATTTAACCATTTTGGATCTTGTTTTGGACGTTTTCCCGCGGAAGCTCTGGTAGGAAACCAACTTGCGATTACTTGATCCAGAGTTTAAGTAAGAGTGTTAAACTTATAATTAATATCACTGTCACAATCAATAAGGAAATCCCAGTTATAGATTTGTAATATTTTATAAAAGGAAGTTTTCCTTTCGTTGGTGACAGGTCTGAATATTTTGGGGGATCGTCCAATATTCTGATGACGCCACGAAAATAAAATACCACTGTGATCTGAGAAGCCCGTCGAGATAGGTTCGGTATAATGATCATCTTTATCTATGTTAAAAAACGATACATTTTGTTAGTTTTATCTGTTTGTTGGTTAAAAACTAGTACAATAATTATACACATAAAAATCAGGAGTTAATTCAAAGACTTTCTCAACTCCTTATCGGCGTTTTCTCGCGTCTATCCCTTCCTGGTGTTAAAACAACCGGAGTCAGGACGTTTATCTTTACAAAGTGTTCATGTTGTCTTCAAAAGTGACATTTTAATCCTTGCGGTAGTTATTTCTCTCTTTCAAGGAGTTAATATTATCCAGGAAAAGAGAGAGACTTAACTTACGAGGTAGTAGTTTGCATCCCCAAAGGAATTAGTATTATCCACAAAGTATCAAGTATTTCTTTCCTTGAAGGAGTTAGTGTTATCCTGAAAATGAAAAATCTTTGCTATTTGAGGAGTCACTTGTATCTTAACTACTCGAAAGAGAGGAGTGCACCTTTTTTAATATTGTATCTTTTATCTCTTGTTCTTTCGTGTGAAAATAATTGAATTCCTTCCCTCACACATCAGGATTTACCAATAGACAGGCGAAAAGTAAATGATTAGCGAGAAGGTTCATTTTCATTAATTTTCCTGAGCGAAATTACAATTTATAAGAAAATTTTTTGTTTCAAATAATTTTGTGTCCTATTTACATTTTTTTCATTAGGACACAACAGCTGCAGATGTAAGAACGGGAGAATGAGGGGAGAGCGATTCGAAATTACAGATTTGATCCGAAATCGGGGAAACTTTCGATTCCGTGCAGCTGTGTTTCATAAAAACACGAACACTGCCTTGACGAGAAATAAGGAATTACATAATTTGAGTTAGATTTTAAATTCTGTTTTACCACATTAACATCGATTCTTCTCTCTAAGGTATGGGAAATGAAACAGAAAACTATAAGTTGTTCTGTGAGATACTGTTTGGGCATGACAAGCTCAATTTATTGAAAAATTTCATAGATTTTCTGTATTATATTGAATGATATCAAAAATTAATCTGCTCTTTTTCATGGTACACCTAAATAAAATTGTATACTGCAGCAGCAACGTATTAAATATTGCTTCTCGAAAAAGTAATCGATAACCCTCACGAGTTCCGTTTTAAAAATTCAGAGATGGAAAATTTATTGTTACGTCTACGGAAATGATTTATTATTTAGGAGCGAAACGCAGATCCTTTTTTACAAACACAAAGATAGCGGTTACTGGTTAAAATGAAAAAAGAGTCGGTCCCGTCCGAATTAACCCTTCCTTTTTGCCGGGAAAAACGATCGAGTCCTGATTAATCACTTACACAAACGTGTCACTAAAATTCAGCAACGATCTAATTTATTTAAGATAAGTGCACTGGTTCAGCTTTAAAAAAAAAACGGTACTTAAGACTTAACTATGTTTTCGTTTCGCCTTTCGTATTTAAACAGTCCAGTTTTGCACAGGAAAACACGAATAAATCCGTTTTATTAGCGTCTACTAAAACTTTATGTAATGTTGCTTTCATCGATCGAATACTTTAGGTTTGTTTGTTCGCAGTAACTCCCGTGATTGTAGCCTATGCTGTTTCGCTTTAGCTTGGGCCGAACAGAAATTCTGATAATTATCTCAAACCCAATAAATAAAGTTGGGATTACATTAGATCGCCAACGATCACTGCTGCTTTAATGTTGAAAGTTGTAATGGGAAAATATCACTCAACCCATTTAAACCACACAATCGTAATCATTATCTATGGTTGGTGCAAAAGCCATCGTTTGATTTGTTTTCCCTAAATCGCCGGTGATATTTTTAAGCTTGTGATTTTCTCTTCATTAAATTTACTTCCTACACATTCGATTACTAAAAATAAAACTTCCGTAAATTAGAAACAAAAGTAGAAAGTTTTCCGTTTTTAATAAGATTCTGTCGCAGATCTCGTTTATATCTTCAAAGTAATTGGTTGGTTGTAACTGCCCCTTAAGTAATTACGCCTTAAAACTCGCTATATAAGAAAGGGATTTAGAGTTAATGCCATCGTCTTAACTGTGGCTTGTAGTAGAAAAAGTGATGTTAGTTTAAAATTAATTTGTTCGCAATCTTTTCCATTTCAATTGAAAAAACGTTCAGATGCAAACAACTAAACGGAAAATGGCAATTTTAGGTATCATTTATTTAGGTTGAATTTCTTTTTAATTTTCAAGTTTAGCCCTAATTTTTTTTACTTTATACATAAAGAATTCGATTTGTTACGCTTACCGTACGGGGAATATAAAATCGAGGAAACATTCGAACCGTCGCAAAACTAATTTCCGTTGGCCGAATCGTAAACTTTTCGGTCTGGAACTCTAAATTGAACATAAATACGGTTTAAACAAGTTCAAGTGCGAAAGAACCGCTCCCAGATAACGCAATAAATACGGCATCCGTTTGTCGTTTGACAAGCGACTTAAATCAAAGTCACGGGTTTAAGAAGACGCAACATAAGGAACCGGCGGGTGATTTATTTAACAAAATGTCAATACTGCGGCACGCAGCCCGTGTGCGGAGGAGAAGCACGGCAACAAAATCTTTTGTTATTCAGGTTGTGGGGCAGATACGTTTTATTTGGAATAAAAAAACCGGGAACGCTTGATCTGCTGGTGGCTAGAATGCTAAAGCGGAAGAAGCGAACGTCCGACAGGCATTTAGGGAGCTTTTCATCCTTAGCCAGCTTTCGTGGGAACTTCTTCCTTGCGCAGTTTCTGCTAAAGGTGATTTCAGAGTTTTTAAAGAAAATTTTGACTGTATACTCATTCATCAATATACTTTCGTAAATTAGTTTTCTTTTAAAACGCATCCTTAAGATTTATACATTTTTATAAAGCGTAACCAATGAATGATCAATAGCAGTTGTGTTGCCCCAAGAGTGATAACATTGAATTTAATGTCTCAGTTTTTGCCTTCTGAATTCACCTAATGTTCTTTGTTTGCAGATTCCAATTCCTGCCTCATCGGCAAATATAGAAATGAAGCTGCTCTTTACTTCACAAGTGTGTATACAATACGTCTCCTTATCTAGAGTCAAATACTGTTTAGAAAATTTAATATGACAGTAAACTAAAACTGATCCGTTTTAATATTTCATATTGTTTCGCTGGCATCCGGTAAAGAATTCAATAAAAGGGAAATAATCTCCAAATATAATGTTCCTCTATGCGGGACTAAAGGATATATTATTTTGTTCGACTTTTGTTCGCATATTTTAAATTTTGCGCTGCTATAGAACACATCAGATTATTTGAAACTCATAAAATATTCAAACATGCTAAGGCCCATACATATGAATTTCAAATATTTTGAAACGTTCTATATTTTCTTCAGCTTACAGATTTTGTTGCGAACCATAAAAATTATTTAATAGTAAAGAGCTAACGACTAATGAAATTATGTACGTAAGTATATTTCATACTGAAAGTAAAAGAAATGATTGATGAGTTCGACGAAAAAAGCAAAGTATGGATTGGGTTTATTAAAGGAAATTTGATTTGCACTCCGATATATTCGTAAGAAATCAATGAAGTAGCTGAATTTTAAATATAGAACTTCAAGGAATTTGAAAGCTGCCAGACAGTAAAAGGAATGTGATTATTCAAAACTTCGAGAGCTATCAAACACCAACAAATTTTCTCTTCTTTCGGATACTATAAATACATGATGCTAATTGAGTGTTAATTCCATGTGTTGGTTTGTTAGTTAATAATAAAATATTCAGGTAAAAAAATTAAAACACTATACAGCGTGTAATTGATTAAGTTTTGCTTAATAATACTGTAGGATAAAATTATTTGCTGGATAGCCTTGGAACACACTTTGCTAAAACAGAGTTATTAGGAAGAAAATAATTTAAACCCTTCCCCTGCTTTTTGATATTTCCTTCGTCCGTGCTCCAGGGTACTGACGGCCAGTCAAAGATAAGTAGAAGTTCGTGTAAATCTCACTAAATGTCCTCTTGCGATTGAAACTCTGATTATAGGAATTATTATTTGAAGCACTTTCTATAACAATTTATAAATAATTTTTATTTTAAACGATAAAATAAATCGAATAAGTTCTTCATCACATAAGAGAATTAATTCTGCAAATACCAATGGTCTCATTCAAAAATAAAAAAAAAATTGAACTACCATAAGAGCACTTTGTTTTTTGTTTGAAAAGCTCTGGTCGTTCATGATGTACACATGCGGCTGTGGTTCGTAAAACAATTAAGATCCAACAAAATTCACTGCCAACATTTATAACTGTTACTCACAAAAGTGTGGTCATTTACTTCAATAGAACAAAGTTGTAATCTTCGACCATCTATTCCGTTAGATAATCGACAATAATTACATCGTGATATTCCATAATTTGTATACAAATAGCCCACTATGTGATTTAATTTCTTATTGATTGAAACAATAAATGAATGTTTAATTCCTTAAGTTAATTTTTTTTTATTTTGGGTGTCGACTGCAGCGGTCATTTGCCCATCTTCACCTTAGGGCGTAAACTATTTTATAATCTATCATTCCACAAAAAAATGGTAGGACGGTACATCAAGTAAAACATCACAGAAGAAGTATCACAGAACAGTTTATCACAGACATTGCAAGTATTACAGACCATAGCTAGTAGAATTCATATGGGTCATATAATCAGTGAAGACGCATAATGATTACATGGGTCCGTCTTTCAGATAGAGCTGGAAGCCGCTTTGATGAAGGCAAGGATTGATCTCATTCGTTCAGCCGAATTCGCTAAGATCTCGAGGAGTGTCCCCCTAATGTGGTGCACCCTACGGAGTCGGCTGAAGGAGGGGCATTGTAAAAGAACGTATTCAACGGTGTAGGGGAGCCCACAGGCGGCACAGAGCGTCTGGGGTTTACCGGTCAACAGATGGGTACTAGAGGAGCTAGTGTGGCCAATTCTGAGACGAGTAATTATAACTTGTTCTCTCCTAGTTAGAGTTAAGGGAGAGAGCCAGGGTCTCGTAGATGATTTAATTAGCCGAGAAGGGTTTGCTACATTGTCCTATTGCCTCTGCCAGGGTTGTAGGACCTGAGTTTTTAAAAACGCTTTTATGTCTTCTCGCTTGAGAGGAAGGTTTGTCGAAGGTTGGGCAGTAGCTCGTTAGGCAGCTACGTCAGCCAGCTCATTTTTCGGAATACCCATATGACCCGGAACCCAAACGAACAGGCATTTCCTGGTGTATTTATTCAGGGTGAGCAATATCCTTCGAACTAGTGGATCAAGCGAGAGTGGATTAGAAATCCCTTGAATTGAGCTTAGCGAGTCAGTGCAGATAATAATCTCCTGTCGGGAATCAGGTGGGCGTTTTCAAGCGCGAAGAGGATAGCATACATCTTCGCAGTGAAGATCGAAGCAACTTTAAGGATAGCGAATATGCTGTTCCTTCACCATAACAAACGCCGCACCCACACCTACATTTGTTTTAGAGCCGTCTGTATAGATGACATCGGCAATCGAGAAAGAGGCAAGTATAAAGGCAAGGCCCCTATGTCAGAATTCTTTAGTCCCTCGGGAATCTTTGAAAGATCCAGCCTGGGTTGGATTTGTGGTAGCTTCCAGGGTGGTAGGTTGTCGAAACGGAACTGTAGTACTTCAGGGAAACGATAATTTATTCTTTGCAGCAGTTCTTCTAACCGTATCCCAATGGGCTCTTTAAGAGGACTCCTGCGTCGATATACGTCAGGACGGGGAGGGCTGAAGAGAATTTTATAATTCCGCTGCCAGGGTTGCGCTCGTATGTTGGAAGCGTATAGTAAGAGGGATCTATTCCTTCGATAGGAAAGCGGCGGGATACCGGCATCATTACAGAGACTAAGAGCCGGGCTCGTGGGAAAAGCTCCAATGGTCAGGCGGATCGCAACGTTCTGGAGAACCTGAAGGGGACGAAGTGTGGATTTCGCTGCTGAGGAATAAGCAATGGACCCATAATCTAATCGAGGGAGTATTAAGGTTTTATAAAGATAAAGGAGGGTTTCGCGATCTGCACCCCAACTTATCTTGACGAGTGGTAAGTAAGTAAGTTATTGATATGAGGTTTCCAAGTGAGCTTATGGTCAAACTTAACGCCAAGGAATTTAATTTCAGGTACGCATAGTATAGGCGATCCATATAGGGTCAGGCGTCTACAAAAGTGTACACAAGATGTTTTTGCTGAGGAAAATCGGAAGCAGCGTTCTTCGGCATTAGCAGCGATTTTGTCGATGGTAGACTGTAGTGATCGCTTATACGGCTGCTTAAGTTAATTAATTAAGGAAATGAATTATTATTATTAAGTATGTAAGAATTATTTTGTGAACATCTACATTTCTATTAGTTAAATACTAATAAAAAATTAGAGTGTAATGCTCCATCATCATTTTTTTATTGCTTACGTATTACTAACTACTAATTTCCGTATTCTTTCGTACGAAAGTCATAAATGACCTGCCTCAATGTTTATTATATTACATCTGCGAGCTTACTGCTCTATCATTTATTGCACATAATAGTATACTTCGCTCAGCTGGGATATTTAAATGAGAGAAAACCGAAAGAATATGAGAAACTAGAAGGTAATAACCGTTTCGAGGGATTCCCCTTGGATTTGATAGACCGGATAGCCAAAACAGTTGAATTTTACTTATGAGTTTATGATAACAAAAGATAATGCTTATGCTAACTTGATCAAAGATTTGAAAGAATGGCTAAGTTTTCGTTCATTTAATACCAGTCTCTTTCTCCCTAAGACATTTGATTGCTACTGTACATATACACGTATCGAAAACAAACTTTTGCTACCTTGCCTGGTTTGAAAATGTGAAATGTGCAAATTAAGATTACCTCCATGTCTGGCTAACTCGAGGGGAATGGGTCGAGGTCAAACGTAACCCCAAAATAATTTACATATAAATAAAAATTATCTATTTTGCTCACGTGTCTTTATTTGTGTAAAAGTTTCATTACAAGGTAAACACAAAACGCGAAGAAGGTTAAAATTTGAATCAGCAAAACGCATTACCAAGTTGAATAATAATTAGGACCGAAGCACAGATCCGTCTTTCGTTTACAAAGATCAAAAATAAATCTTAAAGATTAATCAGTCAAATTAAGTTAACGCAATCATACCGTTTAAAACGACAATAAACAAAGTAAAGCCGACCTTAAAAAATGTTTATTTTTTTTTCACGGCAACTATCAGGGTGAAGTCGATAACCAACGAAAGTCGAAACGCTACGGAGTGGTGTTATGTCAATATGTCCTAATTCAAAGCGGAGTTGTCCACTACGAGTGGACGAATTCGAATCTGAACGGCCCAGGAAAGATTGCGAAGCATGTGACCTTCGTCTCCTATTGGGATTCGACGGTTTTCCAACAATGGTTGGCCCCGAAATATCACCTCAAACGAGTAGACTAGTCAATGGGGGTTACGAATAAAACCAATATATATAGAAACATGCATTACTCCCTGAATCACACTTGCCATAATTACCTAATGTATTTGTCGCAACAGGCTTCGAAAAGCGTAACAAACAGCTTTTAAGGATGCATGGGGTGACAGTTTTAAGATCCGGTAACTTAATTATCGCTCAGCATTCGCTCAGGCAATCTTTGCCTAAAGAATTCACAAATGGAAGTGACAAACCCAACTAAACGTGCTATCAGACAAGCACGTTGTCTTGGCTACAAAAATTTCGTAGCGCATCAGGGTCTACGTGCAAACAAAAGAAGGGGGTTGTTAAATGACGACAGCCGAATTACGTCGGGAAATGAGTGAAATGGAACATCTCCGTGTTGTGAAAATTATTGCTTTTGTTTTGTACGCACATATCGGCCGTTTGAGTTCTCATACAATACAGGGCTGACTTGAAATATTGGAAATAAATGTTGTGAATTTTCCCAGCCAAACACTTTTCTCTCTTAATATCAAGTGCTCCAATTTAAAATCATGCTCAGAAGGCTATGGAATTAAAAATCATGCTTTAGCTAGATTTACATAAAAGAATGGAAGGGTATTATGAATCTAGCTGAGACATGCGGCCTTTTGAGGATGACTTTAAGTGAGTTTTAAAAAGTTTTGGAAGAAGTCATTTATTGAAGTAACGTGAATGGGGCACATTATACTATAAAAGAAAATTTCAAAGAACTAATATGAAGGGAGTTATATGAATTTACAAGTACGTTAACGTCCACGCTTGCGATTTATCAAAACAATTGAAAAACATTCACGGAAAGAATTTCTTTTCTTAACTACCGAAAACCGTAAGGAAATTATAGGGAAATATAATTGATTCTTTCACGAAAACCAGACTTCGGAAAAAGATCCGCGACAAGAGCAAATGCACACAAACCCTTTACCGGACGGAACTATCCGTTTTTCTCCTCTGCGGCGATATTTAAAACATTTTCTTGTCAATCTTGTAGAGATGGCCATTGTTACGTGAGCCAATTAGATTTGAATATTTCCATCCCGCGTGAAACTTCCAAACGAGGAGTAGTTACCGCAAGATAGCAATTTAGTCTGGGATACCAAATTCAAACGGACACATTTTAACATGAAACCTTCATACCCTTTAGAAAAATTTTAATGGCAAAGAGAGTTAAGTGACACAATCCCTATATGTGAAATTATTTTTAATTTATAGAGAGCTCACTTAGCTATTTGTAATTTAACCGTTACACATGAAAGATCAGGAGGATCAACGTTTATTGTATTACATCTGCGAGCTTACTGCTCTATCATTTATAGCACATAATAGTATACTTCACTCAGATGAAATATTTGAATTAAAACCAGTGCTTCTCAAACGTTTTTTTGTAAAAAGTAAACTAGATTTTATTATTAATCTTTGCCCCATACGTATGTTATAAATTCGTTTCTTTTCTTGTGTATCAATAGTAACGAGTGTTCATAAAAACAGGGTTAAGTAGGCTGGTTGTGTGGTTGTAACATTTAAATTTTTAAGCTAAATTAAATTTTCTTGGCCAAAATACACCTAAGGTATAGGCGACAATTTTTACGTTTGTTGGCTTTATCAAAGAAAAAGTTTGGAGTTCGATCTTCAGGGTGGGGTTTGCTGCTCTGAACTGCATGTGGAAATTTTTCCTCGATCTTCCGGTACCGGCCGCTTTGATAGGCACTTGCGACAATATAATTAAATATTTCCCGATAAATATTTCTCGGTGTGTCTGTGAAAGTCCTGAAAATTCCAGGGTAAACTTTTTCTTTTTCTTCAGTTTCTTTATTAACTCCAATATTTCTTAAAACCAGAGTTGCACGGCAAGCTATCGAATAAATTGCCTTGGTTTAAACTACGAACGGCGTGGTCCGCTCTTGGGACACCATTTTGCCCAAGTGGTCAAAGGAAATTCCTTGGCCCAGTTAACACACTTCAAGGCAGAATTTCCACTCGTGTAGACCAGGAATAACAAGCTTCCAAATCGGAACTTCCATTCTATATAAAAAGGGAAATTCATATACCAAACGTCCGGTAGTGGTGAGCCAATCTATGAAATTACGTTGCTTGAATTTTGAATTTCACGTGGATAAATTATCAGAGATTTACGTTTTAAGATCTAAAATTAATTGATTTAAACTGAATCATACTTACGTATGTAGTTTCTTTTGTTTATCATAGTAAACCCTATTCAAGTAGAACCATATTCTTATTTATATAATATTAAAACATTAATTTACTTTGTTAAAATTATAAATTGTAATTCTGCACGACAGATGTGAACTGAAGTAAAGCTTTACTACGGTGCTTTCTTTTGGCCTGTAAATTGACCATTTTCATAATTAGTTTTTTTGTAATATTTACACAATTCTGTTTCATTTTGATGATTTCTTATATTCTTATTAAACACAATTTATTACATAGACATCTTAATTTCTTTATTATATAATAGCATACGTATTTCATTTCTAATTTTAAATCTATACCATCATATTTTTGAAAATACCAGTTTTAAACATTTTGTTGTAACCAACTGTTTCCAATTTTGGGTTGGTCAAGAAATTTTTTCAAATTTAAAATAAAACAAATTGATGGCGCCCTTAATAAAAAATATATTTACAAATCCACGTCCTTTTTGCCTCCGCATTCAAAATTTCGACTAGCCATTTATACAACGCGCTTCCTGAAGATTCTAACAAAAAAAAAGCGTTGCATGGTTTGTCACTGTGAACGTTTGTCCAACGAATTTAACTGTCATAGAGGTTATGTTTAAATCTGAACCACTGACACGATTTTGAAAACATGCACCAACTACGCAGTGGCCAAGTATTGACAAAGCAGTATCTTTATTTTCATCGGTGTGCGGCAAAGGAGAATTTGTTTCAAATTCTATGAACTAATTTAGTTTACATTCATGTCGGAAAAAAAAACCATGGCCTTCTTGACTCGTTTTCTTAATGAACGTCCGTTAGAGTAAATAAAACTTATTCGATTACACACTGTAGGATATAAAAAAAAAATTATTTGTTTCTGCACTCCACAAAAAAATTATTGCACCACCTAGAATTGTGGTAAACAAAGCTACATAGCGTTATGTTGTGATAAAGGGGTGTAAGATAATCTGAAATTGCAAGTTTAATAAAAAAAACGAATAACGATTTGACATTCTTGAACGGATTTAAAACAATGTAATAAATTGATTATGCACTACAACCAAATTAATAACGGGTTGTTCCACCCCTGGCTTGAATGACAGCTTCCATTCTACGCGGCATGTTTTAGTAAAGGTTTTCAATGTATTCATGTGGTATGTTATGCCTTTCTTCCACAAGAACTGCTTCCAACTGTTGGAGAGTTCTAAAAACCATTCTGCGCCCTGAAACACGCTGTTGAAGGGTGGTCCATACATGCTCTATTGGATTCAAATCACAGCTTCGAGCTGGCCCCTCCATACTAGGTGTTTCAGTTTCTCTAAGATATTCTTGAACTACCCGTTACATTGAAGATATCGTTCCCTAGGTCTTCTATACACTGGCATTCGTCTGTCATTTGCATAAAGACAGAATCTTGATTCGTCAGAGAACATCACATTCTGCCAATCTCCCATATCCCAATTCACATGTTCCCCAGCAAAAGCTAAATGAGCTACCCGATGTCGTCTGGTGAGTAGTGGTGCTCTTGCAGGGACACGAGCCCGAATATTGTCTTCACGAAGACGGTTTCTTACCGTTTGCAGCGAAATTCCCACATCTCTGGCAGCTAACATCTCCCTTTGAAGCAATCGAGCAGTGCAATGCCTACTGCGGAGCGCTCTTAGACGCAGAAAGCGATCATCTCGGACCGTTGTCACCCGTTCACGGCCTTGTCCTATCCTTCTGTTAACACTGCCAGTTTCTTGGAGTTTTTGTGCCAGCCTAACAATGGAAGAATGGTTAACACCGAGGACTCTCGCCACATGACGCTGGCTACGACCATCCTGTAGCAAAGCAAATGCGCGGACAGCTTCCTCATGGGTCAGGTAGTAGCTAACACGTTCAGGAACATTCATTATGTCAAATTTATATTGAACAAGTGAAACATCCAATAACAAACGCGTTTAAAAATAAACTGACACAGATGGGTTTAAGCAGCTTTTTCTTGCATTAAAAGAAAAGTTGCCAAAAGAATCTTATCGATTTCGTGCTTGCAGATAAGTAAATAAAATCTATTTCTACATGATGTAGATCAAAGTATGTTGCCTTCATGCATATTCATTTTGGGTGGTGTGATAATTTTTGTGGGGTGTATAATACAATCGAGAGAAATAAGCCCAGGATTACCATTAGCATTAATACAGTAATGATAAATTATCCCTAGCATTATTTATAACTAGATTGGTTGAAATAGTTTAATATTACAAAGAAAATATATCGTTCAAAAAATTTCTTTGGTTCTTAATTACTATCGTAATTCTGTAGTTAAACGAACTTTTTTGTGAACATAACTTCGGAAATTTTTGGTGTAAAACACACACTTTACTTTTATTTATTATTTCATTTTTACAGCAGCTTCGTAAGACCTGCATCTAACAAGATAACCTCTCAACTTTAGCCATCTTTTTCATTTTAAGACGCGATAATGAATTATAAATATTCACCGAGTACATGAATTATGAAACCCAGGGCTGCAATTTCCCCCAGAAAAATATTCCGAAGGTGTGAAAATTGTGGGCCCTCAACTTTTCACATAAATCAGAGTTTTCAATGATACGTAAGCAGTTTCTTAGAGTGACCTATATTAAGCATTTGAGTTATTGCGGACGAAGTTTGTAAGCGAATATCTTAGTAATCGCGCCGAAACATTAAAAAAAAATAATAATTTAGCTTTAAAATTCTCATTAAATAAAAAAAACTGATAGGTACGAGGGTCAAGCTGAATTTATTGAGAATAAAAAGACATGGTTAATATTTTCGAGGATTTTATTTTAGATATGCTCGAAGTAATTTCCTTCAGCGATGATACACTTGACCATTCTTTCTTTCCACTTTTTAAAGGCTCCCAACCAATCATCTTTCAGAATACCTTCAAAATAAGCGTAAGCTGCGGCATCAATCTCTTCTTCTGACGAAAACCTTCTGCCCCACAAATTCCTTTTAGCCCAAAAAATAGCCAAAAGTCGCACTTTACTAAATCAGGTGAATACGGCGGATGTTCTATCGCTTTTATATTTATTTCAGCCAAAAATTGGAGAGTTAAAATTGCCGTATGGGACGATGGGTTATCATGGTGCAGCATAATTCCCTTGCCTGGAACTCTACTGAACACTTCAGGCGAACATTTTTGTGTACCATTTAGCTGTAACTATCTTTTGTCCATCTACCTTGATTGCCTTTACTGGGCCCTTACTTCGGAAGAATACGGATACATAACTTTCTCGTAGCTCGCTGCATTTTGGTCATTATTGGCATTTCCTCATCTTTGTGAATCCATACATGACTCTCTTGGCAGGTAGGTACGTCGGAAAAGGGAATGTAAGTTTCGTCACTTGTCACTATTTTGGAAAAAATTTACTGTCCGCCATTATTTAAGAAATTTAAAGTTTCATGGCAAATTCTTACACGCTCTGCTTTTTGGAAGTCAGAAAGGCGATGCGGCACAAAACGACTAACCACTTTTTTTAAATGCAGGTAATCGTGTATGATTGTCTAACAGCTGAGGATCTAAACTTGAGTTGATGCTCTTTGCTGCATAAGTGGCTTTATTGTCCTCTTCAATTAATTTTTTAACAGCAGCAATGTTTTGTGGGTAACAGCCGTAGGAGGACGCCCCGCTCCTTTTTGATGCTGAACATAATCTCTTTCACGTTCAAACTTCTTATACTATCGGTAAATTGTAGTCAAGGAAGAATCGTTCACTAAAAGCCGAATCTAAACTCTTTTTGCACTAATAATCGTTTAAACCTTTTTTAAAATCGTAATAAATCATGATTCGAAAATGGTCTCTGTTAATTCCATTTTTTTACTTGTACTATCGCTTTAAAATATTAGTAACTTGGGTTCTAACGAACGTAACTTCAACAACTAACTTCAAGTGACAGATAAGAGTTGCTCCAAATAACACTGTATGTTTTGTTTTTCACGACCTACTAGATTTTCTCATTCTCAATAAATTCAGCTTTACCCTCGTATATTTTGAATTATTAAAATCGAAAAGATTTCTTCATTAAATATTATTGTTAGTTTATTTTTGTTTGTAATTAAAAACATTCGATTGAAATATAACCAATTATCACTTTAATGCACAACAATTCTTTTAGATTCCTTTAAAAGCAACCCTTCTACAGCTGAAAAAAAAAACAAGTAACACTTTTTTCCCTGATACATTCACCCAAATTATTTGAGCATCGGGCACGCATTCCGTGCGTTATTTATTTTGGTGGTCACCCTGACATTCACTGATGGAACCTCATACATCATCAAGGAGGCTTCTCGTTTGCGCGCAAAACATGAGGGTTGCTCAAATTGCAGGTTAACAGCACATCAAAACTGCTTTTTTTTCGTATCCCTTTTCAAAGGAGATATGTATATGTATATTTGTTAAAGAAAATATCCAGCATTATGATTAGTTAAATTACAGGGTTGAAGATTTACGTGGACTTTTCCTTCTGCGGGTCGAGTATTTCAAGAGGAAAGCTGACAGAAGGAAGATTTAGATTTTGCGATAGTAATATTATCAGTAGAAGATAATAATAAATAAACAATAAGGAATAATAAATTTCTTGTTATTGAGTATTTTAATATTTTGTTTGTTCAATGTACTTTCTCTTGTTTTCTATTCTATTCTCCAATATTAATTGACTTCGAAAATGTGAATGATTTTTTTAAATATTGTGTTAGAAACTCGGAATGGAAAGAGAACTTGATTAATTTAAACCAAATTTACGCACAAAATGCCGCCGGCGTGAACGTTGATTGATGCGTTCTGAGAGTCCCAGCCAGAAACGGAAGTCACATTCAAGTGCGTTAAAGTATGATAAATAGGGAATATCTTTATGCGTTCTGGTTCGATACGCCTCTAAATCGTAAGCATTGAATTCAGGAATGGAAAAATGTGAAAAATGAGGTAAAAACTTAAATATCTTAAACTGGAGAGGGAAGAGCGATGGTAACTATCTATGAAGGTGATGCATTAAAGTGATATTCATACTATTGCTATTATTATTTCTTTACTTCGACATAAGAAAATAGCTAGGAGTGTTCCCCAAAGGATAATTTTAGGGCCTCTTCTCTTTACTTTAATGTTTCACTATGTCGGTAAAGCATGTAAAATCGCAAACCATATACATACTAGTATATTTTTTAAACTTAGTTCAGATTAAAATAAAATACCTTGTATTTGTTTCACTTAATATCATATGGTGTTTACGCCCTTTTCAGCAAGAATGTGCATAGAAATTTAAAATAATAATCGTGATATTTCGCAAAAAATATTAATGATGTAACACGACTCTTTAATTATTAATCCTCTAATTACGCAATTCAATACGTTCATTGAAAATTGATGCGTTGCCCTGCATTATTAAAGGAAACAATGAAGATCAATCTAGGGGTGAACGTTTCGGTCATCAATAATAGCAGGACGAATTAAACAGACCGTAATAAATGCGGCACATTTGCTAAACCCGAACTTGACATTGCTTATCCTGTTTAAGTACTGCTTCAGCTCCTAGATTTGAGTGTTGACATTAAATTGTCTCGATGGCGACGACGCACTCGCTGATGAAACGTCTTCGGCGTTCGCCAAGAAATTTGACTAACTTCATTAACACTTGAACGGAGAAGTTATGAGAAATTAGGGGAGACCGTGACTTATTTACGTCGAACAATGTGCGTAACGTTCTTGATGGATTAGCTGAATTAAGAAATTGAAAATTAATGAGAGAGATAAACACTTACCTAAATATTAAATTCAGTAAATTCAATAGCTTTATACTAATTTTAACACTTGAATTTTTGTACTGTTTTGTATTTAAATATAATAATAAATGTATTGTACGTCAATAGATTCATTAGTCTACTAAAAGCTCTAGACATATGAAAATCTGGAGTTAATTGGAATACATTTTCGACTTCTTTTCAGTGTTCCCTCGCGTCTATCCGTTTCTGGTGTTAAAATAAATGGAGCTGGGACGTTTCATTTTAAAAAGTGTTAATGTCGTCTTCAAAAGTGGCATTTTAATCCTTGCGTAGTTATTTCTGTCTTTCAAGGAGTCAACATTATCCAAGAAAAGAGAGACTTCTGGGGTAGCAGTTTGTATCCCTAAAGGAATTAGTATTATCCAGAAAGTATCAAGGAAAATATAACAATAACACAAAATTGTTAAACATTACAACATTTCAGGTAAAGGTTTATATCCATACTATAGCAGAATAATAATTTATCCCATAAATTTTTATGTGTGTATGTTTATGTGAAATTTTATTTTAATTTTCCTATTAAAGAAAACTATGTTTCATATTTTATTATATTTTTGGATGTATTAGACAAAAGTAATGTGTCACTGAAGTTGGATAAAATCTAAAAAATGAAATCTTCACCGCACTACAAAACAACGGGAAAAATAAAACCATCAATCTAGACCAGTTCTATTTATACCACAACGCGTCCCACAAAGGAGAGAGTTATCGATTGAAATTGAAATTTTCATTAATTTCCATGTATCTGATGTCAGTTTGCAGGATTCGGTCCTCGAAAATAAATTATCTTTCTGAAGGAAACTGGGCCGACTATCACGAGCACATTTAAATGTAGAATTAAATCGGATCTAACGAATTTTTAAACTCACCTAACGCCGTTCATTTGAATTTTGCGGTCGACTACATCGACATCTGCACGCTCTATATCCAATTTCGTAAAACATCCAAAAATTCCACCAAAATCAATTTGAGTAAAACGAGAAAAACTTTATTATTTTATAATTTAAAAAAAGTCCTTTTCGACAGGCTAATTAGTAATTAAAATTTTATATTAGAATTTCCTTTCGGCTTAATGATTATAATTAAGGGTTTATCGATCGAACGAGTTGCTCGGTTTTATTCCTAACACTTTGAGAAAGTAACTTTTTCTGTTTAGTTTTATTTGAATACTTTCTTAAATCAATCTTGAGCCGCCGAATTTAATTGTTAAAGATTTAATTCAATATCGTTTGCTTTTATTCCACTTCACTTCATAAAAAAGCCACTTCATGACGATAATTGAATCTGCGAGGAAACTTTGCGCTTCCAAATTGTAATTCAATCAGGTCGAATTTAAACATTTTTGTTACGAAAAATCTGATTAGTAGTAACAAAAATAAAACGGCTTCTCTTTAGTTATCAAGTAAAGGCTTAAAACAGGCATTGTTACACTAAATAGTAAAATATTCTATCTGCATTGGTGAAAGTCATCACCACATTTAATCCAAGAAAGTAAAAATGTTATCGTAAAGGTGTTAGTTCACATTAATTTATTTTTCGTTTATTGGTAAATTTTGATGTATGAGGGAAGGGATTAATTGACGTTCTCATTACAAGTTATGTTTAGTGTATGTCTAACTGCGGTGAATGCTTATAAGCTATTCACAATCTTCTTGCATTCAGAGTAGGCCATTTTGTTGATACCACAAAAAAATATACCTGTCAGGAATTTGATTGACGTTCGTTTTTGATTTTTTTAATAATATTAATAGTCTTTATTCACAAACTGATTCTTTACTGTTTTGTCAAGTAGCTACAATAGATGATAGATGTTAGAAGGATTACTTCTGTCAGAGAAACAACAACTACAATGCACAAGGTATACATATACTTAAGGTACAGTAAAGCACACATCAACTTTTAGAGTCATTCATTCAGAAATTCATTTACCGTGTAATAGGATTTATTTAAAAAAATCTGCTTTATATCGTTCTTAAATGAATTTCTGTTTGAATTGGTTTTGACTGATTGAGGGAGTTTATTATAGATTTTAATTCTCATAGAACTACATGAGTTTATCAATAGCTTTTGCAAAAACAGAAAGATTAGCTATTGCTCTATAATTTTCAACATTTGTAGAATCACCTTATTTGTGTACAGCGACTATTCTAGCTATTTTTAGTTCATGTGGATAGGAGCCAGTTCTGAATGAACAGTTTATGATATCAGTTAAAGGAAATTGTTTTACCTCCACGTTTAGCCAAGTATTTTTATGGTTTTTTTTTTAAATTTTTTTGTAAGCTTAGGAAAAGCGTTATCCATATATTTTATAAAAATGCTTATAAAATTATTATACTTTTCATCCACAGAGGAAGCAGCAAACACGTTAGTCCAATTTTCATTCATCAGTAAATTGAAAAAGATATAAAAATTATACTCTGAAAATTGTCGTATAACAATAAGCCTATCTACTTCTTCTAAATATTCAATTTCAATCGGTATAGAGACAAGTACAGCGTTATGATCAGAAAATTCTGTAAAGATAACTTTGGTTTTGATTTTCCCCTTAAAGTTGGAGAATATATTATCTAGAGAGCTTTCATTTCTAGTAGGCGAGTGATTCAATTGACTTAAGTCAAAGGCCTTGACAACATCCAGCAATTCGGACCTCTCCTTAGAATGATACAAGAAATTGACATTGAAATCACCGCTTAAAAATATGTATTTATTACTATCAAAGATCATGAGAAGTAACTTGTGGAGATATAAACAAAAAGAATAGAAGTCTCCAGTAGGAGATCTATAAATCGATACCAAGAAATAGTCATTTCCAGCAAGCTTAGAACTAACACAAGTATATTCAAAGGTTTGTTCGACACTTAATATCGGTCTATGGGCTGGACTGGTCTTTACGTCAGAGCGTTCCTCCACCTGTATATATTGTTCTACAAAAGTACTTTACCGGATAGTAACCTTCTATAGTGAAATTCTTCCAATCACTGTCACTAAGCCAGTGTTCGCATACACTCACGTAATGTGGATTATTTTGTATTAGATTGTTTTAGATCCTCGATTTCGCTTTGCGCACTAGCCAATCTATCTCTTACGTCAACATTATTAGATGTTAAGTTCGATTTTGACTCCTCTCCATCGTTATGAATAATACTGATGTAACTATTATTAGGGTTTAGTTTAGTAACAGTCTTTTTTACTTCTACATATTTTTGCTTTCGATTTCGTGTGACAATTGATGAACTCATTGTTCAATACTGTAGTTAAATAAGGTCTATTTAAGAATTTATTAGCTTTAAAATTCGTAAATTACACAAAAAGTTGATCAGTTTACAAATATTCCGCAAGAAAAAGTTCGCATTAACTGTGTCCCGATATACGCATAAATCACAAACAACTCACAAGAAAAATTCGAATTAAAAAAAAAGCACTTCGCGAAATCTAATTTCGTAAATTTAATGAAGAGCAAGGACGATAACACACACGACCACACTCGATCTACAGATACAGAATTGTTTTGTTGTTACGTTTTTGAAAACTGCCACTGCCAATGTTGCCAGCTCAATTGTGCTGTACAAAGTATTCCATGAAAACGAGAAATATCGTCTCGAACAAACATTTAATGATTAATTATTTTTTTCATTGACAAAGTTTGAGGTGAGGTGTGTTGTTCGCGTGTTTTTAGTCAACAATTGTGCCACAAAGCGAAGAAGTGTTTCTTTATTAACAAATGTGACTCCAGATATGATAATAAACAATAATGACGGAATGTTTGTTTGTGTTTTCATAGAATCTTGTGCACAGTGGTGTGGCTAAATGGATCTTGCTACTTGTGCAGCGGGTGGAGAGGTGTATCAGCTTGCGCAACCCCTGAGGATGGCTCGTTCAGACCGAATAACTGTCGTTTTCAGGCCCTGGATTGTCTTATTATAGGGCTCGCGGCCATTTCCGCCTCGCTGTCGCAGAAGAGGTGAATATTCGAGGCCGGGATGAATTTCTGAAGGGGATTCGAGTTCAGTGCCTGGCAATGGTGTAGAGGTGCGCTGCAGGTGGCGCAAAAGTATCATATGAAGGGCTATTTAAATAATAGGATCTTCTTGCTGTTGCCGGTGTCTCAGAACCTTTTTCAAGGCCATATTTATGTAAAACATCTTATCATTTTGCCTGAGAAAACCATAAGCTAGATCTCATTTAAAATTCTGTCTACTTTCACTACCTCCTCCAATACGCACACCATCAGATTCTTCTGTTAACATTAGACTTCTGCCAATCTGCTTATATTTGTGCATATTCGTGGCTGATTTCGTAAAAAAAAATATGAATATGAAGACCTCTAATAATTATTATGTACCTGGGCTGTAATTAATTCTCTAAAGTAATCCCGGAACCTTACAAACAAATTTTTAAATTTATGAACAGCTTTACCGATTAATTAACCTGAATAATAATTAACTCTGAAAACATCCCGGAACTTTACTAATTTCATTTTCGATGTTCGCGACTGCACGGCGCATGAACTTGTCCAAGCTAAATTGCCTGCATAAATTAATCAGTTTAATTAGATGAGACGTTAAGTTTTCCGATTGTTTGCCAGAATTTTACACAGGTTGCAAATTTTTCGCAATTAAAGGCCACGCACACAACCGATTGAAATTAATTTACATTTCATTCGTTCGAATTACCAAACGGGGGTTAAACTAACAACGAAGAATCAATAAAAAAATAGTCACGCGGAATATTTATGGGCGATTACACAAGAAGATTACATTGGAATTTTAAAATCTGCTTTGTAATTTATGATTTGGAATTTCAACTGTGCAGCTTGAACAAACAAAAAGAAAATAGTTCAGTTTACGTTCGGTTATGTTTCCACAACTTACTATATCTTACAATATTGAATTAATTTAATTAACTGCTTTCCTTTATAGAAATTAATACGTGTGATTTGTTAAAGTTGGCAGGTTTTCGAGATTGTAGGTGTAAGTGAACGAGCGAGCGAGCGAGAAACTAAGTTATCTCGACGATTTGTAAAGAAGTGATTCGTATAAAGTATCTGCGACTATCGCGGTGACAGCTGAAAGAATTGATGCAAATTTCATTCAGTGAAACTTGCTGTAAACGCATAGATTTTAGTTTTAATACCCGCTGTGAAATCAAGTACTATTTTCGTACATGTTTTTTCCATTATAAATATTTAGAATTCACGTGACTTTTTTAATAATAATAATAATAATTCATTTGACGTAAAACTGTTATAAAAATATTGCGTCGTCATTGTATATTAAGGGTCTGATATAACTGAATCACGATCGAACTCTTCATTATTTAACCTGAGCGTGCTGTGAAATCCGACCTTTCCTGGGATAGCTTTGTTCTTACGTACACTCCTATATTGAGTATAACTCAAAAAAAAGGACCAAGAAGGCGGTAATTTATCGGTTATTTGTAACTAAGCCTTGGCCAAAAAACTGTTATAAAAAATATTGCGTCGTCACTGTATATAAAAGACTTGATATAACCGGGTCATAATGGAACTCTTCGTTATTTAAAACCCAAGCACGCTGTGAAATCTGACCTTCCCTGCCGTACATTTCTGTATTAAGTCAGCTCAAGAAACGATCGGGCTAATATTTATTGCAATTACCTATTGGATGAGATAAATTTTTGGAGGATTTTGCCGAGATTGCCGTCTTTCGTTTGCACCTTTATATCACATGAAGTAAAAGCTTCCAATAAGAATTATTTACGTAATTACATTATTTTACTTGCCAAGGAAAAATTTAATTTAGTAGGAGGTTACAATCGAATTGAAATTATTCAAGTCTAGTGAAAAAAGTATTAGGTTTAAGATCATAAATATATACTTCGTCTGATTGATTGAAATCGTAGATTCTCTTGTTGATGTTTTCATTATTATACTGATTTTAAAGTTATTTTTACAAAGTAATTGTAGACATTCAAGTTAAGAAAAGGAGTTAAACTAAATCTTCAAAATGAGCTTTTAAATAGTTCCCTGAACATTTACAATGAAGCTTATCACATCGTGTACCAGATAAACGAGCGAGACGGATCCAGTATAATATGAACACATAACTTACACATGCACTCGTACATGCCATTTATTTTAATATTCCTCTTCGTCAGTCTTTCCGCTTTTGGGTGTTCACCGAGAACATCCTTAAACGTTCAAGTATAAATTTGCTGCAAAGAATAACCCAACTGGAAAATTGCTTTTGTCTCTAAGACTCATGGAGATTATTTATTTAAGGACAATTGAAACAACTATGACTCTGTAGAAAAATAATGTACGCATTATGAAATTTCAAATTAATATCGGTTGTATTTACAGAGCGTATAATTTTTAAACTCGAATAATGAGTTTCTTAATTAAGATAAATCAACCTTAATACTGTGAAGTTACATGAAATTTCAAACTTAAAATTTATTTCCTTTTGTTTACCGATGGTGGGTTTGTTTGAATATATGAAAAAAAACAACTATTTAGTACATATGTTGTGTAATCAGAGCGACATTGTCCCTGACTTAAAATGATTCAAGGCTCAAAAATTTTTAGTCTAAACTTGTTACGTAAGTGACAAGAAAAAAAAAATAAGGTTCCGAGAGTCAGAGTAGTGTTAACTTCGGTGGTGAGAACTTGTGTGGTGCGTCGGTCGAAGAATTAAAATACAGGTTAGTGCAGAGTCAATTATTCATATACACTTTAATGATTCTGTAATAATAATATCGCTAAATTAACAGTCGGTAACAATCTGCCAATTAGATAGCTAAAAGTCACTGCAGTTTTTGATTAAAATTAGTTAATTGTCTGATAACCCGTTATGTCCGGGCGGGTCGTTACGTGGCATTCCTGAAACCTACTGGGTGGTTATCCCCCAGTAGACTGTGAGGAGGGAATCTCGTGCGTTATCCCTTGGTTCCCATTGCACCACCTACAGCGGGCTATGGTTATCCTAGCTGGGAAATACCAATCTATTAAATCTAGTGGTTAGATTCCTGAAACCTACTGGGTGATTATATCCCAGTAGACTGTGAGGAGGGAACCTCGTGCGTTATCCCTTGGTTCCCATTGCACCACCTACAGCGGTCTATGGTTATCCTAGCTGGGGAAAGCTAATGATAGTTAATTTCTAAGTTGACCCTGCAAGACGAGGAGCTTTGTGCGTAATCCCGGGCTCCTGTGACATTTGCTAGCGTCGGCATTGTAATGCCGGGGACAAAACGTAAACTAATTGATTCACGGTTACCACCGTGGAAGCCTGTCTTTAATTACTGTTCAAAGTTGTTTAAACAACCTAAGTGTGTACACTTATTCGAAAAACAAAGTTCATTGGCGATATTAGGTGCAGTTGAAGTTCTACATAATGGTTGGACCGGCACGTTTTTGTTATTGACGGCCAAAACGTTACATAATGATAAACGCAATCGATTTATGGAATTCTGATATCTGGAAAATGTTGCAGGCAGTTTATTCACGTAATTTAGACATTGTGACCCTGTGTAAAAAAAGAGATGTAATTATTGATTCGAATTTAGCGTTTGTTTGAAACCTTAGTCTTACTAATACAGTCGTTGTCGGATAGTTTCTTTTATTAAAGCAATTCCTTTTCTGTTGTTGAAAACGAACAATTTTTTTTAATGAAACGAAATTACAAACTGCTGCGTTCTTTTAATGAAAGAAGAAAAGGAACACACATTGAAAGTATTAAAGAGAGAAAAAGTTCGAGGCGCCAAAGTTACATTTAAAGAAATGAAAAACAAATTTATTTCTTAGTAAGAAACTAATTCTTTTATGAGAAACAACAACAAAATTTCATGTATGTGATACTCCAATTAGAGGAATTGACCTGAAATTTTTAAATTTCTGATTGATAACAATGAACAATACCTAAAGTTACTTCATGATAATTAAGACACTTATGTAGTTGATATAAACCAAAGATTTTGTTTTGTTTCCATAAAGACTGACAATTGAATCAAATATGTTTGTCGGTGATGTACCTAGTTCGAATTATTATTAGATTTTTATGTGCTGCAGTTGAGAAATCTGGAACAAACTATTACTATTAATCTTGGATGCACAATTAAATCCCAGATAACGAACAAGGTGGCGCCATTCAAATTCAAAGAAATTCAAAGCTGTACCATCCGCAAGCAATGTGAAGGTTACGGTATCTAGAGATATTCACGGTCCAAGTTTAACAGATTTCTTAATTGACTGAAAGACTATAAATTCAGAGTTTAGGCCTCTTAGCAGGCAGGGTACTTGGGAGGCAAGAAATTTATGTCGAATAACTAGATAATACAACCATGCAAAATAGGCTTTGCAGACAACCAAAACAATTTTTCTCTGTTGGTATTTGCAAGCTGCCTGCTCATTAGGGTAACTACATGTTACAGAAATGATATCACTTTGAAAAATAAATTTGTTTCATTAACTTTGTTATCGGTGTATACTGATAGGTTCATTGAAACTTAAAAAAGTCAGAGGCAGGACAGAAATGGTTGCGAAAAAAAAATTCATCTGAATACTTGTATAAGGGTACCTACATTTCTGAATTTCTTTGTCGCCAAAATTTATGTAAAACGTCGATCAATAGTTGTTCTGTAATCTTAAGTGTTTTTTTATGTTACATTCCTTTCCGCGGAATCTTTTAAAAATATTGAAATACATAATTCATAACGGGAAGCCGCGAAAAAAAGTTGCAACCGCAACTCTCGAGAAATTTAAATTGAGGGTATAAAATTGTATCCAACTTCGGAAAAAGTATTTAGTCGCTTTAGTGAAACAAAAACGGATGATGTTTTATATACAGAAATGTAGGCCCAACTTTGTGTTCTGCGCAGATATCTATTAACATACAGTAAAAAAGTTAAAAATTTTCGGGAATTTCATGTGACGATGAAATACAATTACATTTATAATTTTTTAAGCAAATTGCCCTAATTTCATTTACAATGCATGAGAAGTTGCTGAAACGTTAATTACATTTGAGTGATTCATCTATTCGAAATGCACCGAGACTGTCTGTCACATGAACTAATTATTTTAACGATGGTCAGTCTAAATCTGACGCGACTTGTTCAATGGAAATTTCAGTAGTTAATAGAGAAAGGAGCATTCCGGTTTAATTCATCAGTGCAAATGAAGATTACTAGGATATGCACAAACCATAAATGTACTATTGCATTCAGGGTGTATTATAACTACCGGTAAATATTCACTTGCCTGGACACACAGAGAAAAAAACATACTTGTTAACACAATTGTAGAATTCATATCTACTAAAATGAAGACACCTACAATAAATAGAATGTAGACTTAAAATAGCTTCAGAAAAACTGTCAAGTAAAGAATCGCTTGTTGAAGTTTCTAGTAATCGCTCAAATAATTCGACTAGTACTAAAAGAATGCTTAAGCTCCCGAAAATTTGGTGGTGATGTTAAAGACTGGCTACCTTTTTGGAATCAATTTAAAAGAATTAATGATGACGAATTAATAGAAAATGAAGACAAACTTCAATATCTCATACAAGCAACGATATTAAAGTCTAGAGCTCGACAACTTGTAGAAAGCTACCCTACTAGTACTGACAATTATCCCAAGGTAATTGAAAGTTTAAAATCTCGTTTTGGAAGAGAAGATGTTCTTATAGAAGTGTACGTGAGAGAACTTTTGAAGTTGATATTAAATAATTTGAACAATAAGATGAAACTCAGCACTTTATTTGATAAAGTGGAGTCTCAATAGCGAACATTAGATACATTAGGAGTTAGTACTGAAAAATGTGCAGCTATGTTGTATCCTCTTGTCGAATCTAGTTTACCGGAAGAAATTCTTCGAATCTGGGAATGAAGTGCAAATTTCGAATCAGAAAATTCTTTGAAATATCAACTTGATAAGCTGATGGATTTTTTGAAAGAAGAAAGAAGTCGAGAAGGAAGAAAGAATTTCACTAGTAGTTTCGGGATTTGATATTAAACAGAAAAAAAAAGAATTTGTTTGTCAGGAAGATAACGTTGCTGCTGCTTCTGGCTTAGTCAACTACAAAAATGTTCCAAGATGCGTTTTTTGCAGGAAACAACATTCCACTGAAGATTGCAAAGAAGTAGAATTATGGTCTTTTGCGAAGAGAAAGAACATTTTGACAAAGAAAGGTTGTTGTAATTTGTGTTTGGAGTTTGGTCACATAGCAAGAAAATGCAAGTGCGTCGCAAAACTTGAGTGTCGAAAATATAAAGGAAAACACGCAACATTGATATGTCTGAGGGACGCCGATTCAGTAACTCGATCTTCTGAAACTCCTTTGACATCGAACTCTCCCTCAGAAGAAAATTTGGCGAATAATATTCATAATGAAGTTTTGCTGCAAACATTGGTAGTGAACCTTATTGGAGAGAAAGAATCCCGAGCTATTATCGATACCGGATCCCAGAGATCGTACATCAGTAAAAATACTGCTGTTGAAATGAATTCTGTTCCACTACGTCATGGTCTTTTTGGAGGTGCACATTCAGAAACAGTAAGTCATATATGTTATGAATAAAAATACAAAATCTTAATGAGAAATGTACATGTAATTTTGAGTCATTGGATCAGTCTGTTATCTGTCAAAATGTGACATGTATCAAGCAAGGGCCGTGGATGGCTGAACTGAAGGAACTTGGCATTGAAGTGAGTGACACTGAGCAAGGACCAACTGAAGTTTTGCTTGGTGCTGACGTTGCTGGAAAATTGTTCACTGGTAGACGGCATGTTTTGAAACGCTGATTAGTTGCTTTGGAGACAACATTAGGTTAGACTTTGATGGGAAAAATTGCAAATGCAACATCTACAACTCCGAAATTGTCTTCAATGATAGTAACTTCTTCATTTGGAAAAGAATCTTCAATATCTAATTTGTGGAATTTAGATATATTTGGAATTTCAGACCCTAATGAACAACAATCGACCAAAGAAATTGAAATTCATGAATCATTTTTTGAAAACCGTGACTATTAATGAAAAAGGTAGATATGAAGTTCATATGCCCTGGATAGAAGATCATCCACCTTTACTAAGAAATTTTGATTTGGCGAAAAGAAGATTGGTTAATCTTATGAAAACATTGGAAAAGGACGGTTATTATGAAGATTATGATCAAGCTTTCTCAAAGTGGTTGGCTGAAGGTATCATCGAAGAAGTGGAAACTGAAAATTTACGAGAGAAAAGTCATTATTTGCCACATCGACATGTAACGTAAGTTGAGTAGCGCTACCACAAAACTACGGCCTGTGTTTGTTGCATCAGGTAAGGAAAAGAATTGTCCTTCACTAAATGATTGCTTAGAGAAAGGAGTAAATTTGATAGAACTGGTGCTTTCGATTTTGTTACGTTTAATAAGGTAGGCGTGATTTCTGATATTAAAAAAGCTCTTTTGCAAATTAGTTTAAATGAGAATGAACGAGATTTTTTACGATTTTTGTAGTACGATAACAATGGTCAAATGAAATGTTATCGCTATGCTAGAGTGGTATTTGAGGTAACTTGCAGCCCATTTTTACTGAGTGCAGTAATTGACTACCATCTAAAAAATGTTATGAGTAGAAACTCTCGCTACTCGGATAATACTTTAGCAAAATTAGAGACGGGCTTTATGTTGACAATTGCATCTCTAGTGTAAATAATAAAGTAGAACTTCAACAATTTATTGAACAGTCTCAAGAAATAATGGCAGAGGCAAAATTTTATTTAAGATGTTGGGAGATGGAGACGTAAGTGTACATGATAATTTATCGTCTGTGCTTGGTTTGAATTGGAATAGTTGCACAGATACCTTAGAAATTAATTTTGTAAGTTTCAGAAGCTTCAATTTTGACAGTGTCACAAAAAGAGTAATTCTGTCAGCTGCTAATTCTATTTTCGATCCCATTGGATTTACTTGTCCAGTTTTAATTTGTCCGAAGTTATTGCTTTAGAAAACATGGATGCTGAAATTAGGATGGGATGCTAAAGCTACAGAAGATATTGAAAAACAGTTTTTCCATTGGTTAAAAAATATAAATGATTTAATAAAACTGAAAATTCCTAGATGGTTATTAAGAGAAAATGATGCAAAACTGGAGAAATGAAGCGTTCATGTGTTTTGTGACGCGAGTCAAGAAGCTTATCCTGCAATGATTTATCTTAGGACGGCGATAAAGGAAAATGTTTGCATTCAATTAATGCAGGCTGAATCAAGAGTTTGTCCTGTAAAGAAATTATCACGAGTAGAAGTAATTATAACTGGAAAAGATGGAAAGATTAGTTTGGTTCGATTGAAAACTGCTTCAGGTTTATTATTGAGACCAATTCAGAAAGTTTATCCTTTGGAACTGGACGATGCTGATGCAGTAAAAGAAATGAAACAGAAAATACCTTTCAATGACGAAAAGGTTATCACGACTACCAGATACGGACGGATAGTGAAATTTCCAGATAGACTGACTATCTAAACAGATAGATTATGTGAGTCACTGCACGTGGCTTAGGTGGGAGAATGTTGGAATGCAAGAATCGCTTCTTCGCCGTGCTCGCTAATGATAGTTGTTATAACATTTTTAAATCACTGTGGTGAGAGTTCATTTGAGCAGATGGTATAGTAATGATCCTCTCAGATAATATCCGGTGTGCTTGCTTTTGTATCCTGAAGGACTAAGAAAGTAATTTTGTGTTTGTAACATTTTTTGAATATTTCTATGTTCAATGTATGTAGATGTTTTTTTTAATAAGTGCAGAAATTTTAACCACATCTAATAATATCAACATAAGTAATTGAAGAGTTAAGAGGAAAATGGTACTATAAATTCTCGCACAGTTTTAACGTAGAATCGCCTGGTGTGAATACTTGCTGATGGTTCTGATACACCCTGTACAACAGAAAATACATAATCAAAAAATTTAGGTTGTTTAATATGGGAAATGAATGTTTGCTATACCTCAGAACTTCATTACCTAAATGAAAGATTAATATTGAATGCAAGTCCGCTTTTTAATAAAAATGAGTACCGAAAAGGCTAGCGTCTTACTAAGCTGTTTCTAGATAAGGAAGTTAATATCTTAGTTGAATTCTAAGACCGTTAATAAAACCAGGAAGAAGAATGCAAAGGAGGTTTAAGATTTTCCTCAGTTTCCAATAACTGTTGTAGGGGATGCATAAAAAGCAAACAACATGCTACTATAATTTTTTTGATAATATACTAGTATTTAAAAATTGTCATAAAAAGCTTTCTTTCAAATAAAATTATAGAACTTCTTGTCACGTTAAAAATTCTTCGAAGTTTTCGCTTGTTAGTTGAAAACAATTTTAAGAACTCTTCAGATCAGGAGCGGAGAAGGTCCTGTACTTACGTAACAAGGATAAGACCCAAGATAATATTTAACATTTATTGGATGAAAATTCGTTATGCCTCGAGGAGAGGCCAACCCTTGTTTACATTTTACAGCACAAAATCAGATTGTAATTAATTTGCGCAGATAAATTCCTTAAGTATCTTCAGCGAAGCGTTATTTCATTGAACAACATTAAAGAAAAACAATTTCATTTTACAGAAGGTGCTAGTAACTGAATGTGAATACTTGCTAGCGTCGCTAAACTCTTATTATTCATCTTTTGCTTTCTACAGAATCGGTAATGGAAAATTAAAAATATTCAGGTTATAGGCAGGATGTAATTAAGTCGCCCAAAGAGCAGTTCATTTCCCTTTAGTTGTAACTTTTCATTATAACCTGAAATTACTGCCGATATAAATGTAAATTTTATTTTATTATCTTGTAATTCAAATAATAATTTTGTATTTGTAAAAAAGTGACTTTTTAAATTGATTTATGTAATGTTTTATAAATTTAGAAATCTGAATACACCAGAGGATTAATTATAGCCTGTGCTAATACCCTCTAGATTTTAACAACATACCGAAAGCATCAGCAAATTTAGAGAGCCCCGTGTAATTAACATTTATTTTTAATCTTGATTCCATTAATATCTTTACAAAAAGAAAGGGTTGGAGCTAGGCACTGCAAATTTTACGGTCGGCGCGCCTTTATTTAGGATGGAAAATTGTATTGCGGCGGAAATTTTTGGGCTTATCTTTGCGATTAACTTCATTCTCGACCCCCATCTAAATAATCGGATTAGGTGGAATTTATGTAAATTCAATAAATTTCTTGTTTTTCTTTGTTTTCTTTAACGGTGGCTTTTATTCATACATTGCAAAGTTTAAATTTGCATTTCATTTGATTAGAAACTAAAATTTAAAATCAAATTTTAAACATAAATCATTCATGTAAGTGCATACAAGAAAATTATTGAATATTAAAGTCATTTTATTATGAAATATTCAAATTATTTTATTTAACAAATGAGCAGTAGAATTTTCTGATCTTAAGCTTTTAGTCAAGCCAATAAATTGAGGGAATAATGGAGGAAATCATCAAAAGCTTAACGCTGCTATAACAATATAACTACTATATATAACTAACTAACTATAATATAATAACATCAAGGCACATTAATATTTTACGTTGATCATAAATAAGTTAATTATTATTTTGGATAAACGACTAAAATAGAGTCAATAATGAATAATATTATCCATATAATTTATAGCGAAATAATAACCCATATTTACTGGGTTAATTGAAAATAAATTCGGATAAATAAACCAAGTAAATGAATTTGGGTCCTCTTAAACGTATCGATTTAAATGGAAGAGATAAAATAAATTAACTTTTTAATAGCTTGATTTAACTGTACAATAATGGAATTCTTATTGAAACCACTTCAGTATGTTTACCGCCTCCCCTGACTATTCTTCTTTCAGTATTAATTTCTGTTTAATACAAAAAGATTTTCAATAACTTTCGTACCAGGTAACAAATTACTTTATTTCCTGAGCGTGTAATGCAAGGCTTTAAGTTTTATCCGTAATTTGATTTAAATATAAAAATGAATTTTAATAACGAATAAATACGTGTTTTTGGACTTTTAACCACAAACCTAAAATTTAAATTAAGAAAGTCTTACAACTTCCGGCTCAAGTTCGAAGCTTTTGTAATTGCCTGTTTTGAATTTTGCACCCCTCGTCCTTTTTGAAAACCCTCACTGAGGTGAATTACAAAATAATCGTCGGAGCGAAGCTGTATATAACGCGGATATTTTTAAAAAATTAATGTCGGACTACCATTCTGCAACAATGAAACGTGGAAATTTAATGCACATTTTCCGCCTGACGTCATTAAATTGCGTGTCCGTGACATACGGAACACCACGGGTCAATATTTACGGGTAAACATCAAAGCAAGCGAAAAGATAATTTACCAGACAATAACCGTTAGCGACCACGCCGACGTGCTTCTCTTCCCCTTGGTTGGTAAAACGTTAATTTCATGCTGGTTTCGTGAACGAGAATTCGGGATGTTTACCGCACTCCCTGTGAATTTATATTCTACAAACTACCAACCGAAAAGCAGTCTATTACAGAGAGCAAAACGTCTTCGAAATATGTATTTAATTTACATAACTTATAATAATCATATACAACTAAAAATTTGTACAGTTTCAGTTTAAATTCAACAAATACTCAATTCAAACCACTAACAAAAACTTTCTATGCTTTAAGCTATCGATTTGTAAGTTACTGTTCTAAACTGCCATTCGCACTGTAATTACTTGGAGCTAGAGCAATGAGAACGGCTGTTGACGATCGTTTAACTTTACAAGTTAACTCGTCTTCAAACTAATCATTATCTACTCAAAATATGCGAAGAATTATGAAAGATCAAGTGAATTTATTTTTGTAACTTTGAACCTACACACATGAAAAAGTTTTTCGTGAAAAGTTGTAGTGCTTAATAAATTTAGTGCTTTTCCCGATTAAAGTGCGTCTAAAAATAAGTGTTAAAAAATTCATAATTTTACTCCGACAACAATAAGCTCTAAGCTTAATATTCTAGTCCAATAAGCAATTCAATTATTTCCACACAAAAGAACAACAAGGGACAAAATGCAATATTAAAAAAGTGCATTCCTCTCTTTGGAATAGTTAAAATATATGAGGGGTCGTTTTTATATTCCCGGACCAGGCATGAAAAGAAGAGATTAGAACAGCAACAGAAATTTTATTTTTCAATATAGGGCCCATGTTTTTAATTACAAGTACTACATCGTTTCAATAACACCTTTAAATCCATTATAAAATATTCATTTTGTCTGCAAAATGCCTTTCAACAGTCACTATAAGTTCGTCATCGACTCTAAATTTTGTTCCCTTTAGTGCTTTTTTGAGATTTGGAAACAACAAATAGTCTCAAGGGGCTAGATCCGGACTATAAGGCGGATGGTCAATTTCTACGAATCCACATTTAGCAACCGCAGCTTTTGAAAGTCTTAATTTGTGGGGTGGTGCATTGTCGTGGAGCAACAGGACACCTTGTGCCAGTGTTCCGCGCCTTTTCACTTTAATAGAATTTCTGAGTCGATGCATTAAGCTTGCATAATACTCTGTTACCGTACTACCCTTATTCCGGTAATCAATCATTAAAATTCCTTGGAAATCCCAAAAAACAGTTGCCATTATTTTTCCTGCAGAAGGGGCGACTTTAAACTTCTTGGGAGGGTTGGAGCCCTTAATATGCCACTTCATCGATTCTTCTTTCAACTCAGGATCAAAATGATGAACCCAGGTTTCATCTCCAGTGACAAGTCTATTGATAATTAAATCTGGTTCATCTCCACAAAGCCCCAAAAATTGTTCACAGGTCTCCATCCTGATACGCGTTTGGAATGGCGAAAGCATTCGTGGAACCCATCTCGCACTCACCTTTGTCATTCCAAGGTATTCGTGTAGAATTCTAAAAACCGTGGTTTCCGAAACTCCTAACAAAGCTGCTAATTGTCGCTTCTTTAATCTTCATCTTCCAGTACCAAACACTTGGTTCTTTCAATAACATCGGAAGTGACCACATCACCAGCCCGACTTGGACGGGAATCATCATCCAGTGATTCTCGACCATGTTTAAACAATTTTGGCCATTCACAATTAGTCGACTTGGAAGGACAATCATCCCCGTATACAGCCAACATTTCTTCACGAATAATTTTTGGAGCTTTTCCTTGTTTTGTTAGGAATTTGTTAGGAACTGCTCGATATTCGAGCTTGTTAATTTTGGTACGTGACAACACAAACTGACATATATCAGAACTAATACTACTGCAATTGTTTTGTAAATTGTCAAACATGTTACCAAGGCACATGTAATTAAAAAACAATATAATGAAAAATTACAATAAAACTGAAAACTGCCTAGTCCGGAATGTTCTTTTATTGTGCAGGCCTCTTCCTCTTTGCTCAGTGATCTATTACGCTACTAAAAGGTTTAGAAATATTGATCTTAATAATATATAAGCTTGTAGAAATAATATATGCATTTCCAGTTACAGATCCTGGCGGTTGGAATACCTCATGGAGCAGATGCATTAACTAAAACAAAGTTATTCTCAAGCCGTAATGTTAGATGGCAAAATAAGTATTATTTACATGATTTATGTGAAACGTAATGTGAATGAGCACTCTTTACATACAAACGTGTGAAATAATTCCGTCCGAATTTGGTATTTATGCATTGCTATTAATATTTTGATTTAATCACTAATCATAAATTTCAGTATGTAACAAATTTGTAATAATCTTTATAGACACCTTTTAAAACACTCTCCAACAAACGTACCACATTCATACTAAAAATTAATTATATTTACATTACTTATTGTTATATTAAATAAGACAGTTATTTGGATGTATTTTACCATCAAATTCTCGGATACGTGCCAAAAAGGCAGATGGGAATTTCATAATAAAATATATTTTTCTTTTCCCCCAAGCGTCATGTCTCGACCAGTGTAATTTCGTGTGTCATATAAGTACGAAATGTAACATCTTGTATTTTCTGTGCCAGACCTCAGTGGAATAATTTATGATTAAATTTTTTTATTAAAGACAAAAGTTAATCACAACTCGTAACTAAAAGTTGAAGGAAAAAGAATTACAAAATAAATTTATTATTATTAAATAATTATAATTAATTGCGTGTTCATAATTCAGTCAAATATACGAATATGTTTGTAACAATTTCAATCTTCAACGTTTGGTCATTTCTCCATCTCACCATTTGGATGAACGCGTAATAACATTTTATGAAACGTCCCTTTCATTCCTTTACTTTTCATTAAACATCCCTTCAAATGTTCTGGCAAAACAAATTTCTGAATATTACAATAGCCACGTGTCCTTAGGGGCACGTGAAAATGCTGGGAAAGCAGAAGCCTTTCCATCTTCATTTATGTGCAATAAATAAATATGGAATTAAAAAAGTTGATTTATAATGTAGAAGCCAAGCAGAGTGCCCTGCCGAGTACAACCCTAATTGTAATTTACTGGGTTATTGCGTTTGGAAGCTGTGACATCTTGTGTATAAAATAATGTTGGCTCATAGGAATAGGAGAAGGAAGAGGAATAAATGAAACTCATCAAATTATACTGTATGTTTAAAGACAATCTGAGAATTTTTAGTGTTACTTCTAAAAAATAAAATAAAATTTTGCTTTTCGTTGTATGCACAATTTTGCCGCCAATAACCAATGCTCTTTCAATTTTGAAAGAGTGAAACTATACAGGTTGAATTTTACAACTAGGTGGATAGAAGTAAATTCGGACGAAGTCGTGTAGGAGTAGAGGGGGTTCTTGCCCTAGCATGTATCAGTTCACGCCTCCAGTTCGAAGCGTGCAGGTTTTAGAGTTGTTTTTGAGCTACAAATATATATTTTTTTATTATAATATAATATTTATTTTAATTGTTCTTTATTTTTCTTCAGTACAAAAATTCAGTATGAATTATAGTGTACCTGAGAAAGTACCAATTATAAATTGGTATTAACGAATTAATTTATTCAGAGAAAAATTTGAAATCGTCCAATTCCTTCTGCTACAACCGTCCGCAGAATTAATAAAAATTTTGAAAGATATTTAATATATTTATTATTTCTTGACCAGAATTACTTTAAGTTTATTTTATTCTTATCTTCATTCTATAAAATCTTTCATTCAATTTGAGAAATCGTTTTTCTGCTACAAGAGAATCTTTTATTATGTTTTTATATTATCGTTGTGAATTCTTTTTAATTTAACCATTATCAGAGAAGGTTTTTCATTTATTAATTTCTGTAATGTTTATGGAACTATTGTTTAATTACAAACGATAATAATTGCGTTGTACAATTGTATTGCGGCAATTATAACAAGAATTATTGAAATCCTAGTTAAAATGAAATTATTAGATACGCGCTCATCGTTTCGCTTCCCAATGCGAGACAAGGCCGGTCGCCTCGAATACATCCGAGGCACGCGTCGCCAACCTACTTGCTTCACTCAAGCTGTAGATTTTGTTTCTAAAAATAATTATACCCAATAATTATTAGTTTCTGGAATTTAGACCTTCATAAAAAAAAACCATGAAAATTCTAAGTGTCTAATTTTTAATCGAAGTATCTATTTCGGTCTAGGTTGGTTTATTGATTTTGCATTACGCATTGACTTCTATTTGATATGTTATGTCCGTTTAATAACCCTATTTATATCATTTAAACGAAACATTTACTATATCGAGTTTTAATAAAAAAAAGCTTCTTTAAATGTACATACTAGAATGAATAAATTCCGGGCTGCATACATACAATCTTTACAATTCAGTGCATTTCACCAAGACCGCTGATGTATACTATCAATTTTTGGCGCATGAACACAAATAAAAATAGTTATAATATGAAAGAAATCGACTGAAAGATGATATACGTACTTTGAATGAGTTTTGTGATACACCGTTTTTGAAACGTGAGGTACGTAACATGTGTACGGAAAGTTTTCCTATCTAGTGTGTTGCTCTCATTTTTTCGTATATTCACGTATGTTCCTTACTTGATCCGTACCCTAAACAGACAAATAAACAAACAACTTAAAAAAATGTTTTATTGATTTGATTTTACAATGGTTTCCACATTGGAAGAAAAATCTTTTATGGTTGAATCCTACTTTCGAAATGCCCAAGAAATCAATGGCGAATGGACCTGTTTTTTTCCTGATTGTATTGCAGAATTTCAGGAAAAATTTCCAGAAACTGTATTTTTGTACCACAAATTTGTTAAACCACTTCAGTATTCTGTAGGATTTTTCAGAGAAATTGGCAGTGTGGCTAGAAAACAGGTATGAGGTAGGCCTAAAATAAGAACTGATGAGTCGTTGAAAATGTGAGACGAATTATGACTGATGCTTCTCGCACTTCCATCCGTCACCTGTCACAAAAAGTTGATCTTTCTGTCGGGACCTGCAGAACTATTCTAAGAAAAGACTTGCAAATGTTCCCTTATCGTTTGACTGCCATGCGTGAATTGCTTCCAGTAGATTTTGAACCAAAGTGAAGATACTGCCATTGGTTTTTGACAATAACGATTTGCTGGAGAAAACTTCCTTTTCTGATTAGGCCTGGTTCCATTTAACAGGATACATTAATTTCCAAAATATGAGGATCTAGAGTACAGAAAATGCTCATATTTTCATTGAAGCCCCACTCCATCGACAAAAAATTGGTGTTTAGATAGGTTTAAGTCATAGAAGATTGATGGGTCCGATAATTTTCAATGGCAACTAACAGCACTTAGATATGGGGAAGAGATTTTGCATCCATTTATTAATCAACTGCATAATGACGAGTTGCAATTTGGATATTTCCAGCAGGATGGTGCAATGGCACGTGCTGCTGGAGATACTTTAAATTTCCTTCAAGAGTTTTTTTGGAGATCGGTTAATAGGCAAAAGTATGGCAAATATATGGCCTCCACGATTTTGGCCTCCTTTGGATTTCTTTGTTTGGCCCTACTTGAAAAATTCCTTTTTTAAAACGCCCGTTAATGATTTACTGGAACTTACCCAAGGAATCATCGAAAAGTGTGAAGAAATAAATAATTTTCCCCACATTTTGCAAAATGTTATTAATGAATGTTGCAGAAGAGTTAGAAAATGGCTCGAAGAAGACGGAGGCCATTTTCAACATCTGTTGTGAATTAACGTTCAACGTTATCTTCAATGTTTCATTTTGTTTGGTTTCAAATACATAATAAATCGTAATTATTGGTTATGATTTTCTGTTGACGTTATGTTAAGGTTAAATGTCAAGTTGGCGTTTACTGATCAAGTAAGGAACATACGTGAACATGCCAAAAAATGAGAGCAACACACTGGATGGGAAAACTTTTTGTACACATGTTACTGGCAATCATGAATTCGTTTCGTTAATTTTTTTAATCTAATACGTTCGCTTTCATCTTCTCCTTTAATTACAACTCATCCCATGTAACCAAGATGATGAATTTTTCTCGTTCTTAGTGGTCTAACAAATCTCGATTGTTAAGAGTATTATTTTAGGTACACGTGTATCCGGAAGATACTTCGTGCAGAAAGGGAAAAGGAAACTAAGGTTTTATCTGCTCTGTACCGGCGCAACCTCAAAACAAACAGAACTTTCTCCAAAGATAAAACCTGTTATTAAATCGAATACACCCGCCTCTCGCAGGGCATCAGTTACCATCCCTTATTTTTGCCTGTGTAAACACCCCAGCAGCCATTCCCGTACTTTCTAATTATGATGAATTTTCGAATATTTAACAGGAAGACGTAACTTCAATATCAGTTAGACGAAAAGCGAAAGGATACAGAATTAAATTAACCCGCCGCCCGTCCGATAAGGCCGTAATGAATATAAACGGTAAGCGGAAAATGCGTCGATTGAATTATGTTTTGTGCAGCATGTGATATCAGACGTGACTGGGGAATTATGACGAAAGGATTATAGGAACGCTGAAGCGTGCTGGGAAATTAACATCGATTGTTTTTAGTACATACATCACATTGCTTTGCTTTAGGACCTTTTGTTGTTTGTTTCATTGTTTATGTGAAATTTGCGTCATCGGCACATGTCAATAAACACAGACTAAATATACATTAATTTCTCAGGATTTGTAAACTTAGGACGTGTCAATGTTGTTTTCAAAAGTGACATTTTAATCCTTACGGTAGTTATTTCTAGTTTTGAAGGAGTTAATATTATCCAAGAAAAGCGAAAGGTTAAATATCTTACCGAAAGCTCAAACATTTTGAAATGAAATTATAATACAATACTCGAATGCAAAAGTTTCAGACCTGAGACTAACGCAATCTCAGATTGATCGACGAGCTTATGTATGTGTTCTAGTTACTTAAAGCGACTGTTTGAGCTTTTGAAGATAAATTGTATCAACTGTAAAGCAATCTCTTTGATCAAGTGAGCTATTTTTCATTCTTATTTGTAGCTAGTTGCCAGAGAAAAGCATCTGTCGGGGGGCTAAGTTATACTTCAAGGAACTTGACTTGGGCGGACTAATATTGACACAGAAGAGCAGAATATATACAAGTGACGTTCAGTAAATATTTACGCGACGACTATTTAAGGCATTTTGAATCCTTGCTTTATTTATAAAGAGTTATTTAAACACTTTCATTAATTCTATTACCTATTAGCATTTTACATTCCAATCTAGTCTAGAGTCTAGTTCCTAAAGAAATCTTTGGCTTTTCTCTTCAATACATTTTAAAAGTAGACATGATTATTTGTATACATACACAAATGGTGTAAGTCTACGTCTTTATGATTTATATATTCAAATCGCAACCGTAGAGTTTGTTATGCTATGCAAACATCCAGTACAGATTATGCCAAAGATAGTAAATGCTGTGCCACTGTATGAATTTAAATGCGAAAGTGAAACGACGGAGACACAACAAAGAATTCGTATATTTGGAAAAAAGTACTCGGGCAGGTAAAACATAATTCTGGGTTAATATTTAAATCACAGAAAATTTTTAGACCATAATAAACTCATTAACAAAGCAACGAATTAGGTATCGATCCTAAAAGAAACAAATCGAGTCTCGCTTAGTTCTTGAATGAATTTCTTGCCTTACTTACTTCAGGCAAAAAATGAATTAAGACTTTGACGTTCAATCTCAAATTAATTAAACATGCATATTTTTATTTTCCGTTAAAGTCCGACAGAATAATCGTTATGTTTACTGCATCTTTGGGTTTTAAAAGAGAATCCGCATTGTACGGTTGCCAAAGCGTTTCATAATTCACACAACCAGACACAAAGCTTAGGATCTGAAATGCTTTTAACACATTTACTTCATCTTATCGCTGCATCTTGCAGATCAAGCATCACTTCCGCTCGAGAGACTCTTTCGATCTCATCAAATCGCCAAACTTTCGGCGTGACCTACATCATCACAATTCTAAAAATTGTCGCTGGCAACGCGGGCTGACGTGATCTGGTTCAAACCTAACGACGTTATAGAGACGTGTCTCTCGAGAAGATCAATTATGAAACTAATCCAGTGGATTTTTGCAAATAAACGAAAAATGTCTCTTAAGAATCTGTTCAATTCCGTTCCTATACTAATAAGATTGAATTGTAGATGGAAAGTAAATAGAGAGTTATGTTTCACATCGCCTCTACAATAGTTACCCCCAAAAATTGTTTTCAAACAAAATTAGTTGTTTCTACGAGAGCAACAAGAAATGTAATTTGGAACATCTTAGTATTAAGAGTAAAATCAAAGCCTGCAGGATATGATGATGATGATCAATCCTTTATTGATGATCAATCCTTTATTGAGGATTTGTTCAAGTGAAATCGAACGCTTACTTACTTTGAAACGGGAAAACGTAAACTAAAGCATAAAAAACATCCAGAAGTAACGGGATAAGGAAAATAAATAACGTGAAATTCGTTAGCAGGAGAGTGAAACAATCAGAAAGCTTTGGATGCCATGAATTGAATACTGAGGAGTCAAGTTATTTCCAGAAGAACAAAACTGCATTTCATAAGACAACCTAGTATAATGTGGAACGAAAATTCGGAAACTATTAGAGAGACCCGTTAAAACATCTTGGAGCGAAAGCAGTGGAAAGGAGCTGCATTGATTCTCAAAAAAGATGTGAAAAAGACGAGAAAATTCATGAAAATAAATCACGAAATAGGGGAAGATATAGTACGGACACGTCCAAAGGAAGAGATATATACGTTTGGTTTCCAAAGGGTATTAGAAGAGATGTCAGCCAAGAAGAAGATTAAACAAGATAATATGTAGAAAAAGTCAAAATGAATAGAAGTATAGTTGCTAATTGCTTTGCATGGAGCATGTCGGGCGGAAGAATTACGTTTACTAAAAGTGGATGACGTAGAAGATTGCGGCCATATTTTGGTCATAACATTACATGACACGAAAACAAAGAAAAAACGAGTCTTTGCAGTTACATCGGAAGATGAAGTAAACGGAATTGAGGTTTACAAAAAGTATTTGAATTTGAAATCCAAAAATGTGGACCATCTCCAGACTATTTATATTTTATAGAGAGGGCAAGTAACCAATTGGTATAAACACCTTCTACAATTTACCAAAGAAAATTGCTCCGTACTTAGGGCTACCGGAGCCGAACAGCTTCACAGGCCATTGCTTCCGAAGGACATCAGCGACCTTTTTGGGCAACACGGCGGCTGACGTAGTAGTGCTGTTGCAGAAGCCTACGTCGAACATAGTGTCGAAAATAAAGTAAAAATTTCAAAGAAATTTTTTTGTAATTCGACTGATCTTCAATCTTCGACCTCTGAAACGTCAACATCAACAGTAGCAACAAGTGAAGTAATAAATTCTAATTTGTCAGTGTCTGCGTGATGTAATAATTAAAAATTTAACAAATTGTTCATTTACAATTTACCCTAATAAATAAAATGAATAAAAAAAAGTGTTGCTAACTGAAATCGTGAAGAAAAGTGTTGCTAACGAGAAAAGTCCCACTTTTCTTCACGATTTTTGATTAAACATTGTGTCACTTTTCTGTCAACTACACGAAAAAAATTATTATGGGAAGAGACGATTACGAAACTCTTGAATATAGAGAAAGAAAGAAAAACAATTAGATGGTTCGGATAGAGAAAAAGAAATAGCGAATATGAAGGCAACACTCGAAAAAAATCCTCGTTAAAGGAGTGGTCGAGAATTACGTAGTCTTCTTAGCACGTGACGGCCACAAGCTAACTAAAAGAAAGAGAAGAAAGCAAGATTTCTGCAATTGTCAGGATCTTCTATGGAAACTTTTAGGAATCCCCTCAGAAATACAATAAATTTTAAATATTTGAAACCAAGAAGACTTATTAGGCCTCTTATTGTAAGCCCTCAACAAATGAGAAACAGTCAAAATAAAACTTTCATGTACAATTTGATATGGAGTTAGGCGGACCAAGAAAGTCAAGTTGGAAAAACTACAAAATAAAAAGTGACAATCCCAAATATACAAACAAAATATTGCCAAACCAGACAGGGGTAGAAACTTAAAACGGACAGAAAAGACAAAATAAAGTCTACATCCATGAAATTTTTAGAGATCCTCCCTCGAATATCTCGTATTAAAGTACATGGGACAAAGAACAAAAGTGGAAGGCATCATGCAATATGAAGTGGAGTTGAGTTGAGCTTGATGGACACCAGGAGGGTTACACAGTGTTGCCAAATGAGGGATAGTAAAATTCGTGAGATTATGATGAAAAAATCGTGAGAAATCGTGAGATATAGGAATAATGCGATTCATTCCGTAAAATACACAATCAATCATTAAAATAAAAATGTATTCTATTTAATAAAATAACATAAAAAATATTGCAGATAAAAAGGAAAGGAAAACAAAAGAAATAAACCAATAAAGTCAGCAAAACGAAACAGTTCAAATAATACGGCAAATATAACCCGGGTTGGCCCCTGCTGCCATCTACTAGATTCTGGTAGCTACAAAGAAAACACTCCATTAGTCAGAATCTGATTCACAGGTGTGGGTGACTTTACCTTTATAGTAATAAGCAGAATTTATTTTCTTTAAAAGATCTGGAGTAATTTTGAAATTATGACATTCACCACTGTTTGAAACCAAACTTTTCGTGAGTAATAAACCTTCTAGGGTGTCACTTTTCTTATTTGAGTTTTATTTAAATTTATTTGAGAAAAAACACGTTCGACATTGGCGCTAGAATGTGGAAGACACAATAAATTAAATATTAATGAAGTCAAATTTCCAAATTTTGCTTGACCACTGCCTAGTTATATGTTTATTTTTAAATTAGTGTATTTGGATTGTCACATAAGAGATTATCGACAGGAAATTTACTGAATATATCGTGAGATCGTGAGAACTACATACAGATCGTGAGATCTGGTTTATCGTGAGTTTTGGCAACCCTGGGGTTACACATAATATAACGAAAATTTTGACTACACAAACGAAATGTTGGAAGGCAACAAAGTGATAAGATAAAAAGTTAAAGTTTATTCTACTGGAAATAATTCTTAAATTTTGAAAATCTATCTGCACTCACGTGCAAAGAAATCGACCACTTCACACTATTAATCGTTCTTTTCCCCATCCGTTTCAGAAGATGAACGAAATCATAGAAATTTGGTTTCATGTTGGTCTTTTAAACAACATTGGTTTTTTTAAGTGTGATATCTAGTTTCAATAAAGAAAGAAAACGTGTGAAGTGGGTCTATTTCTTTGTAGATAAGTCGATATTGACGATTTTTGATGAAAAATCTTTCATAGTAATTTGTGCAATATGTTTTTTCTTTAATTGAATTACCTACTTAGATAATTCTTATAGACTAGCAAATTATAACTAACTTATTTTCCTGAACTGACCCTTGAACCTCTCTTCAAAGACTTTCCTTCAAACTGAAGAAGTATGAGTTGCTATGTTATTATTTCTTATTTTTATTTTAAACCCATCCATTTATAGGAGAAATTGTAATGTAAATTAAAGATTTAATATATTAACAAAATGTCATTGTATTTTATAATTATTAGGAAAAGTATATGAGGGCCAAAGACGTCGTTTTTTTTTAAATTTATTTCCCTGATGATTGTTAATTAATTAGTACGATTCTCCTTAATTAAATGCATATTTGTGCATCTAAATGCTTATTGTAATAATTCTGCCTTCATTTTATGACACTCGTAAACATCTGGAGTTAATTCTAACACTTTTCCAACTCCTTTACGGTGTTCCCTCGCGTTCATTCGTTTCTGATTTAAAATAAACGGAGTTAGGCCGTTTAACTATAAAAAGTGTTAATGTTGTCTTCAACTTTAATCCTTGCGGTATCTTCAAGGAGTTAATATTATTCAAGGAAAGAGAGAGACTTAACTTTTGAGGTAGTAGTTTGTATTCCTAAAGGAATTAGCATTATCCGGAAAGTGCCAAGCATTTAAATCCTTAAAGGAGTTAGTTTTGAAATGAAAGTATCTTTACTAGTAATTGCGAAAATATAACAATAACACATAATTGGGTAAACACTATAGCTTTTCAGGTGAAACTTTATCCACATTGTAATATCGATTAGGAGGATAACAATTTATTTTTATGTGTGTAGACATTTGTTTATATGCTGGAGCATACGCAGATGTAAAACAAGCATACCATATGTACTATTTTGAATACTAAACGTAAAATAGAGATAAAAATTTTACGTTACATAAAAAGTATTTTGCTGAACTATGAATGCTAAAATTTTCTACAGCTCAGTTGCCAGAATGTGTGTTTACTGCAGGGAAACAAATTCTCCTTTGTTTGAACTTTCTTTGATAAAAAAAACAATGGTTAGGTGTCGCCAGTATTCCTAGACTTAAACTCTCTGAGATTTTGCCCGGATATTTCAATCGAAATTGAAACTATCACAGAGCATTCCCAAAAGAAAATGTAAGCCGTAGTTTCATATTTTTTCAAGTTATATTATTCTATACAATTATTGTTCTCTGTAAGTTACAAGAAACTTTCACAATTTCACTAAAAAAGTTTCTAATTGGCAGGTAATTACCATTATCAGGAACTTTTGTACTGAGAGTTGATTTTAAAGATATTGCATCCTACTTGCTTTTTACTCTACTATTGGCTACTTAATGATTAAATAAATTAATTTAAGGCCTCGTTTATTCACTTCCAAGTAACTTTAACCTTCAGTTTATTCCCATAGTAACAATTATTTGTACAATTGTTACCATGACAATAAATCGAAAGGTAAAGTTAATTGAAAGTGCATAAACCAGCCCTAAAAGTTTAATATTATTTTTTTGGAGTACTTGGAGTACTTATAATATTAGTAAGAACTCGATACAAAATGTAATTATGAAGAAACACAAGAAACTTTCTAGTTTTTTATTAGATGAAAGGAAACAATTTGTCAAAATCGATAATCTAAAAAAGAGAATTCATCATTACAACGGACACGCGATCTGTATCTTTAATGATGGCTGAATTAGGAGCAACCTACAAACTTTCGCAAAGTGCAAGAATGAATCCTTAAGGACGAAGACGTAATAGCATCGATTGCACAGAGCAGAGATATCTGTCGGGTGCATCTCCGTTATTGTCGCTTGCACTATAGAAAAGGACTCATAAATAAGGAGTGTTCCTTGGAATCAGCAAGTTCGAATATCGGATACTTTCGTCTGGATTACAGGAATGTTTTTCAATCCCAAGGAAGGCGCAATTTTATTGCCTGCAGCTACAATGTCAGGCGGCTGCTTATGATATGATTTATTTAGCAGCAACGCTCGAATTTATTTTTACATTGTTGTATCACAATCGAACAAGATGTGTCTGACCTCGGTAAATTCGGATATATGGGAATAGAAAAACAAAGAACAAATGACACCAAGCAAAACAAAGCCTTTAAATTGTCTTTGTTATTTCGAAAACTGATTTATACATAGAGATCTAGTGATAAATAATAAATCAGGTATAGATTAAGCATAACAACAGGTGGTTAGTTTAATGCAACAATTTATTAATTGAAACTACCTCTACGATATTATTGTGTTTAAATAACATCGAGTGGTAACTTCACTGAATAAATTTTAAATAATAATTATTTGTTTCTGTTTAATTACACGAAACAATGTAATTTAAAACAGAAAATTAAAAAAAAGAAACGCAGGCGAATCCTGAAACGTTGCGGGAGGAGTACATGTCAGTTAAAGAAAATTTACGTACAGTTTTCTCTTGCCCGTAATAATTTTTCTGCTACACCCTGTTTTAACTGCCCGCTAACACCAAGCTCGCCTGTACAACTTCATCGGGATAAGATAAAGGGGAGGACTCCTTTGCTTTGTTTTAACAAAAGTTTATTAAAAATTCCTACGGCGTCGGCGGTCGCGTGAATTAAGCTCAGGATTTCTCTCCGACTTTTTTTCGATGTCTGGCTAAAGCTGTTATATTAAATTTTAAGCCGAATAGAATAGTACCGCTATGAATTATACAAATGTAATTAATTGCACCTTGCACGATGCAAGGTGCACCGTGAAGGTACTGAATTGTTCAACAACCATGGAATTGTACGGTTATAATTTAAATGTCAGTGTGTCAGGTGTTTCTAGGAAAACAGCAAGTGGATACCTCAATTAAGGATGCATTTGTTTTGATTGTATACATACTGTATACAACAACATTTTGTTCAAGAAGATATACCGTATGTGGCAATATTTTTTACGCAATGATTCATTCACAATAACAGTAACAGTTTAATTTTAATACACTTATCGTTTCTTACGCAAACGTTTACGGACCTTGCTTTGAATTGAATAATTATCATTGGTCAGAAAAAAATTATAAACTTGGAATCAAAGAATAACATCTCGTTCTTAATGAACAATAATATATAGAAAAGTTTTTGGTCCAGTAACTTATACATAAAATTCCGTCAAACACAATAATAACTACAGAATGGACGAGAAAGTATCAACTTTCATTCTTAGCATGTGTATTTGTGAATGTCAGATACACCTACCTCTTTCCGAGCACTTAACAACGCAGTCTCTCACAGTGGATCCCTCGCTTATGTACTTCTGAAACAAAAGAACGACACATCCGTTATCCACCTCTGCAAAAATTTAACCGCGGAGGCTTTTTCCGACACACTGAATTATGAATCGCGTTACAAGATGAACGTCAACTTCCCTGCTCTTTCAGGAGGGCGCTTATTCGCGACGGCATGTTCAGAGTGTTTTATCTATTGCCGGCAGTATTTTATTGACAAAGTTTTACGAGATGCCTCCGGCTGTTTGAAGTGGAAGACTTTGATCATTATGTGTATTAACAAAATTTACAACTTCATTAAGAAGTTATATCGCTGAAATTCGATCTGGCGGAAGTTGTCTAATTCCCTAACATAATTTTGCAGTAGAGTACAAATGGAATGAAATATTGTTTCAAGGATGTTAGTAGGAATAAGATAGATATTAATATATTAGTCAGTTGTATCATGTACAAAGCCACTTAATCACATACAGGGTGTAAACTAATTAATATTGTAAGTCTTCATCAATTAGAATGTAAATGTTTCATCTTTATTTTTTTTACGTATTCTTTCGTGCGAAAGTCATAAATGACCTGCCATAACGTTTATTGTATTACTTCTGAGGTTTTATTACTCTACCATTTGTTGCACACAGTAATAAACTTGGCTTAGGTGGAATATTTAAATGCTTTTCAAACCTTTTTTGTAGAAAGTAAACGTAGATTTTTCTGGAGTTATTGTTGACCTTTTCCCCATACGTATGTCATAGCTTCGCTTCTTTTCTTGTGTACTAATAGTAGTTACACTACGTGAAACTTATTCTATTCGACACTGTATGCAGTTTTTCCGAAAATAACGGATAAATTCTATAAATGGTTGAGAAAAATGTTTTTGAAAAATGCTCAGACACGACGCTTTTTATTTTTAAATCATCATTTAAAGATGTGTAATCTTCAACCCCTCATTCCTCAACCTCTAAGTGCTACCAACTACTTGAAAAATTCAAAAAGCAAAGTACTCCTTGTGATACCTCATTTAACAGCTTCTTTTATGCTAAATACAATAAATAAAACTTTTTCAAAATCGGTTGATAAATAATTGAGTTATTCAACAAGAATGTATTCAATCGAAACAAACATCAAACATCATCATCAAAATTAAATTAAATGTTCAAATGGCTATCTATAAACGACGAGTCATTGTCATAATCTGGAGCTGAACGCTTGTTGAATATTGTCTACCATTTTAGGGATGATTCACCCATTTTCTTGTCAAATTCTTGACAAAGTCCGAAGATCTTGCCGGGCATTCAATAAGTCCCTACCTTCCAATCCATCTATCAGGAAATAATTGGTTGAGATATTCCCGTCTTGGACGTGCATAATGAGGAGAGGCACCATCTTGCTGTAACCAAATTCTGGGATCGAGTGAATCAGGATCTTCTGCATTCAGAAACAGTAACGCTAAAGCCAGAGGATCTCCAGATACTGTATACCATCGAGCGTTCCAACAAAAAACTAGGATCCAATAATTCGAATACCCACAACCCCAACCCACAGATTAACCTTTTGGGGATATTGCATATCCGTCCCCATCATCCAAATTTTTCGTTATGAAGGAGTCTGTAAACTGAATTTTTTGGCGTATTATGTGTGATGCGACTCCCACGAGGATTGACTGTGAATTTTCCAATGGCATCCAATTGTCTGTCTTCATCTAAAGCTGATGGACGTCCGGCTTTTGGTTTATCTCGTATCATCGTATCTCGTATTATCAGATTCCTTGATAATTTTTATCATAAAAAGGGTGAGATATCGTGCTCTGACACCGTTTAAGGGTCGAAAAAATCTTTAAAAAATGTTCTTCACCCTTAACAGATTCTTTAAGTTCAATTTTTGGAAAACCGGGCCTGTGCGTCTTCGCGCGGGCACCAGAGCAAAGTTTGACATCACCAATCAATTTCCTGCTCACTTTTACTCATCGAATGGCGCCCAGATGCCGTTTAAAATTCGACAAAATTATAAACAAGTCTCCTTAAGGCAAATCGCTTGGTAAATGTGATCGAATTTTTAAAATACCTAAGGTTTTTTGAAAGCAAGGAGAGTAGGCCTTCACTTGGGCATCAGAGTCAATACCCGACATAATCATCGGACTCTCTGGCAATTTGTACCATGAGAAGGGCGCAATTTCGCGATCAAACGATATTTAAATGCCGAAAAGAATCATTAAAAGTTATCCTTAAGGGAAATTGATTGGTAAATGAGGCCAGTACCAAGAATCGACGTCACTATCGCATTTTCTGCTCATAGGATGTACGCGGTTTCCGGCTAAATGTCCTTAGGGCAAATCCATTTGGAAATGAGAAGATAGGATGTCTTAAAGCTCCAATTTCTGAAAGCAGGATCTATAGATCTCCACTCGGAGACCAGAGCCAAAATCCGACAGCACCATCGGATTTCCTGATCATTTTTATCAACGATGGGCATGGTTTGAGCTCGGACGCCGTTTAAGGGCCGATAAATATCATGAAAAGTGTCCTCAAGGCAACTCGGGTAGTAAATGAGACAGTCAGATATTGAAAATTGAACTATAAACTTCAATTTTTTCAAAAACAAGACTTGTTCGTGTTCGCTCGATCATCAGAGCCAAAATCCGACGTCACCATCGAATTTCCTGACCATTTGTATCAAGGCTAGGCATGGTTTGGCGCTCAGAGAGGTAAATAAAGCAGTTGAATATTGAAAACTGAATCACAAAGTTCAATATTCTGAAAGCAGGACTTGTTCGTGTTCGCTCGGTCATCAGAGCCAAAATCCGACATCACCATCGGATTTCCGGACCATTTTTATCAAGGCTAGGCATTGTTTGGCGCTCATACGCCGTTTAAGGGTTGATAACTATCATGAGAAGTTTCCTTAAAGCAACTCGTGAGGTAAATGAGGCAGTCGAATATTGAAAACTGAATGATAAAGTTCAATTTTCTGAAAGCAGCACTTGTCGGTGTTCGCTCGGTCATCAGAACCAAAATCCGACATCACCATCGGATTTCCTGACCATTTTTATCAAGGCTAGGCATGGTTTGGCGCTCAGACGCCGTTTAAGGGTTGATAACTATCATGACAAGTTTCTTTAACGCAACTCGAGAGCTAAATGAAGCAGTCGAATATTGAAAACTGAACGATAAGGTTCAATTTTCTAAAAGCAGGACTTGTTCGTGTTCGTTCGGTCATCAGAGCCAAAATCCGTCATCACCATTAGATTTCCTGGCCATTTTTATCAAGGATGGACATGGCGCTCAGCCGCCGTTTAAAAGTCAAGGTCAGTGTCCAAGATCCAAGGTGGCGAAATTTGTTCTCAATTCGACTTACCATTGATTGCGATATTGGAGTGGGGTTTGGATGAGTTTCATTGAACAAAATATGAACTTCTTCATTTTCAAATCCAATCACCATTAAAATTTCGATTCTTTCGGCTTCAGTATGTCTCATTTTTTCTCTCTAATCGTTATACAAGTTAGTGCCCATTCACAATGGACGTAAGCGTAAGAAATACGTAAAAATTGTAGATACATAAATGTAATTTTTCGGTGTATGTGTCAATCAATACTCTTGTAATCGATAATAATGAATCTCGATCCTCTTCTTTTAGTATATTATGTATAAAATGGTTCGATAAACATATAGAAAATGTACATTTATGTATCTACTATCTTTACGTGTTTCTTACGCTTACGTCCATTGGGAATGAGCACTAACACACACTCCACTACGCAATGTTAATAAATTCTATTTCACATTGAACTACAAGCAACTTGCAATTGATTGCCAGAGCCGTATCAACACCTGCTCGAATATTGACACTTTCATTTCGATATTTTATTGTTGAATATCTCAGTTATTTATCAACCGATTTTGAAATAAAAAATTATTTATTGTATTTAGCATAAGAATGCTATTAAATGAAGTATCACAAGGAATATTTTAGGGGTTGAGGAGTGGGTGTTGAAAATTACATGTTTAAATGATGATTTAAAAAAAAAAATCGACGTGCCCGAGCATTTTTCTCAACCATTTTATAGAATTTGTGTAATAAGAACTTTCTAACTTTTTAATTTAATTTAATTAATTGTACCCTTATCTGTACGAAATATGAATTTATTGAACTATAAGTAACTAATGTTTTATTGCTCGATTTTGGAAGGGTAATATTCTCTTGCATTAATCTAGCTACTTTCCTTAATGATGCCATCACTCTCTTACGAAGGAATGCAAATACGTGCAACATACACGACATATCCTGGATGCCGAAGATTGCTCTCCGACATATTAGAAATCGATGCAACGTTCAACCGGCGTCCTGGAATATTAATGCATTAATTTCGAAGTAATTTGAGTAACAGGTACATTCGCAGGGTTTGTAACCGAACAAAGCCTAAATTCATTAATCGTAATTAAAAAGTATCGTTAATCACCGCGCGTTTCGAATTATTAAAAGCTTCCGCCTGGCAGTTTTATTAATGAAGAACAGAAAATTAGGGAAATGGTATTGTCGTCGTTAGTAAAACTTTTGAAAAATAATTTAATTAAAAATTTGTAAAACAAGAAGTAAGCGTTGCGTATTAGTTACTAACGAATGCGTTTTAAGCTCTCACACGTTTCAGAGACAGAAACTAATTTCAAGAGCCCAGAAAGGCGTAAAATGCGAGTTATTATTATTAAGCGTTTAGTTGAGCTCACGGTGAAAACGCGAATATTAACTCGACACACCGCCGACTCTCAAATAAATTAATGTGATTAAACATTCGCGTAATAACTATTCATTAGTTTTAAAATGCGACAGAATGGAACGCTTCCGAATTAATTGCAGTAACGTTTTCGCTTTGAAGAAGTAAATTATTAAAACATCTATAATTTGTATCTATTAATTATACAGTTCTATGTAGATAAATTCGGGTAGGTATTGTAATTATTGTGCTGCTGAATCTTCAGGGAAGTGGTTTCTCGCCGAATTTGCAATGCCGCCCTCCAAATGATCCCCATATCAAGAACAGACCGCTGCTCTTTAAGATTTTAATATAACGCAAGGTAAAGATTAAGAGGGTGAGGATGAGGAGTAATCATCGCACTCACTTCAAACAGTTTCCCCTTCGTAATAAAAATGATCATCCTGGAGACTTATTTTTTTGAGATATTAAGGGGCCTTCAATTTTTAATAAACCACATATGTGTTTATGCAAATATTATATTGGCAGAAGTATTATTTATTAAAATTAATCCTCTGAGAAAAAAATATATATAATTTACTGCGTACTTCAGTAAACTATGATGAATTGTTCTTGCCAATATGATTGTATCTGCATAAATGAAAAAACACGCGCCCGCCGCAAAAATACAAAAGAAAACATCTGAGGAATAAAATCTGATATATTTCGAGCGCAAAACTATTTGGATCATTAATCTTCTCGGCATTCTTACCGTATTTTTACCGCTTCCCCGTCCGTCATGAATTCCCAGGTGCTATACATTACGTCATTAAATCGGCCCATTCATATTTTTCCCGCATCGTTTTTTTCCGCCCAATTCAACCCGTACACGTTTACGCTAGTAATCATCGAGTCGTGGGGAGTTAAATGTTGTAAAAACATTCGCTAACGAGTTCTAGTTTTCACGGAGTTGTTCATGAAATTCTTCTAATTAATATTTTTGCTTTTGCTTAGTTTTACAGCCACCCTACAGGGTGTAAACATCGTAAAACGATAAAGGTGTCTCAAAACCTATGTCTTTAATAAATACTGTAAGTATCTCATAATAAAAGAGATTGATTCTCCAAATTTGAACAGTATTGCTCAAAAATGAAAAACTGACTTAGCACAAGCGCGTGCAGTTCCTTTGTTTTGAAACCTCTGCTTACTTTATGACTTGTTAAGGCAAGTCCGTTTTCAATAAAAAGCAAAAACTGCAATAAATTTTTTATTTGTTTGAAAGAATTAGGTCAACGTCTCAGATGCTGCGCGTGCAGTCTTTTATAAAATACTAACGCACTCGCTCGGACTGAATTTCCTCAAAACTATTATTCAGCACTTGGTCTTTCATTCTAACCCCCTCTCTAATGTAAGTATCTGTGATAGCATGATAATAATAATAAAAACAAACAATAAAGTACGAGGAACGAAACTGAGCCAGCTGAATTTTATTTTATGACAGTGCAATTGTTACCAATAAATCGCCAAGGCGAATGTTGGTAAACGTTTCTGAAAATTCCAAATTATTTTAAACCCGAACCTAATTTTCATCACGAAAACTAATTGAGCCATTCGTTTCTTAGATTTAATTAATATTTATCAAAATTTTTAGTAAACATTTATTTTCGTCTTTTAATGAAGATAAACAGTTCACTTCTTGTTCTTGGCACTGATATTTATAATTATAATAAATGTTCAAAATGTTGTCCTGTGGTATATATATAATCAAAACCTTAGTGTACCGTAAGGTGTTAAGGTATTTATCTTTATCCGTAAATAAATTCCGTCCACTTTCTTGTTCGCTGCCATTTTTTTGGCTTCTTCCCATGTTATATTTCTTCGCCACATGTCATGTCGTTCCATGTTTTTTTGGGTCGTCCTCTGGCCTTTTTGTGTGTTGTCTTTGCGAGCCATATCTTTTTCGCTTGTCTTTCTTCCTTCATCTTCACCAAGTGTCCGAACCATTTCAGCTAGTGTTGTTCCATGGAATCTAGTATTGCCTCTAGTTCTAATTCTTCTCTCACTGTTTCATTTCGTATCCTGTCTCTTCTTGTTAACTTTTCGTTGTTTAATTTTATTCCTACATGTGTACCGTTTTTCCCTCTCACCATTGTTTTTGTCTTTTCAATATTGATTTTTAGGTTTTTCTGTTTAAGTGCTTTATTCCATAGTTCTAAGTTTTCCTGGAGGTCTTTCACACTGCTTGCGCAAATCACTAAGTCATCAGCGAAGGCGCGTTTCTGTACCCTATTTGAACTTCCTTAGTTACATCATCTAGAATAATATTGAAAAGTGTTGGGCTAAGTACGCCACCTTGTCTTAATGCATCTTTGGTTTCAAATTCTTCTGTTTCTAGGTTACTTATTCTTCCATAATTCCTTATACGTTTATACAGGCTAGCTATGTTGTTTATTAATTTCTTGCTCACTCCTCTTCTTTCCAGGGACTTCCAGACGGTACTTCTCGAGGTCTATGAAGGCTAGATATATATTTTTGTTATTGCCCTTCTCCATCATTTGCTTTATTTTAAAAATATGGTATTGCGTTCCTCTTCCTTTTCTGAATCCATTCTGTGATTCTTCTAACTGTGCCTCTGTGTTTACTTTCAATCTATTCTCTTTCAGAAAACTTAGACACATTGCTTAACAGTGTTATACCTCGGTAATTATTGCAGTTCCTATTATTACCCTTCTTGTGTATTGGTATTATTATACCCCGTTCCCAGTCTTCCGGTATCACAGCTGCTTTCAAGATCTTGTTAAGTAGATGAATTAGTACTTCTAACCCGTTGTTTCCTATGTTGAGGATCATTTGGGAGGTTATCCCGTCATGACTTGCTGCCTTGCCTCTTTTCAGCATCTTTATTGCGCCTATGAGCTCGTCTTTTGTGAATTCTACCTGTTCCTCGAGCTCTAATTCCCGCATTACACTGTTATTTCTACTTCCTCTTCTTTCCATTTCATTAAAATTTGCATTCCAGCTCTTGAAAATACTCTTTCCAGCGTGTTCTTATATGCTTGTCCTCCGTTAATGTTTTCCCTTCTTTTGAGTTTATCTCAGTTGTTCACCTTTCCTATTTGTTTTTTGGATTTTGTAGAATAATTTCTGGTTTCCTTTGTGTGTCTGGTTTCCTTTGTGTCATGTTCCATTTTCTCTCCAAATTCTTCCCATGTCCTTTGCTTTGTTTCTTGCATTAATTCTTTTATTTTTGTTCTCTGTTCTTTATACTCTCTGTAGTTTTCGTTGTCTCTCTTTCTTAGGTAGTTTTTCCATTTAATCTTCTTTATCTTTACTTCACACTTTATTTCTTCACTCCACCATTTCGTTTGCTTTTTCTTTTTATCTATTGTAGTTGTTCCGTATATTGACCTTGCAGTTTTTAGTACCGTTTCTTTAATGGTTAACCATGATTTTTCTACCGTGTAGTCTTATGTTGCCTTTGATATTTGTCATTTCTTTTTCCGTGTTTTCTGTAAATCTTTCTGCAATTTCCTTTTGTCTTAACTTTTATGCTCGTTTATTTCTTTTTTAATTTCACTTTCTTTTCCTGACTTACTTCTATTTTTTTGTTTGTTCCGTTCTAATTTTAATTTTCGCCTTTACGAGATAATGATCTGTGTATAATTCTGCTCCTCTTCTTACTCTTGTATCAATTAATTCTTACTTATTATTATGAAATCTATTATTGATTTTTCGCCCCTACTAATTGCTTCTCTAGTGTTTTTATGTGCTAGTTATAATGTTGTTTAATAAGCAAAAATTAATCAGTCTTTTACCGTTATTATCTTTGATTTCCTCTCCATGTATTCCTAGTGTTTCTCCTGTCTCTGTATTTGCTTTCCCAAGTCTTGCGTTTAAGTCGCCTATTATTATTAATCTACCTGTTATTTCTTCTGTTGCTTCTGTCAAATATTCCCAGAAGTTCTCCTCTAACCCGGTTCTTTCATCTTCTGATGACCCATACACCACTATTATTGTCGATTATTTTGCTTTCCTGTTTCTAGTTCAATTCTTTCAGTGTTTCAGTGTGATCTACTCCAGGGTATATTAACATGTGTCCACCATCTAACAATTTTACCTCAGTTATTCCTAAAATATCTAAATCCACTTTCTCAAATTCTTCTACCAACTCACTATCTTTCCCCGTTAGACTTCTGTCGTTCTATGTTCCAATTTTTACTTCCGTGTTTTTGTTTTGTCCATGATTTATATTCGGATTGTTATTTCTATAAGAGCCATTTTCTGCACTTATCGACGATAATAAATCGTAAACAACAAATACATTGAACAACGACGGTAAAATATCGATGTCGTATGAACATCGATGTATATCGTCAATCCCTATTGATTACTGAATTAATCAATCATAAGCCAATTTTTTTTATTGTACATAATAGTCAACTCACTCAACTGTAGCATTTAAATCAAATCCAGTGCTTCTCAAACGTTATTATTGACCTTTGCACCATATTTATGTCATAACCTCGCTTCTTTTCTTGTTGAGTAATGGTGGTTACAGTAAGTGCAACTTATTCGATTACACCTGTATATTATGGTTAATTACAGAGCAGTTCTTTAAGTGATAAAAATATTTAAAAATCGCATCGCCTACTTATTGTTGGAAGAGTTTCTTTGAACAAAGAAAATGTAACTTGAAGTTTAGAAAATTAGAAAAAGAAATTTTCAGCGCAAGCTAATATAAGCGATTGCAATTACTAGCAATATTATATAGCAGCACATATGTATAGCCTTCATCGCATCATCACTAAAGTTAATAGTAGGTGCATAAAAGTGCACAATAGAGTACTACAGGGAATTATTAAATTTAATGGCGATACTTATGGATATCATGAGTCATCTGTAGCCGCAGTTTAGTGTTAATAAATCTCGTTTATGTAGTGATTACGCCCCCAATTGTCTGCGACTGCCGTTTATTGATTGTATCGTTTTTTAAGATAAAACAAGTAAAAACACATAATAAAACAAATCACATTAATTTTATCCAGAAATTGATGTTATTATTTCCTTTTATCCTTTCCGTTCTCTTACAACTCCGAAATTTAGATTGGCTCCTAAAACCAAGCCGAAAATTATCACAAAATTTGTAACAGTAAAGTTCAGAAAATCATTTAAAATGTCCGCGTTTCGTTGTATGTTTGATGGCTCCTTCAGTATAAAAATAATATGTTGTTTTTATTTGTGGTGTCCCAAAACCGCACTCCTGCAACGACTACATACCACTATAACGGTCGTTTGCTTTTACCGCAAATAAATTTAAATTGTTTTAGTTTTATTGACATACGGCTCCCACAAAATTTAATGAAATAATGTTACAGGGCAGTCATAAAACGAAAATTAAAATTCTGTCGGCGATTTAGAAATTTATAACGTCCATCAGTGCGGCAATTAATTTTGGCGATACACTTCCCCTCATCATGGAAAATCACATAAATGCCCCCGACTACATTCATATGAAATTAAATTTTATAAATTATACCAAAACTGAATGCCCTTTATGACAGTAAAATTAACGAGGTAGATGCACGATATTTGTTGTGGTTTGAAACTTCTATAATTTCTACATTTCTTTGAATGAAATGTAAACAAGAAAACTTGCCCAATTATAATCTAACCTTATCCGCACACGGAGCTAATTTATGCAAACAGGAAGTTTGCAAAACGTATTTATTCCTCAAAAGCTGCGATGCGTTCCTCTCTTAATTCATTTCGAACAAATTAATCTGCTACGCAGATATTTTACGCCAGCCTTAACTTATTTACCGAAGGACCTTTGCTTGTTTCTCTCTCAACATAATCTATTGGTATTATGTGAGCGTAGTTAATTTGCTTTTAAATTGAAAGACATTTTTTTATATTTCTAACTTTTCTTTCACCTGTTGAATATTAGTAATTTGTTTATTCTTTACAAACGAAAATACTTATTGAAAACGTCTTGGGGGATTTGTTGCCAAATCTTTTTGCTGTAACACCCGTGACCTATCTATGGGTTTCAACGATCGCTTGTAAGTGCAAACTTACCCAATTGAAAATTCCCTCCTAGCTGAAAAAGCAGAATCGTCAAGCGAAACGGACCGTTGTCGCTGAATAATTTAGATGACCGGCCAACTTCCACACGAGCGAAAATTAGGATGACGTTTGCTAAGTGCACTTGTGAAGAGGCAATATGGAAAATTTATTATTCGTCAATCTAGCGGCGACATACTGAGCCGTGAAATATTGACCTCAATCCATCCAGGTTTAATCATACGCCGATGAAAATTTTATCGATTCGTTTCGTTCTAATTTGATTCCCGACTGAGGTTCAGTTTTGAATCAATTTGAATTTATTATTAAATTTGCAGCAATGTATTCTGTAGATAGCAAATGCGCAGCAGACCGATATAAAGTATAGAAACGTTTGTGTTTGCATATTTTAGCAACTCTCCTAAATTATATACAACAATTGCAATTACTTATTACTACTTTATTTATGCTTATTTATTCAAAGTAAAATTTAAAAGCAAACTAAATTCGTAGCACAATTATGCACTTCAGTTTTGTTTGTTTCATTTTCATGACAGTATATCGACTGTAAACTGCAAAATGTTTTGTTTATGTTCATTAATAAGACGAAAATAAATGTTTACTAAAAATGTTGATAAATGTTAATTAAATCTAAGACACGAGTGGTTCAATTAGTTTTCGTGATGAAAATTTGATTCTGGTTTAAAATAATTCGAAATTTTCAGAAACGTATACCTACATTCGCCTTGGCGCTTTATTGGTAACAATTGCACTGTCATAAAATAAAGTTCAGCTGGCTCAGTTTCGTTCCTCGTACTGTATTGTTTGTTATTATTATTATAAAGTAAGCAGAGGTTTCAAAACAAAGGAACTGCACGCGTTTGTGCTAGGTCAGTTTTTTTTTTAGCAATTCTTAGTCTGCAACCACAATTTAAACGAATTTTATAGTAGTTAATTAGTGGATTTCATTACATTTTTATTGGTTTATATTTTTTTCTTTTCCTTAATTTTTGACGCTCTTTCTGTAATATAACAGCGTTTGAAATAAAGATATTATTATTATTAGAAGCATTAGATGTAATTTAAACGCCCAAGTTTACTATTATGTGCAATTAATGATAGATGTAATACAATAAAAGTTGAGGCAGGTCATTCGTGACTTTCATACGAAAGAATACGGAGATTAGCAGTTAGCGATACGTAAGCAATAAAAAAATAACGCTGAACTCTTTACATTCTATTTTTTACTAGCACTTAAGTAATAGAATTCTACAAAATAATTCTTATATAATATTAATTTATTTTCTTAATTGAGAAACTTAACGTACTGAATTAAAACTGTAATGATGAATCACACCTGGCAATAAGAAAAAAATAGGCAATAATTAATTGAATGGAGGCGACATTCTAATAATACAGTGCACGAATGTATAGTACTGAATTTTCGATATTTTTCTTACGTTATCGTTCTGAAAAGGATATTGTTACGATGTTTGCACGAAGTTTGCGTGTTTTCACCAAGTTTCGACGAAGAGCACTCGTTTATGGAGATAAAAGGAGCACAACAAAAATGAAAGTAACAAAACTTTTCATATTACTTCTATTGGAAAACGTAGACATAAAAACACATACTTTCACTTAAAGAAATTTTTAAACAACTCTTTATATTCTACCTGCGCAACCTACTTTACAAAATCAAAACTAATTATCACTGGGTTCTAATGAAAGGTCATGCAATTTCCTAAACGAGTTCAATCAATTAATTTACTTATTATTGTTAAACAATGAATTTTTCCAAAACTGAAAAGATTAGTAGCTGAATTGGTGGAATACCACAAAGTGAAATATGAATGTAACTGTATGAGAAGACCGTCAAAGCCAACGCGACACAGAAATTCCGTTAATATTAGAAATTTGCAAAAGCCGGAAGACAATTCGGCTTATGGCCTTTTAATTAACTCTTATTCAAACAATATTTTCGACATTATCAAAGTAAGTCCTTATCCATTGAAGATTTGTAAGTATTTTTAACGCAAAGTTATTAATACATCAGTAAATAATTAATAATCGTAATACTTTCAGCAGAATCTTTGTGTCGACGATAAGTAATTAAAGGGACCAGCTAATTAAAAATTTGAATTACCAAAACTCGGACGTTTTATGCAGGACGCCCATGGTAACTGGATATTTACTTTAAAGTTAATTAATTGCCCTTCTCCGGTTTGCACAATCTTGAATCTCCACAGTGGCGGATATTATGTACCTATTCCACTTACTTCCTCACATCTCCACAGTTCGTGAGTAGTTTGTAGGTTCACGACGAATTTCGGCAAGTGAAATGTGATTAGTTTCGTGACCTCTGCAGATGGAAAATCTAGTTTCGTGAAATCCGGGAAAAAAGATGGGATATTAGAAATTGTATTCGCATTTCTTCCTTTAATAAAAGAATGCTTTTCGAATCCACTGCAATTTGTAGAGATAAAATTATTATTTTTTTTTAGGAAATATACCGTACGTGAAGTGATCACTTCGTGTATGCAGCGTAGTTCGCGGCTGCTAAACTAAATACACATAAGAATTGATAAATTTATCTCATTTCTATGGTAACATGAAAGCCGTCCTTCTATTCTGCTTCGGCCGCAAGCGGCCTCGGCGACAGTTTTTGTCTCGGTTCACTAAAGAATGATTTCATGGCCTTAGTATATAAATAACTATTACGGTTGTGTTGAAAATTAAGGAAATTAATAACACTTCAAACAAGCAATTCTTGGGCGAGTATTTTAATAGAATTAAATAAGCAAAAAAATGAAGCGGAAACAAAAATTTTCTACCTTGGATCGTTCGAAAATCAAAAGACTAATAGAATATCCACTTACAAGCAGCATTAATGGGGTAGGAGAATTGGTTCTGTTTAAAAAGAAAACAAATGAAAACTGAAACAAGACAATATCGAAACACCAAAAGAAAAATGCATTAAAAACAAAAGAACTTCGACGGTAGTCGGGTGGAATGTTAAAAATTCAAAATATCTACTGTTTTGTATTTTTAGTGTAGTTTTCTACTTTTTCCTTTTTTTAATTTTTGGGTTATGAATTCTTCTTCTTTTGCTTTCTGTCAGAATCATCAAGCTTTTACTGTTTAGACTTTTAATTATTTTAGTTTCCTTTATTTCTGTTATTGAATTAATTCATACATTTTTCTATTTTAGTAGTCTCATGATTTTCAAGTATTTTGTTGTTGTATGTTTATTTCTTTTTCTTTTTGTTTTTTCTTTTAATAATTGAGTTTTTTACTGTTTTCTTTTGCTGTTCATTGGTTTTTGATTTTAAAAAGTTCTGCCAGAGGATCACAAGCTTGTCATTTGTTTTTTTGTCCTTATTATTTCTTCTATTGGTTTGGTTGATTTTTGTTTTGTTTTTCTTGTCGACTTAACTTTTCCTATTAACGTTAGCGTTTGCTTTCCGTTGTTTTTTCTGGTTTTTCTCACTCATCGATTTTATTTTTTTTTCGATCAATTATTGTTTATCCAATTATTTTTCTCTATTTAATTGAGACCTTTTTTTCGTAACTGCACTTGTTTCTTCTCCAGTTTTTTTTTTTATTATATTTTTAAACAGTTCGCGAAAGTATCAATCTTCTTTTGTTTCTCCTTCATTTTTTTCTTTGAATTTGATTTTTTTCCTACTTTTCTTATCGAATTAATTGATTTCGTTTTATATATGTCCTTGCTTTCTCTGAATTGTCTTTATTTTTGAATGTATCGATCTTCTTTTGTTTTTTCGGCCGCCTTGTTTTGCTGCAGCTTTGTATTGTCGGTTACAGTTATCTTTTGTTTGGTATTTGATTTGATCTCTTTTGCTTTCTTATTTAACTTTACCTTCGCATTTTGCTGTTCTTTATTTGAGTTTTTCTTTTATTATTAGTTTTTTCTGCTTCGATTGTATTTTGCTCATAGTTCATTTGCGCTTCAGAAAATCGTCGATCTTCTTTTGTTTTTCCATCATCGTTGGAATTGCCAAAATTCTTTTGTTTCATTATTTTTTTCTTTGCATTTTATTATTTCCTATTCGAATTTTTTTGTTTTTTTTTTCGTTTTTCGAATTAATTGTTCGTCTTTCATTTGCGCGTTCTGCTTTCCGTGAATATATTTGTTTTTTTTTTAGCTCTCTATCGAAAAATCATCGACCTTCTTTTGTTTTTCGATCTTTTGTTTCTACTTGTCCAATCAATTTTTTCGTTTATAATCGACGCTTTATAGTTTGTTCTTTTGTTTGTCTTTTAATTTATAAGCATCAAAATTGTGTCAATTTTCTTTTGTTTTTATTCGCTTTCTTTTTTTGTGTTCTTTATTTAAATTTTTTTCTATTGTTCGTATTTCATTAGTGCTCAGCGTGCTTTCTGATTTTTCTTTTGTTTTTTTTAACACGCTGATCTTTTGTTTTTTATTAATTTACTTGTCGATATTTTCACGCTTTCTGTTTCAGTTCTCCTTTATTTCTTGTTTTCTAATTGTTTAATAGACGCTTTTTATAGTTTCTTTGTTTTATTTGCTGTTTTAATTTTTTAAACAGTTTGCTGAAATTGTCGATCTTCTTTTGTTTTTCGTCCATCTTTTTCTTTGGGTTTTTTTGAGTTTTTTCATTCGTTATTGTTTTTTTTTATTGTGTTAATTGTTCGTATTTCATTTGTGCTTCCTACGTTCTTTGATTTGTTTTGTTTTTTGACATGTTTTCCTATCAATTTATTTGCCAGTTTTTTCTGTATCAGCTATTTTTTGTTTCGTGTTGTCGAATTATTTTTTAATTCCCTTGTTCTTTTGATTTTTAAACAGTTCGTTTATTGTTTTTCGTTCATCTTTTTCTTTGAATTTTATTGTTCTTTTTTTTGAGTCTTTTCTTTTGTTAATGTTTTTTTATTGTGTTTAACATGTCAATCGTCGATCTTCTTTTGTTTTCCTATCAGGTTATTCGTCAGTATTTTCATGTTTTCTGTTTCAGTTCTCCTTTGCTTGTTGCCAAATTCTTTTTTCATTTTTTATTTTGTTTTCTTTGCTCTTTTGATTTTTTAAACAGTTCGCTGAAATTGTCAGTCTTCTTTTGTTTTTCGTTCATCTTTTCCTTTCCATTTTATTGTTCTTTTTTAGAGTGTTTTCTCTTGGTTTTGTTTTTTGAGTTTAATTGTTTGTATTTCATCTGTGCTTCTTGCGTTCTCTGATTTTTTTTGTTTTTTAACGCGTCAACCGTCGATCTTCTTTTGCTTTTCTATCAGCATTTTCATCAGTATTTTCTGATGTTTTCTGTTTCACTTCTCCTTTGTTTCGTAGTGTCGAATTATTTTTTTTGCATTTCTTTTCTTTGCTCTTGTGATTTTTTAACAGTTCGCTGAAATTGTCAATCTTCTTTTGTTTTCCGTTCATCTCTTTCTTTGACTAAGTCTTTTTTTGAGTCTTTTCTTTTGTTAATGTTTTTTTTTTATTGTGTTCAACATGCCAATCGTGGGATCTTCTTTTGTTCTCCTATCAGCTTATTCGTCAGTATTGTCATTCTGTTTCAGTTCTCCTTTGTTTCGTGCTGTCGAATTTTTTTTTTGCATTTTTTTGTTTTCTTTTCTATTGTGGTTTTTAAATAGTTCGCTGATACTGTCAACCTTCTTTTGCCTTCACTCATATTTTTTTCTGAATTTAATTGTTCTTTTTGTTTTTTTTTTCGTTATTGTTTTTTTTTTATTGTTAATCGTTCGTATTTCATTTGTGCTTCCTACATTCTCTGATTTTTTTTAAAATTATTTGTTAGTTTTTTCTGTATCAGTTATTTTTTGTTTGGTGTTTGGAGTTATTGAATACGACGAATTTTACGTTTGAATTCGCAACTGTAATTCGTGAGTTAATTTTAAATCGATTTTAACCCGTCTGAAATATGTAGAGGAGTATAAATCCGCACAAATTTAAACTGACAGCAACTCCGCTTTTGCATTAACGAAAATCCATTTTCCGCCTCCTTTAAAAGGGATATTACGAATTAATATTTGTGGCAAAGAAGCCGTCCATGCCTTGGAGTTATTAAACGAGCCTAGTTTATGTGTTTTACACTTTAATATGTGCTAAACTAAGAGTCAATGTTTTATGCTTTCTAAAGTTAATATTTCACCATTTTTATGGAAAAAATATTCGTCTCTGTAAATTTTAAAATAACCAGTAGAGATTATTGAAAATCGTTATAATATTAAAAATACAAAAGTAATTCACAAAGGTATTCATTAAAATTACTAGAAGGAATATTTTTAGCTTTTGTTACCTCTGAAACAATATTTCTTGAAATACCTATACAATACAAAAAAAAGATTCCAGAATAGCGAGAGATTTTGCGACGCTCAAGTAATCCTAGAATAAATTGAAAAACTGTTTGTTTAGCACTTAGGCGAAATGAAAGTGTAGCTTACGTAAATATTTTTATTTTATCTTTCCGGAAACCCTATCCGGCAAAACATCTCGACTAATTCGCTTCAATCTTTAATGAAGGCAATTTCGTTTAAAATGAAGCTCGATTAACCAAGTAAACCGACGAAAAATACAATAAGTTTCGTTCACCACCAAAGAATTTGTCAAGAGTTTCGTGGTTTCAGCGAAATAAATGTCTTCAACATACAGGGTGCAATCGAATAAGTTTCACTTATTAATACTGTAACTTTTTCATCACATACAAGTATCAGTTGTCTAGCTAGATAAAAAAAACGGACCTACCACAAGAGCGCATCGTCATTTGTTTGAAAACCTCTGCAACGTAAAACAATAAAGGTCCAGCAAAATTCACGGTCACTGGATCGATGTCGCCCTTGTACTCACTCGTGTTGATTACTGTAATTTTCGGAAGCCTGTTTCATTAGATAAGCGACAATAAAACAATAATTATATGATATCTCATACTGTTATTTATTAAATCATTGAAAAAATAAATGAATTACTAAGCATTACAATACTGAGTGACCAGCGTACTCACAAAAAAATGCATTAAATACAATCAATGTTTATTTCTTTGAATGTGTAGTCTGAACGTAATAAAGTAATAAAATCATAAATTCCGGGGTAATTAGTATCGACATGCTTTCTTTCTTATAATACTTTCAGAATGTGACCTCTATTGAATTATTCTGTTTTTTTTATTCATAATAATAATGAAAATTAATTAAAATTGTGTAACTGGCAGTATAGAAAGTGCTAGGAAAGAGTTTATACATGTATTTCGGCCTTATTGGGCTTCATCAGAACTCTGTACCTTAAAAAATTTTAGTTTATTGAAAAATTTTTATCATTAATTCCTGTTCTTGTGTTTTGGGATTTTAGAAATTCAAAAAAGGGGTAAGTTTTTCTAAATTTTTCAATAAACTAAAATTTTTTAAGGTACAGAGTTCTGATGAAGCCCAATAAGGCCGAAATACATGTATAAACTCTTTCCTAGCACTTTCTATACTGCCAGTTACACAATTTTAATTAATTTTCATAATTTTCATCTGGCAAGAAAACTTGATTTCATAATAATAATAATAAAATCTGTAATTCTATTACTTAAATACTAATAAAAATTAGGATGTAAATGTTTCATCATTATTTTTTTTCTTACGTATCACTAACAGCTAATTTCCGTATTGTCGCGATAGTGTGACATATTTGCATTTACGCGCTATCCTTGCGTAAGTCTCGTTGGTCGTCGAGATTGCGATGGAGTTCTCGATTTACTCTTCTGCTGAAGAGGCCCCACTTAGAGCCGAAATAGCTATACAGACCTCGGGGGCACCATTGTAATCCAAATCCAAATTTTGCGACCTACCTGGACTTATCTGGGGCATTTAAGTCACGTCCCGTGCTTCTCAAATATTTCTTGTAGAAGGGAAGCATAGATGTTTCCGGAGTTATTATTGAATTATTGACCTTTGCCCCATACGTATGTCATATCTTCGCCTTCGTTCTTGCCTATTTAATAGTTTAATAATTAACTTATTCCATTACACCCTGTACATGTATAATATGTACTTTTTAACACTTATTCTATTTCACACTGTATAGGAGGTCTGAATTATTTTGAAGCTTATGTTTACACGGCAGTAAAAAGAAAATTTGAAGTAATATTTTCGGGGATTAAAAAGCGAAGCACATCCCTTAAACTGGTTGGGCTAATAAAAATTTTATAAGTTGGGGTTTCAAATGCTTTTAACCTTATTCGTATTTGTGCTTGTGGGTTAAATTTTAAACACATTTTCAATTAGGCCGTAACTTTATAACTCTATTAAAACATTGTGATACACGACGTTTTACCTTTAATTATTTTGAAAGTGTAAGCTTGGGGAAATTAGTAGAAGCATTTTTTGTTTAATATAAAACAAAAGTTAGCTTATGTAACAGCAGTCTTCTATATATATTTATAATTTATTTTAGATATGTAATGTGAAAAAAAAAACTATTTTGAAGCGAAATCGCACGAAAACAGGATTTATACAGTAATAATATAATACGAGGGGAGTATAAATTTGACCTGGAATTTTTACTTTATAATAATTAAGATACTTATGTAGTTAATAAATACCAAAGACTTTGTTTTGTCTCCATAAATTTTGACAATTTCATCAAACATGTTTGTCGGTGATGCACCTAGTTCTGTTGCACCACGAAATATTATTAAATTTTTATGTGCTGAGGTTGAGAAACCTGGAATGAATTTCTACCGTTGATAAATCTTGGGTGCACAATAAATTTAATCCCACAAAGTAAACAGGGTGAAATGAAATGGCGTCACTCAACTTCATCGCCGCCAAGGAAATTCAAAGCTGTACCGTCAGCAAGCAACAATATTTTTGAAAAATTCACGGTTCAATTTTAACAAATTTCTTAATTGATCGAAAGACTATAAATTTAAAGTTAATACCAGTTAGCAGATACTCGGGACTGCGAAATTAATGAATTTTGCTTTGGATTTGTAGGGGTATTATTTAAAAGTATATACATATACAGTTTGTGATTCTTTGTCTCTAATAAAACGCATTCGAGAGTATTCTAAATGCTTTCATTATTTTCACGAAAGTAATACGAATGTAACCATAACTTTTAATTGGTGAGATACCGAGTAATCTTATGTAAGGTATTTTACTTGTTGGAAATGACCCATGCAGATGATGCTACCTTAGAACTTTAAACGAACGTAAACCAAACATAAAGAAACAATATATTGGGCGTTTCATTGAAGATGCATCAAACTTGGTATGCGGGTAGATGTCGGGAAAAGAAAGGAAAGTTTATTTGTAAAATTTTCTCTGTAATGAATAAATTTAGAGAAAATCGAAGTGAAAGCAAAGTCGCATATTTTTAGGATGGACTTTAAATGAGAATGAATGGATTCACACACGAAATCGGTTTATTGGTTAATTGCCTCTAGAATGTCGCCCCAGTCAGACGAAACACATTAAAAACATCATGGTTGTTGGCAATCAATAAAAATAATAATTAGTCGCTTATTTTCTGTTATCCATTTAATACGAATTTTCTAATTGTTAGTTGAAGAATTTTAGGATTGTTCAAACATTTAGCAGTTTGCGCTTATTTAAGAATTTATTATTCACATTCACCGTTTCATGAAATCGTACGTAGAAATTTAGCGCCCAAGTACCTGGTTTTACTCAAAACATTTCTTGTAATAATAATAAGGTAATAAAAATAAAATATTCGACAAATTTAATTTTAATAACAATTTGTAATGTGCGATAACATACATACTAAATGCATATTTTTGCATAGCCCCACATTTGTAATTTATTATTAAATTAAATAAGTTTAAATATCCACGCGATTCCACATCGCTGCTGCATTCGATGTCAAGGGCAAAATAAAATCTAGTCATAAATATCTTCGCTGCTTATGGATTTATTACCCCCCTGCAGCTGTGTACCATTCATAAATGCAATTTAGATCGCCGGTTTTGTTTCACGATTCCGCGCGCTACAGTATTTCAAAAAACATCGACTCCAAATTATGGAAATTTCAACTTGCTCCGATTAAAATTTTTTATTAAGATATTTTGTTTTAAATAATGTAAGAAACGTGTCCCTCAAGTTTGATGCATCTTCAATGAAACACGCTGTATATGAAATAATAGATAATTAAGAGGAGATTTTGTAAGATCAGTCGTTAGATCTACATACAATAGATGACGCTGCGTGAAATTGCAAGCTTTAAGTTCAAAAAAATAAAATTCCAGGGAACTAGCTTTGAAGAGAAAGAAGTATTAGAGAAGTCATTGAAAAAGAAGAAAATTTGCAAAACTCTTTCATTAAATCTACATTCGCCAGATGGCGCTTCGTGAAAGTGCGAGCTTTAAGTTCAAAAATCAAATTGGAGGGAAAGTGGGATATAAGTGAAAATTAAGCTAAAAAATAATAGAAAAATCAATGAAATAAGAAGAACCTTTTAAAAACTGAAAAATCGTTTGTTAACTAGATACATATGTGTGTATAACAGTTGGCGCTGCGTGAAATTGCAAGGTTTAAGTTTAAAAGATAAAATTGGAAGCAAAGGGGGCCTTTGAAGAAAACAATCTTCGAAAAATCAATCAAATTAGATAGAACTTTTGGAAACTGCACAAAAGCTTTCGTCGAAAAACTTTTGAAAATCATGCGATGTCATTTTTAATCAACAGAAGGCGCATGTAAAAGTGCAAGCTTTACATCTAACTAGAAGGAAAGAGAAATGTTAGCTACCAGAAAGTGGGACGAAGCATTGTATAAAGAAAAAGCAAACTCAAATCAATACACCTATAAGTGAAAAGAGAATCGGAAGTAAAGGAAAAATTTAATTATTATAGAAACATAATTTATAATAGCAATTGAAAGCATAGAGGTTGCGTTTTCGATTAGTTATACACAAGAAACCTGTGAAAACAAATTCTATAAATTCACTTAATACACTACTCAAAATAATTAACGCATTTTGTGAATACGGCCACAGATACGGATAATCAATCTAAATTAGACAAGTTCTTATTTTGATTCATTCGAGTGATAAAACCATTTCTTGTAGTTTTTTCCTTGTTATGAAGAAACTTCATTTCATCTCAAAGCAGTTAAAATTTTGTTCTTGTTGAATTTAATAATGGTAAATAATGACAGGCGTGCTTCACGAAATTTGGAAGAAGCTGAAGCGCGATTAGTGGTTCGATTCATAGAAGAAGGCCATAGGCAAAGTTGGGTTGCTGAAATCCTGGGTGTGAAGCAATCAACAGTTAGCAGATGTTACCACCGATATCTAGAGGAAGACCAATTTACTAGACTCGAGGGCAAGGTCGATCATGAATTACAGCAGCAGTACAGGACTGTTTTATTAGAATTTCAGCGCTACGGTGTCGTACTGTTACTGCGAGAGGATTGCAAAATGAGCTATAGCGAGTCCATAACATTAGGATATCTGATCAGACTATTAGAAATCGCCTCCACGAACATCACTTAAGGGCAAGGCGTCCTGCTACAGGCCCTCGTTTGACCAGGGACCATCGTATAAGACGTTTTGCATTCGCAAGGGAACAGGTTGCCTGGACCCCTGAAGATTGGAGCGTTGTTCTCTTTACGGATGAGTCTCGTTTTACCCTAAGCACTAATGATCGCAGGGCAAGAGTATGGAAAACCCCACGTAGGCGTTTTGCAGAGTGCAATATCTGGCAATTGGATGAATTCGGCGGAGGTGGTGTAATGGTATGGGGTGGCATTAACTTTCATGGTTGTAGCGATTTGTATGTGTTAGCTAACGGGACTCTAACTGCAGATCGGTACATAAGGGACATCTTACAAGAGTATGTTGTGCCTTTTGCCTCATTTCTTGGTGATGCATTTCAGTTAGTGCAGGATAATGCTCGTCCCCACACTGCGAGAATAATACACGAGTACCTGAACGATGTTGGTATCAACCAAATCGCTGGCCAGCGGGGTCTCCGGATCTGAATTGTATAGAACACATTTGGGACATGTTAGGGCGAAGAGTCAGAATGAGGGAAAATCCATCACAGACACTTCAGGAGCTTTCTGAAGCACTTGTTGAGGAATGCCAGAATATACCCCAGGAATTTGTTCGGAATTTAATTTTGAGTATGCCAAATCGGTGTAGAGCTATCATACAAGCAAGGGGAGGCAATACAAATTATTAAAGCCTCTCTTTCTTCCACAAAATCTTCATTAATTCAATTTGTTTTTAGTATTAATTTGTTTTTCAATGTTTAGTTTTCATTTTTTATTGTTTATTTCACGTTAAATTAAAATTCAATAAATTAATTAATATTAATATTAATATCAAACTGTATTACTTCATGTCCATCTTTCAAATCTTCTAAAATATTGTCTCTTGCGAAATGTGCGTTAATTATTTTGAGTAGTGACCTAAATAAATTTGATTCAAGGACGAAAGTTCTAACAGTAGGTCTGTGATTGCCCCTTTTTTTAATTTTTCAAGTATGTATAAAAAAACTGATGCATTAAAGTTTTTAAAACACATGAATTTTATTTTACGTCGAATGAGCAGGGAACACGAGGGTCAAGCTGAATATATTGAGAATAAAAAGCACGGTAAATATTTTCTAGGATTCTATTTTAAATATGCTCGAAATAATTCCCTTCAGCAATGAAACACTTGACCATTCTTTCTTTCCACTGTTCAAAAGCTCCCAACCAATCATCTTTTAGAATACCTTCAAAATGAGCGTGAACTGCGGCATCAATCTCTTTTTCTGACGAATATCTTCTACCACACAAATTCCTTTTAAGCGCCCAAAAAATAGCCAAAAGTCGCACATTACTAAATCAGGTGAATGCGGATGTTCTATTACTTTTATATTTTTTCAGCCAAAAATCATGGTGCAGCACAATTCCCTTGAATACTGAACACTTCAGGCAAACATTTTTCAGTGCACCATTTAGCTGTAACTGTCCTTTGTCCATCTAGCTCAATTGCCTCTACTAGGCCCGTACTTCTGAAGAATATCGCATACATAACTTTTTTCATAGCTCCCTGCTTCTTGGTCATTGTTGGAGTTTTCTCATTTTCGTGAATCCATACACGACTCTCTTGGTGGGTAGGTACGTTGAAAAAGGGAATGTGAGTTTCGTCACTTGTCACTACTTTGGAAAAAAATTTGGTGTCCGCCATTACTTAAGAAATTTAAAGTTTCATGGCAAATTCTTACACGTTCTGCTTTTTGGAAGTCAGTGATGCGCCACAAAACGACTAACCATTTTTCTTAAATGCGGGTGATCGTGTATGACTGTTCTAATAGCCGAGTGTCCAATTTTGAGTTGATGCTCTATTACTGCATAAGTGGCTTTATTGTCCTCTTCAGCAGCAATGTTTCTGGCAGTAACAGCCGTAGGAGGACGCCCTGTTCCTTTTTGAATTCCTTTCGCGTTCAAATTCCTTATACCATCGGTAAATTGTAGCCAAGGAAGGTGCAAGTTCTCTAAAGCCGAACCTAAACTCTTTTTGCACTCACAAGCGCTTAAACTTTTTTTAAAATCATAATAAATCATGATTCGAAAATGCTCTCTGGTTAATTCTTTTTTTGGCTCGTAATATCACTTTAAAAAATTAGTAACTTGGATTCTAACGAACGTAACTTCAACAACTAAACTTCAGATGACAGATAAAGAGTTGCTCTATGTATGCTAGACTTTCTCATTCTCAATAAATTCAGCTTTACCTACGTAGAAGCGACGCAAAGTAGGCTTTGCAGACAACCAAAAGAATTTTTCTCTGTCGGTATTTGCAAGTTGCCTGATCGTTGGGATAAGAAAGAACATTTTTTCAAAAACAAAATTTGTTTGATTAACTTTATGTTATTATTGTCATCGCTGTACAAGAAAGTTCAGATCAAATCCATACTTCCTTTGTAATCAATATAGTTGATGGTGCATTAAAATTTATCAAACAAATTTGTAACAGCTACTTATTAAAAATGACTGCGAAGTCGACGTTCCACAGAAATGTTATTGATTTATTATTTATTATTAATTATTAAAATAACTATTACCGTAAGAGTTGAAGTAGATTTAAAATTATTTCGAATTTATTCTGCTGTTGAAACTAAACGGACATAAATAAGAATATACAATAACAGTGTCAACATTTTCTCATTCGTATTCAAAATATCGGGCTGAATTATAAGCACAGTTGGGACGATATTTTCCCATTTGCATTGCAACGCAGCGCCGCCACTCGAAATTCCTAAATCACAAGTAATATTTATATCGAAATCACAATACAATAGTACTCCGAGTTGTAGTACCAACGACGACCGAAAATGTTTTATAGCGAAACTTTGCGCGAGTCAAATAAATTCAAAGCGCGCAATGGAAAGTTTTAAACGTGTTATTACTTTCGAAAGGAAGAGAGAAATGCAAAAAGCACAAATTACGTACGAGACCAAACGGACTCTGTAACTTATTGTTAAGTTCTTAGTGTATTCTGGAAACGTTGATAAGTAACTCAATTTACTTTACGTATTTGAATAAAGTAAACAATTTGTAAAGTGTATTATACGCGTACAGAATCGTATAATGTTGTGATATTTATAGTTTCGTATAAAATTTTCATAAACATATGCATTGAAATCCGTCCATGCAGACTTGCTTGTAGGATACGTACAGGCTGATTCTTGAATGGATAGATCTTTAAAAAACTGGTGCAAGAATAAATATTGCAGAACATGGGAAAATGTTTTTAGTTCTCCAGAAATTATTAATAAAATATTATCCCCAAAATTACGAGACGTCGCTGGTTAGAAAACAGCATTTTTTAAATATTCAAGGATATTCGAGTATTATCCTGTATAATTATTTAAGGACACTTAAGTATTCTGCTGCTAAATAATTTGAAGCAACTTGACGAATTCTGAAGACTAATAAAACCAGGGTGCATTTTAAAGATTGTAGCGCTCTTGAAGGAAAACTAATCGCTAATGTGCGCGCAACTTTAACGATTACGGTAAGCAATACAAATTGTTGTAAAATGTGCTGCTGCAGAAATAAATGTTTATCTCCGTGCATTTAACTGTGGCCGTAAAAGCGTGTGCAGTAACGTTTCTGACTTTATAAAACATTTTCAAGTTACTAGTTACTTTATGTCTATTTCAGCGAGTTCCGTCCAATATAATTTTACGGTTTTATGAATACTGAAACGTTAATGAAATTTTTAAGAGTTTCTTATTTAGGAAATTAAATGATAACAAAATCAAGTGTAGCAAACTGTATTTTGTTTTCAAAGTCTAACATCTAAAGAAAACTATAGATATTAAAAGATAAAATATGTACGTGGGCTTTTAAGTAATTTAAATTATGCAATTTATATTGTTTTCTTTAGGGATGTCAGTAAATTTTAAATAACTTTAAAAAAGCTAAGGAAAATTAGATGTTAGTTCAGTTGACTTGGATTAAGCATAATCTTCATTAATAACTACTTTTTGGACTCCAATCGTTTTCCAAATTGAAAATAGAATAAGCTGCACACTCCGCTAATTGAGATAGTAAATTATGTTACAATGGAGTGTTGTGGAAACTTTTTTCTTGAGCTTAGATGTTTGCGAGGCGAGGCACAAATAATTAAACTTTTCCGAAAAACAAAGCGTTTTGCTTCGATTATGGACGATTTTGAGTAAACTAAAAATGCTATTTGTTTTAAACTTTATTACTTATTCAACAGATGATAAATGCAGTTATTATTAAATAATTTATCTGAGATATTTCCATAAGTCTGCCCAAAAAATAGATATAACTTCTTTAAAACTTTTGAAATAAAAATTTCATGGTTAATTCTAGGCGGAATAATATTTTTTCTACTTAAAATAATATTTGATCTCCTTCGAATTAATTTATGAAACTGCATAATACTTACAATACAAAATAAGTGATCCTTAGATGGACACTCCGTCAACTTCATATGAGTGTAATTAATGCAAGGTGTGATAGATCCAAAGCCATCATTGTACTGACCGCACTTATAACATTGTAATGCAATTGCGGTGGCCAAAAAGCAAAAGGTGACTGCCACCAACAGTACGTAATTTACGCCCATTTTTGTCCTTGCGGTACTGTTCGAAAAGTTTTATTCGCGGGCTTATTAGTAACAAAGAAGTGCGAGGAGCGATAGTTTCCGTTGCAAATTTGGCGTAGCGTTTCTCTTTTTTTGACTTGTCTTCTTCGGATGATTTTGCGTAATAATACAAATGAGGGGATGAATAGTGCGGTGGTTGCTTGGAGATCTCAACCGCGCGGGAGTTGCAGCCAAACTAAGTTCAAACTTCCCAGCGCTTTCGCATTCTCTTTTCGTCGATAAAACGCGGCCGCTCGCCGAAATATTCTCTTCTCCAAATTTCGCAGTTTTCCATTCCATTTGTAACAATAAGTTCCTTTTATGGTTTTTTTTCCACGAATAAAGCTTCCACGATTTATCTGCGTTTTATATTCCCAAATAAAATTTGCAAACTTTGTACTATCTAACTTATTGTCTGCAATTTTTTCTAGAGCCAAAACGGGCAACGTCCTCTTTATTAACCATAAAAGTGAGGACGACAGTATTTGGATAGAATCTGTGAAACTTTTACATCTTCTACGATGTTTTTAATTACTTCACTTTATGAACCACAGTTGTTCAACCCACTTGAAAAAATTCTATTGGAATCTCCTAGAAAAAATTCTCTGCAGCATCTTTCGATCCTGGTCTGAAGAAAATTGCAGGTTCTTTTTAAGTCGTTGAAATAGATAGTAGTCGGAAAGTGCCAGATCTGTACTATACGAAGGATGGTCCACAGTTGTTCAACCTACTTGAAAACAAAATCTATTGAAATCTCCGTAGATAAAAATCTCTGCAGCATCTTTTCAATCCTAGTCTGGAGAAAATCGCAGGTTCTTTTTAAGTCGTTGAAATATATAGTAGTCGGAAAGTGCCATATCTGGACTATATGAAGGATGGTCCACAGTTGTTCAACCCACTTGAAAAAATTCTATTGGAATCTCCGTAGAAAAAATTCTCTACAACATCTTTTCGATCCTGATCTGAAGGGTTCTTTTTAAGTTGTTGAAATAGATAGTAGTCGGAGGGTGCCAGATCTGGACTATATGAAGGATGGTCCAGTGGCATCGATAAATTCCTTAACTCTTCTTGCTTTGTGCAAGTTTATTGTCATGCAAGAGAAACCTTATGAGATCGTTTTTATTCGAGAGTCTCTTTTAAGTTTTGAAGTGTACTTCGTTAAGCTCCTGCATTCATTGTTGAGCCTTTTGACATATATTCAACCAGAAAGATACCCTCGCCATGCCCAGAAAACGTAGCCATCAAATTTCTACAGAACTTTGTGTACGTGCCTTTTTCGGAGGTGGAGAATCTTTGAGGAACTCCAAATCAAAAGGCAGTTTTTGACTAAACTAAAAAATTGGTCGATGACATCATAACTTCTGCAGGTATCACCCTGTACATTTCATTTCAGTGTCACGTTATGCTTATAATTACATAGTCTCTAACTATAAGAACTCTTAAAATTGAATTAGATTACAGTATAAATAAACTTCGTTTTGATTTGGAGCTCCTTTTTTATGTATTGATTGCATAGTTTTGTCTGTGTCCCAGAAATGTACCCAAGTTTCATTGCCAGTGATAATTTGTGAAAGTATTTTTGAATTCGCCCCTAAGGAAGCTAAATTTTGCGCTGAATTTTTCTTGAGGTACGATTTTTGTACTGACGTCAACAGCCTAGGCATTTTCTAAGCCCCGAAACTTGAGTGCAATATTCTTAAAACTGAAGCTCGCAAATATTCCAACCTCTATAGCAATTATTGTCACTTTCAGACATCGGTCCTTCATCACTAAATACCCAACTTTTTTACCATTTCTGTGTTTCGAACTTCTAAGTGACTTTCCATTTCTTGGATCGTCCTAACTTTATTTGCTACCCCTCTCTGTTTTCACCAAAATTTAACTTGGAAATATGATGGCCAATCATGATTGCATTACCATTTCTGTACTTCGAACTTCTGTAAGCACCCGAAAATTTTACATTTTTCTCGGTTTTTAAATTCATCTAGATTAAATTAAATTGCAAGCTAACCAAACGAAACGAATTTCAATCACGGCCGTAGCCTAAACATCCCCTAAGAGCCATTAGATAACGCTGAAATAAATAAATCTATCGTCGGCAGAATTTTACGTGTGGGAGAAAAGTAACGCTGACCCTGGTAAAGATAAGGAACAACTAAAATCGGGCTAAATTGAACCCGGACGTTAGGCAACTCAAAACACCACGGCGCCCAAAATTTGTTCATAAAACAAAGTTGAAAAGACAATCCTGCAGAGAGGGCGACACTTCTTAGGAGGAGATTCCTTACCTAATGAAAACAAATACGGCCCCGATTTTAAAATCAAGAGGCAATGTTCGTTTAACTCCCGAAAAGGTTGGTCGTTTTTTTTTTAACCCTCATAGTTGACGAACGTTCAACTTAGTATAAAATTAATTATAACATTAGTCAAAAATAAGCTTTTGCGTGAGCCCTCGAAAATTCCGTGAAATTTGTGAAACCCCCGAGTATTCCTGTAAAGGGGAAGTGTGAAGAAAAGCATTTTGAACGTCATTCCCGAAAACCCCATATAGGGAAATCTAGGAGGTCCTCTGCTGCTGAGTCCTCCTTTCGATCACCGAAACCTGTATGTACCCTTATAAAATTAATTTGACTGCTTCAAGATCAATACATTAATTGTAGCCCCTAATATCGTTTTTTTATTTCAAGTAGATTTTCGCGTTTCTTTTTTTTTTCTTCTCTTTGCTTTAAACAGCTCCTGAGTCCAAGAACATGAAAATTACAAGCAATTAAGTGAGGATTAGTTTTAGTAAAGACGTAAGGGTCCGGTGCCCCTTTAAACCACCGGTGGTGGCAACGAAAATAATTTGCATTATTATTTTTCTCAATTTTTTATTAAATGTATAAAATCCTCATTTATATAGTGTAAGACCTGGTCGACAAATGAAAATTTTGCGGTAACTTTTGTTTCCCTTTTTTTTTTCATTAAAAGTCCGTGCCCCCAGTAAGAAGGGTTGATTCACCCCTTGACCCTCGCCTACATTTCTAAGTGACTTTCCAGCTTTTGGATCGTCCTGATTTTATTCTCTGCCCCTGTTTTGACCAAAATTTGACTTGGAAATATAATGGACAGTCATGATTGTATTTCTGTACTTCGAACTTCTAAATGACTTCCCACCTCTTGGATCGTCCTGAATGTGTTATCTACCCCTCCTTGTTTTGACCAAAATTTGACTTGGAAATATGATGGGCAGTCATGATTATCCACCATTTCTGTATTTCAAACTTCTAAGTGACTTTCCACCTGATTTTATTCTCTACCTCTCCCTGTTTTGATTAAAATTTTACTTGGAAATATGATGGGCAGTTATGATTGTATCACCATTTCTGTATTTCGAGCTTGTAAGTGCCTTTCTACCTCTTGGATCGTCCTGACTTTATTCTCTACCCCTCTCTGTTTTGACCAAAACTTGACATGGAAATATGGTGGGCACTCATGATTATATTACCATTTCTGCATTTCGAACTTCTAAGTAACTTTCCACCTTTTGGATCGTCCTGATTTTATTATCTACCCCTCTCTGGTTTGACCAAAATTTGACTTGGAAATATGATGGGCAGTCATTATTATATCACCATATCTGTATCTCGAACTTCTAAATGACTTTCAACCTCTTGGATCATCTTGATTTTATTCTACCCTCTACCCCTCTCTGTTTTGCCCAAAATGGGACTTGAAAATATGAGGGCCAGTCATGATTACATCGCCATTTCTGTATTTCGAACTTCTAAGTGCCTTTCTACCTCTTGGATCGTCCTGACTTTATTCTCTACCCCTCTCTGTTTTGACCAAAACTTGACATGGAAATGTGGTGGGCAGTCGTGATTATATTACCATTTCAGTATTTCGAACTTTTAAGGGACCTTTCACCTCTTGGATCGTCCTGAATGTGTTCTCTCTACTCCTCTCTGTTTTGACTAAAGTTTGACTTATGAGCGGACGTTTTTCATGAACGAACAATTTTTCTGGAACCAAAATTTTGGGTATTACTTCGCTTAAGCCTTCTTATAAGCTGACAACTCCCATCAGCGGACAAAAAAGTTGGAACCGTCGGTGTCCGCTTATGAGAGCTTTCATTGTCACCCTTTTTTAGTCAAAAATTTTATTTTTAACAGAAATCACTCATTTTTCACTTTTAAAACTGAAAAAACTGGATAACTCCCTTTCCTTTTTTGGTCAAATGAATTGAATTTGTACACAAATGTGTTGAAAACTTGTTAATTCGCAACTGTTAAAAATGAACAACGTTACAAAGGAGATGTATTCTCCAATTCCTATTCTATTTTTACGGCAGACTCTACTGTTTCGATTCATAAAGAGCAAATTAATGCCGAAAGTGATTGTTAAATAAAACCTCTATCATAAAAGAAGATACACCATCGAAAAATAAAAAGATTTTACACTTCGATGGTGTTTAGTGGCTTAAGGCAAATACATTTTCCCAATTTATCATAATGCAAAAAGTATAACAAACAAGGATATGAGATATAAACGTATATTAACGTTAATTAAGATCATTTATAAGACGGTCACGCATTAAACTCCAAAGTATAGACTAATATGTAACGCCGTTGTTATTAGAATCAGCTACGCCTATGTTGCTGGCCGCTTCAACAGTTATTATCAGACTTCGGACATTTCGGAACGTTGCCATGGCAACGCAATAAATGGGCACTTTTCAATATCCGAAGTCTGGTTATTATGGCATCGTTACTTTTTATTGCAAGGCGATAAAAACAAAATAGGAATTCAATAAGTATTAACCCTTTAAACTTCATCATAAAAAAATATTAACATTAATCTATTGTTCTGCTCGATACGTCAGATAAAAATAAATAAAAATTGCCTCCGAATCTATGTAATAGCCCTTGTTCGAGAAATTTTATTCCAAGATTTACTGATTTAAGAAAATAAGAGTTTATTGTTCGGGATTGACCGGGTTTCGGTTTAAACAAAACTCCTACAATTTATTTCTACGTAACTAGAGAACTGTATTGAAACTATCGATCACTAGAAAGTAAAAAGCATGCGTCGTTGTGTGGATATTGCAGATATCTACATATACAGTACTGAGTAGAACAGAAAGCTTTTTGAAATTGTCTAAAATTTAACAAAATGTCTAGAAAACTCTGATATTTATTAATTTTTTAATTATGATAGTTTCCTAGATTTGAATATATTTTAAAAGAATTTCTAGGGAAATTTCACCATGTCTCCCAACACTGATTACGGGCCTTTTGAAGGGACGAACCTCCTGGCGCCATCTATTACACATCATCATATCAAATCTTACAGATCTATATTTTTGCAATACCGGATAGGAAAGGTATTCTTTTTAACACGGAAATATATTAATGAAATGAAAATTGTGTTTCGAATTTTTATTGGAAACAGTTTAATATTCTTAAATGCCACATACAATTGAACTATAAAACAGGCTTATACCAAACAATTTCACCTCCCAGACACCCACTGACCATTTGGTAATGTCTTGGATTAAATTTACAACTAACGACAACGTCCGTGTGATAATCCTTCATTGTAGCAATCGTGTACAGTTCTTTAGGATTATCAGGCACACAACTACATATCTCTTGCACTTGATCATTAAAACCTAGAAGTCGAACGCCACAGCCGTACGGGGAACAGACGAGTCTGCCATCTGTTGAGAAGCAAAGCTCCTTGATGTAACCTTTGCCGACACCTAATTCTTCTATGTAGTGAGTGAGTCGCGGCAGATTTTTAACTATTCGACACCTGTCTTCGGGTCTTTGTGTAAAATGCGTCTTATAAACGTTATTTCCAATCAGACCACTGTTTATGACACCCATAAAAGTTCTGCCTCTGTCATCTAGATTCCTCTCCGTTGTTCTGCGATGAACTGTTCGCTCGTTTGTGGTGAACCCCATCCAAATGTCCGTTAGTGCGGCACCGGCGTCTTCTCCGCTTGCTGCTTCCTCCTGCTCTGGAATTGCCTCTTGATCTACATATGAAAAAGCATCTTCATAATCTTTTGCGTCTCGCATTTGTATATCATGAACACATGTCCACTAAAAATTAACAAACAAAATTAAACTAAAAGTTAACTTCATTTTATACAGTACGTGTAGTAAATATAATTTTTATTGTAAATAGTAAGTAGATTCTTGCAATCTCGTTTTTAAAATTGAAGTGCGATATTACAACCTGTTGTAAACAATCAGAATGAAAAATAGTTTTCCCTATTCTGATCACCTTAACAAGGCCAAGCAAATATTGACGAGAACTCGATGTGCGCCTGTTTGCTTGTCCGCCCTCTCATTATAGTGGTTAGAAGTGATTAGGCCCCCGCAATTTAGCTTTCCATTGAGAAGACATTACTCTTAATACTGACTGTACACAAAATAGATTGTAATATGTACTACTTACTTCACTAATTAATGGATACACCAAATTCATAATCATACTCAAATAAACAAAACTAAACTGTTCTTAAAATTCATTATATACTTCAAATAGTTTGAATTTATCTTGAAGTTGAAGTAAACTTACTTGTTTTCTTACATAGCAATATCTTCATAGACTAGACATTGAGAAATGAAAAATTTCTGATTTATTATAATTTTGTTTATGTCATTATCATGTTTTAGAATTTTACCTCCTCTCCATCGTCTGCACTGACATTTCTTGATAAAGCACACCAGCCCATCGGGTGAATTTGAACTGAACTAATGACTTCTGCGTCATTTGGAAAATCGTCAATAAATTCCAGGCGATTTCTATGATTTGAGAACAAGTAATTGAACATTGTGGCGGCAGGATAGGTTTGTTCACTGAGTTGCATTAATCGATAAAGGTCGGGCTGAAAATAAATAAATATTAAATTAAAAAGATATAGTTTGAAATTTGTTTATTTGTAGAATTTCTTTAGATTTCAAAGCATGCTTCATAAAGGAGGGAACGATTATAAAGTACCTCACATAAGCAAGACACATTGCGATCTCACGGAAAATTACCAAGAAACTTCAAACAGTTCAGTGGTTACTTAATAATTAATTTTAATTACTTGTTATATGTTCGATACATTATAAAAGTAATTAAGTTTATTATGTAGAGCTAAAGGAATAAAGATTATGGCAATTACTGAAATCGGATACTTATTTCGGAACAAATAAAACCTATAAATTGGACACTTATTCTGAAATGGAGGTTTCTTGTGCCGAATGCTGTTTTTCTGACCTGTGTTTATGTTTACACATTTTTCTCATAAAGAGCGTTTTCTTCTTTAACTTTGTAAGAGAGTCATAATTAATCATTAATGATGTGGAATATAAATTTCATTTGTAAGTTTCCTTGGAAAACTGTATGGATGCTGTTTGAATGTATGTGTAAAAGGCGCTTCAGAATTGTTCTAACAATGGGGTGGGACACATTCGTTTGAGTACAAATACGAGAACTGCGGATTTTCTGCAACGAGCTCTTCCACTGGTTCGATGACATTTTGATCAGTTTGGGAGCTTCCAGTGGATTTTCCTTTATCATGTGGAATTTCTCGACAATTTGGTGAATGTGTTGGTGCAAGGCAGTTTCTTCAACAAACAGAAACCTGTCGAAGCTGCTTTGCATTTAAAAATGAAATATTGTCGTTCCCCCTTTACTACATTCCAGATTGGAAATAAGTTTCAATAATGAAAGTGTTTTCCTTGCAAGGTTATATTTCTTAATCACTTGTTAATTCAATTCAATAATAATAATGTAATAATTGTCAATTTTACTAATTTATGATATTTATTGACAGAACTAGCTATCCAAAAAGATTAGAGCGGCACAGGAAAATTTACATGTGAAAAAATTGCAAATGTAACTAAATGAGAATTATTTGTTCCACTTTGTGAAAACCTATAGCTAAGGCACAGATTTAGGTACATTTTTAGGTCATAAGTCATCATTCCGCAACACGACAACACGCACAGTCAACTACAAAGATGACCCATGACCTAAAAATGTACTTAAATCCTTGCTTTAGTTATAATGCTTGAAATAGATAATTTTATGAGCTAATATAGGTCACAATCTTTTTAGTGGTATGTTGGTTCATTTTGAAGTGCTTATTAGTATAGGCCGTTTTACATTGACAATTTGTTCATTAATTTCTTCGTGAATTTATTCATTAGTAAAGAAATTGATGAGTTTCTTTGATCCTAATGGTCGTTCATAGGTATTACCAGCACAGCAAAAGAATTTGCAGGTGATTTATAGGTGTTAACTCTGTTACGGAGGTATTAACACATAGGCTAACCCAACCCCCATTCAAAAATTATAATTCATTGCCATGAGGGCTAAAATACAATCGGTAGTGGCACTGTAATGGTGGAGTAACAAGTAACAGATTGACTGGAGCAAAAATATTCACTGTCAACCCGTGATTAAAAAACATGGATTTAGAAAAAAAATAGCCAATAATTTGGGATATATTTTTTGAAAATGTCCTGGTCATAACGTTTCTGAGTGAATTACCTGAGTGATTATCCTGATGTGCACTTGAAAAGATTTAAACGTATGCATTGTAATATTTTTTTTTGCAGGTGATGTTGGGCCATAATGGATGCCACATAAATATTAAAGTTCCCAAATTTTCAGCATGACAGTCACATCGATCGTTATTTGCAACATTCTATAAACTCAATGGCTATATGCATGGCTAACAGTATCTTCACTTACATATTTGTTGGCTTTCCTGAGGCAGCCCACGATGCTAGAGTTAAAAAAAAAATTAATTTCATTGTAAAAGTAATATACAATCCATTTTGCAGGTATTCTGATCTATATAGAGAGGAAACAAACACCTTTATTTTCCTCAAGAAGAATATCACCTCCTGGGGGATGAAGGTTTTCCTTTAAAAACCTGGCTGATTCATCAACCATACCTAAGACCACAAAATATGCCACTCCGAGAACGAATACATAACAGAAAGTAAAGTAGTAAAGTGTATGCATTGAAAACACATTTGGTATTGTGAAAAGTCGGTGGAGAAGATTACAGTTTGTCAACACATATTCGATAGCAATAGCTGTAGAAATTGCTTGTGCTTGTACTTTTTGACATAATTTCACGTATATGAGCAATGAGCGATGGATTGAGGAAACTGAAATAAATAACTAGTGTTTACATATTTTTGTATTAATTACCCTAATTATGAAATATAAATATACTCAGTGAAAATATGAAATAAAATATATTGTTCCTTTTTTATAAATGACACCTATTTATTACAAAATACAAAAAAAAATACGTTGGTACTACAAATAAGAAACTATATAGAAATATAAAAACAATTTCTTTTTATTCGTATGTACGTATACAGGTTGGTCCCGAAAGAAGGTGCCAAGAAGAAATCAGTTACAGGAGATGATGAGTAAAACTCTTATACAAATTTTCTTTAACAAGTCTTCGTTTGTGAGATAAAAATAATTGAAAATTAGCTGTATGCTAATGAGTTAATTGGGATTGAAAAGGTAATTCTGGTTGTATGGCAACGATATTTGCATTTTTTAGCAACGATACCTGTAACATCTATGACATTTGTCAAGTTTAATTTTAAATTTGTAAAAATTAACTAAAATTGTGTAACTGGCAATATAGAAAATGTCAGGAAAGAGTTTATACATGTATTTCGGGCTCATCAGAATTCTGTATCTTAAAAAAGTTTGGTTTATTGAAAAATTTAGAAAAACTTACCCCTTTTTTGAATTTCTAAAATCTCAAAAAACAAGAACCAGAATTAATGATAAAAATATGAAAATTTTTGCAAAATATACAAGGAAAGCGATTGCAATCTCTAGCAAAATCACAAAAGTGACATTTTTAATATTTGTTTGATGTTCCTAAGGTAAAGAGTTCTGATGAAGCCCAATAAGGCCGAAATACATATTCAAACTCTTCCCTGACACTTTCTATATTGCCAGTTACACAATTTTAGTTCAGTTTCATAATTTTCATCTGGCAAAAAAAAACCTGATTTTAAATTTGTGAATCCAGCAAAAGTAATGAAATTCCCAATACAACAACAACAATACACTGATAAATTTTAATTGTTTCAAGAAGTTGCCAGAAAAATTTGGGTCATTAGGAGGATCCAATAAGATTGTTCACTTTGGATCATTTTTGTTAATTTTTTAAAGCAAAAATGAAACAAAACTTATTGATGTACTGTTGTATTGGGAATTTCGTTACTTTTTGCTGGATTCATAAATTTAAAATTAAACTTGACAAATGTCATAGATATTACTGGTATCATTGCTAAAAAAAAAAACTTCAAATATTGTTGCCATACAACCAGACACACCTTTCCAATCTCGATTAACTCATTAGCATAGAGCAATTTTCAAATTTTTATCTCGAAAACTAAGATTTTCATTAAAAAAAATGTTTGTATATGAGTTTCACTCATCATCTCCTGTAACTGATTTCTTTTTGGCACCTTCTTTCAGGACCAACCTGTATGAGCACATTCTATTCTTTTGTGGAATATCATTCTTTCAAGTATTGCCAGCAGGCGCTCCCAGTCTTCACTCTGTTTGTGAAGATGCCTGTCTATTTGTAAGAAATGTTGCTACTGCTGTTTTTGCTGTGCCTCTAATACATGTAATATACGAGTACTAATGTTATCTCAAGGCTGATGATTACTTTTAAATCAATTTCTCACCTCCTCTTCCTCATCAACAGTACCCTCACTGTCACATGCAGATAATGAACATTGCCTAGATGAAACCTTACCACTTTCTGCTGAGACTAATGTATTCTTGATTGCAGGAGTATGGAATGTATCAAAAAGATTAAATTTATCTTAATAGCCAATAAGATCGTGCATTTCGTTGTAAAATTTTGGAGACGTTTTCTTCTTATGTTTGTTGTGATTTAAATGCACTTTTTGCATGTTTATAAACTTTTGCTTCAACTTGGCTACAGGTGACAATCCTAAATTATAACCGTACTTTGGCATTTCCTTTCCTATTTTCTGCCATAAATGGTCCTTTTTTGTGTTTGTCATTAAACTTATCACATAATTGCATTCTTATTTGTACAAAAAGCTCTGTTGCTTCTGTATCTCTTCCTGTGGGTCGATTTGTTGTCCATGTAACTGTAATATTACACAATTAAAATGATTGTAAGAAATTATTGGGTCAATTATGCTCTTATCTGTAAGGATCTGCCTGTAAAATCAATTATTAAAAAGTGGCATTCTGAAGTTGCTAATAAGATATAGTTTCTTAGAGGTTTCTAAGATAACTTCAAAATTCTATTTTAATAATTCTATTCTAATTCTATTTTAATAATTGAGTTGCAGGCTTGCAGATTTTATGATCTTTATAGATACGAATAGAATCAACTCATAAATTTGTTTGATTTTTGAACTACATTTTATTTTTTGTAATTATGTAATGTGTAAAAATTCCTACCAGCATTATATCGTTCTCTTTCCCAACATATGAGACATGTGAAGAACATTCAACTCTTTCTTTATTGTTAGCCACATCAAGATTCAGTTACAATTTTACTCGATTCAGGCTTGAGCTAGTAGCAGTTCTCCATTTATCAAGAAGGTGAGAGGCCAAGAAGAATGTATCTAAAAGTGAATAACATGCACTTTTATGTGTTTCTTATATATATAAACTACTTAAACACCTACCACCTGCTTCTATTTTTGCCAAATGCTCAGTGGTTACAGGTAAAAACACGGTCTTATTGCCATCCATTACACAAACCACATTCACTAACTTTACTTTTCTGTTACCTACGTTTATTACCCTCTATGTGACCTGGGTAACAGATTTGTGTTACTGAGTAACAACAATGACATATGCAATTATGTCAAAAAGTGTTACTTTGCATGCCCAAAATAACAAAAGTAGTCGGTTTCAATTACCAGTTATAACAAGTAATTGATAAAAATTCACACAAACAAATACCATAGCCTTAGTTTCCATTGTTGGTATGCCTGAGATTCACACAAATATTGACGAAAAACTTGGTGTAATTCGTGAATAAATTGATGCAGAAATTCATGAATTTGTCATCAAAGTCGGTTCATCACATTTGTCCAACTTCCCCATGAAGCGACTTCACGAATTAATTCACGAATAAATTGCCAATGTAAAACAGCCTTATCAGAAGTTCTAATAATTATATATCCACTTACTTTAAAAGTCTTCATATCATTACTCATTGTACTTAAGCAAAGGTCATGAACAATAATCATATAACCACTAGTCGTGGTTATAATCATTTTAGAACCGTCCGGTGTTAATTTTGTCCTCATCAAGCCAGTCATAACAAAAACCTTATTGTACAGAACGTTATTCTCCGTAGGATTATTTAAATCCCATGCGTATATACTCCCATCAAACGCAGATGTTACCATCACTTTCTCTTTATCTGAATACTCGATATTTTTGACCTAAAATATTCAAATTAACAATTTAAAAATATACACTCATGACAAATAAATTAAGAATACCTTACCCAATTTGAATGACCGTGTAACGTCTTCGTGGATGTTTTTAAGTGTCTTATGTCCCACAGTTTTATTGTACCATCATCAGAACAGGTAGCAAAGGTATAATTATCTAAAAATCTAATTTACAAGTAGAAAATTGTAACTCAGAGTGAACAGAGCATTACCTAACACAGTTCACACATCTCTGATGTGCATCATTGATTTTTTTAATTAAGAAATGATTGGATGCATCAAATAATAGAACCGAACGCTCTTCACATGCAGCTACTAATAATCCTCTGGAACGCACAGTGATAGAGTGGTCGTTTAACTGCAGTTTCTTATCCTTACCCATCTAAGCTAAATTCTAAATTGAAAATACCCCCTTGATCAGTCGTTTCCATGCCCAACGGTGGTACAGCTGCTTGGTATGCATCCATGTTAGAATATAATTTCCTTGAGAGTTCATCTTCGTATCCTACGTGTCTTTTAAAACCTATTTCCCTGTCGCGTATTATTTTGTAATTAGTTAAATCATACGAAACATTATTTGTTGATCGAGACATTTTTCAACATAACCTCTCCTCGTGTACGTTACATACATCAAAATAGCACTCTGTCAGTGAATTTTGGTGGTAAATTTAAGTTCCACATGTTTCCTGATCGGACAAACAATCATTTTTATCAGATCATTCGATTAACTGATACAAAAGATCTGATTTTATGCGTACGAAACCTGTATGATTTGTTTTCCGTTTAGGGGAAAATGGACAAGCAACCTTGACGCTCAGTTTCCCTAGCTAGGAGACACGTGAAAGCATCTGTCAAATTGCAAAACGTATACAAGGTAAGCTCTGCATTTTATTTTGTTGATAAATGAGAGTTAAATATTTAGTTAGATGATACATTTTGAATTTGTGTTAGTAATTTTATTAAAATAATACACAAGTTAAGACTGTTTACTCAATTTTATCGGTGATGTTTACCTCTTACTCACTGATAAACAAGCTTACCAAATTAATTTTCCGTTTACTTCAGGGTTGCCACATATTTTTATAGGCAGTGTCGCCAAATTGTTTAAAAAATGTCGCCGGAAAGCCTCAATTTTTTTTTTTAACAATAAATGTGAAATAGTAATATTTAATAGTATTTTATATTAAGTATATTTCCTTTGTATTTTGACAGACACGCAATAATTAGGCAAAAAAGCAAATAAAAAACACAGACCAAAAATAAAAAAAGAATGAAAATCAAAAGACAAAAAAAGAAATCAAATTGAAGTAATTAAAAATGAAAGCAAAATGACAGAAAAACAAAATTGAAGAAAAGAAATCAAAAACCAAAACAGAAAACATATAACGAGTATAAACGAGACAAGTCAAATTATGGAAAAATTTAAAATAATGAAAAAAAGAATAACTAAAAGTAAGAAGAAAAGAAAAAACAAATGAAAAACAAAAAATGAAATGAAAACAAAAAGTGAATAGTGAATGAAAAGAGGTAAAACAAGGAGAGAATAAAAATGAAAGACTAATGGCAAATGAAAAATTGAACGGAAAGAAAAATATGAAAAGAAAACAAAAACCAAAAATGAAATGAAAAAATTAACAACAAAAGGCAAATAAAATTTAAAATAGAAAATGAAACAAAAGAAAAATGATCATTTGTTTTTCTTACTTCAAATTTTTTTCCATTTCATCTGGATTTCTCATTTGTCAAGAAAGTTCATAATTTTTTTCGTTTTTAATTGTTTACCATTTTTCAGAAATTAAATTATCAAAAAATATTTTCAATATTTTGCGTTTTTTTTTCGTAAATGTTGATTGATCGATTGTTTTATTTGTTAAAACGTTTCAATTTATTTAGATGTTGTGATTGTGATTTCTTTTCCCATTTTCTTTTCTTTTTCTTTACGAATTTGAATTACCATTACGTTTATTAATTACATATTTCTTGAGTTATAATTTTTTTATTGTGATTGTCATTTGTTTTTCTTGCTTTCTTTGGGAATTTAAAATTTTTTTCCATGGAAACAAAAATAAAACAAATGAAAAATGAAGGTAAGTAATGAATAGAAAAGAGAAACGAAAAGCAATTGAAAAAGAAACAAAGAGGAAGCAAATAAAAAATGAAATGAGAGACAAGGGAAAACAAGTGACTCCTTCCATTACTGACTATGATGTAACAAGTATTCGACAAAAGAATACCTCGAGTTAGTCTTGGAAAAAATCGTATGTCGTAGCTTACGTATTCATTTTATAAATGTCAAAAAAAATTTTAACCTCAAAATGTGGATAGGTTCTAGGTTTTACTCGTTAATTTCAGTTGTTGGACGACACATATGGAAATGGCCAATGCAAGCTGTTTTGAAAGCAAGATAGAATATATGTATTAAAAATATGAATTCAGTTCCTTCGCATAACCTAAATTTTAAATTCTAACAGTACTTGTAATAATTACAACACCTGTATAGTTCAGCCTACGATACGTACTTTTGTTTTTCATGGCTGACTCGAGGTAGGATTTTGTTGAACACTCGATATCTTTTGTTTTTATCGCTATTTATGTTTTGTTTTTATCGCAAAGTGGAGAAAAAAATACAATTTCTCCTTCTTTTTTAGTGATACATTCTACGTATTGTTGGTAAAATGAGAGATCTTTTTCCGACTTCAAATATACAGAGCGGTGATAGTCTCGCACTAAGATATTAATTTGTTTATTTAATGTTTTTTTTTACAAAACAAGACACATTTTAGTACAAAAGCATTTTCATTTGTTTTTTGCTGTTACGTCATCATTTGTTTTAAATGGCAAACCTAACTTTTTCTTTCAAATTTTAATCGTTCTTTTTGTCAGTTAAATGGTAATATAAAGAAAATAATATGCGGTTATAATCAGACTTCGGACATTTCGGAGAGTTGCCATGGATACGCAATACGAGGGCCAATGAAAGGTGCCCATTCATTGCATAGCCACGGCAACGCTCCGAAATGTCCGAAGACTGGTTATAATATGTACTTAAACCAATGTCACTAGGCAATGTTCCTAAGTAGATGTAAACGTGCCGTTCAATGTTTTTGAAAATATGAAGGAACATGTAAACAACATAACGGACAGAATTTTCAACCTTTGCAAACATTTTTTCAATATTTTGTTTGTAATCTAGTTACTGATTTATTTGACATTACAACTTTAAGCTGACCTTTAGCTCTAATCTTACCACGAAATGCGCGTCATAGTTCATAATAAAAAGAAATACAAAAGACTTCTGGGACCCACGTTATTTGTAATAAGAAAAATACAATATACATTGCGCCCCTTTTAAATCACGACGCCTTAAATTAGAAAACAGGTCGTTCTAGTTCTGTATATTCAATATACCGGGTGTTTTTTTTTAAGTAAGTACAGAGACAGGCCGTAAGTGGTCATTATATGTGGATTGTAGTACAAAAATTCTCCGAGGGCGATTTGAATTTGCAGCTGAGAAAAACGCTGGTGAAAATCGGACTAGAATTAATAGTGCGCCTACGAATTGAAATAGGTCAAGAAGAAGGAAGTATTTATTGCGACAGCCGTATTGGTCATACATCTGTTGGAATAAAAATACCGAAATCAAGTTTTTACAGCTGCATGAATCAGCTTGGGGTGTGACTTTTCCAGAGTCAGAAGACAACAAAAGCGTTTGTTTTGATGTCGCAATAAATCATATGATAGATGTTTTGATGTCGCAATAAATCGTAAGATAGATATTTTGAAACAGAGCAAAGAATTGTCTGAAATCCTATATTTATGACTGTATTATTTGCTAACAATAGTTTAGTTGAGAGACTGGGTGATATATTCGGTTGAGTATACAGTTACTATTTTTCATAATTAGCGGTAGAACACAGTACTATTCCTGTATTATAGATTTATTGTAGCATAATTTTTTGACTAGTTTGGAACTATCGTAATCAGTTGCCCACCAAAATAATGATGGATGAAGTCGTCTCTATTTTGATTGCTAGCCATTCTAAAGTTTTCAGGGCTCACAATTTAAAACCAGCACCCTGTATGTGCAATTATCACAAAATGAAGGAAGGCATTGAATTACGAGTGAATGCGTGAAATGATATAGGCAGTCAAGATGAAGATAAAAGAAAAATACGCTTGAGTAACTACGTTTTAATAAAGAACAAAGTTAGACAAAAGATATAACTTTATTAAATAAAATTTGTGTCGCTCTTAGTTATTGTTGGCGCTCTGACGAAAAATGCCTCCTTTTTTTATTAAAACGAAACTGTGATCGTAACACACGCCATCCACTTTATAATTTACTTCTTCATTACTACTGTTTAATTATAAATTCTTAACAAAACAAACTTAAATAACTACAAGGAAGGTATTTACATAATTCAAATGACTAAGTTGCTGCTTAAACCCTAATAAATTCTTGGTGTCTGCTTGGAGCGGTGCTTAACTAGAACCGTCTGTCGCATCTCTAACATTTCGACTTTGAGTCGCTTTCTCCAATTTAATAGGTAATAGTCTGGTAGGACCAGTTGGAGGAGGTAAATCAGGTGTGTCTAAATCGCGGCTTATGACACCACGTAATTTTAATTGGGGTGCGTCTGGATTGATGATCGGTTGTAATGGGGGTAGATCGCCTTTAAACGGTGCAAACTGTGGAGACGCCTTTATTAATTCAGTTGCTTTGGATGATCTCGAATTCGAAGCGCTGACTTTATCATTTATTCGTATGGCAAGGCTTGCGCCGGATACTTTTTTGCCGTCATACGTAACCACAGTTCCAGGTGGAATGTCGATGTTGGAGGGTTGACTGGGTCTTTCTCTTTGTACTGGCCTTCGACTATCTGGAGGAAGATAAAAAGATTCAATTCGTTCGGCAGCCTCCGTCATCTCATCATCGTCAGATATCGATGATGACGAACGTATTGAACTTCTTGGATTTGCTCTTCGTTTATTTATCTTATTGATTGTTTTCTTGCCATGACTCATTAGACCCATTTCAAGATCTTGGTTTTTATTTTTTGTAATATCGATAACTCCAATGGTACCTTCAGGTTTCAGTTCGGGGCCATGCTCATGAAAAGCACGATGTTCAATTCCTTTATGTATTATAGGTCTAAACCCACCTTCAATAACAATACTTTCTGGATGAAAGCCTGTGTTAACTGCTAACGGAAGATCAGGTAATGTTGCCTGTATTTCAGGATCTCTTTCAGTTGAAGCCTGTTGCGGTGAAATTTCCACGTGCGTTGGTTCTTTCAAAAATGCTGGTAACTGCTTGTTTTGTGTGCCATCAATTGAAGGTTTGTTTCCCTGGGTTTTGATTTGGTAATTGGGATTGGGATAGTTGGTCGTCAAATGTCCGCGGAGGAGTGGCATTTTTAAATACGTTTTATAATACGGTTTCTTGTGCGTTATTTGTGCATTTTTATACGAATCCATATAATTTTTGTTCATGAACGGTCTGGGTCTTTTCATTAGTTTTTCTCCTTCCTGCGGCGTTACTAATATTACGGTTGGCGGCAGCCTTTGCGGTCCATCAAAATTGTAGCCACCAGAATTGTGTAAATCAATTTGAAAGGGGGCAACCGTAGGATATTCATTGTAGAGTAGAGTGAGTGGTCGATGATCCGAATGAAGGGATTGTCCCAAAGCATTTGGACGTTTCTGATATGTGTTTTGAGTAACGTTGATTTTGTTTTGTTCTGGTATGGCTTTAATTTTTGTTTCAACTCGTATCGACGGAGTTGCTTTTATGTTGTCAAGGGCTACGTTGTTTGGTTTTATTCTCGTTTCAACTCGGATTGATGGACTTGCTTCTATGTCATCTGCGTCACTGTCGATGGATGCCAAAGTTCCGTCATACGGATCTGCGTATACCGGTTTTATTTCGCTTCCATCTGCTGCGAGGTCGCACTCATCCAGGACGTTTATTTTCCAACCCAAATACCGATGAGTAAAGCACTGAAAATGTAATAAATTAAATAATTATAATTTGTTCTATTACAAAGTTAATTCTTTTGAAGCTGCTTTTTAAGTCAATACGTTTTGATCTAGAGGGTTTGTTATTCGTACTAATTATTGTAATCCTCCAAAATTCAATACATACTTGGTAGTAAACTGTATCTGGTGTGTTTCGGTCTGGAGTCCATTGAATTACTCCGGGTTCCCCTTGGTCACATTTAAGTTCCAATGTCCTTTGGTATGCACCGAAAGATGCGAAGTCTTCTGCGTCAGAATCTCCTTGGTGAGTCCAATGACATAGGCGACCCACACCAGTTGGTTCAATCGTTCCATCGGATTTCTTGATGGCACCAGCAAAAATTCTCACGTTCTAAAAAAAATTATTTATTACGTTTTTGTATAGATTACTTTTTTGCCACTCATTCATTTCTGTTCTTATTTATTTATCACGTATAATGAGTTCTATACATATAACTGATTTATTTTAAATCTGAATCTTCCTACACTCACCGGCACAAAAAGCGACTCACTATTATTTTTTAAAATAAATTATCTGAGGACACTTTTTGTCCTTTTTTTCTGCTCATCGGTGAATAGGACATTTTAAATAATCTGGAGCCATGATCATCATGGTAACTAAATTCTCTTGTTTAAATAAATTATTCGATCGTGTAAGGAACATCACCGTCGAACCAGGACATCGTATCACTCTTCACTAACGTACCAACAGAAGAGGGAGTGGACATCATACAACGCAAATATCACATCTCAGAAGATACCATAAACCTGACGAGGCATTGTCTGAAGAATACGTACTTCATATTTAAAGAACAACAACAAGTAGAAGGAGCACCTATGGGATCACCATTATCACCCATAATAGCCAACCTTTTTATGGAAGACTTGGAAGTAAGAGCTATAGAAGCAGCAAGCCACAAACCACTCTTATGGCTGAGGTACGTCGACGATACTGTCGTTATATGGTCACACGGAGAAGAAGAATTACGAAGATTCCACGAACATCTCAACGGAATACACCCGAAGATTAAATTCACGATGGAAATAGAAAATGACGACAGCCTCCCATTCCTAGACGTGCTGATAACGAAGCAACAGAATGGAAGCCTCGGATATTCAGTGTGCACACACAGACCGCTACTTGAACGCTCAGTCGCATCATCATCCAGCGCAACTACAGTCCGTCGTGAAGACACTCGTAACAAAATCACAGAGACTAACAGACTTGAAGAATAAACAGCAAGAAATGGAGAAATTGGAGAAAGCACTGCTGCAAAACGATTTCTCAAAAAACCAAATCAAGAGGGCGCAAAGACCACGTCGGGAGAAAACAGAAGAGGAAGAAGAGAAACCACTTGGAAGAACTTGCTTGCCATACGTAAAAGGCACAACAGACAAAATAAGCATAGTCCTCAGAAGGCATAAGATCGAAACGACGTTCAACACAGATAAGAAAATCAGCAACATCCTGCCAACTCCGAAAACAAGCATTGGAAAGCCAGGGAGTATATAAAATCCCTTGCCAGGACTGCGAAAGAGTTTACGTGGGACAGAAGAACACCGCAATGCCGTCGAGAAAAACGAAAAAACTTCTTCGCTTGCACAACATGTAACGGCCACATCACATAAAATAGATTTTGAGAATACAAAAACAATAGCCAGCATACAACACACTTCCAAAAGGATCATACGAGAAGCCATAGAAATAGAAAAACACCCGAAGAATCTAAACACAAGAGACGACACTCAACGACTACCAACATCGTGGAAACCAGCATTACAGATAAAGCCGAGATCATCGGGGGGAGAAGCCAACCTACCGGCGCGACCAATAACAAGAAGCCAGGCTAGAAACCAACCGAGCGCAACCACGCGTGACCGTAACTCGGTACATAAATCCTCCCCGGCATCGCAAGGAGTTAGTTCCACACGCATAACGAGAAACAGAACGAAGAAAGCAGCCAATAAGACCTGAAGATGGCAGATGTGATTCTGCCGAAACGTCGTCAAGACAACAACGGTTCTTTTGAGAACCCTACGCGGAAGAACAACACAGCAAATTATTGAAAGTATCTTCGCATTGTCAATATTGTGTTGCAGTTGATTTTTTGTTTTCCAGACGTGGATGCAGCAAGAGTAATTGCTTTGATTCAGGATGGTCGGTCTCAACGTTACGTTGCACAAGTACTTGGAACTTCTCAATCATGTGTCTTCAGAACGTGGAGGCGATTCTTGGAAACTGAATCTTACAATCGACGCCCTGGAACAGGTCGTCAAAGATGTACAAACGCTAGAGATGACCATTTTCTTACCCTAATGATTCTTCGCAACAGGAATTTGACTGCTGTTCAAGTCAGAAGTCGCCTTGCAGAGGTTCGAGATGTGCATGTAAGTGACAGAACGATAAGAAGACGCTTTAATGAAGCTAATTTAATGGCAAGAAGACCTGCACATGGCCCAGAGCTTAACACACAGCATAGAGTAAGCAGACTTGCATTTGCTCGTGAACTTGTTCATTGAAGTATGGGGCAGTGGAACTCTTCACTGATGAGTTCCGCTTCTGCCTACGAGCGCCAGGTGGTCGTGGAAGAGTGTGGAGAAGGACCGGCGAACGGTATTCTCAATGTAATATTGTTTCCAGACTATCTTTCAACGCAGGTTCAATTATGGTGGTGGTATTTCTGCGAACGCACGTACAGACCTTGTTGTAATAAATAGGGAAGTTATTAATGCTCAGAGGTATATTGAAAATGTTCTTCAAGATCATGTGATACCCTTTGCCCCTTTTATTGGCGACAATTTTATGTTGATGCGCGATAATGCACGGCCACATGTCGCCAGAGTTGTTAATGAATTTCTTGACGCTGTTGATGTTAACCGAATGCAGTGGCCCCCGAGAATTCCCGACAGCAAGAATGGGATCAACTTGACAACTTAGCGATTGGGCACTTGGTGGAGTCGATGCCACAACGTATGCAGGCTGTAATACAGGCTCGCGGAGGCAATACTCGATATTAATTAATTAGGAAGATTGAAATTTTGCATTTTTCTTTAAGTTACAATTTGCAGTTTTTATTACTTTTATTAAAATTTTGTTTGTTTTATTTATTTTTGGCCTTATTTCAAATTTCAAGAAATAAACTCGTGAACATGTAGCCAGATGTTATTCCTACTTAAAGATATAACAATAAATAAATATCCTGAAAGCGGGAGGTTAATACAGAGCAACTGGTAAATGCAGTAAACTATATTGTATATGTAAATTATATTTAGTCGTTCCTTAGATCCGGGTGTGTTTTGTAAATTTTGCAAAAAAAAGTCAATTAGTGACAATTTGATTGTGAAATGGCTGCTAATTCTTCAGGTAAGTTAGGAACTAAATCGCACGACTATTGAAAGTTTAAATAATTATATGTTTCCACTCGGGTTTTACACATTTTATTAGAGTGGAAAAAAAAGTACCCTTTAAATCGGACTAAATGTGGCTTCTTTTTGATACACAATTATCCATAAATTTAAAAATGTCACCCTCAATGTGCGTGCGTGGATGGGCGGAAGTTATAGTTTATTAATCGTAACTTTCTTGTTGTAAGGTGCAGTAGGTGCATCGAGGTTGCAAGTGTGTGAATTTCTTTTCAATGAAAAGCTTTTTTCTCGGGCAAATACTACCAAAGTAAGGAAACAGATGGTTTCTTTTATTATGTCAAGAGTACCTGATATTTCAAAAGAACAAATTGTAAATACAATATCCGTGTTTCGACTTCGTTGGAAAGCAAGTGGAAGAAACAAGAAAAGCTTTTTAAATAAAAATAAGTATTGGCTTACGGAAAGTATTTGTAAATTTGAAACTAGACAATGTGTGTTTGAAACACCCACTCGTCATCAGCGAACCGTTAAAGAAATTCTCTGCAACCAGTATCCGAACAAAAAGAAGACGTACTAAGAGTTTGGAGCAACTCACAGTCCCGAGGAACTTGCTTATGCGGCCCAAATAAGTTTCACAAAAAGCGGAAAGAGAAATGTTGCTCATTTTACTAAAAAAGTAACAGAGGTAAGTCCCCATTCTTTAACAGCACTAAAGAAAATTACAGATACAAAGAAGAATTTTCGAACATATACTCCCGAAGAGGCCTTGGCATTGATAATTGATTCAAAATTGACAAAATTTCAGTACTTGCAATTAAGAAGAGGAGCAAAAGGTAGGAACTGTGATATATACCCATCCTATGATAAAATATTGACAGATCCCAAGAATATAAATATCACCAACACGACAGGCGATGTAAAATTACAAAATCTTCTCGACCACATTGTTCATCGTCTGACAGTAGTTCAAAAAGAAATCATCACATGCGTAGTAAACGATTGTAATGTAACTGTATTACAAATTATTTATAAATGGGGTTTTGATGGGAGTTCTGGGCATCAACATACAAACAAGTTTCGGAGAGCTCAGATATGACAGATTCTGATTTGTTGCTGACGTCAATACTCCCATTGAAAATGATTGCACAAACTGACTTGCCTGAAGAAATTATCTGACTGAATCCTCGTTCTTCGTACGATTTTGTAGTCCCATCCGAATTCAATTCATCCAAGAGAGCGCAGACATCATCCAACAGGAAAGTGAATATATTGAAAACCAAATTTTAAAGCTAACACTGACAATTTTAGAAACTGATGATATACGAGGGCGCTCCGATAAGTACTTAGCCTCACCGCCCGATAGCACCACTATCGCAAGAGCAATTGCCGCCACGGAGGCCTACTTTGCAGACCTCCAGAAAACGTATTTTTCAGACGGGTTAAAGAAGTTGGGGCATCGCTGGGTCAAGTGTATCGAACTCAAAGGAGATTATGTTGAGAAATAAATCGCCACTTTTCCAAAATTTTTGTTATTCTTTTGTAGGCTAAGTACTTATCCGACCACCCTCGTATGTAGTCAAATGCAACATACGCTTTTAAAAACTATCCTTGATGGAAAAATAGTGAACACGCTAGCAAAGAATCCATCTACACAAAGTTGCTATATTTGTAAAGCGACTCCAAAAGACATGAATAACTTGACAGCTGTTATGAAAAAACCTTATGTTATGAACCATTTCAATATGGCTTATCGGCTCTGCATGCACATATTCGATTTTTTGAAAATGTGTACTACATATTTCTCATCGATTACCTTTGAAAATTTGGCAAATTCGTGGTGATAGCAATAAAAAAATTTTTGAAGAGAGGAAGCGTCAGATAATTTCTAAATTTCGAGAAAAAAACGGGACTTCTTGTGGATGTTGTAAAACACGGCAGTGGAAGCACGAACGATGGTAATGAAGCACGAACGATTTTTTTTTAATTTTAGAGAAGCGTCAGAAATAACTGAAGTGGATGAAAACCTGATATCACGATTTTCAGTAATTTTACAAGTAATATCTTGTGGTTATTCATTCCGGAAGTATGCCTTTGATACTGCTGAATTATTTGTGAAACTCTATTCATAGTATAAAATGCCAGCTAGTGTTCACAATATTTTAATTCACGGAACTTTACCACTTCCAATAGGCCAATTGAGTGAGGAGGCCTTAGAAGCGAGGCATAAAGAATGTCGATATTTTTGAGAACATAACACTCGGAAAATCGGTAGGAAAGAAAATATTGAAGATCTTTTACATGCGCTCCTGATATCATCAGATCCACTGATATCGAGCTTCAGACCTCTACCTAAGAAGAAGGTAAATAAATTACCGAAAGAAGTGATACAATTACTTGAGGTTCCAGAAATTGCCTATCAGGTATCAACAACGTATGCGACTGATTTAGAGGACTCTGCCTGCAGTGAAGAAGAGTTATAGTCATCTGAGAACGAAGTGTACATATAATAGTTTGTAGTTTAATATTTTAAGATACATTTTACAGTTTTCCTAGAATTCGTTTCATTATCCTTTGTTGGAAGATTCTATGTCATTCTGCTTTCCTCATTAAATTTTTACTCACAATACTGTGACTTTTCTCTTTGATGAATAAAGCGAGAACACTAAAAACCTCCGAATTTGTGAAGTACTTATAGCACATTTATTTATTGATATGCACTTTTGCAATTTTGCACGCCATGTAGCTTAAAATGTATTTTAATGTCCCAGAAACAGACATATTTATGATGTTTCAGATTTACAATACTCCCTTAAAGCACAACAGTACTTATATGTTACTACAAATACAAAATTTGCGCTCATTTTAATTTGATGGAAGTGATGGCCCCGTAAAATTTAAATGTAAACCACTGTGAGGTGAGTGTGTTTAGATATTCTCTTTGAGCATTCATTCCTATTCCTTAAAAATTTTTGAGTTACTTGAATTTTCCTAATAACTTCTATGAATGCAATAATTTCGATGACTCTCCTCTACTCAATCAAGGTCCATAAATCAATTACATACTCCGCAATTGGTCAAAAGCACGTTTCATGTTTAGTCATTACTATTTGGTCTCCGTTTAATACGCATGCATCTCGATGGTCATTAATCCATTTTGTGTGCCATACCTCATGATGCACCACATACTTTATCTCAATTAATCGTGTGTTATATAATCACATTCTATTATATCAGGCAAACGTGCAGCAGTCATGGTTTGCACAGTTAGAACAAGTTAGGATTTGTGGAGCACGTGGGAATTTTCTTGTATTATTACAGATTTTGCTAACTTTTGAAATTTATTTCACTGCAAATTTGTAATTGCAACATTCTATAAAAAAATCAGTTTAAATTGTCTACCACAAAATATGATATTGATTTTCTAGACAATTTACGTAAGGCTAAAGTATTTTATAATAATCTGGGCAAGTCACGTTATTAGTTTGCTAATTCCTAAGGCATTCAATTCTTTTTTATTCTTATCGCATGAAAAATAACACAAACTGATTTATCTTATTACATACCTGTCTCTCTTCGGGAGTTTTGTATTCGTAGCCTCCAACGGGATCGTCCGTAATGTAAAATGGATGATATTTCGCCGCCACTTCTTTATCAAAACCTCCCTCAACTACAAACGTGTACGTCTTACCTCGCACAAGGTTAATTTCAGGGATTAAGAGGCCATTAATATACCACGATATTCCCCAGCCGACGTGACCTGCAAACAATAACAAGTGAAGAGATTTATTACGTTTTGCCTACCAGCGCTATGGTAACATTGTTTTTTTCTATTTGCAGCCACACGTGATATCAGAAGGGTAATTAATAATAAATCCAATCTTTTAGACTTCCATACCACACTCTAATCATACATAAATAACTAAGTATTTGCATAGGGAGTGTTCAAAATTATGAATTCTGCGAATATTACGAAACTACTGAGTTTACAGTTAATAAATCGTTTGGTTGTTTTATCATGCAAATGTCTAAGTTGGAAAATCAAAAAATATTACCTGTTATCGCTTCGTAGCCTCGTTTTCCACCAGTAGGTCCCATTTGGGCATAGAAAACACCATCCTCGGGTTCATTGCATTGAATCGGAGGTATCACCCATGCATTCCGTTTACTTACTGGCGCAGGAGTGGCAATATTTCTACTGGGAATTCGGCCGTTTTCTTTCTTTTCGACAACCTGTCCTCCTGCTTCTGAGCCTCTGTTGTTTGGACCACGTCTCCTATCGCCATTTCTCGTACGCGAAGGCGTAGTTTTTGGTACTTCACTATAATCTTCGACCTCCTTCGTTCTCTGCGGTGTAATTTGTGTTGTCGTCACCACCGGCTGATCTCCTTCTGGCGTCGGGCAGTTCCATTTCGCAGGTCGCCCGAAATTGAAAAAAGTGTCCGTTTTAGTGTACCGACTGTGGAAAGATGCTTCGTTGCGTTGGTTTAAAGGGCCGATGGCCCAAATAATCGCTTGGGACTCGTTCGTTAGAATTGGTCTGTCTAATACGTCTGATGCTCTCAGCGGTCTTTGGTACGTGACAATAGAATATCCATTAACGGTGGCTGCATTTAATATTTTCACGCTGTTTGTATTTTTCTGAAATTGTATGCTGAAATGTACTTTTTTTTGTACTTAGTATTTTAGTAGTTTTACCAAAATTCTTTCATCGGGACATGAACCAGTTGGACCTGAGCACTGAGATTTATCTCTGAGGAAGTAATCGTCGGCGGATCCTTTCAAGGTGTTCTTATCTATCCATGCTACGGCGACATCTCCTCCAATCATTACACTCTTTCTGTCATCTCCTGATACTCCAAACGACATGTATTCTCGGTCTTCTGCGAATCAAACAACGTATAAGATGAGATCGTAAATCAATGACGAATATTTCAAGGTCCTCTCAGCTCAGTCTTTGGTTTTATTTCTCGAATTATGTAACAAACTATATTAAAAACTTAATTAAAAGCCACATGGAAAATTATATTTCCAAACCATTTCTAGTTTCATATAGGAATGGTAGGAATTGAAACCAAATTAGTGAAAGCGTCAACCAGCTTAAGAAATTAGACCCAACTGTACTGCAAAAAGCTTTTAAATTTAATATAATAAATTAGCAACGTGCAAATTATGTACACTGTGGTTAAATTTATGAAAGTGTTTTCAACTGTTAAGTGATCAAAGATTTTCTAACTAACGTAAATAATCTTTTTTTAATTATTAATTATTTCATTTAGTTTAATATCACACTAAAATTTTTAATTCAAATTGCGAATCATCCAATTTCTTGTTAATGCAAAATTACTTTTGCTATCTTTACTGCAGATTCCGATGCATAAATTGCAAAATGAGTCGGAAAAAAGTGAAACTGGCGACTTTCTCTTCAGGTCATCGTTCGCCAAATTGGGTGAACTCCCACGTTGCGTCCGTCGTCGACGCTGCTGCATTAAGAGAGATAAATGAACAGGTTGCTCAAAAGCAGAAAATTGTTAATTAAAGGGCCAACCCAATTTACTCATTTCATTTTGATACCTTTCAGTGTTAAATGTACTAGGCATTAAAATATTTAATTTGATTTGAAAATGAGTTACGTTTAATTTGCCCTGCGAAAACGAGCAGTGTTAATAAATATTTTTGATAATGTACCCCACATCGTAGTCGCAATTAGAGCGTTGCTGATTTAATACAGTGGAATAAGTTATCGCATTCTTCATCCCACACGACTATTGTGGTTTGAACTTACCTAATTTTGAAACGAGTTGCACCACAATGCTGTCTCCAGCTACGGCCCAACGTACTTCAAATGCCAGGTCATCGTACAGCACCTCGCAGTTCAATTTAGACTGAAAACGAGACAGATTACATCAGATGACATTTAACATTATTTTCGTTCCTACTTAAACGTAATTTGAAATATCACTTGGAATATTCAATGAAAATCGAAAGCAAAAGAATTAACTATTATTATAAGCGCTATTTTATAAAAATAGAGTTGGATTACATTATAGTACGTCGTTTTATCTATTCTATTATAATTTTTTTTGAAATTAAGGTTTCGTGGGTAAAAAATATTGATATAACAGATGACACCATAGGTTTATTTGCCGCGAAATATTGGCAAGGCCTTATGAGCTTCTTTATTCCACTTCATCCAGATAAGCTTAATATTCTAGTGCAATAAGAAATTAAATTATTTCTACACTAAAGACCAAAGCATTTGATCGTCTTGATCATCATCTTCTTGAAAAACTAAATTGCGGGATGTTGCGGCAGTAAAGTAAAGTAAAAGTATTCTAAAATAATTCTAAAAGAATTCTAAAAGAATTATAAAAGAGTTCTAAAAGAATTATAAAAGAATTATAAAAGAATTACAAAAGAATTCTAAAAGCATTCTAAAATAATTCTAAAAGTATTCTAAAATAATTCTAAAAGTATTCTAAAATAATTCTAAAAGAGTTATAAAAGAATTATAAAAGAATTCTAAAATAATTCTAAAAGTATTCTAAAATTATTCTAAAAGAATTCTAAAATTATTCTAAAAGAATTCTAAAATAATTCTAAAGAAATTATAAAAGAATTATAAGAGAATTCTAAAAGAATTCTAAAAGAATTATAAAAGAATTCTAAGAGAATTATAAAAGAGTTATAAAAGAATTATAAAAGAATTGTAAAAGAATTCTAAAAGAATTACAAAATAATTCTAAAATAATTCTAAAAGAGTAATAAAAGAATTTATAAAAGGATAATAAAAGAATTATAATAGAATAATAAAAAAATAAAAGAATATAAAAGAATATAAAAGAATAATAAAAAAATAAAAATATAAAAGAATGAAGAATAATAAAATAATTATGAAAGAATAATAATAGAATTATAATAGAATAATAAAAGAACGTCCTAGCTACTTCTGTTTGAATATCAGAGATGGATGGACGCGAAGGAATACCGAAAAGGAGTTGAGAATATAATGCATTTTAGATGTGTTTCAAAAGGAAATAATGGAATGAGAAAAAGCGAATATAATAGTTAAATACACGTCTGATTGAATTAGGAAGCTTAGAAGATAAGATTGAAATAATGAAGAAAAAGAATAAGTTGAAAAATATACGAGGTGAAAAAGTATTCATAAACGACGATTACTCAAAGGATGAAAGAGAGATACAAAAAAAATCAATGAAATAGCAAAAGAGGAAAGAAAGAAGGGAGGTAAAGCTATGGTAGGATATAAGAAGTTAGTTCTGAATGAAGAAAAACTAGACAGAACACATGGTAAAAATAGAGCAGGTAGCTCGACAAAAAACTGAAAAACAAGGCTTCAATGCGAAAAATGAGTGACGACATGGCAATGGCAAGGGTAATGATATTGGAGGAAGAATCAAATCAAAAAGCGGAATATTACAATGAAAAAAGGAAAGATATAAAAACTATGGACCGAAATGAAGAGAAGAAATGTTTGAATATAGGAGCCTGGAATGTACAAGGAATTTACGAAGAAGGTGCGATGTTGAATTTAGTAAAAGTAATAAAAAAATATAAGATTGATATTCTAGCAATTCAGGAGACACATATAAAGGATACGAACATAATAAAAATAGAAGACTACACTGTTTTTACAAGTGGGGGTAGCACGAGAAGATACGGGATAGGTTTTTTGGTGAGCCCAGAAATGCAGGAAAGAGTTGTAAGATTCTCTCCACTGTCAGATAGAATATGTAGTCTCGAAGTCAAAGACAATGTAAACATGGAAATTGTGAATGTGTACGCGCCTACAGAGGAGAAGGACGATGAAAATAAGGAAGAATTTTACGAAGCATTGGAAAAAACATATAATTTGATGAAGAATCGATCAGTAAAGATAGTTTTAGGGGATTTAAATGCCAAGGTTGGAAACGAACAGATTTATAAGCATGTTACGGGAGGAGAAAGCAAACATCAACATAGTAATGACAATGGGAAAAGGATAATAGAATTTGCAGAAGAAAAGCAAATGAAGATCGTAAGTACCAAATTCAAAAGAAAGGACATACACAAAGTAACATGGACCTCACCAAACGGACAACATACCAATCAAATTGACCACGTACTAATAGATGAATGCCACAAAAATCTGATCACTAATGTGAAAATATGTAGAAGTGCAGATATCAACTCGGACCATTTTTTGGTCAAAACTAACTTAAAGGTGAGAAAACAAATAATGTTAAAGAAACGACAAAGGAGGAAAGCAAAATCAAGTTTACAGGAATTTCACCAGCCAGACGTACAGTTTAAATATAGGAAAGCAATAGATATTGTGAGCAGAGAAAGTTTCAAGGAACACGATAATGTAGAAGAGAATTGGGAGAGGATAGAACAAATAATGAAAGAAGCAACAAGAAAGTCAAGCCTAAACAAGAAGACAACTGAGAGGAGGAGTTGGTTTGATGAAGAATGTAAAAAAGGAAATGAAAAAAGGAATATGTTGAGGATTAAAGCGCTACAAACAAAAGAAGTTGAAGACCGTATAAAGTATCAAGAGGAAAGGAGAAAGGTAAAGAAGGATTGCAGAAGGAAGAAAAGAGAAGAAAAAGAAAGACAAATAGAAAGAATAGGGGAGTATTTCCAACGAAAAGAAATTAGAAATTTTTATAGGGAGGTAAAAAATGAAAAGAAGAGCTATCCAAACCGAACAATATACATTAAAGATAAAGAAGGGAATTTAATAGGAAAAGAAGAGAAAATAAGAGAAAGGTAGAGAGGATATTTTAGTGAAATCCTAAGTGACGAGACAAAAAACAACGAAGATGACATGTTGGTAGTAAGGAATGTTGGAGAACAAACAATAGAAGAGTTAGAAGCAGTAATAAAAGATCTAAAGAATAATAAAAGCGCGGGTAGAGGAACGGTATAGTAGCAGAGAACTTAAAATATGGGGGAACATGGTTAAAAGAAAAATTTCATCACCTAGTAGGAAGAATTTGGGACCAAGAGAAAATGCCTAAAAGTTGGGAAGAAGCTACAATTACACCGATATATAAAAAAGGCGATATAATAGACTGTAATAACTACCGAGGAATCTCTCTCCTGGACGTGTCGTATAAAGTTATGGCAACCCTGATAAAGCGAAGATTAGAAACAACAGTAGAAGCCCAACTCGGAGAATATCAGGCGGGATTTAGGAAGGGAAGGGCAACAACAGATCAGATTTTTACAATGAAAGAATTACTTCTCACTTGTTATGAGTATAAGATCCCAGCTGTCGTTCTCTTTCTGGATTTCAAAAAAGTGTACGATTCTATTAGACGACAAAAGTTGCTCAATGTAATGGAAGAATTTAATATTCCTCCCAAACTAATTAGATTGGTCAAGATGATACTGGAAAATACAAGAAGTAATGTAAAAGTAGGTGGAGGTGTTACTTAAGATTTTGAGATTAAAGTAGGATTAAGAAAAGGCGACCCTCTGTCAACTCTTCTATTTAATCTAGCCCTAGAAAAAGTTATGAGAGATAGTAGTGCAAATAGAGAAGGGGACTTGATGTATAAAAGCCATCAGATCATTGCTTATGCGGACGATGTAGCTCTCATAGCCAGAAGCGAAAAAGAATTACAAGAAGTGGCAAAAAGAGTGATAGAGGCAGCAGAGGGAATTGGACTACAAGTTAATCAACGAAAAAGTAAATACATGAAAATTGGACCATCGATCGGGAGTAACAAACAATCTAAGACTAGAAATACGCGGGGAGAAAATAGAATTTGAAGAGGTGAACGAATTTCTGTATCTGGGAGTCCTACTAACAAAACAGTGTCAGGAAGATAAAGAAATTGATGCAAGGCTGATGAAGGGAAATAGAAGCGCAGGAGCAATGAACAAGTTGTTAAGATCAAAGCTGGTGTCAAGAAGTTTGAAGTTGAGACTATATAAAACAGTAATTCGACCGACCGCTTTATACGCTTGCGAAACATAGGTCATAAGCAAAATGTCCCAGGAGAGATTACTGCGATGGGAAAGGACCAAGGGATGGGAAAGACCAAGGAAAAGATGGACGGAGATGGTGATGGCGGACTTGCAAGAGAAAAGCATAAGGAATTGGGAAGAAAAAACCAAAAATAGACAGCAGTGGGAAAAAGTGATAAAGCTATGGGCCTAAATGTTTTTTTTTTCTAAATCTGTTTTTTTGTGGTTAAATTTGTCGCGTTATTTTGAAATGCACCCTCGTATATCTAAAAGTTCAAAAATGCCAGTAAAAAAAAAGAAAAACAGAGGAAAGTTGATAAAGCTTAGCATAAAAGAAGGATCGCATATGTAAATACAAAAGCAAAAAGATAACAGAAAACTAAGTAAGCAGCGGAAAACTAACAGAGATTACATGAATGTAATTTGAATAAAAAAGATACTTGCATAAAGTAAAGATACTTGCATAATGTAAGCGTAAAAAGCAGGAGAATTGGCAGCGCCTGATAAGAAAAGACAAAATAAGCATCAATTTTCTAATTTGGTTGTCCCGAAAGAAACGTAAATTAATTTTTTATTTACCCCTTAATATTACAAGGCGTCTCTGTGGTCGGCACCCTTATACCAAAAGGTAGAAAATGTTATAGATGATGTATGTGCGTTAGATCAACTTTTCCCAAATTGGCCCATACCGTTGTTTGTAAGCACTGGAAGGATATGAAGAGAGCTCAAAGTGGGCACCATTTTTCGTAACTGATTTTGTGCTTTTCTCTCACTAAAATTTCTAAACTTTTTAAAAAAGATCTTTAAAAAAATTCCTTCCCGAAAATGAGGCGTTTAAATATCTAAGTCTATTTTGGCAAATAATTAATACATATGCGTAAGTGAAAAGTATCTGAAATTCAAGTCAACTTACAGTCTTCGTGTTTCTTGTTTAATCGTTAAAGCGAGGTAAGATAAATATGAAATTTAAACCCCTTAGCAGAAGGTCTGTTTACGCTGTGTGAAAGATTACGTAAACAGATTTACCTTGCTTGGCATGTGGTTAACAATATTGATTACAGTTAGATATTGTAATTAAATTTCCCTGATACTACGAAAAAAATTTTCCATTACCACCTAATTGTATTGCAGAGATGAAGAAGTGTATAAGAGTTTATTACTTATTTTAATTTCCCTAACTCTAATTTAATTAAATAAAAACGCAAAGTTCATCAAAGGAAAATGTTTATTATAAAAAAAATATATAAAAGTATATTTAACATATAAGAATATAAAAAAGTGTATAAAATAACTGGCCTAGCTGGAAAATAATTTAGTATCACAATAAACCACTAAAGCTAATCAAGAAAATAGATTCTAAAGGCGAGGGATTATCTTTAACAGATAGAAAATAGGTGTGTAATATAATTAATGTATTATACATTAAGGAATTTGTTTAAAAGTCTGTGGCCTCACTATCTACGTAAGTAAGAAATAAATATATAATATTGAAGGTTTAATACAAAATCTCAGGCCTTTAAAAATTTGAATATCAAATAAACCACTATTGTATGTAGGTATCAATTGTATTTATAGTAGGAATAAGTCGTATTGTAGCGTTGATATCTTTTAGTGTGAATTTGGCAATGTGACGTTCGGTTTATGTTTGGCTTATGTTCATGGTCTTTAAAGAAAAACTTTATGTTCCAAATCAAACATTCAATAAGATTATTTATTTAATTTTGGTTTGTCAATCAAGGACAATAATTGAGGCCTACTTCAATTATAAATTCATTTGATCTCGTGCTATTTTATCAAAAACACTGACAGTGTTGATAATAGTTAATTAATACTTCAGTAGGCAATTTGCAATTTTATTTTTAGTATTGCTGTATATTAGTAGAGTTAGAGTTCAAATTATAATTTACTGTTACTTAACTTGATGATAGACAAAAATAATGTGTATTAACAGTAATTACAGTAAATGAAACTTATTCGACTACACACTGTAGATATTTCTGTGTTCTTTTTATTGGGGAAATAAAAGTAATGCATGTGTTTGAAGAAATGAAAACTAAAACTTACAGAAAATTACGTCTTTCAGATTTTTAATACATTAAATTAGTTTCGCAAATTTAGAAGGGTCATTTTAAATCCAAGTTTTATTAGAAACTAAAAGTTTCAGGAATACATTCTGAGTATCTCGTGGCTTTTGCAATGCTTCGTTTGAAACCGTCGTGGCTTCGCAAATGATTAATAAGTCATAAACTTGTCGAAGTAATTCCAGAGTTTGTTTATCTAAAACAAAGTAGAAATATGTTTTTCCCCCGCTTTTATGTATTTTTCTCTCTTTTAATTTGCCTTTCAAAATTAAAGACGACAAATATTCCGGCGGCCCTTAATTTGAATTCTCGGCATATTTAAAGTGTGAATCGTATATGGCACGCCGTTCAGGCGCGTATTAAATTTATAATTCAGGAATATATTGGAAAGGTGCAGGCGGCATGAACATTGGAGATGTTCGGCATTTTATAGAATAGAGATAAATTTAACGGAGGAAATGGAAGAGAGTATAAAACGTCCATAAATTTTACTCTGATAAACAGCGTAGTGAATACATATATAAAAACAACTTGGAATATTTGACATCAGGTTTATTCAAAATGTCTTATTTTTTTCATAATTATTTTCTTTGTCATTTCAAAATGTTCCGATACAATTATGTTAGTAATTCTTGGCTAAAAAAATTATTTAGTTATGTAGTTGTGATAGACCACAATCTTTTAATGTTGGTGTTCCTGACCCACATATAATTAGACATCCTCATAATTAAAAGATAGAGTAATAAAGCTTATGACATCAAATAGCCAAAGGATGTTCCTCAGGACACGATTTTAGGCCCAAGATCTCGATGTCTAGTAACAAAAGAAAGCCACGTTTTTGCAAATTGCCTACTATATAAAAACCAAATCAACTTTGTTATTCAGAATGATCAAATGATGTCAATAAGATTGACTCAATATAAACAATTTGTCAGAGACATTTTTAGATTCTGGTTGTATATTTAAGCAAAAATTATTTTCTTGTATAATATTATATTAAATTTTAATCGCAAATTATAGATAACTGATAATATCATTGATATTTAGGATATAAAGCAATCCAAGTAAATGCTGTGTACCTCAGAAGCGAGAGGAGAGATGAGGGATAGTTTTTGTTCTAAGTATTAAAACAAATTTAACAATATGTTAAATCAAACTGACTTTTAAAGGAGAAGATGTATCAAAGAAGATCATGAAGGAGAACGACAAACAAATGCTCTATATCTAGAACAGATTCCACAAACATGCCGCTTGACAAAACCATTTTCAAATAAGTCGTTTAATTTATTATTTTATTTTTACGTACGTTTAGAAAAGTCTGGTTGCAACCTGATACGTTATGCGAATCTTTGATGATTGGAAGTGGCGAAATCAAATCTATTATGTGTCCTGCCCAATTCCGTTTTGATTTGGTCTTGCTGGAAACGCTTATTTTGCAATAGTTGATTGTAAATGACATTATCCTGTAACTGTTTGGACAAAATACTATTGATAGGTACGTAAGGAACTGGCCTCAGTTGTTGGGGGAAAACATTTGGACCGATTGTGTTAATTTGTTGGTTGGGTAGGTGTTGCTCTTGCAAGAAAGGACTTTGAGTTTGAAGCCCCAATTGGTGATTGTAGGGTAGAGTTGTACCTTGTAGGCTTTGCTGAACGGACACTACAATGTTTTGAGCGCGATCTAAATTTCCGATGTGTTGTTGTGATGTGGTTCCTGTGTTATCGATTCGACGTTGAAGGACGACGTGTTGGATAGGCGCTTGATGAGTAAAGAGTGATGGGGGTCGATAAGTGGTTGCTTCTAAATGTCCCCCCACTAGTGTAGATTGGGATCTCGGCACTTGTTCACTCGTTATATCGAACGCGCGAGGACGCTTCTGTAACAACAGAAACAGGTTAGACTAGTGGGGGAACATTTCATAAGTAGTGAAATTTTGACTGTTTTGCCGAAACTTAGAATTATGTAAAGATTTTGGATTTTTTTTTGTTTTTTAACCAAACATTCTGTTAAGTTAAAACTCTATTAGTTAGGTCGGCAGAATGAATAATAAGTATGGTATATTTGAATAGCATTAGCAAAGGGCAATTTAGGGATCGCAATCTCTCTACACTCTACAGAGTGTTTAGTTATTTAAGACCAGAACATAGCGTTCTTTTTTCAAGAAGTGACCATATTTTTTTTTCAAAATAGGAAAAGGCTGCGGCTTTCAAAGAGGGACGTGTGATCACTTTACCTACATATATATTATTACATATTTGGATATGATATCTAATTTTATGACATGATTGTATGATCTGTATAACAATAAAATATTTTTTTTTGCTTTATCTTTAGACTTAATGAAATAGTTAACTTCTTTTATACAATCGCACTAAAGTATAAAAACATTTGTTTTCGCCTTTTTCGAGTATGGTAACGAATCCTTTCTTAATTTGAATGAGAACCAAACCGAGGAAGGAGAAAACAATCCGTTTTATTTTGAAAGATAACCGCATTCGAAAATTGATTACGAGTTTGATTGAAATCCAGCTGGAGAACGTGCAGCGTACTTTCGAGATAAATCCTTAGAATTTGCTTTACAGCAATTTATCTCTTGCGCTTGTTCCAACAAATGAAAAATGCAGATAAAATTAAAGTACACATAAGTGAATACTTGAAAGATTATTCTAGAATTTGAATAAGGACTCTAAATCCCCGAACGTTTATAGAATGCTTGAATTACGAAAATTAATACATTAATAACAGTGTTTGAAATAAGAAAATAAAAGTTTTATAATAGAATGCTGATAGCATGTAGTTATCAGATTAGAACTAATTTGCTTCGGTATTCCAGGTTAGTAAGGGAAATTTTAAAGCATGAAAAATCTAAGGATAATCATCTTGATATGTGTATGTATAAATAGTATTTTTTTTTTATTTTTAAAACATCAATACTTTGCACGTTTCGTAACTGTATTCGTTTTGAATAAAATGTTTTGCATTTATTCAGAAACGCTGTATCACATGTTGGGTTTTATTACTGTCGGCAAAATTGAAAATTCTCCTTCAACACGACACCCAAACATCCGAGATGTTACGATTTTCAGCATTCGTTAAATTGCGTACAACAAAATGAGCGTTGAAGTATCGATTCCGTGGCCGTAAAATTGCTACCGGCTTTTTTTTTCTCACAATTTGGTAAGTTTGGAGATTTCTTTTTAATTTGCACAATGATTTTCGGTGTAAATTAACGGTGACGTTTTTAAGCAATAGTTCGCTAGGACTTACAAAATCTCGCGTTAAACGTTCTAATTAGTGTGCAGCAAGTGATTAGGTGTGGTTGGTTAGTCGAAATACTAACAGCCTGATTAATAAATTATATTTTTAATTACAAATAATTGAAACACTTTTGAAACGTAAAAATTAGCAACAAACTGTCATAAAATTATTAATTAATTATATACCGGTCGTTGATGTAAAGTGAGAACATAGGCAATACAACAGAAAGTCGTGTCCCAAGCTCCCTGGCTAATCTAAAACCGCGAATGATTTATTGGTTATTTATTTATTGCGGCAATAAAACTTGTTATGTGCTCATGCTTCGCATCACTCCTTCAAAGGGTACGTTTGCAGAATTCATAGAGGCTAAGCTTGGCAAGGAAATAAAAATCAGGCGATCGACATTTTCGATATTAAATTTTTTAACAGCTTGCGATGAGATATATTAGAAAAACCATCGGGCATGTCGTCGAAAATGTTTAACTTTGAAATAGCCATAGTTAAGTTAAGTAAATAACCACAGTTAGTCATGTTGTAATAAGTCAAGTAGCAAAATTATATGAAAATTATTCCGTCTGGTGCATACACGAAAGAGAAACTGAGTAAGGTAATTATAGTTCAATCGAATACATCTAGGTATGTACCTAAGAAGTAAACAAATGGCAAAAGAATACATACTTTGTCAGTAGGAGTGTTTTGAGGGCACTCAATGCATGTGTGTAGAACCAAGTCTTTGAAGAAATTAATCAATGGCAAGAAAATTATTCTATGGTGGTTGACAAGGTTGCCAGAAAATAGAAGAAAATAAATAGTTGATCAATGTGCTAGAAAAACGTCAGTGGCTAGGTCTCGAATCCTTCTGTGGTCCAACTAAGACACATAACTGGGAGTAGAAAACAAAACATTATAAGAAGAAATACGAGGTGTGTGAGAATAGTAATGAGACTGACAACACTGCGAGCGATCTGGCATCGCTGTGTTGCTCTACTTATCTAGACAGTTGTGTTCATCTCTTCCAGACGATCAGTCCGAGATTCTGTTCCGTACAACCATTACGTGATCTTTGAGAGTGTCATCAGTTAAGTTGTGTTTTTGTTGTGTGTTTCGAAAAAGGAACAGCGGAATTTAGAGCAACGTTATGTCATTAAGTTTTGTGTTAACATGGGGAATCCGCGAGTCTGACTTTTGAAAAGTTGAAACAGACCTTTGGGGAACATTCCTTATCAAGAGCACAAGTTTTTCGTAGGCACAAATCATTTTTGGAAGGCCGAGAACACGTTGAAGATGAACCTTCAACTTCAAAAACCGACGAAAACGTCGAACGTGTGAGGGCTTTTGTGAGATGAGATCATCGTTTAACAATAAGGATGATGAGCGACCAGTTAAACTTAAAGACTTTCAACGTACATCAAATTTTGACCGAAGATTTGCACATGCGAAAGTTTTCTGCCTAAATGGGGCCAAAAAACCTCACAACTGAGCAGAAGGACAATCGAAGAAATGTGTGCATTGATCTTGAGAGGATTGCCAATGATCACGAATTGTTCAATCGTGTGATCACAGGAGATGAATCCTGGATTTTTGAGTACAATCCTGAGATAAAGCGGCAAAGTGAGGAGTGACTTCTCCTCGACCGAAAAAATCTCGAAGGAGCAAATCCAAGATCAAAACAATCCTGATTTACTTTTTGACAGTAGGGGTATCATGCATAAAGAATTTGTTCCTCCAGGACAAACTGTCAACTAAGTATTTTACAAAGATGTCCTTGAAAGGGTCAGGAAAAGGGTGATTCGTGTGAGACTGGACATTGCAGACAAGTAGATGTTTCATAATGACAATGCCCCATGTCACACGACCACTTCCATCACGGAATTTTTGACCTCAAAAGGCATTCCCAGGCTTTTCATTCACCTGATCTGAGTCCTTGTGACTTTTCTTTTCCCGGAATTGAAAAATGTCTTCAGAGGATGTCATTTTGGAACTCTGGAGAACATATTCAAAAGAATGTGATCGACATGTTAAAGACCCTACCGGTTGAAGCTTTTCAGCGCTGCTACCAAGACTGGGAATAACAACTTTGCCGGTGACCAGCTGCGTGTGATCACAGGTGATGAATCCTGGATTTTTGAGTACAATCCTGAGACAAAGCGGCAAAGTGAGGAGTGACATCTCCTCGACCGAAAAAAGCTCGAAGGAGCAAATCCAAGATCAAATAATGCTGATTTGCTTTTTTGACAGTAGCATAAGGAAAAGAGTGATTTGTGTGAAACCGGACATTGCAGACAAGTGGATGCTTCATCATGACAACACCCCATGTCACACGGCCACTTCCATCACGGAATTTTTGACCTCAAAAGGCGTTCCTGTTGTTCCCCAGGCCCTTCATTCACCTGATCTGAGTCCTTGTGACTTTTTTCTTTTGCCGAAATTGAAAAATGTCTTAAAAGGATGTCATTTTGAGACTCTGGCGAAGAATGTGACCGACATGTTAAAGGCCCACCAGTTGAAGCTTTTCAGCGCTGCTACCAAGATTGGGAACAATGACTCCGCCGGTGTATAGCTACAGAAAGGAACTATTTTGAAGGGGATAATATTCTTGTTTAAAGAAATGAAAACTTTGGTAGATTAAAAAACAGCCTCATTACTTTTCTCACACACCTCGTATACCAGATTAAAGAAAAGCCAAAAATTTAATGGGTATTCGCCTAAATAACACTAAGAAGCTCCTTCTTTCTATTGCTTTTTTTGTGAAGATCCAATTTAAAAAAGTTTGGATTCGGTGAAAAGCCCAAGGACGGTGCAAGCTTGACCTTGATTACTTGACACGTTGCGAAAACGTTGTTTTTAGAAAGGCAGTTCTGAAGAGCCCAACATTGCTTCTGGCACAAGAAGCTACGTATTCTACCATTTAAAAATATTTGTACATATTACCTGTTAATTTTAAAGAATCCAGAAGTGATGTTATCTATCTGAAAATAGTTTAGCATCTGTGTAGTTCTTTTGCGAAACGCAAGCACTTCGTTTCTCTGCGTTAGATGAATTTGTATTCCACGTTTAATTTTTATACTTGGTATCGTGCTTGGCAAATATTAACTTCAAGGATTTCCGTAAAAGTAACCTTAAGTTTTGCAGGATAAGAAAGGCGTGATTATGTATTCCTGGGGGGCAGGGCTAACAATTGATTCCGTAGTTAAAAATGAAACGATTAAATTTTATCGTGGTGGACATTTGATTGATTTATAGATATTTTGTGTAATACATGCTGAAAATTTAGTGATATGCATCGCTTTCAACATACACACTGAGAAAGAAGAGCAATGTCTTCCCAATAAACTTTTATGTCACGATTTAAAAGGTAAATACGTGTTCATGTTTTTATTTTGTGTTTGTTTACTTGCTTGTTCCTTTATTTATTAGAGTGGTCAGACGGGATTAGGCCGCAATTTAACGGTCGTACATCCGTACATTTAAATTATTTAGGTGAATAAAAAAGTTATCTTTTTCATTTTCAAATAAATCTATATAACAAATTTGTTAGATTTAGATGATCCAGAGTTATTTCCTTCTTATTAGTCACGATCTAGAGCTGTACTACAATCAAATTAGTATAATCATATGAAACACGACCACGTACTTGCATGTTTACAACAGTAGCAACTGACCAGAATTACATGATGTACTCTATACATCACGTGCAACATTGGCAAGCACTCAGCTCTCAATTATCGCAGATTAAGATCAGATTACAGCCAGAAAATTTTCATTCAACGGTTTTAGAATTGATTTCTTATTTAAATCACTAATAAATGGGATTATTTTCTTGTAGAATTAGGTCACATTAACAGATGTAAAAAGTGAGAGTAACACCGGAACGATTAGAATACTTCACGATTCAATTGTAAATGCTTATCTACCTACCATGACAAAACGAGTAGGACAAATTTAATTAGTAAATTCCCATGTAAATTTATTCCGAGTATGCAGCTTCCTTATGCAGTTAAAATAAACTCCGATGTTCGTTAAATATTTTACTTATAAAAGCTGTAAATTAAATGATAAATAATTTAAAAAGTCATACCTGGGGGCTAACTCCCAACATTTTCAGTGATGGTGGAACGTTTAGGGTTTGGGGGATCTGTACATGGCCAAAATCAACGGTGAATGCCTCGCACCAAATTCCAAAATGGCCAACGTCGAATATCGTCATATCACGCGGTAAAGTTAACACCACAGTTTTCCGATCGTATCTCCTCAGTGGTAGTTCTTTTCCATTTTCGTCTGGTATTCTAATTCCTTGAGGTGACGGTTTCGTACCTCTTCCAGCCCAGAATTTAGCGTCTGTAATAATAAGTCAGGGAAACGCTTTTTAAAAGCATGCGTTATTCTTACCTGGAGCTTCCCCGTCGTATGAAAGACTTGGAATTAGAAGGGTTTGGGCATCTACCACGACTATATTTTCTGATGAGATTCCGTGTACTCCGCGAAGGGCGTCGATTTTTTGTGGACGCGGATATTCAAAATTTCTTGGGATTTTTACATCTCCAAAATTCACCTGCAAAGTCACAAATCCAAAATGTCGGTGATGTATATAAAAAGTGATTTAATTCGTGTACCTCAAATTCTTCACACCACACAGAAAACCACTTGATGTTATTTAAAGTCTTTCCCTCAGGTAAAGTTAAGGTTACTCCTTCTTTTCTATAACGGCGAAGGACTTCTGGCCTGCCGTTTTCGTCTCTTATTCTAAAACCTTGCGGGCCCACTGCTCGCGTATTACCAGCCCAAAAGTATGCAGCTGTAGAAAGAAAAGAAAATAGACGTTATTTTATTAAATGGTCAATTAACAAGAATTATAAGAAGAAGAGGAAGAGGAAAGGAAAGGTGACAGATATATGGAATTGGAATTTATTCTTTATAATGCTATATTTAATTCTATTTCCATTTTTCCTTGCAAATACTCATGAAGGTTTTATGAATTAAATTTCCTTACTTCTGACAAGTACTAACAAATGAAGAAATCTCATGTTAAGCTGTACGTAAGGTGTTGTGTAATTTTATTAATTTGCTCATAGTTGTACAACACTTGTTTTGTCGGGAAAATATTCAGTAAATGTCTGTGGTAATAATAGTATTTATTGTATTATAGACTTTCATGTAACGAAACGATCGATTCTGTGATATTAAGACAATCCTCCTGTCACGTTTTGAGATTTATTATCCATTGAACGTGCATATACTTAGTGTCGTATCTGGGACACTGAATCATATTTTTGAAATATCAATGAACAGTTGCAAAAATTAATAATTGGTTTTAAGTGATGTAATTAATTTTTAATAACTTCATAACTCGTTGAAGTAAATTGCGACGGGGATTGGTAAATGGAAATGCAGAAATTTAAACGTTTGGTAACTCACCAGGTCCTTGACCGTCGTACGTGAAATCATATTTTTGAAATATCAATGAACAGTTGCAAAAATTAATAATTGGTTTTAAGTGATGTAATTAATTTTTAATAACTTCATAACTCGTTGAAGTAAATTGCGACGGGGATTGGTAAATGGAAATGCAGAAATTTGAACGTTTGGTAACTCACCAGGTCCTTGACCGTCGTACGTGAAATCTTTGATATGTAAAGTTCTTCCATCCACTGCGTATACTTCACCAGACACTCCATGATGCAGTTCAGATAGTTTCCCCAAAAATTTGCCCAAGTACAGTCCGCAGTGTATGTTTTTACAATAAACTGAAAAATAAAATGAAAAAAATACGACGTGAGCAATTAATCAAGAACCGTTGATAATAAATTAAAACAACAAAATTAAAAATAGAACTACGGATGAGAAACATGTACATTTAATCGAGCGATTAATCTTTTACAATATATTCGTTTTAGATTGCGCAAAATCTAGGCCATGCCATTAAAATTTAAATATAATCTATCACACACTTACATAATAAACTACAAGCCTGTATAATGCATTATGTGATATATAATTTATTTAATTAACAATCTGGAATTCAAGGCCTCGTTCAGTTTTAACCTGAATTTAACACGACGTATACGTAGGTGAATGTCAAGTTATTTAATATTTTCGAAGTTCTTTTATAAGTCTTATTCAATGTACGATGCATTTACGTAAAATCTTTCCTGTAATTTCGTAATTTGTTTTTTAAATTTACTTCCTTAAAAAAGGTGCAGCATTGAATGTGATATGAACTGAAACGTGGTCGTCGCCGAAATGGTTTCCAATTTTGAGCGAGCACGGACGGACAGTTCATTGTCACATACGATTAGCAATAAATTTTAAACTTTCTCCTTCACTTTCTCGATTTGGTGAACCTGATATGTATAAAAAAATAAATCACCTTGAAATCTTCGGCAAGCCGTTTATTTAGTATTCGGAACACACCTAATGGGTGCGTTAACTTCGTGTAGATTTTTATCGTACGGTGCCCAAAAAAGGACCATTCAGAGAAAACTTTCTGACCAACTGTTGATTTATAAATCCTAATAGATGTATACACTACTCAAAATAATTAACGCAATTTGTGAATACGGCCACAGATACGGATAATCAATCTAAATTAGACGTTTAAATTTGACAAGTTTTATTATTTCTTCTTATTTTGATTCATTCGAGTGATAAAACCATTTCTTGTAGTTTTTTCCTTGTTATGAAGAAACTTCATTTTATCTCAAAGCAGTTAAAATTGTGTTTTTGTTGAATTTAATAATGGCAAATAATGACAGGCGTGCTTCACGAAATTTGGAAGAACCTGAAGCGCGATTAGTGGTTCGATTCATAGAAGAAGGCCATAGGCAAAGTTGGGTTGCTGAAATCCTGGGTGTGAAGCAGTCAACAGTTAGCAGATATTACCACCGATATCTAGAGGAAGACCGATTTACTAGACGTCGAGGACAAGGTCGATCAAGAACTACAACGGCAGTACAGGACCGTTTTATTAGAATTTCAGCGCTAAGGTGTCGTACTGTTACTGCGAGAAGATTGCAAAATGACCTTCAGCGAGTCCATAACATTAAGGTATCTGATCAGACCATTAGAAATCGCCTCCACGAACATCACTTAAGGGCAAAGCGTCCTGCTACAGGTCCTCGTTTGACTAGGGAACATCATATAAGACGTCTTGCATTCGCAAGGGAACACGTTGCCTGGACCCCTGAAGATTGGAGCGTTGTTCTTTTTATGGATGAGTCTCCTTTTACCCTAAGCACTATTCATTGCAGGGCAAGAGTATGGAGAACCCCACGTACGCATCTTGCAGAGTGCAATATCCGGCAATTGGATGCATTCGGCGGAGGTGGTGTAATGGTATGGGGTGGCATTAACTTTCATGGTTGTACCGATTTGTATGTGTTAGCTAACGGGACTCTAACTGCAGATCGGTACATAAGGGACATCTTACAAGAGTACGTTGTGCCTTTTGCCCCATTTATTGGTGATGCATTTCAGTTAGTGCAGGATAATGCTCGTCCCCACACTGTGAGAATATCACACGAGTACCTAAACGATGTTGGTATCAACCAAATCTGCTGACCAGCGAGGTCTCCGGATGGGAATTGTATAGAACACATTTGGGACATGTTAGGGCGAAGAGTCAGAATGAGGAAAAATCCACCACAGACACTTCAGGAGCTTTCTGAAGCACTTGTTGAGGAATAGCAGAATATACCCCAGGAATTTGTTCGGAATTTAATTTTGAGTATGCCAAATCGGTGTAGAGCTGTCATACGAGCAAGGGGGGCAGTACAAATTATTAAAGCCTTTCTTTCTTCTAAAAAATCTTCATTAATTCAATTTGTTTTTAGTATTAATTTGTTTTTCAATGTTTAGTTTTCATTTTTTCATGATTTTATTGTTTATTTCACGTTAAATTAAAGTTTTGTCAATAAAAAATTAATATCAAACTGTATTACTTCATATCCATCCTTTAAATCTTCTAAAATATTGTCTTTTGCGAAATATGCGTTAATTATTTTGAGTAGTGTACAAAAGCTTTGCAAATCAGATTCCTTAGTATATGGATGAATGACGTGTGTAGGTCTCTGACAGTTCTCGTATATTTAAGAAATTTCATTCCAAATTGTTTGATTAATTCCAAGGAATAAAAAACTAGTGTTTTAATTATTTTTTAATTTATTTCTAGCATTTCCTATATATTCTTTAGTGAAATATCTTTGTTCCATTTGTAAAACTAGTTTTCCGTTTTCATCAAAAGTGTAAAAAAAATTCTCTTTGTTCTCTATGAAAACTTTAAAGTCAAACATCTTAGACCTGCGAGTAGAAATGAACATTGGAATAAACTGCATGTACAACTTTTACGCCGCCTCCGTACCGGTATTCATTTTATTCCCGGCTTCTTCGGCGCTCCGGTTAAATTTTAAGCACAAGAAGACGCTCCCGCTCTCGCATTCTCGGACTTTAAAAGTACTCCCAGAATATTTTAATTAAAACACGAGTCGAATTACACGGTTTATTAAAGTCGGAGAGCAGTAGAAGTAAAAAGTTTCGAACGCAAGGTCGTGAAGTAGGTATTTTTATTCTTTATTCTTGCCGTAATCGGGCTCGGCTTTATTAGGAGGCAAGAGTGAAAGTAGGAGTTTTTTTTTAAGTGTTTCGCGAACATGGAAGAAGCGGCATTCTTGCGTCATTTATTCACTTAAGAGTTCATTAATTTTAACGGAGTAATTGTTATTGCATGTTTTGCTTTTTTTTCCTACTCCGAAAACAGTGCTTACATAAAATTATTCTTTTTAGTTGCTTCGTTTTTGCTTCATTAATTCATCATCACAAGTATTTGTGGATTTATACATATCTTATTTGTTTGTTGTTGTTACAATATGCATGAAATATTCATGAATATGAGAATGCTTAAAAGCATATAAATTATATGAATTAATTATAATAACTTCAAAAAACTTCATCATCATCAAATATGTATACATATAAAAAAGAAGTGTTAAATGTATTAATCAATTTTATACCGTTACCATGTCTAGCTTATCGCGAATACCTTGTATTAGAAAAAATTTAAATGTTATGCAAATTAGAAGCCATGCTTTTCAATAATGACTTCCAATTTATTTCGAGAAGAATCAGGAAGGAATAAATTTCGTTAGAAAATTGTAATTCGAAGCGCCTGTCAGGAACTTTAAAACCGAAAAGTGGAATAATGGCTCTTTGCAATTAAATCTTGATCAGTTCATTAATTCGTTACAATCGAGTGCACGACCACAGCTAATCGATTATCTACATTACAAGGTCAGTCCTGATTTAATGACTGGAAGAATAATCACGCCGTACACAATCAATCCCACGTAAAAGTCGCGCTGTTGCAAACTCACAATCAGCAGGTATAATATGAAAAATGAGAATAATCCTTGATGAATAAATTACCATAAAAATAGTAAATTATTAGCAGCGAAGACTCGCAAACGCGCCTTGAAACCAGTAAAACTCAGCCGAGATATTTCTAGCTGCGAGGTGTGAGGTAATAACGCAGAAAAAGATAAATTACAATATTTACCTTTTTGTTTCAAAGTTACGGTTATGTTAGGTGAAGTATTCACTGAGTACAATTTCAAAGTAAGTAATGTTATGTAAAATACTCGAAGTGTGAATTTGTATAGCGGTGCAACCCAGTTTTGTGAACTACGACAACCTACTGAAATTCCAGCTCGAGGAGAGTGATTACAACAATCACCAAGTCGAAAATTCTTGTATCAAGTTTTTTCGCACTTGCATATGTCAACATTTATATACAAATTTTGATGGGAAGCAAAATACTTTACTGCGTAACCCCCATCATTCACTACGACTCGTTGCGACTACGGCCTCAAAAGTATACAGTCCTGATTGTTGATGTACTACTTAACTCTACAAGCGAGGTGGTGCTTAATAAAAACGCACGAGTTCGTTTCTGAGGAGACTCTTTGCTCACCAACCCATCCATGTAAGTCAATAGAGTAGAATCTTTATGGAAGAAAATGGAAAAGAAAAAGCGAAAGGTTGTTGATTAATTTTGAAATAAGTGCAGAAATCTGAAGCCATAAGTCGTCATCATTAAGTGGAAACAAACAAAATTCTACATAATAAACAACTATTACCTTTTTCCAAATTTCTTACTCTTGCCAAATTTGTAACAAACCAAGAGGAACCCCTTGGTTTTAGCATCTCTGGGTTGTGTCTTCAGGTATCCAGGAATCGCTCTTAATGCCCTTTGTTTATGGAATTGTAACTCCTAATACTGTCCCTCAGGTTGCGACCGAGAAGTTCCATGAAGAAACACCAAGTCCTGAAAAGCATGATTTGATCCAGGCGTCCTTCTGTCGGCGATCATTTGTTTGATTGGTAAGGAAATCAACTTCAGGGGATGATCCTTCAACGCTTGACATATGAAATGATGTTTCACGTCAATGTGTTTGGATCGAGAATGGAATATTGCGTTTTTCGGTAATTTCTCAACTACTTCATTGTCATTATAGATTATGACATTAGCAATTTCATCATGAGGAAGTTGAGAAGGTAGATAGCTTCCTTAATGGCGTCAGTAATAGCCATATGTGACAACCATTTGTTTGGTTGGTAAGTAAATTAGCTTCAGGGGATGATCATTCAACACTTGACATATGAAATGATGTTTCACGTCAATGTGTTTGGACCGAGAATGGAATGCTGAGTTTTTCGTTAATTCTCAGCTATTTGATTGTCATTATAGATTATGACATTAGCAATTTCATCATGAGGAAGTTAAGAAGGTAGATAGCTTCCTTAATAGCGTCAGTAATAGCCATATGTTGACAACCATTTGTTTGGTTGGTAAGTAAATCAACTTCAACGCTTGACGTATGAAATGATGTTTCACGTCAATGTGTTTGGACCGAGAATGGAATATTGAGTTTTTGGGTAATTTCTCAACTACTTGATTGTCTTTATAGACTATGACATTAGCAATTTCATCGTGAGGAAGTTGAGAAGGTAGATAGCTTCCTTAATGGTGTCAGTAATAGCCATATGTTGACAACCATTTGTTTGGTTGGTAAGTAAATCAACTTCAATGCTTGACGTATGAAATGATGTTTCACGTCAATGTGTTTGGACCGAGAATGGAATATTGAGTTTTTCGGTAATTTCTCAATTACTTGATTGTCACTATAGATTATGATATTAGCAATTTCATCAAAAGGAAGTTGAGCAATTAGATAGCTTCCTTGGTCGCTTCAGTAATAGTAATATATTCTGCTTCTATCGATGAAAGTGCTACTGTCTTTTGCTTTCGGGATTCCCATGATATGGCAGCTCCTCCTAGGTTAAAGGCTGATCCCAGTGGGACAGTTGGCCCAATCAGGACGTCAACATAGTCTCTCAGAGACTCGCTGTTTTTCTCAAAGATTAGTCCGAAGTCTGCAGTACCCTTAAGGTAACTGAGCATGCGTTTTGCAGCTACCCAATGTTATTTTTCGGGCGCTTGCAAAATTGGCTTAGTGAATTGACTGCATGTACAATGTCCAGTCGTATACCCCGTAGCTACAAATGTCAATACACCAATCAACTCTCTACGTGGAAAATGTTCGTCCTCGTTTTCAGTCGGTTAAGAAAATAATTAGGTATTACACATTTACTAGCTTGCAATCACTCATGCCAAACCTTTTCAATATGTCATTGATGTAACCAATTTAAATTAATGGTGTCATCACAGCGGGAAAACAAATGACAATCGAGATTTTTGCATTAAATTGTGTTTTTTTTAATTAAAAATTGACCTGTTTCAGGATTTTGCAAAAAAGAAACATTAAATAAACAAAGAATGACCTTGGTGCGGGAATAACAGCCTTCTATCTACTTAACTGACTCATTTCCTTTGATGAGTCACTTTACGTTCTTGTTTCTTTTTCTTTCTAGCAGAGGGTAGTTTTTCCCACTTCGGTATTTGCTTTCACTTCTTCCTATCTTCCACTGAAAAATTCCCATATTCCCTCCACTTCATCTTCCCATCGGCTCTTAGGTCTTCCTCTTGGTCTGCTATCTCTTGGTTGCCATTGCATTATGCTTTCCAATTCGCTATTATCTTCTCTTCTTTTTATATGTTTATACCAACGCAGTCTTGAGGCTTTTATAGATCTTACAATATCTTCTTCTTTCAATATATTTCTTACTTCAAAATTACTTTAGCATTTGGTACTCGTTTCCCCCTTTTTTTGTTGGCCCAAATATTTTCCTCACTAGGTTCCTCTCGAAGGTTCTCAGTTTTTTCTCTTGTCCTTTTGTTATAGTAATCATTTCTAGTGCGTATATTACTACAGGTTTAATTGTGATTTTATATATTCTCATCTGTTCTTGTTATTAGTTATTAACCCTAAATATTTAAAGTTCTCCAGTTCAAGATTTCCTACCTTTATGTATCTTGCTACCTCCTTTGATATGTTCTTTCAGTTTCCATATATTTTGTCTTCTTTTGGTTTATCTCTAGCTCTGTTACTTTTGCCTCGTTTGTAAGTCTTTCGAATTTCGACTGAGAAAAACGCTATTGAATCGAACAACTATTGTGCGCCTGTAATTGAGGTAGGTCAAGAAGAAAGTATTGGTAAAACTTCTATTGGAATAAAAATAGCGCCCTGCAATCAAGTTTTTGCAGCTGTATGAATCGGTATGGGGCCCGAGATCAGAAGACAAGAATCAATCAAGTTTTTGCAGCTGTATGAATCGGTATGGGGCCCGAGATCAGAAGACAAGAAAAGTATTTGTTTTCATGTTGTAATAATTGTGTCACAGATGTTTTGAAACGGAGTAAAGAATTTGTCTGATTTTCTATGCTTGTGACACTCATAATTGATTGCTCTGTATTATTTGCTAACAATAGTTTAGTATTTGGAGAGTGGTTGAGATATTCGGTTGAGCTAAACAACGCGTTCAGTTATAATTTTTCATAATTACTTGCTTATGCACGACGGGGCTTCAGTTCTTCTTAGAACCTGGCTTGAAGATTTCCCAAGAAAAAGGGATTAGCCACAACGGACTCATATGATTGCCTGCCCTGTCTCCTGATCTAAATCCCAGTAATTTTTTTGTGGACCACGTGAAACAATCAGTGTATGCCGTTCCCATAGACTTAACAGTGAGTGTTCACAACGTCGCCTACAGATTCGTGCTAATCGAGACTTGCTAATGCGGCATATTCTTCGCCGTGCTCGTCTGTATCTCGCTAATGATGGACATCACTTCGAACACGTTATAAAAATTTTAAATCACTGTGGTGAACGTTTGTTTAACCGTATGGTATAGTGATCATGTATCGCCCGTGGGCTTGTTAAGTTTTACCCAATCAAAAATGCTTGTTAAATTTCTTATATTTAAATTAACACAAGTATTTCCCGCATTTTTTTTTGTACGACCGCAGATAAAAAGCCTTCCAGTTTATTCTACGCACCAACCAATTATAACTTGCACGGAACTTGCATAAGTAGTAAAAGCAGAGAAATGCTGGAGAGTTACGATCTAATAATTTGAACTTACTGTGCAGAAACTTCGAACCAGAGGCCGTAAATAATGAAACGAGCAAATAATAAGGAGAATATTTTATATTTGCACTCTATAAACTAATTACAGTTGCTAGTTTCGTCATAAAATCTCGCGAGTATTTGCCGTGGTAATTTACTGCTTGAATTTCACTTGCCACAGCAATTTGTGAATTGAACCACCTATTAAATAAATAAGTGCTAGAGCAGGGTAATAATAATAATAATAAAATTTTGAAGCTTCAAACAAGTAGCGCGAGTAACGAGGAAGATATTTATTAATTTTCTCAGCGGAATGTAATATTTTACTTGGAATTAACTCATCTCGTCATCTTATAAAAGCAAAAATTTCTGAAATATTGGCAATTAAGTTTCGTTTTTCTTTGTTCGGCTTTCGACTCGTCTCACTAAAATGCAGTTGACCGTGACATAATTAGAATATTTATAATTTAAGCTATTCATAAAAAGGAGTATAAAGTTCGTTATACCTGTTTGTGCAAACTTGAAGTTTTTTTTACGTTACTAATTTTCCATTAAATTGAACCGTGTAATAACTGGCGCACTAAACTAAATCGATTCTTATAAATAGATTACTGTGATTTCTGTTTTATCGTAGGAAAACTTTCTAAATTCCTCGTTTAGAATTTCGGTTTTCATTCATTTCTAAATAAATTTCTGTTTTGGAGAAACCAAAGCACATCACCATCAACCATCGTTATAATTGATGATTGAAAATTGATGATTGAAAAAGTAAAAGTCCTGTTTAAATTTTAATGATACCCATTGTATATTAGGTTTACACTACATATACGTTTTTAATTTTGCAAAGTCACGTGTGTACGTTGTAGATTATATGATCTCCAAAGAGAAGAACCAAAAGAGAATCGTTTTAGATTCATTCGAGCTCTATGTCGGGGAATCTCCGCATCTTTATTTCATTAATATGGATTATTTAATTGCAGCCGCCTTTGTGTAATGATTATTTAGGGCGTTCCACTATTAATTGGTAGTGGAAGGTCTTATGAGCTACAAATACCTATCACTTATTACCTTTTCCGATTCTCCTATAACGCTATCCTTTTTTTTTAACATATCCACGTTGCCAATTTTTTTTAGTTTGAGAGATAGACTAAAAATTCATTAAAAAAACATATTGAATGCTAAGAGGCTATGACTCCAATGACCTTGATCTTCAATTGTTTCGAAGCGGCCATGCCTTCTTTGATTTTTAAATATCACAATACAGTATGATTCAAAAGAGTCGCACCGCCGCTTAGGTGGTGAGAAAGGATGTTAATAGAAGCACAAATATATTTTTAGGATGCTGTATGGTTTATGTGAATGTTTAAAGTTATTACAAATAGGCAACACTGCACCTTATAGACACACTTACTACTTTGAAACCATAGATCATAGTTTTTTGTCGACAACTTGAAGGCTTCCGCGGCCGTTGTTTATACTAGAATTGGATTTCGGTTAGAACCGCGTCACAACTTCTATTGCCGACGTTTCGTTCTCCATTGCAGAAGAACTTCTTCGGGGCTGCTGCTGCTGCTGACGGTGTTGCTGCTGCTGCTGGTGATGCTACTACTTCTCGTTAGTCGATGAAACTGAATCTCATATCCACGTTGAGTTTCATCGACTAACGAGAAGTAGCAACAACATCGCCAGCAGCCCCGTAGTAGTTCTTCTGCAATGAACGTCGACAGAAGAAGAAGTCGTGACGCGGTTCCAACCGGAAGCCAATTCAGTTATAGACAATAGCCGCTGCTGCTGCTGGCGGTGTTGCTGCTACTTCTCATTAGTTGATGAGACTCAACATGGATATGAGACTCAGTCTCATCGATTAACGAGAAGTAGCAGCAACACCACCAGCACCAGCAGCAGCAGCAGTCCCATAGTAGTTCTTCTGCAATGGAGAACGAAACGTCGACAGTAGAAGAAGTGACGCGGTTTCAACCGGAAGCCAATTCAATTAACTGAATATCCATTAAATTGTTTGGAAATCCAATTTGACACATGATTGTATCTCCTTAATACATTATTTTACTCAGTTATTCTTAAGTTTCTTAAGTAAAAATTGGATGAAAAAGTAGGTCGAGGAGTGCTTGTCAAAAAAACACGCTAAACTTACAAAGAATTTAGGAAAATTTGAAATTAAAAGAAGCAAACAAACAGATCAAAGACAATAACGCTCATTTACCGTCGCATGTCAGACTATGGCAACCATAGTGACACCACCTTTCTGGTGCACCGTTGCATCGTTGCTGACCTTACATCTAAAATAATGTTATCATTTCCAAAAATTTGAAATATATCACTAAATAGACTTTTTTCCTTTTCTTCTAAGTTGACATAAAAAATGTAACAAAAATTAATTATTTCTTGATGGTACATTTTTTTTAACAATTGAAGTGGACACTTACAATGATTTATTATTTTACGTAGAAATTTTAAAAAAGAAAGGTAGATCATGTGATACAAATTTATTCACTAACGAATGTTGCCATATAATTAAAAAAATCAAAAGAAACAGACGTTCAATGGAAAAAATGAATAATTGAAAAAAAATTTATAAATAACATTATACAATTTTATTAATGTATTAAAGAAAAGACTCATTATCGAATTATTGATAAAATCCTGAGGTATGTCTTCCCAAAGCGCTTGCAACGCCCCTGACAATTGCAGTAAGGTTTGGGAGGCTGTTGGAGCTGGTCAAATTGCCTGGACATTTCGATCCAAACATGCTCAAGCAATTTGTTTGGTAAGCAAGGTGGTCACTCCATTCTCGTAATCCTTAATGTTCTATTCAATCGGTGATCACTCCATTCTTGTAATCCTTGTAATCATTTACAATTCTGCATGGTGAGGACTTGCATTATCATCAATAAAAACAAATCCTTTATCTACTACAGCAGTAAACGACACAATTGTTGGTTTTTTAACACTGTCGCGATTTCTTATGGCAGTCATGGTTTCATTCATTAAAACCAGCAGCTCAGTACGGCCATCCCACACAGTGTTTCTGCGCCAAAAAGTGTGGTGTACAAACAATTTGTTGGTAAAGAGGTAATGCCTCCAATTTTGAAAATTCCAACTATAATGTTCTATTGCCCAACGGTATTTTCATGCACGTTGATCCGCGTAAATACGTGGCAGTTTTACAAGAAATCGCTCTTCCAGTAGCTTGCCTGAAGAAGCCGTTAATTGTTGACGCCATGAATGTTCCATGCCTTGTTGCAGTTAGGACCATCAAACGGTCTTGGGCATGGATTATGGCTCGTTCTCGACCTCCGCCATGGGTGTACCTGAAGACCCAGTGGCTAAGAAGTGATTTCATGCTCGACTTACGACACTTTGCGATATATTCAGCCGGTTAGCAACTTCTCCTTAAAGCAAACCTTCACCGATCCAACGCACTACTTGCTCGAGTTGCACTGTTTCCAGGAGTAGTGGCTTCGTACAAGCAATCTGTTTCACTAACTTACTAACATTTTGGAGCAATATTCCCACCTTTTTTTTATTAAAACGATAACTGCACAAAGCCATAAAAAATCTTGCAGAAAATATTCGCTATAAAACAGTAACGAGAGGCAGTGTACATTGCAAGAAATTTAATAACATTTTTGAATGCACCTTCAATAGAATTAAGATAATCAAGTATTGTTGAGCAGTGTAGACGGAATACATTTATATTTTTAAATGTTATATACAGGGTATTTCGCAACTTCGTGAAAAAAAAATAATGGCGCGTTGGACATGAGATGTGTGCATCTAAATAAAAACGGAAATAAAGACAAAATAAAACTTACCCTCAACTGATAACGCATTGACAAATGTTTAGAACTCTGGCTCACTGCCGGCTGAGTCACAATAAGTATTCAAAATTCCTTCCCTCGGCCGCTCGTAAACACAAATCTGCCCGGCGAAGTAATGATTCACAAGCGTCATGAAACATGTTTTATTGTCGAACAGAGAGAAATGCGGCGTTAATACGATCGTTCATTCTTGGAGCGTGTTGATTTCTTCTTCGTATACCAACGCTTTTACGTGTCCCCACAGATAATAATCTAGCGGATTTAGATCAGGTGAACGTGCAGGCCACCTAATCGGCCCGTTTCTTCCAATCCATCTACCAGGAAAAATTTCGTCCAGGTGAGCACGTACTTCTCGTCGAAAATGAGGTGGAGCCCCATCGTGCATAAACCACATCGTTGTTCTAAGATTTAAGTTCACATTCTGGTAGATTAGTTCGTAGAAAATTTTAAGTATTGGAGACCATCTAAACGATTCAGCAAGACGAATGGGCCGATTAAAATGCCGTTTAGAATACTTGCCCACGCGTTAACAGAAAACCGTTGTTGGAAATGGCCGCGACGAATTGCGTGAAGGTTTTCCTCAGCTCACAAATGCATGTTGCAAAAATTGCACACCCCATCTCTGGTAAAAATAGATTCGTCGGTTAACAGGACATTATGAAAATTCGCATTTGCCTGTTGTTTATGCAGTAACCAACGACAAAATCGTATGTGTAGAGCATTGTCGGCTGCTAGCAAAGCATGAACTCTTTGAATATGGTACGGATGTATTTGTTGTTCGCGAAGAATGCGCCAAACAACGGAGGACAATAAACGTGTTTGTCTTGAGATATCACGTACACTTAACGAAGGATGTTCCTCGATAAGTTGTAGTATTTCTTCTTCTCTGTTTAGGATGCGTTGTGGACGCTGCCCTCCTCCACCTCTTCCGCGACGTGCCCTTAAAGTTTCAGTATCCCTCGCTCTTTGCACAACAGAAAGAAATGTGGCACTGGTTGGCAAATGTCGGTTTGGAAAATGCAGTACATACAAACGCCTTGCCACTAAAGTGTTTTGTCCACTTTCACCGTACACTAGAAACATGTCAACAATCTCACTATTTGTAAATTCTACCATTTTTTTCAGTAAATTTCCGTGCAACCACCTCAACGTACACTTTCAGACTACCAGGCCCGGCCGGTGATGACTAACAATAAATTATATCACTCATATTCTTTCTAAACATCATAAACTTAAACCAGAGACGTTCAAACGGTTTACCCGTTCGACAAAATAATTTATTTCCTCGAAAATTTAATAACACTTTGTTCAACAAAAAATGGTTCATTCTATTCATTTTAATGCAAGCTTTCATTGTTTAATTTATTTTCATGATGTTATGAAACACCCCCAGTATAATTTGAATACATCTAAAATAACAACAATTGACAACTTTGTTTATTTATTTTCACTCCTGACGAAGCTATCAAACAAGAGTGAAACGTAGAGCAATAGTGCCAATTCTAGTGTCCGTTTAAAATAATTTATTATAAAATATTTATATTTACAATTAATTGATATACGTAAAAAGAAACTGAGACAAAGCCACAAGGTGAGTAAATTACGAAAGTCATCAGTGTAATTTAATTTCCTTGATGAGATGACAGTTAATTAAATTTATAACCTTCCGGGGAAATGTTTCAAGTTTTTTATGAATTTTTTCATTTAGATGTTCAGACCGCGTTGTGCTAGTAATGAAGCTTAAACATATTCATATGTTGCGTGACCCTGAAATAAATTACTATTATATTTGCAGAAAATTATAACGAATCAAACTGTAGTAAAATAAATAAATTCAGTTATTGAAATTTTTAGACACCTTTTAACGGGAAATTGCGATTACGAAGACTGTATCAGTTATGCAAATAAATTTGATTTAATTAAATTTCATGCCACGCTTTTACAGATCGTAAATTTCATTAGCGTGTAATGGAGTAAACGTAAAAGTACGGTTTAAATAACTGGCTTCTGAAAAAGCGCCCGTTGTGTAAGCTACTTATAATTAAATTTTCGTATGATTTAAAATTGTAAACACTCTGATACTAAGATGAAACTTTAAATTTTATACAGAACTTAATTGTGTGCTATCAATATAGATATAGCGTCGCACGGTTTGTTACGTTTAATTTTATAGACAAGTTTGTTAAAACATTTTTTTTTTGCTTCCTAGAATATCTATATTAAGATGTTAACGAGCATAAACATATTTACCTAGTTTGAAAGTTCAAAACTGTAATCGGAAAGGTTCAAGACACACTTTCACTTAAGATGTAACAATTAAAGGACTTTACAATTAGCCTTATTTTTGCGTGACGGCATCGCAAATATTATGTTATTATCTACGCGTACCGTTACGTAACGGTAATGGTGCGAATTTGAAAACTGAAAATTTACAATTGTTGAATGCATTCGACATTGTGACAGACGGTATATCAACACCGCCGCTATTCCGCAGACATTTACATTAGCAATTCAGTTTTATTAATAACAACCTCTACCATTTGACATTTCCCATTGTTTTTTTATAATTTATAAATTATTAACATCGAAATAAATTCGACAATAAACCGGAAAATATTCATATTCATGAATTAATTTAAATTTGATTCTAAAAAAGAGAAAACGAATGCACTAGACTATAACAATTACACGTGTGTGTGATTGCATTTTAATATATTGAAAAATTTTATATTACACAGCTTCATTAACCTTCCCTATCCTGTCAAAGGCAATAAAAGTTTAGCACCAATGATGATAACTCGATGATTGAAATATGTATTAGTAGCTTGCGAAAGATTTGCGGCATTGAAATTACCAGCCAGTTTATAATCTTCATGCTATATTTGTTTTAATATATTTCATAACACTTGTAACGAAAAAACGTAAAACATCCAAGTAATTGTGCAGATTCCACACATTAGAGTGTCACAGGTAATAGTGTTTGGGTACAAAAAAGGAACTTGTGCTTGCTGTAATTTCTCCAAATAGGTAGTAGACATTAATTTGCACTTGGCAACTGAATAAGAATTATTCATGAGTTGCACGTTTAGCATATAAACGATGTTCTTCAACGATGTCTTAATATTTAAAAAAAAAATCAATTTATATATTTGCTGTTATAGAGACACACGTTTTAAACAAAGTAATAAATAGAGACGAGTTCTTTACCTAGAAAAACAGATATTGCTGGAACTTAATTTTGAACTTTGAGAAAGCTGTGAATTCCACTATCATAGACTAATTAGAGAAGTATTCGAAGAAGAAAAAAGTTAACGTTTGACTTATTCGTAAATATCATTGCTATTAAAAAAAGTCAAAACTCGTTTTTATTTTGTAAGTTCTCTGACATCTCTGCTACCAATCGTGTTTACCATACACGCTTCTCCAAATTGCAATGCGTCTTCATCTCTTCGTCTAGCTTACGTGCTGTAATGTAATAGCGAAAAGGGAAAGTAACACGAATAAAAGATAAATAGACACGGCCATGACTGAAGGCCAACAGTCAAATTAAAACGGTTATTCAGCTGAATGGTAGCATGTGCAATGACTGTGATTAAAGACCTTGTAACCGGAAGATAGACACTCCACTATCGATTTCACAGAAGCGAGAACAGCTAGTTTTCATGCTCAGCTCGAAAATTTTGCTTGGCTATATTGGTATTACTTTTACGAAATGCCATTGGCTTCGAGTTCTGAAGTTAGGATAACTTTGGCGTAATAAATGTATAAGCGACGTAACAGTTTCGAAGCTCATTAATAGTTTCGGGTAAATGAGACCCCAAATTACGTAGTTGTGAAGAAACTGAATGGAAGCTTTGATTTTACGATTAACTCATTTTGATCTAAATACTCTTTGATTTTTATTCAACTTTGTTTTTATATTTCTATTTTCATGTTTTTATTACTGACAAACTAAAAATTCTTATTGCTCGCTCTAAATTAATATTTTAAAATATTTATACTAGTTCTTTCAGATTAGTTATCAGTATCGAAATGGAATGCAACAAGGATAAAAATTAATTAATTGTAGACAATAGTAGCGCGGTAAAATGTAGATCGTTTTGATTGGGACATGTGATTTATAAATACCGGTGCCTCCATGAATAAGAATCGCACGACACATAACAAATTGCCACACAGTAATTTTCTGTCTACGTGCCGCTTGCATTATTTATTTATTGTGTCATTTTTAATTCATTCGTTAACCTGTGTACAACAAAAGACTGGTGCATGTATATTAATGCAGGGCAAAAATATCGTTGTGAAAAATATGTGTTTTCAGCACATTGATTTTTATCAGTGAAACAAACACATTTGATGGCGTATTTTTCAAATATTCAAAGTTGTTACATTTAATAAGAGCTACTACATTATTAAAAAACAAAACAAAACTAGATACTCTTCGGTTTTCCTAATCCAAGAAAATTTTAAAAAATACTACCTTTGACCATTTGAAATGGTTCTATCCATTTATGTAAAACGATATCTGAAAATCGGTTTCAGTGGCGTCATGTAGAAATATTGCAAAATGAAAGATTGTTAATATTTGGGAAATGCAGGGTGTTTCGGAACTTCGTGAAAAAAAATAATGGCGTGATGGACATGAGATGTGTGCATAAGTGCATCTAAATAAAAACGGAAATAAAAACAAAATAAAACTTACCCTCAACTGATAACGCATTAACAAATGTTTAGAATATCTGGCTCAGTGCCGGCTGAGTCATTTCCCTCGGCCGCTCGTAAACACAAATCTGCCCGGCGAAGTAATGATTCACAAGCGTTATGAAACATGTTTTGTTGTCGAACAGAGAGAAATGCAGCGTTAATACGAGCGTTCAATTCTTGGAGCGAGTTGATTTCTTCTTCGTATACCAACGCTTTTACGTGTCCCCACAGATAATAATCTAGCGGATTTAGATCAGGTGAACGTGCAGGCCACCTGATCGGCCCGTTTCTGCCAATCCATCTACCAGCAAAAATTTCGTCGAGGTGAGCACGTACTTCTCGTGGAAAATGACGTGGAGCCCCATCGTGACACTTTACAGGTGTCATTGACATTTCGAGTTCAAATTGAAACGGTTATTCACATAACCTACAATCTTGTCGCTGTTCAGGTTACGTCAAATCCACCAACAAGACATATATCTGGTTGCAGGGTTGCAAATAGTTAATTAAAAAAAAAACGCTCTTTATTATATTATCGAATCAAACACAGTTATTCTTGACCACTTTGTACCTATTTGTTTTCGTTTCGTACATACTCTTTGTAAGTCTCCCTTCCGCCATTTTTTTTTCATGTGCTCAATTGTTTTTCTTGTGTCTTTATTTGTCACTATGCACTTTCAATTGTTTTCCTTACTGACTTACTTTCAATTGTTTTTTTTTTTAATTGTTACTACTTTCAATTGTTTGAAGGCGTTTATAATAATCTTTTCTTTAATTTTTCCTTGTCAGTTTTTTTTTGTGGCAATCTCTTATTTTTTCTGTTTCGTCCATACTCTTTGCAAGTTTCTCTTCTGTCATTTTTTTCATGTGCTCCAACCACTTCAATTGTCTTTCTTGTGTCTTTATTTGTCACTATGTACTTTCAATTGTTTTCCTCACTTGCTTACTTACTTTCAATTTTTTTTTTATTGTTACTACTTTCAATTGTTTGAAGGCGTTTGAAATAATCTTTTGTTTTTTTCTTAGTGGCAATCTCTTTCATTTGTTTCTGTTTCGTACATTCTCTTTCTAAGTCTCTCTTCTGTCATTTTCTTCATGTGCTCAATTGTCTTTCTTGTATCTTTATTTGTCACTATGTACTTTCAATTGTTTCCCTCACTTGCTTACTTTCAATTGTTTTTTTTTATTGTTGCTACTTTCAATTGTTTGAAAGCGTTTATAATAATCTTTTGTTTTTGATTTCTCCTTGCCAATCTTTTTCTCTTTTTGGTGGCAATTTCTTTCATTTGTTACTGTTTCGTACATTCTCTTTGTAAGTTTCTCTTCTGTCATTTTCTTCATGTGCTCAATTGTTTTTCTTGTGTCTTTATTTGTCACTATGTACTTTCAATTGTTTTCCTCACTTGCTTACTCACTTTCAATTGTTTTCCTCACTTGCTTACTCACTTTCAATTGTTTTTTTTTATTGTTACTACTTTCAATTGTTTGAAGGCGTTTATAAATATTTTGTTTTTGATTTCTCCTTGCCAATCTTTTTTTTTTTTGTGGCAATCTCTTTCATTTGTTTCTGTTTCGTACATTCTCTTTGTAAGTCTCTCTTTCGTCGTGTTCTTCACGTGCTCCATCCATTTCAATTGTTTTTCTTGTGTCTTTGTTAGTCACTATGCACTTTCAATTGTTTTTCTTTTTCATAACACTATTTTCGCTCTATTATATTCAATTTTTTCTCTCTTTTGATTTTTTTCCGGAGAATAACACACTGTAGAGTAAAGTTTAAAGATAATCGACGAAGAAGAGTAAATACGAACTAACCAAACACGTATCTACAACCGCCTCGACTTGTACAAACACGAATGTCCGTAATTTTTGGATATTTTTCTACTCTTTGGAATTTTCATAAACCACAGATTTAAGTTCACATTCTCGAGAAATTCCGGTAGATTAGTTCGTAGAAAATTTAAGCATTGGTGACCATCTAAACGGTTCGGCAAGACGAACGGGGCGATTAGATTGCCGTTTAGAATATCTGCCCACACTTTAACAGAAAACCGTTGTTGGAAATGGCCCCGACGAATTGCGTGAGGGTTTTCCTCAGCCCACAAATGCATGTTGCGAAAATTGCACACCCCATCTCTGGTAAAAATAGCTACGTCGGTAAACAGTACATTATGAACAAAATTCCCACTTGCCTGTTGTTTATGCAGTAACCGACGACAAAATCGTATGCGTAAAGCCTAAACTCTTTGAATATGGTACGGATGTAATTGTTGTTCGCGAAGAATGCGCCAAACAACGGAGGACGATAAACGCGTTTGTCTTGATATATCACGTACACTTAACGAAGGATATTCCTAGATAAGTTGTAGTATTTCTTCTTCTCTGTTTAGGATGCGTTGTGAACACTGCCGTCTTCCACCTCTTCCGCGACGTGCCCTTAAAGTTCCAGCATCCCTCGCTCTTTGCACAACAGAGAGAAATGTGGCACTGGTTGGCAAATGTCGTTTTGGAAAATGCTGTACATACAAACGCCTTATCACTAATGCGTTTTGCCCACTTTCACCGTACACTAGAAACATGTCAACAATCTCACTATTTGTAAATTCTGCCATTTTTTTCAGTAAATTTCTATGCAACCACCTCAACATACACCTTCAAACTACCCGGCCCGGCCGGCGATGACTAACAATAAATTCCATCACTCATATTCTTCGTAAACATCATAAACTTAAACCAGAGACGTTCAAACGGTTTATCCGTTCGACAAAATTATTTATTTTCTCGAAAATTTAATAACACTTTGTTCAACAAAAAATGGTTCATTCTATTCATTTTCATGCTAACTTTCATTGTTTAATTTATTTTCATGAAGTTACAAAACACCCTGTATATATTAAATCTTGGCGTGTTGTACCTTTTGCTTTCTATAAAATCGATATTTTCACATGAATTGGCTACATTTACATAATTGCTTCGTAATTAAATCGAAAAGAATACTTCCAGGATATGTCAATTTTATGAACGACCTGAAATCAACGAAGCGAATGCAAACATTTGGTAATTTGTTATTATTTCGTAAATTATCAAAATAATGACGCTCACGGCTTACGTAATTGAATAATTTGCTGTAATGAGAGCACCTAGAGAAGTGATTAAGAGGAAAATGCTGTCATTGTCTTCATTTCCGCAAATATTTGACGTAACAGAATTTAAATGAAGTTTCATAACTAGACACAGTCATATGCATCACTTTTTGCGGTACGCTGAAAATTTTAATGATTTGGATTTATTTATGAATCATGTTGTAGGGTTAGATTCAAAATTAAAGCATTTTATTTTTATAAATACTTAGTCCAAATGTAAAGCCACATATTCTTCGTTTATTTTATGTAACTGAATGTAGTAAATAATTAAACATTCTTAGTAAATGCAACATCAAAAATTAATTAAAATGTTTAAATTACATAACAACAAAAAATTCACACTGTGTGGATGAGTAAACAAAAAAGTATGTAATATAAAAGAATTTCAGAAATGTACTGAAATGCGTAAGCTCATTAGCTTTAAGGGTTTTAATTCAAATGTCCCTGAGTAATTAATGACACGGGCAACATGAAATGTATATTTTTTTTCATATATTCTTATTCTTTTTTCGAAACTGACGCACACATATCATAAAACATAGAGGGTGTATGATAATGGTGTTCGTTACATTAAGCATACGTTGTGCACATTCCTTGTAAACAAAAGGTCCTTGATAATATATGTTCCTTCCGTCTTCCGTTTTTTTGCAACACAAACAAATAATATTTTATTAATAATCAATCTAACTTTACAATAGTCAAACAAAAATATAATTAAAACTGTTCAAAATCCCCATGTATACTCTGTTCACGATCTTTTTGCATTCAGAGTAGGACGTGTTCGGGTGACATTTTTGTTGGTAACACAAAAAAATATACTTGTCAGAAATTTGATTGACGTTCGTTTTTACTTTTGTGGTTACGTTTTTGAAAACTGCCACTGGCAATGTTGCCAGTTCAATTGTGTTGTAAAAAGTATTCCATGAAAACGAGAAATATCGTCTCGAACAAACGTTTAATGATTAATTAGATTTTTCATTGAGAAAGTTTGGGGTGAGGTGTGTTGTTTGCGTGTTCTTAGTCAACAATTGTGCCACAAAGCGAAGAAGTGTTTCTTTATTAACAAATGTGACTCCAGATATGATAATAGACAATAATGGCAGAATTTTGTTTTTGTTTCATAGAATCTTATGCTCAGTGGTGTGGCTAAATGAACCTTGATACTTGTGCAGCGGGTGGAGAGGTGTATCGGCTTGTGTAACCCGTGAGGATGGCTTGTTCAGCCAGGAATTTTTTTTCGGACTTGTTCAGACCGAAGAACTGTCGTTCTCAGGCCCTGGATGGTCTTATTATAGGGCTCGTGGCCATTTTCGCCTCGCTGTCGCAGAAGGGGTGAATGCTCGCGTCCGGGATGAATTTCTGAAGGGGATTCGAGTTTGGTCCCTGGCAATGGTGTAGAGGTGCGCTGCAGGTGGCGCAAAAGCATTATATGAAGGGATATTTAAATAACAGGTTCTTCTTGCTATTGCCGGTGTCTCAGAACCTTTTCCTTGGCCATATTTATGTAAAATATCTTATCATTTTTCCCGAGAAGACCATAAGCTAGATCTCATTTACAATTCTATCTACTTTCACTACCTCCTCCAATACGCACACCATCAGATTCTTCTACTAACACTAGAATTCTGCAAATCTGCTTATATTTGTGCATATTCGTGGCTATTAGTTTTGACCGCTAAAAGGATCGTCGTAGTCTATTTATAAGTTTTACAGATATACATGCGTTTTCTACACTATAAAATTTTGATGCCAAATTAAGTGCTCCCTATCCCCCTTCCATTGATTCCATAGAAGAATCTGATTCATCTTCAATTTCTAATTCTGAGCCAGATTCTCCTAATGTAATAATGAAAGGAGGGATATTTTCATATGTTTCGTCCAGTCTTCCGAAATTAATTTTTCACAATGATTAGAAAGATTTTGCCACATGTCAGGGGTGCATTTTGAAAGAGCCTCACGCCATAAATTTGCAACCCTATCTTTCGACACTGGTTGCGAATTTATGTGCTTATTGTAAAAGCCTTTGCACTGCCCCCATGCAATCTCAATAGGATTGTATTGACAATGGTATGGAGGCAATCTAAGAACTTCATAACCATTCTCCTTAAAAATTACGTCAGTCGCGTATCGTTTTGTTGTTCCGTCTATTCTAAAAGGCTTAATTAATTCCCATAATTGTTTTTTTGTAATTTTGCCCTTAATTTTGACATTGTGTTTAACCAACCACTCCTGCATTTGACTTTTTTTTACAGGAAACTGTGGGTGGTTTGTCCAACTGCACCGAGTGATATGGTGCATTGTCCATCATCACCACACATTTTCGTTGCAACTTGCCTATGCAGGAATAAGCTGATTAACCATCCAATTTTGAAAAATTTCTGCATTCATGTTTTTATGGTAGTCTTTGTCATTGTTCGTCGAGTCAAGTAACAAGCCACACCCTTTCAAAGAACCAAGTTTTGTTCCCGCATGCAAAATTGTAAAACGTTTCCCTTCACTTTTAATTTTGGCTGGGTTACTTTTCAAATCTGTTTTGTGTATCCATCAACGAACCGCAGATCCATTTTGGTAGATCCAGGTTTCGTCTATACACATGAATATTATATTTTAACTAGAATTTTCAAATTGTAAGAATTAGCTCAAAAAAGAAATTTTGGATGTAACGACGTGTTTTTGTTTACATAAAATTTTGCGTCCGTTAACCATTTTTTTGTTTGTAACCCATAGACTTCATAATTATGATACATACATCGCGAAATCTAAAATATTAAACATTAGAAAATAAGGCTGATTTAAATATTTAAAAACTTACTTCATTTATATCCGCCAACATGCTTATTATTTCTTCATTTCTTAAATTTGGGCGATTCTTTTTGTAATAATTAAACGCCTTGCCTATTGAGCACTCAGTTCCTCCCCTTATAATTTTTGGCATTTTGACAGGAATATAAATAAAAGATGTATTTGCTTTAATTTACTTTTTACTTTAATCCTGCTACCGTAGCCCACGTTATTTACGAATTGGCAACATAGCCAGTGTAGCTGACGTGACACTGTTATTATTTTTTTCATGTCAGATTTTGACTTCATCAAAATACATGCACGTAACTTAACGAAAAAAAGCATAGCCCTCCAGAGTCTAAAAAGATCGTGAATGAAATATAGTTCATAAACTATTTGATCAATTTAAGAGTTATTAAATACTTACTAATATCAAAAGGCAGCTCCAATTAAATATTTTATAATAAAAGACGCCCTACCTTATCCTTTGAAAATTACCCCTTTATAATTGACTTATATTTATTCGAACACCAAGAGAACAGAAACCTTATTAAAATTTACTCTTTTGTATAAGAAATAGTTTTCTGTAAGTAATATAAATGAATAACAATCTTTTGGTTTACCTTTCTCATGGCAATAGTTTTCTTAAATAAAAATTTTCAGACTATTGTTGATATATCTTTTTTTTTATCATGATATGTACTGCACTCCAAAGAATAGCGGACATCTTTCTTGAGACAACCTGTATGTTATGTTGCGCCAAAAATACCCTCATGGAAAATTACGTACACGGAAAATTATTAACAAGAAAAAATATGTACCCAAAAAGTAGTCTTTTATTACCAAAAGCATTAAACTTCAAATCAAATGAAGACCAATTCGCACTTTCCTTATCTATTTGATCTATTTGGTCTGCTCTTGCTCCGGACGGTAATATGAGCGGTATAATTAGAAAAAATGGTAAATATTCCATCATTTAAGTTTTGCTTTATGCTATATCCTAACACGCTTACCAATAGTTAAACTTAAAAACACAATATTATTTTAATTATGGAAATATTCGTATATCACACACAACTTCAATGTCGAACACATTTGTAACACTGTTTTCAATTGGCCGTTAAAAAAATTCAATTAATATTTTACTGCATGCTCCGTATATTAAGTGCTACAACTTGACAGTTCTATGAGCCTTGTACTATAAGGTTTTAATAGTGTGGTTTGCGTGCATTTAAGGTGCGCGCGGTTGTACATTGTTAGAAATATTTATGCAACGATAATTATTATTTGATAAAGAATTATGCCGGGCGATTATTAAAATTTTTTATCAACTCTTGCCATGTAATTTGGACGGCATGTCTTAGCTTTACTGTTAAATAACCTCAACGACTGCAAATTTGATGGCAAGGGTTTATAAAAATAAATAAATAATCCCTAAATTGAATGCGAGTATTGTAACATTGTGCCGTTGAAAAACAACAGAAAACTGCAATTCTGTTTTTTTGTTCAACAAATTTGTAATAATCCTTTTCGGGACTGTTACTTTATGAACGATTTTTAACTGTATGTTGACCGTTTGAACCTTAATCTTATTGAGAATTTTTATCTGTTCTAAAGGTTCTATGAGGTTCGAATTAAATGCTGTTAGCTAAGCTTGAAGAGCACCATTTTTCTAAAAAGTTACATAAATGGAACAATCCTCTGCATCGATTAGTTTTAGTACTTTATTATTTATTTTCAAGGTTTATCTGCTTTGCTCTTGCCAAAGAGGGAAATCAATAGGAAAAGCGCAGTTTGCATCAAATTAATCATCGCAAGTAATTATGCAGAAGAATTGCAGCGGGTTGGTCTGTGGATAATCATTAGTGTTTTAATTCAATTTGTTTAATATCACATTTCGTTGACTAATGAATAGTAATGAGGGCAACAAATTCCAGACAGCTCGATTGATAATTTGAAGTGGAAATATTAAACAAAAATGAAGATGTTAAGTTGTTTTTTTTTTTTGATAGAATAGAAGGTTGGTATTTAATTCCCACCAACTTGCTCAATTAAGTTCGTGTGCCTAATTACTTCTGGATTTCGTTACTATTGTGTAGTATAAAGTGTAACGGCGTCAAGGTAATGTTGCTAAAGCGAAATGATAGTTTTATAATAACTTATAACGACCGGTTTGTTCTTTCCACTTGAATTTGTTGTATAGTTACCGTACCTCAATGGTTTCTATTATTTTAATCGTTCGCCTTTTAACATTATTAGATTCGCAACAACAAAGATAACTCATAGCAGTTCCTTTTTGATATGTTAATTTCTTTATGAATGTGAATTTGTGTCACGTATTTTCACGAGATTGATTGAACGTTTTCCCTTTGTTTCACCGGCGGTTTCTAATTAATTGTTCGCAGCATGCAAATAAAGCCAAGTGAAATTTTCTTCGCAATATCCCAATAATTAACGGCGAAAATGTGCGTCGGCGTTTTCAGCAAGTAATAATAATAATAGTGCAGATGGTTGAACATTTTTTTAATCGAAGACTTTCTACTATAAAATCAAGTGGTCGAAACTAATAACTAGGACAAAAAATGAAAGGGAATAAGATCGCGGCAAAACGTGAAAGTGTTACCCAATTTCGTTTTTGATCATCTGCTAAATGCTAAGTTTACGTCTGCTGAATGTTGAATGTAATTGGGACATATTTCATTTAAGATTGGACGTTAATGCAGTATTACGTCCTAGAATTACAACTAATATATTCGGTTTCTCATCACTGTGTACTTATTACGATGAATACATTATACGCCTACATGACACTCTGTTTCTTTATTAAGGCTTTAATAATAATGAATAATCATTATTTATTGGAAATGAATTTACTTGATTTGTAATGAAAAAAATTACTTACCAAGCAAACAGTAGATTATAAAAGTAAAAACGGACCTCTTCGCGTTCGCCATATTACTGCAAAACTGTTGAACGTCTTACTAACACTGTTCGATTGCCTTCACTGTCTTTCACTTAAATTATGTAGTAAAATCTACCAGAACTAGGTACCACATGCACAAGACCCCTTCTCTCAGATATTCTGCTCATTTGGATTGATGTTTATTTACACACACACACATCCATCTCTTGTTTGAAACATTTTCAAATAACTCGTGTGCACGCACCATTAACAATTCGTTCTACTTTGTTTGTGTTTTCGTTTGTTGAAATATGCTGTTTTATTTTAATTTGTTGCGTTTACCTTAGGCAAATTTCACGGTAATGACCTTATATTACTCTTTGCTGGTTCGTACTTGTCGTTTACTAATGGACTTTGAGTAACGCTTATTTCGGTTATACCCAATGTCATTGAATTTCAAATTAATTTAAACAATGTGCATAACAAATTTTATTACGGAATATTACACGAATACATTACATGTTCTTTAATTAAAATCGAGATTGAATTTTAATTCTCTAAAATATTTTTTTTAATATTTATTTATTTTATATTTTTTTATTGTAGCAGTTACGTGTTAATTAATATTTAATGTAATAAACTGTTTTCCTTCTGTACATGTTAATATTGTTCCTAATTTTTTTTTATCCATTTACTCTATCGTATGATTTTCTTTACTTCCCTTGTTTTTTTTACAAGCTTCTTCTATAGTCTCCTATCTTGGACTTCTCCTCCTGTTTCTGGGTTACAATTTGCCTTCTTTCATTGTTGTTGTCAAGTCGCAGAAAAAATAGTAATTATATGCAAAATTACAGACCGCAATTATATGCAAAGTTAGAAAAAATCTGTGACTTTCCCCATCAACAAATACATTTCGAAAAACGAGAGTCATTGGGTTAAAACAATTATATTTGGTCATTTTAATGAAATAACATTTCGAAATATAAAACGAGGTAAACGATCGACATGGAATTATGAGAATGAGATGAAAGTAATGTTGACAAAAGGTCAAAATAATTATTAATCCTTGATAGATTGCAAACAACAGAGGCCTATAATCAACTGAAAAAGTTACAAGCCTTTCATTACAAAAAAAAAATTAAATTTATATTTAATTTTCTATATTAACGCCGGCCGTACTAATTATTTAATGGAGACAAAAAAAATAACGAATTTCAAGCTAAAAGTGCTTGTAAATATAACAAGAACATTAAATTTTAACGCGTAAACAGCAACTTTTTAATTGGGTTTTGGATGAGTCGTCGTAAATAACTTCGCAGGAACACCAGACGGAGATGTTATTAAAATAAAATTAATTTTAAATTTGTCATGCGTTCTCCACGTATGGGGCTACGACATCATTTTATGTTGGCCACTATTAGCCAGATCGTGAGTGTAATCAGCCTAATAGGCTAATTTGATAAAACTGTGCAATTTTGAATGGGGGTATTACAGTTTAACACTGTGCTAATGTACCGTTTGCCTACATGGAAGTGTCCCTATTGCTCGTTCTAGAATTGTCCTCCTAATCAAATATTATGTGAAAACGAAATTAGGTAACTCCTGAAACGATTGTGAACTAGTATTAAATTGTTCAAGGGAATACTAATTAATTTCTCTCTTAAAATACACTCACCGGCACAAAAAGCGATTCACTTTGAGGTTTGTGTAATTCATTGCAACAATAATTTTTTTAATATAATTTTCGACCCATAATTGTTATTTATAGTTTTCTTGGTTGATGTTGTACATCAAATAAGGCCAAAAATAAATAAAACGAACAAGATTTTAATAAAAGTAATAGAAACTGCAAAATTGATGAAATTGTAATTTAAAGAAAAATGCAAAATTTCAATCTTCCTAATTAATTAATATCGAGTATTGCCTCTGCGAGCCTGTATTACAGCCTGCATATGTTATGGCATCGACTCCACCAAGTGCCTAATCGATAAGTTGTCAAGTTGATCTCATTCTTGCTGAAGCGCCATTGATAATTCTTCTAGGGTAGCTGAGGCGGGGACGCGAGCTTCCTAACATGTCCCAGACATGTTCGATGGGATTCATGTTGGGACTTCTCGGGGGCCAGTGCATTCGGTTAACACCAACAGCGTCAAGAAATTCATTAACAACTCTGGCGACATGTGGCCATGCATTATCGTGCATCAACATAAAATTGTCGCCAATAAAAGGGGCAAAGGGTATCACAAGATCTTGAAGAACATTTTCAATGTACCTCTGAACATTAATAACTCCCCTATTTATTACAACAAGGTCTGTACGTGCGTTCGCAGAAATACCGCCCCACACCATAATCGAACCTCCGTTGAAAGATAGTCTGGAAACAATATTACATTGAGAATACCGTTCGCCGGTCCTTCTCCACACTCTTCCACGACCATCTGGCGTTCGTAGGCAGAAGCGGGACTCATCAGTGAAGAGTACTCGACTCCACTGCCCCATATTCCAATGAACATGTTCACAAGCAAATGCAAGTCTGCTTACTCTATGTTCTATAAGTTCTGGGCCATGTGCAGGTCTTCTTGCCATTAAATTAGCTTCATTAAAGCGTCTTCTGATCGTTCTGTCACTTACATGCACATCTCGAACCTCTGCAAGGCGATTTCTGACTTGAACAGCAGTAAAATTCCTGTTGCGAAGAATCGTTAGGGTAAGAAAATGGTCATCTCTAGCGCTTGTACATCTTTGACGACCTGTTCCAGGGCGTCGATTGTAAGATTCAGTTTCCAAGAATCGCCTCCACGTTCTGGAGACACATGATTGAGAAGTTCCAAGAATTTGTGCAACGTAACGTTGAGACCGACCATCCTGAATCAAAAGCAATTACTCTTGCTGCATCCACTGCATTAATAGCCATGAAAACAACTTATTAATAACAAAATGTAAACAAATTATTAAATTAAGTCTTTAGGAAACGTTTGGAAAACAAAAAAATCAACTGCAACACAATATTGACAATGGCGAAGATACTTTCAATAATTTGCTGTGTTGTTCTTGCGAGTGTTCCTCCGCGTAGGGTTCTCAAAAGAACTGTTGTTGTCTTGACGACGATTCGGCAGAATCACATCTGCCATCTTCAGGTCTTCTCGGCTGCTTTCTTCGTTCTGCTTCTCGTTATGCGAGTGGAACTAACTCCTTGCGATGCCGGGGAGGGTTTATATACCGAGTTACAGTCACGCGTGGTTGCGCTCGATTGGTTTCTAGCCTGGCTTCTTGTTATTGGTCACGCCGGTAGGCTGGCTCCTCTCCCCGATGATCTCGGCTTTGCCTGTAATGGTGGTTTCCACGATGTTGGTAGTCGTTGAGTGTCGTCTCTTGTGTTTAGATTCTTCGGGTGTTTTTCTATTTTTATGGCTTCTCGTATGATCCTTTTGGAAGTGTGTTGTTTGCTGGCTATTGTTTTTGTATTCTCAAAATCTATTTTATGTATGTGGTCGTTACATGTTGTGCAAGCGAAGAAGTTTTTTCGTTCTTCTCGACGGCATTGCGGTGTTCTTCTGTCCCACGTAAACTCTTTCGCAGTCCTGGCAAGGGATTTTATATACTCCCTGGCTTTCCAATGCTTGTTTTCGGAGTTGGCAGGATGTTGCTGATTTTCTTATCTGTGTTGAACGTCGTTTCGATCTTATGCCTTCTGAGGACTCTGCTTATTTTGTCTGTTGTGCCTTTTACGTATGGCAAGCAGGTTCTTCCAAGTGGTTTCTCTTCTTCCTCTTCTTTTTTCTCCCGACGTGGTCTTTGCGCCTTCTTGATTTGGTTTTTGAGAAACCGTTTTGCAGCAGTGCTTTCTCCAATTTCTCCATTTCTTGCTGTTTATTCTTCAAGTCTGTTAGTCTCTGTGATTTTGTTACGAGTGTCTTCACGACGGACTGTAGTTGCGCTGGATGATGATGCGACTGAGCGTTCAAGTAGCGGTCTGTGTGTGCACACTGAATATCCGAGGCTTCCATTATGTTGCTTCGTTATCAGCACGTCTAGGAATGGGAGGCTGTTGTCATTTTCTATTTCCATCGTGAATTTAATCTTCGGGTGTATTTCGTTAAGATGTTCCTGGAATCTTCGTAATTCTTCTTCTCCGTGTGTCCATATAATGAAAGTATCGTCGACGTACCTCAGCCATAAGAGTGGTTTGTGTGGCTTGCTGCTTCTATAGCTCTTACTTCCAAGTCTTTCATAAAAAGGTTGGCTATTATGGGTGATAATGGTGATCCCGTAGGTGCTCCTTCTACTTGTTTGTACCGTTGTTCTTTAAATATGAAGTACGTATTCTTCAGACAATGCCTCGTCAGGTTTATGGTATCTTCTGAGATGTGATATTTGCATTGTATGATGTCCACTGCCTCTTCTGTTAGTACGTTAGTGAAGAGTGATACGATGTCGAAGCTTACTAGTAGATGTCCTGGTTCGACGGTGATGTTCCTTACACGATCAAATAATTTATTTAAACATGAGAATTTAGTTACCATGATGATCATGGCTCTCCCGATTCATCGACGAGCAGAAAAAAAAATGGACAAAAAGTGTCCTCAGATAATTTATTTAAAAAAAATAATAGTGAGTCGCCGGTGAGTGTACTTATGTCATATAAATAACGATAAAATAGGGATTACCAGAATATGTATACTGAACTTACATTCACTTTTATATATTCTGATTAGCTTATTTTTTCTTCTGATGTTACTTGCCAATTTCTTCCCCCAATTTGCCAAAAAGGTTCTTATTTTTATTGGTTGATTGCCTTCTATAGATGGGTTCCCAAATCAAACGCTATTTAGATTCTGTATTGAGGGTATCGACGATATTTTTTCTTTTTATAAATTTAGTAAAATATTACTGTTAATTTCGATACGTCCGAATAAAAAAAAATAAAAACACAAAGCGATTTATTCCCGTTCTAGATGTTATTTCACGTTTAGATTTATGTTTAAGCTCGTCGGTCGAGAATAATGGGATGCATTTACCAGTTTCACGGGCTTCTTGTTGCAAACGATTTAGTTTGGTCTTACCGCTATAATTTTACAACGAAACCTTCGAGTCAGGTGCTGCTGATTCAGGATTTAATTAGTCGCTTACACACACATTTATTGTTTACTAATTTTAATATTAGATTAACGGAATGAATAGAATAGATAATAAAAGCCATATCCTTACTGAAACACAACAGTAACTTATTAGAGTGATTACAAAAGATGCTTAAATTGCTGTTTTCCAAGAAAATGTTCCTTTTTTATTAAATTTAGCTTCGCTTGAGACATGCTTTTATGACTTCCTTTCGCATAGGACTGTTTAGACGTTCGATATATTTTGATATTTCTAAATAGTTTGCTGTGATATTGAAGCAAATTATTGTCGGTTTTATATGGGATGATTTAAAAATGTTATAACATGTGTTCGAAGTGACGTTTATCATTAGCGAAACACAGGCGAGCACGGCGAAGAAGCGATTCGCATTAGCATGTATACTCTAGGCGGCGTTCACTGTTCACTCATGTTTATGGGAATGGCATGAACTATTTGCTTTATGTGGCCCCATAAAAATAACTCACAGGGACTTAGATCACGAAACCGGGCAGGCCACCACTAAATATGACTTTTTCTATATTTTATTCGAATTTTGTAGATATCACATCGCAAATTCAGTAACACTGTGTATATTTTCTTTTCTAGAGCATTTATTACTGGAGATATTATTGTTATTAGATATTAATAACAAATTTAAATGAATATATTATTTTCTAATTATTACAGGAATTTTAATTTCTTTCACTTGAACCCCTTTTTCTACGAAATTAATTTTACCTTAAATAAAATACAAAGTATCAACGCAACTTTTATTTTACTTACCTCGGAAACAAGTTCCTGTATTTCACCCCTGAGCAACCAATTAAGGAAAACTGTTCACCAGACTTAATGAACAAGAGTGCTTTAAGGCCTCTGAAAGTATGTAACAGTTTTCGCCTTAAACTCTCAAATTAGAAGTACTTTGCTTATTAACTATAAACCTTGAAAGTTTTGGAAATTCGATCGTTTTCGGATTGTCGCGCACTGTCTACATATTCTGGCCTTCTTAATATTTTCATTTATGAATTTGTTAAAGGTTAGTGGTTTAAAGTTGAAGCATTTTAATTATGAAAAATAAATAAAGGAAGAATGTACGTGTGTGAAAATTGGAAGGCAAATTACAGTTGATAACTTTTATCACTTAGAAGTATTTCATTAATATGATTGCGTGTTGATTTCATTGTTACGCTTGCACTGGCAATGTGAAATTTATTCATAATAAATTTTTATAAATAGTAGCTTTCTTATTTCGTCATGCAAAAACTTAGCATATGGGAAAACAAAATCATGTAAAAGCGAGATAGTATAATAATTTATAGCTCATTTACTAGAGAAAGACGAAAATAAGGGCGGGAAAATCAATATAGAGTGAAGTTCGCGATGATCCTTGATGAGGGCAGCACTGTACAAACAGGACACCGCAACAACATGCTAGGAACGGACCGGCACGCGTTATATACACCTGCCCGAAATGAGACGAACGGAAATCCCAACCCTTGTTCCGGACTGCCGAATATGCGCAATCGAACTTTGGGTATTTTACGTTTTCGGTTCTATTTTACAACATTAAGTTGGCTATCGTGCTCCTCTAAGGGTGGTTAGCGTAAAAATTGAATCTACAAAACACACTTCGATTAAAACCTGACTGGTGAGTTTTTCTGACTTAACAGATTCATATTTCGGCACGTAGTTCTCGGCTAGATTTGAATTTCGCGCTTAGATCCTTACATTATCCTGGAACCAGGTACGATCGTAACATGTCATGTGGTTAAAAATACACGTAGTTCTATTTATAATACGTATTAGCATAACGGTCGATCTTCGGATGCTATGCAAACGATGCTAAAGCAAATTGCACGACGAGTTTTTTTAAAAAAAGAAAGTCTCGAGCGTTAATTTGCTTTATCGCCGCTCCGGAATAAAAAGCTCCGGTTTCCGGAGTATTTGTACGATTTCCGATCCGCCGGAACATGTTTTGCGGTTTATGTACCTTTCTGAAGTAAGAAATCGATTTCCTCTATTATCTTTCGCTTGATTAACGGAATAAACTTGACATTCGCATGTAACGGAATGATATTGCAAACAATAAATAGCGAGCTTTTCAGATAACGACATTTATTAACTCATTTACAAAAAAGAAATTATCAGCGATCATACAACTAATTATATTGTTCATTCATATCGACTAATATAAAATGCATTTTCCATTTGATACTTAATTTGAATTTTTCAAATACATGAAGATGTTTGCCTAGAAAAAACTATCAAATCTTTTGGTTCTTGCAAAATTACAAACTTCAATTTAAAACTTCCACTTTCTGATTTCGACTCATCCGTAGAACTTTTAAATGTAATTGGTTGACGTAACACTTGCGCTGAACTTTATATTGCACTTATATCCTTGATGTCAATGAATATTTTGACCTAAATCGGTTTTGTGGTCAAGGCAATCATGTTGTGCCTGATTTACTTGGGTTAGGACAAGCCGCATTGATTTTATCTTTCGGGAAACATTTGGGTTGTGACTATTCTATTGTAAAGTATCACTCCGGTTCCTCCTGAAACAATTTCTCTTGATTTTATTGTTGCATATTGGGACTTAATGTTTGCTAATATTAACCAAAAAAATTTAGCCGTATATTGATATAATTGTTGTATTTTGGCAACTAGTTTTTTCTAATTTTTTGATTTAGAGCAATTCTTCTTTGTTTCTGTTTCATTCTTTAATTTGAATTAAAAATTCACCCAATCAGTTAGATGAAGTAACTGATTTTTCTTTGTAGTTAACTCTGTGATGACCTTATTTGCTTTTTCATCATTTGCAACGTACGTTGCATGCAGTTGCCAAATGAGATGGTTCTTGTGAAAGGAATTGATTTTTACATTAGTGCACATTCACAAGTCACTTTGGCAATGCAGAAAATCTTTCTTTTTATTTGATTTCGATTGATTCGGTACAATGATGAACCTTTAAGATCTTAAAACTTGGAATGATAATAATAATAAATGTTAATGCATGCTTCGCGCGTTCTCCAAAGCCGTCTCTGCACTAACGTGTCTTGCATTAGTGCAGAGCGGAGACAATCTCTTGATAAGGAAACGGAGAAAAACGTCAAAAAGAAGATAACCCTGAGTTTAAGGCTAGTATTGAACATCGAAGGTAATCAAAATTAAAAAAAAAAAAAACGAAACATGGACAGATTTTATGGAAAACAAAGAAAGTATGTCTTTAGTTAAATGCTTTCATGAATGTGACGACGATAATAATTATATAGCGTGGTCTGTATGTACTATTAACCAATTTTTCTAACAAAATAGTATATGCTGCACTTAATCATAATTACAGATATTACTTAAATAAAACACTAATCTTTATTCCTATTATTAATGGTTATGAAAAATGAACTTTAAAACGAACTCTATTGGAATTCAAGTATGATTCTCTGGTTTCCAGTCTAGATATCAGAGATGTTTCGGCATAATAAAATTATTTTTATATACTTAATAATATAACTTTTTGGATAAATATGCAGGCATAGAGCTTTTTTATTAACATGATTCCGAAACCTTAATTCAAAGTCCATATAAAGTCCAATAATTTTTGCAGATTTAGAAATATGTGAGGCTTACCCAAGCTGCTGAGGCTCCATTCTACAGCTGCTCTCTTACATTTGTTACTACCAAAAATTAAAAGAGATTATTTTGAGATATTAATGCATAAATTCTGGATTTGTGCTTTATGAACCAAATTATTCAAGTCATTATTAACTAAATCGAAATCCAAAACACGCTATCAACTGAAAACTGTTTATATATCTGGGCATGTAATGCACATTTACAATGATTTAGAGCTATTTTAATATCAAACGTATAAAGGAACGTCCTTTGTAATATAGGTCTTGGTCTCGAACTAAGCCTCTACCTCTTCCACGACTCTTTACGATCTGTTGAGTAAATAACTACACACAAAAAAATTAATTATTTAATCAAAATCTATTTATTTTAACTGAGCTTACAGTACATTATGATTATGATTAATAGTATCGAAAGCTTTTGAGAAATCAAGAAACACGAGGGTAGTTCCAGTACCATTATCCTATGCATTAAAAATATCATCGCAAACATTTGAATATTTGCTAAGGCTGATGCAGTACTGTGACCTTTCCTGAAACCTGACTGTATTTCAAGAATAATATTATGTTACAGGCCCCTATTCTAAATGATTAATTTTGGAAATTACAAGTCAAAAGAAAAAAGGTTTTTTTTTTCGTTTTCAACCAAGGACTCAAGGTACTTTTCAAGAAGAAAATATAAGGCGTTTTCCTCTTGATTTCGTGAAACCGTTTTGATTATCTGTGAAAAGAAATTTGTAACGAATTAGTTTTCCCTATTTTCCAATCTCGTTTAAAAGGAGGAAAAAAACGATTCTCTTTTATTTTCTAGTAACTTTCGTTTTCGATCACAACTTTCGGACAACTTAAGTGTTTGAAAAAAGTCATTTTAGAAATTGTGTCTTGTGCGGGCGAAATTGGAGGCCTTTGAAAGAGAACTAGAAAAATCAGATTTCTATGTCCCTAAAAAGAAGAAGAAAACCGACTATCTTTTGTTTTAGTTCAACGACTATCACCTTTTTACGTAAAGTCCAACGACTATCACCTTTTTACGTAAAATCCAACGACTATCACCTTTTTACGTAAATGAAACTTCCTTTGTTGAAGTTGCAACCTTCGGAATGGAACGCAAATGAACAAGACTTCGATCAAAATAAAATGAACGAGTTTCTTTTGTTTTTGAGCAACGACTCTTGACATTTCTTTTACGAAAAATATCGTTTCAATTCGTTTTCCTTCTGTAGATGAAGTCTGAAAGGAACGGAAAAAGAACCTTCAAGGGCCTCAGCATTAGTGCAGAGCGGAGACAATCTCTTGATAAGGAAACGGAGAAAACCGTCAAAAAAAAGATAACCCTGAGTTTAAGGCAGTTATTGAACATCGAAATAAAAACGAAACATGGTCAGATTTTATCGAAAACAAAGAAAGTATGTCTTTAGTTAAATGCTTTTATTATTCTTAGCGTTCGTAAATATTTTAATACTTTTAATATAGTTTAATTTTTTGAAAAGCATATGGATTATGGGGTCATGTCCTTCGAATGAATTTGTCTTGCTTTTATTATCATAGAAAACGATGTATTCATATGAGATTTCTCTTCCTGTTCATCGGATGTAGGAAAAAATACAACTTCATTGATTTCACCTTCACTGGAATGCAAAACGGGTGCAATCAGAGTTAAAACATTCTTTCATTAACATTCGATGTAGAATTAGATATTTTCCCGAAACGTACATACTGCAGAAGCTAACCGACATAAAAGTGTTCAAACCCCCATGTCGAAATGGTGGAAATTATATTCACGTAAATATGATTCTAGACACTCACAATCAGTTATAATTAAATTTAAATTTAAAAGCATATTTCTGATTACTTTTGTTTGAAGTTCATAGGCATCAAGTTGCTTTACATTATTAACGAATGTCCAAAAGTCTTTCCATTTTGTTCAGCTATGGATTGTACACACATAAAAATTGTTATCCTCCTAACCTGTGTTACAATATGGATAAAGTTGTAATGCTTAACAAATTTAGTGTTATTGTTGTCTTTTCTCGACTAAAATGCGTCTAAAAATAGGTGTTAAAAGAAGATGAACAAGGATAAGCTCAACTCCTGGTTAACACCGTACAGTAATCCATAATTCGTTAATTCAATAAAACCCTCAGAAAAATGTTTCATGTTCTAATTATGATTCTTTTTACATTTGATTCAAACTTTTACGTCTCCTCAGCCTCTCACAAAATTTCCGACGTTTTGGACACTCGCTGCAAGTGGTAATTGTACACAGAGAATGTGTGCATTCCAATCTCATTAGTATTACTCCTCGTACTCACTATAAGTTAAGGAGTAACGAGTTCAATCTCATCAAGTACAAGCGCGCAACTATAGTAATTGAGTAGGTATAGTAATTGCAGCATCAATCCAATTATCTCGGGTATACCTGCAGTGAACTTAGTAGGCTCAAGAAGCTTGGAATTTGAATGAATGCCAAAGGAAGCGCCTTTAAAATGTTTATTTAATTTAATGATGTTTAAGTTATACCAATAAATAATAATCACGGGCATCTTTTTCACTTACTCCTGAAATAATGTTTTCCTTTTTAATAATTTTTCTTATTGGCATTAACTTCATATGTAGGTATTAGAATTAGTTCTTTAAGTACAAATATGGAAGAATTTTTATAAATAATAATTTATCCATATGGAGACGACACGATTTTTCAATGGAGCATGTAGTTATATACATAATTTCAATTACATTAATGTAACATACTACTCTCTTGATGTTATAGACTTTTATAGCTTATTTCTTAATGTAGTACACGTGGCAGAATTAATTTTATTATTTTTGTCTAAACTAATGAGTCAAAAGCTCAAGATACGAATGAAAAGTGAATCTAAATGGATTTCCTCTTCACACACGGAAACTTTGCAAGTTTATAAATGCAATTATCATAGACCATAAAGATCAATTTCGCGCAAACGCATATGTGGTTGCAATAAAGGAAAATGGCAGTGGTACGTTTCCGTGTAACCTAGAAAGCTTTCATGCTGTGTGATTTACGGGCGTTTATAAATTCCACAATTTTCATTTAGCTGTTAGTCTTAATGATTTATATTATTCCAAGTGCAATAATCTTATTTACTTACCAGAGCGGTGAAAAACGTTTGAAGAAAACATAGCTTTCTTAGCGTGCTATCACGAGAACTTCAGTTGGGATAGAGTAGTATTCGTTGCTGAGCTATCAACTTATCAAAATAATTCTAAAGCAAGAATACCAAAACAAAGAGACAGCTGGAGATGGGAAAAGGGAAAGTTAACTTAATTGAGGTTCCTGAGCTCCACTCGTATAATTCGAGCTTAACTTTAAGCCTAAACTTAACAACAATTAAATTTGAATTGGCATTGTGCAAATGAAGCTTTGTTTCAAGTCTCATCTTAGCTAATTTTCTGGCAACCAAACCCAATATTCTATTATCAGTAATCTTACGAGATCTTTCTGTTTGAGTAAGTTAACAACTTGCATGAAATAATTGGACTTATTGCGTCCACTTCTCAGAAATTTACTCTTGGATTCCTCACTTTTTAAATTGGAATGTTGCTCGTTCTGAAGTACCTATACCAGAGATTTCCAACGGGATCGATGAATTTGTAAGAGTTGGTTGGGGGTCGATGAAGCTATAGAAGTAGTTAGACTGGAGGTCGATTAAATGAGAAGAATTAGTTGACTTCTGCTCCTTACATTAATGTTGTGTACGTCAGTATGAAACCTGATTCTGTGATAGAGATACTATGAACGCTGTTGCTATGACGAATAGTAGTTTCACTATTAGATTGGAGGTCAATCAATTGACTTCTGCTTCTAAGATTAATGTTGTGTACGTCACTATGAAACCTGATTCTGTGATAGAAATATATGAACACTTTTGCAATGATGAAAGAAATAAATATAGATTGTTTAAAATGTTCAGTGTGTGGGTGTTGTGTGAATGCATGGGCTCTACTTCACCCTTATCATTTCACAGACTCATGAAACTAAAAGGAAAGTGAAACAACAAATTCGGAAAGTGATTACGTCCTGTAACAGAAAGGAAAAGAAGTATGTCAACTTTTGAACCCATTCGAAAATGAATTCTACTCTACTGTTCGATTTGGATTTCTTATAGAAGTGTGAAAGCGTTGATAATAATATCGAGTCAGGTGAAAGGTCAATCCGAATCTGAAAAAGTTATCTTAAGAAGAAAGCTGACATGCCGATTGTGAGTCGTAATGTTCTCATCCTGGTTATAAATAATATTTGCACTTCACAAATTAGCGTAGCGACTTTATCGCGGGTTGCAAAACGTACTAATTAAAAAAACATTTGGTATTAATTTGTAACTAATAAAAAGGAAAGCTCACTTTTACGGTTTCTTAATTGAATTAATAAAAATCGTTAGTAAACGATTGTTATTTATTAAATGAAATCGTTCTTGTATTTTCCTTTTCCATTCAATTTAATTTTTAACGTAAAGCAGTAGAATTTATTGCTTACCTCTTTCTTTTAATAGAAAGTTTAATTTATACTAATTTATCAAATATTTTATTTATTAGTTTTTATAAATAACATCGACTTTTCCCGTATAGTATATTCTAACTGAACGCTTCGTGAGATCTAATAATTCCTCAAATTACTTATGATTATTATACTTCTTACTTATACACAACAGTGTTTCTTTCTTTTATAAAACGTGACTAGATATAAATTCTCAATTTATGTAACTTTATTTCTGGTGTTCATTTAAGTAAGCCTTTAACCGAATTTCTATTCCAAATGCAAAAAAGAAAATATATTAATGTAAACTTAGTTTTATTCATTAAACCCGATTGTTGAACTACATTACATTTTTTTATTTTGAAAACCACGCGTCCTTCATAAGCACGAGGATAATAGCACACACGTAATTTGATGTCGATGTGGATTACGTATACTTTCAAAGTTTGTCTTACAACACCGTAACATAACTGACTTTGAGCTTTGTTTTTACTGGCGAAAAACAGAAATAAAACCGTTTGTTTCGTTCTATGTGCGTCCGCTGTAATAAAATACGAAATGAAGCTAGGTCATCAAATTTTTCGAGCTGTTGATAAGTAGTAACTGTTACCGTTCTGTGTAATCGGATACGTCGCCGTCGCCTTTCCAATTTGTATTTCGTTTTGAGGAGAGGTTCATTATTTTCAACTCCTATAGTTACTTGTCACCGTGAATTTATGAAAATCAAATGTATATATGTACATATTTTTGCGATGCTTCCTAGTTACTAGAAATGCTGATAAATTTTACTTTTCAGGAAACAAAATTGAATTGTCCCAATTAAATCAATGTATGCAGAAGAAATTAAATAGTCATAGGTGTCATCTATAAAATTTATGAAAAGTTTAGATCGCGACATCCTGCTTTTTGACCTAATATTGCATTAGGATAAGTCATCCCCACAATGGGGCCAAGCGTGTTGTCAAAGCGTAAAGAAAGTTTCAAAGAAATTAGTAGGTTTTGATTGCAATGGATTTCTCGAGCATCCTCTGTACAATTGTTTCGGCCCTATTTGGGGCCTAGTCAGCAGAAGCATAGCTCGAGAATTCTACTGCAAACCAAACTGCAAAATTCCAATTCGAAATTTAAGGCCATAAGTGGTTATAATGAGTGGAAGCAATTTGAATTTACCGCTACATTTCAATTAGTCAGTTCCTGTCTAGTGTAGCGATACGGCGTCGACTCGGAGAAGGTGTGTGAATAATCCAGAATATTTTTATTTCACTTGTGGTGAATACATGTTTAAAGAAAACCATCTCAAGATATCGCAGTTTGTAAAAGGAACTTATTTTGAGTAATTTTGATTTCTCCTAGAGACACAAAACAAGACCTGGTGTCCTAATTTAGTATGTAAAATTTGCGCTTATGGGCAACTAAAAAAAGAAGCTTTTTTAAATTCCTTGCGCCAATGGTATGGCGTGAACCGTCTAACCACCATGACGATTGTTATTTATGTGTTGCGAATGTTAGTGGTATTAATCGGAAAAATCGTTCACAGTGGACCTATCCTAACGTACCATCAGTGTCAAGACCAGCTCTAAATATAAATAAAGATTCGGTACCTCTACCATCAACGCCCAAGCGACTGGAAGATAGAGATTGTAGTCAGGACATAGTCTCTTGAAAATGAAGACAGTGACTTCGATCCGGAAGATTCCCTAATTTTACCAAAACCATTTAACCAAAACGAGCTTAATGGTTTAGTAAGAGACCTTAATCTGTCAAAAATTGCGTCTGAATTACTAGCTTCACGATTGAAACAGAGAAATCTGGTGAGAAATGACACACTAGAGAAAAAGATTTATTTCCTTTTTTTTCTGAAGGGGATGGTTTCGTATTTTGCAGTGATATTCGAGATCTGATGACTGCAATGGGTTTAGAAGAGTACAATCCTAATGACTATATTCTTCCAAGCACAGTCTTAGATGTGTTCTTCTAAATAATGGTAATAACCTTGGTTCTTTGCCCACTGCGCATTCCACCAAAATGAAGGAACAATATATCCTACTATTTCCTTGGTCCTGAACAAAATTAAGTACCAATAACATAAATGGTTCATAGATTGGCTAAAACTGGAAACGCTACTGACAAAGGAGTCGCCTCTTGCTTCTCGACTTGGTTTGGAAAAGTTTTGGTTAAAAGGGTGGTAAAGTTTAGAAAGGGAGTTCAGAGAAGTCGGAATTAGAGACCTCCAATCTCTTTTAATTTTCCCTGTAAAAGATTTCTATTTTAGAAATGTCGTGCTCTGGTTAAGAACCGTTTTGACAAAGTATAAATCACCCTTTTTCCCGTACTGATCAGATGCTTACAGAACTTTGCTCGCCTTTAGCTTCTATGATTTACTTTTCTGTTCGTTGATCTGGAGGCCCATCTTACTCACATTTATATAAACGACTGTGTTATGGTCTGCGGTTCTTTTTTATTTCTTGACATTAACAAAATGTGGTCTGCATATGCCAGACACTGGCGGCTTCGGTTGAAGAGGGTTCCTCTGCGATTTATATTGGCTAGTCTTATTGTCTTCTCCAGGACTGGAGTAGAACTTGAGCAAAATTCCACACCCATCAGTTTAGTAGAAAATTTCTGGTTACTTTCAATTTTTGGTCCGAAACATGGCGCTCCAGCTCGTGCTGCGAATCCCCTCGAGAGGTCATATCAAATTATCTTTATGATGTTGAATGTGTAAAGTCAGAATAAAAAACATTGCTGACTGGTTTTCCCGCGTCCCGTTGCTAGATTGTCCCCGAGAGGCACAAGACCCAGATTTGCAAATAAATTACATATTTGCCTTTAGGTTACAAGCAGCTGCTGTCTGCAACTAAAAAAGACGATACTCTTATGAAAGTAATAGCTTATCTTAAATTTGGTTGGTCAGAGACAGTCGACTCCGAACGACAACCGTTTTACAAGGAGAATAATGAGCTGTTCATAGAGAAGGATATTCTACTTTGGGAGGGGGGAGGGGGTACAGAGCTGTTGTGCCAACGCAGTTACGTAAGAATGTGCTCAAAGAACTTCACGCTTCACATAAGGGAACCGTGAAGGTCAAATCCCTAGCCAGGTGGCCCAAGGATATAGAAAATCTTGTAAAGTGTATAAAACTACCAAAGTTAATCCTAAAGTTGAACTTATTCCATGGAAATGGCCAGAAAATCCGTGGTAACGCCTTTACATAGATTATCTAGGGCCCCATTACCGGAAGATATTATTTTGCAATAATCGATAGCTATTCCATAGCCTTCACATAGATTGTCTAGGGCCCCGTTACCGGAAGATATTATTCTGCAATAATTGTTAGCAATTCCAAATGGATTGAGGCTTTCCCTACTTCAACAATGACATCTGCTAGGACAACGACGATAAGGTTACTTGGACAGGTTTGGTCTACCAGAAATAATTGCATTTGAAATTTTTTGAACGAACTTCAACGTGGTGCCAAAAACCAATGGTGCAGCTGAAAATGCAGTGCGTACAATTAAACGAAGTTTGAAAAAGGCTTTAGTGGAATCAACATCTCCCGATTTGGATGTGGTTATGAATAAGTTCTTGCTCTATTTGCCGTAATACCACTAAGGTCCTTCTTGGTCGACCAGACTTGATCTTTTAAGACCGCCTACTGCTTTTTCCAAGGTACGCAAGTCACAAGAAAAGCAGATAGAAATGTACCGTAGAGTTAACGTGGACGAGAAGATGCTCATGTCGTCTTTCGACGAGTGGATTCCAGCATGCGTGGTGAAACGTCTGGGGCCACGTCGACGTCAAGTTTATGTACCATCTCTCAACATGATTTGGATTCGCCATGTAGACCAAATTCAAGTCCCCCCACCCTTCAGCATACTTCAGTCACGATTGAAGTTGAGAAAGATTCAAAGTCTGCAAGTCTCAAGTTTGAAATTCAACGACATGTGAGCCCACAACGAGGAAGGAAGCAGTAGATTGATCGCGGAACTTTAATTTTAAGTGTTTGCGTTTTATTTTTGAACATTTTCTTAATTAGAAGGGGAAGCTTATGAGTGTTAACAAACAAAAGGTTGATATTAAAAAATCAATACGTGTGTTAGATGGATGTAATAAAGATTATTTAAAAAGAATCGTTTTCAATTGCTGATGAAAATACTGCAAGGGAGAAGGCTAAGGGAGTACCGCACTAGAGAAAAAGATTTACTTTCTTTTTTTTTCTGAAGAGGACGATTTCGTATTTTGTAGTGATATTCGAGGCTGATGACTGCAATGGATTTAGAAGAGTACGATCCTAACGACTGGCACCTTTTTATAGATTCTTCTAAGCGCAGTTTTAAATGTGTTCTTCTAAATAAGAGTAATAAGCGTGTTCTGTGCCCATTGCGCATTTCACCAAAGTGAAGGAACAATATCCTACCATTTCCTCGGTCCTGAACAAAATTAAGTGTAAGGAACATAAATGGTTGCTATGTGTTGACTTGAAAATGATCAACTTACTTTTGGATCAACAAAGTGGATACACAAAATATCCCTGTTTTATCTGCTTATGGCATAGTAGAGCTAAGAATGAACCTTGAATTAGGAAAGACTGGCCTGTAAGAGAAGTTTTGATTCCTCTCAAGCACGATGTTGTTAACGTTCCGTTAGTAGCAAGAGATCGTATTATATTGGCTTCCCTCCATTATCAAGTTAGGATTAATGAAACAAAATGTCAAGGCTTTGAATAAGAATGGGGAATGTTTCTAATACATTTCAAGGAAATTTCCAAATTTAAGTTCTGATAAGCTGAAAGCTGGTATCTTTGATGGTCCACAGATCAGGAAGCTTTTAAAAGATTCGAATTTTACAATTTCTACGAACAATGTTGAGAAAACGCTTGGAATTCCTTTGCTTCAGTGATCAATAACTTTCTCGGAAATAATAAGTCTGAAAACTATTCCCATCTGGTTGAAGATATGTTAACTGACCACCAACAGCTTGGTTGCAATATGATCATCAAGTTTCACTTCCACCATAGTCATCTAGGACGTCTTCCTGAAAATTAGGTAATTTAAGCGAGGAACAGGTAGAAAGGTTGCATCTGGATATTCGGACTATGGAAGAACGCTAGCAAGGCCGTTGGGATGCTCATATGATGGCTGACTATTGTTGGAATCTTCAAAGGATTTCTCAAAAGACTGTTTATGCTCGCCAATCTTATAAAAGAAAGTTTTTATCTCTTCAAAAATTAGAGCTGTTGCAATAAAACTGATTGTAGTTCTTCAATGAGAGCCAATACTTTATTCATAATCATGAATAATATTGGATGCAACAGAAATACTGTTGTGCGGTGTTATATGCTAACAACAGTTATAGCATTTGGAGAGTAGTTGAGATATTCAGTTGAGCTACACAACGCGTGCAGTTATGCACGATGGGGCTCACACAGTACTGTTCCTGTTAAAACCTTGCTCGATGAACATATACCTGGAAATTGATTGGCCGAAACGGACCCGGTGGTGGCCGCCTCTCTCCTGATCTAAATTCATGTGATTTTTTTTCTAGGACCACATAAAGCAAAGAGTCCATGCTATTGCGAAACACTGCTTCACCGTGCTCGCCTGTATCTCGTTAATGATGGACGTCACTTCGAACACTTGTTATAACATTTTTCAATCACTGTCGTGAACATTTGAATGTATGGTATAGTGATCAACCCCACAGATAAAATTCAGAGAGTTTGCCTTTGCATTTATTCGCGAAACCTTGGAAATTATGACGTACATCTGGGTTTATTGATCTCTTCCTACCTACCTTACTTTGTTGAATATATCTTCGTTTTGTTATTTATTATTCCTTAAGTTTCCATTAGTTCATTAAATATGGAAGCAAGCGTATCTCGTTGCGATTAGTTCGTTAAATTTTATAAGCAAGCATATTTCCCTCATCTTGCGTATTATGAATAAGGCAAACTTTCCCCGTATCAGAATCTAGTGGTTTAATAATGTATGCAGCGTTTCAAAGAAGGTGTTCCTGTCGCGACTAAGAAAACCTGTGGAACGTTTGCTTTATTATTAACAAACCGGGTGATGATGGGAAGAAATTTATTTTATTTACACGAAAGGGTGGTGTGACGCGAAAACTCACCTCAGAGGAAATGCCTTTGTAGATTGCCGGGTGGCAGATATAACTCAGCCCTTTGTGAAAGCTACCAAATTTAAATTTTAAGATTAAATTGAAGGTTACTGGGAATTACATGCATGACTAATAATTTTAATTCCTGAAATACTTAATTCAACATAGTAAGGTAAATATTACACTCGAATCATTTTGTTATGTTAGTCATTCTTAAGACCTTAACAATGCGTCGCTCTATAATCAATGTAGTAAGTAAAATATTCAATCTCAAACACGAAGTCATTACTTCGTCTTCTGCACCCCCTTTTATTATGCATGTTTGTCTTTTCATCGCGGACAAAAGCACACCTGCACTGTAACAAGCTCTCTTTCTGAAGGTGCACAAAAAGAAAACGCGCACATGAGACGTGTGTTTTCGTTTCCTTAGAATAACGAGTGAGAATTTAAATTGGCGCAAAATAACATTCCAAAATAGCTTTGACGTGTATAACGAGATTTGATCCACTGTGTTCTTCCAAATTGCGATAACTCCAACGTTCCCTTTTCTTAACTACCTACTTAATGTCAGTTACACTTGTTCGATCCACAGCCAAGGATCGCTTTTCGTAACTAAATGCTTGGGGGTTAATTCGTGTAGTTCTCTTAGCGTAATAATCTCTCTTAATTCTATTATAATGGTAGCGCAATATTGGAAATTATGGAAATTCTGTTCTCGAAATTGCATTGTCATGTAAAACGTATACCTAAGAATTTCAGTTTAATTGAATTTGATATTCACCGTGTTTTTTATAATTAAATGAATAGCTATTAGTAAAGATTTAATATTTAGTATATTATACAGTATTTTAGGGTGGGTGCGGTGTATAAAGTTTTATTAAAAAAATATAATCAGTTCGTTTCTCAAAGAAACTGCGAGGAGCGACAAAACAGTGTTTGCCACTGTTATATGTATCTAGAAGCAATGTTGTTTGTAAACTTCTGATACGCCACTGGATAATGTGAAAAGACATTCTAAATACTTGCAATATTAAAGACGTTGTCTTGCGCACTCTAGGCACACCTTCTATATAAAATAATTTATTCTGAGCACATTAGTAAAGAAGCTTAACGGCTAAATCGCAAGAACATTTCTGTATTTAATAATTATTAATTATTCTGTCTGTTTTGATCATAAGGGACTAATTTAGAATCGTGATAACACGAAATTGTAAGTATTGCAATTTTTTTCGTCGTAGCACACGTTTCGCAGAGCAATCCTATTAAAAACTTACATGGGAATTATGTTACCTACTTTTAAAAGTTCAGGAAGGATTAGAATGAATATTCATTATTATTGAGTCTACGTGGTTGGATTTTGCTAATTTCACGTTAGGTATTCCCCAAGCTTGAGCCTTTATGGAACCCTTTATCGTATTAACTATGATTTAGTAACGATGTAACGTTTTGTGGTAATGTTCTAATTAGCGAGAATAAATAGTTCTTTGGGGCAAACTATTGTGCTAATAATTTCTTCAAAATATTCCATTGCAATTTCATTGTGTTTAACTTGCATCTGTAATTGTGCGATGTCGTCATCTCACCAAACAATATTACTTCATTTCTGTAGTATTTTAGACTTACATGTTGACACTAGGCGTTTGAAATATTCGTGTGTAGGCAGATGTTAATTATGCGTAGGTGTATATTTTAAGACGGTTAATACCAAATGATAAAGTATACGTCGTTACTTACTGTGAGTAAATGTCCTCTGTAGATCTCTGAACAATATTTAATTCAATCTGTTTTCGAAAACGATAAATTTGCTTAAATACAGAGAATTGTATTTTCCACACACGTAAAAACTGCTATCCTCCTAATTGGTGCTACAATATAGATAAAAAGTTGTAATGCTTAACAAATTTAGAATGCGTTTAAAAATAAGTGTTAAAAAAAGGTGAAATAATTTTACTCCAACCAGGATAAACTCAGTTCCTGTTTAACACCTTACAGTAAACATATTACACCGCACAACAAAATTGATCGTTTCATCTGTTGTACGAACTGCTTATGTTGATTTTAAACAGAAGGCGCTGAATCCAAAAACATCCTCAGTTTATCGCTGAGACATCGAAATAAAACTTGGAAGCTATTTCAATATTCCTCTCAACTACATTTGAATTAGTGTGTTTCTGTTAGTCTAGCGATATGACGTCGACTTAGAGAAGGTGTGTGAATAATCCTGAATATTTTTGTTTCATTTGTGGTGAATACATGTTTAAAGAAAACCGTCTCAAGATATTGCAGTTTGTAAAAGGAACTTGTTTTGAGTACTTTGGATTTCCCCTAGAGGCACCAAACAAGACCTGGTATCCTAATTTAGTATGTAAAATTTGTGCTGTATCTTTGCGCTTATGGGCAACTAAAAAAAAAGCTTTTTTAAGTTCCTTGCGCCAATGATATGGCGTGAACCGTCTAACCACCATGACGATTGCTATTTTTGTGTTGCGAATGTTAATGGTATTAATCGGAAAAATCGTTCACAGTGGACCTATCCTAACGTACCATCAGTGTCAAGACCAGTTCTAAATATAAATAGAGATTCCGTACCTCTACCACCAAGAGACTGGAAGACGAACATTGTAGTCAGAACGTAGAGTCACTTGAAAATGAAGACAGTGGCTTCAATTCTGAAGATTCCCTAAATTCACCAAAACTATTCAACCACAACGAGCTTAATGACTTAGTAAGAGATCTTAATCTGTCAAAAAGTGCGTCTGAATTACTAGCTTCACGATTGAAACAGAGAAATCTGCTGACAAGTGACACATAAGTTTCACATTACCGCACTAGAGAAAAAGATTTACTTCCTTTCTTTTCTGAAGAAGATTATTTCGTATTTTGCAGTGATTTTCGAGGTCTGATGACTGCAATGGGTTTAGAAGAGTACGATCCTAACGACTGGCGGCTTTTTATAGATTCTTCAAGTGCAGTTTTAAATGTGTTCTCTAAATAAGGGTAATAAGCTTTATTCTTTGCCCATTGCGCATTCCACCAAGGTGAAGGAACAATATCCTATTATTTGCTTGTGAAGAACATAAATGGTTGCTATGTGTTGACTTGAAAATGGTCAACTTACTTTTGGGTCAACAAAGTGGATACACGAAGTATCCCAGTTTTATCTACTTATGGGATAGTAGAGCTAAAAATGAACACTGGATTAGGAAAGACTGGCCTGTGAGAGAAGCTTTCATTCCTCTTAAGCATAATGTTGTTAACGTTCCCTTAGTAGCAAGAGATCGCATTACATTGCCTTCCCTCCTCATCAAGCTAGGATTCATGAAACAATATGTAAAGGCTTTGAATACAAAAGGGGAATGTTTCAAATATATTTCAAGAAAATTTCCAAATTTAAATTCTGAGGAGCTGAAAGCTGGTATCTTTGATGGTCCACAGATCAGGAAGCTTTTGAAAGATTCGAATTTTACAATTTCTATGAAAAATGTTGAGAAAACGCTTGGAATTACTTTGCTTCAGTGATCAATAACTTTCTCGGAAATTGTAAGATAGAAAACTATTCCCAGGTGGTTGAAGACATGCTAACTAACTATCAACAGCTTGGTTGCAATATGAGCATCAATGTTCACACTTCCTCCATAATCATCTAGGGCGTTTTCCTGTAAAGGAAAATGATTTAAATTGGGAACAGAGAGAGAGGTTCTATCAGCACATTCAGACTATGGAAGAATGTTATCAAAGTTAGGTGATTTAAGCGAGAAACAGGGAGAAAGGTTCCATCAGAACATTCGGACTATGAAAGAACAGTATCAAGGCCGATGTTGGGATGCTCATATGAAGGCTGACTAATGTTGGAATCTTCGAACGAGTTCTCAAAAGACTGTTTATGCTCGCCAATTTTACAAAAGAAAGTATTTATCTCTTTAAATTTACTTAGTAAAATGATAAATTTCGGTTGAAAGATTGAAATAACTACCGCCAGGATAAAATGCCACAACACGTTTTAAAGTTAAAGGTCCTAACTCCGTTTATTTTAACACCAGCAACGAATGTATGCCAGGGAACACAGAAAAAGAGTTTAAAAAGTGTTAGAATTAACGACTTTTATGTGTGCTTGGAGGTAGAACCGCTTTACCATAATCTTTTTAGATCCACATTTCGTAATTCGTTCCAGAAAAATTTCTGAAGAGACATTGCTGCTTTTCTTCTTATTGCTCTCGCTATTAACTTTTTCGTATTGACAAGATAATTGCAAAGTCGACATAATGACAGGTCAACACACCTTTCGAAGTTGTTCGAAACTATCCATTCACGAAGTTTGTACCACAGATAATAAACATGGTATTTGTTAACAGTAGAATTTATATCTACCATACAAATTGTTACTCAAATAAAAACACGTACAATAAATAGAAAATGTTTACATTTGATAGTAGGATAATGTTTGTAGTAAAATATTACACATTTTTAAGAATATCATGTAACACAAATAACACTGGGGAACAAAAAAAGTTATTTTCGTGTTGCCAAGGATTTAAGGGTAGTTTTATGTTACTTGGCGCTTCTGATTTTATACTAAATTTTTGTTTTGTTTTGTTTTCTGAAATAATGATCTACTTTTGTTTTTTCTTCAAGTGTCCTGTTCTAATCAATGGTATCAAGCTTTTGTTTTATTTATGACAGATCTTAGCTAATGGTTTCGTTTGAGTGATTTAAACAAACCTTGTCACCATAAGAATGAATTCTTCGCAGAGACAGTATCATAATAGTCCTGATGTGTTTTGTTGCATTTGTGGTAAATACAGTGTTGCGACAGAAAGAAAAACATAACTGACTTCGTGAAACAGGCGTATCAGACATATTTTGGATGCCAACTCTGCCAACAAGACAAGGTTTAGGTATGGACGAAAGGTAATCGTAAAGGACTCGATTTTGGCGTACCTATGGTATGGAGTGAGCCAAAAGATCACTACCATGATTGTTATTTTTGCGCCGTAAATATAAAGGGACTTTAAGAAACGAGAATGGGACTACCCAAGTATGGAATCCGCAAAGCAAGGAAGTTTTGCCTGTATCATATATAAGGATTAACTTGAATGTAATGATGCGAAAATGTTAAATCTGTCCAGTGCAAGTAACAACACAGATGAAAGTGAGTTTGAAGATAGTTGCCACACTTCTCAAAAATGTTCTCAAGGTGAACTAAACGATTTAATTCGTGATTTGAATTTATCGAAGAAAGGTACTGAGCTTTTAGCATCCAGACTTCAGGAAAAACACTGTCTTGAACCGGATGTTAATAAAGGTCGTATCGAAATAGAGAACACGCAATAACGCTCTTCTTTAGCCAAGACAATGATCTTATATATTGTAACAATATTTCTGCACTTCTCCTGATGATGGGCACACCAGAATACAGACCAGAAGAGCGGAGGCTCTTTCTAGATTGTTCTAAAAGAACTTTGAAATGCACAATGTAAATAAGTTTGCGTCAATTCCAGTCAGCCATTCTACAACACTTAAAGAAAAGTATGGCAATATTAAGTTAGTATTATAAAACAGTTGTTTATTCTCAGCATCAATGGTCTGTTTGTGTCGATTTGAAAAGGGTGAACATTATTCTTGGATATACTAAACATCCTTGCCACATCTGCCTATGAAATAACCGTGCAAAGGAGAAATTGACAACAAACTGTACGGCCACTAAGAGAAAATATAACTGTAGGAAATCCAACCATTAGTAGACAGGGAAAAAAATCAAACTACCGCCTCTCCATATCAAACTTGGTTTAATAAAACAGTTTGTTAAGGCCATGGACAAGTCAGATGATTGTTTCAAGTATATTTGCCAAACATTTCCAGCGCTTAGTATGGAAAAGATAAAAGCAGGAATATTTGACGGCCCGGAAATTCATAAACAGGCGAAGTATCAAAGATTTACCTCACGTATGACTGAAGTCGAATCTAATGCTTGGCTCAGTTACACAAAACTTTTTAAGTAATCGCAGGGCTGACAGCTATCAGGAACTAGTCCAAAATATGTTAAAAAGTTTTGAAAAATTAGGGGCTAATATGAGTGTTAAGATGCAATTTTTGCATAGTCACCATAGTGAACGGTTTCACCAGGATATCCGGATAATGGAAGAAAGATATCAAGCAAGTTGAGATCTGGGATCGTCACATGATGGCCGAATACTGCTGGAGTTTACAGAGGGATCGTCCATAACAAGAATTTAGAAGAAAATCCTATAAAAAACGGTTTTCATAATTTTTAAAACTTTTATCCTGCCGTGTCTACAGCATTTCATAAGTAAAATTAATTGTAATTAATCCTTTAAATTATTATGTTTAATTTTGATCATATTTTCCCAGTTATTTTATAGAAATACTTAAGGCAGACGCATATATTTAAAAAACTAGAGCCAAACTAGAAAAAGTAGTAGCATATTCATAATTACGAGCATCAAATTACTCAAAATCGATTTCTAAATTCCTGGCAACAGATTCACTGTTCGCCAGTATAATAGTACGAAGTGTTACCAAAAATTGCGTAAATTAATTTTATAGACAAAATGTAAACATACCTACTACTATTTCATATAGAAGATTTTTTCCATTTATTTAGTAAAAGTTGACAAATACATTGTGTTAATTGTGTTCCATATATTGTGTGCAGTTAATGGTGTAATTCTGTACAGATCTCTAAGGAAGAAGATCTCAGCCGAGTACTCGGAGCCGCTGACAACGAATTTAGACTTAATAGGTTTGTTCGTAGAGCAGTTTGTAATTAGTCTGAAACCATTAGAACCAGTCGCCCATCGAAGTAATAATCAGTTTTGACAGTTGTGACAATCTGTAAAACGTTCACTGGTTCACTGGTACATATTTCCAACTTTGCAAACTAGTCTACGAACGGACCTTTAATCGTGCAGCTAAAGATGGAGGTTCGACCTCGTCTTGACACGTGCAGATCTTGTCAAGAAATTCACAGGCTGGAATATGGTAGAATTGATTCTGACACTTGCTCGACAAGTTCCAGCTTGGGTCATTTATCGACGTTAAAAATAAGATAAAGGAATATTTAATTTAGAAACATTCGTATTTCCCTTCAAATAATTTCTGCAGCACTACACTGAATTCACGTTCAGACGGTTTATTTTTCACAAGTTCATTCATTAATAAAACAGGCGACAGTCAAACACAGACAAGACTGTTTTTGTTACGATGCTACATAATCGAAATCCCCATGAAACGGTCACTGAGAAGACGCAAATAATCACGTGATTACACCCCACTTCAATATACTATTCAACAATTTGAATAAGATGTTAATATTTCTAACGAGTTAATAATTTAATCATTTACAAATGTAGAAAACTTTGCATTGCGATTCTATTGTAGATTTGCATAATGTGTAGAATTTTATACAACAAAGTGTTGAAATTTTATCCTTACACTTACGAGAACGTATTGTAGTCCAAAAGTGGAATTAATATGGAACTTTTTATTCCAAAATGGAGCAATAATTTTGCTGAAAACAAATGTAAAAGAAAAATTTCAATATTTCAGTTAATAATTTCTCCATCTCCATTTTAAGCAGTATTGTGTAGCATTTTGCTCAGTCATTTCTCTCTATATATGACTCCAGATATTAGGTCTGTCTAAAAAAATAATCATTAAAATTAACAAGTGAATTATTAATTTGGTTGCAGAAGGTTAGTGAGCACCAAAATATTTTAAACCATCCGCATAAATACTCTGCATTTACCAAAACCATCTTTTGTTACAGGTGCCCTGTATTTGGTCGTACATATAGACTAGGGTAAGTTAAATTAAATTCTCTTCTTTTTTATAATGATATGAAATACCGATGCGTTGTTACTTTTTTTTTAATTTTGATCACAGCATGAATCAAAAATTAGATTACGAAAAAAAAAATAGGCCACGAAAAGTAATTTCCGGATTAAGATTCACGTAATTTGGACTAACGTTCGCTTTAATAATGGCAAATTGGATTAACTCAACCCTTATAATCCCCATTTATCGATCACATTAGAAAAAAATGAAAGGAGAAAATTTTACTTACCAACCGCAAACTCATTCTGCATAGAAACTTTTAGTAAAATGACTTTGAGGTAGAACAAGTTCTTTTTCTAGGAAAATTACCCAACGATTTAAACTTAAATACTACACTAGCACAAACTTAAATTCACACATTGTGAAAAATGCTGTTACACGTAAAATTCAATGATGGTGATTTCATCTTTTGAATTTATCTTACGGTATGAAAATATTGAAATTACCCTTTCTTTAGGGCTAGGTAGAGAAATTTTTTAATTTCCCACGTATTAATCTTATTGTCTGGCTTAGATAATGAGCCAAAGGAAACCGAGAAAAAATTAAACACGTTATAGTTTTATAAGTTAGTTTAAATTTGTATCAGTAAAAGAAAAGAGAACGTTCCAATTATCATTCACTCGTAGAGAATTTAATGAATTACGTTCATTCATAATTAAACGTGTGGTGCATTAAATATCATAAAATTTACTATCAGATTTGCTTCGAGTTAACTCATGTCGAGCGTCTGTTTCATATCCTTTTATATGACTTTCATGTTATGTGCTGTGACAGTAATAAACAAGAGTCCATGTTATTAAGAAGTGTTTCACATTTCGTAAACTGTGACTGGAAGCGCTTGTTATAATTTAGTTAGGGATGCCATTAAATCACCATTACTTCTAGCGATCCCAGTTTAACGAGTAACAAAATAATAATTTATAGTGCCATCTTATTAGGGATAGTGGGAGTGAGTTGAATAATATACTTTGTTTATCCAAATGAGTTGATTTGTTTTGATTCTAACCGTTTTCTTTTCTCTTTCAAATACTGACATAATATTGATTGAAACTAAAAACGCGAATAAGTCACTTCCGTATTTTTAACAAGTTCATGTGGTTGACCTTTTCACAGTAGACTGCTTAAATGTTTGGACCTATTACTAAAGCTAATACCAATTCACCCGGGAATTAACCCAGTTACAAAATACCTCTGTTTTCGTGGGCTATTTCATTAGTAAAAAAAAAGTGGTACGTTGATTTTATTTACCCAATTGCATAGATTCACGAAAGTTCTTGGAGCTTCGTTATTAATGAAAATATTAAAGAGGAAATGAATGCAAGTACATTTAAATTAATTGGTCGTTACTGTTATCTTATGTAACACAAATTAAACTCTGCCTGTTTCAGAAAGTTATCGCTAACTGAAATTAAATTATTGTGCACATTTGGAACACCCTCGTCAAGGGTCTTATAAAGATTGAGAATTAATATTTAGTATCGTTGAAGTCTACGTGAGCAGAATCGTAAGCTACGTATTTCCCAGATTTGCACTATATTGGTGCCCTTTGTCCAACCGTTACGATTACAACGTTTATACTGAGGGGACATTCATTAAAGATATTAAACAAAAAACTTATTTAGACTAACCCTACATTATTTTAAAGAGATATAACATGAAAGTGAATTCATGGAATATTTAAGTTAAGTTAAATGTCATCAGCTAATGTAGGATTAAGGATTTACAGTTGTTTCGAAACAGATATAACAACAAACCGTTTGTGTCTGCTACACATTTTATCACAAAAGCTTTGGAATATGTACGATTAAATCTAATTAATGCTGTACAAAGTATAAATTTTGCAATAGTTCCAGCTGCCAGGAATATTCGAGTCTGATTTATTTGCTAGGAATTTGTTTTATTTCGTTCGATTGGTTAATTAAATGCTGCGTTTGAATTTGCCAGCCCATTAATTAGTGAATTTTTACTAAATTATCTATATAACGCATGGCTCTATTTACTAATAAGGGATTTAATTGTTACTATTGACTAATTGAGTTATAAACAATTTACTTTCATAAAGTATTACTCATTCTGGTTAATTTCAACAATTTACATAAGCATTCCAAAACGATGGTGTACCTTAATATTTATTTATTACACGTCCAGGCAATAGGTTCCACAATATTATTATACCTGCATATTTTATATTCAATTGCAACCTAGGAGCGCCTGCAGTGATAGGCTTCCTTTGTATTGTTGCAGCAGGTGGGTTGAATAATCTATACCTATTTGCTTTGCTAGCTAACAGTTTCTGTTGTATTAACACCCGTAAATATTTGATATGCTTTGAATACTTAACTTAAAGATATAACAACAGCAGCACATTGTGGATGTGAACAAAACTAATTTATTAATAATCACTAGAAATCAAACAGCAATGTTATTACATAAGAGGAATTTGCCTATTAATAACTCGGGGGTTTCCACCAAATTAACCTTAGTTCAAATTCAGGTCTCGTCTTAGATGATATTTGCAGCAGTTAAAAGCCTCTTCAAAGGGCACGTCTGCGATCTGAGCTATTTGTGTTATGTGTGAAATTGTAATCGACATCTTGAATCTGACGCATCGAGATTCCAGGTTTATAAGCAGGAACCATATTGTTTCTCACAAAGCCAAATAATCACGAGGTGTATTATACCCAAACAAAATTTGCCTAATCTTAGAAGTTAAGTCGAATTAAAAGCGAAAAAGAAATCGTTTTCAGATTAATTTCAATAATGGCGTGCCGGTCTCATATCCACAGGCCTAAAATAAAATTTAAAAAGCCATTATTATTAAATACCCGATACCATTAGTTAGAAGCTCCAGTCTAGTAGATAATTAAAACGTGGCTATTTATAACTCTCCCAATTTTTTTAGCATTTAGTGATTACGGCATTCTACCTCATTATTTTTGTAGCGCGTGTAAAATATTGCAAAAAGCATATCTGACAATCTACTAGACCCACCCAAAATAAAGGTGATTGGCTTTTCTGTTTGATTAGAAAACAAATAATAGGGGATTTATTCTTACTGTGTCCGACAGTATAAATTTGAGATCGAACAAGTTCCAAAGTAGCTTAATTAGAGATGTCGAGCGTATCAATCTATAAAAACTGCTCGCTAACAATTCATCCTTTTTTTTTCTCCTGAAACATCTTAAACGTAATTACTAATTAAATTCGCTTCAAGTAGTACATTTCCCGTCTGAAATTATTCACGTTCGTAAATAAATAACATTGAATCGTAGTTTGTTTTTGATTTAGTTGCGCTTGTATAACAGGAATAAACGTTAGGGTATTCTCTCGTCTTAAACTATTGCAAAACTGCAGCGTTCGTTGTTAATAAAGGCCGTCCCCTGGGAATTATCGCGGGGGTCCGAACTAAAAGAAACGCCTGCTTCAGCTACAATCCTCCGGAGATATCTGACTCCATGAAATATTGAAGAGGGGCGTGAAAACCCAAGAATTCTAAGAACAAAACTCATTACCGGAATCGCAATGGACAGTTCCCGAAAGTATTGCGATAAAAGACGTGAACATTTCAAATATACAAAATCAATAGCAAAATCAAGTTGTAGATAGAAATGCCTTATCTAATACTAAATTAAGTTTTAGAAGAAAAAAAACATTCAGTTCACCTAGGAATTCATGAAAACTGTTGTAAATTTGATGTTGCTATACCTAGTGGTCTTCGAAATTAAAAATTAATGTACGTGGTTATTTCTTGGCCTTTAAGCTACAAGAATTTTCTTAAAATCTCTCTTAGTCCAATTTTGGCAGTGGATACGTGGATATTCCTTGGTCTTTAAGCGATAAACTTATTCTTTTTCCAATTGTCACATTATCTCGCCTTATTCTAACCATTCAATCTTCCCTTACGTCTGTTCGTCGGCTTTCTTTATGTAAGAGCTGGAAAGGGTTTTCAAAATGTGATCAAAAAGGGGCATAAACAAAACTTACTACAAAACTTCACACATTAAACAACAACAGATTTTCGTTTACCCTTTCTTACTTATTTACACCAAAATTTTGACAAACCATAAAGACTCCAAAATTACAACTCTTTCATTCATGATGTTTCTGGATTAAGTTCTTCAGGAATTACTTCATCGCCCCTTTATATGTACTGAATTTTGCTTCTTTTTCATCGTACCGCTACTTTATAACTTCTATTAAATTCTCCATCAATTCTTGTGAGGAACGGGTAGTTAAACATGATACAAAAAGAAAGAGGATGAGTTATCCTTTGCTTTCAAATTTCAACGGCTCGTCTAGCTGTCAAGACAAGAGTGAGAGAGAAGTTCTATTATTACGCCCAAATTCTATGCCTTAATTTACTTTTTTTCAATTCTTCTCCTCACTCTTTTACCAACATTTTAATTAAACCATAAAAGGCCCAAGTCGCAATTCCTTTGTACGCTTCTGATTTGATGTTTAAGCCAGGAATCGCCCTTAGCGTCCTTTTTAAATGGAATGAAATTTTAACCCTTGCCCGTAATGACCTATTTTTCGAAATTTTTTTAAATGAGATTTATCATTAGTTAAAAATAAAGAGAAAATATATATAAAGATATACAGTCGACCTAAGTAAAACCAATACAATTCAAATAAGGAATGTGGTATAAAGCGAAATCCTTAACAGAATTAAAACAACGATTCGAAATCATGTATCATGAAATAGCAATTGTTACGACAATTTTTAGGAAATAAATATATATAATAATTTTGTCAAATTAATGAAGAGCAAAATTTATATGTAAATTTAAATGTAATTCCAGATTAGCTCGATACGATGTTATATAAAATCACGACGATATCAAACGAAAACAATGCAAATTCATGTTCAAAAGAAACGACATTTTGCATATTAAATAAAGCATTTGTTGGTTTTTATAACATAACTACTAATTGGAAAATACATTCATGGTACTGAATATAGTCGGAACTTCACTCACACTAAGGACATGTCACTTCTGTCAATGACATAACGACCACATGTCTACTGACTTCTGATGCGTGCGACCACACAACTACTCGAGGTGTGATATTTAATCTGGTGCCAGCAGCTTTTTTATATGGTTCCGACCAGAAATTCAAAGACTTCCTGTAAAATAAGTTTCACAATTGTCCTATGAGTCATCGAGGTTTTCCTTGAATCGACTGCTCTCTTTGATTTAAAATAAACAATTCTTTTTTTTATAATCGTGGCATTCTCTATGAGTTATTTCGTCGATTCTCTGATAACGCAATATGCAACTGTTATTCCGCGAATTGTAATTTTATTGCAAAGGTCAGTCATGAGTCATAATGGCAAAGTAAGTAGCTTTTTTTATATGATTTTTAGACGGTGAACTGTCCGTGATCGCTAGGCGACGTTGTATTGAATTTGACTTACAATTAGGCCATGATCTTAATGATTTGCAAAATTATAACAAATAAAGTGGTACTATAAACGAGATTCAAGAAGATTAAACAAATTCAATAGAGAAAATTACAATTAAGATAATGATTAATTTGAAGAAAGAATAAACAGATTTTCTGTATTTATTCAAAGTTTTTTTGTTACTTATTGACTTAAAGCCTAGACGTTGATTTTAGGCTCAGCAAATGTTGAATTTGATGAATCCTCCCGTGATCCGAAATTTTAACATTTCAAATTAAATTTTCGAAGACGTTTCGTTTACGACTTACCTAAGATAAAAACTTAGACACTAACGGTAAGAAGAATTCTTTCACGAAATCCGCGCTTGAAGAGGACTCGGGACAACACGGGGTAAGAAGATGTCAAAACTCACGGAACTGGAACTGGCTTCTCTTCCCTCCGCGGCACTATTTAAAACTTTCCTTTATCAAGTCTTCTAAGTGGTGGTGGCTATCGTCACATGAGCCAATTAAATTTGAATTATTCTATCCCGCGTGAAGCTTCTAAGCAGAAAATGCTACCGCCAGATGACACATGGAAGCACTTATCACTATTTTAGCCAGTGCGCTCACGCGCCAGATGAAATTGAACTCGCCCCCAATCGCTGAGCACACGCAAATTTTCTAAATTGTTGAAGTGACCGATTTCAAAGCAGCGCCGGCCGAACGAAAATTTTCCGCGCAATACTATGCTTAAAACAGGGCTTCACCTGGTCTTAAGTCACGATTTGAATTTATCTAGGTAACATAATATTTCCTTTCGTTCTAAATGAAAAAAAGCAAATAAAATGGTCCCTTTGTCTTCGCTAAGACACAATCTCTTTAGTATAAAACTGCATTTCAATTTTTCGCTTCGGAACTTTAATTTATTTTCTAATTTGAAAAAGAAAATGAGTTTTCTCATCCAGAATTCCGGTTTCTTACAATTATTATATTAGTACTCTTATTGGGTCAGCTCACTATTTGTGTCTAAGGCATCGTATATTGTTTGGGAATAATTCATTTTCATTTCCTATTTCTCTCAAGATTCATTCTTGTGTTTTTGGGTTTTGTAGCCATACAGATTAAATATGGTAGTGGTAAGATCAAACAACATATAAGCTATTGATGATATTTTTGCATTCAAAGTAGGCCGTGTTTAGGGTGACATTTTTGTTGGTACCACAAAAAAATATACTTGTCAGAAATTTGATGGACGTTCGTTTTTAATTTTGTGGTTACGTTTTTGAAAACAGCCACTGCCAATGATGCCAGTTCAATTGTGCTGTACAAAGTATTCCATGAAAACGAGAAATATCGTCTCGAACAAACATTTAATGATTAATTAGATTTTTCATTGAGAAAGTTTGGGGTGAGGTGTATTGTTTGCGTGTTCTTAGTCAACAATTGTGCCACAAAGCGAAGAAGTGTTTCTTTATTAACGAATGTGACTCAAGATATGATAATAGACAATAATGGCAGAATTTTGTTTTTGTTTTCATAGAATCTTGTGCTCAGTGGTGTGGCTAAATGGATCTTGCTACTTGTGCAGCGGGTGTAGAGGTGTATCGGCTTGTGCAACCCGTGAGGATGGCTTGTTCAGCCAGGAGTTTTCTTTTCGGGTTTGTTTAGACTGAAGAACTCGTTCCCAGGCCCTGTATGGTCTTATTATAGGGCTTGTTTTTTGTAATTTTGTTCTCAATTTCGACATTGTGTTTAACCAACCACTCCTGCATTTGACTTTTTTACAGGAAAATGTGGGTGGTTTGTTCAACTGCACCTAGTGATACGATGCATTGTCCATCACCACCACATATTTTCGTTGCAACTTGCCTAGTGCAGGAATAAACTGATTAACCGCCCAGTTTTGAAATATTTCTGCATTCATGTTTTTGTGGTAGTCTCTGTCATTGTTTGTCGAGTCAAGTAACAAGTCACACCCTTCCAAAAAGTCAAGTTTTGTTCCCGCATGTAAATCCTTTTCATTTTGGCTGGGTTACTTTTCAAATCTATTTCGTGTATCCATCGACGAACCGCAGACCCATTTTGGTAGATTCAGGTTTCGTCTTATATTTTCAATAGAATTTTGAAACTTTGCTCAAAAAAGAAATAATTAAACGCCTTGCCTATTGAGCGCTTAGCTCCTCCGCTTATGATCTTTGGCATTTTGACAGAATTATAAATAAAAGAGGTATTTGTTTTAAGTTACCTTTTACTTTAATCATGCTATCGTAGCCTACGTTATTTACGAATTGGCAACACAGCCAACATAGCTGTCGTGACACTGTAATTATTTTTCTGATGTCAGATTTTGACTTCGATCAAAATACATGCACGTAACTTAACGAAAAAAAAGCATACCCCTCTAGAGTCTAAAAAGATCGTGAATGGAATATAATTCTCTCTCATTTGGTGATTCTTTTAAATATCACATATTAATAGTGCACTGAAATGAAAGCTTAACCCACGAAACGAAACGTGACATATTAATAAAACACCTGGACCATCCGCAACGTGTTTTTCTGTGTCATGCGAATTTTAAACTACAAAATTATAATTTCTAATCAGGAATTTACACTTATATTATCGAGCAGATGACGACGTTATAAGTTATCCAGAAATTCCTTGTATGTACATTATCCTAAATTCCTGCGATGTAAACGGAGTCCGCAAGTGGAGATGCCATACATTATTTCATTCTACAATAACGTACACAAAGCACATTTATATAAAATATAGTACAGCAAGAACTTATTTCATAGACCAACTTTAGTGTATAACATGTTTTAACCTTATCCTTTTAGATGTATCGCTTTTTTTATTTCCAGATCTAATGTAGCATAGTTCCTCTTCTTTGAATTAATACGGATTGGTGTACGTTTTAAAAACGGTTTCGTTTTGTTTGAGTGAGTCCACCATTTAAAAACTTAAGCAGGTTAATGTCATGTAAATGAGTTTTCTTTATTTAAAATGCGGAGGTGTTTTCAGACGGTGGCTCAAAATAGAATGATGAGGGGACATTAAATGCTTTACATGTTAAAGAAGCATTAAATCCTATCTTAGTTTCTGTACCTCCAACTCGTTTAATCGAAACTTGCTGTTTTATTACAAACCAAAATAATATGAATTTGCGCTTAATTCAAATGTGGGGTCAGCCATTTTTAGTAAAAGAAATTAGTTATTTCTGTGTATTCTATCCAGTTTATAACTTGTTTTCGCAATTGTGCCTAATAAAACGCAATAAAACTTTTTATTTACATGCAGAAGAACTGGGTCAAGGTCTCGTTGTAAACGAATAAGAATGACTTATGGACGTCATCGTCACAATTTTCAGGTAACTATTCATTTAATAATTTATCAAAGAGATGGGATAAACAACAGCCTTGATCATAATATGCTTTTTAAACACAAACTTACAAACTTCCAAACTTTAAGTAAATAATCACAAAACTTCTGGTTTTCTTATTTCTAAACGATGCTTCGAAACAAAGATTTTAAAACGCGTAAGGTTCGGCACCAAACGATTACTACATTCTTTGTAGTCAAATGACAATACGTGCAAACTAATATTTTTATTATAAAATCAAGAGATTGTAATATTCAATACGTGTAAATAAAAACTGAAATGCATGATGGCGCTACGAATTCAAACAGTTTGCTTTCAAATTTTACTTCGAATAAAATAAACATAAGCGTAAATTACACTACTAAATAGTAGTGGAAATTATTGCGTATAAGTAATTGCAATTGTCGTAAGAACGTCTGCACCTAGTCGACCGAAAGCATCGCATTTTTCTTACAAACAACGAACTTGACGTAGCCTAATAATTAATTGCAATTGTCGTAAGAACATCTGCACCTAGTCGACCGAAAACGTCGCATTTTTCCTTACGAACAACGAACATGACCTAGCTCATACACATCTCGAGCATTCGTTTATGACTACATAATAAAAATCAATTCCACTCAGCCTGTGACTCAGCTAAGACATTTAAACCATTTAAATTGCTAACCAGTAAAAATGAAAACTTATTTTTACCGGAGTTATTATTTACATTTTCTTTATCGTTATAAAATAAAATTTGCTTCATTTCTTGAGACGTAGGTTTAGAAACAGGCTGTGTTTCTATGTTTTTTCCTTGTAATTATTTTCCGAGTATGTCTTCAATTTAAGTTAAAAAGGTAATTTCCAGATAGAATATAAATCTGTGCTCGTTCTCGCAAGTAAATTACTATGTTCAGAGAAAGAAAAGGAAGCAATAAAAGACGAGCGTTTGTTTATCGTAGTTAGTCAAGAAGATATCCCCTTATTTCATTAGCGAAGAAACAGAGTATAAAGTCCGATTATCCAGTGCTGAAGAACGCACTAAACATAAAAAACATTTTCACACCGGATTATGCGACGCAGAAAATGTGGTTGGTTATTTGGCAAGCAGGGAATAAGGCAGCAGGACGTAAAAACAACCGAAATAAAAACGTTAAGGTGCGTTACGTTTCACAAAACCAATATTTCTTATTTTCTACATATCTGCACGGTAAAAATTGGAAAGTCGTGACGTTTTATGGTCCGTAGTAAAAAAATTTTCAGAGTTAAAAGCTATAATAAATTTTTTACTTCCTTTATACCCTTTAATTTCTTACGCCAGTTGTGAAATTATTTAGTTCTCAAGCGCAAATTATTTCGTTCTTGCGCAGCAGCAATTAGCGATCAAAGGAGACCTGCTGAGAACAAAGAGTTTATTTTCAGTGCTAATTTGGCCCGTTAAGTTCGCATGCAAGTAATTGTAAAGTGCAAGGAAACCTAGTACTAGACTCGGACTTCGCAAATGCATAAATGTTAATTACTTAAAATTGTTCAATTTTTTAATTGTTTCTTTATCTTGCTTGCTGTTAATTGTTTTAGTAATTACAGATAACTTACAGCAATAATTTTATGTAATTATTTACGGACTCTAGTTCTAGTTCTTTTAATCATAAATATTTGGACCCCAGAGAGAACTATTCTCACTTGGATATAAATATTGCACAGTGAGCTTCGAATCTACAATATTGGATATCATCTGAAGATATTGAAAATCCTATGAAAAATTTACGACCCAGTTGATAATGAACAAGAAACTGAATCGTGCCAGACCTCGAAATTTAGTAATAATACATGAAATGAAACATATATTTTGTGCAATCTACGGAAACGGATCCGAGTTATAGCAAAAGCACAAAGAACGAGTAACACAAAGCTCTCTGTGACGTATAGAATTTAAATTAATGCAACATTGTTACATACAATCCTAGTATCGGTCATTCTCTTGACTGGATTGGGCTTACCATTTTAATTGCCGTTTCCCTTTAGTGGTCACAAATAATTTCTTATTAAAAATTCTAGAGAAGAATTTTCAGTAAATCAGTGATGGTTGTTGTTTCATGTTTTACCTGGTAACATTGATATGAACAAAAAAAAAGTTTTCAGACTATTTTGTCCCAGACGAAATGCTAATGAAATCGCGTGCACATTCGTGGAATATTATAATAACAAGTTTGGGAGATATTTATCAACAAGTTTTTGTCAGTACACTCCTAGTTTTATTGTCACACATGTCTCAATAAATTCAACTTGTTATCTTCTTCTTTTAAGGTCGACGTTTCGCTGGGCTATCTTCCTCAGGATAAATATTTATCCTGAAACTGTTCGACAATTATAATTAATAATTTGGTGATGATTTTTAACAGACAATAAAAAATGTTATTATATTTGTAAGACTAACGTTTCAAACAAACGTAAAATTCGAATCAATAATTATTTCTCTTTTTTTTACACGGGGTCTCAATGTCGAATAACTACCTTACTAAATTACGTGAATAAACCGCTTGCAGCATTTTCCTGATATCAGAATTCCATAAATCGATTATGTTAATCATTATGTAACGTTTTGGCCGTCAATAGCGGAAACGTGTCGGTCCAACCATTACGTAAAACTTCAACTGCACCTAATATCGCTAATGAAGTTTGCTCTTCGAATAAGTGTACACACTTAGGCTGTTTATCGTTTTACGCAGAAAATCGCCATCTCGATAATTATTGTAGTTTAAGCAACTTTCAACAGTAATTAAAGACAGGCTTCCACGGTGATAACCGTGAATCAATTAGTTTACGTTTTGTCCCCGGCATTACAATGCCGACGCTAGCAAATGTCACAGGAGCCTGGGATAACGCACAAAACTTCTCGTCCTGCAGGGCCAACTTAGAAATTAACTATCATTAGCATTCCCCGGCTAGGATAACCATAGCCCGCTGGGAACCAAGGGATAGCGCACGAGGTTCCCTCCTCATAGTCTACTGGGGCATAATCACCCAGTAGGTTTCAGGAATCTAATCACTAGATTTAATAAACTTCCGCGGCTAGGATAACCATAGCCCGCTGTAGGTGGTGCAATGGGAACCAAGGGATAACGCACGAGGTTACCTCCTCACAGTCTACTGGGGGATAACCACCCAATAGGTTTCAGGAATCTAACCCCTAGATTTAATAGAATGGCATTCTCCGGCTAGGATAACCATAGCCGCCCGCTGTAGGTGGTGTAATGGGAACCAAAGGATAACGCGCGAGTTTTCCTTGTCACAGTCTACTAGGGGATAACCACCCAGTAGATTTCAGGAATGCCACGTAACGACCCGCCCGGACATAACGGATTATCAGACAATTAACTAATTTTAATCAAAAACTGCAGTGACTTTTAGCTATCTAATTGGCAGATTGTTACCGACTGTTAATTTAGCGATATTATTATTACAGAATCATTAAAGTGTATGTGAATAATTGACTCTGCACTAACCTGTACTTTAATTCTTCGACCGGCGCACCACACACGTTCTCACCACCGAAGTTAACACTACTCTGACCCTTATAACCTTATTTATTTATTTTTTTGCTACTTATGTAACTGGGACTAAAAATTCTTGAGCGTTGAATCATTTTAAGTCAGGGACAATGTCGCTCTGATTACACAACGTATGTACTAGATAGTAGTTTTTTTTTTATATATTCAAACAAATCCACCATCCACAAACAAAAGGAAACAAACCCCAAGTTTGAAATTTCATGTAACTTTACATATTTGAGACTAGAATCCAGAAATAGACTATACAGTGTTTAATCGAATAAGTTTCATTTACTGTTACCACTATTAATACGCGAGAAGAGAACCGACAAACGTAAGGGGCAACGTAAGGGGCAAAGGTCAATAATAAGTCAGAAAAGTTTCACGTTTACTTACATACTTATTGAGGCAGGTCATTTAGGAAGTGGCAAACGAATCTTTACCATAGCTTCAGAACAGAACAGAACTTTCATAAATGATTCATAGGTCCAGTGCTTTGATTAATAGTATTTATTACTTGAGACAGAATAATACTTTTTTAATTAATTTGTCTATTAATACTACTGAAAATGCGATAATTAAATTTAATTTGTAAACAAAATGTTTAAGTAATTCGTTTTTATAATAACGTCATCAATCATCGGAGTTCTTTTATTCAATAATTCCGGCATCACAATATTGAGTAAATATTTGAATTTGTGCTCAAAAAGAACCTTCCAGTGCGCTTTCGTTTGACGGACAAGTAAGAAAAGGCACGTCTGAATTTCCAAATCCTTTAAGATGTTGTGTCGGAAAGAATGAGTCTTTAAAAATCCATTTTTTCTCTGAACAAAATAATACAAGCCCGAATATCGTTAAATTCGTATAATCATTTTCTTATTTGGAGCGTCTGCCTACTCCAGAGTTCATGAATTTCCGTAATAAAATTCAGTATTAAAATCCTTCGCGATGAGAAAGTTTTTTTTTTATAAAGAAGAAGCGTTTACTGCCGTTCGGGTCTTTTTTTTATTTAGGGATTTTAGTATCATCAAGGGTAAGTATTGCGATTGCGCGAAATCTCATTGTGATACTGCTCGCCTTCGTTTCACGTGTAAAGATGCAGCTGGCTCACTTCTTGTGGAAAAGTTACATAACACTTCAATTCATTGTGGACCGACAGAGACATGTTTGCGAGTGCTACTTGCTTCCATATAAAAAGCAGAACTTCTAAGTAAAGGCATTTACGTTGTACGTCGTTGTACTTTGTCATAAAGCGAGAATGCAGAGTAACATTTTACCTTGGCTACACAAAGACACTCAATTAAGTAAATTGAATGTATGCATTGTACTTATACTTGTGCAGAGCGCTCCTGCTTTAATAAAGCTATCAATAAACCAAATGATGTGGAAAATAGTTTAAGAGTTTAAAATAAATTCATAGTCACTCAAATATGGCCTTCTATTCGAAGAAGTTAAACAATTATGTATATATGTTGTTATACTAATCAAGTACACTGTCCATGATTGAATCATTACATTATTCAAGAAGCTAACGTAAACAATGAATTTCGATATAAAATAACTCGGCAACTCTACCTACGATTGTAATTTGCCTTAGGCAGGTACACTGTAGATCCGCTCCCTGGATATTAAAAGAAAACAAAAGTAAAACATATTGCCTGTAAAAATGTAAATTTGAGAATTAACGGTTAAAAATAGAGACGTATGAAGCGCTCGCGCACGAACGCAGAACAATGAAGTATTAAAATCCAAAAGAGGAAAGAGTTTGTGTTTTGTTTACAAATATTGATACCTGCAAAATTAATTGTCTTATGTACTGAAGAACTTACGATATTAATAAGCGAAACTTATTCGATTACACCCTATATTAATAATATTCCTGCAAGCAATTAACTTTTTTTTTTAACAATATCATTTTGGTTGCTTGTTACGTACATGTTGCAAGAATCTTACACAAACTACTTTTAATCTCGCAACCAACCTCCAAATAATATTAGCGCAATCTTTTTATCAAAGTTTTAAACGTGTAATGATGAGCAAGCGGAAGATTCCGAGATTAAGGAAGTCATTTTCTTAATTTAGTGCACTTTTAATGCAGCTGTAAAACGTTACGCGTACAGTTATGAATTCTGTTTAAAATTATATGGCAACGATACAAGAAAGAAAACGCGACAAAATGTAAATCACTGAATTGTTAAGAGAAATAATTATTCTTAAAAGAAGTGGGCGAAGTCCTACCCCTTCGTATTTAGGGTGAGAACGGTTATAAGATCCCATCGCTAATGCACATCAGAAATGCGATGTGAATTTCCCTTTCGCGAAGAAATTTCCTCCTCATTTGAACGTTAATTTTCTTGTTCATTAGGATCTGAAAGTAAAAGCATTTTTCCCATTGTTTACGATAGAATTTTTGGAGACTTCTTCGGCAATCTTTAAAATGCAGATGCCGAACTTCTTCATTTGCCAAATTTGCGTAAAACAAGCAAATTTTAATTTAATTTCACCCGGTCGATTTCATCCCCAATACAGCTTTTTTTTATACGTTTAACGATAACATCAAAAACAGAGGCTATTTTAAATTTTGCGAATAAATATTTAAACACGGGGAAACCAACAAGTTATTGCTGAATTGACTGTTAAATGTAATTGCTTTATTTGTATAAATGTTTGATTAAACTTTGTCATATTCGCTTTGCTCAATAAAAATATTTATTTTGTGTGCATTTTTTAAATTGAAATAAAACACTGTTCTCGCGTGAAAACCTTTAACGTGTCGCATGGAGTTAAACACTGATTTGATAAAAAAAGAAATTCAGACTTGGAGTTCTCACGATAAGGGTTTTAATGTATAAATTTGTTTTGCTGGGTGTAGTCCTTAAGGGAACAGGAAATTTATGTGCATATCGAACATGAAAATAAATTTTAATACATCGGCATAAAAGATGCTCAAGGAATATGTTTGCTTTGGAGGGGTTATAAATGAAGAAATAAACGAAACATATTGACTATGGTAATTTTGTCGCGAGTTTCTTTCAGAAAACACGCCTCTCATGTCACGCACTTTTATGTTTTCTATAGAAAGATTTATTAATAGATATTTATTACCTAGCTCTTCTATTTCCGGTTTTGATAGATAAAAAAAGTAGGTAAGTAAATTTGTTTTGGCATGATTATCAGAAGTATAAAGTGGCATGCATTCAATTAATTTATACTTAAGTAAATATTAAGCTAATTTATTTTAACAAAAAATAAAAATAATTACATGTGAAATTGTAGAAAACAATTTCGTTTCTTTGTAATACGCAAATATATATCGCACTTAATGCACTTAAAGTAGGTTTTTAGGCCACAATTTGGATTTTTACATCTTTATCGAACAAGATCTTCCATGGGCAAGTGTCCAATCTTGTCTCTTCCGCCTTGGTTCACGTTCGAGATAAAGCAAAATATTAAACTTAAGCAATTCTACCATCGCAATTCTACCATCGCAAATGGAAATCTACTGAAAGGATATATTTCTACAATGAATTTAGTAGGCTCAGATGTATTATTAAGAACCAAATTAATGTTGCTTATGCCACATATATCTCGAAAACTGAATCTCAACTTAAGTCAGATCCTAAATCCTTTTGGCAATATGTGCAGTGTAAGAGAGGTGTCGCTCGTATTCCTCCTATTATGCACGATGACAATTGCCAATATATTGATCCCAATGTTATAGTGAATGCTTTTGCTGCTATATTTTCGAATATCTATTTGCCAATCGAAAATGCAACAACAGATTTCGATAGCCTGATCAACGTTCACAGTGATATGTTGTCTATCTCAAACATTACTAACGAGGACATTTTAAAAAGCATATCAAGATTAAAAAATAAAGAAACTGCTGGATGTGATCAAATTCCTTCGTTCTTAATAAAGGATTGTCGATACATTCTAGTTGAGCCCTTAAATATATTGTTTAATTTGTCGTTAAAATGTAATACTTTCCCAACTATCTGTAAAACGGCTTCCATTATTCCTGTCTTCAAGAAAGGAGATGTCTCTGATATTCGCAACTACAGGCCTATTTCCATCTTATGCAACTTTTCAAAATTATTTGAACAAATTATTTATGATATAATATATAATGACGTATCTTCAAAATTGTCACCCATGCAGCATGGGTTTATAAAAGGGAGGTCAACTGTTACAAATCTGGCATGTATCACGCAAGATATTAGTCTCGCATTGGATACCTCTACACAATTGGATGTCATATATACAGATTTTTCGAAGGCTCTTGATAAGATTGATCACTGTATTTTAATAGTCCTGATGTCCTTCGGATTAAATCATAGTTTGTTACAATTTATGGAATCTTATTTAATTATGAGAAACAACTATGTTCAATACAACGGTTTTAGATCAACTGTATTTATCTCTACTTCTGGTATTCCTCAAGGATCACACCTGGGGCCACTGTTATTCTTGTTATTTATAAATGACCTACTTGACAGATTTACGTGTTCAGCATTGGCATATTCTGACGACCTGAAGCTCTATTTCCAGGTGAACGATGTTAATGATGCGCTCCATGCAAACAAATATAAATACGGTCGAACAGTGGTGTCTGGTAAACAAATTACAGTTAAACTTTGATAAATGTTGTGTGATGCGATACAGTAAAAGGAAACAGTTAATTGAATTCGATTACAACATCTACAACCAACGTCTATTATCGGTGTCGTCTGTCAAAGACCTGGGAGTTACTTTTGATCGTCATCTTAATTTTTCAAATCACATTGCTTCCATTTGTCATTCTGCCTCAAAAACTTTAGGCTTCGTCATACGTAATACTAAACATTTTTCTGATGTTAACACTACCTACTGTCTTTATATCGCATTAGTTCAAAGTAAATTAGAATATGCATCTCTCGTTTGGCAACCCATCTACACTTGTTATCAGTTGCAAATAGAACGGATTCAGAGACGTTTCTTAAAGTACGCTAGCTTTAAAAAATCGGGTCGTTATCCAGAAAGAAATGTAGACTAGACTTGCTAAATTGCCATGATATGCAATCTTTACAATTCCGAAGAGAATTAAATAGCGTCAATTTCATGTGCAAATTAATCCATAGCGAAATACAATGCTCCTATCTGTTGGAGCATATTCTTTTCAATGTGCCGCGTATATCGTCAAGAAGTATTCACACCTTTTATATCCCTAGGAGCAGAACGAATGTAATGGAACGTAGTCCAATCAGTCAAATGTGCAAAAATGCAAATAAACATTTTGAGGATATCTTTATTAAGTTTAGGCTAGGTTAAATTTAGAACTTCTAAGTTTAATTGCTAGTTTAGATTAGATTATAATATACTTAAGGTTTATTACTTAAATTTATTATTCGGATTTATGTATTTAATATATTGTACTTTTAATACATTTATTTAATTGTTATCGCTTATGTTATGAATTACTTTTTCGACAAACACCTAACTTTCTTGTTGTTTATGTCCTTATTGGTGTTTACTGTTGGGCATGAAATAAGGTATTATTATTATTATTATTATTATCAAACTGAAAAATTGGTTTTGCGGGACCCCTTTTCCTCTTTTGTTCGAATGCAAAATCGATGGCATCTGCAGACGATGGGCAGCCACGTTTTTTTGGAATTGAATGTTTATCAATCTTGCATAGGCCTTTAGCAACTTGACTTCGAAATGCTAAAAGATCAGGGTTATCTTTTTTGTTCAATACTTGTGCAATTAAATCTTCACGATATCTTATCCAAGCATTTACTAAACACATGTCGATAAAGTGAAAGAATATGCGAAGATACCATTTTTTAGGTCGAATATGGATCCTAGGGTAAGAAACACACCAGTAATCTATTTTGTTCCATCGACCTAGTGACGGTGAGGACAGTGCGAGAACTTTGGTGACAGTGCGAAGATCCTAACTACATACCAAAAAAAGGACTGCCTTAAAAAGTCGAAAAGATAACTCTTCATCAGAAGAGGATTCGAAGATCAGTCTCAGTGTCCATCTAAGAGGTCAACTCCTCCCATGAATGCGTTATACTGCTTTACAATATTGGAACGAGTAACATCAATCCAATCGTTATCTTTTTTTGAAAAGCAATTTACTTCATCTATAGGGTGCGCTCCACAAAAAGTACTGGCAAGAGTTACAACCTTATTGTCAAACCATTTGATAACTCTTATCTCGACACCATCTATATGGCTACTGTATTCAACATAACTTCCTCTCTCTTCCTTTTTTATCTCACTGTCACCGGGTAATTGTATTCCTGGAATCCTATTAGTTCGTATAGTGCCCAAAGATCCGATTCCTTTTTTATGTAGTAATGTCATCAAAGTAAAGAAGAGAACCAATTATCATAATACAATAAACGATTCTTATGGTCAGGAATTGTTTCACACAGTCTCAATACAATATATTTCCACTAGCACCAATGTCAGGCTTTCCTTCAACAGGTAAGTATAAATTTCAAAATTAAATGTACGACCCTTCACATCACATAGTACAAATATTTTATAGCCCCATTTATTAGGTTTTTTGGGGTTGTATTGTTTTAAATTTGAATTTCCCGAAATGGCACTATTTGTTCATCAATGCACATCATCTGAGGCATCAAAGTTTGGTCTTTGAATTAACCGCACAAGTAGCCTTATTTTGAACAACTTATCTCGATCAGGGCCTCCATTATTGTTGAAGTGAAGATTGGCATTTATGGTTTCCCACCTATCTCGTGAAAGTAAATCTGCTACCAATGATATTCTTGCTTCTTTTGCCCAAAACATTCTATTTCGTGGAAGACCAAAAATTGATATACAAATTACCGTCCCGAAAAATATTTCTAATTCTTGTTCTTCCAGGAGCAGTGGCTTGTTTGGATTTTTTTGTAAAGCATATCTATTGCTTTCGAAAGCGATATGCTTTAGTAAATTTTTGTCAAAATAGATTTGAAAGTAGTGATAAGTGATAAGGTCTACCTATTTCAGGCATCTCTTCCTCCTCTTCGGAAATATATGGTGGTATTTGTAGAGGTAATGACATACAAGAGACTGTTTTCCATATATGGGTAACTTTTTTATTTGGGTTATCTTTTTGTCTGCTTCCTGTAGATGTGCTGGCAGCTAAAGACTGATCTTCTTCCGAACCCTCTTCTGATGAAGTGTTAACTTTTCGACTTTTTAAGGCAGTCCTTTTTTTGGTATGTAGTTAGGACCTTCGTCACTGCCATCAAAGTTATCATCCTCACCGTCACTAGGTGGATGGAACAAAATAGATTACTGGTGTGGACGAATGTTCCAAATGTGGAACGAAAAGATTTTTTGGTAGCATAAATACATAAATCGCAATTTATGTTTCACAACTTGTTTATCGTGCACCTATTACATGTATAAGAAACGTACATATTTTGAAATAGTTTTTCCACTTACTTTTGCAGTCGTTTCGTTGAAGTAAATACAAACAATATAATCAACTGTCACAACCAATCGTTACAATTAGCAACAATACCAGCTCAAACATTTGCCGAAAATTGCTGCTGATGATCGAATTCCGCTGTAGCGTGTGGATTTTCGTCACTCCATACGTGTGTGTTATGAGAGTTTCGAACACCATCCCGAATAAAATGAGCTTCCTCGCTGAACAATACCGCGTTTAAAAATTCGTTGTATTGGTCAACTTTATTTAATATCCACTGACAAAACCTAACACAATGATTTGCATCTCCCAGCTGTAATGTTTTTTCTTTTTGTACTACGTATGGATGCAGTCCCTGTTGATGGAGAATTCTCCAAGCCGTCGATTGGCAAACTCCAGCCCTGTATGCCAATCTTCTACTACCGATGCTGGGTTCTTCGTCGACAATATTTAAAATAATTATCTCAGCATCCAACACTCGTGACTCATCCCTAACGAACGCGGCCGTCTTTTTAAGGCATCTCCCTTCGTTTCCAAATTAAACTTGAACTTTAACGGCGGAAAATGAAAACTCCTAACTAGAGCTATCTAAAACGTGTTTGCTTTAGAGGAAAAGCTCACTCTCAAGAATCGCCGCCCAAATCTGTATAAACAGCACAAGCTAAACATTACTTAGCACATGTACTATTTAATAATCGCTGTTTTTTTGTTTCATGTCTGGGTAGATATATTTTTTGTAAGGCATCAGTACCATGTTGGCGAAGCTGTCTTTGAAGATGCAAGCCCCCGTGTAATATTTGTTTATATTAACTCTAGACAGGTGTGTCGATTACTGGCGACGTTCTACCACGTTTTGTTTATGTATTAATAAAGGGCTCCATGATATTTGTATCCGTAATTTAAGTAAGACAAAAAGATGTGTCTTGTTACAATATTTTATTATCTTACTGCGACCGATTTCGTCACATTGACATCTTCAGGCAGGTAATAGGGAACACGCAAAACTAACATTACTTAATAACAAATACATTAAAATTTACATTAAAAACTTACGAATTAATTAAAACGCAGCAACGTATTTCAACGTGGTTAACGTCATTTTGTCCAAGGCATTGCCAACTACAATTAAATAAAATTGATTGGGTAGAGGGGGTCATCTAAAGTAAATTCCAATTGATAATACGAAAAAATTGGTCATTATTACCATTAATTTCATCGTTTAATAGAGGATTATTCGGATTTCTGTTGTGTAAGAATATCTCAAGATTTTCGGCAATGTTTAAGATATTACCTTTTTGTAGGTTATGAATTAACTTGTAGTTTTCATCCAAACTGGAATCGTAGCTAGTGTCTAATAAGTGGTTAGCAAAGGTAGAATCAGTTTTCCCCAATCGGAAGGATCTGTGGTGTTCCTTGATTCTTGTACGTAGGGAACGACCAGTTTGGCCAATATAAACAGCCGGGCAAGTGCCACACGTTAGGGAATAGACACCGCTTCGTGACAGGGTTTCTATGGGATCTTTAGTTTTAGAAAGAATACATTTAAAGTTGTTTTGTATTTTAAATGTCACTTTTATGCCTATGGAGTTAAGATAATGTTTTATTTTAGTAGAAATAGTACCAATGTAAGGTATAGCTATAAATAATTCTTCAGACTTATTGTCAAAATTGTATAAAGGAAAATAAAGTTTATTTAAAAGTTTATTCTTAATTTTTTAGAATAAATTATGAATGGGTTTTATAGGGTAATAATTGAGAAAAGCCAATTGGACTACTGTACTTATTTCGTTCCTAAAATCTTGAAGATTCATAAGAATGCTAAAGGCACGATGAAAGAATGAATTAAAAGCTGCATACTTGCGTTCGTTGGGGTGAAATGACTGGAAGTTAATTAAGTTAGCTGTGTATGAGGGTTTCCTATAAATTATAAATTTTAATTTATTTTTTTGTTTGGTTATAGGAATATCGAAAAAATTAGTTGACTTATTTTGTTCTTTTTCAAGGGTAAATTTTATTTTATGGTGCAGGAAGTTACATTCATGAAGTAGATTGTCTAATTCTGAAGGGGGTCCATCAAAAATAATGAGGATGTCATCCACGTATCTACCATAAAACTTTATGTATTTTATCAGGGGGCTAGCTGATGAAAAGAATTTTTGTTCTATTTTATTCATGAATAAGTCTACAAGTAGGGGGGATAGATTGCAACCCATTGCAAGGCCATCTGATTGGGAATAATATTTATTATTGAAGGTAAAGAACGTTTGATTAAGTGTAATTTTAAGCAGCGATTATAAAAATACGACATTGTCGTCTGAAAGGTTTGAAGAAGTTAACAGTTCGGTGACTACTTCAATACATTCTGTAGCTGGGATGGATGTGAAAAGGTTGCAAATGTCCAGGGAACATAACATAACCCTAAAGTTGCATAATTTATTAATTAAGTCAGACGTATTCTTAATGCTGTATTGAGTATTGATGTTGAAGTTATCTCTGGGGAATCTATGAAAGAGACTATTGGGCGTATGGGATAGTTTTGTTTATCATTTGGGAAGTCCGCATAATCTAGGAGTTATAGGGTTCATGGTTTTCAGCTTAGACACATTAATTAGTGAATTGTTTTGATTTTCGGTCAAAAATTTATTGAGGAATCTGTAGTAAGGCATTGGGTTTTGGCCCAAAATTTTAAAACCGTTATTATTCAAAAAGGATTCTACTTTTTGGATGTAGACAGATTTTTCAAGAATTACTACAGTTTGTCCTTTATCAGGTTTGCTTATAATCAAGTGTGATTGTTTAATTTTATTTTGTAAAAGTTTAATGTTTTTGTTTTGAATTCTTTGTTGAATAGATAATTGTGACTTTTGTTTGGTTAGTGGAAAGATGTTATTAATAATGTGAGCAATGTTATTACGTAAAATATGATTGTTTGAATCCTCCCGTGTAATAGCATGTACAATATGAATTACGAGATCTTTTAGAGAAAGAAATTTAAGAGGTGTATGGGGTACAAATTTTAAACCAAGATTTAGTAGTTCTAGCTCAGTTTTTGAAAACGTGGTTCTAGAAAAGTTCAATACATTATCGTCAAAATTGTGGGTTATTTTTGATAGGTAGTGAAAAAGATCATTAATATGATATTTCAAATTTTGATAAGCTAAAGGGACAGCGATGTTTTCTTTAGATGACTCTCCCTCCCTTGCACTACTAAAAACTACATCATTATCTACTACATGCGACGGAAGGGCAATATCTACTGTAGGGATAGGTTCACTATTATAAACTATTGTATCTACTGCAACTACTATATCTACTGCATTTACTGTATCTACTGTATCTACTGCATTTACTGTATCTACTGCTGCTACTGTATCTACTGCATCTACTGTATCTACTGTAGGTATGGATTCCCTATTGTAAACATAAGCGGTAGGTTTGTTGTCACTGTTTGAGTCCGACCTTTTTTTTCATCTTAGCTTGGCTCTTCTTATTCTCCTTGTGGTTATTACTTAACTCTGTTTTTGTCATCGTAAGTGGGTTGTCTTGGTTTGGAACGTTAGGGGGAAGGTTGCTTAGCCTGTAGGAGTGTTGTAGGTTGTGTAATTTTTTCTTAACAGTCATATATCGAGGGTTACTAACCTTTAATACCCATTCTCTCGTGTCGTAATCAAACATGTCCCCTTCCGCACTATGTAATCTTTCAGTGACTTCAGAATGGATACATAACAGAATTCTCGAGAAAGCTTGTAATTTCCCGTATGTTATTTTGCTTTCGGAGGATAGCCAGCAGTCTTTGGCTTTTTCAATGGCTACGTTTGTTTATGTCATAATTAATAAAGGGTATTTTTCAAACAAATGCTACTTTTTTTAACAGTGTATATTGTCGTAGTTGAATCCAAGTGTATAATATACTTCCGTACAGGAGATTATGCCTTAGCAAAATTTTTGTATTTCAAAAACCGAACGGAAGTCTCATATATCAGTGATAAGATTTTTCACCTTTATCACAGGCTGACGCTATAAGAATCCGATAATTCAGCAAATTCGTACTTTTTTGACTGAATCGACAATTGGAGCCGAGGACAGAGTATCACGCGTACACAGCACCAAGACATTGGTAGAAACCACACCCATCTACCATCTTGTAGTAGCTCCTCCTCATTTAGGAGCTTCACGCGGGACAGAAAAATTTAAATTTAATTGGCCACGTGACGTGACCACCTCTTCAAAAAAACTTGATAAGAAATAAAGCCGCGGGGCAGTTTCTAGTTTGGCAGTTCCGTCCACAGCAAAACCTAGGGGATGATGTACCACATTGTCATAAATTTATGCCCGTCATCACCACCGAAACAAAAGTGCTCCTATGCGACATTTGTAAAGGAAATGTTTCGATCCACAAACGACGAGCGCGACGTGCATTTCCTAATGCTTCGCCGTATATCGGTTTTTTCTGATATCGAAAAGCGATTCGTTTTGCGTTCTGCTATTGTACGCTTCCGTCTGATTGTAAGTAACTACTAAACTTCACAAGAACAAGGCCACTAAACGATGCTTAGGGGTGGAGTTTTTATTGGGCATAGCTATCATAAAATCACAAATTATAAACTTCTGCGGCCATAATTGGAAAGCCATCCGTTTGTTGTTGCACATTTATTAATTTTACTTAAAAGCGGGTGAAATTTATTTATTTTTGCAAAAACTAACAGCCTATTTGAGACAAACAAATAATTTTTTTCGAACGCAAATGGGCAAACTTAACGAGAAACAAAGTTTGTAGTGCTAGTGGGAATAAACTTGGTGATCAAATTGCAAACCTCTGTTATCCTCATTTTATAAAATTTGTACTAAATAATTTATTACAGGTGATTTGCATTTGCATGCCTTTATCAATCTTGTCGTAAATATTTTAAAGCTCTTCTTTCCATTGAATTCCGTTGAAGGTCAAGTTCGCCCGATTTCTAGCCGCAACAGCCATAAAACTATAAAACATTTATGACTGTATTTATTTTCATTCCTTTAGTTGCTGGTTCTTAACCAGTGGAGTATCATGTATTTGGGCAAAATTTTTGATTAATTATTTTTCCACAACTGAAGAACGCAAAACTATAAGCTGTGGTTTCTATTCTTGTACGGATTATTATATGTTGGCCTACTGAAGAATCGCCCTGTATATTTTTGCTGATGACGTTAGTTAATAATTACTTATCTTTTATCTAACAAATGTCAAATAATAAAGTAATAACAACGCTTCTTGATGGATCTCTACTGTTTTAGTAACAATAAAAAATAGATTCTCTTATTGCTTCGAGTGAAATTGAAGTAAGAACTCGTGAGTTTTAAAATTCTGCAACAGCTTCTGCAAGGCACTTTTTTGATCCGCTTATTTAATTACATGCCAAAAAGGATTAAACTTGTCGGGAATAATAGTTATTCCACTGCAGATTAAAATAAATTGTGGAGTGAAAGCTTATTACTACATAATTTAACTTTTACAGCTCTGGTTAGGAGTTTAATTACTGCTGAACTGCCAACTCCTGAGTTTTATCTCAAAAGAACGCAAAGTAGAAGGTAGCAGAAAGTCGTAAGGACGAAATTGATGTGATTAACATTGACGTCAGGTGTTTAACAATTGAGCAATTAATTGTTACTTGAATTTAATTTATTGTCTTCAGGTCTCTTTTTATTTTACTGTGTTTCATTGCTTACGAATGGAACCTTTTTGGCACAACAAAGTTTAATTTATAATTTTAGGACACATTCGATTATTTTATGTTTTAAATTGTTTCGATGATTTTATATTATTTTGAATTTATGACAGTTTTTATTTGTTGGGTTAAATTCGATGCAACCAACAGAAATGCATTACGATGAGTTTTAATAAATAAAACTTATTCCCATAAGTTATAATATTCTAACGTTAATCTTATGCTTAATGTTAGATGGGGGTCTTTATTTTATTTTATTACTTTTTGAATCCTGAATCAATACTTGCCTGCATAAAACCACCACACTAGCAAAAACAAGTCTTTCACTAAAGTTAGGCCAAAGTGCAGAACAGAGTTAATATTAGGAGCGTGGTTTACAGACGAGTGCACTCTCTAATTTACTCTAGTAAGTTTTTAATGTAATAATTTTCGTTAGCTCCAGAATTAAGAAGTTTAAGAACTGATTTGCCATGAACGATGCCATCCGAATTCAATCAAAAAGTATTAGCATTTAAAATTAGGGGTCGTAATTCCCTTCTTGCAAGTGTTAATGCAATTCGAAGAAATACGTAATTGAACAAATTGTAGCGGTTTGAAATCAATTTTAAACACATTCGCAATTACAGTTCAAATTAGCAAAAATATGTACAGTGCTTAATCGAATAAGTTTTACTTACTGTAATTGCTATTAATACAAACTTTGTTTTTATTAACTTTATATATTTAATCTAGTATCATTATTAGATGTCTTTATTTAATAATTTCACTATGCAAAGGTGTAATATTTCATAAAATATTTAGTACGTGTATTTGATCAGTTAAACAATATATTTTTCCCGATAAAGTTCTTAAGAACATGCTCACATCTTTTCTAATATAAAAAAAGTCGCTTTAGTAGTGCCTTGTGCAAGTTTTACTGCGCTGTAAAAATATCTATATGAGGAAATACAAAGTCTGCTGTATTTTCCCATTCGCCGGGACAGGCTTATGAGAATAATTTTTATGGAGAAATTTTAGTGAAATAAGTACCCATTAGTGTAACAACGCAAGACGCCTGACAGTAATAAATATTCAAGCTTCACCCTTTTCATATAAGTCAGGCGATGTCAACATGGCGGTGTTGGTATCAGCACGCACCATCTTACAGACTTTATAAGCCCTTCTATCTATTACATAGTTGAAGGAAAGCGACGTCGAAGTTATTTGTATGGTAAGCTAATATCAAATTGATGATGTAATACTGAAACTAATTTGGAAAAGTATTTTTATAAAATGGTAACATCACATAAAAACTAAATTAATAAAACTTCTCTTCGCCGGTTGTTTCAAATTATACATACAAATCCTTACTTGAAAATCGTTTTAAGACTTTTATATATTAAACATCATGTCTTCTAAAGTCGTTTCCTGACGAGCGAGCATTCCTTCACAGTCTTAAATCTTCGATTATCCGTCGACATGTTGTACGTATTGCTCCCATTTCCTTACGAATGTGACATTGCAGTTGGTATAAATCTGTTGGGGATCCTCATAAATTTGACTCTTTATGCATCTACGCGAAGATAGTAGCAGAATTAAATCGAACGCCGAAGGGTTTCCAATAGAATTAAAAAATAATTGAAGTCCACGTAATTCGATTGCTTATTTATTTTCGTTTACTGCTGATGAATGCATTTAAGAAAAGTTAATTAAAAGCAATCTACCTTCGAAAAGATATTGAAAAACTCAAGCATTTAACGATTTTATCAATTAATCCGAAGAGTAGGTACATTTCCAGAAAAATGGTATACAGGGTGTTGCATTGATGAGCGCAAGGTTGGAAATCCCATGTTAATTTAAAGGTTTCCTTAATAATTTTACAGCAAAATTCCAGGTGTTTAAAGTACTCTTGAAGATGAATCTGACAATTTTTCATTTGCTCAGTTTCAAAAATGTTTTAATCAAATTTAATTTATCAGCACGGCCTTGATCAGTGAATGTGAAAACCTAGGAAGTTTACATCGTTAAATTATTTTTTTTAATAAAAATCGAACATTTTTTTCAACCATTTTATAGAATATATCCGTTATTTTCGTGAAACGCTGTATAATTTTTACATTAATTAAATTCGAACAGATTATATTAATAGTTTTGTTCAATAAACCGCATTAATTTAAATGAAGTGTTGCGTACGAGCACATGTTTCACCTAAATCTGGTTTTGAATTATTTGAGTCGCCTGTAGCTGTAGCCACGATTTGGCACAGCTGAAAGTGCAATATTATCTGCGCAATTCTCTAAGTTCTTGGCAATAAAACAAGAGTGAATAATTATCAACAAATCTCGGGAGTGTGTATAATGTTCTGGGTATTGCACTAGATATTATCAATAGCTAAAGGCATGTAAGAACAAATGCAAATGTAATCTGCATCAGAACGCAACTACGTATAAAGTTACCGTGCGAATTTAAACCAGATTTAAATAAAATATATTTAAAGTTATACTCAGTGAATAGATACAGGGTGGTGCAAAATTCATTTATGAAATTATTAAAGAAAAGTAATCTTATCCATATGCGAATAAATAACTGTTCGTAGAAAGTTTCAACATATCTTAAAATTTATAATGGTTGGAATTCATTAACACAAATAAAACATTCCGATTGGCTCGATAAGATAAATGCTATTAATAAATTTAATAGTGAAATTGAAATTTCTCTCTAGATGCATTTTAATATATCGATCGTTATCGCAAAATAATTATGCAGTGCACACATACTATTCTTTATAGGAATTGTTCAGAACACTCAGGTGTAATTAAGAAGTTTGTAGAAGATATTACATTATAGAGCAGCTTCAGTATAATTCATTGCCTCCTAAATTCCATAAATTTGCACAGAGTGAGAAACAAAAAGGTCTTATTCATTGATAAGTAAAATTTAATTAATACTTTTCTCTACAACGCATAAAAACCGAACAAATACTATTTCTTAAGTAGGTAAAAGTAATTGCAAATCAATTTAAGAAAGTTGGCATAAAGCGAAATTCTAAACAGTGTTATAACAATAACTCAAAGTCATGTATTATGTAATGAAAATTAAGACAATTTTAAGAAAGTAACAAAAATAAATGCAGCATAATTTAGAGAAATGTAAAATTTAAACATAAAACTTAAATGTAACTGAAGATTGCAAAATAGGATAGATCGGAAAGTATCTATCAGGTTATTCATCGAAGTAATTACCATCACACTCAATGACCTTTTGCCAACGTGACACCAATTTTTGTATTCCGGTATTATAGAAATCCACGGATTTTGAATAAAAAAATTGATGGACTGCATTTATTACATTAACTCGGGTTTTAAACTGCTTATGTCTCATATAATTGTCAAGAGACAAGAAAAGGTGATAATCACTTGGCGAAATGTCAGGCGAATAACGAGGGTGAGGTAACGTTTCCCAGCCAAGTTCAGAAATTTTCTCCCGGGTCACTTTTGCGGTATGAGGTCTAGCGTTGTCCTGTAAGAATAGCACTTTCTTTCGATTGATCAAAGAAGGCTGCTTCTGGATGAGTGCTGCTTGTACTCTCTGAAGCTGTTCACAATAGAACACTGCAGTGATGGTTTGACCTGTTTCCAAAAATTCATAATGAACAATTCCGGCTGTTGTCCACCAAACACACAATAAAATCTTTTTCGGGTGCAAGGAAGCCTTTGGAGTCTGTGGTATCGGGTCAGTTGGCGACAACCAATGGTAAGAACGCTTAGAATTGGAGTACAGTATCCACTTTTCGTCGCAAGTTAACAACCGATCAAGATAAGGTTCATTTTCATTGCGTGAAAGATTTGCCAAACAAATGGTAAGACGACTTGATTTGTAATCAGTTGACAATTCATGTGGGACCCATTTGTTTAACTTCCACGACTTTCCTAGCTGGTGAAGGTGCAAACGAATGGCTTCATCGCTCACATTGAACCTTTCTGCTAACTCTAAGCACGTTGTACTGGAATTTGCCTCCACAACATCTTTAATATCCTCGTTGTTAATGATCTTCGGTCTCCCAGAGCGTGCTTCATCGGTCAAGCTGAAATTTCCCGAAGAAAATTTCTTGAACCACTTCTGTGCTGTTCGATCACTTACAGTATCATCTCCGAATGCAATACATATTTTTCGTGCCGCCTCAGCAGCTATAGTGCCGAGTTTGTACTCATAGAGTAAACAACCTCGAATTAAAGTCTTATTCGATGCCATTTTAAATTATTTTAAAACATGAATTAAACAATTGTCGTCAAATTTGTATGCTTTAAGTGAAAGACGGATTAATACTGAAATAGGTGACAATATATAAACAAGTGCTATCGATAAACAACTTAAGAAATATTCATGGCAATCTATATAAAAAAGGAAACCGCACGAACTTTTTTGGTTACCTGATAAAACGAGACGGAAGAAAACAACTTTTTGGGAAAAATCTTACTTATTTTTCTACGTAATCTCCTTTCAGCCTTACACATTTAGTCCAACGCTTTTCAAGACCTTTCAACCCTTCAAGAAAATAGGAACCATCTAAGCGTTCGAAATATCTATTTACAACTTCGATGATTTCAGTATTCGATAAGAATTTCTTTCCAGCCAACCATTTTTTTTTATTTGGAAACGGGAAGAAATCCGATAGAGCCAAACCTGGCGAATATGGAGAATGACCAATTATTATTATTATGCATTCCAACCATAGGTCTCAGAGGAGATATTGGTATCGTCATAGAAAAGAGAATCATAAGAACTCTTTAAATTCGTAAAAGCAGTGTTCCAGCAGGAATTGTCTTAATTCTGATTTAAATTTAGATATGTATTTTTAGAGCCCTATAATAAATATTTTGCTCAAACAAGGTTGTGTTATGTTTAGGAATTGATAAATTGTTACAATGCCTTGTTTTTATCGATAAACATGCTCCGTATTTATCTTTGTTCTTAGGAAAAAGGTTTATATTCGATCTGGCAAAGATAGCTAAGTTGTATATACACAAACATGGTAAAGGTAAAATTTTTAAAAGTTTAAATAAAGGTTTACAACTTTCAGTAGGCTTTTTGTTCAGTAAAGTCCTAATGAGGTATTTATGTAAAACAAATATTTGTTGGATATTAGCCCGAAAATATTAAACCATATGATAATACAGATTCAACAGAAGCCATGTAATATATTTTCAAAATTTCAACTGTAACGCAATTCCTGAGGTTTCTTATAATGTAGCAAAATTTGGTAAATTTAAAGCTGACATATTGTATATGCTTATCAAACTTTAAGGAGGCTTCAATGTACAAACCCAGAAATTGAACGTTGTCAACAACAGGAACTGATTTCCCATTAAATTTAATATATACATTTGACAGAATTGGTCCTTTTTGTCGCTACAGTTTTGTTGGAGTTTAGTTTGAGACGCTCAAGCTCACATCAATTGGACATTGTTAATATTGTGGATGAAGCAAGATTCGAGGAGGAAATCTGATTGTTGGCACTTACAACACGCGAAGTATCATCAGCATATTGACATAGAGAGATAGAAGGAAACTGATTTTGTAAATTATTAACAAAAGCTATAAACAACAGGGGACCCAGGATAGAACCCTGTTGAGGTTCAGATAACACCTCTTTAATAACGGCTTCTTCCATATGTCTAATGCTGACTTGTTGAGATCTTTTTGAGAGGTAAGAATGGAACAGATTCAAAGCCACCCCTCGAATTCCAATGTTATATAACTTAGAGAGCAGAATGGAATGATCCAAAGTATCGAATGTCTTAGAAAGGCCAAAGTAAATTCCTACTGAGGATTCGCCATCGTCTAAGCAAGTAGTAATGAAATGCAAAGATTCAAAAATAACAGACTCAGTTGAACGGCCTTTAGTGAATCCATGTTGACATTTGGACAAAATTTTATACTTCGTCAGATACGAGTACAATCTGTTATATATGATTCTTTCAAAAATTTTGGAGAAGGCTGGCAGTAGTGAGATTGGGCGGTAGTTGTTGATATCTATCCTCAGGCCTTTGTTCTTATATATCGGAATGACTATGACATGCTTTAGGCAATCCGGAAAGATTCCCGTTAAAAAGCAGTTGTTTATGGCTTCAGCAAGTTTGTCAGATATAAGATTGCGAACATCTGCGATTATAGAGCAGGGGATGCCATCCCGGCCCGATGTTTTTTTGGAAGGCAAGCGATTCAACATGTTTAAGACTTCGTGACGATCCGTAGGAAGCAAAAAAAATTAGATATTGCATTGTCCCGTACTTCTGATACCGAGTTATTTGAATGTATTGTTCGGTTGGGTAGAGTAAAATGATCACTGAATAAATTTGCGATTTCAAGTGGAATGTTATCAACGACAATTTCAATATTTGTACATACTTTGGACGGAGAAGCCGAACCTTTAATAATGTTCCACACTATTTTATTTTTATTAGAACCTGTAGCATCCAAAATTTTATTATTATTAAATAATATTTTAGTTTTATTTATAAGCTGTAGATATTCTTTTTTCTTAGCAAGACATAGTTTTCTAAGATTGTCGTCTTTTGAAATTTTCCATATATGATATAAATCCTTAATATCTTTACTCTTCAAAATAACCTCTTGAGTTACCCAAGTAGAGTTATTTTCTGGTTTGTTAAGAGCGATCGAGGAACTGATAGGAAAAGATGAGTTGAAAAGCCTAAGAAAACATTCATGAAGCTTTGGAAACTAATATCGCAATTTGAAGAAACGAACCACTCATCTTGCCTAACCCTAGACGTAAATAGTGAACGATTGTTGAAGTTAAATTTTCTCCAAGTACAAACAATTTTTTCAGGTATACTCATTGAGGGTAGTTTTACAATAAGCATTTGAGCAGAATGATCCGACAAATGGTTTATTACATTAAAACTATTTATTTTAGTAAAATTACTGAAAATATTATCTATACATGTGGAGCTGCTCCCAAATACACGTGTAGCATCAGAAATATGCGTATTCATTCCATATAATCTTCGAGTGTTTAACACTACAATGCTATTTGGGGAATTACACAGGAAATCAACATTGAAATCGCCGCAAACTATAAGTCTATGAGAACTTTTTGATACAGTGTCCAATAACTCAATCAACATACGACAAAACAAGTCAAAATTACCCTCGGGAGATCTATATAAGCAAATTACAAAACTTGTAAAATTGGATAATATTCAAAATCTTTGTCAATGCATTTGATATTTAATGCCACAATATGACAAAAAGTAGATAACCTGTTACTAACAAAGATTGTTGTACCGCCACCACGAGCATTATCTCTAGAGCTGGAAGAAATTAAGATGTAACCTGCTAGGCGTGTGTTGAGTATTGTTTCTTTGGGAAGCCATGTCTCGCTAAAGCAACAGATTTCAGGATTTTGTTGCTCTCGTAGGAACAGTTCAATTTTATTAAATTTGTTATTATACTTCGAACATTGTGATGAAGAAGGCTTAGCGTGGCAGAATCTTTTTCATTTTCAAAATCATTGTCGTAGAAGTTACGTATATCAGGATTATGTTGCTGAGGCAAAATTCTTTCAGGTACAGTAGTTTTCTTATTAGTATTGCGAACATTATAATGTAATGAACGAAGCGGAGTAGTATTATTACCATTATGATTTTGGTTTATTCTAAAAAATGATTCTGTTTTGCGGTACTAGAGATCTCAGCGATAAGTTTGGAGATTCTTTGTAGCGTTTTAGTTTTATCGAACTTTACATAACCAAATTTATTAGCCATGAGACTATTAGCAAATATGACAGAGTTGTAACTGGAATCGTAATCAATGTAGTTTCGCACTCGCAATTGCCGACTTGTGGCTCAGAGCATTATCCCGGTGATACAAAAATTTTTTCTTTGAGAAATGAGGCCTTCTAGATTTGTTTTCTTCGTTCAATCTGTCTAATAATGACACATAGCATTTGCCTGTTATTGTTTTCCCGTGTTTGCAGGTAATCGACAAAAATTATTCCTCTGGAATCCCAAAATACAGTAGCCTTGACTTTTCCAGCAGGCGGAATCATCTTGGCCTTCTTTGGAGTTGGTTCACCACTTTCTGTCCATTGCTTTGATTGCTCTTTGATCTCCGAAGTGTAATGATTTATCTACGTTTCATCGACGTCGCAAAAAATCTTTTGGATTGCGTTTGAACATAGACATTGCTGAAAAATGGTAATTCAAACTCGCTTTTGATCGATTATCAGCATACGGGGCACCCATCTAGCAGTAAGCTTTCTGGTGTCCAAATGTTGAAGTAAAGGTGCGTACGCGGTGGCATGTAGTGCCTACTGCCTCTGCTATCTCTCTCAACTTTACTCTATGGTTGTTCGAGCGCGTTTAAATTCAGTAACCCAGTTTACAACCGTTGCATATGAGAGAGAAGACTCATGACCCATGAACATCATCTAATTCAGTTTTTATTTCTTTAACATTAAGCCTTTCAAAAACAAATGCTTTATTACTGCTGGGAACTCATTTTCGTTCATGATTTAGAAAATGCATGAATTGTTTACTTTGATCGACAGTAACGACTTTAGTTTATGCACGATCTCTCTGAAAATTTGGCAGTACAAACAATGGCGCTTTCAAACCAGTGAGCAGGATACTTTCTGATCTATCTTCGTAATTTGACAAAAAGAAGAAATGGCATTCTGCACATCAAACAAAGCAGATGTTAGTCTCTGATTACATTACTAATTGGAAAATAAATTAATGTTCGCTCACCAAACCATGAAACTGGATCCAGAGACACAGACAGAACTTTGATCTCAATACTGACTTTTCAATTCTGCCGATGACTTTACGGCCAAACGCCTTCTGACTGTTTGATATATTTTCATGAAAACAGCCTTCTTCTATATGGGAAATTCCGATTATGAACAAAACGCTCTATGTAAGATTAAGGTGCGTACTTGCCCTAGATTCCTAGATTCGTCCACTCTTTGTCATGTTCGTTTATGCTTACATAATGCCGGCTTTTTTAATTATTATTTTATTTCAAAAGTCATGACAGCAAAAAGCCTTGAATAAAGCAAACCGCTGTAACATTTGCTCCCGTTCATTAGGTCAGTAGAATGACTTAAGTTAACCTATCGGATGGGGTAGTAACCAGGCATTTTCTTCAATCATCCTAAAAACGGGGATGCATTTCCCATATGAGTTTATTTACTTTAACTTAGTGGTCACTTATCTGAAAGAGACTAGGAGCTTTCCTCTCGAACCTATTATCATATGAGAATGTTTACGGTTAAATCAAAGTTTGAAATTCTTTTGTGGTTACGTCTAAGGAGATTTTCATTTAATTTAATAATTTAAAATTTGTTGTTGTTTACAGGGACTATCATAATGACAAGTTTATTTAAGCAACCGATGTAAGTACTTGAAATGAATATGTAATACAATGCTCACTTTTCAAATGCCGTGTATAAAAATATCTACGAGTATGTATTACATTTAGTACTTTCCAATTTTGATATTTAATTTGTTTCTACACGTTGATTGGAGTTAAGAGTTTCGTTTATTATATCAATTAAAGGACTCACAGTTAAGGATTTAAGTAAGTAATAACAATTAGTGGGTAACGAAACCCGAATGAAATAAATCGCACGTTAGTTAATAGCAGATCGGCGAGAGCATTTACGAAAAAAGAAGAAGAAGCGAATTTTCTATCAATCAAGCGGCCAATTAATTTCACGTTGCATCAGTGTGCTGGAACATCCGCCAGAGGGAAGCAGCGGCGTGTAAATTGCCCTTTAATCTAGTACGCTTTGGTAATTAAAGTTGCCAATATATAATATTAACAACGTTTTAGGTTCCTCCTAAGGGTAAAATTTACCCAGATTCATAACGTATTAATATCGGAGAATCGAGCAGCTTATTACACCCAGCTTTTTACACTTAACTCGAACACCCACAGTATTAAGCTTCAGAGTATTATTTAAACAACTCGAACTTAGTTAACTTATGTTTATGGCCTAATTTGATATTCAAGTGATAAATTTCCAGTGGGTTTGTGATGGATATATTCAAGTCACGTAAGTATTGTTTCGCTGTTATAATAAGCCATCCATCAGAGGATTTGATCAATTTATAAAATACCGTTTGGTTTTACTTCCATATTTTGTTTCCGTGATATTTTATGTGTGTTTCAGGCAGAGTTTTTACATCTGCATAGTACTGTTGGAAAAAGCTTTAGGTAGTGAATTATAGCGTAATAATGTGAAGCCATATATCTCTACGGTTCCAATATAACGGCTGCTTGATTCAGTCACGGCCATCTCTGCCTGCGTAAGAATGATATTTTCATTTTTCATGTGTTTCCAACATTTTCTTTTTTAAAGTATTTTATGTGTGCAAAAGTGCAAAGTTTTAAGTGAAAAATTGGTTTGAAATGATGTTACATTGACAGCTTCTTGATGATAAACAATAAATGAATTTATTCTTCAGACAAAATCAGATGAGTAAATGTTCAATTATATTATAAATATAAAAAAAAATATATGAACAAGAATGTGAAACTGTAACCGTAGTAATTTTCTGTGGTATAATTCCTTTGAATTTAAAATTTCCATTTAATGATATAAAATCGAATCCGGAGTACTTAATGTTTAATTTAAGGCAGATCCTCTTTAATCTTATAACGGAGCTTTGCATTTTTTAATCAGTTTGCGCATCCGAAAAATGTACAAGTGAAAATCTGGCCGGTGCTTTGAGAGTTTTTATTGATTTTGCCTGTGTACGTTAAAAGTTTAAACATCAAAAGCATTTAATGCTGAAAACGTAAATTTGATTACAAGTTTTTTTTAACGTGGTTGTGCTTTGGCCTCTTTCCGGGGAAAAGCTCATTCTGTCTTCTATTATTACTTCGCTAGCATATGTTAGTTGCTTTTAGAAATATCCTTTCGAAGTTAATAGCATTTTCTGATATAAAAAAGATGCTGGTTGAATATTGTGTTGTTAATTGCTTTTTATTAAATACTCCTTCCTTTATGAAACTAGTTTGGAAGTAATAAAGTATTCCGCGATGAATGAATTCGTTACTCACCGAAGGAAAACAATTACAAAAACTAACTTCTTTGTTTCAGGAATTTCCCGGAATAAATTTACGGGTCGGAAGTCTGTAAGTAATTCCAACATTAAGTTACACACGGTTTCATTGACTTACTTTCACGTGAAATTTATAGACGTGACGGCGGCATCTCTGCTCTCTCGCTGAAACTTAAACAAAAATTACGTGTGCCGTTTTCAGCTAGGATTAAGTGAAAAGTTGAAACTTGGAAGCTGTTGGCTTTTTATCGGTCATGAAATTTATCATTTACTTGCTGTTGTTCAAGGAGCTGGCTTACTTTGAGTCTAGGAAACTCGGACGTTTTAATTTGTTTTACTACGAGCCGGAAAGCAGTTCGTAGTAACACTTGCGTTATTTTGCCCGGAACTTTAAGAAAATATTGGGACTCCCGGAAACTTTTAATTTAGTTTCTATTATTCTAGCACACGAGTTATGAAAGTTATGAAACGACGACTTTGAAATGCGTATTGCACGAAACAAAAAAAAAGCGGTGATAATTTATTTGTCATTTTAGTAATTAGTAATTGAATTTCCGTTTGTATTGATATTGCCTAACTATTAGGTACAGTTTGCTCAGGTGAGTACAATGCAAGCAAATTTTCTAAAGAAGTGAAAATATTCAATAATCTGTTAAGTTTAGTAATGGAACAGAGATATAAGTTTGTAATCCGTAGATTATGTGAAAACAAACGTTGGTGAACAATAAACGCAAATACAAGCGAATATGCAAACAGTAGAGAACACAAAAGGAAGTCAGTCAAGTGGATTGGCCCTCTGAATAACCCGAACGTGAATCCTATTGAAAGTGTTTGGCCCTTCGTTATAAAAGAAACTCGATGAGAAACGTATGTCATCGATTAAGCAATTATCCTTGCAAATTGCGTACGATGAAAAGCAATACCTTTTATTGAAAATTGTCTTTTTTAGAGAGGCGAGGGGCCTTTGTTCGAATTAAAAAAGTGTTTGTTCCATGAGGAACTTATTCAGGTATCCTGTAAAGTTCTAATTAACAGAGTCAAGCAAAATTAAAGGAGAAGCCACAAAACTATAACGGATTTCAGCAGGGATTCAAAAATAACAAAATAGTTTTGTATAAATCGAAATATTATCGAACATGTATAGCGACGTGATTTCTAGCCACTTCATCTCGACTAAAATTATCGTGTACGTGTTTCTTGTATTTCTTCAGAAACCAAATTAAAAAAATACATTTTTCCTGTTCCTGGGCCTTCTTAAATATTCATGAAGTAAAATGTCTGAATCAGCGATAAACGCTATACGTATTAGATAAGATCTAAACTTAAACGCAACCCCATCGTAAAGTGGGGGCTACTTATACCTCCATAATTTTCTTAACTTAGCTTATTAATGATTCGGCTCAGAGTATCGATCGTTAAGAACAAATTATTACTAAATTTATGATGTCGGGGTACAAAACAATTATTTTTTTTCCAATTGCTGAGCTTCTGTCGTAAGATCTTAATTGAATATTGAATTTGTGAGTAAAAGAGACCGGTTATATTTAAAACAAATCGTGCCATTGAATATAATGGAATTAAAAACACACTACAACATATTAGAGGACGCCGTCATCAATATATGTATAAACCAGCTTTCGATGTTAACCCAGTTCAATATTTTTGTTCAACTTTAATAGGCGAATTGTTTTGACAGCACGCCGGTATCGAGTTCAAACTCAAAAGTTAAAGTCATTGTTGCAGTGTCGAAAGCAACAAAATTATATCGTTTCACACTAAAACGTTGTATTTATGAATCCAATCCATAGATTCATTAGAACTACATATGGAAAGTGTTTAAAAAAATACCGCAAAAAATAACATTTGAGAAAACTGTCACATCATTATGAGAAAAGTATTAATTTAATCGTGACAGTACGTTGAAAGCTTACTTAGAACTCAAGAAGCAGCAATTCATATTTAATAAACTTTGCCTTATACTCATTTCTATACGAATTTAGACAGAAAAGTAATCATTCTTCTCAAATTTAAACAAACTCATACAAACCCTCATTAACCAGTTAACGGTATTTTACCATTTATTTCAGGTAATAATACCTTTCTTGAAGAAAATATTTAGATTATTTAATAATAATAAACATTAACAAGCATGTCAATTCTTAATTGATCGCGGTTTGAAACCTGTTAGTTAAATAACGCTGACTATATGTAAGAATACAATATCCATGACGTCTAATTTTTTATTCTGAATGAACGTGATCTCCTTGTATTCTGTATTTACAATAGGAGGAAAGAAATGCATTTCGAGGTAGGCCCCATTTTTCTTTCTCTTGTCACCGATATTGTTATACTGTCACGGCGAAGGAATGAGAATTTTAGGGTTTCAAGGAAGGACGATTGTTCCCAGAAACGTCGCGGTACGAATCAATAAGCATTAGCTTTTTTTAATTACGGAAATCGAAAAAAGATACAATCGAAAGTGAAAAAATAAATATAATAAACCGAAACATTTTATTACCTTAGATTTTGAGCGTTTGTAATAAATTGGAGGACATCTTTTTTGGATGTTATTAGGCAACGCGATGTAAGGCTCGTTGTATGTAAATTTCTAATATACCTAATCCTGTATTGTATTCCTCTAAGGCATTCTAAAACAAAACTTAAATTTTAGAGAAAGTAGTATCTAATTTCTGGTCGTAATTTTAGTTAAAAACAAGGGTAATTTATGTGCAAACGTGGTTCATGTTCGAAGTGGTAATGTCACTCGTAAAGAGACAAACTTCTCAGTGATAATACTGACAGTGCTGAATGCTGCGCTTCTAATGAGAATTCTGACTTTTACTTTAACTTGAACACTTCACATAACTCATACAAGTGCAGCTTTTCTAATTTAGTTCTGCGACTGTTGCATACTTCACGCTGGTAATCGCACTTTAATGTTGCTATTTAAACTCCACTCTGATGAAACGTTTTGCAGTAAAACTTGAACGTAGTTCATCATATTTGTATTTGGAAAGTACGTATCAAAATTAATGTTTTTAAGAAAGATTGAAAATTATTTCGATTTTCAGTTATAGTTTGAATTTTTCTGTACAAAAGCCTTATACTAGGCAATGATATATAGTTTTTATTACTAAAGGATTACAGCTAAGGCTCCAATGGAGTCGTATCTAACAGTATAGTAGGTTAGTTACTAATAGTTAACATAGTTAATTTTAGTTACTAATACTAAATTGGTAAATCACGTTGATACGCAAGATCTTGGGAATATTTCTGATCATTTACTTATTAGCTTTGATATGACTCTATATATTAATGATTTCAAACCGTTTTAAATTATCTTATGACAACTTTCTCAATGATCTTATTAATATGCCTTTTGGTGCTATTTATGATGCAAATAATATTGCCGATATAGTATTAATTTTCAGTTCGCTTTTAACTGATCTTTTGGATTTCCATGCACCTTATAAATTATGTAGACTTTAAGAATTCTAAAACACCGTGGATTATGAACGTGATAAAATTAATTAAGAAACATTAAGAGACAAAACTCTAAACAAATTCAAATGCACTAGAAATCAGAAAAACTGGCTTTATTACAAGAGTTTGCATTATTTAACAACTATTGCAATTCGAATACAATTTCAAGTACGTAATTCCAATTCTAAAAGTGTGGTGTGGAAATTGACAATATTTTCGTCTAAAGTGCGGAAAAAGTTGTTGTGATACGCACTGACCCTAATTAAAATTACTTTACACTAAGGAAAATTTGAAAGTGATATTAGTAGTATTAACGAATAAAATTGACTGTTAAAAACGTTGAAATTAAGCACTCAGTGCCAATCAATCAGACAGTCCACGTGAGCGAATAACGAATTCGTCGTTACATAAAAAGTTGCTACTTGGTAATGTTGTAACGTGTTTTTCGTTTTCGTCTTTAACAATAACAATTACCAAAACTTTCAATTTTAAACACTGTCTACTTGATTTTAAGAGGATTTTCAATATGAAAGACTACTGCTTCGGTTACAATAAGGATTTTTCTGATCCTAAATCGGAAATTCAATGCAGCGCATCCAAAAATGTTTTTCACCCGACATGTGGTGGAATCCTTAACATGTGGGGTTTCCACATGAAAAAGGCCACATGGAAATGTAATAAATGTGACCCCAGTAATGAATCTACTGAAGGTAATTTATCAGATATAATTAAAATATTTGAAACCATCTCATCACAATATGTTAATATTCTCATAAGGTTGGATATAGTCCTCTCTAAAAATCAAAAACTAAGAACAGAAATCGCGGAACTCAAAGGTAATGGTTCTATTCACTGTAAAAATTGTAAAATTTCAAGGGCTGGCACTAATAAGAAATCCATACAAACCGTCCAACAAAAACAGGCAAATGGAATGAGTTATCAACAACCTTACCCAAAACAGAATAGGGTCGAGCTACTTATCAAAGAACAACAGCAAAATGGTCTCTCTCTGAGAACAAATTAAACGCAGCACTTCGTCAAGTGGCCTCAGAATCGAAATTGCAGGAAATAGATAACATTCATCAAGATAAAAATAGTATTGTGATAAAAATACAATTGATAAGAAGACAAGTAATAAACTAGATGACAAATGGACTATAGTAGGGCCCAAGAAAAGTCAGAAAGTAGTAATATCGTCGGTGAGAACAATACACTTAATTTGAGACCGGTACCCAAATGACTACTATACGTATTTGCCGACTCCATCTGGAAACGGGTGTGGATGACGTCAAAAATTATATGAAAAATGATTTCCCTGAGGCAAAGTCGAAAAACTCCAATCCAAACATCCGGATTCCTACTCGTCCTTCAAGGTGGATATCCACGCACAAAATAAAACTTGTAAATAGTCGTAACCTAACTAAAGATGCATGGAAGATCATTAACGATAATAGATTAAACCTCGAAGATACAAGAATGGAAATCCAGGATGCTGCAAGAAAATATCCAGATGCGCTAAAATCCTCAAAAGTTGTACCCATTTATAAAAAGAAAGGTGCTGCCACCATTCTTTCTTCTTACCGACCAATAGTCGTTCAAAGCCAGTTCGCAAAGATTTTTGAAGACATTTTCTACAAGCAACTGAACTCCTTTATCGACAAACAGAAAATAATTAGTGAATGCCAGGATGGTTTCAGAAGAACCAAATCAAAAACTACCGCAGCACTACAAGCCTTAAACTTTATCCTGGATGAATTTAATAATAAAAAGAAAGTCTGTGCCCTATTTTTTGATCCTAGTCGGGCTTTTGACTCGTTCAATATTGACCTTCTTTGTTATAAACTAGACAAACTAGGAATTAGAGGAATACCAAACAAATGAATCAACTCCTTTCTTAGCGGACGGTCACAACGCGTTGTCATCAATAAGTCTCAATCCAGTGCCCTTAACATCAAAGTTGGTGTACCATAGGGATCAGTGCTCGGCCCAATTCTGTTTGCATTATTTATAAACGACTTACCAAAATATTGTGTTTCCCTGTATGTATGCCGACGACATCAGTTTCCTGCTCTCTGATTATGATTTCGGTGGTGTGATACAACGAGCGAACTCTGCAGTCAATAAAATGAAAAAGTGGTGTCAAGATAATGGTCTTACGCTAAACTTATCCAAAACTCGGGTTATACAGTTCATTACTAAAAATATTAAAATTGACGGTCGTCCCCCCTTGTTATTTGTGGCAAAACTTCGATCGAAGCTGTATCATCCTTCCGGCTATTGGACATTGAATTGGACTCGGAATTGACATGGAGAAATCATGTAGATAAATTAGTCAAAAGTTTAAGTACTGTCTCGTTATTAATTTATAGGCTTATAGACTTGTACACTCTGTTTTGTCATACGGCATTGTATTGTGGGGTAGCACCTCCGAGCTCCAAGATGTATTTAGAATACAGAAAAAATTCTAGGTCCAAATAGGGCCGAAACAGCTGTACAGAGGATGCTCGAGGGATCTACTGCAATCAAAACCGATTACTCGATTTAAACTCATATAGCAATACAAATTTCATTTCGGGTTAAAATAACCCTAAGTGGCGTGACTTACCCCAAGTAGGATTTGGTTGACAGCTGTCATGAGTTTCGTAGATTTTTGTGTGCAGAGACGTAACCAACCAATGCAATCAATTTCACATCCAACCAGAGATTTTATTTTACTCCAGTAGGGCCTGAAACTTACATATTCCCTGTATAAATTACCGATAAGATGCCGTATAGGAAACACCCTATAATATTTGTTCATCTATGTGAAAATAATTCGTATAATTCAAATGCAAATTAAAACTTACCCCGTCACGAAATATTATAGATTCGTACTAAATTGCATTCGTTTTGAAATTTGCAAGTTATCAGAAATAAAGATCAGCTGACGTGTTTTACATTTAGCGATAACGTCGGAAAATTTATGAGAATCGAATCAAAGAAGGCGAAACCCTCACAATTAATAAAGTGAGTTGAAATGTTAACACCGATATATTCAGCTAATGTCATCAAGTATGTAAATAAACCTGTGACGTACAATTTTATATTTAGATAAAAAGTAACAGTTTAAATTTTACTTTATACGAAAAGCAATAGTACTAACTGAAACGTAAACCTAATCCGTACCTGTCCCATTTAATTTAATGATTAAGGAAGAAAACTCTCAGCTCACATATCTTACTCTGTTTTTCTCTTGATTGCTGTCACCTGATTCGTCTGTTAGTAAATAAATCAGGTGAAACCAATTAAGGCAATCAATGTGTTTGCGTTCGTTCTTGGCAGGCCTGAAATTGGATGCCAGGCCTTTGTTACGGCGAATTCGTTTCTTTGATAATTCTCCAGTTTATTCCTTGGTATTAAACAATGCGGCTTCAAAATTCTGTAAGCAGATTTGGTGTGACTTTTTTACAGTCGAAGTCTGATTTTTTTTATATGAAAAGGAAAACATGCAAGTGTCAGACTTTATATTTTGTGAAATTTTTAAGTTAATTTAAAAGGACAACACAAATTATTTTTGCGTTATACATGAACGACAATCATCGGATTAATTGTGTTGTAAAAAATATTTACAACAAGTCAGCTTTCTAGAACACAGACTGATAAAATCAGTGTTCACTGAAACAATCAATAAAGTAAATGAAAACATATAAATAATAGAGCAGGTATGTTTAAAATGTGAAAAAGAAAAGATCTCGTTTCCATTTTGAGTAAAATTAATGGGAAAAAATAATTGATTGCAATTTTTTTTCGTCTGACAAGATTTAAACGAATCGATGCAAATTGAGCCATTAACCGTTGTAACTTATTAAGTTATAGTGACGTAAACACATTCATCATCCGCATTTAGTCTAACATGGCCAAATGAATTTTTATATTTGTTGACCTTTTACATACTTTGTATGAATAGCGTGTCCTTAATTGCATGTCGCAAAGAGTGTTGACTTTGTTGCGTCTGGCAACTTTTAGATTGCGTTTAAGATAGAATGATTAAGTAACATAATTATTTCTATGTAATTATTTAACATAGACATGAACGGTGTTTGCTCGTGGTTTGGTTGCCTTTTGCAATTAAGACTTATTTGTTCTTAGAAAAAAAAACTTTCTAATTTACTGTAGTTGGAAACAAAACTTTTTGAACAGGATTTTCCTTTTTTTTATTCTTCTTCGTACAGGGGTGTAACAATTTTTGATTTTTGCTTGCTTGCTTTGCTTTAAATTATTGATTCATATCTTCACTCACTCATCAAGAAAATAAGGATTTAGCGTAAGCTCTGATATGTAAATTGAGGAATCATCAAATGCCTTTTGCTTTTACTTAGAAATTATGACCAGCAACTTCTTTCTACATTCAGACCACATCGATTTCCTTAATTCTGTCACCACGAGCAAACCGTCTACGTATTACTTCCGGTGGGGCTGAAAATCTGTATGCTACTATCCTCGTAGGTAAGAGCAGTTTTATAAAAGTACCCTATTTGTCTGGAGCTGTGATATCTCGAGAAAGCATAAAACTTTTAGTATTTGTTGGCGCAAACACTATTTGTTTTTATATTTCGTCTTCGGAAATGTTTCAGACGGGGCAGGAAATGGCAAAATAAAATTATGAACATAAACACAAGACTTACGTTCTTTTATCGAGTGAGTTTAAAAAATTCTCTTTTTTATTCCTGTTATAAAGACATTCAACGATTTAATGTAATTTAAATTTTAATTATATAGGTTGCGAACGGCTGCCTAAGGTCAGCAAGCGTTTATTCGACTGCACGACGTGTTGTAGGCGATCTGCCTAATTCCCGATGAAGTTATTAAATGCCAGCGAAACGTTGAAATTGTGTGATTTTTAAGCTGTCCGATATATATGTATTTTATTATTTAAAAGAGTTTCTTACGACGTGAAATTATAATTTTATTAATTAGTTAAATATAGTTTCGTATATTATCTGTGCAAAACATAGTGATACATTTTTTATTATGTCAATCATACCCTTCTTTATGGAATGTCAAGAGTTAGCAAGTCATGAAATATTCAGGTTGAAAGGTATATCGCTAACCCCGTTCCTTGCTAGGTAGTTATCGAGCCTCGCTGCAATATTGTTCCAATTTCCCTAGGGATATAGTTAGTTCGCCTCGCACAGATCCACTGTTTTAATTTTGTCAATCCTCTTTAGGCAATTTAAAGGCCGTCCTCGGAGCTTATTTTATTAGAGAATAAATCTCGCGTCCTTTCTTTTGGAACTGTAATTTCAAGAATTCTTTACGCTTTACTTTTATTTTGACCTGAACTTATGCACTGCGCTGTCAGCAGGGAATTTTCAATTTAAATTTCTTAATTCGTTTTAATACGTTTTAATCTCCTTGACGAAATAATTAGACATCCAGCGGTGAAATTCGTTATCGCTCCGATTCAACTTTGGAAATTTTTAATGGAAATAATGTGTGATGATAAGGATAAGCGTGCAGGAAATGTTCAAATTAAGCAGTTCACTAATTAAGAAGTTTTTTTTTCGTTTGCGCTTTTTGTGTTATGCGTCGCAGTTTCAATTAAGTTTTATTCGTTTTACCTAACGGCACTTTAATTCATTTCGCAGCACTATTATTCGCGCAAGGAAAGGCGAAGGCCTTTATTTAATTGAACTTGTAAGCAACTTTTCACGTTTAGTTTATTAAGAAGGCTTGTGGTATTTCTCATTCGTATTTAATGCCTCATTTTCGGATTTTTTTTATAACAATTTCCATCATAAGCAGAAGCCAGAAACTTTTCTTACGCAATCAAATATTTAATATTAACTTTGTCAAAACTATTCGCTCGAGTTAAGATCAGCAGAAAATATTTTTCTTAATCGAACGAATAACAGAATTTTTTTAAGGCGTAGTTTCTATAATAGAATAATAGATGTGTGGCTGTAATCTGGGTTTCATTTCATTTTTACGGCTCAATTATTTTGGAAAGGCTTAATGACACTTTTGTGTGCAAAAGAAGTTATAACTCGCTTTTCTTATTGTCCAAACGGAAAAGATAAAACTTTTATATCGGGAACGTATTTATACAATCTTTTTGTACTTATCCTTAAATGTGGGAAGAGAGTCGTATTCTGGGCACGTACCGCTCTGAAATAAAAGTGATGTAAAGGATTAGGAAAGTATATTTTCGTCTTACGTTCTTTGTGGTAGTTATTTATTTAGCGCAGTAATTTTCCAGCTAATTTTAGATGTTTCCCGTACATAAAGTTTATTATCTGATAATTTAGTTAGCACGCAATTTATTCGCAAATTCCTGTGTTTTTGTTTTAACGCAGAAGAAGAAATAAATAAAAAAGCACTTCAATCCAAGAAAAGAAAAAGTAGTTTTTAAATTTTTTATGTCTCTAGTTTGCACTTACGGAAAGAACTTTCAAGTTGTCTGATTTTCATCACACTTCATCTTTGTAACGAGTAGAAATTCGCGAGAGGGCTGTTGACGGCGTCTTGTCGCCATCAAGAGAATTTTAACTCGTCAGGCGTTCAAAAATATTCAGCTCCTATTTCGTTTACTGGCGCGCATAAAAAATTGATAAAAGCTCTCCGAGCTTCGAATTTAAATATCGCGCGAAGCTTGTTCTACGGCGATATTCTTTAATTAAATGCACCAAAAATGCATTAAATATCCTCCAATCTGTGCATTTTTGAAACATTTTCCATTGTTCCAAATCCAACAAGTAAAACGAAGCTTTTACGAGAGGTAACTTAATTAACGACAACGTGTATGGAAATATGCTGTGATCGGCGAAATTTAAATTCGGAATTAACGTGCAGTAGAATATTACCAACTATTTCAAAAATAATGTTTTTAGGTATTTTTTTATCATGATGGGAAAATTTCGTATGTACAAATTAAACCATATCACCAAGCAAGATAATTAAATAAACTACTCAACCGATATAGGACAAGACAAATGAATTATTTATTATTTCAGTTATGCATACCACTTCAAGAAGAAGTCAATAAAAAGATTATAACAAATTATTTTTAATCTTTTAATGAATACTTTAAAAATCACACAATTGGTCAACGTTTCACTACCGGTTCGGCACTCCCGACATAGCTACCATTCGGATTGTTTGTTTTGTTCGCCGGAATCTAATTGACGAAGTTACCTACGTTTTACGAATACCTCTGTGAATCAAACTGCAGCAGTTAAAGTACCTAATAAATTATAATAATACAAACATAATAGAAAATTATAGTGTCTTTGTTTAGATTAAAAAAAAACTATAAATAAAAATAAATAGATTTTCTGAATTTCCTGGACTATTGAATTCTTGCATTTCCTAGGTTGTTTTGGATGAGGTTTGCTTTAGTCCTGAAATACTCTCGCTTAGTTTCTCAACGTCCGCCAAATATTGCTGGATCGTTTCGTTTGCCTCCTTCAATTCTGTTTCTTTTTGGTCGAGAGTGACGGCGAAATCTTTCCTGGATTCTTCCACCTCGATGATCTTGGTTGTGATGGTCGCCCTGGTATCTTCCAATTCTTTCTTTAGAGTGGCCTCGATGAGCTTCATGTTTCCTATGTGGAGGTTGTCATTGAGTAAGTCGAGCTGCGATTTAAAATTCTTAATTTTCTCTTGCTTTTTCTTGAGGGCCTCGACGTCCAAATTCTTCGCGCTCAGATCCTTCTTTAATTTGCTTATTTCCTTCTTTAATTTTTCTTGGGCATCAACATTGGAGGTCAACGATTTTTTTAGGGCCTTCTCGTTGAGCGCCTTCTTGGTCTCAGCAGTTCAGATCTTAGGAGATCCATTTGACCCTTTTGTTCGGAGGTTTCGACTTCAAGCGCTTGAGTTTTGCTCTCGTATTCATCCTATTCTTTTCCGAGCGCGTTTTTCGCCGCGTCATAGTCTTCGGCGAGCTTCTGGCAATCGTTTTTGTGCTTCTCCATCGCTTCATCCTTTTGTCGGACGAAGTCTTGCAACTCGTTCAGTTCGGTTTGAAATTGAAAAAATTGAGAAATAAAACAAAATAGCTTTCGAAAAGGATTATAAATACAAAATCCATAATTATAAGAATCACCCATCACACTTTCTGTAATTTAGGAGATTCCAATTTCTAGACGAAGATTATAGTTTAAGTATACAGAATTTAGATTTAACCCAGAGAAGCTATTCATATATCAAATATGTGATAATTTTAAAACAAAGAGAAATGATGATTTATAACAGACGAAACATTATCAAAATTGCGGTGATACTCTTGTTAAATTAAATCAATAAATTACACACCACGAAGGTCTAAGATTTCTTGAACTAGTTGTCTTCAAGTTTTCTTGCTACCTTTTGTTTTTTCTTGTCTTTAACAATCACTTATTTGAGGTCGTCTTCTACTATTATTGCACCTTTCCAGTTATCTGTCGTTTTTTCGGTGTTTTGGTTATCGCTCTGCTTTCCTATTTACAAATACTAACCAGTGTAATCGTTACTTGGTTACTTCTGTGAATGGATCTTGTCATAAATTTACAAATTTCTCCTGTACTTGTGTTCTTACTGTTCCTTTTTGATAATCTTGTTACATTCCTCAACCAATGTGATTTATGGTATCTGTGATCATATGATTATTTATTATTTCCTGGTGTGTTCTACATCTTTCCTAGTTGTGCTGCTTTTTTGGAGTTTCACTGAATTCTTTAACTTACATATTCGTTGAAATCTTCTGACGACAGCTGCGATGTGTATTCGTCACATTTCTTTTTCTTCTTTCGTATATTCGCTTTTGATTTTTCTTTTCTATACTACATTTATGAGACAACATAAGACAAATAAACCGTTCATCAAAAACATGACCAAAGCTGCTAACACGCTTAAGAAAGGAACATTTATTATTAAAATAAATATGCAAGATTCTGTAAAAATAATTTTCAGTGGTTATGGTTTGGATGACATTAGATAAAACCTAAGGTCATCCGCTTTCTGATGATGACAGATTTCACTTTTTGAGTAAATTTTGGCAAGAAAATGATGTATTTTTGTGCGTAACGGCTAAACATTAAATCAAATTAAAATGAGATCTCTTATAAAATTCTGGGAACAAAAAAAATGTTAGAAATATGTGTACAAAAAGTTTTCCTACCTAATTGTGTTGCTCTTATTTTTTCGCATGTTCACGTATGTTCCTTACTTGATCCGTACCCTAAACAGACAAGTAAACAAACATAACTTTTAAAAAATTGTTTTGTTTATTTGATTTTACAATGGTTTTCACATTGGAAGAAAAATCTTTTATGGTTGAATCCTACTTTCGAAACGTCCAAAAAATCAACGGCATATGGACCTATTATATTCCTGATTGTTTTGCAGAATTTCAGGAAAAATTTCCAGAAACTGTATTTCTGTACCACAAATTTGTCAATCCACTTCAGTGCTCTGAAGGACTATTCAGAGAAACTGGAAGTGTGGCTAGAAAACAGGTACCAGGTAGGCCTTAAAGTAAGAACTGATGAGGTAGTTGAGAATGTGAAACAAATTATGACTGATGTCTCTTCTTTCCATTTCATTAAAATTTGCATTCAGCAGCTCTTCAAAGTACTCTTTCCAGCGTGCTCTTAAAGCTTGTCCTCCGTTAATATTTTCCCTTCTTTTGAGTTTATATATCTGCACCTCTCTTGTTCGCCTTTCCTATTTGTTTTTAGAACGTTGTAGAATAATTTCTGGTTTCCTTTGCTGTCCTGTTCCATTTTCTCTCCAAATTTTTCGCATGTCCTTTGCTTTGATTGTTTCACTAATTCTTTGACTTTTGTTCTCTGTTCTTTATACTCTCTGTAGTTTTCGTTGTCTCTCTTTCTTAGGTAATTTTTCCATTTAATCTTCTTTATCTTTACTTCATACTTTATTTCTTCACTCCACCATTTCGTTTTCTTTTTGTTTTTATCTATTGTGGTTATTCCACATATTGACTTTGCAGTTTTTAGTATTGTTTCTTTAATGGTTAACCATGATTTTTCTATAATGTAATCTTTTATGTTTGCTCGTATTATTTCTCTTTTAATTTGACTGCTTCTATTTTTTGTTTGTTCCGTTCTAATTTTAATTTTCGCCATTACGAGATATTGATCTGTGTATAATTCTGCTCCTCTTCTTACTCTTGTATCATTTACTTCTTTTTTTAAAAATTCTTATTTATTATTATAAAATCTATTATTGATTTTTCGCCCCTACTAATTGCTTCTCTGGGGTTTTTATGTGTAAAAGACGTGTTAGTTATAATGAGGTTGTTCAATAAGCAAAAATCAATCAATCTCTTACCGTTATTATTTTTGATTTCCTCTCCAGGTATTCCTATTCCTATTGTTTCTCCTGTCTCGTATTTGCTTTCCCAACTTTTGCGTTTAAGTAGCCTATTATTATTTATCTACCTGATATTTCTTCTGTTGCTTCTGTCAACTATTCCCAGAAGTTCTCTTGTAACCCGGTTCTTTCATCTTCTGATGGCCCATACACCACTATTATTGTTGTTATATTTTGCTTTCCTGTTTCAAGTTTAATATTCCTGTTTCTACTTTAATATTCTTTCAGCGTCCCAACTTCCTACATATTTCTGGTTTTGCTGTTTGATTACACATCCTACACCCTCTCTTGCTCTTTGTCCGTGATCTACTTCAGAGTATACATGTGTTCACCATCTAGCAGTTTTTCCCCTTTACCTTTCATTTTCGGTTAAATTATTCCTAAAATATCTAAATCCACTTTCTCAAATTCTTTTACCAACTCGCTTTCTTTCCCCGTTAGACTTCTGACGTTCCATGTTCCAATTTTCCAAATCTTGTCTTTCCGTGTTTTTGTTTTGGCTTTTCACACCGTTTCCATGATTTATATCCGGATCGTTATTTCTATAAGAGCCATTTCCTGCACTTATTAATTTTTTGCTGTTCAATTGAGCAATTTTCGTGCTGTAAGTTTCTTTATTGCTTTTGATTTTATTTTCTCTTCCAAATTTATTCTCGCTGATCAATCCTTTCAATCTCGTCGTTGTGTCCACCCTACCTACACTCCTTCTTCATTTTCCTAGTCATTGCCTGGTCGGTATCTTTTTGTTCATCCGTCCTTTTCAATTTTCCTGTTACATTGTTCCATTTCCACTCTTCCCCTACGACTATTAATTTGCTGAATCCAATTCTTACATTTTTTCGGGCTTTTCTTTCCTCCTCGGCCCTTTCTCTAAGATGTTTTTGCATTTCCCTTTCTGATTTCGTTAAATCATGGTTTATATAAGTACGCTCATCCTTTACACTTCTGAGTTTATGTTTGTTCTGAATAATTAATTCACTTCAGTACTTTGTAGGACTATTCAGAGAAACTGGCAGTGTGGCTAGAAAATAGGTATCAGAAAGGAACTGTATGAGTAAGTTGAGTAAGAACTGATGAGGTAGTTGAAAATGTGAGACAATTATGACTGATGCTCCTCGCACTTCCATCTATCACCTGTCACAACAAGTTGATCTTCCTGTCGGGACCTGCAGAACCATTCTAAGAAAGGACTTGCAAATCTTCCCTTGTCGTTTGACTGCCGTGCATGAATTGCTTCCAGTAGATTTTGAACCAAGGCGAAGATACTGTCATTGGTTTTTAAACAATATTGACAATGACGATTTGTTGAACAAAACTTTCTTTTCCGATGAGGCCTGGTTCCATTTAACACGATACATTAATTCGCAAAATATGAGGATCTGGAGTACAGAAAACCCTCATATTTTCATTGAAGCCCCACTCCATCCACAAAAAATTGGTGTGTGGATCGGCTTAGGTCGGAGAAGATTGATAAGTCCAATATTTTTTAATGGCGCACTAATAGCACTTAGATATCGGGAAGAGATTTTGCATCCATTTATTAATCAACTGCATGATGACGAGTTGTAATTTGGATATTTCCAGCAGGATGGTGCAACGGCCCATACTGCTGGAGATACTTTAAATTTCCTTCAAGAGTTTTTTGAAGATCGGACAATTAGCAGAAATATGGCAAATATATGGCCTCCGCAACCTTGGGATCTAATTCCTTTGGATTGTTTTGTTTGGTCCTAGCGAAGAAATTCCATTCTTAGAACCCCCGTTAATGAATTATAGGAACTTACCCAAAGAGTCGTCGAAAAGTGTGATGAAAGAAACAATTCTCCCCACATTTTGAAAAATGTTAGTAATGGATGTCGATATTTTTCTACATCCTGTATATTTATTACAGTAGAACTAAGTAAGGATCAACTTTAAATATGTATGTAAACTAACTACATAGAGAAAGACGAAGACACAAACAGGTTTGAATGACAGAATTGTTTTAGGTTTTACTGGAGAAGTGTTTAAACTCCTGTCACTTGATCGATTTTGTGGTGAATTTGAATCCTACGGGAAATGGACCTGAAGGGAGTGTCACGTTACTTGTGATTGGCGGAAGGAAAACTAAACTGATAAGCTAAAATTTATTTTTTTTTCTATGCTGGCTGATATAGCATATGCATTTCACTGGAATAAACCAATAATGTTATTCAATGTTTTCATTTCGCTGCTTTCGTTTATAACATTTAAAATCTCTTCGAGGCATTTTACGTAACCATATAAAATTAAATAATATTAACTTCGCTTCTTGTATATAATTGCATATTTTCTTGATGTGTTTCGAAAATATTTGAGCTTTTTCCCGAAGTAATTTCCTCTTTTAAGAGAAACTTCCAATTTCAATCTCCTTAGGTGGTATCTCTTTTAAGAAGGTTTTCAGCATTTTGGCTTAACGGCTTGAATGTAATGTAATTACCTTCCTTGCATTAATTTGTTCAAGAGGTAGTCTCATCTGAGTGCTAAACTGTAAATCATTTAGAAAGCGCTCAAACGTATTCTCCGACGTAACTAGTATCTAATTTACAACTTGTAATTGTAGACACTGGTCACATGCTAGTCTTACAATTAGTCAGGACTTGTAAAGCTTTCGATTTATACATAATACATTTGATATCCTCAAGAACTTTCACAGTTCGGAAACTCCTTGAAATCTCATGCAGGTATCCATAAAAAAATAAGCAAATAACGGTAATGCTTTAAATTATAAATAATTTCCAGGAATATTTATACAACAGTGGCAAACACTTTTATGTGCTATTAGATTAGATCATTATTTTTTTTTTATCGGAAAATGTGCGACCTCGTGCACTGTATGAATTAATTAACGTTATCTCGAACATTGTCCTTGGTGTTTTAGAAGTAATTTCATCCTGATGAGTAATCAAACGATCTCCATATATGTTTTTAATTAGAAATTTGAATTAAAGTGAACATTACACATAGACAGTGGCATTGATGTAATAACAAGGGAGAGTGTTACTAATTCCAATTCGTTGTCATTACAGTCTTGCTTGGAAGCAACTTATTGACTTAATTTGCAAGACAAATAGTACCCACATCACCATTGTGAAGATTAAACTACGTGTGTATACATAGATGAAAATTATGTTATACAAACGTATTACAGTCTAGTTTACACAATGACGTAGTTCATTATGTTATCGCATTCCATGTTTTAAATTTAAACTATTATTCGTTCTTTAATGAATATGTATAAAACAGTCTGTAGATTTTATTGATCTCACTTTTACAGTGGTATTCTTACAAAACTCACTTTTTCAGTTCAGAATTTTCATAAAGTCGGGGTTGGAAATAGAACCCGAAGAATTTTGTTGGAAGTATCGATTTGTATCAACCAAAGCTAAATTACAAGTGCGTGACTTTCGAGCTAGTTCACTTTTGACAAATCAATTTAAGTAAAATCTCAGTCTTATTATGGCTTATGGTACACGGCGTCAAGGCGAGAATTCCCACCTCCTTTAACTTTCTTATTTTTTCAAACAGAAAGAAATGCTTAATACAAAACTAAAGTTTTGTAATTTTAAAAAATAAGAAAGTTGAAGGGGGTGTTTCTTTACTTCATAAGTGTGTCATTCATCGTATTATAATATATTGTAGGTATTCATCCATGTAATTATAATGCAAAACAAGGATTGTTAATCTGCCCCCAAAGCAGCACAGCATGTGTGAAACTTGTGGAAGATTGCAAAGTGCGTGTCTATTGTAAACAATTACCCTTTGTTGTGATCAAGTTTACTCGAAAGCTATTGCGTTCTAATAATAGCACTTGAAACCCCTCCAGATGTTGATCTTTCCCTGCGTCTAATCAAAATTGAATTGATTCGCGACTAGAGACGGCGACGTACAAAAGTATTTCTCTTCTCAAAAACGAAGGGGAACTTATAATTTAATGATGGAAAAATAACAAAAGGCCATCTCTCCTACTAAGAAATCGCACAACTACATTAAAATTCCAAAATTTGTCATAATGTGATCGTATCCTCGCTGATGCAGTTCGGTTTGAAATTCAGTGTCCAAACATTTCGGGCAAAAATAGCACGACAAAGGCGCATAGAGAATGCAGAAAAATAAATGACGCCCCGTCCTTGTTATCATTGTTCATGGTAGACGGTAGTCCTGTTCGGGTCGTTTGATTTTGAATACGTGGTTACCGGAGTCCCTTTATATACATGAGTTATAAACACCACTGCAATTATCGCAGTGTACCTGTATTTATGTTTGCTGCTGGTTAAATTTTGCATGCTTAATTCAAGTTGTGTGTTATCCCGCACCAAGCTGAAATTATTAACGGGATTCTCACGTAATGTTTTATTACACATTTGAATTTCATGTTCGAAATTTGAAACTCCGTTTTGTAATACATTAAATAATTCTCTAACCAAGTGATTACGAGAACATTCGATTTTGGTTCTCTCAATTAAAAAAAGAACAAGATATCAACTTTAATCTATCAATTTACTTTTTACACTTGTAATATTAAAACGGCAGTGATTTAATGTAAAGCTCCATGTATAGGTTAATAAAGTGACATTTATAGAATTTATTTTCATTCGTTATTGACAATAAGAAGTGAAATCTACTGTATTACGAACGTTTATTCGTATCGAAAATCTGTCATAATCCTTCATTGAATTATCGGTAGAAATATATGAGGAGATGCACATGACGTGTCATCATCAATCTTCGATGCATTTTTTAATAACACGATGGAAGTTTCTAATAGGACCCCGTCATCATAAAAATCATTTTCAATTGAATTATCGAATTTAAAGCAATTTAAGTCAGCCGAAAACTTGATTAGGAAATTTCATCATAACGATGATTTACTTCAATATAAAAATATAAATAAATAATTTAATCTGCTTGCTTAAATTAATAAGTTAATAAAATTAAGGAACAAGAGTCTTCATTTTTTAATGAACTCTCCCAGCATAAATTATAATAAAGTCAAGTTTAGCTTGTAATATAATTATACAGGGTGTTTCGCGACTTCGTGAAAAAAAATGTGTGCATAAATGCATCTAAATAAAAACGGAAATAAAAACAAAATAAAACTTACCCTCAACTGATAACGCATTGACAAATGTTTAGAATCTCTGGTTCAGTGCCGGCTGAGTCACAATAAGTGTTCAAAAATCTTTACCTCGACCGCTCGTAAACACAAATCTGCCCGGCGAAGTAATGATTCACAAGCGTTATGAAACATGTTTTGTTGTCGAACAAAGAGAAATGCGGCGTTAATACGATCGTTCAATTCTTGGAATGTGTTGATTTCTTCTTCGTATACCAACGCTTTTACGTATCCCCACAGATAATAATCTAGGGGTTTTAGATCAGGCGAACGTGCAGGCCACCTGATCGGCCCGTTTCTTTAAATCCATCTACCAGGAAAAATTTCGTCGAAGTGAGCACGTACTTCTAGTCGAAAATGAGGTGGATCCCCATCGTGCATAAACCACATCGTTGCCTTAAGATTTAAGTTCACATTCTCAAGAAGTTCCGGTAGATTAGTTCGTAGAAAATTTAAGTATTGGAAACCATCTAAACGGTTCGGCAAGACTAATGGGCCGATTAAATTGCCGTTTAGAATACCTGCCCACACGTTAACGGAAAACTTGTTGGAAATGGCCGCGACGAATTGCGTGAGGGTTTTCCTCAGCCCACAAATGCATGTTGCGAAAATTGCACACCCCATCTCTAGTAAAAATAGCTTCGTCGGTAAACAGGACATTATGAACAAAATTCGCATTTGCCTGTTGTTTATGCAGTAACCAACGACAAAATCGTATGCGTAGAGCATAGTCGGCTGGTAGCAAAGCCTGAACTCTTTGAATATGGTACGGATGTAATTGTTGTTCGCGACGAATGCGCCAAACAACGGAGGACGATAAACGCGTTTGTCTTGAGATTTCACGTACACTTAACGAAGGATGTTCCTCGATAAGTTGTAGTATTTCTTCTTCTCTGTTTAGGATGTGTTGTGGACGCTGCCGTCCTCTACCTCTTCCGCGACGTGCCCTTAAAGTTCCAGTATCCCTCGCTCTTTGCACAACAAAGAGAAATGTGGCGGTTGGCAAATGTCAGTTGGAAAATGCTGTACATACTAACGCCTTGCGCCTAATGCGTTTTGCCCACTTTCACCGTACACTAGAATCATGTTAACAATCTCACTATTTATAAATTCTGCCATTTTTTTAGTAAATTTCCGTGCAACCACCTCAACATACACCCTCAAACTACTCGGCCCGGCCGGCGTTGACTAACAATAAATTACATCACTCATATTCTTCGTAAACATCATAAACTTAAACCAGAGACGTTCAAACGGTTTACTCATTCGACAAAATTATTTATTTTCTCGAAAATTTAATAACACTTTGTTCAACAAAAAATGGTTCATTCTATTGATTTTCATGCAAACTTTCATTGTTTAAGTTATTCTCATGAAGTTACGAAACACCCTATATATTCTGATTAGCTTATTTTTTTCTTCTGATGTTATTTTGCCAACTTCTTCCCCTAATTCTCCAAAAAAGTTCTTATTTTTATTGGTTGATTGCCTTCTATAGATGGATTTCTAACTCAGACCTCAGTTACGAATTGTCGCCAAAATGTTGCATGCGAATCAAAAATTTTATGCAGGGTGATTCATGAATCAACTGCCAAAAGAAACTTGTAAAAGGAATTAAATCATAGGTTATGAGAAAAATGTTAAAAAATTCTTTGGATAAATTTATAATTAATTAAAAAAAGCACGTTACGCCAATGTGTATGGAGTTCGTCGAAATCGTAATATGTTTTCGTACGTTTTATTGTACTTATTACCCAGACCAATAAAACTATAAAAGTTAACCGTTAAACTTATTTAATAGAGGGAACGCCGCTGTAATCATCTGCCTCAAACGTTTAAATTCAACCGTGCATTTGTTAATTTATTAGCACGAAGATGATGACCTCTGAATTCATCTCCGTTGGGACATTTAAATCAGATCCGATTAAAATCAGTTTCAACAAAAGACAGTACCCCTGTAACAATTTAAAGCATGAAACACTCTGCATTACGCTCGTAATGCGGAGGTATTTTATGCTTTAAATTGGGGTTGTCGTACTATGAAATAAATAAAAAATAATTGTGATAAACAATTTAAAAATTCTGGCTTTACCTGTCAAAGCAGATGCTTAAACTAAAGACCATTGTTATCAGTGCAAGCTATAGCCCGTTTTCTCAAGTTTTCCCTTACACGTTCGAAAACATCAGGTGTATTTCGAATCACTTTAGCAGCATGTTCGATGCGTTCATGCACTCCTGTGCAGTATGCTCTGGAGTAGAATAGACAGCTATTTCATCCACCCCCACAAAAAAATCACAAAATATTAAGTCTGGAGACCGCGGGTGAAAAAGTACTGAACCATATCGTCCAATCCACCTATTATTGTAATTAGTGTTTAACCACTCTCTCACAACACGAGCTGCATGTGGGGGTGTAAATATCACATATCGCATCTAACTAAGATGATGCTGCTAAAGCATCGGAAATATTGTTCTCAGAAATACACAGAATGTTTACTGCCTGCTTACTAAAAAACAAGTAAAAAAAAGACCATCACAAATAAACAAATCCAACTGGTAAACAAAAGATCTGAGAAAAATAAAGGAGAACCTGCAGTTGTTGAGGGCAGCTATGTATCAAACACATAATGCAGAACTTAAACCGCTTTATGAAAAAGCGCGAAACAAACGAACGTTTTATTTACAACTCACCCAACAAACCGCAAGCTTTATGGAAAATTATTAATGACAGGAGAAACAAACCGAAGCAATCAACTACAGCTCGTATTACTCCAAATCACTTCAATGATTTTTTCGTAAACGTGTGAAACATTATTGCAAAAAACTTAAGACCAACTTCAACTGATTCAATTTCTTTAATGACAATAAAAAATAATCCATCTAAAAAATTCTTTCACTTTACCGAAGTATATTTTAATGAAATTAAGGAAGTCATTGACACATTAAAAAAAAAGAGTGGAGCTAGATATATCTTTAGATATAACGTGGGTATAATCTGCGAAATGAAAAATATTTGGTTGCACCTCTTACCATAATCTTAAATGCTTGTATAAGAGACAGTATCTTTCCAAATGAACTAAAAAAGGCAGTTATTATTCCAGTGCACAAAAAAGAAGATGAGAAAGGTGTTACGACCACCGACCAATATCCTTATTGCCAATCTTTTCCAAAATTTTTGAAAAACTATTAGCAAAACAAATATTGAAATATCTAGAAGATCAGAATATCTTTTCAGACAAACAGTTCGGATTCAGGAAATGCCGATCAACTACCGATGCACTGCTGGACTTTGTAAACCAAATAACTAATGCTTTTGAAAAGAAAAAAATTATCACCGCCTCATTTCTGGACTTGACTAAAGCATTTGACAGCGTTTCACATGGAACCTTAATACGGAAGCTGTATTGGTATAACTCTCTTCCATCAAACTTCAAATTAATAACATCATATTTATCCAATCGAACACAAATCGTAAACTACGAGGGAAAATTATCATACGAACAGCCAAAAAATTGTGGAGTACCCCAAGGATCAATTCTTGGCCCACTCCTATTTATTAATTATGTAAACTATTTAATCGAATAGATGGACAATGAAGAAATTATAATGTATGCAGATGACACCACATTAATTAATGGCAATGAAAAACTTCAAGATGTATTGGAAAAGAAAAAACTGAAACAGACAAAGTCTTCCCTTTGGTTCGACAGTAATAAATTAAGACTAAACTTGGAAAAAACTGTCAGTATAGTATTTTCCCTTAAACATGCGTGTATCTCTCCAACAGAAAATGCCAAATTTCTGGGAGTTTATGTCGACTCGAAGCACACAGAAGAGTTAGCGAGCAAACTAAATGGCAGAATATATTTTTTGAGAGTATTGTCAAATTCCGTAGCTCAAGAATCCCTCCGGATATCGTATTTTGGCCTTCTATATCCCTTGCTGTCGTATGGAATATTGCTATGGGGTCACTCCAGCCATTTGGGTAGAATCTTTGCACTTCAACGTCGTGCTACAAGAATTATTTCTGCCACGGGATATAGAGAAGACTGCAGGCAAGCTTTCATTAATCTGAAAATTTTAACAATTCCATGTGTATATATTCTACATTGCTTACAATATATGCAAAAAAACACAAAAATTTACTTAGCACGTAACTCTTTCCATAGGTACTATTATAAAATCACAAATTATAAACATCTGCGGCCATAATTGTAAAGCCATCCATTTGTTGTTGCACATTTATTAATCTTACTTAAAAGCGGGTGAAATTTATTTATTTTTGCAAAAACTACCGGCCTATTGGAGACAAACAAATTTTTTTTTTCGAACGCAAACGGGCAAACTTAACGAGAAACAAAGTTTATAGTGCTAGTGGGAATAAACTTGGTGATCAAATTGCAAACCTCTGTTATCCTCATTTTATAAAATTTGTACTAAAGAATTTACTACAGGTGTTTTGCATTTGCATGCCTTTATCAATTTTGTCGTAAATATTTTAAAGCTCTTCTTTCGGTCGGTTACATTGAATTCCGTTGAAGGTCAAGTTCGCCCGATTTCTCGCCGCAACAGCCACAAAACAATAAAACATTTATGACTTTTTTATTTTCATTCTTTTAGCTGCTGGTTCTCAACCAGTGAAGTATCGTGTATTTGGGTAAAATTTTGATTAATTATTTTTCGAGAATTAAAGAACGCAATATTTTTTTGCCAGTTTAACTATAATCGGTGATTTCTATTCTTGTGTGGATTAATATTTGGCGGTCTATTGAAGAATCACCCTGAATGTACAATGGAGCCCACCTAAAACGATACTCCTACAAGCAAACAGCGCCCCTGTGAACTATTGTTAAAGACCTTGAATATTTTAGGTATAGGATCATTGTATTCGTTTTACATGTAATACTTACTTGCATTGTATTTACAATACTAATACACAAAATCAAGTTGTTTTTAAATTGGCTACAGGATTTTAACAAAAGATAAAAAAAAATAGTACCTTAAACGACCTCACATATTGTCGACGTCAGAACAAATGGAGTGTGTACAAGTAAGTGTATATTTGCAATCAATCAATAGTTAAACAATCAGCGGTGTCGCCGAGAATTGATCGCGGGCCCTGTGGATGGCGAACCAGCCAAGTGTTAAGAGAACCAGGGGCAGCCTTGCGTGAAATAACACGGTCTCGTCTCTCAGCACCGTTATGTTACAGTGGTTTATTGACACGGTAACACCTGTACTTTTTAAATAATAAAAATTCTTTAAAGTACGAAGAAGAACGTATTTACATCGAGCTTCTCTCCTTTGATTTGCATATTCGCGATCGCATTTGCATTTTGTTATGTACCATGGCACTGGCTAAATTTAGAGAGGTTGTATCCTATCAAAAATATCTTTCAATTTATCTGGGATAAAACGAAATAAAGTAGTATGGGGTATACGAACGTCGATACTGATTCTTCCTTTCACTTGCAACTCGTCGCAGAATTCAATATCGTTTTTAAAATATCTTAAAGCAGGAATGATCCTTCTCATTATGTACTCTTGTTGTTGATACTATTTCATGTTTGCTTCTTTACTACACATTTATACGTAAATTGTAACGTAATAAAAAAAAGAAATTTTCATATTTTATTTTAAAATATGGAAAAATATCACCTAATCGTCATCTTCATTAAACGACCAATGAGAAGACGCAAATAATCACGTGATTACACCCCACTATTCAACAATTTGTGTAAGATGTTAACATATCCAACGATAAGTTAATAATTTAATCATTTTCAAATTGTAGATTCTATTATAGTTTTACACAATGAGTAGAACTTTATACAACAAAATGTAAAAATAAAATCTTCACAGTCTGCTGTAGTAATTTGTTGGATAAGATGTAGAATTTTATACAATAAAGCGTTTAAACTTTATTCAGAGGTGGAAATATATCTATTTTTTTATGTTCAACAATTGTGTTAATAATTTCTCCACCTGCATTTTACGCAAAAGAAATAATCGAAGCCCTAAATCAGAGACGACAAATAATTGGCTAAATGGGACGTTAATTTACCTTAATAGCTAGGAAACCTGATACCTGAATTAATTAGACGACAATCACAAACAATTAGATCATTTCAATAAGTGCTTGAAACCGGAGATGAACGTTACGTGTTCATGATTGCAGAAGTAGTTTAATTAGACCAGATCTCGGTTAATTGTTAGAGAACAGAACTTTTGTATCAGCTATGGCGACAATTAATCGAGTTTTAAATAATAATAATAATAATAAACTTATTTCCCAAAAATATACATGCAGCAACACAATAATATTGATTGAATAAACGGGGAAACCTTAAGGTGGGGTTCACAAAGTGGTCTTCCACCCATACCTTACATAAATGTAGAGTACAAGGACATAAATGCCTAAAACTAGCTTCAGTTAAGCAAACTAGATTTAAAAAAAAGCAAAAAAAAAAGAAAACTCTAATTCTGTGATCACAGAGAAGTAGAATTTGAGGGTAAGTAAATGGAAGAATATTGTGAGAGAAATGGAGAATTGACAAAGCTCAGATAACTAAATTTGAGAGGAACGGCTATCATCTTGTTGCTTAGCAAACGGAAGTTTATAGAAATTAATTTTAAAACAAGAAATGTTGAATTTTTTGAATTGTGCAGGAAGATTGTTACAGATTTGCGTAACGTAGGAAAAAAATGATAATTCAAAGAGCGCCGTGTGGTGTGTTCTTTTATTCCGCACATTAATGTTGTGAATGTAGGTACGGAATATAGTTTTTCTGTATAAGTAAGAAGGTTGCTTTGACAAGATAAAAACGAGCTAATTGAAGTAACTAACGATTTTTCATTTACAAGCTTTTAAACCTTCTGAATACGATATTTTGACAAAGAGTCAAGATAGCTGTAGAGCAATGGCGCACAGAAGGAGAAATGTGAAAGAACTAGTGATTCACAGAGTTGAATCACTTGAATGGATTTTGTTTTAAATTAAAAATATTGCGAAAAGGATACAACTTCTTTAGTATGGAATAAGTTACGTTTATGCGTGAAGACATGTGGTGACGAAATCTAAAGGAATTATCGAGAATTAGACCAAGGGTTTTCAGCACTAGTTACTAAGGGAATGTCGCAGACCTTTAAGGAAAATTTTACTTTAGTCAGCAAACCTGACCACAATTTATCGTAACCAAAAATTAAGGCATAAGGTTTACTAGGATTAACTGTTAATGAATGAGCTTCAGAGAACTTGGCGATTCATAACAGATCAACATTGATGACCGAGATGGCTGTAGCAACATCCTGTATTTTAAATTTATAATTTAACTAACTGTCATCAGCATACATAAAATCATACATCTAAAAGTCTGGAGTTATATCTAACACTTTTTCGATACCTTTTCGAAGTTCTCTCGCACCTATCCGTTTCTGGTATTGAAATAAACGGAGTTGGGACATTAATTTTAAAGAGTGTTGATGTTGTCTTCAAAAGTGACATTGTAATCCTTGAGGTCAAGAGGTTAATATTATTCAGGAAAAGAGGGAAAATTAACTTCTGTCAAGCATTTCTATCCTTAAAGGAGAAATGAAAAAAACTTTACTGTTAGGACAGCCACTTGTATCTTAACTAATATTTTAACTCCAAAGAGAGGATTACACTTTTTTTTTAATATTACTTCTTTTATCCCTTGTTCTTTTGTGTATGAATAATTGAATTCTTTATTGCGCTAGAATATTAAGCTTATATGGAGGAAGTGGAATAAAGATGCTCATAAGGCGTTGCCATTATTCGCTGGTAAATAAAGCTTATATCATCTGTGGTGTCATTTGTTATTGTCACCGACCTCGCGAGAGCAAGGCATCGCTAGGGGGTAACTCAAAGGGAGCATTCGCTTAAAGCTTCATGGAAGTTAAATCAAAGAAAAAAAGTGTACTTGCCCCTCTAAACTAATGGACTAAATAGGCATGGGGACGTGAAGGTAGCTTAAGTCGAATATCAAAAACTCGGAAACACTTTCACATTATTCTTCCTCAAAAGTGAAATCCCCGTGGCCGACTTGCCACTACCTTGGCCACTCAAAACCCGTTCTCCCACCTTCCGTTATTCAGTACTCTAAACAGTGTAGTCTCTACTCTAAACAGTGGCCGACTTGCCACTACTTTAGCCACTCAAGACCCATTCTCCCACCTTCCGTTATTCTCTACTCTAAATAGTGTAGTCTCTACTCTAAACAGTGTATTCTCTACTCTAAACAGTGTACTCTCTACTCTAAACAGTGTACCCTCTACTCTAAACAGTGTACTCTCTACTCTAAACAGTATACTCTCTACTCTAGACAGTATACTCTACTACCAATTTAAACTAAAGTAAATAAGTATGAACTAACACCTTTACATTTGTAACAAAGTGACATTTGTTATGAATATTTTAATTTTTGTACATAGTAGGATAAGATTTTTAGTTTTGTAAATATTGGAGTTTATTTTTATTTGAATTAAAATTAGAGTGGGGCTTTCCACCGCTCTGAGGCCTATTTAAACGCTGTGAGCGCAGCGACCAACAGAGTCATCCGTCCGCCGGTGCATGACACGAACGCACTTTGCGACCTCTACTTCGTTTGTATTACCCGCTACCGCTCCTCCTTTGTGCTGCCTAGTCCTAGAGTGGGTGTTTCACTCAAACCGACCTGACACGAGTGTTTCGTGTATCCGTCCCTGGGTGAGTGTTTCACTCAAACCAACCTGACACGGGAGTTTCGTGTATCCGTCCCTGAGTGGGTGTTTCACTCATACTTACCTGACACGGGTGTCTCGTGCATTCAGTCCTTGAGTGGGTGTCTCACTCATACTTACCTGATACGGGTGTTTCGTGTACCTCGTCCCTGAGTGGGTGTCTCACTCACTACCACCTATTCCTGGAGACCGAACCATGACGTTAGCACAGTGTTGCCGTTAGTCAAACCGTCCTTAAGATAAACTTTCAAATTAGCCGTTAACCAAATCGTCCGAGATATATAACGTGTAAATAGGAACTATTTTTGTGAATAGTTGTGTTACTAAGTGATCGGCGTGTCTGTTTCCTTTGAACCTGGACACCGACGAGCAAATCCGGAATCCAGACCGACGTCGTGCAGAGCAACGAAAAAAACAACACTCGGCGAGAGAAAGACGGCCCATTACACATTTTTGAATGTGATGCGATGATGACTTTCACCAATGCGGTTAGAATAGGTTTACTGTAAGATGTTAAACAGGAGTGGAGTTGGATTATCCTTATCCATAACTTTATCTCAGAAATTTTTGTTTGTATTAAATAGCTCTCTTGCACAACTGCTGAATACACTAAAGACGTATAAAGAAAATAGGTAAGGAATGTGGACCAATAAATTCATAGCTGCAAAAATAACGAATCTCAGATTAAACGATAAATCTCAGAACGGAGGCTATACTAAGATGATATGAATTGCAACTCCAGTATGCAAAACTCTTCTCCCTGAGGCGTCTTTGTCTGCCTTATCTATTTTGCTAAATAGTAGCTGAGGCAGCTTATTCTGCCAAAGTGAAAATCCATGCTGTTCACAAAACGTATAAACAAAAGCGAGATGATTGTTTGCAGGTGAGAATCTCGTTTAATCTGCAGGCAAACTGCGAATTGCAATTTCGCGAACATACGAAAGTATGAATTCCTAATTCATTGCTTTAATGCGGCGGGAATTAAAAGTTAGTGGGGCAATAAACATGTATTTAAGTCAAATGCACGTAATTGCATTATTTGTACGTACTATATTATAGCATAAAATCCTGTGATCTATTCTACTTCTTCTTACTACCTACTATTTTGTTTTTATACTATTCCGTTTACACCATTACATCAAAGAAGGTGAAACTTATATTCTATTAAAGTCACTTATACTTGCCCACATGAAACCAGTTCCTAGAAACTTTTGGTTCGCCCGAGTTTTTTCAGAATAAACACTTTTCGTGTAAATACATAAACCAGTTGATAATTAAAGTAACTAATTAAAATAAATACGAAAGTTTCCTCTCCTGCTTCATGTACAATCCAAATTGGTCACGTAAACTAGATTATTTCTTTAACGCAAAATGCCAAATCTATAACGCAAACTATGATGTAATTTATGGCCGTTATTTGCATGATCCCATCTGTAAACTCATGAAACTCTCAGTCTATTGAGTTCATTAGCGAGCGGCAACTTTGACTAAGTTAAAACAAACACGGAGATTATGAGGACCTTAGCCGTGCACCATCCTTCAAAGTATCGCATTTTCGCTGGCCTTTGTGAAAAATTTGACTGCTACACGTACGCAGATGCTAATGAAGCTGATGATGGATTGTGTGTTTGTAAACATTTGTGTTTCGTATTGATCGATTTCAGTGGAAGTAAACTTGAAAGTAAACAAACAAGGCAGGTATTATCATTTAAGACTGAGCTAGTTTCACGTTTTTTTTTATTCGTTTATCTTTTATATAAATCAGAGAAGGGCAAACTTTTTTGATGAAGGACGATTCCTTTTATTTTACGATCATATACAGAGTGTCCTGAAACTCTGAGGATTAGAACGAGAGAATACAATAATTACAATAATAAATTGTTTAACTGCAGGGAGTTCGTGCCAAATAACCAACGTTGGTATTTGTAAATTGAAAATTTAATCCGTCGCATGAATTCAACATTGCCTGATTTGTGTGGATAATTCACGGTCTGCAAACTCGAAATTGTACAATACACATGTATTTAAATTATGAACGAATATTTTATTACTAAAATGAAGATCTCCTTTGTTTATTTAAATTGCTCTGTTATAATACTGAGCATGGAATTGTTTATTACTTTTGCTTTTTTTTATCGTTTCACAAATATGAAATTTCGTAAAATGTTCATTGTTTGCTGTGATTAATTACATATTCAAGAATTCAAGCGATGCACTGTAAAATAGAAACTTTATTATTTTAAGCAAAGAAACGCTTATTTAAATGAGTTAGTTTGAATACTCAGTGCTTACTTGCGTGATGCAAATATTAAAAAAAAAGTTTCCACACAAATTCAATTTACCTAAGTCCGGAGATTGATTCTATAATACGCTTTTCTAGTTCACTCTGTCGTGCAGAAAACTCCTGCGAGCAATGTAAATTAACTATGGCCATATCGCAACAACATCTAACCATTAGCGCTCTTTGATGTGATTTAGTTTGTTTTGTTCCTCTTTGAATTCGCAATGCTTTATCCAAGCAATATTTAAATAAAAGAATATTTTCTTGAACTTAAACTAAAATCATGTTTTAGTTTAGTTTTTTTTTATTAACCAGTTTTAATATTAACTAAAGAACATACTTACATGTAAGTGATAGTAAGTATCTGATGACGAAACACACGAATAACTTCCACATTCTTAAGTTAAAAATTAATTCCTTGAAGATCTATTACATATCAAACTTTTACCCAAACTTTAAATTACCAGTATGGCTAATGCAAAGAAACATTATAAGTTTGAATTTTCAATTCCGCAAAAGCAGATAAGCGTTACATTATTAACTAGTTGTGATAAGTTTGTTGTGCTGAACTTTAGGCGGTGGAAAGTCGTGTAGGGGGTTAGCAATTCCTACGACGGAAACGGATGCAGCATTGGTAATTTGCATAGAATTGGAGATTAACTTAGCTTTCCCACCTTTCCTACACGATCCCGTTGCCACTTTGAAGACGTTGACTTCGGTTTGACTTTGAAATATATCCCACTTTACTTTTGCGGTCTGATCCCTCTTGTTCAAGCTTATCTCTTTTTTTTGTATTGTTCGTATAAACTGCTGCTTTAACTCGTAGACTATACATTTATAAATTTTCATGCCGAATAGCTTTATTGTTTTGTTGCAACTTAATCCAATTTAAAAAAAGAAATTTGTATCATTGGCATACATATGAACTTCAAAATCTAATATTTTATGGCAAAAAAATATTTAAATGATAATTGAATTCTATATACCCAAAAAATTTTATATACAGTGTGACTGACGCCAAAAAAAAATAAATGAATATCACAGATTATGGGGAAATTTTTTAAAAATCCTTCGAAACCGTTTATAATTAATTAAGAAATTACCCCAAAATGGGACACTGCGTACGAAATACGACGCTTTGTTCTACGACTACTCGTTTGAAACAATGCGACTTTGACACACATCTCAATTCGCTTTATTATATATTTTACAGCGGGAAAGGAAAGTCTGAGTTGCTTCTTTTACACGACATAATTATTACTAATTTCTAAAATAACTTGAATTGCGTATGAAATTTGCAAACAATTGTATAAATAGTTGTTTGTTAGTTCTTGCGGATTATTTGCTAGAGTGGAATGTACAAGCCGCTTCATCCACAAAAAGAAATCGCAAGTATTTAAATCTGATGATCGCGGGGGGTCAATGCACGGCCCGTAATGTCTGAGGGCGCACGATGTGCGCTATGTATTATTTGACCTCTGCTTATGTGTGTTAGACAAAGCGAGTATGTCTAGTTCCGCCCAATTTCACTTGCGAAAGCCATCGTCGTCAGAGACATAACATAATTTTTGATCAAATCGCGTACGTGAATGCGTGTCACAAGATTACAAGAAAATATACCATGCCTTCAATTCAATTCCTCATTAAAGTAAGCTGTGTTTTTTTTTATAAAGTTGGCAACACGCAATTCAAGAGAGAGCAGTTGTCAGTAACTGTCGGTTATGTTACTAATCATGACATCAAGTAAAAACACAACATTAAAGTTTAAAGTGGATGTTCAAAGTGCTGTCTTTCAGCTTGAATGCACAAGCGTACTCTGCGTTTCATGTTTTTAAACCCGTTTACTAAGTGTTCGGGGGTTATGTTAGCACACACATCTGTAATGTCCTCACGAAGTTCTTTAATTGTGGGACGCGTAGTTCTAAAAACTGTGTTCTTCATGTGCGGAAAAATTAAGTAGTCCATAATTGTGAGATCTGGAGGAAAATTCACAATCCGGTAAAAAAAAACAGCTGCAGGCAAGCCATTGTTTGATGAACCAGCGTGGCGCAGTTGTATTCCGCCAGGTCATTGAGCTCACTTAAGCATTCCCACATCAGTTTGGAAGAGATCTTTGAGCTTACCAAAGCCTTCAAAGCTGCCTGGCTATCGGTTAGGATAAAGATCCGCTTATTTGTGTAAGCCCTCCTTTTGTTTTCCCGCGCACATTGTAATATGGCGTATATATCTGTTTGGAATACGGAGGCAAATTGGCCCAAGGGGAAGTATAACTTCTCCTTTGGCCAAGCCTGTATATTTCAGACCCGGCACCAGTCTCATTTCTGGAGCCGCCCGTATACCAGATCAGACTTCCAGGAGGAAAGTTCTGTTCAGGATCCCGATGCTCAGCAGATTCATTAATTTCTATCTTAATGAGCAGGTTTGTGTTGCCTTTGGGAGCCATATAGTCGGTCCTCATATCGAGTAAAGGACTCCTTATGCTGCCAATGATACTTGCATGATCGTACTTGTATTAAGTGCGTGACATGAATGCTGCAATCTGTGGAGTCCTCGTCTTGTCTCTCCTATTATCACAATGTGTAAAGGAGGAAGGTCTAGAAGGGTTTCCGTTGTAGCGGTGGGCGTTGTGCTCATCGCCCCCGTTTTGCCTAGACAAGCAAGTCTTTGGACCTTGCTCAGTCTAAGTTTAATGGTTTCCTGCTTGACCTTGGGCCACAACACCGGAGCCGCATAGATTATTGTGGGTCTGACCATTCTGGTGAACAACCAATGAACCATACTTGGTTCTAAGCCCCACGTACTATCATAGGCTCGTCTGGCCACCGCGAAAGTGGTCATCGATCGCCTGATTATCTTGTCTAAGTGTTGGTTCCAGGTAAGTTTGGAGTCAAAAATCACTCCAAGGTACTTTACCTCCTCCGACAAGACTATCTCATTTGCACGAAGATGCAGAGGACCTAAACTCTCTAGGTTTCACTTTCGAGTGGTTTTTTGAAGACTGATCCTCAGACCTTCATCCCTGGCCCATCTTGTTACTACGTTCAGGGCAACCTGCGTTCGATTCCTGATAGTGTTATTAAATTTTCCTTGTACGGGTATGACTAAATCATCGGCACACCCTAAGAGAACAAAGCCTTCACCGCTAAGTCGTCTCAGAAGCCCGTCCATGACGAGGTTCCACAACAGGGGGGAGAATACACCCCCCTGCGGACAGCCTCTCGCTACCCCACCCATCAGGGTGTCATCCAGTAGTGATGTGTAGACCACCATTCCTTTGAGCGTGCAGTCAATCCACCAACAGCAAATTTCTTCCACCTCTCTACCCCTTAGAGCAGCGATGATGGAGTCGAAGGTTGTATTGTCAAAGGCCCCTTCGATGTCTAGGAAGGCAGCTTATTTTCCAGAGATTTCTCCATCCTCTAAGTGAGATGATGGAGTGCTGTCTCAGTAGATAGACCTGTTGAATAGGCAAACTGGTATTGGTGTAGGGGTCTAGCGACCAGAACACCATCCCATCGAGTATTTTCTCCATTGTCTTTAATACAAAGGACATAAGACTAATGGGTCTAAAAGCTTTTGCCTGAGTGTAGTCCACCCGACCAGTTTTTAATATGAATACCACTCTGATAAGTCTCCACACTCTTGGCAAATAGCCTAGAGCCATACAGGCTCTTAGAATCTGCAAATTCTGATGAGCAGAAGGTCCGAGCCCTTCTGCAGCAGTTACTGAGTTGTTAAAAAATATTGGTTCGATGATACGCCTTCTTGACACCAAACACCAATTTTTAATGAATATAATGGACTTTCCACAAATTCATGGGGATTTTCTGCTGTATATTCTCATATTCTGTTTATTTAAATACCCTGAGAGATGAAACCAGGCCTCATTGGAAAAGAAACACTTGTCAAGAATGTCATCGTGGTTTAAGTTATTAATAAACCACTGTTCTTCTGCGAAAATCTATTGGTCTGAGTTCGTGGATTGCTTGAATCATATATGGGTACAGTTTTAGGTCCTTTTTAAGAATAGCGTGACATGTTCCCACTGAAAGCTGAACTTGTGAAAGTTTCGCAGTAGTTTTCTTGGGAGAGAGTTTTCCATTCGTTCCCGAACATTTTCAATGCAGCCTGTATAGTCCTTTTCTTAGGTGCTCCGTTCCCTGTTTTGCGACCAAGTGATCCCGTTTCACGAAATTTTTATGAACACAAGCATGGATATGTTTAACCATCTGTTCATAAGTAATTGCAAGACTTGGAAACCGTTGTCGAAAATTCTGTACACACTGAGGAATTGAATAAACCAACTGTCCATTTTCTAATCTAACAGTTTGAAATTAACTTTCAACAATAAATATTTTGTAATGTAATTCTAACATTTTGTAAATGAAAATACAAAGTGTCAATTTGATATTTGTTTAATTAAATAATTGAACAGCTATCGGTGCTACAAATCAAGGGAGAAAACACAATGAAATCCTAGCCCACCTTAATGAGGAATTTAATTGAAGGCATGGTAGATTGGTGGGGTTATTTGGAAAATGTGAAACGATTTATTAGACCTGAGATACATCGCCGACAATTTTATTTTGTTTGTTAGGCTTTAGAAAAAATGTTGTGCATAGCCGTTTTAAACGTAATTTTTAATCTATCGCGTACGTGAATGAATGAACAGATTACGGGATCATGTTTAAAAAAATTCTATGGAATAGTTTATAACTAATTAAGAATTTAATTCAAAATAGAACAAATGCTTACGATGGAACGAAAAACAATTTACAACCAGTGCGCCAAAAATACCCAAGCGCGTCTTGAATTTCTTGAACTTTTAATAATAATTCGTCACACACCAAAACGAAATTATAATAATTAACAGATTAAGAAGGTATTTACTGATTATAGTGTTTTAAATTTTGGTTGTCAAGAAATGTTTATGTGTGGAATAATCTGCTTCGGGTGATTTGCATGCATTTGTCATATAAATATTTTGTAGTTCTTATTTTATGGTATCGGTTGTTGACCTAAAAACGTGAAATTCCACTTGATGGTCAAGTTCACGATCGATGCCACACCGCCGTGCCTACCATGGAACTTTTATGAGGGCATTTATTTCGGTCATCTACTTCTTTATTTCTTAACCAGAGTCACATCGTTGTTTTGAGGCTAATTTTTGACTATTTCTTGAAAACTAAAGTACAACGAATTTTTTAACATTTTTCCCACACCCCAGACATCGCTTCTTACCGCTTTTATCTTTTCTTTGGCAGAACAATTGTCAATCACCCTATGTATTAGCATTACATTTTATAAGAATAACGTCTCAAGAAACTGAACAATGTTGATTGATTGGATTTTTAGAGTTAGTGCTTCTGCGATATTTTAATAGAAAATTTAAATAACAATAATTTATTTAGTTTGTCATAGTTTGTGTTAATATATTTGGATGGTATAAGACTAATTAAAAAAGCAAACAATAGGATGAAATGGTGCATGTGAATCGAGCTTTGATGCTGCCTTCTTGCCTCTAGTATTGCTGCCTGTTTGTTAATGGCACATCCCGAGGCGAATTTGCTCGCTGTTCTGTGCTTCCTACCAAATATCTCGAATCGTAACAAGTAAATATTTTGGGCTCGAGAAGCATGTCGACTCCTACTCTCTTCCTTTAAGTCGTTCGTTTTCAGAATAAACAAAAAAAAGACTCAAGTCCTTCGATCGATACCGGAATTGAAAGGTTTAATTACGTTGCAGTAAGTTGAATAAAACATTTCCCTGAAACCGTGCCCTCGATGTTTTGTGCCTTGTAGATTTGGAATTCTAGGGGGGTGAGTATTCGCAAGGCGATTAAAGAATTCATATTTTATTAATTTGCAAAAATTTCCTAGCAATGTACCTTTACGTTTGAGGGTACTGTAATTTTACGGTGTCATGCCGTCGCTTATTATATTGAGAGACGAAATAAATTGTACCGAACCGTAAATTAAATTTTATATTATACATTGAGGGTCGTAACAAGAACGTGGTTAATGCGTGGCCGCTTCCATTTATTACAACTTGAAATTGCCGTACCGTCATGATTGGAGATACAAAGTTATATTTAGTTAAATTAACCTCTTATCATAGGCCCCTCTGCTCCTAAGAACATTTAGCACTCTGTTTTGCACGTCAGACCTATTAAGTCATAACCCATATCTCGAGCAGATGAAACCTCAATTAAACCGAGCCCTTTATTTCAAGCTCGCGATATTTCTTCCATTGTCCTCTCTACATCGCCGGATCTACGAGAAACTCGCTTGAGGTTCTTCTTTTTATGAAGAAGGCGAGCTGAAAATATGAAGCCGTCGATAAAGTCTGTTAAGGAAACCAAATTAAATTGAAGTTCGTAATTAAATAAGTGGACTATTAAATTGGGATGTATTTCGTATTTTTAACGAAGTAGATTTAGGATAAAAAAAATATTTGAAATGTGTATAGGGCTTGAACGTCGGTGAATAAATGGAGTTACAAACAAGTAAGCGAACGAGTGGACATTACTCTCCGATACAAGATTGGATACCATTTATAACTTTATTATTACATTTTTCAAAGCCGAATAATGTACTTTCGTAAAACAAACTTGTCATAGTATGACAGCAAATATAGCAACTGGATTCCTGGCTGGCTCTTGAAGCGCTCCCGTAAATAATACAAAATATGAAGTTCTGATATTGTTGCCGCTGTTAACTAAATACCTTGAACGTATTCAGCTTCGGCATCCATAAATTATGTCTGACATTTCAGTAAAATACGATGTCTATGAAGCCGTAAATAAAAGTGATATTGATTTATGTGACTTCTGACCTTACAAAAGCATCTGTCAGTGGCAAACGTAAACGGAAGCGTTGACAAATCTGTTTACGTGAATATCAACTAAACCAAACTATCGGAAAAACTTTATAAATTCTATTCCTCTCGCCACGAATCGACAGATATCTTCGGGCAACGTTGTATACGAGATTTGGGGGTGCGAAACGATTGATCGAGTTCCACGTATGGTAATAAAGTAAAAAAGAGGCGATTTCCACTTTCATTCAAAACATTTCGCGCATTGCCGTAGTTTCCGAAAGTTTCTTACACCTAAAGGTACTTCATGGAGTGTGAAAGCGAAGTTGTTTCTTTTTCCACCAAACCGTAAACTTATTTGAATTCATTTCGAATGCTTCTATGAATACACATCGTACTACATACCTTGTACTATAACGACTAGCTTAGGGCTTAGAGTAAGAATAGACTGATTGGATGAAAGGTCGATGGATGGTCGTCTTTCATTTACACCACCTCATTCCAAAGGATAATTTATGTTAACTATCTTATTATGGACTACGTCCGTTCCAAAACAATACTAAACATGCTACGAGTTCGTGTTCTATCACTTAAATTCATGTATTTCAATTAACTTAAAGGTAATCTAACTTTGTGGCAGAAATGTTGTAGACACATTGATTTGTTAGGGTTTCTGTAACTGGTGTAAAGCACCTAAGCAGTAAAACACTATTGTGTTCGTCAGAGTGTGTAATGTAACTTTATACTAAATTGCGATACAATAATTTATTTATTTATCTATAGCTTTCTCAATGTTCAAATCTTAGATGCAGGTGCTTCATTTAATACAAAAAATACTTCTGTAACTCTGTAACTAAGTTTTAAAGTTGCTCTTCTGTTGTATGTTTTTTTTGTTATTTAATTCTTTTAAAAAAAGAAGGTCCTGGTAAGTCGCGCAGATATTGTATATATTTATTACAAAGGAAAATTAAGCTCACGTTTATTCCCACAAATTTTCTTTTGTGGTCGTAAAACAAAATAAATTGTCTTTGTTTTCCTTCTTTTTTTTATTAATATGACGATTTGTACCTCCGCTAGAAATTCTAAATTACAGCTCCCTTTATATGGACAAGTGAAACGGAATATTTGCCTTTGGGAGACGGTAAAGGGAATTACAAACACGGAATTACGTCGAGCATTAACATAGATAAATAGCTTGTTTGTTTTCCTCACATCGCGAAAGTTATTTCCTTTATGCGCGACTTTGATGAATTAAACATAATTTATTTTTATTTGAAGTTAATTTGTTATTTACACAAAAAGAAGCGCCTTTTCACGTTGGTCACTGCACTGGCGTAGAACTTGAAATTAAATTTGTGAATCCATTACGTTTTATATTTCGACGATTTCAAAATAAAGAAGCAGAATAATAAACTTTCTTAACTTAAAATTTGTTGAGTATCAAACCTGCCTACTTCAAATCATTTTATCAAGATGTACAGTTGTAAGAAATGAAACAAAATAAAATCAATGAAAACTAAATTAAAAAATGTTCAAGTTGTTTTAAAACGAGCGAATATTTTATCGATAATTTAAAAGTTGAGGGGAAATGTGTATAAGATTCTTTGGAAAACGCCGGAAATCGATTCATGCATAATGAATTACATGTCACGTAATTATTTTACAACATAACATTTGCAATTAATTATTTATAAGGCCGGGAAGGAAAAGAGTAAATAAATAGTGTCGCACATAGAAAGTTTTGTTTTTGGCTAATAAATAATAAATATGAATAGATTCTCGATTACGTTCGTGCTTGTAATAGAATTCTATTTCATATCAGATTTGGGATTACTCAGCAATGTGTGGGTAGTGAGACAATTATCCATCCTGTCAATTTTCAAGCTGAGGACTTACAATTGCAAACAGAATTACTAAAATATTTCGGAATTATATGAATTTCTAACAGTACCCCAGAGTATCTTATTCCTAGTTTTTCTATAAGGAAAAAGGTATAGAATTTTGCCCATCTGTATTTATGGGGTAATAGTTTCTTTTATTATTATTATTAAACACCCCTCATTCGTTCTTCCTGCTTGCAGATTCACTCTATAAACAATTTTTCAATTTAAATTTATAACAGCACTATGATTTATAATAATTAAATTTTGTGCTAGTCTGCGGCATAAATTAACGCTCATGCATACAGAAATTTTGAATTATAGATGAACAGAAACATAAATTTTGTTATTCATTCAAGATAACTGGGCAACTAGCTCTAACTCGTCATGTTTTAGCCAGATAACGATTGGATGGAGAATCAAATGACAGGTACGATACATTTCGAATTACCCGACAAATAACATGCCATTTACTTGTCCTAGCGCCATTACTACCACATGTTAGACATAATTATTCTGTAATTTGTATAATTCGGATTTTCTTGTCTTGACGTCAAGAAGATAACGATTCAACTTCCAAATTACAGTGATTAGTGATTTTTCTATTTGCTTTTTAAATATAATTCATGAAAATCAGTTGGAATTTATTGACTCTACACATATTGTTGCGAATCGTCTTATTTTTGCGTTGAAAATATCACGTCACAGATGCATATGCTTAAAGCGTCGAGGTATTATCAAATTCACGAGAGATGAACCCTGCGTCATCAATTACCCAAATTAAAACCGACAAATATTTCAGTATTATTTCCTTTTCAACAGTGAGTAAGAAACTTATAGCTTAAAATTGCACTTTGTAAAAAAACAAGCATGAAAAGGAATTCTTGCTCCAAGAGGAGGGAAATACGACTGTCAAAAGTTGGCAAGACTGAGTGTAGTGGTCAAATGGTGTATAAAAACTAGAGAGAAAATTATGTTTGCGTTGCCTTGTCAATTTCTATGACAGCTATTAATTAAAATGGAGAAAATACTATTGGGAGAAATGTTCTTAACCGTCGACGCAGAAACTGCAAAGTTATTACAAGGAAATTCACTGCTGTTGCTTGCATTATAATTATAGATGTTGTAATTAATATAGAACCACATTACGTGGCTGAATATGAAAAGTTATTATTGAAAATCCTGTCAGGGAAATCAGATCAGGGACCTAATAGCTTTCAATCGAGTTGTCAACAACAATCCATTCGTGAATCAACCCTATGGCGATGCAGATTACAATCTGAGAGTGACCACCAGGCAACTTTTATGACTTTGGGAAAAGAAAAAAAAATCTACAATTTAATAGCAAAACAATCTGCAAGAACACTCTTTGGGCCAAGAGATGAGCAGAATAGCATGGGTTTTTCTGTTGGGAAAGGAGTTTTGGGCAGAGAAATATGCAGACAAGCATTTTCTAATCTGGAGACAGCATATTTAAAAGCAAAAGAAAAAGATTAATCGCACAGCGAAATCAGATTCACCTAATCCAGAATCAGAACCATTATCTTGTACGTTTCCAGTTTCAAGTAAAAGTAAATGTGATAATAGAATAATATAATCTAAACCAAGCACCACCCGTATTAAATCAATGAAAGAGTTTGTCACTTCCAAAAAGAAAATCAAAAGGCTCGATGAAATGAGTTCCAAACTATGATGAACTTGTTCTTGAAACAAAGGAAAAATGGTCATAAAGAAATGCTTGCGCTTATAAAATCTATCTCTGGAATGAAATCATCAAAAAAGAGATGATTGAAATAATTGCTTTTTGCCATAGAATGTTTCAAATTTATTTTGTTAATTTTTCCAATTAAATGTTAAATTGTCTTGAGTTAACGTTTTTAGATGTTATTGAATATCATGGGCATACAAGCAATAGGCACTAATGCTACTGTGTCATGATTCTTATTCTAATATTGTTTGTTTTCTATTTCATACAAAAATGACTTAAAATTCAATTTGTTTACTCAGTGCTTTTTGTTTAGAATTAATTTATTTTGTTAAACTGTGGTTAGTAAGAAATGTACTGAGAAATGAAAGACTTTATTTATACATGTAATATATTGAATAGAATTCATTAATTTTGTTAAACTGTGGTTATTGAGATTTAAACAAAGAAATAAAAACTTGTACATATTTGTATTTACTTTTTATTTATAATCTGCTAGCAATGTTATTTCGCTTTGTATTATATCATCAATATTGTCCAAAAAATTATCCAGTTCGGCATCATCTTCAATTTGTAAAGGATCTTCCCAAAAGTCAAGGTTAATTATGACACAACAACAAATGCGTTTGACTGTGTCGATCATACGATATTAATTATGACAAAACATACAACAGATGACAGAAACATAACACCAGCTAACTTTATGAACCTTTCAAAGGCGTTTGACTGTGTCAATCATACGATACTCCTACAAAAACTTTTTGTTGTTGGAATTAGGGGTCACCAAAAGTTTCTTGTCGAATAGAATTCAACAGGTTACTATTAATGGGATTTTATCTGAGAAACGTGTTTCTAAAATAGGTGTGTCTCAAGGATATGTATTAGGTCCTCTTCTATTTTTAGTTTATATAAATGATTTACCTTCTAATTTGGAATCAACTGCAGTTTTTATGTATGCGACGACTGTATAGTAGTAAGTTCGTCTGCAAACCAATCTACATAATACATAGTTCAAACTCCCTCAATGTTGCTCATCAATGGCTTTTAGCAAATAAACTCGAACTTAATATAAGTAAAACAACTAATGTACTTTTTTGTCCGTCATCTAAATTTGATAAAAATAAACAAAATGTCGAAAACTCAGGTCCATCCACTTCGACAGTCACCTTAAGTGGAATGTGCATATTGATCAGGTTTGTAAACGTTTCAGCACAATCTGCTATGCTATATGTAGATTTCAGAAAATTATTTTCAAGGATGCACTTATGATGTATTACTATTGCTGTTTTCATTCAGTATTATCGTATGGAATTATATGCTGGGAATCGGGAACGGATTTTTTAAAAGTGTTTCGAATGCAGAAAAGAGCCACACGCAATATTAAAGGCATACGAAGATTAGAAAGTTGTAAAGAATATTTTAAAGAACTTCAAATTCTCACGGTTCCTTGCCTTTATATCTATGAAATATTGATTTATGTTGTTTCTCATATTAATGATTATAAACCTCTTGGTTTTAATCATTCTTATAATATTAGATATCAGGGCCTACTACAGTGTTGAGCAATTGCCTAAATATGTTTATTTTGACGCATCCTATACCTTTATAAGGTCTTGTGGACAAATAAAATATTATTATTATTATTATAACTATAAATCTAATTACTTTGATAGGATTGTTTACATTGGTACCTTGAAATTCTCCATCTACTTTTAAATATTCCAAATGTCATCTTTACAGTCATCATGCTCCTACTGTGAATATAATTGTGACGACGCTCTGTACGTTTGTTAAAGTAACATTATCTCCAAAAGATTTATTACTCTCTAGGAATATTGAGAAATTGACATTGCGGCTAGAAAATAGGTATCAGATAGGTTTTAAAGTAGGAACTGGTGAGGTAGTTAAAAATGTGAGACAAATTATGACTGATGCTCCTCGCACTCCCATCCGTCACCTATCACAACAAGTTGATCTTTCGGGACCTGCAGAACCATTCTAAGAAAGGACTTGCAAATGTTTCCTTATCGTTTGACTGCCGTGCATGAATTGCTGCCAGTAGATTTTGCACCAATACTATCATTAGTTTTTAAACAATATTGACAATGACGATTCGTTGGACAAAAGTTTCTTTTCCGATGAGGCCAGGATACGTTAATTCCCAAAATAGGAGGATGTGGAGTACAGAAAACCCTCATATTTTCATTGAAGCTCCACTCCATCCACAAAAAATTGGTGTTTGGATAGGTTTAAGTCGGAGAAGATTGATTGGTCCAATATTTTTTAATGGCATACTAACAGCACTTACATATCGGGAAGAGATTTTGCATCGATTTATTAATCAACTGCACGATGATGAGTTGCAATTTGGATATTTCCATCAGGATGGTGCAACGGCCCATGCTACTGGAGATACTTTAAATTTCCTTCAAGAGTTTTTTGGAGATCGGATAATTAGCAGAAATGCGGCAAACATGTCGCCTCCGCGATCTTGCGATCTAATTCCTTTGGATTTGTTTGTTTGGTCCTACTTGAAAAATTCCATTTTTAAAACGCGATTTATAGGATCTTCCCCAAAGAATCATCGTAAAGTGTGATGAAATAAACAATTCTCCCCACATTTTGCAAAATGTTATTAATGGATGTAGCAGAAGATTTAGAAAATGCCCCGAAGAAACGGAGGCCATTTTCAACATCTGTTGTGTGAATTCACGCTCAACGTTATTTTCGATATCTTATTTTGTTTGGTTTGAAATACGTAAATAAATCGTAATTATTGGTTATGATTTTCTGTTGACGTTATGTGATGGTTAAATGTCAATTTGGCGTTTACTGATCAAGTAAGGAACATACGTGTAGATGAGAACAACGCACTTGATGGGAAAACTTTTTGTACACATGTTTTGTCGATAACATACTCTACCATGAAGTGAACCAGGAAATCCTATATTGGCGTATATGTTACTGTAAAAGCTCGAAGGTTGGTATATCCTAGGTTTTACCGGTAAATCCTACCATTTGAGATGGTAAAAGTCGAGAAATACTTGTAAACACTTTAATTTCGGGCTTTTACTAAACTATTTTGGCAAATGATGACATTTGCCAACACCAAGGTTGACTATTATGAGATTTTCAATTAAAAAGTATATTGAGCGATTTGCTTTTTTGAACAGTTGCATTTTCACTTAGTATAGACTTATTTCCTCCACACCAACTTCTTCAATGTTTAAAAAATTTCTTTGCATAAACTAAATAAGTTTCTTATGTACGAAACCCAGCTTAGTGCCAAATTCATAAAATTCTTCGTCTTTAATGTCTGTCATAACGATTAATATTGATCTTGGATCCTTTCTTGCTGTATCAATATCTGGTATTTTTATTATTATTATTTGTATTTTGACCGAGAGGAAGTTGTCTTCATTTTTTTTACCTGATTCTCAAGTTCTTCTCTGGCAGCCTTTCGAAACACTTTCATTTTTTCAACTTTACTGCTGATCGTACTTATCCTGGCAGTTTTAGACAATGCTTCGGGTTATATTTTTTCATTTTGAGCTTCAGTTTCCACTTCCATTGCTACGCAGGTTTTTTTTCACTTGTATTATCATTACCTTGAAAGTGTTGGCGCACGAACAAGAAAATGTCAGCATTTACGGAAATATTTTGGTAAAAGCCCGAAATGGAGGCGCTTACAAGTATTTTGCGTACTTTTACCACCTTACTATAGTAAATGCTATAATTTGCCTGTAAAACTAGGATTTACCAATCTTCGGGCTTATCAGTAACTGACAACTGCTTGAAGTTTAATTGAGTGATCATTTTCCAGTCTATGTAGTTCATTGCAGACATCTTGCTTAACTGGATAACCCTTTGCTCCCAAAATATAACTTCAATTGTATCTACTTCACTTTTTTTTGACCAAACAACATATTCCCTTTGAAGATTGATAAGACGTGATAAGTAATTCAGTTGACACACTGGATATACTAACATTAAATTTGTCTGCAACAGATAATAAAACTTCGCCTTTTCTTAGCCACCATAATGTCATCAAAAGATGCACTTCGGAGGAAATAGGCGGTACTAGACATCTACATTCACAGTTCAACTTGTGAAGTAATTTGCTGAAAGTACTTAAACGAAATAAAGAAAAAAATGATAATTCAAGTATTGATCAAGCCAAGTATCACAGAAACCTGGCATTCTACAACGGTTTCTGTTACAAAGGAGTGCTGGCAGGCTAAACTGAAGTTCAATTTGTTCATCCTCTCCATTTTATATCAAACGCCTTAAAAAATCAATTTGTTGTTCAACAGTTTCTGCTACAATAAGATACTAATAACAGTAGTAATTTTTTTGTACCATTTGTTTATCAACATATTTTTCAGTTTTTAGATTATGACATGTCATATAATTCTTGGCAGTGGTTAAACCAAATAATTAAGTGTACAAAAAATAATTATTTTTTGTGTATTGTATGCAATTTGTGAACCTTTTACCATAAAATGAGGATGTATTGACACACGAGAATTTTACGACGAGGTACTATCCACCTCACATGTTCTACTTCTGAAATTACCTAAGGAAGCAGAGCATGTACGCGGCTTCACCTTGACTAGAATGGCAAGCATGTAAAGCTCGTCGAATCACAAGAGGTTTTCCAACTATTTTAATACCCCTGCGAGAGTGGTAAGCCGAGAGAAAGGGCTCGTAACCATTAAATATATGAGGAAATCACAGATGCCTGCCTGCCTCAAGCTTAAAATATGCTAAATAGTGTGGGGGAAGTTGGTAATAATCTCCCGCGTTATACCAGGAAAAACACACGAATTTCCTGTTTCACAAAAAAAGGTTATCCTGTCGTCTTCGTATCCTGCGTGAACATCTACACCCTGTTAACTTTTTATGTAGTGTCGACGGATATTTTTGTCAAACATCTGTGACAACTGTTTTTTATCAGAATACATTCTCTATAATAAGAATTAGGCATCACCACAAATTGAGAAATTATATCTCATATTCACTTCTACTTCTATATGTATTAACTACATTTACTTACATAGTATAACAAAAAAAGTCACTTAAAGTTCGTCTGGAGTAAACAAAAATAAAGCCATTTGACATGGTTACTTCGCGTACAAGCTCTAAACAAGGGTGAACTGCAATTCAGATAAAAGTTAAAAAGTTCAAGAGCGTTAGACTTGTAATTCGAAACTGTCCGCCTTTTCAACAAGATATCTAAAAACTTAAGTTATTACAGTTTCATGCAACAAGGAGAACGAAGAGAAGAGAAGCCACTAAAGTCGATTCTACGTGTTACAGGTTTTCTTTTGTCGTTATATTGGAACCTAACATTGTGTCTAAATTACTTTTATTTTCTTTCCTAGGAATCTTTCGTAATTTGTTATTACTTGGGCAACGACTGCGAATATTAGATAAAATTTCAAGTAATTTTCTCTGAGTGTTTGTTTTCAATAAATTTATTATTATCAATCTCCTGTAATAATTTTCTGTTCATACTTTTATTATCGAATCACACTAGTTTATTTAATAACAAATAAAGACTCATTACGTGCAATGTACTAAGAGCAATGATGCTTGAGAATAAATTTAAACAAAGAATTTTTGACGTAAAGAAAGCTGCTTACATCAAACTAATTTCATCCTTTGATTATTTTATTTTGTGAAGTTGTCTTCAATTCATAAATTAGCCCTGCCTTTGTTACAACCGATACGATATTGGGTTTCATCTTCTAAAGCTTCTAAAACGTGATTTATATTCATTACTCGCTTCAGCGTTCGATTTTCTCGTCCAATTAAAAAGTGTTTCCCAGTAGTTCTAACAATGTACGAGTTTATCTCGCATTTACGTTATATGTCGACTAAATTCGTGTGGTACACATTTTGTTATTCGTTAAATTAATTTTGTGATGCACGTCTAACATAAAAGACAAATAAAATGTGAGGATGTTCCTATTTATATTAAACGTTTCGCTAAATTTAAATCGAATTTGCATTCTTATGTAAAAGCGACTTAAATTATTCAAGACCGACCGCTATAACTTCCCCTGCTATTAATTATAAACTTCTTCGATAATTTAAACTGAATATGTTAGGGACAAACTGAATCCAAGTTCCAAATGATTTATTCAATTACAAAGCTATTAACTTTTTTGTACAAATTTTAAATAGTTCTGACTAATTTAATTTTTGATAACCCTTTGGTATCTCATACCAAGCAAGAGAAGACCATTTCATTTCTGCTGGGTGTAGTTTGATAATTATTCTTAATCAATGGAAACAACGTTTTGAACTAGCTTAGAAATTTCTAACCAAAATGAGCTGTTTCGTCGGTACTTTTCCTTATAATATGACCGACTTTAAATTAAATTCGATCTTCCACATCGTCCTCCGAGTATTCCAATAATACAATTATTCGCATAAGTCCCAGAGAACAATTTACTTCGGGTAACCGGCGAAACTATTTTCCAGAACTCCTCGAATACGATCAATACCTGAAGTTTAAAGCCGACGTTTAAAGTCTTCCAGAACACGCGTCCCCATTTCACCATTAATTAATGCAGACAAATAGGAAACTTGTAATTCTATAACGTTGTGTTATCCGAAATCGCGGGGGCTTTTTCACCGACAGAAACAGACGAGATGCAGTTTAATTTATTTCCAGACACATTAAAGGAAACCGAAATGTCACCGAATGACCAGTCGGAATTGCTGGCTCACTTGTTAGTGTCATTTTGCGAAGCTTTTGCTTGAGGTTTCTGGTCTATAAATGGAGAGCTTTCTTAATTTGTTGAAGGTTTTTGCTATGTGGATCTTTAAAGTTTTGCTTTTAATTTGATTTCGTTTCGGAGGTATCGTCCTTAATTTGTACTAATTAACTCATTTTCAATTTTATTTAGTTTTTTTTTATAACTTAGTTTGTAAATGAAAGATTGTTTACATAAATTTTTAATTACCTTTGGAATGAGCTTTTTCCATGTCTAATTTCCAGCTTTTCAAAATATTACTCTTTTGAATTTTATTTTATGTGGTCCTCATGAATTTTGACCAATAAAAAGAGAAGTATTTTTATTAAGAAAAAGTATATAAAATATAAAATTAGAAATTGGTTTACCTAATAAATATGTTAGTTACACTCTACTCTTTTATATGTTAGCTTTGTTAAATCTGGTGCAAGTTAAATTTGCCGTACATAGACCAATTTGTAGTTACAATTGAGAAGCTTTTGGGACTTTCATAAAGAATAAAGGAATGGAAAACTATGCTCCCCCGAGTCCCGCTTAAATTCGTAGCTACTACAACTTATATTTTATCGAAATAAATACCTTTTAATATCATCGTCATGACAATAAATCGTTTCGTGCGCTGAGAATGGAAAGAAGCTTATTTAAGCGTTCCTTCTATTTATAATACTCAGTTGAACGAATTTGAAGATCGATTTTCTTCGAAACTGTTAACCCAGTCCGGGTAGACAGAGTACATAGAATTTTGCCTATTTGCAAAATTTGAACCCACACATGTGTGCCGGCTGGAAAATTGGGAAACTTGAAACAGGAAACGCGCTTACACGTATTATCTCGAAGTGTAAATACAAAGTTGTACGTACCCAGATTAAAATTACATCAGGTGAGTGGATGGATGTTCGTTTGTTGGAGATCTGGCCGGAAAGGAAAATGTGTAAACGAAACGCGCTGATAAAATATAAACTGCGCAAGTAATAACACCGTATCGGAAAATTTATTTCAATTATCGACGGTTTATGCACGATTAAACTTCCTGGTAATTATTTATCAGAAACGGCGGACCTCTCCTTTTTGTTCTGCAATTTAAAGCGTTTCTAGTAAATTAAACATTTTCTAAAAATTATTCTGTCTCTAATTTTTTTAAATTACATCTGTCAAATTACAATAAATTACACATTTATTGCAAGGGAAAAATTGTATAATCGTACATATACATAATCCTTTGAAAATTATCCAAAATATGCAATTACAATTAATTGATATAAAGTGTTTTGCTTAGCGTCAAAATAAGTTTATCTTTTATTACACTGTTAGGGTTTTGTGATTTAATTATTAATAACATTTACTTTACCCTTCACATATTATGTTTTATGATTTTCAGTAACGTACCTATGTATGTGTATGTCAGGTAGGAAAATATTTTTCAATAAGGCTGAATAATTGGCCATGTAACAATGCCATCCATCATTTTGTTGTTGACATTAATGCTATTTGCGTATCGTAATTTTATTTTATGATATCGACCTAATTTCTAAACTGTAATTAGCTTCACTCAGAGAAGAATGAAATTCAATAAAAAAGAAGAAATTAACTTAATTAACGATCAAAGAATAATTTTATTTGAAAAATGAAACAGATTTCAGATTTAAATTTTCAGTTTTGAAAGGAATATGTGAAAATACGTTACCAATACCGATAAACTACTGCTTTTTTTTTGTTTACCACATCGAATCGATATTTACTGCCATTATACCCAATTAAATTGCTTCACACAAACCAAATGTTAAAGAGCGGCCGTGATTAAAACTGAAATATGCATATCACATCGTGTGATGCCATCAAAAGAATAAATAAAATATAACAGCTGGATCACGAACATTTCATTTCATTGACTTCATTCATTTGAAAACAGAAGTCATTACAAAATGAAAACGTCACGCCGACTAATCGAACACATCAATAAATACGAGGCAGGTAAACCTCAAAAACGTGTTGTATTGGTTTTATTGAGGAACGTCGAAGATGAAATAAGGCTCTGAAAACAGATACGCGATTCAGCTGAAAACAAACGAGCGCCTGTCAGGCTGGCGCCCCCATGTATTAAAAGAAGCGATGGACTACATGCACCTGCTATCCGAGAGGACGTCAGGATACAGTTAGATTCCTTACCCTAACACGCATCTCGCATTAGATAGGCTAATCTAATTATTATGATCGATACTTGACCTTATTCCGTAATACAGTTAAGTCAAAGATCGTTTTCGTAATTAACATCTTTTAGTAATGATGAAGTGCCATTTGGTGTCAGGCTTGAATTAATCAAAGCTATTGATCAACTTGATTTTTCTTTAGATTAAAACGAATTCGTTTCCCAATTTAAGGATTCTTTATTTGAATGACTTTTCAATTTATGTTAATTGTTTCTTCAAAATTATGTACGAAGAGCTTCCTAAAAATGTACATAACTAAACTTTAAACAAATTAAATTATATTGTGTGTACACACAATAATTACACTATGTAACAAATTAAATATCTTTTTTTCACTGGGTTTACAGTATGTAATAATGATACCTCGCCGCCAACTCAATTAAGGTTTATAAATAAAATACTTATATCACGTCAGGTTTCATAGTGAAAAGCGACACAAAATTATATTTTTCATTGAAAAACATATTTTTTTGATCGAGTGCTTATCTTCCTGTAGTCAGTCCTCGCAGTATCCCTCTGAAGGCACCAACAGAAGTCTCCAAGCATGACTAGTTCCCATCTACCCTGATAATGCTTCTCAAACTCTGCTATTTCCTAGTGAAAGCGTTCTCCATGTTCATCACTAACCGACTCCATGTTGTTCGGAAAGAAACTTAAATGGGAGTGTAGAAAATGAATTTTTAGTGACATATTGCATCCTAGTTTATTATAGGCATTCAGCATTACTTTTATTTTTTCATGGAAATCTGGTGACTTGTGGTTGCCAAGGAAATTTTTTGTGACATCGACAAAAGCCAACCATATCTTTTTTTCTATGGAATTGAGACTGGATAAAAAAGAGGGATCATCGATTAATTTTCTTATATCTGGTCCTACAAAAATTCCTTCTTTAATTTTGGCATCACTGAGCGCAGGGATTATTTTTGAGAAACTGCATTCCAGGTCCACTTTGACAAAATTCTTGATCAAACCTAGTTTGATATGCAATGGCGTTAATATGATTTTCTCAGGTGGTACTAATGGCTCATTTTCAATGTTTTTCTGACCAAGAATGTATCCAGTTCTTAAAGGCCAGTTTTGTTTACATAGTGTTCTGAACGTGCTCTACTATCCCATTCGCAGAGGAAACAACAATATTTCGTACAGCCGGTTTGCAATCTTAAAATTAAAGTCCCTACTTTTAAATCTGCACATATCTGCCATTTGAACGCTGTATATTTGATCTTTTCCAGAATAAATTTTAAAATGCCATAGGTTTCTCTTAAATGAGCGCCGTACGCTACAGGTAAAGATGGAAATATGTTCCCGTTATGGAGTAAAACTGCCTTTAGACTTAGTTTTGATCCGTCAATAAATAGTCTCCACTGTTCTGGCGAATGATGGTGGCCTAGTGCCGACACTAAACCATCAATATTGTTACAGAAAACTAAACTATCCTCTTTTGAATAAAATGTAGTGAAGGAATTGTGACGATGTGAGAAGATGTAATTCGAACGTCAGTCTGTAAGAGATTCCATTGTTTTAATCTCGATCCTAATATTTCTGATTTTTCTTTGGTCAAATCTAAATTTCTGACAAGGTCGTTTAGCTCAAATATGGTTCTGCAATAGTTGGATCTTGAAATACCTCTCCACTAGAAGGACCGGATTCGCTATCTTCTTCTATAGAACTCGATGAACTTGATGGGCTCAAAGACGGCTTCGGTACCGGAATTTCAGAGGAATGAGGTAGCGGCATTGTTACTGATGGTACATTGGCATATTTCACTGAACTTTTTGATTTTTTAGAAAAACCCTTCACATTTTTCAAACAGAAGTAACCATCGTATACGTGGTTCTTCGATTCACGCCACTGCATTGGTACGTCAAAAGGCATTTTTTTTATAGTACCATTGTATCAACCCGTCAAATATTTGTAACATTTTAAACAACACACTTGGGGCACCCACGATTTGTCTTGATTTTTAATTACAGTCTTAAAACGAGCTTGATAACACGTTTGAAGCAGCGGGAAAATTGACTTTTTTTCACTTTTAGAAGTGAATTGACCACAAACGTAACAAAATATGTTAGGAGAATTAACACAAACGCGCGGCATTTTGTATTTTTATGAGTAATTTAAATTTTTTCATGACTTTTGTACTCAGAAAAGAAATATTTCTACGACTAACCTCAAATAAGTGTTGCGAAGAGTTAATAAAACAAAACACTAGCTATCCATGTCATGAGATGTGATATGTAAATAAAACTTTGTTTTCTTTTGTACGTGGGCTGCTGGAAAAGTTTCTGGAAACAATATGAAAAAAACCAAATGAAATTTGGTAAATGGTTCTATTGTTTTTCGAAGTAATCGCCTTTGATGTCAATACACTTTTGCATACGCTCGAACCAATTAGTAAAACACGTTTTCCACTCTGAAGCTGATACCTCAGAAACCAGTGTCCGGAATGTTTCAACCGCTGCTTCAGCCGACGAAAATCGCTCACCGCGCATTTTACTTTTGATACTTGGGAACAAAAAAAAGTCATTAGGTGATAAATCAGGTGAATACGGGGGATGAGTCATTAATTCAACATTTTTACTGGATACAAAATCAACGGTTTGACATGCTGAGTGAGAGCTGGCGTTGTCATGATGAAGAACAATTCGTCGATTTCGATTGTTTCTTCTTATTTGATCGATGACTTCCGGCAAAAAAATTGTAGTATACCAATTAGCGTTTACGGTTCTTCGATCCTCTAAAGCCACAGTTGCTACATGTCCAGTTAAACCGAAGAAACAAGCGACCATTTGCTTCGCAGCACTTTTGTTGGTTTTGGCTCACGTTGAAATACCCAAACGGTAGATTGTTGTTTACTTTCGGGCTCGTACGAATAAATCCATGTTTCGTCACCAGTAACGATGCTATAAACCAAATTTGAACGACCTCGGTTAAATTTTTTGAGCATTTCTTCGCACCATTTGACACGACCCTGTTTCTGCGCTTGTGTCAAATTGTGTGGAATCCAAGGACTGCAAAGCTTTCGTACGTTCAAATGATTGTGCAAAATCACGTTAATTGCTTTCATGTCAATGCCCAAGGATGCTTGTATGTCACATGCCGATCTCGCTCAATCATTTCACGCACAGCATCAACATTAGTGGCAACAACAGATGTTGATGGACGACCTTCACAAAATTCGTCACTGAGAGTGGTACGTCCATGCTGGAATTCGGCAAACCAATTGTAAACATTGCTCTTTGATGGTGCTTCATCTCCAAAAGCCATATGAAGCCGATGGATGCATTCTTTCGGCGTTAGACCACATTTGAAGTCGTAAAAAATCATGGCACGAAAATTTTCACGCGAGATTTCCATTTTTACACAAAATTTCTATTCTTAAAACGCTGTGTAACTGACTTAGTTCACTTAGGTACGAACTGTCAAAAGCATTATAAGTGAAAAAGTTCAAATTTTTCAAATATGACAGTTGAAAAACGCTAACACCACTAGAGTACTAGATTCCAGAAACTTTCCCAGCATCCTACGTACATTAGCTACACCTAACACGAATCACTATTCGAGATATCGGTGAATTTTTTAGCGTTGCATAATTACCAGATCTGGACTGTCTCCATTAAGCTAACTACTTCGATAGCTATCAAATTTAATAAATAACATTGTAAATCGTTGATTTCCAATGGAAACATTACTTTCGGTTTTTTAACTAGATTGGCGATGACGGTAATCATATTTTGTTAAACACAAAACTGCATTTCATTTTGCTTAGTTTTTATACCAAAAAATACTAATAGAATCAGATGTATAACCAAGCGGATGTTGGACGTTATTGTGGTAAAGAACGAAATAATAAAGTACCTTTCTGTTTCAGATAATCAACAGCAATGGCGGCGTTTGTGGCGAAACAGATGGTCGGGAACAAATTAAACGCAGTTAAAGGTAGACAATTTGCAGTATTCTCTTTTTTTGTGTTGAACGCAAGTAATTTTGTATTTCATTATTTTAATCTAAGTCCGGAGCGATAACGATTATTCGTGTTTCAAAAAAGATCTCGGTATGAATTGCAGTATTTTATAATGAAAACAGCGCACGTGAGACGTTTTTATACACGTTCATTATACTTGCTGATTTAAGACGGAAAATTTGCATGCGTTAAGAAATTGTGGTGATAGGAGAAGACGTTAGAATCTGAGTATTTGACACTTTATCATTTTTTAATTAAACTTTGAAGAAAATTGGAATGACTTAAAACAAAAAGCTGTTTGCCAGACATTTACTTATTTGTAAGCATTGTTTTAGATATCACAATTAAAAATATTGAAATTTACATATAGTACAATAGAATGCAGATGAAAAATATAATTATAGACTAGAGATCAAAATATGTAGATCTCCAATAAACGAACAACTTCTTTATTTTTGTTTATGTTAACTAAGATATTACAAGTGGTTTACAATCCTTGTTTACGTATATACATATATCTATTTCATAAGGGTAAAGGTCAGGTCATAGAAACGTTAATTGTATGTAATTAACAGTATAACGAATGCAACCTAGTTAAAAGTTGTGGCTCGAAACTATAGAGGAATTTAGAAATATATTATGTACAAAATATATCATAAATTGCATTTCAGAAATATAAATGTTCGAATTGAAAACGTTCAACTTTTTCTATCGAATTTAGTAAAAAGCACTTTTATTCTGAATTAAAAACCTTTTCCTGCATGAGCATTTCGCGATAAATTGCTAAAGACTCTGCTGAGTGCTTTATTAGAAAATCAATGTTCCTTTTAGTGTCGCCTGTTCATCTTGCTACACTTCGGAAAATTGTATTTGCCTTTCTTATTAAAGTAGTGAAGGAATTGAAAGAAGTCGCGCAGAAAATCAGCCCTGCAACCGTATACTAGGCTATTTGTTTCTATTTACATTAGGATAGCTTTTTCGAATTACCACCGCAGACACGAACGTATATTTGAGTTTGACTTGAAGCGTGATTTTTATGTCATGGTTTTTGTTGCGGACGAGTGGATTGTTGGGACAGTTTATTCCACAGTTTGCAGCTCTTGAGTTGTGGTGTGCATTCGCGTAATTATACGTTTAGTTTAAATGTATTTTATTGGCTTAACTTTCCGGTGTTGTTCCAATTTTGTGTCATATAAATCAAATTACAAAAGCAGTTTGCATATTAAAGCAGTCTGGCATACAATTAAAATGAATTTCATAATATAACTGCATAAGTAGCTAATAAAACTCACATTTCTTTAGAAGATATGTGTAATTACAGGTCTAATTGTTTTCGTATTGCCAGTGAATTAATCCTATCAAAAACTAGTTACGAAAATTTTGTACCGGCTGTTAAATAAGTGCAGAAATTTGAGGCCTTAAGTGGTTATGATGTGCGAAATTTTTCGAAAACAATTTGAATTTACTGCAATAAAGTTTGAAATAATCAGTATAAAATGTCAATTATTGACCCAGGCGTACAAAGAGAATAATTGAAAAATCGAATTAAAATAACAATTAGAGCAATGCAACTTAAAACTATGCACAATGCACTATGCAAAAGTTTCAACTGCCAATAAGTTTGTGGCAGTAATTTTGAACATTTATTTTGAGATAATTCTATTCCTTTATATCATAAGTTCACTTATTATTTAAGTGAAATGGATTTAGGAAGATTGAAATTGAAATTCTGCTTTACAGTGTCTGTTATTAATATTCCTAAGTATGTTCATATGAAAGAGATCCAAATTTTTGTAGCATCGTTTTATTGTTCACGGAGTCTATTGAAACTCGACTCAGTGACGTCATTACTATTACCTGTAACACTCTGTATATTCAGGTGCAATGCCAAAGAACATAATTTACACTTTGTACTAAATATTCCAAACTTTATACTCTCACTTTATATAGATTGGTTGAAAACGTTGAGCACTTTGAAATAGTGCCTGTATACTTCCCTAACAAAGTGCTAATATATCAAATTTTACGACGTTTGTTCAAGTATTACATTCAATGGAAAGTAGAACTATTCATAATGTGTTTAGTGAATATTTCACTTATGGGACGTCTATACTCGTATATTAACAAAACTTATGGATATGGGATGTCATTACGAGCTAAAATTTCTACATTTATGAGCCATTTTGTTATATGCGAGATACATTAAAAAGTAATGGTCGTTCTGAAACTATTTTCTTTCATTCTTGCATTTATGTATAGGTATCAGTTCTTTTTCAGTCATTCACTATAATAAATCTTTCAAATACAGCTGTATGTATCAGGTACAATAATAATTAATAAACTATCCACGTCTAGTGAATCACTTTCATAATTAATTTCCAAGAAAAGATATTAAACAATAAATTTTGTGCAAACAAAGACGGTATGAAATGAAAGAGTATGAATTATAAATATCAGCTTCTTGCTTTAATGAAATTCATTACATTACAACAGCTGCTATCTACTTTTCATGCATACTCCTTGCGAAATTATTAAATAAAATATAAAAACAAGACGACACGACAGTTAAAATTATTGGTCCTCTCTGCATTCCTCCTCAATTTGTAACCCACCGGGCGTATATTAAATTGTTAGTCAACGCTTAATAGGTGCGCTAGTTAATAGATGATTAATAGGGAAGAGAGCCGAGATGATTTGTGGTTCACGTGTAACTACAGCTGATGCATAAATCCTAGATTAAAGCAGTTTAATTACTTTATTTTATGACAGAACGCCTCACACCACATCACACGCTTATTAATTAAACACCAAGGAAGAACTCGTCTTGCTGGCTTTTATTACTGTCACGGTGATATCAAGTAGACACATTAAATTCACAAAAGTTAAAGAAACACATTTAACACATGTTCTTGCCTATTTAAGTCTTGCCATTCATGGGAACGAATTTATATTTGCTGAGACATAGATACCCTTCGGTTTCCTTATCACCTTGCGAGTGGTACTTAAATTTTTTTTAGGTCTTAGGTGATAATATATTATTCGAATTGTCTGGTATTTTAGAGTTTGAAATCATTCTCTTGTGTCATTCCAATTTCGCAATCTACTTTTAAACGTCCGTCGGGTATTTTTGTCGTAAAACGAAAAATACTTTCATTGGCCCTCATGTTCAGGATAATTGACGCAGTAAACGAATCCAAATGAAAAATATTTTTTATCGATGAATCAATTTGCATAAAACTTTCCTATAAAGTACAGTTCATTAAATCATATAACGTAAAAACTGAGCGAAATGCTTTTGTTACGATGCAATTCAAATTCGACCGTTAACTGCAGCTTAATAGACATGAAATTAGTAACCGGTCAGGTGAAGGTTATGACCGATCGTAATTATTATCTATTGCGGTTTCAAATGGTGATGATCACAATCAATTAAAATTATGACTCCAACCGAACGAATATTATGAACATAATTGATTTCCCTCCATCCAAGCATTTGTAATTTCAACGACAGCGTCTGTAAGCAGGAAAAGATTTTTATGGTCTGGTTTAGTAAACATGACGACAGAGGATTGTTATCATAAAAACTTTTCCTCTTGTCTCTTTATGCGTTAGCCAGAATCCTGTGCGTATCTCGTTCGACGCTTCTTTTGCCTGCGCATAAATTATTTTGGTTAAAAACTTAGTCCTGCAGACGTGAATGTTTAAACATGAGCTTCGTAGTGTCAGTTTTATCACCTCCATTGTTTATAATTTATGATATTCCAAAGGTCCGCAAGAAAAGAGAAGAACGTCAGCCGTAAAATGAAGTGCCGTTTGTATTTGACTTGTAAAGCGATGTTAGATCCTGGCATTAATCGTAAAAGCTTACGGCAGTAGCTCGGTGAACCGCAAAACTACAAGGTCTGTAATTGGCGAATTTTCCGTTCACGGTCTCGACGGTCTAGCATCCGATACCCTTGCAGTGTAGTTAGCATACGTATTCACAAACATTCGCCTTGAATTTTATGCTCGGAATGTAAACGCAAGGGATAGCAAGTGATGTTTCTTCGTATTATTCACTTAAGCGGGTTGGCCCACGCGTCTGAGGGTCTTTTGTGGAGCTTTTGACGTAGGGAGAGATATAAAGTTGCGTTTAAAAGTTACATTTCGGCGCAGTCGGCTCCTGAAATCTTAAGGGTTTGGCGTGACTAGCAATTCTCATGCAAATATACTGAGCGTATAATTTTCCGCTTACTGAGAATGTCTTAATTACTGTACAGAATTAATTGTAGGGCACGTAACACAGTGTAATGTAATTCAAGCTTGTTTTCAACCTGATGTGAATCGAATTAATATTTTAACAAAATAAATGTTTTCGTATTCTGATGGAAATCTGCGAGAAAATATGGCCGAACGTAAGGGTTGAATGTGTATGCAAGTACGATGAGACATTGAACATGCCCCTTCAATATCGCCTTCTTTCAAGATTTGCACATATTTTCGATGATTTCAATTTTCATGCGCGTCCTCGTAAGTTATCCGAATATGGAACGACGCGTGAAAAGTAATTTGCCGTTTGTCATTTCCCCCTCGGTATCGTTTTAAAATAGATTTATTTCACCGGCATCGATTTTAACTTTTATCAGTTATTTCGACTTCTTATAGCAGGAAGTTTCAGTTCGATATAAATCTCGCAGACAACATCTAGTTTACATTTTCGATTGATGGGTAGGATTTCAGACAGATTTCACGCTGCAAAATTCGTGTAGAGTTTTAGAGTCAGAAATTTTATAATGTCAACTGAAAGAAACAGTAAATTACTGCACTAAGTGAGATAAATCACCTCGCTGCTTTTTTTACCTGTCCAGTATTCTCTAAATTATCCTCGCTTACTGCGATAAAATATCCGTGCACCAATAAAATTTTACGAACAAAAACTATCGGGGAAAATGTAGGTGTAAAGTTTTTAATGGCGTCATTAGCAGCTAAGTGTGGAAATTTCATATTTTCGCGGAGTCGTTTCAGTACCTACAACATTCGGCTGTTTACAGAAGAGTATCAAGTATCGTGGAATACGATCGTTCTCTTTTAGTATTTGTTTTTTTTTTATCAAGTGCTGACATCTTTAACGATTTAAAGGGGAAAAAGCTTTGAACATTAAAAATTCACTTAAAAGCATTTTGTGGTTGTCCTATTTCTCCTGCTGGCTAAAGGCTAAATTAAAGGATTTTAAGTTGGGTGTGACTATAATAATTAAAGTTAGAATCTCACATAGAGTTGCACTTAAAAATATTAAAAATTTTATGTTTTTTTTTTCTTGAATTACCAAAGCATAAAAAAGTCACAGGTTACTTTAATCAGGAATTTATTTCAAGGCATGGTAGTTTCTAAAAAAATCACTTATTTTGCTAAACCATATCAATTGTGGCGGTTGTTTTTTAAATCCTGAAACGTTATTCGCTTTAATCTGATTGTAGATAAGGACCTAACATCCAGATTGTTGTCGTCCTAGTTTATTCCTTAAAATAACTTTCGAAGCACTTGATATTTCCATTAAATCGTGTCAGTGTTTGCTTTACTTAGCATGACGTGCTAGCACAAAGCTAACATAAGCGCAAGCACTCTTAAGGCATTAAGAATAAAGTAAAGGTAAAAGCGGTTTACACAAACAAAGTCTGCCTAAGCAAATAACTATACAAAGCGAAATGTGAAAATTTAAATTCAACTTTTAAGAGAATTTCATCTAATTTATTCATTTAATTTTTAAGATTGTAGCTTTCTTGTTAAAAAAAAAAACTATTATAAAATTCCACCCCGATTTGTATCTTTTATCAATGGCGTAGCAAAAAGCGAATGGAACCTGTTTGGGCTCTTCGGACTAATTTCTCCTGAACTAGTACTAAAAAAGGAGGTCTATCTAAGTCCCCGTCTTATGGGGGTTAATATTTAATTGTTCCAAGTCATACTAACCTTGAATTACAACTAATGTTTCTTGATATTATGCATAGATGGATTTCTTATCAAAACCTCTGGCAAGGATAATTCAATCTTCAGCCTTATGATGAACGACACAATCTTTGTTCTCTGGGGATTAATATTAAGTTGTTTCCTCACACACCATCCTTCAGCTGCATCTAATGTTCCTTGAAACAACTCAAAAATTGATGCCCCACCACAATCCCTGATTGTACCGTAGAAAAGCTTCGACATCCGCCTTATGAACGCCCGCTAGGTGTGCTAACAAGAAGTATAGTTTGTGTATAAAATCGAAGTTGAAACTTTTTATGAGTTACCACAACAAAGTTTTTCTTTAATTGGATTATTTTGTATTTGCAAACTACCTACTCAAAATAATTAACGCATATTGTGAATACGGCCACAGATACGGATAATTAATCTAAATTAGACGTTTAAATTTGACAAGTTTTATTATTTCTTCTTATTTTGATTCATTCACCATTTCTTATAGTTTTTTCCTTGTTATGAAGAAACTTCATTTTATCTCAAGGCAGTTAAAATTTTGCTTTTGTTGAATTTAATAATGGCAAATAAGGCGTACTTCACGAAATTTGGAAGAAGCTGAAGCGCGATTAGTCGTTCGACTCATAGAAGAAGGCCGTACACAAAGTTGGGTTGCTGAAATCCTGGTTGTGAAGCAATCAACAGTTAGCAGATGTTACCACCGACATCTAGAGGAAGACCGATTTACTAGACGTCGAGGACAAGGTCGATCAAGAATTACAACAGCAGTACAGGACCGTTTTATTAGAATTTCAGCGCTACGGTGTCGTACTGTTACTGCAAGAGGATTGCAAAATGGCCTTCAGTGAGTCCATAACATTAGGGTATCTGATCAGACCATTAGAAAGCGCCTCCACGAACATCACTTAAGGGCAAGGCGCCCTGCTACAGGCCCTCGTTTGACAAGGGAACATCATATGAGACGTCTTGCATTCGCAAAAGAACACATTGTCTGGACTCCTGAACATTGGAGCGTTGTTGTCTTTAGGGATGAGTCTCGTTTTACCCTAAGCACTGATGATCGCAGAGCACGAGTACGCGTTTTGCAGAGTGCAATATCCGGCAATTGGATGCATTCGGCGGAGGTGGTGTAATGGTATAGGGTGGCATTAACTTTCATGGTTGTAGCGATTTGTATGTGTTAGCTAACGGAACTCTAACTGCAGATCGGTACATAAGGGACATCTTACAAGAGTATGTTGCCTTTTGCCCCATTTATTGGTGATGCATTCCAGTTAGTGCAGGATAATGCTCGTCCCCACACTGCGAGAATAGTACACGTGTACCTAAACGATGTTGGTATCAACCAAATCGGCTGGCCAGCGAGGTGTCCGGATCTGGATTGCATAGAACATAATTGGGACATGCTAGGGCGAAGAGTCAGAATGAGGGAAAATCCACTACAGAGACTTCAGGAGCTTTCTGAAGCACTTCTTGAGGAATGGCAGAATATACCCCAGGAATTTGTTCGGAATTTAATTTTGAATATGCCAAATCGGTGTAGAGCTGTCATACGAGCAGGGGGAGGCAATACAAATTATTAAAGCCTTTCTTTTTTCTAAAAAATCTTCATTAATTCAATTTGTTTTTAGTAATAATTTGTTTTTCAATGTTTAGTTTTCATTTTTTCATGAATTTATTGTTTGTTTCACGTTAAATTAAAATTTTGTCAATAAAAGATTAATTTCATATCCATCCTTTAAATCTTCTAAAATATCGTCTTTTGCGAAATATGCGATAATTATTTTGTTGTTGATACTTTTTTAAAACCTAATTCCACAATTCGTCGTCTCATTGAAGTTCAAATCACTGGACGCAATCAATGGGTACAAAACTAGAGATTTTATAACGCCCATAAATCAATAAATTGCTTCATCAGAACTGGTGATTCGTAGAACAATGCAGGAAATAAAACTCGGAAATTCGTTTCAAGTAAATTTAAAATGATCGTTAGAACGTTAGTATTCCCAACAGAACATTAAACGGGCGACTGCGACAATTTATATGGAAGACACGTGAACTGAGCAAACAACCCAAATTTTAGAAGCGTTAGATAAAAAAATGTGCATTATATGGAGCGTTTATTTGAATCGGGATCTTCCAGGAAATTTCACAGAACACTGCCAGCATATAATTTTGTCGAATAAGCAAATTCGACATACATACCTATGAGCAAGCAGTATACGACGTCAAAGTAAAGATTCTGCTACCCAAATTGGGAGAGATTGTGTATCGCAAACTTGAATATACATAAAATCTAAAACACTGAATATATTATTTAATATTATTTTTAGACCACAAAATATTACAAATTAATTTGTTTTATAATAACATTATACATACAGAACTGGCCAAAAGTACGGAAACTTTCATAGGACACAAGTTAAGAAATGTTTAATAATAAATAATATAAAAAGTTTAATGAAATTAAATTAATCTTAGTTGTAATATTTATTCTCAACAAAAATTAATTTAAAAAACTTTACTTGCTATAGTTATATGAAATATAATGATTATCCGGTGGAAAAAAGTATGGAAACCTGAGTTTTACATATTAAACACATCGCCCCTAGCCATGGAAAACAATGTAAGACCTGCAAGTGTCATTTAATTTATTGAATGTCGCTGTCAGTGGAAGCTTCATTGTAATCTTTTCAAATTTTGTGTTTAAAATGCCTAAAGTTAAGTATTATTAGTTAGATTTAAAAAATAAAATAATTCAACTGTATAAAGAAGGGAAGCGACAGTGTGATATATTGAAACTATTGTCTATATTTAAAAGAACAGTTTCGAAGATAATTGGAAATTATAAGGAGAGAAATAGTGTGGAATGCGGAGTTGAAACTGGAAGATCACGTAAGACAATACTTAGAATCGATAGAAAAATCAAGAGTTTGTCTGTACAAGATCCTCAAAAAACAGCGAGAGAAATCAAAAACGAAATAACAGATTTGGCTGATATGTCATGCAGAACTGTACGGTGTCGTCTGAATCAATTAAATTTATTTGGTAGATCTGCTAAAAAACCGCTAATATCAAAACGTAACAAAGCAGTCAGAATCCAGTTTGCACGTAATCATATTAACTGGTCACCAGAAAAGTGGAATACAGTTTTATGGAGCGATGAAAGCAAATTTTGTCTATTTAACTCTGACGGTAAACGTTATGTAAGGCGACCAAAGTGCGAAAGATTCAATCCCAAATATCAAGTTCCTACTGCAAAATTTGGTGGAGGCAATGTAATGGTGTGGGGATGTTTCTCGCGTTCTGGTGCTGGTCCAATAGTAAGAATAGAGGGTATTATGGATCGTTACATATACAGAGACATATTAACAAATTATATGCTGCCATATGCGGAAAAAGAAATGGCATTGCGATGGATATTTCAACAAGACAACGATCCCAAACATCGTTCAAGGTTGGTAAAGGATTGGTTTATGGAGAATCATATTGAATTGCTGGAATGGCCGTCTCAGTCATCAGACCTCAATCCAATTGAGCACCTTTGGCATTATATTGGATTGAAAATTAAAACAATCAATTTTTCAAATAAGAAGGATCTATGGCAAGCTCTTGAGCGTGAATGGCAAAGAATTCCGGTGGATTTTTGTTCTAAGTTAGTCGATTCCATGACAAACTGATGCAGAACTGTATTACAGTCAAAAGGATTTCCAACAAAATATTAACTAGCTGATGTTTCTCAATCATACAAATTAAGTTTCCATGGTTTCCATACTTTTGTCCGCAAATATTATTATTATTTCTTATAGTTATTTCAAGTGTTTATTTTCTTAATGTATTTTTGTTTATAATAAATATTGTTAATACGATTTTATTAATTATAATATTTTTTTTGTAAATGTTCATAGTTGAATAGATTTAATAAACATTTTATTAAAGTTTCCATACTTTTGGCTAGTACTGTATAAACATTTTTGGGATAAATTGTTATCCTCCTAATAGGTGTTACAATATCGTAAAGTTTTACCTGAAAAATTGTAATGCTTAACAAATTTAGTGTTATTGTTAAGGCCTTACGAACCTCTTTATTCCACTTCCTCCAGATGAGCTTCATATTCTAACGCAATAAGGAATTCAATTTTCCACACAAGAGAACAAGGTATAAAAAATGCAATGTGCATTCCTCTCTTTGGAGTAGTTAAAATATAACTTAAGGTACAAGTGTCTGCCCCAACAGTAAAGATTGTTTCATTTTCTGGATAATACTGACTCCTTTAAGGATATAAATGCTTGCCATTTTTTTATATAATACTAATTCCTGCTACCTCAGATGTTATATCTTCCTCTTTTCCTAGATAATATTAACTCCTTGAAAGATAGAAATAACTGCCGCAAGAATTAAAAAGCCACTTTTGAAGACTACATTAACACTTTCTAAAGTGAAACGTTCTAAGTCCGTTTCGGCACTAGAAATGGACGCAAGGGAACATTGAAAAGGAGTTGAAAAAGTGTTTGAATTAACTTCAGATTTTTATGTCTGTATATTTTGCACTTATTTTCTAAGACCCGGTATTTCAGTCATGGATTAACTTTAAGCTTTAGTTTATTCCCATAGGGACATTTGTTTTTATAATTGTTACTATGGGAATAAAATAAAGATTAAAGTTAAACCATGACTGAAATAACAGGTCTTAGTATAATAATTTAAATATTAGGAAATGATATCATCAAAAGGTTCGTTAAAAATATCTCTGTAGTTTCAACAACATTTCCAAATTCCATCCGAAACGCCGAATAACGTTCTAAATTAACATTGGCCGCATTCCTCGAATTCCTTCCTGCTAATGTGCATTTCAAATATTTCTTCATTATTGAGTGTACATGCACGCGAAGCAAGCTGATTGTATCGAATTTTGGAAACTGCAGCGTTATAAATAAACTACCATCGAATTAACTGATTAACTGGATTGCATGAAGTATGCAAAAACAAAACAAAACAAACGTTATTGAATTTGCAAATGACCGTTCACTAAATTATCATCAAATTACAGTTGATTAAATCGTTTTGTTTGGAACGCAAATAGAATCAAATATGTTTATAAAAACAGGAATGCAGTTTTCTTTTCATATTTGCAAACAGTTTTCCAAAAAGGACAATTAAACGTAAATTCAAGAACTTCGAGTTTAACAATAGAAAATATGTGTTTTTGATGGTAATGATATCTAAAGTTGAACTTTAAATCGCAAAAGTTAATTTGAAACGTATTCTGTTATACTACAAATTGTGTTCTACTTCGCAGATTATATCTTTTAAGTAATAAGTTAGAGAGGTTCTGTATAGGTCGTAACTTCGTTTCATGTAAGCCTTATCAATTAAACTTTATTGTGAATGTTGCCGTCGTATCCGTTTTCTACGGGCAAGTAAAGTTAGCTCAATTAGCTCAACTAAGTTGATGCGAATGATTCGTTTTCGTCGGGGGGTGATTTCATTTTGTGCATGTTCGATTTCAAGATGGAGCCCCCTGCATTTGCCTCTCTGCATCTGAGCCGTAATTGGATAAAATCGCGCCGGGAAATTTAATACAATAAACCAGTATACGGATAACAGCTTTGTTAATTGTAGAGCGAGCTGACGATGAACGGAAGGAGCAGGTTCCAATCGTAACTTCATTATACGCGTAGATTACTGCTTAGATGTAGCAGCAGTGATTGAGCCTTTGATTACCACTTTTTTTTTAATCATCGCCTGTTTCCTATGTGCTTCCTCTTTATAATCGACCTGGTTCTCGTTTCGTTTAAAGTGAGGGTACCACGTGAATTTCAGGCCTTAATATATTTCTGTCATTTGTTCGTCATGTTTCGGTTTTATTCTACGCAGTAAATGTCGCACCCGGTGATCGCCTTTTAGATATTCAAATAAGATCTCACCATTTTTCACAAATAATAAGCCCGTTTCATTCCTACGAGATTACACTGTCTGCGATCTGCTTTTATTACGGTCGTCCGAAAAGGTCAACGAAATTTCTTATCTGTTATCAACGATAACCTGAAAAGCCGGAAAAGCCACCGTAAAAAAGTCAGCGAAAACTTGTCGCCATTTACCCAAAACATTTTCAATCAATCTCCATGACACATTTTTTTTACTAGGTGTGCCTGAATTTCGTACGTACAGCCACTTCATGTTTCATCGTTAATTCAGACTCGCAGTGTAGAAATATGGTGAAACCAGAGCATTCTCTCACGATCAACGTCCGTGGCAGTTTGTTCCTGAAGGGATTTTAATCTTAGAAAGTAATTGATGGATGTTATTAAATTTTTGAAACTATAAATAAACTAGAGTTTTAAAAGTTAATCAATTTATGGGTTTATCTGGGAGCTTTATTTAGAGGTGGATGTCATTGACATAAAACATAATTCTAATCTAAAGCGTCAAGCTATAAAAAATTGCAGTTTAGGAAATCCCTTCAGCGCACATTCAATTTGAAACAACAGCCGGTATAGTCTTAAAATAAAGTTCCACTTCTCTTGCATTTACTCAAGGAACTTGCGACAAAGTATCTAATATTTACTTCTTAAAATAGTCTGGAGAAAAGGTATTAAATGATAACACAATTTCGTCATAAAGAAGGAACTGTGAAAGTAAAAACAATATTTATTAGGATGTCTGTTATCCATTTCAAAAATAAATATTTACAATTAACTTCACGTATTTTCTTGTAACAGACTTTGAAAGGTACTCGGGGTCTATTTTCAGTCAGTATTTTCCATTTCATTTTATTTTCCTGCATATATACATGGAATCTAAAACAAAATAGCTTTTGATCATTGCAAAGAAAAAGTTCATTCTTCAAAGAACACAGAAGTGATCAGAAGTAGTTTTGTTTCGTTTTTACTTACATTGTACTGAAGCGAACTGGAATCGGAAAAATATTCAAACGTTTCAATAACCTTCAGCCATGAATTTAATAAATACCTTACGTTATAAAACAAAAACGAATCACTTACGTGCTTTGTGTATTCCTCCTTTCATTGTAATACTGCAAAGGCAGCTTTCGCTCGCAAACTAAGTTGATCTCCTTAAACGGCGAAGCACTGTCTCAATATTGGCGCCATCGAAAAAGTCACGTCGTTGTTGCAGAGCATAGTGAACCTGATAAATTCAACTTAGCATCCGGATAGGCTAAATGTAAAAGTATCACGTATCGGTCGGGCATCTATTCGAGAAAATTAGGCGCATCAATCGTAAAAGCTACATTGTTCTGCGAGTCGCCTTCGAATCCCGCTGGAAATGTTTGAGAAATGAAAAACGTCATTCATCACAATAAACGATGATTTGTCAATAAAGGCAGGCAAATAAAAGCAAGCTGCAAGTCTTATTAGGGGTGTCGCCTCTGCTTTGTGAGGATGAAGAAAAATGTTCCGTCCTTTTTCTTCCGACGACATAAACTAGACGCCCTTTGTTTGGATTTATTTCCGATGCAGTTCATAATTCCCTTGTGTCAACATTATTAAAATACTTTCGCAATTACTTGGTCATCTTGGGCAAAAGTTTATTGCAAACAATTCCATGAAATTATTTTCTTAAAACCTGAAACGACTCGTGTTAATTCATCCGTAAATATATTAAAAGAGAGCAGTGAGAATGCAATTACCATTTGCCCCGATAAAATTCTTTCACGAGCACTGAATAGCAAAGCTGTTTAATAGAACTGCAATAGCAGAGCAACCATCATCGTCTTGGTTTAGTATCCATGTAAAACTGACGATGCTTGTTTCATTATCATTCTTTTGAACGCAGTTTAGCCTATTCGAGTGTATACTTTATTCTTAGAAGTACTAACGAGATATTTGATCGAAGACATTTGCTTGCACCTACTCTGCAATACAGATCAAATGACATCTTAATATACTATTCCCATTGTTAATCACCATGTATTGTGAGTAACAAAAGATGGTTCATCGTCACTCAAAGGTTCCTACTCATTATTAACAATAAGTTTAACTTGAAGGCTTCCGCGGCCGTCGTTCATTGTTGAATTCTTGGCTTCCGGTTGGAACCGCGTGTCTCGGATTTCTTCACTGCCGACGTTTCGTTCTCCGTTGCAGAAGAACTTCTTCAGGGCTGCTGTTGGTGGTGATGCTGCTACTGCTGCTGCTGTTGGTCTTGCTGCTGCTTCGCGTTTGTCGTTGAGACTCAACGACAAACTCAAAGTGTTGCCCAAAAATTCTTTATACCTATATCGAATTTTAACAATATTTTGTAGATTATCGTGTTTTAGAACTAACGCGGTATTACTTTGCTAATATAGCATAACGTCAAAAAAGAACTATTTTTACAACTGTTCATTTCATCAGCCTTACCAGCTATGGAAGTGTCCAGTCCTCTCCTACACAAAGGAATTTTAGACTTTCCTGTCATTGCCACATCCATTTTTCTTAGGATCTTCTGAAGAAGAACTATCCTAAAGACCGTCTGGTCATAGTCAAAGACCTCACCTGAAGTTACTGAGCAACTGAGGACCCTCCTTCCCTTAAATAATCGCTCTGAATGGTACGTGGCCCTCTTAATCACAGTGTCACAGTGTCACAGTGTTTCGCTAGCTACATATGTAGCGAATGTTTAATTAAAAAGTTCATCGAGCAGCCTTTGAATTTTTCATAACATTGTAAAAAAGGATCTTGAATTTGATAAGTTTTATTTAAAAAGTCTTAGATTTCACAGGAAATTCTGGTTAGCCTTGAGAATAGTTAATTTGTAAAAACCTCATAGAAATTCAAGAAATGAAGTGATACAACAAACATATGTTAAGCAACTGTTTGACATCAACCATCAATCAGTTTAGGAAGTCATCCATTTTTCAATCTTCTTTCATCAAAAAATCAAAACCAATTAGATGAACTTTTCTTTTGAACGCCCATTAGTTAGTACTTGGACACGATAGTAAACCTAAACCACTGAATTATCTTCATCTGATTATATTTATTGAGGTTTTTGATTCCGTTCCTTTATATTGTATTTATTGAAGAGGTAAAATCATCAATCGTCTAGCAACCAAGAAAGTAAGAGTTGTCAAGGAAACAAGAATGGAAACGTAAGAAGATAGAAGGGGATAAGAGATCTATTTTTTTTATTTAATGGGCAAAGTATCGACTTGCAAAATACTCCTTGTTCGTTTAGGTTCTAACTACCAAGGTCATATATATATAATAAATTATTTTAACGAACACTTAAAATTCCTACTATCGCTTTACGTTTCACTATCGATTGGTAGCTTCGTCAGGAGTGAAAATAAGTAGAAGATTTATTTATTTTCACTCCTGATAAAAGCTATCAATTGAGCGATAGTATAATTGATAGCTCTCAATCAATTGATAGCTTCATCAGGAGTGAAAATAAGTAAATCTTTTATTTATTTTCGGTCCTGACGAAGCTATCAATCGATAGTGAAATTCAGAGCGATCATGCAATTGATAGCTTCATCAGTCAGATTTATTTAATAAATAAATCTTTTATTTATTTTCACTCCTGATGAAGCTATCAATTGAACGACAGTGCACTCGACAGCTATCTGTCAATTGATAGCTTCATCGGGAGTGAAAATAAATAAAACTTTTATTTATTTTCGGTCCTGACGAAGCTGTCAATCGATAGTGAAATTCAGAGCGATCATGCAATTGATAGCTTCATCAGGAGTGAAAATAAATAAATCTTTTATTTATTTTGTCCTGACGAAGCTATTAATCGATAGTGAAACTTAAAGCGACGGTGCAATTGGTAGCTATCAGTCAGATTTATTTAATAAATAAATCTTTTACTTATTTTCACTCATGATGAAGCTATCAATTGAACGATAGTGCAATTGACACCTATCTGTCAATTGATAGCTTCATCAGGAGTAAAAATATATAATTTTTTTATTTATTTTTGGTCCTGACGAAGCCATCAATAGAGCGACAATGCAATTGATAGCTATCGGTCAGATTTATTTAATAAATAAATCTTTTATTTATTTTCACTCCTGACGAAGCTGTCAATTGAACGATAGTGCAATTGGTAGTTATCTGTCAATTGATAGCTTCATCAGGAATGAAAATAAATAATTTTTTTATTTATTTTCGGTCCTGACGAAGCTATCAATCGATAGTGAAACTTAGAGCGATCGTGGAATTAATAGCTATCAGCCAAATTTATTTAATAAATAAATCTTTTATTTATTTTCACTCCTAATGAAGCTATCAATTGAACGACAGTGTAATTGACAGCTATCTGTCAATTGATAGCTGCATCAGGAGTGAAAATCTATCAATCGCTAGTGAAACGCAGAGCGATAGTGTGAATTTTAAGTGCCCATTGTAATAATTTGGACGAAAATCTACTTTAGTTAAGGTCATACTGTTACGTAATAATTTATAAAACCAAAATGTGGGACGCAGCTCACCTAAACAAGACAAGTAATAAATTTACATGGTTCACACTACGCTATACTACAACAAGAGGAAACTTCCCTCTAACTAGATTGACGCTCTAATGCTCTCCAAAATGAGTTTCGCCTGTATATACATATATAGGGCTCCTTTTTTAGCCTGTTTCGCTAGGAAGGAGGGCTTTATGTGATTCTATCATTTCGTATGATTCATTGGTAAATCGTAGATGAATTGCTTCGTCAGCTATAATGTCGGAGGTCTTGCGTTTGGTAGCGTTCTTATTCCTTGCTACAATATAGCCAAGTCTATTAGAATTTACACGAATCTAGAGAAATTCCACCCCTAACGTGCCAAACAGTGTATTGTCACGGAATCTACGGCTTTACTTCCTATCCGCGAAGAGGGCATTTTCATCCGCAATTGAGAAAGTCTACCGTTGGGTTGGGAATTAAACCCGCATTCTTCGGGTCCGAAGGCAAACACGCACGCCTGTGGACCACCAGGCGATCTAAGACATTTGTTACTATTGGAGAGAAATAAAATAAAAAACATAATTCTCTCTTTGTAGACCTCATTTTTAAGAAAGCCAAATATGGAGAAGTCTAGGGGTGAGGTCTGGTCATCTTGCTGATCTTGTTACCCCGCTTACAACTCGGTCAGGGATGAAATCACACTTTGTCGAGTAGTATGAACTGTTGCTCCATCTTGCCGAGAGTAACCACTTTCAAATTCATCGGGATGCCCTACAACGTTGACCATTGATTGTATCGTGGAAGAATATTGGCACTATGAGACAACTAACCTATATATCCCAGCAGGATGTAAAGGAGCCTCAAGGAAATTATGGGGATTAACAGCAGACCATGTTTGGTAATTTTATTTGTTTACGTAACCATTAAAATGGAAAGCTTCATTCGTGAAAAACTTAGATCGAGATCGAGAACGTCGTTGTTGTATAAGTTTTCTTGGAAAAAGAACAATACTGCATTCGACTGTTGTGAGATCTCGGCAAGATTTCCTCGACTACAGACACTTTGTATGGTTGCATGTGTAAACGACGGTTGAGAATTCTTCTAACGGTGGGGTGGGACACATTCGTTTGAGCAGAGATACGACGTGTTGGAGAATGCGGACAATTCCATCAATGGAAACAAAGGTCAAAACGTTTCGAAAACTTGTACCTACGTAATTGTGAACCGACCGGTTAGATATTAGTTTGGTGCTGAATTCGTTTGCAAAACTTTGATTTTGTTTATTTCTATTAAAATTGTTTAAAAATTATTTTCAATTATTATTCACTTTACAATTAATTCATAGTACTTCCAGTTAACTTAAGTTTCTTTTATTCCTTTAGTTTTAGATTCTCCTTTTTATAAGTATTTCGATTTTATGTTTTCTGTTTGGACCGCAAATGAAATTATTATTGGCAAGTCCAAAATATTTTCATAAGTTGAATTTTATTGCAAATTTTATGTTATATCAAAGACATGTTTTCAGAATAGTGATGGCAACAGTTTAGTGGCAGGATCAGTTATTTCTTGAACGATAATAATAAAGTTGGCAGCCCTTATATCATTGGCCCAAGATTTCCTGCAATGTACACAATTGTACAAATCTAGATAGTCTTTTATAGCAATTCGTCTTGCACATCATTTAGTGCTGCAATTTTGTTGACTTAAATCAAAATCAACCAAAGATCTATTTGTCTCCATCGGATATACTATACTTTCTGTTTTAAAATCATTCTAAATTATTTCAAAAAGCAAAAAAATTTGTTTTAATACGCCCTGTTATTTATTATTAATATTTTATGTATGCAAATTTTTAATATTAATTACACCTTACCGTTGACGAAGATCAATATTTTAATTGCTTTCACGTTTCGGGCTACCTATTTTAATAATACTCCCCCGATACCGTTGTGAGTATCGTCACGATTTCTGAAGGCATGCGAGAATATGCGATGCAATATTACGGGCAGAAATGCAAGATTCAATTGTAGGCATTCCTCGGCGTCATCGAGAAAGGAATTCGTCTGAATGAGCATCGGGACCAAGTGAATTAAAGGGAAAAAATGCGGCCAAGTATTCGGATCGCGGCGTCGGATAACGATTTCTTTATCGCCCTCTCTCCATTTTAGTAGTTAAATCGGTAATTTCGGAGCCAACCGTAATGGAATGTCGTAATATTCGCACGATCGTTATCGCCACTGCACTCTTTTCGTCCAACACGCCATTAGCAACAGATTATTTATTATTATATTTTTTTTTTGTTAAGGAAGTTTAAGAAAAAATTTGGGAAAGCGTGAAAATTTATTTAGATGGACTGACTTTTAGTTAATTGCAATTTTCAAATGGCTACTTGTGTTATACCAACACTCCTAAATTCAGTGCCCTAAGTATACCACGTTCAAAGAAACTAAAATGGTCGCAGACTAAAATAAACTAGAAAGGACAAAGTTTCACGCGTAAAATTATTTCTCACAGTATTTTTCGCTTTTAAATACATTTACAAGAAGACTTCTAAAAACATAACTACAAAAAGTTTTCCAGCTAATGTGTTGCTCTCATTTTTTCGCATGTTCACGTTTGTTCCTTACTTAATCCGTACCCTAAACAGACAAGTAAACAAACATAACTTTAAAAAAATAGTATATTGATTTATAAGTTTAGAAAAGTGAGTGTAAATGTTTGAATTCACGAGTGAGTGGATCAAATTTACAGGAACATGGAAATTCACTTTTCTAACGTGTAGATCATGCTATTTTTTCGTGTAGTTGGCGAAAATAACGCTAACATTGTGAGAGTGTCGAAGAATAATAATATGTCATCGAAGTATGTCAAGCATTTCTTAACATAATAACAAAACATATGAGCAAGTAAATAATTTGTGAAAAAACCTTAATCTAAAATGAGTCAATCAAACGAGAATAATGAAGAAATTTTACAATTGGTATCAGAAGCAGAATCAAGTTTATTACCCAAAAAGTTCAAAGCAAAGTACGAGAAAACTTACCAACAGTTATGTGGCTGGAGAAATGAAGAAAATATGCAAGTGGCAAATAAAGATATTCTAATTGCGTACTTTTTTGAAAATGTTTGTTTTATTTATAAGATTTATTAGCACTGATTTTTAAATATTCTTAGGTGAAAACTCTTAAAGCTTCAACACTATGATCAATGTACTCGATGCTGAGAAGTGCTTTACAAATAAATGACAATGTGAATATTTCTGCAAATAAAAAATTGCTTGCTTACCTGAAATGTCAAAATGACGGTTATGTGGCAAAGAAATCGAGAACTTCATCGATGGATAATGTGAAGGAGTTTTTATAAAAAGCCCATGATGACAGTTTTCTACTTATGAAGGTAGTGAAAATTAATTAAAATTGTGTAACTGGCAAATATAGAAAGTGTTAGGAAAGAGTTTATACATGTATTTCGGCCTTATTGGGCTTCATCAGAACTCTGTACCTTAAAAAAATTTGGTTTGTTGAAAAATTTAGAAAAACTTACCCTTTTTTTGAATTTCTAAAATCCCAAAACACAAGAACAGGAATTAATAGTAAAAATAAGAAAATCTTTTGCAAGTTATACAAAGAAAGTTCTGATGAAGCCCAATAAGGCCGAAATACATGTATAAACTCTTTCCTAACACTTTCTATATTTGCCAGTTACACAATTTTAATTAATTTTCATAATTTTCATCTGGCAAGAAAACTTGATTTTATGAAGGTAGTGTTGGTAATTGCTTTGCATGGAACATGTCGGGCGGAAGAATTACGTTTACTAAAAGCGGATGATGTGGAAAAGTACGGCCATATTTTGGTCATAACATTACATAACACGAAAACAAAGAAAAAACGAGTCTTTACAGTTACATCGGAAAATGGAGTAAAGGGAATTGAGCTTTACAAAAAGTATTTGAATTTGAGACCCAAAAATGTGGACCATCGCAGACTATTTATACAGTAAGAGTCTCTAACTTGGAATAAATTCGGTAAAGCAGACAGGTTTTTTTTCGGAAATATGCTCGGACACGTCGATTAGTATTTTAAATTGCGCTCTTTTTCATGTAAGAACATTTTATACAGCGTGTCCCAAATTTGAGATATGACGTCATCGACTATTTTTTTAAATGGCAATCCTATTTTACTATGACTATTCTTAAAGTGTAATATCAAGTTATACATGCTTACCAAATTTCAAATTTTTATTCCTTGTCATTTGACAGATATTTAACATACATTAACTAATTCAAAAAATGAAGAAATCCGAAACTCAATAGTCATAAATTCACTTCACTAAATGCTCAAAATGTTGTCCATGTACTAATTGACCATACCCTAAACGGAACTTAAACTCCTCTTGAACACTTCTAATTACTTCGGCGGAAATTAGCGTACTCTCCTGTCTTATTCGTTCTTTCAACACCTCAATATTTTCTGGTTTGGTCTTAAAAACTTTGCTTTTCAAGTGCCCCCATAAGAAATAGTCAAGCGGTGTTAAATCCGGAGACCTGGGTGGCCATTCAAAGGGTCCTCTTCTACCAATCCATCTGCCTGGAAATACATCATCCAGATACTCACGGACAGGTCTTGCAAAATGAGGAGGAGCACCGTCTTGTTGAAACCAGATGTTTCTATTTGGGACATCAGCTTCAACCGGATCAGAAAACAGAACCAGTTCTTCCTGTAAAAATTCTAAATATCTCGCTCCATTAAGATTTTCCTGGAAGAAAATTGGTCCTATTACTCGATCACCAACAATCCCTGCCCAAACATTGACTTTTTCTGGAAATTGAGTGTGGGAGTTGTTGTCTGCCCAAAAACGACAATTTTGACGATTTACCTGACCATTTAACATAAACGTTGATTCATCAGAAAACAGGACGTTTTCTATGTTTAGAAAATTTCTGTTTAGTAGATCCATCATTTGTTCGCAAAACTGGAGTCTTCTATCCGGATCATCTTCGGTGAGTTCCTGGAGGATTGCCATTTTATAAGGATGCAATTTTTGCGCTTTAAAAATTCTTGCCACTGACGACTGGCTAGCTAATCCCTAGCTATCTGCCTAGTGGTGACATGACAATTTTCTTGAACAGAGAGAAGTACATTAGTTCGACCTCACTGAGCGCACTCTGACGATGATTATTGGTTTTTCTTAAATGCCCGTCTTCCCGAAACTGTTTTTCAATCTTGCTTACGGTACTTTGCGATATGGCTGGTAAATTAGGATATTTCTCTCTGAATAAGTGAATAACTTCATTTTGCGTTCTTGTCCTGTCGCCGTAGCCAATCATCATTAAAATTTCAATCTTGTGGGTTTCAGTTAAGTAAGGCATTTTGGCCGATTTTTCAACAAACGGTTTTTATCACAAGACGACAAACTAATAGTCTCCTCACTCAACACGAATCGAATGCGATGCTACTTTTTTTAATTGCTCTTAATAATTCAAATGTTTTTATAACATTGTCATAAGACGTCAACCCAGTTTGACAAAAAATTAGTTAATGTATGTCAAATATCTTTCAAGTGACAAGGAATAAACATTTGAAATTTGGTAAGCATGTATAACTTGATATTACACTGTAAGAATAGTCATAGAAAAATAGGATTGCTATTTAAAAAAATAGTCGATGACGTCATATCTCAAATTTGGGACACACTGTATAAAATGTTCTTAGATGAAAAAGAACGCAATTTAAAATACTAATCGACGTGTCCGAGCATATTTCCGAAAAAGAAACCTGACTTTGCTTTACCGAATTTATTCCAAGTTAGAGACTCTCACTGTATTTTATAGACAGGGCAAGTGCACAAACCAACCAATTGGTATAAACACCTTCTACAATTTACCAAAGAAAGTTGCTGCGTAGTTAGGGCTACCGGAGCCGAACAGCTTCACAGACCATTGTTTCCGAAGGACATCAGCGACCTTTTTTCCCGACAGTGGAGCTGACATCCAAGTTTTGAAGAGACGCGGCGGCTAGCGTGTAGTGCTGTTGCAGAAGCCTACGTCGAAGACAGTAAAAATTTCAAAGAAATTTTTCTGTAATTCGACTGAAAAGCAATCTTCGACCTCTGAAACGTCAACATCAACAGTAGCAGCAAGCGAAGTAATAAATTCTAATTTGTCAGTGTCTGCGTTGCGGTCAGTTTCTTCATCTTTTGGTGTAATATTTAATAATTTAACAAATTATTCATTTACAATTTACGCTAATAAATTAAACGAATGAAAAAAAGTGTTGCTAACTGAAATCTTGAAAAAAAGTGTTGCTAACGAGAAAAGTCCCACTTTTCTTCACGATTTTTGTTTAAACAATGTGTCACTTTTCTGTCAACTACACGAAAAAATTGTTTTATTGATTTGAATTTACAATGGTTTTCACATTGGAAGAAAAATCTTTTATGGTTGAGTCTTACTTTCGAAACGCCCAAAAAATCAATGGCGAATGGATTGTTTTGCAGAATTTCAGGAAAATTTTCCAGAAACTGTATTTCTGTGCCAAAAAATTTGTTAATCAACTTCAGTACTCTGTATAGGACTACTTAAAGAAACCGGCAGCTTGGCTAGAAAACAAGATCAGGTAGGCTTAAAGTAAGAACTGATGAGGTAATTGAAAATGTGAGACAAATTATGACTGATGCTCCTCGCACTTCCATCCGTCACCTGTCACAACAAGTTGATCTTTCTGTCGTGATCTGCAGAACTATTCTAAGAAAGAACTTGCAATTGTTCCCTTATCGTTTGACTGCCGTGCATGAATTGCTTCCAGTAGATTTTGAACCAGGGCGAAGATAATGTCATTGGTTTTTAAACAATATTGACAATGACGATTTGTTGGACAAACCTTTCTCTTCCGATGAGGCCTGGTTCCGTTCAACAGGAAACATTAATTCCCAAAATATGAGGATCTGGAGTACAGAAAACCCTCATATTTTCATTGAAGCCCCACTTCATCCACAAAAAATTGGTGTTTGGATAAATTTAAGTCGGAGAAGATTGTTAGGTCCAATATTTTTTTAATGGCACACTAACAGCACTTAGATATCGGGAAGAGATTTTGCATCCATTTATTAATCAACTGCATGATGGCGAGTTGAATTTAGATATTTCCAAAAGGATGATGCAACGGCCCATGCTGCTGGAGATACTTTAAATTTCCTGCGAGAGTTGTTTGAAGATCGGATAATTAGCAGAAATATGGCAAACATATGGCCACCGCGATTTTGCGATCTAACTCCTTAAGATTTCTTTGTTTGGCGCTACTTGAAAAATTCCATTTTAAAAACGCCCGTTAATGATTTACGGGAACTTACCCAAAGAATCATCGAAAAGTGTGATGAAAAAACAATTCTCTCCACATTTTGCAAAATGTTATTAATGGATGTCGCAGAAGAGTTAGAAAATCCATTGAAGAACATCAACATCTGTTCAATGTTTTATTTTGTTTGGTTTCAAATACGTAATAAATCGTAATTATTGGTTATGACTTTCTGTTGACATTCTGTCAAAGTTAAATGTCAATTTGGCGTTTACTGATCAAGTAAGGAACATACATGAACATACGAAAAAATAAGAGCATCACTCTAGATGGGAAAATGTTATAGCAAATCACATTTATTTTTCTATTAACGATACGAATAAAATCAGTTTAGATTTTCGGAACTTGTTTATTTATTTGTTCATAAACGACATTTAACATGACAAGCAAAAATGTACATACGTCAAGTTTACAGAGATACTTCTATGCAATATTCATTTTCAAAAGAATTACGTTACCTCGAACGTGAATATATGTACAAACGCGTAATATCAAACATCAAATGCTCTCTACATCCCGTTTGCTCTATTTTATGATTTTCCAGAAGACCATCGACGGTAAATACAAAGATTTACAAGCTGCAGATAAGCTCTCACTGCCACTTTATCCTTTGGCCTCTTTGCAGCGAGTCACTTTACAACAGATTTATTGTTCATCGAACATCGACGTAAACTACAATATTATAACAAGTAACATACAGGTTGCTATTCATCAGTAATCCTAATTAAATATGTTGTCTCTTCAGTGTATGTAATGTTTATATACTAACATAAATTTAAAATCACAATAGCCTTTCATTGATGAATGTTACTTTTAAAACAGTTCACTGAATCCAAGCTCTGTAAACATGAGATAAGGTGTGGTGCCATTAGATCGTAATTTGCTTCGAGAGCGTGCGGAAAGCCGTTCACATTCTAAGATCACACATAATTCTTCTCCGAATTGTTTAGAATGATCGGGTATCAGGAACTACCCTTCCGCACAGATTGTCATAGGTTCAGAGACATTTCGGTTTGTCGCAGAAGCAGTCTTGGTTCACTGAGCAGTCGGCCGTGTGTGTTAAAGTTTTGAGTGTGTAGGTTTGATACGGGGCGCTTTATTTATGGAAACTATTAGACGATTTGAAATATTACCGGTTAGTTATTTACTGCACAGCTTTTCGCAGCTCATCGGGCAATTGTTAAACTGCCATTTTCTCTTCTGCTCCTTGCAAAGATTAGAACTCCTTATGTGTGTATTTAATCTTTACGGTTATAGTCCTCGTTTGAGATAAGAGTGAGCCTGTGAATCACTTTTAAACCTCATAATGGAGGATTAAGTTTTCCTTGGGTAATAAACTTCTCTGTTCATTAAATTATCTCAAATTAAGACACAAAACATTACATTGTACAGAATATGTTGTTAGATTAACACCCTAATATCATGAAACACTAATAAAACATAAGTTATTACGTCAATTAATAAACGTATGAAACGATAAGCACATAACAATAAATAAATACTCAATACAATTGTTAATTTTCTTCATTTCTATATACTTCTAAATCCTGTCCTGATTGTTAAATTTTATCAAACCGTAAAATTGGAGAGTAAACTCAACTATTGAAGTAAATTCTATAGCAGCTGGACTACAAAGCAGGCTCTTTATGTCTGTTTACTATTAGTTGACGCAGTGATCCTTATTTTATACGCCAGTGGCGCTGACCATAATCCCTATGTTAATCTGTTTATCACGTGTTCACATGCAGCAACATTTTCCCACGGATAATGCGTTTGTGCTGCCTCACCGAACAGAGCTTTTCACAGAAACAATGTAAATTTCCAATTAAAAAAACTGTTGCTGCCTGGCCGATATTTTCCAACTCTTTCGTGCTTTCATTTGCCACATGTCGAATAAATTATTTTGTAAAACGTGCACCAGATTTAATAAAAAATAAATCCGCTTTAATCTTCAATTAACATTTGTAATTCCTGAAGGTGTTCAATCAAGAACAATAAATTCGTTGAATAAATTTACTTTCATGTCGCTTACGAAGTGGCTGGGATTCTTGCCAGGCGATAATTGAAATCGGAAGTATTCAGCGATGCATAAGGGAGAGACCGCAAAACGAATACACAACGATTGCTATCATCGCGGATCAAGAAGAGAAAAAATCGAGAACGAATAAAGAAAGACGGTTCATTAAAATTTATCTATATACATGTATAGATATTTAAATGAAATTTCGAGCTTTATGAATCTTTCATAACACGAATAAATTTATCAATTTTCCTTCATTACTCGAGGTTCGAAACATTAAAGGTTTTGAGAGTCCATAAAATATTTTAAGAAATGTTTACAGGTTTTAAAATAAAATATACTAGCTAGTCTACAATCCATTATAAATTCTTGTGACATACGTTGTGTGTTTCAAATAATAATAATTGAACAATATTCGTATGGGAATATCCAAATTGAATAGTTTTATACAAACTGTAACATAATTCCCTCATTAAAGCAAACAACAATTGCAGAATAATCGCAGATTAATGCCTGGTCAATTATTGAAAATAAAATTAATATAAATGCATGGATTACCGCCATTTTATGATGTATAATGGTTTACATTCAATTCCCTTTTACTCATTAACCCCTCTACTTTACGTACAGGAAACCAAAAATCAGTAATGCCGTTTTTTGTGTCTTGATGAATTTAAATTATTTATCAACTCTTACCATGGAATTTGGATGACATGTCGTAGCTTTACTGTGAAATAGCTTCAAGGAGTTATTGTCGTTAAGCTAAAACATGCATATAGAAAAGGTCACAATTAGCAAAGAACATATTTTTCAAATTTAAAGAGAACAGGTGAAATTATTATTAAAAGACACCAGTATCTAGCTTATGCTGACGATATTATGATTTTGGCATATTGCGAAAAGAATTATAGAGAGTGGCAAAGGTACTGGCTCTGGAAGCAGGAAGATCAGTTATAAGTAGAAAAAAAAAACAATAACAAACAAACCAGGAGGAAAGGCGGAAAATATGAAAAGAGGTACTAAAAGGATAGGAATAGAGAAAGTACAAAACTCTAACATACTTGGGAGTGGCTATAACAGAGGAGGAAACAGCGCAACGAAAATAAGTGCGAGAAAGATCACAGAAAGTAGATGCGCCAGTTCATTGACCAAATTAATAAGTGAAAATATCTAGGGGAGGCAAAAGTACATATCTACAAACCTTATTGCCATGGCATGTGAATTACAATAACACAGCTGGACATAGATTGAAAATCTAGGAAAGAAAAACGTCGAAAAAATATTTGGAGGAAAAAGAAATGGATAGATATGGGAAAAACAAAAGTAATGAAGAATTAGGACAGCAAATGGAGCCCTAAGTATCACACTCGAGGACATAGACGGGTAGAAGTGCTACCTACATTTTCGTCCTACCTATTTGACCCTGTCTGTTTAAATTAGCAAACACTGTGGAAAATTCGTCGACGTTGAAAATTCTACATGCAAATACGCCCTGCTCAGTGGAGACGGGGTAGGCTACAAATAGATTATCGGTTTGTAAAGAGGACGCCACCTAGGGTAAGATTTTCCAAGTAAGCAAGTAAAAGTCGTGGTACCGCTAGGACTACACACCACGTTGTTGAAGTTGATCGAAATTCGAAGGTTTATGTCCGCGTGACATATACGTTTGTTGGTCAGCCTGTATCGTAATAAAACAAAAATTGACAAGACACAAATATGGTGATACAGTCGTTTATTAACACACCAAGAATGCGAAAAACAAAATCAGTAACTGGTGCCACAAGAAGAAGCTTTTACCGATTAAACCAACTCGACAGTGGCCGTTAAATATCTCATAAATAACAATGTGAAGTTAAACGCGTAATCACCGGCAAGGATATCCTGTTTAGCTTACAAGAAAAATGAACAGAACATTGTCCCAAGGACAGTAACGTTACTTCGCATACAAATGGACATTAAAACCAAATCTACCAAATACGGGTTCGGAAAGAACCGAAGTCTGCAACAGGCAAATAATTACTCTAAACACAAATAAGTAATTAGAAATAACGTATACTAAATATACTATTATGATAAAAGTTCTACGACACCACGTCTAACTCTGCCAATCTTATAAGGTCTTCGATATAATCGTATAAGGTGCCTCAGAAGGGAGTGCAACCCTTGGAGTGTGCCTTAAGCATCATGGCAGCTTCCAACAGAGGTCCGCTTCAACAGAGGCGAAAGTCATGGAAGAAAGGTTCTCGATCCTCGACGATATCAACAGCAAAACACGTTCAGTAGGAACTCAGGTGACCCCCAAAAGGGCGAACAACAAGGGAGTGATGCTAACTCTTAAAACTTGCCGCCCTTGATAACGAAAAGGAAACTGATTTGATTGAGACTTACCCCAAAGTCAATTGGACCAAGCGAAGAAAACTACGTCGTGTCGATTCACGAAAAACTTAAAATCTACCGCTCCAAGAGCGTTGGAATTTGACTCTTCCCATATTTATTCTACAAATAACCAAAGTCTTAGACAGATTTAAGTCCAAAAACATCAAAACAGGAAGCGTAACCAAATACTCGACCGTTATCTGCAAAAGCTTCGTGAATATCAATGGACACCAAAAACCAGCTAGCTCCAAAATGGCTACTTCTTCATAACGAATTCCGAAATCATAGAGTATAGATATAAATCGATCAACCATAACCATGGACATACAAATGATTGAAAAACCTGTAGATTAAAAATGAAACGTAACATAATGGAGAGAAGAAAGTAAACACCCGTACTTTATGGCTCCCAAAGGCAACATAAACCTGCTCATTAAGATAGAAATTAATGAATCTACTGAGCATCGAGAACCTGAACTGAACTTTCCTCCTGGAAGTCTTCTCTGGTATACGGACGGCTCCAGAACGGAGACTGGTGCCGGGTCTGGAAAATACCGGCATAGACCAAAAGAGAAGTTATGCTTCCCGTTGGGCCAATTTGCCTCCGTATTCCAAACAGAAATATACGCCATATTACAATGTGTGCGGGAAAACAAAAGGAGAGCTTACACAAATAAGCGGATCTTTATACTAACCGATAGCCAGGCGGCTTTGAAGGCATCGGTAAACTCAGAGATCTCTTCCAAACTGGTGTGGGAATGCTTAAGTGAGCTGAATAGGCCTGGCAAAATATAACTGCGTCACACTGGTGTGGGTGCAAGGTCATCGGGGTATTATCTGTAAAACGGGCCCATGAACTAGCCAGGCAGGGGGGCGGGTATGGCCCTGAACGCGTCCTAGGTATAAGCAAGAATGCTATTCGGGGCATTTTTAGGGACTGGATAAGCGAGGAACATAACAGTTACTGGCTAAGCAGACCAAGACATCGCCATAGCAAGACCTTCCTTAGAGGTCTTTGCAAAAAGAAAGCTGCAGAACTTTTACTTTTAAGCAAGGCGCAACTCAAGATCACACTTAGTAACAGGACACCTGACTTTTAAGGAGCATCTGTGGAGGATTGTAAATTCAATGGGGATCTAAACTGCAGATTGTGCAAGAACCAGAGACAGCAAAACGCATTTTGTGTAGATGTGATGCGCTGGCAAATCGCGGGCCGCGTATTCAGACATCTCATGATAGTTCCCGAAAATTTCAACACGCAATCAGTGAAAAACCTCTACCAGCTGGTGCAGAGGACATGTCCCACTGAGAGGAAGAGAATCAGGGCAAGCACAATAAGCCTAAATGTCTGCGGTGCCTCTGGTTCATCCTTTGCAGACGGGTTCTGGTTATGAAGGAAAAAAACACTCGGATAGTGAAAATAAATATTTACTTTACACCCAATGGAAGACGGTCTAAGGACAGATTATTCTAGACAGTAATATCTGATCCCGAAGAAAGAGGAATAACAAATTGGAGAACAAGAACAAAGAACAGAAAAGAATGGCAGATAATTAGTCAACAATGAGACGAGGAGACCTCTTAATGCTATATACATATAAATATTTGGCTTGTTTTCTCCGCGAGCTTATTGCTGATGATCTTTCTAAATAATTAATCTGGCCTCCTTCTTTAAGTATATCCGGATCACTTTAATCTGTGAGCTTTTATGAACCTAACTATGTCTTTCCCATCCACCAAATTTCATGGCACCTTCTGAACTTATCAGGTTTTACTTCGGTCTATTCTTAGATTTCTGGTTTCACTTTGCCTTTTAACAACAAAAAAGTTTCAGCGCTTGATTGTTAGCGTATCCGCGATAATCTGTGTAGAACCTTTTACAATCATCTTTGTTCTTGCGCCTTTGATAAGTTCGCAATGTTTAGAATCGTCATCGGTATATCGGTGTCTTGTCTCATACTAACTTCTATTTTGATAGCTTCCATATTTCTTCCATTTTTGTAATATTGTTATTCATCAGTCTGTATAAATTTTCCTCTTTTATTAGTTGATGTGTATTAACACAATCGAAAACTTATGGAAAGTCAATGAAGGGTATATGCAGGGATATGTTATGTGCATAGACCTTTTCAAAGGTCCTTAACTTAACCATAACTATAGGAAATTTTCAGTTTCGATATTGAAATTGAATTTTTTGAAAAACTCTATTTAAAGTATCAATGTTTATCTTGTTCATTTCATTGTACCCATTATGAGAGCAATAGACCAACATACTTTCGTGACTATTATTCTAAATTCTTCAAAATGTATTGCCAGGAATCATATAGTGCAATATCTCTCCCATTTGAAGTGCCAATTCCAAGATTTCCAAAATACTTTTCATCGTTTGAACAATCTTCTTAAGCCTTTCCAAAATAGCTTAATGTATCTACAGGCAAAACCATAAGTCATCGTCTTCATCAAACCATGCAATCTTAATGTTATGGCTAACGCAAGTATGTTTTAAAATCCGTTTATTGGGGGGGATTAGTCCTCACATCCTTTGATGTATTATTATAGCTTCTTATGTGCCTTGGCATCATGCGTAATTTTTTTCCACTCCGCCCTTGCATTTCGATTTCCAGTCTGTTATTTCTAGCGTTCTTATGTCGTCTTTTTCCTTGGCCTTAATGGGATCTATTGTATTTTTCTTCTTAACATTCCGTCGGATTTCTCGTCATTATGTATCCTTCCCATTTCAGACGTTAAGACTTTATGAATCTTGTTTCCCCTTCAAGTTCATCTTCTATTTCTTTATTTATTAGTCTTCCTTCTCCATTTCCTATTTATATTTGGCCCCAGTATAATTCTCGTTATTTCTCTTTCTGCTATTTTCATCTTCATTTTATATATTATCGCTGATTTGTTTTTAGGGCATACGTGAGGGTGGATCTCACCGTAACTTTAAAAGTACCACCAAAATACAGTTCAGTGAGCCAGTTTTTGATAATCTAAAAAAACAAAATAATTAGTTCTAATGAACGTAAATGTGCTACGAATGCATCGATTTCTTTTAAAGTCGACCCAAAAACGAGAAATTGAAAATTTATGTTCCAGCGATCGTTTCAAGTCATTTACAGTTCGAAAGTCTTTTCAGTAATGAACTAACTCCTTGTGAAACTGTAAAAACCTAGGCTATTGAATAATTGTAGGACCGACACAGATGATCCGTTTTAACCCCTCTTGCCGACACTTTAAAAGCAGTCATTTATCAGAATCCAAGTCGAATGGATTTGCGGTTTCCGAAACAGCGCTAATTCGTTTGAACTTATTTGTTCCCGATCGGGGTAAATCCCCAAAAATAGGGGGGTTCACTTATGGTTGCGCGCTGACCGAGTCCTATATTTTCAGGTTTAATGCAACTCCAGATCGGCGATGTCCGCGATAACGGTGCCGCAGTGAAATCTCGAAGTAGGTTACGAGATCGAACCCTTCTCGTTCCTTTTTACACGCTGCGCATTGTAAAATCAAACTCCTCTGGCACCTTGCCAAAATATACATGTAGGTGCAACATTAAGGGCCGCAACGTTTTCCTACTTATATTGTACATAAGCTGAGCGTGCAGGAAACTACCCTAGTGAAATATACATGCATACATTCGCAGTAGGGTTATTGTAAACAATAAATCGTTGTAGTTTTCAATAAATCACGAATTTTATTGGTTAAGTTAAGAATATATTGCAATGCGAAGTGAATTTTCCAAGAAAATCCGAACACGTAATAAAAACTTTACACCAAATTTGTAATTTAAAACATTATTAAAGCAGTGAGGCACGTAGAGTTGTAATCCAACGTCGAGGTTTATTCTGCTGATAGCTTTTATTTTCACAACAAACACGTCTTGATTAACGATCGTTAGTCCGGTCGTCACAAAGGCGTAGGCAACGAGAGTAATTGAAGGCCAACAGGATAATTTTGTTCGAATGAAAGATACTAAAAGTATAACGTATTAATGACGTACAAGAAGATACTCGAAAAATTGTTGGCCCATACTGGTAGAATAAAACAAAATAATTAATTAACTTCTTCACCTCAATCGAACGATATCCTCTTCTACCAGCTGATCCAAAGTAAAAGTGATTTTAACTATCGTACTTTCGTACTTTCAGGATTCCTTGATAATTCCATCCCCTTTTGGTCCTAGTTGCATTCATTAATCTTGTATTATCTAAAGCCAGCAAGGTTATAGAGAAATCGAAATGATGATATGTAATTAATTAAACGTGTTCAGGTCAAAGTAACGCCCAGTATTTTATCATAACTTCTTCTGATTTTTTACATTTGAATTCAAGGAAGGAGATATGGTATTTCTATCTAAAGTTCAGCTGTGAAATTTACTTTGTTATGCATGTGAAAATGTATTACCCACTCCTTGAACATGTATCGAGAAATTGCAGTGCTGCGAGAAGCCAGTTGAAGGACTCTTTCCTCCCCTCTCTGTGGTGTACTTGTATATAATTTGGCGTATCTCTTAGAACGACAAATAACATGCTTGTTAGAAACTTTAATGTAAGGCCGTTTGAGACTACCCTATTTCTCGTACAAGATTTGGTTCAATTTTTACAATAAAAATATTTGGGTGCAGATATGATTCCCATGTTCTATATTTTGGTACAATTTACTGCACAAATTAAGTTGTTTAAGAAATTAAACCAAATCTTGTACAAGAAATATTACCTATTCGTTATAAAATATTCAAGTTCTTCCTTGTTTTAATAAAGGTATGCATCAGCTTCGCATTTTATTGCAATTGGAAACAATTGGAACGGTAGTAATTAAAATGAGCATTCTAATAACGTGCTCTCAAAGCGGACGTGGAAATTTCAATCGGCAACTTTGTCGGTTAGTACTTGTTCACTATGATGTCACATACGGGCGTACATGTAATTTCCTGAGGATGAGATGAGCGGACTATTAATCGTTCTTCTCTCAGAACAAATGAAAAACGACTCTGCAATGCTGTCACGTCATGATATTCCGCCGCAAAATGTAATTTATTAAGTAGGGATCTGCAGTTTTTGTCACTTTTTAAAAGGCTGTTTTTATTGCGAGACCCCGGACAGGATTTTCTGGTGGAAACTGGAACGCAATGTCACACCAACGTTATATAACGCCTCCGCCATGAAGTCACATTTCACAGAAATAACGGTAAAATATTGAACTAGGTATAAAACATGCTTATTGTACCCTCATATATCAGAGGCGTTATATAAGCAAACACCCAGTATTTTCTCTACTTAGAATGAATTACCAGAAGCATTACTTTGTCTTTTGAAGAGTGCAGTACTCTCAGAAGCATAAAGAAAGATGTGAGGGACGGGTGGTTAGAATTGATAAAAGAAAAGAGATTTACTTCCAGATTTATCAAATTTTACTATGCTCCTCTAAATGTCACGGCGAGAAATTTTATAAAAATAATTACACTAAAAAAAATCAACAAGTCCCACGTCTCTCCTCACTCTTTTACTAAAATTTTAATCGAACCATAAAGGACCCAAGTAGCAATTTCTTTGTTTGTACGTGTTGTACTGGTTTGAGCTTTATCTTAGCCAGAAATTGCTCTCGAATGGCCCTTTTATGTGGAATGAGATTTTAGCCCTTCCCTACAACTACCTATATTTTCGGAATTGACAAGATTACGCCTCTTCTCGTTTTGTTCGTTTTTTCAAACACTATGACATTCTTTGACTACAATTCACGCCCTCAGACTGAATGAGTGCATGACCACACATACTGGCTGTAAGAAACCTCCTCATGAAAGTAGTCTTCCTTTATATGGTTCATTATGACAATGCTCAAAACGTGTTTTTCCTATACTTATCCGCTCTGTTTGATTTGAAATAACCAAATCTTTTTACATAACGGCGTCTTCCCCTGTGAGTCACCTCAGCAGCTATTTGATGATGCAACATGCAGTTATTGCGCTTTTCCGGCATTGAATGAGATTGATTTTCCTGAATTTTATTCCATTTTGTTCCAATTTTCTGTACAGGGCATACCCTGCTACACTTCGTTTGGCTCCGGTAACATGCAACTCCATTTAAACCCTGCACGGAAATCCTGATATGCGGCCGAGAACGTGCCATTGGTTTTAACGATGTTGTATGAAAGTTTAAACTATCTGCTTGTGTTTCTTTTCCTTGCAATTGGGACAGATACTGCTTATGTAACCATTTTCTCCACATCCGTAGCACGACAACGTTTTATTGGTTGTTTGGGGCAAATTAGGTGGGGTTGACGTTATTTTCTGTTGTTTCAATCGGCCCTATGTCTCCACATGTTCACGTCTCCGGCAAACATTGCAGCGCGGTCTTTTGTCACCAGTCAAAGAAATAACTCTTTCCTTAATAACGGTGTTCTTTTCGCCTCGGTTTTCTACTTCCCTCAAAGATTCTTCAGCAATTCTTGCTTTATCCAGAAGCTCTTTGAAAGTTTTCACCTCGGTTCTAGGCACTCTTTCTCGAACGCTGTGGTGTAGTAAACCATACACCATGTCAAGTTGAACGTCTTCGTCCAGTTGCTTAGTCAGCTGAGTCAATAAAGCTCTCTTTTTACACACGAAGATATCCGTAGCGGTTGTACTATCCTGCTCGGTTTGAAAAATATCGGTATGCCGGTTTTCTAGGGCCATAAGTCTGACGTAATAGTGAGATAGTATCCTTCCACGATGTTACAATATTCTGGACACCTTTCCACCATGTGGCAGCAGTGCCGAGTAGTAGCATCGGCAATACTCGGATGGGGTTAGTGTCACTTACACTTGCGCAGTCTTTGTACACTAAAATGGCGGACATGAATGCTTCCACATCTTCTTCACTTTTACCATTAAAACGGGATATATACTTAACAAAGCTACCTACCTTGGCACGACAACACCTTTTGTAAACGTCAGTCGGGACATAAAATTTGTTTATATTAGGCATAGACAACATAACTAAAATAAGATTAGCTTAATTTCCGCAGAGAAGCTTTCATGCTTGTACTGAAACGTCACATCTGTTCGTTTTTCGCATACCAGACAAGATAATATTTGCGATATTAGGTGCTTTCCAATTACGCGTTTGTGCTACTCGGGACTAGTCCGGAGATGATCCGAAGCGTTCCAATGGCGTTTACGAAAAACTGATCAGATCAGGTAATCTGTAACTAACGCTTACGAAAAATTGATCGGTGCAGATAAATTGCGTTCGTAAATGTGAACAGAGCACAACCGATTACCAACTGGATCAGTGATCTCGTGACTCTGCTATTGAAGTAGAGTCACTCACATCACTGATTGTTAGAAAATTGATTGATTGGATAGTGATCCCAATTTACTCTGTCACGTGATAGAACAGTTCTGATCACATAATCCGATCAGTTTTTCGTAAACACCACAAGTAAGAGCGTGAAGCACCTGAACCAATCAGTTTTGATTTCCCTCTTCCCCTCGAGCACCTGTCATATCGTTTGCGTTTCGAGCACCAAAAGGATGGGGAAAGGGAATACATGTGGCGCGCACATGAGGCGCTTTCCAATTGCACGTTTGTGCTACTTGGGATTAGTCCGGAGATGATCAGAAGCGTTTCAATTGTAAGAGCGTGAAGCACCTGAACTAATCAGTTTTGATTTCCCTCTTCCCCTCGAGCACCTGTCATATCGTTTGCATTTCGAGCACCAAAAGGGTGGGAAGAGGGAATACATGTGGCGCGCACATGGTCAGTTTGATATATACGTCACAACTGACCCTTGCTAGCGTTCCCATTACGATTTTTAAAGTGTAGCTCGAATCAGATCAGATCAGGTGCTTAGATTTCGTAAGTGGAAAGCGTCTATGGTCAATTTGATATATACGTCACAACTGGCGCTTGCTAGCGTTCCCATTACGATTACACTAAAGTGTAACTCGGATCAGATCAGTTCAGGTCCTTAGAGTTCGTAATTGGAAAGCGCCTATTATTTGTAGATGGGCGTCTTTTGGGCGTTTGTTCGATTGAGTTTAACCTTACCCAAAATGTCGACTCCTACAGAAATATACATAATTATTTGAAATAGTTGTGACCGATTTATGAGCAAGGACTACAGTTTTGGAAGAACATTCTAAATCCAGAATTCGAACAAGATCAAGGGTTTAAAGAAGAAACCGATAAGGGGAGACCCCAAAAAAGATGAGGTTGTTTGGCTATTACCAAAATTGTGTCCCAAAGAATATGTATAATAGAAGCTATATACACTGCTCAAAAAATAAAAGTAGTCATTGTTTCTTGTTGACGTATGTAACTTTTCCCATCTAATGTGTTGCTCTTATTTTTTTGCATGTTCACGTTCCTTATTTGATCCAGACAAGTAAACAAGAATAACTTAAAAGAAATTGTTTAATTTTATGACTGAATCCTACTTTCGAAACGCCCAAAAAGTCAATGGCGAATGGACCTATTCTATTCCTGATTGTATTGCAGAATTTCAGGAAAAATTTCCAGAAACTGTATTTCTATACCACAAATTTGTTAATCAACTTCAGTACTCTGTAGGACTATTCAGAGAAACTGGCAGAGGCCTAAAGTAAGAACTGATGAGGTAGTTGAAAATGTGAGACAAATTATGACTGATAATCCTCGCACTTCCATCTGTCACCTGTCACAACAAGTTGATCTTTCTGTCGGGACCTGCAGAACTATTCTAAGAAAGGACTTCCGTGCATAAATTGCTTCTAGTAGATTTTGAAGCAAGGCGAAGATACTGTCATTGGTTTTTAAACAATATTCACAATGTCGATTTGTTGGAAAAAACTTTCTTTTCCGATGGGGCCTAGTTCCATCTAATAGGATACATTAATTCCCAAAATATGAGGTTCTAGAATGCAGAAAACTCTCATATTTTCATTGAAGCCCCACTCCATCCACAAAAAATTGGCGTTTTGATCGGTTTAAGTCGGAGAAAATTGATAGATCCAATATTTTTTAATGGCACACTAACAGCACTTAGAAATCGGGGAAGAGATTTTGTATCAACTGCATGATGACGAGTTGCAATTTGGATATTTCCAGCAGGATGATGCAACGGCCCATGCTGAAGGAGGCACTTTAAATTTTTTTCCAGTTTTTTGGAGATCGGATAATTAGTAGAAATATCGCAAACATATTGCTTCCGCGATCTTGCGATCTTCGGATTTCTTTGTTTGGCCCTACTTGAAAAATTCCATCTTTAAAACGCCTGTTAATGATTTACAATTGTCCCCACATTTTGCAAAATGTTACTAATGGATGTCGCAGAAGATTTAGAAAATGCCTCGAAGAAGACGGAAGCCATTTTCTACAACATCTGTTGTGAATTCACGTTCAACGTTATTTTCAATATTTTATTTTGTTTGGTTTCAAATACGTAATAAATCGTAATTATTGGTTATGATTTTCTGTTGACGTTATGCCAAGGTTAAATGTCTATATGGCGTTTACTGATCAAATAAAATGACATACTAAATGGGAAAACTTTTTGTACACATGTTATATCATTGCTGAATATTTTTAAATATTATTCAGTACACATTTGGAACAATTATTTATTTAATTTATAACAACATTTTATAAAAATTTAATTTAGTATTAATACAATCATAAGGCTTTAAACGATGAGAGACGTTCAACTGAACGAAAGCAAGCCCTCTTCGAGCTTGCAAGACTGCAGTACAACGTCGCTGCATACTGCGGATAATCCTTCGGTGGTTTTGTTGTGGAATATTCTCTCATTCTTCAATTAGAGCGAGTTCTAATTCTTGGAGCGTTACGGAAGGATTTGGACCGCATTTAATGCTCCTTGCCAAATAGCCCCACACATGTTCGATCGGACTTAGATCAGGACTGCTGGCCAATCCAAAATACGAACATTGTGCTCCTGAAGATAACGTGTAACAATTCGAGCAGCGTGCAGTCGAGCGTTATCCTGCATTAGTATGAAATTTTGGCCATCATTTCGTGCTCTGAGTGTCACATGAGGCACTAAGATATCTTCGATGTATCTTTGACTCTTTATACCACCGTTGCGAATAACTACCAGATTTGTGCCACCATTTATGAAAATACCGCCCCGAATAAACCCTTTTTTGTTAGTGTTTGCGGCAAATAGCGTTCTCCGGTTCTTCGCCAAACTCGTACTCATCCATCATTCCCCGAAAGAACAAATTTCGACTCGTCTGTAAACATTACTCAACGCCAGTGCCAAAGTTGCCAGTTGATGTGCTGCCCAGCAAATAGTCGTCTCATTCGGTAATGCTGTCTAGATAACTTTCACACTTTTGCAGGTCGCCTAGATCTCAAACTGACCTCTTTTAGTCTGTTACGGACAGTTTGGTCACTCACTCTACGACCACTGGTACGCAGCAGATCCTGTTGAAGATCTCGAGCAATGAATGTGTGTTTACGAAGTGCTTGTAAACGAAGAAAGCGATCATCAACAGCAGTGGTTTTTCTTCGGCTGTCTATTCCTGGAAGTCTTCCTGTAGCGTTTCTATGACTTCCAAATGGTTCCTTGTACAACCCCAAGTTCGCGAGCTGAGAATAGTCTTCTAGTAACAACGTGGCGCCTCCCGTAACTTCTATTAGAGTTAAATGTCTTTGAAATCGTTGAGGAACTCGATGATGATATTCAGTCATATCGACAAATGACACAAACAATAGAAATCGTACGTTGTTAAGCTTAAAATATTTCTTGATCACTTTTATAGCATATTCACATTTGACAGTTTGTATATATAGCGCTGTTAGGAGGCCATTTAGGCCCATAGCTTTATCACTTTTTCCCACTGCTGTCTATTTTTGGTTTTTTCTTCCCAATTCCTTATGCTTTTCTCTTGCAAGTCCGCCATCACCATCTCCGTCCATCTTTTCCTTGGCCTTCCCTTCTTTCTCTTACCACCTGGATGTTTCCCTACTATTTTCTTGACTATTCTATCTTCACTCATTCTCTGCAAATGACCAAACCACTGTAATCGTTTCATTCGAATCACATCCGTAATCCTCGTCTCATTGAATATTTCATAAACCTCTTTATTAGATCGTCTTTCATATCCACTTTCGATCTTTTTCCCTCCTAATATTCTCCTCAAAATCCTCCTTTCCCATCGTAGTAATCTCTCCTGGGACGTTTTGCTTATGACCCATGTTTCGCAAGCGTATAAAGCGGTCGGTCGAATTACTGTTTTATATAGTCTCAACTTCAAACTTCTTGACACCAGCTTTGATCTTGACAACTTGTTCATTGCTCCTGCGCTTCTGTTTCCCTTCATCAGCCTTGCGTCAATTTCTTTATCTTCCTGACACTGTTTTGTTAGTAGGACAGTTTGTAACTTGATTAAATGTAAATTAATTTTTGTACAAGTGCAAGGGTATTTCAAACAAGTAAGAGCTTTACAGGTATACCATGTCTTACTTAAAAACTTTAAACCTTTATAGAAATAAGTTAACAAAAAAAGTGGCTACTTTAATTTTTTGAGCGGTGTACTTCCGTAGAAAATGTAGCTGTTTGTTGAACACTGAAAATCCTATTTTTTGTGGTGATCTTCTTCGCCGATCATGGTGTGCTTTTACTTGCTTCACTTTTTGTCTCCATTCTTTTTGATCATAAATTTTCTTTCCCCAATTTTCGATTTTAAATGTTTTTACATACTTTTCTACTTGTATCTTCCACGTTATATTACATCTTCCTCTTGGTCTCGTCTTTGCTGGTGTTTCCAATTTTATTATTTGCCTGATTTCATACTTTCTAATTCTCTTTCTTTGATCCCTGAATGGTTCTCTTTTCCTTTCGAATTTTCTTTTTTTTTGTATTTTACTTGCTGTTTCCATATCTTAGTGGTCTTATTGAAGCTTTATAAATTCTGATTTCAAATTTTATCAAAGACAACATTGTTCGAAATAAAAGTCCCCTTATTTACTTTTTGTTTTTTAATTAAATGTCTACCTTCTCGGATGCTAAAGCCACAGAATTCAGGCAATCTCCACATGAACCGAAACTAGTTGCGGCGTATGATCATAAAAATGGACATCGATGTTTTGCATAAATCCGACCTTAATCTAAACAGTAGCCCATAAAAAAATAAGCTAATAAAACCTTTTATGTGGTACATTATTTTGTCAACTTTATTTAAATTTATGTTCCACTGCGCGACTAAAACATAAACTTTCTAATAAAAAATAGTTTAGGACTGTTCCAGTAACTTATTGAAATAAAGAATATAAAAAAAATTATTATGAAAATTGAATCTGCATTGATCTTTTTATTCTTAGATAGGGAGGATGTCGACCTAGAACGACAACCTCACCAGTGTTTTCATGTTTTCCGTGCGTTAGAAACAAGAATCGATTTCTGTAACTTACATAACGTCCAGACGCTTGGGGCTGACATTTATTTTCCCTGACTTTCTCTTATGTATATTGTGGTTGTTTTGCTTTCACCTTGCTTTTATTTAGTTGTATTCTGGGAATGGTCTGTTTTTTTTCTTTTTCATTTATTACACAAGTCAGGTACAATTCATGTAACTTAATTGAGTTGATATTGTGTTCTACGTACTAACACTCCAAGTTAATTAAAAGTTGACAGACCTTAAAATAACTTGAAAAAACTAACGATCTTTTTTTCTTATGGGCGTCAGTATTTCGTTTGACTACCACCTATTTTCGTTGGCTTCATTTTTGCACAAATGGACAAATTAAAATCGTGTAGCAGACGATTTATCTTTTCGTGATAGTCAGTAGAAGAAGAGGAAGTATTAAATCATGTGTACTTCTACGAGATTTGAAAACTGTAATCGAATAACTCATTTCTTGGGGAAAAAATAAGATGATGAAAAAGTTCCAATAAATGTTGGCGTTAAAGTTTAATGAGTTGAAAAGAAGAGAAAGTTATTTATTACTCGGACAGCCCCAAAAGTTAAAGTAACCAATCATTTGATGAATCGCCCTCTCCTCTTGTCAGTTCTCTCGTTTTCTTTTTAATATCGTTTGCCTAAAGACATTTGCATTTCTAATTAAGATAACGTTGGGAGAGTTTCCGGTGAAAAAGCACACATTGCAGATGTGCATCTAAATATCTTTACATGCAGAATTGCTTAGGGAAGCAGGAATGCGGTAATAATAATTGCTCTTACACAATCGGTAGACAGAATTACGACGTTGGCATTTACGTTTTATTGCAAAATTGCATCCTCCCCCGACGCGTGGTGAATTTATAAGGTTTGTAATTAATTCTTATAATTTTGGTGAGGGGTGTGTGTGTGTGTATGTTTGCAGCGACCGAATTAAAACATCGATCGAAGCCGAATACAAAAGTAAAGCGACCGAAATGGCATTTATAACTTTTTTTAAGCAGGTTTTCGCAAAGTTCATAGATTTGTGAACGAAGATCCCCTTCGTATTAGTGTATTTCCCCAGTGCTGCGGCAGCATTGTGGTATTGAACGTGATTCAGGTGTTTTATTCTCCTTTTGTTATCGTGAGCTTTGAATTATAGAGCTAGTTTGTTATTTCTCCCTCAGCAAAAGAAATCGTAAAGTCTGATTACTTGTTTAGATAGCCAAATTTCTACCCTTGCCACGAAGATTTATTATTGTAATAGCGCGGTTTAACCCTCCATAAATTATCCTTTAGTGCATGGACGTTTTATTTCCTGGAGTTTACACAACTTTTTTTTTTTAATTACATGCCTTTCTGTGAACGAAGCAGATAAAAATTAGACTTTTTTGTTAAGTTCGAATAATAAATACTAATGGCCTCTAAGGTGATAATGTACGATTTTTATTAAGCAATAGAAAGAAAAATATTCAGCTAAGCTCAGAGCTAAGATTAACTTCGTACTTCAAATGAGATTAAATTATTTATATATCTTATTAATAACATTGCAGCTCGTACTTCATAAATTGCTTACAATATTTTATCCCTTAACTAAAATTCTGCCGCAGAATCACGGTCTTGTTCACAATAAATTAACAGAATAAATCCCACTGATTTATTAAAAGAATTCTTTCTTTGCCGCTAATGATCCTAAATTGATTTCATAAGCCACTAATGGCTTACAGACCCCAGTTTAGAAAACACTATGTTAGAGAGGGCTCTTAGGTTAAAACGTAATGGTCCTATTAGAATGCATTATTAAATTTCGTATCCTCACTTGCTCTATCATCGATTAATATTATGAAAACGTTAATTTAGATAACAATAACAGCAAGAATCAGTGCATATTTACTTAAGATACGAAGTTCAAATCAGCAAAAATTACAGTGGAAGCTCAAGAGCTTTTTCGAACGATCGACAAAAGGTTAAAGCCATTCAAGTAATTTTAAAATAATGAAAATTAACGTTTGTGGCGTTGCACTGTAATAATTATATAAGCTCACGAGAATATTTGTCAAGAAAGATGTTTACAAATTCATTTCAGTATTATTTAATTTAACATTTACGACGATATTTTATCGCGTTACATCTAACAAATTTTTAGTGCATTAAACTTAATTTGAAACTTTAATTGGTCCTTTGGACAGTCTATCGCCGACAGAGCTTTCACTTAAAAGCCTTTTCAAACTCATGCGACAGTTATTAAGCGAAGGGAGTCGCACAGGAAGGAAATATTGCTCAACATTAATACTCAGCCGTGAACGTATAAAATATTAAAACTGTTGTCGGCCGATGCAAATGGATTAGCTTCAAAGGCGTAATAACATTTTTCTCGCTTAGAGCTTTAAACTGTATTGAATTTCATCGAACTAGAAGTTTCTTATCAGGTGCACTGCGGCGCTAATGTTATTGGCGACTCTTTGGATATTCATCGCAGCAAATTACTCTGAGAAAAACAAGTCACCATTATTAAGCTTCTGAAATAAATCTTCGGCGTGAATGTTGACCTGACCCGCAAAGAAAAGTTCAGCCGAGCAAATACGCGCTCGTGTGAAACGGGCCTTGGTGATTCATTTTACGGGGTACAAGAAGTTTCATTTGTGGATTGATTTGTTACTCGATTTTTTACGAAGGGGCAAATTGTTTCACTTAATTCGGTGGTTTTCTTATTGAAGCGGAAAAAAGAAAAAAATCGCTGGAGAGAATTTCGATTTTAAACTCTGGGTCTTAAAATAAATCATCGATATCTTTTCTTTTTATCTGAATCACAAATTTTACAAAGCACCTAAAATACCAACATATATCTCACTTAGTTCTCACTTTTCATATAAATTAACTTCAAGTTTTGAAACTGCAAGCAAGCCCTTAACAACGTACATATGAAGATGATTTAATTTAATTTCGATTTACTTAAGAAAAACTTGTTTATCTTTTATATTTATTTGACATATCTGGAAGTGATGGTATAAACTAGGATAAATCAATTAAAAGTGTGACGTGATTCTTTATAGTATTCTTTATAGTGTGAGGCGATTCTTTATAGTATTGTAAAGAATCGCCATTTTGTAAATCATTAAGTTCAAAGGCAGCTTGCCATCATAATAATGAGACTGACCTTTGCAATAAAATTCCTTTCGAAGGTTGCTCAAAACCAATTCCATCATTAAACAGTCACCGAGATGACTCAAAATAGTCGGTATTATGTAAAATAAGTTTATTTATTTTAAATCAAACAATATATGACTGAGAACGGTGCATCCAGGGAATCCCTCGATCACTCATGAACTATAGGTTCGAATCCCCTCCTAGTGCGTGTGGGTTCTATGTGAGTGATAGAATTCTCATGGCTCGGACCGTAGATAGATTCAGACCAGCTCTTTCGAAAAGGGTTTTCATCGTTTCTCTAGTTTGTAAGGTGAATACCGAAGAAGAAAATAATATGAAGTCGATCGCACCCTTCCTCATTTGACAAGCTCTGGGGGAATTTATGAGAAAAGAAAAGAAGTTACAACTTGATCCCAAATGCCGAGTTTATTCGTCAACAGAGTTTGTTCTTCATCAGGATTTCCGTTATCATGAATCGTCGTCATACACTCTGATGCGAATGGTCGTCATCTCATCGCCAAAAGTGACAGTTTCTTACGTGACCAATGATGATGACCAATTACAAGTTCTGTCTGTCTTTCTGTAATGTTATCAGGAACTAACAACTGCTTTATTTGATACACAGAATGTCATTTCTTCTTTTTTGAAAACTATTTTGAATTTGTCTTGCATTATTTCGTACGATATCGTAGTTGGGGGTGAGTGTTTTGACACGTAAAAAGAAAGTGTCCAAAAAGTTGTAAATCTCTGACTTAGGACAAAACTCTTATGAGAAAAGCCTATTCTAAATTACCCACTCCTTTTTACCCAAAATTTTGACAAACCGAAAGAGACCCAAGTCGCAATTCCCTTCTTTGAGGGTATCTGGAATTAGTCTGTAGATAGCAGGGAACAGCCCTCAGCGCTCTTCCTAGATGATATGAATTTTGGCCCTTTTTTCTCACCGCACCCTTACTTTAAAACTTCGGGATTGTCAAGTTTTTTCTCCTGTTTTTCTTTCTCTCTAAATTTTTTTTATTGTCGAAAGAGTTTCTAAATTTACTTTGAATTCCAATAAAATACTGTACTCTTAACAATATGCATTCAGATTAAAGAAGAAAGGAAAATTACATAAATTTAATAATCTCGCAAACAATTACGATAGTGAACGATACTCAAAAATTATCAAAACAAATGATATCATAATCAAAATATCATTATTAAAAACAACTGAAAAAGAATTTTCAAACAAACTTTTAGGGGATGAATTAATTTATTATTTCACGAAAAGCAAACCGGACTTAGAAAAAAAAAATCAATTGGGAACGCTTTTCCGAAGTGAGAAGCCATTTTCTTCTCTGCGCGGCGTTTTAAACTTTTTTATCAAAGAATCTAGGGAGGGGCGTGCCACTTGAGTCAACCAAATTCGAATTTCTCCGCCCGCGCGGAGCTTCTAAACGAAGAGTAGCCACCACGAGATGGCGGTCGAATCTCGTTTTTTACGAATTTTTCATACTACGCAAGCAAAGTACTGACCTTTTGTCTCCTTCTGCTGAATCAACAAGGAGTCAGTAAATCCTCAACTTTGCAATTTTCCTCATGGTGCCGATGTGATAAGAACAAACATTTGATCCGTGTGATCCTAAGCTTGTCCCAGCTCTAAAGCACGTCCTGAACTTAAATCTGCAACATAAAATTTCAGTTTCGTTTTAAATATGAGCAAATCACTAAGAAACTGTTTCTTGAATTTGAACTGAATTTTCTCTACAGCATATTCATCGTTTTGAATTTGTTTTATATTGCTTTCTATGATTTTGAATTAATCTTTAATTTTCTTGTTTAAAATAATTATTATTAATTGTGTAAATCAGTAATGTTATATTCATTTTGTAAATTTCGAATCTGAATTTGTAATTGTTTCTTTTATTTTGAATATATATAAATATTTTTTTCTTTTTATTTTTGACAAACATTCGTATGAAAGAAAATATAAAAAGAGGCGTAATCTCGATAATCCCGAAAAATATATAAAGTGGCGGGCAAGGGTTAAAAAGTCATTCTATATAAAAAGGGTATCGAGAGCAATTTCTGGCTAAACTCAAGCCAGAAACGTACAAGCAAAGACTTGGATCTTTTATGGTTTGATTAAAATTTATGTAAAAGAGTGAGGAGAATATTTTTGAAAAGTTTGAATGAAGCCATAGATTTTGGACGTAAAAATAAAATCTCTCTCTTACTCTCATCTTGGTAACCAGGAGAGAAAAGAATCACGACGAGACCTTTCGTAAATTGGTAAATTCGAAAGTAAAGGATACTTCATTCTCTTTCTTTTATTACTTTTAACCACCCGTCTCTCACAAAATTCTGTAAATCCCAAGTTAAAACCAAGTGCTCTTTTAATTCGCTGTAAATATATATAAACTTTCATGTACGTTTTATTTCGTTTTGATGTTTCGCTTTTACAACGGAAGCAACCATCAGTGGCGTCACAATCAACATAAATACAATCCAGGCGCACCGCTGCACTTGTATGCTATAATACATACATCTAGTGTGTTGATCTCATTTCTGCGCGTTTTCATGTTCCTTACTTGATCCGTACCCTAAACAGACAAGTAAACAAACATAACTATAAAAAAATTGTTTTATTGATTTCATTTTGCATTGGTTTTCACATTGGAAGAAAAATCTTTTATGGTTGAATCCTACTTTCGAAACGCCCAAAAAATCAATGGCGAATGGACCTATTTTATTCCTGATTGTATTGCAGAATTTCAGGACAAATTTCCAGAAACTGTATTTCTGAACCACAAATTTTTTAATCAACTTCAGTACTAGTCAGGACTATTCAGATAAACTGGCAGTGTGGCTAGAAACGAGGTATCAGGTAGACCTAAAATAAGAACTGATGAGGTAGTTGAAAATGTGAGACAAATTTTGTCTGAAGTTCCTCGTACTTCCATTCATCACCTATCACAACAGGTTGAATTTTCTGTCGGGACTGCAGAACTATTCTTTGAAAGGATTTGCAAATGTTCTCCTATAGTTTGATTGCCGTGTATGAATGGCTTCCAGTAGATTTTGAACCAAAACGAAGATATTGTCATTGGTTTTTGAACAATATTGACAATGACGATTTGTTGGACAAAACTTTCTTTTCCGATGAAGCCTGGCTCCATTTAAAAGGATATATTAATTCCCAAAATAAGAGGATCTGGAGTACAGAAAACCCTCAAATTTTCATTGAAGCCCCACTCCATCCTGGAAAAAATTGGTGTTTGGATAGGTTTAAGTCGGAAAAGATTGATAGGTCCAATATTATTTAATGGTACACTAATGGCACTTAGATATCGGGAAGAGGTTTTGCATCCATTTATTAATCAACTGCATGATGACGAGTTGCAATTTGGATATTTCCAGCAGGATGGTGCAACGGCCCATGCTCCTGGAGATACTTTAAATTTCCTACAAGAGTTTTTTGGAGATGGGATAATTAGCAGAAATATGGCAAACATATGGCCTCCGCGATCTTGCAATCTAAATCCTTTGGAGTTCTTTGTTTGGTCCTACTTGAGAAATTCTATTTTTAAAACACCCGTTAATGATTTACAGGAACTTGTTGCCCAAAAACGACCCAAAATATTGCAAAATATTGAATATTGAAGTATTGAAGTATTGAAGTAGAAATGCTATTTAAATTAAATTTGTTTATAAACCACAAGCAGTAACATTTAAAGAAACTACATTGAAAATTTTATAAAGGCGCAGTTAAACGAACGTAAATCGCAAATTGAAATATTGACTAACCCCAATGTCCGCAAATTACTCACTTAAAAGAGGAACACACGCTTCAGTGGTTGTAAAAGTCACAGAGATGAGGGTGTCTTAACGGTTTTCTATTAGAAAGAATTCTCCAGTGTTTTGAGGCATTTACTTTGAAATCGATAAATTCGATTCGCTTTTATCAAAATACGCAAATGTAACACTATTCACTTAAAAGAAACAATCGCTTCGATACTTTTTTTGTTTCTTTACGTATTTTTTACTTTATGTCAAACCCTCAAATCCATCCAAAAAAATTAATTAATTAAAAAATTCCAAGGGATTGTAAAAGTAATCTAACTTATATATTTTTGTGTACTGTACAGTTATTTTTTATTTTAATTTGGCAACCCATTTCGCCAGATGAACCCTCCACATCACCACCATATAAAATGGCGCCCTGAGTGGGTCCTACAAATCATCATCGTTGTCACAACATAAATTGGCGCCCAACAAGAGACCACTCCATCATGGTCACAACAAACTTAGACTGAGCAAGGTCCAAAGATTTGCTTGTCTAGGCATAACGGAGGCGATGAGCACAACGCCCACCACTACAACGGAAACCCTTCTAGACCTTCCTCCTTTACACATTGTGATAATGGGAGAGACAAGACGAGGGCTCCACAGATTGCAGCATTCATGTCATGCACTTAATACAAGTACGATCATGCAAGTATCATTGGCAGCATAAGAAGTCCTTTACTCGGACTATATGGCTCCCAAAGGCAACACAAACCTGCTCATTAAGATAGAAATTAATGAATCTGCTGAGCATCGGGATCCTGAACAGAATTTTCCTCCTGGAAGTCTGATCTGGTATACGGGCGGCTCCAGAAATGAGACTGGTGCCGGGTCTGGAATATACAGGCTTGGCCAAAGGAGAAGTTATACTTCCCCTTGGGCCAATTTGCCTCCGTATTCCAAACAGAAATATATGCCATATTAGAATGTGCGCGGGAAAACAAAAGGAGGGCTTACACAAATAAGCGGATCTTTATCCTAACCGATAGCCAGGCGGCTTTGAAGGCTTTGGTAAGCTCATAAATCCTTCCAAACTGGTTTGGGAATCCTTAAGTGAGTTCAATGACCTGGCGGAATACAACTGCGTCACGCTGGTGTGAGTGCCAGGTCATCGGGGTATTATCGGCAACGAAAGGGCCGATGAACTAGCCAGGCAAGGTGCGGGTATAGCATAGCTTAGACCTGAACCTATCTAGGTATTACCAAGAAAGCTATTCGGGACTTTTTTAGTGACTGGATAAGCGAGGAACATAACAGATAGTGGCTTAGCAGACCAGGACATCGCCACATTAAGACCTTCCTTAGAGGTCCTTGCAAAAAGAGAGTTGCAGAACTTTTGCTTTTGAGGAGAGCGCAACTTAAGATCACCACGGGGTTACTAGCAGGATACCTGGCTCTTAAGGAGCATCTGGAGGATCGGTAAATTCAATGGGGATCTAAACTGCAGACTCTGCAATGGAGAACCAGAGACGCAATTCTATTTTGTGTAGATGTGAAGCGCTGGCAAATCACAGACAGCGTATATCCGGACATCTCATGCTAGTTCCCGAAAATTTCAACACACAATCAGTGAAAAACCTGTACCAGCTGGTGCAAGGGACATTCCTCATTGAATGGTTGCGGTAAGAGAACCAGGGCGAGCACAATAAGCCTAAATGGCTGCGGTGCATCCTTTGCAGACGAGTTCTGCTCATGAAGGAAAAAAAATCATGATCACGACAATAAATATGGTACTATTGTTACACAATAATATTCATGATGTTTATTAAATGTATACTTTCTAAAATTTTACGATAAATTATTAGTAAAACGTAAGAATATAATAAAACCAATGTAATAACTTACGTCCCAATAAACTACCGAAATACAATTATCTAGATGCGCAAAGTTTCAGATTAGTGTTGCTTATACGCCCAGTATGTTATTTACGGTCCGTACTTATCTCACCGACAGACGCTCGTACCCTAACGTCGCTATAATACTGAACTAATACGGATCAGTCATGTGCTTTTTCCACCCTTCGTACGGTTACTTTCAGCGTCAATCTCGTGTTGCCTTATTGTTTTAATACGAGACTTTTCCCGTCGCAATATTTCGCAGCGTGTGGAAAAATGCGGGGATGTAATTTTGGTAAATCTCTTTTTTTTCGTAAAAAAGGGAGTTTTCTGACTTTTTCTTTGCGTAGTCAGATATACGATTATAGTTGATATAAAATATATGAAGACAGGTGATTTGTATGAACAAAATGATATAATTTTAGGCCACAAATAATTATTTAAGAAACTTACCAACCCTCACATCATTTTCCTCCACATTGATCGCTGAACCATTTGAACTATTTCGGATAGTTTCACATGTTGCAAGGAATTTTATCGCCCTGTATATCGAAAACGAAACATTGTAGATCATATATTTATAGGAAAATATTCTTTTGCATATTAAATCCTGTTTAGCTCGAAGTCAGTGGAATTAATTTTTCATTTTCAAAATTTAATTATCACATCTGATGATAATAACTGGCTCCATAATAAACGCTGAGGGTTTCACTTTTATTTCACGCGTTTTTGCACAATTTTATGCCATGAGGGGCAGAAACTTAGAAGATAAGTGGTATAGCGAAACAAAATTTCAAACAAAAGCCGGAACAATAACGCCGAATGCGTCGATATAAATTTTCATGATTCCCGCTTTGAATTCAGAGAGGCAGTGCGATAAATCTATAAATCCATCAAATGGGTGATCCATTATACATGGAGCATGTACATAATTCAGCAGTTCAGAGAATATCTACAAATAATGGTTTCGAAATTAAACACATTATTCATCAAACGGAGAAATTGTTTTATTGGCTTTATTTATCCTAAGACCAAAACTCGCAGTGCATTAGTGTTCCTGGCAACGCATATAAATGTATTTTCGAATTTAAAGTCAAAACTTTTCCTTCACAAAGCACATGTATGTAAACTCGTCTGTATGATGATCACAAATTATTTCAATTATAATAAAACAAAATATTATGGTACTAGATAGTACACAGACAGCATTCATAAATAAATTATTTTATATGTAATTCACGCATACCATAACCGATGAAACGGGTTTTGTTTTATAATAAAACAATTCAACTTCCAGTTAATCAAGCTTTACAACGTAGTTTATCGAATTATTCATAATTTTATATGTTCCATGTGTGCCTTCTAAAGATATAGTATATAAGTTGTTTCTTATAGCGGAAAGTATAGCAAACATCTTTAAAAATACGATCCCACATTATGGATAACGTACACGTAGAAAAGTACTGTACTAAATTCATAGTGAATGGGATCCTGTGTTCGTCTTATGTACCATAAACTTTAATGCATCGCCATTATAATCTTGTAAAGGTACATTTTGAATACCCTTGAAGCCACTTCAATTCTTTTTGGTTATTTTCTTAAAAAAGACAATCATGTTTAACATTTTATGGCTTGTTTTAACTACATAACAATAACTAATAATAATAACAACAGATTTTTATATTAACGGCAGCTTTTTTGAGAAATAACTCCTGGAGGTGTAAATCTGTAAATTTGCATTTCAGCAAACACTCTGCACAATTAACCATAACTTAAATTTCCTTTGGTTCAAGTTAAATCTATAATTTAATTAAATTTATATGCTAAGGTCTGAGGATTTAAACCTCTTGAGTGAGTCTGCGCGCTTCATCATTGGGCGCAAATTAAGATGCAGTGTAAGTCTTTGACGGTATTTAACATTAAAGGCTTTGATCTCCTCCCCATCGGGAAGCAAATGGGATGTCATTGTGAATGACATTGTTGGATACACACTAACTCACATCTACAATCATCAGAAACACTTTATTCTGTATTTCCAGATTGGAATTGGCTGCTCATTTCCAAAACTGTATGCCATAAGACCAGATTGGCATGAGGATGGCATTATAGAATAGAACTTTGTTGTCTAAAGAGAATTGCGATTTTCTTCTAATTATATAGTACGTCAGTCTTAGTTTTAGTCCGAGTTATTTGCATTTACGCCAAGTTAGTCTTCATGTCAGAGATATTTAACATCTTTTGCCCGCAGCAGTTGACAGTTACTTAGTTCGACTGGCGGACATATATCCTTCCTCGTGGTAAATGTTACCTGTATTGATTTAGTTTGATTAACTTTTACACGCCGCTTTCTAAGCCCATCCTATATCTTATTCGGGTTGATTTGTAAGCTCCTTGATGCCAATGTAGAATCACTGTAGGAAGCAAGTACTATAGAATCATCTCCGCTGTTATGACTCTTGTGATTGGTAAGTCGGATGTAAATAATAGGTATAAGATGGGTTCCAGGATACTGCCCTGTGGTCCCGTAAGTCTTAGACGGTATTTAACTGAAAGGCTTTGATCTCCTCCCTATCTGGAAGCAAACGGGATATCATTGCGAATGACATTGTTGGATACACACTAAATCACGTCTACAATCATCGGAAACACTTTATTCTGGGCCCTCTCTCGTATTTCCAGATTGAAATTGGCTGCTCATTTCCAAAGCTGTATGTCATAAGACCAGATTGGCATGAGGATGGCTTTATAGAATAGAACTTTGTTGTCTAAAGAGAACTGCGATTTTCTTCCAGTTATTTAGTACGTCAGTCCGAGTTGTTTGCGTTTACGTCAAGTTAGTCTTCATGTCCAAGTACATGTCGGACATATATAACATCTTTTGCCCGCAGCAGTTGACAGTTACTTAGTTAGACTGGCGGATATGTATCCTTCCTCATGGTAAATGTTACGTATATTGATTTAGTTTGATTAAATTTTGCACACCATTTCCTAAGCCCATCCTGTATCTTATTCGGGTTGATTTGTAAGATCCTTGATGCCAATGTAGAATCACTGTAGTACTATAGAATCATCTCACAACAGCGACTCTTGTTATTGGTAAGTCGGATGTAAATAATAGGTATAAGACGGGTTCCAGGATACTGCCCTGTGGTACTCCAGATTGGATGGAGGAAAGCACGATATATTCCTGTTGATGTTTGACAAGAAAGTGCCTGTTGCTTAGATGGGTTTTTAAGATCGGATAGAAAGGATTTTTCTTTCTAGGTCTCTGTTAATTTTGCTGACTGTTTTCTATGGACCTTTTTTAATCGTTCCGTGCTGGTTCTGCAGCCGAACTGGTGATTGTGGGAATAAGGTTTTGCTCTTCAATTTCTCGAAGACTTTGGAGAACATCGGTAGCAAGCTAATTGGCCTATTTTGACATCTTCAGTTGATTCCCCAGATCATTATAACTTGTGCTACCTTACATTGGTTGGGAAAGTAACATTTCTAATGACGGCGTTGAATATTTGGGTTTTAAAGCATTTACCAGATGCTTCCTGCAATTTTTTCTCGGTAATGTTGAAACCAGTGGAGTTTTTTAGATCAATTGCTTCATAATATATTTGACTTCATTTGTTTACATTGGAAGATCCATTTGGATGGTATTCGTACATTTTCTTCTTCAGTCTTAAAGACGATGAGTACGGTTAGAAAGTGTTGGGTAGGTGATTGGCAGCAGTATTGGCTTTTTCCCCTTATCATTCCTTTTCCATTATTCCTCTCTGATAGGAGAGACCGTGATGCCTTTCCAATTTTCTAGTAGCTTTCCATAACGAGTAGTCAGTAGTCATTCTATAGTACTTGCTTCCTACAGTGATTCTACATTGGCATCAAGGAGCTTACAAATCAACCCGAATAAGATATAGGATGGGCTTAGAAAGCGGCGTGTAAAAGTTAATCAAACTAAATCAATACAGGTAACATTTACCACGAGGAAGGATATATGACGGCGTTGAATATTTGGGTTTTAAAGCATTTACCAGATGCTTCCTGCAATTTTTTCTCGGTAATGTTGAAACCAGTGGAGTTTTTTAGATCAATTGCTTCATAATATATTTGACTTCATTTGTTTACATTGGAAGATCCATTTGGATGGTATTCGTACATTTTCTTCTTCAGTCTTAAAGACGATGAGTACGGTTAGAAAGTGTTGGGTAGGTGATTGGCAGCAGTATTGGCTTTTTCCCCTTATCATTCCTTTTCCATTATTCCTCTCTGATAGGAGAGACCGTGATGCCTTTCCAATTTTCTAGTAGCTTTCCATAACGAGTAGTCAGTGGCTTCATTTGGACCCAAATTTTCTAAGTATTCTCGGAAGCCTCGATTCCTTGCTTCCTTGAGCATTTCTTTCAATTCTCTGTTAACTAACGCCTTATTAGCCGGGCATCCAATTCTCTTTTTTCATTTATTTTGTGCTTTATACTGAGGAATCTGTTTTCTTTATATCCTGCGCTGTTGGCATGTATCAGTTTGCAAATAACAGTTAGCAGTTTCTAAATAACAGGCATTAGTTGGCAAATAACTAGTAGTAGTTTATAAATAATAGATAAAATATAGATAGCAATTCTTTATCTGTTATTTATAAGCCGCTACCGTTTAAGTGCGTTTAGGAAATTTTAATTTTATAATTTTTATTGTCAATTAAAGCGCCTGCCGCTCTCTCGTACGACTTGCTAACGCCAACGCCTGGCAAAAGTCACGATAGGCAACCATACATCCAGGTTTGATACATTAGTTTCCTTGTGATTCTTCCAATGTGACTGTTTATCCATTTATTTATTTTGTACTAATGTTTGTTCCATTTCCATTTTTCTCATCTCTTCTGTCCATTTCTTTAATAACGTAATGAGACGGCGCACTCTGCCTTTGTTATCTTTTATAAAAACATTATATCCTTGCATCATATTTTTAAAATCGACATTCTAAAATGACAATTAATGATTATCAATAAAATAAATACGAGAATTTCGTTCAAAACCGTATCAATGCAGATTTAATTACTTTTGTGGCATTTCGTACAATAAAAGCGAATATTCAATAGACATAGTTTTCTAAAGAAAGAGAACCGTTTACATAGTGTTTTTTAAAATCTTTTTTAACAGATTAAAGACGTCCCGCAACGTGCATTCATATACTACCGGATATTGAGGTAGATTATTTCCTTGCATATGACACAACCATTTACCGGAGATCTTGATCGTGCAATGCATTTAAATTATTTAATAATACGCCTCTTCCATACTCTAGAAATTGCAAGCAGAATGACATTTCTTAAGAAATAATATTTCCCATTGATTTATTTATATGCTTATACATGTGTAACTAACTATACATCAGAATGTACACATGCTAGTTATTTATTTTTATGGAAATTATTGCAAAATTAATAGGAAATCAAAAGATTGATTTACTTTCCCCCAGATCCCTTCTTAAAATTGGCATTGTGAAATCGTGTAGTAATTATTTTTAACGAGTAGCCTCGTGCAAACGAAATGCTTGGAATACATATAAATATAATGGAATTTTAATATCAGAAATTGACTTCTGCACGTAAGGACCATTTATATTTCCACTCCATTCTTTTTTCGATTTTCCGTTGTGCCAGCGCCAGGCAATTAATTTTTCTATAGAGCTCAATCGCTATTAAAATTGAAGTGGTTTGCAATTTACTATTGAAATAGACGCTCGAAACGAACATCATCGTTCGCAAACGCCGCCCGCGCGAATTTTCTGGATAACAAATGAGCCGAGATAGTAGTGCCGCTGCGAGCGGAACAATGATGAATTAAGATGAAACAGCCACGATAAACGCCGTAGCGGACAAGCACAGAAACAATGTGATAAATGAAGAGAGAACCGGATTGCAGACATCTGACAGTTGTGACGCTACAGCTGGCTCACACTATAACGATAACTGAATTCAATTGTGGGGACGTTTTAAGCCGGTTTATGTGCATCTGATACGCTATGGCTTGTTAAGTTTCTTATTTCGTTTCTGTTATGAGCTTCTGATACACATACATACCGTAATGGGTTTAGTTCCTTTGATGTTCTCGTAAGGCAACACAGTTGGAGCATTGAATCAAGAGTAGCGAAGCTTATACGCTAGCGAAAACGATAATTTAATATGCTATCTATTTAATGAACACGTTCTGAAAATGTCCTTACAAGCGCTGTTTCCACAATGTACTCGTTCGAATTGATGCTCTCAATGGAAATACAAGATCATCATTAACTTTGAAATTTTAATTTGCGATATCGTATGCTTTTTACACTTTTTTCGAAGCATTTCACCTACATAACTATATAAAGAGAATAAAAAGTTAATATTTGAAAAATGTCGTTAAGGCATTATAGAGAAAAGTTCACATTCGATTTTTCTTTTTATGAATTCTGATCATACTTATAATCAAAATAAATTGACTATCCGGTAAAGTGATATTCTTGATATTATTCTGAATACTCACAAGCTCTGCAATCTATTGTTATATAGATAAGTAAAAAATGAATTAACCGCTTTAACGCCTCCAAATCACCTCTGAACCCACTACCACTCCTCTGAACCCCCTACCACGTCAATCAAATATTTCCACCACAGTCAACACACAAAGTCCGAATTTATAGTAAGATCGAAAGAAAAAACCTTCAAAATTTAACAGGTGATGATGGACAAGTAAGACACATTTGCGATGAATAACCAGTCAGGTTACAGTTGTCGTAGTAATCGTTATTTCTTGGTGATAAGTGCTGCGTACATTAAATATTCTGTTTTTCATTGCACCCACCCCAAGGGTCAAAGTTTCATAAGCAATCCAAAGAGTTTGTAAGGAAGCAAGTAGGCCATACGTTATAGAGAAAAAAATAGGATTTTGAGGATAACCCAGATGCCTAACTAAAAGAAATCCAACTTTAACTTTTCATCAAGGACAGGAAAAAAAAATATTGACAATATTCAAGAGCTATTAGTTTCTGTAAAACAATGGTTGTGTTGTGTCAGAGAAAACAAGTTTTGAGCAATTAAAATCAACGTATCAGGTCGCTTCAGTGTTTACGGTTTTGAGTGTTTTATTCGACGCTCTGGTAAAGTCTACTAAGATGTGGTTTGGGGATGATGCGACCTTATGGATACTATAAGAAGATAATCGAATTATGCCTTCCCAATTCCCAGACATTAATTCAATCGAGAATATAAAACACAAGCTTGTAGAAAAACTTAAATTCACAAAGGAAGCAACTAAGTCGCCATATTCGGAAGATGTGGAAGTCTTTGCCTATGAAATATGCTAAGGTAGTTGTGGAAAATATGCCCAAGCATTGTCAAACCCTTTATATATAAGATTACATCCTTTATTAGCCAAAAGGCGTCGTAGTAATTTAGTTTGTACATATTTCAAAGCCAAAAACTAGTTTCCTTAGCTATTATTATTTCAGAAATCAAACTCGTTAGTAACTAAAGTTTTTCTTCTTAAAAGTACTTGGATAAAAAAAAAGGTATAAATGCCAACTCCGCAGTATTACTTAACTGACCCTACCTTCATCTTGCACCCCTCGCCAGCGCAAAATGAATGGGTACGTGCATGTTTAGGTTTGTGACAAGTCTATCAGAGTATAGTCTTCATATATCGTCTACTTTTTCACTTCCTCAACTTTTGACCATCTAGACTGCGTTCAGGAAGTTTACTTTGAGTAGAGTTAGAGTAGAGTCCAGTAATTTAAGTAGGTATTGTAAGGACATTTTAATTCTGACAATTTCAAAATGGTACAGTTAACTCTGGGGTACTCTATGAACGCACCCCTGAAGTTGGCACTAATATTCAATCCCGTTAACTTCAATTCCATTTCAGAAAGAACCTGAAATTGAGAATTATCAAAAATTATAAAGAAAAAGCATGACAAACTTGAGTTTAATTTCAACTTTTAACTCGAAGGTCTTGAATTTTAGAAGTTGAGTTAAGACGAGCAGTGGGAAGGGTCAAGGATGACCTCGTGTAAAGGTATGATGAGCAGACGGGTAGATACAAGGAAACACTTCAATTAGAATTCATGTGAGCGGCCATTATAGCTTTCCAATCTTCTAAATCCTCCAATACGTAGAGACCTTCCAACACGAGAAGAACCTGTGGGCGGAGCTTACATTGCTTATGTAGCACAGGGCACGTGACAGGTTGCGAGATTTCTACTCGTGGTTGACATCTTGACACAAAACAATTTATCATTTGTAGTAAATTTTAACCTTTTTTTTACTTTCTTGTTTCATTTTTCATTAGTCCAAAAAATTTTAAGCTTACGTAAGCAAACTGAAAATATAAAGGGGAGAATAAAGGATGACCTCGTGTAAACATATGATGAGCAGACGGGTAGATATACGAGGTCTGACCAATATGTAATGAGACTAAGTCCATAAAATACGTATATTTAAAAATTAAGGTACATTGATGTGATCCCCTTCAAAGTACTCCCCTCCCACAACTACAGACTGGTTCCAACGTTTCTTCCAGCTTTCGTAACATTTCTGGAAGGCTTCTACTGGAATGTCTTGGAATACCCTCGTCATGGCGATCTGGATGTCAGTTATGGACTCAAAATCGTTCCTTTCACGGCCAATTTTGTTTGGGGGGACAAGAAGAAGTTACAGGGTGGCATATCCGGCGAATGGGGCGCTTGCGGCAACACTGCGATGTTTTTAGAGGTCAAAAACTGCGACACACTGAAGGCACGATTGCATGGAGCATAGTCATGATGAAGGATCCACGTTTTGGCAATCTCTGGACGGACTCTAATGACTCGTTTCCGTAACAGAATCGCCGAGTTTAACGCAAAATTTAATCGCGTACCGCTGTTCAATATTACGTTGTTCCATATTCGTGACATGCCTTACAAATACGTCGTCGAAAACACAACACAGCTGGAGAACTAACGAACGTACGAAAGTCGCGAGCACATGTATCGATAGAGGAGGGATGGGAGATTAACCGACTGAAGCTTCAGGTTCGCAGTGTTACCACAAACGCGGCTAAAAAATCAGTCTCATTACTTATTGGTCAGACCTCGTACGCAAACACTTCGATTAGAATTCATGTGAGCGGCCAATGTAGCTTTTCAATCTTCTAAATCCTCCAATACGTACAGATCTTCCCACACGAGAAGAACCTGTGGGCGGAGCTTACATTGCTTATGCAGCACAGGACACGTGACAGGTTCTTCTTAAGTTGCGAGATCTCTACTCGTGGTTGACATCTTGACACAAAACAATTTATTATTTGTAGTAAATTTTAAGCTTTTTTTTTACTTTCTTGTTTTATTTCTCATTATTCCCCTAAAAAATTATGTTTAAAGATGAAATTTTAAGCTTACGTAAGCAAACTGAAAATATAAAGGGGAGAGTAAAGGATGACCTCGTGTAAAGATACGATGAGCAGACGGGTAGATATACGCAAACACTTCAATTAGAATTGATGGGAGCGGCCACTGTAAGTCGTCTGTAGCTTCTAAATCCTCCAATACGTAGAGATCTTCCCACACGAGAAGAACCTGTGGGCGGAGCTTACATTGCTTATGTAGCATAGGGCACGTGACAGGTTCTTCTTAAGTTGCAAGATCTCTACTCGTGGTTGACATCTTGACACAAAACAATTTATTATTTGTAGTAAATTTCAAGCTCTATTTACTTTCTTGTTTTATTTCTAATTATTCTCCTAAAAAAAGTGTTTAAAATTGAAATTTTAAGCTTACGTAAGCAAACTCAAAATATAGAGGGGAGAGTAAAGAATGACCTCGTGTAAAGCTATGATGAGCAGACGAGTAAATATACGCAAACACTTCAATTAGAATTCATGTGAGCGGCCATTGTAAGTCGTCTATAACTTTCCAATTTTCTAAATCCTCCAATACGTAGAAATCTTTCCACACGAGAAGAACCTATGGGCGGAGCTTACGTTGCTTATGTAGCACAGGGCACGTGACAGGTTCTTCTTAAGTTGCGAGATCTCTACTCGTGGTCGACATCTTGACACAAAACAATTTATTATTTGTAGTAAATTTTAAGCTCTATTTACTTTCTTGTTTTATTTCTCATTATTCCCCTAAAAAAATGTGTTTAAAGCTGAAATTTTAAGCTTACGTAAGCAAACTGAAAATATAAAATTTGTTACACTCGTTCAATTTGGAAAATAGCCACGATGATGTAAATACGTGAAGTGGAAAGAACACAACGAGAAAAATGTATATTCATGTCGTTGTTTCACGGTTTGAATTTTACTAGATAAAAAAACTATCGAAGTCAATATTCGATTCCACATTGTGTTGATTTTAAATATAATTTTACGCCGACTGTTACTGTTTATTGTGGGGTCGTTGAAATATCCCGCTCTGGAAAATACATTTCCTATAGATTCTTTCTATTTATCATAATTTCACTTCGAACAAAATTCTTAAGTTTTCAATGTATGTATCAAGAAAACATGCGTATTAATTGAGGGTTTAAGAACTAAACAAACTGTGAGAAATTAATGGATGTAAAATATTTCCACATTTTCTGTCGACTGATTGATTGAGTTTATTTATTATTTATTTAAATCAATATAAGAAGTAATTATTAGCGTCCTTTTTTAATTATATCATCACATTTTGCACGTATTATAATTAACTCATTAAAAAAACAACTGAAATAAATTTTAAAAAAGAATTACTAACGAAGTGCAATTTAATTACAATTAATTTTAAAACAGTTGTGCACAAACAATGATGAATTGCGTACACGCATCGAGCATAAAATCATTAAAACCCCAATCGATCATGGAAGCCAAATGTGTAATTTTCGGGAACGATGTCAATGATAAAACCCCCTACGCAGAATTCATCGTTGAAAAATTACACGACGGAGTGCAGCTTTACTGTGTTCTGTCAGTGCAAGGAGTCTTTTCATCCAAATTGGATTGAAATTGGTAGCCATTTGCGGCGACGCGCTTGCGGATATACTTCTAAGTGCATAACATCTCGAATAAGACATCTTTTACACTAAAAATACATTTGCGATGATCTCTCCAAATATTACGTGCTCTTAGGTCCGGACGTCTTAACTCCATTCTTCAAGATATAGTGATGATTTAAGATACGGAGAAATGGAGCGTGCAGAGATTAGAAATCCTTATTCATTTCAAATAAGAGATTTATTATTTTAGTTTCACTGCTCAACGGAGAGAATGCCGGATCATAAATCGGACTGAATTTTTATGTCATTTCACGTTAATGCGGCCAAAATAAAGTCTGCGTTTAAGTACTCCGACCGTAATTGCTGCGACCACAATGGCGAATGATATTTATAATTTATACTTTCGGAATTTTTATTTTGTCGTAAATAAAAGGAGTTTACGTACTGAATTATTTAGATTAAAGACAAAACCGTTTTCCTATGTGTGTATGTGTATATGAGCCATTATTCACGAGGATGGAGTTTTTGGAACGAACCACGAGCGAATGGAGCAAATCATCCTAGAGAATGAAGGCCATAATCGCGAATATGCTAGGGTTTTCCTACTCTTATTACATAATTTAGGAAATAACATAGTAATTAATTTTTACTCTTTATTAACTAACAATGAGATAGTCAATTGTCAAATTAAATCGCAGGCGACTTTAAGGAAATGTTTATGAAATTATGAAATAGATTATGTAACTGCAGTTATGTATATAACAAATGCATTATTTAAGAGTGGTGGATAATAGGATTGAGATGGCGAAAGCAATTGCGTTACAATATACCTAAATGTAATAGTATTATACGTCGCCATGCAAATTGGTAATGCGATTCATATTTTGGAACGTAAATGACATCATTCGGTGTATTCAGAATTAATTAAGTGAGGGATCAACGTCATGCAACCGACAGATTAATGCTGTGCGATAATTCATTTAACCACCACTGCTTATCATGCATCAGTTTACCGAAAGATTGAAATTATGCAAACACAAAAGACCGGAATTAAGAATATAATTTAATTTCCAAGTTTCTACCATCTTTGCCCCAAAAAAAAAATGGTGTAGTGCAACTCATTGGTTTACGGTGATCTACAGTATGAGTAAAAATGGTTGTCTGCATCTAGTGATTTTTTTCCTTTGTGTGGCCTTTGAGAAATATCATTGATACTTAATTATTACTTGAGGGTTTCTTTTTATTTCATCTTTTCCTGTGTTACTTTTTTCATTCCAGTTTATATATCTTTTTTTCCCTGACTTCTTGATCTTCCTCTCCATTTCTTTCTTACCATGCTTTTCGTCCGTCAACCTCGTTACGTCCATTTAATATCCTTTGGATTGGTTTCCTCTGTGCACTGCCTGCTTTTTTTTATTCCATTTGGTCTTTATTTTCCCTCATTTCTAAGCATTAACTTATTACTTTGGACATCACCTTTTTTGATCTTTTAGACTTTCGTTAGCTTTAGTATTTCTTGGCTTCCAGAAATGTCTAGCTGCTATTCCAATTCTTTTTCATATCTCTTCTACTAATATTTCCTCCATACACCTGATTAAACCCAATCTATGAACAAAGAACTGTTTGAAGGATTTCCATTTTTTAACAAAGTATCATGGATCAAATATGTACCTCACAGTTTTTTTTTTCCATGGAAATAAATATTTGAAAGTCTTCAGAAAATGTACCATACGACATCGCATATTTAATATGTATGAAAAGGAAAAATAATCTTCTTCACTGATAGCATAGAAACGTGTTAACTTTTAAACTTTTACGATAATACGCGATGATCAATGATCGCCGAATAATTTTTCATTTCACGTATACGGCCTGCGAAAATCGATTAACAATAAATCAAACCGAGCACTTGAAGTCAGAGTATACACGTCCGTGACAAGTAGGGAGTGTGGAGGATAAAAAAAAAATTCCATCGCTAATCCACTCTTAACCCAAATGCAATTGCCATGTAACCTGAGAATATCTATCACCTCATCCCACGTGCACAGAGGTATAATTTATTTATATGGTTCCTGCTACCTTGTACGCGTATGCATGAAACGTCGCGGATGTGACATCTCCGGAGGAAAAAGGGACTATTTATTAAATAAAATCGGATAGTGCATAAGCTCCTATCGGAGCTTTTGCTGGAGTGGTATTTTTGCGCTCTTTCTGCTGCCTCTAAGGGTATCTGATATAGTCGGCAAGAAAACAGTTGCGGAAGTTTTAAATAAAAAAAAAAATACAGATCTTCGTTTGCTAAGGGAACGTGACTCTCAGATTTATATCTATTTTAAAATCACTGCGCTTGGAAATTTAAAGTTTTAAAGCTGTCTCACGTTCTTTTGCAGCCTCTGTCTTCGAATAGGTTTGAAATTCTAAGCGATTTTTATCTATGTTTGCATATTTGAATAATTCGTCGGTTTGTTGCGTTCTAAAAGTAGTTAGTAATTTTCATGGTCGTTGTTTCTGAAAGGTACACGACATTTGGGTGGGTACGTATAAGTAACATAACTATTAGGCAATAAAAAGAACACTTTCGCACGGAAACACGTCAGGCGTACTTCAACAAAACACGTATGTTATGTGGAACCTGAACCTATTATTATATAATTTGTTCGAAAGTCTGAATGTACGTAATTAAAGTCAAAAACTTAATTTATTTAAATAAACAAGATTTATTTTGTCTACTTATAAATAACATTCTTCAACGTCTCCGTTCATTTCGCGCAAGTAATAGATACTCGCTTGTATTGAACGTGTTCAGTTTCATTCGAAGCTCGCGCAATAAAACAGATTTTCAGCGTTGGAAGAGAATAAAAACTCACTACTATACTTAAATGTAAATCAATCTTCTTGTTACAAACCGAGAAATCTCCATTCATCTCCACGTTTCCGATGGCAGTGCATTTGAAATTCAAAACATTTCATTCTGTCTAAGAGCTTTCTCTGCTAAATCACCGCTCTCGGACACATACAGAGGTATACAAATACTCGAATTACTCTGGAAATCAGCACTTGAAAGTCTAATTATTTTTCGTCCTCGTTTAATATTTTGAAATTCCCCTAGCGACGGTAAAACGGGAGCTAATGACGTGAAGCCCCTTCTTTCACGACTCCTTTTACAAAGGAAATGGGAATTAACTGTGGTCACTAATGTTTACGTTTTACTCGAACGGAGGGAAACATTTTGTTGACACTTTGATTTTGTTAATTTGCTTTTCGATTTGTGCTAATAGTCCTTGCCTTTACTGAGTAAATTGATTTTTATTCATACGTGGTACTTTTCAGTTCTTTTAAAAACTAACAGTCGCGTCATTATTTTAAAAACTGGCAAATCAATTTCTTTTTCATTAAAAGATCATTTATTTCGATATTGACTTTAATTTGGCTTTTATTTGTTATTATTTGATTTTTTTCTGTTTGTAGTAATTTGGACATAGCAGGGCAAGTTGATGTCATTTACATTGATTTTTATTTTCTTGTTTGTAGTCATTTGGACATAGCAGGGCAAGTTGATGTCATTTACACTGATTTTGATTTTCTCGTCTTATAATTAATTGCCTTAATGGAGTATCCTTTGAGGAATGGGCGGCGTTCATACCTTCGGGTGTACCACAGACTTCGAATCTCGGCCCTTTACTATTTTTTATTTTCGTTGATGATCAACCTGATGTAATCACCAACGAAATTTTGTTATTCGCTGATGATGTAAAAATATTTAAATCCATTGAGATTAGTGGTGGTTGTCTGTTCTTACAAGACAAATTTGAACACTGATGGAAACATAATAAACTAAATGGATTAATGTAAAGTATTCTCGTACACCAGAAGAAGGAGTGTGGTTTTATTCGACTACCAACTTATGTCAACCTCAGTGGAAAGAGTTACTTGTTTCAAGGACTGAAGAGTGTCATGTGGTTGTATATTCACTTTTGAATTACATATTAGACAGACTATTACTGGAGACTTAAAACTGCTAGGATTCATAGTACATATCTGTTGTAATTTTACTAATTTGGGATGTTGTATTTTGGAGTAGTAAGATACGAGATCAGCCTTAGAGTATTCCTCTTTGGTTTGGTTTCCATGTTGTAGCTATCAGAAGGTTCCTGGAAAACATTCAAAAAGATTTTTTTCATAAATTATCTTTAAGGAACTGGTATCTTCCATTAATCTGGCGACTACCACGAGCTATTTTATATTTTATATTGTGGAGTCACAAAGAAGTTGTTGAACTTTGTGTAATTGGCTGAGCCCATACCTTTATCGGCCTTCATGATGAGAATTTGGGGATTTCTTTTTAGAAATCTTTTAGTTTTGTAATAAATTTCTTCAAACCTAGATGGTATTTCTTCTTTATGCAAGAAATTGGTAATTATGTCAGTGACTTTACCTCTGATTACATTGTTGTTTAATTCGACAGCTTAGAAACGAAGAAAATTGTTTCAGTTTAGTTAATGTGCACAAATTAGTTAATAATAAGTTATACAATAACAAGTTTCTCCTTCGTAGACTTGTTATTGCTTCGTAGAGGCGCTCTTTACAAAGATGATGAAACATTAGAAGAAAATGCATTAAACAAATAAATTCACAAGAAATAGTATTCACTGTATAGAAACCAATCCGACATATAAAAGCAAATAGGAATAGACTTTCTTTGATCTTTTCTTATTCTTATTGGCAATTACTTATCGAGAGTTCTTCTACAAGTGGATTTAGATGCTTGAAATAGGAAGTTATTGTTGAAGTGTGTTGCACGTTTGGCTTTGATATAAATATTACGAACAAATATTTGTCACAAAATATTGTAAGCTGCTTCTAATTACTGTTGTATCTATATTCTTATACACAGTTGCACCTGTTAAACCAATTGATCATCTTTTTAGAAAAACCACATACACATGGGTTATTGCAAAGTTAGAAGAAAGACATTGTTAGGAGTCGGTTACTTTGTAAGCATCTCACGGTACATGTCAAAGATCACATAATTTATGAGTAGGATGGAAACAAAGAAGATGTGGACAACCTTTAAAATCTTAAAGGCAAGATTTATTATAAGAAAGAAAGGCAACATTGTAAGACGTAAATGTATAACAGATACGAATGTAGTCGTCTTCTTGTTTTGTATTCGCTCCACAAATTATTATTATTTTACCCAATTTAATACTTTTTACCTAAAAATCTAATAAATCAGAGCACATTGTTACGTATCTCGTATTATTAAACTTTCTACAAAGCTTCCATGACTCGTGCTTATAAATCCACTATCGAGTTTTGTGTCATATAAATTAGAAAAGCTCTCGTGTGTTTCTTTAAGTTGATACGAAATAAATATTTGCCAGAATAACTGCACTGCAAAAAGAAGTAAGAAAACAAAACTTGCAAAATGTCATTTAAGATCATAATATTTTGAATAAATGAATAATTGAGGGAATGACAGTGAATGCAATAAATTTTTCTTCATTACTTCTGTCATGGCAAAAGATTTATTTTATTACGTAAGTTGACAAATATACAATGAGAACAAATAAAATTATAATTGGATCCAAGCCATTATCTTTTGAATTTATTCGATATTGTGAAGTACAAGAGCCAGGATACTATAAATAAACTACAAATATGACCCCAATTAGTATCTCTATTGTAAAATATAAAGTAGCATTATCTCAGTTCATTAAAAGTGCACACATTAAAAATTGTTATCCTAATCGGTGTTACAATATGTGGCTGTAATCTAAATTAATCAATGCGTTACACCCTTAACCACATAAATTCACTGAGAGCGAATACGTATTTCAGTAACAACGTTACCATCTTCAACGCTAAACTAATATTAAAGCTAGGAAAAATTAAACTAAACTAAACTAGAACCCTCTCACCCTATAATAAAATATACAAGTGAACCCGGATTCCATTATTAAATTTAAAGAAATTTTGGTTCATACTTAAACTGGTCCATTTTACTAATTCGTCCACTTCTTCATTATCGAAGTTATTCTCTAATAATAGTTCTTTTAAGTAATCTAAGGTGGTTTTTACAGGTATATTAAAATAATGGGTTTTATCAACAATTAGAAGGGGCGGCCATGACCGTTTATGGCAAATCTGTTCATGGGTAAATTTGAAAGTGACCTTAAAGCCTCTTAGGATTATTTTCCTAAAGTCTGGTTGAGATATGTAGATGACATATTTTGTGCTTTTGACAAAAGTAAATGTCATTTTAAACTCTAAATTCACAACAATCAAATTCTATGAAATAGAAACTAACAATAAACTGGTTCCACCTGGTGTTGAGAAATGTGACCCTATAAGACTTGTAAAGTGCTAAAGATTGGGTTTGTATCGATTACCATTTTTAGAAATTTTAGTAACTAATAATAATAAATAGATTTAATAGATTTATTCCCGTGGATTCAAATCATTGCAAACAGTATATACTAGCGGCCTTAAATACCTTAGTACATAGACTGTTCCCTTTATCAACGATCAAAGAACTTCGCGAAATTTTTAAAATCGCTACGTACAACGGTTATCAATCGCATATAATCTATAACATTATTAGAAAACAAAAACAAAAATTAGATATTAAGAAAATTCTAAATTCTGATAAAATAGAAATAGATTATAAATAAAATGTAAAAATGCCGTTTTCAAAAAATTAGGTTTCAAAATAGTTTATACAAACAATAACAGCATAAATTCTTTGTTAGAAAACCCAAAAGATAAAGTGGATTTGGAGGCTAAATCCTGTATATATAAAATTAGTTGTAAAAATTGTGATGAAATTTATGTAGGGCAAACAAAAAGATTAGATTCAAAGAACACTTATGTAGCTCATTTAAAATTCAAACGGTTCGATAAATCCAGTGTTGCCTTACATATGCTTGAAAACGAACATTCGGTGAATAAAATAGAATTAATCAAACAAATTAATAATAAAGGAGATCTAGATTCTTATGAAAGCTTAGAGAAACAGGAACAGGTTGATGAATTCAGAGAAAGCAGGGCCGGTCACTTCCAACCTGTTCGACCTTTAAGTTTTCATGGAATTCGGGTTCACTTGCATATTTTAATATAGGGTGGAAGAGTTCTAATTTAGTTTAGTTTAATTTTTGCTAGTTTTAATGACAGTTTAGCGCTGAAGATGGTAACGTTGTTACTGAAATACGTATTCACTATCAGTGAACTTATGTGGTTAAGGGTATATCTCATTGATTAATCTTACCTGAAAAGTTGTAATACTTGATGAATTTAGTATTATTGTTTTTTCCTGCGCCTAAAAATAGGCGTTAAAGAAATTTTACTCCAACAAGGATGAGCTCAACTCCTGTTTAACACCAAACAATAAACATATTATCCATAATTCGTTAATTCAATAAGTAGGAGTATTCTATCTGTAAAATATTCTATCTGCATTGGTCACTACTGCTTGTAATCCAAAAAAGTAAATATGTGCTACTTCCCACTTATTTACCTTTCGTCTATTAGTAAATTCTGATGGATCAGTGAAGGGGGTGATCGGCGCTTTCATTACAAGTTATCACTAGTATACGTCTACCAATTGCGATGAATACTTACTTTAAAAAGGAACCGTCTTTTTATTTACACTTTAAATACAATAACAAAAGTAGGTAAGAAAGAGTGATATAATAACAAAGGACACCATTTATCAGGAAATATTGGTAGAGCCTTTATTCCACTTCCTCCAGATACACTAAATAATCTAGTGCAATAAGGAATTCAAATATTTCCATACAAAAGCACAAGGAATTAAAGATGCCATATTAAAAAAAAAAATGCATTCCTCTCTTTGGAATAGTTAAAATACAAGAGGCTGCCAAAACAGTGAAAATTCTTTAATTTTCTGGATAATACTAACTCCGTTAAAGATAGAAATGCTTGCCACTATTTTCTATTTCTAACAATTGTTTCAAACCATATAGGAAAAAAATATCATTAATTTTTGCAAAAAATTTTTACCTGTAACGTATATTCTCTATGTAATTTTAAGCATCAAATACATTACATAATAACTGCTGTTACTGTGAGCGTAAGTCGTTAAATCATATTTTTCTGTATAAGTTCGACGTATACAAACGCACGTCGAATTTCAATGACGTTTGTAACTACCGTAATCATGAAGTGTCGTGTGCTTTTTTTCCCTATAATAAATTCAACCCTCTGAGATAAAAATAGCGTGCGTGTACTCTAATAATTCATTTGATCGAATTAGATTCGGCGGTTTTACCCGAAAATAACGGCTTGCTATTTTTGAGGACGGTCTAAAGTGGCGTCTCTTAAATTAGTTATAACGAAACCGTTTCGAAATTTAATTAATGATTTACGCAATCGTTTCTATTAAAATCGGCGTCAATTTCACGCAGGACATGCGACCTGATAATTTGTCACGGTTAACCAACTCATCTGGGTATCAATCAAGATTTTACGAAAAAAAAAAACCGATTGGGTTACTCCGCGGTAAACCCGCTAATCCCTTTAACTTACACAATTAATTCGGCACAGCTCCTGAATAATATTAATTATGGTGAGCAATTTAGAGTCGGGCGAATTAATAAAACGAAATCGTGCATTAACTTTCACAATTATCGCGGGTGTTTCATCGGAGCAGAACGTTTCACATTTTTTAACTATTAATCTACCCCCTGTTCAAATGTAGCAGCGAAATTTACAACTGAAACAATGAAACGACCAAGCCTATTGTTGTAAAGGACAATACAATTAGTATTCAACTTTGCCACCAATACTGGTCAACAAACGTTTTATTAAAATATTTGCGGCCTGTGCGTTTCCTTTTCGCTGCAAAAGATAACATTCCGGCTTTTTGATGTTTTTGTTTGCAATCATTAAAACAATTCGATTGAGTGATAACTAAATACGGTATGAAATTCAATATTCTGCCATAATAACTGACGAGGATTTTGTCGTAAACCACTAGTGCTAAACGTTCTAAATTCAAAATGTCCTTTACAACGTCAGTCTAATTGTCGTCCTGACACGCACACCACAGTTCGACATCACTTGAAAAACCTTTCAGCTACCAATTTCAATTTCAGCAATGCGGTCTTGCTGGCAGTCGATGTCCATATGTTCATCCATATTTCAATCTGAAATCGATACCGAAATGAAATAAACATAAAATATTGCCATCTGGTTAAGTTAGGCAATAAAACTTTTAACAAATTTGACAACACCTGAAATTAAATTCGCTACCTCACAAAATTCATTATATACACACACGAAATCAATTAAAGCATCCCTAAAACTATTCACCCTAATTAAAAAAACTAACAATTTTTTTGTTTTGTTTCAGGTAAGCGCAAAAGTTGCTTCGGAAGAAAAGTAAGTTTCCTATGCTTTTTGTACAATGTAGTAACGTAAATTGGAAGTATGTTTTTATGTTGCCTTAAAGTGTCCACAAAAGCGTGCTATGTTCTTAATTATTTAATTTAACTTTCGAGGTAACACTAAACAAACTTACCTCGCATGTACAAGCGTAATTTCCACCAACGAATTAAGTACTTTAGATTACCGCCGTTTTACGTTTAATATTCCTTGCCCCATTTGACAAACAGTGGAATTAAGAACTTGCTAGTTTTTAAGATAGTATTTTAATTGAAAAATTCCGGGAAAGTCAAGCTCGACCAGTGAAATTTCGGTAATCGCCTTGGCGCTAATGCGTAATTATAAATTTCCTCACGTAGTTTATGGGGGGTTTTGCAGTGTATATTAAATCAATATCACACATAATGTGAATTCTAGCGCACGGGATTACAACCTTCGGTGGGATGTACGAAAGGCAATGTGATTTCATGCACATGCCATAAATACCGCTAGTCATTTCTGCTTCATAATCTGCTTTTATCGTGGAAATCTGAAATATGTAAAACGGGATTAAAAACTAGGTATTCGCCTTATACGATGAATTATTATGCCCTTTGAATGTTGGGTCAATAAAAAGAATGTCATTATTATTTATTTTCACGAATGGAGTCTGGGATTTGACCTGGACTTTCATATACAGCGATAACAATGATAATAACGAAACAAATTTTATTTTTCAAAATAATATCCTTGCTTTAGTCCCAACGATCAGACAACTTGCAAATACCGACAGAGAAAAATTCTTTTGGTTGCCTGCAAAGCCAATTATACACCACCTACTCATAATTTCTTGCGTCCCAAGTAGACCTAACTCTGAATTTATTGTCTTGTAGTTAATTAAGAAATTTTTATTTAATAACAAAAAAGAAATGTGACATTGACCGATAAATAGTAAAATAAAATATTGGATTGAGTTGCCCTAATAATCCCTATTTTTAAATAAGCATTTTAGCAAAGTATAATCGATAATGAAGTCGAGTAATTTGAACTTTGACGTAACGGCAATTGCTGCGCTGTTTAATTTCACTGGTTTAGCGCATTCCTTTAACAGTAATAAACTAATACACTGAACGTAATCTAAGTTTATGCACTACTGGCTGCGGTATTGACAACTAATTACTTCGCTGTAGGTATTTCGAAAGCTGCCAAGTTGTCAGTCCACTGCAATTATTTCGTTCCGTTTCAAACGAAACAGTTTTAAATTTAACAATTCCTTTTTTATCTCGAAGTTTTCTCTGTCATTTATTTAACTATAATTTTCCCCATATTTACGTACTAATAGATAATCGAAAATTTCATTGAATTTTCGGATGGTGCTTACTTTTAATTCTAGTGCACATATGTATCCTTGCATCAAATTGTTATGTCCTTCTAGTTTGCTGCATTGCGCTTATCTATACTTCTGGTTCTCTCATCCTCGTGCCCGTATCTACAAACTGCTTGTCATGTCAACTTATAGATTACGTTTGTCAAATGACTGTCGTTGGAAATACAACATTGTACTGACATTTAGGTAAATGGTACAGATTAAGAACACTAGTGTGAAAATTTTGGGCAAAAAATGGGAAAACATTGAAAGCGTTTCTTCACAATCATGTAAACATATACACACATAAAAATCTGGAGTTAATTGTTACACTTTTCAACTCTTCTTCGGGGTTCCTTCGCGTACTTCCGTTTCTGGTGTTAAAATAAACGCAGTTAGGACGTGTAACTTTAAAAATCCTTGCAGTAGTTACTTCTACCTTTCAAGGAGTTAATATTATCCAAGAAAAGAGAGAAACTTAACTTCTAAGATAGTAGTTTGTATCCCCAAAGGAATTAATATTATCCATCCTTAAAGAAGTTAGTATTATCCAGAAAATGAAAGAATCTTTACTGTTGAGGCAATCACTTATATTTTAACTACTCCAAAAAAAGGAATGCACTTTTTTTTAACATTATATCTTTTATCCCATGTTGTTTCATGTGGAGATAATTGCATTCCTTATTGCACTAGAAAGTTAAGCTTATCTGGATGATGTGAAATAAAGATTTAAATAATTAGAATTTCTTATCTCCTATTTATTGAATTAACGAATTACGGTTTACGATGTTTACCTTTTTCTTAAAACTTATTTTTAGACGGGGAAAAGATAACAATAAACACTAAAGTTGTTAAGCTTTACAACTTTTCAGGTAAATCTTATCCATATTGTATAAAAAGAATCGCTGAAAGCAAGAAACTATACATGTACATCAAAATTTTCATTGCTGTTTTATGTTCTCCTATGATTTCATCTATAAATTCGACAAACATAACGTTTCCACTTAAGTGTCCACTTCTTCGGTTCCATAAAACAATTCCGTACAGAAGTGTATAAAAGCTCGTTTTATTGCTGTGACAGATTAAGTTCTGTCCTTCTGCTCATTCAATTTCCGTTTTTTCAATCGAATCCTTTACACGCTTACACGTACGGAGCTTTGTCTTTCAGTGCATTCAATTTTTTCCCGAGGACTTCACAAATCTTCTTCATTTCAAACTCAAATAATACCAAATTGCAATTCACTTATTAAAACAGAATCAACATGCAAATATATGACTCTAAGGATTAATTTTCATATTGAATTTTTACAATAAAAATATAAAATCAAGTTTTCTTGCCAGATGAAAATTATGAAAATTAATTAAAATTGTGTAACTGCCAGTTACACAATTTTAATTAATTTTAATAAAAATATAATGTAGTTTTCTTAAAGGTAACTATTACTTGATGCTAATTTATTCAAATTTAAAATTTCCTCATAGTATATATATTGCACTGTTTCATTAAATCCTGGTAAAAGCTACCTGATTCAGCCAGCATTATTTTTCAACTTACACTATTCTTTATTAGGAAAAATTATCGCACCACCTAGAATTGAGGTAAACAAAGTTGTAGCGTTATGTTGTGTTATGTTGTGATAACAGGGTGTAAGATAATCTGAAAGAGCAAGTTTAATAAAAAAAAAATAACGATTTGACATTCTTGAACGGATTTAAAACTACGTAATAAATTGATTATGCACTATAACTAAATTAATAACGGGTTGTTCCACCCCTGGCTTGAATGACAGCTTCAATTCTACGCGGCATGCTTTCGTAAAGGTTTACAATGTATTCTTGTGGTATGTTATGCCATTCTTCCACAAGAACTGCTTCCAACTGTTGGCGAGTTCTAAAAACCATTCTGCGCCGTGAAACACGCTGTTGAAGGATGGCCTATACGGGTTACCTACAATTTTATAGGAATAAAACTCAAAATATTCAAGAAAATTCGGAAATGTTAATTAAATATGAAATTTCTCAATTATGTATGAAACACAATGTCGACCAAATGACCGCCGCGGCTCCCTTGGCAGGCCTCAATCTGCTTGATGAAATTCACCATGACATTCTCGCACATTTCTCTGGGAATTTCGCCGATGACACGTTGAATTTCGAGTTTGAGTTCTTGAATTTTCTGTGGATGGGTAGTGTAGACCATTCCCTTCAGGTACCCCCACAAAAAAAAAATCGAGCGGCGTCAAGTCACACGATCGCGATGGCCAATGCACATCGCCATTTCGAGAGATGACACGGCCAGGGAATTGCGTTTCCAGCAAATCCAGCGTCGCACTCGCCGTGTGGCTCGTTTCACTATCTTGCTGGAATCAAATGTCTCTCAAGTCCATGGGCTGCAAACGAGACCATAAAAACTGATTAATCATGGCGCGATATCTTTCACCGTTCACCGTAATTGCTCTTCCTTGGTCGTTCTCGAAAAAGAACGGATCAATGATGCCTTCGGACCAAAATGCGCACCAAACGGTAACACGTTCTGGATGCAGCGGTCTCTCAACAATCTCATGTGGATTCTCCAGTCCCCAAATGCGGCAGTTTTGTTTGTTAACGTGGCCTCATCATTCAGCATGATTTTTTGATGAAAATTGTGATCTGTCCTCACTTGGGCCAATATCCATTCAGCAAAAGCACGACGCTGGCCATGGTCTGGGGGCTTCAATTCCTGTGTCAGCCGAATTTTGTAAGGATGGAGAGCCAAATCCTTCGTCATAATACGCCAAGTTGTCATATGTGAGAGGCCTAACTGCTGCTAACGACGAGGAACTGAGAGCGTCGGTTCCTCGACCACACTCTAGCTGACAGCAGCGATGTTTTCGGCAGACCGGCCAGAACGAGCACGTACAGGCAGTCTTTGGTCTAGCACCGACCCGGTAGTCCTGAATTTGTTAACAATGTTTCGAATTGTCTGCTCAGTTGGCCGATTAAATTGACCAAACGTAGTGTGTAGCGCGCACAGATGATTCCGATTCGATAAATTTTTGCACGACTGTTACTCGCTGTTCTGTACTGTACAACGCCATGATAACAATTGAATAAGTTGACACTTTGAAAATAACACTTTTTTTTCGCGGCGATAGCGCTACTTCGTGGCTACAAATCGTTAACAACCCTAATCCCTATTGGTAAACCCTTTATATGCTCAAATCAGATTCAAATCAGGGCTTCGAGCTGGCCACTCCATACCAGCTGTTTCAGTTTCTCTAAGGTATTCTTGAACTACCCGAGCTATGTGCGGTCGAGCGTTATCGTCCATATACACAAAATCTGGACCAATAAATGGGCCGTACAGTATAATATGTGGCTTTAGAATATCAGTAATGTAACGCACAGCCGTCATACGAGCCCCATGCAAAGGTACTAATTCTGTACGACCTTCCAAAGAGATTGCACCCCAAACCATTACAGAACCTCCACCAAAATTCACTTTCAGAACAAAGTTACAATGAAGACATCGTTCCCCAGGTCTTCTATACACCGGCATTCGTCTGTCATTTGCATAAAGACAGAATCTTGATTCGGCAGAGAACATCACATTCTCCCAATTTCCAATATCCCAATTCACATGTTCCCTAGCAAAAGCTAAACGAGCTACCCGATGTCGTCTGGTGAGTAGTGGTGCTCTTGCAGGGACACAAGCCCGAATATTGTCTTCACGAAGACGGTTTCTTACCGTTCGCAGCGAAATTTCCACATCTCTGGCAGCTAACATCTCCCTTTGAAGCAATTGAACAGTGCAGTGCCTAGTCCGGAGCGCTGTTAGACGCAGAAAGCGATCATCTCGGACCGATGTCACCCTTTCACGGCCTTGTCCTAACCTTCTGCCAGTTTCTTGGTGTTTTTGTGCCAGCCTAACAATGGTAGCAGGGTTAACACCGACAACTCTCGCCACATAACGCTGGCTACAACCATCCCTTGCAAAGCAAATGCGCGGACAGCTTCCTCGTGGGTCAGGTGGTGGCTAACACTTTGAGGAACATTCATTATGTCAAATTTATATTGAACAAGTGAAACATCCAATAACAAACGCGATTAAAAATAAACTGAGACAAATGGTTATAAGCAGCTTTTTCTTGCATTAAAAGAAAAGTTGCCAAAAAAAAATCTTATCGATGTTCGTGCTTCCAGATAAGTAAATAAAATCTATTTCTACATGTTATAGATCAAGTATGTTGCCTTCATGCATATTCGTTTTGGAAAAACACCGATTTTTCAGGGTGATGCGAAATTAGTAAATCGAACACACATAGGACTTTTGATTTTGAATTTAATAACTTACGTATTTGACCCATTTTCGAAACAACGAACCCAAGTTTTAAATCAAAGAAAGTAAAAGAAAAATTTTCGTGCACTTTTAGTCTACTGGGTGTTTTTTTAAATAAGCGCAGAAATTTGAAGTCGTAGGTGGTCATGACGTGTGGAATGTATCGCCAATGAATGTATCGTTGTTCAAAATCAGACAATAATTAATGGCGCTATGAACTGAGATAGGTCAAGAAAAAGGAAGTACGAAAGTCGTATTGGTAAAACAACTGTTGGAATAAAAAAAACGCACTGCTGTATGAATCGGCATTGGAAATCAGAGGAATTGTATCGCAGATGTTTTGAAACGGAGCAAAGAATTTGTCTGATTTTCTATGCTTGTGTACTCGTAATTTATTATACTCTGTGTTATTTGCTAACAGTTTAATGTTTGGTTGAGATATTCGGTTGAGGTAAACTACATGTGCAGTTATTATTGTTTATAATTAGTGGTTTATGCACGACGAGGCTTCTGCACACAATACTGTTCCTGTTAAAATCTGGCTCGGTGTACATTTTGCGGGAAACGGTCCAATATGCCCGACCTCCTAATCTAAATCCCTGTGATTTTTTTTGTGGTTCTATATAAATCGAATAGTGCGTATCGTTCCCATAAACATATTAAATGATTTAACAGCGAGTATTTACAAAGCCTAATACGAACACAAGAATCACTTCTTCGGCGTACTCGCCTATGTCTCGCTAATGATGTGTTGAACGTCTGTTTGAGCGTATGGAACACTGATCACCTCCAAAAAAAAAGTATTCGGTGATCTTTCCTTGTTAGATACGAAAAAAATTATATAGGTTACACAGATCTGCCTAAAATAAATATACATATACGTATATCATATAAATTGTAAATATTTTAAAGTTGATTTTAAATTGATGTACTGGAAAATACGAAGTGAAATTAAAACTAGGTCAACTTGCAGGAAATCTCCATACATTAAAGTGGCAGTGCAAAATAAAATTATAACATCTGCATGCATAACTTAATACTGAAAATTTGCGAAGTTTCCGAAAATGGCCTATCACAGTAATTAAAAGCGAAATATAAAATTCTTGCACGTGATAATTAAAGAAGCTGAAGTTCGTTCCCTGCTATTTGCATGTATTGTGGTGGCTGGTGTAGATGTGAAGTCCTTTCGGTGAATATCAAGCGCCGTATCGATTTGCTTTGCATTTCGTCATTAATATTAAATTCGAACTACATTTCCCTTCTGCATTTTAATAAATGTGTTAGTCGTCGTTGGGTGAACGCAAAATTTTCGTCAACCATTTCCTGTGAAAATGAAAAATACGGAACGTTAAGCATCGTGTAATAGTACCCCCACTTTCGGCTTGTAGAAACGTTGCACTTAGCTTAGAGAGCTTCAACGTAAAATATAGCACCCCTCCCACTTCGCGTTGAAAGCTCCACCGCCGCCCCTACGGTGCATGCTTGCTAGTGGCGGGGGAAGTGACGTAGCACGCAGTGCGGAACAAAACACAAGCGTTCCATGGACCAGTCTGACATCTAGTGTGCGACTGTCGAGATATGAACATTCTAGGTAAGCCGTGACCTATCTTCGAGTCAACTGCTTGGTTGAATTGGTACGACTGGATTTTTGGTACATACTTACTGTGGTGTGCTTGATTATTGTATTTCAAAAGTGGTGCATGATAGATGTTTCTCTGTGTTTTAAAGCCAAGCTTAAATTTTCTGTGCAATAAAAACCTAAAAGCCGTTATCATATTTATCTCCATGAAAGTTTTGATTTAAGTCCAAAAAACTATCACGTACACGAAACTTAGTTTGTACGTTAATTGCGATTCATTTAAAAATCATGAAACAAGTTAAAAACAACTTTGGCGGATGCGCCGGTACGGCACTCATAAATAAAAAATTACTTGCGCTACGAAACTGCATTTAGAATTTATAACTTTGCCTTGTTAGTTTTCGCCGGAGAGTGTTGTTTATCCAATCTGCGCAATTATCTAATGCATTCATGAATGTAAACCGTGCGGAGATAAAATTTTGCCTCCATAAATTCCAACTGGCTTCTTTGTTTACTGAAAGTTTTAATGTTACTAACTGGACAGTTTATGTGACTGCGATGTTAATTTTGCTTTTGCTTGAAAAGCCAGAAAATCCCCCAAACCAGAACAGTATAGAGAAATGTTATCGTATACTCCTGCATTTTACGATTTACGATATCGCCTCAGTTTATTAAGTCAGGCCCAAAATCATGTTAAGAGCATCAAGTCAAAAGAAGAAATAAAGTAAACGAAACGTATATATATATATATTAATAGAATTCATTGTTACTTCCTAATTTAATGCTTTACAAAGTATTCCTTTTTTTCCCTCTTCATTTTCTCGTAATGTCAATTACTTATTTATTTATACATGATGCCTGCAAATTTAATGAAAAAATATACGTCGACGGTAGAAAATTTCGTCCGAACGACCTGTGGAAAGTTACACAGATTGCTAATAAATTATGCCTCACAAGTGCTGGATAATTTATTTTCGCCTTAAATTTTCTTGAATTACTAAGTAATTTACTTGAAGTATAGTGTAAGATTAATTTGTACTTCTTTTTGTTGGAGAAAGTTTCGTAAAATAACATACTGGCAATATTTGCTCGTTTTCCTGGGTTTTCCACATTTTCGTAAATAAAGCTATTAATGTGGACATGAAAAATGGAAAATATGGTAAAATATCTTTGAAATTAATTCAAGGTTTCCATTTCCAGTGTGTGCTTTTTTAGGAATGCATTCTGAATTTCTGTTCTTTACAACGTGAGCTTTTAATATATTGATGTGTAGATACAGTTCGAGGTGAAGGCAAATGTCAAGGACTTTGGAAATGAGGAGACTCGGAAACTCGATAAATTTCAACAAAATACTCGCTTGTTCGAAATGAATTCGATGTAGCACTCGACTAAAAAAATATTCTCCCCATTGGCAACTGTATATGATACAGATAAAATGAATATAACCAAAGGCGGTGAAGTGCCATGCACGTATTAAAAAGTAAATATTTTACATGTAGTTCACTCAAAAGGCTAAATCCTCTTTTTCGCGTTGGAAAAGCTTCTTTTACCTTGTGAAAATGAATTCGCGCTGAATAAAACTATACGCATTACGTATTTTTCTAGGAGTGAAATATATGACATTGAACTTTTAAATCAAAAATTGTTTTATTAAAATATTCAAAGAGATTTGCTGTTTGTTATTATTCATTAGTTTTTTTTAAATTTTATATTTTAAGTTTCATTTTTATATTACTTATATATTTTTATATTATTTATTGTCAATAAAGCCCATTTTTGTTGTCGAACTAGAACCGAAGACACGCAAACCATTTTCATTTCCACTTCTTTTTATATTTGAAAATGCTTTTGGCCGACCATTACTAAGCTTATCATTGAATCGATATTTCTGGTTGACAGTGAATATTCACAACGCCGACATCAGTATTCGTGCTGATAGCGACATGCTAACTCGAACTGCTTCTTCCCCGTGCACTCCTGTATCTCGTTAAAGATGAACGCCACTTCGAACACTTGTTATAATATTTTTAAATCACTACAGTGAACATTTGTTTGATCATACAGTATAGTGATGATCCCCACAGATAATATTATGTGATTCGTATTATTTTATACTGCAGGAAAATGTGCAACTTGTTATCAACTAATCCAAATCTTCAGAAACGGAAACGTTTTAATTCTATTTTTTCTTAAGAATGAAAATCATTCCTTAAATAGTTCACATTTTCATTACGAATTTAATTCTGCATTAAGTAATAAAAAAATACTCGTATGACAATACGATTTCATATACAGGGTGCCTCAAAAATAAGAAGCTATACTACAACAGCGTTTAGGTGATGAAAACCGCATGTTAAGCAAATGTAAAATAGCAAGTCTGAATCTGAGCTTTATTTATGCAACTAATCGTGCAGTTACAATGAAAGCTTAAAATCAACAATTCAGCCGTTACACTGCTAATGAAAAGTGTTTTCATTGCTGTTAGAATGGACATCGAAGAATATGCTGACATGATATTTTTATTTTCGTGGCTACGAGAATCTCTATTAAGATTAATAAAAGTAGTTATTCGAAGTAATCTTTTGAAAACATCAGAAATCAACAGCACTTCTCAAAACAGCGAGACTTCTTTGATAAACGATATCCAAATTATTTTACAGGAGTAGGACATAAGAAAATTATAATTTTCTTTCCTCTTCTAACAAATTTTTTTAGTCATTATTCTGTAAAAGACTCTGGTCGTGATTTCTTTGTTAGTGGTTTGAGTTTTAGGTAGCAAAGAATCGCTTCCACCATCTTCTTTCCGCGGAACAGAATTTGTCTTTGCCTTTCCATTACTTATGATTTTCGGAATCGTCAATGTTATCTCCTATTCTTCTTCTATTTACGTATGTATTTCCTTTTTTTTATGCTGAGAGTACCTGTACATAATTGAAAACAATAAAGCTTGTGCTTTTTAAAAGTAAATGTAAAGATGAAAGAGAAAGGCTCAAATTAATATGGAAGTGGAAATTGAAAACTGAGATTTCGAAGAGAGAATAAACGGCATTCTGTTCAACAATGTAAGATCTAATAAATAATTGATACTTAAATGGTTTTCTGCTCAACAAATAATGAAACTCGACTTGGATAAGAATCAAACACGCAGAGAAAGAGACCGAAACTCTAGAACTCTTAATATGGTTCACGCAGATTATTTATTGATTAATGACAATCATTCTACTTCTACTTCTACTCGTATGATTATATTGGTTATAACCAAAGAGTTTCCGATTAGTTTCTAAAAATTGTGCAAGTTTTGTTTTAGGATGTAACTTTCTGCCACACGTGTGTCATAAAACCTTGAATACAGATGACTTTAAATGGCATAGACGTCAGGCGTCGATCAATAATTCCTTTTCCTATTTGATATAAATAATTCCTGTACAGAATCCTGGTTTCGTACGTTATTTAAGAAAATAGAAAATAGAATTTTGACCAGACATTGGAAAATTCCGCTGTTTTGAAAAGTCGATTGCCGATTCCTGAAGTTATTGGCCCGTATTCTGTCCTTATGGATGTAGCTTTAGGTCAAACTAATGCGTAAGAGAGCGACGGACGAGCGTTGCCATGGAAATTAAACACGTTATTAAATTAATCATAGGATGAGATTACGGGCCATCGACATTAAACTTGAATCGCCTTGTATATTCAATACAGTGACTTTCCTCGTGCCGATAAAATAATTTCTGCGGACGAACTCCTCCTTAAGCTCAACGCAAAAATTTCGAGGCTCATAATTATAAACGTATCAGTAAATGATCGTTAAGACAAAATGAATCGTTTTTTATATAACTTAGTAACAAGTTGCGATGCATTACAATATACAGAATCCTTTATCTGTAAAATAATTAACAAAATATGCAATTGTATTCGCTTAACTCTCACAGGGAATATCATTCTTAGTTCTCATCACATCGAATGAAGAGTAATTAAGGAATTTTCTTTTCACAAATTACAAACAAAAATGATTCATTTCCATCCAACAGACTAGAATGTCTTCAAAATTAATAGCCTTTTAATTACTCCTAAAAATAGTGTCAGTGGGTCATGTAATAAAAAATTATGTCTTAGTGCCAGCAGGTCATGAAATTAAAAATCATGTGTTAGCTAGATTCATAATACTAATACTAATACAACATACTGGGAGTTCAAATTTTCTGAATGCAGCTAAGACATGATGTTTAATTCCATGAGTTTTTGACAATAACTTTAAATTGGATCACTTGGATCATCTATAAAAATTCTCGAACAAATTTACAATGTTCACTTGGATTCACACGAAAGGATCTTCAATTAGTATAAAAAAATATATATATATTTATATATAAAAATATAAAACTAATGTAATTACTTTTGAAATAAAACCTTAATGTTGTTTTTTGAGTATCTGTTTGTATTTTGTTTATTTGAATCATAAAATCTGTTTGTATTTTGTTTTTGTTTATTTTTTGAATCATAAAAGTATGTCGCATGATTGATTTATAACAAAAAGCAACAAACACACGGTATTGTTGATCTCTGGATTCACACGAAAGGATCTTCAATTAGTATAAAAAAATATATATATATTTATATATAAAAATATAAAACTAATGTAATTACTTTTGAAATAAAACCTTAATGTTGTTTTTTGAGTATCTGTTTGTATTTTGTTTATTTGAATCCTAAAATCTGTTTGTATTTTGTTTTTGTTTATTTTTTGAATCATAAAAGTATGTCGCATGATTGATTTATAACAAAAAGCAACAAACACACGGTATTGTTGATCTCTGTGTGTCAACATCGAATATGTATGTGTTTCATTAGTAACATGAACCCACTATCCTAATTCCCTAGTTGGCTGCCGCTACCCCCATAAATCTTTATTTATTGTCTGCTGATCGGTGCAAAATACGATTTAAAATTAGGTCGTATGACGGTTCAATACTAGCAGCGAAGCAATTTAACTATGTTTGGGGTCTAATTTCGTTTACGGATCGAATAGGTAAATTTATTTTATCTATTATTAACATTTCTGTTTGTTTGCTGAAATCTGTTATCGATATTAAGTGAATAATTTTAGAATCACGAATGCCCATAAAATTGGATTATTTTAGATGTTCTTTTATAAATTAGACTTCTGATTGATCCAGGAATTAAATAATGGCTTAAATTAATTCAGCACTCATTAAATGGAAATTAATTTAAGAATCTAGGCAATGCCATTTTTTTCTCTTCTGTTTTTGTTCTATACGTCACATTGCTTTCATAAATATTAACAAGCGCTTCACGCATGTTACAATTTTTCAAAAGAACTTTAAAGTGTATTACATTCAAGGGTATTAATAATTGCCGATAAAATGTGAAAACTTTTTAGCAAGACAACTTCCACTCATTATTTATAAAGTAAAGTCATCAATCAAACGAGAACCACGTACATTTTTGAAATTTCTCGAAAACACATTTACACCCGTCAGCACAAATTATCAAGCGCTAAACGGTCACATTCAAAATACAAATTTAAATACACGCGAACACAAATGAAGAAAGCGCCATTCATACCAATTAAATGAGATTGTTACGCCAAATCAGCTTTATTGAACAATACTTCCCCATTTGTCGATTTTTTTTTTTGGAACGTGAATGAATGCCGCCAGAAGGGAAAAATGATGAATTGATATACGCGCGCCAAGTGGTTGACACATTAATGATGTTTTTTTACAGTTCGGGGCGTATAAAAGTTTCAGATAATTAATTCCGGATTTTAATTATGAAAGTTTGAGAGCTTCAGTTTTCTGGCCGTAATTTATTTATATTCTTGTTCCTTTATCCTGCAAGGAACAGACTTCGGGTACGCAGATTTGCTTTTACATTTTTTTTTGTTTTCCAAACTTAAAACAACTTCAGATCTTCTTTTAATCGAATTCGTATTTGTATTAAAATTTCCCCTCAACTTATAAACTCATGACATTTACATCAGTAAATTTTCTACTCTAAGGAGATTTTCTTGTATACATACACATATGAGTACACCCATATACGACAGTTCCTATTAACTGCATTTGCCTTAGATGTGCCTTCGGATATAACAAATTACCAGCGTCTGCAATGAACTGGTGAAATACTAGTTTCGGTTTTAGGTAACAAAGTTACTGCCGTCTGCTACTAGTGCAATAGTTCAATCCTGACGATAGAAATGCAATTACGTCTTTGATATAATCGTCCTACATTAATATTGTTTTAGCAGACCGTAAATGTGTTCTCATTTTAGTCTTCAAAAATTCAAAATATGTATACAGTGTTTTCCAAAAGGAACGTATAAATTATGTAAATTGGTGGAGAAAAATGTTTTAGAAAAAAACTCGGGCACGTCAATTTTTATTTTTAAATTATCGTTTAAAGACTTTAAAAATTCAAATAGCGAAGTACTCCTTACGATACCTCATTTAAAAATATTTTTTAAGCTGAATACAATAAATGAAACTTTTTCAAAATCGGTTGATAAATAACGGAAATATTCAACAAAAACTGTATTTAAATGTTCTATTCTAGAGACAAGCGTTTGTTATCTACCTTTTAATAATAATAATAATAATTGTTTTATTAACACAATCAGAATACAAGATTAGAATTCTACAAAAACAGATACAAAAATGTGTTTATGGGTTACATTCAGTTTTCCGTCGAGGCAGAGCACTGTTTTTAAATGTAACCACAGCTTAAAAATAAAAAGAAATGCTATCATTGAACAAAGAGAAAAAAAAAGAAAAAGAAGAGAAAGAGTAAGACAAGAAAGAAAAACAGAAAAGAAGAAGGGAAAATAGAGAGCAAAGTAGTAGTAGAGTGAAAGAGTGCTATATAAAAATAAATATACCCGCATTGAACACAAGTATATGAGGAATTAGATTATGTTTATGTAGACAAGACCATGACACTATGACATCTGTGAATTAAATAACATGACACGCATTCTAGATTTAAATGCACCCATTGACTGTCTGACATATGATGACAACGCATTATACATCCTGGAAACATTGCAGAATGATCTCTCGTAAATAGAAGTTCTATGAAACAGGGGTGTAATATAATGAGGATGTCTAATATTGATGTTATGTACATGCGAGCGAGAAATAATTTTGTTATAGAGGTAAGGAGGAGTTTTATGTAATAGTAATTTATGATAAAAACAGAGTAAATGTAACTTTCGACGATTTTCCATCTGCAGCCAGTTTAGATTAGACTCGTTGCAATCGATTTATACCGTAAATTAGTCGAATACAGGAACTTTGAATCTTTTGAATTCTATTGGCAGTCAGTCTATCCAAACAAGGGCTGTGAATCGTATCGCAAAAACAAAAATGTGATAAAACTAAAGAATCGCATAGTTTCCTTGACATAACAGATAAAAAATCCCTGTTGGAGTAGATTGCTTTTAAATTAGAATAAGCTCTTTTTAGGCAATTAGAAATATGCTCACGAAATCTAAGAGAATAGTCAATTTGTAAACCAAGATTGCGGGCTGAATCTACAATCTTTAAAGGTAGATCCTTTACAGTTAATTTTAGATTATTTTTAATTGTAGTTCTGTCTTGATTCTTACAAAATATCATAGCCACAGATTTAGTAGAGTTTAATGATAAGTGATGTTTCTCTGATTGTGTAACGAGACTATTTAAATCTACATTCACACGAGAATTAGCTGCAAGCATATCTTCCTTCGCAAATGAATATATAAGTTGTAAGTCATCAGGTGATACGAACAAAATTCCAAAGCTTTATGTAGATTAGAAGTATATAAAGTAAATAATAGGGGACCACGAATGGAGCCTTGAGGAACACCAGACTTTACGTCAAGAGTAAGTGATTCAACACCATTTACACATACTTTTTGTTCAGGAGTGATTGAGGGAATATCTTGTCGAATTGTTTGCTTTAACTCCTCAATGTTTGGAGGTCTATTAAAATAAATTTTAGCTTTTAAATAACCCCCGAGGAAATAATTCAAAGGGGTTAAATCTAGAGAATTTGATGGCCATTTAATAGACCCCCGTCTACCAATTCATCGATTAGGAAATATTTCATCATCATATGAGCATCCCAACGGCCTTGATAGCGTTCTTCCATAGTCCGAATGTCCTGATGGAACCTTTCTCCCAGTGCCTCGCTTAAATCACCTAAATTTTCAGGAAAATGGCCTAGATGACTATGGAGGAAGTGAACCTTGATGCTCATATTGCAACCAAGCTATTGGTAGTTAGTTAACATGTCTTCAACCAACTGGGAATAGTTTTCTGTCTTATTATTTCCGAGAAAGTTATTGATCACTGAAGCAAAGGAATTCCAAACGTTTTTCATTGTTCATAGGAATTGTAGTATTCGAATCTATTTAAAAGCTTCCTGATCTGTGGACCATCAAATATATCAGCTTTCAGCTTCTCAGAACTTGTACTTGGAAATTTCCTTGAAATATATTCGAAACGTTCCCCATTTTTATTCAAAGCCTTGACATATTGTTTAATTAATCCTAGCTTGATATGGAGGGGAGGCAATATAATGCGATCTCTTGCTACTAACGGAACGTTAACGACATATGCTTAAGAGGAATCAGAGCTTCTCTTACGAGTCAGTCTTTCCTAGTTCAATGTTCATTCTTAGCCCTACTATCTCATAAGCAGATAAAACAGGGATATTTTGTGTATCCACTTTGTTGACCCAAAAGTAAGTTGACCATTTTCAAGTCAATACATATCAACCTTCAATCTTCTTCGTACTTAATTTTGTTCAGGACGAAGGAAATAGTAGGATATTGTTCCTTCACTTTGGTGGAATGCGCAATGGGCAAAGAACCAAGCTTATTACCCTTATTTAGAAGAACACACTTAAAACTGCGCTTGGAAGAATTTATAAAAAGGCACCAGTCGTTGGATCGTACTCTTCTAAACCCATTGCAGTCATCAGACCTCGAAAATCATTCCAAATACGAAATCATCCTCTTCAGGGAAAGAAAGGAAGTAAACCTTTTTCTCTAATGCGGTAATATGAAACTTTTGTGTCACTTGTCAGCAAATTTCTCTGTTTCAGCAGTGAAACTAGTAATTCAGACGTACTTTTTGACAGATTAAGATCTCTTTAAGTCATTAAGCTCGTTTTGGTTGAATGGTTTTGGTGAATTTAGGGAATCTTCCGGATCGAAGTCACTGTCTTCATTTTCAAGTGACTCTGTGTCTTGACTACAATTTTCGTCTTCCAGTCTCTTGGGAATTGCTGGTAGAGGCACGGAATCTTTATTTATACTTACATTGGTCTTGACACTGATGGTACGTTAGGATAGGTCCACTGTGAACGATTTTCCCGATCAAAACCACTAACATTCGCAACACAGAAATAGTAATCGTCATGGTGGTTAGACGGTTCACGCCATATCATTGGCGTAAGGAATTGAAAAAAAGCTTCTTTTTTTAGTTGCCCATAAGCGCAAAGATTCAATACAAATTTTACATATTAAATTAGGACACCAGGTCTTGTTTTGTGTCTCTAGGAGAAATCCAAAGTACACAAAATAAGTTCCCTTTATAAACTGCAATATCTTGAGACGGTTTTTTAAGCATGTATTCACCACAAATGAAACAAAAATATTCCGGATTATTCACATACCTTCTGCGAGTCGATGTCATATCGCTAAACTGACAGAAACTCACTAATTGAAATGTAGTTGATAAAAATATTGAAATAGCTTCAAAACTGAGGATGTTTTTGGATTCAGCGCCTCCTGTTCATTCAAAATCAACATAAGCGCTCATACAACAGATGAAACGATCAATTTTGTTGTGCGGCGTAATGATTCGATTTCCCACTATCCCAACCCGTACGTTAACCATTTGAGGATATTGTATATTCACCTCCAACAGCCAATGCGGATTTTCGACCGCCCAATAATGGCAATTTTGCTTATTGACGGTACCATTTAAGTAAAATGTTGCCTCATCAGAAAAGAAAAAATTTCTAATAAAGGATTTGCATTAGAGAGTTTCATCTCTATCTCGCAAAGTTGGGCTTATCGATCAAAATCATCATCGAACAGTTCTTGTACCAAGTGCTCTTTGTACGGATGAGATTTTTCTTTTTGAAGAAGTTTGTAAACTGCATTTCTTGATGTATTAAGATGTGAAACGACTCCCATAGGGTTGACTGTGGATTTTCCCGCACCATCCAATTACCTGTCTTCATCTAAAACTGCCTGGTCGTCTGGCTTTAGGTTTATCTCGTACATGTCCAAGTTCGCGAAATTTGTTCTCAATTTGACTTACAGTTGATTGCGATATCGAAGGATGGTTTGGGTGAGTTTCGTTGAACAAAATACGAATTCTATCCCAAAACCCAAACATCATTATAATTTCGATTCTTTCGGTTTCAGTAAGTCTCAGTTTTGCTATCTAATCGTTAAACAAGAAACACACACTCTTCTACGTAACGTCAATAAAGTCAATTTCACATTTAACTACAAATAACTTGCAATTTTTTTAACACTTGTTACTAGAGCCGTTTCAACGCCTGCTCGAATATTGGCATTTTCATTTCAATATATTTTTGTTATTTAGTTCAGTTATTTATCAACCGATTTTGAAAAAGTTTTATTTATTGGATTCATCATAAAATGAGGTATCACAAGGAGTACTTTGTTATATCAAATTTGAAAGTTGAAATTGAGGGGTGATGGATTGATAATTACATCTTTAAATGATTATTTAAAAATAAAAATCGCCTTTATCGATTACTTTCGGGAAACACTGTATTGGCTTTACGTATCACATTATTTTTAATTTAAGGATTACATCTACATCTACAGGTTAATGTGGCAACTAATAATAATTCTCGAATATAAAGGAAAAGATAAGGCGATAACCTTGTCAGGGTTTTTCAAAGGAGCGTTACGTTAATCAGAGAAGGACACTTACTATCCGAGGGAACCGCTTCTTAATAATTTAGAAGAGCCCTTGAATTGGATAAGGAGCGTGCAGTTTTCTTTACTTTAGACAAAAGTTGGAGAAAGATGAAATTAAAAAAGAAGAAGTAGAATCTCGAACTTTGCGAGCGATGCTGAGGCTCTGTCGTCTCTCGGCTGTATTGTTTAAGTAAATGAATATAAAAGTTCATGTTTGCACATGTTTACGTCAGAAAATTGAAGTATATGCTCAATAATGACGAAACGCGGGAGAATAGGCGACAGAAGTCTTTGCACAGTTACGCACACAAAAAGAAATTGTTTGCCATATCTAATTAGTTCTTATGGAATCATAGTGTGTTCTTTTTTTATTTATTCATTTTTTAATTTATGAATTAGCACGTAGAGTGTATCGAAGGAGGATATCAATTTATCCCAAAAATCTTTATGTGGGTACACGTTGTGATGAACAATGATCTAAAAACGCACACAAATCCGTGCTTTAGTCATTAGTGTTGTAGTAGTGAGTTATAACTAGGGGTCGGAATTTTATATTTTGTCCAGTTTATGTCGAACAAGCGAACTAATTTTTTTGAATGTGTTTTTTTTTTCAATTATGTAAACCCCATTAATTGACGCGATCTATTTTTGTCATCGTCAGTAATAATTGTGGTCTCCGTTGGCGCAGCTTATTGCTTTCCCCGGGGCTTTTCCCCCAGCTTGAAGTAATGAAGATGGTTTGTTTTATTGATTCCATTAAACAATAATATGCTTACCTGTCAGCGGCAATTCCTATGGCCCTTGATTGGCACGGATTGCGTCACATGTTTTCGGCATTTCGATTATCGTTTAATGTAATGTAGAAATTTAATGATCGAATTTAATGTGCGCTTTGTTTGCGACGACAGATCCGGATTAAGTGGCGATCATAATTTTGTTTTACATTGTGAAAGAGGGCAGTGTTTATTTTTCTTGTTGCTCCTACGTCAAACACTTTTGTGTACTCGGCCAAAAATTTCTAAGTTAATTAATTACCCTAAACGGAATGAATACAACTCAATAATTTTGATTGACGGGAAACTGAAATGAATTAAAATTGTTTATCGATTAAACGCGAGACAGTATTTTGAGAGGTTGGGAAATTTCCTTAGCTCATTTTCCGTATGGAATTGTATCCAATTTGTCATATTTCACGTGACGTTACATACGTCAGGAGTAAGGAAAATGCGAAAAACATGTTACTGTAAAACTTATCGACTCTACCAAATTCTCTTCCACATGTAAGACTGCACTTCATTTTCTATTTATGTGAGCCGCCCATGTTTCAGGAAATTAACTTTAAAATATGTTTTGAACTCGTTAGATCTGTCTTCTCCATGCATCAAAATTAACTGCCGCGTTTTCCGCATGCATAAATTCGTTTCAATTTGCTTTTTTGGTGAGTGCGCAAACACCGCACCACGAAAAAGCTCGTAATTTCTTTGTTATCGCAACGCAAAAAAATATAATTCTCTGTTATGTCTAACTTCGGAATTTTAATTAAAGCGCTTAAAATACCAACGAAATTGTTTTATTTTGTTTGTGTATTGTTGTTCTTCCACAACTGCAGTTAAGTAGATGTGTTCACGTTAATGTAAACATTTTTTCATACGAGTCTCTAGCATGTAAATGTAAAAATAAAATTATTTCAAAAAATACATGTTTATTTAATAAACAGCAAAACATATAACGAGATGCTACGCGTTCATTTACTTAGACATCTTGAACTGAAAGTATTTCCTCATAGCAGAAAGATTTCTTTGGGTTTTCTAGTTCTCGTTACTTACTAGTCCTTTGGTGAATGAAATATCATATTTTTGTGTGTAGGTAAAACTTATCGAAACACGTTTGTATGTAGAATTTGCTATTATGGTTTGAAAATCTGAAATGTAAAATGTGGAAGAGGTAATTTTCACAAAATATGGACGTATTTCTTGCAAAAACCCGAACGTGGGGTATTATTCGGGGACAATAAGGGAGTATTTCCCAGTGATTTTCCATCATAAGTCCTCCTTAAATCGAACGAAAATGCCGGAAAATTACTTCTGCACGTTGCATTATGAAATACTTTGTGGCGGTCTCGAGTTGAATTGGATTTTCTCACCCAATAGGAAATTTCACTCTCGCATTATTGATATTTATATGATAGATATTTTGAATGTATCCAAAAAGCTCCTGGCGGTATATAAGCGTTTTAAAATTACGTTGTGTATGAAGGCATCAATATTGAAACACCAATTCGCTCGGTTATAAATTACCGTAATAAACCTAAAAGAAGTACCGGGTCCTGGAAGTAATTTAAGTTCTTAATGTTTAAGCTCTTTAATGCAGTTTCTCTTTTTGCTAATAAATTTTCTGAATATCTCAAAAGTTTGCGGCGAACATGAAGAGGATGTCATAATTTTACAAGTTTTCCTTCGAGTTATTTAAATCTGATAACAGTTACGAATATCCTAAGTTACGTGAACGTTATGATATCGGTCTTATATTACACGTTTTGATTCGAGTTTAATTAAAATTGAAACAGTTATTTGCCTACTGACAATTACATGTATGTAAAAGTGACATGTGCACTCAAATTGATGTAGGTCAATGCTGTTTAAACAGTGTTAACGAGAGACGTATTAAATTAAACAGAACAGACATTCATAGTGATCTAGTATCAAAATATTTGAATTGAAATGCAGTAGATAATTATCTACGACCTTCAACGTCTATGGTGTTTAGTTTGAAAATTAATTAAATTTCAACAAGTTAGTTAATGAAGTGATATCAGTCTAATTAATTTTCATGTGCGGAATATAATAGCCTGTAGGCGTCCTATTTAATGAAACTGAAAATTGGGAGACAAAAAGGACAAAACTCAAAACGTTTCGCCGATTTCAATTAAAGCTCACATCATCATTGATAGGCGTTCATCTAGTTTTAATGGAAAAGTAGTCCGGAACATGCTTTATGAATTGCTGTGTTATTGTGAGTTTTAATTGCAGTGTCAACCTGACACGTTTAATATTTTAAATAAATTGCCTTGATTCGTAAAATGCAGCAGGTCACGGAAAAGTAGAAATTAATTAAATTTTCTGAAGTTTGGATGCAGCGGAGATAAACAAGAAACTGACGTTATCTAAATACGGTTTCAGAACTTTAAAATTTTACTTTGAGCAAATGAATGGACCCAACATTAATCAACCTTGATAATTCCATAGCTAGGAAAATTCAAAATTTAGTTAAACCAAACTACTTTATTAAAGAAGTTTATTATATACAGATTGAATCATGGAAATGTGAACATATTTATGACGTTTGTTTTGGTAGTACAGTCCATAATAGAAATGTGTAATAAATAAGAAAAATTGGCCAAATTTTTAGTACACAAAGAAAAGAAGCTCGCTCTTGAAATTCTCGCTTGCCTCTATTACTTAAAATCACGATTCCAAAAACAGATTTGCATTCATCTGTTTTTTTGATGTGAAGCGGAGCGAACTAAGCCCTCTCTAATCAAAAGAAAAATTAGGTTTCCAACATCGTGCATACACTGTGAAATGCAAATTTGCTCTAAATAAAAAAGGCCGTATCGATTACGGCCCTCCGGCTACGGCTAGATTTATGACCACGCACGGTTGTTGGCACTCCAGTTCTTCATAATTGGGTCGGTCAATATCTGAAATTTTATTCCCTGCTTGGTCTCAAGGCGTTTAATAAAGCGCATGAGAATGCATATCGAATAAAAAATTCAAAGAATAAACGAAGCGTACAAATCAAAACCGGCGGCCGAAATAAAACGATCACGGTTTTAAGAATAATGTAGAGGTTAAATAAGGAACGGGATTATGCAAAGTGGAACATAACGATTCTCACCTAGTTACATTTGGAATTTTCTCCAAGACAAATTTTCTTGTACCGCTCTAATATTTTTGAATTACCCAATTCTGTCAATAATAATGTCAGTATTCGTAGTGCTTCCTTGAGGTTCCTTTCAATGTGGGAACCCTTAGAATGGGATTGTAGTAAGGCAGATGCATTCTGAAAGTACCCATTTTAAGGGGTCCCTTATTGAAGGAGCCTCAAGGAAGCATTATGAATACGGACATTAGTATCATAAGTCAGTCAAATTGACAATTATTACAATTATTGAATTGAATTAACCTGGCAAGAAAACGTTTTCATTATTAAAGCTTTTTTTTCGGTCTGGACATGTAGTAAATGGGGAAAAGCAATATTCTATTCTTGCCTGTGGTCCAAGAAATCTTGCCAAGAGATCACAACAGTCATATGCAATATTGCAACTTTTTCCAAGGAAACTTAAACAGCGATGACGCACATACGGGTATTTGATATAAAAAACTGGCCAAAAGTCTTGAATTTAAACAAGGGATCAAGATATTTGAATGTGCCGTTTGTTTGTCATTTGTCGAAAAATGTTTTGATCTATGATATCGCAAATTGGTTGATTTACACCACAACATGTCCTGCGGAAAACCGTAAAGACTTGAAACGGCAAGTTTCTCATTTCCAGTCACAATTCAAGATTCGAAATACGGAAACTATTTTCATCAAAAAAAAACGAAAAATGGTTATCAGGAACCCTTAAAATATTCACTTTTAAACCTATGGGAAGTGGTCGTCTACAAAATCCTTTTAGGAATCGAGTGAACGAACAAAGAGACGTAAAACAGCTTAATTAAGGAATGAAAAAAACTCCAGAAGAGCTAAGCTTTGCTGCTCAGATGAACTTAAGAAAATCTGATCAGGTTGACGCTGCTGACATTCTTAAAGATATCACCACTTCAAAACGAGCAAAAATGTATAGAGAAGCAATAGCAAAACCAAAAGAACATAAGCAGCTCTCACCAACACAGGCTTTATCAATATTTGTGGAAGCTAAATTGACACGAAAACAATACAATATAATCAGATAACTTGACATATCTAAATATTCGTGTTACAAAAAGCAAAAGCTGATTGCTACCCTCCGTGCGAATTTTACACGCCGACATCAACTTGAGCTGAATTGAATTTACCGAAACAATATGTTGTAATTTGAATATTGACGTTGAAAAATTTTCAAAGTATACTCTGGATACTGCCAAATTGTATGTAGAGCTATATGACTGGCCTCCGTTCATGGAGTGGCTGTTATTTCTTCGGCGATTTTACCTATTGGACAACTATCAGAAGAAGCTGCAGAGGCTTACAATGAACATTTTCGCCAATACAGGCTTGGGTTTTCTAGAAAGAGTTGTAGAGAAGCATGCAATCAGGACATCATAAACCGACTGCTATTATGATCAGATCCCCTATTAACTAGTTTAAGGCCATATCCAAAAAAGAAAACAAATCCATTTTCAAAAGATATTGATGTTCCACACTACCTACACAAAATCTATTATTACCCATGATATATCAAGTGATGAGGTAGTAGAAACAAATGTAGAATACAGTGCTTCAGAATAGAAGTGGAGATCAATAAGCAATATCGACCTCGATATTGAGCTTTGATATTGCTTGCTGATGTTAATATTGAATTTCGACATCCATGTCAATTTTTTCCCCATTTTTTTTCAAATATTTTGCAAGTCGCATACTCAAATAATTATAAAAGATCATTTCGCACATGGTAGAATCAGAAAAATGCTTAAAATAATTATGGCTAACTTTTTATATCAAATACCCCTTTGTGCGACGTTCTTGGTCTAAGTTTTTCCACGGATGAAGCTTGGTTTCATTTAAGTACGAGGGTGGGATGAAATTGGCTAGCCTCCGTATCGAAAATATTTATAGGTCATTTTGAAGATTAACTCTTAAGTTGTCAGTAGTGATAATTTTATATTACTGAGTCAAGTAGTTTCTTGTTAGCAGCTATTGAAACAACACGTGTTTTGTGTTTTATTAGCAATGGAAAATATTATATTATCAAATTCCTTTTTATGAAGGGTTTGAAAGGCTCAGAAATTTTTGATGAGATGAAAAATGTATTAGGAGAAAGTGCTCCATCATATGCAGCCATAGAAAACTGGGTTGCTGAGTTTAAACGGGGCCGTACGAGCATCCAAGATGAACCCCGCTCTGGACGCCCAAAAAGTATCACTACAACAGAAATGGTCGCCAAAATCCACCATATGGTAATGCAAGACAGACGACTAAAATTGAGTGAAATAGCCAATATTGTAAAGATTTCAAAAGAGCGGGTATGCAATATTGTAACCAAAGAATTAGACATGAAAAAGCTGTCTGCGCGTTGGGTGCTGCGTTTGCTTACACTTGAGCAAAAACACGTTCGAATGCAACTTTCACAAGAGTCTCTGGATCGTTTTAAGAAAAATCCAACCGATTTTATGCGACGATTTGTTACCACCGATGAAACTTGGGTTCATTACTACACGCCTGAAACCAAACTGCAATCAAAGCAATGGACAGAACCTGGTTGCTCGGCTCCAAAGAAGGCAATGACAGTAAAATCAGCTGGCAAGGTTATGGCATCAGTATTCTGGGATGCAAAAGGGATTTTGATGATCGATTATCTTCCAAAGAGACAAACAGTAAATGGCGAATATTATGTTAACCTTTTAGACCAATTGCAACTAAAAATTCAACAAAAAAGGCCCGGTTTGGCGCATAAGAAAGTCATTTTTCATCAGGATAATGCAAGGCCTCACACCAGTGTCATTGCTATGGCCAAAATTCATGAATTAAAGTACAACTTGCTTCCACACCCACCCTACTCACCTGATCTGGCTCCATCTGAATTCCACCTATTCCCCAAGCTCAAAATTTTCCTTGGTGGACAGAGATTTTGCACGCACGAAGAGGTCAAGTGCGCTGTTGACTCCTACTTTGCAGACCTTAAAGAAACGACCTTCCGCGATGGGATCAAAGCTTTAGAGCATCGCTGGATGAAGTGCATTGAACGTTTAGGAGATTATGTTGAGAAATAAAAATGATTTTGAAAACGTAAAGCCCGTCTTTCATTCCCAGGCTAGCCAATTATCATCCCACTCTCGTAGTTATGTAAACAAACAACCAAACATGTTGTTAAGCCCCACAGTTTTCTTGAGGCTCCTTTATATGCAGTTATAATTGAAATATGGTTAGCTGTATCCCATCATAGAATCACAGGGTCCACGAAACAATCATTGGTCAACGTTATAGGGAAAAATTGTTGACCTCGTTTTTAGAGCAAGTGCATTCCGATGAATTTGAAAATGGTTGCATTCAGCAAGACGGAGCGACTCGAGAAAGTGTGTAATTCTTAGAGAGTGTTTCCTTGGCCGAGGGGAACTTTGGCTTTCTTGAAAATGAAATCTACAAAGAAAGAATTCATAATTTGCAAGAACTGATGTCAAGGGTCACATTAAAATGCAGCGAGGTAACACCTGATATTTTACAGCACATTTTTATTAATATGAAACGTGATGTAGTTATATGCACGCAGCAAAATGGTGGCCACTTTCAACACTTGCTGCGACTTGCTTTCGTTGGCTTTCTTTTCATTTTGAATCTCAACTTTGTATTCATATCATCCCTTGGCAATAAATCACATTTTGAATTTTCATATATATTTTTATATTAGAGTACGGCCTTCCTTATTTTCGTAGAGTGGTAACGTAATGTATGTTAATTTTAAAGACAGGAAAATATATATTCACTCGCGTTATTTATTTTAATACAATCAACCCTCGTATAAGGTAATGCTTACGCAACAGTATTTCACTTTAATACAGTTACTCATCACCTCGTACGGTTTCCCTTTAATACGATTAGAAAACTGTAATACCCAATTGTCTAAAAAATGCTTCTTTGACGCAAATTCTTGAATAAAAAGGATATTGAGTTTAAAATTTAGTCTTACTTATTTGTTACAGAATTTCAGAAAGGATCTTCAAACATATCTATCTTCATGTCAGGTGATCTACTGAGACAAATAAAAAGTAATATCTTGTACTGAAAAAAGAAACAAAAGCAGTAGAGGCAGATAAAACAAATTATCTCACTAATACGATGAAAATTAAATACTTACGTAAATAAACTAAACAGCAGGAACACATATTGATTTTGAGATAGGACAATTGGGAATTGAGGCTGGTGCGAGACATGTACTTTGCAGTTGTAAAGTTCTTGTATGTTTCTCATTGGACTACTTAGGAAAGAACAGATTGTTGCCTCATGAAATAAAGTACGGGAGAATGCCCAGATTTTTAATTCCGGAACTGCTTTCACGTTAAGCTAAACTAACACAAATCTAAAACTTCATACAAATTGAATGAATATTGTTTCATAAATACTACAAAAATAATTTCCTGAATGAAAAAGTTATTGTATTCCATTTTCCAAACAACATTAACATAGTTAATGAATAGAAAATAGCTATTTTGTTCTGTTATAAAAAGTGTGTATGTCATTTCCATCTAAGCACAGCGTATTGTATCTTGGATCGAAGACTGATGACGCATTCGGCCAACTTCGGAAAAAATATTTATGACGCATTTTCAGAGGGCTGAGGGTAAATTCATTTTTCCATTTTTCTTTTCTTTTTTTTTTCATTAACCACAGCAGCACATTTGACATTGTTGGCGGCGACAGTGAACGGCGAAATATTATATTGAAATAATTTGTCTTATCGGGATTGTTTTCGATATTTGTTCCTTTCATTTGCTCGATTATAAAATATTTCATCTGCGTGATTTATCAAATTGTTAGCAGCAGGATAACAACTACGTTTTTGCTTTAATTCAATTTTCCTGATGAGTCAATAATAATAATTATTTCATTTAAACTAATTTACGTGAGTAAATTTATTGAATACACAAATTCTAATTTGAAATGTGATACTATTACTACTGCAACTATTATAATGAAGTGTACCATTTACATTAAATGTATATTTGACATTTCTTCAGGAACACACTTTAACAAATAAATTTAAAAAAAGACGAAATCAATGTATAAGATTAAAAATTGATATTGAAATGATTATTCAAATCTGTAAACGATTAAGGCCCAGTTTAAATTTAAGCTGAACCTTAAACTCATAACAAGATATATTGTTGTTAAGGGTTTAAACTTTGGCTTAAAGTTAAGCTCGAATTGTGCAACTGGGCTTAAGTGGTACAAAATTGAAAGAATTTACTTCTGTCTTTGATTGTACTATTTTCTTTCGATAATTAGCATATGAAAAACAAATTTTCAATTCTACAATTTGTTTGGCCGTCCTCCTCTCGTGGGTCCAATCTTATTTAGAAACACTCTAAATATTTCAGCCAAATTTGTACTCGAATTAAATTCTCGAAATTTAAAGTCGTCTAACCACCATCCATGAAACACATGTCATCTCTTTTTGAAAAGGTTTTGTTGAATTTTGGGACACTTAGAAATGTAATCCTTTAATGTCCTGAACAGTTCGATCCCCAATCTAGATAATGCAGCGTTTATACACATTATTATGTATCGCAGTAGAACCATAAACATGTCGTAGTTACAATTTACAACGCTTTAGTGTTATTGCCCAGTACTATAGTTGATATGCACTTGTAAAAAAAGAGTCTGTTTACTAATTGTAAGATATAGAATTCAAGTTGAATTAAAACTATCTGGAAAAATAGAACATGTTCTATTTCCAAACCATATCTGCAACAAAAAAAAAATTAATTTGACTTTAAGCTAATCAAAACTAAGCAGGATTTTTATTTATTACCGACTTTATTGACTACATACTTACTTAAATACGTATATAAAAATCTGGAGTTAATTCTAAGACTTTCAACTCCTTTTCGATGTTCCTTCGCGTCCACCATTTCTGGTATTAAAATAAACGAAGTTAGGACGTTTGACTTTAAAAATTGTCTTCAAAAGTGGCATTTTGATCCTTGCAGTTGTTATTTTTATGTTTCAAGGAATTAATATTATTGTCACGGGCCCATGGCAAAGAGGGCTCCGCTATTTATTAAATACATTTACATTGGAAAACAATCTAATCAAGAAGTAGTTTTTGAACAAAAGGCTGTTGCCCTACCCTAATATGTAATACAAAATTATGAAAAAAAAAATGCAATAATGATTATTGAAACAAATACAATAGCGAACATTTGTTGATTATTATTTCATATGAAATATGGGGTTACACTCAGATCAATGCACAGACCAACATCACATTTTTGACACATGATCCACATAATGGATTTGCAACCTTCGCCTGCACATCTCCGCTTTTTTTTCTGGAATTGAAATTAGTAAATGATCCCTATGATCATATCTAATATCATCAGAAACTCTGGATAGTGTAATGCTAGATTTAGTCGTTGCTAGTTTTCCTCTACTTTTGGGGAGGACTTTATACTGGTTTAGGTAGATTTGTACGCTAACAGAGAAATGGACTGCTTCGTTTTGCATTATTTTCTTGTAATCCATGCATTTCCTACAGCAACATCTAAAAGCCACGTGAAAATGGGCCTAAAACTGATCCTATATCTTTCGATAGGTTCATCCATAAGATCTGTCGCTCCCATGAATTTGTTATATTCACCTATAACTGAAGGTCGTTGCACTTGAATAATTTTCTTCTCCTTTTGAGAAAAACGTTTTACAAATGCTGTAGGATTCACGCCATGACAAGTGGATGCTGCTTCTACGACACCATTATCCATCCATTTGACAGGAATAATTCCATCTTCTCGATCCAATCGAGCGCAAATGTCGCCTCTAGAACAAGATTTTGTCATTTTTTTTTCCTGGAAGATTGCATGATGTTCCTGTAGCATCATAATCTTTCTGTTTCAAAAAATACAATAAATTCAAACCAGTAAATAAAATTTGTATGGTAAATTCTTTATTGGCTGGGGAATCTCGTCTACCATGTTCACAAGTGGTGCAGCACATTTTCCAAATTCACTCTCATAATTGTTGTTCCCTTTTGCAACCTTGCCTTGGTAAACATCAAAATTTAGTAAATAGCCACACTCGGAATTGAGACACCACATTTTGTACCCGAACCGGATAGGTTTGCCTCTGATAAACTGCTTTGCTGAGTGCCTGCCAAAGTATTTTATCATAGACTCATCATAATCTAGGTGTTCTTTTGGAATCCAGTGCCTGATAAATCTTTCCTTTATCAAATCCATCAAAGGACGGAGCTTCCACATCTTGTCTAAATTATCAGGCTTTGTTTTATCCGCGCAATGTGAAAACTGCAAAACTTGTCTAAATCGGTCTCTTCTCATAGCTTCAGTCACTGCAGGAACATTCATATCTTTACCAGTATCCCAATAATAATCTCTGCCTGGCAGCTCATGATACCACTCAAAATCATAATAGCAATGGCACACTTCATTTCTTCGGGTTTAATTTTTGGATTAGACTTATTCAAAAACAAGGCATATTTGTTAGATTCCGCTATTTGCAAACCAATAGTTTCATCATCAATGAATGTCTCGAAGATTTCCATATCTGTCATATTTTCGTACCTAGAAGGATTCGGTACTTGAAATTCTTTACTGGTACTAGACATGAGGTCACCATCAATTCTGTTATCGTTGACCTGTTAACGTTGATTGAGTATTATTTTCTTCATGTTCCACATCATCAGGTACAGCCAAAATGATATCATCTCTGAGTCTTACTTTAGCACCAGTAAGTAGTTGCCGACGGATTAGGTTATCAACAAGACCACTCTCATCTTCGTCCCCAGAATCCTCATCAGTTAGAACATTGCTATCAGGGGGTTCTATAAAGATTTCGTCAAGATCCGTATTATTGTCGTAGACTAACTGTAACGCTTCTTCTAGTGTGAAACCGCGTGTAAAGAAAGAAACATGCATAATTTTTGGTCACTGTACTGGCTAGCGTCTAAAAAAGAATATTCTTTTGCAATATTTTAGAAATATAAAAATTTCTGTATTTCAATGTATTGCTATTTTACAAAGCATTTTGCTTACTGTTGTTACAAAAAGAAAAACTGTAAACCTTGTATAATACTCTAGTTTGAAGTCCAATAATTCTGATATCTGTAAACCGGCTAAAGTTTAGATCACCAATAAACAAATGTTTGAGGTTTTTATACAAACACCAACTAACAGCACTTATAACAAGTCTTGACACGTTCGGTTTTAACATCAAACAAATACTGGGATAGATAACGCCATTTGCAGCGCACGTTGCAAGCGTGGCCATATGGCAACACTAGCCGCTGAAGGGTTAAGGGTGGTTTAGACACTAAAAGGAAGACGCCTTACCTTTGACAATAGAAGAGAAACTCAAACTTCTCAACAAGTTATTTGTTAATTATCAGAATGTCGGGGGTATGCGTCGGGATGCACAATCACCACCTACACTCCTATCCTGCCGCTCTTCTTTCTTCCTGCACTCCATAAATCACACACTCGTGCCATTATAAGTTATATATAAGTTAAGCCTTGGTAACGTCAGATGTTCTTCCGTTCTCCTCAATTAAGGTCTAACTCCGAATGTCGAATCACCCGCGCGCTGTGCTTAGCTTTCAATTTAAAGACCTAGTAACCACCCCCTGTTGCAACCTTTAACTAATAATAATCAACAACAATGCATGTAGATAATGCATCATTTATGGCATTATCCAAAAAGAAAGAGAGAGAGAGGGACACATAGCATCTGAGGTATCCCTTAAGGAATTAGTATTATCCAGAATTTGTCAAGCATTTCTATCCTTCAAGGGATTAGTATTATCCAAAATTGAAAGGATTTAGGGGCAGTCGCTTGCATCTTAACTTATATTTTAACTACTCCAAAGAATGCATCATTTATCCCTTGTGGAAATAATTGAATTCCTTATTGCACTAGAATGTTAAGCTTATCTGAGGGAAGTGGAATAAATGTATTCATAAGGCCTCGCTAGTATTCCCCAGTAAATATGCTTTCTTATGATACCATTTACATTGGCCAATGTAAATGGTATCATAAGAAAGAACTTTCGCGCTACGAATTCATGCTGGCACGAAATTGAATGTAAATGTAGCTTTACTCCTTTCTGCCCATGGCTTCCGGTGAAACCGCATGTTGTTCTTGTGCCCATGTTTCATTCTCCGTCTTCAATGTTACTAATCTTGTTGTTGTCGCCATTGTTCTCGTTCTATTTTATTAAGGAAGTCCAAAAGATGGAAAATTTAATTATTTTATTATCTGTTTTATAATACTACATATTTGGCAAATTTATTTAAAATTATGTGTATTTTTATGTATGACAGTACGAACGAGATTTTAGAAGTAATTTTAAAATTTGAAGATTCAAACAATTTAGGAGTAATGAATAAATTTTTAATTAAAACACTGAAAATTGACACACGTACATATTCGTGCACGTTCTAATTAATTAAGGCAGGCACATCGCATTGTTGACTCCATAATAAATGCAGCAAAATTTTGCAGCGCATCCGTCATCCTTTCGGCGAAATTAATTAAATGAAATGCTTTCTTAATTAATCAAACATGATAACAATGTACGAGAGGGTCGTCGGAGGAGCTACAGCTTTAATTCTAACATTTAACAAAGACCAACCGAGTGAACAAAACATAACAAAAATAATGATTAAGAGCACACTGTGGTAGATGTCGCGTTTTCTTTTTCACATTGAGGATTGTGTATTAGAGTAGAATTGGTAAAATTAATCCTTCCCAGCCAAGATCCATCTATAAAAAAATTATTTAATAACATAGGGAACGTTAGCTTTTAGATCTGGAGTGCTTTTCTAAACAAAAAGTTCATAGTCCGAACTGAAAATTAATTTAACCAGTTTCGATTCCCTTTGATCATTAAATTTACGTTTTAATTTATTCGGTTTTGCCATAGGCATCGAACAGAAAAAACGGAAAAAAGTTTGCGGGGAAAAAATCATTTTTGCTGTAATGGCAATGGTTTACCCTATTTAAAATTTCTCTTTATTGCTACTGTTTTAAGCATTTAAATTTTTCAAGCGAGGATGAGAGCCCGCTGCCTACACATTCATCAGCTCCACCTACCCCTTTTATTACACTCAACTTCGCGTACATTTACGAGATTGAATATCTTATTTGCGTATCAAAATTTTAGTCATTTAAAAAAGGGACGCGGACGTTCACAATAACGCAACATTACTCAAATGAAACGAGTCGACGTATTTTAAACAGACATCCATCGCTGAAAAATTCCGATTTAGCATGGCGCTGGCGAACACATTGAAAATTGACATTTAATAAGTCAAAGCTGTCAGTCACTGTTACATGGAACTGCTTTACAATAAAAAGAAACTTTATTACTGCATAAAAACTTCCGCTGACATCAAAAATTAATATACGTGCTCGTTCCATTTTTCATTTTCCTCGCCACATGTTTTAAATAGAAGCTAGTTATGAGATTATTAAGCACCTACTCTTTTTGATTCATAAAATGAATTCGTGTTTCCGGCTTACAAAAAAAAACTACCTAATTACAAATTTATATAATTTTTAAGTGAATCAACCACCTGATTAAAAATTCTATGCAAATGAAATTGATTGAAAATATAATTTAATGATACACTTCACTTTTAATAAATGGCAATATGTGTACCGTATGGATTGGCAATATTCATAAAATTTGAATTAATTTGATTACTGAAATTTAATTCAAATATTTACCACGAAATGTACTTCATAATTACATACAGTTTGATGACTATATTTGTGCAGAAAAGGGATTATTAAAACGCTGTACGAAATATTTCATATGACTTCCATATTTTAATAACGAAATCTTTAGTCACTAGTGAAATTTATAATTTAATGGAACATACCTAGAAATTTTGCTTAATAAATCACCGGTTAGTTGTGTCAATTTTCATTAAACTTATTGACAAAATTGCGACGTGTTCATTTACCTACGGTAAATACGAGACTTGCAAATTTAATGCATTTTCTCTTATCTTGAGTGACTAGAGGGTAATGAGTGACTCAACCTTGTCAGACTTCGATTGACAAAGGTCGCTTTCAGTTAGCTCCATAATAAATGGATGAGAACGTTTATTGCCATTCTCTGCTGTTGTCAGTAGAATAACTAATTTAATAAATAATAAATATCTCTTTGCTGGCAAAAAGAAATTACGCCTGTCCCGAGATGGACGTGATTACAATGCAGATGTCGACGCTCGCGTATGCAAGGAAAGCTCTAATATAAAGAACCGTGTTTTACATGGACGGAGAAATTTTTACAATGGTTTAATTTTATTCTTTTTAGAAACTCCGTCAGCGTAACGCGCTCCTGTTTACCGCTTTTATATGTTCCTTCTTTTTAACAATGTTTAAATTCCAATGTGTCCAAGTTTTTGCTTACTTTTATTATCAGATTTATTAAATAACTACACGTTGCATGAAAACAGCATTATATTACAGCATTCGGTTTTATATACCGAAAACGTTGCAAGATTTAATCAAATAGTGAATATACTAAAGCACAGATTAATACACAATGCGCAATCGAATAAGTTTCACTTAGGCACCGTAACCACTATTAATACATAAGAAAAGAAGCGCAAAAGACTCTGGGAAATCCACGTTTATTCTCTGTAAAAACCGTTTGAGAAGCTCTGGATGTGATTTAAGTGCCCTAGCTGAGCGAATTTTACTATTATGTGCAATAAATGATAGAGCAGTAAATCTGCAATAGACAGATTAATATACAATGTGCAATCGAATAAGTTTCACTTAGGCACCGTAACCACTATTAATACATAAGAAAAGAAGCGCAAAAGCCAATAAATAAATTCTAGGAAATCCACGTTTATTCTCTACAAAAACCGTTTGAGAAGCTCTGGATGTGATGTAAATGCCCTAGCTGAACGAATTTTACTATTACGTGCAATAAATGATGGAGCAGTAAATCTGCAATAGACGTTAAGGCAGATCATTTAAGACTTGCGTACGAAAGAATACGGAGATTGATAGTTAATGATACGTAAGCAATAAAAAAAAATTCACAAAACGTGATGCAATAAGTCGTATCTACATATACTAAAAATATTTGCTTTAAAAGGATAAACCTCGATTGTGTTATTTGGTGAACTTTAAACGAATTTATATTATATTTTATACAAGGGAGATTCAATATGTAGAATACATCACGTTTATTTCGAGTATCGTTTATACGAAGGCGATGTAACAATTAAAGGAAAAATTATGTCCTGTAACGTCTAATATAGGTAAAAAAAAACAAATGAATAAGACTCGAATGTGTTATGTGGTGAATATACACCACATGTTCTATAATGCCCTAAAAAATGGAAAAGACAAATGAACAATGCACACACACTACCATTTCAGGCGTTACTTACGTAACTTCAAACGATTTTGTCATCAATGTTGGAACAAAAGGCGATCGAATTTAATTTAACTTCCGCGGCCGTTGTCTATAATTGAATTGCCTTCCAGTTGGAACCGCGTTACTATTGCTTCTTCTGTCGTCGTTTCGTTCTCCATTGCAGAACTTCCTCAGGCTGCTGGTGTTGCTACTGCTGATGGTGTTGCTGCTGCTGATTGTGTTGCTACCATTTCTAGTTAGTCAATGACAGTACTCTCTAGAATAAAATGTCGGCACTAGAAGCAGTCGTGACGCGGTTCCAACCGGAAACCATTCAATCACAAGCGAATTTAATATTTAAAAGAGAAACGAAGCAATTGAAGAGAAATTTGTAAATGCAAAATAATTTCAAGCAAAATTTAACAAAATGACGATCGAATTTAATTTAACTTCCGCGACCGTTGTCCATAATTGAATTGACTTCCGGTTGGAACCGCGTTACTAGTGCTTCTACTGCCGTCGTTTCGTGCTCCGTTGCAGAACTTCCTCAGGGCTGCTGCTGCTGCTGGTGTTGCTACTGCTGATGGTGTTGCTGCTGCTGATGGTGTTGCTACTATTTCTAGTTAGTCAATGACAGTAGTGCCTAGAATGAAACGTCGGTATGCAGCCGTGACGCGGTTCCAACCGGAGGCCAATTCATTCACAGTCGAATTCAAACGAATTCAAATTTCAAAAGAGAAACGAAGAGAAATTAGTGAACTTAAGGTAATTTCCAATCTTCTTGAAGGTGCCCGCCTCCAAAAATTTTCAAAAATTAAATAATTTCAAGCAAAACATTAACAAAATGCAATCAAAATAAAATCTGATTAAAATTATAACAAAAGACGATCGACTTTAATATTATAAAACAATGAACTTAACGAAAAAAAAAACAAATTTAAGCAAAATTTAAACAAAAGACATTCGGATTAAAGTTACAACGAAAGGCGATCAAATTATAATTAAAAAAAAATCTTCTTTGGAAAAAGCACGAATTAATTGAAGAAAAATTTGACGATAAAAAATTATAAACGAACGACAAAACGGATAAAAAATTGTTTAAAATTGAAACAAAAGACGATGGAATTTACCATAAAGAAAGCTATTTAGACGAGAAATAAACAATTTAAGAAAAATAGATATAAAATAAATTTCTAACGAATCATAAATAGGAGGCAAAATTTAACATAATTTAACACAAAACGAAACAGTTAAAAGAAATCTCAAGAAAAGTAACGTATCTGAATCAAACTCAAAACAAAAGACGATCGAATTTAACATAAAAAACGAAACAATTAAAAAAAAACTGAAGATACCAACAAATTTAAAACAAGATATAAACAAAAAATTAAGAAATGTTAAAACAAACTTAATATGAAAGGAAACAAATTGAAAAAATCATAGCAATTTATACGCACTGATAGACGAGAGAAACAGATGTTAGCCAAAATATAATCAAAGGATAAATAAAAGAAGAGCGAATATAACTCAAAAAGAAATTACAAGTAGACAGACAAGAAACAAATCTTAATCAAGAACGATCATACTTAACATAAAGAAATTCAAAATGTAATCAAAGCACAAACAAAAAAAGGTTGAATATTCAATTCGACAAAGAAAAGTAAATTGATAAGAAACAAATCTGAATCAAAATAAAAACAACAGACGATTGATGGAAACAAAATTCCGAAAGGTTGTGCAGATTATCATGTATTCGTTCAAAGAAATAAATAAATTAATTGATTGTATTTAATGCATTTTTTTCCTGAGTATACTGGTCACGTGTTGAAATGCAAACTAACTAATAATAACACTCAATTTAACTCGAAAGCTTCCGCGGCCATTGTCCATAATTGAATTGGCTTCCGTTGGAACCGTGTCTAGACTGCTTCTATTGCTGACGTTTCGTTCTCCATTGCAGAAGAACTTCCTCAGGGCTGCTGCTGCTGCTGCTAGCGGTGTTGCTATTGCTGGTGGTGTTGCTGCTACTTCTCGACTAACCACCAGCAGCAGCCCCGCGGAAGTTCTTCTGCAATGGAGAACGAAACGTCGGCGGTAAAAACAGTCGTGACGCGGTTCCAACCGGAAGCCAATTCAATTAATAATAATACTCATTTATTTTTTCAATTATTCAACAAATTAAATCACTCAATGTCTTATTTGTTTACAAATCATTGTCGAATCCGTTATCGAATTACATATGGGCGACATTAACCCAAGGACTGCGAATTTTGTTGTACAATGTGTTTATAAAAACCGCAGACGATGCGCTCTTGTGGTAGATCAGTTTCTTACTTTTGAACTAGACCATTGATTAATTCTTTTGTATGATGAAAAACTTATAGTATCCATAAGTGACACTCAATCGATTAACATCTTGTATATCAGATAGGCAACTTGGCTAGTCGAATTTCAAACAAGTCACCATTAGGTAAAAGCTGTCAAGATGTCAATATAGCGTTAGATTTTATACATGTCGCACAGTTACAGGTTGTTACCAAAAGTTATTATCTACAAACTTTTTTGCTCCAGTTCAGTTTCTTCCTGTATTTTCTTGACTTCCAGTACGTTTTGCATCTTGGTTTCTCGTAGACTGTTTGTATATTTCTGCAGTAAATAAATCTTCAAAACATTTCATATCTTTGTACTGCTAACAGTTTTTTGTCTTCGACAGTATCCTGTTTATACTTCCTTTTCGTCATTTGTTGGTAAAAGCTCCTTTTCTTCTTATGTATATACGTACATATAGCATCCAAAGTAAACAATCGTATCTAAATATGTTTTTTTTTGCCAGATTTTGTATCACTTTACATTGTATAGTTTTCGAGGGGTTATACTCTTAGTCTAGAGCTTATCGAACGATAGTAACGTTTCCATGTCATTTACTCTTTTTATTTGCATAGAAATTCTACTGCGATTTTGATGAATCTTGGCCAGTCCTTTATCGTTTTCTCTTTACTCTGTGCAAGAAGTGAATTATGATTATCTTTCCCTTAAACTCAAATGACATCTATCCGAACTCTACTATGAAATAATATAAGCGTTGGCTTCTATGATTACTAAAATATTTCCAGTTTATCGTCATATGAAGTGCCAAAGAGTTTCATCTTTAAATAATCGAATTAAAATTAAATCTTATCAAGGTCAAGCTAACTCTGCTTTTTTTTGCTTACTCACGAATTATTTCCGATTTACTTCAAGTTACATAAAAAGGATATTACCTAATATAAAAAAAAGCTTGAAAGCAATTGTGTTATTGACAAAAGTACGTATTAATAGAAACTAGATGTTATCGTTTTTTTTTTATGACAACCATAACACTACAAACGTGACACTGTAAAAGTTCGTTTCCTTTTGTAATTTTTAGATATCATATTGGGCTGTCATGTTAACGGCTTGGATGGAAATCTCATGCATATATTGAACTCCGTTAAGACTTGTATAAAACTACAAAATCGTTTTCCTCTGTTACTCCTGCAAAACGATTTTTTAACGAGACAATTTAACCGGGGTAAGAAAACAAACTTCTCGAACTCCATAAGCAGTTTATTTAATAGTCGTTCTCAGACAGCTTTGTTGAAGCCTTGCATTGAAAAAGCACCCTTGTCGGTACGTAAAAAATAGCGGACCGTTTTAAGCTCAGGAAATGTCTACATTCCAAAGAGTGGAACTGAAGCTGTTCGGTTTTTGTCGGATATTCCAATCTCCGGTCCAACAAAAGGCATCTTTTGGTGACGTCACGCAGCTGGTAAGTGGCCAGACCTTTGATATACGCTAAATCTAATTACATTACGACATAGTGGAAATCACATTTCTGCCTTATGATGGGTGTATATTGATGAAGCCCGCATTGTGGAAGATTGAAGTGGGGTAGATACGACTTCGTCGGCTCATTGTTTTCTTAGATTGAGTTAGAATTGTGCTGTACAGGGGGTGCGGCGTCGACTAAATTGATCGTTTTGATGTGCCTTTTAAATTAAGTGCAGTTGTTTATATATGTAATGTAATCTGAGCTATAATCACCCTTGTTTACTCTACAATTTACGCGATTTACATCAAACATTGTTGGTCTTATGCAGTAAATACCGACGTGTAAATTTAATACTTTTATCAGATATCGTGACTAATTAGAAGACACTCAACAAATTATTCCATATAAATTGTTACCATTATTATTTTAACTAGTTTTAATTCCACTTTTTAAAAACGAAAAACAATATTAATTTCCTAATTTTCATTTGTATGCGCATTTCTGTTTCAACTACTGGGTAGAACAAATAAATTCGCAATACAAATATAATATTCTTCTGTATGCATATGCATACGAGGATTCCAAAAAGTGTAGGAATTTCTGCGATGATTATTTGTCCTGAGGCTAATCTAATTCTATCATTCATGAAACCGGAGAGAACTATTCGTTCTATGTATGTATGTATAAAGGCAGCACCAAAACAGCGAGTCAATATTAAATCGTAAAACTCCCATTTCGAGTTAAATTCTTTTTGTGGTCGATTTGAAATGAAGCGGCCGTATTTCACGATTACCTGAAGAGTAAATTTATGTGAAGAGAGCAATTGATAATACGAATTTTGAACTGAACAAATGTTGACATTTATGTAGGGCAACTATTGCTGTATGTTCAATAAATTAAAATAACATGGTGTGAGTAGTACAAAATCAAGTTTTAAATTTTCTCATAGAGAATGTTTTCTTCGTCAGTAATGCGCCTTCAAAATAATAATTATCCGTCGGCCATCCGAAAACTACTTCATTAACAAAAACGTTTAACTTTAAACCGAATTTGCTTTGACAATGATAAAATGTAGTGATAAAAAATTGCTAAACCTTATTTACTATCCTTCGTTAAAGCCCTTGTACACTCCCCTATTATTTGTACAAAATTTAGTTCAATTTACTGAACTATATAATAAATTGTATTAAAAAATTAATTGATTCGAAAACTGTCTAAAAAATTAGAACATGTCCTATCTCCAAACCATATCTGTAACCCAGAAATTTCTTATTCCAAATTACAAGAAATAGGATGGTCTAAAACAGTCTTTAGAATCAATTTTCACAAACGTTTAACATATTTAGATACAACGACAGTGTTTTAAAATGTATTCATCAAAGATAATTACTTAAATTTATTATTGCAGGAACTCTGAAGACACATGTCTTCCATTTTCAACAAATATAAACTTGTTCTGTTTTATGCAACTATAGCAAATCAAGTTTATATCTAAGGAATTATTTAAAAAATAATTAAGGAATGAGTTTCGTAATTACCAAAATAGAAATTTTGGCTTTTAATCTCGATTGTAAATACTTTTGATTATAATCACTTGGTTTTAGTCAATGAAGTTTTGAGAACAGTGGTTTTTGAGAAAATTTCAGCAAATGCTTTTCTTACTTTTTTTTAGAATACTCTCATTTTCAAAAAGTTTCTCGACTGGCTCTTGTATTTCAGGTTTCACGAGCATGTTCCCTAAAATGTCTCCAAAACCTGACTTACAATTAGCGCAATAGCTGTCAAACTGAAACACTTTTGTGCAAATAATTTAAGTAAATTCCTTATTTAACATTTGATATCCATCATACTAGTTTTTGACACCATCCGAATCATTGATTACCTAAAATTCATTTTTCTCAAATAGAATACCTGCTTCCTCTTCTGTGAATCCAAATATTTTCGAAAAATTACTATCGTGCAAGAATAGAGGATCATAATGAATTCGGAAAGCGAACGTTTGTTGGCAGCCTTAATCTCGAATCGTAAATACATTTGATTGTAATTGCTTGGCTTTAATTAATGAGGTATTTGAAAAACATCGTTATGGCATAAAAGGGTATTCAGAACTGTGGTTTTTCAACAAATACGAGGGTCAAGCTGAATTTATTGAGAATAAAAAACACGATTAATAGTCGCACATTGCTAAATCAGGTGAATACGGCGGATGTTCTATTACTTTTTCATTTTTTCAGCCAAAAACTGGAGAAAAAGCTACCGTATGGGACGATGCATTTTCTTGGTGCAGCATAATTCCCTTGTCTAGAACTGTACTGAACACTTCAGGCAAACATTTTTCAGTGTACCATTTAGCTGTAACTGTCTTTTGTCCATCTAGCTTAATTACCTTTACTAGGCCCGTATTTCTGAAGAATATCGCATACAGAACTTTTTTCATAGCTCATTGCTTTTTGGTCATTGTTGGAGTTTCCTCATCTTCGTGTATCCAAACACGACTCTCTTGGCGCGTAGGTACGTCGAAAAAGGGAATGTAAGTTTCTTCACTTGTCACTATTTTGGAAAAAGAGTGTTCGCCATTATTTAAGAAATTTAAAGTTTCATGGCAAATTCTTACACGCTCTGCTTTTTGGAAGTCAGAAAGGTGATGCGGTACAAAGGTGATGCGGTACACTTTTTTAAATGCTCGTGATCGTGTATGATTGTTCTAACAGCTGAAGACCCAATCCAATTAATTTTTTAACAGCAGCAATGTTTTTGTCGATAACAGCCGTAGAACGCCTTGCTCCTTTTTGATGCTAAATAGAATACTTTTCGCGCTCAAATTCCTTATACCATCGGTAAATTGTAGCCAAGGAAGGTGCTTGTTCCCTAAAAGCCGAATCTGAACTCTTTTTGCACTAGAAGCCCTTAAGCCTTTTTTAAAATCATAATAAATCATGATTCGAAAATGCTCTCTGGTTAATTCCATTTTTTTACTTGCAATATCACTTTAAAAAATTTGTAACTTGAGTTCTAACTCGTAACTTCAGCAACTAAACTTCAAATGATAGATAAAGAATTGCTCTAAATAACACTGTATGTTTTGTTTTTCACGGTCTAGTAGATTTTCTTATTTTCAATAAATTCGACTTTACCCTCGTACCTTTTTTAATCTGAAAATCATAAATACATGATAATCTCAATACCAATCGTTTTCTGAGGAAATTTTTTGTTAGTTGGACTACGAGGGCTGCGTGATAAGTACCCGTGTGTGAAGGAAACGCAATTTAATACATTTTAATTTATTTCACAACGTAAACTCCTTTCAACTGGACACACTTAGTCCAATAATATTTCAACATTTTTAAGCCATTTTGAGCCACTGGTTCGGCAGTGGTTAGACGAGAACAGCTTTCCGCCAGGCCACTTTTCATTGTTTAGAAACAAGAAGACATCGCACGAGGCTAAATCTGGAGAACAAGGTTGACGGGGCAGCAATTCACCAACTTTTCTGTGGCATTGTGAACGAGTGAGCTGACGCGTTGTCATTATTAAAGAAGCCCTTTTTTCTTCATCAAGTAAGACCATTTCCTCAGCAATTCAGCGTTGAATCGGCCCAATAAATCCGCATGGCCCTGCTCCGTGAATGTCATTCCCTTCTCCCGTGCCAGTGCCACCCGAATCCCAGAGAAAAACGGTGGAACCGTCTTCGCCTTCTTTGCAGCAGGCTTCCAGAGTGAAGTCCACTGTTTTGACTATTCTGCCATTTCTGGGAATAGATCCGTATTTCGAAGCTCCGCAAAAATTGTTTCGACAAGTCTAAACACTGCCGTATAATTGCCATATAAATCCGTTTTTGTTCCTCTAACACCCATCTCGCCATAGCTTTCTTTTGCTCAATTTATCATGAAGGATATTTCATAGGCGTTCAATTAAAATGTTTCCAATGGTTGCGATATGTTTGATCTTCGCTCGGCGGTCTGATAACAGAATATTATGGTTTTTGTAGACCATTCTGGATTTGGTGAGGGGAGTGATTAAGAATTCACGTGTACTTAGGCCACAATTGGGCCCATTGTACCACCCCCAGGTTCAGCAGTGTTTGACTTTCAGCGTTCTTCGAACCATAAAACCCTTTCGATGAAGCCAAGAACGTCCGACAGAGGGGCACTGCGAATTCCAGCCATGTTAGGCCAGAACTCCCCTAACATGGGACCTCTGATCGAGGCGAGTGCAAGGCAATCACAGAGGATATGCTCAGCTGTCTCTTCCTCTAAGTTACAGCCTCTACAGATTGGGCTGTCTGCTAAACCAATGTGATACGTATGTTTGTTTAGTTTACAATGTTCTGAAAGTATTCCTACGAGTAAACGTAGTCTTCTTCTAGGTAGTCGCATATAGAATCGTGTCAGTTTGAGCGAGGGGGCAGTTCGTCTGCCTACTCGTTGCCAAAAGTCTAGATTTACCCATTTGTCGATATATTGGTCCTGGGATATTTGTTTCAGTAAGGCATTAAATAGACTTGATGACGGTGCTATGGCCGGTTCGGGGCCCCAAAAGGACTGCCCCGAGCCCTGTCTAGCCAGTTCGTCTGCCTGCTCGTTGCCAAATGTTCCAGCGTGTCCTTTAACCCAAATGAGTTGCAGGGTGTTGTATTTGGCCACTTTTTCTAGTGTGCCGTGGCATTGGAATGTTAATCCTCAGAATATTTTGTTGCTATTTAGAGCCGCCCTACTATCGCTAGCTATCCTAACGATGTTATTCTGGACACCCTTATCCAGAATTGCTTTTGCGCCTTCTATAATGGCAGCTAGCTCTGCTTGGAAAACAGTTTTCAGTTGGCTAAGTGTTGTGCTCAAGTGAAAATCCAGGTCGTCGGAGAAGATTCCTGCGTTTGTTCCTTCCAGAGTGTTAAATCCATCAGCGAAGATGGAGATATATGGGTTTGGGTGCTTCTTCTGCGTTCAAGGGAACGTTGAAGTGCTTCTTGAATATATATGCAGCTGCAAGGGAGTCGACCAGCACTCCAAAAAAAGGACTTTCTTGTAGAGCCTCCTCCAGGATGAGGTAGTGTCTACCTCCGAGACCTTTATTATTGAACACGTTTTTTGCCCGCAGGCTAAGGGCCGATCCTCCTCAATTGGTCGACCTGATTGCTTTTCGTCAACAATGGATGTTCGTTGATTAAATCAATGGCGACAGTCATCAAAGATGCATAATCCTTATAAAAGGCATGCAACTTCTCTTTGATTTCCTTACAGGTCTTCCCATCCAAAAAGACAAATCAAATCATTGACTAATGTTGCTCTATCTCCATGGTTGTACAATAATATAAACTTACCCACTTTCAACAACTGTTTCGTCGTTGAAAACATGGTGTAAAATGACGTTATCAGTCGATACACACGGATACTTATCATGCAGCCTTCGTACACACATAAAAATCTTTTTCAACTCCTTTAGTTTATATTCCTAAAGGATCTATGATGTCAACTGTTATTATATTTTTTTACCTACTTTTTGTTGCTATTATATCGGGGTTCTTTTAAATTTGGCGTCGAAGTTGGCTGTGACAATGTGCTTACAGAGAACATGCAACAACTTTGATTATTTGTTGTAAATCATATTTTCTTATTATCTTTTTTCGTTTGTTACAATAGATTTCATTCCTAGTGTCTTTTTCGTTTATTATAATGGATCACATTCTTGTGTCGTCTTATCGTACTGTTGAGTTCGAAACCTCGAAAGCTAGGTTAGGAATGGCAAGTTCAAATGTCAAATTGACAAATGTCATGATGATGATGGTTCACAATTAAATTTTCATGGCCAACTTCGACGCCACATTTTAAAAACACATTTTATTTATTGCGCAAATTAAGTGACGGTTCCATTCTAAAACAAGACCGCAGTTGGCAGGCATATACTAGTCATAGAAACGTCAATCAATACCTTCCCTCGTACATCAGAATTTACCAATAGATGAAAAGTAAATAAAGTGTGAACTAACACCTTTAACGTAACATTTAACTTAATTCTTTTCACCAAAGCTAATGGAATATGCTAGTATTTACTGTATGGTGTTTTAAATAGGAGTTGAACTTATCCTCGTTGGAGTAAAATTAATTTTTAGACGCATTTTAATCGGGAAAAGATGACAATAACGCTAAATTTGTTAAGCATTACAACTTTTCAGGTAAAACTTTATTCATATTGTAACACCGATTGGGAGGATGACAGTTTATCCCAAAAATTTTTATGTGTATATATTTGCAATCTGAAGACTGAAGAGCAATCAAAATGAAAAGGATTATGGTATTCTGCTTTACTGAAGCAATAGAAACTCTGACTGTGCACGTTTTAAACCCAGTTAATTAATTTTCAATTGAATGTGCAATTATTTAGCTCGTGCCATTCTGTAGATTTCGGTTGTTAATATTTTTTATAATTTTAAGAAGAGTTCTCAAGGGTATCAACTTTCAGAATAAATAGCAAGCTTAAGAAGAATATTAGGTGTACAATTTCGCAGGCAAGTGAATGTAAACAGCAGTGACAAGTACTTCACGCTGAAATCATGAATGTTGACTATCGAACGTAAAGGAGCAAGGCAAACTTGGAAGTGTAACAGCGGCGTGTCAGTATTGCTTACTTCAAATGCTTGTCAATGTTCGCGGCCTGCTGAAACGGAAAGGAATTGACGCGCCTCAGAAAGGTGGAAAAGTAATGTATTTCACGGTACACTTCTGCTAGTAATTGAAAATGTATTGCCACGGGATATATTTTTTTTTCGATCTGGCAGGAAATATTCTTGTACTTGAAACGTTTCCGGTTTCATACTTGAGTATCCCACTCAATTGAAGAAGGATTTTTTTTGACAATGTATATTAATTAGCAGTATTTTTTATTTCATTTTTTTACTGACATTTGATTTGATAAAATATTTTATCGCTATTAAACAATTTTATTTACAAGAAATGGAATTTAATTAATTTGAAACTTTGCTTCTTGTAAAATGTTTGAGTAGTTGACGTGAAATGTAACTTCCGGGAGTAACTATCAAATTAATTTAAAATTTGGTCTAGTGATACGTGCCGGGGAAGGTTTTCGACGGCTTATAACTGCGGGCGGTTTTCAATTACCCTTCGAAAAAAGGAATTAAAACTAGACGAGAGCAGACCCCCCCATATATCGATCACTTAAGTAGGCCGAGTTTCGTTCGGTTCGTTCATTTGGGAGCAGATGGTCAGATAGAAAGCGGTCGCTCACGGTAATAGCAGGACTTGTAGCGACTTGTTTAATACCCCATCTTCATTATTCGAAAGTTCAACTTCTATGGCGGTTTAATGAATTCAATTTTGTACTTTACAGGAACAGATGGGGCCCGGTGCAAACCACTGGCATTGTAATTTTCTTGCTTATTTGCGGTGATTGAATCTGGTGTTGTGGAAACTACTGAACTTGATTTAAATTGTTGCGTACTGAATTCAAATTCAATTCTATACATTTCCAAGCCTATTGACGCGTTACTATCTTTTGTTATAAGTAATAAGTAAACTGAAAAATTTGAGAATATTACCCGAAATAAATATGTATTGTAAAAAAAATCAGTTAACGAATGAAAATATAAAACAGAATACTGAAGTCAGTTGTGGTGTATATAAATAACTGCATTATTCATGTCAAATGTGTCAACCTCAATATGTATATGCAAGAAAACAAGAATAAAAAATATGTTTTAAAAAACGCGAGTGGTAGCTACAGGCTTTGTGTTAATATTCCGGTGGGTTCCAGGGAATATTTGCAATTTGCCACTCGCATTAACACCTGCCCACATTTACCGAGATGATTTAAATCTGTTGATAACTTGAAAACTCGTTTCAAAAAACAAACAGGAACAATATTTTCGATTTTTCATCCGATGTTTTTAGTATCGTACGAATGGATACAAAAGTATTTCTGAAAACAGGGAGGAGGACTATAGTTGGAAACGTTATTAAGAAAATGAAATAAAATTATGTTACTGAGTAAATTTGAAATTAATCCCTTTTTAATACATAATAATAATTGTTGCAATTATACAATTAATTCCAAGACCTAAGTTATTGGAAATTTAATATAATATTAATAAAATAGTGACAATAGAAAAGAGACATTTGTTTTTCTTTTTAATCGAACGAATTTCGAACCAATATTTTTGACATTAAATAACTCACCCCCAGGCTAGTACATTACTCTAGCTTTATGAACTTTGAAATTTATTGCACTTGGCATTTTGCCATTTTGTTGTTTTTGGAAAGCATTGGTGGAAGATAAATCGGAAATATAAATGCATTACACACTTGTACTAAAAGCGTCAAAAGCCCTACAACGAAAATAAATCAGGGATCGCCCAATTCATTTAATTCGATGACATTAGTTTTAATCAATAGCAATTAAGGTTGCGTACTTAAACTTAATGGGTAATCAACCCTTGAATATCTAGATTAAAGGAACATTAAATTCAGCTACGTATATAGTTCAAAGTATTTTCATAATAATAAACTCTTGCATGTTATTAATTGTGAAGGATTTGAAGTAAAACGTTGTAACAGATTCGTTTGCACGTGCCCGAGCTATGCATGCAAATTGATGTCTGAAATAAATGGAAGTAATAAGAGACGCAGGTATTCTGGCGAATAAAAACTGTTGCAATATATATCACTTCTTGTTTCAGGTGCCGTAGGTGGAGATGACGATGGTGACGACAAAGAAAAGGAGGAAGAGGCCGAAAGGGAGCGACTGGAAGCTATCAGGGAAGCCGAGGAAAGGAGGAAGGAGAAGCACAGGAAAATGGAGGAGGAAAGGGAAAAGATGAGACAGGAAATAAGAGACAAGGTTTGTGCCGTAAAACTGTATAGCTAGACTATGCATTCCAATAGGACCTCTCCGCCTGCTGCTCGAAATTTAGGATCAACATGAATATAAATAATGAACCAATTAATTTTCCACGTGTAAGTTATAACGTGGAATAAATCCTTACAAAATACGCTCACTGTTCTGAAATACACCCAGTGTAGTCATTAATATGCATTTGATGAATCTGCATATCTCTGTATGTAAATTTACAAAGGTACATTATTAATTTTGCAATGTAGAACATAATATTGCATAAGTAACATCGTTTACGTTTCAAAAGAATTTCACTTTGCTAAAATATATACATATAAATAAATTTATATTTTCAATCACATTAAAAATATTTTACCTTTTAGAAAAACGACTTTATTTTACACTGAAAGCATGTTTCGTGTTTGTAATTATTTCTGTACGTTTGGTATTAAACTCTAGTTTGTTAAAACATATTATTTTTAGCTAAATTAATATTATAGTGCCATTTGCTAAGAGATGTCTTCAATTAGAACTGATTTAACTTAAATTGAATCCTTTTCTACCGAAGGAAAAGAAATAAAACCAAGGAGGAATATAATTGATTATTTCACGAAATACCGAACTTTAGAAACATTCGATTATTTAAATGCGCTGAGAGAAGATGGAAAACTGACGAATTTAAAATAGGAACTAACTTTTCTCTACGAATGGGTTATTTAAATAAAATGTTCAACTCTTTAAGAGGGATAAAGTGACATCCTAATTCAAAACATTTATATCCTGGGCAAAGTTTATAAGCGGAATGTTTTCATAGATAGATGTCGTGCAATTGTCTATAACGTTTGTTTTTCTTCTTATTACGTCTACGGAATAAAGAAGGTGTTTATCGTACTCGTGTCCAATTGCAGTCTCAGCAATTTCTTTTCCAAGGCGTGCAGCTGCAGTTCTTCGAATGATGTAACGATAAGAATGAAAATTATTGTTGCTCTTCCTCGGCATTTGTTTGTCTCACTGCTAACTGCTACATATTTATTACAAATAACATTGTACTCTGTGCAACTGTGCGTAAAGTTTTTTTGTTCTCTCGATTTGTGTTTGCTCCTTAGTATTCCATTTACGTTGCCTTGGATTGTACATTTTTCCTTCAAGTTCGTGTACTTCTAGTCTATCTATTTGTTCTCTTAGGCCCTTCTCGTTTTTGTAAAATTAATAATTGTACAAAGTTGAGAGCCTGAATCAAAGCTTTGATATGCTACGATATCAGCCGTCTACTCCTCACCCAAAAGCAGTGAGTAGCTTTTAGGTGAAGAGCATATTAATTATCATCACCGTAACATTCAAATTCAAACCACTTCTACAGTATGAGCATAAATGATTGAGGACAAGTTGAATTTCCCGCATCTCTATCTAGTGATTTTTACTCCTTGTGAGTGGCCGTCCTGAAAATAAATGAATTTTTGTTCAGTGTCGCCCGTTGCATATTTACGTTGTATTTATTGTTTTCTGACCTTTTGTGGTCGTATGGATCGGAGCCCAAATAAATCGGTACGAAAACTTAGTGTACAAACAGGTATGGGATATTATTTGAATATTTAATTTGAATATAACTAAAATGTATCCTTAGGTTTGTCTTATGGTACTTCCCGGAATGTATTGAAGAAAAACTTAAAAATGCATCCATATAAAGTTACAACTGTACAACAATTATTGCCACTTGATTACCAAAAACGGGTGCAATATTGTGAATGGTTTTTCTGCAAAGCTTATGTCATGAATTAATATTCCGACTGTAAATACATTTGTGAGTGCACGCCTATGCATTTGACCAACTTAAGAAAAATATTCAAAGGCGGGAAATTCAACTTGTCCTCAATCATTTATGCTCATACTGTATTTCGAAGCTTGTGCGGAAAAGTTTTCACCGATAGATGTCATACAGTTGTCCATAACGTTTGTCTTTCTACGTATTACGCCTACGTAAGTGTTTATCGTCCAGTTGCAATCTCAGCAATTTTTTGAAGATTTGCAGCTGCAATTCTTCAAGTGATGTAACGATAAGACTAATATACAATGCTCTCTTGTTGTCTTAAGTTGCAATCTCAAATCATTTTATGATCGCAACATTTTGCAAAGTATTTTCTAATTTTGAAATAATAAATTTTTATACAGAATTCTGTTTTTTTACAAGTGTAGCCACGGTCGCACTATTAGTACGTTAACACGTTCAGTTGTTTCTGCCAGGCTTGAGTTCATATTTCATTTATCTCCCAATTTGGTATCCCAGTCTTTTCAACCATCGTCCCACAGAAGCTGTAAAAAGAAAACCACTTGCAAGGCTTCTAATTCATTTTGTAAATCATAAATTGTTTTCTTCAACAATTGTTGTTGTTGTTCAACAATATAACAAGTGATCAAATGAAAAATGAATTAGAGTTGGAGTTACAACCTAATACGCATCTGTGTATTTAGTTTATCAGACGTTCCTTCAGTCACTTGACGTTTTTATTCAAACCTAATCATAATTTGAAATTAAAATATCCAAAGCGAGAAAAATATTTTTTTAATTAATTAAAGCAGATGCCCACCGCCTGCATCGAGACACTTTTGAGCTCTGCGAACTGCGTGATTAACGTTAAACAATATTTCTGACTTGTTATTTATCTCTTCGAATTTCTCGGTAATTCTATGGCGTAGAGAATCAAAATTTGGTACAGGATTTTTAAATATCTCATTTTTAGATGCGACCACAAAAAGAAATCTAACGGGGTGAGGTCACAGGATCGCGCGGGCCAGTTATTGTTGGTGTTTCGACTGATAGTCATAGAATTCAGTTCAGTGTTTCACCATTGGTGTGAATTGTGGCCCCATCTTGCTGGAAAAATCCTTCACAGAGCTCAATATCATCGACTTGGTTTATAAAAGATTCCAGAATTTCAGTCCTGTAGCGATGAGCGTTAAGTGTTCCCTCAAAAAGTATGGGACCTATGAGCCTTCTGTGGTTAAGAGCTGCTCATACTCCAACTTTCTAAAGATGTAACGATGTTTCAATAAACTCATGGGAATTGTTGCTACTCCATATCCTCATGTAGCTCATTAAACAAAATCAAGCCTCATCTACAAAAAAAGTCTGGTCCAAGACTTCATTGTTGAAATTGTTAAGAAGCCACGGACAATAGGTTTACCTCTGTATGGGATCCCCAGCTTATAGCTCTTGGACCATAGTTATGAGGTAAGGATATAGCGAAAGATCTTTCTTTAAAAGAGTGTGACAGGTTCCATACGACAAATTTGTTTGTCGAACAAGATTTCTTACTGATGTTTTGGGCATAAGTACTAAGGGGAGGGATGAGTCCACCGGCTGAGTCGGAACCCCTCAATTGGTATTGGCTTCTTAGGAGTGGTGGTCCCTCGCTGGAACCAATAAAGTTATGGGCGGCAGCCTGGGTACCGAGGTGCGCTAAGCGTACCGACCAAATTAGATGATGTTTTGGGCGCATTATCCATAACTTCCCGAACAAGTTGAAAGTTTTCTGGTGTATGTGAAATTTTGGTCGTACCACTTCCAGGCTTTCTACCAACACTGCCAGTTTTTCTGAAGCGTTTCACCGACAACAAGAGCGCACTAAAAAATTGCTTGTACTGGAACAGGACGCCAGGATATGCTTCACGAAACTCCTCCATCGCATTAGGTATTGAGTAAACCCATTCATGATTAAGTTTCTGGCGATTTCTGAAATAACATTCCACCATAAAAGACTTTTCTTCAGTTGTAAAACCATTCTTACGAAATTGTTGATACTTTAATTATATGGTAATTGATTGACAATTAATATTAGTAGGACGTTATTCAAGGCTCGCATTTAAATTCCAACACCTACTCTAATTCATTTTTCATTTGATCACTTGTTATGTCCAACTGTTGGCTCAGCTAGTTTTATTAGAAAACTCTCATTTTCGACTGGCTCTTGTATTTCAGGTTTCACGAACGAGTTCCCTAAAGTGTCTCCAAAGCCTGACTTGGCGGAATAGCTATCAAATCTTTTTTTCTTCACAGAAACACTTTGCTGCAACTAATTCATGAAAGACCGGCCTCTTATCACTTCACAATTTAACATTTGGTATCCACCACACTACTTTTTGACGCCATCGAAAGCGTTGACCACTTTAAATTCATTCTTTTCAAATAGAGTACCTATGAATCAAAGTACTTCAGAAAAATTACCACGGTGCAGTAATAACGAACACGGGAATTAAGTAATCCATAATACACTCTATCAGATATCGCAGGAATTTTTGTTTTGTTTAACATGTTCCGTTTAATAGCTTTCAAAATAGGTGCGTCAGTCTCGACTATGAGAGCCAAAATTGTAAAAAGTGGTTTAAACGTATAAATAGTGCTGATGGTTTCGTGTTCTGTAATGAGTTCCAATCGATTGGGCGGCAGTAAACTTATGTCAGACACAATTGAAATGTCACTTCACGCTCATTCCTCTTGCCCCTCTCAGCTTCACTTTCCCGCGTCAACGAACTAGGTTATATTCCCTCCCTATTTCTTTTAACTTCATTGGTTCATAGCTACGCGAGAGCGATTCGTTCCGATATCAATCAAAGAAAGCAAATTCTTAAGCTACTTACAAATTTCTTCTTGTGCTAAAATCATTTAACAAATATTTTTCATTCAATGTAGTAACCCTTATCTTTCTCATCAGTTATGATTATGTTATTAATTAGTTTCTTATGATAGTCTTTGTTGAGACCAAGGTATTTTCAAGTTGAAGCCACAGCTGCATACAAGAGAACTGAAAAAAGTGCCTCAGCCCTGTAATCTTATTTCTGCATACAACAGAAAAAGATGTATGTCTAATAATAATCCTTAAGTAATCATTTTGGATATGTCACTTTTTACTCATGGTTTAAATTCTAATGTTTCTAAATTTCTTTTCTCTTTGAATAACTTTTGAACCAAATGAAACAGAATGAAAAGTGGAAGTTAAATGTCATTTGTTTGCAACTTTTGATAACATGGTAAAGACGATGAAATATTTAAGTCAAAAATAATCTATTTGGCCCAATTGAACCGACTTGACTTTCCGAAGATAATCGGGACCTCTATGGTGAGGTTTAAAAAAGTATATGCATATATGTGGCGCCTAGTCATGAAGCTACTATGCATGATGGTCTTATCTACTTCGGAAGACAATACCTTGGATCTATTTTTGAAGCTTTTAGACCTTCAAAATTCTTTGTCTTAATTGATTCAAAAGTTGTTAACGGTTGAAATATTGCCCAGTGAAGTTGGGTAGGTATATTGAATATTCATGGAAAATTTATGTCTTCAAGTTCAACCAATAACCGCCCGTTTATTTAGGAAATTACGGCAGTTAAATATTATTTTTAGATTAATCAATCAGGTAGTAAAACAAGATTTTCCTTAATTGTTCCTGGGGAGCGTGCTTACCGGTAATTTATGCACTACAAGCGAGTAAAATACAGTTCCCGTTCGACGTCCGTGCAAACGTGATACCACGCGATACCCAGCTCTTCTAATCGTTTTTTATTTTATGCCCTCCTCCATTCATTTTCTCTCTCTCTCTTTCGTGCTTTGGGAAACATTATTATTGTAAATAGGAATCTTCAGTTAAACAACATAATGGACCGGCCCTTAAAAAGAGGTAAAGGAGAATGATGGCACGTTTCGAAAGAAAGAAAAAGGGATGTGTTGATGGCTGAAGCTCTGCCTCCGACGTATTTTTTCCTCTGCTGGTGTCAGTTGCGGAGTCCGAGGCAATATTTAGTTGACGCGTGTTATACGCGCGCTGCTTTTTCCTTGCATATAGGAAATTGCCCCTCGTTCGTGCAAAACACTCGCGTTCCGCCCTGAGCAAATTAATTTTACGCTGAGTCAACGTGTACTTTGCTATACTGAGGGATATTACGTTATCAAATAATACACTTCAAATGAAGAATATGTTGTTTCGTTTAGCTTAGCTGGATTATTTGCTTCGCCGCTTACTGACACGTTTAAAATAATTATTACTAACCTAGGTGTTTTATTACTAATTATATAATTTTTTTTTGTGTTTACAACTTATTACAAGTAACTTGAAAACCAGAATTTATATTTATTCGTCACATATCGTATCATTTATAAATTGTTGCACCAATAGTTCTTTAAATTCTTATTGAAAGGAGCTAGAAAGTGGAACAAAATTTTTCTATGCCTCTCTAATCATTTTGAATTAAGTAATTCTGTCAATAAATATCATGATTCAGGCAAATTAACAATTATTATAATTTATTGAATTGAATTAATTAACAACCGGTTAGAATGTATACCCTGCAAGAAAACGCTATTATTATTTCTGATCTGGAAGTGTAGCTAGTGGATTGGGAACTGGCAATATTCCATACTTGAATGCAAAACACAATTTAGACTTAGGTTCCGAACAAAATTGTTGAAGAAACTGCCTTGCACCTACACATTCGCCAAAGCTCGAGAGAAAATCAAGCGTGATGAAGGAGAAATCCACTGGAAGGCCGAAAACTGACCAATATTTCATCAAAGAAGTGGAAGAGCTTGTTGGAGAAAATCCGCTTTCACCAACACGTTGTACTTCTACTCAAACGAATGTGGCATACCACCGTTAGAAGAACTTTAAAGCGTCGTTTACACTTGCATCCATAAAAAGTATCCGTAGTAACTTTTTCCAAGAAAACTTAAACAAGACAAAGTTCTAGATCCAAGTTTTTTTCGTAAATGAAGCTTGGTTCCATTTGTGTGGAAGCAAACAAAATTACTGAACATGGTCGGTTGATAATCTCCACAATTTCCTTGAGGCTCCTTTACATCCTGCTAAGATAGGGATATGGTTAACTGTATCCCGCCGCAGAATCATAGCACCAATATTCTTCCATGATACAATCAATGGTCAATGTTATAGGGAACAATTGGTGACCCCATTTTTAGTACAGGTTCATCCCGATGAGTTTGAAAGTGGTTACTTTCCAGCAAGGTGGAGCAACAGCTCACACTACTCAAGAAAATTTGAAATTTCTTGAAGAGCTTTTTCCTGGTCGAATTGTAGGAGAACTTGGCCAGCAATATTACCAGACCTACCCCGTTAGACTCCTCCATATTTGGCTTTCTTAAAAATGAGGTATGCAAAGAATTAATAATTTTCAAGAACTGATGACAAGGATCACATTAAAATGCAATGAGATAACATCGGACATATTGCAGCAAATGTTTAATAATAGGAAACGTGTGTAGTTTTATATATGAAGGAAACAGGGGAAAAACGGCTTCAGTCCACTTTTTATTTGAGCTTGGGCTGCCATCTAGTAGCAGTTTAGGAGTACTTTAAGATACCGAATCGACAAAATGGTAATAATGGCTCGATTCTGTTGAAATACACTAAGAAAATTCACTACACTGGGGAAAAACTGTTTCAGTTCACTTTTTATTTGAGCTTGGGCTGCCATCTAGTAGCAGTTTAGGAGTACTTTAAGATACCGAATCGACAAAATGGTAATAATGGCTCGATTCTGTTGAAATACACTAAGAAAATTCACTACACCGGGGAAAAACGGTTTCAGTCCGTGTGCGCCTTGGGAAGAACGGCTTCAGTCCGATTGTTTTGAAGTAGAATGGCGTCCGCCTATATGAGTTACAGTGTTCATCCATGACATCACGCAACATTATCACTGATAACAGTAGTTTTCTTACCAATCGTGATCATACTCCTCGTGCTGCATTTTTCTGTTATTGTTTTTGGTATTTTTTTAATTATTGTAGTTTCGTGCATTGGAAATGAACAGTGAGTGTTCGCAGTCTAGTGAAGAAGAGTCGGGCCCGTCGAGCAGAGAGACGAAAAAAAGGAAAATCACAGGTAGGGTTAGAGATGTTATGAAAGTGATGCGAGCTACGACCCATGAACTTGGACCTGATTGTTTATGTAAACGATTTCAATGTTTTTACTTTAATAGAAGAGCCAGAACGTCGTGGAATAATACGCGAATTCAATGAGTTGGGAGAAATTAATGCCCAAAATGCTTACCTTACTGGCCTTATTACTGTTCTCCCGGTCATGCGTAGTAATCAACGGAAAAATGACGACTAGGCGCGATTAAATTCAGCTTCGATCAGCTATCAAGTCCGGATTAGAGAGAATGAACAAAGTCGTGATGTACCAGTTTGCATCAAAGTATTTATGTCCTTGCACGGGATTACTTTCCGGCGAGTCAGACGCGTAAAGGAATCTCTCGTTAAAGAAGGGAAATCCCCTATCGACGGTCGTGGAAAACATGGTGTACGACCTCATGAAATTACAGATGAGACAAAGCAGAAGGCGATCAATTTTATAAAAAATCTAAAGGGTCGCAAATCACACTATTCATTGAAAGACTCAAGGAAACTGTACCTACCTGATTCATTAAATATTTCTAAATTACACAAAATGTACATTGAGCAGAATCCCGATCATGAAATGGCTTATGAATCATTCCGTTGTATATTTGAAAATAATTTCAACATATCCTTTGGAATTCCACGGAAAGACACCTGCAGCACCTATGATACTTTTAAGGCTAAACTGTCATCTTTAGTCGAGATGTCAAAATCATGTTTGGATGATGATGATGTCAAAAAGAAAACATTGGAAGAAGTAGACATTAAAATGCAACAAAAATAGCTCCATCTCAAGAAGAGTGATGATTTTATCAGTTCAAGAGATGTTATCGCAAACGCTCTTTGAAATCCAAGACCATGGAAGCCTTAAAAAAGGACTACCAAAAAACCTACCCACACCGAACATCACTACAAATGATGCTTATTATAAACATCAGCTCAATTTCATCAGTTTTAATATCCATGTTCTATCGAATTCACAATCCATATTTTATACCTACGATGAATCAGTGGCTAAAAAAGGAGTTTGTTCCATGATGCACCACTTTTTTCGTCATGTTTTAGCAGAGGAAGTGAGGGAGCTTGCACTTTTTTGTGACTCATGTGCCGAACAGAATAAGAATTTCACGATTAAACGATTTTTACATTACATGGTTGTGGAAGAAAAACGATTTGATTCGGTGAAAGTGATATTTCCAATCCGGGGGCATTCCTATCTCGAATGCGATCGGAACATGAGTTAACCAAAAGACATATACAGAGGCTCCAGATGACTGGAGGGAAGAATTTAAAAACTGCCGAGTAAAACCCCTTCCATTCCAAGTAATTGACTGTGGGCATGATATTGATTTTCAAAATTGGACTGCCTTTCTTAGTTCATTGTACACAGGAAAATGTCCTTTCCCTACCCGGCCTATAAGGATGCTAAAATTTGAAAATGAACAACCTAATAGGGTTGCATTTACGAACAGTCTCCATTAAAGAAACCTAAGAAGTAAAAACGCGCCGTTATATTAAAAAAGTTGTACACCAAACAATTATCTATCAAAAAGGCCAAATTTGAAGATCTGAAAGCGCTGTTAACATTCCTTGATAAACCAGAGACCAAACAATTTTACAAAAGGTTGACCTACATCGACCAACCTGAAAAAAGTAATGATGAAAACCTGAATGATCCACCAATTGACACCTGATTACCGGGGAAAATGACTTCCTTTTTTTTAAGTTGAAATGATAATGTATTTTTTTTAAACTTATTTTCACTTTTCTACGTTTTGATAAATACACAATCCAATCACATAATGCTTTCTGAGTATTCTTGTCTGGTATTTGAAGCATGTAGGAGTAGGGAGAATTTAAATTTGATTTTTCTCAAAATTGGTTGGAATGGACTAAAGCCGTTCTTCCCCTGTACCCTTCATATATATGCACCAAAATGGTGGCCACAACACTTGCTGTGACTTACTTTTGTTGCCTTTCTTATCAGTTTCAATCTCAACTTTGCATCCCTTCGAAATAAAACACATTTTCAATTTTGATGTACATTTTGATATTAGGGTACTACTGCGCGTTCCTTATTTTCGTTGAGTGGCACTTCGTATTTTTACATTGCTAATGCAAAGGTAGAAGAGAACCATTTTGTTCCACTCTCTACATGCATCTTCACTCTAGTTTCAATCTCGTTTCTTTCTGACTGTATGATAAGCTTCAAGCAAGTATTCTGACGTCCAATACCCTTTCCATGTTCCTATCTCCAGCCAGTATCATCCTTGTACTTTAAACTTCACTATTTTGTCTCGCTCCATTCTCATTTTGGTGGGTCTGTCTTGCCTCTTTTCTTTGGAACCAATTAAGTAATACGTGTTCGTTCATATCCAACGACTTTCAACTCATTCAACTGAGTATAATTTTCGACTCCTGAGGTCTTTCTTTAGTTGTTAGGGTGGATGAATCACAGCTTTCGATAATGGCTTGAACTTTGCAAGCTTTGGAGACTCTGCAAGTTTTGATTTCTCAGGGATTCGCACGTTTTTCTTTTCTAATAGGCTGCTTCAAGTTTTGCTCTATCCTTGGTAAACCTCTCGCTTTTTCATATGTTCAATAAGCAGCATAGTCAGTCCCAAAAAAAGATCGCCATCAACTTTCCAGAAGACAAGTGAGTTTTTTCCTTCTTTGAAGGTGGGTAGCCCTCATGAACCCATTGCATCAACTTCTGGTTCATCAGAGGACGACACTCAAGTGTCGTCGCCTGTGAGAATTCGAGAAAAATAACTCTCATCGCTCTGTAAATGTTCTTGACAATTTTTTTCCTCGCCAGTTTTTGTTCTGGTCTTAGGAGTTTGGGGATCCATCGTGCGGAAACTTTTTTCACCTCTACATCTTCATGCAAAATCTAGTAAACTGTAGTTTCAGATGCTCCAGCTTCTGGGATCTTGATTCATCTATCTGACTTAATAAATCTTCAACTGAGACTGATGGTTTCCTCAGTTTCCTCACTTTTATTAATTTTTCAGTAGTTTATATATTTGTTAAATTATGAAAGTTTTTTGATGAACACGATTAATAACTTGGTCAGAGATTCTTTGTCTTTTGTGTCATTGACATGTGTTTCATAAAATGTTTTTAACTAAGAGGAAAACTAAATAAACCAAAATTTTATTTATTCTCCACACAGTACTCTACAAAATTTGCAAGCGAGTAAAGCCGAATTGCATGTACTTCACGAAAATTTGTTCAAAATTAAATTTCTAATTACTGTTGATGAAACATAATCCGATGGCATCCGAAACGAACAACTGATATTGAAAACCGCCATTTTCATTTAATTAAGTTAATCAAATTCCATTGTATATCAAATTACGTTTTACAAAATAAATCATAACTTTGTAAAACTAATCCGACAGAGGAACAAAAGAAAGAGAATAAATGTCAGGAATGCACTGTTACAGTTATTTTAAAGCTAAAGTTGCAATATGTCCTTATCTGAAAATGTTGCCTCCTTTAATAACATTGCTAATTTCTTATTGACTCTTAACGTTAAGTATAGGATGAAGGCACTTCAGTATAGTAAACTTTCCAAATATCGCAACAATTCTTTCTTATTCTTTCTCCCTTCTGCGATCCTCTTAAGCTAACTATATTACAGTGCTGCTGTCCTCGTAATTTGAAGCACTAAATTCGAACTTCCGTACAAAGCAGTAACTCACTATTTACTGTGTCCAAAACGAAAAACAAGGAGAAGAATTTAATCATTAGATTCATCCACGGGAAAATCCTTGCGAACCCTAAAAAAGTGTCGTTTTATTTTCTTTGCTTCCATAGAATTTAAGTAATTTACAATGTTGAACGTTTCCGTTTTATAATAGCTATCCGTTTCACTTGAAGATACAAAGAGATACATTGTATACCTTAGATCTCGCTGGAAATAGATTTTAGCGTTAAATCCCCCGAGCGCACAGCTCTTCTCGCCTTAAAATTGATTTTTGCTCAAATGTTTTATTATGTATGATATATACACACATCCACAAGAAGGCACTGAAGTTTAGTGCAGATATGAGTAGTGTAATTTCAAATTTAAGCTGGATTTGTTACGTTAAATGCAGAAATCTTCTCTAAAGCAGAGATTTACTTCCACATTTCCATTTACCGTTTATATAAATGAGTTTAGTTACGAATTCAATTTTGCTAAAATAATGCGTATATAAATGAAAGCTTAAAACTGAAAAGTAGTCGATTGTGAAATAATGCGCCCACTTAATTAAAATAAATCACATTCCCTCGTATAAAATATTCGCTACCTTTAGAAAAACTGATTCCTATACATTTTTCATTCAGAAAAATATTTTCCGCAATAAATGAAACGAGGGTCTCCTTTTTTTTATATATAAAACCCTTCGAACGCGTTTTATACGTTTCGTAGCTTGGCCCTTTTATGTTCTTTCATTTTCGAGTTGAACGTCATTTAATGGCGCACAGAATGTTTAAGTAAAGACTATTATTTACGTAGACTTTGACGATTCATTTTAGCCGAGCGTAAATTATTATTTCTAAAGACATCCGATACTCTGAAATGAATTCGCCAGAAAGCGGAACGTTATTGAAGTAAAGATGAATTGTGGAAATTCAAAGAAACGTGTGAATAACTTCAAAGTACATTAAAAATCATATGATATATATATATTCGTACGAAGCGGAAGAATATTAACTAAATCTGGCTTACGACTGGAATTTCTTTTAAACCCATTTGGTCGGTAGTTTGCCGTGTTATATAAAACTTTATATTCACTGATGTTAACATTCATCTAAACGGGCCTCGAGGGTTCAATGCAGCGAAATGACGATGTCGAAAATAAGTCCAACCCGAATTTAAAATTTCTTTACTGGAAATATTGAAGCTTTTACGCTCAGGGAGGTGCTTATAATAATTGCAATTATTTATTCATTGTTTATTCTTTAATAGTTTTAATAATGTGTTGATTAACGATTATTGTTGCAATTTCATGCCATATAACCCCATAATATGTTTCTAATGTTTTTTTTCCATTATTGGCTTTGGTTTTCCAGTTTCTTATATCATTTTCATCCAAGTCAAATATTGGTCTCGAATCTGCTTCTTTTTATTTTTTGTTATTTTTGTATCCAAGCTTCTCCTCTATCTAATTTCATTTTCCCTAACCTTGTGGTAAATTCTAAGGTATGTTGAGTCGCAATTTTCATTACTTTACATTTCTACTTCTTCTTAATCAAGAAGACCATACGACATTATTTTTTTCTTCTCTCATTCTTAAATAAAACCTAGAACTGCTGGATCCTTAAAAATACTCTTAAGTAAAAATGAATAAAAGTAAATTTCTTTAATGCTTGAAATAAATTACAATAAAATAAGGGCAACAAATTATTATTTGCCGAAAACATTTTTTTTTCATAAAAATTAAATGTCGTTATTTGGTTGGAGCTTATAACCAGTTTTACGCATACATGCATACGTAAAGAGATTAGTAAAATTCTGTTTGCGATGGTCCCGATTTAGATTAATTTTTTGCTGATGAAACATCTAGAATGTCGTGACCAGCATGTAGACAGAACGAATTTATTAATAATAGCTAACTGTTAAAATTTAAAATTCAGATTTCTGTTTAAAATGCCCACATCCAATGTAAACTCCATCAGACTTGAATGACAGCTGAGAACTCGTGTCTACTGCAAGGGGATTAGTTTCAAAATTCATATACAGCAATAAATTGTGTTTACAAATATTAACGCACACTCTGGCTCAATATCATACATAACTATGACATTATTTTATGTTTGTTGTAGGATTAATTTGTTGTTACCTTTTTTATTTTTGGATTTTGGATTGTTTTCCTATAATTCATTATAAAATACGTTCACATTGTATGAGCTTTTTTAAAATTGAAATCACATTGCAAACTATTGTTGCCATTGCTATTCAAACTCTAAGTAATCGTCTTGTAACCTAGACAGCCTGATTGTTTAAGGAGTTTTCAACTTGGAAAGTAAACTAGAGAGGGTTTATCGCCAGGTAAGCCTAAACCTAAACAAAGTCTCTTGCGGACTCAACCTAAATGGTTGGACAAGCCCGTATTTAAGGACAAAGGGTTCTTAATTAATTGCTGCTAATTAATATCAGAACTGATACCTAATCAGATTTTCATTTAATTTAATTAATTTTACCATAATATATTTGGTGAACTCTTTTATAAAAAGCTAAGTACTTAGAAAAATTAATTTAAAAAAATAAATAAAACTCAATTATTATAAAAATTTGTGGAATAAAATGTGTACCAAAACTGCGAAATTTATTTCCCCTCGGCGTTCCGAAATATATTACTTAGCGTTGTTTAAATTGCTTCGCTTAAAATAAACATAATTTATGCCACTTGACGCAGACATCTAATTTTTCTTTGTACAAAGAACACGTTTCAAATGCGCATAATATAAAAATGTTTCATTTTGGAAGAGAGGCGGGCTGTCAAGAGTATCTCCTCCAACGTTCACTACAATCTCGCAAATTTAACGATCCTTAATCAGAACAATTGGCTTTATTTATCAATGTCACAACGCTTCACAATAATATTAATGAAACAAACAATAAGAGGCTTAGCTTCGCTGCTAAGGCTCTCTTAATTGTAAATGAAACCAAACTTATATAGGACGTCGGCGGTGGCCTGTCTTGCCTGGCTTGAGCCAGTTTGTTCTCTTGGATTTATGCCAATTCTGTTCTTCGTGCCAACTGGGAACGATACACTTATTTTCTTTCTGAATTTATTGCATAAAAGTTTTATCGTCTGGCAGGATTAAAATGCATGTCCTCATAATTTTAAATTGTTCTACATTTTTTATTTATTTTTGATGTACACGGAATAACAATTACGTGGTGAAAAAAAAATGTTAAGATTAAACAAATTTCCAAACGTAAAACATAAAACAATCCAAAGATGAAATGAATAAATAATTAATAATACTAACATGCTCTGATCCTTGATTTTATTTTTATTTATTTTAACTTACTTTCATTTCACTCAACTATTCTATTTGAATATCGTGCATTTTAGTCAAACGACTAAAACGTAAAAATGGCAGAGATGAGACATTATAAAATAAAATAAACGTACTATCTATAATTCATTAATTCAACAAATAATAGCTAAGGTACACTAAATGGTAACATATTCTATCTGCATTGGTGAAATTCATCGCCACATTTAATCCAAAAAAGTTAAAATGTTATCATATCCTTGTTTACCTTTCATCTATTGGTAAATTCTGATGTATGAGGAAAGGGATTGATTGACGTTCTCATTACAAGTTATAACTAGTATATGCCTATCAACTGCAGTAAATGCAAAGTAAAGTTAAACGTCCTAACTCCATTTAGTTTAACACCAGAAACGGTTGGACACGAGGGAACACCGTAAAGGAGTTAAAAATGTGTTAGAATTAATTCCAGATTTTTATGCCTGGACGTTTTCAACTTCATATGAAACATACGGTACATTATACCTAACCAGTTACTAGATCTATGCAATTTTCGCAATTATAAATGTTTACCATGAAAAGTTTAATAACTGTAACACTGTAATTGTGGGAAATGTGCAGGTTATCAAATCATACATTAAATAACTTCTATAAATATTTCCAAACGTTAAATTCTCTGACGGTATGTTGCAGCGTACAAAATTGAATAACATAAAATTTTCAAACCTAAGAAAAACAACTTTATATCAACATAATATTATTTTATATGTGAATTCTGAAAGACTTTGATTTGTATTCGCTCGCTGCCGAAGCGCCGCGACGTTTTCCTTTTATGATTATTTTATTTGTTATGGACATGAATTTCATAGTTTACGTTCTATTTAACTGAAGTTGTTGCAGCCATCTTTGTTATTGTTCAGTTATTGTATGACGAAATCTAAATTTAAAAACAATAATAATTTACTGCTACGAAAAACATCGAAATAATATAATCAAAACTAATTCTAATAACTATCACACTGCGGAAAAGAGAAAGTAACTTATGTGAATAAAGTATACAGTCTCCTTTTTCTTTTAAGAAAACCTTAATTAAATAAACAACTTTTCCTATTTTCTTTTATTAAAAACTGAACTCATCAAAACATACGTTACTTAAATGAATATATACAAGTCAGTTTAATGTAACCACAAAGCATATTTGCATAAGTACAAACTCACCGGGAGCTTCGGCGAAATTTCGTGAAACTCCGAGGGGTTAACGGAATGAAACGCGTTAAACTCGATGTTACCGCGAACACGAGATATGAAAGAAAATATTTTTCTTTTTGTTGTGCGTTTTAATAAGTTTACATGAATATTCAGGCCGCTGCTTACCCGTAATTACGCCAAAATGGGGCCCACTCCATCTTAGGGTTCCGGCACGAAAAGGAATTTATTATTTAAAATTATTCAGTCGTCCTGATAAACGTACCATTGATATTTATTTATACGCAGGAATGTAAGGAAATGTATTTTATTTATGGTTCACATTTTCTTGAGTTTCGGTAATTTAATTAGACCATGCGATACAAATATTGTTTTTTATTGAAAAATGAAAATAGTATATAGAAATATCTAATATTTCTAACGTAATTTATAAACAAATTTGAATGACTAATGGTAATTTAATGTTTATTCTTATGGGTTACACGTACCAGTAATTCACAAATTACAAGTAAAACATATAATATTCAGTATGTTAAGGCTAGAATTAAATTAATAACACTTCTTATATTAATCCCGTACGATAACACGCAATGCTGTAATTATTATCGAAATAAATCATGATTTGCGAAACGCAATGTGAACGATAAGTTTTCTTTTTTAATTCGAAATGGAAGACAACACCCACACGAAGGTATTATATATTTTCTAAATGTTATCAAAATGTTTCCACTTAATTAATGATAATTATATACGAGGATCATTCAACTATCAAATTTACTAATATTTATTTTCAAATTTTAATGATTTAATCAACAAAAACTTTTTTTCTCTGAAAATCATAAACATCTGATAATTCCAATACCAATCGTTTTCCATAGAAATCTCTTGTTAGTTGGAGTACGAGGACTACATGATAAGTACCCATTTTAGGGAAGGAAACGCAAACGTCTCCTATCAACTCGAAACACTTAATCCAATGATATTTCAACTTTTTTAACCCATGATTTATTGAGCCTCTGGTTCGTCAATCGTCTGATATGAACCGTTTTCTGCCAAGCCTTTTTTTCCATATTTGAAAACAAAAAGGAATCGCCGAACCCAAATCTGGAGAATAAGGTGGATGCGGAAGCATTCGTAGCATAATTTGACCAATTTTACAGTGGCGATTACGGACTGGTGGGCTGATGTCTTGGCATACTAAAAGAGCCCTTTTTTCTTCGTCAAATGGAACCGTTTTCTCACTAATTTAGCGTCGAATCGGCCAATAAATCAGCTTAGTACTGTCCCTTGATTGTCCTTCCAATCTCCAAATGGTCGGGGCCGCCCCAATCTCAAAAAAAGGTAGTGAAATCGTTTTCGCCTTCTTTGAAACAGATTCTCCAAGTTTTTTTTTTTATTTATTTAAAAGATACTTATAACAAGATCCTTTAAGGTTATTATCTTCTAAGTAGATCAATGATCAATTTTGTACTCACTTAATTTATTACGTTTGATGATTCTTAAACTAAGGTCTTACTCATTAGTTTGCCTTGTGTGCTAACATGTAGCACAACCTGCAGAATACTCTGCTTTGCACTATTCATTCTTTCACTAACTCAAAAGGCCTTTGTTCGTGGTTACTGGCGAATTTAGCGAAGGTTTGATCAACACTATCCATTTAAAGGTCCCGATGGAGGTCACTGTTTCGACAGTACCAGGCGATGTTCCTTAGTGCCTTGTTCTGGAAACGCTGGATCACTTGAATATTGCTCTTGCTGGCGCAACCCCATAACTGAACGCCATATATCCAAACGGGTTTCAATATTTGCTTATACAGAAGCAGTTTGTTGTATGTAGACAACCTGGAGTTTATTCCAAGCAGCCAATACATTTTTTTCAGTTTTTCAGTTCTTCGTGTTTCTTTTTGACATGAACTCTCCAGCGGAATCTAGCGTCTAGAATCATTCTCAAAAACTTAGCTGAGTCTGCGTAAGATATCTGGGTATCGTTGATTCTGATTGGTAGGTGTTGTTTCTGTTTATTAGTAAAGTCTTCATGTACAGGCTTGTTTTCATTTGACTTGATGCGCCAAGTTTTAGTCCAGGTGTTGATTTTGTTTTGAACTTTTTCTGCAGCCTCTTCATGATCTCTTCCTGCAGCAATAATTGCAGCGTCATCAACAAATGTTGCTATTATTTCATGCTCAAGATCAGGAATGTCACTGGTGTATAATAGATAGAATACTGGACCTAGTACACTACCTTGTGGGACTCCTACTCTGATTTCTTTTAGTTCAAAATAAGCATCTTCTTGCTTGATTCTAAAGTGTCTTCCTGATAAGTAAGACGGTAAGAGTTGTGCATATTGTTTTGGTAGAAGCGAGTTCAGCTTGTGAAACAAACCTTCATACTAGACTTTGTTAAAAGCCTGAGCAACGTCGAGGAGAACGGTCGAACAGACTTTTCTTTCTTCTAACGATTTTTCAATGACGTTTGTGATCCTATGAACTTGATCAATCGAATGAACGTTCTCCGAAACCAATCTGATGGGAAGATATCAGGTTATTTTCCTCTACTATGGATCTTAGTCCCTTGAGAAGTATTTTTTCATATAATTTTGAGATGACTGGTAACAGCGATATAGGTCTATATGATGCTACGTCATTAGGAGGTTTACCTGATTATGGAATCATGATGACTTCTGCAACTTTCCACTTCTTAGGAACGTACTTTAATCTGAAAGATGCGTTAATAATATTGGCAAGTTTAACTATATCTTTTCTTGGAAGTTGCTTCAAAACTTCACCAGTGATTAGGTCAAAACCAGGGACTTTTTTCGGGTTAATGTTCGTATTAATTTCATCTAATACTTCCTTTGGTGAAGTGGATCTAATGATAATTTCTTCTTGTTCTGGTTCAATCCACTCTTGTTCTTCTCCGTCATTTGGTTGGAAGATACTTTCAAGATGTTCTGCAAACCTACTGGCTTTTTGGGTATTGTTTCGGGCCCAACTACCATCCGTATTTCGGATTGGCGGATTATGTAGGACAGGTCCTTCTAGCCGCTTGGTGGCCTTCCAAAGTGAGTAATCTGTTTTGTTATCATTAGTTAACTCACTCAGATAATCTCCAGTGGTTTCATTTTTAACTCGCTGAATTTCGCGCTTGTATTGTTCAAGGCTGTTTTATCAGTTGGTGCTCTGGTCTGCTGCTATTTTCGTCTAGGTTTCCTTTTATCCGAGATAAGGTTCCTAATCTCTTTAGGGTAGTTATTTCCAGCACAAGCTGGGGTGTGTTGTTCCATGCTGCTTGATGAATATTTTTTACAAACAGTTCGACCTCATTATCTAGCTGTTCTTCTGTTCCTAGTGGAACGGAAAGGTTGATTTATCCTTCGAGTTGGATTTTGAAGCTTTCCCAATCTGTTCTCTTATTAGTTAGACTCGGTGGGTTTTATTTTTGAATTACACTATCACTGATGTAAGAAGTATTAGTGAATGATCCGAGTCCATATCCCACGCTTCTTCAATTTGGACATAGTTTGATGAGGTATTCCTGATTACAAAGAAGTCTATGACATCAGGAATTTTGTGAGGCCAATACGTTGGCTTCCCAGTTGATATTACTTCACATTTAAGTTGATTAGATGCTGCTAAAACTGCTTTATTTTTAATTGTAGTTAGTCTAGATCCCCAATGTGTGTGCTTTGCGTTAAAGTCACCTCCTATTATGAGTCTATTTCCTTGACTATTAGAAAGTCTACATATTGTTCTTTCTTTATAGCATATCGCGGAGGGCAATATAAAGCCATGACTATTACTTCAAATGATTTTGTTCTAATGTTGAGAGATGTGGCTTGTATCTCAACTGTTTGGTAACCCATTTCTTGATGATGTATAATGGATTTCCTTATGATTATTGCACAGGTTCTCCAAGTGAAGTCTACTGTTCTTTCATTTCTGGTGATGGATCCATGTTTCGAAATGCGGATTGGGATTGGGCATGTTCAATCAGTGCTCTAAAGTTGCCGTACGATTCCGTTCTTGTCCCCATCTCGTCAATATCTTTCTCATATCCAATTTTTCGTGAAGAATATTCTGTATGCCTTCAGTTAGGATGTTTCCAATAGTTGCAATATCTTTGATCTTCACTCGGCTGCCTGCTAACACAATATCGTGAATTTTGTCGACCATATCCTCCTCAATCGGTCGGCCTGATCGCTCTTCATCAAAAACTGATGTTCATTGATTAAACTTAATATCTGATGGTAATCATCGAAAAGTCCCATGATCCCTATACACGACAGGCAGCTTCTCTTTTATTTCCTTACAGGCCTTACTTTCTCCATGGTTGCAAAATAACACGAACTGGCCTGCTTTCAACAATTTCCTCGTCATGGAAAACATGGCACTAAACGTTAGTCTACAGTGACGTAATTAGTCGTTAAACATGAGTAGTTATAATACAGCCCTCGTACACATATAAGAGTCTGGAGTTAATTCTAATACTTTTTCAACTCCTTTTCGGTGTTATCTCGAGTCCATCCGTTTCTGGTGTTAAAATAAACGGAACTGAGAGGTTTAACTTTAAAAAAGTGTTCATGTTGTCATCAAAAGTGACATTTTAGTCCTTGCAGTAATTGTTGCTTTCTTTCAAGGAGTTAATGTTATCTAAGAAACGAAACTTCTGAGGTAGTAGTTTGTATCCCTAAAGAAGTTAGAATTATCCAGAAAATGAAAGAATCTTTACTGTTGGGGCAGTCACTTGTATTTTAACTTATATTGTAACTACTCTAAAGAGAGGAATACACTTCTTTTATTATATCTTTTATCCCTTGTTGTTTTGAGTGGCAATAATTGAATTTCTTGTTCCACTATTACAATACTAAGTTTATCTGGAAGAAGTGGAATAAAGATATTACCCGATAGTAATTATTACGTCATCTATGGTGTTATTTGTGATTACATCACTACTTTTTCTCACTTTTTGTTGCTATGATATTTAATGCTATGATCATTTAATATAAGAGGGTTGTGCCTGCCATAAGTAATGCCTGTTGGTTTAAAATAACTTGAAATGAAGAAGTAACTAAAAGAACATATTTATTCAAACACTAAACTACAAAATACTACTTGTCAACATAATCTTCTTCCCTTTCTAAACTTCTGTGCCATCTTTAACCCATCGCTCAAATCCAGTTTGGAAAAGAAATCCGTATTTTTGCCCATAGTTTTACCTGCTCCAATGAGTGAAACCAGATGCCTTTTAAACAAGTGGAAATTCGATGGGGCTAAATCGGGACTAAAATCTGACCATCCATGAGTTTCTGGATTGCCTCACTTGTGGCAAACGCGGTGTATGGTTTTGCCTTGCCATGATGTAAGACAATGTTATGTAAATTTTTGTTTGGTCTTTTCTTTCTGATAGTATCCTTAAGTTTTTTAACGACAGTATGTTTCGCTGACTGCTTCATGTTCAAGAATAACATCCTGGCGATCTCAGAACACAATTGCCATAACTCTCTTCGCAAATCTGAGCGCTTTAAATTCTTTTTGACGGGATGATGATGTGAGACACCATTCCTTTGATTGATTTTTGGTTTCTGGATCGTACGTAAATACCCAAGTTGCACCTCCAACCACTACATTGTCTATAAAATTGGTCCATGCTCCTCGAGAGAGTTTATGAGATCAACCATCTTTTTTTCTTGATTTCATTGATTAATTGACGTCAAAACTACCTAACACATTCCTTGGAGTATCCAAGATCATGTATAATATTCTGCACAACATTGTGTCTACATCCCAAAGTATTAACAATATTCCGAGCCATCACAAGTCGATCTTTGCGAATCATTAATTACATCGATGTGCAACTTTGTTCCGACTGTTCCAACAGTAGTTTATCTTTCTGGTCGTGGTTTATCCAAAATATCGGTGTCACTAGCCCTAAATTTGTTTACCCATATTCGCACTTTGTTGAATTGTTGAATCACCTTACATTATTGAAAGCCTTCCATTAATTTCTGCAGCTGAACCACTTTCTTTTTTCAAAAAATCTATCACAACTCTTTGTTTTAATTTACTGTCTATATTAAAAACAGCTTTCCAGACGGTTCCATTCTAAAGCAAGCATTCACCGCAGCAGGTAGGCATCTACTAATTATAACTTGTAATGAGAACGTCAATCAATGCCTTCCCTGATACATCAGAATTTACCAATAAGTGTGAAGTAACATTTTTAGAATAATAGTTTTACTTTGTTGGACTAAATGAGGCGATGACTTTCACCAATGTAGGTAGAATATTTTGATATTTAGTTGTAACTTATTTTATTGAATTAACGAATTGCGTATAATATGTTTACTATATGGTGTTACAAAGAAGTTGAGCTTATCCTTCCTTGTTGAAGTAAAATTGTTTCATCTTTTTCTTAACACTTATTTTCAGAAGCATTTTAATCGGGAGAAGATAACTAAACTAAATTTGTTAAGCATTACAACTTTTCAGGTAAAACTTTATCAATATTGTAACCCCAATTAGGAAGATAACAATATATCCGAAAAAATTTTACGTGTGTAGTTTAGAAATGATCAGATAAGAAGCTTTGAATCATATTATAACATGAACCCTACAATTTCCAACTGTGCTTTAATGTACTGGATCTTTCAATTTCGCATTGGACTTTCCAGCAGATCGTTAGTTTAAGCGTGCAGTAATTATGCATTTCGTAAAATTGCAACCAATCAACTTAGCTTACTTCATTAGTTTAATGATACATCAAATTCAGACTGTGTAATTTCGATAATTAAAGCGTTTTCATGTTTCCCAGCTTATTTTTCGAACATGACAATAGATCCTAATTATAAGAGAGTGGGGCTTTGGATTCAGAAACGCGCTACGTTGTAAACAATATTTTACGTTTTATTGTTTGTGCACTGGAGAAATACATACGCATTGTAATGAGTAAACTATGAAAATGTTTGTAGATTAATTGAGTAAGAACTAAGATCTGCGCCCAATTTGACTTCACTACTGTAGGTATATGAAAAAGTAAATAAATATAAACGAACCTATGAAAAGTAAACTGTGTGTCATTTAATGTCGAGGTAATTACTGTTTTATTTACATACATAGTAATGAACAATACTAACAGTGCGGAAGGATCATTATTTCTATGCGTGGCCTCATCCAGGCTTTTGGGAAGAATAAAAACGAAAAGAAGAAAATTGGACCATCCGGCATCTTAATCGGGGTCAAATTGACTCTAGTAGGGAGTCCGTTAATTTATAGCGACTCCCTAACGGAGTCAGGTTGACTCCCTTTGAGGGAAATCACCAGGACCTGCAGCGAGGAAGGAACGTGCCTCGGCCGTCGTGAACAGAAATAATTTATAACTCTTGCTAACGACGCGGTCGACTTAAAGCCACACACAAAGCGTATTTCAGTTTAAATTCATTAATGCATTTTGAATTTGTTATAAACTTCGCGACGGTCATTTAAATTTTTCAACCAACTTTCATTGCTTATATAGTTTAGAGGTGAAATTAGAGAAATTTGAAAGTTTTTAAGCCGCCTGTAATTTATGTAAACACTGACGTCAGTGCATGTTGTATTAATTTTACTTTAAACTTACCTTAAACTTTATTAAGTCGTATACGGATGAAGCATCAATCTGCGTCAGCTTGTTTAATGAAGACGAACATTAATGAAGTTTTAAGAGAGACGGGGGCTATAATTTTTTATTTTAATGAAGCTGTATTTTGCAGAGTTCGACGAAATTTTCAGTCTTCCATGAATACTAATATTAAGTACGAAGGGATTACGAAAATTTAAACTTATAATAGAACTATTTACTTTATATACTTCAGCAATATAGTATCTATTGATTGGCTCACATTTTTGTATCGTAACTTGTTTTTGGAATTCAATAGAGTTTTCATTAAATTATTTATTACTGTAAGAGCTACTAATTTCAGCACCAGAAGCACAAGACGGAAGACAGAAGGGTGTGGGGTATAGGTGGGGTTTATATAATCTAATTATACCCAGCTATTATATTAGAACAGTAGGGTGTAGAACGAACTGTATCTAAAGCATATCCAACAATGCGGAATCTGCCAAAGGTCTGCAATTTGAATTCAGTAAATGCACTGCTTTGACTGATTGTAGATTGTCTAATCTATATATTTCTTTGTGTAGCGATCTAAATATAATAAATTCAGATTATGAAATTTATTTTATATAACTTATTAGACTTGTATCATTTCCCTTCTTCGTTTTTATTTATTTCTGATTCAGTCCTTAATGAAGGTTTTTTCAGTTCTTTTAGATGAGCTTCGCCTGATCCTCAACTACCTGGGACATCTGCATGCCGCACTAATTAATGTTTCATGTAGCTTATTCTTACATTTAGGTTTCACTTTTTCAAACGGAAAATTCATAAATAATTCACACGACGCCGTAAATTTGTATGCAAATACGAAATCATGAGTTTTTATGATGCACAAACAAACTCGAAAGCGCGAAGAATATAAAAACACGGCGGGCTAAGAATAAATTTATGAAACGTACGAAGGATATTACTTTCATTATGGGGGTCTCCGTACTTTGAAACTTTTATCACACCTTCTAGTTTAAAGCCGCGAAAAAGTGAGCTTTGCGGTTAAAGTTTGGCAGCCATTATCTGCGCCAGAACTTCACAGCGGCCTGCTCATGTATTTGTTTCAATTTGCAAGGGAAATTGGCCGAACAGAAATCAACCGGCCTGAAATATGATTCTGAACTTACTGGGCTTCCCCTTCTGGGAAATTGAAACTAACTAACTATTACTGGACGGTAACTACATTTACGTTTCATTTTATCAACACAAAAATATGTCGGAAGTTTTATTACCTCACGACGAGCTTATTTGTCATTATTATTTATGTTTATGTGACATTCGTGCATATGTATAATTCGCCTTCTAAATTTATTTCTGTGTTGGTATACCTTGTTATGTTTCTTGAAGGAAATTATCAAATTAGAAACTTTAGCAATTCATTTATTTTGCACGTGAATATGTAAAACTTGGTTCACGAACAGGTGATGTGTTTTTCAGGAAATTTTCTGAAGTAAAAGTATAAATCAACAAGCCGAGCGCTGAAACAAAAATAATACGTAAACAAGTTTATCCAAGTTAAATCAAATACAGGCAGTCAAATAGAGTCGGCGGAAAATTTATGTCTTCCAACTGTGTTGAACATAGAAAACTGAAGATGTATAACTTATCTTTTATTTTTAGTATAATATTAAGAAAAAAGAAGAAGTCGTAGATGCTGTTCAAGAAGAACCGAATCCATTAGTGCGTAAGAAAAAGACTCCCGAAGAACTGGCGAAAGAAGCGGAAGAAGCAGACCAGGATGAATTTACAAGTGAGTGCATTGCCAGAATTTCGAAAATGAAAAAGTGCTGCGCATTGATCTAGTTGTTTTACGACCCGTAAATTCCAATGCTGTTAATTCGGATATTAGTGTAATGTATTAAATGTTACGAAATTTTTGGAAATTCATTAACTTTTTAAAAATTAATTCAGCACATTGTTTCCTAATCGTAAGCATAAATTAACCTTCGCCGCTTTACGTACGTTACTTAAAAAGTAGATTTAGTTAATTTTTTTTTAATGTATAGTTTCTTTCACTTCCAATAAACTTTTAATGATCTTCCAAGTTTAAACCGTAATGATGGCGTTGTCTTTCATATGCCTTAAAGAAAGAGGATTTAAGGAATGAATATTTGTGCACTCCCTTTTTGATTTGTGAATACGACCGAGCGGACCAACTTTTACACTGCCTGAGAAAATTATTATTTTTTAGTAATGGAGGAAAATCACGGTCGTAAAGATGGCGCCATCAAGAATCTTTCATGGGACCACATATCAAAACCTTCCGTTTATTTTTTGGATTTCGATCACGTGCACGATTTTCAATTATTTGTATTTTGGGTTTATTTAAAGCAAGAAACTATATATTAAAAAAATTGTAGCCAATACATTTAACGATTTATGATAATTCTTAATTAATATATTGTTAAATTTACTTAATTATAATATTTCATTAACCAAATTAGTCAATACATGTCAATCATTTTAATGTAGATGTAAATTTTATGATATTTACAAAACTTTGACCCCTTTAAGATAATCAATGATAATGATACAAATTAATCCCTATTTTATTATACATGTTTGATGAACCTTATTATTACATTAGATGTAAACTTTATCCTACAATTATTACACTAACTAGTAACTGAAACCCCGAGTTATTTTTTCAGTTTGATTTGTTCGTTTTGTTTACATTTTGGCACAATTACGATATACTACGAAACACTGGCCTAACATTTTTAAGTACAAATATACAATTTCTTAATATACTGTGGTAATGAAGCCGAAATATCCAATCGATACATACAATCAAAATTGTTTCTGATATATTCGTGCCTTTTTCGACCTGTACGTGCGTGTACATACATAAATTATGACAATATTAAGACGTATTGCCAAAAATTTACGCATGTCCTTAAATTTTTCTCATGTTTGTGTATGAGTTTCCTGGGCGATGTTTTCTATCGATGTTTACTTTTTTGTTGGTGTTATAGATAAGCATCTTTTTGTGTATATTGTAATAATTGTGTCAAAACTTATGCCTTTCGACTAAGATAACTTATTTTTTTCTACTTTGTAAATTAATCGTCTCTCGCATGTTTTCATGAATGGGAATTAGTGGAAATGAAAAAACTTATGTACGAGGTCCCCCTAAGGATGCGTACAACATCAAAACAACCCTTTTCCTAAAAACTTTACGTCCCATGTGCGTCAGTAATGTGAATAAAAAGCAAAAAACATAAACACTGAAACTTATGTTTACGAACACATATAATGACCGAGTCATAAATCTTATGTTTAGCTCACTCGGTGAAGTATTCAATCCTCCCTCGAATAGATCAGACCCTCCCCAGAACTTTTTTATGTGCCGCCACCGCTGGCACACGCTCCTTTAATGTTTGGAGGGTGTCCATTCAACCCCTGCATGCCTATCTATTCGCATATGCCAATATGTACCGAAGATTAATTAAGCAAGACATGTGACGACAAATTATTATTAATGAATATTCAATGGAAGCGAAGAGTACATTAGCACCGTGGCCTTAATGAAATCAATAGGTTTATGTATAGTGGGAGGGTATTTTGAATACGCACAGAACATATTCTCCAGACGTTTACTCTTATGTGTGTAATACTAATTAAGCAATCATCAAAAATAAGAAATACAAAACGCAACCTTTGATGAGAACGACATAGATTTTCAAGTAAATTAATAATTAAAATTGAAATATATCATAGAAGAATGTATGTATTTACGATGAATTTTGAATGAATTCTTTTAGAGAACAACAAAGTTAATTAATTCATTTTAGAATTGAAAATGGTGCTACTTTCCTAACAGTTAGTCAATGAATCAAACGTCGAAAAGTAAATACAATCAGAGTACTTAATTTGCACTAGTATTTAAGATCAGTATATAAATATTGTGGCTTTCGTAACACTGTCTAAGATAAAATGTGATGATTTTTCAAAGTACACAGACCGTGCAGTCCTCATTTCTTTCAATTACCCTTAAACCTAGAATATAACCAATAAGTGAAGGAAGAAAGAATCGAAAAAGTAACAGTTTTTGTTACTTCAGTTTCAGACACTGCAACCTTATCCCTTTCATATCATTTTCTTTTAGTTCAGAAAAGAACCAGGAAGTATAGACCAATGGAGAGGTACAGACATTGTGGAAACAGAGCATGCAAAAAATATGTACAATTACAAATTTGAGTGTCTTCTCTTACAAAAGAATTTTTTGATTTCCAAAAAACAGCAAGGCGTGATGTGCAGATAATCCTTGAATTCATATGTTTCTTCATAATTTCCGAAGATTCCACTTTCGTTGAAGGTGGACCTGTCAAATATGGCATATTGTATCAAGCGGTTCATTTTTGAAACAGAAAAACTTTCCGAATAGACACATCGCCATTTTTGCGCATAGAAAACTGATTTCCTCTATAAAAAAAAATATAAGACTCGCCTTTTAGCAAGTGAGGGACTCCCACATTTTTTTTTATTTCCACTAAATAGACTGATAAATTGACAATCATACAACACAAGTTAACTAATTTCTGCTTCGACGATTAAGTTGCAAAATGTATTATAATAGTTTTACTTTAATCACCTGTAATTTTTGTATATTTTTTCTTTTATTTTGTATTTACTTCTGATTATAATAGAGGAATATATTTTCTTCCCGTTGTTATTTTTATTTATTTTTTTTAATTCTGCTGCTACCTTACCATATCGGTATTTCAGTAAAATCATTCGTGTGCGTATGTAGATCCTCCTGAGTGTAATTTTTAATTTTACGACGTATTTGTTGTTCTTTCCATAGAACGGATACGTGATATGCTTTAAATGTAATTTGTTGTTTAATTTTCAGTGTCTCTCTACATGTTTGTAACTGAATTTGGTTTTCAGAGTTGAAGAATACGATAGAAACACAAGTAAACGAACTCAAGTCTCAAATAGAAAGTAAATGTGTGATGCAATGAATTCGGAGACATCCATGAGGCATTTTCTGCGCGGCCTCAACAACAGCTCAGAGAGAATACTTCTGCTTTAGATACATTCATTAGTTTTAGGAGTACCACAAGTTATGACTTAGCGTTTACCTGTGATCAAATTTAGAAAGTTAATTTTTTTTTTGGAAACGTAAATCGTAGCTTAATGTATTTCTGTTTTGCGCGCATTCACGAAAGAAGTTATGACGTATTGTCCCTGAATACGGCTCTGTCGCGCAGCAAACTGCCAATAACAAAAGAGACTGCGATAAACAATTAACAAATTACAAAAATATTATGATGACGTGGCACACCGATTTTACTGTTGTCATAATACTTTTGTCGTAGTTTAATAGAATTGTTACCAGATTATGTAGATAGACATAGTTTTACCTGTTTTTTATTTTTTGTAACGAATAACATAAAATGTGAGCATAAAATTTACTTTCGGTATCGAGGACGCATGTAGTTTTTTAACGAAGAATGTTTGAGGCTTTTTCGACACACTTCCACTGCCCTATGTTCTTTGACCTGCCAACATTGTGATTGGTCATCATCCAAATTCCTTATGTCGCCTTTGATGTCCGCCCAATTGTCGGCTCTAACAATTATTCAGAGTAAATATTTTAAGCTAACATATCAACATCAAAAACAATTTGACAAAACTACAACGAATCAAAAAAGAATTTCGAAACAAAATCTTCATATCTCACCACGTAATTTTTAAACTAAATTTGAAATGTGAATAATAACATTAAATCTGAAACGAGAAGCTTAAGAACATATCGAACAAAATTTAGGAGTACTTAAGTATTTGCCAACCTTAAATCAATAACCACTTACCGAATTATTTTACATAAAAAAAATAAATAAATAGATGATTAACGCAGCAAAGAAGATAGTTAAAATATATCTAAATTTAAATAAAAACTTCAGAATTACGGCGAGACAACTCTCAAACATGATTTTAATTACCTGCTTGCTTCTTTAAACAAAATAATTATTATTTATGATATGAATAGATATTATCTAGCAAGAATTAAGATAGTCTCTGCTTCTTCAAAGTTTAGAAGACGTAGAAATTAATGCTATCACGAGATAGAGAGGTCCGTGTAACTCAAGAAATCACATTAATAAAACTGGCACAGTAATATGTTGAAGTTAGGAAACCGAATCATAACATTTCAGCGTGTTTATCAGAAGAAAAGTTTTAACATATGGGTGTACCATGTAAAAATACGGAATACATTTGAATTTATAACGAGGAAAAATGGATATCCGGTGGCAGAATGGAGAAACTACTACACAGACCATACGTTACGTCTGGATTAATTTAACATCTGCATTATTTCAACCAATTTTCACTCTAACTTCAATTTCATACATTCCCTTCAAGTTGCATGTATTTATAGTTATCAAATTTATCTGCTTATTTACTTTTTTAATTAACTTTCTTCCACTATTAACATTAAATTATACTATTTCATTTTGCGAATATATTTATAACGAGTGAGTTGGTTTTATAATTCAATGTACAGTCACGGATAGCTTAAAGAGAACCCAAAGCACAAAAACCGTGCCTAATTCGACTTTACCATATAGGAAGAAACAATTATGATATTTTATTCGATTATTTCTTTAACTAATCTTTGTATTTATATAGTTCATTGTGCAGGCGTGAAGAAAATGAAAAGTATTTAAAATTACCTTAAATTCTACCTAAAATGGGTGCGATAGTTCTGATTGAAAAATAATATCTGCGCGGAAATGACTATCAAGATAAGGCCTGTAATCACGATGATAGTACTCTCATAAAAGATTGAGGAAACGACTGGCAAGTTATTTAGACGATGATGATTGATTTCATGACAGCAACTATCATCAGTCTTCAGGGCTAGTTTTTCACCACGAAAGTGGATGTGATAGTTAACTATCTACACGAAAACGACTGTCAACTTATTTACACGATGATAGTTTCTATGTTAGTGGCTTTCATGACAGAAACTATCATCGTGAAAACTAGCCTTAAGGTACAATGTAAGATTTAAATTTTAAATTTATTTAAATACTTTCGTTTTCTTAAAGGCTATATAGTTTCTGTGATAGTTGCTAATCTTTGTATTTATATAATCCATTATGCAGGCGTGAAGAAAACAAAAAGTATTTAAAATTACCTTAAATTCTACCTAAAGGCTGGTTTTCACGATGATAGTACTCTCAGATACTATCACGAAAGTGGGTGCGATAGTTCTGATTGAAAAATAATATCTGCGCGGAAATGACTATCAAGTTAAGGCCCATTTTCACGATGATAGTATTCTCATAAAAGACTATGCCGAAAATGAGTGAAGGAAACGACTGGCAAGTTATTTAGACGATGATAATTGATTTCATGAAGCAACTATTATTGAAACTATCATCTTGAAAACCAGCCTTCAGGACTAGTTTTCACACGAGAGTACTACCACGAAAGTGGGTGTGATAGTTCCGATTAGGAGTTAATTATCTGCACGGAAATGCCTGTCACGATGATAGTTTCTATGTTAGTTGCTTTCATGACAGAAACTATCATTATGAAAACTAAGCTTAAGCTAGTATTTAAGATTTAAATTTTAAATTTGAATTTCAAATACTTTTCGTTTTCTTAAAGGCTATGTAGTTTCTGTGATAGTTACTGTCATGGCAGCAACTATCATCGTGTCGTTTCCGTGCAAACAATTAACTCTTAATAAGAACTATCACACCTACTTACTTCACGGAGAGTATCATCGTAGAAACCAGTCTTTATTGCAAATGTTTAGGGTCGATAGACTTTTTCTTTTATTAGCTGCTGGTTAATTTCCGAACGTTCTCTTTAAGTTGATCACAATGGTACCTCTTACCCCAATCTATTTTTTGAAGGCAAGCTGTTGATAACCTTTAGTTATATTTAATTTGTGCTTTCTAGTTTTTATTGTCATTGACAAAAATTGTTTATTGCAAGACAATTTTGAAAATGCATTCTCATTTAGTTCGTAGTCCCAAAAAAACAAGCAAAAAAGACCATCGCACAATAAATAAATCCAACTGGTTAACAAAAGATCTGAGAAAAATGAAGGAGAACCTTACGTTCTTGAGGGCAGCTTTGTATCAAGCACATAAATCAAAACTTAAACCACTTTATGATAAAGTGCGAAACAAATATCGAGAAGCCATAAAAATGCCAAACTGGAAGCAAACGAACGTTTTATGTACAACTCATCCAACAAAACGCAAGCTTTATGAAAAATTATTAATGACAGGAAAAACAAACCGAAGCAATCAACTACAGAACATATTACTCCAATTCACTTCAATGATTTTTTCGTAAACTTGGGAAACAATAATGCAAAAAACTTAAGACCAACTTCAACTAATTCAATTTCTTTAATGACAATAAAAAATAATCCATCTAAAAAATTCTTTCACTTTACCGAAGTATCTTTTAATGAAGTTAAGGAAGTCATCGACACATTAAAAAAGAGTGGAGCTAGAGATATCTATGGATATAACGTAGGTATAATCTGCGATATGAAAACTACCTTGATTGCACCTCTTACCAGAATCTTAAATGCTTGTATAAGAGATAGTATCTTTCCAAATGAACTAAAAAAAGCAGTTATTATTCCAGTGCACAAAAAAGGAGATGAGAAAGATGTTACGAATTACCGACCAATATCCAATCTTCTCCAAAATTTTTGAAAAACTATTAGCAAAACAAATATTGAAATATCTAGAAGATCAGAATATCCTTTCAGACAAACAGTTCAGGATTCAGGAAACGCCGATCAACTATCGATGCACTGCTAATAACTAATGCTTTTGAAAAGAAAAAAATTATCATCGCCTCATTTATGGACTTGACTAAAGCATTTGATAGTGTTTCACATGAAATCTTAATACGGAAGCTCTATTGGTATAACTATAATACTTTTAAATTTAAGTTTTAAATACTTTTCGTTCGTTTCTTAAAACCTTTAGTTACATTTAATTTGTGCTTTCTAGTTTTTATTGTCATTGACAAAAATTGCTTATTGCTAGATAATTTTGATAATGCATTCTCATTTACTTCATTTAATTACAGAATTTTTTAAATACAAATACAAATACAATTAAAAAAATTATTTTATCTCATAGCCTCGATTTGTCTAAATGAATCTAAATTGATTTTGAATGTTTCTTCTTTTTAGTTCTTAACTTAAACCGTTGGTACGTAATTTTCTGACAAAGAATGTTTGAGGTTTTTACTTTTGTTCTTTGAGATTGGTTATCATCCAAATTTGTTATATCTCCTTTGATATTGGCTTTTAATGTATTCTTTTAAGTTGTTTTTGATACCTCATGAAGTGATTCATTTCTTGATTACTTTCTCTCTTTAAACATTTTGTTGTTTCTTTGTTTCTGCTGTTTATTACTTTTCTTATTTAAAAATATTAATTAGTTAATTTTTTTCTAAAACATCCAAATCAAAAAAAAATTTTTGCTCCAACATTTAACATTTTTATTCCTTCTGATCTGTTCCTTCTTCTGAAATTTCAAGCCCTCCTTTTTCTTAAACGTTTTCCAAAACAATGAAATTTCATTTACTATTTTCTAAAAAGAGAAAATTGACTAATTTCTACAAACTACAAAAAAAGAATATTCACTTTTATGTTCGTAATTCCTTATTTTATCTTTAACACATTTGAAAATTACATACCTTAGAATACTTTTTAAATATTTTTGTGCTAAACTGCAGAATGTTCAAAAATGATTGAAAGGCATTTGAATTTTCCGCCGGCTGGATTATTTATACTGATGTTTAGAACATTTTTTTTTTTTAATTCAGTGTAACTTATTATTAAAGCCCGGCGATTCCTCGGATTTCTGGTAAAAACCAGTTCCATTACGAAATAAACGTAGTTTACAACACACGCTTCCTCCTGACACGATGAGGGCGAGGATGGAGAGTGCCCCACACATACAAACTGTAGAGCGGAAAAGTTGAAACCTGCACCGCTGCTTTGTTTATCGTTCAGATGTCCTAAGAATCGCCGGGTTTTAGTTATTATCAACGTAAACGATCAACGTTAGCAACATTATAAGTTTAAAATTACTAACACGACTGCGCCCTAAATTCAAACACCTTTCAAACATTTAGGAACGCTCTGTATTTATCAAAGTATATCTTCATTTTGTTTAGTTTTTACATTACGCTATTGGCTATTCATATGGATCCTATTATATTTAATTTAATTATTTAAAATGACTTCTATTTTCAAGTGCAACATTGCACTTAATTTAATTGATAAAGGAAGTATGGTGATGGTGAAGTATTGATTTCAATAATTAAAAAAAGGTGCACATTTTTTTCGAGCATAATAAAATCATGCGAATCATTTTTAGTGCGGTTAAATTTCTACCCTTAATAAAAACTGAATTTTCAATAATGATTTAATAAAATTATTGAAATAAAATGTACGCACTAGAAATCTAACCAATCAATATATAATTTGAAGTTTCCCTCTTAAATGTTAAAATTATTTAAAAAATTGAAATTGAATTATTAGAAAGTGACCAAAATATCAAGAACAGAATTTGTTCATTATCTTTTTGATGGAGGAAAAAAATCGAGAGAATATTTTAAGTTCCAATCAGGAAAGTGAAATTTTAAAAAACGAAAAAAGCATGCGATTTAATTTAAAGGAAGAATGAATAAATGCTTAGAGTCGACAATAACTGCACTCAATTAAATTGATTTGCGCTTTTTGAATGTCGTTGGCTAATTTAAAAGACGGCTTTTGAGTTTCTCGAGAAGCAAACAACAAATTTTATAATACAAAATAGTTGTTCAATGTTATTGATTTAATGAATGTGAATAATAACAGTGTTCGATGTTCCCCCCAGTTCATTTAACAAGATGCGCGAGTCGAGATATCTTGCGGCAAGTTTAACTCCGAAATACCCACATTACGTCACGTGTAATACTAATGAACTGGGTATGAAATTGATAGTGCTCCCTATTGTTTTCTGTACTATAGCACGTTGTAGATGTCTTGTGTATCAAGTTTCCATGACAACGCTTTTTATGTCGGTGTTGCATGTCAATCGTCAATTGTTGTTGTTTTCTCTCTGTCTCTTTAAGGATATCTCACATCCTGTCTCTTACATCTCTACGACCAAGTTTCTAAACACCAGGATAATAAATCGTTAATTTTTATCTTCTTTGTATTTGCACTTATTCATTTCGGAGAGTACTTTACGTCGATAGTTTCGTTGCATTCTCCTCTCACACAGATAGCTTTCAGTGCACAGCATTTTTCACGCGCACTCTTTCTTTTGATAAATTTTATGAACGAAGCGCTTACAACTCTTGCTTTAAAAACGACAGGTTTACCATGTCTCTACAAAAAAAGAAACGTAAGCGCTTCGTTATTTATTTACTTATTGTTTCCTGCTTTTTATGATATTTTCTTTTCTCTTGAACGTCACTTCAAATGTATATGTGTCAATTACGTCTCTATATATAATCATTATCTCTCTTTGTAGTGGTAGAAATACGTATATATCTATGTCTATCTTATTCTTAATGTTTGCATCTGTGGATTAGTGTTCTTTAGAATGTATCAGTGCATTTATTATAGGTGTCGTTGCTCAGATGTGTTTTTAAACGATACTTACATGTATTTTTGGCAAAACGCAATGTTTATCGTGGAATTTGGGTGAAATCAACTTTTTTATATACTACCGAAAAACACGAAACTGACTCTATATATATATATATATAAACAACACACTCGAAACACATCGTTCTTAATGATTCAACCAGAACTTTTACGTTGTTTTTCCAAAGATGACACTCTTAAATGCGAAACAATGCAAGACACTTAATTAGTAATAAGGTATTAAACCCTCATTGTTGTACCCGGTGGTCACGGTGATATGCCGAAAATTTGGGTGTTATTTTTAACAATCGCGTAAATAATTTAAATTGACAATTTATATGTCTTCTTTTTGGAAACAAATTGCTTCGGATAAAAATAAACAAAATTATGATAAATACAAGTATCCAATATTTTATATTTATTAAAATAACTAAGTGTATTTTCGGAATGTTCGGATTTTTATACCCAAAAACGAACAAGTACAGTTATTAAAGGAAGAATGAGATTTTGTTAAGAAGCTGAGTGGAAATGCGAAGTTCTGAAAACCATGTCGTAATATTGTTACATGTATCTGGCTTAATAACTGAAGTTGCAGATTATCCAGAACATGTTCAGAAATCCCGTTGTGTTAATAAATATGAGTACCTATGTATATACGTTATGTTGGATTAGGTGTTTTCAGCATTTAGACATATGACTGCAACACAGGAGTATTAATTTTCAAAGTTTATTTCAGTTAAGATAAAGATGAATGGAGTTTACTTTCTGAGTAATTCCAGAACGAACGAGTTTCTGTTTTTTTATGAAATTGAAATAGCATACAAGGAACTCTGTTTAAAGTCGTCGGCTCTTACTTACCAAATCGAAATTAAAAAATAGAAGATGAAATAAAGAAATCTTATATTGCCTTCAAAGGCTAAAAGTGCTTTTTGTTTTAAAAAGATAAGCAAATCGTTATTCATGCTGTTTTCAGTATACTCGAGTCTCATTACGAAAAATGAAAATTTTGAAGCATTGTCAATTTTCACTGATCAATTTCAGTGATCAAAAAGCTATACATTTAAAAGAGGCTCGTTGGAAATCACAGGTGAACGGCATATGATTCTCAAAATAATATTTAACGCTAGATCTGGGAATTATACGAGTATGAACTTAAAAAGCAAAATAAACGAGTGAATAAATAAATTTAAAAAATTTATAAATTTTTTTATTGATTTATTTTTAGGAATGTACCAATATAAATAAATTTCATGCATTTTCTAGTCCATGAGGAAATATTCTAATAAAAGGTGTCTGATTTACTATCTTCGGAAAATCATGGAAGACTTCCTTGAATTAAAACCTTATTCGAAATAATTTTCAATAAAGTTTTACTGCAAAGAGTTCTTCTGTGATTTTCCAATTATGTTCATCACCCCATCAGATTATCAAATAATTTTCTTTTTTGTTGGTGATCACAGACGACACGTAAATTATTTTCAAATAGAAACAGCTTTTTTCTTGGATTGTACAATTCGGCGCACCACAAATGTTTATAATGGGACAACTCTATAGTTAATCAAATTTAAGAAACCAGTAAATAAACAGTTATTTGTTATACAAGACGGTAAAATTATAATAATAATAATTAAATTTTACCGTCGTGTGTAACATTCTATTTTTTTATAGCGAAGTTAAAGACAAAATTTAAACAATTTCGCAGAAAAATTAAAAGAGCAATCATGTGTCAAAATCGCGTTGTATGATCATGATCCCAGTAACTAGTGTGGGTTGTTGCTAGGTTAAGTTGTAATACTTATTAATTCAAATAACAAAATTAAAGTACTTTATCTACCCTTACTGTTAAAGTATTATTTTATCTACCCTTGCTGTTAAAATTCCCTTTTATCGACTGTTTTGAGCTGGACAAAGCACACTTTAACGTTCGCCATAAAAAATAAAATGATTTAGAGAGAATCTACACAATACAATAATATCACTTCAATAGAAAACTAAAAGAAAGTTTCATTTCGTTTTTATTTTTATTTGTAAAATGACATTTTCTTAATTTGAGTTCTTGACTTCTGCAGCATTGTTAATCCAATCCAATGAGATTGGCACAAATTAATTTGGTAACTTCAAATCCTTTAGGAAATCTTCAAGTAAAGAACAACTAGAAAATAATTTTATTTATTGGAAAATAATATTATTTATTGCTTCTGTGTCTGTTTATACATGAAGTGCACTGTTGAGGGGATAACAATTTCTCTTTAAATCTAACATTCTTTCTGACTATTACGAAAAAGCATAATTTAAAAATGGATACTTGTTTATAATTTGATAAAATTTAATAATTTGATTTGTACGTAATGAAATGAATGCGTTTAAAAATATACACCCAAATTATTGTTCCTATATGTTGTTATAGGCTACTCAACTTATTGTGACATTATAAGCAATGTTAAATGACTTAGACTTAGTGTGTGATATAAAATTAATATAAAATATTCTTAATTTAAAAAAGAAAAAGCGTTGTTGTGAATTTTCTGTACTTAACAATGGAACTTGCTCGGAACGAATGGATACAGCTTATTTGACTGAAGTAGACGTTTTTTGGCCCAGCTTTAAAATGAGTTCGTTGTTTTCATTCGTTTGAGGCGAGAAAGTTCTCCAAGATCGTTTACGCCGAATTCCCTGTTCAGGTAATTTTTGTCACTATTGCGTTTAATATCTAAATTTTGGAGACAACGACACATATATAATCTAATTACTATAGCCTGCAACCTTAATAATAACTTACTGATAAATAATCATAATGGATTTCGTTTTTAATTTGGTACTTTTTGGGGTAATGAATTTTATCCGGAAAAGTAGAATTAAAAAATAAAACAACCGGTGGCAAGGGCCGTCGACGTTTGATACTTTGTGGTCAACTCATCCCGGTGTCTTCTGGCGTTCGGATTTGGGGATTCGTGTCACGCGTTTGTGACTCTGACCACTGAAGTTTTAATGAAACGAAATAAAATTCAGTGGGGCGACGAAATTTTTTTTTTCAACAGGGGATTAAGTGCGTGCGACACTGAATTTTAATTTCGCTTTCATGCTTCTGCTTTTAAGTGACATAATACTTAAGGAAAGCTAGTGATACATTTACGCGAGAAAAATTAAACAGAAAATCATCGTTAATTAATTATGAAATTGATCAATGTTGTATTGTTAAACCAATTGATATTCGCAGTATATATTATAATGTATTGTAGATATTGTTGTTGATTCGAAATTGGTTAGTTTTCCATTTGTTTTTGAAGCCATTTGCGCTACAACTGCGGCGTTATAAAAAGTTCTGTAAATTGGTAAAATGATATTTTCTAAAATTTCAACTCGAGGATAACTCGTCGCCGTGAGTGTACCGCAAACTGCGTTTGAGAACAAAGTAGTCCGCCTTTTGTATTTATACACTAATTATATCCATTGTTTCATAAGCAATGAGACAACCACGTTTGTAGATGCCAGAGTACCTCTAGTTAGATAAGGCTGTTCACGTTGTTATATATTAAATAAGATAATAAGGACAAGTTAGACGGACGACTTGGTTGTTGTTAGTCGTAAAACACCCGCAACGTTATAAAAACACTGTCAGAATGGACATTAATAAAAAGATTACAGTTTCATCCCTTTCTTTATTTAAACATTACTTAAAATGAAGGTTAAATAATATTTCCCAATTTAAATTAAATTTAAATAAAAGATTCAATAGAAACCCCCATTGATCTAAGCCTTCATACAGGTAATAGCGAATACCATATGTTTATTGTAAATCCTGTATAACAAATAAAAAGTAAATATAAATTTCATAAACGTAAAGATTACGAATGAAATCCCACTACTTAATAATTAAAAGTTAGTTATCATACGTGGTCCTGTTGTATAAATGAATAATTAGTATCATGCAGTATGAGCAAGAATGGTTTGAAACTCCCACGTTTCTTTCTAGTACAAAACAAAATTGAAAGGCGGACCTCAACCGTTTTCGCTCACTTACTGTATATATGTATTTAAGAGTATTTTTTTGAATTTTTGATATTTCCCATTATGGTCAACGAATAAGGGGCATTCACTGTGCCACAAAAATTGAACTTTACCTTTAAATATTTTCAAATTCGTTTTAAAGTGAAACAAACATTCCCTTAATCAATTTATGATTTATCAATAGTATGAAAAGTATACTAAACTTAGGTGCTAAATAAGCAGTCAACAATGAACATGTTAATTAAATCTTTTATTTATTTAATAAAGTCTGTAGTTATTATTTTAAAAGGTCACATCCTATCCGGATTTGAAGTTTTATTTAAAAAAAAATAACGCACAGAAAAGTCAGCACTAAGGAAATCCTCTTAACCAGACTTGTTTTTCACTTAGACAATTATAAATTCCGCAGGGAAATTATTTTTAAGAGAAATTTATGATTTATGCGATGAAGTTTTGTTGAATATTCAAACGGCTTAAACTAGAGGCAATTTATTTTGCCTTACAAATTAGGGTACGCAGTCTCCATTAAAATGGATTTATCTGTGCGGGATAATCCGCCGGATAATAATTTAATTTCGAGTTTGTTATGGTTAAGTTCATTCGATAAATGTGTAAACAATGTCTTTGTTCCTTGGCCCGGTTCCCAAATTTTCCGCTATAAAATCACCACACCAATCACATTAATAATTAAAAGGACTCATCAAATGTATTTTTAATTAAAAAAAGTAACACAAAAATAATCTATAATAAATTAACTTGATTTAGACATTGGTAAATACTTTATACAACAGTTTTGAAAAGAAATTAAATAAATCATCAGCAAAATTAATGTTTGCTTCCTTGCTTTTCCCTTCACTTTTGCTTTCTATAGAATCCCTAAAATCAATAGAAGCATTAACATTAACAGTAGCATTATTTAGATCACAAAATGGAGCCTCTTCCACTTCGTCATATTTTCCAGTCGTAACTTTTCTTACCCAAATCTTTTCGACGTTTCTGTCTTTATTGAAAAAGTCATTTACTTTATAACTACTGTCCATATCAATAAAGCGTTTGACCCTAACTTTTTTCAAACTCCCATTAACAACTGGAATGACTTGTGTCGTTTCAAATGGCCTTATTTTTCTCGACTTCATAATGTCTTCTTTGTTAGGCACTTTTTCCTCCTCGATTTTACAATCGGGGTTCTCCGAAAGTAGTTTTGATGAATCTACTTTTGGCTCACACGACGCAGACCTAGATCTTCTTTTCCTTAATTCACTTTTTATTAGGTTCAGTAATCTCTGCGTTTCGTCATTCGCTTCGGGCCCGGCGCTTCTTAATCGCATCCCTCCCTGTTGTACGTCTTCAATTCTTTTATGATGGGCCAGTCTGTTTTTCAGGTATTTGACGCCGTTCTCGATTTTCTTATTTTCTAAATTCGCAGTGTTGTTGCTGTAGCTCAAATCATTCATTCTTGGCGATTTAAGGTGTTCGACGTTGGTTCTGCCTTTCAACGAATTTGATAAGTTTGGTTGTAAGGATGGTTTTGGGGCCATAATATATTTAGGTTTTACTTTCTGAAAAGGCTTTAATTTCAGGCTTTCTCTTTGCTGTTTTCGGATGCTCTCTCTCATATGCTTGATGTTATGATTCATTAATTGCCTGTAGTATCTTATATCTGCCTCGGTGTAATGCTTGTCATCTCTTTTAAATCTCGTAGGAGGTTTCTGGTAATTAAAATCATCCATGTCGTCATAATCATATTCCACAGATATATCATCACCATCATCATCAAATTCGTATCTGCGATTTTGGGGTCTGTTAAAATAATCTTCTAGATTTTTTATTGTCTTTTCAACAACGCGTGGATCCTAAAATCAAAAATCAAAATTGGTGTTACGTCAATTAATTATCTGTGTAATACAAGCCTTGCTATCCACCACGAATTCTTTGCCTAAAAATGAGCTTGGGCTCCTATTTCTGCCAGCTTTCCAATATAAACGTTCTTCCCACAAGTCCTTCTTTGGCGAACCGAGTTTAAATTCCTCATCAATTTTTTCGTAACCATTTACATCATCGTCGTCATCATCGCCGAAGGAATCGAAATTATTTGATTGGTCGAAATAATCTTCTTCTGAATTAAAGACACGTGTTTGTAGTCTCTGTTCGTTTTTGGTCGCTTTGGGATGCAGCATCTTTTCCAAGTCCAGCTTCATTTTGTCGTACTGCTTCTTCGCTTCTGCAGCGAAATCTGGTTTGTCGTTGTTTGTTTTTTCCACGGAGTTGAGGGAATGTGTGCGGACTCTCTGTTGGACTTTCGTTTCTTTTGGGTGCAATAATTTTTCTAAGTCTGCTTTTATTTTGTCGTGTTGCCTCTTCATTTCCGAAGCAAAATCGGTTTCACGGCTTTTGATTTTTTCGACTTGCTTATTGGGGTTTGTTCCAAATTTTCCTGTCATGTAAGCTTCGTCTGATTTTTCACGAAGCAAATCCATGTTGATTGCTCGCTTAGGTTTGGATTTAGGTTTAGGTGTAGGTTTTGCAATGGTCAGAGTTTGTTTCGAACGACTTCCAGAGCCTCGGCCTCGACCGTGTCCGCCTCTTCCACCACCTTTACAATCGCGTTTGTATTTTGGCGCACCAGAGTTTTCGCCTTTTATAATTTTCGTCGCCGTCAGAATAATCTCGTCCAGTTCATCACTTGCTAAGTTACTATTTTCTTTGGGGTTGTTCATTTTTTTATCGTAACTCTGCCTTAAGGGAATGTTAGGTGCCTTATCAAGTTTATTTGCAATTAATTTCGAATTTTCAGTTAATTTCCTTAAAAACGCACTTCTCTTTTCAGCAAATTTATTCCTTATTAAATCGCGTCTGACGTTACTTTCAAATACCTCAGCGCTTTCTTTGGTACTTTTATTATTTTCATGGGCGTCATCTACTGGTGTAGTTTCATTCAATTTTCGAGGATTCCAATAATATTCTTTTTGGACAGGTTTAGAAACTCCACTGTAATATTTTTCATCAACCTCTAATTCCTTCTGCATCTCGTTGTAGAGTCGGGTTAAAGTAACTGGGGTATCGTCTTTTTCTTCTTCTTCTTCTCTAAATCTGGATGAAATTTTCGTTGGCAAATCAGAGGAAAAATTAATTTTTTGATCGGCGTGAATCTCTTCTATTAGGAGGTTAGTTTCTTCCTCGCTGTTTATGCAGGCTTGAATTCTAGTGTCGGGAAGAACCAAGAAATTGACTGATTTTGGTGGAACATCAAAAGTCAAATATTTATTAATTTTTGCCCTGCGAATCTTTGGGGTGAATTCAACATGATTGTCTTGTAACAATGCGCGTGTAAGTTTTTGGCCATTCAAATAGATATCCCTATTAACAATCAAATTAACGACCACATTGAAATTCACAACCAAAAAATACGTACGCAGAGTCTGGATCATCAGATGTTAACGTGTATGATTGTACTTCAATGGTTTTTAACAGCGTAAATCCAAGAATTCTAAGGGCTACAGTATGTTCGATTGATTCAGTGTTAACCATAAGAATGGTAGCTGCTCCTCTTCTTGAAAAATTATTTTGCCTTTTACTGCAATGTGCGTAAACATTAATGCCAGTTTTTCGATTATCATTGGCTTTTACGTCCAAAACGTTTAATCCCATTAGCTTTTTGTGGAGAACTGAAATCCAGTAAACCTGAAAAAGTATTTGGTGACATCTTGCTTAAATAATAGCTTTTAAAACTTGCAGGTGTGTCTGTGAAAAATTCGTAAACTCGCGGTTGTCGAAAGACCACGCCAAAACCTTTGGTTGCTGCTTCTCCAATCTGTTTCGCCCAAAGCAGACCAGACGCAAAAGAAACTGCATGTTTATTCTTAGGTGCCGCCGTCCAAACTGATAACTTAGGCTTCGTGGGGGCAGACAATAGATCCGTCATGGCATCAGTTTGCGGAAAAGAATCCTCGTCTTGTTTACTGAAGAACCACGCTTACATCCACGATTAAATTTAATAAATCAATTCGTAATTACCTTTCCCACATGACTGAATGTGCAACTCCTTCCAAGGCCTGGAGAGTTTGACTCAAGTTTTCGGAACTTGTGTATTGCAGTGCATTAACGTCACTTCCTACAATCTTCCAAGTTTTCGCTTCATTTGGAAAAGCATTCAAAACGTTCCTCATCGATTTTATTTCTTCAATATATTGGGTTACCTGCTTTTTCGAGGAATCTAAAAATTTGCTCAGATTGAATTAGGTGCCACGGGAAATAAACAGAGACTTACCATATCCGAGTTGCCAAAGACAACTGACGTTAATTTTGTCTGACAGGCCCAACAAGGAAAATATGGTCTTTGGGTCGAATTTTCCGTGTGGTCCGTCTCTGTCGTTAATCGCTAATATGGGGACCAAATTGGTTTTTATAAACCATTCGTTCAGTGAATCCCATTGGGAAGGGGTTACTGTTAGAGATAGGGTTTCATCTATTATTTGATACGTGGTTCCTTCTTCGCCTTCAGTGAATTGTAAGAGTTTTGTAGAAGGACCCGCTATTCGAATATAGGAGGGACTGAGATTTTTGGTTAGAAATAAGGATGTACCGCTAAAAATAATAAGTGGCTAATTGTAAGTGTGATTGATTAAGAATTATATCTAGTTTTGCAGGTGGCTTAATTTTTTTTTTAATAAAACAAAAAAATGTTCCAATTTTCTTTTTAAAATATCAATGAACTGTTCTAATTTTTTGTTCCTTAAGTAGCATCTTTTTTTTTCATTTAATATTTTACTGTCGGGAAAGTAATAACTAAAGACTCGAGAATCGTAAGCCCAAACGCAGAGGCGTTCAATTCCGCGCGTGTAGGGGACGTGCATTTCTCGATATCCCGATAAACGCAGAGATTCTACCATCGCAATAGTATATTGCTTTATTTTTAATTTTTTCTTGAAACATAATTTCTATATTTTTATTGTTTCGTTGTACAGCATTACTTATCATTTTTTTTCCGTTTATTTCTACGTGAGAAACACTTTTATTTAATTTATAGATATATACAGAATATAAATTTGTATATATAAATTAGTTACTCTCGAAATTAATACATTCTTTTCATTTTTTATTTAAGAATTATTTCTTATGTTTTTCTTTTTCTTCGGAAACAAAGTTATTTTTATTTTATCATTTATTTTAAAAACCCATTTACAAAAAGCGCCTCTCACAAGCTGCGATGATCAGCGATCATTTTCCCGTTTTAAAGATATTCTTACGGCGGAACGAGCGAATATTACGGAAGAGAATTTAGAATTTTATTTAATAATTAATTTTAATAATTAATGGTTGAAAAATTTTAAGATTATTTTTAAATTAATACGAATTACTTAACCACGTGCGTCTCTGTAAGACTGGGCAATCGATCAATTCAGATCTGCGATACACCGCTAGCGTGAATGTGCGTAATCGACGTCTGGGTGACTAGTTGGGCTTCTTTCCTCGAGACTTTAGTAATAACTGCTTTTGTAAATTATAAATTCTTAATAAAAATATAGTAAAATGCAATATCTTCTTTTCACTAATTGAAACTAATAAAAAATTAAATGAATAAACAAAATCTTATCGAAGGCTAAATATATTACCAAACATTATAATCTACTTACCTAATATTTAAGCCACTTAATAACACAGCTGGATCCACTGATACACTCAAAAATGTATCGCTTACAACATGCAGTGACTTTTTCCCATTTAGAGTAAATATCGTCTGATTATCACAGAGGCAGTATTTCATAAAAAATAATAAAAACAACAAAAGATTTCTTCTGAGTGACATAATTAATAAAATTGAAAATAGCACGACGATAAATTAACGAATGATCAATTCCTTTAAAAATTCCTTACTATCTGGGTCAGCAATATTGAAAAATATGCATTCAACGATTTATATTTAGATGTATTTTATACTTTATATACAAACGAATTATGCAATCAAAACACGGTTTGTTTGTGTAAATATTTTTTCCGATTTAAGGTTCTCTAATTAATACTTTGATTATAAAGTAACAAAAGTTTCAAGTTTTTTATCTATTTTTTAAATATAGTTTCATTCTTATAAATGTGTTTTCTTTCTGGGAGGGACCGATCCCCAAATATCAAGAAGAGGAAGTGGAAAATCAAGTGCACCGATGGAATCTACTGCACCTTCAAAAAAGAAGGAATTAAACTTTTTGCTCCTTTATGTTGGTATTGTTTTATAGCTGAAAATAAAATGAGAAATAACCAAACAAACATGGATATTTATTTCATTATACCTACATTCATAAAATGTATATTCTAAAAAGATTAAGCAGATTCATAAAGCGTAAGGTGTTAAAGTTTATATAACAAATAATAATCAATCAGTGAAATAAAATAAAAGAGTAAAAGAATTTTTAAAAAAATTTAATACTGTCTTCACTTCAGACACTATAGATTATTGTTTATACGTAATGTCGTCTGATTGCAAGAGTTTTACAAGAAAAATACTAATAGTTTTCGAACTATTACAATTTTTTTTCAAAAATTTTGAGAAATTCCATTTTCCAAGTTTCCCGCCAAATTTCAATTGATTAACTACACAGATATGCTTTTGTTACTTTTTGTTTCGATTGATACACGAACTGATCTTACAAACTTTGTTAATGGCCGTATCAATGTTGCCAACTTACAGGATAAATCCCTTTTTAAGGGTTTTTTCAAATCACTGGGGATTAAGAATTTTTTTTAAGAGATTTTCAAGTTTTATTTCGTAAAAGGAAACCCAAAGCTCCTAGACAGCTCAAAGTTGCCCTTTATTTATTTATTTACTATTTATTGCGTTATTGTAAGACAGTCAACTACGCCTTCTGTTGAGACTTGCCAATCGTCTTATTTTCATTTGTTTCTATGAGGGTGATTTACTGGTTATATTGAAAAAACGCCATTGAAGCAGCATTGACTTTCAGCTGACAATCGTTGTTACTTTTTGTAACACATTCAACAGCGCCATCTGTTGAAACAGATCGAAAGTTTTTTTTTCATTTGTTTTAATTTATGAATCTGCTGAATTCTGGTTTGTTGTGCCTTTTATTTTTACTGCGTATTTTTTAAATTTTATTATTTATTATGTTTTATTGTTTCGTATTTTGTCAAAATACGATCATTTCATTGCTTTGCTTTTTCATACTTCTTGTCATTCTTTTGAAAAATATTATTAATCTTTTAAATTGTGTTGTAAAATCGATTGTCTTTTGTTTTTATTATTTTGTTTTCTTTATTTCGTCACTATATTTTTCAAATTTTTATTTAATTATCTACTGAATTACGCTGTAAAATCGACACCGTCTTTTGTTTTTGTTTTTATTTATTTATTCTTGAATTTAGTAACAAATTTTAAGGATTTTTTATATTGAAAAGAAATTTTTTGGTAACTTTTAAGGGATTTCTGCTTTTTACACGTTGATGACACTGACCAGTGCCAGTACCTGTACGCACCAGTGGTGCCAACTCAAGGATTTTTCCACTTTACGATTTTTTTATATGATGTCATAATATAATACTGGCAGTATTGACAACTGTCCTCTCACTCTTGTATTGCCTGTCACCTTCTTTATAAAAAAATTACGAATAAATTTGGTGTCGAAGTTGGCCGTAATAACGTGCTTACTGTGAACATACCACAATTTTGATTATTTGTTGTAAATCTTATTTTCTTATTATCTTTTTTCATTTGTTACAATAGATCTCATTCTTAGTGCCTTTTCTCGTTTATCCCAAAGGTCACATTTTTATGACGCCTAATCGTACTGTTGAGTTCGAAATCTCGAAAGCAAGGTTAGGAATAGCAAGTTCAAATGTCAAATTGACAACTATCGTGATGGTGATGGTTCACAATTAAATTTTCATGTCTTGTGCTTTTTTCTATGAAATATTAACTACTCTTTCTACTGTTTAACTATAACATAACGGTGTGCTTTATTGTTGCACATTTTAAGTTTAGTAGCGCCATCTATGTAGATTTTTTCAAACCGTAGTATGAACCGCTAAATTTAAATCATTATTGAGTACCTTTTCGTTCGTGTAAAATTAAAATTGTCCAAGGCAAATGCAGCAATTCAGAAAAAGTATAAACGAGAAAAATTTTGGTGGCGCCATCTATACAATTTTTTTTTTCGTCAAAATCTAAATCTCAATTAACAATTTACACGTTCTTAATATTACAGTTTTCAAGCAATAATAATTAATCGAGAAAAGAAACTTCGCATGTCTTTACGTTTAGTTGCGCCGCCTATGGAGATTTTCTGAAACCAAATGTTTTACCGCTAAACTCAAATCACTGAGTAAATTTTGGTATTTATGTAAAATTAAAATTGTCCAAAACAAATGCAGAAAAAATCTCAACTTATAATGTTTAATACCGAGTGATTTTTTAAGTTGTTTATCAACTCTTGCCATGAAATTTGTACGGCATGTCTTAGCTTAACTAAAAAACGAGCTTTGACGTTGATAAGAAATTTAAAAATCACTTGATTTAACGATGCATTCTTTCAAAAACTAAAAAAAGAAATAACCAAATATGTTTTCGATTTACTTCGCTAACATACACTACAATATGCATTCAGATGCTTTGAATGCACATCAGTACAGTTTTCCTGTGTTTTTTTAAAGGATTTTATCGTATAAAAACGGAATTTTTTTGCTGACGGGAAGGGAATTTTCGTTTCAGTGTGTTGGCATCACTGACGTGTCAACAATTTTAAACTTTCTCAGAATTTCTTTTTTTGAGAAATACTTTGTCTTTGAATATTATCACATTTTAGAACTACAATATATATACTGAAATTTAATGAGAATTTTATAATATACTGGAAAAACCGGGCCTTGTAACTCACTCGTATGCAGCGCCACTGATAGTGAGTAATTTGTGCAAAATGTATACCCAATCATCTGATGATAAATTTATAAACGCAGAGTAACGATTGGTCCTTATCACTTTGTAGATACAACATAAGATATGGCAAAGCAAAATTTATTATAAATTAAGTGATGTATGTGGTTAAGTGTGAGGCGTGTTGTTAAAATGAAGCCAATTCACAGAATCTAATCCAAATCCCCCAAATCCTAATTAATTCGCCAAATATCAATATCTATGTACAGATATTATTACGCCAGCGACAATGAATGTTCATCAACAGATAAAATAAATAAGCAATAAAAAATGATGGACGGTAAGATAGATTTAAAAGTATGCGGTGTGTGTGGTGACAAGGCATTGGGTTATAATTTTAATGCTGTGACTTGCGAGAGCTGCAAAGCCTTCTTCAGGAGGAACGCTTTAGCAAAGAAAGATTTCCGATGCCCCTTCAATGGCCAATGTGAAATAACGACAGTCACCCGAAGGTTTTGCCAGAAATGTAGATTGGATAAGTGTTTCGTTATAGGCATGAGGAAAGACTACATTATGTCAGAGCAGGACAAGGTATTAAAAAGGCAGAAGATTGAGGAAAACAGGGCAAAGAAACGTGCCTACAATACCAATGGATTTAAACACGGTTTTAAAAAAATTAAACGCGAAGTCTTACTGGACGATGATTCACAGGAATACGACACTTCAGATTATGGGGATTTATACAGCCCCACAGATCAAACGCAGGCTACCAAGGAGAACATCAATGGTACTAACAACATTAATGTCACAAATCCAGATGTGGTGGCGAATGAAACGAATGATGTAATTCAATGCAACATACCCGATTCATCAGATGCTTCGATTAACTCGCCAGTAGAAGATTCCATGATACGTACTATGTTAAATCTAACGCCAAATGGTAGTTTAGTTAACGGAGAAAACCCGACTAGTCCTACTCCAGGAGTGCTCAATAACAATGATGTTAATTGTAACAACAACAGCAATTACAATGGACAAATAAATGGAGATAAAGACACTGCTAAAGACGTCCTCGAGGAAGTGCAAAGGTAATGTACGAGTTTTGGAAAACTTGCGCATAAGCATTGCTTATATTATAGAATACCTATAGCTGCAAACTCGATAGAATCAATATTGTGCGAGGCAATCAAGTTAGAATATGAAGCTTACTCGTCGATAGCACAATACCATGGGAATTCGAGGGAGTTGAACGATGCAGAACGTGCTAAACTCAATGAGCTTATAGTTGCAAATAAGGCCTTATTGACACCTGTAGATGATGACATTTCTAGTCTAATAGCTGAAGATTGTAAATTTAAGGTATGACTTCAAAGTTGCTAGAATTCAAACGATCTTAAATTATTATCGTTTAAGTTAAATTTGAAACGCATGTGGTTAGGTATGCAAATGTTCTGCTTAAAGCAATTAGGTAATAATAAAATCAAGATCTTTTGACTTTAGACAAACAATTTATTCTGTGAACATGCATGGCTTTCTGAAAAGAAATCTACATACTAGAATACAATCACCGGCACAAAAAGCGAGTCACTTTGAGGTTTGTGTAATTCATTGCGACAATAAATTTTTTATATAATTTTTGACTGATAATTGTTATTTATAGTTTTCTTGGTTGATGTACGTATGTAATAAGGCCAAAAATAAATAAAACAAACAAGATTTTAATAAAAGTAATAAAAACTGCAAAATTGATGAAATTGTAACTTAAAGAAAAATGCAAAATTTCAGTCTTCCTAATTAATATCGAGTATTGCCTCCGCGAGCCTGTATTACAGCCTGCATACATTGTGGCATCGACTCCACCAAATGTCTAATCGCTAAATTGTCAAGTTGATCCCATTCTTGTTGAAGCGCCATTGATAATTCTTCTAGGGTAGCTGGGGTGTGGACGCGAGCTCTAATATTCCTTCCTAACATGTCCCAGACATGTTCGATGGGATTCATGTCGGGACTTCTCGGGGGCCACTGCATTCGGTTAACACCAACATCGTCAAGAAATTCATTAACAACTTTGGCGACATGTGGCCGTGCATTATCGTGCAGCAACATAAAATTGTCGCCAATAAAAGGGCTAAAGGGTATCACATGATCTTGAAGAACATTTTCAATGTACCTCTGAGCGTTAATAACTCCCCTATTTATTACAAGGTCTGTACGTGCGTTCGCAGAAATACCGCCCCACACCATAATCGGACCTCTGTGGAAAGATAGTCTGGAAACAATATTACATTGAAAATACCGTTCGTCGGTCCTTTTCCATACTCTTCCACGACCATTTGACGCTCGTAGGCAGAAGCGGGACTCATCAGTGAAGAGTACTTGACTCCACTGCCCTTTATTCCAATGAACATGTTCACGAGCAAATGCAAGTCTACTTACTCTATGCTGTACGTTAAGCTCTGGGCCATGTGCATGTGCAGGTCTTCTTGCCATTAAATTAGCTTCATTAAAGCGTCTTCTGATCGTTCTGTCACTTACATGCACATCTCGAACTTCTACAAGGCAATTTCTGACTGGAACAGCAGTCAAAAGCTGTTGCGAAGAATCGTTAGGGTAAGAAAATAGTCATCTCTAGCGCTTGTACATCTTTGACGACCTGTTCCAGGGCATCGGATTGTAAGATTCAGTTTCCAAGAATCGCCTCCACGTTCTGGAGACACATGATTGTGAAGTTCCAAGAACTTGTGCAACGTAACGTTGAGACCGACCATCCTGAATCAAAGCAACTACTCTTGCTGCATCCACTGCATTAATAGCCATGAAAACAACTTATTAATGACAAAATGTAAACAAATTATTAAATTAAGTCTTTAATTTGGAAAACAAAGAATCAACTGCAACACAATATTGACAATGGCGTAGATACTTTCAATAATTTATTTAAACAAGAGAATTTAGTTTCCATGATGGTCATGGCTCTCCCGATTATTGAAAATGTCCTATTCACCGATGAGCAGAAAAAAAAATAGACAAAAAGTGTCCTCAGATAATTTAGTTTAAGTTTAAGTCGCTTTTTGTGCCGGTGAGTGTATATACAGTATGTATATATTACAAGTTGAAAAATAAATCTATTTATGGAAAGCAAATGGAAAATGTAAGAAAAAGATGTGACGTTAAATTAATAAATATATTTGATAAATTTAGCAAACATAAAGAATACGAGATGAGAAGGATAATAGATGAGAATAATAATAATAAATCTTTATTCCATTAAGACTACCTAGTAGCATGAGGTCGTTAAATATTGGTAACAATATAAAAATACATAGGTATGTAGTAACTATTGTAATGCTAGGACAACAGTCTAATAATTTTCTAAATTATCTTGAAGAAATTCTTGCGAACTATAATAGCACTTATTTAACAATATTTTTTTTATTTGTTTTTTAAATGCCAATAAAGTCAATTCCCTTATATGTCGGCGTAATTTATTAAAATATTTTCCTAGCATATTCAGGGAATTTTTCATATTTCGATGTTCTGTGGATCTCAATTGTCATACCGTTTAAGAAATTCTTGAGCAGTTAAGTAAGCTAATTCTATCAGTTCATCGCGTGTCTGTGCAGATAGACAAATTGATGTGTCGTCAGCAAAGCTAATAACTGTTCCCTTTTCGATATATTTTGAAATATCGTTTAGAAATAAATTAAAAATCAAAGGACCTGGCACGGACCCTTGGGGTATTCCAGTGCTGCAATCATATGTAGTCGACAGAGTGTTTTTAATTTTTACACACAATTTCCTGTTGCTCAAGTATGAACTGAAGAAGTCTAGGGCGATACCTATAAAACCCATTTCTGACGATTTATTCAATATAAAAGTGGTATTTTATGAGTCGAACGCCTTTGTTTAATTAATATTAGTGCTGAATCTAAAGTTTCTTGTGATATTTTTTTCTCTTTTACAAATTTTCTTTTTGAAATATTTTCTTTAGACAATCTATTTAAATATTCGGTTGCTAAATTTATTTTATAATAATTTTTGGCATCATTTATCGTAGTCGTAATTTTTTGTTTTTATTATATTTTTCAATGACTTTGGATTTATTTATTGATACATTCGAATTACTCAGCTTTGGTAAATGTGTATAATACTTAACACTCACATTACTCATATTTATTATAAATACATTTTTATATATTTATTTAATTATTAATAAATACTAATTAATACTAATTATGACTAATAGTGGTCGACCAAAGAAATAATTATTTGGTAATAATGACAAAATAAATTTTGGATTGAGATCATTGATCGAAGGAAAAATGGGTGGTGAATCACAAACAAAAAGAATAATAATTATAGATCCATCCGGATCTGGTAAATCAATAATTGCTCAAAAAATAATATTTGGTATGCAAAGGAAATCGATTACAGAAATAAATTATTTTTTGCCTAATGGAAACGAATTAGAAAAAGATATTCAAGTAATTAAAGAATTATGTAAAGAAACTTTTATAAACATAATTTTGTTTCAAATAATCTCGGATCTTGAATATTTAATAATTTTTTAATTTCTTCTATTGGATTAATATTTTTATTTTGTTTAGCTTTATCTTATCAAAGCATAGTAATGAAATATCATCTTCACAATCTGAATCAGCTTTATTATTCATATCCATTAGAGCTCTAATATTTTTTCTATTATATCTTTATTTTTTTGAGACAATGTTTTCTTTAAAAGAATTGGTGGTTAACCAGGAATTTCTAATTTTAATGAGTTACCTTTTATTTTATCATCTATTGCATCAATACTTTATTTTAAAATATATCCTAAAACAGGACCAGCAGCTGCTGCTAATACGGGAATTAAAAATTGCAAATATCCTCCTTTTATTTCACCACCTTCAACGATTTTTGATTTGTCTTGTAAAATGATTGATGAACCTTTTTTAATTGTAAATGCCATTTATATATTAAAAATATATGTAAACAATAAGACATTGTAGCTTCATTTCAAAGCATTTATTGAAAGACGAAAACTAAAAACATATTCAAATTAAATTTAACAATACAATATTTTATAAATCATAAATAGTAGTCTACGTTCACAAGTTAAACTTTCATCTCAAGATTATTAAATCCCATAACAAAAATGCGCATCTTTTTTCCAAAAACTATGAAAGGAGACATAAAGAAACTGTAGGTATTAGAATATTAAGTTTTAAATGAAATGGGTAACTGTAATTAGAATACAGCTTCTGTACCTTTCCTCAGACAACTTTTAGAAAATAAACGCGAATATTACTCCATGTAATAAATATTAAAATGTACCCTAAAAATCAAAAAATATAAATTATATAAGATGTACTCCGATTCCACATTTAACACTAAATTATTTTATTAAATAACTATAAATTAATAAATGAGATAGAAGCTTATATATATGGTAAAATAAAATTGAATTCAATGTAATTTTTATCGCTGATTAGCAAAATACTAAAAATTATTGTATATCTTAATTGTCAACCTAAAATTAAAAAAAACTAAAGTTGGTATAGTTGCTAAAATCAATTTACTTACATTTCACAGCCTCAAATTTTCGAACAGATATAAGCTACTTTCTTTCGTTTGATCCAAACACAACATAACGCGTTTAGATTTAAAAATGAATGCTCTCTTGTAAATGGATCTTCGTGAAATTTTAATCCCATTCGGTAATCTCCTTTCCCCTTTCAATCTTCCAATTTTACGAACCGTTTGGATTGAAATGCATTCAGATCCAGAGCTGGCAACGAAAAATTATTCGAATCACGATTCAAATTTTTCAGCGAAAGAAAGCAGCTACAGAGGGTTTTTTTTATATCTGTGCCTTCAAAAACCGGAACAGGACATTGACATGTTACGAATGCATAATATACCACAACTTTCTCTTTTTCTACTAATCCTCTAGCCAGGACCTCACTGTTAATAGGTACTTGTTTTAAAATTAACTCGACTAACGTTTTTAAAGCATCTCCCTCTTCGAGTAGAGTACCGTTTTCTGGTACATACTCTACAATCCATCTACATACAGGGTAGTACCTTTGTTTCTCAAATCTCACATTCTCTATCACAAAATGGACCGGACAATATCTAGTAAATGCACTTTTACATTTTTCCAAGTGTTTAACATCAGCACAATCGATTTCATTTGGCAGATTGACTAAAACATTGATAAATAGGATAGTAATAAAAAAGAATATATAAAATTTCTACACAATTGAATAAAGGAAAATAAATCTCTATAACAAATATATCTTTAAGTTGTTCTTTTTGTTACAAAACCAGCTAATTTATCATCTAATAATTGTAAAAATGGTATGCATACGATCCTGCATCCTTAAAATAAGCAACATTTTCATGGTGAGCCTCGAATTTGTAACAACCTGTATATCTTATTCTAGTCAAAACGTGAGCATGCTCTCTTATCAAATCCTGCCTTAGTGGATGTTATTAATTTGACAGCGGTGGCAATACGAAGATTGATAAAAATGGCAAAGAAAATTAATGCATTCAAGAACATGTGCCAAGAAGACCAAGTCGCTCTGTTGAAAGGAGGCTGCACCGAAATGCTGATGCTGAGGAGTTTAATAAATTATGACGATACAAAACAAACCTGGAGGGTAAGATACACTTAATATTACCATCTGGAAATTGTTATAGTTTTGTTTATAAATTATCGAAATTGCTGTATCTCGAGAGGGAATTATCAGATCACGTAAATAATTTATAAATTGTTAGTAATCAAAATCAGTAGGATGCTATTTTTATAATTCATGGATCTTATCATTTGCGAACACTTGTTGATTTAACAAAACAAAAAAATCTACGCGTTAATTTATCTTTTTTTGTTTATTTAATTACTTAATTATTAATACACTCGCACCTCTTTAACTCGAACCTCCATAACTCGAAATGTTCTGTAAGTCGAAATTTACTAATGTCCCTCCACATTGTGTATAACTGAATATCTTTCTTTAACTCGAAATTTCTATAATTCGAAGCAATTTTTCGATCCCTTGAGATTCAAGTTATGGAGATTCTACTGTAATTACTATTTATGAATGTGGAAGTCAGCATACAAGAATTTTTTAGTGTTTACTTTTATTTTTTAGCTACCACATAGAAAAGAACATATGGGGTGTTTAAAAGCTGACGTTTTGAAACACGCAAAGGGCAACTTTTATCAAGAGCACGAAAGATTCATCCAAACTTTTGATCCGAGATGGAGATCAGATGAAAATATTGTTTTGATATTGTGTGCAATTACTTTATTTACCCCAGATAGGCCGAGAGTTGTGCATCAAGATGTGATCAAATTAGAACAGGTATTAGTTAAACTTTATAGTGCTTTACATTCTATAATACTAATAAACCTTAAATTATAAAAAATGACAAATTTATTAATTAAATAGTAAGTTAAATGCAAGTAAAGAAAAGTTAAAGTCCTTACTATGAAAACACATATTTCTAAATAAATTGTCAAGGTTTTATTTTATTTTCACTGACCCAAATATGTTCTATAATTTAGATATTACTGTACAGAAAGCCATAGAAGGTATAAAAGCATTTACTATTAAATTAAAAAAAAAATAACTATTGTAAAAAAAATCTTGCGCTCAGAATTAAATAGTCTAGTCACACTAAATGAATCATTTGTATTACATCAGTAAGTAACTGATTATTTAATCAGTATTACATTTTTATAAACAAGAGTGATTCATGCTTTTAATTTAATAATTTAAATTTGTTCCCAGAATTCATACTATTACCTACTAAGAAGATACTTGGAGAGTATATTTCCCGGTTGTGAAGCAAAATCCACATTTCTAAAATTAATTCAGAAGATTTCTGAATTACATAAGCTGAACGAAGAAGTCATCAACTGCTATTTAAATGTTAATCCGTCAGAAGTAGAACCGTTGCTGATTGAAATTTTTGATCTCAAGCATTAGTCAACAATGGTTTTTAGTGCCACACCTACCAAAATGTCCAAGGAAACATGCAATAATAATAAACCGTCATTATTTTTAATTTACGTCTACACGGGTACCTATGTATATAAATAATTCAAGTCCTCTTAACATTATTATTATAGTTTTCACTCATCAAAGTGCATACTGTAAAAAGAGCCATGAAAATAACATAGAATAATAGTATTTTTTATAAGGGGGGTTTCAACTGTAAATATTTATTTTATATGTTTGTCAGCTTTATATGTTATTGAATGTGTTCCTTTATGTAAGTTATTGTTTACATATAAATATATTTATTGTTCCTAAGGTATGCGTTTCTTTACAAATCAATTTTTTATGTAATGAAAACAAGGTCGAAACATACCAAGCATTCAATTGAAAGGTTTATTCTTACCTAAATGTTATTATGGTCTGTAATATAAGTTATTGGTTATAAATATATATACATACTTTTTAAAAAGTTGTTTTTTTATAGTTTAGGGGGGTGTTCATTTAAAAAGTCTACATAAGTCTTTTAATTTTTATTAATTGCACATTTCTTTTTTAAATACTAGTATATGAAATGCATTTTTTTAAATGATTTCTTAATTTTTGTGTTGTATAAGAATGATTGCAGTTCAATACTACAGTCATACATGCAATGTTGCTAGCTAATAAAGAACATCAACAACTCTTCTACTGTTAAAAATGTATAGCGCAAATGACATTACATTTCCTGATTAATAAATGAAAGTACGAACATCTTGGGCTTTCATTTTTTTTTAAGATGTAGTTTCCTTCAAATAATATGATCTGTTGCTTACTTATTAGTAACTACAGTAAAACTATGAATCATAAAAATAACTTTGGTTGTTCTTAACACTTCTTCCCGACACAGATCCAAGTCTCTTCTTAGCTCCAGTTGCAGTATCTTTCCTTCCAAGTATTGGACTGGAACTGCTGCTTATATTTCTTATAAGATTTTTTAGACTTTTAGCTTGGTTGTCAATAGCATTATTTTCCTGAGCTATTGTATAAAAGTCATCATAAATTTCATGTGACGGTGGCTCGACATGGCATGGTGTTACTGCATTCTCTGGGCCTTTATCGATCAGTAAAGCCAATCTCTTTTTTAAAGATTCATTCTTCGCTTCTAATTTACTAATTTTGTTTGCATCTTCTTCGAAACTCATCAACGTTGGCGTCGGCATGTACTAAAACATTTTTAAAAAAATCAATAAACTGGTTTCACCTTGTAGATTGTTTGCTTACTTGAAAAACAGATGCAAGAAAGTTATGTAATGAAACCAACAATGTGTCTTGCCAATGTTTGGTGAAGTGCAATGAAAAAGTTGGATTTTCCTCGGGAGATTTGATGTAGGGCAACACTATTAAATAAAATTGTGCTTATGATATGATCAACACATTGTGGTGGTACTTACTAAACCAATCTTTCCATTCATTCTGATTTTGCAGCTCTGGAGTCATCTTGTTGAAAAATTCTGTTATTTTATCCGACTTATTGTTTATGATTGCATTTACTAAATATAATTTGAGTACTGCGTTTTCTAATTTTTTTACACCTGCAAATTGTAAGTCAGAATTAGAGGCACAAGCCAGTAATAAATGTGTGTTACCTGGAGAGAAATGACTTTCTAGTTTTGAGAACATGTGGCTATCTAGGTGACTCCACAGTTCTCTAACTGCATTCAAATCATATAAGTTAATATTATGTAATAGTTGCTCTATAATTTTATCAACACGAAAGCCTTTTTCTTTATCTGCTTTGAGATCTGCATCAAGTGCTTTCACCGTACCACTGAATCCTCGATACAATAAATATTCCTTGATTAATTCATCCATATATTGCACATGAGCCATCTTCGCTTATTATATAAAATTACTTCAGCCTCGTTTATCTAAAAATATGGTTTAAATGATATTTAAAAAAGACCACTTAAAAATTATTCAAAATTTGACACATAAATGATGACATTACACTAGGTTATGGGAAAATCAATGCTGCCAATATAAAAGTTATAGAAAATTGGAGGTAGATTTAATTAAAATGAAGTAATTAAATTGAAGTAGTCAATTTTGTTGCTTATTCAAATTTTCTGATGACTTTCTAACTATTACGTTCATCAAGCAATAGATATCTACAAAAAATGCCAAAAGAAACTAGGGATTTCTTTCCTAGTTCAAGGCGCCATGTAGAAACAGCAACTTTAAATAACAACAAACCATTTTAACTTGTAAATATTCGTTCTTATTTAACATTAAGCGTACAGAAATTTTATTTAAAACATTAAAAAATAATCTACATACAATATTCACACAACAAATATCACGAAGTTATGTTTACATCCGATCTAAAGTGCCATCTAAGAAACATAAATTCGGTGCCATGTCTATAGCCATATCCAAATCCTTTTTTAATACGGTTTTTCGTTTTCCATTTAAAGTGCACTTGAAGGTTTCTTTTGCCAAGTTTTCTAGGAAAAGTTCCTGAAATTAAAATAATTCTCTGACTGATAAAATATATCTAGTATTAATTAAATGTAATAAATTTAGATTACCGTAGCTTTCGCAACTAAAAATAATGCATCCTGGCTAATAATTTGGCAATCGGGATCCATTTTCATGATTCCTTTTACTCTTGATAAAGGTAATTTGTTGAGCTTTGCCTTCTCCGATTGTCCTGACTCCTTCGAAACTACATTCTTAGTTTTAGTCGGAAGAGGTGCTTCTGAATAGTCTGTGTTTTCTGATAATTCAACGTTGTTTTCATTTTCATAGCTTTCAACGTCTACGTTTTCCATATTTTACTTCTATTCACTTCCTAAAAGATTTAAATTGTTTGGTTATGTGTGCCTAGCACACAACACAACACAACAAGCAATAGTTTTGGCGCTAATAATTTATATTGGTAGTTGGTATTGGTACCCCTGACTTAAAATATTCCTATTATACATACAACACGATCAAGAAACATTCAAAATGGAAAAATAAACAAATTTACAAATAAAGTAAAAAAATCGCAAAAAATAAAATAAAACTCAAAAAATAATTCATAATAAATATTCAAGCATGTTTTCGACGAGTAGAAAGCCCAATCGAAATCGAAATGAAAAAAAAAAATGAAGGTAATATAAAAAACAAATATCAGTTTCAAAAGAAAAAGAAGCGCAGAATTCTTTTCAATTTCAGAAAATAGAGATAACAAGAAAAAGAGAAAAAGAAACAAATTGCGATCAAAATCAAATATTATGAAAGAAAAACATAGAATGGTCGTATTGTTTACGAAGAAAAAGAAATACAGGAAATACGAATAAAATAAATAAAAAGCAAATGTTACTTGAAACTTGAAAAAGTTTCAAAAGTTTCCATTTCATATTTAAGTGATAAAAACAGAGTACCAACAGAAACCCTAGAATCTTGACACTGACAGGTTTAATAAAAAAAAAGAAAAAGCAAATTATACAGGCTGTTTTCGGAAACAGAACCTTATACTGGGTATACGATTGAACACTTTTGTTTATTCAAAAACAAATTTAATGTGTAATTTTTTCTTTTGTATTTTGTCCTAATCTCGGCGACACTGGTGGATAAAAAAATTCTTTAATCACGGCCGCTTGGATTAATGAAGTACTGGTAAATTGGTACAGAGAGATCGAAATTGATTGTCCTGATCCTACACTACTTTCCGTGAGCTTGATCTCAATAATGATATCAGTCACATGAAAGTTAGAATGAAAAGCAGTGCCGGACTTGTAGCGTCCAGAGAACATTCACGAAAGTTACATCCAAACCTAACTTTATTAATAAAGAATATAAGTATTGTTTAATCAAATTGCTATGACAATGAAATACACCATTTTTCATGAATAAACGACAATGAACTGTCAACAAAATCTTAGGATATCTACTAACTTCCCTAGATCTCGTTATGTTGCTAACTTCATTTTAATAATTAGATGTAAATATCGATATCAAGCTCGTGAAAAGCAGTATAGGATCGGGACAATCAATTTCGATCTGCCTGTATGAATAAAGCTGTTCACATATAAATACTACTTTTCACAGATTAATATTCGCTGGCTTTTAGCATAATTGTTTCTTCACTCAAAAATTCGAAAAATATTGATTGCAGGAGCCATACTTACCCTCTTTATTTAAGGTTCAATAATTATATACATACATAACTTTAATATTCAATACTAACTACTACAGTAAAAATTTAGCTTCCTAGTGGTATAAATTTAACAACATAATACCACTAATACAGAATACCTTTGTTTGAAAATAACATGACATTTTTTTATTTTTATATTATTTATTTAGGGTTATGGATTCTGTGTCTGTAGACATAAATTAGTATAATACAAAAATAAACATAATTAACACCATCTTGACGTTTGCATTTGAAGTTTTATATCTTTGACAGATGTCTGGTAGTGTGGCTTCTTCTTCGAAACGAAAAAATGGCTCTGCACCGGCCGGTACGCGGTCATACTTTAAATAAATTATTAAGAAGAATATAAACATAATAATTCGTCGTTATGATTTTATACTAAATTATTTTAAATGGACATTAAAATTGGCACTATAACTTCGAAGCTATCAAACGATAGTGAAACGTAGAGCGATAGTGCCAATTTTAGTGTCCATTTATTACACAATTTCACCGGACAAGAACCTACTTTAGTTATGGTTTTAATTATGAAATATGAAACAGAAAACCAACATCAACAACTAAGGGAAAACTGTCAAGATTTGTCAAAATATTAAAAGGCTACAGTTTATTTTTGAATTATGAATTTTACCCGCCAAAAATTGACAAAATTATTGGATGTTTGACAGCCGGTTTTACACAAGCCTTCAATTTAAACGGAAAAATTAACATTTTTCATAATTTATGTGACAGTTTCAGTTAGTTTTAAACTCGTAAGCAAATCTGTTGATAAAATCGGTTATTTGAAGAATTTGTAAACCTTCTAAAAGCCAAATTAATATTGCAGTGTCAATCTACCTATGGCAGGCCGACAACTGTTACTCCTCCTAGTTTAAAAGTAGATTATAGTAGAAATTCGAAATCAGTAGCGTGTACCAATTTTCAGTATGAAACTATAAGATTTTTTTTCTAAAAAAATAGGAAATTTGAAAATTAGTGAGTTGGCAATACTGCCAAAAGCCAAGTCTGTGGCCAAGTCAAACACAAGCGAGGTTAAAATGTAATTTAACAAGATATGATGAAGGCACTCGTGGTTTTTGATTTAAGTTTTGCGGTAGACGAAACTAGTTTCTATATTATTTCATTTATGAGAAATACGAGCTCTGAAATATAAATTAAATTGATTTTTATGTAACAAGTTTTCGTCCGCATACTTACCCGTTAATGTATGCATGATGATTATTGATTTTTTTAAATGTTTAAGTATGTATTATTTATGCATAGAATTAATGAATTGGCAATTTATTAAGAAGGAAGTAATCTACTATTTAACATTTTTTTTTTGTAATTTAAGGATGACAAGAAATACACCAAATACTCCTCCGAAATAGTAAACAAATGAATACGAATCCTTCAGATCAACATTAAGAATAAAACTAGAAGTCAAATTAATGAAAATTGCTTAATAATTTTAGTATTCTTTAGTTTTGCTTTGTGGTTTACGAATTCTCTCAAGTACAAGGCACTTTATTGAAATGAAAGTAATTAGCCGAGTTTTGAGCTGTAGCGTGCAACCATGTGCGATATCAGCGCCTCTACTGTCAAAATTTATTGGTAAACGAATATTCCCAATCGAACAATGCCATTTTCCTGCTAAGTGAAAGATTAGTGACTTCTGTCAGACATCGATTCTTTAGGTAATTAAAAGCGTGTGCGTTTCATAATAGAGAAAATAAGTAGTGTTTTGTGTCCAGAAACGGTGTAGCAAGTGTCTTCGTGTGCAATAAAGTAATGTTCGTGGTTTCGTACGAACCAGTCCGCTGAAAACTCTGTGTTTACAGTACCTAAATTGTAACAAATTCGCTTAATATAAGTGTGTTTTCGTGAAAATTTATCGCGTTTTATGTATAAAATTCATTTTTATTAAATTATTTCGTGTTGTTTACATAGCCGGTTTAAAATACGGCTAGAATGGCGGTCGATTCAAACAATTTTTTGTTTACAAAACAGAATGTGCACAATCGTTGTAGCACAAACACTATTGCAGTAATAATGTGAACGACTCTAATCGTGTCTAAAAAACGTAATGGATCCTGTTTTTCAAAGACTCGGAGATGTTACGATACAACGCCTCGAGAAACCTAAAGATAAAGTGGGACTGCAAAGTAACCGTGATATTATGGAAAAGGAAGGTAAAGAAGAAAAGCCGAGTGAAGATGTGAATATCGAGGAGATTCAAGGAGTCAAGAGAAACTTCGACGACGTCCCCGGGCCCTCTACCAACAAGAAAACAAAATTTGACAAATGTGATATTAAGAGGTTAAACGATGATGCCAGTGGGAATTCGTTCAGTGAAAACGAACTCTCTGACTATGAAACCGAATCAGAGTTAGAATCTGATGAAAATTTACCCAATTTTACGTTAAAATCTCAAAATTCAAACCTTGAATCTGCCACATCCGAGTTAGAGACTAGCACTGATTTTTTCGAGAAACTGGTTCAGGAACCGTTTGACGAAGATGAAATGAAACCAGTGAACGAAATCAAAACCGAAATCGATGATTATGATTATGATATAAAAGAGAAATTGAAAGAAATGGGGGAGATTAGTTTCGAAACTGTAAAGAAGGGGGAGAAACCGAAGAAACCTGAAACGTACATGGAAAATGAAGTCGTTGTTACACCTGCTAAAAAACCTGGTAAGTCATAATCATTTTATTGAAGGTTTTGAATTGTAATAAATGTTTCTTAAAATGAATAATAAATCACGATAGCAAGCCATATCACAAACCATGCAAATAGCATGATATCTGAGTTAAAAGTTTTAATTTTAAATTTCAATTTAGACAAGTTTTCACTGATGCAAGTTCTGTGCAATTTTGTTTGACTGTTTGAAGTATACTTGTAATACAATTACGTAATTTTATTTTGGAACCGTTTATAGTAGGACCCGGTTTTTAAAAATCTATACAAACGGGCTACAATACAAATGAAAGCATTTTTTCCAGGCCGTCTTAATTTATTGATACCTTTAAACCCAAAAGTGTAGGATAGAAACGGCTTATTTGGAATCAGGGAAGAAATGTTTATTTTATCGAACAATACTTGGAGTGTTCCATTTAAAAAAGCATAAATTGTATTTTCCTCCACTTTGCAAAGCACTTTTGTTGTTCCATTTCCAATAAATAAAAAGCCCTGCAACTTTTTGATTTAAAGTTTTTCTCTAGCTCCTAAAATAAAACCTGTGGATGGTGTGCAAAATATAAATAATTATTTTCTATTCTGTGATTTTATAAAATTGATAATACACTACATTACATCGTGGCTGTTTTTCAATTATATTCCATGCATCTTGAATAAAATTAAACACTAAAAAGTACTTGGCCAGCCAGGGAAAAACTAAAATTGCTTTAGATTTGATGATTTTTTCACTTTTAACGATCACCTGGAGTACTGTCTCGTAAAACAGATAATAGAATGTTATTCCCTCATTTGTGTTGCACTAATGGTGACAAATCTGTAAGTATTTTTATATATCAAACTTGGCTTTAGTTTCTTTTATAAAATAAAGAAGTTCAAGTTCCATTTTCACTTATGCACTTGTAAAGATAATTCTGTAATAATTATTCGTCAAACAACTTTTATAATACTTGAAATGCATCATTGGTATGGATTTCTTCTATAGCTCCTTAGCTACTAATTATAAAAGCAAATATCATATATAAAAGTTATCGACTATATTGAGTTCTATATTAATAAATTATTTTCACAACCACGGCATGTTCCATAAGTGAATTATCCACCAAACTTTTTTTTTTAAACGGAACGTACACATTATTTTAGTTACACTTTGGTAAATCTTTTAAAAGTAAACAACTGTAGCTCTAAATCAAAGTATTCACAATCTACAGCTATTCAATTGGATGAAAGAGCTGAAATGTTGAAGTGTTTTATTCATAATTAGGGATTAAAAAAATTATATTTACCATTTACCATATCAAGTGGGGAATAGTGACATTTTCCATGCACGTTTGCTCCCAAACTAGTGAAGCTTAAAAGTTAAGTTTCTCCAAAAATTTAAAAGGGTGCCCCATATATTTTGACACATTAGAATAGCGCATTAAAGTCTATTTCTAATGTATTGGTCCTAAATCTTACGGTTTTCAAGATATTTGCACGTACAGTTACAACTTCTGTTAAGAACCACACTTCAACAAAATAAACAAAAAGAAAAGGACAAAATTATATTTACTTATTAAATTTAAACGAAGGGTCTTGGAGACAAAATATCTGCTAATATTTTCTGGCCCATTTTTGCAAACGCTTGTCTTATTTTACTTTTTAAATGTTAAGTTGTATTTCGTTGGATTTTAAATTAAAAAATAAGTAAAACTAATGATTAGTGGCAACAAGAAGTGCATTGTTTCATTATCATCGATATGCAAGTGCTAAAGTTTCTCTTTATTGGGCCGTTTCCACGGCCCCTAGGTCTATTAAGTCCCAAATCTTTTAGACCCTTAAATTATTTACTGTAAAGATGTGCAAGACACCTTGTATTTAGTCTCTAATTAACGACTGAAGATTCAATGAATGAAATTGCTGATATGATTTGATTTCTTCATAGGGTTTGTATTTTAGCAATTATTATGTAGTTGATTTTATCTTCTCAGATTACTCATGAAAACTTTAATTTCGTTTAGATTTAATAGATAATTATAATTTTACTCTTTCCTTTTTGCTTATTTTCTTGAAATATGGTTCTTATTATCTTTGAGCATTGTAGATAGCAATGTTTATAAAAAATTAAAGTGAAAATAATATGTAGACATTCCAAATGTTATATCTAAAAGTTGTCCACAAATAATCACAAATAAATTCTTGATTAAGAGTTTCTTGTTTTTGTTAAAAATGTAAAAAAAGTTACCTCTTGCTTATCTTTTAATACTAAAATGTTAAATAATGACTAGCATTTAAACAACACATTTGCAAATGTCAGTCAGCTTATTGCATATGATTGCATAAGTTGTGCAAACTAATTATTTTTAAATAATGCAATAGTAATAAGTATGTAATAAAAAGTCAAAGATTCACGTTTCTTTTTTGTCAGTTATTCATGTGCTTGTGTTTCACTTTACGTATCCTAAGACTTTACTACATTATAAGTACTTCTGCATAGTACCGATTTTCGTTTTCAAAAGAAAATATTTTCGTTGAATTTCTAATTCTTTTTTAAACACATCGGATAAATTAATTTTCTAACACACTAGTATGCATCTAGGCACACTGGATGATGATATTGCTGAAAGGAAAATAGGAAATTTAAGACGGAATATTAGAGAAGTTATGGATGAAACCAAACTGGACGAGTCAACTTTAGCTGCACAGAGACAAGAAATGGAAAGATTGAGAAGAGTGCAGGAACAACAGAGACTTATCCGGGAAGTACAAAGGCAAATGGCACAAGATAGAGTCATATCGCTTTTACAAGGAAATGTGCCTAAACCAGGTGAGTTTTTTTTTTTTAATCATAAGAAACCATTATTTTTAATTTTTTTAATTTTAAAGGAACATCTGGAGGTAGAATAGGAAGTACAGTATTAGTTAAATTACCAAACGGACAAACGAAAACCATGACAAAACTATCGAAACGACCATTTGAGTTAGTTAGAGTACCCAAAAGTGCAGTACCTCCCCACAAAAGCGCCAAGAGTTTAATCGCCATCAAGAAACCGACTGGTAATTTAACACCGTCTGTGAGTATTGCACCCGTGATGAAGAAACCACCACCCTTTACGAGACCACTCAGTGACACCGACAGCGATAATGAAGACTCACTACTCAGAAAACCAATTGCAAGGCCAAAACGTAGGTAAAGTTATTCACATTTTTTTGCATGTATTATTTGGTTACTTGCAGCAAAAGATCCAGTCCCTACGATAGATATATCGTCGGATGATGACTGCATTGTCGTGTCTGAATCAGAAAACGATCCCAATAATGAAGAAGGCGATGACCCAAGTAATTCTGGAATGCATACGAACGATGAATTTAATCAGCCTGATGAACAAGGACGTGTCGTTGTGAATATAGGGCATCCCGAAGGGGAACCTGATTTATATATTGCACCGCAAATAGCTCGAATTATAAAACCCCATCAAATTGGGGGCGTAAGATTCTTATTCGATAACGTCATTGAAAGTGTAAACAGATTCGAAACATCAACAGGCTTTGGATGCATACTAGCCCATTCGATGGGTTTGGGGAAAACATTGCAGGTTATTTGTTTTTCTGATATATTTCTAAGACACACCCCTGCCAGGACTATATTGTGCATCATGCCGATTAATACATTACAAAATTGGCTGGCCGAGTATAATATGTGGTTACCAACTGAAAGCTCTGCAAACAATAGTCCTCTGAACGCACATGGAGAAGTACGACCTCGTAATTTTAATTTACATGTTTTAAACGACAGTCACAAAACGTTGGCAGCTCGTGCTAAAGTAATTCATGAGTGGAAAACTGGAGGGGGAGTATTGCTTATTGGATATGAACAGTATCGGCTACTTTCACAGAGAAAACATCCTAAATCAAGAAGAAAACCGGTTCCTCAGGAGCCTCTTGATGATGACAAGAATAAAATTCTCTTTGATGGTAAGATATTTATTTGTTATTTAAACTTGATTGATGGAATATGTTACTTTCAACTTCTGTAATAAGGGATTTCTTAATTACTATCGTTGATTAAACTTAATGATTACTTTGTGAGTAATAGTTTCAGTTCAAACCTCAAACACATTAGGGGCTTTCATTTAAAAAACACGTTCAAACTAAAAAGGTGGAAATTTTAATACTAATTTTATTTTGGCTTTATAGAAGTACATGAAGCACTTGTTAAACCAGGACCAGATCTTGTAATATGTGATGAAGGTCATCGAATAAAGAATTCTCATGCGTCGATATCGCAGGCTTTAAAACTGATGAGAACGAAACGCAGGGTCGTACTAACAGGTTATCCATTACAAAATAATTTAATGGAATACTGGTGCATGGTCGATTTTGTCAGGCCAAATTACCTTGGTACAAAAACAGAATTTTGTAATATGTTTGAAAGACCCATTCAAAATGGGCAGTGCATAGACTCTACGGAATCTGATATTAAATTAATGCGTTATCGTGCACATGTATTACATTCGTTGTTAGTTGGTTTTGTTCAAAGAAGATCGCATACAGTGCTGCAAACTGCTTTACCACAGAAAGAAGAATACGTCTTGTTAGTTCGAATGACAGATTTTCAAAGAAAATTGTACGAGACATTTATGAATGAAGTTGTAAGAACACAGACAGTTCCAAATCCATTGAAAGCATTTGCTGTTTGTTGCAAAATTTGGAACCATCCTGATGTGTTGTATTATTTTTTGAAAAAGCAGGCCGGAGGTGAAGCTGTAGATATTGACTTAGAAGAAGTTTCAAATTCAACCGTCTCATCTAATGATACTACTAAAAGCAGAAGAAGTTCTAGGAAAAGTGCTCCAAAAGGTAAATCTGTTGGGAAACCTGCCGCTTCAATTACTCCTTATAATGCATCGAGTGATCCGTCAAGCAAAAGTTCAGCAAGAAACAGAAATTTAACAGTAAATAAAAGCACGAATCAGAATATTTTAAATCCCCCGACTACTCAACGAAATAGTTCACCACTTTCTGCTAGCTCACAAGGTAACTCAAATTTTAATCAAAACCAAAGTTCTACAAACCTTCCACCATCGCAGCAAGCAATTAATTACAGTCAGAATTCTCAAGGTGGTTACCAAAATGCAAATTATGCTAATAATAGTTCACCTGCCGTATTTAATGAAAACAGTCAAACAGGAAGCATTGGTCGTGCGAACACTCCTCAAGATTTGTATTCACAGAACTCTCAAGGTTCCGGCAATTTTCCACCATCAAGTCAATTTAGCGTTTCATCAAATAATCAAATTGGTTTCTCCCAAAACAACCAAACTGAAGGATTTTCTCAAGTTGCGAAATCAAATAATCCACCCGCAAATATTCCTCAGGCCACCAATTTTGAAAATTACTCGTCAAATCCAAATTTGCAACAAAATCAAGCTGGTTTTTTACCAAAACAGCCTGCAAATCCACCACCCCAAAACTTGATGACAGAAAATTTTGCTTCTAATAACCAACCTGAAGGCTTTCCTGCAAATAACCAATCCAATAATTTCTCAGGAAATTCATCCGAAACATATCACAATTTTCCTAACAATTTCTCACAGAATTCAACTCCGTGCAATTTTTCACAAAGCACTTTTCAAGCTGGTGGCACATCAAATTTTTCTCGAAGTAATCAACCATCTAATTTTCCTCAAGCGAATCAGCCACCCAGTAGCCCAGCACAAAGCGGTCAGTTCAGCAATTATTCTCAAAACAATCAATCGGGAAGTTTTAATTTAAACTCTCAGACCCCCGCGTTTAATGGATCAGGAAATTTCACCCCATCTAGCAATCAAGCCTCTAACTTTTCCACATCTAACCACCAAAATAGTCAGTCTAATAATTATCACCCCAATAATCAAGGAACTAGTTTTATTCCAAATAGCACAAGTCAAACAGGTACTGCCCAGCCTTCAAATTTTACATCGAATAACCAATCTCAGAATAACTTCCCTGTAAATAATCAAAACGATAATTTTCCTGCTGGAAATTCATCTAATAAACTGACTCCTCCTGCAACAAATTATCAAACGAGCAATTATGCAGCGGGAAGCCAGCCAAATAACTTTGCACAAACAAACTTTTCTACTGGTCAGTCGAGTAATTTTTCACAAAACAGCCCGTCCATAAATTTTTCACCAAACACTCAGCCTGGCAGTTACTCGCCGAACAGCCAATCTAGTAATTTGCACGTAACGAATCAACAAAGTAACTTCTCAACGAATTCCCCCGCAAATTTTTCTCAAAACAATCAGTCGAGTTTTCCTGCAAACAGCTCGAGTAACCCAAATCAACAATTTCAGCAGCAGTCAAATAATTTTCAAAACTACCAACAGAATTACTGGTCCCAAGATCCTAATTTCAAACAGCCTAATGAATCGTACAATAATTTTAGGCCTCCTTACAATCAAAATTTTAACATTCAACAAAACCAGCAGTGGATTAAAAAGGAAGATGTAAAGCCAATTATTTCGAATAACATCATAACAAACCCCGTGAAGTCAGAAAGTGGAACGTCCGATACGAAACCAAAAATAAACATAATTAGTGATATCAAGTTGAGTAGTGGTTTTGATATGAAAAAAATTAATATACTAAGTGATATTAAACTGGAACCAAAAATCGAGCTGGATGAAATAAAAGAAGAGAAACCTGATGTTAAAGATTTGAAAATGGAGCATAAGCACGAACCCAAATTAGATCCCAGCGATGAAGATATCAAAGTTCCAGATCCGTCTTCGGCGTTAAAAATTGTGTCTAAAGAAGACACTGGAATACCTTATGATTGGGCAAGTAGAGTGAAATTTCTAAAAGTTTCTATTTTAATCTGTTCGTTTTTTATAGGCGTACGAACTCTTGAAAGACTATATCCCAGGATGTATAGAAAATTCTGGAAAAATGGAAATTCTATTTTGCATTATCAGAGAGAGTATTGCTTTGGGTGATCGACTACTCGTTTTCAGTCAGTCGTTAATAACACTGGATCTAATCGAACAGTTCCTTCAAACTAACGTAGTTCCTGGTGAAACGCACAATTGGGCTAAAAATGTAAACTACTATCGTAAGTACTCACATCAGAGATTTAATTTATAAATAATTGAAATAAATCTTTGGTTTTAGGTTTGGATGGTTCTACAAGTGCATTGGAACGTGAAAAACTAATAAACGAATTCAATTCGAACCCAAAAATATACTTGTTCTTAGTATCTACTAGAGCTGGTTCTTTGGGAATTAATTTAATTGGTGCAAATCGTGTTGTAGTTTTAGACGCTTCTTGGAATCCTTGCCATGATACACAGGCCGTCTGTAGGGTTTATCGCTACGGACAAAGAAAACCGTGTTTTGTGTATCGCTTAGTAGTTGATAATTGTTTAGAGAAGAAAATATATGACCGTCAAATCAATAAACAAGGTAATTATTTTATTGCTTATGAAAAATATTCTTGAATTATAAACAGCTCTGGGAAATATATAATTATTTATGCAATATTTACAGGAATGTCAGATCGTGTGGTTGATGAATGTAATCCAGATGCACATTTGACAATGAAAGATGTAAGCACATTGTGTTGGGATGACGGAGAAGAGGGAGAAGCAAAAGACTGGGCGAATTACAAAGATAATTACATAGACGTAGTATTACAAAAAGTATTGGTTCAGTACGGAACACGATTAAACAAAGAACCGTTTCAACATGAATCTTTGTTAGTGGATAGAAAAGACAAACAACTTTCTCAGCAAGAAAAACGACTAGCAAAGAAAGGCTACGAGAGAGAGAAGCAAGCGTCTAGGCAGCCAGCTTATAATATTGCTAACGCTTCCCGTGGACATAGACCTGTCGCTTCTGTTCGTCCCATGCAGCAGGGAGGTGACCGTCCGACAAGATGGATACCGGCAGAACATTGGCAAAGGCAGGGTATGACGGCACAAGAAATGACACTACCCTTGGACGTCGTTATACCAACAAACCAACCGGACAAAGGAAACATAGTACTAAAAGCAGGACAGAAAGTTCTTGTACTTAAATCACCGAAAGGTGTTTACATGCAGCTTGAAAGTGGCAAAATTGTTTCTATAAAAACAGCCATAAAAGTACGGGGAAAAGCAGAAGAAGACGCTGCAAAAGTGAAACCAGCTTTACCACTGGGCATCAAAAATAACGCAGCTATATCGGTGCTACCCCAAAAGCGAGCCGTTAAACCCTTCACACCTGGTTTAACGAAGTTAAACATGCGAAGTATAAAGCAGGCTGTGCCGAATTTGGTATCGCGAATACAAAACGTAACTAAAAAAGTTCAAATGGCGAAAACTAAACCATATCAGATCGGGAAAGAAATTGCCAGAGCCATAAATCAAGGCAGAATTGAAACAGAATCTCATCCGAGTAGTAGCGACGAAGAGAGAATGCAAGTGGAAAAGAGACATTTCAATTTTTCAAAAGATTCTGGACTCACGATAGAACCTAGAACAAAAGGTAGTCATAGTGATGATTCTCGAAGTAACACGTCAGAGCGTAACATGCCGGTTGAAATTGAACCACACAATTCGAAATCGAAATCCTATAGACAATCAGGTTTTGGCAAGAGTAACGCAAAGACTTCTGCTTTGGAACAACTAGAGCAATCAACATCTGCTATAATGTCAGAATCAAAACAACCTTTCCAGGTATGTAATTGATTAAAAAAAAATAATAACTTTGTATATTACAAGAAATTGTCGCAGGAAACTTTGGACAGTATTACTAGTACGTATCCAGAAGAGGAAAAACTTTCAGACACGAGTTCTCATGCATCTACCACACATTCAGCCAACCAATCTTCACAGAGCATATCGTCAACATCTGATCAAGAAGTCATTCCAGTTGAAGATCAACATTATCAGCATGATAATGAACTGAGTGCTAGTAGTGTTCCTTCAGTTGAACCTATGAAGAGTGAGATTTCCTCACCTGATTATAGTTACAATAGTTATTATGGTTACAATCATATGCAACCATATCCACCTCCGCCACAAGGTTATCCAGGATATCCACCTCAACCACCACCATATGATATGATAGGTTATCCACCACAACAGCCACAATATAATTATGGAATGTATCCACCACAAAACTATCCCCCTCAACCTCAATACCCTCCCCAGGGTCCATATGATTATGGACAGCCTCCACCACAGCCTTCAATGTATGGTGGTTACCATTCATACCCTCCGCAGCAGTATCCTCCACCACCACCTCCACAGGGAATATATCCTCCCCCTCCTGGACCACCAGTTCCATCATATCCTGATTACCAGTACAATCCGGGTCCACATCCGCCTCCACATGGTAGTGCTCCACCTCAACCTGCAGCTCCATACTACCCAGGACATTGAGTTAGAAATCTCTTTTTTTTCTCGTAGTGCAATTAATTCCTATTAATTTCATTATTTAATAAGAACAGATGTAGCTGCTATTACATTGTCCGTTTCTCCATTTGTAATCGAGTAGACTTGAATGTTATCACGAATACAATTAACGTGACACATGTAGTTTAGCAATCTCTTTGCTTATAGTTGTATGACTGTCTATAATGTAACATCGTTTCAGTGTAATTCGTTTCTCTGTTTATGTAGGTAGTTTTGATTCTATTTAGAAATGAACTGATTTTTTACTTACATAATGAGGTATGTTTTACATGATAATTATATCTTTTTATGCATTTATGTTAAAATTATTGTGTATTAAGAAAATTAGTTAATAAATCATAGTGGTTATTTGACATAAGTTTAATGAGTTTGTATAAAAATTGTATATACCATCCTATAATCGAAACGTAAGTTTTTTATTGTAAAAGAAAAACCAAAAAATAATTATCGGTGTATGTGAATCTTTTGAGCTATTTTTAATAATTAGAGAAAGAAGAGGTTATTGTTAAAACAATAAAAATGTAGTAAGCATTTATTCAATAAAATGAGATAGCTGTATTTAGTCACTAAGTAAAGCGTGCTAAGTATAACAAGATCATTTACTGAATTTTTTGTTTTTACGTCGGGCATTTTGAGAGTTATCAGTCTGCCCATAAAATCGATTCAACAAGTGTTCAAGATTAGTGGTGTCGTCACCACGTGGTGATGAGCTATGCCTTTTAGACGATCCATTTTGTTTTCCTAATGCGATTCGATATTGTACATTATGAGAATCGGGTTTTAATTGTTTTAAACTACCTTTCTGACAACCGGCCCATTCAGTTATGTCATACACCCCACCTTCCATACAAGCATAATAATGCCACAAAAAGCCGAAGCATTTCGCCTCGGCCCATATATCACCTTCTCTAGCTGAATGATGTATTTTACAAGTACTACAATTTCTAGCCGCATAACTAGGTCTATCTATTTTTATGCGCTTGTGACCTAAACCACATGCACTACAACGTATAGTCTTTGCAGCAGCTTCCACTTTTTGTTGAAATTGTGCTAAGAGCTCCGTTAATTCAGTCCAAGCTTGTTCTACCTGAACGGATTCTTCAACGCCTACAAAAAATATAAACTTCATTAACCATAGCTACCTCTATTTATGTCTACACAAACCTTTATCATACGTAGCGCGTCTTTCTGGCTCTCCAATCATATCAAACGCATGTACTAATATCTTAAAAGCTTCTTCCGCTCCTGGTTGCTTGTTCTTATCTGGATGTACCAAAACAGCTTGCTTTTTGTAGTACCTCTTGATGTCTTCATCGGTGCAGGTGTTCGATAAACCTAGAATGCTGTAAGGATCCTTTCCTTTGCACGCCAACAGTCTTTTCATTGCCTCATCACCAGTCATCGGCATGTTAATGTTGTTTTGTAAACCGGTTCGCACAAAACCTCGTTTTTCTTCTTTCTCTTTGGGTTTCTTGAATTTCTCATGTAACCATGTGAATAAGCGAATACGTTTTAAGACTAACGTAGTGGTGTCCAAAAAGATGCCCCAATTTATTACAATCCAAGTCCATAAATTGTTGACTCTAAAAAAAGGTGTCTCGTTTATTTTTCCAAATTGAAGACAAAATTTGAAGGTATAATTTTCAAGTTTAATTACAAATGTGTAATTTTTTTTAGCAAACAAGAGCACAGCGACAATTGGTAATTTTTTTAATGGAAATATAGGACGTGCGATATAGTATTAAATAGGATTTTTTTTCTCTATCGAAAGATATTATTTTGTTCTTTGTTGCTATGAAAAATTAATTGAAATTTAACAAAGATTAGTTGCATGGCAATCGCTTTATTTACTTGGCAGTCACATTCTTGTCAATCACTTAATTAATTGAAATCTAACAAAGATTGGTTGCTTGGCAATCACTTTGTTGACTCTTGGCAGTCACATTCCTGACAATCACTTAATTGAAATTTAACAAATATTAGTTGGCAATTACTTTCTTTACTTCTTAGCAATTACATTCTTGTTAATTGCTTAATTAATTGACATTAACAGTGATTAGTTACTTTGCAATCACTTCTTGGCAGTCATATTCTTGTTATCATTTAATTAATTGAAATTGAACAAAGGCAATCACTTCATTCGCTTTTTGGCAGTCACATTCTTGCCAATCAATTAATTGAAATTTAACAATCACTTCTTGGCGGCCATGTTCTTGTCAATTACTTACAACATTAGCTGGCAATCATATTTTTGTTAATTACTTAATTGATTGACATTAACAACGATTAGTTACTTGCCATCATTTTTTGGCAGTCACATTCTTGTTAATCATTTAATTAATTGAAACTAAACAAAGGTTAGTTGCTTGGCAATCACTTCATTCACTTTTTGGCGGTCACACTCTTGTTAATTACTTAATTAATTGAAATTTAACAAAGATTAGTTACTTGGCAGTCATATTCTTGTCAATCACTTAATTAATTGAATTTTAACAAAAACTTCATTCGCTTTTTGGCAGTCACATTCTTGCCAATCACTTAATTAATTGAAATTTAACAAAAATTAGTTTCTTGGCGATCACTGCATTCACTTTTTGACAGTCAATTACTTAATTAATTAAAAATTAACAAAGATTAGTTGCTTAGATATCACTTCATTTACTTCTTGGCAGTCACACTCTTGTTAATCACTTAATTAATTGAAATTTAATAAAAATTAGTTCCTTGGCAATCACTTCATTCACTTCTTGGCAGTCACACACTTATCAATTACTTAATGAATTGAAATTTAATAAAGATTAGTTGCTTGGATGTCACTTCATTCACTCATCGGCAGTCACTTATTATTTATTGCATTTTATGTTTTTTTTCTCATAAATCGGTCTACATTGCCTTTTCATTTGTTCATGATTTTTAATTTTGTAGAAATTGTTTCAACAATTTGATAACAATTTTTGCTAAAATTAGTTAATGTTTCTAATCAACAAAGAACAATGATGTAATATTGTTGATAAGAGGAAAAAATCTTATTTAATTTACTTTTGTCTAACCGTGTATATCAATATTAAAGACGCATCAAAATTTCTGCAGGCATTTTTGTTTATTATTATTATTAATATTTATTTTAACATTAAAATATTATTTAATGCATTTCCTTTTAACTCTGCTTAAATTTGGGAATTTATACTTGGACCAATTTACTGAACACTAAATTTTACGTCGACGTGGACTAGAGGAAACAATTTAATAAAAATATTTAAAATTACAAATACAAAAGAACAATGAACATAATTGTCTACAGCATCAATAAATTTAAAAAAAATCTACTAAATTAGTACAAAATTAAACAACAAATTCATTTCATTGCTCATATACTTAGATAATAAAAAATTAATATTTATGTTATATTAAAAGTTTAAGGAAGCATTATAAAGTAGTTAGCATTCTTGAAATAAATGTTTACACTTTTGTACTGTTCCTAATGTAATGATTTTATTCAAAACTGATTATATCACAAGTTTATTTATTGCACTTGTCCTAATCGTTTGAAAAATAAATAAATTTCTTGTTTTATTATAATTCTTTACAAAAACACTGACGTGGGATTAAATACATATTATAGTCAGTCTCATGTGTCATTATATTATAAGAGATCTGATGAAATGTATATTGGAAATTATTGCTTACCCATCATGAATTAAATGAACGCTCATGCTGCATATATCCGAAACCAAATGGACTAACCATAGAACAAATCCGACGAAGAATTTCCACCAACCACGCAGATACAGCTTCAATTTTTGCCTAACAATACCTATTGAAAAAATAACATTATATTAACAGTTTAACCAAGTTTCCCTTGATAGCTTTATTTATTTTTCACTTCTGACGAAGCTGTAGTGAAATGTTGAGTAATTGTGCAATTTTTAAAGTGGATATATCTAGTATAAAATTCTGTTGTTGGAAAAAAGTTTGGTCTAACATTTCACTTCTTCATCTGGTGTGAAAGTAGCTCAGATAAAGCTCTCCTAGGAACCCAAAAATGTGAACATTGCAAGGCCACAGGTTGATGGAAGTTGCATTTATGATTATTTAAAGAAAAATGACTGCCTTGAAAATCAGTTAATTGTTTTGCACTCACTGCCTTTATAATATACTGCTGATTGTTGTGCGTAGTAACAGATAAGATTACATTTTTGGATTCCACAAGGCATTGCAAGGGAATATAAGATAATAGATACAACAACAATGATCCCCAGAGTTGTGCACTAAAGATATCAATCCCGTTTATAATTTATGACCTGATAAGTTAAATTAGTATTTATTTTACTATATATTAATGAAACATTTATTTTGAATGAGTGGTTATTTATACAAAAATTTAATGATGGTGATGATAATTTACCTAAAGGAACATGACTGTCTCGTTTTCGGCTCCTCTGACCTCTTTTACCAGGTGGTCGTTCATTATTACCGAAAAGATCACAATTCTTTTGACGCAACCCGATTTTCGCCCCCTTTTTCACAGAATTCTTGACAGTGTTCAGGGTATCGTTTTTTCCATTGCCAGAATCAGTTTCAACATGTTCATTACTGTTCTTGGTGGATTTCTGTGGATTATTTTTGGCAGTGCTCTTATTCAAGTTAGTTTCTTCAGACTTTTTGATTTTACGCGTGTCGTTACTTTCAGTCTTTAGATCGCTCAAAGATTCAGTAACGTTGTCCAGAGACACCCACTTCCGATTCAGTTGGTTCGCCTTGGAATCCCTGGCGTTCCTTTCGTTATTCTTGCTCAGGTTAGTCTTCTCACTACCGGGCAAATCCTTCATTTCGTTATTCGTATTGCTTCGGTTCAACAGACCGTTTATCTTTTGCACTTTCTCATTCTTCAATGTTTTTTTGTTTTCTTTTTTTTGTTTGGTGTCTTTGACTTCGGGTTTCCCGGTTTTATTCCCTTGCGGTGCAGATTTGAGGAGGACATCCGAGTAACTGGGACGCATTGGCTTGACTTCGGCAACAATTCTAGGCTTCTTGTTGTCTCTGGTGTTAAATTGGAAGCTGTAGTGATCTTCATTTGTCCTGTCAATGTATTCTTGTGTGTTTTGTTTCATTTCTTGATGGTGCATGTTATTTAAACAATCCATATTAGGTTGATTGTCAAAAATATTTGCCATGTTTGACAAAGGTATATTTCCAAATGGTGAATATGTGCCGGTAGTATTTGGCACCCAATTACCTACAAGGTTATCAATCAAAGGCGTACGATTTGGTGAATGATGGTTCTGCAGCGGATTATTCGCATTTAAAATCCCATTCATATCTTCGTGGTTTTGTAGGTAAACACTTTCAGGCACAGCATTCATGTTATGGTAAGACATAAATTTGTATTCCGGCGCAAACATATTCATATCCTGTTGCATATTTTGATATAAATTAAAAGACGGCGCGTAAATGTCATTTTCGTTTATGTGCTTATTGTAATCGTCCGAAAACACTTGATTTTGATGATTATAATTAAATGATGCAGGTGGATTGCACTGACTGTTTATCGGTGGATAAGGCATCGGAGCTTCCGGGTTATGTATATTGAAAGCTGGAACGAAAGAGTTCTGCTGCAGTTGATTTGTTATATTCCACGATTCGCTGGAAACTGTCGGCGGAGGAAATCCAAGCTGTCTGTATTGTCCATCTGTACTGTGAATATCTGAAATCATGTTTCTCATAATTTGTTCCACCGCACCATTACTGGTTTTCCTGTTTGAATCATCCATTTTTTTTTCGAGTTTAAAAAAAGTTACGCAAGCGGACTAACTAAAATTTTTTTCTTACACGTGCACCATCCAGTAAAGCAAACATATTCCGCTTACATTCTGAATTTTTAACGAACTGTCAAAAGTTTTCAATAGTAAAATGGATACACCACGCCATAAATGTCAACAAACATATAGATAACTACCTCCACGTATCAATGACATTACAGGAAACTGCCTCTCTAAGGAACATTCAGAAATTTATTTTTAGCTTCAGAGAACATAGTTATAATTTTAACAATAAACAACAAAGGATTAATTAAACAAATGTCATATAGTAATTTGTTCCATTAAAGTAAAAGTAAAGTAAAAGAATAAACTCTTTGGTGTTATACTTAGGAAAATAGTGAAACAAACTTTATTTACGAGCATTTAATTATTTTGCTTTTATTCAAAATTTGTTTTAATTACAAAATTCAAAATTTAAATTCAGTAACCTGTAAATTTAAATTTTAAATCACTATGTTTCCTACAGATGGTGCTGGCAACAGTGCATTCTTACATTCTTACCATAAGATCTCCATTGTTTTAAATTTTTAATTATAAAGAAATTCTGTATTTATTTCCAAATATGTTTAGTGTGAAAATAAAAGCTTCTTGATATATTTTGCTCTTGATTTAAAAAAGTACATTTACAATAGCACATTAGGTTTAGATAACTAGTTTTAGGCTGGGTTGCATAAAAGTTTTAAGTGAGGATTAAATTGAAGCCTAAGTTAGAATGTGATGCATAATATGCTGTACGTCATTTTTCTGTCATATTCTAACTTAGACTTAAATTTAATTATTACTTAAAAGTTTTATGCAACCCAGCCTTAGGCCCAGTTGTACAATTCCAGCTCAACTTTAAGCTAAAGCTTAAACCCCTAGCGACCATTGATGAAATTATAGTTGCCAAGGGTTTAAGCTTTAGCTTAGAATGAAGCTGGTATTGTACAATTGGGCCTAAGTGTTGTGAGTTTATCGGTAACATTAGAAACTTACCAGTAACATAAGAAATTTACCGGTAAATTTTACAACAGTAGTGTTGTGAATCGGTAATAGCACGATAATTTTTTAATGTTAAATAAACTTACAACACTAACTAGTATTTTAGTAAGGTACTCGATCTCTGTCTAGGGACACAGTTACTGCAATCATATGTTTTTGACACTAACAGTGTCTATTTGACCATTGAACAAATGTCATTGTGACAGTTGTTCCCTTTAATTTTCGCTTCCTTGCATAATAAATTTAAAAACAGCTTTGCTAATGCTTAAAGTTTGTTGTGTTGTCCATTGTAAATGAAATGCTAAACCGTTTAGCATTTCCAGAGGTGTGTACAGGGTGGGCCAAATTCGACACTTTTAATAGGAAACTCCTATTTTTTAGTAGAGTTAGACAAAAACTGACCTCGGTCCCTGGAGCTCGATTTTTAAGACAAAGTTAATGGTGAAAACCGCATTTCGATATCTTGTACCGCTTAGGAGCTACAGGGCGTTTCTCAAAATTCTACGATTTCTAAAAACCTTTGTCCTTGAATTGGTGATGTCAGCTCAAACCATAACAAAACGGAATCGTTTATGTTTAGTACAAAATGGCCGACAATTTGATACTTTATGTAATTTTTGCGCAATTTCGATTGCATTAGTATTTATTCGTTATAACTTCGTTGTATTTATTAAAAATAAAGAAATATTTTTATGGTTCATTGAATTTTCAAAAAATATTTAGATATCGTCATCCACAGCCTACTTGAATGCTGCAATAACCATAAAAATTTTAATTAAAACATGAAAGCTCTTTATGCTCTTTTCAGAAATGTAAAAATATATAGGGTGTTCCATATAAAAAACCAAAATTCTAGCTAGTATCTCAAATATTGAGCACTTTAGAAAAAAATAACTTGGAGCAATGAATTCTGCATGAAAATGTGTCTTTACAGTGTCTTTACAGAAATCAAAAATTTTCAATAAAAAAAAGTTATGAAGGTTTTTAAAAATCTACAAGTATCGAAACGAGGTCTTCACCATTAATTTTGTCTTAAAAATCGAGCTCCAGAGACCGAGGTCAGTTTTTGTCTAACTCGTTTAAAAATAGAAGTTTCCTATTAAAAGTGTCGAATTTGGCCCACCTGTACAGGTTTTTCATTTAAAATATTATGTATAAGGAAGCATAGACGCATACATTTAATGTACTTTTTGACTAGATAAATTTTATTCCTCATTTTAAATAAATTAGTTAAAAATTGTTTTTAATTTTAATCCAAAATACATGCGTAAATTTTTCAGTAAATGAGAACTTTATGTAAGAAAATTTGTACATAGACCTTTAATTTGACGGTAAGGAAGCTAATAAACATTAACGAGAGCTCGGCACATCAATAAAATTATTCTTAGTTTGGAATATGCTCAGGTATGTTTGTTTGGTTATTACTTACAGTTTTTTTTAAATTTATTATGGCATATTCACGCTGTAAACGCGTATCGTAAACTTATACTTTGTATTTAAAAAGAAATGGAAATTTAAAGTCATTTGCGTGTTAATTTATACTTAAATTATTCCAGTTTTTCATTTTTGACAACTAATTTGTTCAAAGTCAAATAGCTACTGTCAGTGTCAAAAACATATAATGGCAGTACCTGTGTCTTAGACAAAGATCGAGTGCCCTATTTTCTAGTGAACAATTACGCTAGAATGTCATATGACACGTGTATTTCATACTATTTTTCTATTTTGGTTTTTAGATGTAAGACAGTTCAAGAATCTTTGTCGCTTTGTAATTCAGATACGAGGGTAAAGCTGAATTTATTGAGAATAAAAAAAATCTAGTAGGCCGTGAAAAATAAGACAGTCTTATTTAGAGCAACTCTTTATCTGTCATTTGAAGTTTAGTTGTTGAAGATAAGTTCCTTAGAACCCAAGTTACTAAGTTTTTAAAGTGATATTAAAAGTAAAAAAATGTAATTAACCAGAAATCATTTTCGAATCATGTTTTATTATTATTTTAAAGAAAGGTTTAAGCGCTTATGAGTGCAAAAAGAGTTTAGATTTGGTTTTTAATGAACAAGCACCTTCCTTGGCTACAATTTACTGATGGTATAAGGAACGCGAAAGGAATTACATTCGGCATCAAAAAGGAGCAGGACGTCCTCCTACGGCTGTTACCGACAAAACATTGCTGCTGTTGAAAATTAATTGAAGAGGACAATAAAGTCACTTATGCAGTAATAGAGCATTAACTCAAGATTGCATCCTCAGCTGTTAGAACAATCATACATGATCACCTGCATTTAAAAAAATGTGCTGGTTAGTCGTTTTGTGCCGCATCACTTTTCTGACTTCCAAAAAGCAGAGCGTGAAAGAATTTGCCATGAAACTTTAAATTTCTTAAATAATGGCGGACACCATTTTTTTTCCAAAATAGTAACAGGTGACGAAACTTACGTTCCCTTTTTCTACGTATCTACCCGCCAATAGGGTCGTGTATGAATACACGAAGATAAGGAAACTCCAACAATGACCAAAAAGCAGTGATCTATGAAAAAGTTATGTATGCGGTATTCTTCAGAAGTACGGGTCTAGTAAAGGCAATTAAGCTAGTTGGACGAAAGACGGTTACAGCTAAATGGTACACTGAAAAATGTTTGCCTGGAGTGTTTAGTAAGACAGAGAATTATGCTGCACCATGATAATGCATCGTCGCATGCGGCAGCTTTAACTCACCAGTTTTTGGCTGAAAAAATATAAAAGTAATAGAACATCCGGCATATTCACCTGATTTAGCGATGTGCGACTTTTGGCTATTTTTTTGGGCTTAAAAGGAATTTGCGGGGTAGGTTTTCATCAGAAGAAAAGATTGATGTCACAATTCACGCTTATTTTGTACGTCTTCTGAAAGATGATTGGTTGGGAGCTTTTGAAATGTGAAAAGAAAGAATGATGTATCATTGCTTAAGGGAATTACTTCGAGCATATTTAAAATAAAATCCAAGAAAATATTAACCTTGTTATTTATTTTTAATAAATTCAGCTTGACCCTGGTACTTATAGGAAAGTTTTGTTTTGCTATGTGGCGATTGGTGTCATTTGTTGGCAGAGCTGTTACAAGTACCGTAACAATACCCAGGCCCATTATTTAGAATTTGTTATTTGGAATCCAGTACTTATTTGAGGTACTTAAAGTATTAAGTATTTTACTGAAAATAGACAAATTCAATACTTTGTACTGCTTGCATTACTTTAATGTATTTTTTCTATAACCGTGTCTAAAGTAGATACTTTAAAGATTAATTTAATTTGTAAAATATCACTTTTTACAAACCAGTGCATAAAAAGTCCTTTTCACGCACTAGGCCATAAAGTAAAATGGATTGTCTATTTTTAACTGTTTCATTAACGTTTCCAAAGGATTTTATAACGTCAATATAGATTAAAGTAAAGTAAAACACCAGGAAGAATATAATTACTAACATAAACTAGGCAGAAAACAGATTTTTATCGAGTAATGGTATATTTAAATTATTTACTGACGTTTCGCAGAACTGACGCTGTGTCAAAGTGAAATAACGATAACAAATAATTAGTCTGCTTAAAAAATGTTTTTGCTTTCTTTGTTGTTACAGAACAATATTACCAGTTGTAGAAAAAATATTGTATACGACACGTATGTAAACATATTTTTTATTTTGATAAAAACCCATCGTTAAAATTATTTTCTAAATTCCCTTACGGGATGTATTTTTTTATCTCGTGCTACTATTTGCGAAAATTTTCGTACTCGATTAAAAAGATCTACTTTACACATTGATTGCATAGATAACTATTATGATACTGGCAACTAGCGGTTATGTGAATTATTAATGGTAAGAACTTAACAATAATACTTATTTTTGTAAAACTTTAGTATACGGCACGTGCAAAATTGAAATTATTTTGTAAAGTTAATCCAGGTCAGCATGTACTAATTTGTAAGGTAACTAAATATTATAAATTTATTATTCTTCTACCTATGTACAATCTTTCGAGAAAACTCATCTTTTTCTTACCTCTGCTTTAATAACTTCCTAATTTAGTTATTAATTAAATACTCAGTTAAATAAACTCACTTCTTAACATTTGCTGTCTCTGCACCTGTTAGACACACACTGCGAAGTAATAAAGTAATGTAATAAAGAAACAGGGTTTTCCCCTAATTACCGAGAGTAAAGTACTTCAATTACTAAAAGTAATTAGTATTTTATTTTCAGTAAAACTTGGTATTCAGTAATCCAGCTCTGATAAATACCAAGTGATTTTTAATTTTTTTTATCAACTTTTGCCATAGAATTTGGACGGCATGTCTTAGCTTTACTGTAAAACAGTATCAAGGAGTGCAATGACGTACTTTTCACTTAAGCTAAGACCGATACGAAATTTATTAATACTTATTGCATCATAATTATTATTTATTTCTTTGTTGTTAATCCTAACCATCCAAAACTAATACTTAAAAGGTTTCATTACAAACATCTCCAAACTAATGGCGGCTAGTTCAAACTAACTTACACAGGTAAAAAACATAATTTACCGGAAAATAACTTCATATAATCGGTGTTATTAACCAGATAATTAACTAGTTAATTATCCGGTTAATATCAAATTTACAACACTAAGAAATAAGTTTCATTATATAACCTAATGTAGATTAAAGTAAAAAAATAAAAAAAAAAATGTAATTACTAACATAAACAAAGCAAAAAAACAGATTTTTAACATGTAATAGCATATTTAAATTACTTAAAGACTTACTTTACACACTAGTTGCATAACAACTAACTATTTTCTACTTTGGTCACCTTTGGTGCTTTAACGGCTACATTAGAAACTCATTTGAGTTTCATAAAGTACAGGGAGATCAAAATTGATTGTCCTGATCCTACACTAATTTCTGTAAACTTGATATCAATATTTACATCTATCACTTGAAGGTTAGAACGAAAATCAGTGACGTGCATAGAACATTCAAGAAAGATATTTTTTTATTCACTGTGAATAGAAGGAGCAGTGTTGTCAACCGTAACAATTTAAAGCTATAATACATTTTTAAGCTTGTAACGGCGCAGAGGCGCCTGCCTCTTACTGAACCAAAAATGGCGATTGTTTAAGACGAACAAAAATTGATTCTAAACTGAAACCTTTTATTTATCATACTTCGTTACATGTAACTCCTCCTTTACTTTTATTTAAGAATATTCTGGGTAATGGCCATGTGCACCGAACAAATAAGCTCAGTTTAACTTTAAGCGTCAGTTAGGTCTTAGAACATGACTTAAGAAACTGGATGGGAAACTTCAATGGTCAGCCCTTAAGCATGACTTAAGCTGTGCGTACGTTTAAGCGGTGTTTATAATGTGATATTTGTCGTTTATAACATTATGTAAGTCATATTCTAAGCGACGCTTAAAGTTAAGGATAGCTTAAGTGGTTGGTGCAACTGGCCATCATTTTAAACGTCACGTTGTGTAAAAATTATTGTAGATAGTAAATAGCTGTTGCGGAATAAAAGATTGATAATATTTCGGAAATATTTTAGACGTAAACCCTTCAATCATTGTTGTTCATAGTGGACTTGGTGCAAATGGCCTTAAGTTGACACACTCTAAGGCCCGGTATTTCAGTCACAGTTTAACTTTAATCTTCAGTTTATTTCTATAGTTACAATTATCAAAAAAATGCAATTTTATGGGGATAAACTGAAGATTTAAGTCAAACTGTGACTGAACCTATAAATGCCTATAAATCGTTAGTTAAAGAAAACATAGGTTAGGATACAAAACAAAACGAAACGCTGTACCCAGAGCTGTAGTCATGAAAAGTACTTGTAGCCAAGCGAAAGTCAACCTTAAAAGCAATTCATTTACATCATATCAATGAGGTTTATTTTCGAAGGAGTTTATGGCTGTTTCGTTTTTAGTGCCGGCGATGGTACCTAACGCTGGGATGAGTAGAACTATACCGGTTTAAAGTACATTTACGATAGATAATAATCAGTACAGTTTTCTATTAGCTTTCTACAAAAAAAGCGTCTTTACGCGATACGAATCTCTTTAAAATTAATTCATAATTGGGTGGTGCCCAAATAAAATGTGTACCAAGTGGTTTTGTAACATGTATTCTTGCCGAAATTAATACGTATATTGTAGGTAATAAAAAAAAAACTATTTCTTTATCAAACAATGGGATACATTCATAGAAATTATAAACATCGAACACATAAAACTTCTGAACCAATTTTTTGGAATTACAATTATAAGTTCGTTACTAACAGCTTATAAGGTTAAATTAAAGGTCATGGGAAAAGATGGATGCGTGATAGGAACGTACAATAAAGGCAAAATATGTGTAGGTTTAACAGGAAGAAGTTATAAATTTCTTGGTGCTAATTTAATTTAAGATTTCAAATTATAAATCAAAACTCAAAGGTGTGAATTGTGTTTTTAAAAATGTTCATTCAGTTTATGTAACCAAAAGTTTGTAATAAAAGTAAAAGACATTTAAATTGATTTATACAATTTGTCTGATGAATTATAAAACTGTTAATATACTTCTGGACAAAATTAAGGTACCGCCAAATAAACTTGAAATAACTTTTCCAATTTATAAATTGTTTTTAATAGACTTCTCACACGTCATAAATTGACGTTTATTAAACACAATTCAAATAGTGTGTCATGAAACAATTAACAATAGTAAGGCATTCTCTGCTAGGAAACGAAAAGTCAACAAAAAGGCCTAATTGTTGACACCTTTTTAGGTCATTTAATTAATAAAGCGTGCTTTCTGTTTCGAAAATTAGTGAATTTGTTTGCATTAAGTTAATTAAATATGTCTAGATGCCATTGTAGACCAGAAGAAGTCTCCCAAATGATTATTCTTCTTCGTGAAGGATATTCACAGAGAAAAGTTGCTGGAATTCTAAATACCAACAAAACTGTGGTATAGAGGGTCGCAGCATGGTGCACAAACATTGGTAGTTTCAAAAGAAGACGCGGAAAAGGTGCTAAAAGAAAAACAACACGCAGAGAAGATCGCTTTATCGAACATGAGAGTTTAAGAAAGCGGTTTGTAACATTTCGTGAATTAAAAATGATCTTCGATTTGCTACTGGAAAAGAAATTTCTACCAAAACAGTAAAAAGAAGACTAAAAGAAGTCAATTTGTCTGTTAGAAAACCAGCAACCGGTCCAACTCTCGCAGCTACGCACAAAAGAAATCGCTTAAACTTCATCAATCATCAAGGTTGGGACGAGGGACAGTGGATCTCCACTTTGTTTTCGGACGAGTCCAGATTCCTTCTAAGCCGGAATGCTCGCTGTACTCTTGTTATACGCAGACCAGACGAGCGATTTGCACCATGTACCATTCGAGAATTTGACAAATTTGGTGGGAGGTCTGTAATGGTTTGGGGTGGCATACAATTTAATGGTCGTACAGAATTGGTTTTGATATGAAAGGGGTCGCTACTAGCAAGAAGATATAGAGACGAGATTATTATACCCCATGTTCAACCATTTGCCGAAAATTTCGGTAATGGATTCCTTTTTATGCAAGACAATGTAAACCTCATGCAGCTAATATTGTCACAGCTACGTTGAGAGATGCAAATATCCAAAGTTTGGAGTGGCCTGCCAAAAGCCCTGATCTCAATCCTATTGAGCATCTCTGGGATCAATTGGGCAACAAAATTAAAAACACACCGAGACCACCAGTAGCACTTGATGACCTCTCTAACACGATTGTTCAAGAATGGGAACAGATACCTTAAGAAAGTATACGAAAGTTAATCTCAATCATGCTAAGAAGATTAGCAGCGTGTATTGCCGCAAGAGGAGGACATACACGCTATTAATAATTTTAGTTTTGTTAACTTGTTACAAATTAGGATATAAGTTCATGAGAAGACCAATGGTATTTTAAAGATATAAAGTATTTTAATGTTTGTTAAATTCATTCATTTCGTTAACTGATTTTCTTCTAAAGTACAAAATTATCGCTTTACGAAAATAGAATATTCCAAATATTTAGGAGAGAATATAAGTAAGCCCATGTAGTTCACAAGATACATTAACATTTAGAAATAAAACCTTCCCTTCTCATTATATTCTTTTCAAATTAAACGATTTGTAAGAGAGGTAAAGGCGAGGGAAGAAAATCAATGTTTTATAATAACGAATAGTGCAAGTGCTTCATAAAAGGAGTGCAGAAACATCTAGAAACAATTTAATGGATTAACGAATATGAGTTAAATGTTCCCAAATATCGCGGAAAAATACTAAGAAGTGATAAAGGTAGAGGTTTGAGATGTCCAAATAGTTTACTTCCTTTATATAGTTTCATTGCATTTGATCCGAGGTTATTAATAAACAATAAACGATAACCAGAAATCAGTCTTTTATTCGCCATTAACAGCAAAAGCTCATATTTCCATAGACCCCCGCCGACTCTACCGTAATAAATCTCTTGAATATGTATCATTGTAACATTATAACTATGCAAATTTCTATTTATGACACTGTAATTAATTTAATCTGTTAATTTATCACAGTATTAATTTAAATGACATAATTACTGCATGAGTATCCTCCGTATATTAAGTGGGTGGTCCTGGCATACTCCAAAGAATATAATTATAATAAAAGCAGAGACACACACAGATGCCCTGAGCAGTTCGGCGTCTTTGAGCAAATGCTCGGTTAACGCCAAATGTGCTGTGTACAAAACGCAAGATGCGTAATTAAAGTCACCCTGCACAAAAAAAAATAACGGAACCCTCTTAGACTTATTAATACACACGGCGCCTTACCACCTATTTATAGATGTTTCAAATTTGCAACTTTTACCTTATGTAACATATTTCAGATATACTTTTATTTTATTTATTTGCTTTTCATATAAAATAATTCCAAATAATTCAAATACGAAACAAGATCCAATAGTACAGGAAAGAGAGAAAATGGAAGGAAACATGAAACGAAGAAAGCTGGAAGATACAGAAGCAAACCAAGAAAAAAAAAAGAGAATACGCTTATATCATAGAAAACAGTAGATTTAACTTTTTGATATCAACGTTGAAACTGCTTGATGCAATTTTTTATTTTATAGACTTCTTTCTGACATGCCCTGTGTAAGCAAAGCAATTCTTTCAAATTTTCTTAGAAAATTATATTGTTCATACAGTAGTGCATGTAATAAGTCGATATGGTAGCCTGCGAATATATTTTATTATCAATAATTGCACGTTGGTATGCATCGTAAATAAAAAAAGTACAATCCACTTTATGCGCGCTAAAATACTGTTCGTTGTAATAAATCTTATAAATCGTTAGTCTTACACATTTTATCAGATGGTTCTAAGTAGAAATAAAAAAGTTATTTTAAAATTGCGTGATGAATATTAGCACTCAATATTTTACCGGGTAATTTTGGCTCGGAATGTACAAGCACTCGCGTTAAAGCGAGATCATATCTAAATGACGTATTAGATTTTTAAAGTTTTATTCACATAAAAAACGCAGCCACGAGCCACGCTGTAGATTACCATTTTAATTTATTTTCATTTTTGTTGCGCTGTAAAATATAGGGTTGTGAGTTATGCCTTCGAGGGTGGGAGGAGTAAGTTCTAGGTAAACCTTCCAACATGGTTAACATTTTATTTATCTTTTACTATTAACACTTTATCTTGACTTCGTACTTTTTAATGGAGTTAACACACCTGAGTATATCGCTCAGAATGGATATAAATATTAGTGCAGCTAAGACGAATGCGGCAAACTATTACAGAACGAATACACACGATGTTATATTATTTATTATTGTTAAATTCAAATACAAGCGTACTCAAATATTTGCATTACATATATGATCAAGTTAAGTTCAGCAGTATTTAATAAAAAGTGTAAATACATGTTTGACAGGAAACCATAATATTTACAAAATGTAAAACTGTATGAAAGTGTTCCTTTGGGAGGCGTTTATAATGTAGAGATGTTAAATATCAGTCATCCTGTATTTGAGGTAATGAATAATGGATAAATTATGCAATCTATGCAAGCGTATGGTAATGATGGGAGGACCTTGATTAATTGCATTTTGATTTCCAGATTATCGGTCATTTGCTATTCATATTGGGTAATATAGCAGTCTCGTCTGGGCCTGCGATGCTTCATTTACATTATAAACATTGAAATCAAGATGCAAATTCCTCGTTGGCATTTGCATTAAAAAAAGATACGTAATTTCTAATGAATACGTATTTCGCTGGATATTTATTAGATTAATACATGCCATGCACTTTCCTGAAACAGATGGCATAAATCATGTAACGTAACATTTTAATCTGAAAACGTTTCATAATCTTCTCTACAATAGAACCACATATATAATTAATTCATTTTCAGATACTTTGTGGTGTTAATTGCTAGTCTACGGACAATAGTATTTAAATCATGTTGGATGACATTTTGCATATAACTTCCGAAAATAGAATAAAACAGAATTATTGCACTCTAGCACTCAGGCATTCTTTTTGTACTTAAAAAAATGTGTATTTAAATATATTTATTAATTTTTCTTGGCAAAAACTAGTACTCTAAAATGAGTTGCTTTTCTGTTCATTAAATTATTCTCACCTAATTAGCTCTTACGTTGTTTGCGTATACATAAGTCAATTCTGGAAGGGTTGCCTTATCCGGGGTGAAGTAAAAACGTTCACATAACAGTAACACACGCCGGATTATTCTAAGTAGCCCATCAATCAGTGTGACAAGCAGCGTATGCTGCATGTATCCCCATCACATGCTACTTTTGCGTTACAGTGACTTTATTCATAAATAATATTTATGCAAAATTTAAGACTAAACTTGATTTTTAAGAGCTATTTGCATGTACTTACACATATGAAAATCTGGAGTTAATTCCAACACTTTTTGAACTCCTTTTCGGTGTTCCCTATCGTCCACCCATTTCTGGTGTTAAAGTAAACGGGGGTAGTAGTAATAGTTTGTATGCCTGAAGGAATTAGTATTATCCAGAAACTGCCAAGAATTTCTATCCTTAAAGGAGTTAGTATTATCCAGAAAATGATTGAATCTTTTCTGTTGGGCAGAGTTGGCGACTGAGCACCAAGTTTTACTTTAAAAAGTGTTAATGTTGTGTTCAGTCTTCAAAAGTGGCTTTTTAATCCTTGCGGTAGTTACTTCTATCTTTTAAGGACTTACTTCTATCTTTCAAGGAGTTTATTAGTATTTTCCAGAAAGTGTGAAACAGTTCTATTCTTAAAGGAGTTAATACTATCCAAAAAATTAAAGAATCTTTACTGTGGGGTAGTATATTTTAACTACTCCAAAAAGAGGAAAGTACTTTTTTAATATTGCATTCTTTATCCTTTATTTTTTTGTGTGGAAATAATTGAATTCCTTATTACATTAGAATATTAAGCTTATCTAGAGGAAGTGGAATAAAGTTGTTCATAAGGCCTTGCCAATATTCCCCGGTAAATATCATCCATGGTGTCATTTGTTATTACATCACTATTTTTTTACCCACGTTTTGTTGCTATCATATTTAATGTGCAAATAAAATGACGGTTTCATTCTAAAGCAGCGTTTCTCAACCTGTCGGTATTTGCGACCCAATTTTCAATCACAATTTTCATAGCCCCCTCCCCCCCCACTCTCCTCTCATACAATAATGATGTATTTTGACGCTAAAGTACACTACGATCTTAAGATCTTAAAAATTACCAAGAATAGATAAATTTATTGATATTTGGCAACACCGATACGTTGCATTGACAAAACTAGAATCGAAGCCTCTTTCTGTTGCTCACTGTCTTACGACCACCATGTCAGACATTCTCGCGGCTTCGTCAGAAGTTCCGATTTGTCTCGAACATTCTGGAATGTCTGGCAAGCATATATAGATTCTGGTTGTAACCGTAGTAAATTATATAAAAATGAGACCCCTAAAATCAAGAATCTTTTCTGCACTTTATAAAGACATGGGTGCAGTACATTCAGCGTTACTATTTTATTGCGAGGCAAGATGGTTGTCACGTGGGAAATTTTTGCAACGTGTTTATGAATTAAGAGATGAAATCGCCATTTTTCTAGAAGAGGAAAACCGAACGGAAGCCGAGAAGTTTCGAGATGTTTTTTTTTCTGATGAAATTGAGCTACTCGCTCGACATATTCGACAAATTAAATACCTTGAATCTTCAACTCCAAGGAGCAAACACAAATATGATTATATACGAGTGATAAAGTTAATGCTTTTTGTAGAAAATTGGAATTGTGGAGCAGAAATTTTAAGCAAAAAAATCTAGAAATGATTGCAAATGTGGATGAATGTGTTCAAACTTACAAGGTTGAAGAACATGTGAAAGTTGTCTTTGTAACCATTGAAAATCATTTAGCCATGCTAGCAAAAAATTTTAAAAAGTATTTTCTTGCTGGCGATAACTTGCTAGCAAGCTACGAGTGGGTTAGGGATCCATTTCAAAATACTCCCGAAGGTCTCTCAATTGCTGAAGAAGAAATCTTCGTAGACTTCACAGGAAGTGGCGAAATCAAAAGACAATTTAGTAATAAATCGCTCTTTGGATTTTGGGCAGTGGTGGATGATGAGTTCTCTGCACTGAAAACGAGAGCATTTCGTATACTATTACCATTTTCAACATCCTACCTTTGCAAAACTGGATTTTCTGCGGTGGCTGCTCTGAAGACAAAATATAAGATCTCAGCTAAATATAGAAAAAGAGTGCAGTACATTCAGTGTTACTAGAGTGTCTATTTCTAATAATAAACCTTGTTTTGAAAAACTTTGCTCTGCAAAACAAGCCTAAGGAAAACACTAATAATTATGAAACTTGTTTTTAATTTAGTATTGATAAGTTAATTATTAAATACAGTGTGCAATACGAATACAATTCTATTTATAAGTGTATTATGCCAGTGTAAAGGTGTATTTTATTTTATGTTATGTCAGAATGTATTTTATTTTTTTTCCGTCAGTAAATTAAATAATTTTTTTTGCTGTACTCGCGCCCCCCTCTTATTGTTATCACGCCCCCCTTATGGAGGTTGAGAATCGCTGTTCTAAAGCAAACATTCACCGCAGTTGGTAGACATACACTAGTCATAATTTGTAATGAGAACGTCAATCAATCCCCTCCCGCATACATCTGAATCTACCAGTAGATGAAAAGTAAATAAGTGTGAACTAACATTCATTTTTACTTTTTTTTTTACTTTCACCAATGCAGGTAGAATTTTTTACTATTTAGTGTAGTTTCTCTTCTACTAAGTGAATTAACGAATTAGGGATAGTATGTGTGGAATTAAACTGGAGCTATGAAAGTATCAGAAAATCTAGTGAAATTAGGAGAAAGGACGATGAAACACTCAAAACCAGCAGTTATGATCAACGAAGAAGATACCGAAGACTTTGAAACTAACCTAACAGGTTGACGGGCTATCAACAACACTTTCCATTTTACCATTGGATGCAATAGTAGTCAAAGAGTGTAATCTTAAGGGAACAATCATTAATAAAATGATACAAATAAGTGCGTATTGACCTCACTGTGTTAGTTGGAGACAGGGAAAGCTTGAAAGAATCAATCCAAAAAATCGAACAAGAAGCAAAGAAAGAGGCCTGACAATAAATGAAGGAAAAAGCAAACACATGGAAATAGGCAGAGAAAACAGGGGAAACAACAGCCAAAGAAGTAAAAAAGGAGATTTTGAGTTTAAAACACTAGGCAATTTCAAATTAACAATAAAGGCAACAGAAATATCGAGATAGATAGAATGAAGGCGGGACACAAAACATATTACAAGTACAAAAAGGTTTAAAAAGCAAAAGTGTAAGACAACTACCCACAAAGAAAAGGTTTGTGATGAAGAGGCTTGAGTGTTGTTGGCATAAATACAAAAACCAGGGTATACAGAGCAGCAATTAGACCAGTGGTGATGTATAGGGTAGAGACGATGTATCTAACAAGCTTGGAACAGAAGTTAAGACTATTTGAAAGAAAGGTAATAAGAAGAATATACGGAGTATAGAAAATCACTGATGACGAATACAGAAAACTTATAAACTTTGGAATAAAAAATGTGCTAAAAGGAGAAGATATCGTAAATAACATAAAAGTGCAAAAACTTCGATGGTTGGGTCATATAAGAAGAATGGGAGACGACAAAGAAGTAAAGGAAATTACAAATTGGAGACCAGATAGAAGATATAAAGAAATTGAAGATACAAGCGTGGAGGGAAAAGATGCAGGACCGAGATACGTGGAAGAAGAAGAAGAAGAAGCAAAGACACGCAACAGGATGTAATAAGCCCAATAAGGACGAATCTGGACTAACTCACCATAAGAGCTCAAACTCAATTGAGTGATTGCAATTCCTATAGGAATGTACAGCCACATATACACGATGTTCCGTATTCTTATGTTCAAATTTTGGGAGCACAAAATAGATTCAATTCTAAAACTAAAAAACACAAAAGTGGTAGGTCGATCTTTATTTGTTCTGAAGATACAATCATTTGAAAGTATAAACAACGTGAACCAAATAATAACTTAAGAATGATATTGTCAAATGATATTTTGCTCCCTGCTGAATACAAGCTTGTGCTCGTATGCCAATTGATGAAGTAAAATTTCTTATTTCGTGAACGTTTTCTCGTAACTGTTGATCTTTTCTAATAATTCCTCTCTGGTGTTTGAAATGTAGGTGTGTGTACACTAAAGCTTTTATGGTTCCCCAGAAATAAAAATTTGTTGGATCTAGATGGAAGATGAAGTTTGTCAAAAAAACAAAAATAAACTTACTAAATGTCACTTTCGTGGAAAAACATTTATCGAAAATGCCTTACCGGTCTTCTAATGAAGAGTTTGCGGATATGCATTTTATTTATGGTTTCTCTAAATAGGCGAATACATTACAGAACATTTGTAGAAGTACACAGACAATGTAGATTTAGAGAATGCGGATTACGTGGTTATCTTTTCGACAGAGGAGTGAATTTGCCAGCAGATTTAGATGAACAGGTATTAGATGCTATTACTCGGTATCCAACTATTAGTGTAGGTCGAATTAGCAGGCAATTTGGAGTACCACAAACTACTGTTTGGCGCATTCTTAAACGTGAGGGCCTTCATTCTTATCATTATCAAAAAGTGCAAGGTTTGCTTGAAGTAGACCACCATTGTCGATTAGTTTATTTTACGTGGATCCTAAGACAGTCACGACTAAATTTGCATTTCTACAAAACAGTACCTTGAACAGACGAAGCTGAATACCACGAGACGTGGTATTGTAAATCCAAGAAACCTACACAGGTGGGAACTAGAAAATCCCAAGGTAATACGCACCTCTAACTTTCAGTATGAATTTTTTGTGAATGTTTGGGCTGGATTAATCGATAATTTGGTACTTGGTCCTTACATTCTTCCTATGAGATTAAATGCGGGCATTTACCCACAGTTCTTTATTGAGGAATTGCCAACGCTTTTAGAGGATATTCCCTTAATCATAAGAAGAGATATGTGGTTGCAAATGGATGGTGCACCAGCATATTTCGGAACTGAAGTCCGTAACTCCCTGAACAACAATTAACCACGATGTATTGTTCGTGGTGGTCCTGTTGCATGTCCACCTAGATCCCCTGACTATAATCCTCCCGATTTTTATTTCTGGGGAACCATGAAAGCTTTATTATACCCAGACATTTTAAACACCAGGGAGGAATTAGAAAAAATTCAGCATTCTGCTTAGCAGTTACGAGAAAACATTCGTGAAATAAGAAATATCACTTCATCCATCGGCATATGAGCACAAGCTTGTATTTAGCAGGGAGGAGGACATTTTGAAAATATAATTTGAAAATATCATTGGAAAATGTCATTCATTAAGTTTTTATTTGATTTTGAAGTTAAGTCTGATTATTTGTTATTTACACTTTCAAATGCCTGTAACTTCAGAACAAATAAAGATCGACCCAACACTTTTGTGTTTTTTAGTTTTAGAATTGAGTCTATTTTATGCTCCCAAAATTTGAACGTAACGATACGGAACATCCTGTATATATGTTTACTGTGCGGTGTTAAATAAGAGTAAACTTTTATCCTTGTTGGAGTAAAATGATTTCATCTTTTTTTAACACTTATTCTTAAATGCATTTTAATCGGGACATGATAAGAATAACATTAAATTTGTAAAGCATTACAACTTTTCAGGTAATATTTTATCCATATTGTAACACCGATTAGGACGATAATAATTTATCCAAAATTTTTTTATGTGTGTACAGCTCAACGTTTCGGGTCTCGGGTGATAACTTCCTAAGGAACTCCTGACAAAGCTATCAACCGTGACACAATAAATGATATTATAATTTATGTCATTATAAATTATAATTATTATGATTATAAAACGCTCAAAGCATTGTGAACAACCAAGAATTAGATGTAAATAGGTATACTCTAGTGTCATCGATTAACGAGAAGTAGCAGCAACACCATCAGCAGCAGCAACACCGCCAGTAGCACCAGTAGCCCTGAAGAAGTTCTTTTGCAATGGAGAACGAAACGTCGGTAGTAGAAACAGTCGCGACGCGGTTCCAACCGGAAGCCAATTCAATTATGGACAACGGCTGCGGAAGCCTCCAAGTTAAAATATACTCTATTCAGGTTTAATTTTTTTTTTCAAAAATTATCAATGATCGAATAAATTTCCGTTCGAATAAGTAACATTTCTATGAATGCGAATAGAACCAAAGAAGAAAAGAAAAATTGAAACTTTCACTTTAATAAACCAAATTCACGTGTTAAAAAATAACATGTTATCTTTAAAAAAGCGTCACCCACCCTCCTACACTGTGATGTTTCGCCTTAAATATTTTTGCGGTAACGTAGAGCTGTATTAAAATTAGAAGAAGTATCATTGGGAAACAGAGTACGCTATGAATATGGGCGAATGCACATTAGAGCGGCGAAACCGGAAATAGGCCGGAGATGAAACTGCGGCGTCATTTCCTGTAGACGCCTCGAGTTGCCGCGTCTTCACGTTAGAGGCGCTCCTCTGACGCCGCTTGATTATAATGCATTCCACTCTTAATTATTTGCGATAGTTTTGTGATTTAATGCGTTTTCGTTGTGCCTATCTGAGAGGAAATCAGTTTGTACGATGACAAGTATAAACCCGTTAACAAATTTACGTTAAACCCGGTGGTTATTAATTGCAGTGCACATACAATACGTTTTAATAGTATCCCGAGGGTGTTTTATGAAATTTCTGGCAGATGTATAGGTTTATGTAAAGCAGTGCGTTTATGTAAATGAAACATTGTTTTTTTATTGTTTCAGTTATTTTTTCGTGATCCTATCAGCAATCTTTAGACCTGAAACTTTAATTTGCCGTATCCTTTTTTTTTGGATCGCTCTTTTCATTGTTTCAAGTTTACACATGTTCTTTTATTACTCCTTTTTATTATAGAATAACTTTGGTAAGTTATCATTTGAATCAAAATAGGACAATATCAGAATAAATTTTTTAAATTCTTCGCTTTCTATTTCTATTAAAGTCCTGGTTCAAAGGAAATGAAAAATCTTTCACTTGCGTATTGGCAATACTCTTTGTTCTTTTTGAAATCTTCTGTGGAAATCAATTTTCAAATTATGTCTGAATTCGAGACATGACTATAATCTGGCAACATTGACTCTATTAGTTACTGAGCTTTGCTTTTCCTTTCAGTTGCATTTTTCGCATAATCTGTAGAACCTGATTATTGTTTTCAGCTTCGTACTGAATGCAACTCCAAAAATCAGTTTGCTGAATTCCTCCAAGTCTGAAATGTCCGAATTCTCTTTACATATCGACGTCTCTTATTTTGATTATTTATTTAGTTCTTCGTTCTGACTGGTTTTGAAACTTATACAATTATTTTTTGTTTGTAAGCCACAGATGCTAATTCTAATTACATGTGAACGTGTAAAATATGTTTTTACGCAAGGCGACGGATCCTAACAATGCATTAGGAAGTGAGTATTAAATCCCGCATTAGCCGTTTAGCCAAGTCAGAGTTGAAATAATGCGAGCCGCGTGGCCTCTCCCCAAAATCGCATAAATAGCAGATTAAGTGATCGACTTGCGTTGGCCACGTGACTCCGGCAATACGGCTCCGGGGTGCGACGGCGGCGTCGAGTCCCCAACATAAATAGGGATTAAGGTGGAGAGCGATAATGCCGAAACGTGCGATGAAAAAAATTGTATTTTGATTGTGAGAAATGCTTCGTCCTACGCAAGAAGTTCAGGAAAGTATAAGATTACCAAAAATAGTCGAATTACATTTTTAAAACATTTGTATCTGCAAAAACTAAATTAGTTTTTTTAATTAAATATTGTTGTAGTCTTGCAAGTATGAACGCTTCCTGGAAATTTAGCCAATTTTTTGTGACAATTATTGTCAGTGCCATTTGATGTGAACAAAAAAGAATGATATCTACAATGGCAGTGGCAGTATTCATTAAAAATGACTTGAAAGTACAGTCGTGAACACAGAAAACGGATCATGACTTGAATCTAAAAGGCCCAAAATCTAGCTGTGCGGTCGTACTTTTCGATTTCAGAAAAATGTACCTAATCATCATTGACATGTTATTATTATGTTATTATGATATTATAACAAAGCTGTACGATGTATAACGTTTAGAAACGTCGTTTAAGCAGGATACTATAAAAAAGTGTCCTGTTTTCTGTGCTCGTGACTGTACATACCCTCTGTTTTATAAACAAATTTCAGACATTTCGGAGCATTGCCATAGTTATGCATCGGCACTTTTCATCGGTCCTCGTAATCATGGCAACGCTCCGGAATATCCGAAGTCTGATTATAAAACAAAACATCGTTCACTTGATCACTACGTCACGTCTCTTGGCTGTACATTCCAGACACGAGGTTTGTATAAAAATCAAAAGCTTTAAAGGAAGAGCGAGCAAATAATGTGTGTATGTTTTCAAGTTGAAGTGCAATACACGGTATATGCCGATGTAAGTCTTGTTGTCACCGTTTTCTATTATTTTACAGCTTTCTGGTTTCAGTTAATGATTTCTGCATTCGTTTCACAACATTTAATGACATGTTAAAGTTGTTATGGTTAACTTTAACGTCAAAGATATCAAGAATCACCTGTCGACGTAATAACAAAGTTCCACGTTTTTCTCGTTCTAACAAATAATGGCTTCTCTAGATATTAAAGTTAAATATACAGTATGTGTACGTCTGCTCGGGTTCTGTAATGTAGAAGGGGAGGGGGTTTAAGCGATATGGTCGTATTTACCGAGCACATCATTGAGTATAAGCTAACTGTGTACGTAAAGGGTTTTCCAATAGGGTCGAGTAGTTGTTGACAGGCTGTGGCGGTCATGTTGTTTTGGCGGCGTCTGTCAAATCCTTTGTTTATTATTCAGTCACTGATGTCAAATCACCATGGCAAATAATAAAACTTTATTATCAAAGTGAGTGTTCGTTTGTGCAAACATTGCTCATTGCGCCCAATTTACGGTAGACGCGTTGGCCCTCCAAGGTTTGGTGGCCAAATTCGAGACGACCAGTTCAGTAAACAATCAGCGAACACCCGTACGTCAAAGGAATGCCAGATCGGCCGAGAACATCGCTGAAAGTATGCAGGAGAATCAGAGGCAGTCAATTCCTTACCGTGCACCTTTCGGACTTGACGAATTTTGCGTCCAGACTTAGGCCTGCACCCGTACAAGATCCAAATGATCCAGAAGCTCAAAGTTAATGACCATAGACAACACTGTTTGTTCGCTGAATGGGCTTCGGAGCGTTTGGAAGAGGACCCCAATTTTGGCCGAAAAATCATCTTTAGCGATGAGGCGTATTTTTGGATGAATGGCTATGTTAACAAGCAAAATTGCTGTATATGGGGCGACAGCAACCCACACGAGGTTCACCAGGTGGCAATGCATCAACAAAAGGTTAAGGTTTGGTGCGGATTTTGGGCCGGCGACGTCATTGGTCCGTACTTCTTTGAAAACGACGTTGGTGAGGCCATCACCGTTAACGGCCCAAATTGAACGATATGGACGTCCAACAGGACGGCGCTACTTGCCACACACCGATGGACATTCTGCATGAACGATTTCAGGTTATGGTTATCTCTCGCGGAGGTGACGTGAATTGGCCACCAAGATCGTACGAGTTGACCCCGCTAGACTCTTTCTTGTGGGGTTTTCTGAAGTCGCAGGCCAATAGGCCGCAATCGACCGATGACCTCAAAGTCAACATAACCTAGGCCATCGCTCAAATTCAGCCCGATCTATGCGGCAGAGTCATTGAAAATTGGACCTCTATGATCCGTGTCACTGGGCGAAGCCGCGGCGGACATTTGAACGATGTCATATTCCATACATAAGGGCATACATAGTCGTTCAAATAAAAAAAGAATTTCGTTAATACGTCACACACAGCTTGTTTTATTCCATTTCAACATCGACCCGACTCTATTGGAAAACCCTTTATTTGCGCGAATCGTCTAGAATCGTCTACGTCGTACCATGAAAAATTGTTTGTGTTTGGTTGGTGAAATGGTTACTGACCGTGGGAGCATCCACGTACTGTATATAAAATGGTGATTTTCATACCTATATAATAAGTTGTGACGTATCTAATTAAATAAACTTAACAAAAGTCATGTGAAGGGTTCATTAAAAAAATTGTAACTTAAATAATTGTAAGGGGGTTAATAACAAAATTTAATGTTTTAAAGCTTTAAACCTCGTGTCTGGAACATATAGCCAAAAGACGTGACATAGTGATCAAGCGAACGACTTCGTTTTATATGTTTTGTTTTATAATCAGACTTCGGATATTTCGGAGCGTTTCCATGATTACGCAATACGAGGACCTATTCATTGCGTAGCCATGGCAACGCTCCGAAATGTCTGAAGTTTGTTCGAAAATTTATTTTATTTCGTTACTGATACAATCTTCATTCGAAAAATTATAGATATATTTAATACAAACTTACCTGCAGACTAAAGTATTTTATTGATGCAAACTTTACACATCAGATTACATTAATATTCATATTGTCATTTCAAAGAAGTTCCCGTAGACAAATTTGCTAGTAAGAAACATAGCTTTTCTATTCTGATGCATTCATACTCGCAGTAAAACATAGATATAAATTTATTCTTTACATTGTACCACATTTTAGACTAAAAATAAAAAAAATTGTATGTAATTATACCAGTAGATTAAACCATGAGATTTATGTATAAGTACAGGTTCAACGCTTTTCATTAAAAAACGTATATTATTAAACATAACAAGATTCACTGCCTCTTCCGATTTTTGATGCTAATTTCTGGTAGTTATAATTTATGTGCCCGGGCGTGCATGTTTAAGCGGAGAAATTTTGCGCCGGGCGCTTAATTCATATCCGTTTTCGTTCCAGCGTAAAATTTTAGCAAAGTTAGTAAAATGTGTGCTATAAATCAATGATAAAGAATTAATAACGACTTTAAATGTTCTCCGAAGTTGTTTAAAACTAGAAATGCATCAACATGATTAGTGGTAGTTGTGGGTTGTTCTGAAACAAGTTGATGCTATTCATTTTGATCCCCCTGAAAGTCATTAATCAGGATCGGATCTTTGATACGCGTGAGAACTTTGGCACATCATTTTCGCCCATAAATCCCTTCTTACTATACGAATAAACATCAGCCGGGTTATAACAATAACTATAAAGTTTATTATAAAAATGTTCGTTCAATACGCGATCATTTTGAAATATATTTCATCGTAATAATAATTTCACTTCAATACACATAAATTAAATTGTTATCCTCCTAATGGATAAAGTTATAACCGAAAAATTGTAATGCTAAACAAAATTAGTGTTATCTTTTCCCGGCCAAAATGCGTCTAAAAATAAGTGTTAAAAATAACGCTACACCAACACACATATGTAAACATATCATCCATAATTCGTTAATTAATCAATGCACAAAATTAATAAACTTCTTATTAAGAAAGATAAACAAAAATTTAATTACATATAAATTTGACAACATTTAATAAAGTAAGCAAACAATAATATACCGTAATTCAATTTTTATTTTTATAGCATTTGCAGTTAAATAAAATTTATGTTGAATGTAGATGCTTGATTATACCGTAGCACATAACGCTTTTCCAAGTGCCATTACTTTTCTGTACCGTATATACTTTGCGCTAAATATTCATCTGGTATGTGAGGGTGGGTGTTATAACCAGGGTAAACACGAAGCGATAGCGGGTGAGCGACTATATCGTTAAGATAACGCTAATCCGATAACCAATTGCCATCCCCCGGATAAACAACACTCCGGGAGGGGTCGTGATATGACAGGGGCCGTGACAATCTCTGCCGCCCGCTGATAAGGAAGGATTCGTCTTAGTTAAACGGTTGAGGGAGGATCGTCTATTCTCTAGCAGTCATCTAGGAGGAGCTCCTATTGGAATCCTCTCTTTTATGTCATCATTGGAGATTAGTATTTGTAAACTGAACAAATGTTTATTTGGTGCGTGCACATTTTGGTTGATTTCGGCACTCCAGATGATGGATTGTAAATTATCTTATTGTTAATGCGACATTGCAAAAATATTTTGTTAAAGAGTTAGTAGGGTTTTGCTGTAACGTTTAAATGTATAAAATGGTATTCACGATATATTTATCAACAGAAATTATTATCATTATTTGTCTTAACACTCACCATAAAAATACAAAGCATTAAATACAATAGCAACAAAAAGTGATTAAAAAATAATGATATAGTAACATAGATGATACAAGCTTTAGCTATCGGGGAATACTTATGAACATCTTTATTCCACTTCCTCCAGATAAGTTTAATATTCTAGTGCAGTGGTTGCCAACCTTTTCGATGTGTTGAGTTACTTTGATAATTTTGGAATAAACAGTGAGCTACATAGTCCTAAGCGACGTAAGCACACCTATTTATTATTTTACGAACTAATACATACATAGTTAATAAACTAAAACCAAACAGAATAAATCTATACCTACCAATCGTAGGTGTTTGAAAAATAAATAAGATTTTTATGCAATCACAATGGCATGTTACATGCGATTTAATAAAAGTGAATAAAAATAACAAAAAGTATAACGCACTATTTTAAACAAAAACGTGCTGATATAAAATTCATGTTCAATGAGAAGACTGACACTCAGACTCATCGATAAGTCTTTTAATGTTTGCAGTATAGTTTGATGCAGCCATTCGAATACAATTATCCAAATGTTCATTTGTAAGTCGATTGCGGTATTTATTCTTAATAAACTTCATATTGGAGAAAGCAGATTCACACAAATAGGTTGAACTAAATAACGCTTTTACTTTCAACGCAACACGACATAGAACTGATTATTTTTCTTTACTTACTATAGGCCAGATAAATGTTTTTCCTGAGACTAATGATTTTAAGGCTAAATCATTTTGAAACGCAATCACTTCCATTTCTGTTGCAGAGATGTCTTCGCCAAAGTTCTACATAACATTAGTTGCAAACTGTTGGATATCAATTTCCATGGAAGGTGAAACAACAAATTGCGCCGCTAAAGCCACTTGATTGAAATCTTTAACGATTTTTGAAGTTTTCCTTCAACTTAGAAACTATTTCTACATGATATTTACTGTCATAGGGATTTTGACATATTTTTTCTGAAAGAATAGGTAAATGCCTGGTATCGCGGTTGATTAGGTATTGTTCCCAAAACTCAAGCTTTTTGATAAATGCTTTTATATCAGAAATCATTTCCGCTGGTTCTTTGTCCCTCCCCTGAAGCTGTAAATTAAGTTCATTTAATTTCTCGGTAATGTCCACAAGAAAATCAAAATCTCTAAGCCAGATTGAATTTTCCAGTTCAGGAATCGGTTCATCGCGTTGTTTGAAAAATTGAACTGTGGCAGATAGGACATCGTTGAAGCGTTTCAGCACTCGTCCTCTACTTAACCATCGGACTTCAGAGTGAAGAAGTAGCTCCGCGTACTGACAGTCAATTTCATCGGCCAAGGTTTTGAATAATCTTCTTTGTAACGCTTGAGCTCTAATCTTGTTCACAATTTTTACAACTAGTTTCATAACGTTGTTTAGTTTTAGAAAGTTTCCACATAAGGCTTGCCGATGGATAATGCAGTGGTGACAGAGAAATTGTGGAAAACTTTCTTCTTTACGACATAACGCCACCAGACCCTTATCACAACCCACTATAGCTGGAGCGCCATCGTAGTCAAGCCTACCATTTTTGATATGGAAATTTTCTCAGATGAAATATTTTTAAAATGGGAAAACAACTCCTGACCAGTTGTATGTCCTTTCAGTGGAATAAACTTCAAAAAATCTTCTTTTATCGTAAAATCACTAAAAACTATCCTTATAAACATGGCCATCTGTGAAGTGTCAATCACATCTGTTCATTTCTCCAGTTGCAGTGAAAAATAAACACTCAGTTCTTAACTGTACTTGTTGGTCATAACTTCTACTCGCCTCATTACTGTATTAGCAGAAAGTTGCATGGATTTTATATCTGAAACTATCTCATCTTTATTTCTAAAGTTGGCAAATAACGAATCTGCAGCTTCTAAAAATGTCCGTTTTATCATTTCCCCGTCTTCATAAAGTTTCTTCTTTTGTGCTAATATCTGGGACACACGGTATGATGCTTCAGTTGCAGACCTATTTTTGTCAACTGTTTTTAAAAATTTTGACTGTTGTCCAATTAATTGGTTTTTTAATTGTTTCAATTTTTCCTTTCTGGTGGCAGAATGTAATGGAAATGATTTTTCAAAATTCGAATGTACAGTTTTATGATGCCTCTCAATATTCTCTTTTTTGCAACGGAAACAGAAATATTACACAACAAACATACATTTTTGCCTTTGCTGTTAATGCTTCGGTATGTGTCCTAAAGCATAAGCTGCTTTCGAAAAGAATTCCCAGGAATTTGGTTGACATCTCTGTAGTGTTTTTGATGTGGAATTTCAAAGACTGCGTTTTCTCCAAGTTCATTTTTAATTTGTTACTTCTGAACCATATGTCAGCCTTTTTAAGTGCGGCTTCAGACTTCTTCTGCAGATCTGATGGGATTTCCGACTTAACGAGGAGGGCCGTGTCATCTGCGTAGAGACATATCTCGGCTGTGTTTATGTTTGCCGGCAGATCGTTGATATAAATTATGAAAAAGAGTGGTCCTAAAATGGATCCTTGAGGTATCCCGTATATGGTCTTAGTTTCATAGGAAGTTTCGCCATTAAAAAGAACCATCTGCGTTCTATTTTCCAAATATGACTGTATGATACTGTCCACAATTCCCCTCAGGCCGTAATAATTTAACTTATTTAGCAAGATTTTATGATCTACGCTATCGAAAGCTTTACTAAGGTCACAATGCGGGGCTTCCGCACTCTGTTTCTCGTCGAAGACATTCGCAATACTCTCTGTAAGGGCAATCATAGCACTGTTAGTGGATTTGTTGGTCTGATAAGCATGTTGTTTATTTGTTATTATGTCATTTGTTCCAAGAATTTTTTTATACGGGTGTTTATAACGCATTCTAGTATTTTGGAAAACGTAAGTAGGATAGAGATAGTAATAGTAATAGTATTTATTGCCTATTGGATGACAATGCTAGGCTAAGTCAAAATGGTAATGTATTACAAAAAAATACTTAATACAAAATACAAAAACAGCGACAAAAATCAATCGTTTCACAATTAATTTAAATTTATGTAGATACTTTTTCGTCACTAAAAAAATGCCCTAAACTATAAAAGGATTTCTCAATTAGGTAGGACTTTAATTGTATTTTAAATTTATGCATAGTTAAAATTGTTAATTCTTTCGGCAAATTATTATATAGATCCAAACCGATTCGAAGGGAACAGATGCTATCCAATCTGTAATTATCTATATGCAGAGTATTTTTTGTTCGAAGATTCAAACCATGTTTTTCTTCTCGGGTAATGTGCAAGGAACTATTTGCTTTTATGTTTAATAATTGCCTGTAGATATAAAGACATATTACCGTAAGCATTTTGTTTTCCCTAAATAATGGTTTGCAGTGTGTATCAGGAGGTACATTTTCTATAACTCGTAATGCCTTCTTCTGCAAGATTAAATTTTTTTCAGTATGCTTTGAATGGCCCCATATTTCAACCGCATAAGACATTCTGGAATAGAACAGAGCATAGTAGGCATTTACTGCAGTTTTCTTGTTGGTCACAGCTTTTATTCTCTTAATCGCATATATGGCTTTTGCAAGGTTTCCACTCAGATGATCAATGTGTTGTTTCCAAGTCAGAAATTTAGTGTGACTCTTTGCTGTTTTTTTGTGAGATGTGAAAGTCATGTCGACTGTTTTTTGAGTATTTAGAGACAATTTATTAGCGTAGAACCAGTCTTCAGCTTGTGCTTTTGTGGATATAGTTGCAGTCGTATTCCATTTTTGATGTTTCACTGCTAATGTAGTATCGTCAGCGTAAAGGGTTGTGTGACAGGAAAGACAGCTTGGCAAATCGTTTATAAAAATTATAAACAATAAGGGTCCCAAAATTGAACCTTGCGGAACTCCGTTTTTTATGGAAATAATGTCGCTGTTTAAATCCTTATGACTGACAAACTGCTGCCGATTTGATAAATAGGACTCCATCAACTTGAAAGCAACGCCTCGAAAACCGTAATATTCAAGTTTATCTAATAGAAGTTCATGTGGGACACAATCGAAAGCTTTTGTTAAGTCACAAAATAACACATCTGTGCTGTTTTATCTTCCATGTTCTCCATAATAAAATTTGTAAGTGACTTTAAAGCATGCCCTGTGTTGCAATTTTGTTGGAAACCGAACTGCCTATCAGAAAAGGAACCATTTTTCCTCAAAGAAACAAATAATTTGTTGTGCAATAATTTTCTCAAAAACCTTTGAAAGTGTCGGAAGAATGGCGATGGGTCGGTAATTGTCACATATTGCTGTATCCCCTTTTTTCAGAATGGGCGTTATTTTCGCGAGCTTAAGACAGTCTGGAAAATGGCCTTTTGACAGAGTAGAATTTACCATAAAGGCTAAAGGTTCGGCAATATAGTTAATAATCTGTTTCAGTAGCTTAGTACTTATACCAAAGCAGTCAGGAGTACTCTTTGTTCTGACACTACTTACAATTGTTTTAATATCTTCTTTGGACACTGGACCGAAAAACATGCTCTTTCCTTGAACTGGTACGTCCTGGAGATATTCATTTGCCTTTCTTCTAGATTTTGGTAGTTGAGAGACTATCTCCTCGGAAATATTTTGAAAATATTTATTAAGCACATCACTGGATGGTACGTTTACTGGAATGGATTTATCACTATGTATGTCCTTATTTATTATTTACCACATCATTTTGGTTTTGTTGTCCGCCTTTTTAATTTTTTCAATGTTTCTCCCTCTTTTCTCTTCATTTGCCATATTATTGTAGTAATTTTTAAACTTGATAAATAATTGTTTTATTTCTTCATCGCCTGTTCTCTTAAATGCGCTGTATATTCAATCTAAGGTTTCTTTGGTAGCTGACAATTCTGGTGAAGGGTAATGGTATTTAGTAGAAATTCTTTGATGTTTTATAGGAAAACAGGAATTAAAGTAGTGCAAAAAAGTAACCATAAATAATTGCATCTGATCATTGGGGTTGGAATAGATTTAGAATTTAAGCTACAGATCTTCTAAAAAATGTCCATTGTTGACCAGAGCTCACAAAAGAAGAAGGCTAGAGTGGGCACACCAACACGCAAATTGGAATGTTGAGATGGGTCGTTGTTTATTCAGTGACGAGACCTGAGGCGTCTCCATAGCTCAGATGAAAGAGTGAGAGTTTGGAGAAACAGAGGAGAACGCTATATTGAGAACCACGTGACTTACCATCAAGCTTATGGAGGTGGTTCAATTACCGTTTGGGGAAGTATTTCTACGACTCGTCGTACTGAATTGGTTATGCTTGGAAATGCCACAATGAATAGTGTCAGGTATCTTAATGAGGTATTGCAACCTGTAGTGTTGTCATTCGCCAATGAAATAGGCGATGGTTTCGTGTTTGTTGATGATAACGCGTGTCCTCATAGAACAAGGCAAATCAATGCATTTTTTGAAGAGAAGAATATTACGCACATGGATTGGTCAGCGAACTCTCCAGATCTTAATCCCATAGAGAACGTATGGGATTACCTGGAAAGGTTGATAAGGTCACGAGGAGTGGATCCAAACAATCACCATCAGCTCCGAACTGCCGTTTTGGAAGAATGGCCAAATATTCCTAAGCATTACATTCGGGATTTGATTTCCAGCATGCCAAGACGTTGCCAAGAGGTCATAAGAGCTAGAGGAGGTCCCACGCATTATTAATCTTTAAGTGTTTGGTTATCATTTCTTTCCAGAGCAAACTTTTCTGTAATACTAAAGTGAAGATTTTGTTAATAATCTATTAAAACATTTGAAATTCGTTATGTAAAATTTACTCTTTTAATTCTTCGCCCTAAAAGTGTTTCCCAGAACCATATACTATCAATTAAGCAAGAAGGTGTTGCTCAAAAAGTAGTAAATGTTCTTGTAAGTGTACCAGTTGAGCAGTGTATGTTGTGAGCTACCAGAATTGCTTTTGCGAGCTACTGGTAGCTCGCGATTGACGGGTTGGCGACCACTGTTCTAGTGGAATACGGAATTCAATTATTTCCACACAAAAGCATAAGGGTAGATGATGCAATGTTAATGAAGTGCATTCCTTTGGAGTAGTAAGACACAAGTGACTGCCCCAACAGTAAAGATTTTTTCATTTTCTGGATAATACAACTCCTTTAAGGATAGAAACGCTTGACACTTTCTGGATATTACTAATTCCTTTAGGGAAACGAAGTATTACCTCAGAAGTTAAGTCCCTTTCTTTTCCTGGATAATATTAATTTTTGATAGATGGAAGCAACTGCCCCAAAGATTAAAATGCTACTTATGAAGACAACTTTAACACTTTTTAAAACTGAGCTTCCTAACTCCATTTATTTTAACGCTAGGAATGAATAGACGCGAGGGACCACCGAAAAGGGGTTAAAAAGTAACTCCAGATTTTTATGTGTGCACTTACAAAATTGTAACTTAAGATAATGATCGCAAATTCATTTTATTTTTTGAGACCTTAAATTCTTAAACGCGCACATTTAATAAAGACGGCTTACAGACAGTTCCATTATATAATTTTTTATATCCACACCCATTATAGCAGAAAAAGGTAAAATAAACTAATAACATAAATGACACGTCACTCTACAAAATTTCGGGGTCTCATTTCTGAGACGCAAACTGCATGAGATAAAGTCGAATGCAATTCCACTATAGTTATTTTAAACTCGACTTTTCCTAGAAGAAACGTTACTAGTCTGCAGTTATTTTATTTATTTATAAAATAACGCGCCAATACAGTAAACTAAATTATATGAAAATGGGCAGTGAATTAAATTCATTTTACCATAGAATAATTTTTAGGTAACTTTCTTTTGGTGGAGTTTAGGATTTGATTAGGTGACCTGGTGAGCGTAGCAAGTCAGGAGGAGACCTGAATTGTAATAAAAGGTTGATTTATATGAAGACCAAGGTTGCTACTGGGACTTGGGGGTCCCTACAATGGGCGCACAGGGGGCCCGCAACCCTGTCACTTGCTATATTCTCTCGCCCACTATTTATGTTTATTTAACTATATAATGTTTTATGAGTACACAGAGACGTGTCAATTCCCTTAGTCGAGTGGGTTCCGTAAAAACCGAAAATAATAGATCGCATAGGTACAAAAGGTGTTTGTTTATATTATTCGTACCTTCTTTGTTCCTTTTATAAAAAGGAGCATAAGTGAAAACATTAATGTTTTATTAAACAGAAGGAGATATTCAAATTATACTTATTAAATTTTATTTTTGTAATTTGTTTTTTTACTTCTTAATTATGTTTGTTTTATTGTCAATTATGTACTTACATTCTTTTACCGTTAACGTTAGAAACGCCGACTTTTCAGTGTCATGTATGTTTACTAACTCTAAAACCGAGAACTTTATGATGCATTACTCCTTACATGGAACTCTTTTATCGCGCAATTTTAATGAAATTTATTTTATGTACGGAGTTTAATCGATAAGTCAGATTTTCGTGGTCCGCAATAAAAGTTTTACGAGTTAATAAAAAGCAAAGTTTATTAAATTTATTAGAGCATATGCTGCGGATCAGTTCACTACAATATCGAGTTTTTACAAGGGGTGGATAGCCGAACGGGGGGAGAAGTCTCACTTTCACACCAGTAACCACAATACGCGGACGCGGATGCTAATGTCTTTAATCCCGTCTGCACCCCTCTTGCAGCTCACTGAGCTTTATACGGGGGTGTGTGCGGTACATTCATATGCACACCTAACCCCCTGCTATAATATACTGCGTCCGTGTGAACTGTTGTAGTACTAATAATATAAATTTTATTTCACTCAATTTGCCTGAAGCTAACAACTAGTTTAACTAAAGAACTTATGATGTGGTGAAACGGTACATTAATAAAAAGTAACATTATTAATTTGTTTGTTTAATTTTTGTCATCGATTCCCGTCTTCTTTCTCGTCCTCAAAGAAGGAATCAAACTTTAGATATTAAGATTAAGTAGTAACAGTAATTTGTTTAATACGTAATAGACTATGTGAAAAACAGACGATTTTAGCTTTTATTTTAAATTCTGTTTGGTTTTAGTATTTAGAATTATAAAAGAACCGAACTTGTAAATACGAAAATACATGAATAGAAGTTACATTTAAAGAAATGGATAAAATTAATTAATGTTTTTCTTTTCAGTGCAAATGTAAAACCAAAATAAATACACGCGCAACAAATGAAATTAAAGAGATAATTATAATTGTTGATCGTCATTCTAAAAATAAAATTTTAGCTTCAATAATCCGACAATCAACCATGTATAAAACATGAATAAAACGAAACAAAAACCTGTTATAGATATGGATGTATGCGGACATCAGAATACAAAGGGTTCAGCTCACAGATAGGGCAATTTTAATTCATTCTGTTTTACGAACATACCATGCGAAAAATGAAAAATATCACGGGGACCAGATAAGGCAGAATAAAATTTTAACCTTTTGTGGACGTAATTGAAATTTATTAATACAATGTCGAATTTGGAGAGCCGCCAATATTGCCGGGGACGTCGCTGGAACGTCTAGTTTCGCTGCGCCGAAATTTTTGCGCCGCCGCCGTTAAAACCGGAGGTAAATAATTATTTACTTTTCAAGTTTGCCAACCCTCTATAATAAATACCGAACACGCGTATCTGTAAAAACTCATGCATGACCACTGATAACCGCTCCTAAATGAATAGCATTTGTTTTGTACGTACTGATAAGTATGGGATAGCTGTGACGTAGCGTAAAGCACCCGAACGCTATATCATAATTGATTTATGCGATTTTACTGCATAAAAATAAATGAATTTGGGAATCAACTGCGAATTTCAGTTATCGACACTTTTCTACACTACACATATGTATACTTTAAATTTATGTAGCGCACAAATTGTTCTCCTAATCAATTGCACTTTGATATTATAAAATTTTAACGCTATACTTTCTTTAGAATTAAAGTGCACAATTACCTTAATTTTAGAATACCGTGAGCTTTGTATATGGAAAAGAAACAATATTATTACTCTTTTTTAATTTATTTAGTACTATTGTCATCTTAACAGAAGGTACACATAGAAAATCTAAATGACTTGAACCTTGTGTATCTAGGAATGCTTTCAAAGCAATGTTTTAAGATTATTTAAAACTTGCTGAATGAATTATTAAATGTTATCAAATCTAGACGACAATGTGAGCTTTTCCTCATCAAACCTTAATGCAGTCAACGAAGAAGGAATATTTATTGACGCAGTGACTTAACAATGAAATATATCATATAAAAAATAATTATAGTAATTTTGCACTTTTTTCTATTATACGAGGAAGTGTTGAAATTTTTTTACGTATCTCAAAAGTTTCAGCATTATTTTATTACTACTGTCGGGGTTGCTGTTTATCATAATTTGCTAACTTGCTAGATTGTAACATGTATTTGTTTTTTATTCCCTTATTCTTCGTTATTTCGTTGTTGATTGTTATTTCGCTTTTGTTTCTTTTTCTGTGATGCATTTTATAAATTCTTGCGTTTCTCTTTTGTGTTTTTGACCTTCCTTCGGAGAATCGTCGATTTTTCTTTGTTCTTTTGTTTTAATTTCTTGGTTTCTTATTTGAGTATGCTTTTGTTTGTTGGCGGGGAAACACTGAAAACCAAAAGAAGGAATATCGTCAATCTTCTTTTGTGTTTTTTTATTCATCTTACTGTTTGTTTTATTTCGTTTTTGTTTCTTTTGTTTGAATGAATTTGTCGTGTTTCGTTGCGCTTTTATTTTGTTATTTTTTCGCAAGGACATTCATGATTTTTTTTTGTTGTTTTGTTTGAATTTCGTAATTCATTATTTAAGTGCTCTTTCGTTTGTTTCTTTTGCGCGAAGAGTGCCTGAACATCAAAAGGAAGAATATCGTTAATCTGCTTTTGTTTTTTATTCATCTTATTCTTCGCTATTTCGTTGTAATTTGTTTTATTTCGCTGCGTTTTGTTTTCTTTTTTTCAATGAATTTGTCGTATTTTATTGATTTTTACGCTTTTCTTTTGTTTTTTGCCAATTTTTCAACTTCAAAAGTCTTCTGTCGAATTTTTTATTCGTCATTTTTCTTTTTAATTTTTCCTTCAGTCTTTTGATACGTAGTAAAATAAAACTACAATGAAATAAAAGTGAGCAAGGATTGAAACAAATAGAAATAGAAATAAAAATATATTTTACTTATTTCAATTTTTTTAAATTTTCAATTTTAATGTTACGTCAGTGTTTTTTTTTAGATTTCTTCTGTTAAGTCCCATGGTTTTCAATTACTTCGTCTCTTGCTTTTTTATAATTTCATTTTTCTTATTTGCAGTTTATTTCGTTTCTCATTTGTCCTTTTTTACCAAATACTTTGTATTTCGTTGGCTTCTTGCAGGTTTCTTTTACCTTCCACGAGGCTTTGAGTTTCAATTTTCTTTTCGCCGGAGACCGTCGGTTTTTCATTTGTTTTTTCATCAATCTTATTCTTTGTATTTCACGAAACCTTTGACGTTGTGAAGATCAATAAATTACTATCCGGATATACAAAAATTATCATGAGAAAAACGATGACAAATTTCGCGCTCCAGTGAAAAATGCAAATGAACTGATTTACGGTATGAATTAAAAAAATTCTCAGGTAAAATGAAGTGTTACATATTTTCGGAAGAAATAAGAACACGGCACTGACGGTTACGTTGAATGAAAACTCGTGCATTCCGCAGCTGGATTTAATAAATAAAAAAACAGCCCTTTAATCAAATTAAAAAGAATCTCAGCGATAGATTGCAGGTAAAATGAAGCGTTTTACGCTTTCCATTTATTTTTCAGAAGAAAATCGATCAGTGTATAATAATAAAATATGTAGGAAGGTTTGAAAGGTCTTTTGATTAGATTTTAGTAGATCAGTTAATCACAACGATGAATGATACACTAGAAATATCCAGAGAATGTATTGGGTTTATAATTTAGGGAAGTACGAAGCTTCTGAGAAGTGTAAAGCCTATAAGAAAAAATGTCCTGCGAAACGAATTTGTGCCACAATATGAGCATTGTGAGAAATATTACAGGTATCTCGAAACCTAATGTGAATAGTTGAACGTGTTAGTCAAGTGGAGTGCTGAATTATTTGAAAGATAACAAAAATTGAAAATGAAATTCGTGAAATTTTGATGGTTAGTGATAATTTTTGAAGAATTCTTTACACATTCTTTATTTTTTGGGATAAATTTTTATCCTCCTAATCGGTGTTACAATATGGATAAAATTTTATCTGAAAAGTTGTAATGCTTAACAAATTTAGTGTTATTGTTATCTTTTCCCGATTAAAATGCGTCTAGAAATAAGTGTTAAGAAAAGATGAAATAATTTTACCCCAACGAGGATGACATTTAAAAGTGTGTTTTAATCTTGTGTTCACTGGAACCCGAAAATTAATTTGTGATAATAAGGATTCATTTTGGATTTTGTTATTTAATAATTTATATAAATTAAACAAAGCTGTAATAATCCTTCTTTTTTCTAAATTTTCATAATTAAATAGTTGCAGAAGCTCAGAGTAGGACATAAATGTAGGGAAAACACCAGTTTCCTTATAAATCAAATATTTTAAAAACTATTTCTGTATGCTTTCAATTAATGTCTTAACTTAACTGATAAGGAAACCAAACTAAGGAAGCGTACTCAAGGATAGATCTCACCATATCAAAACAAAGCTTCGTAAAATCTCTACAATTGCGTATTATGAATCCAAGAATTTTCAAACCTCTATTGAAAGTGTGTCTGACATGCACTTTGAAAGTAAATTTATTATCAAAAGTTACCCCTAAATCTTTTATTAATGACTCTCTAATAATTGAGGTTGATGAAATTTTTAGTCAAACAATTGAATATTTTTCTCTCTGGTGTAAGAAACTACCCTACATTTATCAACATTAATATTTAACTTATTAATTCTGCGCCATTCTTCCAATTTGAATAGCTGATCTTGCAAATAATGACAATCATATATATTTTCAATAACTTTAAAAATTTTGGCAACATCTGCGAATAACAAAATCTCACTTAGAATTACCTCTGGCAGGTCATTAATAAAAATTGAAAACAGTGGGGGACCAAGGTTAGAGCCCTGAGGTATTCCCGACGATGCAAGATATGGGGATGATCGGTAACCATTAATTGTAACAAATGATTGTCTATTACAGTAATAGTTTTATTCGTTTTGATACCGTAGAAACATGCGTACAATAAAAATCAGTCAGTCTAATAATATTCTAACACTAACTGCGGTACGAGAAAATCGTATATTACGCGCAAAGATATTGAAATCAGCCACCTTGTGTCCAAAGTCTGCCTTTCGGCCGTAAGATTTTCCAAAGTCGCATGCTCGCCTTTGTGGAACTTCATAATTTCTTCTTTTTCTTCTCGCCATTTCTGCTCAACGGTTTTTAATTTATTCTGAAGGGTTCTTACGTGACTGTTTAAGTCCGAAACTTTCCCTTCTCCTTCCTTTTTTGCTTTCTCCAACTCATTGGCCTGCTTAGTCAAGAAATCGATCTTTTGCTCGTGGGTCTTGGTCATTGAAGACTGCTCCGCTGGTTTCTTCTTTTTCATTTGAATATCATCTTCCAAAATCTTGACACGTTCTTTCAAGAAAATATTTTCGTCTGTTAACTTAGTTGTAGTCAGTTCTGTAATTTCTTTTAGTTGTTGTTGCTTATAGCTGAGCTCCTTTTTTACATCTTCAAGCATTTTCTCTTTGAATTTTAGTTTCTTTTCTAAATCGGCAATTAATACTTGATTCGCCCTGGCCAAGCTGCTTCTTTCAAAAAATCTCCCCTACTTGTTTAAAAATCCTCTCAACTCTGCTCTCTTGTCTTTCCACCGCTACATTTATAGTATTGTGCAGTTCGGCCGTCTGCACCCTAATATCATCCAGCATTTTATTTAATTCTTTGTTATCTGGCAACTTGTTCCTAATCGCTTCTAGCAGACCAAATAAGTCGGTCCTTTTATTCATAAGGCACCTTCCCATTTCCATGAACGTCTTCGGAATGGGATCCAATTCAAGTTTTCCATATAGGCAGGTGGAATCTCAACCCTCTCAAGTTTGACAAGCTCACCACCCGCCGATGCGTCTGCTTCTGCTTCAACAAAAGAAATAACACACTTTTCTGCCTCGCACAAGTCCCAGAATTTCTTGTTCTCTAAAGGGACTATCTTTACTTAAGTAGGATTCCAGAAGTGCCACTAGTTTACAAGAAAACCCCATTTTCAGCAATTTTCCTAAAAGTATCAGATGATTTACATTGTCAAAAGCCTTTTCCAAATCTGTGTAAATGACATCAACTTGTTTGGTATTGTCCAAATGATTGGCTACAAACTATGAAAAACTACGTAAGTTGGTAACTGTAGATATGCCCACTGTAAATCCATGTTGATTAGGACTAATAAAGTTCTTAACAGACGCATACATATTATTATAAATCACTATTTCGAAAACTTTAGAAAAATTGTTTAGGATTGCCACTGAACGGTAATTAGTAATATTAGAGGCATCCCTTTTTTTGTAAATGGGAATAGTTTCAGATTGTTTCCATATGTTTGGGAACGTGGCAGATCTGAGCCATAGATTAAATGACACATAATGGTTTTGTGAATACCGCTGCACAATCTCGTACTAAGAAGGAAGGAATATTGTCGCAACCCCCAGTAAAACTGTTTTTTAATCTTTTACAAGCCTTATACACTTCTTCATTTGAAACATAAGCTAAATTACAATTATTTAACAATTGATTCTGTGTATTGCATGTATCATAATTAATTGGTTGATGCTGTTCCGAGCTCTTAAAAATATTGGTGAAGTAATCAGCAAATGCTTCCCCTATCTCTGTTTTTCCTTTAAATTTATGGGTTCCCTTAGACATTTCAGATGGTAAAGAGGTTCGATTGGACTTCATGTTAATAAATGACCACAGACCTTTAGTATTAGTCGCAAGTTTTTCTAATCCTGATTTAATTGAACCTTAGTCATAGCTCTAAGTTCCTTGAATTTGGATACGAAGAATGCGGACTTAGTGCTTGTATATTTTTTGTGTATTTTTTCTTTCAATTTATTGAGCTTGATAACCTCTTTGGAATACCACTTAGGAAATTTTGCCTTCCTCCGAAATATATCAACAGAAAGTGGGTAAAATTGTCAAGGCCATATGAACACACATTCCACTTCCTCCAGATAAGCAATAGAGAATTCAATTATTATTTTCACACAAAAGAACAAGAGATAAAAGATTCGACATTAAGAAAGTGCATTCCTCTCCTTGGAGTAGTTAAAATATAAGTTAAGATTACAAGTGATTGCCCCAACAGTGAAGATTCTTTCATTTTCTGGATAATTCTAACTCCTTTGAGGATATAATTTTTTACACTTCTTGGATAATACTAATTCCTGTAGGGATACAAAATATACCATAGAAGATAATATTAACTTCTTGAAAGATGGAAATAATTACCACAAGGATAAAATGCCAGTTTTGTAGACTTTTTAAACTTAAACGTTTTAACTCCGTTTATTTTAACACCAGAATCGGTTAGACGTATGGGAACACGGAAAAGGAGTTTAAAACTATTAGACTTAACTCCAGATTGTTACTTGTGTACAAGTTCATATTCAACGTAAGTTACACACGAAGCTTTATGTACGTTTAATTTAAATCTAATTTAAGATGTAGCTGTTTATGTTCCATGTATTGTTGCATCGTGTATAATAGGAAGTGCCCCAGAGGGGAAGCTAATAGTCGGCTACCCCCCGCTTAGTTTCGCCCTCTAGGCCCATGGGATGCTCTTTATATGAGATCACTTACGCTTTATTCGAGTAATTTACCCTAAGCTTGCCACTTGTTTACACGTATGATTTAATTCCTTTCGATTGTGGAGAGTGAACGTATCAAATACGATTTAAGGCAATTGACTTCTGAAACACCTCTGAATTTATCTACAGAACATGCAAAAGTCAACTTTTGAATAAGTCATTTATTTAAGTGTAAATATAAAAATAATTTTGGCTCTCACTTCACAGGCCAAAATTTAAAAATCTTTTAAGTGGAAATGGAAAATGAGTGATCAATAATTTTGCAACACGTTTGAGGTGTGGTTAAAGGAAATTGTACCTTGAATTAAATTTTAAGTTCACAGTTACCAAAATCAGTTAATATTCATGCACGTTATTACTTTCAGACTAAAGCTTTAAAATCTAAATCAGAAATGTCGCACCCACATAATATGAATGTAAAAAGTATTCCGACATAGCACGTTTATTTGCATAGTTATAATGTACACACTTAAGCCATCGATTGTATTAATGGATAACGTAAGTGAACATGAGAGACTTGCGGCCGTTTTTTAGGTGTCTTGCATACATTTACTTGAGATAACGAGAGCGAGAAGATTCTTAGAATAGGAGTGTCGGTCTGGATACGGCTTTGTCAGTAGCTAGGATCATGTTTTAATGCATCTTAATAAACCGGTAGCACATCGCTAGCAGACAGTTTAAAATGCGACTATTAATGCCGAGCACGAGTGTATTTATTTGTTAAGCACATATGTATATTTTATTCAAGAGAAAATTTGTTATCAATTATCTCTTACACTTTCACTTATTTAATTAACAAAAATAGAACATATAACCGAAACCAAGAAGAAAAGATACAGAATGATTTAATTGAGTGATTAATTTTATTTGATAACAAGAAAGCAGTCACTTCTTGCTCTTGGAGTCAAATTCGATCCCTCTTCGTCTAGAATCCACATTGTTTCCTTTTTCTCATCCTTGCGTTTCACGGCGATTTCTTTAATCAATTCTTCCCTTGAGATGGGGTAGAGTTTCCTTCGACGGCGCTCGCCTTGATGTTTTTAGATTCGCTGCTCGTTCAGTTCGATTCGTATTCTAGAATTGTCTGTACTTTGGAAATGTCAGAAATGCAATTGGTAAACAAATGCAGGCTTTCCACGACGAAATTGTCGATGCTGCCGAATTTTAAAGGTTTTTTGAATGAAATCTTTATTGGATCGCCATTTGCACATTGCATATGAAAAAAGTTTCGATTCTTTTGGTGTTTTCTACTGACGTTTTGCACTTATGATATTAAATATTGAAAAAAAGTTAAAATTAAAAGGTTTTGACGCTAATAATGAAAATAATTGATAATCTTTCTATATCACTATGACAACAATAAAATAGTATTGGCGAAAATACTGTTACATCTGAGCCGCTGATAATTCAATTTTAGCGTGGTCACGATTTTTCCAGTAAATATCTGGAACTATTTACCTTCTCGATTATTCCAGTGAGTTTCGAGTCGAACGATAGATGGTTCCAGATGTCTGCTGGAAAATTCGTGACCAGACTAATAGGGAGGTTGCTCACTTTTGACAAGTCTTAAAGTAGCACAATTTTCTTCTTTTGCCGATGTTTCATTTTTGTGACAGAAGAAGTACTTCAAGTAGTAACTGATTCACTCAATCTACACAAGAAAGCAGCGCGAAGGACAATAGCAACAGCACTGAGAAAAAGTAACGAAGATTCAAACTGAAAATTCTGGTGAAGATGGAAACACCATTTTATTACAGATAGAGAAATACTAAGAGAAAGAGAGATAATTGATTGCATAAGAGGTGAAGTTTAATATCAGAAGATAATAAACTAAACTTGGATACAAAAAGCAGAAACAGCAGATTATTTTTCAAATATCAGGAAGTTTCTAGCTTATAGAAAAAATTTTATGATAACAGTAACAAAACAAAAAGGAATATAAAGTGGTAATCACACCCTTGCTATTGGAAAATGAGGCTTTGGAGGCCACAAATAAACACGCTGATGGTTCAACTGAAATAATTAGAAATTCTTGATGAGAGTAGGGTACATTGAGATTGCTTTTCATTTATGATTTAGCAATTTTGTGTAATTTTGAGTAACACTTTTCATTCCGAAACGAAAAGCTTTCGCCGTCACATTACTGCAATGTAGAGGAAAGTCAAAGGATATTCAATATCCGTGCTTGAATGGAAATGTATAATATGCCCTGAATGGTGACGCACATTCTTTATTAAAAAATTATTTGGACAAACTTGGACGATTTTTTAATTGAGAAATTATTCTGTTATATTGCCTTTTAATAAAATTCTAGAAAAAGTATCAAATTTTGTGAAATAAATTTAAACGAATGAAGCGAAACTGATTTAATTTATAAAATGTTAGATGAATTTGAACAAAATTTAAATTTTCAGTATATATCTGCTTATTTGTATTTCTCTCGCTTATTTGTTTGGAATTAAACTGCGGCAAGATAAAATCGTATTGTAGAAAACCATTGAAATGGAAAATACCAACAAAATATCCCTCCATATAACAAACTCTTCATTTCACACAAAAAAATTCAATTTTCTGCTATCAAATCCTGATGAAGTCCTTGAGTAGTCGGGATCAGTTGAGCTTGGCGTCTTGCAGATCACAGAACGCTTTGTCTGCTCCGAGATCAATACGAAGCTGTGACGTCATATCTCGGCCATCTTGTCATATCGCCTCCATTCCGAAAGATGCGATCTACTGAAATGTCCTTCCACCCTCCTGAAATATCCCGCTCGGTTGCCCTGAAACCGCGAGTTCTCACTGCATATCCTGCAATGAACTTTTCACTGAATCATCAATTTCAGTCCTCTTTCGTCATTAGGTTTTATCGTCAAAAGTTTGCTTACAAATCAACAGCGTTTTCTTTCCTCGAAATTCCTTTTTATTTCAATTTACAATTTGTAAAAGCTTTACAATATAAGAATTTTTTGTACAGCATATTGTGTTAATAGATAACAACATAATTTCGATTCTAAGAGTTATTATAATGTACAAATGCAGCAGCCAGCATTCACGTCGGTATATGTATGCACAAGCCTCTTTGTTATCGAACACACGAAGTGGAGAAACCTAATATAAGAGAGATATTTTAATGAAAGTGCAAACGATACATTAAACAATAAGCCGGTACTAGAATGAAGTGGGTAATCTAAATACAAGTATCGCTATTCGCGTGCCGTATCTGTTTTAAATGCTGAAGAAGACGGCAGCTGCAGCGGTGGCCTGAAATCCAGAGCACTCGAACAGGCTTGAGGTGCCTGAAACAATATGTTAGCTCGCATTGTTTCTATTTCGAGTGCTACCACGCTCCTTCATTGTCTGAAGCACCGACCCCCCAGGTTCTTTTTTTTATTTACAACCACCCGTGACATTTATTATTTATTTCGTATAAAAATGTTCTGTGGATGCATATTTAATTCAGTTATTCATTGAAATTCCCTTCAGATAGAAGCTACAAAAGTAATCAATTTGTTTAATCACAAATTTCAGTGATATTTTCTGTCTTATTTTCATCAATTTACTCTTTAGTAAATTTATTAATGCTATAGTGGAACAGTGGAAGGTTTTGATAAAAGAACATTCTATAATAATTACACTTTGCGATGTGACAAAGGCATTTGATTGTGTCTCGCTTGATATACTTTTGCATACTTTTGTCCTTTTATGAAGTGAGAGGTGTACCTTTGAATGTATATTAAATAAGATCTGATTTAAAAGTCAACAGGTTTAAAATTCGCTGTAGTATTAAGTCATGTTCAAGCTGAAACTATTATATTCGTCCGTTATTGCGTACATAACAGGTATATTATGTACATATTTGTAAAATTTGAAAAGCTCTGACGGGTTGATGAAATGTTCAGGACAATTATCTTGGAAATCGACGCATCAGTTAAAAAGAAATTCGACCATAATGGATGTGTACAAAGAAAAAGCAAAGAAATACGATGAAAAAGATGAACGAAAAAGTCGGCGCATCGATTAAAAAAAAATCGACCATCGACGGAATACGGAGTACACAAAGAAAAAACAAAGAAATACGATGAAAAAGACCATCGAAAAACAAAAGAAAAATGACGAACCTCCAATAAATTATGAAAAATTGATGACATGACAATGATCCTGAAAATCATCGATTTAAAAAAAACTCAACTATAATAAAGTACCCAAAGAAATACGATGAAAAAGATGAACGTAAAACCAAAGAAAAACGACGAACCTCTTATACATTATTAAAAATTGATATTGTAACAAAGATTCTGAAAATCATTGCATCAATTAAAAAAAAATTCGACTATAACGGAATAAAGAGTATACAAAGAAATACGATGAAAAAGATAAACAAGAAACAAGAAACAAGAAAAATTACGAATCTCCAATATTAAAAATTGATATAATAACAATGATCCTGCAAATCGACGCACAGATTAAAAAAAAAATTAAACCGTAATGAGTGTACAAAAAAAAAATAAAGAAATACGATGAAAAAGATAAATGGAAAATAAAAGAAAAACGACCAACCTTCGACAGAATTTTAAAAATTCATAACATAGCAATGATCTTGAAAATCGATGCACCGATTAAAAAAGAAATCGACCACAATGGAGCAAAGAGTTCACAAAGAAAAGACAAAGGTATACGATGAAAAAAACGATCGTAAAACAAAAGAAAAATGACGAACCTTCAATGAATTATGAAAAATTGATGATATGACAATGATCCTGAAAATCATCGATTTAAAAAAAAATCAACCATAATAAAGTACGCAAAGAAAAAACAAAGAAATGCGATGAAAAGATGAACGTAAAACAAGAAAAAAAACCGAGGAACCTCTGATAGATTATTAAAAATTGATATTGTAACAAAGATTCTGAAAATCGTTGCATCAATTAAAAAAAAATTCGACCATAATGGAATCTATAAAGTATACAAAGAAATACGATGAGAAAGATAAACAAGAAATAAAAAAAATTACGAACCTCCCATAGAATATTAAAAATTGATATAATAACAATGGTCCTGGAAATCGACGCACAGATTAAAAAAAAATAGACCCTAATGTACAAAAAAATTAAGAAATACGATGAAAAAGAGAAACGGAAAACAAAAGAAAAACGACCAACCTTCAGCAGAATTTAAAAAATTCATAACATAACAACGATTTTGAAAATCGACGCACCGATTAACAAAAAATCGACCATAATGGAGCAAAGAGTACACAAAGAAAAAACAAAGAAATACAATGAAAAAGATGAACGAAAAATTAAATGAAAACAAGGATGCTATGATAGAATATTAAAGAATGAACTTGGCGAAATAAATAAAATTTTCTCATACAAGAATAGATCTAATTATCCTCGAAATCGACTGACGCCCCGATTGAGAAAGTGGAAAAGTGCGCTGAAATGTGTTTTGAAACGCGTATTTTGTACTATTTTTTTATTAGTTGCTTAAATGTAAAAAAATCAGAGTTATTTTGTAATTTAAATATAGTCTAATTAGGTTTGGTTATGTATCGGTTGGTAACATTGATTGACGTTTAAAATAATTTCAAACAAATGTCAGTTTGGAGGTTATGTTTGCAATTTAAAGGCAACTTCGTTAATTCGCTCGGAGCGCTTTGGTTACTATATTTTTTTTTACTAACTTCTTTCACACATTTCTACTCCGGTTATGTTCTCAGCGAATTTTCTAAAATGTCTGCAGGTACTGTCAAACAAACGTCAATTTGGAGATTATTTTGTAATTGAAATGTCAATATATGTTGTTACCAACGTAACAAAATTAAATTTAGGATGTTATAATGAGCTACTACAGATTTCATAATGTAGTTATTAAAACATCAAAATAGAGAAAGCTATTAAAACCACATTCATCTCTCAATGTGCTAATAAATTTGGTGTGCCTCAAGCTTCTGTCCCAGGGCCCTAATTATTTCTTATTTATATCAACGATTTGGGTGCTCAAATGCACAATAGATGTGTAATGTAGGCCGATGACACCTCATTTATAAATAGTGTCTCAAATGACATGTGTGCAGAAAGTTTTTCTATCTATTGTATTACTTTCATTTTTTCGCATGTTCGCGTATATTCCTTATTTGTTCAGTAAATACCCGATTGACTTTTAACCTTAACATACGTCAACAGAAACAAACAAAATAAAACATTGAAAATAACGTTGAACGTGAATTCACAACGGATGTTGAAAATAGCATCCGCTTCTTCGAGGCATTTTCTAACTCTTCTGCGACATCCATTAATAACATTTTACAAAATGTGGAGAGAATTGTTTATTGCATCACACTTTTCGATGATTCTTTGGGTAAATTCCTGTAAATCATTAATGGGCGTTTTAAAAATGGAATTTTTCAAGTAGGGCCAAACTAAGAAATTCAAAGGAGTTAGATCACAAGATCATAAGTTTACCATATTTCTGCTAATTATCCGATCTCCAAAAAACTCTTGAAGGAAATTTAAAGTATTTCCAGCAGCATGGTCCGTTGCACCATCCTGCTGAAAACATTCAAATTGCAACTCGTCATCATGCAGTTGATTAATAAATGGATGTAAAATCTCTTCCTGATATCTAAATGCTGTTAGTGTGCCATTAAAAAATATTGGACCTATTAAACTTCTCCGACTTAAACCTATCCAAATACTAACTTTTTGTGGATGGAGTGGGGCTTCAATGAAAATATGAGGGTTTTCAGTACTCCAAATCCTCATATTTTGGGAATTTGGGAATCCTGTTAAATGGAACCAGGCCTCATCGGAAAAGAAAGTTTTGTCCAACAAATCGTCATTGTCAATATTGTTTAAAAACCAAAGACAGTATCTTTGTCTTGGTTAAAAATCTACTGAAAGCAAGTCATGCACGGCAGTCAAACGATAAGGGAACATTTGCAAGTTCTTTCTTGGAATAGTTCTGCAAGTCCTGATAGAAAGATCAAGTTGTTGACAGGTGACGGATGGAAGTTCGAGGAGCATCAGTCAAAATTTGTCTCACATTTTCTACTACTTCATCAGTTCTTACTTTAGACCTACCTCTTACCTGCTTTCTAGCCACACTGCCAGTTTCTCTGAATAGTCCTGCAGAGTACTGAAGTTGATTAACAACTTTGTGGTACAGAAATACAGTTTCTGGAAATTTTTCCTGAAATTCTACAATACAATTAGGAATAGAATAGGTCCATTCGCCATTGATGTTTTGGGCGTTTCGAAAGTGGGATTCATCCATAAAATATTTTTCTTCCAATATGAAAACCACTGTAAAATCAAATCAATAAAACATTTTTTTTAAGTTATGTTTGTTTATTTGTCTGTGTAAGGTACAGATCAAGTAAGGAACATACGTGAACATGCGAAAAAATGAGAGCAATACATTCTGTGATGTACCGTTGTCATTCTGTGATGTACCGTTGTAGTGGGTAGACGTGTTGTGGTCAAGCTTTAATCTGTTCTCTGTTATCTCGTGTTAAGTAACACCCTAAGTATTCTAAAATGCCGGAAGTGAAAACAAGATCTGCAGCCGAAGACGAAAAGAAAAATGAAAATTTGATTAAGAAAGTAGTTGAGAGTATTCTGAATTCGCCCAGTTTTTTGGATATTCTTATCACAAAATTACAAGAAAATTTTAATCGTCTCTTTGAAGAAAGAATCAAGACATATACTGAAAAGGTCGACCTACTCGAGATTCAACTTGAGCGTGCCAAACAAGAAACTAATGATTTCCAGGACGCCCTGGAGCAATACTCTCGGCGAAATAGTTTGCGGAATTTTGGCATACCTGAAACCAAAAATGAAAATACGGATGAAGTTATTAGCAAATTTTGTAAGGACAAACTGGGCCTAGAAGTTTCACCCATGGACATAGATTGTAGCCATCGTCTCGGAGGGAAAGAACCTCATCACCGTCCGTTGCTAGTAAAGTTCCTACGCAGGAACGTAAAGAAGCTTATATACAATAATAAAAGGAAACTTAAAGGCACCAAAATAGTAATCAGAGAGGACCTTACTAAGAAGCGAGTCCAATTATTAAAAGAAGCCGGGAATAAGTTTGGCAGCAATAAGGCGTGGTCGAGTGAAGGCAATATTCTGGTCAAAGTTGGCGAAACGATTCGGCGAATTAGATCTGTAAATGATTTAAAAGTGTAGTGTTACTGACTCGTTATTTTTCTCGAGCTGACCTAATGCTACCTTCGTTTGTATCTCCTTGGTCGTGCATTAGTATTACCTGCTCTTTATACTGAGAAAAAATTCCTCTTATTTGCAAGTAAAAGAATTTCTTATTTGCGGTAAAAACACCTCTTTCTTTTCTAGATTTGTAAGATTTCTTTGTTACCGTGGTTTGTTTTATTAAGTATTTTTACTATCGCTAATCTGCATTAATTAGAAATCATGTTCATTCTGTTCATTGTTATGTGAGGATAACATTATGAATCGCAACTTAAGATGTTGTCATATTAATATTCGCTCTTTGATACCTAAAATTAATGACGTTAAATTGTATTTGTATCATAAACGGCTCGATGTTCTAGCACTTAGTGAAACATGGTTAACTGATGAGACAGATAATAATTTACTCCAAATACCCGATTATTTTCTCGTTCGTAAAGACCGTAATGGACGCGGTGGTGGTGTTTGCATGTACATTAGGAATATTTTTAAAAATGTTGAAATTGAGGCTAGTAATAACATTGAACAAAAGTGGCTTAATGTCAGGTTCAACAATCTATCTCTTGCAATTGGGGTGGTATATAAACCGCCTTCGTTTTCATTCAAAAGCTTTGTTGATGAACTTGAGCAAAGTTGTTCCTTGTTTTTGTCTCTGTATGATAGAGTAATTTTTTTTGGAGATGTTAATATTGATTTACTCAGGCCATTTAACACAGATTCACTTTACTTTAATAACATGCTGGAGTCCTTGCAGCTATACCAGGTAATAACTCAACCAACCAGGTTAACTGAAAACACTGAAACTTTAATTGATATCATATGTGTTTCTGATCGCAATTTTGTCTATAAAGCTGGTATTGGCGACTTTCATTTGTCAGATCATGAAGCAATTTTTTGTAATCTCTCCGTAAATATTCATAAAAGTGTACCTATTCTGTCAACCTACAGATGTTTTAAACATTTTGATCAGAATATCTTTTTGAACGACCTGTGTCTTATTCCCTTTCATAATATTTTTCATATGGATGATATTGATAATAAAATTATGTTTCTGAATACTCAAATATCTGAATTGTTTAATCGTCATGCTCCCCTTCGTACTGTCAGAATAAGTAAAAAGAAAGCTCCGTGGATTACTGACAACATAAAACTAATGATGTCGTTGAGAGATAAAGCCAAATCTAACTTTGCCAAATATAGAACCACTGCCAAGTGGGAGTACTATAAGTCATTACGTAATTTCACAAATCAAGCTGTAATCAGAGAAAAAAAGGCATACTTTAAGTATATTTCTGAAAATTTTGATCAGAAATCAATGTGGAGAGAACTGAAATCATTAAATATTTCTAAGTCTAAATCTAGTATTCCTGAATGTTTACAGAAACCGGATGATATAAACAATTTCTTTCTTGATAATTTACCTTCTGTAATTAATGATTATTCCTCTCTACTTAACTTTTATAATATCAATACTGTGAATAATAATATTTCAAAGTTTTCTTTCAAACCTGTTGAGTCATCTGAAATCTTAAAAACTCTTAATCTCGTGAGGAGTAAAGCGCTGGGTTCTGATGGAATTAGTTTGACTATGATTCTACACTGCTGCCCTCATATAATTCCCTTTTTAACTCATATTATTAACTCTTGTCTGGTTAATAGTTTCTTTCCCAGTTGTTGGAAAAATGCCATTGTCATCCCGGTACCTAAAACGTCAACACCATCTGAATTCAAAGACTTGCGACCAATCAGCATCCTTCCCGTAATGTCTAAAATCCTTGAAAAAATAGTTAATGTCCAATTACGTGAATATCTTTTGTCAAATAATATTCTTCCCGAATGTCAGTCTGGTTTCCGTCCGGGATACAGCTGCACTTCGGCTCTTTTAAATATTACAGATGACCTTCTTGCTGCTACGGATCAAGGTCAAATTTCCATACTTACCCTGTTGGATTACAGTAAGGCATTCGATACCATTAATCACACAATTCTATTAGTCATTTTAAAGTATATTGGTCTGAGTGAGGGTGCGGTCACTTTTTTTAAATCCTACCTCTTCGAAAGAACTCAGAGAGTGCGGCTGTCACTTGGTACATCCAAGCTAAGATTGGTTTTAAGAGGTGTTCCACAGGGATCCATTCTTGGTCCACTTTTATATATAATATATACCTCTATTTTTTACAAATCTGTAAAAACCTGTCGCGTCCATATGTACGCTGACGACACACAGTTGTATCATTCATTCAACATTTGTGATAGTCAACGAGCATTATCCGACATTCAAACTGATCTAGGAGCGATTGTTCAAATATCAGAAGAGCATTCCTTATCTATTAATGCTTCTAAATCCGCCCTACTGATGTTTGGCAAAGTTGCTGATTGTACACTACTTCAAGATACATTACATTTGTCCATTAAAGATGTAGAAATACCCTTGTGTACTCAAGCAAAAAATCTTGGACTAATAATAGATAGCTCTTTCAGGTACAGTGCTTATGTTTTGAATTGTGTGAAAAAAGCTTACTGTAATTTAAAACTTCTATACTCACATAGGCACTATTTATCAGTAAAAACCAAAACCATGCTCTGTGATGCCCTGGTGCTTTCACAGTTTAACTATTGCTCCGAAATTTATGGATCTTGCCTAACATATGACACCGTGTCACGTATCCAAAGAGTGCAAAATGCGTGCTTGAGGTACATATATGGCATTCGGAAATATGATCATATAACGCATAAATTAAAAGACACTGGTTGGTTGAACATGCTTAATCGAAGGCTATTGCTAACTGCTTCCTTCTATCATAGAGTGATTGTTGACCAAATGCCATCTTACCTCCATAGGAAAATCAAATTTCGTACTGATGTGCATAACTTAAATATCAGATTTAAAGGTACAATTACACCCCCTGTCCATAAAAGTGCTTTATTTGAACGTTCCTTTAGATATCAGATTTCACACGTTTACAATAATATTCCTAATTGTTTTAAATCTCTGTCTCCTGCCGTGTTTAAAAGGCGATTTCGTAATTATCTATTTCATAATTCGTAATATATTTAGACTTATATATATATTATTTTTCTTTTTTTCTACTGCATAATATCCTCATTTATAGAAAACGTTGTATTATTTAATTATATAATATTATTTCTTAGTCTTATCACAGAATATTTTTTTTTTTTAGGCCTGTATGTCCAGAAAATTGAATTATTAATTTTATTTCTTATAGTATCTAGATTAAATATTAGGCATCCTGCGTAATTAATTAAGTAATTAATTTATTAATTATAAGGTACCAATATTTTTCGGTTTCGGTGGTAGAACAATTTGGGTTAACACCCTGATTGAACCGTGCCGTGTGGTTTTCGAAATGCATGTTTTTTTTGTTTCTCTCTTTACGTTACTTCAATATTATACTTTTTTTTTTTATATTCGATTATTATTATTATTATTAATATTATCCTGTTTGTTTGTACCAAACTATACATTTCGGAAATAAAGACATTATTATTATTATTATTAGATGCGAAAACTTTTTGTACACATGTTATTTTAATATCAAGTATTTAATTTAACACTATTTTCAACTAAGTAAATAATTTCTTTCTTGCAATAAGTCTTAAATTAAATAATAGATAAACTGGAAAATTATTAATTAGTGGTGCTAAAAAATTTATTTAGATTATAAAGGCAGAAAAAAAATTTAACCCACTTACCTATCTACAATGGCCACACTTTAATTTAATCATTTCCCTTTCTATCCGAAGGTGTAGAGTCATTTACTTTCTACAATTAAGTATTTTTCAGTTTCAATTAAATGAAATGATTCTAAAACACTTTTATGTTCGTAACATTACTAATTCTTGATCATTGAATCCACCTTCAATGTGGATATTGAATATTTGTTTGTTTTCCCTTTACATTAGTTACACATACACTGACGTACCATAAGATTCTTATGCAATCAAAATGGTAAATAAAAAAGGATCAAAAAAAGCAATACAATTCGAAGAGAGAAGAAACAGCATTCTGTACAACATTTAAAGCTTTCGTTAATTTATTTAAAGTAATTAAATAATACAAAAAAAAATTGGTTTCCCATCGAATAAGAAACCGAAATGTGGAAAAACCACGCAAAGAGAAGATTGTTAGGAACACACTTTTCTTTAAGGTCACAAACAACATTTAAATAATCTGTCCGGCGTCTCTAATAGGGGTAAAATGACATCACCCAAACATTCAACTTTAATATATTTCTAGTCCGCGCACAGCCTCCGAGCGAAATAGTTTCATTGATTATGTCATCCAATTATGCATAATCACAAGGCTTAGTTTGTTATAGTTTCAACTCTTAGCGCAATGAGACGTATTCTGTATTTTGTCCTTTATTCACGTTTTATGATGCTGCTCGCAATAGCTGGTTAGATACTTCCAACTTCTGTCAAAATGTAGCAGCATTCTTCACAAATTTGTTTTTGAGCTTTTGTCATTGTTTGTTGTCATTGCTTGGCTGGCTCGTAAATGCTATGGATTATTCTAAGAAGGTTTACTTCCAGGAGCTAAGTTGAGCTTTTATTACCGGGAACTACACAATGTGCGCGAAAATATTTAGTGTACGTTAGATAAGTAAGACAATCAAACAAAAATTAAGATTGCAGAAAGTGAATATTTTAAAAGTAACCAAAAAGATCGCTTCGCTTTCTGTTGCAATTTTAACAAATACATATAAATAAGTGGTTAAGGGTTTTGACCTCGTTCTTAAAATACCAATTTTATCTGACGAAGCTTTAGATTTATCAGCACCTTCGGAAAAAAAAGACAAAAGACAAGGTCGTTCAGAAAATGATTCGCAGGTTTAGCGTTTGTAGGGGATGCCGGCATAAAAGTAACGTGGTGTCGCAGTGCCGAGGGAAAGGGGAGGTTTAATCTCAGCTTCTGGTCGCTTAGATAAGGCAATCACATCGAAATCGCCCTCGCCCCTCGAATGTCCCATGAATCACGGTATATTATTTAGGGTTGACACCATCTATTAAATCCTTATCTAAAAATAGTTACTAAATATGTCATTGCGCTGTTAATTCAGTTGCGGAGCTAGAACGGATTAAAAAAGTTACAATGGAGAACTGAGAGTGTATAGCGATATCGATGGACATTTAAAATCTGGAGGAGAAATTTTAATTTGGAAGCTTTTTTAAATGAAAAAAAAAAACCGCATGCGATAGCAATCTACAATTGCTTTTGTGAAATGCCAATAAATAATACAAGCTTTGATGAGGATATTGTTGCCACGTCTGGTATCAGATTACAAGCGTCAACCCGGACATGTCCGGAATATAGCCGTCCCGGAAGTAAAGCGCGCGCGCATCGATACAATGGCCACAATTATTGGAATGAAAAGATACGTACTCAATTGGCGATCTTTTAAATTAATGTTTTCTCAAACTTTTATTATTTCATGTGATATTGTGTATATCTAGAAACTCTAAAGTTATCGCATAAATGTAGTAGTTGCAAATTTAGAATTATAGAAACTTGTAAATGTATTCCCGAGTTAGAATAAATATTTATAGAAATGGAACTTAAAGTTCGCTTTGAAATTCCTTTCCATTAAGCTCAATGGAATTACATGACATTGCAGAAAACGAGAACGTCTCGCAGAAGGGAATTAAACCCGTCGAAACGGCTAGAAAAACAGCGCAATTTGTGTGATAATGAGGCGGCAATTATAAATTTGGATCAACCGCATGACAACGATGGGAACAAGAATCATAAAGGTAACGTAAAACAGGCTGGCGATAGTAAATAACATCAGCGAGACAGAAAGGCGCGTGTCTTATCCCAATCGGACAATACTGACAGCAATAAAATTATCAACGCTATGCAGTTAGAATACAAATGCCTCATCTCTAATAAAGTGCGTAAACGAAGAGCTGTTTCGTTCAATTGTATGGGCACATTGCACGGAAATATCTTCCCTTCGATTAGATGCGTTCTATTAAGTGTCGTGTTGCGCCCCGGCTAACTATCTACAAAGGCGGCCGACCATGGGTAATTTTATGGTTTATTTTGAAGATGTGCATCAAATGTGACGAATTCAATGTTGCGCCTTGTTACGAAGAAAATGTGTGTTTTTAATGACTCAAATACGAAAGTATTGCCATACACATATTATGTTGTCCATCCTGTAGATAGTTTAACTTTATTTATTTGTATATAAATTTCTATGGTAATAGAAATAATATTAAAAGTGCATGTTATAAATAAATGACATTTAGCAGCAGCTATTGTAATTAAACAAATCAGATTGAACGCAGGAATTTTTTCAAATCACCGCAAGACCTGCCCGAAGAAAAAACTATCGTTCCGAATCGTCATACCGGATCATCGATTAATTGACATCTGAATAACGAGTTTTTAAAACGTCACCAGAGATGAGGGTTGATTGGTAAAAAAGAAAAGAAATTTCTGATTCCAAATTAGCTGTCAAGGAAGATATGAGAGCAGCCGGTGTTTTTAATTTGCCATCTCGCTCCGGTGCACCTTCAAATGCATTATGAAAAAAATGTTGTTTAATGAAGCCGGGCGTTCATTGCGCTGCGGTGCACGCGTTTTCTCAGAATTAAGACTTCAATTTGGTTTAAAAGTATTCAAAAGTGTTATGTCATCTATAACACATGTTTTATGCATGTTAATGTGTAAATGCGAAACGGTACAAGAATAAAGAAAATATTCGGTGTGGTTACTTTTTAATCAGTGCTGGAACTTTACAACTTCATCATCCTTAATATGTATGCACAAAGTTATAAATTATGTGCCTAACAGAGCTGTGCCAAGAACTATTTAAAGAAAGCAAAAAGAAATACATAATAGAATTAAAAAAAAAAACACGAAATAATAGAATTAAAAAAATACGATATCTGTAACAGAATTTAAAAAAAAATGATATTTGTAATAATAAAAGAAAATCCACTTTAGAGCACGATTCAGTTGATTAATTTTTTTTTAACTGTGTGAGAGGAAAAGTGACTACAAAAAACAAAATAATAAAATTCAAAAAATAAATACTAAAATTAAAAAAATTATAAAAACAATAGACAATCCATTTTATATGAATATGTAACTTCATTTTAACTTGGAGGCTTCCGCGGCCGTTATCCAAAATTGGCTGAGGAAGCTCTTCTGCAATGGAGAACAAAACTTCGTAACGCCAAATCAATTATGTAGTTTCATTTAAAATATTACCTGTGACACAGTCTGGATTGAGGAAAGATTACAGTTGTACCACAACTGTTATTAATATACTAATGATAGCATTGAATGCTGGTTATTTGAGTGCCCTCATGTTGTTACATTTTAGTAAAACGTTTGATATTATAAACCATGAGGTTCTTTTTGCGATACTTAAAAATATTGGCTTCAGTCTAGATCCCGCTCATTTAATTAAAAGTTACCCATCTGCACGAACGCAAAGTGTAAAATTCAAAGAAGTCAGATCCAACCAGTTACCTCTAACTTCCGGAGTACCTAAGGGTTCTGTTCTCGGACCGTTGCTATTTTTAATAAACATTTGTAAATTTTGTGACGCATTCCACTTTGCATATACACCGTGTACCAGAACTCGCGCCCCAGAGAGCAATGGCAAATGTCAGTGGCAATACGGAACACATATTCAAAAACTAAAATTGTTTAACGTAAAGGATAAGTTAAGAATAAAAAACAATAGCCAATCCCAAAAGCAGAACAGTAGATGGCCATAGGTATTGCCTAGGCTTTCGTTAAATTGCTAGGATACGTAAAAATGCACTGTTGATATAAAAAAAAATGTGAAAAAACTGGTCCACTTTATTCTGACACTGCTGTCATTGTAACTGTCACTTAAAAGGTTTAAGTTTAAAATTTGAATATGTTTTGCGCCGCTGATTATACCGAAATGATCGTCATTTATGGGGAGTGTGGACGCAACGCCAGGGAAACAGCACGAATTTTTTTCCAGCGTTTTCCCAACAGTCCCGTAGACCATAAAGTAATCCTCAGGGCTATCGCACGAATGAAAGAGACCGGTCAAGCTGTTCCGACTCGTAAAGAAATTGGTGGTGCTCCTAGAAGAATTCGAACTGTTGCAAATGAAGAGGCCATATTACATGCATTTGAGGAAGATGGTAGACGAAGCTTTAGAGAAGTTGCGCGGGAACTAGGTGTTTCCCACACTTCGGTTCAGCGGGTTATAAAAGATGATCACCAACACCCTTTTCACTTCACGCGAGTGCAACATTTGCAACCGGTAGATTATCTCGCTAGAATGGAATTCTGTCAGTGGTTGTTAGACCAAGAAGAACTCGATCCCAATTTTGTCACCAGAATTATGTTTTCGGATGAGTCTCTTTTTGGTCGACAAGGATGCTTCAATGCGCATAATTTGCATGTGTGGGCAAATGCAAATCCACATGCTCTTTTCGAACGGGGATTTCAAAACCGATTTTCGATTAATTTGTGGGCTGGTGTATTAGGAGATCGATACTACGCGATCATCGAATAATTATTTTTTCTTTAGATTCTAATTTGATTATTATCCTACAGGTTGGACCTTTTGAATTTCCTGCACGTTTAACAGGCCAAATTTATGCAGAGTTCTTAAATACAGAACTGCCAAATTTATTAGACCCAGTACCACTGATTTTTCGAATTAACGAGTATTTCCAGCACGATGGAGCACCACCACATTTTAGCTTCGAAGTTCGGCAAGTCTTGGATCAACAATATCCTGACCGATGGATTGGACGAGGTGGTCCACGAAATTGGCCTGCTCGATCACCGGATTTAAATCCTTTGGATTTTTTTCTTAGGGGACATGTTAAAAGCATTGTATATCGTGTACCAATTGAGACCAAGGAGAGCTCAGGAACCGAATCCAAGATGCTTTTGCGGCGGTTACTTCTCAAATGGTTACCAATTCTAAATCTAGTCTTTTGAGAAGAGCACGGCTGTGTTTACAAATGAATGGCGGACATTTCGAGCATTTACTTTAACTTTTTGTTCTTGATTTTTAATTTTAATACCTCATTTCAACTAATTCGGTGTTCCTATTAGAACTTCATTTGACTTTTCAGAGAATACGGTCACTCTGACATTACAGTGGACCAAAATATTTTTAAAAGTTTTATAGATAACAATGTTCCACCGTTTCCTAGCAATATTTAAAGGTCCTATGTTTTACCTACGTGAGAGCTATCGGTATTGGCTACCGTTTTTTCGTCTGTATTCGAATACAGTTTAACATAGACAATTTTAGTTTTCGAATTTACTATCTCCATTGATGTATGCACAAGCCCTTGCTCTCTGGGGCGCGAGTTCTGGTACACGGTGTATATGTTGGTGACAGCCAGTTAAATTATAAATTTATAATACAGTATGCTGATACAGCATCTCGGTCATTAATGATGATCTGTTACGAATCGTCAAATTCTCTAAAGCTTAATCCTAGTAAATCTTGTGCCTTAATTTTTGGCTCTGATAAATTGTGCTCAGGTTTGCTGACTTAAGTAATTTTTTTTATTAAAAGGCTGTGAGATTTTCTTAGTAACTAATGCCAAAAACATTGGTCTAATTCTCGATTATTCCTTTAGATTTCGTGACCATATATCTTCACGTATAAACGTAGCTTATTCCATACTAAAGAAGTTGTATACTTTTCGCAATATTTTCAACATTAAGACAAAATTCTTACTTTGTGAATACCTAGTTCCTTCACTGTGCGCCACTTCTCAACAGCTGTTTTGATTCTTTGCGTTACATATTTATTATGAAAAATCCGGGCCTTTGTTTTATTTTGAAAAATTATTATTAAAACCTTATTTTCTTAAAGCAAACCAGAAGTAATACTATAGTCACTATATGAATTGATTGATATATATGAATTTCTCTCTCTCTCTCTTTGACCCTTTATAAATCCTACTTCCATTTAAATGTAAATACATAGGTCATAAACAACAAATAATGTAAAAAATGTGTGAAATTTAATGAATGTTAACTTTACGTAACTGAGTGACAGAGTAGCTATGCGAAGAAGTGACGTCACAAGCGAGTCGTTGCTGCTTAAAAGATGATAACTTTAAAAGCCTAATTCTCCGTTATTGATCGATGAATTTTAAAAATTTTTTCACCAGTCGATATTTTACTATTCTTAACAAAATATTCTATTTTGAAGATGAGGAAACTTCTCCATTGATGTGATCAATTGAAATATGAGCTCTAAAATATTTTCGAAATTTTTGACGAATCATCTGAAGTAAATTACTCCGTACAAATTGAATAAAATAAGGATAACAACGGCCCAACTTTGAACTCTTGCTTTGATAGGTAAACAACACGAAAACAACGCACATCTCCTTGTTGAATTGCAAATACTGTTACACACTGGCGTAACATGCTTTTTGGATAAATTTTAAATTATTTATTATTATTATTATTATTATTATTATTTTTCCAATAACCTGTGACTTTCATTCTGTTGGGGTTTTTTTTTGGTTGGCGGAACAATCGTTTGTACTCACTCTGTATTGTTTCACTTTTAATACAGGGAAATAGCATGTACCTACAATTAAATGTTTGCAAATATTGGCTCTCCTGTACATTTAATAATTTGTTCAGAATTTTAAAGCGGCGGCAAAATATGTTTTGCACAAGAGCGCTGGAGACCCTAGCAGCGGGCCTGACTAAAAGTACAAGTACATTTTACACTCACTTGTCATAAGCATAATTTAAATACTAAAATTAAAATTTATTGCTATTATTATTATCATGGTGAAAAAGAGGTATATCTAATTTAAAGTTTGTTGACATTCTTTACGGACATTCACAGTTATCTTCGCGTTATTGTCACTGTCACCATTATAAACAATAATAATCAACGGTTGCACTCCTTTATTCAACTGTTTTTCACATTCCCACCATCTGGAAATTTCCTTGTCTACGTGATTTATTGTCTTCTCCCATATTTCAGGTGTTAATGTAGCCAATGCTTCTTTCCACATATTAAGAACATTTTCCTGACTGTAACCGCCTCTGCCAATGTGCCGATCATAACAATTTTTACAAATTCCCCAAATATTTTCTATGGGATTAAATTGACAACTATTATAGGGAGGCAAACAAAAAATAATATGACCATTCTCTTGGGCTATTTGATCTACCAAATATTGTTTATTTTCGCGATGATTTCTTGCAAGTTGTGGCAGTTCGACTTTAAGAGCCTCAGGCGGTGTTACGATCTGTTTCAATTGTAACCACGAACGAATTTCTTCTTTTTTCCAAGAAGCTGTCGGTTCCTTATTTAACAACACTGAATGGTATGGAACATTGTCTAATACAATGACTAAAGGTTTTTCTAAATTTACCCAAAATTGCTCCGTCACGAAATTTTCCGAATTCATAGAATCATACTAATCAGCATTTGTTGAAGAAAATACTAATTCAGCATCATTTATAAAACCGTCACTATTTCCTGCATGAACCACTAGGTACGCTTTCCATCACTGGCAGTATTTTTTACCGATTTTACATTATCGTCCTGCCAAGATCATTTATTGCTACCTCTTGCAAATATTCAAGTTTCATCCGCATAAACAAATTGATATATTTTTCCTCTCGATACTTAATATAATTTCTAAGAAATGTTACTCTGAGATTTGAGGCTTTTCACATGAAGCTCGCCTATTATTATCATTTTTAAAATGAAATCCTATATCGTGCAAGACTCTTTGAAGACTCGTTTTACTGTACGGAAAAATTTCTTTATTTCTTAATTTTTCTAAAAGTGTATTGAGTGTAACGTGTTGTTTGTTCACATACATCTCATAGACAGTGTTGCGAATTTCCATTTTCACAGATTCACATAAATCCTTCGTTTTTGGGCATCGCCTTTTCGTAACAACTTGTTGAGGAACACTCACACTAGCCACTGGTTCTGCCTTTTTCTTCGCGACATTACAAACTTTTCGTTCACTAATTTTTAAAGCTTCGCCACCCGTTTCTGAACTTGAGTAACCGGAATTAAAGGACCGAAATTTTTCCTTTGTAAAACATTCCGATGAATTGGAAATTAAATCATCAACATTCAGTGCTTTGCGAGGCATTTTTGAAGATGTATTTCGACTCGTGTCTACTTACAACCTAATTAAATGGGTCATTTGGTAGACGATTATATTTACTTCTGAGAACATTAATCCGGTCCTGTTTCCTTAATTACTTTCTTATTTAAATTACTTATTAATGATGATATTTCTTAATATCTCTATAAATTTTGGGAACTATCAGAATAATTTTGTGGATTCAGTTAGCTTCCTATTAAGTAATTGATTATTATTATTTTCCCAGTACTGCTATAAAAAATATATTTCAAATAAAATGAAAAAGTTTTCTTGATATTAGAACAATTGCATGAATTTAAATTTAAATTTCAACAAATTCAATAAGATAAAAGTTCTTAATTGTTGTTTAGTGCTTTAGATTTAATTTATCTGATGTCATTATTAAAATTAAATTGAAATAAATTCACTATTACTTTATGTACTAGTTTTTAACCGAGATTCTATGCATCGATTTGCGAATTTACATTTTATGACTTAGACGCATATCGAAATGGAACGAAGTGTACCTTAGGTTTATGGGTATTTAAGTACAAGTACCATCATCTGCTGCATGTACTTAAATGCAAGTATAAGTCCTAGCCGTAAGTATACTTAATGAAACCAGGTAGAGTAAGTGTAGTGAAATAAAAATTTTCTTTCTAAGAACAAATTAGCTATGGCTCTTTCAATTTCAACTGATGATATGAAAAGCAAAGATTAAGTATATATGGTGAGGGTATTCTAAAATTAGCTAAACGAGTACTTAAAACTTCTTGTCAGCCAATGATATAATCTGTCGCGAGTAAAATATTACCGCAAGTAATTAATACCCGGCAGAATTTAAATTACGCAAGAAAATGTACAGATTAATATTTTTGACAATTTTATCTCCGCCGCTAATATATGAATGAAATTCCAGGCCTGCTCAGATATTAATTAAAATATTTAAACTTTCCATGTACGACGCCACACATGTGCCTTCTTCCTTGCTCTTGTCGACTGAAAAGTAGGTTCGTCGCGCTTCGATTCATTAGCAAGAAGCAGAATGAATGGGGATTGTCTGGGCTAAATTTGTCATAAATTAGCTTAAATGAAGTAAATCTAAGCAGTTCTTTTTTTCGTTTTATTAATTATGAATGTTCGCAATTTTATTTTTACGAATTAAGTATTTTCTTCGTTGCAGTTCAACTGTATATCCTAACTTATCTTCTCGTAAGGAAAATATTAATTAAAATTATTTACCGAATATAGATATTTAAGTTTCCTAAAAATCGTTATCCTACAGCATTTTTCTGTGTACTCTATATCTTAGAGTAACTTTATATCTGCATGGGGGCAGTGCAATGGCTTTTACAATAAGTACATAAATTCGCAACCAGTATCGAAAGATAGGGTTGCAAATTTATGGTGTGAGGCTCTTTTAAAATGTACCCCCGACATGTGGCAAAATTTTTGTAATCATTGTGAAAAATTAATTTCGGAAGACTGGACGAAACATATGAGAAATTTTTCGTTTGAAAATATTCCTCCTTTCATTATTACATTAGGAGAATCTGATTCAGAATCAGAAATTGATGATGAATCATATTCTTCTATGGAATTAACGGGAGGGGAATAAGGAACATTTAATTTGGCATCAAAATTTTACAGTGTAGAAAACGCTATATCTGTAAAACTTATAAATAGACTGCGACGATCCTTTTAGCAGTCAAAACTAATAGCCACGAATATGCACAAATATAAGCAGATTTGCAGAATTCTAGTGTTAGCAGAAGAATCTGATGGTGTGCGTATTGGAGGAGGTAGTGAAAGTAGAAAGAATTTTAAATGAGATCTAGCTTATGGTCTTCTCGGGAAAAATGATAAGATGTTTTACATAAATATGGCCATGGAAAAGGTTCTGAGACACCGGCAACAGCAAGAAGATCCTGTTATTTAAATACCCCTTCATATAAAGCTTTTGCGCCACCTGCAGCGCACCTCTACACCATTGCCAGGCACCAAACTCGAATCGCCTTCAGAAATTCATCCCGGCCTCGAGTATTCACCCCTTCTGCGACAGCGAGGCGAAAATGGCCGCGAGCCCTATAATAAGACCATCCAGGGTCTAAGAACGACAATTCTTCGGTCTGAACAAGTCCGAAAGGAAACTCCTGGCTGAACAAGCCAGGGTTGCACAAGCCGATACACCTCTCCACCAGCTGCACAAGTAGCAAGATCCATTTAGCCACACCACTGTGCACAAGATTCTTTGAAAACACAAACAAACATTCTGTCATTATTGTTTATTATCATATCTGGAGTCACATTTGTTAATAAAGACACATTTCTTCACTTTGTGGCCCAATTGTTGACTAAGAACACGCAAACAACACACTTCACCCCAAACTTTCTCAATGAAAAAAATAATTAATCATTAAACGTTTTTCGAGGCGATATTTCTTGTTTTCATGGAATACTTTGTACAGCACAATTGAACTGGCAACATTGGCAGTGGCAGTTTTCAAAAACGCAACCACAAAATTAAAAACGAACGTCAATCAAATTTCTGACAAGTATATTTTTGGGGGTACCAACAAAAATGTGTCCCTAACACGGCCTACCCTGAAAGCAAAATGGTCGTAAACAGAATATACATACATCCATTTTGGCAAAAAAAAAACGACTAAACAATATTTGAGTTAAAGTACAAATGTAAGTTGTAAATAACGTCTCGAGACATATTTTTGTTTGTTTGTTTTGAATTTAATGTCTAATCTGTTTTGTACAGACATTGATAAATAAAATAGATAAATGTTTAGAAAAATTCATGATTACTGGAATAAACAGTAGAATTTGTAGATAAAATTCATATTTTTAAAATAGAAGAAAAATTTATCAAATGCGTGTACTACTTATAGGTGCACTTCAATTACAATTATCGTACAGTGTCTGCACTTATAGTAAAATATAAATGATAAGGACATTACACACATAAATATGGAAAAAGTTTTAGATGAAAGTTAAAGTTAAAAGTTAAAACTTGTAATGCTTTACAAATTTAGTAGTGTTATTGTTATCTTTTCCCGATTAAAATGAGTTTAAAAATAGGTATTAAAAGAAACGGTGAAATAATTTTACTACAATGAGAATAAGCTCAACTCCGAACAGTAATTTGTTAATTCACTAAGAGATAAGTAATACTAAGTAGTAAAATATTAAAAAAGTGTATTCCTCTCTTTGGAGTACTTAAAATATAAGTTAAGATACAAGTGACTGCTCCAACAGTAAAAAAAATTTTCATTTTCTGGAAAATACTAATTTCTGTAAAAATAGAAATGCTTGATACATTCTGGGATATAAAGATGTTAACTCTCTCTTTCTTCCTCGAAAATATTAACTCCTTGAAAGATAGAAATAACTACCGCAAGGATTAAATTGTCATTTTTGAAAACAACATTAACACTTTTTAAACTTAAACTTTGACTTTTCCTATCTCCGTTTATTTTAACACCAGAAACAGATGGACGCTAGGGAACACCAAGAAGCAGTTGGAAAGGTGTTAGAAATAACTCCAGAATTTTATGTGTGCATGCAGTGTCTACACTTATAAAAGTAAAATATAAATGATAAAGATATTATAGTGTTTAGTAATTATTTCACTTTTCTCCTTAGTGTAGCTTCATGAAATGTTTACCGTACGTCCTTAAGCACCCTGTGCAATTACTAGTTTTGTATTCAATAAATTAGGTCAATACATACCGAGGTAAATGCTTTGTAAATTTTAATTAGAAAAAATTTCCCGAAACATGTTAACTGCGCGGTTATTGTGTAATAAAAATGAGGTCTTCCGAAATCAAATAAAGCCTCCACAAGAGCGTAGCATAAAATAGGTAAAAGTATCGCGTATTTCAAAAAGCGGGAAGCTCTGGAGATATAAAATATCGTATTCATGGCGCAACGAGTGATAAAAAACTGCACTGATAAAATAAGGATTTGGATGTAAAGCGGGCACTGACTACAGCGGTTCTCAACAGTTGATTTTTTATACCGAGTTTTATGAGACACTTTAATGTTGTTGTCAGAAAATCCAGTTAGTAAGGATGTTGAAATTGGTTTTATGTTATTTCCTTTTTACATAGTTTTTTTAAATTTTATATAGAAATTTGTTAGATTTTCCCAATTATTAAATGAATCATTCTCTTCTAGAGAAAATCGGAAACAAATAGGAGCTTGTTCTGTGTTTTGTGTGTCGTAACAAACAAACAATTACCATACTTTGCATATATTTAAGGTTAAATAGCCGTCGTAACTACCGAAATATTTATGTTGTTTCACGAAATTTCACGATAAAACAGCAATTTTAGTGTAACAACCATTATTAAACATATTTTATAGTAAAGTACTTAGATAATAACTCATTCCAAGCGACAATTTTGTTGTTTTAGGACCATAGCAAGTAAAATACAGGGTATACACTCGCGTTTATGTGAACGAATAAATCAGAGGCGCTTCTGGCAAATTTATAGCCGAGATAAAGTCAGCCGGAATCGGAGCTTTTTATACGCCCGTGAAATTTAGATGCCACCCTCTCGGTAAATATGATTTTAAACTTGGACGAGCCGATATTGGTCCTTTAGGTGAGCTTTGCAATTGATGTTATCGCTTTGAGTTATGCGATTTTCTGATCTGCGCGATTTGTATTCCCTTCGATATTAATTTTCTGAGTAAGTTTTAATAAATATCAGCAAATTACGAAGCGAAGTTTATTGGTGCTTTAAAACGATTTCAACTTTTCAACGTAAATAAAATGTCAGTGTTATTAATTTTGCTAGAGAATACAACTATCCTTTTTCTATTTCATTACTTTAGATTTGAAAATTTATTTCTAGATAAATGCACTATGCAAGGCAAAACTAGTAACATTTCTGAATACATAAATTTGAGGATACACTTAAGTTCGATTTTATGGGATACTTATTATGGGCGGTTGATGCGGTGGATAAACACAGTGTAAATTATTTTATTGCCCAACTAAATCACTATACATTGACTTCCAGCACGAGTCCCCGCGGAGAGACAATCAAACATCTGTCCACATGTTGAATTAAATAAATCTCGACAGCAGTTATATAACCCACGCGAGATTCGGCTTGATCGGACGCAACTTCCCTTCAAAGCAGTTCCATTTAGAACGCTAAATGCTTGTGGTTTAGTTGCTTAATTACCCTTGGCGCGGCTTGTTTATTAGTAAGAAGGGTTCTGGGAGATACCCTATTAATTTACTACGAAAAATTTCTTACCAGCTATTTTAATTGCATCCTGGTATGCTAGAGGTACGTTTTTTTTAATGCCTCGGTCTTGGTATGTAACTAATACTGTTAATTACGTGTATACCTACATACATTTTCTTTATCCATTATGGGTAGGCTTAGATTTGAGATTATAAATGTTTCCTCAAATATCGAAATAGAAATAAGTGCAAATCATTTGATATACTGTATAGAACAAAAATAGAATGCGTACCTACATGAGAAACCTTTGAAATTACATTAGAATCATAGAAAAAATCAAGAAGAACACTCTGTATTTAAAAGTACAATAATGATTATTTAATTTAAGAATGCTATAAATTAAAATTTTTAAATGGCTTCCATTTTTCTTTTTGTATTAAGATAAGTGAGTTCTTTTCTACGTTGAAATGCAGCAGACAACTTGGAAGTTGAAGAACATTTAACAAGTCAGTTATAATGTGTTTAATTACAGAGTGAAGCTTGCCAACTTGATGACTTGTGGGTCGTGACCGGCTACCGCAGCCGCATCTAGCGGTCAAGATGGAAGTGACACGGGCGCGCGTGTGGGGGTTGTCCGGCACGCCTCTGCATTAGTGGACGTCCACCTTATAATTATTACAGGCGCCGCCACTGTTTCACTCATCACTGTCACTCTAATTTTCGTTTTGAGCGATGCGCTAATTGTTCTGAATCATTCTCTTAACTTTCTAGGTCATTAAGCCTTTAAAGTAACTTGTTAAGAATTCAGGTAGGGTACGAATTATTATTTTAACACTCATCTATCAAATAACGAAATATTCCTAATTTATTAAGTTTTTTTAATTGTAATATTTACGTACTCAACGTATAAGTAAGATGTTTACAGCAAACGTATATTTTCTGCACGTGTTATACTACTACATTGCGGTACCACTTATAAATACAATAAGTACAACTACAGCAAGAAGTAATATACTTAAGTGCGAGTACAAGTATTTTTCATACAGTTAGTACTTATTCATGCTATTTATAAATACAATGTACATTTTGTACTCGATTGTCATTAAGTACGGTAAGCACAGCTACATTGTTTCTTGTTCGCTGCTGTACATTTTGTAAAATTCTTTACGACAGGCCCCATATACTAGAACGTTTCAATCTTTATTTTTTCCTAAAGTTCTAGAAATGAAACATTCTAACAAAAACCATTCCTGCATGCTGCATTTTAGGCTGGGAAATGTCTCCGAGAATAAGCTCCGATTCCTTGAAGTAATAGTCTGAATGTGTGGTCTAGGACGTGCCCGCTGTGCAGGTCAGTGTTTCGACAATAAGGCAATTACGGACGGGAGTTCGTCCCACAGCGCCACCACTTGACAGATGATTAATATGTTTGCTTTATTAAATTATCATCTCGGGAGCTTTCGAACTTCGTCCGAACCGTACACAAAACATCTGGTCAATTCTCAATTGTTGTCTCCGTGTTCGCGCCGGAACCGTATAGTTTTGGAAACGTAGGTATATACTTTGTCCTGGCGAACAAAGAGAACAGGACTCCTCTATAAACTGCACGTTTAAAGTGGTTTGTTTTGGCGTATCTATAAATATCTATTTAATCAAGTTAGTATCAGTGCGTCAACAAAAATCAATTTTTTGAACAATATATTCAATTTAAAGTTGACTTCCTTTTGAACATTTTTCAATTTAATAACTTTAATAATGAGTAAACTGCACAATATTACTTTTAATATAAGCCGAAGGTCGGTAGACTAGTGATCTTAAGCTATTGTGTTCTAGGTTAAGGCGGATGCCGCCTTAGGCGCCACAAGACTAGGAATTTCGTATTAGTTGTCACTCAAGTTGAGTCTAATTGCTTTTTAATTTGAAGGGTTATTGTCCATAATTGGTAAGTCGAAGTTGACCACAAACATTTTTCTGGGCGCTTCACATAATGCCAAGTCAATTTCCTTGTCAGCAACCAATAACTTAAATAAGTATTTTATTAGCTGAAGTTATTTTGAAAGAGAAATCTGGTTTATTTAACAAGGTTATACAAAGTGGAACAAAATAATTCTCATCTAGTTACATTTGGATTTTTTTTGTGGAAACTTTGCTGTGCCACTTGAATTAGCTAGTTCTGCAAGACAAAACTTTCATTATTGCAGCATAATTCAGATCTGCACGTGTGGTAACTGGGGAATGGCTATATTCCATTATTGAATGGTTTCGACTTAGGTTTCCGATCAAAATTATTGAAGAAACTGCCTTGCATCAAAACGTTCGCTAAATTGTCGAGAGGTTCCACAGAACGCGCAGTGTGACGAAGGGGAAATCTACAGGAAGGCTGCAAATTACCTAAAATGTCATCGAACAAGTGCAACAGTTCGTTGCAAAAAGTCCGCAATCCTCAATACGTCGTATTTCTGCTCAAATGATTGTGTCCCACACCACCGTTGCAAGAATTCTAAAGCATCGTTTAAACATGCATCGAAAGTCGAAGAAATCTTGTTGAGAGATCGCAATAATCGAATGCAGGTATTACAACTTTTTCCAAGAAAACTTAAATAACGACGTCGTCCTCGATTTAAGTTCTTTCACGGATGCAACTTGGTCCTATTTAAGTGGTTATGTAAACAAAATTAACTCCCACAATTTTCTTGAAGCACCCTTACATCCTGTTAAGCTAGGAATATGGTTAGTTATATCTCGCCGTAGAATCATAGACCAGAATATTTTTCCATGATATAATCAATGGTCAACGTTATAGGGAACAACAATTGACCCCATTTTAAAGCAGGTGCATCCCAATGAATTTGAATATGGTCACTATAGTTTAATTGAACGATATATACGTGGCAAAAAGATAAGTGTGACAACACAGTGGTACACATGTAGATGATCTTAATAAATTAATTATTATTGCTGTTGTTTGTTAACAACGTAATACTTGGTGTCAGGTGAAATTAGATACTTTTACTGTAAAAGGCACGAGTAAGGTATAAAGGAACTAGAAGGTTGAGGCATCAAGAACTCGCAAAGGAAAGTTAACTAAAAAGAAAAGGCGGAAAAAATGGATATATTGTTCAAGTTACCTCAGCCAATTATATTCGATGCTAATGTTTCCAACAGCTGGAAAAAGTTTAAGCAAAAGTTTAAAATATATTTAGAAGCATCAGGTGAGTCAGAAAAACCACAAACGAAGAAGATTGCAATTTTATTAACAGCGATATATTTACATATAAAGCTGGAAAAGGCAAAAATAAGCTAGAAGTAATTTTAGCAAAATTTTAAAGAATTTTCTGTTTAATAACTGGTATAATAACGGCTTCTGAAAGGACCGTAGTGATCGATAATGGTTCAGACATAATTAAAGCCGGACTTGCCGGAGATCACGTACCAACTAGTATATTGTTAAATTACGTCTGACCGAAAAACTTGAGACCATAAGACGATGTCTACATCGAAACTTTTAAGGAAGACCTGGGAAGGAGCTCTCCCTGGAGTACCCCATGGTACAGTACCATGGAATATGGCATATTAACGAATTGGAATGGCATGGAGAAAATTTGGAAGTATATTTACAGCGAGAGAGTTTGCTCCCTGAGGACCATCCTGTTTTATTAACGGAAGCCGCTTTAAATTCAAGGCCAAATAGGGAGAAAGGCACAGAAATATTTTATGAAGTTGTTCTCAGCCTATATTCAACAGGATGAGTTACAAGAATAGTTCTCAGTTCTGGTGACGGTGTGCCTCATGCTGTATCCGTGTATCAAGGATTCGCAATGCACTTTGGTGTACGAAGAATCGATGTCGCAGGTCGTGATATTACCAAATTCTGCTAAATAAAGAAATGATTGATTTTCACACATCGACTGAATTAGAAATCAGAAGATCCATGTGAATACCAAGAAGAGATGAAAACTCAATAGGAGAAGAAAGAAAACCAAGAAGAGACGAAAGAAGTCCAATAAGAGAAGAAAGAGATCCAAGAAGAGACGTAAGCTAAGCAAGAGACGAAAGAAGTTCAAAAGAAAACAAAAAGGAAGAAACATATGACACAGGAAGAAACAGACAATTTAAAATAAGAAAGGACCATAGTATCGATAATGGTTCAGAAATAATCAAAGTCGAACTTGCCGGAGACCACGTACCAACCAATATATTCTCAAATTACGTCCGACTGACAAACTTGAGACCACAAGACGATGTCTACATCGGAACTTCTAAGGAAGACCTGAGGAAGGAGCTCTCCCTGGAGTACCCCATGAAACATGATGTAGTGACGAATTGGAATGACATGGACAAAATTTGGAAGTATTTATAGTGAGAGCTAACTGGGGTTGCTCCTTGAGGAACACCCTCTTTTACTAACATAGGTCGCTTTAAATTCAAGGCTAAATAGGGAGAAATGCGCAGAGATATTTTACGTAAAATTTGGGGTACCTGCGCTTTGTGTGTCGTTGCAAGCTGTTCTCAGCCAGTATTCAACAGGACGAGTTACAGGAATAGCTCTCAATTCAGGTGGCGATGTGACTCATGCTGTGCCTGTGTATCAAGGATCGCAATGCAGTTTGGTGTACGAATCGATGTCGCTGGTCGTGATATTACCAAATATTTAAGGCTTCTGCTAAAGAAAGAAAGGATTGATTTTCACACATCGACTGAATTAGAAATCAGAAGATCCATGTCAATAACAAGAAGAGATGAGAGCTCAATAAGAGAAGAAAGAAATCCAAGATGAGATGAAAGAAGCCCAATAAGAGAAGACGGAGATCCAAGAAGAGACGAAAGCTAAGTAAGAGACGAAAGAAGTTCAAAAGAAAACAAAAAAGAAGAAACATGTGACACAGGAACAAACAGATAATACAAAATAAGAACAGGTCGTATTATTAACAAACCAGTTAAGTATAGGGAGAGATGTAGTATAATTGAATGATATACACAGGGTAAAAGATAAGTGTGTTAACACTATGTACGAGGGGTCGTTTTTATATTCCCGGACTAGGCATGAAAAGAAGAGATTAGAGCAGCAACAGAAATTTTATTTTTCAATATAGGTCCCTTATTTTTGGATACAAGTGCTATATCGTTTCAATAACACCTTTAATCCATTAAAAAATATTCATTTGGTTTGTCTGCAAAATGCCTTTCAACAGCCTCTTTAAGTTCGCTATCGTCCTTATATTTTGTTCCCCTTGGTGTTTTTTTTGAAATTTGGAAATAAAAAATAGTCACAATTTCCGGATTATAAGGCGGATGGTCAATTTCTACGAATCCACATTCAGCAACCGCAGCTTTTGAAAGTCTTGACTTGTCTGTGGTGTATTGCCGTGGAGCAACAAGACACCTTGCGCCTGTTTTCCGCGCCTTTTCACTTTAATAGAATCACTGAGCCGATGCTTAAGCTTGCTTAATAGTCTACTGTTACTGTCCCACCTTTATTCAGGTAATCAATCATTAAAATTCCTTGGCAATCCCAAAAAACAGTTGTCATTATTTTTCCTGCAGAAGGAGTGATTTTAAACTTCTTGGAAGGACTGGAGCCCTTAATATGCTATTGTATCGATTCTTGTTTCGACTCGGGATCAAAATGATGAACCCAGGTTTCATCTCCGGTGACAAGTGGATTGATAGTTAAATCTGGTTCATCACCACAAACGCCAAAAATTGTTCACACGTCTCCATCCTGATACGCATTTTGAATGGCGAACGCATTCGTGGAATCTATCTCGCAGTCACCTTTGTCATTCCAATTTGTATTCTGAAAACCGTGGTTTCCGAAACTCCTAATAAAGCTGGTAATTGTTGCTTCTTTAATCTTGCATTTTCCAGTACCAAACACTTGGTTGTTTCAAAAACATTGGAAGTGATCACATCACTAGGCCGACCTGGACGGGAATCATCATTCAGTGATTCTCGACCATGTTTAAACAATTTTAACCATTCACAAATAGTCGATTTGGAAGGACAATCATCCCCGTATACAGCCAACATTTCTTCACGAATAATTTTCGGAGCTTTTCCTTGTTTTGTTAGGAATTTTATAACTGCTCGATATTCGAGTTTGTTCATTTTGATACGTGACAATGCAAACTGACATATTAGAACTAATACTACTGCAATTATTTTGTAAATTGTCAAACATGTACCCAAGGCATATGTGATTAAAAAACAACATAATGAAAATTACATTAAAATTAAAAACTGCCTAGTCCAGGAATATAAAAACGACCTCTCGTACATGTACGTAATCTTAATAAAACTTGATAGTAAGCTATTAGTTATTTACTGTTGCTTGTTAACAACATAATACAGTTACTTTCAGCAAGATGGAGCAACGGCTCATACTACTCCAGAAAATTTGGAATTTCTTGAATAGTCTTTCCCTGGCCGAGTTCTAAGCAAGGGAACTTGTCCAACAAAATCACCAGACATCGTCCTGTTAGACTTCTTCATATTTGGCTTTCTTAAAACTTAGTTCTACAAAGAACGAATTAATAATTGGCAAGAGCTGATGGCAAGAGCCATATTAAAATGTAACGAGATAACACCAGATATACATGCACGCGGCAAAATAGTGACCAATTTCAACACTTGTTGTGACTTACTTCTGTTGACTTTTTTTTCAATTTCGATCTCAACTTTCATCCATATCATTCCTTCGCAATAAATTACATTTTCAATTTTGGTGTGCATTAGGATACTGTCTTTCTTATTTTTGTAGAGTGACACTTTTTGTTCCACTCTGTATAACTATACATAGAGATTCACAAGCAAATAGCAAATAAAATTTAATTATTTAAAATTTTCTTTTTCAGGATAAATTGCTGCACAGTTTATTTAATTTGAGATGTACTTTATATCGAAGAACCATTCATTATTGACAAAAAAACATGAAAATTACTCAAGAAAAAGACGAGATCAAACAAAATTAAGTTTAATGTGAAAAAAATAACAAAAACGGCAGTTCGAAAACTGAAAATAAATGTCTTCAGTTAAGTTACTGGTGATGGTTAATAACGCGTATGACCTCCACTTGCTCGAATGACATCACTTAAACGTGGAGGCATCAAATGAATCAAATGTGTCAAAGAATTTTGAGGTATTGCATCAAATTCTTTGTAAAGCACTGCTCTTAAATCTTGTAGTATTTCTGCCAAAGCCGGACGACGACAAATGCCTCTTTGAAGTTGATCCCAAAAGTGCTCAATGGGATTGAGATCAGGGCTGCATGCTGGCCAGTTAAGTCTCTGAATTCCGACCTCGTCTAAGAAGTCAGTTACTATTCGTGCCACGTGTGGTCTGACATTGTCATGCGTTAGAGTGAATCCATCTCCAATAAAGTGAGAGTAGGGCACGACAGCTTCATGCAGAATGTCTTCCACGTATCGATGGGCATTTAAAGCCCCATTTTCCACAAGAAGAAGTTCGGTGTGTGCTTCAGACGAAATACCTGCCCACACCATAACAGAGCCACCATTAAAAGATCGCCTTTCGGAAATGGTGCAGTCTGTGAACCGTTCATTTGGTCTTCTCCAAACCCTTTCGCGACCGTCAGGCGAGCGTAGACAAAAGCGCGATTCATCAGTGAAGAGAACTTTACTCCATTGGTGAGAAGTCCAGTTTGAATGAAGTCGTGCAAATTCCAACCGTGCTCAGCGATGTTTTGGTAACAATTTTGGGCCTGTTGCAGATCTCCGTGACTTTAGGCCTCCTTCAATAAGCCTTCTCCTTATTGTCCTCTCACTTACTAACAACTCTACAGCTATTTGGAGGCGATGTTGAAGTTGAACAGACGTTGATCTCCGATCCCTTAGTGCGTTGAACACAACAAAACTGTTATCAACTGCAACTTCCGGATCCTGCTCTCCTAGTGCAGTTGCCAGTCTCCAAATACCAGTTCCAGGCATCCTGAACGTGATACGGAGTATTCCCAATGCGCGAGTCACGTAACGTTGTCTACAACCATCTTCAATTAAAGCAACAATATGAGCAGAAATCTCATCAGTTAACGACATTTTTTTTTAATTGCATAGATTTTTAAGTGTCACACTCTATTTCAAAAATAATGCCAAGAACCCTCCTTGATTTTAGACAAATAAATCAATAGACAATACATGAACTGCTGATGCGTGAACAACAAAAATTTATTAATCTCGTTAATAACGGATTTTATCCTTTAAAAATAAAAGTGGGTATAAATCAAACATCTTAAAGTACGGATTATGAAATTTAATCAAATTAACTTTCCATGTCGACTTGAAATATGTCTTTAGATTCGACTTTTTAAAATTTTTGATGATGCCGGTCAGTATATATAGTGATTTTCATATATTAAATTAAATCATTTTCGTGTAACCGCATATATTACTAGATATGCTTTCTTTGAAAAATTTACAGTACTTGATAAATTACAAGTGGAGAATACTGACATAAAATTGAATAAAGTTACGACATCTCCCATTCCCATTCTATCAGAAATGACAAAATATTTATGGTCATTCCACTTTCACCTGCCGTTTGACTAATGTATTAAAATAGTTTTACTTTTTCGTTTCACTTGTTGCTCGTTCTGCTCGAACAAAATACTTACTTGCAGGCGCCTGTAGGCTCAGGTAGAATGCGTTGTTTGTGCGTATTTTTCAACGGACACGTAATTATACATATTGTGCCACTGTCAAAACTTAGTGCGAGTTGAGCTGTGAAACGCAGGCCGGCCGAAGAATGCGTCCATTATCTTACGATTGTGGCATTTTCTCGTATATTTTGGTCACCTATTGTCGCAAATCTCTGCGCGCTGTTACCGTTCCCTTTGTGTCATATTGGTTTACCTTTTATTTGTTCTTTGTGCTTAAGAAGTCTCTATTTTTACGCACTTGCCGTGTGCACTTTTCTCAGTTCGCTTTTATGTTGTACGACTTCAGTTTCGAAAGAATATACTAAGTAATATATTGTTGTCATGCAATTTTGTGATATATTTTTACAATTTTACAATATTATATTTAAATTAGTAACGTAACGTAACAATATGAACCCATATATTGGTCTAATTTATACGTTTGTGGTTTATTTTACACACTTCATTATGTATTTATCTAATCACTATATTAGTAATATAATAAATTTTAGACACGTCATATAAATTAATTTTTAAATAAAGGCATAATATTTCAAAGTTACAAGGAAACACAGGCAATGCAGGGAAAATTATTAAGCATTAAGTAGTCCCTATGCATATACTTGTGCGTGTATTTTCTAATAATAGAAATAATCTTCGTGCAAAAAAGTCATAAATTTTTATATATGTACTGTTATTATAAAATACACAGGGGGCATTAATATACGCTTGTATGTATATATCTGCGTGCAACTTACGCATTTGTTTCATAATATATGTGGTATTTCTAATGCAAAATATAAGAATAAATAATAGAGAGGTCGTATACTCTATAAGTTTTAGTTTTACTTGTGATGTACTTCAGGATACGTTGGTGTAAATAATAAACAAGTTTTCATTTTCAATTAGAGTTTCATTTTCAACACGAAAAATAAATACTTCTCAAACTATTTATAATAGGCGTAGGATAACTTCCTAAAAATTTCTCTGAGTTTATTTATATACAGGTCAGTCTAGAGTCTATTTCTCTAAAAGACAGTCACGACTTAGGTGACTAAAAATGATATCGCATACAAATTGAACAAAAACATGTATTTCCAAAACATTTTGTATATATTTTATTTACTATAACCATTATTTCACTTTAGGGTAGATAGCGTTAGATAATATAGGAAACTATTCACAGGAGCATCTCCCTTCATATCAGGTAATAATTATAAAAACTACTCATTGTCCTTGTATAATGGAACAAACTGTATGCACCGGCGGACATGGGGTGGGAAATAGTAGGAGACTCTTTTCCCCTTCCTCGTCCGTTAACGAGAAGGAATTGGAATTTGATTTAGGAAACATTTATAAACGAATTAAATTTTGACAATGTAATTAATCTACTTACAATTAGTAAAATGAAATCCAGAAAAATGATAATGAAAAACTGGATATTTACAATTACAATTTTATAATCATAATCTGATGATATTGTGGATGAAGAAACAATGAACTATGTGTGCCATTATAAGTAGCTTTCTCTGGTTTAAGTTAAATTCTGAACAAGAAAATGTATGAAATGAATCGAAGAACAATTTACTTTGAACAAATATACAAGAGTTTAAAGTTATGTGGTTAAAGTACCCAAGAAACACGTTGGAATGAAAAAGAAGAAAATCTTATTACAAAGATATATCAAAACCACTCCAATTAGCATACGAGGAAAATTACGGGGACGACTATGCGACGCAGAGCTGGCCTTATTTAATGTGGCAGGACACTCGTAAAAGGTCCTCATTTTGCGTACTCGGTACACATGAGATCACAAACGAGTGGTGGTGCACATCCCAGTTAGCCGGGCTCGCAGCTGCCGCGCCTGCAGCAAACGCTGATAGCATCGCGGCCGCCCTTATGCATTCAGCAAGATTTGAAAGAGATCTCTGATAACATTCTGGGCCCGTGTTTTGGCATGACAGTCCGCACGATAACGAACGCAGCCCTACAATGACGGTCCCGACTCCAGAGGGCTCGTCTCTTGATCGACCGAGCGTTGATGGGATGTTTGTCACGAGGGTCGCTTCGTGTGTAAGTCGCGTTTGAACCATTGTCGTATTCAAAATATTACCCGTTTTAGGGCAAACGGCAAACTCTAAACATCTTGGCTTCACTTATTAACGAAAATTCAGGATGGACGAAATCAAAATGCCTAATTGGCTTAGAAATAATTGGCACACACATAAAAATCTGGAGTTAATTCTACTCCTTTTCGGTGTCCCCTCGCGTCCATCCGTTTTTGATATTAAAATAGACGGAGTTAGCAAGTTTAACTTTAAAAAGCTTTAATGTTGTCTTCAAAAGTGACATTTTAATTGTTGTGGTAGTTATTTCTATATTTCAGGGTGTTAAGAAACGAGAAAGACTTAACTCCTGAGGTAGTTGTTTCCTAAAGGAATTAGAAAGTGTCAAGCATTTCGTTGCTTTTATAATCGGATGACCTCATTCTCGAACGATCTAGATCCGATATCTCTGTGGCTATAGGTTTTTCTCAAAGCCAACCCAACCTACCTATCTATCTTTCTATCTATCTAGACCCGATGAAAACACCATCCCCTATTCGTCAGGACCAGTATCTCCAACTTAGGGATTTTCCCATAAATTTAGGGGTAAATTTTTGAACGAGGTCTTTTAGAGTAAAATTAGAGTTAACTTTAGAGGGAGGGGGCAAAGGAAATCGAAACTAAAGAAAAAAGTAAAATGTGGAAGAAAATATATGCCTTAAGTCATTATAAAACGATGTCTTTATGACAACTATTTATTTTTCCCATTTTTGATTCTTGTTCGAAAATTGTGGTCCACCGAAATATGTCATCCTTATAATGGCTTTTATGAGTGCAGAAAAATAAATAGTTTTAATGAAATAGCGTTTTATAGTGACTCAAGGCATACAATTTCTTCCAAATTCCTATATAACAAAAAAAAAAACGTTTAAATTCCGTTTTACTCATTTTGAAATACGTGGGTACGGTCTTTTCCGAGTATCTGACAGATGATAAGGTGATGAGTTGTAATTTGTATAACACCCTTGTATATATGTATATTTTTTTTAAATAAAAAAGGTTCCTCACAGCGCCAGCGCCAGTCTACGAGCCAATAGAGAAACAAAATAAAATTGCACGGACGATTTTTTTCGTATACAAGAGAGTGTTTTTGTGTGGAAGGAATTAAAGCGCCATCTCTCGAAAAACAACGAAAGTCAATCCTTTTTAACTCGTCACGAACGTTTTTTTTTTGTCAATGTGTCTTCTGAAACGGCCTGTATATATGCGTTATGATTTCGATATAGCTGGACTGTATAGGTTTCACTATATTTATTAAACTCAAAATTGGTGTTTTTAACAAATAAAAGATGTATTGCGGTTTTCGTGTTGAAAATGCGCAGTCGTGAATTCTTCCCGTAGTTATCTAGTGTTAAGTTAGTTGTCAATGTCACCAACTTACAAGTTTAAAAAATGACTACCTTAAACTCCCCTCATAAAATAATTATGTGAATTTCAGTCTTTTCTTTCACAGTGCACTGTCCCACTACTATTTTCGTTTTCTTTCAATGGAAAAAAAACATAATTTCGTTACTGCTCTCTTGCTGTTGCCTTTGGAAGTTTTGACAGTTACAACACGAACTACATTGTCGTAGCCTGGGTGAAGTTGAACTACACGTTCGAGGGACGTGTCATGTTTAATGAGTACAAGGCTTCCTTTCTTTAAACTTAACTTCCCTTGTTTCCATTTTACCCTCTGTTGCAGTTGACATAAATAATGCCGAGACCAACGTTTCCAGAAACTGGATGATTTGCTATTGGAGTTGAAAACGTGACAACCTGTCTGTTACATCAGGATCCGGAAATGAAGATAGTGGTTTCCTAACCCAAAAGTGAGCTGGGGTTAAAGGTTGTAGGTCATTATGATCTGAAGTAAGTTTTTAAACTTGTGAGTTGGTGACATTGGCAACTAACTTAACACTAGATAGCTACGGGAAGAATCCACGACTGCGCACTTGCAACACGAAAACCGCAATACATTTTTTATTTGTAAAAAACACCAATTTTGAGTTTAATAATTACAGTAAAACCTATACAGTCCAGCTACATCGAAATCATAACAACGTGTATTTGTGGAAAAAATAATTTTATTCGGAATTACAGCGACATCTATGGAAATAGTAAATAACGTACAATTATTTTTGTCTCACACAAGAGAGAGAAAGTGAGGGAGGAATTAAAGCGCCATCTCTTGGCGGACAACGAAAGTTAATATTTTAACCCTTCAAGGTTTATTTACATTTTTGCAAATTTTTTTAATTGTGTTTTATAAGGATAGACTTTTTTGTAGTATGTATAAATATTTTTTTCTTTTTGGAAAAGAAATTGGAGATATTTTTTAAATAACGTCTGGGGATAAAGAGTTGGCAGCATTGACCAGGACGTAATGCTGAAGGATCAACTAAACGCTAAAGCATCAACTAGACGCTAAAGGATCTACTGAAAAGCTTAAATAAATTAGAAAGATATCAAGTTTAAATAATTAAATGTATCACGACCTACTATATTTTAAGAGACAGAAGAGATAGCGTGTCTTATCCGGCCTGTGCAGTATACAAGTTCAAGTGTTTCTCCGCTGGCGCCACTTAAGAAATCGGAGACGAATTATATCCGGAACGTCATTTCAAAACGTCACCGTGTCAAGCTCATGTGATTTATAGCAAGTACACTTGTATTTTCTTACTCAAATATAGTTTCCTTCCAATTTTTTCTTTCAGTATTTATAATATTTCTTGGTTGAGTAACTCGCGCCAAAGCGAGAAAAATTTGCGTTAAATGAAATGTTGCCCAGGCCGGTTAAAAGCTCTGTCTCGTGAAATCTAGTAGGTCATGGCTTGTATAATGAAACCAAATATAATATCCAGAATATGAGCTTACAACAGTAGCAAGAGTATATGTACTATGGAATTACTAGCTCAGTTTTTTATGGTGTTTTCATATGAATGTATGGTTGTCTATCGTGACTTTTGCTAGGTGTTGAAAATTGTTCATTTTTATATCAAAACTGCGTGCGCAGTTCTCAAAATAGGTAGCAATTTATATGAAATTTCGGTTTAGAATTTGAATGTCAAAAAAAAGAAATAAGTGTTTAACTTTCTTACAAAATTGAACCAAATGAATATGGTTAGAGAATAGTGATGCGACGAGTCGAGTTTTCGACTGGAGAAATTAGATTCTCAGCAGTACCCAATCAGTTCGAGAAGTCTTCCAAATGGAATTGATTCTAAAATCAAATTTAAATGCTATGATTTTAATGATTAGTTTGAATCGCGTCATCCTGCGATCACTTTATGATACAACTTTGTATAGGAAGTGACAAATTGTAGCTGTTTCTGCCCTATTTGGGGCCTCGTCAGCAGAAGTGATCGCAGGAAGTCGCGGATCAAACTAATCATTATTATTACATCGCATTTGCGAATAACCTTGGACAAGTCAGTTTAGTTTGCAGTGGAAGTCTCGAACTACGCTTCTGCAGACGAGGCCCAAAATAGGGCCGAAACAGCTTGGAGAGGATGTTCGAGGAGTCCACTGCAATCAAAACCGATTTGCAACAAAATTTTTATAATTTTAATGATGAATACTGATAATACTTCAATATCTTCTATAATGATAACTCATTACATTACTACATGATTTTTTTAAAGTACAAATACGATCCTGAGGATGCACCCAAAACCAAAACTTTATGTCTATATTCATTATACTTCAAAAACTATATTATATATGCTGAGTTCTTCCGGGTGTTCCCTTCGCGTTGTTGTCTTGACGACGTTAATATACATATATATATATATATATACTGCGTGTTTCATTGAAGATGCATCAAACTTGGTATGTGGCTAGATGTTGGGACAAGAAAGAAAAGTTTCTTTATAAAATTTTCTTTGTAACGAATAAATTTAAAGAAAATCGAAGGGAAAGCAAAGTCGCATATTTTTAGGATGGACTTTAAATGAGAATGAATGGATTGTTACTCATTCACATACGAAATCGGTTTATTGGTTAACTGCCTCTGGAATGTCGCCCCAGTCGATTCATCATGGTTGTTGGCAATCAATAAAAATAATAATTAGTCGTTTATTTTCTGTTCTCCATTTAACACGAATTTTGTAATTGTTAGTTGAAGAATTTTAGGATTGTTCAAACATTTAATAGTTTGCGCTTATTTAAGAATTTATTATTCACATTCATCGTTTCATGAAATCGTTCGTAAAAATTTAACGCCCAAGTACCTGGTTTTACCCAAAACATTTCTAAGATTCGACAAATTTTATTTTAATAACAATTGGTAATGTGCGACAACATACATATTAAATGCACAGCCCCACATTTGTAATTTATTATTAAATTAAATAAATTTAAATATCCATACGATTTCACATCACTGCTGCATTCGACGTGCGGCAAAGTTGAATACACCGAACTTTCGGTGAAGGGCAAAATAAAATCTAGTCATAAATTTCTTTGCTGTTTATAGATTTATTACCTGCCTGCAGCTGTGTGCCATTCATAGATGCAATTTAGTTCGCCGCTTTTGTTTCACGATTCTGCGCGCTACAGTATTTCAAAAAACATCGACTCCAAATTATGCAAATTTCAACTTGCTCCGATTAAAATTATTTATTAAGATATTTTGTTTGAAGTAATGTCAGAAACGTGTCCCTCAAGTTTGATGCATCTTCAATGAAACACGCTGTTATATATATAACAAGTTTTTTGCATATTTAGCATGTAATTAATTTCAGAATTAATGTAAGTATAATGTTGTGGAATTTGATTACAGTTAACCTTCCTGATAAAAACTAAACCTACAGATTTAGGGAGTTGGTACCTTACTACTTGCGAGCATTTCAATGTTACATTTTTTCAAATCAATGTTTATTTTCATAATGACATAATCAAAAGATTTTTTATTAAATATATAGTCAAGTTTGGTGTCATCTGCGTACATACCGGATGTTTTACTGAAACTTGGAAGACGACAGAGATAAAACATGCTGTAGTGTTATAAAATGAAAGACATAGAACGAAATTTTAAAAATTAATAAAAAATAAAAACAAATATCTAAATTTTCAGATAGAACCAAATTCGAATTCTAATTTAAATGATTACCTTTTTGAAATCCAAAGCAAATCACAATTATTTAAGACACAAATCCGATATCTCAGGAAGCCAAAAGCTCTCTTTGTTATTCATTGCAATGCGGCACCACGCAAAATACGTAACGCAGTCGCGCATACGTTTTACGTCATTGTCTGTGGCACACAAAACGCCGTCGTGCATACGCACAACGTGTACGAAATTCAAAACGAAGAGAGAGGTAAGCCCTGCGTTTGACATCTCCATCCAGACGTTATCTTCGGATAAAAAGATCCATCTGAGAGATAAGCCTGCGATATGTTGATAAGAAACAGTTTTGCAGGACGGAGCGGGGTTCATATTCCGACAGAAACGCACTTCGTATGGTGGTACACGATAGCTTATTCTTTTATGTAAACTCTCCTCTTACAATAGCTGAAATTTGTTCATACAAAGGGTCTGTGTGTTTGCTTTGTGAAGGTTTAAAGAGGCATGCTCTACACCGTTCAGAATTATATAATAGTCTCGTACGTTTTAGGCATGTATATTAATTTTTTTTTTCAGTGTTTAATTTGAATTTCAAATTTTCGACGCCTACACTGCAACAGATAAAAGCATTCGGAAATAAAATGAAAAAATTGCAGAGGTTTTATTTTTTTATATACATATATAGTATTGTGGAAATTACGAGTTACTTCCATGTTTGATTTAAGTTAATGGCAAAGTTGTGATATTAAGAAAAATTTTACCATCACAACTATAACAACAATATAACATTGAGAAGGGGTGGGTTTAAACACAAGCAAAATTATCGATATGGGATAAATTAAGATTATACATTGGTTGGAAGCTTACGAATTTGGAAACTGCATATTTTAGAAATATTTCGAAACAAAATACTCACTTAACTCAAACAATTTCTAGAAAATTATTCAAGACTGTCTGTATTGAAACAACGGACTTTGTAATAATAAGTTGAATAGAAATGGTGCATACCTATATCTCAACCAACAGAAAAGTCCTGTCTGTTTGAAATACCCCGAATAGAGAAATACAATAGCATTACTGAAACATGTCAGACATGTAGAGTAAAAAAGGAACAAATTGAAAATCGAAACAAGTAGAGGAGGCACAAGCAAGATCGACACGTTAAGTTCTGTTGTAGTATTTCGTTACATCTGGCACGCTCCCGATATTTGCAGATAGATAAGTAACCGCGACCGCAGATAGGTCAGAAGATAGGACACCAGGTAGACCCTGTCCGGGCTAAAACCTGCCAAAATACTTCGATCTGTTGAATGCGTCCCAGCAATTGTAACGTTAAAATTGCCAGTCATAATCCTTATCACCTCTCTAATCGCGAGATTTCAGATTGAAACGTAATCTGCCCTTTGAAGGAAACAATTCTGGGACGAAAATGGAAAGTAATTATTTTCAATTTGTTAGACGATTTCCGCCTATTGTTGAACTCGAACGAGTTTCTGTTATAACATTTACTAAGCAATAAAATATTAAATTTTTTTATTTTATTAACTTTAACAATTTATTTCCATAGAATCAATTATGAAAGCTGTAGAGTGAAGGTTAACCGGGCCTAAAAATCACTTTATTTGATGAAGGAAGTTCATTTGAAATTTTGAAGAAGAAAACCATAGGTTTAGTTTTAAAATGCTTCAAAATTTTCGAATTACAATTACCGTAATGGAACCAAAAACCTCGATATCTATAGAATCAGTCAAAAGATATGTTTGGACAGAAAAGAAGAGATTCTAGAGGAAATAAAGTGCGATCCAGGAAAAAAGTAGCAAGCTTTAATCATTTCATTTTCCACTGTTAGAAAAGTTATCCCCACTTACAAAAAATGATTGAGTATCGAAACAAAGTTTGGTTTTAGTTGGAAAAATGGTTTTGATGACTCAATTGTAAACAATTCAAGACACGAAGATTTAAACCGAAAAATATGGGGTGATCTAACCAATCATGACCTAGGAAAAATCGCTGTTTCTAATATTCTCATTAAATTGACGTGGCTTATTATGTAAAGACAAAACATAAGAGTAGATATTACTTAAATTTCTAATGTCAGATCTCAAATTCATAGCTTTAGATTCCTGGTTGATATGTAACATTTCCAAGAAGATCCTGTCCCAATAATTCCTTTCCATTCCCAAAACTCTAGTGTCATTAAAATTCATATTATGATCATTAATAATACAGTGAGAAATAAAAGCAGATGTGTTCTGATTTTTTCTATTTCTTATGTCATTTTTGTGTTGGCTAATGCGATTTTTCAGTTTTTCAGAAGTTTGTCCAACGTAAACTTCAGTGCAATTACTGCAAGGAATCCTGTGAATTACTTCTACTTTCTAATAAAGGCGTTTTATCTTTACATTGGACAAGAGATTGCTGACACAACACGAATTTTTAAGTTGTTTCTGTTATGACTAGTGTTCAAAATTCTTATTATTTTCTGAGATAAGCCCTGCTCAAAAGGAAGTGACCTATAGGTTCGGGAGATATTATTAATCGTATTAGAAGTTTGGGTATTCGCGATTACTAGGGGTGTATTCAAATTGGGAATACTGAAAACTAATTTATTCGTTAATTGAGGTGGATAAGGATTCTCTATCATCAGATTGTAAAGGATATGTAAGTTTTTGTTTACCAGACTAAGATGTGAAATTCTTTGGATTCTGTTTTTATTTTCATGGGGTGATGGGAGAGGAAGCTGTGGGTTTTCTATACCAATCTAACATGTGTTACTCTCAGGTAATCTGATTAGTTTAGTGTCCAAAAACAGCACACTATGTTCTTGTTGGTTTTCCTCTTCTACAGTGAACTTAATATATTCATCGTAGTTGTTGAAAATTTCGAGGATTTCTTTCGTTTTTTCTTCTGGGCTAGCTAAATTATATCGTCAACATATTTCTTTATGAAAGAGATATCGAAGGACAATTTGGGGATACAATCATCTGATAGCAAAATCCATAACCAACAAGGCTAAGATTGGACTTAATTTGGAGCCCATCGGACAATTTGTTGCAATTAAAAATGAATTCTATAATCTTGATAAAAAAACTCTTTGGTGCAAACGCAATGGAGGGCTATACTATTTTCTATTGATTCCTGATATTATTAAGGGAAGAGATATATTACTAAAAAGTGATACTACATCAAGACTAATTAAAACGTAACCAACTGGTAAGACGTAATCATTCATGAATTGTGCGAACTGAAAGGAATCTCTGACTTGGTATTCATTTTCATCAGCAATAGATTTAGTTAAAATTTCGGCAACAAAGTGAGATAAATTCTCAACAGGGCCCGAAATATCGATGTAATAAAAGAGTGAACAAGGAACTTGCAAGTTTGCTTTTACTTAAATTGATGCCCGCATTAACAACTTAACTATTCTTCAACAAGTACGGTTGATACGTCTTGACGATTTTCATGACATCAATGTTTGTGTCGAAGAACTCTAATCCACTTAACTACCCCGAGCTTCGATCTATCTAGCAATATTGGGATCTAATCAAAAAACAATTCAAAAAATACTAAGTCTAAATGTGCGGACATCAATCACTTTCGTCAAAAGTTGAAAAAAGCGACCAAAAAGAGACGTTCAAAACTGAATGCGAAGTATAAAATAGAAACTCCTCTAAACTTGGCATGGATAATTATTTTAGCATTTATTTCTAATATTTGGACCACTTATGATTACTTACTTAGTCCAAAGGCTTTATATACCGTGAAGTGTAAGACTAACAAGTTGAGTTAACCAGCTCCTTCTTTTCTATTTTGCAATGACTTCTTTATCTCTTTGCTTCTTTCTTCTACTGTTTCCTTTACCTCAACTAACCAAGTTCTGCGAGGTCAGCCCCTTCTATTTTTTTCTATTGTTCTCGTCTCATATACCTTTTTTTTTATAGAGGTTTAGAGAATCTTCGAAAAACGCCTCCGGATACATCAATCCTGGAGGTGCGTTGGATTCACCCATGCATTTCTACAAGGGCGCCTACCAACTAGACTCCTTTCCTCTTTATAGCTCTGCGCAAGGGGAACCGCCTCTCAGCATTACATCCCCTACATTATTCTAGGTCTTATGTACCACCTTCCTCTTTTCTCTTTCATTCTCCTGCTCTTTCCCTCTCTTCCGTCCTCTCCTCTTCCTTCCTCTTCTTCGAGTCCTCTTGTTTCTCCTCTTCGCCCCCTTTCTCCTTTTCTTTCTTCTTCGGCTCCTTCACCGCTTTCGCACCTTTCTCCTTTACTGCTCGTTTGCTCTTGTCCCCTCATCTGCACACTTCTGCCTCTTGATGGTTCTCAGCATGCCTGCTATTGCGTTCCACTTTCGCTTGTCCTGTATCATTAACTCGGAAACGTTCTCTTTACTTATCACACATCCAACTTCCATGTCTGCCTTTATCCGAAGCTCCTCCCATTTGGGGCAGGTAAAGATTGTGTGTTCCTCTTCGCCACAATACCGACATTCCGCGGACTCTATTCGCTTTATTTCCCTCAGATATGTTTGGAAGCAACCAAGTCCAGTGAGCGCCTGAATTATGGAGTAGTCTATGTCTATGCCCCCCCCCCGCGGGTCGATTGCACCAGTCCTTCACATTCCTGATGAAGACTTTGGCCCATCCTCCGTATATCTCCCATTGGGACTGCCAGTCTCGGTATAGCTGCTCTCTCGCTTGGTGACCTTCTCTGTAGATTTTGACTCGCTCTTGTATCTGAAGTTTGATGGGGGGGATTTCTGCGATCACTAGGACGGCAGCGGTCGACACCGTCCTATACGCAGACGCCACTCTAATTGCAGCCAGCCTGATTATCCTTTCCAATGTCTTCTCATGGTGCCTGTATCTCATTGCTCCCTCCCATATAGGGGCGGCGTAGATGATAATTGAGGAAACTACCGCTGTCAGCAACTTCCTTTTCTAGGAACTAGGTCCTCCTACATTCGGCGTGATCCTTGCCAATGGCGTGTACGCTTTTTTGAGCTCTTATTGCAATTTCTCTGACATGAGCCGTCATCTTTAATTCTCTATCCAGGTATACTCCTAAATACCTTATCTCCCTCATGGACGCTATTTCATTATCTCCCACGCTGATGACCACTCTCTACAAGTTCCTTTTCCCGGTCAAGATTGCGACCTCGGTCTTTTGTCCGGCCAGACTGAGCCCCATATTTTTCAACGTTTCGCTAATCTTCTCTATAGCATACATGGCTCTTTCTTCCAAGAGACTCACCGTTTTTGCATGGACAACCACCGCAAGGTCGTCCGCATAGGCTATTATGTTCGACCCGGCTCGTACATTGACCTCCACTACCTTGTTATTCTGCCCCTTCTATTTTTTTCTATTGTTCTCGTCTCATATATCCTATGTGTCCCAATCCCGTCATTCCTGGATCTTCCGTATTATCCGCTTTATCCTTATCCCTGTTCTCTGAATACGTCATTTTAAATTTCATCTCTTCTTGTTATTCCTTTTAGTTTTCTTAAAAACCTCTGCTACGCTTATTCTGCGCTTCGATCTGCTAGTGTCCATACTTTATTTTCGCATACTAAAGTTGGTGTCATTATCTTTTTATCCAGCTGTACCTTAACTTCTTTTGTTACCTCTGTCTTCCCAGAGAATGTTGTACTCAAGGCGTTAAAGATTTTTCCGGATTTGTCCGTTTTATTATTTATTTGCCGTTCTTGTTTACCATTCTCTTCTATTATCGATCCCAGGTATTTCAAACTATTCATTTGTTCTATGGTCTGCCCTAACGTGATCGCATGTTTTATTGGAAGCCGATATAAACATATTGTGTGTATTTATGTTCATATCACTTATTGTTAGTAAGATTTAATTACATTTTAGAATAAATTTTTCTAGTTTCCTTGAATTTTATACTTCAAATTCTGCTATTTTTTTTCCAGGTCCACATCTTATTTGATTTCGAGGTATTTCTACCAAATAATCAAGGATCGGATTACCTAAAGGAGACATAAAAACTGAGTTTGCGAAAGTTAAATTTAAGGATGTGGAGGAACGCGCGGATTTAGAAACTAAAATAGTCAGTAAATGTGAAGGAGAAAAGGAAATTGGCTTGAGACTTAGCAAAGGAAATAGTAAATTATCTCCGACGGTCACGAAATACGATGCTAAGACCATTTTAAATCCTACTGGTACGATGGGTGCCAATAAAACCATTCGAAATTCAATAAATTTAATCTCATAATCAAAATCAAAAAATGTTCGTTAATACCACTCCGCCATTTTGTTGTGTGAATACATTTGGCTTCCGTTGTCTCACAAGGAAACAGGACCGAGGTATTAAACAAGAAACGTCAAGAGAAATTATAGGAAGGCAGTAACAGAGGATGCTGCAAAAATCCTGGAGGAAAACGTACTTAGGAAGGATGTCAAAAAAGAACAAGTACAGAAATTTACGACTTGTTCAAAGAAAATAACATGGTAGAGGGATGACAGCCAGAAGAATGGTAAAATGGACAGCACAGAGAGCATCAGATGGGACGAAGCCTAAAGAAAGACTGAGAAGAAGATGAAAGAAGGTAATAATAGAAGTTCTAAAGGAAATAGATTTGGTACAATCGCGAACACAATAAACGAAACACTTTTTGGTAGTATCCGACTTTGAACGACACTTCTTACCGTTGCACATCTTACAGCTTAGGTTGTAATGTAACACAATAGTAACATCTCAACGATGATTACATTTTTCTGGTATCGAAAAGTACGACCAAATAGCCACATTCAAGACAGTGTCCGTTTTCTATGCTCGCGACTGTACGTGCAAAAAAAAGAAACATTGAAATCAAATTGTGTAACCACAAGAAATCGCGTGTCCTGTTAGAAAATGTCCAGAAAATATCTATCAAGTAAAGAGGAGTAATTAACTATTTGAAATCGTTTTAGAACTTCAGATATTGATAACTAATTTTTGCACATTGAAAATTTATATAAAGAAACTGTGGTCTTTTCATCTTCCCGTTAAAGTTATCCGGCGAATAACTTGATTTTTATGAATTGTTTCCCTCAATCAGTTTATTAAGAAATGGAAAGGCCGGTCGTATAATTAAAAAAAGTTAACAAGAAGACAGATCGTCGTCTTTGAAGTAACTGCGTTTTTCTATTCGAAGGCCCTTTAAAAAGCATTTATAATTTGAATCATACATTCAAAATTTCATGTGAAATTGACATGTTTTTAGATAACACGTACGTATGTGTAAAGGTTTCATCAGTATTTTCAACAGTGCACGTCTAGCGCTTATTATTATTTAGAATATCGAGTTTATTGTGATAATTAAAACTACAACATTACAACTATAAGAAAATTTTGAAATAAGTGAAATTCTAAACAAAAACCAAGAAAAAAAATTGTGACTATAATTTAAGGAATAATTTAAAAGGAAGTTTCATTACTTATTTATAAATATTTATGAGCAAAGTTTATATTAGGAAGCAGTATACATTTTCGTATTAAAATTAAGTTCAACTATTTCTTGTATTTATTTATTTATATAAAAATGATAGAATTCGTTAATGTGAAGTTTTAAAACTGAATTCGCAAGAAATATAGACGTTTAATTGCGATAATTCTAAATTTAGTAAGTTATAGTTCATAAAGCCATCCAGCAAATCAAAATGAAACTATTAATAAACAGATAATTTACATATGAATTAGCGGAGCAACAATCCGAACAACAATTAGTATTCATACACTTTGATAAAATCAAATTATGTGATTTACAAGGAATTAGCATACGGCACTAACAGTTGTACTATCTAATCTCCGCGCTAACATATCATTAATTAATTAATAAATTAATAACGGTTAATTAAAGGCCAACTTGATTTCAGAAATTATTTATGGTATCAAATCGTCCGGGCGGGCGTCGTCGTCTCACGAATTTCTCGCGGAGCGACGCGACGGGAAAAAGCAAACGGAACGAAATTAATTTTTCAAATGAATATTTTAAAACTTTCTTGCGTGGGAATATTAGGGCGAGTTTAAGGAGTTCCTTTTAATATAAAAGTTTCGGGCAATTGAATTAGAATTTCCATAAAATAATTTTTGACGATTAAATTGAAAATTTCTGTTGACATTTCATTTCAAAACGAAACTTATAAAGGTGAGAAAACTTTCTTTAACCCTTCAAATTTAATTATAACATTGAATAAATACAATCTTATTAATTAATAATTCTTTACTTGTTAATAAGCTACCGATACAATTGAGGGAGTTTTTTATTTTCAAATTTCATAAGATACATAAATTATGATTTTTGTTTGAAATATTCAGAAGAAATAAGTTTATGTATTATTTATGTAGTTTTTTAGTTTTGTTTTTCTTTGGCTAATAAAAAGTGACGACAGCTCTAGATAGAATTGCATCAATAAGTTTGCAAAGTGCGACGTCTACCTATTTTGTGAAAGCAAGCAACATTATCGCATCTAAAAACAAAAAGTGTAAACTAGACCTTGCAAAAGTCCAAGTGGGGTGTCTCGGAGGGGTGGGTGATGCTGTAAGAAGAGGCGCTGGGACTGATAAGAACGAGATCCGGGGATCGCTTCGGGACAATTTATGGCGGCAACTTTTAAAACACACTCCGGGGGCGGCGTATATAACGTTCGGTACACTCTCGGACAAAGATTAACAACCCTTGTCAATGGGAATTGCGCGATAAGATACTTTCTATGATACGGAATGCGTTTTAAGCCGCAAAACACTAGCGTTAACTTGCAGATAAGTTTTGCGAATTAAACTTGGAAATCTAGATTTTTTTCCAAATTTTCACAACATAAATATTATAAAGTTGTACTCAACTGAAGTACATTTTTGAATTAAATAATAAATTCAGTCCTACAGTATTAGTTTAATTAATAAATATGTAATGGCTATAAACATGAATTTATACTCAAAAGCGAAATGAGTTTCTATATTTAATCTTATTAGAAGGGATGGTAACGTAATTTATTTTACCGAACTTAATCAATAAAGAACTTTTTAGATTTGATTCTATAAGAGCAAGTAAATTTTTAAGCGCTACTAGAAAAATAAAAGAAATAGAAAGAAAGCAAATGTGACTGTATTTACAGTCAACATAATAAAAAGAAAATTTCGAATGAATAGTAAATACAAGGAACCATGAATTTTTTATAGATCTCAATAAATATGCAATGCAAATATTCCTACGCTCAATTCTGAAGGAAATGTCAAAGCATTGCAAAATTTGCAAGCCTATTTCAATAAATCAAATAACGGGAGTTTTTTTTTTAATTTGGTGACGAAATTGGCAGTGACAAGGTGTTTATTGTGAACTCACCATCAATTTTTTTTGAGTTCAAAATAAAATTGTTTCTCTCCTCACTTAAAATGTTTTTTTTTTGCAACAAAATAGAAAATTTTCATGGTAGAATCATGTTTTCATAATAGTTACCGGGTTTATGGTGGGTGGCAGTATTCAATCCAAAGTTGATTTGAAGAATTCCGTCAACAATTTGCAATGTTGACAATTAACAACTGTCATTTTGAGGATGGTTCACAATTACATTTTCATATCCTATTTCGACGCAAATCTTAAAAAAATACTCTTTACGGTGTCAATTAAGAAATGTCATAAATAAAATCTTGAATCTTTAAGAAAAAGAAACATATCAAATATTTTTTGTAATTTCTTATTAAACAATATCAAATTAATGGATTAAAGATGTTTTGTTGTATCAAAGGTGGGTTAACTGAAACGAGTGTTCAGTTTTGATTTCTTGATGAAAGAAGATAAAGTGAAAAAGGAATGACTTCCTAAATTGATTGACGTTTGAGGGATGATAGCTGTCAAACAATTGTGGCGTTTTCCTTATAACCTAACGTTACATACTCTAAAGTAACATTTCGCAATTATCTAACTCAAGACCTGCTTCATAATGAAGAACTTTTGAACACTTGATATTTTTTTAACATAATCATAACAGCATTTACGTTACATATAATTACGATCAAAGATATAAAAGCTCATAGCATACGATTCTTGCTTAACTTAACAAAATTATTTATACCTTTATTTTATCTTACTTTTTAAACATTTCTCCTCGTAGTTGGCTGTAAATTGTTAGCTGTGAACTAGCTTCAATCGACCTGATGTATGAAGTATGAGTTTTACGTGAAATCCAAGCCTTAATGAAGATGGTGGACACTTTGATCATCCATTATGACTTTACTGTTAATGAAATTGTTTTTTTGAACTATGACATTTCCTTCAATAAGAAAAGTGACGTTACGTCAATTTATTAAGTTTCAAGCAAGGCTGGTTCACAACTAGCAATCCACGGCACTAATACACTGATACCAAAAACCTAAAATTGGCCGCTCTCTGCTAATTACGTAACTAAGAACTGAAATAATCAGTAATAATCGAAGGAGAAACAATGAAAAAAGAACAATTAAGCACTTTATGTTACTGTCTTAGAATAATAAAAAAGTATTTAGTACTGAGTATGATTACTGAAGTCGAGAATTAGATTCTTATATAATTATTAAATGTATCCGAAAAAGAAATCATTACATGATTCCTATGGAAGTATTTTTGTACTTTTATGTTTAATTTCTTATAATGTAATAATTTCTTTGGCAAAATTTCTGGGTTATTAAAACAAAGGTATTAGATCCAAATCAACTCAAATATGTAAACTGTCTTGCTTAAAAATTGATATTTGTTCTCTCCGTAACAAAGATACTTTCTACTTAGGTATGCTTATACTATCTGGTTACTTTTTAACAAATGGTTCACTTTTTAAATGTTTCAGTAGTACACGACTCATTGGATGAGTTTGACCGCCTCCTCAATTTCGAAAAGTCTTTCAACTGACAAATTGAAAATATCTTTATTAAAATGTTCTATTCAATTTTAATATTTCAATTACTTAAGACTTCATGTTTGTAAGGTTTCCCAATCTTAACAAAATCAAATCTATCTTCAGAATGAAATTTATGATAGTTGTATGTCTTGTAAAAAGTAGTCCCAAACTTGTTGTTCTCATATGTTCCCACCATATCTTGTTTATTGAAAAATTCTTTCTTGAGTTAACTCGTGCATGATATATGTTATAGATGATCGGCACGATTGACACGAAAGTTCAATTCCATTTCGAGATTTTCTAGCTTTAGTCGTAAAAATGGTTTTGATGACAAAAAGTTAGCAGGGCACATTAGAGAGTGTTGCAGAAGAAATCTCAACATATCGGGCATGGATATAAAGATGTGGAGAGGTCAGTGACCACTAAAATGGTACATCGAAGTCTTATGTGCCCTATGTTAAAATGAAAACTGCCATAAAAGACATTTTGAGTACAGAAAGTTCCAAACAGAGATTCTGAACAAGAAAAAATATCAAAATCAAGAGGCCGTTGCCCATAATTGAATTGACTTCCGGTTGGAATCGCATTACGACTGCTTCTACTACCGACGTTTCATTCTGCATTGCAGAAGAACTTCCTCAGAGCTGCTGCTGAAGAAGAGAAGTAGCAGCAACACCGTCAGCAGCAGCAGCAGTCCTGAGGAAGTTCTTCCACAATGGAGAACGAAACGTCGGCAGTAGTGACGCGGTTCCAATCGGAAGCCAATCAGCGAGAAAGTTATACAGCTACTTTTTGATAAAATATGACTGCTGTTGGCTATGATTTCAAGCAAATCCCATGTTAAGAATTTTACCTTAAATCACGAAGGGGAAATGTTATCCCACAATTCAAGACTAAAGAGCTAGCAAATACTGGAGAATTTTTTGATTTGGCAGGCCGTATGCTTTTGTGGTCTAAAATGATGCTTTTATTATTACTGGCTTTATTAACGGTAAAATGTAAGCAGATGATTGTTTAAAAAAGTGATTAGCGCCGTCTATAAATTATCATGTTGCTTCTTTTCCTTTTGGCCAAATTTAGCCGAACGTTACTTTGAAAAATTTGCGTTTTAGACCAACCATGTCATCAATGTTGTGTCGAGAAGGTGTGTGAATAATCTGGAATATTTTTGTTTCATTTATGGTGAATACATGTTTAAAGATATCGCAGTTTATAAAATAAACTTATTTTAAGTATTTTGGATTTCCCCTAGAGACATAAAACAAGTCCTGGTGACCTAATTTAGTACCGTGGAATGGGGTTACTTTGAAACTCAGGGGTTACTTCGATTGCAGCTTTTCGCACATTAAAAATTTTAAATTTGTGGAATATTTCGCCATAATTAGTATGTATAACGTCATGCGTAAACATTGTCGCGAAAAGTTCTACAAATTTAAAATTTTTAATGTGCGAAAAGCTGCAATCAAAGTAACCCCCGATTTTCAAAGTAACTCCATTCGACGGTATGTAAATTTTTTTTAAAAGTTTGGAAATGATTAAAAGAAAACTCAGATCTTCTCCATGTGACCGTTTCCTGAAATTTTGTGACAAACACGTGCTCCGCATTCAAATTTTGAAACAAACGATGTGTGATGTAACTTAAAAATGTTTTTCAAAAACCAAAATGTGTTTTGTAAAATTTTAAATTATAATTTTAACCCGTTAGTAACTTTTGCCTGAAGATGGTCTTTAATATTTTATTTTTTGATTAGACCGAAACATATATATATGTAGCGCTATTTTATTACATTTACTACAAATGGAGAAGATCTGAGTTTTCTTTTAATCATTTCCAAACTTTTACAATTACAATCAACTCCATTACGAGCAATGAGGTTTACTTCGATATATGTAAATTTTTTGTTGAAACTTTGGACTTATGGGCAACTAACAAGGAAGCTTTGTTAAATTCCTTACGCCAATGATATGGCGTGAACCGTCTAACCACCATGACGATTGTAGTTTTTGTGTTGCGAATGTTAGTGGTATTAATCGGAAAAATGGTTCACAGTGGACTTATCCTAACGTATCATCAGTGTCAAGACCAGCTCTAAATATGAATAAACATTCCATACCTCTACCATCAACTCCCAAGAGACTGGAAGACGAAGATTGTAGTCAGGACAGAGAGTCGCTTGGAAATGAAGGCACTGATTTCGATCCGGAAGATTCCCTAAATTCACCAAAACCATTCAACCAAAACGAGCTTAATGACTTAGTAAGAGACCTTAATCAATCAAAAAGTGCGTCTGAATTACTAGCTTCGCGATTGGAACAGAGAAATCTGCTGACAAGTGACAAAAAAGTTTCATACTACCGCATTAGAGAAAAAGATTTACTTCCTTTTTGTTCTGAAGAAGATGATTTCGTATTTTGCAGTGATATTCGAGGTCTGATGTCTGCAATGGGTTTAGAAGAGTACGATCCTAACGGCTGGCGCCTTTTTATAAATTCTTCCAAGTGCAGTTTTAAATGTGTTCTTCTAAATAAGGGTCATAAGCTTGATTCTTTGCCCATTGCGCATTCCACTAAAGTGAAGGTACAATATCCTACTATTCCCTTGGTCCTGATCAAAATTAAGTACGAAGAGCATAAATGTTTGATATGCGTTGACTTGAGAGATAAGTTACTTTTGGGCCAACAAAGTGGATACACAAAATATCCCTGTTTTATCTGCTTATGGGAAAGTAGGGCTAGACATGCTAACTAACTACCAACAGATTGGTTGCAATATGAGCATCAAGGTTTACTTCCTCCATAGTCATCTAAGCCGTTTTCCAGAAAATTTAGGTGATTTAAGCGGGGAACAGGAAGAAAGTTTCCATCAGGATATTCGGACTATGGAAGAAAGCTATCAAGGCCGTTGGGATTCTCATATGATGGCTGACTATTGTTGGAATCTTCAAAGGAGTTATCAAGAGACTGTTTGTGCTCGCCAATCTTATAAAAGAAAGTTTTTCTCTCTTTAAATTTACTTAGTAAAATGTAAAATTTCAAAATCTTTCGTTTTTTGACAAAACTATCTTTGCTCGATATTTCAAAAACTAGAGCTGTTGTAATAAAACTGATTGTAGTTCTTCAATGAGAGCCAATACTTTATTCAAAACCATAAATAATATAGAATGCAATAGAATGTTGTTGTGCGGCGTTATTTTTGCAGTTTTGCTTTTGTTCTTTAGACGTTTTCCTTTTCGAATTAAAAGTAATGAAAAATACCTACAGCAAAAAGCATAAATTTGACTGTGGTCATTAGTAGCTTTTAATTCAGTTTGAGATTAATACTTTTCGAATATTTAATAAACTATTAATTAATTTTCAATACTGTGTATAATTTTATTAAAACTGCGCTTTTCACAGAGATTAAATATGTGGACGTGTAAGAGAAAAATTCGTATAATTTTTACATATGACTAATCTGTGTCTCCGAGTGTACCGATGCCACAGTCAGTTTTATCAGCGCGATATTATTTTCGCTGCTGTTTAGATAAGAACGCTGGGGTTGGAAAAATAAATTGCCCTCCGCGGAAAATATAGCTCGAGTTTTCCAAAGAACGGATTCGCTTGTAGTTCTATTGTACTAAAACCCATCCCTTGTCCTGTTTTGCAAACTTTGAAGAATTATATGTGTGCATTATAACAGTTTATTTTTATATATGGACGCTTAAAAGATCATTTTTCTTAAGCGATTTTAACGTGTTCGTGCCATAAATTTTATTTATTTTGATTTAATACCATTAAATCATTTCAATTTTGTTTAGTGAAGTAACATGAAGCTCTTCAAAGCAAAGTTTATTAAATAGTTTGGAAATAAAAATATGTAAGCGTACTAAAAAAAAAATTAAATTCAGTCAACAAATCAATTTTTAAAAAGAAAGACAGCCATTTGCAGTGAGGAGATTGATTGCTAGTTTAAAATTCAATAAATCACTAGAGAATGATTTTGTAAAATTTTTTCCTATAATTTATAATATGTTGTACATAAGTGCTATGCATGAAAAGGTGTCTTAAAACTAAACAATATTACTAATAACAGCTTTAGTAGAGCACATATTGAAAATGCTCGCCTATTATTAGTTTTAGTGCATACTTACAAACTTACAGGCACAATGTAGTCGATAAGGCATTAGTTAGAATGCTGAATCATTACCACTTACAAGAGTCTATCAGAGTTCACGAACATAGAAGGCGGAAAGCGTTCACCAGAACGGTTAAACCGAGCAGTTAGGATTAAACGCGCACCAGAAATGGTGTGCAGAACTTCTCCAAATGCGTTCGTCGATTTTTTTAATTTTAATAATATATAATTTAGCTCTTAAAATGTTATGATGTGGGCTTTTGCTTTGCTCTACATTTCTAAAGATGATTCAAACTATTGTTGTTAAATTATTACCTTCTGGATGCTCGCCAGAGCGCGTGCAATGTGATGGTATTTTAATTTATCAAGATAGGCGAGATAATGCATATTTTACGGGTGATATGGTGGTTTTAAAAAGAAAATATGAGGTAGAAAAGAAAAAGAAAATTAAGCGAATAGCGGAAGTAAAACTTATTTATTATATTTTACTTTAAATTGTAAATAAGCAGCGTATAAACGAAATGTGGCAAAAAAAGACTGATCACAGGTCCAAGAAAATGCCAAAACAAAAAAAATTAAATAATCATATTAGGTTTAACTCAGGTTTAAGAACGTTGTTTTAGAAATGAATTATTTTTGAGTGCCTTCAAATTTTGTCTGCAAAATTACCTTAATGACAAATTAATAATTATTTATGTTTATATTTCTTGTTATGTGTCTGTTTGCCATATTTATTGTTATAATTCGTTGGTGTAGTTAATTTTATTTCAAAGAACGTTCTTCTTTCTGGAACTACACACATAATGTGAGTGTAGAGGAAATGTTGCCGTAGCATTAAAGTTGCTCATTTTAACTAATGTTCGGCCAAGTTTGACAAGCTTTGACAATTGTGTCTGCTTTATTTTCACAATAACAATGCTATCTAACTTAGAGCGTCGTCAATTAAATATAGTGTATCATGCAAATTACAAATAAAGCTAACAATGTTGCCATACCTAAATTGCCTCCTGTTCAAAGAAGAAGCAGCTGATATGGTTTCCCTTGTATGCAATCCAAGGGTAAGCGACTTACAATTGTTGCTCCAATTTTCATTTGACAAGACATTTTTCGTCACCGAATACTGCAGCGAAAATCCGATTTTCGCCACTAGAGACGAAAATTATCTACTAATTTTCACGTCCGTCTAGATGCCTGCTATCGCTGTATCGCGTCATTATTAAATCACGTCAGTTTGTGCTGTTCGTAGCTTAATCATGATTTCTGATTCAAAATGTGATTTAGATCTTCCCAATATTCCACCAGAAATAGTAAATCAAGCTGAGAAAACCTCTGCGGATTTATTGCCAGAAAAATCGAAGGAGACGTATATGAAGAAATTGTTGCAAAATTCAACATTTCTTGCATTATTTTCTTAAGTTTGATAATGTCGTAGGCGAAGTCGTAGAAAAAGTATAGTATTTAACTCATCGAAAACATTTTTTAACCTTGCGATCATTGCCAAACCGTTCTCTTGCTTAAAACAATTTAACTTTCGTCACTCGTTGAACAATACACTGTTCAATACACAATCATTTTCAAACTCTTTCGTACATTCATAACACTTTGGTCAAAAATTAAAAAAAAAAACACTAGTTGCTACAATAAAATTAGATTAGGTATAATAAAACACAAAAGACAAGAATTATAGTCTTCTCAAATTATTCTTTCTGCCAACGTTTCATTCTTTCTCAGGGTTGATGTTGATGTTCTTCTTTGTTGCCTGTGGGAACGGTCGTTCAGGGAAAACTTTCAATCGTTCCTAAGGATCAACGCCAAAGAACGTCGACAGCGGCAGCCCTGAGTAAGCCCTTTTGGGAGCAAGGGCTTCATCCTCCAAGATTGTAAAAAGTAAATAAATCTTAACAAAATATTAATTTTATTAATAAACGTAGGTACTATAATTTTTTACCACTACAATGAAAAGCCACCCCCTCGCTTTTAAAATAGTTTTCACAAATGCATTTCGTATTGTTTGAAAAGTTATGTTCAGAATTTTGCATTTCTTTTTTAAATGGCACCAGCCTTCCCTCAAACTCCTCTAGGTATATCAGCAGATCATGTTCTTAGGGCCTCCACCACGAGATTTCTTAATAAGCTCAGTTTTGAAATTTTTTGATGCACAGCACCTGTACCCTGGTTTACACGGGAACAAATAAACTCAGCTTCAATTTAAGCGTCTTTAAGAGTGTGACTTACTCAATGGCGTGCAATCTAAAATTGTACCACTTAAATTTAAGCTCAGCTTAAGTATTTGGTGCAAATGGCCAACATTAAGAAAATCATCAATGATTTTTAAAATAACTTTCGGTGAGAAAAATTTGAGTTGCAGCATAATAAAAATATTACAGCTTTTTAATTTAATAAATTTAATAATGAATTATCTCAAACGGACACTGAAAACTGGCACAAATGCTCAACGTTTCACTATCGCTTGATAGCTTGATAGCGATAGTGAAACGTTGAGCATTTGTGCCACTTTTCAGGGTCCGTTTGAGATAATTCATTAAACAATTTCACCGGACACGAATCTACCTTAATAATAAATTTAATGGTTATTCAAAGTTGAGCTAAGTTAGTTGAGTTAACCATTTGTCACTAATTTTGTTGCAACAGTCTCGGTCTACTTTGGTTAAATAATAATTCATATGTTATGGTAATTTTAATAACTGAACGCAACTATCAAAAGATGTTTATTTATCCCAGATGCTAAAGTTTTTGTAATGATATAATATAATTAAACATCTGATTAAATAATTAATTAAATTAATAAATAATAATATTGAGTTGGAGTTAATTATAAGAACAAGTACATTCTCACTCAACTGTAATTAAAGTACTACAGCCATTTAAATTTTTCTGTTTATTCAATCGTCTTATTTTGAGGTCAGGGATCTGTGGTTAAGCCATGTCCTCATAATTTAACGACACCCTGTAGACTCAATTTTGGTGTTTTGACCGACTTTGATAATGTGACAAATATTAAAACGAAAGCTAAAATATTTCTCCAAAAATAAAGTTGAAATTTTACTACTTGCTGGATTCTTAATTGTTTTTTTTGTACTTTCTGGCTAGTACTTCTCAAAAGAGTTAATTTCTTTTATAAAGACGATAATGATCGTTATTATTTCTCTAGTTTATTAACGGTTAGTTGAAATTCTTATGTTTTAAGTATTAGTGTTATATAATTAATGTAGTGAGTCATGTCATATTTTGTATTTGTAAGGTTATCTATAAATGGCGCGGCGACAGATTGACATAATTTAATTTGACAAATGTATTTTTGTTACCATGCAATTTATTTGTATTCACAAGTCGGAAACAATATATTTGACAATTCAAAATGCATTTGTTTATGTTAGGATTTGTTTTATAATTTAATTTTACTATATAAATAACTATCTATTATTACATACAGCAATACTTACTTGCTAATAAAAGAAACATCAGAAACATAACTTAAAAATTTGAAATAATTAAGTATGATCGCTGACACTAAAAACGAAACGCTATACCAAGACCGTAGCTGAGTAAGTGGTAAGTAAGGTTCATTCTCGAACGAGTTTGTAGATTTTCTTTTCGTTTTTGGTGCCGGCGACTATACGTTGTTCTTTCTCATTAAACATTTTTTCAAGCTAAATCAATTTTGGTCAAAAAACAGAAACGTTTTTAGTTAGAAAGATTTTACTGCTTGACATAATTAAGATGCAAAGAAAAAGACATTTTTTAAAAAATTTTGATTAAACATCATGGTTAACCTTTGCTTTTTTTAAAAAGAAAAATCATAAAAAACAAATTAAAATCTAACATGGTATTAGTACGCAATAATATTTTCGATTGTATTGAGGAATGGTCTCATGTTGGACTGAGAAAGAAAAGTAATATCTTCCCTATAAATAAATAAATTGGAGCGTAATCCCTATAATAAGTAAGCGGACAAACGAACGAGTAAGCAGGTAAACAAACTCAAAATAAAAAAGTTCAATACGTGTTCGCTTTACCGATTTAAAAGTTTATCGCTGAGACGTTACCTTTCTTACTCGGTGTACTTACAGTTTGTTTTCCATTTAAACATTATTATGTTTTCTCCTTCTATTAATTTCTATTATGTAAATTATACCTTTTTAATCTTGTTGATTGTCCATAATTAGGTAAACTTATTAAAATGTAATATAGGTACTTCCTAATTTCTTCTTCTTCTTCTTCTTCTCTCCAATGATGGTTGATTTCATGTTAAGTGTACATTATATTTTAAAACAAATTAGGAAGAATTTTTATTACATCTTATATCCTTTTAATTTAATAGATTTCTTTATTGTTGAAATTTCCTTCAATAAATTTATTTGTTTTATTTGACAGCTTATTTCACTATATGTGAATATTACAATACCTAATTTTCTGCTCAATTATAGACAATTTATTTTTTATATCCTGACATCTACGTACATTAAATGTCTGGAGTTAATTCTAATGCATTTTCATCTCCGTTTTGGTGTTCATCCGTTTCTGGTATTCAAATAAACGGACTTAGGATGTTTAATTTTAAAAAGTGCACATCCAAAGGGGCATTGAGGTAGTTATTTCTGTCTTTCAAGGAGTTAATATTATCCAAGGAAAGAAAGAGACTTAACTTCTGAGACAGTAGTTTGTATTCCTAAAGGGATTAGTATCATCCAGAAAATGATTGAATTTTACTTTTGCGTCAGTCACTTGTATCTTAACTTATATTTTAATTACTTTAAAGAGCGGAATACACTTCTTTTTTTAATATTGCATTTTTATTTACATAATTGAATTCCTTACTGCACTAGAACATTAAGCTTACCTGGAGGAAGTGAAATAAAGATGTTTATAAGGCTTTGCCAATATTCCGTGGTAAATAAAGCTTGTAACATGTAAAGTATCATTTATTATTATATCATTTTTTACCCATTTTTTGTTGCTATTATATTTAAAGCGCAAATAAAGTGACATTTCCGTTTTAGAGCAAGTATTCACCGCAGTTGCAGCCATTTACTAGTCATAACTTGTGATGAGAACGTTATTAAATCCCTTCCCTCGTACATCAGAATTTACCAATAGGTAGACGAAAAGTACATAAGTATGAACTAATACCTTTAGGACACATTTTTACTTTTTTGGATTCAATTCGGGGGTGACTTTCACCATTGCAGATAGAATATTTTACTTATCTCCTGCTTATTTAATTAACGAATTATGGATAATATGTTGAGTTGAGTTGAGCTTACCTTGTTGGAGTAAAATCATTTCACCTCTTTATTCATATTATGACAATTTATCCCAATTTTTGTTTGTTTGTAAGGAAAGAAACATTTATCCTCAATTTCTTCAAATTAGCACACCTTTTATGACAACACCTAAGTATCTACCTATTAATTTTCTTCTTGAATTACCTACTTATTTTGAACTGCCATTTTAATTTCTGCATTAGTATTTGCAACAAGAAAATTTTGTATATGACGACTATACTCTGATAGATTTGTCACAAACATAAACATGCATGTACTTATTTGTTTTGTGCTGGCGATGGCGTTAGACTCGTGCAAGATGAAAGGAGGGTCAGTATGGGAAATACTGCGGAGTTGCCATTTGTAGCCTTTCTTTTTATCTAAGTACTTTTAAGAAAAAAAAAGCTTTAGTTAGCATTGTTTGATTTCTGAAATAACAATAGCTTCTAAGGAAACAGGTTTTTGGCTTTAAAATATGTACGATGCCTTTTGCCTTATAAAGGATGTAATCTCACATATAAAGGGTTTGACAATGCTTGGGCATATTTTGCAGAACTTCCTTAGCACATTGCATAGGAAAAGACTCCCACATCTTCCGAATGTGGCGACTTAGTTGCTTCCTTTGTGAATTAATGTCTGGGAATTGGGAAGGCACAATTCAATTATCTTTTCGTAGCACTCATAAAGTCGTGTCATCCCCAAACCACATCACAGTAAACTTTACAACAGCGTTGAACAAAACACCCAAATCGCAAACACTGAAGCAACCCGATACATTGATTTTAATTGCTCAAAACTTGGCCGATATTTTCTCAGACACAACACAATTGTCAATATTTTTCTTTCCTATCCTTGATGGAAAATTAAAGTTGGATTTCTTTTAGTAGGTTTCTGGGTTATCCTCAAAAGCGTCATTTTTTTCCTTTCTGTAACGTATGACCTACTTACTTCCTTACAAACTCTTTGGATTGCTTATAAAACTTTGATCCCTTGGGATGGTTGCAATAAAAAACAGAATATTTAATGTATGTAAAACTTATCACCAAGAAGTAACGATTACTACCACAACTAAAACCTGAGTGGTTTCTCATCGCCAATGTGTCTTACTGTCCACCATCACCTGTTAAAATTTCTAATACCTTTCGATCCTACTGTAAATTGCGACTTTTGTGTCATGACTGTGGTGGAAATATATTCGATTGACGCTGAAGCTTTCTAGGGGGGTGCAGATTTTGTTTGGTCTTATTTCTTTCAGATAATTTTTGATTGATTGACAAATTAAATTGTTTAATGAATGGAACCAAATCAAATCAAACCAAAAAGTAGAGTAATCTGAAATGTACACCTCTTTGTGCGAAAAAGGAACGAATTCAAATTTTTAAATATAACCAAATATTAGTGTGATGCTTAACTGCAATTTATTTAACTTAAATCGAGTATCAATAACTCAGAGGGTCATTGCTCTCTATAAAAGTGAAGTAAATGAACTTTGTTTATTGTAATAAGTGATGATACGACATTTGATATCCATCATACTAGTTTTTGATATCCGAATCATTGACTACCTGAAATTCATTTTTCTCAAATAGAATTTCTCTTCTGTGAATCCAAATACTTTCGAAAAATTTCTATAGTGTAAGAATAGAGGGTCATAATGAATTGTAAATGCATTTGATTGTAATTGCTTGGCTTTAATTAATGAGGTAATTTGAAAGACGTCGTTACGACATAAAAGGGTTTTCAGAACTGTGGTTTTTCAACAAATACGAGGGTCAAGCTGAATTTATTGAAAATAAAAACACGGTTAATATTTTCGAGGATTTTATTTTAAATTTGCTCGAAGTAATTTTCTTCAGCAATGATGCACTTGACCATTCTTTCTTTCAACTGTTCAAAAGCTCCCAATCAATCGTCTTTCGGAAAACCTTCAATATAAGTGTGAACTGCGGCATCAATCTCTTCCTCTGATGAAAACTTTCTACCCCGCAAATTCCTTTTAAGCCCAAAAATAGCCAAAAGTCGCACATTGTTAAATCAGGTGAATAGCTACTGCCAGCCAAAAACTGGAGAGTTAAAGCTGTCGTATGGGGCGATGCATTATCACGGTGCAGCATAATTCCCTTGTCTGGAACTCTATTGAAACTTCCGGCAAACATTTTGCAGTGTACCATTTAGCTGTAACTGTCTTTTGTCCATCTAGCTTAATTGCCTTTACTAGGCCCGTACTTCTTAAGAATACCGCATACATAACTTTTTTCGTAGCTCGCAGCTTCTTGTTCATTGTTTCCTCACCTTCGTGAATCCATACACGACTCTCTTAGAGGGTAGTTAAGTCGAAAAAGGGAATGTAAGTTTCGTCACCTGTCACTATTTTGGAGAAAAATTGGTGTCCACCATTATTTAAGAAATTTAAAGTTTCATGGCTAATTCTTACACGCTCTGCTTTTTGGAAGTCAGAGAAGTGATGCGGCACAAAACGACTAATCCCTTTTTTAAATGCAGGTGATCGGTATGATTGTTCTAACAGCTGAGGATCCAATTTTGAGTTGATGCTCTATTGCTGCATAAGTGGCTTTATTATCCTCTTCAATGATTTTTTTAACAGCGATAATCTTTTTGTCGGTAACACCCGTAGGAGGACGCCCTGCTCCTTTTTGATGCCAAATAGAATTCCTTTCGCATTCAAATTCCTTATACCATCGGTAAATTGTAGCCAAAGAAGGTGCTTGTTCACTAAAAGCGCAATCTAAACTCTTTTTGCACTCAAAGGACTTTTTTAAAATCATAATAAATCAAGCTCTCTGGATAATTCCATTTCTTTACTTGTAATATCACTTTAAGAAATTAGTAACTTGGGTTCTAACGAACGTAACTTCAAATGACATAAAAAGTTGCTCTAAATAACACTGTATGTTTTGTTTTTCACGGCCTACTAGATTTTCTTATTCTCGATAAATTCAGCTTTACCCTCGTAGTAAATGTCATGACATTAATGAACTAATCAAAGTAACTTTGTTGATTTCCTGTTTTTGAAAAGCGAACCATTTTAGGATTTTTTAGGATGAGTAAATCTGTGATGCAGAGATTATGAAAATCGTCGTAAAATTATTAAGTATTACTGTTGTTTACAGTTTAGGTTTAATATATTCCATGTATTCATTATACCCCACTCATCCATAAATAGAAGCAAATAGTTTAGAACTGCCACAGGTCAGTACATTCATTCATAATTTCCGAAGTTTGATATCAAGTACACTATAAGCAAGGAGATACCTAACCTGCACAATTTGTCGAGGTTAATAGATCAAAACAATGCGGAAACATCACAAGTAGTTATCACCAGTTGTGGTCTATCGATGTGAAAAGTATAATAATAGCCAAACTGTGAAAAAAACGCGCCGATAAACCTATCTTGAGTAATAGTATTATTAAACTTAAAATATTTTACACGTAAACAGTATAAAACAAGACAACAAGACAGATCAAGTTTAGAAATTACTCTGTTAAAAAGAAAGAATCGAAGAGAGAGCCAATGCGAGACATGAACATGAAAAAGGGGCAGACAATCGTTAAATAGGCGTGGCTTCTTGATTTGTGGTCGCCATTTTGTCAAATAGCAGTGTTTTGTTAGAAACCTTATCTGATTGGGAGATCTCCCTCCTTGAAACTTAACGTCAAGAACCTCAAGGAAAATATTTCAATACCTTTTCCACATAAAATTTCGAACTTACACCCGGCCTCGCAAATTCCCTTCAGGTTTGTATTGCTATGATGGAACGAACGATCTTGTTGCGGCACGGAGGAAACCAGGCGACGGTGAAAATCGATTGCGAATTTTTGAGGTGCCTTTTCTGGATTTGTGTGCACGTAACCGGGGAAAATACAAACGCTAGGTTATAAGAAAACATCCACAAAAACCGAGTTAAAAACTCTATAAATATTTCAAAATTGAAGCTCTGTACCGAGTAATAGCACCGCCTTAATTTGAATGCCACGCCTAGCGGAGGAAATCTCGCCAATGTATGAGCGAAAAGAGCCGAGTGTGTTCGAAACTAGTCGAAACCGGTTGCTAAGGGTAACGTCCCAAACCAATTCTTGTAACATTTAGTGCGGGTGCGTTAGTTGTCGTGGATGTGTCGCGTAATGCAACTTTTTTTATGAACATGGTGACAGCGTTGTTTTTATGAATAGTGCTGTGTTTATATGACGATATCTTTGACTGTGATAAGTGATCATGTTGACCTTTTTCGGATTACTGTAGTTTTTAAGGTGAGCCAGAAATGTTTATCTTTCGAAGATAAGAAACACGATAAGGTGATAAGACCCCCAATTTGGATGATTGAGATTGCAAACAATTGAATGAATTAAAACGTCATTTTACATTTATTAACATTTTACTTGACCCCCACTATTCAATAAAATCCACAAAGTCAATTTTTTTTGGGACTTAAACCCAAAAATCTATTTATATTTATTTGTTGAACTAACATTCTAGAAAGACATTGATTTTATTATTTATATATATATATATTTTTTTTTGGAATTTGAACAACAGCAAAGCTTTAGATCCTTATTTACCATTTATAGATTAACACATTTGAAAACGCTGGTTTTAATTTAATCTATACAACCAATGCGGTGAGATTTAAGCAAGAAACTTGGACGACTTTTTCATTTGTTGAAACGTGAGTTCTTATTGTTTGGCGACGCCTTTTTTCGCGCCATGCATTTACCTACTTTACGCATTGAGGAACTTTACGGTATACAAGTTGCCCAACAGCTTGGCACACACTTTTCATGCCAAACTAAAGTGATAATTTGTTTTCTAATGAGTGTTTTTCTTAAGAGTCTGTTATACGATTTTGGTAATTGCATGTTTTATCAGCAATTAAACAAGGCTTACTTATACGAGCAGTTTTTAGAGTTAAATTTGAAGAAGTAGTTTTGGTTGGGTGTAAACTTTAACAAATATTTAGGCAGTAAAGTGAATCCTCATTATCCCTACGTTCTACTTTACTATGCTTACTATTACCCCCATAGCTATGAATGGGTACCTACTTGTTTACTTTGGCAAGCAGAGTTTCTTTGGTTTACACAAAAGCTGCTAAAATTTTAATAATTACTTAAACTGTTTATTTCGTTTAAATTATTTGCTTCCATATTACCAAAATATAGTGTAAATTTCACAAAATATAAATTTTAACAAATATTTACTAAAACAAAAGATAGTTCCTGCTTAGATAGCTTCTGTGAAGAAATTCGAAGGTTAATAATTAATTAAATAGCTTATTTGTTTTAAAAAGATGAAGATGGTGTAAATTAGTAAGGAATTTCATTGTGTGTAAATAAAATAGTACATTACTTCTACGTTGAGATCGATTTAATATTTTGTAACCACATAAGCTGTTACTTAATATTAATATTTTTTTTATGTATCCGCTGAAGATGGTGTAAATTCCTAATGAGCTCGATTGGGTGTAAATTTTAGCAAATCTAATAAAGTAGGCAATCATTTAGTAAAGTAAATCGATACTTCTGCTCTAAATTACTTCTGTGAACAAATTACATTGAATATTATAGTTTGTTAGTTTTAAATATGGAGACGGTGTAAATTTCTAAGGAATTTCAACGTGTGTAAATTTTAAATAAATAAATCTTCATTATTTCTGCGTTGACGCGCATTTAATATTTTAATAATCATTTAAACTGCTTCTTGATTTGAAATTGCTTTAATATCTCATGAAGTTGGTGTATACCTACATATACATGAGTAGTAAAAGGTGTGCATACTTAGTAAAATAAATAAATAATAATTTCAGGGTAGTTAATACATAAAATTTTAATGTAATAATGCTTTTAAATTTAAATTGTTAGTTATAATTATCAGTTAGTTGTCATGAACCCAAATGGGTTTGTTTGATACCGTAGTTATTAACAATTTCATTTTTGGATAACGCATAGTCTAGTCTATATATAATTTTAATTATTTCTTGAGAATCTTTTATACACTGAAATTTTTAGTGTAGGTATCCTTGCTTTTAAAGAATTTAAGAATTTTTTACTTAATTTAGCTTGCGAAGATCAAAAACAATTTGTAAACAAAGAAAATGAATTTAGAATACAGAAAGGTCTTTTAGTTACAGACTACTATAGAAAATAAAAAGTACAGTCAACCCGAAAGAAGCATTGATTAAGAAGAAATACCCCTTGAATAATTTTGGCCAGTTTATTTTGTGAGTTTTGAGCAAGTACAAGTTGCAATATTTTTTTTGAATAATCTGTAATAGTTTAATTATCAGGTTTCTTCTGAAGAGTCAACCAATCATTTTCATTTTCTGTTCAGTTTTGTCCGTCACAGTACACATTAAAATTTCTAGTAAACAACAAATATTTTGTTCTAAAAATTTTATTTAGTAACGCAAGATGTTAACAGTGTGACGAAACCGTTTAAAATATTAGGCAAAGATCTCAATTTGTTTTATTTTCACTGTTGAATATATCGGTGAATTGAAGGAATAAAAGAATTATAAATAAACAGGGCAGTCAAAATTATTTAAAGTAATATTAAATGTTTTGTGTCTTCTTTTTAATTTAATTTTATCTTCTGGGTTTTAAATGCTAAACTTAAAGCGTTTTCTACTGACTGTTCCAGAGCACTCTGAGAGTATCTCCATCCCCTGTTATTACATGAGGTTAAGACAAAATGGAGATACTCTAGAGCACTTAGTTGAGAACGCTATTAGATACGGTTGTTTATTAAACTTGTTATTGGCCATTTTTTAAATAAAATTGTGTAGCCACAAATAAAAAGTGTGTTGCAAGTCGGTTTTGATTGCGGTGGAGATACTCTTCTGCTGAAGAGTCCTCAAATAAGGCCGAAACAGTTGTAAATTTGTAAATACGCTTTGACAGTAGGCTTGGCTGCCTTGTGTGGAACGACTTATTAGGCAGCAAATCGAATTTTCACACAATCCTAGGTTAAAAATCGGTTGCAGGACGTCGCGACCTAAAATATTTAAAAAAATGTAACGTTTAATAATAATTTATTACGATTTAATTATTATTAACGCAACTCATTCTCATTGAACTTTATTGTCTTTTTTTGTACATAATTCTTGGAGCAACACATTTTTACATCACAAAACGTCATTGAAAGTAAAAAATTACTACATATTACAAATTTTGTAAATGTAATTGACGGGACAGTTGATAAATTCAATGTAATTATTGACATTTCGCTGTGTGTTTGACAGCTCTTATTATTTATCCAGAAGAAGCTGTTGAAGGTGCTGCGAAACGTCGTTATTTATATCGATTTTATAAACTAACCGATCACTTATAAATAGGTGCCTACAAGTGTTTCAAATTATTATTGAGCATTATTATAAGTGCCTACATTTTGTATAATTAGGCGAATAGATAATATTTTTTCAGATACATAAAAATGACGTTCCCCTAAAATACTGCTAGCATTGAAAATTGTAATTGAACTCTCGTCAGATTGATACCTACATGATAATTGAACTAACATACACTTTTCAGTTTTTGTTCATTATAACTTGGATAGCTTCAACATGTTTATTTGATTAATTTTTCACCATATTTATTTTATTTAATTTGATCATGTTTACTTTAGAAAAGAACAGTGGTTTTGAAGTTATAAGTCGTTAATTTCTTTCTTAAAATTTCAGAATGTAAACTGAGTTGTTTTTGATTGATTAAATAAATAAATGTTGTAACAAGAAAAATAGATTTTACTACGTGTGCATACGTTTGATTACAAATTCGCAGCAGTATTAATGAATACCAGAATAAAGTAAAATTTAAGTAAAAATTGAGACTTCTTTGCTTACGTTGATTGTTTTAGTACAAGCTAATATCTAATGAACTGGATTTACTTTGATAACGAGGGATTTTCCTTTTCAGTTGATGAGCTAATATTATTCGTTCATATCAAATCACAAAATGTAAAGATTCTAAAAAGATAGTTATAAATTAATCTTGAAAATCTCATCAATCAGCGAGGCGTGGATAAGTGAACGATTTTTTAAAAGTGTCCAGAGAAGTAACATCAAGTTTATTACTTAAAAATTAAAATATAGTTTAAATTATAGATTAGGACTTTTAGGATTAGTGCTCGTTGTAATCTTTGAAAATTCACAGATTTTTAGTCAAACTTAGAGATAGAAATTTAACTTTATTTTATTTGTAATCAACGTCTCGATTATTTACTGGTGTTTTTTCGAGAAATTTAATCAATCAATCAAACGTTCAATTTTTATATGCAGTGATTAGAGAATCTGTTTAAAAATGAGGTGCTTTTCATAAAGCTTAAGAATCTATTCTTTAAATGTCTTTCTTGTTTATGAATGTTAAATTAATTTGCTGGGTATGATTTTGTACATTATCCATCGCGTCGGATAGCTTCAGAAGGGTAGAAGAGCTTTTCATTATTTTTAAAACACCGAATTTTAAAAAGCAAATATTTCAGCGAAGTAACAGCTTGAATTCTTGGAATCTTTGTCCTTCATCGTGCATGCCTTCGATATTTGAATTTTCAGGTTTTTTCCTCTCAAATTTTTTTATAAAAACAAAATGGACGCATAAGCGACCGGCCGGCAGATACACAAAGCTCGCTGAAATATTTTCACGTCAATGTTAATAAACCTTTTTATTGCTAAAAGCAGAAAATTGCTAAACTGGTTATGCTGACCGTATAGTCTCAGCAAGCTTGAAAGTTTTACGACGGTTTATGGAAATTAAAATTATTTACTTTTAATTCAGCTTTATTCTCGTTCCCTCGAGAGAGAAAATGATTGTAATAAAATCCTACAATTTTACCGACGAGTTTTCATTTTACGATTCTTACTTGTTGTTTCGTTGAATGCTTGCCGATTTGATATGTTAGTAAACATTGGAATACAAGAAAAAATTGTAATAATAATAGTAATGGAGGGTGTTGCTGTATATGGTTTGAGCTGGTTTCTGTCTTTGTTGAACAGTCATTTATTTAAACTGAAATAATTGAAACTTATGCGCGCGCACTGTAGTAATTATGTATGAAATTAATTCCCGGAATAAATCCCAATTCGTATTTGTAATGTAATTTATAAGAGAACGTTAGTTTGATATTCATGAGTGAATTTATGTAGGAGTCGTTTCATTTACTTTTTGCAATTCAAGAAATTATGTAAGGCGACATAATAACGTATGCATAATATCAAACCGATTATTAATTAATAATAAATATTCTAGAGAAGCGGCTATGCAAATGCGCCGCGCACTTTTAAGTCTCCAACATTGCATTTATGGAAAAGCAAAGGAAAGGCGCGGGTTACTCGCCTGATTGACCATTGTAATTACTTTGTTAATGCCGTAATAAATTATTTTAATTCAGCGGCATGTTGATTAATTACAAATTTTATAACTAATACCGCGTACTTAGAACCGATAACATCTTATCTGGCGTATTATTTTCAATTTTTCTAGAATGACAGATCGAAGATTTTATCGATATGAAGTGGTCTTTATCTATCAATTATGGCAGAAAATTAAGAAACAAGCGTGTTAAAAATTGTACTCGAGTGTCTCATAATTTGATAAAAAATTGATGAAGCCTGATTTTAATTTAATTAACCGCAGAACAAATAATAACCGCGATGCTAACGACCTTCAGATCACATAATATTTAAATTTTAAATTGGGTAAGTAAGAGAATCTATTCTTAAATTCTTACATAAAAATCTTTGTACTGTATCAGGTATAGGTAGGTAATTTTTTCCCTCTGTATTTATATTATAAATTAAAACATCTAGATTATAATGTGCGCCAGCTCGATAATCTATAAAACAATGAATTTATGTGGGCAAAAAAATGTTTGCCATTTAAGATGAAAATATTTCTTTTATCTACGCAATAAATCTTTAAGTAGTTAAAAATTAATCGTATAAAGTACCCAATCGCCTTATGTGACAATCTAAACTACCTACGTCAATACAGAAATAACAAGCATAGAGTACACATATGTATCTAAATAATTTGCCAATAAATCAATGTCTAAGATTTTTATTTTTTGATAAAGGTGCGATAAGGCTGATAAAGTTTTTTACATTTCCAGAGATAGCGCGGGATTTCGAGAGCACTTGACGGCGCCCGACGCTACGCACACGGTCAGCAGGAATTGATTCCGCCGTACTAAGTATCCGACCAAAGAAATTAACACCAGTGCAGACGTGCTACTTAGTGCTGCGCTAAACTTAAGCTTTTTTCGAACCTTTTCGCGTGTGATGTGTTAAATCTTCAACTGGCACCTATGATTATGGAGATGGCCAACGAATCCGCCTCCGTTGGGCGATGGTACGAGTCACCCAGGACCGGAACATCCGCGAGCCCGGCTCAGGGCGGTATCGACGGCGGCAGTAACTCGGACATTAATGCTAGTGTTGCAGAACACATGGGCTTCTTCCTTGATCCCTCAGGGCCGCAAAGAGCTGCGCGGTATTATCACCAAAGTATGCACTCTCCTTATGGTAGCGTTGCAAGTCATGGTAAGTCCTTTAATTATAATAATTATTATTAACAGATTATCATTTATTCTAACAAATGACTTCCAGAAGAGCATTGTTCATTATACACTTTTCTTTGTTCATACCACACGATCGGTTTGGTGTTTCCACTTAAACAAAACCATATTTTCATTGCAACACACGTGCGTTCCTGAAAAGCAACAATTATAAACTAATACCTAAATAACTACAAGTAATTTAAAAATGTTCCAAAAAAACCGGTGGGATTTGCAGATTTTCTCAAGTCGTGAAGAAACCAAAAGAATTTTGTGAAGTGCATGAAACATGCTTGATGATCATTAAAATGGTTTAGCCGATAAGCTATAACAAGTCCTGATGGCGAAGTGAGACGACTAAAACTAATCGAATTGTACTGCCAAATAATTAATTAATACATAAAATTTAGCAAATAGTTAAAAGGGGAATGGATCAATCCCTACAAGTCACCTATTGCCTCTTAACGGTGCAGGTTATAAGGACTGTAATAATACAAGAAAATCCACAGGAAAGTTATTAATTTGCTCACAATTCGCCTCAATTTTCCGGTTCATTTATTAATTGGGGAGTAGCTGATGTTTTGCAAAGGACGACATAGTAGTAAGTTATAATAAACAATGTTACGAACGTGGTAGGAACAAGGTATTAAATTAGTTCTGTTAATTATCAGAAAGTTGCGATAAAACTGGATTGTTTTTTAGCTACATGTGTTGTCGTCTCTTGATGAAAACGCCCGCGTGGTAACACATCATTACAATATTTAATTGCGTCTTAATAAGTGCACTTTTGACCATCCACATTCCTATTTTGTGTGATGAAAAGTAGGCTTCAGTTATCATGTAGAATCTTCTGCATCCCAAACATTCCCCAAACTGGTCTTGGTCCGTAAAAGGAGTTGTCTAGGAACTTGCGCATTGTGATAATCCAGATGGGGATTTTGTTTCAGAATTCAGGCTTTTATTTCAGATAAGTTTGGGGCATAAGTGTTTGTGAAATTTCAAGCACGAAAATTTTCTTTAGAAAAGTCGTTGGACGTTCGAAATGTCAGTGGAAGGTCAATAAATAATGCTCTTGCAACATCACTCCTAAAATCTATCAACAATTAAGATTATGACAAGCTCGTAAGTTTCATCATCAATTGTAGTACTTTTTAATTAACTTTTAAAGCATAAAATTGACTATGTAACTTGATTCATAGTTCAAAAGTATTGTGGTCCACTGAAAACAGGCCCGGCGAGGCTCACTATGGAATAAAAGAGGAGAAAAAATGACTATTTCATTAAACAGATGTAATTCCTAAAATATTATAAAGCCAGTCAAGTAAAGATGAGTTATTACAAACAAAAAAGGACTGTCAAGTTTTCAATTGAAAAGTTAATCAAACAGCGTTTGAATTTTGAATTTATGAATTGAGTCTTTTGTTTCAAAAAGAATTTTGTTCCACAACGTAAGCCAAAAGAAAACTGTTCTGTTTAACCTTGGAAACAGCTAATTTGTAATCTCTTTAAAAGGAAACCAAATACGTTAAATAATTGTTTGACAACTGCCATCTCAATCAAAAAATCAAAACCAATTTGATGAGCTTTTAAGTTGAACACGCGTTATAATTGTCTGATATTAGCAGAAATAATCAAAAATATAGGTAGGTTCTAATTGCATAAACTACTTAAGGCTTCTTGTAATAATTTTAAAAGAAACGAATATTTATTTATCAGGTTTTTATTATGTCATTTGGAGATTATGGATATAGCATTTTTTTAATGGTAAAGTAGCATAAGGAGAGTAAAAGATTTGGTTAAAATTGCAATTGGATTTAAATTTATTACCGACTTGGTTCTTACAAGTATTTTGCAGAGTTTTATAGAATTTGGTAAAAATCTGAAGTAATAAATAATGCAAGAGATGCCGCTCACAATAGGAAGAACTTTCAATCCTCATCCTCACCTTCATCTGCATTTATGACCTTATTATGGACACTCACGAATATCAATATTAGTAAGACTTGTTCATTTGCTTTCTTCAAGCACCAAAATTGATCCCTAACATTGTACGTTTCTCGCCAAAACTTACGCATTCTATTATTTGCTTCTTAAAGCATTTGATGAAGAACTGCACATTTTCAAATTGTAATTTTTTGCAACTGGTATCATTGATCGTTACGAAGCATGCAATTTTTAAAACTGAAAACGTGTAATTAAGGTAGATTCTTGTCCGGTGAAATTGTGTAATGAATTGTCTCAAACGGACACTGAAAAATATCACAAATGCTCAATGTTTCAGTGTCCGTTTGAGATAATTCATTACAGAAAACGTATAAGTTTAAATTATTTAAAAATTATAGAAATCATGAATTTATGAAGAACAGGAGTTACAAAATGCCATAGATGATAAAATATGTATAGGAATATAAAAGGAAACTCGTGTTTCATTATTTTATGTAATTTATTTTGGGTTCACATTTGTATTTAAGTAACGTGAGAAAGAATTGAATGCTAAATGGTAAATGGTCGGATTGAATTTGGTTGTTATTTATAAATATTGAATTCAAAAGCGGAGACTGAAGAGGGGTCGCGTCCATGTAACATTCTTGGAGGCGTTAGGCCTACTTCAATGAAGTACGTATAATCATAATTTCTCTCTCAGCTAATCGTAATGGAGAAGCTTACTATTTTTTTAAGAAAGAAAATAAAGTTGAAGCAAGTTCTTGTAAGATTATGAAAGAATTATTAGAATAATGGTCCAATTATAACTGTTTAAAGTTAGTTTCCGGGCGACGTGACGTCATTTCTCCTATTAGGCAAACTATCACTTGATGCTTTACAAATCCCACTTATATTTTAATGTAAGTACACAGATAATAAACAACAAACAATGTAAAATACGTGTCAAATTGAAAGAATGTTAACTTTACGTGGATGTCTAACAGACCAGCCACTTGCAGCTCTGCGAAGAAGTGACGTCACAAGCGAGTCGTAACAACTTTAAAACTTCATTTCTACGTTATTTATCGATAAATTTAAAAAAAATTCCATTGGTCAGATACTTTTGGTCTATATTTTAGTATTATTTAAGAAAATATTTTATTTCGAAGATAAGTAAGCTTCTCCATTGGATATTGGTTTACAAACATTATCGAATATTAGGAAGTTCTTTTTAAAGTGAGGAATCAATTTGCAAAATGTTGCCTAAAGAAACGCAACGTATATTTGGTACAAGATTCGAATGATCTTTAAGAAAGAGGATTTAGATAAACTTGAAGGTTTCTTTATCGCTGCTGTTGCTCCATGGGGACACTTCCCAGAATTGACGAATCCCGATTTTGATAGAAAATCATGTCTGCACACATAGGTCTCAGAGTTGCATAATATTGCACACTATAATAGGAGTGCATTAGGTGCGATACTACTGCTGTCTGGAAAGGATCAATCAGTTTTACACACTAATACGGAAATAATTTTGACTAAAACTTTTTCTGGTAAATATCGGAAGCTCTTTTGAATGTAACTAAAATAAGTCAACACGAACATTGTAAAGTATGGTTTAATTATTTGTTTATAATGTTTATAATTTTTTGTTTTTTCTAATATGTACTTGAAAAAGGAGCCTAATGATTGTCTTTTTATTAACATATTTAAAATTTACTGTTAATTTTATCCTTTGAATTAAAATTTATTTGATTTTTTAGACGTTCAGTGCATTTTTATAAACGATTTTTGTGATAAATCGCAACTTATTTGGCTACTTTATCAAAAGTAAATTTGTACTATATCTTATCATTTCGTTCCCAATTATTTGATGCTTTTTAAAATCTCAGAAGTATTGAAATTGTCGAAATTTGTAAGTACGTAGAATATTTCTATAATGCAAAAGCATTTTTATTGATATTTAACAATGTTGCTTCGAATTAGCAACTTTCAACCTTCTGGATCTTTATAAGGAACGAATCGCTAGTTAACAACATTCTTCTTTAATTCAATATTTGTTTATTCAACAAAAAATGTCAACTTTTGCTCAAATAAATTGAAAAAGATGTTATAAGGATAATAATGATCCTGACTGTTAAATAATTCACGCATAATTATGTTAATAAACTAAAGAATAAAGTAGTATTGCGAAAAATTGAACATGATTTATATCAAAAATAAATTTGACCAATACTCTACAAATATGTACACGTACTTACATAGAATTTCGTGAAAAATTATTTGCTGCATTTTATTATACTTGATGATATACTACGATAAATAATTGCGTTTATTTTTAGTTCACGTTAATTATGCCAACGATGAAAACAGAATTACAAAATAAAATCGTTGTAAGCAAGCAATATTCTGTAAAATATGAAATGCCAAATAAGAAGAGCTTTAATTTAATCCTACAACCGGATCGTTATGTTGAATTTATTTAACAGCTACTCTGCTCGGCTTTATTATTATTAATATTATATATTGTCTCTCAGAAAATACAAAATATAATAAAACCAGAAAATTATTTGAAATTGTTTCGAGAACGACGTAATAAATTGCCCAAATTTTGAAAACTCAAGAACTCACAAAATTTAATCGTACTGCGATTAATACAAATAACAAATCACATGTCACATGAGTATTTTATTAGGAAAGCGCCATTCGCTTATGACATAATCTGCCCGAAAACTATTTCTAAATTAAAAATAGTACATTTTTATGCAAAACAATTTCACAAATATTTTGCATAATATATTTTTGCTTCCCGTTTCACAGAAATGGCGTATAAAGAGTTCCAGGAAAATTTATTTTTACATGTATTTTTCGTTGAAATTATACCGCAAAAAACAAGGATGTACATTGTAATAAATAATCAGTGATGTTGATGTGAAATTTTCAATGATTATAATTGTTTATTTATGTCTTGCAGTTTGAAACTCTTTGTCGTTTATATTCCCACTTCGTTTTTCGATACACATCCATTTTCTATTCATATTAATTTTGTTTTCATTTAGATTTTGAATAAATATTTGCGCAGTCGATTCAAAATTGTTCGACAATGATCGAACACGTCTTACGTGGAAATGCCAGTTAAGTAATTAAAATAGAATTCATGAAGCAATTAAAATTAGCATCGGGATGTATTTCTCTATCGTCATTGCGTAGCAATCGATGCTAGAATTAATTAATTAATAATTATTACTATAAACGTAGAACTTAATAAATCATTAATCACTGTAGAAAATTACAGAAACGTTTCCGAGTAGATTCTTGCCAAGTCATCATCATATATATTACAAAAAAAAAAGTATATCAAAGAGTGCCGATGGGTCTAATTTACAATATTAAAAGGAAAAGGGAAATATATCAATTTTTCTGTTATTTTGACGAGATTTTCGTGGTTGTTTCGCAAAGTGGATACGATGGAAATGTTATCGTTTTGATAAGAGATGAGCTCTGCGTCATAAATTGGCGTTGAAGTAAAAGACGATGACTCTTTATACATTTTTTATGTAGGCGAAGAAAATATGCATTCTGCTTATTATTAAAGTTAATTATTGTAAGTCACTTCTTATTCTTATGTTTATTGTAATTTGATTTTATTTGGATAATGTTTGCTGCCCAAATTAATTAATTAATTTTGTTTTAAATCCACAATTATCGTGAGATATCTGTGCAATAGTTAAGGTTTAATGTCTTTAAAATATTAATTTTTTTGAGTAATTTGATCTATAGACTCGTTACGTCCATTTATAATTGGAGGTTTTTCGATTGCTAGCTAATTTTTTGAATTTTTGGTTTTGATATTTAGAAATTTTCCACTTGTGTGTTGATTAAATATGAAAAATAAAAGAAGCAAATATTTTCAAGCAAATTCTTAGCAATCCAACATTAAACTCTCATTAACGTAACACGATTATAACACGAATTAACGATTTCTGGGTATAAGCATCGATTTCTTAGTGTTCCTAAGAAAACAGACATGAAAATAAACGTAAAAATCTATTTTTTGGAATATTCCATAATTTCACAGTCCGACGTTTGTTGGGCTTTAGTTTAGGTCGGCCAATTTTTGCCCTAAAATTTTGTGAGAAGTGACAAATAACAACCAATCTCCGAAGAGGCCCCAAATAAGGTCGAAACAGCTGTCCAAAGGATTCCATTGCAATCATAACCGACTTGCTATAAATAAAAAAAAGTATAGACTTTTCTATATATCAAAATTGATAAGCTCACAAATCTCCTAAGATGGCAATTCAAAATTAATCACATTCATTTTCTATTTTTTTTGCAAAACGCTTGCAATCCAGGATTCCCCATTTCATCTCAACGTCATGCCTCTTCGCAGCAGGTATAAAATTCCAGAATAAAAATGCACCCGTTTATATCAAGATTGATAACGTTTGGGTAAATCTCGAACAAACAAAATGAAGCAGAAATTCCTATACGAAAGAGATTACGATTCATCACACCTAGAAACTGAATATTACGATCACTCACAATCGTTGCTAAATTATGACTTGTGCGTATTGTGAATTCAAGGTGGCACTTTCTAAAATATTTTGTCGAATTAGAAATTCAAGCAGGTACTTGACAGGTATCGACTGCGTTTTTAAAAGCGCTCGGAAGTGTTTGTTGTTAGCCGACTTATTTGTGGTGTGGTATATGCGAGAGCAAATTACGCAGGAAATTTTTAATTACCAAGGCGATTCGAAAGGAAGGGCTCATTTAAATGCGTGCATATGCATGCATTTAATTCATGAATGCGTTATATTGATTAAATTGATAAATCAAAGAAAATTCGGAAGAAATAAATCATTATTTCCGATACTTACATAGTTAACATAGTAATTGAGGACGTGTGTTTCAAAATATTCTTAATAACATACAGTAAAAGCTCACGGATGAATAACCACCTATTTATAAATTAAGAAAAATTTTCCTGGTATCGATAATTTCTTCTTTGACACTATTTTCCGGTTGTTTAATTCTGGTATATAATTGAGTTTTACAATTATATGGTAGAGTTTTACAATTATAGATAGTTGGATAAATTAGCACTTACACGTGATAGTTACAGTTTGTATCCACTTTTCACTACGCCATCGCATCCCTAGGTTTTATAGACATTGCAAGCTTTGGGATTTGGGACTTATCAATCTTTACTTTTGATGTAAAATGACTATTGAATCTTTGATTGCCCTCTTACATCTTTACACTCAAACTTTGTACTCTCTTTGAAGTTTGTACTAAACGTCCTAGTTTCAGGACGTTTTCTTCTTTTGAAATTACAATAACTCTAAGGTGCTGGCTTTGTAGTGGTGTTATTCAGATTTTTGTAATTGCACGTTACTTCATTTCCTGCGATTTTTCAAGTACGATCCTATTTACATTCGAGTGCTTTTAAGAAATTTAATTCTTTTATCATTCGCTTTTAAAGCGTTGCGCTGCTCTTCAAGGTTGCCACTTTCTTGCAATCGTCGAGCTGGAAGGGTGTAAATTTTTATTTTGATGTCAAGGGTAACTAATATTGAGAGAAGTATCAGTTACACAATTGATGGTTTTATTAGGCTTGTAGTGGTTCTTAAATTCTAATTGTCTGAATACAGGGTGCTTCACATAATCGTCCAAATTTAAAATGAGAATTCAGGATCTGGAAATAAGAAAAAGAAATCCTATTAAGGTACATCTGTTTTGTTAAAAAGTGGTGGCCATAAGGGAAAATGAAGTTGATGATGGTCGGCCCCAAATTAACTGACTGCATATTTCTTACCATTTTCGACATCGCAATGGCGATCATTGAATTTGCAAAAGCTTGTGATAATAATAATAATTATTATTATTACAAGCTTTTGCAAATTCAATTATAACAATGTTTACACAAGTCAATAGAAAGTAGGAGTCATAGGAGTCACCGAACACAACCTTCCAATATCACATTAACAAACTATAATTTTGTCTTTACAACAGTCAAATAGAGAACACTATTAATTTAATAGTTCATCGAGAAAACACTCGAAATATCATTGCAACAAATTACAGAACATTTTTCAATGAAGTACTTTTTTAGGCGCAATTTAAAAGTGTCGTATGGTAAGTCCCTAAATGAATCCGGGAGTAAATTAAACAACTTAGGTCCGTAATAATTAGTACCATTTCGGGTTCTTTTAATTCGATGAAAGTCCATGCGAATGTCAGTCTTATATCGAGTGTCATGCAGGTGGTTACTTTCATGGGTTTCATACCTGTCACCGTTCCGTTTGATGTATAATAAGTATTGCCATAGATATAGACTTGGAATTGTTAAAGTACCCAGACTTACGAAGGCAGCTATACAGTTTTCCCTATAGGAGAGACCAGCCACAATTCTTATAGCTCTTCTTTGTAGGCCAAAAATTCGCTACACTGCTGGTGCATGTCCCCTACACTAATATAGCGAAGGAGATGTGAGATTGTATAATCGCATGAAAGACCGTCAAAAAAACTTTGGTGGAAGTCACTTGAGCTAGATTTCGTAGAAGATAAATGGCCAGGTAGCCGACATGTGCTTCCCACGTCAACTTCGGATCCAAGTATACTCCTAGGAACTTGACTTTTTCGGAATTATTTACCCCTCCCAAGTTTCTTAACAAAAAGTACAATTGCGTTTTGTCTTCGTTTAATTTTAACTTGTTGGCGACAAACCATCTGTTTAAATTCGATTGGGTATTTATAATTTTCTCAGTCAAACTGGTCAAGCTCTGTTCTGTGTTGATGGCCGTTGTGTCGTCCACAAAAAGTAACATATCAGTTCCTGGACACGCAAATGTCAGATCGTTAATGTAAAGCAAAAATAAGACCGGTCCGAGCACCGATCCTTGTGGTACACCATGTTTTACACTGATTGTACTCGAATTGATGCCACCTTGAGTAACTAGTTGTACTCTTCCATATAAGTATGAGCTCATGAGTTTGATAGATTTTTCACTGAATCCATAAAAAAGCAGGTTCCGTAATAAGATATCGAACGACACACAATCAAATGCGCGAGTTAAGTCACAGCATAACGCTTCTTTAATGCCTTTTCTAAAATCGTTGTCTACAGAGGATTAATAGAGATGGGTCGAAAATTACTCGGATCAGTGTAAGCTCCTTTTTTATGGATTGGAACCATTTTGGATATTTTTAATGCAGATGGAAAAGTGCTTTCTTCAATGCAATACTTATACAGTTTTGTTAGAGGAGCCACTATATGTTGTGCGATAGTATGCATCATCTTTACATGTGTCACTATTTTTTAAACTAAAAATAATGTCTCTTATTTCGTTTATGGTGATTTCCGTGAGTTCCAATTCCAATTTAGTGGCATCCTGGTGAATAAAATTTAAGTACGTAATACTATCCGTTTGACCAGTAGGAAGACTGTTGGTAACATCTTCAGCAATGTGTCCAAAATAATTATTAAATTCTTCAGGAGTTGGTACATTTCCTGCTTCTTTTTGTTTTGTTTTCCTATATTCACCCACTATTTTCCACAATGCTTTGGGAGGACATTGGGAATTTTTTATGTATTTATCATGGGCATACTTCTTGGCTTCAGACAGCCTTTTCCGATAATGATCTTTTGGTGTATCCTTCACGTTATATCCTTGTTTTAATAATTTGTTAAAAAAAAGACATTTTCACGCATTCGTCTTAGATTACTATTATAAGTTTCTTATTTTTTTTGTCTCTAACAAGTTTACTTTGCTCAGGAAAAGCTACACACACTGCTTCCTCTACAATTCTAGCAGATATATTAAATTTAGTTTCAATGTCTTACATATTATTATTTATGGAAGACCAGTCAGTATCCTGCATCAGTTGGTGAAGAATAAATAGGCCTTCGTTGGTAAGTGGACGAAAAAGAATCCGCTTAGCAGGAGCTGTAGAGGAACTCAGGACGGAATGGAATCCTCAAGTCTGTAAAAACGTTAATAGATCATAAAATAATGTAGGAATTGATACACGTATTCTTTGAATATATCTTTACGAGATTTAAAAAGAAATTAATTAAGAAGATTAAGAATATCATAAATAAAAAAAAATGCACTTTGGTCCGTTCTGCCCCATCCTTGGGGGAGGACCCTTCTTCCAACTACTATCTGAAATTACACACGATTTAAATTTAAAAACTTTATAAAACAACAATTTGGCACTTTAAATTGCACAGAAGTTCTGCGGAGACGCCATATCGCGTCTTAAAACAGAAGCTGTGGTTTCTTGCATCATTTTAAATGACCAAGCTTGACGATCGACCTTACACACATAGTTTCATACAATCCTAAGTGAAATGTAGAATAATCAGTTATTAAAAAACATTCAAATAAGAAATAAACATATTCAAAGTCATTTTTACAGAAAACTAAGGAGAGGTAGAACTCCGGATCGTCCTGTCCTTTGTGTTAGGTTGAGTTTGTTTATTTTTTTTCCATTAATCTTTACAATTATTTACAAGTGCAATACATGAAAATATACTTAACATGTTTATGAAAAAATAACTAGGAAAGATAATAAAATACTCTGTTTGATTTCGCTTACCTCAATGTTACAAGTCAGCCCAAGTTGTAGCACGTAGCAGAAAATGCAAGCCAATGCGCCTTCCGCCTACATGTGGCAAGAATAGTTTAGTTCTCTTCATTACCAACTTCACTAAAACGCGTTACTATAGAAGAAAAATAAATGGATGGTTCCATAGTACCCCGTGATTCCGAACTACCTACCCCGAGTATAGTACAATAATGTAATAGTTTGTAACGCCCTGTATATTTTTTAAATTTGGAATTTGCATCATGCAGAAGTATGCCTGAAAGTTATTTGTCTTATGCAAACTAAACATAAAATCCTCAAAAAATATCAATGTCGCTTATTTTCTCATTCTGACTTGCTTGAGTGAACATGTTGAGAAACGCTGGTAAAAAGGAATACTTTTCTAATTATTCAATTTTGTTTTGCTCCTCGAGATAACTTATCAATAATATTGTGCGTATATTTTTGATATTTCCAAATGAAAAAGCGGCAAATGTAAATATTGGATAAATACATAACTCTCAACGGTAGATATACATACTTATCTACTTATCTATGTGTTACCATAAAAATTATAGTAAATTGCCGTTTTATAATAGGTACGTAGAGAAAAAACAATGGTATTTGTTAACACAATTCTAGAATTTATATCTATAAATTGTTACTAAAATGAAGACAGATCAGTAAATTTGTTACAAACAAATGTAGAGGAGGAAATAGATCTGTAAAATTTCACTTTGTCACATCTCTCTGTGTATAATAATTACCTACCAAATCAATCTTGTTAATAAATATTTTTTTTTTACACTATATTGTACTTATTTTATTTATTTAGAGTTCAGTAGAAAACAAAATCTATTTCTTAGGTCGATATTAAATGTAACATAATTTTTTTAAATGATCGAAATATAAGAAATGTAGTGAATTTTATTCCGACACAACAGTTCGAATCTTAACTTTTTCAAGGATTAGTCGAAATCTAATGGAATCCGAATTTTATCTCCGAGATACCGAATACGTGACATTAAGAAGATAAGTGCACAATGCTGTATGTGTTTACGCACTGTATCTTATCGAGTGACTTAACTCGAATCAATATTGACACATTGTAGAGATTTTATGTAACAAAAAATTATTTGTTGATATACCTTGTAGTGGTTATTTAGGATTTAGAATTAAGTAACTGAAATCTAATATTTGGGCGATTACATTTTCCTGGTCTTTCCCATTGACGACAGTTCAATATTCAATTCTTACGAACGGTTTCGCAGTATACCATTACAAATTCAGAGCTTGAAATATTGCGAAAGGATATGCAAATCGTTTCATTTGTTACTCGCTGTTATTAAGGAGGTGTTAAAAAGCATATAGACTCATTCGAATATACCTGTTGAAGAATAATAATAATGATGATAATATTGCAGTCACGAGTGACATTTAAGTGAGATTTTCCACAAGCATGAACTAACTACTAATTGTTGTTATATTGCCTCTGTCGTGATTATACTACTTAGAAATTATCTTTAAAATATCAGTCCAGGACTAATTAATGGCGAGAAATTAGGTAAGTAACACAAAACCCTAGAATTTAATAAACCGCAGTGCGGTAAAATTAAAGAAACAATATTAGAATCATATTTACATTTTATGGAAACGTGTGGTTTGAAAAGTAAATAAATTAATGTATATTCTCAACACGCTCGTTGATTATAATGAAATGCAAGGAAGGATATAAATGAATATAATAAATTTTACAGTCAATAAACAATTTTATTACGTAGATTTATGACTGGAAACAATAATTTCTCCGAAGCCCTCACGTGAAAACCTTTTGATCGTCCCTTGTAACTTCCACCGTTTACCTCGACTTCTGTTAATTATCTGCCACATAACTTTCGAGAAACATCACAGGAGAAGCATTACGGCGATTTTATTACCTCTGGAATACAATCCATTACAATGCCATTACATTAACATGCATCATGCGTTCGGGCGGACTATCAAACACGAATTTTCGAAGAATCATCAGTGGCGTATTTTGGCGCTGGGGCACGTATACAGGGTCTCACATTTATGTGACTTCCAGGAACGAAAGTAAAATCAATAGCGACTGCAAGGCTGCTATGCTAATTACGTATTTCTGAATGTCATTACTTGCGGCTTAGGCGAAGTTTAGTTTCACGTTTACAGGTTTTCCAATAATTTACTGTAACTTTCTAAATTTAGTCAGCACAGTGTTGTAGGTTTTAGAATGAAAAGGGTCTGGGTAAATACATATTTTTTTTCTTAAATTTTGTTTGCTGAAATAATTATCCCAGTGTAATAATTTGGCTGATATTTTGAAGCTTCAATGATCTTAGAAAAAACTTAGCAAGTGTTTAATTAATTATCCATTTTTATCATCATGTTTCACTATATCTAGGTTAGTGATAGTATTTAGGAAATCTAATTATGTATATACCTATTTATGAAATTATTCGTGATTACTCAAGTTTTCCTTTTTTTTTGGAATTGTAACCTGCGGTTACTTATTCCTTGTCAGTGGTCGCAATTGTTTATTGAATCTGTTTTCAGAACGATCTTTAAATTAAGCAATCATGGGAAAAGTTTTGACCATATTTCGGTATTTCCAAACCGTACTTTTGCAGGCAGTATCCAAAGAAACTTCTTTAAAGAACTTAATATTTAGGATATTTCTTGGTAAATATGTTCCAAATCGGCCAAGCAATAGCGCACGGATTTATTATAATTTGTTAAACAACTTCCCAAATGATTAATGATTTCGTGTATCAAAAAAGAAAATATGTTCAGTGTGGTGAAGTAACTTAGTAAACACTAAAGGGAAGACAGAGGAACAATGTCATTTAAAAGACATTTTGTTCTATACGTAGAGGAGATAAATATATTTAACTATTTTTATTTCAAATATGTATTAGCTATGCTTCTACTTTTTAAGAATGCGAAAGAAAACCAAAAATTAAAATATTTTGATCATGCACGGAGAAAATTAAAACACTTTTGGTATCCGGGCTGAAACCATCTTCATTCTCGATCCAGCAGCAGCTATCTGACTACAGCACCGCGAAGAAGTCAAACCCAAAAAATTTGACGCGCTCACACTCCGGAAACCAAATACAGAAATGGACCAAAGCAGCGGCAACCGTCAAACCAAGTTAAGAAGTAGAGTCTGTAAAATGTTATCCTATATTGTCACGAAACTTGAGCAAGATCTCTGAATGAAGCTGTACTTAATTATTTAGAACAAATGTCAACAAAGCACATGTTGAATTTTCTTGTATTTTCAGATATCACAGTAGTCTTTCTTGAATTATAAAGAAAAAGTAGTAGCGTATTCCTTTCACTTGTTCCGAAAGTGATTAACATCTAAATATTTGGAAATTCCAAAATTATTGATAAATAAACTTATTGCTTCTTATTTTCTCTCTCGTGTCCTTCTGTTACAACTCTTATCCTTCCGTTTGCTTCAGCTTTTTCAGACGTTGGCATTAGTATTGCTTCCTTCTTCTTTGTTGTGGCTACAGGTTTTTCCAAAAGCCAATCTTACCTTCTTCTCTGTGTTTCGGTAATACATATTTTTGCCTTATTGTCTCTTTCCATGAGAATTTCCCACTTTTTCTATGTGGTCTACCCAAATTACCTTCTTTTTTCGATTTGTCCTTGCCTCAAGTATTTTCTTACATGTTCTAATGTGCAAGGTTTGTGTTGAATCTTTGCGTTTAGAGACTACCAAAAGAGATAGATCTGGGTAAACTTTCAAATCATGACGACGATTGTTATTTTTCGTGTCACCCAAATGACTGATATCAATCGAAAAACTACCCAAAGTGGTACGTAATCGGTAATCAGACCAGTTATGAATTACAAGAAAATTCCTATATTTTAGTTCTGGAAAGCTAAAAGCTGGCATATTTCTTGGACCACAGATTAGGAAGCTGAGGAAGAGACATTGAGGTTAAGCAACCGTGCAGCCACAATCATACAGGACTGCCCCAAGAAATCACTTTCTTAAAACTAACGTAAGATTGTAGGCTTGGTGGAGGGGGGAAATGCAGAGGAGGCATTTAGGACCTTACTCGGGCAAGAGAAAAGTCAGAAGGGCCAAGAAAGCCAAAGGCAAGAAAACTCAAGCCAAGAATTTTAAACTTAAGAAATAGCATTACCAAGAACTAGTTATTTATTTATTATTATTGTGCTGAACTTTATTAAAGCAAGATACCTCCTTCACGTTCCACTTAATGTCGGGGAATAAGGACGTTAACTTCTCCTTAACGTTCAACATATCCTCAAGAAAGACTTCAGCAGAATTTAAAGATTGCTTCAGGACGTCTTCTGCCACCCCAGATCTTCAGAAAACGTCGTCAGCTGCATGGTAAATTGAATACTTGCATTTTCTATAATATCTGGAATCAAAAAGTAAAGGCGTTTGCCATCAAAGTGAGACAAGCTTATCGTTTTTCTCGTGTAATTCGGATTTGACGTCTTCCAGTTGCTTTTCTAGTGTGCAATGTGCTTTCTCTTTTTTCCCAAGACTTCAAACTCGTGGTGTTGCAGATTTCGTAGTTCTGCTTGTAATTTTTGATTGCTTTCTTACAATCTCGAAAATGAAGGTTTTATTCAAATTCACACGCATTTGACAGCTTCTGGTCTTCGATATTTCTTCTGTTTTGTTTATTTCAGTGCTTCCAGTAACGCTATTTACCCAAAATTGTTGATGCAGCTAAATTTCTTGATTCCCTATAAAATCAGATCTGCTTCAGAAGTCATGTGCTTTATGAAATCGAGCTTACTGATGAGTGCGATTTAGAAAATCATTTTGGACAAATCCTGGCTTAGAATAACTTCCTCCTTTCTCACCAGCCGAGTTCGGATTGAAGTGTCTTAAATTCATATTTGATTTTTGTCATTTATTGGATTGAATTGTCGACCATTTTGGACAGTTCATTCGAGGGAGTATCTCCGATATTTTTTACTTTTATGTTGCTTTTTGGCTTTTTGCTCTTGATTTTTGAAAGCAAGTTGGTGAAGACATGTGCTTTCTTGTCTTCAAATGTCGGGGAATTATGTGTTATTGGAATCTGTAAATTTCTTGGAAGGTTTGGTAGGAAAATTAAAGTATCAGAAAGCAAATATATGGGGAAACTTCTCGAAATGGACTTCTGGAGAGAAGAAGTAATGATATTTTCAAAATGGGAAATAAAAGACTGAAGAATGGCGGGAATTTCAGAACTTGTAAGTAAAACCGCAGGAATGAACATTAATTACATGTTGAGAAGCTGATGATAAATAGCAATCGTACATTTTCTTCAACATGTTCCATCAAGGCCGACTACATTTAGTTTTCTTAAGTTCGAAACATCGATGATCTGGGTGAACCTTCAAATCATGATGACGATTGTTATTTTTCGTGTCACACAAATGACGGTATCAACCGAAGAGACCACCCATGGTGGTACGTACCCTCGGCAATCAGACCAGTTAAGAATGACAAGAAAATTTCCATGTTTTAATTCTGGGAGTTTAAAAACTGGTCCACACATTAGGAAGTTTGTAAAGGATTCTAATTTTATGATCGAGTGTGAGGAAAAAGCGTGGAATTCATTTGTTTTGACCATCAATAACTTTCTTGGTAATAAGAAAATTATTCTCATCTAGTTCAAGGTATGCTGACCAATTTCCAACAGCTGGGCTGCAAGGTTCACTTACTACATAATAATGATGACTAAGAATGTAAGTCGGATTTCCAGAACTTTTTTAATGTGGGATACAATGTTAAAATCTACACTCACAAAATGTCTGAATTAAATTATTATGACTGGTATACGCCTACCAACTGCGGTGAATGCTTGCTTTAGAATGGAACCGACATTTTATTTACGCATTAAATATGATAGCAACAAAAAGTGGCTAAATAATAGTGATATAATAACAAATGAGATGGAGAAGAATTTAAGAGGAACTGATAGCCGGAAGCTGAGAGAAACGAAATGTACAAGAATTTACAAAAAAAGTTGTAAGAAATAGAAGGAAAAAGCGTTACAATCATGAATGGAGAGCAAGTTGCATAAAGCCGAAGGCTTTTAGAGTTGAATGGGGAAGAGAAAGACGAAAAGTAGAAAGATAATGAATTTAAGGCGAATCGAGAGTGGAAGGCTAAGTCAGTCATGACGGAAAAAGGACGTGAAAGAATGCCACAATCAACATGGAAAGAGATGCTGAAAGGACACAAAGTCGAAAATTGAAAGCAATAAAAAGGAACAAGTTAAAACTGAGACAAATCTGGAAGGATTAGTTTTTGGAGCTGAATCGAAAATTATGAGAGAAAGACGGAAGGGAAGAGAAACAATGATGATTTATTTACTGGAGAATATTGGCAAGGCCTTATAAACATCTTTATTCCACGTCCCCTCTGTTTGGAGTAGTTAAGATACAAGTGACTGTCCAACTGTAAAGATTGTTTCACTTTCTGGATAATACTAGTTGCTTTAATTATAGAAATGCTTGACACTTTCTGGATAGTGCGAATTCCTTTAGGCATACAAACTATTAACTCCTTTCCTGGATAATATTAACTCCCTGAAAGATTAGAAATAACTATCGCAAGATTAAAATTCCAATTTTGAAGGCAACACTAACACTTTTTAAAGTTAAACGTCCTATCTTCGTATATTGTAACACCAGAAACCTATGGACGCCAGGGAACGCCGAAAAGGAATTGAAAAAGTATTGGAATTAACTCCAGATTTTTATGTGTGTATTCAAAAGTATATTCGTTTGTGAATACTTTCTAAATCTATTGCAATTTTCTACACATGTGTTTTGTATTAAATTTAAGAGCAAATAATTATCTTATACGCAGAGAAGAATTTTGGGGAGTTAAATTCATTCCTTAATAATTTGCAATTAACGCTTGTTTTTTGTTAATTCTAACTAAGAACTTTTTGGATAGACGTTCATCTACTGAAAGTAGTTAAAATTAAGGTGGAATTCTTTGACTCCAACGAAATGAAAAATTCCACCACATTAACATCGTAAGTAGTTAAGCTTTACATATTCAATTGTTACATACACATACAGAGGAAGTATATTCCGAAATTTGTTAGCACCTTAATAGAAGTTTCGTGATGGTGTAACACCTTTTAGCAAAGAATTAAAACAATCTTAAAATTTGTTGCGTCTAAACGTTTGCCTCTTAGCACTAGCGTGTTTCCTACAAAATTGCATTTGATTATGGAACAAATACTGTACTTTCGAATTAAATATCACAATTATAAAAAGTGGGAATTACCTATTTTACCTCCTTCTTGGAGTTGAGAAAAGTAACTACCTTAAATCTAACACCTTGCACGGATGGTCTTCAGGAAACTACCAAAATGAGTTAAAAAGAAGTTAGATTTGACTCCGTATTTTCCTTGTGTACCAGTAAGTCGTTTCAGCCATTAAAGTTATAAAAGATAAATTGCGTCATTATGTAGAGAATAAAAACCACATCATCATGATTTGTTTAAACTTTTTTTGAGAAATAAAGAAAACTCCTAAGTTAAAATATTCCTAGTAATTTATCATGCAATTTAGTAAAAAAAAAAAATAGAACAAACTAATTGGGGCAAGGTACGTGAAGATATTCCGAACCGTTTCAGAACATCTAAGAAAAACAAAAGCTCTCGACCGCTAACAAGTGGGCACATGTACACTTCTGAAGACGTGAATAAGTAAATAAGTCTGTATAATTTTGAAATATGGAAAGTTCGTCGCGCACCTGGTTTGGTGGTATTCATGTCCTGAATTTATGCGAGATGGTCCGTGCCACAAGGGCGAGACTCGCGCACAGCGAGGACATTTTTATGATCGCGTCGGCTGAGATATAGCGCTATCAACTTACCAACTTTTATATGCTGAAAACAAAACGGATCGTATTTCAAGTAAACTTATACAAGTGTCGTTCAATTTGAAATCGTTACTTTTTTCGCTGTATTCAGGAGGCAGCTCTGCGAATGTTATTGTCTCGTTCTCGTATAGGTTCAATAGCTGGCTGGTTACGTTGATAAAACGGTTTATTGAAAACAGTCGGTTTTAATGTTGATGTGGATAATTGATGCAATAATAATAATATAAATGAAACCGTACTTTATTCACGTTGATAGTTGAAAACTTTTTAAATGGATTCTATTCTAATCATTTTAGAATGCATTAGATTTCACGAATTCGAGGAGAGAAACTGTTAACAGTTTATTTTTCTCCACTTTATTCAAGCGAAGTAACTTAAGTTACAAGGTAGTACCCGTCATTGTTTATAAACTCGAACAATTTGTTGCTTTCAAATCCGTCAAAGGAAACTCTCCCATGTAACTCTTAATTACAGCTTTGGAATATCCGCCATGTTATTTCAGTATTTGCATAAGGAATAAACAATGACTCGATTTCATTTTGCTTATTTCATACGTCTCGGTTAAATATCATTCAATTAAAATACAAAAAAAAAGAAAGCGTCTGGCGAAATGTCCAAAAATAAAATTTATTTATTTAATCTAAATGGAATTGTTTGCACGTCGAAATCTGTACAAATTAAACTGATATTTTCTACAAGGTAAATACATAACTGCGCCGCAATCTTGTTTTTCAGATGATAAGATAAGCTCGAATATCTTAGATTGGGCTTTTTTCCTCCACGAAATTACACGTTGTGTCCATTTAAAAGTTATGAAATTAAACTCCTACATTATCCACAATTTTTCGAAAACAATTTCAGGTGATTACCCCCAAATGTAATTCATGTTATTCGAAAAAACGCCGACGTGACTTTGTTTAACAAAAAGAAAAGGAATCCCGGAACGGCCAACACTACGAAGCCAACAATTTTAAAAATTAATTATACTGCTTATCGGTTTTTAGAAAACTAAAATCAGTAAGTGGACATAATAAGTAGCTGTTGGTTTGATTGATAACTATAATTTTCTTTAATCGTCGTCCACATATGAGCAGATAATCTTTAAACCTGCCTATTTACTACGATTATCTATCTATATTGTTATTTTAATGCTGTTATATGCTAATTTGAACGTGTTTTATGATCACACGCGCTTTCGTATTATTAAGATGTTAGTAGAAATGCGGGTTTCCTAAGAGATGTGTTTATGATCAACGCGTGCTTTTAAATAAATGACTTTTACCTACTGTTTTTATTAACAATTATATCGATAAGCGATGGACCTTTAACTAATAAAAAAACGCTATCATAAAGTAAAATACCATTTCGATTCAATTAAACAAAATTTAATATCATTTAATTTATGTTATTAACTATTTTCAGCTACTACTTTGAGAAGGGACGACGTTCTAATAGAATTCAAAGAAGTACTGAATACGTAAGCAAAAATGACTCATTAAAACTGTACGAGTATTATAATATCATGAAAATAACCTACCATTGCATTAGGAGAAATTTCGTCCTGAAAATTTGGTTCATTAAGTTTTAATAGACTTGGAAATAAATGAAGACGTAATACGAAATTCCAGCCATCCCATTTTGTGGTAATATTAATTATAACGACATTAAGCATCGTATTGTGTACGGTTTTGGTGGTGATATTATATAAAAGAACGTTTATATAGCCGTGTTCGCTTAATGGTTAAATTATACAGGATCGATCCGTTTGTATCGACCGCGTTTGTGGCAGGCGCTGCGAACTTCGTTTACAAAATATCTCCGATTCACGTAAACCCTGTAAAGAAGCCCATTCGCAACAGATGATTTAAAACAGCGTCGAACAAAAAGCCGCGTTATTACTTTATAATAAGGCTAACGTAAGCATATGTGTATGCAAACCGGAAGGAAGTTCGGATACGATCTAATCTGAGCTTAACGTGTATGTGGAAATAAATGAGAACAAACCGTATGATTTCAAAATAAGTGCTTTTGATTTATTGTTCTTTTTTGTAATGTTTTAAAGGAAAATAGTTTGTTATTAATTATATATGATTCGTCGGAATATATTTTCTTTTGTTGTATAAGCTCTACAAAGCGTGACGTGTAAGTTAAATTTAATTCATAGACTTTTTGGTTCTTACACTTTGATAAAAACCAATCAATTAAAATACATCTAATTTTAACAACAGAAAACTTTATTTTTCGTAATAAGTATCTGAATTTCTGGTCTCAAAAAGATATAAAAATTGCGAGCGTATCTTACATTTAGGGCCACTTTTACAATGGTTGGATAAACTAAGTATAACTCTGTTCTTGGAATATCCATTGTTATTTATAGTTTTACTATAGATATACCTAGAACCGCGCATACTTAGTTTATCCAATCATTCTAAAACTTGCTCTTAGTGGCATGTCTAATTAATGCATAAAAATCATGCTACGTGATTGCTATGAAGGCTTGGGTTAGGTCCAAGAATAGCATTAGGGTGAATTCTTTGTTCTCAAAGCCCTCTTCTCTCGTTTCAGTTAAGCTTTGTAGTTCACATGTTGAGTGTCCTTGCTCGAAGTCAAATTGAAATTTTGGGATCACGTTTTGGTTGGTAATTAAACTTCCTAAAGATGCTTTACCATTGTACCTAATGCATATGTTAATCAAGCTTTTCTCTTGCATAGAAAGTACATAAAGTTTATTTTATTGATACGCGCAGAAGCTGCGACACAATTTTTCGCAATTTTCATACGCTACTTAGAGGCTAAATTCAAATATAAGTTGTGGTCCAGGAAAAATTTCGGTCATACGCACAAATATAATAACTAACAGATATTAAATGCATTGTGAAAAGCGTTAGCAACATGTAAAAATGTTGGACAAATCCTGAAATGTGAAAAGCCTGAAAGATAACCCATACAGTCCCCGCTAACCTTGGCATCAGAATTAAATATTGGACACAATTTTGACGATACATGTTAATTTATATATCACGTGGCAAAATAAACAGACAAAACTATTTTCCTAATGCGTTCTGGCGACAAATGCAGCTATTCAGGCTCTTCCTCCCGTCATGTGATCGGTGATCCTTTTTTCATATTGGGACCCAATCTAGTTATAATTGAAGCTGAATTTATTGAGAATAAGAAAATCTAGTGCGCCGTGAAAAACAAAACATACAGTGTTATTTAGAGCAACTCTTTATCTGTTATTTGAAGTTCAGTTGTTGAAGTTACGTTCGTTAGAACCCAAGTTACTAATTTTTAAAGTGATGTTAGAAGTAAAAAAATAGAATTAACCGGAGAGCATTTTCGAATCATGATTTCTTATGATTTTAAAAAAGGTTTAAGCGCTTTTGAGTGCAAAAAGAGTTTAGATTGCACTTTTAGTAAACAAGCACCTTCCTTGGCTACAATTTACCGATGGTATAAGAAACTTGAACGCGAAAGGAATTCTGTTCAGCATCAAAATGGAGCAGGCCGTCCTCCTACGGCTGTTACCGACAAAAACATTGCTGCTGTTAAAAAATTAATTGAAGAGGATAATAAAGCCACTTATGCATCAACCCAAGATCGGATCCTCAGCTGTTAGAACAATCATACACGATCACCTGAATAAAAAAAAAGTGATTAGTCGTTTTGTGCCGCATCACTTTTCTGACTAACAAAAAGCAGAGCGTGTAAAAATTAGCCATGAAACTTTAAATTTCTTAAATAATGGCGGACACCAAGTTTTTTCCAAAATAGTGACAGGTGACAAACTTACATTCCTTTTTTCGACGTACCTACCCACCAAGAGAGTCGTGTATGGATTCACTAATTGTAAGATAAGGAATCTCCAACAATGACCAAGAAGCAGCGAGCTATGAAAAAAGTTATGTATGCGGTATTCTTCAGAAGTACACGCCTAGTAAAGGCAATTAAGCTAGGTGGACTAAAGACAGTTACAGCTAAATTGTACACTGAAAAATGTTTGCCTGAAGTGTTCAGTAGAGTTCCAGACAAGGGAATTATTCTGCACCATGTTAATGCAACGTCCCATACGGCAGCTTTAATTCTCCAGTTTTTGGCTGAAAAAGATTTAAAAGCAATACAACATCCTCCGTATTCACCTGATTTAGAAATGTGCGACTTTTGGCTATTTTTTGGGCTTAAAAGGAATTTACGGGATAGAAGGTTTTCGTCAGCAGTTCACGCTTATTTTGAAGCTATTCTGAAAGATGATTGGTTGGGAGCTTTTGAACAGTGGAAAGAAAGAATGGTCAAGTCTATCATTGCTGAAGGGAATTACTTCGAGCATATTTAAAATAAAATCCCAGAAAATATTAACCGTGTTTTTTATACCCAATAAATTCAGCTTGACTCTCGTACCACATCTGTGGTCATAAGTAAACCTAAGATAATGATGCATTAACAAACTTCAAAATATGTATGCAAATATGCACCAAAATCATCAAAAATATGCACTTAAATATGCACTAAAAATTAATTTTTATAGAATAAATAGCATTTTTTTATATTAACACATATTTATTTTTCTGTTAAAAAATTCTTTTTAATTCTAAATTATTTAGTAAAGAATAATTAAAAACATAAAATTGTTATATTAAAATTAATTACATTATAGAAATAAATTATATTTACATTTAACTACAACATGGTGTAACAAATTCTCAAAAGTAAATTTGCGCCCTTTGTCGGCGAGAATATTTTTGTACTGAGAAAAAACTCTTTGGACATCGCACGACACTATTGGCACAAATTCGTATTTTACAATGTCACTGGCACTTAAATGTTTATTTTTTTCATTAAGGGTCGATTCGTTTTGCAACATCTCACTTATATTCTTCAGTTGTTGATAGCCCGTATTTTTTGACAGCACTTCGTTAAATATATTGATGCAAACATTTTTCTTGAGTTTAGTTAAACCTTCAACTACATGTTCTACCATTTCACTGCTGTCTTATAGAGATAATCCCTTAGCTTCTAGCTTAGAAATTGCATTCGAAATCCATGCCAGATTAGCTCGAATGAAAATTAGATCTTTTTTTCTCAGAATACTCTGTGCTTCTTCAATGCAATGCGCTTCCGCAGAGTCGAATTCATCAACAATTTTCTTCACAATTTCAAAATTTTCAGCGTAACATACAACAGCGTCGATCCAAATTCCCCATCTTGTAATGATTGGCGCAGGTGGAAGTGGAACGTCCCCCGAAATTTCCCGAAACTTCTGAACACGACTTGATGCCTTAAGAAAAATCTTTTTCACAGATGATATTAGCACATTAACGTTTGAATAAAGATTACGAACTAAATCAGCTACTCGATGTAAGCCATGTGCAAACAGGTCACATGTATCATGTTTAGGTACAAAATCTGTAGTCCCCGCATTGCTTTACACATATATGGTGCAGCATCACTACAAACCGCTATAACTTTTTCGTACAAAATCTCAAATGGCCACAATAAACTTAGACAGTCGTTGAAAAAAGCAGCGACTGTTGAATGATTCACTTTGTCCGATACTTTTAAAGTCAGCAGATATGATTTATTTTTTTCTTCATTGACCCCTAATATACCAAACACAAAATTTGCTACTCATTCTTGTTCTTCATCTGTTGTTTCATCCAACGACATCCAAATAGAATGATTCTTTACTTTTGCCCTTAATTTGTCCAATGTTGTTGTATACAACTCGGAAACATAATTTTTTCTTAATGTCGATTCATCTGGAATATGTTGCTTTGTATATTTTTCCAAAAAATGGCAAAGAACGGAATGTCTGCGCAAATAAAAGCCTTACAAAGTTCTTCATTTAATTTTGAGTGTTTAAGTCCAGGCCTTGGTAAATTAGAAATTAGCACTTGCCGTTCGTTATTTCCCCTTTTATGATTTTTATTATTTGCATGTTTGCCGGTTCGAAGATGCTGCGTAACTTGAAACTTTCTAGTTGCCGTAACATGAACTTCGCAGTATTTACAAAATAACGCACGTCTGTCTGTTGTAAAATCATCGTAGTCCTTCACAAACTGATTTAATATTGCACTTACACACTTTTTTTCTTTTGGCATCTTCAGGGATGCAATCAGCATACAACTAATGAAGGTTGATGAAATTTTCTGTAGGATTTCCTTGTAACATAAGGGGGACACCCCATATCCTAGTAATCCTTTTATTCTTTCCAAGTATTCTGATTTTAGAACACCATTTATGGAATTTCTAGATTGCCTGGTTTTCACTTGGCAACAAGAAATAATAAAAAATTTGCAATTAAAAAAAATGCAACAAATTATGCATTAATGCCCTAAAGAATTAAAATATGCATTTATTTATAAAAATGTTCAAAATATGCAAATGCATAATTATCCTAAGCCTAGTCATATGAATCATCGAAACTATGGTCTTATTCACATACAATCTTAAACAATAGAAATGTCGATCAAACACCTGAAAGTGTGAAGGCAAATTGTGAACACATTCGTTAAAAATCCAAAAACATCAGGTATTTAAACATTCCACTTTTCACTGCGAGAGAAGTTATCCGCATTTATAAAAAATGATGAAGTATCGAAGCAACGCTTGGTCTTACTCGTAAAAATGGTTTTGATGATCGAAAGTTAATAGGGCGCATCAGAGAGTGTTTCACGTGTCGGAGATTTCAGTGGCCATTAAACTGGGTCCTTTTAAGACTAACGTGCATCGTGTTGAAGTAAAAACCGCCCTAAAAGGCATGCAGACTACAAAAAGCTCAAGACACAGATTTTGGATAAGAAAAAATATCAAAATCAAGAGCTGGAAAATGATACAGCAACTTTTTCATAAAATATGACTGCTGGCTGCATAATGGATGATAAAACCCACTCAGTAGCTGATTTCAAATAAATCCCGGGTCAACAATTTTACGCTACATCAGTAGAGGAAATGTTGCCCACAATTTAAGGTTAAAAAATGTTAGCAAATGCCGAAGAATTTTTTTATTGATGGGCCATCAAGACGATGGGCTTGTGGTCTAAAATGTAATCCTTTTATTATATCTGGTTGCATTAACGGTAAAATATATATAGAAGGATTGTATAGTGATTCCTTCCTTTTAGAAATTCTCATAATTTTTTTTTTCGGCCAAATTTAGCCACACGTCACTTTGGAAAATTGAGGTAAGGGTTTTATGCCAGCTATATCATCAATGTCGGGTCAAAGAACTCCAATCCATTTAACTGCTCCAAGCACCGATCCATCGAGCTCTATTGAGGTCTACACAAAAGATAACTTAAAAGTGCAGACATCAATGACTCTGGCCAAAAGTTGACGAAAGCAGCCAGAAAAATAAGTCAAAAAGTTAATACGAAGTGCAAAATCGAAGGTCTTCCCCTTACATGGCTAATAATTTTAGTATTTGTTTCTAATATTTGGAATACTGATTAAGTAAGATTTATTTATACTTCAAATGAAGGCCTCGTTTATTCAACTTCAGATAACTTTAACCTTCGGTTTATTGCCATAGTAACAATAATACTATGAGAATGAACTGAAGGTTAAAGTTAAGATTAATTTAGGGCCTAAATACTTCTAGTGTCGTACGGTTATTTTTTAAGTTTCAAATTTTGCTATTTTCCTCTTGTACGTACTTGTACCTATCAAAGCAATTCATAGATTCCATTTCCTTTTCTTGTTAATATTTTTCTTCTTCTCAACATACCACCACACAAGTTTTCTTTTTTCCTCTAATATTTTCTTTCATATTTGTCGTAAAAATGTTAAGTACTCATTCTGTTGGTATCCTTTTTCCTTTCTATGCTGCAGGGTGAGTTCAAATTATTTTATTTCGTCTTACGAGCAGCTTTCCCAATTTTCTTCTTGTTGTATGCCAATTTGTGATGCTTTGTTTGTTTTTTTCGGTGAACATTCTGAATACTCATCCTCTTTGTTTTTGATGGTGTCAATATATTCTTGATTAAACTTTTCCGAAACATTTTGATTGTTCATATTTTCATCTAAAATCATTTGATTCATTTTGCTTCCTTATGCAATTTCTGTTAATAATTCCACAACCAACATAAAATGAACTTTATACCTGTACACCGGAAAACGAATGTAATTTAATTGAATTATTTTATTGCGCTCGTTTATTTTAAGAAATATTGATAATCGTGATTGATACGATGATTTAATTTATTGCGCTTATCTGATGAAAGATTTGAAAGTGTTTGGAGAAAATCTAAGTCAGATTTTGATCATAATTTTTCTATTAATAGAATTTCATCTTTTCGGTTCAACCTAACTCAAACCAGATTTAAGTTTTCTTACGAAATTTCAATACGTTCGACATCTACTTAAAAGAAAAAGATATTCAAGATAAAACTGCCACTTCAGAAGTAATAATATAAATAATTCTATTTATTTAAAAAAATCGACAAAGATTTTTTTTTAAATTGTTTCTTTACATAATATCTAAAGGCTACTTAGATTACATTACTATTTCCTAGATTTCATTCCTTATATCTTATCTTCTTATAACCCTCTGTCTTATATTAACTTTACTATATTTTCGTTTCACATTGCCTTTGGTCTTTCTCTATTTATATTCTCCTGCCATTTGGCTTCCTGCACTCTTTAAACTAGTCTCCCCTTGTCCATTCGCTTGAGGTATCCATCTACTATCTTCTTTATTATTGGTTACACCTTTTGTTTTCTTCCTTTTTTCTTCACAAACTTCAAAATAAACTGAATTACTTTCATCTCACACATTTAATAGATCTACAATATTGGTTTTCTTTTATAAAATAATAGTTTGTAAGCAGTGTGAAGGACTGGGGGTATGATTGATGCCAAATAATTCGAAGGCAGTGCATTGTTCATATTTTTCTCCGTTATTCAAATAAATATCTTTGAAGTTCAAGTATTAGCCGACCGTAATACGCTGGGAATAAATTATCCGAAATGTAACGGCTGAGACGCAAAAGGCTCTCGAAGATAATTATCCTGCACGAAAGAAAGAGCACGAATCCTGTTTATTCTTCACACTCGAAGTGAATACTTAAAACGGCGGAATGTTTGAGTGTTATGTAATGTGCATAAATGATTACTACTATTACTACAAAGTATTATTATGAATATTCCATTCATTTATTTGCGCAGCGTTGATTTAAAACTGAAATAAATATTATTAAGAATGTCTATAAAGCCTTCATTTTCATAAAAATTTACTGTAGTCGTATCTGAAATATTTTTCAGTGTTTTTTTTTTAACTACAGTTTGTAATATGCCTATAAACTGCTTGCAAACACGTTTTCCGAAGAGAAATTAATGTTTCTTATTAGCCATTAAATGATTTACAAGTAATAAAGGTAACGAGTCTAGACTACAAGTCCTCTTCGGCAGACATCTTTCTTCTATTTAACTGAACTATGCCAACATTACTTCAATTATGCCTGAAAACAAAATAACAATGTCTCTCCTAATTGACAATTGTTCTGTGCTGCATGAAAGCAACAAAAACGAAATGGAAACATCAAGAAACAGATTACAAATAAAAAAAATTCTAATACAAAATAAGAATATTATTTTTTGTTTGTTATTTAAACATGTCCAAATGCAATGTAATTCCAATTAATCTAATAATGTTTATGTAGTTTATATGAAATTGACGGGAATCTTTTAAACTGCTTTCTTTTTCGTAAAATTGTAAAAAGAATGAGACAGTGCAAACACGACGCTGAAGCTCCGTGAAGAGTATTAAATATACAAGAAAACGATATTCGCTGGTGCAATTACTGCACGCATATGGTTTAAATCACACAGAATACTTAATGAAAACAGCGAACCCTTTTTATGCTAAATATATTATTCGTTGCGACTTTTTTTGTCTGCGTTTTACAGAGTGCAGCCAAGCGTTCTTCATTTTCGGGGTTAACAACATTTTACTCAATCGCAGATGGATGATTTTAAAACAAAGCTTTTGGAAGAACTCTACAAGTAAGTGATGAGGAAGAGAGAAAAGAAATGGGAACTATTTCGCAATGGTTCTAACATCTGCGAAACTAACCCTCCTATTCGTCGCATACGATCCTCCCATGTGGGTTCCTGGTTACTGGGAAATGAAATGCACACGTAGGGTGTTCAGTTATATGCGTTCGTACATTCGGAGAGGTATATTAACCCCTCACCTGGCACGGCCATGTTATTAAGCGGCCACAATGGCCGCCGCGGCTTGATTATCTTGCGATGCCATCAGAGATACGAAACAGATTAGCGGGGATTCTAACGGACTTCCGCAGATGGCTACCAGAAGGGTGCTGTTTATTATATATTTTGCTTTGTTCGTGTCATACGATGGTTTTTATGTTTCCCATATATAGAGAGATCCAAAAAAAATCATCCTCGGTAACCTTAACAATTGAATTTCTTAATTAAGTTGTCACGAACTGTCATACCGAATTAATCAAGAAGTAGCGCAGCGATATCTCATGAAAGAATTTATTTTATTTAACAAATCATCCAAAAGCCTAACGATCAAGTTCTTTAGTCCACAACACCTGAAGTGAGGGTTACTTTAATGACGGCAAATTTTCTCTTTTAATTAAAAATGGTAATTATCAAAAGACCTCGTAAAATATTGTTGGGGTAATGTTATATGAACGAAGGGGGTTAAGGTATTCCGTCCTCATTATCTATCATATCTATTCATACTTTAATTTTTACAAAAGTATTGGGAATTATAGTTATTGATTTCTTTTTGTTGTTTTCTTTCAGCGTCAAGAATGTCGTCAAGTCAAGTTTGTAGGCCGCATTTCCACGCACCTATTCCATGGTTGTCGGACGGTACGAAACCTCTAGCTCATTCGGGTCCTTGGGTCCCTTTCGGCGGGACAGATCCAGATAAATCACAGTCGCCCTCCTCAGCACCTGCGCAACCCCACAACCTCTTTTCGTTTCCTCCGACGCCTCCAAAAGACAGCACGCCGGATTCAGTGGCCCCGACAGGCGGGACAGAATATCAAAGTGCAGTGGCGGCGGCGATGGGGGCATTCATGCACGAGAACCCCCAGAGTTGCGCCCTGGACGTCAAACCATCGGCTGTGGCAAACAACAAACAACGCGAAGGTAGTGACTATGATGGAGGCTCCGGCATGTTTAATGGTAACTTTGAAAGTTCGTACGGGTCTGCGTATGGCCACGGTATTCATGGGGCTGCGCATTGGCCCGAAAGTAAACAACATTTGGCGGGACAGGGCGCGCAATCACCAAACAAACCACGCAACAAGTCGAGAACCAGCGCCGGTAAGATCGCAAGCGTTTTCATTTTTTTTTTTGCTTTTATTTTTTTATTCTGTTGCGTTTTTACTTCATTTCTGTATTTTCGTTTTCCTAACTTTATAGCTAGCGGATACTTGAAGTGACGATCCATTTTATTACTGTCTGTGAAAACGGAAACAAGAACGTTATATTCGAATTGGTTTGAAGCTTTCTCTTTAGTTACACTTCATATTTTGATGAATTCAGAATCCAAAATTGGTTATGCTCTAGATATTGCAGGAGTAAACAAACTTGCCGTATTATAAACGTTTAATTATAGCTCTAAAGTCTTTATAAGAAGGAGTATGCAAAACCAGAGCGACATTTCCATGTATTCTGTTCATCCTTTGAGAATGTCATTCATATTTTTCAATTAATTAATTACGTACATACATTTCTAATGATGATGACGTAAGGCGAAATGTTGTATACGTTGAGTGAATCAAAATAGAAATGATCACTGCAATTTTTAATTATTTGTTTTTAATTTTTATTTATGCATTCGTTGCTGTTATTATTAATGATTTTTATAGAACTTGAGATTTGATCAGGTTAAGAATCGAGAAAAATCAAGCTGACGTTGGCCATAAGACTTAATAGGCTCTGAAGAAGGAATTAAACAAAACCAAAACGTCACGTGAATGATGTTTCATTTGGGACAATTTTTTTAATTACGTTTTCTTTAAATTGCATTGAGTGGTCATAACATCTCTGAGTTATTTTTTATATAACAAAGAATATAATTTTACGAATGGCAAGAGAGAAAAGGCTTTTGTAAATGTCATCTTGAAAAAAATTATTGTAAAAATATCAATAATCTTGGCCATGTGCGATTGATTATTAATATATGGTATTATAAACTAAAATGGTTATGTATTATGACAGTAAAAAACTTTCACTGCATAAATTACTGTCTAGTATAATAAAAGTTAATTAATTACATCAAGCAGTTTTGTACTAATTTAAAAATTGATTAAAAATAGCTAATTAATAATTTACTTTTACTACATTACGTCTTTATGGTCTTGGATGGTCCCGCGTCACTATTCTTCTTCTGTCGACGTTTCGTCCTTTGTTATAGAAAAATTTCCCTCAGGGTTACTGTTCGTGATTCCGTCGTTCTCAATCTTCTCGAAACTGAAAGTTCCTACAGTCACGTGAAGATGACAAGGAGAACAATCCTGAAGAAATTGTTCTGCAAGAAAGAACGAAAACTCGGCGAAAAAGAAAATGATGCAGTTCCACTAGAAGCCAAAGTTATTGTCCATCTTCTTTATGGCGTCTGCTAGTACTTCTCTACCGACGTTTCGTCTTTCGTTATAGAACAACTTCTTCGGGGTTGATTTTCTTGATTCGGCCTTTCGAAACTGATAGCCTTTATTAAGCAGCAGCGACGACATCAGTCTGATTTTAGAGACTATCAGAAGCAGAGAAAACATCCCTGAATAATTTTCCTTGTCACGTCTTCTGCCGACGTTTCGTCCAGCTCATTGTTTACCGTCACCATTCTTCTTCTGCCCTCGTTTCGTCCTTTGTTATAGAACAACTTCTTCTTGGCTTTTTTATTCGGTCGTTGCTTATTTCAACACTACTAGTCTTTACTCTGTTGTTGTTGTTGTTGCTGTCAGCGTTTAATAGAGACAGATGTGGAAAGAAAAGAAGAAGAAATTCTTCACTAACAAAGAACGAAATATCGTCAGGAATAGTGAGATTAGAAGCCATAAAGAGGACAGTTTTTTCTTGAACTGAAATTTTGGAATTACTTTTGAATTGAGAGGACGTCCTCGTAAAGGGATGTTTGAGATATTTTGTTAAATTTTTCATTCTCTTGCATTTCAGTTTCTTTACTTTTATTATTTTTTCGACGTCTTCAAAATTTCGTAACACAGCTCTTGGTTGATCTCATAACATGTCAAACTAGAGTATAAAAAATCCTGATCTAGACAGGGGTTCTCAATGGGTTCGATATCGACTCCTTAGGGATCGATGAAAACTTGAAAGAAATCGATGAGCCTGTGAAGGGTCTTTTGGGAGTCGCTGAACTAATAGTGGTCGACTAGGAATCCACAGTATAAGATCTATTTTATATTATGTTATCCAATTTCTTTATACAATATAGAGGGACAATGCTTCCTCTAAAAATTCTCCTCATTTTCGGACCTATTTTGGTAGCTACGCTGCCATCTTCAGCACACACGGACATATTTACAAGTTAAAAGCACTTGAACTCCTAGAGAATGTTCTCCTCGCCAACTTTCTAGTGGAAATGCGTCTAAATGTCTCTAACAACCCCTTATATTAGACACACGTAAACGAATTTCCACTGGAAATGGCAACCCCTTAAGAGAGAGTTAAACGCATTTCCACTGGAAAAATGGCAAGGACATTCTCTAAGATTTCTAAGTGGTTTTAACTTATGAGTGGGGGGTTTGTGTAGTGAAGATGGCAGCGTAGAGACTTATTTTTAATTATTTCTTAAATCACTCCTTTACTACACTTCATAAAAAAATTAAATTTAACACTTCATGTAGCCTACGCAGTTATAGTAATTAACAATTTTAATTTTGAAAGGTCGAGGGTTAATGAAAAAAAAGAGCCAATGTTTAAAATCCAAGCTATGTAAAGATGGATTTAGAACGAATGCATTTTCCTTGTTAAGCTTTTACCTTTATTTTTATTAACATAATACCGGAATTTTTAAAAAGAAGTTTGTATTTCTAAAAGATCTTTAATTAATATTAGCGTTCTAAGTCTTTTTCTGGTTTTGGTAAGAGATTCTGCTTCAATAAGGGCAATGGAGGAAGTTGAAAACTAAAGAGAAACGCTTTTCTGCTTTTGAGGAAGAGAACATGAATAAGAAATTTGTTACTGCTATGATTGGAAAGCTTTTAATGATCATGCTCACTAGGTAACATGTTGGGCAACATGTTCGGCAACTTTGCTCATGGCAACAACTTTGCTGGTGTGTTTAGGTTGGTCAACGTGTTCGCAAGTTGCGGGCTCCTGGAGAAATATCTGAAAGCCAGCACAAACACGTTATGTTACCCAACATTTTCCCCTAATGAATGACTTGCTGAAGATGTTGCCCAACACCTTCCCTAGTGAGTGGCCTGCTTAACACATGAAAATTCGTATGTTATTTATTACTCGTCATCACTAAGGAATGTTTACGTAATATTCTTCTTCAAAGAAAGGTAATTGAATAAAATAAACCAGTTATTTCTAAAAATAAAATGTTTCATTCATATAAAAGTCCTAGGCTAGCTATAAAGTAACCAGCAAAATATATTCACATAATTGTCACAATTATATTTGTATAATATTTTGCTAGGTTGTTGGGTATATTTTCTTTTCTTTTAGTTAACGTTACTAACAACAAATGTCTCCTTAAATTAATTTAACTTCTGTGTTTTTGTTTTGTTTTTTTTCCTTTCGGGTGTTGAGCTAAGGAATTTTTGAGCAAGCTTTTACGACACGCGGTGTTTTCTTTTTGGTGTGCGGCGCACATATGCACACGTTGTACATTTTCGTACGATGTTTTGTGTCGTTGTTACCTCACACTTTTGAGCGTTACGCTTGCGTCTGTAACAACAACACCTCAACCTCCTCTACGGTAGGCTTCTTCGGTTGGCAACATCCGTTCGGCTCCGTTATCTTACAATTAGCAGGTTGCACAGTATCCGCCATTTTATTATAACGATGCGTGAAGCAAGTTAATTAAAAATCGCAACGAAAGTGACTGCGTAATGAATATGAAACAGTGTCTTTTGTTTCGTGACCTTCGCGAGAAACGCACGCGTGGGAACACCGCTTATCGGGGGGGTTGCTGCGATTCTAATTAGAGATGTCGCGTAGTTTTTCCTTTGTTTCGACCCGCATAGTAATAAAACGCTGGAAAATTCTTCGATGAAATCTAATAACCCCATACAAAAAGGGACAGTTAATTAAGCATATTTTTTTTGGACAATGTACTCGCGCTTTCACTTAAATTCAAGAGCATCATCATGAAACTGATAAAAGATTAAAGAGAAAGAAATATTTAAATTTTAGTAACACAAAGAGAAAAACCTATTGCCGAAACATAGAGTGTTACTGAATGCTTAGTAAATAACCTCAACCCTTGACCAGGCTATCCTTATTTATTAATAGATAGTTGATAATAACATCAAAATAAATTAAAACCACTTCGACTGAATATTTTTCAAAGGATGTTGTCGTTCTCAATCCTCATACTTACACAATAAAAAGTTACAAAGCTTCGCTGCTTTTTGTATTCACGGGAGAAGCTAACCGTCTTCGATTTACTTCCTCATCTAAGACTATACCGTTGCTTTCTTTACGGGACAGACGAATTTATTTACGACTCTTTTGTGCGAGCAAAGTTGAAAAGGTCGGGAAAATCTTGAAGCAAAAAGGACTTGAACATATTCGCAGATGCCGTAATCTCAGAGTTTTTGCGAACGCCTTGTATAATTAAAAGGTTACTTGAGTCTTTTCAGTTACTTAAGTGACTTAGACATAGTGCATTCTTGTATGGATGTAAGTTCAAAAAAAAATAAGGCACAGTATTGTTAGAAGATGTTAAGAAAATAGTAAATGCACCTTCTTCATTCTTATCCACATATATTCATATACAGGCTGTCTCAAAATCTATCTTTTTAATTAAAATTAGGTAGGTATCTCATAAAAGAGATTGATTCTCCAAATCTGGCACTGATATTTGTAATTACAATAAATGTTCAAAATGTTGTTCTGCGGTATTAACACATAATTCGGCATGTCGTACCCAATTTTTGTTACTATTACTCATATATGCTTCAATTAAGTTATGTACACAGATATTTACACGAATTAAACCAACACAAAACAAATTACACACTATGTAAATTTATAGTAAGCCTATTATTGTTTTTAAACATTTACTTTAACCTTAGTCTTTTATAAAATACAAACGCACTTGCTTGGACTGAATTTTCTCAAAAACTATTATTTGGCACTTCGTCATTCATTCTAACCCTCTCCCTAATGTGAGCATAATAAAGACAGGATAATAATAATAAAGTACGAGGAACGAAACTGAGCCAACTGAATTTTATTTTATGACAGTGCAATTGTTACCAATAAATCGCCAAGGCGAATGTAGGTAAACGTTTCTGAAAGTTCCGAATTATTTTAAACGAAAACTAATTGAGTCACTCTTTTCTTGGATTTAATAAATATTTATCAACGTTTTTAGTAAACATTTATCTGTCTTATTAATGAACATAAACATAACATTTTGCAGTTTACAGTGTTAAGGCCGATTCTGTCATGAAAATAAACAAATAAAACTAAAGTCCATAATAGTGTTACGAATTCAGTTTGCTTTTAAATTTTACTTTGAATAAATAAGCATAAAGAAAGGAGTAATAAGTAATTGTCATTGTCGTAGGAAACCTCCCGGCAGCGCGAATTTTTTGAAAAATAAACATTTGAGGACAAAAAAAGATCCTGGAGGAGCAAATTGTGAACGCTTATTGTAACTTTATGATATTAAAATAAAATAGTCATGCTATACGAATTTCACTGATAATATTTATAAGTGAATTATCTTGTTGCTCGTATCGGTAGATGATAAATAATTGAGTAATGTTGCGGCAGAAACATTGATTTATTTCAGTAAAAAGAAAGATGGGTGCTACTTAATTGTAAGGAAAGATATGACCTGTCGAATACAATTTAAAACACTTGGGGTCTGGATATGAAGCACACATAATACTTTTGCTAGTATAAAAGACATGCTGCAAATTTACAATTTATAGTAAAGGAAAGTTAATAAATATTTTTTCAATCCGTCATTTTAATTATTTTTTATTTAAAGTAGAAAGAATTGACTTTGCTCTGGTTTCTGAGTATCAAACGTCATTGGTTTCGAACTAATCATCATTATCTGATACTGCGCTTTACATACATCCTATTAGTTCGAGAGCTCACTTTAGATAATAATGCTCATCATTCTTCTTCTGTAAAGTGATTTTTAAGTCATTCCTGATTGATAAAATTGAATCAGCACAATTTTTTTTATAAACAAAATCATGACTGGTCAACTTCAAGTTAAGTTGGTGAGAAAATACTATTTCTTTTTTAATAACATAAGACTATATGCAAAAGTATATATTTTTTTTAATACTTGGCAATTCTTCTTAAACATAATAATAATAATACACTTGCGTGCAAAGAAATCAACCCACTTCATACTTTTCACTTGAATGTATTTTTTTCAATCCGTTTTAGAAAACGAAAGGAATTTTAAAGTTTTGGGTTCATGTTAAAGGTTATTATTTTTTTTTAAATCGGCAATCTAGTTTCAATAAAAAAAGAAATATACGAGTATTTGATTAACAACAGAAACAGAAAGTTAAATACAAAGTAAGGTAAAGTGGGGCGAGTGCAAAATCGGGGTAATTGCGATTATGCAATCTACTTGGAAACGCATGTGGAAATGTTGACATTTTCTGGCATTAAATTATTTGTTTAAATGTCACTGATCATTTGCTTGCAATGGTAAGTAATAATGTTTCATTCGTACCGACCCCCAAACTGTGAATTACATCAAGCGATTTCCAGTCGGAAGATCAATGAGGTAGTGCTTTTCAATAATTTATAAAATTCAAGTTTAAAGTACTATAAATATTATTATAATTACATAGTTTAATTAGTAGAAGCACGTTTTACCATTTTCTCTGTGTATTTTCACTTGCCTCCAAAAATACTAATATTGGAAAATGCAATCAGGGATTTCTTATTCGTGGTTACACTTTCCTTTGTTACTTTGAAATATTTCATTTCCGGAATGATTGAATAAAAGTGACACATTACGCGAGAAAATTCAGCTCATGACCTCTTGAAAAAAAGGGGAAGATTTTAATTTCTTATTATTTTATTTTTATATCTACATATGCTTTCACTTTGGTATTTTTATTGTTTTAAACGACTCCAAGACATTAGTTTTATTTCTAAAATAAACTTTGAAAAGATTTTTAACTGAATTTTATGAATATTAAAACCTTTCAAAATCTTTAGAGATTTTGTTAACAGTTAAAAAGTTTTTTGCACTTTTCCGATCGCTTTCATTATGGTAACCATGATTGCATTTTCCCAAACTGACTGGGAAAGTGCAATCACCAACAGATTTTTAAAAAATAATTAGTAATTTAAATGTAATTATGATTTTGTAACAAATGTATCTAGAAGTTGCTTATAAACAATCTAAAATATCATCTGACGAAATCTGATAAATATTCAATAAGTTTTAAGATTTTTATTTATTTTCAAAGTGACACTATTCAGGTCGCACTTGCTCCACTTTACCTTAAAGCATTTATTTCAGACATCAATTAATTAATGTTATGTCTTCATAAATGTTATTACTTTTGAACTCTGAATGCTGACAAATGAATGCATAATGTTTTTTCTCCTAAAGGTTTGTAACACTGATAGCTGTGCAATTATTTTTTTGTGCTAACATAACTTCCAAACGCTTGGCAAACGCGTTAGATTGAGAACATGAAGCGCAGGGTACATATGTGCGTTCAAGCTTGAGGACAGCATTTTCTGCGTCTGCTTTAAGCTTTAGTTTTGATTTGAAGTGAATTAATCAAGTGTTTTTCTGAATTTTGCGTTTCCTTAACACATTTTTTTTTGTAATGTCATGATTAGACAATATGACTAACCACTGACAATATAGTTATTGACAAGATATCTGCGCTAAAAAAATCACCGTTTACTTTAATTAGAAATTCATTTGAAGGCACGGTAGAAAAAACTTTATTACATTTACAACTTTCTACAACTTCTCCTTAATAGTTTAACGTAGTTTTCAATTGTATTGAATTTGTTGATAGAAATCGTAAATTTTTTTGAAAATTTAAAAAGATTTTGGATTGCAATTTTACCTACTCGTAGTAGATGATTTTGTGTTAATCTAAATTCTTCTTCGAAATTACTTTTCCTGGAAGGATTTTAAAGGCTTACGAAAGTGACATGAAATTGTTGTTGTTTTGTTGTAGTGCATTTTCGAATCATTCAAAATACGATTCCTTGTTGGTCGTTTCAAGGTTCATCACAGAAATGTGGAGGAAAACATTTATTTAATCTGTTCTTGAATAATTAAAACGAAATATAAAAAAAATGATTTACTTACTAACATAACCCTAACCTTCTACCCTTTTGAATTTAAGGCGGGTGTTCTCATTGTTTTCGTTTATTTTTTGATGTTTTTCCTTGTTCTTTTATCATTTCGTGTTAATCACTTCATCTCTTCGCATTTAAGATTTCACTTTTTTACTTCTCGTTTTTCTTTTGCTTTGTTCCTGTTGCCTTCATTTTCTTTCACTTTTTTTGCTTTCTTACTTTTGATGTAGGCAAGCCATTTTTAAATTTTTATGAATCCTTTGAATTCACCGTTTTTAATTTGGGTATAGTCCTTTTCCAGTTATTTTTTTTATAGAAAACTCACATTTTTATTCTGCAAATATTCTAAAAAGTTTTTGTGTAATTTGTTAGGTTCATAATGGCTACTTTTTTATACGTACTGTCAATATTATATTTTAATATTATTCAAAGATCTTCATCAATTCAATTCGTTTATAGTTATTAAAATTCTTAAGTTGCTTCCTGTTCAAAGAAGAAGTAGCAGACAATGAATACTCGAAAGGCGTTTGAACTTGCCGCTCAGGAGTTTATTTTTTAAAAGTTGGTACTAAATACTGTACTTACAATTTTTCCATTGGTATCTCATGGGATGGGATAAGTTACCATCAATCTCTATTTATTAATCTACTCCGAAGAACTACAATAGATAAGAAGTTTTTCTTTTATAGGGTTGTGAGATTTTTCTTGACACAGAACAATTTCGCTACAGTGAATTACTAATTCATTTTAGTCAGGGTCATCAAAAAAAAAAAACCATTAAAATATTTATTTTTTTGTTAAGCAAGTGCTTAAGTGATGCGTTTAAATATTTTAAAACGAAATCATCATTTAATCACTGAAGAGGAAAAGTAGCCTAATTGCCAAATCGATTTTTCTTACGCCAAAAATGGCCCAAATGGGAAAATTTCGCCCAATCTGGAAACACTGCAAATACCAGCAAACTGTGCGCTAAATGGCGAAGTTTACTATTTTTTTTTAAAGAAAGAAAACAATAAAGTTAAACAAAGTTAATGTAAGACTCTGAAAAATTGATTAAAATATCTTTAAAAATGGCCGAATTATAAGAGTTCAAAGTTGCGTTTTGTGACAATAGTTTCCGAGCGACGTGACGTCATTTCTCCTATTCGGCAAAATATCATTTTATCGCTTCACAAATTCCACTTCCATTTTAATGCAAAAGTGCAGGTAATGAACAAACAAACAATAGAAACACGTGGCAAATTGAATGAAGTTAACTTTTCGTAGCGTTGTAACAGAATAGCCGCTTTCAGCTATGTGAAGAAGTGACGTCACAAGGGAATCGTTTCTGCTTAAAATATGACAACTTTTTCTCCATTATTTACCGAAGAATTAAAAAAAAAATTCACTGGTCAGATATTTGACTATTACTTAAGAAAATCTTCTATTTCGAAGATTAGTACAATTCTCTATTCATGCCCCTTTCAATCATTTATGAACGTTCTGTATAATTAGAAATGAATTCGGAATGTATCCTTGTTCTATTCTAGTCTATGTCTAGTTCTCACATAATATTAGAAAAGTTTTTATTAACTAAAATTATGTAATCTATATATGCGGATTTAATGACCTTCTGCATATATTATTTATTACAGATGAATGAACTCTGAAATTATTAATTTCAATTCGAATATGCTACATTGAAATGCTCTTACGTAGAAAGCCGAATCTTCTTCATAATTTAGTATAAACTGTCGTTTCTATTTCGAGTGTATTTCAATAAGCACGTATTTATTTTCAAAACAGTTTTGCTTACCATGCCATTCACCTAAAAAGAAACCTAACGTTGCAACATTTTTTATTGACAAAATCGGTCCAGGTGCTCTCCGTCGAAGTTCACGTCGCCGATAAGTAGCTAATACTCGACCAATATCCGTCACATTGTCAAATAATCCTCTTAGTTTACCTACGCTGTGTACACATTCAGGTTGAAAATAAATCGAAAATTGTACAAAGATCACGGATTGTGGGCTAAAGTGGTCGGCATTCAGCATTTGAGTGTTCCGTTGACATATTTTCGATTGGATAACTCGCTACAACGAGAATTTTCTTTGCGTGTTTTCATCATTTAAATCTGCTTTGGTAGTTGTCCAACTTGCGTAAAATAAAGTGTCTCGAAAATAAGATTATACGCATACGGTTTCTTCAAGAGTTCAAAGGTTTGCATATGCAACTGGAGATTATTTTTTTCACTCTTATAGGCAAGCGTATTAAAATCTTAACATTACACTTGAAAAAAGTCCTTGTAATATAATATTCTAATTTTCCATTTTACAGTTATCAATAAGTGATAAGTAATTGCAATTATTTAATTTCTTTCTCTTTGATAATACTATCAGTTTTGTGCCAGATAAGTTAAAAAGCTCTCGTTAACACATGTTTTTCGAGTATAAAGTTATTGACGGTTTATTTATAAAAAAAAGAAAACAACCATCAACCAACTGTTACTTATAATGATAGACGCGTGTCTAGTTCGAAAACTATGCTATAAAATCATCCCCCAGAGCAAATTATTTAGCGCGTTTAAGAAAGTTAGAAGTCGTTCGCCCTTGCTTCGCTTTAAATATGCAACCGAACCAATGTTCCGTAAAATTGATCGGTTCCTGTTACTTCGTGCGGTTATTTTAAGGGCAGCAGGACGAAAGGGACGCGGCTGAAAACCGTTCGAATCGATTACGGCGCAAGAGATTATCTTTAGCTTCGTTCGAGTGGTGTTATTGTTGGAAGGAATTCGGAGTGCACAAAATTACCTACCCCAACGTGCAATTAAATAAGTAAATAAATGCTTTCACGGTTTCAGTCCAGATGTAGCTTCGAACGCATCTCTGAATACCGCGGACAAACGTGAGATCTATCGATGATTGTATAATTTGCATGCGTACCTGTGAAATGTATTTGTATAGTTGTCTGCTTGTAATCTGTAGCACTAAAGCTTGGCATGCAGCTTTTTTGAGTGTTTTTAATTAGGAATAAAAATATACTTGCGTTATAAGAGTATGAAGGTATAGTTATAGTTTTATTTAGTTATTGAGTTTGATTACCTCTTTTTTTATCATTGAACGACAGAATTGTATTTTATTTCTAAAGGAAATTCAAACGGCATAAGTAAATAATAATTCCTTCAGGATCCACAGAAAGAAAAGTGTGTGTAATAGAATTTTCTATTACATGTTCTTGTTTATTGGATGGAATTGTCCTTCCAGCATCTTGTACTGCATCCAAGTCATAGTATATAACATAGCCGATTTTATCTCGTTTTTAAGGATGTCGTATCCGATTGTGATTGATAAGATACTGGAACCAACTTCACGATATCATCAATACTTAATTGAAAAAGCGTCCTGCAAAGTACTCATTAGAAGTCATTGCAAGTTACATTTATCGCATTGATAAATAAAGTAGTTGCAATTATAAAATTAATAAAACCAAGGAAAATATTCGCCGCTGTTGGTAGTTAACTCAAGCATGATGGGATATTAGTCATTGCATGTTATTGTTAAGGGTGCTGCTGAGTTTTCATTAGTTACATTAGTTAGGCCTAATTGATCTTTTTTGTTTCACTTCCGTAGAGGGTAGAGAGTGCGTGAATTGTGGGGCGACGAGTACACCTCTTTGGCGCCGCGATGGCACCGGACACTACCTCTGTAATGCTTGCGGACTTTATTACAAGATGAATGGTCAAAATAGGCCGCTCATTAAACCTAAAAGAAGACTGGTAAGTTTTTTTTCACTTTTTTTTATTAGTTGATTTAAAAAAAATTGAATAATAAACATAGAAACATTTAAGAACTTTTGCTTTGGAATACGTACTTATTTGATTCGTTACAACGCTAAGTTGTAAAATATTAGGAACAAAACAATGTTATAAATTTCATTCGCGGTTTGGAGGAAAAATGTAAACATTGTTTGACGGATAAAACATTGACCATAGACCATTGAAAGCGAATTCTGATGTGTCCCTCAGGGATCAACAATGAACCCGTGCTATGTTTTTACTTATCTCAAAGTAAGCGTATACGCCGTTATGCCAATAATATCAGTTTATTAGAAAAACAAATAATAAACAATAAGTTATGCTCTCAAGCTAACAACATTGCAAACAAATGAAAACTTTTGCCGTGATTACGTCCAAGAGTTTCTTGGATCCAAAACAGAGCAAGGCAGCATATGTCATGAATATAAGTGGGTCGAAATTAGTGTTTAAAGAGGTGAAGGTTTTTAGATGGTCTTAAAGCCTCCTGTTGATCCATCACTGGTATAATAAGAGGTTGGTCAAGCTGACCATACAGGTAATGTAACATTAAAATCAATAGTTTGAATCGCGACATCCTGCGATCACTTTTTGCGATTCAAACTGTTGATTATTATTACGTCGCATTTGCGAATAACCTTGGTTTGGTTTGCAGTGGAGGTCTCGAGCTACGCTTCTGCTGACAAGGCCCCCAAATAGGGCCGAAACAGGTGTACAGAGTATACTTGAGGGATTCACTGCAATCGAAGCCGATTTGCAAAAAAAATTAAAGTAATAATTGTAAAAAATATTTTTGATACCAGTGGAGAAGAATATTTTTTCTTTCTAAGAAATGTAAATCTGATAAACACTTAGTCAAATGTTTTACACTACTCATAGTGTATGGTTGATATTATTATACATAACACTCTGTACATAGGGGTAACAGTACACACCCAAAAATTCCCATTTCCGGTCCAACTTTTGAATAATAGGGCAACTGAAATGACTTATTTATGTTTGTAACGTATCTTGTTGTGTTAAGCTACACGAAACTCAACACAATAAGATATTTTCTGAATTATTTTTAAATTGCAACAAAATCAAAGCCATGTCGTCGTATTTATAACAACAAGGATAATTTTGTGTCTTGTGCAAAATAGGAAGTTCTTTAATTGTCGACGTTTTATTTTGTAAGTGATAATAATTTAAATATGTTGTTTGTTGTTGCAAAGTTGTCAAAGAGATGTCACTGATATGTGCGATATATTGGGTGTTCCATTAAACATAACTAAATGAAAAAAATCCAGAAAATATTTCAGTGTTGTCCTGTGCAACATTTATATTACAAGCGTTCGAGAAATATAAGAGAAGTAGCATTTACCTATTATAATTAAAGCTCAGAAGAAATTATTTCTTAATTAGTAGTATTGTTAGTAAACATCCAAGCGGTATAAGTACCATGAAACTACTTTGTGGTAATAAATTTTCCTCTCTTTTATAATATTTTAGTTTTAATTGGATAAAGCATTATGTGGGCGAATAGTGTTGTTTTAGTGACCTCATGTGGCGCCCTTACATTCTTGCTGCTGCTCTTGCAGATGACTGAATTGCACTCGCATGAAAAGTCGACTTCGTACGTGCATGCAATCCCCCACAGTACAAAATTAAATATTCCTTATTTAGAGGAGTATAAAGATGTATGCATATCCGAAGGATGTTATCGTCCAATCGAAATTTTTAATTTCCTATTTGTTTCTTTATACAGGGTGATTCAGGCAACCCATACATTAAAAGGTTTCATACTTCCTATTTGAATCGGTTATACCAGAAATTGCTGCTAGCAGGGTTGCTTCTGTCACTTTCTTGCTCCTTTTGTGGATTAAACGATTCACAACACATGGTACGTTAGTTACATGTTTCTTTTAAAATCATTTTTGGTAGTTTTGTACGTTTGTGATTTCAACAGTTTTCTTCAAACTGTGCAGACGTTTCCAGTCCCAGTAAATAAAATGTATGTAAATTAAATAACAGTTTGAACATCCCTTGTATAAGCCAGTAACCTGAGAAGAGTTTTGCAATCAAGATTGTTCTTGGAAATAATTCTTGTCGGTTTTAACTCATTCGATGTCACTAAATGGTTAAAAATGCGATGTGTAGTCCGAATGTGTAGCGGTAATCGGGCGGATCTCATTAGGTTATGAACGGGCCCATTGAAAGGGGCCAGTGTCTCAACGCAGCTCGGCTAAGTTAATTTTAAAAACATATTTCGAGTAAGTAGATCTCCTGATAAGAGCGCGCTACTGCTCCGCGTGAACCTGGGTTACCATTGTGTCTGAAATATGACGATAAACATCACAGATTGAGATAACAGAGAGGCACAATGGGCGAAAGAAATGGATTGAAAAATAACAATACATCATGTAGTCTTGCAGAGGGCAAACACTATTCAATTTACCTTAATGAAAAAAGCTTCGACGACCAAACGACGTCCTGAATATAAATTATGATGTTTCACACAAAGAAACTACCATATAATTGGGATTGTAAATAATAAACGAGCGAAAAAAGGAACGCACATAAAAGGAGTGACTGCTAAGAAATTATCTCTGCAAGCTATGACTGTCGATGTCAACTATAAAACGGACTACGCACTCGCAGCTTAAGTGAAACAAATAAGTTACTGACCATGCAGCTGATGAAACAAGCCTGCGTTTTTTTTTCTTTCTTCTATCCTGGCCCACATATAGTTACATACATACGTACTTTTGTAATGCATTCGCTAATAAAATCATAATTATTTATTGAGAGGCTATTACTTACTGGTTAACTTTAATAGCTACATTCAATAAATTATAACTTCCTACTAATACCATAATTAATTTGCATGACCGAAGTTAAAATATCAGGTACAGTTACGAGCAATTTAGTTCAGTGATTCAACTACAAGCAACTGTGTAGCTTGCTAATTCTTGTCTCGACAATCTATCTAGGACAATTATTTCAAATTAAAATAGATAACTAAACACAATTTTCATTTTTCGTTCTGCTTTTCTTTTCAGTTGAATTAAGAAAAATAGTCGCAACCATAAAGTTTTATGTAAATGCATCATTATCGCTGGTTGATGACTTGAGCAACAAACCGTACTATAATGTTATATTTTAAAGTTTATTCTTTTAAAAAGTTCATAAATGTTCAAGATAATTAATTAGTAAATGTCTGCATTAACTTCCACTGCAATGTCGGCTCTTAATATAAAAGGAAATTGCTCAATTTTCCGCTACGATGGATTGTGTTTTTATGTAAGTATTTTTATAGTTAAAGGCCTGGACTTTGAAATTCAAAATCTAATATAAAAAGATACCAGAACTTTTCTAAAAAACCTGAAATTTTATATTTGGAAACACGAAAAAGCAAACAGTAAAGTTCTGTTAAAAATTTCAGATATTTCAACAGTTTCTACTATACTTAACCCTTAGCTGGTATAGCAGGGTCAAATTAGACCGTCTTTTTCATTTCGATGTTAAAATTATTTAATAATTTATATGTTTTTCTTGAATATCGTGTTTTCTTGGAGTGCTTTTCATATTCAAAAATCCATAAGCAGAATGTAGCTGCTTTATTAATAAAAAATTAACAAGAATATAGACAACAGTACATAAAGTTCCTCAATAAAAATCTTAAATTGAATTCCAATTTGTTTGTTTTAGGATCACTTTCACTTTCTACGGGTACTATGACTTAATCTCTATAAAAAGCAAATGGCTTCATTTATAACAAAACTGATTTACTTTTCCTCACAAATTTGACATTTAGGGGACTCCTCGAGTGGTTTTCACTAACGTAATGGTGCAGATTTTACTTAAAATGCTGTTTTTTTTTGGGAATAAGGGTAGATGACACCTGGCTCTGGAATGTTAGCAATTCGGAAAATAACGTAATTTTGATCCAAAAAAAATTTCATGTTCACTGTGTTCGTTAGAACCATCCGAAGGCTCTGTATTACGGTCCAAACCATTCTTCATAATATCACTGATTATTTCTTCTTCTTCACTCAAACATTTTTTATTTGTACTAGCCCCGTTTTAATTATAATTCGCGACAAAGTATGACAGGGTCAATTATGACCCTAATTGTAATTTATGTGCTTTGAAAAAATATCAGTGAGTCAATAGATTTCTATCTCAAAAGGGAGTAAATAGAATCATAGCTCGCGACACCTATATTTTGATATTTAAATAATCGTTTTAAAAGTTATAGGGTCAAATTTGACCCCACTACACCGGCTAAGGGTTTTAAAGAAATTATTTATATTTAAAAATTGATTGAAAAAGGAGAAGCGTTGGTTCAGCAGACATTAGAATTTGAGTTTAAGAAATAAAAAAAGTTAAAAATTTAACCACTTTCTGTTTTAGGATATCAAGATGTCCTTTTATCATACTATTAAGAAAGTATCAATCTAAAAGGAACTAAAAATTAAAAAAAAAGACTTTTCTCTTATTTTTAATGAAAACAGAAAACGAATATTTAACAAACTAAAAATAAAAATTAAAAATAACGCAGAACTAAAAATAAGCGAGTATGTGCAATTTTCTTCCACTTTTGGACTTATTTCTCGGCAAAAATCATCATTTTAACAGTTTTTACGTTATTAAAATAAAAAAAATAATTAAAAATGACATAATTGAATTGGTTTCCGGTTGGAAGACTAAGAACGGAACGTGTGAACGTCGGCTACTGCCGACGTTCCGTTCTCAATTGCAGAAGAATTTCCTCAGGCTGTTGCTGCTGCTGCTGGCGGTGTTGCTGCTGCTGGAGGTGTTGCTGTTACTTCTCGTCTCACCAACTAACGGGAAGTAGCAGCAACACCGCCAACACCATCAACAGCAGTCCTGAGGAAGTTCTTCTGCAATGAAGAACGAAACGTCAACAGTAGAAGCAGTCGTAACGCGGTTCCAACCGAAAACCATTTCAATTATGGACGAAGACCGCGAAAGTCTCCAAGTTAAGAATGACCCTAAACCCCAAAAACTGGAAAAATTTTCTTTTTCCACATATCGTAACAGTGAAACTTATAGTAACCAGCGAAACTTATCTTTCTAAGCACAAGTGGAAATGAACAAAGTAAAACATACCACACGAGGCTTAGCGAACCAGCCTTATATTTTATTTCATAATATAGCAATTTTTGTCCCTCTGATAACTTTTTAGAATTTTTCTTTTCACTACTTATATGGAATGGCGAGGCAAGATCTTGCAGATCTTCCTACCTTTGGTTGCTTCCTTCATGGACTTCAACTTAGAACAATTTTTTTGACTGGAACTCTACTATTATATCATTCCAAGCTTTACCAAGTCTGTCTTCTTTTATTTTCCTTCAATTAGTTATCCTTGATTATATTCGCCGCTTTTTCCTGATTTTTTAGTTTTCACTTTTTGCATTCAACATAACGCCATATATATTCATCAGTAGCTCATCAATAACATTATGTTTCCCAGCCTTATGTGACTCTTCCGACATGTTATTGCTTGACATAACATTCCTTTTTTAACTTGTAAACATAATTTTGATTGGTTTTCCTTTATTCTCTTCTTTGCAGTCTTTCTAATTACTTGAAGGGCATTAAAGATGAAGCAAGTTATTTAATTGATTAAAGCAAAATTCGAATGAAAATTAATTTTTATATACCGGGTGTTTTACATCACCCATCCAATCAATTTTTCTCGAAAATAAGAAGGAGGAGGAAGTTTGAAAAAAAAATTAATAACAAAAGGGCAAAGGACGCATCTGAGGGAGTTATGATTATGTTTCAAGGTCAACCTAAAGCAGATGCAAGAGATTTTTTTAATATCTCAAATAGTTTTCAAGAAAAACAATTAAAATTTGTTAACTCCACAATCTCTGTCTGTTATCTTATAGCGTTCTCGATTCGCTGCTCTAGAGCAATCTCTTTCTTGTGTTAACTTCGTACACTAATAGAAGATGGAGATACTCCGATAGTGCTTCAGAGCAGGGAATCGAAAACTCTGTTAATCATACATTGTTTTAGCAGGTTTACAACGTTTGCTAAGTGCTAGAGCTTGACATATTTGACATTTTTAAATCACAGAAATTGTTTCGTCTTCATAAATGATCAAAAAGCCTACAACCTTAATTAATACACTTTTAGATCCAACTTCTTATAATTTGAATGACTCACAAACTTTTAAAATGTTACAAAATTAGAAAAGAAAAACAACAATACACAAATATGTTACGAAAAGAGAACAACTATGAACAATTTGAGAATACTTAAAAATTAAAAAAAAAAGAAATAAATGACAGTTTAATTTTAATGACAATCTTTTTCTTAGTTACACAATGAAGAAAAACAATATGACATTTTTGATTCTGTCACACCTCCTCCGTAGTAAATTCTGTAACAGGGTGAGAAGTCGAAAACAAAAATATATTAATCAAGGTAGCAGGCGTTTGGAACATTTGCGAAGACAGAAAATGTCAGTAAATCCTGTCAATCTCTTATAAAACGATTTGAACCAACTGAAACAATCAAGCCGATGATCTATCATATCTCAACTACACTTGGATAGCATCTCATTGTTAATATGAGTTTAACGTCATTCAAATAAATGTCCATCAAATCACATATTTATAACTAATCGAGCGTATGGTAAAAACATCTGTAAAAACATTGTTGTTATTCTCAACAGCAATGAAACATCATAGGCCTGATTGGTGTTAGGCACAACAGCGTAGTTATTTGTGTAACTGCTCTTGCTGTCAAAAATTATCGATATGTATCGTCGTAACGTAACTTGTGCAATTATTTTTGTGTTATTTTATGATCGGTTCATGTTATTATTACGTTAAACTATTGATGCATCACACTTATCGATGTCATCCAAGTGCAGTTAAGGTAACATTAATTGTTGAATGCTATTTTACCATCCATGATAATGGGTTGAAATAACAGATAACAGCGTTTTTACCACATGTTAATTTTTTTCTCTAGATGTTAAAAATTTGTTTATTTTTAAAAGTCTTGCTTGTTCCCATTTAAAATTTCAAAACCGGCTCTGTTGTTGTACCTACTTTTGTTATCAACTTTTTTTTCCTTCTATCGGTCCGGTGGTCTAAAACACCCGGTATATTAGAAAACTGGAGGTTCTGGGTTGAGCTATCTCACTTTCTAGTCAAAGTTACTTACCACCGCATTTTAAGACCTTCATACATACCTCCGGATACCTCGATTCCGAAGGCGTGTTGGTGTCAGCTCTCTTTTCTGCACCTCCCAATTACCTCCTTTACTCACTCTTTGCATTCTCCTCTCTCCATTCTGTGCTCGTCTTTGCACTTACTCCTCATTATTTCCCTCAACGTTCCGGTTATTGTTTTCCACTGCCTTTCATTTCATTTAGGACAGATAAAAATTGTGTGCTCCGGCGTGTCCTCCTCGGCCTCACAATACCAGCAATTAGATGTTTCTTTTTTTATAGAGGTTTAGAGAATCTTCATACATACCTCCGGATATCTCGATTCCGGAGGCGTGTTGAATTCACCTCTCTTTCCTGCATCTCCCAATTATCTCCTTTACTCCTCCTCTCTCACTCTTCGCGTTCTCCTCTCTCCAATCTGTGCTCGTCTTTGCACTTACTCCTCATTATTTCCCTCAATATTCTGGCCATTGTATTCCACTGCCTTTCATATCATCTAGGACAGATAAAAAATTGTGTGCTCCGGCGTGTCCTCACAATACCAGCAATTAGCTGTTTTCTTTATAGAGGTTTATAGAATTTTCATACATACCTCCGAATATCTCGATTCCGGAGGCGTGTTCGATTCACCTCTCTTTCCTGCATCTCCTAATTACCACCTTTACTCCTCCTCTCTCACTCTTCGCGTTCTTCTCTCTCCATTCTGTGCTCGTCTTTGCACTTACTCCTCATTATTTCCCTCCATATTCTGGCTACTGTATTCCACTGCCTTTCATATCATCTAGGATAGATAAAAAATTGTGTGCTCTGGCGTGTCCTCACAATACCAGCAATTAGCTGTTTTTTTTATAGAGGTTTAGAGAATCTCATACATACCTCCGGATATCTCGATTCCGAAGGCGTGTTGAATTCACCTCTCTTTCCTGCATCTCCCAATTATCTCCTTTACTCCTCCTCTCTCACTCTTCGCGTTCTCCTCTCTCCATTCTGTGCTCGTCTTTGCACTTACTCCTCATTATTTCCCTCAACATTCTGGCCATTGTATTCCACTGCCTTTCATATCATTTAGGACAGATAAAAAATTGTGTGCTCCGGCGTGTCCTCACAATAACAGCAATTAGCTGTTTTCTTAATAGAGGTTTAGAGAATCTTCATTCATACCTCTTGATATCTCGATTATGGAGGCGTGTTGGATTCACCGCAGCCATATATCTTTCATCACTCTGCGCAGAGGGCTCCGCCTTCCGGCATTTCATCCTCTGTGTATGTTGTCTTCTATTCTTCTGTCCTCTTCTTGTCTCTGTAGTTTTTTCTGTTCTTTTCTTGTCTCTGCAGTTCCCTTCTGTATTCCTTCCTCTTCTCTCCTCTTCCTCTTTCTTCTTCTACTCGTCTCTCATCTTTCTTTCTGTCCCTACTCTTCGCTCCTCTTCTTCTCTTCTCGCTCCTTCTTCTTTCTCCTCTTCACCTCTCTTTCCTGTATCTCCCAATTACCTCCTTTACTCCTCACTCTTTGCGTTCTCGTCTCTCCATTCTGTGCTCGTCTCTGTACTTACTCCTCATTATTTTCCTCAACATTCCGGCTATTGTATTCCATTTCTAACCAACTTCTGGGCAATGTTGTTCTTGCTTATCGGGAAACCTATGTCTAACTGCATCTTTATACGGTGCCCTTCCCATCTAGGACAGATAAAAATTGTATGCTCTGGTGTGTCCTCTTCGGCCTCACAATACCAGCAATTAGCTGTTTCCGAATTCTTGATCTCTTGGAGGTACTTCCCATGTCTGGTTATCTTCTGTGTTACATAGTAATCGACTCTCCCTCTTCTCTGTCGCACCATTTCTGCACATCTCTGATAAAGACCTTCCCTAGCGACCGTAGTTGTTCCAACGGGCTTGCAAGGCTTGCGTTTTAAGACCTAAGAAAAGAATTTAAGATCCACGCAAGCAGAGAGCCTTTTCCATTATAGTTGGTAGAAAAATAAAAGACGATTTCTAAAATTATCTTAGGCTGAGTTTCATAAAAGAGTTAACTCTGGATTAAATTTAATGGTAAGTTAGAATGAGACATATTGGTGTCACATTATAACTTACAATTAAATTTAATCCCGACTTAAACCTTTTATGAAATCCAGCCCAACAATATTTCTTTAAACGTGAAACATAAATCAGACACAACATAAAAAGATATAACTTAAAAGAAACGTAAGTGGATCAGAATTAAAATAATACTGGAGTTATTAGTTTAATGCTGATGATGGTTCGAAGTAGGTACACATATCCGTTTACACTTACACAGAGAAATCTCAGCATTAAGTGAAACTTTTGCAATTCTGTTTTATGTTACTGAAAATTTTCAAAATTACTTTCAATTCGAGTGAAAGTTGGACAGTTAACCACCACCGAGTTGACTTCTCCAGACAAGTTAATAAATTACATTAAAGTGACTTGTTCTTTTTACCTCTTAAGAACAAGTCGTACGTCAGTTTTGTTCTTTCGATGATCATTGTAAATACGACACAGCATACGTATATGTATTTTTTTTTAAATAAAACATAAGTACGTGTAGGTAACATCATGAGAAAAAAGATTATTTTAGGTCACAGTATTACTAATTCGTTCGTTTTCGCTTGAGTAATTCCTTGGAGTTTAACAAGGAGAATATTTTGAGTACGTCGTTGTTCAGCTGAAAACGGCGACTAGAATGCAACAGCACATACTTAAAGGTGAATTATCGAGAGCATATAAATTGCAATTGGACAGGTCGTAGCTACAGATTTACAACTCCGGCGCGATGTTCGGTGCCCGTAGGCGCAAACACTGGCAGAATACATCAATAATCGGGGAATGAAAGGTGCTACTTATGCTTTAAATATTTAACCCGATAATAAGACGGTGGGCTTCTATTTGCATAATGTTCGACACCTGTCTTTTACTTACTATTGGGGAGGACTAGCGCGCTAGGGGGTTAATAATTTATGCGGGGGCGGAATTTTTTTACGATTTGCTTCTACAACGCACCACTTTCGGTGACTGTTGTCGTGTCTACAAATCAATACGAACCAAACCCTATATTTCCTTCGACTAATCGATTTAGTCATTCAAACATATGTGTTTTATTTTTAACGATAAAACAGGTAGGCACAGAATTAGTTTCGGTTTATTCGGGAAATCTTTAATTGTTCCACAAATAGAACAGGACAGGACAATACAAAAACAAATATGTTTGTTATTTCATATTTCATCACATCATTGCATATTGATGAAATATTGAAGTCTTCAGAGGGGTGTCTTTAAATACATAATTACTTTATTCTACTTTAACGGTAATAAGGAATTATTAATTATGCGTTTCTAATAAACAAATATTAATACACCTAAGCATCCTTTTGCGGCAAAGCTAAATTATTGCTTAATTATACAAAATCAATGCAAAGTTATTTAAAGTAATTGAAATGAGATTCAGTTTTTTTTTTATAAATTATTTGTATGTTCGCGAACCAGTTTAAGTAAGTAAGAAAACGTAAAATTGGTTTAAGAAAGTTCGTAAATATAATTTACAACAAATTGCACATTGTAATTTACATCTCGCTCTAAATTTCACAACGATTTATGTAATGTAATAACGATCTTATAAATCAATGCTATAAAATATGATAAGAAAGTGGAATTTAACTCGGAGTTAAATATCGTCCGGTGAGTAAAAACAATGGTACGAGTCCCAGGTGTTTAGTGTGATAGCCCGAGGGCAAGCTATGATTAATAATAATCCTACTGTGCACTATCTAAGATCTTTGGTCCACACGCAACATACTCGGCTCCCATTTATAAGAAACCGGAACATTACCCAAATCATTCAGCTCCAGTTAATCACTGGCCCCATGTTCGTAAAAATTACTTCCGCATAAGAAAGAAAAAAACAACGCACACAATTTTAATACAATGCGGCGATTAATACTAATTAAGTTTTGTAACTGTTTCTTAATTCTCTTTCGAGCGGTTCACAATGTGTTCGTAGCCCCTAAGGGAAAACGTTCGTTTTATAGCTTTATTTCTTTCGCGTTCTAAATACCTGAAATATTATTTCAGTTTCTAAATAGCTCCTTGTTATTTTTAAACGATTGTTAATGCATGATTACTATTCTGAAACAGATGAATGATTGGCGGAAAGAAATCGCCGCTACTGATATTGTAATTCGTTGAAAGTGAAAATACTTACACATATAGACATATTTGTTGTTTCCACGATGATTCTGAGGATTTCCATAGAAAATCAGGACTTACGTAACTTAAACTTAATCCGTATTCATTTTAATTTTGTGTATTCATGCATTAGGCTAATGAGTGCGGAGAATTTTAATAATGTAGAGGAACATGCCTGATATTCCTTTCTTTTTTAAGCCTGTTTGCACTGACCCAAATATATCATTTCTTGAATAAATAGCCTGTTTTTATTGAGTTTTGGTTAAAAGGATCTTAAATTTCAAATCAATGAAGGAAACCTGGTTTATAATTTTGAATTTAGAATTACTTTTTACAAGAAGTCAAAAAGATCTGTTAAAAGAGATTCAATTTATTTCTGAAATGTTCAATTTGATGTTTTAAAAACTTTTAAAAATGTATGCTTTATAGTAAATAGAGGACGGCGATTTTAATGCTTATATACTTTTTGGATAGGCCCTATATCACAAGTAAATTACTTGTGATTATAACATAAATCAAAAGTTTGCGTCAGCGAGAAAAAAATTATGTTGTAATCACAACTGACTTACTTGAGACTTATGCTATAGATGGTCAAATGAAACATTTCAGAAACAAATAAATCATTTGAAAATTTTGTTAATTCAAAGTTCTTTTTGATTGATTTTGAAATGATTCATTTAACTTCAAATTCTTATTACCTAGGGATGTATGGTTTGAAGGAAAAAGACTTTGAATCTTAGAAGGCCATCACCACATACTCCTTGATTGAGAAAATAGAAAAAGAAAAAAAATATAGAGAAATGGTCATCCCCATCTGGTTTATTGACTTCCTTTCTTTGACATTTGTCAATCTTTTCCAATTTTTCAAAGCTCTTTGTCATTGGTTTTGGAAGCTCTCTATGAGAGTCATGTGAATTTAAAGATCGGCCGGGCTCGCTATTTCACTTTTCTTCAAACGTATCTTCTCTATACCTTCTTCTGCTAGTACCAGAGCAAGATAGAAATTGTTATAATAATAATAATAATAAATGTCTTTATTACCCATAACATAAGCAGCTTTATAAGAACAGAAAGAACAGCTAATTAGAAAACTTACTCTAATCAAAAACATTATAAAAACTGTTACAGGTAAATCACAAGGCGTAAATCAAATCAGCAGCTTTTATGCTGCCCTTGCTCTTCCTTTAAGCCTTGAATATAAGGAACTTAAATAACTAAGTACATAAATGAATTCAAATGCCTAAAACTAAGTTACATTAACCTAAACTACATCTAAGTCTGTGTTTATTTGTATATCTAATAGATATGGTGATCAGTAGTGAAAATTAAATCAATTTAATTATAATATTAACATAAGAATAGATGGTAATGGCACTCGTGAACTTTGGAAATAAATTAACAATTGAACAGGTTTCTTTTATATTGTGATTTAAAACAACTAAGAGAAAGCTTTTTAAAATTTAAAGGGAGATTATTGAGAATTTTTGCAACTTGAAAGGAGTAAGATCTTTGGTACAAAGCTGTTCGATGAATAGGAGGTGTGAGCATACCTTTGTATCTTAAATTAAGTGTATGCACATCCGTTCTAAATGTGATTTTATTATATAAATATGCAGGTTGCTTATAAGTAAGTATTTTATAAAACAGGCAAGTTTTTCTTAACAATCTGTAGTCCTTCATATTTAACCAACCTATATTACTTAGCTTATTCGAGATATGATCGTATTTTCTTATTCCAAATATTAACCGCAAACAGGAATTTTGAACTCTTTGTATGCGAGCACTAGTATCAACAGTTAAGCAAGGATCATAAACAGACGAACAATAAGAAAAATGGGATAACACCAGCGTTTCACAAAGTATTTTCTTAGCTTGAATTGAGAGACAATGTCTGTGGGGATAAATTAGTTTAAGATTTAGGTATGCTTTCTTTATATATTCAGTTATTTGGTAGTTATAGCGAAATGAATTATCAATTAGAAGTCCCAGGTTTTTAGCTCTCTCCTTTATAGGAATATTGATGCCATTTATAGATAAGGAAATATGCTTCCGAATGAAGTTAACATTTTTCTTACTGCCCATCAGTAATAGAACAGATTTCGATGGATTTAAAATCAGTGAATGCTGAGCTGATATTGTTTCGAGGGCATTTAGGTCATCATTTACACGCGCAAGTTCAGTGTTATAATTATTTATGTAAAATGAATGATATATTTGAGTGTCGTCAGCGTATGCTTGAAATTTGCAGGTTTTGATATATTTATAAAAGGAAGATGTATATACACAGAACAGAAGAGGTCCTAATATCGAACCTTGTGGGACACCTCGCGATACTAGTCGCTTTGTAGAGACAGAATTATTTAAACGTACGTATTGAACCCTGTTAACTAGATAATTCCTTATTAACGTAACTCCAGAGTGTGACAATCCGATGAACGATAGAATAGCTAGCATTAATTCATGATCAATTGTGTCGAAGGCCTTGCTAAAATCCAGTAGGGCCAAGACAGAGACCATTCCTTTATCTGTACCGGACAGCAGAGAATCAGTCACATTTAACAGGGCAGTTTCACAACTGTGATCTTTTCTAAATCCAGATTGACAGTCTGGTATAATATTATTTTTATCTAAGTATTTTTGAAGTTGAACACTAATAACTTTTTCTAACAACTTAGATAGAACTGGAAGTACGCTAATAGGGCGAAGTTCTTTAAATGATAAAGGATTAGAAGTTTTTGGCACAGGGGTCACAGCAGCAATTTTCCACAGAGCAGGGAAGGCGTCTTTCACAATACAAGTATTAATGACATGCGTTATATAGGGCAAAATGATTGGACTACAGAGTTTGATCATATCGATAGTTATAAAATCATGGCCATGTTCACATTATGCTCCAAAGCGTTAGGTATTATTTGAACAATAATTTCCTGATCAGGCTCATGTGTGACTTGTTTTAATTATTTTTTTCTGTGAATGTTCTTCAAAGTATTCTTTACACTCGTTTAGCAAATATTTCTCTTGCTACCACCACAGCAAGATAAAAATTCTTCCCATTATATCCAAAGCGTTAGAAATTATTTGAACAACCATTTCCTCAATCTACATTGTCTGACCAGGTTCATGTTTGACCAGTTTTCTATTTCTGTGATATCTCTTGATAAGTCTATACCATCTCTAAAGAGATTTAAGTAGCATACACCATGGTCAATGGAAGCATACTAGAGTAAACTCCATGGAGTCAAAGTCAATCTACTGCAGTTTTGTCATTAACAAACCCAATAGAAAAGTATCCTTTCATTGCCTTGCTTGCACTGCTATAGAAATCAGTTAGCTAACAAATCTGTACCCACTTAAGTCTAAAAAGTATTTTTATATTAATTAACTCCATTGAAAATTCAGTCCTGTTAAATTCAAACGTGAAAATGTTTTACAGACGATCATTGAAGAGCTATAGTTGAATTTTGTTTTAAGTTGAGCGAAACAATCGGCAAAACATTTGAAATACTAAAAGCGTGAACGGTTTGGAATTTATGTGGCATATTTGGCATTTTACGTGATTTCGTAACATCATGGAGGAGGCAGTTGTAGACGTTCCACGAGCACAACCTCCTTTGCACCTAGAAAAGCAAGCAGATCCTCTTCAGTCTTCAAAAAACCAGCAGATGTTCTTCCATCGAATCATTGCAAGGCTCCTACAGGAAATCATTAGTAGACTTAAAAGCTTTGCGCATTATATCCCGTAAGCAAAGACTTGAGGGCAAAGGAAAGATCTCGTGCCGCACTTTGCTAACAAGGGATCGAAAAGGATTCAAAAGAAACGCTCATAAGAAGTTCATATCAGAAGGTCGAACTATGAATAGTGGTTATTGTTTAGGTGTTCTGAAGTTGTCCTGGAATAAAAGGATTCTGTTCTATGAAGAATTGCTTCTTCGGTCTTCAAAAAACCAGCAGATGTTCTTCAATCGAATCACTGCAAGGCCCTTACAGGAAATCATCAGCAAAACTTAAGACCATTGCGCAATAAATCCTGTAACCAAAGACTCGGGGGCAAAGGAAAGATCTCGTGTCGCACTTTGCTAACAAGGTATCGAAAAGGGTTCAAAAGGAACTATCCATAAGAAATTCATATCAGAAGGTCGAACTATGAATAGTGGTTATTGTTTAGGTCTTTTGAAGATGTCATGGAATAAAAAAATTCTGTTCTATGAATATTTGCAGAAGACTTGGTCGCTTCTTCAGTCTTGAACAAACCAGCAAATGTTCTTCAATCGATTCACTGCAAGGCCCATACAGGAAATCATCAGCAGACTTAAAAGCTTTGCGCAATAAATCCTGTAACCAAAGACTTGGGGGCAAAGGAAAGATCTCGTGTCGCACTTCGCTAACAAGGGTTCAAAAGGAGCGCTCACAAGAAATTCATATAAGAAGGTCGAACTATGAATAGTGGTTATTGTTTAGGTGTTCTGAAACTGTCATGAAATAAAAGGATTCTATTCTATGAAGAATTGCAGAGGCCTTAGTCGCTTCTTCAGTCTTCAAAAAAAAAGATGTTCTTCAATCGAATCACTGCAAGGCCCATACAGGAAATCATCAGCAGACTTAAAAGCATTGCGCAATAAATCCTGTAACCAAAGACTTGGGGGCAAAGATTTCGTGCCGCACTTTGCTAATAAGAGATTGAAAAGGGTTCAAAAGGAACGCTCACAAGAAATTCATATCAGAAGGTCTAACTATGAATAGTGATTATTGTTTAAGTGTTCTGGAGTCGTCATAGAATAAAAGAATTCTGCTTTATGAAGAACTGCAGAGATCTTGGTCGCTTTTGCACAAATTCGAAATTATATGGCAAGCAGACATTCTTCAGTCTTCAAAAAAACAGCAGATGTTCTTCTATCGAATCACTGCAAGGTCCCTACAGGAAATCATCAGCAGATTTATAAGCACTGCGCAATAAATGCTGTAACCAAAGTCTTGGGGGCAAAGGAAAGATCTCGTCCCGCACTTTGCTAACAGAAAGGATTCAAAAGGAGCTATCCACAAGAAATTCATATCAGAAAGTCGAACTGTGAATGGTGATTATTGTTTAGGTGTTCTGAAGTCGTCATGTAATAAAAAGATCCTGTCAAAAGAAGAATTATTCGGTTTTGCACAAATTAATTTGCACTTAAACGCGATTTCTTGGCCAGACAAACATTAGGGTGTTCGAGTATATCGCCTGATTTGATTCCATGTGACTTTTGGTTATTTGATGATGATGAAACAGAAACAACATTATTTGGGACATCCGAAAGACTTGTGTGCCGAGTTTAAATACGATTCCGAAAACAAATAAAAGAAGAAACACTGGATTTGTTAATTGGTCAGCTATATATAACGTGGACTACTTTCTAAGAAGCTCTCTGAAGTGATTGATATACAATGTGGAAACTGCTATGTGTGACGTAATTTTCAAGATAACGGAAGAAAACCATTAGACTATACATGGTCAAGACAAAGATTGTAACCATCAGTCTTGAAGATACTCCATTGCAGTCTTCGTACATACTGCGATGTATCACAAATCAGTTTACACATGGTATAGAATATGGTTGTTTTTGGTCAGTATTTGAAATATATTTTGATAGTCCAGTGAACTTGTATACTGTGAAAAAGAAACCGAAATATGTAGAGAGTATTCTATTGATTGAAATCCAGTAATTGTATGACAGTAACAATCTACAGCTCAGAGTTTTTAAGTTGTCATTATTTTTACGTTCTACTTTGTTAATTGAATTTATGATATGTCAAGCGACCGGCAGGAAGTTTTTAAACACTCTTAGGAGCAATATAATCGGCGTTTTACAGACAATAATATGTATATTTAATTATTATTACAGTAGCAAAAAAATTGTATTGTATTTTTCACGTTTGATTTTGAAAGACGTAGTTTTCGATATTTTGCATGTCGTTTTTTTCGTGATTGCTACCACTCCCTCGTAACACAGATACTAATCAGTGCAATGTTTTTATTATTAAATATAAACACTGTTATAAAAAAAACACACACACACAGTTTGCTTGCACTTGAACTATATAGGTGCACCGAACTTTCTCTTTTTTTGGCCGCAGAAAATTAAAACATGCAAGTAACCTTGGTAGCGCTATTTAACCTTATGTCGCATACTACAACAACCAAATTTTCATTTTAATTAATTGTATGTTAAACCGTGAACAGTCTTTTGTTGATTTCATTTGTTTACTATTAGTGCAACTTGATTTGCTTACTTGATAACGTATTGCTAAATTATTGCTAATTATTGTAGCTGGTGTGAAGTGTCTCAAATGAGCACAGATCTCAAGTAAATCGAGGACCATTGTAAGATGGCGTGTCATTAGCTACAAGTTGGTAGCGCAGTATCATATTACTATGTGGGCAGAGTATTAGATTTTCAAAACATGTTTGTCGGTACACGTTTACCAACCATAAATGCAATTAAATGCGTTTTAATCGCATGATTTTATGGCTTCGGGAGTTCGTTTAATTCTAAAAAGGACTTTCTAATTGTCTGGTTTCATTGATTAACGATTTATTATACGCGTACACTCAGGCATTGCATAATAGTGAGTTTTTGAGATTGAAAATAGTCGATTGCGCAACACAAAAGAAAAGAATTAAATTTCATTTAAGCTAATAGATTCGAGGTGTAATCTAGTTTAGACGTGTAGAAATATAATTACTGACACTTTCAACTAACAATAAGTCTATCGTCCACTCACTTGTAAAGCCGTGCTCACATTAATCTTTAAAAAAATATATTCAGGATATTGGTTGCATTGTGATATTTAGTTATACATATGCGAGTATGAAGAATTTTCATGCACAAGAGCTGTGCGAAGTACTATGTACAAATACAAGTATAAGTACATGGATAGTACAAGTACTAAATTGCCATTAAGTACAGTAAATACAAGTACTTTGTAAGTATATAAGTACTAAAATAATGGTGACAGGACAAGTTTACATTGTACTGCAAAAGTACGAACATATTTTTGAGAATTTTTATTATAAATTTCACTTACAATCTATTGTAGTTATTCAAAACGACATATATGTTTAAAAAATCTAGAATAACGTATGAAATATACGCTGTCATTGTAATTATGCAAATTTCAATTAAATCATTACAAGAAAGTAAATAACGCACGTGCCTAAGCACTGACTTTAGAAAGTAAATGAACCCAGAAGTAAGTAGTAAAGCATCGACAGATGGTTTGTTCGAATTCTGTCAGTTGAAGTACTAGGCTTTTCTAGAAATAGAAATATCAGGAGTATGTGCAAAAAAGAACAAGACGATCTATTATATGAAGATGTTGGTTTTAAAACTAATTGCAAGTTCCTAAATATAGTAAAACAATTTCATTTTCTCTTACTTTTGCATTATTTTGTAAATGTTAACACTAAACATGTGTTTATTGTACAAGTATAATATTTTAGCTTTCTGAGTATTTAAATACAAGTACTGTCTCTTGTTGCATGCACTTATATACAAGTATAAAGTGTTATGTATCGTAAATTAATTTGCTTTAACATTAACACTAGAAGTTTTATGTATACTCAGATTTATCTCGAATAATTCACATACTTCTTCAGTTTTAATTGCATGCGTATTTCCAGGTTCATCAGACAGCAAGTTTTACGATCGTCATGCAAAGTAATGAAAATTTGTAGGTTTTCTAATTAAAATTGTTCGAATTTCTCTATAAATCAGACGCAATAATTTTGTTACGCACTAAAAAAAAAGGTGGGCCGGAATATTCTAAATACCTCGACTAATTATTTGCTCTCTTAACAAATATCAAATCGAACTAATCCGATCTGCAATGCATGAGGTAAATAATAAATAAGTTTTTTTTTTGTGTGTGTAAATAAAAAAGTTGTTTAGCATGTTATTTTTGAATGAACTTGTGCATTTAAAAATCTTAGATGGGCGTAAATGATATTTTCAGCACGAATGGGTTTTTTGAAGAACCCGGTGAGATGCGGAGGAGTAGTTTATCCCGTGCTGGCCTCGAACTCGCCGACAAAGATAATATGTAGAGCACATATATTAACATATATTATACGCCCGAGGGGCCGAAAACCTATTGTGCTATTCTTTAAGGTTCACAATCGTAAAACACGAAAACAAACACAATGAATTCGCCCCGGGCAATCAAACCTTTTGCTCAGGTATATAAGATGTAAAATAGCGCGCGTTCCAAAATGTCAAACACATCATACACACATTTTATTTTGTTGCCGAGCAACTTTATGCTCGACTCTTAACTGTGCATATGTTTATGGTACCATACATCAGCCTAATAGACTTGATCCAGAAGCCGTTTTCTTAAGCGAAAGACAATTTTATTAAATTATCTGTCTATGGATGTAACGGTTGTGAATGTGAACTATATTCGATACGATTTGATTCGATTCGATTGAATCACTCTCCACAATCTCCTAGTGCATGTAAGAAAACAGTTATTTAGGAGACCCAACATTTAAAACATTGGTAACTAACTAATAGTTTTGAAAGCAATTTCGAAATGTTAATTATATTTTTTTTTGTACATAAACCAAATGTATTGTTAATTGTTTATGCGGTTTTCGTTTTAAATGTAGCCATTATGTAATACAATAATTAACTGCACAATAGAGCTGTAAATGCTAGTCGTTGTCAAGGTTACTGTAGCATTGTTATCAGCGTAAAAACTTATCGATAAGCGATTGTATTTTTCAAATCAGACATGCAGACAAGGTTGATTGTTCACAATGTCACATATTTCCAGAGAAATTTCATCGCGTTAATTAATGGCCACGTAACTAATCTAGGCGTTCTCATCAATAAACTTATTTCGAGCACGGTAAATCATACGGTGGACACGCCTTAATAACTTTCCAAACGGTAATGACAAACGTCGACAATTAATGATCTATTGTGAACCGTAAATTGGCAGCTTAAAATTATTCTAAATGTCATTGTATTACGACACGGGCATGCTGCTTGAAGCAAAGCTCAAGTGCTGTAGTTAATTATGGCTACAGATTAGATATCCCGTGAGCTAAAACAATTAATGAACATAAATAGCAGTGAAAAGCGTTTTTCTGCATTCATTTGAATTCCATTACATTTAAATACTTTGACCGTCTTCAATAAGGATATCAGGATGGACAGTGCGAATTAGTTTGCTGTTATCCTACTGTTAAGTATGCAATAACCGCTGTTGTGTTAAGTCAATGTACTAGTATATTTTATTGCTTCAGTTTCATCGTTTAATATATTAGCTGTAATGTGAATTGCGTTCTTATCAACGACGTTCAACGTGAAAGTCCACAATTAATTCTGCTAATTTGTGAAAGGTTAAATTACCCTACTCAAGCTGTGTATTATTTATGATAACAAATCAAGTTTTTTTTTTTTTGTAAAAAGAGCAGCAGTATTTAGTTACGAACGTGTATTTTTGTAACAAGTGTAATTGAGTATGATACTTAAGGTTAAGCCTTGTTCAGATTATGTTAGTATTTTAGTGGAGTTGCGAATGGTTTGTTTACCACTAAACGTTTTAGTAGCTGAAAAGTGTCCGAACACAATACACTTCACTAAATTACTCGACTAAATTGGCCTGTTCATAGGTATACGTTTAGTTCCTAAATACCTAAAATACTAGCATAATCTGAACATGGCTTTATAAGTAGTACATACAAGTACTTCTTTTAGGACTTATACTTGGATATAAGTATCGGCAACTGGCGCTAGTAAAATAACATGTATATGTGCTATTTACTGTTAGCCTTTAGAAAATAATGGAAAAGTAATGATAGGTATTATTTTTCTATGTTTAGGCACTTTCAATTATTTTAGAATCAACACGTTCACGTAAAAGATCGTCGAGTTTTTTGTTTTGCGCTTCTTCCTGATGTTTCTATTTCTAAAATATCCTGGAACTCTAATTGAAAGAATTCGAACAAACCATCTGTGCAAACTTTACTACTTACTTGAATTTCTTGTTGTGACTTATAGTCAGTGTTTTATTTATATTAACTTGTAGTAATTTAATTGAAATTTGCATAATTACAGTGTTTGTTTAATACGTCATTCAACGTTTTTTAAAATATATATGACGTTTGAAATAAGAGATAACAGACTGTAAGTGAAATTTATATAAAAATGTTAAAATTGAGCTTTTTTCGCCACCATTATTTTAGTATCTGTACTTTTAAAGTACTTGTATTTACTGTACTTAATGACAATTGAGTGCAAAATGAGCTTGTACTTAAAATATAATATAATCCATAGACTTGTACTTGTATTTATCTGAATTTTGTAAAAGGTACATTGTACTTGTGCTTAAATAAAATATTGCTATATTTGTACTTATACTTGTTGTATTTTTAAGTAGTACCTGCATTATAATAGTAACATAACACGTACCGAATATACTCTTACAAAATATATGTTCTAAACATTTTACTTATACAATGAGTTTGTAAACAAACTAAAACAAATAAAAACACTTGTACTTACTGTAATTAATGACAATTGAGTGCAAAATGTACATGTACTTATAATTAAATACTATTTATCCTTGTACTTGTATTCGTATTTGTCTGAATACAAGTACATTGTACTTGTTGTAATTATATTTATACTTGTAGTTTTTAAGTGGTACTTGGCACGGCTCTGCAATGTAGTAGTATAACACGTGCTGAATATACCGAGTGACTTGTAATGATTGAAAATTATTTTATTAGATTGGCAACACTTTTCAATATTTATGTTGGTGTACTGGCTTTTCAAATTCAAAATTTAGATTGGTACACTAGATTGGTAAATAAAAAAACCAAATAAATCAGATTTATAAATATCACAGTTTATTATCAAAATTCTTTTGAGCACAGAACAAAATACATTTTTAGTAATGGCTTATTTTCGAAGCAGAGTGCAAAATGAAAATGGTAATTGGATTTATTCACGGTAGCAGACCTATGACGAATTCATTGAAATATGCCCTGAATAACAAATTGAGTTTCGTCTTTTTTCACAACATTGTCCAAGAATAATTGAACGTTCCTTTCAAACCGGTAATGTAGGAAAAGGAAAATCCACTGGTCACCCTACTATAATAACACCCCATGTTGTACAAAATGTTAATGATATTGTACAACAGAATCCTCATGTTTCCGTACGACGCGCATCTCAACAAATAAGTATGGATTAGCAATCAATGTGGTTCTTTTAAGCTTTTCTATTTCAATTTCCTGCATTTAGGAGTTTCTTACGAATGCACTCGGAAGACCTTGAAAAAACACCTTCATTTCCGACCGTACAAATTTTCCATGGTTCAACAACTTCACCCACTCGATTTTCTTCAACGCATTCAGTTTTATCAGTGGTATAACAATAACTTGTCGAATAACATTGACCAACAGGATATTACTTTCTTCTCCGATGAAGCCTGGTTTCATCTCTCTGGATTTATCAATTCACAAAATTACAGGACTTGGTCAGCACATAATCCTCATAGTATGATTGAAGTGCCTTTCCGTCCATTTAAAATTGGCGTTTGGGTGGCAATGTCTCGGAGAAGAATTGTTGGACCAACATTCTTCCGGGAAACAATTAATGCCCACAGATATCAGAGACTTATATTGGAACCAATTAGACGATATTGAATTAGCAAATGGCTACTTTCAACAAGATTCCGCCACTGCCCACACAGCACGAACCACAATAAATTATTTAAGCGAGACACACACTGAGGCGGTTGCAACAAAACGTACCTGCCATTGAACCTACGTAATTTTACTGTGATCGCTCGCATGTGAACGTTTGTAACCGCTATCGCCATCGCAAACGCTACCGCAACCGTCTCAGTGTGTGGAACACTTTAGAGGAGTTTTTTCAAGGGTGTTTAATTAGTGCTGGTTTGCGACCTAGTAGATCACCCGATTTGACAACCCTGGATTTATTTTTATTTCCGCATTTAAAAAATGTGGTGTTCCGTAATCATCTTAACAATTTGGAAGAATTACAGCAAGCAATTGTAAATATCAGACCTGAAACGCTAATTAACGTACTCAATAATTTATCACAAAAGATTCAGTGCTGCTTACGTGAAGGAGGCCAACTTTTAAACATTTGCTGTAATATTCTATTAAACCCGAACTTCTTATTTCCTTATTTAAATAATGTGGTGTTCAGAACACGTATGAAACAATTTAGAAGAATTGCAGCCGGCAATTGCAAACTTCAATAACTTATCTCAAAGGATTCAATGCTGCTTACGCAAAGGGAGCCAATATTTTTAGTTCCTGAATAATAATAATCTTTATAACAGTCTTCATCACTGTAAACATCAATTCTAATCTATAACTACGCAACCACGCAAATATGAGGGTTTTCTGTACTCCAGATCCTCAAATTTTGGGAATTAATGTATCCTGTTAAATGGAACCAGGCCTTATTAGAAAAGAAAGTTTTGTCCAACAAATCGTCATTGTCACTATTGTTTAAAAACCAATGACAGTATCTTCGCTTTGGTTCAAAATCTACGGGAAGCAATTCATGCACAGCAGTCAAACGACAAGGGAACATTTGCAAGTCCTTTCTTAGAATAGTTCTACAGGTTGCGACAGAAAGGTCAACTTGTTGTGACAGGTGACGGATGAAAGTGCGAGGAGCATTTGTTTCAAATTTTCAACTACCTCATCAGTTCTTACTTTAGGCCTACCTAATACCTGTTTTCTAGCTACACTGCCAGTTTCTCTGAATAGTCCTATAGAGTACAGAAGTTGATTAACAAATTTGTGGTACAGAAATACAGTTTCTGGAAATTTTTCCTGAAATTCTGCAATACGATGAGGAATGGAATAGGCCTATTCGTCATTGATTTTGTGGGCGTTTCGAAAGTAGGATTCAGCCATAAAGGATTTTTCTTCAAACGTGAAACCCATTGTAAAATCAAATCAATAGATCCATTTTTTTTAAGTTATGTTGGTTTAGTTGTCTGTTTAGGGTATGGATCAAGTGAGGAACATACGTGAACATGCCAAAAAAATGAGAGCAACACACTAGATGGGAAAACTTTCTATACACATGTTACAACAATAAGTACAGGAAGAAATCTACTTGAATACAAACTCAAGTACCTTTCATATAATTCAGATAAATACAAAATACAAGTACATTTTCCACTCAGTTGTCATTAAGTACAGAAAGCACAAACGGGGCCGATATAGCTGTACAGATATACAAAACCGACTTGCAACAAATTTTTAAAACAAAAACATGATTAATCCTAACCTACTCCTTGTAATACGTACTTTATCAATTTAAAAGAAGTTAGAATATTCATCGGGCAACGAATTTATTATTTAATACCGACTTTCGCTTACGCTGAATTTATAAATTGCTGTAGTTGTGGAGTCGCATGGAATCGTCTTAAAGAAGTTCTGCTCGCGTATAAGGATTATTGCTTACGGTCGACCATAAACACCACTGTAAATATCCCATAATTCATGCCTTTATGCTTATATTTGGCGCTACTTCTCTCAATCTTATAGTTACTTATCACGTACGGAAAGTCATATTCTATACGATCCGCTTGCACAAATCTATTCCTTCAATTTATTTGCTTCTTCGTAAAGTATATTTTACTTTTGGAAAAAGAATAATATTCAAACTACATTAATTAAAAAAAAAAGCATTTTCCAATACAGTTTGTTCTGGTTTTAAACTTTACGTAAAGACAAAAAAGGAAGACTTCATAAATCGTAGGTACGGTTGTATCATAATTCACTCACAATATCTTTTGATATAATCAAATGAAAATTAATAAAAAAAGTAAGACACAGAGAAACCTAACAAGTATTTTACGAATACTTCAACTGACAATAAGGGACATTGTCTTAGAGGGTGTACCAAAGGGGAATTCGGGATTTTAAAACGAAACACGGGAAATTGTGAGTGGTAATCAAGTGCTGTTTATTTTACTTTAAAGAACAGTCGTTGGTATGTAAATGATATCATTCAAAGACCTCTGGTTGCGTTCATTCTGAAGGCTCAACTTTTAATCACTTTTTCGTATAAATAGTGCGGTGGATTTCCATGTTCGTTTTAGGTCACGAATCCTTCGTGATTTATTCTTGTAGACCAGAAATTAGAGACGTAGCCCCAAAGAAAAAAGTCTATCTGGGTTAAGTCGCACGAATTTGGTGGCCAATTGGCATCACCGTCTCTCAAATAACGCGGCCAGAAAACTTTCCTCGCAATAAATCCTTTGTTTGACAAAATGTGTGGCAAGTTGCACCGTCTTGATGAAAATGAACATTGTCTAAATCAACACCTTCCTGTTGAGGTCACAAATATTTCTTCAGCACTCGCCATTGATGTTAAGAACTTTTCCATCCTTTTTGTTTTCGAGAAAGTACGTGCTTGAGCCCAAAAGCAGCACTAAAGAGTAATTTTTTGAGAACGGAGAAGCAGTTCGTAGATTTCTTGAAGATTATTATCGTTGGCCAAAATCCTACACTTTTGCCATTAAGCCAGAAATGCATTTCCTCTGAAAAAATTACTTTTTCCAAAAATTTGGACCGATCTCTAACTGCTCTGGTTCAATTCGCAAAGTTTCGACGCAAACTATAGTATCCACGTTAATATGTCAAACATTGCTGAGTACAATTGTCGAATAATGACATTGATATATTGATTGGTGTTGCTAATGTTGGATTTTAAAATTCTTCTCCTTTTCCTTCTTCGTAGATCCTATACTTCAAGCAGATAATATTTTTGACATCATTCGTAGTAAGTACGAACATATTCTTGGTTTTTAATTTACAGTTATTCTACAGAAAAGAAACTTTTAATCCTCAGTCTCCAATTTCATCGATTTTAATAATAAGATTTCCAAAAAATTGTTCCTTTGGGCCATTTTCAGACGTCTTGGTTTTGTAGCAAAATATATAATTACAATTGCTCAGCCACTTTCTAAAATTGTTATAAATGTCGATGTTTCACTGTTCATTTGACAGTTTCTTCAGTATAAATAATAAAAATATTGTTTATTTATTATTTGTTAGCAGTTGTACAAATACTTTTAAGTGTACGAAAGAATTAACAATTAATTTACGTATATTATCGTGAAGGGATAAATATTTTATGTAATTTATTTTTGTGAAACATTACTTTCGGATAAATTCCCCATCAATTTTGATTTCACAAAATCGACGTTCGGCAACTATTGACAGGTAACCGTGTAATTTGATTTACTTTATGACTGGGCAAGCTTTCACGCTCGCGTTAAGTTTAGAAGCTTCACCCTCGGGGGGTGTAATAAGAGAAAGGGTATTCAGGTAGCATATGAGTGCGTGTACATGCGCGTTCTTGCCCGGGGGCAGGACTTTACACCCCAAACCTAGCAACAGTAGTATTGACTTTTCACACTGTCGTCGCCATATTTTAACATGGCGTCTGAGGAATATTACAACTCTATTATCCGCAGAGGTGAAAACATATGCTAAGTAAATATTTTCACACGGGATGGGGTGCGATTTACTATAATATTGGTTTTATTAGTGACAATTTATCAGTTACACACGTTTCAGGTTAAATCTGAGGAAAACTACGACGTTGCTTGAATTTTTTTTAATTGCCACCACAATTTTGTTCAAGGTGAATTATTTTACCTAGAACAGTTAATCTATATTACTTCGCGTTTTAGATGGATATCTTAGATCATATTACGTTTTATTTTGCTTTATACAAACTTCTTAACTTATATCTAGATTAAGTATATCTAGATTAGAGCTTTAAAAGCAATGAAGTTTTGTACCCTTTAGAGTACACCAATTTCTGAATTGATTTACCTAAAACTATTCTTGTTTGGTGGTTATCGATTTGTAATTTTCTTTTTTTTTTTTGGAAATTTTTTTTAGTTTGATTCCTGTGATTAAAACTTTCCGACGGTGGTGTAGGTGTGAAGCCTATCATTTCTAGCATCATGTAATAGAACGCCGTCGGTTGAAAATAAATGTGTAGTCGTGACAAGGAATCCTTTAAGAATTAAAAACTGTAAGTTAACCTATTGTACGGTTGTATAGTCGGCGTGGTCAGACTATTCTGAAACATAAATAGGTACCGTGTATTATTATGAAATAACCTCCCAAACGATGTCATCGGAGCCGGAGTCGAGATAAAACCGATCCTGTTATTTTTAATTTGTTATAATATCATTTAGAGAACTCAGCTAATCGTGCATTAAAGTTATGTTAGCGGTGATACGTCGGGCCTGCATGATTTTCAATACCCGAATATCAGTTTAAGGTTGCATCGCGGGCGCACGAACGGTCACCGTGAAACCCAATATCTAGCCACTGAAATGTGAACGTGGTACGTATAACTGATCCATCGATCAAAGTCAATATTATTAATAATCAAAGTCAAATATCGTAATAAAAAAAATCGGGTTTAAATGCGCGGTAACTGGCCGTGTACGTTCGGCTCCAAATTTCAACCATTCAAACCAATTACAAGTATTGTGCCCTATACGTACAGCATTCCGATTCCTAATTCTCTACGCTTCATCTTTCGCAGTATGGTTGGGATTCATGTTTTATTAAACACTTTTTTTTTATGAGAACGCACTTTGAATTTCAGCACATCGAAATTCAAACGTAAAAGGCAATGCCAACAATTCTAATATTGATGTTTCAAGACATTTTGATGGGTGCTTCAAGAGAATGAGTACCAATTTCCTTTTCTTTGTAAATAGAAATTATTAAGCTGTGAATCAGGAAGTTTAAGAAGAAAAAGAACCTTCTGCTCATTATGTTTTGTATCAAATTCGAATGGCTTCCATTTATACCATCTGTAAAACGAGAACTCGGCCATACACTTCAAAATATTGAACTGTTTGTTTGTATTTTAAATACGTGAGCGTGGGAAAACGATACAATTAATCAAAATGGATGATGCGTTGCACAGCTTCACAACTATATATTGAATGCGATATGCACAATTTAAAAACACAAAATCTGTATATCTTGTAGAATTTTGCAAGTGTGTAAGGCACGAGTAGAATTTCTTTTCTTGGTGATGCAGAGGTTTCTTCTTTCCTTGTTGTGTTTCATTATTTTTAGTTGTTTCTATTTTATTAGTTGGAAATAAAATCAGGCTTTCAATTGTTTTTTTTTTTTTTGTAAAACGCTAAAAACCAATAAAAAGATCAACGATTTTCGACGTAAACTTTCGAAAATCAAATCAGAGTTTCGTTTGCTTCTTTGCATGTCATTTAGTAGTAAAAAAAAGAAGCAGAAAACATACGAAAAATCGACAATTTTTGGCGAGAAACGTTTGAAAATATAATCAGGATTTCATTTGTTTTTTGTATTTCTATTTCCGGCGATGTTTGTATGTCATTTTCTTGTAGCAAAAGGAAGCTGAAAACAAAAATCGATGATTTCCGGCGAGAAACGTTTACAAATCAAATCAGGATTTCATTTGTCTTTTTTTGTTTCTATTTCTAACAAAAAAAGACGCTAAGAACAAATGAAAAGTCAATGATTTCTGATGCGAAACAGATGAAAATCAAATCAGGGTTTCGTTTGCTTGTTTGCATTGTAATTTTTTTTGGATTCTTTTAATAGCAAAAAAAAGAAGCTGAAAACAAACGAAAAATCGACATTTTCGGTGAAAATCAAATCAAGAACGAAAAATTGATGATTTCCGGCGAGAAACGATTGAAAATCAAATCAGACTTTCATTTGTTTTTTTTTTGTATTTCATTACATTTTATTTCCTTTTGTAACAAAACAGACGCTAAAACTAATGAAAAATCAACGATTTTCGTCGCGAAACTTTTGAAAATCAAATCAAGCCTGTTTTGTTTCTTTGTCTCATTTTTTATTATTTTTTTTTGTAGCAAAGAAAGAAGCTGAAAACAAACGAAAAATCAAGGATTTCTGGCGCGAAACGTTTGACAATCACTTGTTCTTTTTTTATTTCTATTTCTCACAAAAAAGACGCTAAGAACAAATGAAAAGTCGATGATTTCAGACGCGAAACAGTCGAAAATCAGATCAGACTTTCATTTGTTTTTTTTTTAAATTTCTTTTTGTAACAAAAAAGACTAAGAATCAATGAGAAATCAACAATTTCCGGCGCAAAACATTTAAGAATGAAATCAGGGTTTCGTTTGCTTGTTTGCATTGTCATTTTTTTTTGGATTCATTTTATAGCAAAAAAAGGAGGCTCAAAACAAACGAAAAATCGACGATTTTCGGCGGGAAACATTTGAAAATCAAATCGGGATATAATTTATTTTTGTTTGTTTTTATTTGCAATAAGAAAGACGCTAAGAACGAATGAGAAGTCAAAGATTTCCGGTGTGAAACAGTCGAAAATCGAATCAGACTTTCATTTGTTTTTTTTTTGTATTTCATTATTCTTTATTTCTTTTTTGTAACAAATCAGACGCTAAGCACCAATGAAAAATCAACGATTTTTGGCTCTAAATTTTTGAAAATCAAACTAGTGTGTTTTTTTGTTGTTTCCTTTGTAGTAGGACGCTAAAACAAATGCAAAATCGACCATTTTGAAACTAATATCAGGCTTTGATTTTTTTTGCATTTCATTATTTTAATTTCATTAAGTTTTCTATTACATTAACGCTTCGTACAAATTAATTTGATTTTTTAATCTTGATTTTCAATTAATCCGTCTGATATAATGAACGATCTTTTAATGTTTTATCGTTAGCGGTTTTCTTCCTATTTCGTCGTTCTTTAGAGAGAATTTCTGTTTTCTTTAATTTCATTCATGTTTTCTATTATAAATAGTTCATTCTTAAAATTAAAAAAAAAAATCACTGAAAAATACTGGGTATTTCTCAAGACAGTGATAACTTGCAATGTTCTTCATTAGTTCAACTGTATTTTCGAAAAAGAGAGACTGGACAAAACGGCTACAACATAAGGTTTGTTCCATCAGCAATTTCTGAGTACTTCGGAATCGTTAAAAATAGTTGCCCACCGAAGTAATGATCGACTTTAACAGTGTGATTAAGTGTACAGCTTTGACGAATGCATGGTTTTGATCGTTGCGAATTAGTCAGAAACTTCTAATGGAACAAACCTATAAATAAAAGCCAGAAACTAACATGGGTAGCAATAACTGGCATGGCGAGTACAGTTGCCAAAGGATTGAAGATAAAACGATCTTGATATCTGGCGCATACTATAAAAGCAGCTACTGCGGATTATAGAACTTTGTGGATACTTGAATCGTTTTAAATGAGTTATGTGAATTCGACCTTTTAATACTTTTTCATTATTTGTCCTAAATTATATTCCATTTTGTCATAGATTTAACATTTTTATTACCTAATTTAATTAATAAATTAATAAAGTAATAAATATTAAATAGAAAGTTTTATAAGTAGTTTTATTACCCCTATTAATTTTCAAATTGATTTTGTAGTAAACATAAAGGGAAGCAAAAAATCGAATTTAATGTAATATATGAGTTGGTTCTGTTTACATCTATAAAGATTATAAAATCTGTAAGCCTCAATTATTAAAAAATAGAATTTTGTAGTTCTGTGTGAGACACGAGGGTAAAGCTGAATTTATTGAGAATAAGAAAATCTAGTAGGCTGTGAAAAACAAAACACATACTGTGTTATTTAGTGTCATTTGAAGTTTAGTTGTTGAAGTTACGTTCGTTAGAACCCAAGTTACTAATTTTCTAAAGTGATATTACAAGTAAAAAAATGGAATTAACCAGAGAGCATTTTCGAATCATGATTTACTATGATTTTAAAAAAGGTTTAAGTGCTCATGAGTGTAGAAAGAGTTTAGGTTCGGCTTTTAGTGAACAAGCACCTTCCTTGGCTGCAATTTACCGATGGTATAAGGAATTCTGTTCAGCATCAAAAAGGAGCAGGGCGTCCTCCTACGGCTGTTATCGACAAAAACATTGCTGCTGTTAAAAAATTAATTGAAGAGGACAATAAAGCCACATATCTACCTACACGCGGAGTTCCCCAAGGCTCTGTCCTGGGGCCGACCCTATGAAATCACTTATATAACGACCTGCTATACCAAAACATGGGCCAGGGCATGGTTATCATTGCAGACGAAGACGTTATCGCGGTAATGGGCACTGATAAAACTCAAAAAAAAAATCTGAAGAACCAAAGAAGCTATAATAATAAAAAATTGGAGAAAAAAGCAGACTATGCCATGATGAAGATAAAAATTTGGCTCGAAAACCACCAGCTGAAATTATCCACGCCTAAAACAGAGATGATTGTCCTAGGAAACTAAAGCACCTATCACTAAACGTAGACAACGAAATAATATACAATAGGACCTAATTTAAGTACTTGGGAGTGCGATCTCAGGATGCCCATACACGTGAAGAAAACCTGCCAATAAATCGCTAATGGCGCTGATTAGGCTCTTGCCGAATATAGGAGGATCCAGGTCTAAAAAGAGAAAGTTGTTGCCAGGAGGTGTGCTGTTCTTGCTACTGCACGCAGCTCCAATATGAACGATCACCATTAAGCATAACCACTACGAACGACTTCTGGAAGCGATAAATCGGAAAATGGCTATCTGAATAACCTCTACCTACAAAACGGTTGAGAGTGAAGCAATGCTCGTGATTGCAGCAGTGCCTCCAATGAAACTGAGGGGAGAGAAAAGAAAGAGTAAAACCTAGAAGGAAGGATAGCCACCCCACTGCTGCAAGAAGAAAACCTGGGACTTATATCGAGGCAGGGCTGCAAAAACATTCCTCAAAGACCTGTACAAATGGTGTGACAGGAAATTCGGGAACGTTGATCACTTCATCCCTCGGGCGATGATAGGTCATATAGTTAACTATCTACAAAAAAATTAGTAAAGCGAGAAGCGTCGCCTACTAGTAGTGTAGAGAACAACTCAAGATTGTATCCTCAGCTGTTAGAACAATCGTACACGATCACTGCATTTAAAAAAATTCGTTAGTCGTTTTGTGCCGCATCACTTTTCTGACTTCCAAAAAGTAGAGCGTGTACGAATTTGAAATGAAACTTCAAATTTTTTAAATAATGGTGGACAGCAATTTTTTTTTCCAAAATAGTGACAGGTGACGAAACTTACTTCCCCTTTTCAACATATCTACCCGCCAAGAGAGTCGTGTATGGATTCACGAAGATGAGGAAACTCTAACAATAAGCAGCGCGGTATGAAAAAGTTATGTATGCGATATTCTTCAGAAGTACGGGCCTAGTAAAGGCAAGTCAGCTAGAACAAAAGACAGTTACAGCTAAATGGTGCACTAAAAAACGTTTGCCTGAAGTGTTCAGTAGAGTCCAGACAAGGGAATTATGCTGCGCCATGATAATGCATCTCTTCAGTTTTTTGGCTGAAAAAAATATAAAAGTAATAGAACATGCGCAGTATTCACCTGATTTAGCAATGTGCGACTTTTGGCTATTTTTGGGTTTAAAAGGAATTTGCGGGGGTAGAAGGTTTTCGTCGTCGAAGAGACTGATGTTGCAGTTCATGTTTATTTTGAAGGTATTCTGAAAGATGATCGCCTGGAAGCTTTTGAACAGTGAAAAGAAAGAATGGTCAAGTGTATCATTGTTGAAGGGCATATTTAAAATAAAATCCTTGAAAATATTTTTTATTATCAATAAATTCACTCTCACCTCTCACGAAATTGCCGAAGAAATTGCAAACATAATGAATGGTGGTGATGATTATGTTGAAGAAACAGATGATTCAGAGGAAAGTAACAGCGAACTTGAAGACAATATTGAAAATGAACCGATGAATGGGAATGAAAACATTGAACATAATTCAGACCAGATGACCTCTTGAATCCAACAACGCAATTTTTGAATTGAACGAATATGACTCTGATGATAAAATCCATTGGCACACATAGTATGGTCAAAAAATCAATTAAAAAAAATTAAGAGGTAAAAATGGATCTCAATGGTCTACTATAGCATCGTCACATTTAAGACGGGTATCTAAAAAAATATAGTTAATTTTATCCCAGGAACTAAAAATGCAACTAGAGAGCTTTCTCATTCCAAATAATTGTTGTGTACAATGTGCAACAGATTAAATTTTTATCTTTAATTATTTCAATTTATGTTTGTTTATTTACAAAATACCTTTAAACTAATAAAACTTACGTTTACTGGCGAAAAATTGCTTAATCTTGGTTATCGTAAATTTTACGATGGTCTGGTAATCACGGCCGTTACAAAGAGGTCTGGCATTCTAGGGTTAAGTAAACATAACATAACAATCACCAATAAATCATAGACTTTAACATCTGGTTGCTATGTTGCTGCTAGGAGGCCTGACATGTCGCATCAGGGTTTGGACGCTTTTAAAGTCAACTTCTCTAATTTTTTGAAGAATTATTTGCCACAATCGTTGTTCATTTTGAGCTTCCCAACCATTATCACACACCTTTCTTGCCAATGGGGTCCAAAAATTTTCAATTGGCTTTAATTGAGGGACAATTGGAGGATTATTATTTCTGGGGACGCATGGTGGGCTTCTAACCAGTATCTCTGGCATAATGCGATGTTGCAGGGCCAGGCCAAAACATGTAATTGTCTTAGGATGATGCTGATTAATAAAAATAATCAATTTTGATAGGCAATTTCGGATGTGTACTTCAACATCCACTGCTTTGGCCTCTTACATGGCCTACGTAGGGTCTAGATATGCCCACCTCAGAAACAGCGCACCACACTAAAATTTGGTCAGAAAAAATTGCTTTCTTTTTGCATCTTACGTTAATGGGAGTATCTTCAATATTATCCGTATAGAAGCCTGCATTTTCAGGAAGTTCTGCATGGTCAAAGGTAAAATATTTCTCGTCGTCCATGATTATGATCCGGTTGTGGGCGAAATGACGACGTCTCAAAGCTCGGCAACAACCAGGGATTCTGCCCAATTGTGCGGGAGTATACTTGAGGTACTTCTTGCGTTTTCTGTATTTTAGGCCTGCTCTTGCAATGTAACGAGAAATTGTAGTATTTGAAACGCGGAAACGACGGGAAAGCTTGCGGGTAGACACTCCAATGTTGTTTCTGGAATGGTTGACTAGTTTGTTGACTTGAACTTCAGTTAACGCACGCGGCGGCCCGTTTTTGGTAGGTTTATCCATGGAATTTCCTCTTCGCATTCCCGAATTGCCTGATATATGGTACTTTTTGAAATATTTTATCCGCGAAATCGTCTAGGCAGCTGTCCAACCAGGTTGCAGATGGACTTTCGCAAATCTAGCTTATACGCCATTTCGCAAATGACAAACGAAAATATGAAATGTCAAATTGACATAACTCCTAGCAACATGTTTCGCCATAGTTGGCTAGATGTATTTATCTATCGAAATTATTTGTGTTTGTCGCTATTTCAGTTTTTCGGTCCTAACAAATATTTTAAATAATTAAATGTCTCTAAAAAGATAAAACGAAGAAGAATGCTTAAGAAACTCTAATGTATTTGCACAACGAAAATAATTAGTTTCATTCATGTATCTTGATTGCCAAGTATTCCAAGAAGAGCAGTGGTAATGGAAAAGTACTCCTTAAAAAATTTTTACGATAACCATCCTACACAAAAAAATTAAATTAATTTTTCTTAATTTCAGAAACAAATGCAAAATAAGAATATAAACAAATACAATAAAAATACATTCGTATAATTTATATGCAAATGTATGAGTAAAGGTAGTCTCTTTATACGTTTTAGAAGGTATTTGTAAGGAATTTAAACCTTTTATTTAGTCGAGATGTATGTTTATTTGAAAAATGCCGAGTGAAAAAATAAATCTTGAGCATCTTGTAAGCCATCGTTGCATCGATTTCCAAGAAGTCGCCATTAAAAATAGAAGAAAAAAAACCGTGATTGTACGGTATGGTGTTATGTCGTTTACAAGTTCATAAAATAGTAGTTTTTCCTAAAGCCCAGCGCACTGGTTCGACCGTTGTCCTACCAGAGCTACCACATTCCACGCGTACAATCCGGACACTTGTTATTTTCTACTCCCGCTCATCTACCGTCTCGCTTTATTACTCTTACTTTTAATAAATAAGCGCGTTTTTATTTAAAAAAAAAGTGTAACATAAAAGCCGACCAACGTAGGTGTTTACGTCCGGACCCTTGTGCTGTCGAGAATATAAAATTCGAAGATATTTCAACGGCTCCAAAAGAGAAACAAGAACGGTTTCTTTTGCGCTCACTTACAATGCGTACATTTATAAGGAGTAAATAATACCATCAAACATTAATAACTTCATAAGAGGTCGTGTTACTTATACAGTTGCAGCTTTATAAAATTATAAATTGTCACCTGTGGTGGTCCGAACACCAGCTGTGATTCTTATTCTTATTATACTACCATTAAGAAATAAATTATTACCGCGCATATATTAACATACAAAAAATGGCGATGATTTTATTGAAATTTATTTCAACTCTATTATGCATCGTGACTACATGTATTTACTAAACACATAAACTGACGCAACTTAGATTTATCAAAAAATCGATGGCAGAACTTATTCTACCAAGAAAGTAATTGTTCATGTCTTTTATCACTTCTGCATGTTTGTAATTAAATTTAAGTCACGCGTTACATATTTAAATTAAAATGTCTGAATTAATTAAAGTCGATCTCTTATTTAACTATAATTTTAAATCACTAAATCACATTATGTTGTTACTAATAAAAAAAAGTTATCTGTAATTTCGACGAGAGATAACATAGTTTCGAACTTATGTTTACATTTAAACTGACAAATTTCTTAGGCCTAATCCCTATAATCCTAGAGGGTAATACTTTGAAAATAAAGTTCGTATAGGTCTGAAAACCTTTAAAGACCACTTACTTAAAAAGCACAGGCGCCAGAGAGGGTTTATAAAAGGCGCTCATTATGGTCCCCGAAGCCGGAGCAGGTATTTATTAAAGAATTCTATAGGAGAAGTGTTTGCTACTTGAACCACCGTGTAACAATAGGAAATAAAAATATTGCCGAAACACTCTCGAGTGTTATTAGTTACAAGAGCAAATAATAAAAAAAAAATACTTAAGTTGAGTGATTGCTTCTTTTTGTGGCTACTGTTTTGCACTACACGAAAAATAAAGTAAAATGTTAATTATCATTTAATTGATTGATTGAAAGATAAATGTGTTTTTCCATCAAATGTGTTGCTGTCATTTTTTCGCATGTTCACGTATGTTCCTTACTTGATCTGTAAACGCCAAATTGACATTTAGCCTTGGCATAACGTCAACAGAAAATTAAAACCAATAATTACGATTTATTACGTATTGAAACTAAATAAAATAAAACATTGAAATTAACGTTGAAGTGAATTCACAGCAGGTGTTGAAAATGGCCTCCGTCTTCTTCGAGGCATTTTCTAACTCTTCTGCGACATCCATTAATAACGTTTTGCAAAATGTGGTGAGGATTGCTTATGTCATCACACTTTTCGATGATTTTTTGGGTAAGTTCCTGTAAATCATTAATGGGCGTTTTAAAAATGGAATTTTTCGAGTAGGGCCAAACAAAGAAATCCAAAGGAGTTGGATCATAAGATCGCGGAGGCCGTATGTTTGCCATATTTCTGCTAATTATCCGATCTCCAAAAAACTCTCAAAGGAAATTTAAAATATCTCCAGCAGCATGGGCCGTTGCACCATCCTGCTGGAAATATCCAAATTGCCACTCGTCAGCATGCAGTTGATTAATAAATGGATGCAAAATCTCTTTTCGATATCTAAGTGCTGTTAGTGTGCCATTAAAAAATATTGGACCTATTAATCTTCTCCGACTTAAACCTATCCAAACACCAATTTTTTGTGGATGGATGTGGCTTCAATGAAAATATGAGGGTTTTCTGTACTCCAGATCCTCAAATTTTGGGAATTAATGTATCCTGTTAAATGGAACCAGACCTCATCGGAAAAGAAAATTTCGTCCAACAAATCGTCAGTGTCAATACTGTTTAAAAACCAATGGCAGTGTCATCACGGTTCAAAATCTACTGAAACCAATTCATGCACGACAGTCAAACGATAAGGGAACATTTGCAAGTCCTTTCTTAGAATAGTTCTGCAGATTCCGACAGAAAGATCAACTTGTTGTGACAGATGACGAATGAAAGTGCGAGGAGCGTCAGTCTCTTACATTTTCAACTACCTCATCAGTTCTTACTTTAGGTCTACCTGATACCTGTTTTCTAGCCACACTGCCAGTTTCCTTGAATAGTCCTACCGAGTACTGAAGTTGATTAACAAATTTGTAGTACAGAAATACAGTGTCTGGAAATTTTTCCTGATATTCTGCATTATAATCAGGAATAGAATAGCTATTTTCGTTAAAAGCAAAACAAAAACCAAAAACTGTACATTTTTAATTTTTGTACATATTTCTCAGTGTTCGTATTCGGTTAAATGAAAACTTATTCTTTAAAAAAAAAAAAAAAACTTTCGATCATTTGTTCTCCATTAGAAACGAAAACAAAAGACGATCGACTTCACTGTGCGTTCAACTTCTCCGTTTGTACACACTACTTACTTATGATTATTACCATGCGTCCGGATTTTTCCGGACACCTTAGAATATTTAGAACGTCCGGGGAAGTGCTCCCGGAAAATTCATATTTGCATTCGAGGAAACGGGAATTTGTTCTTTTAAAGAAAAACAAAAGAACTTTCGATCATTATTCCTCCGTTAAAGACAAAACGAAAACAAAAGACGATCGACTTCACTGGTGCGTTTCGACTTTTTCCGCCAATAAAGGTAGAAAAATCTAAATTAAGGCAAAACGTTTTTGTGTTACTTTTTTTTAGAAACGAACGTGGGTAGTCTTCCACACTTTTTTCTCTTTATTCAAAAACGAAACGAGAAGAAAAGATCGATCGATCGATTTCGCTACGCTTAGCACCGAAAAAAAAAAAACAAAAGGACAACTTTAAGACAGAAACAGAAAAAACTAAAACAAAAGAAGATCGATTTTATCAAAAGAAAAGTGCATTAAAAAGAAAGACATTGACACTATGTTTATCGCAGAAAAAGAAACAAAAGATCAGCTTTAAGGCAAATATTGATCGAATTATTAACAAGAAAAATAAAAGAAGGTCGGTTTTATCAAGAAAAGGTGAATTGCTTCTTTTATTAAATAAAAAAAAAAGCCATCGGCAAAAAAAAACAAAAAAGTATTGATTTCGCTATGTTTGTCAAAGAAACAGAAACAAAATGTCGATTTTAATCCAAATATTGATCGGATTATTAAAAACCAAAATCAAAAACAAAAGAAGATTGATTTTATACAAAAAGAGGTTCATTCCTTATTTTATCAAATAAAAAAAGCCATTAACAAAAAAAAAACAAAACTATGTTTAACACAGAGAAAAAACAAAAGATCGAATTTAAGACAAAGATTGATCGAACTGTTAAAAAAATAAAAACAAAAAAAGATCGATTTTATCAAAGAAAAAGATTAATTCTTTCTTTTATCATAAGAAAAACGATATTGACCGAAAACAAAAGAGTATCAGTTCCACCATGTTTATCGCTGAAAAAAAAAAAAGATGAATTTTAAAACAGATATCGATCGGATTGGAGAAAAGAGAGAAAAAGATCGATTTTAAGTCAAATATTGAGTGGATTATTAAAAAAAACAAAAGGAAAAGCAAAAGAGGATCGATTTTATCAAAAAGAGAAAGACATTGACCGTAAACAAAATAGTATCGGTTCCACTATGTTTATCAAGAAAAAGATCTAATATCTCGATCGATTTCAAATATCGATCGAATTGTTAAAAAAAAAGTAAAAACAGGAGATCGATTTTATCAAAAAAAAAAAAGATGAGTTAATTCTTTAATCAAAGAAAATAGGCGTTGACCGAAAACAAAAGAGTATCAATTCCACTATGTTTATCGCAGAAAGATCGATTTTAAGTCAAATATTGAGTGGATTATTTAGAAAAAGAAAAACAAAAGAAGATGGATTTTATAAAAAAAAAGACGAATTCCTTCTTTTATCGAAGAAAAAAGACATTGACCGAAAACAATAGAGTATCGATTCCACTGTGTTTATTTTATCCAAAAAAAAAAATTAATTCCTTCTTTTATCAGAGAAAAAAGAAAGTGATCGAAAACAAGTGTATCAATTCCACACGTTTGTCACTGAAAAAGACACAAAAGATGGATTTTAAGACAAATATGGATGGGATTATAAAAAAAAAACAATAGGAGACTGATTTTATCGAATAAAAAGGTAGATTCCTTCTTTTATCAAAAAAAAAAAAAAATTAAAACATTGATGAAAAGACAAGCAAAAGTCTCGAGATTTCTTCTTGGTATTTGTTTCTATTTTTATCGAACGTCAATCGTCACTTACGTTTCTTTTCTGGCCATCAAGAAACTCTTTCAACGTGAAAACCATTGTAAAATCAAGTCAATAAAACAATTTTTTTAAAGTTATGTTTGTTTACTTGTCTGTTTAGGGTACAGATCAAGTAAGTAACAAACGTGAACATGCGAAAAAGTGACAGCAACACACTAGATGGGAAAACTTTTTGTACACATGTTATTTATTCGGTTTATAAAACCAACAGTGCACTAATTACATCTCATTTTTGTTTAGATATAATGAGCAATTAGGGCTTTTGTCATATCATAAACACAAACAAATTCTCCCTCGCGTCCATCCGTCTTTGGTGTTAAATTAAACGGAGTTAGGGCGTTTATCTTTAAAAAGTGTTAATGTTGTCTTCATGCGGTAGTTCAAGGAGATCATATTATCCAAAAAAAATTAGAGGCTTAACTTTTGAGGTTAGTTTATATCCCTAAAGGAATTAGTACTATCCAGAAAGTGTCAAGCATTTCTATCCTTAAAGGAGTTAGTATTGGAACAATCTTTACTGTTTGAACCGTCACTTGTACGTTAACTTATGTTTTAACCACTCCAAATAGAAGAATGCACTTTCTTTAATATTGCATCCCTTTTTCTGCGTGAAAATAAATGAATTCCTTATTGTATTAGACTATTAAACCTATCTAGAGGAAGTAGAATAAAGATATTTAGAAGGCTTTGTTAATATTCTCGGCAAATAAAGCTTGCATCAGCTGTGGTGTCAATTATTATTAAATGTGGATGTCAAGGATAGTACACTCAGAAAACAAAATGTGTTAGATCAACCAAAAAAATGTTCATCCTACATAAAATTGCGTTTCAATACGTTCAAACAATTTTTTTTAATAATCTAACGTTTTGTTAAATGTCATTTATTTCCTCTTGCATTAATAAGAATATTATGTTAACGCAAGCAATGCTGTTGTGTTCATTTAAATAAAATTTTCATGTCACTGCGATAACAATTCTGGTTTCCTGGAACAAACAATTTTATTGAACTGAAGTGAATTAAGTAAGTGACTATTCACTTGACTTCAATTTAACATTTACTTTTTGTTGTAAGAAATATTTTATTTATTTTGTGTTTCACTTTAACGAAACAGTTCACTGTTACGCTACCCAAATTTTTTTGTTTAAAATAAACAAAATATTTATTTATATCGTTTTTAATTAAAAAAAAATCCGTTAAAGTAACCATAAAATATTAAAGTGATGTTTTTTTTGAAGTAAGTTGTGTATAAACGCCTATTTAACAAAAAAATTGGTATAATTAACATTTGAGTTCACAATAAAGACAAAACAGTTATTTTAATGCATTTTGTTTACTAAGTGTAGGAAGTGTGGTTCAGTTTTGAAGCCTTGGACTTTACTGGCTAATCCTGGTCGGATTATTTTTGCAGAAATGAAACTGGTGTTGGTATGAATTATTGAATATCAATCAACTATATGTTTGATTTATTATTTACGACTTATTTACGCTGTCAACATATTTAGTTGGTATCCTGTTTTGTAATACCATTTTCAATTTTTGTAGTTGTAATTTATTAACAGTATTAACCCCATTAATCTAGTTTTAAAGTCGAATTCAACTACGAGGTGTATCAAATAATAATAATACCTGTTTGCACATAAACTTGAATTTGGTTTTGTGAGATGCAATATTTTGGAGATGAATCTAACTTCTTGCTCAGTGAGTACAAAACTGAAACAGAAGATAAAGATCCACTTTGACTAAAGTATGTCGATAAGTAAAAGAAGTTTCTTGACGGTGAAACGTAGAGTGACGGTTCATCATTTCGGTTGAAGAAAGTGTACTGCGTACCTACTGATGAGCTCATACGGAAAAACCATCACCATTACTGCTAATGAAATTGCCATTACTCTGCGAGTGCCTGATGGGTTAACACGAGCATTATTGACGACATGAGTTCGTGCCAAATGGGCACCGAGGCAGTTAAAACATCAAATTTACTGCGTAGACGAGAGAAAGTTTGCTAACAACACATTTTTATAACGTAGTCACAGATAACGACGTAGGTTTACATGCATAAACCTGAGAGTAAAAATCAGTTCAAGGAATGGTCGCACAGGAATTCGGCACATAGAAAAATCACTAGATTCAATAAGTAATAAAAGTTTAGTCCTCTTTTCTGTATTGTTTTGACCATTAGTCTAGGTCTTTTTTTGTCTATTTCTATTTTCCATATTAGCCAAACCGTCTTGGGTCGATTCTTCTGGAATTCCTTCTTTACCTAATTTATTTTAGTCGTTCCTATTATTTTCGTTAGAATTTTCATTTCGCAATTATTTTTTAATTAAATTTTGTTCGAATTGCAAAACGATTTGTCTGTAGTTATTAAAAAATTTAAGAATCTATTTTATGAAACGTATTTTTCTTATAAGGTTGGTACCTAATGGTCATTTGCACCAAGCGTCGCTTAGATTGTGATTCACAAAATGCTGTGTAACCTAAATGTGTTACATTATAAACACCACCTACATTTAAGCTCAGCTTAAGTAGTGAAAATTAAAGAGTAACACTTTACTTGTTTTGCTGTTTTAAAATTACTTTTAATTTTGGTAAATGAGTTGGTCAATTTTTTTTTTGGCCTTCTAAAGTTTTTTTTTCGTATTTAGGATGATGCGTCGCGTCGGGCAAAGACATAAATTAAAGTAAGTGCACAAAAATATACGAAGGTAACACAAGTTGATACAAACAGGTCCCAGTATGACTTGCAACACGTGGGATCGGGTCCATTATGAGTTAACTCATTAGTTGTTTCGTTAACAAGTTAACAAGATGGCTGTGTTATCGCGATTGATCGGAGATGATATTGTTGGGATCCACGCACCACAGGTAGATATAACACCGCTTGTTTGAATAAAGAACATGTTCTTATTTCTACGGATCATTCCAAACAAAATTACAGTCATAGAACCAGTGTTCTATCTGATTTGTTTCGTTTCGTTTTGTTTTTGGCTTAATTATACAGCTGCCGCATCGGTTATTTTTTAGCGAATTGTGATATCATAACAGGAAACACTAATTTCAACAATGTCGAGCGCGTTGTGTAGAGGAGAGGTCGAACTCTGGGTTGATCGAATTTGATTTCACTTCGAAACTTGCTTTTAGCCGCTGCCTCTGCGCAAACAACGGTAATAACTATTTGATTACAAAGCAACGTACAATTTAGATGTGTTTTATCATTTCCTATGTGTTTTACGCTACTAAAACCATACCAGCAAAGTATGGTCTTTAGAAAATTAAAATGGTAGTAAATTACGTGCTCGTTTTCCAAAGAAATGGTAAACTATTATTTGTTTCGTAAGCAGCGCAAATGGGGCGCAACAAAGAACAAATCGATTCTACTTGACTGTATTGTAATTTCTAGATATGAAATGAGAGGGTGTCGTAAAATAATTAATCCGCAGGTGAACAATTTACATAAAATTTAACAAGAAAGGCATAAGGACCGTATTTGTTTCCAAGTTCTTTATATCGTTTTTAAAAAGTCGCGATTGGAAGTGCTTTATCTTGTCGTGTTTCGGGGTGGTAGCGAAGGTGCAGACGACACCGGTGGTACTTAATAGCGAGACCTATTCTGGTTTTTGTCTCGGGCTGAATTATTCGTGTCCAGTTGTGTTTGGGAGAATGTAAAACTCTCAGAATGCGAACTTAGTTAACATATTGTCAACCAGGTACCAAACCCGCATATTTACTAACTCGACCAAACTTTTAGCATTTTTACAGTGCCTCGCGTTTTATATCCCTGGAAAAAAAATGTCGCTCCTTAGTAAACATACTTAAATCTTGTCCGGACCTTATTATTTTTATTTATTTTTTCGCCGGTGACATAATGAAGTTACTTAAAGTAGATGGTTAATTAAATTTGATAATATATTGCAGAAATATGTATTTAATCTCTGTGCTTTGAGAATTTAATGTCAGTTACTAGCGAAATAGGAATGCCCTTCACAGGCAAGTATAGAACGTAAACACGATAAATCATAATTTCCAGCCAACAAGCAAAAATAAACTAGGACATAAACATATTATTATAATCCGGCTTCGGTGTAGTTACATTCCGTACACGCATTTTAACGGTGTTTTATTAATTGTTTTGGCGCGTTAGCCTTTTTGAATTTTATTTTAGGTTGAAAGCTGTCTGAATTTATAGTGTTAGTGCTGCCGCTTCGGCCCCAAGCGCGTACCTCTCTCGCTCTTCTTATTTCAGTGCGGACGAAAAAAAATGATAAATCGATTCTGGTATAAGTTATATTCTGTTCAGGTAGCAGTAACATTCGAAGTAGTTAATAAATTTTATGTTTCTGTACGTGAAGCTTTTATTTAAATTCCCACACAAATATGGTGAAAGACGATACGTTTCGACGCAATTGCATTCATCATTTCGTTTAATGCTTCGATTTCCGACGAATCTTCAAGATTACTATCGATCCTTAAATTAAGTAAGAGTACTCAGGGATATTACACACCGAAGAATATATCGTTTTTTATTTAATATTTAATACAATGCTATTACAGACAGGTTTCTTTTATTTTTAATTTTAATTCTACTTTCCTGATCAGTAAAAAAATGCAGAGAAGAAAGTATGGATATTCTGTTAACTTCAAATCTGAAAATTCATTTATGTTTACTCAAAATAATATCAAGTGTCAGCAGGTGCGTAATGATATGCCAGATCTTTTGTGTTAAATAACTATCTGATAGTTAATCATTTGCATTAGTCATTAATCAACTTCCGCAATCATTATGTGAATAATTTAATTCAATCCAAATGAGTTCAACAATCTGTCACATTTTTTTTTATTTAGACTAATGCATTTCTGTCTTACTGTAATCGTAACGAATGTCTGTGCTACAATATGTTTTCTTTAATTTACTGAACTTGTCTCTAAGTATTTTTGTAGTCCAATGATTTGGTTAAATAATAAATTAAATCAACAGGACATCCAAATCTACACTCCTAAAATGTTTGGAATAAATTGTTATCCTCCTAATCGGTGTTACAATAAAGAAGAGTTGAAATGCTTAATAAATTCAGTTATTATCTTTTCACCAGTAAAATACGTCTAAAAATAATTGTTAAAAAAAGGTGAAACAATTTACTCCAACAAGGATAAGCTCTTACAATAAACATATTTTCCATAATTTGTTAATTCTATAAGTTGGAGATAAGTTACACTAAATGGTAAATATTCTATCTGCATCGGTGAGTTATCAGAAAAGTAATAATGTTATCCTACAGGTATTACTTCATACTTATTTACTTTTCGTCTGTTGGTAAATTGTGATCTATGAGGGAAGAGATTGATTGGCCTTCTCATTACAAGTTATGACTAGTACATGCCTAGCAAATGTTGTGAATGCTTGCTTTAGATTGGCACCGTCATTTTATTTGTGCATTAAATATAATAGCATCAAAGAGTGGGTAAAAAATAGTGATATATTAACAAACGACATTATAGAAGATGGAAGCTTTATTTACCGGAAAACATTGGCAAGGGTTTATGAACATATTTAATCCACTTACTCCAGATAAGCTTAATACTCTAGTTCAATAAGGAACTTAATTATTTCCATACAAAAGAACAAGGGATAAAAGATGCAACATTAAAAAAAGAGAGCATTCCTCTCTTCACAGTAGTTAAAAGATTCTTTCATTTTCTGGTTAATACTAATTCCTTGAGTGATAGAAATGCTCGACACTTTCTAAATAATACTGATTTCTTTAGGGATACAAACTACACTCACCGGCACAAAAAGCGTCTCACTTTGAGGTTCGTGTAATTCATTGGGACAATAAATTTTTTTATATAATTTTCGACTGATGATTGTTACTTATAGTTTTCTTGGTTGATGTTCATCAAATAAGGCCAAAAATAAATAAAACAAACAAGATTTTAATAAAAGTAATAAAAACTGCAAAATTGATGAAATTGTAACTTAAAGAAAAATGCAAAATTTCAATCTTCCTAATTAATTAATATCGAGTATTGCCTCCGCGAGCTTGTATTACAGCCTGCATACGTTGTAGCATCGACTCCACCAAGTGCCTAATCGCTAAATTGTCAAGTTGATTCCATTCTTGCTGAAACGCCATTGATAATTCTTCTAGGGTAGCTGGGGCGGGGACGCGAACTCTAATAATTCCTTCCTAACATATCCCAGATATGTTCGATGGGATTCATGTCGGGACTTCTCAGGGGCCACTGCATTCGGTTAACTCCAAGAAATTCATTAACAACTTTGGCGACATGTGGCCGTGCATTATCGTGCATCAACATAAAATTATCGCCAATAAAAGGGGCAAAGGGTATCACATGATCTTGAAGAACATTTTCAATGTACCTCTGAGCGTTAATAACTCCCATATTTATTACAACAAGGTCTGTGCGTGCGTTCGCAGAAATACCGCCCCACACCATAATCGAATCTCCGTTGAAAGATAGTCTGGAAACAATATTACATTGAGATTACCGTTCCCCGGTCCTTCTCCACAATCTTCCACGACCATCTGGTGCTCCTAGGCAGAAGCGGGACTCATCAGTGAAGAGTATTTGACTCCACTGCCCCATATTCCAATGAACATGTTCACGAGCAAATGCAAGTCTGCTTACTCTATGCTGTGTGTTAAGCTCTAGGCCATGTGCATGTCTTCTTGCCATTAAATTAGCTTCATTAAATCGTCTTCTGATCGTTCTGTCACTTACATGCACATCTCGAACCTCTGCAAGGCGATTTCTGACTTGAACAGCAGTCAAATTCCTGTTGCGAAGAATCGTTAGGGTAAGAAAATGGTCATCTATAGCTCTTGTACATCTTTGAAGACCTGTTCCAGGGCGTCGATTGTAAGATTCAGTTTCCAAGAATCGCCTCCACGTTCTGGAAACATATGATTGAGAAGTTCCAAGAACTTGTGCAACGTAACTTTGAGACCGACCATCCCGAATCAAAGCAATCAGTTTTGCTGCATCCACTGCATTAATAGCCATGAAAACAACTTATTAATGACAAAATGTAAACAAATGATTAAATTAAGTCTTTAAGAAACGTTTGGAAAACAAAAAATCAACTGCAACACAATGTTGACAATGGCGTAGATACTTTCAATAATGTATTTAAACAAGCGAATTTAGTTGTCATGATGATCATGGCTCTCCCGAATATTGAAAATATCCTATTCACCGATGAGCAGAAAAAAATGGAGAAAATCAGATAATTTATTTCAAAAAATTATAGTGAGTCGCTTTTTGTGCCGGTGAGTGTATTAGCTCAGAAGTTAAGTCTCTCTCTTTTCCTGGATAACATTAAATCCTTGAAAGCTAGAAATAACTACCGCAAGAATTGAAGTCAACATTATCACTTTTAAAGTTGAACGTCTTAACTCCGTGTATCTTAACACCAGAAATGGATGGACTCGAAGCAACATCGAAAAGGAGTTGAAAAAGTGTTCTTATGTGTGTAAGCCAAAAACTTCAGAAGTTTGTAGGAAGTTATATTAGGAGGATTATTTAATACTGTCATGCTTGGGTATGGCGATTGACAGAAGAAAGGAAAGAACAGAGGTTTGTTAAAAAATACGTTCTACTTCAACAAGGACTTTCCAAGGGATAAGAAATTAAGCAAAGACGATGTAATGAAAATCTACGAAGCTGTTAAAACCAATAGAGACATATGCAGCAGAAACCTTGTCACTAACAACGAGAGAAGAACAAGAATTAAACGTGAATTAATTGAAATTAATTAAGAGTGGAAGCTAATGAGTATAGGGCACTGATGAATTTCGAAATGAATGAGGTTTTAGAGCACAACACAATTGAAGCGTAAAGAATAAACTGATATGGACACATGAGAAGTGAAACAAACATGCCAATTAGATTAATTATTGAATGGGAACTAGTACTGAAGAGGCCACATGGAAGACCAAAGATTAGATGGACAGATCAAGTAGAAGACAATGTAATGAATATAAAAGTATGGCAGGTGGAAAACTATAATCGAGAAAACAAGAACTCAGCGATAAAGAAAACATGAACTTATTCACCGCATGAAGAGGAAACACAGAGTTCCGCGTAACTGGAATAAACCTATTTCACTAGAAATTAAAGGCTTCGTTAATATAGTCAGCTGGGGCAGTGATCAACTTACTAGATATTAGTAAGTGCTGCTTTTTTTTGTTGAGTTAGTATACCGGCATCTAGGCTTACATTACATTTCTATCTTAAAACATGTTTAAGTACTGGACAAAGAACGAAAATAAAATTTGGCAACACAGGGAGTTTAAGTTTTATCACAACAATGGATGACAATTCATATCCCTTTTTGTTATTTTTTGAAAACGTTGTTGGTTTCATAGGTAGAATTTTGTAAACAACTTTCTTGTGTCAGTTTATAACGGAAAACACGCATCATTTGAACATATACGAAGAACAACATTAAGTTTTGTGTAAGGTTGAGGAATTCACTCACGAAGCTGAAGGTGCCATGAATGGTTTGCGAAGTTCAAGGAAGGCCGGAAGTCAATTCAAGATGATCGTCAACATCAACTGACGAGGCTCGTTTTGCGCCTAAGAATGAACTTGCGCCGTGAAATTGTCGATTGACCATTCCAGAAGTACAACATTTCGTTTGGCTCTTGTCAAGAGATCCTAATGGAGAAACTGGGGATGCTGCGAAGTTTGTTCCCCAAGTTTTACACAAGAAATAGGATGACAGTCATTTCTCATTCCCTGATTTAGCCCTTGCTGATTTTCTCTATTCCCCAGGCGCAAGTTCTCTCATCAAATGGCAAAGGTTTGACACCGCCCAGAAGATAAAACGAAAATCGCCAGACGAATTAAGCAAGATTCCAAGTGTGGTTATTTCGTAATAAATTTATGGAAAATCAGTCCTGGAACTTTTTGGTTAGACTGAAGTCATTAGTCAACTGAATTATTTGAATTTCATTATCTCTAAATGCGCAGATACAAAGTGTCTAAAATACTGCACAACTAGTAACGTTTGAAAGTGTATTATACCGGTAGTTGTCTGAAACTGAGATCATAGCGATTCAATGAGAACAAATAGGGTGGAAAATTGAGGATGGAATTTATTAAGTGCGAAGGAACTAGCATTAGATTCTAAGTAGGTAAATGCCACGCTACTTCAAGGGGCCAGAACGTACAAAGAGCACCTCTACCTCTTTTATGTGCCTATATCTTTCTGTTTGTAAGCTGAATCAATCATTTTTCATCTGGAAGTTTCATACCCTAACGGGAGGTTACTTACTTTCATTCATTGAACTTGAGTACTTATACTTATAACGCACTTGTAATTATTGTACTAAATGACAATTGAGTGCAAAATTTACTTATACTTATAATTAAGTATTATCTACGGACTTATACTTGTATCTGTATCTGAATTATATAAAAGGTTCTTTTACTTGCACTTGAGTATATTTCTTCTTGTAGTACTGTACGTATTGTATTTAAAAGTAATACTTGGCATAGCTCTGTTACATAAATATTTGCTTAAAATACAACCCTTAATCGTCAGGATAAGATAGTCCTATTAAGTTTTAATTATTTTGGAAAAGTTTATTTCAATGAATCTTAAAATTATCTTATTTGTAGATAAATGGTGTACATAAAGTAATATATACATCAATAGAAATAACTACTATTTTACAATTTAAAAGAATTATAAGCTGTACAATGTATATTAAGTGTGGGATTAAGCAGCACTCTAAAAACGAAATTAACTATCCGCGGCGTTAATAGTATACCCATAACTTATTAAGAGGGCATGTACAGCATAAATCCCGGTTTAAATTAAATTCTCATCGTATTTTCCCATAAGACCGTAACTTGTAATATATAGGTCCCATTTTTTTACTATTTATTTACGTCCATATATCGGATAAACTGCGGGCGATTTTATTATAAAAAGTCTCACTTTCTACGGCGCGGCCTGTAATTACAGGCTGAAATTAAGTTAGATCACAATTCGAGCAAGGCGATTCGAAGTCGAGCGCTCGTTTTGCTAGCCTCGAATTCCGAAAACATCGACACCGACTATATCGGAGCTTAATAAGTAACGCCTACCTATTTGAAATTTGATTTACGATTTACAGCAGGTGAGGGGATCTGACCCTTAAACGGGGGTTTACATTTCACCTGTCGGCATGTACAGGAATTATAATTTAACTACTTCCGTACCAGATGTCGCCGCGTGCGCCTGACAATTTCTAATGCGCCTTTGAAAATGCACGACATTAAATTTCAGAGGATGATGTATATTTCGAATTTCTCATATCACAAATGACTTATTACAAAACGCAACCAGTTTTTTGTGCTAGCCGGTGCTCAGACAAAGTCTGCCTTTAAAATTGAAATAATTCATGAGTAAGGCGAATTCTACCTATACAAACTTTCGCAAATGGGAATTGAGATTTTCTTTAGATATTCTATGTACAAAAATGGAATTAATCGAGATTTTACAAATCCATTTTTTTAACAAACAAAACAAAATAACAAGTACTAACAAGATCCAATTTAAAAGAATCAATCAGATAAGTAAGGTCTACTTAATCCCATGATCATTAGCAAAATAAGTACTTAATTAACTAATAGTCTTCATTATACAGTTACGTTTTAATAGTTTATTGCTTTTAAGGTATGAAGCTGCCAAACAATAGCCAAATTTTAAATATTTTGAAATGTTTTATACCTTTCCTGTCATGGGAATTAAAAGCTATAGAGAAAGATTCTTTTTTCTTGATGTAGGAAACTTTAAAACATGAATGATTCTACCATTGCCTTTTCAAGGTTTTCGAAGCTATTACATACAATACGATATATGGGATACGTAGATCGATTCCCAAGTTCTGGAGATATGTGTCAATGTTTAGCCGGCCTGGGTTATAAAACAACCGTGTAGGACAAGGCATAACAAGTGTCCAGGTTGATTGACACGTGAGGCAGTGATTGACGGAGAGATGGATGCGATCGATCCCAATCTGTGTAGATCACGTCGATAGTAGGCCTCTTTTTATGCTCGATCGGCGATTGTTCGATACAACATCGTCCGGTCAGTCCGACCGTTGCCTGGCTTTAGTTTCGAAACGGATCTACAATCTAAATAAAACTGCACACAAAGCCATTGTTACACTAAATTGAATCTTGGGGCAGAAAAAAAAAAATAACGCCATCGCACGCATGCTTTTATGCGGGGAGTGTGTCCGATCTTGTTGAACTGATATTAATGACTGTAAAAATCATCACACAAAGAAATTTTTTTTGGGCACAAAACGACACTATTAAATCTGAAGAAAGGAAGGTATTAACATGTGGTTAAAAATTTACATTTTCAATTTTTATAATTGAATAAAGCAAAGAATAAAAAAAATATCATTTCGTTCGTCCTGTTCGAAAGAAATTCGATCAACCCAATTTAATTTTCTTATCTACGCTGACGTTACATTTTGGAAAATAGATCGTTTTTTTGCTTTAGATTTCTTGCCTTACACAAAGTAATCAGAGTCAAGTTTTTTAGTAACTCAATGGCACGTATCTTGTGACATCTTAAGATGAATTAAGATCAAAGGCAACACCTTGTTTGTGATAATGATGGCGTTGAAAAGTTCAATCTAAACATTCTTATATAGAACATATTTTTGAAAATTTTTATTACAAATTCCACTTACAATTATTCAAAACGACATGTATATTAAAAAAAATCTTGAATAATGCATGAAATAAACACTGTCATTGGAATTATACAAATTTCAATTCAATCACCTCGAAAAAGTAAATAACCACTGACTTGACAGACGGTTTGTTCGAATTCTCTCAATTAGAGTTCTGGGATATTATAGAAATAGACGAATATGTGCAAAAGAGAAAAAACTCATTTTCTCATTTTCAGTTACTTTTACATTATTTTATACAGGTTAACAGTAAATAGTACTAAACATGTAATATTATAAGTACAAGTATTTCAGGCCTTTTAGTATTTAAATACAAGTACTATCGCCTGTTGCATGTACTGCAAGTATAAGTCCTAAAAAAGTACTTAGTACTTGTACTTATAACTGTAAGTACACGCACAGCTTTGTTGGGTACTACTTTATCTAATATATTAATTTGTGAACACTCAAGTTGTTACAGAATTAAAGTAATTTTAAGTTACAGGAAGCTGTCGTAAAATTATGTACTTATGTATATAATTTTGGTTAAATTTTAAAACTGACAATTATAACGAAAGGTGTTTTATTCTTTATTTGCATTTTCTGGTTAAAATTGCTTTTAAACTTTATTTTTATACTTTGTCTAACTAAGTTACAAAAAAAAAAACACAACTACGAAAGCTCGAATAACAAGAAACGTCAAGGAAATTATACTACAAAGTAATAATCAAAAATTAAAGGCAAAATGTGTCGACTTTAAGCAAACTATTCCATTGATAAGAAGCTAACTTTTGAAGAAAAAAAAAATCCAATTTTGTCAATGTATGTACAATAAGAAAAATAAAGTAGATACATCGGGAAACATGATATAAAATTTTAGAAGAAAAATAGAGTTCTAAAATACACTTCTGAACAAAATTAAGGGACCACCAGTAAAATTCAAAATAAATTTAAAACAAGAAAACGAAATTTAATGAGACGAACAAATATATAAATCTAAGTATTTCCTTACAGTTTAGTTGATTTAAGGGCTATTAAATTTAACAAATTTTGAAATACTTTAAATCTTTAAAATACCATTGGTCTTCTCGTGAACTTAAATCCTAATTTATAACAAGTTAACAAAACTAAAATTATTAATAGCGTGTATGCCCTCCTCTTGCACGCTGCTAATCTTCTTGGCATGCTTGAGATTAAGTTTCGTATACTTTCTTGAGGTATCTCTTCCCATTCTTGAACAAGCATGTAGAGAGCTCATCAAGTGTTACTGGTGGTCTCGGTGCGTTTTTAATTTTGTTGCCCAATTGATCCCAGAGATGCTCAATAGGATTGAGATCAGGGCTTTTGGCAGGCACTCCAAGCTCTTAACGTAGCTGTGACGATGTTAGCTGTATGAGGTTTACACTGTCTTGCATAAAAATGAATCCATTGTCGAAATTTTCGGAAAATGATTGAACATGAGGTACAATATTCTCGCCTCTATATCTTCTTGCTGTTAGCGACCCATTTCGTATCAAAACCAATTCTGTACGAGCTTAAATTGTATGCCAAACTAAACCATTACAAACCCCCCACAAAATTTGTCAAATTCTCGAATGGTACATGGTGCAAGACAAAAGTTTAAGCGATTTCTTTTGTGCGTAGCTATGAGAGTTGGACTGGTTGCTGGTGTTCTAGCGGCCAAATTGACTTCTTTTAGTCTTCTTCTTACTGTTTTAGTAGAAATTTATTTTCCAGTGGCTAATCGAAGATCATTTTTTAATTCACGAGATGTTACAAACTTCTTAAACTCTGAAATTCGATAAAGCGATCTTCTCTGTGTGTTGTTTTTCTTTTAGCACCTTGTCCGCGTCTTCTTTTAAAACTATCAGTGTTTCAGAACCATGCTGTGACCCTCTGTACCACAGATTTGTTGGTATTTAGAATTCCAGTAACTTTTCTTTGTGAATATCCTTCACGAAGAAGAATAATCATTTGGGATACTTCTTACGGTCTACAATGGCGTCTAGACATATTTAATTAACTTAATGTAAACAAATTCACTAATTTTGGAAACAAAAAGCACGCTTTTAATTGACTTACAAAAGTGTCAATAATTAGGCCTTTATGTTGACTTTTCGTTTCCTAGCAGAGAATGCCTTGCTATTGTTAATTCTTTCACACATTATTTGAATTGTGTTTAATAAAAGTCAATTTATGAAAATTTGTGAAAAGTCTATTAAAAAAGAACAAATTGGAAAAGTTATTTCAAGATTATTTGGTGGGTGTTTAATTAATTTTGTCCAGAAGTGTATTTTATTTCTACATATACGAGGAAGTATTTTTAAGTGTATTTTATTTCTTCATATACGAGGAAGTATTTTTAAGTTATTTACCTAGCCACGAAAAATAATAGGGACGCTCCGAATCGGCTCTTTTCCGATTCAGTCGAATAGCGAACATTCAATTGCATTTCTTCGGCTCACAGAGATACACATAAAACAAAAATAGAGAAGCGCTACGAAAGAAAGCGATTCTTAGTTCAAATTTTAACAAAACACAGTAGTTCTGAATAACCTTAAACTTCCATAATAAAAACAAAACAAAAAGTCATTAAAAATTCTATTAAGATCAAATAACAAGAAACAACAAATACCAATAATAAGTGAGGATTCTTATTTTCAATACTGGAAATTCATTAAGGATATACATATTACGATGGAGGAAAAACAACTTTTCTGCTCTTACTCTGTAAATATTTTCAGTCTCAGAGAAAATTGTTTCGCGCCTTAAATACTGAAGAAGAAGCTAAAATAAATGTCAACGCCATTTTACTTAAAATTCAAAACACTTCCTTCTTTTCTCTCCACAAATGTGTTGAATTGCCAGTTCCCTTAATTAACTTCTTCTTCAACCTTCAATGTTTCTCCTCGGAGCTCGTTGCAATTTCGTCAAAGCATTGCCATCATTTACTTTCTGTTTTCCCTGTTTCTTCACAACTTTCACTTTTTTCACACAGGTTCATTAATTTTGATTGATAAGCACATCGTCATCTTACGAGTTCTTTATAGAACTTGACATTTCGATCATCTTCTCCTAATCTTCTTCAGAAAACAAGATGATCGAAACGTCAAGTTTCACGCAGGAGAACCCGAGAACCGAAGAGCAGCCATCAACGACGTTCGTGAAAGACTACATTATACACATATTCCTTCGGCATCTCTGCAAAATATTATACAACAGCTTCTTTAAGTGCTTCATCAGATGAAAAAACGCCCTCCCTTGAGGCGTTTTTTTAACGTTTTTGAACAAAAAGACGTCTGACGGAGCCTAGTCAGGGCTATAAGGTCTATACTATATGCCTATATTGTTATTGATTATGAATGTTTTTCCTACGAAGCAATTTTTAAATTCATAGTCCGGCATATATCCAATAAGTAAGACTCCCAATAAACTTAAATTCAAACTTAACTTGAAAATAAGACGTTGCATCTTCCCCATACACAACAACCAATCTTTCATAAATAATTTTTATGCCATTGTATTGTTTTGTCAGAATCTTTATGACACTGTGATGTTCCACCTTGGTTTCATTCATTTTATTAACAAGTAAAACTTTCCAAATCTCTATATACAGCACAAATTACACACAACTTTGCACATGTACTTCTAAACGTCACATTTAGTTTTTGTTTCATGGTTACGTGAATAAGATACAAATACGCCCTCGTATTTCATGTTTTGCTAAAATTGTGTATTTTAAACTGAAAATAATTATGCTTAAATCTGCTCAATAACTTCTCTTTATTTCAGTGAATAAACGTAAAAAATACATAAAATAGGTAATTATTTTTGAATTGAATTTATTGTTCCAGTTCGAGAAAATATTTTGTTAGTTTCGAGCAACATTTAAGTATGAGTGAGATAACATCCCTTTCATTCACTAGTCTTTGTTAATTCACAGATATTTGCTGTGTTATAAAAGGATCGATTCATTTTCAAATTTAATGAACTTGGAAATAAGTAAAGGTTCCGATTTGCAAAGGAAATAGCCCGAGGAAATACTGAAAATTAATTAATATTTCTCTGTACTAATTGTTTTAAGAATTTGGTTTATCACAGAATAATTTTTAAGTTATGAGATATGCCCAGATTCCTTTCCACTTTTAAGGAATCCGCACAGCGGCTTCTATGAAGTCCCAGCTGTACGGCGCAAAACATCACCTAAGGCAATTAAATCACGTCAAGTACCCCATAAACTCTTACTTTACGGCAAGTTAAGTCACAATATGTACAAACTGTACTTATTTTTTAGCGACGGGAAGAGCTTGTTCGTTCCTCGTAATTCCGAATGTAGGAGTAAATTTATAACTTATAAATTATGCAGCTCTAACAAGCTCACTCAGTAATTCATCTTCCAAATTATTGGTATATTTACAGAACTTGCTTGCAAAAATATAATAACCTACTTAATTACAATAAATTATGTTTTTTTCCTATTGTAGACGGCAGTTGACAGTGTGACCGTATTTCAAGTGAAGTTGAAGAATTTTTGTATTCCGTTCTTGAAGTAACGTAACGTAATGCGCACGGAATACAAGATGGGCCATGCCAGACCTACATGTGTAATACTTTTACGTAATTTTCTGTGTTTTTTTTTATTTCGTTTTAATAAGGCCATAAATCATAAAAGCTCGCAAAGATGGTACTAACAAAGCGTCGATAAACTTGTAACATTATATCAAAAATACATTTTTGCAAACGTGATTCACATAAGTAATGGATGATATTTTTAATTCCAAGAGGAATTAATTAAATGTAAGATGTTCTACATATGACTTGGTTCAAGGTATTTTGGAAAGAACAAATGTGACCTTTATATCTCACCTTAAAAGGTAGGCGATAATATTCGTGAATAAAAAAGGAAAGAGAATGGCATCGCTGAGGCAGGTACGGTTTTGGAATACCATCATCCACTGTGACAATAAACCACTTAACTAGAATGATTCTAGTGAATGGACACACGTTTGTTCGATCTGACATTCGAGAAAAAGTCTTTTGTCGCCGTAAAAGCTTTTTGACATATTCGAAACTTTTTTCATTCCGCGTAGTGCACGTTTTGTTTATAAAGAGCGGCAACTTATTAATCCATTGAAATCGGCGCTTTAAACGGATTGCACTACAGAATCAGTGGACCGGAGGAATCTCTACATGAGTATGACATTCCTTAAAGCGATCCACTTGTCCGACGTACCGAGATCATATCAAAGTTAGTTCTAAAGCTGACGTTAGAAGTTCCCTGCAACAATACAGTCGAGTTCGTGTGGGTTGTCTGTGTGTACTGTTACGTTATTGATTAACACGTAATTAGTAAAACCGCAATATCCGATTACTGACGCCACTAACAACGCATGTGATCAGAAAGGTTAAACTATGCAAATACATACGCAATACTGGCTGCAAGAAATAAATTAGGTAACATTTTTTAAAAACGAAAAAGAAAAACTAAATAAAGTTGTTTTCTGTTTGCAATTTTAATTATCACTATGATATTACAAATTGTATTACCACTCAGCGAATATTTTGCCATTCTTATTATCTACTTATTAAATACATATTTGAGTGAGGTGGTGATTGATTAGTCAGAGTTATCTTGGCTTAAAAGCAGATAAGAATTTTAATTGAAATGAAATCATAATTTGAATTTAGAAGCAGCAGCTATTTACAGTAGCGATTTAGAACAGCGGTCATAAGTTACAATTTAATATTTATTTCATAAATTGTATTAAAATCTTTGTTTCTATATTTTTTTCAGTCTGTAAACGTCATATACGACGAAATATTTAATTGGGCGATCGCATGAGCGTGGGGAGTAAACTGAAGCTGAAAATATAAAACCTGTATTCGTTGTCTAACTCTTAATTATTTTTATGTAATTTACAATGAGATCTAATCCTTAAAGAGTTATTTTCATCCATGATTCGAATCCCTTGTATGTTTTGCGTCTACGATTATTATTAATTCACTACACAGTCCACAATAGCTAAACGAGTTGAACTAATAAATATTATTTGGAAGACGTATTAAAGAGGTATTCCAAATCAAACGTAATTATTTGTTAAGATAAATGGTGCAAGAGTGTAAATTGTCGAGTAGGTAATTTATCAACGGAAACAAGAAGTGCAATCGTCGATGTAATAGTCGTGTAAAATTTTGCAATATTCCATGAACTTGATCTTTACGTTGTTGCTTTCAAATGTTACAGAAAAATATCATTCACATATATTGTGCTCCTATAAAATATAAAACTTTGTTAAGATTAACAACATAGAATGAATCAGTTAGTGCAGGTGCACCACCGGCTGTTGAATAATTATGTAAATTTACTAAAAGAAATAATTATGAATTTAGTGATTAGCATTGGCAAGAAATTACTCAAGTTCATTAACTTTTTACTGGAAAAAAAATGTAACAAAATTTAGGAAACACTTCCACAAGGCGTTACAGTAATTTTTGCGTAATTGTAAATAGTATATTTCACTGCACGAAAGGTTGAAAGTTTAAGAAACTTTGCAATAAAGTTTTGTATTTCAAAATGCTCATGCGACGGTAGTCATTATCATATATTTATTTACTCTAAATATTATATCACACAAACTCGGTTTAATATTCAAATATCAACTAAAACATAAAATATGATTAAATTCTTTTCATTTTATATAATTACAGACTATAAGCTTTGCTTTATTACTTGTTTTCAACAAAAACATTCACTTATACGTACCGTCGACATTTTAATGTATGTAATTTGCTAATTTCTTGCAATAATTTCATTCGTGTTCAAGTTGAGATATCCCACCCGTGTGATACTCAAGTCTATTTATCTTGTAATCAATCAAGGGTGGCAGTGATTAGGTTTAGTTTGTCGTACATAGGGTAGAGTTTCGTGTATAAGTCTGCGCAATGGAACTGGTTGGAGTTAATAAAAGAGGAGCAAGCAACTGTCGCCGTTAAGACCACAGGATTTCTTATCGCGCCGAGATCGCTATCCAATTAAATCTGACAATAGGTTTACTCTGGTGACATGAGTACAGAAGTACATTCCGTATAAAATCCCTCTTCCTGCGTGATGTGATGTTGATGGAGTATTTTCCTTACAGAGCCTGCAGAGCGCGGCGCGGAGGGCAGGTACGAGCTGTGCAAACTGCAAGACCACAACCACCACCCTTTGGAGACGAAACCAGAATGGTGAACCCGTTTGTAATGCCTGTGGACTTTACTATAAACTGCATAACGTAAGTGCTTTGCTTTTATTTTTATGCTCTTCCTATTTTGTGTTTGCTTTGAGCATTATCTTCGGGTTTTCGCACAGTTTATTCCGACTGAATGTACTCCGATGTTTCTCTTCGTGCAGGAATGTGCTTACATAATCATTAGTGAATTTCAACAGCAAAAAGGAAAAAAAAAACACATTCTTATCTTTTATTTTATTTATTACTTTTTCTTTAAACGTTTCACAATATTATACTTTCTTTATGCTACCCCAACGAGTTGAATATATGTATAGAGGGAAGCTCTAAAATAAATATTCATTTTTGTATAATATATTAAGAGCCACCAATTAACTTTAACCTTTGGTTTATTCCCATCGTAAATACAATTGTTTCTATGGAAATAAACCACAGATTAAAGTTAACCAGTGTCTAAAGCACCGACCCTAAGGGTGAGTTGCACCGACATCTGAAATTAAATACGTTAATTCATGTTAGTTAATCTGTGATTAATATTTAATTCGAGTTAAAACGGACGCTGTTGCGCGGATGAATTTTTAGTTAATTTGAAACGCGTCACTGGAATAGTTGACGAAAGTATGATGTTACTGGTTATGATTGATTATTATCAAGTCCTTTCATGTCAGTTCGACTGTCGTTTACTGATAATTCAACTGGAAGCTTGTCTTGTATAGGTAATTTTTGCGTGTGTTAAATAGCTTGAAAGTGGAGAAAAGAGAACGTGAACTAATTTCACTAATTTAAATTATACCTAGGTATTCGTTTATCGTCAATCTTTGCAATTTAAAAAAATGGTATGAGTTAGTTCTGGGTTAATGAAAACATATTCATCTTTTATCTTGTATCTTCTTGTTCCTTGAAAATTAAATCACAAAATTTGTAATTACAATTGGATCGGACAGTTCATGTTCTTGTTAAACAGACCTCTTGCTATTTCTTTGGACAATGGTAATTGGTTGTCTCGTTTTCTCTACATTTTTGAATGTGGTATAATTTGGTTCAATCTAATTAACTCTCTTCCTCCGAAGAGAATTTATTTCAAATTGTTCAAAACAAGACATAATTTACCTTTAAATCGTAGAATAAATATTTTTAATTCGTTGAAGCCTTTAATAGAGAAATATTGCCGAATTAATTCATTCCTGTTTATTAATCATGAGATTGGGGCTAACTAAGGTTGGTGCAACTAGAAAGTCTCTAATTCAGATTAGTTAAATCCGAGTTAACGTTAACAGAGTTTGGTGTAATTCAGGCTCAATATATTAACTACGGATATTGGATAATAAATAATACACGTGTTTGTCAATTTAGTAAACGAAATAAATATATAATCTAATAATACTTATAATATAATTACAGTTCGTGATTGATGGTTGTCGGTAGTCATACAGAGTGGAACAAAATGATTCTCATCTAGTTTCATTTGGAACTGCAAAGTTTCCTGTACCGCTCTAATCTTCTTAAATTAGCTAGTTCTGTCAATAAACATCATAAATTAGTTAAATTGATAATTATTACAATTTATTGAATTGAATTAACAAGCAAACAAAAAAATGTGTACCTAGGAAAAAAAAGAAGCTTATTTCCAATCTAGACGTGTAGTAATGCCAATATTCCATTCTTGACTGCAAAGTACAGTTTCGATTTAAATCTCTGAACAAAATTGTTGAAGAAACGGTCTTGCACCGACATGCTCTCCAAATTGTCAGGAAATTCTATTAGACAGAAAGCGTTAGACTGAACTGATCAAAATGTCGTCGAACTTGTTGCTGAAAATTCGCATTTCTCAACACGTCGTATTGATGCTCAAACGAGTGTCTGTGACCCAAGAAATCTTGTCGAAAGATTACAATAGTTGAATACAGCATCGCAAGTTTTTCCAAGGAAACTTAAACAAGTTCGACGACGTTCTCGATCTAAGCTTTTTTTAGTGATTATTCAACAAACAAAATTACCGAACATGGTCCGTTATTCTCCACATTTCCTTGAGGCCCTTTACAACCTGTTAAGATAGGAATGTGGATGGCTTGATCCTGCCGTAGAATAGATGAGTTCGGATTGGCCAAAAGGAGAGGGTAGAGAGTAGAACATGGAGTAAAGTCACATGATTGAAGAGTGATGTGACGTCACGTTGTTACTGGAACGAAAAAGAGTTCATGGATAGTGATAGTGACATAATAAAACCTGTAAAGTCTGTAAACTGTTATACTTCAATCAACATAATTTTTATTCTTGTTTTAAATCATCATCTTTATTTCCTGACATTATTATGGTACTCCCATTCATTAATGTTGTGTGAGTTTCGCTCGATATCTCAGCAATGTTCATTTTTTGAACAAACAATTCTGGTTAATGTCAATTACGTTTATCATTGACTTGAAACTAGACAGGTTATGTTACGAATAACATAAATTTTTCTTCAAATATCGTTTTCGCATGACAACTCTACGAGCATCACCTCGCCAGGAGGAGAGTTAACTCTGCTTACTCTCCTCTTGTACAAGATGAACGAATTAGGCCCGAATTCAGAGATGCAAATTGAGCCGATCTCAATCTTATCTCAGTGAGATACTCATTTTTTTTTCGGCTCGTATTCAGAAAGTGCTAGATCTCAATCGTTTCTTACTTTGGTCGCTCATCTCGAGTTATTTATACCAAAGTAAAATTGAAACTGACTGATTCTTTCTAAATCCAGTAAAACTTGAGACGAGATTGAGATGAGAATGAGACGGTCTCATCTAAATGTTTCTGAATTCGGGCCTTAGAGTTTATAATGTTCACTTCATTGTTCCTACTCGAACGAATTTAGAGTAGAAATAGCAGGTGGAGTCAAAAGAGTGACCAAGTCGAACTCATCTAATGATAGAGCCAATATTCTTCCACGATATAAAGGTCAACGTTATAGGGAACAATTCCTGACCTCATTTTTAGAGGGGAAGCAACCCGATGAATTTAAAGATCGTTACTTTCAGCAAGATGGAGCAACAGCTCATACTACTCGAGAAAATTTGGAATTTCTTAAAGAGTTTTTCCCTGGCCAAATTGTAAGCAGGGGAACTTGTCCACCAAGATCACCAGACCTCATCCCGTTAACTTCTCCAAATTTGACTTTCTTAAAAATGAGATTTACAAAGAAAAAATTAATAATTAGCAAGAATTGATGACAAGAGTCACATTAAAACACAACGAGATAACACCGGATATACTGCAGTACATTTTTTGATAAAACGAAGCGTCGCTTGCATGCAGCAAAATGGTGGCCACAACACTTGCTGTGACTTACTTTCGTTGGGTTTATTTTCAGTTTCATTCCCAACTTTGCATTCCTATCATCCCTTCGCAATAAATCACGTTTTAAATTTTGATATAAATTTCATATTATGGTACTGTCTTCCTTATTTTCGTAGTGTGGCTCTTCGTATTTTTACATGAGTAATTCAAAGGTAACTAGATGAGAATCATTTTGTTCCACTCTGTATAAGCGCGTTTTTTTCTCTTTCACTCAATATGCAAAACTCGGTTAAACTTGGCCACGTACACGTCTCTGCTCATTGAAGAAACTGAATTCCACTTCTTAAAACATTACATGTTTCTTCTTTCTTACTGCTTCGAAATCCTTGTAATTTTTTTGTGTACCACGTAATTCTAAGCTCAGCACAAAAATTGTTGCTTGTAACATAATATAATAATATTTACTTTATTAATAAGTTTTGATCCTAATTGTGGCTTCCCTAAAATTGGTGTAAACCTACCTACTCCTGTTCTCTTAAGGAAAGAGGATTTTGTGAAGCACGTTCATACAATTACTCGCTAAATTATATACAATTAGTTCTACGAATGTAATTATAGATGATGCATCGCTTGTAAGTGTGTGAGTAAGTAATTTTGAGCTGACAAGCTTCTCTTTGCATGATTTGCGGTAAATTATATCTAAATTGTAGATAGATCCAGTCGGAATTTGTTTTTAGTGAATTATCGTGTGCTTCTAGCGACATTTTAAGCAAAATGATCAGACTTTCTTCAAAATTCTAATGGTGAGTAAAATGCTCAATCAAATCTCCTTGAGCATTATCGCACTCGATAGAAAAAGAATTCACTATTTTTACAATTTGTTGCTCTTGAGACAATCGCTGTACTTTTATGAGAATCGGCAGCACCCTAATACAGTGAATCTGGTGACCTAGTTTACCAAACTCTTTTCCCAACAGTAATAATGTTACATGGCTGATTCCTCGTTATCAGATGGCGCAAAGTTTGATATTTTCGGGACAATCCCGAATCGCGGGTTGCATATTTTCTCCGTTGGTCAGGTTATCACATTTTGGGATAATCCCGGTGAATCCGGGACGGATGGCAACCCTATCCTCTCAAGGGTTTTATACTGATCAAATAATTTAGAGATTGCACACTCCAAAATATGAACATAAAGGGGTCTCAGAAGTAAGGAGACAACATTTATTTGCAATAAAATTTTTTAACAAAAGAACAACTGAAATTTAATTTACAAGTAAACACTCACATGATACTATTATATACAACTTATATTAAATTGGCTCCGGCAACTCCTGCAAGGCTATTTTCCACAAATTTATTGCTGCTCTGTGCATTACAGCCACTCCACACTGTTCACCTACTTTTTTGCTAATTCGAGTCCACCTACTTTTTTGCTAATTCGAGTCCACCTATTTTTGAACGCTCGCAAGCTTTATGGTTTTTCCAAATTCTTTTTTACAGAGAGACCAGAATTTTGCGGTACCTCTTGCTTGAGGAGCGTTTGGTGCGTTGTCTTTATTTTCGATAAATTCGATTCCTTGAGAGCATAACATCTCGGTAACTAAAGCCGTGTAATGACATGTTGCCTTCTCAGGCCAGAAGATGATATTGTCCTTATTGTGATATTTATTAATAAAGCGAATTAATCGCTTCTTACAAATTCCTTCAGGTAAACGTCTGTGTTCATAGAACCCTGGGAAATGAAGGCGTCGAAAACGTTGCCGTTTTCATCAATTGCCTGCCAAACGAGGTATTTTTTGAAAAATTTGGCTTTGGGCTTCACTCTACCGGCATAATTTACTTCCATTCTCTTGCGAGCGTGAAAACATTGCTTGCCAGGAACGTCGCTTGCGTCGGCAGCTACGTAAGATTCCTCGTCAGCAATGAGTGTCTTTCGTAACGTTTTTTCATACACTTTCTGACAGCCTTTTTTTTTTTCTTTGAAATATTTTGGCGGCGATAGTTTTGAAAAGACCTTAATAATAATAATAATAATAATAGTAATAATTTATTGCCAGAAGATTACAAAGAATGTCAGCAATTGTCAGATTGACTACATAGAAAAGAGAATAACAATTCAAGTAGAATTTGTCAAGTAATAATAATAGGGACGAGGACTAATATTACATGAACAGTGTAAGAATAATGTAAATAATTACTAACACAAATGACAAAAGACAAGATAAAAGATAAATGGTCTAAGGTCATCTAAAGCTTTGATTCAGTGAAAATATTCATTAATCGTGTAGTAAGGATTTTTTACAAAATGTTCTTTAATTAGTTAAATGAATTTTGCAGCCTTAAATTTGTGGGGAGGTGATTGTATAGTTTTATTATCAAGTAAAACATACTATTATGAAACTTTGCTGTACGGTGTTGAGGCAAATAATATAATAATAATGATAGTGTTTATCTTTGGAGCGAGTATTAAAGTTACGTATCTCCGATTCTTTGGTTAACAGAGATTCATTTCTTTTTACATACAGTAGGCAGTTGTAAATAAACAAAGACGGGAGAGTGAGAATCCTTAATTCTTTGAAAAGATTTCTGCAACTAGTTCGTGGGCTTACATTCATATAATTCGTTTCAGAATTTTAAATGCAGACAAATCTTTTGGCTTGATCCTAGACACTGTTGACTTATCTAGATCAAGTTTTGCGGTTCCATTTCTCACTTCTCACAGACGTCCCTGGTGACTTGGTAAAGATCGCTTCTACGCGTTTTATATTCAGTCGAGAGCGGATTCGTAAGCCTTTGAACATACTTTAGAGCGAACCCATTCCATAAGTCAGCGTGGAGCATTTTAATTGCAAAAAAATCACTCTAGCGCAAAGTTTTGCTTTCCTCACTTTCTTTGACGATAGACCAATCGGGCCGATTGCTGGATAGTTTGGTGTAGTCCATGCTTTTGGAACCACAGTGACATCACTCTCGCCTTACCAAGACATCCTTAGAAAGTGTGTTGTCGCTAAATTAGGCCAACAAGAGCTTAGTGTTGTGACGATTCAAAGGTGGAAGTCTTTTTGGAGACATTCTTTTAGATCTTGATTTATTGCCCTCGCCGGACTTTAGAGTTCGTAACTGTACGTTGCTTGCCAAACCAAGAATTTGTTAGGCAATTGCGATAGTAGTTTTAGCGTGCAACTATCAAGAGCTTCCTTGCGGTTAGATGCAATTTGTATAAAGTCAGCCTGACATAAGTCTCGTTATCCATTACAATTTTGTTTGGCATTATGGTCTCGTACTTGTGGAGCTTTGTAACTTTTTAAACCGACCCTTTTTTACTTTTTACACGTAAAAGGATGACATTTGGACCATTTTAGGAGCATTTCTTGTCGTGATTTTCGCAGTCTACTTGAAAATATCGAAACCCCTTTTCCTTCCTTGGATCGCTTACACCTTAATACCCACCACTTCCTGGTTTTTGATCCACTTCTTTGAATAATTGATACCGATTAGGTCTGTCTACTTGGTATAGTTCATACGTATTTCGACGCTTGTCATATCAATAGAATTGGAGTTTTATGTTCAAATTTTGCCGGGTAGATAGTCCTGAGGGGATCTAGGAAAAGAAAATTGGTTTACGTGAACTATTTTTGGATGACTATCAAAAGAAGACACTTTTTGAATCGATGTAATTTCTTGTACTTCTATAAATATTTATTCGGTACATAAATGCATAGAAAAACGACGTCATTGTGTCGAGAAACGAAAAGAAGCATTCCTCTTAATGAAGATTGTATAAAACTTGGCACGGTTTTTACAGAAATCGTCAGACAGTCTGCCATATTAATCACATAATCAGTATTACAAATGTGGCGTGCGGTCACTGTACTGTTGCAATAGTCAAACGTGTGCGGTTCTTTATTGTGGCCGCCGGTCGCATCATAGCCAGCGCTCACGCACGTATTTGCAAAACATGACAACCAACTAAAGAATGCCAGAATTGTCGGTCAAATAACTATGAATAATACAAAAAGCCTATATTATTGTTTATTTACTTTTGTCTTACGGCGTATGCAAATCAATTGCATCGCAGGTTTTATTAAGCAGCCCATTCCTGCGTCCGTCTTTATTGTTTTCTGTACGTGGAAAGCGCGGAATTCCCAGGTGGTTGTTTCGCTAAAAAAAATTAACTTTTACTTTGCGTCCGCACGACACGACGGGCGACACGAAAATAAGCGATAATAATTTTTTATGTGAAAACGTGTTTTATTCAGAAAACGCTGAAAGTGAATTCGAAGCGAGTAAAATCTCGCAGTCATCAAAAGATCGCATAAAACAATAAATTAACCTAATTTAGTGTTATTACAACCTCCAGACACATTCCCCGACAGATAAATTAGGCGAAAATGACATTAATTATTACGTTCTCTTTACGTTTTCCTTTTGTGGAACTTAACAACCGTTAAGGATGTTATTTTACCGAATCCGTACGTCCAGAGCGAGCATCTTCATTTTTTGTTTTTATATAACAACTTCCAGAAGACGTTTGATTGATTTATGCGCTTGCCGCATTTATTCAAATTAAGTTATTATTAATTCATTTATTCTCTCCGTTTTTTAATCTTACTTACTTATTGATTATATTGCTCTTGCTCATTGACATACGTTGACACAAATCTTCCGTGGGGAATTTTATTTTCAATTTGTTACTACTTAAGACTAACAGAATATTTCTTCTTATTACTTTCAAACCGATAAAGTAAGTGGCTGAAGACTTCCGTCGGTGAAGAAATTTTTCCTACGCCTCTTCACTGCCAGTTTTCCTTTTCTAACGCAACCTCAATATTATTATTTATAAAATGTATACATACTAAATTAATTTATAATTATTTAAATTAGAATTTTTTTAGACCATTATCATCCGTACTTATACTTCGTTTAGCTCTAATCCGTAAACAAATTAATTAATTTTTTCTTTACTTCCATAAATCTAACTTAACGTGTGTGTATGTATTTTTTTTCTGTATTGAAGAATGTAATTTTCAAAACAAATAGTTCCTAATTCTCATAAAATTACATGCGATACAGACGTTAAATCTGGTGTAAGTTCCCCCAATATTGCCGGCGATTTCTACTCTGTCATTAAACGAACCGACGGACCAACATGACAATGTCTAGCCGAATTGTTCCTGCTTTGCTGAAATGATACTTTATCCACACAATAGGGCAGAACGTTAGGGTGTTCATTGAGTTGTTGCTACATGAATACTGATACTGTTGCAGGAAACCGTCCTTTTTGTAAGTAATCCACTCCACAATTTTTTTTTTGCAATAGTAAGTTTAGAATTGGATTGTGTACAGGATGTCTGTGAAGTACAGGTTATTACGTTACTTTGAAACTTCTTTTTATGACCGCATTTTCTATTGGGATTTTGTTTTTGTTTGCAATGTAACGAGAAGCGTAATTTTATCAGAAATTGAACTTCTTCCCCGAGACTATTTTAATAAAGTATCTACAATAGCACATTCTATCTACAATCTATCTACAATAGCACAAGAAAAGAACTGAGTGGAATAGATTATTAACTAATTACATCGAGCAACATATCATTAATTTTTCTTTCCATTCTTTTTTTTTGAATTTGATGATGGAAACTTGTATTACGTAATGGCCAAAAATTCTTCCATAATTTTGCTCAGAATTGTTAAATTTTTGTTTAAACAAGTTGGAAATATTAGGTAAATTAAATAATTTATTTTTCGATCTTATAGTGCTTCCCGAAAGTAACGGATAAATTCTATAATAAAATGGTTAAGAAAAATGCTCGACACGTCGATTTTTATTTTTAAATCATCAATTAAAGATGTAATTTTCAATCCCCCACCCCTCAACTCCTAAGCGCTAGCAAACCCAACTTTAAAAATTCAAATAGCAAAGTACTCCTTGTGATATCTAATTCAATAGCAAAATCGGTTGATAAATAACTAAGCTATTCAACAAAAATGAAATAAAATATCAAACTTAAAAAAAAATAAAACAATATTAAAATTAAATTAAATGTTTAAATTGCTGCCCCTTAACGGCGAGGCAGTGTTCTAATCTAGAGACAAACGCTTGTTGAATATTGTCTACCATTTTAGGGGTGATGAGCGAATTTCTTGTCGAATTCTCTCTGCTTCAATTTCCCAATGTTTGGAGGTCTATTAAAATAAATTTTAGCTTTTGAGTAACCTCAGAGGAAATAGTCCAAAGGTTTAATCCGGAGATCTTGAAGTCCATTCAATAGGTCACCGTCTACTAATCCATCGATTAGGAAATATTTGGTCGAGATATTCCCATGCATCATGAGGAGGCGCACCATCTTGCTGTAACCAAATTCTGGGATCGGGTGAATCGCGATCTTGTGCATTAGGAAGCAGTACCACTGAAGCCGGAATTTTAAATTGGAAGAAGACAGACGCTGTTCATCACCCTGCGATAATAAGTACTGTCCAATGTAATTAGTTTACGTACTATCCAAGCCCACACGTTAACCTTTTGGGGATATTATGTATTCGCCTCCAACATATAATGCGGATTTTCAATTTTGTTTAATGACGGTACCATTTAAGCAAAATGTGGCCTCATCAGAAAAGAGAATGTTTGTTATGAAGGCAGGATTTATTAGAGAGTTCCATTATTGTCTCACAAAATTGCGCTCGTCAATCAAGATCATCATCGGACAGCTCTTGCACCATGTGCACTTTGTAGAGATGAAGTTTTTCCTTGTGAAGAAGTCTGTAAACAGCATTTGGACGTATTAAGAAGTGAAGCGACTCCTACAAAGGTTGAATGAGCATTTTCCTGCACCACTAACATGGCATCTCATTGTCTGTCTTCATCCAAAGCCGATTGACGTACGTCTTTAGGTCCAAGATTTGTTCTCAATTCGACTTACCATTGATTGAGAAATTGGAGGACGGTTTGGACGAATTTCATTGAACAAAATACGAACTTCTTCATGCGTCCGAATCTCCAAACCCAACCATCATTAAAATTTCGATTCATTCTCAGCTTCAGTAAGTCTCATTTTTGCTTTCTAATCGTTGAACAAGTAACACATAATCCACTATGTAATGTCAATAAATTCTTTTTCACATTTAACTACAATTGCTATTATTGCTAGATCCGTATCAACACCTGCTCGACACTTTCATTTCAATACATTTTTGTTGAGCATGTATCTCAGTTATTTATCAACCGTAACTGAATTGGCTTCCGGTTGGAACCGCATCAGAAGTGCTTGTACTCCCGACGCTTTGTTCTCCATTGCAGAAGCACTTCCTCAGGGCTGCTGCTGCTGGTGTTTCTGCTACTTATTATCGACTAACGAGATGTAGCAGCAACATCGCCAGCAGCAGTAGCAGCTCTGAGGAAGTTCTTCTGCAATGGAGAAGGAAACGTCGGCATTAGAAACGGTTCCAACCGTAAGTCAATTCAATTATGGACAACGGCCGCGAAAGCCTCCAAGCTAAATTATTTATCAACCGATTTTTAAAAACTTTGATTTATTGTATTCAGCATAGAAATACTTTGCAAGGAATACTTTGCTATTTGAATTTTTAAAGTTGGGGTTGCTAGTGCTTAGGGGTTGAGAGATGGGAGGTTGAAAATTACATCTCTAAAAGTTGATTTAAAAATGAAAACCTACGTGTCCGAGTATCCGAAACATTTTCCTCGACCATTGACCATTACTTTCGGGAAACACTGCATAATAAAACCTTTATCATTGCAAAATTAAAAGTATATCATATTTCAATAGAACAATAATTTTATTTTGATTTTGATTTCCATGGAATAATAATTTTTTGAAAGTATCTCCCTTCACCTCTCTGGCATTGATTATTACACGAGAATCAGATTTTTTTCTGGAAGCAAGATGTGGATAGGAAAATGAGGAGAAAAAAATGCTGAGATTCATTTATGAAGGAATAAAGTCACAAGAGGAATGTAGGAGAAGAACAGAAGTGTATAAAGAATTGTGCACAATTAAATACATTAAGGCATAAAGAATAAGTTGACTGGGACTCGTTGAGAGACATGGAGACATGATGTTCTAGTAGATGAAGAAGAGCATTTAGTAAAAGAAGAGAGGGAGAGAGGTCTGTACCTACAAAATCTAAAAATCGAAGATTGGAAAGGCAGGGAATGGAGTCTTCCTTTCATTCATTTTGCTACATACACACACAAATTTTTGAGATAAATTGTTATCCTCCTAAGCGGATAAAGTTTTTTCCCTGGAAAGTTGTAATGTTTAAGAAATTTAGTGTTATTGTTATCTTTTCCCGATTAAAATGCGTCTAAAAATAAGTGTCAAAAAAAGGTGAACTAATTTTACTCCTACAAGAATAAATTCAACTCCAGTTTAACACCGTACCCATAATTCAATCATTCAATAAATAGGAGATAAGTTACATTAAATAATAAAATATTCTATCTCGCGTTGGTGAAAGTCATTATCGCATTTAAAGTAAACATGTTTTCCTAAAGTTCACACCTATTTACTTTTGGTCTATTGGTAAATTCTGATGTGCGAGGGAAGGGATTGACTGACGTTCTCATGAAACCGTCATTTTATTTGTGCATTAAATATAATAGCAACAAATGACACCACAGATGACACAAGCTTTATTTACCGGGGAATCTTTATTCCACTTGCTCTGGATAAGCCTAAATAATATTCTAGTACAATAAGAAACTCAATTATTTGCACTTAAAAGAACAAGGGATAGAAGATGCGATATTAAAAAAGTGCATGCGTCTCTTTGGAGTGGTTAAAATATAAGTTAAGTTACAAGTGACCGTCCAAATAGTAAAGATTCTTTTATTTTCTGGATAATACTAATTCCTTGACACTTTGTCGATAATACTAATGCCTTTAGGGGGATACAAACTACTACCTCAGAAGTTACCTCTCTCCTTTCCTGGATAATATTATCTCCTCGAAAGATAGAGAGATAGAAATAACTACCGTAAGGATTAGAGACAACATTAACGCTTTTTAAATTTAACCGTCCTAACTCTGTTTATTTTAACACCAGAAATGGATAGACGTGAGGGAACACCGAAAAGGTATGAAAGAGTTTTGTATGTATACTGAGTGACTGTTTCCAAACCAATGGTCAACTTTTGGGCATATTTACTCTCAACTGGTTCGCCAACTGTTTTTTCAACAATGTTAGCTTCCTTTGTAATTCGCCTTTTCTGACAAAAATGTGTTCCTTCCATGTAATGTTTTGCTCTTTGTTGTTTGTAGTGTAAACAAAAAAAGATCTTTCCGGTTCACTGTTATTTTCCAGTGCTTTGCAAATGTGGATGCGTTCATTACGCTCAGAATTTCCATCAATAGAATAATGATTTCCAGTAGGGAGCTGCGGACTGTTATCAGGAGATCTGACCCGATCTGCTCTGCTTATTACGAAGCGAGCTATTCCCGTAACAAATTGTTATTGTTGTTAGGTAACGATGTTGTTTAAAGTGGGCGTGAGGACCGGTATGATATACTGGCTGGCGACCAGCCCGCGGCCTCACATACGCTCCGTCGCGAGAACATGTCATTATGATCGAGAACTTACAATCACAACCTACCATTCGAATTAATTTCTTTTTATTGTCGTGCTTTTTTGTGCTGTTTTCTTTGATTGATGAGAACAATCGGGCCACTTTTTTAATGGCCTTTCTACCGCGCTCCTCATTAAAACAAAAGGAAAACGACGCCGGCCCGTCATGCGAGGGGGCATATTCTGGTTTGTTAAATTTTTGTCAGGAGCAACAGTTCTTTTTTACCTTGCCAATTAGAAGATTAATTAATAACGTTTTATCTCTTGATGGGAACAAAGGATCATTACCAAATGAGTGCACTTATTTCTGACGTGTGATAATTTACTTTAATAACCTCGTAGTAACTGATTTAGAAGGAAGCATTTTTAAAAATATATTTATTCAGATAAGACCAATAAAGGAGGATAAATAAATCGCGTATATGAAATACGATGAAATCGTTTATCTTTATGGTGATACGTGTTTGTTTTATATTATCTAGTACTTGTAGTTTGCTTGTACATATTAATTACAAAAATAATAATAATAAAACAAACAATTTACAACTTTGAGCATTATACTTAATGCATCTTTAGATTCCTGAAATAAATCAAGTCCGTAGATATTAAACTAATTCGAGAGCAATCAGTACCCGACTCGATGCCAAGCGTATATTTTCGTCTGACGTTTATAAAGCATAACTCTAATTCAGTTAAGATTGTGAGTTTAGATTATCAGAGAGGAGGAAAAAAAAACTGTAGATAATCTCGACAGTGAGCTTCTGTGTGTTGTAAGCCTCGAGCGGAATAACTCAACGAAATAAGTCAAAAACAAATTCATTTATCATTTTTATATTTATCGCTAAATCGTCGAAATTATCTCGTAGATAACGGCAAATCGCCGTCGCATAAAGCATGAAGAATTTTAATAAATGCCCTGCCTGACTGCCACCAGTGAACGTGGAATTAAAATAAATTTGTGCAGCAGGAAATACTCTCGTTTGTTTCTTTCTTTTCATAATGTATTTAGTTGATGTGGTTGCCAATCACACGCGGTGTAAATGTTAGATAACTAAGTTATCTGTCAGTTACTTCGAGCTACCAGTGTCACGTAGGATACCTGTTTTTAATTTTATTTATTTTAGTCCGACGATGTCATTAATAATAAATGTCAGTGTTTATACTTCAATGAAGAAATGGAATATATTATATCTTCAGTTAGTTGACTTAATTTACTGCGCTTATAAACCCTATTTATTAATATCATACACGTGTACAATTAGAAAAGAAAGAAAATAAATTAGTCTGAAGTATTTTATACTCCTGATACATTTTATTATGTAGTATGTTAATTGAAGAACTTAATTTGCTGAAAGTAAAAAAGTTTCCGAGTTTCGAAGTGTAGAGTTAACATTTCTGCAACTCATAATATTTCATTTTAAAATATTGTATAACCCGAACAAAATTTTTAAATTACATCTGTGTCTCTCAGATCATAATAAATCGTTTTTAAAAACGGCAATTAACTTCTCAAGAATTAAAGAGAATCAGTTTTAGGAATACGATGTGAAAAATAATTACGCTCTTTGACAGATAATAAAAGGAACTAATAAATCGAGGAACCCTGCTACTGTAACCGAAACAAGAATTTATGAAGTAAACTCACGCAGCGAGTTGAATAAGAAGTTTTCGTTTCGTACTTTTTTATTTCTTTCACTTTTTATCAGTTGTAATACCGGAGAAGACAAGGATGAGAACACGGTGCTTAAATAGGCGCACATGAGCGCCATGTACCCCCATACATTAATACCTCGGGCTGAGCATAACTAGAACGGTTTCCAATTAGTATAAATCAAGCGTCCGAAGTAATAGACACCTGAAATTTTGGCTGCTTTGCTACCGCATTAATTTACGAGTAATAGAAGGTTCGAAAATCTTTTAAGATGTTGTATATAAAAGCAATCTTTATAAAGTGTCTGGACTAGTGTAGATAAGTGGCAATCTCTGCGATGCAATGACCCGGAACTCAAGTGTCTCTAAGTAGGTCCGGAAAGGGTCCGGTCGGAGAGACAAACACTGCTGTTTTCCTGTAGGAAGCTTTGTCAGCGTTACATCCCTCTTTCTTACATCTTGATATCCTACTTAATAGCTGCAATTGTTTACCGGGAAGTTTCCAAGGCCTAACACGAACGAGGCCATTATACGAAAGAGAAACCGAATCTTATATTTCGACTAAGCCACATTAGCATAAATGCTTTCGATGGGTATTTTCTTAATGAGGCTACGGCACAGCATGTTATGTGTAGAAAATCTGACACACGTCGGTAGTACAGTCACGAGCTTGCAATAATAAATAACTCATCGCATGATGTCGTTAATATATTGTTTATTGTTGTAATTTTTTTTTGCTGTTACCACCAAGTGTAATTGCGATATTTTCCGAAATACAAATTATGCAACCGTGTTTTTTTTTTGGTCTTTTCAGGTGAACCGACCTCTAACGATGAAGAAAGAAGGGATTCAAACGAGAAACCGAAAGCTGTCGTCCAAGAGCAAAAAGAAGAAGAGCGGCGCTTGTTTGTCGTTAGGCGGAATGATGAGTGACATGATGAAACCGTTAGATAGTAAAGGTGCCTTCAGTGGGGGAGGATTTGGGGGTAGTATGGGAGGTAGTCATCCACATTTGAATCCGGCTTTACACCCTCATCATGCTATGAGCCATTGGTATCAACATGGAGGACATCCACAAGGATTTGTCTCGGGACCTCCACCACCAGCTCCTCCACCTACAGCATCGTATCATCATCATATGAGTAGTTTTAGCGCAGCGGGATTAGGATTAGCTACATCAAATGGAATGGTGAGTTTTTAAAGCATCAACATTATCATTAAAGGCCTATGACAGAGAGATGGATTAAAAAATTTACAAATCTATTTCGTACCATTTTTGATTTTAGAAAGTAAATTTTTAATGTGTTTCTTTTCTTTTCAGACGGGTTGGCGATCCGAATACACGTGATAAGTTAAAATATATCCGAGAATTTTTTGTAACGTAAGAAATTCAAACTTGTAGATATATTTTTACGATACAAGAACTTTAAATCGTGATCGAGAACTTTTTTTTTTGGTATGACGATAATGATGGTGGTCAAGAAATTCCTGCACACTTTTTTGTATGTAACTCAAAACTGTACATAAAGTTATTTGTTCAGTGACTTTTGTGACCAGCAAGTTGTATGTATAATGTAAATTTTAAGTACAAAGTTAAATCGTTTTGTATTGTATTGTAAATAGTTGTAGGCTGTCTGAAGGACATTTTTAATACAAATGTGTACATAGGGATTATATATTATATATAATTTAAAAAAATGTGCAATCTGAAACTTTTAAACGTTCATAATATTATTCAACTTGGTCCTCGTCTTGATCTGATGACCTGAGTGACCTTATCGATTTTTGTTTTTACTGTTTAATACTTTAATGCTTGCGTACTGTAAACTTTTATGGGTTATACAGTTTTGATTTAGTCAGGAGACGTGGTAATTTTTTTTTAATCATTTTATAAAACTGTGATATTTATTCATCACCACATAAGTGCAGTCCAAAATAATTAAGAATCAGGAATCAATTATACTTACGGCTTTGAAAAAAAAAAGGTATACGAATAATTTTCAAGTGAAATTAATTTTAAATTACCAAAATCGCTTCATATACTTACTTGCTCACGTCTCCTGTTACGGGTCATTAGGATCAGAAATATAGACTGCAATTTTTTTTGTACATACATTCTAGTTCACTTGTGTATTGAAGAAAAAAAAATTTCGACCAATTTTATTGTAATTATTAAACTATTGTCCTGTACTTGCAGATTAACTGCATTTTTTTATCTAGTTTAAAACTGTCCTTTATCTTACCTGGTTTTTTCAAGGCGACTTATATATTGTTTCCTAATTTTTTTTTTTTATTTATTTAAAGTACAAAGTGTTTTATAGTTATAATTCTTGTCTATTTATTATCTCGAAAAAACCTCCTAAAATATCGGACGCTCGCAAATGCCATGGAACAATGCGGCCGCATTGTTATTTTTAATGGAAACATTAATCAAGTTTAACAGTGCGCCGCATTGGGATTATTAAAAAAAATAAAATAATACAATCGATTTTTCGATTTATTGTGAGAATTGTAAGTATTTTAAATATAGAATAATTATTCAAATTTGAGACATTGTAAATAAACTCGATGTATGTATATGCTCTTTGTGTGATACATAAAAATATTTAAATCTACGCTACAATTGTCTTTTATTCATTCAACCCTAAATAATGCTGAAAAATTTACATAAAAATAAAGGAAACTAAAACAGAAGAATATTCATGCAAGCTTAACCAAACGAAATAATGCGGCAATTTTAGTGGAAATAATTGGCTATTGGTTTTTAAACTGCGAGTGCTAAATATACATTCGAATACAAAGAGAAATAAAATAAGGGGAATATTCAACATTTCAAATTTGCCGCTCTGTCTGGACTACTTTCCCCCTATAAGACGAGATGGCGCAAAGCTTGGTTTCGGTCTTCAATACTGGAGCGTCCTATCTATTAAAGTAATTTATCTATGACAGGAAAGATCAACCAGATTAGGAGATCGTCGGTTGATTTTGATTTTTAATTAATTAATTTCTACTTAGATATTCTAAAAATAGACAATTGACCTAACAAACTAGAAAGTACAAGATTTTTTTCAAGATGGGTGAACAACACTTTTCTACGATGTTACAACTATTTGAAAAGTTGGTTCAAACGCAAAAGAAAAATGTAGAAACTCAACTTCAATTAATTTTCTACAACAAAAAAAATGTAATACATACAATTTCACTAAACATAAATAATAATAAGAACTTAGCTTGCATAAATAGTTAAATGGCAATCTCGGGCGCGTCAGAACACTTTTCTATCTCGACAAGAAAGAAAAGCACGATAAAAATCTATGAAACATAAAATCCGGAAATCCTAAAATCAATCTCTCCGTAATCCTGGTCATCACAGTATTCATTGAGGTGTGAGTCCAGGCGTCCACTTGACCAATGTGCCAGACGTAATGCAGACGACTTGAGCTTTGTACACTCGACTGGCTTTAGTTTTAATAAAATCAAATGGATGTCTTTGTTTGTTTTGTGCTTATTTTGACCTTCTCCGTGAATACGTTGTGCTTTTAGTAGTATATTTGTCGCTCCTATTCTACCAATTTAAAATTCACCGTCACCGTTAGACGTAATGCAATTTTGAAATGTATGTTGCAGTTTTATAATTACTCGACAATTATCAGGTGTTCTCATAAATTTAAATCTAGAAAAATATTATGTAAACATTAAAAGCATGACTCAAGAGAACTTCTGTATTGACGTTTCCTCTTTACTTTAACGACGTGTCTGAAGTAAGTTAATTAATAATAGAGAAACATGTGTCTAGACTTTCACAAATTCGCAAAAAAAATATAATCATGTGTGTAGTACTGCGATCTTGAAGAAATTATAATACAAATGAAATTAGAAACACGTTGGTTTTGAATAAATTGGTTGACAATGACAGTATTTTGGAATTAATTAAGATAAATTTGGAATTAAAATGCAAGATTTAAATGAAGGTAGTGGTTCTGTTAATTCAGAGTAGTTTTTGCTTTAAAAAAATGTATTAACTTAGGGCGACGCAAAATTTGTAGATAATAATAATTGAGTAGATAGTTCATAAAATCAATATAAATGTAGACGTTTCGCTGTTCGCTTGATAGTTTCTTCAGTCAAACGCACAGCGAAACGTCGACTTTTATATTGATTTTACGATGTGTCTGATCAATTACTGTAACAAATTTTGCGATAATTTTCAACGGACAAGAAAGTGCTTCGATTAAAGAGATACATGTACAAATTTATTAGAGAAAACACAAAAAGTAAATTAAACTGACGGAATTCGCTCAAAATTTTACAATTTCGTACTGGGGGAAGTATTTTAAAAATCCGCATTTGTAAGAATAGAACCTTATATTAAGTATACGAAGAAAGATTCACCGACGGTTATAGTTTGTTGGCAACAATCCGAATGTGAAGTGAAAGAATGTTATAATAGTTGAATTCTTGGCTTCCGGTTGGAACCGCGTGTCTCGGATTTCTTCACTGCCGACGTTTCGTTCTCCGTTGAAGAAGAACTTCTTCAGGGCTGCTGTTGGTCTTGCTGCTGCTTCGTTGACAACAACGACAAACGCGAAGCAGCAGCAGTAGCAGCATCACCACCAACAGTAGCCCTGAAGAAGTTCTTCTGCAATGGACGACGGCCGCGGAAGCCTTCAAGTTGAATGTTATAATAATTAGAAAGGTGAGAAAGAAAATAGGATCAAGTCAAATGAAAATGTCAAATTTCTAAAAAGAAAACAACGACCCATAGAGATGATCAATTCCAATTCTGAATTGACAAATCGAATTACAAAATGGAATAAAGTCCAAATTTAGAAATAAAGATAAAAATAAGACTAGAATGAATGGCGTATATACGTACATATATATACTTCTACCTTTTGGTAATGTGAATTTTGGATTGAATTTGAGCTTCCTTTAGGAAAATGTCTTCTGACTTCGTTTACCTTCCTCGTCCTGTTTAATTCGCCACTCTTTCTTCATCTGACTTTTCTCAGTCTTGTTCCTTTCATTCTAAAATTGTTAACTCTAGTGTTTATCTTTTTTGCAATCCGTATTTTGTACATCCTTCTACACTCATTCTTCTTCTTAAAGACTTAAAAACATTTTCAAATTCTTAATATACTTTTGTACTTATCCGTCAATCTCCTAAATTTCGCTCCTCAACTTCATTAAGGTGGGACATGTATGTATGCAGGTTGGGAACTGATTGTTTTACAAGGCATTCTGCACAATGGTGAAGAAAAAGGAGGAAATATTTTCGTGTAAACGTGGTAAAGACAAAGACTGCAACAGCAAAATGTATTTTCACAAATGCTACGGAATGTGGATGTGGATCGCTAAACATCTGTCGTCAACATTTTTTGGCTAGTTCACATACTTAAAAAGATGAATTTATACTTTTTTAAGAAAGTGTTCACCTAGAGACATTAGAACGCTTTAGGATACAGGTCTTTTTGCTAATGAACTAACGGTGGTAAATGACTTCCTTCGGTGTATTGATTAAAAAGGATAAAAGGAGAATTGTCATCATAATACTCTATTTAAATGTTCCGAAGTTGACATAAAGCGCATTCAGAAGTTCAAATATTAAAAAAAATTAGAAAGAGCAAGTCAGGTAGCAAGACCAAAAAGACACAACAAATATGATTCATCCACCTTACTTTTCTTCATGTTTTGGCCAATAATGTCAAGGTGAGGCTTTCCAAAAGTGGTTGCTTGAACACTCTGGAGTTAATACTTTTTCATTTCTCTTCGGTGTTCCCTCTGGTTCACCCGTTTCTGGTGTTGAAATAAACGGAGCTTAATATTGCATTAGAATATTAAGCTTATCTGGAGGAAGTGGATTAAAGATGTTGATAAGGCCTTGCCAATATTCCCCGGCAAATCAATCTTGTATCATCTATGGTGTGATTTGTTATTATATCACTATTTTTACCCACTTTTTGTTGCTATTATATTTAATGCCCAAATAAAATGACGGTTCCATTCTAAAGCAAGCATTCACCACAGTTGGTAGGCACATACTAGTCATAACTGTAATGAGAACGTCAATCAATTCCTTCCTTCGTACATCAGAATTTACCAATAGAAGAAAAGTAAATAAATAAGAACTAACACCTTTAGAATATCATGACTTTCGCCTATGCAGATAGAATATTTTACTATTAGTGCAATTTGCCTCCTACTTATTGAAATATTCATTAATACTCAAACTTGTTATGACATTTCGTAGATGTCAAATAATTTGTGCCGTTATGTCTTACAAACTTGAAATTCGAAAAAGCATTTACACCCTGGTTGGACATGTGCCCAAACGAGAAATTTTACACATTTTTCGCATTCAAAATATTTCGAAGACAACGATTTATAGAACAATTAAAGAATATGAACAAGGTATACTTTGCCTCAATTTACCAAAAAGTAAACGTCCGAAGTTGCTGACCGAAAATCGTGCCAACCGAATCTGTGAAAGTGCAAAAGACCGAGTTGGAACATCATATCGAAAGTTATCCAGAAGATTTAATGTTTCTCATAAACTGTAAGAAGAGTATTACAGAAAAAAGGCTTAAAGTACCGTAAAAGACATAAATGTCCACGTTATACTGAGAATCAGTTTCGAAGAATTCCAATTTGTTGTCGTAGATTACGTCGAATTCATTTTGTAAACAATAAAATGATCATAATGGACGACGAAAAATATTTCTCATTCTCTCACTCAGAAATGAAAGGAAATGATGGTTTTTATACCAATAATATAGAAAACTGCCCGGATAATGTTAAATACAAGACAAAACAAAAATTTGAAGACAAAATTTTAGTTTCGTGTGCTACATCGGAGAGAAGAGTTTCACGACCTTGGGGATGTGAGGGGTGAAGATGTTAATGCCGACGTTTATACCGACAGATGTCTACCGAAGTTGCTACAATTTATTACTACGACTCATCCACGTGATGAAATAATGTTTTGGCCAGATTTAGCAACTTGCCATTATGCAAGAACGACTAGAATATGGTTAGAAGCTCAAAACATACTCTTTGTGCCAAAAGCTAACATCCGCCAATTGTACCACAAGCTCGACCCATCGAAGATTTTTGGGTAATACTGACCAGAAAAGTATATGATAATAGATGGGAAGCTCAAAATGAAGTTGAACTGAGACAAAGAATATATCAAAAGATAGGAGAAATTGATATAAACATCGTCCAAAACATGACGGGGCAAATTAAACAAAAACTGCGTACCATTGAAGACCATGGTCCTTTGTCATTATTTTAAATGTAGATTTAATTAACTTAGATATAAGATAAAATGTTGGTAAAGTGGTTATTGAAATAAATTACATTATACACCGTGTACCAGAACTCGCGCCCCAGAGAGCACAAGGGCTTGTGCATACAGCAATGGAGATAGTAAATTCGAAAACTAAAATTGTCTATGTTAAACTATATTCGAATGCAGACGAAAAAACGGTAGCCAATACCGATAGCTCTCACGTAGGTAAAACATAGGACCTTTAAATATTGCTAGCAAATGGTCGAACATCTGCTGTTCTGCTTTTAGGATTGGCTATTGTTTTTTATTCTTAACTTAGTTATCCTTTACGTTAATCAATTTTAGTTTTTGAATATGTGTTCCGTATTGCCACTGACATTTGCCATTGCTCTCTGGGGCGCGAGTTCTGGTACACGGTGTACTTATTTTAAAGAATTTAATTATTTTTTCCCAAAACTTATGTGACATACGTTACGATTTATCCCAAACGTTTTTGTGTATAGTTCAGGTTTACATCCCAGAACGTTCTAATAACTCTTACAATAATAGAACATACTTTTGCCAGAACCAAATACTTATTTTCCAGTTCTCTCTATATTTATTCTGTTACCTTAATTCATATGCTAGTTTTTGACTAGAAAAAATCAGCCGATATCGTCTAATTCTCATCTCAATTTTATCTTAAGTTAGACTGGAATTAGAAAGAGCAAGTAAATTTTAGTTTTCTGTTCACAAAAAACTTGAGATGAGCGACTGAGATGAGAAATAATTGACATTAGTGTTTATTGAACATGAACTAAAAAAAAATCGGTGTTTCACTAAGATGATTGAGATTGAGATCGGCTCAATTTGCGATTATGAATTATTAATATCTTATCTTTTGGCCTTGGCTCTATATTTTATTAAGCCTTCTCTTTGCCTTTTTGTCTTGCTTCTAACTTGCCGAATTTCGCAGCGTCTCTATTTCTGACGTTGTTAATTTCGACTTGCTTCTGTAGGTTAGTAAATTAGTACATGTTCCAATACGGCGTTTATCATTCTTGTTCCTTTGATTCAGAAAATGATTTAATTATCTTCGATTGTACCTAAATGTTAGTTTTATATGTGTCACAGAATCTCAATTTTCTCTTTATTTATTTCAATTGTTGTTCTTCTTTCTTATTTTGTCTAAAATTACTCTGGACAAACTAAAATTAGGAAGGACTAATCTGGTGCCTATTCTTGATTTAAGTTCTTAGCTTCTAAACAAGAGCCCAAGTTTATAAATAACAAATTAAGTAAGTAATTTTAAATGAAGACAAATAACTCTAGGTTTCTTGTAGCTCTAAATCTATAATATATAGACCGTCTAGAATGTACCCGGAATTTTTAAATTTGTGTAAATATATCGCTTATTATATCGATGGTCTCAAATCAGCACTTCGTATCTGCAAAGCTGACATAATTTAAATGTGCAGTACTTCGTAGCTCCCTTGTAATACAATCACGGATTTAAAGTGCTGAGAGTTTCTTTTTATAACAGTTATAAAGTGTAATAGCTACTTAAACTAAACTAATTATTTAAATGGTGTTTCAAAATGGTTCCTTCGTCTTCTATAAAATTGACGTTAGTGTAGTGGACGAGGTACTGATTTGATCGATATTTATTATACTATAATATATTTTCGATATCTTAGGAGTGCAATACTTTTGTCAAAATCATATTTTTCAAATAATCTGACAAGAAAAAATGACGACAGATGTTAAATGTCAACAATATTAAACAAATAGAAAATGTTACTTTCTGTCAAATTTAAGAAAAGAAAAAAACTGATGGTAAATATATTAAATAGAGAAAAATGATTTTTAAAGTCGTTTCAACTAAAAATGTAAGAAAGAAATAAAATAATAGCAACAGTTTTATAGGCATGAAACACCAAGTCTACTCAGCATGCAGTTGATTTGATTTCTGATTCCCTGAACGCTTAATATAGTTCTCAGAACAACTAAACAGATATTACATAAGTAAGTAACTAAAATTATTTTAATTTACTGTAATTGTTTCGAAAATTAACTAAACTTGTGTAACTGGCAATATAGAAAGTGTTAGGAAAGAGTTTATACATGTATTTCTAAATTTTTCAAGAAACCAAAATTTTTTTAAGGTTCTTAAGGTTTTTTTAAGGTTTTTAAGGTTTTAAGAGTTCTGATGAGGCTCAATAAGGCCGAAATACATCTATAAACTCTAGTTAATTTTCATAATTTTCATCTGGCAAGAAAACTTTATTTTGTAATTGTTTCGTTCATAAATTCTAAAATTAGAAATTGCTATGTTATTTTCTTTTTTCTGGATACTTTCTAGATGGATAGAGTTCTCCCGTCGGTCATAAAGACTATAATAGAAAGGGGTTGGCTTGCGCGTCACGTATCCCCACAGCTAGTTGCAGTTTTTGTCTTTACCATGTATACTGTACGGTATTCTTTTTTTTTTTCTCGTAGATTGTTATGTTACACAGAGCGATTTGCAAGGTATGTATGTATATACATACTTTATAAATCATAAAGCTTTCTGTTATGAAAAAATTAAAATTAAGACTAGATATTGTATTTGTATTTGTAATTACAATGAGTTAGATAAGGAAAATTTTACATGTAAAAAATTTAGTGCTCCGATATGGTATTATGTAACACAGTAAAATGAATAAAACATGATACTTATGGTGACTTATTTACAATCATAAATAACACACAGAATTTAAAAATTATAATAATAGTCTATAAATAAAAGGTTTCCTCGAAAATAAAATAATTAAATACGAAATAACCCAGTTCAACGTGTAAGTATGCGACTCTCGTATACATCCATCCACCTGCTTCGCACACCGGTCAAAAACTCGTTTTAATTTTGTCTTTAAAAATGACGACATCGAGCCTTTAAAAACATATTTAATCTCTATTAAACTCCGGTCGCTGCGGCTTTGCCGTGAAAAAGTGACAGGGCCGGACGAAGAGGAGCAGTCCGAAAAAAAGGAAAGTAAATAACGGGAACTATCAATTAATTTGTTAGCCATTGTTCTGTTAAAAATATTCCGAAATGTTCAATTTAGATAGTGACTCATTGTTTCCTAATGCAAACAAAGGAAAGTATATTGGATTTAATTGTTCGGCTGTCCATTTCGAATCTGTGGGTGGTATTTTATTGTTGGAAAAAAATAAATAAATAAAAATCTTTTAACCGTGCACGCTTGATTAGATTTGCATTATTAGGACTTACAGCAAAACGTAAATTATATTCCAACCTGACTCGACACTTTTCTTACACGAAAAACTTTCAATGTGAATCTTGTGACTTTCTAAATAAGAACTAATCACTACATTTCATCGATATCACTGTAATTATTTCATATCCTTCAAAGAGTTAGGAGTTATTAAAAAAATAAAAATAACTAATCCATATCTGTCAGTAGCAATAAGAAAATTGGTGATATTTTTTTTATATAAGTGGACGAAAAAAGTAAAAGTGGTTCCAATTGTAATTCCGTTTTAGTTCTATATCTGTAACTGTAGGTAGCGTAGTGATTATTTTTTTAGAGCTTTAAAGTTAAGATGTCGACACGAAGCCGTTTGTGTTTCGGAATAATTGCGTAATTGTTTTTAATATGTGAACATTGGTCTCAGATGTCATATAAGAATGGACAGGTGATCGCATTCACTAATTAGACTCAGGTGTAGAGGACGCGTGCCGGCAGCTGTTTCAATTCACCTGCCTAAGATATCGCCACAAGAACATTAACGCTAAAGTCTTGGCCGGACAAACATTCTCAGACTGTGTCAAATAAATCGCCAATGTTTGAAATTAATTTGGGTGTAAATTACCAATAAATTAACGGACGAACAGGAAAGGAAAAACACACGGAAACAACAGGTAAAAAGCAAAACCAAACTTTCATCTTCAAAATATGAAAGTGAATTCTGCCAAAATCATTCGGTAATGATTACAAAAACCAAGTGAATTTATTTTTCTTCAAAAAACTTTTATGACGTGTTTTTAATTTAGTGCAAATTCATTTCGTCCCAGCTTTATTCACGATCGTATATTTTGAGGCCTTCAGTCATATAATTAAACACATACAATTGTGAAATATGAAGAAGAAGAAGCAGCAGGAGGAGGAGAAGAATTCAAGGAATTGATTTATTTTTTTTTACCCAAGAAGACCAAAGTTACATACTTGGGCAGTTGAAAGAAGAATACACTAAACAGCTGCGCCAAATCAATGACTATAAGTTATAATGTTTGGCAAGTTAGAATGAGAAGAAAATAAAATATGATCCTAGATGTAAATTCGTGGGATGAGGCAAAGAAAAGATGAGGACGAGGATGAATCTAACAAAAGTAGTCATCAAATAGTTTCATCCCATAACACGAGGAAGCCATTTATTATTTAAAATTGAGAAACTAAGACAAGCTAAGATTAACCATTGGAAGTAGAAAACCCAAGGCACAGCGGAGTTTAACGAAGACCGATATAGTTACCAACGTTGAGATAAGATAGAAATGGAAGAAAATTAGCAGAAGCAATGTTGTGATGATCACGTAAAAAAGTGTCGAGGAGAGTCAAATAACTTTAGAATACTTTCCGAATTGAAGAAGAAACCGTACGTAACATAGAAGATTTTATTCACTACGCGACCCAAGGAGAAGAGGATTAGAGGGACTGAGGAACTCCAGTACCAAACTTATACATACAAAAAATCAAACCTGTATACTCGCAGACTATTACTCTACAGTTAACGGGCTTCGCAATCTTTACTAGAAGAATAAGTTTCTTTGAATTACCTCAAATAGGTATGGAAAGAAATATCGATTTTTTCCATCGCGTGCAGAACTTTGCACTAAGCCAGTGTTATAAATTCATTTTTATTGTGTTCGTAATTTGATTGATATAATTCCACGGCATATTTAAAGTATACTAATGGACCAATGTGTTTGATAAAAATATAAATCAAAATTTAAAAACATAACTATATATTTTCTGCGTCAACGTGTGTGTGTTGCATGTAGACGTAATACTCATAAATCTTTTCGGATTCCTAGTAGACAAATTATAAATACATAATTATCCTTAAATTTTGGAAATACTTAAATATTCTGCGTTTCAAAAAAAAAATTAATCACCCTGAAGAAGTAAACGTAGAACTTTAAAAGCCCTTTGTCACTTCTCAAAGAAGTTATCTCTTACTTATCACCGGACAAGTCTTTTTGTTTCAGTTACCTTCTTTATCGTATTATTTCGCCGTATTAGTTTGCCTTTTTACTGGTGCACTTGTTGGTGCCTCTAACAATGCCACGAGTGCGAAGACGTGCAAATTTTCACCAACTTACACCCTTTGAAAGAGGGCGATGCACGAAGCTGGCTTAAGCTTTCGGAAAACTGATAGACGTGTAAGTCGACCACACGCTACTGTAAGACGAACTTGGAGAGATTGGCAGGAAGAACACCTAGAAGCTCGTCGTGAAGGTAGTGAACGTCCCAGAGCAACACAAGAACGGGAAGGTCGCCTCTTAAGACGAAGTGCAATTCAGGACCTTTCAGAACCATCACGAGCTTTTGGAATCAATTGGGTAAGAGCAATTGGTCGAAGAGTCTCTATGAGCACGATTTATCGCCGAATACGTTCATGGGGCTACGTTCATATCGTCCTTATTTTCGTCTACCTATGACAACACAACATAAAGCTACCAGACTGCAGTGGAGTCAAAACAGGCAGCAATGGGACCATGAATGGGAAGAAATCATCTTTAGTGATGAATCCAGATTTTACTTGTGGCATTCTGATGGGCGAGTACGGATTAGATGATCGAGAGCCAAAAACAAAATTTACAGTATGCTCAGCGTCGCCATACAGCTTTAACTCCTAGGGTAACGGTGTGGGGGGGCAATATGCTACAGAGGCAAGTTTCTCTTAGTATTCATTCCGGACACACTAAACGCGAGGCGTTATATTGATACAGTTCTGGAGCCTGTTGTTTTTCCATTTCTTCAAAACCTTCCAGAGCCTGTCTTCCAGCCCTCATATTGCTCACGTAACTTTAGACTTCCTAGCAGAAAATAATGTAAACATTTTATCTTGGCCTGATTTCCAGGATGCCCAGAGGGGTTGCTGAATGTATAAGAGTACGAGGAGATGCAACAAATATTAATTTTTATTTGAATACATAGTGTTACACTTAATTGATAATTGAATCATTTGTTTGTCTGCTTGCGCTTGTCATTTTCACGCAACTTCAAAGTTCTGCATCTACTCCTTCAGGGTGGTTCATATTTTTTGAAACCCAGTGTATAACAGTGACCATCCCAAAAATATTTCTTATAAATATAACTTCTTTAGACTCAACATTAAATTTTGTATAGTACCATCATTGATGTTTCTGCTATGCTTAAGTCCTTTTTTTGAGTTCTCATCTCAAACAGCAGGTGCATGGTATTTTCCCAATTAAAATTTCACCATAAAGCCTAATTGGGAATAGTTTGGAGTTGATATCCAACGATCGAAGTTTAAATCATCAGAACCAAAGCTGTGCTTGTACTTTGGACTTATATTTGTACTTAAATTTGCCTCAGGCATACCTGTACTTATATTTAGATACTCAAAGGCCTAAGGTACTTAAATACTATTCGCTGTTAATCTTAACAAAATAATGTAAAAGTAAATGAAAATAGAAAAAATAAATAAACGTTTGCCAAAACTTTACTACTTACTTCTGACTTCTTTTATTTTCTTGTTGTGAGTTCTTTATTACGTGCTTTATTTATTATGTTGTAGTAATTTAATTGAAATCTGTATCATTTAAGATTCTTTGAAATATACATGTAATTTTGTTATAAAAAATTGTAATAACCTCATGATAATGTTGCAAATTACAACAAAATATTGAGGCCTTAAACAAAGGAGTTTCTATTTAATTGAAGTCCATGGTCGTGACTTACAAAACGTTTTGAATAACTACAATATACTATAAGTGAAACTCTCAAAAATATTATCTTACTTTTGTAATAGTATGTAGAAAGGTTTAGAGTGAACTTTTCCCGTCATCATTACTGCAGTACTTATACTTATAAAGTGCTTGTACTTACTGTACTTAATGACAATTGAGTGCAAAATGTATTTGTACTTATAATTCAATACTACACTAGTCAAAATAATTAACGCATATTGTGAATATTGATTCATTCGAGTGATAAAACCATTTCTTGTAGTTTTTTCCTTGTTATGAAGAAACTTCATTTTATCTCAGAGCAGTTATAATTTTGTTTTTGTTGAATTTAATAATGGCAAATAATGACAGGCGTACTTCACGAAATTTGGAAGAAGCTGAAGCGCGATAGTCGTTAGACTCATAGAAGAAGGCCATACGCAAAGTTGAGTTGCTGAAATCCTGGGTATGAAGCAATCAACAGTTAGCAGATGTTACCACCGATATCTAGAGGAAGACCGATTTACTAGACGTCGAGAACAAGGTCGATCGAGAATTATAACAGCAGTCCAGGACCGTTTTATTAGAATTTCAGCGCTACGGTCTCGTACTGTTACTGCGAGAGGATTGCAAAATGACCTACAGCGAGTCCATAACATTAGGGTATTTGATCAGACCATTAGAAATCGCCTCCACGAACATCATTTAAGGGCAAGGCGTCCTGCTATAGGCCCTCGTTTAACCAGGGAACATCGTATAAGACGTCTTGCATTCGCAAGGAAACACGTTGCCTGGACCCCTGAAGATTGGAGCGTTGTTCTCTTTACGGATGAGTCTCGTTTTACCCTAAGCACTAATGATCGCAGGGCAAGAGTTTGGAGAACCTCACGTACGCGTTTTGCAGAGTGGAATATCCAGCAATTGGATGCATTCGGCGGAGATGGTGTGGCATTAACTTTGATGGTTGTACCGATTTGTATTTGTTAGCTAACGAGACTCCAACTACAGATCGGTACATAAGGGACATCTTACAAGAATATGTTGTGCCTTTTGCCCCATTTATTGGTGATGCATTCCAGTTAGTGCAGAATAATGCTCGTCCCCACACTGCGAAAATAGTACACGAGTACCTAAACGATGTTGGTATCAACCAAATCGGCTGGCCAGCAAGGTCTCCGGATCTGAATTGTATAGAACACATTTAGGACATGTTAAGGCGAAGGGTCAGAATGAGGGAAAATCCACCACAGGCACTTCAGGAGCTTTCTGAGCACTTGTTGAGGAATGGCAGAATATACCCCAGGAATTTATTCGGAATTTAATTTTGAGTTTGCCAAATCGCTGTAGAGCTATCATACGAGCAAGGGAGGCAACACAAATTATTAAAGCCTTTCTTTCTTCTAAAAAATCTTCATTAATTCAATTTGTTTTTAGTATTAATTTGTTTTTCAATGTTTAGTTTTAATTTTTTCATAAATTTATTGTTTATTTCACGTTAAATTAAAGTTTTGTCAATAAAAGATTAATATCAAACTGTATTACTTCATATCCATCCTATAAATCTTCTAAATATTATCTTTTGCGATATATGCGTTAATTAATTTGGGTAGTGTATATACATACATATAAGTAGTACTTACCACTTCCGAAAATTATATTTTCCAATTTAGCGTATTATAAATAAGCTTTTATGGATCTGAAAAAATAAATTATTTAATTAAGTTTTTAATCGGTATGTAAAAGAAAATTCAATTAACTTCCGTGCATACATTCAGAGGAGATGCCGCGAATAAATTTTCCCATTTGATTGCCATAATTCCGTGATTAATTTAGCCGGTGCTCCATGTGAAAGATTATAATAAATAGGAACATGTGAGATAGTAATACGAATACATATTTTTAATTTATGATTTCAATAAAATTATTTAACAAAACATAAATATTTATAATGGAATTCATTTGAATATAATTTTGCATCGTTTATAAAATTATGGGCGCGCGATTTGCATACAGACGCAATAAATTGCAACTGAAATATTTTATTTGCTAAACAATCTGACGTTTCACATTTAATCACGGAACGTGTATTCACGTGAAAACGTATGGAAAGTAAGAGTCCGGGCGATTTTTCGCGTTCACGTGCATTTTCACTTCGGCATTTTCGGTGATTCACTCAGGAAAGCATGCAAGCAGTAAACGTCATTGATATTGTTATTGAAATTTTAAATTGGATTGAATTTGAAATTTACTTCTTTTCAATCTAGAAATAATAGTATATTATTACACGAATTGAATAAAAAGTGTTCCAATGGAACGAACACCTCTTATTAAATCTGTTTTGATAAAAGTGTAAGACCAAGAACACTACAGAAACAGGACGTGTAACATTCTTTATTAATATTTTTCTGTACTAGTGTGGTTACAGTAGTAGTTAAAGCAGGCTTTAATCTTTTTTTGGGTTTAAGATAACATGTAAACAAAAGGTTTTCCCGTTTAGTGTGTTGCTTTCGTTTTTTCGCATGTTCACGTATACTCTGTTCACGATCTTTTGCATTCAGAGTAGGGCGTGTTAAGGTGACATTTTTGTTGGTACCACAAAAAATATACTTGTCAGAAATTTGATTGACGTTCGTTTTTAATTTTGTGGTTACGTTTTTGAAAACTGCCACTGCCAATGTTGCCAGTTCAATCGTGCTGTGTAAAGTATTCCATGAAAACGAGAAATATCGTTTCGAACAAAAGTTTAATGATTAATTATTTTTTTCATTGAGAAAGTTTAGGGTGAGGTGTGTTGATTGCGTGTTCTTAGTCAACAATTGTGCCGCAAAGCGAAGAAGTGTTTTTTTATTAACAAATGTGACTCCAGATATGATAATAAACAATAGTGACAGAATGTTTGTTTGTGTTTTCATAGAATCTTGTGCACAGTGGTGTGGCTAAATGGATCTTGCTACTTGTGCAGCGGGTGGAGAGGTGTATCGGCTTGTGCAATCCGTGAGGATGGCTGTTCAGCCAGGAGTTTTTTTCAGTCTTGTTCAGACCGAAGAACTGTCGTTCTCAGGCCCTGGATGGTCTTATTATAGGGCTCGCGGCCATTTTCGACTCGCTGTCGCGGAAGGGGTGAATACTCGAGGCCGGTATGAATTTCTGAAGGGGATTCGAGTTTGGTGCCTGGCAATGATGTAGAGGTGCGCCGCAAGTGGCGCAAAAGCATTATATGAAGGGGTATTTAAATAACAGGACCTTCTTGCTGATGTCGGTGTCTCAGAACCTTTTCCATGGCCATATTTATGTAAAATATCTTATCATTTTTCCCGAGAAGACCATAAGCTAGATCAAATTTAAAATTCTGTCTACTATCACTACCTCCTCCAATACCATACCATCAGATTCTTCTGTTAACACTAGAATTCTGCAAATCTGCTTATATTTGAGCATATTCGTGGCTATTAGTTTTGACTGCTAAAAGGATCTTCGCAGTCTATTTATAAGTTTTACAGGTATACATGCGTTTTCTAGACTATAAAATTTTGATGCCAAATTAAATGTTCCCTATTTCCCTTCCATAGGCGTAACAGGTGTTACAATGTGAATAAAGTTTTACTTGAAAAATTTTAACTAAATCAGTGTTGTTGTCTTTTCCAAATTAAAATGCGTCTAAAAATAAGTGTTAAAAAAGATAATTTTACTTCAACAAGGTTTATCTCTGTTTAACACTGTACAGTAAACATATTATCCATAGTTCGTTAATTCGATAAGTAGGAGATAAGTTATTTTTATGTGTGTAGTTACAAATTAAATGACAACTTTAGATAATACTAGTCTATAATACTGAAGTCTGTAAATAATAACTTGGCAGAAAGAAAATTGTGAAATTAATAGAAGTATTTACGACTTAATTAAAACTATTTTTTTAGTAATGGAATAATTTTTTTGTGCACAAGGGTTTAATTATCATATTTATTAGGCATTAGTGATCGTTAAACGGTTGCCCATTAAAAAAAGTAACAAAATCGTCACGGTTGCCTTAATGACTATGTGTTTTCACATCTTATAAAATTGAAATTTGTTATCGTTACCAAAAGTAACCCCCAGTTAGTGCCTTATCATTGTATTAATTTACTTAGGTTATGTGTGTTGTCGGGTCCTGATCGCCCGTGGAGCGCCTGATGGTTTGATTAGCGGCGATATAATACACCATGTAACGCTGCTCAATCGATTCCGAAGTGAACATTGTAATTTCACGGCTGTCACGAAATGTGACCCGCTTGATGGCTTTACACAATACCCGTCCGTCACTCCGTGTTGTTATAAACTTCTTAGCTATTATATTAAATAGTTTTTATAAGTCGCTCCGCGGCAGAGAATGTACTATGTACTACATAACGATTACAATACTTTAGATACGCTGCTGAGGGATTAAAGTCGTCCGGGCTCGTTTAGGTAATGGTTATTAGCGGAGTTTTATTCTGAAAGGAATTTCGTTCACTTAATTAGTTTCATATGATTTAATTGGTTTGTTAGGTTTTTCCGTATATGGTTTCTAGTTTTCAAAAAATAATTGCCAATTAGTATTTCAATTACAACAAAACGTGATTGTATGTTTCATAAAAATTATCATTAGATCCATACAACCAATTCATTTGGTTATATTTTTATAGGTTTGAAAAAATAAATACATGCACAAGTATAACAAGAGGAAATATATTTAAATACAAGTACAAGTATCTTTCGCATCATTCAAATAAATACAAGTACATTTTCTATTCAATTATCATTAAGTACAGTAAGTACAAGTACTTTATAAGTATAAGTACTGCAGTAATGATGACGGGAAAAGTTCACTCTAAACCTTTCTACATACTATTACAAAAGTAAGATAATATTTTTGAGAGTTTCACTTATAGTATATTGTAGTTATTCAAAACGTTTTGTAAGTCACGACCATGGACTTCAATTAAATAGAAACTCCTTTGTTTAAGGACGGAAAAAGTTCTGTTTGTACATTTTTATATAGTGCTAAGAACTTATTTTTGAGAATTCTTATTAGAACAGGTTAACAGCACTTAGTACTTATATACGTACTTATATATTTTAAAAGTACAAGTACTTTAGGTCACTGAGTATTTAAATACAAGTACAAGTACTGTTGCCTGTTGCATGTACTTAAACACAAGTGTACTACTCAGTACAAGTACTTATACTTATTATAACCGCAAGTACACGCACAGGTCTGCTATATACGACATAATCAGAGTTATCAAAATTATTGTTCATTCCACAGAATAAGTAGAAACATTTTTTTTATTTCTTAATCTAATCTTTCATCATTACATTTAATTTTTATAAAAAGCTACCTTCATATTTCATTTGAAAGATACGTATCATATATTGTTCTTAACGCAACAATCTCATCAAGCTTATAATGTTCTTTAAAAACACCTTCAACAGGGCCGGTTCGAGACGTTTAGGCGCCGAGGGGCAACATAATAAGCACCTAAGAGAAACTATTAAACCAACAACATTCATTTATTAGAAAAGTTTCTGAATTTCTAAGTCAAAAAAGTGCACGATGTCATAGAGTGAGGTAGCAAACATACTTTTAATAACGAATTGATGCAGTCTAACGTCTTTTCGATGTGGCAAAAAATTTTTAACATTGCCAATGGAATACGAATGATTTTGGCCTTCGCAATATGTCTTCGCAATATGTCGCCAAATTATTGGAAAATGCTGGGAGCACTGCAACACTCCAACTCTTGGACAACAGGGCGATAAGACAACTGGAGAGAACTAAACCGTTTGATTTGTGCACAGTGTTAAAGTCAGAGCAAACTAATAATGATTATGATTCGAAAATAAATGTAAAATGTTAGAATAATCTAAGGGACACCAAAGGGTGAGATTTTTAGATATGTATGCTACGTAGACTTAAGATGTATGAAAGACAAAAAAAGTTACTTGTACATGTGTATTTAAAAAATATATCTTTTGTAGTGATTCTCTTTGAAGCGTAGGGAAGTTTAAGATAGAATCACTTCGAGAAGGAGCAAGCAATAACAACCACGAATATCTTACTGGGGCTAAGATTGATGCAGAACTGATTTTTTGAGCTCATTTTCGAACAGATACTGAAAAAAAGTGGTAGACCAAACTTGACTTGAAAAGAAAGGTATTTTCTTGCCAGTTTTCCTTGATGGCATTCTCCTCATACTTCACATACAAATATTTCAAACCATCATCGCTGCCTTTACTCCTCTGTCAAACTCAAAGAGAAGAATATGTCGGAAGTGTCAATTTTTTCCATTTAACAATCTCTCTAGTCTGGCTAACAAAGCCTAACTTTCTCCAAATCTGCAAAATGCAAGACACAACATTGTCACTCCCAAAGGCAAGTGACAAACGGTAAACAATTTTTCTATGGCAAAATATTGCCCTGTCAAAGAACCTCGTATGGAAGTTGTACCCATTTATGGTACATTCCTTACATTTTCAAAATATGCTTTTTGACAAGAATTCAGTTAGAGACTGTGGGGTCAGCCAAGGGGCGCTGTGTTGATAAATCTTCCAAGAGTCTGTGAACTCAGATCGATAAAAATGATTCTTTTGAGGCATTTGGGTATTTGAGCTTGAGGTATGTACATTTAAAAAGTGATTCATTTAAACACTTACAAAAATTAGAGCTGCAAGTTAGACCCAATAATCTACAATTAAGGGCCAGTTACTTGAACGTTATTCAACTCTGAAAAGGGTCTATCATTACGGCAACATAATATGCCTTTACAAATGTTGCCATGGTAAGAGAACCAAGTTCAGAGCTGAACGAACCATGGCTCAAATGTTTGAACAATTAGCCCACAAAGTGATCGAAAAGTAGTCGGAGCAGTTGGTGATGTTTCACATGACTTAGATTTTTTTCCATCACATGAATCACTTTAGCATTTTATAGCGAAATAATGTACGACATCTGGGAAGAAATTAAATAAGGCCAAAGTAAAACTAAGCAAATCCAGCAAATTAATAGATTAAACATAAGAACGATAATCATGGGAAAAGCATAGCTAAGCTTGTCTATGAATACTAAGGATTGTAAAAGACATTTACCAAAAATAAAGCTCTGCAAAGACCGAAAGGACTTATTATTTTTTTTTTGTTTACTTAATATTACTTCTAAGTTATAATATAGGAGCGATTTTTCATTGGGTTTAATTTAGAACAAAATAGGTAGCAGAATGGAGCAGTTTCTTTAGATTGTGTCATTTTTATGTTTTTGATTTAGAATAGTCACGAAAAACGTTTGTTACTAGAAAATGAACAAATGACCGAATAAATAAACAAGTGGAGTCTCTGAAAATAGGTACAACAAATATATAGCGACCATTATAGAAGTAAGTACAGAAGCTGCAGCGAGTAACAAAAGACTGCGTGTTCATTATTCAGCCATAATAAGTTCCACAAGTCGCAGATAAACAAATGAGCCAGTCCATCTCGTTACGGGCTGTGCTGGCTCACGAATCAAAGCGATGGAAGATAACCAACCAGAACGGGCGTTCTGTTTAACAATGTAGCGAGGTGTCAAACGCAGCTTCCCAGGAACGCTTTTAATTACTGCCCTGACATCTAGCGCCGAACCCCCCAATTAAAATACTCGCCCAATAAATATATTACGAAGTGACCCCAACGGCCCGTGCACCTGGCTTGGGCTTGGGATCGAACGGCCTCAAGTTATAGATAGTCGTGATCGGGATTCGTGATTCCGATATACAAATATTAAATGTTTTCTACTTTGTTCTGCTCTGCTGAAATATATGCTTATAATTTTATGGATAATTTAGCGTTGATATTTATTATACCGCAAGATACAACTGATTCACGACGACTCTAACCAAAACCATTCAACTTTGCACTCACTTATTCTCCAATCTATACCTCTCGTATACATTCGTATCTCTAATGTGCATCAATAATTCAAGAAAATTTATTATTGCGCTAAAATATAATTATTAACGCATCATGACGGAAAAACTGCTAACGATAAGAACAATTGCTCATCCATAAAGTTGTAAGCAAAGAAAATTCACGAGTATATGCACATTGTAATAATGTACGTTTCGAGAATTCCAATTAAGATATGCTAATGTTTAAACGAAAGAGTTTCTTACACATAACACTTTCCAAAAAAGGCATAGATACTTGATTAGGTAGAAACACAAAGCGTGAGCATTTGAATGATATTAGAAAAATTAGCTTCACTTTAGTATTTGAGGTATAATATCCGAGTAAACCTCTTTTCATCGTACAAAGCTTACTCAGTCCGAGAACACGAAGAAATGAAATCAATTACTAATAAGAATTTCTTACACTTGGAGACCACTGATCAAAGAGATTTGTCAAAAAAATTATTATATTGTACAGCCTGTTTCTAAGCTATGTCTTTAATTGAAACCACAAATGGTACTAAAAAGTGAAACAAATATGGAAAATAGCTTAAATGTCTTAGCAGAGTGGAAATGATTTTTATTATGCAGCCGTAAACGAATGTGCCGAGATTTGTATGTTGGGTAGGTCAAGTTCGGCGTACGTAAGAAAAAATGCGACGTTTTCGATCGACTAGTTGCAGACGTTCTTACGACAATTGCAATTACATATTACATAATAATTTCTAGAATTATTTAGTAATGTAATTTATGCGTATGTTTATTTTATTCGAAGTAAAATTTGAAAGCACACTGAACTGAACTGCTTTTATAATAAAAATATTAGTTTGATTACAAAGAACGCAGCAGTCGTTTGTTCCCGACCCTTACGCGTTCCGAAGACCATTTAACAGTGATTATTTACTTAAAGTTTAGAAGTTTGTATTTAGAATGCACATTGTGACTAAAGGTGTTGTTTATCCCGTCTCTTTAATAAATTATTAAATGAACGGTTTAATAAGCGCGAAATAAATATTTTTATCATGTTAATAGAAACCGACGAAAACGCATTTTGCTGTAAACGATGTAAAACAGACGATATTTGAAAATTGTGCCGATGGCGTCCATAGGTCATTCATATTCATTCACAATGAGACCTTGACCAAGTTCTTCTGCACGTAAATAAAAAGTTTTATTGCGTTTTATTAGAAGCGATTGCGAAAAGAAGTCCTAAACTGCGCAGAGGTTTCAAAACAAAGTGATTCCGCCGGAGTCCGCTATCTCGAGGCAGGTCATTTGTTAATTTTTTAATAAGACCGACGAAAATCCATTTCCAACATAATAAGAAACTTAGAGTTTTAATTAAAGACAGAGGTTTAGAAATACCCTGTATTTAGGATAGATATACGTTAATTATATTGTTCAATAAATAACTACTTCTTGATTTATAACTAAGCAAATTTGTGTCCTGAATGTTAATATAAACATTTTGTTGCAAATCAGTCTTGATTGCATCCTCTGTACAGCTGTTTCGGCACTATTTGGGGCCTCTTCGTAGCTCGAGACCGATCTATCCACGGTTATTCGCAATTGCGATGTAATAATAATGGTAAGTTTGAATTGCGACATTCCCATACAATGTTGTGTCAAAAAGTGATCGCAGAATGTCGCGATATTCGTTAATATAAACAAATAACGTAAAGATGATTGCGTTTAAGGACTATTAAGACATTAATAGATCTGACAATTTCGGCTTTATTTTAAATCTTCCTCGAAGAAGAGGAAGAAGTTATGCGTTGCTGTAGTAAAGTTTGCAGTAAATTTCGAGAACTGTTTCAGGGTAAGTTTTAAGAAAAGAATTGAAGAAGCTTCTTGAGTATGAACGTTAAATTAAGGTACGAATTTCTTAATTCATTTAAATCATAGGTTTCCAGTAGGCGATGAAGTCTTCTAAGGCGGCGATAGCGGGTTCAGAATCAATTGGTCTATGGGCTAATGGCAAAATCAGGAATAAAGACTTTAAAATCAATAATCTTCATGGTTTTGCAATCTGAACATTTTTTTGATTTGCATCAAGCGGCGTAGTGGTACCAAAAAGTTTGGGAACAAATGATTTAAACCGTGGTGGTACCAAAAAGTTTGGGAACAAATGATTTAAACCGTGGTGATACCAAAAAGTTTGGGAACAAATGATTTAAACCGTGGGTTCCTAAAGTGAGCGGTATCGCCCACTAGCAGACGCTGAAGCCTTCTAGGGAGGCTGTAATAGATTCAAAGGGAATTTTGGGGCGTTAAAGTGGTCTAGAGGTCGGTGGCGAAATTAATAATAAATACTTTAAAATTAAATCATTTAGGTGATTTTAGAAAATATTTGCCTTGCAAAGTGTGTGGTGATCCCAAAGATTTGGGAACCTATGATTTAAACGATGGCGTTTTCAAACAACCCTATAGAAAATTTCAAAAACGAATTGTTGTCTCTACCGCTCAGAGGAATAAATACGAGATTTTATCAAAAAAATCTCTATTCTTTAAGTAGCTCGATTAAGGAGGATATCTATTCTTGACGTACACGCTTTTTAGGAGCTAAAGGAAAACTAAATACAAAAGAGGAAAACAGTACAATTTCTGTTTTTTTTTTAATGGAATACCATGTACATTGTTTGCTAAAATGAAATATAATTTTTCCAGCTTTCTTTAAAAAAAATTCTAAATCACTGTTTTAGTTTATAAATGGCAATATGAATTCGAATATTTAAACGTTACAAAATGTTTGAACGTTAATAAAGATTTTTTTCCAAACCCAGCTTTTAATGTTAATAAGAAAATATATTAAATAAAAAGAATCAATGAATGAAATTTTTAAGTGTTAAGTATAATGAAAAAAAAAAATAACGTAAGAAAAATGAGCAAAATGGGAGAACAAAGCCGAGTGATGATTCAAGAGATTTTGTGGGAAAACTTTTGTTTTCCTTTTAATTCTGAAAACATTTGTTTCAAAATATCAAGAGAAAACAAGTAATAGGAACGTAACAAGTACGCCAAAAAGCTATAACTTGATTAAAGTAAATAAAATGAAATATAACAAAATGTTTGAAATAAAAAAGAAACGGTTAAAAAATTCCAATAAAGTAAAATTGATTCAATTTTTGAAAACAATTCTAGAATTTCGAGTATTTCAATTAAAAAAGAATTAAAAGAAAAGGAAAAAAGTGGAAAAACAAAACACGACCAATTTTTCATATAATTCTAGGAGTGAAATCATTTCTCTTTTGTTTTTCTTTTAATTTTGTTGAATCAGAATTCTAGAAACGATAAAAAACAATTGATAGGAAAGTGACAAAAAAAGAGAAGACTCTATAAGTTAGCAGAGCAAATAAAACAAAATATAACAAAATATTTGAAATAAAAAAAGAATAGATTAAAGTTTCCTTTGTGTTAAAATTTTTTTTAAAATGTTAATTTATTGATATTTAAAACTTAAATATGTCACACGGCCCTTTCAAATATCAACGTATTCAATATTTTTGTAAAAAGGAAAGAATATTCCATTTAAAAGCAAAAACAAAAATTGTACTTCTTCTCCACTTAGTTTTAAGTAAAACCGAAACGCATCACTAATTCTTATATTGGTGACGTTTTGTCTTAAAGTAATAAGTAACAGCAGGAACAGTCCTGAAGAAATTCATCTATAAGAAGGATGAAACGCTAGCAACAGATAAAACAATTACAGAAAGTTTTAGTAAAAGCAGACATTGATCGCGGAATCTTCGAGTTAATTTCATTTAATTTAGTATTAAAAAAATTCTGATAAACTGAGCACCTTCTGCATCAGTTTCTACTCTTTTCCCCGGTTCATTTCAAAATTGCTGCAACTTTTTGTTTCAAACCATTTCAGTTAATTAATCTCTGAATTATAATGATTCAACCAATCTATAATCTAGAGTTCTAAATTCCATGAATGAAAAGAACATTCAATCAAAAATCAAATTCTATTTCAATATTCTTTGACAGTCTCGTAATTTGCACGATAAAAATATGTGACTACCATCTTTAGAGTCTCAAAATCACATAAAAATTAGATCGAGTAATTCTTGGAATCTTGTTTTTAATTGATTTGGAGGCCTCATTTTCTTGCCGGTTTTCCTTGATGGCATTCTCCTTATACTTCACATACAAATATTTCAAACCATCTTCGCTGTCTTTACTCCTCTGTCAAACTCAAACAGAAGAATATGTCGGAAGTGTCAATTTTTTTCCATTTAACAATCTCTCTACTCTGGCTATCAAAGCACTAACTTTCTCCAAATCTGTAAAATGCAAGACACAACATTATCACTCCAAAAGGCAAGTGACAAACGGTAAACAATTTTTCAATAGCAAAATATTGCCCTGTCAAAGAACCTCGTACGGAAGTTGTACCCATTTGCATTCCTTACATTTTTATAAGTATGTTTTTTGACAAGAATTCAGTTACAGACTGTGGGGTTAGCCAAGGGGCGCTGTGTTGATAAGTCTTCCAAGAGTCTGTGAACTCAGATCGATAAAAATGATTCTTATGAGGCATTTGGGTATTTCAGCTTGAGGTAAGTACATTTAAATAGTGATTCCTATAAACGGTTACAAAAATTAGAGCTGAAAGTTAGACCCAATCATCTACAATTAAGAGCCAGTTGCTTAAACATTGTTCAACTCTGAAAAGGGTCTATCATTACGGCAACATAATATGCCTTTACAAATGTTGCCATGGTAAGAGAACCAAGTTCAGAGCTGAACGAACCATGGCTCAAATGTTTGAACAATTGGCCCATAAAGTAGCGAAATAATGTTCGACATCTGGGAAGAAATTAAATAAGGCCAAAGTAAAACGAAGCAAATCCAGTAGATCAATGGATTAAACATAAGAATGATAATCATGGAAAAAGCATAGATAAGCTTGTCTATGAATACTAAGGATTGTAAATAAGACATTTACCAAAAATAAAGTTATACAGACACCGAAAAAACTTATTTTCTTTTTTTTTATTACTTAATATTACTTCTAAGTTATAATATAGGAGCAATTTTTCATTGGGTTTAATTTAGAACAAAAAAGGTATCAGAATGAATCAGTTTTTTTAGATTGTGCCATTCTTAGGTTTTGATTTAGAATAGTCACGAAAAACGTTTGCTACTAGAAAATGAACTTTCTTTTTGATTGATTTGGAGGCCTCACCTGAAAATAAAATTCAGCGCAAAATCTAAATGTTTTGCAGTAATCAGAGACATACAATTTTTTAATAAACCGAACTGAAGATCCTTTTGCAAATAACTCGAGAAACTAGTGGACTATTAAATTTTAATTTGATATTTCTTTAAATTCCAATTATGAAAATAATGCTAGAATTAGCCAAAAGTTAATTTTTAGCATAGAAAGGATGCTATAATTTTATTTTGAACGCAATAAGCTTTCCCGTTTAATAGGAAATGTTTGTAAGTGAAAAATTGCACAGCTTTTGATGAAAAATGTTTTAAAGAAAGGTAAAGGTTGCAATGATATTAAAATATCAAGAATTAATTATACACCTTCCCGTTTTTTAAGTGCTATAAAAATTGAATTAAATCAAGAATGTCTGTTATAGTATATTAAGAAAATACTAAATACACAACAATTCTGAGCATTCTATGCGTATACCTTTGACGATACTTGGCCGATAGTTTTTTTTATTCATCACGATGCTATACCTTGCTGAGTTCTTTTAAAGGAAAATTTATCATTATAGTCTATAATTACACTTAAATATTTATTACTATAATATTAAAAACTGCGGTATATAATCAAAGGATAATTTATTACAGATAACAGTACCTCATAACTCAGGTTACGTGTGTTAAAATAATTTATATTGATAGGTCCGAATATCTGAAAAGTAAACAAGATATAAATGTGTGCTTATGAATTTAGATAGGTTTTATAGGGAAACAGGAACATAATGCCGAAGTGGGAATCCGGAATTACGGCGTTCGGGGAAACCTTTAATTCGACAGTAAAAAAAGTTACGATAGGAGCGTGTAGGTGAAAAGAAATTGGAAATTATAAGCCGTTTAAAATTTTCTCGATTCACATTGAGCTATAAAAATTAATGTTTCTGCTTCTTTTTCTTTGCGTAGTATTAAACGATGCGATGGTATAAATCAAAATCTCATTTCGTATCTTTTACGCCCCTCAATATATCTCGGCGTGGAAACACCCCGTTGCTTTCTTTTCCACACCGTCGTCGTAGCCGAAAGCTCCTTCGTATACAATTCCTTCCACTACATAAAATTAAAATTAACCGACGGTCACCCCGGTCACTCTTATTACCAAATGTAATCCGTCTTTTATTTTTTTTTTATACAGGACCAACTTTATATTTTCTTGTTGCTGTTATTTTCATTACATGTCCAATATGGAGCTCGATGATGTTTCAAAAAAATCCGTTTGCATAAACTCAATAAACAACACCATAACCATAACATAGGTAAACTTATGTATTGAAGAGAATTGGCATGCAGGTGCAAAAACACATCTTCAATTTTCAGATATAAGAAAGAAACTCATTTAATGAATTGAGGGGAAAATACGATTCTGATACGACTGATGTTAATTGTATTTTTTTTAGACTTCTATGTTAATTTACTGCCGAAAGGATGTCATAACGGACAGGAAAAACTCCATAATGTTTTTAATTACGAAGCAAAACCTGCTGTTCAGAACTTTTAATGAATTTTATACAGAAAACCATTACCAATTTTTTTTTTATATAAAAGAAATATTTCCGGTAGTATATCACTTATAGGGATTAAGCGTTGCACACACACTCGCAACGGTATTTATTATTCAGTATTTAATTTCGCAAGCGTTCCACAGAGATACTATCTAACTTGAAAAGCACGTCAGAGAAAATTAAACATAAAAATAAATACAGACACGCTTCAAATCGTCGGAGTAAACCTTCGTAAAAAAAGTGTTGGCTTCGGTATTTGAAAGTTGTTGCTAATTGGGTGATAATAACGAAGCACTAAAATTTAAATACATATTGATACAAAATTAAGAAAATAAAAACAATAGAAAACATTCGAATTTTTCCGAAAATAACTATACCTAATTGGTATATTACTCAAGTTTGTTTTAAATTATAGTTGTGAATGCAAATTAACCTTAACCGCAGAAACAGGCCAACGGTTTTTTCTTTGCATAGATTTACAAATGTTATAAAGTGCGAGACAGTTTTTACGTATGAGAATTAGCTGACTTAATATCCGGCGGAAATAATAATTTCTTTAAACGTGAAGCACTGCTCGCGTCCCCTCAGGGCAAACGTATGTACGATGATGGAAATCACTTATAACTGGAAAGACTGTAATAAGAAACTGTAAAACATATAAACGTTATAAAATAAATGCCCACGTATTAAACACATATCATCCATTAAATAACGTACATAAATCGTTACTTTATCACATTGTAACAAATATGCTGGAATAACATAAACTTAGATGTTGCAAAGTTTCCTGTTTTAGGTTTGCATAAACAGAACGAATCTTTCCTCGTAATGAAATTGTTAAAAACTAAATGTTTTATTATTTCTGCTATTAAATTCGTAAGAATTTGGAAGTTTAGATTGCTCTTGAAATCTAAAAATAATAAACTTTCAAGTTTAGGTACTTTAAATATTAACCTAGGCACAAGGACATGCAATTGTGCTGCGTAATAATTAAGTAAAGCAATAATTTTGTAACAGTCGTGAAAGCTAAATTACTCTAACGTTTCAACAACAATTACTTCTAAGCATTACACTTTAGTTTCAATATTTTGAAGGTTTACTGTTTCTCACTGCAAATTAAAACCAGGAGCTGTGATAGATCTTTTATAAAAAGTTTTAGAAATTCATGGAAGACCTTTAAGTGTATAGTGATTCGACAATTGATAACAGCAATGTGCGTAGATGAGCAATTTTAATTTTAATCGGGAAAAGATAACAGTAAAACTAAATTTTTTAAGCATTACAACTTTATCCATTTTGTAACCCCGATTAGGAGGATCAACAATCAATCCAAAACATTTCGTTTTCCACAGTCGAGACAATCCAGAAACTTGGATGCCCCATCCAGCTTTTAGTCCTTCGGATTTCCAGTTGTCTGACCCCCCAACTTTCACTCATTGGAGACGCATAAAATTAGCTATGAAACAGTTGGAGAAAAATATGGATAAATCTTAATTGAACTGGCTTCCGGTTGGAACCGCGTGGAATTTGCATTTGCATTGATTTATCTGATTGCACAAATAAGGAAACGTGTGCAGAACTCGTGACGTCACAACCCTTCGCCAGACGTTGATATTTGGTGGTCCTCTTCAACTTTCTGACAGCTGACGTGAAGTCAATGTGGAAGTACTAAAGTCGGCTCTCTCTAGTTTATTTTTAACGATATGTGTGCATTGAAATTAAAACAAGTAATCTTTGCTGCACGAACTTAACTTTTTTTAACGTTGAGTTTTACTTTTGTTTGTGAACGAAAAGCGGATCCGTGCTTCGTGGTTCACTATTATTTAACTTGTTGAGAGTTTTCGTTTATTTAATTCAAACGCACGTGGAATTTGTATTTGCATTGATTTATCTGATTGCACAATAAGGAAACGTGTGCAGAACTCGTGACGTCACAACCCTTCGCCAGACGTTGATATTTGGTGGTCCTCTTCAACTTTCTGACAGCTGACGTGAAGTCAGTGTGGACGTAATAATATCGGCTCTCTCTAGTTTATTTTTAACGATATGTTTGTAGTAGTTACGACTACTACTACTACTGACGTTTCATTCTCCATTGCAAAAGAACTTCCTCAGAGCTGTTCCTGCTGGTGGTGTTGCTGGTGCTTCTCGCAAGTCGATGAAACTGAGTAGGTATGTCCGTTGTCGTGGTATTTATAATGGGTTGGAACGTCGACCGGGGATTGGTCAATTGGGGCGTGACGGCTCGCTAATGAAATGTTCCCAGGTATTGTGGAGATAAAAGCCAGTATCACGGCGTGGACTATTGGGGTGTTTGAAGATTGTCGAGAAATAGAATTTGGTGACCGATTTCTAGTTTGTGTTCAGCTAAGGCGAAGCCAGTTGTTTGGAGTAGTCTAGTACAACGTTCAGGTTCAGAAACACGAATGCTAACAGATAGTACACACACCTACAGGAATTTGAAACACACCTTCAAAATGTAAGGGGCTATAGATGGGGTCTTTTGTAGAGAATAGGCGATCTGAAATTTTTGTCAAGTGGGTTTAATGTTCTGTTATTCGAGGATTTTGCCAAGTCATTTCGTTATGGTGTGGATGTAAGGTAGGTAACCCGAAGCGATTGGTGGTATATCAGATGTAAGACGTAGTGGAATTGGGGTAAGCTGATGGCAAATTGATCTTTGGATGTTGCGTTTGTTGTAGTTATTACCGAGTAGGACTATTGTTACGTAGTTTAGTTCAGTTTGAAGAGAAGAGGGATCTGATAGGGCAAAGGCGCGGCTACCTAGTGAGTCAATGACTGATTGTTTTTGAGAAGGATGATGGTGCGAATTTGCATTCTGATAGCGATCAGTATGGGTCGGTTTGCGATACACAGATTGTCCTAATCTATCGTTCGAGGGACGGGGCTTACTAACAATAAGGTATCGAGGAAAGTTAAGTGAAGTCAGTTTCGTTTTCCAAGGTGAAACAAATGTCAGGATGTTGGGAATTTAGGTGTTCAAAGAAGTTGTGTGGGCAAATTGCAAAAATATCATCAACATATCTGAACTAACACTTGGGTTTAAGGGAGAACGAAGTAATGGCTTGTTGTTCGAATGTTCTACACTCTTGACGAAGTAAAGCTCTTTGTTATTGAGCAATTATAAATAAGAAAACAATTGAAATTTGTTAGACGACTGATCGTCTTTTGTTTCCCCACTTTGGACGTCTTCTTTTTTGTTTTAGTTTAAGCGATTTCAGCTTGCCTTGACTTCGGTCCCATTTTTCCGATGATGAAACGAAACGATCGAAATTTGCTTTTGCTGCTTACGAATAATGATAAAAGAAAATGTGTTGCTTTTTTTTAATTATGTGAAGAAAACGTCATAAGTTGCGTTCAGTAAGAATACTTCCTAACTTTTTATAATTTATTCTTTATAACAGTGTCCTTTTTTTTGCGCCACAAATTTCTTTTACGATTTAGTCTCCTTTTCCCCAATGATCATTTTTTATTACTTGAATGTACATTAAATATGTTGCAAGAAAATTCAGTTCATTTAAATGTAAAAAGCGTGTTTCCTTTATTTTATAAAACAACAAAAAACAAAGTTCAAACTTGCATTGGCACTTCAATGTTTTGGGCAACTGCTCTCTCACATTGTTAGTCACAAATACTCAGAAAACACTTTCTAATACAGGATAAGATTGAATAATTTCACAGGGTGGTTGCTCGAAACAAAACGACCAAGGAATATATATATAACGAAATGTGGTTCATTTTTAGTAAATGACCAACCAAATGAGAACATACGTTTCATGAACTTAAAGAAAACTGGCAGTGGTTGTTCCTAAACCCAGGGCCGCACCAGAAAACAAATGAAACTTAAACAAGTCTTTATTTGACTGCATCAAGTCAAGATCCTTATAATTAGTCAACCCTAAAAGAGCACATTTCCTGACACTAGGCTCGCAATCATTCACTCATTCAAATAATAATTTTAATCAAAAAACTTAACAAGTAATCGAGGTCATGCTAAAAACGACTAATAGCGAGTTCGCTCAGGCGGACCTAAATGATCTTGAGGCTAACCTGAAAGAAGCAACTGCAGGGAGAGGGGTGAACTAAGTTTACATTTCAGTGCGACAGTTTTAAAAGGAAATAAAGCGCCCCCAGCAACGAGAGTGAAACGGGAGGGCATTGGAGTTGTTTCATTAGTCGGTATTCCACGGGACCTCCAAATCCGGAACGTTGGTAGCATCTGTTCTTGTAGCTGCTTTCATCCCAGCTTCCACTTCTAATCACTCGACTATCCGGAGGCACTAAAAACAAAAAAAAAAGAAATTCAGTAGATTTCAGTAATAAAACCAGAAGGTCTTCTTCCTCCTGGTTGATTTTTGGCAGTATGCAGAAGAAGGTCTGCAAACAACCAATGAGATTCTTCTTTGGGGAAATAAATCAGAATCTCCTTCTCGCAAATAAAAGAGAATCATCTCTTGGTAAAAAATGTTCGTTACTATTGGGGAGAGGAGAACCCATGGCTGTGCCTGACACCTGTTAGTAATATTAATCACGAAATATGAACTAAGTTGACCCTAAATAACATTCTATTAAGGGAATTAAGTCTTCGGGTTAGTTATGGGCTGTGAACAGTTGCTAGATGATTGTGACGGTGTCGGGAATAGGGACTTTGGTGAAAAGAGATTCTACATCGAAGCTGAGCAGAATATCCTGCGGGTCTAAGGATATCTCGCGAATGTTTTGGATGAAGTGCCGGGAATTGAGGATAAACGTTTCACTTTTCCCTGAAAAAGGTTTGAAGATATGTGCTAGATATTTGGCGACTTTGTAAGTTGGTGAGTTGATTGTGCTGATTATGGGACGTAAAGGTGTATCGAGACTTAAAGTTTGGGCATTTTAGAGTCACAGGAAATCAAGATCTTTTGTTCTTCTGGAGTGATAGAAGGAAACTTTATCAAAGCCATTACGTGAGATTGGATTACGTCGCAAGTGTTGGTAGACAGTGTTGTCTTCAAGAAAGGTATTGGTTTTCTGATCATATTCTATGTCTTGCGAAGACTGTGACTATGTCTGGATTGGTTTTCAGGGTTTTGAAGACTTGAAATTCAGTTTTGTGTAATTTGATTTGGATTTTTGGAGGCTTTTAGAATTTTGGAAGTTCTGTAGCGAATAGGGTCAGCAATGTAGAAAGGAAGGTTGATAAGGGCGAATTCAACTCCAGTTATGATGTCATCAATGTGTATCGTTTTTGAGTTGATGGCGAAATTTGGATAAATCTTCTTTCCACACTGGATTTGATCGATCGGTTCAAAGATGACACAGTTTAGAAAGGAAAGTACATTATGTTGGAAAATAGTGTTTTGTAGTTTCTTCATTTTCTTTCATCCTTTATATTTCTTCATTTATAAGTACTACGATTGTCGTAAGAGTGAAAACACTTCCTTAATTACTAATATCTATAATCTGACTAGAAGCCTTGAAGACAGGAAGTTTATCTGTGTAACCCAGATAATATTTAAATATGAAAAAAAAAAAATACGGAATCATATAGTACTCATTAGCTTCTTATTTACGTTATTAGCCAAAACGAATTTCAGTCCTTCCGTTTTCTGCGTGCATGTATGTAGGCTTAAATCGATTATTATGTTTTATAACGAGTATTATACGCAGGAAAAAGTATTTAACTATAAACTATCAATTCAACGCTGACAAAAATATGTATTTATCTAAATTAAATAGCTCCCAGACCTATAAAAATATTTAAATTATGCCACCTAGTAGCCTCGGGCAGTAACAAACGACGGCTTTTAATTCCCAAACAAGACACTGTTATTTGCGTTCACAGACTGGTAACTATGGCAACCAGCAAACCGGGACGCCGTAAATATAAAAAAATATCCAGCGAACGAAAAACTCAAACAATGGTTCTGAATTTGCGCGCACTTTCTTTCTCTGGTCAAACGTACGAACGATTCGTGTAACAAAGAGCCTAATAAAAGTCACGTCGTTGTGTTGGTGTTAATTTCAGCATTATCTAACAATCTTTAGACTTGACTAACTCGCGCGAGAGAAAGAAAAATTATGTAGATATTATGGGGCATGCAAGTTCTGCACTCGCCGGCTATTGTTTTAGCCCCATTCCGCTTCTGGTCCGCTGTTAAATGCATATGCATGCAAGCAACATATTAATTTATACACTCATTAGCATATTCGTATCCGTTAGACTTTTTTCAACATATGTTGGATACAGTGGTTAATTATGACACATAAAAAACACTTGTCCGCGGTTAATTTTTTGGTTTATCTCGCAATAAAATAGAAATTATCTGCGAACTATCCGGAAATCAATTTTGAGAGCTCCTAAACAATCACGTTCTTATCGGTCTTTCAGAAATGTAATCTTTATAAATAATTATTGCCTGATGAAAATCCATTAGGAAAACTTTATGGTCCGAAACGTTAACCTATTTCGAGGCATTACGCCTAATTTATGGCACGCGAATTATTTTATAAGTGAGAAACGCAATTTCCTTTTTGTGCCTAACTACGTCGGATTTTGAAAGCATGAACAGCAAAATTAATCTAACAAAAAAAAAGATAAAAATGTCAATTTCCACGAAATAATAGCGACGCACTTAGCATAATATTTAGGCCTAATATTTATAATGTAAAGCTATTCACGTCAAAATTGCTTGTAATTTATTTTGGTGGAAACATTGAAATTTTTCACAAAGTGATCACTTGATTGTGCCTTAGCCACAAACATGCTAAGTTAGCGAAAGTCTACAGCAGAAGAGACATTCAAGTTTTCACACTTACACGAAGACGTTGCAAAGAAAATTAGTTCAAATGAAAAGAATTATTGTTTGCATACCACGATCGGTCAAAATCTACACTAATTTCAAGATGGGCACATTCACCGTATTGTTTCGAAGTTTGTTTCTTCCCATATATTTCTATTCGTCAGAACTACTGGGGGCGAGATTCTTTTGTCAACAATGCCATCATGGCAGTTTTAGAAAATTAAATCTCTTGTCTTTGGACGAGACGGTGATTCCCCGATTTACGCAAATACTAGATAAAATTCCCAAACAAATTCCATTATCCAAAACCATGTTTCACGATTCTGAAAGTACATCAATGAATAAAACAAAAAAACTCATAATAGCAACGGAAAATTCTTATGTTTCGAAAGCACTATTAATTTGAAAATTATTATTAGATATGAAAAAAAGGCAATTACTAGCATATATTGGAAATGATATCATTTAATAATTTCAATACGTATTTAGACGACTTGTTATTAGATAAGCAAGTATGAACACACCTACGGATAAATGAAATGTATTGTGAATTAATTATGTGGTAAATATTATGAATTAATTACGTACAAATTGAATTTCATTCTATGAATAGTTATTAATAATAACGTTCCAAGGAACGTATGGAATCGTATAGAAACTGGCTGAAGTTTCAAAAGGAATTGCAATTTCATTTTTAATCATTCTCAGTGATAATCAACTATTTACATATGTATGTACGTATGCACTTAACCATAAAAGGACGCGCATAATTATAATTAAGAAAGGAATAATTAAAAATGTATTAAGGGCATATATTAATGATAAAATTGTGAATGGAAGACCTTAAATCTGTTAACAAAATTCCTTAAAATAGGGAACCGTAATTAATCAATTAATTTAACTGTGAATATTTGGTTGATCTTGGGATTCTCTCAAGTGACATTGTGACGTAATATAAATATTTTAAATATTATATTAAAATGAATATGAAAATAGCGATAGTTTTTTTGTACGAAGCACCAATGATTTAAATTATTTCATAATTAGGTAGATTCTTGTCCGGTAAAAATTAATCGATAGTGAAACGTAGAGCAATAGTGCCAATTTTAAGTACCCGTTAAAATAATTTATTATTAAAATTTTTATTACGAATGTCAACAATAAATAAATGATAGTACTCTCATGAAAGTACTATCACGAAAGTGGTTGTGATATTTCTGACAAGAGTTAAGCCTATCCACGAAAGCGGCTATCAAGTTATTTATAGGATGATAGTTGCTCTCATGACAGCAACTACCACAGAAATTATTATCGTGAAAACCTACTTTTAAAGGCTCGTTTTCACATGCTGTTATGAAAATACTACCACGAAAGTGGGTACCATAATTTCTGACAAGAGTTAAGTCTGTCCACGAAAACGGCTATCAAGTTATTTATAGGATGATATCATAATTGCTTTCATGACAGCAACTACCACAGAAATTATTATCGTGAAAACCTACTTTTAAAGGCTCGTTTTCACATGCTGTCATGAAAATACTACCACGAAAGTGGGTGCCATAATTTCTGACAAGAGTTAAGAGTTAAGTCTGTCCACGAAAACGGCTATCAAGTTATTTATAAGATGATAGTTGCTTTCATGACAGCAACTACCACAGAAACTATTATCGTGAAAACCTACTTTTAAAGCCTCGTTTTCACATGCTGTCATGAAAATACTACCACGAAAGTGGGTGCCATAATTTCTGACAAGAGTTAAGTCTGTCCACGAAAACGGCTATCACGTTATTTATAGGATGATAGTTGCTTTTATGACAGAAACTACCACAGAAACTATTATCGTGAATACCTAGTTTTAAAAACTCGTTTTCACATACTGTCATGAAAGTGGGTGCCATAATTTCGCTAAGAATTAAGTGTCTGCATGAGAGTGACTATCAAATTATTTATATGATGTTAGTTTCTATGAAGAGTTACTTTCATGGCAGCAACTATAACAAAAACTGTCATCGTGAAAATCAGCCTGTTTTCACGATGATAGTACACTCATGAAAGTAACTGTGATAGAGAATAGTAGTAAAACTTTTTACTCTTTTTTAAATTCTGTAGAATATTTTGTTCACTAATAAGGAAATCTCTGATATTCTTCCAAAAACTTGAAGTTATGAAACCGTTGCGCCATTTTAAAAATCGTACACAATAAAGGCTGTTGGCAGCAACTTGATAGTCGATTCCATGCAGACATTTAACTCTTATAGAAACTATCGCACCCACTTTCATGATAGAACTTTCATCAGAGTATTATCATCGTAAAAGCGGGCCTCAAGTATAAGAATAAACTATCGCATTTACTATATGTGATGAAGATGAAAGGTGACGGTAATAAATAAACATCGAGTACTAATTGATCGCTATTAGGTAATCATCTCCCAAAAGAATGAGCCTAGTTAGTACACAATAACAGAGTTGTTAGTACATACATAAAATGAATAATGTTAAACTCAAAATTTATAATGATTAACAAAATAGATGATACAAGCTTCATTTACCGGGCCTTATGAACATCTTCATTCCACTTCCTCCAGATAAGCTTAATATTCTATGCAATGAGGAATTCAATTATTTCTACAAAAAAAAAACAAGGGATAAAAGATGCAATATTAAAAAAGTGCTCTAAGGATAGAAATGTTTGTCACTTTCTGCTTAAAACAAATTCCTTCAGGAAAACAAACTACTACCTTAGAAGTTATCTTTCTCTTTTTCTGGAAACTCCTTGAAAGATAGTAATAACTACCGCAAGGCTTAAAATGCCACTTTTGAAGACAACATTAACTCTTTTTAAACTTAAAACGTCCTAACTACGTTTACTTTAACACTAGAAACGGATGGACGCGTCGGAACACCGAAAAGAAGTTAAAAAAAGTGTTAGAATTAACTCCAGATTTTGATGTGTGTATGTACAAAAGAAATTTTATTCGTGTCGATGCCGTGAGAATTAAAAGAAAAGGTGCATCAAAATATCGCCTTGGATTTAAAACTAGGACGGTAAGATGCAACTTTCCCTAATAATTCGGGCTGTCAAATGAGGATACAACTTGCTTGGTCTTTGACGTTTAAAACTGTTACTGGTTTAATTTCATTTTGTATTTCTGGCTCTTGGGTACTGATAAAATGAATTATATTATTTTTAGCATTCTCGGTGCTAAAAATTTATAGATGCTTGGACTTAAATACTCACATAATTTTAGTTTAATTTTATATGGGACAAGTGAAGTTAAGTTTTATGATTCACAGACATGCACTTCGGTTCATGTTAAGAAATCTTGGAAAAACTATTTATTACTGAGGAAGTAATTTTCTTGGTTGGCTTTATTGTTCTCTTCCAAACTTGTCGTTCCTCAGTTGTCCCCTCAATTCATAATTGAGTTACTTTATCACTGTTTTCTCCGCCTGAAAAAGACTTTTGTGTGAACAACAGTTTCTATTTCAACGGTGGTTATTAATTATAGTTGCTGTTATGACCATTTCATATACATAAACTTGTACTTTGTAAGTAAGTCTTCTGATTATCGACATATATTCGAGTACTCTATGACATGACCTTTGGTTGTTGTACATTGCTATTTTCGTATTTTTCTTTTCTGAATCCTTACAGGATGTAGGCAGAGGCTTTATACAGATTAATCGTAAATTTAATTTGGAATTGTTTTTCTTGCAGGCCTCTACCTTCTACTTACCATGGAGTTAGGCGCAATACTCTTTTCATTAACCAATCATCTGCTCTTCTTGCAACGTGTTCCAACCATCTTACCCATTTAGCTCAAATAAACTGGGTTATTGTCGCCTCGTCGTAAAATCGCCTTCTTTCCTTTTTATCTGATCCGTCAAAATTAAAAAAAAAAACAAACAAAAAACGAAAACGAAAGACCAACCATTCCAGATGAATTTTCATCGAAATTACCACAATTTTTCTAAAGACGAACAACTAATGAAAGTGCGTGAAAAGAAAGAAGAAAAGAAACAAAAAACGATCGACCGCTTGTTAGGGACCCTTTAATTGTGATTTTCATCGAAAGGAGAAAACAAAAGATTAACGACGAAATTTCGATTGTCTACTAACGCCTCCTTTCTTTTTATTTGTTCCGTCAAAAAAACGAGAGAAAACGAAAGACGATCTTATCTATAAGATAAGATTCCATTTCCATTGCTTTGTGAAGAACAAAAAGAAAAGAAAAAACTGTTCTACTTCCAAAATTAAAAAAAAACCGACGATTCAAGATGAATTTTCATCCTTTAATTGTGATTTTCATCGAAAGGAGAAAACAAGAGACCGTCGATTGACGATAAAATTTCTATTGTTTACAAAGCCTCCTTTCGTTTTATATGTTCCATCAAAAAACGAGAGAAAACAAAAGACGATCGTTCATTCTATTTCCATTGCTTTGTGAAGAATAAAAAGGAAAGGAAAACTGTTCTACATCCAAAATAAAAAAAAAAAACTGACGATTCAAGATGAATTTTCATCGAAATTACCACAATTTTTCTAAAGCCAAGCAATTAATGAAAATACGTGAAACAAAAGAAGAAAAAGAAACAAAGAACGATCGATCATTTCTAATTGTGATTCTCATCCAAAGGAAGAAAAAACAGAAGACTGTCGATTTGCGACGAAATTTCGATTGTTTTATAAACGTCTCCTTTCTTTTCATTTGTTCTGTCAAATAGAAAAAAAAACAAAAACAAAAGGAGATCGCTCACGAGAAAATGTTTATTGCTCAGTAAAAAACAAAAGCAAATAAGTGCGAAATATCTTTAGGCCCGTTGCACATTCACCTCGATTTATTTAAATTTAATTCAAAACAAAAAACACCGGGCAATCGCAAAGTTCGAACAAAAAATACTGGGCGACAAAAAAATTAAAGATGCTTCAAATAAATTTGAAGCGGTATCAAAAGTAAATAAAAAGCAAACAAAAGTCGATCTCATCTTTCGCACTTTTCTTTGTCTTCTCCTCGATCTGATCTTCACTTATTTTTTGAGAATAACGAAAATACCGAGCGACCAAAAAAAGTCGTCTAATAAAAGATTATTTTTATCATCATCAAAAGTAAAAAAGAAAACAAAAGATGTTCAATTGCTTGCCGAATGTTTATATAAGATCGAAAGACGTTTCTTTTTTTCCAACAAGTTTTTTGTCTTCTGGGTTTAATCAGTGCATCTACAGTATTCTTGCTTTGATTGCAGAATTTCTAACTAGCCTGATAACCCCGCTCTCAAATAGGAGAAGATTTGTACCTATTTATTCTATTTCCTTTGTTTTCCTATTTTCTAGTTCAACGTCCAAGCCAAGCCCTCATCATATACATGCATCTCTCTGTTAGTTATTCCCCCAATTCGCATGTATTTAGTTTTTTCTTTGTTTGTTAACAATCTCAGTTTCCTTATTTAGGATTCTACCGTTTTGGTCAATCTCTGCAGTTCTCTTTTTATTGTTGTATATTTCTCTTAGTTTTGACTTGTACTTTTAGACGAGTATGCAAAAACAATTACTATAATTATTTTGATTCAGTATTTTATGATCAGCCTATACCTATAACGTTGCCTATAATGAATTTTCCTTTGACCTAAAAGCTATTTACGAACACGACCAGCAAAATATAACACGTATTACGAGCAAAGCGGCAAGTGTCCGCGTATATGACGTATGTCGTTCCGTCGAGGCATAAAGCGCGCTCACGCGAACTTAATATACGGCGCCATATTTATTTCCAACACGCGATCTCTTTTGTTTTAAACGTGTCATGGCGAAATGTAGTTTCGAGCGATGCTCGAAACAAAGGAAAGCGCACAATGGCGGGAAGCGCGTTTCACAACTTGCTAACGACGCGCTAATGCGTTCTCTTTTCGCGTCGAAAAAGTAAGACAAAAGTAAGTTCAAGTTTGACGCGCCGAACGCAAGGGCACACCACCACTGGCTGGATGTAGAAGCAACGCCGATTACCTTAATTAATTTATTGCTTAATACATGAAAACTAAACGCCGCAATTAAATCTGTGGAACTCATTTGCTGTATAATTATATTAAAGTTTCTGTTATTATTTACCGAAACTGTAATCAAGAACTTTTATACTTTTGCAAATTACAGTACTATAGATTAATTAAAATTCCAAGCGATATAGAGTACCGATATAATAAAAAATTGTGATGGTGATTTAAATAATCGTGAATTATTGTCAGTAATTAAGCGACCCGATCATTAAGTTTTTTGATAAATAGTGACCACAAAGATTTCTTAATTCATCAATTTGACAGATGTCAAAGCTAAATGCTATGGTGAAGATGGTGTTTACATTAACGCAAGGTTTTTATCTTTATGGATTTACACAATTAAGTACCTAAGTGAATTTGCAGAAAATGATCACTTTTAGAATTATTGGTGATTATACGTTTTGACAACTATCAAATTAATTACGATTGTAAGAATTAATTAGAGGCATTCTTTTCGTTTCCAACGGGTTCTTATTCTCAAAAAAGAATATGATCAAGGACATTGCTAATTATATTTTGATCTGGTTTTAAGAATTTACTGCAATACTTGAAGTATTCCGCGAGGAAAGATGTAATAATTATTATCTACCTACCTAGCTATGAAACAAAACAGCTACGTTATGAATTTTCAACATTTGATAAAAAATAGGAGTTATTAAACTTTTAAAAGTTGAAAATGAGTGACTTGAAATTAGGACGTTGTGTTTGACAAAGAAATTAATACTCTTAAAAGTATCTATGAAAGAAGGTGCAACCATGATATTTCCCAGTCAAATTTTGATCATAACAATTTCGTTGACGTTGAGAATCCATTCCGGATGATCCAAGAGGTAGAAAAAGTTTCAAATACAGAAACAGCAAAAAAAATTAAAGATTTAGTGATAAGGAACCGATGACATCGGAATTGTTATAAGAGTTAGAACACCTGAGGCTTCAGTTTTAAGAATACTGCACTTATATTTGGGCCTTAGTAAAGTACGTTGGGTACCTCGGCTGTCGACGCCAATACAAAAATTGTGCCGCAAGAAAATTTCAGCACAAAATTTAGCGAATTCAAACCTATTACTATTTGCACAAATTATCACCGGCGATATAATTTGGATATACACTTGAGAGCAAAAGTTTTCGGCCACCTAACAACCTCAATGGTAAAAGAATAAATACCCATTCTTCCTTACATTTGTAAAATATCGCATTGCTCTCTCAAATTATACTAAATTAATCTCTGGTTAGCCCTTGTCTATCGTGTTAACAAAATTTTTGTTATCGTAATCAGAATAAGTAAGACGAAAAAAATTTAAATTTGTTTATGAATAATAGAAACAAAAACAAGTTAGAACAAATGCTGTTTACTCAATACTTTGTATGACCCCCTCTTGCTCGTATAACAGATTGGATACGGTTTGGCATGGATCTGATCAGCCGTTCAACAACATCCTGAGGGATATTATTCCATTCTTCTTGAGCAGCCCTGAAGGGTTGTTGGAGCTGGAACCCGTGATCGAATTCTTTTCTTGAATTCATCCCACATATGCTCAATCGGATTTATGTCCGGACTTTTGGATGGCTACCTCATGACTCGTACACCAACTTCGTTCAGGTAATTTCGAAAAATCTCAGCGTATGCGGCCTTGTATTATCCTGCATAAGCAAGAAACTATCGCCAGCATAGGGGACAACATGCTCATGGAAGACTTCATGAATATAGCAGTTGAGCAGTTAAACCATCTAAGTTATCTGTGGGGATATAGGCCAGTTCGGTTTTTCCATGAAGAGAAATGTCTCCCCAAAACATGTATGAACCTCCTCCAAAAGCGACTTGCTGCACTATGCAGCACTAAGAAAATCGTTCCCCTTGACGACGGCGACGGTAGACTCTAACTCCTCCATCGCTACCATATAGACAAATCTTGATCTCGTCTGAAAAGAGCACAGAGTTCCATTGCACCAACGTCCAGTTTATGTGCTTACGAGCAAAACGTAGGCGCTCTGCTGTTACTCCTCTGACGTCTCGAAGTTCTTGTTTAAGCTGGACAGCATTTAACATGCGATTCCGCAAGGAGGTCGTTCTAATAAATCGGTCACCCCATACTGAAGTTGCTCTTGGTCTGGCTGTTTTCGCTTTGGCCACTTCTTCTAAAAACCTTCTAGAAACATTTTGAACAGTAGAACTGTCGTGTTCAGTTTCCAAGTTACAGATCGCTGACAGTTACCAGCTTGAAGCAGAGCAACAGCTTGAGCTGCAATTTCAGGCGGTGTATTCATATATTCACTAATTTTAATACTGTTGAAAGAAAACTTGGCAGATACTATGCAAGTGCCACGCATTCAACTGTTTCATAGCACTCTTGAAACAATAGATTGTTTGAAGCTGCAAACCATTCCACATACGGCACTTCTTATAAAAGAAAGCTTATGATCTCTTGATGGTTGGTAACAATTTTTTTTAGATAAAATTAATTAAGCAGTATTTCTTTTTGAGTGATTAGTTAGTATTGTACAAGATGCATTTTAATATTAAAAATCACTTTTAATTGAAAAGTAATGGACGGCCGAACACTTTTGCTCTCAAGTTTATTTTTGGGGCCCAGAGTTTCTTGTTCTAGTTAACTTTCCATTACCCATGTAAAAATACTAAGTGTCACTGTACGAAAATAAGGAAAACAGATACACCAAGATATTTATCTTTATCAAGAACCTAGGCAATGTTCTTCACCTCCGAAAATTCACGGACACAAAGCTCTGCAGGAAATTTGAAAGCTACGATTTTTTGAGGTAGTGAGGGCATCCTTCTAATTGAGGCCTAAAAATAATGCAGAAGCTTACCGAAAGTTAAATTACTATTACAAGGTACATAAAGCAAGAAAAATTAAAGAATTTATCGATGCCACTGGCTTTATTGAACTGAACCATCCTCTATATAGTTCAAATTTGGCACCCTTCGACTATTACCTACTTCAACAATTTAAGAAGAACCTGCGAGGAAGGCGATTTTCTTCGTATCAGAATCTAAAAGTTGCTGTAGACAATTTTTTTTGTGGAGCTTCCAAACAAATTTTTTCAAGTGGATTAGAACAACTGGGAAAAAATGGCACAAGTGTGTGGACTTAAATGGAGAATGTATTGAAAAATAGAAATGTTTAAATTACTTCTTCTGTTCTTCCTCATGGCAACGTAACAAATAGAACAAAAATTTTTCACATGTAAAGTTTCCTGTGTCGCCCAATCTGTTGAAATCTAAGTCACAATTGAAGGGTTTGGTCAGTTCCATTTTTTTAAATTTTTCAGTAGCAACAAAAAACTATTTTTCAAAGTAAGGAAATTCAATAAACTAGAAAATTTGGTTTCAAATATTTCGTATTGGAAACCGTGGAGCTGTTCGTTTTCAATTCCAAACGATGCGGCGCGAGAAGTAGAATAAAATCCAACTAAAAAGTGATTTTCAAAGAAAAATGGAGCTGACCGGTTTTTGCACGAAACCCTTCAATTGTTCTTTGCATTCAAGAATGGAATATTGCCATTGCTCGAGAATATTTAGAATTTCTTGAAGAGTTTTTCCTTTGGTCGAGTTATAATCAGGGGAACTTGCCAGCAAGATTATCAGACCTCACCCAGTCAGACTTTTCCAAATTTACAAAGAATGAATTAATAATTTGGAAGAAATGGTGGCAAGGATCATTTTTAAATGCAAAGAGATAGTACCGGATACATTGGAGGACATTTTAATAATACGAAACGCAGCACAATGATAACACTTGCTGTAACTTAGTTTTATTGGCTTTCTTTTCAATTTCAATCTCAACTTTGCATTCACATCATCCATTCAATAAGTCACATTTTGAATTTTGATTTATATTTTGATATTAAGTTACTGCCTTCCTTATTATCTATCGCAGAGTGATACTTCGTATTTTTACATGGCTAATGCAAAAGTAAATAGATGAGAACCATTTTGTTCCACTCTGTAGATAATTTTTGAATTTACCATCGTACATTAAAAGTAAATCCAATAGACGTAGTCTACAACAATTAAAAAGAACATGACATTCTACAAGTGACTTCGCTAGTTGGTCAAGAAGTCGCACATATAATAATAGTGTCTTTATTTCCGAAATGTGTAGTATGGTACAAACAGGACAATATTAAGAATAATAATAATCGAATATAAAAAGAAAAAAGTAAAATACTGAAGTAACGTAAAGAGAGAAACAAAAAACATGCATTTCGAAAACCACACGGCGTGGCTCAAGGTATTAAACCAAATTGTTCTACCACCGAAACCAAGATATATTGGTACCTTAATAAATTAATTACGCAGGATGCCTAATATTTAATCTAGATACTATAAGAAATAAAATTAATAATTCGATTTTCTGGACATACAGGCCTAAAAAAAATAACATTCTGTGATAAGATTAAGAAATTATAATATTATACAATTAAATAATACAACGTTTTCTACAAATGAGGATATTATGCAGATAAAAAAGAAAAAAAAAGTCTAAATATGTTACGAATTATGAAACAGATAATTACAAAATTGCTTTTTAAACACGGCAGGAGACAGAGATTTAGAAGAATTAGGAATATTATTGTAAACGTGTGAAATCTGACATCTAGAGGAACGTTCAAATAAAGCACTTTCATGGACAGGGGGTGTGATTGTACCTTTAAATCTGTTATTTAAGTTATGCACATCAGTACGAAATTTGATTTTCCTATGGAGGTAAGATGGCATTTGGTCCACAACCATTCTATGATAGAAGGAAGCAGCTAACAAAAGCCTTCGATTAAGCTTGTTCAATCAAGCAGCGTCTTTTAATTTATGCGTTATATGATCATATTTCCGAATGCCATGTATGTACCTCAAGCACGCATTTTGCACTCTTTGGATACGTGACACGGTGTCATAAGTTAGGGTGAAAGCACCAGGGCATCACAGAGCATGGTTTTGATTTTTACTGATAAATAGTACCTATGTGACTATAGGAGTTTTAAATTACAGTAAGCTTTTTTCACATAATTCAAAACATAAGCACTTGTACCTGAAAGAGTTATCTATTATTAATCCAAGATTTTTTTCTTTAGTACACATGGTATATCTACATCTTTAATGGTCAAAAGTAATGTATCTTGAAGTAGTGTACAATCAGCAACTTTGCTAAACATCAGTAGGGCGGATTTAGGAGCATTAATAGACAAGGAATGTTCTGATATTTGAACAATCGCTGCTAGATCAGTTTGAATGTCAGATAATGCTCGCTGACTATCACAGAAGTTTTTACAGATTTGTAAAAAATAGAGGTATATATTATGTATAAAAGTGGACCAAGAATGGATCCCTGTGGGACACTCCTTAAAACCAATCTTAGTTTGGATGTACCAAGTGACAGCCGCAACTCTCTGAGTTATTTCGAAGATGTAGGATTTAAAAAAAAAAGTGACCGTAATATGAGAATCGTGTTTAATTTGTATAGTTTGGCACTATTCTTGCCACGAATTAAATTTGATAATTGTGAAATCTTACAGGAAAACATAATATTTTATTTCCAGCAGCAAAACTTTCAACTAGTTTTCTTTAAACAAGGTTTTCATTTTATTATTTGTTAGACAGTGTGGCAAATTCTTATCGCAATTATTTTGCGATTATTTAACCCTTCCTAGGCTAATGCCAATCGTTATATATTCTTACTTCTATTTATTGTACTAAGGCTTATGAAATGGCAATTTATTCAAATTAACATTCCTAAGAGCGACGATACTATTGCAATAGTAATTTTAACAAAATTTTATTAAAAACGTATTTTTTATTTCGATAAAACTAAAATAAAGTGAAAAACTGCTGCTTTCTAAAGAAGTTTCCAAAAATTTCAATTAAACTCACACACAGAAGATGTTTGATAGAATTTATATTTTTACTGATGCCACCAATGAGAGACGTTGCAGAAAACACGTTATTGGGTGTTTTTTCTAAATCAGTGGGCGATGATAATAAACGTACAAATACTTCAAAGTAGGATAACACAACGCAGCATGTAGTTACTCTCCGTTTTCTTCTTCTTTGGGGCCCACCTATTGCATTTTTTCAACTTTTGGTGATTGTTAAGGTAACGACACAAGACGGGCATCGAGACCGGACTATTGCAAATGAAGTTCCTTTCATAATTTTCTCCAGCCGTCGCTTTCGGACTCTTTCGTAGATTTCAACTAATGTCTTTCATCTTGCAGAGAATGCCACTACAATGTCATTCCAGTTTATTCTGGGTGGATCTCTTCTTCTTTTCCTATACACTCCCATCTTCCACAGTTTTAGATTTACTAGATGACGGAACTACCTCAACAAGCGTTTGAATTATCGATTATATTTCTGCACACATAAAAAAAAACACATTCTGGATAATACCGATTCCTTTAGGGGCACAAACTACTACCTTTTCTTGAATAATATTAACTCCATGAACGATAGAAATAACATTTTTGAAAGTTAAACATCCTAACTTCGTTTATTTTAACACCAGACACAGATGGAGGCGAGGGAACATCGAAAAGGTGTTGAATAAATAGTAGATTTTTGTTTATTCTCTATGTCAAAGTGATTAAGTCTGTTTTTGTAACTGCCTCTTTTTCGTAGCTCTTTTCGCAAGTTTTTTTTTTAATTTTGCTTTGCCTGTTAGTGCCACTTATCTCAAGTGTTCCTGGTTCTTCCAATTGAAACAACAATTATAGACCGATACACGTCGAAATTTTGAAGCATGTTCCTGATTAATTTGCTCTAATCTGAAATCAAAATTTTATAAAGCAAAAATAACTTCAATTGACAACCAACACGTGACATATTTTAAATCTCATTTTATTTTATATTATTTTACTTTAAAAAAATGCAATATGTGTAACGTTTATAAACTATACTGCACTGCCTGCGCGTCACATAATAATAACAGCAGTAATTGATAATATTAACGCATTGTTTACCGACTTCATTAGCATATAAAAGTAAAAACAATATCCTGCATAACATTATAAAACAATTTATTAATTAACAATAGCCGCGCATGCAAATATGTACAAGTCAATAACTGTGTGTGTGCATTGTGCTTGCGTAAGTTGAAACATGTAAACAAATTTGCGCTAACGCGTAAATATACGCTATATTTCTGCTTTAAATAAAGCAATGTACGATCCAAAAAAAAAAAAATGGAATAGGCCATGACTGTGACTTCATGTAGAACACTAAGGACGGTAGATTATAAAATGACATTTAATTGTCAAGTTGATGGTTAGTCGTGCGAGGTTAACCTTTACAGGAATGTGCGTTATCATCTACAGAGCAAAAAATCAATTTTATTAATGTGACTTTAATCCTTACGTCGAAACCCAGTGTAATACTTTTTTTAAAAAACACATTAACTTTTTCATGCATATTTCAGTAGTTAAGCTGCCGTTATCAATGCAGCTTCTTTGTAGTAAAAGATTAACTTGATTAATCAATTGTGAAAATATGGGTGTGTTTGTTATCCTACACTAGAACACACTTTTTCGCATGCAAGCTGCTGCATGTTTGAAAGTTTATCTTACCCTAGTTCTTTTCCTATTGTGAACGCGATTTTAGTAAATGAGGCTAGGATACATCTGGTTGACTATCTATGTCACATTGCTTTCAATTATTTATGAAGGTACTATATAAATGCCTTTATATTATAAGGTAGCCATTATAATTATACATCCATTGATATTTACCATATTTCTTAGTGATACTTAAGGTATTGCAGGTATAATTGATATTTTATTGAAATAATTCTCCATATAAAAATTTATACATTTTGGACACGTGAAGACACCAAGAGATACTTATTCAACTGCTTCTGATTCTCTAGGTTTTTTATCGATGTTGATTTATACGTAAAAACGATGCATTAATTCTAGAATGTTCACATTTGCAAGTTTAAATTAATAATTTCTCTTAGTGTACCCATTTTGACATTTCACAAGGAAAAATGAGAAGCTTTTGCTTAATACGTACTTTCTAACTCATTTATTTTATAACTTATCCGCCAGCCGTCTCCGCAGAAATTTATAATTACCATTAAACACATTTATTTCATTACCTGAAAAAAAATAACTGTTTTAAGGTCACAATGAACATAAAGCTCTAACTCACGCCATCAGTTTTCCGTGACCGCACGATATGCAAAATTGACGTAAAAAATGCATTTAATATATTTATAAACACGTACACAGTAATAATTTAATTTTTGTGTGACACACTCACACACACACACACCACATTGAACTTAATGTGCATTAATTTTTTTTTTCCTGGATACCGTTTGAATTGTTAAATACGTTTATCAGTTAATTTATCTTCAATATTGTTAATTAACCGCCACGATATGGTAACACCATGATGATGGTAATTGGTAAGTATATCCTAGAATTTCCACGGATAACTTGTTCTCAATAGCATTTTAAAAACTCTTCGTTATAATAATTCCACAGCCAATTTGATTTTACGAGTTAAGTTCGTCAGTTGTTCTAAGTGGCAGTTGTTTCGCGTGAACAAGCATTTGTTTGCGCTCTCGATCGGTAATTCGCGTGCCCCATAATGTTGCCCCGTTTAACGTTACAACCCTAAACCTCACGAATATGGCTTCTGCACACGCTAAGATTATTACAATTTTTTATACAAATTACAACTCCTTAAATATCAAGGAATGTAAAAAATTGGGTTTACTCGCCTTTTGTGGGCACGGTTCGTGAAAAGCAACTACATATTTGATTTAGTACTACACCAGAGGGAACATTATGGATTATTTAATCATATAGTACGGCGACTTATTGCGTTTTATGTTGGCTCTACAGCCAGTGTTTAAATTATATTGCGTTGTTATTAAAAGCAGGCACAATTAAATTGTTCCTTCCATATTATTTTAAATGTATTTATATTTTTCTACTGATCAACTTGTGTTGTTTATTCCTTATTCTGGTTCTCATCCCTTTCGTCATCTTCAATAGAATTTCAGTGTCAATAACTGATGGTTTGAATATATTTTAAATTAATTTAAAAGTTAACAATGTAGTATCATTACAAAAGAAATTCGAAATCAAAAGAGAAAAAGAAAACTAGTCTGAGGATCCAGCTCTCATATATTTTATTTGTCCCGGTAATTCATGTGCGTAGTGTTAAAAGGTCAATAAATTAAAAAACGTCGACGTTTTATGACTTAAGTTTATGATCGTCCTCGTAGAACAGTATGTTATAAATTAAAAATATTTTTTTCTACTTGCTGTTATAATACCAAATGAATCAAATAATTTTCACGTTGTTCCAGACTATTTACAAATTATTCTACTTTTAGCTTTTAATTTTGCACAATTTTAGTTTTAAAATGTAAATCAAATTTTCCAAAAGTTTCAATGAGACTTAAAGCTTTTTTGTCTACGAAAATGATGAATCTGTATCATGATCAATAAAGGACCAGTATTCACAAAATTGGATTACTTGCACTAGTTATCAAAAGCACGAAAGCACGAATGTATAAAAGAAGAAACCAAGACCTTTGAGTTAGAATACTTTTACAAATGCTGCTCAAACGATCTGCATAATTTTTAAAAATGAAACATGACATTTCTCAGATATTGTTACTGCCATTGTAAAAGAACAAAAATCACATTCTTTCTGCAAATAAACCATTATTGATTCATCCTATGTAGGTATATACTGATTATTTCAGGAAAATGTGAAAAATTCTCGACCTCATACGACATCTTCAATGAAATACACTTTGCAGCAAAATGAAGGGTTAATTAATGATATACCAATAATTCACAGGTAACACCGCACAACAAAATAGATCGTTTCATCTGTTGTACGAGCTGCTTATGTTGATTTTGAATAAACAGAAGACGTTGAATGTAAAAACATCTTCGGATTGTTGCTATCGACTCGAATTAATGAGACATCAAAATAAAATCTTTTGGAAACTATTTCAATAGTTCTGTCAACTACATTTTAATTAGTGAGTTTCTGTCAGTCTAGCGATATGACGTCGTCTCAGAGAAGGTGTGTGAATAATCCGGAATATTTTTGTTTCATTTGTGGTGAATACATGGTTAAAGAAAACGGTCTCAAGATATCGCAGTTTGTAAAACGAACTTATTTGGAGTACTTAGAGATACAAAACAAGACCTGGTGTTCTAATTTAGTATGTAAAATTTGTGTTGAATTTTTGCACTTATGGGCAACTAAAAAAAGGAGCTTTTTTAAATTCCTTACATCAATGATACGGCGTGAACCGTCTAACCACCATGACGATTGCTATTTTTGTGTTGCTAATGTTAGTGGTATTAATCGGAAAAATTGTTCACAGTGGATCTATCCTAACGTGTACCATCAGTGTCAAGACCAGCTCTAAATAAAATAAAGATTCCGTACCTCTACCATCAACTCCCCAGAGCCTGGAAGACGGATTATAGTCAGAACCTAGAGTCATTTGAAAATGAAGACAGTGACTTCGATCCCGAAGATTCTCTCAATTCACCAAAACCATTCAATCAGAATGAGCTTAATAACTTAGTAAGAGACTTTAATCTGTCAAAAAGTGCGTCTGAATTACTAGCTTCACGATTGAAACAGAAAGATCTGCTGACAAGTGATACAAAAATTTCATAGCATCGCACTAGAGAAAAAGGTTTACTTCCTTTTTTTTCTGAAGAGGATGATTTCTATTTTGCAGTGATATTCGAGGTCTGATGACTGAATGGGTTTAAAAGAGCACAATCCTAACGCCTGGCGCCTTTTTGTAGATTCTTCCAAACGCAGTTTTAAATGTGTTCTTCTAAATAAGGGTAATAGGTTTGGTTCTCTGCCCATTGCGCATTCCACCAAAGTGAAGGAACAATATCCTACTATTTCCTTGGTCCTGAATAAAATTAAATACGAAGAACATAAATGGTTGATATGTGTTGACTTGAAAATGGTTAACTTACTTTTGGGTCAACAAAGTCGATACACAAAATATCCCTGTTTTATCTGCTCATGGGATAGTAGGGCTAAGAATGAACATTAGACTAGGAAAGACTGGCCCATAAGAGAAGCTTTGATTCCTCTTAAGCATAATGTTGTTAACGTTCCATTAGTAGCAAGAGATCGCATTATATTGCCTTCCTTTTACATCAAGCTAGGATTAATGAAACAATACATCAAGACTTTGAATAAAAAAGGGGAATGTCTCAAATATATTTCAAGCAAATTTCCAAATTTAAGTTCTGAGAAGCTGAAAGCTGTGTCTTTGATGGTCCACAGATCAGAAAGCCTTTAAAAGATTCGCATTTTACAATTTCTATGAACAATGTTGAGAAAAACGCTTGGAATTCCTTTGTTTCAGTTATCAATAACTTTCTCAGAAATAATAAGGCAAAAAACTATTCCTAGCTGGTTGGAGACATGTTAACTAATTACTAACAGCTTGGTTGCAATATGAACATCAAGCTGGTTCACTTCCTCCGCAGTCATCTAAGCCGTTTTCCTGAAAATTTAAGTGATTTAAGCGAGGAAAAGGGAGAAAGGTTCCATCAGCACATTCGGTCTATGGAAGAACGCTATCAAGGCCATTGGGGATCTCATATGATGAAAGTTTTTATCTCTTCAAATTTACTTAGTAAAATGTTAAATTTCAAAATCTTTCATTTTTGACAAAACTGTCTTTGCTCGAACTGTTGCAATAAAACAGATTGTCGTTCTTCAATGAGACCCAATACTTTAATCAAAATCATGAATAATATTGGATGCAACAGAAATACTGTTGTGCGGTGTTATTTTTGCAGTTTTGCTTATGTTCTTTAGACGTTTTCCTTTTTCTTGGCAAGTTATAATTAAAAATAGTTTAGCAATAAAACAAACAAGTGCAAAATGAAATTTTTTTTTTGTCTTCCGGCCAGAAATGTTGGTATTGCATTCGTCAAAATCGTCCGGAAACAGCCCTATTGAAGGCCTAGGCCGTCAAAAAATTTACCAAATGTTAGCAATATTGGTTGACATTTCTTAAATGACAAAGATGTTTGATTTCGTAGTAAATATTTGATGTATTGAATAATTTTTTTTTAATTTGGAGTTAAATTTGGTTGAAAATTTATATATATAATTCGTTGCAGCTTGTTTTATCAAACGTAAGTATGACTTCTTTATTAAATGTCAAAAAAGTAAAAAACTGTAAGTAACTTGATTTTTAATTTCAAATCCGAAATCATCGCGTTGCACATTGTGTTGCCAACCTGAATACATCCCTAGCGCAAACAATTTGAATTTTTTTGAACTTTTGAGACAATTTAAAATTGGTCGGACCAAAAAATAGCGTGTATCACACGGCCCAAAACTATTTTGCAAGCGCTCTCACTTGCAAAATTTCGGCTGGCGCCTCGCCTTCGCAAACTGTGCTCGCACTTGCAAAATGACAGTTTCTGGCCTAATGATTCAAATAACCATTAATTAATTAATTAATTTAGGTCTTAATACAAACTCTCATTCAAGAAGGCACACTCTCATTTAAGTGCGAAATCTCTTCTTTGGTAATCTAATAGCAAAAGCTTGAAATTTTCTTAGGGCACTTCGAGGGTTCGAAGAGGGCATAGGAGTCGCCGAATTCTTCTTCGTATGGTACTCCAAAAATCCTCAATTTGACTTAAGTCAGCTTAAAATTCGAAGATTGATAACGTTTGCTAGCATTATCGTGTATTAAAATGAACTGAGGTCCACACGCAGCAGCAAAGGGTTCTACAACGGAAATGATAACGTCTTCAGAAATAATCCAATCCACACTATAACTGATGCATCACCTAATCGGTTCACTTCCCATATCCAATATTGCGGGCATTCTTCATACTCTGTCACGTCTATCATTCGACTTTACACAAAATCTGAATTCATCGGTGAATAAAAAGTGCCGCCAGTCATCAATTGCCCAATTACCGTGCATGTGAGTAAATCCTAGTCGAGCTTTTTTATGTACAGGAGCCAAAACTGGTCCTGTTGCTGGTCTACCTTCTCTTCTCAATATCTTTGCCTTTAACTGTTCCAGTTGCAAGTTGTGGAACTCTTTAATCGATTTTGCTGTGTATAACCTCCGCTTTAAACGGTCCTCTGCAGGCGTTGTTTTAATTTTTTCTGCCTTGACCAGGTCTTCTGCAATGAGTTCCAGTTTCTCTGTATGTGTTCCAAACCCTACTGACAACAGATTGTTAAAACTTCTGGCAACTTCCCTAAAAAGAGTTACCAATTTGACTACAACTACTTCCGCCAATTATTTATTTATGTAACCTAACATGCTTCATAAATTGAATGACATTCAGAAGTTTTTTATGTTCCAAATATAGGAATAGGAAAAAAAGTCACTATTGCTGATAGCTTGCAATTTTTCTCAAAACTTATTTCAAAAATATAACAAGAAAGCCATACCTTACAAATCTTGTAAGAGGTGTCTTAAAAAGCTTAAAAAAATCTTAATTATCCAGTAATTTTGCTGAGCGAAGTGTACTTTCTTATCGACAATGTTTTTCGTTAAGAAACGTTTAAGAACATAGAAAGTGCTAAAATGTTTATGATAAAAAGAATTTCTTTATGGAAACGTTTTAATCATAAGCCTTTAAATCGCGACATCCTGCGATTAAATTTTGACCTAACTTCGCTTCTGCTGACGAGGCCCCAAATAGGGCCAAAAGAGCTATACAGAGGATGCTCGAGGAATCCACTGCAATCAAAACTAATTTGCAACAAAATTTTCATAAACATTTCGTTCCAAATGCTCTCTCTGAAAATAAAAAGAAGTCTTCTCCCTCGAGAGTTCAAATTGACCTTATTCCATCTTTTAATTGTCTCTTCTATTCTCGGGCGTATATTCCACAGTATTGTTTGATCACCTTTCGTTTTCCATCATCGTAGTGACAGTTTTCCATCATCATAGTAACAGTTTCAACTCTATTATATTCATGCTGGTAGAAACTCGTATGGGCTCAATTTTCAAAGTCTGCGTGCTCTTCTTAAAAACTCAACTTCAACTGTGTTCAGGATAATTCGAAAATTGTTAGTGTTCGGCCGTACAGAATAAAATCAGTTTTGCGAATGCTTTGTCTGCCAAATTTATCTAATTCCGTCTTTTCATTGTATTATAGTTCTACCACTTCTTCATTTCTCTAGCGCATGGTTCACTGTTTGCTTTGGTGATCTTTCGTTTCGTCATTAAAGTAACTGTTTGAACGCTATTATATCCTTGCTGGCATAAACTTTTTTTGTTCTTCTCTTTAATTCTTCTTTCGTTCGATACCAGAAGTCTGTACATTTTTCTTTAAAAAAATCCATTTCAACTGTGTTTTTATCATCCTTCCGGAAATTGCTATTATTCGACCATATAGATTATGTATGTTTGACGTAAATTGTTGTTGTAAACACGAACGAAACGGCTGATTGAGATAATGAGAAACGAGCATGCGTCTTCAAAAGAAAACTTGAACCTACTTTTTAGAGATTTTGTCAATACCTCCCACACCAGCAGAGGAAGTGATCACGTGATCAACAAAACCAATAACAGTAATCCCCAAATACACAATTCGCCAAATCTCTAAAGCAGGAAAAACAGCTTAAGGAATTCGATTATTTCCACACAAAAGACCAAGGGATAAAAGATGCATTATTAAGAAAAGAGTCCACTCCTCTTTTTGGATTGTTAAAATATATAACTCTTTTAATAATAGTAATGCTCAACACTTTCTGAATAATACTAATTCCTTCAGGGATACAAACTACTACCCGAGAAGTTAAGTCTCCCTCTTTTCTTAGATGATATTAACTTCTTAAAAGGTAGAAATAATTATCGCACGGATTAAATTGCTACTTTTGAAGACAAGATTCACATTTTTTTAAAGTTAAACATCTTAACTCCATTTATTTTAACACCAGAAACAGATGGACGCAAGGGATCGCCAAAAAGGAGTTGAAAAAGTGTTAGAATTAACTCCAGATTTTTATGTGTGTAGGAGTAAGGTGAAGTTATAGTGTGTCATAGTAACTATGTTTTGTGCGACAACAGTCATTTATATCTAAGAAGGTCATGGTATTTTTGAGCTTTTCTTTAATAATAATTCTAATATACTTATTAAGTGTTACGGATAAATATACACTGGTGAACCTACCTTTTCCAGATAGATATTCGTCGACTGCTAAATGTAAAAAACACGTTCGCCGTTTTTATACGAATTAATTCCCAGCAACAAAAAATGATTTCAGTCGGCACAATGCGTTTCTGATTGGTTGATTCGCAATGCAATTTGTAGATGTGCCTTTTGTTCGGACCACAATGGGGTACTATCGCAAATAAAACACGCGAGGTAAACCGATGTGTCTTGTCAATGGAAACGTGTGTATTTGTCATCAGTTTTAATAACATTGCGCCTCCTTTTTTTGTTGAAAACGAATTTCTTTTTGCACAAATAAAATACATTACATAAATGTTTTAAAATTCATTGAAAAAAGGATATTAAATAATTTTAAAGAGGATTATTCGCAAGTGATAGCAAAAATGTTAACGTACCAGAATGAAAAAAGAATCATCTCAACAATTTCGATATCTCCTAATCCAGAAAGAGTATCTTTTGCAAGCCACCTTTTATAAAATCCTTATGAGTAGTTATTTCGGTCGAATTTTAAACATAAACGTCAAAAGTATTGAAACCTTGGTACCTATAGATATTCAAAATGATTTGTTAACTTTTTAATAATGGGGTCGATAAAGAATATGTGTTACACTTGTTTCGGACTTGGATGGGTGATCATCAACCATCCTTACACCGAAAGATAGAACGGGGTTACCAATTATGCATGTATATATGCATATTAAATTGTAACTAGAGAATATTTTTAAACTAAAATCATATAGAACGTTCTATTTACACGATCTGAATAGTTTGGAAAAATCACTACAAGACATTTATATTTTATTTATTTTGTTTATTCTCTTCCCTTTTATTTACCTACCTAATGTTTCCTTGACTTCTTTAAGTCGCCCATAAGCAACAATATATGGTACATGTAACGTTACTTAATGGTTTCCTATCAGATAAATTCGTCGGTTAATATTTCGCAGCATATGTTGTTGCCTCATATCGCGCATAATTTAAATATTTCTTTTCCTTGAAACGGTAGTCGTTCAAGCATGACAATTCCGATGAATGTATCCATTTCAGTTATTATTTCGATATTGTATTTCACATAGAAAGTACACGTAAATTTATTAGCAATTTAAATCGATTGCGAGTAGAAATTATACTAATAACTATAATTTATTATACCTCGTACGGTAAAAAATGTAAAGGTAGATTTTAATATGCACGCATAGAATCCGCTGAAAGCGGTTTTGAATACAAGTAGCTTGTTTAGTTTGTCTGCACAAAATGCACAATCGAATGACACCTCGAAAGGATAAAGGAGTGTTTTGGCACATTATTAATTGATCTGCGGCTAAATTAATTAAATTTCGCCGGCTGTATTATTAAAGCGAAACTATTCGAGAAACATAAAAAATATATTGAATTGATTATTTGCAATAGCCCGCGGCGATAATAATCAATATTTATTATTCACTTAAAGATTAAATGCATTTCTTGCAATTAAAATCACATTTGCATAAATTATTTGCAGCTTGCTTATAAATATCTAAGTCGTATTTATCCTACAGCAAAAATAACGAAACATGACTTTTATTTTTTGCCAGGGTTTATGTACGTAACACGTTGGTGTTAAATTAGAATAAAGTTTTGGGTGCATATATTATTTTGCGCACCGGATGCAAGTCATTTATTAACTAAAAAGGACCAGCAACGGTTTTCATCATTGCTTTTAGAAACAGAACAAATATTCTAATCAGGCTTGAAGTAAGTGGATTGTGGATGTGGTAAAGAATGAAAGAACGAAAAAATCCATTTGCGTGCATCTCCTTATAATGCAAGACTCATGAATGCCTGGAATATTTAACGCGTGATCAGACGAAAATATTTCTTCGAATTCACAAAGTTGATTACAATGTAAATACAATTTCCTCCATGAACTTTGTTATTTTTAGAGTTGAAGAAATGATGCGTTTTTCTCCTTGTAACATAATACACTATTTTCCAGTACTTCACATTATACTCCGAGTTATTAATTTAAATATTAAATTTAACTTGCAAATGAATATATAAATTAGGCAAGTTAAATGCTAAAACCAAGGCGAATTGTACATTAATTTGTTAAGACGATTCCGGTAAACTGTAAACAATCTTCTGGCAAGTCTGGAAGTGTGAAATAAAGTTATCATTAGGCAGCGAGCACAATGCTATCTGGTGGCGGATCGGAGGACTGCGGTCACTCACCACACCACATCCTTCAGACGTATCAACACCATATACACGCATACCTCTATATATCATTACGATTTATTCATTATCATTTGCATACACCGTTTGCAATAAAATATTTACGCGTAATGTAAGCATGTCACTGTTTTACGAGTTGTATTTCTTGTAAATAAAAACAATAAGGCGATGTTTATAGAATGATGTTAGAATTAATTTTCGAAGAAGTTCTGCTAAAGAGAAACGCTTCTAGCGTCTCGAAATGTTTAATATAAATTTTAATAGATTTTCGCTACACTACAACGAAATGTGTGCTTCAATAAAAGGAAAACTTAAGTGAATTACTAAATACATTTAATAAACTAAACAGTAACGCAAAACGGTTAAGTCAAGTACTCTTCAGTTATTTCACGATTTCCTAATAAGGTCGAAACAAGGATCATTTAGATTTAGATTCTTATTTATTTCAATCTGCAAGTATTATTTTTCTTCATAAAGGAAAGCACTTCAGACTATAATGCAAATGGTTAGATGTATTTCGTTTCCAAGGCAATTCTGCAAAATATTTAAGCTTCTTAAATGTTTCATTAGACGCAAACTGTTTTCCCCTGATATGCCATTTTAAGGTTTTGAATAAAAAGAAGTCTGAAGAAGCTTAAGTTTAAGAGTCAAGGCTGTAAGATGGATGACTTTACTCTATGAACCCAGTCATTGATTATCTGCTAGACTTTGTTTGCTTTATTATTCCGAGAATCGTCGTAGAGCAACAAGTATTTTTGCGAATGTGAATAGTTTGGGCGTTTTTACTCCAGAGCAATTCTGGATTGTATTGCCATGAGCCTCTCAATTTATGTTAGACCCTGCGCATGTACTCAACAAGAAGGGCCGGATTAACCAATAGACAAGGTAGGCAATTGCCTAGGGGTGAAAAATCTATAGAGGCACCTGATGCAAAATTACGTAAAGGAATTTAGATTATTATAATTGCAGATTTTTTTCTTTTCTCTTTAATAAAAGGTTTGCTTACAACAGTTGTTATTAAGAGACGGCCACAGGCTCTTGCCTAGGTGCACACATTATGTTAATCCGACCCGTCAATAAGCAAGACTCCTTGAGAATCCTAGAAAACTGTTGTCATCAGTTTTCTTCCAGAAAATCGTGTTTTAGCTTGTCTTGGTGGTCTCTATACACCCACTGTATCAATTCCTGTTTTGTGGGAGGGATCCAGTGATGTACCCAATTCTCATCCCCAGTGAAAATTCGAGTACCTTTCCAACTCGCCCCAATTTCCTTGACAACTATTTTTTGTGACCAGTTTTTGCTCAAGTCTAAGCAATCTGGAAATCCACTGCCTTCTTTAGTCAAGAACTTCATAACACATTGTCGGTTTCTTTCATGGCTGAGTAGATAATATAAAAATATACCCTCGTAAAAGCTCCAAAGGCTCCTAAATTATAACATGTGTTCATTTATATTTTGTTTTGGAAAACATGCGTCGCAGTATTCAAAATGGCCTTAGCCTGACTATTCAATGTCAGCATGACATAAACCATAACAAAAAATTTAATAATTTATTATATAACTACTAAACTATTACAAAATAACTTTCAGTCACAAAAGCTTTCTGCTCTAATGTAAGCACCATTTTGTAATGGAAAATGAAGTTAATAAGAACGTAAATGAGTCCTGGAAATAACTCATTTTTGTACAAAACCAACAAAAAAAGAACACAAACAAACACGAAACACTTGACTCGACCGTTGACTGAACGAATGATACTGGTGACTGTTGTGTTCCACAGCTAATGCTACCAGAAAATTAAATGAACACAAGTTATTATACTACAAGGATCTGAATTTAGTCCTCTTTTCATTTTGAGCTCAGAATTTTGCAACCCAGGCTTTAATCAAGGCTATAAAAATACAAGCTTCAACTTCAGGCGCCTTAAAATGATATCTGCCGATTCAACTAACGCAGAACATAAATAACTTGATATACAATACAGTTATCGGATTCCTTTTAGGCTGTATTCGCAGTGATGAAGCAAAAACGTTTTGGCTGCAAGTGTTTCAGCGTGCTTTTTATTTTGATGTATTGGTGTATGCCTATTGCTGTTTAAAGCATTGAAAAAACGCTCTCTAACTAAATTAGTCAAAAGCGTTTCGCCTGAAAACGTTTTTAATTCATTATTGTAACCGCATCCTTAAGAGTTCATCAACTTCTAAGAAATTAACAAGGATATTGTTTGGATATAGTTGAAAATTTTCATATTTCTCAAAGCGTCATAAGTAGGCTTCGAAGGTTTGAGACACAAGAGACCTAGATAAGACGTGACGTGTCGTCAATCAACCAAGAGAATTATAACTCTGAACAATCTTCTAATAAAGTACAATTTTCGAAGGACCGGTAATGTTAAAGTCTTATCAGAACGATCTTGACATTTCGACAACATTAACTCGTCATCACAAACAAAGAAAATTAGAATGATCTTTAGAATTTCGGGAGAAAAACATTGAGCAATGAGATACAAAAAATTATTCTGGAGATATTGCGCTTTAAAGAAACACTAACTTATGTGTGAAATGGTTTTCCATAAGGGGATAATTTATTCCCTGCTTTCCCCAAAAACATTTCATCAAGTTTGATATAAAACAAAAATAAATGTGGCAAACATTTTTTTTTCAAATCATTGTTGACTTTAACCTTGTGGTTGGCACGTTAGCCCAAAAAAATAAGGATTTGTAATATTTCTTTTACGTTTTTAAATGTTGCCATTCGATTATTTCTTGCTGATTTTAATTTCTTTAAATTTCACAAATCTTATCGTTGTCAAATAACTATTCTCTTAGAAGTTTCTATCTGCAATTAGAATTTAGAATTAGAGTGGTACCATTGTAACAGTTTGTCGTTAAATGCCAATAAGACAGTTTTGGTTCCTTATTCAGTAAACGCTGCGCAAGTAAAATTTGAGAATTTTGAAAATCTTAACGTTGACATTCCTATTGTTACTAGATACTTCTTAGGACTAATTTTTGACTCGGGCCTTACTTGGAGCGATCATTGTCTCAAATTGGCAAAATCATTAAATTCTGCGTGCTATTTAATGAGAAAGCTTTATGGCAGCGTTTCTCTTAAAATTTTTTAAATGTTTTATTTCGGTTGGTTCAATCTAAATTAAATTATGGCATTCTTTGTTGGGGAAATTCGTCCTCATTGAATTCTTTATTTATAATTTAAAAGCGCATAATAAGAACCATTGTGAACATAAAATCGCACTTTTTTAAAGAACTTAAAGATAAACAGGGAAGGTAGAGTTAAAATTTTAACTGCCTAATGTATGTCAGGAACAACGAGCAGTTATTTATAAAAGAGACAGATATTCGGGACTATAAAACTCGGTCACATGGGAAACTTAAATTTTACTTACCACAACATCGAACAACTAAATTTCACAATAGTGTGTTCTACATTGCAATAAAACTTTACAATCAACTTCCCACCAATTTGAGACAATTAAACTCTACTAAAAAATTTAAAGAACATATCAAGTATTATCTTGAAGCAAATACCTTTTACTCTACTGGAGATTTTTTTACAACTGTAAATGACTGGGATATTAGGTGATCTGTCCACTCAATTATTTGTGGTGTCTCTTTGTATTTTAATGTTTAGTTTTAACTGACAACTTCCATTTTGGAACAATTATTTTTTATAATTTTTATAATTTAACTATGTAATGGTATGTAAATTTGTATGACAATTGCTAACATCTTCCGATAAAATCAGCAATAAAGACTTATTATTATTATTATTATTAATTAAGTGTTAATATGTGTAAAGGAGAAAAATCATACATAAAACAGTAATTACTAAGGTAAAGTGGGGCAAGTGGAAAATCGCATTTATGCAATATATTATACTTGAAAATGCAAGCGGAAATTTTGATATTTTTTGGCATTAAATTATTTCTTTGGGTGCTCTGGTCATTTGCTTGCAATGGTAGGTAGTACTAGTCCTTTCTCACCGACCCCCAAGCCCAAACTGTGAATTTCACCAAGCGATATAAAATGGGAAGGACAGTGAGAGAGTAGCTTTCAGTAGTTTATAAACTTCAAGTAATCATGTAATCTAATTAGGAAAAAAGCACGAAGTTTACTACTATTATTTCAGTTTTAGATTTTACCATTTTTTCTGTAGATTTTCATTAAATACCAAAATAGGAAAATGCTATCAGGGATTTCCTGAATGATTGACTAATGGTTGTCACCATGTCTCAGAAAATATTTTTATTTTTACAGGTATGCTTTTTGTTGAATTCTTGGCTTCCGGTTGGAACCGCGTGTCTCGGATTTCTCTACTGCCGACGTTTCGTTCTTCGTTGCAGAAGAACTTCCTCAGGGCTGCTGCTGGTGGTGATGCTGCTGCTGTTGTTCTTGTTGCTGCTTCGCGTTAGTCGTTGAGACAGTCTCAACGACTAACGCGAAGCAGCAACAAGAACAACAGCAGCAGCATCACCACCAGCAGCAGCCCTGAGGAAGTTCTTCTGCAACGAAGAACGAAACGTCGGCAGTAGAGAAATCCGAGACACGCGGTTCCAACCGGAAGCCAAGAATTCAACAATGGACGACGGCCGCGGAAGCCTTCAAGTTAAATTAGGTATGCTTTTTCTTTGGTATTTTTATTGTCTTAAATGACTCCAAGACATTTATTTTAGAAATAAACTAATTTTGAAATAAAAGATTTTTAACTGAATTGTATGAAAATTAAAACCTTTCAAACTTTTAGAGGTTTTGTTAATAGTTAAAAAGTGTTTTGTACTTTTCCGATCAATTTCATTAAGGATAGATTAGTTTATGGTGACCATGATCGCACCTTTCCAAAATGACTGGCAAAGTGCAATCACCAATCGACTTTTAAAAAATAATTAATTATTTAAAAGGAATACAGATTTTGTAACAAATATATCTAGAAATTGCTTATAAACAATCTAAAACAACATCTGACGAAATCTGATAAATATGAAATAAGTTTTAAGATTTTTATTTATTTTCAAAGTGTCGCTATTAAAAATTTAAGTCGCACGTACCCCAAGTTACCTTAACAATGAAATTTTGAAATGTAAGAATTTATCCCAAGTCGGTTTTGGTTGCAATGGAATCCTCGAGCTTTCTCTTGGCAAGTGTTTCAACCTTATTTGGTGCAGAAAAGTAATTCATGAACTCCAATTTTAAGTCAACAATTGACCGTTCAATGTCACAACCTAACCTGTTGTTTTAAAAAAATTACATTTTATCAGAAAACGACCACAATATTCTAGAAGCAAACATTGCTACTTTGGATTTCAGAGCTTAGACAACCTCCTTAAATATCGTTTTATTTTCTCAACCATTTAATCGGTTTATAAAATGACAGTTAGAAAACTACACAGGTGGATGATTATTTATTGTTCATTTAGGTAGATTTCTTAGTCATTGCTAAAATTTTATCCAAATGAATCTTGATCAGGTAAAGTCAGTTAATTGTCGAACATTTTGGATTTACCTTCGGATCACTTCCTTGCAAGCATTAGCTAAGGACATAAATGACGGGATTTGTCTACGAGAATAAATTCCTGCACTATTCCTCTGCCCTCCTGGTAAAAAAAAAACTTAATTAAACAAAATTGCGATGTTCCAGCGTTTCTAACAGTTTCATGGAAAAACTATTTTCCACTTTTTAACCTGCTCAAATTACTCAATTAGAACTGTCTGATGTATTGCTTAAATAATCCACGTTTCGAGACTCGCATAAAGGATTGCCTTTTAATAGCATTTCCCAAATTGGCAAATAATTGGGCCTAATAATTGCCTGTAACTGCAAATCTCTTTTAGATACTTCTTTGTATGTCCGAAAAAACTACATAGAGTTAAATTTGTAAACAACTGAAGTAGAATTTATTTTTCGTTTTAAACTTTGGTATCGGGTGATTAACCCACGATTCGTCCATGACCATAACTATCAAAACTTTTCTTATTTTATTAATTTCATTTAATATTAAATATTTTTCACAAATGATAATTAGTTATCGATGAGTAATCAATATTCGGGGTATTGTTGTTTTCACAAGAGAAGAGCCCTACGTCTGGCGTTGCATCATCAGACATAAAAAGCATACCTCCATCCTTCTTTCTTGTTCATAGTTGACAAAGAAATAAAACTGAAATATTTGTCGATTATAACTTCGGCGATTCATGACACAGAGCTCAACTCTGATGATTTTGACAATATCTGCTTCGTAGTGATCTTTTTCATAAAGTTCTTTGGCATGTTTTATATTCTGCATGATATGGAGGGAAAATTTAGTGTCTTTAACAATTGACGTGATATGTACTTGACGATCATGACGATCATCACCCACCTTTGTAATGGTTTTGTCTACTATGATAGGTGGAGACCTAGCGTGTCGATTTTCACAAGAGGTTCGTTGGACACTTAAACTGACGGAACCTACGTTTTGATATTTGTAAGTACTGCTTTTTGTTCAACAGAGTTAAATAGGCTCGGTGTAAATAAAGTAAGCAATCGCATGAAAATATTAAAAAAATCACTATTGGAACAGGGATGGATTTAAACTGACTCGGCATTAACCAAATTCAATTTATGAATATTTCTTATGGACTAAGGATTTAAAGGTTTTTTTTTATACGAGAAAGACGAAATCACCCGTCCCTATAGTTAAGGTTGAACTATTAATTATTAACAACTAAATTAATAAAAAAAACAGTTCAAACATCTGTATGGGTATTTGTGAGTAGTCTATACCTCGTTCGGCCCGTGCAAGCAAGTAACGGGTGAGGGTGGGATCGTTCAGATCTGATACTAAACTCGCGGACAATTTATAACACTCGTTGTTGGATTTATTGCGGCATGCTATACGTACGATCCTATCAGAGACACGCCAAACGTATAGCTCCTCCGAAAAGAAGCCACTGCGCTCAACAACGTAGGCTATAGCTTGGGTCACGAAACGCGAGCTCGTGAATGTTGATATGAAATTTCGATAAAGGGGAGAATTTAAAATTTTGAATCGGATTTTTAAACAAATTTCATCCGTTTAGCAAATTTGTAATTCTAAATTTTATTGTTTCGATTATTGTTTTATTGAGATGGGTCCGGGGGCTCAACATCAGCCAAGTTTGAAATATGGGGCTTTGCTCTTCTATTCTTTAAAGATGCTGCTCGACGATTTTTATCGATGCATACCATCCGACGTCCGAAAATGCAAGGTACACATGTTTTTGTCTATTCTGACAAATGGTACGATTTCTAGCACTGCAATATTTATTAGAATATATTCGTGTTTTAAAGTAAACAATATAATAAATCATAAATGGAAAGTATTTTACCTTTCTCCTTGGACATACGAAATTAAGTTCGAAGTTCTTTGGTATTAGTTAACGAACGAGAAAATTGAAATGTTTCGGTTGTTGTTCGCTAATATATTCATAATGCGAGTTAGTAACTAACCCAAGCCGTTTAAGATAATAAAACGTATTAACTTACATGAATTCCGCAGTCGAAGGGCTGTAACGGTCCTGTGCCGCGGGGTTGCGGTCTAATTATCTGGCGATAGCCATCAAAGATGCGCGAGATAACGTAGCGGAAGGAAGCAGATGCCCCTGCACCTGCGAGTCCGACGACTCTTTAATTGGGACCTATTTCTTTATTAAGCTCAAGAATCACTCGACGTATCGATGATTATTAATCCGTAATACGTGTAATAAAGTCAAACGCCTCACGAAATGCTAATAACCGAAGTAGCAAAATGAATCAGTTCGATTGTGTTTTGCATCAATCATCTTCATTATTCGCAAGATGAATTTTACTTGTTCAATCTGATAGTATAATGACATGTAATTGAAGTAGCTAGTTTGAGTTCTGCGCGCTCGCACATAAGTCTAGTTGTCACATGAACTTTCATGTATAATTATTATGTGTTGCGATCTGATATGACGTCGCATCTTAGAGTGCAATTTTTAATTTATTTCGCATTATTAACAGGTGAAATCTAACAAGTTATAATTTTCTGAATTAAAATACGGAACGAATCCTACTTCTGCACGAGATGGTGAAGAAATTCCACCAACAATGAAATACCTATTTGAATGATTAACAAAACAATACGTAGTATTAAGGTTTAAGCACAAAGTAATGAGAAATTGCATTACAAATTTCTTATACAGTGTGTAACTGAATATGTTGGCTAACTTGGTGTTGCAAGTAATGATAACATTAACTCATTTCTTCAACCATTTAATAAATTAAATCACATATTGTGTTGTTTGTTTACAAATTATGGAATATCATGACTTAATTATTGTCGATTATCTGATGAAATGGTCGAAAATTACAATAGTTTATTTTATTTATGTAAATTGCTACAATTTTATGAGTAGCAGTTATAAACAACATTAACAATACGTAAATAATTGACTTATAATTAATTAATTCAGTAATCAACGCGTTATCGACTTGCTTATAGGCGTGACTACGAATTTTGCTTATTGTTTTACGACGTGTTCATATAAACAGCAGATGCACGTATACCTCATGAACGAGCAGAGGTTTTCAAACAAAAGATGACGCCTTCTTGTAATAGGTCGTCTTTTTTTGTATTTTTGTGCGTGACATACAATATTAATACATAAGTGAAACTTAATCGATTTGGTATAGTAATATTTCTTTTTTTTTTCTTCCAATTCATTTTGCATAATATATAAATTATCCTTAAAGTTTCTAAGTTATTTCGAAACGAGAATTATATCCAATCCTGGAGAAAAAATGCCCACAAAGAACCCATTCATATATCCTTGCAAAACACCAATTTGTAGGTCGATATTGCAATCTAATTTGTTACACTCGGTAATCGTTCTTGGTGTGACAATATTAATAAAACCTATTAATAAATAGCTGACTACGCAGAATTAAGATTTAATTATAGATAATTGAAATTACTCGAAACAATAGCAAAAGTCAGAATCGAAAGAAAACGCGACTGGAAAACAGGTTCGCCCCATTGTCCGTTACTAATTTGTACTAATTGCCGGTTAATTTCATAAATCAAAATGTTATGAAGGAGTTCTTTTGTGAAGAAAGAGCATTTGAGATGTTTTCGTTGCGCAAGACGAGCCTAAAAAAGATTTTCAAACAGGTTGGGAGCGTAACTACTAAACACATACTTACGTGACATTGCAGAAAATAGAATTAATTTAAAATAAAGACCAAACAGATTGAAATTCGATCAAAATGCAATTTACAATACTTTCAATTCTTATTGTTCAATTCTTATGTGTGTGAATGTCATTAATCTAAAAAATATTTTATATGTTGACATAATAAAAAATTAATAATATGCTCTTTCACGACCTCTACTGCTAATAACATACAGTAACAAGAATTGAATTTATTTTAAGAGCTAAGATGCAGGAAAAGACCAATGCAATAGGCTGGAAACTCAAGGAGAACGTACAGGGGAAATAACGCAGTAATAAAAAGATAAAGAGAAAAAAGCAAAAGACTGAGAAGAACAGAAGATTTCCTAATGAAAAAAAAGAAGAAGTGAATCTCTCTTTTTGAAGAATATTTAATTACCTAAGTGAGATCACCCCGTTTCTAACTCAAAATGAAACGTACTGTATGTAGAACTGAAACCATAAAAATTGTGTTTAGTTTTCATAATCATTGATCACCTACAATTTTAATAAATGTGTTTCTAATATCTGCTGACGACTTCTACAATCAAACGTTTTTAGATTAATTGTATTACATCATCGGTCACGATGAATTTACATATGAATACAGAATGAATATTATTTACGTGGTTCTCCTAGATATCTATTATTTTGAAATCGCTTACTACACGGAAGTCACGACATGGAGATAATTATTGAATAGTTCAGATGTTTTAGAGCCAATTAAGAATTGAGTACTTCCGTTGCGAAGTTAATCACGGATATACAAGGCCAGAAGAAGAAATAAATTCCATTGTAGGCGTATTGTATTAATCTCTTACAATTAAAACAGTCACAAATACCCTCGGATATATATATCAAAATCAATTCACTAAAATATTTTTTTTACTTTATTATTATTGTGATAGCTAAAGCACGGATTTAGGTGCAATTACTATAAAAATGCACTTAAATCCGTGCTTTAGTTGTCACAAATGTTAATGAGTTTTTGAATCGTTTCAATCCCAATTCTTGTCGTATGTAAGTTTTTAAACAAACGGTTTATGTCTTCATATTTTGTGAATAACAAATGAGCAGGTAGATTTGACTTTCAAATAGAAACTCTGTGCAGTTCTTCAAGGTCACGCCTTTTCTATTTTATTTATTTATTATTATTTATTATTATTATTTTATTTTTTATTTATTTATTTTGTTTCTTTTTCGGATTTTCGAGCGAACGTACTTACGTCTCTCTTGAAGAATCTCCACAAATTTTTAGGATGATTCCAACTTGCTTTTTTATTTCTTTCAAAACCTTCCTTTCTAATAGGTTAATTTTCCCACTTTGTTACATTTTCTTGACCTTCTTTGTCTGGGCATCCTTTCTAAACGCTTTAGTCCCATAACTTTGCAACTCTGACAGTTTGGTTCGTTCTTCTATTCCGAACTTATTCCCTCCAAAGTCTTCCTTTACCTCTAGCTTAGTAACTTTAAAATAATCCTATGTATTTTTCTAAGGTCACGTTCTTCTTTCTGTCTGTAATTCGCCATATTTCCTAAATCCGGAAAATCCGCCCCAGATAATATCAGAATTTCGGGTGAACGTGTCTCTTGGAAAATATCTGACGTGGTGTAAAGTGTAGTTTCTAATTGTGGTTCAATTTTCAAGAAAACCCTGTGCGGTTTTCCAAGGTCGCACAGTTCTTTTTGTTTGGAATGCGTTATTTTTCTTGAATCGAGAGAATCCGCTCCGGGTTTTGCCAGAATTCGAAGCGAACGAAAAATTTCCATAAATTTTTGACTCAAATTTATGATTCGACTTTCAACTAAAAATCATGTGTAGTTCTTCAAAGTCACGCCCTTTCTATTTTATTTATTTTGTTTCTTTCTCGGAATTTCAAGCGAACGCACTTACAATCTCTTGGAAAACCTCCACGAATTTTTGAGATGATTTTAAAATGTAGTCTCAAATTGTAATTTAATTTTCAGCTAAAAACCTGTGCGGTTTCTCAAGGTCACATTCTGCTTGAAATACGCTGAATCTGGAAAAGAGAAATCTTGGTGTTCTTATTTTTGGAATTTGACTTTTACGGGTTAGTTAAAATTAACGCGCTTTCGAGAAAACCGAGAAAAAGGGAGAGGTGCGACCAAACTTCCTACTCAAAAGACAGTTTTTCTAATCGTTCAAGGTCAAGCGTCTTTTTTCCTACTGAAAACTGAAATCCCAAAAATCCGGTGAACACGTAATGGTTAAAGCCACAAGTATTTAAGCATTTAAGTTTCTGAGAAAATTCAAAATATGACGTCACGGAGTTTTGGGAATTTTCGGACGTTTTTTTCGTACGACTTTGGTGAAGGCTTTGAATAGGTAAGAAAACAGAAAGTTGATATGTCATATAGTGAACAAAAAAGAAAAACTTTGACTCTCATATCCATCACTACAGTAATTGCGGATAAAGAATCATTTAATAACATAATGAAAAAATTAGTAAAACTAGTAAAGCTTCACAGTCCAAGAAGAAACTTCATGAGATTGTCGTTGTTGCCGTTCATATTCTCACGTCTCAATTGCTTCTCTTTTTTTTAATTAGAAGAAAAATTGGACGGAAGTGTCTGTTGCCATTAATGAAGAAACAAGTAGCAACCCCAAGTAATAATACGTTTGGAAACACCCTGTACATTATTGCATGACGGATCAGACTATCTTCCCATAATTCGATTTTTTTTTTAATTTAAAAATGATTTCCTACCTGAGGCATCTTAATTGGATAATTATTTGTTTGTTACATAGCCAATTGCGACTGCGACCGTCTTACAGATATGTTAAATATAAAATATTTACGACGATTTCGATTGCTGCTAAGAAATAGACACAATTGCACCTTAAAGTCATATGTTTTCTTAATGATAACGTCCTGTATAGTATTGCATTTTACTATACGTACTTGAGACGCCAAGAAAGAAACAATTGAACGACGCCTCATCGAAATAAACACAAAATTTGCGAGAAAACGCGAAAGTTACGAATTCTCGTATGCAAACAACCTGTATATTATTAAATTTTTGAATTTCAGTTTAAATTTTAGCCCGAAATGATGGATCGCACGCCGTGTCTAATGTAAACCGTTTTCGAGTTACTACTATATTGCACGAAACGCCCGGTATACAGTTTTTGAATTACTATCCTCTCCTATTTCGATTGTTTTCTTTTAAATTGGAAAGAGAGTGTTTCGCAATCGCTTGTATCTCCAGGCTTACTGAAGAATCTTCGTTCGTTCGTTCTCGTATTGTCAAATTGCGGCTGTGACAGACTTACTAGTTTCAATTGCACTGTGACATTTAAAGCTATTTGGAAAAAAGGTACTGTATTACATTAAATATTTTTTTTTAGAAAATAAACTTTTATAGATACTTGTTGTTTGACTCTGAACTCATCAACCTTATTTCTCTAGACGTTAAGGTCAGAAAAAAATATTACATCATTAAAATTTAACTATAGCAGCTACAACGATTCAATTCAGAGTTAGAGGAACGTAATATTGTCTTAACTTCTGAGGTAGTAGTTTGAATCCTTAAAGGAATAAATGTTGTCCAGAGTGTGTAAATCATTTCTACCCTTAAAGGAGTTAGTATTATCCAGAAAATGAAAGAATTTTTACTCTTGAGGCAATCACTTGTACTTGTAACTTATATTTTAACTACTCCAAAGAAAATAATGCAGTTTTTTTTTAATAGTTTACCTTTTATCCCTTGTTCTTTTGTGTGGAAATAATTGAATTCCTTATTGTACTAGAGTATTAGGCTTATCTGGAGAAAGTGGAATAAAATGTTCATAAGGCCTTGCCAATATTCCCCGATAAATAAAGCTTGTATCACTTATGGTGTCATTTGTTATTATATGACTATTTTTTACCCACTTTTTGTTGCTACATTATATTGAATGCGCAAATAAAATGACGGTTAGATTCTAAAGCAAGCATCCACCAGTTCGCTAGTCATAGCTTGCAATGAGAACATCAATCCCTTCCCTCATACATCAGAATTTACCAATAGACGGAAAGTAAATTAGTGTGAACTAACATCTTTAGCATAACATTTTTACTTTTTCGGAGTAAATGTAGTGATGACTTTCCCCAACTATCTCCTACTTATTGAAATAACAAACTATGAATACTATATTTACTGTACGGTGTTAAACTGGAGTTAAGTTTATCCTTGTTGAAGTACAATTATTTCACCTTTTCTAACACTTATTTTTAGACGCATTTTAATCTGGAAAAGATAACAATAACTCTAAATTTGTTAACATTAAATCTTTTCAGGCATTACTTTACCCATATTATAACACCGTTTAGGAGGATGAGAATGTATCCCAAAAATTTTTACGTGTGTAGAAACAGAAATAGCAAAATTTCTTTAGATACAAGTTCCTCTGTCCAAAATTTTTATTGTTTTTTTTTCTTGCTTCGATCTATATTACCAGATGTAACCACGCAGTAGTAAATTAAAGCCGCTGGACAGTTCACTATACGCGATAAATATATTTGTAAAAACAGGTGTTTTAACTCCTGCGTAAATAAATTTTGAACCGGGTTCGTACTCACATGTTCATGTTGCGCGTAGGTTGTGTTTATGTAGTTCTCATAAAGCTGGAACATTTCTATGAAGAGGTGAGATGGTATACACGTTGGTGTTGAGATGAAGAAGCCGGCTCCTCCCAGCGCAGCATGGATGCTGGACCATGAGGGGCCAATCGTTCTCAGACCCGCCCGCCTTATAAGCCGTGAGATTTCAACAGCTTTTACATGTAGCTTAGGAACTGATGAAGAATTGCATTTTGCCTTTGCGTTAAGAAATGCAGATGTCGGTATGAAACTATAGGCGGCGAGGTATTTAGATTTTAAATTAAGCAAGAACGCATTTTAACAAACAAAATCGCTTTATTCTTTTATCTAAATTGAAAAAAGAAATTCCGGTTATGATTACTACCAAAAGGTTTTTAATTAATTGTCTTTAATTAATTGCAATTTTTCATGCTGATCTACTCGAGCCTTTTTTCTAACGCATGTCAACCCCAAAACCACAAATTCATCAGTAATTAAAACATTAGAATTTGTACTTTGGTAGTTTGTAGGTATTTACGTACTTTAAAATAATATTCATCGTGTTCCACAGGCCATTATCGCATTCAAATAATATTTATTTATATATTGAAAAGGTATTTTATTGCAGCAATTAAAAAAAAGACTGGTACATTATCGTCTCTCCTTTTAGAATTACATGTTTATTACCGATTGCACTTTGTCATTGGTCTTCCTGCTTTTTTTACTTACATTACCATTCTTATCTCATGGCCTTTCTTTATATTATTCGTCTTCTGCTTGTGTTATTATTTGAATTGCTATAGTTTTTGTCTAATTTTTTATAGCTTTATTCATTCCTTTCCGGGTAGCTCTTTACTCAACTGAGAACTTTCATCTCAAATGTTTAATTTTCCTGACATGTGAAACTGTAATTTTAAGCGTGTGTCGTATAAGAGATTCCTTGACTTTACCACTGTTTCGCCATCTGCATGAGCTGTACGAATAATAAAAACGTGAAATTTGCTACTAATCTCATTAATAACATTTTAGTTTTCATGAATCATAATTTTGTTGTTTCCTGGTTTTATGAGAATTTCTACTTTTGTAGCTTTTCAAAGTCGCCAATAAAAAGAGAACTTTAGTATAGAATTAATTAATTAATTAATAACTGAATGAAGTTGCTTCTTTTTCTGTCACTGTTTCTTGCAAAATACTAGGTTCACATTTGATTTTTTTATTTGCTTATCTAGTAGTACATTATGAGAATCGTTATACTACGAATAGATACGAGGTTTGTACAGTAATTGTATCCTGTCCTTATGGCATTTGTGAATTAAACTGTCACGTTTTTAGGTTGTTAAGCCTTTAAAGCATTCTCAATATCAACAGCCAATTAAAACAAAGAGCTTTGATGGAATTGTTCAGCTTCAGAAAGTCACGAAAGGTTTTGAAAAACAATTGATAACAGCAATGTGTATAAATAGGTAAATAAATTAGGGGGATTTGCGAAGGTCGACGTGTGACGTTTCGGCTTATTGCTAATGCTATGGGATGGAGAGAAGATTTTACATGATCTAAGGTATGTGCTAGATAAGTTCAACCAGTTAACCAATAAATTCAAGGGAAAAGGAAGAAGAATTGCGCTAACTCATAAAAAGTCTCTCGAGGAATAAGGACCATCTTGTTTTGACAATGTAGTGATTGGAGATGAAACATGGATATCTACGTATGATCCAGATAATAAAAATCAATGAAGGGAATGGCGCGGCGCCACACATCATCACCCTGTCGAAGAATATTGAAAGCGCAAATATCTGCGAAGAAAATTATGGCAATTGAATACTGTTATTTTTATTGAATACCTTGAACTGGGCACCACAACATACAGTCAGTGATATATACTGATGTTAAAGAAGCTTAAGGAAGCCATCAGAAAGAAAAGACCAACCAGAAATTTGCGTCAGTTATGTCCTATCCAATTTTACTTTCGATTTAAGCCCGTCATATTTCCTTTCACTAGTTTGGCCCAATGGAAAAAGTTCAAAAGGGATCAGATTTGATTCATTGGCTGTGTCTGTAAAACAGTGGCTGAAAAAGCCCGTCGTATTTCCACTTGTTTGGCCCAATGGAAAAAGTTTAAAAGGTATCAGATTTGATTCATTGGCTGTGGCTGTAAAACAGTGGCTGAAAAATACAGATAAATCTTATTTCCAAACTGGATTTGAACGACGTGTTCAAAGGTTGCACAGAAAGGAAAGACCTAAGAAAAGATATCTTTGCTTGGTTTGTTTTGTTGAAAATTATAACATAAGTGTTTTAAAAGACCTTGACTTTTGACTTTCTTTTGAGGAAAAATTTCAAATTACACAAAAAAATAACCATTAATTATTTCTGACATTTATTGCTGATGCCATATTGAAGTATTTCCTTCTACAAGATAAATGCATCCATAAGATTAGAATTTTTTTGTAGAAACTCAGAGTACAAAAGTATGGACGTCTGTGCGTCCCTTTAAATAAAATACAATCCAAGAAAGAAATAACAGACTTTGAATTTCCATAAGGAGGGGTCGCAGCAACTATGTACAGACTTGCATTTTTTTTACAAATTACTGACATAAGCGTTAGCTTTTGCCTTGTGTCCACATTGCTAATGCATATAAAATGTCAAACAATAGAAATGTTCGGCAAAGAAATGGATGTGCGATGGCCTATTGTGAACACATTTGTTATAAATTCAAAATTATCCGTTCAAGATTTCAAAATTTTTGAACATTCCGCTTTCCACTGTGAGGAAAGTTATCTTCACTTAAAAAAAATGATTGAGTGTCGAAACAGAGCCTGGTTTTAGTCATAAAAATGATTTTGATGATAAAAAGTTAGCAAGGCACATCAGAGAGTGTTTCGGAACCATATCGGAGCCATAAGTTATTAGTAAACAGAGTTCATCAAAGACTAATGTATGTTAAAGTGAAAGCTGTCCTAAAAGACATACACAGGTAGAAGTGTGTATAGTAAAAGTTCCGGATAGAAATTCCGAACAAAAAATTCAAAATTATGTATACAGCATTTTTTTGACAAAATATAATTGCTGCATAATGGATAATGAAACCTGATTTTAAACTTTAAAAATTTTAAAAGTCCCATGTCAAGAATTTTACGTTACATCACGTGGAGGAAATGTTGCCCCACAAGTTAAGACTAGAAAGCTGACAAACACCGTAAGAAATTTTTAATTTGGCAGATCGCATACCTTTATGGTCTAAAATTTGATCCTTTTATTATCACTGACTTCATTAACGATAAAATGTACACAGAAGATTGTTTAAAAACGTGCTTTCTGCCATTATATATCCTCATGTTGCTTATTTTTTTTTTTTGGCCAGTCACATGGCACTTTGGAAAATCTATGAATGGGATCCAATCAAAATTACTTAGTTTAAATGTGCAGACATCAATGACTTTCGCCAAAACTTGAAGAAAGCAACTAGAAAGACACTAAAGGGATGTTCAAAAGTAAATGCAATTTTGGCATGAATAATAATCTTAGCATTGACTTCTAATATTTGCGTGATATTTTCTACAGATTGTTGCGTGCGTGCTTTTTTAGAGATGGACAATATTACGAGTCCAATGATGCTCCAAATTTCGTCAATCGTAATCATAAATATGAAGAAATTTTATTTTTTCGAGTCACGTTGCGATACACACGTCTTTATTTGATTCAAAAACCGTTTTGCCGTCCTCGTTGCATATTAAACTCGGATTAATAAAAAAAATGTTAAGGCAATATAAAGAAGATAAAGTTTTAAGCACCTAAAGCAAGTTTTTCCAAAATTAAGCAACGCTGAGTTGAAGGGAGATAAATTTGTTGGTCCTCAGATTAGGAAAATTTTTAAAGATGAGAAGTAAAAGTAAACTATGTTGAACTGAGCTTCTGAAAATCATTCAGAGGAAGGGCGACATAATTTTTAGGCAATTAGGCAGAAAGGAACATATGAAACCTGGTTGAAGAATTACTAGAGAACCACCCAAAGTGGGCTGCTCAAAAGTTTACTTTCTACACTCCTAATTTTTTTCCCGGAAAAATAAGACGCTGTTAGCAATGAGCCAGGGGAATGCTTTCACCAGAATATTTTGATAATGGAACGGGGTTATCGAGGAAGATGGGATATCGAAATGATGGAAGATAACTAACTGCTCATTTATTACGAGGGAGAGTGATACAGAGTGCAAACGAAAATCATCATACGCACAAAATAAGTCGTAAGATTTATGTTAATTGCTTTTTTTAATACTTTACTTTCTCGATTCAATGTTTTCAAGCTAAAGGAATAATGTATTTTCTTACTTTTTGGGCTAGAAATAGAATTTTTTAATTTCTATTAGAATACCAGTCACAAACAAAGTATTAATTTGTTGACCAGTCCATTCTTAATCAAAAATGCGGAATTTATTTTTGAAAAATGGAATGCCAACTATTCCAAATTAGATTAATTATTTATTGCCACTTAAGTATACAAAAATTAAATCAATCAAGCTATAATATTTTAGATAAGAATATCTGCAATCCGTTGACCCAACCTGGACCAAAATTACGATGCATTCGTCTGTTCAACCTGTGTTTGTCCCCCACAAGGTTAATCGTAATGTGAATGTTCGTCAGTCCTCATTAAATAATTTTACATTCGAGCAGCAAATAAATTGCCCAGTAAATTTAGGTAATTTGTAAACAATTTGTAAGGTATAATAAAATTTCGTATTAATATTAAAAACTAGCGGATCTGGCATGAAAATATAAAGGTATATAATCGCAGAAGTTACTGGCCTTTGATGAATAACCGGTATAATGGCCACAAAAGGAAATTAATTTAGTTTTAACATTTTCGTTATACAGGATGTTTACTAAACACGCGGCAAAAATTAAGGGGATTATTCCTTGGCCTATTGTAAGATTTTTTGTCCTTAGATGACGCTTTGATTTGAAGATACAGAGTGTAAAATCTTTTCAGAAAGAAAGGGTACTTTAATATTGTATTTAAGATCATTAATTATAAGAACTGCTGAAAATGACTACCTCCAGCTAGGATGTATGCATCCAGTCTTCTCCTCATTGGCTGCCAGACTCGTTCAAAAACACCATTACATCCATCAATCATTCTAATTCTCAAATCTTCTTCATTTTCCACTAGAGTATTGAACACTAACGTCTTCAAATGACCCCATAGGAAAAGATCTAAGGGATTTAAGTGTGAGGATCGAGCAGGCCAGAAGTAAGGTCCACCTCGGCCAATCCAGCGATCTTCATATTTTGCATTTAAAAATTCACGAGCAACTACACTAAAATGTGCTGTTACATCATCGTACATAAACTACATTGAATTTCTCGTTGCCAATGGTACATCCTCTAGAAATCCAGGTAGTGAGTCTTCCAAAAAAATTTCGTTACACCTCACCGGCAAGTCTTCCCGGCAGAAATACCGTCCAATTAGCCAGACACCCACAATTCCAACCCAAACGTTTAATCAAAATTGATGGTGGAAACGATCTTCAAGTACCGCATGTGGGCTCATCAGCCCACACGTGGCTGTTATGGAAGTTCCTCATTGCATTTTTGGAGAAACTTGCTTCGTCTTAAAAAGAATCAGCGTCAGTAGTTGGGGGATTTGAACTAATGTATGCAGAGGCCATTGTCAAAATGCAATACGTGTCGGAAAATCAGCAGGAGTGAGTGCCTGAACGCGCTAAATGTGGTATGGATACAAGCACTGTTGCCCAAAATTTTCCAGATAGTCCTATTATTGACGTTGAACGCATTTGCCATTTTCTTGGTAGAAGTACCGGAATCTTCCTCTGCCATGTTCAGCACATTCTTGGAAGAGTATCGTTGTTACTGTCTTTGGTCTTTCTGGTCCTCCACTTCGTTTTAATTTGCCTGTTTCATGAAGACGTTGATGAATACGTTGCAAAGTTTTTCTATCAGGAACATGACGAGTGGGAAATCTTTTACTGCACAACCGCTTGGCCTGTAAGGAATTCCCATTGGCAAGTCCATATATAAAATACATATTAGTCATCTCGGCGTTCGTATAACCGTTCATATTAGATAGTTTTACTAACAAACTTTTAATTGTCAAACAAACATACGAGACGCAATCAATTTTGGCAACTTTCAAAGAAAGTGACAAGTCAGAATGGAAACATCAACAGGCTTGTTCGTTTGTATTGCGATTTAATTTTTTTTTAATATCCAAAATTTTATCGGCCTCTATGTTCGAAACAAAGCGCTTTTCTGAAAATCATCTAAGGGCACAAAAGTCTTAAAATAGTCCAATATAACATCCTTAATTTTTGCCGCGTGTTTAGTAAACAGCCTGTATAGTAAATATAAACTAAATTTCTATTAATTTAAAAAGAATGTATGTCGTCTATTGCTATGAAATTTGGACGGTGGTATGTCTTAGCTTTACTACCACAGTGTTAATGTTTCACAACCTCAAGAAGTGCAATGACATATTTTTTTTATTTCGTAGCAAAATTAATAAAAAAAAATAAAAATCACTAAGTTTTTGGCTTAGATGTAAGATGCCATTGTTTCGTTATCTAAAAAAAAATTGTGTTATCCTCCATGATGCTAAGTAGGTCAATGTAACTGAAGTGAAGATAGGAAAGAATGATTTCTTTTAAATAGTTTAAGTTGATAAATTTATTAACATCGATAAGAAAGAAACTTTGTACGTTTGAAACGACTGTGAGCCTAAAGTTTATTTTCGGATGGCTCAAGCGAACCGTGAACATAATCTTCCCATGAACAAAAGTGGCTATTTCACACGTCTTCCTTTTTTTTTCACCTTAAGACACGTCCGTTAGTTTCCGTTCAAAAAAGAACAAAAATCGAAGTCGTTCTTTATTTATTTCTTGCATATTAAAAGTTTTAATTATATTCTCATTCTATGCAATGAAAAAATTTATTTACTACCTGCGATTACGTTTTTATCTGGCCTTACAAAAAAATTGTTGGCATTCATTATTAATCAACTGGAAAGATTGTTTGTAATTCGGACGAAAGTTGCTAATTTATTTGCGTACTTGGCTAGAGTTTTTTTTTAGCAATTGATAGGAATAATTGCATCTAATACCTTAGCTTAGTATGCAATTTGTATCATAATGACGTATCCACTACACGCTAATGCATACTTTGCAAATTACATAACACAATTTAAACTATTTTCAGAATCATCTGTGGAACCTGTTTGATTTATTTAAATGTACATACTTACAAACCTAATTTAAATTCGATTAAAAAAAATACTTTACTGTTATTTCCATTTAAAATAAATGTTGTACGTCCCAACCGAAATAAATGTTGAAAATTTGGACGAATTCTTCCGCTGGAATTTTAACGCGTGTTTCTGCATATTTATCAACAATTTAAATATTTTAATTGCTTAAAAATAGTTTCACATTTATTAGTAATGCAGGGCTACACACACATCGAGAATAATTAACATTTGTTCGGTGCGGTAATAAATAATCCATTAAATTAAGGCGAGCGCGCGGATAACTTTGGCAAATTCCAAACCATCGCGTACGGTTAACCGAGCAGGCAAAATAACTCCTTTGAATAAAATAAAGGGCAGATGGGTGATAATTGTTTTCCGATGAAGACGTTCCCAAAACTAAAGACGGCTTCCCTGTTTAATCAAGTTTAAACTACTAAAAGGGGGGCGGGAAGATGTAGAGCAAGTCTCCCTAATTTAGTTAACACGAACTTTGTTGCGGACACCATATTGAGAATCCGTTGAATTTAACCATTTGGATACACACTGTTCCGTGATAGTAGGCGCTGATAGGATCTTAATTATGAGTAAAACGCGTTATCTAGCAAGCTGCGGCCGTGATGCGTGTTTGTCCCTCGCTCACTTCACTTGTTTTAATTCCCCCATAAAAGGGGAAAGAATTGCTTGCTTGGATATTCAATTTTCGTATCGAATTATGTCGACTATAACGCTAAATGCTGGACAGGATATTTAAAGCGTCGTTAACAAAAATTCTAGGGTAAGCCCACCCACGATACGAAAATTTTAAATATTAGGTGCCCATTATTACTTTGCTATTCCATGGGAGTAAACGTTTAAAAATTACTAGCGTACAATCTACAGTCGTTGTATTTTACACTCGAAGTATTATAGTGTTAAAGTTCAGATTATTTACTAGTAGCTTCGCATCCTATTTTATTTAAATTTATGTCCGTTTCTATATTTAAACAGAAATTGTCTAGACGTGTCCATTAAAACCTTAAATTATTGTGGTTCGTGTGACACATAATGCGAACCCTCAAAAAATTATTCTGACCAGGGAAACTGTCTTCGTAGAATTATTAGACTCGGAGGATAAAATATGTGCCAGATTCTTTTTTAACTATCCGGCCGATGTTTTTGTACAAAACTTGTTTGCGTTGTTTCGATTTCTCAGTACTTATTAATTGTCTTTACTCAAATATAGGTCTGAATATGATAATAATATTTCTATGGTTATTATTGAATTAATTAAATGGAAATGTATGTAGACTCTGGATCATGAACTCTTTATTTTTTGTTACTAGTGTTTTTCTTTCTTGCAAAATCGAATTTAGTGTGGCCTATTTATTTTAAATAAAATTTAATATGTATATGTACATAAAATGTTAAAGACTCAATGTTAATACTTATTATCACCTTAACAATGATTGCAATGCAATCCAAATACGTATCAGCTTATAATAAAAGGGTGTTTCGCATTCTATGCGCGTTTTGTATAATATGGTTAAATTAGGTACACCGGTATTATTTAGTATTACCTAACAGTTATTAATAGCTACACTAACAAGAAAAGTAATTCTTGGTATGAAAATCTGTTGATTAACTATTAGAATCATTAAGATAAGAAGTGGTGATGAAAGCCAAAAGAAATAGAAGTCCAAAAGATTTGAATCGGAAGACCCTCAGATCCAAACAACTCATCCAACTTATGTTTTAGATCAGTTTGAAATAATCACTTCCCCTGTGGCGATTATACAGGACATGAAAGGAAGAGGCTTGCAAAAAGTGGATTGAAAATTGGTTTTAAAATCTTCTTCGTGAGTTCGTATGCTAACAAGGAAGTAATTCCCGGTATGAAGGCCTTTGATTGGCGTGATTATTAGAAACATTATGATAAGAGGAGGTAATGAAATCCAAAAGAAATAGAAGTCCAAAAGATTTGAAACGGAAGACCTTCAGAGCCAAACAACTCGTCCAACTTATCTTATTTATTATTGAAATATAACCTTGGTTGTAGTTACTCCTTTTGCACCATATTATTGTTCCTCAGTACAATTTAATTTAATAAACTTAAAGGAACATTGGCTCTAGTATTTTCGACAATGTTTTAGACCAGTTTCAAGTAATCGCTTCCCCTATGGCGATTATATAGTACATGAAAGGCAGAGGCCTGCAAAAATGGTTTGAAAATTGGTTTTAAAATCTTCTTCGTGAGTTCATATGCTAACGAGGAAGTTATTCCTGGTATGAAGGTCTGTTGATTGGTTTGATTACTAGAATCATTATGATAAGAGGAGGTGATGAAAGCCTAAGGAAATGGAAATCCAAAAGATTTGAATCGAAAAGTCTTCAGAACCAAACAACTCATCTAACTTATCTTATTGGTTATTGAAATATAACACTGGTTATGATTAGTTCTTTTTGCGCCATCTTTTTGGTCCCTGTAGAATTTAATTTAATGAATTCAGAGGAACATATTCTCTAGTATTTTCTATAATGTTTTAGACCAGTTTCAAGTAATCACTTCCCCTATGGCGATTACACAGGACATGAAAGGAAGAGCCCTACAAGAAATAGATTGAAAATCGGTTTTAAATTCTTCGTGAGTTCATATGCTAACAAGGAAGCAATTCCCGGTATGAAGATCTGCTGTTGATTGGCGTGATTATTGGAATCATTATGATATTTGGAAGTGATGAAAGCCAAAAGAAATGGAAGTCGAAAAGAATCAGAAGACTTTCAGAGTCAAACAACTTATCTTATTGGTTCTTGAAATATTACGTTGGTTATGGTTAGTTCTTTTGCGTCAACATATTGATACCAAGATAGAGGATCATTGTGTGTGGTATTTCCAACAATGTTTTGGAGTAGTTTCAAATAATCACTTCCTCTAGGACGACTATACAGGACTTGAAAGGAAGAGTTCTGCCAAAATATTAATTGAAAATTGGTTCTAAAATCTTCTTCGTGAGTTGATATGCTAACAAGATATCAAAATCTGCTGATTTGCGTGATTATTAGGATCATTATGCTAAGAAGAGAGGATGAAAATCAAGAAGTTCAAAAGATTTGAATAGGAAGACCTTCAGAGCCAAACAACGCATCCAACTTATCTTTTTGTTTATTGAAATATTACGTTGGTTATTTTGCGTCATCTTATTGATACCAAGTAGGAATCCATTTAATAAATATAGAGGATCATTGTGTGTGATATTTCCAACAATGTTTTGGAGTCGTTTCAAGTAATCATTTCCTCTAAGGCGACTATGCAGGACTTGAAAGGAAGAGTTCTACCAAAATATTAAATGAAAATTGGTTCTAAAATCTTCTTCGTGAGTTGATATGCTAACAAGATATCAAGATCTGTTGATTTGCGTGATTATTAGAATCATTATGCTAAGAGGAGATGGAAGTCCAAAACATTTGAATAGGAAGACCTTCAGAGCCAAACAACTCATCCAACTTATCTTATTGGTTATTAAAATTGGTTATGGTTACTTCTTTTGCGTTATCTTATTGACACCAAGTAGGATTTAATTCAATAAATGTAGAGGATCATTGTGTGTGGTGTTTTAGACTATTTTCAAGTAATCATTTCCTCTAAGGACTTCAGGAAGAATCCTGGCAAAATATTGATTGAAAATTGGTTCTAAAATATTCTTCATGAGGTGCCATGTGACCAGTAATTTTGATCATCAACATTTTTATATCGTCTCTAAAATTCTGTCAAATAATCTCAACTTACTGTTGATTTTCTCACGGATAAAGGTTTGTATATTATCTTCCAAAGAAATTCGTCCAATTCGCAATAAATTAGGAGGAAAATGGATCTTATTGAAATACTTCTTAAGACCACAGCTTTATTTTAATGCTTTAATGCATTTGTAATATACATCTATGCACGCTATATACATACATCCTATGAGGAGTAGGCATTATAACTATTTGGATAGTATTTTACTAGATAGGTATCGTTCTAGTATTATAAAAAGACGGATAAAATAATGTTGGTCTTTTAAGTTGTGCCTTTACAACATTCATTGTGCACGCCATCGAACAGCACATTATACAATTTAAATTTCAGCGCATGTCATAACAACAATATCACTGAAAGCGTACACCATGGGAATCAAATTATGCATCCTTTTACGGTGTGCTTAAATTACAGTGGCGTACAAGCTGTAACGAAAACGACAGACACAGATTCCAATTGGTACAGCATTAAAATTCCATCTCCCTCTTCGTCTTGTTTCGTATCCCTAATCTGTTTCCTTTCAACTCGCACCGAAATGAGACGCATACCTGCGCATCCTACACACCCACCTCTATAAAATAAATTGTCAACCGTCCTGCAGTTCTAGGAAGCAAGCTCTGTCTGCTGCGATGCTGAGATAAACTCCATTAACTACAGCTAGAGACAATACTATTTCACAGTGTCAGCGCACAGCTCCATGGGATTCTACGCGTACATCTAGCCGCTCATTGAATGATAAATAGATTATACGAGTTGCATTGCTTTTGCTACAGATATTTGTGATATATTACTTTCTCGTACCAGTTTAATAAATATATTCAAGAACCTGTCACCTTTAAATTCCACCACACATAAAAATAAGTCCTACCTTCAATAAAAAGAAAAATCGACAGGCAAAGTCGATGATTACAATACTAGTTACAAAATTATTAATTACAATTGACATGCTTACGTATACAGTATGTAACCAGTAAGATGTGATATTTCATTTACATTTTAATCAAGGTAGGAATTATTATTATAGAATATTGTTCAACTATCAAAGAGCCATAGCAGAATTGGCGGAGGATGTATTAACAGATTCAATCCTATCCTGATAGGTCACTTCAAAGTGAAAGTTTGAATTTTCATGTCCAACTTTCCTTGAGCCAATTTCTTGCTATATTTATGAAAATAACAGGTAAATGACTCCGATGTTATCAACAATTAGAGCTAGTATTGGATTGAAGTCGTGGTCAAGTGGTACCTACCTACATGTATCTGGGATTCTAAGAATTCACTAGTTTAGTTATCAATCAACTATAACTTGATTCCTATTTTTTCCTGAAACTACAAATATTCGACGTTTTCATCCCAATTAAAAATAACCCTAATATTTCTAAATCTTTAAGTTGTTTAAAAAAGGAAGCCCTCAAAAGATCATTAATTACCGCAAAGAATGGGAAAACGAAAACAGAATTTAAAAACCAAATATTAATAACTCACGAACTAATAGGGCGAGACTAAAATTGATGATATGCCGGATATTAAAGTGTCTGCAGTTAAAAGGTCCAATTGTTAGAAATGATTGCTTCCAAGCCAAATCGCTTAGACCGGCGCAAGGTGAAGTAAAACCCGCGGGGGTTCGCTGCATGTGGCACAGCCACCGAGAAGAGCACATTCGACAAATTGTAATTTATCTGGGGCTACCCGCTCGTATTTTAGGTCAGTTTTTCTCCAAATAAATTCGCTAGTTTGTGTGGTCACGTCAGTCCACAGGCTACCGAGATTCAGTGGGCTGGTTAAATCGCTCTCCGCATAGTAAGTGTGGGAATATTTGCGACCGGCGTTGTTAAACAGCTTACAAACTTATATAAACAAATTCGACACGTTCCAGCTTACACTCAATATGTAAGCAAATAGGTCCACATAATCGAAATTTATTAACCTAGAAGATTGTTATAAATATTTGAAGTCTTTGATGACCTTCAATTTATTATGGACATTTGCTCTTCTTCCAGAATCTCTTTCCACATTTTGAACGTACAATTTGTAACCCAAATGAGAGGTGACGAGGATTCTCTTCTCTTTTCTTGGGAAAGTTGAATAAGATTTTGAGCTCCTTTTAGTATTAGCTTTTGCATTTAATTTTAAGAAGGTAAGTTCACTGATTTTTCTGTTCCTCAAAAGTAAGGAGATGCTTTTTTTGGCCAATTCTTTTTAATTTGCCAAAAGGAAAAAGAAAGAAAATAAAAAATACGAAATAAACACAAAGCAGATGATATTATCAGCAAGTGATAAAGAAAATGGCAAAAGAATTTCTAATTGGACAAAAGAAGTCAAGAATATTTTTTAACGGTAAAATAAAATTACAGTTGAAAAAATCTTGTAGAAAGAAGAAAAAGAAAGCAGGAAATGAATAAGAAACGACTTAAAATTAAATTAGAACAACGACAAATAACCAAATTAATCAAAAACATCAATCTTTAGAATTGTGAAACTAATTCCTATAATCTCTGCTTGTAAGGTTTCAAGAAAAGAAAATATCCCAACATTTTAACCCAAACACTTTAAAACCTGTAGAAACCTCAAGCTGAATTAGAAGAAGATAAAATTAGAAAAGAAAAGACATGTGACCTTGCGAGACAAATACAATGAACAGGAACGAAGCGATTTTGAAAAATTTTTCAAGGGCAAGAAGCGACAGCGAAAAAACACCAGAAATCTGAAAAAGACATTTAAGTTTAAGGAAAAATAAAATAAGCAAGGCGAGAAAAAGAAATCCTATGAACAATGAATAATTTAAGACAAGGATCAATTTGTACAGGGGCGGAGAAAGAACAACAAACAATAAGACCTGGCGCACACAAGCGATTTTCTGTCGCATACTTTACAACAGGTGTGCGCAAGCACCTATGGCAAGCGACTTTATATGTGTGCGTTCACATTACGAACTTCGAATTCAATTTTTGCGACTAAATAATCGTGCGACAGAAAGTCACTTGTCCATGCCTGGTCTGAGAGAAGGTCTTGGAGCAGTGCAATCTTGCAACTCTAACAACTTTGCATTTTTCGCTCGCCCATTCTCCAACCCAAACTTTTTTTTTTCTAATAGGTCGATTTTTAATTTCTCTTTTCCGGATCTCTTTTGATTTGGCGTCCTTCCAGGTCGCTTTAGCCCAATGCAATTTTGACAGCTTGCCAACTGACGATGTTTGATCTTCCAATTCCAACTTGCTTTTTTTTATTTCTTTCAAAATCTTCCTTTCTAATAGGTTAATTTTCCCACTTTATTACATTTTCTTGACCTTCTTTGGTTCGGCATTCTTTTTAAACGCTTTAGTTTAATAACTTTGCATTTCTGACAGTTTGGTTCGTTCTTCTATTCCGAACTTATTTCCTCCAAAATCTTCCTTTAGCTCTAGCTTAGTAACTTTGAAATAATCCTATGCATTTTTCTAAGGTCACGTTCTTCTTTCTGTCTGGAATTCGCCATATTTCCTAAATCCGGAAAATCCGCCCCGGATTATACCAGAATTTCGGATGAACGTCTCTCTTGGAAAATATCTGACGTGATGTAAAGTGTAGTTTCTAATTGTGGTTCAATTTTCAAGAAAACCCTGTGTGGTTTTCCAAGGTCGCGCAGTTCTTTCTGTTTGGAATGCGTTATTTCTTTTGAATCGAGAGAATCCGCTCCGGATTTTGCCAGAGTTCTGGGTGAACGAAATGTTTCCACAAATTTTTGTCTCATATTTATGATTAGACTTTCAACTAAAAACCCTGTGTAGGACACACTCTTTCTATTTTATTTATTTTGTTTCGTTCTCGGAATTTCGAGCGAACGTACTTACTTATCTCTTGGAGAATATCCACGAATTTTTGAGATGATTTTAAAATATAGTCTCAAACAGTGATTTAACTTTCAACTAAAAACCTTTGTGGTTTCTCAAGGTCACATTCTACTTGAAATGCATTGAATCTGGAAAAAGAGAAGTCTTAGTTTTTTTTATTTTTGGAATTTGACATTTACGGGATGGTTAAAATTAACGCGCTTTCGTGAAAACTGAGAAAAAGTGAGAGATGCGGCCAAAGTTCCTACTCAAAAGACAATTGTCCTAATCGTTCAAGGTCAAGCGTCATTTTTCCTATTGAAAACTGAAATCCGAAAAATCCGGTGAACACGCAATAGTTAAAGCCACAAGTATTTAAGCAAAATGTTTCTGAGAAAATCCAGAAAACCACATCACGGAGTTTTGGGAATTTTCGGACGTTTTTTCGCACGACTTTGGTAAAGGCTTGAATAGAGAAGAAAACAGAAAGTTAGTATGTCATATAGTGAACAAGAAAGAAAAACTTTATATATACATACACACATAAAAAGGTAGATTGTTTCGTATACAAGAACTGAAGAGTTAACTGAGAACCATTCTTTTGTAAAAATTCTTCTTTCCTAAAACCTAACATAACAAAAAAGAAACTCAATCGCACTGTGGCATTTACAACTATTTTGAGAAAAGATACTATATTACATTAAACATTTTTTTCTAGAAAATGGCATTTTATAGATATTTGTTGTTTGACTCTGAACTCATCAACTTTATTTCTCCAGGCGTTAAGGTCAGGAAAAGATATTACACCATTAAAATGTAACTATTGCAGCTACAGTTATTCAATTCAGAGTTAGAGGATCGTAATTGCTGCGGCCTGTGTGTGCACACCCTATCCTTACTTGTATTTAGATCTACATACATAAAGATCTGGAGTTAATTCTAACACTTTTGGATTCCTTTTCGGGGTTCCCACGCGTCCATCCGTTTCTGATGTTGGAATAAACGAAATTAGGACGTTTAACTTTAAAAAGTGTTAAAATTATCCTCAAAAGTGGCATTTTAATCCTTGCGGTAATTATTTCCTTTAAGTGTGAATTCACAAGAATATTTTCTTTCTCAAATGAGTACAAAAGTGAATAATTAGCATGAAAGTGATATGAGTAAAATTTTAAAGATTGATATAGATTACAAGTGTGTAAAGTAAAAAGTAAGGGACCAAGAATGGAGCCCTGAGGAACACCAGAATTAACGTCAAGAGTAGCAGATTCGGCACCTTTAACACAAACTTTCTGTTTTTTTCTTTTAAATAATGACCAATAAGTTTTACGGCAAAGGCACTAAAATAATGTGATGCAAAATAGATAAAAGAAGATCATGGTTGACAGTATCGAATGCCTTAGAAAAGTCAAGAAGAACCATACAAGTGATTGTTTCTATTCAAAGCCGTAAGGGCGGTTTCACAACTGTGCCTACTTCTAAATCCTGATTGATTTTCAGGTAAGATATGAAATGTATCCGTAAATTTTTTAATTTAAACTTCAAGTACCTTCTCAAATATTTTGGACAGGATACATAAAATACCAATAGGTCTGAGATCCCGAAGTTCCGTTGGATTATTTTTCTTTGGTATCGAAATAATATGTGCAAGTTTCCATTTTGTAGGAAAGACAGAGTTACAAATTCCGTAGCTAATTATATGTGTTATGAAGGGGAGTACATGTGGAACGCACAGTTTTAAAAAAGAAGCATTGATGCCATCACATCCAGATGATCCCGTATTTATTTATTTTTTAGTATACTACCAATGTCATCCTCGAAAACATCAGAAATATTTGACCTAATATTATTATTATAGTAAGTGATTAATTCAGGATCAGTAACAGTAGACGAAGAAACACTATCAATAAAGAAATTATGGACAATATTGAGATCACTTAAACATTCAGGCTATTTACATTTCCATTAGTACCGATATTAAATTCTTTAAACTTCTTCCACATTGTTTTAGAATTGGAATTACGTACTTGAAATTCTAAATAGGCTTTCTTTTTCATTTCGAATAGCATTAGTTGTTAAATTACGCAAACTCTTGTAATAAAGCCAGTGTTCCTGATTTCTAATGCATTTGAATTTGTTTAGAGCTTTGTCTCTTATTGTCTGCATTACTTTTATCACGTCCGTAACTTTACTTTATAAGGTGCACGGAAATTCGAAAGAAAAATCGAATTGAAAATTAATCGTCAATATTATCTGCATCATAAATAGCACCGAAAGGCATCATTGAGAGAGTTGTCGCAAGAAAATTTACTGAAATATTTTTAAAACGGTTTCAAAACATTAACATATAGAAAGTTCCCAAGATCAAGTATCGACGTGAATTACCAATTCAGTATTAGTAACTAAAATTAAATCAATTAGGATACAACTATTGGCCGTTCGTTATTCTCGTGGGAGTTAATATTATCCAAAAAAAGAGAGACACTTAACTTCTGAGATAGCAGTTTGTATCCCAAAAGGAATTAGTATTATCCAGAAAATGTTTATTTTCTATCCTTAAACGAGTTAGTATTACCCAGAAAATTAAAGAGACTTTACTGTTGGGGCAGTTACTTGTGTTCTAACTTATATTTTAACTACTTCGAAGAGAGGAATGCATTTTTTTAATATTGCAACATTTATCCCTTGTTCTTTCGTGTGAGAATAATTGAATTGCTTGAATATTAAGCTTATCTGGAGGAAGTTGAATCAAGATGGTCATAAGGCCCTGCCAATATTCCCTGGTGAAGCTTATATCATCTATGTTGTCATGTTATTAATCAGTGTTTTTACCCACTTTCTGTTGTTATCATATTTAATGCGCAAACAAAATGACGGTTCCATTCTAAAGCAAGTATTCATTCCAGTTAGTAGGCATGTGCTAGTTATAATAGAGAACGTCAATCCATTCCCTCATACATCAGAATATACCAGTAGAGGAAAAGTAAGTAAGTGTGAACTAACACTTTCAGGATAACATTTTTACTTTTTTGGGTTAAATAGGATGATGACTCTCACCAATGCAGATAGAATATTTTACTATTTAGCCTAACTTATCTCCCATTTATTGAATTAACGAATTATTACTGCCTTGTGTCAAGTAGGAGTTGAGCTTATCCTTATTTCGCGATTTTCAACACCTATTTTTAGACCCATTTTGATCGAGAAAAGATTGCAACACCGACTAGGAGGAGAACAATTTATCCCAAACATTTTTATATGTGCACAACATTAGAGAACCTGGGAATTATCTGATGTACATACAAACATATTTTGAAGGGTAGCTATGATCACACTCATACAAATATTACTTTTACATATATTTGGAAAACAAAAATATTTTATTTACAGTATTGTATCCAAATATATTTAATATAATTAAATTTATAAAGATATAATCAAAATATTACTAATATTTACTTTAAAAGAAACAAAGTGATTATTTATTTACATTAATTTCACTTGTAATACGAAATTAAATTTGGTAGAATGAGTGAAAAATAATACAACAAAAGTGTGTGTAAAAAATCCTAAAGTTCACATAAATGATGTTGTAGAGTTCACGATAATCTAAACTACTTAGTAAATGTTTTGTGATCACGGTAGCAATGAATGTAAAACAGCTATCTTATCAAAGAAGCAATGATGATAACTTTAAGGAATTTAAAAAAAAAGGAACGCCCGAGAGAGAGAGAGAAAGGAGAGAATTTGGATCTGTCACGATGTCTCCTGTCCTGTCAGACAATCTTGTCTAAAACAAAAAAATTCAACGCCTACCTCGACCTTAGCTACCTGAGTGTTGCGTCAGAGCCTACTATAAATAACTGCGACAGAAACCCTTGTTAGTCGGACTCATTTCAACATCAGATTACAGTCAGATTTTCACCGAAAACATAGCGAGGTTCTTGTTCGCGAATGAAAACTTATCCTGATCCGAAAGTTACCCTTAAACTCGACCGAATTCCTTGTCCTGTGTCAAAAGAATAAACAAACTTGTCCATTGTAGAAAAAAATACCTGCAGTTAATTTTTAATTGACGTTACTTAAAACGATGGCCACTCTCTGGAATTTATTGAGAAGTGTCATCAATATTAATTAATAATAAATAACAGGAGGACTTTTACCTCAACAAATTCACCCGGCTTACCTTATATTGATAGCTTGTCGAACGGAAAATGATTTTATCTTAAACTTCATCGAAATTTGAAAACGTTTATGTAATTACTGAAGACATTAACTTTAAGAAGGCTCTTAACAAACAGATGCAAACAGATTTGCAATAACTAAATACTTATGACCTCGTAGAAAAAGGAACAAAATGTTTTATTAGCTACACAAATGAGAACATAATCTTTCTTTATGTTGATATAAGTATATAAAATTATCCGATAATTACCTATGCTAATAACTTTATTTACTGCGCGGGGTTTTAGCTACTGTATTTAGCTTAATCCAAGAGATAAAACGACAGATGTCGGACTACATTAAACCAAGCTATTGCATATTTAATTAATACGTAATAAAAGGTTACATACACACATGCCTATAACAATAAAAAATGTAAGGTAAGATTGCTGAATGCAATTTGCATTTCAATAACAACCTTTATTGTTTTAAATTTTTTTATTTGGAAACTAGGTATTAAACGATAGTGTCTTGGTCTCAGATAATTATATAATAAATAAAAATTACTATAATTATTATTTGACAACTTCTGACAAGGTTTAAACTTTACCGTCGCCTGCGTTAACGTTAAGCTTTTAGCTTTAGTTTGCTTTGTAGTAGATCTGAGTGTTTTTCAAATTGTTAAAAACTTCTGTACAGTCGCATATTTATTACTCTGCTTTTTTTTTCTGCATATTTTATTGTATTACGATTAGGTTTAAAATATTTCCATAATTTTTAAAGAAAGTCCTGGTATTTTTATTCCTAAATTATAAATATATACAGAGGCTGTTTGAAAAGTTTTCAAAGTAGGTAAAGATGACGCTATTGATCTTCACTATGTCCTCAATTGAGAGAACTTTAAAAACAATCTTCGTTTATTCCATCCGTCTGGGGGTTATAATTTTCATTTCAAAAAAGAATAAAATCTGCGCCTTTATAAAGATTTTCATGTACCCCATGTGACAATTTTGAAAATTGCAGTCGGCTATATCTAACACACGTAAAATGTATTAATAATCAAAACAGTTTAGGTGGTTTGATGAGGGAATAATGTAAAGATGATGATACCATCTCGACCTCAGCTTCTACTACCCCAAATTTGATATTTCTAATGGCATATTTGAGATACGTTTGTGGAAAGGTCTCGAAACAACGCCACTAAAAGAGAATAACTTAGTTGAATGGGTCTTGCATAATTGAAAAAGAAAGTACAAAAGTGTTAAATAAATACAGCATTTGGGTTTCGCTTCCAAGTCATCCAAACGGCTTTGAGTGATTGTTAATTTTTTTTTGTTTTGAAGATATAGACTGCAACTTTTAAATTGTTTCACTGTATGTAAATATTTGAAGCTTTAAGTTCCAACGAAAATTATAACTATATAATCATTTTAGAGTATGGTAAATACCTCCATCGGGTGGCAGTAAAATTCTATAATTAAATTCTGTTTCATCGTGATTTCTCTCGTACCTAGATAAACTTCGTAGATAGAAGCTGATAATCTTAAATAATGTTAATGAATTACAACCTGTTGAATGTTACAAACTGTATTGACCATAATATACTAGGATTATAATTAATTATGTTTCTAATTTGGTAAGTTACTATCATGCGTAGTCGTTGACCTGGTATGGTTTGTTATTTTTGTTGTCGAACTTTGACTTTGGCTTCTAAGAATGATTAAGGATAATGATAATTATGTACTTGAGGAATATTAAAACACTCAAAATCTGTATATGTGTACGTAAAATGCTAAATATTTTACTTACAGGGAGGTGAGTAGATAAATGCTATTTTCACCTTCCTTGTTTAGAAAGTAAATTGTTTTATTAGTTAGTTTAGTAACAATTTCGTTATTACTCAGTAGAATAGCTACATATGCCAATTTCTTTCTCCATTTAGTTTTATGTGGACGTTCTAAATGTGTAAGTATGGTTGCCTAACTAATTTTCTTGATACTCAAGAGGAAGAAATGGCGCGCACGAAATTAAAAAAACAGATAGAATTCATACATAACAGATACTTGCTTACTTGCTTGCTTGTCGAAAGAAGAATACTGACAGACACGTTTCCACCTGGAAGCTATAAAGTAGTAATTTTGCTTCAACCTGTAAAGTTTGAATCAAAAATTCATTGATCGCCACCTTCAATATAAACTTATAAAAGCATATCACAGTTTGACATACATAAATAAATTCTTTCGTGGGTAACTGTTTAAAGCAAAATATTCAATATAGCTCCAAAGTGTATAATCGCCTCAAGTTGTAAACGGTTTTTAAAAAGACACCCGAGGTAAAAATATCAACAAAAAAGTGTTGGAAAAAAAGGATTAAATGCGACGACTAGGACAAAGGTCATTTGTGAAGGAGGGAATGTAAAATTTTCAAAAATTAGCAAAATTGGGAAATTTTCTGCACTTCCCAAAAAAATTAACCTTAAATTAACCAGAATCTAAACCCCAAAAATCTTAAAGGAATTATGTTAACAGACGGATAGTTCCAATGCTTTGCGTCTGAGGACAACAGCCTCAAAGATAAGGCTCGAAGTGGAAGATCCTTTCTTGTTGATCCTCAATAAATGCGTACCCCATTGAAGAAGCAACCCCATGTAACCACCCGGGAATTATCACCTACACTTGGATCTTCTCAACGGATTATCAACCATCATTTACATTGGATTGATTTGACATGCAATCGACCTAGGGAAGATCGTCGTGAACTAACGGATGCACAAACTCAACAACGAGTGAATATTATGTACAATACTGCTTAAAAATTCGATTGATGTTCGCTTTTGGCACATCCAAAAGGTTCCTAAAGCCAGAACGACGAATCAGTCAAGATTGTTTTGGAAAGAAAGTAATGTAGTCTTTGTTGGAATTTTGAAGCAGTTCTGCATTTCGAGATGATCCCAGAAGGTCGTGCTGTAAACGCTGACTTTTACTATCAAAAGTAGATTCTGGATTGCTCAAGATATAAAGCCAGACCCACGAATCCGTCAAGATTGTTTTGGAAAGACAGTAATGTAGAGTGTTTATTTGAATTTTGAAGCAGTCTTACATTTCGAAATGGTCCCAGGTGGTCGTGCTGTTAATATATACGGTTTCTCAGTTGCTTTACTAAAAAATATAGTACAATATATAGTACAATCACTAACAAAAGTACTAAATGCTTAGAAAATGCTACTTTCCCAAACGAATTAAAAATAGCGAAGATTGTGCCTACCTTCAAAACAGGAGAAAAAAATAAGATTGAGAACTATCGCCCTATAGCTATAATTCCTGCTTTCTCAAAAATATTAGAAAGCATCATCAAGAAAAGATTGGTAACTTACTTGGAAAAATCAAATATATTCAGCACTTCCCAACATGGATATCGTAAAAACAAATCAACGATTACGGCAATGACGGAAATTGTAGAAGAAGTTGCCAGAGCTTTTGACAATGGAAGTTCGATTCGTATGGCATGTTGTGACCTTAGCAAGGCGTTCGATTGTGTAGATCACCAGGTTCTCCTGAACAAATTGCATTTCTATGGTATTAGAGGAAAAGTTCACCAGTTTTTGAGGAGCTATTTGGAAGGTAGATTACAAACTGTACATTGGAATCAGAAACTCGCGGATAAGATTCCCAATACCAAAGGGATTCCGCAAGACTCCATATTAGGACCGATTCTGTTCCTAATCAATATAAATGATCTGCCTAGAAATGTCTGTTGAAAAAATTTGTCTTTTTGCAGATAAGACAACTTTATTATCTACCTCAGATACAAAAGAGGAAGCAATAAGTAAATCAAATCAAGCAATAGCTGAGGCAAAAGAATGGTTTAGCAGTAACTCCTTAAAGCTCAACGACACGAAAACTCAAACTCTTTTCTTATCTACCCGCGCACAGACGGACAAAGGTCATACAAAATACTTGGGGCTCCATTTCGATCATAAATTACGGTGGGACCATCACATTACGCAATTGCAAAAACAACTAGCATCTGCCATCTTCACAATACGAAGAATGAAACAATGTGCAACGTATGAAGCAGCCAAAACAGCTTACTACTCCAACTTTCATTCTCGAGCCACTTCCGGTATTTTATTGTGACGCTCAAAAAAAAATTTTTGCAACAAGAACAAGCCCTGCGAATTTTCTCCCTCCGGTGCATCACCTCGGACTAGCTGCAAAGAACTTTTTAAACAAAACAAAATATTGACAATACCAAGTGTGTTCATATTAAACTGTTTAATATATATGAAAACTTCGCAAAACCTATTTGCCTGCAACAAGGACCTCCTCTCCTATAACACTAGAAACCAGGATAGTTTCATAATACCTTACCATGATATAAAATCGTTAATACCAATCATTTGTGTGTCAAAATGTTCAACAAACTTCCATCTTTGATTAAAAACGTGAATCAGCGCCACTTCACAAATAGAATAAAAATGTATTAATGAATAATGTTTTCTACTCGACAGAGGAATTTCTGAAAGCGCCAGATGATGTTTTAATGTGTTTGTAATGCTCTTATACATTGAATATTTTATGTTTTAAATGTAGGAGAAAATCTTATAATTCCATTTTTAATAATAATGTATTTCAATTGCGGATTACATTGTGGTAATAACTAATTATATAGATTACACGACAGATTGCTGTACCTGACAATTGTAACTTGTTACAAAATAAACTACTACTACTAATAACAAACAGATACTGACCTTTACTGTCAACAGTTGAATCTAATGAGTTTCTCAAGACATAAAGCCAGAACCACGAATCCGCCAAGATCGTTTTGAAAAGAAAGTAATGTTGAGTGTTTGGTGGAATGTTGAAGGAGTGCTGTATTTCGAGATGATCCCGGAAGGTCGTGCTTAAATGCTGATCTTTACTTTCAAAAGTTGATTCTAATGGATTCCTCAAGATATAAAGCCAAAACCACGAATCCGTCAACATCGTTTTGGAAAGAAAGTAATATTGAGGGTTTGGAGGAATGTTGAAGGAGTTTTACATATCGAGGTGATCCCAGAAGGTCGTACTGTAAGCGCTCTTCAAGATATAAAGCCAGAACCACGAATCCGTCAAGATAGTTTTGGAAAGAAAGTAATGTTGAGTGTTTGGTGGAGTATAGAAGGAGTACTGCATTTCTTGATGATCCCAGCAGGTCGTGCTATAAGTGCTGACCTTTACTGTCAATAGTTGTATCTAATGGGTTCCTCAAGATATAAAGCCAGAACCACGAATCCGTCAAGATAGTTTTGGAAAGAAAGTAATGTTGAGTGTTTGGTGGAATATTGAAGGAGTGCTACATTTCGAGGTGATCCCAGAATGTCGTGCTGTAAATGCTGACCTTTACTGTCAAAAGTTGAATCTAATAAATTCCTCAAGATATAAAGCCAGAACCACGAATCCATCAAGATAGTTTTGGAAAGAAACTAATGTTGATGGAATGTTGAAGGAGTGCTGCATTTCGAGATGATTCCAGAAGCTTCGTCCTGTAAATGCTGACCTTTACTGTCCACAACTGAATCGGGGTATGCTACAATACGGAAAAAATATCTATCGGAAGCGTAAACTAAAAAAAATGGATTGCTCCTTCGGATTATGAGTTGTTCCAGGCAATGTAATATTTTCTTCGGGGGAAAATTTCAAAATGTAGAGGAAATCGAAACCAGATGCCGCAACATTTTTGAATCTAAGAGCAAAGATTGATACCGTGAATAGATCTGGCAATTAGCAGGTCGATGGAGAAAAATCATCGCATCTGATGCCTTTTTTCTAAAAGTAATTTTGGATTGGTTATATCTTGTTTATTTCTTTTTAATAGAAACTTTGTACTTTAAAATGAAAGTGCCAACTACAAAAATAAAACAAAAAAGTTGCTGAACCCACAAGTATAAATAGTTGATACAATTGAATTGAAAGGATATTTTTGTAAATTTTGAAATGTTCCTCAAAATTTATTTCACAAATTACTATTATTTTAAAATCTTTTTAGACAAGTATTTGAATTATTTTCCTGCAATGCCACAAGTGCGGCACCATATGGCTTCTTATCACCGGATCGCCTTAAGATACGTAATTGCAAATAGATTTTCCTAAACCTGCAGGCTGCTTTTAATTACAAATTCACATAACAATAAACAGAAAAGTATATTAGGTAGTTATTACGTTTTAGATGTCGCCTTGATGAATAACAAACAGGCGGTGGCACTCATTCAAGTGGCAGAGCCAACCAAGTTGGGTTAAAGCAGATCGATTTGATAGACAACAAACGGTCTCCGCTCTAATAAATACTTGTTAGACACAATAAACAAATGTCCATTAAACTGATCCAATAAGAACACGGCTCTTTTTAATCTCCTAATGGGCTGAATATGTCTGAGAGACAGAAAAGACCTAGCTGATCTCACCCCGATTGCGGTAATGGTTCAATTTTTAACACGGCGGGACTCCCATTGAGCGAACAAAGCCTCTGATTATTCCCGAGGACCAAAACACAAAGCACCTAATACATATATATTAAAATCTTAAATGTTTCTTTCCCAACGTTCACACAACTTACGCCGGATATCAACCAAAGTAGTACATTTTTTTTTAACTTTAATCTTAAAGTCTTTGTCGTCCTTTGAACGAAACCACATTTTATATTGATTTTCTTTACGGAGAGAAATCGTAACTCATAAGTTAAGTTAACTTTAATAATCAAAATATTATTTTTAAAAAGACTGTGCTAACAGTAACATGGTTCTTAACTTGTTAGTAGTGGTTACATAATTAATGACGTCTCCCAATAAAAATAATTCGAGCAAGATTTCCCAAGGTAAAACAATGCAAGCAAAAAAAGAAAAACATATCGATGGTCTATAAAGTAGATGCAGCACTTGATAAGCAAGAACATGTGTGAGGTTCGATAGAACCAGGCTGGACGAGATGGGTCATCGTTAATTAAATAACTGGCTCGGTAACGATCCGCATACAAAAAATCTAGTAAAAAAACGCATTCTAATGAAAATAGTCGGACAAAGCACACGAATGGTACTCTGGTTCCTTTAACTCAAATTAAGCCCCGCGTCTTGCGAAATGCTCCATTGTTTTGTGTTTTATTTTTTTTATGCATTTCCGTGCAGTGCAGGTCGGAATCTGCTCTGGAATGTATCGGGAATTAATTAAAAAGGTTTTACGCTTGAAGTTGAATGAAGGGGGTTAATAACATGCGTCAAAAATTTAATCAACGTGTACAGTGGTAATAAGAAAGTTTTAAAAAAGAAAACACAGCGCTATGTACGAGTTTAATTAGTTTTTGGTTGGATCCACGTGTATGTATATAGATTGTGTTGTTCGAGGAATTATAAATCCCGTCTTACTAAACTCTGAATTATGGGGGAGGAATATAAAATTTTAAACTTGAGATAAGAGGGATAAGCATCTCAAATTTTCCAATTTAAAGAAAACGCTTCTGTTTTCCAATTGTTAACAAACCCAAAGCTTACGACTTGAACATATTTTTGATGCCCTATATATATGGTTAATTTTCTAAATTAAAAAGTACACACAAGGTAACAAAAACTTCTGTAAAATGAAAAAGTTTTCCAGTTTCTCTACATGAACACAATTTATGCCTTTCCAATATCTGAAAATTTTAATTTAATTTATTTTTTTACGCTTCGTAATGTTATTCGAGAAGTTGTAACTAACATACTCATCTTTTAAAATGACGAAAAAGGACGTAATCTATTGATCTGCAAAAATAAATAATTCATTAGATTTAAATGCGTTAAGACATAAGTAAACATGCTTCTTTTGAGTTTAACTTATACTTAAAGATCGATACGGATTAATACTATCTCCGAATCATCTCCTGTGTAAAATAATATTGTACAAAGCAAGGTGTGGCCGAAAGTGCAAGTAACGCTTGTTGTAATGAGATTGTCCGTGCACCGCAGGGGGTTCACACCTCCACCCCTTCGTTTCCAGGCGTCTGCCATTACTCTCCATTTAATTAATGATTTATGCTGAATTAGGACCCCTTTCTAGCTTCACATGCGGTAACAGTTTTTTTTTTTTTATTAAATTTATTACGACAATCAGATATTAAAAACTGTGTCTGTTACGGTGGAGTTTACTCTCTGATTGGACTTTTTTTTATTTCTGTTTATTTAATTATGCATATCTCTGTCTGTAACCGTTAGTTTTTACTTTTCTCGTGACAATGCATTTTTAACGTGCGCCTATTGATGATGGTGCAAGTGAATGCTTATTATTAACTTGGAACCTGCAAATCATTGTATTTTTATAAATCAAACGTTTCTGCATATTCTCTCTGATTTTGTTAAAAGATTTCTAGTTAATGAATAAATTAGAAGGAAAGCAAATATGTTGCAAGAATTCAATATTTCAGACTTTATTCGGTTAAATAAAATAATTTTTATTTTGTTGATATAGTTACCTTTTCCTGATTAAAATGTGATTAAGATGCAATATGTGCATTCCTCTTTTTCGAGTAGTTAAAATTAAAGTTAAAATACAAGTGACTGCCCAAACAGTAAAGGTTCTTTTACTTTCTGGATAATACTAACTCATTTAAGAATGGAAATGTTTGACACTTTTTGGATAATACTAATTCCTGTAGGGATACAAACCTACCTCAGACGTTAAGTCTTTCTCTTTTCCTGGATAATAATAACACCTTGAAAGATAGAAATAGCTACCGCGAGGATTAAAATGTCATTTTTGAAGATAACATTAATAACATCCTAACTCCGTTTTTTTTTAATACCAGAAACGGATGGGCACGAGGGAACACTGAAAGGAAAACGTGTTACAATTAGCTCCAGATTTTTATGTGTGTAATTTACTTCCCATACAATTATTTAAGTTATACTCAACAATAATTTCTTAAGAAAAGCGACATTTTTCCCTCATTTTCAATTACAAATACGTATGTGGGGTCAAAACTTTTTTTGGAAATTGACTAGATTTATTGAGAAGCTTAGTTTCGAATCATTTACATAATCACGTAATAAAAGAAACAGAAAATTCATTTCCATATTCCCAGCATTAAAATAGAGATCCTTTTCTGATTTCCTAATCGTACTAAGTATAAAAAACCTAATAAATAAGAATAAATATGTAACTTTTACAGCTACCTTAAGTAAAATTAGCATTCGGATGTAATTATGCAAGTGCATGTAAATCGTTCCCCAGATAATTAATATAAGTTTAAACGAATCCGAAGCACCGTAAAATATTAACATATAAACGTTATACATATATTTACATCGCATATGTATCTAATTGTAAGTCGAATACGGAAAAGAGGTAGCTGCCTAGTAAAAGGATTAAAAATATCGCGGGGAGATAAAAAGACTGGCAAGTTTAAAACAGCACTGAAATCAGAAATCGACATGTGTTGTTTAAATTACTGGCGGTAAATGTCACCTGAGCACCAATGGGTGCCAGTGAATGCCCACGCCCTCTGGTTCTCCACCAATGGACGTGAGGAACATGTGAACATGCACGTGTGTCACTCCACCTGAACCTGCTGCACTCGCATACCTGAGTTTGTACAGAAGACAGCTACTATCGATTATCCACCACGATCATTATTCCATGTGTCAATTCCGCTGGTATTTGTCTTATTTCTTGTTCTGGTCCGTAGTCACCGCGAATGGTGCACTTACAGAGGCACTGATCTATCTAGATTCTACTATTTTTGTTGTAACTCTTGTACACAAAAGCAGAGATACCTCGCTTAGATACAACTTTACTCATTAATAAATACTATTATTATACAATTTTACCGAAGGATGGAAATAACAGTTAGTTGCTAACGCGGTGCCCATAGAATATTTTTTTTATCTGAACTTTCAAATCATAACAAAACGCAAAGAAATGCAATTCTCAAGAGTCTTTAGCATTATTTTACATTTGTTGATAGAATGTTGACGCATTTTCGATATTAGTTGGTTAATTATTATTATTATATTATTAGAAGGCGCATAATTAAGCATAAAAAATTAAAATAGCTAAAGTTATTTACAAAAAGATAACATTCTAGATTTAGTGAAGTGACTATTCAATATTTTTAAAAAACCTGTGTCACTGCAGAACTTTCCATTATGTATTCACTTAAAAATAGAGATTAAAAAATAGTGTGTCGAAATGGAGAGAAACTAATCAAGATTTAAAACAAGTAAAATTTGTAATTCCTGGAGCTAGAAGATTAGGACCTATACTCTTTCTTGTAAACGACAAATATACAATTTGCAAATTATAATGTAAACACAATATTTTTATGATCTCTAAGCAATAAAATCAATTCAGATAAAATAATAAAATATTTTATACCAATAATTTCTTCTTAAGCACATATTGGGAAGAATCGGACAGATTACGAATTTTACAATCAAGAAAAGATTTAGAAAGGAACCAAAAATTTTGCTGATATGATTGTTATTGATGTTACCAAGTAAAATTTCTTCCAGGCACATCTAAACGTAAACCCTATCAGTCTTCAACAAAACAATTTCATAGAGACGGTTACTTTAAAACTACTTATAACATTCTCCATTATTTTTTACAGCTTTTGCAACAGTGCCTCTAACTCTTTTGAAATTGTAATAAATATCTGACAGAATTGATTAACTTAGTAGCAATTACTTATTTGTTTATGTCACGTAGAGAAGTTAAGAATTCTTGTGAATCGCTTCTTCAAAATGTTCTCAAACTCAATTAAATTTTTATTAAAAAATCAAGTTTTCTTGCCAGATAAAAATTATGAAAATTAATTAAAATTGTGTAACTGGCAATATAGAAAGTGTTAGGAAAGAGTTTATACATGTATTTCGGCCTTATTGGGCCTCATCAGAACTCTGTACCTTAAAACAAAATATGGTTTACTGAAAAATTTAGAAAAACTTACCCCTTTTTTGATTTTTTTAAGGTACAGAGTTCTGATGAGGCCCAATAAGGTCGAAATACATGTATAAACTCTTTCCTAACACTTTCTATATTGCCAGTTACACAATTTTAATTAATTTTCATGCATTTTTATTAACAATTTGGAATTTAATTTTATTATGTTTCCTCTACTATGCAATTTAGGACAATTTTATGTATTGTGTTATTGATATCCTCGAAGGAATTACGGGAAAAGCAAAATTAGACAAAAAATATTATAGCCAATCAGTCGTAGTAACAAACACGAAAGAGGAACTGAAATATCTGGACAAGGAGGCACAGAAATTTGGTTTGGAAATAAACGAAGAAAAAACAAAATACATGAAGGTAAGAAAAAAAGAGGTATACACACGGAACCATCTGAAAACATCAAGTCACACTTTTGAAAAAGTCTCTTCCTTTAATTGCCTAGAGGTGACAATAGGAAAAACTGAAAAAGACAGAGTAGAAAAAAGAATTTTAAAAGGCAATCAAACAGATGGAAGGTACAGAACACTATTAAAAAGCAAAATACTAAACAAGAGGACCAAAATAAAAATGACCATGAGAAAACCTGTGATTGCCCATGCGATGTAAACTATAACAATTAATAAAAAAGAAGACCAAAAAATGATGGGGAGAAAAATAATACTAAGACCAAATCTAACAGGAGACGTAAAGAAAAACTGGAGAAGAGAAACAAAGAGATAAGAAAAGGGGCTTGGGGGAAAATGATGTAAGATTAATTAATAAAAAAAAAGTCCAAAAAATGATGGAGAGAAAAATAATACTAAGACCAAATATAACAGCAGACGTAAAGAGAAACTGGAGAAGAGAAACAAAGAGATAAGAAAAGGGGCTTGGGGAAAAGATACATAAAGGCATAACGGTAACAATGGGCAAGACATAATGAGAAGGAAACCGACGGAAATAATCAGGAAGATAACACAGTGGATCCCAATGTGGCCTAGAAGTAGAGGATGACCGAGGAAACGCTAGAAAGATGTTCTGGAAGAAGACACAAAAATAATGGGAGTAAAAGGTTAACGATCAAAACGCAGAGATAGGATAAGATGGAGGAAAATAACGCAGGCAGCCAGGACCTATAATAAACTTTAAAGAAACACAACAAGAGGACTAATCCACTTTAAGAAATGGGTAAAAGCTTAACCATAATCCAGCAGGATTGTAAAGGCTTAATGATAGTTCTTGACATTTTAAATAATGACTTTTGAATGTCATAAAGTGAGTAACCAATTACGTTTTCGATTGGGCGTATTAGTGTGCACTCAGAGTATCTTCATCTCGAGCTAGTACATGAGGTTAAAAGAAGATGCAAATACACTGAGTGCAACCGGTGTGGGTGAATCGAAAATGCCATAAGATTTCAACTGTACAGTCGCAAACATAGAAAATGGGCCATGTCTTGAAAGTAAAAATGACCAAAATCTAGCTGTGTGGTCGTACTTTTCGATTTTAGAAAAATGTAATCAATGTTTTTGGAGACAATAAGTGTATTCGTTTTACAATTACTAAACAATTGTCTCTACAATTGTAGCCATGGAAATAAACCAAAGATTAAAGTTAATCGGTGTTCAAAGTATCGGCACTTAGTTTTAGCACCACATTCGTATTTACAAGTTATGTCACATACAACTTCCTTAAATTACAAGTATTGCTTAAGTATTCTTATGTAATAATGGTTTAAAATATGTTTACTTTAAAAATGGATCATGAGGTAAGATATTTTGTTCCTTAAAATACATAAACATATTTTGTATGATATTACTAAAACCTGGCTCTTTAAAATTTGATTAATGTGGTTAATATCAATTTTTCTTTGATAAGTACAAAAACTGGCCACTTCTAAAGCAAGATTCAATACATTCAAGAATCCAGAATAGTGAGCCGCCCATCTCTGCCCACTTTTCCTTTATTCTCATTTTTATTTTAGGTCTCAATAGAAAGCACCTCTTCGATTCAACGAGAGGAAACGAAACATATAAATGATAGCATCACGCCATAAAACGAAACTTCTCAGAATTTGTCCTCACTATTCCAGGGCTTGAGGAATCTCCTCCTAAAGCCAGGCAAAAGGTTCACCTGCCAGTGGATCGATTAACAAGTGATTTGGCCAATAGGTGATGCAACAGCAACATGACCATGGACCGATTCCTAACTAGTTAAAAGCAAAATCGAGCTTTCTCGTGCAACATATTTTAAACGTGCCCAGTTCTACATCAAACCGAAGGCGGCCGAAAAAGAATTCAGCGACTGCAGTGAAAAAAACAGACAAAAAAATGAGGTAGATGAAATTGATTATAGAAGCAAATCCTCGTGACGCACCGATTGGTGAAAACTATTTATGATAAGGGGGTTGCCTCCTCAATTTCTCGCAAGAAAATCAAGTATCTTAATGCATTATCCAGAAAAGTCATCGACCCCAACGTCCTATTTGATCTTCTTTAGCGAGGATTCCTTCCTTTGAATACTTTCTTCATATATCCTATCGACTGGAGGTACAAAAATAGTAAATCACAGACACTAAAAATCAAGTAAAAAAAAGAAAACAAGAAGTTTGTGACAAATTTCAGTCGGAGTTGGGTTTTTTGATCGAACAATCAAATCCTGAAGGAAGTGGCACTACAAACCGTTCGTCATCTTATTGAAGGTCGGGAGATTTTGCAGAACCTGAGTCAGTGCCAATGGAACGATTCGTAAATATTCTTGAAGCACTTGCAAGTGGCTTCGACGTCGAAGCTTTGCACAAAAGGCGGCTGAACACTTTCTAGAGCTATGGTACTACATGCCAGTCTCGGCCCAAAAAATTCTGATCATTCCTCCTGCATTCTGCCTAATATAAAACTATTCAAAGAACTTGAAGAGACGAGAAATAAAGACCTGAAACTTATAGAAGAGAATTATTGCGTCGGAAAACGATTAAAGATTTGCTTAATTTATTATTCATATTTCAAACCCAGTTGTCACTAGTGAGCATTTTCACGTGAAGAAAGCAGGCACTTTTCAGCAACTAAAATGGGGCTTAGTATAGATCAGAGGTGTCCAAACTACGGCCCGCGTGCCAGATCCGGCCCGGCAGGTGATTTTATCCGGCCCGCGAAGGTTTTTGAAAAATACTTTTGCGGCTATAGTTCGATAACTACCGAATTAGTACGAAGGCAGGCAAATAGCGAACGTATACGAATACACAGATTCTGTGGGCTCGGGACTGTCTTTGCATACCTCGGGAGCTCGGGATTGCCTTTTGTTGTCTTCTGTTCTGTTGAGCATGACTCATTTGTAAATTGGTATGTGTAAATTCATATTTAATATATTACAAATTAATTATTTTGAAGTTTAATATTATTTTTAAGGTTTAAACATGGAAAGAAAAAAAAGAAAAATTGATGACGAGTGCCGCGTTTTTAATGAAGAATGGGAAGTAAAATACTTCTTCGTGCAATCGCAGTCAAGGAATGGTTGTGTGTGTAATTTGCAATGACACTGTTGCTGTAATGAAGGAATATAATTTACGTCGACATTATGAAACAAAAGATGCATCAACCTACTCATAATTTAAGGACAAGCAGCGTACTGAAAAATTTGAAAGAATGCGTCGTGGTTTATGTACTCAGCAAAATTTATTTAGGAAGGCAAACTCACAAAATGAAGCATTGACCTTAGTTAGCGTGAAAGTTGCTTATTTGTTGGTGAAAGCAGGAAAACCATTTATGGATGGAAACATCGCTAAAGAGTGCATGATGTGTATGATGGAAGCTGTTGGTGAGTTGTGCCCAGAAAAGTTGAAACTTTTCAAAATGATCAGTCTTTCCCGTAATACTGTTGCTCGTCGAATTGACGATATTGGAAACAATATTCTCCACCAGATTACTGGTAAAGCACAGCGTTTCACTTGGTATTCTCTCGCGATGGATGAATCAACTGATGTTAGTGACACCTCACAACTTTTAGTTTTTGTTCGTGGAGTTGACGACAACCTTAATGTCACACAAGAATTAGCCTCCGTTAACAGTATGCACAGCACTACAATTGGAGAAGATATCTTCAAAGAAGTACAAAAAACATTGACAAAGTATAACTTGGACTGGAATCGACTCCAAGGTGTGACAATTGATGGAGGAAGAAACATGTCTGGTGCAAACATCGGTGTGGTTGGGCAAATTAGAAAAGCTTGTGAATGTGCAGGAAAATCAGTACCAATTTTTCTGCACTGTATTATCCATCAACAAGCACTATGTGTAAAACATGTCGATATGAGCTGCGTTTTGAAACCAGTTGTTTCTGTCGTAAATTTCATTCGATCACATGCACTCAATCATCGCCAATTTCGATCTTTTCTCGAACAAATTGAATCCGAGTCCGTTGACTTGTCGTATTATACTGCAGTTCGATGGCTTAGCTGTGGAAAAGTGCTACTGCAGTTCTTTAAGCTTAGAAATGAATTAATTTATTTCTTGTGGCGAAAAATCACCCTGAACCACTTTTATCGGATGCCGAGTGGCTGTGGAAGTTGGATTTTTTTGCAGATGTTGTGACACACACTCGAACTTAAAGCTCCAAGGTAAAAACAACTTAATTTGTGATTTATTCGCACAAATCAAAGCATTCAGGATAAAGCTGATATTGCTCGAAAGTCAGATGAATGAATATAATTTTACCCATTTCACGTGCTGTGAAGAATTCAATACAGAAACTGATGAACAATTTCCAACCAGATTGCAGTAAAAGTCATCGCGGATTTAAAACAAGAATTTCAAAAGCTATTTTCTGATCTTGACATGATTTCAAAGGAAATTCGGCTGTTTCAAAATCCATTTGACTGCAACGTTGCCAAAGTTTCAAGTCAGTTTCAAATGGAAATTATTGATCTTCAAGCTAGCGATCAAATGAAGGAAACTTACAAATTTTTGGATGCAAAAGAGTTTACAAATATAAAGCAATTTGCTTATAAATTTATTTGGGACTACCTATATGTGCGAACAAACTTTTTCCAGGATGAAATATCTGAAATCAAAGTACAAGACAAATTTATCGGATAATCATTTGCAATCATTACTTATAATTGGTGTTTCAGATTTTAATCCCAACTTTAAAGAAATTCTGCAGGAAAAAGCACAGTTCCATCATTCCCATTAAAAGTTGCATGAAAATAATTTTCTAATTATGTGTATTATACATAATTACACATTGTATAATTTAGCCATGTTTGTTTAGTATTGGTGTATCAGTAATTAATTATAAGAAATAAAATTCAATGCTGCCTTAGTCATAATGAGATTTTTTAATTCACATATTCACATGGCCCGCCGCAAATGGATTTAAATCCCAATCTGGCCCTTGCGGCAAAAAGTTAGGACACCCCTGGTATAGATCCTTCCATTTCTGAAATCAATCCAAAAGAGGCCGACCTTTCTGAGTGATCTTCTCATATGAAGACATGTGCAGGAAAACCAAGCTCGATTTTAACTTTTTTTAAAAAGGTGTTTTGAGTGATGAAAGAGAAATTTGGCAATACCTTCAGAACATGGCGACCGTTATAATGGTTACCATCGATTATCCAAGAGAAGAAACAAAAAAATAATAAAAAATAAACAATTTTCATGGAGAATCCTACATAAAATTACTCAAAAATTCAGAATATTCTATTTTGATGAACATTATTCCATTCATTTAGAGAAAATCTATGTTAGCAAATTTTGATCACGTTATTTTAATGTTAGCTGAGTATTTATTTCCATAAGTCTAAAACTGAAGAATTTATTATGTATTGCACAGATGTGGGCATGCAAACACTTAATATGTTATGCGCATTTATGCGTGAATCGCCGAGAAGGAATTCCAATAAATTTTAATAAGAAAGTAATAAAGGCAACGCAGGGTTATTTTTCGAATAAAATAAAATTGTTTCACATAGGAAAAATAAAATTAGGGCAACATTTAATAATTTATAAAGACTGTGTTTCATATAAAAACTGTTATTTTCTATAATACATATGATTAAAAAGGTTGACCAAAAATAAAATAGCCACTAGCCTGTGGGTCTTGAAAGTATTATATTAGAATATACATTTTTAACATTCTATCGGTCTTACGTAGCTATCAATTATGTATTAAAGATAAACGGCTATCTCAATGCTTATGGCTAAATATGTGTATATACATACATAATTATATGGTCGTGCTTTTTATCGAGCGTGCCGGGGAACTCCGCTATAGGTGGGGGTTGGTAGGTATGGGATTTGCCCCAAGCTCTTGGCAGTCACACTGTATTCTGCTTCATATTCTAAACGGCTCATTTGAATATTGGCTACGTGTTCACTATTGGCTTTTTATAATCGCTCGCAGCTTTTAACATATTCTCTTTTTATCTTCTCTCCGTGTTGTTACCCTGTTAACTCTCGAACGCTCCGGCTAAATAAATATTTGGCGTGTATGTATACTGTACGTCATTTTATTAATTCATTGCTCGCGAAACATTTGAAAAATGCAATGGCAGCATTACATGTGCAAGTAACATCGACGAGAACAAAATTTAAAAAGTAATTTAACATCAGAGCTCTGCTAAATACTACTTAGCACTGCACTTCACTTTTGTGTTGAAACAGTTCACCGGGTGTTTAATACTGTTGTCGGTGGCATTAATTTATTCCAAATGGAATGACAATTTTCAAGAAATGAAAAACAAAATCGGATTACTCTGTTGTGTGTGTGTGTAATATTCTTTGCTGCACCCTTGACGTCTCTATTTCACGTTATTAAAGTGAAAAGTACTGATAGTCTACCATTCCCTATAATTGTAGCCAATTTTTTTGTGTCATCTCTTTGGTACATATACAGGTCAGTTTAAAGCTGCTTGAAACCCCCTGCCCCCTTTCTCTGTAATGATTTATTTTCAGATTCCAAATTTCCTTGGGAGTATTTTGTCACTGTTCCAGTTGACGTTGTTCTGTGTCTTTCCAAGCAAATATCAAGATGTAGAAAGTATTTAAGTAGTTCAGAATGTAAGATTTATTGTACATGTGAAAAACTAAATAAAATTCAAATCAGAATCTAAAGCTTCTAGGAATTGATAAAAAAACTATTGATAAACATTTATCTTTATTATGTTTTCCTTGGAATTAAGTTGATTTATCTAAAAAGTATTTTTTGAATGGTATTGCTGTTTTCTACACAGAAAAGTTGTAGAGTACTAAAAAAATTCTACAGGGTGCATCTTTGGTGTGGATTTCTTCAATAACTCCTTAACCAGGGTGACCAGACCTCCCAATTTCATATACGGGGTGTCTCAGTGGTGATGCACCAAACTTCGGAGAAACGTTTCATTATTTGGAACAAAATATTTTAATACAATTTTGCAATCGGAGATTTTGGAATTTGAAATTTGCGTTAATTGGAGTCGATGTTTTTAGAAATACTATAGTGATTTAAATCTCTGCATCCGTGAAACAAAACGAGCGATTTAAATTTATTTATGAATGGCACACGGCTGCAAGAAGGCAATAAATTTATCGTAAACGAAACAATTTATGAGAGGCTTTTAATTCTGCCCTTGACCGCAAGACATGTTAAAGGTGGAAACTTTGAAAGAATGTGCATTTATTAGCGTGCGTTTTCGTCGCACTGACATTTATGCAAACCGTAATTACATCAAATTTGCTGAGTCTTAATAATTTACGATAATCAAATGATGTACACAACTAAGTAATTGAACATCCACGTTTCTTCTCTTCTCATTTTTCACTCAATTGGCCTTTTGTTCTTATTTCCAGAAATGTTTTATATTATATCAACATATCACCGTCTTTTCTTTCAACTTAGAAAGGATATTGTTTCAACTTTCTTTATTCTTACAAACTTTTCAATTAGCGTTTGCTTTCTTTATTAAAACATCTTCCTTTTTCATTAATTTTTGATTTTCCTTCAATTTTTACACAAATTACTTGCTAATCGTCTATTGTTTTTGTGTTTGTTTGATTATTCATTTCTTTTTTTAATTTGGAAACTTCTTTACAGTTTTTTTTTAATTTTTCTTTACTTCAACGATTTTTTCCTCATTTTAAATGGCAATTTACAACTTTAGAACTCATTTGGAAAAATTACAACTTTTTTTCATTGCAATTGAATTGGCTTCCGGTTGGAACGCGACTGCTTCTACTGCCGACGTTTCGTTCTCCATTGGAGAGCTGCTGCTGCTGCTGGCAGTGTTGCTGCTACAATCTCATCGACTAACGAGAAGCAGCTTGTCAAATTAAATAAAAAGTATATAATTACCAACTCGGCCAGGCCCGTCTTAATAGAACTCCAGTATTTACTGCAAGAGTTAGGGAAATCCTGGTAAAACCTTAACAGAACTCCAGTATTTATTGCAAGAGTTAGGGAAATCTTGGTAAAACCTAACTAGAGTATGTGGTGTAATTGTTGTAAGAACCTAATTTAATTGAATCATCCATCGTTGAAAGAAATTAAATCATTTTGTGGCCATTTTGAGTCAGCCATGAAAATGTAGAGGCATAGACGCACGTTTAGTGTAGAAAAGGGTCAACCCTTAACAGTTACATTTTATTTCCTAGGCTTCAGTTAGTGTTTCCAAATAAATTAAATAAACGGTTGTTTTTAGTTTTCTCAAAACTTAAAAGAGTGACAACCCCTTTCAACAAAAAGCGATTTACTTATAAAATAGGTATACAAAATACACTTAACCAAAGGGTAACCTTATTCAAAAATGTATTAGATAAAAACTTTTTTTGACTCAGTTTGAGCATCTACTTTGACAGGTAAAACCGGAATTTTTAAATTATTTATCACAATTATTTTGTATTTATTTCATATTTTCACTTACTTTTGCATTATTTTGCAAAGTAAATAGTACTTGTAGGGGTACCATAGACCTTTAAGTATTTAAATACAAGTACAAATACTACCACCTGTTACATGTACTTAAATACAAATATAAATCCTAAAAAAATACTAAGTACTTATATTTGCATTTATATAACTCTGCTTTAAAGTAAACATATTCAGTATTATCTTGTTGTAAAAAGTGAATAGAATAATTTATTATTCCTATGCAAATATAATTGTTATTTGAAAATTACCTACACATCTCTAAAGTGTTAAATTAATTTAACGTGTAGGTACATTCTTTCGTTCTTTTTTTTGCCGACGGTGTTGGTACCATTTTAGAGGCTTTATATTACACGTTCCCGTGAAAAGTTGTTATTTACACTCCCGAGAATAATGTATTAACGTATAATTATAAGGTAAGCGAAAGAATACGAAGCTGAAAACCACCGGATTATTCTTGCATTCATGTGTTCAATCCCTGATTTATCGTCCGAACCGTTAAGGGACAAAACTTATTTTAAATAAAACAAAAGTCAAACATATACAAATGTAATAAAATACCGCTTCCAGGTGTACGACTGGTTTTCGGAACCGCGCAGACTAGAAGGACTCTGAATATAACTCACGGACCAAACTTTATACGCTAATAACAATAATCAAACCTGCCCGAGGACGAGTATTAGGTGTAAATTTTTGTCATCATTCATAATTTCTATCTGATGCTTTATTTATGCAAATGAGAATCGTTCGACATATTGTATGCAAAATTTTATTCCATAGTTTTGTTTTTCTTTTCTCCTTTAGGACAATTTCTTTATTTAATTCCTAAACAATTCAAATTCGAGTACTTACATTATTCTTCTAAAAAAGTGTCACATGTTTTTTTAATTGATTGGTGTAGGAATGAAATAAATAATTTCTCATATAGGTACATGAAAATCAGGAGGTAATTCTAACACTTTTCAACTCCTTTTCGGAGTTCCCTCATGTCCACCCATTTCTGGTGTTTAATAAACGGAATTAGGACGTACAACTTTAAAAAGTGTTAATGTTGCCTCCAAAAGCGTTAGTTTAATCCTTGCGATAGTTGTTTCTATACGTACAACAGCTGTTATGTTAATCTGACCCTGACAATAAACAAGAATCCTTCAGCATCCTAGAAAATTGTTGCCATCAGTCTTTTTTTTTATAAAATTGTGTTTTAGCTTTTCTTGGTCGTACAGAATCTATGAACCCTCTGCATGAATTCCTGTTTAGTGGGAGGGACCCAGTGATATACCCAAATCTCATCACCGGTAATAATTCAAGTAACTTTCCAACGCGGCCGAATTTCCTTGACAAATATTTTTTGTGACCAGTTTTTGCTCAGGCCTAAGCAATCTGCAAATCCACCGCCCTTTTTAGTCAGGAACTTCATAACACATTATCGCGTTCTTTCATGGCTGAGTAGATAATATAAAAATATGCCCTCCTAAAAGCTTCAAAGGCTCCTAAGTTATAACATGTGCTCATTTAATGATCCGGTGCCATTACCTGTGGAAATATTTTGTTTTGATAAACATGACGCAGTGTTAAAAATGGCCTTAGCCTGACTATGAAATGTCAGTCTGACATAAATAATAACAAAAAAGTTAATAATTTATTATATAACTATTAAACTATTACAAAAATAACTTTCAGTCACAAAAACTTTCTGCTCTAATGTAAGCACCATTTTGTAATGGAAAACGAAGTTAATAAGAACGTAAATGAATCCTGAAAATAACTCATTTTTGTACAAAACCAACAAAAAAGTACGCAAACAAACACGAAACACTTGACTCGACCGTTGACTGTACGAATGATACTTGTGACTGTTGTGTTCCATAGCTAATGCTACCAGAAAATTAAATGAACACAGGTTATTATATTTCAAGGACCTGAATTTAGTCCTCTTTTCATGTTGAGCTCAGAATTTTGCAACCCAGGCTTTAATCGAGGCTATAAAAATACAAGCTTCAACTTCAGGCGCCTTACAATGATACATGCCGATTCAAGTAACGCAGAACATAAATAACTTGATATACAATACAGTTATCGGATTCCTTTTAGGCTGCGCTCGCAGTGATGAAGCAAAAACGTTTTGACTGCATCTGTTTCAGCGTGCTTTTTATTTTGATGTATTGGTGTGTGTGCCTGTTGCTGTTTAAAGTATTGAAAAAACGCTCTCTAACAAAATTAGCCAAAAGTGTTTCGTCTGAAAACGTTTTTGCTTCATCAATTGTGAACGCAGCCTTAAGGTTTCATCGACTTCTACGAAATTAACAAGGATTTTGTTCAGATATAGCTGAAAAATTTTATATTTCGCAGAGTGTCATAAGTAGGCTTCAAAGGTTTGAGACACATGAGACCCAGATAAGACGTGACGTGTCGTCAATCAACTATGAGAATTATAATTCTGAACAATCCTTCTAATAAAGTATAAATTTCGAAGTGCTCAGTAGAGTTAAAGTCTTATCAGAACGATCTTGACATTTCGACAACATTAACTCGTCATCACAAATAAAAAAAATTAGAATGATCTTTAGAATTTCGGGAGAAAAGAATGGAGCAGTGGGATACATAAAATTATTCTGAAGATATTGCGCTTTAGAGAAACACTAACTTATGTGTGCAATGGTTTTCCATAAGAGGGTAATTTCTTCAAAAACATTTCATCAAATTTAGTATAAAACAGAAATAAATGTGGCAAACAACTTTTTTTTTAAATCATTGTTGACTTTAACCTTGTAGTTGTCACATTATCCTAAAAAATAAGGATTTGTAATATTTCCTTTACGTTTTTAAATGTTGCCAATCGATTATTTCTTGCTAGTCTTAATTTCTTTAAATTTCATAAATCTTATCTTTGTCAAATAACTATTCTCTTAGAAGTTTCTATCTGGGCCCCGTTTCACGAAAGTTACAAGTCACAAAGTCACAATTTCACAATTACAGGCACCTGTACTAACAAGTATACAAATACTAGTGTTTCATGAAAGTTTTATAACACTTGTGAATAAAATTACAGGAGTGAATGAATATTTTCAAGTATAATATATGTAGACTATTTTATTCATCGCCTAGTTTTAGGTTACAAATTTGTTTGTGTGTAAAAATATTTAAGAAGATTTTATTTACTCAGATTATTTTGGTATTAGACATAAGTTAATTTGTTTGCGATCTGCATTAAGAAAAAAGGAAAGCTGCAATTTTTAAAATCAAAAGAATTTTGGCGCTTTCTCACATAAGCTGACGAAAGAAGATAAAGTGACAAAATGGAAGGCCATTCATGACCAAGCTCTAGCATTAGGAATTGTGCCAGCTAACAAAAATTACATTTATACTAGAGACACTTATGCACAGAATAAACGCCGTCAAAGTTGGAAGTTGATCAATATTGCGTACAACGCCGCTTGACGTCGTTTATTCTGTGCAATGACATTTGAACCTGAATTCTGTTCAGCCCTTAACTCTGTTCAGGTATCGGTGGTTAATGGCGCATTTGTTTATCAGAGGTAATGCGATGTTAGAATCATTTATAGAAGCCCTGTACTAGAACCAATTCGTATATTAAACTACATTTTTGACATAGGTATTGGTCGGAAAAAATCTATTAATACTTGTTGTCTTCTCATTGCTGCAGGATGCGCAGCTTCACCGTCCGCGTCCCCTTCTTTTCCTCTTTCCAAAGGATCTTCAGGATGTAAAATACGTTGCACATCATCTTCCGTCAATCCGCAAGTAGTTCAAGCAGGAGAATTTTTCCTTTAAAATGGCAAATGAATTTTCTATCACTCGCCTAGTAGATTTGTAAGCACAATTGAATTGAACCACTGCTGGAGCACCCAGATTGCGGTCTGCTGGAGGAGTCAGCCATTCCTTTAATGGGTAAGCAGATGTAATGTACTGTTTCTGTATACTCGGGCATCATTCACACTGCCTGGCCACCGTGCACTGACATAATAGAATTTGCAGTCAGGTCCGCAGACAGCCATAACATTTAGGGAGTGGTTTCCATGTCTGTCTATATATTGTTGTTCATTTTCTACTGTGGAGCATCTATATTAATAAGTGTCCCGTCCACACCCCCAATAACCAGCGGCATTCGTGCTAAACGTGAAAACTGTAATGCTATATTATAAATCTCATTAGGCCAGTCAACCATTTGTGCAAATTTAATATAGTTTATACCAGTTACAAAAGTGTGCACTGATCTACATACACTGGCCTTGGATATGCCATGCATGTCGCCTATACCGTGGTATTGGCTTCCATTGCCAAGCCAATGAAGAGCTGCACATAACTGAATTCTTTCTAAGAGTGCTGCACTTCTTTTTGCGTCGAAGTCTGTGTCCTATGTCCTGAAGTAATGATTCCATTTTTGATTGATGACATTCGAAATCTCTCGTTGAACTCGTCCATGTTCACGAAATCTACATTTGATCTTATCCTGAATATTCGAGGTCTTCGATGTCGGTGTCGCTCTAAGGGTACCTCGTCATCTGAGGAAGAGTCATGGTCACTTTCAATAAATAATTACATATGAAACTTGTAACTTTCGTGAAACGGGACTCCACAATTAGAATTTCGTTGTTAATTTCACTTCCACTGTTTCAAGTAACGCCATTAGCATTATATCTGTGTTGTATACTGCAGGCAGTTTATTGCAATAGCCGATCATTTTAGAACACCTTCAAATCTTACTTCAACCATAAAATGCAATTTTTTCCGTTTTGAATTTTGGATATACGCAAATGACAACGCTCGAAATCTCCAGCGTTCACTCCTTTCCATATTTTCTTTTGTAATTGAACTTAATGATCTTGAAAAGTTATAACAAACAGATGCTTTTTCTACATTGCATTGAGATTTTTTAAAGCAAGTTTCTAAGGATATAAAATTTCTTTGCTATCCAAACAGTTGAACTGAAATCTTACTATAAAAAAAATGTTATTGGCAATTATTTCTTGAATTAAGGATTCATATGTGAAAAGGAGAAAAATCATTCATAAAAGCAGTTATTCCTAAGGGAAAGTGGGGCAAGTGGAAAATCGGAGTAACTGCAATTATACAACATATTTAGAAACGCATGCAGAAATTTTGATAATTCCTGGCATTAAATTATTTGTTTGGATGCTCTGGTCATTTCTTGCAGAATTAGACCAAGCGATTTCTAGTCAGAAGGACAGTGGTAGTGGTTTTCAATAATTTATAAAATTCAAGTGAAAAAAACTACAAATATTATTGTAATTATGCAGTCTGATTAGCAAAACCACGAAGTTTACTATCATTTGGCGGACTACATGGAATACATATGCACAAAAATCGATGAAGGGTTCTATGTTGCAGGCCTTTTTTTTAATTTATCTCGAGCCTTTGACAGCCTCGACATAGCATTTATATTATAAGTTATACGCTCTAGCAATTAGAGGTACCGTACTAAACTTGATAACATCCTTCCTTACCGGTAGAAATATACGCGTAAAAATTATGAATAACAGATCACAACATTATGAAACAAACTACGGAGTTCCACAGGGGTCTGTGCTGGGGCTGTGTTAATGATCTAAGAAAATCTGTAACTGCTGAAGAAAATACAATGTATGTTGATGATACATCTATGGGAGTCGCAGCACGGACCTCTGAGGAACTCAAACAGAAAACAACTGAGATCTCGCGAGAATTTCAACACTGGCATGCAACAAATAAAATTATATTAAATGCAAAAAAAAACAGTAACAATAAACTTCCTCAACCACAGGGATCGTAGCGACATTACTTACAACGTAAACAAAATTCAAATAGAACCCGCTGAGACTACAAAATTTTTAGGTCTCCATCTAGATGCAGACTTAGAATGGCGAAATCATATTAACCTAATCAGTAAATCTATTAATAAAGCCTACTACGCAATATCGCAACTAAAAGACATATTATCCGCTGAAAAACTTATTAATCTATACTATAGTATGGTGTACTCTCATCTCACATTTAACGTGACCCTCTGGGGAAATGGCAATAGCGCAAGCCGAATTTTTATAGGCCAAAAAAGAATAATAAGATTAATATTCAACCTTAACCATGGCCAAACATGTAGGGCAATATTTAGGATAAACAAACTATTAACTTTTCCGTCAATTTATATGTACAAATGCATACTCTACACGAAACAAAATTTTAATAAATACTCTAAAAATTCTTTCTACCACAATTATCAAACACGTTCTAAAGACATGCTATTCACCAAGAAGCATAACACTAAACTATATGAAAATGCACCTAGCTATATGGTGGCAAAATTCTTTAATAAATTGCTTCAGTATGACACTTTCAAAAAGAGTCTTAAAGAATTCTTAGTAGCTAAGGAATACTATTCCATATCTGAATTTCTTACTGACAAATTGTAAATGTCTTTTTAATTTTAAATGACATGTGCTATATCACAACTGTGATCCAAAGCATTAATAAATTATTATTATTATTAATTCCGTTTTTGATTTTACCTTATTTTCTCCCGATTTTCACTCCCAGATTGCACTTGCCGCTACCAAAATAGGAAAATGCAATCAGGGATTTCTTATTCGTGATTACACTTTGCTTTGTTACCTTGAAATATTTCATTTCCGGAATAACTGGACTGAGTAACACACTATTCAACTCACGACCTCATGAAAAAAGAGGAAATTTTTATATTCCTATAATCATATATCATATTGTTATTTCTAACTTTCGAAAAGTTTATATTATTCAGGAAAAGAGAAGCTTCTGAGGTAGTAGTCGTATGCCTAAAGGAATTAGTATTGTCCAAATAGTGTCAAGCATTTTCACCCATAAAGGTAGTTAGTATTATCTAGAAAATGAAAGAATCTTTATTGTTGGAGCAGTCACTTACATCTTCATTTATACTTTAACTACTTCATAGAGAGGAATGCATTTTTTTTTAATATTTCATCTCTTATCCCTTGTTCTTTTAGTGGAAATAATTGAATTCCTTAATGGACTGGAATATCAAGCTTATCTGGAGGAAGTGGAAGAAAGATGTTAGTAAGGCCTAACCAATATTTCCCGATAAATAAAGCTTATATCATCTATAGTGTTATTTACCACTCTTTTTTACCCACTTTTTATTGCTATTACATTTAATGTTCAAATAAAATGACGGTTTTATTCTAAAGCAATCATTGAAGCAGTTGGTAGGTATACACTAGTCATAACGTGTAATGAGGATGACAATCAATCCTTTTCCTCATACATCAGAATTTACCATGAACGAAAAGTAAGTAAGTGTGAAATAACACCTGTAGAATAACATTTTTACTTTTTTGGATTAAATCCGGCGGTGACGTTCACTAACGCAGATGGAATAGTTCACTACTTAGTGTACCTTATCACTTACTGAATTGACGAATTATGGATAACATATTTGCTGTGTGGTATTAAACAGGAGTCGAGCTTAGCATCGTCGAAGTAAAATTATTTCACTTTTTTCTCTAACACTTATTTTTAAATGCCTTTTAATCCGGAAAAGATAACAATAACACTAAATGTATTAACTATTACAATTTTCCACGTAAAACTTTATCCATATTGTAACACCAATTAAGAGGATAACAGTTTTCTCCCAAAATTTGTCATGTGTGTACACTCATGTAAGTTTCGTTGAAGCTAAAATAATGGAGAGCAAATTGTTTTCATCCTCGTGAAACAAAAAAGGAAAGATGGGATTATCTTTTACCGTTTAAAAGAAAATACTAACTTGTTATACTTTAGATTTAGACGATAGTAACATCGTCCGAGATATTCGCAGTAGCGTGGTGCACATTCTCACACTAACAAAGGCATCCAGATCGCCGACACATATGCATAGTTCATATCACGTAGCCTTAACGTCTGTGATTTGTCCACATAGCGTCACGCCGCAACATGAGCTCTGCGTATCGCGCCCCCGCATCTCTACGAGGACGACCTCCACAAGCACACACACACGCACATTCCTAGACATCTTCAGGTCTTTGACGCACCGTCAACTGCTCGCCGATCCATTGTCAAGATCATAAAAACCGTGAGTCATGTGCGCGCCTGCAAGATGTGACATTTTTGTTCCATATCATAAATACACCTATGCTTTAAATCTTGTCAAGGTGGAATCTCTCCGCCGTCCGTATTATGTAACAAACCACATTTCGCATAAAACGTAATACGCTGCCTTATTATGACTCGGTTTGGTAAATGGACGAAACAAAATTCACTCATTGTCCTGCATGTTCGTCGTCAAATTGCGGAGTAAACTTGCTTTCCTTGGCGTTGGTTGAAGTCTTATCGCAGGAATGATGAATGAGGATATTTATAAAATTTATTTCATGGTGTCGTCAAAAGCACTACATTCAAAATTCAAAAAATCTAAAAGGACAACAAATTTAGAAGCTCCATTTTGTGCAACTCAAAGAAAAGTGTTTAAATTATAAATTAGTAATTCTAATTTATAAATCCACCGATGTATAAGAGCGTACATTTTAATGTTCGCATTAAGCTCGACATGTAACTATGGTCTAAATACTTTTTTCTTCAAAAGTTCCGCTTAACTTAACTCTAGATGACGATCTACTCGCTATGATACGTCCAAAGAAACGAAACTTCAAACATACCGCAACGTTTGACCGAAATATATACGTAATAAATCCGTCATGTGTGGGACATCCTAGGCATATTCAGAGCACGTCCTCCTCCTTCAGATACCATCTCCGTCGTCTATCGCATGCGATACTCAAATTCTATGCAGATATGAGCGTCATATATTTACAGGACTAGATTTTAGTTTCGGCACAAAAGGCGCTCCCCATTTATCATTATGAAATTTCAACTTTTCTATTTAGGATAATATTTTAATACTAAAGTTAAATATCGCTGAAAATTTAACTTTTAGTAATCTCCATTATTTACTACAACGCAACGCAAAGATTTTCTGATTAAGTTACTTACTTTCTATAAAAGAATATTCTTGAAGACCCATTTTGCTAAATAGATGCGATAACGCGCTTATCATAAAGCAAAATTTTCTAGCGTTATTCAATGTTATTTCGGTGCCGCAAAAGAGTTCAAATTAAGTTAAAAAATAAATCACAACGCTCTTTAAAAATGCATAAACATATTTCTGTATAATTACTAGAACCTGGATATTTAAAATTTGATAAATATAGTTAATATAGATTTTGGCAATGACTAACTACAGTGAGACGTACAAAGAAATAACCAAGATCCATACATTCCAAAACGCTTCTCTTCCTACCCATCTCTGTCCACTTTTTCTTTATTCTCACCTCTCACTTTTATTTCAGGCCTCACTGGAAAGCACCTATTCAATTTAACGAGAAAAAATGAAACGTACAACCTAGAGCACCCTGACAATCAATATTCTTGAAACAGTTAGAAGTGACTTCGACGTCGAAGCTCTCCACGAAATTCTGTTGAACTATTTAGTCAGCTACATCCATGGTATATGCAAGTCTCGGTTCAAAAGTTTCTGGTCATTTCCTCCTCCATTATGCCTAATAGATAAGTACCCCCAAAAGCTGAAGAAGCGAGGAATAAGGACCTGAAGACATTTCGCCTTCACTTATACAAGGAAGTTATTGCTTATACATATATACAAGGAAATTATCGCTCTGGGAAATGAATACGAATTTGCTTAATTTATTATTTGTTATTATTAAAACTCCGTTATCACCAGTGGTACCACTTCCGCGAAAAGAAAGTGGACGCTTTTCAGCAACTAAATTGATGATTAGCACATAACCTCCTACTTATGAAACCGCTTCAGAAACGGATCTTTCCGAATCAAATTCGTGAGATTTAAATGTAGGGGTGAGGGGGGCCTAATCGGACGGTTAACAATAAAATTACATAAAAATCTAAACTTTTATCTAATCATTAAAACAAGAACACATTCTTATATTGTGACGTATGCGACCACAGAAAACATAAAATAAGAAAATGAAACTCTACTTGAAATACGTTTTTCGTAAGCACTACCTTATCTGGTTGTGCTCATGCCATAGGGGTCCGGTTGTACCGCTATTGGTAGGCACAACCGGATAAAACCTGCACAACAACGGACAAGCAAATACCTTATAAAGAAGTGCATCCGTTGCATTGAAATGTACAAAAATAATCTTCCCCGAGCTAGTACTGGCTTCGTGGGCCCTTTTTATACATACCAGACATTACTTCCACCCATCACTTATTTTTTGTTTCATAATATGATTCGCTACAATATATGCGCAATTCATCTTCGTTACTTGCTTCTTTCCTGTTGTAATTTCCTTTTTTTTGGTTTTTTCGTCTTTTTTTGTTTAACTTTGACCCTTAGGTTCGATTTTACTGTTTAAGGTTTTTTTTGCTTTTGTTTTTGTTTCATAAGATGATTCGGTTAGAATCACCGTTTTGTCTTGCTTCGATATTGTTCTGTTGTTGGCTTATGGGAAATGGATGATTATCGAAATCCAAAAAATCCAACACTATGACTTTGTTCATTTTCGTAAACCACGTTAGGTACTAGATTCATTAAACCAAAATGCCCAGGTCGAAGTGTAATAGGTTTTACCAGTTCCTTCTCACCCTGTAGTATAGGCTTGCATATTTTTTTTGAGTTTCTTTTCCTTTCCGTAATCTCAGACACAGCAAAATCAGCCTCTCCAAAAATACTCGAACCAGTTGGATAGATTCTAGTCTTTCTAAATCTCGGTGTGGCCCTCTCCTAAATAATTTGCAAATTTGGTATTAGGTCACTATCTAGCCTTTGTTGTGTAGTTAGGTTTTTTGTTCATGGCTAAAACGAGCACGTAATAGTGCTATAAAGTCGAGGACCGAAGGCGGTGGATACAATGCAGCGGGAATCATGATTATGCCATTGATGCGAGCGTAGCCATTTTCTAGGTATGCGTAGCATGACCATCGAGCAGCTGTAAAACAGGATCTCCAGTGGAAGATTTGACATGCTATTCAAAATGGTGCATCCACTGCAGAAAAATATCACCTGCATCCATCCACATTGGTTGCAAATCACACAGTTTCCAAAGGAAATACATCTCATCATTTAGTGAATCATCAAAGAAATATGGACCTAAAATGTACCCCACCTTTCTTGTGGATTTTATATATGGTTATCTTGACTTACAGTTGCCCAATATCTACTATTATGGTAACGTACGTTGCCGTTTAAAAAAAAGGTGATTTCGTCGATAAAAACTTAAATCCTTTTTAAACTCTTAAAACAGTTTGCTGGGGGAACTTTTTAATAGAGCGATTTTTCACGTGCACATGTAAAAATCTGGAGTTAATTCTAACACTTTTGCAACTCCTTTTCGGTGTTCCCGCGCGTCCATCTGTTTCTGGTGTTAAAATAAACGAAGTTAAAACCTTTAACTTTAAAAAGTGTTAATGTTGACTTATGAAATTACGTTTCCGATGATGTGATGAGTTCTGCATGCTGCTTGCTTGGATTCGGCAGCTAGGTCTTGGTACGACAGGGACATTCACTCATCCCTTGCTTCGACGGTTCCTAGACTATTGGCTTATACCCTTCCCCTTTGGCCCCGACACTAAAGCGCCGGGTTACAGTCCCTGGCCACGTGGAGGCAGGGAACCTACTATCTGCTCACTCATACTTATACACGCTGTATAGTGGCTTGCTTTTCATTCAACTGTAGCGCCCAGACACTAAAGTATCATTCACTCAATGGTCAAAAAGACCTACTAGTTTGGCTGTAAACAGGCTCTTAGGATACGGCAGGGACAGGTGAAAATTTTTCGAACGACACTGAAGCTTCTTCAATTTCAGCAGTACTACTGGGATCATTTTCAGCAGCGGTATTGACGTTGTTATCCTTAGCTCCTGCAGTGTGTTCAGCTACATAATAAACATAGTCTGGAATCTTCGCCGGATTGTAGAGAAATATCCCATAGGCTTCAAACCCTGACACTCCATTTTGGTTGGTTGCAGCTTGTTTCCAAGTTTGGTTTAAGATTCCTCCAAATTGGTATCTGGTAATTTTGCGCCCAGGATGAGGCCTGCAAGCTTCATTCCAATAAGTTTTGAGTGGTTTAAAGAAAAACCGTTGAGGGGTTGCAACAAATGCGTAGTATGCCTGGGTAAACAGATAACGTGAATGTCGTTTTCCGGTAAGAAATCTAAAATATCCACGTTGTTGCAGTGTGAGGCATGGCCGTCAAAGTTCAAAACAACCGGACCAGGTTCTTTTCTGGGGAGAAAATGGTCTTTTATCCATGATAAGAAAATAGTGCTTTTGACATAGGTTGAATCAGGAGACATTTCAACAACAGGTCTTGGAGGCATGTTGTCCTCAAACGCTTTCTTTTTATTTTTACCACGGAAAATCGCGTATGGTGGAAGATAATTGCCTTCTGCGTTGTAGCAAACAACAATACTAATAGTTTCACCTTTTTCTGCACTGGTGAGACTTTGAACATCTTTGGAACCTTTCGATGCGATTACTTTCCCCGGGCTTATTACACAGTTGCAATCCACTTTCATCCATATTGAAACTCTTCCTGGGCTTGTCTATTACATCATGTGTCTCTGGGGTGTCTAGAAGTATCTTAAAATATGGATCCACTTCATCATGACACATTCCCTATGAACGAGCTATAGATCGAACTTGAGCAGCGCGTATTCGCAAATTGGGATGTCTTTTCATGAAAAGACGAAACCAGTCATATACTGCTAGCTCGTTTTCCTTATTGAACCTGTGTTTTATCTGATTTTTTTCAGCAAATGTGTAAGCTAGATGTCTATTATCGTTACAGGTTGGAGAATTTTCCCAATTTCTGAATACACGTCACTATTTTTTCTTCGTTTACTTTTCCAAGGCAACCATAGGGACCTAAACTCCCTTTATCTAAGTGATTCTTGCTCACTCTCCTAAGAAGAGTTCGCAAAGGAATTCCAAATTCTTTTGCAATGGAATTGGCACTTCTAGTTTGATCCTGTAATGCAAGTGCAGTAGCCCCAAGATTCTCCTCTATCCATTGCCCTCTGGACGACTTTCTTAGATATGTCCGCGTAGTTCATTATAATAAATAAGTTCGTACCTTTACGTAAAATAAGTAATTTGCAAGTTGGCATTTTACCCAACACAATTTGTGCAACTAACCCCAATGTGTTGGAGAAGATGACAAGCTCCTTCAGTAAATCAAACTTTGACGCCAATTACTTCTGCAAAAATAGGAAGAACAAGAAACTTATCTTTAACCCAGCCAACTATGCGCCACAATTGAAAACTGTGATTATCGGACAAAATACTACGAGGACGCAAAAACTTTCACAGAAAGATAATCTGTAAATTGCATTTTGGGGACATCTATTTAACAAACTCTGAATTAGAGTGCTTTGTCGTCTTCCCCAATTTAGCATCTTCCCCCAAATTACTTTATCATCTATCTTATCATACACTAGCCATAACTTGTAATGAGAACGAAAATCAATCCCTTCCCTCATACATACATCATAAGTTACCACTAAACGGAAAGTAAAGTGAACTAACACCTTTTAACTTTTTAGTTTTTGCATTAAGTGTAACTTATCGTCCTACTTATTGGATTACCGAATTATGGATGGTATGTTTCCTGTTTAGTGTTAAACGGGAGTAGAGCTTATCCTTGTTGGAGTAAAATTATTTCATTATTTTAACAGTTATTTTTAGACACATTTTGATGGGAAAAAGATAACAATAACATTAAATTTGTTAAGCATTACAATTTTTCAGGTAAAGCTTTATCAATATTGTGACACCGATTAGGAGGATAACAATTTATTCCAAAAGTTTTTATGGACATTTGGAAACTGGAAGCGTTGTTTGTTTATAGCTTTTAACTTTTTTCTTTTAATTCGTACAAAGATAGAAAAAAAATTATGTTCGCTTTGGTGATAGTTACAAGGCGGATTCAATTGACAAAAAAATAAATCAGAAAATTCCTTTTCCATGTAGTAATGAATATTTCAATAAATTCCAACAATTTTAATTTGAATAGAAATCAGATCAGAAAATCTGTGTCCATAGATTCCGATCCGTGTCCAAAATATCAAAGTGGCGCATCGTCGGGCAAAAAGTCGGGCCACCTACAATAAAGATTCATGGCGGAGCGCAAAAAGCGGGCTAAGGCGCGCGACGCAGCGAGGACAGAACGCGCGGAATGCGTCGCTTCCCCAGCGCCAAAACACAAATCGCCGGCCACATGCATACATTCATCTGCTCGTTTTTATTGTCTGACTTATGAATTCTCTTTGGCAGGCGAAACGTCGATGTTATTTCTTCTCTTTGTTGGCCCCAGCAAACCCAACGTAAGCTTGCCGATTTTATTGGATATTCATCTTTTTAATTGACTACAAATCTTGACTTTGTACTGATTGAATTTTAGTGATCCATTTTCTTTACTACCTTAAATGGAATTTAACTGCATTCTAATACGAAAAAAAGTAAATAGAAACAGAGTAACTTTACATACCCGATGGAACCTTTGCTAATACTCAGATGGAAAAAGTAATCAAAAGTTAAGAAGGATCTAAATATTGTTATAGTTGATCTAAGCCCAAAATATATATGTATAGCGTTGCTTTGTGAGCTAGTATCACGTACAATGACTGTGAGAATTAGTTTAAAAAATGGACATAAAATGAAACGACTTTGTAAACATCAAAGAAGTCGAGGCGTTCAGAAGCGGGATATCTTATGTTTTATGGCGGTTGTTTGCAAACAGCCACGACTAACTGGACGGTACATCTGGCCAGTTCTCTCCTAATATGGCAGATATGAAATGCGACCAACTTCAACTATGAATAATGTCCCTTATTGGTTTTATACAAACCAGTTGCCTATTGTTTCGTAGTGCTATATTTATTTCACCATTTAAATTCCACGCATTTTTTTATCGTGGACATTATATTGTCGAGTGTCTCTCTAAAACGCATTATTAACAAGATATTTTATAATTTAAAACGGCGATATAAATTTTTAACTGTCAAGTAAAGCACCTGACCGTCATGATAAGTAAATGCCACCCGGGAATCTTAGGCGGACGCCGATTCTGAGAAGATTACATTGGGTACTTAGTTATTCCTTCGGTAAGACATCAACGTGCTTCACAGATCTAGTAAATCTTCATTCGTTTCAGGGCCACCGAAAGATGCCTAAATTGTTTTCTCGCCCCGCTGAATAATACAAAAGAGGAAAATGCATATTTAAATAGAATTTACGATGGTCACCCTAACGGAAGTGTCGTGATTTTAGTTCCTGCGATCGCTATCTGGGGAATTTCGTTTTATTTATATTCTATATAGCCTGCCCATTCTACGGGGTGGCACACACATTTAATTACACACGAAAACGCTTACAACGCAGACATGAAATGTTGCTAGAGATAAAGTATCACAAAAAAAAAAACCTACGCGTAGAATAAAAAATGAAACGGTCGTGCATTTAAATACTTTCGTGTCATTGGTAACTCGTACTTTATAAAATGTTTCAGTAGACGGATTTAATAAAACCTAAACCCCAAATAATGAATAACATTTCCCCCATGAAAGTTTAAGTCGCGATCTAAAAAAAATAAAATAAAGAGTTAGTCTGCTTTTAAAAGAATTCGAATTGAATTACTGAAATGAATTTCATGCTACGTTAGGCCCATATACAAGAAGTTTTATTTAAAAGCGTACATATAATGAAAAAGTTCACACTATGCAACGAATCATACGCTCTGCAGTTCGCAGGATTTGATGTGCTTCAGGCAAGATGACTTGTGTCGCCCCCTGCGGGCCAACTAATACCGAGCATGACTGGCGCGAACCCCCGGGCCTATTGTCCGCTAAACAGGTCTCGGTGGGAAGCCACCTTCACATACTCTCAATAATCCCATCATAATGCTCCTATTAGCTCATACCTTGTTATTTGCTCATTTGTCGATGGACAAACGTCCGGAATCAAAGAGACAACGAATTTAAATGTCAACCGCATAACACACGGGGCGAATAAAATATTTGAAGAGCTCGCGTCGATTGTGTGATTTGATTCTATTCTCGGCTTCGGTTATTTCTTTCACAGGCACAGCAGGACGCTGGCCAACTAAGCGGTATAACACATTGAGATTGTTATACAATGGTAATTATAAGCATGACATACAGATTCGGATTCTGTGTGCTTAGTGCTGGAACAATGAGATGTTGATTTATTAGTTTCACAATTTATAGTTTCAGCATGCAACATGACCACCACTTCCTACTTTCCAATGCGGAATTATAATTAAGAGACAATAAAACTCAAATTACTCTTGAGTACATACATATCTACATATATCATTCTCTTTGAAACGCAAGATTGGTTAATTTTCCTGATTTCCTGAACAATATTCAGTAATACTTGAGTTTTGAAGAACATGAGCTATGATTATGAGAAATCGATATTAAATTCAGCTTCGGACAGTTCTACGTAAGTGCTTAAGATGTCCATAGCGTTCTTTTCCTTCTCTTCCGCTATCTTCTTCATCGTTTTCTTGTTCTGCTTCACTCGTTAACAATCGAATTATCAGTAGATAATTCTAAAGTCAGCAAATCATTGTCAACATCTACTCAATTACCTAAACCTGTTTCACTGATCAATTGGTGAATCAAGCTATTTTTACCGATAGTAGAAGGTTATCTATCCTCTTCTTCTTCTTTTTCCTTGCGATATCATTGAGCTAATGGCATATTGTCATCTTCATTAAAGTCTTTGTCTAAGTTCGCCTTTCGGAAAAGTTTTTAATTGTGCTAGCGGATCCTCTTTTTCAGACCGTATTAACCATAATTATGGCATCTAAAACCATGACTTTGAACTCCAGTTTATTATGCGTGCAATGAACCAGACGAGTCGTGAAAAACTTTTTATTTTGAGCGAGTATATTATAATTCCTTGGTCTAAAGGTTGTAATTGCCATACAATTTGCTGGTAAAAATTGTAAATATATCCATTTTATATTTTGAACCAGTGGATGAGCACTATTTCTCTGTTTTTCTTTTCTAATTCTGTATCCCATTTTCTTAGTTCCTCTTCGAACAGTTGCGACGTCACCCAAGTTTTGTTGTACAGTTCTTAAAACATTTTGATTTCCCACAACCAAAAGCTTTCTTTCTCTGTTCCTGTCATATTAGCACATACATTTCTTAAATCCGTGCAACCATCCTTACACACATAAACATTCTAAACTAATTCTAACACTTCTCAACTCCTATTTCGGTGTCCACTCGTGTCCATTCAGTTCTGGTGTTAAAATAAACGGAGTTAGGATGTTTAACTCTAAAAAGTGTTACTGTTTTAATCCTTGCGGTAGTTATTTCTATTTTTCAAGGAGTTATTATTATCCAAGAAAAGAGAGAGACTTTCAACGAAACTTGGTGGATATATTTGTCTTGAATAAAAAATTAAATGATTACATTTGCAAAACAACACGATTAAAAAAAGAGAAAAAAAAATAATAATGTGTAGAACCATCGACTTGTCTTAAACATTCTTAAACTCGTCTATACATGGACCTAATTAAGTGATCAATTTCTTCTTGAGGCAAGGAATCCCAATCCTCGTCCAAGGGCGAAGCAAATTGATAATTCTTCTTCTCATTATATCTAATTTATGTTTAATGGGAGAAAGATAAGGACTTCTTGGAGGCCACGGAAGGATGCCTATACCTGATTGCTCCAGGAAGTCCATTATCCTATGGGCAACATAAGGTCGAGCGTTATCCTGCTGGAAAAGGGCACCTGGTATGTCTCTAACATAAGGAAGAATAACTTCTTGTAGAACATCGCAACTCATTTGTACCTCATGTCGCAAAGTTGCCAAAGTTAAAGGAGGACGAGGCAAATTGTTAATTCTTCTTCCCATTATATTCCATTCATGTTTAATAGGAGAAAGATCAGGACTTCTTGGAGGCCACGGAAGGATGCCTATACCTGATTGCTCCAGGAAGTCCATTATCCTATGGGCAACATAAGGTCGAGCGTTATCCTGCTGGAAAAGGGCACCTGGTATGTCTCTAACATAAGGAAGAGAACATCCCAACCCATTTGTACCTTATGCCGTAAAGCTGCCAAAGTTAAAGGAGAGCGGGCAAATTGTTAATTCTTCTTCCCATTATATTTCATTCATGTTTAATGGGAGAAACATCAGGACTTCTTGGAGGCCACGGAAGGATACCTATACCTGATTGCTCCAGGAAATGCATTGTCCTATGAGCAACATGAGATCCTGCTGCTTTAACATAAGGAAGAGCAATTTCTTGTAGAACATCCCCAATATAGCGTTCCGCTGTCATAGTCCCATGAATAAATACTAAAGGAGACATATTCCTACACTGATACTACCCCATACCATTAGTCCCACGATGCGAGCTAGATGACGTTCTACAGTGTGTTGTAAATTACGTCGCTCATCTCGACGTCTTCTAACGCGTAGTCGTCGATCGTGAGTTCCCAAACAAAACCGAGATTCGTCATTAAAAATAATGAATCCCATTCGCGAGTCCAGTGACTTCGATCACGACACCTTTGGAGACGTTGTCTTCGGTGATTTCGAATCAAAGGTAGTACCAATTGAGGTTGATGCGAACGTAGTCCAACGTGCCCTAATCCTGCGATATACTGACGACATAAAGATTGCCCTTCCCACTGCGTTATACCAGGCATCGGTAATCCGTCCTGTTGAAGACAATCGGTCGCTAAGAGAATGCAGACGAAAACTTCGATCTTGTCACTCCGTAGTCCTTCTCTGAACTTCAGTACCTCGGCGATGGCTACGATGGCTTTCCTCTGCCCAAGCACGATTGCATCTGCAATATTGTGATCGGTCCTTCTTACAATTTCCCTAAAGGGAATTTCAGCGTAACTCCACAATTCTGCCCCTTTGAAATTCAGTTAGTTGGTGAAATTGTGGACGTCTTCTTACTCGAGGTATTCCCTACATTCTTAACAACACTAGATTTGACAGTAATTCGATGTGTCAAAACATTTGAAGAACAATACATCTAGATAACTTGATGCAGCTAATCAGTTCGTTTAATTTAATTCCTTCTAGGTGATGCATTTTCTATGAAAAACAATATATGTTTACTGTTTACAACTTTTCAGGTAAAACTTTATCCACATTGTGACACCGATTAGGAGAATAAATTTTGAAGTGTGTTTTGCTGTTAATCTGCTTCTATTTGTAGATTGGAAGTTGATAAGTGTGTATTTTGGTTTATATCTCCTCTTTTCTTCCAAATAGTTAAAACAGTGAAATTTGGAAGGTTAAATGATTTCCAGATTGCTTTGCCCACTTTCTATTTTCAATTTTGCTTTCATTGTGATAGCTTTTTGCTTTGTCGGTGTCATGGTCATACGTGAAACTGATGAAAAGGTAGCATTTTTCGATGCGCTGGGCAATTACTGCTCTATAAGTATATTTGAACTGTTCTGTTTTGTAAAAAAATTGTAAAGTATTATCACAAACGTTAACGTAAAACGAAATTAGTATTCTCACATTATTCGCCGACTGTGAGAAAAACACCCGTGAAATACTAGAAAAAAGGAGAAAAAAGTAATTGAATATCTGGTTGGTATTATTTTTTTAAACAATGGGCGCATTTCCTATTCATCCGTGATTTAATCTCCGCTACAAAATATGAAACAATACAAATATCGGCGTTTCCGTTCAGGCAACCCGAAGCAATCGTTTATCTATCGAGACGAGTAGCTCTTGTCAAAAACATAAAAGAGACAATTTTTAATAACGTGTGCCCACGCAGAACGACAAACAACAAAAATTAAAATTAATTAAAACATGTTATACGCTGCCATTCCTAAAACGTATATTGAAATGAATGGATTAGAGAAGCAGAACAATGAACGATCTGGGTCCGTGTGACAATACATGATGGATACGCGTGATTCCATCTCTGCTGCCTGCTCTACACAATCCAAGAGATAACAGATAGCACTACTAACAATGGACTCATTTATTTATAAGCGGGTTACTCGCTGCTGTCGCAACTTAACTAATTATAGACTGTTCCAGATATGATTTTTCAATAAGTATATATTAGTCATTTGTTTCTACTTATATACATTCTCTACTTCAAAATATGTATTATATTATCTGACTGTCTCTCATACTAAATATGGCCGCATAAACTTTTTCTTCTTACACTCGTTCGTTACATACCAAAAAAAAAAAAATCACGAAAACAAGTTCAGAAAACACTAAGGTATGTTGTACATCACGGATATGATATGTTTAGAAGAAGAGCTGCGAAGTTAAGTCTGTTAAGTTTGAAGAAGGAATTTAACAACTAAGACAATATGAAAGTATGACTTTCACTGAAATCATTTATAAGGCATGTCATTTTATAATCATTTTCAACGTAATGAAGGATAAAATAAAAAGTTATGTTGTTATTCTTTTTACGTCACGTAACAGTGACTAATTATACTAAAAAAAGGAAACAAAATTAATTAAAATATGAAGGTAGCTTGGAAAAAAACGTCCCCAGCACAATGCAAAGGAATTACTCATTGTAGCTTCCTGCAGTGCAAACAATCTCCATTTATAACCGCTTATCAGCTCCAATTATCACAAATTCAGCGAACGCCACCTGTAAGTAGTCCAACTGACATATCAGGATTTAACAAACTTTTAAACAATCAGTTTTTACTTGAAGTTTCCGTCTGCATTTTCTACTGACAAATAATTTGTAATGTGTCTCTCATATTAAGCGAATGTTGTATTGATCTGTATTATTAAAAAAAATTATACTAAACAAATTTAATCTAATTTTATCTAGAGTTTAAATGAAAAACTAATCTCTAATTCTAGTTTTAAGAAAAATCGTCTATGCATCACGTATTAACTGCCATAACTCAAACCAAATTTTTTGTATATAACTTCCGCAAATTGGACTTTATGGTTTTGTCCTTTGCTCATTGATTTGCATATGTAAGTACGTGTCGTAAATAAATCCTAAAGCGAACGTGAACTTAACGCCGCCGCTCTGTAATTAGCGTGTCACTTATTGAAATAATTTCTATTCCATTTTTAGTTAGAAGTAATAAAGCCGCTACATTATGCGTATTAATTGATGGGTTGTGGCAAAAATTCCGCAATAAATTTCAATATTCATATGCGTTGCATTGGAAACGTATTGCGAATGCATGCATTTTTTCGCGTGCAATAATGGCCATTAATCTTTTCGTTCGTTATTGATATTTTATGCATTTAGTGTGTTTCGTAAGTGAGGGCATTCAACTTCGTAAGTCCATTGTATTTATTCATTTTTAACGAAATAAAAATATTTCAAGTAAGAACTGTCGAATATAAATACGAAATCATTTTTTTTGCTTATAGGTATAACAAACAAATAATATGACGTGCATTTCAATAGGTTATGGGCCCAGTAAGTGCGAATTTCGTACGGAACACGTGCGAAAATTGATTGGGTTAGAAATTATTTTACGTTTCAGTCGAAAGTGATTGGTGGTAATTTAATGAGACAAGAATCTAAATGTAAGTTTTCATTCATATAATTCATAAAATATTTTAAAATAAACATAATACACTCACCGGCACAAAAAGCGACTTACTTTGAGGTTTGTGTAATTCATTGCGACAATAATTTTTTTCTATAATTTTCGACTGATAATTGTTGTATATAGTTTTGTTGGTTGATGTACTACATCAAATAAGGCCAAAAATAAATAAAACAAACAAGATTTTAATAAAAGTAATAAAAACTGCAAAATTGATGAAATTGTAAGTTAAAGAAAAGTGCAAAATTTCAAGCTTCATAATTCATTAATATCGAGTATTGCCACCGCGAGCCTGTATTACAGCCTGCATACGTTGTGGCATCGACTCCAGCAAGTGCCTAATCGCTAAATTGTCAGGTTGATCCCATTCTTGCTGAAGCGCTATTGATAATTCTTCTAGGGTAGCTGGGGCGGGGACGCGAGCTCTAATATTCCTTCCTAACATGTCTCAGATATGTTCGATGGGATTCATGTCGGTACTTATCAAGGGCCACTGCATTCGAGGACACCAACAGCGTCAAAAAATTCATGAACAACTCTGGCGACATGTGGCCGCGCATTATCGTGCATCAACATAAAATTGGCGCCAATAAAAGGGGCAAAGGGTATCACATGATCTTGAAGAACATTTTCAATGTACCTCTGAGCGTTAATAACTCCCCTATTTATTACAACGAGGTCTGTACGTGCGTTCGCAGAAATACCGCCCCACACCATAATCGAACCTCCGTTGAAAGATAGTCTGGAAACAATATTACATTGAGAATACCGTTCGTCGGTCCTTCTCCACACTCTTCCACGACCATCTGGCGCTCGCAGGCAGAAGCGGGACTCATCAGTGAAGAGTACTTGACTCCACTGCCCCATATTCCAAAGAACATGTTTACGAGCAAATGCAAATTTGCTTACTCTATGCTGTATGTTAAGCTCTGGGCCACGTGCAGGTCTTCTTGCCATTAAATTAGCTTCATTAAATCGTCTTCTGATCGCTCTGTCACTTACATGCACATCTCGAATCTCTGCAAGGGGATTTCTGACTTGAACCGCAGTCAAATTCCTGTTGCGAAGAATCGTTAGGGTAAGAAAATGGTCATCTTTAGCGCTTGTACATCTTTGACGACGTGTTCCAGGGCGTTGATTGTAAGATTCAGTTTCCAAGAATCGCCACGTTCTGGAGACACATAGTCTTTGAGTTTTGTGCTAACGGACGTACTGTGCTGTGCCGGTCTAAAAATAGACAATTTAAATACGTGCGATTATAATTGACAAAAGACAATAATTTTCTTCCTGTTTTGAATACCTAGACTGAACCTCAAGCCATGTCTTCAACGCGTTCGGGCCTCATAAGAAATAAATCACATCAAAAGAAATCACAAGCCCTAACTAAAAAATCACAGGATATCGCGAAAAATAGCAGTTACATAAATGTAACTTATCAAGGTGACAATTAGGACCAAAAAGAAGTTTGGACACCAGTGAAATTAATATTGCGCTACGAAATAAACTCGCTGAAGAAAATGATAAACTTAAAACCAAAATCAACAAATTATTTGATCAAATAAACAACTACAAAGTGATAATTGAGAATCAAATCAAAATTTTAGAAAAAATAAACCCACTTAAATTAGTAGTTAGTGCATCAACTCAGACATCTATAACAGATGTAATTTCCACTGCACCGACTCAGACATCTATAACAGAAATGATTTCCACTGCATCAACTCAGACATCTATAACAGAAATGATTTCTACAGAATCCCAGACGACAGAGATACATCAAAAAGAAAATTTACCAAAGAATACACCAGTGAATTTAAAAACTTCATCAGAAGTGGTTGCTAATAATGTTAAGGAAACTAAGAAAAAGTGCAATAAAATACTAATTTTAAGTGATAGCCATGGTAGACACATAAGCTCTCTCTTAAGAGAAATCTCAACCGATGTATCCCCAATAGGAATAATTAAACCAAGTGCCAAACTACATAATATAGTAACAACAGTTAACTAAAGATTACACCAAAAATGATTGCCTGTATGTGATTGCTGGATTAAACGATATGCCTGAGTGTTACGATAGTGAAAGTATTAGAAGATTGACTCATGAATTTGAATTTATAATGAAGAACACTTCTCACACCAATGTTGTAATGCCCACCATCCCTTTCAGATGCTACAACAAACCACTGAATAACATTGTTAAACATGTGAATTATAAAATATACGATCTGGCTAAAAAATACAACCACGTGAACGTTTTCTGTGTAAACACCGTTATAACCACAAAAGATGGGATCCATCTGAAACTTAGCGCTAAAAGAAACATCAGTCGTCTTCTTTTTAATTACATGTTTAGCACAACCTTGGGTTTAACGAGAATTAACAACTACGAAACCATGGTCAAAATAGCACAGCTAACGCCAAAGAAGCAAGTGGATAATCATATCAATTTTAATACATTAATACAAATTGATACCTCAGGTATGAATTTTCCAATAGACAAGTTACTGATGAAAACACCTTAGCCTTTAATTTATTTCATTTAAATATTCGCAGTCCAAGATCTAAAACTGCTCCTCTTGAAGGATTGTTGCACGAACTATCCTATCCAGAAATTGTTTGCTTGACTGAGCATTGGTTGTCATATGATGAATTCCCATATGTTTGTCTTAGTGACTATGTCTTAGTTAACAATTATTGTAGATCACAAAATAGAGGTGGAGGCGTTTGCATTTATGCTAGCAAAAGAATTAACATATCCCCATTAAAATGTAGGGCAGAATATTTTTGCGAAGGTTTTCGAGTATACATGTGCTCAACTTATGAATGGTAAAAATAAATACAATGTTGTTGGCATCTATAGAACTCCTAGTGGAAACATGTTTACTTTCATTAACGGGCTCTTTTCTGTACTTCAAGATATTGTTAAAAAAATACAGTAACAATCGTGTGCGGTGATTTCAATACAAATTTCGCAGAAATTTCTAAAGCATCAGCAGATGTTTTGAACGTATTTGAATCATTCAATCTTATACCTTTTGTAAATGAGCCTACAATGGTCACAAGTTCAACATCATTGTTAATTGATAATGTATTCGTTAGCAAATGTGAAACTGTCTTGAACTGTCTTGTTTCGGATTCAACCATATCTGATCATTATTATCAAATATTAACACTTAAAAACATGAGTGTCGGTCAGTCTGATATAAAAAAAAAAATTACAAAAGGAAATTTAGTCCCCAAAACATTGAATGTTTGCAATCAGCTTTGGTAAACGAAGACTGGAATAATGTTTTCGCAGCACATAATGCAAATGATGCGTTCAATTATTTTTATGAAACTTTTTTGCGATACTTTAATTTTTACTTTCCATTAGTTAAATGTCGTCTTGGTGTTAACACAAATTCAAAGTTGCCGTGGTACAGTGTTCACTGTACAAACTTGCATGTAATCTAAAAGACCTACACGTTCTGTGCAAAAGGTGTAATGAACCCAATTTATTTAACATTTATAAAATTCAGAAAGTAAATTATAACAGGGCCATAAAGGCAGCTAAAAGAAAATACTTTGATAAAAAGATCATATCATCATCTAATAAATCCAAAACCACGTGGAATATTGTAAAGCAAATTGTCAATTCCAACATAAATTCCAGCTATAAAATATCGTCGTCTTTTGGGAATTTAAACTCAGACCCAAATGCCATAACTCAATCATTTTCTGATCATTTTAACAGTATAACTTCTGAGATAAACTACGAACCTACTGTTCTATTTAAGTACGATCAGAATATGTTTTTAACTCCTACTGACGAGGCGGAAATTAAAAGTATAATTAAAACAATATCTACCAAAAATTCTGCGGGCATAGACGATGTACCCTGCTCCTTACTCAAGCATATTTGTAATTACATAACGTCGCCGTTAGTATATATAATAAATAAATGTATTTCTCAAGGCGTTTTCCCAGATCAGCTAAAATGTGGGAAAATTATACCGATCTACAAAAAAGGTGATAGTTCGGATATTACAGACCCATATCGCTTATGCCGGCACTTAGTAAGATCTTCGAAAAGATTCTGAACAAAAGATTGGTTTCTTATTTGTCAAAATTTCAGATATTAAATAAAAATCAATTTGGGTTCATTAGTAACTCTTCAACGAAGAACGCTATTTACAACACTCTAAGAGATATATACGAAAACTTGGATAAAAAACAAAACGTAACAGGAGTATTCTTTGATCTTTCCAAGGCGTTTGACCTATTGGATCATAGTATTTTATTAGCAAAAATGGATGCCTATGGTATACGTGGTACAGCCTTGAAGATATTTAACTCGTATCTAAGTAAGCGCAGTCAAATTGTTACATTGACTTTAGATTGTAATGGTACAAACAAAACTTATCAATCCTCAGAAACACCAATGTATCGTGGAGTCCCACAGAGGTCTATTTTAGGACCAACATTATTTCTCATATATGTCAAGATCTGTCCTTATCATTAACGTCAGCCGACTTTCTCAGTATGCAGACGATACGAATGTAATTATTTCTGACGGATGCATAGCCAATGTTTCAAAAACGAGCACTAAGGCTGTTGATGAAATGAGTGACAAAAATGTAAACAAATTATTAAATTAAGTCTTTAGAAAACGTTTGGAAAACAAAAATCAACTGCAACACAAGATTGACAATGGCGTAGATATTTTCAATAATTTATTTAAACAAGAGAATTTAGTTACCATGATGATCATGGCTCTCCCGATTATTGAAAATGTCCTATTCACCGATGAGCAGCAAAAAAAATGGACAAAAAGTGTCCTCAGATAATTTATTTTAAAAAATAATAGTGAGTCGCTTTTTGTGGCGGTGAGTATATTAACATACTTTGAGAAAATAGATAACAATAATAAAAATTCGTTTGTTTCATGAAATAAAGGAGCGTTCATCTATAATTCAAATTAAATTAATGTTCTTTATTAAAATGAAACATTTTTTTAACAAGGTCGATTCCTGGAAAACGCCTAGAATAAAAACAAATCATTGAAACTAAAAAAGAATGTATTATTTAATTACCATAAAAAACATAAAACTAAATAAATTATATCATAAATTATTCAAAATATGTCTCATCATAAAATTAAAGTTACCAACAAATTCCCGAAAATATAAATACAAGACAAGAATTTTTTTTTAGTTTCTCATCAATATATCGTAATATTTAATGATCACGGTTTCACTTAATGTTTTGACATAGCATTAAAACAGTGAGTGTCACCACATGCATTCTGCCTCCTACATTAGTACAAAATAATCGTATGCCACCGCCGATGCATTTATCCTTGTCACGTGCCCACAACGGATGCTTAATGAACGAGATAAAGGATAAAATAAAGCGGACGCTACAAAACGCTTCAATCTTTTACACCGGTAGCTGAACGTTATATGGATTTTAAAATCATCAGTTAAAACACAGTTGACCAAATGAAATTAAATAAATATAAAAACTTATCGGACGCGTTGACCGTAATTTAAAATTTAAATATTAACATTATAATAAATTATGAACGTGCAACAGTTATTGCAGCTTGTAAGTTGATATGCACCGCGCGGTTAATAAAAAAAATTGACGTGCAGACACCGAGGACATTTATAATGTGCCGAAACGTTTTAGATTTTACTGACCTGATTTACATTTACATAAATAATATATTAACAAAATGAATTATGACTAGAAATTATAGTACTGAAAATAAAGGTACAAGAGAATATTTCAATGACAATTCATAATAGAAAGTCAAAAATGATATATGTTTCATGCTAATTCATTTCCTGCAAATAAGTTTAATGACGCATAAACAAAAATTTCCAAAAAAAAATAGTTAAAATGGCCACCAAATTCCACCATGCGAAATCGAATTAAGTAACATTATTAAACGATTTTCTAAGTTCTAAAATATAAAAAAATTAACAGGTTTAACAAAATTCCAAAATCCTTTTCTGTTTTTGTTTAATTTTTAGGCTTAGATGCAAATAATACTTTCGTATGTTACACGTACAGGACAAAGTAACATCGAATTGTTAATAATAATTAAAAGAATTTAAAAAGCTCAAGCTCGTGTTTAAATGTGTTAATGCAATTTAAATACAAAACAAGAGATCAATAACGAGTGTTCAAACCCCAACAAAACATTTGTGATCCCCAGCATTGGCTCCTTTTGTATTTGAAAAATTATTCATTCGTGAAATCGATAGTTTCTAGGTTAATGTCCCATTATTTGCTGCCACTGAATTAACGTTTCCATTTTTTCTTCCTGAAGCTGAGCTAAATCTTTCGCTACACAAATACCATTAGATTTTACCCGCTTGGGCAGTTTTGCGACGGCCAATTTTCCCTTAGAGCGATTTTAAACCTTGAAGGAACGAGCAAAAACGAAAACTAAATTGGGCAACTGTAAAAAGCTCAGGCTTAGTTATCAAATATACAATTTTACGACAACACTTAAATCTAATATTCCCGATAACATCAGGACGAACAAAGAGTGATCGCCCCGGTGTGAGAAGCCTGCCACTGTGTGGAGACTAAATTCAGTGAATTAATAACGTTGTGCTATCTCCATCTTAGGTTCTAAAATTACAACGCAGAGTTAAATAATAAAAAATTCACATTCATTATTGCCTGATTTAATTTGAGCACAGAGAACTTCGAAGCCTAATCAATTCATAATGAAAACGGAAACAGAATTTTAAGTAAGGAAAACGACGTATTCCAGGCACGATCATACAAACACAAGGACATCCATAGAAGGACCCTAAGTAGTTGTCAATGCAGAACGAGAATGTTCGCAAAAAATTCTTCCTAATGAAGTGGTATAAACTTTACATTATATTTATTTGTGTTATACAGCGATAAACTATTTACATCAAGTAGAGTTTATGAAAAAGTAGTAAACGCAACTTTAATTTGCAATTCGTTTTCATAGTAATTTATATTTATACTTTGTACTGGAAAATATTATCATAAATGGAAAAAAGGCAATATTAAACAATTTCGAAAGAAGTGGAAGACATTCATGATTTGAAGAAATCACATACGTCGTCATAATTTTTTTGTTGAGATTTATCTAACATAAAACTTGAAGCGTTCACATATTGAAAACAATATAGACTCTATAGGAGTAGATAAGCCATGGGGGGGGGGGGGGGTCAGGACTAATTTACCATTTAATTTTACGTAGAGGTTTGCTCATCAAATGTGTAGTTATGGTTGTCTAACTAACTAGCAGGCAGGGATGAGCAAGCACGTCTTCAGTTGTAGGCGGCAAACAGGTAGCAGTTTTCAAATAACATCTTCTGTTCTGTTATTTTAAAAACTGCTACGTGATTTCCATCGCCGAATACAACTAAGGGCGCTGCTCGTTCACCCCACACTCCTAGTTGCTTAGGCAACCACACTTACACATTTGATACGTAAACCCCCATAGCTTATCTACCTAGGTTCAAAATGTCCTATAATATCCTTCAATGTATTAAATTAGAAACTAATATTTCGCAATGTCTTGTTAATTATCTCATCGTAAAATCATTATCATAATCTCCTCTTGGACCCTCTAGTGTATCGAGGTTACGTATCTCCTCCAAAGTTCTCTGCTCTGTGCCATTTCCTTAGTTATTTTCCAGTCTTGTCTCGTCCTTTTTAGAATCTCCTCTATCTCACCGTCCCATTTTTTCTTGGTCTTCCCCGTTTGTTCTTCCATATCGGCCTTGCATTCCATATCTTCTTCACGTGTGTATTGCCATCCATCCTGATTAAATGTCCAAACCAGCTCGGCTTTTTATTTTCTATTTGGCCGACTTCATTTTTTTAATTTTCCTCTCATTTCTGTGTTCTTTATTCTGCATGGTCTTCTCATTCCTAGAATTTTCGTTTTCCGTCGGTATCCAAGTTCTTCTCTCCTTGTAGCAGTGTCGGCATGTATTGATTTGTGCATAGATACTTTCATCTTTTGCAATATGTATTTATTTATCAGAAATTTCTTCTATAAGACGTTTGTTCTATTAGCTGTCTTCTTCTTCTGCTTTCCCCCTGCTATTCACTATGCTTCCCAGATACGTATAAGTAGATACTTGTTCTATTTCTTGATTTTTCAGTCCATTATGTCTACATTTGTATTGCTAAGAGCCAATGTTTTTGTTTTTCTGGTATTCATAACCAGTTTAGATGACGCTAATTCTTCTTCCCATATCTCCTAGTTTTTCTTTAGCTTTGCCTTTGTGTTTGCAAATAATGTTATATCATCTGCAAAGGCCCACATCTCTAAGAACACCGGTTGTAATCTAGTGTATTCTATCAAGAATTTTTCCAGCTTTTCTTGCGCCCTTTTGATGATGTCATCTATTGCACATATGAATAGAAGAGGACTTATTACATTGCCTTGTGTAACTTCTTCTGTTATGGTGAACTTTCCATATGTTCTGTTGCATGTTCTTCTTTGGTTGATTATTTCTTTATATGTGCTTCAATAAGTCGTTTCTTTACTCTCTTGTTTTCTAGACTTTTCCATATCTTTTCTCTATTTACTGTATCGAAAGCTTTCATCATATCGATAAAGCATTTGTGCACGTCACTGTCCTTCATCATATTTTTCTAGATTACTCGGTTCATTGTAAATATATGGTCTTGTATGCTAAAGCCACTTTATATATCTTCCAATTGTTTATCTATGCCTTTCTTTACTCTGCTTCCAACATTCTTTCGTAGAGTTTCAGCGTCAATGTTGGCAACGTTATTCCTCTGTAGTTCTCGCATTTGTACGAATCCCTCTTCTTATATATTAGCAAGATGATTCCTACTTTCCATTCATCTGGTATTTCTTTATGATCCTAATATTTATTTAGTTGCTCTGGGGTAATTTTATCCACTTCTGCTTCTGCTTTAATTTTCCCTATGGCTTCGTTTATTTCTGTTATTGTGATTTCTCCGTCATCGTTTTCTGTTTCTGTTTCTGATCTTGTGCAACCTTCCTCTCTGTTCTACTCTTTTCCACCATCTGTAATTGGAAGCTCTTCCAAGTATTCTTTCCATTTACTTATGATCTTTTCTTTTTCCTCCATAATTTTCCCATCTTTATCTACTTTAATCGATTCAGTTTGAATATATTAACGCTACTAACGCCAACTGTGAAATTTTCAAATGAAAATGTGAACAGGAGAGAAAAAAAATGCGAAAAATACTGAATTTAGTTCAGATTTTTCTAACATACAGGACAGTTACAAACTTTCTGTTGTAATGAAGGACGAAGTAAATTTTTCCTATGCTTTAAAATAATTTTTATATTTCCTCGATGTTTTAAATTAACAATGAAATTGACTTACTTACTTTACGTTTCCTTTTCAAATGATTCTTCAATTTGTAGTAATTTTAGAATATTTTATCATTACAGTCAAAGCTGTTTCTGTAATTTGAAATTTTCCTTAGTTTTATCGTTTTGTGTTATTAGCTCTCAATGGTGTATAGATGGCGTGACAATCAAAAATCGGTTGTATGTTGGTAGTTACGTAGTCTATGGTTGGTAGCTTTCTTGTTGGTTCACACCAAGTGAATCGATTAGATTTTTTCGATCGATTCTGAATATCTCTAATGTGCAGTACTTAAGTGTTAATAAATAAAAAAAATACTGGAGTTTTTAATTTACTAATAACTAGAATATGTAGACAATTGTTTGAAAACGAGAACGTAGGCAATGTTGCAGACAGAATACGAAATAGGCACATAAAATAGATGGAGGAGGTCTTTGTACATTCTAGCCCGCTATTTGTTCTCGTTGAGTTATTATTATCTTAGTTTCAATCAATTATTGATATATCATTTCAACAAATTTATCATGAAGGTAGCTTCTTGCCCGGTGAAATTGTTTGATAAATTATCTCAAAACGGACACTGGAAAATAGCACAAATGCTCGACGTTTCACTATCGCTTGATAGTTTCTTCACTCCTGAAGAAACTATCAAGCGATAGTGAAACGTCGAGCATTTGTGCTATTTTCCAGTGTCCGTTTTGAGATAATTTATCAAACAAATTTATCAAAATTACTTTTCGCTATAATAAAATTAAATTAACTAGGAAAGTTATAATTATCAAATATATATAATAAAAAAGAATAGAAAATGAATGGTGTGCATGTAATTTAGATAAAGTTAAACAAAAAGTTCAAGTAAATTTTTGACTCTGAAATCTTTTTAGCATGTACTTTTTGACCTCTCGTTGCTTACGTTGTCGGTTTGTTCAGGATTTATAAATGGTCTCTGTTTAAAGCACCGAAAATGTTTTAAAATGATTAAAGAAGAACAAAACATAAAGAAAAAATAGAGAAATGCAGAGTTATTTTTGTACAACGAACAATAAAGCACCAAACGACTTGAATATAAAAATAAAGTGCACAAAAAGAAAGAATTAAAAAAAATTACAAAGCAGATTATTATTCTGGGTACTTTGCTTTTTTTGCTTTTAGTCTTACAGTTTTTTATTACGCTACTGAATTTTTTGGTTCTCTTTGGAGTTTCTGTTCATTATTCTACCCCAGACTGCCTTTTTGCTTCTAACACTTTTATCTTTGATTCCATTCTTAGTTTTTATACTCCTGATAAAGCTTCTCATCTTTATTGTTTAATTAGTTAATCCACTTTTTCTTTTTTTTCTGATTATTTCTTTAATGTCTTCACTTCACCTCGCTGTTCTTCTTTTCTGTTTTTTCCTCTTTGTCACATCCGCATATCTTCCTGGCTTCAGTCAATATTAACCCCTTCAATTTCTTCTATGTCTGATTCACACCCTGGTTCTCGGTTATTGATCGTTTTGCTATTATGTCTTTGGTTTCTGTTTCTAACTGTTTAACTGTTTCTAGTTTCTTTATTCGGTAGCTTATAGCTTTAATCTTAACTTTTTTATTTTCCCTGCTTGACTCTTCATGCTCTTGTGTTTTCTCATCTCTCATTTTTGCTTCTAGCAGGTAATAATAGTCACTCCCAATCTCGTATCCTCTTTTATCCTCACGTTTTGTACTATCCTTCCACGTCTTCTTTCTACTATGAAGTAATTTATGGTGGATTTCTCGCCTCTGCTTACCATTTCTCTAGTAATCTTGTGTATCTCCTTGGTCTTAAAGTGAGTATTCATTACTATCATGTCGTTATCTATGCCAAATTCCAGTAGCCTCTTTGCCATTATTGTTATTTATGTTTTCACCTTGTACTCCAATTTCCTACTCCATTCCATTTTGCTGCTTCTCTTCCTACTCTTGCATTGAAATCACTTGCTATTATTAGTTCTCCTTGTTTGCTTTCGCATATTTCATGAAGGTTTTTCTTTTTACGCATTTCTTTCATTGTTATCAGGCTTTTTCACTATAGTTTTTATTATCCCTGTACTCCCAATTTCCACTTTCAGTAGATATCCTTTCTGCTTCCTTATCAGGCATGATACACCAACTTTGGCCTTTTCCTTCTCGTCTACACCTTCGTATATTAATAAATCACCGTTTACTGGCCTGAGCCCTTCTTTTTCGTTTCTGTTATTGCTATAAGCTCTAGGTCGGCTTTCCTTAAGCAGTCTACCAATTCCCACTCAATCTCCTTACGTTCCATGTCGATATTTTCCAACTCTGGTCAGAGTTTTTCATCCTCGTTTTTGTTTTGTTATTTTCCATGTTTTTTCTTCTTTCCCTCCTTACCTTCTTTTACCCTTATTCTCTCTGCTCCCGTTCTATTTGCTATTTTTGTGTGTAGGTGTTGTCCAAAATCTATGTTCTTTTGCTCTGTCTGTTTCGTAATAAAATATATTCATGTAATAAAGAAAAAACTGAACACTTAGGATTATTACTTAGTACTATTATGTTCTGAATTATTTGCTTGCTACTATAAAATGCAGCCTATTCTAAAATTCCCATTATTACAGAGAGATCCACTTAATAGTAATTAGTAAACAAAACTTTAAATTAATTGTGAATTAATCAGAAATAAAGTATCTTCTTAGCATAATTTGTAGAGTTTGCTTTTGTATTAATTGTTTAAACAAACACATATAATTAATTACATGGAGCTTCTTGAATTAAAAAAAAAGGTTTTTCGTAGATGTTAAACGTCAATAACGTAAAAGAATGGTGTTCGTATCATTATCCAGCAATAAAATTCAGGTATCTTTATAATTTATTTACAACGCACTTTATTATCTTTTGCATGGTAGCACAATTATAATTAATACAAATAAAATTCTAAGCGCGCATAAAAAAATTGTTACACAAGAAAATAATTACACAAATATAAAAATACACTTTAATAAATTAAAAGCGTAATTATACACAAACATAAACTTTATTGTCAAGATGACACCGAGATTGTATTTAATTTCGAAGAAAGAGATAAATTTACGTATATTTTGTGAAATAATAAAGGAGACGTGGCTGGGTGTGAGTTGTAGGTATTGTCGGAGGTTTCATTTAAATTCTGTTTCCTAATCAGCACCTCTGAATGTATTTAAATATCGACTATTATTTTACATTACAAACTCCCACAATGCCGCTTGCATGACGTTATTTATTTCACTTCATATCTTGATTTATTTCTTTATTTAATAACGCGTACGTTTATTCTGTTGAAATAAACTACAAATTCCTTTGTGCGCTTCTATTTTATACTTACTACTACTCTCGTATTTTGTAAAATTTTGCTTTGAAAGCTTTTCCCCCAACTTCCGATGTTTTCTCTTTAGTTACTCATACCTCGTATAACATCTATTTATGTAACTCAAAATGAATTATTATTTAGATGGAATAGTTTCTTTTTGCCAATGTCAATAGAGATCACAGAACAATTAACAATTTTTACTGAAAATTCTAAATTGCAACAAAATATTGATGTACTAATAAATCGACATACATTGTGGTCAGTTTTAAACGAACAAGGATAACGAATAATGTTAAATGCCGGGACATAAATAGTATCACTTGCTTTTTAAACTAGTCTTTTTTTTACACGCTCGTTCATTTTTTTTTTGCTCATCCTTACCTTGTTAGTTGGTATGGATAACGCAGTCATTCAGTTGAATTCTGTGCATACCTCGGTGTCCATCAAGGAAGATTTGTTGCTGCGTTCTACTGCGACCGTGATAGGTATTTGTTCAATCCGCATCTCCGAATCATGGGAATACATGAAACCATGACAGAAGAAATAACATTCTGTTTTTAATATGACTGTTGAATGTGGATGCGTGAAAACTTTTTAGAAAGTCATGTGATTAATTGAAAAGTATATACACGTCGATAAATTACGAACCAAATTGTACAACAGGACATGTATATTATAAGTCAAGAAAAAATTATAACTCATAGTTTATTTCATACTTCAATTTTAATTTAATTAACCGAATTTAATTATGTATTAAACTTAATCTACAACGGACATATTTGATTGAGATTTATCTGAGCGATTATTTTTTGCATAAAAAATCTCCATAGATAAGATGTATACACGTACAATTTAAAAAAATAATATCATTCCCTCGACGAAATAAAAAGAAGAAAAAAGAAATATCTGAAGAAGTATACATTAACGCATCATTAGACTCCGCGTTTTATATATAGTACAATTAAACGAAAAACTTCAAATTAAGTAATAATATATGGTGCCATTTTATTTAAATTAAATTAAATACACACAATTTAATTTCATTAACACGACTTAAAACAAGGTGACAGAAAGAAACAAATCTTATCTTAACCTGTGTTACCGGGCCTAAACATTCTGTCCTCACGTAACAACCGGACCAAAACAACCCGAAATAAAATTTAAATATCCGAATTAAACGCTCTCTCTCGAGATTTCAGATGAACGCATTTATTTCGGCGTGTAATTAGTTAGGGCTCGCGGCCCGCAAGAGCCGTTGCATTGTTCCCTTTTATAATAAGTTTAGTATACAATTGTTTTCCAGGAGAGACAATCGTCATAAGTCACCCGGTAAAGAACTGAAGTCGTGAGAGGTTACCTGGCGCAGGTTGACATTTTTTTGTGACTTTTTTGTCCGGTAACATATAGGCAGAGGCGAGCAATAGATTTTGTTTCGTGTTCAAAACATTTTAAACTGTTTGGGAATTTAAAATTCTTGGAATTTAAACTACTTGTTAGCGATCGTTGTATGTTATATACAGCATGGTTTCGAAAGAGGAGATCCTTTCTCATGTTTACATATTCTAAACCTTTGCGGTTTTATTGCAAATGATCTCTTAATTAAACTCTACATTTATTCAAAAAAATTGGTGTGCATACAAAATAATACAATGTGATCTATAATAAAAAAATAATTTCCAAGAAAGATTATATCGATGTTTAGGTTTGAGTTACGTCAACTGTATAATTTGAACTTGGGAAATTCTGAGGAAATTCAATGAATTTTATTTACTTTCATTAACTTCCTATTCATTGGCATTCACAAACGAAATTTTTTATGTGTTTATTTACTTCACTGCTACACAAAGTTATTTTAAACCCATTAGCTGCTCTAAAGACTGCTTTACATTAAATACGTCATTGGTAATATAATTTAAAGCTGATTTAATACAGTTCTCCATTATTAGAAAGTGGCGTATTGTAGTAGGTACCTACAAATTAAAATTATTCATTATTGATCGCGTTGTTCTATACAGGTGTCTACCGATCTTCTCTACCGTCTGTAGTATTTAAGATGATGATAGACCGAAGCTGTTCTAAAATTTGTCTACAAAAGATATTGTATTGACTACCTACAAAAATTCACAACGAGACTTAAACATCAAGATCTTGTAAACTTTTAAAACTTCCGAAATTTTTTATGCGTACTTTCGAAATATGTAAGTAGAACTTCGGTAATAATGTGAAGGCACGGCTGATAGAAACTGTAGATATTTACTCTTCACTCACTTTATTATGAGGAACATGTTTTGCTCTTTGGTCTGACTTGTCAAGCGTTTCTAATCCTTTTTCGAAACAACGACACACATGAGTCTGTGGCTAATTGTGACCAACCGTAAACAGACTTGATATTTTATTTTAACTTTGGTTATGATACGATACTTATATATTGTCATATTTCTTTGGATTTCCGCTTAACGTCTGAAACTTGTATACAATTATTAAGATAACGTTTTTGTAAGATACTATTTCCCAGGTTCCAAAAAAAGTGAATTTGTATATGCGGTCATTTTCGGAAATTTTTACAGTTTTCTCTTTACACGGATTTCTCAACACTGTTTTAGCAGGAACTAATTTTCCCTTGATTTGAACAAGGCCGACCAAAATCTTTTAAATACCGCAGTCGTTTTCTAGTTGACAATTTTTTCTCTTTTCTTACTCTGAAGCCCTCTTGCACTTGTTCTTCAACTTCTTCTATGGTATTTTCTGAATCTTCATTTCCATCGCCTTCCATATTTTCCGAATCTTTACGTCTGTCGTTTTGCTTAATATTTTCTAATTCTTCATCACCATCGCTTTCGATATTTTCTGATTCTGTACGTTAAATCTTCATGTCTATCTTCTTCTATATAATTTTCTGTATTTCTTTGGATCTCCATGATCCACGTTAATTTGTTCTTCATCTCTAGCGGCTGCTTTGTCTACTTCATATGATAGTTCTTGACTAATTAGTTCTTCTATTTGGATAACTACCATTGAAGCATATTCTAAGTTTTCGTGTGAGCAGTATTATTATGGGGTTGCTAGAACATACTCATATTTAAGAAAATTGCATTTTCTAGAAGAACCAATGTATCATCTTGAAATCTAAAATCATTGTTTAAAACATTTTTAAGTATGTCAGTTATTTTTAACACTTCCATCAATCTTTTCCTTAAATATAAATTCCTTGTTTGCGGCAGTTTTAGGTGTACATTGTAGTCTTCTAATAATTTCAATATTTTTATGCCTCTTGAATAAACTCGTTATAAAAAACATTTCTGATTATTAATTGCCGAGCGAATGTTACAAAAGCTTCAGCTTGTTGAATTCTACTGATTTATGGTAAAATAATACCGCTTTAGCTAAATTGTACAAAAGACTTTAGTTAAATTATACAAAAATTGTACCATTAGCCTAGCAATGGCGTTTGGCGCTTATGTCAAATGACCAAATTAATTTTAGGCAATAAAATAAACAATTTCAATAAACAACTAATGAATTAATTAATTGCTATAATAAATTACAATATTGATAAATTAATACAAACATAATAAAACCAATGCCACCAAGCACCCATGTATTTCTTATGGTGGACGCCAGTTGCCACGCCGGGTTGTACATGCGCGGTTACATGACGCTTACGCCAATATTAAAACTGAATTATCTCAATTAATAAAGTTCTGTTGCATATGGCAATAGTACCATTAGGTGCGACTTAAAAGCAGCTTTCCAATGATACCAAAATCGAGATTTCGAATTTTTTGCGCTTATGTCGTTCTGGCATGAACGCGTCGATAAGTAAATAGTTTAGTTTTTATGGTCCAATGTTTTTTTATTTTAAAACAACGTTTTCTTTCTTAGCGTGTTTGACTTTGAGTCTCATCTCGCCTAACGTCTGGAAAAGACGACCCAGCCAAGTTCGAAAACGTTAAGTTTTAAAATAAAAAAACATTGAACCGAGTTTCAGGAAGCTTTATTTGATATCATTTTACCTCAATTTAAATTTTTAAAAAATGAAACCTCTATAATTAAAGTAGTTTCTTGTCCAGTGAAATTGTGTAATAAATTATTGTAAACGAACACTAAAATTGGCACTATCACTCCACGTTTTACTTAAGTTTTTACCTGTTTTGTTATTGAAGCGTAAGGCTTAATTCACACGTACCACTTCATTGCGATTTTTGTGTGGTTTTGTATGGTTCGTTGTCGGCAGTGTCAACCACTCCACTTGAAATTGATATCGACCACAAAATACCTCACAAGAATTACACCAAACACACAAAAATCACCACAAAATGGTACGTATTAAATCTGAGAGATATTTAAAATTGCTAAAACAAAAAGATCTCTTTCTAGAATTAATTAATGAAACTAATGGGCCTAAGATCTAAATAGTTATTGTAAGATCTGTGTTGTTGCAACATAATAGGTAGTATGAATAAAACGAAGTGATGTTAATATTTCACGATTTTTTTTCGAGGTATCTTCTATTACATAAAGTATCTACGACAGCTCTGAAGCATACACTATGAAAGCAAAGTTTATACTAGAACAAGAAAAGCAAGTTTCTTAAATATCTATCATATGTATTTTTACAGCAATAAGCGAAATAAAGACTTCTATGCACTCTTGTACTTGTACGTAATAGTATCTACTAGATGCGGATAGTAAGTATTACGCTAATACGAGGTCAAGCTGAATTCATTGAGAATAAAAAAACACGGTTAATATTTTCTAGGATTTTATTTTAAATATGCTCGAAGTAATTACCTTCAGCAATGATACATTTGACCATTTTTTCTTTCCACTGTTCAAAAACTCACAACCAACCATATTTCAGAATACCTTCAAAATAAATGTGAACTGCGGCATCGATCCCTTCTGACGAAAATCTTCTATCCCGCAAATTCCTTTTAAGCCCAAAAATAGCAAAAAGTCGCACATAGCTAAATCAGGTGAATACGGCGGATGTTCTATTACTTTTATATTTTTTTCAGCCAAAAACTAAAACTGGAGAGTTGAAGCTGCCGTATGGGACGATGCATTATCATGGTGCAGCATAATTCCTTTGTCTGGAACTCTACTGAACACTTCAGGCAAACATTTTTCAGTATGCCATTTAACTGTCTTTTGTCCATCTAGCTTAATTACCTTTACTAGGCCCGTACTTCTGAAGAATACCGCATATATAATTTTTTTATAGCTCGCTGCTTCTTGGTCACTGTTGGAGTTTCCTGATCTTCGTAAATCCATGCACAACTCTTTTGGCGGGTAGGCACGTTGAAAAAAGGAATGTAAGTTTCGTTACCGGTCACTATTTTGGAAAAAATTTGGTGTCCGCCATTATTTAAAAAATTTCATAGCAAATTCTTACACGCTCTGCTTTTTGGAAGTTAGAAAGGTGATGCGGCACAAAACGACTAATCGCTTTTTTTTAATGCAGATAATCGAGTAGGATTGTTCTAACAGCTGAGGATCCAATCTTGAGTTGATGCTCTATTACTGCATAAGTGGCTTCACTGTCCCCTTCAATTAATTTTTTAACAGCAGCAATGTTTTTGTCGTTAACAGCCGTAGGAGGACGCCCTGCTCCTTTTTGATGCTAAACAGAATTCACATTCAAATTCCTTATAGCATCGGTAAATTGTAGCCAAGGAAGGTGCTTGTTCACTAAAGGCCAAATCTAAACTCTTCTTGCACTCATAAGTGCTTAAACCTTTTTTAAAATCTTAATCATAATTCGAAAATGATCTCTGGTTAATTCCATTTTTTTTTACTTGTAATATCACTTTAAAAAATTAGTAACTTCAACAACTAAACTTCAAATAACAGAATAAAGAGCTACTCTAAATCTCTAAATAACACTGTATGTTTTGTTTTTCACGATCTGCTAGATTTTCTTATTCTCAATAAATTCAGCTTTACCCTCGTATAGTAAATTCTTCACTTTCAAAGTATTAGCACATATTACTTTTATGCGTACCACCCAATATTTTTCATATTAGACTTTCAAGACTTGAATCAATTAAATTTCAGGCACTCTTTTGTAAAAATATAAGTACAATTATTTTTAAGACGTTTCAAGCATAATACTGGCTTAACGAAGCACTTTCAAATAAGTTGAGTTATCTTTTTGTTTTGAGTTTAACTCTGTAGTTAAGCCGTATCCATGTACATTCTATATAACAAACTATATGTACAATAATTACAAAAATCGTCCTACTTGAGACTTAAAAATTCTTTCTTTAAGTAATTATTTCTTAAAGGCAATGGAAACATAACTAAGTAGACTTTAAACTTTTATACATGTAGAGTCCAAAATCGTGTCTTTTTAGTAATTTAACCATCTTTGAATCTCTTCCAGTTTACGAGATTCCCATAATGGGCCTTTAATTAGTAGTAACCCTGTAAAATGCTAAAATTGATAAGGTCATATCGATGAAAATATATCTAATAAAACTACCTTCGCGTAGTTTCAGTTGCTTGTATTATTAGGCAGCCAATTATACAGGAGTGCTTATAATACACAAATTTACAATTATTTAATCAACAAATTATACATAATTTATTTTTAATTTTAAATAATCAACATACACATGAAAATTTTTATTAAAAGTAGAAATTGTTTTTATATTAGAGAAATTAGAAATTTCGGAGATGTTCTCATCAGCTTGGATCGTTCGCAATGAAGAAATTCGATTGTAAAAGCCTAATGAACCCGGAATTTAAGAAACTGTTTTGTTAGACCCGCAAATGTAGCGAAAGACTAATCACAATATTTCAATGTTAGTGCTCAATGATGTAAGTATTGTTGTTTTATCGTTCTTTACAAATTTTAAAGAAGAAAACCAGAATCTTATTTACAATAATTATAAAAGAGTTGTAAACTAAATTTTCTTGCACCAGGAAGAAAAATAATAAATTCTGTCTAAATTAGTATTATAGTTTAAACTTGACAAAAAATTAAATTACTTACATTACAGAATAAAATGCATTCTAACGTGGACCTAACAATTTTAAGTAATAAAATAAAAAGTAATGCAAAGAATTCGAATTCAAACAAAAACTTGTAAAAATTAAACCTACCCAAAGGTATTTCAAAAATTTTGATTTATTACTAATATCGGAAATGATGTAATTTATTAGTGCAACAATGCACAGTGAGCCAGATCGAATTTCCAGGTGGACGAAAATTGATTTTTTGATTGTGTCCAAGTAACTTAATTTCTACAAAAGAATGTTCATAAAACCCATTGTATACACTTTACAATGGATCATATCTTAATGTTCTGTAAAAGTATAATAGATGTGACTAAATAGACATTTATCACAAGGCAAGATTTTCTGGCGTTATTGAATGTAAGTTCTGCAGTCCGAAAAGAGTTCAAATCGGGTTAAATTCCTCTGTTACTTTAAATGAATCAAAAGGTATGAATTCGTAAGCATCTATTTGGAAAATTACTAAAACCTGGTTTGATTAATTTAATATAAATTATAAAAAAAAAAAACAAGATTCTAAACCGAGATGCTTCAATTTTCTGAATCCAAAACAGTTAGTTGCCCATCTCTATCCACTTTCTTAATCCTCATTTTTTATTGGTTTTACTAGAAAGGACCTATTCGATTCGTCCTCCCCATTCTAGGGCTTGAAGAAACTCCTCCTAAAGGCACCTGTGAGTGGCCACATTCATAAGTGATTTGGTGAGCAACATGATCTCCGATGATTCCCAACTAACAACGAAGACGAATAAGTCAACATTTTTGCAATACATTTTAAACATCAGAAGATATGTCGAGTTCTAGGCAAGGCCGAAAACGTCCAAAAAAGAATTCAACTACTTCACCCAAAACACAGAAGCAACCTGACATAAAACGAAACTTTCCAGAATTCGTCCTCACTATTTTAGGGTTTCAGGAAACTCATCCTAAACTAGACTAAAGGTTCACCTGGCAGTGGCTAGATTCCCAAGTGATTTGGTAAGCACCCATAGCAACATGATCTCAGACGATTCCCAACTAAAAAGAAAAATAAATAAGTCATCATTTTTTACAATTTATTTTAAATATCATGCCCACTTCTAGACAAGTCCAAAAAAATTCAACTACTGCACTGAAAAAACCAGACGACCAAAACGAGGTTCTGGTAGATAAAATCAATGACAAAAACGAATCCTCATAACACACCGATTGATGTGATGACTATTGGTGATGGAAAGAAAGTCGTATTTTCCTCAGTTGCAGAATTTCTCACAAAGAAATGAATAATCTCGACGAATTATCGAGGGAAGACATCGACTATCTTCTTTGTCTTTCACGCGAGAATTCCTTCCTTTGAGCGCCTCCTTCATATATCACATCAGTAGAAAATACAAAAAAGAAAAATCACAGACATGAAAAACCAGAAAAGAAGCAATGCAAAGAAGCAGAAGATTTTGCAGCAAATTTCTATTGGAGTCGGATTTTTGATCGAACAATGAAAACCTGGAGGAAATCCCACTACGAACAATGAGAAATTTTATCGTAAATCGGTTTTAATTGCAGTGGATACCTCAAGCATCTTCTGTACAACTGTTTCGGGACAGGTCGGTTTGGTTTGTAGTGGAAATCTCGAGCTACGCTTCTGCTGATGAGGCCCCAAATATTGCGATAAAATTTTTAACTTTCAATATGCTTTGACAGCACTCTTAGCTGCCTTGCATGGGATGACTTATTAAGTAACAAACTGGCTGCAATTTGTCATTTCTAATGCAATGTTGTATCGCAGGATGACGCGATTCAAACTATTCAATGAAAATACCGTTCTTCGTTTTATCAAAGATTCGGAGGGCCTACAGAATCGAATCCGGTGCTGATAGAACGATTCATCAATATTCTTGAAACACTTGAAAGTAGTTTCGACGTCGAAGCTTTCCAAGAAAGGCAGTTGAACTCTTTATTCAGCCGTATTTTATGTATTTTGGTGCTGAATCTGAAAGTGGCCCCCATTTTGCTCCTTCACATACAGTTTTTTTTTTTGCAAAAGAAGAAAGGATAGATTGATCAAAACTGACCGGTATTCATTTGATTAAATAAAACATAATTAAATTTGCCATCCATGAAACACAATTGATTGATCAATGTTCTGTAATTAATCACTCTGCTGGCCGCTGAAACCATTTCTTCTTCTCTTTCATAGTTCTCCTGGTGAGCTTTTGTTTTCTGGTATTTCCAGTTTTCAGCTTCAGCATCGCACATATTCACGTCCCATATTACCTAAGTAACGTCTTTCCAGTTCCTTAACATCTTGATAAGAATTTTCAAATCGAGATTAGCTCAAATAAATTTGTTTGTTCAGAAAATAATGTTGCAGCTGCACACCCAGAGAACAACGCTTGCAAGAAAACCTGATGAATATTTCTCCCTTGTTCATATTGGAAAAACCTATGCAGTTTTTTGGTTGCAGACCTGTGTTACTATTCGTATTTCAAACTCAGTTATCTCTAGTAAGGCCACTTCAGTGAAAAGAAGAGAGGCACTTTTCAGCAACTGAAAAGATACTTAGCACAGAGTCTTCTATTTCTTAAATCGTTTCAGAAACATGCCAAAAAAAAACATATTAATAGGAAATAATATCAAGACAACTTCATAGTCTTAACAAGTTTGTACTAGCATACGTTATATGATTTTGAAAATTTGATTTTATACGAAACTAAAGCTCTGTACACAAGAGGTGAATACAAAAATCTAGCTCCGTAATATTTCACCAAGAAACTTAATACTTCTTAAAATGTGGCTCATTAAATCGATCAGCATACTGACGTCACGCATTAAAACGCTCTAGTTTTCGATTATGAATTTAATGGTAGTAAAAGCATTGGTCATTAGATTAAATCGATCTGAAAGCACCTAGGTGGCAGCTCCTAAAATAAAACCAATCGTTAGCAATAAGCAGCCGCATCGGGAGAGTTAAGTATGTAAACTAATGAAGAGGCCCCGTGCGGCGCAATGCACTACAGTAGTTCTTGTTCTCGGTTGGCCCTCATGCGCGGCTCGTCTCTCAGTCAACAGGAAAAACTAGAGTCTGCTTGTAATACAGATAGCTAACACAATTCTATGTAAATTAATCCAAGGATGTTTTTGTTTAACCATTCTTTTTCACTTTAGACTTCCATTCGATTAATTGACCAACATCAATAATTATAGGAAACTTGAACCTACCCATTGGATTTTATTTATTTCAAATTAACTTAACAATTTAAATGAAACACTTAATTTGCGGAAATGTTTAAACAACAAAAGAATGGCACATATATTCGATTATATGAAAAAAGCAAAAGAACGTTGAATCTATTAGATATCCTTCAATCAAAATAAAATGAGAAAAAATTGTTCATCAATTGTTAGGTGTTTCACTTGAATTAACGTCCCTGTATATGAGAATGCAACAAAAAATTAGGGCCCCAATGCTTTATGTCATTATTCTACCTTAATTTTAGTTAATTTAAAATTTTTCGTAGATATCCTATGATAATGATAATAATGTACAATATAGGTGGTGACATATTTTTATGAAAGTCAAACTAAGCACACTCGCAAATAATTTTTTTACATTTCGCGTTGTAAGTTTTTTATAATTGCCAACTTTAATTTTACGCTGAAGTAATTTATGGACGCGCGATTTACATAACAAATTCACCATTACATTTTAGATAGTTATCACCGTAGTAAAAGTATGCCGTCGAACATCCAGGTTGCAGCTTGCACAATCTATTCAAAATTTTTAAAAATCACCCTTTTGAGTGGGAATTTTTACAAACCATAAACGTTATGCAACGCTTTTAAATATAGAATTCACGCGAGAGACTTGGCCGTTAACGAGTCACCACTGAGATTGGTGAATGCTTCCACTTAAGAGTTTGATGGATGGATCGATGCGCCAACATTAATCATCTAAAATCAATTTTAGGTCCGGCCGAACTAGGAGTGGTCCAACGGAGACAATCCGCAACAATGGTCCTTAATGAGCCTCATTACTTTACGAGGTGCGAACTCCGACCTCCAGCATCAAATCATTAAATACATTGACCCACACACAAAAGGCTTTTTAAGACGAACAGGCACGAAGAAGATTTCGCAAGTTTTATATTAATTATAATGGAAATATTTTGCTTGTAATTTTATTTAAAATTAATGGACAACTACAAAATATCTTAGCAAAATCATTATAATTAATTCTCACGCTTTTAATTAATAATACAATAAAATTTCCCACATTTTCCCACTCCTCATCAATCATTCCCCCTTTAATACATTTTTTTTCGTTAAGTAGTTTTGCATAAATTAATTTCAGTTATAGAAACTGTTATTTTCATTGTGGTTTATTATAAAATTAAAATATTTTAGTAACATGTTTTTATTACAACATCGTAGCATACACGAAATCATTATCAATTTTTGAGGGTTTACTGATACGTCCCGATTTGACTACAAACTGCTTATTTCTTTCCTGTTTTTTTTTTTTCGTGTTCGGCCAAATTGAAACCATCAGCAAGATCATAATAATTATCCATTTGATTCTTACTTGACTTTAAATGCATGTAGTTTCTTCATAAAATTGTACAGTCGTAGTTCTGTACTCTTTTTAACAATTTTAGCAGATTCCCATTTCATCCCCTTTAAGTTCTTTGTTTTTCTAACTGGTCCTGTCACAACTTGCTTTTGGACTTACTATTCTCTCATCTACTAATCTACAATCACAATCTTTTGGCGTCAAAAAGATTTGGACATGGGCAAAAAAGTTCTCACTTTTCTATTTAGCTATAAGTATTTCAGCTAACATTAATCCAGTTCATGTGATTGTAAGTCTCACCTCTTCTTTTTTTTTCTTTCAACATTGAGGTATTTTGCTACGAAACATTTGCCATCCCTCTCATACGTTTACATAAGAAATTATCCTTTTTTTCTGGTACAACTTGAAGCTATCGCTGGCTCTATTGATTCTCTGTTCCTCATAACAAGTCAAAGGTGATTAGCTTCTTCACTGCGACTTCTTACAACTCACACCTGAATTTATAATTCATCATCGGGATTCAGCCTTTTCAAATATGAAATATTTTCCTATATCTTCAAACTACTTAGGCACTTTGCTAAACACTGAGAACCTACAACTCTTCTGTTCCAAGTAAACGAAGTTTGCGCTCAGCATCTCCTAAGTCCAAACCGCTCATGAGGTGGTCTGCAAGATCCTGTAAATAGGTCAGAATACGGAATTGTCCAGTTTTTAGTTTAGCGACTACAGTCGTGGTATTTTTGTTACCGGGTTTAGATCTTGGCCAATTCGTTTGCCCCTAAGCCAGATTGGTCCAACGCCAAAATCAAACTTAGTTGACCTGGACGAGCCTGATTTTGGTGTTGGGTCACTTTTTAGAGTATCTTTTGATTGACCATTTTCAAATATGAAATATCTTCCTATACCTTCAAACTACATAGGTACTTTGCTAAACATTGAGAACCTACAACTCCTCTGTTCCAAGTAAACGAAATTTGCGCTCACCATCTTCTCCTAAATCGAAACCGCGCATGTGGTGGTCTGGAAGGTCCTGTAAATAGATCAGAATACGGAATTGTCCAGTTTTTAGTTTAGCTTTTGACTACAGTCGTAGTATTTTTGTTATCTGCTTTAGATCTTGGCCAATTCGTTTGCCTGTAAGTCAGATTGGTCCAACGCCAAAATCAAGCTTAGTTGAACTGAACAAACCTGATTTTCGTGTATCTTAAAGTATCTTTTGAACTCCAAAAGCACCGCAGAAGTGAGTGAACACCAGCTTGACCGTATTTTAACTGAATTACGTATTCACTCCTTATCCAATATCAAACAACTTCATTCAAAAGGTAACGGCAAATTTTTTTAATCGAGTTTTAGTTTAGGTTTTGGTCTTCGTTTGCTCCACTTCTTGTATTCAATTGATATTGTGTTGGCCTTCATATCCGTTTCAGTTCCAATAGAAAGTCTGCTGGATACTACAGCATTACATTGCACATATAGTAACGATCCAGCCTATGCCATGTGCTTTTGGTTATCACGAGATTTGACACCGGTTAATTTTTTCCTGGCTAGTGTTTGAACTGATTTGGTCTACCAAACGACACGAATTGTAAATGAATGTTGATCTGACAACCATAATATAAAGCCAGTATATTTATTTCGTGGGTAAACCTGTTTGCTTTGCCTAATTAAACTTTCATCTGTATTCTACTTATGGTATGGTTTCTTCATGAAACATGTGAAATAGAGGCATGGTGATAACTATCGACATTTTGAACCACATCTCAATTCTGGATTCTGGATTGGTGAAGGGAGTGAATAAGAATTTACGTGCACTTAGGCCACAATTGGGTTCATTGTACTACCCCCATGTTCAGCAGTGTTTGACTGTTAGCGTTTTTCGAGTCATCCCACCCTTTCGATGGCCATGTCAGGCCAGAACTCCCCTAACATGGGACCTCTGATCGAGGCGAGTGCAGGGTAATCACAGAGGATATGCCCAGCTGTTTCTTCCTCTAAGTTACAACCTCTACAAATTGGCCTGTCTGCTAAACCAATGCGATGCATATGTTTGTTTAGTTTGCAATATCCTGAAAGCATTTCTACGAGTAGACGTAGTCTTCTTCTAGGTGAGGTGAATGAGTGAAGGGGCCGTTATAGCCTTTTTCGCTTGGTGACACTTTTTTTTTTCGTTAAGAGGATTGGGAAATCTTCAAAAGACCCCCAGCTAGATCTATGCCAGGGGAGTGTCGGATTCGCCTGGGAAGGTGGTTGCCCAGGCGCCTACCGACTAAAACCCTTCCCTCTCTCTCGGCTTTGTTCCACTGCGGCATCGCGGATCGCATTTCTTCACAGTGGAGCCGTATCCCTCTACGGTGCTTTTCTTCGTCCTCTTTCCTCTTTAGTACTGTCTCGATGACTCTTGCCACTGCATCCCACGTCGCTTCGGTATTTATCATGGCCCTTAGTAAGTTTCCAGGGGTTGCTTTTTGTCCTACTATTGCATTTAGCTCACTCCTCTCCCGGTTCCATCTTCGGCATTCGAACAGCGTGTGCTCTGCGTCAGCAATCTCGTCACCACAATACAGGCAATTTGGCGTGTCTGCTAGTTTATACTTTGCCTTATAATACTGGAAGCATCCGTGTCCACTCAGGGCCTGTGACGTCACCATGCTTCCTCTGCATCCACTCGTTGATCTTGGGGATTAGCCTTCTGGTCCAGGTTGCCTTTCCCGTCGTCTCCCACCTCTTTTGCCACGTCGCTAACGTCGCCTCTCTCGCATTTGTCTTTTCCTCAGAGGTCATTCCCATTTCCAGCACAAGCAGATCCAGTGGGACCATCCGGGCCAGTACCCCCAGGGCTTCTGTTGATACCGGTACGCCGGGCATACTCGGATCATACCGGTTCTCTGACAAGAGAGCAGCTGCTCTCTATTTCCTTGGATATCCATTGCGTGCTTCCAAATAGGGGCTGCATAGGGGCTGTTATAAGGTCGTGGGTTCCGCTACTGAGGCTAAGAGTCTGTGTTTGCTTTCCGTGGCTCCCCGTATCCTCGTCGTTCTCTGGGCCTTTTTGCACACATGTCTTACATGATTCCCATGACCTCTACTTGTATTTCTCGGCACCTCTAGGACGACTTCAGTTTTATCCGGAGTAAGCGTTAACTTGTTTTCTTCCATCCATTCTATGATGCGTCTTATGGATTCGTTAACACTGTACTCTAGATCTCCCTCGTCCTTAGTCGTTACTATTATGGCCAGTTCATCGGCAAACGCTATTGCCTCTGTTCCCTCCCGGAGTGGCAGTCGTAGCACCCCATCCATCAAGACATTCCAAAGTGTCGGGCGTAGTACGGAACCCTGGGGGACCCAACAAGTCATAGGGATGGAAACTCCCGGATGGTGACTTTCCTGTTGTCCAGGTAGGACGCTAAGACTCTTCATAGCTGTGACGACAAGCCTTTCTTTTCCAATTGCTCCTTCATCTTGTTCCAGTTGGCGGAATTGAATGCATTTTTAACGTCGAGGGTCACCAAGGCACATAGTTTCCGCGATTTGAGGGTCTTCTTTTTTTCCTTAACGGCTATCTTGCAGATTTGTCCAATAGCTCCCAACGTGGAACTTCCCTCCCGGAAGCCGTATTGTTTGGGAGTCGCTTGGTGACTTAGTCTAGACTTATCCATCTGTCAGTTTGTTAGTCCTGGGATTATTGTTTCAGTAAAGCATTAAACAGACTTGATGATAGTGCTATGGCCGGTTCGGGGCGCCAAAAGGGCCGCCCCAAGCCCCGTCAAGCCAGTTCGTCTGCCTGCTCGTTGCCAAACGTCCCAGCGTGTCCTTTAACCCAAATGAATCACAGTGTGTTGTATTTGGTCACTTATTCTAGTGTACCGTGACATTGGAATGTTATTCCTGAGGATATTTTGTTTGTGTTTAGAGCCAAGAGTGCCGCCCTGCTATCACTAGCTATCCTAACGATCTTATTCTGAACACCCCGATCCAGAATTGCTCTTGCAACTAGTTCTGCTTGGAAAACAGTTGCCAGTTGACCGAGGACTGATCCCAGTGCCATCTCCTCCACATATACGTTGAGTGGAGAGAGGCCAAGCATGGCTTCCAAGGCGACGGTAGGGGTGGATCTCAGCGCAATGGTAGCACTCATGCATGCCGGTCTTTCTATGTGCGAAAGCTCCGATGCTGTTGTCGACAGTCGGGCTCTGGGCCGGCAGTGTACAGCTATAAGGCGGCTTTTGGTGATAATCCCCAAATTCCGTCCACTGCACGGCGACACTGCCAAAAGGCGACGCACGCCTTTGCTACTTTTGCGTTAAATGTTTGCCCCAATTCAGTTTCCGGTCAAAAATGACTCCTAGATATTTGATTTCATCTGAAAAGGTTAGTCCAATTTGGAAAAGTTTTGGGACTCTCCGGATCGCAACTTTCCTCTTTTTGTGAACAAAATCACTTCCATCTTTGAGAGATTAATTGTCGAAGAATGTTCTGTACACAGTTTTCGGTCAACGTGAGTGCTTTTTGCATTAGGTTGCACAGCACTTGTTCATATTTTCCATTAAGCAGGATAGTTATGTCATCTGCATATCCTAATGTTAGAAGCATGGTCTATTAAGTCGACGGAGTCAATTATTAATTGTACTCGTACCATCGCTCACTTTTGTACTTGAGGCTATGAGATTCCATCACACCAGCCAAATTGGGGGATCATCCGTTTTAGATCATTTTATTTGCATTACGAAATAAAGAGAAGAAATTATTAACTTTAATTAACTTAATTTAATACTCAATTGACGACAGTACAAAAGAAAAATGTACACATAAAAATGTGGACTTAATTCTAACCCTTTTTCAGCTTCTTTTCGGTGATCCTTCACATCTATCTGTTTCTGATGTTAAAATAAACGGAGTTAGGACGTTCAGCTTTAAAAAATATTAATGTTATCTTCAAAAGTGGCGGTAGTTATTCCTATCTTTCAAGGAGTTAATATTATCCAGAAAAAGAGAGGAACTTAACTTCTGAGGTAGTAGTTTGTAATCCCTAAAGAAATTAGTATTATCCAGAAAGTGTCAAGCATTTATATCTTTAAAAGTTTAGTATTATCCAGAAAATGAAAGAATTTTTACTATTTGGGCAGTAACTTGTATATTTTAATTACTCCAAAGAGAGGAATATACATTTTTTAATATCACATTCTTTATCCTTTGTTCTTTTATGTGGAAATAACTATTGAGTAGGAGAAGTAAACATGTACACCAATTGTAATTTAACAGATGCATAAAATTAGCTTAATGATTTTCATATAAGAGTGATAAAAAGATGATACCCAAATAGCAACCATATTGAAAATCGGAAATATTTCCGTGCTCTGGCATTGGGTGTAAAAGGCGCAATTCAGTTAATGTTAATATGTCGAGTATAATACGCGAGTAGATGATAAATGAAGGTATTTAGCAGGAAAACGGGATTCTATGGGCGACGTCGCTCTAAACTTGAGTCCGTTCGTCGGATATAGCATAACATAATAACACGGGTACAGGCCTCCTCATTACACGGTGGGTAGCGATAGTCACGACTTCGTAATGTGTGTACACATACCAGCCGATAATCACTTTTATTATAAACCATCTTAAGTATTGTACATCTTGTTTTAGCTTCGCACTTTTTGTAGGATTTATTTTCTTCATTTTCCTCCGGGGTATTCCAGTACTCGTTACTTGATTATTTATTACAATAAGAAAGGAATTGATAACAACGCTTTGATAATTATTTTCGCGTTCACGAATTGCTTTAGCGGTTTTGTTGCTGGCTATTTTATTATTTAATAAAACACCGGCCGCAATGCGATACTTTAGATTACATATAAATAATACATGTGCCTGAGATACCATCCCCCTTCAAAGACTTGCCATGAAATTTGTAAATCCTGATTATAATAATTATATCTCCACCATACCACCATTAAATCGATCGCTTGCTCTGTTTTATTTCTAATTTCTTCCAATTGGAAGCTCACAATTACTGCTCTTAGAAAATTTTAATACTGATGAAAGTTTTAGAATTTAGAAGCGATAATCTCAACAAAGGAAGTGCACGGTACAACAACCAATTGAAAACGTAAAAAATATAAGAAAACGAAAGCAGAGACTAATAATACACGTTGCGCTAAGACAATCTTAGTTGTAAAACACAGGTTCTTATATTAACAATGAGACCACTCAACCCTTCGGCGAAGCTACCACTATTTTTATACTTATTACAGCGCCCACCAACACAGTTAATAAGAAATTATTGAATGTGGTCTCATTATACTATTATTTCGAAACATTAAATTTATGCCCCGTCAATTATAGAAAAAACAATACAAAATTTAGTGTAGTAGATAAATTTTATTTATAAATAACTTAATAAATGTATAATAAAGTTTGCAATATTTTGCACTTGAAACGCCTGCCTAATAACTCATAGAAGAAGGTCAATTAAGGGATTATTGACGATTTAGTGATTGGAGATACCTTTCGAATGGGTGTGACGGCTAGTAACTTCGCCTGCAAAATAATTCACTTTGCAAAGTCATTCCTTAACAAAAAATCTTCTTACCCTTGCGTTGGTATGCATCTTCCCTGAATTGGAACGTATCCAGTCAAGCAAGATACACGAATCAAGCTCAAGCGTCTTCTAGGGGTTGACGGCTCAAACGTTGCGATTTCCTCGGGTTCCTCCCTTTTTCCAATCGCCCCTGATGTGACATCCCGAGACAAGCATAACAATATTAAAATGAAAACCATTATTTTAGTGATCTGCATCGTTTTCGATGAGCAAGCCAAGTTTGCACAACACGAAACGAGTAAATACAGATAACTTTTGCGACTCGAGAGACTTTGCTCTCAAAAGTTTTTTATCTCGGGTTGTGAGATGCATTGAATTAATCAAAACAATTTTAAATTAAAAAGTAAGTCTGCAAAATAACTAGTTGTGTTATCAATCTTTAACTTGGAAGCTAATCATGTTCGAAAGTTGTTTTTGTGTTTGTAAATAAATAATTCGAAGTTATTATTAGCAGTTAAGACGAGAGGAAGAGAAGTTTTATTAAGTCCAAATTCTATGCCTTCACTTTTTCCCAGTTCTTCTCCTAACTCTTTTACGAAAATTCTAATTAAGGTAGATTCTTGTCCAGTGAAATTGTGTAATGAATTAGCTCACACCTGACGAAGCTATCAAGCGATAGTGAAACGTTGAGTATTTGTGCCATCTTTCAGTGTCCGTTTGAGATAATTCATTACAAAATTTTAATCAAACCATAAAAGACCCAAATCGCAATTCCTTTGTTTGTACGTTTCTGATTTGAAGCGCTCTTAGCGCCCTCTTTAAATGCAATGAAATTTTAGCCCTTGCCCGTTACTACATAAATTTTTCTTGAGATTGAAGAAATTTCTTTAAATGAGATTCAGTTAAAAATAAAGAGTGAATGGGCTGTTATTGAAAGTGTGGCTGAAAATGAACACAGATGGAATATGAAACAAATCTAAAAAAGTGGCAGATTTATTTTTCTTTTTTTTGTAATGAAAAATAGTTAATAAATTATTGAAAATTGGTAATGATTTTGAATTTCCACTAGTTTTCCAATATTTTGACACTTATGATAGGTTCCCTTTAAATGTTGACATTAGTTTATTGTGCCAAACTTAATACTTAAAACCATAACGATGAGTTTCTCTAAGAATTATTATATTTCTTTTATCACAATAATTTATTTCAAAATATTTTCTTATCCACCAGTGTCGCCGAGATCGGGATAAAATACAAAAAAAATACACAGGTATAAATACAAAATAAGTAAAACAGTTACAATTCAAATACGTAAAGAATTTGGCATAATGCGAAATCCCAAACGAAATTAAAACAACGATTCCAAATCATAACAATCACAACAATTTTTAAGAAACATCTACAAATGTAATTGTAGATTAACTCAACGAAAACAATACAAATTCACTTTCAAAATAATTTTATAACAAATAAATATCGACATTTTGCATTATTAAATAAAGCAACTTTAATCACTAATTGACAAGTAAATGTTCGTTTTCTCATCCAAATCATGATTCTAGATGCTAAAGAATAGACGGATTTTCGGAATTTGGTCACACACTATGACATTCTTCGACTGAAATTTACGTCCTCAGACTCTTAGTGAAAATACGATCACACGAGTACCGTCTGAATGACATTTAATCCGGGACCAGTAGCAATTTTATATGGTTCTGAATCAATTGCTCTCTGTAATTTAAAGTAAATAATCCTTTTTCTAAAACGACGGCATACTCTAAGAGTTATTTCGGCGACTCTTTGATAACGAAATATGCAGCTGCTGTATCGTGAATTGTTATTTTATTACAAAGGTCAATCGTGACTCATAACTCATGATCACACACTATGACATTCTTTGACTACAATTCACGTCCTCAAACCCTTGATGATATATGTATATGACTATCGTCTGAATGAAACTTAATCTGATACCAGCAATGATTTTATATGGTTCCAACCGGAAAGGTAAAAGACTGCTTGTGGGATAAAGTTTTACAATGACCCTATGAGTCATCGAGGCTTTTCTTGAATCAATTCTTGAAATTCTTTGACTACAATTCACGTCCTCAAACCCTTGATGATATATGTATATGACTATCGTCTGAATGAAACTTAATCTGATACCAGCAACGATTTTATATGGTTCCAACCGGAAAGGTAAAAGACTGCTTGTGGGATAAAGTTTTACAATGACCCTATGAGACATCGAGGCTTTTCTTAAATCAACGATTTTTTATTTAAATCTTTGATTTAAACTAAACAAATGTTTTTGTAAAACGACTGCATTCTCTATGAGTTATTTCGGCGACTCGTTGATAAAGCAAAATGCAGCTGCTGTATCGCGAATTGTAATTTTAGTGCAAAAATTAGTCTTAAGTCATGACTCAGGATCACACACACACTATGACCATTTTTGACCATAATTTACGTCCTCATACTCTTGAAGATTTATACGATCGCACGACTACCGCCTGAATGATACTTAATGTGGTACCAGCCGCCATTTTATATGGTTCCGATCGGAAATTTCAATTACGTAAAAGACTGCTTGTGGGATAAAGTTTCACAATGACCTATGAGTCATCGAGGCTTTCCTTGAATCAGCGGCTCTCTTCGACTCTGTGATAACGCAATTTGCAGCTGCTGTATCGCGAAGATCGATCATAACTCATGATTCATGATCACACGCTATGACATTCTTTGACTACAATTCACGTCCTCGGACTCTTGATGAGGTTACGATCACATGACATCCGTCTGAATAATACTTAATTCGGTACCAGCAGCCATTTTAAATGGTTCCGATTGGAAATTTCGATTACGTAAAAGACTGCATGTGGGATAATTTTAACAATGACCCTATGAGTCATCGAGGCTCTCCTTGAATAAACTGCTCTCTTTGACTTAAAGTAAACAATTATTTTTATAAAACTGTGGCATGCTCTATGAGTTAGTCATTTCGGCGACTCTTAACGCAATTTGCAGCTGTTGTATCGCAAAGATAACTCATGACTCATGATCACACTCTATGACATTCTTTTACCACAAGTCACGTCCTCAGACTCTTGATGATATATACGATCACACAACTACCGTCTGAATAATATTTAATCCGGTACCAGCAACCATTTTAAATGGTTCCGACGGGAAATTTCGATTACGTAAAAGACTACATATCGCCGTTCCGGAAGAACAATGACGTAACTGCAAAAATTTGTCTATGCAATAAAGTCCATAGACAATATCAGAAACACATCCCATACACAGGGGAACATGGACGTAACTGTAGTTCCACTCAGGACTGCCAGAGGGTAACAATGACATAACTGCACTTAGGGGTTGAAATTTAGGGTTGAAATTTAGGGTTGAAATTAGTGTGATTAAATCCTAATCCCTGGTAAATGAAAGTAAAGTATATATTCTAAATACTCTCAATATATCATTATTTTCTGTCACTTACACCCTTTTCAATTAAACGTTCTATACAACTGCAAATCGTTTTTTTACTCTCCTGTAAAATTGAAGTTTTTGCATTTACGTCACTGTTCTTCCGGAACGGCGATATGAGATAAAGTTTCACAATGACCCTATGAGTCATCGAGGCTTTCCTTGAATCAACTGCTCTCTTTGATTTAAAGTAAATAATTCTTTTTGTAAAACGGCGGCATTCTCTATAAGTTATTTCGGCAAAATCGTTACAAGTTACATATTTTGTTATGGATTTCGTTTTTTTTTTGGACTTTATAATGCATTTAGACGCGACGAGATGATATTCCAGAAAAGCCCTTGACGTTAAGATCATTACCCTTCTTCATAACATTAGAATTCATTTAGAATTCTTCCAAGTCACTCAAAGATACTTTCTAGTAGCCAAGACTTCAGATACTATCTGAAGTCCTCCTCATTCCTGTCGTTTTTTTTTAAATTTTTTCCACAAGTGTCCTTCGGAAGTTTTTCGACTTCAAGATATTTTTTTTATTACAAGTAATCCTTTCTTGTTACGGTACCATCCTATCATGGACTTTAAAATTTGTTTGGAATTCTTTCAGATGAGATAATAACCCATTTAAAGTAAAAGTTCTTCGAACCAAGTTAAAAAGTATAGTTATTGTTAGTTAATTAAATTCGTTCTCTTCATCACTTTAAAATTAATTTAAAATTCAATTAACTTCTTTAACTCATTAAAAAAATTGAAGCCATATTATTTCTGAACAATTAACGAAAGTGACCATAAGCATTCCTATTTTTTTTTTTTTCACCGAGTTGCTTACTATAACTTAGACTAACGTTACTATTTACATGTGCTATGTATTTTTTGTAAAAGTTTTATGATGGGTTAGTTATAAAAACATGCAAAACAATATTTCACCATTAAAAGGTAATATATTTCAATTTTCATATGTAATTTGTAATTACATTCGTATTCAAAATACTGCTGTTATTGTTTCATTGCTTGTTAACGCTTTTCGCGTCTTATCTCGTGAAGAGATATAATTTCAAGTCTGAACATTTAAGCTTTATGTGTTCTATTCAATTCAAATAAGCAAACCGTACCATTAATATTATAATTCTTTGCTCGTTTGTACTAAATTATACATTTTGAAGTCTGCATAAATTTGGTGGAGTTTGAAACTGTAACTCAATAAAATACAAAGGTAATTTTAATTCTATAAATTACGCAATAAATTTTCTTTGAATTATATAAAAAGAGGAAGATAGGAAAAATGTTTTTGATGAAATTTATGTACCACGAAGTGCAAGAAACTTCACATACACATTGAAACAGAAGAGGTCGCGGCACAGCATCCATATTATATTCCATGCACTGATCAAGCAGGTATCGTTAATAAAGTACCAATCGACAATACAGCGGTCCATCTACTTCATTAATCAGATTTATGATACCAATCAATATGTCTATAAGGTCTGGCCAACTGGTCTGGTTATTGGTGCACCAAACACTATACTTAGCACAATCGTGACATGATATCTCCCGCGCCCATAATTATATACAAGCCACCACCAGGACCGAGACCGTGTTATATCGTGAATATATTTTTTGTAAATCAAAAGTTTGCGACTTATTGTAGGAAGAAATTAATCGAAAACCGAAGAGTTTATAACCGGATTAATTAAATACACAGCGCCGATAGTTTCCCGCTGATTTACTAGTTTAATTACGTTTTTTGACATTAGTGAGGACCGCAATAAAAAAATCGCAGATTGTTTCGTCCAATACACCGAAACATAAATTAATGATGCTTAAAATTGCATCATTTTAAACCTTATGACGTCTCATTTTAAAAGGCCGGTAATATGCTCCTTCAGTATAATTATCTCACCTACGATTCTATTAATTTTTTCATATTTTCTTCAATTAAGTTAGAAGTTTTTTCAGAATTTATTAATTTGATATCTTACTGATGCTTTAATTGTTATAATATATTTAAAAACTCAAGAATTAATTAAGAAACTAAGAATTGATAAGCAGATATTAGACGAATAATGACCAAGAAATGCAATGACTTATTCTTCAGTTAAGCTAAGACATGCCTTCCAAATTTCATGGTAAGTTGATAAAAAATTTGGTACATATTTAAACCTACAATTAGTAATTGAAATACCAACGTCTGCATATAAATCTGGTACAGTCAGTTTTTACACTAATTGATGACAACATGACAACTTCAAACAAACTCACGTCGTAACGACTTTGTCACTTTCTAATTTGAAGTCAAAATGCCACAGTTGAACGATTTTCAAAAAGCCATCTTTCAAACGAGACTGCACGATATGGTTGGCACAGTTCTTGGTAATATTTCGTAAATAAAATTATTGTTTCAATTTTCAATATATTTATTTATTTATTTGTAAATAAACTACATGGTCAAATCAACAGGTTAAAAACCCAATTACTGACTGACACTACTTAGAGAAAACAAATAACGACATAGTGCTAGAGTGTTACAAAACTTAAAACTATCCAAGTAACTGACTTAGCAAAATAGTGACTCTGTAAATCAAGTTGTAACTTGTAAAAAAGAAAAATTGAGGAGATAAGTTCAAAATACTTCTCTTAAAAGCAAAAAACGAACCGAATAGCAAATCGAAGTCATTTATTAGGTTATTATAATCATCATCCTGGGAATAGAAGAAAATTTAGTAACATTGGAATAAAGAAACTATCAAGAAACTATCAATCAGATCAATTATTTATTACAAATTTTGGAAACCTAAAAAGAAAAAGGGATTTTATTGTATTTTTTCTTTATTTAAATTGGAACAAAATTGTACAAACAGAAATTAGTTTTTAAACGTGACTTTATGTTTACGAATTTCTGAAAATCAATCGCAAATGTTCATCTGTTCTGCGTTCCACCGAATTTTTAAAGCGTCCATTTAATTAAAATATTTAATATTATATATTCTTTCTAGAAATTAAAAAACCACGCCTGACATTTACAACAGTTATTCATTAGATCATTCGTCAAAGCCAGTAGATGAGTAGATATGAGGTGCGTTCGTTTATTCAATTCTATTAACTCTGTTCGCACTTTTGTGTCTCACTCTTACTTGTATTACAACTTATTCGCTCTCGCTCTAATTTTATTCCATCCCTGCGCCGTGTGAATCAACGAACTATAATAGTAAACCATAGAATGGCTGTAAGATGCTTCAAAACTGTGACTAGTGGACGCCATGACAGTTGAGGTCAACTCGCAGCGCAAAGGTAGGTTTTTGTTATAAACAAACTAATTTTATTAAACTTATTATCAATAATTTACACTTCAGCAAATGTTTACTTAATTATCACTCCATATACTTGTTAAATTGCAGTTTATTGTGAAGTAAACAAAAATGAAACACTTTTATCGCCCTTCAAAAATTGTTTTACACCTGAACCAATACAGTTCTGACTTGTAAAGCGATATGTTCGTGTCTTTTTTGCTCAACAAACAAACAATTCGTTTACAAATCAGTCTGTGAATTAAACAATATCAGCAGATAACGTTAAACGTAAACAATTATCATCATTTAACTGGTCGCTTTGACCTCAACTGTCATGGCAAATGCTAATACCTTAAATCACAGTTGGGGGCGCTTTTCTCGAACGTATTCGCCATTCTATGGTTTACTATTACAGTTCGTCGGTCAGCTCATGATAAAGTACCGACATGAAACGCCGAAGTCACCACTAACGATTTTCTGTCCAATAGAAGGCGCACGTGTTTTTGCTTTAAACATTTTGTGAATGACAGCAGAGATAAGTGTTGTTTATTATTTATATTTTCATGAGGAAATCTTTGAAAACCAAAATAATAAAGGTATTTATCATTAAAAATATTGAGTAAATAAACCAACTCCGACAGTGCCTCTTGCAAGTGTTTTGCACATTGTGCGTTGTGTTATCATCCGTGAAAATATAAAAAATAAGTAAGACAAGTTGAATTTCCCGCCTTTCAATATTTTTCTTAAGTTGGTCAAATGTATAGGCGTGCACTGGGATCCAATGTGGATAACGAGATTATTACTCAATAAAATAGTCTGGTAATTAATTATGAATTAATTTGATCATTTCAAATTCCTAATTGCAATATGTATGCAAATATTGGCTCTGAAAAGATCCGACACTGAACAAAAATTAATTTATTTTCAGGACGGCTAAATACAAGGAGTAAAAATCACTAGATAGAGACGCGGGAAATTCAACTTGTCCTCAATCATTTATGCTCACACTGTACATGTCGTTCACAAAATTTTTAATGCAAAAACATGTGCGCCCTCTTGATGTATATATATGTATGATATTTCAAGCAATAATTAACATAATTGTCGCTGCGCTTTTGTAAATTGTACGAGCGAAAAATTGATTAAAAAAATATAAAAACAAAACCTAATACAAATTCTTTTATGAAATTAATATTTAAAGTACTTTTGCTAAACACTGTATATTATAGACATACAAGGTGATTCAAAATTGTCTTCCGATATTATCAGGGTGAATAGAACATCAAAAAATAAGGTCGCCTTTCTATATAATATTTTTTCCAAAATTGAATAATAAGGGAGTTATAAGCTCTGAAAGAGGATTGAAAAATATTGTTTTTTTGACAATTCTTCTGAATCCTCTAAGTTATCAAACTAATATCCCTTTTTAAGTGGTAGTTTGAGAGGGTTTTAGTATTTTATCCCTAATTTCATGAAAAATTTGAGCATGAAATATTCTTTAGATTATTTGAAACAAAACAGTTCTCTTGTTGCATTTCGATAAGCCGCAGCGTTTTCGATAATTAAGGTAAATGTAAACACACATCTTTTACGTTGTGTTACTACGTGTGTTAATAAATAATTGAGATTTAATTGGCATTAATTGGTCACTGAGTAAACGAATGTATAAGAGAAAATGGAAATCATTTTGAACAACTTCTGTAAAATTATTTATTAATATTATATCTCTTGATATCTACAGCAACTGCACGAAGTTTATGCTGTTATTATGATAATAAAGTAGTATTTTTGTTTTTAAATGTAAAATGATAAGAGAATAGTTCTTTGATTATTTGTGTTTGCTAATTTTCATTTTCTAACGTCCTGTAAAAATATGCTAATTTTTAAATTTCAATTGTTAAATTAAATAAGTATTGTCTGATTAAAATAATTTTTTTAATCATTGATGATTTGGTGTTTCAAAGGACACAGTAACAAAACGCAACAAATGTACATAGACTAACTTTTAAACCTCAATTCCTGTGTGATTTATCGAAATGAAACAAGAGAACCTTTTTTGTGCCAAATAATCTAAAGAATATTTTCTTCATAATCTGACAAATATGTTGTAAATGCGCAGTTAGATGCCTTATACCGTGCCTTCAAATGAATTCCTCATTAAAGTTAGCTGTGATTTTTTTATAAAGTTGGCAACGCTCAATACAAGAATGAGGGACAGTTGTCAATAACTGTCAGTGTCATATTATCTAATCATGACATCACATAAAAAAAAACTCAAAATTCAAAGAAACACTTAATTACTTCAATTCAAAATAACATTGACGCTTAAAACAGACGTTGAAAATGTTATCCTTCATCTTGTAATGCACGAAACGCGTTTGCCAAGTGTTGGGAGGTTATGTTAGCACAAGCAATTCATTAGACAGCTTATCAGTGTTGCTAACCTTTAGGAGAAAAAACACTGAAGTCTTGGCCTACTTTAATTAGGAATTTAATTAAATGCACGGTACTTGAGTTCAAAATATTAGTGTCATAACTTAAGAAATCCAGAAGATATTGCCAAAAACAGTATTTTTCTTTCAAAGCTTATAACTTCCTATTTATTTACTTAAAAAAAATTATATAAAAATATAATCCTGTTTTTTGATGTTCTATTCAACCTGAAAATATCGGGAGACAATTTTGAATCACCGTGTATAAATTTTTAGACGTTTATAGCATAAATTATTCCTAAAGATCCGAAGGTTTCCTTTTTCCTTCTTTCCTGACTAAAATTGATGCTACAATAGGCCGATTAAATCACGTAAGATTTTCTTCTGAATTAACCAGGATTATTTTTTGGTCAGTTCTGAATTTTACGCTTTTATACTTAATTTTCTAATTGTCGATATTTTGTGTTTGTTCTTTTTGTGTAATAAGATTCTTTTTTATAATTTTACTAACTTTGTCAATTTTTTGTTTGTTTCTTTATTTTATAAATAAATATTGTTTTACACGTTTATCTATCGAAGTTCAGAGACACCTGCCGATATTTTTCACAACCATCTTCCGAAACATATGCTTGGTCAGTTGGCAGTACTGGCTGTAACTTATAATACCTACTGTATACAGTATTGTTACCTACACTGTGTTGTCCTTTACCACAGGGTTGCCAGATGTTAGAAGCCAGATTTAAATGTCGCCCTATAACTGAACACAAATCGCCCAAAATCGCAAACATTCCTATAATTATTCAAAATCCGAAAATGAAGGTTTTTAAAATAATTTCCAAAAATGTGATCTTTTTTTTAATTTTTAACTGCTTCAAATCTTTTATTTTTCTTTTTACTTTTCAGTTCTTCGATTTTTTTTATTTGTTTAATTTTTTTATTGAAAAAGTTAAGCAAAATTAATCATCATGTGTTTTTTTTTCTACGAGACTGTAGAGGCAGAAGCTTTTGATCCTTGTTATTTCAGTGTAACTCTTTTTTTATTAAAAATTTTGTTCCTTTTGCTTCTCAGTTCTTCAATCTTTTAATTTATTTAATTATCCATTGGAAAAGTTGATGACATTTCTGTACTGTCCGGCGAAATCAATCGTCTTTTTTTTTTTTTTTGTTGTGTGTCTGTAGAAACAGACTCTTGGATATTTGTTATTTCAGTGTGATATATCTTTTCTTAATTTTTAATAATATCTAATCTGTTCGAGAAATAATCAATCAGTCTTTTGTTTTTCCTTTTGCTTCTCAGTTCTTCAATTTTTTTTTAATTTATTCAATTTTCCATTGAAATAGTTGATGACATTTCTGGACCGTCCGGTGAAATCAATTGTCTTTTGTTTTTTTTTGTTATGAGGCTGTAGGAACAGAATCTTCGATTCTTGTTATTTCAGATTGATATATTTTTTAAAACTTTCAATTATATCTAATCTGTTCACGAAATAATTAATCAAGTATTTTATTTTTCGTTTTGCTTCTCATGTCTTCACTTTTTTAATTTATTTAATTTTCCATTGAAAAAGTTGATGACATTTCTGGACCGTCCGGCAAAATCAATTGTCTTTTATTTTGTTTTTTTTTTTTTGTTATGAGACTGTAGAAACAGAATCTTCAATTCTTGTTCTTTCAGTGTGACATATTTTTTTAATTTTAAAAAATATCGAATCTGTTCGCGAAATAATCAATCAAGAATTTTGTTTTTCTTTTGCTTCTCAGTTCTTCAATTTTTTTAATTTATTTAATTTTCCATTGAAAAAATTTATGACATTTCTATGCTGTCCGGCGAAATCAAACGTCTTTTGTTTTCTTTTTTGTTCTGAGACTGTAGAAACTGTTATTTCAGTGTGATATATATTTTTTTAATTTTGAATAATATCAAATCTGTTCGCGAAATAATTAATCAAATCTTTTGTTTTTCCTTTTGTTTCTCAGTTCTTCCATTTTTAAATAATTTATTTAATTTTCCATTGAAAAGTTGATGACATTTCTGAACGAAATCCGGCGAAATCAATCGTCTTTTGTTTTTTTTTTTGTTATGAGACTGTAGAAACAGAATCTTCGATTCTTATTATTTCAGTGTATCCAGTGTAATATATTTTTTTAATTTCTAATAGTATCTTTTGTTTTTCCTTTTGCTTCACAGTTAGTTCTTCAAGTTTTTTTTTTATTAATTAAATTTTTTATTGGAAACTTGACTACGTTTCTTCTTTTGTTTTTCTTTTTTTTTATGAGACTGTCGAAACAGAGATACTTTCAATTCTTGTTATTTTTAATTAAATTTTTAATCATTTCAAATTCGTTCGCAAAATAAAGAACAGTCTTTTGTTTTTCCCTTTGCTTCTCGATTCTACTTCACGTTTTCGGCTTCAAATTGCCGAAAATTCAATTAAAAAGGATTCAGTGAAATAAAAAATGCGCGTCTCTTTGTTTGTTCAACTTCTTTTTATTCACAATTCACAATTTTTTTTGTTATCGATAGATTTTTGTTTTTCTTTTGCGTCTAAAAGTTTATTCGTTCTAAACTCGTTTCTTTTCAAATTGGCCCAGAAAATTCAAAAATCCTCAATAAATAAGTTAAAAAAAAACAAACGTTCATTCCTTCTGCATTCCATTCTATTAGCTAATACTTATTTAAAATACCTACCCAAACTTCTAAGGCGCTCATTCAATTAAAAACGTAATTTTAATTTTCTCACATCCATATTCGTTAATGAAATTAAAAATCCGCGCCGGAAAGTCGGTATTTAGAACAAGACTCAGTAGATGGCGCTGAAGATTGCCATTGGTTAAACGAGAGCTTCCAAACAGAGGAATATGTGGTAACACCGTTGTAATATTATGCAACTATTATACTTCATGTGCCCTAAATAATACTTTATTTTATATTATATACTGTGGTGATAATTAAAATTAGATTTTTAAATAGTTTAGTACGTTTGCACGAACTGATGTTGCACATTGAGAACCACTGTTTGTTGTGAGTTTGACATCCGTGAATTTAAAATTTAACGGACGTGCATTTCTTCTTGGTGGCAAAAACGCAGAAGCTCTTTTTAATCTGTGCTAAAACCGCTGGTTAAAACTCAACGAATTCTGATCAGTTGTCTCTTAAAGCTTAAAGCAATATGTATTCACCGAATACACGCCTTTACAGTGAAGTTAAAGAAAGTAAGTTGAAGTTCCACTTTTTCAACATATTTTATGAAGTAATTACTAATTAACATTGAGATTTGTGTTACAGACGGGTTAAGCAAATCAAAAAAACCCGATTCAATCACCATGTCTGTAAAGAAACCACTTGGAGACATCTCAGTGAACCGAACGACAGAGAAAAAGTCACTCAAGGCATTCCAGACAAAGCAGCCTGTTTTCAATAAGACAGAACCCGCAGTAATTAGTGAGAAATCACCGAAAGAAAACTACCCTGACTGGTATGAGGATGTTTCATCTTATAAAGAAGTGGAAGATTCTTACGAAGATATTTTACCGAGAAGTCAAAGACTTATAAGAACCAACATTGCAAACCTCTTGGAATGTTTGACACCTCCGATGGAGAAGCCCTTCGAAATTGATCCGATGTTCCTTACGATACCACAAGGTAACTCGCTTGAAGAATTTCATTTCAGATTTGATCCGGTGGAGCTGAACGATGACGATATTCCAATGCCAGATATTTTTTGTGATTTTGCATTTTAATGTATTTTGTACTTCTAGTTTTATATTTTATTATTTATAGCAAGTTTTCATGCACTTTTTCAAATGAATTTAGTCAATAAAGGATATTTGTAATGTTTATTTTGTTAAATTAAAAGCACGTGAACTTTTTTAACTTATTTATTTGTATTGTGAACAAGACAATTTACAATTATATACAGAAACTGCTGCGGTCAATACAGGTTGTTACAAGTTTGAGAAACTACTATTTTTTTTTGGCAACTTTTAGCTTATTTAGTTTTTACTTAACCCTCAAAGCAAAAGCGCAGCCACAATTTAAAAGTAAAAATAAAGAAAATATAAGTTTTGAAAGGAATTTGATCTGATTATTAAATCTAAACGAAATGATGACATTTTAATCGGTGTCTTGGAGACTGTTGAATATCTGCTAATGTTTTCTGGCTGATTTTTGGAACCACTTGTCTCATTTTATTTTTTGATTATTAATTCGCATTTGGTTGGATCTTAAATTTTAAAAAGTAAGTAATTCTAAAGGTTCATGACAACAAGAAGTGTATTGATCCACTATCCGATACGCAAGTCAATACCTGAACGAAATGTTTGTTTAGTGGGCCATTTCCATGACCCCTAAGTCTATCACGTCCCAAGTTTTTTAGATCTTTAAATTATTTAGTGTAATGATGTGTAATAAATCTTGTATTTAGAATTCAATTAACGACTGAAGACTCAATAAATGAAGTTGCTGACATCGATAAAAAAATGAGTGGATATCTTCATTTGTTTGTATTTTAGCAATTAGTTGATTTTATGTTCTCAGATTCCTTATAAAAGCTATTACAATTTTGTTTAGATTTAATAGATAGTTCCTTTTTGTTTATTTTCTTGAAATTTGGTTCTTATTAGAAGTGCAGATATCTCGAAAACCATAAGCTTTAGATCAATACATTTTACAGATATTAGAAATAGAATTTGACCAACTATTTGAATGTGTCAATTTGTTTTTGAGATAATTTAAGTTTGAACTTCTTTGTGTGAACGTACATACATGGAAAATGTTACTATTACTCATGGAGATTACTCTACTAGAAATTTATAAATAGTTATGCACAACAAAAATAGTTTTTTTGACCAATTATGAATAAAATACAGTAGAACTTCCATAACTCGAATCTCCAAGGGACCGAAAAATTACTTCGAGTTATAGACATTTCGAATTAAAGAGATAGATTTCAGTTATATCAATGTGAAGGGAGCATCAGTAAATTTCGATTTACCTACTGAAAAGTTCGAGTTATGGAACTTCCACTGTACTTCTACATTTCAGCTTTTTCATCCTATTGAATAGCTGTAGATTGCGAATGCTTTGATTTAGAGCTATAGTTGCTTAATAAGAACTGTTTACTTTAAGACAAGAATTTCTTAATTCCACTTAAAAAAGCATAAGTTTGGTGGATAACTCACTTATGCAACATGCTGTGTATGTGAAAATAATTCACTAATATATAACTCATTATAGCCAATAACTTTTATATAAAAAAAACTTCCTTTATAGTTAATAGTTATGAAGCTATTGAAGGAATCCATACCAGTGATGCACCCTGTATACATTTTCCATAGACAAGACCCTGCTTTAATTATAATAAGCGGAGAAATACTTTCAGAATCTATTAAATAAAAAATATATTTAACCACCTAATACTTTGCAAACTTTTCTTGTGATTGGTTGCTGCATCAAAAAGTGAACTGATTTGGTTTTGACAAAGCAACCAAATACATTTCATAATGTCACTCTTTTTTTTTAAATAATACCTTGTCATGTATTTTTTAAATAATTTCCGTAAGATTTTCAAAATGCAAGTAATAAAAGTCCTGAAAAAAATATAATTTTGAGATGTTTTAATATTTTATGCACAGGATTTTTGTAATGTACCTACACATTTTGTTAATAGACATACAAAAAATAAATATACAGTATAACCCAGATTGTGTAGGCTGCCATGGGTAACTTTCTTATTAGTGAAGATAGAGACTTGGTTAAATGGGCAATATTTTGCAGTTTTATGTGCTGATTCAGATTCCGTTGAGACATTTTGAAAATTTCGAATAGTTCAGATATTATCGCAGAAAAACTGAAAATCGCCATTTTCTTTAAAGTTCAATAACTTCACTAATATAAAAAATATGAAAAAATGTTTCATATAAAAGTTACTATGTTTGATAAAATACAGCTGAAAATTAAGTCAAAATAAAATTCAAGGTGGCGGCTGACAGCAACTTTCTCATTTTAAATGTACGCGATATTGGATTTTTATACGATTAAATAGCATTTCTTTTTCTCATTTCAACCGTGTATCACAACCCATATCACAACCGTGTATCAACCCATATTAGATTTTACAATCAGCACATAAAACTGCAAAATGTTGTCAATTTAACCAAATCTCTATCTTCACTAATAAGGAAGTTACCCATGGTAGCCTACTCAATCTGGGACACACTGTATACAAAAGTTTTAGGGATTTACCTGAATCGCCAGAATTTGCCAAAAAAAAAGAAACAAATGACGATCGGATATCTAACAAATGAGTATCAACTTTGTTATTTTAAATGGAACACCCAGTACATTTTCTTGAATAAAGAAAGATATGTTTTCCTAATTCCAAAAATATGTAGTTTGTACTTTTTGTGATATTTAAGTTTGAAATTGGAAGAAAATGCATTTACTTTGATTAATAAAAAATTTATTATGTGACACGTGTTAATTATAATTCAAAGACTGCTCAAAGAAAGACAAAACGCTAACAACTAGGACAAATAAACGTACTGTATAAAAGAAATTTATCAAAATATACTAAAACAATAATAATTTCAAACTTAAACATTGCAAAAAGTGTGACACCAAATATAGACAAACTACATATTTTTCGAGTTTAGAAGAAAATATCTTTCTTAATTCGAGAAATTTACTGAGTATTCTATTTGTTTTTGTTTTTAGTAAATTCTAGCAGTTTGAATAAATCCCTAAAATTTTTGTATTTAACATTCTTTGACATGTCTAATAATAAAGGGTGTAGATACCGTTCCAAATATAAACAAAAACTCTGTACATTGCCCAGTACATACTTAGTATCCTCTTTGCAATAATTTATTATACGATGTAAGGATCCTAATAATTTATTAAAGAAATTTAGTTTTACTTTATTTAATTAAGAAGTAGGTATTTATTTGAAATCCCAATGTTTGAAGTTAGTTTTGTTATTATGCAGTCAAATTCAATTTTATAGCACAACCAAGCAAACTTTTTCTTTAGTCAAAACCTACACGTAAATCTGATACTGAAAGTTTTACAAAATATTCGTCATTTTGTTTATATTTAATCATTAAAATACACGCAGCTTGAAACTTGAAGATATTTTCTTTTATCACAGGAAAATGGAGTTTACAATTTGATTTTGTTCTTGCATTAATTGCTTTAAACGAATTTATTCTTAATTTTTAGCTGCTCATAAAATTTAACTAACTTCATACCCCTTATCCTCATAGTAAATCTTGAAATTGTAACAACCTGCATAATGGAATAAATTATAATATTTAAATTATTATATTATCAGACTATCGATTATAATAATTCTAATGTGCTATAAACAAAACAAAAACAAAGCCATACTATTACAATGATGGCCTAATAAAAACCTACAAAATCATTAAGAAACAGAAGACAGAACACAAAAACATCATGTCAATAAAATTAAATGAGATCTTCATGACTAGGACTAAAAAAATTCACGTTTATTAGCTAGAAAAGTTGTACTTCTAATCAAGAAAAAAGGTGACGGAAGTCTATAATTTTACTTAAAATCTAAGCCTTATTTACATTCTCTAATACCATAGAGCACAGCTGAAGGCAAAATTTGGTGGAGAATTCTTTCAAAAATCCAGCGGATTTCTGATGCTTCGCGTCCTCATCCTTCTTAATGATTTCTTCCCCTAGGTTGTTGTTAAAATTTTTACAAAAGAGTAAAATTGATAGCGGATAGAAATATTTATCCATATTTTTCAACAAAATTTCTTCCAACACAGAAACAGGTAAATTGTTGCTAAGCCAAAAATCGATGCATCTTAGCAAAATATTCTGCATCAAAATGTGATTCTCAGAAGCGTACGTCTTTTTAATATAAAACTCAATTATTTGTGAAACTGCCTTTAATACTTCCTTGGTGTCTTTGTCTTTAAATTGAAAATCCGATGACATTTCTTTCACCATCTTGCACTTTTCGTTTATGGTGTTATCTGCTAGCATTTTTGAAACGCTTGATATGGGTGGGCTATCGCCTTTCATGGATTGTATGTATTGGGTAACCGATTGACGAACATCACCTAACTCGGTCATTTCACACGGGCTTTCACAACCTCCTTGGTGCTCTAAATCATCACCCCATTGTCTTATGCTGTCCAAAGATGAACTTGCACTTAAAATATGTGCAGGGGAATTATTGATTAAATTAAATTCAAATTTGATGCTGTTGAAATCCGCCTTGTTTGAATCTACTTGTTTGGAATCATTCATCTCATTAATGTCTTGAGGAGTTGGAGTTAAATCTAACTGGAACATATCCATGTACTTCTTGAAGGCGTGTAATTGAAAACCCAAGCTATCACCGTAATGACCATCGAACATGGCAATTTTACTTGCCGCTTGATAATTATTCATATCTATGCATTTGCTTAAAACGTTCTCACTGTCGTAACAACCGTAATATGTTTCTAAAACATAATGTAAAGTTTTCGGTCCAAATTTAAAATTTGGAATCGCATGTAAATAGCTAAAGTCCAAGGAAGACTTTTCACGTAGCTTAGAATTAGTATCACAAATGGTTTGGAATGCATCATTTTCGATGTTGCGTATTGAAAACTCTGAGTGGTTTCTTGCAAACAACACTCTATGATCCGATGGATTATACGTGATGGCCATCGTAGGTAAACAAGGAACTTCTATGGGGTACATTTCACCATTACTTTGTACATTCGAGGGAAACTTGATTATTCTCTTGGTGTTTTTAAACATTATTATTTTGCCATCTTGTTTGGTGTTATCTTCGTATAACTTACCCAGAAGTGTCTGCGAAAAAATTTGAAATTATTTCCGAAAGCTTTTCCAAACTCTAAGTGAAAATACCTGTGCCATTGTGTTATTTCCCCACGCTAGTATTTTACCTGAATGTTCCATTGCCATGATATAATCTGGCCCACATGAAACGTATAGAAATCTTTGGTTCAATATACTTAAGCTGTCTTGCTCTCGCATTTTCGGGGAAGATAATTCACCTTCCTTGCATTTATTCCAGAGAAGTTTTCCGTTGTGTAAAATAACAGAATGTCGAAAACCCACGGCTACTTGCTCTATAGGTTTTTGGTTTATGCCAGTGTAGATGTGCAAGCTAGTCTTCCAAGGTTCATAAAGTCTTGCGCCTAAACCGAAGAATTTTTGACTGGCCTTGGATTGTGACAGCCTCATTTCTTGGGGATTTGCCCCCCATGCATACACCTCCTGGTCTGCACGAACACATATCTAAAAATTCCAATTTTTAGTTTAAATCACCCAACAATAAATGTTTTACTTACGTTATGAAAATATGCCGTTGCTATTTTCTCTATTGGTGTATAAATGTCAGGCATTACCACGACCCAAGTTGGTTTCGATACTTTACTGCCTTCAATATTGCAACTTTCTAATTGACCGAATGCATTGGATCCGAAACCAAATAGTTTCCCTTCTTCTGTTAAAATTAAAGTGTGCGCATGTCCGGCAGCTACTTGAGTTATTATGTGATTAAAAATCAACAATCTGGGGAGGTATTCGTTGTTGCAACGGCCATGTCCAAGTTGACCGTGTATACCCCATCCCCAAGTGTAGACTTCTCCACTTGAGGATAGAGCTACGCTGTGGTACTGGCCAGAAACAACATCCACAATACGTTTTCCAGCAAAATATTCGATAACTTGCGGATATGGAGTTTCTCGAACCTGTCTTCCTAAACCAAGTTGTCCATACGTATTAGAACCCCAAGCATAAACCTGTAATCGAGCAGTACATCAAAATTGCTTGACTTAAAAAGAATGCTTTACCCCAAAGTCTGTCAAAACTAATGTGTGTTTCCTTCCACAAGTTATACTCAGGACCTTAACCCTCAAATCGGTTAAAGTTTGCACATGTCTTGGGGGACTACTATGAGTTAACAGAGGTCCTAAACCCAGACAACCACAGCTGGCAATTCCCATAGTGTACACTGCGTTATTTCTAATCACTGCAGCATGTTCGTATCCACAACTGAGTGGATGTAGGTCGGGGAACTTTTTAATTCGTTCTTTATCATTTGGCAAATCCGAAGGAATAACGTTCTCCAATAGATCTATGTTGTAACTGCAACGTATTTGTGATGTGAGATTTTATCGACACCAAATTACAAATAAATACTTCGTACCTGTTAGTGCCACTCTTTTCAATGAGAACTATAAGAACGATGATGAAGGTTTCAACAAACTCTCTTATAATTGACACCTGCGGAGTGTTTTCAAAATCTAAGGTATCAAGAGTTGAATCCAAGCTGGAACCAAACTTCGTGCGTTGAAACAATTTGCTAACTAAAGGCAACGCGTTGGGCTGACTAGGATCTAATTGCACTACGAATCGTTGGAGGATTTCGAGGGGGAACGTTTCGGCGTTTGTTCTAATGAAGCTAAAAATGACTTGGCAATACGCAGGATAAATGAGGAGACTTTGGGTCAGAGTTGGTTCCGACAAAGTCATCAGGAATTCACGATCATGCGCCCTTGATATGCGAGACGTATGTAACATTTGGCTAAGTGCAGCTACGACTTCAGGTTGTAACCCTCGCGATTTAGCTAGGAGGGTTACTATATTCCAGTGACCTGCTTGACATGCAACGTTCACTGCTAAGACTTGATCATAAAACTCTTCATTACATAAAAAATTCCTGTAAAGTTAAGCCAAAAATAATAAATATAAATTATTCAATACATAAAGTGCTTGTATATAAATTGTAATTAACTTACATAAATTCTTTGGTATTAATCACACGTACTTGGCCTCCAAACCTTAAAACTAATTCCGTATAGGCCATCACAGCTAAATTTCCGATGTGTATCTTGGTAGCTACAGACATGTCGACTTTGCTTGCGTTTAAACATAAATTAACGAATTTTAAAAGCGCCTTGCAATCTGCTGATATGGCAAATTTCAAGACGCGCTTTAATAAGTGCATCTTCGCCTGCTTGTATAAAATTAAGCCCTGATGAAAACAGTTGTTTGAGATTAGGATGTCACCGCAGCTCTCCAGGAGCTGCTGCAGGTTCAAACTGAACACTATCGCTATGTATTCGGCCTTTTCTAAGTTCCAATCTTCGTTTACTAGCTGTATAAATTTGTTTATCGGCGAACAACTAAAAATAAATTTATTTTAGGTAATTAAAGTTTGCTTTGTATTGTCCGTTAGTACCTCACAGTTACTTTATATACAGAAAAATTTGTTACTATTACACAAGTATCTATTTTCACTTTTCGTATACTTAAATCATTAACAGTTTTTGGCAAGTTGTAAGTCTTGTCTTTGTCTCTTTTATTTTCGTCTTTGTTTTTTCTTTCTTTTATTAAAGTAACGTCGGTTACTTTGTATACATTCAAAATTCTCTCTGCGTCTTTCGGCACTTTAAATTCTGCTACCAGTGAGATAGGATTAAACTCCTATAAAAAAATTTTGGAAAAATGAAACATAGACTTTAAAACTGCAACACTCATATACTTACAGAATCACCTTCTAATAAGCATTCTGATAATTGAGTGCTAACTATGGATAGTGTGTCTTGTCTTTCATTGGTGATGTATATTAAACGGTCTGTTAAAAGTAAAGAATTTGTATGCTGAGGAAGTTTGTGAACGTAAAGCGGTGCTGATTCTACATCAGAAGCATGGATCTGTAAAGAGAAATTATTTTAAAAAAAGTGTCGCCAATAAATTTGTAGATACAAAATATTTTCAACTTACTGTTAATAATGAAGTTGGCTTGTAAAATGCTGAAAATAAGTACCGATTTCTAGCATACTGTGGTGCAAAGTATGTATCACAAAGACGAGGCAAAAGCTCGGGAACTGAATTTGTCGACTGATCTGAATGCGACGATTCGCTGGCACTATCACTTGCTTGACTGTCCCTTCGAATATTTCGGCTTTCGGCAATTTTCTGCTTGAATAAAATAAATTTGTCTACACCCATCTGTTTCAGATTGTACAGTTTTGAACGAGCGCTGTCATCCGCAGGATTATTTGCTTCGGGTGGCCATAAGTATCCTGTCGAAGGCTGCTCTAATACTAGGCGATACTGCTGGCCACTTGAAGAGTTTATCTTGAAAAAGGAAAAAAATTATACAATAGACAATCCAATGAAAAAATACTTACCAATAAAGAAACTGAATCTAAACTATTATCTTGGCATAAATACATTTGTGTTATGGCTTCACTAATGCTACAATAACCTAAGCAACGTCCATCCGTTAAACTAATCAAGCCAATTGCGCCATTTTCATGTCCTACTAACGCATTCTGATTACACTCTAACGTCTGCCACCAAACAACACATAGGGGTTTAGTGTCCGGTGTATTTGGATGCTTAGGGAAATAAGTGACGTCGTTAATTGACCATTTACAGTCAATCTTTTGCTTTTTATCAACCAGGCTTAAAGCAGGAATAATGTAAAGCGATGTATCGAGACCTAGAACAAAGCGTCTGCCTTAATAATGTGTGTTTGAAAATTCTTTTTGGTTTAATTCGATTAAAATAAAAAAAATTTTGAAGCAAGGAAAACAAGATACATATACATTTTGGGTTGACGCAGTTATTAAATCCTTTTAAGGGCAACTGATTTGTCTTTCTTGGCTACATCAATAGACTCCTGATTTTCAAGCCAAAGATATTTGGCTGATGGCCAAATTAAGTACGAAAACGTTAATGTAAAAGTGATAGTGAAAAATATAATATTTGGCTGCTTGAAAGTTTATTGTTCATTTTATTTTCATATGATGATGTGTAAAATACATCATCCTTGAACAGGGGCCCTTTTCATATGATGGTATTTAAAATGTTAATCTTTTCTTATCCTTGTATTAGAGCCTCAAGCTAATCTTTTGGTATGAAACATAGCTTGATGATATTTAAAGTGCTCAAACTTTTCTTATCCTTGCACAGGAGCCTCATGCTATTTAGTATGAGACTTTCTTTGTATTTGTTTTACTTCACATACTTTGCAGTTTAACGCATTGGCCAAAAAACTTTCTTGTTATGCACAGGCATTTTTAAAAATTAAAATGCCCTAATTATACTTGTTTGTGTGAAATTTCAAGGTCACTTATGCATTTGCATACTATTTCGAGGTCATAATTATGATCTAGAGGATATTTAAAGGGAATCTATATAAAAATGATGTGCAAAATTGATAAGTAGTTAAAATGAAGATTACTTACATATAGCAAGTAACCAGGTTGCAGTTGGGTCAAAGCAAATAGCCTGAATAGTTTTACTACTCTCGGTGAACCAAGGGATCCTTTTTAAAACGGATGGCATTTCCCCGTAGGTATAATGTAAAACGATGTCGCCTTCTCTGAAATCCAATCACCAGTTAATCAAACCCAAGAAGAAAACTTTGCGTTTTTAACTCACTTTGTAACGATGGCAAGTAGCTGTTTAACTCCATTCTCAATTCGGCAATTTAGTTTCACGTCCACGTTCTCCACCAGGCATTTTAATTCGAAAATATCTTTCAGCGGCAAAGCGGACATTTTAAACATTGAAATGGGTCGAATTTTAATTAATACATTGCACGAAAAGAAGCGATTTTTACCAGGGACACTTATAAGTCATCCATAGCTGACTTTTGACCGTCAACAGCAAACAAAATGTTTTGACATTTCAACGTCTAAACAGCTGATTTGTGCAGGCTGGTTCCCAGGAGTACCAACCAGAAATAGTTGAATCAGTAGTTTTTTCTCGTTTTAACACAATGGAACGTTGTCATATATTAAAATTAAATCTTAATTCATTAACAATTTAATTTAATTTCTTATTTTCTCTGAAAAATTTAAGGAATAAAAGAAATTAAATTTTGAATTCACTTTAGAGGCTTATGTCGAACAACCAATCACAGTTACTTCGAGTTTTGGGCGGGTAAATTCAAATTCCTGGTTTCTTGTTTGCTTTGCGACTTCCAGAAGCTAAAAATTACAATCAACACTGGCAATCACTTGATAACAACGTTGTATGTGCGTTACTTACAGAAAATGAGCATATTCTCTTATATTTTTAAGCGTTAATTAGCCCGATTCACAAGCCATTCCATTAAAAGAAAGCATGTTTTGGAGGTTCCCCAAGGGGCCTTAGTTGTACTTCAGTGTAAATCAGAGCAAAACGTCTATTTTTCAAACCATTAGGGATTAGGGGATTTTTTCCTAAGAGGGATTTTCAAAATTGATTTCTTAAAAGAAGCCCTTAGACAACTCAAAGTTGTTCTTTTATGAAGAATTCACTTGTCATCAGCAATGGACGTAAGAAATTGTGCTTATTTGTGTGAAATATTGAACAGCGCCATCTATTGCAGTTTTTTAAATAATCTGTTGGCCATGTTGAAGGCAAATAATAGCAGTACATTGTTTTGTCATTGTTTGTTTCAAATTGATACTTTTTTTTATAATTTATGAATATACTGAATTATGTTCTAAAATTGATTTTGTTTTAATTTTGTTAATTTGTTTTGTCATATTTCCTCAGCAGTTTTTTTTTTCATTTATTTGTGTGCTGTAAAATCGATTCTTTTGTTTTTGTTTATTATTAAATCTACTGAGCTATGCTGTAGAAACGATTGTCTTTTGTTTTTATTATTATTTAAATTTTATTACTTCGCATATTTTAAAATTTACTTTCTTACCATCTTTTAATTAAAAAAATTTATTAAATTGTATCGAAAAATCGATATATTTTGTTTTCATTTTTTAAAATTTTTCGTTTGTTTTGTCACATTTTTTCAGTAACAGTTTTTTTTGTCATTTTGTTTATTAAATCTACTGAACCGTGCTGTAGAATCGATTGTCTTTTGTTTTTATTATTATTTAAATATTTTAAAATTCTATTTCATTTGCTTTCTTACCACTTTTAATTAAAAAAAAATCTATTAAATTGTGTCGAAAAATCGATGTCTTTTATTTTTATTTCCTAAAATTTTGTTAATTTGTTTTCTTTGTTTTGTCATATCTCCTCATTTCTTTTTTCATTTATTTCATTACTGAATTATGCTGTAAAATCGATTGTCTTTTGTTTTTGTTTATTAAATCTACTGAACTGTGCTGTGGAATCAATTGTCTTTTGTTTTTCTTATTATTTAAGTTTTATTACTTCGCATATTTAAAAATTTAATTTCATTTACTTTCTTACCATTCTCTTAATTAAAAAAATCTATTAAATTCTGTCATAAAATCGTTGTCTTTTGTTTTTATTTCCTAAAATTTTGTTAATTTGTTTTCTTTGTTTTGTCACATTTCCTCAACAACAGTTTTGTTTTCATTTATTTCTCTATTAAATTATGCTATAAAATCTATTCTTTTGTTTTTATTATTATTTAAATTTTATTATTTTGCATATTTAAAAATTTTGTTTCATATGCTTTCTTACCATTCTTTTAATTAAAAAAAATGTATTAAATTGTGTCGAAAATTCGATTTATTTTCAAAAATTCTGTTCATTTGTTTTCTTTGTTTTGACACATTTCTTCATTTTTTAAATTTATTTCTTTACTGAATTATGTTGTAAAATCGATTATCTTCTGTTTTTGTTTATTAAATCTACTGAACTGTGCTGTAGAATCGATTGTCTTTTGTTTTTATTACTGTTTAAATTTTATTATTTCGCATTTTTTAAAATTTTGTTTCATTTATTTTCTTACCATTCTTTTGATTAAAAAAATCTATTAAATTGTGTCGTAAAATCGATGTCTTTTGTTTTTATTTTCTAAAGTTTTGTTTGTTTTTTTTTTGTTTTGTCACATTTCTCAATAACTTTGTTTTTATTTTCAAAAATTTTGTTCATTTGTTTTCTTTGTTTAGACACATTTCCTCATTTTTTTTTTGTTCCTCTACTGAATTATGCTGTAAAATCGATCATCTTTTGTTTTTGTTTATTAAATCTCTGAACTGTGCTGTAGAATCGATTATCTATTGTTTTTATTATTTAAATCTCATTTCGCATTTTTTTAAACCCCTTTAATTTTGCTTTCTTATCATTTTTATTTTTTTAAATTAATCTATTAAATTGTGTTGTAAAATCGATTGGTTTTTGTTTTTATTATATTAAATAATATAATAAATTAAATAGTTTAAATCGCGATATTTTACGATTACTTTTTGACCTATCATCGCAACAAAATTTTTGTAATCTATTTAATTTTTGAATTTTTATTGTTTTCTTTGTGTTATCATTTTTTAAATGGTTTTTTAAAATTTAGGTATCGAGTATATAGTACTAATGTTATCTACGCATTGCGATACAAAGTCGACCGTTATTTGTTTTCTTTAATTTTATTTTTAATGAATTTTATACATTTTATTTTTAAATTTATTCCTGAATCCAGTAACAAATTAAGGAATTTTTGACAACTTTTGAAGGATTGCCCAACGAGGAAACAATTAACAGGAGGGGGTTATAATTACTAACAAGTCAATAAGAAATATATTTTAAGCTTGACATTAAATTATTTTTAAATCCGTTTTATTAACAAAATTTGATAAAAGAGACATGTCCTAATGAAATCGTTTTATTACGTAAAAACTCAATACAAAATTATAAAAATAAGCACAGCTTTTAAGAAGAAAACATATTTAAACATAAAAGTACATCACAAAGAATATTTAAATTACATGGCAATTAAAAAATAGTGAATTTCTTTTTTTTCTTTTCCTTCTTAGAGAGAGTATTTGCAATTTCACTTTCATCTATATCTTTGTCCACATCCAACTGAGCATTTGTCGACTTTGATTTTTTCTCCTTTTTAAATTTCTTTTTGACCTTCTTCGGCGACTCTTCTGATTCAGGTTTAGTTTTCGCTTCCTCTCGTTTCGAAGCATAACTGTTCATGGAATTAGTAATACTGTCATCTTCCTCGACTGCTCTTATGCGGTCCATTTCCAAACATTCAATTATTTCATTACGTCTCTCTACTATTTCTACAAGCCTGTAAAAGAATTAAATAGTTCACACAAAAAATAGTTGTATATCTCATAATAAACGCCAATTACACAAAAACATTGAGAAAACAGAAAAAGAAAAATACAACAAATTAAACAAATACATTTCAAACTGTCTATGAAAAATGTTGTACCTGTTAATAAGTTCCTCTTCTCTTGCTTTATCACTATCAGTTTTATTTGCTTCAGGTTGCAACATTAAAGTACGAATTTGATACTCAACATCAGCATGTTCTTCTTCTAGCCTCTGTTGTCGTTGACTAAAAACACAAAGGTACATGTACACATGCAATTATGAATTGGTATATTCGCTTACAGATACATTAATTCTGCCTGTCTTCTGCAGATCTCATTCTTTTCGTTTACAACTTCGAACAATTGCAATATCAAATCTTCAACGTCTATGGGCACCAAATCATCTTGGATGGAATTAGGGCCCTCACAGCGGTCTCGGATAATTTGCTCCAGCCTTACACCCTGCTTTTCCAGTCCCTGCTGCTGTAGTTCAATCAGATCTAATTCCCTTCTAATTTCCACCACGGGCAAACTCTTGATTGTCCTTCTTTGTGGAATAGGCCTTGATGGAGCAGGGCCTTTCCTTCGCTTCCACTTCCCATAAGTACTTTTGTTGGCGGGATAGGACAAATAATCTTTTTCAGGTGGTAATGAGTCTATTACAAAAGAGATCGTTTTTATGGGATTCTTGCCCAATCGTTAAATCACTTACCATCAGATGGATTGAAGCATAGGCTTTGTCTGTTTCTGTTCACTTCATCTTTGACGTTTTTCTCATTCTCCCATTCTTTAGTTCTTGTCGAGTCCAAGATATTTGTTGAGTCTAATATATCGTCGGTTGTTACTATAATGACTGGTGAGATATCTACGGGTTTATCATCGATATTTGATGCGCTTAGGAATGGCGTGGAAGTTGGCGGGAGAGGTGCTTTTTTATTCTTTCTTGCTTTCGGTGTAGATCTCGGAGAATGTTGCTAAAATAATTACTTAATTTTATTAATCTCCGAACAAACTATTCTTCCTGGTTACAAAAGCTACATCATAATTTATTTGTATTGGAAATTACATTTCTAATTTTGTCCTTCGTTATTTAAATATCATTTGCAACTAATCACAACGGCTCAAATATTTTATAGAGCTACTTTACCGTGATAAACAAATATTGTGTAAAGTTAAATGGTTTTGCTTAACTCACCACACTTGTAGTTGGACTTGACGTTAAAGAACTATGAGATGATTCTGTTATATCCAAAGTTACACCAGGGGGTTTAGGTGCTGGACTTTTCTTCTTCTGTCCACCAGAACTAGCACTTGATAAAGACGTACTAGAGCTCACCGTACTCTGATTCGATTTCCTAGGTGCAGGTTCAGGCGATTTACCAGCGTTCCTAACAACACGATATTTCAACATAGCAGTTCAATGTGCCTTGCCTGGGCTCACAAAAAAAACTAGCCCACACTGGCACAACATTAAATGAAATTAAATAACGTGAGAAGTTAAGTAACAGTTAACCTTAGCAGTAGTTACTACAACAGGTTAATGACTTGACCCAACAACAACAATGAATTCATTGTTTTAATAAAAATACTACTTACTTTGATTTACTGGGCTTTCCAGATGCATTTTCGTTTTCGACATCACTTAGTATGTCTTCACTTTCTTCATCATCATCACTCCAGAATGGATTTAAACTAATTTTAGGTGCAGATATCACCTTCAGTTTTCTTGGTTCATGTTGAGAAGGCAGTTCATCTTGAACGGTTGTAGATTCATCATCATCTTCAAAGGGATTCTCGCTGATTCGTTCAATATAAACCTTCCGCATGGATTCTGGAGTGTCTGTGTGAGGGCTTTCAAATGGTTTTAAATCACATTTAATTTTAGTACGTTTCTTCGGCGTAGGAATTTTCATTTCTTGTTGTACGTCGTCATCCTCTTCTTCGAAGGGATTTAAAGAAGCAGTCTTAGTACTGTCGTTACTTGAAAAATTTGAATCGCTGATTCTGTGAATGTAAATTTTGCGCAAGTGTTCCGGAATATCAGGACTATCAAACGTGAGTTTAAAGTCGCATTTAATTTTTCGTTTTGCAGGTGTGGGGTGAGGAATTTCAGCTGGTTTTTGTACGTTTTCTGAATTTTCTTCAGAATCCTCTTCGTCTTCAAAGGGATTAAGCGATTTTGCAGGTGTGTTCACGTGCGATTTTTCATCTTTGACTTCATCATCATCTTCATCATCACTGAATGGGTTTAAGTTTTCAGGATAATCAGGTTTTTCCACTATACTAGGAGAAATCTGTGGTTTTAAAGGTGAAACATCCGCTGATGAGTCAGATATCTCTATAATAGAATCAGAAATTTCTATAATGCGATCTGAAATGGGATCAGAAATTTCTATAACAGGATCAGGTACATTTTTCACGATATTGTCATCACTGCTATCACTACTAATAATAATGGCGTTCTGACTATCACTACGAGATATGTTTTCTTCTTTTACTTCCTTCTTTTCACTGTGTAATATATTGTTAATATCACTGCTAATTTTACTTAAATCTACAAACTCTTTGCCGTCCTCAGATTGTGAAGGAACATCACTGTTATGAGCGAGTTCATCAACAAATTCTTTAGTATTCAGTTCAGTAGTACGGACTGTTTGAAGGGGAGGAGTTAATTCCTTTTCGGCCACCACGTTATCATTCAATTCATTTTCTAATACTGTGTCACCTGCATCTAATGGCTTGTCCTCCAATTTCTGCGCAGTTGAAACTGTTTCATCAACAGATGCTCCAGGTGTTTCTGAAAAATTTGGAATATCAATTGTCATTTCCTCAGTTTGATCTACTTTAGGACTATTTAATGTACTATGATGTGGAATATCTAATGAGTTTTCAAATAAATTTTTTAGAGCACTTACTCCGCTTTTTCTGTTTTCCTCGGCGGTAACATCACTCTGAAGATTGTTGGAACGCAGATTCACATTTACATTGTCAGTTTTAACCGTTCTCAAATTTGTATTTTTTGATTTGAATTCATAAGAACTCACTGGTCTTACGCCAGGCATTTGCTTGCGTATTTCCAGCTTTCCCTTTCCTTCACTTTTCCCTAATTCCGATGGTGAAACAGTTTTAGTTTTATCGAGTTTCTGTTTTTCAATAAACAACTTTGAAGGTGTCTTTGACTTTTGCGTTTCCACTTTTTCTGTAATTGCAACATCTTTTACAATGTCTGGCACTTGATTCATTTGGAGTTTAGAAGAGATCAATCCTCTTCGAACTGTCTTACTATCGTCTAAGTTTTTATTTTTAATTGGAGACTTGAGGTTTTCTTTATTAACACTGCTTTTCTTAACTTGAAATGAATTTTTATCTGATTCTTTAATTTTCTGTGGTGGTGGCGATGTCTTTTTCACGACAGCTTTTGAAACCTTTGCATCCTCCTCAAACAGACGCATACGAGATTTAACTAAAGAAGGACTTTTTTCGTTTGCAGATGGCTCTTCTTTGGTAATAATTTCATTATTTTTACCCAACTTAAGGCGGGCAGCATCTAGCCGGTTACTAACACTAATCGAATCGCTACTATTTACATTTAATTCTACGGGTTGAGTAGATGATTTCAGATCTTTATCAAATTCAGGATTTGTCTTATGTACAGTATATGATTTAGATAAATAATTTGGAATATCGTTTTCGCTGCGTTCTAAGTGAGATTTCTCGTCGATAATATCAGGAGGCTTTGATTTGGGCAACTCTGGGGGTGCTTCTTCATCGCTCTCTGAGTTTTCGATTTGACTATTAATAAACTGACTTCTCGCTGATAAAAACTCAGGATTTTGCACGCTGCTTAGTGACGAGGTCTTTGATAAGCTTGGATCTTCTAAAGCAATTTCGAATTCTGCACTGTAGTCGTCTTCATCGTTGAATTTTTTAAAACCAACTTTCGATTTTTCTTCGTCACTTAAAGAACGAACTATTATAGATTTGGGGTCGTCCAGCCTGTCAGTTTGCTTTAAAGTTTCTTCATCTGGACAGGTTTCACAGCAAAATTGATTTTTAGTCTCAGTTTCATAATAATTTGCCAAAGTCAGCTGACTATTGCAGCGGGCGCAACGAAAACACGTGCGATGGTATAGAAGCTTCCCTACATTCAAGCGCTCGGCTATAAATACAGGAAAGCTACATTTCGCACACGGATCACGATGAGGCGTACCGACGACACTTTTTATGGCCACCTGAAAATAAAATTTAATGCATAACATGTTAAAATCTATAAACATTGTACGTATCATGCGCATAGTGAAAAAAAAATTGTTAAAAACGAGGTAGAAAATAATGAAGTTCTACTTATGAGAAAGAAAGTGTGGAGTGAAACCTTATTCAGAAAGTGCGTGCAACTAAAAGCGAAGCAAGAGAAACGGAAAAATATATGAATACAAAAATTACCTTTAGCAGAAAATTTCTGGTTTGTACTGCCCCATTAAGTCCAAGCTCTCTTCCTGAATGAAAACAAACAGTGTGGGGTTATAAAAGCTGTTTAAGCCGGAGACACTGACGAAGCTTACAGTAATACTTATACAATACGAAAGTATTTCGTTCATTCAATTTTCCTAATTTCAACGTGTACAAAGAGGGAATGTTAAGACCACGACTTTATCAGCATACAATGTAATCACTTCTCATGCCAAGTAAATTTTACAGCCAGAGAGATGTTAATGTAAGAGAAGTCCACAGAATTACATACATACATAAGATATCAAAGCTCGACCAACTTATCTCATAGGAAATTTCAATTAAAACAATAACTTCAACTCATTCTTGAATTAACTTAACTTATCATTATTCACAAAAGCTGTTATTACATTATAAGCCTCAACTCTAAAAGTAACGTCGACAATATTTGTATACTTTTGTGTTTATGTTTGTTAGTTTAACTATCTCATCGTGCGACGTACACATTTACATGAAATGTTTTCCAGAACAAGATTAAAAATTACAAAATAATAAATGTTTGGTGGGAAAATAAAGCTAATTACAACCGGAAATCCTTTTATTTAAACAATAATAAATAGTAGTGATAAATGAAGTTTATCAAAAGAACTGGCACTTAATCCAGAACAAAATGCAATTATAATTACGTTTTCGAAGATTATGAAATTGTTCAAGTTCAAAAGCAAATCAAAATGAATATTTGGCGTAAAAATTCTCATTGTTATTTTGAGTTCAGTCCAAATATCTGTTTCAAAATTCTCCTGCCGTTTCTTTAGCCAAGGTAACGACCGTCGGTGCCAGGTATTTTCGTACTTTCAGAATTGAAAAATGTAAATACTTTAACTTTTGTAAAAATAAGCGTGGGTTTGAAATGTGCAGCAACCTTTCTAGTACAGCCGGTTTTCTTTATAAAACTTTCAGACAAAAGCCAAGGGAATTTAATTGCCAATTATAAGCGCAGCATGTACTGTAATCAACAACTTTTATTTTAGTCTGTAGGCCACTTTCATAATGCAGCTTTAAATTTAAAGTTAATCTATAAAAACACATACTTAAAGTGACTTTAAATTAAAGCATCCTTTAGTTCTATTATGAAAATGGGGCCCTGTTCTATCTTAATTTAAAAGTTAAGAAAGTTTAAAGCAAATATTATAAAATACGTTCAGCTCTAATTTTTTATTTCAATAGACTTGATTTATGAATAAAATTTTAATAAACTCTCATTTTTCAAATATCTTTAAAGGGCCGTTTACACCTCCTTCGTCTTGTTTGCGCAAACGAGGTTTGCACAGTTACAACGTGTGCATAAGACCGCGTCGAGTATACGATCTGAAAACGTTACGCTTTGGATGCGCAAACAAAAAATAGTTAATAGTCATTTATCTGTGGGAATTCGCACGTTGCTCTGCGATCGTCACAGTGACAGATGACCACAAAACGTCAAGATGACAGTTGTCAGAATTGACAGACAACGAAAAACGTCGGATTGACAACGTCAGACGATGCCAGAGAGACCAATACGACTGAAGCGTCACGTAGACATTTGTTTAACAAAGCAACAGTGACGATCGACGAAAATAAACAAAATTTAGGCCGCCGCTTAACGAATTAAAGTGAAACTGCATTCGATCATGATTAGCCCGCAAATAAGATCGCATTATCAAATTTGGTCGCTAAGATAACCCCCGGAGTAAACGCAAAAAGACTGCCCCTGACCCCTGACGAATGAAATACTGCTCTGATAATCGATGATTCGTTTACGCACTTAGACTATTGAAGTAGAGTTACATCATCCCCGCTATGGAAAAAACCTGTGCGCTCAAGTGTGGGGAACACTCACTAAAGCCTCAGCAGACAGACACACACAACCTTTCCGTACAAATCATTGTCGGAAGCACATCCAAAGCCTCTCGTGCATCAGTTGTTAAAAGCAGTACACACACTCTTCTGTGCACACCATTGTCGGAAGCACATCCAAAGCCTCCCGTGCCTTAATTGTCAGGAGCGACACATATCTCCTATCGAGGGCAAGCAACACTTTTACTCCACAGAAGCATCGGCGTCAACAAAGCTAGCCGTTGAACAAGAGGAGTGCAACTCAAGCAAAAGCAAGATACTCCGAGATAGTCTTTACATGAACCTCGTGCTCAACATCCGTTACTGCATTACCAGAGACTTCGGCCTTCAGTAGTCTAGTCGATAACCGGCCGAGTGTTATTTATTGATTTTATATTGTTCATCCGCTACTTACTATTTTGTTGTGTTAAATAAAAATATTTATCTGAACACGCCCACATATCCACTTTTGGGAAATTTGAAATCTAAATTAACATCAGTCAAACAATAAACAAAAAGTGACAACATTTTATCATTTCATTAAAGTTACGGAAACTGTGCTTTAAGAAAAGAAGCGAATTATATTTGGTGAACTGAATTCGTGTCGTTTAATTACTCTTAATATTGCTGGCTAAAAACTATAAAGACCCAGAAGAAAATTCAGTTTAAGGGAGTCTGTGATCCCTAATACAATAATTGAAAAAGTACAAACAACTTTTTTACTAAATGGATTTGCAGTTCCTGTCTGCAAGTCACATTCGTTATTAAGGAACTAATCTTCTTTATCTATGTAAAAAAAACGTCCATTTTGAGCTATCATTCACACAAGTTATAATTGTTGATTTTTGGAGCTTCTGAACAGTTTTTGTCCTCATAAAATAAAAACAAATATTTTTTTAAAACGTTTGTACTAGCTTATAGGTAATGCCTACATGAAAGCATCAAGTGGTACTTCCATATCGATCAGAATCGTTTGAAGAACGCATAGTGCATGTACTAATTTGTAAAATTGCGTATGCGAGTCAAACTGACACCCATACACAGAATAAGCTATGCTTGTTTGTTAATTTTAACAGGTGAATTTAGATGGCGATAGCTAAATGTGACAGTTGCACCGAACACGTAAGCTCTGCTTAACTTTAAGCATCACTTAGAATATGACTTACCTTACGCTGCCTAACCTACAGCCTTGGCCTTACTATCATATAGTCGGCAACAATAAACGATAATTTAAATAATGCACAGTACTTTACAGCGGTTGTAAAATATGTGGCAGATGATAGTTCGCAGTTGTAGTTCCGTGAATAGGTAGTCAGTTTTGTAAAAGCGCTTGTAGTAAGAACGATCTTTCCAGTATAATATTTATTTCATTATAATTTTGAATATCGTCATTTTTGCTGTAAAAAATACCTACAAAGAACGAACTTAGTGAGCATTTACGTTTACGAATTCAGTTCTTCCACAAACAAGGCAACGCACAGAGAGAAATAGGCAAAAGTATTCAACGTTCGTGTTGTGCGGTGAAATCTGCCTTGAAACGTTACGCGGATACTGGATCACATGCGAACCGAACAAGATCAGGTAGAAAACGAATAACTTCGGACCGTGAGGATCGAAATTTAATTCGAGAGTCACTTAAAAATCGAAAGAAAACTTCCTCCGTGTTCGCTGCTAGCTTAACCGAGGAAAACGGGAGACCGATCAGTGCCAGAACGACCAGAAGAAGACTTAATGAAGCTGACTTGAAAGGCTGTAAAGCAAGAAAGAAGCCTTGGCTTTCAGAAAAAAATAAAAAGGCTCGTTTGGAATGGGCTGTAAAGTACCAACACTTTACAGAGAAGGATTGGGCAAATGTTGTGTGGTCCGACGAATCAAATATTGAGATAATATTTGCTTTATATCACTTGTAATTTTGAATTTGTTTGCATCTTCTACACTTCGCCAGTAAAAAGTTATACGGTGTGTTTAAAATCTAGGGTTTTTTAATTAATTGTAAGGTATTTGGAACTCCTGGTGTAGCTTACGTGAGACGGAGAATCGGTGAAGAATATCTTCCGGGTACCAACAGTGAAATACGGGGAGGCAGTGTAACGATCTGGGGTTTTATGACAGCCGACAGGCGAAATGTTTGTTTGTGAAGGTCAAATGAACTCCTACACTTACATAAACATATTGGAAACGACATTGCGGCAATCATTTTCCTCCAAGATGTTTGGTGATACAAAAATGGAAGAAATGCTCTGTCAACAAGATAATACACCCTGCCACAAATCTGCAGTTACCATGAAGTGGTTTCAAGAAAACAATATTAACCTCCTGGATTGGCCTGCACAATCCCCAGACCTAAATCCCATAGACCATTTGTGGGGGATTCTAAAGCGTTACATTAGAAAGCATCCAATTACGTCTAAAGCAATTTTAAAAACGTGTTATTGAAAGAATGGAATTGTTTTATCGCAGAGGAATGTCATAAACTTATAAATACTCTGCCGAAAAGAATAGCTGCAGTGATTAAGACTAGAGATGGCCCAACAAAATACTAATTACTTTAATAAATTGTTATTATTTTGTACCTAGGAAATTTTATTTTACCCCACTCCAACAGATTTTCATGATATAGCAGGACTTAATGTAAGGTGCCTAATACTTTTGGCCAAGGCTGTAAATGTCACCTCTTAAATTTAAGCTCGCCTTAAGCATTTGGTGCAACTGGCCATTAGTGTTTTGTGTAGCTAAGTACTTTTTCGTCTTGATTTTTGTCGAATTAAAAAAAAAAACTTGAGAACAATTAAATAAAATACAGTAATTCCTGAGTTTAAGGTGAGGTATAAAAATTATTTTAATGAAATTTAACGTTTCAGTCCTTGGAAGTACTAATTAGAAAACAGGGTCAATTTCCAGGCATTACTTAATGCCTAGAAGCTTAGGGATTATAACAGAATTGGAATAGATTTGTCTTGTAATTTCCTGTTAGTAATGAAGCAAGTACTAAGCAACTAAGCTTAAGAATGTAGTGTAATAAGATTTATGTAGTGCTTACTTAGAAATGTAAGAGAAAAGTGACAAAGTAATAAACCCACACTGTTTATTTTCTGCAAAATTTATAAATGGAGAGTCAATTTTGGTGGTCTACAATAGAAAATGCATATGCCAAGAACAGAAGTTAAAACAAGAAAATACTTCGCCTTTGACAACAAAATAAAAAGCGAAAGCAAGACAAATTAAAAAAAAACAAAGAAGAATGTTCATTTGTAACCTGTTTTGTATATGTCTATAGTCTGCAAACATAATAAAGCGAAATTAGAACACGATTTCACAAAAATCTATTAACAGGAATGCATTTTATACTTGTGACTGTTACAAACAACTTTTTAGTACGCACCCATATCTACAAAAAGGATATTTCTTTTTGGTTCATTTAACTTGAAAGCAAAAACACAATAACATCCGTGTATAATACCATGTTATTACGTTAACTAAATAAGGTAAAATGTAAATCTCGTTGACCACTAAAACTCTATAAGGAAATCCCCGGCTAATTTAATTTTTAATGCTTTTACCCTGACCTACTGGTCAGGGACTTTTTCATAAAAAGTTAATTCAAAGATCTTGTACAATTGAAAACCGTGGAAAATTATTAAACAATTACAGTGAGCAAGTCTGAAACTCGATTTTACTAAAAAAATTAAAAAGTGTTTTGCTGTTAGGTCAAGTCAACGGAAGAAACGCACTTGAATTTCGTTTTTTCAAATAATTATTCAAGTTATGAAACTTTTTAAACCGTTTAATTTAATTTGGAAGCGGTTCACGAAATGAAAATGGCAGCTGTTATTAGCACGTGCGATCGTCATCAGGCATACTAATTGGGATTCACAGAAATTCAATAGAACAAAACGTCATAAGTGAATGAATATGCATTATTAGTATTCGTTAGTATATTTCAAATGCAATGCGCGTGCTGTAACCGACGTCAACGATTTTCAGAGCGAAGCTTATATTTTTTTTTGCACTTCATTTCATAAGTACTATTTTAGTCACGGATTTCGAATCAAATTGGAACACGTTATGCGAAATTATAGCTCCAGATTCTAGGCTTAATATTCTATATTTATTTTTAGTTGGCATATAAAACGATGATGCTATTAATTTAAAAATACTAACAGAAAACTGCATGTTTTACGATGTTATTTTAGAATAATGTAATAATAATGTACAGTTAATGCCATGCGGTAAAGTGAATTGATGAATATAGGGTGATTCTTCAATAGATCGCCAAATAATAATCCGTACAAGAATAGAAATCAGATTATAGTTAAAATCGGAATTCTTAATTATTTATTACTATCACAATTATTTTTTATTTATTTTATAGTACGACAACCACAATTTAAAACATAAAACACCCAGCATTACGAGCGTAATGTAGGGCGTTTCGTGTTTTAAATTGTTATGGAGGTACTGTCTTTTGATGAAACTGATTTTAGTCAGATCTGATTTAAATGTCCCAGCAGAGTGACGTTCGTAAGTAATCGTCTTCGTGTTAATAAATGAATAAATGTTCGGATGAATTTAAACGTTTGAGGCAGGTCATTACAGCGGCGTTCCCTCTATTAAATAAGTTTCGCGGTTAACTTTTATAGTTTTATTGCTCTGGGCACAATAAAACGTAGGAAAACACATAATAAAACTTACGATTGCGACGAACTCCATACACATTGACGTAACGTGCTTTTTGGGATCATTTTTAATTAATTATAAATTTTTCCAAAGAATTTTTTTAATATTTTTCTCATAACCTATGATTTAAATCCTTTCACAGGTTTTTTTTTGGCGGTTTATCAAGACTCATCCTCTATATTTTTATTAATTGCATTATTATTTGGTGTTCAATAGAACGCAAATGGATTTAATTAACCCCCAAATCAGAAGAAATCAAATTTTGTACTCCTATTGTTGTTTTTTTTTATCATTACTGTAAGTATTACGTGTGAAAAGCAAACATTAATGTAACAGAGAAACTGGACCTTGAAGTTTATGTTGGTGCACAATGTGGATTCACTTATCAGATTTATCAGATCAGACCACATGATGACATTGAATTCAGTATCATGTTTTACTTGCTAAAAATAGTTTCAAAATTATGGAGGATACAAATTAAATACAATTCAAAGGTTGGAATATTTATAGTTTGTCGTGAAATTAATATTTCAATGTGTGAATAGTAATTCAGCCAGAGATGATTTAAAGAAAACTGTAGTTAGTTGAAACAAATCGTGGCAACTAGCAGTATACACGCAGAAAACTAAACATGTTCATGCAAATGTTCGAGTAACAACCAGCAATATAAAACAGAAAACGCAAAACGTGTACATGCACATTTTTTATATATTTTTTTTTTTTAGAAAACACAATCAGGCGTCTAAATAAAGCCGAATTTATATGGCATACATAGTTTTCTGAGAAAAAATCATATCTGCAGTGGTAATTCGTTACTTATACTTTTAATGCCATAAATCTCGATGATAATTAATTATCAGGGATTATGGAGATCAACGTAAAGCTGAAATAAACACTGCTCCAATTTTAGTTAAAAAAATAATGAGAGATGTCTAAATTGGCTCTAAAACATCAGGTTATGGCAGTATTTTTTTTAAATATATATAAATCTCAATAGAAAAAATACTTAAGTTATAATTTTGATTATTTGGGCTCCTTCCGTTTTGATTATTTTACATGTATTATTGCATTTTCGCATAGCTTTAACAATTAGAATTTAGATATTTTTCATTGATAATAGTCTTAATTAATTAACAATACTGAGCCAACATTTTTTAATTACCCCAATATTTGATTTAGTTTTTTAAAGGAAATTTATTTTCACTTATTGATGTCGTCAGTAAATTCATACATATTGCAACTTTTAACAATTTTAAATTTGCTTCATTTATCGATTAAAGCTAAGCTAAACTTACTTTAAGAGAATTACACTGTTACCATAAATAATTTAAAACTCCGAAGTTCAAAACTAAACACACACAACGTCGGTTTTCGAAGAAAAACGTTCCATTATTTAAACAATTAAACGAGAAACTCTGTAGTACATCTGTGTTGTACCAGTCAATGTAAAAGTTAAATATAAAAAAAAATTGATAATACTACACTAACTTCCGGCCTTCTCGGAACAAATCATTATTACAAAGATAAACGCGTTTCACATGCAGGGAGCGCCGACGTTGGATTTAACAAACAATGGCTTGAATAAATTACGATATCCTAACGGTGGCTTTCGAGGTTCTAATTCTTTGAAAGTTACAAATAAAATAAAAGTAACTACTATGTCATGTAAATTCGGCTTTACAAAAGCATCAACACACACAATCTAATAAGTCAGTGTATGAAATTTCTGAGATGAAAGTCAATTTGCACGCTGTGGCAATACAGTAGTTTAACAAACATACCTTTGTAGGTGGGCTTGTAGATTCTGGAGAAACCAGTCCTCTCTCGGTAGAACTTGTCGGTCTTTTTGGGACAATTCGTGAGGGGGACCCTGAGAACAAAGTAAAAAAAACGATGTGTCTATTGCATTACACCTAGAAGTATCGATAGTTAACAAATAAAAATGTTGTTTTATAATAATAATAATCGGATTCCATACTTAATTTTTTTTTTCAAATTTTAATGAAACAATCAGTATACATTTTTTTTAACGTCGAGCCAAATGGAAATGGTATTGAATAGGATTCCACTTGCTTTCTCAATTCCATTTTTAAATACATACTCAGACATGTACTTGAAATTCACATCGGCATAACTTAATAAGAAAACTTATACTAATTAAGCGTAGTTAGTTTAATCTAACACATCATTGATGATATAAAATGTGACGGGATTAATTAGCAGGTCATGCGTCTCAAATTAAGTCAATTAACCTTTTATTTCCACGACCATCTCTTTCAGCCGATCTTCGGAGAAAGTCGCAGGTGCGATTTAATATAAGCCAACGTTCGGTGTGCCCCTAAAATAAGTCAACGACATCAATTACGATTATGAATCTCGATCCCAATGGTAAAGCGGGTTAAAAGAATACTTTCCCTTTTTGAACTGGTTTCATGTGTTATTTCACCAATTATATAAGCCGTGCTTAGTTTAGAAGCAACGAAGTTTATAACTGCATACGTCTGTTTTACGGAGTAATTAAATTAGGTTCTATGTGTTATACCGTTATATATCACATAGAAATAAGGCCGAACGAATAAATTTGGCACTTACTTGAAAGTCGTTTGGCTAAAAATATTTTGCCAGAAGAACAGCTCAAGATTTTATTTTCAAAACTTATTTTAGCTCGATTTAAAATTATGAGAAGAATGTAGTATTCTTAGTTTTTTAATAAATTTAGTGTTCAAAGACACCAAACATTAAATAGTTTGTATTAGATCAACTCGATGGGTAATTTTCTTTTTTAAATAAAAATATTGCTGATTGATACAATTTGATAGCGTTTTAGTATTTGGTCTTTCTAATTAATGTAACCGGTACCTGAAAACAGGTCACTTAAGTGTAGAGTGGATCCGTTAGTAAAGTTGTAATAAACACCAACGCTGGCTTACATCTGTCATCTCATCACAAAATTGTCCTAATTAATGTCATACAATTTTATACTTTATTATAAATCGCACAAATCAAATTAATTATTTAATAATTCAAAGTATTATTTAATTTATGGTCAAAGATTACAAATAATTGTAAAGTTGTTCTCAGACAATACTTTGTGAATACAATGTACAGCCTTGGCGAAAAGTATTAGGCACCCTTAATTTTCTAATTTATCTCCGAAAATATTACTCAGAAATTTTTAGAATTTTATTATCATATAATCGGCAACAATAAACGATAATTTAAATAATGCATAGTACTTTACAGCGGTTGTAAAACGTGTGGCAGATGATAGTTCGCAATTGTGGTTTGGGGAATAGATAGTCAGTCTTGTATTAGCGCTTGTAGTAAGAACGATCTTTCCGGTATAATGTTTATTTCATTATAATTTTGAATACTTAGTGAGCATTTACGTTTACAAATTCAGTTCTTGCACGAACAAGGCAACACACAGGGAGAAATAGCCAAAAGTATTAAACGTTCGCGTTGTGCGGTGCAATCTGCCTTGAAACGTTACGCGGATACTGGACCACATGCGAATCAAACAAGAACAGGTAGAAAACGGATAACTTCGGATCTTGAGGATGGAAATTTAATTCGAGAATCACTTAAAAATCGAAAGAAAACTTCCTCCGAGCTCGCTCCAGTTTATCCGAGGAAATCGGGAAACCGATCAATGCCAGAACGACCAGAAGAAGACTTAATGAAGCTGGCTTGAAGGCTGTAAAGCAAGAAAGAAGCCTTAGCTTTCAGAAAAAATAAAAAGCTCGTTTGGAATGGGCTATAAAGTACGAACACTTTACAGAGAAGGATTGGGCAAATGTGTGGTCCGACGAATCAAATTTTGAGATAATATTTGCTTTATATCACTTGTAATTTTGAATTCGTTTACATCTTCTACATTTCGCCAGTAAAAAGTTATACGGTGTGTTTAAACTCTACGTTTTTTTAATTAATTGTAAGGTATTTGGAACTCCTGGTGTAGCTTACGTGAGGCGGAGAATCGGTGAAGAATACCTTTCGGAATGCGGGTACCAATAGTGAAACATGGGGAAGGCAGTGTAATGATCTGGGGTTGTATGACAGCCGACGGTGTAGGCGAAATGTTTGTTTGTGAAGGTCACACTTACATAAACGTATTGGAAACGACTTTGCGGCAATCATTTTCCAAGATGTTTGGTGATACAAATATGGAAAAAATGCTGTATCAATAAGATAATGCACCCTGCCACAAATCTGCAGTTACTATGAAGTGGTTTCAAGAAAACAATATCAACCTCTTGGATTGGCCTGTACAATCCCCAGACCTAAATCCCATAGAACATTTGTGGGGGATTCTAAAGCCCAACATTAGTTTAAAAAAACGTGTTATTGAAAGAATGGAATGATATTAACGCAGAGGAATATCATAAACTTATAAGTACTCTGCCGAAAAGAATAGCTGCAGTGATTAACGCTAGAGATGGCCCAACAAAATACTCATTATTTTAATAAATTATTATTATTTTGTACTTAGGAAATTTTATTTTACTCCATTCCAACAGATTTTCATGATATAGGAGTTAATGTAAGGTGCCTAATACTTTTGGCCAAGCCTGTATGTATTTCAAATATAGTTTTTGTTTTTAAATATAGTTTTTCTATTGTAAACAATAGTATATACAGGATGATTCTTGAATAGACTGACGAGGTAAAAATGGTGAAAGAATAGAACAGATATAATACAGGTTTGCAAAATCTGGAAATGACCTCCATTTTTTCCCATCAGTACAGTTTTCTTGCAAAAGAAGAGATGATATATTGAATCAACACTGATGGGTCATCATTGGATGAAGCAAAATTTATCATTTATGAAACACTATTGATTGATCAATGTTCAGTATTCACTCTGTTGGTTTTTGAAACCGTTTTTTCTTCTCTTCCACAGTTCTGGTGAGCTTACGTTTTCCAGTATTTCCCACTTCAGCATCCATCATATTCACGTCCCATCTTCCTTGGTGACGTCTCTCCATTTCCTTAACATCCTGATAAGAATTTTCAAATCGAGAATAGCTCAAAAGAACTTTTTTGTTCAATTAAATACGCCGTAGCTGTACACCCAAGAAAAAACAACTTTTACAAGAAAACCTGACGTGATGGAAATTTTTGAATATTTTTCCCCTATTCAGAATGCAAAAATAGTTGAAAAATTCTATGCAATGACGGAATTTTCAGTTAATGCAGTTGTTAACGTCGTAAATCGAATGCATAGTTTTTATTTGAATCAATTTATAAAAGTTATAAAATTAACCATAAAGAATGTCTTTCTTACGTAAGAAGTGAAGAAGTTTCAGAAGACAAATAGTATTGTGTAAATATTGCCAAAATGTAGCAATTAATATCAATTTAGTACGGTTTTATACGTCAAGTCCTTTCGATACAGAAAGCAAGCAGAAAATTAGTTCGATTTCAGGATACTTCAAAGATAGTGAATTATTACGCCAAGAATTCAAATGTCCTTATTATAAGCACATCACGACGAAGCAGATTTACAATTGCAAAACTATGATAAATGCCCACGTACAGCACGACAAACAATTTCAAGACGTTATTATTTGTAATTAAATTTACAACAGATTGTTGACACACTTTTCGTAAGTGACGTGTTCATTCGTTCTTGCGAAACTCCTAATGATATATTGCGACATTAACCAAGATCATTGTCTTGGTTTATTTATTTGTTTACGGTTAATAATATTACGGGAAATAAATTACGTGCTTTTTAAAAGACAACGAATTACATTGTCAACTATAAATAATTATAGAGAATGGGAAAAGAATTTCTATAAATATGTGAAAAGTTCTTGTAATTGGAGACTTTAAACTGTTATTCATGTAATATAAAAAATGGTTCTTACCTTGAGATCCAACAAAAACCCTATAAAATTGCGAGAGATACGTGAGTATGGATAGCCTATCTGGCACTGTGTATTCTACCATATCTTCCGGTTCTAGGAGTGCTGGAATTCCTAAATATTTTTCTGCGACCGTAAACGCCAACTCGTTATTGTAGTAGACGTCATCCTTATTTAATTTTGAGAAATCGCTGTAAGAAAAAACTTCAGTATCAAATTCCTCATGTCCGATCGAACGCTTACATTAATTCGGGACGAAAATGATGGATGATGGCACAAAATGCCAATCCGTCCCTCCAAGAAGTGGTCATGTTGTCGATCTTTACCCCCGGATAACCTTCCGTCACACGACGGCACCATAATTCTAAACCTTTTATACCTCTGCGTTCGCTCATCTTATTTTATATCTGAAATTTAAAAAAAAAGAGAAAATTTAACACACGCAAATTATGTACGTTTCAACAAAAACACATTTTGGGTTCGTGACCAAGGCGAAATACCTGAACCGTATATCAAATCACGACTCTCAGGAGGAGATAGGAAAGACGTGAGAAAGATATTGTGGTTAACAATTTTAAACTTAAGTCGACAATTTGACCTGGTAACATTAAAGTCTGATAGGGAACTTATAAATTTAGCCAGGAATGTCATTACCATTTCAAATTGTTTCAGCAACCATCCATACTAATTAGTATTTAAAACTGTAGCAGCCTTTACATTCCTAAGATAACATCGCTTAAGTGAAATATAACAGACCAAACCAAAAAGAAAAAGAAATTCGTAACCGTTTTCACTTCGCTGGAAAATGGAGTAGAATTCTTTGTGGTGTATTTAAATTCAATTTCCTTCTTAATTGTTTTGATTATTCGCAAATTCTCAAAAAAAAAGAGCTTTAAAATGAAGGATGCAATTATTTGACAGGTAGAAAGTACTTAATTGGACATTTAATTAATAAAGAATTAAAATAAATGAAGAAAAAGCGACATTTGCGCTAATATCAAGGACACACATGTTCTCCACGTAACAGATACGTTTCCGCAGAGCAGATAAAAATTTAAATAAAAGATAAAGATCAGTAAAAAAAAAAGAGAAAGTATATTGTCAACGGCATGCTATTACCTACTTACGTTTCGGCTCTCAAAGTGAGGGGTAAATTCATGGGAGCACCATTAAGACAAGAAACGTCCAAATTCATTTCAAAATACACTAATTTACTTGTTACTATTACGTAACATGAACAAAATGCACCACGTATGTGTGTGTATGTACTACTGTGTTAACTGAACTCACATGTTTATAAACACATTATCTGAACGTTATTACCGATTACTCATTAGTGATAAAACGTGAGACGTTTTATGAATAGGGATTCATCGAATATCAATCAATGTTGCTCTGACACATACTTTCATGATAACAGAATTCATAAAGGAAAATATCAAGAAACAAACATCATGTTGCGTTCGGTTTTGTTAGAAGCAACAATGCAAACAACATGCAATATTAAGTGGTTTTCGATTTTGTTTATTTTATTTGTTAATCTCAATGTGCTATTATTATTTTAATAGACAGAATGTTTTTGCTTAATGCGTCACCTCTTAAATGAATTCGATCCTGGGATTACCCAGGACTTATGAGGATATTCAATGATATGGTGATGTTTAATTTTAAAGAATCGCAAAAATTCATATCAAAGTCGACAGTGTTAGTAATATTTAGCAGTTAAAGTTTATTACACGAATCGTTTGATATTATAATTCCGCCAAAATATGTTTCATGATCTGACGAAGAAATTGTTTATTCAGTAAATAAAATGATTCAAATTACTGAAAGAAATCTTCTAAGCAGAATATTTCTGAGTATTCCCAATTTTATTCACTTTTAATACTAAATTAAAATTAAGTGTACAAACTACATGCTTTAACATAATAAAAACAATTCAATGAACTAAATATTTGAGAACGAATTGAATAAATTAAGACAAGAATAAAAAAATTATTCTGAGATGTTATTTTCCAATGAGTAACTTCCTATTTATTTATAATGTAATAAACCAAATGAACATACATAAATTGTTTACTGTAATGTATTTCCGAAATTGATAAAAGAATGTTTACAGTCAAACACTTATCTCAAGTATGGCACCGGTTCCAAATAATATTATCCACTTCCACTTCAAAAGTAAATTTAATTCATTCATCAAAATAAAATCTACAGATACAACTGTCACCAGCAACTACATGTGTTTCCGATTTTATTGTTAACATAACACCAGCCAACATAATACTTTTAAATATGATAAAATATTATATGAATTCAACGTATTAAAAATACTTTACGTAAGTGGAAATCTAATAATAATTAAAACATACGATAATAACAAAGAGAATGAATATTTATTCAGGTCTTACTGTCCCATTAACTAAAGAAATATTGGTATTAACATTAATTAATTCCCAAATTAATATTCCGTTTCTAATCCATTTGAAACAAAAAATAACGCATGTAACTGGTATACCCAACGGTACTATATGATAGTTAACTACAAATCACAAAAAGTGGTATTTCTATAAATAACTTAATAGTATAATGTGCCTATATCCATGCGATGGATTTGCACCGAGCAATTGCCAAGATCGGCTTTATTCTGTAAATAAATTAGAAATGTAAATTGACAATACGTGAGACAAGTATCACGAACCAAAAATAATTACAACTGAAAATGGTATTGGTATGCGCATGGTTAGTTTGATTTTAATCTGAAGTTATTTAGTTTTTTTTTAATGAATTCAGGATCACCTTTTTTGCACCTATAAAATATTTTTTTTGTAATCTTAAATGTCCGTTTGTGAGGGTCGAGTAACCAAAACTAAAGTCAAAAATGCTCTGTGTAAATGAGACACTACTAGGCAAATAATTAATTACATCTTGAAAATTGATCAAAAAATTTAATCTATAATAATAGAGAATCAAAATAGAATGATTTTTTAGCCTTGAATAAACATAATTTATATAGCCTTGGCCAAAAGTATTAGGGCATCCTTAATTTTCCAATTTATCTCCGAAAATATTACTCAGAAATCTTTACAATTTTATTATCATATAGTCGGCAACAATAAACGATCATTTGAATAATGCATAGTACTTTACAGCGGTTGTAAAACATGTGGCAGATGATAGTTTGCAATTGTGGTTCTGTGAATAGGTAGTCAGTCTTGTAGTAAGAAAGATCTTTCCAGTATAAAGTTTATTTCATTATAATTTTAAATATCGTCATTTTTGCTGTAAAAGATGGCTAAAAAGAACGAACTTAGTGAGCATTTACATCTACGAATTCAGTTCTTGCACGAACAAGGCAACCACAAACAGAAATAGCCAAAAGTATTAAACGTTCACGTTGTGCGGTGAAATCTGCCTTGAAACGTTACGCGGATACTGGATCACATGCGAACCGAACAAGATCAGGTAGGAAACGGATAACTTCGGACCGTGAGGATCGAAATTTAATTCCAGAGTACCGTAAAAATCGAAAGAAAACTTCCTCCGAGCTCGCTGCAGAACGATCAGAAGAAGACTTAATGAAGCTGGCTTGAAAAGCTGTAAAGCAAGAAAGAAGCCTTGGCTTTCATAAAAAAATTAAAAGCCTCGTTTGGAATGGGCTATAAAGTACCAAACACTTTACAGAGAAGGATAGGGCAAATGTTGTGTGGTCCGACGAATGAAATTCCGAGGTAATATTTGCTTTATATCACTTGTAATTTTGAATTCGTTTACATCTTCTACACTTCGCCAGTAAAAAGTTTTACGGTGTGTTTAAAATCTACGTCTTTTTAATTAATTGTAAGGTATTTGGAACTCCTGGTGTAGCTTACGTGAGGCGGAGAATCGGTGAAGAATACCTTCCGGAATGCGGGTACCAATAGTGAAGCAAGGGCGAGGCAGTGTAATGGTCTGGGGTTGTATGACAGCCGACTGTGTAGGCGAAATGTTTGTTTGTGAAGATCGAATGAACTCCCACACTTACATAATCGTATTGGAAACGACATTACGGTAATCATATTCCAAGATGTTTGATGATGCAAATATGGAAGAAATGCTGTATCAACAAAATATTGCACCCTGCCACAAATCTGCAGTTACCATGAAGTGGTTTCAAGAAAACAATATTAACCTCCTGGATTGGCCTGCACAATCCCCAAACCTAAATTCCAGAGAACATTTGTGGGGGATTCTAAAGCGTAACATTAGAAAGCATCTAACTATTAAGCAATTTAAAAAAAAAAAAGTGTTATTGAAAGAATTGAATAATATAATCATAAACTTATAAGTACTCTGCCGAAAAGAATAGCTGCAGTGATTCAGGTTAGAGTTGGCCCAACAAAATACCAATTACTTTAATAAATTGTTATTATTTTGTGCCTAGTTTACCCCTCTCCAACAGATTTTCATGATACAGGAATTAATGTAAGGTGCCTAATACTTTTGGCCAAGGCTGTAGTATGTATGTATATGTGATTTCAAGTATTTTCTTAAGAAAATTACAATACATACACACAAATATAAGTCATCAACACCATGACAAATATGATAAAGCAAAGGCAAAGATTTTCACTTCCGTTGTGCTGAAACATTTTGCGAAAATCAAACGTTCAGATAGCTAATACATTTTTAACTACTTACTGTCTAGATTAACTATCTTGTCGCAGACACAAAGAAACTAAAAGTGAAATTGATTGAGAATTTATATAAAACCAAGGCCAAACATCCATTCATTATCATATTACTATATGTAATAAACTTTCTGAATAATTTAATAACTATTCCAACATAAATAGTATGATGAATGCGGATGAATAGTCAGCAAATTAAATATTAATGCTTTGTTTCACTGAGGCTAATGCATTTTCATGACATCGTACCTCAGTTCATAATATGCAAGAATCCAAGAAAAACGTGCACCGACTGGTGCGCACACAATAAAATCACTTAAAAAAATTAATTCCAATCAGCAGCACGCATTTAACTAGATAATCTGATGAATGGTTGAGTTAGGAACTTCAAGTTTAACGTTTGGACAGCTATTTAGATATTTAACATAAATCAAAACTAATTAAAAGATATTTGTAATGTACGTTCAACAAAAAGCAAGAAAATGAAACTTGCAAACCGTTTTAGTCAATGTGTATGCAATAAATGTCAGTCACGTAACTTCTGTTGCAATATGCAATAAATAATACATTTGCTGAACAATTACTATAATTAAATCAATTCAAGAAAATTAGCCAATTACTTTACGAATCATAATCAAGGATTTAATAAAAAGCCACATCCGCTTTCTCCATTTTTTTCTGCACGAAGCATTTAAAAAAAGAATAGGTAAAGAGCGGCACGATTAAAAATTCATATTAATGGATACTAACATCCTGCTCGAGGCTTGACGTATAAATTTTATTATTTCATAAGCGTACGTGGAAAAGACACGTGCTGGTCAATAAACAGAAAAATAATGGTGAAGGTATTAGAGAACTGTTATCGCATTATGTTACAGCTTTACTGTTACTTCCGCTTAATTTTACTGACAACTCTCTCAAACTAAATTTATTTGGACATTAATGTGGTTTCCCACAATGGTCAGCAGCAATTCTTACGTTTATTCATTCAATGTTTGTGCAATATAAGGCAGTAACTTTATATTACGTCTGTGGCCAATGAAAATTAAATACATCTATCTTTTGCAGGTTCAATTTATGTTGATTTCCAATACAGAAACTAAAATTAAGAAAACCATAAAAATGGTGTAGTTTTAAAAAAAGAACGTCATTGGTTAAAAATAAATTCATTGAATGAACGCAGTGAATCGGATAAATCGACGGCGGCTAAAATTGCTCGTGTAATTTGTTACTTGACATAAAGGAAATGTTACAATACCAGTTTTGAAAGTAGACAAACTAACGTAAAATACTTATGACTAACGATTGAAGTTGTAGGCATGTCTCACGTGCAGATCACCGTTACATATAAGTGCCTCACAGCTCTTGGAAAGTAAAACAGCTGAGTAGCGGAGGTCGTTCAATTGTAACCACCTTTATTTATTGCTGATAAAACAGCCAAATTCACATATCAAAGAAAACGTTCAGAATTCGTAATTACATTCACATCAACATACCGGCTGTTTCACTGAAACTTAAAACAGCAGAAATACAACAAGTTGTATTATAAAATAAAAGATATATACAATGTGAAATGAAACCATGTGTTACACGTCTACTACGCGCTTTATATTGGGAGACGTAAGGTTCATATAAAAATCAAGTTGAAGTGAAACATACGGTATATACACGTTTCAACTGAAAATTAAATTCTTATTGTGCTTAATAAGATTTTATATAAAAAAGTACTTTATCCTATTTTTGTTAATACTGAAGAGTGTGTTAAATTGTCTAGAAACAAAACGTAAACAACGTTCTATCCCAAGGTAAACGGATTGTCATTATTCATTATTATCAGCGATTGATGAATGCTTTCGCTTTTTATCTTCATGGACGGGGAACTGAACACGCTTCGAAAGAAGAAAAAAACACATATCATCAATAACAATGACAAAAACGAGATTCTTGAAGCGAACTGGTTGCAAGTAAATAAGGAAAAAATGTTTATTCATGGAATATAAATAATAATTACCTTTTACTTCAAGTATGGTAATTTTGTTGGTGTGTCATCCAATCAAGGTCAGATATAATTGCAGTTGGGTAAATCGAATGGATGCTGCGTTAAATATAATTATTTGCATGTATAAATAGTTTCATTTGCATTAGTGTTGCAAATCTATTAGACAGGGTATTTCAAACACAAAATAAAAAGAAAATTACTGAGACACCCATAGATATTTACCAGGGTAGTGACATCAGTTTTAAAGTTTAAATCGTCATTTCCAACAAAATAATCAACAATGAAATGCAGATGAATATGTAAGTGGAGCCTCCCATGACTACCTCTTCTCACATATAAGGAAACATGGCGCACGTGTTATGCATAATAATTTGCGAAACGGAGATTGAAAAGTGTACTCCCACAGAATTATTTATTTGACATATTTTTTTTGTAATCGTAGAATAACGCACAAGGATGTTCTGTGCAGTTTAACCGAGCTTGACCTTTCAAGAAAGCAAAATTCATTCAGGTGTGATTCATTTTATTGTTGTGTCACCAGAAAATTAATTCAGACTAAGGATAAACAACCTCTAAACTTGAATTTAATGGATTTCAAATATGGTAACACTTATTTCCACGTTTAATCTAAAAACAGACACATCCATAGGTTACTACTGTGATTTCTTAGTAAAACTAACGACTAGTAATTTAGTAAAATATAGAAATTATAAATGTCGAAAAGTGAAATGTATTTGAATAAAAATATATTGTCGAAAAACAATACTAATACAATTCTTAATTTTTTTTTATGTTGACTATATAATACTATTTCAAATCTGAACTATCAATTAAAAATTACTATAACATAACAGTAAGATGATAAACTACGCCTATATACAATTCAACGAACCAAAGGGGGCAATAATATAGTTGTAGGTCAATCTCATACTGCGTCACACATGATCAGACTTCAGCGTTTCTTAGGACGTTTCAGAGCCGGACTTGTATTACCTCAGGCGCACATTTCAGTTAATAAAATGTAACGTTTACGTGTAATATTCATGATAACGATTAATAATTTCCTAAACTTAAATTTGCACATGAGATAAAATAAGTCCTGCTCTGAAATGTCCTAAGAAACGCTGAAGTCTGCACACGGTGAGAATCATAATCACACATTTTAGCCTCTTTCTACTGCCTTTAATTACATTTTTATAATTATTCAAACAATACTATGAGCATGTTGTGTCATATGGTAAAACGTCGGCCTCACAAAGTGAAAACAGTAAAAGAAAAAACTTTGTTTCGATTTGTTCCTCAATTAAAGTCGTAAAGTTCAAGCAGAACTAAAGTAAATTACCTAAACAACACAAAATAAATAAATGAAATGAGCAGTAATTGGCAAAAACGCCAAAAGCAATCAATAGTTTAAAGGTTTCAGCATATTTCAGATACACTAGATTAAGTATTATTAAAGAAAAATCGAACAATTTCTAAATATCGACAGACAAATACTAATTTTGAAAATAATAAAGTTGTAGGTTAATCTCACACTGCGTCACACATGATCAGACTTCGGCATTTCTTAGGACATTTCAGAACCGGACTTGTTTCATCTCATGCGCATATTTCAGTTAATAAAACATAAGATTTACGTCCAATACGATTAATAATTCATTATCTTGTTTTCTAAACTTAAATTTGCACATGAGATAAAACAAGTCCGGCTCTGAAACGTCCTAAGAAACGCTGAAGTCTGCACATGATCATATTAGTGGTGAGAATCATAATCACACAAACTGGCTTTGAATTTAGCCTCTTTCTACTGCCTTTGATTATATTTTTATAATTATTCAAACAATACTGTCATATGGTCAAATGCATGTTGTGTCATATGGTAAAGCGTCAGGCGCACAAAGTGAAAACAATAAAAGAAAAAACTTTGTTTCGATTTGTTCCCGAGATAAAGTTCAAGCGGATCTAAAATAAATTACCTAAACAACACAAAATAAATAAATGAAATGAGCAGTAATTGGCAAAAACGCCAAAAGCAATCAACAGTTTAAAGGTTTCAGCATATTTCAGATACACTAGATATTAAATTAAAAGTACTAGTAAACAAAAGTCGAACAATTTCAAAATATCGACAGAAAAATAGGAACTCTGAAAATAATATAGTTGTAGGTCAATCTCACACTGCGTAACACATGATCAGACTTCGGTATTTCTTAGGACATTTCAGAGCCGGACTTGTTTCATCTCATACGCACATTTCAGTAAAAAAAAATAAGGTTTAATTGATGACAACGATTTTAATGATTCATAACCTTGTGTTTTATAAACTCAAATTTGCACATAAGATAAAACAAGCCCGGCTCTGAAATGTCCTAAAAAAAGCTGAAGTCTGCAGATGATCATGTTAGTGGTGAAGCATGAAGTATCATAAGCATACAAATTGTCTTCGAATTTAATCTCTTTCTACTGCCTTATGTCCGTATTCATAATGCTTCCTTGAGGTTCCCTTCAACCCTTAAAATGGGATTGTAGTAAGACAGGTGCATTATGACAGTATCCATTCTAAGGGGTCTCTTATTGAAGGAAGCCTCAAGGAAGCATTATGAATACGGACATTAGAGTTTGATTACATGTTTATAATTATTCAAACAGTACTAGGAGCATGTTGTGGTAAAGCTTCAGCCTCACAAAATGAAAACAGTAAAACCAAAAACTTTGTTTCGATTTGTTCCTCAGATAAAGTCGTAAAGTTCAAGCAGAACTAAAGTAAATTACCTAAACAACACAAAATAAATAAATAAATGAAATGAGTAATAATTGGTCGGTTTCGAAAGCAAAAACGCCAAAAGCAATCAACAGTTAAAGGTTTCAGTATATTTCAGATATTAAATTAAATGTATTAGTGGACATAAGTCGAATAGTTTCAAAATATCGACAAAAATACATATATCTTTTAAGTAATTCTGGAAAAATATGTTTGATACGACTCACAAAAATACATAAGAATGTATAATTAAAAAGGGCAATGACGCCTGTCCATCTTTGTACTTATATTTGTATTTTTCTTGGTTTTTTATTTTTAAGGATTCAACTTCAGGAAAAATTAATTAATTGCATAACATTTTTTAAAAAAATCTCAGGGTTTCAAAATTGGAGACATCCCAAAAAAATCACAATAAAGTATGGAACAGAAATGTCTCTTCTAGTTTCTACGAATAGAGTATAGAGACAGCACGAATAGTATAGAGACTGATAAGCGTCAGTGCCTCCCCCCATATGTTTTCAAAGTATTTTATACTGATTCTAATCCAAAAAAAAATTACAAAAAAAAGTATAAACACGAAAAATACACAGAAATGTCCTTGAGAAGCAACAAAAAAGCAAATTACATACTTCCTATTTTGGTTATTTATATTGACCTTTATTTTATAGAATCCGGTTAAGTTCGTCCATTTTAGGCCAATTACTTTCAATCGATTTCGTTTTAAAAATATAGTATTTGAAATTTATGATAATAATGGTTTACATCTCAAGAATGATGCGTATATTTATTGTCTCTTTCTTTACAAAATGAAGTAAATTCTTCAATTCGCATTAAAAATGTTACGTACGTTTCAACATTTAACCGCATATAAAGTAACTGCAAGTTCTTTGTAATTGATTCTAAGAAGTACTACAAACGGAAAATAATTACAGCAATTAAAAACTTGCTAAAAGTGGAACTGAATCACAAGAAACTGAAAAAAGTTACGTCAATTGTAAAAAGTTGTTTTGAAGAAAAAAAAAAAAGGATTTATGCAGCGACAGAAAACTAGTTTGTAACGATGCAACACAGTATTTGACGAAGTAAACTGGATTCAAGCTGTCTACGAAATCTAAACCTGAAAAACTTGTAGGCCCACGGCACGAAATTTGCAAGCTTTTTCAAATGGACTAAAAAAATTAATGAGTCGCCGAAAATGATTGGTGCAGCATTTGCTTGCAATGCATCGTTACCACTTACATTTACGTAACTTAATAAACGAGATTTATTTCAACATTTTCACAAGCGTTAAACAATTCACCACAAATACAAACATGCGTTCACTCGCGCTCAACAACTTACGCTGAACTACTACCTGCCAGAGAGACGAGAATGTAGAGTTCGACGCAAGAGTGGCGCATATACGGATCACTAAAACTGGAGGTGGTATAACAGTGGTGCTAAACACTGACACCGAACACAGCTGTTCAAATTTAGAAAATGTGCGAAGCTGTGGCTATTATTATTATGTGTTTCACTTAAAGGAATAATTTTAAGTCATGATTTAAAAGAATCCAACCACAATTTCCGGAAGCTTCCGGCTAAAGGCAAGCCTAATCATTGACAGTAGTCCCCAATGTGAGTACTCTTGCGTCAGTTTGATACCACTCGAGTAGTGATGGGAAGTTTCGTTACTTTTAAGTATTCGGTACTACTCGTTACTTTAGTTTTCGTTACTTGGTATCCGTACCCGGTCGATACTCGATACTATTGACGGGAACTTTCGTTACTTTAGGTAGACGGTTTCGTTACTTCAGTATTCGGTACTAGGTACTCGTACTCGTTTGATACGCGATGCTGGTTCGATACCCGATACTAATTCGTTACTTGGGACTCACTGATACCGGGTAATCGTTCGTTGCTTCGATTATATACGCAAACGGGCGGCTACGAGTACGAGTACGTAACGGTAAAAAAGTAAACATTACAGGAATAGTAAATTCAGTTAATACTTACCTCTTCCATAAAAGCGATTTTTTTTGTAAATTAAAAAGTCAATTAATAATAATTTTTGAAGAACTGATTTATTATAAACTAAATTGTTATAGATAAATGTAGTATGTACATAATTTTTATACTTACTGATAAACTAACATTATGATAATATATTAAAATGAATAAAACAGTCTCAGAACTCTAATTTATAAAGATATTATAGAAAAATATAAGTATGTGTATAATATGAACAGTCCGTTCCTCTATTTGTTATTGCACTAGGCCGTCACTTTCACTCTCAATTAGACAAATTTAATTTGATATAATTATGACATGCGTCAAATTGTGACAATTCAGTTCACAGAGTGTTGTAAATTTTTAATTTTATGTAAACTTACTTGAATACCACATTTCAGTAGACTTTAACGGCATACTGTAATAACAAATAGTAAAGAAATGGATTGTACATAAAAAAATTTTGCCCATTAAAATTAATTTAAAATAGAGAATTATTTGCATTTAAAAATATGATTTTTTTAACGTTACTATCTTTTAAGCGATTTCTTTTATCATTTATAATTTCACCTGTCTTTGAAAATATCCGTTCACATGGGACTGATGTGGCGACAACACTTAAATATTTTTTTGCCAATTTGGATAAATACGGATATATTATATTATGAGTTTTCCACCAATCTAAAGGATTCGTTTTCCGTGAAATATTATTTTCCGCTAAATATCGGTCGATTTCTAATATTGCTGTACTTGTTGGACTTTCTGTTGAGGCAACTAATTTCACGGTTAAGTCAAAATCTTTCCAAATTAAATTTGTTTCCTCCTGCGTTTCAATTTGATCATTTGACACTGTAATAGTCGATTGTTCAACTTGAATACAATTAATAATATCATGTTTTACTTTCTCTCTTGTTTTTTCAAATGCTGTATGATTTTTAAAACTATGCCTTTGGAAACGCGGATCTAAAAACGTCGCCTGAGCTAATAGAATGTTATTTTCATTATTAGCAAATTTAATTTTTATTGAATCTTTTAAAAAGGTGACTAATGATTTTGCTAAATCCGTTGATAGAAATTTAGAATGGTGATCTAGAGCCGATTGGAGACCATGCGTGATAGGGATAATTTTTGATAATGTTACCTGTTTTTCGGATGACATTTCCACTGTTAAATGCTCAAATGGTTTCAAAATAGTTACTATGTCTTTAATTATTTCCCATTCTGTTTGAGATGGCAAAGCTATAGGATTATGTAAGATTTCTAATGTTGCTATTAGCGCGTCTTGAACCATAATTGGCCTGTCCAACATATAATATGTAGAATTCCATCGGGTAGGAACATCATTTTTTAATTTTAAGGGAATAGTTTCGGAATTTAATTGTTTTTGGATGGACAAAAATTTTGCATTGGCAGTGGAACTTCTATGAAAATATTGTATTGTATTACTTTAGTTTTAATTCTTATGGCTTCAATAATTTTTAATGAATTTTGTATTATTATATTTAAAGTATGAGCAAAACAGCGAACATGTTCCCAATTAGTAGATTTAATGGCACCTACTATATTTGCTGCGTTATCGCTTACAATGCAATAAATTTTTTCACTTATTCCCCAATTTTCAGTGACTGTTTTTAAATGAGACCTTAAATTATTACTGGTATGACTTAATGGAAAAGAAGAGCAATCTAAAAGATAACAATGCAATTGCCATTCGTTGTCAATAAAATGTACTGTGATTCCCAAATAACTTTCATTAGCAACTGATGTCCAACAATCAGTTGTTAACGAAACGAATTCCGTGGAACTTATAAGTACTTTCAACTTTCCAAGAATTTTCTCGTATTTCTGAGGTAACAAAGACTTAGATAATGTACTTCTGCTAGGTATTTTGTAAGATGGTTCTAATAGATTAATAAATTCTCTAAAACCTAAATTTTCAACCATTGAAAATGGTTGAAGATCTTTTACAATCATATTTAAAAGAGCATAGTTCAAAGCTTTCTGTTTTATAACTGATAATGGTTTAGTAGTAAATGAAGATGAAGTACATGCTTTTGGGGTACGAAGTTTAATTACTGTTGGATTTTCGGTTTCATCGAAAGAAGATCCTGGTTCGGGTTGCGACTCTTGAACACGAGGTATTTCTGATTCTTGATGTCCTAGTCAGATGTGAAAAAATAATAAACTAATAAAACAACAAAATAATAAAAACTTACTAGTGTCAATTTCCATAGTAGCTATTTGAGATTTTGGTTGTTTGCTTTTTATATCATTGGCACATGTTTAGTTTTTAAATGTTTTAGTAAATTCGAAGAACTACCACTTTTATATGACAATGAAATTTTGCATATATTACACACAGCTTTTTCCTTCGAAATTATACTAAAATGTAACCACAGAGGGCTCCGTTTTTGAGTACTCATTTTATTTTAGTTTGCAGGAGGTAAATTTTGCTTTAATCGTTGCCACTCGTGCGCACGTACAATCAAAACTAAATTAAAATTTCTTGCAATTTGCGTTGAAAATATATAAGCATATAAAATGTTATTTCTACGAGTGCCCTAAATTCAATTATACTTTAAACTCGAATTATATTTGCAGTTCTCAATAAAGAGTAATAAATGGTCCACTGTGCCGCACGTGTGTACAATTTTTTATAGACTCCAAAACAGCTAACTGAAATTGCACAAAATGCGTGCTTTCTTATTAAGGACATTAACAATAGTTCGATATTGAAATTCGTATGCCCGTATTAACAAACGTTAATTATATATAATCAGCCCTTAGAAATATTTGTTGCTATGGCTTTAACAAATGTATCGATGGAGTTAATCATTCGTTAAATTTAATCAACGTTTGCGAATTCGGCCCTTAGTAATTATACTGCCAGAACGAAAATCAATGGATTGATTAACATCGTATTTATCGGTTTCCTTTAGGAAACCCAAGGCTACTCATTGTTGAAATCGATATTTTTAAATATATTACATTTAATTTCTACGAACAACATTTCTTAATTGATTCTGGATTAGGTTTTGCTTCATTCGCTGGTTTTGTACGTTTTTACTATTAATTTATCTATGTATAGGTTACACGAGATAATTAAATGGTTCGGTGGTTCAATACTGTGGTTACTGTGTCATCATAATTATCTATTGTAAAAAAGAATCACACTTGTCAGAACTAGTTTATACAAATATTTTCATCTACACATAAAATATACATTAATAATTTTTATTATGAACACGTATTTTCAAATCCTAATGAAATTATCAGTGATAAAAGAAAGAGTCTGAAATATAACATTATTCAAAAAAGGATATTTTTACGTAATTCACATAATTCTTTTTCATATAATTTTAATAGGCATAAAATTTTTATATACGTATTAGTCATATGTTCCTATAATATCTTTATAATCAAATATTAAGACTTGTAAGGTTGTATGTTCATAATATATTAAAATCATTCAATTTAATGTTTTATCTATATCATATAGTTATTTAGTAATTAAAAAGATATGCATCTACTTAATTTATTCCAATTTAATTTATAATAAATCAGTTGTTAAAAAATTATAATTAATTGATTAACTTAATTTACTCGTACTCGTAGCCGCCCGTTTGCGTATATAATCGAAGCAACGAACGATTACCCGGTATCAATGAGTCCCAAGTAACGAATTAGTATCGGGTATCGAACCAGCATCGCGTATCAAACGAGTACGAGTACCTAGTACCGAATACTGAAGTAACGAATACCGTCTACTTAAAGTAACGAAAGTTCCCCTCAATAGTATCGAGTATCGACCGGGTACGGATACCAAGTAACGAAAACTAAAGTAACGAGTAGTACCGAATACTTAAAAGTAACGAAACTTCCCATCACTACACTCGAGAATTTTGCGGTTTCCTGCCCGGCAACGCAATTAGCTCAGAAGAGTACCGATTAAGTTGGACAAGACTATACATATATAGTTTCTATTTGAAATGAAATGTAATTGAATTTTTATTGGTCTTGATATTTCGTTAGTAAAATGATATATACTGATTATTCTTGAAAATGGTGAAAGAATACCTCCTTTATTTACTTAGTCCAAAGCCTGTCTATCTTTAAATGTAAGGCTGGTGATTGTTTTCCTCTTTCTTTTCTCTGCTTCTTTTCTGATTCTGTCGATCGATTTTGTTTTTGGTCAAACACTCTTTTTGTAAGTTTGTCTCCTCACATGTCTGAATCATTATTTATTCTTTTTTTCATTTTTTCGTTGATGAGTTCTAATTTGTCTGAATTTCTTATTTCGTCCTTCTTATTTTTGTTTTCTATTTTTCTCAGAAATCTCATTTGTATTGCTTTAATTCGGGATTCTTGTCTTTCTGTTAATGTTCATGTCTCGCTGCTATACATGACTTGGTTGGCCTGACCATTTTTTACAACCTCGGTTTTTACCTTCTTCAGTACTTCTCTTTTCCCCAGAAATGATGTTTTCATTATTCTGAATGTATTTTCTGCTCTACCCGTTCTTTCTGTTATTTCCCTGTCTAGTTTTCCATTTTCTTTTATAGTTGCGCCTAAATATTTGGAATGTTCTATTTGTTCTCCAACCAGGGTTTATTTTTATTAGAGATTACCTTGGCTAGATCTTTCTGTTTACTGTAACATTATGCTGTAAGTTCTCCTTCGTGTCTGCTATCAAGGCCATACCATCTGTGACCATCAGTTCTGTCAGCTGCGTTTGTCTCATTTGGAAATATCCGTGTTAATTCCTTCATCTTTTTCTTTAGTAACTCGTCTAATACTATTGAAAATGGAAGTGGACTTAATATACATCCCTGTTTGACACCTTTTCTTGTTTCAAATTCCTTTGATTCTTCGTTGTTTGTTCTTACTATGTTTGTATTTCCTTTGTACGTACATGTCTTTTATTAGTTCGTTTCTATTTACTTCTCTTTTCTGTAATACTTTCTACGAGGCTAGTCCGATTTTAAAGGTACAGGTGGCTGAAAAATAAAGACCGCAAGCGAAATATTGCCATCATATGCATGTCTAGGCAGGTTGAAACGTGGTAGTAGAGTCTGGAGCGTTGTTGTGTGGAAGATTCAATTTACTGGCCTACGGGAAGCAAACAAACATGGCGTGTGTAGTCGCAGAGTATTCCAAGTATGAAGTCCGTGTAGTTATCCGATTTTTGCAAGCCGAAGGAGTTAACCAGAGCGAAATCCATCGAAGGTTAGAAGGCGTTTATGGCCCGAAGATCTTAAGCCGAAAAGAAGTCAGCCTTTGGTGCAAAAAATTTAAAGATGGACGAACGGACTTGATTGATGATCCGGAGAAGAACAGAGGCAGACCAAGGACCTCACACACTGCTCAATTGTTGAAGGTTTGATTAGGGAAGATCGTCGCATTAAAGTTCGTGCAATTGCGGAAATGAGTGCCATTCCTAAGAGTTGTGTCCATGAAATCATATGCGACCTAAACTTTCGCAAAGTTTCGTCTCGCTGGGTGTCGAAAATGCTCTCCGAGAACCACAAAACCAATCGAATGAGTGCGTCACTTCAACATCTCACCCGATACCAACAGGAAGGGAATTCTTTCATTGAAAGCATCATTACCGAAGATGAAACCTGGATTTATGAGTTCACCCCAGAGTCGAAACAACAATCCATGATGTGAAAACATCGAGTTTCCCCAGTTCACAAAAGAATCAAAACTCAACCATCTGCCCGTAAAGCTACCGTGTTCTGGGATAATGAAGGCCTATCGCTCTGTGAATTCCTTGAACCGCGCACAACCATTAACAGCGACAGATACTGTGAAACTCTCCAGAAATTGCAGCCATTAGAAGGAAAAGGCCAGGACGATTACGACAAGGAGTTAAACTTTTGCACGATGGCACAAGATCACACATGTCAAATCAAACTAAGGAGTGGTTGACACAACGAAAGTGGGAGGTCCTCCATCATCTGCCATATAGTCCCGATTTGGCTCTTATTTATTCGGACCCCTGAAGAAATTTTTGGCGAGGAAACGCTTTGCGAATCAACAGGAATTGCAAGACACAGTTGTGGACTACTTTAATCGACTTGACAGGCAACACTATCGCGAAGGGATGTTCAAACTACTGTGACGCTGGGATAAATGTCTCAATCTTTATGGAGAATATGTCGAGAAATAAACAAAAGTAGGTAATTTCTTGTAGAATATATTAAATATTTTCTTTAAATATATGTGTTAGCGAAATTTTGGCTTGTACCTTTAATATCGGACAGCCCTCGTATATGTTATTTCTTTGAATTGTGTTCAACGCTTTCTCCAGATCTTTCTTCTCTGTTTTTTTTTTTTTAAATTAATTTTTCACTTGTCTAATTATCAATATGAGGTTTACGTGCTTCTATTTTTTCTGATTTCGCATTGCGTGACTTTCAATGTTGTCTCTATTTTATTTCTTACTCTTTTTTCTGTTATTCTTTTCCAAGAACACTAAATAATGTTATTCCTCTGTAGTTGTTACAATTTCTTTTATCGCCTCTTTTGTGCATGGGTAGAATAGTATCAGTTTTCCATTCCTTCGGTATTTTAGTATTGTTTAATACGTCGGTCATTTTATTAGTTTGTTTATTCCTTTTATCATTTCCGCAGTAATGTCGTCTTTACCGGATTCTTTACCCAATTTAGCATTTTTACTACCTCTTCTATTTCTTCTTTCTTTATGTTTTCTATTAATTATTCATCTTTTGTTTCTTTTTCTACCTCCTCTTAGTCTTGTGGGCCCGTGTATGTTAGCTCTATCCATCGTTCCATTATTTCATATTCTTTTTTATTATAGTTCCCTTTTTGTGTTGTGTTTTTTTTTTGTTTGAGTTGTTTCAACATGCTATACATTAATTTTTGATTCTCTTTATATCTTTCAGTCATTTTATATCCAAATTTCTCCCACGTTTTCTTTTTCGTCTCTTTGATTACTATTTCAACTTCTTTTCTTTTTTGTTTATATACTTCGTAGTCTTCCTTTCTTTTATAAGCTAGATATTTTTTCCATTTGCCTTTTTTGATGTTTATTTTCTGCGAATTTCATCCATCCACCGTTCGGTTTTCCTCGTGCTGGTGTTTGTCACTTTGGATTTACCACAGCTGCCGTGCTTTTCTTTTTCACTTTCCCTTCTAGTATTTCTTTTTATACTTTTCCTTCCTTAGTTTGAAACTTCTTATTTTTTCCTTTACTATTCTCCTCTTTTCTCTGTTGATTAATACAAAACACTGCCCCTTGACGAATAAGAAGCAGTTCTGCACGTCGTTGATATAAAAGCGAGAACGCAAGCAGTTCCAGCTTAACGCCTTCTTGCGCAGTATTTTGTCGAGAACACTCAACTACCCTGGCGCTGACCAGCTTTCTTTACGAAATACCAGAGAAAGAAATACGATGGATTCCGATTTGTTTCGAAAAAAGTTACAGAATAGGCCTGTGAGTCTTTACCCATATGTTCTGCTATTCCTCTATTTTTATTTCCATTTAAATCTCCCATTATTATTATGTGAAAGAATAGACAAAATGGTAGAAAAATTTTATGTATTTTAATTTTCCAGAAATAACTAATAAAAAATGACGATACGTCCCTGGTAAATGAAATAAATCTTGTCAGAAAAGTGTTTTAATAGTTTTATGATTGTTGCGGCGCGGCGGCGGGCGTGAACTTTAAACAGGATTGACGTAATTAACCGAAATACGAATTCCAAAATATTTATTGACAAATGCCTGCAAATCACGTGAAGTAAATTATTCCGTACAAATTGTTTGAAATATGGATAACAACGACTCTCACTTTGAACACCTACTTTGACAGGTAAACAAATAAATCACTACAACACAATTCAAATGGCCGTGTTAAGTTTTTGCTTCTCGTCTTATGCATGGGCATAACGTGCGTTTCGGGTATATTTTTAATTAATTCTAAATTGTTGTACAGAATTTTTTTAATATTTATCCCATGTTCTGAAAAGTCTCTTTTATTCAAGAATCCCCTGTATACAGTACAAAATATATACAGAAAATTGTTTTTAAAAACATAAACTCTAATCAAAAGTACCGCACAAGTTCTATTTTTAAAGAAAAACGCAGTTTTAAAACGTATTTAAACCGCTTTTTAAACCAATGTTTCATAACTACACAAATTGGAACTTTTACTACCTACCTAGTTTATGTGTAACTCTAATGAAAAACGACATTGAAACTAATTACCTAGCAAAAAAAAATGCAATAAAACTACAATTACACTGTCGAAATTAAGCGATAAACAGATAATTAGATATACTTTTTTTAATGAAGTTTACGTTTCGAGGAAAAAAATTAGCAAACCATTACTCTACCTTCCTGAAAGGTTACTCGTCACTGCAGTTTGCTTTCCACTGTGAATCCAATCATTCATATAATAAAACAAGGAAAAGCTGGTTAATGAGCACATAAAATATTTGTTTGATTTCTGAACTAACAGCAATAATTTATAGTCAAAACATTTTATTTCACGCAGACGAAAAACAATTATTACACAACTAGAACAAGATTTTATAACTCCCGCTTGAAATTAACGAAAAAAGAAACCTCATTAATTCTAATTACGCTTGCTCACGAGTTCACTGAACTTTTCTTTACTTATTCACTACAAACGACGTAGTTTGTACGTGTACGTAAACTTCAAAACATTAAATAAGTATGTATTATCTTTTTTTAAAGCGGAACGCACCGAAAAGATAACGTACTTCACGAAAATATTTTCAACAATACGAATCACATTCGTGCGTCCTATTTCCGCTGAAAGTGAAATCGTAAGTACCTTAAAATGTTTTCAGGCTTTTTCTCACGATGGAGACGTGTTGATTACAGCTCACGTGTGAAGTGCTTTTATAGCAACAAAGAAAACAAGCTTCATAGAAGCCAGTATTCTTCTTTCATGTCACAAGTCTTTCACGGAAGCCAACAGGAATTAGGTATTCTAATGAAAATATGTATTCACATCTGAAATGTATGTGTATAATTTAAAACGTGCCAGAATTATTTTAAACGTGCGTATTTCCAGCACATAAATATGGATTTGGGACAAAATTGATCTGAAACTGTATATGAAAGTAGCCTAATTAAAAACAGATTGGAACTGCTAAGAGAAAGTGCGATCAAAAATACGAATAGAAATATTGATTGGATTACATGTTTAAAACAATTTTTTTTCTATTTACAAACATAATAATGTAAATAGGTCAGGATTACTATGGGAAGTATGAAATGCAAATCTATTATGTCAATTGGAATATCAGATTTTAATTCCACACTTCATCCTGTTTCTGGTGGTTTAAACAAAGGAAACTTCTGATACAGAAAATGTTTTATTTTAGAATGTTTGCTTTTGAGAATTTTTTTATAAAGAGAAATAAAAATTGACGTATTTTCTTGCGCAATTCAATATCTACACCTTCAAGTCCGTCGACATGTGTTGGTTAGGTGGATACTATTACAAACATGGAATGAACTACATGGCGTAATAATATATTACAGGCATCAAGTTGCAGATTGTTGCACTCACTTGCAGAAACTATTTAACTACTGCAGTCTGACAACATTTCGCTGTGAATAAATTTGTTATCTAAGAGAGACGCAAAAGGCCAGGCTTGAAATGAACTTATTAATTATGGGCTGGTCTTGTCTGGTCCGTACACATATTATTATTAATGAGAGTAATGTAAATTGCACATTTCATGTTGGAGGACTGCTTTGAAGTTCTGCATTTTTTACATTTAGTATTAATTGTTAAATCAACTTAGTTAAAAGAGAAATTGAGAAATAATTAAGCTGTTCCAGGAAATTTTAACTAATTTATCTCGAGGTCGTTATCTCAAACCATTTTGGAGTCTGCTTCCGTAAAAATAAGAAAAAAAAAACAACGCATTAGTGCGTTTGCTTTCAGCAATTAATAACGCCCGAACAAATTATAACAAATAACAAGGCTCGCTTAAAGAAAAATGTGAAAGCATTTGAAAGTCAGATGCGTTAAATATAAGAAAACTTAACGAGTATAATTACGTGTGGCGAGGAGGTAATTACACAAAAATGTAACGTCTGAAAAAAGTTATAAACCATTTATCTTGTGTCAACTAGAAGGTGCTGTAAAAGCGGCCATTCACGAACGAAATATCTGTAATTTCAGACCATAGAAATGAGTAGTGGGATCGATTCGTGAAACTTTTAATTGGCAGGACCGTTCAGATGTATTTAATTTTTTTTTGTCTAGAAATCAAAGTGGTTCTGAAAGACCATTTTTTCTGTTTAATAGCATTTAAAAACTGATATTAACGAGCATTGAAATTTGATCTGTAAAAATCTTATTTTTTAATATATTTAATTTAGTACTGTAATTATAATAAATTTGAATAAATACATTAAAATTAATTAATTATGCTTACTTGTATCTTATCAGATAATGACATTTACATATCAAATAATCCCATACTCTACATACTTTGTACTTTAAATCCTCAATAAGTAAATGAAATGCAAAATAAAGAAACTGAAACCGAATTAAGGAAAAGTAGCTTTAAAAGAAGTTTTGTAATAGGGTACTTGCTGCACTTAGTAAACAAAAAGAAATTCTAATTTATGTGAATGAAGTAAAGTAAATTACCCGCATACGCGATTCACTTTTCAAACATGAATATACAGGCTGATTCTTCAATAGACCGCCAAATAATAATTCGTACAAGCACAAAAATCACAGATTATAGTTAAACTGTTAAAAAGATATTGCGTTCTTTAGTTCTCGAAAAATAATTAATCAAAAATTTTACCCAAATACACGATACTTCACTGATTACGAACCAGCAGCTAAAAGAATGAAAATAAACACAGTCATAAATGTTTTATCGTTTTATGAGAGAAATCGGGCGAACTTGACCTTCAACGGAATTCAATGTAACCAGCTGAAAGAAGAGCTTTCAAATATTTACGACAATATTGATAAAGGCATGCAAATGAAAATCACCTGCAGTAAATTATTTATGGGGGTGGATGAAAGAGCTCGTCTATTCTACCCCAGTGCATACTGTACAGGAGTTGCATCGCTCAATTCTTTTTGAATTTGGTACTAACACAAATGATTCCAGCTAACGAATTTACGACTTCAAGAGGTTCTTCACCCAGACAGCCATTGATGACTTCTGCTTGCTCTGCCCTCGCAAAGGAAACTTGGCACACTTTATACCAGTCTTCTGACATAAATAATGCCTCTAGGGGTTTCCTAAAAACTTTCCTAATTATTTCAATTTATTTTTTCCTTTGAGAAACTATTCCATTAAGAACTTTGGTCCTAACAAGAGATGGGTAACCCAGGATGTAATACCTATAGCAGAAATCTCAAAGATCTGCACTCCATTAAAAAATATCTTCCTGTCTATCAATATTACCAATCAAATTTCTTTCTCGACCTCCGTAAACTGCCCAAATTCAAAACACGTTTCTGATTCGATGTACTTCCTGCCTTTTGACAATAATGAACTCATGTCTCATAACATAATCGCTAATGTTCAACATGGCTTCAGGCATGGTAAATCAACCGAAACAGCTCTTTTTGCTTTTCATAACAAACTGGTGGAGTGTATTGAGGCGTGCGAGTGTCCTATCAGGATTTTTTGCGACATCAGTAAGGCATTCGACTGCGTCAATCACTCTATCCTGCTTTCTTATTTATACTCCTGTGGAATCAGAGGAATTGCTTTGGATTGGATTGGCTGTTTATTAAACGGTAGAAAACAATTTTTGGGGGATTATTCAAATTTTTTTGGATATAGATCTATGGATGCCTTTGCGATTGTAGTTGTTGTTGAGAAGTACTTTGGTTAGATGATCTAAATCGGGCTGTAGGGAAGGGGGATCCGAAAGTGAAAAGGCTCTGTGAGTTAGAGAATTTATGACAGAGAGTTTTTGGGCTGGATGGTGATGTGAACGGTCTGTGTGAGTCGGTTTGCGATATACGGAATGTCCAATTTTGCCGTCAGGGAAGCGTGTTATTAGCACGTCTAAGAAGGGGAGTTGTCCGTTGGTTTCTAGTTCTAAAGTGAATTTGATGTTACGATGTTGGGAATCGAGAAATTCGAAGAACGTGTTCAACGATTCACTACCATGTCGCCAAATGATGTCGTCAACATAACGGAACCAATATTTTGGCTTGAGGGTGAAGGAGTTCAAAACCTATTGCTCAAAGGCCTCCATGAAGATGTTGACTACTACGGGCGAAAGGGGGGTACCCATGGCTGCTCCCGACACTTGTTTATAAAATTGATTTTGAAAGAGGAAATAAGTGGATGTGAGGCAGCATTCGGTGAGTTGGGCTAGATCTTCTGGTAGGTTGTGTTGGGTGAGTAATTGACGGATAATTGAGATTGTGTCCGGAATGGGTACTTTTGTAAATAGGGATTCGACATCGAAACTAACTAACTAAACTAACTAACTAACTAAATTATCTTGTTGGTTCAACTCTCACTTTTTAAAACTTAATTCGACTAAAACTCAATACGTCAGATTTCATAATTGCCAGAAATCATGTGATACCTTGCGTATTTCTTTGAACGACACTCCTCTATCCTATACGGACCCCATAAAATTCTTAGGTATAACTGTTAATGCCTGTCTTACATGGAAACAACATTGTCAGAATTTAATCAAAAAACTAAATGCTATTTGTTTTCTATTCCGTAACCTAAAAAATTTGCTAAACCTGGACCAGTTATTAAATCTTTATCATGCGTTCGTTGCCTCCAGATTACGTCATGCCATTTGTCTATGGGGTTGCACCCCCTCATCATCTGATGTGTTTGTGGTACAGAAATGAATCATCAGAATTATTGCAGGTGTCCCTAGAATACATGACTTATTTCGAGACTTTAAAATATTAACTTTAAGTAGTACTTTCATTTTTCACACGTCGACTTACATATATATACTAATAAAAATAGGTTTGCTAAAATCCGCGATGTTCATAACGTCTCAACTAGACAAGTTAATAACTTTTATATCCCTTTTTGTAAATACAACATCTCTTCTAATTCGCCGGCGCATATAGGACGAAAAATATTTAACAGCCTACCAGATAACCTCAAACATATCGATAAGCTCCAAAACTTCAAAGCCAGCTTAAAGGCGTATCTTCTCACGAAGTCTTAATATTCTATACAAGAATTCTTTAGGTAATGATTTGTATGTATTCCAAATGTTTGCTTCGCTAATGTTAACTTAGTATTAGGATTGTTATATACGCAACTTAGTTTTAGGCTTAGTTCCTTGTAAGTAGCTTAATGGAGCAGAATCTGACTTTTCCTATAAACATGTTGTTGTATCAAATGGATAAACAATAAAGTTATTATTATTATTATTATTATATTATTATTGCTCTGGGTAAGAAACACAATAAAAACGATATCATAAAACTTACGATTGCGACGAACTCCATACACATTGGCGTAGCGTGCTTTTTGGAATCATTTTTAATTATAAATTTTCCTAAAAAATTGTTTTAACATTTTTCTCATAACCTATGATTTAATCCCTTTCACACACAGGTTTTTTTTTTGCGGTTTATTCAAGAATCACCCTGATAATTTATTTTATTTCTTTTCAATTTTATATGAAACAACTTTTCATGTTTTATTATTATTCCTAAATTACAAGCTATTTTCTTGTCTCAGAATGAAGTGTAAATTCCACTGAAAACGGTTTCGTTAACTTGTCACGAATAAACCATTACATCATCATCTCTTTTCTATTTTTTAATTAAATTCTTCAAATCTTTTGTTTTAGACATTTTATATTTTTTAAAGCATTCCTATGTCACTTACACCAAATATTTAGAATAATTTAGACGTAAAAATGTGTCCAGAAAGACTTATTCCTTTTTCTTAAACACAAGCTTGCATCACATCCAGGAAATATCCATTTTTTTCAGTCATATAATAGTCGATATCAAATATACATACTTACATAAACAAGTCTGGAAATTTCTAAGAAAAATTGCTATTAAGTATTCAAATGCATATGCATACTGACACATTTCAAGTGCGGATGCAGTTGAGTTTATGTAGAATAATAAATATATGGCAGTGAAGAATACAAATAATACATAATAGTAAAAGTAATTTCCTCGAATTGACCAATGTAGAATGGATTAACGTTTATAGAAATTAAATACAAAAAAAAAAACTTAAGCGAAATATCAGGTGGATAACAAAATAACGTCGGCGCGGCGAGGTTAACAAAGGTGTTGTACAAAAGCAAATTGGAGGCATAATTTAAACAGGATACGTTGTTCCCATAATAAGCCGTACGAAATAACTACAATTATGTGAGGCTTCGTCACGATTGTTGTTACACGAGCGCGTTTGTTGCACGAACCCCTATATCGGCTTACATAAGTGCGTGTTTCAATGTGTGGTCTTGCGTTGCAGTCACAGTATACAGTTCTACTAGGTCATTAGCTATATTTCATGTGTAACATTTCAATGGTCGTAACATTAAAAATCAAGGAAGGCAAGTTGTAAAAGAGTTTACAATTATAATTTACATGGCATTCATAATTTGTGGACATCATAATTCATTGTGCTTCAGACATTTTTAAAATATGTGGTTAAAATGAAAGAATTTTTAAATTAGTCTTTCAAAGTATATGACAATGTGTTCTTATTTTTTTTAATTCTTCAAGCCTAAAAGTAAATAGACAAAGTCCTTTACCTGTACTATTACATTATTTATATAGGTTGCTGCAAAATTGTTAGATCTGCATCACACTATTTAGGCATACGTTTCAATAATATCAATGTTTTAGGATAAACAAAGACATTGACTTGCATCTCTCAAAAATACAAAAAAAAATATTCTCCCGTTATATTTAACATTAATTATTTTGTAATAGGTTTACGGTTAATTGTAATATATCTCTGAAGCATAAAAATTAATTTCATTACCTATCTGCCAGTAATTGCTAATTATACAACATAATGAAAACCTTTACTATACCTTGAAATATCTATTAAACCTGCATGGACTAAAGTATGACACAAACTGTTTCATAGTACTTATTTATATTTACAAACAGCAATTAAAAGCTACTTAAATTAAAATAAGAAGTTGATTTATTTGCCGCGGTTGTAGAAGTTAATACTTGAGTAAAATTACAAAATGAAATACTTCTAAAGCAAAAGATAAATATTATATTGTTGGCTTAGTTGTTTTGGTTTATGAAAGGTTTTGGTAACTTTTGGATTTATAATTCCAAAATATAAATGAATTCTTTTAGTGAATAATTTTTAATTTCTCTTCTGTCTGATCCAATGATTATAACAGAAACAATAAAAGTAACATTGCTGCGTTCATTAGAAAACTACAGAAAAAATTTCTCACAATTTTGGATTTTTCTTGCATCGAAAGACGTCTCAAAAATTACTTTACAGGGTACAATTTGGATACTTTTAATCTGAACTAGAAACGAAAATCAATAAGTCTGGCAAAATTAAATACATTCACCGGCACAAAAAACGACTCACTTTGAGGTTTGTGTAATTCATTGCGACAATAATTTTTTTTATATAATTTTCGACTGATAATTGTTATTTTTAGTTTTCTTGATTGATGTACATCAAATAAGGCCAAAAATAAATAAAATAAACAAGATCTTAATAAGTAATAAAAATTGCAAAATTAATGAAATTGTAACTTAAAGAAAAATGCAAAATTTCAATCTTCCTAATTAATTAATATCGAGTATTGCCTCTGCGCGCGTGTATTACAGCCTGCATACGTTGTGGCATCGACTCCACCAAGTGCCTAATCGCTAAATTGTCAAGTTGATCACATTCTTGCTGAAGCGCCATTGATAATTCTTCTAGGATAGCTGGGGCGGGGACGCAAGCTCTAATATTCCTTCCTAACATGTCCCAGACATGTTCGATGGGATTCATGTCGGGACTTCTCGGGGGCCACTGCATTCGGTTAACACCAACAGCGTCAAGAAATTCATTAACAATTCTGGCGACATGTGGCCGCGCATTATCGTGCATCAACATAAAATTGTCGCCAATAAAAGGAGCAAAGGGTATCACATGATCTTGAAGAACATTTTCAATGTACCTCTGAGCGTTAATAATTCCCCTATTTATCACAACAAAGTCTGTACGTGCGTTCGCAGAAATACCGCCCCACACCATAATCGAACATCCGTTGAAGGATAGTCTGGAAACAATATTACATTGAGAATACCGTTCGCCGGTCCTTCTCCACACTCATCCACGACCATCTGGTGCTCGTAGGCAGAAGCGGGACTCATCAGTGAAGAGTACTTGACTCCACTGCCCCATAATCCAATGAACATGTTCACGAGCAAATGCAAGTCTGCTTACTCTATGCTGTGTGTTAAGCTCTGGGCCATGTGCAGGTCTTCCTGCCATTAAATTAGCTTCATTATAGCGTCTTCTGATCGTTCTGTTACTTACATGCAAATCTCGAACCTCTGCAAGGCGATTTCTGACTTGAACAACAGTCAAATTCCTGTTGCGAAGAATCGTTAAGCCAAGAAAATGGTCATCTCTAGCACTTATACATCTTTGACGACCTGTTCCAGGGCGTCGATTGTAAGATTCAATTTCCAAGAATCGCTTCCACGTTCTGGAAATACATGATTGAGAAGTTCCAAGAACTTGTGCAACGTAACGTTGAGACCGACCATCCTGAATCAAAGCAATTACTCTTTCTGCATCCACTGCATTAATAGCCATGAAAACAACTTATTAATGACAAAATGTAAACAAATTATTAAATTAAATCTTTAGGAAACGTTTTGAAAACAAAAAATCAACTGCAACACAATATTGACAATGGCGTAGATTCTTTCAATAATTTATTTAAACAAGAGAATTTAGTTACCATGATGACCATGGCTCTCCCGATTATTGAAATGTCCTATTCACCGATGAGCAGAAAAAAAATGGACAAAAAATGTCCTCAGATAATTTATTTTAAAAAATAATAGTGAGTCGTTTTTTGTACTTATATATTTGCAATATTTGTCTGAAATTTGATACCTCATCATTATACTTAGTCAAAAATCTACACGAAATGTATAAATTGGTTTAAAAAATTAACACTCAGAGAGTGTGGACAAATATGATAGGTACAAAGCGAAAAATAAAAATGTTTACATTACATGTATTAATTATGACTTATATAATACCGACAACAATAATTGAAGGTCTCGACCGTTGCTATTGAACATACAGCCTTGGCCAAAAGTATTAGGCACCCTTAATTTTCTAATTTATATTCGAAAATATTACTCAGAAATCTTTACAATTTTATTATCATATAGTCAGCAACAATAAACGATAATTTAAGAACGAACTTGGTTACGTTTACGAATTCAGTTTTTCCACAAACAAGGCAACACACAGACAGAAATAGCCAAAAGTATTCAACGTTCGCGTTGTGCGGTGCAATCTGCCTTGAAACGTTACGCGGATACTGGATCACATGCGAACCGAACAAGAACAGGTAGGAAACGGATAACTTCGGACCGTGAGGATCGAAATTTAATTCGAGAGTCACTTAAAAATCGAAAGAAAACTTCCTCCGAGCTCGCTGCCAGTTTATCCGAGGAAATCGGGTGACCGATCACTGCCAGAACGACCAGAAGAGGACTTAATGAAGTTAGCTTGAAGGGCTGTAAAGCAAGAAAGAAGCCTTGGCTTTCAGAAGAAAATAAAAAGTCTCGTTTGGAATGCTCTATGAAGTACCAACTCTTTACAGTGAAGGATTGGGCAAATGTGTGGTCCGACGAATCAAATTTTGAGGTGTAGCTTACGTGAGGCGGAGAATCGGTGAAGAATACCTTCCGGAATGAGGGTACCAACAGTGAAACGCGAGGGAGGCATTGTAATGATCTGGGGTTGTATGACAGCCGACTGTGTAGGCGAAATGTTTGTTAGTGAAGGTCGAATGAACTCCCACACTTACATAGACGCATTGGAAACGATATTGCGTTATATAATCATTTTCCAAGGTGTTTGGTGATACAAATATGGAAGAAATGCTGTATCAACAAGATAATGCACCCTGCCACAAATCTGCAGTTACCATGAAGTGGTTTCAAGAAAACAATATTAACCTCCTGGATTGGCCTGCACAATCTCCAGACCTAAACCCCATACAACATTTGTGGGGGATTCTAAAGCGTAACATTAGAAAGCATCCAGTTACATCTAAGGCAATTTTAAAAAACGTGTTATTGAAAGAATGGAATAATAGTATCGCAGGGGAATGTCATAAACTTATAAGTACTCTGCCGAAAAGAATAGCTGCAGTGATTAAGGCTAGAGGTGCCCCAACAAAATACTACTTACTTTTATAAATTGTTATTATTTTGTACCTAGGAAATTTATTTTACCCCACTCTAACAGATTTTCATAATATAGGAGTCAATGTAAGGTGCCTAATACTTTTACCCAAGGCTGTACAGAAGAATATCAGAATGTGTGGCTATGTTGTCTAAAATAGAGATTAAAGTAAATAAAGAATTAATGTAACAGATTCAGAATAATTACATTATTCATGAACTAAACAAACTAAACGAATTTTAAATCCGATATGTTCGAGGAATGTATGTCAATTAAGTTTCTAATGAATGCAAAAATTCAAATTTGAAAAAAAAAACAACTATAAAAGTTATAGGAAAATGAAATCTGGAAGTTAATAAAAAAATTGCGAAAATTTCTCTTAATCAAAAAGGCAATTGTATACGTATAAAAAAATAGAATAAAATTTCTAATCAACATAAATCTTTTTGAAAATAGAGAGTGATTTTTAATGTGTGTTAAGGTAGATGTTTATTCTGTTACTCCTTTTTTTTTTGGAATATACGCACCTGGCCATGTCGACCTTCAATTTAATCGCACTATTTATTGAAATACGTACGAAACCTGTTTTGTATTTTGGTGTAACCAATATTACGTCTATTTTTAATCGATTCGAGAATTAATTCCAGTCACACCTTAATATCTCTTATTATGCATTTCTCCTAGTTGCCGTGATTGATTTAATGCGATGTTAATTACGGTGAAAATTATTAACAAATTTAACGGTCCAGTATCCATGATGTAGTAGAAACAACTCAATTAGAATAACTCAGCACTCTGTAGTTCAATAGATCTAGGTTATTTACGATCAGGATGTTTGTATGTTCACCTGCATTTCCGTAACAGTTTATCAAGCGGCTTATTACAAAAATCGAGAAACGGTTTCGCATTATTTATGTGGAAATTTACAGAATAGGAACTTTCAACAAACGTCTGAACATTCTACTTCAGATTCACTTAAGACTATTATTTGTAATTTTCTTACAAAGGAGGCACTCACCTTACCCCTACCTCATTATCGACAAAATTTTAAGCCATAAAAAATTTAATTAAGAAATTATACCGCCTTTATTTGTAATTACGATTGTTCTAAATCACTGATACATAAAACTGACTCATTGATCCATAGATCCTATTGAGAACTGTTCAAAATGAATGAAATGTTAGTAGTACAAGGTGACAGGAAATGGGGAAACAGACAAAACGTGGTAGTAGTAAATGAAGAAATTATAAAAACATAAGATGTGGTATAATCCAAACTGGTTAAGTCACATTTTTACATTTTATGTATTTTTCGCTAGAACAGATTACTAACTAATAAAAGGATAAACGACACTCTGGAAGATATTAAATTACAAGGCCATAAAACTTAATCTTAATGGTAACATATAGCGTTGCATTTCTGCATACAAAACCGGTCGTCATGCGATATTTTATTTAAAAAAAAAATCCAACCATATCCTCTCCTTAGCTGCACGTTTGCAATATCTAGTTTCGTTTGTGTCATAATGTTTACAAGCCGAAATTTGTTTATCTTCAGCAGGTAACTAGCCATTAGGTTAGTGGGTCGAACGAAGATGACGAAAAGAACCATCTGGTACTTGTCTCAAGAGAACAGTTACGCAATCGTTATTTATAATTGTTTACGTATTATTCAATCGAGTAGTGAAGTCCACAAATCACACATGTTATTTGCAAAGTATACAGTAAATTCTGAAACTCAGTTACTTATACTTGTAAATGAGATTTGTTTATTTATGTATTATGTGAGATATTTCCTCTCATACGTAGTTATAATGTCACTTTTTAGCGATTGTAAAATTTTTTATTTATAATTTATTTTATTTTTTTTCATTTCCGTAATTTAAGATTTTGAAGGTGAGGAGTTTAAATAAGGAAAAATAAGGCTGCGACCCTCATCCAACTCTCCAAGATTTGCTAACGAATTAAATTTTATTCCTTTTAAAATCAAGTCGAGTCACGGTTCTTTATTTTTGTAGATAATGACCATGAGAAGGATGTCTGCATGTGTTATTAACCTTCTGCAAAATCATCCTCGTCCGCAAGTGATTCACGTATTTTTTCAATTACAAATAACAAAAGTGTACACAACAAAAGAACCAATTTCGGCATGGACCACTTTTTCAGGAATTTTTATATGAGTCAAATAACATTCAAGGGAAATTCTGAAAAGATGATGACTTCAGAGTCAGCCAAAATCAAAGAATTTGTAGTGATTGAAATAAAATCTCTGAAAGTCTGAAAAAATATTTATAATTTATTTAAATCTTATTTAAATGAACGATTTCTTTTATATCTTCAATCAGATTCTACTTACAACTAAAATTAATGATAACAAAGTAATTCTAAAAATTCTACGAGAAATAAAATAATATCTCACTTTTAAATTTAAATTAAATTAAAAAATGTGTTCCTGCTGATAGGTAAAATATTCCCACGAATGGACATTTAAAACTTCATTACCGTACATGACATAGAAAAGTACGGACGTCCGTAATCTTAAAACGTATGTAATTAGGTTGTCACGTAAATTGACTTTCAGCTCCTTAATAAACAAACCTTTCCTTTTATTTCGAAGAAAATTGTCAACAAACACAGCGAATAAGAGATTGTCAATTAAAGATTCTACAGTCGCTGCATGTGATAAATCATTAGCAATTTGAATGCATGACTAAAGTCAGCATTAAAATTTAAAAGCAACACGTAAAAGTAATGTGCCACTAAGCTACTTGCTGCAGAAAACCTGCGACAAACGTGTTACACATTATGTGTTTTCTTCTATACCCGAGTGCAAACATACAAAAGAGAAAGCTGTAGAAAGCAAAGAATCGCTTATTAGTGTAAACTATAAAAAGCAGCATTTAGCACTAGGGGTTTCTCTGAAATACACAATTATTAACTTTTAATAAAAAACATTACTAACTGAATGTAGTTTAATTAAAGCGAGTACTTGTTTCCAAATACCCATTTATGTTTAATTAACACAATGACATAAGCAGAAAACTTTGAAAAACATAAACCATCATCTTGCCACATAAACACGAGCTGAAAAACTTTTGTGTTTACTGATCACTGATTAAGTAGGACATCACAACTTAATGCGAACAACAGATATCGGAACAAACAAAATGAATGAAAATATAAATCTTTATCGATGCTAAAAGTGCCGTTTATTACGCACTCATTGCTCAGTTACTTTAGTATAGTTAGATTCTTTTATACAAAAGAAAATAATTAATTACTGTACATTAAATTGTGTCAGTATTATTCACCATATAAAAATTTAAACGCAATAAATCTTGTTTATTGAATAATTGCAGCTGCTTTAATTAATATGAATATCCCCTTAAGGAATGTGAAATAGAAGATTTGTTTAAAAACAATGGTGTAGAAAAGAGATCAATAGTACCGAGAGAAAATAGAAAATTAACACGCTTTCATACTTGAATTTTCTTTGTATTCATTTTATTACGCAAAAAGGGAATACAAAAATTCACAAAATTAAGATATTTCTCGTCTGAAAATTTAATTTATTGCATCCACCGTTTAATCAGGCAAGCATGTATTTTCAAATGTGATTCTGAAATTACAATTAACTACTCTTCGACTAAATTCACGCAATGATGTCATTGATGACAACATAATGCAATTTTCTTACATATTTAACGAAAGAAAAGTACATTGCATTCAATATTAATAATAAATGTCTAGTAAAGTAATAAATATTTCATACCAATAATGAATTTTGAGTCATTAACATTTTATCTATAGGGGTGTATACAGGTTGCATCATTGGTGTGGGTTTCTTCAGTGGCTCCTTAATTATTGATTATAAAGGAAAGTATCTTGTATAATAGTTATCGACTATAATGAGTTCTATATTAATAAATTATTTTCATATTCAAAGCATATTCCATAAATAAGTTAACCACCTAATATATATTTTTAAACGGAATGCACATATTTCGAAAGATCTCTTAAAAGAAAATATTTTTTATTAAGCAACTACAGCTCTAAATCAAATCACTCGTAATCTAGAACTATTCAATTCAATTCAAGAGCTGAAAGGTAGAAGCACTTTATTCATAATTAATGGTAAAAAAAATATTTTTATTGTGCATAAATAATTATAAATATCATTTAGAATAATTTCTATGAGTGCCACATGGTCTCGACACCGCTTGACTCTTTTTTGACCTACAGTACTGGCCAAAAGTATGGAAACTTTAATAAAATATTTATTAAATCTATTCAACTATGAACATTTACAAAAAAAAATATTATAATTAATTAAATCGTATTAACAATATTTATCATAAACAAAAATACATTAAGAAAATCAACACTTGAAATAACTATAAGAAATAATAATATTATTTGCGGACAAAAGTATGGAAACCATGGAAACTTAATTTGTATGATTGAGAAACATCAGCTTAGTTAATATTTTGTTGGAAATCCTTTTGACTGTAATATAGTTCTGCATCGGTTTGTCATGGAATCGCCTAACTTAGAACAAAAATCCACCGGAATTCTTTGCCATTCACGCTCAAGAGCTTGTCATAGATCCTTCTTATTTGAAAAATTGATTGTTTTAATTTTCAATCCAATATAATGTCAAAGGTGCTCAATTGGATTGAGGTCTGGTGACTGAGATACCCATTCCAACAATTAGATATGATTCTCCATAAACGAATCCTTTACCAACCTTGATGAATGTTTGGGATCGTTATCTTATTGAAATATCCATCGCAATGGCATTTCTTCTTCCGCATATGGCAGCATATAATTTGTTAATATGTCTCTGTGTATGTAATGATCCATAATACCCTCTATTCTTACTATTGGACCAGGACCAGAACGCGAGAAACATCCCCACACCATTACATTGCCTCCACCAAATTTTACAGTAGGGACTTGACATTTGGGATTGAATCTTTCGCACTTTGGTCGCCTTACATAACGTTTGCCGTCAGAGTTAAATAGACAAAATTTGCTTTCATCGCTCCATAAAACTGTATTCCACTTTTCTGGTGACCAGTTAATATGATTACGTGCAGACTGAATTCTGACTCTTTTGTTACGTTTTGATATTAGCGGTTTTTTAGCAGGAGATCTACCAAATAAATTTAATTGATTCAGACGACGCCGTACCGTTCTGCATGACACATCAGCCAAATCTGTTATAACGTTTTTGATTTCTCTCGCTGTTTTTTGAGGATCTTGTACAGACAAATTCTTGATTTTTCTATCGATTCTAAGTGTTGTCTTTCGTGGTCTTCCAGTTTTAACTCCGCATTCCACACTATTTCTCTCCTTAAAATTTCTAATTATCTTCGAAACTGTTCCTTTAAGGATAGACAATTGTTTCGATATATCACACTGTCGCTTCCCTTCTTTATACAGCTGGATTATTTTATTTTTTAAATCGAACGAATAATACTTAACTTTAGGCATTTTAAACACAAAATTTGAAAAGATTACAATGAAGTTTCCACTGACAGCGACATTCAATAAAGTAAATGACACTTGCAGATCTTACATTGTTTTCCATGGCTAGGAATATAGGCGATATGTTTAATACCTAAAACTCAGATTTCCACACTTTTGTCCACCGGATAATCATTATATTTCATATAACTATAGTAAGTAAAGTTTTTTTTAAATTAATTTTTGTTGAGAATAAATATTACAACTAAGATTAATTTAATTTCTTTAAACTTTTTATATTATTTATTATTAAACATTTCTTAACTTGTGTCCTATGAAAATTTCCATACTTTTGGCCAGTACTGTATATTTGTGCAAATAATAACCTAAATCGCTGCCACATAAGCTACCACGCACGAGATGACTAGTGTGGACAATGGTATGTCATCGCAAACTTGCAGAATTTTGGCAGCAAGTCTGCTGGAATGCAATGAGGCAATGATATTGCTGCGATTTTGCTACTCACAGCACAATTGTAGGTCAGAAAATAGTCGCGCGGGATAAGTCACCTTGGTCGTCGGGATTGCGATGGATTTCTCGAGCTGATGATGCCCCAATTAGGGCCGAAATTGCTATACAGAGGATACTCGGGGACTCCATTGCAATCCAGCCTATTTGCAGCCAAAATTTTACAATCAACTGAAACTAAAAAGCAAAATTTTCTCTAAAAACTTAAATAGAATGCCCTACATTTTTTGATACATTTGAATAGCTCGTCAAATTCTGTTTCTAACATTGAAGTGTTTCAGCAATTTTAGAAATTTTTATTTTTAAATTTTTCTCATTTTTTGGCCCCACGTTGGGCGCCTGTTTTATAAACTACTTAAAATTGAGTAGGGATATTGCTTGTACATGCAGTTTAACTTCAGGGAAAAATATTGTTACACGTAGCATTATTAAAACACAAAAAATAAAACAAATGAGCAAATAAAAAAATCGAAACGCTTTAATTATTGAATAATTTAACATTTTTTAACAATCAAAGTAGGCATTTTTTTTCTTTATATATTTAAACATGAACTGTATTTTTGAGTTTGAATAAAATATTATTATTATTATTATTAAACAGATTTAATAGGGAGTTGAGCCCCCTCGTGCATTAAGTACAGCTTGGCATCTGTTAGGCAAACTCTAAATGCAATTATCAATATGCTCTTGTGGAATTTCGTGCCAAAGAATAGGAAGAATATGTCTTAATTTCCTAAGAGTCGTAGGTTGAGGATTATGATTATCCATCCTCTTCTGCAACATGTCCCAAACATGTTCTATCAGGTTGAGGTCTGGTGAACATGGAGTAAGCGGTAAGCAATTGATTTCATTGTCATTAAGGGCACTGATCACATTTTGAGCACGATGTGGTCAAAAAAAATAAATTTTCACGTCCAATTTCATTTCCTCTGGGCAAGACGTGACTCTGATAATCTCCTCTTCGTGTCGTTTTGCATTTACATGCCCATCAAAGATATGAAGGTAGTACGATATCCCAAGCTGTTTCCTGCCCACACCATAACACCACCTTCACCAAAGACCACAACTAGATGGACTAGATGGCGCAAATAATGATGTCCTTGTTTTCGACAGACCCGTTTACGACGACTATCATTGCGAATGCAAAAACGTGACTCATCGGTGAACAAAATGTCATCCCAAGGAGTTGCTTCTTCAAATGTTTGTTCGGCCCAAATTCTTCTCTGACGTTTGTGATCCCTTGTTAAAGAAGCCGTCTTTGAGGCCTGTATGAGATCAATCGAGCCTCCCATAGTCTGTTTCTTACTGTTTGGTCTGATACTCTAGTACCAGTGGCATTGGCAAGGCTCTGCATAATATGCTGACAAGCAGTTGCGAAAGGTTATCTCCTGGCCTGAATAATCAAAAATCGATCTTCCCTTGGAGTACTTACACGTTCTGATCCACTACCAAGTCTTTTTGCAGCTGTTCCTGTTTGCCTAAAGCGAGTAACTGTTCTTGAGATCACACTTTGAGAGGTGTTAAAAAGTTCCGCGATTTCAACTTGCCGGACGCCTCTTTGGTGCATTCTTACCACCAAATCAGCTTCCTCGTGTCTTAAATGAACTCTTTGCATTTTGTGGAGGCAATACAATACTTATTATTCACAAAAATCAACCAAGATGCAGCGAAAATATTTTTTGGGATTCTAACACTGCTACCAGTTTTTTAATAATATGTGGCAACAGCCTAATGTGATAATTTTTCTAGTTAAAATTTTTAGTACTAATTCACAAATTGCCTTTAATACAAAAATTGCAAAAAAGAACTTTTTTTAAATGAAATGTACATGTTAGGTCAATATCAATTTTGAGTAGTTTATGTAGTTTTTCTCTTTCTGAATATTTATTTACTTTATATTTTCACTTGTGTTTTACGTTATGTTCCAAATTTTTATATGTAGTATATTTGTTTGAGGCTCGTTACAGACTTTCGAATTCCTTTTAATTAAGAAAGTCTTTCCTTTTTCTTTATATGTGCGTAAATATATGCTAAAACGAAATGTGACGTTATTCTTTAATATCTGGCCTTCTAAGTATATGTCCTTCTTGAATCAGGTATTTCTACTTACAAAATTATGCAAATTTCAGGAGAAGATGTTCTCTCTTTGGAAGCTAGAATGTGAATGAATTTTCTTTTTTATGCAGATTGCTTATTTATTTAATCTCATATTTTGACATTATTTAACGTCATCCAAACTTTTAACTCTTATATACATACATATTAAATAATATAATTAACAAATTGTTTGGAAATAATTCATTAACTTAAACTCAAGATGTTTTAAACGTTTATTTTTTTTTATTTCAATGTCGTGTCCTTTTTAATGTTTAATAATTTTAGGTTTATTTGTAAGAGTTCCTCATAGTCTATCTCGACATCCACTGCTATAGACATTTTGACTCTTACCCGTCTTCCGTCTTCTAAATACACGAGTTTTCTTTTCCGATTGTTATTTGGAGCTTGTACCGGCCAGTTCCTTGCCGTCAATGGATGTTTTGGTTTAACTTGAATTTTGTCCAATAATTCACAAAATTCCATCCAGTTCATGTTGTTTTGAAATTCTTGGACCCAGACTACACCTTCATCTGGAACGTGGACTGGACTACCGTCTTCATCGTTTTGTCTTTAATACATTATTAATTTGTTTTTATATTTGATAAGCTTTGAACCGAATATTTCCTGTTTTTATTTTTACTTTAATAATTTTTTTTAATGTATAATGACTTTTAATGTATATGACTTTTGTAATATTTTGTACTTTTACTTTACAATTCAAAAATTAGTGAGTTTGTTTGCATTAAGTTAATTAAACATGTCTAGACGCCATTGTAGACCAGAAGAAGTATCCCGAAAGATTATTCTTCTTCGTGAAGGATATTCACAGAGAAAAGTTGCTGGAATTCTAAATACCAACAAATCTGTGGTACAGAGGGCCATATCACGGTTCAGAAACACTGGTAGTTTCAAAAGAAGACGCGGACAAGGTGCTAAAAGAAAAACAACACGCAGAGAAGATCGCTTTATCGAACTTCAGAGTTTAAGAAAGCGGTTTGTAACATCTCGTGAATTAAAAAATGATCTTCGATTAGCCACTTGAAAAGAAATTTCTACCAAATCAGTAAGATGACTAAAAGAAGTCAATTTGTCTGCTAGAAAACCAGCAACCGGTCCAACTCTCACAGCTACGCACAAAAGAAATCGCTTGAACTTTTGTCAAAATCATTGGAACGAGGGGTAGTGGAACTCCGTTTTGTTTTCGGACGAGTCCAGATTCCTTCTAAGCAGGAATGATTACCGTGCTCTTGTCATACAAAGACCAGGCGAGCGATTTACACCATATACCATTCGAGAATTTGACAAATTTGGTGGGGGGTCTGTAATGGTTTGGGGTGGCATACAATTTAATGGTCGTAGAGAATTGGTTTTGATATGAAATGGGTCGCTAACAGCAAAAAGATATAGAGACGAGATTATTGTACCCCATGTTCAACCATTTGCCGAAAATTTCGGCAATGGATTCATTTTTATGCAAGACAATGCCAAACCTCATACAGCTAACACTGTCACAGCTACGTTGAGAGATGCAAATATCCAGAGTTTGGAGTGGCCTGTCAAAAGCCCTGATCTCAATCCTATTGAGCATCTCTGAGTTCAATTGGGCAACAAAATTAAAAACTCACCGAGACCACCAGTAACACTTGATGAGCTCTCTAACATGCTTGTTCAAGAATGGGAACAGATACCTTAAGAAAGTATACGAAACTTAATCTCAAGCATGCCAAGAAGATTAGTAGCTTGTATTGCTGCATACAGGCTATCAATAATTTTAGTTTTGTTAACTTGTTACAAATTAGGATATAAGTTCATGAGAAGACCAATGGTATTTTAAAGATTTAAAGTATTTTAAAGTTTGTTAAATTTAATAGCCCTTAAATCAACTAAACTGTAAGGAAACACTTAGATTTATATATTTATTCGTTTCATTAAATTTCGTTATCTTTTTTTTAAATTTATTTTGAATTTTACTGGTGGTCCCTTAATTTTGTCCAGAAGTGTATTTCCTTTATAATTAAGTTAAGGAGCTTGTGAAGAAATCCATACCGAGGAAGCACCCTGTTAATTATTTCATAAAATGAGAAAATTATATAATTAATAGAAATATGTAAACTCTATTTTACATGACTTATAATCATCAATAATCATTACTAAACAATTCATTTAATTATAGTGTTAATACAAAAGCTATATGTAATTACAGCAATGATTTCATAATAAATATCATTCGCCAGTTATAAATTAAACTAAAAAAATTAAAAATCATTTAAAACTTACCATAGAAAATTGAAAATATCCTCACAGGTATGTCACAACTCCACAAGAAATATTTTTGCTCAGGAACTTTTGATTCTTCAAATGACATGGATTTCCTTGCTACAACATAAAAAAAGATATAGCACATTTAAATTCTGATAAGAAAAATATCTCACTCACCTAAAGCACTAAGAAATTCCCTTAATGTATCTTTATTTCTTTCTACACAAGCCAACAAAACTAATTCACAAGTCCCAAGTTTTAAGAAAAATTCAATAGCACTGCACAAGGGTGTAAATAAACTGGAATCATATATTACATCGGCTGCTAATACTATTTCGATGTTATTAATTTCTAAAATATCTCCTGTTATTTCTTCCCAAGGTAATCGCAAAACTCGAAGCTCTGTGTGAGAATTAATGTTTGCTTTTAAAGTATGTCCTGGTTGAGTGCACACTGATGGAATGTTGATTTTAATATTTTCACAAAGAACCTTTAGCACTGAATTGTGGCAGTCAGTAAAATAATATGCTTTTGGCTGGCAATTCAAAGCTGCAACTAAACCAGTCAATCCAATTCCAGAGCCAAGTTCCAAAATACGTTTATTGTAAAGGAATTTTGCATTGGCTAAACACCACTCTGCGAGAACTATTGCAGCCTGAAATATTTAATCTAGGTTAATCAAACTTGTTGTTTTGTGATTGAATATGAATAATTACCTGCCAACTACAAAGTCCTGTAGTACCTTCAGAAATTAGGCTTAAATTTTCTTGTAAGGTGATTATATTATTGCTGTTGATATAATAGTGCTTGTAGCAAGTGGAGTTTTCTGTTAGGGACAGCAAACGACTGCAAGCTTCATAAAGGTGATCGTGGATTTCGATTCCTTCTTTCTCTAATTTCGCTATTATGAATTTCGTAAAAACTATTTGATAACTTAATTTAATGGGATATTTTAAAACTATGCTGCTATTAACCGTGTTACTGCAGAGTAATTCTTGTTCTTCCCACAGTATTGTATCGAGTATGTTCTAAAATATCAGAATTTGAATTATAGGTTAGGATTTATTAGATGCCTACTTACGCCCCACTGAAAACTCTTAAGCGGTGTACAACATAAAAATTGCTTCCTTATTAGTTCTAGTTTATTGTTGAAGTCACTATTAAACATTTTATTGCGAACTTGCATAAAAAAACCGATAACATCTTTCACTACAAAAAGAACAAAAAACGTCTTCCATGTTACATGTTATGTCAGTGCAGCGCTGACTTTTTCAACAAATTGAAATTTTAAGCTACTTTTATCCATTTTTGCCAAGATTTGCCTTAAAGTGTTGAGTACTTTTTCTTAAAAATTCCCTTTTTGCAATTTTAAGGTATAAAAATTCACTAAAAAGGGAAATCTCTTTTCTGTTGGCAACACTGTTACCATTTTTTTCTTCAGAATTACACCACAGTTTGAATTAATTTCCCTAAAGTCTCATACTATTCATGAAAATATTTCGAATTTGTCGTTAATATATTTTAACTTATTTAATTTCAGTAAAAAAAAGAACTATCAAGAAAAATTAAAATTGGTCGTCATTTTAGTGATTATAACTATTTCATGTTGGTAGCACTGGAAGACAGCTACAAATTCAAAATTTTGAATTGACCTGCAGAAAACAGTTTTAAATGATGTCCAGAGTATTCAATTGGCTTTTTTTTTATTACAATTAGGACCAATTTCAGAAACACCACTCACACTCAACTCACTTTCAAATGGGCAGATTGATGTTATATTGAAATTTAGAAAAGCTTTAATTTTCATTTTAATGATTTTTTAACTAAATTTTTAACATAAACTGAATTACATGATTAAATATAAAACCAAATTTCAAATAACGTCAAACATCAAGTTTGATTGTGAGTGGTGTTTCTGGCTTTGACCCTGATGAGCAAAATAACGACTTTTTTTATAAAAAAATATTATAAGCTTTCAAATTTGCTGTAATTCACGTTACTTTAGCTGAAGAGATTTGAACGTTCTAAAGAATTTCGAAATTGGACTATTTCTACATGCGAACTTTAAATATTTATACAATTATTTGGGAGCATTATTAAACTTGATGTTTGTCGTTATTTGAAATTGAAATTTGCTTTTATAATTACTCATATAATCAAGAGTAAGTAAGAAATCATTAAAGCTAAAACTGTACTGTACATAACACATATACAGCGTGTTACAGGACAACTGTCTTTTATTGAAACCACAAATAGTATTCATGAAAACAAGGAAAAAAAGTTATACAATTAAGGGTGTACTACACTCACCAGCACAAAAGCGACTCACTTTGAGGTTTGTGTAATTCATTGCGACAATAAATTTTTTTATATAATTTTCGACTGATAATTGTTATTTATAGTTTTCTTGGTTGATGTACATCAAATAAGGCCAAAAATAAATAAAATAAACAAGATTTTAATAAAAGTAATAAAAACTGCAAAATTGATGAAATTGTAACTTAAAGAAAAATGCAAAATTTCAATCTTCCTAATTAATTAATATCGAGTATTGCCTCCGCGAGCCTGTAATACAGCCAGCATACGTTGTGGCATCGACTCCACCAAGTGCCTAATCGCTAAATTGTCAACTTGATCCTATTCTTGCTGAAGCGCCATTGATAATTTTTCTAGGGTAGCTGAGGCGGGACGCGAGCTCTAATATTCCTTCCTAACATGTCCCACTCATGTTCGATGGTATTCATGTCGGGATTTCTCGGGGGCCACTGCATTCGGTTAACACCAACAGCTCAAGAAATTCATTAACAACTCTGACGACATGTCGCCGTGCATTATCGTGCATCAACATAAAATTGTCTCCAATAAAAGGGGCAAAGGGTATCACATGATCTTGAAGAACATTTTCAATATATCTCTGAGCGTTAATAACTCCCCTATTTATTACAACAAGGTCTGTACGTGCGTTCGCAGAAATATCACCCCATACCATAATCGAACCTCCGTTGAAAGATAGTCTGGAAACAATATTACATTGAGAATACCATTCGCCGGTCCTTCTCCACACTCTTCCACGACCATCTGGCGCTCGTAGGTAGAAGCGGGACTCATCACTGAAGAGTACTTGACTCCACTGCCCCATATTCCAATGAACGTGTTCACGAGCAAATGCAAGTCTGCTTACTCTATGCTGTGTGTTAAGCTCTGGGCCATGTGCAGGTCTTCTTGTCATTAAATTAGCTTCATTAAAGCGTCTTCTGATCGTTCTGTCACTTACATGTACATCTCGAACCTCTGAAAGGCGATTTCTGACTTGAACAGCAGTCAAATTCCTGTTACGAAGAATCGTTAGGGTAAGAAAATGGTCATCTCTAGCGCTTGTACATCTTTGACGACCTGTTCAAGATTGTAAGATTCAGTTTCCAAGAATCGCCTCCACGTTCTGGACACATGGTTGAGAAGTTCCAAGAACTTGTGCAACGTAACGCTGAGACCGACCATCCTGAATCAAAGCAATTACTCTTGCTGCATCCACTGCATTAATAGCCATGAAAACAACTTATTAAAGACAAAATGTAAACAAATTATTAAATTAAGTCTTTAGGAAACATTTGGGAAACAAAAAATCAACTGCAACACAATATTGACAATGGCGTAGATACTTTCAATAATTTATTTAAACAAGAGAATTTAGTTACCATGATGATCATGGCTCTCCCGATTATTGAAACTGGACAAAAAGTGTCCTCAGATAATTTATTTAAAAAAATTATAGTGAGTCGCTTTTTGTGCCGGTGAGTGTATTAACAATAACGGCGTAAATGATGAATATTTGTTCATACAAAAATTGTTCGGGTGTCATTGGTATCGAATGGAATGCATACCTGTGCGAATCGGTTATTTCAAATCACGTCATAAACTCACAAATTTTGATACGATGTTAGGGTAGGTCTGATTGGAGCACTTACACACGTAGCCTTCAGTTCGTAATTTAGGTACGTAAGTGTAAGTTTTACCTGAAGAATTTTTAATTTGTTTTTGCGAAATAAATTTTTATTTTTTGTCATTTATGTAAATAAATTTGTGTAAAAACTTGGGTAAATAAATTATTATAAAACTCGTTTGTTTATGATACAACGAGAAAAATTATTTTATCATGGCTCACGTATTTACAAATGAAGAATTAATGGACATGGTGCTTTGCTACGGTGAAGCCAGACAAAATGGTGCTGTCGCAGCTCGCTTGTATGCCGAAAAATTTCCTGGTAGGGTAGTGCCGACCCCCAGAGCATTTGTGGCAGTAGTGCAACAGTAACAGTCTACTGGAGATTTGAAACCTCGTCGTGGGCGAAACGGAGGTGGACAACGACCTGCCCGCGTATTGGATGCAGAAGAAGCAATCCTCGATATGGTGACTGAAAATCCATCCGCAAGCACCCGGGAAATCGCACGTTATTTGCCCGTATCAAATCGTGTTGTGTGGCATATATTACAAGAAGCGCAGTTATACTCTTATCATGTGCAGAGAGTATAGGCAATGATTGCAACGGATTATCCCCTTCGACAGACATTTGAAGGATACAGGGGAAAAACCAGCTAAGTCACAAATAATAATATTCGAGTTATGGGCCGTTTTAGGTTAAAATTCATTACTATTTTCTACTGAATTGATGTTAAGAACTCACAGTTTGATAACATAAGATCTTATCATGTTTTATATATTGTCTAAAAATATCAAACCCACAAGGTAGCGCATATTCACACAATTCAAAGTTACGACAAACATGAGCGAGACTTAGCCGGTTTTTCCCATGTCTTTAAGAAAAAAATTATTATATGAGTGCGATGATAATTTTAATGAAAAAGTAATCGACACAGTGATTGTAGATTATCATATTTTTCTACTGATATGTTGATCACTCCTACAAAGAAAAATGTTTATGAAACAATATAATAAATTAACACAGTGCATCTTACCATCCTGGAAGAATGAATTCGTTTTCATTCAGGTTGCTTCTTCTACGATGATTTTTGTTACAAATGGGCAAGTTGCATTGTAAAAATTTCTGTACCGAATTATCCTTAGATGTTCCTTCACTACTTCAAAATCTTTGATTTCAATTTCACGTATTGAGAATGGGCATTTCTTTTTATATAATGTTGTGAGGTGCTTGGTCCATTGACGAAAAATATTTTAGTTTTCTGTGCCAATTTGTCTCACATTAAAAGGAGATGGTTTAACTCTAGAAGAGCTCACCAAGCCACATAACTCATCAGGAGTCTCATATCTCATTGAATGCCTTATGAGATCCATATTCTTATCTATTTCCATGTAAGAATGACCCCTCACAGGGAAAGTAACTTTTACATAATCTAAATGTTTTTGTTTATGAATGACATGATGCAAAAAGCGGAATAACGTGTAATTTTTCTTTTGTCCTCCACAAGAGTCACAAAATATGTCCAGGCTAAGAACTTTCAGGTCTAAGTGGTTACGAAGGAAATCGTTCAATAGCGAGGCAACATCATCACTTCCCTTTTTGCCAATGTGTTCTGGATAGACGTAAAAGACACTCTCTGATATCGAAAGTATGTGTATATTGAAGAGATATACCGAGAGCTGCCTTTTACAGTAGACATCATTAGCCTCTATGTTGGGAATAGGCAAATTCTTACCATAATCCATGCAGATAGTTTCTTTTCTGACATCCTGACTGCTTGCAGCCTTATTTCTGCGTTTCTTCATATAAAATTCTTGAGCACGTTTCTTGTGCAATATATTTTCCGTAGTTATGGTTTTAATTTCTGCTGCTAGTTTTATTTTTTGTTTTGCGATAGCTGTTTCAATATCTTTTTGCAAACATTTCAAATTGGCTAAGAAAGTGTCACAGATGCTACATGTATCCGTTCGTGGATAACCAAAAGATATGTTGAGTGCTTTTGTAAAATTGTTCTATAGCTTTCATAGGATACGGTATGCATGTCTTTAAACATAGAAAACATTTTTTTTTAATTTAATTTTTCTGGAAGATATGTCTTAGTAGTATCTTTAGTGCTATAATGACTAGCACGTTCCTCGAAAGAGGCGATATGGCTCTTTATTTTTTGTGTTGTATTTGTAAGTAATTTTTTTGGACGATTTTTATGAGATCCCCTTTTATCTTTCAAAGCAATGCCCAATTCTCTCATTGACTGTACCAAGTATTTGATTTTGCTTTTTGTAATACCACGTAAAATGCTATGAATTCTTGCCGACACACATTCTCTTTAACAGTTCCGTCATCATTTGAATATCTTATCTTGGACGTAGCACCACAATTTCTTAATGATGCTTCATGCACTGGTACGAGACTCATTAGGCCACATAAGTACACATTTTGTTCATCCACTGATGCTAAGCTGTTAAAATTACGTAGAATTTTCTTTTTTGCTTCGTCTGGAATTTTTACAGAGCAATTGAAACGTTTACAGCTACATTCAGTTGTCATCTCATGACTTTGTAGTCGCAGTTTTTTGTTTACATCCTTTTTTTTCTCACCCACTACTTCGCTTTCACTGTCCTGACCATCACACACTTCCATTGTATTACATGTCTTGAAATAATATTATAATAATGAAATAAAATACAAAATAATACTGTAGCAAACGTATTAACAAATGAACACGTAGTCAGTAATGTCAGAATGTCAAACCGAATACCAGCATCATTAAGGTTGACAGACTTTAGTTTGTTTTTCTTGGCCTGTTTATCCCATGTATAGGATTATTTAGATTATCTATATTTTGTGACTTGTCTAGTTCTTTCCCTAATTAATCTACTCATTAGAAAGAGTGGAAAATTTACCGTAAAGTGGCGCAACTATAGTAATTTCAATAAAAATGGACTTAACTGGTTTTTCCCCTGTACCCTTCATTTTGTAATTGGTTGTTGGAACGCCATCAAGAAAAATCAGCTTTTCCAATGAATGTATTATGCACTGATGAGGCTACCTTTACGCGAAAGGGCATGTTAAATTTCCGAAATACACATGTGTGGGCAATGGAAAACCCACACGTTACGCGACGTATTAATTTCCAATAACGGTTTTCCATAAATTTATGGGCAGGAATTGTTAATAACATGATCACTGGAACGTACGAAATACCAGCTCGTTTATCTGAGGCAGATTATCTTCAATTTTTGCAGAATGACCTTCCAGAATTTTTAGAAGATGTACCGTTATTTATTTAATTTGGTTAACACGAAATACCCAACAATAACATTTCATAATTTTTGCTTTATTAATCTACATCATTTTTATAATAACATTGCCCTATCAACAAGTTTCTATGAAATTAAATGACTAGGACAGTACATATTAACATCATTAAATACACACTAGCCAAGATTATAAAACTATATACACCCTAAGCTCTTACCGCTGCCAATTGTATTTAATATGAACATGGTGGGATATATCATTTGCATAATGATATGAAAGACAAATTCAAATTAGCATTAATAAGTCACATCGCATTATGAATAATATAAACTTGACAACGTCAATTGAGTATTTAACATACGAACTCGAAAATTATGTAACACAGCTGTATGTATACTTTGGCAAACTTTTTATATAAATTACTGCTTTGTACAAACAATTATTTGGTGAAGAAAAATATATACCAAGGACAATAATTATTTAGTAGCAAAAAGGGAAAATTTGCATGTATCTAAAATATAATAAGTTTTTTTTACATCTTTACTTCAATTAGAAAAATAATATTTATTTATAAAATAATAACGTAATTGAAAATAGTATGTTTGCTTCATTTAATTGAATTGAAAGACAAACTATTTGGTGTTTTTATACTTTCAAATATTTAGATTTAATTTTTTTTTTTGAAAAACTAAGTGTTTGGTATTTACTTGTACATACAGCTATGTTCTTTCCATGGTAATAACCATAAGGCTGCAAGTAAAAATGTTTATAAAAATTTTGGCTCAAAAATTTTTAATTTGAGTTTTTGATTCGACTTTAAAAATTCATAATAATAAATTTGCTTAAATTTTGACGTTTAATGTATTACGTACATTAGTTTTAACTAGGCCTCATTTTATGTACAAAATGGGACTGATTTTACATTAAGACTTTTATAAGCATAAAAGATTAGTTAATTCATATATAATATCTACAACAAGAAAGCACTGTAAATTCAATCACTTTGTGACTACCGAGATTCTACCAAATCTTAAAAAGTAAAATTGTTTCCTATTTTTGCTTTAAAAATATAATGCAATACCAGTCATCAATTCTAAATTATCTTTAAATTTATTCTACTGAATAAAATAAATTCTATAAAATCTAGCTACAATATACTTGGAACGCTGCTGCGATATTCTTTACAAAATAACGCTAAGGTGGTGTTTTAATCACTTTAAACTAATGAAGGGCGTTTTATATAATAATACGACACTCGAACATTTGGCAGCCTGTACGGTGTACATATTTTTCTATCCGATCGTTCACGGATAGGAAAAATACTTTAACACATATGGTACAATAGCAGAAATTTTTTAAACACCCCGCAAAATATTTAAGTATCAAGACTATGGAATGTTCAATGTATTTCTTTAAACACTTTCATGAATAACGGTTACAGTCTAACTCTACTTGAGATTTGAAAACACTTAGTTTAAACAAAACATGACTAAAAAAAAAAGGTTCCACCTGCAAATCAGATTGCGTTTGCCTCGTGGAATTAATTTTTACTTTTGATTTTCACTTCCTTTGTTTTCCTATTAAATAACTCACAACTTTTTTTTTTGTCGGGTTGGGGGAAATTACGTTAGAGCGAAAGTCGGCTCATATCAGTACTGGAAAATATTTTGCTTGAATTTGAAGAACATGTTGGGAGAATTATAGTTTTTTTTTTTAATACTACCTAGTATTAACGTTTCATTTCTACAGATGATTAGACCTCCTATTCTATTTTTGGATCTTTAAAATATTTGGGTAATGCGAAGTTACGTAAAGTAGCTTTACTTGCAAAACGTGTATAGAAAGAGAAACGGGCCATCAGAAGACATATAGAATTCTTCATCGTGCATCTTCGCCAGCTTTTGCATTCTTTTGTAATTAGTATCATAAACACATACCCAAAAGTCCTGCTTATTTATTGCCTATTTGCTAACGACCTCATACACTCCGAGTGTTACATTATGAGTTTCTTTCATACCCTTAACGCAGTCATCTGGATTGTCATTGTTACTCACTCATCTCTGTTATAACTAGATATCGGAATATATGCAAAATATTAATCTTAATTAATTTGAATTTTTTCGTGGAATCTATATGCTACTTTATTAAATTCAGTAATACTAACTTAATTAAAAGTAATTAATCTGTAATTACAAAATTCAATAAAACGATATATTGATTTTGCAAAAAAATTACAATTTTTTGCATATATTCCGTTGTCTAGTTATAACCAGACTTCGGACATATCGGAGCGTTGCCTTGGTTTTGCAATACCAGGACCAATGAAAAGTATCCATTCATTGCGTAGCCGTGGCAGTGCTCCAAAATGTCCGAAGTCTGGTTATAACTATTTTCAACGACTGAAATTAATTCCACCGTTAACGTACCGGTTTCTTTTTGCAAATTTATCATGCTTAGAATTTCTTCTCTGTTTTATTCCGTTATAGCTACATCAGAGGTAACATCATCCTTTACCGTTTAAATCATCGAGTACTCTGTAGAAAACTTTTTTCTTTTTGAATGTACGTAAGATCATTGTTTTTTTTTTGTTGCGAAATTCGTGAGTAAGTTTGTCAGAACCACACTTCATCTTATGAAGCTACGTCAAGTGATATAATAAAGCTACTTATAGATTTAGATAAATGCAATAAACACTTAACACATAACATATAACAACTACGTATCTCGCGCAATACATTGGAGATACTTTAACTACAAAGTGCATTTCATTGACGGTAGTGTTGGTTTTACGATAAACAACTTGATTATAAGTATCACATGCATAAAACACGCTTACTCACACCCACACATCAATAATATATGTATGTGAATATATGTATATACATAAACGACATTTTTATTAGTATGAGGAGCCCCAGTTAAGACTGCACCTCGAAACTAATTACCCCTCATTTTTAAATAGTTTTCACATCTACTTCTTATTATATATTACCATAAATAACATTTATGAACATTTAAGAATAATACGTGGTTAATTATAATTAACAGTAAGATGCAGATTTCCGGTGATGGTTCTGACACGATGAAGGTAACTTTTGGAAGTTGTCATTATCAGCCGCAAACTTGGGCTCAGTTTAGCAGGGTCTGAGTAATCGACAGGTTCCAAAATTTAATAATTATTATTCACAATCAAAGAATTGTTCACGTTTTCCACGTACGCGTGTACTTATACGTTTGCATTTTCAAAATACATTTTTAATAAGAACAAAAGCGTTTTTGTGATTGGTTTTATGTAAAGAGTAATATTTTTTTATTTTGAAATAAAAATATTGCAGTAGGTTCTTTTTTTTTGGGGGGGGGGGGTCTTATAAGTCAGTACGATATGAGGAGTTATTTCAATAGGAAAACAAGTACAAAGTGTATTGTCTGCTCTTTAAAATGTGTCGTTTGTAAATTTCGTTAGATACGGCAAAAACAAAAAAGTCTGTGAGCAAATGTCTTTATTCTTTGTCAGGCGTAAGGTGTATTATAGATAACCGAGAGTAGCATAAGTCTTGACGAACGGAGCATCCACTTTGCAAGTTTCCCTGTGGATCAAAATATCAAGGGTTTAGCGTTGATTATTATCAACAGAGATAATAATGGGGGGCAAGTGCGCTGTGCGGGAAAAACTTACTCGTCTTCCCAAGGACAAACGTCGTTGCTTTTAGCTTCCGGTTCCGGACTCGGATCCGGTGGTAGATCGCTCACTGGCGATTCGCAGTCCGGTACTGCAAGTGGAGCTAATTGTTGACTGCAGCTCGGCTCGGCTATAATTTCTTCTTCCTTTTCATCATCATCCTCTTCTTCTTTCTGTTCTTCCGAATCTTCTATTGTATCGTCCACCACTGAACTTACACTGATGATTGGGGCATTGGCGCCTGTCACGGAGCACGTTTTCGTGAGACTAAGACTTTTTTTGAAAGTTTTTGTGGAAGCAGGTTCCTCAGTTTTATTGTCTGTATCACTAGGTACGACGGGAGCGGTCGGTGCCGTGTCATCTGCCTGGTTGCATTCCTCCGAGGAAGACACTGTACGTCTAGAGCTGTCTGGGAGAGTGATCGGAACGGATACAGAGGCACGTCGGGGTTCCATGCAAGAAGCAGTCGACAGCTTCCTAGAGGATTGACCTCTGCGATCTCCATCTAAAGTGTACTGCTGGGTTATACCACAAGTGCGCCTTAGTCTATCTGATACTTCTGCTACTCCAACACTTATGTCGGACGATGAGCTACCCGAATCTAACTGTATTGAATTCCGGCGGGATCTCGGTTCTGGTGCGGCTTCCCATGGGCACACATCCTCTGAAGTTGACGCGCCTGCTGCCACAGATATATTTGGCTTCTTTATTCTGCAAGTGGATTCTTGATCGGGGCCCGACGGTTCACTGCTGGCTTCCACCCTACTACAACAAAGACATAAGCAAAGGATACTCCAACGTTCGCCACGAGGACTGCAGTGCATAGAAATTTGTGCGTCCAGAAATAGAGGTGAGTAGTCTATTTTATGTAAGATTAGTAAACACAATTAACATACGAATACAGATCATGCAACTTAGGTAGCATACAGTATCATTTAATTACAAATATATTTGACAGAAGCAAGATATATTAGCACACAGCTGATTTAACTCTTTACTTAAGTACCTACACTATATAAGAGAAAAGTTTATAACCCCATAGCTTTTAAACTCACACTAATTTCAGTGGTGGCGTTAAACTTTTAAACAGTAGTGTAATTCGAAATATCCACTAGTATGTAGTGAACGTGATTATATTATATGTCAGCTATAAAAACCGTATATTAGGAATTAATTTTTATAAAAAGCTACTGTGGATAAGTTTTAACAAAGCTATAATAAATGTATGTGAGATGAGAGGTTACTTTTCTGCCTTCGCACTTTGAAATTTCTTATTTCCTGCAACTAAAAATAAAATGGAAAGAAATCAGAAGTGGCAATTCTGGTACTCTAAAAATTAGATTCCGAATATTAAAAAGCTACAAGAGGCGACGCGCAGCGGAATTATATGGAACCCGAAAATTTTTGTGCAAGTTTGAAGCAATTTCGGTTTCGAAAATTCGCGACTCCTTTATTTATAGGCTGAGGGGACTTCTCTTGAAAGACAAAGTCCCTCGCTTCCATCCGAAAGAAAACCCTCCCTGTGGCCGCTCGTTTCCGGGAAAAAAAGTATTTTTTCCGGCTAGTCCGGTAAGCGCGTTATCGAGCGTCGGATTTTAAAAAATCGCAGCTCCTTCGTTTGAAGGGCGATCCAGACGGGACGCCCGGCGTCGTGTAGGCGAAGGACGGGCCTTTCCCACGGTTCAACCATCGCGACAATATCGTTTCTGGTTTGGAACTTTTTTTCTGTCAACCGAGCGCCAACTTTGAGGCCCTCCCGAGCTGGTCATGTGCACGCATGAGACGTCAAAAGAGGCGCCGGCGTTGCTTCCGCCTGGCTCCATTACCGCGCCGTCCAGATCGAAAAAACCTGTCATCTTCGGGCCATTTTCCCCATTCATATTTGAAATACATTGCACTGCTTGGGGGCTTAGCGAGTTGCCCTGTTTTGGGGCGGAGGCCAAAGTAAGCGATGGGGGCGGCCAGAGGAAGGACGGATTTAAACGATTGACACTTGATGGCGCGAGCAGCTAAGAAGGCAGTCAAATCAGTGTTTTATTTATTATTATGGCTTCATATGAATTTACAAAAGTATTAGAATGGGTTCCATACGCGAATTATCTTTTCATGATTATTTAAACATATACAGCGTGAATCTCACATTTAGCTCTCATTCCAAGCATTGTTAACAAAAAAAAGTGAATTGAAGTAACTGAATTCATTAATAAATCTAAGGCCCGAATTCAGAGGCGTAAAATTGAGCCGATCTCAATCTCATCTCACTGAGATACTCATTTTTTCGGTTCGTATTTAGAAAATACCAGAAGTCTGATCTCAATCGTTTCTTACTTTGGTCGCTCATCTCGAGTTATTTATGAATACCAAAGTAAAATTGAGACTGACTGGTTCTTTCTAAGTTTAGTATAACTTGAGACGAGATTGAGATGAGAATGAGAAGGTCTCATCTGAATGTTTCTGAATTCGGGCCTAAATTTGCAATTCTACTCTTAACATCCAAATGTTCAAGACTACAGAAGAGAAGAGTCTCTTAATTGAGTTCACTTTTTATCTTACTTAAGTCAAATATACAAAACATTTACTATTTGTAGGAAACACAGGAAATTAGGTGAATTGTTTCACTACTCTACTTCCTACTAGAATTTTTCAACTTTGATCACACTATATAAATTACTTGAAGTTTATAATAAGACTTTATTCTTTAATACAGCAGTATACTGTCTGGAATCGGATGCAATATTTTTATTGTTATTCGAGTTAACACAAATGCACAGAAATGTGTGACAGAGCGTGAACAGCTGCCGGCTCAGGCAAGGGTTCAAACCACATCGATGACACAACACCTAGAATGAAACAATGGATTGCAAATGGCTGTCGAACTTACGGGCTCTGCAATGTTGTACTGGGACCCTTCGATTGGCAGGCAAGGTCTCCCCTGAAAGTGAAGTATGACTGTCTAGCTACATATACGCTCGCATGGCCCAGTATATCTGTATGATATACAGTGTCATGTGCCCTAACAGTTGTACATGTGGGTACATTTAGCGCCATGTTTAAGCGCATGCGTCGTGCATACGGAACTCGCGCATCTGTTACCTGTAAGGGATGTCACTCAGATTGCTTTGGGAATGAGAATGAGAAACGCGGGTGTCTCTGACGCCGGAAACTGCCAACTCGTGTGCTGAACCTGATAGACTTCTATCACTACCTCTACGTTTGCTGAGAGCACCGCAGCTTATTATGGTCGACTGAGGAGCTGACTGCTGCGGATGTGAAGGATTTGGCGCGGTGGTGGTTGATGTCTTCTTCTTCGTGGGACCGAACCCAAAAAATCTAAAACAAAATACCATTTTTGAAAAGTTCACTAAGAACTACATTAGTTACTTACATTCTCTTCCTCTGAGATGGTTGCACGCTGTTTGCAAGCACGTTCTTATAATGTTCGGATCTAATAAACCTCGGATAACAATCCTTTTTAAGCAGTAAAGTGTACACGTGTTCCTGTGCAGCATCGAATGTGAATCTACTGGGAGTTTTCATTTCCTGATGAACCTTCTCCATGGTTTTGCCGTCGATGTTGATCTCACATGGTGCGCCTGGTGCGAAAAACTCTCTACAAAAGACGGACAATTATACTTCTCATCAGAAACCTCAAACCAGAAGATGCTCACTCAAAAATCTGGCTGACTTTTCGTTGTATCTGCGACTGCGACGATCGCCGAAGATCATTAACAGCTATCCAAAATCTTATGTTCTCGTGACTGTATTCTTTATGCAGGTAGTTTGTGAACTCCTGAAGGCCTCTTGGATCCGATACCAACTCTTCCATTGACAGTGCCCATCGCTTCACTCGTCCTTCAGTAGGATTTAACACTCTACAGCAAAACCGACGGGATAAATTTCATTTTATGTCACTGTTCATTAATACTTACAAAGGACTGTTGAGTTGCCAGAAATTTGTATCTTCGCTTACCCAAGGATTTGATGGCTGCGTTCCAGCAATCAAGGGGTCGTACTCTGAATACGTTTCGACGTGCAGAATCATACTTTCCAAAGCTTGCGATACTTTTATGCGAGTTTTTGATAAACTGTTTCTTAGCAAATCAATCTGGAAAAATAAGGGATGATAGTGTCTCTTGAATTAAAAAATTTGGATGGTATAAGACCTCTCTCCTCAAATCTTCCTGAGTCTTTTTCCGTATCCTGTTGCCATTCCTACTTCTTGTGGGCACGGGGCATTGCTCCAGAGAGCTCACCATACCCGGAGGGGGTCTGTGGACTCTCCAGTAAGCTCTCTCTTGGGAGTCGCTTACGATCTTATCGCCTTTTTTCAATACTTTCGCTACTTTTACCTAAAAGTCAAAAAGAGAATACTAGACGAAGTTTTATTTAAAAAAAAAAATAACTTAATCGTCGGTTTTTAGGAATATTTTTCATTACTTAATGTGATTAGAGTAAAGAACTTGTTTTATAGTAATTATAGAAATTGGAAATATAGATGCCATGTTAAAAACGAGTTTGTAGGATATGTTAGAGGCAAGAAATATTGTATGCGGTTTGCCATATAACTAAGAATCAGAAAAAAACTTTTCTAATTCAATTAACACTGCGTATAGTTACAAATTTAGCTAGAATTTAGCACTTTGTTTGCTTCTTGTGGCAGATACGTATTTCTTTCAGTTGATCTACGAAAAAAATAACATTTTCAGAATTGTTGTATTTGAGAGAACCGGGCTATCGATTGTTATATGCTTTAATATTCCCGATAAAATTTTTCTCCGTCGCCTATTTAATGGCCTGAGAATACAGGCGGAAAGAAGAACTCGGAGAAAAAGAGTTCGCCTCCGTTGTTAGTTTGTTTGTTCAGTTTGAAGAAAATATTCGCGAAAATATACGACCGTAGTTGATCAATAATGCAGACTTTAGGCTCCAATATACTTTTAGTTTGTTTCTCATTCGAGAACTAAATATTCTTGTACTTGCTGGTGATATGTGGATGTAATTACATCAAATCTAAGTAGAATTAAAAAAAAAAGACAATTAAATTGTTTACCAAAACTGCATAATATTTTTATAATAATTGTCGTCATAGTTCAAAACACAATTTTCATTAGAAACTAGCCCATGTTCTTTACGAATACTCAAAACTTAGAGTATTTAAAAAAAAAACACGAAAATATTAGATTTTGATTAATTTTCATTAAAGCAAAAGTGTGCTGGATGATCTGCGCTTGCGTGATACACAAATGAGCACGATTTTCCGTACGACCCTTGTAAATTGAAAATATAAAAAGTTCTAATAGCTTCATAATGAAACTTCTTAGAAATATTGTAGGTTTATATTAAATTAAATACATTCTTTTATTATTTTAGTTACTCTCGTATATCGATATTTCTGTTATTCTTCATAAATTGTATAATACCTACCTTATCATATTTAATAGTTGACTTTTTCCAGGGAATTCGACGTAATATTTTAACCATTTTTTTCACACGCAGCCGGCACGTTTTCGCACGTAAAACTATTAATTATCGCCCCATGAAAGTCTCTTATCATTTGATATGTCACACAAACGGATGTACAGTTCCTCTTGGTCTGTTTCGCTTAACAATGAATAGATTCAGCGATGTCGTTGGAGTAGATAAAGAAGGTCAATATCAGATATAGTTTTTGTATCGTTACTGAGAATTTTTTGATTTATTTGTTCCTGTGTCGTTAAACCTTTTCCTGATCGATTGGATTAATGCAAACCAATTAATTTTGATTGGACGTAGGAAGAGTTGACAATTTAATTAATTAAATAAATACATACTACTGATTAACAATATTCAAATTTTTAATACATTAATCATAAGAATTTATTTGTTTTTTCGTTGAATAGAAAATGAAGTAAAGTACATACGTAAATCGCATATAAAACGTAAATTTGACTTGAGAAACTACCAAATAATATTTACATGAGTCTTAAACAAAGTCTAATGGATTAGATCCGAAATCATAGAATATTTCCTTTGTTTTCAATTCTGAAAATCTATTAACGCTTCTCAGCATCTAACTTTCTCTTCTGTATGTATATCACACGTGACGTAAATATCAATAAAAGATAACGACGAAGTACATTCACCAGGTCAACGGATCCCTTTATAAAAACATCGACAAACGCAGTTAATTTGTTATAACATACAAGTTTAAAAATTTGTTTAATAAGTATATGAACTGTTTTATTATTTTACTAAAATGCTATAGGGGAAGTCCTCGAGCAAGTCTACGTGTGAGTTGCTACATTGTTTTAACACATTATGGTCTATTGACGTTACATCAATGCCCCATCCAATATATCCGCTGTAACTTTGTGTGAATACCGGTGTCTAACTACGAGTATAAGATCATATCTGAATAACTATGTTTTCAATTAAGTAGTACGAAGTTTCTCAATGATTCATCGATAAATTTTCATGTATGAGAAAGCATTGCTAAGACTAAAACTAATTATATGCAGTTGCAGGATTTATAGGCAATAAAAATTTCAAAGAGAATGAAAAATAAAGACGACTGCGAAAATATTAAAATATTTGTTTGCAAGCGTAGGCGTGCATATAAATTTCAATTAAATTTTGCCAAACACAACTCGTTCAAAACGAAATATGAAATAAAAGTTAGAGGTTTACGCTTGGAAGAGAACGAAACGACGAAAGTAAAAGTGCATCGCCATTTTCACTTAAAATTTCTTTAATCAAACGTCCGAAGGAGAAACATTCTGGATTACTTCTCGTCACAAATAACGTACTGAAGAGCTCTTACCTGTTCCTCCGCCTGCATAGTGATGAACTCCCATTTATTAGCCAGATTCTTTCTCAAGTTACCTAACGATTCCAGCTCATATTCTTCTAAGCCATGGCGCTGCTTGTTTCTCAAGGTCCGTTTTGCCAAATATATAGCATATTCGACGTTATCGGGTGGTCTATGTTGCCATGGCCAATAGTACGGTGACTAAAATAGTACACATTAAATTTTATCAACAAATGATTCACAAAAAGGGGAAATTTAATTAATTCTTTGATTTTAGGGGAAAGATTTAAAAAAGAAACCAATTTGCACAGTCAAATATAAATATTTTTATGTTCAAGCCGCCTGGTCACGGTAAGTCTGTTTCTAAACTCATGTCTTTAATCAAAAACCACAAATAGTACTGAAGAAATTAAGCACATTTTATTATACAGGGTGTTATAATACTACTGTCATTTATGAACACTGTACACTCCTTAGCATAAAATGGATTCATTCTGCAAATTTCAAAAATCTTGTTAAAAATTAAAAAACTGACCTGCGTAACATCAAAAAGTTCCACTGTTTTAAAACCTCTGGTTCATTTTACGGTGTTCATGCAATTCAGTTTGTCTTCGGACCGTTCGTAAAACAATAAAATTCGGGCGCATTAACCAAAGTAATCGGCTGGATAGATGCAATAAAGGCTAAGGTCGGCAATATGTAACCGTTGAGAAAACACGAAATGAATGGATTTTATTGTTATTATTTCTTAAATGATAAAAACGCATTTAGATATCAGCTGTTTTACGTAGCTTCGAGTATTACAAAAGATGTTCGAAATGCTGCCCACCGTTTATGAAATATAATTCTGCTCGATGTAGCCAGATTTCAGTTATTTGGGGAAAATTATTCCATAATTCCGTAGCACAGTCATGAATTCGCTGACGTAAATCCTCAATAGTATTTATTTCTATTGCATAAACACGCTGCTTTAGGCACCCCATAAAAAAAAAGTCTAAAGCATTTAAATCAGGACTACGAGGAGGCCATGGTGTAGCACTTCCGCGACCTATCCAACGATCCGGAAACACAGTGTGCAAATATTCACGTACAGCACGGCTGTAACGAGGTGGAGCACCATCCAATAGTAACCACATGTTTTGCCGGATGTCTAGAGGTACATCTTCTAAAAGTTCTGGAAGAACATTCTGCAAAAATTGAAGATAGTCTGCCAGATAAACGAGCTGATAATTCGTACGGTCCAGTGAGCATGTTATTAATAATTCCTGCCCATAAATTTACGGAAAACCGTTGTTGGAAACTAGTACGTCGCGTAACGTGTGGATTTTCCATTGCCCATACGTGTGTATTTCGGAAATTTAATATGCCGTTCCGCGTAAAGGTAGCCTTATCAGTTCATGACACATCCGTTGGAAAAGCTGGATTTTCTTGATGGCATTCCAACAACCAATTACAAAATGTTTGTCGAAGGGGATAATCCGCAATCATTCCCTGTACTCTCTGCATATGGCAAGGGTACAACTGTGCTTCTCGTAATGTACGCCACACAACCGATTTGATACAGGCGTTTTCCCAGGTGCTTGCGGAAGGATTTTCAGTCACCATGTCGAGGATTGCTTATTCTGCATCCAATACGCGGATAGGTCGTTGTTCATCTCCGTTTCGCCCACGACGAGGTTTCGAATCTCCAATAGGTAGTCCCCGTTGCACTAGTGCCACAAATGTTCTAGGGGTCGACACTACCCTACCAGGAAATTTTTCGGCATACAAACGAGCTGCGGTGGGAGCATTTTGTCTGGCTTCACCATAGCAAAGCACCATGTCCATTAATTCTTCGTTTGTAAATACGTCAGCCATGATAAAATAATTTTTCTCGTTGTATCATAAACAAACGAGTTTTATAATAATTTATTTACCCAAGTTTTTACACAAAGTTATTTACATAAATGACAAAAAATAAAAATTTATTTCGCAAAAACAAATTAAAAATTCTTCAGGTAAAACTTACACACTGTACGGTACCGAGAATACGAAACAATGCGCCCGACACTTATATATCTAAATTGCGAACTGAAGGCTGCGTGTTTAAGTGCTCCAATCAGACCTACCCTAACTTCGTATCAAAATTTATGAGTTTATGACGGGATTTGTAATAACCGATTCGCACAGCTGTGCATTCCATTCGATACCAGTGACACCCGAACAATTTTTGTATCAACAAATATTCATCATTGACGCCCTTATTGTTAATAGTGCACTCTTGAGTATATAACTTTTTTTTTCTTGTTTCCATGAGTACTATTTGTGGTTTCAATAAATGACAGTAGTCCTGTAACACGCTGTATAACAATAGAGAAAATGTAAATAAAAATCTGTAAAAAAATAATTTTCATAGTAACATTGGTCGACGATTAAAATGGTTTAAATATCTTGTCTGAGTCACGCTAAGTGGAATTGATTTTTATTATGTAGCCATAAGCGAATTCGGCGAGATGTGTACGTTAGGCTAGATCAAGTTCGTCGTTCGTAAGAAAAAATGCGACATTTTCGGTCGACTTGGTGCAGACGTTCTTAACACAATTGCAATTATTGGTTGTGTAACAATTTAGTAATTTACGCTTATGTTTTTTTATTCAAAGTAAAATTGTTTGAATTCGCAGCGCCATTATGTATTTCAGTTTTTATTTGTATGTATTAAATATTACAATCACAATATTAGTTTGCACGTGTAGTCATTTGACTACAAGGAACGCAGTAGTCGTTTCGTGATCATTTAAAATAATTTCTAAATAATTTACCTGAAACCTGTACAAAGAACTGTCATCCTTAACAACCAAATTTTTAGAATCACTAACTGGAAAGAAGTAACCGTACTGGCACAGCTGGTTAGCCAAATTTAGTGCCTCTGGAAAAAAGAATAAACACGTTATATTCAAATAACACTTTGTATGAGATAGACGCATCAATAAAATGAATGTCATTAAACTTCAAGTAGTACAAGTTTTATGAATTTATTAATTCAGAGGATTATAGAAAATTACATTATTAAATCAATTGAATCTAAACATATACATCAATTGTTTGAATATTTAAACAGAGTACTAAGCAATTTCGAAGCAAATAAATAAATAATTTGAAGGCCGTTTAACACTACCCTATTTCTTGTAACATACAACATTTGGCTCAATTAATTAAACAATTTAATTTGTGCAAAAAATTGTATCAAAATTTAAATTTAATTCAAAACTATCTGAAAAGATTATATTCTATCTCCAAATCGTATCTGTAACCTTTTATTATAGAAATTGAACCAAATCTTGTACAACAAGAAATAGGGTTAGTCTAGTTATTAAATTTATTGCTATATTTTTGTGTATTTTTTACTGAGTTGATGAATTCTCGTGAAACTGATAAGAACAAAATTTCTTAACACTACTAAATCTTTGGAAGAGGCACAAAGAGAACCGCAGTTTCCATGAATATTTTACTTCTCCCTTAGTTGACCGGGAATCCCAACAGCATTTTCCAAATTGAAATGAAGTTTATCTGTCGCCTTTTCTGTTCTATATTCAAGTTTAGACAACCTAGTGTTATTGTTATGGTTTCGATAAAAAAAAAATATTAATAATTATTTTGCAAGAACAAGTAAAATGAAATTTGAATTTCGTTTATGGAATATAAGTTAAGAAATGAAAAAGTTAAATTTTGATTTTTTTTTATTATCTTACTATATAATAGTAATGTATAATGTTCCGTAAATGTTCTTCGCGTAAATTATTAATTCAAAATTTCCAAGGAAGAAGTTTAGACAGACATCGAAAATTACCATAACAAAAGTAATTCATACTTTTTAAATACAGTAACAATCAATTAAAAAAATGAAGATATCAAACAGAGATGGTCGGAGAACTTTTGTATCAGAAAAAAGAAATATTATTAAGAATTTTAAATAAAATATCGTGCACTAATAAAATGTTCATTTACGGCAGCTTCCAATGACATTTCAGTATCAAAACGTCTTCCACGGAGGTCCTTTTACAGGTTGGGAAACAAAAAATAATCACTAGGAGCCAGGTCAGGACTGTATGATAAGTGGCAACGCGAGCCTTGTGAACAGGCGCTTTATCGTGGAGTAAAAGAACACCTTTTGCCAACTTTCCTTCCTTTTTTCTTTTATGGCCTCTTGCAAACGAGTTAGACTGTTCGCATAGTATGCTCCTGTAATGATCTCGCCCTTAGGCTTCTAATCTACAAGCACAATTCCTTGAGAATCCCAAAGAATTCTTTGAATTTCTTTGGGGCTGGTCCATCCATCACATGCCACTGCTCGATTTTTTTTTTTGATACAGGATCATAAAAATGAACCCATGTTTCATCCCCAGTCACAATTCTGCCGATAACATCTACACAAAGCTCTAAAAATTGCTTACAACAATCAATTGCTCATTGCTTTTGATGAGGTGTAAGGTTTCGAGAGACCCATTGCGCACTGACCTTTGACATTTCAAGGTGTACATGAAAGTTTTAAAGGCAGTTGTTTCGGAAATGAACTTTTCTGCGATCTTCTTCAATTTTAGTCGATCATTTTCCATAAAGTTCAACAACTCTCATGATCATTTCATATATCATCATGTCACTTGGTCTTCCAGGGCGTTCATAAAGTTCAACAACTCTCATGATCATTTCATATGTCATCACGTCACTTGGTCTTCCAGGGCGTTCATCGTGTTTTATCGATTCTCTGTCTTGTTCAAGTAAGCGTGACCACTTATAAATCATAGTTTTACCAGGGCAGGTATTTCCATAAACAGTTCTCATTTCGTTTAAAATTTTATTCTACACTTTTCTCCTGTTTTGTAAGAAATTTAATAACCGCACGAAACTCGATATTCGAGATTTTTCAAAGAATTTGATGTATTTACTTAATCTTATAACTACAGCAAAATAACTATCATAAATATTTTAATAATATTTAATATTAATAATAAAATTTGACGTTTCTATTCAGAAATGATTCACATTCAATATTAAAATGTTTTTCTAGCGCCAACTTAGACTTTCCGCGAATCTAAAAAACTGTTTTCGTAAGTGTAGAAATTATAGGAGAATCTCATTATTGTTTGTTGCCACTAAACGTACGAGAGATGAGAATATTAATTGAATCAACCTTAGAAGACTCCCAAGCAGGTTTTAGGAAAGAGCATAAGGGTGGACATTTGTGTTAAGGCAAATATGTGAAAAATCTGGGAAATTTTAGAAAAACCGGTTTGATAGTTGCTTTTAAAAGTATAGTATAGGTACGATAGGGCTAGTAATGTGATAAGAGGACAACAATTTACATCTATGGAATTTTTCACAAAAAAAGGTATTAGGTAAAGCAGCATATTGAGCCCTCTCCAGTTTATCATCATGATGGACGAGATTTTGAAGACAGAAGGGGAGACGTCGGATTTAGAAAACCAAGGCCAGTAATTGTGAAAGAACTATGTACACATATGATCAGATCTTATGTACACCAACAAAAGTAACGTTAGAAGAAGATATTACGAAGTGGAGAGAGGAATTGGAACTTATAACACAATTAATGAAAGTTTAAAAAAATAATGTAAAGTACCTGGGATCGGTATTAGAAGGTGATGGAAAAATTGAAATGAAAATAAACAATAGCAGACAAAGTATACGGTCCAGAAAAGTATTGAGTATTGTCAAAAGCACATAGGATTATGAGGATGATAAAGACGTACATAGTCAGAAACCAAGAGACAATTGAACTGGTGGGAATATATTGTAAGAATGTTGGAAAGTAGTTTTTTTTTTGACCAGAACTCGTCTGCAAAGGATGCACCGGAGGCACCGCAACCATTTAGGCTTATTGTGCTCGACCTGGTTCTCTTACCGCAACCATTCAATGAGGCATGTTCCCTGCACCAGCTGGTACAGGTTTTTCACTAATTGCATATTGAAATCTTCGAAAACTACATCTACACAAAATGTGCATTGCTGTCTCTGGTTCTCCATTGCAGAGTCTATAGTTTAGATCCCCACTGAATTTACCGATCCTCCACAGATACTCCTTAACAGTCAGGTGTCCTATAGTGACCTTGAGTTGCGCCCTGCTTAAAAGCAAAAGTTCTGCAGCTCTCTTTTTGCAAGGACCTCTAAGAAGGGTCTTGCTGTGGCGATGTTCTGGCCTGCTTAGCCAGTATGTGTTATGTTCCTCGCTTATTCAGTCACTAAAAAGCCCTGAATAGCGTTCTTGGTTGTACTTAGGGCAGGTTCAGGGCCAAGGTATGCCATGCCCGCACCCTGCCTGGCTAGTTTATCCGCCCGTTCGTTGCTGATAATACCCCGATGACCTGGCATCCACACCAGCGTGAGACAGTTGTATTCCACCAGGTCATTGAGCTCACTTAAGCATTCCCACACCAGTTTGGAAGAGATCTTTGGGCTTACCCAAGCGGAAAGTAGGTTAACAAAATCAGTACGGGATATGAAAGTGAAGACAAAAGGAATAGGTAGACCAAGAAAATTATGGTACGAGGAAAAGTGCAAATAAAAGAATATCTGAAGACGATGGAAGCCAAAGGAAAGAAAAAACTAAACTCATCTCCAAACCTCCACACTCAGAGGTAAACGAGGGAGCGGGTAAGTAAATAAGTGAATAAAATGATATTGACTTTCAGTCACTTTCGGTTGTTCTTGTAATTAAGCAGTAAATTTTAAATACCACTTAAGATTATTGGAGTTTTCAAAACCTCAAAATCTCATTTTCCACTAGAGTTAATACAGGAATTTCTCTGTAATAATTACAATGTTATTTTCCGAAAATAGCTAACAATTTTAGGAAAGTTCAAAATACCTCTAAAGCGTTGAAATTCAGAAATGCAACAAAAAATACAGTTTTTAAATTAATCGAATTGAAAGCGAGTCATTGAAACTCAATTTTATTTAAAGAGATCTATTTGAACTACTTTCATTCCGTAAGTCTCCATTTTAATGAATGGTTTTAATTAATAGTCTCTCTAAAATAAAAGATTGACCATAAGCTAGTAATATAATTGATAGAATCTTCAAATCTCTTACCAGATTCTTCAACTCCCAGTCTCTCCATTAACCATTCTATCAAATCGTATCCTGAAATAAAAATTTGGAATTATTCGCAATGTTCGAAACAAATAGTTCGATCCTTGCTATGTTTTCGAGCTCGTCAGATTATGTTCGAACCTTGAATCAATCAAATTGAAACTCGGGGTCGCTTTCAACCACCTCGGCAATCAGAGCGCCGAAATTATTGATGCGATTCCTTTTCAACGCCCGCATTGTGCGTCGCACGAAATTGTGCTGGGAAACGGGAAAGCTCAAAATGAATTTTCCATCTACCGCGCGTCTCATAACAAGGTTAAGTATTATTATGCATGAGCCGTTTAGAAGCAACTAGCGTACACCAGACGTAATTCAATTTTTAAGCAGATTATAAAAGCACAATTAAATTATAAGCTCTCGCTGTGATTATACATACGTTCTAATAGAACGTCACTTAATTTTGAGTATCTTTAAGTGAGGTTCTACGTACGTAATTAGTTTATTGGAATTTCCTTGTGGATAGGATAGGGGTTGATAACGAGGAGTGCACAAACGAGTAAGGTCCATTTTTATTAACATATAGTTACTTGAAAAATAGTTGTAGGAACGAATTTAATTAGCGTCATGTTGCAACAATAAAAAATCAAGTTCTTTTTAAATGAAAATTTTATATTCCCTCGTGAAACTCCTGATGATTTCTATGGCAACCTCTGCGTTTCAGAGACATGAAACATTCGAGTCATAATAATTAATTTTATTATTCCAGCTGAAATCGTATATATTTTTGAACTCTCATAAAAAAGCACTTTCCAATGTGACGTGCTGAAACTGGCAGCATTGTTTGTTTCCTCGACATCGCGACTCATCATCCAACATTGTCATTTCTGTTCATAAATGTTGTGTATATTTTTTGTATGAAGATCTGTTAACTGAATAATTATGATTAAAATTGCGCGAAATGTTCATGTTTCAAATAGAAACTTTCGTTTTCGTTTGAAATAACTAAATGAAAAGATTTCTTATAAAACTATTTATTATTGATGGCTCAGTACGTGGAAGTTTCTTCGAAAGTAGTTTACAAAAATATCGACTTTTCGTTCGCAAAATGAATGTCTTATCCCCAAAATAAATCGAGTACTACCGTTACGTGAATGATGCATTAGTTTGTTGTTAGTAGTAACCTGCAGCAGTCGATCAATATTTTTTACTACTTCCGCTTCCGCAACCGTTTTAAGCCCTTTCATAATTTATTTAAGGGAAGGCGAAAACGCCTACTTGCACTCTTTATAAATTATATAAAGTAAATTTGATGTAGCTTTAATTATTATAAGTAAATAAAGTCATTAGTTATTTCAGTTAATGCTCTATCGTTTAAATCCATAGTAAAAAATTAGATGCTGCTTTAATTTAAATGTTACATTCCTTCATCAAGAATGAAGGCTGGTCGTAATCGTTATATCAACCCCTGAATGAGTTCGTCGAGATTCAAGGGACAATTAGAATTAACTTTATTAGTCTAGCAGGAATTGTGTGTTTTTGCAACCCAAGTCATTCATTCCTCCTAGAAAGGTACTTTGTTGGGGCAGCGAAACTTATATTTTAGCTTTCAAATGGCTTTTACTTTTTTTTGAGTTTTTGAAATCAAGACAAATATATTAATGAATAAAAAGATCCAAAAAAGTATGTGCCAATTTCAAATTATGTTGTGTCAGCTTGAATTACTTAAGGAACGAAATTTTAAACTGTTAATACTTTTTAAATAATTTACATTCTGTTGCTCTCCAGCATGTACAAAATTCCCTGAAATGAATCCGTTTTCATCAATTGTAAACAATAACGTGAGACGTGCGTGTTAAAATTTAACTACATAATGTATTTTTCAAAGCTGTTGTTCGTTTCGCTCGGTCCCCAGTCATGATATACTAATTGAACGTTTGAAATGTTTTGCAGGATTTCCCAACTTTGTCCTCGGTCATTTTCTTTATTGTAACAACGAAAATAAAAACAGCCGTGAAAACAAATATATAAAAACGTATTCACAGTTATTATATTGCACCATTAGCGTTGAATTCTCATTCATTTATGTGTACTCTACTAATAATTCATCAGTTTCCTCATCTAACCTAAGTTGATTGTGTATGCCCGCCTGAGGTCTAATTTACTAAATTGTTTACCTCCCTGTAGAGTCGCAAACAATCCTTCAATGTTATTATAGGTATAAAATACGGTGTAGCTATCAAAACTTGTTGCGAGTAGCTTTATAGTAGACATAATGGTTTTATGTAGTGGTTTATTGTTTTGTCTAATTAATGGAGCGGATACGCTTTATGCTGCGTTTATTAGCGAGGAAATGCATTTTTCCATTGTAATTGCTTTGATCAAATAAAAAAGCTTTCAATAAATTGTTTATTCAAACTGTTGCGAGTAGCTTTATACAGGGTTCTCCAAAATAGATTAGGGTAAGTGTGTTAACTCATTTTTTTTCACTGGTATATTCACAACAATCACATCTCTCCAAATTTGTAAAGATTTGCTAAGATATCGTATTTCGATATTCCCAATGTTTTTTTTTTGTTGCTAGAGAAACCATGCTTGAGAGTACAATTAAAAAGAAAAAAAATGGGCATCGACTCACTATGTACCAGTAGGAGTACACAGAGACTCGCATGAGGGTATATAATGTATCATGCGAAGGAACAGTGAATCAAATCAAGAATTATAGAAAAGAAAGCACCCAATTTATGTAGCAAATATAGTTTTTAATCAAATAATAAAATCAGTCTTTCATTACAACTTTCGTTAAAACTGAGATTAATACTTAAACCTAAAGGAACGATAAATAAATAATAGGTAGATATATATATTACGTTTACACCTACTTAAATCAAATAAACATTCTTCGAACAATAACAAATGAACCATAGAAACAACGTATGTTTAACATGGATAATTTTATGGCAAAATAATAATAAGACTGCTGTCGTAAAGTGTTTCCCGCCACAGTAGGGTTTGGCAAAATAAATTAAACATAATCTTCTTGGATATACATGTGATAAGTCTAATTCATTGGACTTGCAAAACTGCTCACGTGATTTGTCCTTCAACTTTAGAAAACTGATAAAATATTTGAACGAATCATTTCTTGTCTATAAAACTTCTCGAACGGAGAAAATCGTTTGTTCCTTTGTCAAAAATCTCACTGCTAAATACTCCCCCTCTTGTGGAATTCGAGGCAATGGCTTCTCGAGATCTTTCTCAGTTAGATATAAAGCATTATCAGTATCTTCTTCTTCATACCAATCGTCGTCGTCATTAGTACCTTGAAGAATCAAGTCTCTTGTCTCGTCCTCTTCGTCTTCCGAATCGCTTCTTAAAATTCGTTCCTTCTTTCTTTTGGTAGCTGTTCTTTTCATTTCAATTTCATTTATTTCGGGGGTGTCGGTTGCATTCTCAGTATCTTCTTCTTCATACCAATCGTCGTCGTCATCAATACCTTGAAGAACCAAGTCTGTTGTCTCGTCCTCTTCATCCTCCGAATCGCTTCTTAAAATTCGCCTCAATAGTTTCTTTTCACCCTTTTTTCCTAAGTTCCTTCTTTCTTTTGGTAGCTGTTCTTTGCAGTCCAATTTCATTTTTCTCGGGGGGTGTCGGTTGCAATCTCGGTATCTTCTTCTTCATATCAGTCGTCGTCGTCATCAGTATCTTGAAGAACCAAGTCTGCTGTCTCGGTCTCTTCATCCTCCGAAGCGCTTCTTAAAATTTGCCTTAACACTTTCTTTTCACGCTTATTTTTAAGTCCCTTCTTATTTTGGTAGCCGTTCTTTTTACTTCAATTTCATGTTTCTCGGGGGTGTCGGTTGCATGTCAGTATCTTCTTCTTCACACCAATCGTCCTCATCATAAGTACCTTGAAGAATCAATTGTGTTGTCTCGTCCTCTTCATCCTCCGAATCGCTTCTTAAAATTCGCCTTAATACATTTTTTTCTTAAGTTCCTTCTTTCTTTTGGTAGCCGTTCTTTTTATTTCAATTTCATTTTTCTCGGGGGTGTCGGTTGCATGTTCAGTATCTTCTTCTTCATATCAATCGTCGTCGTCATCAGTATCTTGAAGAACCAAGTCTGTTGTCTCGTCTTCTTCATCCTCCGAATCGCTTCTTAAAAATCGCCCTTAATATTTTCTTTTCGCCCTTTTTTTCTTAAGTTCCTTCTTTCTTTTGGTAGCTGTTCTTTTCATTTCTATTTAATTGATCTCAGAGGTGTCGGTTGCATTCTCAGTATCTTCTTCAAACCAATCGTCGTCATCATCAGTATCTTGAAGAACCAAGTCTGTTGTCTTGTTCCCTTCATCCTACGAATCGCTTCTTAAAATTCGCCTTAATACTTTCTTTTCACCCTTTTTTTCTTAAGTTCCTTCTTTATTTTGGTAGCTGTTCTTTTCATTTCAATTTTATTTTTCTTGGGGGTGTTGATTGCATCCTCAGTATTTTCTTTTTCATACCAATCATCAGTATCTTGCAGAACCAAATCTGTTGTCTCGTACTCTTCATCCTCAGAAGCTCATGTTAAAAGTCACCTTAATACAATCTTGGTTTTCGGGTTGGGAACCGTGTCAATTCTTCGTCTTGCTGACGTTTCGTCCATCTCGCCGTGGACTTCTTCAGGGCTTCATTGGAGGGTGTAGCTGCTGATGTAGTCGCTGCTGCTGCTGTGAAGACTCTGTGAAGAGTCTTAAAATTCGCCTTAATATTTTCTTTTCGCCCTTTTTTTTCTTAAGTCCCTTCTTTATTTTGTCGCCATCATCATCAGTATCTTGAAGAACCAAGTCTCTTATCTCGTCCTTTTCATCCTCCAAATCGCTTCTTAAAATTCTTCTTAATACTTTCTTTTTCCAATGTTTTTCTTAAATTCCTTTTTTCTTTTGGTAGTTGTTCTTTTCATTTCAATTTCATTTTTCTCTGGGGTATCGATTGCAACCATGCTCTTCCTCGTTCTCCGTGGCTTCCTTTTGTTTTATTTCATTCCTGCCTTGAGTGACGTTCTAAATTCATGCGGCGATATAAATTTGTTACTGGATGTAGACGTATAGGTTTCGGAAAAAGTTGAAGCCCCTGCACGCTGAAATGGCGGCAAAGAAGTGGCAAATAGACTCTGTGACAACGAATACCAGGTTGAGATAATGGCAATGAAGCAGCGGACTGGGGCGATGGCAACAAATTATACGGAGCGATCAGTCACAGAACTAGGCAAAAAGTCCATATCAGTAAATACTTCCCTGTCAAATGGGAAAATGTCGTTTTTTTTTTTAAACAATGGTAATATTTGCAGGAGTCATAGTCCTTGTAAACGCTATTCCAACCAATTCGGCGATTTCGTATATGGTTTTTGGCTTTCCCGCCTATACCTTAAGCCACGAATCTGTCATATTATTGTAAAAGGTTTTGAAAAGTGCAAATACTCCAACATCCACTGGTTGAAGTTTCATGGATGTGTGAGGATGTAGAGTAATTATAATGACTCCCGCAGCCTTTGCTAATCCCGCTGGTAATAATGTTATTAATTCACTCATAGACTATAAAACTTAATCATGTGCTCTTTGAAGTGTTTCCATGGAAATACAATCGTTGGAGGTAATGCTTGCTCACTGACACTAATGTCCGTATTCATAATGCTTCCTTGAGGCTTCCTTCAATAAGGAACCCTTTAGAATGGGTACTGTCATAATGCACCTGCCTTACTACAATCCCATTTTAAGGGTTCCCACATTGAAGGGAAGCTCAAGGAAGCACTATGAATACGGACATAACTAAGTTTTAAGTCGTCACCAAAGTACCTTTATCGCCACTTTCGCTACATTTCTGTGCCCTTTACAGGCTGTAATCTTGTGTGGTCTTTGAACGGAGTGGTAGCTGTTTCGTTTAAGTTGTATTTTCCAGTTTCATCAGTAAAAGTTACAGGATTTCTTTTAATAACGTTTTCTAGTTGTCAAAAAAGGTTTGAATATTAGCTCTATTAAAGGCAGTCGCTCCAGCACGACTGCAAGATTCTGGTTTCCGATAGATAGTTGTAGATACCTCTTACGAAATGCTTTGAACCAATCTACCCCAGCTTTTAGCGTTTCTTCCCATTTCTTCGGTCTTTTTATAAGATTTATTTTAGCCATATAGTACGCCACTTTGCTGTTTAAACCGTAAGACATTAAATATCCTTTAATGCATGTTCTCGGGATTATCAAACGTCTTAAGCTACAAGCTGCCTTCTCCTATCAATTGCAATGCCTTTTTCATAGCATCTTCAGTAAGGCTTCCGATTACTCTCACAAGCTTTGGCTTTCGCGGCATTTTATTGACAAAATATTGAATCAAATTTCATATTTGACTCATAGACCTGCGCAGGTAGTACTTGCCGAGTGATTCGCGATCCACTGTGTATCAGTCAAGTACACGATCAACTGTGTCCCTACTCAGCATTTTCTTTTCATACTAACTTTCTAAGAAAACGCAGATATTTAGTGCATTCATTTCTGAATTAAAATTTAACTCAGAAATATACTAATAATACACTGAACATCATATCAGTTAGTTGTACTCGTAAAATTTTTATTTAAATATTAAAATGAATACTCTATTATAGGGAACCCTGTATTTAGTAGAGAAAATGGCTTCACGTAGTGGTTTCTTGTTTTGTCTAATTATTAAAGTGGATACTTCGTTTATTAGCGCGGAAATGTATTTTTCGACATAATTACTTGAATGCAACAAAAAAACTTTCGTTATTGAGCAAATAAAACTATATTTAATTCGGTCTTTCTCCTTTATCCTTTATCCTTTTTCATATAAGTATCTACTTTTACAGTTTTTCCTCCTTTCATTCAAAAATCTGAGGAATGTAGCACGTTGCGAAATTCATGAAATTAGCACAAAAGTTTATTAAAATCAAATTGCAGTTATTGCACGTGCTGGCAATGTGACAGCTCCGGAACAGAAGCTTTGGCTTACGTATCCCTGAACATGTGCGGCTGCCAATGAATGCAATTTAGTAGCAATTTAGTAGGTGTAACATAATTAGATATAGCAGTAGTAATTAACTTTAGATTACGCAATAAATCACCGGATGTACGTATTATGTTTGAAAGCTCAGATGTGTAACGTAAAGAAAACGACGTGATGAAATGAAAAACATTTTTTCAATTTGACTTCGTTAGCTTCTTTATTTCTTAAATTTTTATTTTTTTATTCATTAACTCCCTGTTTTTATTGTAATTCGCTTTGCTTGTTATTATAGGTCGATGTCAATCCCAAATATTATTTCAGTCTCCATTTAGACCATTCTGTTTCTGTTCCTCTACCTGTTTCACAAAGTTCGGTTTATTTTTGGGCTATTTTCGGAATTATATTTCTCCTTCTGGTAATTCAATACCATTTTTAAATGTAAGTCTATTATCTCATTGATGAGGTCAACAGGCTTTCTACTGTACGTCTGGTTAACCTACAGATATTTTTTACCATAGTGTTTTAAACGAGGGAATATTTTTATGTTATCTGTATAGCCTTGAAAGAAAAACACGTATCACATTAACAATCCTTTATTTTTTTATGTAACTCCCTTCAACACTTACTCCATCTTTTTTCCAATTGTTCCATACCCTCAGAAAAAAAATTCCTTCGGCAACTCTGCAGAACGCTGTTCAACAGTCTCTTTCGGTGCTTCATCAAATGCAAAACGTTTTGTTCTGAGATGCTTTTTTAAGTTTTTGAATAACTAACGGATCCTTAACTCTATAAATCTTTTACGTTTCACGTTCAGGTAAATAACATAAAATTACACCCTCGCATAGCCCATTTCTTTGAAACTTTGAAATGTGTCATCCGATATATTTTTTTCCAATTAATCATCAAGTAATTTACGAAGAGCAACATAATATGGTACGTTATTAAGCCTTGGTAGCAAATTACAAGTTAAAAAAAAGATGAAATATGCATGAGGAATGTAATTTGCATGCATTTTTATAGAATAGAATCTTTGATATAGTAAAGTCCTCCGGAAACTTTCGTACTCCTGCTGAAACTTTTACATTAAAAACTTATGACCGTCTAAAGCGGGATTAACTCAAGGAGATACAAGAAAATTCAAATTAGGAAAGGAAGTCGTCGCTATGAGGTAGAGTGATTGAGGCTTGAGGCTCAGGAAAGTTTTAATTCTGCACACCTACCTGATACAATAATGAAACTTTAAATTGTCACCACCTTATCTGCGTTTTAAAATAAACACTAAAGTAAACGTATGGCCTACTCAAAATTTGTGGACCGACATTTAATTTACATAATTAAAAAAAAAATAGTGTAATTATCGCTTTTTTTTGGTTTCGTTTAGAATTCGTAAACTTACCCATGAAGGCGGAGGGTATAGATGTTAAAAAGAGTTTTTGACTTCGCACTGGCACCCCATTCTCCGAATCCTGCATCTCCCGCACCAGCCCCTCCATCTGCAAAATTAACTATGTTCAAAATAATTAAAAAAAATTTATTGCAAATCGGTTTTGATTGCAGCGGATACCTCAAGCATCTTCTGTGCAGCTGTTTCGGCCCTGTTTGGGGCCTCATCAGCAGAAGCGTAGCTCGAGGCGTCCACTGCAAACAAAACCGACCTGTTATTCGGAATTGCGATGTAATAGTAATGAATAGCTTGAATCCTGCGATCACTTTTTAACACAACATTGCTTTAGAAATGACAAATTGCAGCCAGTCCCATGCAAGGCGACTTATTAACTAGCAAACTGGCTGCAATTTGTCACTTCTCATGCAATGTTGTATCAAAAAATGATCGCAGGATGTCACGATTCAAGCTATTCGTTAAAAATAATATTCATTTTAGATGTAATGTTATGGACACCATAAATTAGTTTACTTTTATTGGAATTAAATGTGTTGCATGTTCTACTGTTTGTTGTAATCGGTAGCAAATGCAAGAAATAAGGAGCAATCGGCAGCAAATACAATGTAAAAGAAAACCGTTCGTCGTAAATCTTGCATAAAATCACCTGTTGTCTATAAAAGATTGGACTTGCGATAAAACAAATCGTGCCGACAGAAAGAATATTTTCACTGATTTTACGATCCTTTGCGCCTGTCAATAAAATGATATGTGTAAATGCGAAAATGGAACGAAAGATTTATAGTTTGGTGTAACACGTTTTTTAAAGTGCCTCATTTAAATCACATCCAATAAATGATTAAAAACTGTAGAAAGAATTTGGAAAGAAATTATGAAGATGTTAAGTTTCTAAATAAAAACCTTTCTCTATTTAGTTCAAAGATTTCTATTGTAAATTGTGTAATGCTTGCTTTAGAATGGAACCGTCATTTTATGTGTGCCTTAAATACAATAGCAACAAAAAGTGGATGGAACATAGTGATATAATAGCAAATGAACCATACATACAAGCTTTATTTACCGGGAAATATTGGCAAGGCCTCCAGATAAGCTTAATATTCTAGTGCAATAAGGATCAAAGATGCAACATTAAAAAAATTATTTCCTCTCTATGGAGTTATTAAAATATAAGTTAAGATACATGTGACCGCCCCAACAGTACAGATTCTTTCATGTTCTGGTTAATACTAACTCCTTTAAGGATACTTGATACGTTTTCTATAATACTAATTCCTTTCGGGATACAAACCTCACCTCACAAGTTAAGAGTCCTCGAAGAATAGAAATACTACATCAAGGATTCAAATGTTTCTTTTGAAGGCATTAACACTTTTTAAAGCTATATGTCCTACTTTCGTCTTTTTTTAACACTTGAAACGAATGGACTCGAGGGAACACCGAAAAGGAGTCGAAAAAGTGTTCCAATAAAACCGGAAGTACGTCATGCTTAATTTTGTATCATTTTTTCTTAAATACACTCACCGGCACACTTTGAGGTTTGTGTAATTTATTGCGACAATAATTTTTTTATATAATTTTCGACTGATAATTGTTATTTATAGTACATCAAATAAGGCTAAAAATAAATAAAACAAACAAGATTTTAATAAAAGTAATAAAAACTGCAAAATCGATGAAATTTGTAACTTAAAGAAAAATGCAAAATTTCAATCTTCCTAATTAATGAATATCGAGTATTGCCTCCGCGAGCCTGTATTACAGCCTGCATATATTGTGGCATCGACTCCACCAAGTGCCTAATCGCTAAATCGTCAAGTTGATCCCATTCTTGCTGAAGCGTCATTGATAATTCTTCTAGAGGAGTTTCATTAAAGCGTCTTCTGATCGTTCTGTCACTTACATGCACATCTCCAACCTCTGTAAGGCGATTTCTGACTCGAATAGCAGTCAAATTCCTGTTGCGAAGAATCGTTAAGGTAAGAAAATGGTCATCTCTAGCACTTGCACATCTTTGACGACCTGTTCCAGGGCGTCGATTGTAAGATTTAGTTTCCAAGAATCGCCTCCACGTTCTGGAGACACATGATTGAGAAGTTCCAAGAACTTGTGCAACGTGACGTTGAGACCGACCATCCTGAATCAACTTTTGCCGCATCCACTGCATTAATAGCCATGAAAACAACTTATTAATGATAAAATGTGAACAAATTATTAAATTAAGTCTTTAGGAAACATTTGGAAAAGAAAAAATCAACTGCAACACTATATTGACAGTGGGGTAGATATAATCCAACTTCTAATTCCATTACTTCTTCTTCTATTTCCTGGTGAGTATTTCAATGTTTTTTTTTCGACTTTCTTTTATCTTCTATTCTTATTACACGACCCAGTTCTCCAATCTTCATCTTCGATAACTTTATTTGCCATGATTATTATATCGAGTGATTTTTTTAAGTATCTTATCAACTCTCCCATGAAATCTGGAGGGTAATACCCTCAGGGTATGTCTTAGCTTAAGTGAAAAGTACGTCATTGAAGGGTTGATTTAAAAAAACACGCAGTATTAGAGGTGTACCTCTTCTTCTTTCATTGCTTGGCCAATCTTTTGTCCTCCATTCTCATTACATGATCCCATTTCTCCAATCTTCTTGTTCTGTCTGTAATGATTCATCTAATTCCATCCTTCCTTTATATTAAGGATTTACTACTTCATTTTTTGCCTTCCATTCTCATTCTTATTCTTGTGATCCTATAATTCCATTATTTTTATAGGTTTACTTCTTTTATTTCCTGGCACGTGTTTCAATGTTTTATTTGGCAATCTTTAGTCCCCCAATCTCATTAAAGACCCCAATTCTCCAATCTTCTTGTTCTATCTATCATTTTTTTCCATAAATTCCCCAAGCTTGTAGAGCTTGTCGGAGAGGATGGCAGTTAATTTCTCCTTCGGCATTCGCCTTACAAACTGGGGAAACGCAGAAAACCCAGTTCGAAGGAACCGGCGCGAATCCGAACAGGGTCCGAGCCATGAAAATTCTATCTCCCACATAGAACCCACATGCACCAGGAGAGTTGCCTACGCTTACATAATTGCCCGCCAAGCGCCAGTCCGTTGTCAGCGGACTGAACCACTCGGCTACCAACTACCTACCATCATGATTTGTCTAATTCCATCCTTCCATTATATTAAGGATTTACTTCTTCTATTTCCTAGTGCGTACTTAATTGTTTTCTTTAATCACTTTTTGCTTTCTATTCTCATTACTCGACCAAATTCTCCAATCTACTTCCTCTTTGATAGCTTTATCCGTCGTTATTTTATGATTCCATTATTATATCAAAATGCTTTACTTCTTCTTCTTCTTCTATCTCCCGGCGCGGGTTTCAATATTTTCTTTGGCAATCTTTTATCTTCCATTCTCATTACATGACCCTAATTCTCCAATCTTCTTGTTCTATTTGTCATGATTTGTCTAATTCCATCCTTTCATTAGTGGTAGAGCAGATGGCGATATATTATTGCTAATCTGAACCTCGCCTTTGCCACTAAATTTGTTTCGAAATCTAAAATTTACTCTGCTTATATTGACCTGATAATAAAGACGTTATTATTATTATTATTATTATTATTATTATACATATTAAGGATTTACTTCTTCTATTTGCTAGTGCGTACTCAATTGTTTTCTTTGACCACTTTTTGCCTTCTATTCTCATTACTCGACCAAATTCTCCAATCTACTTCCTCTTTGATAGCTTTATCCGTCGTTATTTTATGATTCCATTATTATATCAAAATCCTTTACTTCTTCTTCTATTTCCCGGCACGTATTTCAGTGTTTTCTTTTCGAATCTTGTGTCTTCAACTTCATTACAAGACCCCCATTCTCCATTCTTTTGATAGCTTTATTTATAATCATTCTATAATTCCATTATTATATTAAATGTTTACTTCTTCTTGTATTTCGTGGCGCCGATTTCAATGTTTTGTTTGGCAATCTTTTGTCCTCCATTCTCATTAAATGACTCCAATTCTCCAATCTTCTTGTTCCATTTGTCGTGATTTGTTTAATTCCATCCTTTCATTATACATATTAAGGATTTACTTCTTCTATTTCCTAGTGCGTACTCAATTGTTTTCTTTGACCACTTTTTGCCTTCTATTCTCATTACTTGACCAAATTCTCCAATCTACTTCCTCTTTGATAGCTTTATCCGTCGTTATTTTATGATTCGAATACTTTTGCTCTCTAGTTTATTTTGCCTGTGATTTAATGTCCCACTTCAATGAACCGTTTAAATGATGTGAAATTACAATGAGGGTCAAATTATTATTATTTATGTACCAATGAACATTTAGCTAATATGAAACAATCATTTGTATCATATTAATTAAAATATATTTGTGCACAGTACTGAATCGAGCGTGCAATACAAACGTCGATTGTTAATTAATGAGGAATAAAGTTTTGTTCAATTGCGTTACTTTTTAATATGTACCTGCAAATGTTCAAGTAATTAACTTAATTACTTACTAGCACCCACTCGGATGTGGAAAAAAAGAAGAGATTTATTCTTTATAAAAGCTAACGTCCTTTTCCAAGAAATATTACACAACGTTTGAAATGAGTTTCTGGTTCGCAGCTGTTACTGATATTCAGAAGTGAATCACTTCGGAGAAAGACTAATGTTGGAAATTAAACTAATTTATTATGAGCAATTACTGGAATCATGTGCTAATTTATTACACGACATTATACGTGTAAGTATTTGCATTATTTATTCAAGAGCCCCCATCTGATAACTTTCGTTAATAGTCAAGTAAAACACATGACGTAATACCCTTTTATGTTTTAAAGGGAACATCCTGTATATTTTTCTATTAGTTTTAATAAGATGTGTGAGAAAAGTTTTAAAGTCAAACGTGCGTATCATAAAATCTTGTAATAATAAATCTGGAGAAAAGGTGAAGGAACACTCAATCATTCTAAAGTGGCACAAAACTGTTTTAGTTTTGTAACTTCCTCAGTGAGAAAAGTAGGTAGAAGATAATCGGCGGTAATCTGACTCTTGTGTGGCAATTTTCCAAAAGAAAAAGTATTACTCCCAGATAGGTGCAAGAACTCATCCATTCATTACTGTCTGAACTTTTAAACTTTTATTGAAATTTAGGAATTACGTTGGGTATTGATTAGAATGAAATGGCGTTTCAAACAGATTGTTCCACGGATTTTCTAGATATATCAATTTAAAGTTATCCTCATGTCTTACAATTAGACAAATTCATGCTGCCTGAGCTTAAATTTTCCAAAGTTAGCTATGTTTGTTTTAATTAATTAATTCCATGGTCTTCTGATCTGATTTGAAATTTTAATAAAATTCAGGAAATTAAAAAACAAAGTTCGAAAAAGTCGATGTAGATTTGAATCTCTTTGCGGTCAAAATGTAATCTGATCATCGGCCGTATTTTACAAGTGTAGCAGCAAAGGGCCTTCGTTAATAACGCGATATTCCATTTTATGCACCGATTCGCGTTTCCGTTTGATATTAGCGCCGACTGTAATCACTGAATCAATCTGCTTGCGAAGAAAAATTCATTACAGGCAAATTAGGAACGGGAACTAAACCCTAACCTTTGAAGTGTAAATGAGTTAGTACAGCTCATTTAACGCCGTCGAAACTTTGCAAAGGAGAACAAGCAAAGCACACAATGCTACAAGTAATTATACGGCGCGGCGGGCGAAGTTGCTGTAACATGTTATGTACGAAGCCAGAATGGAAAATATTGGCGGTGGAAATGAGGAAGAATATCAAATACAAAGCAACTATGAATCTTACAGCGATATCTTTTGTACAAAAGCTTTATATCTGAGTTCCCAAAAAGCACTTTTCTGATTCCGAACTATTAAATAATGATATCAAATTAAATGAAAAGAAAACAATTACATTTGAGGTTTCACAACTTCATCCAAAAAAAAAAAGAAACAATTTAGATGAATAATTGATAATAAATAAACAGTACAATTGGGAATGCAGTCGGATACAAAGGACACAGATCCACGCGCCAGGACATCCCTAGGATACAATGAACAATTTGTGTTTTGTAATTATTTGAATGTAATGTAATTTTGAATCGATAAAGAGAAAGCTTTGTTTCTTGTGAATCAGGAATCACTATTCTTATGCAAAGACCATTTTATTCTGAAATTTATTTGGCAGCAATAAAGAGGATTCTTTTTGATTTTGTTTTCTAGGAACAGGCATACTTTTTGAATTCTTTCTTAGAAAAATAAAACAATATTAATTTTCAGTATTCGTTTTGTACCTCCTCCTCCTCCTCCTCAGTTCTTTTGAACTCAGGACGCACAAATGGTATCCAATTTAAACATTTGTTAGTGCAAGAAGCACCACGAGACTCCTTGACGGATATCGGGCGTCGTCTGCGTCTCCTAGCAGCAGAGAATCATGTAATCGTTGTATCGATCGTCCGAGAGTATTTCCACTGTTGCCAACTCACGACATACTTGAACAGATTACTACCGAGCTTTAGCTTAACCAAGAGAGATTTTCATGTGATGCTATTATTTAGTTGTAACATACCGTTATTGTTTCTACTAATTATTAAATTTTCTTAATAACAATTAATCTCAGACAATAACTTCTGCACCACCAAATTTGACAATATTGTATAGCTTTGTAAAGGAGATGCCAGACGTCTAGCTATATTTTACGCACATATACAATATGGAACGAATCTTACCTTAAAAGTTGTAATATTTCATAAATTTAGTGTTATTGTTATCTTTTCCCGAGTAAAATGCGTCTAAAAAAAGTGCATTAGTGAAAGTCGTCGCTGTATTTAACCCAAAGGTGTTAGTTCACACTTACTTACTTTTCGACTATTGGTGAATTCTTAGTATAAGGAAAGGATTGATTGGCGTTCTCAATACAAGTTATGACTTTCAAGGAATATTGTCAAGGCCCTATGAATATCTTTATTGCACTTCCTCCAGATAAACTTAATATTCTAGTGTAATAATTCCACGCAAAAGACCAAAGGATAAAAGACGCAGTATTAAAAAAAAGATACATTTCTCTTTTTCGGGTACTTAAAGTATCCAGTAAAAGGAGTTGAAGAAGTGTTGGAATTAAACGATATTAAAGTGTAAGCAAAATAAAGAGTTCTAGGTTAAATTACACATGCAAATGAGCCACGTTCCAAGAAACCCAAACTCTTAAGTAGTTAATAAATTAATTAGTATATCAAAGCTTGGTCTAGGGGGGACGGGGTACTTAAAAATGTGCTTCAACTTAATATTTTAGAATCAATGAACGAACTCGCTAGCTGAATAGTTTCCTGCTTGTCCGTTTTATAAATTGACACATTCACAATCTGCAGTAAATTGGAACGTAAATTTTTAATTTTAATTACTGTTTCGATAGATTTTTTGATCTCATTTACTAACTGTCTGTTTAAATTACGAATTCTATTGTTATTAAATGAAATTTATAAATTAAACGTATTCACTGTATATTGGCAGGCATTGCTTTCATTAATTTACCTTTATTAATTAATTACAATAAAATAATTAAACAATTTTCTGTTTCAATTATTCTATTAGTCAGTTTATAAAAAATAAATACCAATACTCTATTCAATATACACTCACCGGCACAAAAAGCGACTCGCTTTGAGGTTTGTGTAATTCATTGCGACAATCATTTTTTTAATATAATTTTCGACTGATAATTGTTATTGTTGTTTTCTTGCTTGACGTACATCAAATAAGGCCAAAAATAAATAAAACAAACAAGATTTTAATAAAAGTAATAAAAACTGTAAAATTGATGAAATTGTAACTTACACGAAAATGCAAAATTTCAATCTTCCTAATTAATTAATATTGAGTATTGCCTCCGCGAGCCTGTATTACAGCCTGCATACGTTGTGGCATCGACTCCACCAAGTGCCTAATCGCTAAATTGTCAAATTGATCTCATTTTTGCTGAAGCGCCGTTGATAATTCTTCTAGGGTAGCTGGGGCGGGGACGCGAGCTCTAATATTCCTTCCTAACATGTCCCATGGGATTCATGTCGGGACTTCTCGGGGACCATTGCATCGGTTAACACCAACAGCGTCAAGAAATTCATGAACAACTCTGGCGACATGTGGCCGCACATTATCGTGCATCAACATAAAATTGTCGCCAATAAAAGGGGCAAAGGGTATCACATGATCTCGAAGAACATTTTCAATGTATCTCTGAGCGTTAATAACTCCCCTATTTATTACAACAAGGTCTGTACGTGCGTTTGCAGACATACCGCCCCACACCATAATCGAACCTCCGTTAAAAGATCCTGGAAACAATATTACATTGAGAATACCGTTCGCCGGTCCTTTTCCACACTCTTCCACGACCATCTGGCGCTCGTAGGTAGAAGCGGGACTCATCAGTGAAGAGTACTTGACTCCACTGTCCCATATTCCAATGAACACGTTCACGAGCAAATGCAAGTCTGCTTACTCTATGCTGTGTGTTAAGCTTTGGGCCAGTGCAGGTCTTCTTGCCATTAAATTAGCTTCATTAAAGCGTCTTCTGATCGTTCTGTCACTTACAAGCATATCTCGAACCTCTGCAAGTCGATTTCTGACTTGAACACCAGTCAAATTCCTGTTGCGAAGAATCGTTAGGGTAAGAAAATGGTCATCTCTAGCGCTTGTATATCTTTGACGACCTGTTTCAGGGCGTCGATTGTAAGATTTAGTTTCCAAGAATCGCCTCCACGTTCTGGAGACACATTGAGAAGTTCCAAGAACTTGTGCAACGTGACGTTGAGACCGACCATCCTGAATCAACTCTTGCCGCATCCACTGCATTAATAGCCATGAAAATAACTTATTAATGACAAAATGTGAGCAAATTATTAAATTAAGTCTTTAGGAAACATTTGGAAAAGAAAAAATCAACTGCAACACAATATTGACAGTGGGGTAGATATAATCTAACTTCTAATTCCATTACTTCTTCTTCTATTTCCTGGTGAGTATTTCAATGTTTTTTCGACTTCCTTTTATCTTCTATTCTTATTACACGTCCCAGTTCTCCAATCTTCATCTTCGATAACTTTATTTGCCATGATTATTATATCGAGTGATTTTTTTAAGTATCTTATCAACTCTCCTTCTTCTTTTATTGCTTGGCACGTGTTTCAATGTTTTCTTTGCCAATCTTTTGTCCTCCATTCTCATTACATGATCCCATTTCTCCAATCTTCTTGTTCTGTCTGTAATGATTCATCTAATTCCATTCTTTCTTTATATTAAGGATTTACTATTTCGTTTTTTGGCTTCCATTCTCATTCTCATTCTCATTCTTGTGATCCTATAATTCCATTATTTTTATAGGTTTACTTCTTTTATTTCCTGGCACGCGTTTCAATGTTTTATTTGGCAATCTTTAGTCCCCCAATCTCATTAAAGACCCCAATTCTTCAATCTTCTTGTTATATCTATCATTTTATTCCATAAATTCCCCTAGCTTGTAGAGTTTGTCGGAGAGAGTGGCAGTTTGGCGGCTGCGACCGACTTGATGTTATAATTTTTCCTTCGGCATTCGCCTTACAAACTGGGGAAACGCAGAAAACCCAGTTCGAAGGAACCGGCGTGAGTTCGAACACGGTCCGAGCCATGAAAATTCTATCTTCCACATAGAACCCACATGCACCAGGAGAGTTGCCTACGCCTACATAATTGCCCGCCAAGCGCCAGGAACCACTCGGCTACCAACTACCTACCATCATGATTTGTCTAATTCCATCCTTTCATTATATTAAGGACTTACTTCTTCTATTTCCTAGTGCGTACTTCATTCAAAATACTTCTTCTTCGATAGCTTTATCCGTCGTTATTTTATAATTCCAATATTATATCAAAATACTTTACTTCTTCTTCTATTTTCTGGCACGTATTTCAGTGTTTTCTTTTCGAATCTTGTGTCTTCAACTTCATTACAAGACCCCCATTCTCCATTCTTCTTCTTTGATAGCTTTATTTATAATCATTCTATAATTCTATTATTATATTAAATGTTTACTTCTTCTTGTATTTCGTGGCGCCGATTTCAATGTTTTGTTTGGCAATCTTTTGTCCTCCATTCTCATTAAATGACCCCAATTCTCCAATCTTCTTGTTCCATTTGTCGTGATTTGTCTAATTCCATCCTTTCATTATACATATTAAGGATTTTTTTCTTCTATTTCCTAGTGCGTACTTAATTGTTTTCTTTAATCACTTTTTGCTTTCTATTCTCATTACTCGACCAAATTCTCCAATCTACTTCCTTTTTGATAGCTTTATCCGTCGTTATTTTATGTTTCCATTATTATATCAAAATGCTTTACTTCTTCTTCTTCTATCTCCTGGCACGGGTTTCAATATTTTCTTTGGCAATCTTTTGTCTTCCATTCTCATTACATGACCCTAATTCTCCAATCTTCTTGTTCTATTTGTCATGATTTGTCTAATTAAATCCTTTCATTATACATATTAAGGATTTACTTCTTCTATTTGCTAGTGCGTACTCAATTGTTTTCTTTGACCACTTTTTGCCTTCTATTCTCATTACATGACCAAATTCTCCAATCTACTTCCTCTTCGACAGCTTTATCTGTCGTTACGTTATAATTCCGTTATTATATCAAAATACTTTACTTCTTCTTCCTCTTCTAGTTCCTGGCGTGTATTTCAATGTTTTCTTTGGCAATCTTTCGTCCTCTACTCGCATTACAAGTCCCCCATTCTCCAATCTTCATCTTCGATAGCTTTATTGGCCATGATTCTATAATTGCATTGTTATATTATAGGTTTACTTCTTCTTTTACTTCCTGGAACGTGTTTCAATGTTTTCTTTGATAGTCTTTTGTCCTCCATTCTCATTACATGACCCCAATTATACATAGATAGATACTTTTAATCATTTATTTAAACAAGAGAATTTAGTTACCATGATGATCATGGCTTTCCCGATTATTGAAAATGTCCTATTCACCGATGAGCAGAAAAAAAAATGGACAAAAGTGTGCTCAGATAATTTATTTTAAAAAATAACAGTGAGTCGCTTCTTGTGCCGGTGAGTGTATACAGTCGTTTTATTTATAAATGATGAATAAAATGGAATACAAATACATTTCCATAGTAATAAGCAATTTCTTTTAGCAACGAACGAGAGAGGGCGCGGGCGATTAAATACTTTATTATCGCACTGGTTTCACAGTAATTGCGTAAAAGTGGATGTCGTGTGGCACAGGGTAATTTTAGAAATTATCACTCAACCATGTACTCAAGAACGGGTCTATTTGTTATCGGCAGTCAAATGCATAACGACCACAAAAATGAGAAAATTGCGTGACAATAGTGCCCTGTACTTACTATTTTATAGCTTGAATAATAATTAAGCGAGGCATCTATTATTATTTTAGTTAGAAAAGATTTAGAAAATAAAAAGGAAAATTTTGATTGAAAATGATAAGTAATAGTAATGGAGCAAATCCCAAATAGTACTTTACCGGCAAGATTAAACATTTTCATCTGGTAGAAAGCCTGAAAGGAGCACTGAAATAAATACGAAATAAAACAGGCTCGCGAATTGATTCCGCAGTGGTATTTGATAAAGGCAGAAATTGTTTGATAAGGAATGCAGAACAAACTGTTCAAATAAGTCGAGCATCTGCGAAATTTCTGCCTTCTCTTTCGTGAAAATATTTATTATACATTTCGCGTTGATTATTTTTACTTAGCACGTTTAACTTCTCTTGCACTATCAAAAATGAATTATGAATTTTACACTTCACTTTCTATTTGCTTCAGAATTTATTTCTTTAGGATATTATTTATTATGTTTCCAGTAAATGGAATAACTGGGCGTTTATTAACAACGGCTGCGTTATAATGTGAAAGTCTACATGAAATAAACTAAATACTATGTTATGATGTTATGTCAGGAATTTATGTAGATCGAAAACAACGCAACGTGTAAACACATGCAAAAAAGCACAATGGCCTAGAACTTCGGAAACCGTCATCTCCTCCCAGAGTGCTTTCATATATTATGTATTCAAGCCATCGACAACTCAACGAAGATTTCAACAAGTAAATTCATAAGTAAATTGACGAACATATCTACGAGCAAGTCGATCAGCCTTTTCTTTTTTTTCTGAGTGGGCAACCTAATCGCACTGTTTATATTTACTGGAGTTTTTGCTTTAAGATTGACTAACAATGATGGATGCGGAGAGCATCAATCTGTATATCCGGTGAGAAAAGCTTTTATGAGAGCCAAGTTATATAGCAGGAAGTTCAGAAATGAAAGATAAGTTTACCTTGTCAAAGGCGCTCGGCCTGTGGCATCGCTCCCGGTCCGTCTCCATGCGGCGGCCGGGTTCGGCTTGAGAGCAGAGGGGCCGGGCAGCCGGACACACGCTCCTAGCCGAGCTCCATGGGGCTCTGCCCCCGCCCCATCACGCTTGTAGTCACCCCCACATACGCACTAAAATAAAAAAAAACGAAAAATAATTAGTGAATGAACGTCTTCGGTGCAATTCTTTCTAAACAACCCTCGTATATTAAATAGCTTGTCGCTATTAAGCATTTTCACCTAGAAACTTTCGCCGGGATAAAAGTATATTTACATAATAATATATCTTGATATTATCGTAGGCGTAAGTACCCTGCAGACGGGGGTGGTTAAAATGTTAGATCTGGTAGCAATTTTACGAGCAAGAAAAGGTCAACGGATTAGGCCGAAAAATCGATTCGAAAGGTTCATCTCAGTCGGATTTTGTAATTCTATATTTTCTTATTATTTCTAAAGGCAGCGCTTACAGGCAATGAGCTCGAAATGAAACCGTATCTCTTCATTTAATGAAGGATTAATGATGTAACGTAATAGTTGGCCCCCTTTCTCATGATACGATAAATTGATAATTTTTATATAATCTTATCTTCATTATACTGCGTCGGATGCCTATAGATTCCGATATAAACATGCACGTTTTTAATGAATCGATAATAAATAATAAAACTCACATTTGAAATAATAAATTACGAAGGAGACATTTTCGTTATCTGCTTCATTTGATTAGAAATGTAAGAAGTCGATTGATGAACTAAAAAAAGAAATTCAAATTGTCTTTCCTATTTTCAGACCGCGGTTATTTCTGATTCCAATCTAAAGTTTCGTACTAATTTGTCCCCATGTTACTTCGTTTTAACGAGAGGGAGAAGTTTTTTTTTAGGGGAGTATTCAATTATCTTCAGTTCCGTTCGTGGCCGGAAGAAACGCCAACTTTCTTATTTCGTATTGTTGATGTTCATTTCCGTTTATTCAGAACAGAATGGAACGTAAAATAAATAGTTTAAACACTTTTAAATTGTATTTTTAAGATCGGTGAAATTTTTACTACACTTGAATGAACATTCTTGCAAGGTACATCTTTCAGTTCATCTTTCGATCTCAATTCTCTATCGAACATTGCAGACAGAGCTTGTATGCAGTGACATTTACATATAAGGCATTCTCGGTACTGTATAAAACCACAATCACCATTCAAAGACTTGCTCCATCTTCTTACTTCCTAAATCTATTTATGTATTTTCATACAAATTTTCTGTGGCCTTTTCTTTCTTCTTCTTTCTCTACTAAGTCGTTTTATATATCCCAGGCATCTGATTCTTCAGGTTTTAACAATTCTTTATGAAGTATTTTTACTTCTCTGTTTAATGTTCTAATTTGTCATTCCTCATTCGTCAAGTACCCCAAGAGTCATTTTTCTTCTCGTTCTATTCATCGTCCACGTTTCGTAGGTAGAACTAACTGTACTCCTCTGCACTCCCCATATGTTATATCCTTTATATGTATTATATATTAAGAAATTTTAAAATTAGAGATATTTAGTAGTATTAAAAGTGTGATAGCGAAGAGAGTAACAGAAACTGCATGTTTTATTACACGGCACGGAATGTTGCGCGTTGTTTTTACGAAACCGGGTCATGGTAACACAGTAATCTAAAATTATTCCCTGTGTTCTCGACGTTATATTGATTTCATCAAATTTTGACCAACCCAAAGCAAATAAGACGAAAACTCCTTGAGTCAGTTGCACCGGTGGAAAACGATTAATTTACATTCGCGCCGCTCGAAATAAAGTTCAACTGTGAGTTAGTTATGTATGAACATGTATACTGAATAATTTTATTTTAATTTATGCAAGTTTCTATGTTATTAAATGTTATAGTTGCAATAACATAGCGAAACAATTAATTTGTTGGAAGTTTTGAAGGTTTGTAATAGTATATCGATTTTGTGTAGATAAAATACTATGTGCTAAAAATATTCCAAAAAGTAAAAGGAATGGATCCGAATGGGAAAAATATTCATCTTGCAATAACATTAATGAAAAGTTACAAATCGTGCTAACATATTATTTTTTAGCAAGCGGAAGTCATTTTATATTATAAAAATCTGCATTCAATAGGCCGCTTAAGATTGTTAACGCGAACACGCGAAACAAAACCCCTTTTAAAATATTTCAGTGCGAATTTCTTTTTAATTAGTTCTGGTGCGTGCAAGAGCCTTTATGTATACTTTCACAATGGAGGCGAGACGTCAAGTATGACATTAATTTTATAAATTTTAAGAAGGCCGTAGATGGTGGCTAATTAGCCATGTTTCGAGTTCGCAGATAACGTCACTTTTAATTCTGATATATTTTATTTTCTTATCTCCGATCTCTAATTTATCATTTTTGCAAGCTCAAAGGAAAAAGCTTTTTGCTATTTGAAATACTTAAGTATTTGTGAGTTAGCGGAGGAACAATTACGCAAACAATATGAGAAGTACGTTTATTATGGGAGGGGTGATGATAATGATAAAGACAACTAATTAAAAAAAAAATATATTCTGTGTATGTGAAACGGTTTATCAATTAAATTGAGCAGACACGTCACACTATTTTACTCTTGTAATTTTTCACTTCAATATTCTATGTAGTAAAATAAAGCTGTTGATTCGACAAAAAGTAACGAATAAGCTGTCATACTAATGCGTTACATATTTCAGCGTTATTTCAAAACGAACGGCGTTTCAGGGATTTCAAATCGAATCGATCAGTCCTGCTCGCCATAAGGCAATAAATGTTTCAATGCTGTTTCGCTTGCTGGCATTCGATAGTTGTCTGAATTTTCTTTTGTTTCTACAGTGAACACTTCAAATAAGAAGACGAGCTCCTAAATATTATTATAACGTTTTAGATTTGGTGCTAATAACTAGTTTTACGCGATTATCAAAAGAAAAGGAGAAACCCAAAACTAATTCAAGTTTAAATTAAAAAAATAGCACAGCTATAATTTCTTACTTCTTTAATTTGTCTTTAGAGTTTCCAAACAAACTTTATAGGCATTCTTTAATATGTATCTAATGATTAGGAAATAGAAAAGGATTTATGAAGTACAATAATCATAATTTATTACGAGTGACAATTTTTAATTAATATTTACTGTTGAATTTATTGGTAGGCTGACAAAATGTATTTGCTTTTAATCAAGGGTTGACATTTAATTAATATGGATGTTATAGACGTAATGAATACGTAGTACATATCCAATAAAATACGTAGAAAATATTACAAACAGTTTAAACACATTCACATAACACATTTAGAATTTTTTTTTCCAGTTGTCCTAGCCCGCTTAAAAAATGTTTTGGAAGCTCTGCCTACAGCATTTTTTAAATAGATTCTGATCTGAAGAAAATCGCCTTCCGCGCAGGTTCTTTCTAAGTTTTCGAAATAAGTAACAGTAGAAGGGTGCCAGATCTGGATTATATGGAGGATGGTTCTGCTCAATAAAGCCAGTGGCATAGATAAGTCCCTTAACCCTTCTTGTTTTGTCCACCTTGCAATTGTCGTGCAAGACAAAAATTTCTTTACAGAGCTTATGATGTCGTTTTGTTCAATAGCTTTCTGCAATATTTTAGGAATGAAAGCATCTAAGGTTGATAGCCGCGAACTCATTAATAAGTTCATTAATAAACAGGACAGGAAATAAATAGAATCTCACGACAATTTCGGCATGATAAATCAAAACAAACAAAGAAATGTTCCAATACAACGTCAAACCAAGAACATTATCGACCCCGTTCTAAATCAAGCATCGATTATCGACGTTTAGGAATTGACATTTATGTATTCGTTGCGGTCGAAGTAGCCATAAGGCAAATGAATGTCCCACCGATCCTGGATCGCTTCAATGCAAATCTTGTAGCCGAAAAGGACATGTCGCAAAAGTGTGTATAAAATCTCTGCTAAATACAAAGAAATCAAACCGATCAGAATCAAATAATTACAATGACCTAGGCGTAAACAAAATTGTAGATATTTATAACCATCAAAAGGATGTGACATATGGCATAATTTCTAATAACCGTCGTCCCCAAGAGTTTGAAGTTGACACGGGAGCAGGATTTACCTTACTCCCAGAAAAAGAAAACCGCAGTCTGAATATTGGAAAGAACCTTGAATCACCAGACCTTGTTGTGTTTTGGGCATACACAAAGAACGTCTTCCTGCGTCTAGGAAAAGTTCAAGTCAATGTTGAATATCAAAGAAAAACATCTACAGAAGAATTATATGTGGTACCGGATGGACAAAATCCTCTTCTAGGAAATTCTTCCTAGAAGACTATGGACTAGACATTTAAAAATTAACCTACATGATATAGATAACAATAATAATTCGAAAATCGGAGACGAAAACATCTTATCGAGATCGTCTGCTTTTCCAGAAATTTTCGAGCAAAAAGTAGGATGTGAACCAAAATTCATCATCAAACTTCAAGTACGCGAAGGAGCAAAGAAAGAAATGTGCCTTACGCGTTGCGAAAAGAAGTTTTGAAAATGGTTTAGGTAATCTTGAAGCTGCCGGAATCACATTGAAGTTAACAACAAGTGACTGGGGTTCACCTCTAGTCGTTATTCCAAAAGGTGACGGTTCTATTCGACTTTGTGTGGACTATAAGGTTGGGGCAAATGATATAATCTTCAATACTAATTATTCTATTAAGAAAATCGACAAAACTCTTACCTTCGAAATTCCAAATATTTTTGCCGATTACTCTTATTCAAGGCCTATCTACATTTAAGAACAGACGAAGAAAGCAGCATCATTCTGACTACATCTACATATCGAAGAACGTATCGAACGAACAGGCAGAATATAACCGAGTAATGGATCAAATCTTGAACGGATTGCAGAAAACCATTGCGTATTTCGACAATATTGTTGTCCATGGAATAACAAAAGAAGAATGCAAGAAAAAACCTTTTTGCTTGTCTTCTAAGATTACGTACTTGCACCTTAATAAAAATAAATGTACATATTTTCAGACAAAAGTTGAATACCTAGAGTACACCGTCCAACATAATAAAATATCTAAATCCTCATTAAATGTTGAAGCCCGAAAAACGTACCAGAATTACGCCGATTCTTGGGAATGGTATTCTCGTTTCTTACCCAACATTTCAACCATTAAGGCACGTGTTTTACTTAGGAAACATCAAAAGTATTTTTGGACTGCACATTGAGAAACAGCTTTTATCAAACTCACTCACAAACTGGAATAGCAAGTAGTAATATCTTTTAATCCAAGACGAGTTGTGCTGACAACAGACGCAAGTCCTACGGGAATTGCGGCAGTACTACCGCGTACCATCAATGATACAGAACAACCGATTGCTTTTGCTTCTCGTTCCCTGACCATTACCGAGCAAAATTATTCACAACTCGACCGCTAAGCTCTAGCCATTGTATTTGGAACAGATTATATTTTTTGACTACCTTTTTGGACGTCACTTCACATTCATAATAGATAATGAGTCATTGACAAGAATTTTTCATCCAAAGGCCAAGTCACCAAAAATGACCTCAGCTCGTCTTTTACGGTACGCCTCTTTTCTATCTGGGTTCAATTATAGCGTCAAATTCAATAAAGGTGCTAAGAAATCAAAATGTGGACTGCTTGTCAAGAGCTCCAATCAAACAAGTCAAATATTCTTCGGACGTACAGGAAACGGAAGAAGTGACATAGATTCAGCAAGAAATACAATCCAAATCAGTTGATAGTGATTACATTTTGAATGGCGGAATTTTATTCAAGAACAATCGAATCGTGATTCCGAAAGTCCTCCAATCTGAAGGAGCTCCATTTAACACATATTGGTATTACAAAAATGAAACAATTAGCACGCCGTTACTGCACCTGGAGAAATATTTACAAGGATATAGAAGAACTGGAGAAATGTTGTCAAGATTGCTCGTCAATAAAATACAACCCGCAAAGGCACCTGTTCATCAAAGGGATATTTCTGTCAACAATTGGGACCGGGTTCACACCGACTGTGCTAGACCTTTTCATGCTGAACCTCGTTGGGCAGAAATGGGAATACTCCGCGAAGACCGAACACGACAAAAACCATAACTTTACTCAACAGGATGTTTGCAATTCATGGATTTCCTCTTCTGGTGTCGGATGGTGCACCTATTTACAAATGAACCATTTAAAAATTATTGTCTCAAGAATGGCATAACACAAAAATTCATTGCTCCAGGACATCCAGCAACAAATGGTCTTTCCGAAAGAAAGCTTAAAGGCAATGACAACCGAAATCGTACCAATAGGCCAGAAGATCCAGAAAATTCTGTTCCGCTACAGAGCAACTCCTTTGGCATGTGGGAAGTCATCAGCAGAATTGTATTTAGATCGACAAATTTGACTCAAGCTTGATGTTATGCGGCCTTGCCATGAACAAAAGTCTAATCAAGAAATCATATTCCGTACAGATCTCTGCAAGTGGGGGAGAGAGATATTTCATCAACAATAAACCAACTTGAAAGCATGGTATTTTAAAACAGAAACTTGGGAATCTTTATTATATTGTACTACTAGATGAAGGAAAAGCTATCAAGTGCCATAACAATCAACTTCAATTTTTTTTGTGTATATAGCAACTTAGCCTTCCTTAAGGCCTAAATCGAAGTAAAATATTTCTGTAGCCATTGATGACAATTTCAAACATCAATAAATCGTCAACTTTTTTATTATTTCATTATTTCGACCTTCCACCTCTTGGATAGTCCTGAACGGATTTTCTTCCCCAAACCTTTTCTTTGATCGCAAAAAAATTGAGATCACGGTAATTAACAATTTACCGGGAACGAAATGCAACCTGTTATAGCTATAAATAGTGCGGTAATAATTAATCTAATAAGAAAAAGCAATTAAAATTTAGATAACGAGAGATGCAAATATTTACCGAGCACGGTATTCTTGTTCGCAGATTACGAGACGTGACGAGCATTAAAACTGCAAATTCGTGCGTTGTTTCTGCGTGAAAAATGCACAACTGTTTGTATTTGTTGTTTTTTACGAGTTCTTCGGCTTTGTTCATTCAGCTAACCGACTTCACGCAAATAAGGTTTTTATAATGAAGCTTTCGTGTTGCTTTGTCATCACATTAGATCAGAGTCGTTTGTAATTTTCAGTGAGCATATTAGTTACATTTGATTGAAATCAGTGAAGTTCGAACTCGTCTTTTAATAATTTCACGTCGCTTTCATGTAACACATTTGTAATATACTTCAATCCTTTTAATTCGACCATCGTTGTTAATGAAATTAGATATTCGGTGACAATGAGAGTCAGCACGGAAACGTTCAGTCGAATCTGCTAATTTAGCATTAACACGTGCAAAAACTGGTGTATTTTTTTTTATTAATTTCAAGTTTTATGTGTGTAAAGCAACAATATACAGTTTACTTAATTATAGGTTACAGAACCTGTTGCAATTATCTTTCAACAGTATAAGATTAAATAAATAATTGTAAATATACCGGATGCCCATGAATGAATAATGAATAACTGCATATACCTGATGTGATATCAATTTAGGCGGCGACAAAATTATGTAATTCTGACTGTACAATGTGATCGAATAGAAAAATAATCAAAGAAGTAATAAAAATTAAATAGTATATTTTATATAAAGAAGTTACTGAAATTCTTTTGATTATTTTCGAAACACGACGCCTCAAATTTTGAGTAACATTTTCAAATGCAACTATCACATGTTTATTTTAAATACTAAGCACAGAAAACAGTAACGTTCTTAAGTAACGTTAATTTTTTGGGTTTAATTAATGATTATTAGCGGCCCAATAAAATTTTGAATGGCACTTCCACAGATAACTGGTAAGTGGTAATTTACTTTTACATAGTGACATCGCGTAATGTAATGCAAAGTAAAATCAAATAAACTTATGGGGAATAAACATATCTAATCAAACGGATAATATGACTAATAATTTCATGTTCACCTAATTTATCCTGATAAGCAATGAATGAGGGACCGCTTTAATTTTACATCAATTTATTTAGTTATTAATTATAAGTATTGTGAAAATTAACTAAAATTGTGTAACTTGGTAACTTTTCATAATTTTCATCTGGCAAGAAAACTTGATTTTATAAGTATTGTGTCATCGCTGAATTCGCGATTCAAACTATTGATTATAACTTAATCTTAAAATACATGTTGTGAGGTAAGTCCCTCAGGAGAAAATAAGTGAGAAAGAGAAAAACGAGACTTTATGACTTTATACGGTGTTCCCCAAAAATTTGGAAACCAAATAATAATATTAATAATTTATTGTACTTAGCCATTCAGAGGAATGGATGTATAAGTCGAAATTACTAAAAAAAATAAATAAAATGGTAAACAAAACAGACAAAGAAAAAAAGAAATCATTTTATGAGAAAGCAAGAAATTCGGCGTATGAGTAATATCCTTTTTCCGAGTCTTCTCTTAGTTACATTTTTCAAAATTCCACAATCTGCAGTTTGTAACGGTTCAGGCAAGTCTTCTCTTAGTTACATTTTTCAAAATTCCACAATCTGCAGTTTGTAACGGTTCAGGCAATGTTAAGAAAAATCTTCATGTCCTTGAATCTTACTTTACTCGCGTATTGTAATCATGAAAATCGGAATTTGAATCAAATTTACTACCATTTGTTTTCACTAATATTACAAACATTTATAAATATAAATTGTTGGAAGGGCTAGCAGACTGTGTTTCTTGAATGTATATCTACAAGACTGTTTAGACTACAAATTAAATATCAGCCTCTTTTGGGCAAGAAAATCTCCTGAGCAATTTAAATGTACCGTAAAGCAAAGTGTAAGTACGTGGCGAGAAACTAATCGTTGTTAATAATATTAATAAGATAGCACAGTAAGTTCTGTTGAGTTTGTTCCTCCTAGCTTACCTGATCGTTTACAAACATGCTGAGAAGTATAGTAAATGATTTTCATGCATTTACGTGCCGCTCTAATTCTTTTTAATAAATATCATAATTCAATCAAACTGACAATTATTATAATTTATTGAATTGAATTAACGAGCGATTAAAATGTGTACCTTGCATTACTTCCGATCTGCACGTGTAGTCAATGGGGAATGACAATATTCTATTCTTGAATGCAAAGCACAGTTTCGACGTAGATTTTCGATCGACAAATTGTTGAAGAAACTGCCAGTTCGCCAAATTGTCGAGAGATTCTACAAAACGGGAAGCGTGATAAATGGGAAATCCACGGGAAGGCCGCAAACTGACCAAAATGTCGCCAAACAAGTGGAAGAGCTCGTTGCAGAAAATCTGCATTCCTCAACGCGTCATATTTCTGCTCAAACCGTTAGAAAAATTCTGAAGCGGCGTTTACACATGCTTCCATACAAAGTCCAAATCTTGCCGAGAGATCACAACAGTTGAATGCACTATTGCAACTTATTTCAAGAAAACAAACAACGACGACGTTCTCGATCTAACTTTTTTCAGGGATGAAACTTGGTTCCATTTAAGTGGTTATGTAAACAAAGAAAATTACTGAACATGATCTGTTGTTACTTTCCACGGCCCTTTACACCCTGTTAAGATAAGAATGTGGTTAACTGTATCCCGCCGTAGAATCATAGGACCAAGATTCTTCCACGATACACTCAAACAAACTAGGGAACAATTGTTGACCCTATTTTTAGAGCAGATGCATCCCGATGAATTTAAAAATCGTTACTTTCAGTAAAATGGAGCAACAGCTCATATTATTCGAGAAAATTGAAATTCCTTGAAGAGTTTCTCCCTGGACGAGTTGTAAGCAGGAAAACTTGGCCAGCGAGATCACCAAACCTCACTTCGTTAGACTTCTCCATATTCGGCTTTATTAAAAATGAGATTTACAAAGAAAAAATTAATAATTTGCAAGGGTTACATTAAATTATATGAAACGTCGTATAGTTATGTGCATGAAGCAAAATGGTGGCCACTTTCAAAACTTGCTGTGACTTACTTTCGTTGACTTTCTTTTCAATATCAATGTCAATTTGAAGTTTGAGGTATATTTTGAAATTATTCCTTATTTTCGTGGAGCAGCACTTCGTATTTTTATATGGGTAATGGAAAGGTAACTGGATGAGAATCATTATTATCATATTATTTACATTAAACTCAACACTACCAGGATTCTTTCTGTTGTAGAATTAGTTTATTTATAAGACACCAATCGCCGAATTGGCAACTACAGGAGTATTTCAAAGTAGTGATATGATCAGCAATAACTTATTAACAACGTTATTAACATGTAACAAAGAGATAAGAGGTCCTAGTACTAGATCCTCGAAGAACTCCATTATCTACATCATATTCAAAATTTGCGTGCGTTGAGTTACGACAGGAACCAATTTAAGATATTACCTCTAATCTCTAAGTTGTTTCATTTATCTTCAATAAAAATGGTATTTAGGGCTCGTACTTTAGTCGTTGATTAACTTTAACCATTGGTTTACTCCCATGACTATAATTGCAAAGACAATTGTTTTACAGGAATATACCAAAGATTAAAGTTAACCAGTCGCTAAAGTACCGGTCCTAAGACAACGGCACGGTATGGGTTAAGGCCACTTTACACGGAGCGATTTTTGCTAGCGATTTGTCGCAGCAATTGTTCTATCTACATGCGATTTTTCCCTGCAATGTAGTTACTTCTCTAATAATATTTACGTTATTTTTCCAGTTGATACTACCGATTGTCAGCATTGAGGTTGTTTAGTATTTAATACTAGGGAAATCGCCTCGTGTAAAGCTAGCTTTAGATCGAAAAAGAGACCCGCGACAAAGTGACCCTCATCATCATCAACTTCATTCTGAATCAGAACGAACCTTTTCAACGCAAATTAACTTACGAATATTTCAATAAGAAGAAAATTTAATCGTACTTTGACACCATTCTATTTCAGAATTGGAGCTTTATAGAAACAGTACCTAACAGTGACAGGGGTCGTAAAACGATAGAACCTTTCGTTACTTTTCAATATAATCACCTTTGAGTTCAATATACTCTTCATGTTTAGATATTACCTAATGAACATAAACCATCGAAAAAAAATCTTTTTCTCAGTCTGCGAAAAACTCGTTCATTTCTCACTTCAGTTCTTCGTCGTCAGAAAATAGTTGCCCTTTTTAAATTTTATAAAAATAAAATACTCATAGATGGCCAAATACGGTGGTTGGTTCAACTCTTCGAAGTTGAAACCCTTCAAAGTTTCTTTGTATATTAGTCTTGCAAAAGCAGAATATTTTTCCCGATTTTTCAGGGTTGCTTTTTTGTAACTTTCTTATAAGTAATAGGTACTGTAGCATTGTGGGGCATGTAATTAGGAAGGAAAATACTTACGGAGTCCCCAAAAAATCTTGAATTTCTTTGTTGGTGGAGAGTTCTTGTGCTTCCACTGCGATGACTCCAGGGTCAAAACGATTTCATCCTCCGTTGTAATTCTTTTAATAAAATCGTCCTCTTGCGATTTACAAGCTTTTTAAAATTACTGAGAATTTTCAAGTAGTCCTTGTTTACCAGAGAAAGACAACACCGTTCACCTTTGTCATCCCTTAGTGTTGTGTTCATGAATTATATTGAAAAGATGCTCTGAGCTAAAATCCAATGTTTCAGCTATCTGCTGAATCCTAAATTCATGGATGATTCATTATCATTACAGACGAGATTTTTAGGTGAAAACAGCTTTTCATTATAAATTATCTCTTTCTAGGTTTTTGATATTAACATTCTAATTATACAGGAACAAATCTTTCTTTGTTTTGTATAATTTATACGATAATATCAAAAACCTAGAGAAAGGTACTTTATAATAAATAAATAAACAAACAAAAATTGAAAATTAACTAAGAATTATCGAAAAACAAGTAGAAAAAAGTTAAGCAATAAATAAATATTATCACATGATTTTTTGAATTTTTTTGCTTTTAGTATCGAATTGGGCCCATTCTGGCTTGAATTGAAGCTGCACGGCGTCTTGGCATACTTCGTATTAGTCTTCGGATGGTGTCCTGTGGAATTTGCTCTTACTATTCCAAAAAAGGCATTTTCTAGCTCCCGTAGTGTAAGAGGTGCGTTTTACCGATTTCTGACTCGTCTATCAAGCTCGTCCTAAAGACGTTCAATGGGATTCATGCCAGGGCTTCACACTGGCCATGGTAAAGTGGTGATGTTTTGCTCTTGCAGATACTCATTATCGATCCTCACAACATATGGGCGGACATTATCTTGCATTAGAATAAAATTCTCACCTGCAGCACGTGCACGAGGTTATACCTAAGTCTGGAGAACCTCATCAATGTAACGCCATGCAGTCAAAGCTCCGTTTCTTATGACATCGTTATTGTTGATCGAAATACCGCCCACATCATTACAGGACCACTACCAAATGGCACTCTTTCTTATGTTGTATTAGAAAGAAACCATTCCCCTGGTCGTCGCCATACTCAAACACGTCCAATATTTGAACATAATGCAAACCTAGACTCGTTGGTGAACAAAGCTTTTCTCTAATGGCGTATCTGTCGATTATTGTGTTTTTCGGTTTGTCGCTGATTTCTGGTTAAACGCATTACTTTGGTTGGACATCTAGACCTCAGGTTCGCTTTTAGAAGTCGGTTCCTCATTGTTTGATCGGAAATTTGTCGACTTGAGCCCTAAAAAGTTCATTTTGTAAAGTACGCGCTGTGCTGGTACGTTTCCGAAGAGCCTCAAAACGTAAAAAATCGATCGCCTAAGAGCCTGGTTGCTCTGGGTAGACCTTGTCCAAGACGACCAGTAACGTTTCGGATATTCTGGTATCGCTTCCACAGCCTCCATATTACAGATTGCTGTACATTGAGCTGTTCGGCAACATATCGCTGCCTTCCTGCAGGAGAGTAACAGCCCGACTGAGTTCTATTGGTGTCAAATGTCTTCTGACACCTTGCCCAACTACCACATTGCGTTGCATTGCGGCAAAATGTTTTGTAAAGAACAGGAACTCGTAATCTTAATAAATATCACAATAATTTTTACCAGTGTCGTTTCAACTGATTCCTTTTCATAATAAAGAGGTTCTGTGACAGCTAAATTTTTTTTGAGTAACGAAAGATAGTTAAAGTAATAATTGACCAGCTGATTCAAGATTTTTACTCATTTCGTTTGGCGACTGCAAGAAAACTTGACTCCTTAATTGTTTTGAGTAGTTTATTTAGTCACTAAAGACTCAGACGGGCGCTTATGTTCAATACTGCCCTCCAAGATTATATAAAAACAATTCAAGATTATAGTTTGCCAGTTGTATTGTTTTTTATATTTATGTAAAGGAGGCCATTAATAATAATAATAATAATATTTATTGACCAAAAGATACAAACATGTATATGGTACGTGAAGATGTCTACAAGCTAGCATACAGGATCATTTAGATATTCATTAAGATTATAATAAGACTTGCCAATTAAGAAGCGCTTCAACTTTAATTTGAATTTGTTACAATTATTTTGTTCTTTGATGTGATCTGGTAGTTTATTGTACAAGCGGATTTTTCGTATCGTGTACCTATATATACCTATGAGTACAAATTCTAAGATAATTACCTTTTCTAGTATGATAGTTGTGATTATTAAAATTGCATTCAAAATTGCTAATAAATTTCTTAATGTATAAACAACTCTTGAAAATATAAATACAGGTAAGAGTTAGAATAGACTTATCAGTAATATCCTTCTACATGTTTCCCTAGGTCGTAATCCGAACATTAGACGCAGAATGCGTTTTTGATCTACAAACAGGCGATTTATACTTGTTGACTACCCCCATAAGACTATATTGTAGCTTAGATGGGAGTACACCATGGCATAATAGATCTGGAGCAGGATGTCCACGGTCACTACACTTTTCATCATTTTAGTAATGGTAAAATAGGAGGTTGACAGTTTTTTGCAAATAGAGTCCACGTGATCTTCTCACGATAAGTTACGGTCCATTACAAGTCCTAAAAACTTTACATTTGAGGTACACTCCAGTTCAGCCAGAGGCAATGAAATATTGTTTATGAAGTGGAGACACTGTGTTTTACTGATATTCAGGATTAATTTATTTGTGTAGGCACCAGCTCTTGAATTGTATCATGATTTGTTCAACTGTTGATGTCAGCGTTTCTATAGATGAAGATGAAACGGCGATTGAGGAATCGTCTGTTTACTTAATTAAGAGTCCTTAGGTTACTGTTTCAGCTAGATCATTTATAAATAAAATAAATATCAAAGGACCCAAAACTGAGCCTTGAGCAACTCCCTCATTTAAATTGAAATTTTGTGATATAGTTGACTGTTATTTTTCGGTTTGTTAAGTAGGATTGCACCCAATGAAGTATGTTGTCACGTATTCCCAAACAGAATAACTTCTCTATAATAAATTTGTGACCTTGATATATCGAAAAATAGACCCGCCACATGTTGCTTCCGGTCAATCTCTTGATGAATAAAATTTAGAAAGTTCACTGAAGCCGTTTCCGTAGATCGGTTAATACGAAAACCATGTTGAAAATCATTCAGATATTTATATTTTTCTAAGAAGTGTAGGATACGGTTCAGCATTATTTTTTCTATTATTTTAGAAAAGGTACTTAATAAACTTATTGGTCTGTAATTCTCAACGTGATGTGAATCACCTTTTTTTAGTATAGGAACAACACTAGCGTATTCAATAAATCTGGAAATGTTCCTTCTAGTACAGATTGATTGATGAGAGTTGCAAAAGGATGGATAATAAAATTGGTTACATATTTAATAACTTTTGAAGATATTCGATTGGAATCGCAACTGGTTTTATTTTTCAGATTGGAAATTACCTCTGCAACTTCCTCTGGGAAAACTGGATGGAAAAACATTGATGTGGCAATTCGGGCGACAGGATTACTTCAAAATCGTCCGATTTAAGTGATATATTGATCGCTCGGCAATTTTTTTCGTAAGCGATAGTGGGGCTCCGTTTTTTCAGGCGATTTTCCTGCAATTTTCGGGCGATCAGATTGCAGCAACTACGTCGCTTGAAGTCGTCATGTCTGTGGTCTCCTTCGTCTCGCCAATGCGCTGCTGTTTCTTTTGTATTTATTGCTGCTCCCCTCATAAAAAAATGATTGAGCAGAGCGGCTCTATGATTCATTAAAATTATAGTATGAACGGCATCGTCCACTTCGTTTTAATTATTTCGTTAAAACGAATTAAGTATTTATGAGAAATTAAAGACTAAGTTAAAAAAAAAACTAAAAATGAAATAGCAATAACCGTATGCAAATGACACTGGTCTAAAAACTTTTTTGACACTTCAAGGAAGATTCACAAAAATTTGTTTTGGATTACATGGTCGCCGTCATAGTCAGGAACCTTAATTATACCTCGTACATTTTGAAGGGCAGGTTTAGGATTATTTTATGACTCTTTCCCTTTAAGAACAAATGCAATTTTTTTTTATAATACTTGATCGGACAGTTCAGAAAACTAATCGACGTTTCTGTACGTTTGTCAGCTTCTTCGGGGTAAATAAAAGTTGAAGAAGCTGTTAAATGTACAGTGAAACGTCGACATTTACGATGGTTTTCTTAACTGCCCGATTAATTACAAAGTTTGAGCGAATAGGAAAGAGCTTCAATTACGAACATTTCCGCAAATGGGGGGGGGGGCGGTGCTCGTGTGACGAAGAGTTTAATTTGATCTGTACAAAATAAAAAAAAATGGAGGCAAATTTAATTAAATTTTTGAAATTTGATTATTTAAGATCCCGTTTTGAATGAAACTACCTATTTTCGCGTGCGCAGGTAAAAATTTAATTTTCCCGAACTAACTTTTTTGGTTGGTTTCTTTTTTTATAAGCGCAGGATTAGAAAGGACGGCGGCCTTTTCATATACGCCCCGGATCTTTCGATTCAAGTGTAGGCGTATACGAGTACATTTATATCTCCCAGTTAGTATTGATTACGGAAGCAAAAATATTAATGTCGTCTGGCCATTTACTAAATCACGCGTGTATAAAACCAGAACTTGTATAAATTTTATTCGATTAATGAATTTCATCGCAAATGAAAAAATGTCGCATGTATATTTATTTATAGATGTTATTTGCACACGAAACAGCTTTTTTTTATCAAATCGACAGAATAAATATTTATTCCTTGTTTAACGTCCTTTTAAATAAATTACACAATTTATATGTAATGTAACAACTATTTTTCTTTATCAATCATGAAATTCACATTTAGAGGAATTGTAACGGAGGGGGTGAATCTCATTCTATTTTGGTTCTTGATTCACCCAGACATGATTTTCCTCCTCGAAGCTTTTATTTTATTTATTCTCTGTAAGATTCTGAAACAACTAGATTTTCCCGATTATTTTCAAATTAAATTTTTTTTTATAAGATTGAATTAAAAGAAAAATTATTATTAGAATCTTAAATGTACATCTAATATTTTTGATATTAAAAATGATCATTTGAAATTCAGCGGTTCATTAAAAATACATTTTTTTTAAATTTAAATCTAAAACATAACTAACTATGTAACCTATAGTACTTGAAGTACTCAAACGAGAGAGTCTTCTTAACTTCAAGAACTATTAACCAGAGACGCATTCAAATGCTAATGATGTGCTTTTTTGAACAATGAGAATTGCATTAATTTTAATACCATCTGAAAGAAGTTGAGTCCGTTTTATTAACTCTTATTTTATTGTTGTGGCGTAACTTAAAAATTTATTACTAAAGTAGGCTTTTGTCCGATGAATTATTTTTAACGCAACGTTTCCCTATCGGTTCATAGCTTCATCACTCTAATAAATTATATAAATAGATAAATTACTCATTTATTCTTTATTTGTTTCATTCTTTTTATTTTTTTAACGAACACTTAAACTTCGTCACTCCTGACAAAGCTGTCGACCGATGGTGAAACGTTAAGCTATTACGTGATTGTTAAGGCACCCGTTAAAATTTTTAAAATTTGTTTCCTCAAATAAATAAAGAATGAATAGATAATTTATGTGGTTGTATCGTCAGCAAATTTCTCTTCTTCATCTGGTGCACGTTATTTCTCAGGCGAACTGGAAGTTAAGAAAAATTAAGAGCGTTTTGAATGAAAGCGAATTACTCATAAAATTTTTTTAAAAATTCCGCCTTGGAAATATTTCGGGACGTAATATAAAAGTATAGGTTCTTACACACATATTTGTTTATTTTATTAACGCCATGTATATAATAAGTATGTAGATACCGAATACGCCAAAATATTTGTTTTAAGACATTCTTAGGTGCGATAAAATTCGGTAACACATGATTCACTCTCCTCGGCTTTAATTGTTTAAAGCGACTATTGTCTTTATTGTTTAAATAACACCTGACGGTGGTGCCTATTTATTTTTTAATCTTAAGCAAGCCGTCTCAACATAGGTAATTGTATTTATTTTTTGGGAGCACGTCGCCGCTCGGATGGAAAGTGCTTTAATAAGGTAGCTTATTGAAAGCTATTGCGCATCAATTTTTATTGGGCCACTTGTTTTCACACCTGCGGCGCTCAATTTATTGCATCCTTCATTTTGATCTCTAGACACTTCTAAATTAGTAATAATATTAAAAGTAAACCGTTGCTAAAGAAAAACCCAACAGGTTTGACAAACTAAATTTTTTTTGCAAAAGATTTTCTGTTCGCATAATAAAAATAGAATGCACGGAGTTGGGTATAATAAAGTTAATTGTTTGTTGGAGATTTGAATTAAACAATTACATGCACTAGATTGTGATGTTTGCCGGAGTGCTGAAAACTTATATTATCTGTTCGTTCGTAAAACATCTCAGTGCAAACAAACAAATGGTCGTTGGCATCTGCGAATTATTTTTAAAGGCGGTTTGAGTGAAACGCGTGAAAACGAACGGGACCATCTGTTTTAGGTGCTGTCAAACGGGATGGGGACGAACTCACCGGTAAAATAAGTCTGAGGCTTCATCCGAGGCCACTGTAACTTACACCATACACTTCAGTCTGAAAAATGTGTCACAACGCGCAATAATTCTACGAGGCTTTCACGGGAAATATTTGCACCGACCCCTCATGTAGGGTCAAATTGTCCGCGATCTGTTCAGTCGCGGAACAACTCTATAGCTTTATATCCGGGACGGGAATGGCCAGTTCACTTTCTGAGCGCCACGACGCGCGCGCGTCGTCCCAGGACAACATGGAGAATTATTGATCTTCAAAAGGCAGACGAGAAAACCTACAGTAGTAGTAATATTAATATTATTACTCCACTTATTACTCAATTCGTCTTACTTGCTTTTTGCTTTACGATGCTTTTCGTTAATTGAAAGGAAAAATGTGGGAAAACTATCTTCGACATGTCAGATCTTTTAAGATTTTTATAGCAAAGCTGTTACGGTTACGATTATTCGCAGCAAATTATGCATATTTTGTGAATAAAAACTTTTGTATGTAATAAAAAATTATCAATTTTATTTAAAGGAAAGAAAAACTAGAATCTCTTGCAGTTTTCAGGACATATCGTCGTTCTTTCTTATTCGAATTATTAAATAAATATCTTTGTTAAAGTACCTGTAAATGTGAACATATTGCAATGTATTGTCGTTGATAGTGGGTTTTGTTTAAATTATTTTCAAATCAACAAATAACAAGTTCACGCATAATTATTTAGCATTAAGACTCTTTTCTCTTTTTTTATTGTTTAAATAAACTGGTATCTCAGGGTTTTCTTTTCGTTACGTGCTTTTCAATAGGTAGGTAAAAGACAATTTTTAATCATATAAATGTTTATTAATTAAATATTTCTTTTACGATCAAATTGTTATTGCACATTATTTTGCTTTTTGTCGGCAAAATAAGTTGTCACATGGCAATTTGTCAGACACACAAATATACAGGAAAATTTTATTTTGTTTTTAAATAATTATCATTAACTATGAATTTGATAACACGTTAATAATAATTGTTTTAGTCAAATCATACATGGACTTATAACCAAAAATGCAATGATAGCCCTTATTACGAACAGAAGTAACTATGGTTACGAAAATTGTTACAATGTGTATGTTTTTGATTTTATTATTAACAAAAATTAATTAAAATTGTGTAACTGGCAATATAGAAAGTGTTAGGAAAGAGTTTATACATGTATTTTGGCCTTATTGGGCTTCATCTGAACTCTTACCTTAAAAAAATTTGGTTTATTGAAAAATTTAGAAAAACTTATACTCTTTTTTTGAATTTCTAAAATCCCAAAACACAAGAACAGGAATTAATGATAAAAATATGAAAATATTTTGCAAATTATACAAGGAAGCGATTGCATTCTCTAGTAAAATCACTAAAGTGACATTTTTAAAGTATTTGTTTGATGTTACTAAGGCAAATTAAATTATTATTAACATTAATTAATTAAATTTATTTATCAGAATTGCATCATTAATATTTATTTAAATGAATGATACAATCTGTATTGTTGTTTAAAGGAATGCTTAATTCAAACTTTAAACTAAACAAATAGCCATGATACAGACAAGATTATAATCCTCCGGTCTATTCACACGGTATTTGTTTAGAAATCCATTGATAATAACGCCTTTAAATAACTTAGACAAAAATTTTGCACGCGGCCAAAATTAAAATAATTCTTTTTAGTTTTCACACAATACAAAATTCTGCCAAGCTGTTAACAATGAAATAAAATTCGAATTAAATTACATAGACAATTAAATTCAAATTTTCAATCAAAGTTATTTAAACAATAGGTCTTACTTCTTTCACAACTCACTACTTATTAAAGACTGATCTGTTCAGTTTGAAACGTTGAGCATGACTTCCCAAATCACACAGGATTTCTACCTTTTATAGCAAAATAAATAGGCAAGAACTGTGAAACCTTAAATAAAAAAAAAATGTAAAACATTTAAATGAATGACTTTCAAAATTTAAAGTTTCAAATAAATTAAACATTCTCTACCTGATTCTAATTATATGATTACATTTTAAATAAACCGAGCCGTACGGCTTCTATCTTGAAAAGTCTTAATTTAATTTGATTCTTCAGTTTTACTTTAATATGGTGCCTTCCACTGTTCTTTTTGAAGAAGTACTCTCGAGGCTTGTCCCTGATGGCATGACGTTGAAGAAGGTGAACAGCTTCCCTGTGTTGCGTTATCGGCCTGGAATGGTTCTTTGAAGTGATGGGACTGTTTTTTAAGATAAGGGAGCTCAGAAATCAGTTCTGGAGTCTTGAGATCGCAGCCCCAGAAGACTTCCCTGAACTTCTCGTGAAACCAAATCTCTGTTGTTGGTGATAGCGAGACTTCTAGTACTTCGTTCGACATTTTCTAATTAAATATTTGCAATTAAATTTTCACTTGGGTAATGTACATTGTTTTTAAGAAATTATAACGTAAAATAAATACAAAATATTACTAACCTAACAATTATATATACAGGTGTCTCTTATATTATTAAAATAACACAGCAACATGTCTTGTAATAATGTAAAGTATCTTTCCACTTACTTCAATAAGTAGTGAAAGTCATTACCAATATAACGGTTCCAAGAAATTTACAAAAAGCATATCAAATATGTTTGTAGAACAACAACCATATGGTAGATTTAGTAGAAACCAAGATACTTTTTTTGTTTTTTCTTTTTTTTTTGAAAATCGCCTTGCATTCCTGTTCTATTTTTATCTTCTTTTCTTTTTCCTCGCTTTTGTATTTCTGCGAAAATTAAATTTAAATTTAATAATATCTACAATCGCGATTAAGTTTAATTTCTTTTATTTTGGGGAATTTACTGCTTTCAAATTTTTTATTCTTTCATTTTGATCTAAAATGATATACGAAATTTCATTTTCTTTTCCATCTGTTATGAATCAGCCTGTATTAATATCAGTTTTAAAACACATATTTTCAGAATCAAGAAAAAATTAGAAGCACAATAGCAAATTTTTGGCAGAATTTCTGAACTGTAAAAACCAATTACAAAAAAGGTGGCCGAAGTGAAAAACCTTATACTTTTGATTGCTTTAAAATATTTATTAGTCAAGCGATGTAGAAAGGTGCTTGTAGACCCAATTCATCGCCTAACACTTTAATTTAAACAAAATTATAATTTACTTTATACACATATACTTATATATTTTTTCTGTATAATATTTAATTTTTGGAAAACGTCTTCAATATGCGGAGGACTATTAATTAACCCGACAAAATAAAATTACTAAGAGAAGCAATATCCGAGAGTATGTTAAAAATTCTTTCTACTTTAGTTTTCAAGAAATAATCAAGAAGCGGGTGAACGAATAAATATCCGTCATAAACTTTTTTATAGTTTTATGATACGGCGGCGTGCCATCGTGAACTTGACCTTTAAGTGATATTTTACGTTTCTAGGTCAATCACCTAAAGTAGATTATTCCATACAAAGGATAACAGCGGCTCCACTTTGAACTTCTGCTCTGACAGGTAAACAAATAATTCACTAAAATGAAAACCAATTCAAATTGCCGTATTAAGGATTCGTACGGTGCGCTTCCTTTGTGTTCATTGAAAAACCGAGTCTCTTTGGTTCTGGGCGAATAGCTCGCGCGCTGCTCTAGAACAGTACGCAGCGAATTGTTGCATTTCAGTTCAATTACATGTTTGGCGAAAACATGTGTACGCAGCTTAGCACTAACGTTGTTTAAAACACGAACTACCGTCTAGCTAGTAAACAAAAAAAAAAACTCGTCGACAATGAATTTCAGGTCTAATAAATCGTTTCACATTTTCGGAGAAAACCGATTTGTTTAAGCGATTCCTTAGAAGTATAATCGTTGTCTTGTCGTGATAATTATTTATTAATAGTTGTACCTACATCAATTTCTAGTAATCATGAGATTTCCAAACAACTCCAGCAATTTATTTTTTCTTGTAATATGTTACATTCACGCACGCGATTTGATCGAAAAGTGTATGCATATCTAATTAATTAACAAACAAATATTTGCACAATTATTTGCGAATTTTATTTCGTACGCAATCCCAGTTATTTTAGAAATTACTAGTAATTAGTAATTATTAATCATAAAAGAAAAAAAACTCAGATTTCCGTTCTGTTAAACGTGTAACAAAACGAACTGAGACGTGTCAAGCGGGTAGTCAATAAAAAAAACTTTTGGCCCTATTATATTGCCTTATTTATAAAATGTAGCGTCGTATTTCGTACGCAATGTCGGAGCTTGATTTCCCTTTGTCGGGTTAATTAACAATCACCCTCTACAGGGTTGGGTGTTTCTTGAATTTATCGACAGGGAAAAATTATGAAAGAATAGACATCGTAGATCATGAGAATTATATAATGTATTTTAGTATTCCAGAAATAATTATCCCCCAAATCGACGATACGTCCCTGGTTAACAAAGAATAGTAGATGAACGAAATAAATACAGTCATAAAAGTGTTTTATAGTTTTGTGATTGTGCGGTGTGGGGTCGGGCGTGAACTTGACCTTCAAACGAATTTGACGTGATCAAAATATTTGCTTGACAAGTGCATGCAAATCATCTGAAGGAAATCATTCCGTACAAATTCTTTAAAATATGGATAACAACGGGTTCACTTTAAACACCTATTTTGACAGGTAAACAAATAAATCACTACAACACGAGAACAATTCAAATCCTCGTGTTAAGGGTTCCTAGTATTTTTCTTTAATTTAAATTTTTATTGTATTGTAAATAAAGTTTATTCCCACAAGCAAAATGCCCGTCTTAAACATATTGGCTTCTTTTTATGGCATATCCCTTGCATTTTAATCAGTCGATTTTCATTACGTCGTTTATTCGGTTCATCGCTGATCTTTGAATAATAATAGACTTTGCTAATAAAAAAGAAATGGTGATGACAACCAGAATTTAAAACATTATAATCAGTAAACACATTCGTAATCTATTTGGTTTGTTAATTACTATAATTTCGTTTTGTGTGAGAAACAAATTCTGTTATTATAAAAGACGAATTATTAACATAAATTTGTACAAAGTATAGCAAAATTCAATACGCGCATTCGGTGTGTTATTTTTTAAAGCGACGGAATAATTATAGTTCGCTTCGATGTATGTATTTCACTTTTCTACACCTTTGATTCTAATTAACTCATAGCAGTTAATACACGTGTACGATGCATTCATTATCAGCTGTGCAACTCCGTGCAACGATTAAGTTTTACAACTGAAAGACTCTGATATTAAAGATGTAAAATTTTAGTCCTCGTCTTAAGCATAGGCGTTAATCCCGATAATTTTTTCGTCAGCATTTTTGTCGGTCTATTGAAAAATCATGTGTATGTAATGTGTAGCATGTAATCTTATCTATAATTATTTATATTTGCCTACAACTTGTCTGATTTAAAAATAGTTTGTTCCTGTTTTGGGAGGTTTTTAAAAATTAAAAATACTATTTTGTTCAATTTTTTATCGTTTGGCTAAGAATTGCTTGCAACGGTCAAAAATACTTGCAGTACGCTGCAATTTTTTGGAACGGGCAATAAAATTGGTATATGACTGCAGTATAAACTAAAATTTGCAAGTTGTATAAGGATTGGAAGAAAATATATGTATTCCAGTTACAAACGACAAATTTATGACCGCTGCTTGCCCGACATGATCTACTACATGTTAATGAATTTATCGGTGGACATGAAAAATAAATGAACGTTAAACACTAAATAAACACTTGTTAAAGTTTTTATATTTATAGAACATAAATCTATATTATAATAGCGTTAAATCCATTTCTGTTTCACATACGTTTTCATACCCACTATTAAATTTTAATTAATTTCAAAATGTAATAATAATTTTTCAAAATATTCTATTTTTAATGAATCCAAAATAGCTGTTAAATCTTTAACTATTTTTCATTCTCTATAATTTAGAGAAAATATTCTTATATATATTTATAGTGACAACTTTAATAAAGTAAAAGCAAACTAAAGATATCTTTATGTTTAGATCAGAAATGCCATAATCTCATATCAAACGCTAACGATACAGAGAAATGAAGATATAAAAAATATGTATCTGCAAAATTCGGAATGTTATGTGGTAAGAAATACCTATAAGTAGAAGAGGCTGGAGAAATCGTGTGAATGGCCGACAAACGATAGACGATCAAATATTTCAAGTATCCTGGAAAACCTTTGCTGCATTAATAAATGATACAATTAAGCAGGTAGCCAAATTACAAGGCAGCATATCTTGTTTCTATTATTCACTAAGGACCAGTTTTACAATGGCTGGATAAACTAAGAATACGCTATACTTGGTATATCCACGGTTAAAACTATAGTTATACCAAGAACCAACAGTTTTAACTATAGATATACCAAGAACAGAGTTATACTTAGTTTATCCAACTATTGTAAAACTGGCCCTAAATGTAGGAAACAGAACGAGAAACTTTTGAACTTAATGAAGAATTTAGGCTCCCAACAATGTTTGCAAACACGTGCAAGTTTTACTTCTCGTAATTATTTTGAAGTAGGTGCTTAGATAATTCAAAATTAATTTTTATACCCGTAGATACGTATTTCGGCAGCTGAGCTGCCATCTTCAGTACACATACTACCAAGTTAAAAGCACTTCATAAAATCTAACAACCAACTAAATATATTCATAATTTATAATATATATATTTTGTAATGTCCTTCCGGGTAGGGTTCCCAAGAAAACGGTTTTTGTCTTGACGACGTTTCAGTAGAATCACATCTGCCATCTTTAGGTCTTCTCTGCTGCTTGCTTGGTTGTGCTTCTCGTTGTTTTGCGAGTCGAACTGATTCTGTCGGCGCCGATGGTGGTTTATATACCGAGTTGCGGTGACGCATCGTTATGCTCGATGGTTTTCTGTCCTGGCTTCTCTTATTGGTTGTCCCGATGAACTGACTCCTCTTCTTGATGATCTCGGCTGTGTTTGTAACGCTGGTTTCCATGTTGGTAAACGTTGAGTATCGTCTCTAGTATTTAGATTTCTCGGACGTTCTCTATTTCTATGGCTTCTCGTATGATTCTTTTCAATAACTGCTTCAATAATCTATCTTGTATGAGGTGGATGTTACGTGCCGTGCGAATGAAGACGTTCTTTCGTTCTTCTCGACGGCATTCCGGTGCTCTTCTCTTGTCGCACTTATTTTTCTGTTCGTCTGTCCTATGTAGACTCTGTCACAATGTTGGCAAGGGATTTTACATACTCCTTGACTTTCCAGTTGGATTTTTGTTTTTGGATTAGGAAGAATGTTGGAGGTCTTCTTATCTGTGTTGAATATTGTTTCGATTTTGTGCTTCCTGAGGACTCTACTTATTTTATCCGTTGTGCCTTTTATGTACGGTAAGCACGTTCTTTCTAGTGGCTTTTCTTCTTTCTCTTCTTGTTTTTCTCGTCGTGGTCTTTGTGCTTTGTTGATCTGTTTTTCGGAGAATCAGTTCTGGAGTGGTGCTGTTTCTAATTTCTTCATATCTTGCTGTTTGTTTTTAGCATCCGTCAGTCTTTGTGATCTCGTCTCGTTTTCACGACTGATTATAATTGTGGATTGTGGGACGCGGCTAAAGCTACCTACTCAGTTAAGCGGATAGCTTTGTGCTATCTGAGTAGGTTGCTTAATACAGTTTCCTATAAAGTATAAAATAAAAATAAAATCAATCTCAAGGCCAATTTTTTGCATCGGATGTCCCAAACCACCGGTATAGTGCAAAAATGCCCTTTTATATACATTTTATAATTTTTTTTTTAATTGAACACTAGTGTTCTATTTAAAAAATCATGTTAGGCCTGTGACTTTTAAGTGAACAACCGTGTATAGTTGAAAATAATTTTAAATTACGCGAAATGGAAACCTATACCTCTTTTGTTACGCAAATTTTTTGATTAAATTATTATTATTATTACATTACACTCAAACGACAATAATTAAGAAGCATGTGTAAATATTATAAATTAAAAAAAACATTATTTAATAACCAAGGTAATACAAAGCACAATACTTAGGTATTATTTAAAAACAATGAAATAGAGTAAAGAATTTTATTTCAATGTATCAACAATAACATCAATAGTTAAGTCTCGCAAGTGATCGATAAATCTAAACTTTTTTTTATTATTCATCTTATATACTAAACACGATAACATCAAAATGTCATAATAAAACTTTCACTTAACAAACGAATAAATCACAAATTCAAGTACTTACAATATATTAGAAATAAAGAGTTCTACCACTAAAGTTAAACAGCTCAGTGAATTAGTGACTAGTGATATTTATGTCCTTAATATTATTAGCAAAATATCAAAATTCAAGTTAAGGTACTTCTGAATAATTCAGGAAATATTTAACAGCACTGCAGTACATGTGACGTTTTCAAGATTTAATTCAATTTACTCTCAAAATGGAAGAACAATTAAATGCGCAACAAACTTCAAATCGATTGAAGTATGTTGTTTCTTTTCTTCAAGAAATTTTCATCTAATTTGTACCTAGTGCACTATCGTGTCTTCAAATTCATTGTACTTTTTTTTTTTCTATTCACGAGAGTATATTTTGTAATTTTGCTAATTCAAGTGTACTTAAACATCAATATTATCTGAATCTAAAGTTAATTTTATTTAATACTTACTCACAGTACAAAATCATATATCGTGGAATATATTAAGCTTTTTTTTTTAAATAAATGCTAACTTAACAAAAGTAAAATTAAATAGATGTAGCTAACTGGTTATTGAATATATTTTATCTTCTTTTCTTAAGTGCAGCGAGAAAAAAATCTTGTATGTTTTCACTTCTGTTTTCAGAATGTGGAATAGTAAAAAATTCTTCTGAAATCTAAGCACTCATTTTCTTTGATATAACTACGCTTCTTACATGAACCGGTGGTCAAATAATTACAATGACCTTTATATTAAATTTTTTTTTGGTGTTTAGGCCAATTGTAAGCTTAAGAAATTATTGGAAAAGAATCATATTTCTGTAAAGTGCTTCCTTATTAGAAATCTTATTTTGTAATCTGATAAATCATTGCTCACAGATTTAATAAATCAGTGCAAAACTAAAAATTAATTAGCTTTCATGAAAGTTAAATTTACATTTCACATATCAATCTCAAACGCAACATAGCAACAGAAAAATTATAACACAAAAACATAAATTGATAATCACAAAAAAATAATCATAAAGTAAGACCTTATAGCTTAGAAAAGTATATAAACTTATAGTCATTTTATTTGCACCTTGGTAAGTAACTCTTAAGCGCAGATTTTTTTTAAAGTCAATAAATGATTAGAAACTGTTAATAAACACTACCAATACAAAATAATAAAATACTGTTAATGCTATAAAATCTGTTATTCATCTCCGTGATTCGCCGCATAGAAATAATTAATTGCTCTACACAAGTCATAATCTGCAGCCAAAATAACTTGCACCAGAGATTCCCTAGAAGTTGTTTCTCCAAGAATATCTCTCATCTGTGAAATACACGCGTCTAATCTGGCAGAATCTTGACTCAGCGGTAGATCTTCGAGGGAACTACTGTTTGAATGTCCCTGCTGAATAGTAAATCGCTTGCAGTTTCAAAATTAAAATCAAAAGATATGTACCTGTGATGAAATATGTAAGCCTTTCAGCGTTTCTGATATGCTCGAATCAGCACTCGTTGGCGTTCCAGACGTTAGAACCAGGGGATCGGACGTCGTTGATTTTCTAGGTGGTGGCTGAGTCCAAGCATAATCAAATATTTCCGTTTGTAAGGCAATTGGCAATTCAAAATAAACTTCGCTTTCCATTAACTCGTGATGTTGCGAGATGAAATTTAAACAGGCATTCTAAAATCATCGGATTTTAGCGACCCTGCGACCGATTGAGTTGTAACTCACCCTAAGTATCCTCGCATTGAACTGATCTGCCATACTTAAGAAGTATAACACAGATTCTTGATCGATACTGGCTTGAAGAGCGTACTCACAGGTTTGTTTTAAAGTATCGACTTCGTACCTATCACTCAATAGCAAAAGCTCTGAATACTGTTCGGTTGACAATGATATTTGCCTTAACCTACCACTATAAAGGTACTCAAGAAATATTCTGAATAAGAAGGGGCTGGTATCGTGTATTACAATTTTCCTAGAAAATCAAAAATTGTGTTTTTTGAATCTAATAAGTGGAGGTAATACTTTTCAATTGCTTCTCGCATTCCTGATAACAGAGCTCTTCGGAACCAGTCGCATCTAGCAGCAACAATTACTCTATGAGCAGCTATGGTAGATTGTTCATCTTCTGCGTTGGGGGTTTCACTGTCTTCATGTTCAGACAAGCTATTTCCACCAATTACTTCAAATTCCATATCAGTGCCAACTCCACTTTTTAATAATTGTAATGATAATTTGGAAAGGGTACTGTTAGCAGGCATGGGAGGAACACATAAAGCTTCAACTAAGTTCAACTGGAACAATTAAATTTGTTTTTTGTACAAGAGAATATGAGAACTTAACACAATTTTTTATAGACACTGTGTATACATTAAATTAAAGTTTTTTAAGAAACTGAAAAGACATTGAAAAATAATTTGATCTAAAATGTGGATTTCACCTCTAGAATGTTTACCTTATATCCAGATTGATGTTTTAATGCCGAGTATGTCGGAATTTTATCGTCCTTCTGACAATCACCTGAGTGTGCACTGGCTGAGTTTAAATCTAATAAACCTAGTGTATGTAGAGAATGGGTGAAAGTATCCCTTTGGACTAGTTCTGCGATCTGCACCATAACGTCTTGCAACTTCTCTTGGTGATTCACTAGTTGTTGTAAAAGACCAGACTGAAATAACAAGATACTTTTTTAGGAAAAAAATATCGACAGTTGAATAATTTGAGAAGAAATTAGCACTAACTTCTTTTTTTATTTGGCAAATAGTCCCTATAAACAGGCAATAAATATTTTATACATAAACAACTTACCACTTCACTGGTACCAATTTTAAAGCAAAATTTAAACTCTCTCCACACAACTTTTTCTTCTAGTGCCGATGAAAACTCTTCTAAATGCAATAAAAATATTGGTAACTCTTCTATAAAGTATTCTATATTTCGTGATACTGTTCTAACTTTTTGAGCAAAAGTCATTTCATTAAAATTTTCCCTGAAACAAGAACAGAGTGAATAATAAAAAACAGCACTCACACTATGATTCTTACTTCTTATGGAAGAGTAATTCAAGACTGAGAGAGATCTGCTCATGTGTATCCTTAAGTTTAGTTAATTCCCTGATGTGTAAAATATTCCTAAGCGACTTCCCAAGCATATCACCTACTCCGGTTTTATTCCTGCTGCTTTCATGCGGCGATATCACTTGAAGTATTTGTTGGAGCGACCTTTCAATCTCTAATATCAATAACGAAACTGTGTCCAGAACAACTTCAATCTGTAAAACAAGTCGAGCGTAAAGCAAAATACCCGGAAGTAGTAAGTAACTTACTTCAGGAACTAAATACGTAGCTACTTCATGCCGCTGTGAGGATGACATGGAACTAAAGGCGGTTTTCAAAACTTGCAGAAATTTGTGAAGTTGCGTTAAGAAAATTGGAAGGCGTGACTTTGCGTAACGTATGATTTCGTTGCGCTCTTCTCTCGTCAATTCATTTTTCCTTTTCGTGAAGATATCACAAAGCAGAAGCAGCTTAACTAAAACTAAGAAGCACTAATTGTTATGTACATGTTTAACGTTCAGGCCTTTACTTCACTACATCAGCCTTAACGGTATGTCTATTTCATTATTTTACAATTTAATAAAAATTTCTCTAATGCTCTAGTTTTTTATCATAGATTTTTTTAAATGTTGATATTTGTGAATTCTTTTAATCTGTCTCCTCAGTAATTAGTTTAAATATCATAAAACAGCATGAATTTTTTTAAATTTAATAAGTTTAATTAATTAAGTTTAATTAATTAATTTAATATTAGTTAAATTATTATTATTATAATAAATCCAAGTCAATACTACGTTACAGTAATAAATAAATTATTAGTTTTTTTCCTACACTTTTCAATATTTTTATTATCTGTGAATGCATGCCGATGTAATGTAAGAAAACAATATTCTTTCGCTGCATGAATCATTTTAGTTATAAAAGCAAATGACTCATAATAGAATTAATCATCCTTCAGGTGAGTGCTATTTTTAAACATTACAAACTTGCAATTAAGAATAAATTAAACTTGATCAATTACCTACTGCCGTATCTCTCGCTGATTGTTTAACAACGAAACACAATTTTGCAGGGTTTGTGGCGACGTTGTCTGCAGACGAATGCAGACTTTTCATGCTAAAATGTTCTATTATTTGATTAATGCTTGCGTGCATATCGTTAACTAAACTCATAATTTCTGGAAAAAATTTAAATAAAACATCACAACTTGCTTTATCCGACGTACTTACGTTGTTTCAGAGCCATATTTTTAAGATACAACTGACACATATTAACAAGTTTCGAAAGACAACCGTAAGAAGAAGCAACGCTTATTATTTGCTCAACGGCTGATATATCCATGGTGTCCGGTAAACATTCAGAGTATAAAAAATGTAAAATCGGTCCGAGGACGTTCTCCGGAAGTCCGTTGAAAGGAGGGGGTTGCATATTCCATGGGATATCACTTCCGTATAATTGTAAGATACACGAATGAACTTTGAACTATAAATAACAAGGTAGAACAAAGACTTGACTTTAAGAATTATGCTTACTTGTTTGTTGTTTGCTGTTGTTAATTTCACGTCTGAGAAATATCCATCTTCTAAAGCAGGTAATAAGGTGTACGGTACACTTACATTCTGTTCAATGGGTTCGTCTTTCACACGTCTGCAATGTAAAACACACCAGCCTTCACATTTCAAAATCATGGAATCTCTAGGTTCCCTTGGTTCCGACTAAAAAATTTCTGTTGTAATCGAGCCAGTTGTCTCAATGCAAACGACATACTCTAAACTCGATGACATGTCCTGCGTACGCACCGAAACGTAAAACCGAATCATTGTCGATTTCGTAAGTATCACAAGTAAAAAGTGGAATTGATTTTAATTCTTCCGAGATGGTCCATGTAACGTCACCAGTGTCGTCTAACCTGAATCGAATGCTAAAAATTTTTGGAATTATGAAACTTGTTGAATACCAGTGGATTTATTTACCCTTCCAATCCACAATTTTCACTGTGGGCTCCGTTAATGTATCCATATCCTACAATCTGGAAAATTACTTCAATCAATATGTGTAAATACACAAAACACCGAACTGTCAAAACAAACGTCAAAAGAAAAAACAAAACATTTTTTTTTCTAAACAAAAAAAAACGAATTTGCAATCGCTTCTCGTTCTTAAGTACGCGTGCAAATATGCTTAATTTATTATAACTTGCCTCCCAAGTTCCTAGAAATGAACAACCAGCCATACCGTTGTTGTTAAGTGTCTACAAGACACATTTCTGACAACTGTCAATGACGCTGACAGTAAACAAGAAACAAACAGGCATGCAATACACTAAACAGAAAATCCCTTTCCGACGAATTTTTTTCTTTTGAAATGCGGTAAAGTAACGTAAAGAAGCATTACTTTTAACATTTTCCGACATTTCCTTCATTTAGGGATTGGTTAATTTGGTTTAGTTCAAGAATTTACTTTATTTAATTAAGCAAGAATTTCTTATTTTGTCATTGCTGCCAACTTATTCTCTTGCAGAAATGGCGCCAACTTCAAAATTCTTTGGCTTATGTAACAGAAGCCACGTTGTTTAAATTGAGGTAATACTGTGTAATTACAATTACTATTAAAAGAACAAATTAATCATATGTTCATATCTTCATACTCCTACGATGTCCCTATTTTTCTTTTTCAAACTTTATTTACATAATGTAATTTGTAATCAAAATTGGACTATAGCTGTTTTACATTTTATCTTTTCTTTTTAGAAAGAAATATTTCACAGTTATCAGAATTAAAAGAAGCTTTCTAATAACATCTTTATTTTTATTCATAGGAAATACAGGATCCATCATTGAAGATGGTATAATAATATTAGTGCATAATTTTCACACACACACAGTATGATTAATAAGTGAGTTATCCACCAGGCTTATACTTTTTTAAATGGCATGTTCAAATTTTTACTTCACATTTTTCGAAAAGTGCCTTAAAAATAAACATTTTTTATTAAGGAACTACAACTCTAAAGTAAGGCATTCACAATATGCAGCCGCTGCCTGTTGTGCAGATTGTGCAACGCTCGGAGGTGCCTGCGCAGAGGGGCCCCAAAAATGAATTACTTGACTATCCAGAACATTTTTGAATGAAAAGATATCGGAATAATTTCTTCGGAATTTCAAAAGGGCGCACAAAGGCGCTGAAATGTAGAAGTCTTTTATTCATAATTACTGGGTCCGTACTGTGTATGTGAAAATAATTTACTAATATAGACTCATTATAAGCGATAATTCTTGTGCAAGAGAATTTTCCTTTATAATTAATACTTAAGGAGCTATTGAAGAAATCCACACCAATGATGCACCCTGTATATTGGAATATGAAGTAACAGCACTGATTTTTTTTTGATAGGGTAACAGTGTTAACAGCGTTTAATGGTGGTTTCCGTAGATTGAAGTGTAAGGTGTAATAATCGTGTGAATTTTATAATGAATAATAAAAGGAAAGACTTATTAAGAGTAACACTACATCGGGCGTTCAATTTGAACGACATATTTCCTTTAATTATTTCATTCTTTTCAAAAATTTTTACATTTTTGAATTTGAAATTCAATTTATAGTTACTCGTTTGCCAGTAATCTTTTCCTATTTAATTATTTTTCAACTTCTTTTGTTTATTTTCCCCAGAAAGTATTGTAAGCGAGGGTCGAGGGGGTGAAAGATGAAGTCTTTCCCGTAATCAACCCTTCTTACCGGGGTAGCGGACTTTTAATATAAAATGAGGAAAATGATATTGCAAATTAATTACGCTGCCACCACCGATGGTTAAAAGGGCACCGGATCCTTATGCCTTTACTAACGTTAAACCTCATTTAATTATTTTGTAATTTTTATTTCGGAAGGCGTGCGGATTCTTGGACTCAGAAGCTGTTTAAAGCAAAGAGAAGAAAAAAGGAAAAGAAACGCAAAATGCTACTTGAAATAAAAACGATATTAGAGACTACAATTAATTTATTGGTCTCGAAAGAAACAAATTAATATGTGAGGGGGTACATACCGGTTTCGGTGGTCAAAGGGAGGACTCAGCAGCAGAGGACTTCTTCGAACTTTCAAGGAATCGTGGTATATTCCCTCCGGGATTTTTAGGGGCACTCACTCCCTTAACAATTAATTAATTCAGAAAAAGAAAAAAAAACTATCACGAACGTCCGCCTTTACTCGGGTCTAAGCGAACATTGGTTCTTAATTTTAAAATCGGGACCGTATTTGTTTGTATTAGACAAGGGATCTCTCCCTGAGAAGTGTCGCCCTCTCGTAGGATTGTCTATTCAACTTTGGTTTATGAGCAAATTTTGGGCTCCGTGGTGTTTTGAGTTGCCTAACGTCCGGGTACAATTTAGCCCGATTTTAGTTGTTCCTTATCTTTAGCAGAGTAACGCTCGGCTTCCCACGCTTGAAAATTTTGCTGACGATAGATTTATTTATTTCAGCGTTATCTAATGACTCTTAAGGGGATGTTTAGGCTACGGGCTACGGAACTGTTTACTTAACGATCGAGATTGAAATTCCTTTCGTTTGGTTAGCTTGAAATTTAATTTCATTTAGATGAATTTAAAATGAAAAAGAAATGGAAATTTTTCGGGTGCTTACAGTATTGCTATGAGATTTTCGTAAATATTTTGAAATAATTGAATTAGCTTTCGGTTGGAACCGCGTCACGACTGTTTCTACTGCCAGTAGAAGCAGTCGCGACGCGGTTCCAACCGGAAGCTAATTTGTCGCGGAAGCCTTCATTTTTAAATGTTTTTTTTAAATTAAACTTCTTTTAATTTTTTGATGTCAAAAATTTGTTTTCTTTCTTTTGCCTTTCACAAGAACTTTCTTTTTCAGCTTTAAATAAGAAGCATATGCGTACCTTTCAGAGGTGGCGAGAAAAAAGAGAAATGTTAAAACAATCAGGCACTTCTTCTGAGTAACTACCAAAATATAGATGGACCACTGCTACCACGGACGAGATGTTATAGTTCTTACCTATGTTTATCCATGGAGAAAGTTACAACGTAGTAGATGGCACGTAAAAACAATTCATAGTACATCGGTGTTCATTTTGAACCGCTTAATATTGCTAACCTTTATTTCTTAATTAAACGTTTTTGTTTTTACTTTTTGTTTCTTCAGACTTCTACCGCAACTCAACGTAACGTTTTGCACGATAATATCTTCTTACTCCTTCAGTATTTTTAATTAAATGTCACAAAGACGATAAGCATTTCAAAGAATGCTTGTGTAAAACATTTGGAGAACAATAAACAAAAAAAAATTGAAAAGATTTCACAGAGTGAAAAATTGTAGAAAAGCAATTGGAAAAAAATAATTAACAAACCAATGTCTGTAACTTGAATTTAGTAACACATTCCGACCTAACAGATGAAAAAATAAAGTCAAATAATTCTGGAGTACTAATTCTCGATACTTAGACCTGTTTTATTTATTTTCTTGTATATGATCTGTCAAATATCCTTTGAATTTATAAATCCAATAGAAAGCAAGTCCAATGCCTTATTAAAAACTGAATAAGGTGGTTTTACTCGAGTCAATTATTCTTAAATATATCCAAAACTTGATATCTACATTTTCACACCAAGTAAATTAGAGTTTTGTAATTAAAAGTATATTGTAAGTATTCCAAGAAACTTAGAGCGACTTAAACAAGTGCTTAAAACCGTCCTTCGTAATATTTATTTGTGTATTAAGGGCTGGGTTGCGACGATTTAATCAGTTGATTTAAATCATGATTTTTTTAATTTAAATCATGTTTAAATCAAATCGTGATAATCTAAATAAATCAAACTCAGAAAATTCAAATAAAAAACAATTTATTTAATGTTAGATTATCTACACATCTAAACCTACCTGCTTAAAAAGAATATGTAGGTAAACTAAACTTAAATTTAAAAAGAAAATAAAATATGGTTCAGGTACTTAAGAAGAGACATTTTAAGTTATTTTTTTAATTATAGTGTTTATAAAGAAAATTAATTTAGCAGTTTTTTCAGTCCCTAAGTAATTTCTAATTTCAGAATGAACTAAACCAAATGTTGAAAATATTCTTTCAACGGAGGCTGAAGAAGCTGCAGCAGATAATAATTGTTTGATAATCTGGAATAACTTATCAATAACGTATATTCCGTTGAGATTTCCACCATTCCAATGGATTTGTGGTTTTAAGAATTTCTTCGTGAAACATTATTTCGACAATTGGTTCGAATTTAGCCAGAAATTTAATAATCAATGATAGTAAACCAGTGTTGGGGTATAAATCATTTGCAGCATTTAAAGCACAATTTTTTTCACTTTCTGTTAATGTATGCTCCGTTTTCGTAGGGTCCAGAAGGAAAGCTATCAAATGGTATGGAATGATACTCTGTTCAGAGCGATGTCTAAATTTTTGCATTTGGCTTAGAGTAAATTCAGTTTCCTCAAAATGTGATTCTAGTATTTTTAATTGTTCTACGACGTCTGATAGAATTGCATCGTTTCTTTGAAGCCTATCAATTGCAACAGATATCGGATTCAGTATTGTTAAGAAATCTTCAGCTATTCTTTTCAAATAAATATTCGAAATTTTCTGCCTTACTATACTGTCGATTTCATTTTTATGTTTCATGCTAATTTTAAAAAGTTTGGGCCATGCTTCAACAAAACCATGTAAGCAATCAGCAAGTGACTTCCATCTTACGTCACTAGGTACAATAAGCTTTTTTCCTCCTTCTTTCGCGTATGTCGCTGAAGCTAAATGATTGTTTCGGAAGTATTTTACAATGAACGTAACATGTTCCTTAATTTCACTAATTTCTAGGTCCTTACGTAACAAGTTTAGGATGTGTGGAGCACAACAAAATGTAATAATATTTAATTCTGTTGACTGTTTGATCTGATTTCTCATTGCATACATATTAGCAGCATTATCTGTTACAAAACTGCATACTGCACAGCGATATTCACTCTTTAGCATTTTAATTAGGTTTATTGCAAGTTCTGTTAAATATGCAGATGTATGTGGATTTCCAGACGTGTCTATTGTGTCTACTAAAAAGGAGGACCATTTTCTGTGGTGACTGTTGCACATATGATTGGTTTGTTATGGACATTGGACCATCCATCCAATGACAGACAAACCGAATTTCCCGATAAATTTTTAAAACATTTACTTTTTTCTTCATTGTACTCTTCATTTAGTAGTCGGTTAAAGACATCATATCTAAAGGGTGGTATATATCCAGGTCTTAAAAGCGCAATAGCTTTTTTTACTTCCGGTTGGTCAACCCCTGTGAAGTTGCTATTCGTTGCATAAATAGCCCTAGCAATTTGTTTATTTATTTCCTCTTTACTAGACTTCGCTGTGCGCACGACAAAAGAAGATAAAAACCCAGAACTAGAATTAGATGCCTTTCTTTTTTTAATTAATTAAGTAGAAGTTATGAGCAATGGGGCACTATCCAAACTATCCTCTTCTAATGTGTTTAATTGTACATTTCCTGTAGAGGCACTTCTATTATCTGTTTTTGTTTCTTTTTCTATATTACTTGAAGCACATTTTTTTCAGTAGTTTTTCATATGTTCCACAAGCCCTTGCATTTTTACCTTGCATTTTTTACAAGCAGCTTTACTTTCTCTTTTTTCAGCAGATTTACACGACTTTTCAATAAAATGTTGCCAAATAGGATCTTTTTTCCTACCACTTCTATGAGAAGACATGTCAATATAGATGGACTTTTATACACCGTTATGAAGTATTACACACTTTATTACTCGTTATCGTTACGCAGCGCACGTTCGCGATGTAGACTAGAAAATAGCGACAACTCGCGTCATCCCCGCATTATAAAGACAGCCGAATTTTTAAATTCTGACAGGAATTTCTTTTGTTTATATGAAAGCACAAGGTGGTGCAACCTCATTTACTGCTACGTTACACAAGTTATTTCATTTGCAAATTTGAACAAGACGTATCTTAATCGTTATTGTTATTTTCAATTATTCGTTATTGCTTATGTCAATTATTGTATTTTCTATGTAAAAAGATAATAAAAATACCAGTGCTTGTGATGGTGGTGCTGGTGGTGAACCACCACCACTAGCACTGGTGGTGATATTTTTATTATTCTGAAAAAAAAATTACTGTCCCGAAAGTCAAAAGGATTGTACGAACTAGATTTAACAAATTTAAAAAATGGACGACAGGCAATGATGTTGCACTCATTGTTGCAATCATTAATGAAACAGTTTTGTTGGGATATTTTGAAGAATTGGTATGTCGAATATTATTGTTATTGTTATCATTATTGCAATTTGTTTACTTATTTACAATCTGGAAAATTTTCTCCAAATTCGCTCTGGGCAAAGTTTTCTATGCTCAAAAAAACAGGACTACTGAACCAAAATATTGACATTGGAAAATACCCCAAGTAAGTAGCTTTTTTAAAACAAGGATCTAAAGGATACGAACCAAAAAAATCGAAGGTTCTAACTCGACAGAAACTAATATTCAGGAAGCACCAAACGAAACGTTTCTTATGAGGAAAGTAGCTCTGCTATTTGGGGTGTTTGGAGGTTGCAGGCGGGAAGAATTAGTGAATCTCTTAATACGTCATATAGAGGACAGGGGTGAAGTTATTGTTGTGACCATACCTGAAACGAAAACCGACAAAAAACTTATTTTTATCATTGTTAATAAAGAATCAATGGGTTCATTGAAGCTGATAAGAAAATATGGATCATTGCAATCACAAAGCTGTGTGTTACGTACGGAGGTACTTTGAAAATTATAGCAACGGCCGCTGCTGTGTTCAGGCTGTTGGAAATATACATTTGGAAAGATCCCTGCTACCAAAGCAAAATATTTAAATTTGAAAGATGTCGACCAATACACAGGTCATTGCTTGCGAAGAACGTCAGCCACCTTACTAGCAGATGCGGGGGCTTGTATGACTACGTTAAAGTGACATGACTGCTGGAGGAGTAGCAGTGTTGTGGAAGGATATTTAGAAGACAGTATCGCATCCAAAAATAAAATCGCGAAATTTCTAGTTGGAGAGTCTTCAATTTCAAATACCGCAACCTTACAATTAGATGGGAAAAGTGTTTCCATTACCGGTACTCTTAATAATTGTTCTTTCATTGTAAATGAAAATAAATAAAACGAAAAATGTCAACTTCGTGTTTGTATTGTATTAACCTGTCTAAAAGTATAGCAACCCTTAATGCCCTAGAGCATAATCTTCCATTTCATGCCCGCGAATCGAAGATATGAATAGCTGATGATGGTACAGATAAGACATAAATTCGAATTATACGTTTAAGTTAGCCCTAAGTTGCTATATATTCATTGACGTGAAATTTGATAAGCCAATGTCATCAATATCTCGTATATTCTACAATTAAAATCAAAATTGTTTGTCTTTGCAAAAAAATTCTTCGTTATCCCACTCCTTAAGAATACACCTCCGAGGCAATTGTGAAACATTCTAAAATAAGATCGCCTTACATAAGTTAAGACTTCAATAAAATGCTTAAGATTTTCTTAAAACCTGTCTTACATCTTTAAGATTTTCTTAAGTATAAGAATTGACTATGAATATGGGGCTTAGAAATGGATATTTCTGGAAAAAATAAATGTATGTGAATATAAGAATTCGTAAAATGCATTATAATTAAGAAAGCAGGAGCCGTTCAATAAATTTAAAAAAATTAAGCAAGTAACAAAAAGGCAATAAAAAAGTTCGATTCGTAGTCGTAAATTTGCTTCAAATAAAATGCAAATCAATCGAAATTACTTTATTTATCTGACAGGACATAATTAGGCCTTCATTCATCGCGTCAGTCTCCTAGATTAAGATATTTTTAGCCGCATAAATTAAAATCGACGCGGAATTTGAAAGACCAGAGCTTGTCGAGATGTACAGTTTTATCTCGCTGTGAATTAATAATCTCTAGGGAGAAGTTTCTGACAGTCTTCTTACAGGAGGATTATTTTTCCAATTTCTTGCTATATCGGAAAATTTATTTAAATTCGAATCTCGGCTTTTGGAAAACTAAAATAATTGAAGTAATGATTATTTAATCTAGAAAATAGTTAACTCACACAACGAAACGTCGACTTGAGGGGGTTTTAAAGGAAACATTATTTTAGATAAAATAAAATATTTAGAATAATAAAACTTGGCAATAAGATTAAATTCATCGTCATACTACGCAGGAAAATAATTTGAATTGGAAAGCATCGCTTTTGTTGAAAACTGCTTTTTTTTCTATATTGTGGTTTGGGTGTTAAAATTTGAATCACATTGGAATAAATATGCAAAATCCCATTTCAGCTGTCTCATATTTTCCACCTTCACGTTGTCGGTTTAATCATCGTTTTGTTTGCGATTAATAAACATGTTTGGTTTTGTGGCGTTATTTATGGGTATAGAATTGTAACTCTGTGCTTGGTATCAATAAATCGAAGCGATTTTCTAAAAATTTGTGGCAACCTACACTTTACTTTAATCTAGATGTATCTGTGTTACTGGAACAACAGTTTCAATAAATTTAGGGAAAGAATGAATAATCAATAAAGAATAAAAATCAGAAATGCAAATTTTTTATTTAAAGTTAAACACACTCTATTTTTTCCATTGTAAACGAAATAGGATTAGAGCAGTAGGCTATTATTAATAAATAAATTCAAAACACTTGAATCCTGTGGTTTTCGCGATCACACACCAAAATGTTTCCATGCGAAGAAATAGCCACACCTTCCAATCCTTTAAACTCTCCGCTGCCTGAACCCCAGCAACCAAAAGCTTTCAAAAACGATCCGTCCGGATGGAAAATCTGGATACGGTTGTTACCAGAATCCGCAACACAGATGTATCCTTGGTCATCCACAGCCACACCTCTGAAAGTTCAAGACACACCATGAATATCTTCGAAGATGATTTTATTGGAAAAAAGATACCTGGGGAATTTGAATTGCCCCTCGTTAGAACCTTCTGAACCAAACGTGGAAATGATGCTTCCGTTCACGTCGAAGATTTGAATGCGGTGGTTATTGCAGTCTGATACGATGACTCTGTTTGTGTTTGATACAGCGATGTAATGGGGGTGTTCCAATTGACCTTCTTTAGTTCCTATTGATCCGAATTTGCCAACGAAGGTACCATCTGATTGGAAAACCTACAAAATGAAACGTAATTGTCAAATTTTAAAGCCCTTTAAAGGCCTCCCGAACAACAAGAGATGTTGATCTGTCTAGAATAGACAACAAAGTTGAGGAACATCCAAGGTGGTATTTTAATGGCATGTAATCTCGAAATCTTACCTGTACACGATGGTTTTCCTTATCACACACATAAATAAATCCTAAAGCATCAGTAGTTATGCCCCAAGGATAATTGAACCTTCCGTCAGCAGTGCCTTGACTTCCAAACGCTCGCAAGAACCTTCCCGAAGGATCAAACACCTAAAATCATTTCCATAAGCCAAAATTTGCAAATAAAATAAGTCTGGCTTACTTGAATTCTGTGATTATAACGATCTGCGATGATGTATTGCCCAATGCGGTTAACTGCAACGCCCGCAAGGCAATCAAATTCACCCTCTCCGTTTCCATACGCTCCGAATTGTTTGAGAAATTTGCCGTTTGCATCGAAAACTTGTACGCGATGATTTGATGAATCTGCAACAACTATTGTATTATCTGGACCAACGGCTACGCCCCTTGGCCACGTGAATAATCCGGGCTCGCTCCCCCGACTCCCTATCACAAACAGCTGACGGCCTTTTTGCATGTACTGACTCCTAGGGGAGGTACCTGCTGCTGCTGCCGCGATACCTAAAAAAAAAATAATTTTGAATCCAAAGCTAAGAAGGAAATGATTTTTCTGACAACCGTTTCCGAATGAGACTTGGCAAATTTGAAAACCCAATTGTTGTTGAGAAAGCTTTTAAAAAATATGCAAATAAATTGGGCGATTTACTAAGTTACTTCTGAAAAGTCAGATGGAAAATTGTTAACACATAAAGTCATGAAGCTTTACCTTGAAAGGGATTAACAGTTTTTCCAATACTAAACACAGAAAGTTTTTTTTTGAACTGTTTTCGAACTTGCCCAGTTTCTTCAGATCGATTTTGGGTGGGAACTAGTCTAACTTACGGAAATAATGTTTTTAAATACACATGGATGATTAACTATGGATATTTTAACCACCCGGACAAAGATTAAAATTTACTGTGGCACCTGAGGAATGGCAAAAATGAATAAAAGTTCTAAATTTGGCCAGTATAGGTGCTAAACCCGTAATATAAAATAAATTACTTACCGGCCGCCGCCGTAGCTGCTGTAGGGGTAGTGGGGGAGCCTTGCATGTTTTTTTGATCGTCATCAGAGCTCCCTAATTCAGTCGATGACCTTAATGGTAGGCCAAGTGATAATCTCCTAGCCGTTGCCGAACTGTTTGACGAAGAAGTTGTAGTGGGTGTTGTCTCTTTGTCTTTTGTTGCAGCTCTGTTGCCGTACTTATTTTTTAGGTATCTGGCCCAGGAGCTTAGGGCAGCGCCATCTTTTTCGGTCCCCGCTGAACGATCTGGTGAATTTTCTCGTGATTTTAACGCGTGAGATGAACGGCTTCTCGCAAGATCGTTTGCGGACGATGCTGCGGAGCCATAACCTCTAGATGCTAGATAAGCCGATGGACTTGATGATGTTGGAGATATTGGTTCGTCTTGTTCTTCGTCGTCAGGGAAATTATGACTACTTCTACTTCTTGCTAGTCTCTGCCTTCGTTCCTTGAGGGCCATATACCTCGATCTTCCACTTGGATATTTGCTATCGGAATCATCACCTAAAGACGTTGATGAATATTTATTTGTTTCTTCTTCATCTGGAGGCACCGCTGCAGAACTTTTGCTCTTGTTTAGGAAACGGCTGGTGTATCCATATCTTGATGGCGATTCTTCTTCTTGTGGCGTCGTTCCGCTTCTCCGTCGGGTGTAATTAGTTTGTGGCGGTTCTTCTTTTGGAAGGCTGTATTTACTTCGGCTATGTACGGATTCATCTCTGCTACTCTTGCGAGATTCAGAACTGTTGTCACGTACTTGCGCACTGCGTGCTAATAAAGGTCCTATGTCAGTTTTCGCCATTTCTTTGCTTTCCTTTTTCGTCGATTCATCTTCTGATTCTTCTTCAGATTCACTTTCTTCTTCGGAACTGGTCTCAGTCTCTTCTTTCTTCGTAGCCGGTGGAGGAACTGTTAATGACGGAGTTTTATTTGATAAGAAGCGACTTTGAAATGGTTTTTGCGCAGAACCATTTTTATTAGCGGTTGTACCTGTGGAAGTTGTTTTAGAACGCGTTGGTGTTTCTGTTGTGTGTTCAGGAAGAGTTCCGCGTGATAAATATTTTTGTTTCACTTCTTCTGTGGTGTAAGCTGCTCCGGTGCCGCGGATAGCACTTGAGGAAGCGGTAGATGATTCGCTTGAGCTACTTGATTCAGAACTAGTTGAACGCGTTGCTTTTTTATGCGCCGGTTCGGCAGAAGGTCTTCTTCCTGGTGTAGATGATTTTGAAGAAGGTGTCTTTCTTTGTTGCAATGAAGTTATAGATTCTTCGTCAGTTTCCTCGGCACTCGAAGCAGCCTGGAGAAAATATTTGGTTAGCTTTCTTGCTTCACACATATATCTTCATGCTTCACACACAAACACAGGGACTGGGATCTTCAAGTGGGTTTTTTTTGGTAACTTCATTGTATATAAGCGGAAGTGTGCGGATAGTAGAAACATGCCAGTGTGTAATCACAGTAGTTGTAAAAGTAGAAATGTTAAAACAAAAAACACTTAATTTATTCTAAATAATACTAATACAATTTATTTAATCAGGTACTCAGAGAGGTTACGGTTCATCTAAACTCACCTCTGGGGCTGGCGGTGTTTTCCTTGGACTGTGTCTTTCTTCAGGCTCTTCACGTTTCACAGTAGCCACACGCTCGCTCGCAGGGCGAGTTTCTGCTTCAGTAGCAGTTGAGGTAGTTGCTCCTTTATTTTGTTTTTTAATTTTTGAAATTTCGTCTTCTTCACTCACTTGCCTGTTGGCTGGAGGAGGTGGCCTTTTTGGCACTACTTTAGGTTGGGGAGCAGGTTGCGGTGGTGGAGGAGCGTCTTTTTCTTTTTTCTTGTTGTTTTCGGAGTCTAGAAGTTTTTGCATGACTCGCGGTGAATCTGCTAGCCGTGTTATGCCGCTAAGAGGGCCACGTGCTGCATCTTCTGTGTCCAAAACTTTTTCGCGCTCTTTATGTTGTTCAGTAAATCTAACACCGCGTAAGCTCGTTGGTTCATTATCTGAATCATTTTCTCCAGCTGCATGTCGAGCAAATCTCGACCGATAACGTGACCTAGATGGTCTGGTACTTTCATTATCATAGTCCTCACCGTATTCCGTTCCTGTCCCCCTTCCGTAACGATCGTATCTATCTCCTGTCGTTGCTGTTTTAGCTCTTTCTCCAAATTTACGACCTCCCAGAGGTAAGTCATCGGTTCCAGTTTCTCCGTAACCTCTGTCGTAACCTCTTTCTTCCTGTTGCCTGAACTGAGTAGCCAATCTATGATCACTTTTTGATCTCATGAGCCCAGGTCCTCCCGGTGGTTGTAACAAACCACTTTGACCGAAAGGCGTGTGAGTATTATTTGCTATATTCAAGTCGCCATATCCGGCGACGTGTAAAACGAGCTGATTCGGATCGTGCGCTAAAATTAATCTTACTTTTCTAGAATAATCTGAAGTTTCGTACTCAAAATTTCTTATAAATTCTACGGTTTTTAAGAAGATTTCTTTCGCGTCCATCAGCTCGCAGTCGTCCCAATTTACGTTTTCGTTCATGTATTTATCAGCTAAATCGCAGTTGCTTAAAATATTCGTTATTTCTTGTTCTAAATTGTCCTTTAAATTCGTTAAGCTACGCAGTTCTGTGCCTAAGTATCTATCTAGCTCGCCTCTTAAATAATCCGTGCGATCCTTAATCGCCTTTGAAAGCCTTCGATAAATTTCTTCCACCTCTTCTGTCACAGACAGACAGTTCGTTTGTATATTCTGCGTGTTCTTTTCCACTAGAGATAATGTGTCTTGAAGACGGTGCATGCCCCTGCGAATTTGATTGTTGATTCTTGCAATTTCTCTTCTAAGTATGTCCATGTGAGCTCCTTTACATTCCTCGCATATTTTCTTATCACAGTGGGAACAAAAACTGCAGTACGCCTTTTCCGAACACACGTTACATCTTTCCATTATTTGGCCGCTTGTGGGATCCGGTAATTCGCCGGTTATCTCTATGTGCAATTCGAGGAATCTTTGAAGAGTAACGTTCGTTGGAAATCCCTGAACTCCTTGGTAAGGTATTCTGTGTTCCGCCCGACATTCTGGACATTTTACCTACAAGTTATTTATGCGCATTTTTATCAAGTTTACGTTCTATTTCGGTGGGGTATTAGGGAGATATTTACCTGTCTTCGTACGTAATCGACTAGGCCTTCCAGGCAAGGTTCCATGCAGAAACTGTGTTGACATGGTAGTAATTTGGGATTGCGATAGCGATCCAAACAGATGGCACAAGTTAACAATTGTTCGAATTGTTCCATTGTTTTTTCTGAAAATATGAAAAGTAAATTGAGGGGGTAATAGACCCATACAAGCAGGGACTTTTGTTTTATAAAATAAATATATGTTTAATTGCTTCTATTTTCGTTCTATTCATTTTATCGTAAAGAATGATTTAATATAGTTCCTTTAACTAAACAGGAAAGTGTAGCAACAATTTCAGTGACGCGTTGCGACGCATGTGCCCGGTTCTGCTTGAATATAACTTACAACACCGCTTTAAATAACTTGTCTGGGTGCCCATTGGTTATCGAGTTTTCAGTGGAATCTAGACGCTCTCGAATTTGCAAGTTTATCTACGTAGCGTCGTGACGTCTAAGCTTATAATTAGAAACGACTTTTCATTACGATTTTACAGAAGATTTGGTTGAACGCGTAAAGCGAATTTATGCTTCCTATTTTGACCAATCAAAAATTTCGTTCAAATAAATAATCTCCTCGGCGGTCTTAATTACCCCGGTCTTAAATTTAGAAAGTATGTGTTTTTTTTTTCAGGACAGGTTAATATTACCTTAAAACCCAATTTTCTAAAAATATAAGAAGGCTCATTACAAATAGAACGTGTTTTATGGTGCATTTAATTTTATTTTTAGCTCTGCTCCGTCGATGTGTTTCTTTTATTACAAATATACACTGAATTTACGCGTGGGACTGAAAACAGATTAAACTTGAATTTTTTTAAAATAAATAAATATGTGGCAAAATCTAAAATTGATTTTTCTAGAACAGTTTGTAAAATATAACAGGTAACAAAAAATAAGGGTCATACAGACGATAGCAACAGTCGCTCCTTCATCACAGGTAACCGCTACTAATGATAGATCAGTAAGAGGGTAAGTTTCCTATGGATTTCCATTAGTTATGACATTTGACAGTTCATGGCCAAATCAGAATCTGACATAAAAGCAAAGTTTAAACCGCTATCAAGTGACTTCCGCCGAATCATTTCTGGTGGTTCTTTTAATTACTAAAAGTAATTCGTTTTATTCTGACGCTAACTGTATTACGTTATTCTCTTTTTTTCCAAGAAGTGGATATTGTTATTCTCTTTTTTGCGTGGAAACTCTTTTTATCTAAAATAGAGTTAAGAGTAATCAGTTGTCGATATATATCACAAACTCTAACTCTAAGCTGTAGCTTATGAAAATTCCTTTCCCTTGAATTTCTTGAATGAACGAAAGATTTCAAACGTTACTAATTACGTAGGTGCTTCACATCAGATCATATCGAATTTTGGAAAAATAATTTTGCGTTGAGGAGGTCGAATCTATTTTCGGTCAACCATTTTAAGATTTCAATTTTGTTTTAAAATAGTTTTTAGAGTAAGATACACCTTGCTTGAATGTAATTTTAGCTTCGCCAAGTACACTTATTTAACCTTGGCGTATTATATTTTTAGAAACTAAGAACGTTGAGATGTTTCTGAAACGACTCCTTGTATATCTGTTCTTTTTCAGTTGTATACACGTATGTAAAAAATCACGATGTCATCGTGCACTCTTCAGTAAATAAATGCAATTTTCAACACGAAAAATAAATACGTGTTTTATACAAGGGTTAACACAAAAATTTAGAAATAGTGATAAGCAAAATACATAGAAAATGAAGAAGAAAAATCGTATCGTGGAGAAAATAAATAAAAAGCAACAAGAAAGGTATTTTTAAATTGTATTCAAAAACAGGAAAGTGTCGTGAATACGGTAAATATGTTTTTAAAAATAAAGTGAAAGGTCGGCAGCACTTTGATTACCTCTACAAGAAAGCCAAGAAAATATGTGCATTCGGAAGAGAAATAACAATTGTTTGGAAAGAAATATTATTAAATTAAAAATAAATAATAAAACTAATACCTTCTTACGGAATTTGAAGCAAATCAAAACAGTTTTACGCTCGGACGCCTTGATATTGGATATTTTTAGCTTGGTTCAATGACGCAGGATAAAAAAAATAACCAAGATATTTATTTCACCTCACGCGCGTATAAATAGTTATAAAAATACGTTCCAGAATTTTATTAATTCCTGCGAAATAAATAACCTAATGTAAAGTTAGTGGCGACGAAAATAATTCAAACGGCGAAGCAAGCAGCAAACTTGGAGGTCTTTATTACACTCTCGAGGACCAATTTGATATTTTTGGAAAAACGCGTAGCTATTTTTTTTAGTAAACTTAGCACAGAAAAAGCAGCTACCAAATAGGGATTGTTGGTTAATAAATAACAAACGCAGATTTTATTGTTTTTTCAAAATATATTTTTGCCAAAACGCTTTTGTGAATTACACTCAGTGCAATAAAAAAAAACTTTTAAATGCTATTTAATAATGTTGTTTTAATTTTACAAAAGATGTTATTGTAAAACAGCATTCCTTATTAACTTATAAGCCACAAAACTATTGAGAAGCACAGCTGCCATCACAAAAATTCATTAAAGCTGCTAGACTTACAGAATCTTGAAATACCGAAAATAGTAAAGTGCATCACTACGCTAACACTAACAAAGTACTACGCTGCTAACTAAACTAACATCTAACATGCTGTGGCGAAGAGCATGACTGGTGCTGATCTAAATACGATTTTAGAGTATTAACGATGCTATGATCCACTTTCTGGAGTGGCGCTGCTACCATGTGATCCCGAAATGATGATTGTATTTTACGGCGTTGGATCCTGGTGGGTGGGTGCGGGACTCGAAATCAGGAGATATACGAGCTTTTCATTGATCACGCGCATACATCGTCATATCGTTTTATTAGAAATGCCGTTATGACAAAAGCAAAAATAAAATGGACTGAGTTATTATTATGGCCCTGTGTGTTCATGAGGTTTCACGATTAACAAATTATGAGCGAGCAAGGTTATGGGGTTAATCCCCTTGCTACAAATAATATTATTGAGCTTCCTATGCATTCCTATAAGAAAAAAAAAATGCAATTTTTTAGTCAATTTTATAAGTTTATCTTATTCCCCCTGTAATTCTTTACTGTGGCGACTTGAAATTTTAACATGCTGTACAAGCTGATTCTTAATTAGACCGACAAAGAAAAAATGGTGAAAAAATATCACCATCTTCAATAGAAAATGTTTTGTAGTTTTATGATTGTTACGGTAGGGAGTCGAGCGTGAACTTGACCTTTAAATGGAATTGTCGTGATCAATTCCAAAACATTTATTTGTCAAAGTCACCTGAAGTAAATTATTCCGTACAAATTATATAAAATGAGGTTAACAACGGTTAACTTTGAACGGCTATTTTAACAGATATACAAACAAATCACTACAACACGAAAACAATGTTAAGAATTCCTTGAATTTATCATTGATTTCAATTTCAATTGTATTGTAAATAAAGTTTACTCCCACAAGCAACATTGAGCGTTACATTTCCTTTACATCTTAAGCAGTCGATTTTCTTTAGGTTTGTTATTCGGTCAATCGCTGATGTTTGAGACTTTGGTAATAACAAAGAAATGGTGATGACAATCAGAATTTAAAATACTAAGTGATTTAACTAAATTTTGTTCTACCGCAATAAAACAAGTGCTAGTTCTTCTACCTCGCAATTATGGTTCTAACAAAAAGTCAACGTGAGGAATATGTAGACCCGATCAAGGAAGTTATTCTCACTGTGAGCGCTGGACGAAATGACAATGCAAGCATCACAGGTCAGGACATCGCAACTCTAACAGAGAGTATAAATGCTGTTAGTCAAAAGTTAGATACCATAATTAATCACTTCGAAACTAAAATTTCTAAACTGGAGTCCGAAAACGCATCCCTGCTTTCAAAAGTCGACCATCTGGAACAATGTTCCCGTCGTAGCTTCATAAGGATCTTTGGTGTCAATGAGGGTATAAACAAGGACACTTCTACTAAAGTATTGGACATCCTTAACGACAAAATGCAACTGCAAGTGGATCAGGACGTCATTGACGTCTGTCACGGGTAGGAACTCCACAGGAAGCCAGAAGAGTAGGAGAAGGAAGGAATAAGAACCGCGCAATTATTGTTAAATTCATTAGTTATAAATTTTCTAAAATTGTTATCAAGGAGGATCTGACCCAGGTTCGATTAAATTTGTTAAATTTAGAAAGATTTTGGATTCAAAAATTCATGGTCTTACATCGGCAACATATTTGTAAATTTTGCAGGTAAACGGCACTTAATTAGAAATTCGTTCGATATTGAACCAATAAGAAAGCATGACCTCGCGCCGGCCATAATTTCTTCGCACTCCATTTTTACATCTTTTTGCCTGTCTATATATTATTTTATAGCTGGTTGCTTCTTATCGAGACTAGTTAAATTTCGCACGAACGTTAGTTTTAGTGTTTCTTTAAATCATTGGTTTTTTTTCTCTTTTTTTTACTATAGCAAATTAAGTTTGTACTATAGGTATTTTGCAATTTATGCAATTTATGCTAAATAGCGATTTAAAAGTTGCTCATTTAAATGTTTTTTGAACGATTTTCATAATTTAGTTGATATCATACAACTCAATAACTTTGATATTATTTTCCTTTGGAGACATGGCTTTCGAACAACATACACTCGAATAGAATTTTTAAATTTATTAGGTGTGATCGAAATGGGAATGGAGGTGGATTAGGTGTTTATATTAATAAACTTTTAAAATACTCGTTAGTTATTTCTGAAATAACACCTTATATGTGACTTAAGTTAATTTTTGAAGATAAGTGTGTGTTAACTGGAGTTGTATACAGACCGCCTTATTATAACTATGATGAATTTTTTCCCTTTTTTGAAGAGATCATACTTAGGCTGTCTGCGTCTTACGATTGCCTATATATTCTCGGTGACTTTAACATAAACCTCATGATGCCTTATGGTGGTATAGCTTTGCAGTATCTTGAACTCTTGGATACTCTTGATCTGAAACAGATTATAACTCACCCCACGCGTATTACTATGAGAACCTCTACATTGATTGACCATATTATCACTAATTCTAATAATGTTGTTCCGGAATCTGGTGTAATAGACACTATTAGCTCCTCTGATCATTCGCTTATTTGGTGTATGATTCCAATTGAACGCCCAGACAACCATATATCTCGTTTTACTTACCGCGACTTCAAGCATATCAATTTAAATCATTTTAATGCTGATCTAGTTAGGTTTTTCTGGGATGAAATTTATTATTTGATTGATATGAAAACTGAATTCCTAAACACTAATCTTTCACAATTGTTTGACACACATACCCATAAAAACATGTCACACACAACTTCAAGAGCACTGGTCGTATTATAAAACCTTAAGAAATCTAGTTACATCAACTATTAGATCCGAAAGGAAAGCCTATCCACAACATTTGGTTAAGAATTGTAAGGCCAAAGATACTTCGAAATATCTAAAGAATTTTGGCGTTTGTAATAGCAGACAGGTTGCTATTCCGGTTAGTCTTGGTGACGCAAATACAATTAATCAACATTTTTGGAGTTCCGTCCTCTATAACGATATTGATTGCACCGAAGTAATAGAGTTTTACGTAAACAATCCTCTTACAAACGAAAGTTTCACATTTTCTCCAGTCACAGAAGATGAAATTTGTAAAATTCTCTTAAACTTTACTAGTAAATCGTGTGGCTCTGATGGCCTCAGCATTGACTTACTACACATACCTCTTGCCTATTTTCAACCACATACTTAGTTAACTATTGTATTGTTCATGGCGTTTTTCCCAGGCAGTGGAAGGAAGCGCGAATAATGCCTTTGCCGAAAAACAACCATCCAGTATCCCTGACGGATGTGTACGTCCCAGTACCCTCTAAAGTACGCCGGTACCCTCTAAAGTTCTTGAAAAGGTAATTGAAAGGCAGTTGAGAGAGTTCCTTATCCTTCATAACTTATTCCCTGAAAAACAGTCGTGTTTGATGATAATAAATTTGTCCTATTAGTATTACTCGATTATTCGAAAGCATTCGATCTCATTAGACATGATATTTTGTTAGCCATATTAAAATCAGTCTAAGTAACAATCCCATGAATTCTTTTGCTAGTTACTTGTTGAATAGGTCGCAAAGGGTGTATTTTAATGGGGAATTATCTGATTCTCTCACAGTCAAATGTGGGGTCCCGCAGGGATCCATTTTGGGACCTTTACTGTATACGTTGTATACTTCCAGATTTCTGGGAGTAATTACACATGTAATTACCATCTGTATGCTGATGATACGCAGTTTTACTATTCCTTTAGTGCTAGCGATGCTTCAACTGCCAGTGAGCATGTCAACAACGATATTAATAACTTGATGCAGATTTCTTTAAAGCATGGTTTACGACTCAATGCTGCAAAAACAACAGCTTTATTATTCGGTAGGGAAAATTCTCGCGCAGATGTGGTGAAAAACTTAAATCTACGTCTGGGTCATACTCCCCTGAATTTATCTGATTGCTGTAAAGATCTGGGCTTCCACCTAGACTCTAATCTTATATTCACCAATCATATAACAGGCATTCGCAGAGCATTCGCCAATCTAAAGTTAATATATGCCAACCGTCACTATCTTACAAGGAACATTAAAGTCATGTTATATGAATCTATTGTTTTGTATCACTTCAGCCATCACAGTCTGTGATTCATTTCTATCTTATGCAGACTCTAGCAGAGTACAGAGAGTACAAAATAGCTGAATGCGGCTTATTTATGGTATTAGACGCAGACAGCACATTTCACATAAACCTAAAGAACTGATGTGGTTAAATATGGAAAACAGAAGGTACTTGCATTCTGCCGTATTTTACTATAAGATCCTGACATACAAAAGTCCACCGTATCTTTATAATAAAATTAGATATCGCACGGATGTTCACAATATTAACATTAGGAATCGAGGACTTCTTTCTATACCGTCTCACACCACTGAATTCTTTAAGCGATCCTTCAGTTACCGGATTACAAATATTATAAACACCCTTCCGCGAGATCTTTTAAAGTTATCTCCTCCAATCTTCAACAAAAATTTAAAAGCCATGCTCCTCCGTAAACAAAATGACTAATTAAGTATCTAATCAAAGTGATCGTGTATCTGATATCTCATTTCTTATGTGTGCCTATATATAGAATATTGATAATTCTGATTTGGTACAGGGGGGAGATCAGAGACCTAACTCAGTTAGATCACCTGACCCTGCCACCATTTAGACATAAGTAATAATAATAACATATGTAATTATGTCATTATTTTATATTATCTATCCTTACTTGTGTTTAATAAAGGATTATTATTATTATTATTATTGGTTCACTGTTACGTTCACGACTCCTGTTTCGGCAGTTTTTTTTTGTTGGTCTATTCAAGAATCACCTTGTATACTGTAAACTGGCAGAAAATTGAATTAGAAATGTACCTATTTAATGTTTAAGCGTGTTTTTCATTTATTTATTTCTCAAGTTTAAATTTAAACCTAAATGTTTCTTGCAATATGAATTGTTCACAAAGGAAAGAAATATTTAAATATTTGATAAAATGAAAATGAAAAAACAAATCTAATTTCAAAATTCGGTATTGACTTCCCCATTCCTAAAACAACTTTTGCTAAATTCTAATTTTGATTTTAGTTCAACAACACGGTGAAAATAATTTAATAGATGAAACATATTCTAAAATGAAAACTGGCCAAAACCGTAGACTTCTGAAAGAAAACATGTAAACATTTCCGAAAAGATTTATTGAAATGTTGTTCCGAAACTTGTAGTTTTAAAATAAATACGTAACTGGTTCATAGTCAGCTGTATAAATAACAAAAAAAAAGTATTGCCAACTATTTGATTTTTCCGCGTAATTATTTATTTCCACTTTCAAGTTAGTTAGAATTTAGATAGTGTCCGAACTATTTTAATTTTATAAAACTTATGTACGAATTTCGTTAGCAAATCATTATTGAAAGTTTGAATTTTACGAACTTCTCAAAAATACAAGACCAGTTCGGAATATTCTCGTTCTGACTCATAAAGAGGTCCTGGAGGATGACACTTTTATTATTTTTGGCAAGTTTGAAGTGTCAAAATATGAGTAGGTGATACAGTCACTAGAGTTTCTTTGTTGAGTTTGTTCAAAGCAAACAAGTTTTGCTTGTTAGAAGGTACTGATCCTACTGATGAAATCTAAATTCATTTTTACAGCTCAGAAATAAAACAGTTCATTCATTAAGAAAGATGAATATTATCGCAAGATTGGTGGATCAACTGAATGATATAGTTATCTCCTCATTTGACAAAGAAATCTTATAATGACAATCCTCCATTATAGCTGAATATACTTGACGAGTATTCACTTAAATAGAAATAAAATTGTCCAAAAATATTGCTCCTAATGCAGAACCAACTGATTTGAAAAATGCTTTCATTGAAAATGAAGCACCGGGAAAAACATTGTACACTTTATTTTCGACGCTGTTGGCAACAATAGGCGTTTATCTAGACAAAACACACAATACTAAAAATAATAGTTGAAAGGCTATTATTATCCTTTCTTAGAAGACCAAAAGAGAGAGAAGTTATAGTTGACATAAAAGAACCAAGCAGAACTACAGATCGAGAGAGATATGTTAACAATGGAAACCCTTAAGAAACATCTTTTTCGAAAGAATTCATTTGGAAGGAACAAAAAAAAGGAAAGTAGCTGCCAGCCAAAAAATGAAGGTAAAAGGCAAACATGGAGGCTGAGACGCGAATACAATACAGAAAAGAATACAATTCTTAGTTTAAATTTGATAGTTTCATTTTTGAAAATATCTCAGAGCAAAAATTTTCTAATTTTGACAATCTCATTACCTCTTGCACAAACATAAGTTTCGAACTTTAAACTTTAATGAAGTAGTTTTCTTTTTTAATTTCATTAAGGCATCTCCATTACGAGAGCGGAAAGGATCAGTTTAGGATTTGAGTTTAAAAATTTAATCAGTTACCGAAGAGGCGATTACGACTTTATCTCTTTCCATTATTTAAACTTACTTTCTTGTTGGGAAGAGAAGAAGTACACATATTTTTTTGTTACGTACTGAAATATTCACGCTGCTTGTAATAAGAAGGGCCGTTTATTTTACGCGGGATGTCGTTTATATTTATTAAGCAAAGGGGTGGAAGCGCATAACAGTTTAACATTAAATTAAGCGGACTGTCTTTAAAAAAGTTCGCAGGGCGAAGGTACGGCTGTAAACTTTATACGGCTCGCGCTCGTCATAAAATCGAAAAATTGCGTTCGGTAAAATTGGCCCTTAATTTTTAACGCAGATTAATTTATTAATTGAAAGTGGTGCGTAAAACGGCGGAGGTTTGGCAAGTTTTATTCAAGTGTGATGATGAGTTGTTATATAGGCGTTTACGACAAAGATGTTATTATTTTCTAGTCGAGTGTAAAGCAAATAAACAGGCAAACTTTGTATGAAATTGTGTTGACGAATCTCGCAGCTCTAATTTAATTTACATAATAAATTTAATTACTTTGGACTTTGGAAGGAGATTGCTACCTATTATGAGCTTTGTAAATGTGCTAATAAGATAGTCAAGTGTAATATGGGGCGTTATTATGCAAAATTGGGGAACGCTAGCTGAAATATTTCAGCCATAAATTTTATGCACTAATTTCAACAGTGGTTGAAATCGCCAAAATCTTGTTCAGTATCACTGTTAATATTTTTCTTTAAAATTCACAAAATATTCAACTTTTACGCACAATTTCGGTAGAGAAAAATGAAAAGCCTCTGACAATACAAATTTACACAACATCCCCCCCTATTATCAAATTATAAGTACAACAAAGGCGAGCGAAGACTGAAAGAAAGAGAAGAGACTGTGTTGAGAAGTGTCCAATCTCAAAAAGATCATTACTTGGGTGGGCAATTAAAAAAAAGGCAATGCAAAAGCAATACAGGCAACTAAAGTAAAGAAAAGGAGAAGTCGATCCACTAGATAATTAAGTCAATCAATGGAAAAGTCCAATAAATACGACCGAAAATTGAAAGAAATGGAGAAACTTTGTTAAAAACAGTTTAGTTTCAACTCAACAGGGGATCATTACCTGGGTGAGCAATTAAAAATTTCAAAAATTAGCAAAATTGTAAAATTTTCTGCACTTCGCCAACGAAACATTGCAAAAGCAATCCAACAAAGACGAGCGAAGACTAAAAGAAATGGAGAGATTTTTTTTAAAGGCAGGCTAGTTTCAAGAGGACATTACTTGGGTGAGCAATTAAAATAAAATATTGCAAAAGCAATACGGAATCTGAAGTAAAGAAAAAGGGAAGAAATTAATCCAAATGAATAACGACAGTCCAATTTCAATTTTAAAAAAGATCATTACTTAGGTGGACAATTAAAAAACACAATGCAAGAACAACATAGAAACCTAAAGTAAAGAAAAAAAGGGGTAAATTAATCCAAATTTATATGGGCGTCCAATAGATGGGCATTACAAAATGAAGACAATGAATGGAGAAGTCCAACGAAAACGAGCGAAGACTAAGAGAAATGGAGGGACTTTGTTAGCGACAGTCCAATCTCAATTCAAAAAAGGATCATTACCTGGATGGGCAATTAAAAAAATATTGCAAAAGCAACACAAGAAACTAAAGTAAAGAAAAAATGAATAAATTAAAATGGGCAACCAGTAGAGAGGCATTAGGAAGGCATTGAATTGAGAATTTCAACAAAGGCGAGCGAAGACTAAAAGAAATGGAAAGACTTTGTTAACGACAATCCAATCTCAACTCAAAGGAGGATCATTACTTGGGTGGGCAATTTAAAAAATATTACAAAAGCAAAACAGAAACCTAAAGTAAAGGAAAAAAGGAATAAATTGATCCAAATTATTATGAGTGACCAATAGAAGGGCATTAGAAAATGAAGACAATGAATGGAGAAGTCCAACAAAGACAAGCCAAAATCAAGAGAAATGGAGGAACTTTTTTAACCACAGTCCAATTTCAACTTAGAAAAGGATAATTACTTGGGTGGGCAATTAAAAAAGACATCGCTGAAGCAATACATTAAACTAAGAAGTAAAGAAAAACTGAGAAGTCCAAGGAAGACTAGTAAAAACTGAAAGAAATGGAGAAACTTTGTTAATGATAAACGATTATTACTTGGGTGAACAATTAAAAAAAATTTGCAAAAGCAATACAGGAAACTAAAGCAAAGAAAAAAGAAATAAATTGATCCAAATTAATATGGATGACCATAGAGGGACATTAGAAAACAAAGACAATGAATGGAGAAGTCCAACAATGACTTGCAAAGACTAAAAGAAATGGAGAGGCTTTGTTAACGATATTCAATCTCGATTAAAAAAAGAATCATTAGTTGGGTGGGCAATTAAGAAAAAATTGCAAAAGCAATATAGGAAACTATAGTAAAGAAAAAAAAATAAATTGATCCAAATTAATACGGGTGACCAATAGAGGAACATTAGAAAACGAAGACAATGAATGGAGAAGTCCAACGAAAACGAGCGACTAACAGAAATGGAGAGACTTTGTGAACGACAGTCCGATCTCAATTCAAAAAAGGATCAGTACTTGGGTGGGCAATTAAAAAAAACATGTTGCAAAACCAATACAGGAAACTAAAGTAAAGAAAAATAAAGAAAAAAAGAATAAATTAATATAGGCCAATAGAGGGACATTAGAAAACGAGGACAGTGAATGGAGAAGACTAGCAAAGACTAAAAGAAATGGAGAGACTTTGTTAACGATAGTCTAATCTCAATTCAGGACAGGCAATTAAAAAAGAAACATTACAAAAGCAATACAGAAACCTAAAGTAAAAAAAAGGAGAAGAAATCGTTGCACTAGATACACTAGATAATTAAGACAACGAATGGAAAAGTCCAACAAGGACGACCGAAGACTGAAAGAAAGAGAGAGACTTCGTTAAAGGTAGTCTAGTTTCAAGAGGACGATTACTTGAATGAGCAATTAAAATAAAATATTGCAAAAGCAATACGGAATCTAAAGTAAAGAAAAAGAATCTAAAGTAAAGAATAAGAGAAGAACAGTTGGGAAGCATTAGACAATGAAGACAATGAATGACCGAAGGCAATAACATTGGCCTATAGGTTCTAGCCCAATGAAATTAAGATCTTTTATTTTTAGGAGCATGGAAAAAATTTTAATAAGTGTGCGGGGAACCATCAAATTAATTAATCAAAGTGAGATGCCTAAATATTCAATCGCGTCCGTCATCCAAGGAGTTAACTAATTCGCTTATCGTATATTTCAAAAATTTTTAATACACTTTCCCTCACAAATTTCTAATATTTTCCAGAACAAAATGAACGAGCGTAACTTTTCAATATAGTTGACAAAAATAAAAAACAATGTTTTTCGCCGTCAGAAAATAGTTAATTTGAATTTAATGCCAGGCAGAGCAGCGATGCCGCTGGATATTGGCTTTTAAATAAGGCGAGCGTGCGGCAGATGGCTCCACTCGAAGTAAACGCAGTGAAACCCGAACTAAAAGAAAATCTACCGTATTCTTCTAGGCTGGGATAATAATAGCCTGAGGGTCAGCAAGGGACATCACTCCTGAAACGGGCAAACATCCAAGTAAATTTCATTCCGTCGGGTTTTTCGTACACTATAACTTGACATGCTTCGCATTTTTTTTTAATTTGTGCTACACTAATATTCATAATTTCACTCTCTATTAGTTTTTCATTTTTTTAGATAAATTTTGTACGATAATTCGCCAGAAATATCGCCTTTAAACAACTGTTGCTTGTAGAAATTTCAAAGTTATATTTTCCTCATTTCCTCTGCCAGCCTGTTCTAATTATTGAGATATTTTACGTTTTTGTAAATAAATTCATTCTGCTCTCACTTCTACGAGGCCCATTCCAATAATTGTGTGGGTAAACTTGTTGATTATTACATGCACCCCCTCCTTTTTGGAACGCTCGTTGGTATGGCATCACTTGATCATTGCTTAATACAATAATTACTGCTGAACAATCTCTTTCAGGACAGTCATGTAATAGACCTAGAATGGTGATGCCATCTAGCGGTTAAAGTTTGAACTTTAAATTTAGAGAGAGCAAAATTAAACAGGACTTCCCCTCGTATAATATTAGTATTGCTTTTTAAAAACTTGCATTTTTAACATCATTAGGAACTATTATCTATTAATATATAAAGATATTAATCCTTTTCTAGTTAAACAAAAGATGTTTTCATTGAAAGTGAAAATCTTGCAGAGTTATAAACACACACTTTACTTTCAACATTGTTGGCAATAATATACTCGTTTATCCATGTAAAATAAAGAAGACTACACAAATTGAATCTGATTTTTTTTAAGATAAGTTTTAGCATATTACAACAAACACTTTATTTTTGTACGTTTACAGAGATAAAACCACACGGTGGCGAAAACACATAAACACAAACACAAAACACTGTACATATTTGTAAAGTATACATACCGTTTTAATCTATTCGCTTGCACGCAACAAAACTTTTCATCCGAGGCCCCGGAGGGCTTGACTCTTCGTTCTACCTTTTCTCAAGCGTAATTTAATCTGAAACAAGACAGATCTTGAAAATTTTTCCGCATAAATTTGTCTTGTCTTTCAGAGGCCCGCGTAGAGGTCTCGAAGACGATTTATTTCGGCCTGTTCACTAGTTTAAAAGTTTCCGAGGTAAAAAAAGTAAATATAACGTTTCCTTGCTTTCGCTTTCAAGTATAGGTTTTGAAAAAAAAGGATATTAGAAGAACTTATCTTACAAAAGACGGGAGTTTTATTAAGAATTTTGTTTGTTTCTTAAAGTTTGTTTATTTATTTATTTACAAGCTGACTTAATAGAGTGAAATACAGAGAGGTTACGAAAGCTGGAGGGAACGAAAGCATTGAAAATTCTCGAACAATAAATGTCAGGGAATATAATACAGAAATCGCCTTCTTACAAATTACTGGGCGAATAAAAAAAAACTGAGAAAGTAAAAGAAAAGTATTTGTCTAAATAAATTTAGAAAAAAATACCGATTTTCTATAAATATAAAAAATATATTAAAAAATTATATTTAACAATAAATAAACGATGATTTCATTTAGAAAAAATAAAGTAAAAAAAATTAAAACCTTGTAGCAAATAACGTAAAACAAGAATCATAACTTTTTTAGACTTTTAAAAATTATTCACGAATGAAGAAAGCAATTACAATAGCAATGACGAATTAAAAAAAAGTTACAAAACAGGAAGTGAATAATGGAGAAGTTTCCTTCGAAAGAGGATATTTTTTCAAATAATATTAAAAAAAAATTAAATTCATCCGTAAATAACGAAGAAATAAGCTTTTAAAGTTGCCATGTTTTAGGCAAGAACGATTCGCTTGTGACGTCACTTATTTGCATCGCTGATCGCGGCTGTTCTGTTACACAGCTACGTAGAGTTAAGATTCATTCAATTTGACACGTGTTTTACATGGATTGTTATTTATTGCTTGTATATTTCCATTAAAATGGAACTGGGATTTGTAAAGGGTCAAAGTGATAATTTGCCGAATAGAAGAAACGGCTTCACGCCGCTCGGAAGTTGTCAGAGAACGCATCTTTGAACTCTTACAATTTGGTCAGTTTTTAAAATATTTTAATCATTCTTTAACTTTACTTTCTCTCTTTAAGAAAAAATAGTAGACTTCTCTACTATGACGACTTGTAGTACGAGGGAAGATCATTTTTATTATTTCACTGCCTAGTATCTGACAGTTTGTTTCAAATCCAAAGACCTGCTTTTACAAAAAAAAAAGTGAGAGAGACTCAGCTGGAATATAGAAGTTTGATCAAGTTTTTAACAAAAAAGAAATACGAAGAAGTTGAATAAAGGGACTGAAGGAATTCATCAGAGGATGATTAACGTATTTGTCGAAAATTTTGGCCTAAGCAATTTTGATGGGTCAGAGAATCAATTCAAGATGACTCAAGATATGGAAAGTCTATTGAAGCAAAAAAGGGAAGCTGAGGAATTGGTCTTGACAGTTCAAGAAATAAGGGTTTCAATGAGTGCCGCTGGAAGTAGAGGCATCGAAAGCTACAATAATAAAAGAATTACAAGAAGATTTAGGAATGAATAAGGGATCAAAACGTTTGATTCTCAAATTGCTTACTGGCGAACAAAAATTGTGCCCGGAAAAAAATTGTGAGGAAAATTTGGTGATTAATTTGAAAATTGGAAGTTGTGGCAACTGCGCATTACTTGAAGATATTTATCTTTAAAGAAATCTCGGGTAGTCTTGTAAAATTTTAGATATTTTCCTCAAATTTAAAGAAAATTTCTTTTAAATTTATCAAAATGTCGGTTAATTTGAAAATCAATAATACTGGCATCTGTGCGTTGTTTAAAGCTTCTAATATTTGAAGAGAATTCGGGCAGAGTTGTCAAATTTGAGATATTTTCTCCAAATTTGAAAAAAATTTAAATTAAATTTGATAAGATTAAAATTCGTAAGTATGTCGACTGTGCGTTGTTTGAAACTATTTATATTTGAAGAAAACTTGATCAAAATATTGATTAGTTTGAAAATTGAAAATATTGACAAGATTGAAAGTCCTTATATGTGAAGAAAACTCGGACAAATTTGAGATATTTTTCCTAAATTTCAAGAAAGTTTCTATTAAATTTACCAAAATGTTGATAAGTTTGAAAAACGGAAATAATAGCGTCTGTGCGTTGTTTGAAATTCCTGATATTTGAAGCAAACTTGGACAGTGTTGAAAAATTTGAAACATTTTCACCAAATTTGAAGAAAATTTCATTTAAATTGCGTGCATTGTTTGAAAGTCCTTATATTTGAAGAAAACTTGATCAAAATATTGATTAGTTTGAAAATTGAAAATAGTGGCAAGATTGAAACTTCTCATACTTGAAGCAAACTCGGGCAGTTTTGTCAAATTTCCCTAATTTCCCTAAACGTGTCTGTGCGTTATTTGAAGCTTCTGATGTTTGAAGCAAACTTGAGCGGTGTTGGAAAATTTGAAGCATTTTCCCAAATTTGAAGAAAATTTAAATTAAATATATCAAGATGGTGATTAATTTGAAAATTGGAAATTGTGGCGACTGCGCATTACTTGAATATATTTATCTTTAAAGAAATCTCGGGCAGTCTTGTTAAATTTAAGATATTTTCCCCAAATTTGAAGAAAATTTCTTTTAAATTTATGAAAATGTCGATTAATTTGAAAATCGAAAATACTGGCAACTGTACAGAATTCGGACAGTGTTGTCAAACTTGAGATGTGGATGTAGTGTGCCCACAAAGCCAAGAAAGACAAGAACGCAGAATTCCACAAGAAATTTGATCGCGATGATGTTCTGGGATACGGAAGGAAACTTACTAATTCAGTACATGAAAAAAGGTTCTATAATCACAGGAGAAGTCTATAATGAAAGAATTAGAAAGTAGAGAACAGCCATACAGTCTCGCAATTGTTGCTAATTTATAACAATTGTTAGGGTCCACAAACCTCACCATGTCTGAGCAATAATTAGTTAACTCGGCTTTATAGGGAAGGAACATCCACCTTACAACCCCGAATTCGCACCGAGTGACCATTAACTCTTCCCTAAATTAAAAAAGCACTTGCGCAGGCGATGCTTTTCTTCTGTTGAATAACCGAAAGAAGCAGTAGAGGATTTTTTGAAACTGGAAAAACGTGTGACTTTTTAATTGTTTAATTTTGACTCTTTCCCTTCATATCTAAGTGGATAATTTAAAAGTCTCACTTTACATCAATGAATTATGGCAGAATCTAAAATTAATGAATGTTTTTATTTTTTAAAATCTATCGAAAATGAGGTCATAAGAGCTGTAATAAACAAATAAGAACCAATATTATAGAAAATCAATAAAAAAAGGCTAAATTGGTGTGGATGCGGAAGGAAAATGGATCCGACGAGATTGGTGAAAAGGGTGATGGAAGCGATATCCATATGGCAGAAGAAGGGGAAATCACAGAGAACCTAGATGGTAAATAAAGGAAATTGGATGTGAGAAAAGAACCAATATTATAGAAAATCAATAAAAAAAGCTAGATGGCATGGATGGAGAAGGAGAATGGATCCGACGAGGTTGATGAGAAGGATGATGGAAGCAATGCCATATGGCAGAAGAAGGGGAAGATCACAGAGAACCTGGATGGTAGATAAAGGAAATTGGATATGGGAAAGGAAGGAAAGAAGAAAAGGATGGACGATTGAAAGGACATCCGACGCCCAAGAAATCATAAAGAGTTAGAGAAGAATAAAAAGAAAATCAATCAAAAATAAGAAGAAAATTTCTTTTAAAAGATAAACGTACTCACACTTATTTTGTATGCATCAGGTTGCAATTTGAGTGATTTCGTGAATTCTGATGTAACTCCGAACGTTATAAATAGCTTGCTTACGTTTTCTTCAAAAGCATTTGTGTGTATGTACGAGTGATAGCAAATTCAAAACATTCTGGTGTGCCAAAATCAGGAGAATTTCTCAATATCACGCGTGCCAGTCCGGATTCAATTAAGTAATTCTAAAACTGAATATAAAGGAGGGTCGGGAGGATGCCAAGATTTGAAATTTAAAAGAAACTAATTGAAACCATATTACGGAAATGAGGCAGGAAATGCTTTTGTTTTATTTATTTATTTTCTTATTCAAAATTTGCTGTGCTGTATGTATCGATTTTATAATGAATATATGTATATAAGCGAATGTATTGCTAGCAGATTTTCCCCATATCACTTTTTCAATTTGCAAATTCTTTAAAACTTTTCATTGTATTAAAAATCATTCCAAAATTATTATACTTTCGACATTTTCTTTGTTGGTGCAGCTCAAATTTAATATTTTTAAAATTAACTGCTTATTTCATTTAATGTAAATTGCATTATTGTGGAAACTTTTTCGGTAGCCCCTGTATATTGAAATGTTGTTACAATTTCTTATATACGGTTTTTGGCAAATTTCATATTTACTTTAGAAAGCAATTTTAAACAAATTGCTTGGAAATAAGTACGATTGTTTTCATTATCCGCTTTTGTTAGAATTTTAATCAATTAAAGACAATGACATTTTCTGATTTTACAAGAACAAAAAGGTAATGAAAATCAGCGATTATTTACATATTTACATATTTACATTTTATAAACTAATATATATTACAAAAGTGAACTATTTTAGCTTTCTTTTGTACACTGTTACATTGCTTTCATTTGTGAGGAATAAGAAAATATTTATAACGAATAATAAAATAATAAAAATTACAAAGAAAAAATAAATTAAATGTACCTAATTAATATACAGTTCCAATGTTACATTTTAAAGACATTGTAAAAAATAAATCAATAGTTAAGCTTTTAATTCGTAATTTTGAAATTAAATTAAAAAAGCTTTTGAAATTAAATGAAGGTAATATAAACAATATTTTGATGGAATTTAGAGACATACTACATAATCCCTGCTGGATTTTATACTTTTATATAATTCGTTATTCAAACATTTCAGATTTAAACGTTTTATGTAGCTCCTCTACTCTTAATATTTAAACTCGAGAAAAAATAATGAAGCATCTTCTTTCAAACTTTGTACTATGGTAATCTGCAAAGACACGTTTTAAGGGATTATCAAAATGTTTAACTTTTAATAATAGTTAAAAGCAACCTGTTCAAGCGTTTATTTACAGAATTTTTCCGACATGATCTCCTTCAAAGGCAAAGTTCACTTTCTTGTTGCCTGCCAAAGGCTTCAACTTAGGAAATATTTAAAATTCCTTTAACTCAGAAGAAGTTTGTGTTACACGGATGTCTTGAAGGTAACTTTTACAACGGCGACTAAATTTTAAACGTAAGATAATTAAAAATTGCAATGGATTTTTTTTAACTTTAAAAGCCCACGGGGCTTCTAATAAAAAAATCAAATGTCATTTTACTACATAGAAACATGACGCCGTATTTAAATATAAGTAAGTAAAAGGTGATTTATTAATTAAATATAAATATATTATTATTAATATTGGCAAAGTTGTCGTAGTTATACCGAATGTTGGCAACTCACGTTAATTTCCACAAAAAATCCGATGTATCACTTAACGCCGGTATGATTTCAAAATTCGAAAACTGCACTTCGTGGAGGCCGGTGCCGTAGGCTTGCCGGCACTTGGTGGACTGCAAGTAGGTATATGATGTAAGCCGGTTGGTTAAGGTGCCAGCGCGTTCTGACTTTTCTAAATAGATCCTGGATGACTAGGAGATAAAACTGCACATATCCTGATTATAGAAGCAATTTAGGCGATTCACGTGGCGGATACTCAAATGAAAAAATGCCACCTTTGCCCGCCCGCTCGGCCAAAAATTTCGTCGTCGCATCCTCTCGCAAATCAACGATCAATTTTCGTGCATTTGTGGCAAAATATTCATTCCAAAACGATTCAATTCGTAAAAATACTTTAACTATAGCTCAGTATAGTTATATTTAGTAAAGCTGTAAATAAGCGTCAGTCTAAACTTAAAACTCCTACCAGCGTTGAGCTGTGAATAAACGATAAAATAAAAATACAAAATAACTGCACTGTCTTCATCATGTGGGAGAAAGAGGCATTGGCAATAGCAATTGTTGTGTCTCTTATGCAAGGATAATAAAAACTTTTCTAAACGTATAAATTCACTTTAAGTATGTAGTCAACTTTTTTATTTTAACTTTTTGTGTAATGGTATGTACATTTCTATTGATAACCCCAATGGAAACAGTTTGTTTCTATCACGTTTGGTTCAATAATACTTTTTAAATATCAAGGTTTTAATTAAACATTAAAATTAAATTTGAATACAAAAGATATTAACAACGTGCACACCATATATAAGGGGTCCAAGATTTGTCCTGACGTCCAAGTTCGAAACCAAAATAAGCTGTATACGCTTTTTCTATAAATGGTTTAATTTTCTTCCTGTGCTGACGAATTATAAATTCACCACACACATAACAGAAACAGTTTGGGTTATTTACACAGGCTCGAAACATTCTTTTATATAACTTATTCTGTTAGGCATATTATAATTTATTTTACTTAATTCGGCTTCTTGCACAGAGAGCCCTTTGATGGTTGTCAAAGAAAAAGGGAGCATCCGAGTCGTGGTTCACAGACTTACAAGAACATGTTGGAATCAACAATCTTTTTACTAGTATTGTGCAATAATTCCCTTAGGGAATATTTGATAATATCGTTCGTTAAAATTTTTTCAAAAATATTGTTGATAATGTTATTTCATAAACTTTAAAAGAGATGAAACCTCAATCGAAAGAGTAGTTACTAATTCTTACTTTCTGTTATCACAATTATATAGACCGTTGAACAGATATCAGTAAAGTATCATTTGCACGAAGGAAGGAAAAACACATTTATTGCCAACGAAAGGAGCCAAATTGCCATGAAATTCCCACCTTATGTAATTTTTAGGAGGTCTACGTATTTTTTTCGATCGTGGACATGTTCTTCGCCGTATGTTACGTGACCGAAGGCAGTATTATAAATACAAGATTTTCACAAGTCCGCACAACTCGCTATATAAATATATGATATTCGGGCTCCCACAGCAAACATTCTGCGAACGTGATGCGGTTTAAGACACGCACCTAAACGGATTTTTTTTATATATATACGTATTTATGGTACTGATAGTCTCTTTCGGGGGTTATTGATTTTCGAACCCGGAGGCGCAACAATATTTACGATTATAAGACTGTCATCAATACTTTCGAAAAGCAAAAATTTATATGAGGCAGGGATTTATCGAATATGAGTGGGAAGTGGGAAGCATTTAAACTAATATCAATATTTGATGTCTACGTGTTGGATGTACTTACAAACGAGGTAATTTCGATCGAATAGAAAGTAAAATCTACACAAATAGAAATCTGGAGTTAATTTTATCACTTTCAATTTCATTTCGCTGTCCCCTGGAGTCTTTTCGTTTCTGGTGTTAAAATAAACGTAGTTAAGGCATTTAACTTTAAAAAGTGATAATGTTGTCTTCAAAAGCGTCATTTTAATTCTTGCAGTAGTTATTTCTATCTTTCAAGGAGTTAATATTATCCAGGAAAAGAGAAGGGACTTATCTTCTGAGGTCAAACCCGTACAAGGGAAATTCAATAACACTGTCAGGGACCGAATGCAGGTGGCCCTGAATGTACTAATAAGGTGGGTCGAGGAGGAAGGTCTGAGGATCAGTCCTCAAAAAATCACTATTGTGCCATTCACTCGAAGGCGAAACCTAGAGGGTTTAAGTCCTCTGCGTCTTCGTGCAAATGAGATAGTCTTGTCGGGGGAGGTAAAGAACCTCGGAGTGATTTTTGACTCCAAACTTACCTGGAATCAACACTTAGACAAGATAGTCAGGCGATCCATGACCACTTTCGCGGTGGCCAGACGAGCCGATGATAATACGTGGGGTTTAAAACCAAGTACGGTGCATTGGTTGTTCACCAGAATGGTTAGATCCACAATAACCTATGCGGCCTCGGTGTGGTGGCTCAAGGTCAAGCAGGAAACCACCAAACTTAAACTGAGCAGGGTCCAAATACTTGCTTATCTAGGCATAACGGGGGCGATGAGCGTAACGCCCACTGCTGCAATGGAAACCTTTGTATACCTCCTTACACATTGTGATAATGGGAGAGGCAAGACGAGGACTCCACAGATTACAGCATTCATGTCACCCGTTTAATATAAGCACGGGTCATACAATTATCGTTAGCAGCATAAGGTGTCCTTTACTCGATATGAGGATGGACTATATGGCTCCCAAAGGCAACATAAACTTGCTCATTAAGATAGAAATTGATGAATCTGTTGAGCATCGGGAGACTAAACAGAACTATCCTCCTGGAAGTCTGATCTGGTGTACGGACGGCTCCAGAACTGAGACTGATGCCGGATCTGGAGTATAAGGGCATAGACCAAAGGAGAAGTTATGCTACCCGTTGTGCCAATTTGCCTCCATATTCTAAACAAAAATATACGCCATATTACAATGTGCGTGGGAAAACAAAAGGAGAGCTTACACAAATAAGCGGATCTTTATCCTAACCGATAGCCAGGCGGCTTTGCAGACTTTGGCAAGCACAAAGATCTCTTCCAAACTGGTGTGGGAATGCTTAAGTGAGCTCAATGACCTGGCGGAATACAACTGCGTCATGCTGGTGTGGGTGCCAGATCATCAGGGTATTATTGGCAATGAACAGGCCGATGAACTAGCCAGGCAGGGTGCGGGTATGACATATCTTGGCACTGAACCTATCGTAGGTATAACCACGAACGCTATTCGGAGCTTTTTAGTGACTGGATAAGCGAGGAACATAACAAATACTGGCTAAGCAGGCCAGGACATCGCCACAGTAAGATGTTTCTTAGAGGTCTTTGCAAAAAGAAAGCTGCAGAACTTTTGCTTTTAAGCAGGGTCCAATTCCAGATCAACATGGGGTTATTAACAGACACTTGACTGTTAAGGAGCATCTGTGGAGGATCGGTAAATTCAGTGGGGATCTAAATTACAGACTCTGCAATGGAGAACCATATCGTGATAGTTCCCGAAGATTCCAACACGCAATCAGTGAAAAACCTGGACCATCTCGTGCAGGGAACATGCCTCACTGAATGGTTGCGGTAAGAGAACCAGGGCGAGCACAATAAGCCTAATTGGCTGCGGTGCCTCCGGTGCATCCTCTGCAGACGGGTTCTGGTCAAAAGAAAAATTTCTGAGGTACTAGTTTGTATGCCAAAAAGAATTAGTATTATCCAGAAAATGAAAAAAAAATTTCACTGTTGTTGGGGCAGTCATTTGTGGCTTATCTTATATTTTAACTATTCCAAAGAGCGTAATGTACTTCTTATTTCATCTTTTATGTCTTGTTTTTTATCTGAAGATGTTTATAAAGCCTCGCCAATATTCCCCGGTGGCTAGAATAACAAATTCCTTTTTCTTCATGGTTACCTGCAGCTATGGCTGCCCCTACACGTTTCTTCTTTAGTTCATTCCTTTAGGCTTGTAACAGCCGGGGTTAATTCGTTTTAATTTTTGTTAGGAGAAAGGGTTGACGATATTTAAAGCTGGAGTAGGCGCTAGGTATGAATTTGACTTAAAGAAGATAATCAACTTTAATTCAATTAGGTTTGATAATAAGAATTTTGGCTATGCATAGGTGAGTATGTTTTGGCTTTTTATCATCTTTTGGCTCATGCTTTATTTAAGGCTTTGTTGTTTTTATTTGCTGGGGCTACAATTCATAGTTTAGAGAATTATCGAGATATTCAATTTATAGGTGGAATGATTAACTAAATAATATTGACTTCTGTGTTTTTTATTATTTGTAATTTATCTCTATGTGGATTACCTTTTTTTATCAAGGTTTCATTCTAAGAATTTGATTTTAGAATTTGTTTCTGTAGAAAATTTAGTATATTTGCCCATCAAGTAATGATGTGTTTCATAGAATTTTTTCTGTTTAAAGAGGATTACACCTATTTGCATTTATGTATAAACGTAAAATAACTGAACACCAACACATTTTGAGCGTCGAATACAACACAATCGGACGAATGTGTTAGTCATAATGTACAACAAGTCCATGGAAATAACACATAAAATAACTGGTTCACATTCGGAAATATTACCGGAATTTACATACTGGTGTAGAATGAAACATAATTGCCAATATCAAATTATGAAGATCGGAAAACACATTATTGACGAAACTGCGAGAACGAATTGCAAAAATGCAATTTTGTCATAAAAATACAGTTGATTATGATATAAGCGATGCAATAAAATCCACTAATTTGAATGCAGTGTTTTGATTGCTAAATATGTAGCGTTCAATAAAATCTATTCGGATTAATTTCTTTTGTCAGTCACCAAAAATTGATTCTTAAAGTACTTTTTGAGGTATTCACAAAACTGAAGATTTTTTTCTGCATTAGAATGAAAAGGTTGCAATTGGTGGGTGGAGTCAGGCTCAATATGGTTTGCCCTCAAAATTTCAAGAGCAAGCATAATTTATTATTTCAGTATACTAAAGTAGGTGTCTTGTAGAAAAACAAAATTACTATCTTCGCCAAAAATACTTCAAATTATTTGTCATAAACTACGAAATTGGCAACGGTTCTAAACGTTCGTGGGATTAATTCATTGTATGTTTAATTATAACAATATAACGGTCCTGTTTTATTCCATTTTTGAAGAGATATACGATGTGTTTCGTTTATTTACTGTTTTTCAATCAACGATTTTTAATTGAAGTTTGTAGGTGAACTTAAAAACACCGGAAAGTCTCGCGAAAATCATATTTTCGTAAAAATGACTAACTTCTTATTTTGAACGTTTCCTTTGAGTTATGGACTTACCTCCGCGTAAGCGTTATTTTTAAAAGAAAAATGTACCCAATGAGTTCACCTTACGACTCACTATACACTTGGCAGGAATTTATCATTCTGAGTGAAACGCAAACAAAGGTGCGCAAAATTAACTCGACAAAAGGACATTATTTATAGTACGTCCACTTCTGTCTACTACGTTGCTAATTATTCGCACAAAAGCTATGTTATTTTATTAGGTGTTGACGTTTTCGGAGGAACAAAGAGATTGTAGTGGTAAAGCTGTGCGCGCCTTGAATTTTAAAACTTAGCGTACGCCGCAACGTTCGTTTTCATTAACAAAGAAATTAAGATGGAAATTCGAAAGGCGAACGACAAAGAAATAGCCGACATTTCTGTATGACGAGGTCTCATTTTTAAAGTTCCTTAGTTGGAACCAAAAACAGACAAGCTTTCCGAGTTCAGACGTAGTACATAGTTCGTTCATACAAGTTCTACGGTAAATATAGCTTACTTAGTCATGAATATATTTGAAGTTAGACGTGTATAGAGAGTCACAATTCAGACAGATTTACTTCAGTCGTTAAATTAAAAAAAAAAAAACAAAATAATTTGCAAACACATATTTTTACACTCTTCGTATGCTAGCAGAAAATTGTTGTCTTAAATTAAAATATCACGTAATATACTTTACCTCAGCAATTCCTTACAACACGTAATTATGTAAATAAGTCCTGGGAAAATATCCACCGGCAAAATGGTATCGTTCTGTGATATCGCACTTGGATAAACTTCTCATCGTGTCTAATATGTATGTATATTCTGTTGAGGAGCGAATAAGGGTTGATTACATTTTTCAGCACTTCATTCAGTATGGAATGTAGTTGGAAGTACGTTGTTTAATGTTTCAAATGAACATGCAACGTAAAATAAGAACGTTAAACTTTAAATGACTTTACATACAGGTGATTCTTGAATAGACCAACAAAGAAGAAACAGAGAAAAAATATACATTTCAAAACAGGGGAAAAGTATTCTGCGTTTCAAAAAAAAAAAAAATCAAACACCCTGAAGGAGTAAACGTAGAACTTTAAAATCGCATGGAAATAGGAAGTGCATGGAGACAAGCATGATTAAATAATGCAGCCATTTGTCACTTTTCAAAGAAGTTATCTCTTAGTTATCACCTGACACGTCTTTTTGTTTCAGTTACCTTCTTTATCGTAATATTTCGCCGTATTATTTGTCTTTTTACTGGTGTACTTGTTGATGCCTCTAACAATGCCACGAGTGCGAAGACGTGCAAATTTTCACCAACTTACACCCTTTGAAAGAGGGCGAATTATTGGGATGCACGAAGCTGGCTTAAGCTTTCGGAAAATTGGTAGACGTGTAAGTCGACCGCACGCCACTGTGAAACGAACTGGGAGATATTGGCGGAAAGAACACCTAGAAGCTCGTCGTGAAGGTAGTGGACGTCCCAGAGCAACACAAGAACGAGAAGATCGCCTCTTAAGCCGAAGTGCAATTCAGGACCCTTCAGAACAATCACGGGCTGTTGGAATCAATTGGGTAAGAGCAATTGGTCGAAGAGTCTCTTTGAACACGATTTATCGCCGAATACGTTCGTGAGGACTGCGCTCCTTATTTTCGTCTACTTATGACAATATAGCATAAAGCTACCAGACTGCAGTGGAGTCAAGACAGGGACCATGAATGGGTAGAAATCATCTTTAGTGATGAATCCAGATTTTGCTTGTGGCATTCTGATGGGCATGTACGGATTAGAGGCCAGAAGCAAAATTTACAGTGTGGTCAACGTCGCCATACAGCTTCAACTCTTGGGGTAATGGTGTGGGGAGCAATATGCTACGGAGGCAAGTCTCATTAAACACAAGACGTTACATTGATACAGTTCTGGAGCCCGTTGTTCTTCCATTTCTTCGAAACCTTCCAGAGCCTGTCTTCCAGCATGATAACGAGCGCTCTCAAATTGCTCACGTAACTTTAGACTTCCTACCAGATGTAACAATGTAAACATTTTGCCTTGGCCGCCAAGATCACCGAACTTAAACCCAATTGAATATGTCTGGGACATGATGGACAGAAGACTGCGTCATCCTCCCAATGCGCTAGACGAATTGCGTCAATAGTGCAGGTAGCCTCGAATGAGCTACCTCAAGAGACAATCGACCACCTGATTTCCAGGATGTCCAGAAGGGTTACTGAATGTATAAGAGTACGAGGAGATGTAACGCATTATTAATTTTTATTTGAATAAATAGAAAAAAACTATCCACAAAATGACGAGACATCCCAGGTAACAAAGCGCAGTAGATGAACGAAATAATTGCAGTCATAAAAATGTTTTATAGTTTTATGATTGTATCGACGCGGCGTCGGACGCGAACTTAACCTTTAAACGCAATTGACGTAATCAGTTGAAAAACGAACTCCAAAATATTTACTTGACAAACGCAAGCAAACCACCTGAAGTAAACTATTCCGTACAAAGTGTAAAAAATGAGGATAACGACGATCCCACTTTAAACACCTGCTTTGACAGGTAAACAAATAAATCACCACAACACGAAAACAATTCAAGTCTTCATGTTACCAATTCTTTGATTTTAATTGAAATTGTATAGTAAATAAAGCTTATTTCCGCAAGCAACGTGTGTGTCCCCCAGAAACATTTCGGCATCTTCTTACGCTCCAATATTACGCGTTACCCTTCCTTTGCTTTTTAAGCAGTCGATTTTCTTTGTGTCGTTTATTCGATTTACCACAGATGTTTGCATAACTGTAGATTTTGCTGATAACAAAGAAATTGTGATGACGACCAGAATTTAAAACATTAAAATCAGTAAACACACTCGTAATCTGATTGGTTTGTTAATTATTATAATTTCGTTTTGTGTGAGCGATTTAATTCTATTATTAACACAAATTTATAACTATTTTAGATCCAATAGCAAACTTTTAGCATCTATTTTTGGCTAGTTTTGTTTTCATACATGCAATCAATCTATCAGTTAATCGAATTTGATAAGAAGCAAGACAAATATGTTGAGTGTACTAGGCCCAGTGGTACAATTCCAGCTTAACTTTAAACTAAAGCTTAAACTCTTAGCAACCATTGATGAAATCTTAGTTGCTAAGGGTTTAAGCTTTAGCTTAAAATTAAGCTGGAATAGTATAACTGGGCCTTAATGACAAAGATTGCAGCAGTGTGGGATCGGCTTGCGTGCCGCATATGCCACACCTGGCTGTTGCAGTCTTTACGACACTTATTTAATATATTTCGTTTTTTGTGTTAACCATTGTGCAAATGTTACATAAAAGTATAACTAAACATGTGAAATTTATGGTTCCCATTCACTTAGCCTCAGTTTAAGTATATCTACATTCAGTTCTATCAAATGAGCTCCGTAAAAAAAGCATAATTAAAAATGTACGTCGTTGAGAATTTATGAAACAAATGTATTTAACTTTCCACGACTATTATACTCGTAATATAATTATACATAGCAATATTGTAATATAATTAAGATTGACCTTTCACTATATATTGATAATTTTCAGAGTGTTTATCAACATATGATTATTAGGATTAAGATTATTAAGATTATTATTAGGATTATGATGAAAAAATCTAAAATACGCATTGTTTTATCGATGACCTTTCAAAGCTAGGCGTTGTAAACCGACCAAAATATGATTTTGGCAAATATTTCGGATTCTTTGACGCAGCAAACGTTAGTAAACATTTGGCCTACGTAAAATTAAAAATAAACGTGATTGAAGCTGATTACGTGCTTTCGAAAATTCTCGGAACAACCGTCTAGTAAATGATCATAGTTGAACCCTTCGAAATTAACTCGCGCGACGTCGTAAAATTATTTATAGAGCACAAAGTTTTAAAATTAAAAGAAAAAACGCGGCGTGAATTTTCAAAAATTCACGTCAGTGTTCATTATCCTGAATTAATTCTCCGTAATTATAGGCAGCTTTTTATACGCAAAGGAATACGTATGCAGGCAACTTGGTGCTCGATCGTGTGTGGACGCTGCCTCTAATCGATTTCATTAGTGATTGCAATAAAAATAAATCTCACACCCTATCAATCATAACTGTCACAATTCTTTTAACGTAGGTTGTAGGAAACGCACGATTTCACTGATGCGTGTTATCACAGGTATTTACAGGAAAATTTAACGACGAATTATCGACTTAGCAAACTAGGCGGAAAAATGGATATAGAGTGTGCCTTTGATTTAAAGCTATAAAAAAAGCCGCCTTAAAACGTGGCATTAATCCGCCGACAATTCGTGAAAAATCAATGCTGGAAAGTCGGAAAGTAGAAGAAAAAACGATAACCACAGCAAAGGGTTGCCAACAAGGTGGGATTTTATCACCGCTGCCGTGGACTATTGTCGTCGACGACCTACTGACAAAAATGACTGACAAAGGTCATCGTGTTCTTGGTTATGCGGATGACATAGTCATACTTATTAAAGGACAAGATGAAGCCGTAATCTCCAAGCTATGTAGAACACTCTAAACATTATCGATACATAGTGCCATAAGGAGGAACTTAGTGTACACCCTAAAAACCCATCGTAGTACCATTTGCCAGACCTAAGAAGCTGAATTTAATCGCTCTCCGTTTAGACGGACTCATTATACAGCTCTCCAAAGAAGTGAAATATCTAGGAGGACCCCTGGATACCGAAACTCAATTGGAAAGCGCATGTCGATAAGACAATTTCGAAGGCATCGGCATTTTTTTGGATATGTTGCAAGTTTTTTGGTAAAACACGGCGTCTGAAACCGCGAATGATTGAGTGGTCATATGCAGAAGACTTATGCCTCTTTAGTCTGATGGACAAAAATCACTGAGATAACTACGTAAAATAAACTGCAGGAATTGCAGCGATCTGGAAATAACAAGGGCCATGAGTACTACCCCAATAGCAGCTTTGAAAGTCTCGCTGGACATCCTGCCATCTCACTTACAGTTACAGAGAGAGGGCATGCTAACTTTCTTGACACTAACCCGGATTAGGAGAAGCAAACCTGATCGCAGAAGTCAACTTAGAATACACCCAGACACATTAGGAAAACCCTTCTGACATGATACAGAAAGCGTTTGATTTTGGCATACCTCATGAATTGGATATTAGCAGAAGCCATATGGTTAAAACCCAAATAGCACAGTTAGGCAACAGTATCTCCATCTCGTACACGAGTGGATCAAGGACTGCAAAGGGGACAGGGATGGGTACTGACGGCCCAAACTACCAGGCGTCAATTGCCTTAAGTACTACTCCAACGATAATGCAAGGTGAAACACTATGTGCTCAAGTGTACCTGAGAAAGAACACAAAGGGCAAAAAGGTCTATCTGATAGTCAGGCAACTCATTGCATATTGCACTGAGTCCTTTTCCATATGGAAATGCAAGCAATCCTTCAAGGAACTAGCTAAGAGCAATACAATACAAGAGGAACGAAAAAGTCGATAAACTTGCTGGTACTGGTTCTGAGACTTCTCCCATCGGTCCTGAATCTTACCGTGCTGTGAGTAAGACACAGTATAGAAAAGAGATCGAAAGGTGAATAGAAAGGAAGAAGATATCCTACTGGAAAAATGTTCCGGGTCAAAGACAAGCGAAAATATTTATTAATTATTTGCCTAGGACTGCTCAAATGCTTCTAGTTTTAACAAAGAATAAATAAAAGTCTATTATAGGTCTTTTACTGGCCACTGACCTGTGAGGTATTATCTTAAAGTTCCTTGGGTAACTAGGTGGGCTAATTTGTGAATAGTAGGTATTATTGATCAAAAGTGGGTTTGGCAAAAAGTGAAGCATGCAGATTATGCAAATTAGAAATCGAAACAACTAAGCGTATATTTTGTGTGGTAAGAGCTACAATTTGGCAGTGTGAGTATGACACCTGATGAAGTGGACCATTCTGCGCTTCGCTGAAAAGGTAGGGTAATTACGTGGAGGATTTAAACAATAGATCAATTTGATCGCAGTTCTGTGGTGCTACTTAAGAACCCTTCGAACCCCCCAGTACAATGCAATACAAATCCTTATCCATTTTCCTGAATAAATCGGTAAGCCTTGATTTCTTGTGATTCATGAATTTCAAGAACCTCTTCCTCCGGTCATTCCACGAACAATTATCAGCTTATTTCTTTTCTCTCAAATAGCCGTAAATTTCTTACTACCTCTCTTAAAGCAACATCCACCAACCTGTGAATGTGAGCTTTTGAATTCGGGTTCCACATCCGAAAATCTAGGGTTCACATGAGGTTCCATCGTAATCATAAAAAACGACTACAGCGAAGTAAAATAGTTACTTTCATTTTCAAAAATTTTAATTATGCAACATTAATTTTGTCAAAATTAATTAAAATTGTGTAAACTGGCAGTATAGAAAGTGTTAGGAAAGAGTTTATACATGTATTTCGGCCTTATTGGGCTTCATCAGAACTCTGTACCTTAAAAAATTTTTGGTTTATTGAAAAATTTAGAAAAACTTACCCCTTTTTTGAATTTCTAAAAATGGGATTTTAGAAATTCAAAAAAGGGGTAAGTTTTTCTAAATTTTTCAATAAACCAAAAATTTTTTAAGGTACAGAGTTCTGATGAAGCCCAATAAGGCCGAAATACATGTATAAACTCTTTCCTAACACTTTCTATACTGCCAGTTTACACAATTTTAATTAATTTTCATAATTTTCATCTGGCAAGAAAACTTGATTTTATAATTGTCAATTGTTGTCTTAGTAACATCAAACAAATTTTTTTAAAAATGACACTTTTGTGGTTTTACTAGAGAATGCAATCGCTTCCTTGTATAATTTGCAAAAGAATTTCATATTTTTATCATTATTTCCTGTTTTTGTGTCTTGGGATTTTAGAAATTCAAAAAAGGGGTAAGTTTTTCTAAATTTTTCAATAAACCAAAAATTTTTTAAGGTACAGAGTTCTGATGAAGCCCAATAAGGCCGAAATACATGTATAAACTCTTTCCTAACACTTTCTATACTGCCAGTTTACACAATTTTAATTAATTTTCATAATTTTCATCTGGCAAGAAAACTTGATTTTATAATTGTCAATTGTTGTCTTAGTAACATCAAACAAATTTTTTTAAAAATGACACTTTTGTGGTTTTACTAGAGAATGCAATCGCTTCCTTGTATAATTTGCAAAAGAATTTCATATTTTTATCATTATTTCCTGTTTTTGTGTCTTGGGATTTTAGAAATTCAAAAAAGGGGTAAGTTTTTCTAAATTTTTCAATAAACCAAAAATTTTTTAAGGTACAGAGTTCTGATGAAGCCCAATAAGGCCGAAATACATGTATAAACTCTTTCCTAACACTTTCTATACTGCCAGTTTACACAATTTTAATTAATTTTCATAATTTTCATCTGGCAAGAAAACTTGATTTTATTAATTTTGTCAGTGTTTGTCAGGTATTTGTCAACCTATAAAATCTCGTCCTTCTCATTCAATTCCAAAGACTTGTAATTAGCAATTGCTCAAATGCTGATTCCTTTTTCAGTCGTGTTTGTATTATTGCATTTAATTTTGGATATTTTTATTTGTTTTGTCAAAGTGACATTAATGTCAAAGTACATTTCACTTAACTAAAATTTAGAATATAGTCGATTTCCCTGTTTACGATAGTACTTGTAGATCTAGACTGAGTTCTCTACTAGGACTGGATCAGCTTTGCTTGAGTTCCAATGTTCCAAAGTTATTGGATGAAGTTTAACGTATTTACCCTGTCCAAATATGAGCGGGTTTTCAGTTATTTGAGTGGATTTGGCTTGTTTCGTCTTGTAAACCCTGTCGACTTTGCGTGATCACCTCTCAAAGAATTTTCTGTGGTTGGTAATGAGCTTAAAGCATGTCAACAGGCACTTCTTCCTTCTCGAGAGCGTAAGACTCATTTAGATATTTTCCTCCTAAGGGTCATCCAGTTTTTATTAATGATGTTAACTGCGTCAGGATACGATTTTGCTAGGACGTTGTGGACAGACTTCTTTTTCCTGTAATTTCCGTCTGAACTTCTTAATTTTGTTTCGCTTTAATTTAGCGTGTGGTTTCGATTTTCATAATCATCCTCAGGCTGCTAAAAAGTAAAGGTAAAAGTTAATATGTATTAAAATTGCCCGTCACTGAAAAGAAAGAGGAACATTATCAAGAGAAACGCCTAGGTCTTGAAGAACTTATTTTGCGTTTGATTGAATTTCTTAACAAAAGTATTTTAGATTCAATTTTCCTCTTTGCTATAGATAATGTTTATCTACATTTAAAGGTCTAACGTGGAAACGTAAATATCCTACAATCTTTTTTCTACGTTTCTTTATAACGTAGAACTATTTCGAAAAGTTCTTTTAGGTCTACGTATTGAAAGAAAAAAAATTCTGTAGTGAGCAGCACCATCTATGATTACAGTGGCATTCCAATTTTCTAAGTTCTCACAGATCAAATTCACATAATTTTAAGATCTACTGGAAGAAATTTGTGTGACATAAGGACGAAAGCTTAATTATTTTAATTGTCTGGTTTGTGACAGATAATTTTCCTTTACTTAAAAAAAATCCAAAATTAAAAACCCAAATATACTGCAAACTTGTTATGTATGTATGTATGTATTGTAAACATGTGACAATGATAGACATTTCGGAATGCCTTAGATGTCTTTTTAAATCCACTAGAAGAGAAGGAAAGTGTCAGTGAGCAGCGCCATGTGTGATTCTGAATGAAAACTTATTTATTCGAATTTTCCAGCATGGGAGAGATGATGCTCATCTAATTAATACTCTACTTTTCTCTGAAGTATAAAGCTCAGTTGAGATTGCCATGAGGTGCAAACTCTTTAAAATTTATTGAGATATGTAAAGTTGTAACAATCAGCGCCATCTATGAGACAGTAACAAAAGCTTATTTTTTAAATTCTTGGCTTCCGGTTGGAACAGCGTGTCTCGGATTTCTTCACTGCCGACGTTTCATTCTTCGTTACAGAAGAACTTCCTCAGGGCTGCTGCTGGTGGTGATGCTGCTATTGCTGCTGCTGTCCGACAGCAGCAACTAATAATTAATATTCTACTTTTTTCTAAAATAAGAAGCTCAGTAAAAAAGAGCTGCAAGTTTTTTAAAATTTAGTGAAAAGTATAAACAGCGCCATCTATAATACAGTATCAAAAGCTATTTTTTTTAAATTTTTATGCTCGTCAGAGATATTTTCATTTATTTAGAAATCTAGCCTAAATATTTTACTTGTAAGTGAGTTATATTGTCACTTTGTAACATGGAATGCTATAACCTTTTTAAATTTTTATAAGAGAAAGAAGCATCGTCGTGAGGAGCGCCATCTGTGATTCGTAATGGAGACTTATTTGTTACTCAGTAACAGAAACTTATTTCCTTAACTTTTCTACACTGCTCAAAAAATTATTTATTTATTTATTCTTACTTATTAATATATGTAGATATGTTTAGTAGGACTAAATTATTAAATATTAATTTGATTAAATGTAAATAAATTTTTGTAGGTGCAAGTAAAAAGGATGTTTTAAGCAAGTAATAGCTTCATTCGTATGCCAAGTCTTATTTCACTTTTGATCTTCTAAAAGTTCAGGCGTCGTTAACTTCTGGTGTGTACAAACTGACTCCAGCTTACAAAGCAATAAAACTGCATCAAATCGACCACTGGTAGTTTGAACAACTGAAGTGAACAGTTTGCAAGAGGTTTGTTGTTTTCGTTCCATTCTAGTTTAAAGTGCAAAGTCATGTTGAAGCTTGCAAAACTATGATTAAGTTTGCAACAGCGTCGTGTTTTTTCCCTAATAAACTCATTCGCTAGCAAATTAAATTTTTAATTACAAGCTTCATTCCGAAACTGGAAAAGTTAAATATTAAAACTGTATTTTACAATAAAGGAGGTAGGTATATACGCACGAGTCCCGTAATAAACAAAATTTTCTGTAATAAAAGCGCACCCGGGTTTCATAAATATAATTTTCCCTGTCAGAATTATATAAAAAGAGACGCACGCAGCAACTTCAGGACGACTGTAAAGACGCCATGTCAGTTTTAGGTCTCAAGATAAAACAATGAGCGATGAATAAATAAAATTTTATCGCAGGCTTTGTATCATTTTTAGCACCTTGCATAAAACATGGTGAGGACGCAAGCTTCACAGAAAGTTAAATCGTTGTCTCATCTCAAGTGGCGACTGTATCCTTCCCTGTCACACCCGTTTGAAGCTAAAGAGCTATCGAGAGCACACTGTGCAAGTAAAAACTTCTTCCTTTATCGCCGGGTAAAGCACCGCAGGGAATGTGTAACTATTGTCAGTTTATATCTCGGCTAAAATGGGATCTCATCAACATAATGATTCATAATTTGGTTACGTCTTTTAACACGCCGTATTAAAATTACATGAGGCCAACCCCGACAAACAATCAAACTTTCCTATCATAACGGGGGAAATATTCAAATCAGTTCTAATTTCTTTGTTTTAGGTTTTCGGCAGTTTAATTGCGAAAGGCGTCGACTCGCAGAATTTAAAATTAAGTCAGGTACTAACAGTATTCGAAGTAATTAAACTTCACTCGCTTCTTTTCCGCCTTATAAACTTCGACTTCCTTTCTTACTTTATCGATTTTTATATCTGCAGCATGTGTTACCCCTCGTATGTCTTAACTCTTCTTAGTTTATCTTTTAAACTTATCTTTGAAAATACGTCGCAATTTATCTTTTTTAATAGAGATCTTCTGTCGTAAAAGTACGACGAACGAGGCGAATTATTTCGGAAACTTCTAAATAGTTGCAAGAGTACTTTAGAATTTATTTGACTTTAATTCTTTACACACTTCAGAAAATAAACGCAGTATCACAGTTGTTAATTCAATGAAGGAAAATTAAAATAATTCTAAAGAAATTTGCTATCGGTATCATTATTCTGCAAATTTAAAAATCGACACCCCATAGAGTAAATCTTCCCCTGCTAAAATATTAATTTCGCCCCAGAAAAAAAAAAAAAAAACGATAATTCCATCACAATGCAATATTAAACAAAATTTATTTCAGCGAACTCATTCGGCGGAAGGTAGATTACGGTAGGAAAATATTCAATCAATTTCCACCGGCAACGGCACCGTACTACAAATAGAGAGTGATGCCTAAAACAAGTTCATGATGAATTTCATCCCACCCTGTCGGATCGTGCGGAGTTCTGAATGCAAAGGGCCCAATCGGATTGTATTAATCAACTTTTGAAACGTTATCCAATTTTATTTGATGTGGACGTATAAATCTTTTCCGTTTTCAGTTTGGAATTTTGGGTGAATGTCACGCTTAAAAGTTACTGCGCCCAGTTTGTAAACGATTAAAACCCAAATAAAGGTCGCTTATCCTCTTTGGAAATGAAATTGTTTCGAAGTAAAATCAATTAGGATCAATCAGCACAATTTATTTAAGAACAAATTCATCTGTAATTGCTCGGTGTTAGTACTAGTACGAGTTATGGGAAAACAAATTTTATAAATACTTTAAATCGTTAATCTTATATTAATCTGAGGAATAGATTGTTTTATCCTTCCCTCTTGAATCGAAAAACGCACAGTCTTAGCAAGATTTGAACATTTTTAAAACTAAGTATCGACCTGCCTTAAATTATTAACGAAAGAAGGGAAAACCCCTTCAGAGATTAAAGAGCGTAAGGATGCTGTTCCTCGAGACTTCGTAACGTACACTGTCGCAAAAGAATAGACTAAACTCACGAGCTTTGGAAGAAAACGAAGAAAATATTTAGAAATTAGCGCAACGTATGCCATTTTGTTACTTTGGGTGATTTTGAATTAATATTTCGGTGTCTGTGGATAAAGTAAGGTTTAAGTGGCGTTGGAATTATCACAAGTAAACTCTTTGAAGACTTACTTTTATACGGAAATCATTTTCTGCAGAACAGTGAATTATTGGTTCTAGTTTCAACAGCTCAAGCCCGATCTCCAAGTATCTTACATGAATTAACTTACAACTGAAACACTTGGGTTCGTGCTAAGTTAAGAACGACAAAGGGTTTCACAAATCCCAAATCCAAATTTCAGGAAGTTAAGTAGAAGACTTGAAGGAAAATACGAAAAACAAGTTCTGTGATGTAACAACACAACATCAGCTGGACGTTACAGACACTTGAAAGAATCTATTGAAATAATTTTGAAATCAGTTCGAAAAAATTTATTAAAACCAATATGTGAACAAACAACATATTACACACAATACACTTCTAGAAAAATTAAGAAATAAGGAATTTTTTCCGTACAGTCGAACGAGTCTTCAAAGAGTCTCGCACGATATAGGATTTCGTTTTAAAAATGATAATAATAGGCAAGCATTATGTGAAAAGCCTCATGTAGCAAATCTCAGAGTAACATTTCTTAGGAATTATATTAAATATCGAGAGGAAAAAAATGTATCAATTTGTTTATACGGATGAAATTTGGATATTTGCAAGAGGTGGCAATAAATGACCTTGGCAGGACGGTAGTGTAAAATCGGTAACAAATACTCCCAGTGAGGGAAAGCATTACATTGTGGTTCATGCAGGAAATAGTGATGGTTTTATAATTGGTGCTGAATTAGTATTTTCTTCGACCAATAAAAATGCCGATTATCATGATTCCATGAATTCGGAAAATTTCGTGAAGTGGCTGACGAAGCAACTTTTGGTAAATGTGGAAAAACCTTCAGTCATTGTATTAGATAATGCTCCATACCATTTAGTATTGTTAAGTAAGAAACCGACCGCTTCTTGGAAAATAGAAGAAATTCGTTCATGGTTACAATCGAAACAGATCGTAACAACGCCTGAAGCTCTTAAAGTCGAACAGCTACAACTTTCAAAAAATCATCGCGAAAATAAACAATATTTGGTAGATTAAATAGCCCAAGAGAATGATTACATTATTCTTCGTTTGCCTCCCTATAATTGTCATTTAATCCCATAGAAAATATTTGGGGAATTTGTAAAAATTATGATCGGCACATTGGCAGAGACGGTTATAGTCAGGAAAATATGTGGAAAGAAGCATTGGCTACAATAATACCTGAAATATGGGAGAAGACAATAAATCACGTAGACAAGGAGATTTCCAGATGGTGGGAGCGTTGGATAAAGAAGTGGAACCCTTGATTATTATTGTTAATAATGATGACAGTGACGACAGCGAAGATAACTCTGAATGTCCGTAAAGAATGTCGACAAACTTTAAATTAGATATACCTCTTTTTCACCGTGATAATAATAATAGCAATAATAATAATAATAGCGTTCCTAACATCTTTAATTCAAAATTTAACATTTTCATATTTTTTTTCTTTTATTTCAAATAATAAATGCTGTTACATATCACAAGACCATGGCTTCCGACGCAGCTCGATAAAATAAATAAATTACTTTGGCCTAATGTACGATTGCCCCAGCTGAACCCGTTCGTGAAGACATTCGTTCCTGAGTTCAACCTTGTCTACCTACGTGTATTAAATAGAGATAAAACCAGAGACACAGCTTAAGGCGATACGCAAGGCTGACCGGCATAGAAATTGTGTGATACAGGAAGAGACCGATAATATGAATCGTGTGTCTTCTCAACACAAGGATTTTATGACTTAGGCGCATATCCAAATTGAACGAACTGTACCACCAGTTTCTTATTATTAATCAATGGTATCAAAATAACTGTCTCCATTAAAGAATCCAAGCGAGTGAAATCAGTGCACCAAATGAAATGACGTCAACATCATTCTTACAATGAAACAACACGACGTGATTAAAAAAATACAGTCGACCACTTCAATACAAATATAAAGTGGAGGCTTCCGCGGCCGTTGTCCATAATTGAATTGGCTTCCGGTTGGAACCGCGTCACGACTGCTTAATCTCATCGATTAACGAGAAGTAGCAGCAACATCACCAGCAGCAGCAACATCACCAGCAGCAGCAACATCGCCAGCAGCAGTAGCAGCCCTGAGGAAGTTCTTCTGCAATGGAGAACGAATCGTCGGCAGTAGAAGCAATCGAGAAGTAGCAGCAACACCAGCAGCAGCAGCAACCCTGAATAAGTTCTTCTGCAATGGAGAACAAAACGTCGTGACGCAGTTCCAACCGGAAGCCAATTAAATTATTTAAATACAAATTTTATTTCCTTCCGCGGTTTTCTTCTAATCCACTGCAGGGAGTAATTTATTTTTTCAAGGAAAAGCATAAATCAAGAAATGTATTTTGAAGCCCCAAAGCTAAAATCATGTTGGTAACCTTGCTCAATAAAATGAAATTTACTATCACACGCCCTGAGGATAAGCTCTAACCAAAAGCCAAAACAAGACAACCAGACCAAATTGGAATCACATGATAGTAAAATAGGAAACGTAAAAGCACATTTACTGCCTGGCAGCAAGAAAAGAAGCTATTGTAATTAAATATCCAAAAAGGACGCAACATTGAAGTTACACTTATTCTATCAGCAACAACTTGAAGACTTCGTCAATTTAAGGGATTGTTAGCGAATGAATAAACCAAACCTGAAGTCTAACGATTTCCACATTTAAGTGTCTCTACGAGCCGAACTAAGGTGTACAGGAAGGAATCATAGACGGAAAAATGACGTAAGCATCAAACCCGCATCACCATCTTCTTATTTTAAATCTTGCATTGATCGTAAGGTACCGTAATTGTCAGAAGGTATGGATGAATATGAAATAGAATAAGAGATTACAATTTTCATTACAATTGTAGCTAGACTGTTTCTAAAATGAAGATTTTACATATGGCAGAACAGAGAAATTTTTTATTTTTTTTTATTTATCCTTATTTATTTAAGTATAATTTCATTTTCAAGGATTAAATTCTTAGACTTATAAGCTGCAGAAATTTAATTAAAAATGCAAAAACTATATCAAAAATAAAAGAAGAATAGCAAGGGTAAAAACTCTAAACAATGGAGTATAAAATACTTCTATCTTTAGGATAGTTTCCTGGGGTTCTAGGAAAAAGATAATCTTCCTTACATCATCACATCACCCATACCAGAATTTTTTTAAAATTTAAGCACCCTACTCTCTCCAGGATAGTATCAGTCAGGTTACTTCTCACGCGTCAAGAGTTCTTTATCGCGTTCTTTACTTTACCGTACTTAAATAGTCATTTATCTGAAGGAGATCTTGTGTTTAGACCAGTTTTATTTAAAATCGGCTGCCCTTTGTTTTGCTTTTACAGATTTTTAGTTGAATTTCATTTGTTTTTTTTTTTGTAAGTTGTTGCTTGTCAAAGGTTATACCTTTTGTTTTAGTTACTTAGGTATTTGTTTGTTGTTTTTCTTAATTTTTATATTTGTTTTCTACAGCGAATTGTTTCTTTGTTTTTTTTACATTGCTGTTTTTTTTACATTGCTGTTTTTTTTACATTAGGTTTTGTTTAAAATCGACTGTCTTTTGTTTCGCATAAACAAATTTGCATCAAAATTGATTTATTTTATTTGCTTCCTCTACTTCTTGGTACGAAATCGAAACTGGAATCTGAAAATCTGAAAAACCGACTTTTGTTTTCTCTACTTGGGTTCGCATTACATTTTGTTCAAAAATCGGCTCTTTGTTTTGCTTTTGTGGATTTTTGGATAGATTTTACTTGCCTTCTTTTTGTAATTTCTTGTTTGTAATTTTTTGCTTGTAATTTTTTGCTTTTGTTTTAGTTTCATATGCATTAGTTTGTCTTTTGTCTTAATTTTTATATTTATTTTGTTACAGTCAATTGTTTCTTTATTTTTTTACATTTCCTATTCGAATTTTACTTAAAATTAGATTGTTGTTTTCTTACGTTTAGATTTTGCCACACTGTCGCGACACCGAGCGACCATTTTCTGACCTGCAATTGTGTGTTAATAGCAAAATCGCAGCAATATCGCAGCCTCGTAAGCTAGTACACACTAGACGGCCAGTGCGGACAACAGCGATGGAGTTCACGAGTCACTCTTCTGCTGATAAGGCTCCAATTAGGGCCGAGGGGTATACAGTGGATACTCGAGGGCTACTGTGAATTCCAGTCGAAATGTAGCCAAATTTTGCAAGTTTGCATTAGTGTGTAATAGCTTAAAAGGCAGCGATTGCTGCAATTTTGCTATTCATACACAATTGCAAGTCAGAAACTGGTCGCGCAATGTCGTGACAGTGTGGCATGTTTGCATTTACGCGCTATCTTTGCATAAGTCTCGTCGATCGTCGGGATTGCGACGAGCTACTCTTCTGGTGATGAGGCCCTAATTAGGGCCGAAATAGCTATAGAGAGGATGCTCGAGAGCCCCATTTCAATCCAGACGACTTGCGGCCAAATTTTGCAAGTTTGCGATGTCACGGTATTATCCGCACTGCCCATCTAGTGTATGGTAGCTTAAGAGGCAGCGATTGGAGTGTACTTGCTTTCTTATGTAAGCCATTACATGTCATTTGTTTTTGCGGGATATTATCGTTTGTTTTAATTTCATACATTGTCTTTGTGGAAAAAATAGAGACAAGAAGAGTTCGAAGTTTAGTTTAAATTCAAAGGCAATTGGAGCAGTTTCCACAATAAATTGTAATTTATTCACATGCTTTGATTTTTTTTGTTAGGAAATTTTTAGAAACAAAGGGAGGACATTATTAAAAAAGTTATTTTATTTATTTTATTTCATCCCCAACTGCGAGAATTCTAAGAGAATAAAAAGTTTCCTTCATTCTGCAGTAATAAAAGGTTTTAATTAAAGTTTTGTGTAAAGGATTTACTTTTCATATTAAAACAGCGTTCCTATTTTAAAATAGTGTTCGTTTTCCTTTTTCTGAAAGCTAATATTATCCTCGTTAAATTGGACTAATTGCATTTAGTGAGCTCTGTAGAAGTTTTGCTAAAAATGTAAATCACAGCTTACGTGAGTTTTAAACAAATTCCGACCAAATAATTTAGTGGTTTTCATTAAAAAAAAATTCTACGTTACGAAATTTACCTTTATACGTAGATGTTTGTGAAAATGTATACCTATTTATATGTACTTATACTTTAATCTGTTTCTATACGCAATATAGTATATCGTATATACGTATATAAAAAATTCTGTTAAACAGGCGACAAAAAAACTAACTTTATTGGAATGCATACCGCTGCAGCAGAACTTTTTTTTATCTCTTTGATGTTATCGTTTGCAACTTAATTGGTAGTGCGCTTCCAATTCATACATAATTATGTTAAAATAAACCCGATGCAGTTTTTTTTTCGACAGAATACATTTGTCCGTACTGCAGGTGTTTTATCGTATTACTAATGCCATTAAAAATAATTTATTCTATTTTTATTCCATGTTAACATAATTTCGGGTTTAATCGCGTCGCGACCATGCTAACAAAAACTCCTCTTCTTAATTAAATCACGCCGGCGAAAATTAAAGTTTGTTTCGCTTACATCGGGGCTTTAATCAAAGCTGGGCTGGGCTGTATGAGAGGAGGAAATGAAATCTGTAGGACCTTGATGTTATTCGCGACTTGAAACCTAATACGCTTCGACCGTGACCAGTCCTTGCTTAAAGTCAAACATATTTATGAGAACTGTAATGTATTGAACCTCGACGAAACCGTGCACGAGTTTTTATGAAGCGAACAAACCAAGGGAATTAAAGATTAACGAAGGACGTGATCCCTTAAGAGGAATTGACGCGCGGCCATGTGTGGACATGATATAGATTGGGAACTTTCATTTTCTATTAAACAATGATTGAACTATAAAATTTTGATGACACAAGCATACGTGAACTGTTTTAAACAAACAATAGAAGATTTAATAATCGATAGGTTTTTATGGAAGCTTTAAAGCTTAACATTAAAAAAAATTACTCTCATCGTAATTTCTTGGTAGAACATGAAGAAAATGAAGCCATTAGAAGACGTAGCTTAGATATATATATATCAAGTTATTATTAAAACAATGCAAGCTGTTATTTGTAGTTTTATACTCCACCATGTGGTGATATGCCGTATTTACTGCAGTTTCATAATCGAAAGGCCATCTGCTTCTGCCGAGTTGCGCTTCCAGTGGAAGAGAAATGTTTTCGGAGCACCTTTCGAAATTGTTTAGATTCGAATTTAAGGCAAGTGCTCTAGAATTTATAGTTCTGGAGCGCACGTAAAAATTGTGATTGCACTTAGACAATTTGCGGGAAAATAAATCGAGCAGCGAAAATAAAAATTTCGTTTATAGTCACCGGCATTGTCGCGGAGAGCATTCTCTGCCAAACCTGCGAAAAAGAAAATGCGACACCGCACTTATTTATTCAACTTCGTATGAATCGAACGAGTAATATTATCCGTTATGCCATTAAGGATAATTTAATCAAAATGATATTGTAATTAACAAATTCGTTGCTCTTAATCAATTTTCGCAGCAGTTTCATTACTTGCTGAAATATTACTTTATGCAAGTTATTAAATTTTGCTGTGTAGCAGTTACACGGAAGCACTAATTAAAAACTTTTCGTATTATTTACAGCACTACATGTATATATATTGCATCGTGAAAACTTTTGCGACGTTATCGTTTTACCCTATCCCTTTCAGAGCAAGATCAAAAAGGTGATGACACTTAATCAACGTGGAGAACTTTAATAAGAATTGACGCAGGAGATAAAAGATGTTGCTGTTAAACAAAATTGAATCTTGCTTTTCAAAATTAAACGACACTGTGCACTTGAGAAGACATTGGGAGAATCTGTCTTACTTAATTCACACATTAATAAATATAGAGGGTGCGTTTGAAGTAAACCATACTCTGCAAGAATGGATTTTACAGCTCTTGAAACGCAGAGAAGTGCATATTACTGTATATATCTTTTAGGGGAACTATAAGCAGGGACTGTCCTCGGAATACTCTTTGACAATCAAACCCTTAAAGACGAAAATTATTTTATTCACAAAAAAGAGAAAAGTTGAGATCCGTAGAGTTCCCAAACTTTTGCAAACCAAACTAACCTTTTCAGACGAAATCAAATATCTAGGAGTTACTTTTCATAAGAAACTGAATTAGAATAAAGATGTCAATGTTAAAGAGGCAAAGGTGTGGAAACTTTGGGAACGATCACCAAAGCCCGTCTTACTGCTGTAAACTTCCATAATTAGGCCTATAATATGTATGCTCTGAAGCGTTGGTTTGGTGGCCTAGAGTCAGGATATCGACAACAGCATCAGAGCTTTCGCATGTACAGATTGGTATGTATAGATGCTCCCGGTGCGCTGAAATATATTCCCACTACCATCTCCACTGAATATATAGATCGAGGATATGGCGCAGAGATCGGCTTGAGACTGCGGGCAAAAAGGGTATGGATTAATAAAGATCTTAGAGGTAGACACCATCCTATCTTGGACGAGGCCTTACAAGAAACTCCTCATTTTGGGCCAGTGGGTAATCGATTCCCTCGCCCTTCGACGATACAGGTCCGTCCAAAGCGAACACTAGGTATTACTAGTTGGCCATGTCTCCTCACCTTTTACAAGGGTCGGTGGACCTCTTGCCTTACCCGATGTATACTTGTCAAAAGAGGGACGCTCTGTACTGCCGATCACGCATGTGCCTCAATTCTTTCACAAGAGAAAGGCGCCCTTCGACAATACCTAAACGTCTGCCGTTGTCCGGTGTTTAAATAAAAATTTTGTTTGTGTTGTCACGTATGTCCTACCTGGAAGCGTCATCCATGTCGGTAGTCAAGGAAGAAGGATACAGGGTATACAGGATCCAGTAAATGTTCTTTTTCTTAATGAAAATACCTCGTTGTATTTAATAATCTTTTTTAATAAAAATTTCTTCTCTTCTTGTTTTATCGACGTGTGACCTGCGGAGGTCGAGGCAGGAGTCTTGTTACCCACGAAGGTCGAAGCAGGAGTCCCATAAATCGCAGAGCGCTCGCTTATTTTTCCGTTGTCATGGCTACCGGAACATCTGCGTTCTGAGCTAGTTACATACTAGATTTGAGTTGGTCACTAAACGTCACATTTTGACAATTAGCGTTTACCTTAGATATGATTACATTTTATGGAAATCAAATTAAAAATCAAACTAAAAATGGAACAAACTTAACTCTAAACAACAGGTAAGTATCTAAAATACAATATTTTCTAAATATATAACCTCTAAAGCCTTACTTATCTAAAATAATTCACAACGTATTACTAATAAAATAAACTTAACCTATAATTACGTCCTCTTATTATTTACGCTTTGTCCTTTTTAGTTTTGGCACTTCCGTATATGTGTTCGTCACGCAATGCTTCATAGTCTATTAGGAAGTCCGGAACCTGGTCCCAACAAAGGCGCATTCGTCGGCCGTCTTCCAAATAGACCAGTCTCCTCTTATTCTTGCTTTGCTTTTTTCCGTCCACTGGATAATGTATGGCTGTTAGTGGCCCCAGGAATAAGCCAAACCTCCGCTGCATTCTTTTAATGAAATCAAAGTGTTTGCTCGCCCATTCAAACTGGTCTACCACCTTCGAGCTCCCCTCAGGAATATTTATTTGATTCGTTGAGCAGCAATTATGCTTTCTATAACTGCTGCGTTTTACATTCGTAAGTGTCCCTTTTCGTTTTGTATTTGTCATAGTCTCTTTGTTTTAGATGTATGTCGTTTTGCCGAAACGTCTCGTCACTCTTGCGTCTTCCTCGTCAAGTTGTTTCGAAAGCTGTTGTTGAACGTCTGCTGGACCGTGACACTGTTGTATATGTTTTTAATTCTTCCTACGTAATATAATTGTTTAATTAATTTTTTCAAAAAGGTAATTAACACTGCAATATATCTTCAGAAACCCTCCCCAAAGCCCGCCTTGCCATAATTAGACCTACGCTACGCTATGGAGGGTTGGTCTGGTGGCCTAGAGTTAGAATATCGACCACAGTATCGAAGCTTTCGCATGTACATAGGAGCTACCGGTGCGCTGAAATACACTTCTACTACTACCTCCACTGAATATACATATGGAGGAAATGGCATAGAGATTGGCTTGAGATTACGGGCAAAAAGGGTGTGAAATAATAAAAGTCTTGGAAGTAGACACCACCCTATCTTGAAGGAGGCCTTACAAAAAACTCCTCTTTTTGAGGCGGTGGGTGATCGATTCCCTCCCACCTACATATATATTCAGAAAGCACCATCACCAAAGCCCGCCTTGCCATAATTAGAGCTATGCTATGCTATAGAGGGTTGGTCTGGTGCCCTAGAGTTAGAATATCGATCACAGTATCGGAGCTTTCGCATGTACATAGGTGCTACCGGTGCGCTGAAATACACTCCCACTGCTACCTCCACTGAATATATATATCTCTATGGAGGAGATGGCACAGAGATCAGATTTAGACTACGGACAGAAAGAGTATAGAATAACAAAGGTCCTGGATCTAAACACCACCCATCTTGGACGAGGCCTTACAAGAAACTCCTCTTTTTAGGGCGGTGGTTGATGATCGATTCCCTCCCACCTGCACATATATTCAGGGAGCACCTCAGTGTTTTCTTGTCCGTTAAAGATGCACCCAAACCCGACATATTCATCTTTAATGATCAATCTAAAACCGCGGAAGGAACATAAGCATGGCACTTGGACAACTGACAATTGTTTTCAAAGCAGAATTAGTTGCCATTATAGAAGGTGCAAGAGCAATTCTGGAGTGAAGTTTAACTTGAAGGCTTCCTCGGCCGTCGTCCATTGTTGAATTCTTCGCTTCCGGCAGCAGCAGCAGTAGCAGCATCACCACCAACAGCAGCCCTGAAGAAGTTCTTCTGCAACGGAGAACGAAATGTCGGCAGTGAAGAAATCCGAGACACGCGGTTCCAACCGGAAGCCAAGACTTCAACATCTGGAGTGAAGTGTTCAGAATAAAGTCGTTCGGATAGCATAGCCGTACTTTCAGCTCTAAGCAGTAAGAAAATATCCAGTACCCGGGACACAGCATCCTTCAACTTATTTGGGTTAAAGGACACGCTGGCAATGAGTGGGCAGATGAACTGGCTAGACAAGGCTCGGGGTTCTCTGCTTCTCTATCAGACGTTCATTGAAAGAGTAGGATGGTTCGAATAGCGCTGACAGTCAAGCACTGTTGATTATGGGGGTAGTCAATAGGCCTACTTGTGGCCTAAGTTCAAGTGAATTTTCATTCACCCTCCTCACTAATCCCGAACCCAGAATTCAAATCACCCATAAAAATCTGAAGCTAATTCTAATACTTTTTCAATTCCTTTTCGGTGGTCCCTCGCGCCCATCTGTTTCTGACATTAAAATAAACAGAGTTAGGACGTTTAACTTTAAAAAGTGTTAACGTGCCTTCAAAAGTATCATTTTAATTCCTGTGGTAGTTCTTCTAACTTTCAAGGAGTTAATATTATCCAGGGAAAGAAAGAGATTTGCCTTCTCTTGTATCTCTAAAGCAATTAGTATTATCCAGAAAGTGTCAAACTCTATCCATATTGCGACACCGATTAGGAGGATAACAATTTTTCCCAAAAATTTTTAGTGTGTACCTACTAATACACATAAATAATCTCATTAAAAAATCATACAAAACAGTAGCTTCTAATTAAAGACTGATGAGCTTTTAGCTTTTAGTTTTCTATGCTTTGATTAATATCTTCCATCAACATGTTCTGTGATGTAAGGAAAGAATTCCGTAAGCTGAGGCCACTGAAACGCATAGCGACTGTCGATGTAAAACAATGAGATGCTAATGGATGCACGAATTAGCCACGGTATTGTGAGATATTCATTACAAAAGCCAATGCAACGGTGCCAAAGTCTAGCTTTCTAAGCCACCCAAAGCGACACGCTTAATTACTACAAACTGCTACCAACTTGCTCACGCGCTTAATACATTATGGAATGCGATACGAATTCCCAAATACCTACCTCGCACTAGTCACCCGTCTCATTACAATCAGTTCAGATTGTGGAAACGATTTGTGCCCAGCATTTTATAGGATCGAGTCCTGAAAACCGTAAAGGACATACCCACGTATGTAGTTTATTCGTGGTGCTTCAACAGACCAAAAATTCAATATCCACGTTATCATCGAGTTAGCGAAAAAAATATTTCACCGCACAGAGGAATTTTATTGTGCGATAAGCTTTTCGGTTAAAAATTCAAGCGACCTATTAAAAATTTTAATATGTTGATACCGTCTTTCGTTTAATTTTATCGTATACATCTACGGTACATAAATTGCATAAAACCACCGAAGGCAAAATTCTTTTTCCAGGAAAATGAAATTTTTGGAACGCCTCCGTACGTACTACGCAAATATAAAGCAGGATTTACTTCGGCGAATGTTAAAAAAAAGACACATAATAATCGTAAAAAAAATTAATTTAATTTAACCTAAAACAAAAGATCAGATAAGGACAATTATAATTAAATAAGTGAAGTAAGAAACTCAAGTTATTTTTCACACAGAGAAGAGCTTTTTTTTGCTCACGTGACTTTCTTGTAACGTCTGTCACATGACAATAACTCCTTTCGTTCAAACCAATCATAGAATCGATGATTAGGTGTACAGAATCATATGATCACTAATACTGATCATAACACATCAAACCGGTAATGTTTCTAGGTTACGTTTTTATGTTCAAATCATACAAGATCACACAAAACTTGTGATTATCCAAATTGTAATCATGATCGCTTAATGGAGTTACTTAATAAAGTAATCACTAATCACAGAGAACGAACAAGCAGAATTGTGATCACGATTACATGATTAGTAATCACGGACGAAAGCACCCTTTGTATAATGAATGATTGTGAAATTTCTTTATACAGGCTGTCTCAGAAATAAAAGGTTTAGATTCAGGAAGCTTAAAAAAATTCAAATAAAATCATCAATAGTGAGATTATTGACAACAATTATTGAGATTATTGACAACAATACTCCCCATGTCTTTTCCTATATCTATATTCTATGTAAGTTATAACATACTCACGTGAATATAATTATATGCTTAAAATTTGCGAAAATAAATGAAGTAGCTTTAATAAATTATTAATTAAAGACTTAGCGTCAGTTTTTCTGAGACACCTGTGTACAATTTCATCTGGAGTTATAACGACAGAAAGTGAAAGTGCTTTAATGTTATTATTTCATTCCCAATACTTTTTAAATCATTCTTGTGTTTAAATAAATAAAGTAAATTAATTAAAAAAGAAGACGAATTCGAGAAGTAAAATCACATAATCTTGATTTATTTTATTTATTTAAAACAAGACACACTTTTTATTAATAAATAAAGCAAAAGGAAGCAAATCAATAATACTGTATGTACGAGGAGCGATAGAAAAGAAATCTACCTAGCTATAAAACAAAAGACATACACTTTTATTTTTCGGTATATTCCTCATTTCACTTTAACGCACTTTCTCCTGTAACGAACTCATGTCCTCAAAAAGAAGTTTAACTTCACTCTTAAAAAATCCTCAACGAGAGCTTTTAAGCTCTCGTCAGGGTCAATTCGACCTCACAGAAGGCGTTTTTTCAAGAATCTAAAAAGAGAAAGGTTGGAAGAAGGTAATTTTTGGAACCTTATGGACAGTTGCATTCTCAAGCAACAGGAACATTTCTTGATCGGGTCGTTTCTCATTATTGGCTTTCTGAAGTTTGTTTTAACATGCATGACCCTTTCCGCATATAGATTATTGCCATAATTTTTCCTGCAGGTGATTACACACATGCTTTTCTCGGTCGTGAAGAACCTTCATGAGCCCATTGTAATTTAGTTTCTGGGTCCCAAATTTCGTCATCCTCATAATTTGTGATTCTTCTCCAAAGCCAACTCAACTTTTACTCACTAGTCGTGGTACCATCCCATTCATATTCAAGCATTGGTAAGTACGCTTGATTCGGATATTCATAACTTCATATTAATTGTGGAGACTTTCCCATGACGATCCTCGAGGATAATGGCTTTATTTCTTCATTTTTTGCGGTTTTTGGCCTTCCACATCATTTGAAATCTTCTTTGATGGAGTCAGAAGCTGTTCAGAGCAAAATTTTATAACATAATAGTGTAAGGACCCGGAAATGGTGTAGGGAAAATTCAATTTTCCACGTAAAGAATTGAAATACAGGAGACAATACCTTAGTAAACTCTTATATTTAAACCAAAATGGAAATCTTATATTGCAGAGATAAGATGACTTAAGACGTATGGAACTTTGTTTCCTATATAGAATTACGTGGGAAAAATTTCGTTCTTGTCACAGGCTGTCGCATAAGAAACGCTAATTCGTAGCTTTTTGCTGAGTCGACAAGCGGAGACAAAGACAAAGTATTTCGCATACGTTGCACGTCAGAATTGGTTAAAAAACAAGACTTGGTCGCCATCTAGTGGTGGTTGTTTTTTAATTTAGAAGCTCCGCGCGGGCAGAGAAATTCGAATTTGGTTGACTCAACTGACGTTGTCCCTCTCTAAATTCTTTGATAAAGTAGTTTTAAAAAGCCGTTGTGAAGAGGAACATGGGAGTTCCTCCTGTGTTTGTTTTTCGGTAAAGGGTTCCCAATTTAATTGTTGATTTTTTTAAAGTCCGTTTTGTTTTTCTCGAAATAATGCTTCTCGTTCGCTAACCAGTGCCGAGAAAAATTATTTACAACTCTATCGTGAAGTTCTAGCCATTGTATTTAGAACAGATCATTTTTTGACTACCTTCTTGGACGTCACTTCACATTGACAAATTCGAATCAAGCCTTACCATGAACAAAAATCTAATCAAGAAATCATACCCCGTACGATATCTCTCCAAGAGGGGGAAAAAGTATAAAAAAGATGTTTCATCAACAATAAACCAACTTGGAAGCTTGGTATAATCAAACCGAAATTTGGGAATCTTCATTTTATTGTACTACTGATGAATGAAAAGCTATCAAACGCCATATCAATCAACTTCAAAAATCCGGCATAAAAAAAAAGAAGCCACATTTAGTGATCCAGTAACATCAGATACAGTCAAACAACCTTCAACTGAATACGACCGTTACGTTATCAATTTTTAATTTCTAACAATAACCGTGGAGATAAGTCTACATCCAAACTGCAAATTGAAGAGAAAACACAGGACGAGCATCTAACAGATGCTTCCTCAGAACTTCAAGAGAAACATTCCTCAAGTGCCACAGAACTTCGAAGATCAAACTTAAAACGGCAACCCCCAGATTATTAAAGACTATAGCGTTCAAGGATGCCAATAACTGGTTCCAAGATAATAAATTGGCATTAAACCCATCAAAAAACAGTTATAATAATCTTGGCAATAATAATCTAGGCCTAACTTTGGATAATAAACTGACCTGGAAAGAACACGTGACACCACTCTCAGCCAAATCATTTATGCAATAAGGCCTATAAAGCAAATTATAAATGCTGAAGTAGCTATTACTGTCTTGTTCCACTCGAGGGAACACCAAAAAGGAGTTGAAAAAAAACTTCGAATTTTTATGAATCTAGAAAGTCTGTGTATTGAGAGGCTGACAAAATTAATAATATAAAGACAAGTGATGGGCAGAAAACGAAAGAGAAAGCTGCACTCTTCGACTTCCAATTCCTTTAAATCATCGATACCTTCATTAATCACCTTTCTTCGGCTTTCTCTTTCTTTTTCTGCTTATTAGTTGTCTTTGTATTACTAATTTTGCCAGGTTCTTTTCATTACATTCCACACACGTTCTATTGGTAACAAATCAGGGGACTTAAGAGGTCGTATCATAAAGTTAACATGGGCTTCCTTTAAAAAAAGTCCCTAAGACATGGGAGTAAGCTCTATCTGTCTCGACGTGGCATGGATTCCAGCAGGTGGTTTATGTTTTCTTTAAGTATTTCATCTTGAAACTGTTGGACAGTTTCCAGCAGCTGCGGAGTATTATTTAGTTTCATCAGTCTTCTCCTCGTGCACTATTGGTAACAAGTCAGGGGATTTAAGTGGGAGCAAACATTGTCCTGTTGGAAACAAGGGTTTTCAAGATTTCTTTTCCATGTCACTGAGTATTAAAATTGTATGAATTAAGTTATTATAGAAAAATATGTTCGTGACAGAATTCTTCAATTTTTAGCTTTAATAATGCTTCACAGCTTGATTTTTCTTTGTGTTCTTAACAAAATAAAGAACAAAAACGAATGCTTTTTAATTAAGTAACCACGAAGAACGTTTGCTTCCGACAAGATAACAAAGTTTCGTGCAGCTCATACACATTAAGAGTTTGTTACGGTTAACGGGCCAAAGAAAATGTTCCATTTGAATAAAGCAGCTTTTGAATTTGAGCCTGGAAACTTCTTCACGTAATTACAAAATATTAGCGGTATGGAAGTTTAATTTCATCAGCACCCCAGACTATCTTATTACGTAAATTCATCCTTGCACATACGTTGCTTGTTTAAAGCCCGTGCAGACGATAATTAACATTAGCATACTTGCTGGCGCGCACTTCGTCGCCTGTATTTAATGGCGAATAAACGTCAATAATTCCAACCGCAGAACATCTAAGCCGAGAGAGAGTGCGACTCGTCATTGTGGTAAAATGGGGTTCAAAACTGTTACAGCTGTGCTCAGTTTGCGGAATGTAAGTTTGTTTGATTTACGGAGATGTCCAAATAAATAAACCTATTAGTGTTACCGAACATAATAATATAAAGTACAACAAAAACATTTCAATTCCTAAACAACACAAATTGAAACCAGAAAGTGCCAATAGACTTATCCCCAAATATGTATACGCGTTCATTAGTTCTCTCACATGTACTCCCCATTAATTCCATGATGGAAAAAAACGCATAAACCCAGCGCAATAAAGCCCTGTGATAAATCATTTTAGATTTATATAAATCATATTGTTTACATTCGTCCATAAATTTTAGTAAATCCACCGTCTGCTCTTCGCTCACGTTGAAATACATTAATACACATACCTCGTATTTGTGTTATCTATTTGAAAATCATCATTAATGTTTCAGCTACGCGCGAGTATTATAACTCAGTGTCTTTTTTTTTGTTGGTGTTATTTAATATGGCTGTTGCCCTCGTCTGAAACCGAATCGGGGTTGCGGTCATGCAATCACGTAAAATTTATTTAGATGAACCTGTTTCCTCTGCGGATCGCATCAGGAAAAATGTGGTGGCATGTTTTATTTGTTTTGTAAACCGAAATTGAACGTTTCAGTCGTACATCATTCGGATGTTACAACTGGTTCATTATTGATCAATTTTAGACCTCCGACTTCGTATTTGTAGGTATTTCTTTCTGCTTAGGATTACACTCGCACTTTGCAAAGTGAGTAAAATTGAAAGGGAGATGAAAAGTATTATCAGAAAAATGATGAGGTAAAAGACATTAGGTATGTAGGTACTTGAAAACTATTGATCAGAATTAGCAGCTGCCACTGTAATTAAAGCTAATAAAACATTTTGAAACTTCAAGAGTGTGCTGCTGATTTACTGCGCGGCAATTAAATTTTAATATCCCGAATTTGTGCGGTGCGATAATCGTTTCAATTTACTGCCAAGTTTATTGGTTTATCAAGATCATGCGGCGCACACTAGTTATTTACAATATAAATTACCTGCACGTGATTAGCGTGACGTGTCTTTAATTGTCCGATGTATGTGCCGTGCAATAAACAATATCTGGAACGAGTTTATAGCCAATAACGGCACAGTTAAAGCCCTCATACCGCACGCGTAACACGAAACTTGCTCGGAAAATGTGTGTGTAACACACCGCTGCATTAATATGATATTTCACAGCAGCAAGTTAGGGGAAAACACAATCGAATTGTAGTTTATGGACATCGGTAATGGGGCGGTTTTAAACAGCCGACAGTTTGCGTCATTGTTCTAGATTTAACTTGCTTTCCTTGCATGTTTCAATCATTACTAGTAGTTCATCCAAACACACATACATATACACTTTACTGAACTATTTATTTTTGGGCAACTTTGAGTATACATTGAATTTGAGGAAAACTTCGTTTAAATCCACTGTAACGGATAATACCTTAACTTATGCTATATAATTGTTGTGACTTTGAAGATAGTAGAGAGAATTATTTCAAGAATTTGCATACAACTTTCTTCTTGAGTTTTTTTTTTCTATAACACATATTTTGGTACTATTTGACACTTGTAAAAAGCAACGCATTCTTGTTTTTCCGCAAACACATATCTTCATTGTAAATATAATAATTCTCCCTCACTAAATTGAAGAATTAAGCAAAATAAACGAAAGTAAAGAATATATGACATTATGAAACTGTCTTTGTCACTAACGAGTAGCATATAAAGTATGATGCAGCCCGAAACATTCAGCGTAAGATCATTAATAAAGATCGTGAAGAGAAGAGGACCTAAGACTGAACCTTGTGCGACCTCAGTCGAGTTAATGCACAAGGAAGATTTCTCATTTTGATAGTCAACTAACTGTTCTCTGTTAGGAAAGTAGGATGAGATAAGTTTTAATGCACTGCCACGAATACTATAATTGTTCAAGTTGTATGAAGTCGAAAGCTTTCGTAAGATCGCAAAAGATTGCCTTGCATGTTTCGTAATTTTCAAGAGCTTCATACACAAAATTAGTTATCGCCATAGCAGCGGTTGAAGTGGCTACCACAGTTGTGCTCATGTTCGTCTAGGAACTTTAATAGTCGATCTGAGAGAACGGTTTCAAAAACTTTAGAAAAGACCAATGGAATTGATATTGGTCTATAGTTGTCAGGTGACGCAGGGTTCTCTTTTTTTGAAATAGGTATGGGTTTCGCCGTCTTCATTTTCTGGGGGAAAGTTCCTTCCGTCATGCAGGAATTTATAATATTTACTAGAGGTTCAAAAGTATGTTGTTTTATAGTTTTGATTGTTCTAACATTCATTCCATATACATCTAGGGTTGCCGTGGGGTTCAGATTATTTATAATGTTTGTAATTGGGGCAAGAAATAATGACGTTGATGGTGGTTTGAGCATGTGATGTTTCTTTCTTGTTCGCATTCGGCATGGTATTGATTGATTTTAAATGGGAAAAGATAACAATAACACTAAATTTGTTAAGCATTATAACTTTTCAGGTAAAAATTTATCCACATCGTAAGACCGATTAGGAGGATAACGATATATCTCAAAATGTTTGTTGTACGTATCCTAGTTTTACCCTTTGGAACCTCGCAAATACTGATAGAGTAAGTTTTCTGTATGGTGATTCAGTTCTTCTTCTCCAGTCATTCTCTGTCTTTATTCTTCGATATTTTCGTATTTACTTTTCCACTTTCTCTTTGTCTACTTTTCTCAAGACCCACATCTCGCATACATCCGTCGGTTTGGCTACTTTTTATAGGTCCCTATTTTTACATTTTTCGAATTATGTTCTGTGTTCATTAGCCTTTGCAACATTCCGTATTTTTGGTTCCCTTTATTAATACCTTGCTTCATCGTGTCGTTCTCAATCTGAAAATATTCGAAATGTCCTACTCTCTCAAATTGATACTCCTCGCCTCTTCTTCTCGCTTGAATTTTGAAATGTGTCTCACATTTTCATTCCACCCTTTTTTTATTTCTCTGTACTATATGTGGTGTTTTGTTTTCGTCAAGCTCCAGTGCTACTATACAGGATGATTCTAAATAAGTGTCCGACCTGTTAGGGGCGTACTTGCTAAGGTCATGTAAGTACGAAATTGAAAGAAATAGATTTATTGGAGGCATTTGAAAAATAAACCTCTTGTGAATCCTAAATAGAAACTGTTTAAATATCACTGACGACTACGTAGGGTGCTGGGAAAGTTTCTGGAATCTAGTACTCTAGTGGTGTCATATTTGAAAAATTTGAACTTTTTCACTTATAATGCTTTTGACAGTTCGTACCTAAGTGAACTAAGTCTGTTTACACAGCGTTTTAAGAAGAGAAATTTTGTGTAAAAATGGAAATTTCGCGTGAAAATTTTCGTGCCATGATTTTTTACGATTTCAAATGTGGTCTAACGCCGAAAGAATGCATCCATCGGCTTCATATGGCTTTTGGAGATGAAGCACCATCAAAGAGCAGTGTTTACAATTGGTTTGCCGAATTCCAGCATGGACGTACCACTCTCAGTGACGAATTTCGTGAAGGTCGTCCATCAACATCTGTTGTTGCCGCCACTAATGTTGATGCTGTGCGTGAAATGATTGAGCGAGAACGGCATGTGACATACCGCGAGATTCAAGCATCCTTGGGCATTGACATGAAAGCAATTAACGTGATTTTGCACAATCATTTGAACGTACGAAAGCTTTGCAGTCGTTGGATTCCACACAATTTGACACAAGCGCAGAAACAGGGTCGTGTCAAATGGTGCGAAGAAAAGCTCAAAAAATTTAACCGAGGTCGTTCAAATTTGGTTTATAACATCGTTACTGGTGACGAAACATGGATCTATTCGTACGAGCCCGAAAGTAAATAACAATCTACCGTTTGGGTATTTCAACGTGAGCCAAAACCTACAAAAGTTGTTCGTTCACGCAGCGCTGCGAAGCAAATGGTCGCTTGTTTCTTCGGTTTAACTGGACATGTAGCAACTGTGACTTTAGAGGATCGAAGAACCGTAAACGCTAATTGGTATACTACAATTTGTTTGCCGGAAGTCATCGATCAAATAAGAAGAAACAATCGAAATCGACGAATTATTCTTCATCATGACAACGCCAGCTCTCACTCAGCATGTCAAACAGTTGATTTTTTATCCAGTAAAAATGTTGAATTAATGACTCATCCCCCGTATTCACCTGATTTATTACCTAATGACTTTTTTTTGTTCCCAAGTATCAAAAGTAAAATGCGCGGTGAGCGATTTTCGTCGACTGAAGCAGCGGTTGAAACATTCCGGACACTGGTTTCTGAGGTATCAGCTTCAGAGTGGAAAACGTGTTTTACTAATTGGTTCAAGCGTATGCAAAAGTGTATTGACATCAAAGGCGATTACTTCGAAAAACAATAGAAGCATTTACCAAATTTCATTTGGTTTTTTTCATATCGTTTCCAGAAACTTTTCCAGAAGCCAACGTATTAGAATGTGATACGTGCGGTGCTTATAAAATTACGTAAGAAAACCCCCGAGACATCTTTTTATAACGATAATAAATTTTATTGGCATAGTCAGCAACTGTAGCAATAAACGCGTAATAAAAATGAATGAACTATTTTGACTGCAAATTTATTATAATCGACATTGAATTTGGCACCGTTATAAAAGTTAAGGTCAAGTTTTTTGTGAGTTTCATATTAATATTAAAGTGAAACGGTGCATAAACTTAAACTTACGGTTTTTATAACAGATGCTCGATATGACACCCTTCTTGTTGTATGATATTAGTCGCACTGATGAATGATGCACGTACCCCAGGAAACATTCGATTCGCATTGTTTCGAATTACTTCTGCTGCGGCAAAAATGTGATTGTGAAGTTCTTCAACCGTGTCAGTGGGGTCTTTATATACCAAACTTCTCATGTGGCCCCACAAATAAAAGTCTAAGGGATTCATATCGGGCGAGCGGGGAGGCCAAGCTACTGGCCCACCGCGCCCAATCCACCGATTTCCAAACTGAAGTGTTAAAAAATCCCGCCCGAAAATGTGGCGGTGCACCATCGTGTAATGTGTAATATCACGTCGTATGTTCAAAGGCACTTCATCGAGTAGTTCGGACACCGTATTACGAATAAATTCCAAATACCCATCTCCGGTCAAACACTGCAGCAATACATACGACCTAATTAAAAAATCCCCAATTATTCCCGCCCACAGATTAATAGAAAATTGTTTTGAAAATGACTACTATGGCGCACATGTGGATTTTCTGTTGCCTAGACATGACTGTTTCGTGAATTCCAGCACGAATAAAACACGCTTCGTCTGTAAACAGAATGAAATTGGGAAATAACGGTTCCTCGATGATTTTGTCTAATAACCATCTACAAAAAATTAATCGTAGGGGATAATCAGGTGGTTCAAGCGCATGCACGCGTTGTTAGTGATATGGGTGAAATTAATTTTCGTGCAGAATTCGCCATACGGTAGCTTGTGTCACATTTAGCTGACGCACAAGAGTATGGGTGCTTAATGTTGGATCGTCTTTGACACTCTCAAAAATTTCTTCGGTAACTTCTAACCTGCGATCGCCCATAACACGTCCGCGTTGTCGATTTCGTGGCACCAGCGAGCCCGTTTCTCGGAATCTGTATGTTGTGCGAAAGAATATCAGAGCCGGTGGGTGCCGTCTTGCAGGAAATCGTTCTGCGTAAAGGGCAGCAGCTTGGTTAGCATTCTGATGACATTCTCCATAAATTAAGAGCGTATCTGTTAATTCTTCTTTGATGTATTCCGTCATGGTAATCTTAATACGCACTGATTTCAATAAATTTCCATCAATTGCCAATAAAAATTAAGCGAACGTTTCGCGCACTAACAAGAACTGATTTGCACTGACAGAATCATAATTGTACTCCTACCTATGTTGTAAAAAATGTGATTCATTTCTTTCGTCTGCACCACAAGTTCGATGTCCACAATAAATGAATTCCCCGTTATAAATTCTTTCCGCATAAATAACGCCATAAATAAAAACGTTTTTAGTTTCAGTGCAGGGTGAACGCAAGTGTTTCGTTTTATTTTTGCGAGAGATTTGCTTTCAGTTATTCCAGTGGACACCAAACAATTTACATATGAATCTTCCACTAATTCTATCTCAAAAACTATGCATAACAGACCCCCATGACTATAGTTTTTGTATTTTGTTAACGGGTCGGGAATCAGTCTGTATTTGCTTTGCTTACCAGTTTCACAATTATTCTTTCTCTATTTTTCCTAATCTGCATACCCTAATATGATGAATGCGAAAGTTATTTAATGAGATAAATTCTGGCCATCAAAAAGTCCTAAAACTCCTTTAAAATTGACGAAATATTTCTCAATTTCTAATGAAACGTCACTTGACAATTGAAATTCCACTTAAACAATAAAGACGCATTACGAAGTTTCGTTAACTGTAATTTAGAACCTCAAAGCGTCGCTGCTAGAATTTTTTCGAGAACTAACAAATTCAACGATAAAGACTAGTAGCAGTTTGCAACTTTCGGGGGTGGGCGGCGTAATTAAAATAAATAGGCGCGACGCGGCGATGAATCTTCTTTCACCTTTTATGAGAACGCAATCGGCGAAAGCAGAGGAAAACACAGAGAAACAAATTAATAGCCGCAGGAGCATTTAAACCGAATTAAATTGCATAGTGAGCGGGGCTTCAGGTGGGATTTATTAATGACGTCTATTGCGTGCGGCGATTAATTAGGCCCTAATGAAAGTGAAAAATAATTCTTCCCTGTTCTTACGACTTATTTTCAAACGAGTCTGCTTCAAAAGTTGTCCAGACGGTGTTTTATAACTTGGCAGATAATTTAAGGGAATGAATATTATTAGGGCGTAAATTGCTTCATAATTACTTTTGTTAGGTGTTCAAATTAAATTTAATACTTCAAGAAGATATTTAACAAAAGAAAGAGATTAAGATAAAAAATATTTTAACGCAACTACTTTCAGAGTAATACATGCTTGCAAATGTTGATGAGAAAAATAAAATGGGTGTAGTTAACAAAACAAATTGTTGATAACATCGTTCTACAAAATAAACTTTGCGTATTAACGATTCTCGGGAGGAATAAAACGATATTCATGCAAAAATGCAGAAAATTAGATTTGCAAAATACACAATAAATTTAGGGAAAGTTGACATACCAAACAAATCATGAAGGTAGGTTGGTATAAAGCGATCTAGAAAGTGTAATGAATGCAGAGGACAAAAAGCTTCGTAATGATATCACTCCTCCTCCGGGGCTGCTAATTTACCATCTACTCTAATGAACTTAATCGTAATATCGATTTCTGAATACATTAGTAAAAGTAAATTAGTGACTTTGGATATTTTACATAATAGAGGTTTCCCATTTACAGCTTTGTATGAAAATATAAAAGATTTTGATGTTCACCTACTGGATAGACATCAGCAATTATTTTTAGATTTTATCTCATGAAAATATTGCTTACCCTACAATTGCATTTAAACACAAAGAAGAATTAAATTTAATATTTAAACGTTAGTGAATCGTGTCAGACATCATTATTGTGAATTAAAAAAAAAAGATATTATCAAGACAATATAAAATGCACTAAACATCAACTAAAGTTTATCAAATTATTTGAAAAAGCAAATTATTTTTCAAATACTGAAATATTGATGTTGTAAGAAAGGATTCGTAATTAACTTGGTTTTGTAATTATTCGAATATTCATAAAATAAATAATGTGGTAACAATTGGAATAAATATAAATTATTTTTTCAGTACATTTATGTATTTTATGGTTTGTCTATTTCTGAAATATATATATAAATAATGAATGTTTATGTAATGTACACATTGCAGTTTAGAATTAATAATAATATTTTTATTCAAGTACACTACTATCAACTGCATCTGCAAACGATGATTGTTTATGTTAATTATTATTGCAAATCAGGGCAAGTAACGTTTGCGTTGCGTTTGATAAACATAAGCAAACACAAAAGCCGCGTTATCAAACAACAACACGGTTGATCTTCTACCATTGTTTACATTAACTGTTTGTACATAAGTTTTCGATTCTAAATTCTTCATTTTCTTAGTTAATCTTATTGATTATTGAAGCTTATATACTTATGTATACTTTATGTACATACGGTATTTCTCACTTGTTGAATTGTAATTATTATCTATTGATTACAGATAGATCTGGTATTTACTCGACCTAAATTGTAACATCATTATTGACTGACTTCGGCAATCAAATTTACTAACAACATTCGAATTATTGCAACGGTAGCTCACCGCAACGATACTGCGAGCCTGATCAAATAGCAGGTGATGATCGATTTAATATAATTATTTGACGTTCATATGGGGTGATGAGAATTATAATATAAATGTATAAAAACTCCCATATTCAAAACTTATTTGGAAATACATATAGTAAATAGAAATATCAAAAAAAAAAAGCAAAATGGTGGAATGTCAAAATAAAAACAGCAGTAAGTAAAGGAAAACGTAGAAAAGTGGAAACTTACACACAAAAAATGGACTATGAAGACTATAAAACGACGGATCAAAAGTAAAAGGAATAATTAGAGGAGTTTGGAAATAAGATGAAAACAGCATACAATGAAAATCAGAAATGATTTCTGGAGTAATACGTAACAAGAGGAAGAAGGAAAAGAAGGAAATGTAATTATAGAAGAAAAGACGATTATGGAAATATTACAGAGAAATTTTAGAGGGAAAAACATAGAAACTCAAAAACCAACCTCACTGATAGAAGAACCCAGAATAAATCAAGAAGAAACAGAAGAGAACCATAGAAGAAATGACCGATACGATAACAAAGTTAAAAGTAGGAAAAAGCAATAGGATATGTTAAATTATTGGCGGAAATGATAAAGATGCAACGCTTTGATTGAGCTTCGGAACATACTGAATACAGCATATAACAAAGAAAAACCCCAGAGGATTGGAAAAGAGGACATATTAACACCTATACATAAAAATGGGGACAATAAAGATTGCAAAAACTGCAGGTTTATCACCTTAACTAGTGCAGCTGCAAAAATACATGCAAAAATTCTGGAGGGGAGGCTGAGACAACAAATAGAAAGAAAGCAAGAGGAGAGCCAATTCGGGTTTAGACCCAATCGCAAAGTGAATGATGGGATATTCATCGTCAGATTGAAAGCGGAGAAAGCAATGAGGGTTGGAAGAAGGTTGCGTATCAGCTTCGTCGATCTAGAGAAGGCTTTTTGATTAAGCCAGGAAAAAGGACGTATGAATAACTTTAGAAAAAGAAACGTATTGAAGGGTCTAATCAGAGGAATAAAATCTTTATATACGAAGACCAAGAGTTATGTTAGAATAAAACACAAGCAATCAGAACTGTTTGAAACTGTCCGTGGAGTAAAACAGGGATGCATTCTGAATCCATTATTATTTACTCTGACACTGGATGAAGCCGTAAAGGAACTAAAGACAGTGTTAAAACCTACGAAGTTAGAGTCTGGAATATGCAAAAATAACTTAGACTGAGCAGAGTACAAAGACTTGCTTGTCGAGGCATAACGGGGACGATGAGCACAACGCCCACCGCTGCAATGGAAATCCTTCTAGACCTCCGTCCCTTACACATTGTGATAATGGGAGAGGCAAAACGAGGACTCCACAGATTGTGGCATTCATGTCACCCACTTAATACAAGTACGGGTCATACAAGTATCATTGGCAGCATAAGGGGTCCTTTACTCGATATGAGAACGGACTATATGGTTCCCAAAGGCAACATAAACCTGCTCATTAAGATAAAAATTAATGAATTTGCTGAGCATCGCGAACCTGAACAGAACTTTCCTCCTGGAAGCCTGATCTGGTATACGGGTGGCTCCAGAACTGAGACTGGTACCGGGTCTGGAATATACGGGCATAGACCAAAGGAGAAGACAGAAATATACGCCATTATACAATGTGCGCGTGAAAACAAAAGGAGGGCTTACACAAATAAGCGGATCTTTATCCTAACCGAAAGCCAGGCGGCTTTGACGGCTTTGGTAAGCTCAAATATCTCTTCCAAACTGGTGTAGGAATGCTTAAGTGAGCTCAATGACCTGGCGGAATACACCTGCGTCACGCTGGTGTGGATGCCAGGTCATCGGGGTATTATCGGCAACGAACGGGCCGAAGAACTAGCCAGGTAGGGTGCGGGTATGGCATACCTTGGCCCTGAAGCTGTCCTAGTTATAACCAAGAACGCTATTCGGGGGATTTTTAGTGACTGAATAAACGAGAAAATTAACAATTACTGGTTAAGCAGACCAGGACATCGCCACAGCAAAACCTTCCTTAGAGGTGCTTGCAAAAACAGAGCTGCAGAACTTTTGCTTTTTAGCAGGGCGCAACTCAAGATCACCACGGGGTTACTAACAGGACAATTGACTGTTAAGGAGCTTCTGTGGAGGATCGGTAAATTTAATGGGGATCTAAACTGCAGACTCTGCAAAAGAGAACCAGAGACAGTAATGCACATTTTGTGCAAATGCGATGCGCTGGCAGAACGTACGCAGCGTATATTCGGACATCTCATGATAGTTCCCGAAAATTTCAACACCCAATTAGTGAAAAACCTGTACCAGCTGGTGGAGGCGACATGCTTCACTGAATGGTTGCGGTAAGAGAACCAGGTAGAGCACAATAAGCCTAAATGGCTGCGGTGCCTCCAGTGCATCCTTTGCAGACGGGTTGTGGTCATGAAGGAAAAAAAGTACAAAAACTCAAATAGTTAGGATCTATAATTAGACAAGAAGGAAAAATGGACGAAGAAATTAGAGAAAGAATAGCAAAAGGAGGCAGACTATTTGCTCAGGGAAAAAAGAAATACCGACGCTGACATGGGCATAAACAGAGACGCATAAAAAGAAACTTGAAGCCATTAAGAGGAATTGTTAAGAAAAATAACAATGAAACAAGAATGGACAAAATAAAAAATGTTACTTACTTGAAAAACTACTCAAACACGAAATCAATAGAAGAAAAAACATTACAATGGGTTGGGCACGTAAAAGACAAGATTAACAAAATTGGTGTTCGAAGCCAGAAGTACCAGAAAGAAGATAAGAGGCAGACCAAGGAAAAGGTGTCAAGAAGGAGTTAAACGAGCGTTGGTCAAAAGACGAATGGAATGGAGGAAATGGAAAATATGCACAACACAGAAGTCAATGGAGAAATATGGAAGGCACCTACGAGAGATATCTCAACTCTACTCACACCTATAAGAGTAGGCTCATGGATTAAGTCATAAATAAATCCCTTAGCGTTTGCGGATAGCTTAACTTTTTTCCGAAAAATAAGTGAAAGTTTCTAACTAAAGAGGGAAATGGACGAAAGTTATTCCTGAAAGAATGTCCGAAATGTATGGCTCTTTTTATTTTCAAGTGAGACTCAGGATAACCCCAGATCAGAAAAACCGATTCTCGTAAGAAGTAAGGAAACCACCTCGTCTCGTTGAAGATTTGCTGCAGTCAGATCAATGGATGAGGATTGCTAAAGAACCTGGAGTATCCGAAACTAAACTTTACACTGGATTATGCATGAAGAGCAAAGATCGCAAAAAGTTTACCCAAACTCCTTACACCAGAACAGAAACTGCTTTAGAGAGCGAAAGGGGTTACTTTTCGCGAATTGTTACAGAGGACGAGATTTGGGATCCTCCCACGAAGCAGTAGTGGATGCAATGGGCTCTCCACCTCCAAAGAAAGTCAAAACTCAGCTGTCTTCGTTTTTCGTTGATGGCGAAGGTATTCTGCCTATTGAATACATGGAAAAAGGATCCTCAATTAATGGAGAGATTTGCGGAAGGGCGATTCAAACCCTGAAGCAGACCATTAGAGAATGCAATGGGCTTTCCACATCCAAAGAAGGCCAAAATTCAGTTGTCTTCGTTTTTCGTTGATGGCAGAGGTATTCTGCCTATTGAATACATGAAAAAAGGATCCTCAATTAATGGAGAGGTTTACGGAAGGACGATTCAAACCTTAAAGCAGCCATTAGAGAATGCAATTGGCTCTTCACCTCCAAAGAAGGCCAAAAGTCAGTTGTCTTTATCTTTCGTTGATGGCGAAGGTATTTTGCCTATTGAATACATGGAAAAAGGATCCTCAATTAATGGAGACGTTTACGGAAGGACGATCCAAACCCTGAAGCAAGCCAATAAAAGGCTCTCCACCTCCAAAGAAGGCCAAAAATCAGCTGTCTTTGTCCTTCGTTGATGGTGAAGGTATTCTGCCTATGGAATACATGGAAAAATGATTCTCAATTAGTGGAGAGGTTTACAGAGGGAGGTTCCAAACCCTGAAGTAGGCCATCATAGAATTCCACCTCCAAAGAAGGCCAAAATTCAGTTGTCTTCATTTTTCGTTGATGGTGAAGGTCATGCCTATTGAATACATGGAAAAAGGATCCTCAATTAATGGAGAGGTTTACGGAAGGACGATCCAAACCCTGAAGCAGGTCACTAGAGAAAAACGTCCGAATTGATGGGATAACCAAAATTTTGTTGTTGCACGATAATAAGGCTCGCACACTTCGAAGCTGTGGCTTCGCCGAGGTACAACACCCACCCTAAAGCCCCAATTAACGCCTTACGACTTCTTTTTCTTCAAACATCTGATTTAGATCTCAAGGTCCGAAAAATTTCCTCAGGTGATGAATCACTCGTTCCTTTGAAGCACATTTTTATTGCAATAGTAATTAACTCGAAAAACGCTAAACTAAAGGCCGATTTTTCAATCACAACTTGACTTCTGACTTACTCCCAAAGCAACAATTGTTACTATATTCATAAAATAAAGATGAAAGTTACTTGTGATTCTAAATTAATTCTAAATTCGAATTTGTTTATTTTTCGTTATGATTAATACTTTAATAATAATATTTTCATTTGAAATTACAGAAGGTGATTAAAATGAAACATGCATATTAAATAATCCGGACTATTATTACGTTTCCGCGAAACAAACTTTGATCTTCGATAATGTATGCAATTTGAGGTCTGGATATGTTTACAAGAAGTTGCTTCCAGACGGAATGAATAATACGACTCCTTGTGAAGTCAGGTGAAAAAGTTGGCCATAAAGTGTCCACAAATCACGCGGAAAGGCATATAATAAAAATGTAGCTTACGTAACAGTATTTTGTAAACTGGGAGAGGTTAAAGGGACACATTTCAGAGATACGAGAGAGGGTCAGAGTATATTTATGCATCGAAGGCACTTAGTTAATTAACAACAAAAACAATTCGCATTATCAGTTTTTTAAATCGATAATAAATGAAAGCATGAAAGCATCTTTCCAATTCTGCAAGATGTATGGTTGTAGAAATTTAGGAACTGTTGAATATGTCTGCAGTGATAAAGAATGATATGTGGCTTTATTCACTGCCAATACGTCTACGCGGAAGTTCTATTATTTCGGTATGAATCGTACAGAGATTCCAAGATAAAAAAAAAGTAGAAACTGTTTCAATAAATCTACGTTTAAAGCAAAACGCCAGCTATTTTTTTTTATTTCCGTTTCGTCAGTATTTCGCTTTAAATTTTTAAAGGATAGGGTCTCACGAGATGTAATCGAATAAAAATCGAAAATGAAATCTAAGTCTGATTTTCCGGGAAAGAAATCGCAAAGGAGAAGACCACATGTAGACGTGAATGCATTCTATCAGCCAGATTTGTGCATAACCTGTAATTTAATAAAAAGAAATGAAAAAAACCAGAGAGAATTCAAGCAACATGAAACCATGTATGTAATCACATCTGTTTACGGACATGTTGTTTATAACGTTGCTTTTTATCAGTCTTCGTACATCTGTGAACGTGTTTTATTTTTGTATGTGAAACTGAATTTATGATTCTTCCTTCTTTTCCTATAGAATTTTTATTCTTATTGTTATTTATTGGTTCTACAAAGAATTTGTTTGCCCTGTTGAGCATTTAGCACATAGAGGTACCGATTTAGTTTCGTGACTGCCAAATAAGAAAATATTATAGAATTTTTCTTGGGAAATTATAAATCAAGATCTCATTAACACCACATTGTATTTCCCAAATATAATTTATCTTAATAAATTTTCATGGAATAGAGATTACGTCAGCTGAGATACTTTGTTGTTGAATACAATAGTGACCTCAAGCATCTTGAAATACGATATTGTCGGTATTTTGTATAAATTCCACGTTTGAAATATATTTCTTGAGGCATCCCCTCGACCGATTTAGGCAAATTATAATGGCTTTGTTATGTAAATAAAGGAAATAACTGTAAATCAACGTGAGAATAACTCCATCTATTTGTTCGTGTGAAATGTACGTGAAAATACGACGAGGGACGAATGGGCCTCATAAAGAAAGTTTTTTGCGTTTTGTTTTCGTGTGCGAAAGTGAATCAGTATATTTCATTTTATTGTTGGAAACGAATCTTTTTGCAATTCGGGGGCAAGAATGTGTATTAATCAAGCGGCGGCATTTCTGAGCGGAGGTATTGGGGTAGGTGGAGCAGTTCTATGTAGGCTAAATTTATGCAGAATCCATACATATGCCTGAAACAAAACAACCCCTAAGTACGGTGCTACACTTCAGAGCTCTCTGTTTCATCATGCGGGATTTAATCAGAATTAAAATGAATATCGCAACAAGTCTGCTCTATTCTCATACACCTACTTTATTAATTTAAACCCTTTACTATTTATACTTTGTTTATGATCCACTTATAAAAAAAAATAATTGCTTAGGTCAAGTGTTTTGATAAGAAGACGTAAGTATTCAATGCGGAACCTCACGTGCCCTGAAAGAAAGTCAGATACGCAACAAAATGTCAGCTTTTCTATAATTCTGTCGGATATCGGAAATTGGATTAGCGTCTTTTGTTTTCTCCACTGCTTCGCCAATAATATATTTTATTCTCGTAAGTGTGTACTCTGAAATAGCTAGGTAATACTAACACCGAGCGGTAGCTCTTGAATTGCTTGAACTTGAACTTGAAGACGTATAATCAGTAGTAATACTCTTAGAAGATGGACAATTTTATAGCTGGAGCGTTACGAGAGGGCTTAATCTGTATTCTGTGCATATCTGGAAAAACTTAAATTCAATGCTCAACTTCTTTAATATTTATTCTTGGCTTAAGGGCGGAATACATGAATAAAATTTGCTGGTCATATTGATTGCCAATGTTATGGTTGGAGCGAATTTTCTGTTTACGTGTGGTATGGAAGAGAATGTATTTCGAAAACTAAGTTGCACTTTTATTTTTATTCTGCATAAAACTACATTATGTTTAGATTTGAAATCAACTTTTAGTAAAACTCTGAGATATGTTGAATACGCAAAAAAATAGAATTGATTCTTGTTTTATAAAAAAATTATAATTGTCACTGATCAATTTTTATGAGAATATCTTTGAGTTGTTGAAAAATTAACTAATTTTATTCGAAGGAATTAGTTAATTATAGAATTCAATACAGGCACAGAAAGTTTATGAAAATCTATTTATAACAGAGCAGACCTTACGAGACGTACCAATTTTTCAATTTTAAAGCATAAATTAATAAATCCTGAAACGTAAAACAAATATTTCGGGAATATATAATTCACTCGAATTTTGCTTTAATAATAATTTAAAAATATGTCAGAATGATCCATTAACAAAACAAATTTTTTCTGGGTTTATGTCTACTTTTAAAAAAATTAAAGTAGTACAGTAATTATTTCTATCATTGATTACTAGTCGAAGCCACGCGCCACGTCCAAAAATTAATTTGTTTACTATTACATGACGAATTTTTTAAGTTCAATAATATGCTCTCTTTTAACGTGAATCGCTGTAATTTTTTTTTACCTTCACTTTGTTCCATTACTTTTGTTTTATCTGGTGAGAAACTTTCAACAAACAATGCTAAGAAACGCGGTGTGGAAGTGGTTACATAACAGGAGCGCTTTAGTAGTATGAGTAGTATAAAACGCCAAGGGAAATTTATAATGGAATAAGACGGGCGAAAAGAAAATCGTATGGGACGCAGCATGAAGCATCAAAAGAAAGGAAACGGTCGCTTGGAGAGGACGCACACATAGGCCCCGAATGAAACGACCGAATTACACGAAGGTGAAGGGAAATCTTCGTTTAGCATACAAACGCACAATCGGCAGAAAAAGTCTTTGATTCCTCCGATCTATTTACACTCCAAAGTACATTTATATGAGGGGAAAACTGGAGCCTAATAAATTGGAGAAAATATTAATTTTATTTTAACTTTCTTCCATGAAGTAATTCGCCATAAATGTTATACTGTTTTCCATAGAAAATGCATCACCTAAAATGAATGGAAATATTTCAACGAAACTTGGTGGATATATTTGTCTTGAATAAAGAATTAAACGATTACATTTGCAAAACGATACGATTAAAACAAAAGAAAAAACTAATAATGTATAAAACCACCGCCTTGTCTTAAGCATTATTTAACTTGCCTAAGCATGATCCATTTCTTCTTGAGACAAGGAATTCGAACCTATTTGTATCTCATGCCGCAAAGCTGCCAAAGTTAGAGGAGGGCGAGGCAAATTGTTAATTTTTCTTCCCATCATTTCCCATACACGTTCAAATGAGAAAAAGATCAGGACTTCTTGAGAGCCCCGGAAGGATGCCTAAACCTGATTGCTCCAGGAAGTCCATTGTCTTATGGGCAACATGAGGTCGAGCGTTATCCTGCTGGAAAAGGGCACCTGGTATGCCTCTCACATAAGGAAGAGCAATTTCTTATAGAACATTCCCAATATAGCGTTCCACAGTCATAGACCATGAATAAATACTGAAGGAGACCTACTTCCAGTACTGATACTACCCCAGTAGTCAATTTCTTCTAGAGACAAAGAATCCCAAGCCACTTATATCTCATGCCGCAAAACTGCTAAAGTTGGAGAACGGTGAAGTAAATAGTTAATTTTTCTTCCCATCATATCCAATACATGTTCAATAGGAGAAAGATCAAGACTTCTTGGGAACTACGGAAGGATGCCATTTCTGATTACTCCAGGAAGTCCATTGCCCTACGGGCAACATGAGGTCGAGCGTTATCTTACTGAAAAAGGGCACCTTGTAGAACATCCCGAATATAGCTTCCATGAATGAATACTTAAGGAGACTTACTTCCTGCATTGATAATACCCCATACCATTAGTCCACGGTGCGAGCTATGTGACGTTCTACAGTGTGTTGTAAATTACATCGCTCACCTCGACGTCTTCTAACGCGTTGTCATCCATCGTGTTTTCCCAAACAAAACCGTCGCTAAAGATAACTGAATCCCATTCATGATTCCAGTGACTTCGATCATGGCACCATTGGAGACGTCTTCGATGATCTCGAGGCAAAGGTAGTACCAATTGAGGTCAATACGAACGTAGTCCAAATGCCCTAATCCTGCGATATACTGAGAACATAGAGATCGGCCTTACCACTGCATTATGCTAGGCATCACCAATCCGTCTTGTTGAAGAGAATCAGTTCCTAAGAGAAAGAAGACGAAGACTTCGATCCTGTCGCTCCATAGTCTTTCTCGTATCTCGCCGACGCTTACAATGGCCTTCCTCTGCCCAAGCACGATTGCATCTGATGACCGTGGCAATATTACGATCGATCCTTCTTGCAATTTCCCTAAAGGGAATTCCAGCTTCGCGTATCCCCACAATTCTGCCCCTTTGAAATTCAGTTAGTTAGTGGAATTGTGGCCGTCTTCTTATTCGATACATTCCCTAAGTTCGCGTCAATTCTTCGTCTTGAAGAATTGACGCGATTCCCAACCCGGAAAAACCAAGATTGTGATGGACAACGGCCGCGGAAGCCTTCAAACCAAACATTTTTATTCTTCTTAGGTAAGTGTGATAGCAATGTTATTTTTTCTTGAAACGAAAACATGCTTCTATTGAATGGTCGATTTTTTGTATCCAAGAGCTCAGTTGGAATTTCCCTTTTGTTTTTCCGTAATGTTCCAACTAACGTTACACTAATTTTGCGTAATTCTTCAACCAATGGTACACTACAAAACCAATTATCAGCAGTTATATTTCGATTTGTTCCTGCAATAGTTTTCGCCAATCTAAGAACATCTTTAGCACTATTTGAAACTAGGTAAGGACCGTCAGGTTGTGTTCCAACATATACTTCCATACTTAGTAGCGTTGTAGCGTCATATAAAGTTAAAATTTTGTTACCATATTTGGCCGGTTTTCTGGGTATGTATTGACGAAATTGGCACTTTCCACGGAATGCTACAAGTTGTTCGTCTACTGTGGTATATTCTCTAACAGAATAATATTTTTGAGAGTTTCTTGCAAAAATTTCTAAAATATTACAAAAAGCAGCCATTTTGTCTAATTTTCGTCTCTCAACTCTGGTACAAATCGTAAATAACATAGTAGGAAGAGGAAGCGTTTTAGTGACATTGTCGTATAAAGAGTTTCTATTCGAAAACCATTCTGATCCCACAAATCTTCAAGATTTTGATGACCAAAACGTTGTACACCAGCCAGAATTAAAAGTCCCACAAGAGAAATAATCTTCTTTTCCTTGCTTATTTAGAATGGAGTATTGCGGGCAAATTTCTGTTCTATACCACTTTCGGGCGAATCGGAAAGTTCTTGCTCTGTTTCACTAGCACTCCGCTCTTTCACATGATCTATTTCTTCCCCATTTGAGTCATCAAAATATGACTTGGTTGTTTTCAAAATCACGCAATAGGCGTTGTAGATGTTCCTGCTCTTCTTCATAGCTTCTGAAGCTTCTGTTCTCATTTTACACGAGTGTATAACTGGTCAGGTGGGGGTATGATGACACCCCAGCGTATAAAACTCGGCTTAACAGATACAAATAAGATGAAAACAAATATCTAAGCTTATGTTAACATGAACCTACAGTTGGTAGAAAAGTTTTTCCAACCCGCAATCTACCACCAACAAGATATTAAAATTATACCTGAAAACAACTACGTGTTGTGAACACTCCCCTCCCCGGTTAAGGGTTCATTCCTTTCGAGTAGCGAAATTTTAGAGCTATTATTAGTTTTCAGATGTAGATATCAACTATCATAATAAAATCATAAGTAGAGTTAAAAAAATTAAAAATCATGGAATATCATGGAATTAGAACCCTAGGATTGTAAAAATTTTAGATTTGGATTAATCTCAGAGAAGTGAGTGAGTGAGACAAAGGGGATTCTTCACATTAAAGTAAATAAGTAACCTTTTCTTATTTAGTTTTTCCCTCCTGCGATGCCAAGGATTCCTTAATTTTTTGGAGTTGTATGGCAAACTCCTTATCGTAGATAAAAAATTGGCAACGTGCCTAAATACCGACTTTAAACTAACGCGAAGCCCAAGTTCAGCCATTTTGTTATTTTGTGTATGCTGTAAAGCGATTCGGGCCCATTACGCTCTTCCAATTTAATTGTAACATCGTAAGATTTACGTGAAATATCAATATTTCTTTTTAAATTATGTTTTAAATTCTTAAATTTCCTATGAAAATTTAACTAATTAAATTAAATGCGATTCCGATGACATCATTTGGTGTGGTCTGACTATTCCCCTCTTGCTTTCTGTGCATCGGAGGTCATTAGCAATTGTCATTGATGTTAAGAAACTGGTTATAATAGCTCTTTCCCGAAGAACTTCTTTCGTACATATTTTCCTTGATATAGGAGTTCTTAGGAACGTTCGTCTAGATTTAGGTATTTCTTCTTGCAAACCCGAAGTTATTAGCTTTTATTTGGTATTTAAATACGAGAGGAGTATAGATTTGACTTTTCATAATAATCAAGGCACTTATATAGTTGATAAATACCGAAGACTTTGTCTAGTTTCCATAAATAGTGACAGTTGTATCAAACATGTTTGTCGGTGATGTTCTAATGCAACGGCAATTATCATTAAATTTTTATGTGCTAAGGTGGAGAAACCAGAAACGAATTATTGCCTTTCATAAATCTTGGGTGCACAATTAAATCCCAAAAAGCAAACAGGATGGTATGAAATTACGCCACTCAAATACATCAAGGAAAGAAATTCAAAGCTGTACCGTTAGCAAGGAACGTGATAGTTACGTGATGGGTTCGGATATTCACGGTCCAATTTTAATTGATTTCTTAATTGACCGAAAGACTATAAATTCAAGCCTCTTAACAGGTATTTGGGACGTAAGAAATTTATGTCAAATAAGTAGTTAATAGAAGCAGTAAAAAATTGGGTTTGCTGACAACCAAAAGAATTTTTCTCTGTCGGTATTTGCAAGTTGTCTGATCGTTGGGATAAGTTTATATTAAAGAAAGGGCATTATTTCGACAAATGAAATTTGTTTCACTTACTTTGTACTATTATTGTAATCGCCGCTATATAACAAAATCAATCAATCAATCTATACTACCCTCGTTCATTGAGGGATGTTATTTTCCAGAGAAGGTGTAATTTGATTATTATGAATTAAGAAACATTTCCATTTCAACAAAGAATTCAAGAGGACCAACCACGTCAAAGCTCAAAATTATTACCCAATAGAAATGTTTCAGAATCAGTTAGACCGTGAAAAGGTTTAAAGAAATTTTATCGACGAGTAAAGAAGCTTTGTGTGTGTACGTGCCCCGATGTTATGAAAAGCACAGCATAATTGACCCGATATAAAACGAGTGTAGCAGCTTTTAAAGCAGAAATTGTCGGCGGAGAATTTCAAATTGAGAGTGCACATCAACACGAAATACCTGCAGGCGTGTTTTTGTTATTCATTTGACCGCACGGATCTGTATTGAGGCGTCTGGCTTTGTGGAAGTTAAAAATTAGAGGACGGAAAGGACGACGCAGAACTGACGAGCGCGGCGCTTAAAACAACGGGGGATCCGTTCAGCGAATACAATAGCCCATAAAATCGCATGGCCGCAGTAAAGTGCACGTATTCGCAATCGATAATTTCCAGGAAACTAAAAGAACGTCGAAGGGCTTCTCTTTACATATTCGAATGAATATGTTCGTAGATTTATTCGAGAAGGAAGTTCAAAGAAGTTTGTGATATACATACAGAGCGGCAAAGGAAAATGGTGAAAGAACGGACAAAGTTTATGTATTTTAATTTTTCAGAAACGTCCCTAACTAAGAAAAAGCTTCCGATGAACGAAATAGATACAGTCATAAAAGTATTTTATAGTTTTATGATTGTCACGACGAGGCGTTGAGCGTGAACTTGACCTTTAAACGGAATTGAAGTGATCATCTGAAATACGAACCTAAAAATATTGTCTTGATAAAAGCATGCAAATCACCTGAAGTAAATTATTTCGGACATATTATAGAAAATAAGGAAAATACCACTTTGAACACCTACTTTACAGGTAAACAAAAGATCACTACAACATGAAAATAGTTCAAACTTCCCTGTTAAGAATTCCTGGTATTTTTCTTTAATTTTAATTTAAAGTGAAAGTAATAGTAAAGGAAGGAAAGGAAAAATCATGGGAAGACTATCACAGGAATCAGAAATTATTTTACAGAATTCTAAAAAATGTATGAATCGAAAGGAAATTACAAAGAGTACGAAGAATGAAAGATAGAAATGGAGTGATACTGATATATGGCCACAAAATCATGGAAAATTGGAAACAGTACTTTCAAGATCTGTTATGCCCACAGACAGGAAATGGTGACTATTCACAACCAGTTGACGAGATGACACAAAACTTAGTACAAGATCAGAAAATAGAATTACAAGAAGTGATAGACGCAATAACGAGGTTAAAGAAAGGGACATGACCAAATAACAGCGGAAATGTTAAAAAAAATGGGAGATAAGGGCCTGAATCTGCTCACAGAAAAGTACAGTAAAGCATGGGACCAAGGAATGGTACCGAGGGACTGGGAAATTGGTATTATTATGCCAGTGTACAAAAAAGGGGACAAGTCAGATTGTAAAAAACTACAGAGGCATCTCGCTATTGAGTGTGGTATCCAAAGTGTACGAAAGAATCCTGGAGAGGAGGTTAAAAGAAGTGCTAGAACCACAACTAGAGGAACCACAATGTGGATTCAGGAAAGGAAGAGGTATTCATGACCACATATTTACAATAAAGCAATTAATTGAAAGATTAGAAAAAACAGGGCAAAATTATTCATAGCCTTTATAGACCTAGAAAAAGCTTTTGACAGAACGCAGAGAGACACAGTTAACAAGAGTCTAGCTGAAAGAAAAATTTCAGGAAAGGAAGAGGTATTCATGACCACATATTTATAATAAAGCAATTAATTGAAAGACTAGAAAAAACAGGGCAAAATTATTCATAGCCTTTATAGACCTAGAAAAAGCTTTTGACAGAATGCAGAGAGAAGCAGTTAACAAGAGTCTAGCTGAAAGAAAAATAAATATCAAACTAAGAAAAGGAATAATGAGCTTGTATACAAACATCAGGAACTATGTAAAATCAAATAATTTACAATCAAAAAAATTTGTAGTAGAGGAAGGCCTGAACAAGAAGGAGTTTTAAGTTCAGTTTTATTTAATGTGGTCATGGACGATATAGTAAAAGAACGAAGATGAGTACCAGTAAGGTTTATATAGGGCATAGAATGTATAGAATTTGTAAATATGCTCTGTGAAGTTGTATCAGATCATACATACGAGATAATAAAAATACCTTCCTTAGAAACGATAACTCCTCAAAATTGCAATGAAAAAAAAAAGAACATTAGTTCCCAAAATTTAGAATTTAAGAATTTCATAATTACAGAATCTTAGTATGATGTGTTTCAGCGAAAAGATAAGAAATTTTATTGTTTCCTTAAGAAGTTTCTAATGTACTTTAATAATGCTTTCCCTCTGAAAGAATAATCAAAAAAGTGCAATAAGCATGCAACACCTTGGATTACTCCTGAAATTAAAGAATGGTCCAAAATGCTCAACGACATGTGTGAGTTAAATAAAACTCTCAAAAGTGAAAGATATCATGAGCGATATTTGTACTTCAAGAAAATGTACAATACAATGTTAGACGAGGCTAAACATTCATACTGCTTCCAAAAACTTCTAAATAGTCGTAACCTAACTAAAGCTGCATGGAAGATCATTAACGATAATAGATTAAATCCCGAAGATTCAAGAATGGAAATCCAGGATGTCGAAAACAACTTGATTACCAACACCCCCAAACTCTTCAACAAATTCTTTGTGAATATATCTGAAAATGTGCAACCTCCCCTAAGGAAATCAGAGCTTTCTGAACTCATAAGTGTGAGAGAAACATGTATGTTTCTGGCACTCGTGAAGTTGAACAATCAATAAAGAAGAAATGTGGAAAATTCAGTACCGGTTTGGACGGCATACCTGGACCAATTTTGAAAATAGTGGCTAATCTTATTTCCATACCACTTTGCAACATTATCAACGAATCTTTTGCTGAAGGAAAATATCCAGATGCGCTAAAATCCTCAAAAGTTGTACCCATTTATAAAAGTGCTGTCAGTTCGCAAAGATTTTTGAAGACATTTTCAACAAGCAATTGAACTCCTTTATCGTCAAACAGAAAATAATTAGTGAATGCCAGCATGGTTTCAGAAGAACCAAATCAACAACTACCGCAGCACTACACGCCTTAAACTGTATCCTGGATGAATTTAATAATAAAAAGAAAGTCTGTGCCCTATTTTTTGATCTTAGTCGGGCTTTTGAGTCGGTCAATATTGACCTGCTTTGTTATAAACTAAACAATCTAGGAATTAGAGGAATACCAAACAAATAGATCAACTCCTTTCTTAGCGGACGGTCACAACGCGTTGTCATCAATAATTCTCAATCCAGTGACCTTTTATAAACGATTTACCAAAACATTGTGTTTCCCCGTTAAAGACTGTAACCACCAGTTTCCTGTTCTCTGATTATGATTTCGGTAGTGTGATACAACGAACGAACTCCGCAGTCAATGAAATGAAAAAGTGGTGTGAAGATAATGGTCTTACGTTAAACTTATCCAAAACTCGGGTTATGCAGTTCGTTACTAAAAAATATTAAAATTGACTGATGACAAAACTTCGATCGATGCTGTATCATCCTTCCGGCTATTGGGCATTGAACTGGACTCGAAATTGACATGGAGAAATCATGTAGATAAATTAGTCAAAAGTTTAAGTACTGTTTCGTTCTTAATTTATAGACTTAGAAATGTTGTATCTTTAGAAGTATTACGGACGATGTATTTTGGTCTTCTACACTCTGTTATGGGGCATTGTATTGTGGGGTAGCACCTTCGACCTGCAAAATGTATTTAGAATACAGAAAAAAATTGTTAGAACTATGGTCCATGTACCACTAAGACACAGTTGTAGGGAACTATTCGTTCGTTTCCGTATTATGACAATTGCATCGATATACATCTTTGAACTGTCTAACTATAGGTCAAAAAGGTCCCATGTTCATGAGTATACAATGTTTGAGAAAAATTAAAAGGTTATGGCCCAACGATATACCTCCCCATGACAATCTTATTAAAGCCAAACTAAAAAATTACTGAATTTCGGGAGCCTTTTATAGTGTAAACGAGTTTTTAGAGATTTCATAGTAATGTTATGGTTTATCTGTAAAATGTAAACAATTAGAACATTGTTTTTTGACACGTCATAACCCTGCACAATAAGCTGCTATTGTAACTCTGTACTGCAAGGTTTTTTATTGACTAATGAAATTTATTATTATTATTATTATTGTTAAGTGTGTGCATTTGCTGATAATTTAGTGATATTCGTAAAAAGTGCCAACGACCTGAGGAATTATTTACACATATGGAATGAAGCATTTAAAAAGAGAAATCTAAAAATAAATGAACATAAAACAAAAATAAATAATGGCAGTAGGAAATGAACACATTAATATCAATATAGAAATAAATGGTATGAAACTCGAGCAAGTAGAGACGTTTAAGTACTTAGGTGTTCAGATAAATAATAGAGGGAACCAAGAAACTGAAGTTATTGCTCGATTAGAAAGTGCTTCGAAATTGTATCATTCCATAAAAACTATGTTTGTTAGGAAGAAAGACATAACAACGAAAACAAAAATGAGCGTATACAAGCCAGTAGTGATTCCGATCTTAACATTTGGAAGTGAAAGCTGGGCTCTAACTAAAAAATGTATAAGCAAAGTGCAGAGCTTAGAAATGAAGTTTTTAAGAGCAATTCTAGGAATAACGAGGTTAGACAAGATTAGGAACAATATGGTGAGACAGGAGCTAAGAGCAGAACCAGTACTAGAAAGAATCGAAAAAAGCCAGTTGAGATGGTTTGGTCATATAGTATGAATGGACACTAACAGAGGAGTAAAGAAAATGTGGGAGGCAAGAATACAAGAAAAGAATAAAAGAGGTAGACTGCTGAAAACATGGGATGACAACATTGAAAAAATCCTACAAAAAAAAAAGAATAACGAGAGAGGAGGCTAAGACACTCGCACATGACAAGCAAAAGTGGAGAAAACTTTTTTATTCGGTTTATCGCTGTTGTTTGAATAATAATAGTCCCTGCTAATAACAAAGAAATGGTGATGGAAACCATAATTTAAAACATGATAATCTGTAAACCCGTTCGTAATCTGTTTGGTTTGTTAATTATTATAATTTCATTTTGTGTGTGCCGTTCAACGAGAAACAAATTCTATTATTATAAAAGATGAATTATTAACACAAATGTGTACAAAATCCAACAAAATTCAATACGTGCGTTCGGTATGTTATTTTTTAAATTACCTCCGTTAAATCATGTTGGCATCGGTGCAAGTATTTTACTGAAGTATACCTTTGAAAACATAATTATTTTCATTAATCTCATACCAATTAATACACTTGTACGACGCATTCATTATTCATTAGTGTAACTGCGTCTTGTTAATTCACGGTCTGAACAACTTTGATTCTCTGCGTAACGCCATAAACGTTTATTACAGATTGTCATCCAGTATACGTTTTTTTTTCAAGTTAAGGATAAAACATTCATTAAAAGCTCGTGGCATAGGATTCGGTTTCTTTTATTCATTTAATTAAAACTGAACCCACGACGATAACAAGTGAAAACAAACTGTGTCGTTAATATTTTAGGACGGATAAATTAAAGCGGCGATTATAAATTGCCATAAAATTTTCGATGTGCCATGGATGCTGGTGGAGTATTTATCCCGCAGCTTTCACGGACAAAGCTGTTGCATGAGGAGTCTGGGCTGGGTCTTTTAAAAACGCATGCGCCGGGCCAGACGCGTTCTGTCTTAGTATTGCACCGCGGGTTGCCTGTTTTCAGTCGCAATCGCAACTTCGTGTCGGTTTTCGAGCTTTTTATCCATTCAGTCTGATCGCAAAACGTTCGCTTCAGAAACTTCCCTCTCCGTCGAAGATGGTATTCATGAAACAGAATACGCAGCTTTAAAAAAAAAATGACAATACGAAAACGAAATTTTTAATTTCGCATCCTATTTCCTCATAGATTTTTTTTTGTATTTAAATTAAAAAAAATGTTTGCATGTAAATTAAGTGCTTAAACGAAAATTTTGATATACAGACGTAAAGAGTCAGCACGCACATTATGTGACATTATGCGTCAGTGACACTTGTAAGTGAAACTTTGAAAATGAGAAAGACAAATTTCCAAAGTAATCCTTTTGAACTTTACTTCCAAGACTAACGTAAGTATACAACCAGATTTAATTAATTAGGTTTTAAAGCGCACGCTGAAAATAAAACATCCAGCAACGACAAATATAAATAAATATAACTTTTAATTCGATGTACAACTTCATTTACAAATAATACAAATTAATTTGCGCTTTGCTTTAATAATTAATTGACTAGAGCATGAACAGTTAATTAACATTTGATTAACAATGTCAAATCAAATAAGCACCAAATAGATTAGATTTTTGTTTCACATATTAAGTAACGAAGCAATTAACGTAAATAGTTGCATGAATTTTATCCGACGCTTTACATTCCGATATCTTTTACTATTGTAATAAAATAAATAATAAACAAATAATGCAGTAACTCTTTAATTCTTAATTAATTAGATTGATTTCGAAAATTATCATATGTCTAATGAACGTAACTTTTTAATTAGTTTCTGAAGCGCGCATCAGAAATATTGCATGCATTCAATTCAAACGTTTCTAATTTCTAAAAATAAAAAGTTTACATCAAAGTATTTATTGGATAAATAATTGCAATTGCAAACATAATTGACACGTAAAATTTTATTACAAATTAACAAGACATCACCAAGAAATTTTGAATTAACATAATAACTCTTTCATGTAAAGGAGACTAATAGTAAAATTGAAACAGGACAATCAAGATTAATCAAAAGAGAATCTGTTCTAATAACAATGTTAGTAAACAATCAAAATTGCATTGAATCATTTATTCCATTCTATTAAATTAAATTATAATCACTGATTGAAACTGAAGGCTTGAGTATGCGAAATACAAACTTTCAAAGTAATCACATACTTTCATATTCACTGTGTTGAAGTAAGCATGTTATAAAACGAATTTTCTTTGTGGATAGTTTACGTAAAAAAGCTTCAGGTTCCTCAATTGTATGTACTATTGAAATTATATTATAGAAAGGCTTTGTTTTGCCATTGAAGTTCTGTTCTGATGAAATTTTCTGCGAGCGCTCTCTCGACCGGTTTTGGTTTCCGCCATTTTCAAGAGACTTAAATAAATAGAAATAATTGGATTCTATCCAGCACTTCACAGCTCTATTGTCATAATAAGTGCTTAATGAAGCTGTGCTTTTTAATTCTCTAATAAATATAGTTAATGCAAGTGATTTTAATAAAATTTTAAAATAGTAATTACTAGAAAAAGGAAACTTTAATAAAATGTTTATTAAATCTACTCAACTATGAACATTTACAAAAAAAATATTATAATTAATTAAATCGTATTAACAATATTTATCATAAACAAAAATACATTAAGAAAATCAACACTTGAAATATCTATAAGAAATAATAATATTATTTGCGGACAAAAGTATGGAAACCATGGAAACTTAATTTGTATGATTGAGAAACATCAGCTAGTTAATATTTTGTTGGAAATACTTTCAACTGTAATACAGTTCTGCATCGGTTTGTCATGGAATCGACTAACTTAGAACAAAAATCCACCGGAATTCTTTGCCATTCACGCTCAAGAGCTTGCCATAGATCCTTCTTATTTGAAAAATTCATTGTTTTAATTTTCAATCCAACATAATGCCAAAAGCGCTCAATTGGATTGAGGTCTGGTGACTGAGACGGCCATTCAAGCAATTCGATATGATTCCCCATAAACCAATCCTTTACCAACCTTGAAGAATGTTTGGGATCGTTGTCTTGTTGAAATATCCATCGCAATGGCATTTCTTCTTCCGCATATGGCAGCATATAATTTGTTAATATGTCTCTGTATATGTAACGATCCATAATACCCTCTATTCTTACTATTGGACCAGGACCAGAACGCGAGAAACATCCCCACACCATTACATTGCCTCCACCAAATTTTACAGTAGGAACTTGATATTTGGGATTGAATCTTTCGCACTTTGGTCGCCTTACATAACGTTTGCCGTCAGAGTTAAATAGACAAAATTTGCTTTCATCACTCCATAAAACTGTATTCCACTTTTCTGGTGACCAGTTAATATGATTACGTGCAAACTGGATTCTGACTCTTTTGTTACGTTTTAATATTAGCGGTTTTTTAGCAGGAGATCTACCAAATAAATTTAATTGATTCAGACGACGCCGTACAGTTCTGCCTGACACATCAGCCAAATCTGTTATTTCGTTTTTGATTTCTCTCGCTACTTTTTGAGGATCTTGTACAGACAAATTCTTGATTTTTCTATCGATTCTAAGTGTTGTCTTACGTGGTCTTCCAGTTTTAACTCCGCATTTCACACTATTTCTCTCCTTAAAATTTCTAATTATCTTCGAAACTGTTCCTTTAAGGATAGATAATTGTTTCGATATATCACACTGTCGCTTCCCTTCTTTATACAGCTGGATTATTTTATTTTTTAAATCTAACAAATAATACTTAACTTTAGGCATTTTAAACACAAAATTTGAAAAGATTACAATGAAGCTTACACTGACAGCGACATTCAATAAATTAAATGACACTTGCAGGTCTTACATTGTTTTTCATGGCTAGGGGCGATGTGTTTAATATGTAAAACTCAAGTTTCCATACTTTTGTCCACCGGATAATCATTATATTTCATATAACTATAGCAAGTAAAGATTTTTTAAATTAATTTTTGTTGAGAATAAATATTACAAGTAAGATTAATTTTATTTCATTAAACTTTTTATATTATTTATTATTAAACATTTCTTAACTTGTGTCCTATGAAAGTTTCCATACTTTTGGCCAGTACTGTATATGCAGCCTATTATTACACAAATATGCGCATATGTATGCATTCTTGTTTTTAATATGCTTTAAATATGCAGAAAATTTTAAAAATATGCTACGCATATGCCATCTCGTTCATTGTATGCAGAATTAATAACGTTATTAGAAACAATTAAGGTGGATTCTTGTCCGGTGAAATTGTGTAATGAATTATCTTAAACGGACACTGAAAATGGCACAAATGCTCAACGTTTTGCCACTCGTCAGGAGTGAAAACGAATCACGACCACAGTTTATTAAAAAAATAAGTCTCCAGCTCATACACACTAACAATAAGTAGTGTTTAGCGTTGTGCTGAGATTCCTGAAGTTGAATCTTCGCGCCTATGGCCCCAACAACTAACGCTAATTGTTATGATTTGTTCCAAGATCGGAAGTAACACAGGATGTTCAATATATACAGTTTTTTAATTACACACTAAGTAAGATTAGCACTGGATCGGTAAAGATTGATTGCGACGATGATTGAGTGAAGACTGAATGTAATATTTTTAAGTTTGTGAAAAGTAGTGTCGAAAGTAATTTGAATCAGTTGGAGGGGGTGAGGAAAGCGATTGATGGATCAAATGAAACAAGATGCTAGTTAACTGACGGATAAATTAAATGACATATACAACAGGGTGAATAACTGCATGCCTTGGTAAAACCCAAGATCTAGGAATGTCTGAAATTAATTTGTTAAGGGTAGATCTGGAGAATATTTCATGGCCACCTCAAAAAACGGCATAAAAATGTCGATTTTGTATTAACCGTTTTATATGAAGTCCCAGCAAATATTTCTTGTAATTTTTGGTGTATTTATGTTAAATTCGGTTTATTAAAAATGTACCATGTCGGAATAAAAAAGGATAACAGAAAATTTCGTGCTAGAGGCATTGCACCAAAAACGTGAAAAACCGTCTCATATTTTTTTATTCATGCTACGCTTTAAAACCCTACAACAAATTAGATTCTTTTAAATAATTTTTATGATAAAAAATGAATAAGCTGACTATTCGAAGGGGTTAAATATCCGAATGCTCATCCACAGTTTCAAATCTCGAAGAAAACTTAAAAATGGAAAATCTTCTCTTTTTCAAAATATGATGGTGTTGGAAATGTTGTTTGAATACTGAACGATACATTTTGAAAAAGCCGATCAGGCCCTACTAAAAATTCCTCTCACATATGCAGTAATTCAAAATTATAACAATTTTAGAGTTTTCGTGTTTTCAATAGGCGCCATTTTTGGCCACAATAAAAACTACTCACCAGATCTGTTTTGCTTATTTTAGGTTGTCGAACGTGTACAAATTTTTGGCGTAAAAAGTTTTTCAAAAAAATCAAAAATAAAAAAATTTCCCCATATGGTGCGAACTTTTTGGCGGTCACTATATAATATTGACCGAAAAATATGAAATTATGCTCTGACACGCAGATAATTGTTGCAATAAGAAGAAAATGCTTGAATATGCAATATATGCATTAATTAATTAATGCCAATTAACTGAAAAAGTTTCGATTCGTGCATATTTTCAATCATATTCCAATATGTACGTAAATTATAAATAGAATACGCAATTTGCATAAAATCCTTTCTCTAGTAATTACATATATTCAGTCACTTTTGTTTATTATTTTATTGTTTGTAATTATTATTTTTCAATAGTTATTATTATAATTATACCGTTTGAAGACCGTAACTTTAGCCAATAGTGGTTTCATCAAGAGCGACAGGAAGCTTGTGTAAGGGATTGGTTGGAAAAGTCTGGTCTAGTGTTGCTTCGATGTAGGCAGGGAGGCGTTACACAATACATACAGTGTTGCCAATCTAGTACAAATTCTACTAATTGTAGTATATTCATTACCCCATTTAGTCGCCAAATTTTCGTTGCAATGGCAGAAAATTTAGTAGATCTTGTACAGAGTGTTTCACTTAAAGCGTGCTGCCAGATGGAAAGAGATCGTACAGAAAATTCTTTTAAGCAAAAAAAGTTCACGTAAACATATGTGCGATTCGTTATCGTTTAAGATTTTCTAAAATTTCAACAATTTTACAAATTTATAAATAAAGAAAGAATATTAATTGTTGCTGATTCAAATATGAATGCTGCTGAATTAATAGCAAGAACTTATCAATCCTATATCCGTCGATGTAATTGATGTATTCGTGCACAAGGAGCACAATTTGAACATTTACTTTAACACCGTTTTTTTTTTCGTGTTTACTATAATTTATATATTTATAAATTTCTAAACTTGCTAAACTTTCAAAAAATCTTATTTTTTTTTCTATGTATAACGATAACGGAACTTTTTTGCTTAGAATAATTTTCTATATGTCCTCTTTCCGTTTGGTACACTTTAAGTGAAACGTGCTGTATATTACTATCCTACAGATTTGTTGCTGGTGGTTTCGAAAGACTGGGTTGTAACGGATCGCGTTAATGAAGGTGAGGTGTCGTGAGAAGGTTTCCAAAATTAAAAAAAAAACGCCTTAATGAAACATTTATTTCAGTTTTTAGTTTTCTTTAATTGTTTTGGTAAATATTGAACCACTGTGTATCAAAGAATTCAGAAAGAATCTCTATCGAACAATATAAAAAGGATATCCACAACCATTTCAAAAAGAAAATCGTTTGACATAACGCTTACCACTAAAACAAAGTAAAAATCTTATTAAGCAGCCATTTTATATAGTTTTTCGCTTATCTAAATCAAACTATAAATAGTAGAGTTATATCTTGTAGCGTCTTTTTATTTTATACCCGGTTTAAAGCTAAATTGAAATCTCTAGAAGGCTCCACTGCCGTCTCACACTCTCGAATATAGTGGGAAAGTTTCTAAAATGCAGAGAACAAAAACATTGCGCTACTTGATGAGAGATGGCGCAAATAACAAATTTCATTACTTGGTGATAGATGGCGCTAGCAACAAAGTTACTTGGTGATAGATGTCACCACCAACAAAATAACAAATTGCGCTACTTGATAGCAGACGTTGTCAGTCATTTAGCCCCGTGCTGTTTTATTAGGTCTGATCGTTAGCTCTGCACTTTCAACACCTTTACTCTATTTTGCTCACTCCTACTTACATTATATTATATAAATCTCACTCTCTCAGGAGCAGTTGGTGCAAAAAGTGTAGAAAAATGCAGGGCTAATAAACAAACCTATTATGAATGAAGTTGTATACGACAACGACGGATGGGGGGGCGGCACCAACAAAATTCTTGTCAAAAGGGAGTCCCGCTTTAAAACAGTTTGTGAACCACTGGCTATTACGAAATTGCTAAAATCATTTTACGTGTTTAAGTGCTCGAGTTAAAGACTTATTAGCTTTTAATCTTATATTGACTAATCTAGTTGATTTAACGCCATCTATTTTACAAAATGATATCCAAATTCCAAACTGTGCAGATAAATAACTCGGCTGCCAGTAGTTTGAAAGCATGTGTGCAAAATTTCTATAGGTATTTATTATCTGAGGTACACTACGATATTGCAGTCATAATTGCCAGGACGCCATCTATTACTATGATGTGAAAATCTATTATGAAATTGAAGCGACACCTGTTATTGAACACGGCTTACGTTTTTTCAGGCAACACTGACTTGCACAATTCAGTGTTAATTTGAAAATTGAAATTTAATTAAAATTTTGAGCCAGTTATATTATGACCTATGCGCATTTCTTAAATTTGTTAATTTTTATTTGGATTTCCTGTTGATACCTAATCAAATGCATTGTTAGGAAACAGCAGGAAGCTTTAGTAGTTTCTCCATGGAATATTTTTTTGCTGGAGTTAAAAAGAAACAATAAATTGTCTTTGCTTGGTAATAATAGTTTATTTATTTGTTGCTTTTTGAAATAATTACAATCCACTGATTGCTATTCACATGTTTGCAGTGTTTGCTTTTACATGTAATCCCCCCACTACTCACTTTAAAAATGCAAGAATGGCACTTTTTCTTTTAAGGTATTGGGAATCGCATGTCTTTTGTTGCTCTTTACGAAACCACTATTATCAAAAGCAAAAGTCTTCAATCTTTATAATTACTTCATTAAAATACATAAATTAGACCTGCATATGCACAGAGCATTTAAGGAATGTACAAGAAATGCCTCAGCCAATATAAACATATTAAAAATTACGAATGTTGATATGCCGGATAAAATATTCCTTATTCTTTCAAGATATTAAAATCGATGAGGTTCATTTTAAGTATTATAAAGAATTTTTTGTTTTTTCAAGTTTTTGAACAAGAAACGCAAACTTATGATAATGGAATTTCGAGAGTTCGTTCGTATATTTGCACATTGTTATTTGTTGAGACTGATATGAGATATGACAGGAAAACCGACATGCTCTTTCATTCAATAAGCAACTTGTAACAACCAGAAACATTTTACAATAGTGTAAATAAATAATACTTTTAATTTTACAATTCGTCCTATTTTATGTTGCTTGCAAATATCAAAAATCTGTATCACTCAACAGTTATTGAGGTGGCACGGTTTTTAAATTCAGAAAACTTTTTGGCCATTCCTTAGTTAAATTACCCTTTGCTCGATCCTCGTAAAATTAATTGAGATTCCAATGGAGAATTTAAATGGCCTTAATTGCGCCTTTATGGGTTCACGCCGTAATTTAATTTGCCATATTTTATTCCAACAAGTAGCAGTTAAGGCACATGTGTAATCAAACCGAGAAGCGAGGGCCGCGCATCCATGCAAAAGTTTGCAAATTTCTTCCTCATTTGCAAGAGCCGGGCCAAAAATAATTTACGAAATAATGAATACAGTACGAAGATAATGGAAATGGTACTAAAACAACCATTTGTCATTTTCCCTCGTACTTATGTAATCAAATAGATATGCAAATGAAAATGCCAGCAATATACTTAGTTGATTTAAGATTATTGGTGTTAAATAGGGATTTTCTTTAACTTTTCGCATAGCGAATATAAAATATTATAGCAGCATTTGAAAATGGCGACTTCACTTTTCTTGTGCAGTGAAACCCATTGAATCCATGACAGTCATCACATATGCAAAAAATCCTCCAGTTCATGCTTGTGGAGAATTTTTGTGGTCTTTCTTGCAAGGATTTTGACTAGGGATGAGTCCTGGAACCTTAAACCAAGAGAGCAAGCAAGGAATACTGTCACGCCACTTGGCCAAAGCCAAAAGAATTTCGCCCACAACTCTCGGCCGAAAAGGTTATGCTAGGGGTAATTTTGGAGGACTTCATACCTAAAGGGATTTCTGTTACTAGCGTCACATACTCAGAACTCCTAAAGAACCGTCTGAAGCCTGTCCTCAGAAGAAAAAGGCGCAGGTCTTTGAGAGATTTTCAACGGTGGATACATCCTCCATCATTCCCCTGACCTTTTCCCAAACGATTCCCATATCTTTGGTCCACTTAAAGAGGCTTCCAGTGGGAAGAAATTTCAAAGCCAGCTTGAAGTAATTCAGGCGGTGCACGACCAAAAAAATTTTCATTTTCAACAAGCAGTTCACGACGATGGAGGACGTCCATAGAACTAATGGGAAGCACATTTGTTTTTGGCATTACTTCAGTACCTTTGGTTTAACAATGTTTTTAAGGTTTTCACTTGACTGAGCCTTGTATTTAGAAATCCAGCCCAAAATCATATCAACCTTAAACCTTAAACAGATTTTGCTAAAAATAAATAAGTGAAGTACTGTACTAAAACATTTATTGATATGTACTTATGAGGCAAATTATTCTTCTGCAGATTTGTTTCAAAATCGTTTTTCTTCGTGTTTCTGTTGATGCGAGCGAGTTTTCGGCAGCGTGCGCCATTAATTTTCATTCGCAGAGCAGAAAACATTGACCGCGACGATGTCAGCAACAACTGAGACTGAAATTTCGCAGCGGAAGTTTCAAATTAGAAGAAAAAGAGAAACGTTCGCTAGTTACTTTCAAGACTTAATAAATCAGGCGCAAGGGCGTGCAAATGTCCGGACGTGGTGCTACAAGTTGAAAACGGTGAAAGTTGTTATAGTTGGGCGTTATTGATCCTCTCTCTTTTCGTACGCATATTAGTAACCACACCGTTGAGGTTTCGCTCAGGGATATGGGATTAATGCAGCTCGGAATTGTGTATTTTAGGAACACGGAATTATGTATTTTAGTAAAATGTTAATGTGTTGATAGAACAAAGACCTCTTTAGAGGATTCATATTTTACTATATCACTAAAAGTATATCAAGCAGTATTTGTAGCAAATATATGCTTTTTCTTTAATTCTCATCGGACATCGCAGCCTCTATTGGTATAAATGAATTGAGTATTTTTTTGAGAGCTTTTGAAATTGCGTCTCACTGATGAGAGTAAATCAATCGATAACAATTATATGAAAAAGTAAATACTGTGTTGCAAATATTTTTTAATAAAATACGTTAATGAGTTAGTCGAATAAAAATAATATTACAAAACTATATACTATTTTTAAAAAGCAATTTTATGATGATAGCTTCAACAAAGAAGTTTGCATCGCGTTGACGAGTCCCCAAATGATCCCCAAAAATAAAGGAAGCGTAATGTTCTTTCCGAAGTGCAGTCTGCTGTAAATCACGCTCCCAAATCACCAACAATATTTTACAGCAATACTTGTATATCGCTTCATATCACGTTATAAATTCCGAAGATTCCTCGGAAACTTCTCGAGCTTTTCACATAAAAATTCTATATAAAATATTCTATATTAATTGGATTTGTGACACAAAATCACTTTCTACTACAGGAAATACATTCGGAAAGCTTTGGGATAATAAACAACCTTGCGTAGATATCGGTGAAGTCTATCTTCTACAATAATTTTTTATTGAAAGAAATGAGTTTGCAAAGCTCTAGTCTTAAGCGTGGATACGGCGAAGCTAACAGTGAAGACCGCAACTTCATATCGCCATATAGATTTTCTTGTCCCTTGAAGTGATACATGAATTTTTCTTGGAAGTAAAGGTATGAGCATAGGTATGAAATTCGCCAATTAATATCTCCAACCGTTCTAAAATCACACAAATTTCACATGCGAGAATGTTCACTGAAACAAATAAGTTCGAAAAGCTGAAGGTACAGCTCCAAGATCTAAGCTTGGCGAAGACCATTACTCGTTATCTTCAACCATTCTCGCGCTACAGAATCTTTTTTGTGAGATGAAATCTTTTCCGTTTAAATGAACAAAGTTGGAAAGTAATGGTATAGCTTGAATCTATGTATAAGTTTGAAAATATCAAAAGCCTACACTAAATATTATCCCCAACACTCATTTTTTGGTGACATGAATTCATTTTCTCTAGAATGAACCGAGATTGCAAAGCTACGCGCATAGCTTTTTTCTATAGATGCAGCGAAACTAATGTTGAAGTCTTGAAATAGAGAGTTTTCTGTCATAACGTCACAAGGTCTCTGTACTAGAGAACTAGAGTATATGTTTTTTTCCATTTAAGTAAACAAGTGTGAAAAACCCAAGCATAGCTTTACACCATAGGTAGATCTGGGATTGGCGAAGTTAAGGGTGAAGTCTAAGATTACTTTCTGTGACCATTCTCGAAATATTAATATTTTTTACATAACGAGTGTTTCATTTAAGTTTAAATAGCTCAGGAAGAGCTTTACTCTATAGATCTGGACGTGGAGAAATTAACCTTATTCTCTATAAGCGTTCTCAGACAATAAATATTTTTTGTGACAAAATTACCGTGAACTTTTCTTTTAAATAAGTAAGTTTGAACAAGTGAGGGCATAGCTTCCGTATATAGATTTGAGCAAGGCAAAGTTAACGATGAAGTTTACAACTTACTCTCCCCAACCATTCGTGAAATATATATTCTTTTTTGCAACCGAAAATTCTCCATGGACTTGTCGCTTAAGTTTGAATACCTCAGAGTATAATCTTCACTCTAGAGATCTGAACAAGGTGAAATCCATGAAATCATTTTCTCTAGAAAGAATTGAGTTTGCAAAGTTGTGCGCATAGCTTTTTTTCTATAGATCTAGATACAGCGAAGCTAACAGTAAAGTCTTGAAATAGAGAATTTTCTCTCACAAAGTCTATGTATGAGAGTATATGTTTTTTTTTTATTTCAGTAAATAAGTGTGAAAAACCCAAGCGTAGCTTTACTTTATAGGCAGATCTGGGCCTGGCGACTTACTTTCTGTAACCATTCTTGAGATATACATTTTTTTATAGAAAGTATACGTACGAGAATGACAAGTGTTTCATTTAAGTGAGAACGTTTAAATAGCTCAGAAATAGCTTTACTATATAGATCTGGGCGTAGCGAAGATAACTTTGTTCTCTATAACCGTTCTCAGACAGTAAATAGTTTTTTTTTGTGACAAAATTAACGTGAACTTTTCATTTGAGTAAGTAAGTTTGAGTAATTGAGGATATAGCTTCAGTACATACATAGATTTGGGCAGGGCAAAGTTAACGATGAAGTTTACGACTTGCTCTCCCCAACCGCTTTTCTGTAACCGAAAATTCACATTCGAGAGTCCATGGACTTTCCGTTTAACTCAGAGTATAGCTTCACTCTATAGATGAACAAGTTGAAGTCCACGCTTACTAACGTCGATAGTTTTCCAAATACAATCGTTTTTTGTCACAAAATTTACGAGCGAAAATACTTGTACTTTTTATTTAAGCAACCAAGTTTGAATAGCTTCACTTTGTAGATCTAAGTACAGCGAAGTTAAGGGTGAAATCCACGAATTACTTTCTCCCACCGTTCTTAAATTACAGTCAATTTATTGTGGCAGAAAGTATACTCGGCTTTTATTTAAGCCACTTTGGATAACTCAGGACAAAGCTGGCATGGCGAAGTAAATGGTAAAATCCAAGAGTCACAACCGCCTACCATTCCTGAGATGTAAATCTTTTTTTGTTGACATAGAATTCATGTTTTTTTTTTAATTGAAGTAAACGAATTTGAAAGCTCAAAGTTTAGTTTCACCCTGTAGAACAACAACTAATTTTTCGAACGGAAAGGGTATTTGGAGAAAACATCGACGACGATCAACCATATACTGTTCACGAAAAGACCGGCGAAATCAACATGCACCCGTTCCCATGGATGTTCTGCTCTCGGCCAATCTTCAAATTGTTTTCTTGGATTCAGTTGAACATACTGGCATGATTGATTAGATTTTCAATGTCTTGGGCCACCAACAATGACGACAGGCAAGTTGTTTCATTCGAACGATGCCCCAATGACCTTGATGTAACACGTTAAGAACTGCTTGTTGCAAGCTCGGAGGAATAACGACTCTTGAATATTCGTTGTCTTCACAATATCTTTGATGTTGCTCGGGCAAGAACTAACGTTGGTTGACGAAATGTCTAATGCATTAATAATTTCGGGATCATTGAGTATGGTGATCGTGAAACCTAAGGCTTTAAACCACGGAACACCGAAAATGTTGTTGGCTTCATTGGAGTTTGCGACCAATAAGCACAAATTTCTCTCTCTTGACTCGACGCGAGCTTCACACATAAACCATCCTGTAACAGGAACAGATTGGTTGCAAAAGGCTTTGATTTTGTTACTGGCTTGCTTTAAAGGTGGGGATACGTGTTGGACGTTGTTGAGTCCGAGTCAAGCATAAATTTGAGTGAGCGACCATTGATCTGTAAGGTAACATGATAACGATCATCTGGCACACATGTTTCGGTTGAAATATTGTTGGTTTCCTCGGAAATCTCGTTAGCTGAGGAACTTTTACGATTTCTTAATGACTGGATTCTTTATTCGTCAATTGAACTTTTTGACATACAAACTGAAGTGGATGGTTCTACACATTTTTCCCCTGATTTCACTGAGAACTCAAGTTGAACTCATCGCCAGATTGACTCGTCGCACTCATCGTGGCGAGAAAACCCACTGGTCTCCATTAACTTTCACTAATTGTTAATATTCTACCTTTCGGATCGCACGAGCATCGTCCGGACAGTTTTCGGGATCGAGGGGACGTGCTCTTCTCCGCTTCCTTGCGGGTGATACGAACGAAAAACATGGCTTTTTTTCGGTGAAATTAAATTGTTCAAAAAGTGTGATTTTGACAAAAACACCAGCCATGTCTCGGGTCTTTTCACCGTTGACAGATTGACGTGTTTGGTGATATAGACGTTCCTCTCGAGCAAGTTGCTCTTTACGTTCAAATTCTCGGACGTTCCTCGCGGGCTTCTCTTTCTTTAGGATCTATTAAAAATACCATCAACGTTTGCAAAACGTTCTGATCACCAGTTGCCATTACCAAAAGTCAGTTATTTCAAACTACTAAACTAACTTATATGCAGATGATAAGCACCGCTCGTTCATCCTCTGTTCAGAAATTCTAAATTTTAAAATCGTCCTTCTGCCTTTAATGTGAATGTATTATGTAATAAAATGAGCTATCAAACTGACGCGACATCTGTAACGTAAACATGAGATTCAAGAATGTAATTGCAGTAACCTCTCATAAAATCGAGTTTTATAAGCATGGAGTTTCCTCTAACTAAGCATCCATCTACTCTTAGAAAAGTAGTACAGCATTTAAATATAATTTTCAACGTTTTCTGATTAGAACATGGAAAGTAGCACAGATTCAATCATTCTTTGTAAATGTACAGCCAGAATTAAAAGTTATGTCTCAATATTGACAAAATTATTATCGCTAGACATTAACATCTGCCCCTGACCTAAATAAAATATATTTATGATCTGACTTTGAGATATGTGAAAATATTAAAGAAATAAATCTAGAAAAAGAGAATTAGTTTTTAATAATTGTTGGAAGTCAATACTAGTAACAAGAAAAAATTAAAAACCCATTAGGCACTAGCAAAATATAAAAACTAAAAAGGGTGATATTAAATATAATGTATAGGAAAGTTAATAAAGTAAAAGAGAACAAAACAAAATTGAATAACACCTGACACAGGTAAATTTCCTTTCTACCCGTCTTTTTTATTACGAGCACACTCTTGAAATTTTTATACGCTCATCTTAACTAGATGTGAATTAATAAAGAGACCTCATCGTACCAGAAAGTGTATATTAGATTCTACAAGATGAATACAGAAACTTGTAACCAGAACTCTTCCAAAAACTAATGAAAAGACGTGCATCTTCCGCATGACTTCAAATTGTGTAATTAAGTTGTAAGTCATCTTCTATTTTAATTCATTTTCATATCATCCGGAAGGAGTTGTAACAGCATACTTTTTTTAAACTTAACTTATTTATTTTTGTAGGTATTTTAGATCTAATTATTTTATGTTGTTAAAACCGTTCGAAAACAATGTTTTCATAAACGATTTGCGTCACATCCTGACAATCTAATACAGTTAGGAGATTATTTATTCTATTTAAGCGTAACAAAGCAACACTGAGATGCATTTTACTGCGTAATTTGCTATTTACAAGCCAAGCCAATTGTTTTCCATTTATTAAAGTATTATGAAATTAGTTCAGCAAGAGTAAATTACAATTTTTTTAATATTCTTATTTAAAAAAAATAATAAGTCAACGTGTTATTCTCGTTTACGTTTATTTTAAATAAAAAGTGATCGATGATTTACGTATGGGTTCTTTTTTAAGTGTTCGCGTCAACACCTCGTTTTAAATTAAATTTGTGAGTTTAGTAACCCCAAAAGTGTTTTTAGCTATAAATTTGTAATAACTCGTTATTATTTATTTAAAATCATCGTTCAAAAAATACTAGTAATAACAAGTACAGGATCTCGTAGTAAACTTTATCTAAAAAAAAGTACAAAGAATTATTTATGTGCCCGTGATATATGCATGTATATAATTTTCATTATTTAGTAAAATCTATTAAAGTATTCCACTGAAGTATCTTACAAACCGGATCTGTTTGTTATTTGACTTCAAATAACAACTAGCAATGGCACAGGAAGCAAGTCATTTGTCAATGTATTTCTGCAATTTGTAAATTGTAACCTTGAGTCCATTCATTCTCTTTCACTTGCGACTTTTAACTGATTTGACCAGCCGGAATTTGTTTAGTTGCCCGCTAATAAAATTTCTTTATTTTCTCTTTTGATCTTCCTCGTTTAAATAATCGTGCGCTTAAATTTTCATTTCCTCTTTAATTTTTTTTTTTGCCTTTATACTTCAGAGAGGTTGCCTTAAAATTGCCCGACGTTATACTGTTGCCCGAATAAAATTTCATTCCACTAAATTGCCGCCATTTCCTGTTGAAATCGCAACAAATCTGAGCACACTCGTTCTGTTGATACAATTTGTTGCGTGTCTTCTTTATCTGAGGTCGTTTCAGCAAACTTTTTACAATTATGGATTACATGTACACGGAAAAATATTTCTATTTAACAATAATGTTATTAAATAAGACGTATTTTATTCTAGACGATAAGTAAATAAGTAAATATAATTTCCTTTTTTAATTTTTTCATACTTAATGTTTGCGTTGCGACGTGCGAAGTTATGCGAAGCAAAACCTCATGTTTTCAATCAAGCGTTGATAGAGAGGGATCATATTTCATATAATATAAGACATAATACTATTAATATTAAAATAAGTGACATAAATTGGATTCGAAGCTGTATACATACCTAGTATGTAACAAGAACGGATTTTTATGCCATGGCTTTCACTTCATCCTCTGAAAATCGAGTAAGCCAGCTCTATAGTCAATACCATACTTTTGGTAGCGTATACATCATACACGTACATTTTATATTCCTAACTAGTTTGAAACAAGTTAAGATCCACATACCACAGCAAGGTTATTTTACTTTTCGTATTGGTAATACATTTTCATTATGAACTTTCTGAGTACGAAGTTTCCGTAGCACGAGCGCAACGAGCTCTAACAAACTAAGATGAAAAATAGCCCCATTTGCTTTATATTATACACATAAAAAGCCCCCGCGACATATCCTCACAGCATAATTGGTTACCAGTGTGGAGTAAATTTTATTTTGCAGCAAATTTAAACCCTCTGCATTACTTATAGTTTTTGTTATTGCACCATGCAGAGTCTAATTTGCAATTATAAAAGTATTATGAACTACAATGGAAGCGTTATTTAAGTGTTACCATTATAAATTCTGTATGTAGTGCAGAATTAAGTACAACACAACATTATGGGCTTCTCTCAATTTCTCATGCACAACAACTAAACATATACAAAGAACCTCAAATATACTATTCGAGGAAGACACTATTTTATGGACGATTATATATATAACATGGAAAACAATTCGTAATACATGGCAGTTTGCACCATAATCATGACCGAAAAACACGTTAATGACTTAGATCGTAATTAAGGAATAGTGTGGGGATGACTCGCACGTTGCATATCCCTATCACATTTACCCCAATATATTTTTCCCTTGTCTTGATAATTGTGCGGCTGCTATGTGACACAAATTGATTTCCACATTGTATATGTTTTTTGAATAAAAAAAACAATAAAAGAAAATATGTGCCACATGATAAATTAAACGGTCAAATATGTGCATATTACTGGAAGAGAGTGGAAGTATTATTACAATTTTATATTTTTATTTCCTGAAAGAATTTCATAAAGTTAGATGACGTCAAGAGCAGCCGAATTAATGATAAAAAGGGGATGCTTTTTGTTGCATAAAAATATCTTTATTTCATCTCTATTTAGCCGCTTTTCACAGTCGAAAAGCCCCGATACTTGTTTAACTGAATCTCATCGCGAACCAGAGATTTAATCTGCACTGCAGCATTCAAGTTTTCGTCTACTTTATAATTCCATCAAAAAAAAGTCCTTTGCTCATATTCAGAATCAATTTAATTCAGCGATTCATTTGATGGCTTTGAAACAGACGCGATTAGTTCTGTAAACATTAGTCGAATGGTTGGCGTAATATCGTAATTGAATGCATGGTAATTTTGTTATGGTTGCCGCCTAATATAAACTGAAAATTGTAGTTTCCACTTGCACTGTTATGTTATAACGTACCATATGCTTAAAAGCTTACGATTTTATATTAAAAAAAAAAGCTAGAGCTAAGCTTTCGAAAATCGATTTTAATTAGAAATAGTAAAAAAGTCCGAGCAAAGTTATCTAACAAAGAAATTAATTGCACAACCGGTAGTTTTTGTAATGCGCTCCTCGTTTTTGTATTCTGTTCGGGAACGGTCAAGATAATCAATAACCGAAGGAAAACTAAAGTTTCGCCAGATGATAGCATCAGCAGCAGCATTTATGGACAAACTGGCAAAGTAATATCGAGGATGACGGGAATCATAAGCGAATGTGTATAGATTAAATCTCGTCCGGCATTTACTTCCCAACGAAATACTGTCGCTATATTAAAGTGTATTATATCATTCGGGATTAAACTTTTACACCGAAATTAAAAGTTCCTCCTATAAATTTAAGAGGGCTTAAAAGTCATTTAAGTGTAATTAATAAGTCTCCAAAAGGATTTGGTTTATAAAAATATTCGACAAAAAAATGTCCTTATGTTAACCTTTACGAGGGAAGTATAGATTTAACCTGGACTTTTTAAATTTCTGATTGAGAACAATCCAAATTTACTTCATATCAATCAAGATGCTTGATTGATTGTTTTATTTCCATAAATACTAACAATTGTATCAAACACGTTTGTCGGTAATGTACCTAGTTTTGTTGGACCGCGAATTATTACTAAGTTTTTATGTGCTGAGGTTGAAGCACCTGGAACGAATCATTACCAATTGCAAAAAGAAATTCAAAGCTGTACCGTCAGCAAGCTACGTGATGGTTACGGTAATTTGGAATTTGGAATTCATAGTCCAATCTTAACAGATTTCTTAATTGACCAAAAAACTATAAATTCAGAGCTGCTACTTGAGACGCAAGAAATGTATGTCGAACGAGCAGGAAATAGAAGCGATGCAACATTGGCTTTGTAGACAACCCAAAGAATTTTTTTCTGTCGGTATTTGCAAGTCGCCTAATCGTTGGGATAAGATTAAATTAAAGAAAGAACATTGTCTTGAAAAGTAAAATTTGTTTCATTAACTTTGTGTTATTATTATCATCGCAGTATAAAAAATACAGATCAATCTATACGAACTGCAGTGTTAATTACCTTTTTAAAAAATTTTATTTAAACAATTACATTACGTGGGAAGAATTAAAACATATACAACAATGCTACGATCCAGCTGACGTTCAACAACAGCTTTCGAAACAACTTGACGAGGTAGGCGCAAGAGTGACGAGACGTTTCGACAGAACGACATGCATCTAAAACAAACAAACAAACAGACTAGAGGACAAATACAAAACGAAAAGGGACACTTACGAATGAAAACGCAGCAGTTATAAAAAGCATAATTGCAGCACGACGAATCAAATAACCATTCCGGAGGGGAGCTCGAAGGTGGTAGAACATTTTGAATGGGCGAGCAAACATTTTGATTTCGTTGAAAGGGTGCAGCGGAGGTTTGGCTTGTTTCGGGAGCCACTCACAGCCACACATTATCCGATGGACGGGAAAAAACCCAGTAAGAATAAGAGGAGGCTAGTCTATTTGGAAGACGGCCGACGAGTATGCCTTCGTTGGGATCAGGTTCCAGACTTCTTAAAAGATTATGAAGCGTTCCGTAACGAACACCTATATGGAAGTGTCAAAACTAAAAAAGACAAAGTGTAAATAATAAGAGTCTAGAACGCTATTATAGGTTAAGTTTGATAATTAGTAATACGTTGTGAATTATTTTAACCCGGAACTGGTGAGGTTAATCTTTTAACACATATATAGTGAGGTGGGGTCAGTATGACCCCGATTTTCTTTTTGCAGTTTCAGTTTGTTATGAAACTCAGAATGAATGATAATAGTTAGATCTTTCCGTACTCAAAGTAACTAAAAACTAAATTTATAGTAAATTTATGTTTTGACTTTACAATATAAAATTAGAGAATGAGTACTTGGAAAACTTAAGAAAAAACAAAAGGTTTCATACTTTCGGTTTTACTTATTTTCGGTAAGACAAGAAAATTTTTACGCCATAAAAAGTTTAAACTTAACTATTTTGAACAAACAGAAACAATAACATGCAAAGATAGTGAAGATACAATCCAAATTACAGAGAGTTATTATAAGCAATTTTCACAAATACTTCTGGCACATGAATTGCATATTGGTGCTTGGCAAGTAAGACAGACGACTTTGGTTTTTCTATCACGCATTCTGGGACACTTAGAACATCTGACTCTTTTAGGCAAATCATTATTAATTGGTTTAGGTAATTCTTTTCCTAAGATGGTAGCTATATTTTGTCTCAACTGTCTTGGAAAACAGATGTTTGCCATTCGTCCTTCCATGTGTTCTTGTACAAGTTGTCGTGCTAAGGATTTCACAAATTGAAATCTTGATTTTTGAGGATTTCAGTAAAACTTGAATATATTACAAAAGCATTCACAGACGAAATGTTGAGAATGGTGTAAAAAATTGTAAGAGGCCATCTCCTACTTCGCCGATTTGTCGAATATACGGTGCATTTTTCATCTAGCGCATCCACTCCGCGTTTTGTGTAATTATAGAATTCTATAATTTCAGGCTTACCGGTTTCCTAATTAACTGTGTCAGTAAAATGCATTGAAGACGTCAACTACTTTTTCGGGTTCTGGGGCATACGAAACAAGAGTTACATTATTTCAAAGCCAAACAAAGAAGATTTGACTGCTCTATTTTTAGATGACAAAAAAGCATTAGGAATTTCTCTCTTGTTCTTCTTTATTGTTCCTTTATATGTAAGGCCTCGTTTTTGTAACTCATTGATAACTTCCATCGAAGAGAATCAGTTATCTCCTGTTACGTTACGATTTGTTCCTTCAATGCTTTTTACCAAACGAAGAACCGCTTGAGTTGGCTTACTAAATTTTCGTTCGTCTTCTGAGAGTTTCGCCATCACTCCCTGCACCAGTGTATATATAACCATCCAAAAAGTAGTGGGTACGAGAATCATTCAGAACAAGAATTTTAATACCATACTTCCGTGGCTTCTGTGGCATGTACATACGAAATTTACATTTCCCTCTGAACCCTACTAGCATTTCATCTATACAAACGTATTCTCCAACAGAATAATTATTTTTACAGTTCTGGACAAATATATTGAAAATCGATTAAATTGGTGCCAGTTTATCAGTAATTTTACGCTCTGCTCTAGTAGTTTGATCGTCAAATCTAAGAGAAATTAAAAGAATTTGGAACCTCTTCAATGACATAGTACATCTGAAAATTTCTCTACCGGTTCCATCAGTAGCGAAAATTGATCTTAGATCTTCATTGTTTGATTTGAATATGGCACAATAGAATAATAAACCAAAAAATGCTTTTAGCTCAATGAGATCTACATCTTTCAGGTCGTATCTATTACTATCAGCGTACTTAGTTCTAATTTCCTGAAATTTTTGGTTTGTTCTCAAAACAATCTCTTGTAATATTTCATTCGTTACAATACATTCCCAAGTATTTCTTTCAGTACATATGTTTTCAAGAGATTTAGCCGGCCCAATAACACCTGGAAAATGTGAGATAATATTGTGCCTCCTTGTTCTAATATTTCTAGTCGGTGGAATAGCACTCCATTTATATCGATTTTTACCGTAGTAATTTTTTCTTTTATCTTCAGGAATGTCTTGCACTGATTTATCGTGATTATTCTCTTGAGAATCTTCTTCCACATCTGTCTCTGAATTGCTATCATGGTCACTGATGTAATCAGGATCATTTTCAGGATCACTATTACCACTAAAATCACTTTCTTCCCTTTCCAAACAATTTTAGCCCACTCTTCAAAACGTGGATCATCAGTTATCATCTGTGTTATTCGTGTTAAATCCATATTACTAAATACAATTTTAAAAATAGTGCAACGTAAAACGTAAACAGTGAAGTAGGGTCAGAAGGACCCCGTGCCCTCAAGAAGTCATACAAATGAAATATTCTTACCAGTTCGAACACAACACTTATAACAGACAACTTAGGGTCTACTACACTTAAGGTAGGCAAACTTTCAGGCAACTCTGGAAGAAATTCTGGAAAGTACCACAAATTTAAAAACTGTTAATTATTATAATTATAACCAATTAAGGTTAAGATAAGTAAGGCGTTAGAGGTTAGATTAATTAGAAAATAATTTATTTAAGATACTTACCTGTTATTTAGAGTTCGATTTTTAGTTTGATTTCCATGAAATGTAATCATATCTAAAGTAGACATTAATTGTCAAAACGTGAAGTTTGGTTACCAACTCAAATCTAATATGTAACTAGATCAGAACGCAGATGTTCCGATAACCATGATAACGAAAATATAACAGAACGAAGTCCTATAAAAGGCTAGCGTTCCGCGATTTACGGACTTCTTCCTCGACCTCCGTGGGGAACACAATTGATTCCTCGACCTCTGCAGGTAACACTTCGGTAAAACAAGAGTTATTAAAATAAAACGAGGTCTTTTCATTAATAAGAACCAAAGAACTTTCACTGGATCCTGAATACCCTGTATCCTTTTCCCTTCACCACCAACATGGAGGACGCTTCCAGGTAGGACATACGTGACAACACAAACAAATTTTTTTATATATAAATAAACACCGGACAACGGAAGGCGTTTAGGTATTGTCCAAGGGCGCCTCTCTCTTGTGAAAGAGTTGAGGCACATGCGTGATCGGCAGTACAGAGCGTCCCCCTTTTGACAAGTATACATCTGGTAGGGCAAGAGGCCCACCGAACCTTGTGAAAGGCGAGGTGATTTGGCTGACTTGTGCTAACAGGTGTACAGTTTGGACGGACAGTAACCTGTACCATCGAGGGCGCCTCTCTCTTGTGAAAGAATTGAGGCACATGCCTTATCGGTGGTACAGAGCGTTCCCCTTTGAAGAAGTATACATCTGATAGGGCAAGAAGCCCACCGAACCTTGTGAAAGGCGAGGTGATTTGGCCAAAATATGCTAACAGGTGTATAGTTTGGACAGACAACAACTTTTCTGATAAACCCTTTACTTCATTTCTATTTCTGACATACACGAACGCATATACAATTGACACTGACATCCTCCCCTTATTTTTCTGTGTTCGTCATTGTATGTATCCGCCGTGAGGCCAAAATACGAAACGTGGGTAATTCCGAGCAACCCAAGAAACCCCTGAGAGAAAGTAGTACACGTACTCACATACATAAAGACAGTAATTGACAAAAACGAGAACAAGGGGCTCACTGACACGTATAAAAAAGGCACATCACAACATATTGGCACCGCAACTTGGAGTCTTACTGATCATAATAATAATTGACATCCCAACGTGGAGCGATCGCCACACAATATTGGCGCCCGACGTGGGGCGATCATAACAATATTTGACACCCCAACGGGGCCCGAACATCACAGAACGTATTAATTAATATCACGTGGGTAATTCATAATAATAATAAGCCATTTATTAACACATTAGTAACAAAAAAAAATTTAATGATCCAACAGTTGTCACAGTTACAATGTGCTAAAAGGTTGTATTCAACGTATCTGTCGAGATAGAATTGCTGCTTTTAAATACAACCGAAAATAGAAACAGTTTAAAATGAACATTAAATGCTATCAATGTAAGGAAGAGGAGAGAAAAAAAAAGAAAGAGAAGGGAAGAAAAGAAGAAGACAGAAAAAACGAGAGAAGCTGTGAAAGGTACACAAACATAAATAGGTAAATGTATATAAATACTTGTAATTATAACAATTGGGGATTAAATAACTTGACTCGCAGACGTATTTTAAATATACGCACTGAAAGTTGTCTCACTTCAAATGAATGCGCATTATGTAGCCTAGAAACATTGCAGGAAAATGATCTTCCATAAGAGATGGTTCTATGACACGGAGGTGTGATGAAATGAGGATGTCCAATATTGATGTTGTGCACATGCGAGTGGAAAATAATTTTATTATAAAGATAAGGTGGTGTTTTATACATCAATAGTTTATGATAAAAGCAAAATAAATATAACTTACGACGATTTTCCGTATTCAGCCAAGGAAGAGGAAGTTTATGAGAGACCCGTTGCTTTCGTCTGATACCATAAATCAAACGAATACAAGAGTTTTGAATTTTCTGAATTCTGTTAGTGGTTAATATATCCAAGCAAGGGCTATAGATTGCATCACAGAAGTTAAAATGAGCATCACATAACAGTTTTTTTGGACCTTTCTGTCAGAAAGTCTTTATTAGAGTAGATTGTTCTCAAATTACAATATGCCTTTCTAAGACAAATAGAAATATGTTCGTGAAATCTGAGAGAATAATCAATTTGATGGCCAAGATTGCGGACTGAATCTACAATTTTTAAGGGTACATCTTTTACAGTTAATTTAGAATAGATTTGATTAAGTCTCTGTCATGATTCTTATAAAATAATATAGCTAGAGATTTATTAGAATTTAAAGATAAATGATTGCGTAACGATACTGATTAAGTCTGAATTTACAAGAATGTTAGCTACAAGGATATCTTCCTCCTCAAATGAGTACAAAAGTTGTAAATCATCAGCATAAAAGTGATATGAACAAAATTTTAAAGATTTATACATAAAGTGCATAAAGTAAAAAGTAAGGGACTAAGAATGCAGCCCTGAGGAACACCAAGAGTAGCATATTCAGCACCTGTTTTCTATCTGTTAAATATTGAACAATAAGTTTTACGGCTTAGGCACTAAAACTAATGTGATGCAAAATAGATAAAAGATCATGGTTGACAGGATCTAATACCTTAGAAAAGTCAAGGAGCACCGTACAAGTGATTTTGTTTCTATCCAAAGCAGTAAAGGTATCATATGTAATTGCCATAAGGGCGGTTCCACAACTGTGCCTACTTCTAAAGCCTGATTGATTTTCAGGTAAGGTACGAAATGTATCCGTAAATTTTCTAATTTGAACTTCAAATACCTTCTCAAATATTTTGGATAGGATATATAAAAAATACTAATAGGTCTCAGATCCCGAAATTCCGTTGGATTATTTTTCTTTGGTATCGAAATAATATGTGCAAGTTTCCATATGGTAGGAAAGACAGAGTTACAAATGCCGTAGTTAATAATATGAAGGGAAGTAGATGTGGAACGCACAGTTTTAAATAAGAAGCATTGATGCCATCACATCCAGATGACCCTGTGTTTATTTCTTTTAGGATACTACCAATATCGTCCTCGGAAACTTCAGAAAAAAAGAATGAATGATGAATATTTGACCCAATATTATTATTATAGTAAGTGATTAGTTCAGGATCAGAGGAAGAAACACTATCATTAAAAAAAATTACTGACAATATTGGGATCACTTAAACATTCAGGTAATTCTTCCATATTTTTAGAATTGGAATTACGTACTTGAAATTCTAAATAAACTAATCCCCTAGTAGGGGAAGTATGGTGAACATCGACCATTTAAGAAAAACCCCTTAGAACTGCCCTTCTAATTACAATTTACGATCGTGTTTTATGTACAGTTTATCAAACACATCCAAAGGCACAATAGCAAGGGAGAAAAATGTTTAAATTTAACTAAACAAAACTTTTATTGTGTGAAATAAAATAAAATCAATTGATTTGTATTACCCTACCTTTTCGGATAATTCCGACCACAATATCTTGTAATACCAACCAAGTAAAAAAATAAACTTAGGTTTACAAACTCTCGAATAAATGAAGGTAAATTAATAGTAGACGTAAAAAAAAATTATGGTTGACAAAAATGACACCTCACTAATTTCCACTCCCGCACATTCTGCATGAGATGATTATCCACAAGGACATGTTACCCACCACTCATTGTCCTTACCAAATTCCGTGAGTGGGTCCGTAGCCTCTTGCAAAGATTTTTTCTTTGCCCTCCGTTTGGCTTCATTCTGTTTATCCTCTGCCATAAGTTTCTCTTTTTTAGATTTTCTTTAGTTTGTAATTCTTTTTTATTAGGTGTTAAGGTAAACAGTTTAGAAATGTAATTTTCTTTACTACTGCCAGATCTTAAGAACGAAGAATCGATAAATATCTTCAAATGACACGTTAGCATTCACACTTTTGTCCTGGTCGTTATCGCTGTTGTCATCTGTATGATAAACTATACTAGTGTCGGATTCGCTGTCGCTTTCGCCATCATGGTTTGTCAACAACCTCTTTCGTTCTGTTGATCCCGAAGAACCTGCTTGTGCGAGATCTTTATTTGAAATATTGTTGAAAATCTTATATATCCCATCGTTGGTCTGATCTGTTGTTTCTTTGCCTCTTTTTTTCTTTGGTGTAATTTTTTTCTTTCGATTCTTTTCCATCTGAATCAATTTCTGCGATAATAATAAACTCTTCCTCGTTAACAACATATCTATTTAGTGGGAAAATTCCCGTCGCCTCAAATCCTTTTATGCCCTTTGCAATTGTTGCTGTCTTATTGTATGCATTTTTGAACAGGTCTGCTATGTCAGTCTGATCTATTCTTTGGTAGTTTTTAAACTTCATAAAATAATCACATTCATGGTTGTACGCTGTTTTTAAAGGATCATAGAAACTAACGTCAAGTGGCTGCAGCCGGTGGGAAGTGTGCGGTGGTAACGTCACTATGGTTATACCATTTTCCTTGCAAAAATTGTACACTTGTAACGTACAATGACTACTGTGGTTATCTATAACTAATAATAATATAATGTCATCGAATGAGCATTTCGTATGCTTGACGAATTGCTGAATCCATTCAAAGGAGAGATCCTCGTTGATCCAGCAATTCTTTGAAGTTTCATAGATAGCATTTACGGGGCCATTTTTTGTGAGCTCGTATTTCATTCTCATCCTTCCGAAGATGAACATGGGAGAAACGTAATTTCCCACAGTACTAACTGCACAAAGTACGGTCACCAGCTTTCCACGTTCTCCGCTTGTCGTTGTCCCTTACCCGCCAAAATTCTTCCAGGAGTGTTTCATCTGCATTGTATATCCTATTTGCCGGATAATTAAATTCTTCATATGCTTGAGATAAATTTGTAAAGAATAAGTCGACTTCTTGTTTGTTGAATCCCTTTACCCGATTTAGCGATGTGCTCTTTGGCTTTCTCAACGAGATGTGAGAACCCATACTACCAATCATTACCACAAAGCCCTTTAACTTTGTTGAAATTGTTTGAGATTTTGTTTGCTTCCGTATTCTGAAAGGCGACTTTCCTGACTTGAAGCCTTGTCAGTCCATAAAACAATTTGGACATTCTAATAACATAGTTAGCTCTAGCTCTTCCTCCTGTGCAGGATTAAGATGCAATTCCTAATCCTGCACAGGAGGAAGTTTTCCCAGTTTTTTATTTGTGTTGTTAACTTTTCCTCTAAGGTGATCTAGTAGGGTACCATAAGGTACTTGATATGCTCTAAATGCTTCTCTTATCCCCATAGTTCCATTTTGGATGGCATTTATAGCTCAAGCCATGTTTTCAAGAGACCAAGCGCCGCGCTGTTTTTCTTGTATACTTAAACGGCATTTTGTACTAACTCTGAAAGAAAAACATGTAGCCTACTTAGATAAGACCGAAAAATATATGTTTTAGGCAATTTTGGGTAAAACCGACCACTTGATCGATTTTACTCAAACGTGTATGTCCTTTCTCTTTGTTATTTCCGTATGGTTATTTTAAAAATGAGGTTATGTACCCTTATTGTTATAAAATAACAAAGGTCTGAACTAATAAATGTGATAAGCAAATCAAGAAAGGAGCACTTTTTTATGCACAAGAGGCGGAAAACAATAACCACTACATCGCCGCTCAGTGGACTGTTCAGTATGTTTTAGTACTCACAGATGACACTGTTAAAACGGCAGTTTGCGCGATTTTTTAAATAAAAAGAGAGTGATCGGTTTTACCTGTCTGGTCGATATTCCCCATACTTCCCCTAACGTCTTAAGTGTGCAGAAATACATTTTCAAATTACTTTTGAGTATCACTAAAGAAGGAAAAATAAATTATTAAGCCCAAAACAGCTAATAAAATAATTTTTATCATTAATTATAAATATGAAGTAATAGTAAAATTTAAAAAAATATTAACGAAAGCGTGGATTTATAATTTAAACTGGGATCTTTAAAATAAAATACTAAAAGTATCATTTTGTGATAAAACTAATGCCAAAAATCAAAATGAAGAAATTAATTAACCAATTATATTTTATTTTCATTTGTTTTTTTTTTGTACATGAACTCTTAATTAGTATGCCGAGTTCATAGGAAAAAAGTCAATGAACGCGAATTATAATTAACATTACTCCATTCGAAAATGGGCTGTAGACACAGCGGAGCAACAAAGGAAGCATAAAACTGGAATAAAATGTGCAGTCAGGACTAATTACGAAGTCAACAATAACATAAATTAGAATTTACGACACTACTTCATTAAGATTTTATTCTCTGGAAGGAGGCGAAACGGTCGTTTATGTGTGTCTAACCAAGTTAGTAATTATTCTGTTGGTGTGTACGAAATAATTAGCAATTAATTCTAGTCAAAATTAACATCCATTCTTGGTGCACGTACACACACGTTAATAACGCAATCAATCCTTGTACGAAGATTGAGTGAATATGTTGTGGCCATGTTCATAAATTACATGCAAAACAGATATAAAAATTGGGTTAATTCTAATTGGACTTCTTTTCGGTGGTCCCTCGCGTCAATCCGTTTCTGGTATTAAAAACGAATTTAGGACACTTGCACTTTTTTTAATATTGCGTCTTTTATCCCTTGTTCTTTTATGTGGAATTAATTGAATTCCATATTGCACTAAAATGTTAAGTTTCTCTGGAGGAAGTGGAATAAGGATGTTCACAACTTTTTAGGTAAAACTTTATCCATATTGTAACACCGATTAAGTGGACAACAGTTTATCCCAAAAATTATAATGTGTTTAGCCAACACTATTATAAATAATGAATCTTGATTATTTTTGGTTCGATGAGTACTAAACACCAGTATTTTCTTTTGGGGATTCGGTGGTTATCGAAGAAACAATGGAGAAAGTTTCCGATGATATTAACATATCCCACGTATGAGTTAGTTTCAATGCCAGTTTCAAACTTGAATGCCCTTCTAATTCTCTCTCAGACACACACCATTGTAAATCACACGGACAGTTGAATCAACTTAATCGACGACATTATGAAAATAAATTATTTCACGCTTTAGATTTGGAGCAATTTACATACATTCAAAGGGCTTTTATTATTTATAAAAGAGAAATTAATAACACGCATTAACGAATTCAGAAATTCAGATTAAATCAAACGCTCTTCGCCTAAGTTTGATCGAGTTTGATTTAATTGCAAAATCAATTAAGTTTACTGGCAACTCCGGAGCAACACGACTTCCGCCTTACGGGAACGTCAGTGATAAAGCTCGGAAAGGTCGTTTCATTTTTATTTTCAATCGGTCGGGATAGTCTCCGTATTGTTAAATTAATTTTAAAGCTATTGTTACTTCGCCGAATCAATTGAACAATGCGAATTCTTATAAATACAAAAATAACATCGCCTGAGGCGTGCTTTCAAATGGGAAGGCTCGATACTTATTGTAATAAATTTAATTTTTTTTAATGTTTGTGTAGGAGACGTTGAAACAGGAAAATTGAAAACACAATGTATTATTTCAATAAGATACTAAAAATACTGTAATTTTTAATAATAGTAATTTAATAATTTAAAGAAAATTCCAACAAACTTTAATAACACTTCATCGCATTTGATTTTTAAACTTTCTACCGCATCCACACGACAGTATTCCACGAAAAATAAAAAGACTCTCCGTTATTAAAGGAAACGTCAGGGAGATAATCTGGTGTCGAAAACGTAATGTAGGTTTCGAGTGAGTTCGTGAACTGCATTAGTAAAGTAATTTTTAAATTTATTCCTTGACTTCTTCTCTCAGATATTGGAGTTCCGTTTTTCACGTTTTGGTTCAAGAATTTTTTTGTTCAATCATCAAACATTTGATTCCGAATTGATCTATTATATTTAATTAATAAAAGTAATTATTTTATGATTCATTAGACATGTTAATTAATAAGAAAAAAAATTATATCTGCACCTTAATACGATGCACTCATATAAAAATTTCAATAAAATAATAATGATCTCGTTTTTCTTTTGCGAATTACTATTGCTGGGCATATTCTGCGCCATTGTATAAGATGTATTTATTATTTAGAGAGAATAATGTGTCTCGCTCTAAAGCGTGAAATGGGCACATCAGTTAAATTGTCACAAATTCAATGAGGAATTCGTTGAACTACTGACACGCGTAACAACATTGTCATTGTCAGCGCGAGCACTGACCGGATTGCGATCAAATTATGTGTGCGAATCTCGCTTAATTCTGGTAAACAATTTAAATTATTATCAATTAATTAAATTTGAATAAAATTTATATCTGTTGACTCCCATAAATTTATGTGTCAATTTTATGTATGTACGACACGATTGAAACTTACACACATCAAAATTTTTGAGATAAATTGTCATCATTAATCGATTATATATACAGGGTGATTCTTCAATAGACCGCCAAATAATAATCCGTACAAGAATAGAAATCACAGATTATAGTTAAACTGGTAAGAAAATATTGCGTTCTTTAATTCTCGAAAAACAATTAATCAAAAATTTTACCCAAATACACGACACTTCAGTGGTTAAGAACCAGCAGCCAAAGGATTGAAAATAAATACAGTCGTAAATGTTTTATCGTTTTATGGCTGTTGCGGCGAGAAATCGGGCGAACTTGACCTTCAACGGAATTCAATGTAACCAGCTGAAAGAAGAGCTTTAAAATATTTTCGACAATATTGATAAAGGCGTGCAAATGCAAATCACCTATAGTAAATTATTTAGTAAAAATTTTATAAAATGAAGATAACAGATGTTTGCTATTTGATCACAAGGTTTATTGCCGCAAGTACTACAAACTTTCTCGTTAAGTTTAAGCCAGTTTGCATTCGAAAAAAATTATTTGTTTGTCTCAAATAGGCTGTTAGTTTTTGCAAAAACGTAATTTCACCCGCATCGAGAAACTTCCTTCGCGACAAGTGCACTTTTGTTTCAGCGACGCAGCATTTGCCTGATCACGGACATTTTCGTCCTGCAAATGATCGTGGACCAAAGACAACTCCGCGAGTGTTGGATGCTGAGATAAATATTTTAATTATTATTGACGAAGAATCAAGAATCAGTACTAGAAGATTACCATACAGGGCTGGAGTTTTCCAATCGACGGCTTGGAGATCTCCGTCAACAGGGATTGCAACCACACAGGAGATGATGCAAGTCATCGTGTTAGGTTTTGTCAGTGGATATTAAATAAAGTTGACCAAAAGAATTAATAAATTACACTTACCAATTACATAAGTTACACTCCCCTCCCTCTTCAATTTAACGAACGAACGTTTCAGCATATCTACAAAACGTTCAGCTTGTCCGTTTGAATGTGGATGGTAAGGTGGAGAAAACATGTGTTTGATACCATTTGTTTCACAAAACTCACGAAATTCGCCTGATGCAAATTGCGTGCCGTTGTCACTAACTAAAATTTCAGGTATGGCAAAATGGCTGAAAAGATAGCGAAGTTTCATAATTGTTGCTTGTTATGTTGATTTCATTTCAAATATCTCGGGGTACTTGGAGAATGCGTCAACAATAACCAAGAAATAGCTTCCATTAATGGGGCCAACGTAGTCAATGTGAATTCGAGACCACTTTCGGCCAGGAATGAAGTTCTGCCGTGACTGAATTACGGGGTGCTTGGTAACATGATTGACATTCTTTGACATAATTGTCAATATCTTTGTCCATGTTGGGCCAAAATACATAATTTCGTGCAAGGACTTCCATCCTTTTGATTCCTGGGTGTCCGCTGTGTAAGAAGGTCTTTAAGATTTCTTTTTCGAGTGTTAGGGGAACTACAATTCGTTCGTAATACATCAAACAATTGTCTGCTATCGACAGGACTTCTTTGTGACGCTTGAATGTTTCGACTGTTGGGTCGTTGCTATTCTATATGTTATTTATAAATTGTTTCACTTGAGTTAACACTTTGTCTGCTTTTGTTTTTTCAACAAAGTCCTCAAAAGTGACTGGAAGTTTTCGAACTGCTTTGTTCAAAGAAATGCTTAAATCAGGTATTTCTAGGATTGAGGCAATAACTTTCTCATTATCTGCTTCTGAATTACTGGCAATAAGGCGAGATAAAGCATCTGAAAAACCAAAATCAACTACCTTGCGGTATTCAATTTTAAAATCGTAGGCACTTAATACCCAAGACCAACGTTGAAATCGATTTGTTGTATATATTGGAATACCTTTATGATTTCCAAAAATTGCTAAAAGTGGTTTGTGATCTGTTACCAAGGTAAAATATCGACCATAGATCATTTTGTGAAATTTCTTGACTGCGTGCACTAGCGCAAGACCTTCTTTTTCAATTTGACTATAATTTTGCTCAGACAGAGTTAAAGCTCTAAAGACACTGCTTTAATAGATCTATCTGGAAGATGATGATGTATTACGCCGCCAATTCCATATTTTGAAGTATCTGCTGCTGCTATAATCATAATGAATAAGCAGGAGGATAACTATTTATCCCAAAAAATTTTATATGTATAGATCTCCCTCTCACTCACAGAAAATGTAACTTCAAGCCACCCTCGTTTTCCTTTAACACAACATTTAGCCCCTGTATAAAATATTTATATGACAAATGGTCAACGGTTAATGACTGAATTTTACATTTATTAGAGTAATCGCTCATAAACATTTCAGATAGCCCATTCGGAAACTTATGAATACTAATGATATATAGGTAATTATCGGGCGTAATTAACGACGCAAAGTAAATTAAGTAAATCTTGAAACTGATTTTAGTCGGATCTGATTTAAATGTCCCAGCGGAATAACGTTCACAGGTCAACTACTTCGTGCTAATAAATTAATAAATGCTCGGATGAATTTAAACGTTTGAGGCAGGTCATTACAGCCGCATTCCCTCTATTAAATATGTTTCACGGTTAACTTTTATAGTTTTATTGCTCTGGGTAATAAACACAATAAAACGTACGAAAACACGATATTATAGACCTTACGATTGCTACGAACTCCATATACATTGGCGTAACGTGCTTTTTGGGGTCATTTTTAATTAATTATAAATTTTCCCAAAGAGTTTCTTAACATTTTTCTCATAACCTATGATTTAATTCCTTTCACAGGTTTTTTCCTGCGGTTTATTCAAGAATAAATTTAGAGTTATTGTTATCTTTTCCGATTAAATGCGTCTAAAAATAAGTGTTTAAAAAAAGGTGAAATAATTTTAATTCAACTCCTGTTTAATACCGTGCAGTAAACTAAATTCGTTAATTCAATAAGTAGGAGATAAGTTACACTAAATAGTAAAATATTCTCTCTATGTTATCCTAAAGGTGTTAGTCCACACTTATTTACTTTTCGACTATTGGTTAATTCCGATGTATGACATTCTGATTAAAAATTATGACTATATGCCAACCAATTGTGGTGAATGCTTGCTTTAGAATTCAATTGTCATTTTATTTCCGCATTAAATATAATAGCAACAAAAAGTGAGTAAAATTAGTAATACACTCACCGGCACAAAAAGCGACTCACTATTATTTTTTAAAATAAATTATCTGAGGACACTTTTTGTCCATTTTTTTTCTCTGCTCATCGGTGAATAGGACATTTTCTATAATCGGGAGAGTCATGGTCATCATGGTAACTAAATTCGCTTGTTTAAATAAATTACTGAAAGTATCTACGCCATTGTCAATATTGTGTTGCAGTTGATTTTTTTGTTTTCCAAACGTTTCCTAAAGACTTAATTTAATAATTTGTTTACATTTTATCATTAATAAGTTGTTTTCATGGCTATTAATGCAGTGGATGCAGCAAGAGTAATTGCTTTGATTCAGGGTGGTTGGTCTCAACGTTACGTTGCACAAGTTCTTGGAACTTCTCAATCATGTATCTCCAGAACGTGGAAGCGATTATTGGAAACTGATTCTTACAATCGACGCCCTGAAACAGGTCGTCAAAGATGTACAAGCGCTAGAGATGACCATTTTCTTACCCTAACGATTCTTCGCAACAGGAATTTGACTGCTGTTTAAGTCAGAAGTCACCTTGCAGAGGTTCGAGATGTGCATGTAAGTGACAGAACGATCAGAAGACGCTTTAATGAAGCTAATTTAATAGCAAGAAGACTTGCACAAGGCCCAGAGCTTAACACACAGCATAGAGTAAGCAGACTTGAATTTGCTCGTGAACATGTTCATTGGAATATGGGGCAGTGGAGTCAAGTACTCTTCACTGATGAGTTCCGTTTCTGACTACGAGCGCCAGATGGTCGTGGAAGAGTGTGGAGAAGGACCGGCGAACGGTATTCTCAATGTAATATTGTTTCAACGGAGGTTCGATTATGGTGTGGGTCGGTATTTCTGCGAACGCACGTACAGACCTTGTTGTAATAAATAGAGGAGTTATTAACGCTCAGAGGTACATTGAAAATGTTCTTCAAGATCATGTGATACCCTTTGCCCCTTTTATTGGCGACAATTTTATGTTGATGCACGATAATGCATGGCCACATGTCGCCAGAGTTGTTAATGAATTTCTTGACGCTGCTGGTGTTAACCGAATGCAGTGGCTCCCGAGAAGTCCCAACATTAATCCCATCGAACATATCTGGGACATATTAGGAAGGCATATTAGAGCTCGCGTCCCCGCCTCAGTTACCCTAGAAGAATTATCAATGGCTTTTCAGCAAAAATGGGATCAACTTGACAATTTAGCAATTAGGCACTTGGTGGAGTCGATACCACAACGTATGCAATTAATATTATTAATTAATATTAAACGTATTAATTAATTGGGAAGATTGAAATTTTGCATTTTTTTTAAGTTAAAATTTCATCAGTTTTGCAGTTTTTATTACTTTTATTAAAATCTTGTTTGTAGTATTTATTTTTGGCCTTATTTGACGTACATCAACCAAGAAAACTACAATTAACAGTCGAAAATTATATAAAAAAATTTATTGTCGCAATGAAAATTCAAAGTGAGTCGCTTTTTGTGCCGGTGAGCGTATAATAACAAATAACACCATAAATGGTACAAGCTTTATTTACCGGAGAATATTATTTCACTTCCTCCATATAAGCTTAATAGTTTGGTGCAAAAAGGAACTCAACTATTTCCGCACAAAAAAGCAAGGGATAAAAGAAACAATTTAAAACAAATGCATTCTTCTCTTTAGAGTAGTTAAAATACAGGTAAACTGAGTTAAGGTACAAGTGACCCATTTCCTGGATAATACTGAGTCCTTTAAGGATAGATATGCTTGACACTTCCTGGAGAATACTAATTCCTTTAAGAATACAAACTAGTACTTCAGAAGTTAAGTCTCTTTTAATATTAATTCTTTGAAAGATAGAAATAATTACCGCAAGGATTAAAATGCCGCTTTTAAGACAACATTATCACTTTTTTAAAGTGAAACGTCCTAACTCTGTTTATTTTAACACCAGAAACGGATGGACACGAGGGGGAGCACCGAAAAGGAGCTCCAGATTTTTATGTGTGTATTTCTGATGTTCCTTGAATGAACACTTTAAAGTACGTCTTCAAAATAGACGACCTCAAAGTTATTTTTTTTTTCACTTCGACTCAGTTTACCTGCATAACTGCATCATTCAAAAATTTAATTTCCTCGAGTGCAGTTTCAGTCCCTCGGTTAGAATTGAAACAGTAATTGCACCTTATTAAGCATATTTATCTTTGAAATTACCGTAATGAAGTCCTTACAACTCGAAATGAAAATTGCTCTCCTCCACGCTAATTGTTTGGTTTCTATTCCTGCAGCGAATTAATTCCTCTTATAGTGAACGGTTATATTTATAAAGCCAACTCCGAATGCAGAAATACGAATAAAAGGTAATAGCGCCTCTCGTTTTCTCGTTCTTCGTTTCAGAAAATGCGAGCACGTATTTTTAAGCACCGGAAATTGACGAATAGAAAATTTGATCCAATTAAATGCATTTTCAATTTTCATTGGAAAAAATATTTCTGCGAGTTTGCACTTTGCTATACCTGCAGTGAATTTTAAACTGAAGGAAATTAATGGAAAAATAACACGTATTTTGCACGGAGCTTTGCAACGATCGTTACTTTGGCCGTACTCCTAAGAGTAGAAAAGAAACAAACAAAAATGTATCAAAACTTAAGCAAAATAGAAAATTAAAGGTCAGAAAGGGCACTGCAATCAATAGTTCAAACTAGTCACAGATTGCCCGTCGCCTCTAAATATACATCAATAAAGAGACGAAGCAAGAAGAAGTGAAAATAATATTTACAAAAGTGATGTATTTCTGGAAGAAAAAAAATCTTCACCAGGGTTGATATTTATGACAAATCTGTTGAACATACCTCGCTGGATGCGATGGAGAAGCAAAACAGTGAAACCATTAAAATATCGACAAAAATAGAGTAAGCAGACGTCGACCATTTTGCAAGATCTTTGTACTTAGTCAGACAAACTTGCTAATGTGCGAATTTTTTTGACAAGGACTGTTTTTAGTTCGTTTCTACGGTTCGGTTTATCTTAGTAGATGTCGGTATCTACCATTTCCATGACCATTCAAATTAAATAGCTGTACCAAACAATAAATACACAAGAAAATTGCTTCTTGGAACATTACGAGTCATATTGGACGCTATCGAACACCCATTTAATATCTTATACATGAATAACCATAAATTTTGAATTTAAACAGTAAAGATGAGGGTATTTTCTATAAAACTGCATATAGATAATATTTATGAGCACATAAATATTTATCGAAATAAGTACTATTATTAAAAAGTGATTCATCGCATTTTTATGGATGTAACCCACACACATCTACGTAGGTGGAAAAATAAATTTTCGCCGTTCTACCCATTTATACAATACGTTCTTTTATCTTATCGGACAAAAATTGGTTTTAAATTGTACTTCTTTTTAATCACGCCGCCGATAAGTATGCAAATCCAGTCGAGCGTAGTTTTCCTATTTGAAAACTCGGCTCGTTACCAATGCGAAAGATACGGTCCGTAACTTAAACAAATAAGTTATTTCAGCATGTAACGCAGATAGCGCTGGAGTTTTCAAATTAATGCCGGGTTATCTATCGAAACTTTGTCTCTATTCGAAGTTATCATTCCCCAGCGCAATCGGAACTACTTTACAAAGTCTGTCGTCATTATTGATAAACAATGGTGCAATTCGAGGAGTAAATGTTTCCAGCTCAACAAACTCAACGATCGGTGATTCGTTTTGGTATCGTTACCCCTATTAAGCTTATTTGCTTTTTACTTGTTTACGATTTATATATGTTGCACATAAGTGGATTTTATTTGAAATTTATTTCGTATATTTCTCCAAATTCTATTTTGTTTTTGTGGCCTCACAATAAGCGATCTTGTTTTCTACTTGACAACGGAAGAACTTATAAATTCTGAGGTTGATTAGCATTTGGTAACTGTAATACCTAAATGTATGATTTTAATTATAATTCATGTAGAATTTTTGCGTTAATAAAATATTTTACTGCCGCTAAATCTTCTTGATATGTAAATGAGCTGAATTACTTTACGACGTCACGAATAATTCCCTGTCCGTGAGGTTTACAGTTTTATGAGCTTTGCTGTTAGTAGCAGCACCGTAAACTTATTTGAATCATCCACGGACTTCTGTCAAGGTGTTCCAGTAACGTGAACTTGACGGCGCTTTATTAGCATGATTTCGAAAGCTTCCCGGAATTGTCTCGCATGTCTCCTCTAAAGTAGTTACCTGGAGATTATCGGAATTACCGAAGACACCGACGAACTAATAATTAACCAATTACATTGTTCCTGTGGGAAGCTGACATAGCCGAGGTAGATAATTAGAGAGATTCTCCAAATTAAGTTACTGCACCTAAAGTAATTTTACTGAAAAAATATTTAAGTTTTGAGTTATTTAAAAAAAACTCCGACGTGTTTTGATTCTTTTTAGAAAAGAAATATTCGGTGAAAGTAAAACATGTTTAATTTTTTTTTTCTTGTCGACAACACTTGACTAAACAAATTCGAAGGGCGTATTAACGACAGGCCTCATTCACGGTGGAGTAAAAAAAGAACATTAACCGCTTGCGGCTTGGCTGCAACACGCGCCAGTATATAAAATTTCTTTGTGCGATTTTTCTCACAAACCCTTGTCAACGGACGGATATATTGGACCGGCGGAACATTTATTTACGTGTAACTTGAGCCGAAAAAAGGTTTATTGTGTTAAATAGTACCTCAAATATTCAGTTAAATGCATTTTTCAGGATTTATCCTCAAAGCCGATAGAGATGAATTCCGTTCTTTGCTAAAGCACGACGTGCCTGTTCAAATAATATCAATTTTCTAGAAGACGTCTTTACCACGCTGTACGGCTGTACAGGGTGTTATAACACCACTGTCATTTATTAATACTATACATTCCTTAGCATAAAAGATTTATTTTGCATGTCTCAAAAATCTAGCTAAAAATTAAAAAACTGACCTGAGTAACATCAAAAAGTTCCACTGTTTTAAAGCCTCTGATTCATTTTACGGTGTTCATGCAATTCAGTTTGTCTTCGGACCGTTCATAAAACAATAAAATTCGAGCGCATTAACCCAAGTAATCGGCTGGATAGATGCAATAAAGGCCAAGGTCGGCAACGTGTAACCGTTGAGAAAATAAGAAATTATTGTTATTATTTCTTAAATGATAAAAACGCATTTAGGTATCAGCTGTTTTACATACCTTCGAGTATTACAAAAGATGTTCGAAATGTTGCCCACCGTTTATGAAACATAATTCTGCTCGATGTAGCCAGTTTTCAGTTATTCGGGGAAAATTATTCCGTAATTCCGTAACACAGTCATGAATTCGCTGATGTAAATCCTCAATAGTATTTATTTCTGTTGCATAAACACGTTGCTTTAGGCACTCCCATAAAAAAAAAGTCTAAAGGATTTAAATCAGGATTACGAGGAGGCCATGGTGTAGCACTTCCGCGACCTATCCAACGATCCGGAAACACAATGTGTAAATGTTCACGTACAGCACGGCTGTAAGAGGTGGAGCGCCATCCAGTAATAACCACATGTTTTGCCGGATGTCTAACGGTACATCTTCTAAAAGTTCTGGAAAAACATTCTGCAAAATTCAAGATAGTCTGCCCCAGATAAACGAGCTTGTAATTCGTACGGTCCAATGAGCATGTTATTAACAATTCCTGCCCATAAATGTATGGAAAACCGTTGTTGGAAATTAGTACGTCGCGTAACGTGTGAGTTTTCCATTGCCCACACATGTGTTTTTCGGAAATTTAATATGCCGTTTCGCGTAAAGGCAGCCTCATCAGTGCATAACACATTCGTTGGAAAAGCTGGATTTTCTTGATGGCGTTCCAACAACCAATTATAAAAGTCTGTCGAAGGGGATAATAAGCAATTATTGCCTGCACTCTCTGCACATAGTAAGGGTACAACTATGCTTCTCGTAATGTAGGTCACACAACGCGATTTGATACAGGCAAATGACGTGCGATTTCCCGGGTGCTTGCGGAAGGATTTTCAGTCACCATGTCGAGGATTGCTTCTTCTGCATCAAATACGCGGACAGGTCATTGTCCACCTTCATTTCGCCCAAGACGAGGTTTCAAATCTCTAGTAGACCGTCCCCGTTGCACTAATTCCACAAATGCTCTGGGGGTCGGCACTACCCTACCAGCAAATTTTTCGGCATACCAACGAGCTGCGGCAGCATCGTTTTGTCTGGCTTCACCGTAGCAAAGCACCATGTCCATTAATTCTTCGTTTGTAAATACGTGAGCCATGATAAAATAATTTTTCTCGTTGTTTCATAAAAATCGAGTTTTATAATAATTTATTTACTCAAGTTTTTACACAAATGTATTTACGTAAATGGTAAAAAACTTAAAACACGGTACCGAGAATGCGAAACAATGCGCCCGACACTTACGTACCCAAATTGCGAACTGAAGGCTGCGTGTTTAAGAGCTCCAATCAGACCTACCCTCACACTGTATCAAAATTTGTGAGTTTATGACGGGATTTATAATAACCGATTCGCACAGTTGTGCATTCCATTCGATACCGGTGACATCCTAACAATTTTTGTATGAACAAGTATTCATCATCTACGCCGTTATTGTTAATAGTGCACCCTTAATTATACACAGTGTATCAGGTATAAGGGTCGATGACACTCTATAAACAATACTTTGCCACTGACAAGATAGAAAAAGTGCCACAGTTTTCGAGATATCGGATTATGAAGCAGTGAATACGGCCCTGGCGCGTCTCCGCATGTACGAAACTACGCTTAGCGCCAGAACATAGTAAAATACTTAACCCTGACCTTGCAGAGGTGCGCGGTTAAGAATGGGCGAAAATGTTGCTTTACAGGCATATCAATAAAAGTAATTTTACGATGAGAACGCTTCGAATGGGTAGGGTACAATTACCGTGGGGGTAATTACTCATTAAACCACCGCTACTGGCCGAAATTATTTAGAATTTTTACAAAGAATATTGCCCGATGTTTTGGACGAAAGATCCTTAGAGCTACAGCGAAACGTGGTTCATGCACGACGGTGCACCACTGCACATTACTCTCCCGGTCCGAACCTATCTCAATAACCAATTTCAACGCCCTGCTCGTAGCCCCGATGTGAATTCGTTGGATTTCTTTCTGTGGAGGGCTTTAAAACAGGAAGTCTATTCGGTGCAAATCAACACAGAAGAACAATTATTACAGCGGATTCATGCTGCAGCTCGCCGAGTATCGGAGGATCCAGAATGTCTGGAGCGAGTCCAGGAGAATTTTCATCGTCGTGTGGACGCCTGCTTACATGCCGGTGGAAGACATTTCAAACACCTGTTATAAATAAATGCCTTGATGAGGAAGCGTTCATATTATTTATTCCTTTATTCATCCAATAAATGCTAATTAGTTCGCACAAATACGACATCGTTTATGGTACATATCGTAAACGCTTTTCTAGCAACTTTTATGGTTATAATGAGCCGCTTAAGTATTAAAATATATTTGATAGTGTAACAGCCTTGTTCGCTTTTTTATAACATCCTAGTAATACGAGGTGACCTTATCCGAAATATCGATACGTTTTCAGAAGCACAGGTTCATACTCAGCGCAGAATTTTTCATAAAATTTTCATGAAAATTATATGGGCAGAAATCGTTTGCAACCCTTTTTTCGAACTGTACATGTAACCCTCTGTTATGTCTATCACTATGGCTCCTTTAATACGATATACCCTGTATTTTTATTTCGTATTTTCATGAGTACTATGGTGTGGTTCCAATAAATGACAGTAGCCCTGTAACACGCTGTATTCTTTAACTTTCACAAACAAAATATACAAACATCATTAATATGCTTACTGCTTTAATTAAAAACATGTACATATACAGTAATCCACTGATCTGCATTGATATCAACGTAAAATAATATTTTATGGGTACCTATAAAAATTTAAGCTTTGTCTATAATCAAGAGACTGATATTATATATTTCTTCATCACCATTACACAAGCAAATGCTTCTAATGAAATATTTTGTACAATGTGGCTATTCATCTTCATTACTCCGTTCATATTATATGACGCACTCTGAACACTTTCGGTATGCAAATCCGGAAGTCAGTGTACATCTGGTCAACCGTGTTCGTTTCAGAATATTTTCGATTCGGAATCATAAAATCTCACTGTGCAACTGCAATTTTTTGTTGCATTTATTTCCATTCGAGGTGATAACACCTATTCTCTAGCGGCATTAATCACTTACCACAAAAGCTCTGTGTGCACTGACGCTACACTATAATACTGTAAATGCGTTGGGTTCATTACATTTTGAAACGTAGAGGAATGATAAAATTTTCACCTCTAAAAATATTAAAATTGCAAGCGTTTTATGTTTCTTGTAATTTCAATTTGGCTTTGTCAGATCTCTGATTACTTGGACTCGTGAAGAAAGAACAACTAGCATGAGAAGACTCGGAGGAACTTAAATCAGTTGTCAAATTAAGAATTTATCATTTTCAGTAAGATTTTGACCCAGCTTTTGCTCATTGGTGATATTTTAAATATTAATATACAAGTAATTGTTTGAAAGTGAGAACCTTTGAGTGAGGCCTTTGTACATTCTAGCCCCTTGCGAAGGCGTGGCATTTCCTCTACTTAAATTCGAATGCTATCTCATTCGCACTTCAGTCAGCCGTCATTGAATTCTTATGATATCAATTTCCGGTACGTACGTTGCTCATTTTGATTAGCAGTTAAATAAAATAAACGTCAAAAGACATTGTTATTTCATGTAGCTCCGTACGTCCGTTTGCTGATTTCCTGTCTGCATCATTGCCTATAAGTTCTAATTCTCTGCGCTTTTGGCATTCTAGAACCTGACACATACTTGAGCGTGCAGAAATGTTTATTAGTGTATGTGCCTCCGTCTGTGCCAGACATTGCAAAGTGAAAAATTGCAATTTGTGCTACTTGCAGTAAGGATTTTATTGTACTTAAAATAACGACAACTGCAAGCATTCAGCAGTAAATGGCAATTTCCTTTTAATGACGTTTCAGCAAAAATTTAACGACATTATTACAGAAGATATTTATTATTATTATTTTTATAATTAAATATCTGCTTGACCACTCAACGTCCAGTACTACTTTTGTTAAACTAACTGGAATCTACTTACACAAAAAATAATAAAAACTAAGTAGCTATCATGGTTATGAAAAGGACGAGAAACAAAAGCTGAGAATAAAGCTTCAGATTAAAGGCAAAACTGATATACATACAAAAAAAACTCTCAAGCACCAGTCTGTCTTTATAAAAGGAGAAACATAAATATAATCTCGCTGTAGATTATAGAGATCTTTACTGAATATTCTACTCCTTAATGTATATAAATATGGGGTGTTTCTAAACCTCTGTCTTTAAAGCTGTAATATCCTCATTATATTATTAAAAAATGTAAAACTGATCAGCCTCAAGACAGCAAACTCCGGCGGAGAACGCCTCCTATGGCAGGGAGGCCAACTTCGACTATCTTATGATATCACTGATTTGATCCTCAAGGACCTTCAGTGCCTTTGGTGAAGTCAGGCATACCTTCCTTTCACCATCGGGCAACTCTTCGATCTTAACCGTGTCCGGGATGGCCTCGAATAAGCTCGATTAATTTTGTGAATCCGTAATCAGATACTTTAGTGGTGATGATAGGCCGGAATGAATTTGTATCCCTAAAATATCTAGCATTTCTATCCTTAAAAGAGTTAGTATTAATCAAAAAATGTGTTGAGGCAGTACCTTAACTTATATTTTAACTACTCCAAAGAAAGGAATGTACTTTTTTAATAATGCACCGTTTATCCCTTGTTCTTTTATGTGAAAAAGCTTATCTGGAGGAAGTGGAACTGTCTTCTCTGGATATTTCAGCTGCTTGTCCGGTATCGTGTTATTTGGTGTTATTTGCTCATCTGAGAATATTTGGACTTGTATATTTATTATTTATATCAAACAAATAATTTCTGTTAATAACGTAATATTTTCAGCAAGATTACTATCTGTGTGTCTTCATCGATCACCCGTCCTCGTGAATGAAACAGAATGATTACGTTCCATCGCTTAACTTCCCTTTAATTTGGAAAAGAGAAAATTACAAAACGTGCAACCACTTAATTTATTATTTCGCCGCTTAATACTTCAAATGAAATTTCCCCGAGACCTCGGCTAAAAACAGTGAGAAAACTTACGTCCGCTGCATTCGCGCGGAGAACATTTTCTCCAGTTTATAAGTTCCGACGGTGTTTGCACATATACTCGGGAATTGTCTAAATAAAGATTTGCACGCTCGCAAACTTATTCCTGTCAGTCGCCCGAAAATTCGCCCTCAGCTAAAGTTTATTTACACTGGAACTTCCGACGACTATAAAGAACAGAATACGGATCGTATATGCCTGCAGGCGTATTAAGTTTCCAGCTTTTGAACGGCCGCTTTTATCTACGAATGTGTGCTCATATAAATTCAGCTTTTTAATCTCATCTTCAATTACTTTGATGAAGATCTTCTTTTTTGTTATTGAATATTGCGACATAAGGCTACTCTTAAGGCAAAAGACATTTCGTTTTCCAAGCATTAATTACCTTGATATAATATATTTAATAATTTCATGTACATTAATTGATGATTTCTTGTCTTGCACATACATACCACCATTTGAAATTTGTGTGCGGGCTATTCCCTCCAGTATAATTAATAACTGTTTTAATAACTCAAACAGGTCAACTGTTAAAACGTTTGAGATTACATATCGCGAGCTTCTGTGAAAGTCCGTAACTTTTGTATCACCATGCGTTAACATTACGCAAACAAATGCGACCCGTTTATCTTTGCAGAACGAAATAAAGTCATACGTCCATTTAATTAAAAATTGTTTTCTCTCTCCGTGCAGTTTAAATATTTACATACGTCTGCTTAAAGCGATAGGAAAAAAGTCAAAGCTACATTTATTTTTTCAGCAGCTCGGTCAAACGTTCGTTAGGTGTGTTTGCTTACGTTGCTTCCTGCTAAAGCGAATTACAAAGTCGCAAACCGGCAAAAATGAGGCTCTCCAGAAATTTAATCAAGCTCTAAAAATAATCATCGGTTCTCATCATTACGGTTTACATTATCACGGGAGCGATATTAAAGCTTTCTGTACATAAATTATTTTAAGTGCATAATGCTCTATATCACAGACTTTGTATAAACATTTTACGAGTACTTGTCATGTTTTTTCTTTTTGGTTTCAATTAACACATGGCGTTACATGTTTTAGCAGATAGCAGAATCTGCGAAAATTCGATATTACACACACACACATACACAAATACTCAGCTTCAAGGATAAATACACCGATGCAATACATTTCGGACCACTTAATTTAATTAATGGCAAATTTGGCGACGCAGAGTTGTTTAAATTACTCATTTAATTAAAAAGCAATTACATTATACTTAGGTGGATACTACTCAAATATTTAATACAACTTTTAATAATATTATTGCGATCATAATTTTCGAGCTTAATGTTTTTTTACAAGACAAACCGAAAATTTAAAGAAATACTTCAAAAAATAATTCAAATAAATCAGTAAAAGTTTGATTTTTTGAAGAGTTTATTTACTTACTTAATCCTTTTTGCCTTTTGTACCTTAATGGGTGTGAGGCAGGTGTCGTTCTGTTTCTCTTCCAAAATTCCTTCCATCTCTTCCTACCTGGATCGACACTCAATGCTTCTTTCTATCGCCTTCTCGCGATTCACTCTATCTCCCCTACCAGGTTCTTTTGAATCTGCGTCTGTACTTGCCTGCCTTATTCTTATTACTCTCTTCTCTTTAATTATTTTTGCATGTACAAACCACCTCAGTCCTCCACTTGCTTTCGCATTCATTTCCAATTATCAAAATTATCACTTTTTATCCTATCCATCCGGATTTTAACATTTATTTTTCTTTCTACACTAATGAGTGTGTAATTCTGTTTCTCTTCCAAAGTTCTTTCCATTTCTTCCTATTAACGCTTCTTTCGATTGTTTTCCTTGCCTCCTCACAGCCCTCGCTACCTCCTTTCCCAGATTCTTTTTAATCTGCTTCTGTACTTATATATTCTTCTTGTTACTCTATCCTTCTTATTTCATTTTGCATGTACAAACCACCTCAATTGAACTACCTCCACTATTTCATCACTTGCTTTCCCATTCAGTTCCTTTATACAATTATCACTTATCTTATCGATCCGGGTTTCATATTCTCTATTCCTTCTATCGTAATGAGTGTTAAGCTATTGTCGTTCTGTTCTATTCCAAAATTCCTTCCGTCTCTTCCTAACCGGAACGACTGCCAACGATTGTTTCCATTTTTTCCTCGGTTTCTCACTGCCTGTTCTACGTCCCCTGCCAGGTTCTTTTGAGTCTGCCTCTGTACTTCTTATTACTTATTATATTATTATTATTTTTGCATGTACAAACCGCCTCAGTTAACCCTCCCCCACTTGCTTTCCCATTCATTTCCAATTATCAAAATTATTACTTTTTATCCTATCAATCCGTATTTTATCATCTATCTTTCTTCTACACTAAAGAGTGTATAATTTTCTTTCTCTTCCAAAGTTCCTTCCATCTCTTCCTGTCAATGCTTCTTTCGATTGTTTTCCTTGCCTTCTCACAGCCTTCGCTAGCTCCTCTGACAGGTTCTTTTAAATCTGCCTCTGAACTTATTTCTATTTTTCCCTCGCCTTCTCACTGCTGGTTCTATCTCCCCTGCCAGCATGCTTTTGAGTCTGCCTCTGTACTTCCTTTTTAGTGCCTTACCTCATATATTCTTCTTGTTATCCTCTCCCCCTTAATTCTTTTTGTACAAACCTCCTCAATTAACCTTCTTCCACTACTTCACCACTTGCTTTCGTGTTCACTTCCGTTCAAAAATTATCAGTTTTTTTTATCTTATCTTCTATCTATTCTTAGGAATCTCCTGCAGGCCCATGGTTTCCAATGGTGTATTAAGATAGAAATGAGCTTTTTGTCTCATTCGAAATTTTTTTCTTCCCCAAAAACGTGTTTTTATGGCATTAAAGAGTCTTCCAGCTGATGTCGTTCTTTCACCTATTTATTCGCATAGTCTTCCATCCAGGGTACCACCATTTCCAAATAATATCGGGCTTAATATGCATCCCTGTTTAGTGCCTTGGTTTGTGTTAAATGTTTCCAAAACTTCGTGCCTTATCCTTACATCCTTCATAGTTTCTTGTGTCCTGGTATAACTCTATCTTTGCTTGTCAAACTAAGAAGAAAAAAAGAATCTGCATGAAATTCTATCCTATTCATCGGACCATTGATGACATTACGGAAATTATTATACGTAACAAAGAAACACTCGCTTGAATGTGTATTATAATTGAACGAAATCAATTCCTTTCAAGGTCATTAATGCTGACAATAGTTAATATTATGGATACGACTCTGAATTAAAAAAAAACAATTGCCGGCTTTTCAAGATCGAAAAAGGGGAATCAAGTATTGACTTACACTTGAAGTGAAGACAATGCTGATCTGTCTCTTTGATAGAAAAATAATTGTAAAAGCAATCAACGAAAAAAACAATTGTACAAGAAATCAAACAAAAAAAATAATTATGCAAGCTATCAAGCAAAAAAAAAATAATTGTACAAGCAATCAATCAACAGTTCTCTAAATTTTGAAGTAATTACGCAATTTTCTTTCGAAGGAAAAGAGTGGTACACTTTTTTCCTATTCTCCCCAATCCTTGCCCCCTATGACTTCTTTTATTTTCTCGAATAAGAAAGAACCCGAAAAACAAGATTTTGCGGATATGGAAGAGGAGGTGAAAAAACAACGAAGATGTTTAATAATGCTTCAGCTAAAGAGTTGCAGAAGTACACACTTTGGGATGATTGGAATTAAAATTATGGATCATTTTTGAGTATCCCCTCAAAGTTGGTTTAATTCATTGGCAAAAGATTCGAGCCTTGAAAGGGACATCTATAGGTGTTGGTTCGAATCCCCTAGGTTTGTGTTTGAACTTTTCATTATTTACCTGGTTTTTAAAGCAAATGTCGAAGGAATTATAATTATAAAAATGTGAAAAGAATTCGTTAGACAATTCTCAGTGGGGGCCATTAAAGTGATTACGGAGATTATTGAAGGAAATCCAGAGCTACTGACAACGAATTTTAACCGAGGAAATTCGTGCCATGTTGGCTCTCAGTTGAACAAAGAAACACTCGCTTGAATGTGTATTATAACTGAACGAAATCATCATTAATGTTGATAATTGATACGCTATGGTTAAGACTTTGAATCTGAGAAAAACAATCGCCGGTTCTTCAAGATCGAAAAAGGAGTATCAATGTAATTAATCCAAGGTGAAGACAAAGCTGATTTATCTCTTTGATCGAAAAAGTGTTGGACAAAGCAATCAACCAACAGTTGTATTCCTAAATGTTGAAGTGATTGCACAATTTTGTTGCAAAGAAAAGAATAGTACGACTGTTTTTTTGCACCCTCCTTATTCGTAAGACCTTGCCCCCACAACTTCTTTTATTGTTTGCAATAACGAAAGAACTTGAAAGACTAGGTTTTGCGGATATGGAAAAGATGGTGAAAGGACAACGGAAATGCTTAGACATGCTTCAGCCGAAGGGTTTCGGAAGTTCAGTTGGAGCATATTTTGAGATGAATGGAATTAAAATTATGGGTTATTTTTGGGTACTCCCTCAGAGTTGATTTAATTCATTAGCAAAAGATTTGAACCTTGAAAGGGACACCTACAGGTGTTGTTTCGGTTCCCCTTCTAATCTATGACTTGGTTTGTGTCTGAATTAATTCCAGCCTCTTAGAACTTGTTTTTTTTTCCTAGTTTTTAAAGCAAATGTCGAAGGAGGAACAAGAACAATAAATTAGTTGCTGCCACAATCTATAGCCAAACACGCCTCTTCGAAAAACTTGGATATTAAAAAAAATTAAATTACTAAAAACGTTATGAAAATAAGATCTATTGTTCATTTTAGTGTGTGCGCGTGGTTTTCTTTGTTCCTCGTGCTCTGAGCCCCTTCCGCACGTTTCTATTCTTCTCTAACTGCTTTAGGAGTAGGAGTAGGAATGTCAAAGACAACTCAAAATGATAAGTAAGAAGACTAGGAATCTTTGCTTTTATTAATAAAAATTTCCTTATTGCACTACCTAGTTAATTTTGAGAATACTTAATTCTAAAGCCTTTTTACCCTTTATGTAAGACAAAGGTAGGGGGTAAGTTACGATAATATATTTTTTCCTTCTGCTACACTTTTGACTTCTCGTAAAAGTGCGCGTACTTTTTACAATAATATGAGGGAGAAAAAAGGCCGGCGTCGTTTTTTTCAAATATTTAACTTAACTGTGTTACGCTTGCGAAACAAGCAACGTTTAAATTAACAGCAATGAATAGATACGCGCTTTTATTACGGCACGTAACATCAGATTGGTGCTTTTATGCCGATGCAAGGGGGAAAACCGTCGCGCTCCGAGTTTTTTCTTTACGAGGAAAAATTAACACACGGATGGAAAACAGCAATTAAAATGCACGTGCATGAGATGCATAAAATTCAGCTTCCGGTGGATGTCACACTTCCAAAATCATAAATTAGTCATTTTAACCTGTAACAATTACAAGCGACAAAATTTGAAATAAACGTGTACGTAATTTTGCAGTTAGTTTCAGAAAATTGTTACTATACATACAATCGTAAAATTAATTTCGTAATTTTATTAAGTGTATTAACGATAAAGTCTGGGCCTAAGAGTTAGTGGGCGTTCATTAAATTCCATCATAAATACTTCCACGTTTTGGCTTACTGTTGAAATTAATTAATCTGCTCTTGATACAAAATTCGAAAAATATAAATAGAATAAAGTACGTAAGAAGTAAAGAACTTCATTTTATTTTAATTAATTATACAAGGTGTGTGAGGAAAAAAACTTTAATATTTTAGGAGGTGGCAGTGTGAACCATTTGAATGCCTGTATGTGACATGTGATAGTTGTAACATAACGCTGTTTGGTGTTTACAAGTGTTTTCCTCATAAAAAAAACTCGAAGACAACTCGGAAAAGCTGCACATCGTATTGTTAGCACTCCAGTAAATCAATATTAATGAAATTATATGAAAATATAAATATATAAAATAGTATGTATATTGCTCAATTAAACCATTGACTATTAACTGCCTGAGTATACTAAGTACGTCATAAATAACTGTCATATCACGCTAATGAGGTACTAAATCGACGTTACGAGGCTCTATCTAGGTAATACCGTCAGTAAAAACACATGAATAAAGCAAACTTTTTTCGATTTAGCCACTAATAGCTTAAGGGAAGGTTGTTTATTATGAAGGACTAAAGATTTGGGATATTAACAGAAGCGATTATAAAAATAGAAGGGATTACGAATCTGGGGGGAAAAGAATAAGCCAGTTAATAATCCCCGCACGTCCTAGACCAATAAATTTCATAAAACTATAGTTCCAGGCACATTGAGGAAGTGGGTTTTTTTGATCCTAACCAATCTCTTAACAAATGCCCTCACCTGATCACGAAACACGGGCCGTATCGGCCATATTTCATAGTTGCTGGAGTAAGCTGCGAACTTCCTTCGAATTAACAATAAATTTAACTTGCGGATGAAGCCTACCACGTTCCACGTTGTTAAATAGCGATCGTGGAGGTGTCGCACTAACTTATGCCTCAGGCAAGCTTTGTTGACTTGAATATTAAATTTGATCATAATTCTCAGCGTGTGTGTGAACCCCCCGTGCAGGCGGGTACACGTATGTGCGTAACGTTAATGTCTTTCATAAATTTTGAAAATTCAGCTTTTATCAGCTGCCCCAAAAACGTTCTGTGATTGAAATTATTTCTTTTTCTGGGAGAGTCGAGGCAAATTTATGGCACGCTGCAAAATCCAATATATCTTGTCTTCTTCATAAATTATTCACTATAACTTTGTAGTTTGAGATAGTTTTGTAAAGTCTTGACTTCATCACCATCATTATAGCATATTCTTAAGGCAAAGACAAAATAGTACAGTTATTGTATGTCACAATTCTTTACTTAAAATATTTTAATTAAATATTAAGATAAAATGAAACAGCTTTTTTTTTCTTTATAAATTATCTTATATTATTTTCTCGTAACAAAAATTAATTTAGTGCAAAGCTTTATACCTATCTAAGTAATTTCTTCGTTTTGAAATTAATTTCTATTGGCATTCCACTGAATACCCGCCGCTTACAAAGCCTGACACATTTATTGCTTTGTTAATTTATTAACTAAATTCCAACTTCGACATCTGGCAAATGACTGTAATAAACACCCGACTGCCAATTTTCTCATTGATTTCTGGAGATTTGTAAATGCTTTTTTTTCGTGTGCATTTTTTACTGAATTTGATGCAAAAAGTGTTTGTTGTGAAGGACCATAACAGATAACATCAAGATTTAAACCGAAAGGATTGATGACAGTTTTTTAAAGTTCGGTTCCTGTCTCTTTCGAAATTTCCTTTTTCTCCAAAAGCGTGGTTTTTAAGGCATTAAAGAGTATCCTAGCTGATCTTGTTCTTTCAGTTATTTATTCGTCTAGTCTTCCCGACTCCCAAATGACACTGGGCTTAATTTGCAAGCCCTATCTAAGACCTTGGGTAATGTCAAATGTTTCCTAAAATTCTTATCCTTACATACTTTCCTGTGTCCTTGTATTGACTCTGTATATGCTTATCAATTTAAGAAGACAAAGAATCTGCACGAAATTCTATTCTTTGCTGAAATCAATTCAATAAAAATGTGGAAAAAATTCGTTGACAATTCTCAGTGAAAGTCGTCGAACCATTAAAGTGTTTATGGAGATTATTGAAGGAAACCCAGACCTACTGGCAACGAATTTTAACCGAGGAAATTCGTGCCACGTTTGCTCTCAGATGAACAAAAAAACACTCGCTCGTTTGTGTATTGTAACTGAACGAAATCATCATTAATGCTGATAATATGGTTACGACTCTGAATCTGAGCAAAACAATCGCTGGTTCTGCAAGATCGAAAAAGGGGTATCAATGTAATTAATCTAAGGTGAAGACAAAGCTGATTTATTTTGAATGTGTACATCTGAAAGAAATTAATTCCTTTCCAGGGCCATTAATGCTGATAATAGTTGATGTTATGGTAAAAAAAAAAACAATTGCCGGCTTTTTAAGATCGAAAAGGGGAATCAAGTGTCGAAATATATTTGAAGTGAAGACAATGCCGATTGATCTCTTTGATATAAAAATAATTGTACAAGCAATCAACCATAAAAATAACTGTACAAGCAATCAACCATAAAAATAATTGTACAAGCAATCAACCAAAAATATTAATTTTACAAGCAATCAACCAAAAAAATTAAATTATACAAGCATTCACAACCATCAGTTCTCTAAATTTTGAAGTGATTACGCAATTTTCTTTTGAAGGAAAAGAGTGGTACACTATTTTTTCCCACGCTCCCTATTCATCAGACCTTGCCCCCTACGACTTCTTTTATTCTCTCGGATAAGGAAGAACCTAAAAGACAAGGTTTTTGCGAATATGGAAGAGGAGGTGGAAAACAACGGAGATGCTTAATCATGCTTCAGCTAAAGAGTTAGAGAAGTACAAACTTTGGGATGATTGGAATTAAAATTATGGGATATTTTTGAGTACCCCTCAAAGCCTCAAAAGGGACACCTATAGGTGTTGGTTCGATTCCCCTTCTAGTATATGACTTGGTTTGTGTTTGAATTAATTCCAGCCTCTCAGAACTTTCTTATTTACCTAGTTTTTAAAGGAAGAACAAGAACAAAAAATCAATTGCAGCCGCAATGTACAATTAAGAAAGAATCTACACGAAATTCTATTCGTTGCTGAAATCGATTCAATAAAAATGTGAAAAGAATTCGTTAGACAATTCTCAGTGAAAGTCATCGGGTCATTAAAGTGATTATGGAGATTATTGAAGGAAATCCAGAGCTACTGGCAACGAATTTTAACCCAAGAAATTCGTGCCACGTTTACTCTCAGATGAACAAAGAAACACTCGCTTGTATGTGTATTATAACTGAACGAAATCATCATTAATACTAATAGTTGATACTATGGTTACGACTCTGAATCTGGGAAAAACGATTCCCAATTTTTCAAGATCGAAAAAGGAGTATCAATGGTAAAGACAAAGCTGATTTATCTCTTTGATCGAAAAGGAGTTGGACAAGCAATCAACCAACAGTTCTATCTATAAATTTTGAAGTGATTGCACAATTTTGTTGCAAAGAAAAGAATGGTACGACTGTTTTTTCGCACTCTCCTTATTCATAAGACTTTGTCCCACAACTTCTTTTATTTTTTCCGATAAGGAAGGACTTGAAAGACTAGGTTTTGAGGATATGGAAAGGTGGTGAAAGGAAAACGGAACCGAAGGGTTTCGGAAGTTCAATTGTAGCATACTTTTGGATGATTGGAATTAAAATTATGGGTTATTTTTGGATAACTCCCTCAGAGTTGGTTTAATTCATTGGCAAAAGATTTGAGTCTTGAAAGAGACACCCTACAAGTGTTGGTTTGATTCCCCTTCTAGATGTGTCGGTTTGTGTTTGGATTCATTTCAGCCGCAATCGAGACTATTGAGTGACTATCCAAATACGCCCTCTCGACGAGCTTGAACCTTAAAATTGGATATTAATAAAAATAAAATTACTAAAAAATATATGTAAATACAAGATGTTTCCAAAATAAGTGCAGAAATTTTAACCACAGTACTCTGACGGCACAAACAACACGAAAAAATATAAAAGAAAATCTTATGACTAAAAGCAAATTCCTTTGTCCGTCCTTTATTCCGCGCTCATGAAATAACAAAAAAATAACTTACGGAACCTGCTTTCGCTGATCGTAGGCAGTAAACATCAAGGAAACAAGGGAATGACTAATACGCAAAGCACACTTACCAAATAACATCTGCTAGAGGATCACATTCAAACAAACGTTTACTATTGGCACTTAGAAATGTTTATAACAATTGTTCGATATGGCGTCCATCATTAGCGACACACAAATGAACTCGGCGAAGGAACGATTCTTGTATTCATATTAGCATGTCAGCGCTAATAGCGCGAATACTGTCGGCGACATTATGAATACTCACTGTCAACTCATTTAATATGTTCTTAGGGACGGCGTACACTATTTGTTTTAGGTGACCCCACAAAAAAGAAATCACACGGATTTAGATCAGGAGATCAGGCACGCCACCACATGGGTCCGTTTCAACCAATCCATTTTCCTGGAAAATGTGCATTAAGCCAGGTTCTAACAGGAACAATATTGTGTGGTGCATAAACCAGGTGTTTCGTAACACATTCAACGGTAATGTATCCAAAAAATCTTCAACGGTGTTCCACAAAAAATGTCAATAGGCAGCACCTGTTAAACGAGATGGTCATATACTTAAAAGGCCCTACAAGTTGATCACCCAAAATTCCTACCCACACATTGACGCTGAAACGCTGTTGTGAATGAGCTTCACGTACAGCACGAGGATTTTCATCTGACCATACACATGTATTGTGCGTAATAAAGATACGTCATGAGTAAAAGTGGCATCAGATTTTGAAAAAAATTTGGATGTTTTGCATGTTGTTCCAGTAATCACTCGCAAAAGGTACACCGACGTTCGGAATCTTTGTACGCGTTAAACTTAGTAGGGATGCAAACCCTGTTCTTGCAACGTCCTTCAGACAACCTTAGCTGAAATACCCATTCTGGCTGCCAAGCGACGTACACTTATTCCCGGATTTTCCGCAACAATATCCAAAATTTCTGGTTCCAGTTCCAGAGAAGCTGCATCATAGTTACGTCCTCGGTTTACACCTTGCGGTTGAAACGTTCCATAATCGCGTAAATGCTGCACATTAGTTGTAAATGTTCTTACAGTGAGAAGTTCTCGGTTTGGAAATTTGTTTGCATGAAACCACTGTGGTTCTTCAGCATTTCCCCGAGCTTCGCCATATCTGTTCTCTCGCCCTTTGTGAATTGCAGCATTTTAGCTTCGTTCAACCACTTTTCACAAACGAAACTGTTGATCCCAAAGGATACGGAGCAATAAATTGTGTGTCATAATCATAAAAAAATAAAGCTAATTCTTTCGCTCAGCCGTGATACGACTTATTGCGACGTAAAGGAAAAAAATGCTATTATTGGCCTCTCGACTCGGGAAAGGCCGCTGCTCGATTACACTTGTGTTTTTGTTGCAATAAAAATTTACCTACCCCAAAGATTGACGTATGATTAATTCTTGCCCGATTTTCAATTGCGATTTTCTCGAAATGTGTAAAACTTTTGTTAAGGACATGTAAGTTCCCATTTATGGTGATGTATTACAGGTTTAAATTTCTGCAATTATTTTGGAAACACGCTGTATATTGTTCATTTTAATCAGTGTACATAGTTACAGAATTTTTTGTGCCCCTGTATAGACTCTATATAGCTTCGATTAAGACTTTCTTTGTTCCTTGTGCTCTGAGCCAGCATGCTTTTATTGATTTTGTCAAGAATCTTCTCTAGATCTACAAAGCAAGTGCACGTTCATCTTTTCTAATTGCTTTTTCCATATGTAGGAGTAGGAGTCACAAAGGTAGAAACAGACAAAAGTTTCTTTACTGCACTATTTAATTTTAGGAATACTTAATTCTAAAATGTGTTTACTATCATAGGTGTAAGGCAAAGCAAGTTGTCTTTTTCAACATTCCTTCCTGCTTCTTGTTGCTTGTTAATGGATGACTAGCCAAATACGCCTTCTCGAAAAGCTTAGATCTTAAATTTCAATGTTAAAAAAAGTAAAATTACTAAAAGAAGATATGATCTAAATTGTTCCTTTGGTTTCTTAACGTGAATCATTATTTAGCTAGTTTAATTTTTATTAATTAAATACCGCTTGCAAGTACTTATTTTTATCGCAAAAAGATGATGAATGAATTAATTGTTAATGTTCTAAAGTAGATGATAGCAGGAAAACATCAGTTAATTAAAAATGAGCTGAAAATGTGGATTAATGGCCGTGGTTTCTTTCCTGATTTATGCATCAACAAACGGATTTAAGCTCGACTGGAAATTGATCGCATTGAATTACAAAGCCCTGGTAAACTATTCAAGTATCTGCTAGCCACCTAGAGCTTGAGCTCGTGACAGCAGGGATGTATTTCAGTTTAATCCACCGCCGTGTGCACCAAGACAATCTTTCATTATTTGCTTTTTTCTCCTTTTATTAAATCGGCGGAGTAAATCTCTCACTTAAAGCACTAGCACTTACCATTTAAATGCCTGTAATATGTCCGTCAGAGCAAAAAGTGAACGAAATAAAAACAAAAGCATTTTCTGGTTGTTCTCGCTTATACATCTTCACTTTAGTGCTCTTTGGTTTTTGTTTCGCACGAAATGGGCAATTGTTTTCCCTCACGAGGGAGAAGGTTACGGATTTTCATTAAATAATACTGCCGGGATGTATTTTTAGAAGTTTGCGTCGTAGTAATAGAATTTTTTTCATTGGAAAAACTTCAAGCCGTTAACGGGAAAACTGCGACGACCTCTTTCGCACGTATCGATTATTTCATAAAAGTAGCTCATTCACTTAAATTAAATTTCATTAAATTAATTACGTCCGACGAAATAACGGACGTTTCCAGCGCACACAAATAAAAACAAAAACCATCCATCTCGTCCTTGTCAGGAAAATTACGACAGCACGAGTAAGATGCGAGGAAGGGAAAAAAAACGATTACGTAAAAACTTTAATAACAATAGAACATCGGTTTTCAGATGATCTGATTTCGATGTCTGTCTCTCTAACCGAAGAGACTGAAGAAGTGGCGGAAAAATGAGGAGTAGTAAAATAGCTCAACCACCGGTCGGTCACGATATCGATAGCTCGTTACAAATGAATCAAAAGTAAGCAGCGAAGATTCAGCGGATGCCAGAATAACGCTGGATTTATTCCGGCTTACTCAGCTTTGTTAGATGCAAATATTCAACGTCCCTGTAATTACTAAATCCGAAATATATTCGGTTTTTGTACATTTAAATTGTTTTCCTGTTTAATTTAGAAAATTTTATAATATTTCTTAATTCTATCTACTGTTTAAATCACCTGAAACTGCTAGATTCGTGCGAGAAAGGCGGCCAACACCCTAAAGGGGTTCACAAGCTTTTTGTGTCCTGCAAGCCTAATATCATATTTGATTGAGAAGTTGATCAGGATCAGCGACAGAGAATCGAAGAGCGTGTAATGCTGGGTAAATAATGTCCCTTTTGGTACACAACTCGCCACATTACACGCCTATTTCCAACTGGGGCGGACAGATATATGCATATGTATTTACATTAGGGCTCGTATTGTATCAAACTGTCTGTTATTGTAGTGCCTGCCTCATAGATATTCAGATTTCAGCCATCTCTGTGACATAATCCATTGCATTACACACTAAAGTATTACTACTTAAGACCGCCGAAGTTGAGAAACTAAATTAAGCTAATTTCTTGAAATTAGAAAAAAAATCTATCGCTAAAAAGTAATTCGAAGTTACTCAAGAGGCAAACGTCAGATATCTGTTGCATTCATCAAGTTCTGATAAATATTATAAACGATCGATCAAGTAATCATGAAATATGTTTTTGAAAATCAGTGCTCGGTGGATTCGTGATAAGTTAATTCACTACTCCGAAATTCCTCCTTACACTCGATGTTCTTGTAAACGATCCACTTTTCATAATGCATCACCAGTCTCTTGAAAAATGATTTATTATCGTTGAGCTCACACTACAAATCACAGATGAAAATGCGATTTGTTATTTTTTCCCTGGATTTGTGAGGTGGGGCCGATTAATACAACCGAACTTCACTTGCAAAATTCGATTACCATTAAATATGTCAGATAGATTAACGACAATTGCAAAATAAGAAACACGTTCTGGAAATAAACGAGTTACTTTTTAATACTCTCTATAAGTAGGTGGATAATTTAAGAAATAGAAACATAAATTGGATTTTCAAATTCGTATCACATCGCATCGTTATTCAGAAAAAAGCTCTAAGCTTCCTTCTTCGCAGGAAGGTATTACGGTATCTGAAGTTGGCGAATCGGCGAAAGCAAGTATCCGAACGGGGTTTGAATGATTAATTAACACCTTGGCCGGCGCAAAGCCAATTATCTTGACATACCCAGCTGGAAATATTGCTCACTTTATCGCTCAAAGGCACGAATAACTGTCGATTTTAGCTGCAGGGAAATTGCTATGTGGACGATGGTACTTCGCCGAGATTAAACGGCTGCTGCAAACCCAGATGACCAACGTCGTACGTGACGTAATTCGGATAGTATGATTTTAAACCTTCGGAGTTTAATACATTTTGAATTAATTTGATTTTATAATGCGCTTCAGAAATTCTTGTTTTATAAAAGGATTAATCCCACACATTATCCGTTGCATTCGTACAAAACGAGAACCTCATTTCATATCGGACAGATGGTCAAAGTAGTTCTTTCACTTACATGCTTTTAAGAAGTCGTATTTTAAGTGGATTGTACATCTCTAATTTCTTCCGTATCTTCCTAGTCTGAGACATCTTGTTCGTTTCCTGGATGGTCATGCCTCCTACTATTCGTTCTTCCTCCCATTCTTTCGTTTCTCTTCTTCACTCCTATATGAATTACTTTTTTCCAGTTTCATCCTCATAATGTAGTCGAACCAGTTTGAATATGATTTCCCTATTTTATATCTTACGTTCAATGATGGCGCAGCAAATCAAAGAATACTCGGCATGTGCGGCTTCAGTAACTCCAATTTCTTTGAGAAAGAAGTGCAACGAAATAAAAGGGACAAGATCTGCACTGCGTACTGAATGTTGATGAAGTTACAACTTCAATTAAAACAAAGAAAAGAAAATGGAAACGATGAAAAACAAGAACGAATGAAAAACTATCGGGACACTCAATGCAAATAGAAAGAAAAATCCTAAAGAAAGCAAGAAAAACAAATGACGATCGCAATTAATAATAAACATTTAATGGTAATTGCAATTTCACAAAGAAAGAAAAAAGAGAAAGGAAAACAAATCATGCTCACAACATTTACGAAAGAAAGAAAATTAAAAACAATTAATCTCTGAAAAATGAGAAACAATTAAAAATTAAGAACGTTTTTGGCGTTCGAGAAACTCAATCGAAATGGAAAAGGAAATAAAAATTCCCGATGAAAGTAAGGAAAACAAATGACGATGATAATAAAAAAAAACAATAATAATAAAAACTTGAAACTAAATTAATTTTTTTTTTGTTAATAATTAATAATAAACATTCAAGACAATAATAATTCGAGATTCACAAAACAAATGACAATCATATTTACGAAAGGAAAAGAACCCAAGAAAATCTGAAATAAAAGTTCTTCATTTCTGAGAAATGGTAAACAATGAAAAAACAAGAAAAGGTGAAGAATGTTTTCGACGACTCGAAAAACCCAATACAAACGAAAAAGATTTCCGAGAAAAGTAAGGAAAACAAACAACGATCGTATTTTTGGTATAGTACTGGGTCGCCGAAAGGCTCTTAAGCTAAGATTAAGTTAAGATTTCCGAGAAAAGTAAGGAAAACAAACAACGATCGTATTTTTGGTATAGTACTGGGTCGCCGAAAGGCTCTTAAGCAGTCTTACAGAATTGCGACCAAATTGATCTATTGTTCAAATCCTATGGCAGGATTGCACAAAAGATTTAAGCCAGGATTAAATGTAAGTCTGACTTAGGCTGCGTTGTATAAAAGATTTAAACCAGGATTTAATTTAAGCCTAAGTTAGATTATGACACACAAAATGTTGTATGTCATAATGTTTGTCACATTCTAATTTAGGATTCAAGTTAATCCTGGTTTAAATCTTTTGTACAACGCAGCCTTAGAATGTAACACCCATACGTCACAATGTATATCACATTCGACCCTAGGATTTAATTTAATCCTGCCTTAAATATTCTGTGCAACTCACCCTATGTGTAATTAATTTCCTTGAAACCCTACATTTTCAGCGAAGTGCAGAATGGTCCTAAGAGGCTTAGTTTTCGCTTCATCAGGTGTCAGACTCACACTGTTCAACTGACTAAGCCGAAGTCTGGCTATTGCCAGGCATTTGCAAAGTATGTGCTCAGCTGTTTCAATTTTTGATTCACACAATCTGCATGTTTCACTTTCTGTCAAGCCCATTTTTTAAGGTGGTACCTCACAGGGCAGTAGCCAATAAAAAAAACCTGTAATAGTCTTCAATTCATTCTTTGTTAAAAGTAGAAACATTTGAGAAGTTTTAGACGAACAATTAAAAAATATTATTTTTCTAGTAGGATTTTTTCCTCCTTTCTATCCATCTTTCAGTCTCTTTTCTATACTTTGTCTTACTCAGATCACACTAAGGTTTAGGGCATATGGGAGAAATCTCAGAACCAATACGAGCAAGTTTGTAGGCTTTTTCGTTCCCCTCTATTATTCTCATGGCCGGGTATCCATTTTAGGGTAATTTTGTTGTTGTTATTTTTTCTCCTTTTTCTTCACTTGCATGGCCATCCTTTCTTCTGTTCGTTGTTTCCTTTACCCTGCTCCTCCGTTTTCTTTTTTCTAAATGTTGCTCTTTCCTTCCGCTATTGTTGCAGTTATGTACCTCTTTCCTCTGTCGTTCTTACAATCTGGACAACCAGTTTTCTTCTATATCTATTAATATTTATTCTTGTTCTAAGTTTGTTCTACTATTTCGGCCTTTTATTTTATTAATTTTAATTTTTCCATCAATACTCCTTAAATAATTCATTTCAGTTGGATTTAAATTCTTAGTTCTACCTTCTTATCGATTCTTTTTTTTTGTAAATTCCTTTAATAAATGTAAACTTGGATCCATCGATGAAATGATATGATGCCAACGAAATACATAGGTGTAGTTGATGTACGGTTGACCGAACTATACAGCACCAGCGGATAAGGTGTATGATTTGCCGGACTAAACAGTACCAGCGGATGAGGTATATGGTTTGCCGGACTAGAACGTCAGTGAGTGAGGTTTGACAGGTGACTATTGTCAGACTATGTAGTACCAGCAAATACTGACTTGCATTGATACGCGTTTTGCCTTTTATAGCTTTATTCTCTGACGGGGATTAGGTAACTCTACATTATTGGTCTGTTTGCTTGAGTGTTGAGCAAAGTTGCTTCCTATTTGTCAAAGGGCGGTCTTTTTGTGTTTCATTCTATTTGTTAACCAATCAGAAACGAATGTGGTTGCGCTTTAATTTGTTAAGGGGCAGTCTTAATTTTGTTTATTTTGTCGATTGTCAACGTGACATTTTGCCCGTATCTGATGTTTGTTATTATGATGTTCTTGTCGTCTGTCATCGTGACATGTTTTTGCTACTCACTAAGCAACGTGTAAACCCCCATGTTGTTCTCTTTATTTTATTATTTATAACTGCATTTATATTTCCATTTATATTTGCATCCTAGATAACCTATTTGGCCCCTGATATGTAAATTCTATTCTTTCTTTGCAACCTTTTCTCTTCGATTCGTTTCGACCTAAAACCATGATGGAAACATCCTTATTTTTAATCGAAACCAAAAAGAGGTTTATATTTTAATTAACAAGAACTCTTTTAGTCGAGATTTTAATGATAATTTTAAATAGCAGGTAAGTAACTGCAAGATTCGTTCTTTTGGTTTTATTTATTACGAAAATTTGTACTCTTTCATTAGATTCCTTTATTATAAAGGACATTTTGTCGTCCCTAAACATGTTGGTGCCACTCTTAGTAACGTTCAAGTTAGCTGGAAACTGAATTCCTCTAAAGTTCCGTCATATTGAGGTCTTCCTCTAATTTAATGTTTATAGTACATTACGTCCCAATATTGATGCTCTAGACTAGTTTGGAAACAATAGCATTCTTGTTACCGGAGTCATTAGATATTGACCATAAATTTCGATGAATTCAACCTCCGGAATCACCGAAGTTTGCAGACGTATTCAATAAATTATTATTGTTGTTAACGAAATGATTAATCCTGTACGAGCAATTTTTATTGAAACTTATCATTACGAAGCTTCGTGAAGTTTTTTTTTTTTTAATTTGCAAGCTAACTTTATAAATATTGAATCATCCCGTAATTTAATTTTTAAAGGTAGACATAACACAGCTGGAATTTAACGTGTAAAAAAGTTGTCACGAACTTTTTCTTCTGCGGCGTACTTGTAAAAGTTAAATTAAACAGAGTTACAAATGTAGTCAGAAAAGTCGCAGTAAAAATTGGAGCTAACTAAGTTTATTACGTAATCGCAGAGCACTTCTTAAATAATAATTTGTAGTAAGACTGTGGCGCACTGTAGCAGTAATTAAATATGTTATTTACTTCTGTGTAAACATAATCGAAAGTAATTTATTAAACCTGGAGCTTGAGCTTTTTGAGCGCCTCCCCAACCTGACATTTAAATAACGATGAAAAACAGCTTTCGTGCGGGCATTTCCGTAATAAATATTTAAACATCTAATTACTACGGTGGTATGAAAACAAATTCGTTCGAGTTGAAGCCTTTAACGTCGCTGAATTGTTATTGAAGTATTTTGCTCGTTTTGTTTATTTAGCGACCCATAATCTACACAATTCGCCGCGACCTCTATTTTCTCGTTCAAGTGTTTGTTCGTCAGGCAAACGCGCTCCTATTTACTATCTGTTCGCTAAAACTTATCTCGCAGGCAAAGTTTCATGCAAAAATTTTACATTATATTTATGTTCTTTCTTTTAATTAGCTAGTTTCACGAAATAATGTGACATGAATTTATAATTTGAGAGTGCAAGAAGCTCTCACATACCCTAACTTTCTGGTTCCATTTTCGTTGTTTTTTAATTTTCCGATGTGTAAAGTTCTTTTGTATTAAAAACTTTTAATGTACTCTGTCTGAATGTTCTACATCTAAATGAAAGTATCACATTCAAAATTAAAGAAAAAGGTTTGTTTTGGAACATACTTCATTACTAGGAGAAAGGTAAAAACTCAGAATGTGAAGATACATTATATTTAATGACTTTAATTTTTGTGTCGACAAAAATGTCATCCCCTACAAAAAGGATTAACAAGTTATTTGTTATACATACGATGGCTATAAAGGAAATGTTCTCTTAGTAATTAATTGCCGGATGAAGTCTATGTCGCTTAGCTGCCCGGCCACAGGTTCATTAGTTAGATTCTCTTGATCTTGGCAAGTAAGGAAAACCGCTGTCCATGCGAATTACTCTCGTCCCCAACGTCTTATTTAAGGCATTAATAATTTAGATCGCTGTATTCACCGCCGAACGCCGAAGCAAAAGGAATAAAATTTTTATTAAAAAAGAGGACGACACTTTTCAAAATTTACGGTCTCTTAATCCTGCCTCTGACCGGACCTCAGAATTCTCTAAATGGAACGACTTGGAGAATACTCCGACCTCACATCCTTTGCCCGCTTTACGCTGTAGTCCTTACGACGATACGCTGCAGCGAACACATTAAGGGATGCCTTACTTCTGGCCCCTGAGATGCTATAGAACAGCACTCGTGCAGCAAAATTCATGATAATTTATTCTTCCGGAAATTTCACATAATTCATTCAATTAAAATTTGTTTGAAATTGCGATTCTTGTTTAAAAAGGAAGAGATTCAGATTTAGTAAAATTCCGTACAAAAATTTATTATTTCAAAATTAGAAAAAAAACTTGCAACGAGTATAAGAGATTGTAGAAGTTTTGGAGTCATTTATATAAATTAAAAATAATAATCCTAATATGTAACCTTAAGGTCCTTTACTTTTAATAAACTAAAAGTTTCTGAAATCTCCTTTAAAGTTTCAGAACGTACGTGACCTACACTTTGCGTTTAAAGTAGAATGCCATCCTGTAAATAGTTATCTTGTTAAGTTGAAAGTTTTGTTTCGTGAAAAGCATAAAGGCTCGAGAGAACATCCAGTGCACAACCTGATATCCTGCCAAAGTTGCGCAATTTAGTTTAGACGTTATTGCTTTCGGCAACATATGATTGCGGAATGAAGCGTTTCCAGAGTGACCTCCATAAAATTTCCCGCGGAATCAGAAATTACTGGCTTTTATAAAACGAATAATTTTACGTGCTCTGCAACAGCTTGCGGGTAAAGCTCGCAGTGATTTCATCCGACGGAACATCTTCATATCAGGAAAAAAGTAACTTGCAACCGCAGAGGGTGAATATTATATCCATTATTACAAAGGGGGTTATCCTGAAAAATGAGGAGTTCGTGACCTCACATGACACACACGACTAAATTACGTTGCGCAGTGCAATTTATGGTTATATCTGGATATAAATTTCGTATTAAATCAACAAGGGAAGTATGTGGACAAACTCGCTGACACATTAGTCAATAAAATTAATTGCGAGGCGGACCACCATCATTGGACTACTGATGTTGATACGGCACTTTTTTTCAGATTTTCATAAATATGAAAGAACTTGTTAATTTGGTAAGGGGCGATTTACGTCATTCATTAACAGATGATAGCTTTTCTTCTTCTTGTTTCTCTTTAATTTAAAGACAGCACTTGAAGACTATAAGATTGTGTCATAAATTAACATCAGAACTTTACGAATACTACTTATTTACTTAACTTTTGGCTTAAGATCACTTCATTTCTGAACTTGACCATAGATTTAAAGCATGATTCATTATTAATAAATAACTCAAGTTAGTTACACTCTGTATAATATACAAATAATAAAGTTTCTCCGTGCATGATTAAATTATATTACTTGCATATTCAGCTCTCAGTGATGAACTTGTTCGTTAGCAACTATTCAGAACTGAATTATAAACTAATAATAGCATTCGTAATCTACAACTTGTTGCCCCAAGTATAATCAATTTGAAAAACGGTCCGGCATATTAAATGTAAGGGGGATATTAGGTTCCTTTAACGTTGGGGCTGCTTATTTTTATATTTTCTGACAATGTCGTTTGTGTTTCACGCGCAATCGAGTGAGTTTTTATGTAAACGCCGGCAAAATATAAAACAAACATGTATAGTGCCGCGCAGGCTTTAGATCCCCCTTGTAGGGGGAATCAATTTCCTGTTGCGCTTGGACAAGTGTCGCTTTTATTTTTAAAGTGCTATATGTCGAAGTTTATTAGGTCACATAAATTTCCCTCCACCAATTCGATTTTTTTTCGTTATATTTTTTCGTCGCATTCAATGCGCAATTTACAACGGCAAACAATAATTACCGACTTGTTCTGGTGAAAATCAAGCGAAATATTGCTTTGTCGCTTGTTACTCGCTATGCAAGCAAATTAGTCGGATGCGGACAAATAATAGCGAACAATTTGTTAATCAATAACCACGCTAATATTCAGGACGTAACCGATATCCAACGCCAGGATGTATCACTGCTAAATGTAACTCTCATTGATCGGCGATGTCTGGCATTTAACACGGTTAATAATGAAATTGTGCAGACGGCCTAATTAGCCGAATAATTTAAACGCAGCGTCTTTGTAACTGAGAGAGCGGCGGTTGATTGATATTAATTTAGACAGGCATAGTTCGCTTGCCATTAATTATTTCCATTAGTTGGGGGAGGTGTGGTATGGGGAATGTTAATTTGTAATGCACTGCACTATGTGTGTATTTGCAAAGCCTTTCAAACGTCTTGAAGATATTTACAGATCATGAGTTTACAGAACTAAAATTGCTTTATTCTCTTTAGACTTACTCATAGACTAAATAATGTAACATAGTAATGTGATATGCAACAGGGATTTGTTTGACAATAAGAAGCTTAAAATTCAAACGTATGAGTCTGTGAATCTGAATCAATGTAAACAAAGGGACCGATTTGTTGTTCCTATTACATTACGCAACTTGTTTTGTAATTAACTCGAACAAATGAACATTATATGTTACTCTTATTGCTATATCATTCGAAGAATTGCAGTTGGAAACCTCGGGAAAAAATTGCTGAGATTGCAATTGGACACAAGTGCGGTAAACACCTATCTCACTGCGTAACCGTAATAAGCAGAAAATCAAAAGTTATGAACACCTCTTACAGTAATGTCACTTTACCTCTTTTGAAACGAGTGACTGACTATTTAAATATGGTGATCCCTAAAGTAGAGTCAGTTCCGTTGGGGTTTATTTAAAGTAATTTCAATCTTCTCTCTGCCTGTTTGTCTCTCGTCAAGTTCGGTTTTGCAAAAAATTAATTAGTTTTATTGTATTTTAATCGGTAGAAAAGAAGCAATTCCTTTCGTAAGTGTTTTTAGTTTTGTTTGAAATAATTTTAGTAGTTGTATTCAAATTTGAAACTAAAGTGTCCCTCGAGAAAATAATCAGACTCACCGTTTGGTGAGCTAAAGTCACTTTATCTGCTTAGAATTCAGAAATTAACAAAAGCTTAATTGTGGTACAAAATACCGTTTCTTGAATTGAATTATTGACAGTATCGATTGTGTTTTTATTTTTGTTAATGTTTAGAATTATTTGCTATGTTCACTTTATGAATTTTCTACTTACCAACTTTCTAAAATTTATAAATTAAATATTAAAATAATTATAAAATTATTTAGACAGTAATGATGTGGTAACAAAATGGCCAAAATTCATTCCATACAAAAAGGGCGCTGAGAGCGATCTAATAACTAAATCCAGAAACGTTGAAACAAAAGAATTGCAATTTGGGTCCTTTATGGTTTTGCCATAATTTTGGTAAAACGAAGGAGAGAAAGGGAAATGAAATTGGGGAAAACTTTTGTATGAAATCAGAAATTTAATTAAACTTCTACCTCTTGGACCACTTTTGATCACCTCTTTGCAACCCCGCCCATCTTTTACAATGTTAAAAATATTGTAAATATTTACAAAGATTACAAAGTCACGTAATACATGTAAACAATAACACTAGATACCAGAAGTTTCTCCGCGTTGGGCAGAAGAAAGCTTCAATTTGAGGGACGTAAAAAAATTCATAACCATCAATTAATTTGATAAAAAAATAGACAGAGAATGTGAGTATCTCCTTTAAATACCCAGTGAGGGTTTTGAAAATTACCAAGTTTCATATCAGTCCATTTTGATTAAGTTCTGGTGAATACTACCTGTTACAATTCGAATCTAGTAAATAATATTTTTATTTTTCGTGTGCTAGTCAAAATTAATTAACATGTTTACGAAATTTGCGACTCCACAGAATAGAGTATATTGAGTTTAACACAAATCCTTGATTTTGAATGTAGAGTGGCTGTTTCTAAAATGAGGATTTTACGTGATGTCAAACTAGAGACATTCATAAAATAATTACTATACCACCACCAAAGTTTTGAGAGACACCGGACTAGAGAGAATTACCCTCATTTATTTATTTCAATTTCGAAGCACTAAGTTCTTGGACTCAAAAGTTGTAGACTCCATGTAAACTCCACACGACAGGGATCGTGGGGGATGGATACAAATTGTTCCTACCTTTAGGGAGGACAAAACGCAGCAGCTAAAGTTCCTCCGGGGTATTTCTACCTTCTTTCAGGTTTTAGTTAAACCTCCAGAGAACAAAGATACTAAAAAAACAAAACTAAACTGTTCGGCAAGATTGTAGCAAACGTTTCGGAACCAAGTAAACCACTCACTTTCAGAAAAAGTTCGGCGAACATTCCCCTGATGAACGCCTTCACTCAAAAGGTTTGAACATTTCTACAGATCTTAAAAACTAAATTTCCCCCTCTTAAACAATTCTTTCCAAGAGATGCTCTCCTCTAGTCCTTTTGGTCCCGTTCAATTAGGGTACTGGAAGGACTTGACTTAAGTTACTTACCCTACAATACTGGGTGCATTTCTCACACGTCAAGAGTTCTTTATCGCCATTTATTTATTTCAACGTATCTTAACGGTCACGTACCTGAATGAGAGTCAGTATTTTGTCTAGGGGCTTTCTTCTCGAGCCCTTTATCATTTGTTTACGTTACAATTAAACACAACTATTCTTCAACAAGTGCGTCGATACTTCTTGACGATTTTCTAGACAGAAGCCATGGGGTTCTTCAACGACATCTCCACCAACTACGGACAAAAGTCAGTCAAATTGTTGTAAGCATTTTCAAAAACCAAGATACGCCCAGCGAAAACGTATAACCGACGAATTTTTCTACCTAAAACATAATGCCATGTCATCCCAAACCATATAAAGGAAGGCTCCAAGAATCTTCTGCAACTCATCATCACGCAACCAGGACGGACATCAGCGGCCATAAATGGATTTACTAATAGATTGAAGAATAGAACTCTTAATTTCGAGATAGAAATAACTAACAATAACATAATGCATGCCGAAGAGTTGTTGTCTGATATTGAAAACAAACTAGCTTCCTTATTACCTTAATTAATTAATGAATTTAAACGTAAATAAAGAATTAGCTTCAGTAAAGTGTATTTTAGAACACGGAATATTAATCACCAAAAATTCACAGTTTTAAAAAGTCTACATTCCGCATAATTGGATCATGAATTTGAGGAAATCTCCAGATTTTTGGCCTTGGGTCCTAAATTTTGCATTCCCATTTCTGATGGCAATTCTCCCTTGCACAAGTTTTTAGTCAGTATCGAATCCATAATTAAGTCTTATGATTCTAACAGGACATTTTGAAAGCTCGCATTATTAATATTCTAACGAATTTTATACAATCACCTGAGTTTCGGGAAAATAGCTGTTTCGACAATCCAGAACCTTCCTAAAACATAATCCAGAAATTTTCGTAATAAAAGTAACGTCATGGTTAGTGTAGATAAAAATCAATATCGACAAAAACTTGGTTCCTTCCTCATGGAGGATAATTCTTACAGTAAAATTAACCGTGACCCTACATCAAAATTTCAAAAGAAAAACAATGACATCATTAAAGAGATGAAAACGGTAGGAACGATTGATGACGGTCTTTCTAAGCAACTCACCACGTACACAGCTATAGCTCCCAAACTGTACGGGTTACCTAAAATTCATAAAGAAAATTTGCCCTTAAGGTCCATTGTTTCATCCATTAACTCACCTGTTGAGAATTTATCTCACTTCATTGCCGAAATTTTAACTAAATCTATTGCTGATGAAAATGAATACCACGTCAGAGATTCCTTACGTCTTACCTGTTGGTTACGTTTTGATTATTCTTGATGTAGTATCCCTTTTCAGTAACATTCCCCTTCCTTTAAATAATATCAGCAATCAATTGAAAATGGAATAATATAGCTCTCCACTGCGTTTGCACCAAAGAAGTTTTTATCAAAATTATAGAATTCATTTTTAATTGTAATTATTTCATTTTTAACTCTGGGTTTTACTTAGAAACGTTAGGTTGTCCGATGGGCTCCAAATTAAGTCCAATCTTAGCCTTGTTGGTTATGGATTTGCTATTAGATGACCCCAAATTGTCCTTCGATCTCCCTTTCATAAAGAAATATGTTGACGATATAATTTGTGCTAACCCAGAAGGAAAAACGAACGAAATCCTCGGACATTTTCAATAACTACGATGAACATATTCAGTTCACTGTAGAAGAGGAAAACCAACAAGAACATAATGTACCGCTTTTGGACACCAAACTAATCAGATTACCTGATAGCAACACCATTGTATTAGATTGGTATAGAAAACCCACAGCTTCCGATAGATACATAAATTTCCTCTCCCAACATCCCATGGAAATAAAAACCAATTTAGTAGTAGCTCTGAAAAACAGAATTCAAAAAATTTCACATCCTAGCCTGGTAAACAAAACCTTACTCCTAATTTGGATTCACCCACGAAAATCGGGAATACCCAAACTACTAATACTATTAATATCTCGCGAACCTTTAGGTCACTTCCTTTAGAGCAGGGCTTATTTCAGAAAATAAGAATTTTGAACGTCAGTCACAATAGACACATTTTCATTGCATTCGTCTTGTGTCAGCAATCTCATGTCCAAATATAAAGATAAAACGCCTTTATTAGAAAGTTACAATTAATTCTTTTGGAGATTCGTCTGAAGAGATTTTTCTTTTATTTTTTAACATTTTCGCTTTATAAGGGTTTACGAAAAATTGCAAATGCCCAACATTCTCAGAAAATAAGGAGGAGGGATGAATTCGCCTTTTTCTATTTTTTGTTTGCTATGTCGAACTTTTAATACGTTTGAATATCATGTAATATTATTAACAGCACCATGGCTCAGCTATTAAATGAATTTTGTCCTTAGATTTGTTCGCCTTATATCACTTGTTATTTTGTATAATGTCTTATTTATTAGCTTCCATGTTTTTCTATTCTTAGGGGAGGTAAGTCTAGTTAGTGCAATGTAGTGTTAGTTACAAAACACACACATCTATTGTATTATGTTGTTTTTTTTTGTCCTGTTAATGGATATATGTATCTGTCAGGCATTTAATTGAATAAATTAATTTTGAAAAATGTGAAAAGGATCGTTTGTTGGTTAATCGAGCTTAACTGCGAGCATTCCCGCAAATGTATAGAGACCTTTAAAGGGGAAACTCCGTTACCGCAATTTATAGTTCGTAAATAAAAGCAAAACGGTTGCCGATAACATGCATCATAATTAACTATGATTTAACGTTTGGCGTTAGATAGTAATACAAAATAATGTCCTCGCTGGAATACACCCGTGATGTAACACACGCACAGTTTTCATGAAGCCGTAATATCTGGAGTTATGCTTTAACCTTTCGAGAAGCTCCACCTAGCCGACATCAATATTTTAACATATTTGAAATTACGTCAATGAAAACTGTTTCAATCAATCTCAGGATTGCGAATTAAAAATATTTGAATTGTTTTTATCGTCGTCGTAATTCATATTTGTAATTATAGATAAGGGTTTGACGCTCGAGTGTCCCAAACCCAAACTAACCCCATTAACGAAGGACCTAATTTATTAGTATGGTTGAGTTGATTAGGACCTAATCAACTCAACCATACTACTAAATTAATTTCCTTCAAAGAAAATATCTGAATGCTGCTAATGTAACTTGCTTTTTAAATTTATTTAGACTTTATTATCAGCAGCTCTTGTGGGTGTTGTCACCGAAGCTTTTCCCGTTTTTGTTTTTCAGTCTATAACGGCTCGTTAAGTGTTGTTGTTGCTCTGCTCGACGTCGATCTGGGTTCCGGGTTTGCCCGTCGGTGTCCAGGTTCAAAGGAAACAAACACGCCGATCACTTAGCGACAAAACTTTATTCATATTTCATATTTACGAATTACATATCTCGGACGGTTTGATTAACAGCAAATTTGAAAGTTTATCTAACGGACGTTTGACTTGCGGCTACACTGTGCTAACGTTACGGTTTGGGCTTCAGGAATCGGAAACTGGGCGATAGTAAGTGAGACACTCACTCAGGGACAGGGTGCACGAGACACCCGTGTCAGATAAGTATGAGTGAGACACCCACTCAAGGATTGAATGCACGAAACACCCGTGTCAGGAAATGAGTGAAACACCCACTCAGGAACGGATACACGAAACGCCCGTGTCAGGTCGGTATGTAAGACGAGGTACACGAAACACCTGTGTCTTATCCTACTATGTACAAAAATGAAAATAAATATCATAACAAATATCGCTTTGTTAAAAGTCCAAACCGCCCAGTGCTTTTCATCATTTTAGTGTTGACTTGACTTCACCTGCGATAAATCCTTAGTTATCATTTCTTGGAAATCTTGGACATATTCCAAACTTCAAAGTTATAAGCACCGGTGCGCGGGCCAAATCTCAAAATGGAGTGAAATGTCCTTACGTTACCGAAGATGAATCTTTTATTTTCTCTTCTCTCTGAGTACCGACAGCATCTTCCTCACGTGTTGTCCGTTTCTTACAAGCCCTACCTCACTGTGATCTTAATACCAAGCGAGTGGTACTCCTTTCTGTTGACTCCCTTAGTGCAATTTAAAGATTTTAAAGTTAAATGCTAAAAATAGGGATTACTAGAATATTTTCTTTGTCGAAGAGGTCCTAAGACTTTCAAATTTTGGGTACCACTGTTCCTTGGTGGTTGAAAAACTATGTCCTCAGGAAATATAAGTTAAAATAACCGGAAATTATTTGAAATAGTTCAGCTAATGTGAATTTCAGAAAGCCACTCATTTATGCACAAAACTTCTACTGGTAATACAAGCTTCTCGTGCAGAGGAAGTGCTGCGAAATGAAATTAATTTCGCAGATTAAATACTCCACCAATTTTCATAATGAAAATAGTTTCTCATTATCTTTATAGCAATTTAGCTCTCGTGAATTCATCATTATGTAACGAGCTACATTCAGTTCTACCACAAGCATGTGTACGTGTGCACGTTAATAGCTGATAAGTCGGTTAAGACGTAGCAGTAACAAATTGTATCCATTTAAAATGACGCTCGAGCAGTGATAAACGTTTAGCTCAAGTTAATCAGGTCGCCTGAGACAATTATAATGGAACAAAAGCGTCTATCTCAGCATCTCGTGACAATGAATATACTGAGGAAGTTATCAGTTGTGTTAAGTCCTACTCGTTTTCAAAGGAATCTCTGATCACAATTTTGCGGATTGCACGGGAAAATGGAAGAATGGTTACTCAATTAAGATAATTGCACAATGTTTAATAGTTATGGAAGGGATTTTATTAAGCCAGGAATTTGTACGACGTTCACTCATTCAACCAAACCAATTAATATAATTATTGAAACAGGGATTAAATTAATGAATTTTTAATTTATGTAATTGCATTTACATGCACACACAACACACCCAACTTCTTTTATGACGTAACATTATTAATTTTATATACATTTTTTTTGTTTTACTAAAACCAGGTTATTTAATCTCATCAGCATTTAATTATTGTTCTACGGCCCGTGTCTCGCAGAATTCCGGATACAATATGTGTAGGATTTCCGTGCGCGGTTATCCTGGGCTTACGTAGGCACGATCATATTTATGCTCGAAATTGTACTGAAAATGTTAAGGACACGCAACAACGCTTCCATTTAACAAGTTTAATTCGTAAAGAGGCATCTTACTTATTTAATCCAGGCATTTGCCGAGGTTTCATTTTCTTCGTTACCAACTAATTGTTAAATTTTACTTTGTAGAGAAATGTATTCTAACTAACACATTCGAGTTATGTGAATAAACATAGCAATGTATTCATTTAGCAACCTGCTTCCCCTTTGACATATTTATGCCGCCTGCGGCACAGGATTGGATAGTTTTCAAAAACAACGCTTTTTCAAAGATACTCCTGCGCAATTTTAATGGGAAATATTGTACTTATTTTTACATACACACACATAAACATCTGGAGTTAATTCTAACACTTTTCTAACTCCTTTTCAGTGTTCCCTCGTATCCATCCATTTCTAGTGTTGAAATAAACGGAGTTAGGACGTTTAACTTTAAAAAGTGTTAATGTTGTCTTCAAAAGTTGCATTTTAATCCTTGCGGTAGTTATTTCTATCTTTCCAGGATTTAATATTATCCAAGAAAAGAGAGAGACTTAACTTCTGAGGTAATATTTGTATGCCTAAAGAAATTAGTATTACCCAGAGAATGTCAAGTATTTCTACCCTTAAAGGCGTTAGTATTATCCAGAAAAATGAAAGAGTCTACTGTTGGGGCGGTCGCTTGTATCTTAACTTATATTTTAACTACTCCAAAGAGAGGAATGCATTTTTTTTTAATATTGCATCTTTTATACCTTGTTCTTTTGTGTAGAAATAGTAGAATTCCTTAAAGGTGTTCGTAAGACCTTGTCAATATTCCCTGTCTTGGCACATTGAATTACTGTCAAATTTAGTGTTATTAAGAATTTGGGAAATCCCTCGGGTAAGAAGACATCCACAATTTCACCAACTGAATTTGAAAGGGGCAGAATTGTGGGGTTACGCGAAACTGGAATTCCCTTTAGTCATCAGATGCAATCATGCTTGGGCAAAGAAAGGCCGTCATAATCGTCGTCTCTGAGCTCTAGAGCTCAGAGAAGGTCTGTAGAGCGATAAGACGAAGTTTTTGTTTGCTTTCTCTTAGGGACCGATTCTCTTCAACAAGACGGATTGCCGATGCCTGGTATAATGTAGTGAGAAGGCTGATCGCTATGTCGTCAGTATATCCTAGGATTAGGGCATTTGAACTATGTTCGTATCGACGTCAATTGGTACTACCTTTGACTCGAAATCAAGACAACGTCTCCAATGGTGCTATAACCGAAGTCACTGGAACTACGAATGGGATTCAGTTATCTTTAGTGACGAGTCTCAGTTTTGTCTGGGAACTCAACACGTTAGAAGACGTCGAGGTGAGCGATGTAGTTTACAACACACTGTAGAACGTCATGTAGCTCCCACCGTGGGATTAATGGTATGTGGTAGTATCAATGCAAGAAGTAAGTTTTCTTAAGCTGGAAGCTATATTCGGGATGTTCTACAAGGTGCCCTTTTCCAGCAAGATAACACTCGACCTCATGTTGCCCATAGGACAATGAACTTCCTGGAGCAATCAGAAATGGCATCCTTCTATGCCTTCCAAGAAGTCCTAGTCTTTCTCCCATTCAACATGTATTGGATATGATGGGAAGAAAAATTAACTATTTACTTCGCCGTCCTCTAACTTTGGCAGCTGTGCGGTATAAAGTACAAGTGGCATGAGATTCTTTGCCACAAGAAGAAATTGATTACTACGCCTAGGCGAGTTCAAGAATGCTTAAGACAAGGCGGTGGTTGTACACATTTTGAGTTTTTTTTTCTTTTGTTTTAATTGTATCATTTTGCAAATTAATCATTTAATTCTTTATTGAAAACAAATATATCCATCAAGTTTCGTTGAAATATACTGTCCGCAATTGAAATACGAACACCTTGAGAAAAACTTTTTTTTTTAATGAAATTTTACAGAAATGCAAAGAATTGTGTAAGCAACAAATGATTAAAATTTCAAACAAAATATCCAACGAAAACTTAGTAATGAGTGGGTCCCTCGCGTTCACGAATGCAGTCTTGTATTCTGTGAGGCATGCAGTTTATTTGATTATTAATAAATTCTTGAGGTACAGCTAACCAGGCTTCCTCTACAGCATGCTGTAATTCGTTCAAAGTGGTTGGAGGACGTGGCAAATTGTTAATATAGCGACCCATGTTATCCCATACTTTTTCAATTGGCGATAAATCTGGAGATCGGGGTGGCCATGGCAACACTGCTATCTGTTCTTCCTCTAAGAAGTTCAAAGAAGCTCTAGCAATGTGAGGGCGCGCGTTGTCCTGCTGAAAAATTCCTTCTTCGATCCTTCTAACGTAGGGCACAACTACTGGCCGTAGAACGTCATTAATGTATCGTTGAGCTGTCATTGTGCCACGAATCACAAGCAGACGGGATCTACTTCCATGTGCAATGGCACCCCAAACCATCAGCCCAATAGTTCGATGAATGTGACGCTCGACAGCAAAAGTTAAATTTTGTCGTTCACCGCGCGTTCGTCTGACCAATTGCCGTCCATCATAGGCCCCCAAAGAAAATCTTGATTCGTCAGAAAAGAACTTTATGCCACTCGTGACCCCAGTTCTGACGTTGTCTGCACCATTGCAGACGCTGACGACGATGATTTAGCGTCAGTGGAAGCACCAAATTCGGACGGTAGGATCTCATGCCCATGGTAAGCAACCGGTGTTAAACAGGACGTAGGCGAATGGGCCTACCTACTGCTGCCAGCCAAGCATCAGCAATGGATCTTGTGGTACGGTGTCTTTCTCTTAGGGCCATTAATCTAAGAAGTCGATCTTCCCGTTCTGTGGTCCTTCTTATAGCACCAGACCCTCGAGCTCGTTGTGTTCAGCCTTATCCTTCCCATGCCTGGTAAGCTGCTACCACACTAACTACACTACGCCCAACACGACCCGCAATTTGCCGGTATGAAAAACCACCTTCGCGGAGCCCTACTATACGCCCTCTTTCAAATGGAGTTAGTTGTGTAAAATTTCGTCTTCATCGTCTGCGCGGCATTTTTAAGCAATGTTTCGATGAAAACTGTTGTAAGACACAAAATCGTAGCGTCTGTGAACAAAAAGTTATCTCTTTTATATTTCAAAGCAGTCTTGATAAAAACTGTACCTGTTGCTAGATCGATTTTAAATTTTAATCATTTATTACTTATCTGATTCTTTGCATCTCTGTAAAATTTCATTAAATAAAATGTTTTTCTCAAGGTGTTCGTATTTCAATTGCGGGCAGTATATTTCCATTCTTTTTAGGCTATGAATTTTCTGTGGAAAGCAGGTCGATCTCTGTCTTACCAATATTAGCCAAAGTCTTTGAGTTAGCTTTAAATGCGCAAATTATGAAGAACAATTTGTTTTTAGATCTAATAAGTCCACAATTGATGCTGTAAACCACCTATTATGGATAATTAATTAACAACGCCAGCATAACTTTCTACGACTGACAAGACACCTTTGACTGCGTATCACATTCTAAATTATTAGAAAAACTTAAATTTTATAATTTCAGTACTACTGGTTTATCATTAATGTCTTCTTTCTTTGAAAATAGGAAACAAGTTTCGGTCATTAAGAATAGTAGGTCAAATGTATCTTTGGTAACTGACGGTGGCCCACAGGGCTCCGTGTTGGCCCCAATCTTATTGTAATGTTTTTAGATTATTTTGATTTGTTTTTAAATGAAACACTTGATGAAACTAATAACTAATTTATTTACACAAGACTTAACACTAATTTATTTATAACGGACTAAGACTAATTTATTTTTACAAGCCGAGCGTTTAAACAGTAAGTAACTCTACGTTGAACTGACTAAGACTGCCCCCACCGTCCTCGTACGCGTACATTTATATCCCGGGGAGGCTTTCCAGAACTATTCTACGCTATTCTATTCTATTCTATTCTATTCTCGGCGATAGAACGTCGGCGAATCGTGAGTCATGCATGACGCGTCGCTGAGTGCATCACACGTCGCAATTCGTTCGTCACATTATTTTTGATTTATATAATTGATCTCGAAACAGCAATCCCTAGGAAAGATCTTATTCTATTTGCAGATAATACAGCAATTAGTTCAGATAATTGCAACCTACCTGTAGTATTGATACAACAGGAACGAATTAACACTAAATCAAAATAAAACCATCCAAATGTTATTTACACGTAGAGTCATTATAGATTTTGATAACCAACTAAATTCCTAGATTTTCACTTAGACTTAAAAATTCACTTAGCTTTATATCATTACAGTTTACTCGCCTGGGGTCATGCATCTCAATCGTCAAGAATCTCAGGATTACAGCGTAAAGCAGTATGAATAATTGCTGGCCTAAGTTAATAAGTGGGTAGAAATACCAAATATGCTCTGTTCGATTTTCCAATTTCTCTTTTACTAAATAACTCTTTATTATTTGAAGTTGATGACTCACATACTGTGCACTTTGTTTGTCCCATTTGATACTGTTTGTCATTTACTCAAACTTTAAATGTTTTAATTGTTCACTGAACGAGGACGATACAGTTGCACTAACATATCATGACCCGATAAAAATATTATTATTATACTTACTTACTTAGTTCAAACTTCTTTTTTTATATCGTGAGGTGTAAGACTAACACTCTTATCTATTTTGCGGTAACCTCTTTGTCTCTGTCCATTGTATGCTTCTTTCTTCTATCGCTTCCTTTACCTCATTTAACCAAGTTCTCGCCTCATATACCCTACGGGTCAATTTATCTTCTGGCAGTCTGTTTATGTGCTCTGTCCTAGATCTATCTCTTTCATACCAAATTGTTCTCTGAATACTTCATTTTTTATTTTATCTCTTCTTGTTTTTCCTTTTATTTTCCTTAAAACCCCCATCTTAGTTCTGCGCTTGTTCTGCTTCTACTTCTGTCTGTTAGTGTCCATGTTTAACTTCCGTGTACCAAAGTTGGTGTCACTACCTGTACCTCAACTTCTTTTATTACTTCTCTCTTCTCAAAGAGTGTTGTCCTCGAGGCGTTAAAAAATTTTCCGGCTTTGCCCGTTTTATAATTTATTTCCTGATCTTGTATGTACCATCGAGCCCAAGTATTTGAGCTATTCACTTGTTCTATGGTCTATCCTTCTAGTGTGATCGCATGTGTTTTATTGGAAATTGATATTAACGTAGTTTTTGTTTGCCTGTTTTTCATATTGCCATGAACGCGGCTCCTGTGCCACCTGTTGGTGGTCGGTGGTATATAGGCGGTAGGTCTACCAGGTAGGTTAATGAGAGATAAGGACAGACGTGTGTGAACTGGGCGACCTGGTAGACCTCTGAACCGAGCTGGGGCGAATAAAGGGGTTAAAGTGAAAGTGCCGTATCCATTAGTATAACTCCTCAACTACCCCCACAACGAACTGAAGGAGAAGGTAAGCCTAGCCCTTTCGCAACTCCACAAGGTACCTTGAGCTAGCAAGTACTCTTCCGGGAGGGATACGACTCCCCATTTACGAAACCTCCCGAGGGTACGTAACAGTATTTATTTTCGTCAGTTCCTCATTTGTTATATTCAAATTGTGTTGGAGATCTTTTTCTGTATCCTCTACTGTACACATCATCTGCGAATAATAACTCCGTCAATTAGATTTCCATTAATTTCCAGTATTCCGCTTGTGAGCGTCTCATTTTTCGTTTGGGTTTTTTTATGACCTTATCTATCACAGTTGTGAAGAACAATGGACTATTCACGGAGCCCTGCTAATGATTCGAGCTCAGTAAATTCTTTGTTTTTTGGATTCTTCTGGCAGTTTTGGTATACATCATTTTCAGAATCTTAATTATGTATTTCTTTATCGACTCCTCTTCTTTCCAGACTTAACGTTCTTCCTCTTGACTCTATCAAAAGTCTTTTCCAGGTCAAACGCATTTCCCTGTTTTTGCTTCTATATTTTTGTATGCATTGTCTTAATATGAAGACATAGTCTTGCGTACTTCTCCCCCCTTCTGAATCTATATATATTGTATATAAGGAAGTGTCTATCTTTTCTTTTATTCTCGCTTCTATTATTCTAGTAAAAAATTTACGGTGTGCCTCTGTAGTTCTTGCATGTTCGTTTATCACCTCTTTTGTAGAGGCGCAAGGTAGTATTCATATTGCAATCCTTTGGTATTTCCTTTTCCTTAGTGATTTGGTTGAATAGGTTTCTTAGGTTTTCTTTTCCTGTTTAACTTATGAATTTCATCATCTCTGCTGTTAGAGCGAGTATACCCGGTGCTTTGCCTAATTCTATTTTTGTTAACGTCTCGTGAATTTCTTCTTTTGTAACGTGTATTATTTCTTGTCTTATGTTTATCGCAGTTTCCTCGCATACTGATTCACCCTGACCATTCTCATCTGTTAACTCCCTTACTTTGTTTTCATCTACAATAATTTCCTCCTTCTTAATTCATATATTCCTCGTATTATATTCGTTTATCTTTCAAAGTTGTCTGAGTGTGCCATAAAACGGTTTTTGGTTTTCTCTAAAATTTTCATTCTTACTTTCTCCAAACTCATTCCAGCATTCTGTTTTTGTTTATTAACTGTCTCCTTTTTTCTCTTGTTTTTGAACTCAAGTATTTTCTCCGTTTCTCTTTTCTCTCTTTTATAATTTTCTTTGCATTTTTATTTATTATTTTCATAACACCACAGCTCTCTTTTGCTGTGGTGTTATATTTTCTTTAAAAATGTTCAAATGTACAATAAAATATTTAAAATAATTTAGCATTATTATTATATTTCATAACAATTACCTGCAAAATATATCAGTGGTCTAATTAATAGGGCAGTCACTAGGGGTAAATCTAAAACCACTTCTCTGGGGGTTTAGCACTGAAAATAGGTCGCAGTTCGAATTATATATGCAAATTGGGCGCACTGATAATGTTCGCACTACGGCTTGATGAATCGACACAGGGCTTGAATCCACATAAATAGAGAACACACACACACAAAGTGTACCTTTGAGCGCTAAGAGCATGTTGACGTGTTAATTTTAATAAAAAAAAAGTTCGTTGCATGTTCATTCGATTTGAATTCAGTATGAAACCATTCTGCAACAACTATGTAACTAACTATAGCATTGTCATTCCAATAATGTGAAAGCGTAATACTTACTTACTTACTTACTGAAAGTAATACATAATTAATAAAGCTTTTAAGAAGTAATCACGGAAGATAAATACACTAGCTTGTGATACTGACACGAAGTAGTTCTCAAAGAGAATTTACAATAACGCTCGGATTTTATTTTTCTTTACAAAGAAACGTTGTAAATGTTAAAATGTAATTTTTTGAGTTTCGTTTTCTCCGGAAAATTTCAACGCCACCTTACTGCGAGTCTGTCAACTTTTATTCGATTTGACTTACATACTTCTATTCGATTTAGAGTTAGGCCTGAATGAGGAGAGGAAAACTTTGGACGACCTGCGCGCATTACAAAGACCTCCCCAAGGAAAGAGGGATTCCTAAAACACAAAAAAGGAACTAAAGGTGCAGCATCAGGAAGACCTCCGGATCAATCTCACTAATTCAAGAGATTGGAAATTCCAGCACACTTTTGAATTTTCAAATACAGTAAAAGTCCTGACATGACCTTTTCAATAACCAATATGTAATTAACTCCACAGTTTAATTAACATTTGTGGAACTTTGGTTATGACATGATGTTCATTTGTAATACATATGATACGGAAATTGCTAATTAAATTATCAGTTTTCTCATCCCTTGGAGGGATAGATCATATATTTTAATAATGAAGGTAACTCTTTATTTTATCATTAGTTCAATCTTACAAGCTACTGTTCCCAACAATCGTTTAAACCAAAATTTTTTCTAATAAATGTCAAAAAATAAAAATGTACTGGTGTGTTTAAAGGAGGTCGTGATATATCTATTCTTTAAAGTGAACTGATGAGCCGAAGGAGAAGCTTAGTCAATTTTGAACATTTCGTCTTCCTATTCTAAAAGGATTTTCAGATGCTAAACGGAATAAAACACTCGAATTCATGCAGAATTAAGTTTGACGACGCAGTAAACTTCTTTATTCGATTACACGGAATTTAAAACAACCGCAGACAAGGACGATAAACAAAGTCGTCGAAACGATTACAAAAGGAAAATGGAAAATTGATTTTATAATAAATTCAATCTCATTATCCTCGGATACGGCAGCGTATGCATTCCACAATAATCTAGTGTCCCAGTTCCAGCAAATCTTTATCGGGAAGACATATTTTGATCGAGATTAAGTTTTCAGCGATCTCAACTTTTATATATCAATTTCTTATTCTGTTTCATATGTAGTTCAGCGGAAAGTACGTAATCTGATTTGAGAGTTACATTTCCTTTCCGCCGCTGGAAAACTTCGAGTGCTCTTAACGACTTCAACATTTTAAAACTGTCACGTACTTTTAGAGTCACCGCTTTCCAATTGCTTAACAATGCAGAGCGAAATTCGTTTTGAGGTTTGTGAAATATAATTTTGCTTCGAATGTATAAGTGTATTTCTCTCAATCGCTTGACAAATCTTTAGGGAAATATTAAAAGTTACGGACGATAATCAATACCCGAACAATTTCCCTTGGCACAGAGCGTTAACTTAAACGGTATACAGCAATTTTGTCTAGGAAAAGCTGAACTTCGGGATTAATAAATGCTTAGTTTACGTCGACCACAAATTACAAATTATTGTACGAGGTTTTTTTTTATGCGGAAGCACTGCGGTAACTTTTATGTAACCCGTAAAAGGGAACTTTTTATTAAGTTTGTGGGATTAATTTCATCGGAAAATTACTTAGCACTTTATTACGAATGCTGCAGTCGATTTAATGGTCGCAAAAGCCAACAGCGCGAACAGCCTGTCAAGTTAGTGCTTCTGTGCACGCACGGCGCTCATTTGGACTTCCGAATTCTGTTCCGGTTCAGACCCGTTCCTGAAGGATTTTCCGTTTCAGCGATACAATAGGAATCCGTGAAATTAGAAAAGAAAAACGATCCTTCCGTTTAATGAGATGACGAACTATTAAATTATCGATATTGGTGTTTCAATTAATTTATTTATAATTGTAAGGATTTTGTCTAAGAACGACAAAGAATCCAAGCCCAGTTCCCTTGTTCCAATAATAAAAATTCCATCTTTGATTAAAATCTAATAATCCTTTCTAGGAAATGTTAGGCCTCTAAGAAGAATGATATTGAAATTCTTTCTCGGTCTAATCTCCTGTCCTCTTATATTTCAGCGTCTGCCGATTGAGAATCAGGCTAGAAATTAATTTTAAATCCAGTCTAACCGGACGCCTCTCCTAAGCAAAATTATCGTACAGAATACTTCCTGTGGAATTCCGTCAATTTGTAATTAAATTTTACAAAGCCTTTAAACAGATGTGACGGGCTTATGATGAAACAAAATGCCTGGGAATGAGTTTAAAGAAATATTAGACAAGCTCTCCCGAGTTACAATTTATCTCGTTACATCTAGCGAAATTTAAATGATAATTATTCGTTTAATTACGAGCGGAGCTTGCAAACAAATCTCGAAAAAATGAGCCAGCTTTAAGAACGGCAATTACGTAGAGGATTTTCTGAGGAATTTCGTCAATTTGTAATTAAATTTACGAAGCTGCGAAACAGATGTGACGTCTTGTAAAATAGAATGCCGAGATATTTCTGAAATAATATGCAAACGTTTTCACCAGCTACAATTTATCTTAATAAATGTAGCGGGGTAATTATTAAAAAAAAAGAAACAAACAAAGAGCTCTTACTAAATATTGTTTTTAATCGCCGATCAAGAAAGATAAATGATAGGAAAACAACACATAAGGAGAGAAAAGATATCAAAGGACTTGACGATACGTGACAGCTAATTTAACGGAACAGAGGCGTTAAATGTGTTCTAGTGCTAACGGATTGCTTCCTAAATATCCCTGTACCGAAGCACTGAAAAGGCGGAAACGAATGACTGAAATTCTGCGAGCGCATAGCAGAAAGAGACTTTGTAATTCGAGCTTTGAGGTCTTTAAAACGTAAATGAAGTTATCCTGCGTTCACAAAAAGCATTATGTGTATGCAATGGAACCAAATCCAATATTTAGCACACTTTTAAAATCGGATATAATAAAAAATAAGAAATGATTTAAGTTTTGTTTGAGGTCTATAACTTAAATCATCTTTAATTTTACTCTTTTTCTGATGGATGAGACTTAAACCCTTTATTATACAGAATGATTCTTGAATAGATCGACAAAGAAAAACTAGTGAAAGAATAGAACATAAGAAAAAGCAATTAATGAAAAAATATCCCCAAAATGACGATACGACCGTAATTAAGAAAGAGCAGCAGATGAACGAAATACATAAAATTGTTTTCTAATTTTAATCGAAAATAAATTATATAAACTCCAAAATATTTACTTGACAAATGCATGCAAATTAATTGGAGTAAATTATTCCCACTTTGAATACCTAATTTGGCAGGTAAACAAATAAATCACTACAACACAGAAACAAATAAAATCTCCGTGTTAAGAATTCCTGCTTTTTTCTTTAATTTTAATTTAAATTGTATTGTAAATAAAGTTTTCGCAAGCAGCGTGCCTGGCAAATATTTCGGCATTTTTTTATGGCCCAATATTACATTACGCGAATGTAATAAGTAAGAAAACGAGATTTTCACAAATTATTAAGAGCATCGCGTAAGTTGAATTCGATACAACGTCGCCTGCGTGATTCCAGGAAAATTCGCAGATTTAAAAGTTATATAAACAAACGAATTGCTTTGTTACCATGAATCATGACTGACCTTTACAATAAAATTTATTAATTTATTTTATTTATTAAAGACACACAAAGCGGTTCATAGAATGGCGCTGTAATATAAAAAGAACTGTTTATTTTAAATCGAAAAGAGCAGTCGATTCAAGGAAAGCCTCAATGACTCATAGGGCAATTGTGAAATGTTATCCCACATGCAGTCTTTTACGTAATCGAAACTTCCGGTCGGAACCATATAAAAAGGCTGGCAGCGGATTAAGTATCATTCAGATGGTGATCGTATGATCGTATATATCATCAAGAGTCTGAGGACGTGAATTGTAGTCAAAGAATGTCATAGTATGTGACCATGAGTCATAAGTTATGTTGATCTTTGTAATAAAATTACAATTCGCGATACAGCAGCTGCATATTGCGTTCCCAAAGAGTCGCTAAAATAACTCGAAGAGATTGCCCCACTAGTTTTGTGATCATACCCATCACCGAGGGTCCGAAGACTTGCAGTCAAAGAATGTCACAGTGTGTGATTAAATTATGAAAATTCGTCGGTTCCTCAGCATCTAGTATCATGGTTTGGATGAGAAAACTTAAATTTATTTGTCAATTAGCTATGTGATTAGAGACTAAGATATGCTTTATTTAATATGCAAGATATTTCTTTTGTTATAAAATTATTTTGAAAGTGAATTTGCATTGCTTTTATATGATATCGTCGCGACGTTATGTAATCGATAATACATGATTTCGATTCGTTGTTTTAATTCTGTTTAGAATTTCGTTTTATGCCAAGTTGTTTTACTTATTGTGAATGTATACCCTTTATATGTGAGTGGGGATTAACGGACCAAACTTCTGGAATATATTGTGCACGTAAAAATAAGTAAAAAAGACTCAAATATTATGCGATTTTCTATTTTTCTTTTCGACATATTAGGAATAATACAGTCGATATTAAAACAAGACATGAAGCAATCAGGAGGACAACAGGTGCTCTTCACAGCCGAAGCAGAAAATAGTTAATGGCGGTATTTTTGAAAACTTGTTAGAAGCACGCCATTGTAAAATTAATGTTCAGTAGAAAATTTTGTAATGGCGCTATGATTTAAAAACAAAAGAAAATCGCATAACAACATTTAAGTTTTATTTTACTTATTTTTACGTGTACAATACACTCCTGAAGTTTGGCCCGTTCCTCCACACTTACCCTGTACATATTTTTTCTTTATTTGTAACTAAATCTCATTTAGAGAAATTTCGCCTACCCTGACTTGAGATGAAATTATTATTTTTCTTTATTATGGTCGTTGATTGTCATTTTTTTGCTGTGTCTCTTCCCCCATTACTTAACTTTTCTTCACGAGCGATTGTCCGTTGTTTTTCTTCACCAACAACCGTCAATTATTTTTCTTCTTCGGTTATTAATTGATTTTTTTATGAATGACTATCAATTGTTTTTCTTCACGAGCAATTGTCAATTATTCTTCACCAATGACTATCAATTATTTTTTTTTTCATGAACGGTTATTGTTAGTCGTTTTCCTTTACGAACAACTATCAAATGTCAACGATTGTCAATTGTTTTCTTTTATCGACAACTATCAGTTGTTTTTCTTCATCTGCAACTACCAATTGTTTTTCTTCATCGATAACCGTCAATTATTTTTCTTCACGAACGATTGTCATTTGTTTTTCTTCACCGAAAACTGTCAGTTGCTTTCTTCACCGATAACTATCAATTACTTTCTTCGCCAACAACTGTCAATTATTTTTTTCACGAACAATTGTCAAATTTTCCTTTATCAATTTTTTGATTGTCTCTCTTCCCCAATGATTGTGATTTTTTTTTCATGAACGTTTTTTCACGAACGATTGTCAATTGTTTTTCTTCGTCGACAACTGCCAATTGTTTTTCTTCATCAACAGCTGTCAATTAGTTTTCTTCACGAACGATTGTCAATTGTTTTTCTTCACCGAACAACAACTGTCAATTGTTTTTCTTCGCCAACAACCGTCAATTAGTTTTCTTCTTCGGTTATTAATTGATTTTTTTATGAATGACTATCAATTGTTTTTCTTCACGAAGAGTTGTCAATTGTTTTTCTTCACCAATGACAGTCAACTATTGTTATTGATAGTCGTTTTCCTTTACGAACGACTATCAATTAGTTTTCTTCACAAACGATTGTCAATTGTTTTCCTTTATCGACAACTATCAGTTGTTTTTCTTCATCTACAACTGTCAATTGTTTTCCTTTATCGACAACTATCAGTTATTTTTCTTCATCTACAACTGCCAATTGTTTTTCTTCATCGACAACCGTCAATTATTTTTCTTCACGAACGATTGTCATTTGTTTTTCTTCATCAAAAACTGCCAATTATTTTCTTCACCAACAACTGTCATATATTTTTTTCACAAACAATTTATTAACTTTTTAATTGTCTCTCTTCCCCAATGATTGCGATTTTTTTTTCATGAATTCACCGAACAACAACCGTCAATTATTTTTCTTCACGAACGATTGTCGATTGTTTTTCTTTACCGACAACTGCCAATTGTTTTCCTTTACGAATGACTATCAATTGTTTTTGTTTCACGAGCAATTGTTAATTGTCTCTCTTTCCCAACGACTGTGATTTTTTTTCATGAACGTTTATAAATAATTGTCTTCCTTTACGAAGAAATAACATTTGTTTTTTTTGTCACGAACGATTGTCAAATTTTCTTTTATCAATGTTTTACTCTTTTCCTTCAGTTTTATTTCACAACCCCTTTCGTTCTGTGGACTTTTTTCACGGACGATTGTCAGTTGTTTTCCTTCATCGACAACTGCCAATTGTTTTTCTTCACCAACAACTGTTTTCTTCACCGACAATCGTCAATTATTTTTCTTTGACTATTAATTGTTTTCCTTTACGAATGACTATCAATTGTTTTTTTTTTTGACGAGCAATTATTAATTGTCTCTTCCCTAACGACTGTGAATTTTTTTTTTCGTGAATGGTTATTAATAATTAACTTCCTTTGCGAAGGAATATCAATTGTTTTTTTTTTCACGACCAATTGTCAAATTTATCGATTTTTCACTCTTTTCCTTCTGTTTTATTTCACAACCCCTTTCGTTCTGTAGACTTTTTTCGCAGACGATTCTCAATTGTTTTTCTTTTCATAAACAATCGCAAATTGTTTTTCCTCATTGTAAGTTGCCCTTTCGTTGTTGCCTGCTCTCTTTCAATATTACGTTACGACTTTGTTTTGTTTTATTTGTTTATTTAATGAGCGATCATCAATTGTTTTTCTTCATAAATGATTTTCAATTAATTTTCTTCGTGAGTGGTTGTCAATTGTTTCTCTTCCTTGTAAGTTGATCTTTGGTCAATTTTTGCTTCAGTTTTCTTTCACAGCTTTCTTTTCTTTAATTTTTACGAACGATTTTCAGTGTTTTTCTTTTCGCGATTTATTATCAATTGTTTTCATTCATAAATAATTTTCTTCTTGACTTATTGAATGTCGATTGTTGATTTGTTCTTTACTGTTTCACTTAGGCAATATTTCACAACTCTTTTTCGTTCTGTACGTTGTTTCTTTGTGAACGGTTTTCAAGCGCTTCTTTTCGCGAATGATTGTCAGTTGTTCAATTCAAAATCACTCTTATGCTGATTATTTCATGAATCACCCTCACAGGAAAAATATTTTTAGGTTATTTTTACGCAGAATCGTTCAAGGTCATTCTGATACCGAATTATTCCGTGAATAACACAACAAAAATATTTCAGGTTACGCCTATGCTGAATCGTACCATCAAGGACGCTGATTTATAGCGTATGTTAAAGAAGAAAAATATTTTCAGGTCATTCTTATGTTGAGTCATTCCACGAATCTATCTTTCTATAGCAAAGTAGAATTATTTTCAAGTCATTATTATGCTGAATCGTTCTATCAAGGTCACTTTTATGCTGAATCGTTTCATCAAGATCATTTTTTTGCTGAATCAATATATGAATCGCTTACTAAAGCGCATAGGGAAATATTTTAAGATTACACCTATGGTGAATCGTTCCGACAAGATCATTCTTATGCTGAATCATTCCCACTATAACAGAGGAAAGATATTTCAGGTATTTCTTACGCAAGATCGATCCATCAAGGTCATTTTTACACTGAATCGTTCCATGAACGTCACTTTTATGCTGAATCGTTCCATGAGGGTCATTTCCATGCTGAATAATTTTATGCATCGCCCTCTATAACACAGGAAGGATATTTTCAGGTCATTCTTATGCTGAATCGTTTTAAATAGGTCATTTTTTTTTCTGAATCATTCCAAGTATAGCAGAGGAAAAATATTTTCGGGACAATTTTATACTGGATCGTTTCACCAAGATCAAATATTTATATTGAAATTGTATTTCGTCAATTCACAGAAAACAGGGTGGATTATTTTTTTTTAAATAAAAATCTCCCCCCCCCCCACACATTAGGATAAATCTCCCCTGTATAAATGGTTGTATGAAATTGTTTTAACACCTTTCTCATATTCTGCGGTACCTCTTCTTTCGTCAGTATTTTTTGATAGACTGAAAATCACCTTGTATATTGTTTCGTGTGCAATGATTTAAATTTTATAAGTCATTTTCTAATTTACATTTTGAACAGTTCATTTCTTTATTCGTGTTATAATATCTATGGCCTGCTTGCTCCCAGGAATTGAATTTCCGAATTTGTTCCATCTAATAATTTATTTATTTTTATGTTTACATGTCGTGTTTCTTTCTATTGTTTCTGCTTCTGTTGATAACATTGGGGTTCATTACTTCTCCTTGACGTAGTCCTTTTTTATACTAAATCCTTCTCATCTGTTTTCTAATCCCCTTATGATCTTGTACAAGCTTCTTATTATTCTTTCTAGTTTTGAATTCGTTCCTCTACTATCTCAGCCCCCCCACAAACGGAATTTTCAAAACATATTAAATTTTAAACCTATCCATGAACATAATTCGGATGGTTCAGATATGTAGTACTTCCAATAATTTAATTACCTACGACGGATATTTGGAAGTGTGTTTCGGTGTAGCGCAATATTTCGAAGTTACTCGTGAATTGTTTGGTGAATATTAAACTCCAAAATTATTTGTGATGTTGCTCGTGATCATACAGGGATGTAACGTGTAGCAAATTATCGCAGAATTTATTTTGTTTACCGTTTATTTTCAAGAGTAGGTTTAAGTTATAAATAAAATGTGAAAAAGATGTTTTTTTAGAACGATTAAATAAGTTCGCAATAGAAGGAAGGTATTTTGTCAACTGCAATCTTTTTAAATAACGCAATTAGAAGTACTCTTAGATTTTATTGAATAAATCAATGTACTATCGTTTAGAATGTAATTAAATTCAACAAATTTTTGAGCACGCATTTACTTAAACTAACAAATCCCAATTTATACAAATCCTGCGACACCCATTATCGATTTATTCAAATTCGTGGATAACTTCAGTGCTAGAGTCAGCAAATATTTTTACCGAAATTTTATTCTAAAGCAACTCAGACAGATAAAACCGCTGCTATTCGATAGTATTTTTGCCATCAGCCCTAAACTGCAGGATTTCTTTTTTTTCCGCAAAGTTAGGAAACATCTCCGTTTTCATTACGTTCGAGTACATACATGTTGAACAAAACTGATGTTTAATGGACTCCAACCTAATAATATTTCGAAGTGAATCGTAACGTATCAAGTAACGAAACTTTCCCAGCTGCACGAAGTAAGTTAGAGTGAAAATGTTCTCAGTTCCAACTCATTGTTGTTACACTGCTTGCAAAGGTATTGTAAAGAGATATTCGAGCATGTCCAACCACTACGATAACATATTAACAAGGTACACGGGCATATAAGTTTCGCCCATTAACAATATTGCTTTCAAATCAAGATGATGTTTCTATAAAATAATAACTTGATGGAATTTCTTCAGGTTCATATCAGTTTAACCAACTCAGTAGGTCTTTGTTAAAAAAAAACTTGTCCTCATTTTTATAAAGAAAGAATCTTTATTTTTTCGTTTTCGTTTTGGTTATAGAATAGACGACGTCGTTTATTTTATTGTTGAAACAGAAACAATGAATTCGTCCCCGTGATTTACGTAAAACATAAAAATGAAATCCTTAATTTCATCTTAAACTGTTTTACTAAAGTTTAAATAAGAATAACTAAGATTCATTATAACTCTGTATTTACAATTCGTACAAAAGACCGCGCCTTGAAATAAACTGCTTAATTAACTGAATAGATGTTAGATAAGTTAAATGAATTTTATAACGAAGTTGAGGCCAGCACTGAATTCCGGGATAATACCGAAATTCATGAGTCCTTTAAGACTAACGATGTTTCTTTATCAGTCGGATGTGACAATAAAATTTAATAATCATAATTCCGTCTTGGTAGTTGCTATTACAATTTCGGATGATAGACGAATAACTGGAAATAATTCCTCTCTTACTTTTATGGTTTCTCCTAAAACTTAATAAGATTACTTCGGCGATGCTCAGACCGTACGTACAGTCCTTCAAACCACAGGTGGGCTTTAACATTGTTATTGACACATCCGTGACTTTATTAATCAATTTCTTAAGCAGAGATTGGGTTGACATTATAACATTAACTCAGGAGACACCGACCACATAAAGAAATAAATTAATATTTTAATATTTTATGTTTTTAGTTATGCATTTGTAACAGACTCACTCTTACCTAATGTATAGTAATACAACTCAACACGTACACATGCATATGATTGACAAAGGGTCCGATTAAATACAAACTGTATGTTGGTGAATCAGTTTCTGCCACGTTAATTTGGGTACGTTTCCGACAGCACTGATATGATATGGAATTTACCGAGGTATACTTTTTGTACATAATTAAAAGTTTAATCAAAGTTTGAAAGAAAATCATCTCGAAAAAAGTTAGTTAATTCACTTAGAAAAGCAGGGGTCGATAAAGTTCGCTTGTGTACTTCATTAATTTGTTTGGAGCGTTTCTTTTTTTTGCTTTTAAAAGTAAACGAGCATGTGTACAATACCACATATTTTAATAATACAAAGAAAACGAATATAGAAAATATTTAAATCAAAAAATAATCCATCAAATTAACATAACAACATGAGATACTTGAAATGTTTTTTACCAACTAAAACACCCAACGATATTAAAGTATCAAAGGTGGTACGATACGAAATTATTCCATTTCCTTTAGGATTGGATACGTTTATATTCATGAGGGTCTCTTCTTATTTATTTAAATAATTCCTTTCCATTTAAAATTCATGAATTACTAGCTTTGATACGCCTCTTCACACAGAAAATAGTATCGCGCCCCAAATTCAAAGCGAAATTGACAAAAATCAAAGTGTGCCCCGCGATCCTCCAATTTTCAATACAGTATGGCCCGTAATACCGGCAAATCCTCGTGCGCGCGGAAAGAATTCGACGAGAGTCATGTTTTACTGTGGTTTGAATCGCGGGCAAGTTTCGATGACCCAATAAAAAAAAGGAAACCTCGTATCGTGAAATATGTTTATTCACTGACGAGTAAACTGGGGAAAATCCTTTAAATTGAGTATTTTACTTCTTTAGGCGAGATTTCGAGTTTCTGCGCGAACGTGATGAAAGGCACCTAAGGAAACTTAACACAATGGAACGCAATATCGAACTCGCACTTTATTGATTAATTATACTGTGATATTTCTATTCTTTTGAACCATTAAATAAAAGCTTACTTTGCAACTCGTTTGTTTTAATTAATTAAACCCAAAGACAGAATTGTTAAATAAAAACCGAAGATGTTGGAAAGGTAATTTGAAATTGTGGAAAATATGTCTTTTTGCCCTTGACTTCTAATCTGCGTGTGCTTTTGTATTCCAGTTTGCAGCCAGGAGTGTTCCCATATTCCACTTTCTCACTGTGCAAATTTAAGACCAAGTTGTCTGCTTGACACTTTCTATACTAATTCCTTTAGGGATACAATCTACTACCTCAGAAGTTAAGTCTCTCTCTTTTCCTGGCTAATATTAACTCCTTGAAGGATAGACATAACTACCACAAGGATTAAAAAGCCACTTTTTAAGACAACAAATTTAGTCCTAGGTTTTGATCAAAGCTGTTATTTTCACAAAAACTCAAGATTACATTTGTTACAAAACTTTTAATTAGTTTTTCTCTTAACTTTGAATCAATATTGTATCATACAAAAGCGTTAATTTAATTAATTCATACACATGAATATTAATTTCTACTTTTAATTTCGAAAAACATGATCTAGCGATTTAAAACGCAAACAAGTCAATTATGGTCTCAGATGAATACGGATACGCTTGCAAAATATTCAAATTTCTGATTAAACCCTCACTTTGAATTCATTGATCAACATATTGGTATGCGGGTCTTATTCAATACATACACCATAAGAGGAGAATACATGGTTTTCATTATCAAAAGAAGTTTATTAAAATAAAAATAAAAAAATGATTCCTTTCAAATAAATATTTCAAATAAAATTGTATTGTTTCTGTTTCAGGAAATCTTCCAAACTATTTACACCACACATGTAGAGGCTGCCATCTGACCATGTAAGTTTTAATTTCTTCTCGTTTTGTTTAACAAATAAGCGCAACTCGTTATTAATTGTGCATACATGCATTGTTTTAAGTAAATAATTAGTTCTTAAATATTAAACAACGAAATCACTTTTAGCTGCGAAAAAAGTTATTTGTTTAAGTTTTCTTTTATTGAAAGTTATGTTATAAAAAAAAGGTCTTTCGTTAAGAGTGATTTTAATTTTAAATAAAACAAAAACGGTTTGACATATCGATTTAGTTTTTGCTTTATTTTGAAGCTTAGACAGTGCAGATACATTCGAAACAAGGTTTCAAAGGTTCACCACGGTTTTGTTTACACTTACGCACTCGATCGCTACAATTTTTGATCACCCTCTCCAACATTTGCGGCTATATGTCAGCGATAGCTTGACGAATGTTGCCTTCCAAATGATCCAAAGTCTGCGACTATTGTCGGCCTTGACGTAGCCCCAAAGAAAATAATCTAGGAGTGCCAAATCCCATAACCGCGATGAAAATTTAAGAACGATTTATCAGCTTAGCAAACTACGCGGAAAAATGACATCTTTATAAACACCTCATTTAAAGCTATAGAAAAGCTACCTTAAACCGTGGCCGACAATCCGTGGAAAATCAATGCTGGAAAGTCGGAAGGTGAAGGTTTCATAGGAGAAGTAGAAACAACGATAACCACAGCAAAGGGTTGCCAACAAATTGGGAGACTTTATCACCGCTGCTGTGGACTATTGTCGTCGACGACCTACTGAGATAAATGACTGACAAAGATCATCGTGTTCTTGGTTATGCGGATGACATAGTCATACTTATCAAAGGACAATATGAAGGCGTAATCTCCAAGCTATGTAGAACACTCATTATCGATACATGGTGCCATAAGGAGGAACTTAGTGTAAACCCATCATAGTACCGCTAAGATGCTGAATTTAATCGCTCGCCGTTTAAACGGACTCACTATACAGCTCTCCAAAGTAGTGAAATGCCTAGGAGGGACCCTGGATGCGGATCTCAATTGTAAAGCACACGTCGTTAAGGCAGTTCCAAAGGTGACGGCGTCTTTTTGGTTATGTTGCAAGCTTTTTGGTAAAATATGGCATCTGAAACCGCGGTCATATACGGAAGCAGTGAGACCCATACTTACTTACGCCTCTTTAGTGTGATGGACAAAGATCACTGAGATAACTACGCAAAATAAACTGCAGAAATTGCAGCGATCTGGAAATAACAAAGGCTATGAGTACTACCCCAATAGCAGCTCTGAAAGTCTCGCTGGACATCCCACCACCTCACTTACAGGTGTAGAGGAAGGGCATGCTAACTTTCTTGGCACTAATCCGGATTAGGAGAAGCAAACCAGTAATCGCAAAATTCATCTTAGAATACACCCAAAACATATTAGGAAAACCTTCTGGGATGATGCAGAAAGTGTTGTCACCAAAATTTACTTTAAATTGACTTGCCTCTCACTTACCTCTGACAGATGACAAGCTTCTGCTGACTAAACGTATCAGTATTACCCCGGACTAGCAACAGTGAAGAATGGGGTACGTCAATTAAGTTGGTAAAAATTATTAAAGGGGCGCCAGAAGACTGCTCTTCAGCTAAAACGTAATCGATCAGTCGACGTCTCTAATCGACCAGGTTGGGCAGAAATAAATCAAAAATAAACAGAGGCGAGACTTTACTCACTGGTGCGTTAACGAAATCAAACTCGAAATTAAAGGTAACAATCTCACAATTTATTTGCGGTTGCAGGATGCTACAAAAGATTCCCTTAACTAGGCTAGTTTCGTCTAAAGTTGACAAACTCCGAATTTAATCCAATCAACAAGAAAATAATTTAATAATGCAATGTCTGCATTTGGTCGAAGATTCGCTCTCCAAATTAACTAAACGGAACAATAAATGTATTATGATTCAGTAATAGTAATTAACAATAACCAAAGGAACTCACGAATTTGTTTCTGTCAGTCCGAGACACTTCAAACGCATTTGCGGATCATCCCGCCATCTATGGCTGCTGTCCCGCGATGCTAATCCGGGATGGACCGATTCAAAGCGGTTTCGGTAGGGGCGACGTAGAAAACGGTGAAACTAAATTCTTCACGGGGAAAAACGAGATGATTTGATGCGATGACTCGGAATTATTCTCCCAACAAAATCCGCAAACGGATACTCGAAAGCCATACAAAAGCTTGTGCAAAAGCCAATGCTCAAAGGGCCGGTACTAAAAGCCTAAAGAAGAACGAAAATATTAGCGTTCATTTTGGGTACACGCTATTGCCCCAACTCGTTCGGAAGTGCAACCAGAAATTCCGACACAGTCGTTTGGTGAATTCTTCTCACACAGAGAGCAAGAATTCCGGGAACACACAAAACACGTTGCACCTAGTCGAAAGCCGAACGTAAAAAGAACGATTGAAAAAGGTGGTCGGTATTTCAAACGTAAAAGTTTCACGTGGTGCCCCATAGCCAATTAGCTTCGAGTTAGGAGGGATACAAAATTGCCAACTGTATCAACAGCGGGACAGATATCGTCTCGATTCCGCATTTTCTTTTGACGGGAAATTTGAAACGTAACAGTGTTTGACTTTGACATCCAATCAAATCCTTGTCCTTATCCTTCACCTAATCGAGCATTAGCTGTGTGGCACGTAGCGCCCTCTTGTTGGAACCACATCTCTTCAATATCGGTGTTTTCAAGATCGGGCCACAGAAATTCGAGTAACATGGCTCTATAGTGGTTGCCATTGCCTTTCCCTCCTCATTTCGAAAGAAATAAGGTCCGGTGACGCCGCCATGCCATAAATCGCACCACACAGTGAGTTTTTCAGGATGCAACGACATTTCATGCAATACTTATGGGTTGTTTGTTAACAAAGCCATTAATCCAAACATGCCCCTCGTCTGAGAAGATGATTTTTTGGCCTAAATCAGGATCATCTTCCAAATGCTCAAGGGCCTAATCAACAAACTTCCGACGCAATCTGTGATTGTATGGTTTCAGTTCTCAAATCAATATGATTTTATAAGATTGTAGGCCCAAATCCTTACGCACGTCTGAGAAAGCCCCAATTGTTTCGATCGACAAATTTGGCTAATCGACACTACTGGCCGCTCCAGCTGCAGTATTCCCCTCACTTCGCGCTTTTCGTTGTCTTCTTAATGGCTTATTGTCCTGTACAGTGAACTGATGCTCAAACTTTTCCACAGTGCGGGGTATAGCTGGCGCAGAGTAACGACGACGGCGACCCAATTCTCTGGTGAACAAACGTTAGGCATCCACAACTAACCTCGAACTTTTGTAATATTTTTTAATAATTTCTAAACGGTCGGGAAGCGTCAAACGCTGCAAACTATACTGAATATTTTGGCACCCGGAAGTAAAACAAAATATATCAGGAGCCGAGTGATCTCTCTTGGAAAATCTATCACCCCTATCGAAAGACGCTTTACAGGGTGATTTAAAATGTATGGTCTTAAATTAAATCAGAACCGAAATGTCCTTTATGAATCCATGAAATGTATAAAACAAAAATAGACGACATTATAACAACAAAGACATTACAATGGCTGACACTTGGCGAAGGAATTGAATTATAACAAGAAGAAAGGAATACCTAGAGAAAGATGTACTAGAGGGGAAAGGGGTACAAAATTGAAAGAACGTATCAAATGGAGAAATAATTAAGCATGGGCCTAAACGGCTCCTGTAAAGTTAAATATGTATATAAATCATATTAAAGCTAAAACATAAATGCTCGCATATTACATGTCGAATAAATTAGTGTTACATTTATTCCGCACGCAACTAAACCCGGATTAGCCGATTATATAAAAAAGCACGTTTAGATATACCGAGTGAATTTTTTAGACCACAGGCAGAGACTTGCGGCAAAAAAAATCATTAAAGTCTCCTCCCCTGAAAGCACTTGCGAACAGATGTGAAATAATTTCAAACTTTACGTTCGCAAAAACCCTATTGTATAAAATGCGTAAATGATTTCATTTTCAAGTCGTCCTATTCCATATCTTTAATATAAAGAGACTTATCTCCACATTTTTACATAAAATAACTTGCGTTATTGCAAAAAAGGAAATAAAATTCAGAGCGCGCTTAGTGGCTTTCGTATTTTTTACATACACAATAATTATATTTTATTTTCAGAAAATTCCTTTTTCTCTTATTCTACGTACCATCAACAACAATTCTAATGTATTACTATTATTTCGTTTAATTAAAAACGTCATACAAATTAGTTAATAATTTTAAGACTCTTATGTGTAAATCGTTGAAAATAAAAATCATAAAACTCACATTTCATAAAACCCTTAACACGAAGTTGATTGATATTGAGTTTAATTTTTTTTTAATTAAATATTGCCTAAATAGAAACCAAATATAACAGACAAAACAATATAAAATATACATACACTCTTCAAAATCCTCACGCAACCATTTTACCCTGGATTTGAAATTCTGTGGGGCTTTAAGTAAAATTTGGTTTTGCAAGGGTTTAGATGATTTAGATACGAAAAAACGATTCGTTTCAAGACCGACGTCAGATCTGATATTGAAGTTATTGAAAGCAGAATCACAAAAAAAAAACGCGTTTCATACTTTATTGCACCAGCACACATTCCCACTACGCTGACGTCAAAACGAGCAAAAGATTTAAAACGTGATATCTCTTATTTAAAAAGAATAATTTAATAGCTTTTTGCAAAGCTTATTCGGAATTTAAAAGCATTTCAAAGAGAGGAAGAAAACGCATCCGTTCATAATTTTCTTTGTAAATAAAAACCGAATGGTTTTCGTTCTGTCTGATACGTGTTTGTGGCAGCGTGAATTCTGTCTGCAAACATAGCGTTTTTAATGCATACGTCTATTTTTGTTGCATTATACTCGGCTTAAGATCAAAAAATTCCAATGGCGAAACATTACGTTGATGTAATGCCTCAGATTTCGTTTAACATCCGTGAAAACGTTAACAAGAGCAACAAGAATCACGTTTTATATTTGAAATTTAAGTGTAAAATGGGAGAGAAAATGCAGAAATATTTTAATCCTATTTTATGACTACCTGTTAAAACAGATATACTATGTTTATGCTCATTCTTTTACACTTTAATTCCTTTAGATTTAAATCATTTTATTACATGATGTCATTTCAATTTTTACCATGAACTTACTTTGATGTAAGTGTGATATAAGAGTATAGATTTGACGTAAACCGTGATAACAATAATAACACAAAGTTGATGAAACAAGTTTTCTTTTTCAAAGTAATGTCCTTTCTTTAATATAAACTTATCCCAATAGGCAACTTGCAAATACCGACAGAGTATTCATTCGACATAAATTTCTCGCGTCCCAAGTACCATGCTAAGAGGTCTAAACTCTGCCTTTCGGCCAATTAAAAAATCTGTTAAAATTGGACCGTGAATATCCCAAAATGCTGTAACCATCGCTTGCTAACGGTAAAGCTTTAAATTTCTTTGGCGGCGATGGATTGAAGTGGCGCATCCTGTTTGCTTTTTGTTTCGTTCGGCGTCGGTCGTTGACGTAAAATTCCACTTAAAGGTCAAGTTCCCGATACCGCGCCGCCGTATTATAAAGCTATAAAAAACTTAATGAGACTATTTCGTTCATCTGCTCCTCTATTTTTTAATTAGGGGGCCCCTCGTCGTTTTGGGGCTAATTTTTGATTAATTACTTCTCAAAAACTAAAGTAGAAAGAATTTGTTAACAGTTTTTTCCGAAACTCTCGGACACCGCTTCTTTTTTAATGGTTTCATTTTGTCGCGTTAATTAACAGGTCACTCAGTACAAGTGTCTTGATTATTAGGAAGTAAATTTAGATATTTTTCATTGCTATCAATAAAAGCTTTAAAAAGTGCAGGTCAAATATACACCCCACTTGTAAAATGTTGCACTGACCGGAGGAAGGGATATGGGTAAGACCGTGTATCTTTTCCAAGGTCTAATTGCAGAAAATATTATTTTTTGTTATTTGCGATTTTACGTCATTATTAAGTTACAAGTTGCAATTGAAACTTTCTTGCAATTATAGCCTAAGTCTATGTTTTGCGTGTTTGTAACTGAAAGGCAAAACGAGCACGATTTAAGAACTTATAAATCAAGTGGAAGTAGAGGAGGAACTGGGATACAACATGTAATACTCAAAGAAAAAATAATAACCCTGATATTGACTTTCGTGTCGGTTGAATTTATCGATGAAAAAGACAAGTATACTTGAGATCCATAACTCTGTATGGCGATAAAATAATTTACTTTAATGATACTGGTTGATTTTTCAGTAGACCATTTTTCCAGAATATGAGAAAAATGTTAAAAAAGTTCTCTACAAATTATAATTAATTAAAAATGTATGCCCATTACGCCCTTATATAAAACGATAACCAAAAGTTTACGTCTTGAAAAGCGTGCTACCCAGATAATCGAAGCCGTTCAGTCGTAAAACTTGACTATGAACTAATAATACACAGTTGCACAGCTGATGACGTACAACTGCTATGAGATTAATTCAAATCAATTACATTTTCAAAGTTGTACAAAGTAAAATACAACAAAGAAGCGAACAATAATTTACGACAGCTAATTCCGTCGCTTTAAACGCACGTATTGAATTTTGTTAGACTCTGTACAAATTTGTGTTAATAATTCGTCTTCTATAATAACAAAATTTGTTTCTCATCGAACGGCGCACACAAATCGAAATTTTAATAATTAACAATTCAAACAGATTATGAATGTGTTTACTAATTACAATTACAACATTTTAAATTCTGGTTGCCATCGCCATTTCTATGTTATTGGCAAAGTCTATTATTCTCTCAAAAGTATTAGAAAAAACAACCAATTAAGAAGGTTCCTAAGTTACAACTGTATACTACCAGATCTCAATCTGGTTTTCGTGCTGCGTTCAGCTATACAACTGCTTTACTAGACGCTACAATTTAGTGATAATTATGACCAAGAGAACATTACAGTTTTTGTATTATACGATTACAGTAAAGCATTCGATTTGCTCCTTGCATCATTGTTTTATATGTGATGCCGTGACCTTGTTTCGGAGTTATCTGTTGGGCCGGACACAAGTTGTTAAATTGAGTACATTCAAATAAGTTCATTACCCGTTACAAGACGAGTACCTCGAGGGTCAGTACTTGGCCCCACTCTTTTTTCCATTTATACGTCAATCTTTGCTAATGACCTTAAATATTGTGAAGCGCAAGTGTTTGCAGATGACATGCTGTTATAAATCAGTTCTCATCCATCTAGATGGCAGCAAGCGGAGTCTAGTAGTAATTCTGACTTAAATTATACAGGCTGTCTCAAAACCTATGTCTTTAATTAAAACTGTAGGTATCTCATTATAAAAGAGATTGATTCTCCAAATCCGAACGGTATTGCTCAATATAAAAAAACTGACCTACCACAAGCGCGTGCAGTTCCTTTGTTTTGAAACCTCTGCTTACTTTATGACTTGTTGAGGCAAGTCCGCTTTCAGGTAAAAGCAAAAACTGCAATAATTTTTTTTATTTACGTTTGAAAGAATTAGGTCAACGCGCGCGTTATCAACAATCTTTTTTATATTCATGTGTGTTTCACCGACAATTACTAGCATAGCGAAATGCGTTTTTCGTTGCGTTATTTAAGAATTGAAACTGTACGCCTAGGGTTAGCAATATGCGAAATTAAAAAAAAAAACAGCACAAAATGCATATCAAACGTGTTGTCGTACCTGTGCATCCATTATGACCTTAGAATTTTAGTAAAATTCACTTCTTGTTCTTGGTACTGATATAACAAAGCACTATGTCCATCAATTCCTCATTGGAATACACATGAATCATATTTATTATTAGAATTAACTAACACAAAACAACGTAAATTTGATAAATAATACTAAAATTTATTTTAACCTGTCTTTTATAAAATACAAACGCACTCGCTCGGACTGTGTTCTCTAAAACTATTATTCAGCACTTTATCTTTCATTCAAACCCCCTCCCTAGTGTAAGCATCTGTGAATTTATGACAGCACGATAATAATAATAAAAACAAAGGAATGAAACTGAGCCAGCTGAATTTTATTTTATGACAGTGCAATTATTACCAATAAATCTTTATTTCTCAATATAGTCTTCTTTCAACGCGATACACTTTTCCCAACGATGCTCAATAGTTTTCCCAACGATGCTCAATAGCTTATACTGTTCTTATAATGAGAGACGTCAAACTCTTTAAAATAGCCGTTAACCGCAGATTTCACCTCTTCATTCATGGCAAATCTTTCCACCGAGCCATTTTTTCAAATTTGGAAAGAGAAAATAATCTGGCGGGACTAAATCTGGAGAATAGGGTATGTGAGGAAGTAATTCGAACTTTAATTCATGGAATTTGGCCAGCGTGATGACGGACGTGTGGACTGGTGCATTGTCGTGATGAAACAACACTTTCTTTTTCGCTAAATGCGACCGTTTTCTCTTGATTTCATCACTCAAAAGCTCCAACAAGTTCGCATAGTACTCGCTGTTGAAGGTTTCAATGAAAATGATACCACGTGCATCCCCAAAAACAGACGCCATAACCTTGCCAGCGAACATAACTGTCTTTTTTTGGAGCTTTTTTTTGAGTCCATTATTTCGACTGTTCTTTCGTCTCGGGTATGAAATGGTAGACCCATGTTTCATCCGTGGTTAAGAATCGACGCAAAAACTCGGCATTATTACTCTTACAAATATGATCAAACACTCCATAGAAACATCTTCACGACGCAGCTTTTATTCCACTGTGAGTAAACGCGGCACCCACCTTGCCCACAGCTTTCTCATGCCCAAATTTTCGGTCAATATGCGATGTACAGCACTTTTTGAAATACCTAACACCACTGCTATTTCGCGCACTTTCAATCGACCGTCATCCAATAGAATTTTTTGGATTTTTTTGGCCATTTCTAGCGTGGTTACCTCATTTGGTCGACCACTACGATGTTCGTCTTGGCAGCTTATATAGCCTCATTTAATCTCTGCCACCCAATATTTTACTGTGTAAACGAAGAAGCAGACTCCCCCAGTGTAGAATCTAACTCGGCTTTAATATTGGTTGGAATGAGACCTTTCAAATGAAAGTATTGTATCACGTAACGATGACTAACTTGTTCCATGTTTCCATAATTCACTGAGAGCGTTCACTGTTGACAGCTGTCAAACAAATATTAAACAACGCATCGTCTTCAACTTTGAAATTTGAGCTTCATAAGGTTCGTATTTTCGACCACAATATTTTTTTTGGACAACAACCGCCATTTATGCATCAAGTCGGGTACTTCTAGGACTACCATATATATATATATATATATATATATATATATGGAATTTTCGTAGTTTTCTTCTCATGTGTTCATAACACGAACGTATCGTCGATATATCTGAGTCATAAGTGTGGTTCTTGGCTATTGCTTCTTTAGCTCTTACTTCAAGTCTTCCATGAATAGGTTGGCTATTATCGACGATAATAATTAAGTTAAAATATATGTTATAATGTTCTTTCATGTCTTCCTCCGCGTAGGGTTCTTAAGAGAACCGTTTCTTGTCTTGACGACGTTTCAGCAGAATCACATCTGCCATCTTCAGGTCTTCTCTCCTACTTACTTGGTTCTGCTTCGCGTTGTTATGCGAGTCAAACTGACTTCTGTTGGTGCCGGTGGTGATTTATATACCGAATTGAGGTCACGCGTCGTTACACTCGATGGTTTTCTGGTCTGGCTTCTCGTTATTGGTCGTTTCGGTGGACTGGCTCCTCCTCTTGACGATTTCGGCTGTGTTTGTAACGCTGGTTTCCATGTTGTTGGTAAACGTTGAGTGTCGTCTCTGGTATTTAGATTTCTCTATTTCTATGGCTTCTCGTATGATTCTTTTCGACAAGTGCTGTACGTTGGCTATAGCTTTTGTATTGTATCTTGTGTGAGATGGATGTTACGTGCTGTACGAGTGAAGACGTTCTTTCGTTGCTCTCGACAACATTCTGGTGTTCTTCTCTTCTCACACTTATTTTTATGTTCGTCTGTTCCAAGTGGACTTTGTCACAATCTTGGCAAGGGATTTTGTATACTCCTTGGCTTTCCAGTTAGATTTTCGTTTTTGGATTAGGAATAATGAAAGAGATATTCTTATCCCTATTGAATATTGTTTCGATTTTGTGCTTCCTGAGAACTCTGCTTATTTTATCCGTTGTGCCTTCTATATACGGTAAGCACTTTCTTCATCCTCTTCTTGTTTTTCTAGTCATGGTGATTGTGCTTTGTTGATCTGTTTTTCGGAGAATCCGTTCTGGAGCAGTGCTGTTTCTAATTTCTTCATTTCTTGCTGTTTTTTTTTAACATTCGTCAATCTTTGTGACCTCATCACGAGTATTTTCACGACTGATTGTAGTTGTGGTGGATGTTGATGCGACTGGGCGTTTAAGTACCGATCCGTATGTGTAAGTTTGCGATACCCTGAATATCCGAGGCTTCGGTTTTGTTTCTTCGTTATCAACACGTCCAGGAATGGGAGACTGTTGTCTTTTTCGATTTCCATCGTGAATTAGATCTTCGGATGTATTCTGTTCAGATATTCGTGGAATTTTCATAGTTTTTCTTCTCCATGTGTTCATATTGTCACGATTACGAGAAATTTGGATTTTATTAATTAATTTCCGTATTAACGTAATGCTAAGTTATTTGCTGATCTGTACATTCGGCGACTTGTATTCGCAACACTTAGACGTTGAAAACTTGTGGTTGATGCCCTTTTTGTTGACGGGGTTGCACAGTCGGGCATGCCGTGCCCCTTTTTAGTTTGGGCGGATAGGTTACCGGATTGGCTGGACCCTTCTGTTTTGCTGACTAGGTTCTTCTCTTCCATCGAAATGTCTTCGGATAAAATCTCTGCGAAAGGGCTGGTCTCTGGATTGATCGTCTAAAGGCGAGACAGCTTTTTCTCAGATGTCGGGGCTTGTTGCAGAACCAACAGATCGGTCTTCCATCTGTTGTCCTTGTCCTAGGAAATTGATTCGGGAACGGACTCTTTTGCCAATTTTGAGAGGCTGTTTTTTTGTAGTCGGTGACTAAAGCTGTAGATGAGGAGGTCTGGGCCTTTTATTGCCAAAGATGACTTATCTTGAGGACCACGTTTCGTAATTCCGACGATGTCATGCTGGGATTGCTGATGAGGTAGTAGCTTTCCACGAAGTTGGAGTGGAAACCGGCTTCGAATAGATCCTGGAATGCGATATCCGAGATGTCGAGGGTGACTTCATACGCCAAGGCGAGTAGATCGTAGTAATAAGTCTTGATGTCTTCATCTTCTTTTTGGTGACGACTTCTTAATCTTGCGGCAATCTTCTGACTGACTGTTTTCCCCCAAATTAGGTCTTCAAATCTTCTTCAATTTTACCCCATATTTTTCGGTCGTTGTTTGCATTTTGGGAATATCTGTGGTACCAGACATTCGCTGCTCCTTCGAGGAATGTTGACAGGTAGTAGATCCTCAAAGAGTCGTCCCATCCTTTGGCAATGGCTGATGAAGTTGATGATGTTGGATGCTGATACCTTGAAGATCTGCGATGAGATGAACTTCGGAACTACTGGGGTCCTGGCAGATGCAAGAGCTTCAGACAATATGCTTGGAGTCGATTTTCTTGTAGTTGGACTCTCAAAACTGCTTCTTCCATTTCAACTGATGATTTTCTCTGCCTCTGGGTTACTTGTTTGAATGGCAAATCGACCAGGATCTGTCGTTGTACGAGATGCTTGGGAAACTGGCTGTCGTCTTCTCTTGTGGAGACTGCTGCTCTGCTGCCGATGTTTTCCACTACGTAGCGTTGTATAGAAGGCGTACCCAATAATAGTACGTCTTCGTTTGTTTCCTCTAAAGAATCTGTGCTGCTGTGACGGCAAGGGATGATGGTGTCGGATGAATCCTCGAGGATGCTGGCCTCAGAGTCCTCCGCCGGGTTGTCCTGGCGATTGAGTTTTTGCTTGGGCCCTGGTCCAGTAGGGTGCTGGCATATGGAAATTTCAGCTCTTTCACCATGTCACAAACGGGCCTCCTCCATGTCACGAGCGAGTTCCTCGTGGAGCTCCAACTTGGAGCTCACGAACGCATCGTCAACATATCTGAGCCTTAAGTGTGGTTTATAATGTGCTGCTTCTACAGCTCTTACTTCCAGGTCTTCCATAAATAGGTTGGCTATTATAGGTGATAATGATTAAGTTGAAATTAACAAAAAATACTAGGAATTCTTACCATGGAGATTTTAATTGCTTTCGTGTTGTAATGATTTATTTGTTGATCTGTCCAAGCAGAAGTTCAAAGTGGGGCTGTTGTTACCTTTATTTTATACAATTTCAGGTGATTGCATTTGTCAAGTAAGTATTTTAAGTTCGTATTTCAGCTGATCCGTTTAAAGGTCAACACCCGACGCCGCACGATCATAAAATCATAAAATCATAAAATTTTATGACTGTATTTATTTCGTTTATTATACCTGGAGAACTAAAATAAAGAAATTGTTCTAACATGTCCTGTGATTCTTTCAACATTTTTTCTTTGTCGGTCTTTTTAAGAATCACCTGTATTTCACTTTAGTAACAATATCATTTTATGGCAATCACTCATACAATGCACTTTTTTTCACAAAAATGTCAAATAGAACCCCGCGAAAAAAAAGCGATTTAATAATGCTTAATTCGGAATACCCGTAAATACGGACGGATTGAAAATTCAAAAGGCCGCTAGCAATTACAGTCCCGTCCGTCATCTGCGAAACGTATTATCTTCGTAAATGAAAGTTTAAAAAAGGGGTCACATGTATTAAAGCTTCGGTCTATTGTTCTCGATTTTTGTCGCTCTAGAACGGAGCTCATCGATCGACGCAGTTCGCATCCAGACATTCTCTCTATCATAACGCCCCCTGATTTTCCTCCAAAACTGCATGCACGAATTAAGGCACAACAAGTTTCATTTTCGCATGCAGAGGAAAAGAAAAATTGATTTCAACAACATAAAAAATTAATGTTACAAAAAAAGCACATAATACGAGGGGAAGTCAAAAAAAAATCTAATCGGAGTTGCTTTAAATTTAATTGTATTCTATTTTTGTTTTTAGTACTTAAATTTATTCCTTTAGGTATGTACAGTTATAAAGGCTTCAATTAATGGAAACCTTCTTGGTACGTCCAAACAAATCGAATACAGGTTTGCATCCACTTGCGTTCACTTGCTAACGACGCATTTTGTCTAAGTTTTGCATTTCATGGATAATCTTAGTCCATGATAAGAGTATTTACGCAAATACAAGACTTCTGTTGTTTTAAGTTGCGGTTTCATCTTATTGTACAATATGGAATGTTCTCTCTGAATTTGAGCGAAAAAATGTTTGTATAGGATTCCCGTTTCTTACAAAAATATCCTCGTGTAAAGCTCATAAGCTCAAAAAATTTAATTTATTTTCTTTATTGACTTGAACTGCCAAATGGCAGAGTTATGAACTCGCTTAATTAATATTGCAGCTTGTGCCTGCTGAGCTAACTTAGACTCATTTTTAGCTGTTAGCATTCGCCCCGGTCGACGTAAATGTAATTGGTAAGGGTAGATACATCCCTATAGTAGGTGGTTCGTTGAGGCTTTGCGTAGCTCTCACACCCCTCGGTTCGTTTTCTTGTGACCTGTTTCTTTTTAATATGAACGAAACTCCCTTAGTTACGTCTGAATGAAGCCGATCCAAGACAAACAGTGTTTTATCAGATAAGCAAACAGAAAAATTCGATTCTAAAGTTGCCCGCCCCGTTCAAAAATTTACGAAAACACGCGCACGAATAATGAACGACTTCAAAACCCGCCCGTAATAATTTATTCCGTTTTTGCAGGCGGATAATTTTTCCAGCGAAAATTACTGTGTAAACTTCATATAATTTCCACCCTTGATGGATGCATCTAGTTAGCTTCGGCGTGCATTTATGATAAAAATACGCCAGCGCTTTCATAAAGCGCTCCGAAATCAGCTTCGCCGTAACGAGCCGAATGAATGATGCGCAAACACTGAGGCCGAGAAAAAATCAAAGAGCTTTAGAAAACGTGCCGTAATTTTAAATTAGTGTGAATGAAAAATGAAGCTAATTACTTGGGACTGGAAAAGTGCAAACCTTTAAACTGTATTTGCGTAATGAAATTAATTACATGGAAATTTTGAATTAAATTAAGAATTAAGAGGCAGTTAAAAAATGTAAAATTTCCTGAAGTTTCAAAATATGCAATACATTTCTATGACCGTACTGGAATTTCAAAATTAAGAAAAGCACGTCTAGAAATTCTAGTTGAAAGAGACGATCTTAAATCTGAAACAACATCTGGAGATGTTTCAAGTTGGAAGTTAAGCTCGTTTGCTGAAGAGATTAGTAGCAAGCAAAAACTAAGGTAAGGGATAAAGTACACTAAAGCAACCGCAAATGATTACACAGAAGTAGATCCTTACCTTTCTTCGAGGAAAAAACGTGAAAAATTAGAAACGCGAATAAAAACCAACGATTTCGCGCAACAAGTTTTTGCGCCCTACGTCGAGCAATCTGAAAAGGAAAATATTTCACCGTCTCTTTTTTTATTTATTTATTTTTTTGCAAAAATTGAATACGTGTGGAACATCTCCTTATCTTAATTGACACAGAGCCCAGCAACTACGAAATTACTTTTTTCCACATCTAATTCCCCGAATTTATTCTGTAATAACCCCGGCACGAATTGGAACATCGCACGCAATTCCAACCTATATGTGTTTCGTGTTATCAATATAACAAAGATTGAGCCGAATTCGTGCCCGTGTATAAAATACGGATTTAAAATATTACGGCTCCCGAAATCTAGAACGGGCGTGTGAATTGCAAATTACATTTTCGGGAACGAGTTATGTTAGCGTGCAATATAAATAGATTGAAATGCTTGCTTTGACATTAACATAACGATTATTTTTTTTGCGGCTCATTTAATTTCGTTTTAAATTATACTTGTATTTATTTTAACTCTGCACTTGCCAAGCTTTTTATGCACATGTGTTTTTGCTGTAATTAGTCAACGTAAATAGTTCTCTGGCAACACCGATGTCGCTTTTATTTTATTTGGTAATTTATCAGAGACTACAAAGTTTCTAATTAACAACAAATATAAAATAATTTGATTATTTGATTATATGTAGGTACAAAGTTATACATAAAGGAAAGTTTCCAAAATGTATGTAAAATTTCAAAAGTTTAATTTTGTTAACGCCTGGAGATTTCATTACAATTTACGATTACAATTTACGATTTTGATTACAATAGAATCCTGGAATATCCTTTGGAGATTTATTTCGGCCTCACTTCTCAAACAATTTTAGGTCAACTACATTCACCGGTACAAAAAGCAACTCACTATTATTTTTTAAAATAAATTATCTGAGGACACTTTTTGTTCATTTTTTTCTGCTCATCGGTGAATAGGATATTTTCAATAATCGGGAGAGCCATGATCATCATGGTAACTAAATTCTCTTGTTTAAATAAATTATTGAAAGTATCTACGCCATTGTCAATATTGTATTGCGGTTGATTTTTTGTTTTCCAAACGTTTCCTAAAGACTTAATTTAATAATTTGTTTACATTTTGTCATTAATAAGTTGTTTTCATGGCTATTAATGCAGTGGATGCAGCAAGAGTAATTGCTTTGATTCAGGATGGTCGGTCTCAACGTTACGTTGCACAAGTTCTTGGAACTTCTTAATCATGTGTCTCCAGAACGTGGAGGCGATTCTTGGAAACCGAATCTTACAATCGACGCCCTGGAACAGGTCGTCAAAGATGTACAAGCGCTAGAGATGACCATTCTCTTACCCTAACGATTTTTCGCAACAGGAATTTGACTGCTGTTCAAGTCAGAAATCGCCTTGCAGAGGTTCGAGATGTGCATGTAAGTGACAGAACGATCAGAAGACGCTTTAATGAAGCTAATTTAATGGCAAGAAGACCTGCACATGGCCCAGAGCTTAACACACAGCATAGAGTAAGCAGACTTGCATTTGCTCGTGAACATGTTCATTGGAATATGGGACAGTGGAGTCAAGTACTCTTCACTGATGAGTCCCGCTTCTGCGTACGAGCACCAGATGGTCCTGGAAGACTGTGGAGAAGGACCGGCGAACGGTATTCTCAATGTAATATTATTTCCAGACTATCTTTCAACAGAGGTTCGATTATGGTGTAGGGCGGTATTTCTGCAAAGGCACGTACAGGCCTTGTTCTAATAAATAGGGGAGTTATTAACACTCAGAGGTACATTGAAAATGTTCTTCAAGATCATGTGATACCCTTTGCCCCTTTTATTGACGACAATTTTATGTTGATGCACGATAATGCACGGCCACATGTCGCCAGAGTTGTTAATGAATTTCTTGACGCTGTTGGTGTTAACCGAATGCAGTGGCCCCCGAGAAGTCCCGACATGAATCCCATCGAACATGTCTGGAACATGTTAGGAAGGAATATTAGAGCTCGCGTCCCCGCCCCAGCTACCCTAGAAGAATTATCAATGGCGCTTCAGCAAGAATGGGATCAACTTAACAATTTAGCGATTAGGCACTTGTGGAATCGATGCCACAACGTATGCAGGCTGTAATACAGGCTCTCGGAAGCAATACTCGATATTAATTAATTAGGAAGATTGAAATTTTGCATTTTTCTTTAAGTTACAATTCCATCAATTTTGCAGTTTTTATTACTTTCATTAAAATCTTGTTTGTTTTATTTATTTTTGGCCTTATTTGATGTACATCAACCAAGAAAATTATAAATAACAATTATCAGTCGAAAATTATATAAAAAAATTTATTGTCGCAATGAATTACACAAACCTCAAAGTGAGTCGCTTTTTATGCCGGTGAGTGTAGATAGCCTTCTTGATTTATTTAAAAAATATAAATTGCGAAAGCATCGAACAGAAAATGTATCCTTGCAGTTAAGAAGCTTCACCCTTTTAATATTTAATGAGTAAACAAGCATTCCGTCAATAATGTAAGCTCTGATAATACATGTTTTACGTTCAACGTTCTGCTACATCTTGATGCACTATTTTACGAAGCGAAACAAAATAAATAAAAGAGTTTTGCACTGAAAAGCGGGCTATTAGCATCACGGCGAACCCTTTTATGGGATGTTCGCGTGCGAATCTTTTTATTGAGCATCAGGTGTGTCAAAAAGGCGGTAATCCTAATTGCAATATGCAAAAAGGAACTTTTGTTTACACAATATACAATTTTAGGGTTGAAATATGTATATATATCAAATTCGCGAGATAAAAATGTAGCAGAGTAGACGTAGCAACTTTTAATTCGGCTCAAAGTTAATAGTTTAATTTGTTTTTCATTGGTCTATCAAAACGTTAAAATAAATCAGATTATATTTGCCTACAAATTAAATGCAAACGCTATTTTTCACTTTTATTTGGAGTAATCCAGAGGAATAATGTCATTGCAAATATCTTAACAAGAGGGCAGGATAGAGAAAATATTTGAAAATGTAATTTCCTCTGATATTAGTTTATACAGGGTGATTCTTGAATAAACCGCCAAAAAAAACCTGTGAAAGGAATTTAAAACATAGGTTATGAGAAAAATGTTAAAAACATTCTTTGGGAAAATTTATAATTAGTCATAATCATAATTTTTATTGATCTTTTACATCAGTTATTGATCTAAAATACATCGAGTACACTTTAAAATAAGATACTGGAGTAGTGAGTGCGTCATCTGAAAAAGCAAGAGCCATAGCTTCATATAAATAAAACATTACAACATGTATAAGTATAAAACAATACAATAGACTAATTTAGGAACTCCTGAACTGTGGATGTAGATACAGCTGAGGATGTAGATACTCGGAAGGGTGAAAATACTCGAGTCTTTAAAAGTTGTCCTACATGATTCACGACTTTTTAAGTTAAATATGAGTCTTATCACTCGTTTTTGCTGTGAAAGTACTCGTTCAACACCTACTGCACTACCCCACAGAATCACATTGTATTTTAAGTGGGTCTGTACAAGCGAATAATAGACTTGAATTAGCGCATTGATATTTAACATGGTTTTTAATTTTAGTAGAGCTTAAAATGCGGAGATACACATTTCTACACACATGGTCTATTTTGTTTGTTTGTCCCATCCCAATCTACCGTCCACATAAGAACCCAAAAACTTGGTGTTAGAGGAAATAAAGTTTCCAAATTCAAGTCGCGTGCCGAACAGTAAACAAACAGTTTTTTCAATATTTAAAACAAGTTTGTTATAGTAGCACCATCGTTCTAGTTCTTCGGTCAAAAGTTTCACCTTGTGTTGTAGGTTTTCATTGGTACAGTAACTGACGTATCGTCGACAAAATTGACGATTATTCCGGCTCTTTTGATAAATTTAGGTAAATCGTTGATGTATAAGAGGAACAGTAACGGACCGATTACTGGACCTTGAGCGATTCCCATGGTGATGTCGAATTTATCCGATAGGGCCCCATTTGATTTGACTAGGAATTGACGATGATGAAGAAAAGACATTATCCATCTCTGAACGTTGCCTCTGATACCCATTTTATCAAGTTTTGTTATAAGAAAAGAGTCGAATGCACGCGGCAGATCATACAAAAGCGCTGCTACGTATTTCTTGTTGTCAACTCCTTAATGGACAGTCCAAAAATTCAAGAGTAGCTGTTTCAGTAGATTTTCCCGCGATGAAACCATGTTGGGATTTGGATAGTATATTGTGTCTATATATTTATTCAGCTACATAAAATAAAATACCTCTAGATTAAGAAAAATAAGGACTCCATCTCCCTATGGCCTACGACACCTCACGAAATCGAAAACATAGAGTCTCACGTAAAACCCAAATACACAGAAGATCACTACAATATGAATACCAGACTCCTCAAAGAAATAGTCCCAGCTGTATCATATCCCTTGTCAATAATAGTTAATTTCTGCTTCACTACCGGTACTTTTCCTAAAAGCCTAAAAATTGCAAAAGTTTTTCCCTTGCACATAAAAGGCGATCCTGAAGAACTATCCAATTTTCGCCCCATATCCATCTTACCTGCTCTGTCTAAATTTGCGGAAGAATCAATCGCCAGAAGAATCCTACATTTCGCTAACAAACATAATTTCTTACATGGCAGACAATTTGGCTTCAGGAAAGAACCGTGTACAGCATCGGCAATCCAAAACGTCATTGGTTTCATTTTAAACGCCTTGGAAGAGCATGAATATTGTGAAGCCCTCTTGGTAGATTTAACTAAAGCTTTTGATTAATGTATAACTCATGACTTATTTCTCGCGAAAATGGATCGATATGGATTTAGAGAGACAGTTTTAAAACTAATATCTTCCTATTTGTGCAAACAATATGTGGAAAATCTTGGTGCTAGTAGCATAACAATGCCAGTCACGCGGGATATAGCACAAGGTTCGATACTGAGTCCTCTCTTCTGTGTCCTTTTTATGAACGACTTCCCTTCATACATGGAAAACTTTACGGTTCTGTATCACGGTATTACACAGAAGTAAGAATCTTGATGCAAACGAAGAAATGTCTGTAACCCCGTTAACAAAATTAACGGACTGGTTCAACTCCAATGAGCTTTGCTCAAACAAACCGAAAAAAATTTGTTTACTATATCAAGAAGAATGGACTCTTGGAATCCATCTTGATTCACGGCTTACTTGGAAGCGCCATACCGAAGAACTCGGAACGCAATTGGCTAGAAGTATTTACGCAATAAGGATTGCCCATATTGTGAATAAAACAGCAGCTATTGTTCTCTTTTTTACTCAAGAATGTCCTACGGCATCCTTTTTTGGAGTAGATCTTCGGGCGGCTCAGGCATCCTCCTGCTCCAGAAGCAAGCAATTGGAGTTATAGACTCTTCCACAAGCAGCCCACTGCAAATCATTATTCCGGAAGTACAAGATTTTCAAGCGTTTATATTTACCAACAAAAAAAGCCTTCGAGATCTACCTGTGCAACGAAGTCAACACTTATATCCTACCCGAGAAGCTGACAACCTTTTAACAGACTTGTTATCTCTGACATCAAATCTGATGGGCTTAGTATGTTTAATAAACTCCCTGTAGATTGGAAAACACTGCCGCTGGTGAGCTTCAAAAAGAAAATCAAAGAATATCTTCTGGAGAAAGTTTTTTACTCGATTGAAGAGTTTTTTCTCCAAAAATTTGCTTATTAATTCTCCATTTAATCTGTTAAATTTTGACTTGTAGTGTTTTCAGTACCTAAATAAAGTTATTATTGTTGTAAAAAATAATTGCTTCGGTCTATATTACTTTCTATTTCATATGATACAGATTGTTTCATTGAAACTTGAAAAAAGGCGGAGACGGGGTATAATTTCATATTTTCAGGGTTTATACTTGTACGTTTTCAACTCAAAACTAAACAAGCTGTATGTGCATACGTATTCACTTTTGCACACACATATTTTCTTCACTATTAAGCTTACTGCTAAATTAAGTGAAAAACGAAAATAAACAAAACAATAGTAATTATAGGTTTTTTTTTATTATTAAAAAGTTATAACTTTGAAGTAATTTTTTAAATAATTATTTTTTTAATTTATTTCACACACGAACCAATGAATTCTTTTAGCGATGTGCTTTCAGTTTATTACTTTTCTTCTTAATCACTTTATATAAAAACAAAATAAAATCAATTAATCAATTTCGAAAAAAAATTCGAAATTCGTATCAAATTTTCTTTGTACAAAATCCGAAATCAAAATTTCTGTCCCAAGTCCAATTTTTTTTCGAAATAAAATATTTTCATCTAAAATCCTCAAAATGAAATCAAAATTCGTTTCCATCACTTACTACATAATTGGTTTTTATCACCTTAAAGTCTAAATTGTGTTTAGTACAGAACAGCTTTTTCTAAGTCCAAAATATTTTTCGAAAGAATGTTCGACGAATTTCGAAGGAAATCAGATGTTTTTTGTATAAAATCTGAAATCAAAGTTTCTGTCCTAAGTTTAATATTTTTTAATTAATCGTTTTTAGCTAAAATCCTCAAGGTCAACGTCGCTGTTGTCAGTTCTTCAATTTATTAATAGAAACTGTTTTTAATAAAACACAATTTGTTAAGTCCAAAACTACTTTTCAACAAAAAAAAACTGCTTGGTAAGTCCAAAACTATGTGCTTTTTAAAATTGAATAAAAACTGAAAACAATCACAACACATAAATGAAAACAAAACCACCGACCGAAAGTTCGATAAGTCCAAAAAATCTTTAGGAATAAAAAGAGACAATTTCTGAAATTGATTTTCATATTTTCACGTAACAGCATAATTTTTAAAAGCAAGAATCAATCAGTTTTTTCGGCAGTGCGTTTTCTGTTTACTATTCTCCTTTTCTATTGCTTTCTGAAGTAAAAAACTAAACAAAATCCAATCTTTTTATGTTTTTCATTTTTTGTCTTTTTTAAAAATTGCACTGAAAACAAAACAGTTTCCATTTATTTTTATGGTTTTTTTCTATAATTTCCTTTTTTCTAAATTGCGTCTCGAACTTATTTTACCGAAATTGCTTAAAACAAGAAACAATCGATTTTTATGGAAAAAATAAGAAAAGAAAGAAAAAAGAATCAATTTTCTCGATTAGTTTGATTTGCATTCTCCCCAATTAAAAAAAAAACACGACCAATCAAAGCTTTTCACTCTTTTTTATTTATATATCTTTAATTCGTGTTGCTGTTTATGAATTTATTCTTGAAATTGCAGGAAAACAGGAAACGAGCGATTATTATACATAAGGACCACTTCAAAAATTGATTGATTTAAAATGAAATTGAAAAACATCACGTTATAATTTTGAAGTCATTTTTTAAATATTTATTAAAAACAAAAATCAATTAATTTTTTTTAATATGCTTTCACATTATTTTATTCAATTTTTCGTAGTCTTTTTAAATTTTTTCTAATTTTTTAATTGAATTGATTTTCTCATTTTCACGCAACAGATTCATTTTTAAAAATAAAAACCAATCAATTTTCTATTGCTTTCTAAAGAAAAAACTTTTACTTTTTAAATCACACTGAAAACAAAATAGTTTCAATTTTTTTCTGTAGCAAATGTTAAAATGTGCTTTGTGCAACTCAAAGCAGTCGATAAAAGGGAATTTCAACGACAACGGTTCAAGTTCGCCCGATTTCTCACCGCAACAGCCATAAAACGATAAAACATTTATGACTGTATTTATTTTCATTCCTTTAGCTGCTGGTTCTTAATCAGAGAAGTATCGTGTATTTGGGTAAAATCTTTTATTAATTATTTTCCGAGAAGTAAAGAACGCAATATTCTTTTACCGTTTTAACTATAATCTGTAATTTCTATTCTTTTACGGATTATTATTTGGCGGTCTATTGAAGAATCACCCTGTATGTAGATCTAAAAACAATCGTGATATTAATTGTAAAAAAATAATTACTTAGAAGAGACTAACTACATATTTATCGTTATTCCTCGAGTTACAATTTCCTATGTGTTTTAAATTCGCACCGCTTCAAAAACTCACCCAGTAACGAAACTTTAATAAATCAAAATATAAATAATAAAATGGAACAAACAATGGAAGAAACATTCTGTCTTTATAAGTAAATTTAATTAATAAATTTATATTAAATTCTTTACGAATGACAAATTGAACTGCTACATAATCAACAAATCATATTTTATCACGTCAAAATCTCTCGAGTTTTATTTTTAACCAGGCCTGTAACCCATCAATTTAACTTACAAATTATTTCATCTCATCCGAAGGCATTATATATTATCCATTCGGAACGAATCGCGTGACGGCCGTCCATTCCAAAGTAGTAGAAGAAGAAATAATAACTTTACGGCCCGCTTTCGTCATTCAGAATTAAGCCTCGATTTCACGTCGGCCGCAAATTTATTTTAGTAACTTTAATTAAAACTTTTAAGTGAACCATTAAAAATCCACCTGATTTCGTTGCACTATAGCGCTCGCGATTCGGTAGTAATGAAATTCACCGTAGTTTTTAATTAATGGAGAATAAAGGAGTTCCATTAATCCTGCGCTCGTGAGTTATGATTAAACGGAATCGCGCGTCTTTGACGTTAAAACACGTTCTACAATGTAAAATACACCCCCAAATAAGTAAGCGCTTCTTACAATTTTTCTAATTAAAGTCTCATTTAGAAACTATTTATGAGTTGAAGTATGAAACGCCGAATATCGTTTGGTGCGTGGATATTTTGGAACGATTTGTTAGCACAATATGAAAAATTAATGATCCAAACAAACCGAACAATAAAATAAGTAATAAACACAGAACAAAATTAGAACTGCAGTTTCATTTCGCATTTGCAGTTTGAGTACCTTCATTTTGATGGCAGTTTGACGAGGAATCTAAATATTAATACGCAGACTGTACCCAATATTCAATAATCAATACGTATGCCGTTTATTAAAAAAATTTACTGCTTCGCATTTTATGAACTTTTTAATTAATCCATTATGGCTGTACATTTTCAATAGTGTTTCAATTAAATGCTCTCTCATTTATTAACGAACATATAATTCGGTGTATCTGTATAAGTGAGAAATTACTAATTGAATTTGAGCAGATTAAAAAATAAATTTGGCAGATGATCCATTGAAATATACAGCCTGGTTTTTAAACCTATGTCTTTAATTGAAACCTCAGCAGAGGTTTCAAAACAAATTTGCTCCGCGGAGTCCGCTATCTTGGGGCAGGCCGTTTCTTTTTTCATTTGTTAATAAGACCGTTGATATTTGGAAAATTAATTTCTAATATAATGAAGAACTTAAAGTTTTAATTAAAGGCAGAGGTTTAGAAACAACCTGTATACTATAATATAATAATGATACTGTCACGAAACAAAAGGCATATTACGTTCGTCTACAATTAATTTAGTTAGACCTTTCTATTAAGTTTAGGAACTCTATCTAGTTCTAATTAGATTATGCATAATTTAGTATTTGTATTACGCATAGCAATAAGCTTAACCGACCTTTCGTTGTAAGGCGAGGTTTGCGATGTGAATACTCTGCGTAATATTTAATACATTTCCGGTGGAAATACTAACGTATTAAATCATATCAAAACTAATTCACACAAACATATTTCAATTCGTTTTAATTAAAAAAAAAAGCGCACGTAAGCCACAGTTTATAATTGCATAGAAAATTTCGGTGCTTTAATTAATTTGGAAGGCCCAAAAAGCCAAATGAATAACTTTCGGATTGCAGGCACGTATGTATAAAGTGCCCGCGGCGCATTTGCAAATGTTATTGGAAGCTATTTTTTTACATAATTCGAAATTATTTGCCAAAATTCGCGCTGAATTTACGACTTAAATATCCGACATCAAACAATATACTCTGTTTATGTTGTAATAAATACATTTTCTGCAAATACGTTTACGATATTGAAACATTAAAACGCGAGTAATTATTTTAATGTGATAGATAACGTTCCAGTGAACTAATTTCAAAAATTTCATATTTGACAAATATTCAATGTGTTTTATTTATTTATTTTTTTTTGTAATGTAAATTTTTTAAATGAAAATGCTGTACACTAATTTATAACTAAAACCACGTGTTCAAAAGCGTGCAATAAACATTTGTGTGTTATGCAGAGCATCAGAATCTTTCAGTCGTAAACTTGACCGTAAACTAATAACACGCAGTTACACAGCTGATGATGAATGTTTTTAATGAAAACTGTAAGTATTTCATTATATTAGAAATTAATTTTTCAAATTTCAACGGCCATTTATTAACCTCTTTTAGCCTGGCTTTTATTTTAATCTTAAAAAAAATGTATGATCCTCAAAAATAGTAGTATTGTAGATATTAAACACAGTACGATACATGTTTAATCGAAAAAAATATGAAAATATGTTCCTAATTTGACCCAACAGGCGGCGAAAACATTTTTTATTTAAGAAAAAATAAAAATAATTACATATGAAATTGTAGAAAACCATTTTGTTTCTTTGTATATATATATATCGCACTTAATGCACTTAAAATAAGTTTTTAGGCCACAGTTTGGATTTTTACATCTTTGTCGAACAAGATCTTCCATGGGGAAGTGTCCAATCTTGTCTCTTCGCACATCAAACTGAGGAATTGGTTTTGCGGGACCCCTCTTCTTCTTTTGTTCGAATGCAAAATCGATGGCATCTGCAGACGATGGGCGGCCACGTTTTTTTGGAATTGAATGTTTATCAATCTTGCATAGGCCTTCAGCAACTTGACTTCGAAATGCTAAAAGATCGGGGATATCTTTTTTGTTCAGTCCTTGTGCAATTAAATCTTCACGATATCTTATCCAGGCCTTTACTAGACACATGTCGATAAAGTGGAAGAATATGCGAAGATACCATTGTTTAGATCGGATGTGGATCCTGTGGTCCATCTAAGAGGTCAACTCCTCCCATGAATATGTTATATTGCTTTACAATACTGGGACGAGTAACATCAATCCGATCATTATCTTTTTTTGAAAAACGAATTACTTCATCTATAGGCTGCGCTTCACAAAAAGTACTGGCAAGAGTTACAGCTTTTTGTCAAACCATTTGACAACTCTTATCTCGACACCATCTATGTGGCTATTGTATGCGACATACCTTCCTCTCGATTCCTTTTTCATCTCACTGTCAGTGGGTAATTGTATTCCTGGACTCCTATTAGTTCCTATAGTGCCCAAAGATCCAATTCCTCTCTTATGTAGTAATGTCATCAAAGGTAAAGAAGAGAACTAATTATCATAATGCAATAAACGATTCTTATGGTCAGGAATTGTTTCACACAGTCTCAATACAATATTTCCACTAGCACCAATATCAGGTTTTCCTTCAACAGGTAAGATTTTTCCAGTATAAATTTCGACCCTTCATATCACATAGTACAAATATGTTATAGCCCCATTTGTTAGGTTTTTTGGGGTTGTATTACTTTAAATTTGAATGTCCACGAAGTGGCACTATTTATTCCTCAGTGCATATCATTTGAGGCATCGAAGTTTGGTCTTTGAATTTACCGCACAAGTGGGTAACAAGTGGCCTTATTTTGAGCAATTTATCTCGATCAGGGCCTCTAACCTCTTAGTCATTATTGTTGAAGTGAAGATTAGCTTTTATGGTTTCCCACCTGTCTCGTGAAAGTAGATCTGCTACCATTGATATTCTTGTTTCTTTTGCCCAAAACATCCTATTTCGTGGAAATCCAAAAATTGACATGTAAATTACCGTCTCCAAAAATATTTCTAATTCTTGTTCTTCCAGGAGCAGTGGCTTGTTTGGATTTTTTTGTAAAGCATATCTATTGCTTTCGAAAACGATATGCTTCAGTAAATTTTTGTCAAAATAGATTTAAAAGTAGTGATAAGGTCTACCTATTTCAGGCATCTCTTCCTCCTCTTCGGAAATATATGGCGGTACTTTTAAAAGTAAAGACATACAAGAGACTTTTTTCCATATACAAGGTTTACCAATACGGGTTACCTACAATTTTATAGAAATAAAACTCAAAATATTCAAGGAAATTCGGAAATGTTAATTAAATATGAAATTTCTCAATTTTGTATGAAACACAGTGTCGGCCAAATGACCGCCGCGGCTCCTTTGGCAGGCCTCAACCCGCTTGATGAAATTCACCATGACATTCTCGCACATTTCTCTGGGAATTTCGCCGATGACACGTTGAATTTCGAGTTTAAGTTCTTGAATATTCTGTGGATGGGTAGCGTAGACCTTTCCCTTCAGGTACCCCCACAAGAAAAAATCGAGCAGCGTCAAGTCACACGAACGCGATGACTAATGCACATCGCCGTTTCGAGAGATGACACGGTCGGGGAATTGCGTTTCCAGCAAATCCAGCGTTGTGGCTCGTTGCACCATCCTGCTGGAACCAAATATCTCTTAAGTCCATGGGCTGCAAACGAGGCCATAAAAACTGATTAATCATGGCGCGATATCTTTCACCGTTCACCGTAATTGCTCTTCCTTGGTCGTTCTCGAAAAAGAACGGACCAATGATGCCTTCAAACCAAAATGCGCACCAAACAGTAACACGTTCTGGATGCAGCGGTCTCTCAACAATCTCATGTGGATTCTTCAGTCCCCAAATGCGGCGGTTTTGTTTGTTAACGTGGCCACGGAGATCGAAATGTGCCTCATCACTCAGCATGATTTTTTGATGAAAATTGGGATCTGTCCTCACTTGGGCCAATATCCATTCAGCAAAAGCACGACGCTGGCCATGGTCTGGGGGCTTCAATTCCTGTGTCAGCTGAATTTTGTAAGGATGGAGAGCCAAATCCTTCGTCATAATACGCCAAGTTGTCATTTGTGAGAGGCCTAACTGCTGCGAACGACGAGGAACTGAGAGCGTCGGTTCCTCGGCCACACTCTGGCTGACAGCAGCGATGTTTTCGGCAGACCGGTCAGAACGAGCACGTACAGGCGGTCTTTGGTCTAGCACCGACCCGGTAGTCCTGAATTTGTAGACAATGTTTCGAATTGTCTGCTCAGTTAGCCGATTAAATCGACCAACCATAGCACGCAATCCACGATGTGTAGCGCGCACAGATGATCCGGACTCGATAAATTTTTGCAAGATTGTTACTCGCTGTTCTGTACTGTACAACACCATAATAACAATTGAATAAGTTGACAGTTTGAAAATAACACTTTTTTTTTCTCGGCGATAGCGCTATTTCGTAGCTACAAATCGTTAACAACCCTAATCCCTATTGGTAAACCCTTTATTTTATTTGGGTTATCTTTTTGTCTGCTTCCGGTAGATGTGCTGGCAGCGAGAGACTGATCTTCTTCCGAATCCTCTTCTGATGAAGTGTTGTCTTTTCGACTTTTTAAGGTAGTCCTTTTTTTGGTATGTAGTCAGGATCTTCGTCACTGTCATCAAAGTTATCATCCTCACTGTCACTAGGTGGATATGTACCAATATTCTTTTCCATAGACATAATTTTAGTCCTAGAGGGTAGAAAATCATTTGTGAATTTGAATGCCGATTGTTCCTAATTTGGAACAAAATAGATTACTGGTGTAGACGAATGTTCCAGATGTGGAACGAAAAGATTTTTTGAAAGTATAAACACATAAATCGCAATTTATGTTTCACAACTTGTTAATCGTGCACCTATTACATGTAGAAACGACATACATATTTTGAAATAGATTTTTTTGCAGTCGTTTTGCAGTTGTTTCACAAACAATACAGTCAACTGTCACAACCAATCGTTACTGAATATAACTTATGCCAAATATCCCCTAGATGGCTACGCCGGTTACAAAAACTAAAGTAATACTTGTTCCTATGCTGGAACAGTAGGAAGACAGGGAACAGAATATACAGATTTGATTTATTTTAATTATGGACCCATAAAAATAATAACGTTCTTAATTTGACCCATCTGACAAAAAGAGGTGAACACATTAGTAACAATAAACATAATAATAATAACAACCCAACAGTTGTCACAGTTACAAGGTTGTATTCAGCATATCTGTCGGAATAGAATTGCTGCTTTTAAATACAACCTGAAATAGACACTGTTTAAAATGAAAGCGCATTATATAACCTAGAAACATTGCAGGAAAATGATCTTTCATAAAGGTGGTTCTATGATACGGAGGCATGATGAAATGAGCATGTCTAATATTGATGTTGTGCACATGCGAGTGGAAAATAATTTTATTATAAAGATAAGGAGGTGTTTTATACAATAGTTTATGACAAAAGCAACATAAATATAACTTACGACGATTTTCCGTATTCAGCCAAGGAAGAGGAAGTTTATGAGAGACTCGTTGCATTTGTCCGAAACCATAAATCAAACGAATACAAGAGTTTTGAATTTTCTGAATTCTGTTAGTGGTTAATTTATCCAAGCAAATGCTATAGATTGCATCACAAAAATTAAAATGAGATAAAACTAACAGTTTTTTTGGACCTTTCAGTCAGAAAGTCTTTTTGCTCTCAAATTACAATACGCCTTTCTAAGACAAATAGAAATATGTTCGCGAAATCTGATAGAATAATCAATTTGAAGGACTGAATCTACAATTTTTAAAGGTACATCTTTTACAGTTAACTTTAGAATAGATTTGATTAAGTCTCTGTTATGATTCTTACAAAACAACATAGCTACAGATTTATTAGAATTTAAAGATAAATGATTGCATAACGATACTGATTAAGTCTGAATTCACAAGAATGTTAGCTACAAGGATATCTTCCTTCTCAAATGAGTACAAAAGTTGTAAACCATCAGCACGAAAGTGATATGAACTACAGATTTATTAGAATTTAAAGGCCCAATGTAGGCGCGATAACGTGAACTAATTAAGGGCAGTGGTGTTCACGTTTTTGAAAAGTTCACGTTTGGGAAGCTAATTACATATTCGTATTATAATACATGTTTATACATTGTTGTACATATTAAAAAAAGCCTCGAGAATTCCTGAAACAATCTCTATCTTAAAAAATATAAATAAAAACTCGTTCTTTACAAAGCGATAAAATTAAACTAATTTTCTTAGAAACTACATAGATATGCATGTATGTACATTTCTTTCATTTTTTAAAAAAGTCAAATATTTTAGTTTGCCGATAGGTCTGCTTAATTGAGAGTAGAGTAGCTTTTTCACGAAAGATTTTAAGTTTAACTGAACATTTTCAAAGTCAACGTTATTTCGTTCGGCCCATTCCAAACCTTTGTTAAAAATACTAAAATAAAAATTGCTTCTGTGTGACTGATAGCCTCTGTAGATGTCGTATGATCTGTTAAGTCTTCAATTTCAAACTCAGGATCTTCTTCAGGTACATCGCAGATATCTCTATTCCATTCTTCAATATCTATAAGATGGTAGTCTTGTTGGGGATCAAGTTCTTCTAACATATTAAAAATGTTGGTTTCTATAATAGAATTAAGACCCAAGATTTCTTTACGTAGAGTCGTAGTTGTCTTCTAGATCCTCCTGAATCTGTTCTTCCAACATTTCTTAATCATTGTTGCCTCTAACTTATTCCATGCCCGGGATAAATTAAAAACAGCATCTTTACAACCTTTGCCAAAAAGCTTGATCGGTAATGCAGTTTTATTAATCTGATCACGTTTTGATCCATTGGTTGTATCAGGGGCGTAACGTTAGGAGGCATGTACGTAGCAGTAATAAGACCATCATCTGAAACAAGTTCCTTCTGTGGATGGCTTGAGGCGTTATCTAACAGTAGAATGGCCTTTTCTGGGAGTTCTTGCTTTCTAAGAAATTTCCTCACCTAAACCAATAAAATCTATGTTTATTTTTAATTGTATAAAAAAATTTAGACAAAAGAAAGATGGAAAAATTAGAATGTTCATTGTATGTACTCGCCTCGGGAACAAACTGTTCATTAAACCATTCTTTAAAAAGGAATGATGTCATCCATGCAGATTAAGAATGTTTGTAACACACATTCTTGAAGCATCTTGGTTTTTTAGCTTTCCCTATTACCAAAGGTGTCAACTTATGCAGCCCAGTGGCGTTCGTACATGCTAAAAATGTGATTCGTACCTTAGCTGTTTTTCTACCTGGAGCGGTTTTTTCTTCGGTGGAAACATAAGTTTTTCCTGGTAAGAGCTTCCAGTACAAACTGGTCTCATCCGCGTTATATATCTGATTATGATCTAAATTGAGTTCCTTCACTTTACTCGCAAGTTTTTGTAAAAAATGAGAAACCAGCTCTAGCTGAGAAGATAATTTTTCGCCAGTTATTGCTAAAAGTCGTATACCATATTTTTTCTTAAATTTTTGAAGCCACCCTGAGCTAGCAGAGAAAGTAGATTCATTTTCCTTAATTTTTTCTTGAAAGTACCTAGCATTTTCTTTTAACATAATACCACTTATTGGAGAATTTCTTTTACGTTGTCGCAAAGACCACTTGTACAACGCCTTTTCCATCTTAGGAAAATCTGAATCTCTAAGCGATTTCCGCTTTCCTGATCCAGCAAAAGTCAAAGCAACTGTAGATATAGTTTTGCTTCTTTCTTTTTAAGAGCACATACTGTGGATTTGGCTACTCCATATTTTTTTGACAAAGTAGTTACCCCCAATCCTTTGTCCCAATCTGATAAAAGCTGAGCTTTTTCTTTCTAATGTTAAATAATTCGGCTTCTTAGACGCCATAATGTAGGAACAATTAAAACCACAGATTAGATCTAAAACTATGTGCAATAAATACGGAGTTTATGCAGGCAGTGACTGACTTGTCGAAACTTAACAGATCTAAATGCATTTATACCAGTATTCACGATTTAGAGTATTAAATATCAATGTCGTTCACGTTTTAGAACATGCAGAGTACCCAAACCACGTGTTCACGTTTAGAGGTGTTCATGTTACGGGAAGTTTACGCTATAAATTATGTTTTTCTGATTACGTAACAATACTGTTAGATTTTAATTCGCAAGAATGTTAGCTTCAAGGATATCGTCTTTCTCAATTGAGTACAAAAGTTGTAAATCATCAGCATAAAAGTAGATTACAAGCGTATAAAGTAAAAAGTAAGGGACCAAGAATGAAACCCTGAGGAACACCAGACTTAACATCAAGAGTAGCAGATTCAGCACCTTTAATACAAACTTTCTGTTTTCTATCTATTAAATAATGAGCAATAAGTTTTACAGCAGAGGCACTAAAACTAATGTGATGCAAAATAGATAAAAGAAGATCATGGTTGCCTTAGAAAAGTCGAGGTGAACCATACAAGTGTTTTTGTTTCTAGCCAAAGCTGTAAAGTTATCATCTGCAATTACCGTAAGGGCGGTTTCACAACCGTGCCTACTTCTAAATCCTGATTGATTTTCAGGTAAGATATGAAATGTATACGTAAATTTTCTAATTTGAACTTCAAGTACCTTCTCAAATATTTTGGATAGGCTACTTAAAGTACTAATAGATATCAGATCCTGAAGTTCCGTTGAATTATTTCTCTTTGGTATCGGATAATATGTGCAAGTTTCCATATTGTAGGAAAGACAGAATTACAAATGCCGTAGTTAATAATATGTGTTACGAAGGAGAGTACAGTTTTAAAAATGAACCATTGATGCCTTCAGATCCTGATGATCCCGTATTTATTTTTTATGAAATACGAAAAACGAAAAATTGTTCAGCTTCAAGCTAAATAAAAAAAATATTTGAATTCGATCTTCAAACGAATAAAAATTTGAAACTTCCGTTTGCTTTTTATTTCCCTACAAAGTGAGCGAGCGACTTACGTTTCAGTATTGAATGGATGCATGTTTCATGTCAAGTAAAGTCAACGTAAATATTAATTTCCAGCAGTACTCGGGTCTTCAGTTTATCTTCTTCATATTCAGATGCAAACATCAGAACCGCGCAAAGAGTTTCCAACTTTGTGACGTTTGACGGCATTTATTTAAAGAGTTCGTATTATTAATATAAACGGGTGGCGGTTTCTGCCGAGCCCATAAACGCATGCACCCTCTCGTTTCACTTCCAAGTACACTCTACCGTGTTATGTTTTCCTGTAATTTAATTATCTGTCAGATTGAATTGCTGCGACAATAAATTGCTAAATACATATCGCTGTGTTTGTACAGTATTAATAAAACAAATATTTGCCGCGTCACAAGACAGGAGATAAAGTATTGAGCACCCAATTATTGTAATTAGAGAATTATTTACCATTAACGCAAGCTGAAGCCTTCACTACTAACAACCACTATAAAGAATTTAAATATTTGAGTTTTGTAGATCATAATAGTTTTTCGTTTCTCTATCTTCCCATTTTTAATACCGTATTATTAGTGTGTCATAATTGTATGCTCATAGTCACTAATTTATATTAACTAAACTTAATTGAAAATTAAGAAATATGTACATTTGCTCTGGTGATTCCAGAATCTTAATTGTGATTTTACTCAATGTGAATTCAAAACTTTGCCTTCCTTCCACAAGGCTAAAATTATCTCCAATTTTAATATGGGTCGTATAACACGGGACCGGATGGAAAATTCGCAGGAACAGCATCCCCATATATCAAGCGTTTTTCGGTGCAGTGAACCTTCATGAAAACTTGTAGACAGAACTAGTCTTGAGACTTGAAATGTTATTTGATCTATAGAATAGCGGCAGCTGACGACGGGGCTCGCACAACCGCTGCTAGAATTTTTCGTTCGTTTATTGAATTCAGGGTCGCAGCCCTTAAAAATACGTCTGAGTTGCTTTTCGAGTAAATGAAAACTTTCTCAACTGAAACACTTTTTCTCTGCGCTTTGATCTGCAGTGAAAAAAATCTCCATGAGTTAATGAATGCTATTGATGTAATATAATAGAATATTGAAAGTATCAAAAAAGAAAAGAAAATTAAAAGGATAATTGAAATTGAAATAATACTCATCCACTGACGGAAATTAGATCAAATACGAATAAAAACTGAAGGAACATTAGAAATAAATGATGACCTGATTCTGTTACTCAACATCATACGAGTTATCACCACTTGTGAACGAAATAAAAGTATATCCTGTAGATGTATAACCACGAATATAGTGTGCAAATAAAGTTACTCAACTATAACAAGCACACGGTTCATCAGTCAAGATAACACATTAGATACGATAATTGCAGGTTATTTTATGATAACATGTAGGCATTTCATTAGTGTACATACATGCAAGGTATGGCATTTAATTAACTTGACAGATGTTTCTCAGAAGTCGTTTTTAGATTTTATCACGATTTAGTTTTATATATTTTTATTCTAGTCTAGATTTCTAGGACACAGCCCTTATGTACCCTCTATTCGAATATGCACCCAAGATGAAAGGGATTTACTTCGCGCCGTATTCGATTTAATAAACTTTGCACGTACGTACCGGCTGCCGGGTAAATAATTTATTAAGTGGTTCCGGCGAAAAGGGAAATAATTGAAAGTTAAAATGCGAATACGAAACGCGGAGGTACAAAGCGTTATGCGAACGGAGAAAAAATTAATATGACAATTTTTGAATAATAATTGAAGGGTGGCACTTATTGTTGTTAAAGTTTTCGAAGGTCATTTTTTAATCGAAATTTTTACGGATCCTCTATTGAATTTGTAAATTTATTATGTATGTATGCAAGTAAAAAGAACCAATACGCTGCTTAATTAATGATAACAAAATTCTTTCGTAGCGAAATATTATTTCAAACAGAAAGAATTTCCTTGAACAATGCTCCAAGCATTTTTCAAACCTTGCACAAACTTGCATTCCTGATGAAGCCATTTGTCTCTCGTCTGACACGTTTTACACTGTTGCATTCAATCAGCCTTGCAAGTTGTAGATCTCAACACCCTTAGATATTCACTCCACTATTTGAATCGAGATAATCGATTCTTTAAAAATCGAATCGATTCTGCCCATCACTAATTAAATCAGTTTTACCTAATACTAAGGACAGTCACGCTTTAAAACATTATAAATTGAAAATCTGACTGGTGATTATTTTCGTAGTAAAATTCTCTAATGTGAAAAAAAATATGCAGCGAATAATTTTCCTGTTGTCCGATGTTTTCGCGAACAAAATTAGTTCGAATAAAAAGAGCTTCTTTCAGTGAAAAATGCCCGGAGCATATTTCAAACCTTGCGCAAACTTGCATTCTTGATGAAGCCACTTTTCTCTCGCCTAACATATTTTACTCTTTTACGTTTAGAATCATCCATCCAAGGTAGAAGTTTAATTAAAATTAACAAACAAAAACGAATTACGACACGTAAGTTTGATCAATATTAATTAGGCATGCTTTATTTGCAGTAAAAAAAATTTCAAATTGTAGTTAAGAAAATGTAAGAAATTATTACCTACTTTGACAATAAAGATATAACAATAAAAAATATTCTTCAATCATAGGCCTTCGCGCCATTGTCCATAAGCACTTCTGGACTGCTGGACTTAAGATGATTGATTTACGGTTTATAATGAAGCTTCTCCATCTTACAAAATTGTAAAATGTTGGTCTAAAGAGTTTAAATGGAATAGGGAGTCTTTAGAAGACGACCCTCGCAATGGACGCCCAAAAATCAAGAAACTAATTCTTAAAGATCGATGAATTAGATAACTGAGACTTTAGATATCAGTAGGAGAAGAATTTTCCACATAATTCATGAATACCTAGGAATGTTAAAGGTGAGCGCAAGGTGACTGCCCCTAATACTCACTTCCTTCGAAAAGCAACCAAAAATTGAAAACTTTATTGAGAAAATTGTGATAAGAAACGAAACGTGGATCCATCACTTTGACTTTAAGAGTAAACAAAAGATAATGCAATGGAAACACGCCCATTTTCCAACACCAAAGAAATTTAAAGTTCAATGGCTGACAAGGTGATACAATATTCGGCGAATGAAAGTAATTGGCAGTTCTCATGCTCTAGCGACGCGGTCTATCTCACAGAGGTACCGAAATTGAAAGAAGTACGTTTTGGTCGTCTTCAGTATTATTAGGACCGTGGTCATTAAAGATGGGTATTCCGCGTTTTCGTGATCTTGTTTGGAAACTATTTTCACTTGTCTTTCCTCATCTAAACCTATGTTTAAGCGATAGGTTACCTCACGATGGCTTTCCAAATTTGATTGAATTAACGAACAATGTTTTTGCCTCCATAACTTCCTCCCCTTTTTCGAAGTTGTGTCGATGGGCACCATGATGATGATCAAATTGAGCCTTCATTTTGACTTGTGCTAGTCTCAGTTCACAGACTGAAGTTGGACTAGGCTTAAAAATATCGAGTGGTGTTCATGTTTGGCGTCCAAAGAAATCATTTAGTTCACTATGCAGTGTGTAATTGTATGTACACTAGGCTGTTCACGAACTTGTTCAAAGATTTTTTAAGGTTTGTACCATCCATTCAACTAGGCCATTTGATTGAGGCATGCTTGGTGGCAACAGTGTCAAAGTTGGTGGCAACAGTGTCAAAGTTGAGCAAACGTTAACTGAGTTCCATTATCGGAGGTAACTGTGCTCGATGCGCCAAGAAATCGGATAAGGATACAAAGATACTTGACTGAACAAAAGCTGTGACTGGGGCAATCCAAGTGACATCAATGAAGCGGGAAAAACTGTCGATGATTACAAGAAAAAAATTTCCTTTTATTGGCCCACCAAAGTCCATATGGATACGATCCTAAGGCTTTTTTTTCAGGCCACAGATGTAAATTGGCTGTGGTAAGACCAACATTGGAAGCATGATTTTCGTTGGGCCAATGAAAGAAAAAATGGCGAGCCAGATTCTCCATGCATCGGATTCCTGGGTGATTACGATGTAATGAAATCATAGCCAATTAAACGAAGTGCCAGCGCTATAGACGAGCAGAAGTACATTCGCTCAATCTTGGAAATCTTGAATAGCGCAAGTAATGGGCATTGATCGGTTTGGAAAACGAAGTGTCGTTCCCATACAAACTTGTGAAATCGCCCGATAGGGGTGATCAAGGCGAGAGCTTCTTTCTCGATTTGACTATAGTTTTGCTGCGACTTTTTTTATAGAGGTTTGGAGGCATCATCAACGGTAATCCGAGTATCAGATCAAACCCGTTGTTGCCTTCATGGCTCTTTAACAGGAGCGCCTACCAACTAAACTCCTTATCCTGTTTTCAAGCTACTAATTTCTGGAATCTGTAGTGAGGCATTTCGTACTGACTCTTTCTTGTCCAATTATTTATCATCGTTTAAATATATATTTTTCTTCTGTAGCTTTACCTCTTATAATATGTAGTACAGTAGTAGTACTGCCACATTTCCTTTGGTAACTGTTGTTCCACTTTCCATTCTGGTTTCTGTCTGGACTCTTCCCATCTCATGCAGTTGAAGATTGTGTGCTCTGGGGTGTTAGACTGGAATCCCTCAAGAATCGTTCTGAATTTTCCCTGTCCGGTGCAGTGTCTTCTATTTGTAGCGTGATAGTTTTTTTTTTAATTTTCTTGGTCCTGCCAGAACGATGAGCTCTCCTTTAGCAGTAGATAGTTTCAAGTAATGTCTCTCTAGCCAGTTTTGTATCCTGCTTATGGCGTAGAAGACTTTATCTTCTAGGACAGTAGTTGTTTTCGCCGTGATGATTATTACCAGGTCATCTGTATATGCGATCGTAGTTATCCCCTGGCCCAGTTTTATGTGTAGTAGATCATCGTCGTATAGTATGTTCCACAAAGTCGGCCCTAAGACTGAACTCTGCGGAACTCCATATGTGATTGTTTTTCCTGACTCAGATGTGTGATGACTTTCCATTTCGTCGGGTAGGATTGTATCTATCATCCTGGTAATGTGAGCGCTGACGTTCGGGTTTCTCGTATGCCTTCAAGGAGCTGAATTAAACGTATTCTCAACGTCCAATGCCAAAATCAGACAGAACTGTCGGTGTTGGTAGGTGACCTTTTTGGTTTCACTAACTACTTCATGTCGTATTCAGAGCATCTAGATCTACCAGATCTGAAGCCGTACTGGTGCTCGTTTAGGATGCGCTTTTCATCCAGTTCTTCAACCAGGCGTTGCTTGATTAGGATCTCCAGCATTTTTGAGGTCATATCTAAGAGACATTTGGGTTCATATGTCAGCTGATCGTTGAGAGACACTTTTTTGATTTTTCCGCCAACACCAGCGCCGCATTTTTCCAGATGTTCAGAAAGACGCCATCCTTCAGACAGACGTTCATTACCTGAAGGAATGGAACTATGTTTTGTTTGGCTATAACTTTAATAGCTTCTGGGGGTATCTTGTTAGGTCCCGGCACTTCTATTTCTTAATCCTTTCAATTGCGTATTTCATTTCGGTTGTGGTGGGAAATGGGTATTTCCATTTCTGACCAGCTTGTAATAGGTCTGTTTGGCAATAGCTTCTCTTATTGTATGTCTAACTCGTTCTTGTTCAACGTGACCTCACAGGAGGTTTTTCGTGACTATTTGATACCTGTTTCCCCACGTGTCGCTGTTCAATTCTTCGTATAGTTCGGCCCACATTTTGGCCTTCTACTTCTTGATGGCTTGCTTAAATTATTTTTCGCAGCTTTCTAGGATTGCAAAAAGATGGTGGTGTGTTTCCTGTCCAGCCGCTTCCTGTTCGCACGGGTTAGGGCTCTTCGCTTCCTTGTGCACTCCCTAGGCTTTTCCGCTATAGGTTCCGACCACCAGTACGCCGGACGATGGCGATGATTTGAGATTCTCCAAGTTAGGTGTTATCCCAAATTATTGTGATGTTGTTTAACAGCTCGGAAGATGTGAAGCTCTCCTTTCGTGTGGGTAGTTTGCAGTCTCTAGTTAAGCAAGCGAGCGAGCTTCGCTGGTGTGCCATTCAGTTGTTCTAATGGCTTTTTCTTCTGTTTTTGGATTTTTTCTGAGGGTAAAGGATATGAGCCGGTGGTTGACCGAGTCAAGAACTTCTTTCTCGATTTGACTGTAGTTTTTCTACGACTTGATCAAAATAATCTTTACTGAAGTCTAAATTCTTTGGTATTATGTCAATACGAATCAAACTCACTCATACTGATGTACCACATATACATTTTTGATTGGAATAAAACGCATTTTGCGAAAAAGTCTACATTGCAATGCACGAACACGAACAGACCTCATATGTCGGCCCAGCAGAGGGTCGAACCATGTTCTTAGTGTTCGGTAAAGCAAAAGAGTTGGGTAATCTTTCCGCTTCCAAAATGCTTTGTTTTTCTAGATACAGTGATGATACACCAAACTTCGGAGAAACTTTTCTGACATTATTTGAAACATAATATTTTAATACAATTTTGCAATCGGAGCAACTTGGAATTTGCATTAATTGGAGTCGATGTTTTAAATATCTGTGTCATTGAAACAAAACGATCGATTTAAGTTTATTTATGAATGGCACATGGCTGCAAGAAGACAATAAATCCATCGTAAACGAAAGAATTTATGACAGGCTTTTAAGTCTGCCTTTGACCGCAAGACGTGTTAAAGGTGAAAGCCTTGAAAGAATGTGGATTTATTAGCGTGCGTTTTCGTCGCACTGACATTTATGCAAACCGTAGTTACATCAAATTTGCCGAGTTTTAATAATGTACGACAATTAACGCTTGTAACGGGTTTTTATTTATTCCTGTATCCAACGTGTACATCATATGATGTACACAATTATGTATGTTAGGATCATTCTCAATCATAGTGATAGCTCTTCTACGTTTGCGACGTGAGGTGGCCGCACCACGCCCCTAACTCCTTGTTCAGGTAAAAGAGAGCCTGCGTCACGTGGTCGCTGAGCTACCCTGATAAATGTCATTCACGATTAGGAAACCGTTCCGCGTATAGACGTGCTGCCAATCGCTCGTTTCTCCGACATTCCCGGTATAACAAATGCATATCTGCGTATTCTCGAAACGTGAAATCGCTCATCGCAAATACATACACAAATACACATACATACACTAATAAACTTAAAAATTAAAAGTATAAACTATACCAAATTAACGGAAATTATGCTTCATTCCTTACTACAACGTTAATTAGAACGGACTAAATGTGTTTCATCATATCATCTGAGGCGCGACTTTTATGGGGCAATAAAGCAATAAACCGATGCTTTGAACGAGAGTTAAGGAAGGTTAAGAAATCTGTTCGTCCTCATCTACTGTACGTTGTAAAAATATACGATTCTCCTCTCCCTTCTTTTTTCTCAAAATTTATTCGATTAAAAAAGACTTTTACAGAAAACTTTTATTTCTTTTCACGTTATCTACCGTCATACCGAGTTTGGTGCATCCTCATTGAAACAGGCTGTATATGTACAGTACAAGGGGGGCACTGTTAACCTTAAACTCTAATCTTAAAAGTCACTACTCGACGTCTAAAAAGTAGCAGTGGGAAAATTGTTCTGGATCAGCCGAAAACGCTGCGAATGAATACAGAAAAGAGTTAATAAAATTAATAGTCGTGTTGTTCAAGCATATTACTCGAGAAAATATATGTTCGTGCAATTCACGCATAAATTACGACCTCCGATAAGCACAGCAATTCGTATCCTTGTTCCTGCTGCTAGGCAAGTTCTTTCTCAGAGTAATTATAAACCATAAATCGTACATATGAGGATACCCCGGGAGCATTCGTATTATTTAACGAAATTGTTGAACGGAAAATGTGATCCCCTCGGGAGGACCTTATCTGGAAAATGTTTCGCATTGCGAATAACGTTAGGCCGAGAAAGTATATGCGAGTAATGAGCGCGAGCGGACGAACTACGCGCGCACATGATTATTAACCGTGAAATATTCCCTTTGAGATTGAAACGGGAAAGTTTTTTAATTTACTGTTTCGGTACGCTCGCCGGCGACACCATACATGCGCGTCAATGATAATAAAAATTTTAATTTTATGTAAATTTACTTCTTTTATTCATGTTGGCCTGTAAAAATCCGTGTATACGTGTTAAGCTTTTCAAGAAACACAATCCTGACTCGTCAAACATTAAAACAAGCAAATTAAATAATAGGTACCTACATGTAATATTTTTTTAATTGGTTTTATCTCTTTTGTGTCATCCTCATCTCGTATGATTAGAGATTGAATAGAACTCGTTCCTAGAAGATTATGCAAATGTTAAGTTCGGTAAGTGACATCTTTATTAGCCTTTGTCGTTCGAATGAAGATATTTTCCTGTGAAATAAAAGGACTCGTAAGCAAGCAACTATCTCGTTCTGTTTTGTACAAAGGAAACATGTAGGTGTGTAGTTTGGAAGTTGGAATACTTTTAAAATCAAATTTTCTAAACGAAGACTCGTTTACGACAGTTTAAAGGAAAATAGAGCGGAATTTAAACTTTATTATTTACTATTAGGTAACAACGATCCACAAAATTTACGACGAGGCTGCTCAAGTTTTACTCGTGTCTGCTTCCCAGTTTATTGTGTTAAATAAGTTAAAAGACTTCACTGCTTGCTCCTTAACTCTAAACTATTCAGTGCTAACACCGTTTCGGTGTCCCTTGCATCTTTTTTCCTCGCGCAGTTTTCTTTTGTACGAAAATAAAATTTTTGGTTGACAGAAATTCGTGTGGCTCAATTGAAAGGCGAAACGTCGTAGTTCGTGCCCCAGATACATTTCGTAATCTGAAACTACTTGAATTTCATTGTATAATTACACGATTTAGTTGCTCGTGAGTGTCATTAGCCTCATACACTTGATATTATTAATGTTGAGAAACTCGTCGTGCCCCAATTAATTTGCAAGTGTTGCCTTCCTCTGTACAATTCGAATTCCGAAATATTCACAGATTTACTCTAAAAAGGAATTGATTAAATTAAATTAAAATTATAGAATCCCTACTTCTTCTGTGTAAAGTGTGAATCATCGGAACGTTTCCGCCATTAACATTGAATTATTATTTCACTATCAAATGTAAAAATCAGGTGAGTAAATTTAATTAACGCCAATCCTCTTGCTAATCAGTCTCTTCAGCAGCAGGAGAATTTAATTATATACTGAGGAGCGTTTGATTTCCTATTATTACGTAATTACAGAGCGTGATACTTCCACTAATCTTGTGATTTCCCATGTGACTGCATTCGTCTGATTAAAATTCATGGCGTTTGCTCCAGGTTGCGAAGTTCTTTTTTTGCGTTTTGCTTACGAAATATTCCCATTCAAAATTTTACCTGAGCAGCATAACGAGTGGAACTCGCTCAAAAAATAAACGTAACGAATGGCAGGAAATATTTTTCGATTATAAACAAATATCTAGTTTACATTCATATTTATTCTCTTTCAACTACTATTCCTTTTTGAAAGTGTATAACTTTCTTGCGATTGAAAATTCGCAGAGAAAAATGAAAACAGAAGTTAGCCATTCCATCCAGGAAAACAAGTAGAAACTTTATGGTAACTGAAAACTTTGCAGGTTGGCTCACGCCTGAAACTTTCCGTTTACAACGTAAGAAATTGCGAAATAAGGAACTACTTCGAAATTTTATTTTTAATGTAGCAACAATACATCGTCGACATGTTTATTTTTAGAAAAAAAAATGCAATTTTATTAACAATACTTAATAACTTTTACATCAGTTTAATTTTACATTAAATTTATTTCAGACAAACAATACAAATTATTATTATTAAATTAAATGAAAACTAATGTATGTAGATAATTAATATGCCTACGGGATGATTCTTGAATAGAGAAATAATTAATGAAAATTATCCATCCCCAAAATGGCTATACAGGCTGCTTTAAAATAAGTGACCGGCCCGTACTTACATGACCTTAGTAAGTACGAAATTGAAAGAAATAAATTTATTGGAGGCATTTTAAACATAAACCTCTTCAGAATCCTAAATCGAAACTGTTTAAATACCATTGATGACTATTAGAATGTGATACCGTGCGACGCTTATAAAATTACGTAAGCAAATCCCCGAGACATCTTTTAATAGCGATAATAAATTTTATTGGCATAGTCAGCAACTGTAGCAATAAACGCGTAGTAAAAAGAATGAACCATTTTGACTTCAAATTTATTATAATCGACAATGAATTTGGCGCCGTTATAAAAGTCAAGGTCAAGTTTTTTGTGAGTTTCATATTAATATTAAAGTGAAACGGTGTATAAACTTAAACCTACGGTTTTTACAACAGATGCTCGATATGACACCCTTCTTGTTGTATGATTGATGAATGATGCACATAGCTACCGCAGGAAACATTCGATTCGCATTGTTTCGAATTATTTCTGCTGCTGCTGGGGTCTTTATAAACCAAACTTTTCATATGGCCCCATAAATAAAAGTCTAAGGGATTCATATCGGGCGAGCGGGGAGGCCAAGCTACTGGCCCACCGCGCCCGATCCACCGATTTCCAAACTGCAGTTAAAAAATTCCACACATTACGATGAAAATGTGGCGGTGCACAACGTGTAACCACTACATATCACATCGTATGTTCAGAGGCACTTCATCGAGCAGTTCAGGCACCGTATTATGAATAAATTCCAAATATCCATCTCCGGTCAAACGCTGTGGCAATACATACGGCCCAATTAAAAAATCCCCAATTATTCCCGCCCACAGATTAATAGAAAATTGTCTTTGAAAATGACTACTAAGCGCATTTGTGGATTTTCTGTTGTCCAGACATGACTGTTTCGTGAATTAAAGATTCCAGCACGAGTAAAACACGCTTCATCTGTAAACAGAATGAAATCGATGATTTTGTCTAATAACCTACAATCTACAAAAATTAATCCTTGGAGATAATTAGATAGTTCAAGCGCATACATGCGTTGATAGTGATATGAGTGAAATGAATTTTCGTGCAGAATTCGCCATACGGTAGCTTGTGTCACATTTAGTTGACGTGCAAGAGTACGGGTGCTTAATGTTGGATCGCCTTCGACATTTTGAGGAGTTTCTTCGGTAATTTATAACCTGCGATCACCTATAACACGTCCGCGTTGTCGATTTCGTGGCACAAGCGAGCCCGTTTTTCGGAGTCTGTATGTTGTTCGTAAAATATCTGAGCCGGTGGGCGTCATCTTACAGGAAATCGTTCTGCGTAAAGGGCAGCAGCTTGGTTAGCATTCTGATGACATTCTCCATAAATTAAGAGCATATCTGTTAATTCTTCATTGCTGTATTCCGCCATGGTAATCTTAATACGCACTGACTTCAATAAATTTCTATCAATTGCCAATACAAATTTAGCGAACGTTTCGAGCACTAACACGAACTAATTTGCACTGACAAAATCATAATTGTACCCCTACGTATGTCGTAAAAAATATGATTCATTTCTTCCGTCTGCACCACAAGTTCGATGTCCGCAATAAATTAATTGCCCGTTATAAATTCTTTCCGCATAAATAAGGTCATAGATAAAAGCGTTTTTAGTTTCAGTGCAAGGTGAACGCAGTATTTCGTTTTATTTTTGCAAGAGATTATTGCTTTCGTGACGCAATACAGTTATTCCAGTGGACACCAAACAATTTACATCTGAATCTTCAACTAATTTTATCTCAAAAACTATCCCTAACAGACCTCCCATGACTACAGTTCTTTTGTTTCGTTTTTTCAAGTTTTACCTGTGGTTAACGGGTCGGACACTTATTTTGAATCAGCCTGTATGTTCCTGGTTAAGAAAGAACAGCACATGAACGAAATAAATACAGTCATAAAAGTGTTTTATAGTTTTATAGTTGTTACTGCGCAGTCATAAAAGTATTTTATAGTTTTATGGTTGTTACTGCGCTGCGCCAGGCGTGAACTTGACCTTTAAATGAAATTAATGTGATCAGCTAAAGTACAAACTCCAAACTATTTACTTAACAAATGCACGCAAATCACCTGAAGTAAATTATTCCGTAGTAACTGTATAAAATAAGGATAACAACGGCCCCACTTTGACATGTAAACAAATAAAATCGCTACAATACGAAAACCATTCAAACCTCCATGTTAAGAATTCTTAGAATTTTGTATCATAAACAAAGTTTATTCCCGCAAGCAACGTGTCCGTCGTCTTTTTAGGGCCCAGTATTACGCGTTACTCTTTCCTCGTATTGTAATCAGTCGGTTTTATTTATGTCGTTTATTTGCTTTATCCCCAATGTTTGAATAATAGACTTGGTTAATAACAAAGAAATGGTAATGACAACTAAGATTTAAAACATTATAATCAATAAACACGTTCGTAATTTGTTTGGTTTGTTAATTATTGTAATTTCGTTTTGTGTGCTACATTCGATGAGAAACAAATTCTGTTAATGTAGAAGCTGAATTATTGTTCACTTCGATGTAAATCTCTTTTGTACACCTTTGAAAACAAATGATTTTAATTAATCTGATAGTAGTTAATACACTTCTACGATGCATTCATCATCAGCTGTGCAAGTGTGTGTTATTAATTCACGGTCAAGTTTTACGACTGAACGAGTCCATAAACTCCATAAATGTTTTCTTGCACGCCTTTTAAATGATAAATTTGTGGTTCTCGTCTTATACATGGACGTTTACGTGGATTTCAGCTAAATTCTTCTTTCGTCGATCTATTCAACAACGTATAAAAATAAATGTACGAAAATGTTAGAGGATTCAATAACATATGACAAATTCATAAGAAAACTAAAAAACACATTGAGGTCGAACGCATACGAAGTTGCTCTCGACGTATACATTCTTCAGAATTCAAATTTTAAAAATTTAAAACTTACTTGAAGTCGAGCTACTTCGATGGCGCTTGACTATAACCTACTGTTAGTGAACAGCACTCGATATTGCCTCTTGAATTACAATCAATCTAAGTTTTATATAGCTTTTTGACTTCGTTCTAGAGCCCTGAGCGCAAACTTACGGGCAAGGTGATTGTCTGGATGCTGTAAATTCAGTGCATAATCTGGAACTTCAATTTGCTTTCGAGACACGGACATCTCCATTAATTTTCCGTTCGAACGTCTGGAAGAGAACATACTGTAAATCATTTTAAGCTGTACCGGAATTATGTAACGTCATTTTAATCTGTGATATCTCTAAAGTGTATTAGTCTACACTGTTGAATTTACGCCCCCGGGCGTTACCAGTCACAGGCAAGCGAATAATTATTAATGAACATAAATGGGTCAGAATAAATAATTATCTTCTGTCTTAATAAATGCGTACCTCCTACGCATGGTAGTTGTCATTAAGGATTAGGGGCGAGGGATTTATTACGAGAATAAAAATACTTTGCCAATTGAAACTCGTTCGATCGGTAAATACGCGAGGAGGGTAGATTTGACCTAGACGTTTTAAATTTCTGATTGATAACAATGAACAATATCCAACCTTGCCTCATAATAGTAGTTGATAAATCTTGTTTGCCTTACAGAACATTTTCAACAATAATGAATATTGTATGTATATAACTGGTTCTGTAAAACAATCCACAAAGGAAGAGGAGTTTGCATAATAGGTAGAAGATACTTAAACATAGAGAAAATATAAGTCAAGTAAAAATTTCGAAATGTGTGCCGTACATTATACAAACTCTGATTTAGGAAAAACAACACTGTATATAATTTACAGTTCATCCGGGTCTGATTTTATGACTTTCATTGATAAAACCGAAACAAATAAATACAATTTCAGTCTTTAAAAATATTAACTGGAACATGTTCTCTCTTCACACCATGATGTAAATACTCCGTTTAACAACTTCTATGAAACAGTGAAAGAACAATTAAATGAATGCTTTCGAAGATGGAGTATACCCAGACGTGCTCAAAGAATCCAAAATTAAGAACAAAGGAAATGCTATTGACCTAACCAATTATCGCCCCAGACAACAACAAATAGACAGATGCGTAGTGAGTAGAAGCACACCACAAGGCTCATGCTTGTCACTAACATTATTCAATTGTTACATAACCTATTTAGCCACTAAACTGGAAATCCGATTAATTATGCAGATGACACCAATGTATTAATATTAGCTGAAAATCGTTCAGAAAAGGCTCTTGATTACATTACAACATTAACAAATTGGTGCACTTGTAACGCCATAACTTTGAATAACGAGAAAACTGTAGCAGTCGAATTTTGCACAAAGAGCAGGACTATTAATGACTATTAATGACAGTCTACTCATCAGAATGGATCACAAATCGATAGAAAACGCTGCAAATACCAAATTTTTTGGCCTATACGTTGATCAAAAATTAAAATCTTATCCAAGGTAAGCTCACATTGTTACATTATATGTAAGATCCAACATGGGGTATCCTTGAACTTCCGGTTTTCGGAACAAAAAAGGTGTTTGCAACTAATCAAAAAAAAGATCAATTCGCCAAATGAAAGAGCAATTCGCCACATGAAAAATATTGACTCTTCCATTGCTATACATATACGTAACAATTGTGTACGTGATTAAGAACCATATCTGGAAAAAAAGATCTGAAATTCAGTGGCAAGAAACTAGATATATTAAGGAAATTGATAAACCAAGAGCAAGAATTTCGACTGTTTCAACAAAATCCCCATTATACAAGACCACAATTTTTCAACAAACTCGTATCTCTTGATCCAAGCTTTCATGACTATAAAAACCATGACCGGTTCAAAAGAAAACTAAAACTATTTTAATAGAGGTGACTTTCTAAAAGATAATACAACACAACAGCATTTCTGTTGCACCCACTTTACTCATGATTTATTTTACTTTATTGCAACAGCTTTAGTTTTTGAAATATCAAGCAAAGATAGTTTTCTCAAAAAAGGAAAGATTTTGAAATTTTACATTTTACTACGTAAATTTAAAGAGATAAAAACTTTCTTTTGTAAGATTGGCGAGCATAAACAGTCTTTTAGAACTCCTTTGAAGATTCCAACAATAGTCAGCCATCATAGTTATGATATAATCCCCCTTTGCCAATCGGGTTTCAGATCGGGTTATGGTACAGCTACCGCTTTATTAAAAGTTACAGACGACATAATACAGACAAGAGATATGGGTACATTGGCGGTCCTTATGTTACTTGATTATAGTAAAGCGTTTGATATGCTACATCATGAAATTTGGCTTTTGAAATTAAGATATTATGGGTTTGATCCTATAGTTATTAGTTGACTGATCGACAGCAAAGAGTTGTGCAAAACAATTCTTCTTCAGAATTTATTACCTATTATAAGAGGAGTGCCGCAGGGCTCAATTTTAGGCCCCTTCCTGTTTTTATTATATACATCGGGTTTTAACAGTTTCATTCCACATTGCGAAATTCTGACGATACCCAATTATATAAATCATTTTATTTTAGTGAAATTGAAAAAATTAATGCTGATATTCGTCAATTAATTAAAGTCTCTCAGGTTCATGGTTTGCATCTAAATTCTAAAAAAATCATTCGTCATGCTGTTTTGTTCAGAAAAAATAAAACAGCTGACGTTGGATTACGTAAAAATTACAATCAATGGTGATGTTTTGCAATTGGTGTCAGAACGTAAAAACTTAGGTCTAGTAATTGACACGAATTTAAGATTTGGAGAACAGGTCAGCTTACTTTTGCAAGGATCCTATTGTATTCTAAAAAAATTGTTTATGAATAAGGACGTTTTAGACACGAAATTAAGGTTGCTGTTGACCGATGCATCAATATTGTCTAAAATCAGTTATTGCGACATGGTTTAAGGACCAGGTTTAACTTCTCGTGATGCAAACCGATTACAAGTTGTTCAAAATAATTGCGTCCGATTTGCATACGGTTTAAGGCGATGGGATCATGTGTCACACAGGCTGGAAGAGGCTGGCTAGTTGACTTTAAAAAAGCCCTGGCGTTTACATTTATTAAATTTAACTCACAAATTATTGGTAACCAGGTCTCCACCCTATTTATATAAAAAATTGTTCTCAAGATATCAGTATTGTCGATACAATAAGTACATTCTACTGCAATGTTTGAACGGTCGTTTTCCTACAATGCTGCAAAGTTATATAATAGTCTTCCTGCATATCTTAAATTACTGAACGCTGAGCAGCAATTCAAACAAAAATTAAAATGATTTAACTTGAAGGCTTCCGCGGCCATCGTCCATTGTCGAATTCTTGGCTTCCGGTTGGAACCGCGTGTCTCGGATTTCTTCACTGCCGACGTTTCGTTCTTCGTTGCAGAAGAACTTCTTCAAGGCTGCTGTTGGTAGTGATGCTGCTACTGCTGCTGCTGTTGGTCTTGCTACTGCTTCGCGTTAGTCGTTGAGACTAGTCTCGATATGGAGGGGAGGCAATATAATACGATCTCTTGCTACCAACGGAACGTTAACAACATTATACTTAAGAGGAATCAAAAAGCTTCTCTTACAGGCTAGTCTTTCCTGGTTTAATGTTCATTCTTAGCCCTACTATCACATAAGCAGATAAAACAGGGATATTTTGTGTATTCACTTCGTTGACCCAAAAGTAAGTTGACCATTTTCAAGTCAACACATATTAACCATTTATGTTCTTCGTACTTAATTTTGTTCAGGACCAAGGAAATAGTAGGATATTGTTCCTTCACTTTGGTGGAATGCGCAAAGGGCAAAGAATCAAGCTGATTACCCTTATTTAGAAGAACACATTTAAAACTGCCCATGGAAGAATCTATAAAAAGGCACCAGTTTTTAGGATCGTACTCTTCTAAACTCATTGCAGACCTCGAAAATCATCAGACCTCGAAAATCACTTCAAATACAAAGTCATCCTCTTCAGAAAAAAAAGGAAGTAAACCTTTTTCTCTAGTGGGGTAATATGAAACTTATGTGTCACTTGTCAGCAAATTTCTCTGTTTCAATAGTGAAACTAGTAATTCAGACGTACTTTTTGACAGATCAGGTTCTCTTTAAGTCATTAAGCTCGTGAATTTAGGGAATCTTCCGGATCGAAATTACTGTCTTCATTTTCAAGTGACTCCATGTCCTGACTACAACCTTCGTCTTCCAGTCTTTTGGGAGTTGCTGGTAGAGGTATGGAATCTTTATTTGTATTTAGAGCACTTGACACTGATGGTACGTTAGGGTAGATCCACTGTGAACGATTTTTTCAATTAATACCACTAACATTCCCAACACAAAAATAGCAATCGTCATGGCGGTTAGGCGATTCACACCACATCATTGGCGTAAGGAATTTAAAAAACTCCTTTTTTTTAGTTGCCCATAAGCGCAAAGATTCAACACAAATTTTCATACTAAATTAGGACACCAGGTCTTGTTTTGTGTCTCTAGGGGATATCCAAAGTACTCAAAATAAATCCCTTTTACAAACTGCGATATCTTGAGACGGTTTTCTTTAAACATGTTTCCATCACAAATGAAACAGAAATATTCCGGACTATTCACACACCTTCTCCAAAAAAGTTTTATTTCGATGTCTCATTAATTCGAGCTGAGAGCGACGAACTGAGGATGTTTTTAGATTCAGCGCCATCTGTTTATTCAAAATCAACATAAGCAGCTCGTACTACAGATGAAACGATCAATTTTGTTGTGCGGTGTAATCATTGTAACAACAAACAATTTTGCCCATGAGCGACGGGAATTAAGTTTATACTCGTCTATACTTCATATATTGTGTTAATGCTTTTCTTTCACTATGGAAATAATAAATAAAAAAAATTATTTCGATTGAGTAAGTAATAGAAGCGATGCAAAAATGGACTTGCAGACAACCAAAAGAATTTAGTTGCCTGATCGTTGAGATAAGTTTATATTAAAGAAAGGGCATTATTTTGAAAAATAAAATATTTCTTTACTTTATGTTATTATTGTAATCGTTGTCAAATCTAAACACTCCTCATATAATGTTTCATGTTACAAAATCGAAAATCGTGCTTTGCGAAACATCAGCTTTAACGTAAAATTACAATCGTAAATAGCACTTAATGGCAAAACTCCTGCTGCATGTACAACGATTTTGATAATAAATGCATGAGGCTCCAAGAGCCAAAGGATTACCATACAACGTCTACTTTATAACTAAATCTAAATCTGAATTACAAAAGATGTTTCAGTTTCCTTTTTTCCGAACGTTGGGAGGAATTTGATATATTTTTATCCTAAACCAAAAATGAATAAAATTATTCGCTAAATACTTTAATGTTACTGTTAATAGTTACACCGAACGCACTGTTGTTAAACTTTGTCTGCACAATAATTCGTCTTTTATAATACACTACTCAAAATAATTGACGCATATTTCGCAAAAGACAATATTTTAGAAGATTTAAAGGATGGATAAGAAGTAATACAGTTTGACATTAATTTTTATTTAACGTGAAATAAACAATAAATTCACGAAAAAATGAAAACTAACATTGAAAAACAAATTAGTATTAAAAACAAATTGAATTAATGAAGATTTTTTAGAAGAAAGAAAGGCTTTAATAATTTGTATTGCCTCCCCTTGCTCGTATGACAGCTCTACACCGATTTGGCATACTCAAAATTAAATTCCGAACAAATTCCTGGGATATATTCTGCCATTCCTCAACAAGTGCTTCAGAAAGCTCCTGAAGTGTCTGTGGTGGATAATCCCTCATTCTGACTCTTCGCCCTAACATGTCCCAAATGTGTTCCATACAATTCAGATTCGGAGACCTCGCTGGCCAGCCGATTTGGTTGGTTAGTTTAGTACTCGTGTACTATTCTCGCAATGTGGGGACGAGCATTATCCTGCACTAACAGGAATGCATCACCAATGAATGGAGCAAAAGGCACAACATACTCTTGTAAGGTGCCCCTTATGTACCGATCTGGAGTTAGAATCCCGTTAGCTAACACATACAAATCGGTACAACCATGAAAGTTAATGCCACCCCATACCATTACACCACCTCCGCCGAATGCATCCAACTGCCGGATATTGCACTCTGAAAAACGCGTACTTGGGGTTCTCCATACTCTTGCCCTGCGATCATTAGTGCTTAGGGTAAAACGAGACTCATCCGTAAAGAGAACAACGCTCCAATCTTCAGGAGTCCAGGCAACGTGTTCCCTTGCGAATGCAAGACGTCTTATACGATGTTCCCTGATCAAACGAGGGCCTGTAGCAGGACGCCTTGCCCTTAAGTGATGTTCGTGGAGACGATTTCTAGTGGTCTGATCAGATACCCTAATGTTATGGACTCGCTGAAGGTCATTTTGCAATCCTCTCGCAGCAACAGTACGACACCGTAACGCTGAAATTCTAATAAAACGGTCTTGTACTGCTGTTGGAATTCTTGATCGACCTTGTCCTCGACTTCTAGTAAATCGGTCTTCCTCTAGATATCGGTGGTAATATCTGCTAACTGTTGATTGCTTCACACCCAAGATTTCAGCAACCCAACTTTGTTATGGCCTTCTTCTATGAGTCGAACGACTAATCGCGCTTCAGCTACTCCCAAATTTCGTGAAGCACGCCTGTCATTATTTGGCATTATCAAATTCAACAAAAACAAAATTTTAACAGCTTTGCAGTGATTTATTCGTTTACCTGTCACAGCAGGAGTTATCCTTGTTTTGTACAGTTTAATTTACTTCAAGTAATTTGCATACATGTGTCAAGTAAATATTTTGGAGTTTGAATTTCAGCTGATACGTTTAAAGCTCATGTTAATGCCGTTCCAATGCCAATCATAAAACTATAGGGAATAATTTTTCATTAATTATTTCAAGAAGGCTAAATACATAATACATTTTTAATACGTTCTACTTCAAATATGTATTTTATGTTACGTAGAGTATCTTGCTCGCTCTTTAAAAGCTATTTTCTTATCGACGTGCACTTAAATTTTCTGCCCCTTATTAACCTTGATCTATGCTTTTAAAAAAAGTAAACGAAATGGTAAAAGCCCTTCTCTGTTTTCATTCGATCGTATTTCCGGAGTGAATTCATTTCTATCTAAAGAAAAAAAAAACGCCAGTTTACTTTCGGCATCTCGAACAAATTACATTAAATCGTTTCAATTTACTTTCACTTGTCTTCTTGTCTGCGTATTACGGCGACGCAAATTGAAAAGAAAAAAGTAGGACTCAAATTGCGAACTCTTATTTGTCGAAATTTGTTTATAAAGTAATCCGGCACCGCCAATCGTCGTTAAAACGAATAATACATTTAGATCTTGTTTGCCGTAATGTGATATCTGAATTGACATTAGCGTTGATTATTATTTTGTCCCAAAAAGTTTTTGAGTTTGAAGATATTATGTTACATTCTAAAATACATCGTTGCAAAGACAAATTAGAAATCGGATGTAAATTAGATAGTGATGTGATAGCTAATGATGTAATTACCAATTTGTAATCGGGTGTAAAATAATAGATTAATGTTGTTTTAGTTTAAATAGGATTCATTCAAACAGCCATAAAACGAAGTTATTATGAATGCAAAATAATGCAAATTATGTTATAAATGGAATTTGGACTTATATTTACTTTATGATTATGGCTATCAGGCACAAGCCCTTTCCACTTGTTATTCGTAATTCATAATTTAGAAGTTAAACCCCCAAAATATTTCACTGGAGATTCTGGCGATTAACGCCTATTAAACGTTCTGCTTTTTTTGCATTTTTAATTGCACTTGGCCTAGAATTTCGACGGAAATAATATCCAGGTTAATATTCGCAAAAAATTATCCACCCACGATACAACCGATTACATTCACTCTTCCAGAAGAGATGCGCTGAAAGCAGTTTGTTGTTTCGCATCGAGTTGAATTGTAGGCCTCATTTAGTGTAATTTTCTTGTAGCGATTAATTAACGAGTACAAAGTTCAAATTATCACGAACTTCTTCTTGGTTTCCGGGTTGAAACCACATTCACGCGTTGCTCACTACTTCAAGCAACATCGTCGGCGGAGTCCACTTTGTTCCTAATTCCGAACGACAGAGAATTCTCTCAAGCAGTGTGCGAGTAAGAGGTTCACAGCAGCGTAAGTAATCCTACATAGCTTGTGTGTCCTTGGAAAAAGAAAAAGAGCGTAAAGAATTATAAATGTCAGTGGAACGAACTTTACATTTGAAAATCAAAGCTCTTTAAGTAATTGCTTCGATACAGTAACCTTACCTTTTTCAGCAGAATTTTTTATATTTCTGACATGTTTGTTGTCTTCCCAAAATAACAAAAATCAAGACAATAAACAAGAAGAATTTTACTTAAAGAAAATCCACTGGTGTTTAAATTTACTACCCACTGAATATTTCTAAAATAATATATTTTTTTATTAAAACGAAATTGAAACGTTAAAAACACGAAGACACAAATCAAATGCTTTATTGAACCCAAAAAGGTTTGAATACTTTATGTAATAAATCGTTCATGTCGCTCGTCAAATAACAGCTGAAAATTTAACGTCGTTCGAACGTGAATGTTCCGAAAGAATGATATTTGAATATTTAATTTTGCACAAATTCGTTCCTTTGGGGCTCGCCAAAATAAATAACTGAACTCAAACAGAAGCCAAAATTCACTGAACTGCCTAAAGGAACACAATATTTCGCGGTATAAAGCCAAGCGACTGTAGTGAATCGCCAGAATTATTTCTGTATACTTTAGAAACAATAAATAAATAATAAAATGTATTCAGTGAAATTATACATGCGTCGGAAACTATGTAAGACATCAAAACTGGACTGAAATACAATAGTTTTGTAAGTATGCATATGGAGGGTGTAATTTATCAAATGGCAACTGTCAATTCTCAACCCTCTGCCTCAAGTGTAAACACATACTAAAATTACGTATGAAAATAAGCAATGCCCTAACCCTCCAAGGGATATTAATTTTTATTCCTGAAACAAAACAGCATTTGGTAAATTGCTACGCAAACTTTTAATTCTCGCTGTAAAATATGTCAAGAGTTACAAATAAATATTCATCAACGACTTGTTTTATAACGTCGGTAAAAAAAATTATGCCCTTGTACTTTTTTAATGAACGCGCCGCAAAGGTTTCGCAGACGCAGCTCTGAAATTAACACGAAGATTTTTTGCTAATAATTCACGCCGAGGTTTTTCAAAGCACCTGAGCAAAATTAGACGTTGATTTTAACATTTATTAACTTCTGCCGTGTCTTTTATCTTTAGAATTTAACATATAATTGTGTTATGTCTCTTTATTATTAAAGTTAAATGCTTAAAGAGTTTGAAGGATAAGTGCGTTTAAATAAATTATTATGAATAATAGGCGATATATTGGAGTTTTTGCTGCTTGGGTATTAGAGGAAGATTACGAAGGTAATTATTTGTAAATAAATATGAAAAATTAAGAAAAAATCTACAGGAATTACTTAAAAATTGAAAGAAGACTAATTAGAGATGCAGAGAACCCTTTTGAATTGTCTAATATCAGTTTTATTTCTAATTTTCGAGTAACAAAGGAATTAACTCGTCAATCGTCCACACTGTAATCTTCCTTTAATTCGAAGTGGAATTAATTTGACTAAGTAAGGTTTTTTAGTTTTTTTGACATATGTTAAATATTATTATGTTTAAATATTGGCTACGCTTTATTTCTTAGCTAACGGCTCCTATTAGAATGCTATTGGTAATAGCATGATACATAATTTAAGTCAGGCATCTGTTAGCAGAGCCGTTAATACTCTTTTAATAATTTATTTCCATCTTACTTTTCTGTCAAAACATGAAACTTCCTAACGTATGCACTGACATATACACTTCTTCCATTTCAACGAAGTTAGCTGCATTTTACGTTCCCGGAAATACCCGGAATTTAAAGAATATTTTAAAGAGATTGTTTCAAAATACCTATTTCGTCATAATCTTTAAGCGCTTGTTTTAAAGAAGCTTTAGGTTAAATAGTTAAAGACTATAGTTACAATAGTTAAATAGTTAAAGAATTAAAGAGTAAAATCTCTGTGTATTAGAAATTGATTTTCCAAATCTCAACGGTCTTATGAAAAAATTAAAAACTGACCTCCTTCAAGAAGTCACTTTTTTTAAATCTCTGCTCAGCTTATGACTGGTTTTTGCAATCGTATCTAAGAAAACACAATGAAACTTTTACGTAAAGAAGAATTAGGTCAAGGTCTCATTATAAACGAATATGAATGACTTATTGACACCATCGGCACAATTTTCAAATATCCGCCTGTGTTACATCGACAATTCTGTCATTCTGACGTTTGTTATTTTGACGCCTGTCATTTTGACGTTTCTTGACGACTGTCATCTTGACGTTTGCTATTATTTGCAATTATGATATGATTTGTTAGTGACTAAGCAACTTGTAAGCCCCACGTTTGTCAAGGTCTGTCATCCTGAAGTTTCTTACGTCTATTATTTTGATATTTCTCGACGTTTGTCATTCTGAAGTTTATTACTCTATTATTTTGAAGTTAGTCAATTTGGCGTTTCTCGACGTCTGTCATTCTGACGTTTAGACGTTTATTACGTCAGTTACCTTGTCGTCTGTCATTTTGGCGTTTCTTGACGTCAGTCACCTTGACTTTTATCACCTTGACGTTTGCTATTATTTGTCATCATGATACGATTTATTGGTCACTAAGCAATGTGTGAGCCCTCACGTTTCTCGACATCTGTCATTCTGATGTTTCTTATGTCTGTTATTTTAACGTATATAAGAGCAATTGGTCGAAGAGTCTCTTTGAACACGATTTATCACCGAATACGTTCGTGGGGACTGCGCTCCTCATTTTCGTCTACCTATGACAATACAGCATAAAGCTACCAGACTGCAGTGGAGTCAAGACATGGACCATGAATGGGAAGAAATTATCTTTAGTGATGAATCCAGATTTTGCTTGTGACATTCTGATGGGCATGTACGGATTAGACGACCGAGAGGCTAGAAGCAAAATTTACAGTGTGCTCAGCGTCGCCATATAGCTTTAACTCTTGGGGTAATGGTGTAGGGGCAATATGCTACGGAGGTAAATCTCCCTTAAATGCAAGACGTCACATTGATACAGTTCTGGAGCCCGTTATTCTTCCATTTCTTCCAAACCTTCCAGAGCCTGTCTTCCAGCATGATAACGCAGGCTCTCATATTGCTCACGTAACTTTAGACTTCCTACCAGATGTAACAATGTAAACGTTTTGCCTTGGCCGCCAAGATCACCGGACTTAAACCCAATTGAACATGTATGGGACATGATGGACAGAAGACTGCGTCATCCTCCCAATACGCTAGACGAATTGCAGGTAGCCTAGAATGAGCTACCTCAAGAGACAATCGACCACCTGATGTCCAGCATGCCCAGAAGGGTTACTGAATGTATAAAAGTACGAGGAGATGCAACACATTATTAATTTTTATTTGAATAAATAGTGTTAGACTTAATTGACCATTAAATAATTTGCTTGTCTGCATGCGTTTGTCATTTTCACGCAATTTCAAAGTTCTGCATCTACTCCTTCAGGGTGGTTCATTTTTTTTTAAACCCAGTATTTAAAAAAGTTATGTATTTTAGTTTTCCAGAAAAAAACTATTCACAAAATGACGAGACATCCCAGGTTAACCAAGCGCAGCAGATGAACGAAATAATTACAGTCATAAAAATGTTTTATAGGGGCGCGAACTTGACCTTTAAACGCAATTGACGTAATCAGTTGAAAAACGAGCTCCAAAATATTTACTTGACAAACGCAAGCAAACCACCTGAAGTAAACTATTACGTACAAAGTGTATAAAATGAGGATAACGATGATCCCACTTTGAACACCTGCTTTGACAGGTAAACAAATAAATCACCACAACACGAAAACAATTCAAGTCTCCATGTTACCAATTCTTTGATTTTAATTGAAATTGTATAGTAAATAAAGCTTATTTCCGTAAGCAACGTGTGTGTCCCTCAGAAACATTTCGGCATCTTCTTACGCTCCAATATTACGCGTTACCCTTCCTTTGCATTTTAAGCAGTCGATTTTCTTTGTGTCGTTTATTCGATTTATCACAGATGTTTGCATAACTGTAGATTTTACTGATAACAAAGAAATCGTGATGACAACCAGAATTCAAAACATTAAAATCAGTAAACACACTCGTAATCTGATTGGTTTGTTAATTATTATAATTTCGTTTTGTGTGAGCGATTTAATTCTATCATTAACACAAATTAATAACTATTTTAGATCGAATAGCAAACTTTTAACATCTATTTTTGGCTAGTTTTGTTTTCATACATGCAATCTATCAATTGATCGAATTTTATAAGAAGCAAGACAAATATGTTGAGTGTATTAGGCCCAGTGGTACAATTCCAGCTTAACATTAAACTAAAGCTTAAACTCTTAGCAACCATTGATGAAATCTTAGTTTGCTAAGGGTTTCAACTTTAGCTTAAAATTAAGCTGGAATAGTATAACTGGGCCTTAATGACAAAGATTGCAGCAGTGTGGGATCGGCTTGCGTGCCGCATATGCCCACACCTGGCTGTTGCAGCCATTACGATACTTATTTAATATATTTCGTCTTTTGTGTTAACCATTGTGCAAATGTTACATAAAAATATAACTAAACATGTGAAATTTATGGTTCCCATTCTATTCACTTAGCCTCAGTTTAAGTATATCTACATTCAGTTCTATCAAATGAGCTACATAAAAAAAGTATAATTAAAAATGTACGTTGTTGAGAATTTATGAAACAAATGTATTTAACTTTCCACGACTATTATACTCGTAATATAATTATACATAGCAATATTGTAATATAATTAAGATTGACCTTTCACTACATATTGATAATTTTCAGACTGTTTATCAACATATGATTATTAGGATTAAGATTATTAAGATTGTCTGATGTCTGTCATTCTGACCTTACTTACGTCTATTAATTTGACGTCTGTCATTTGGACGTTTCTTGTCGTCTGTCACTTTGACGTTTGCTATTATTTATCATCATGACATGACTTGTTGGCCACTAAGCAACGTGTGAACCCCACGAAATGTGTTTTTCATCGTTTTTATTAACATGTAAGACATTTATTTCGCGTTTATTAAACTATTCTTTTAGTAATCTATTAAAGAGATCAAATAAGCAACACCCTTAGTCATAATGTGAGTTCTAAACACAATTTTCTAAACTTTAGGTAAATAATCACAAAACTCGTGGTTTTCTTATTTTTAATGTTCTTCGGAAAAAAGATTTTGAAACACGTAAAGTTGGACACCAAACGATTAGTACGTTCTTTGTAATCAAATGACAACACCTGCAAACTAATATTTTTATTATAAAACCAAGAGATTGTAATATTTAATACGTAAAAATAAAAACTGGCATAATGGCGCTACGAATTCAAACAGTTTGCTTTCAAATTTTACTTTGTACTAGAAATTATTATGGAATATACAATTGTCGTAAGAACGTCTGCGCCTAATCGACCGAAAACGTCGCATTTTTTCTTACGAACGACGAACTCGAGCTAGCCTAACATACACATCTCGGCACATTCGTTTCGCCGACCAGTGATAGTCAAACAATTTTTGTAAAAAGTAAAACTAATTTTTACCAGAGTAGTTATTTACATTTTCCTTATTGTTATATAATAAAATTTGCTTAATTTTATGAGTACTATTTGTGGTTTCAACTCAAAACACAGGATTAGGAAAAAGCTGCAAAGAGAAGAAGTTTTGAAAGTGAGGTCTTATTCAATTATAACTAATCAATAAGTGGATAAGAAGAAATTTACTCGTGGAGAAATTGTACGTTTAAAAAAAGGCAACATTCTACACACTGGTTTTCACATAAAAATAAAAAATACGTAGGTATGCAGAAACATAAAACATCTTGTTATTACCTACCCGTCGCTCGTCGGAGTTGTTGATTATTGTCCCCCACATGTTTGTCACGCAAAAATTGACGCCCCAAGTTATACACAGGCAAATTTTATTAGGGTAACATCCACGTGTACAAAAGACAATTTTAAATCTGACGTCAACTCGTGCTGCATACGTACTACGTGTTGTTTATAAAATATCCGCCTCAATCAAATTTATATGCAAATCCTCATTGTAACTATATTTTTTTCAAATGCAAATATGAGCTTTGTCAAAACATTTATTTACATCCTAATTTATATTTTATTTTTTTAAACAAAAATAGAAAGTAAATAGATTTATATAAATTTGAATTCCTAAAATCAATATAATGAAATACTTTTGATGAAAAGGATTCCTTTATCATCAGCTCGCGTTTATTATTTGAGGTGCGTTTCACCTTTTCAATTTTTACGAAGGGACATGATCCTTTATGCGGAACACAATTGAAGGAGAACTGATTTATTCTGACGAAGGGTCGACGTTCTGACCTGCGTACAATTTCCAATTTTATTTCGATTGACAACATCGAAGTGTTCTCTCGCACATTTATGAACATCAAACGATAAATGACTGCCTTTGACTAATAACACAAAAAACAGACCCCGATATTGCGACACATGTCAGGGAGCAAGTGATAAGAGAAATTTATTCTGTTCTTTATCGAAACGTTTTGAAATGTTCGGTCTAATTTCCTCAAGGAATTACCGAGACGTTTATTAAGTTGCGATCCGTTTATATTCTAATTAAGACGTTATTTATAACATGATACTGTAAAAGTTGCCGGCACCATCCATCTTTGTAAAGTTCGGAGTAATCAATTATTTGTCTAGCGAACAAAGGAAGACTTAAACGTAGTAGCTGAAGTGCACGAGGACCCTTGTACTTGTCAATTCCACAATATACGGTAAGTCCTTGATTCCTCCGGACGTAAGTGCAAACTATTACATTAACAAACTTTGTCAATCACGTTTCAAAAAGTGGATCTGTGTGAGTGGATCAATCCAATTAAGATGAGACAATGTTCCTTATCTTGTTAGTGACGTATTCTTGTGGCAAAATGAAGATGCCAACAAAATTCATCTGCGAAACGTATCCTTGATATTTAATATATAATAGGTACAATACGAGCTAATTAAAGCATGATGCTACAAAAGTATTAATTGTTTTCTTTTGTTCATTTTAAACCAAGCCCTTCCTAGGTAATGTCCATCTTGAACTGCTGTACTGGCATTCAAATAAGTATAAATCGATGCTCCTCCTGACTCACACATAAATTCTAAGAAATTGCTACTTGTCCATCAACTTTCTTAACAGTCGATAGTATTTACAGTAAATCTGAAACGATTTCTGTGATTTATCTGCAGTGTAGTTAAACCTAAGCTGCAAAGAAAATTTAAACTCCTTCTAACTCGTAAACTACTGTACCGATTTATAACCGAACAAACTGCACTGAAATGTACGACACCGGCCACTGTAAATTTCTCTCGAAACTATTGAAACAGAAAAATTGTATATTGCGTTAATAAAGAATTGCTCGATATATTACTTTTCAAAAGGGAAAATTGAAGCCGTGAATGTTCAAAGACTAATGATATTTCCTTACGAAATTCCAGTGGAGCAGAAACAATATACGAAAGATGAAATAGCAAAGCTGAGAAAGAAGAAAAAAAAAATTATAACTTGTCTAAAATAAATGGAACCATACTTCACGCTTTGAAACACGAGTGAGAAAAGTAGGTAATTTATATACACAAAATTCTAACATGTTATAGGCGGGTTCGTTACATTGCCCTGCCTATTTCCTCTCATATTCTTCCAGGTTTTATTAACCCCATTTTCTTCTGCTTCGCTTTAAACGCTTTTTATTCAACATGATAATTCACAAGTGAAAATGAAATTTCACCTTGAATAAGAAAACGGCGTCTCGCTATTACTTACTATTACTTTCGGTTAACATATTTCGCAGCTAGGAAATATTTTTTCGTGCGAGTGAGAGAATGGCACAAAAAATAAATCGAGCGGATATTTTTCAGTCTGGTGCTGTTGGAATACGTATAAAGTAAGGGAACTGAAGCTGCTTGAGCGACCCCGATGTGTATAATATGATAAAGTTGTGTAGTAAAAATAAATGAGAGCTTTTATGTCCTTTTACTTGAATAATGATAATGATATCAAAGGGCATTTTCCAAAACACAAAGACTCCGAGCTTCAAAGTATATGTAATGGAAAATAACGCGGCATGAAAAATATGCACGGATATAAAATGAATTTTGTTCAATTATTGATTATTTCATTTTCTTCTTACATAAAAGGAATACAAATAGCTTTAGAGTAGATATACTAAGACACTAAATCTGTGTATTTATTATCATGACCTCAAAACGAATGAATTTATAATCGCATCTTAGATTCTTTTAAATAAATCTTAAAAGAGAGAACCTGCTCCTCCAAACCAACGGTAAATTGCCATTAAATAATAAAAGTTTCCTTCCCCGGAAATCCCAGCAAATTTAATACAAACTTTCAAACTGCAGTAAATGCATCTGCATAGCATTTCTTATTACATTTTTCCTGCGACATGATCTTTTTCATTTCAGAAAGGCTTCGCGAGTAAAAACTCTCACTAACTCGGTTTTCGCTGCTCATGTCTCACGTAATTTTTCAAAGAAGGGAATAAAATATCGAAAGTACAGGAACACACTCTTCGCTTAATAATAAAGAAGGCGTAATTTTCGAACTTAAATTTCATTCTGGCAAAAAGAACAAAGTAGTTCAATTACCTGCGCTTGTTGCTGGATTGGTTTATAAGAGCACGTTTTGCTTCTCCTCTTGCAAATAAGATTTACTGAATTTATTATGCTGATACATGATTTTTTTAAGTAAAATTCGTGATTCTATTTGGCTAGAAACCAAATTCTAATCCCTCAATAAATCCTCAAGAAATATATTAAGTTGTCGCTGTGCTTCATTTAATGCATTAGCAGCTACTTCTGCTTAGTTGAATATTTTCGAGTAAAACAAATCGACTGTAACCCAGTTACATAAAACGGTAAAATTGTGTGACTAAATAAATTTATCGTCAACTGATTCTACGAAAATATGTCGTGGTTAAGAAACGACAAACCTCGCTTTATGTAACGGTATAATAACTCATACAATTTTTAGTAATAGTAACAGAAAACTTAATTTGATACTATCAGGTAACCAAATAAGTTCGTGCGGTTTTTGATGGTAAAATATAAAAATTTATTACAAACCAGTAAGACACTATTATTCATCGAAGTAATTACCATCACACTCAATGATCTTTTGCCAACGTGACACCAATTTTTGTATTCCGGTATTATAGAAATCCACGGATTTTGAATCAAAAAATTGATGGACTGCATTTATTACATTAACTCGGGTTTTAAACTGCTTATGCCTCATATAATTGTCAAGAGACAAGAAAAGGTGATAATCACTTGGCGAAATGTCAGGCGAATAAGGAGGGTGAGGTAACGTTTCCCAGCCAAGTTCAGAAATTTTTTCCCGAGTCACTTTTGCGGTATGAGGTCTAGCATTGTCCTATAAGAATAGCACTTTCTTTCGATTGATCAAAGAAGGCTGCTTCTGGATGAGTGCTGCTTGTACTCTCTGAAGCTGTTCACAATAGAACACAGCAGTGATGGTTTGGCCTGTTTCCAAAAATTCATAATGAACAATTCCGGCTGCTGTCCACCAAGCATACAATAAAATCTTTTTCGGGTGCAAGGAAGCCTTTGGAGTGTGTGGTATCGGGTCAGTTGGCGACAACCAATGGTAAGAACGCTTAGAATTGAAGTACAGTATCCACTTTTCGTCGCAAGTTAACAACCGATCAAGATAAGGTTCATTTTCATTGCGTGAAAGATTTGCCAAACAAATGGTAAGACGACTTGATTTGTTATCAGTTGACAATTCATGTGGGACCCATTTGCTTAACTTCCACGACTTTCCTAGCTGGTGAAGGTGCAAACGAATGGTTTCATCGCTCACATTGAACCTTTCTGCTAACTCTAAGCACGTTGTACTGGAATTTGCCTCCACAACGTCTTTAATATCCTCGTTGTTAATGATCTTCGATCTCCCAGAGCGTGCTTCATCGGTCAAGCTGAAATTTCCCGAAGAAAATTTCTTGAACCACTTCTGTGCTGTTCGATCACTTACAGCATCATCTCCGAATGCAATACATATTTTTCGTGCCGCCTCAGCAGCTTTAGTGCCGAGTTTGTACTCATAGAGTAAACAACCTCGAATTAAAGTCTTATTCGTTGCCATTTTAAATTATTTTAAAACATGAATTAAACAATTGTCGTCAAATTTGTATGCATTAAGTGAAAGACGGATTAATACTGAAATAGGTGACAATATATAAACAAGTGCTATCGATAAACAACTTAAGAAATATTCATGGCAATCTATATAAAAAAGGAAACCGCACGAACTTTTTTGGTTACCTGATAAGATTAACAATCAGTTATTGATACACAGGTACCAAGTACCACTTTGACCGCGATTTAATTAAACATCCACCCAATTTGTTGTTTTTCCATTTCATTTTGGCTACCAGCGAAACTATTTACTTACTCAAAAAAGATCCCATGTGTACTCTAACGAGTCAGCAAACGAATCATTCTTATATCATACTCCTAATTTTTACAAATTTGTTGCAAGCCGATTTTGATTGGATTGGACAGCTGTCTAGAGGCCCCATTTGGAGCCTCGTCAGCAAAAAAAGATCAAAAATCAGCCGCAAGATTGCGACCTAAATTGTTGATTCATCATTCTCATATAGTTTTTTCTTTTCATTTGTAGTCTGCCTTACCTCTTCTGTTTTTTTCAATATTGCTACAATAAATACCCTTTGCTGCTAATATATTTTCCCTACAATCAATACAAAATCCTTGTATGGATCCACCCCGTGTGGTCTTCGAAAGTTTTCAATTTTTATGCGATTACAAGTTAATTCATTTCTTCCTTCTGCAAGATTACCAAAAAATAACTTCAATCCACAGGCACAGTCGTTATCTTTTGGTTTTCCTTGATTTCAACCATCACCAACATTAGTAACCCTTGTAATTAGAAGCAAGATGTTGGGAGAAGAAAGATGTTCAACATGGTTGTAATCCAAAAGTAAGAACTTAATGACCTGGCTGGTGTGGGTTCCAGGTATCGGGGCATTATCGGCAACGAGCGGGCCGATGTGAGTATGGTATACTATTACCCAAATTTTTATAAATAACAAATGCAATATTACCTACCAGTTGATAAAGCCAGCACATAGACTTAACTAGTACCTGGAAGGTACCAGAGTGCTGTTGATCCTCCGTTAGATTTGCTACCGTCTCAGTTGGATACCCACGTAACACTCTCGGCAGCTCACTATAAGCGTAGAGCAGGAGGTGGGTTGAAATTCTTGTTAAAAGAAAATCCACAGTGGAGGAGATAATTATATTAAAAAAAAATATTAAATCGATATTGGACGCCAACTGGAGAAATGTTAAAAACCTGAGGTTTTACTTTAAATCCAAAATAGATCAATTCCAGTTTCAAACAGATTAGATGTATCCAAGATAACAAATCATCAAAACTTCGTAACTACAACTGGTAAAATTTAAACTTAATCAAGACTGAGTGTCTAAAATAACTAAATAAAATATTTGAACATACAAAACAGAATTATTCAACTCCGAAAGCTTTCTTTATCTCACATTAGGTTTACAAGACAATCTCATAAATATTATAAAAATATGAAAATTAATTGAAGTATCAAAAACTATTATATAAAATTGAATTTACGTTTAAAGTTCAAAAATGAATAAAAAAAAACTAACTAATATCTGCAGCAGTAGAATTCAGTAATCAAAATTACGAAGATGAAATATAAAACCAGGAGGTGAGTTGGTTACCTTAAGTTATACTTGGATATGGGTGAGAAGTCCACGTAGGCTTCGTTATTCGGCGAGTCCCTCCGACGAAGTTGTCATTCGAGGCTTCGACAATAGGTGGGACAGGACCCTGGACAAGATGTTTATATTCGTGGATGGCTTGGAGTATCAGTGGCCAAGTTAGAACTGCATTCGTGATTCAGATTCAACGAACGTCGATGTTCCCCAAGTAAACGATAAATTGAGCCAAAAACTAGTTGCCTAGATAATAGAAAATTGTTAAAAAAAAATTATTACGAGGAAACGACTTACCGTCCCAAAGACTTACAGGGACAGGACCCTGGACAAGATGTTTATATTCGTGGATGGCTTGGAGTATCAGTGGCCAAGTTAGAACTGCATTCGTGATTCAGATTCAACGAACGTCGATGTTCCCCAAGTAAACGATAAATTGAGCCAAAAACTAGTTGCCTAGATAATAGAAAATTGTTAAAAAAAAATTATTACGAGGAAACGACTTACCGTCCCAAAGACTTACAATTCCAAAAACAATAAGACGGCCAAGAAATTGATACTTAAATAAAATCGAAAGACACTTAGGGTGAAATAAACACACCCATACGCTAGTGTAGAAAAACCAGAGATTATATCTCCAAGGGACAAACCCAAAACACCTGCGTCTGCAAACAAGTGTGAAAAGCGACTGAAAACGGTCAAAGGTCGCGATGTCAAGAAGGGTCACGTGCAATGATGCCACAGTAAATCAACAACTTTTGGGTAAATAACATGGGAAAATTCCAAAAATAAGTTGGGAACGATGAAAATGTGACCAACAGAAAAATTATTACTAAAACAGCTGTTTGGACAAAAAAAGTTTTTAAAAATTTAAACCAAGAAACTAAGCGGCGCGGTAAAAATCGAGATGAAATTAATTCAACCAATTGAGACGAATTAGGGCAACCATAATTTAATACTGAAACTGCGATTAAATTGCAAAATTGGAAAATTTTTGAAATAAGCGAAACAAAACAGCGTGCAAGGAGGAACGGCGTTAAATTATCTAACGAACCGTATATTTCGCTAACGAGCGATTTGGCCAGTAACAATACCTTGGACCTGAACCTATCCTAGGTGTAACCAAGAACGCTATTCGGGACTTTTTCAGTAACTGAACCTATCCTAGGTGTAACCAAGAACGCTATTCGAGACTTTTTCAGTAACTGGATAAACGAGGAACACAACAGGTACTGAATAAGTAGATCAGGACTTCGTCATAGCAAAATCTTCCTCGAAGGTCCTTGCAAAAAGAAGCTGCAGAACTTTTGCTTTTGAGCAGGCTGCAACTCAAGATCACGGCGTTACTAAAAGGACACTTGACTGTTAAGGAACATCTGAAGATCGGTAAATTTAATGGTGACCTAAACTGCAGACTCTACAATGGAGAACCAAATCGCAGACAGCTTATATTCGGATGTCTTATGATAATGCCCGAAGACTTCAGTAGTAGTATCAGGCAAAACTTGTACCGGCTGAAACAGGGAACCTACCTTACTGAATGGTTCCGTTAATAGAACGAACCAGGGTGAGAACCTTTAAGCCTAAATGGCTGTTGTACCGTCGGTACAATTTATGCAAACGAGGGGAAGAATGAAGTTAATACAGCTGTACTTTCTTCCCATCTTTAGATTCAAATTAGCACATTTCAAATGCTTTTCTTCTTTAATATTTTCCTAAATTGTTTTTCTCTTCTCTTCCATTTGATGTTAATACTTCTAAGACAACCCCAACTTCTTTTCTATGGACTTAAAAAAAACTGATCGATTTCATCCATGCCCAATTTGTTTAAAATATTTCGATCGATCGTATTTATCTGGAATCCAGAACATTACTTAGTTTTATTTACTGTTTTTTTACGAAAAGATTTTCTTCTTTTTAATGCTTAAAATGCGTTCTGGTTGGTATCATTTCATAGCGTGGAAGTAAGTGTATTTCTAAGATGTACTTTGCGTGACACTGTCCATCCGAGTAACACTTTCACTTTTTTTTTATGTTAAATGTCCAGTTTCCTTGATTTTTTTAGGTATATTATTTTATTTCTTATTTTTCTGTTTCGTCAAAGTATTGTCCCAAATTTTCTTTACGTTCGATGCCATTTTCACAAGCGAAACAATCTTGTGCTTGCTCCAGTATTTTCGGAAAAAGTTGATGATGAATGGACTTCAAGGAGCAGTCTTGTTGAGACATCTTTCTTAAATCCACGCTGAGGTCCACAAATTTGGCTAATCTTCTCAATTACCGCATCTTGTTTTGTAATACTTCTACTTTCTACTCGTTTCTTCTATTGGTGTCTTCACCTTTATGGTCTTTTCTTTATTTTTCTTTTGCCTTTGTCTTAATTCTTCTTTAGGTCTTTTTAATATCTGTGTAACTTTTTTGTTCTTTTCGCAAATGCCTTCTCTTTCGTTTTCATTTCCTTATTCCTTCCTTCCCTTCCGTTCTCATTAAATACCTTCGCTTTCATTTTACTAAACTATTTTTTGAAGAAGATGTCTTGCCTTGAAGACTCAGAAATCGAAGACTCTTCCAAACCTAATCGTTTCGTTCAACTTTTGATATAAATCTCAATTTCTTCTATTCTTTACTTCATGATGTCACGCTATTTAATGCTTTATGGTCTTTTTGAACGGTGTCAAACATGTATACAATGTTTTTCAATTATAACCTCCCGAATTACAAATTATTGAGCGCCGGTGCACAGGCATCGAAAATTTATTTTATTGGGATCGGTATAAATAAATTTGACTGCATAATTTATAACTTTATTGCAATATGAAATTCCTGTTAATTATATAACGCAGTTATTTGTGAAAATAAACGATTAATATTTATCATTTTGTATCGCTAAAATCTGAACGCAGTACCTTTGATTTATCAAGCGTAAAATATTACCACGTGACACACGCAAATATAAACCGTAGGTAATTTGTTCGTAGGCAGTTGCTAATTTGTTATTTTTTTTTTGTTTATTATTAAAATCCGGTGAGTACACTTTCTTTTCAAATGGTTAATTTTCACTTTCCAAAATGGTGGCTGTTTATTTAGTGCCGCGCGCCGTGAGCAGTAATGAATCACTTACCTTCTTCCTCTTCTGGCCTCTTCTGAAGCCTTCGAAATCTAGTTGGTAAAAGGGATTTAATCTCCATTGATCCTGTCAAAATTTTGGGGTTGAATTCCTTCATTGTCTTTCGCTTTCTTCTTCCATTGTTTAATTCATACCCTACACGGTTCTTCTTCTACTTTACCGATTCATCCCATGCTTCTTCTCTCTCTGATATTCGATATTTTTTTCTTGATTTCTTGCTTCTTTGAATGTAATATTTAATACTCTCCCCTTCTATCCTTTTTGTACAATTTCTTTTCAATTCTTTTCTGTTTATTCTCATTGATTCATTGGAGTTAGTACTGTCGTTCGTTGTACGTGCTTTTTCCTCTTCTAGCTGCTTCTCCTGAAGTTTTCGAAATGCAGTTGGTAAGAGGGATGTACTACAAATTCAGTTATCATTGAACTCTGCAAATTGGAGAAAGCCATCAAAAACATAAGAAAGAAAACCCAAGGGTCTGCGATAACCTTAGAGTTGTGAGCTATTGCTTATAAAAAGCAAAGGAGAAAGTAATGGCACTCCTCGTCTCACCTGGTAATTTGATATTTTGATCCTCAGGAGAGCTCCTGAAGGAATTTCAATTAATGGTGATGTTATCTGGACTGCCAGGATATCTTTAATGACATCCTGCGAGAAACCAAAAAGGTTGGCGTAAATGTCTGCAAGAGTTGAATATTGAAAAATAATGTTGTGTAGTTTTTCTTGTCTAACGTTTTCAATATGAAATATAATTTCATAAATCTTCAGTGTTTTCGTTACAACGTGAACCATAAAAGGAACAAAACTTTTTTGAAATATACGGAGGCATTTGAAAATTGATTTCAAATTACACCACGTACTAGAGATTAGGGTTTAACAAGCGCACTAAACTTTTCAATTTCGCAAGAATTATTTGCAGCAGTAGCAGATGTGATTCCAGCCGGTGAAATGACGCAAGAATAATAGGTAAGTACGAAACGAACGTATATATCACGGGGAAACCACCGCCGCCGGTTTAAAACGAGAACGCGAACGTGTTTAATTGGAATTTTTAACAGAACAAACCGTCCCGATGTTTTCTTCGTCTATTAGTAATCTTAAGTAAAGTTAATTATTGTAAAATAAATACTGCCGGTGCGGCGTCACCTTCGAACAAATAATGGAATTAGAAAAATCCTTCTTTTGCTTTTAAACAATTATCGTGCTTCGTGTGCCAGAATCCCCGGCTCTTGTTTACCGACATCGTTCAACGCTTTACTAATCCGTCTATTTACTTTTTTGACGATCAATCCATTAAGTTTAATATATAAAAGTCAGTTTAATTTCCGGGACAGAGATTCTTTTATAATGCGATATCAAGTTATATTTATTTTATTAATGCGCAAGTGCTAGATCAATATACAGGGTATATCAGGTTTCACACGCATATTTATAACTATAATTTACTTCTAGTAGAATCTCATAAATTATATTATTAACTTAAAAACAATAGACATCATAATCAATTTTATCTGTATAATGTGTTTAAGTTAAGGCAAAAGATTATCTTAAAATTGCATTCTCTACAAAATTAAAGCGTTGTTATACAAAACGTATTATTCGCTTTAACGTCTAGCAAAGAAGTCCACTGAATTCTTTAAGGTCCTTAATAATTACAGACCTAAGAAATAGCGTAAGCAACAGAAGAAGTAATTAACGCGAGGATTAACATTGGAATATTAATTACAGAACGACTTCGAACGGCTAAATGACACCCTAAAGAAAATAGCTCATTTTTGCTAATAATACGACAGAAAAAGAGGTAATCACAGTTGGCTTTCTAATTAAAAGGAGCGCCGTCATTTTCTTGTCCGCCTTTCCTTGAATAGAATACAAATTTTTAAACTACCCCGATACCAAGATAATTTTCAATTTAAAAGCTCTAACTTTTGTTATATAAATTACTCTCTTAATTTCTTCGTTTTCTCAGTTTTATAATAATTTAGTTTTCAATTACTTTATCCTACCTGATGTTAACGTTTAATTAAAATTATAAAGAATGCTCGCGATAGCTCAGCAACACTTATTAGAATTCAATTAGAATAAGTAAATGTCAAAGTTTATTGTCGGAGTTGTCCCTGCAGTTTTCCCTTCTTCTGCATAAACGCTCCCATAATTTGATCATCGCCCTGATTTCGTTCATGCGTGGTTTTTATCCCGGGCGAATAGGACAAGCCGACCGTCCCATTTATTTTCATCAACGTAAAAAAAATATCCTGGAGACATCCATCACGCAAATTCATATTTTGTATCCAGCGTTTAAAGCCGCAAGCGGAACATACTCCATAATGGACGCTTTTAGTTTCTCTTCCTCTGATAATATTTCATTTGACTAATTTTAAATCTTCATATTAAAAAAGAAATCTCACGCCTCACTCAAACAAAATCTTGTCAAAAAATAAATACGCCCGAAACGAATAGAGAACGTTTCCGGTTCATGTAAACCTCATTCTTTTGTTCATTATTCGCGGACCTTCTTAACACAGGTTTGGGAATCCCCGGAGGCGCGCAAATTCGGTTTGGGGAACGTTGTTATAAGTAATTCAATTCACCAGTCGCGCCGCTTAACTTTCTAAGGCCTCGTGTAATAGGAATAAAAAAGTGTAGACCAAGTTGTCTCTCGGTGCGAAAGGCATCAAGTCAAGAGAGCGTGAAATTTCAAAGCAAATGTATCATCAGGCGCTTAATGAAACACAGCAAGACGTTTCAGAAAACCTTCCATTGTTTCCAGATTTCATTTAGTTCGCGGACTCATTTTCATTATTTCAGTTAAATTGAATTATGTATGAGAAACTTTCTTTTTTTTTAACTTAATAATTCTTATAAAAATATAATTTCTTTATAACTTTGTAATGAAGAAATTATTTTTTTAAGAAAATCCTTTAAGTCCAAATAGGCAAAGACGCTTTTAATATGTAATGGTACATTGATCTCACAACCATAACTAACTATGTATACAGGCTGATTCTTGAATAAACCGCCAGAAAAAACCTGTGAAAGGAATTAAAACATAGGTTATGAGAAAAATGTTAAAAAATTCTTTGAGAAAATTTTTAATTAATTAAAAATGACCCCAAAAAGCACGTTACGCCAATGTGTATGGAGTTCGTCGCAATCGTAAGTTTTATGGCATCGTGTTTTCATATGTTTTATTGTGTTTCTTACCCATAGCAATAAAACTATAAAAGTTAACCGTGAAACTTATTTAATAGAGGGAACGCAGCTGTAATGACCTGCCTCCTACATTTAAATTCGTCCGAGCATTTATTAATTTATTAGCACGAAAGTGATAACCTGCGAATGTCATTCCGTTGGGACATTCAAATCAGATCCGACTAAAATCAGTTTCAACAAAAGACAATACCCACGGAATAATTTAAAGCATGAAACACCCTCCATTATGCTCGTAATGCTGAGTGTCTCAAGCTTTAAATTGTGGTTGTCGTACTATGAAATAAATAAAACATTGTTTATATAATAATCTCAATGCAGCTTTGCGATGCAAATTATTTAATTTTCACTTCGGAAGTGTAATAATTTATAAATAAAAAAATACATGGTGTCCCGTAACAATAATAGAACTTCATTAATTGAATACGAATATTCTTTGTTACAATATATGATGTAACCTAACCATGTTTCGTATTTCTCGTGTAAGAGATACAAGGCGTTAAATTATTCAACTATGGAATAAAAAAAGGGCAAGTCGTGCGGGTTTATCATATAAAAAAAAAAATTTTAATTAAATATTATGAAATTTAATCAGTATACTTTTCTTTTCTGTTTTTTTTTTTATTTTTTCATAATTTGACAATTTTTACTGATCCCTTCTTCTTACTGCGCTGTATTTAAAGGAATACCGAAATTTCACAAACTTTTGGCTCAGTAAGTATAACTTTTTTTTAATAAAAATATTTTGATTTTGATTTGTGCAATCTTTAAGTAATCTTTCGATATCGTTTTTTCGAAGATGTATGTTTTTTGCTTTTTACAAGTTTTTTCTACACTAGAATTGCATCACATTTTTAATAGAATTAAGAAAAATTTGTTGTCAAATTACAGAACATAATACTTAAATTTATAAAAAAAAAATGCTTTTTATTTGTTAAAAAAAGGATATAATTACAAAAATCTACACATTTGAAATTTATCTTTATAAAAATTAATAAAATTGTGTAACTGGCAATCTGCTTAACTTACATCCATTCGAACAAATACTCATATACAGTACAAAGCGATATCCACGGTTTTCATACGAGATACACTTCAAATATTAGATTAAAATTCAATAGATTACAAAGTAGCAGGAATTCTGTCAATTATTACGGGCCAAAATTTTATAATCTTTTACCTGTTGAAATAAAAGAGCTCCAGGAGGAGAACTTTAGACGTGTCGTCAAATCGTTTCTAATACACAAAAAGCTTTTTACAGTATAACGGATTTCGAAAACACAAACCTTGCTGATATCATATGGTAATAATATTTTCTTTTAAATTATCGCATTGAGTACATATATAAGCTATATTTATAGAATCTCTTGACTGGGGTAACCTGTGGACTGTAATAAATTGTGATTGATATCTCCTTGACTTAGCAAACTTGTGATACTTTTTTATACTGTGATATCATGATATATTGTATGTGTTTCTTTATATTTATGTTAGTGTTTTTTTTTGACGTGTACGATGCTGTAACTGCCGATGTACAAATAAAGAATACGAATACTTTTAATTATTTAAAAATTTTCAACGTAGAACGTAGGTGTTTGTCAATCTATTATTGTAATTAGTGTTTAACCACTCTCTCACAACACGAGCTGTATGAGAGTCGTACAGCTAATGACACATCAGCTAATAGTAGCTCAAGATCATTATTTAAAAATTCTAAATAATTCATGGTATTCAAATGTAAGGACCGATCAAACAATTAGCAACAATACCAGCCCAAATATTTGCCGAAAATTGCTGCTGATGATGGAATTTCGCTGTAGCGGTTGAATTTTCGTCACTCCATACGTGTGTGTTTTGAGAGTTTCGAACACCGTCCCGAGTAAAATGAGCTTGATCGGTGAATAATACCGCGTTTAAAGATTCGTTGTTTTGGTCAACTTTATTTAATATCCACTGACAAAACCTAACCCGATAATTTGCATCTCCCAGCTGTAATGTTTGTATTTTTTGTACACTGTATGGATGCAGTCCCTGTTACGGAGAATTCTCCAACCTGTTGATTGGGAAACTCCAGCCCTGTATGCCAATCTTCTAGTACTGATGCTAGGTTCCTCGTCGACAATATTTAAAATATTTATCTCAGCATCCAACTCTCGTGGAGTTGTCTTTGAGCCACGACCATTTGGAGGACGAAAATATCCGTGATCACGCAAATGCTGCACCACCGAAACAAAAGTGCTCCTATGCGGCACTTGTGAAGGAGATTTTTCGATCCACAAACGACGAGCGCGATGTACATTTCCTAATGCTTCGCCGTATAACAAAACCATATCGGTTTTTTCTGATATCGAAAAGCGATTAATTTTGCATTCTGCCAATGTACACTTCCGTCTGATTCCTATTCCTGTACAGATTATTATTTGGCGGTCTATTGAAGAATCACCCTGTACACGCTTTATAGTAATAAGAATAAAAGTATAGTAATAAAAAAAAGATAATTACTACCTTTGGTGCGATTCTAAAGTAAATAAGTGGCCGAAGCTGTAAAACTATACGCTTCACATTCTCTTCCGGTTCTTATATTGCTACACACATTTTTCAGTAGTAAGCAGTCGCAGTTAATGGAGAATCCAGTAAATTTTATCTCACGAGGGTGCGATAGCTGAAGTAAAAATGTTATCAACGATTTATGTGTTTCACTTAAGGGTTTTACATAGCGGGCGCCCTAGGTGCAATGAGATATCTTCGGATTTTTGTATTAAAGTTTTATTGAAGACATAACTTTATTTACTATCGTCTTTATTTGCTTAATTACAACTCGGAAAAGATATCTTTTATTGGTGATATAATTTTATTGCAAGGATAAAATCTAACTGTGCAAAAAAAACACAGGGGCTAAAGCCGCTGACACAATGACGAATAAGTTCGTAGACATGTTCGTTGACTTTTAGTTAAAGTGTTATTGAAAAGTCGTCAACAAAATGGCAATACATACCTGGTTAAGAAAGAGATTGCTACTTGAACTTGACCTTTACACGAATTAACATGATCAGCTAAAATATTTACTTGACAAATGCATGCAAACCACTTGAAATAAAATATTCCCCATAAATTGTGCAAAATATGAATAACAACGGCCCCACTTTGAACACCTGCTTTGGCAAGTAAACAAATAAATCACTACAACACGGAACCAATTTAAATCTCCGTGTTAATAGTTTTTCTTTAATTTAATTTAAATTGTATTGTAAACATAGTTTATTCCCGCAAATAACGTTTTCGTCATAAACATATTCGATTTATCGCTAATGTTTGAATAATAATACACTTTGCTAATAACGAAGAAATGCTGATGACAACCAGAATTTAAAACTTTATAATCAGCAAACACATTCGTAATCTGTTTTGTTAGTTAATTATTATAATTTCGTTTTGTGTGCACCATTCAATAAGAAACAAATTATACTATTATAAAAGTTCAATTATTAACAGAAATTTATAGAAAGTAAGTGCGTAAGTGCGTTCGGTGTGTTATTTTTTATAGCAACGGATACTTTTGTACACCTTTGAATTTAGCAGTAATACAATTGTTCGTCGCATACATCATCAGCTTGTACAATTGTGTGTTATTAGTTCACCTTTAAATTTTACGATTTTATGCGTAACGCCACCATAAACTCTTCTAAAAAGTATGTCTGCGCGTACATGCAACTTTTCGGCAATTTCAGCAAGTATTAGATTCCTGAATAGAAATTCCACGTTGCTTGATTAAAATTATCCGAAAAATTGTTAGGCATTTATAACGTTTGTAATCCAGGGTATGTAAAACATCCTGAATATTTAAACTGCATGAAATTACAAGCGGAGTGTGTAAATAAATGAAAGTGTTAATTTAACTTAGCGCCTCTCGAGTTTATTGTCCAAATTAAGATCATCGTGTTTGTTTCAGGCGAGTTGGCAGAAGGAACGAAACACCGGGCGGTATTTGAGATTACAGGCGGCCATGCCAACACTGAACTCCATTAGGGGAGCCGTTGGAAGGGCTGTCAATTCGCTAGGTATAAACGACGTTATCCCCGTAACAACTCCCGCTCCCTCGCAAGGTAAATACAAAGAGCAAATGTAAATATTGGAAAACGTGCAAATAAAAAAGTTATCCAGATTTTAAAACCGTATGTCTCTTGATACGCGAAAAACATTTGCGTTTCAGTTTATGGGTTTACCATAATTTGGGGGCAATTCTAAAACTTGTCTGTCACCCCCGCCCCCTGACAGGTGTCTCATTACTAAATATAAGCGAATCAAAAAGGAAAAGAAACTGAAACTCATACTTCAACACAAGGGACGCGATGTAAATGACAACATTTTTCAGCTACACTTATTTCACCTCCCACAATTTCGATGTTATTTAATAATGAGGCACTGAATATTTTAACAAAACTAAAAACTATTGAATACAAATCGTTAAGAGGAACCAGAAGACATACGAATGAGATGTTTATTTTTCCAAAAAGAATTCGACAAAGTATTGCGCAAGCCAAAACAAATTTTAGATTAAGTGTATTTTAATGTTTTATCTTGTTACAGATTTTAATTTTACACCACCATGGAACACCTCCTTATACTCACTCGACATCCAGGACAATTTCACCTTCGAACCTTACTTAGACTACACCACGTTCAACAACACCAATGGAACTCTTAATTTCACACGTTCCGACGAAAATGGGGAACCGCTCGCTGATCTCATACTTATGGTTGCATTATCGATACTTCTGGGTCTCATGATACTCGTGACTGTTATAGGTAAGTGCAGGAAATTTCCGCCGTTTGTATGTGTGCACGAGTCGAACAGTTTAGGTTTAAGTACCGCAATTCGAAATTCTAAGAAACAATTTACGTTTTACGTGTTGGAGTTACTCTTATGAATAAAACCTTTGATATGCGAAACAAACTTATGTAGTTCAAAACAGAATGGAGCACAAACATTTCCATTTCGCATGAAATTTTGTCTAACACAAATAATAAAACATTTATGACGAAGCCCATTAACAGTTTGCATTACATTAGCCAAGTCTGCGGTTGATGTAATAAAATTTTACGTCTTATGCATGTAGAAATGTAACACATTTCCTTAAGTAAATACGTACATACATTCTTTACGACAAAGTTTTAGGGCACATGGTAGGTACCTACTTTAAATGCATAATTATTTATTATGCATTTATACAGAGTAGAAGTTTCATTAAGATTGAAGTCTCTTTGCATTCGTATATATGTACGTGTCTTTATTTTGTTAGAATAAAATAGAATTCGTTTAATTTTTCCAACTTTCTGTTCTATTTAACACGTGTCGCAAGTTTCAACGCTAAAAGTAAATAACGAAATTGTGTGCCGAGTTTATTCATCCGTCTTGCCTTTTTCCTGTGTTTGTCTTGTTTCCTTAGAAAGTCGAACAAACTGTAATTCTGTCACATAATATTAGATTCGCACAACCAGAACGTAACATATAAACGAGAATAACATCCTGGGCTATGAAAGTAATAAGATACGAAACTCGCATTTGCCCACATTGAAGTCGAGTCTCGCGTTTCATCCCCGTTTTCACCGAGGAATTCGTTCTTGGAGGGTTATGTGCAGCGATAAAAATTAAATTATATTTTTTCGCGTAATGAAATTATTTTGTAATTTTCTGTTTTTATTCGTACACAAAGTTTTCGTAATGGCCCTAGATTTAAACGTTCATACGCTTTATGACTATCATCTGCGGGGGATTTTTTTGCAAGCTTTTATTTGCATGAAGGTAATACCCCGTTAAATAAAACAAAGAGGTCGACCTAAAAAGCACGAATATAGAATATAAACAAAAGCTTTATGATGACATGTAAACATTTTCACGCTGGCCCCGGCCGGCGCGGCGCGATTGTTTTTATTTTCGGCAAACGCTGAAAATCGCGCGTATTATGTCGGCCCTATTGTGTCACTGAAACGAATTTCATGAATTTCAGGAAACGTATTCGTGATAGCTGCCATTTTACTGGAAAGAAACCTGCAGAATGTTGCCAACTATTTGATTGTTTCCTTGGCAGTCGCGGATTTGATGGTCGCCTGCCTTGTTATGCCTTTGGGGGCGGTTTATGTGGTAAGTCTCTGTTCGTAAAACTTTGCGGAAATTTTTATTTACATTCTCACGTAAAATGTATTTTTATATGTCGACGCTTTTTATTCATAATCAATGTGCGTATTATTAATGAATTTAACATTGAATGCCTGAATTTCATTTTAAACGGCTCCCCGATTTTGAATAATTCAGTTGCTTGTAATAACAAAATTATACCAACTCAAACTCATTCGTAAATATTTCAGCGATAAATTTAAATAAATTTTACAAGAAGCCTTTTAATATACACACATAAAAATCAGGAGTTAATTCTAACACTTTTTCAACTTTTTTTCGATGTTCTCTTAGATCCATCCATTTCTAATGATAAAATAACGTCTTAAAGAAAGTCTTAATGTTGTCTTCAAAAATGACATTTTAATCCTTGCAGTAATTATTTCTATTTTTCAAGGAGTTGTTATTATTATCCAGGTAAAGAGAGAGACTTAATTTCGGAGGTAGTACTTTGTACTTTGGAATTAGTATTATCCAGAAAGTGTCAAGCAAGCAAGGAGTATAATCCAAAAACTGAAAGATCCTTCACTGTTGGAGCAGTCGCTTGTATCTTAACTTATATTTTAAGTACTCCGAAGAGAGAGATTCTAGATTCTGGATTTGGTAAGGGGGGTGAATAAGAATTCACGTGCACTTATTGCGACCTAAACTGTTGGTTCACCATTCTCACATAGTTTTTTTCTTTTCACTTGTAGTCTACCTTACCTAATCTGTTTCTTCAATATCGCTACAATAAATACCCTTTGCTGCCAATATATTATCCCTAAAATCGATACAAAATCATTGTATGGATCCACCTCGTGTAATCTTCGAAAGCTTTCAATTTTTATGCGGTTTACAAATTAATTCATTTCTTCCTTTTGCAAGTTTACCAAAAAATAACTTCAATCCACAGGCACACTCATTATCTTTTGGTTTTCCTTGATTTCCGAGTAACATCAGTAACTCTTCTGGTTTCTGGATTTGGTGAGGGGGGTGAATAAGAATTCACGTGCACTTAGGCCACAATTGTGCCCATTGTACTACCCCCAGGATCAACAGTGTTTGACTGTCAGCGTTCTTCAAGCCATCCAGCCCTTTCGATGAAGCCAAAAACGTCCGACAGAGAGGCACTGCGAATTCCAGCCATGTCAGGCCAGAACTCCCCTAATATAGGACCTCTGATCGAGCCGAGTGCGGGGCAATCACAAAGGATATGCTCAGCTGTTTCAAAGTTACAGCCTCTACAGATTGGGCTGTCTGCTAAACCAATGCGATGCATGTGTTTGTTTAGTTTACAATGTCCTGAAAGTATTCCTGCGAGCAAACGTAGTCTTCTTCTAGGTAGTTGCATGCAGAATCATGTCAGTTTGAGCGAGACGGCCGTTACAGCCTTTTTTGCTTGATGACACTGGTCTAGAATTACCCATCTATCGATATGTCTGTCCTGGGATCTTTGTTTCAGTAAGGCATTAAATAGACTTGATGACGGTGCTATGGCCGGTTCGGGACCCCAAAAGGGCTGCCCCGAGCCCTGTCCAGCCAATTCGTCTGCCTGCTCGTTGCCAAATGTTCCATCGCGTCCTTTAACCCAAATGAGTTGCAGGGTGTTGTATTTGGCCACTTGTTCTAGTGTGCCGTGACATTGGAGTGTTAATCCTGTTAATTTTTTGCCCGCAGCCTAAGGGCCGATCCCAGTGGCATCTCCTCCACATATATGTTCAGTGGAGGGAGGCCAAGGATGGCCTCTAAGGCGGCGGTAGGGGTGGATTTCAGCGCACCGGTAGCACTCATGCATGCCAGCCTCTGTACGTGCGAAAGCTCCGATGCTATTGTCGATAGTCGGGCTCTGGACCACCAGATCAACGCTCCATAGCAAAGCATGGGCCTGATTACGGCAGTAATAGGGCGGCTTTTGGTGATGGTCCCCAAATTCCACCCATTGCACGACGATACTGCCAAAAAACGACGCATGCATTTGTTACTTTTACATTAACATGTTTACCCCAATTCGGTTTCCGGTCAAAAATGACTCCCAGATATTTGACTTCGTCTGAAAAGGTTAGTTCAATTTGGAAAAATTTTGGGACTCTACGGATCTCAACTTTCCTCTTTTTTGTGAACAGAATCATTTCCGTCTTTGAGGGATTGATTATCAAAGAGTATTCTGACCACCAGTTTTCGATCAGTGTGAGTGCTGTTTGCATTAAGTTGCACGACACTTGTTCATATTTAATATTAGATCTTTTATCCCTTGTTCTTTTGTATGAAAACATTTGAATTCCTTAGTGCATTAGAAAATGAAGCTTATCTGGAGGAAGTGGAATGAGGATTTGTTATTTACAATTTATTTATTAGTATTAAATACAATATATAGTAAATAATAAGGTACACACGTTGTTTTTTTTAATATATGAACACTGTAGAGAGTCCACGAATGAATAAAAGGAATTATTTATCAAATACTGCTTGACAGTTAACTGGTATTAAAAAAGTTAACTGCATAATAATTGTTCAGTCTTTGTTGGGGCAGTACTAGATCCGAATTATGTCTGATGTCGTGTTCATGATTTGTTTTGTGGTCAATATAATGATTAATAATAGTAAGTGAGGTGAAGTGAAGATCACGACAAGATGATCGAAACGTTAAGTTCTACACGGCAGAGAAGCCGAGAACTGAGAAGCAGTGAGTTTATTAGCAACGTAATCAATATGCCATTGTAAAGTGGAATCTAAATATACACCCAGATATTTGATGGACTCCAAACCTTCAAAATTATTTGCCTCTTTTCTAAGGAAAATTGCATAAATTACGTCTTGTCGTCATTTAAACTAAGTTTGTAATTGAGAACCAATTCTTAATGGTGGGTTAAACTCTCGAATCTTTTGGTAGATTTTTCGCCATAACTCTTCTTCATTTTGGACTTCCCACCCACCGTCGTAAACTTTTCTACCGAGTAAAACCAAAAACTCTTCTTTAGGAGGGGCCTGGGGAACATTCATAGGGTTATCCTCACTAGGTACACATAGGATATTTTATTGCCTGAACCAATCTTGGGTTATTTTTACATAATAACACGATGCCAGATCCGGCCAGAACATAATATTACCATGAACATGATGAGTTTGAATAAAATTTACCAATTTAGGGAAGCATCTTCTAATGCAAATGTCTGCATTTACAACTTCACACTTAACTCGCCCAACATAAGGTCTTCCGAAATGACGCACCACACTAGTATCCTGTCTTCGAATTTCGCTTTTCTCTTATATTTAACATCATTAGGAATGTCCTCAATGTTGTCTGTTTAAAAGCCTTCGTTTCCTTTTATTTCGGAGTTAGATAATGTAAAATATTTTTCGTTGTCCAAAATTATCGTGGCATTGTCCCTGAAATGCACTCGTCTTAAATGTCTGCAGCAATTTGGAATCTTCTCTAGCTAAGCAGCCGTATATTTTGGACACTTTTGTCGCTTTCTAAATTTCAAATGATTTCTGTTAATTTCCCTCTTGATTGTCATATGAGATACGTGAAATCTTTGGCTTAATCTTCTCGTTGAAACTCCTCTCCTATTTTTTGTAGATTCAATCAAGTTCCTTGGATGATTCAAAACTCGAGGCCGACTCGACTTGGGAAAATTCACGCACGGGAAACTTTGCTCACGTTGCCCAATGACTTGATAAATTGTAGTCTCAGAAATATGTTCATAAGGCCTTGCCAATATTCCCCGGTAAATAAAATCAATGCTTTTTGTTGCTATTATATACGCAAATAACATGATGGTTCCATTCTCAAGCAAGCATACTGGTCATAACTTGTAATGAGAACGTCAATCAACCCCTTCTCTCTTCCATCTGAATTCACCATTAGACGAAAAGTACATAAGTGTCATCTACAAAATGCCTTCAACACGGCGGACTAGGGTATCATCAAGGAAGAGCTCAGAAACAGGCAGAAACTAAGAAGATAATTGGATTCTACTTGAAGGAGATAAATTTAAAGATGGAACCTAGAAATGACATGAGAAGTCACATGGATCTGTACTTATAGGTCCCACCCCGTGGAACATACTCTGTGATGGTATTAAGTCTAACCCTGGAGGAACATGCCCAAACAGTGGCCTTCGCGGATGTGGCCACAACCAGGAAGAATGAAGAAGACCTTGAATACTATGTACACTACGCACTAGATAAAATATCTTGATGGGCTGAAAGAAAAAATTAAAATTAGCTCCCCATAAATCGGATGCTATTCTCCTTTCCTGGAAAAAGAAGCACAGAGAGTTAACCTTTAAACTAAAAGAGACCGAAATAAATCCAAACGGAAACTCAAAAGCCTAGGAATCTTGGCTAACGTATGGAGCTCACGTGAAATATGCGTCAGCAGGGGCAAGAACAGCAAATGGTACGCTATCAACAATAATGCCCAAGAGATTTGGACCTAGAGAGATCAAGAGGAGAATCTTATGCTCGACAGCAGCTTCCATATAGTATGAAAGTCGCCGTCGAGCAAATGGCATGCTATCTACAATAATGCCCAAGAGTTATGGACCTGGAGAGATCAAGAGGAGAATCTTATGCTCGACAGCGGCTTTCATATAGTATGAAAGTCGCCGTCGAACAAATGGCATGTTATCTACAATAATGCCCAAGAGATATGGACCTGGAGAGATCAAGACGAGAATCTTATGCTCGACAGCGGCTTTCATATAGTATGAAAGTCGCCGTCGAGCAAATGGCATGCTATCTACAATAATGCCCAAGAGTTATGGACCTGGAGAGATCAAGAGGAGAATCTTATGCTCGACAGCGGCTTTCATATAGTATGAAAGTCGCCGTCGAACAAATGGCATGCTATCTACAATAATGCCCAAGAGTTATGGACCTGGAGAGATCAAGAGGAGAATCTTATGCTCGACAGCGACTTCCATATAAAAGTATGGACTTCCATATAGTATGGAAGTCGTCGTCGAGCATAAGATTCTCCTCTTGATCTCTCCAGGTCCATATCTCTTGGGCATTATGGAGCACCAATGTGTTTCCAAGCCTGCAAAATAAAAATAAAATACCAAAACAACTGATGAGTTGCCAAAGAATCATGGCAGTAGGAGTAATAAGGGGATGCCTTATCGGGGTACTACGTATGCAGCCTTGGTAATGGCTAAACTTATTCCTAGCGACTATATTGCCGGGGAGAAGATGAAAACTGCGCAAGTGAACGCAGAAAACACAAAGACAGCAGCTAGAAATGAAACAATGAAACTTTGACAAGAAGGATGGGATAAAGGAGCTAAAGGACGATGGACCATTAAACTAATGCCTAAGTTAGACAAGTGGTAAGCAAGAACACGTGGAGAACTGTCATATTTTACAATGCAAATGATAAGTGGCCATGAAACCTATCGGAAGGAAATCAAGAAGGTGGAATCAGCACTATGCAGATACTACAATTTGACTGAAGACGTTGTTAACCACACATTCTTTGTATGCAGACAATGGGAAAATGAAAGGGAAGAAGCGGAAAATCAAATAAGGGCAGACAACATTGTTGACCTAATGCTTGTAGGAAGGGATAATTGAGGCACAATTGAAGAACTAGCAGTGAACTCGATAAGAAATAGTGAGAAGAAAAATGATACTTATAGTTGTACGAAATCTCCCAGTCTTAACTACTACAGATTTGATTCGAACACAAAAATAGAAAGAATCTAAACAGGACTATGTGGAAGAAGGACTAAAACTAATTGCTGTTCGATGAGGTATCACAAGGAGTTTTGCTATTTGAATGTTTGCTAGCGCTTAGGTGATTAGGGAAGGGGGGGTTGAAAATTACATGTTTAAATGATTATTTAAAAATAAAAATCGACGTGTCCTAGTATTTTTCTCAACCATTTTACAGAATTTATCCGTTACTTTTGGAAAACACTGAAAATCGAGTTGAGACTTTGTGAAGTTTAATTTGCATACAATTAACTTGTTTACGAGTACAAATAATATTTGAAGTGGGTACATCTAATTGAGTAATTTACGTTGGTGAATATTGTTGTACAGTGCGTAATCGAATAAGTTTCACTTACCGCTCTTGATACACAAGACTAGTAAAGTTGACGTACGTATATATTTAAGCTAGACCCTTGATATTTGTGGAACTAATTCTCTTATGGTATTAATAAGTGAAACTTAATCGATTATAGCCTGTATAAACGTAATGACAAATCAGTTCAGTTTGAAGTTTGCATGCATAAGTAAATATACAATATCCTAAGTAAGCATCTTTAAAGGTTCATCATAGCATAGAAACGTACTTCAGAAGTGAACTTATTTACATACTAAGTCAATTACCGTAGGTAATCCATCATAGAGCGAGCGAGAGAAAGAAGAATATTGGCAGTTCTGAGCCGTGTGGTCGCGAAGTTATAAACGGGCTATCCCTTTAATGTTCGGTTATATAAGACATTTCGCCTTCCAAATATATCCAATAAATTCCGTTTTGATTACGACTTCCACAAAACGCTCCCGCGTCCTAATGAATAAAATGAAATAAACGAAGCCGAGAGATACCTTGAATGTGTGAGCGCAAATTCGCCCGGTTCTGTTCGTTAATTAAACATTCAAAAATTAATTCGCCCGCCGGTGTTCGGATTAAAACTCTCAAGTGGCGGCCGTAAAAGAACATTGCACGAAGGTGAGTAATATACATTTTAATGAAAATATTAATCATGGACGTACTAGACAAGTTGTGTGGAGAAACAAAAACCAAGGGACGACTTTTTAATTATTGAATGTTATTGGAGCACTAAACTATGCACAAAGAACTTTCAACATATTAAACACTACGTCCTGACCAGATACGAGGACAATTTTAAATTTTTAATAGTCCTTTTTCCCTACAACTTTACGCCGCTAATTACATCGGAAATACGGTCTGGAAACGGGCGAAATAACGCCAAGTACGAAATAAGCTCGCCGCACGAATTCACCGTTATTTCCTGTAAGTAAATGCTTCCGTAATGTCGTATCCAAAGAAATTTTAAGCTGCCGGAATTAGCACGTTTAAATTTCGAAGTCTCGTACCTCTTGCACGTTCATTTTTAGTTCATGAGATTCATTAAATCGTAAGAAGAAGGAGAAGTAACTGAAACTTTATGTTCGCAATAAAAACAAAATATTAGATTTGTACGTTTTATCTAACTTGGCAATTTAGTAAAGTGGTCAAATTATATAGACTTGCAGGTAATATGAAGAAGAAATTATAAAGTTCTTTACTTCTCTACAATTTTGAAACTGCAATGAGGTCGACCTCCTTGAATTCGCAGAATTATCGCATCGTCTAATTTATGTTGTACTTAACGAGTAATTCTATTTATCCTTACCTTCGAGAAATTAATCTAAATCTCTAGATTGGCCACCATCCAGCCTATTGTTATACGAGGAAGACTTCGAAGTATTTGTTGAATAAACCAAATCAAATCATTTTCGGCTACAAAATTCATTAAACAATAAGGTGACAACTTGAAGTAAACTTTACAAAATAAAATGCCGAGATTTTTTTAGGATATTCAATTTTTATAAAAAAAATGAAATTTTTTTATACAACATTCTGTTTTCATATTGCCTTACAGGTATACGTAAAAAAGATGAATAAAAAGAAAAGAAAATGGGTCTGATTTCACATGTTTTTAATGCTACTGTACTCATGTGAACATACACAAACGTAAAGGAAAATTGAAAATATTCTTGAAAAAACAAATGTAAACAATTCCTAAGTATCCAGTTCATGTATTGGAGTGTGTTTTCTTTCAATTACATACATTCCTTTACTCATTTCGTTTTTTAATTAATCGCGTTGAGAATAAATAAAATAAAAGAACAAATTTAGAATATTTTACCTTTATTCGCTATATCTCGAAAACTACGCATCGGATCAAAAAACGTTGTAAATATAATTTGTTCGACCCGAAGGGGTCTATCTAATGATACCAATCGCGACCCCCCACTCCTCCTCCCAGTAAGTGGGGCGGGGCGCAACTTGCAAATCACAAATAGGAACCACCATTTTTTATTGCAGATACGGGGAAAAAGACGTAACTTGTATGTCAAACATTTTGTCAAAATAATAGCATACTACAGTGTTAATTACCTTTTTAAAAAAAAATTAATTGAACAAGTACAGGACGTGAGAAAAGTTAAAAACATATACAACAGTGCCAAGGTCCAGCAGATGTTCAACAACAACTTTCGAAACAACTTGACAAGGTAGACGCAAGAGTGACGAGGAGGAAGACGCCCAAAAACAGGAAAAGGCTCATATATTTAGAAGACGGCCGAAGGATACGTCGCCGATGGAACCAAATGCCAGACTTCTTGATTGATTATCAAAAATTATGTGACAAACATTTATATGGAAGTGTTAAAAACGACAAACTCTAGGTAGTAAGAGAATAGGATGTTATTATTATAGGTTAAGTTTGTTTTGTTGGTGATACGTTGAGAATTATTTTAGATAAGTAAGGTTTAGAGGTTAGATAATTAGGAAATAATGTATTTTAGATAATTACCTGTTGTTTAGAGTTAAGTTTGTTCCAATTTTAGTTTAATTTCCATTAATTGTAGTCATATTTAAGGTAAAACGCTAATTGTCAAACGTGACGTTTTGGGTACCAACTCAAATCTAGTATGTAACTAGATCAGAACGCGGATGTTCCGGTAACCATGACAACGGGAAAATAAACAACGAAAAGCGCTATAAAAGGCGAGCGCTCCGCGATTTGGAGCATTCCTTCTTCGATCTCCGTGAGTAAGAGATTCCTGTTTCGACCTTCGTGAGGAGGATTCCCGCTTCGACCTCCGTGAGGAGGATTCCTGCTTCGACCTCCGTGAAGAGGACTCCTGCTTCGACCTCTGCGGGTAACAAGACTCCTGCCTCGACCACCGCGAGCATTGATTCCTGCTTCGACCTCCGTGAGTAACATTCCTTCTTCGATCTCCGTGGGTAACAAGATTCCTGCCTCGACCTCCGTGAGTAACAAATTCCTTAGAGAAAACAAGCAGAGAAGAAATTTTTATTAAAGGTTATTTAGTACGAGGTATTTTCATTAAGAAAGAAACATTTTTCATTGGATCCTGAGTACCTATATCCTTTTTCCTTAACCAACTTCAAGGTAACACATACACGACAACACCAACAAAAATTTTTATTTGAACACCGGACAGCGGGAGACGTTTTGTCGAAGGGCGCCTCTCTCTCTTGTGAAAGAGTTGAGGCACATGCGTGATCGGCAGTACAGAACGTCCCCCTTTTGACAAGTATACGTCGGGTAGGACAAGAGGCGAGGTGACATGACCGACTTGTGCTAACCGGTGTACATTTTTGGGACAGACAACAACCTTTTCGATAATTTTTTTTATTTTCTTTTTCTGACACATACGGACGCATATAAATTTAACACTGACACTCCCTTCACCTCCCCCTCACATTTCTGTCTTTGTCATTGTATGTGCCCACCATGAGGCCACAAAACGAGAAGACCCAAAAAGTAACCCAACAAAATCATTAAAACAACATACAAAAACATTACTACAATTGGCACCGCAACTTGGAGTCCAAAACAACATTACAAATATTTGGCCCCCAACGTGGGGCACTTATATACTTACAGTTACTACAATACATTATTAAAATTAAATTAAAGTTCACTTTTTGAACTCTGCGCTGGCAATATCTTGGGAACTAGTCTCAAATGCGGTGGTTGATTCCAAGAAAGTGACTTAGCGGTCTTCCAGGAAATGTGCCTCCACAAATATCGTACCTGCTGTGCGTTACCTCAGTACGTGCCTTCCTTTCGTTGCGTGTCGCATTCTTTCAATACGTTCCGTATAACAGTACAAGAGAACATTGAAATGGTTTACATTTATAGAGAAAGTGGCAGGGATATCAATAATGCTGTTACCCTGTATGCTCAACGTTTTCCAGCTTGTTCAGCAGTTCTCCACCGAGGGAAGCGTACAACCCAAAAAAAAGGACCCGCCAAAGAACAATTGCTGGAGAAAATAATGAAATTGCGATATAAGCTGCAGTGGCTCATAACCCACACGTTAGTACTCGACGCATAAGTCGTGAATCGGAACTGAGTCAGACTACGGTTTGCCAAATATTGAAGCATAGAAAATATCATCCGTTTCATGTTTCTCTGCATCAAGAACTTCATGGCGATGATTTCCAGAAACGAGTGACATTGGGCGCTCCAACAAATACAAGACCCCCATTTCTTTGTTCGCGTATTGTTCTCTGACGAGGCGACTTTTACAAACCACGGTACCGCGTACGCTGGTTACGCCAAGTTGAACAACAGCGCTCTTGGAATGTGAATGTTTGATGTGGAATAATTGGCGAGAACCTCATTGGTACATTCTTTATCGATGGCAACTTAAATGGTGAAAGATATCGCAACTTCTGGGAGAACGAACTTCCAATATTGCTTGAAGATCTTCCCTTGGATGTGCGACAAACAATGTTATTCTGCAGCAGCACGGGAAGTATTAGATCGCGTCTACAATCGTCGGTGGATCGGATGAGGTGGTCCAGTATCTTGGCCTGCAAGATCGCCAGATCTTACTTCGCATGACTTTTGTTTGTGGGGTTACTTGAAAGGTGAAGTTTATAAGGCCCTGCCAACAAGGCGTGAGAACATGATTAAGGGAATTACTAATGCCTGCCGGACGATTACACCAGACATGCTTCTCAGTTGTGTCCAAGCATTCCAACTGCGGATAAATAAGTGCATCGAAGTGGATGGACAAATTTTTGAGCGCTTACTGAAATAATATTACAAACACCTCGATGGTGAGAGGCGAGGGGATTCACCTAAAACAAACCCCCCCGATGGGAACAGAAACCTACTACGTCCACGTCGTTGTTGGGTAATGTTAAAGTAGGTCTTGCAAAAATTCAACGTCATCTTTCAAGAATCCAAAACAAAAATTCGGACAAACCCTACGTAGTTTGAGGCGTAGAATCCGAATCTCTAATAAAAAATAGTGGTTCCTATTTGCGATTTCAAAGTTGCCCCCCGCCCCACCCACTGGGGATGGAGGTGGGAGGTCGCGATTGGTATCATTGGAGTCGAACAAATGGTATTCACAACGATTTTGATCCGATGCGTTGTCTCAAGATAAAAAAACTCACCCTGTACCTATACAATGTGTAAACAAATTTATGTTACTTAATCGAATGAATAAAAGAAAACTTATATTTTCTCATAGTAGTTCATTCTTTAAAATAATTTTTTATACATACGACGCGACAGGAAACACTGTTTCTGGTATTTGTAATCACAGACTCGTAATTAAAATAAATAAGGCATACTCGTCTCGTGTTCACTCTTTTATTTTAAAGAGAACGTAGAAAGTATTTATTGTGTCAGTCTAGCAAACCTATCGTCTCAAAAGTCCATTTTGCTAATGGAATTGAATAAGAAGCAGGAAACTTCGGAACTAAGTCGATACGTATTATTCTGTTGGTGTTGAATTAAAGATATCCTCCGATGCTCTCCTTCACTCTTCATCTTGTTTATAGGGCAAATTTATCTTCAGATTTTCACCAATCAACGCTTTTAAACGAATAATGCAACCAATGGTAATAAGGTATAATTTCTGCTTGTTGCAAACGAATGAACTGAAATAGTATAACATCAAAAGTAATTGTTTCCAAGTAACTTGACTTACGATGTAATTGAGAAGTGGTTATTAAGATTTTATCAAACAGATCCGTAATCTGACTTTAAAGAAGTTTATATTAGTGCAGCAAGCTCATTCCAGTCATTAACCCTTCATCATCGCGAACGCAAGCCTTCCAAGTTCTATCATTTTTTAATTGAAGGTGCACGAGTGTAATCCTTGGAATACGCAAGCCTCGAACAATTCGCGTGCTTCAGGAAGCAACTGGAACATCGAAATGCAAAGCAAATACCTCCTGCACTGAAACTATCGGAGATGCATGCAAACGTGTTCATGCTTCCGTAAACTCACAAATTTGTTTCTTATGTGTATAAGATTGTATTAGTAATGCGGATATGATTTTATTGGCAACATAAATATTTTGCCGTCGCAACCAATTTCGATTTATAACATAGTAAATTTTTAGGAGTTTCATATTTATAATATATTAGAATTTTACATGCCGTTGAACAAGCAGCCCTTTCACACTGAATACTCATATCATACATTCTTACCTACATTGGGTTCTTTGTCTTATGAATTCGAATTTATTCATTTCCTCAATTCCAATTGAGCAATTAAAAAAAATACTAATATTAATTTCGTGAAGACTATTAATATAAACGATCTCATCGATTTGTCCCCCTGCCGTAGATTCCAATAACGACGGTCCCATTTTGCATTTTGTGTACATTTCTAGGCGCATAAATTAAAATTTACTGCACATTTTCCTACTATATCGCGCACTTTCGATACCGTTTGGAGTTGAAAAGGTTCGGTTAATTGAGTGATTTAGGTAATTTATCACACACGTACTTGCTGTGTCGTCCCTTTGTCTCCGATATAAATGGATGCCAGCAACATATTCACGTTACGGTTTAATAGTATCTATTCCGCGGGACTTTGGGGCACAAAATAATTTGTTTTTTTTTACCTAAACCCATTAAACTCCAATCGACCTCATTTAGAAATGAACTTATAAAATAACGTTGATAATAACTCCAGGATCTTACAATCGTTAAATCCGACTATTAGTTTGCACTAAGCAAGCGGGGTAAGTACCAAGGTGTTCCAAATTATTGCTGAGTAGTTAATACTGTGCAGTTTTCCAAGTGCATGCACTGAATTAAAGATGGCTAGATTGCTACTAGAACTACGTGAGCAAACTTTGTGCTCTCCTGCAACATCTCCCGCATTTGATATTATTTAATGTTGAAGGAGTAACCGAGGTATAATTTAGAAGTAAAACGTTAAATCGTAGTTATCTAACACACCTTAGTTAAAGTGTAGTCGAATTTTATTATAATTAAACAAGAAAGTGGTTATAATTTACATTAAGTAGTACTCATTTCATTATTTTCGTTAACAATCGGACGGTGTAAGAGTAATAGCATTTTCGACTGATTGCTCTCAAATTATTTCCATCTTGTTTTAACCTCATGTAATAACATAGGATAGAGATACTCTCAGAGTGCTCTGGAGGAGTCAGTCGAAAACGCCATTATCCTTGAATATAAATAATAATTGAAATTGCAAAAACGGTGGCAAGAGTGACGATTTTTTAATGATCCAATCTTGCTACTGAAATAACAGGCATAGATATTCGTATTATTAATAGACTTAGAATAAATTTAGAAGTTATATCTAGTGCGGACTTTGGACACTGCAAAACTGTATACAGATTTGTATGGATGGTATCCTATGATTCCCACTCTGCATAAAATTTTGATCCATGGGCCTGTCGTTGTCAAACACGCCTTATTGCCAATAGGGCAGTTATCCGAAGAAGCAGCGGAATCAAGAAACAAGCATTTTCGCTCATACAGACTCAATTATGCTACAAAGTTTTCAAGAAAGGATTGCAATATGAATGTGCTTAATAGACTCTTGTTAAGCTCTGATCCGTTACTTTCAAGCACGAGACCCTGCCCTAAAAAAAATGCCAATAACTTTTATAGAGAGGCCCTAGATATGCTTATTACCGAGTCTTTCTCGACCCTAAATAACGTAAAACCGATTGATCCTATTGAATGCCGAGTTGAGAATATAAACGAGGAGACAGATGAAGAATCTGCGGTAGACGAAGAGTGGACAGCATCATCAAAATAGTAATAATATTAATTTAAAAATTCTATTCCGTATTTTTCAATTTGTGCTCTATAATTTATTATATTATTTTGATCTACAGGAGCCAATTTTAATCGCAGTATCCGCACGAAAACTTGTTTAAAATTCATAAATTGCCATTTAACCTGTTTTAGAGACTATTAAGATAAAAAAATAACGTGTAAGAGAAAACTTGAGAAAACTGGCTATAGCTTGCGTTGATAACAATGGCCTTCAGTTTGAGCATCTGCTTTGACAGATAAAACCGGAATTTTTAAATTATTTATCACAATTACTTTTTATTTATTTTATAGTAAGTCATCCACAATTTAAAGCATAAAACACCCAGCATTACGAGCGTAATGCAGAGAGTTTTATGCTTTAAATTGTTACGAGGGTCTTTTATTGAAACTGATTTCAGTTGGATCTGATTTAAACGTCCCAGCGGAGTGGCGTTCGCAGGTCATAATCTTCGTGCCAATAAATTAATAAATGTTTGGCAGGTCTTTACAGCGGCTTTCCCTCTATTAAAACTCGCAGTACTCTTGTTATTGATTATTATAAGAAATACAAATGCATTTATAAAAAAGTTATTAAGGCAGCGAAACGTTTATATCATCAGAAAATTCTATCAGCATCCGATATCTCAAAAACTGCCTGGTCCATAATTAAACAAAGTACAGGTTTGCCACAAACTGCAAGGAAGACTCCTGAACTACTTATTGATAACACAAAATTCTCTGATCTCTTCGCTGTTGCAACCCTATTTAATGATTTATTTGTAAACATTCCTCAAAAAACTTCTATAAATGGAGATGTATTACTTAACTTAATATCTACTAAAGAAATTAACTGGAGTAAACAATCAATTTTCCTTTTTCCCGTAACTGAAAACGAGGTAATAAATGTAATTTACAGTTTTAAAAATAATAATTCCCCAGATTTTTATGACTTTCCGATCAAGCTTATTTCATTTCTAATCCTCTTGCGTATTTAATTAACGAATCGTTTAAATCAAAAATCCTGAAATATTCAAAAGTAATTCCTATTTTTAAGAAAGGCTGTGAGAATGAAATGACTAATTTTCGTCCAATTGCAATTTCTTCATACACATCAAAAATATTTGAAAAATTATTTTACATTAATCAGTTTGATCGTTTTACTACTTGTCAAGACGGTTTCCGTAAAGGATTTTCAACCAATACAGAACTAATTAACTTCACAAATACCTTAACTGAAAACTTAGATGCAGGTAACATAACTTTAGCTACTTTTATGGACTTAATTAAAGCCTTTGATTCGGTCAATCACTCTTTGCTGCTACGAAAGCTTCTTGCAAACGGAATCAGAGGCCCTGCTCTTAACTTCATTAGAAACTTTCTATCTAATAGAGTCCAGAAGGTTATGGTTGATGGAGTTCTATCTGAAGAACGTATTACTAATTCAGGAGTGCCTCAAGGATCCGTGTTAGGCCCTCTGCTATTCTTAGTCTATATTAACGATTTGCTCGCTAACCGAGACAATTCCTCCGTTTTCATGTATGCAGATGATTGCATAATCTTAAATTCTTCTACAAGCAAGCCGCAGCTTATTACTAATAGTTCTGGTTCTCTTAACATTACTCTTCAATGGCTTCAGGCGAATAAGCTCGAACTAAATGTCCCTAAAACGATGTCGATTCTTTTCTGTCCGTCATCTAAATTTGAAAATGAAAGTTTATTAATAAAGTTAGATAAAACATCAATATCACAAGTCTCGTCCAACAAATTTCTAGGTATTTATTTTGATGATCGTCTTAAATGGAATATACATATAGATCATCTATGCAAACAATTAAGTAAATTCTGTTATGCAATTTATAAAACAATTGTCACTAAAGACACATTAGTAAGGTATTACTACGGTTGTTTTCATTCCCTATTAGTGTATGGTATTATCTGCTGGGGAACTGCAACTGATCTAACAAAAGTTCTCCAGTTACAGAAAAGAACAATCCGAAATATAATGGGTATTCAAAGATTGGAAAGTTGCAAAGAATATTTCAGAGAATTGCAAATTTTAACTTCCTTGCTTATGTATCTATGAATCCCTAGTGTATACCGTCGAACATTTTAGTGACTCAAATCCCTAGGATCGAATCATTCTTACAGTACTAGGTGTCAGGGTCTACTTGAGTTTCCACGGCATAATCTTACGATATATGAAAACAGTCCTAAATATAAAGGAATTCGATTATATAATAAACTTCCCATTAGACTTAAGAATATCGGAAAGATACAGTTTAAACGTGAACTGAAACGGCTTTCATTGTCAAAAAGCTATTATACAGTAAACGATAATGATGTAATATGAAGATTGTGTATATACATATATCTAAATTTTCTTTTATATGCACATGTTCTTTACATTAATCCTTTTATGACGTGTCCTATATCTTTGTCAGATGATCTTCTTGGATTAATAAATATTATTATTATTATTATTATTATTATTATTATTATTAACTAAGTTCCACGGTTAACTTTTATAGTTTTATTGCGCTGGGTAATAAACACAATAAAACGTACGCAAACACGATATCATAAATCTTACGATTGCGACGAACTCCGTACACATTGGCGTAACGTGATTTTTGGGGTCATTTTTAATTAATTATAAATTTTCCCAAAGAATTTTTTAACATTTTTTTTCGTAACCTATGATTTAATTTCTTTCACAGGTTTTTTTGCGGTTTATTCAAGAATCACCCTGTATTTTGATATTAACACACTGTATTCCTTATTTTCGTACAGTTCCACATCGCATTTTTACATGGGTAATGCAGAGGTAACTAGATGAGGATCATTTTGTTCCAATCTGTACTTGCAAGTTATTCTTTAATTTTTTTTTATTACTTTTAAAAATTTTATTGAAACTTGATCTTCCCTCGTGTACGACGATTAACGATCAAAAACAATAAAAAAAGAACAATTTGAAAGAAAAATGACGTTTGATGTTGAACAACACGTGAAACAAGACCGTTGTTTTTTGGAAAGCACGAAAAACAATTAAAAAAAAAGACTTTTTGAAAACATCTGAATTCTTGAGTAACAAACGGCGATCAACTCTTCTAATCTTTCCTTAATAAATGATCACAATACTTTTTGAATGTTTCTGAACAACGCGTGAAACAAAAGACCGTTGATTCTTGAAAAGAACGAACGACGATCAAAAACAACAATAAAAGAAACGAAATAAATTTGAAAGAAAAATAACATGTGATGTTGAACAACGTGTGAAACAAAAGAGCGTCAATTTTTGGAAAGCACGAACAGCAATGGAAAAGTAAAAGATTTTTTGAAAACATCCTGATTTTTTGAATAACAAACGACAATCAACCTTTCTAATATTTCCGGAACGAATGTGACCACATTACTTTTTAAACGTTGCTGAACGACGTATGAACCAAAAGACCGTCGACTTTTGGAAAGCATGAGCAGCAATTAAAAAAAAGACTTTTTGAAAACATCTGAATTCTTGAGTAACAAACGACGATCAACTCTTCTGAACTTTTCTGAACAAATCGTCACATTACTTTTTGAACGTTTCTGAACAACGCGTGAAACAAAAGACCGTTGATTTTTGAAAAGAACGAACGACGATCAAAAACAATAATAAAAAAAACAAAATAAATTTGAAAAAAAATGACGTGATGTTGAACAAACGTGTGAAACAAAAGACCGTCGATTTTTGGAAAATACGAACAGCAATTGGAAAAAAAAAGACTTTTTGAAAGCTTTCGGATTTCTTATGTAAGAAAGCAACGTGGAAATGCGAAGAATAAGAATAAGACGTACAACAAAAAAAAAACAAAAAAGAAGATTAACGTTTCTACAGCAGCGGAGTGTAAGAAATTCAAAACAAAAGAAAAAAAATTTATAAGACGTACAACAAAAAAGAAATAAAAGAAGATCAACGTTTCTATAGCAGCGGAGTGTAAGAAAATCAAAACAAAAGAAAAGAAATTTGATAAGAAAACAACGTGGAAATGCGAACAATAATAATAATAAGACGAACATCAAAAAAAAAGAAAACAAAAGAAGATCAACGTTTCTAGAGCAGCGGAGTGTAAGATAATCAAAACAAAAGAAAAGAAAAAATGATTTGACAAAAAAAAAGAAACAACGTCGTTGAAATCCGAAGCATACTGAAGTACGAAGAAAAAGATGAACGAAAAACAAAAGACGATCGACCATTATTAGGCAGATTTTTCGAAAATCTCAAGAGTGATAGGAAAACTGAAAAAAAGGAAACAAAAAATTTGACAAAACTGAAATGAACGACGAATAAAGTGACCAAAAACAAAAGAACAATCTTGTTTTGAAGCGCGACCTTCCAGCTCTCACATCCGGTCAGGGCAGTTCATTTCATTTAACGCAAATTTTCCTCGCTTTTGGCGCTAATTACCTGAATAAGAAACATCAAAAATAGCAAAAAAAAAAAATCAAAAGCAACTCTTAGGTGTGGGGTCGAATCCCTTCCTAGTACATGCTGTTTGGACCGGGTTCTGCATTATTAGGTGTGGGGTCGAATCCCCTCCTAGTACGTGTGGGTTCTATGTGGGAGATAAAATTCTCACGACTCGGACCGCGTCCGGATTCATACCGTTCCTTCAAATTGGGTTCCTGCGTTTCCCTCGTTTGTAAGGCAAATGCCGAAGGAGAAATAATAACATCAAGTCGGTCGCAGCCGCCAAAAGTCCTCTTTGTCTGAAAAAAGAATGAAAAGAAAATGCGAAATATGAAGGAACAGAGACGAACTGAAAATCTCAAGACTGATAAGAATGCAAAATTAAAAAGAAAAAAAACAAGAAATAAATAAATAAATACAAGACGAAATACCAAAAGAAAAACAAAAGAAGATCGTCGATTTGGACGGATTTGCCGAAAATCTTAAGGTAACTTGAAGGTTTCCGCCGTCGTCGCCCATGATTGAATTGGCTTCCGGTTGGAACCGCGTCACGATTGCTCCTACTGCCGACGTTTCGTTCTCCATTGCAGAAGAACTTCCTCAGGGTTGCTGCTGGCGGTGGTGTTGCTGCTGCTTCTCGTTAGTCTCATCGAGTCTCATCGGAATTAGGAATTTAATAGAATGTTGCTATTTAAATAGGAGCTTACAGTCATTGTCTTGGTGTTCAAAAATGAAATGAAATTGTAGTTCCCCAGATTGTTATGGCTTTCCGATCAAGCTATTGAAACAGATTGCTTATTTCATTTCTAATCCTCTTGCGTATTTAATTAACGAATTTTATTGAAATTTGAACTTCCCTCGTGTATAACGATTAGTAAACTTCAAAAATAGATTCTCCTTAGGTAATCGTAAATTTTTCACAAGAGAAATAAAATAAATTTATTTGAGGATTCCCCAATTTATCAAAAACTTTATCTCAGGCCCGTGCGTTTTGCAAGAAAAAAGTTAAAAAAGAAATTTTACGATGGCAAGTAAAATTTGGGGAAAAAAAATAACCACACGTCGGCCTGATTCACAGCCGTACTAAATTTAAAACTCGTGATAAATATATGAAGCTAGATAAATGGTGTGTGGTAATAAGAAAACAGGTCCTGATAAATGAGATACCGGGCGGTGATATTAAATATACTGCTCAAATATAAATGAGTGAAGCACCCACCTAAACGGGATAGATATAATACTGATAAATTGGTCCAACAACCCCCAAATTTATTTTTCATCCTACGTTGTTAGTGCTTACAATTATTAATCCTAACAAATACATTTTACTTGTGTAGTAGTTACCTACTGTATGACGACAAGGCTCTTTAGAATAAAACACCTGTTCGATCTAATCCGTAAATTTAATTTTGTACTCTGATCTTTTTACCTCCAAGGGATAAATCGAACCCATCGCGTCGACTAGGTGATTTACCTTGGACGTAGAGTCTGTATATTGACAAGCATAGGCGGATTTAATATTTCAAATGAGAAAACAATCGGACGGAATAACTATCTCGAAAGACATTCGGCTTAGATGGAAACGATCTCGTAAAGCTCTGCTTGTCCAGAACGGCAGGCATTCTTGCGAAAGGGCAATTATTTAAGGATTACTCTGGTCTGGCGATGCGCCCGTAATCCTGAGAATTTCAAACCGCCTAACACTTTGTCATAGCGGAATGTATCCACAAAAGCCGTAATGGCGCACTAACTTTTAAATGTGTTTTTAAACCAATTACATTTACGTCTGATTGCAGTGTCAGCGAGACGTGCGTAATTGAAAATCACATTTTCTCAAATTGCTTTTAAACACACTGGCATGCATGAATACAAATGCTTCTATAAATTCAATAGTAAATAAAAAAAAACTCACGTTTTGACCGGTAAACATTACAGTAAACAAATTTTTCATTCAATTAATATTAAAATAAAATTTTGTTGTTGTTTAAAATACTTAAAGGTACCCACCCCAATTGTAAACAATATAAAGGAATAAACTTAAACGTTTCTATTTAACTAAAACTACTTTTCTTTCGACTTCTAGCAAATTATTTCCACGTTGAGCTTCTCTTTATTAAATAACGATACTTAGAAATTATTATTATTTTATTTGTGGATTTATTGACGTACAAATTTCGATGTCAAAAACAAACCGAACCAATTATTTATTTTCGTGTTTGAAAAGCAGGCACGAAGAAAAAAAAATGATGCTTTTAAATTCATTTAATGGATAACGTGCATACCCGGCATAGTTTCTGCTTCTATTTGTGTGAATGGTGAAAATTTTGATTTACGAACGAAATTAAAAATATTTTACGGTGTTGCGGCAAACACGCCCAGCATAAACATTAATCATTTAGAGGCGAACATTTCACTTGCTTAATAGAAAATTACGGTTTAAATATGACAAGGATTGTCGGAAGCGAACGGAAAGCGTATCCTTCACAGGACAAAGGGCTTTAATTAAACGTGGAATTACCACATCCAAACTAAAGGGGAATGCTAGGAAATCGTTCACCCAAGCGCTTTAGTATATTTATGCTATTTACTGCCAGCTGCGTTTTCGTTTAAAATTGAACTGAATTTTCCGGCAAAACCGAACTGCTTAATTGGTGCGTTAAGGGCACGCCGCGAAGAAAAGTGAAAAGAGATTATTATTTAAGGAAGCTCTAATTAATTAATTAACTAATTAATTGCTTATTATCTCATTTATTAAACAGTACATGAAGCTTTTTAAGCAAAATATGAGGCGAGGGAGTCATTAACGTTTTCCTTAAACGCGGATTAAAAAACAACGAACGTGGCGTTAAATTACTTTGAGGACTGTAATGAAAAGTCTTCTCCGCAAGTTTAGTTGTACATACAGGATGATTCAAAATAAGTGTCCGACCCGTTAGGGGCGTACTTACAAAGGTCATACAAGTACGAAATTGAAAGAAACAAATTTATCGGCGGCATTTTAAAAACAAACCTCTTGTGAATCCTAAAACGAAACTATTTAAATATCACTGATGACTATTAGAATGTGAAACGTGCGGCGCTTATAAAATTACGTAAGAAAACCCCCAAGACATCTTTTAATAACGATAATAAATTTTATTGGCATAGTCAGCAACTGTAGCAATAAACGCGTAGTAAAAATGAATGAACTATTTTGACTGCAAATTTATTATAATCGATATTGAATTTGGCGCCGTTATAAAAGTCAAGGTCAAGTTTTTGTGAGTTTCATATTAATATTAAAGTGAAACGGTGCATAAATTTAAACTTACGGTTTTCACAACAGATGCTCGATGTGACCCCCTTCTTGTTGTACGATATTAGTCGCACGATTGATGAATGATGCACGTAGCCCAGGAAACATTCGATTCGTATTGTTTCGAATTATTTCTGCTGCAGCAAAAATGCGATTGTGAAGTTCTTCAACCGCGTTAATGGGGTCTTTATAAACCAAACTTTTTATGTGGCCCCACAAATAAAAGTCCAAGGGATCATATGGGTCGAGCGGGGAGGCCAAGCTACTGGCCCACCGCGCCCGATCCACCGATTTCCAAACTGAAGTGTTAAAAAATCCCGCACATTACGTTGAAAATGTGGCAGTGTACCATCGTGTAACCACTACATATCACGTCGTATGTTCAGAGGCACTTCATCGAGCAGTTCGGGCACCGTATTATGAATAAATTCCAAATACCCATCTCCGGTCATACGCTGTGGCAATACATACGGCCCAATTAAAAAATCCCCAATTATTTCCGCCCACAGATTAATAGAAAACTGTCTTTGAAAATGACTACTACGACGCACATGTGGATTTTCTGTTGCCCAGACATGACTGTTTCGTGAATTAAAGATTCCAGCACGAGTAAAACACGCTTCGTCTGTAAACAGAATGAAATCGGGAAGACACGGTTCCTCGATGATTTTGTCTAATAACATCTACAAAAATTAATCCTTGGGGATAATCAGATAGTGCAAGCACATGCGCGCGTTGATAGTGATATGGGTGAAATGAATTTTCGTGCAAAATTCGCCATACGGTAGCTTGCGTCACATTTAGTTGACGCCCAAGAGTACGGGTGCTTAATGTTGGATCGTCTTCGACACTTTGAAGAATTTCTTCGATAATTTCTAACCTACGATCACCTATAACACGTCCGCATTGTCGATTTCGAGGCATAAGCGAGCCCGTTTTTCGGAGTCTGTATGTTCGTAAAAATATCTGAGCCGGTGGGCGTCATTTTGCAGGAAATCGTTCTGCATAAAGGGCAATAGTTTGGTTAGCATTCTGATGACATTCTCCATAAATTAAGAGCATATCTGTTAATTCTTCATTGCTGTATTCCGCCATGGTAATCTTAATACGCACTGATTTCAATAAATTTCCATCAATTTCCAATACAAATTAAGCGAACGTTTCGCATACTAACACAAACTAATTTGCACTGACAAAATCATAATTGTACCCCTACGTATGTCGTAAAAAATATGATTCATTTCTTCCGTCTGCACCACAAGTTCGATGTCCGCAATAAATTAATTGCCCGTTATAAATTCTTTCCGCATAAATAAGGTTATAAATTAAAACGTTTTTAAGTTTCAGTGCAGGGTAAATACACGTGTTTCGTTTTATTTTTGCGAGAGATTATTGCTTTCATGACGCAAAACAGTTATTATTGGACACCAAACAATTTACATCTGAATCTTCAACTAATTTTATCTCAAAAACTATGCATAACAGACCTCCCATGATTATAGTTTTTTTGTTTTGTTTTTTCATGTATTTCATGGTTAACGGATCGGACACTTATTTTGAATCATCCTGTAGAGTGTTTTCCGAAAGTAACGGATAAATTCTATAAAATGATTGAGAAAAATGTTTCAGTAAAATGCTCGCACAGGTCGATTTTTATTTTTAAATCATCATTTAAAGATGTAATTTTCAACCCTCCACCCCTAAGCGCTAGAAATCTCAACTCTAAAAATTCAAATTGCAAAATACTCCTCTTGAAACCTCCTTTGAAAACATATTTTAAGTTGAATACTATAAATAAAACTTTTTCCAATTAGGCTGATAAATATCTGACATATTCAACAAAAACATATTCAAATAAACCAAAACGTCACACTTAATTTTTAACAATCATACACGATCACCTGCATTTAAAAAAAGTGGTTAGTCGTTTTGTGCCGCATCACTTTTCCGACTTCCAAAAAGCAGAGCGTGTAAGAATTTGCCATGAAACTTTAAATATCTTAAATAATGGCGAACACCAAATTTTTCCCAAAATAGTGACAGATGACAAAACTTACATTCCCCTTTTCGACGTACCATCGCTATCAGAAAAAACTAGGACTTGACATTTCAATCTGAGTAAAACTGCTACCGATCATAAATTTAAAATTGTTTGAAATTGTCACTGTTAGTCATATCTAGAGTAAATGTTTTAAAAGCTAGGATAATAGTTTGCACAGAAGAGGGCATCACTATTAGAAAAATTACTGAATTTAAAAGTTGTCCTAGTGTTTTATGATAGCGATAGTACATACTCGCCAAGAGAGTCGTGTATGGATTCACGAAGATTAGGAAACTCCAACAATGACCAAGGAGCAGCGAGCTATGAAAAAAGTTGCTATGCGGTATTCTTCAGAAGTATGGGCCTAGTAAGAGCAATTAAGCTAGATGGACAAAAGACAGTCACAGCTAAATGATATCCTGAAAAATGTTTGCCTAAAGTATTCAGTAGAGTTCCAGATAAGGAAATTATGCTACACCATGATAATGTATCGTCCCAAACGACAGCCTTAACTCTCCAGTTTTTGGCTGAAAAAATATAGAAGTAATAGAACATCCGCCGTATTTACCTGATTTAACAATGAGCGACTTTTGCCTATTTTTTGAGCTTAAAAGGAATTTACGGGGTAGGTTTTCGTCAGAAGAAGAGATTGATTTCGCAGTTCACGCTTATTTTGAAGGTATTTTGAAAGATGATTGGAGCTTTTGAACAGTGGAAAAAACGAATGGTCAAGTGTTTCATTGCTGAAAGGAATTACTTCGAACATATTTAAAATAAAATCCTAGAAAATATTAACCGTGTTTTTTATTCTCAATAAATTTATCTTGACTCTCGCAACCCCAGAGGAAATAATCGAAAGGGGTTAAATCCGGAGATCTTGCCGGTCCCCGTCTACCAGTCCATCGATTAGGAAATATTTGGTTGAAATATTCTCGTGCAGCAGGTGCATAATGAGAAGGCGCACCATCTTGCTGTAACCAAATTCTGGGAACGGATGAATCAGGCTCTTTTGCTTTAATTAATCCACTAAAGCCGGAATTAATTGAAGTTGGAGAAAGCCCAGATATTTTTCACAATTCAGTGTTCCAACAAAAAAAAACGGTCCAATAATTCGATTATCCACCATCTCGGTTCACACGTTACTCTTTTGGGGTTACTGCGTATTCCCCTCCATCGTCCAATAAAGGTTTTCAGCAGCCCAATGATGGCAGTTTTGCTTGCCACACTGTCACGACACCGCGCGACAATTTTCTGGCCTGATTATTGACCATTTAAGCAAAATGTTGCCTCATCAGACAAGAGAATATTTCTAATGAATACAGGATTTCCATTAGCATTAGAGAGTTCCGTCATTGTCTCTAAAATTGCGCTCTCGATCAAAACCATCATCAGTAAGCACTATTTAGAGATGAAATTTTTCCTTATGAAGAAGTCTATTAACTACATTTTTTGACGTATTAAAAAGTGAAGCGACTCCCACAAGAGTTGAACGTGGATTATTATTATTATCAAGGCATCCAATTGTCTGCCTTATCTAAAGCCGATGGACGTCCGGCTTTAGGTTTGTCTCGTATGTGTACATATCCAAAATCGCGTAATTTGACTCAATTCGACTTACCGTTGATTGTGATATTATAAACGTTTATGGTGTTACGCAGAGAATCAGAACCGTCCAGTCGTAAAATTTAACTGTGAACTAATAGCATACACTTGTACAGCTCTTTGATGAATGCGTCGTACAAGTGTATTAGCCACTGTGAGATTAATTAAAATCAATTACGTTCAAAGATTAACAAAAGTGAAATACTTATATCGAAACGGTATGTTAAAAAATAACATACCAAACGTACGTATTGAATTTTGATAGACTTTGTACAAATTTGTGTTAATAATTCGTCTTTTGTAATATTGGAATTTATTTCTCATTGAACGGCGCATACAAAACGAAATTACAATAATTAACAAACCAAACAGATTACGAATTTTTATCATGTTTTTAGTTCAAGTTATAATTACTATTTCTTTATTATTAGCAAAGTCTATTATTTTTAAAACATCAATGATAAACCGAATAAACGACATGAAGAAAATCGACTGGTTAAAATGTAAAGGAAGGAAGGGCAACGCGTAATATTGGACCTTAAAAGATGCCGAAATGTTTATGATGGGCAAGTTGCTTGTGGGAATAAACTTTATTTGTAATACAATTAAAATTAAAGAAAAATACTAGGAATTCTTAACACGGACATTTGAATTGTTATCATGTTGTAGTGATTTATTTGTTTATCTATTAAAGTGAGGTCGTTGTTTTCCTTAAATTATGCACTACTCAAAGTAATTAACGCATATTGTGAAAACGGTCACAGATACGGATAATGAATCTAAATTAGTCGTTTAAATTTGACAAGTTTTATTATTTCTCCTTATTTTGATTCATTCGAGTGATAAAACGATTCCTTGTAGTTTTTTCCTTGTTATGAAGAAACTTCATTTTATCTCAAAGCTGTTAAAATTTTGTTTTTGTTGAATTTAATAATGGCAAATAATAACAGGCGTGCTTCACGAAATTTGGAAGAAGCCGAAGCGCGATTAGTCGTTCGACTCATAGAAGAAGGCTATACACAAAGCTGGGTTACTGAAATCCTGGGTGTGAAGGAATCAACAGTTAACAGATGTTACCACCGATATCTAGAGGAAGACCGATTTACTAGACGTCGAGGACAAGGTCGATCAAGAATTCCAACAGCAGTACAGGACCGTTTTATTAGAATTTCAGCGCTATGGTGTCGTACGGTTACTGCGAGAGGATTGCAAAATGACCTTTAGCGAGTCCATAACATTAGGGTATCTGATCAGACCATTAGAAATCGCCTCCACGAACATCACTTAAGGGCAAGGCGTCCTGCTACAGGCCCTCGTTTGACCAGGGAACATCGTATAAGACGTCTTGCATTCGTAAGGGAACACGTTGCCTGGACCCTTGAAGATTGGAGCGTTGTTCTCTTTACGGATGAGTCCCGTTTTACCCTAAGCACTAATGATCGCAGGGCAAGAGTATGGAGAACCCCACGTACGCGTTTTGCAGAGTGCAATATCCGGCAATTGGATGCATTCGGCGGAGGTGGTGTAATGGTATGGGGTGGCATTAACTTTCATGGTTGTACCGATTTGTATGTGTTAGCTAACGGGTCTCTAATTGCGGATCGGTACATAAGAGTATGTTGTGCCTTTTGCCCTATTTATTGGTTAGTTAGTGCAGGATAAGCGTTCCCACACTGCGAGAATCATACACGAGTACCTAAACGATGTTGGTATCAACCAAATCGGCTGGCCAGCGAGGTCTCCGGATCTGAATTGTATAGAAACATTTGGGACATGTTAGGGCGAAGAGTCAAAATGAGGGAAAATCCGCCACAGACATTTCAGGAGCTTTCTGAAGCACTTGTTGAGGTATAGCAGAATACACCCCAGGAATTTGTTCGGAATTTAATTTTGAGTATGCTAAATCGGTGTAGAGCTGTCATACGAGTAAGGGAGGCAATACAAATTATTAAAGCCTTTCTTTCTTCTAAAAAATCTTCATTAATTCAATTTGTTTTTAGTATTAATTTGTTTTTCAATGTTTAGTTTTCATTTTTTCATGAATTTATTATTTATTTCACGTTAAATTAAAATTTCGTCAATAAAAGATTAATATGAAACTATATTACTTCATATCCATCTTTAAATCTTCTAAAATATTGTCTTTTGCGAAATATGCATTAATTATTTTGAGTAGTGTACTTACAATTTATGCGGAATAATTAACTTTAGGTGATTTGCATGTATTTGTCAAGTAGATGTTTTGGTGTTCGTATGCTGATCACGTCATTTCTGTTTAAAGGTCAAATTCACATCCGACGCCGTGCCGTGACAATCTTAAAACTGTAAAACACTTTTATGTCGATACTTATTACGTTCAACTGCAATTCTTTCTTAACCGGGGACGTATCGTCGTTTTGGGTACAATTTTTAATTAATTATTTCTCGAAAACTATAGTGCATAGAATTTTTCCATACATTTAATCAATGACTACAGTGCTGATGTTATTGTATGGCAAGGTAGTTAAATTTTCTCGAATTTACAAATTATGAAAGTGTAAATCTGTGAAATGAAAGAGGAATTATATAATCCATGAAATGAGAATGGAACTCATTTATATTACGAGCAAAATGTTTGAAGGAATTTTATTTGCGCAGATTTATTACACTAACATCTGTTGTAATTTCTCAGTTCGAAATGAAATTCTAGTAATTCCCTTGCTCTCGAACTTTACAACGTCAAAGTTGTAGAAATAAAACATCAGGGAGTAGTGGTGCCCCATGAATAAAAAATCTAGGGATAGACGTAAGACGTACGGTTAATTTACCTGGAAACGTTAACGAAATCAAGTGGCACCTAAATTGAATTCGGTTTAGCATTGAAACCGATATAAAACGGGAAAAACAGCCGCCGCATTTCAATTTCAATTTAACTTAATAAAATTATAAATTATTTCAGTTCTGTTTTATTTCTTTCAAGGATACTCGTGAATAATAATTAAGTTATAGAACTCCACCGAATTTGAATTTTAAATTGAATCGTGGAAACTTTTTTAAAGCACAAAGGAAGGCCCTCGTGGCATTCGAAAATTACGAAATCTTTACATAATTTCCGGTTTATTAATTTTTCGCGCGTCAATTGACCCCTTAAAATTAAAAAATAGGCAACACATTCTACTTCCGTGCATTATGAAAACAGGAAGTTATTTCCGATTTGATTGATGGGTTATCTATTCTGAAATATTCAAGGGTGAAGCCTTAATCACCCTGTATATTACATATTAACAATGTAAAAAGCACCATCTTTCTTCGCTTACTTGTTGATTCTTGTTAGAAATAAAAAAAGCTTTACGGATGTCAGGCAACGTTCTCTAGTCGAATCAGATTTTCATGAATTCTTGCGTTCTGACTTCTCGAGTGCTTGGGCGATGCAATATTCATCCGGTGCTTGATAGATGTCGACGTTACCCCCCGGCTCAACTAAATCCGATTTCCTTAATTCGCTTTGTTACACGTCTAAATTTTAATTCCACTTTATGATGTTTTATTCAAACTCGGCTCGTATAATTGTTAAATAGAACGATACGGCGCCGTTTTATTAGGGCTTACTGCGTTTAGTGAACCGATGCCAATTAATTCCTGACGACGTTAATTTGTTTACCTGGTAGGGGTGAAGTGAAATACAAACCTTATTTGTGCTGCAGTGGCGAGACGTGATACTTCAGTTAAGGGATTTCCGTTCTTAGCATTATAACATGTTCCCCGAGTTTTCATTTAGAATATGCAAATTAAGAGAACCGGCATATTTTAAATTTGATTAAATTTAACATTTCCTTTTTTTTTCATTATGAGAATCGTTCATATTGTTACGAATTCGAAATAAAAAAGCTTCTGTTAGTATTGTTTTTTTTTTCTTCGTGAGTGTAATACTTAAATAAGTTAGTAATGATAAATAACATATTGGAAATTCATAAATTAATCAGTTTTAAAGCAAACCCAGAATTACATAAAAATTCGCAAAATATGAATACAACAGAACTAGACTATTTTAAACTTTAAACTCCAGACGAATATTTGAAGTCTGCAATCATTTATTAATCAATGTTACAAGGTGAGATAAGATCTTTAGATTAATCAACTTTGGACGTGTATACACAAAAATATTTTTGATAGCACGCATCACATACATATAAATGTGCTTCTACGAAGATAACTAAATCAGAAACCGAGGACACTTTATTGAAAAGCAGAGATAAAAGGAATACTAAAAGCAGCACAAATACAAATGAAAGAAACATAAGATGAAAGTATTGAGGAGCACGTTCGCCCATCCAACTGGGTCAGTCGAATCACGATGAGAAAAGAAAGACCTAAATCACGACCTAAAACTGAAGTGCTGAAATTTATGTCATGTTCGTAAAATAACGTGAAGCGAGTAATAGCAAGAAACAATTTTAAACTGGCTTTGCTCTAATTAATTTCTTTCATGTATGATTGTAGTTAAAAATACATACGCATGAATGACTACTCCTCTTTTTTTATTTTAAATCACTTATGAATAGCTAGTGACGATATTCAATCCCGATTACTATGTTGTATACATACAAGGTGCACATTTTAAATTGTTATCCCTGAAAATTTTAGATTAGGCAACCCATCAATCAAATCAGAATTAACTTCGTGTTTTCGTAATGAACTGAAAGCACGGAAGTAGAATGTGTTGCCTATATACTAATTTTAAGGGGTCACGTTTTAAAATGGGCGGCACCCAGCAATTTGATAATTTTAAAAAATTCTCTGTCGCCCTTCACTTTAAAAGTTATTAGGAACAAATAAACGTACACTCGTTAAATTGTACATAAATAAGCTTTGATGTCATTAAATAATAAAATTCAGGGCATAGTTTCAAATAAAGTTGAGTTTTCAACTCGTCATCGTCTTTTAAAACACGTGTAGTACATATTGTGCTTATGGCCCATAAGTTTTTTTTTTCTTGCTTTGAGCATCATATTTGCCATCGGAGTACAATTTCAGAGCGCCGTTAAATGTTACTGGCGATATCATGACGTTAAAATTATGTCGAAAATTTTATTGCCCCGCGTCACTTCAGCCTGACGTGCGTAATTTGATTTAAGGGCAAGGATAATAAAAAAAAAGAACTCTTACGCCCCATATAATTTACTGCACACAACTCAAATTCAATCTACATTTTCGTACATCTGAAAAACCATACCTACTATTATATCGATCGACGTCTATAAGATTAGCTTCGCATGTTGGCGCTAACTAATTTCATGAATTTGGCATCCTTGAACTATGTATGTATACGTTGATGTAAAATTCATGAAATTCTACAACCACATAAAACTAAACCTTTCAGTATTACGGCCCACAGATTACCTCGATACAGTCAAATAATTCATTTAAGGTGAATGATGTTTATTCGTGAGTTGTTATTCTTTGTTGAAACTGTTACTCTCGAAAAAAGGTTTCGGTTTAATTAATTTTAGCTTTAGATTTCAAAAATGTTTTCATACTGCGCCTCCTTTCACTAACAGCTAATCCATGTAACCTACCATCGTTTTATACCATATGCCTTTATGTTTCTCGTTTCTCTTAAGGCTAACAGATCTTTAGACAATGAATTAATTGAGACCTGGATTAAATATCTTCAGAGATTTTTATCACTTTTTTGATAACACCTCATTATTTATTCTTTTATTTGTTAAACGTAAAGAATAATCATAGTTTGAAAATCTTTATGCTTTATCTTTTTTATTTTATTATTATGATTAATTTGACGAATTGCGCTACCGACCGGCGAGACGAAGTGACGTCACCGTTTCGACGGCGCTTGGCTACATCACCGGCACTTTTGAAAACGCTCCAGAACATCTAAGCCGGGGTTGCGACGATTTAAATCATCATTTTAATTTAAATCAAATTGTGTAAAAAATGATAATCTAAATAAATTAAACTTCAGAAAATCAAAATAAAAAGAACAATTTATTTAAAGTTAGATCTAAAACTACCTGCTTAAAAAAATATGTAGGTAAACTAAACTTAAATTTAAAAAGAAAATAAAACATGGTGCAGGTACTTAAAAAGATACATTTTAAGTGAACTTTTTAATTATAATGTTTATAAAGAAAAATTAATTTAGCAGCTTTTGCAGTTCCTAAGCGACTTCTAATTTTAGAATGAACTAAACCAAATGCTGAAAATATCCTTTCAACGAAGGCTGAAGAAGCTGCAGCAGATAATAATTGTTTGATAATCAGGAATAACTTACCAATAACTTCAATATTCCGTTGAGATTTCCACCATTCCAATGCATTTGTGCTTTTAAGAATTTCTTCGTGAAACATTATTTCGACAAAAGGCTCGGATTTAGCCAGAAATTTAATAATCAATGCTAGTAAACCAGTGTTGGGGTATAAATCTTTTGCAGCATTTAAAGCACAATTTTTTTCACTCTCTGTTAACGTATGCTCCGTTTTCGTAGGGTCCAGAAGGAAAACTAGCAAATGGTATATGGGGTGATACTCTGTTCATAGCGATGTCTAAATTTTTGCATTTGGCTTAGAGTAAATTCAGTTTCCTCAAAATATGATTCTAGTATTTTTAATAGTTCTACGACGTCTGATAGAATTACATCATTTCTATCAATTCTATCAATTGCAACAGATACCGAATTCAGTACTGTTAAGAAATCTTCAGTTGTTCTTTTCAAATAAATATTTGAAATTTTCTGCCTGTCGATTTCATTTTTATGTTCCTCGCTGATTTTAAAACGTTTGGGCCATGCTTCAACAAAACCATGTAATCAGTCAGCAAGTGATTTCCATCTTACGTCACTAGGTAAAATAAGCTTTTTTCCTCCTTCTTTTGCGTATGTCACTGAAGCAAAATGATTGTTTCGGAAGTATTTTACAATGAACGTAACATGTTCCTTAATTTCGCTAATTTCCAGGTCCTTACATAACAAGTTTAAGATGTGTGGAGCATAACCATATGTAATAATAACATTTAATTCTGTTGACTGATCTGATTTCTTATTGCATTCATATTAGCAGCATTATCTGTCACAAAACTGCTTACTGCACAGCGATTTTCAGTCTTTAGCATTTTAATTAGGTTCATTGCAAGTTCTGTTAAATATGCAGATGTATGTGGATTTCCAGACTTATCTATTGTGTCTACTAAAAAGGAGGACCCATTTTCTATACTGACTGTTGCACATATGATTGATTCCTTATGGACATTGGACCATCCATCCAATGACAGACAAACCGAATTTCCCGATAAATTTTTAAAACATTCACTTTTCTCTTCATTGTGCACTTCATTTAGCAGTCGGTTAGATACATCATATCTAGAGGGTGGTATATATCCAGACTGTAAAAGCGCAATAGCTTAATAGCTTTCGGTTGCTCAACACATGTGAAGTTGCTATTTGTTGCATAAATAGCCCTAGCAACTTGTTTATCTATTTCCTCTTTACTAGACTTCGTTGTACGCACGACAAAAGAAAATAAAGACCCAGAACTAGATGCCTTTCTTTTTTTAATTGATGAAGTAGAAGCTGTGAGCAATGGGTCATTATCCAAACAGTCCTCTTCTAATGTGTTCGATTGTACATTTGCCACTATTCCTACAGAGGCACTTGCATTATCTGTTTTTGTTTCTTTTTCTATATTACTTGAAACACATTTTTCCCAGCGGTTTTTCATACGTCCCACAACATTTCTAGCTTGCATTTTTTTACAAGTAGCTTTACTTCCTCTTTTTCCAGCAGATTTACACGTCTTTTCAATAAAATGTTGCCAAATAGGATCTTTTTTTCTACCACTTCTATGACAAGACTTTTATTCACTGTTACGAAGTATTACACACTCTATTACTCGTTATCGTTACGCAGCGCACGTTCGCGATGTAGACTAGAAAATAGCAACAACTCGCGTCATCCCCGCATTATAAAAACAGCCGAATTTTCAAGTTCTGACAGGAATTTCTTTTGTTTATATGAAAGTGCAAGGTGGTGCAGCCTTATTTACTGCTACGTTACACGTAAGTTATTTCATTTGCAAGTTTGAACAAGACGTACCTTAGTCGTTGTTGTTATTTTCAATTATTCCTTATTGTTAATGTCAATTACTGCATTTTCTATGTAAAAAGATTATAAAAATAAAAATATCAATAAAAATCAAAAAATCGTGATTGTTTAAGAAAAAATCGTGACTTTTACGGAGAGATATAAAGCTCGCCCCGTTGAACTGGGGAGTTAGTCACAGTTACCGCGACCGAAGTTAACACTACCCGTGAAAATAAATAGTTCGTGATATAAATTATTTAAGAACATAGATTAGTTATACGTAGTTTTAAGTGTTAGTGTTTGTTTATTAGTTTAAGTGTTTAATATTTTTAATATAACTCGTATAACTCGTTATTAAATACTTTTTTATTGAAAACCGACCGTTTTTAATTTATACTTTTAATGAAAACGTTACATTAATAAAAACATGTGATTGTCAACCTGCCTAATTAAGAAATTCTCAAGTCAATTTATTACTTATTACTTTATTATTATTAATAATAATAATAATAATCGTTTATTTGCTATCGGATCAAGAGATATCAGCAATTGTCAGTTACAAACAAATAAAAAATAGTTAAGATAATTATAAGTAAAAGTGACATAGAAAACATTCCGTTATGGAAATTTGTCGAAATTCGCATCGTCTACTTAATTTGACAAAACGAATTATCTTGAAAAGTGTATGTATATACACACAGACACATATGTATCTATAGGTACTAACAGCAAATTGCAAATTACAGAGATCACCTATTGCAACATTATAGTCAGCATAGTCAGCTGCTAAATTCTGTCGAAAGAAACTCCTGTATGGAATAGAAAGCATATTTCTCAAGATGATACTTAATTTGTTTTTGAAAATTTTTTAGAGTTTAACCGCCTCATTGTGACAGGAAAGTGATTATAAAGTTTAATTGTTAAATAAAATGCGCTGTTATGAAATTTGGCAGTGAGATGTTGGGGTAAGTAAAAATTCTGCTGCTCAACAGATCGAGTGTTATAACTTCTAAATTCGCATTCTTTAATTAATCAATGTTTATTGTTTCTCATATAAAGAAGACAATTGAAAATAAACAAAGAAGGTAGTATTAAAATATGTTATTGCTTAAAGAATTTTTTACAACTTGTGCGTGGACTAACTTTTACTTTTGCTCTTATTATACGTTTTTGAATAGTAAAAAGCGAATTGGAGGAAGAGGAGTTTCCCCAGCATAAATTGCACGCATCCATAATAAAACATTTTAAGAATATCAAGAGACAAACTACCATTTAACCTTCTTAATAAAAAGCATGCAGAATTTAATGATTTCGACAGTGCGAGACAATGATTACTCCAAGTAAGACTCGAATCAAAAGTCAGTCCTGAGAATTTTACATTATTTTCTACCGGTATGTCAATATTTAAATTTTGTAGTTTATGGTTATGACAGTTCAGCGAATAAGGGATTAACACTGTTTTGTTAACATTTAACGATAAACAGTTGCAACGACACCATTCGGTCATATTTTTAAGTATCACATCCAGTTTATGTAATAACTGTTCATCAGTCCTGTAAAGAAGAATGGAGGAGGTGTCATCTGCATAATGAAAGATATCACCCATTTAAATGTATGTATTTAAGTCATCAATGTAAATAATAGAAAGGCCCAAGTCTTTCTCGTCTTTAAACAGAGAATTTACTTGAGTTACTTACCTGCGGATGACCCCGAACGGGTCCAAAATATCTATCCAGAGGATGCTCGGAGACTCCATCACAATCAAAAAGCAACAAATTTATAAATTTTCAAGTTATGGTCTAAGAACGTTATTTATTCGTTGCTAAACGTCAATTCTCACACAATTTTAGGTCAAGAATCAGCCACGAGAAGTTGCTACTTAAACTAGTGTTTGCTATTAGTAACAAATCTTTTTAGCATAACCTACTTTAATATATATTGTTACTTTTATCGTTGTGCTTGTGTTACTTATTCCTTAGTGTTATACAACATTATCGATGTTGGAACAGTTATACTTTCTACAAATTATATTACTTTTCGATATTTTTTTTTTTAGAAAAGTATAACATAACTTTTGTAAGTTGTTATGTGTCTCTGGTTTATTTTGCATTCGCTTGGTCATGTAAATAGTTGTACGCAGATTAAACCAAGGTTCCACTGTTTTGTCTTGACTTACTTGGTCGACAAACTCCAAATGGATCCTCCTATCCCCGATCACAAAACAGAACGGATTTGCTCTTCTTCATTTTACATTCGAATAGTTATATTAATTGCTAGTATTTGGTGGTATACAGATTGAGTCGCGCTTATTTCCTAATCGAACAAGTAGGTGGTATACCATGGATTGAATTTACTGCCCCCACATGTTAGAAGTCAAAACTGTTTGAGACACCAACGTAAAAGACTCTTTAAAATACTGGAGTCGAAGCGTCTAATTATTTAAGCGTTTATTTTTCGCTTCAAATTTTAATCGATTCTTAATTATACAATAACTCATCCGATCGTCCTTTGTTTTTCTTTTCTCATTTGTTTGTTTTTTTCTCTCGCTTGTTTAAAATCACTTAATGGTTTATCCAGAAGAGAAAACTATTCATAAAATACAGCAATTATTTTTTTAATAAATATCAGAAAACGGAATTTTGACTGTAATCACTAATCGGTGCTTCGCACTCTTTTATTTTTTCAATAATTTGTCCATCGTCTTTTGTTTTTCTTTCTTTCTCGACGATATGTTGTTATTTGTTTTTCGCATTCGGTTTTCTTTCCTTTGACCTTTAATTACAATAAATTGACGAATTTGAATTCGTGGTTTTTTGTACAATTTGCTGAATGTGTTTTCTTTTCTTTCTTTGTTTTTTTTTCTCGCGCTCTCTCTCTCTCTCTCTTTCTTTAGACGACTTCTCGATTGCCTTTTATTTATTCGCATTCCAGGTTCTAAACAATTGCTCGTCGACATAAAGACAACAAGACAGCAATTATTGAAAAAAAAAAATACATTTCAAAAAACGGAAATTTGACTAATCACTAATGACTGTTTCACATTCTTTTGTTTTTTCAATAAATTGTCGTCCTCTTTTGTTTTTCTTTCTCGACGACCTATCGCTATTCGTTTTTCGCATTCGACTTTTTTTTAATTTTAATTTCAATTTGTATTTTTTGGCAAGTGTATTACAGATTTTTTTGAAAAAAGTAATGATCAAGAAAAAAGACCTCCAAACTAAAAGTAGCAACGAGAAAACCCCCTTGATTATTGTATTGTGTCGTGATTACATATCGACATTTCACTTTTTTTTGTTTTTTGTACAATTCGCCGATTGTCTTTTTTTTTCGCATTCAAAGTTCTAAACAATTGCTTGTCCCTGGCTTTTAGGCATCTCAAAATGACAATTTATTCCTGAACTGAATTATATTAAAGGTAGGGTACTTGCTACCTTTAACATAATTTAGATAAATACAAGTATATGGTACATGTGTGTGGATAGTAGAAGTACATTTTGTATTCAATTTTCATTAAGATTTGTGCATAAATTTTCAACTCAAAAGGAAACATATGGTATGATACATTGTTTTATGCACATTCAATTGAGAACAAAGAACTGTAATTTGATATCCTTATGTGAACAGAATTCAACATGATATAGTTTTCCTTTTCAGATAAGTAACAACTGGATAATGGGCCCGGAACTGTGCGACATGTGGACATCGATTGACGTTCTATGTTGTACAGCTTCAATACTGCACTTAGTTGCGATTGCAATGGATAGGTGGGTATTATCGCGCATATAATTTCCAAGCACTCGGCTTTAATGTGCTCGATTTTCATTCAGATACTGGGCAGTAACTAACGTCGTTTATACGAGGAATAGCACCAGGATCGGCGTAATGATAGTCATCGTATGGAGCGTCGCATTAGTCGTTTCGCTCGCACCTCAGATTCCACAGTTCGGTTGGAAGGATCCCGATTACTTGCACCGCATCAACGTTAAAAAGCAGTGCTTAGTGAGTCAGGACATAGGGTATCAGATATTCGCCACGTCGTCGACGTTTTATGTTCCTCTGCTGGTAATTTTCGTGCTTTATTGGAAAATTTTCCAGACGGCGCGCAAGCGAATTAGGAAAAGAAGGGAGCTGAAAAATCAAAATTTAGAGAAGACCGTTAAAACGAATAATAATAGTAAAGTTGCCAAAAATTTTCTGACCAAGAGAAAATTCCTAAAAATGAAGAAATGCTCCAATAAAAAATCTTCCGCCGCTGAAGCTCTAGTGGCATCGTTAGTAATGGTAGAAGGCCAGTCCACAACTACGATGGAGGTGGTCGAGGAAATGGACGAACATCAAAACGGTGGCAACCCAGATGAGGAGACCACGGCATTCACAATATCAAAACCTAAAAATCAAAACGTTTTAGCTCAAGGTAATGCTCACATAGCACCTGTTTCTAATAATGTTTCACCGGAAAAATCTTCAACAGCAACGACAAATAATGGCTCGGCAAGTCATCAAAGTCATATTAGTGACATCAGCCGGGTCGAAATACTTACCAAAGACATACCCGTATGTCCTGCATCAGTAGACAAGTTAATACCGTCCAGGAAGGATAAGAAAGAAAGTATAGAAGCTAAGCGAGAACGAAAAGCGGCTAAAACTCTGGCTATTATAACAGGCGCCTTCGTCATGTGTTGGCTACCTTTTTTTATATTCGCTCTTGTCATGCCACTCTGTGAGGACTGCATAAACGCCTACATCATGAGCTTTTTTCTTTGGCTGGGCTACTTCAATTCCACACTAAATCCAGTTATCTATACCATTTTCAATCCAGAATTCAGGCAAGCGTTCAAACGCATGCTGTGCGGAGCTCGCAGACATGGCAGGAATATGCGTTCGGCTAAAATAAGATAAAAAATAGCTTACGCATTTGTTAAAGTTTACTTAACGTGTACAATTTGTATATTACGTGATGTTATTAATATAAGTTAGGACATGCAAAACTGTTCCAAACGACGCTACAATGTCTTTCTATATTATAGTTGTATCTTCTTGCGGAGTGTCCTCGTCCGACTTCCGGTCGAACCGGAAACGTCGGCCGACTCTGCGCAGTAGCCGTGTGTATTCTATAATAGTCTAGATGTTTTCTATCGAAACTTTCTGTTGTTTCGCTCAATATATGCCGCACGTTAAACATGCTTCGAACACTTAACTTTTCGGTGATACGGGATAAAGTAGAATTCGTTGTAAATATAATAAGCCCCATCTACTTCATAGGTAGATACGTAGAGAGATTTTCATTTGCACCTGTCCTACCAAAAGATACATATATTCATGTTACAGCATATAACTTCGCTGCTTCTCGTACTCTTATATAAACGTTTCGTTTGTTTTGATATCTTCTTAATGTGAGAGTTAAGTATGCTCATACATACATACATGCGAGGAACGAAAACAGAATCACTAAAGGAATTAAACGAGAAACTGTGTTTGTTCCGCTCACTTTTAATTATTTGTAAACGTATAAATCTCATGAAATATGTCACTTTTTGTTGCGTGCGCGTTATGAAGCCCAAATTCGACGAGACTTCTTTTCCACTGCATATAATTGCCAAGTCAAAATAAATTTCATAGAATCAAAATTATTTTTACGAAACCTTGTAAATCAAAAACCTACTACAGTGGCCGCTCTCTACCAATGATTAAAAACATAAGAAAAATCAAATAAATTGCTTGGATGTAGGTAAATACATAATTTATTACTAATCATTTTTTGATAGGAAATTTGTTCGCTGGTTTCTAAATACTCATTATACGTTAAAATTTGGTCAACGAGCTGTAAAAAAGGAGAAGACTTAGGAAGAATTAAATGAATGAAATGAAGAACAGGATAATGATACCTGGTACACTCAGGTAATAGTGTCCTGACCACAATGGCGAGCAGGCGGACAATCGAATGGAAGGAAGGCACGTGCTCCGCAGCCAGCCCGCTTTTTCCGTTCCAATGTCCGCCTGTTCGATATAGTGTTGTAAACTAAATTTACATTTTATGAAGGAGATGCCTCTTTATTACCTGAGTGTACCTTCATCGCTCTTAGAATATGAGGATTTAAAAAAAAAGGAAAAAGGAGAAAGAAAAGAAAATTATCCACAAGTCTAAAGAAGGTACTTGTATGATATCCCGGATTTGCTAAAAAAGAAATCAATTTGTAAGACGACGACCGCAACCACCACAATTTCCATTTGCAAACAAGTTAATGCCTTTTCGCTGATATAAAATTCTGTTATGGAAAATGGGATTTGGGAGCACCCAACATTTTGGATGTTGCTAAAAATCTAATGATAAGGCGTCCCAGGCTTTCTGAACAATGTTTACCATTCCCTAAATGTGTACCCAAGGACTTAACTTGTAAAGGACTTGTCTAAACAACTGAACTAAAGATGGGGATAGTGTCTTTTGCCAGAAAAATTTAGCTGCGACCTTTTTTTTCTTCCCACAAATTCCCCAAGCCCCTAGAGCTTGTCGAAGAGGGTGGGGGCTGTAAACTAAATTTACATTTTATGGGGGAGACGCCTCTTTATTACCTGAGTGTACATTCATCGCTCTTAGAATATGAGGATTAAAAAAAAGGAAAAAGGAAAACGAAGAGAAAATTATCCTCAAGTCTAAAGAAGGTGCTTGTATGATATCCCGGAGCTTAAGAATTTGCTAGAAAGAAGAAAAGAATCCCTCAAGTATAAATAATGTATTTTTATCCTACATCTCTGACACATCAAGAAAAAAATCAATACAAATGAAAAAACTTCAATTTTTAAAACGGCGACCGCAACCACGACAATTTCCATTTGCTGATATAAAATTATGTTATGGAAAATGGTATTTGGGAGCACCCAACATTTTGGATGTTCTTAGGGACCTAATGATAAGGCCTCCCAGGCTTTCTGAAAAACGTTTACCATTCCTTAAATATGTACCCAAGGACCTGACTTGTAAAGGACACGTTTAAACAACTGAACTAAAGATGGGGATGGTGTTTTTTGCCAGAAAAATAGTTAGCTGCGACACTTTTTTTCTTTCCACAAATTCCCCAAGCTCCTAGAGCTTGTCGGGGAGGGGAGGAGGGTTTGCGACTGCGACCGACTTCATGTTATAATTTCTCCTTCAGCATTCGCCTTACAAACTGCATGAATCCAAACACGCTCCGAGCCATGAGAATTCTATCTCCCACATAGAATCCACACGCACCAGGAGAGGATTCGAATCTACGCCTAAATAATTGCCCGCCAAGCGTCAAAAGTCCGTTGCCAGCGGACTGAACCACTCGGCTACCAACTACCTAACTATACTTAAGGAAAATAATAGGTAAGTGGGTACTATTTTTTTCGAAATTATCAAAACGATATTCAATCAAACAATAGAGACTCCAAAAGATTTTGAAAACAGGAGAAGCTTCGAGGGATTTACAAGTCATTCCCAAGGAAAACGTGGATGCTATCAAAACTACAGAGGAACCATCTAATCTAATAATAAAAACGACTAGGAGTATAACTGAATTGTATTGTATAAGAAATGGATTTATAACAAACAGGAAGCAGCATTTCCTATAAGAGAGTAAGAAAAATGTAGCAGAAGTAGATAACAGACGTAAACATCATCAACCCAGAAAAAGCCTTCAATCGAATTAAAATAAGATAGTGAAATGAGGAGTTTTAATGGGACGAGATAATATGGAGTGTTTTGCCAAACGTAGAATAAGTTGGTCCCTACATGCCATGACAAGCCTTCGCCTTCCACCAGAAGGGAAGAGAAATGAAAAAGCTGAAAGCAGGAAGTTGCCTTAACAGCATTCAAAATGCAATACGGATGAAATACAAATCAATTGAAAGTACCTGTAATTGTGGATGGATGACGTAGCCCACATCAATGGAAAATATTTGAAGCAAAGACATGCAAGGAGGTCAAGGAAAACAAGAACATAAAAGTCACAGGCGTAATAGAAAGAAATATCAAATGGGAAGTGTCAAGGCAATTGGTACAAGAAAGGAAGAAACAAAGAAAGTGTGGAAAAGAACACCAAAAGAAAACTAAATTGCTCTCAACCCATCATAAAAAAATTCTTTAAAGAAAATTCGTTTTGTATTTTTCTTGTATAGTTATAAAATAAGTTTAATAATTTGGGAGAACCCAACATTTTGGATGTTATTAGGGACCTAGTGATAAGGCCTCCCAGGCTTTCTGAAAAACGTTTACCATTCCCTAAATATGTACCCAAGGACCTGACTTGTGAAGGACACGTCTAAACAACTGAACTAAAGATGGGGATGGTGTCTTTTGCCAGAAAAATAGTTAGCTGCGACACTTTTTTTTCTTCCCACAAATTCCCCAAGCTCCTACTAGAGCTTGTCGGGGAGGGGGGGTTGACAGCTGCGACCGACTTGATGTTATAATTTGTCCTTCGGCATTCGCCTTACAAACTGAAGAAACGCAGAAAACTCAGTTCGAAGGAACTGGCATGAATCCGAACACCGAGCCATGAGAATTCTATCTCCCACATAGAACCCACACACACCAAGAGAGGATTCGAACCTACGCCTAAATAATTGCCCGCCAAGCGTCAAGTCCGTTGCCAGCTACCAACTACCTAACTATACTTAAGGAAAATAATAAGTAAGATAAAGTAGATACTAATTTTTTCGAAATTATCAAAGCGACATTCAATCAAACAATAGAGACTCCAAAAGATTTTGAAAACACGAGAAGCTTCGAGGGATTTACAAGTCACGTCCAAGGAAAACGTGGATGTTATCAAAACTACAGAGTAACCATCTAATCTAATAATAAAAACGACTAGGAATATTATTGCATTGTAGAAGAAATGGCTTTATAACAAACAGGAAGCAGCGTTTCCCATAAGAAAGTAAGAAGTACCAGAAGTAGATAACAGACGTGACATCATCAACCCAGAAAAAGCCTTCAATCGAATTAAATAAGATAGTAAAATGAGGAGTTTTAATGAGACGAGATAATATGGAGAGTTTTGCAAAACGTAAAATAAATTGATCCCTACGTGCCACGACACGCCTTCGCCCTCCACCAGGAGGGAAGAGAAATGAAAAAACTCAAAGCAGGAAATTGCCTTAACAGCATTCAAAATGCAATACGGATGAAATACAAACCAATTGAAAGTACCTGAAATTGTGGATGGATGGCGTAGCCCACATCAATGAAAAATATTTGAAGCAAAGACGTGCAAGGGGGTCAAGGAAAACAAGGACATAAAAATCACAGGCATGAAGTGTCAAGGCAACTGGTACAAGAAAGGAAGAAATAAAGAAACTGTGGAAAAGAACACCAAAAGAAAACCAAAGTGCTCTCAATCCATCATACCGACCGACTTCTCCCTTCTCCTTAGGCATTCGTCTTACAAACTGGGGAAACGCAAAAAACCCAGTTCGAAGTAGCCGGCATGAATCCGAACACGGTCCGACCCATGAGAATTCTCTCCCACATAGAACCCACACCCACCAGGAGAGGATTCGAACCTACGCCTAAATAATTGCCCGCCAAGCGTCAAGTCCGTTGCCAGCGGACTGAACCACTCGGCTACCCCAACTACCTAACTGTACTTAAGGAAAACAATAGGTAAGATAAACTAGGTACTAATTTTTTCGAAATAATCAAAGCGACATTGAATCAAATATTAGAGACTCTAAAAGATTTTGAAAACAGGAGAAGCTTCTAGGAATTTACAAGTCATGCCCAAGGAAAACGTGGATGCCATCAAAACTACAGAGGAACCATGTAATCTAATAATAAAATCGACTAGGAATATATTGTATTGTAGAAGAAATGGCTTTATAACAAACAGGAAGAAGCGATTCCTATAAGAAAGTAAGAAAAGTATAGGTAGCAAACGTAGATAACAGACGTATATCATCAACCCAGAAAAGGCCTTCAATTGAATTAAATGAGGTAGTAAAGTGAGGAGTTTTAATGAGCCGAGATAATATGGAGAGTTTTGCAAAATGTGAAATAAATTGACCTCTACATGTCATGACACGCCTTCGCCCTCCACCAGGAGGGAAGAGAAATGGAAAAACTAAAAGCAGGAAATTGCCTTAACAGCATTCAAAATGCAATACGGATGAGGAAGGACAAGCCAATAGAAAATACATGAAATTGTGGATGGATAACATGGCGCACATCAATGGAATATAAGAGAAAAGAAATATAAGAAAAATATTTGAAGCAAAAACGTGCAAGGAAGTCAAGGAAAACAAGAACAGAAAAGTCACAGGAGTAATAGAAAGGAATATCAAAAGGGAAGTCACAAAGCAACTGGTACAAGAAAGGCAGAAATAAAAAAAGGGTGGAAAAGAACACCAAAAGAAAAGCAAATTGCTCTCAACCCATCATAAAAAAATTCTTTAAAGAAAATTCGTTTTGTATTTTTCTTGTTTAATAATCAATAAAAAAATAACATTTCCTGCGAGCAAATACTTGTTCGATTAAAAGCCTGTTTTAAAATGGCTGAATAAACTAAGTATAACTCTGTTCTTAGTATATCTGTAGTTAAAATTATTTGTTCTTGGTTAACTATAGTTTCAACTACTTATAAATATACCAACAACAGCATATACTTAGTTTATCCGATCATTATAAAACTGACCCTAAGTATTTTTTGAATCATTTGTAGTTATTTATGTACCAAGGTAGGAAAGTGATACTTTGTTGAACGAGTTTGCAAATTGCGAGCCAAGTTGAAGCCGAGGCGGGCATGCAAAGGAGTTCGACAAAGACACGTTGCTGCTGTGGTACATACAACAATTTTTCGGGTACCACTTTTCAAAGTCGATCGTTTGAACCGTTCAAAACTTGCAGAATTATATCTATATTTATAACTTATTCAATTTAACTTAGAATACGTTATTAACGACACTGGCATTTCGATGAAAACAAAAGATGTGCAATAATGCAGGCAACGCTTTTTACCAATTAGATAAAAGGAATTAAGGATAATAACAGATTGATCAAAAATATAAAGATTTCAGCAGCATTATTGAACGATAATCAAATATAAATCAATTAATTGATTAATTGATTAATGTCACTTCAGAATAGGTCTAAGTAGGCTTAGTTACAGTCAGGTAAAATATTTTACCTGCCTAGGCAGGCAAAGTATAGCTTTCTCTTCTTGAATGGGTATGATAAAATTGCATTTTCGAATGTAGTATTCGACAAATAACTTTTAACAGGTTACTATAAAGTTTTTACAAAGTATTACTCAGCATGAAAAAAGTTCAGTAATTTAATCATTTTCCATTTAATTACGTAATGTGAAATCTTATTTGAAAAGAAAAAAAGCAATTTATCACGATTTCAAGTTCCCACCTTAATTTGGGGCACTCCTTTTTTTTCCTTTCGGTAAAATAAGTCGAAAACTTTTAAACTTATGCCTAACCACCTAATTAAATTTCACTTGCAGAAAAACATGACACACTTTTTCATGTAACAAAACCCCAAACGTCAATAAATCTTTCGGCGGTGTAACGTTCATGATTTATAGACTATGGCACTGACTGTCAAGAAAGAACTTCTGCTTCTGTTGCCTGCTAATAAATTATTAGAACTTCCTTTTTGTGTATGAGCGTACACGATCGTTTCTTTACTTCCGATTAAATACGTAAACCTTGCAAAGTACAAGTGCTGATTTACACCTTGACAATAAAAGAGCGAATGATTTCCAAAAAAAAAAAAATGCTATAACACGAAGAATATCTTCTCATTGCCGTTATCCGGGTAAATCTGCTTCCAAAAAAAAATATACGTAATATAATTGAGCCTATATATTCGTATATTAATCAATGGAGCACTTTTTGTTGTCTAATTAATTTTATTGTTAAAGCGAATCGCAGGGTGCGAATTGTAAGTAAGCGACTACAAGTCTGTAAATATGTAAAGTTTTAAATAGTTAAGTATTTAAATCATAGAGTTTCATGTATTTGTAAGTATCTTAAACTTATCAAAGTGAACATACATAGCGACTAAGATTATACTATAAGAAACTTGTGGATGTATTTAAATAATAAAGTTATAGTTTTTATTGTAACGATATGCTTTACATATTACAAATGATTGAACTCGTATTGTGATAATAATACCTGCACTTAAGTAAACAAAAAATTGAGGAGAACTGTCGAATATATTTTTCTGTTTTAATTTAGATGTACAAAACGTGTAAATAATTAAATTTAAAAATGTGTTATGCCCATGCCCAGGTACTTGAGATATCAAACATTTATAATAATTATTATTAAGGTATATGAATATATTGTACACATTCATTTAAATACGTTGTTCATGGTACGTTAATATATATGAACAAAATAAAGTAATTAAAACCATTCTCTTTTTTTTAATATTTTATCCTTGAATACACGAAAATTCATTCATCATTATTTCTGTTAATTATCCAAAGGGGCTTGATTGTTTTAAACCAAATATTTTTGTTGCTAAACAAAAAAAGATTTGCTCAGTTACTATCTTATCTTGGCTTGTTAAATTCTATTGTTTTCTTTTTGATGTAACTAACAGCCGTTAACAATTTTAACAAATACACCTAATTGCAGTAAATCATCTAACAAGTATGTTCTTATTTTGTAAAAGTCGAATAAAATTTATTTTGATATTTTAGAAAACGTGTATTTCGGCCTTGTGTACGCACATGCAATTTGTAATAATCGTCTAATAAAAGTCTAAAATTAGAAAATGTTTGTTCATAACGCTTAAATAGCAGCAAATAAAGTCTGTGATGTAATAAACACTAACTTTAAGTATTATTACACTGATTGTTTAAACACATACAAAATGTAGTTTCAAATTTAGACATTTACTAAAAATTCCTTCAGAAACCGTCGAGTTTTAAGGGAAATGGCACTAAGTTTAAAAATGCTAAGCCAATTAAAGAAGTTATATTTAAATTTTTCGTAAATCAAAAAGCCGAAGAATATTTTAATTAAAATTTAAGTTAAATTTCTAAAACCGCTTAATTTAATTTGCCACCACAAAATACTAACAATAAAATTTCATGATTTTGTTATAAACTTTACGAGGTGGGTGGTTGCTTATACAAGAACTGTGGAACGTAAGGCGTTAAGCAGGAAAGAACTTTTCAATAAAGAAGAATGCGCCGCAAAACAAATAATTCAAACTCGTTAAAACTTTCGAGCTTTACGCCAGCCGGTGTCATAAAGGCCTTCAAGAAATTAATTTAATTAAAAAATTGCAAATAAAATGTTTAGGAAACCGAACCTGTCACAAACATAACGTCATTGCCATTCACCTGGTAATTAAAAAAGAAACTAAACTAAATAAATAAAACAAAATCAGTGAAGGAGGTAATAAGACAGGATGGTGCGAAAATAAAATCAATAACAACCACAACCAAAGGGTAGTATCAAAATAGCAGTACATAAAACAATCAAACAAATAAAGAAAATAAAACTTGATGAAAATACAATCGGCAAGATTGACCTAAATTCCTGAGGTAAATTGCAAGATACACTCTCATGTATTTGCTTTGTAGTGTCCACGTCTTTTGTGAGAAATTTTATTATTGCAGAATGTTCGATTTTGTCCGTGATCGTAATTTAATAGTAAATGTTATCTATCTGCCGCAGTAAAAATTTAGATAAGCATTGCCCGGGATAACCAAATTAATGCAAGGAGCTGTTTCCACTATACACAAGACGACCACAACTTTCGAGCTCACGTGCATTTTCATTAAAAACACATAAACGTATCTATCGTTCTATACTTAGCAATAATCTCAAATAAATATTTGTTGAACGATAATCATCAACAACGACAAACGCTTGCTTAGGTAAATCTAAAACGGTGTATACACACAAAACAATGTGGACTTAATTCTAATACTTTTTCAACTCTTTTTCGTTGTACCCTCGCGTCCATCCGTTTCTGGTGTTAAACGCAGTTGGGACATTTAACTTTAAAAAGCGATAATGTCGCCTTCAAAAGTGGCACATAAAAATATGGAGTTAATTCCAACACTTTCTCAACTCCCTCGCGGTAGTTATTTCTGTCTTTCAAGCAGTTAATTTTATCCAGGAAAAGGTATTCTGGATTGGTGAGGGGGGTGAGTAAGAATTCACATGCACTTAGGCCACAATTGGGCCCATTGTACTACCCCCATGTCCAGCAGTGTTTGACTGTCAGCGTTCTTCGAGCCATCCCACCCTTTCGATGAAGCCAAGAACGTCCGATAGAGGGGCACTGCGATTTCCAGCCACGTCAGGCCAGAACTCCCCTAATATGGGACCTCTGATCGAGGCGAGTGCGGGGCAATCACAGAGGATTTGCTCAGCTGTTTCTTCCTCTAAGTTGCAACAAATTGGGCTGTCTGGTAAATCAATGCGATGCATACGTGGGCTGCTGGAAAAGTTTCTGGAAACGATATGAAAAAACCAAATGAAATTTGGCAAATGGTTCTATTGTTTTTCGAAGTAATAGCCTTTGATGTCTATAAACTTTTGCATACGCTCGAACCAATTAGTAAAACACGTTTTCTACTCTGAAGCTGATACCTCAGAAACCAGTATCCGGAATGTTTCAACCGCTGCTTCAGCCGACGAAAATCGCTCACCGTGCATTTTACTTTTGATACTTGGGAACAAAAAAAAGTCATTAGGTGATAAATCAAGTGAATACGGGGGGTATGTCACATGCCGATCTCGCTCAATCATTTCACGCACAGCATCAACATTAGTGGCAACAACAGATGTTGATGGACGACCTTCACGAAATTCGTCACTGAGAGTGGTACGTTCATGCTGGAATTCGGCAAACCAATTGTAAACACTGCTCTTTGATGGTGCTTCATCTCCAAAAGCCATATGAAGCCGATGGATGCATTCTTTCGGCGTTAGACCACATTTGAAATCGTAAAAAATCGTGGCACGAAAATTTTCACGCGAGATTTCCATTTTTACACAAAATTTCTCTTCTTAAAACGCTGTGTAAACAGACTTAGTTCACTTAGGTACGAACTGTCAAAAGCATTATAAGTGAAAAATTTCAAATATTTCAAATATGACAGTTGAAAAACGCTAGCACCACTAGAGTACTAGATTCCAGAAACTTTTCCAGCACCCTACGTATGTTGTTTAGTTTGCAATGTCCTGAAAGTATTCCTGCGAGTAGACGTAGTCTTCTTCTAGTAACTGTATACAGAATCGTGTCAGTTTGAGCGAGGGGGCCGTTATAGCCTTTTTCGCTTGGTGTCACTTGTCTAGATTTACCCGTCTGTCGATATGTCAGTCCCAGATTCTTTGTTTCAATAAGGAATTAAACAGGTGGCCGGATCGGGGCCCCAGAAGGGCCGTCCCGAGCCCTGTCTAGCCAGTTCATCTGCATGTTCGTTGCCAAATGTTCCAACGTGTCCTTTAACCCAAATGAGGTTGCAGGGTGTTGTGTTTGGTCACTTGTTCTAGTGTGCCGTGACATTGGAATGTTACTCCTGAGGATATTTTGTTGCTGATTAGAGCCAAGAGTGCCGCCCGGCTATCGCTAGCTATCATAACGATTTTATTCTGAACACCCCGATCCAGAATTGCTCTTGCACCTTCTATAATGGCAACTAGCTCTGCTTGAAACACAGTTGTCAGTTGGCCAAGTGCTATGCTCATGTGAAAGTCCAGGTCGTGGGAGAAAATTCCTGCGCCTGTTCCTTCCAAAGTCTTAAATCCATCAGTGAAGATGAATATACCGGGTTTGGTGGGTTTGGTGGATGCATCTTCAGCGTTCAAGAAAACGTTGAAGTGAGGAAGTCGACCACCGCCCCAAAAAGAGAAGTTCCTTGTAGAGTCTCCTCCAGGATGAGGTGATGTCTACCTCCGAGACCTTTATTAGTCCACACCTTTTTTGCCCGCAGTCTAAGGGCCGATCCCAGTGCCATCTCCTCCACATATATGCTCACCCCTACCTCCTCTAAGACGGCGGTAGGGGTGAATTTTAGCGCACCGATAGCACTCATGTATGCCAGCCTCTGTACAAGCGAAAGCTCCGATGCTGTTGTCGTTAGTCGGGCTCTGGGCCACCAGACCAACGCTTCATAACAAAGTATGGGCCTAATTACGGCAGTGTACAGCCATAGGGCGACTTTTGATGATGATCCCCAAATTCCTCCACTGCACGGCGACACTGCCAAAAAGCGACGCACGCCTTTGCTACTTTTACATTAACATGTTTTCCCCAATTAAGTTTCCGGTCAAAAATGATTCCCAGGTATTTGACTTCATCTGAAAAGGTTAGTTCAGTTTGAAAAAGTTTGGGGACTCTACGAATCTCAACTTTCCTCTTTTCTGTGAACATTTCCGTCTTTGAGGCATTGATTGTCAAAGAGCGTTCTGCGCACCAGTTTTCGGTCAAAGTGAGTGCTGCTTGCATTAGGTTCCACAACACTTGTTCATATTTGCCACTAAGCGGGATAGTTTTGTCATCTGCATATCCTACTGTGTAGAACCCTGCTCCGATAAGTCGACGGAGGAGGCTGTCCACTACTGTGTTCCATAGTACGGGTCACAGAATGCCACCTTGAGGACAGCCTCTGCTTACCATTCCCCCAATAGACACGTTTCCAACAGTAATGTGTACCGCTCTATGTTTCAAGAGCTGTAAAATCCATTCCCGAAGAATGTGGTTTAATTCATGTTCACGTAGTGCCCGTTCGACACTGTTGAAGGTGGTTTTGTCAAACGCACCTTCTATGTCTATGAATACTCCTAAAGTGAACATTTTGTTATTTATAGCTTTTTCTATCCGCCCAGTTACAGAACGTAGGGCGGATTCTGTGGATCTACCAACTAAGTAGGCATGTTGTTTATGACGTAGGGGTTTGTTGGCCAAAGCTATCGCATAGTCTCCCCAAAGTCTTCAAAAGGAAGGATGTGAGACTAATTGGGCGATAGGATTTTGCGAGAGAATAGTCCTTTCGTCCTGGTTTAGGTATAAATACCTCTTTTATTTCCCTCCAACTCTTAGGGATGCACTTCTAAGATAGGTAATAGTTTGTACCCTGTTGGCTCGCGTATTTCTTTGTAATGAGTCAAAATACCCAACAAGATTTCACTTGGATTATTAGTTATTTATTAAAGAACTGTACGTGATTAATTATTCAATACAATTCAAAAAGGTGACAAGCTCTCTCTGAAAATCTTGTCGATCTTCCACTTTTTTTCCGGTTGTAGTTATTCTAAGCCCCACCACAACATCTCACCGTTAACAAAAAATTGAAATTAATTTGTACTGATTTGCGTCTACTTGCAATAACGAGTGGGTAAACGATGTCTTGTTGACTGACGAAGTCCTTCGGATGTATGCTGTTCAGGTTCCCATGTCTCTTCATGTACTTCTTCATTTTCAGATTCTTTCTCTTTTTCATTTCTTTCTGCACTAATGCTTGTTAATATTTGTAAATCGAATTCATTAACAATTTGAAGAATTTTAGATTCATTAGAGACACGACTTCTTATTTGATTAACGTGGAAAGTTTTTAACGGTCCAACGAGAAGTCTGACTTCATACAAAACTTCTTTAACACGATTAATTATACCGCTTTGCCATGATTGTTTTCACTGATGACGTACGTAAACAGAATCTCCGACATTAAAAAAATTTGCGGGTATTTTCACATGTAGATTTCTCGGAGGCTTTCTTCAAGTAGAGTTTGATGAATATTCAAAACTATTGTTTGCTTTTTGTTGTACTGATTAGGATTTATCCCAAAAATTTTATGTGTGTAGATCTTCTTCTCACTCACAGAAAATGTAACTTCAAGCCACCAAACACAACATTTGGCCCCTGTATGAAATATTTATATGACAAATGGTCAACGGTTAATGACTTTACTGAATTTTACATGTATTAGAGTAATCGCTCATAAACATTTCAGATAGCCCATTCGGAAACTTATGAATACTAATGATATGTAGGTAATTACCGGGCGTAATTAACGACGCAAAGTAAATTAAGTAAATCACATGAAACGCTATAATGTCATGTGCCGAATACAAATGGGTCGACGTAAATTATCAAATTCCCTGTCTCCCCGTCACTTTGCCTTGCTTGCTTTCTCTTTAAGAGGGATATTCTTACGGTTTTCCGTCTGCTTTTTCCTCTAAGTAATTATCGTTGGGGAAACTTATCAGACAGCAAAAAGTAAAGGTAATCTTTTGGAATACAAAGTTTCCGTGTCCAAGCAAGGCTATTAACAGAGCACAAAGGCAAAGGACAAACAGTTTTTGGTACATAGTTATATTTTATTACAGAAACGAAAGATTTTCTTAAGTAGAACAAAACTGCGAAAGAGCAGTAGGTACGATTTGAGTATAGTTTCTAAAGTATTCACAGCATCTAATAAAAGCGATTCGATGGGTAGGGTAAAGCGTAATATTAAGACATAAGAAACGCCGAATTGTTTATGACAGACACGTTGCTTGTGGGAATAAACTTTATTCACATACAATTTCAATTAAAATTAACGAAAAATACTAGGAATTCTTAATACGGAGATTGCAATTGTAATCGTGTTGTAGTGATTTATTTGTTTATCTGTCAAAGCTGGTGTTCAAAGTGGGGCCGTTGTTATCCTTATTTTAAACGAATTGTCGGAATAATATACTTCAGGTGATTTGCATGCATTTGAAAAGTTTGTATTTTGGAGTTCGTGTTTCAGGTGATCACGTCAATTTCGTTTAAAGGGCAATACAGCTTTAGGCCATGCATTTCTAATTCTCTAACAACTAAACAATTTAGTCGACTTGAAAACGTCACATACAAACAACTCGACTAAATAGTTCAGTCGTGGTAAAAATTGTGTGTATACAGTCGACTTTAGGGTTTATAAATCATACTACTTGCATACGTATTTATTTATTAACAATATTAATGAATATAAGTTGAAGGCTTCCGCGGCCGTTGTCCATAATTGAATAGGCTTGCGGTTGGAATCGAGTCACGACTGCCGACGTTTCGTTCTTCATTGCAGAAGAACTTCCTCAGGGCTCCTGCTGGCGGTGTTGCTGCTGCTTCTCGTTAGTCTCAGTCTCGTTGACTAACGAGAAGCAGCAGCAACACCACCAGCAGCAGCTCTGAGGAAGTTTTTTTGCAAATGGAGAACGAAACGTCGGCAATAGAAGCAGTCGTGACGCGATTCCAACCGGAAGCCTATTCAATATTAATGAATGTTATTTTTAATAAATATAATAATAAGTATATCATATTTCTAAATACTGCTGGACAGTCCCGAAAATTCCGGGATTAGTACTGTCTATTCCCGAGATTTTCGGAACAAAAAATCGATCGGGATCCCGAAATTGTATTCCCTAGTGATGTATATTCTTTTGCCATTTTTTCGTTACCGGTTTCTTCAAGAATCACACTATGTATTTTAATTCGAACTTTGCAACATTATGTTCTAGTTGTGTGATGAAAGCAAACGCCTGAAATTGACAACTATAAAATATCTACATAAAATACGTACATAACAAAAATCAATGTTCTCTTTCGTTTTAAAATATACCGCGATAGTTGACGGTGAAGTACCAACAGAGTAGTTAGTGAAGCATCATTAAAACTGAAGTGGGTAAGAAGAGGGTACAATTTATGCACTGAATGGCTTCAAATTAAAAATAATTGGGTGTTTTATGCACAAAAATTAACACGTTTGTTACCTAGACCGACTCCTTTCGAAATTCCAAAAATTTTAATCATTTCAAATACATTTTTACAAGTTAATCGGGATTAGGATTTATTCATTTTATAGAATTTGACTTTTCTTTCCACCACTATACGTAGATTATAGTTCAAGAAAACTGAAATAAAATGAATTTTAATTTAAGTTCTAAAAATGTCCAGCCGTGTTAAACATATGCCAACAAACAAAAATGGCTACTTTAATATTTTGAGTAGTGTTTTTGATTAAGAAATTATTTTAAAAAATTTCTTAAAAAAACATTTCCGCAAGGAAGTGCCCTCGGACCCCTTTGGTGTTTAACATTCACTAACACGTTAGTGCCCACATTTGTTGATGAAGTTGTCAGAAGTTCTTCTAGCATCGAAAACGTCCAAAGTCACCTTAACTTATTACCAACCTGACTCAAAAAATAAAATATTATAGTAAATCACCAGGAGAATTAAAAAGGGGGGTGTATGAGTCAAGGTTGATGCAGCAAGTAAGAAGTAGAAGATATACGAAGAAGAGTGAAAAAATAGTAATATGGCACGACGTAATAATTTAACAAAAATAATAAAAAATCGAAAGTATAACAAGAAAAAAAAAGAATCAATGTAATACGACAATTAATTCCAAAAGTAAGAAATGAAAGAGAACTAAATGCTGAATTAGACGAACAAAAGGAGATCGACAATTCCTATTTTTGGCAGAGTGCGCTTAAAAATCAAAAGACCGTCAGTAAACAAAATAAAAAACAAAACGTGAAATGCACGTGACAAATTAATTCGACAGAAGAAAAAACATGAAACAAATGAAAAGGAAACAAAAGAACGACGATTTCATTTGGCGAAAAATTAACGAAAATAATAATTTATTTAAAAAGTTAAAAGAAATTGACACAACATCAAAATGCTAAGAATAAATTTGAACGAGAAACAAATTAATAACAAAAGAAGAAGTTAGAGTCGATGAAATACGAAAAATAATTCGAAAGGAAGCGGAAGAAAAGGAAAACAAACGATGTAGAAATGGGTGGTTCAAAAACAAAAGAACGTGGACGGTTTTAGAGCTCAATGCAAAAAATTTTAAATAATAGAGAAATCATAAGAAATACGTACGTTATTTGTTTTCATTCATTTTGAAAACCATAAAAAAATCACAGGGCTAGCGAAAACAAAAGGAACGGAAAAAATACCAACATAATACGAGAATTACTTCCAAATGAAGAATTGAGAGTTAAATAATTATAATAATTCGAAAAAGAAACAAAAAAAAATTAAGCAAACAGTACAAAAAGCGAAATTTCATTAAAAGGAAAGGGAAGATATAAAATATTTAAAAAATTGGAAAATAAATAAATAAATTTAGAAAAAACAAAAGAAAATTGAAATAAATACTTATTCTTATTTGTTAAAAAACAAATAAGAGAAACACAACAACACCGAAAACAGATGAATAATAACATTGGTATTCTATTGTTTTTTTTTTTTTAATTTCTCTTGCACTCCACTCTAAATTGGTCGATCTTCTTTTGTTTTTGAACCACCGTATTCTTGTTATTCTTATTCGTTAAAAAATAAAAGAAAATTGTGACAACACCGAAATATTAAGAACCCAAATATGAATAAAAAAACAAATGTATGATGATATAGGTATTTTTTTATGATTTTCTATTGTTCTTTTTTGCACCCCACTCTAAATAGGCCGATCTACTTTTGTATCTTACTATCTTTATTCGTTAAAAAATAAAAGAAAATTGAAACAATACCGAAATATTTTTCATGATTTTTCTGTTGTTTTTTCTTTTAATTTTTCTTACATTCTAAAATGGTTGATCTAGTTTTGTTTTCCAATCACCTTGTTCTTTACATATCCACATTGTTTGTTTTGTTTTTTTCTTTGCTTCTTTTCGAATTATGTTTCTCATGGATTTCCCATTGTTCTTTTCTTTCAATTTTCGTGCGCTCCGCTCTAAAATTGTCGATCTTCTTTTGTTTTTTGAATAACCTTGTTCTTCACACATTCAGATTGTTTGTTTTTTTTTTGCTTCTTTTCAATTTATGTTTCTTAGGAATTTTCCATTGTTCTTTTCTTTCAATTTTCTTGCACTCCGCCCTAAAAACGTCGATCTTCTTTTGATTTGAATTACCTTATTCTTATTATTCTTATTCGTTAAAAAATGAAAGAAAATTGAAACAACACCGAAATATTAAGAACAAAATTAATAACGACATAGATATTTTTTTTTGATTTTTTTATTTTTATTATTTTATTTTGCTTGCATTCCACTCTAAAATGGTCGATCTTCTTTTGTTTTTGAAATTTTCTATTGTTCTCTTTCTCGCACTCCGCTCTAAAGTGGTCGATCTTCTTTTGTTTTTGAATCACCTTGTTCTTCACATATGCACACATTGCTTGTTTTTTTTTGGCTTCTTTTCGAATTATGTTTCTTATGGATTTTCCATTGTTCTTTTCTTTCAATTTTCTTGCACTCCGCCCAAAAATCGTCGATCTATTTTTGTTTTTGAATCACCTTATTCTTATTATTCTTATTCGTTAAAAAAATAAAACAAAATTGAAGCAACAACACCGAAATATTAAGAACAAAAATATAAATGAAAAGCAAATGAATAATAACATAAGTATTTTTTATGATTTTTCTATTGTTTTTTTTTTTTAATTTTTCTTGCGCTCCACTCTAAAATGGTCGACCTTCTTTTGTTTTTGAGTCACCTCGTTCTTCACACATTCACAGTGTTTGTTTTATCATTTTTTTTTGTTCTTTTCGAATTATGTTTCCTATGGATTTTCCATTGTTCTTCTCTTTCAATTTTCGACCACTCCGCTCTAAAGTCGTCGATGTACTTTTGTTTTTGAAGCACCTTATTCTTATTCGTTAAAAAATTTAAATAAAATTGAAACAACAACGCCGAAATATTTTTTATGATTTTTCTGCTGTTTTTTTTTTTAATTTTTCTTACGTTCCATTCTAAAATTGTCGATCTTCTTTTGTTTTTGAATCATCTTGTTCTTTACATATTCACATTGTTTATTTTGTTTTTTTTTTTTTTGTTTTTTTCGAATTATGTTTCTTATGGATTTTCCATTGTTTTTTTCTTTCAATTTTCGTGCACTCCGCTTTAAAATTGTCGATCTACTTTTGTTTTTGAATCACCGTATTCTTATTCGTTAAAAAAATTAAATGAAATTGAAACAACAATTAATATATTAAGAACAAAAATATGAATGAAAAATAATTGAATAATAACAGGTATTTTTATGATTTTTCTGTTTTCTTGCATTCCTCTCGAAAATGGTCGATCTTCTTTTGTTTTTGAAATTTTCTATTGTTTTATTTCTCGTACTCCACTCTAAAATGGTCGATCTTCTTTTGTTTTTGAATTCCATTGTTCTTTTCTTTTAGTTTTTCGTGCACTACGCTCTAAAATCGTCGATCTACTTTTGTTTTTGAAGCACCTTATTCTTACTATTCTTATTCGTTAAGACAAATTTAAAAAAATTGAAACAACACCGAAATATTAAGAAGAAAAATATGAATGAAAAACAATTGAATAATAACGTAGGTATTTTTTTGTGTTTTTTCTATTTTTTTTGTACCCCACTCTAAAATGGTCGATCTTCTTTTGTTTTTAAATCACCTTGTTCTTCACACATTTACATTGGTTCATTTTTTTGCTTCTTTTCGAATTATGTTTCGTATTTCGTCGATCCTCTATTACAATCTTGTCGATCTTTTTTTTTTTTTTGTAGGAAGGGCACAGTTTTTGCTGCCATTTTTTCGGTCGCATTTTATTATTAATAATAATTTCAAAATATCACAAGTATTTAATTTTTTTAAGTTTTATTTGATATTTTACGTTTATAAAATGTGCGTGTTCGAAAAAGTTACCGCGCACTATTTTTACAAATAAAAATAGTTGGATCTTTATCTCGCAAGAAAAAAATGTTTGCGAAAACAAAATTAGCTTTATGTAGATTATTTCGCTTCTCGCTTAATTTATTGCAAAAAGATTATCTTTTCCGTATTTTGCTTTGTAATAATGTATGAATAAATATGCGTTTAAATAGTGAATATTTTCGGAAAACACGTTTACATCTTGTTACCACGAAGCGTCGCCCCATTCACTGGTAAGTAATTATTGCCTTCTTGTGTAGGTAATGACCAAAATTCCTTCTTCACCGCATTTACGTCACAATTTGATAAAATTCACAATTAAGTACGTCACACGACAGTTAATTTGAAGAAAATTAGAATCACCCGTCAGTACAAAATCAGTTTCAGACTAGCAGTAAACGAACCAAAAAAAAGACGCTTAAATTCTCAAATAAAATAAAGTCTTATCTAAGTTTTGGATCATATGCATCGTAACCTTGTGAAATAAAGAAAAAAAAATGACCTCTGTTTAAGTGAACATTTAATTCTGGAAGTGGTGTACGGCATGCGCCTATTTATATCACAACTTTATTTAGTACCGTGTAAGTGCAAAGGAGCTTTAGTTCGCCCAATTGTTAAGTGCGTAAACATGTTAATTTATTATTATTTTGTTGTTGTTGTTTTATCAGTTAGAAGCCATTGGTAATCAAAGTCGAACAACAATGCGTGCGATACCAGGATCGAATATTTTTGGTGGAAGGTTTCCGCAAGTAGTGACCGTACTAACAGGTAAATAACAGGACAATTATATTTATAAAATATAAAAATAATCTAAAAATTAATTTTTTAACATTTTTTATAACAAATTTCACAAGAAACAAGCTGACGCTGTCGTCGTCGTTTCAGAATTAATTAATGCAAGGAGTTTTCGACTCGGGACAAATTAATCATTTAAGCGCAAATAAAATGAATTCCTTCATTTCTTGCTTATTTACTCATCAATTTCCTTAAATATTTTTTTCGTCCTTAAACATTTTAAATTAGTTGGGCGAGCTATATTCGTCGCTCTTATTAATTTAAATTGAACGTCTGTGTTTACCTAAAACATTAATTGATTACATTGAATAGGCCTTCGTTTATTTTATTTAATTTTATTATTTAAATGTTTACGTCTGCATTACGCAAATACGTTCACCATCTCGCAAGCATGACTCAAAATCACCTTTAACTTCATTGGAATTATTTTAATTATAATAGTCGATTGTACAACACAAATTTTATTTAACTTTCAAATCAGGTATTAACTTGCACTTTTTACTTAATCAAGTAAAACAAAGACATTATATGTAAGTAAGAGTAATACGGGGATTTCCTTACAGTCAATAATTTACATGCATTACTAAAGAGTTCTGTGGCATTGATTCTTAATAGGATATCGTCACGCTATAGATATTGAAGCCTTTATAATTTTGAACAATTAAATATTTTTCTTTGCATTCAGTGGCGTAGCTACCTTATAACAGAAATAAATGAAGGCTACGTCATATTTATTTTAATTAAAATCAATTCCCAAAATTAAACTTATAAATGTTTAAAATATTTTTAACATATAACTTTTGGCGGTGTTCTGCTTTTCGTCTTGTATTAACATTACTCATGGAGTTTTTACAAGGAGGGGCATGTGCGGTTTAGATTTCCATGTTGCATTCTATGTAAAACATGCATAATTTATGACGTATTCTTAATACAGACTTCTTGTAATTTGCGTGCATATTGTACAACCCGTTCATTAATCAGCCTCCAGCAGTATTCGGTTCTTGTTAATGCTAATTGTGGATATTTTAATTGGATACTTGAAAAACTTACTACTTCACACACTTCGGTTTTTACAAAATTCCAGTAGCGGTTTAAAATTCCCGGTACTACTATTCATGCTTTTTTTAGCTTTGGGTTCGTGCATAATTTCCTTTAACTGTGCAAAATAATTGTTTGTCTGGAAAAGGAAATTTAAATAATTTGCATAAATTTCTTTTCAACTTAACAAAAAATTTCCAGACGATTTAATTAAGTAGTAAAAATATTCTTGACAATTATTTTCGGGCAACCAAAAACCAAAATTCTTCTTTTTTTGTAATTAAATTAAGATTTAAATGGCCGGTTCTTTTAAAATTCAACTTTTTTCCTATTGACCTTCTATTCGCTTTTGAAGTAGTGATGTGCGTCATGAAAATTATCAAGAATAAAATTAGATACCACAGATTTTATATTACATTTAAAGGTGCTGCTTTTATTTCTTTGATTTCTGCCTAATTTTAACTTCTGGTCACTTCATCGACACGTTCAAAATAATATTTGTTTGTTTAATTTTTTCTCGGGAATAATTTTTTACCATTTCGTTATTTATTAATTTTATCCTGGCTTCAAACCTCCCGTTTTCTTTAAATTATTTTAAGACTTAATAATAATGAAATATTTCTTAACTTCAAAATTGGAAAAAATATATAAAGGTGATTCTTGAGTAGACCGACAAAGAACTTTAACGAAAAATTATCCCCAAAATAACGATTCAGTTCAGTTCAGAAAGAGTTACAGATGAACGAAATAAACAGGTTTTCTACTTTGTACTTTTTCTACTTTTCTACTTTTGTGATTGTTACAGCGCAGCGTCGGACATGAACTTGAGCCTTAAACGAAAGTAACGTGATCAGTTGAAATACTAACTCCAAAATATGTATTTGACAAACGCATGTAAATCACCTGAAGTAAATTATTTCATACAATCTGCTAAAATAAGTCTAGCAAAGGCCTCACTTGTTTACCTGTCAAAACAGGTAAACAAATAAATCACTACAACAAGAAAATAATTAACGTCTCCGTGTTACCAATTCCCTTGATTATATTGTAAATAAAGCAAGCAACACGAAAACAAGTTATATTCATTAATATTGTTAATAAATAAATACGTATGCAAGTAGTATGATTTATAAACCCTAAGGCCAACTGTATACATATAATTTTTACCACAACTGAATTATTTAGTCGAGTTATTTGTATGTGACGATTTCAAGTCGACTAAACTGTTTAGTTGTTAGAGAATTAGAGATGCATGACCTAAGGGTGCGCTGCCCCTTAAACGAAATTGACGTGACCACCTGAAACACGGCTGGTCATTTTTAGAACTTAAATTAAATTTCATTTTATTTCAGTTTTCTTAAACTGTAATCTACAAGAACATCCGAATTCTGATTAACTTGTAAAAATGTATTTGAAATGATTAAATTTTTTGGAATTTCAAAAGGAGTCGGTCTAAGTAACAAACGTGTTAATTTTCGTGCATAAAACACCCAATTATTTTTAATTTGAACCCATTCAGTGCATAAATTGTACCCTCTTCTTACCCACTTCAGTTTTAATGATGCTTCACTAACTACTCTGTTGGTACTTCACCGTCAACTATCGCGGTATATTTTAAAACGAAAGAGAACATTGATTTTTGTATGCACGTATTTTATGTACATATTTTATAGGTGTCAATTTCGGATGTTTGCTTTCACCAGATAACTAGAACATAATGTTGCAAAGTTCTAATTAAAATACATAGTGCGATTCTTGAGGAAACCGATAACGAAAAAATGGCGAAAGAATAGAAGACATCACTAGGGAATACAATTTCGGGATCCCAATCGATTTTTTGTTCCGAAAATCTCGGGAATAGAAAGTACTAATCCCGGGATTTTCGGGATTGTCCAGCAGTATTTAGAAATATGATATATTTATTATTATATTTATTAAAAATAATATTCACTAGTATTGAATAGGCTTCCGGTTGGAATCGCGTCACGCCTGCTTCTATTGCCGACGTTTCGTTCTCCATTGCAAAATAACTTCCCCAGGGCTGCTGCTGGTGGTGTTGCTGCTGCTTCTCGTTAGTCGATGAGACTGAGACTAACGAGAAGCTGCAGCAACACCGCCAGCAGCAGCCCTGAGGAAGTTCTTCTGCAATGAAAAACGAAACGTCGGCAGTCGTGACTCGATTCCAACCGCAAGTCTCTTCAATTATGGACAACGGCCACGGAAACCTTCAAGTTATATTCATTAATATTGTTAATAAATAAATACGTATGCAAGTAGTATGATTTATAAACCCTAAGGCCAACTGTATACATACAATTTTTACCACAACTATTTAGTAGAATTGTTTGTATGTGACGATTTCAAGTCGACTTAACTGTTTAGTTGTTAGAGAATTAGAGATGCATGGCCTAAAGGTGTATTGCCCTTTAAACGAAATTGACGTGATCACCTGAAACACGAACTCCATAACACTAACTTTTCAAATGCATGCAAATCACCTGAAGTATATTATTCCGACAATTCGTTTAAAATAAGTATAACAACGGCCCTACTTTGGACACTACTTTTGATAGATTAACAAATAAATCACTACATCACGATAACAATTGAAATCCCCGTGTTAAGAATTACAGGTATTTTTCGTTAATTTTAATTGAAATTGTATGTGAATAAAGTTTATCAACGTGTCTGTCATAAACAATTCGGCGTCTTTTATGGCTCAATATTACGCTTTACCCTACCCTTGCATTTTAGTAAGTCGGTTTTCTTTATGTCGTTATTTGGTTTATCGCTGATGTTCTAATAATAATTGACTTTGCGAATCACAAAGAAATGGTGATGGCAACCAGAATTTAAAACATCATAATCAGTAAATACATTCGTAAACTGTTAATTATTATAATTTCGTTTTGTGTGCGTCGTTCAATGAGAAACATATTCTATTATAATAAAAGATTAAGAAAGAGCAGCACTTGAACGAAACAAATGTTTCATAGTTTTAAGATTGTTACGGTTCGGCGATGGACGTGAAGTATACGAATCCAAAATATCTACAAATACATGCAAAAGACGTGAAGTAAATTATTCCGCACAAATTTTATAAAATAAGAAAAAAAAACGGACTCACTTTGTACACCTGCTCTGATAGATAAACAAATAAATCACTACAACACGATAACAATTCTCCGTGTTAAGATTTTTCTTTAATTTTAATTGTATTGCAAATAAAGTTTATTCCCACAAGCAACTTGCCTCACATAAACATTTCGGCATCTTTTTAAGGTCCGATATTGCACGTCGCCCTTCCTTCCTTTGTATTTTAATCAGTCGATTTTCTTTATGTCGTTTATTCGGTTTATCACTGACGTTTTAAAAATAAAAGACTTTGTTAAACAAAGAAATGGTGATTACAACCTGAATTGAAAACATTATAAAGATTCGTAATGTGTTTGGTTTGTTAATTATTATAATTTCGTTTTGTGTGCGCCGTTCAATGAGAAACAAATTTTATTATTATAAAAGACGAATTAATTGACACAAATTTGTACAAAGTATATCAAAATTACGTGCGTTTTTAAAGCGACGTAAATTATTGTTCGTTTCAACGTAAATATTTCACTTTTGTTGACCTTTGAAAACGTAATTGATTTTAATTAACCTCATAGTGGCTAATACACCTGTCGACGCATTCATCAAAGAGCCGTATGCTATTAGTTCAGAGTGAAGTTTTACGACTGGACGGCTCTAATTCTCTGCGTTACACCATAAACGTTTACTGCACGCTTTTAAAGGTGCAAAGTTTTGATTCTCGTCTTTTGCATGGACGTAACTTGCATCTTAGGCAAATTTTTAATTAATTATAAACCGGCTTTTTTAACATTTTTCCTATGTTCTGGGAACTCTCTTTTTTTTCCTCAGTATTTCTTGGTAGTCTATTTTAGAATCACCATGTATATGTACTTCTGAATGACAAAGTCGCAAACTTCTCAATGTTTCGCTGTTTCGATTGATGGCTTCTTTCTGTAGAAATAAAACATATCAAATTATATTCAAGTAATGCAAATTATCAAAAACGAATAAATTTTTCGAAAATATGTCGAATGTGAGTGTATCGTGTATATGTGCGGAATCGTGAAACAAAACCGGCGATCTAAATTGCATTTATGAATGGCACACAGCTGCAGGGGAGTAATAAATCCATAAACAGCGAAAAAATTTATCACTAGATTTTATTTTGCCCTCGACTGAAAGCTCGGTGTATTTAACTTTGCCACGCGTCGAATGCAGTAGAGATGTGAAATCGCGTGGATGTTTAAACCTATTTAATTTAACAACAAATTACAAATGTGGGGCTATGCAAAAATATGCATTTAGTATGTACGTTGTCGCACATTACAAATTGTTATTAAAATAAAACTTGTCGAATCTTCGTATGTGAATGAGTACCCATCCATTCATTCTCATTTAAAGTCCATCCTAAAAATATGCGACTTTGCTTTCCCTTCGATTTTCTCTAAATTTATTCATTACAGAGAAAAGTTTACAAAGAAACTTTTCGTTCTTTTCTCGACATCTACCCGCATACCAAGTTTGATGCATCTTCAATGAAACACCCAGTATATCGTTATGAAGTAAATTTGGAAACTGTTCATTCATCAAGTCCACGTCATATCTAAACTCCCCCTCGTATTATTATACTTTTTTATCATCACTTATTTTTCATTATTTATTCTAAATCTAAAATGTTTTGTTTTTTTTTTCGCTGTTTTAAAAGACAATGGTTTTGAGTGAAAATCTATTATCGTATATAAACCACTAGGCACTAAGTAACAGCAGCTTTATTTAAATTTAAACAAATCAAATGCAAGGTTTCACGTTTTTGAATAGTCGTAGCAAATATTGTTCGTCCAAATAGACTTATCTGTCATTTGATCGTGCTTGTAATTATATCAACACCAGCGTTTAGTAATTTAAAAACAGAACAAATAAATAAGATTGTTTATTAGCACAATGGATTTTCTGCCTTAAAATTAGAGGGATTAAAAAATAGGCGCACATGTATTTGTTGATAATAAATTTTGCAAAGCGACTTTAAGGGAAAATGTACGTACATTTTTGAGAAGATAAATATTAATGTGTGGTTATTTTCGTCGGTGATTCAGTTTGGAATTGTACGTGGATACAACAAAATGTATTTTTGCGCTGAAACTGAACGTTACTGACTTTTGTTTATGAAAATTGCGTCATACTTTTTTATTTCAATTTTGTCTGCTTTTGATTATAAGTATAAATTATTTATTATTGTTATTAATTCCTTCGAATAAAGTGAGATAAAGAAATGTTTTATTTAGTCATTCGTCTTCTGATTGTCAGTGTTATTTTGACAACTGCTCAATAATCAATCTATCAATTATTTGGGGTCAAGGATAATGCTAACCATAATTCACTACCAACAGTATCATGGTAACCATCGTTGTTTATGGTGTATAATGAAGTAAATTCTAGCAGAACTTAAAATCGCCTTAATATAATTTACAAAATATTTCAAAGACTGACCTTTTAAAATTTATTTTGCCCATTTGGAAATGTTTATAGTCATACCACTTCGTTTAACCACATGGTTGTAGTAGCGATGTTATTTAAATTATAATTAATAATTCTTAGTATTTGTAATCGTGGACAAAGTATAGTATACAACTCGCTATAATGGCTATTGTTCATTATAGTATCATATATAATAAACTATTACAATTGTAATAAGAAATACCGGAATTCGTTCGTTGCTTTTATAAAACTACATATTCCTGAAAATAGCAGAGAATTGACAACAATACATGAATAAATATTCATAATTTGACTATGTATCTTTTATACAGGGCTTCCTTGTAACGTAATTCATTTTTTTTTCGGTTTTGGTTCTTTAATTGACTACATTATGAAACTCGTCAGCATTTCATAAAATAGCTTACTAAAGCAGTTGAAATTTCAGTTTGAAATTCATATACATTGCACGAAATGTTATGTTCGAAAGCGACTTTTACTTACACACATAAATTTGTGAAATAATTAACTGCAATTTCTAACTTCCTTAAAAACACAGAACTTTCTGGCAAACAACATTCTTTCTCCTAATGAATGCTTTCGAAAACCTCCAGGTAAAGTTAGAGGAGAAATTGCTTTTCGATAATTACAGAAAAATAGAAAGTTAAAAGAAATTTGTTCGAATACATCGAAAAGTAGAGAGTCCTTTTTACCTCAAGAACAATTTAATAAAAATTAGAGCACATTAAAAGATAAACACTCTAAAGAAACCATTACAAAGATAATACAAAATTAACAAAAATAATTTACAGAAAACTAAAGCAGTGTCACATAATTAAAGCAGTGTCACATAACGCCTTATCAAGGACATTACTATATTTTATAACAATTTTATAACAATTTGAAAACACCAATAATTTGCATTTATTAAAAAAAATAACTAAATGATTATACAGGATGATTCTTGAAAAATGTTGTGTATTTTGAACAGTCGTTTAGGACTGATTCGGTATATAATTTTGTTCTGGTAAAAACTAAATGTATTATTAAAATTTTTTTCGTTCCAGCCACAATCGGTGCAATATCAGATGGAATGCAATACGCATGGACGGCCCCAATCATTCCAGTACTCCGAGCTCCCGATTCTCCGGTTCACATCGACGAATCCGACGAAATGTGGCTCGAAACCCTGTACATGATAGGCGGTTTGGCAGGATTACCAATAACCATATTCTGCGTCGATCAATTCGGCAGAAAGAATTCTATTATAATAGCAGCAATTACTCACTTGGTATCATGGCTCCTCTCAGCCATCGCAACAAATACCGAAACGCTTTATTGCTCCAGGTTTCTGGCAGGACTCGCCGGAGATGTTGCTTTCGTCGCTGGCCCGATGTTCGTGGCGGAAATAGCAGATAAAGATATCCGTGGACTTTTATCAGGATTTATATACGTAGCGCTGCTCATTGGAATAATCGTTTTGTATAGTGTAGCACCATTCGTCTCGATAGTCGTAACTTCATGTGTAGGTTCATCCTTCGTTATAGTCCAATTACTGACGTTCCCTTTTATGCCCGAATCTCCCTATTATTTACTATTAAAAGGCAAGAAAGACAAAGCTCGAAAGTCGTTGCAGTTTATCCGAGGCAAAGCTGATGTCGATGCAGAACTTGAAGAGATAACTACCGCTGTAGAACGACAGGCGAAGGAAAGAGGAAGACCTTTGGATTTATTTACCGATCCGGGAAACAGGAAAGCCATTACGATAATGACCGTTTTAAATGCGTCCCAACATTTTAGTAGCATAAGCGTTATGCTAATGAATTTGCACTTGATTCTTAATGATGCGGCTGGAATTTTGAAGACTGATTACGCCGGAATCGTATTCTCAGTTACGATGTTCTTATCTTCGCTCGTTGCTATAATAGTCGTGGATAAATTCGGTAGAAAGAAACTCGTCGTGTTCTCGAGTTTAGCGACGGGGATTTCGCTGGCAATCCTAGCGACTTATTTTGCGGTTAAAGATTCAGGGGCCAATGTCGCCACGTACAATTGGGTGCCAATTTTCGCCGTGTTGTTATACGCGGTGTCTTTCAAATGCGGATTGGGCATAGTGCCTATTGTATTGACCGGAGAGCTATTTCCAACGAGCGTGAAAGCTATGGGTATGACCGTATCTGATGCCATGTACGTCATTTTTGGTACCCTATCGATTTACTTATACCAAGCCCTTTCGCATCAGTATGGCATATACTGCCCGTTTTATTTATTTTCGGCCTCGTGTATACTGACTGCTTTGTTTGGGATTTTCTACATACCGGAAACGAACGGAAAAACGCTGGAAGAAATACAGTTCATTTTAAAGGGATTACCGCCACCAGACGAACCGAAAAAAGACAATCAACAACAACAACAACATGATGTCTGGCACACTAAATTATAGTTAATTGAGAGAAGCTGATTATGTATTGTACTTTTCTGAATGTGAAGAGTATTTCGTTAATTTATTAAGTGATTAAAAATAATTCTCATGTACTAAAGGTATTACATTTAATATAGGTAGAGCAAAGTTTGTAAATAAATATTTTCAATAATTAATATCGTTTTGTGTTATTTGCAAAAGAATTTATCAAGTCGAAAAGAGACCCTAAGGTATAGACATTGATTTTGAATCATGTATTCCCAAATTTGGTGTTTTCTTCCTTTTCTATTTAATGTTCCTTGATTCATGTTTTTCCGTAACAAAAAAAAAATGTCTTAGAAGTCTACTTTCGCGCCCCTAAACAAAACATTAATTAATGATAAGTTTTTTCCAAATATCAGTGGCGTAACAACTGAGGGTGATCGACTCACAAGCCAGAGAGCAAGACAAAATAGAGAACTTCAACATGCTGTAGATTGTAAAAATAATAATAATAATATTTCTTTATTTGCCCAACGGAATACAAGTCCAGGTAAAGACAAACATTATACAAATGCGAAGCGTTATACAACTGCTAACTAGAAAAACAGCATAAAGCAAAGAATACTAAAGAAACACTAAATAACGACTAAAACAAAGCTAAAACTAACTAACTAACAAGATAATATAAGAACAGTAAAGAAAATTAGAGAAAATCAAGCGTTTTTCTTTTGGTTTTTCTCTTTTATCAATTGTATTTCACTATTTCTCAAAACTATTTCAAATTTACATCACGTTGACATTAATATGTCAAATGAAATTCACTATTTGTGAAAACTCTTTCGCGTTATTGCAAATGATTTTCTTCCTTTTTGAATATTTAAATAAACAAGAACACAAACACAATTTATAGGAAAAACAACAATACTAACTATATTAGTACTATGTAACACAATACTTTTGTATAAATAAATTTGAATTAGTTCAAAATTTCATTTCTGTTGAGGCGATCTCCCAAATATGTCTCCATATATCGAACATAATTTTGGCAATGTTCTTGCGTTATAGCTTCAGAAGCATGAGTTTTTGCATACAGTTGTTCTTCATTGATGGACTGACTTCTCTTTATGTTATTTTTCCATTGGCTAAACCACTCTTCAATGGGATTTAAAAAAGGACTGTACGGGGGCAGAAAAACTGGAATATGTCCATGAGCTCTTAACAGTTGTTGAATTTCTTCGTTCTATGAAATCTGACATTGTCCATTACAAAATATGCGCCTCTTATATGATCTTCGTGTAAGTGGCCAATTAAAATTGTCAAGAATTCTCCAAAGTGGTCTGCATTGTATGGCCTATCTTGAACGGTGAATAAATTTAATGAATTAATACAGATTGCAGCAGCAACCGAATAATTACGGCCCCTTAATTAGGCCTTGACTTTTTTGGCTCTTGTATTGTCTGTAATCTTCTTTATGATTTTCTAGAATTCACTTGAATTCCAATATCTTTTCCGTCTGTTATATTGAACAGCATTGTCGAACCTATTTTGGATAGTAGCGGAGACCGGGGAAATGACGCCCACGTAAGATAAAAGCATTAATAACAATTTTGTATTTATTTTTAAAAATCTGAGTAAAGTATTATACTTTTACTTACAAGTTAGCATAGCCAAAATACATGGTGTTACACTTTACCAGGTACAGCGTAGTAAAAAGCTAAGGTGTTACATGGGCGTTATTACCCACAAATTTTGGGTAATAGGGACCAGGTGGGCTCTATTACCTCTTACAATTAACAACTCATATTTCAACGTAATTCTGTATTATTTTACATTGTATAAAACAAACAAAATAACGGAAACTTATTACAAAATAAACAATTACACAATACAAAAATCGCAGATGTAGTTTTCAGCTGTGTTCTGGCCGCTGCATTCCTTATGAACCCAACCGGAGCAATTTACACATCTAAACCACAGCTCATTGTTTTGTCCAAACTCTCCGCAGAGTTTACAAATATCGTCTCCAAAGATGCTTTCGTGATCTAACAAACCCTCATCATCACAAAAATTTTGTTCGTTGATGTCTGAATCAGAGGATGACGATCCAAAGACATTTCTCTTCACCTGCTTCTTTCTCTTTTGTAACGTTTTGTCCTTCTTCTGTTCCTCCAAATTTAATTTTCTTTTCTGTCTGTCATCCTTTGCTTTAAAAATGCTTTTCATAGGAGTGGACGTTAACACTGTAGAGTATTATTTATTTATTTTATTTCCAACAGTTTTTGAAGTTGATGGAGTTGGTAGCGGAGAAATATCCTCAAATGAAAGCTGATGCTCTTTCAGGACACTTTCAGCAACGACCTTTTCAACAGTTTCAGGAGGTTCTTGCGATCCTGCTTCATTACCAAAGACATTTGGATTAATTGCAAAAATTCCGCAAACTTCGTAACCTCTGACGGCTTTTTCTACAGTGGCCGTGGATAAATAAGCTTTCGTAAATATTTTGACGACATCGTTTGGAGTAATTTTTTAATATTTAAAGCTTTTCATATAGAGGTCACAATCTTTATGGTAGGCCTTCTTTAATGGTCCATAGAATGTTACGTCTAAAGGTTGTATTTTATGTGAACTATGTGGAGGAATGGTAAGCATATGAATTCCGTTTGCCCTACAAAACTCGTAACTTACTAAGGATGCATGGCTTGAATGATTGTCCAACACTAGCAAGGCTGCTTTCTCCTTACTAATTTTCATTATATCCTTGAAGTGTTGCAGCCACAATAAAAAGAGTTCTTCATTTATCCATCCAGATTTGGAGCATCCATGAATACAGCCAGGAGGTCCTTGCTTCTTAAGTTCAGGGGTTAAGCGTTGTCTCTTGTGAATAAACATAGGTGGAACATAAGAACCAGCAGCATTATTAGCACGTACCACGGTTGTAGTGGTGCCCCTTTCTCCGCTAGTAGCACTTCTTATTTGCTTAACTCCTTTAGGAGCTAATATTTTAGGGGGATTTTGTACATTCGAAATCCCAGTTTCATACACTAGGAGAGAAGTAGTATTTTTCTAGCAGTTCCTCCAAATTGTGGAAGAATAAATCTACTTCATCTTTGTTGAATGCCATTATCCCATTCAAACTGGTTGCTTCAGGTTGACGAAGACTAATAGACTTATGCCTCTTTAAGAAGCCTTCTAACCAGCTTTCTCCTGCAAGTTTATTTGTTTTATTAAATCTGTGTGGCACATTATTTCGACAAGCAAATTCATATGCAATTCGTTGAACATCCGTGCGGGTTAGTCCGTAGTGGCTTTTTGCCATTTTTAAAATTAGATTTTTTAACTCCTGTTCTTGTTTTTCGGAAAATATAGACTTTCGTCCTAGTTTAGGACCAGCATTATTTCCAGAGTAAATTCTCATACGTAGTGTTCTTCTCGGTATAGAATGAAGTTTGGCTACTTTTCTGACAGATTCTCCATTTTCAGTAGCTGTTAATGCAGACTGCAGTGTTTCTTGAGTCCAAGTTGCACGCTCAGTCTTTCTAATATAATTTCGCGGCATCTGTTATTACAAAAAAATTAAAAAAATTGTTTAATACAAGCAGTTTGTGGGTAATGAAGCCCACCCGGGCTTTATTACCCAGATAATCATGGCTCCATAACCCCAATTGGCAAATGTAACATTTGAATTTTAAACTTTAAAATTCCCTTAAATTCAGAAAAATTAAACATACAGTGTTGGTTATATGTCATCAATGCATAGTTGAGCAGAATTTAAAAATAAATAACGGATTATTAAATGAGTAGCATACCTCATAAGTTGAGCAACAATTATAAGAATATACCTACGTCACACAAATCTTCCGCCAAATTTCTTAATACTTGTTTCCAATACGGGAAACTGCAGAAATTAACTAATATAACGTACCAGTAGGTGAAGACACAGTTTACATCGCAAAAACTTAATTTTTATGCCAGATAAGGGGGTGGGCGTCTTTACCACAAAGGGCGTTATTCCCCCGGTCTCCCCTATCTGGAATGTTACGCCTTTCTGGCACAAAGGAAACATGTTTTATAGAATAGTGAAATTCCTTTACCGATCTGTTAATGGTTGATAAGCTTACCACTAGAAAGTGGATTTTGCTCCAACAATTTGGTTTTTATTTGTTTTAGTGTCAAGGCGCAATCCTCATCAATCAAATTGCAGATTTCTTCTTGCTCCTCTTGAGTAAATTTTTTGGGGCGATGCCCAACTCTTCTCTTATTCACCTCGTTGGGTATTTTGTACGTACGTGTATTTGTAAAATTTACAGGTAAATTTTTCTTACGGTGTTTGGCAATACACTAAATTGCCGTCCTACTTGGGCTGCCGAAGTACCATCATTCATTACTTTGATAATAAGAGTACGTACCTCGTTGGAGATTTTGGTATTGTGTCTTCTATCAGCATTGATTATGATTTGCGTAATAATAATGTGAAATTGATTTGACAAATAAGAAAACGCTTCTGCCAAACAAGGAAATTGTTTGACAAATACTGCACTCTGTTTAATAGAGATAGGAAATAGTTTTGAGAAAAATAGAAATAGTGAAATACAATTGACAAAAGAGGAAAACCAAAGAAAAACAGTGTGGAAGGACTAGTTGTAAACTAATAAGAAAATCATGAAATATATCGGAATTTTTACTAACCCTACTGTAAACTGAGCATAAAGTGACGACAGTTCCAAAAAACATGTTAATTCTAGGTACATCAAGATAAAAAGAAAGGAAGAGTCTAGGTGCCGATCTAGGTACCAAAAATTGGAGCTTACCCAATAAAAATGGACAATCGATATGGTTGTGCAACAAGAAAACAAAAGCAAAACTATCCCGTCTGCTTTGGAGAGAGTGGATATTAAAAGTTGAGAGAGTAATCAAAGCTTCTTGGCGGGTTTACGTTATATGCTTTAAACCAGAGGTATTTCAAAAATTTTCTTTGAACCTTTGAGGCAGCCGAGTAATATTCTTAAATAGGAGACCATATCAAGGTTGAGTACTCAAGCCAGGATCTAACGAACGAAAAGCAGTTAAGTTAGCGAAAGGTCTTACCATTGCGGATAATGAAACCTAGTACTTTATTGGCGGAAATCACTGATATCAATATGTGTCGTGAAAAGCAGAATTCTGAATCGAAAATAACATCTAGGTCTTTACCTATCGAGACTCGAGGAAGTATTACATAGGAAACACCGTAATTATAAAGGATTTAATTTTTACATCTGGAATAGGTCATGACCTTAGATTTATCCACGTTGAGGTTAAGCTTATTGATTATACACCAATTGGAAACTCTGTTAATATTGGATTGAAGAGAGGCAGTCATAAAGTGAGTCAACAGTGCAGAAGAATTTGGTGTCGTCAGCGAAGAGTTCAAGATGACAATCGCATACCGGCTCAAATCGTTTATTTAAAGGTCAAAAAGCAGGGCCCCAGGTTAGATCCCTACGGAACTCCGGAGGTAGCTACATAAAGCTGTGACCTATAGCCATTAATAAAAACGTAATACATTTTATTTAAATAGGAATGGAAGAAATATATTAAGCGATTGCTAAAACCAAAAGAGAACAGTTTGGATAATAGATTGGATGACTAATACAATCGAAAGTCTTCTGATGTTGGTGTAAATGACGTCAACTTGGCCACATCTATCAAGTGCTTCAAAGACAAATTGAGTAAAACAGCTAAGATTCGTAAGGGTAGAACGATTGGAGACGAGGCCCAGCATGTTTCTCCCTTTCAGCATGAAAGGGAGAAATAAAATTACCAACATGTGAATAAATTAAGTTAAACAAAGCGTTTCCAAAAACTTTAGTGAAGCCCGATAAAATCGCAGTAGGTCTGTAATTGGATGTAAGTGAAGATTCACTTGCCTTAAAAATAGAAAATTTCCACTGAGCTGGAAAGTACGACTGTTAAATGGATAGATTGAAGATAGTAAGCAACGACTTTACAAGAATACAAGAGCATTCCTTGATAAGAAAATTAGAAATTTGGTCGTAACCTGTTGTCATCTTATTCTTTAATTTATTAATAGCAGATAAAATGTCTGGTTCCGTGAACTAAAAAGTATCAAATGGTAATGATTCAATGAACAAATATCAGAAAGGGTACAAAGGATTGCTGTCTATTTCAGTATACACAGGGGCAATATATTAAAATAGCAAAACCATTGACAATTAATTGAGAGTTACTATTGTATCATCGTCCATCTTCATTACAGCCGGTATTTGAAAAGGGTGATTTTTAGAATGAATTAGGACCAAAAAGCAGGCGGGATCAGATGAAAGAGAAAATTCAATATTTGTTAGGTACTGCCTATAGGAGTCAGTTTTAATGGACGCCCTAAGATGACGAAACTCATTGTAGTGAAACTAGGATTTAGTCACTTTATACTTGTGATATTCACGCTTCAATTTGATGTTAGAAATTATGTCACAAGTAAACCAAGGTGGACAAATGCTCCTTTTATGGCTAACTCTTGGAACGTGTTCGTCTGGCATATCAAAATTCATTCGAACTTTAAAAGTACACACAGAATTTGTTGCATCTTAAATAATCATTTTTACTTTTTGCATCACTGAAATATACAGGGTGAACGACAATTGTTCCGCCGAAGAGAGAGCACGATAAGAAGCGATGTCCGAGAGTATGAGAGACAGAGATCAGTTGTAACAGGATACAAGTGAAACAATGCTTATAATTCACAGACGATAACGATAAGTAACATTTGTTTGAGGGTAGAAGTGAATCTGTTGGTTAATATCCCAAGTGATTATGAGTGGGACTGTAGTTTCTATAAAGGATTATACTTTTTCAAAACCAGAAACAAGTATTTTTACTATCATTACTCAGGCACTCTGTTAAATTTCATTAGAACATTTTTTTATTGTAACATTAGATATTATATTCATCTAAAAGATCAGGAAAGGGTTGGTTACAATGTACAGGATGTTGTCTTTGGTCTCGTGAAGATTGCGGTCCTGATTATTCAAATTACGTGTGTAAATCTGACAGATTCGTTTTGATTTACTTATAAATTTATTTTATTTTTGATATACATATTAAAAGCAACATTATATATTTTCTATACTATTTACAAATTTGAATATTTTCAGGTATTACCCAAGTTCCTAGGTACAAAACCGTCCTATATATTTTTTCCTTATGACTTTGCTTAGTAAATATAATTAAATAATAAATACACTTTCTTTTCATTTTACATTTGCTACGTGCATTCTTACAATTGCTCCAAATGTAGGGGTCAATTGTAACAATTCTTCAAAGTATTTTTAATTGTGTCCGAGATGGTTTACAATGTAGCAGCAGCTACAACTACACTACCCATGACTAAAAAGATAGGTAATGTCTATAGGTTTGTTCCATTCGTCAGGATTTTAAGTTCTGAACCGTTCAAAATCGTACTGAGCATGAGCAGTGCACAAAATTGGATATAAATTTCATACTGCGCTTGATTTGAACGGTTCAGAACTAGAAATTCTGTCAAATGGAGCAGACCTTATATATAATAGTCTAACTATTTAGATTCTGATATTCTTATAATGTCGATACGAGATGCTTTAGCATATCTGTTACAACTGACCTTAGTCTCCCCTATGGGAAAAATATTTTAAAAATTCTATGTGAGTACATACTTTAATTTCCAAGAAATAATTAACATGTTGCAATTCGGAGCGCACTTGCACTACGAATGCAGGTGTTCGCAGCGCGCTTTGATGGAGCGTATCATAATTGTTTACAATTTACAATTTATTTTATATAAACAAACTCCCGTGAGACTATCGCCAAAGACCAAGGCAGGTGTTCATTAGTCATCTCTGCGACTCTTTTATTTATAATTTCCTTCTATTTAATTTAGTTTTAGTTTTAATCTAAACGCACCTACTTTTTTGGCGGAGAAATTACAGCATTCTTTATACATTTTCTCGTAATCTCACAACGCGATTTGATCAAAAATTGTACGCATAGCACAAACATTTAAAACAGCTGTATTTAATACAGCCTTTTTGCCTCCCTTCGGCATCGATAGGTTAGATTGGTTAAATACTAATTGCATCAATAAATAGATCGGAATTATTTACACAATTATTTGCGAATTTGTTACTCTTTGGCCCTTATTTCATACGCAGTTGCAGTTATTTTAGGAATTACTAATAAAAGAAACTTCCGTTCTCAGCTGTTAAACGTGTAATAAAAGGAACTTGAGATATATGTGAAGGTCACATTGTGTGCAGACAGATTTTGAGATATTTTTTAATTAATTATAAACTGAATAGTTTTTAAACATTTTTCTCGTAACCTGTGACATCCATTTTTTTTTTGGCGGATAATTGCCAGTCACCCTGTATAGTAGGTCTTATATAAAAGCATTAAAAGCACATCATGATATTAAATTAATTTCGACTGATCATTAGATCATTTAATAGTTAATGAAAGCTATAAGCTCTATTTGAAGTTAGTATTTCTTACATTAATATTTTCCTTAATTTGTTTTAATATACAAAAAGAAAAATCGTCGGCTTTCAATAAACCTTTATGCAACATTATCTTGAGTTTACCCAATCTAAATCCATCAACCTCACCTAAAACTCCGATGGGTATTTTCCACTGTTGATTGCCAATGATTAAAAACATCATATGTGAGGTCATTTAAATTAAACTTAATTGAAAACATGTGTGCATGTCGAACTGCTGTATTTTTTTATTTAAAACCACATACTAGTTGCTTTTAAATGAATATAATTAACTAACTGCAGCTCAAAATTTTTTAATTGCCTAACTCATAATCATAATCATAATCATAATCAATCAAAGGATTTGTTTAACATTAATTTAGCTATTTCAAACACTCAATCAGATTAATTTATTAAAAATTTGTAACAATGATTAAAAGCAGCGTAATTAATGATACCTGTCATAAATTACAACAAATTTGGCATTATGTAATGCATCAAAAATAGTACTATAATTTATAATTCATTGGTACTTATTACTATATTAAAAAGAAACTATTATAAACAGAAATATTAATCAAAGATATCCTCTTCACTATTATAATTTATCAAATTGGAAGGTACTTTCAAATTTTTCAACAAGGTGGGCATATCTAAAAGGGCATGTTCCTTTAGCTTCCCTAGAAGATCTCGTAAAGCCTCTTGGCACTTGGTCTTCCAAATTGTTGTCAGCTTATCCAAGTCTTCGACTTTATGCATGTTGTGATAAACTTCTGCTTGCTGCAGTTTGCTCAAATGTGCCTCCCTCTCATGAACTTGTTTCTCTAATTGAAGGATCTCATTGATAAGAGATGACGTGTCTTCGTACTCGTCTCCCTCTGCAAGCTGTTGTAATGAAGTATCACCACCATTAGCAGAAATTGTAGCATCTTCTAAGCTTGTGCTGTCTAAAGGGATGTCACTTGTAAACAACTCAATTTCATCATCAGTATCACATGAGTCGGTGCTTTTCTTCATTGATAACTTCCTCTTGACTTTTCTGTGCGGCACATCGCTCTCATTTTTTCTTTTCATTGAATAATCCATTCTTGTTACATGAACTTTTAACTCTTTGCTTTCCAACTGCTTCAAATGATCTGAGCCGATTTCTGGTGGCGTATGAGTATCTGCAGGCTGCTTTCGTTCTTCTTCAACCACCGTTTTCTGTAAACGATCTAACCATTCTATACTCTCAGATTTTTTGTTTATAACTGCTTTTGAACTAGTGGTATTAGTACTTACTGCTTTTACTCGACGTTTTTTATTTTGAATTTTCATAGAATCAGTTGCATCACCAGTATGTTCTGGTGCGATAACTTTTATTTCGTCTTCCTTTCTTAAAGACAGGAGTTCTTTTGCTTGGGAAATAGCATAGTCTTCCGAATTATTAAGTGGATTTAAATTGCCCTTGTTCTGTGGTTCTGTTCCTCCTATATTTTGTGTTTCTTGTAACGGGCTGTTAAATGTTTTATGCATGGGTTTACTTTTACGTGATAGACCTATTCGTCTGCATGGTGTTAATAGACTCTTACTGATACCCGTGCTTTTGTGAACAGAACTTTTAAAAATGCTGTCTGAAGGCGTAGACATTGTCACAAGAGTTTCAGCTTTGCCTAGAAATTAAGAAGAAATTACTTTTTGTTAGAAATAGTTAGTTGTTAAAATACCTTATTTATAGCACGAACACAAACACTTTACAATAATAACAGGAAAAATAAATAAACAATAAATTTATGGCATTGTGTAACCGTCATCACATCACTATTGTTATGTTGTCATAAAAACATAACGATTATGTAGGATTGTTAATAATTCAAGAATTGATTTGCAAAAAATAAATAAATTGATTTACAGAATATCACAAAGTCATAAAGTAATTAATTACAATAGAAATCAAACACAAAATTTTCAAGTATGGAAAATAAGATGAAGTTTGCGATGTTGTGTGCTCAGTGTTACCAACGCGTGAGAAGTAATAATCCCATGAGAGTTTCCAAAAAAATTCTTTTTAACATAAAATGTCCCTAAAATTTGTTTCTAGTTCAATTAAAAATTATTAATTATCATCATAAACTTAACGTAACAAAAGACGGTCGATTTTACAGCGCAATTCAATAGATTAATAATATATTTAGAAAGAAAACAATTGACTGGAATAGTGGCAAAACAAAGAATACAAAATATTAAAAATTCAAAAATAACTTTTTTAACCTTCAGTTTATTCCCATAGTAACAATTATTTGTACAATTGTTACCATAGCAATAAATCGGAAGACAAAGTTAAATGAAAGTGAAGAAACCGGCCCTTAGAGAAATATAAAAACAAAAGGCAATCGATTTTACAAGAATAATAATGAAATTAAAAGAAAACAATAAAAACAGAAGACAATCACTTTTACAACACAATTTAATAGATCGATACTTTCTTGAAAAAATAAAAAAAAGCGATGAGAAAACAATGCAATCCTTAAAAAACAATAAAAACAAAAAATAATCGAATTTACGGCGCGGTTTGGCTGACTAACAAACTTATAAAGAGCTGTTTGGAAGGAAAGATAATCAAACAAATAAAACAAATGAACAAAATTAAAAATATATGCACATATATGACAATAGCGTTTTAAAAAATAAATAAAAAGACAATAAAACACATAACGAAGCACAAATCAGTGAATTCATAACTTAAAACGAACGAAAAATAAACTTTTGGCATGTTTCAACAGATGGCGCTGTTGAATGTCTTATAACAACGTAAGTTTTTTTTGTAATCGTCCAGAAATGACTGTCAGTTAAAACTCAATGCTTGATGGTTGATGATTTTTCAATATAACACGTCAAAGACAAGTGAATCGCCCTCATAGAAATAAATGAAAAGAAGATTATCGGTAAGTTTCAACAGATGGCGTTGTAGAATGTCTTACAATAACGGAATAGTTTTAAATTTTAAGTACATACCCAAAGGACATTTGAATAGACAGTTTGAGAAACTGAAGCGTATTCGTTTTATGTTTTTATTTATAAAAGAACAATTTTAAGCTATCTACAGGCTTTCAGTTTTCTTTTGTGCAATCAAAATTCTAGGAAAAAATCCCTTAATCCCTAAAGAAAACTCTAAGAAAGGAATTTATCCTTAGGTTGGCAGCAGTGAGTAGAAATCAAAGTGAATCAAACACAAAATGTTCAAATGTGAAAAATAATAGCGTGATCAATTTGCCTCCACTGGTTGGACTCAAGTATTTGCATCCTGTTTTAACCTCGTGTAATAATACGAGATGAAGATATCTGAGTGTATACTAATATAGTGCAATCAATCGAAAACGCCATTTGACTGAAATTAGCGATGATGTGGCGATGAAATTTCAGGATTGCCAATTCGTCGGAAATCATAGAATTCAAGTAACAATCGGGGATATTCCAAAATGTGAAATAAAACTGCACGTGACGACTGATTTCGCGTTGTTACCAAAACAACTGCATCGACTCCAAACTCTCATTTGACCGTGTATGCACTTTTACTTCACATTTCACAAATTATCAAAAATAATTATACATAAAATCGTATACCACACAACCTAAGAAACGTTATAACTTGTTAAATAAGTTGTTTCAAAATGAAATTTTAATAAAATGTAGGTAAAAAGTGATACAGTGTTGCCAAATCGTGCGAATTTTTCCGATTCGTACGAATGTTTAAGTCTTAAAATTGTAAAAAGGGAATTCTTGCATAAATCTTGACCAAGGGTGAATAAAAGTACTTTAAAATAACAATTTGATGGAAAGAACAAACATAAAAGGCAACTTTGTCTAATACGAGGGAAATACAATTGTCAAAAGTTGGCAACACTGAAGTGGTTTGAAGTTGACATCAGAATAATAATTTCAGCATTGACGTTTCAATTTAGCCTGATTTGTTGTACATCATGTCTGCGAAAATTAAAAAAGATAAAATTAGTGGAAATTTTGCTGCATTCAGTGAGTCTGCAGTTAGAAATAATTGTTCCGTAGTAGAGTACTGCAGAACATCAATGGCTGCATTGTCAGGCTGCACTGCTGGCTTATTAGGACTCACCGGACTCAAAGGGGCAGCTTTTTATGCATTCACGGTTATATTGCTGTGGGTAATGATTTTATTTAAAGCCGGTTCATCCTTCAACCGTTACTTCGTATCAAGAAGATCTCTGTTAACAAGCGGCTTCTTCGGTCAACTCTTCACCTACATACTTTGTTGGACGTTTTTATATGGAATGGTGCACGTATACTAAGAAAAACTATTTATTCGTTAATTATTATAATAAACTTAGTATAATAAATGTTTTATGTTAAAATCGATGTGGTCTTAATGGTCTCTCTGAATCGAATAATTTTGGATCTTTAGTAAAAACTGGGTCCTTGAAGTACGTAGCCATGAGGCCAGCACCTTGTGCTTTTACAATTTCCTTTTCGATTCGCTCTTGTTGCCATTGGCATAATCCAGTAATATGTCTACCATAAACGCGGCCTGTGTAAGGCGATTGAAACTGAGAGAGTAATTTCACGTTTTTATAATCGGGTGTTATTTTTAAGCGACACATTATGCATTGGACTTTTTCTTTTTGGAATGGATTTTCCATGTCGAACACAGGTTCATCATCTTTAGTGCTGAAGACTCTCCGACTGAATTGTAGGCTGGCGTACCGTGCATAACCTTAAAAGTGTTTTCATCTCAAATTATTTCAATTTCATAATAAGAAGCTATTAAATGATGTCGTACCAAAGATGGATTTCGATAATTGTTTATGAAGGTTCATCCTGGATTTGTGAAATTCAAGCAATAAATACTTTTATGTAGATTGCAATGTTGCCAACGTGGAGGAATACTAGTTTGTGTTGTTAACACAGAGTTCTACTTCATTTTACGTCATCGCCATTACTTCTCATTTTGCTGTTGTTTATTTGGCAGTATACCATGTGCAAGGACAATTGTGCGAAATAACATTTATTTTGAAAGTATTTGCCGGGTGTTAAAATATTTCAGTTTTTGCAGACAAGACTCCGGCGATATTACAGTGCTCAGTTTCAGCTTAAAAGAACTGTTATGTAGATATTTTCAGGGCACAAGTCTTGGAGGGAATTGCATGCAGTACTTGGCGAAATGAACATTTTGAAATAACTGTTAAAAAATGGCAACAACAGAAGATGGTATTTTAAAAACATTAGACATAAATTCTGGTAACGCAGAAAGATCACCGGCGCGGTAAGTTCAGAATTTGTTTATTCTAGGATACATAGGTTATGTTGTTATTAGTAAGGTTATAATTTTAAGCGCTTTTTTTGCTGCAACTTAAGTTTCCGAACTCAAATTCAAAGTCTTTTTTCATGCAAAGTTTAATTTGTCTTGTATTACATCCCTCAGTAACCGTGACACTATACAAGTGCTTTGGAAAAGCAAGGGGCCACATTCTGGTCAATGCGGGAGACAAAAAATAGGTAATCCTACTAATCTCCCTGCCGTTTGTACCCAGATATAATACAATAAAGGAACAAGTTAGGTCTGTTTATTCATTAAAATTAACATGGCATTGTAGCAAGACCTAAGGGGTTGTCTCAGAAATAAAGAGACAAAGTTGATTTTACATAAAAAAATATTAGGTGGCTTTGAGTAAAATAAAATCATTGCATTGACATTTAATTATGTTGGTACTTGTCAGTTAACTGTGTTTGTAAGTAGTTTTGCATTAACAATAATGAAACAATTAGAATATGAAAGCTATGCAAAACGGGTCGATCAGCAGTACAATCACTACGGTAAATTGGAATGTATTCAACACTTTCTATGGGAAGGAATCAGAAGATCCACCATATACGGAATAATAAAAAGGTACAAAATTAATGGAACTGCAAATTTTCAAAAAATTCTGGGGCGTCCAAGGTCTCAAAGTACTCAGAAGAATATAAAAGGCGTAGAAGCAGTCTTTACCAAGTCACCAGTGACATTTGTGAGAAATGCAGCCGCAAAACTTGATCTAGATAAGTCAACATTGTCTAGGATCAAGCTAAAAGATTTGCAAATGAAGGCCTTTTCAAAACTATCGGCGCCAAAATATTTCAATGATCAAGAAATACGTGCGAAAAAAGGCTGTCGGAAAGTGTATGAAAAAACGTTACGAAAAATTCATTATTGACGACGAATCTTACGTAGCTGCCGATCCCAGCGATTTTCCTGGCAAGCAATGTTTCCACGCTCGCAAGAGAATGGATGTAAAATATGCCGATTGAGTGAAGTCCAAAGCCAAATTTTTCAAAAAAATACCTTGTTTGGCAGGTAATTGATGAAAATGGCAACGTTTCTGACGCTTTCATTTCCCAGGGTTCTATGAACTCAGACATTTACCTGAAGGAATGTGTAAAGAAGCGATTAATTCCTTTATTAATAAATTTCATAATAAGGGCAATATCACCTTCTGATCTGATATGGCAAAATGTCATTACACGGTTTCGGTTACCGAGTTTTTACGCTCTCAAGTAATCGAATTTATCGAAAAGAAAGACAACACACCAAACGTTCCTCAAGCAAGAGGTACGGAAAAATGTGGTCTCTCTGTAAAAAAGAATATCAAAAGAATTTGGAAAATCAAAAAGTTTGCGATCGTTCAAAAATAGGTGGACTCGAATTATCAAAAAAGTAGGTGAACAGTCTGGAGTGGCTGTAATGCACAGAGCAGCAATAAATTAGCGGAAAATAGCCTATGAAGGAGTTGCTGGAACCAATTTAATATAATTTGTATATAATAGTATTATGTGAGTGTTTACCTGTAAATTAAATTTCAATTGTTCTTTTGTTAAAAATTTTTATTGCAAATAAATGTTGTCTCTTTACTTCTGAGACAGCCCCTTAGTTTGTTTTGAATCAGGTATTAGTACGTAAGACTAGAAATAGGATTTAGAGATTGCATAACTTCTCACAGACTTAAAATTTACATTTTATAATAAGCTCCTCCATGTACGTATTTTTCTTTTATTTTAATTTTAAGTGTTCTTGAAGCTAAAAACTGATTAAAGCATAAACCGCAGGATTACTAAAAAGTTCATGTGAACATAGGGTGTCAAAAATGTGTCCTTAAAAAGTTACAGTCCAGTAAAAAGCAGTACCACAGCTAAACTTCATTCAAATTAATGTTGAACATTTGTGATTACAAGCCAACTAATTAAACTGAAACACTCAAATACGAGGGTAAAACTGAATTTATTGATAATAAGAAAATCTAGTAGGCTATGAATAACAAAATATATGGTGGATTTCACAAACGTTACTTAAATTTAATCATGGGTTAAAAGTAAACGTTGCTATAGTTACATGTGCTGAAGGTATAGGAATGATTATTCTTAAGCAATGATTAAGTTTAATTGACTTTTGTGAAATCCAGTAATACAGTGTTCTTTCGAGCAACTCTTTCTGTCATTTGAAGTTTAGTTGTTGAAGTTACGTTCGTTAAAACTCAAGATACTAATTTTTTAAAGTGATAAAACAAGTAAAAAAATGGAATTAATCAGAGAGCATTTTCGAATCATGATTTATATGATTTTAAAAAAGGTTTAAACGCTTATAAGTGCAAAAAGAGTTTAGATTCTACTATTAGTGAACAAACACCTTCTTTGGCCACAATTTATTGATGGTATAAGAAATTTGAACGCGAAAGGAATTCTGTTCAGCATCAAAAAGGGGCAGGGCGTCCTCCTACGGCTGTTACCAACTTATGCAATAATAGAACATCAACTCAAGATTGGATTCTCAACTGTTAGAACAACCATACGCGAACACCTGCATTTAAAAAAAAGTGGATAGTCGTTTTGTACTTCCAAAAAGCAGAGCGTATATGAATTTGCCATGAAACTTTAATTTCTAAAATAATGGCGAGCACCAATTTGTTTCCAAAATAGTGACAGGTGACTAAACTTACATTCCTTTTTTCGACGTAGCTATCCGCCAAGAGAATCGTGGATAGATTCATGAAGATGAGGAGACTGCAATAATGACCAAGAAGCAGCGAGCTATGAAAAAAACTTTGCGGTATTCTTCAGAAGTACGGGCCTAGTAAGGCAATTAAGCTAAATGGACAAAAGACAGTTACAGCTAGATGGTACACTGAAAAATGTTTGTCTGAAGTGTTCAGTAGAGTTCCAGACTAGGGAATTATGCTGCACCATGATAATGCATCGTCCCATACGGCAGCTTTAATTCTCCAGTTTCTGGCTGAAAGAAATATAAAAGTAATAGAACATCCACCATGTTCACCTGATTTAGCAATGTGCGACTTTTGGCTAATTTTTGGGTTTAAAAGGAATTTGCGGGGTAGAAGGTTTTCGTCAGAGAAGAAGAGATTGATGCTGCAGTTCACGCTTATTTTGAAGGTATTCTGAAAGATGATTGGTTGGGAGCTTTTGAACAGTGGAAAGAAAGAATGGTCAAGTGTATCGTTGCTGAAGGGAATTACTTGGAGCATATTTAAAATAAAATCCTAGAAAATATTAACCGTGTTTGTTATTCTCAATAAATTCAGCTTGACCCTCGCAGTAGGTATTGTGAATTCACATGTGGCCCACAATAATTACAAACAATTTTTCATTTTCACTTTTTTAAACCCCTTTAGGGGTTTGTTTAACATTTTAGTGCTTTGTTTAACATACATACAGTGTGATTTTTAATGTCTGAGGATGATTTGAATGTACGCCCATACTTAAATCTTTATTATGTTGGTTGTTTTAGACGATCACATTTCTGTGATAGTCTAAAACGGGCTTAATAATCACTTACCTTTGTCATTTTTCTTCTAATATAAGAATCAGTACTTTTCGTACTATCTTTAGTACAATTGAAGAGATCTCAGTACAGTAGAGTACCTTCCAAAATATTAGTACATTTTTTTAAATTTTCAGGTGAATTATGTTGCTAATTTTTTGCTGGCTTTTACTGTATTTTGTTGGTAAAATTTAATTACTTAATAATATAATAATTAGCTTCGTTTTCGGTAAATTGTGGACCACAAAGAACAGGTGAAGGACGATCAGATTCCTACTCTTTTTTGGCCAAAAGAAAAACAATTATGTATTTCTGAAGAAGAAGAATACGCGATTATTCCAAATTTATTTCGCAGTTGATTGTGTTTTGTTATTTGTTTTATGAAGAAAAAGTCGAAATTCAACTGGAATTCGAACGTCTTTTGTCACAGCACTTAATTTATTTTGTAATGAAAAAATAGAAACGAGTTATTTTTTTTTAAATATCCAAATCCTCGACCATTCTTTTTGTTCTTTGCATTTGTTAAACGATTGATCGCCTTTTGCTTATGTTCTTAACAAAAACCATCCACTCACTCCACTGCAGTTTTATGTTTGGACCAGTGTTGCCATTTCTAATAGGCTTAAGTAGAATATAAATGTTTAGACTTCTTGGCGAACGCCTATTGCCAACACTGTTAACGACGTAGACTAAAATTTGCACTGTATATACATATGGTGAAAATTTTCGTATCAAGTGACTAAAAAGAGACATCTTCTTTTAAGAGGTACAAAGATAAAAATATTGATTTGACGTCATGCAAATATGGAAAACAATGAGCTACTAAATTTCACGAGACAGCCGGCCTACCAATTTATTAGTTAAAATGTTTCTTCACTGGCACCACTTGCCCAAAAACTATAGTTTTCTTGTGTTTTTTTTTCTTTCGTTATTTTTGGTGTTTCTTGTTTGGGTAACTAGCGCCAAAATGTGAAAAAAATGCATTAAATAAAATATTGCCCAGGCCGATAAGAGCTCTGTCTCGTAAAATCTAGAAGGTTGTGATGGAAAATATATAAATAATTATTGGAAAGTGAGAACATAGGCAGTGAAACAGACAGAGCACATAAAACAGATAAAGAAAACCTTTGTGCGTTTGGCCTTTTATGGAAATGTGGAGTTTCTCTATTTAGTTAGAATCTCTTGGCGCTTATAAATTTCATTCTTTAATTTTCCACACTATTTGTTCTCTTAAATTCCTATGATCTCAATTTCAGTCAATTACTAGTATGTATGATCTAAAATGCAATGTATCTTCAATTAGTTTTAAAGACAATTGTTTTTCCTAATGGATGTGAAGTATTTATACAATTTTAATTGTTTTTAACTTCAGGAACAATTCCTATAATTTTTAGACATTGTCTGAAAGATAGACAACTAAAACAAAGATTATCAGAATATTTTCTCTGTCAAAGGGTACCTTGAATTCTTGATAAAATTAGAATAGTTTGAATCGCGACATCTTTCAATCACTTTTTGATACAACATTTTATTAGAAATGGCAAAGTGCAGCCAGTCTACTACTTAATAAGTCATCCCATAGAAGGTGGCGAAGCGTGCTGTCAAAGCATATTGAAAGTTTTAAAAATTTTGTTGCAAATCGGTTTTGATTGCAGTGGGTCCCTCGAGCATCTTCTGTACAGCTGTTTCGGCCCTATTTGGCGCCTCGTCAGCAGAAGCGTAGCTCGAGACCAAACCGACCTATCCAAGGTTATTCGTAAATGCGTTGTAATAATAATGAACAGTTTGAATCACGACATCCTGCAATCACTTTTTGACACAACATTGTATGAGAAATAACAGTGGAAGTCTTGAGCTACGCTTCTGCTGACGAAGCCCCAAATAGGGCCGAAACAGCTGTATAGAAGATGCTCGAGGGATCCACTGCAATCAAAACCGATTTACAACAAAATTGATGAAATTAGAGAATAAACTCTGGATTTATAAATTGAATCGTCGCATGTTTATCTATTATTTCTCCTTTTTTCTAAAATCTAAGAGCGGTATGACACGATGTCAATTTTCGTGTAAAATTTATTGCAAAGTAAGAGAGATAGGCTACCACAGTGAATGTTTCTGGTGGGTTTGATACTTCTCTCTCAGTTTTTAACAAAATTTACATAAAAAGTAACACATAAAAAGCATCATTTTGTAATTGAAATATTTTTTCTGATTAAAGGGATGATGCATAATTTAGGTTAATTCGGATTGCCTAAGTTGATTGATGATACAATACATAACTAATTATGTACAGGGCCAAATTTAGTAAAAGTTACTACTAGTTTGAATCAGTATTGAGACAAAACTAGAAAAAAAATAATAGTATGGTCAAAACCGAATAGAATTCTTAAATTTAGATAAATTACTGTAGTGTTAACTAAGCAGATTAGAATTTATTCTTTTCAACCGTCACACATTAATTATATTCATAGGTTTTTCATTCTTTTTCTTTATTGATTATTTTTTTATTTCAATTTTTCATATTTTCATAATCATGAAATCTTCAAAACCTTTGTAAATAATTTCAACGGAACATAGATACGTTTGAAGTAATTTACTTAAAGAAAACAATTTTTTTTGGTATTTCACTAATTCCAGGAAATATTCTGTGAAGTATTTCAAAATCCTAATTTTTAATCTGAACTTTTTCATATATGTACTTTCCACTATAAATAATAACATCCTGTACCATAATAATTCAAGCTAAATGAAACATATTTACTTTATATTATAGTAAACGTGCCCGCTATGAATCTCCAATCAAGGAAAGATGGAATTTAGCACGCAATGATGTCTTATTAGATGAAGTATATGACTGTGGTGTAAGCCTCTTAGAAGACAGTGAGTCCGATGGAGCGTCTGATGATGAGAATAACAGCAGCTTGACAACTAATAAACATGACCATGTGAGATGATTTTGAAACATTTTTTTAATTAAATTCAAGCGTAAATTGTGATTTGCAGATCAATAATTCAAAACCCAGTGATAACTCAAAAGGAATATCTGAAAATGATTGGAGTGAAATGATTACCAAAAGACCGAACTTATGTGATGCATCTTCAACTAGTAAGGACTTCCTTACTCGAATTAATCATTCATTAATGCTTGCCGTTTTTTTCAAGGTTATTTTGAACAATTAAGTGATGAAGTAATTTTACATGTATTTCATTTTCTACCAAAATATACGTTAAGTACGGCAGCTTTAGTGTGTAGACGATGGTTTCAATTAACTCAGGATGAGAGTTTATGGGCAAGACTGGATGTATCTTGTCGTCAGTTGAGAGCTGGTGCGATAGGACACATTCTAAGCCGTCAAGTCATAATATTACGTCTCGCACAGTCTGAGATAACATATCCACCTATAATGGAAGGATGCCGTGCTTTTAGTGAAGACTTTCGATCCCGTCTCTTGTTCCTAGATTTGAGCATGATCCATGCTGAAACTGCGAGTTTAGTTGAGATACTCATAAAATGTCGTAGATTAAAAAAAATTAGTTTGGAACACGTGAGTGTAAACACAGAAGTAATGAGTGCTTTAGCACTTAACACAGATATAGAAGTGATAAACCTAGCAATGGCTGAAGGCCTGAACGAACAAGGACTCAAATGTTTGCTTAGTAACTGTACAAAAATAAAAGAACTGAATCTATCATGGACGTACTTATCTTCGAGTTGTTTGCTATACGTCTGCTCACATCTACCTCCTTCATTATTGAGATTAAATCTTTCTGGCTGTAGGAAATTATTAACAGACAACAACGTGATGAAATTAGTAACTCGTTGCAGTGCGTTGCGAGAACTGGATCTATCTGATTGTACAGGCATCACCGGTGAATCAGTGCAGCACGTTACACTATTAGAAGACTTAAATTTCCTTGCCTTATCTAGGTGCTACCAAATACCTTACAATTCGTTGTTACACTTAAAAAGTATGTCTGCACTTGCATACTTGGACGTTCACGGAGGATACATCGACACAGCTCAGTTAGGCATCATTCAAGATGGATTAGGACCTCAAGTATTTCTTAATAAATTTAAGTTTAGCTCAATAGCGAGGCCAACCGTCGGAACAAGACGTTCGTCAATATGGAACATGAGAGTTCGTGACTGAAATTTTCATAAGTATTACATTTAGACATTCCATTTTTATTTTTTAAAAACGTCATAAATCTTTTCTTATCAGAAATTCATTAAATAATTTTCTAATATGTTTATAAACAAGCAAAACCAATTGGCACCTTATTAATAAATTAAAACAACTATCAATTCTAGACAGAAATTGGTTTTGTTTGGTTTGATGCTTTGGAACAGTTTTTTTTTTTTTGTTTTATGTTGGAAACGCTTCATTTGGAGCACTTAATATTCTCAATTAAAAAGAAAATTGTTGTTTATTTCGGTTGTAGGTAAACAAAATTCATATTTTTTATACAATTTTTGAAAACCCATATTTCTCTCTTAATTTGAAGTGTTGCATGATTAAAATGTTTGCTGTAAAAAGAAATTGTTGCTATTTTTGTAAGTTTGGCTGTTTGTTGAACTGTATTGCATTTAAAATAAATATGTAAAAGATTATGAATTTAATCTCCTGAAACCAATCACCGAAAATTTTGTTAAGCACTGTTGTTGTGCTGCATTCATTGTTTTATTATTACGAAAACTTGTGAAAAAGTATTTATATGACTCAACAAGTAAAGCTACTCTATTGTCCTTGATCTAAACTTTAAAATAATTTATTGCAAAGAATGGTCAAGAAGCCAGTAAGTTGTTATATTTCTTTTCCTTTTGAAAAACTTTAGAAACTATTAAAAATTTACAACAAAATTACCTTTACACTCTTCGCAGATTTTCCAGAAAGAGTGATATAGATAAAGAAAACGTTTTAAACTTGAAGACAACTTTATTATTTTTGTAATAACCAACCTAAAATAATTGCAAATATGAATATTGTGCACAAGATTTCTAATATGTAAAGTCAGGTAATAAAGAGACGTCTCCCCCATAAAGTGTGATAGTATTGCTAACCACAATGCCGAACAGGCGGACAATCGAACACAGCTGGCTCCTGTTTTTTGTTCCAATGTTCGCTTACTCGATACAGTGTTCTAAACTAATGTTACATTTTATGAGGGAGGCGTCTCTTTATTGCCCGAGTGTACATGAAATACAACTCTGTTGTATTTACAAAAAAATAAAACTTTAACAAAATACATTTTTAAAGGGAATGGTAAATGAAACTCGGTTTTTTATAAAAATCGGTTTTATTCATAAGAAATAAGCACACTTGGTACATAATCACTAAATACTCGACAACACAAGGTTGCATTCAGTAAAAAAAAAGTCAAAATTAATTCGTACTCGAATGGAGAAAAGAAAATTATTGTAATAAGAATTGTGTTTTTCATGAAGATGGCACGCACAGCGGCTGGACTGTGATAATTTGGTACGATATAATAGAGATGGGAAATATAACAGTATTTGTACTGCTTGGTAAATGCTAACAATCTCACGCACTCTCACCATTGAGCATATCAAAATCATATAAAAATATCCGTCATCACATGGACTGAACCGGCAGGTACGCTCTATTCTAGCTCTTAGAGTAGTTATCACAATGTAACGAACCACCTACACTCGAACCTAGAGGTTATTTCTGGCCATATACATGGAGCACAAGGTACATTGTACGTGTATACCTAGCGCACTATGCGACCTGGTCCAGGGGTACCTCAACACCGGGGGGTCATATATAAATAGTCGAGCGACATTCTTGCTGATGATGGTAATCAACCACTTGGACTAGGAATTGCCGGAGTGGAAGTGGGTGGTACCAACATTTGTCTCGCTTTAAGTCGTCGCTGTAATAACAAACTTTCACTGGGTGGACTGAGCCCATGTGGTGGTGGTTCTTCAGGGTAAACATTGGGCCGTTCTAAATAATCCAACCGCATACTGAAATGCTGCTGCACTACACGATTAACTGCCATCGCACTTTCAGCAAACTGAGATAACTCGCGAGCAGAGTTATTTTTCTTGATTACGGCAGGAGTAGGTAATGGAGCTGTTTCACTAGCGCAACGCAGCCAAGGATGCTTCAGGACATCGGTGGCACTCAGACGTTGGCTAGCACTTTTCACTAACAATTTCGAAATGAGGTCCTTCGCCTGATACGAAATGTGTCCCCATTCCGCATCGGGAAAGTCATAACGTCCCTCTTGAATACTTTGGAATAGTAGTTTCTGACAGGCCTCGCAGTTATCTCCACGTTCCCATCCACAATCTGCACCACACTTTCCATAAAAAGGTGGATATCCACACAGAAGTATGTACATTATGACCCCTAATGACCATAGATCGCAACGCTTATCGTACGCCACAGAGTCTGTGTCACCTATAAATGCTTCGACGACTTCCGGCGCCATGAATTCTGCACTGCCCACAGGTGTCAACAGTTGTGGTGTCGCTAAAGGACTACTAACGCTAGCTTGAAAACGTATTCCTGAGCCTAAATCTAAGTCGCAAATTTTTATTGGACACAATCTGTCTTGATACACACAAAGAATATTCTCCGGTTTGAGATCTCGATGTGCGATGCCTTTTGCATGCATGAAGCTAAGAGCAGAGGCTACTTCTCGAACTATCGCCGCTGCTGCAGCTTCACTAAAATATTTATATTCTTGAATTCGACGTAAAAGTTGCCCACCATTTATCTGTAACAAACAATCACACATTATGGTAAACCATGAGTAACGCGAAATTAAATGCTTGAATGAATTTAATAAGCAAACACGCCCACAATTACAAGGTTCCAGCGCGTATTACTTAATTTGAATTGTATTCACAAAGGGGCTATCATTAATATTAATTGAATTATTAAGTATCTATATGACTGGAAGAGAGATATTTAAATTAAAACCATTTCAGAAATTAATTGGATATTATACCATGAAAGGAAAATTCTGTCTAGTTTACACGGTCATTTAACATTTGCTTTTTAGCTTAACTGTGTAGAGTAGAAATGAATTTCCTTCAATTTGAAAATAGTGTCACATATACAGAGGAACACAAAGCTGTTGTTGACCATGACCATGAACTTATATGAGAAGAGAGAAATTTACTTACCTTTTCAAATACCAAATAAAATTTTTCTTCATCCTCGAAAAATTCGGTGAGTTGAATAATGTTAGGATGACCTTGGCAGTGGTGGAACGTCTCCACCTCACGGAAGACGCGGGCCCGAGCGTGTCCCGGCACCTTATCAATAATTTTGACAGCATATTCTTGATCTGTGTACATGTTTACACAAGTTTGCACACTGGCATATGCTCCCTCGCCCAAAATCTCTCCAGTCAATTTATACAAGTCTTGAAAACACGAGGACACCAATGAGGAACCAGTACGTTTCTTCTTGCGCCTTTTGCGTTTCGCCTCTTCCTTGCGGCGGGCCAGTTCTTTTGCCCTCGTATCTGCATCCATTTGGTCTCCACTGTCGGATGCACTTCCGCCGCCGGCACATTCTCGTCCATCGCCTGTAACAAGCATACAATATTCTTTAAACTACTTTTCTCTAGAGACAACAATTTACTTTCTATGACGACTTTTGTCCTCATTCTAAATTTTTAGAAAAATTTCTGTTCTTATTTAGTACATTTAACTCCTCGACATGGAACTATGTACAGGGAGATTGAAATTGATTGTCCTGATCCTACACTATTTTTCACGAGTTTGATATCGATATATTTACATCCAATTATTAAAACGAAGTTAGCAAGGGAGACCTGAAGAAGATTTTGTTGATGGTTCCATTGCCGTTCATTCATGAAAAATGACTTATTTCATTGTAACACCAATCAGATTAAACAATAATTATGTTCTTTATTAATTAGGTTAGCTTTGGATGTAAGTTTCGTGAATGTTCTGTTTTTCGTTCCAACTTTCATGTGATAGATGTAAATATTGATATCAAGTAGCATCAGGACAATCAATTTCGATCTCCCTGTATTATGTTGCTCAATTTTTTCCTCAATGCTGATAAACCACCAATCAGTTAACTATTAATACGAATTGACGAAATCTTATTTGCTGGAAACCTCTTAGTGTAAATTTACAAATCCAAGGTCGTTGAAGTTCAGTGCTGATACGTTTCAGTCTTACGAAACATAGATATGAAAAATTATTAAATTTGAATTAATTTTTTTTAGAAAACAGTGCGTTACTAATTACTCATGATTCATGCGGATGATGACTTTGTATAAGTTAATTATCGTTTCATTTTGAAAGTGCGCACGTTTTAAAAAACGAACCATCACTGCAAATTCAATAAATCCTATCTAATCTTGTTTTGAATAAGTTGCGAAACGTTGACGAAAGTTATGCTGTGGGGTGGGACTTGTTTACATTTGGAACACATTTTGCATACGATTCATTATGAATCTAAAATCACCGTTGAGTTCGTATGTGTGTAACTCCAATAAGTTTCGTATAATTGCGATTACAAAATGCTTTTAACTTGCTAATATAAGCAGAGTTTGAAAGAGAAATTATTGCTGTTTTTTTTTCTCCAAGTTTCAACGCAAGCATTCTAATTATGGAATTCGATTAATTAATCAGGAAAATAAGCAAATACTTTGTTTTACGTAGTTGGCTGTTTTCTACATCTAGTATTTTTCGTGAAGTTTTTCTATAATTAAACTATAATTGATAGTTAACTCAACTAATTACAATTATATAAAGTTTTGTAATGATGTAATTTCTTTTTTGTCGTGTCCTTTTTATTTATTTTTTCTCTTTTTCATTCGAGTGGGATTTGCTAATGAGTTTTTAATGTCATGCAAAATTAAACACGTAATGAATGTTGTATGTATCCTTAAATAGTTAAGATTGATAGTTAAGAATAAGAATGAATCGTAAAAAAACCGGAAAGTAGTTAATAGTTCAAATGAAAAATGTTAATAGGTCGCCTAAACGTATCTTACGTATGCAGTCTACCTTACACGTCAACTTTTTGCACTGAACTTGTATTCATTAATACATTATTTATTGCCACGAGAAACTATATTTACGACAAAAACGGTGCAGCATAGAATTAAAATTATGACAACGCACTAGAAAATTTGGTATTTATTATCCAATGGGCTTCTTTCTGAAGTATTGAAAATTTAAAGCACAACAGAGTAATGAATTAGTTTAAAAATCTAAAATAGAAATCAAAAGCTACATGAAAAATGAGTTTAAAAGCTTTTAAATTTTAAAACAAAAACCAAAAATTTAAAGGGGTATACACACTGAAAAAATAACATGTTAACAAGAAGAAAATTAACAGTAGTTCGATTGGTACATTTGCACTTTCAACAGCGTTATTAATAATGTTACTGATGTTATCAACAATGTTATATATGTAAATATACAATCAGACCTTTGATGAATGTTAAGATAACATTCAACAGTAACGTTATCTTAACTGCACCTGGATAACAATACCTCTCTTAAATTCATCGACAATTTTTAGGTGATGCCATCAGTGGTTTAATGTCGTTCAAGTAAATGCATATCAGATCACAAATAACAGTAATCGAACATAACATAACACCACAAAACAACTGCACGAGTTATGTTACAATGATGCATCATGTCAATTTTTGACATATAACAGCATTGTTATCCTTAACACCAATGATACATCATAATAGGCTCGAGTGTCTTTCAAAAGGTGTGCAACAAATGAATTTTTTTTGTTATCGAAACTTCATTGACGCAGAACGTTACAAATTACACCGTAAAAAGTACTACAAATTAGAAGCTTTGTCGTTTAAAAAGTCACTTATTTTAAAATGCGATATACTTCTCCAATGGATAAAGGATGAATGCAACAAGACAACATTTTCTGAATGCACGGAAGTAATTACTCAGAACCAAATGAAATAATTCAGAAGCAACAATAATTTTAGTTTTTTCCATTCGTGTTACCTTAGTGAATACCATCGTATTTGCTAATGCAATTTGTATAAAGTGTTTTGTAATATTTTTATTGTTTTAGGAGACTGGAAGTTTATATTTGATCATAACTTAATTATAAACAACATTTCCTATATCTTTTAAAATAAGAGCGCTCTTCCTCATTTTTCGATGTCCACGCTGTATATCTTGAAAGATAAATTTCACCTGGCATTTCCCAATTTGATTTGAAGAGATGCAGTAGAGTTCTGCATCAATAAAATTTAATAATAATCGATAATAATGAAAAATCACTTTTGTTGCATGCTTTTTGAAAGACACTGTATATTATTACCGATAATATTACTGATTATTACAAAAAATGTTATTGAAACTTCGGACATTTCACGCCATTTTTCTGTTATAACATGTTAACATTTTGCTGTCAACATTTCCTTCATTTAGGCCATTTTCAAAGCTATCACAAAATGTTTGCTGCTTATAAACAAAGTTATTAACATGTGAATTGCACGTGTTGTTCACATTATGTATTAATAAAAAAAAATATTCGATTATTTTTTGTTCACTTTTTAAAATATCTTAGCAAAATTATTATTAAAATTAAACCGCTTCCAAAAATTTAAATAAACGAAAGTATTAACTCATTGACAAAATGTAAGAAGTTTCTACTGCAGTACATGCACAATATAAAATGCAATTTCTCTTCCAAGTAATTTCTTCTTTAAATGGACGCATTTTACACATAAAATTATGTCATTATTTCCATACAAGTTTTAGAGCATAGTTTCACTTTTACTTCAATTGAATATTAAAAGTAAAACGCCGTTTCTCATTCATAATAAGAAAAGTCGTACTCGTACACGAACTAAAAACTGATAATTTGAAAACAAGTTTATTTCACACAAAAACCATCGAATTAAAATTAATTATTAATTTAGTGATACTATGGATGCGATGTTGATGTTTTTGTTGAATAAAAGCTTTTTTTAAAATACATAATAGCAATTTCCAAGTTCAGAAAAAGTTTGCTAAAAACACATTCCATTTTTTACTTTATTATCCTCCCTGACAAAAAGATAAAGATTTAGCGGTAATTTTTAACGGAATTTCTTGACGTTTATCGAATCAGTTTACTGCTGTAATTCCCGTTTTATAACGTGCGAAAATCATTGTTCAGAGCGCAAGTTTACAAACATCTTTTTATAATTCTTGAAATAGCTCACTTCTCTCCTCCTCCTTTCTTTGAGAGTACACACTTTTTATAACAGATATTTATGTGCATTAAATAGTATTGGAGGCGCTATTTTCAATTTTGCTGCACCATATCTAGTTTTAAAGTTGAGAATTACGAAAGCTCCGATATTAAATTTATACACTTTGGCTAGTTTTTGGACCTGAATTGACGTAAATAGGTGGTATTTAAAAAAAAAACACAAATATACCAGAAAACTTATATGCTTTGTAATAGATCTCTTCATTTTTGTAACAGATTTTTATAAATGGTAACAGATGGCGCTATCGTAATTGAGATCTTACTTTCGAGGTTTACTTCCTTTTATAAAGTCTCGCATTACTGCACTCTATCGGATACAGTACTGCCATTAACTAAAACTTATCATTTAGTTGCAAAAGTATTAACATAAAATTAGAATTTCTTTGCTATTTTCAATAATAGATGGCGCTAAATTAATTAGGTTTGTTGATACGAAGTTAAGGATTTTAGTAATTTCGTAATAAGGTACGTACCAGGATTTAGTAAATAAACTACTCAAAATTGAATAGGGATAATATTGCTTGTACATACGGTTTAATTTCAGGAAAAAAATATTGGTACACGTAGCATTATTAAATACAAAAAACAAAACAAATGAGCAAATAAAAAAGTCGGAACGCTTTAATTATTGAATAATTTAACATATTTTAATAATCAAAGTAGGCATTTTTTTCTTTTATACATTTTAAACATATTTAATAACGAGTTGAGCCCCCTCGTGCATCAATTACAGCTTGGCATCTGCTCGGCATCCTCTCAATACAATTATCAATATCCTCTTGTGGAATTTCGTGCTAAAGAATAGGAAGAATATGTCATCATTATCTAAGAGTCGTAGGTTGAGGATTATGATTAACCATCCTCCTTTGCAACATGTCCCAAACATGTTCTATCGGGTTGAGGTCTAGTAAACATGGAGTAAGCGGCAAGTGATTGATTTTTCATTGTCGTTAAGGGCCCTAATCAGATTTTGAGCACGACATAGTCTTGCATTGTCATTAAATTAAATTTTCACGTTCAATTTCATTTCCTCTGGGTAGGATGTGACCCATGATAATCTCCTCATCGTATCGACGTCAATTTACGTGCCCATCAAAGATATGAAGGTTAGTGCGATATCCCAAGCTGATTCCTGCCCACACCATAACACCACCTCCACCAAAGGCTACGACTGGTTGGATGTACTGGGGCAAATAACGATGTCCCTATTCTCGATAGACCCGTTTACGACTCATTGGTAAACAAAATGTCCTCCCAAGAAGTAACTTCTTCAAGTCTTTGTTCGGCCCATTTTCTTCTCTGACGTTTGTGATCCCTTATTAAAGGAGGTCGTCTTTGAGGTTTGTATGAGGTCAATCGAGCCTCCCACAGTCTGTTTCTTACTGTTTGGTCTAATACTCTAGTACCAGTAGGATTGAGAAGGCTCTGCATATACTGACGAGCAGTTGCGAAAGGTTGTTTTCTGGCCTAAATGATCAAAAATCGATCTTCCCTAGGAGTAGTTACACGTTCTGATCCACTACCAGGTCTTCATGCAGCTATTCCTGTTTGCCCGGACGCCTCTGTGGTGCATACTTACCACCAGCGCTTCCTCGTATCTTAAATGAACTCTCTGCATTTTGTGGAAGTAATACAATACTTATTATTCTCAAAAATCAACCACGATGCAGCGAACATATTTTTTTTTAATTCTTACGCTGCTACTTTTTTTTAATACTTTGTGACATCAGCCTATTGTGATAATTCTTTTAGTTAAAATGGTTTTAGTACTAATTCACAAATTACCTTTAATATAAAAAATGCAAAAAAAAACTTTTTTTCTTAAATGGAAGTACATGTTAGGTCAATATCCCTAATCAATTTTGAGTAGTTTAGTAATAGATCTATTATTACAAAAGTAATTTTATCAGAACGTACTACGTTCTGATAAAATGGCAAGACATAGTCTTCAAAAACTAAATAACGGGTTCACCCACCGGTTCCTCTCACATAAATAGGGCTGCATATATTTTTATCTTATCAGTATCAGCAAATCTGGTGATTTTATTTGCAGTTTAGTGATGTGGTAATTATTTTCAATAAAGCTATAAATGTATGCAAATATGAATCAGGTTTCATTTTCATTCCACTTATGAGCAATACAAAAAAAAAGTTAAACCAGTTGTTATGGAAACAAGATGTATCCATAAATGACTAACAGTGAAATGTAAACTATGTTAATCAACTTTAATGTATATATGTATATGCTCAAAGTGCACTTCCTTATGAAACACTTTCTGAACACACCCCCGGTAACATTCTAATTCATAAAATTTGCTTCTGTACATAATTGACGTATGATGTAGAAAGAGCACATTTCACTTAACCCCATTAATCTTAAGATAGAAATTATTCGTCTTTTTTATTTTTAAAAATTTTTACAATGTGATCCACAAACACTGTCTGAGAAAAAAAACTGCTTTCCAAGAAAGAATATATCTATATTTAAGTCCCAGTTATGTCAACCGCATAACATAAAATCATTGCTGCCAACCGACAAACGTACAATCATTATAATGGTTCAAATTAAATACAGTAGAACTTCCATAACTAGAACTTTTCTCGAAGTCATTTTCCGGTTTCTTTCAGATTCGGGTTAAGGAAGTTCCACTATAGTTAAAACAATACTTATTCATTAAGTAAATAAACAAAAACAAATATTAAAGTCTGTGATACAACAAAAATTAAAAACACGTAAAAAAAACCATAAACAAATATTATTTATATGTCAATAATATACAGGATTGGGCACAAGTATAGAATATTCTGAATTTTACCAAGAAAATAGTTTCATCAAAAAAGTTTTTTAATTTCTGAAGTAAAAAAAGCAGTTATTACTTGAAAACGAACACTATTCGCATAAATTTGAAAAATTGTCAATGTTTCAACGCATGTTCGGGTCAAGTTTGTACAAATAGTGTCCATTTTTACCTTTTGTATAAATTTCGCTAGAATTTATTTGAATTCGGTGCATCGGTAGGTCGAGTTCAAAATATGTAGAGTTGGCAGCATTGCATGAAGTTAAAACTTGGGAATTCTTAGGAAATTTGCATTAAGTCACTTTCTGATCATTGGCATTCGCTAGCGATATTATTTATTTACTTCGTTATTGTTTTAAACCAATCAGATGTTTTAAAAGGTTGGTTTATATTAAAAACAAATTTCTTAATTTAAAATAAATCTGATCTAACGCAGTCCTCCATTATTAGAAGGTGGCACAAGGTACTAGGGGCACCTACAAATTAAACAGCATTATTGATCGCATTGGAGGAAGCAATAAACTGATACATATATTTAGTTCAGCATATATTTGTTTAATCCCAAATTTGGCGGAAAATTAGTTTGTAACATCTAATCTAGTAGTATACTGTCTTCCACTATTGGCAACTCTGGTTACTAAAGACCTATGTCAATCCAATTTCAATACATAGCATGTGTAGCAAATATTTTTGTGTTTAATAATAAACGAAAGCAATCAATTAATTAAGATTGATTGGCCGATTAAATTAAACTCAACGCATTTATTAAAAAAAAAAAAATACTTGAAATAATCGACTGTTCATTTCTCTAATTTTGATTGTCATTTTCTCTGAACATGAAAAACAAATATATCCTTTCTGGGGCCCTCTCATGAATAATTGATTAAGCAATTATTTTATTACGAAACAATTCTATTATCGTTAAGCCATGGTAGTTATTTCAGCTCAGTAATAAAAAAAAATCAATTGTACAGGATTTTTCAAATTACTTGAAACTTCTACAATACGTAATTAACAATATTAAAATTACTATTAACACTTGAATAATCTCAATAACAACTTTACTATGACATCATGAGCCTCAAATAATTTGAAATGTTCCACACCTTTTCGTCAGAAACTGTTTTGTTGAAAACTTTGGTTTTTTGTTCTTCTAGCATGGAAATTCCATCCCTAAAATTGGAAATAAATATTTTTTATAGGAATTCAGAAAAGGTGCAAATTATGCAAATGTGGGAAAAGAAAAGCGTCAGTGCCCCTTTAAATTGTATTTCATTTTTCTTCTCGCAGAATTGATCAGTTTCTTGAATGCAGAGATGGGGGGGAAGAATTTTCTCGATTCAAAATCATGTCTGATATAGACTAATTTAAAATATCGTAACATTTCGACACACTATAGAATTCGAGCGTATATTAATCACTTGTGCTTCCAATCATCCACAAATGATGAAATTTTTTAGAAAATGTCCTTGCATTTCATTATCCACCTTTTCTATTTTTTTACATTGACAGACTTTCTTTGTTTGCTGCTGGTGTGAACCTACTTTTTTTTATTAAAGATTTCAGTTGATCTTAACATCACATATTAGGAGGTTTCATCAGTTACTATCGATATATGAAATCATATGAAACAAAACAAATTCCGTGTAACTTAGTAATGAGGTATCAAATAAAATTATTAGAAAAGATGGTGTCGGTTCTTAATAACTACTTATGCTAATTAGATACTTTGCAACTTTACATGACACACCCTATGCATTATTCGACTTTTAATACTATTGTTAAAAAATTGGGCGTGAATTAACTGAAACTATGAAAAACACTTTCCGATCAAGGCAATAAGGTAACAATTAGTATATTTCAAAATCAAGGGAAACTACAAAAGTCAACATAATTGTTTTTAATTGGGAATGTTATGAAAGCAAATAAAGGTGACCTTGCCGACTACGTTTGATCAAAACTAAAAAAAGAAAAAAATCAAAGTATGTACTTGGTTAATGAAATCTATTTATGAACACCCGTGTATACTTTTGTTTAGTTATTGTACACAAATTCTTCCTAATATTTTTTTTGTATTTCATCATATTCTTTCTAATTTCATTTAAATGCAATCCTATCTTTCTTTTTACGGATGCACATTACAAAGTTCTAGTTTCTCTTGGTTCTAATTCAAACTTGCCAGTTTCAAATAAGAAACCAACCATTGGGAATCCCTAGTTTTCAATACGATGTATACTTATACCTGCAATGTAAACTTTATAATAACAATTGAAGGGTCAAGTGTTCAATTGTTTGGAAACATTAATTAATAATACACACACGTTTTTTGAACAATTCTACATCGTCCTGTGCAAGAACTAGACTTCTATCATCAACGCCGACCAATCAGCAGTATTTTTTTTAATGTTGATTGTCTATCACCTATTCATTACCAATAAGTGGGTATGCGTTACAACATATCCCACTTATTGCTTTGGATCCTTCATTTTTAAAATCTTTCTGATTGGAAACAAATTTAGACCATAAGAGGTCTTGATATTGTTTTAAACCAATGCTAAGTTATGCATAATACTTACTGTACGCATTAAACTTTAGCTTAATGTTGATCGAGATGTTCTTTCTAGATGAAAACTCAAATTATTTCGGCCACGAGACGCCACTGATGGATGGTAAATAAGAAGGAAAAAAAAAAGAATTCTGATGACGTAATCGTAAACAGCAGGGAACGGTATCTAATTAACTAAATCATAAACCGGTTACAGAGCCGCAGTAGTAATATTTTACAAGGCTGACGTAATTTGTGACAACGCAGATTTGTTGATACGGCGTCAGTCTCGAAAATATCAAGCGTTGCTATCTGCCATAGAGGAGGGCCCCTTCCGCAATTAGCGGGCCGATCGAAAAAAAAAAACTGGGGGGAACAAAGAACGCGAAAAATGTCGCCGCCACATCAGAGGTACGCACCTGTGCCACAGCACTCCTTCTCTTCGATAATTTTCTCTACCATTTCGCCTGTTGTTATTCCAAACTCTCTGTACCAACTTAGGGCTCCCGACCGCAGCGCTTGTCGACGCACACACAATGTTAATAAATTGACGACTTCACTAACTCCCCATTTTCCGATCTATTCCTTCTGCTGCTCGAATCCGACTGCGGGTGTAATTCCGTATGCTATGCTACTTGTCACGTAGACTCCGAACAGGCGCCTGCGCGCCACACCACATTCGATATAAACGTCACGGCTACTGGAGTCGAAGGAGAGCCACGTTATATCGTTCTAGAGAATTCTTTGTTGTATGCGAGCACGTTACCGGTAGACCTAACCGCGGATGTAAAGTTGAAGGAGAGCCACGATTAAATTGTTCTAACAGAGATTAAAGAATTACATGGGACGGATCACAATCAATTAAAGGGTTACCAGGGTACCAATAACAATAACAGAAAACAATTGCCTAAATAAAAATTTGTAAATAGAAATATTAATCGTATGCTTTCAGTGTTTACCATCTTTAACCACCGAAAAGCAATAAATTGAAAAATAGTTATCACCAAAGCAGTGAAGGTTGATCCCTGTGGAAATCTCAGTAGTTTGTTACGTTCTTTTGTTTTCGATATAGAAAAAAAAAACAATTGAAGACCATAACTTCACCAAAAGATTGATAAGTGCCACAAATGGGAACTGAGATTTCTCACCAAATGCGTCTACAAACCGAGCCCGGTGAGATTCGAACAGCAAAAAAAATGATAATCGTCTAGAGGGTGTTTCTTGAATGGACCAACAAAGAAAAATGTTGATAGAATAGGCATCACACTAAATTTGATGCATACAGGATTACAACTAATTAAAGGCTCACCATGGAGATCTCATAAACCATAAGAGATACAAAGACGGTTAAATTCCTTCAAGTTGCGCTATTTTGAGGTTTATAAAAATGTGCAAAAGAATCTCTTCTATCTTTATTCATTTCTGAAGTATCTTCAAGAAACTGAAAATTTTAAATATTTTGTTTATTTATGAAGATAAATTCGGTAATTGTGGTGCCCCTCAAATCTACAAACCCGATACACCTTTACGTCTCATACTCAGCGCGATCCTCACACCTTTTGCGAGTAAAAGTGAAACCTTCATCCTCAATTCCCAGCACTTCGTCCAAAAAAATCACGAGATATCCTTAAAGCCTCAGGACATTCTGGTCAGCTTCGATGTAGAATCTCTTTTCACCAAAGTCCTAATTCCCGAGACCGTCACAATCATCCAGCAACTGTTCAGAACCTAACATAATCAACCCGAAGATTTAATTCCCTTATAGAATGTTGTTTAACCTTAGCTTATTCCATGTTCGTGATCAATATTACGAACGGGTATCAGGCACAGCCTCTCTCCCCAATAGTGTTGGTTCAGATATTCTTACGTTCCGCGATTCAAATTCTATTTTTACCCTAGTTACGCCACCTATGAAGCCAGTCGTTCTAGTACTTTCCAGACTCGCCTTAGGTGGCGCTAGAATTTGCCGGAACATTCGTTACTTCTTCCACGCCATTCTCGAAAGAGTACATTTCCCATATAAAGCAGCAGCAGCGCACAATTCAAAGCAGTTTTGATTTCGAAAGCGATGTCTGAATATAGCGATTGGTAGAATAGTCAAGTTATAGAAGTGTTACCTGATAGACAAGTATTTAGCTCGTTATTATTGTAAACCCCGAAGTCGTAACAAATTGGTGTCAGAAGCGGGGATTTTCAGTAATCGAAAATGAAGCTTATTGAATTAAAAGTAAATGGGAGATGAATTGGAAGAGAGAGGGCTGGAAACTTCTAGAAAAAAAAATTGCTGTACAAGAACGGCTAGCATTTGATTTCGAGGTTGCTTTCGTGAAAAAAATGAAAAAGAAATGAAAATATGACGGAACAAATGCAAGAAATGAAAGAAAGGTTAGAACGCACAATATAAACTTCTAATCAACAAATTGATGACAAAATTGAAAACGTTGAAAATTTTTGATCAAATTGAAGACGTGAAAACTCATATTGGAGATAAAGAAAACAATTTAATGACAAGCTTGCTCATAATATTGGAAAAAATTAAAACTGAATTTGACGACAAACTCAGTGAGAAAATTGGAGGAATAAAAATCCAATGTGGGATAAATAAGAAGACATTTCAAAACAATTGCATAAGGTAAAACTTGGCCGTTCTATTGCACCATTTGCAACACTGGGACATGAGTTTTGGCGATGTGCACAAGAAGCAACTCCATACTATTCAACTGAAACTGGTACCCTGAAGAATGGCGAGTCATTTGAACTCGATATTCGGAGATTGGCATGGATGATATAAGGCGCTTTCTTACCTGAACCAGTGCGTCATTGTTTGGCCATGCAAGCATTCATTGACGGCCTTAAAGACAAGTGTTGCGATTGGGTAATTTCTCCAAATGCACATTGGAATTCAATTGTGATAAGAGACCGTTAAACATTAAAGTGTTTTTAAAATTCATCGACGATTCTAATTTATGAACCCCGAAATCGTAACAATATATTAATGATGTTTTTGCAATTTGGCCACACGCTAAGGAATCCCTAGACAACTTCTCTGAACACCTAAATTCCGAACATCCTCACATTCGTTTCACTTTGGAATACGAAACTGACGATCACTTACCTTTCCTCAAGCCTCCCCAACGGTAGATTAGGACATCCTGTTTATCGCAATCCGATCCACATTTATCGCTTTTTGAATGTACATTCACATCATCCTTCTCAAAACCAATCAAACATTATTAAGTCACTATTTAGCCGTGCCTTTGCCCTGTCAGAACCCTCTTCACTAAACTGAATTGAACAAGTAACAGAAGTCCTACTCAATAACTACTTACTCAACAAACATGACATCCAAACATCCATTTCCCGTCATCTCACCCCAATTCCACCACGCCTTGAACTTGAAATACGATCGGTCGCTACGGCTTACCTACCTTACATTCGCACCATAATAGACCGAATCGGCAAAATTCTCAAATAACAGAACATCAAATCCGAGACTCACGACAAAATTTTCAGACAGCTTTCCCTCCACAAAAGACCACATCTCCGTAGAATCCTAAGGTGTATATCAAATTCCATGTTCCTGTGAAGTAAAATCCGTAAATCCATAGAAATTTTAAAACGCCCTAATAACCTAAACCGTGATACTGGGCTTTTACTTCCACACTACCCGGAAACATCTCATTAGCGATTGGTCACACCCCAACAGACCAATCCCCGCTCACCGTTCCGACCCACTGCCCCTACCGACCACTATAAATACCACAATAACAACGGACATACATACACAGTCTCAACTACTAACAAGAAGCAGCAGCAGCAACACCAGCAGCAGCAGCCCTAAGTTATTCTGCAATGGAGAACGAAAGATCAGCAGTAGAAGCGGTCGTGACACGGTTTCAACCAGAAACCAATTCAATTATTTTATATTAAATTCGATAGAAAATCTAATTAAGTCAGAAGAAATACGACCGTAATTTTTTTCCTATGGGCGCTATCTTAGATATTCATACCATGTGATACAAAAATAAAATCTGAATACGGTGATATGCACACTTAAGATTTTGTTTTAAAAGAAAATATTACATTGCTAAGAAATGTTTTCAGAATATTTTTAATCCTTGGTGGATGCTTACAATGAGATTCAAAACTATTACTAAATTAATAAATCTTATTAAATTATAGTGCGTACTTACATAAAAATGGTTATTTTCTAAAAATATGTTTTAGTAATATATTTTGTTTTAAAACAAAAGGATAAGTATGTCATGTCATTGTATTCAGACTTTATTTTTGTATCACATGATATGAATATCTAAGGGAGCACCCATAAGAAAAAAAAATGGTTGACAATCGTATTTGTGAAACTATCAATCCTAACCTTGTCCTTCCGACAGTACTAGATTGGCCATCAAATTCAATGTAAAATTGATATGATATTCAAGATTTTCGAAATTGAGAATTTTATGTTTTTTAAAGATGAAATGAAATGAATAAAGATTTCGAAATTCTTTTGTACGTTTTTTTGGGCCCCACAATAGCGCAACTTTCTTGTAATTTAACCGTCTTTGTCTCTTAAAGTTTACGAGATCACCATGGCGAGCCATTAATTAGTTCAAACCCTGTATATTTTAGTTTTCCAAAAATAATTAATGAAAAATTATCCCCAAAACGATGATACGTACCTGGTTAAGAAAGAGCAGCAGATGAACGAAATAAATACAGTCATAAAAGTGTTTTATAGTTTTATGATAGTTATATCACGGCGTCGGGCGTGAACTTGACCTTTAAACGGAATTGACGTGATCAGCTGAATTACGAACTCCAAAATATTTACCTGACAAATGCATACAAATCACCTGAAGTAAATTATTCCGTACAAATTGGATAAAATATGATGAGTGCACTTAAATCACTATAACAGGAAAACAATTCAAATTTCCGTGTTAAGAATTCCTATGGTGGATTTCATAAAAGTCAATCAAATTCAATCATCCGTTAAAAGTAAACGTTGCTACGGTTACATATGCTGAAGGTATACGAATGATTATTCTTAATCAATGATTAAATTTAATTGACTTTTATGAAACCCAGCACTAGTATATTTCTTTAAACTTCGTTTAGAATGTAATGCAAATGAAGTTTATTCCCACAACAACGTGTCCGTTATAAACATTTTTGTTTCTTTACCAGTCGGAAATTATTGTTCGCTTCAATGTAAGTATTTCATTTTTGTACCCCTTCGAGAACGTAATTGGTTTTAAATAATCCCATAGCAATTTCGCTTGTACGAAGCATTCATCATCAGCTGTGCAAGTGCGTGTTAAGTTAACAGTCAAGTTTTACGACTGAACGACTCTGAACACCATAAGCACGCTTTTAAAAATTTTAACTTTTGGTTAATTATAAATTGTTGTATAGAATTTTTTAATATTTCTCTGGAAAGCCTGTTCTTTCATCGGTAGTTTTTGTCGGCCTATTCAAGAATCACCTATTTCTGAATGACACCTTCAAAACCCCAAACTTCTCAATGTTTCGCTATTTCAATCGATAGGTTTTTTCTGAAGAAGTAAATTTATATCGATTAAATCACTCTGACTCATTTCATTTTCGATCGCGTGGTACATTCGACGTTTAAAAATTTTCCTAGAAAAACCGAAATATCCAAAGAAAATAACCGATAACGAAATTAATGCATTTACACAAGCAAACTTAATTCAACATCAGTCACACAACATTAAGAGAATACAATAAGTCTCAAAAATGTTGATTTCAAATATCAAATTGTTCAGTTTATTTTTAAAATCTGACGATGTCGCGTCGTCCTTATTAATTATTGAATAAAGATTATTAATTAATAAGTAAAGAGGCAAATACATAAATTGTCGAGTGTTCTGCGTTAACTAGAATTTGATTTACATTCAACCCATCTGATAGCATTTTCAAGGAACCAGTGAAATTCTTCATCCTTTGAATATCCTTAGGGACTTTGTGTTTGATTTCTCTTTTTGTTTGTATATTGAAAGTGTTTCGTGTGAAATTACCATAAAAACCAGGACGCTTATAAAAAATAAATAAATAAAAACATTTTTTTTTGCATTTTATTCCCACTTACCGGTGATCTGGAGATCGTCTTCATGATCTGCTAGACCACTGCGGTTGTCTGCCTCCTACAACAAAAATCGTCGAGTCAATATACAAACACGTGATTTTTCACATATGATTCACTGAACTTTGAAACGAAAACGCCAATTACATCAGCTTCGCGGGCGGTGTAATGCTGACTTAATCATTTCGATCGTTGTGCAGTATCATTAAAACCATACGAGTTCAAAACACCGCGATACAAAATGCTTCAAAGTAATAAATAATAAACGAACTTACTTTCTCCTTAACAAGGCGAATTATTTAATAACAAACTATGTTGCTAAACGACGTACATGTCTATTGTTTGCTTTGGTTAATGTAAAGCAAACAATAGCATGTAATCATCGGTGTTTTCAATTAAATGCTTGTAATCGTTCTTTTACGGTGATCAAAATTTACCATGACTAATTTCTGCATTGTTTCAGATGAGTTTCAAATCCTACGAGAATTTACAAATAAGGAACTCTCTATTAAGTTAATCACTACTAATTTGTCGTACATTGTTCTTAATTTGTTTTGAGAATATTTAAAATGCTAAGGTGCTTAAGTGTAAGGTTTGGCAGGAATAATTTGTAAACAAAAGTCTTGCTCATTTAAGGATTTCCAAAATATCTTATTTTCATGAAGTTTTTAATTACAGCTATTTGTAATTAGATTGGAATTTAATTTGGAGTATTTGGAGATAATTTGATTTATAATTATCCATGGACATTATCACGTTTATCAATCAACTGAAACATCTCAAATGAAATAAATTTTTGTAAACAGTAATAAATATTTTTCTATGTATGTGAGCGAGAAAAATAGTGTACAAAGAATTTACGCGAATTAAAAAAAGAATAAGAAAGTACTGGTTAATATTTCTTATCTACTTTTGGGAAATACAGGGTGACTGTTAATTAACCCAAGAAAATCCAACCACTAAAAGAAGCTATGTCCGAGAGTGTGGGAAAAATGTTAAAAAATTTCTTTCTACTTTAGTTTTCGTGATATAATTAGCCCTAAAACGACGATGCGTCCCTGGTCAAAAAACAGAGGAGCAGATGAACGTAATAAAAACTCTCATCAAGTTTTTATAGTTTTATGATACGGTGGCATGGCCTGGCAAACTTGACCTTTAAGCGGCATTTTACTTCAACTTCGTTGACGAATATTTACTTGGGGCATTCACGCACGCGATTTGATCAAAAATTGTACATATAACAAAAAAATTAACAAACATTTTATTTATTTACGCCATTCCAGTTATTGTAGAAATTACTAATAATTACATCTCAAAGAAGAAACAACTCATTTTTCCGCTCACAGTTGTTAAAATTGTAATAAAACGAACTGAGATGTGTATCGATAATTGTTTAGAAGAATTTTTTTTTACATACTCTCGAACATCGCTTTATTTAGTTTCATTTTGTCTGGTTAATTAACAGTCGCCCTGTATGTGAAAACAATCCCGTGTAATGCAAAAAGTGCCCAAGTCACATTTTTGTAAAAACACAGCTACGGGCGCTTTCTGGTGCAATTTTTTGTAAGTTACTGACTGTCACGTTTATAACTATTTATTGTCTACAATTTCAAATAATATTTCGAAACAGATAAAGTTTTCTACTTTAAATGTCTGAGAAGTAGCTTTTGTAACTTAGGCACTTTTCGCAATGGACCCTTCAATTAATCACATTATATTTCTACATATATTTGTATTTCGATTAAACAAAATAAATTTTGTCTTTGTTTCGTAGGCTCACTTTATTTATTGCTTTTAGAAATTGTAGCCAGTTTATAAATCATGATTTGCCAATACATAATTAGCAGATATCAAGTTTAACAGTTCAACAAATTAGAGTGAAGGAAATAACAAAATTCTTGATTACACTGTAACATTATAAACAAAATTATTTATCAAATTATTTTTTTTTGGATAGCTTTAACAACGTCAGTCTGAATTATCTATCGTAAAAACTGTAACGTTTCACAAAATTGAGATAAAGTACAAAATTCTGTGTTACTAAACTTGGAGCAAACTGCAAAATTTATTCTGCCTAGAAATTATCGAAAACTTTTCACAGAAACCTTTTTATATACGCTTCGTTTATTTTGCCAAGCGAAAATTAGAGAAAAAGAATTTAGAGCACACATTCTTTGTTTGTAGGTCTGACAAAAATACCAACGAATGTACTACATTAAAAAGCAAATTTTCCTGTAAAAATCACGATTGTGGAATTTGCTTTTTCGTAAGGCACAACAGGAAGGAGAGCGTTGTTTGCGTAGAATCTTGCATCATAAAGTCAACAAAACAGATATACCTTATCACATTTTGGTAAAATGCGAATGTAATTGTATTATACGTAGCAATTTTTTGGTTAATAAGTACTCGCGAAATTTCCAAATGATAAACGATTTCACGAACGCATCAGTAAAAAAAAAATGGCAAGCAACAAAGAAAATACATATACACATAAATTATTATTTTAAACCTCCATATCGCTGTTAGCCTGGTTTTATAAAGTCAGAGATAAAATCGTGTAAAGTAATCTCTATACGTATACTTTCAGGTACAGTCACTATAATAAAATTTATTTTTTGTTGCTCATAACAAAAGTACTTGTACGTAGCATTCTCTTTTCTTCAATTAATGATTTTCTTTGAGGATTAATTAAGTAAACTATTGATGTATTTCTTTTCTAGTTTGAAAATGTTGTACTTTTAATTAATTACGAAATGGCAAGACCTTAATTTAATTTTTGTCGCAAAACGTTTTCCATTTTATCTAAGACTCTATTCGATAAAAAGGATTAATGAAAGAATCTGAAATATAAAAGTCATTGACCTTTAATAAGCCTATTGTTCCCCGTCCTAATTTGAAGGAGTGGATTTGATATTTAAGTGAAATTATTTTTATTCACTATAAATAAATTATTGCAAAACAGCAAACCAATTAATTAAAATCATTAATTAAAAAATGAACTTAATTTAATTAAAAAAAAATTCATACCAATTTCTGGTTCTTTTAGTTTTCAATTTCATTGTTCTCTTTAAAACTTATAATTCGTCATTGTGTTTGTTTTAATTTTCTGTTGAAAATAATATACGACTGTGAAAAGACTACTATTACGAATTCTTGTCTAATTTAATTATGGAGATCATATTACAGTGAAAGCTCTCATAAGCGGACAACGGCGGTTCCAACTTTTTTGTCCGCTTATGAGAACTGTTCGCCTACAAGAAAGCTTAAGCGAAGTAATGCCCAAAATTTTGGTTTTAGAAAAATTATCCGTTCAAGAGAGACGTCAGCTTATGAGAGCTCTCCGTATGTAGAGCTTTCACTGTATAATTTCCTGAAAAACGGTTTATTTTGAATTATTTTTTAACATTTCAAGTAATCCTACTTGTATTTGTACTAAAATATACATATATACACCAATAAGTGTTTTGAGTAAAAATTCAAGGCAATTTGTCATAAAAAAGGACCAATTAGAGATCCTTGCGAAATTATCCTTTTCACTTTTACTTTAAATTTATTTACATATTCAGCATTGTCTTCCGGGTATTGTCATATCTATAATTGATTATTACTCCACGTTTCACTATTCGTATTTATTAAAGAACAAATGAAATAATTAACAGTAGTTAACAGTTAACTGCAGCACAAGCAGCGAAACTACGTATACTGGGTGTCTCAAAACCTATGTCTTTAATTGAAACCACAGGTAGTAGTCAAAAAAAGAAGCAAAATTTGTCATACAACAACAGGAAGAAAGTAAATAATAACTGCGGTAAAAATCAGTTTTCGTTTTCTAAGAAATTGTTTTAGTAACGCTGGTTGGCGATTTAAATGGATTTAAACGCCTCAGCTGTGCAGAATTCGTGTTTTTTGTGGTCATAAACGAATAAACGCCGAGATGTGTCTGTTGAGATAGGTCATGTTTGTCCTTCGCAAAAAAAAATCGCCAGGATTTGAAATAAAAACGTCTTCACGCGCGCTGCCGGAGGGTTTCCTACGACAATTGCAATTACTTATTATTACTTTATTCATACTTATTCATTCAAAGTAAAATTTAAAAGCAAACTGAATTCGTAGCACAATTATGCACTTCAGTTTTATTTGTTTCACTTTCATGACAGTACATCGACCTTAACACTGTAAACTGCAAAATGTTTTGTTTATGTTCATTAATAAAACGAAAATAAATGTTTACTAAAAATGTTGATAAATATTAATTAAATCCAAGAAACGAGTGGCTCAATTAGGTTTCGTGATGAAAATTTGATTCTGGTTTAAAATAGTTCGGAATTTTCAGAAACGTTTACCTGCATTCGTCTTGGCGATTTATTGGTAACAATTGCACTGTCATAAAATAAAATTCAGCTGGCTCAGTTTCGTTCCTCGTACTTTATTGTTTATTTTTATTATTATTATCATGCTGTCATAAATTCACAGATGCTTACATTAAGGAGGGGGTTAGAATGAAAGACGAAGTGCTGAATAATAGTTTCTGAGAAAATTCAGTCAGGGCGAATGCGTTTGTATTTTATAAAAGACTGAGGTTAAAATAAACTTTTAAAAACATTATTAGTGTTAGTTTTATTTATCAAATTTACGTGGTGTGTAGTTTGTTTTGTGTTGGTTTAATTTATAACTTCGAAATAATTTTCCCACAGTAACAAATAACTGGATACGACGTGCCGAATTATGTGTCAATACCGCAGGACAACATTTTGAACATTTATGTAATTCAAATACCAGTGCCAAGAACAAGAAGTAAACGTTACTATAATTCTAAGGTCATAATGAATGCAGAGGTATGACAACACGTTTGGTATCCATTTTGTGCTGTGCTGTACATTTTTTTATTTCGTATATTGCTTACCGTAGACAGCTTAAGATAGCTGCAATCTATTTTTTCATAAGCTGTGATATGAACAAAGTAAACAACAAACTTTTTAATTAAATAAGTTAAAAGTTTGTGTTTAAAATGCAAATTATGACTAAGTATGTTGATTATATCGTCTCTTTAATAAGCTATTAAAAGAATTGCTGAACAAGCGAGAAATAAATATCATGTAATGCAACGAAAAACGCATTTCGCTATGCCAGTAATTGTCGGTGAAACATACGATGGATATAAAAAAAATTGCCGATGACGCGCGCCCGGCATCTGAGACGTTGAACTAATTCTTTCAAACGTAAATAAAAAAATTATTGCAGTTTTTGCTTGCCTCAGCAGAGATTTCAAAACAAAGAAACTGCACCCGCTTGTGGTGGATCAGTTTTTCATTTTTGAGCAATACCGTTCAAATTTGGAGAAATAATCTCTTATAATGAGATACCTACAGTTTTAATTAAAGACATAGGTTTTGAAACATCCTGTAGAGTAAAACTAGAAAAACAATGCCATATACATTCAGATTAGATAATAATTAAAAACCGACTCGCTTAGCGTAAGTTGATATAAAAAATAGGGACAAATAATATTACGAATAATTATCGCCCCGAGCATATGATCACTGTTATCGTTTACAGACGCAAATTGCTCAAATATTTAAAACAAACAACAAACTACAACCTGATATAATACAAAAGAAAACAACCAAACACGTGCAGGCAGTTAAGTTGTAATTACAAACAAATTGCAAATTTTGTTTCCAGAAAAGATCAACTGTACAGGGTGTTATTAAACTTGTCATCAATTCAAATCACAAAAGAGACCCTAGCATAATAATGAGCACAGTACTTCTGTGCCAATATCAATGTTTATTTTTCCTATATATAAAAAAACTCCGTAAAGTCCTACAGCCTTGGGCAAAAATATTAGGCGCCCTTAATTTTCTAATTTATCTCCGAAAATATTACTTAGAAATCTTTACAATTTTATTATCATATAGCCGGCAACAATCAACGATAAATTAAATAATGCACAGTACTTTACAGCGATTGTAAAACATGTGGCAGATGATAGTTCGCAATTGTGGTTCCGTGAATAGGTAGTTAGTCTTGTATAAGCGCTTGTAGTAAGAACGATCTTTCCAGTATAATGTTATTTCATTATAATTTTGAATATCGTCATTTTTGCTGTAAATAATGCCTAAAAAGAACGATCCTAGTGAGCATTTACGTTTACGAATTCAGTTCTTGCACGAACAAGGCAACACACAGACAGAACTAGCCTTTCCTGAACAATTGCAATTTACTTTCTGTTATGGTAAATCAACTTTTTTCTTCTATTGTCGATTGTCAATTGTTTCTAATCACAGTAAACTCCATCGATTTTTATTCATTCTTTATTATTTTCTTGGGCGATTACAATTTATTTTTCTTCATTCTAATATTTGTTTTTTTTATTGTCAGTTGCCAATTGCTTTTAATGACCGTAGATTCTGTGGATTTTCTTCTATTTTCGTTCTTTATGGTTTTTCTTATCTTCCTGGACGATTGCCATTTCTTTTTTTTTAAATCATCCTAAATCAATCTTTTCTTCTATTGTCACTTATTTTCGAGCACTGCAAACCATTCTTCAATTTTCTTTTACGTTGTCCCCTGTCTTTTGTAGTCGATAGTCAATTGTTTCTGATCACGTAAGTTCAATCACTGCAGACGCAATCGATTTTCTTCTGTTATCGTTCTTTACTTTCTTTCTTATATTCCTGGACGATTTCCATTTGTTTTTTGTCATTGTAAATCAATCTTCTATTGTCACTTGTTTCTGATCACTGTAAACAATTACTCTTTAATTTTCACTTACATCATTTTTTTTTTCTGGTCGATTGTCAATTGTTTCTCATCACAGTAAACACAATCGGTTTTCTTTTGTTTTCCTTCTGCACCTCGATTTTTCGTTCTTTATTTTATGTTTTCTTCATGGGCGATTGCTATTTATTTTTCTTCATTATAATATTTGTTTTTTTTTTTAATATCAATTGCCAATTATTTTCAATCACTGTAGACTCAATCGATTTTCTTCTATTTTTGCTCTTTATTTTTTTCCTTATCTTCCTGGTCGATTACCATTTGTTTTTGTCAATGTAACTAACAATTCTTCAATTTTCTTTCACATTGTTACCATTTGTTTTTTTGTCATTGTCGATCAACGTTTTCTTCTATTGTTACTTGTTTGTGATCAATGTAAACAATTCTTCAATTTACTTTTACATTGTTTCCTATTTTTTCCTGGTCGATTGTCAATTGCTTCGAATCACAGTGAACTCGACCGATTTTCTTTTGTTTTCCTTCCACACCTCGATTTTTCTTCCGTTATATTTTCTTCTTCTTGGATGATTGCACTTATTTTTCGTTATTATAAATTGTCCTTTAGTTTTTTTTTTTTAATATCGATTGTATAAGCGCTTGTAGTAAGAACGATATTTCCAGTATAATGTTTATTTCATTATAATTTTGAATATCGTCATTTTCGCTGCAAAAAATACCTAAAAAGAACGAACTTAGTGAGCATTTACGTTTACGAATTCAGTTCTTGCACGAACAAGGCAACACACAGACAGAAATAGCCAAAAGTATTAAACGTTCGCGTTGTGCTGTGCAATCTGCCCTGAAACGTTACGCGGATACTGGATCACATGCGAACCTAACAAGAACAGGTAGAAAACGGATAACTTCGGACCGTGAGGATCGAAATTTAATTCGAGAGTCACTTAAAAATTGAAAGAAAACTTCCTCCGAGCTCGCTGCCAGTTTATCCGAGGAAATCGGGAGACCGATCAGTGCCAGAACGACCAGAAGAAGACTGAATGAAGCTGCCTTGAAAGGCTGTAAAGTAAGAAAGAAGCCTTGGCTTTCAAAAAAAATAAAAAGTCTCATTTGGAATGGGCTATAAAGTACCAACACTTTACAGAGAGGATTGGGCAAATGTTGTGAGGTCTGACGAATCAAATTTTGAGGTAATATCTGCTTTATATCATTTGTAATTTTGAATTCGTTTGCATCTTCTACACTTCGCCAGTAAAAAGTTATTCGGTGTGTTTAAAATCTACGTTTTTTAATTAAATGTAAGGTATTTTGAACTCCTGGTGTAGCTTACGTGAGGCGGAGAATCGGTGAAGAATACCTTCCGGAATGTGTGGTACCAACAGTGGAACACGGGGGAGGCAGTGTAATGATCTGGGGTTGTATGGCAGCCGACAGTATAGGCGAAATGTTTGTTTGTGAAGGTCGAATGAACTCCCACACTTACATAAACGTATTGGAAACGACATTGCGGCAATCATTTTCCAAGATGTTTGATGATACAAGTAAGGAAAAAATGCTATATGAAGAAGATAATGCACCCTGCCACAAATCTGCAGTTACCATGAAGTGGTTTCCAGAAAACAATATTAATCTCTGGATTGGCCTGCAGAAACCCCAGACCTAAATCCCATAGAACATTTGTGGGGGATTCTAAAGCGTAACATTAGAAAGCATCGAATTACATCTAAAGCAATTTTAAAAATCGTGTTATTGAAAGAATGGAATAATATTATCGCAGAGAAATAGCAGAAACTTATAAGTACTCTGCCGAAAAGAATAGCCTGCAGTGATTAAGGCTAGAGGTGGCCCAACAAAATACTAATCACTTTAATAAATTATTATTTTCTACCTAGGAAATTTTATTTTATCCCACTCCAACAGATTTTCATAATATAGGAGTTAATGTAAGGTGCCTAATACTTTTGGCCAAGGCTGTATTAACGCATACAATTTTCTACCATAGGAAATTATATCAGCATTATGTATTTATGACGATTAACCTTCAATTTATCAGTGAAATCCTTAACGCGAAAGTATTTATGTAGTATATCAAATACAAAAAAAAAATTAGCTCTAGATTGAGACACACACGGGTCAATAGAGTAGAGACACTTGCATCAAGTGTTGACGACAGATAAATTACTATTTTCCACTTCTGTTAAGTATTCTAATAACAAACATCTGCTAACGATTTTTCTAATTCACACTAACGATCGTATATCGTTATATTCCTATTTAAAAATATTTGTTTTCATCCAAATTAAAAAGATTCCAGTATTATGTGTATCGAGATAAAACATGAACGGTATTAAAATGATAAACGTTACTTAAGGAATTATGTACGTGTTTTTATTCCTCTTCTGTTATTTATTCGATTATGTTAACTTACATAAAAGTAAATGTTTTCTTATAGTATTAAATTAGAAGTATACTTTCAAAGTCTAAAATAAACTATACCGTATACCTGAAAATACTATTCTATTTATTATTAACATGTGAATCTGTGAGTAAACACAGGGGATTGTATCCAACAGTTTTTATTTAACAAAAACGTGATTTGTAGGATTTTAAACGATTCGTAAGGGGAACGTGACTTCCTGCAAGTCTCATACAACCCTGAAACTAACCTTGTTAACTCTGGCCACAACAAACGGTGTAAACAAATTTTGCATTATATACATAGAATGTTATTTGGAAATGTATTTTTTTTTCTCTGGAACATGCGAACTTCCTATGTTTACAAACCAACCAGACGTTGTGTAATTTGGAATAAAAATAAAAATGAGATTGTGTACTAGACACGCTCGTTATTACATAAATAGATTTAACAAAAGGAAAACAATATCACTACCATGAGTCATAGCATTACACACAACAATTATCGCAGCGAACAGGTGATGTTATCCTTTAAAAAAAAACAAATAGTCCAAATATTTACTTATGTATGTAAAGGAAAATTTTCGTGGATATTGCGTTTTATATTATAAAGCAGATTAACAGGAAACCCGCAAAATATTCAACCCCCATTTTGCGTACGATGAGGGAGGGTGTAATTCAATTTGCCAATACGTAAAATTCATTGTGACCTTGGCCTGCGGTGGAGTGATCGAATGGCGATTTTTTGACCTTGTGAGAGGTGACGCGGATTGTTGTGGGTCATTTCGGCAAACACGAACGCAAACCAACTCTTTTGCTAAATTCAACTTCGCAAATGTCCTGCGCAGTTCGCTTTCGATTTTTATTCCTGTTTTTCGCATGAGGCCAAGAAGTTAAATCGCTCGTTATTTTAAAACGGCTTGAAGTACCGGCGGCCTATCAACGTAAAATCGAGTTATATTATTATTCTTGTTTGTGCCACGCTCGGTAACTGCGCAGCGCTTTTCAAATTTGCGACTTATTTTTCCCAACACGTGTTGAGTGTTTATGCCAAATTAAACTTAATCTAGGCGCGTTGATAAGTTCCCACCTATCGCAAAAATCTGTGCGGAAAGTATGTCGCATTACATCACGTGACGGCGTTTAATAGGTACTATGTAATTAAATAAATTACTCGCCGGATAGATTGCCCCTGAAATTATTGTTTTTCTTTTTTTCTTGTTAAAGAATATGTAATCATAAAATTGTTTACGGAAAGAGACTGATAAAAGTTTGAATTCCGTCACAAACCATTGCACTTAGTAATTACTCAGTGTGTATGTGCAATATAGCAGAAATAAATAATGTAATTGAATTCCACTTTAATTCCAGAAGGATATTTTGGTTTTATTTTCGATTAAAGGTGAAACAAATATTTTCCAATGGTTTATTTGCGGACTAAAAATAATTCAAACACTACTACTTTTTTAATCTAGGTCATAGCGATACTTTGAGGATTGATATTTCATATTTCATATTTAAGCATACAGTTGTCTGACAAAGTTGCGTTAAGCAATCATTTTAGCAGCCCTTCCTACCTAATTATTCTAATATATCAGAAATAAGGCCAAAGTCTGAACACATATTTCCAATATTTTTTTTTAAAGTAGGCAATACATTTAATAACTCCCTCATTATAGATTAAAAAAATAATAATATATAATATAAGTTACAAGTACAGATTGGAACAAAATTATCCTCATCTAGTTACCTCTGCGTTACCCATGTAGAAATTCGATGTGGAACTCTACGAAAATAAGGAATGCAGTGCCCTAATATCAAAATACAGGGTGATTCTAGAATAAACCGCTAAAAAAATCTGTGAAAGGAATTAAATCATAGGTTATGAGAAAACTGTTAAACAAATTCTTTGGGAAAATGTATAATTAATTAAAAATAACCCCAAAAAGCACGTTACGTCAATATATATGGAGTTCGTCGCAATCGTAAGTTTTATGATGTCGTGTTTTCGTATGTTTTATTGTATTTATTACCCAGAGCAATAAAACTATAAAAGTTAACCGTGAAACTTATTTAATAGAGGGAACGCCGCCTCAAACGTTTAAATTCATCCGAGCATTTATTAATTTATTAGCACGAAAACGATGACCTGCGAACGTCACTCCGCTGGGACATTTAAAGCAGATCCGATTAAAATCAGTGTCAACAAAAGACAGTACCCCGTAACAATTTGAAACGTGTTATGATTTAAATTGTGGTTGTCGTACTATAAAATAAATAAAAAATAGTTGTGATAAATAATTTAAAAATTCCGGTTTTACCTGTCAGAGCAGATGCCCAAACTGAAGACCATTGTTATTAATGCAAGCTATAGTCCATTTTCTCAAGTTTTCTCTTACACGTTCGAAAACATCAGGTGTATTTCGAATTACTTCAGCAGCATGTTCGATGCGTTCATGCAACTCCTGTACAGTATGCACTGGGGTAGAATAGACAAGCTGTTTCATCCACCCCCACAAAAAAAAATCACAGGGATTTAAGTCTGGAGACCGCGGAGGCCAAAATACTGGACCATTGCGTCCAATCCACCTATTATTGTGATTAGTGTTTAACCACTCTCTCACAAAACGAGCTGCATGAGGGGGTGCTCCATCATGTAAATACCACATATCGTGTCGTACAGCTAAGGACACATCATCTAATAGTAGCTCAAGATCATTATTTAAAAATTCTAAATAATCTATGGCATTCAAATGCTGCGGTAAAATGTAAGTACCGATTAAACAATTAGCAACAATACCAGCCCAAACATTTGCCGAAAATTGCTGCTGATGATGGAATTCCGCTGTGGCGTGTGGATTTTCGTCACTCCATACGTGTGTGTTATGAGTAAAATGAGCTTCATCGGTGAACAATACCACGTTTAAAAATTCGTTGTTTTGGTCAACTTTATTTAATATCCGCTGACAAAACCTAACACGATGATATGCATCTCCCAGCTGTAATGTTTGTACTTTTTGTACACGGTATGGATGCAGTCCCTGTTGACGGAGAATTCTCCAAGCCGTCGATTGGGAAACTCCAGCCCTGTATGCAAATCTTCTAGTACTGATGCTGGGTTCTTCGTCGACAATATTTAAAATATTTATCTCAGCATCCAACACTCGTGGAGTTGTCTTTGGCCACGACCATTTGCAGGACGAAAATGTCCGTGATCACGCAAATGCTGCACCACCGAAACAGAAGTGCTCCATGCGGTATTTGTCGTGAAGGAAATTTTTCGATCCACAAATGATGAGCGCGACGTGCATTCCCTAATGTTTCGCCGTACAACAAAACCATTTCGGTTTTTTCTGATATCGAAAAGCGATTCATTTTGCGTTCTGCCAATGTACACTTCTGATTGTAAATAACTACTAAACTTCAAAAGGCCACTAAACGATGCTTAGGGGTGGCGTTTTTATTGGGCATAGGTACCATAAAATTACAAATTATAAACATCTGCGACCATAATTGTAAAGCCATCCGTTAGTTGTTGCACATTTATTAATCTTACTTAAAAACGGGTGAAATTTATTTATTTTCGCAAAAACTAACAGCCTATTTGAGACAAATAAATATTTTTTTTCGGACGCAAGCGGGCAAACTTGACGAGAAACAAAGTGCTAGTGGGAATAAACTTGGTGATCAAATTGCAAAGCTCTGTTATCCTCATTTTATAAAATTTGTACTAAATAATTTACTACCGGCATTTGCATGCCTTTATCAATATTGTCATAAATATTTTAAAGCTCTTCTTTCAGCTGGTTACATTGAATTCCGTTGAGGGTCAAGTTCGCCCGATTTCTTGCCGCAACAACCATAAAACGATAAAATTTTTGATTAATTATTTTTCGAGAACTAAAGAACGCATTTTTTTACCAGTTTAACTATAATCTGTGATTTCTATTTAGTGATGGGATAATTCGAATTAAAAATAATCTGTCATTCGATTATTCCAATAACCTGTATAATTCGGTTACCAAGTTTCGTAATTTGAATTAAAAATAATTGTTAATTCGAGAAATCGTGTAGAAATTAGGTTCGAGTTTCGGTTTTAAAGAGAATTCAGAATACCGATTATGAGGCGCTTTCCCGTTAGCTGTTAATTTTGCGCACTAAACACAGTTGAGTTTTAAACTCATGGTCTTCGAGTACAAATTTACGGGAACATATTTGTTCAATTAAAAAAAAATTTTAATAAACATTTTATTAAAACACGTAACATTAATTATTTTTCAACAATACGGAATAGCAGCTATGGTTAGTAGGGTATAGATCGCGACTGAACCCAGCGTTGCCAGACAATATTTTATTTGGTTCCTAGACTTTTTACTAAATGTAGATATCCCTAGATGCCCTCCCCCCCCCATTTAAATGTCTTTTGGAGTGCACTTTTATCCAATTTGTTTTTATGTTCTAATCGATGATTAGTTTGACATACATCAAACGCACGCACTTTGCGTGGAAAAATGTTGGAAGGTGTATTTGTCCCGTACTGTCGGGTAAACCACGTAACATTTAAAATTTTAAGTGTTTTACCTAATAACGATAAAACAATGAGAAATATTAGAAAAATAATGACATGTCTCTTTAAAGCTGGACTCCTCTGATTTTGTTCTTGTAACATATTCTTCAAGAGGGATTTATACGAAATTATTCCGAAATTAGTTTAAAAAATATGTTTTCAGAATGTTTGAATTTTTTCCTACAATTGTAGAATCCCTAGAATTTTCCCAAGGTCCTCTCTTTCTCTGACCAACCTATTCGTTCGCTCGAACGGAGTCGAATGGAGACTTTCTATCAGTGTTACCAACTATCGACAGTCCTTTTTCCCTAACATTTGAACAAGAATTCCTGTTTATGCTTGCTTTTTCCATCAAGTTACAATTTTAGCTATTTGTATGCATTTTTGTCAAGATTTGCGTTAAAATTTAAGTAATTTTGTCTTCAAAAATGTCCTTTTTCTTAGAAATTGCAATTTTAAGGCATAGAAATTACCACGATTGGCAGCACTGCTTTCTACTGTCGAGACGGGAAGCGCATGTGATTTGCGCAGCTTGACTTGTCATTATGATTCGATTATTTGAATAATTGAATCGATAGAAGTCGATAATTGAAATAATCCGATTATGCCCATCACTATTTCTTTCCTGTACGGATTATTATTTGGCGGTATATTGAAGATTCACCCTGTATATCTCTTCAATAAAAAATTACTTGAACTCTTTCTTGCCAATCAACTAAATTTCTATAATTTTTTAATAATATTCATAAATATACTGTTAAAAATTGCCAGAGACTTTTGATCTTGTTATTTCCTCCTTAACTTTTTTTTACCTAGTAAAATGATTTATTGAATACAACACTGGGTATACAATAAAAATAGGGAATGACACAGTAGAAGAGAAGTTTGATTAATAATAAAACGTACGTATAACATAAGAGAATAACAAACGTAAGTAACGTTGCATAATTACATAATAAATAATCAAAATGCAATGCAAATAATCCACATTGGTTTTTATATATGCTAAGCAATGCATACTAACTCAGTCCGGTTAAAATATAATTTTTTAAAACCACAGACACTTCAACGAATAAAATAAAACAAATATGTTTTTTTTCAAATCGCATAGAAATTTAAATTACAGAGTACTCATCTGCATTTAAAGGCGAAAACAGTAAACAATGATTCAGCATACACCAGTATAGTATGTACGTATTTATACATACAACATTATGTCTGTTCTATACATACATGCAGTGTTATTTATAAGTATAACAATTAACAATTTTGGTAATAATTGACTAATTTTTAAAAACTAAAAGAGATATTAAAAACTGCCACACAAATAGCAATTCTCGGAATTATAATTGTACCTAACAAATTTGTACATAATAAGGAAGACTCTACAAGCGAAAGAAACCTCTTTAATTTTATTAATGAAGTATCGCGAATCCTGCCAACTTTCTATTTTAACACTTCCCTAAAACCGTTTACTAAAACGAACAATTTATCTTCCAACCACAACAGTTGAAAACGACAAACGAAAGCATCCCCCAAACAGGATATATCGACCCGATGAATCCCTTATGCATAAAGTATCGCGCAAGGGGAAATTTTACAAACAATTCATAGCCAGGAACCAGTAGAAATTTCGTCAGGGAGGAAACCAAAAATACTTTCGTATTCAAAAGCTTCAAACAAAGCTAAAAATGACGCTGTTAATCGCAAATTAATTTCCTGCATGCATTTTTTTGACCACTGTGTGAAGCCACAAAAAATATTTGATAACAACTGCATCCTCTTGTCACTTGTGCTTTTATTTAACAATATTTAATCGAACTGTAAATAGTTATAAGTATTAAAATGTCTTTGTAACGATAACAATTTGCATAATATTCTACCAGCTGTGTAGTGGGATATTAGTTATAAGGAACTTATTTTGACATTTGTTTTAACTTTTACTCTGACTCATTAACTAATGGAAAAAAACTTGTTGATTGCTTTAAACATCTATCATTACCAATTACCATTCGTTTAATTACTGAAAAATTTTACTGGCCGACATACTCAAAATGAAACGTAGATGGTTTGTGTAATCACTCCTTTGAACTTCTTTTATCCAAATTCAATAATTTATTATTAATATTAAACTTAGTAAAATACTCATATTAGCTAAAGTTATAATTACAAAAGAGACTTAACTACTATCGGAATAAAAAGTTCTGGACTAATATATTTAGGTCTACCCTAAAGGCAAAGTATTTATTTTAACATGGCCTGTAGAAGAGTGTACAAATAGGGACACGTTTAGTAAGATAACCTACGCTTTTTACACCTTTTTTTAATTGAAATTCTACGTGCTAACTATAGGCCTAAGAGCTAACAAATATTTATTGTATGAAGTCAGAGCAGATACCATCTTTTATACGTATGTGTGTGCAGCACAAAACGATAATTATGCCACGCCACGTTTACTCATTTTTTTTTTTAATATTTCCTGTTTTATGCTGCCAAACCACTCTTAACCACTGGGGTTGCCACCCATTCAAATATTTTTGTTAAGTTTGCGCTGAGAGAGGTTTTAAACCTTTTGTTGTATTAGTATTTATTTTAACAGGAACGAGGCGATCGAAGCAGATCAATTAACGAATAGAATCCTAATTTCTTTCACAATTTCTTGCTACAAAGTCAAACATGCTGAAGACAAATTATATAATTCATTCATAATGCCCCAGACATCGGAATGTAATGTTATCAAATCACAGAAGTGTCAGTTGCGATAAGTTCATCAATTTTGCATGCCGCCATCAAGTGAGGAGGTAGCCTGTATGTACCAGGTTCGTAAAACTGTCGGGAGATTACTAAGGTCAAAATGCTTAATTATGTCGATAAAACCGAAAAAAATGGCTTCTAGAATATATGCAATTATGTATACAAAAAGTGCGTTAATCTCTGCTTGTAATTTATGAATCCCTCCACCAATATTCCTTGTCGTACAGTGACCTTGGTCGTCTTTTCTACTTTCTAATATACAAGTCACGTTTTAAGATATGAAAATACTTCCACGCATGCACGCATACATTTGTATCTAAAATATCTTTCCAGTATAACAGAAAGTCACCTGGTACATTAATTCTTAAAATAACTGAATCGTGACTTGCATTTTTGCAATGCATACTAAATTGGTTTACAAATCAGTTCCAAATGTGCAAAAGTATGCAAACCGTTTGCGTTAGTCATATCCTTGTATTGTTTTAAGAAGCTTCAGTACGGTTCAGGAAACTGTGACGAAATAATTAGCTATATCCTTAAATTTAAAATTATACGGGCATTAATAATTGCAACACCTCTTTCATTGTAAAACGTTTCGAGCACGGTATTGTGGAAGTTACCGTGTCATCGTTAAAAAAGAGGACTGGCAGTTACACGTTACGGGAAATGCAAATTAACAAGTAAAGTGGCATGAAAATTGAATTAAGTAACTTGCAGTAGGTTGATAACGTTGTACTTAATGCTATGTGCAAATATCAACAACACACATAATCAACATACACTACGATTAGTTCAGAATTCGTTCCGTTTCAGATTATCTTAAAAATTAATGAAACTGCTACAAATTGCAATATAAATAATAAAAACAAAAGTATGAAAGTCAGGGTATAAAAAAAAAAACGTGCTAATTAAGCTTCGCAAAAAAATAGCTTAATAAGTTAATTACGAGGGTTCCGATTGTGAAGTTCAAGGATATTTTGTGTTCGGGATTGAAATTTTCTGTAATATTCACAATTAAAAACTAAATACATTTAAAAATTTTAATAGTCAAGAGTTAATTACTTTAGATACAGCTCAAGACAAGGAAATAAGTAATTCAAGTTATTCATATTACATGTAATTATAAAACTAATTAAACTTTAATATGAAGGCTGGAAACAGTACAAGAATTAATAGCAATTTAAGTTGTTATGTGTACGTACCTCTTGTGAATGACTAATGCGATTAACATTAAAATGTTATTACTTTAAATAAGAACCCGGCGGGGGTTCTTTTTCAGGTAAATATTTGCGACTCTCTCTAATAGATAAATATACCGCCTCGGCCAAAAGTATTAGGCACCTTACAATTAACTCCTCTATCATGAAAATCCGTTGGAGTGAGGTAAAATAAAATTTCCTAGGTACAAAATAATAACAATTTATTAAAGTAATTAGTATTTTGTTGGGCCACCTCTAGCCTTAATCACTGCAGTTATTCTTATAAGTTTATGACACGACCACGAAAGAAAAGGGGACGATGTCAGAGAAAATTGAAGAATTGTTTACATTGTGTAGAAACAAGTTACAACAGAAAAAAACGTTGATTTACAATGACAAAACAAAAGCAAATGGCAATCGTCCAGGAAGATAAGGAAAAAAATTAAGGAACGAAAACAGAAGAAAATCGATTGAGTCTACAGTAATTAAAAATAATTGTCAATTGATATTTAATAAAAAAACGAAAGGACAATTTATAATGAAGAAAAATAAATGTAATCGCCCAAGAAGAAAAAGTAACGGAAGAAAAATCGGGGTGTGGAAGGAAAACAAAAGAAAATCGGTCGAGTTCGCTGTGATTAGGAACAATTGACAATCGACTAGGAAAAAATAGAGAACAATGTAAAAATAAATTGAAGAATTCTTTACATTGCTCACAAACAAGTGAAGGAAGAAGCAAGATAAGGAAAAAATAAAGAGCAAAAACAGAAGAAAATCGATTAAGTCTACAGCGATTAAAATAACTGGCCATTGACATTAAAAAGAAAACAAATATTATAAGGAAGAAAAACAAAAGGCAATCGCTAGTGAAGAAAAAATAAAATAAAGAACTAAAAATCGAGGTACAGAAGGAAAGCAAAGTAAAATCGATCGAGAAACAGTAGAAATAATAGACAATCGACCACAAAAAAAAGGGGGACAATGTAAAAGAAAATTGAAGAATTGTTTACTGTGATCAGAAACAAGTGACAATAGAAGAAAATATTCATTTACAATGATAAAAAAAGGCAATCGTCCGGAAAAACAAGAAAAAAATAAAGAACGAAAACTAAATGATTGAGTCTACAGTGATTAAAAATAATTGACAATCGATATTTAAAAAAAAAAAAACTAAAGGACAATTTATAATAACGAAAAATAAGTGCAATCATCCAAGAAGAAGAAAATATAACGGAAGAAAAATCGAGGTGTGGAAGGAAAACATAAGAAAATCGGTCGAGTTCACTGTGATTCGAAGCAATTGACAATCGACCAGGAAAAAATAGGAAACAATGTAAAAGTAAATTGAAGAATTGTTTACATTGATCACAAACAAGTTATAATAGAAGAAAACGTTGATCGACAATGACAAAAAACAAATGGTAACAATGTAAAAGAAAATTGAAGAATTGTTAGCATTGATCACATTGACAAAAACAAATGGTAACCGACCAGGAAGATAAGGAAAAAAGTAAAGAGCCAAAACGGAAGAAAATCGATTGAGTCTACAGTGATTAAAAATAATTGGCAATTGATATTAAAAAAAACAAATATTATAATGAAGAAAAATAAATAGCAATCGCCCATGAAGAAAACATAAAATAAAGAACGAAAAATCGAGGTGCAGAAGGAAAACAAAAGAAAACCAATTGTGTTTACTGTGATGAGAAACAATTGACAATCGACCACGAAAAAAAATGATGTAAGTGCAAATTAAAGAGTAATTGTTTACAGTGTTCAGAAACAAGTGACAATAGAAGATTGATTTACAATCACAAAAAACAAATGGAAATCGTCCAGGAATATAAGAAAGAAAGTAAAGAACGATAACAGAAGAAAATCGATTGAGTCTGCAGTGATTGAACTTACTGTGATTACGTGATCAGAAACAATTGACTATCGACTACAAAAGACAGGGGACAACGTAAAAGAAAATTGAAGAATGGTTTGCAGTGCTCGAAAATAAGTGACAATAGAAGAAAAGATTGATTTACGATGATTAAAAAAAAAAGAAATGGCAATCGTCCAGGAAGATAAGAAAAACCATAAAGAACTAAAATAGAAGAAAATCCACTGAATCTACGGTCATTAAAAGCAATTGGCAACTGACAATAAAAAAAACAAATATTACAATGAAGAAAAATAAATTGTAATCGCCCAAGAAAAAAATAAAGAATGAAAAATCGATGGAGTTTACTGTGATTAGAAACAATTGACAATCGACAATAGAAGAAAAAAGTTGATTTACCATAACAGAAAGTAAATTGCAATTGTTCAGGAAAGGCTAGTTCTGTCTGCGTGTGGCCTTGTTCGTGCAAGAACTGAATTCGTAAACGTAAATGCTCACTAGGTTCGTTCTTTTTAGGCATTATTTACAGCAAAAATGACGATATTCAAAATTATAATGAAATAAACATTATACTGGAAAGATCGTTCTTACTACAAGCGCTTATACAAGACTAACTACCTATTCACGGAACCACAATTGCGAACTATCATCTGCCACATGTTTAACAACCGCTGTAAAGTACTGTGCATTATTTAAATTATCGTTTATTGTTGCCGACTATATGATAATAAAATTCTAAAGATATCTGAGTAATATTTTCGGAGATGAATTAGAAAATTAAGGGCGCCTAATACTTTTGGCCAAGGCTGTACAGTATTTTTACAGTTGTAAATAGTGATTATTAGAAACCTCCTGGAAGCGTTTCTTGCCTAGAGGACTAATAGCTTTAACTATTCACTAAAAAACTCAGACAGAATACGTGCTGCAGATTGATAAATTATTAGCAAAGAACTGAGAATCTAAGTGCCATTCACTGGGGTGCGTTCGTAAAGTATACACAATTAACTTTAAGTTCGCTCCACTAGCTTTAAACCGTTGATAAACTTCAGAGTTACAAAAAGCAACCCCTAGTAATAATACTTTATATTGCGATGTTAAAATTACTTTACTCTACTCAAAGTAAACTTCCTGAAAACAGCCTTGGTTATTTATCAATTAATTCTGATCGATCTGGCCGATGTAAATACATGCAAAATTCTTGTCCCTATATAAAAAGGTAGAGTTGTTCAAAAATAGTGTGTTATTTATTTGGTATCTTCTCTTACTCAACTAATCCGTTAATGGATCGCTTATTTGATTATTCATGAGTAATCGTATAGAGCTCTAGTCAATCATGATTTTTGAAGCGGACCGATATAATCGGGCAATCCACTAATTAATTAATTCGTTATTGGTTAATCACAATCAAAAAAACAGCACCATTTTAATATTCTTCAAATAAGTACGACAGTAGAATAAAATGCTTAGCAAAACTATTTTCTTCTTTTTTTGTAAAAAAAAAGTTATGACGTAAGCAATAAATAGTCAAAAGAATTTCAAAAGTGTTAAAAATTAACGAAAACAATTGGTTAATGTAAATTAATCTTGTGATTAACGATAACCGAATAATCGAAAAGCCTTGACCAAAAGTATTAGGCACCCTTAATTTTCTAATTTATCTCAGAAATCTTTAGAATTTTATTATCATATAGTCGGCAACAATAAACGATAATTTAAATAATGCACAGTAGTTTCTGTGAATAGGTACTCAGTCTTGTATAAGCGCTTATAGTAAGAACGATCTTTCCAGTATAATGTTTATTTCATTATAATTTTGTTGTAAAAATGCCTAAAAAAAGCGAACTTAGTGAGCATTTACGTTTACGAGTTCAGTTCTTGCACGAACAAGGTAACACACAGACAACAATAGCCAAAAGTATTAAACGTTCGCGTTGTGCGCTGCAATCTGCCTTGAAACGTTACGCGGATACTAGATCACATGCGAACCGAACAAGAACAGGTAGAAAATGGATAACTCCGGACCGTGAGGATCGAAATTTAATTCGAGAGCCACTTAAAAATCGAAAGAAAACTTCTTCCGAGCTCGCTGGCAGTTTATCCGAAGAAATCGGGTGACCAATCAGTGCCAAGTCGACCAGAAGAAGACTTAATGAAGCTGGCTTGAAAGCAGAGCTGTGCCGAATAACGAATACTTTACTCGTATTTTTTACTCGAGTAAAAAAAGTACTCGTTTTGAAGTACTTACGATTACTTTTTTACAGTTTTACTTAGTACTTGTATTCGTGGCTAAAATAAAAATTTACTCGTACGGTTTATTCGTACCGTACGAATACTTTTCACGAGTATTGCCGTCTGATTCCTCCCATCCTCCCCAATTGTTAGTACAGAACAAGACCACCGAGTAGCGCCTAGCTTTCTCAATAAAACCCTGCTCCTGCATTTCTAGAGTTACTCTGCTCACTTGATATAAAAAAAAATGAATATTTTTTATAACTATAAGGTGGTCCTGAAAAGCACCGTCAACTGGAAATTCAATGTTTTCACAAATCCTCTGCTTCTGGTTTCAAAGCTACGTTTAACAGTTATTTTAATTATATGAACGTTATAGGATCACACAAATTGTCCAAAATTTTCGAGCAATGATTAAAAAATGTTTTCAAATTAACTATAATATCAATAATTGAAGGCGAATCTTGTCCGATTAAAATGGTTAGTTTTTAGTTTTTAAACTTAAAATCGGATACTGTAAAAATAGGAAAGAGCATTCAACGTTTCACTATCGATTGATTGAAGCTATCAATCGATAGTGAAACGTTGAGTGAGATTTTGAAGAGGGTTAAATTGCATTAAAATTGTGTAGATTTCTACAAGTAAACTTCTATATTTATGTTTTTAGGTGACTAAAATAATATAGATTGCAGTCGTATAGAAGCAACACGCAAAAGTTGTTTACCAAAAACAAAAATTATTAAGGGATCAGTTGTAATTACAACAGATTTTGTTAAACATTTGAAAAAAAGTCACTCAAATGAGTACACTGAATACCTAGAACATAAAAATAATAGAACGCAACACAGTAGAAAGAGTAGAAACATTGAAGAAAATATAAGTAAACCTGCGATAAAATCTGTACGAAACAATAAATTGCAAACAAGTATACAAAAATGTTTAGCAAAAGAAAGAGAAATTTGTTTTTTGACAGTTGTAGAAAAATAGGGAGTGTTTTTTTTAATTTGGCGTCCAGTGAACTTTAAGCATTTAGAGCACTCTGGACTCCATTAAAAAAAAAAAAACACACCCGATATATCATAATAACAATAGTATTCGTACTTTTTACTTATATTTTTACGGATAATACTCGTACTCGTATTTTTTTTGACAAATGTACTTACGAGTAAAGTACTTACGAGTAAAATAAAATTAATACTCGTACTTGAATTGCTACGAATACTTTTTTTTGGTACTCGGCACAGCTCTGCTTGAAAGGCTGTAAAGCAAGAAAGAAGACTTGGCTTTCAGAAAAAAAATAAAGTCTCGTTTGGAATGGACTATAAAGTACCAACACTTTACAAAGAAGGATTGGGCAAATGTTGTGTAGTCCGACGAATCAAATTTTGAGGTAATATTTGCTTTATACCACTTGTAATTTTGAATTCGTTTGCATCTTCTACACTTCGCCAATAAAAAGTTATACGGTGTGTTTAAAATCTACGTTTTTATTAAATTAATTGTAAGGTATTTGGAACTCCTGGTGTAGCTTACGTGAGGCGGAGAATCGGTGAGGAATACCTTCCGGAATGCGTATTACCAACAGTGAAATACGGGGGAGGCTGTGTAATGATCTGGGGTTGCATAACAGCTGACAGTGTAGGTGAAGGTCGAATGAACTCCCACACTTACATAAACGTATTGGAAACGACATTGCGGCAATCATTTTCAAAGATGTTTGATGATTCAAATATGGAAGAAATGCTGTATCAACAAGATAATGCACCCTGCCACAAACCTGCAGTTACCATGAAGTGGTTTCAAGAAAACAATATTAACCTCCTTGATTGGCCTGCACAATCCCCAGACCTAAATCCCATAGAACATTTGTGGGGGATTCTAAAGCGTAACATTAGAAAGCATCGAATTACATCCAAAGCAATTTTAAAAAACGTGTTATTGAAAGAATGGAATAATATTATCGCAGAGGAATGTCATAAACTTAAAGTACTCTACCGAAAAGAATAGCTGCAGTGATTAAGGCTAGAGGTGGCCCAACAAAATACTAATTACTTTAATAAATTGTTATTATTTTGTACCTAGGAAATTTTATTTTACCACACTCCAACAGATTTTCATGATATAGGAGTTAATGTAAGGTGCCTAATACTTTTGGTCAAGGCTGTATGTGAATAACTAATTCAAAAAGAAGCGATTAACTCTCTGAAATTAAATCACTTGACTATAATTATTACTTTAACTCTTTAAGATAAACTAACTAAAAAGAAAAGATATTACTAATGCCAAGTGAACTTAGATTATGAATATCTATTTTTAGATAAAACGCACCTCACATGATTTGGCTAAGTTTATTATTCGTCATCACTTTATTAAATAATAATAATAATAATGAATTTCTGAGACTTTTAGTTATCGACGGCTAAGGCAAGTACAACGCACGTCTTTAGTATCTTTACACAAAGTGACCTTAAACAGAACGTCATTTAAGATATTACGTTTTTTAATTTTTAAATGAAATTTATGGTTTTATTTTTATGTTTATTAGTAAAAAGAGATAAAACAAAATTACCAATAGAACATTTGATTAAGATTATTATAGGAAACAAACTATCTTTGTCCCTCCAAAATTTGACTAGATACGACTCAAACTAAGCTATGTCTATATGTAGTAATTTTACTAAAAAGACTATTTGGTTACTTCTTACAACTTTGCATTTCATTAAAAACTTCAAGAAATACAAGGGTCAAGGGTTGTTAAAAATTAATTGAAGAGGACTATAAATACACTTATGCAGTAATAGAGCATCAACCCAAGATCAGCTGTTAGAACAATCAAACACGATCACCTGCATTTAAAAAAAGTGGTTAGTTGTTTTGTGACGCATCATTTTTCTGACTTCCAAAAAGTAGGGCGTGTAAGAATTTACCATGAAACTTTAAATTTCTTAAATAATGGGGACGCCAAGAGAGTCGTGTATGGATTCACGAAGATGAGGAAACTCCAACAATGACCAAGAAACAGCGAGCTATGAAAAAAGTTTTGTGTGCGTTATTCTTCAAAAGTACGGGCCTATTAAAGGCAATTAAGCTAGATGGACAAAAGACAGTTACAGCTAAATGGTACACTGAAAAATGTTTGCCTGAAGTGTTCAGTAGAGTTCCAGACAAGGGACAGAAGGTTTTCGACAGAAGAAGAGATTGATGCCGCAGTTCACGCTTATTTTGAAGGTATTCTGAAATATTGTAATGTTTTTAAGGTTCTGTTTTTAATTTATTTTTAAATAAAATACTCGATGCAACTAATATCTAATTTATTTACAAAACTTAACACTAATTTATTTATAACGGACTAAGAATAATTTATTTTTACAAGCCGAGCGATTAAAACTCTGCGTCGAACTAACTTAAGTCTGATCTCTAGTCCCCGTACGCGTAATTTATATCCGAGTGGCTTTTCCAGTAGGTTCTCTTCTAGACTATTCTGGAGTGCCCGGAACTACTCCCACACGTCGCGGTTCGTTCGTCACAAAATGATTGGTTGGGAGCTTTTGAACAGTGGAAAGAATGGTCAAGTGTATCATTGCTGAAGGGCATATTTAAAATAAAATCCTCGAAAATATTAACCGTGCTTTTTATTCTCAATAAATTCAGCTTGACCCTCGTATAATATAAAGCATTTCTGGAAATGAAACAAAAGGCGATTGAGTGAAAAATTGAGAGAAGGAAATATGTGGGGAAATTTTCAATACAAACAAATTAAAAAAGAAAATTCCAAATTTCATTAAAAAAATAATAAAAATTGAGAGGGAAATGAAAATTTTCTGAATAAAAAGTAAATGAACGTTTGCAAAAGAAAACAGAAAGAAAACCACTAACATTTTAATCAAAGAATACTACTAGTAACGAGAACAATATGTAATTCATTATTTGTGAAAAAGAAGGAAAATTACAAAAGAGATAAAAACAAAAGATAATCGGTAGATTGAACTTCCGAGGAACAAAAGACATTTCAGTTCAGAAAACAAAAGACGGTCGGCCATTTTAAAATAAAATTCAGGTAAGGAAAAGAGAAGATTTCCGATGAAAAATAAGCGAAAAATGGCAAAGAAATATTAATGTTAAGATTAAAAAAAAACGAAAACGGAACAGAGGCGATTTAATTTAAAAAAAAGAGAAAAATAAACGAAACACTAATTTACGGTAAAATACAAAATTTCTGGACAAAAATTTTAAAAAACGTGAAGAAAAAATGAAGATTTACAATTACAAAGGAGGATTTACAATTACAAAAATACAAACAAAATGCAATCGGTAAATTAAACTTCCCCAATGATAACGAAGAAACAACTTTGGTTAATGTAAGGTACCTAATACTTTTGGCCAAGGCTGTATATCCAAGTTCATTTTTAAATGAACACTATTTAAAAAAAGCAGCACCATTTTAAATACCTGTATTCCGAGAATTACTACTGTAGATATGAACTCACGGGTTATTCTTGAAAATCTGCCTTCCGAAAATCCCGCTTTAATTTTGGCAATGGTTCAAAATTGCAACTATTTCAAACTCAGAGGTCAATGGATTTTCCTTAAGTTATAAAAAGACGAGACATAATTGCGCTCTTTTTTCCTTCATAAGTCCATGTTTATCTCACGCTTCAAAAGTGAGAGGGTCAATGGGGGGGGAAAATGATTTTAATTAAAGAGGAAATTACACATTTTATTAGAAACACCATAAAATTTCCACGTGATATAACCAGAGCTATAATATGAGCCTCAATTTACAAAGTAAATCTGATTACAGTTGGATAAAAAAAAGTAAAATACAAACTTAAAATAAAAAATTATTGACAACGCTCGTCGGTCATTTATTTAATTATTGTAATATAAACACTTGTCATTATATTTTCGGGGTACATATCACTTAAATTGCTGTAATACTCGGTAAACGTAAACTATTATTACCATAACAAAAAGGCCGGTATTAATTTATACAGCGGGCTATGTAATAATACGCATTATCTCAAGGTCAAAAATCCGCTGAAATAAATCGACACCAACTCTAAATACCTCAGGGGGCAATATTTACTTGGTCCACAACATTCACTTTCGTTTTCTACAAATGGGTCACTGGGCGCCGGCTATAAAAGCCGGCTTCTGGCCCTAATAGTTTGTAGGATCGCAGACCGGTATCTATTTACGTTGCCAAACGACAATCACGCATTGCGCGGCCTAAATTTCTACATAAAAATCCAAATATCTGCTTACCGACTCAGACAACTCATTCAGACCCGCCATCTTGCCACAACAAACTGCGCAAAATATTTGCGCACATTTTCCGAAGAAACGCTAAATTCTCGGCTCCATTACGTGCTTTCAGATAAGTAAAAGTGTTTTACATTTAAATCATCTTCATTTTAAGGAAGTACGCAAGAAATAAAAATTAATTTAAAAAATACTTGTGCTGCCATCTATAATATAAAAAACCAGTGAAAATTCCATTAATGTTCTACAGATGGCGCCAGCTAATCGAGAGTATGTTATTAAAATAAAAATTACAAACGCATTTAATATCAAAATCAAAATGAGGGATGGTGTAATAAAATAACACAACACAGTAAAATAATAACAATACAAAGATATCGTTTTTCTAACATTGACATTGACTGACGCTGACTAGGGAATTTAGTTAATCGCCATTGGTAACTAATAAATTGTTTATATCTCAACGTCAAAAATTGAGTACTTTTGATTTAAGGTTAGATTCGGCTAGCTATGATATTTTCATCTTTAAGTAAGTATGCGTGTACCCGTTGTACGAATTTTATGTTTAGGAACACCTACTTGTGTGCAGTAAGTTTCTTTACGCGTAAATTAGTTTATATTCCGTGCAATACTTTTCTTTTTTTCTTTTAGCAAAATGGTATTAAAATAGTGAGCAATGGCTTGTACAGTACAAGTCCACCCCTGCCCACGAAGGAGCGACCTGGAAAAGGGAAAGGCCCCATCACGTGGAAAAGTTTTGCCATTACGAGTGTGATCGGCGGAAGTTTGTTGGCCTTCATGTTGTACGTCAAACATGAAAAGGAAGAAGGTACTTGAGTAGGGAAGCAGTTTGGGGAAGACACATTTGTTGATATTTCTTGGTTTTTCAGCGCAACTTAAGGAGCGGAAGAGGATGCTGGGGAAAGCTGCGATCGGCGGCTCGTTTGAATTAGTTGATTCGGACGGCAAACTAAGGAGCAGCCAGGAGTTTTTAGGAAAATGGTTGCTGATTTATTTTGGATTCACTCATTGCCCAGATATATGTCCAGATGAATTAGAAAAGATGGCTGATGTAATTGATAAATTAGGTGAATTTTTTCTACTATTCAGAAATTGGATTGTGATTTGGAAATTGTAGAGGCAACTAAAACCTAAATAGGCACTTTTAAAATCAATGGGAATTTAACTATTAATAGTTGTATCATTTGCTTACTTTTAAGTTATCAATTTATTATTGCCAACTTGTTAAATGTGCAAAAATGAGATATAAGAGGAACATGGAAAGTCCAAGATAATACTGGTTGGGTGTCAATACTGCGTTTTATATTTGATAAATCCAAAGAGCATTCCCTATATTTAAATTAGATCAAGAGATCAAAAGGACATACAAAGTTGTCCCAAAAATATCTTCAGTTATTTGATTGATTCAGTGAAAATATTTAGAAGAAGTAAAAATAAAAATGACAATTGTAGATATAGGATTCCTTTTGATGATGTTAAACTCTCATTCATGTCTGAAAGGCAACTGCGCAAACGGTGGCAACAAGCAAGAACAGCAGAAAATAAAAAGAAACTAAACAAGGCAGTAAAAGAACTAAAACAGCTAATCCAGGAAGAACAAAACCAAGGCATACAAGAGTACCTGGAGAGTTTAACTCCAACTCAAGCCACAGAATATTCACTCTGGAAAGCAACAAGGAAATACAAAAGGTCTCCGCAACACAATCCTCCCATTAAAAATGACAACAACACGTGGGCCAGAAACGATAAAGAAAAAGCTAAAGCTTTCACCAAACACTTAAACAATGTGTTCAAACCATTTCCTTCGGAATTATCTACTGAAGAAGAAAACAATATAATCGACTCTCTGGATATACCATTCCAAATGGACCTGCCGCACAGCAATTTTACGATTAAAGAAGTTAAACGAGTTATAATGAAAGAAACTAACATCAAAAAGGCACCTGGTTTCGACCTAATCCCCGGTAAAATACTACAAGAACTCTCGGAAAAATGCATAAAGCTTATAACTTTCATTTTTAATGCAATACTTCGAACAAACTACTTCCCCAGCACCTGGAAAGTTGCCCAAATCATTATGATCCCCAAGCCTGGGAAAAAACCAGAAGAAGTTGCCTCTTACAGACCCATAAGCCTACTACCTCTGCTGTCCAAAGTATTTGAGAAATTATATGTCAAAAGACTTAAAGCTATTATAAACCAAAAGAAATTAATTCCTGATCACCAATTCGGATTCCGCAACAAACACGGAACAATTGAGCAAGTGCACCGGCTGGTAAATAAAATTAACAAGGACCTGAACTCGAAGAGATATTGCTCAGCGGTCTTCCTCGACATATCTCAAGCTTTCGACAAAGTGTGGCATAGTGGATTGCAAGTCAAACTGAAAAAGTTCCTCCCGCACCCACATTTCCAACTGCTCAAATCGTACCTAACAGATAGGCACTTTCTGGTTAAGCAAGGCAACGAACTTACTGATCTGCATCCCATACATTCAGGCATCCCTCAAGGAAGTGTGCTTGGACCAATCCTCTACCTGCTGTATACAGCAGACTTACCAACAACACGACTCACAACCGTAGCGACATATGCTGACGACACAGCAGTTTTGGCATCTCATACAGATCCAATATCCGCGTCGAGACACCTACAGGTCAACCTCAATAAGATTCAGGACTGGCTAAAGAAATGGCGCATTAAAGCTAATGATACAAAGTCCATCCATGTTACATTTACCTTATGTAGAGAAACGTGCCCACCCGTGACGATCAACAACCGCCAACTTCCACAAGCTGAAGAAGCCAAGTACCTTGGCATGCATTTGGACCGCCGTCTCTCATGGAGAAAACACATATTCACCAAGCGCAAGCAACTAGGTCTAAAGCTAAGTCAATTGTACTGGCTCATCGGTCGGAAATCAAAACTGTCTTTGGACAACAAGATATTGCTTTACAAATCAATTCTGAAGCCAGTTTGGACTTATGGAATTCAACTCTGGGGCACTGCCAGCAACTCTAACATCGACATTCTGCAAAGGTTTCAAAATAAAGTGCTGCGCGTCATCGTTAATGCACCGTACTACGTTTCCAACGAGATAATTCAACACGACATCCCACTCGCATCTGTCAGGGAAGTGATCTACAAGTACAGTGTCAAGTACAATGAAAGAGTGACAGTACACCCTAATAAGCTGGCCAAGCAGCTAAATGTGTTGGAAGACAATGAAGTGCGTAGACTGAAACGTTTGCTGCCATCCGACTTGACTGCAGAACCCAGATAAGACAATAACCCGAGACATTGTGTATATAAACTCACTTAAACATAAGAATCCTAGATTTAGATTTAGGTTTAACTTTAAAGGAGATCACTCATTGGAATGATATCCTTCATGTCATATACCGTTGTTACACCAAACGCTTATTGCCCATTAGGCAGATTGCAAAACTCACTAAGAGTCTTAAAAAAAAAAAAAAAAAAATGTCTGAAATTTTGTGTTCATTTAATTATCGTTATATCTCTTCAAATTTAATTAATATTTGACACAAGTCACCTCACGTGTTATGCTTGCAAGTGTAGAAAGAAAATTAAATTAAATTTCACTGAAACTTGTAGTAAGAATTCAAAACTATGTTTTCATAGATTCCTTCAAACATCAGCAATACATAATGGTTACTAAAATAATATAAATTAAACAGTCTCGTTCAACAAACTTAACTGTCTTCATAAGACTACACCGTTCAATAAGAAGCCAGTCTCAGAAATTACATCACAGAAGATGCATTCATGCATGAATTTCATAGTTTAAATGAATTTTGGTGTTTTAAATAATTAATTATAATAAAATAATTTAATAAATATGCCTTAAGTCACTATTAATTACAATACAATAAAATTTACATCTTTTAAAAATTTTAAGACATCATAATAGAGAAATTACTTTTATTATCTGCCTAGTGTACTACATATTATGGTTGCTTAATATAAAAAAATGTGTTTTAGATAATGCCAAAGATGCAGATGAAGTTCAACCACTATTCATTTCCGTTGATCCAAACAGGGACACCCCGAAAGTTGTAGGAAAATACTGCAGTGAATTCAGCCCTCGCTTATTAGGGTTGACTGGTTCTGAAGAGCAAGTGGGCAAGGCATGCAAAGCGTACAGAGTGTATTTCAGTGCGGGCCCGAAAGACAAAGATAAGGACTACATCGTGGATCACACGATAATTATGTACTTGGTGGACCCTGAAGGTGCTTTCGTCGATTATTACGGACAGAATAGGAACGCGCAGGAAATCACAGATTCGATTAAGATTAATATGTTAAAATACAAACAACTCAACAAGAAGGGTTGGTTTTAGTAAATTGATATTTTGTATTAGATTTTATTAAGTATAGCATTTGTATTATTAAATTATTAAAACATAAAGGCTACAGGAAGTGTAATTATTTAAGTGTTGTGTAACTGTCCTCATCTTATGAATGAATATTTGTTTCATTAATTAAGGTGCGCACCATAATGAAAGCAAAACATTAATTTAAGAAATATAACCTTGACTTGTGTATGATTATCTAATAACAAGCCTGCTCTGCCTCGTATAATTACTTGTATTAAAAATATACTCATCAGTGCTCTGTAAAAAAAAATCGAAAAAATTGGAATTACAGGTTTAGCGTAGATCACGGACATTTTGCAGCTATTTAAGAATGAATTTATGAATAACTCTTAATCGTACGTTTCACTTTGGCAATGAAGTTTTATGTGCTATTGCTTACCACGTTTCTTATAGGTGTGGAGTGCGCGGTAAATCTTAAGAAGTTAAATTATATTCGGCTTGTAACGATGCATGTTTTAGCTTAATGAAGCGCAAATCAAAGCGGCTGCCAAACTTATACGAAACACATGCCAGCAAAAGATGAAAGTTACCAGTGGTAGGTAGTATTAATTTTGCAATAAAAATTTTATTAATTCTAAGAAAACACCATTATTTGCAGATCAAATTGAAGATATGCATAAAGGTGTCTGGAATGATGATCCGCAAGTAAAGGTAGTAAACACAGAATTACGTATGACACTATTTATTTATGTGACGCCAAAATTTATTTCAGTGCTTTACGAATTGTGCAATGATAACAATGAAACTGGTAAAATTTTCAAACACGAAAGATAAATTTAAGCAAATTGCAATTTACTTTTGTAGGCGAGGAAAGATGGGGCGTTTGATTTAGAACTGGCTCTTCCAAATATTGCCAGATTACCTGAATCTAGAATTGAACCTACAAAAGCAAGCATGACAAATTGCCAAAATGCTGGTAAGAATTTAGAATATAAAATATGTGTAGGCTGAAATTCTCTTTTTTTTTATATAGCTTTGTTATTGCAGTTTCAGTTAACTTAAAAAAAATATTGCAAAATGACAACACTAATCAAGCGCTTAAATTGTCAAAATTTTCTTTTTTAAAAATCCTTTAATCCTCAACTCTTTATTGTTCTTATTTTAAATTTTTTTATTTCGTTTAAATTTGATTAAATACGCCGGGTGATTCAGATTTTTTTGGCAAATTATATTTTCCTAATGAAATAAACACAACGATTTTATTTAATGGCTTTAATCCTTTAAAATTCATCAGACAAGTACATTGAGTAGCGACTTGTGGAAGTAATAGGAAGTTGACTAAAAAACAAGTAATCAGCCTGTCGGAGGCTCATAATTAAATTTAACCGCGCAAGTAATTACATTAAGGCACAATTACCAGTTCAACTTTCAGTCAAAGCTTAAACCCTTAACAATAAGAGCACGTTCATAAACTATACTCTAGAGTCACTCTTGGCTAATGTTGCAGTCTCTCTCTCGTATAAATGAGTTTATATATTTTCGTTTACATCTAAGAACTACACTCACCAGCACAAAAAGCGACTCACTTTGAGGCTTGTGTAATTCATTGCGACAATAATTTTTTTAATATAATTTTCGACTGATAATTGCTATTTATAGTTTTCTTGGTTGATGTACTTCAAATAAGGCCAAAAATAAATAAAACAAACAAGATTTTAATAAAAGTAATAAAAACTGCAAAATTGATGAAATTGTAACTTGAAGAAAAATGCAAAATTTCAATCTTTCTAATTAATTAATATCGAGTATTGCCTCTGCGAGCCTGTATTACAGCCTGCATACGTTGTGGCATCGACTCCACCAAGTGCCTAATCGCTAAATTGTCAAGTTGATCCCATTCTTGCTGAGGCGCCATTGATAATTCTTCTAGGGTAGCTGGGGCGGGGACGCAAGCTCTAATATTCCTTCCTAACATGTCCCAGACATGTTCGATGGGATTCATGTCGGGACTTCTAGGGGGCCACTGCATTCGGTTAACACCAACAGTGTCAAGAAATTCATTAACAACTCTGGCGACATGTGGCCGTGCATTATCGTGCATCAACATAAAATTGTCGCCAATAAAAGGGGCAAAGGGTATCATATGTTCTTGAAGAACATTTTCAATGTACCTCTGAGCGATAATAACTCCCCTATTTATTACAAGGTTTGTACGTGCGTTGGCATAAATACCGCCCCACACCATAATCGAACCTCCGTTGAAAGATAGCCTGGAAACAATATTACATTGAGAATACCGTTCGCCGGTCCTTCTTCACACTCTTCCACGACCATCTGGCGCTCGTAGCCAGAAGCGGGACTCATCAGTGAAGAGTACTTGACTCCACTGCCCCATATTCCAATGAACATGTTCACGAGCAAATGCAAGTCTGCTTACTCTATGCTGTGTGTTAAGCTCTGGGCCATGTGCAGGTCTTCTTGCCATTAAATTAGCTTCATTAAAGCGTCTTCTGATCGTTCTGTCACTTATATGCATATGTCGGACCTCTATAAGGCGATTTCTCTGGAACAGCAGTCAAATTCCTGTTGCGAAGAATCGTTAGGGTAAGAAAATGGTCATCTCTAGCGCTTGTACAACTTTGACGACCTGTTCCAGGGCGTCGATTGTAAGATTCAGTTTCCAAGAATCGCCTCCACGTTCTGGAGACATATGATTGAGAAGTTTTAAAAACATGTGCAACGTAGCGTTGAGACCGACCAACCTGAATCAAAGCAATTACTCTTGCTGCATCCACTGCATTAATAGCCATAAAAACAACTTATTAATGACAAAATGTAAACAAATTATTAAATTAAGTCTTTAGGAAACGTTTGGAAAACAAAAAATCAACTGCAACACAATATTGACAATGGCGTAGATACTTTCAATAATTTATTTAAACAAGAGAATTTAGTTACCATGATGATTATGGCTCTCCCAATTATTGAAAATGTCCTATTCACCGATGAGCAGAAAAAAAAATGGACAAAAAGTGTCTCAGATAATTTATTTAAAGAAATAATAGTGAGTCGTTTTTTGTGCCGGTGAGTGTATAAACAAGCTAAATCAGACGTAATTTCCTCAGCAACAAACACATTTTCCACGTGCTACTCAAACGTAGAATGCGAAAAAAGAGCACCCGTTGTTATGGAAATAATGTAAACACAAGACTTCTTGCAACAGATGAGCGAGTCGCAAAATAAGTTAGAAATTGTGAGTGAGCGCACTTCAATTGTTGAAATTAATCAGCTGAAATTGAAAACTGGTAATGTATGAACCACGACCTACTAGATTTCACGAGACAGAGCTCTTAACTGGCCTGGGTTAGTCACCTAACTATAGAAACACCATAAGCGAAAGAAAAAAATCACAAGGAAACTATTTTTAAGCAAGAAAATACTTTGGTACTTAACATAAATTGCGTGAGCTTGACATTAATTGAAAATGACGCTGTGAAGTGACGTTCCGGATATAATTCGCTTCCGATTTTTTTAGGTAAGTGGCGCCAGTGGGGAAGCACTTGAATTAATAAATTGCGCAGGCCGGATAAAGACACGCTATCTCGTGAAATCTAGTAAATCGTGGTATGTACAATTGACGATTACTTATTTAACTTCGCAACTTATTTTAGTGATCTGTGCAAAAGTAAAGCTTGCTTAAAGAACGAAATAAATTGTAATTTTTAATATCAGTGTCGTATAAATTATATATTACAAAATTCATTCATCCATAGATGACGTAAATATCTCTCATATTTTGTTAAGTATTAAACGTTTATTAAGAATTGTAGATCTCAATTTTTCTCCAAAGAAAATATACAGATCTGAAACTAGTTTGTATGACATAACATTTGCACTATGGTCAAGTCAAAGAAGGAAATGTACAGCCTTGGCCAAAAGTATTAGGCACCTTACATTAACTCCTATATCATGAAAATCTGTTGGAGCGGGGTAAAATAAAATTTTCTAGGTACAAAATAATAACAATTTATTAAAGTAATTAGTATTTTGTTGGGCCACCTCTAGCCTTAATCACTGCAGCTATTCTTTTCGGCAGAGTACTTATAAGTTTATGGCATTCCTCTGTGATAATATTTTTCCATTTTTTCAATAACACGTTTTTTTTTAAATTGCTTTAGATGTAATTGGATGCTTTCTAATGTTATGCTCTAGAATCCCCCACAAATGTTCTATGGTATTTAGGTCTGGGGATTGTGCAGGCCAATCCAAGAGATTAATATTGTTTTCTTGAAACCACTTCATGGTAACTGCAGATTTGTGGCAGGGTGCATTATCCTATTTATACAGCTTTCTTCCATATTTGTATCACCAAACATCTTGGAAAATGATTGCCGCAATGTCGTTTCCAATACGTTTATGTAAGTGTGGGAGTTCATTCGACCTTCACAAACAAACATTTCGCCTACATTGTCAGCTGTTATACAACCCCAGATCATTACAATGTCTCCCCCGTGTTTCACTGTTGATACCCGCATTCCGGAAGGTATTCTTCACCGATTCTCCGCCTCACATAAGCTACACCAGGAGTTCCAAGTATCTTACAATTAATTAAAAAAATCTAGATTTTAAACACACCGTATAACTTTTTACTGGCGAAGTGTAGAAAATGCAAACGAATTCAATATTACATATGATATAAAGCAATTATTACCTCAAAATTTGATTCGTCGGACCACACAACATTCGCCCAATCCTTCTTTGTAAAGTGTTGGTGCTTTATAGCCCATTCCAAACGAGACTTAACTTTTTCTGAAAGCCAAGGCTTCTTTCTTGCTTTACTGCCTTTCAAGCCAGCTTCATTAAGTCTTCTTTTGATCGTTCTGGCACTGATCGGTCTCCCGATTTCCTCGGATAAACTGGGAGCGAGCTCGGAGGAAGTTTTTTTTCGATTTTTAAGTGACTCTCGAATTAAATTTCGATACTCACGGTACGAAGTTATCCGTTTTCTACCTGTTCTTGTTCGGTTCGCATGTGATTCAGTATCCACGTAACGTTCCAAGGCAGATTGCACTGCACAACGCGACCATTTGATACTTTTGGCTATTTCTGTGTGTTGCCTTGTTCGTGCAAGAAGTGAATTCGTAAACCTAAATGCTCACTAAGTTCGTTCTTTTTAGGGATTTTTACAGCAAAAATCACGGTATTCAAAATTATAATGAAATAAACATTATACTGGAAACATCGTTCTTACTATAAGCGCTTCCAAGACTGACTACCTATTCACGGAACCACAATTGAGAACTATCATGTTTTACAACCGCTATAAAGTACTGTGCATTATTTAAATTATTGTTTATTGTTACCGAATAAAATTCTAAAGATTTCTGAGTAATATTTTCGGAGATAAATTAGAAAATTAAGGGTGCCTAATACTTTTGGCCAAGGCTGTATTAGAGTGGCTAAGTAAATAGCAATAATATGAGTGGAAAAACCTAATCCAATTTCAACTGCAACCATAGCCGTTATTTCACGTCAATAAGGTCGAGGTTAGCATGCAGGTGTCACGATTGTAATGAGACCACATGTACAAAGCTGCAAAAAAATTTGTTGGAATATACAACACGCCAGTTATACAAATCTTCTACCTCATTTATGCTCATTTGAGAATATTGCACTTTTCATCCTTAACCTATACCTACAAGGTGTAAGGGAAGTGAGTGCATTAATTCCACAGGGTGATAGCTTGTATTAAGACGTCCTAATCCAAGCTACCATCCTGTGAAATTATTGCACTCTGTTTTCTTTACAACCTGTGTTTCTTTCTTTGTCCTTCCTATTATGAATCCATATGTGACGCAAAGCAGTTTACATTTTGTATAATAAAAATAATCAGTAGTGTGTGAGAATTGCAAGCAAATATTTAATAAAAATAATGGAAAAAATATGGAGATGCGGTTGTAAACAACAAATTCCTCATTTATTCAGTCACCCTCGTGTCAATTATTTGATCTTTGTTGATTCCAGTTGTACACTTTGCCATAAAACTGACGATTATCGTTTTCTGTTTTATCAACATTTTGTGTGTTATAGTTGAGGTTATGTTCTTTTTTTTTAAATCTAACTTCCCGTTGCAACAGATATTGAATTTTTAATAAAATTATATATACCGGACATATTTCATTTTAATTTCAAATTGGGAAAAGTTGGAAAATGTTTTCAAAAATAAGGTGCAACCTTAAATCATTAAGGAATAAAGGGTGCAGGTGCTGCCAACACAATTTTTCTGGCAAACCACAGATAATTTTTTTTCGATCGTATTGTATAATTAATGCTTCCGAGTTATAAAGTTATTAAAACAATTATGATTAACTAGCTTTATAAAAATACGGTATTTTATGACAAAATACGGTATTTTATGACAAAATACGGTATTTTATGATAAAATACGCTATTTTATGATAAAATATGGTATTTTATGACAAAATACGGTATTTTACGATAAAATACGGTATAATAGTGTTTAATACAATTAGGGCTGTACAAAATATCTTAATATACTTTCTTCTGTTAATAGCGAGAAACTGCAATTAATTACTATCACTTTTTTAAATAAAATTCTTACAGGTGAAGGATTAACCGACAAATGTGATTTATCTTACGCCTTCTTCAAGTGCATGTACTTTGACAATCCAGAGGTAAAATGACATTCACAAGTTTCACCTTCGAAAGTTAATTTGATTTTATGTTTTTTGTTTACAGAATTACTTCTTGCCATAGATTAAATTTGCACAGTATTTATATTATCGCTGATGTTTGTAGCCCTGTGAAATAAATAGTTCTTTTTAAGCATTTGAAATTTTCTTTTCCGCTGATACCAAACCATGTGCTCCTTCATTTCAGTGTCAGTGTAATTAGAATAAAAAGAAAAAGAAAACAAGAAAGTACTTAATTGTGTTTTTATTTCTGAGTCAGGTGTTTCCTTTCTGCTCTTCTCTTTGTTAATTTGTTCCTTTATTCTTAACAAAACAATAATCTATTTAAATATGCACAGTATAATTATAAAATAATTAATTTGAAGAAAAGTTTTTTTATGCTAATTGAAAAAAACTTATTCGTATTTATTTTAAAATTAAATTTCCAATAATCAATTTTTGTGTTTTTGTTTTTAGTACCTAGATTTTATAAGATTACCGTTGCGATTGCAACAACGTTCTCAAATTACATTTTAATAACTAACAAGCATCCTTTCATCAACCAATGAATAGCATAAAATTAAGTCGCGTAATAAATGTGCGGCTCTTTTTTAATTATAATTTTTAGAGCGCCTGATCGAGGTCTCCGGAAAATGTTGCATTTTAGGATTTCCTTTATTTCGCGTGCCTCTAAATAAAACTCGTGGTGCAGTCACATTTAGAACAGTGTTGCAAATATGAATGTGACGACGGTGGTGGTTCTTGGATTGTGTTGTTTAGTGCAAATTACCAAATGCGCCGTAAGTATCCTTTAAAATTTGATATAATGCAATTTTTAAATAAATAAATACTCGGCGCTGAAAAAAATATATTTTATTTGTACACAAATGAATTAGGTATGTTGCATCCTTATTGAAGTTTGCGAGAGCATTGGATTACTATGAATCCAAACGTCGTCCTAAGTGATAAACAGGCGCATAAGGAAATCATTTAGACAAAACACCGAGGCAAGTGGTCATTTAGATACCAAGTGTATAACTTTATTCTCTTCTGAGGTTTCGTTTTCTTTAATGAAAAGTAACTACCATTACGATAAAGGACCAAAGAAATCGACACTTATTGCATCCACATTTTCTGTTCCCTCTATACATACCTCGTCGTCTGTTTCATTTGCTTTCTTATCTCCATTTTTTCTTCTCTGGTAATCATTTCTCCCGCCCTCTCATCATGTTTCTTATTTTTTTTATCAACTTTGGCAGTTTGTTCTTCAACTTTCGATTGACCTTAAAAAGGAACTACCATTACGATAAAGAGCCAAATAAATCAACACTTATTGCATCCACATCTTCTGTTCCCTCTATACATACCTCGTCGTCTGTTTCACTTGCCTTCTTATCTCCATTTTTTCTTCTCTGGTGGTCATTTCTCCCTCCTTCTCACTATGTTCCTTATCTTTTTTATCAACTTTGGAAGTTCGTCCTTCAACTTTCGATTGACCTTTATTTCTTTGTAAAGCAAGTATAGTTCGAAAGCACATAAAAAGATTTCTGTTTCAGATGACAGAACCTCAAGTAAAAGCAACCGCAAAACTCGTTAGAAGGACCTGCAAATCGAAGAGCAAAGCTCAAGATGGTAAGGTTTTTATTTCTTAAAGACGATCGACTTTGTTATTTAACGAATAAAAGAAAAGTTGATCGTCTTTTGTTTTTTTTTGCAATCGTTTACACGATCGTCTTGTTTGTTTGTTGTTTGACGAATAAATGCAATTCGGAATTTCTATTCTGTCTTTTGTTTTTCATGACAAAAGCAAAGAAATACAAACGATCGACTCTTGTTTTTCTTTAAAATCGTTTACATGATCGACTTTTGTTTTTCGTTTTTACAATCAATTGCGCGATCGACTTGTTTGTTTGTTGTTTGACGAATAACAGAAAATCTAAAGTTCTATTCTTCAAAAAGTTGATCATCTTTTGTTTTTCGTGACGAAAGAAAAATAGTACAGACGATCAACTTTTGTTTTTCTTCTAAATCGTTAACGCGATCGACTTTTGCTTTTTATTTTTACAATCGTTTACACGATCGACTTGTTTGTTTGTTGTTTGACGAATAAATGCAATTCGGAATTTCTATTCTGTCTTCTGTATTTCATAACAAAAGCAAAGAAATACAAACGATCGACTGTTGTTTTTCTTTAAAATCGTTTACATCATCGACTTTTGTTTTTTTTTTGTTTTTACAATCATTTACGCAATCGACTTGTTTGTTTGTTGTTTGACGAATAACAGGAAATCTAAAGTTCTATTCTTCAGAAAGTTGATCATCTTTTGTTTTTCGTGACGAAATCAAAAAAAGTACAGACGATCAACTTTTGTTTTTCTTCAAAATCGTTAACGCGATCGACTTTTGTTTTTTATTTTTACAATCGACTTGTTTGTTTGTTGTTTGACGAACGAATGCAATTCGAAAGATCTATTCTGTAAGCGGTTGATCGTCTTTTGTTTTTGATGATCAAATCAAAATTACAAACAAATAAAATTGCAGAAAATTGTTTCTTGTTTCAAAGCAAAAAAATACAAACTATCGACTTTTATTTTTCTTTAAAATCTTTTACAATCGACTTTTGTTTTTCTTTACAATTGTTTACGCGATCGACTTGCTTGTTTGTTGTTTCCATTCTTGTAGACGGTTGGTTTTCACGACAAAAGCAAAAAAAAAGTACAAACACTCTGTAGTTTTGTTTCTCTTTTTAATCGTTAAGCGATCGACTTCATTGTTTATTGTTTGTCGTCTGTAGACGCTTGATCATGTTTTGTTTCTGATCAAAAGCGAAAAATACAAACGATTGCCTTTTGTTTTTCTTCACAATCGTTGACGCGATCGACTTGCTCGTTTGCTTGTTGTTCGACGAATAAATGCAACTTGAAAGTTAGGTTCTATAGATGGTTGATAGTCTTTTGTTTTTCAAGGCAAAAGCAAAAAAAGTACAGACGATCGACTTTTGTTTTTTTTACGATCACTTATACGATCGGTTTGTTTGTTTGTTGTTTGACGAATAAATGCAATTCGAAAGTTCTATTCTTGTAGATGGTCGATAGTCTTTTATTTTACAAGACAAGAGCAAAAAAATACAAACGATCGACTTTTGTTTTTCTTTAAAATCGTTCAGACAATTAACTTTGTTTGTTTGACAAACAAATCAAAATTACAGACAATTGTTTCTTGTTTCAAAGCAAAAAAATACAAACTATCGACTTTTATTTTTCTTTAAAATCTTTTACTATCGACTTTTGTTTTTCTTTACAATTGTTTACGCGATCGACTTGTTTGTTTGCTGTTTCCATTCTTGTAGACGGTTGGTTTTCACGACAAAAGCAAAAAAAGTACAGACGATCGTCTGTATTTTTGTTTTTCTTTTTCAATCGTTTACGCGATCGACTTCATTGTTTATTGTTTGTCGTCTGTAGACGCTTGATCATGTTTTGTTTCTGATCAAAAGCGAAAAAATACAAACGATTGCCTTTTGTTTTTCTTCACAATCGTTGACGCGATCGACTTGCTCGTTTGTTTGTTGTTCGACGAATAAATGCATCTCGAAAGTTCGGTTCTATTGATGGTTGATAGTCTTTTGTTTTTCAAGACAAAAGCAAAAAAAGTACAGACGATCGACTTTTGTTTTTTTTACAATCACTTATACGATCGGTTTGTTTGTTTGTTGTTTAACGAATAAATGCAATTCGAAAGTTCTATTCTTGTAGATGGTCGATAGTCTTTTGTTTTACAAGACAAAAGCAAAAACAATCGACTTTTGTTTTTCTTTAAAATCGTTCAGACAATTAACTTTGTTTGTTTGACAAACAAAATAAAATGGAAAGTTGTATTCTATAGATAGTTGATCGTCTTTTTTTTTTAATGACCAACGCATAATTACAAACAATTGACAGACAATTGACTTTTGTTTCAAAACAAAAAAGTACAGACGACCGACTTTTGTTTTTTTTGCAATCGTTTACACTATCGACTGGTTTGTTTATTGTTCAACGAATAAACGCATTTCGAATGTTTCATTCTATAGGCAGTTGATCGTGTTTTGTTTTTCACGACAAAAACAAAACAAAAATACAGATGATCTATTTTTATTCTTCTTTAAAAATCTTTCAGATAATTGATATACTGATTGTTTCTTCCAGTATCTTTAAACAAGATATGTCACTTTAAAATTAAAAAGAAAATTTATGATAACGAAAGGAAAAAAATCAATAAAACTCACTACGAAAATAAACTTCAAACACAATTACAAAAATAATAATTTTATTTAACTCTGTTATTGTTCTCATTCATTTCGAGTGTTTTAATTATTTATTGTGAAATTGCGAAAGCATAACGAGTAAGCAAAATAAAAGGCATTATAACTTTTGATTACTTACTGTTACATTAAAAACAAACGTCGAGGTTGAAGAAATAAATAACTCTTCAGAAATAGCTTTTTAACTTAATAATTACAAAAGAGCTGAAAAGTGTGTAGGTACATGTCCTTAATTCATAATTAAAATTCGAATATTTCGGTTAGTTTACATCTTATTTTATTGATCTACGAAAAAATAAATACATTATATCAGGGTGATTCTTAATTGCTCCAGTAAAATCGAATCAGAGAATCGATATTATGCGGAAACTCTTCGAGATAGAATTCAACAGTAATTTATAAACGTGTAATTACGCTTTGATTACATTGGAAGACCTACGTATAAACAATAATAAGAAACTTGAAATATTAATAAGGAAAAAAATATTTAAAAAAAAATAAATAAAAAATAAAAACATCAAATGCACCTCATCACCTCGTGAAAGTCATCGAACATTAAAAATATGTTGACAGTTTTAGCTCTCACGTTCAATTAAAAATTAAAGCGAAAACGTTTTGAATAATTATTATTTAATGTAGTAATTCACACGTGTTTATTTATTACTAGACAAGTATTTGATTAACGCTTGAAAAAATTATCTACAAACAACAAATTAATTAAAAAAAAATCAAAGTAAGTGAAATATCAGACGTTGTTTATTGTAACTCGAATGTGTCATCATATTTTTTTATTATAACATCGTCATCCTAATAAACGAACAAAACTAGTCATTTTTTATTATTTTTCTTAGTTATTATCCGTAATCAGTACTACTTGTATTTGAATTAGGCCAGCCGCACATTGAACGCATACAGGATGATACAGTTGAACCGGTCACGGCTGTGTTAAGAATTATTTAATTAATCTGTAAAGTTCAGTATTTGCATTGGTTGGGCAATTTTTAGTTTATTTTCAGTACTTGCATTTGCATTTGAGTCGAGGTTAAATCTCAATAAGTTCGGTAGGCTGGGATTTAATCAACCAGAGTCAATTAACTGCCCCCCAAATCTATTGCGCAATTCAAATATAGTGTATTCTTGGACAATAGTTCTACCCTTTTGGCGGTTTCTCTGGCAAGTCGGGGACACGCTAACGGTGGTATTTCGATTTGTTCAAGGAAATCTGCAGCTCAAACCGCTGGTCTAAGGCAAAGTTAAATCTGTCGACGAAACTAAGTACGGCCAGCACAATCTAAACCCAGAAATCAAGGCCAATTTACTGCTCGTTACGAATTTCGTAAAATTACGAGGCCAAACAATTCGAACTACCTATCCATAGCCATCTTCTTAAAACAGATTCTCTCACCCTGTGTGTGGACCGAAGTGTGGTCTTTGCCGAAAATTTTGCAGGTTAATTGGAAGCAATTTGTCGAGAGACTGAAAATGCCATAAGCGCAAAAGCGGGTCCATTGCGCCAACAAATTAGTTAGATAATATGTTTAGCCAACGAAGAATGACGTAGAGGGATTTGAAAAAAAGCGTACATTGTACCACCCTTTAAGGCATTTAATTAAAAAGTTTGTAGTTTACTTTGTTCATATCACGGTGTTTGTGCAGCTTATGAAAAAAAAATTGCAGCTTTCTTAAGGACGTAGGTACAATGTGACGAATTGTTGTATTAAATTAAATTTAACAGATCGTAATTTAAGAATTGAAACTGTAGTCTATGGTTAGCAATATGCAAAATAAAAAAATGTACAGTATAGCACAATGTGCATATCAAACGTGTTGTCATACCTGTACATTTATTATGACCTTAGAATTTATAGTAAAGTTTACTTCTTGCTCTTGGCACCGATATTTGTAATTACAATAAATGTTCAAAATGTTGTCCTGCGATATTAACACACAATTCGGAACGTCGTATCAAGTTATTTGTTACTATTGGAAAATTATTTCGAAGTTGTGTACACAGATATTTACACGAATTAAACTAACACAAAATAAACTACACACTACGTAAATTTGATAAATAAAACAAACCCTATTCATGTTTTTAAAAATTTATTTTAACTTCAGTCTTTTATAAAATACAAACGCACTCGCTCGAACTGAATTTTCTCAAAAACTATTATTCGGCACTTCGTCTTTCGTTCTAACCCCCTCCCTAATGTAAGTATCTGTGAATTTATGACAGCCTGATAATAATAATAAAAACAAACAATAAAGTACGAGGAACGAAACTGAGCCAGCTGAATTTTATTTTATGACAGTGCACGTGTCCCAATAGACATATCTCGGCGTTTATTCGTTTATGGCCATAAAAAACACCAATTCTGCACAGCTGAGACGTTTAAATCCATTTAAATCGCCAACTAACAGCGTTACTAAAACAATTTCTTAGAAAACGAAACGATTTTTACCGGAGTTATTATTTACTTTTTCCCTATTATTGTATGACAAATTTTTGACTACTAACTGTAGTTTCAATTTAGGACATAGGTTTTGAGAAACCCAGTATATCTTGCTTGTATTCTTCTCTGGAGTCATATAGAACTATGTTTTCTCATATAAATTCAATTAGCAATTACTTTTCATGTAGTATACGCCACACAATTTATTTATTTAAAGCAGAACCTACCTATACGTTTAGGCAGAGGCAGAAGAGAACTATGTTCGTTTCACAAATTCTGTGCTGTTCAAATGCGACGTGTTCCTATCTACAATGGGTGGTGTTGCGTTTGTTCAAATGTGTAACAAAATCCTCGGCTATATTCGACTTTGCTGCGTTCAATGTGCGGTCGACCTTATACATGTAAAAAATCTGTCTTTCAAACTTGCATTAATAAATGTTTTGGTATGTTGTTTTAAGGTGATCTTGACGCTATGCTTCAAGGAAATTGGGATGGTACAAGTCGGGAAGCTATGGTAAGTGAAACTATAAGAAAAATGAAAACATCCTTGAACAACTCTTTACAAAATTTATTGACTTGCCACATTCCACATTAAATTAGCAAGAAAATTACTACTGAACAATTAAATAAATTACGATTTAAGAATATTAAACAGAAAGAAAAATCAGGTCTGCAAAGATCAGAAATATTGTCTTTTTATTTCATTGGATGTGAAATAATTCACAGATTTTTTGTCAAGAACGGAATACATACTCAGTTTGCAGAAATTGTCCTATTTCAAAGACAAACTATTACACTTAACAATTGTCCTACTTTCTACATTCATTAGTCTAATAACAACAACGCTTAAGCACATTTTTTTTTGCTTTTACAATGTGATCTCTTGTAATTGTTACTTGATTTTATTTCACTCGGCGCTTGTAAAGTTCCAGTCATTTACACGGTACTTCTTTTAAACACGTTAGAGTAAATTTGCATAATCATTACCTTTAGGCTTTACTCGCACCATGGGGGGCGACGTAATTGAAAAAAAAACAATAGTACCGACTTTAGTGAAATAATTAAGGCACATGAATAATGATAATTACTTGACCTTACAATTAGGAATAATCTGTTGTGGAATGTTTTTGTTTCAGTGCTACTTAAACTGTTGTCTTCAGATGATGAAATTGGTAAGCGTCATTTACGATTTTACAATCCAAATATTCTCCAACTATTTCAACTCAGGTACAGAAAGATGGACACCTGGATATGGCCTCCTTTAATACCCAATTGCCAACTTTGCCTGAACCCAGAAGAGAACCAACAAACAGCACTTTACATCGTTGCAAGGATGAAGGTGGGTTCGTATATGTTTTATTTTAATGCCGAATACCAGAATATTTATTTAAAAAAAAATTGTTACAGGATCTGATCGTACTGATAAATGTGAAATAGCTTACGACTTTTGCAAATGCGTGTACTTTGATAATCCAGGGGTAGGTTGTTTTAAATTGTACAGTGTGTCCCATTTTCGATGGTAATCTACCGGTATTTACGTTAATAATGGAAAATGAAAAAGCGAGCATGCAGTACTGGGTCAATTTTTTATGCTAATTTTAATGAGTAAGTCAAAAAACTAGCTATGACTTCCATTAAAAAAAATTCAAAAGTTGGGTTCGTATCTTGGCTGATATGAACTTTTTAATTAATTTAATTAAATAATCATGATCTGCGTTAAAAGTCGAATAAAAATGAGCTTGCCATTTTTTGATATCTTTAATAATAAAAAAGTTATTTGCACCATTTAAACCGTTTAACCATTCAGATTAGCATAAAAACTTGACCCAGATTTTTTTACCATCGAAAATGGGACAACCTGTACGTACAATAACTTATTAGGATTTCGTTTTTTGCTTTCAGAATTATCTTGTTCCTTAGTTATCTTTCTCAGCAAACGAGACAAAGGCGGCACCATTAAATATTGAAATGTAAAATTAAAGTGTACCTTTAATAAAATGTAATAAAACACGTATTATTGTTTTCTTTTGTTGATTTTATTTGTGAAAAGAGAGAGGAAACTATAAGATAATATTAAGGTCTCTAAAAAAATCTTACATGAGACCGTCTGGTTAAAATGTATTCCAATTAGTGAATGAAATAATTCATTATGAATGAGTTTGATGGTTAAGGAATACACAGGGCGATGGATACTTAAATTCTTCAATAAATATCATCCAGGATAGTATACAATTTGCAAGAAAGATGTTAAGCAAATTTATTATTTTCATTGTCCTACCTACTTTGTAAGCTTATATGTTTTAACACTTACTAAAGTTTTAAAAAAAAGTAAATGGCCATAATTTGTAACCATAATAGCTACGAAGAAGAAACGCATTAGTACTCGTAGTTTTTTTCCTTTTCGTCCAGACATCAAAACAAATACGTAATAGTGTATTAAAAATATTATTAAATTGTAATGTTACCTGATGATGACCATCAAAAGCGAAAAATCATCCTTATGATAGTTCTTTGAAACATTAAACTTTCGAATTTTATCTATCCTTTGTTGTTATTAAAATAATTTCTGTCGGCAAAAATAGTTTTTAAAAACGTGGATGTATTTGAAACCTTCGTCAAAGTTGCGTAAATCAATTAGAGTGGCATTTAGGAATTTTTTTTTCTGTACTTCACGATGATTGCTTGAAGCAAGCACAATTCTTCTTCCTACATTGATGCTAAAAAATATGTATTGTATAAAATGATTGATTTTCTATTGACTTTGACCAATGTGTCATTTTGTTACATCCAGTCATTAAATCATAACCTTCAGGTTATTTCCTATTTCTCCTACTTTAAACCTGCTGTTTATTTCCATAGTATCAATTATAGACCCGTCAGTTTTATGTCCTTTGTGCTAAAGACAATGGAGAAAATACTCGATGGGCATATGAGGGGTAGTGTTCTGGTCGACGAACCCCTACACCAATACCAGTTTGCCTATTCAACAGGTTTATCTACTGAGACTGCACTCCATCACCTCACTTGGAGGGTGGAGAAATCTCTGGAAAATAAAGAGGTTCTCTTAACTGCCTTCCTAGACATCGAAGGGCCCTTTGACAATACATCCTTCGATTCCATCACCACGGCTCTAAGGGGAAAAGGGGTGAAGAAATTTGCTGCAGGTGAATTGACTGTATGCTCAAACGAGGGTGGCCTATACATCACTACTGGACAATACTCTGATGGCTAGGGTGGCGGGAGGCTGTCCGCAGGTGGGTGCATTGTCCCCCCTGTTGTGGAACCTCGGCTTCTGAGACAGCTTGGCGGTGAAGGCTTTGATTTCCTTAGGGTATGCCAATGTCATAAGTGTACAAGAGAAATTCAACAACACTGTCAGAGACCGAATGCAGGTTGCCTTGACTGTAGTAATAAAGTGGGCCGAAGAGGATAGTGTAAGGATCAGTCCTCAAAAAACCACCATTGTGCCATTCACTCGAAGGGTTTAGGTCCTCTGCGTCTTCATGCAAACGAGATAGTCTTGTCGGGGGAAATAAAGTACCTCGGAGTGATTTTTGACTCCAAACTTACCTGGAACCAACACTTAGACAAGATAGTCAGGCGATCGGTGACCACTTTCACGGTGACCAGATGAACCTATTACAGAACGTGAGGCTTAAAGTCAAGTATGGTGCATTGGTTGTTCACCAGAATGGTCAGATCCACAATAACCTATGGAACTTCGGTGTGGTGGCCCAAGGTCAAGCAGGAAACCACCAGCGATAGAAAACTCGAACTAGAGTTGTTTACTTATTGTGGAGTATCGCAGGGATTTGTCCTCGGCCCGCATTTGTGGAATGTGCTCTTTGACGGAGTTTTAAAACTAAAGACCAAGGAGGGCGTCGAACTGTTAGCCTTTGCGGATGATTTGGCTTTAATTGCCACTACATGGAAAGACCTTGAGTATAATGTCATATAACAAATCGCTGACTGGATGGAAAACCAGAAATTGGAACTTGCAGAGGAGAAAACCGAGGCCGTGATGCTCTCTGGGAAAAAAGACACCGTGAAATCCACATTGAACTAAAAGGAACTAGAATTATACTCAAAAGGTCAGTAAAATACCTAGGGGTGATTTTTGATTCAAACATCTCCTTTGGGGAACACATCAACCAGGCAACCAAACGGGCACAGTTGACCGTGACGGCACTAATGCCTCGCATGTACGGAGCCTCGGAAGCCAAGAGGAGAGTATTAGGAACGGTGGCGAATTCCATCATACTATATGTGGCACCAGTCTCGAAAAAAGCTTGTCTAGTGAACAAATACAAAAACCAACTATTGAAGAGCCAGAGAGGCATAACAATTAGAATAGCTAGAGCCTATAGGACCATTTCAACGAATGCCGCATTGGTATTGACGAGAACGATTCCCTTGATTTGCTGGTTGCTGAAAGGGCAAGCACGTATAACACAGGCTCCGAGCCAAAGATTACGAGGCTAGACAGAATTAGTAGATGGCAGGCAAGATGGGAAAGTACAGACAATGCCAAGTGGACGAAGACATTAATACCGGACATCAGGACCTGGTACTGTAGGAAACACGGGCAGATGTCCTACTATTTACCTCAACCTTTTACCGGCCACGGAAGTTTTGAAACTTTTAGGAACCGAATAAAAAATTTCAGTTTAGCAGAATGCATATATTGTCATACAGAGGCAGACACAGCCGAACACACAATCTTTAAATGTGGAAGATGGAACGAAGAAAGAACTTTTGGACAGAATAACAGGACAATTAATAACACCGAACAACCTGGTAGAAATCATGTTAAGCGGTGAAGAGATGTGGAAAAATATAGTGGAAAAAATCCTCAAGACCAAGGAGGGAGATGAAATGAACTAAGAGATAAAGATAGAAGAGAAAGACCTAATGCGAGCAGGGTACAAAGACTTGCTTGTCTAGGCATAATGGGGGCGATAAGCACCACGCCCACCGCTGCAATGGAAACCCTTCTAGACCTCCCTCCTTTACACATTGTGAAATTGGGAGAGGCAAGACGAGGACTCCGCAGATTGCAGCATTCATGTCACCCGCACCCACAAGTACGGATCATACAAGTATCGTTGGAGCATAAGGGGCCCTTTACTTGATATGAGGACGGACTATATGGCTCCCAAAGGCAACATAAACCTGCTCAATTGAGATAGAAATTAATGAATCTGCTGAGCATCGGGAATCTAAACAGAACTTTCCTCCTGGAAGTCTGATCTGGTATACGGACGGCTCCAGAACTGAGACTGGTGCTGGGTCTGGAATATATGGGCACAGACCAAAGGAGAAGTTACGCTTCCCGTTGGGCCAATTTGCCTCCGTATTCCAAACAGAAATATACGCCATATTACAATGTGCGCAGCAAAACAAAAGGAGGGCTTACGCAGATAAGCGGATCTTTATCCTAACCGATAGCCAGGCTTTAATAAGCTCAAAGATCTCTTCCAAACTGATTTGGGAATGTTTAAGTGAGCTCAATGACCTGGCAGAATACAACTACGTCACTTTGGTGTGGGCGCCAGGTCATCAGGGTATTATCGGCAACGAACGGGCCGATGAACTAGCCAGGCAAGGTGCAGGTATGGCATACCTTGGCCCTAGGTATAACCAAGAATAATATTCGGGGCTTTTTTAGTGACTGGATAAGCGAGGAACACAACAGATACTGGCTAAGCACACCAGGACATCGCCACAGCAAGACCTTCCTTAGAGGTCCTTGCAAAAAGAGAGCTGCAGAACTTTTGCTTTTGAACAGGGTGCAACTCAAGATCACCGCGGGGTTACTAACAGGACATCTGACTGTTAAGGAGCATATGTGGAGGATCATTAAATTCAATGGGGATCTAAACTGCAGACTCTGCAATGGAGAACCAGAGACAGGAATGCACATTTTGTGTAGATGTAATGCGATGGCAAATAGCAGACAGTGCATATTCGGACATCTCATGATAATTCCCGAAAATTTCAACACGCAATCAATGAAAAACTTGTACCAGCTGGTGCAGGGGACATGCCTCATTGAATGGTTGCGGTAAGAGAACCGGGACGAGGACAATAAGCCTAAATGGCTGCGGTGCCTCCGGTGCATCCTTTGCAGATCGGTACTGGTCATAGGGTAAAATAAACAATTATAGAAACAATTGTTCCAGTGGGAATAAGCTGAAGATTAAGGTCCAGTTACGTGAATGACCAAACTGCACAAACTCATCAAGTCAACGACTGGGAAAATCGAAAACGTTTGGTCTTAGTTCACTTACTGCAACCTAAGTTAAACTGTGACTGAGAAACCGGGCTTTATATGGCAAACAAACAATTTAAATCAGTTTAATCAAGTGTATAATTCTAACAAGGTCACAGACAAATTAAATATTGATTAACAACAAAAGTATCGGATTAAAAATATTATCGCCGTATTCATCACAGTTTACTGAAATAATTACACCCGGATTTATTTTTTTTTCTTCTAAATTTAAACTTTATCATCAAAGTCCACATAAACAAAAATTGCTCATACATGGAAGTTCGTCAACTAAATATGAACGCGCACTCGGATTACGGAATGGAAAGTAATTTGGTTTAATTCTAAATTTATCTTGCGTGCGTAATGGAATTTATTTTTTCAAATTAATTTTATGGTAAAATCTATTCGATGGTTTCGAGTAGGTAATGACGCAAGAAAAAACAATCAGAAAATTTAAAATTCAAATTCTTGAACCACTTCAAAGATTAATTACCTATGTTATTCAAAACAGTTAGGTAGAATTCTATATATGAGCAAATAGTATCAAATACGAGAGCACATTTTTACGTTATCTACCTAACCATGAAGCAACAGAACGACGATGTCAAACCAGTTATATTTAGAAGTACAACATGTGCTAGGTTGTGTTTAATTTGTGCGTTTTATAGAGATTTGGAAAGGTTTATTTGTTAAAATGAGTGAAATTAAGATGGAACATCACGATGTCAAAAAGAGATCCTGATGAAAGAAGACAAAGGCCCAAAAATTATTTATGAAAGATTGGATATATTACTGAAACCCTCCCACTAAACAGGAATCCATGCGGTGCATTCATAAAGGCTCTCTCCACCACCAAAGAAAACAAAACACAATTTCCTGAAAAAAAAAAAAACTGATGGGAACAGTTTTCTGAGATGCTGAGGAGTCTTGCTTATTAAGTATATGCCAAGGGGGTCTAACATAAATAGAGAGGCCTATAGAAACAGAATTCAAAATTTGAAAACTGATCTGGAAGATAACAGTCCACATTCTTATTCGCAAAGAGGAAGCTTGTGCTGCACGATTATAAGGCAATCAAAATCCAGTGGAAAATCAATGACCGTGGGTTCATGTAGAGTTAAGCCATTCACCTTATAACCCTGACCTGGCTCCATTAGAATTCTTTTTATTCAAGAAACTAAAAAAGCATCTTCGGGGAAAGCCTCTTGCATCTAACGAAGCACTTAACTTTTTTTCTGAGGGTATGGGACAATTGGAAAAAAAATACAATACAATAAGTTTTGAAGGAAGTGTCTAGAAAAATAAGGAATAGATAACATAAAAATGCGCCCTCATAAAATGCACATTCAGTACGAGTAAAGGAAGAGCATTTTAGTTGCAGTGGCCATTTATTAAATCAAATCCGAGTAATTTTTTTGTGTTAACTAATTGTAAGCTCATTCCTTTTATACTTTGTTAAAAATGGATCGTAGCATAAGTACTACATTATTCTTAACCAGGAAATCAATATTAATTAAAACTTTCCTCTCACGCCAATAAACTCACAGTGTTATTCCATTACATCAAACACACTCATATTGTAATTACCTCAACTTTTCTTGGGAATGTTTTCGTTCGAAAACACGATATTTTATTTCATAATTTTCATCCAGGAATAGAAATGGTTTTAAATTTTAAACGGTAAATTAATTTATATTCCAGATGGAAATTTCTGTGTTTACATATCATTGTGCCGAAAAATACGTAGGTTTTCTTTGTGAAAGTCCTTACTACGTATTTATAACAAAAATTTGTAACCAAATTAGGTAAATTAAACAACATTGTCTCACCGCGTGAATTTCAATTTACATAATTAATCTGGGAGGGAAATTAAGCGGATTATGTTTCTATGACTTTAATTAACTAAAACGTGGCAAGTAATACGAAACTTACTCGACAAGACTTATCTGTCACTGTTACAATTTTATTACAATATATTTTTAAATAAATAAATATGTTATACGTATAAATTGTAGAATTAAATACTATATATATAATATAATATACTTATTTATTAAAAATTCATAGATAAATAGTATTATTTAAGTATTTAGAAATTAATATAATAAAAGATAGTAAATTTTTAGTCAATTGTAGTATATTTTTATTAATATTGTGTATGTAAATTATACACTTTGTGTTAACAATGTTACACTTAAAGGTGTAATTATGTACACATCTCTAAGGAAGGAGATCACAGCTGAGTATTCGGGACCGCTGATAACGAATTTTGACTCCTAATCGCGCAATTTAAAGATGTAGGTTCGACCTTGTCTTGATATGTGCAGATCTTATGAAGAAATTCACAGGTTGCAGTACGGCAGAATTCATTGTAATACTTGCTCGACAAATTCCGGCTTAGGTCATCCATAGACATTAAGGGAATATTTAATTTAGAAACATTGGTATTTACAAAATATTTCATTGGTATTTACCTTCAAATAATTTCTGCAGCACTGTACTTAATTCATGTTCAAACGGATTATTTTCACAAATTCATTCATTATAAATAAAACGGGCAACAGTCAAACACAGACAAGTCTGTTCTTCTTTATTCAGTCACGTACCCCACCTAATCGTCATCCACATTAAACGGCCAATAAGATGACGCAAATAAACACGTGGTTGCACCCCACTTCAATACCATTTAACAATTTGTGTAAGATGTTAACTTATGCAATAGTAATCTATTCTAACGAGTTAATAATTTAATCACTTTCAAATTCTAGAAAACTTTTCATCGATTCTATTATAGTCCTAGATAATGTGTAGAACTTTATACATTAGAATATGAAAATAAAACTTTTACAGTATGTTGTTGTAAATGTTTACATAAGATGTAGAATTGTATACAATGGAATAAGTCTTACCGAAAGCAAAAAGCCGCCTTGACCCGAAATGAAATAGTCAACGAATCAAGTCTACAACATGTTAAATCCGAAATCCCGCAGGGAAGTATCCTTGGATATCCTTGGACCTCTCTTGTTCATGTTATTCGTGAACGACCTACTATACTATTGAGTCATCCCAATTAAATATACAATAATGCAGATGACACAGCGCTCTTAGTAAAAGAGTCATTCTATCCAGATATAATCAGAGAATCCAAGAAACGTATGGTTATTACTGTTGAATGGTTTCTATCCAACAAACTAAAATTGAACGAATCAAGAACTAATAGCAACCAATACATATGATACCCCAAAGTCCATCCAACTAACCCAAACTGAAACGAAGCTTCAGGACAGTGTTAAATATTTGGAACTGCTTATTGATGATACCCTCTCCTGGGACAATGATGTAAACCATTTGCACGTTAAGCTGAGTTCGGTATGCTTTGCAATTCGAGTTTTATGTCAACATGCTAGCCCTTCGGCAGTCAGAGCAGCTTGCGAACTTCAATACAATATAATCGTCTGAGGAAACTCAACAGAAGTGCAACGCATCTTTCATATTCAGAAGAAAATACGAGTATTACGAATCATGTTAAAGAAGCAGGTGATTCCTGATTCGTGGTCTATTTAGGAAAGCTAATCTACTGACCGTTGCGGGGATTTATATCTACCGACGCCTAGTTTTCCTTAAAAAGATCCCTTAGATTGAACAAACATCCTATACGGCAATGTAACCAGCAACCAGCGCACCAATTAAAAGAATTAAAAAGGGATCCTATTCGCTTCCATGAAGTTATTCAACAAATTGCCAAATAAAATTCGGGCTGAACACGACTCTCGAAAATTGAAAAAGAAGACTTTTGATCATATAGTGAAACTTGAACCCTACACCCTATCAGAATACTTTAGCATTTAAGTTTTAGATTAGATTTACAATTGGCGCCTTTTGACGTTATATTTTACTTTGACAATATTGTTGAAATTGTAAATTACGTTAACGATATGATTATTTGTTTATTTGTTCTACATGCTCCATTAAAAACTGTAAAGACTAGTAAACCCAAAGCTCCCTGGTATAAAAATCAAGCGTAGCAGCATCCACATTAAAATTGAAAGGAATAGAATCAACGAAGTAGTCATTTATACGATCAGGATCCATTAAATGATCAGGAATATGATTATGTTGAGTTTTACTAGAAATATTTGAAACTTTCAGGTCTTTCCATAACATCCTAGTGCCAGTACTTTTCAGTCTGGAAGTTGCATAAGCTGTTTTTTCGGCTTTTACTATTGAATTCGTTAAATTCCTTAAATTTTTGTAATATTCAAAGTCACTCATACTTTTTGTATGCTTATACCGACAGTGAGCTTTATCTCTGACAGATAATCTGGGATTGATGATGTCTCTTAGAGATAAAGCTCACTGTCGGTATAAGCATACAAAAAGCATGAGTGACTTTGAATATTACAAAAGTTTAAAGAATTTAACGAATTCAGCAGTGAAAGCTGAGGAAACAGCTTATGCAACTTCCAGACTGAAAAGTACTGGCACTAAGATGTTTTGGAAAGACCTTAAAGCTTTAAATATTTCTAGTAAAACTCAACATAATCATAATCCTGATCATTTAAGAGATCCTGATCGTATAAATGACTGCTTCGTTGATTCTATTCCTTTCAATTTTAATGTTGATGCTGCTACGCTTGATTTTTATAATAATAATTCATTTTTTAATTTTCCCTCTGAAACTAATGAAGATGAAGTGTACAAAATCCTTTTGTCAATTAAAACTAACTCTACTGGTGTATCAATTTAAGAATGTTATTTCTTTGCTGTCCTTTTATAATTTTTATAATTTTATAATAAATTTTTATTTAAATTATAATGTATTTCCGAGCTGTTGGGAATTAGCGTTTATTATCCCTGTACCAAAAAAATCCAATCCAGATGAGTTGAAAGATTTTAGACCCATTAGTATCCTTCTTACCCTATCGAAAATTATAGAAAGAATCATGTATAATCAAATTATTTTTCAATTAAACATGTATAACATTCTCCCATATACTCAATTATGTTTTCGTGTAAATCACAGCTGTACAACTGCACTTACTTCAGGTAGTTGATGATGTCCTTATCCAGGCAGATCAAAATAATGTAACCGATCTTATCCTTCTGGATTACTCCAGAGCATTTGATACCTTGAGTCGTGCTTTATTTCTTAGCATTTTATTGATGTTACAACTGAATCTTGTTCTTTAATGTATCATTATCTGGTCGGTAGGTCCCAGGTTGTTACTTTAAATAATACTTTCTCTTCGCCTAGAGATTTGCATTCTGGTGTACCACAGGGTTCAATCTTGGGGTCTTTATTGTTCACAACTTACACTTGCAGACTGCTTAAAATATCTTTCCGCTCACTATTTTGCTGATGATATACAGCTGTATTTTTCGTTTTCACCTATTGGTGTAGGCTCAGCTAATGATTACATTAATGAAGACATCGGTGCGCTTGTAGCAGCCTCCACAGTTTAGGCTTAAATTCTAAGAAAACTGTAATTATGTTGTTTGGAAAACCTTCGTTAGGTATTCGCTTTGCTTCTGAATTACAAATTGTGGTTGATGGTTTAGATGGTTTGTGTGACTTCTTCTAGAAATTTAGATTTGCATACGGATGTATAAATCTGCGGTTTCAGAAACGCATCAGCAACTGTAATGTTAGAGCGTTTGCAAATCTAAAATTAATTTACTCGAATCGATTGCTTCTTAGTAAAAAATTGAAAATACATTTATGTAAATCTTTAGTACTTTCTCATTTTTCTTTTGCTGACTCTGTATACGGCGAATACAAAAAAAATACAGAATTGCTGTCTCAGGCTTATTTCGGGTGTACGTAAATATGAACATGTGTCTCATGTGCTTTGGACATTAACTGGCTGAATATGGTGAATATTGTTTATTTGTGAATATTTTAACAACGGAGACTCCGGCATATCTGTACAACAAAATACGTTATAGAACCGATGTGTACATAACGTTAACATTAAGAATATAATTGTGATAACTCCACCTCTGCATAAAACTACTCTTTTTGAACGGTCCTTCTCATACAACATTGCTTCTGTATATAATAGGCTTCCAGCTTATTACCTAAGTTCAAATTCAAATCGAAATTTAAAAAATTGTTACTCGATCGACAAACTAAAAGTCTCAGATAAACTTGCCCTAAAAATCTTTTTCTCAATGATTTCTACATCAGTTTCTTTAATTATAATTTGTTATAATGATATTATAATATTTGATTATGTATGTTGTTCAACTTTCGTAATATGTATATACTTAATACTACTGGTTTGTTTTTTTTTTGTTATCGCTTTACACATACGTATCATCCGATATCATGAGTACGGCAAAATTTTTAGAATTTAAAATAAAAAGTCCAGGTACTCACTACGCAAACGTATAAAAATATGTATAAGACATATTATTGATTTCAGTAACTCCAAATATGGTGTTATGACAAAAAAATTCTTTCATTCAAGTATCAGCGTACGTTAACATACATAATTTCTAATGAATACGTAGATTTGTTATTGCACTGTATGGTTCATAACACGTTATTTTTAATAAATGCAAAATGCATAATATTCTAAGATATATAAACGATTCTATTAATTACACGTTTATTTTCCAATTATAATTATCAGAACCTGTAATGTAAATCTGCAATTATCTGATCATTGAATACTTAAAAAATTCTGATGATACGTAAATATGTATTACTTCATTCCATAGTTTATATTCATTATAATAAAAATGAACTTTTGTACTATGGGCTATTACTATTTTTTTTTTTTTGATATATCGTTTAACAATTTCAGTGAACTTTTTTTTATCAGGTTGACGATATGCTACACTTCAAGAATCATGCTTGAGATACAATTCCATTACTTTGTCATCTCAAGGCACATTCATTTTTTTAATTAAACATCGCAATTAATTTAATTCAAAATTATTTAATTTAAAATAAAGAAGGACTACATACTTTAGGAATTATTCCAACGCGAAGGATATTGCTTTGCCTTTTCAATAATTCGTCGAATACAGCAATCATATCACTTTCTTCCGCAAATACAAAATGGTTCAGTACGCTGATCCTAAATTTCTATTCTGATATTCTGAGATTCATAGCACTTCCTCGAGACTTCCTTTAATAAGACTCCCCTTACAATGGGTATTGATGTGAGGAAGATGTGGGAAGAGATTAATTTTTAATAACCACTGTTTCTTAGTATTGATGTAAACAACAAGGAAGTACTAAGTCACAATTCAAAGAATTGAAGATTATTTGAGATTATTAACTTTCGTTCTAAGCAAATATAATATCATGATTGTAGATTAATTTTTGATCAATTATATCTCGAAAGCGGTAGTACTTAGTAATTTTTCCCGTAATCAGCGACACCCATTCTCTTAATGGTTTCATTTTGTCGAATTTATTAAGAATCTAATCTGTACGTACGTGAAATGTATTGGTGAACTTAATATTAATAAAGAAGTACTTTTTTGCGATTAGAAACATTAAAAACATGTATGTATCTAATCAGTTTTCATTTCAGATAAAGATTATACGAAATTATGCAAAAATAATTCGGTTTCTCCGAGAACTCGTTTGCTTAAACAACAATGTAGTACGTGATTACGTTCTATAAAAATTAAATTATTTCCAAGCCGACAGACAATTATTGTCCAAAAGATAAAAGGAGACTTGAAATTTTTCGTCTCACAACGAGACGAAAAAATTGCAAAGTACTTTCACTTGTAGCGCAGTTGATTTTTCTGTCTGGTTTTAGCGAGCGAACGGTAGCAAACCTCAATTATGTTGCTTTTGTAATCATTCTTTTACAGAACCGAAGGCTGTAACATTCAGGAAATGCAGTGAAGGTCACTATTTTCAGACTGAATTATTTAAGTTACTTTATTATCAACAAACAACAAAGAAATGCAGGAATGAAATAACGAAAGTACTTGCAGTTTTGTTAAACATATATTTTTAATAGTATCTGATACAGATACAAGAAAATATATCTGCATTTTATCAACATACAAGTGTAGAATTCCATATCATATACTATGGTTGATATACAGGGTGTAACAACAATGTAGGCACTACTTCAAGGACGTATTTTTCTCATCAAAATGGAGGTAAAGTTCATGTGAATATACACTCACCGGCACAAAAAGCGACTCACTATTATTTTTTTAAATAAATTATCTGAGGACACTTTTTGTCCATTTTTTTCCTGCTCATCGGTGAATAGGACATTTTTAATAATCGGGAGAGCCATGATCATCATGGTAACTAAATTCTCTTGTTTAAGTAAATTATTGAAAGTATCTACGCCATTGTCAATATTGTGTTGCAGTTGATTTTTTGTTTTCCAAACGTTTCCTAAAGACTTAATTTAATGATTTGTTTACATTTTGTCATTAATAAGTTGTTTTCATGGCTATTAATGCAGTGAATGCAGCAAGAGTAATTGCTTTGATTCAGGATGGTCGGTCTCGACGTTACGTTGCACAAGTTCTTGGAACTTCTCAATCATGTGTCTCCAGAACGTGGAGGCGATTCTTGGAAACTGAATCTTACAATCGACGCCCTGGAACAAGTCGTCAAAGATGTACAAGCGCTAGAGATGATCATTTTCTTACCCTAACGATTCTTCGCAACAGCAATTTGACTGCTGTTCAAGTCAGAAATCGCCTTGCAGAGGTTCGAGATGTGCATATAAGTGACAGAACGATCAGAAGACGCTTTAATGAAGCTAATTTAATGGCAAGAAGACCTGCACATGGCCCAGAGCTTAACACACAGCATAAAGTAAACAGACTTGCATTTGCTCGTGAACATGTTCATTGGAATATGGGGCAGTGGAGTCAAGTACTCTTCACTTCTTCTGCCTACGAGCGCCAGATGGTCGTGGAAGAGTGTGGAGAAGGACCGGCGAACGGTATTCTCAATGTAATATTGTTTCCAGACTATCTTTCAATGGAAGTTCGATTATGGTGTGGGGCGGTATTTCTGCGAGCGCACGTACAGCCTTGTAATAAATAGGGGAGTTATTAACGCTCAGAGGTACATTGAAAATGTTCTTCGAGAACATGTGATACTCTTTGCCCCTTTTATTGGCTACAATTTTATGTTGATGCACGATAATGCACGGCCACATGTCGCCAGAGTTGTTAATGAATTTCTTGACGCTGTTGGTGTTAACCGAATGCAGTGGCCCCCGAGAAATCCCGACATGAATCCCATCGAACATGTCTGGGACATGTTAGGAAGGAATATTAGAGCTCGCGTCCCCACCCCAGCAACCCTAGAAGAATTATCAATGGCGCTTCAGCAAGAATGGGATCAACTTGACAATTTAGCGATTAGGCACTTGGTGGAGTCGACGCCACAACGTATGCAGGCTGTAATACAGGGTCGCGGAGGCAATACTCGATATTAATTAATTAGGAAGATTGAAATTTTGCATTTTTCTTTAAGTTACAATTTCATCAATTTAGCAGTTTTTATTACTTTTATTAAAATCTTGTTTGTTTTATTTATTTTTGACCTTATTTGATGTACATCAACCAAGAAAACTATAAATAGCAATTATCAGTCGAAAATTATATAAAAAAATTTATTGTCATCCTGATTTTCCATTTTTTATTCTGTTTACCGATGAGGGGAGTGTCACCTAAGACGGAATCATTAACTTCCATAATCTCCATCTCTGGTTGGAAGAAAATTCACACTTTGCCTTTCCATCAAGACCAACAGCAATGCTCTTTGAACGTTTGTAGTTCCTCAAACAATTCTTAAAGAGTATTAACTTTAAAATTATAGTTTTTATCACTATTTATAATTTAAGTTAATGGGTTAAGGGATTAAGGGATTAAGGGGCCTGGTCATCCTCTAACTACAAGTTTACTGAAACTATTTGTGTCAGATCCTATTACACAACATGTGTACAAAAAGTTTTCCCATCGTGTGTGGCTCTAATTTTTTCGCATGTTCACGTATGTTCCTTACTTGATCAGTAAACGCGAAATTCCCATTTAACTACAACATGACGTCAACAGAAAATCATAACCAATAATTACAATTTATTACGTATCTGAAACCAAACATAATAAAACATTGAAAATAACGTTGAACGTGAATTCACAACAGGTATCTTCTTCGAGGCATTTTCTAACTCTTCTGCTACATCCATTAATAACATTTTGCAAAATGTGGAGAGAATTGTTTATTTCATCACACTTTTCGATGATTCTTTGGGTAAGTTCCTGTAAATCATTAACGGGCGTTTTAAAAATGTAATTTTTCAAGTAGGGCCAAACAAAGAAATCCAAAGGAGTTAGATCGCAAGATCGCGGAGGTCATATGTTTGCCATATTTCTGCTAATTATCCGATCTTCAAGAAACTCTTGAAGGAAATTTAAAGTATCTCTAACAACATGGGCCGTTGCACCATCCTGCTGGAAATATTCAAATTGCAACTCGTCATCATGCAGTTGATTAATAAATGGATGCAAAATCTCTTCCCGATATCTAAGTGCAGCTAGTGTGCCATTAAAAATATTGGATCTATCAATTTTCTCCGCCTTAAACCTATCCAAACACCAATTTTTTGTGGATAGAGTGGAGCTTCAATGAAAATATGAGGATTTTCTGTGCTCCAGATCCTCATATTTTGGGAATTAATGTCTCCTGTTAAATGGAAGCAGGCCTCATCGGAAAAGAAAGTTTTGTCCAACAAATTGTCATTATCAATATTGTTTAAAAACCAATGACAGTATCTTCGCCTTGATTCTAAATCTACTAGAAGCAATTCATGCACGGCAGTCAAATGATAAGGGAACATTTGCAAGTACTTTCTTAGAATAGTTCTGCAGGTCCCGACAGAAAGATCAACTTGATGTAACAGGTGACAGATGGAAGGGCGAGGAGCATCAGTCATAATTTGTCACACATTTTCAATTACCTCATAGTTCTTACTTTAGGCCTAACTGACACCTGTTTTCTAGCCACACTGCCAGTTTCTCTGAATAGTTCTACAGAGTACTGAAGTTGATTAATAAATTTGTGGTACAGAAATACAGTTTCTTGAAACTTTTCCTGAAATTCTGCAACACAATCAGGAATACAATGGGCTAGATATTCCTGACAGGTTATTTCATTTCATTTTTATTTGTGCTCAATTAGAAGGAGGTGACGCAGGTGTACTAAAATAATAAAGGTATTTTTCTGAATATACTTCCTATTAGTTCCACTTTTCCAGAAGCCAAAATGACTTGTTGAAATTCTCCAAATAAAACTGAACAAAGAGGACAAAATCAACTAAATTCTGCAAGTCATTACTATATACTTTTATTATTGAACCGTTAATATCCTAATGCCTTGCGTACGCATACGTTTCATATGAAGTCATTAGAACTTCTTAAATTAATATTAATAAAGTGCACTCGTCACTTTCGTCGGAATTAATTCGTAAAACGTCGAGTGCGTTTACGTTATAGGAATTTCCTGTCCGCTTCAATAAATGCAATCGATTAATATTTAAAATGCAGGGTCAATATTTCTTCAGCAAGCAAATATTGTTTGAATTCCATGGTGAATGTATAATTTATTTTTCGTATTATCATTTAATTGCATTTTTGATTTTAGAAAAATGCACTTTTGTTTAGCTTTGTTTCTGTGCGTACAAATTCTGCCAATAGCTTCAATTGACCGAAAAAAAAATGTTTTTACAGTTTACAAGACTTGTTACGTAAGCAGGTTGGCATCCTTATAAACGAAAGAAGAACAGAAACTTGAAAATGATTTTCTGTATTAGAATGTTCTAGTGTATGAAAGCTTGAGCTCTGCAAGTTATGATTAATAACTTCTAAATATAGCAGTTTTTAATTTCTTCTAATTCGTTGACAAGAATCAGGTCAATTTAGTGCTCCTTGTTCATTGTTAAAATATTTGAGTGGGTGAACAAATAAAACAAAGAAACACACCATAATATACTACAGTAATAATTTATGTGTGTGTATATTATTAAATAGAATCTGAAAAGAGAAACCATTTAAATTGCATTAAATAATCTTCTTTTTAATATTTAAAAGAGCATTGCGAATCACAAACTGTTTACCGCTTTTAGGTTAATTAAATAAATTGTTGCCTAAGACAATGAGCTTTGAATAGAGAGAAAGAAGTGTAATTTTACGCTTTCTTGGTTGCTGAATCGAAAACCTCTATTAATTAATTATTGTATAATATAATGGCTATTGTACAACATGACGATTTATAGAAGCGCAATAATAAAAATAAATGTTATCCAACTTCTGAATAAAAATGTCTGTAAACCCAACTCGCAACGTTATGTAATTATATGTTTGACTATACTTAGTTTCCGTTTTATTGTTAACCTTTTAAATGAAATGCACATGTGAACGTATGGGATGTTACAATTTTTTTTAAAAAAACTTCGATAGATGTACAAAAAACAAAAAAAGAAACTAAAGAAAAACGAAACGAATCACACGGAAACAATGTGATCCAAAAATAAAAGAGCGTCGACAAGTCTCCAGCTGGGTGTAATAAAATTTAAAAAAACTACACGAAATGCCTTTATTGAAAAAAAATTGACAAAAGAAAACAAACAGAAAGAAAAGAAACAAGGGAAAAGTAATATAATCATATAGGGGTAATGTGATTCAAAAACAAAAGGAGATCGACGATTCTCAACAGACCGAATATGATAAACATTAATAAACAACCGAAACTAAAACAAACTGCACGAAAGGCTTAAAAACCGACAAAAGAAAACAAAAACAAAGAAAAAGAAACAAAAGAAAACCAAAAGGAATCACACGGGAATAATGTTATCCAGAAACCAAAGAAGATCGACCAAATATAATAAAATTTAATAAACAACCGAAATAAGAACAAACTGCAAGAAACGCCTGTTATTTAAAAAAATTGACAAAAGGAAACAAAGAGAAAGAAAAGAAACAAGAAAAAAGCAAAAAGAATCATATGGGGATAATGTGATCTAAAAACAAAAGAAGATCGACGATTCTTCAACCGACCGAATATGATAACATTTAATAAACAATCGAAATTAAAACAAACTGCACGAAACGTCTAGAAAACCGATAAAAGAAAACAAAAACAAAGAAAAAGAAACAAAAGAAAACCAAAAGGGATCACACGGGAATAATGTTATCCAAAAACCAAAGAAGATCGACCAAATATAATAAAATTTAATAAACAATAGAAACAAGAACAAACTGTACGAAACCTGTTATTAAAAAGAATATTGACAAAACAAAACAAGCGGAAAGAAAAGAAACAAGGGAAAGCAAAAAGAATTATATGGGGATAATGTGATCCAAAAAGAAAGATCCACGATTCTCCAACTGAGTTAAAATAAAATTTTAAAAATATCCGAAACTAGGACAAACTGCAAGAAACGCTTGTTATTTAAAAAAAATAACAAAAGAAAACAAACAGAAAGAAAAGAAGAAACAAGGAAAAAACAAAAAGAACCATATGGGGATAATGTGATCCAAAAACAAAAGAAGATCGACGATTTTCCAACCGACCGAATATGATAAAATTTAATAAACAACCGAAACTAAAACAAACTGCACGAAACGCCTAAAAAACCCACAAAAGAAAACAAAAAAAAAAAGATAAAGAAACAAAATAAAAGCAAAAAAAATCACACGGGTATAATGTGATCCAAAAACAAAAGAAAATCGACCGAGTATAATAAAATTTAATAAGCAACCGAAACAAGACCAAACTGCACGAAATCTGTTATTAAAAAGAATATTGACGAAAGAAAAGAAACAATGGAAAAGCAAAAAGAAACATATGGGGATAATGTGATTCAAAAACAAAAGGAGATCGACGATTCACCAACTGACCGAATATGATGAATTTAATAAACAACCGAAACTAAAACAAACTGCACGAAACGCCTAAGAAATCGACAAAAGAAAACAAAAAAAAAGAAAAAGAAACGAAAGAAAAGCAAAAAGAATCATACGGGACTAATGTGGTATAAAAACAAAAGATTCTCCAACTGAGTATAATAAAATAATGACCGAATATGATAAAATTTAATAAACAACCGAAAGTAAAACAAGAAACGCTTAAAAAACCGACAAAAGAAAACAAAAGAAAGAAAAAGAAACAAAAGAAAACAAAAAAAAAGAAAAAGAAACAAAAGAAAAGCAAAAGGAATCACACGGAAATAATGTGATACAAAAACAAAAGACGATTGTCCAACCGACCGAGCATAATAAAATTACAAACAAAAATTCGAAATCAAAAGAAAAATCAACAACGAAATACAAAATTATATGAATAGAAAAAAAGATGAACGAGAATTAAGAAAAAGGAAAAAAGAAAAAACAAAAGAAAATTAAAACAAACGACAACGAAATACTAAGAATAAGATAAACAAAAAACAAATGAACGTTGGTGGAATGTTTGAAAAAACAGAAATTCTTTTATGTTTTGTCTAGTTTTTTCTGGTCATCTTTATTATTGGTACTTCTTCAAGTTTTCTTTGCATTTTCAAGACATCTCGTTCTTTGCTTTCTTAAAGTTTCCTGCACTCTGTCGGAGAATTATCAATTTTTGGATCACTTTCCGTGTTCTTTTCTTTTGTTTCTTTTCATCGAATTATTTCTTCGCACTCAATTGTCTCGCTTCGTAGATTTTTCTTTTGCTTTCTTGTTAGCCTTGGCGTATTTTTTTTTCGTTCGTCTTTTTCATGGAATTCATTGTTTCTTCTTTGAACACACATCCATAATTGTCCTTTTTTTTTTAATTTTCTACCTGACCAAGACAAAAACAAAAAGAAAATGTAAAGATGACCTTTCGAAATCAAAAGAGTTCGACCGATTAAAGGAGTTTGGCCACAAAGTCGATTGTGATCTTCGTTTATAAAGAATTATTATTAAAATAATGTTTTATTTTCCAGGAAAATAATTATTTCTTTTTGTTCCTACTATTCTCAAATACCCTACATTTCGTAAGTGAAATTATTTGAAAATAAAAGGTGATGTTTTAAATATTACTTGGTTAATTAAATATTAATTGCAATCCAGAGAGTAATTTTTCTGGTTCGTTAAAATATAAATGGAATAAAACCAAGGAATGTGAACGAGGCAATCGATGAAGTCGTTAATGAGGCGGCGAAACGTTAATTATATTCATCATCACCACTTTTGAAGTTGTTTTAGTTCATTTCAATTCAAAGAGTTCGAGAACAGTTATAATTCATTAATGGCCAATATTATCTTCGTTTTATTCCTTTAATTATAATTATAATAAATAAATAATAAATTCCATCCCAGATAAGCAAGTAATCTTTTCTCATTTACAAAAACACTTCTATTTTTTAGTAATATGGAGATAAGGGAAATTATTTTTAAAAGAAATTCTAATCTTGTAGAAGACAAATAGTTGACGTCTTCATGCAAATACTTTCGATCCAGGATACATTTTTTTTCAGTTTTGTAGCAACTCCTCGTAAATCTCTAAAGTAATTTTTATGACACACTATTAATTCCCTTATTTCTTTATCTTTTAATATGGGCATACTGATTAGAGCTCTTAATTTACGTTATCATGCCACTTTTATTAGTCACTTTTATTAGTTATGACGCGGCTTCTGGTTACGTATTACTGGGACGATAAAATACACAAAATATTTTTATAGTGAATGCAAAATTATACTAAAAAAAGCAATCGCAGATTAATTATTTTTGTGAACGTAATGACGATATATGTGTTTAAAAATACAACGACGAGATACAAATCAGTTAGTGACTCAAAATTTCTCATATTTAAATTATATTGGGTAGAATAATAATAATTTTGTTTATGAAGTGTATCACTTACATTTTGTTTATGAAGTTTATAACTTAAATTAACAGCGGCACTATTTTTTCATATTAAGAAAAAGAAAATAGCATTGTAGAATAAATGAAATATAAATCGAAATCAGAATCGAGTAATTTTCAAATTTAAACATTCGAGCAGATCATTCCATTTTGAACAGTAAGAAGGCTAAAAGAAGTCAATTTGTCTGCTAGAAAACCAGCAACCGGTTCAACTATCACAGCTACGCATAAAAGAAATCGCTTAAACTTCTGTCAAAATCATCAAGGTTGGGACGACGGGCAGTGGAACTCCGTTTTGTTTTCGGACGAGTCCAGATTCTTTCTAAGCAGGGATGATCGCCATGCTCTTGTCATACGAAGTCCAGGCGAGCGATTTGTACCATATAGCATTCGAGAATTTGACAAATTTGGTGGGGGTCTGTAATGGTTTGGGATGGCATACAATTTAATGGTCGTATAGAATTGGTTCTGATACGAAATGGGTCGCTAACACCTAGAAGATATAGAGACGAGATTATTGTACCCCATGTTCGACTATTTGCCGAAAATTTCGGCAATGGATTCATTTTTATGCAAGACAATGCCAAACCTCATACAGCTAACATTGAGAGATTCTAATATCCAAAGTTTGGAGTGACCTGCCAAAAGCCCTGATCTCAATCCTATTGAGCACCTCTGGGATCAATTGGGCAACAAAATTAAAGAAGTGAATTTTCAGAATTTTTGTTTTGCGTAATCATGAAAATACATTAGTACCTTCAAAATTAAAACCAGACATACAATACTAGTTAACAGTTGTTTACTTTTCTATGCACTTAAAATACATATTTGCTTTTAAAGTTTTTGTCTGTTACAATGGAAAATATTTTTTTTTTATCTTTCACTAAAAGTGTCTGGGTTAAAGTACATAGATGTGTTTATTTGTTTACTTTGTTTTCCCAATTTTTCTAGTCTCTAATCTCTTCAAGTAAATTATCTTTTAAATTTGTGTTAATTAATAATTTTAGTTTTGTTAACTTGTTACAAATTAGGATATAAGTTCATGAGAAGACCAATGGTATTTTAAAGGTATAAAGTATTTTAAAGTTTATTAAATTTAATAGCCCTTAAATCAACTGAACTGTAAGGAAACACTTGGATTTATATATTTATTCGTTTCATTAAATTTCGTTATCTTGTTTTAAATTTATTTTGAATTTTACTGGTGGTCCCTTAATTTTGTCCAGATTTGGATATGTCTCAAAAACAAAAAGAAATTTTACATTGGGCTGATGTAATACAAAAAATTAATTCGAAAATAATAAAACTCAGTTAAAAAATTATAAATGTAAAGAAGTAAGATGGACAAAAAAACAACGAACGAAGAAAGTTCGAAAATCAAGGATTGGTAAAAGAAGTGGATAATACTCCTCCGACAGGTAATAAACTAACGTACCATTAATAAAAAAAAGATTAAAAAAATCAACACAGAACAAAAGAATAAACTGTGTGAAGCGTCGATGTTTTAAGAAAAATTAATTTGGCAGAAAAAACAAAAGTAAACTCAAGTACAATGAAAAATGTAAAATGAACAAGAAAAACTAAAAAATCAAAATTTAACGGCTCTGGCAGAGAACGTTCGATAATCCAGGAATAGTAAAAAATAAAAATAAAAGAAACCTAAAAAAACAAAAAATAATTTAAAAAAAAAGCTCAACTCAGAACAAGAAAAATAAACTGCACGAAACGTTGATGTTTGATGACGACAAATTAATTCTACAGAAAAAAAAACAAAAGAAAACTCAAACAAAGTGAAATGAAATATAAAAAATTAAACAATAAAAAAAAGCAAATGAAAAATCGTTCACTTTCCGGCAGAAAATCAACGATTAGTAAAAAAAAACTAAATAATTAAATTGTGAAAGAAAATGTCGAAAACAAAAGTAACATCCATTCCTCGGTTTATTCGTTAGAGTAGGCGGGTAAGGGTAACATTTTTATTGGCATCACAATGAAATATAGACGTCAGATGATACTTTTAATATAATAACGTATAAATATTTTTTTTATTTAATCATGGTATCGGTCGGGGAAAGGTACTCCTTCGGTAACGTAGTCAGATTAGTATTGTGGGACTGTAATAATATTTTACATGTCAGATTCTGACATCTATCAAAATTCAGTAACTCAAGGACTCTGACGAAGAAACCGAGTGAACGAACAGTTGATGATACACCTTCGACAGAGTATTTGAAAAACTAAAAGAAAACCGCAAATGTAATGTAAATAAAATTAATTCAACAAGAACAAGATAAAAAAATCAATGTAAAACAAAAGAAAAAACTGTGTAAAGCGCCGATGCCTTACAGAGCATTTATTGAGGTTTTATGCTCGCTCTCAAAGAAAGTGTAAAGTATTTGGATCAACGCACTCAGAAAAAAAAATTCTGTTGAACTAGGCTAAGAAACACATAGGTTCTTTTTAAAAAAGAAACGCATAGGTTCTTTTTAAAAAAATGAGTTACGACCTACTGAAAATTTGAAACGCTGTAAAAATGTTCAAAAACAAAATAGTGATTTTCTCGAATTGAACGAAAGGTGAACATATGACGAGGAACACCGATATACGAGGTGTGTGAGAATAGTAATGAGACTGACAACACTGCGAGCAATCTGGCAACACTGTGTTGTTCTACTTATCTAGACAGATGTGTTTATCCCTTCCAGATGCTCTGTCCGAGTTTCAGTTCTGTATAGCCATCACGTGATTTTTGAGAGCGTCATCGATTAAGTTGTGTGTTACGAAAATGGAACATTTTTGGAAGGCCGAGAACACGTTGAAGATGAACCTCGCTCAGGGAGACCTTCAACTTCAAAAACCGACGAAAACGTCGAACGCGTAAGGGCTCTTGGGAGATCAGACCGTCGCTTAACAATAAGGATGATGGGCGACCAGTTAAACTTAAACACTTTCACCGTACATCAAATTTTGACCGAAGATTCGCACATGCGAAAGGTTTGCGCCAAAATGGTGGCAAAAAACCTCACAACTGAACAGAAGGACAATCGAAGAAACGTGTGCGTTGATCTTCTTGAGAGGATTGCCAATGACCATGAATTGTTCAATCGTGTGATCACAGGATTTTTGAGTACAATCCTGAGACAAAGCGGCAAAATGAGAAGTGACATCTCCTCGACCGAAAAAAGCTCGAAGGAGCAAATCCAAGATCAAAACAATGCTGATTTGCTTTTTTAATAGTACATAAAGAATTTGTTCCTCCAGGACAAACTGTCAGCCAAGTGTTTTACAAAGATGTCCTTGAAAGGCGCAGGAAAAGGGTGATTCGGGTGAGACCCGACGTTGCAGACAAGTGGATGCTTCATCATGACAATGCCCCATGTCACACGGCCATTTCCATCACGGAATTCTTGACCTCAAAAGGCATTCCTGTTGTTCCCCAGGCCCCCTATTCACCTGATCTTAGTCCTTGTGACTTTTTTCTTTTACCAAAATTGAAAAATGTCTTAAAAGGATGTCATTTTGGGACTCTGGAGACCGACATGTTAAAGGACTTACCAGTTGAAGCGCTGCTACCAAGACAACGATTACGATGTATAGCTGCAGAAGGTAACTACTTTGAAGGGGACAATATTGTTGTTTGAAAAAAATAAAAACTTTGGTAGATAAAAACCAGTCTCGTTACTTTTCTCACACACCTCGTAGTATGCATTATCGTCGTATAAAAAGGGCGCCAGAATTTGTTTAGCCTGGGGCACTCAAAACCCTAGACCCGGCCCTGCCTGAAGTCCTACAAAGTTACACATACATCCTTTGAAAATATGAAGTAGATATTAAAAGAAATTTTCCTTAAGCAAGTGGGTACAAAATTCCAAAATGCACTCCTCAGTAGTCTTCTTTAAATTCAGATATTGTCAAAAAAGTGCCTTTAGAAAATAATAAACCCTTTCAGAGGAGAATTTATTTTGAATGCCAAACAACTCCACATTATAGATCAGAGGCAGATAAAGAAAGAAGACATTTAATATCAACATAAACGAGATCAGATTTATAAATTATCCATCCAGCGCTTCTGTAAAACAACAAAACTATTGAGGCAACACAATTTTTGATAAGTCAAGGAACGAAACATTTGTCTGAAATTCATTTATTGGAGAAATTACTCAATTTTCATTTTCAACAGAAAGATTTCGCTGTCGAGCTGTTTTAGGCCCGTTTTGGACAACCCTATTTTCTATACATAATAAGTTTTGGTTCCATTTGTTGAAAAATTAAATTGTGTAGCATCGCCACTAAATCATATCCAAAATTAGATTGAATAAAACATTGTCCCAGAAAATAGAATGTGTTCTGCACCCCAAAAATCTAGTTCCAAATGTTATAATAGAAATTGAATCAAATTTGATGCAACAAATAGGATAGTCTAAATGGCCTTCATGTAGATATTACAATAATCTTCCTCAAATAAAATAAATAATTAATAATCATGAATAAATACCTGTGCCCTGAATGTATAACGTTGTACGTTACGTTCAAGGACTTCGTTTACCAAATATTCATTTCAGGTAACAATTTGTATAAATTATTATTATTGTCATGCCAATCACAAACAGGTCAAAAATTAATTATTTTTGGTAAGGCGCAATTTATCTCAGAAATATATTATCTACCCTAACAATGTATAATATCAAATATATTAAAATATCAAAAATGAAATAAGGAATTTTTCAACGTGAAAATGTCTTAACAACCTCTCATTGTAAATCCTTAAATTTTGGTTACAGGTCGCATTGTCTTCCAAGATCATCATTTATGAAATTTTTTCTGCCCATTTCTTGGAAAAATGGCTAAAATAGTTCCACCTGATGTTTCAGGACGATCAAATAGACCGGCCGAATCACTTTTGAAGAGTGAGGTAACTTTTTAATTTACTTGAAAAGTGTTTAGCATTTCCGTACCAATTGAACGCGTGCCAATCCCCATACCCAGGAACCAGCAAAACACGATGGTGCGCTGTAAACCTGTCTCTACATTGAGCGGTTTCGATTCGTGACTTTCCGCTAAACGCCGTATATCCCCTATATATAACAGCCAACATCGTGGCTATCAGAAAACCCAGAGAACACGGAGGTAATTTGGTGTGAGGCTCGTCGATACTGTACCGGCGTCAGACACGCCTTTAAGCGTTCACAATCGTAATGTGTTCAGTTTAGTGATAAAATAGCATTTTGTAAAATAAAGGCCTGTTACAATCCCGCAGAGTGTCCGTCGGTGTGCTCATTTAAACCTGAACATAATCGACTTTAATGTTCAGCCAACGTTAACGTGCTTCAAATCCGTAAAAGAATAATTTTAATCACAGAGAAAAGTTAGTGTCTACAAATGGTCATTTAATTTTATTTAGTGTAGATTTCTCCTGCTGTCTCTGCCGTAAGTATTATTATTATATTTTTTTTTACCTCACCCTTTTATTGAACCAATTTCAGTCAGCATAAAAAAATTAATGTGAAAATTCCGGCACGCCAGTTACTGTAGGTAACTGTACTCTCTATGCATAACAGCATTTTTTTTTTACATTACAGTAACCTTAAGGTAATATTTATCAAACGTGCCTTACTGTTAGAACAGTAGTAAACCGCAACGAGTTTTATTATGTATGTCCGTATTTAGACTGTAGCGAGGTGGTGAAAGTTCGCCAATGTTCACATATTTCATTTCGAGACGATTACTAAATCGTCTCGTTACAAGAAAACCGAAGTTACCTTTCAAATCAAGAAACGTAGCATAAAAGTAGAAATATTTGGAGTTTTAACTGAAAACTGAGGACGCTTTTTTGTGAGGTTTATTGTAATCAATCAGATAAAATCGTCTTATCAAGAAAATGCAGTAAATATTATAATCGCTTTATACATAGTTACGTGATTGAAACTTTATATACTTATAGTTGTGTCTAAAAATAGTGCAGACATATTTTTTTTATTGCTATTACGATACGTTCCAATAAAATAGAGCAATGTATGCATATTTTTAGCAACTGTATATAATATAGCATATGTTTCATTTTAAGTTGAAAACGCGCGCGCATATTTTGCGCGCTTTTGTTTTAAACCCTTCGATACTTATAGGAACCTTAGCTGCATTCGTTCACTCTTGAAGCATATAATAGCATCTTTCTCACTCACGATTTTTAACCTATTGGCAAAATCTTGTGTTTATATTATTTCCATGACAACAGGCAATATTTTCACGTCCCACACTTAAGTGGGGTGTTAATAGATTGCCTGTCGTCATGGAAATAATATAAACAAAAAATTTTTCCAACAGATGAGCGAAATACAAAATAGGTTAAAAACCGTGAGTGAGAAAGATGCGATTAGGAGTGACCGGAGTTGAATATACGAACGCAGCTCTTGTCTACAGTATATACAGGGTCATTCACATATTTTTAGCCACTGTATACAGGGTGTTATAACACTACTGTATTTATTAATACTGTACATTCCTCAGTATAAAATGAATTCATTATGCAAATCTCAAAAATTTAACATAACATCAACAAGTTCCACTGTTTTAAAACCTCTGATTCATTTTACGGTGTTCATGCAATTCAATTTGTTTTCGGACCGTTCATAAAACAATAAAATTCGAGCCAAGTATTCGGCTGGATGCAATAAAGGCTAAGGTCGGCAATGTGTAACCGTTGAAGAAATACGAAATGAATGGATTTTATTGTTATTATTTCTTATAAACGATAAAAACGCATTTAGGTATCAGCTGTTTTACGTACCTTCGAGTATTACAAAAGATGTTCGAAATGTTGCCCACCGTTTATGAAACATAATTCTGTTCGATGTAGCCAGTTTTCAGTTATTCGGGAAAAATTACTCCGTAATTCCGTAGCACAGTCATGAATTCGCTGACATAAATCCTGAAAAAAGTTTTTACACAAATTTATTTACATAAGTGACAAAAAATAAAAATTTATTTCGCAAAAACAAATTAAAAATGCGAACCAATGCGCCCGACACTTACGTACCCAAATTGCGAACTGAATGCTGTGTGTTTAAGTGCTCCAATCAGACCTACCCTAACATCGTATCAACATTTATGAGTTTATGACGGGATTTGTAATGACCGATTCGCACAGCTGTGCATTCCATTCGATACCAGTGACACCCAAACAATTTTTGTATGAACAAATACTCATCATTTACGCCGTTATTGTTAATAGTGCACCCTTGATTATATTTTTTTTTTCTTATTTTCATGAGATCTATTTGTGGTTTCAATAATTCAATAAATGACAGTAGTCCTGTAACACACTATATAATATAGCATATGCTTGATTTTAAGTTCAAAACGTACGCGCATATTTTGCGCGCTTTTGTTTTAAACCCTTTGATATTTATAGGATCCTTAGCTGCGTTCGTTTATTCAACTCCGGCCACGCTCCAAGAGTGAACGGAGTTGAATAAACGAACGCAGCTCTTGACTACAGTATACACAGGGTTATTCACGTAACACGCAACAGTAACGATAAGCACAAGTCTAATCTGTTGATAAAATTTTTAATATGAAATCGAAAGCTCTATTAAGTCACCGTATCAAATATGTTGACAGGACGTATGAGCAACTTTTGTTTTTCAAATAGAATAGTATATTTTTTTAATTTCTAGTTAAAGGCACTTTCTCTGGTAAATTCAAAAATGTAACGCATCTAGGGGTCCCTATTATTTCCATTTGAAAAAAATGAAAATATTAAAAATGTTGAAATTCTCAGTATTCAAGTTTGTAGTATGTCACGGAAATAACGTAATTATCATCGCTTTTGTCATATTGACAGTTCTCCGAATTTGACGCTTGCAAATAATAAAAATATATATCAACTTGTACTTACTGAGATATTAACTGCTACATGTTACGTGAATGACCCTGTATAGTGAAGTAGACGTGGGTATAGTAGTCAAGCGAAATTTTATGTTTCATTTTATAATATAAAATGGGAAAATTTACCCGAAGTACAAATTACACCCGTGCATAAGACGAGAACCAAAAGTTTACATTTTTAAAAGCGTTCAATAAACGTTTTATGGCGTTTCAGAGAATCAAAGTCGTTTATTCGTAAAACTTGACCGTGAATAGGCAAAGCTGTTGATGAATGCGTCGTACAAGTACATTACCTGCTAGGAGATTAATTAAAATCAATAACATTTTCAAAGGTATACAAAACTGTAATAAAAAATAACACACCGAATGCACGTATTGAATTTGCTTAGATTTTGTACACATAGGTGTTATTAATTCATCTTTTATAATAATAAAATTTGTTTTTCGGCGAACGGCACACACAAAACGAATTGCTAATAATTAACAAACCAAACAGATTACGAATGTATTTACTGATTATAATGTTTTAAACTCTGGTTGTCATCACGATTTCTTTGTTATTAGCAAAGTCTATTGTTATTAAAACATCAGCGATAAACCGAATAAACGAAATAAATAAATCCCAGGGAAGGGTAACGCGTAATATTGGCCAATAAAGAAATGCCGAAGTATTTATGACAGACACTTACTTGAGGGAATAAACTTTATTTACGGTGCCATTTAAATTAAAATTAAATAAAGTACAGAATTTTTCAACTTGGAGATTTGATTTGTTTCGTGTTGTAGTGATATATTTGTTTACCTGTCAAAGCAGGGGTTCAAAGTGAGGTCGTTGTTATCGTTATATGAACGAAATGATTTACTTCAGGTGGTTTGCATGCGTTTGTCAAGTAAATATTTTGGAGTTCGTATCTCAGCTGATTACGTCATTTCCGTTTAAAGGTCAAGTTCACGCCCGACGCCACGCCGTCACAACCATAAAACATTATTATGACTGCATTTGCTTCATTCATCTGGTACTGTTTCTTAATCAGGGACGTATCTTCGTTTTGGCTAATTTTTCATTAATTATTTCCAAAAATTTTTTCTCATGTTCTGTGACGTCAATTCTTTCAACCTATTTTTTGTCGGTCTATTCAAGAATCACCTATACATATATCTAAACTAAATGTTTAGAGGTTGCTTTAAGTAAATAAACAATAACAACAACAATTAAAATTATACCACAGAAAAATCTAAGCAAAGGAACAACACAAATTTAAAAGGATAATTTACTTGAAGAGATTTAAAAATATTAGATACTAGAAAAAATGGGAAAACAAAATAAACAAATAAACACATCTATGTACTTTAACGCAGACACTTTTAGCGAAAGTTAAAAAAAAATCTTTTTTCATTGTAACAGACAAAAACTTTAAAAGCAAATATGTATTTTAAGTGCGTAGAAAAGTAAACAACTGTAAATTGGTATTGTATGGTTGTATTGGTTTTAATTTTGAAGGTACTAATGTATTTTCATGAATACCCAACCACAAATTCTTAAAATAGTAAAATAGCGACATTAAGCTACTTTGAATTGTTGAAGTGATAATTAATTTCTTGCTATAATAAGACTTGGTTACTAAGTTTCTATAAATCCAATTGTATTCATATACATGTAGATAACTGGTGGAATACGAAAAATAAAAATAAGAAAATACTTCTACTGTCTACTGTCTATGGGGTCAAGAAATATGACAAGGTTCCTTAGAAGTGTCAAGCAAAAGTGTGCGATTTTTAAACTATAACGAAATTGTAATGCAAATTTTCATTGGATAAGAATCTAGTGTAACTGTAGCTTTTAAAGTTAAAATTCAAGAAAGCATAATCTATATAATGTTTACATCACCTTCTGAGTATTTCTGTTTACAATGCTTCAGAGTAATTCTCTTTGTAATAAGGTACTTCTAATGCAATAAGCGTAAAAACAACAAAGCATAAATGAAAATAAATCAATACAAAATAATTTCCGAATGGAAAGTGAATCTAATAAAAATGTCCTGTAATTCCGAAGAGACTCTCCATATTACCAGTTAATTAAACATGAACGAGCTAAAATTAAATTCCAATTGATATAATTGACGCAAGTCAATACTGGACAATTTAACGTTCTTGGAACAGAACTCTAAATTGTCGGATTGTACACAGAACTTCGCCTAGGAAATTAATTATTTATAACATTTTAGTGTCCAATGCTGAGTTCACACATTATTTAGAAGGTGCGTAGTTATTCGATCCGCCCGAAGTCCACTTATAATTTGTTATTTGAACCGAAGAACTAGTTTTATGGAAAATATTTTCGTGAAAAATAATCTACACTTTCACTCGAATCACCACACATTTTCTTCAATACCATTAGCGCTTTTAATTAAAATGCAAATGCAATTTCGCGTTTATGAGATTAACGCTGCCTGAATGTGAGTCCATATTTTATTATAAAAAGAAATGAAAATTTTCTCTTTTGCATAAAATATAAAAATGAAGTTGTGTATTCGAGATATTTCAAATTCAATTACGTCACAATTTGCGCGCATTATGGTGTCAGTGAAAGTGAGTTACGAAAACGTCTAATTAGGAATATCATTGCATAAAACATATCGTAATTCGGATGACACACACAGGTGTCCACAAAAGACAAAAATTGTAGGCATTCTTTAAGAATGTAGACGATCAAATTCTGTTAAGAGTTTTAAACTTGGCATTTCCAATGTGTGCACATTTTGCAATTATTTTTTGCTCATTTCAATTTAGACATTTAACAACAACACGACCAAATGACAGAAATAAGGAAACAGTTAATTTGATACAAATGACTTAATGAGATTTACACTTTTAACGAGGCAATCTCTGAGAATAACATTTACTAAAGGCGCGTTAATTTAGACGCTAACATCCACTTACACTCGCACTTGTATTTCAATTTATTTTATTTTCAGTCACGTGCTGTCTCGTTATTAAATTCATTAGCTCGATGACTTCGTAAAATTTCAATGTTTTCTGAACCTTCTCTCTTCCGTAATCCTTTCAAATTTGGTCATCGAATATGAATTACAAAAATAAACGTTGCCGAGCCTAAATAAATTAGCACAATGCCACCGATAAACAAATAAGGAATCGCTTTGTGGGTACGTTATGAAATTTTTCATTTAAATAAAACTGTAATTTTAATATCTGGGGGATCCACCTGTTATCTTTACCTCATATATTTCATTGCTGCTATTTATTACTTCATGTTTGATGACTTCCATACATGAAATTGAAGACCTAATGTAAACATTTTGTAATCGTATCGTTATATCAATACATGATTTAAGGACTCATGCATGTACTACCGGAATCAAAATTAATGTCTTATCTAAACAGTTCCTGGGTTGTTCTAAAACTGAAATTATTAAAATTGTACTTGAACCATCTTGTAACATGTGTACAAAAAGTTTTCGCATCTAGTGTGTTGCTCGCATTGCTTCGCATGTTCACGTATGTTCCTTATTTGATTCGTACCCTAAACAGACAAGTAAGCGAACATAACTTAAAAAAATTGTTTTATTGATTTGATTTTACAATAGTTTTCACATTGGAAGAAAAATCTTTTATGGTTGAATATTATTTTCGAAACGCCCAAAAAATCAAAGGCGAATGAAGCTATTCTATTCCTGATTGTATTGCAGAATTTCAGGAAAATTTTCCAGAAACTGTATTTATGTACCACAAATTTGTTAATCAACTTCAGTACTTTGTAGGACTATTCCGAGAAACTGGCAGTGTGGCTAGAAAACAGGTATCAGGTAGGCCTAAAGTAAGATTGATGAGGTAGTTGAAAATGTGAGACAAATTATAACTGATGCTCCTCGCACTTCCATCCGTCACCTGTCACAACAAATTGAACTTTTTGTCGGGACCTGCAGAACTATTCTAAGAAAGGACTTGCAAATGTACCCTTATCGTTTGACTGCCGTGCATGAATTGCTTCCAGTAGATTTTGAACCAAGGCGAAGATACTGTCATTGGTTTTTAAACAATATTGACAATGACGATTTGTTGGACAAAACTTTCTTTTCCGATGAGGCGTGGTTCCATTTAACAGGAGACATTAATTCCCAAAATATGAGGATCTGGAGCACAGAAAATCCTCATATTTTCATTGAAGCTCCACTCTATCCACAAAAAATTGGTGTTTGGTTAGGTTTAAGTCGGAGAAGATTGATAGGTCCAATATCTTTCAATGGCACACTAACAGCACTTAGATATCGGGAAGAGATATCGTGCATCAATATAAAATTGTCGCCAATAAAAAGGGCAAAGGATATCACATGATCAAGAAGAACATTTTTAATGTACCTCTGAGCGTTAATAACTCCCCTATTTATTACAACAAGGTTCGCAGAAATACCGCCCCACACCATAATCGAACCTTTGTTGAAAGATAGCCTGGAAACAATATTACATTGAGAATACCGTTCGCTGGTCCTTCTCCACACTCTTCCACGACCATCTGGCGCTCGTAGGCAGAAGTGGGACTCATCAGTGAAGAGTACTTGACTCCACTGCCCCATATTCCAATGAACATGTTCACGAGCAAATGCAAGTCTGCTTACTCTATGCTGTGTGTTAAGCTCTGGGCCATGTGCAGGTCTTCTTGCCATTAAATTAGCTTCATTAAATCGTCTTCTGATCGTTCTGTCAATTACATGCACATCTCGAACCTCTGCAAGGCGATTTCTCACTTGAACAGAGTCACATTCCTGTTGGTAAGAATCGTTAGGGTAAGAAAATGGTCATCTCTAGCGGTTGTACATCTTTGACGACCTGTTCTAGGGCATCGATTGTAAGTTTCAGTTTCCAAGAATCGCCTCCACGTTCTGGAGGCACATGATTAAGAAGTTCCAAGAACTAGTGCAACGTAACTTTGAGACCGACCATCCTGAATCAAAGCAATTACTCTTGCTGTATCCTCTGCATTAATAGCCATGACAACAACTTATTAATGACAAAATGTAAACAAATTATTAAATTAAGACTTTAGGAAACGTTTGAAAAACAAAAACTCAACTGCAACACAATATTGACAATGGCGTAGGTACTTTCAATAATTTATTTAAACAAGAGAATTTACTTACCAAGATGATCATGGCTCTCCCGATTATTGAAAATGTCCTATTCACCGATGAGCAGGAAAAAAATGAATAAGAAGTGTCCTCAGATAATTTATTTTAAAAAATAATAGTGAGTCGCTTTTTGTGCCGTTGAATATATAATATTATTTCCTATTTCTACTGGCAATTAACACAAAAGAATCAATTCTGTGTGGTCCATGCCCACACGCATATTGCCTGTCATTGTTTACAACAATATATTTACATTAATTAAAAAGTAATAAAAGTTATTTTCACAAATAATACTTTTATAGATTATTTTTCCTGAATCGTTCGCAGACGTTCCGAAACCAGTTAAGCATAATTTTATCATTAATGGACAGCATCACGTATTTTTTGACATTGGCCCTCATGTTGTATATACCAACAATAGAAGTGTCAAAGCCAATCACACCAATAATTCAAATTCTACAAAAAAATTTTTCGATTTGCATATTAAGGATTTTCCTGTTAAACACCTTGAAACTGAGATCCCCACTTGTCACGTTTAATTTCTGCAATTAATTCGGTTCATCAAGGATATTCTCCGGCTTCCTTGTTAATATATTGTTTTAGGCAAGGTAACAAGTTTTTATTTATACATATTATTAAATTTATTGATTCTGGTTAAACTATATGAAAGAGTACAACAAGAACTTAGTAATAAGTAATAAATGTTGCTAAGCGATCACCTACCTTTCCAGTAGTTTTTCAAAATTTTTTTATCGCATTTTTTACACCCGTTATGTACACCAATGTACACGAATGCTTTTGGCTTTTGTTTCGCTCAGATAATTCAAAAAAATTGCCCAGTCAAATTAATTTTCTTGCTGGCTTTTCCAAGTTAATTAAAAAACTGATAAAGTACATTAACTCGTGTGTGTTGTGCAGATATCGCACAGTTCGTTGTTTCATTGTTAATTACACGCGATTACATTTTATAAATAAGTTTCAACAAATGTGTAGTAACATGTGTACAAAAAGTTTTCCCGTCTGATATGTTGCTTCAATTTTTCGCATGTTCACGTATGTTCCTTACTTGATCAGTAAACGCCAAATTGACATTCAACCTTGACATAACGTCAACAGAAAATCTTAACAATAATTACGATTTATTACGTACTTGAAGCCAAACAAAATAAAACATTGAAAATAACGTTGAACGTGTATTCACAACAGATTTTGAAAATGGCCTCCGTCTTCTTCGAGGTATTTTCTAACTCTTCTGCGACATCCATTAATAACATTTTGTAAAATGTGGGGAGAATTGTTTATTTCATCACACTTTTCGATGATTCTTTGGGTAAATTCCTGTAAATCATTAACGGGCATTTTAAAAATGGAATTTTTCAAGTAGGGCCAAACAAAGAAATCCAAAGGAGTTAGATCGCAAGATCGCGAAGGCCATATGTTTGCCATATTCTGCTAATCATCCGATCTCCAAAAAACTCTTGAAGGAAATTTAAAGTACCTCCAACAGCATGGGCCGTTGCACCAGCCTGTTGGAAATATCCAAATTGCAATTCGTCATCGTGCAGTTGATTAATAAATAGATGTAAAATCTCTTCCCGATATCTAAGTGCTGTTAGTGTGCCATTAAAAAATATTGGACCTATCAATCTTCTCCGACTTAACCTATCCAAACACTAATTTTTTTTTGGATGGACTGGAGCTTCAATGAAAACATGAGAATTTTCTGTACTCCAGATCCTCATATTTTGGGAATTAATGTATCCTGTTAAATGGAGGCCTAGGCCTCATCGGAAAAGAAAGTTTTGTCCAACAAATCGTCATTGTCAATTTTGTTTAAAAAACCAATGACTTGGTTCAAAATCTACTGGAAGCAATTCATGCACGCCAGTCAAACGATAAACGAACATTTGCAAGTCCTTTCTTAGAATAGTTCTGCAAGTCCCGACAGGAAGATCAACTTGTTGTGACAGGTGACGGATGGAAGTGCGTGGAGCATCAGTCATAATTTGTCTCATATTTTCAACCACAGTAAAACCTCAATTATCCGTGTTTCCATTATCCGTTTCTCTCGATAATCCGTGCAGGCCTGCTGTTTCAGATATCCGTGTATCCGATTGTCCGTATTACTTCGCATTGAACAAAGTCATACAATATCGGATTGCAGACAATTCCTGATATTTTACGCCAAAAAGATACACTTTCAAGATTTGTTTCACGGTCCGATATTCTTAACGGGACAACGTCTCGTAAAACGACGAAAACGTCTACATTTCAAGAATTAGGCAATGCAGTGTACCAGTGGTTTAAACAAAAACATCTAGCGGGTCATCCAGTGTCGGGACCATTGGTTTTTAGATAAAGCACGGTGGTTTCACAAGGAAATGAAAATTCAAACACCTATTCATGCTTCACAAGGATGGCTACATCGTTTCAAATACGACAGTTGGATATTCAGGGCGAAAAATTAAGTGCAGATAAAAACGCTGCTGAATTATATCTCACCGAATTTAAGCGTTTAATTGAATTTTATGAATTTGCTCCAGAACAAGTTTATAACGCGGATGAAAGCGGGCTTTTTTGGAAATCGTTGCCATCCAAAACGCTTGCAATGCAAAATGAAAATCTGCTCCCGGACATGAATCGAGTAAAGAAAGGATAACATTTATGCCTTGCTCCAATGCTAGTAGCACCCATAAGTTACAACTTTCGTGTATTGGCAAATCAAAAAACCCACGATCATTTAAGGGAGCGGATATACAAAATTTTCCCGTATGTTATGAAACCAGACTCAGACATGGATGAATCAGTAAATTTTTAAAAAATGGTTTTTCGACAAATTTGTCCCTCCCATTTGAAATCCAGAAAATTATCACAAAAAGCAATGCTTTTATTGGATAATGCTCCATCACACCCCGACGAAAATTCCTTAAAAACTGATGGTCAAATTTTTGTTCAGTATCTTCCGCCGAACGTGACCTCACTGCTGCAGCCAATGGATCAAAGGGTAATCGAGGCTTGCAAGCGACGTTTCAGGAAAATTATGTTGCGACTACTTTTGGAAGCAGATTGCAGCATTAAAGATGTAATTTATGCAGCGGCAGAAAGTTGGATTGATATTCCAAATGTAACTTTACAAAAATCGTGGTTAAAACTCTGGCCTGAACTGAAAGAGAATTTAAATTGTCCTGAAACTGAGTAAAATACGATAATATCTGCACAACTTTTAAATGCTGCTCAAAACGTAATTAAGTTTAAAAATGTTACACTAGATAATGACTAACTTCTGATCTAAATGAACCAGGATATCAGATATTAGATAATGCCGATATTGCATCAATTTGCCAATCCGACAATCTAGATGAGGATACAGTCGAAGAAGAAGTTTTTACATAAAAGAAAAAAAATTCTCATGAAAATGCGATGACATTTGCAAATTGATTATTAAATTATCTGGATCAAGAAAATGATGCAGATTACATTGACGTCTTGAATTCAAGAAAAATTCGCACCTACGTTTGTCTAAAAATACAAAATAAAACACACATAACAGACTTTTTTCAAACATAATTATTTTGCTATGTCTGTACACGTGTGAAAAATATCTAATAAAACCTGAATTTTTTGGCCCGCTGTGATTTTTTCTTGGATTTTCAATTTTCCGTGTCTTTCGATTTCCCGGTAGACGAGTCCCGATCATTAGACCGGATAATCGAGGTTTTACTGTACCTCATCAGTTCTTACTTTAGGCCTACCTGTTACCTGTTTTCTAGCCACACTGCCAGTTTCTCTGAATAGTCCTATAGGGTACTGAAGTTGATTAACAAATTTGTGGTACAGAAATACAGTTTCTGAAAATATTTCCTGAAATTCTGGAATACAATCAGGATCGCCATTCATTTTTGGGCGTTTCGAAAGTCGGATTAAATCATAAAAGATTCTTCTTCCAATGTGAAAACCATTGTAAAATCAAATCAATAAAACAATTTTTCTAAAAGTTATGTTTGTTTACTTGTCTGTTTAGGGTACGGATCAAGTAAGGAACATACGTGAACATTCGAAACAATGAGAGCAACACACTAGATGGGAAAATTTTTGTACACGTTACATGTGGAGTTTCCCGTTTTAAGGATTTAACTGAGAAAATTGTTTATATTCAAAATGAGCGCGGAAATAATCATTACATTAACCATTACCACGGCCTACTATTAAGAGTTTTTTTTAAATAACTATAAGCGGATTAATGAAATGGAAGTAATGTAAATTTAAAATATTTTCCGTTCGTTTTGTTAATTTATTTCCTCATGCGTATTTATAAAAATTACATTTCGTTTTTGATATAATCAATAATCAGAATGAAAAGTCAAAATTAAAACCAGACATACAATACTAATTTACAACTGTTTACTTTTCTATGCACTTTGCTTTTAAAGTTTTTGTCTGTTACAATGAAAAAAAAAAGATTTTTTTTAACTTTCGTTAAAAGTGTCTGCGTTAAAGTACGTAGACGTGTTTATTTGTTTTCTTTGTTCTCCCACTTTTTCTAGTTTCTAATAGTTTTAAATCTCTTCGAGTAAATTATTCTCTTAAATTTGTTTTGTGCCTTTGCTTAGATTTTTCTGTGGTATAATTTTAATAACAAACTTCTTCATGTTGTTATTGTTTATTTACTAAAAGCAACCTCTAAACGTTTAGTTTAGATATACGTATAGATGATTCTTGAATAGACCGACAAAAAAATAGATTGAAAGACTTGACATCATAAAACACGAGAAAAATTTCCTAGAAATAATTAATGAAAAATTAGCCAAAGCGACGATACGTCCCTGATCAAGTACCAGATGAATGAAGTAAATGCAGTCATAAAAATATTTTATGGTTTTATGGTTGTGACGGCGCGGCGTCGGGCGTGAACTTGACCTTTAAACGGAATTGACGTGATCAGCTGAAATACGAACTCCAAAATATTTACTTGACAAACGCATGCAAATCACCTGAAGGAAATTATTTCGTATAAATTGTATAAAATAAGAATAACAACGACCTCACTTTGAACCCCTGCTTTGACAGGTAAACAAATAAATCACTACAACACGAAGCAATTCAAATCTCCAAGTTGAGATATTCTAGTACTTTATTTAATTTTAATTTAAATTGCACCGTAAATAAAGTTTATTCCCTCAAGTAACATGTCTGTCATAAACACTTCGGCATTTCTTTATTGGCCAATATTACGTGTTGGGCTTTATTTATTGCGTTTATTCAGTTTTTCGCTGATGTTTTAATAATAATAATATGATGAGTATTTCATATTTGAATACATCTAGATATACACGACCATAAAATAACCCAATTTTTCTAATCTCTCTGTATCTCTTAAAGATTAAGAGATCTCCTTATCACCTGTCCACGTATGAGAAATAAGAATAAAAAAATCAAACTCGCCTGTAAAAAGAAATACCTAGACGTATGTTTATTTATAAAAAAGAAGTTATTAGCATACAATATAGCCTGATGCTACTTCAAACTCAGATCGTGATTTTATGATTGAAGCTTCAACGACATGTGTTTTTCAAGAGGGATACTTGAAAACTAGAATTGGCTGTACGGTCCAACAAAAGTATGCCTCTAATTAATTCGCCAATTATTAATTACATACTTTCTTTAATGACGACGTGTTCTTGTTGAATAAAGTAAGCAGTAACAGAATATCATATTAAATATGCAAATTATGCAAGGAGCTGTTCTGTAAATATTAGGTCATTATGACATTACTACACACCAACATGTAATTTGCTAAACTGACTAGCAATTGATCTGCAGTCTAGTAGAACATCCCATGTCACTTTTTGCTTATTGCCTTTAATTTCGATCCATTTTATAAATATCGTTTCTCCTAATAACCGACTGATATTAATATTAAGTATTTCTCTGACGTTAAAGCATTACATTAAAAGTAAATTTATTTTCATGTTTAATCCATAAGGCTAATGGATTTGTTAATACTACCGTAAGAGCTATGCCATTATACATTATGATTGAATACGTTTAAATAAATTTTCAATTGTCAATGATTTTTTTTTTTTAAATGATGGGAAGGGTAAATCAATATTGAAAAATATTTTTAGTGATTAATTAAACGAAAAGAAATTCAATATTGTTCTATCTTTTGCTGGGAGCTTTCCACTTAAAAGTAGAAAATGCATTCCTTCATTCGAAGGTTAGTTTTCATTTTCAGCACGTTATTTTCATTTCGATATTACAAAATGTTTGTCAACAGAAATTTTGTCTACTTTGCTCAGCCTTGAACGATTACTCCTCGAATACTAATGAACCTACGGGAAATTTAAAATATGAAGCGCGACGACGACAATGAAACTTTCTAAATGTTTGACATATTTGAACGAAATGTTCGTTTTGTTTCAGGGTACAAAATGGCACACCTGGTGACGAGCGTCATCGACAAATACCATGATATTTTAGATAATAAAAGTGGTAAGTATTTTTAGCTTCCCTCTAACAAGAAAGAGGTGCGCAAAAATAATTAGAAATTTACTTGTAGACTTCAACAGCTATATTTAATGTAAAACTAGCGCAATGTGTGTTGCTTCTTTGAAGGATGATAATTTGTTACACAAATATTATTATGTATGCAATTTGCAAAGTTGCAAACACAATAGAAGAAACGAACTTGACCCATTTAGGATAATGTAATATGTTTTAAGCAATTGGAAATGTATACCTTATTTAATTATAAATTATAAACAGAGATGTGCAGGGATGCCTTGAAATAAGGATCGTTTATGTTGTGTAAAAAGGAAACCACCAAGAAAAATAAATAATCAATCAAAATTTCGTCACCTTTTAAATAATGCATGCATTTTCGAACAGACTTTTTTTTGTTCATCACAGCCAAAGTTTGACTTCATCATTTGGAAACTCCCTGTATAATAAAACACATCAAAATAGCAAAAATTACGTGAGTAGTTATTAAAAATACTTGGTGTTGTTACTGATAAAATATAAATAAAAAATTAAATTAAAAGATTAAATGGTTACAATAAACTATGCTATACTCTATTACACTATTGTAACTATTCATATCTCTTTGTGTCACAAGGTCACATTCGTCCACGCTTAATTTCTCTGCTTTCCTTTTCGACCGATTTATTGCATAACAGTTATAAAATAACAAAACCTGATTTTTGCCAACTCCTCCCGTTCGTTTAGTTGACGTGACAATTTAAGTATGTCACATATCTTATTTACAAAACAAATATTAGGTAGTACATAACCAGCAGTGGTATTTAAATTTGCAATTCGAATGAGTGTTGCCAGAAAAGAACATAAACTTCGTAATAGATGACTCTTCATTTTTGTAATACATAAATTTTCATATTCTAACAATACATGTCGCCATCACGCTCCTGGTCGTTTCATACTATAGTTGTCAGTCAATTTAATCAGTTTTTATACTTTTCACTTTTTATTCCAATTACTTTGTACTAATTTCAAATTTTTTCTCTTTCGATTGCTTTTCTTGTATCTTTCAATTATTTGTTTCTCATTTTTGTTACACTTAATATTTGTTTTAAATTTGTAGTGTCTAACTTTTTCTGATTTTTATTTTCCTGGTCTTTCATTTTCGTTTTCATCTTTCCATTGCTTTCAATAACTTATTTTATTTTTCTTGCATTTTTCATTTTTGTTACATTTGATAACTGTTTTTTCTTTTATTTTCTATAATGGTCGAAAGAAATATTGTGTTATTTTTTTACAATTTTCAATAATTGTCTTTTTACACACCTTTCGATTATTTTTTTAATCTTTAATGTGTTGTCTTTTCAATTATTGTTTGTTTCAAATTTGCAATGCTTTGAAAATTTTTACTTTTTCCAATTTTTATTTCCCCGTCTTTCATTTTTTTCATTTTTCATTACTTTCAATAACCAATTATATTTTTAATTTTTCTTTTTTATTTTATTATTATCTTACAAATTGTTTTCTACAATTTTCATTTATTTTTTTACAATTTTCAATTATTCTTTTTTACAATTTTCAATTATTTTTTTACAATTTCCAACTGTTTCTTTTTACAATTTCCAGTTGTTTTTTTACAATTTCCAATTTTTTTACTATTTTCAATTGTTTTTTTTTAATTTCAATTGTGTTTTTAAATCTTCAATTATTTTCTTTACAATTTTTAATTGCTTTTACAATTTTCAATTATTTTTATACGATTTTCAATTTTTTTACAAATTTCAATTGTCTTTTTACAATTCTCAATTGTTTTTTTACTATTGTCAATTGTTTTTTTTTACTATTGTCAATTGCTTTTTTTATAATTTTTAATTGGTTTTTTTGTACTATTTTCAATTATTTTTTTACAATTTCCAATTGTTTTTTTACAATTTCCAATTGTTTTTTTCACAATTTCCAATTTTTTTTACAATTTTCAATGGTTCTTTTTAAATTTAAATTACTTTTTAAATCTTCAATTATTTTCAATTATTATTATTTACAATTTTCTAATGCTTTTACAATTTTCAATTGTTTTTTTTTACAATTTCCAATTGTTTTTTTTACAATTTCCAATTGTTTTTTTTTACAATTTTCAATTATTTTTTTACAATTTTCAATTGTTTTTTTACAACTTTCAATTGTTTTTTTTACAATTTTCAATTGTTTTTTTACAACTTTCAATTGTTTTTTTTACAATTTTCAATTTTTTTTTACAATTTTCAATTATTTTTGTACGATTTTCAATTTTTTTACAATTTTCAATTGTTTTTTTTACAATTCTCAATTGTTTTACAATTTTCAATTTTTTTTTTACTATTTTCAATTGTTTTTTGTACAATTTTCAATTGTTTTTTACAATTTTCAATTGTTTTATACAATTTTCAATTGTTTCTTACAATTTTCAATTTTTTTTACTATTTTCAATTGTTTTACAATTTTCAATTTTTTTTTTTACTATTTTCAATTGTTTTTTGTACAATTTTCAATTGTTTTTTACAATTTTCAATTGTTTTATACAATTTTCAATTGTTTCTTACAATTTTCAATTTTTTTTTACTATTTTCAATTGTTTTACAATTTTCAATTTTTTTTTTACTATTTTCAATTGTTTTTTGTACAATTTTCAATTGTTTTTTACAATTTTCAATTGTTTTATACAATTTTCAATTGTTTCTTACAATTTTCAATTGTTTTTTTACAATTTTCACTTGTTTCTTACGACTTTCAATTGTTTTTTAAGATCTTCAATTTCTTTTTACAATTTTGAATTGTTTCTTTACAATTTTCAATTTTATTTTACGATTTTCAATTGTTCTTTTTAAATGTTTAAATTTTCAATTGTTTTTTTACAATCTTCAATTTGTTTTTTCAATTTTTGTTTTTTTACAATTTTCAATTGTTTCTTTAAAATTTTGAATTATTTTTTTTTTATTTTCAATTGTTTGTTTACACACCTTTCGAATTCAATTGTTTTATATGTTGTATTTTTAATGATTATCTGTTTTAAATGTCCAGTTTTTACTTTTTCTGTTTGTTTTTATTTTCCTCATATTCCAGTAACACATTGTGTTTATGTGTTTATTTTTATTACATTTTTCATTCTTGTACATTTTGGCTGGGTTGCACAAAACATTTAAAGCTGGATTAAATTTAAGCCCAAGTTAGATTGTGACATACATACATGCGTTAGATTCTGACTTGGGCTTAAATATAATCCTGGCTTAAATGTTTTGTGCAACCCAGCGATTCTTTCATTGAGTAACAAATCTTATTAATTATACATTTTAAGTTTTTATGTGTATTTGTCTGAAAAATTGATTCGTAGACATAGTTCTTTCCCTTTCTTAATTTCTCTCATTCGATAAAAATCCTTTGTGGTTTTTAAGGTAATACTATTTTGTCTTTTTTTAAATAAATTTTATCAAAACAGGGTCTTCTTATTTATATCCTATAAAACCGGCAGTTCATTTGAAAACTAAAAATATTTCTACACCTGTACAAACATGCCATTTTTATTAAAACAAACGTGTTGCATTTTTTTTCTCTAAACAAATCTTATTGCCAAATAAAATTCTGACGTGCAATTTCAGATTTACTTATCATTTTGAAAAATAGATGGCGGTAAATTAACCAAAATTATTACAAATTAAAAGCAAATGCTGAAAGTTATGAAATTCTTTACAAGAGCGTCTGAAAAAGTTGGGAATTAAAAGGGTAATAGGTTTTAGTACTTCGCAATAGCGTTGTGGCAATACTGATCCAAACATACATACATAAATGAAAATTTTAAATTACCGAACGTATATACGAGGAGGTTTTGATAAATTCTTGGCCTAGCATAGAAAGGAGTAATTTATCTCAAAACAAGAAACTATTTATTCAATATTTCTCGCGGAATTTACCGATGATAAACCAGCAAACTTATTTTTGAAAACTATTTGTCAAACATTATACTTATATCCACTGGAATCGCAAATGCTTTTTGACAAGTGTCTACTATTTATCAATACTCCCTCGTATAGCCCAATTTATTTTATTCACCTAAATATATTGAAAATTTTAGACTTCAGCTAGATATATAGAAGCGAATTTATGAACCGACTGCGCAATTCCGACCCTTTTGCAGCTCGAATCGTTCTTCATTGATTATTATTTGCGTAAGTAAATGGCAAGTAATGTCAATGACCACGCAACGGCAGCAGAAACGTTATGTGCCGCTGCACAATGTCACGGTATTAGAACAAGGTCGAATTTATTCACTGCGATGTGCATTGAAATTGCTCACTTACACTTCTGCAGATAATTATAGCACACGAGAAAAAATAAACTACAGGAAGCAAATTGCTGTTAAATCATATATCTTCAACAAATCATTTATTGGTTGAATTCTTCTCGAATAAACTGGTATCCAATCAAGTAACAAAAAAAAATAATAATTGCCCAATATGAATTTATATCGAACAACTATTAATCGTTGCTCGTTATGGTTTTGTAACCTTTGGAAAATCTACAAGTCACTAATGTCCGTATTCATAGTGCTTCCTTAAGGTTTCCTTCAATGTGGGAACCCTTAGAATGGGATTGCAGTAAGGCAGGTGTATTATGACAGTACCCATTCTAAGGTGTCCCTTATTGAAGGAAGCCTTAAGGAAGCATTATGAATACGGGGGTTAGTGAAAGTAAATAAATCAGGTGTCTGACTTACGATTCTGGATTCTGGATTGGTGAGGGGGATGAATAAGAATTCATATGCACTTAGGCCACAATTGAGCCCATTTTACTACCCCCATGTTCATCAGTGTTTGACTATCAGTGTTCTTCGACCCATCCTACCCTTTCGATGAAGCCAAGAATGTCCGACAGAGGGGCACTGCGAATTCCAGCCATGTCAGGCCAGAACTTCCCTAACATGGGACCTCTGATCGAAGCGAGTGCAGGGCAATCACAGAGGATATGCTCAGCTGTTTCTTCCTCTAAGTTACAACCTCTACAAATTGGGCTGTCTGTTAAACCAATGAGATGCATATGTTTGTTTAGTTTGCAATGTCCTGAAAGTATTCCTACGAGTAGACCTACTCTTCTTCTAGGTAGTTGCATACAGAATCGTGTCAGTTTGAGCGAGGGGGCCGTTATAGCCTTTTTCACTTGGTGACACTTGTCTACATTTACCCATCTGTCGATATGTCGGTCCTGGGATCTTTGTTTCAGAAAGGCATTAAAGAGACTTTATGACGGTGCTACAGCTGGTTCGGGGCCCCAAAAGGGTCACTTCGAGCCCTGTATATCCAGTTCGTCTACCTGTTCGTTGCCAAATGTTCCAACGTGTCCTTTAACCCAAATGAGTTGGAGGGTGTAGTATTTGGCCACTTGTTCTAGTGTGCCGTGACATTGGAGTGTTAATCCTGAGGATATTATGTTGCTATTTAGAGCCAAGGGTGCCTCCCTGCTATCGCTAGCTATCCTAACGATTTTATTCTGAACACCCCGATCCAGAATTGCTCTTGCACCTTCTATAATGGAAATTAGCTCTGCTTGGAAAACAGTTGTTAGTTGGCCAAGTGCTATGCTCATGTGAAAGTCGAGGTAGTCAGAGAAAATTCCTGCGCCTGTTCTTTCCAAAGTCTTAGATCCATCAGTGAAGATGGATATATCGCGTTTGGGTGTGCCTTCAGCGTTCAAGTAAACGTTGAAGTGCTTCTTGAATATATATGTAAGTGCGAGGGAGTCGACCACCGCCACAAAAAGAGGAATTTCTTATAGAGCCTCCTCCAGGATGAGGTGGTGTCTACCTCCGATACCTTTATTATTCCACACCTTTTTTGCCCACAGCCTAAGGACCGATCCCAGTGCCATCTCCTCCACATATATATTCAGTAGAGGGAGGCCACGAATGGCCTCTAAGGCGGCGGTAGGGGAGGATTTCAGCGCACCGCTAGCACTTATGAATACCAGCCTTTGTACGTGCGAAAGCTCCGATGCTGTTGTCGATAGTCGGGCTCTGGGCCACCAGACATAGCAAAGCATGGTCCTAATTACGGCAGTGTGCAGCCATAGGACGGCTTTTGGTGATGGTCCCCAAATTCCTCCCATCGCACGGCGACACTGCCAAAAAGCGACGCCTGGTTTTGCTACTTTTACATTAACATGTTTACCCCAATTCAGCTTCCGGTCAAAAATGACTCCCAGATATTTGACTTCATCTGAAAAGGTTAGTTCAATTTGGAAAAATTTGGGGACTCTACGGATCTCAACTTTCCTCTTTTTAGTGAACAGAATCATTTCCGTCTTTGAGGGATTGATTGTCAAAGAGTGTTCTGCGCACCAGTTTTCGGTCAATGTGAATGCTGTTTGCATTAGGTTGCACAGAACTTGTTCATATTTTCTATTAACCAGGATAGTTATGTCATCTACATATCCTATTGTGTAGAAGCCCACTCCATTAAGTCAACGGAGGAGGCTGTCCACTACTATGTTCCATAGTAGGGTTGATAGAACGCCACTTTGAGGACAGCCTCTGCTTACCGTTCCCCTAATAGACACGTTTCCAACAGTAATGTGTACTGCTCTATGTTTTCAAGAGCTGTAAAATTCATTCCGGAAGAATGTGCGCACTAGTGCCCGTTCGACACTGTTGAAGGTGGTCTTGTCAAACGCACCCTCTATGTCTATGAACACTTTGTTATTTATAGCTTTGTTATTTATAGTTATCCACCCAGTTACAGAATGTAGGGCGGATTCTGTGGATCTACCTACTAGGTAGGCATGTTGGTTATAATGTAGGGGTTTGACTTGCGATGTTTTCTTTTGTAATTCTTTAACACCTTATGTGTATTACCGAAATCAATCCATACTCAGAAAATGCAATAATATACATGGACGAAACTCACTTTGACGATATTTCTTTCTAAAATGAAGAACCAAATATAAAGGAACCAAGTGAAATGGAACAACAAATTCGATAATTTGTTTTTAATTAAAGATATTCCTTCAAATGGAAAAGTAACCATTGCCTTTCTTTTTTTTAACAAATAATTAAGTGCTATACTTATTTCCAACAATTAACTTCAACTAACTCGTGTTAATAGTATTAACATTTTTATATTATGAAAATATGGTACGACATTAAAGTAAGGAAATATGAGAATATATTAAGAAATTCTTCTTGGTAGTTATTCCTTTTATTACTAAATATTACGTCATATAAAAGAAGGATGGATTTAGAAGTGTTGTAAGTGCGAATTCTGCTTGAGCTTTACATATTAAATTCTTTTCATTTCAATTTTTTAAATCATTATTATTTAATTCTTACACTGTGATCCGTACTGGCAATATTATTACTACTACAGCGCAAAATGCAAACGACAGCGCGCAAACATGAACAAAATTAGCTTGTCTGCGATAATTATAAATGACTATCATCAATCATTTGCGGCCAATTAACTCATCGTTTACGTTGCGGATCAATTTGAAGCTTGACTCGATTAGAACTAAAATATAAAACAAATAAATAAAAAAATGAGAACAGCAAACATAAATTTAATTAGAAAGAAAAAAATACGTCCATCGATTAATCGATTAATGTACAAAAAAAATACATTAAAATTAATTGTAAAGCACAAGATACAGTGCAATCAACTTCAAAGTGACTTAGACAGGATTACCAACATAAGAGAATGTCATTTGTCATTAATCACACAAGTAGGCAATTAGGTTTAAAATGCTTTTTAACTTCTGTATTTTTTAAATTATTTATCACTGTGAAATTGCACTATAACATTTTTCAATTTTAATTCTGATTTTAATTAGTACGCCCACCTTTTTTTTTTAACTTGTGCACGTGTCACGCATTTTAAGTATCCAATGAATAACGTCATTCGACGGATTACAAAATAGGAGAAATAACTCCAAGGTACTATAAAAATGAATGAAAATTCTAATTTTCGACCTTTGCCTTTCCAACTACTTAGATAACGCTGTAGCTCTCCTTGAAAATTGCGGGTGGTCTATTTTTGTAATCTTTATAAAAGTTGGGTGTACAGCCATGCGCAGCTTAAGTGCTACAACATGACAATTCTGTAAGCCTTGGACCACAAGTGTGAAGTTTGAAGCACATTTTAGGTGCGCATGACTGTACATTCTCAAAATAATCAGTATTAAACACATGAAATTGAGCCAAAGTGAAAATATATCCGGTTTATTTTTTTTTGAAACGGTTTTCTCATTTGTATGTCTTCGCAAAACGAAAGAGAACAAGTCGCATGACAGCTGGCGTGCGATTGTATCCGCCGCATTTCAAGCAACCTGTTCCTTTTGAAATAAGGCATTGTAACGTGAATGCATTCCAGCACGGTTCGAAAACCGTGTTAAAATTATTTATTTATTCGAGACTGTGGTAGAATGCTTTCGCAGTATAAGAATCGGTGATCTCGTTCGTTTACTCTCCTTTGGCCCACATTACAGTTGCCTAATCATTGCATAATTTATTGGGAGACAGGTATACGCAGCTCCAAACGTGTAAAAGTCGGAGAAAGCACAAAGCTTGACGTAATTTTTACCTTTTTTTCTTTAATAGCCGGAAGCGCAATTGTTATTTAGAACGGGCAAGAACTAATCTAGTTTAGCGCTTATTTTTATGTAATTTGTAAAGAGAAAGGGTACCTAGGTACCTTTTTTATTGTTGAAAAATGTTTTGATTTTAATTTTAATACAATTTCCAAGAAGCTGATTGAGAAGGCACAAATAAAAACTGGAATTTTCGATTTTTTAATTCCTTGGTACGTAAAAATATAGGTTTTTCCCAAATTCTTTAACCAATTTGTTGACTGACGTCATGGTGTCAACGTTCATTGAATACTTAAAATGCGATTCACACACATGGATAAATAACCAAGCATCTGGCAACAATGAAGATACATTGTGTATTCGTGCATCGTCCATTTATAGTCATTCGGTGAAGGTTTTCCCTTTTTTCTGCAGAAAAAGAAAATTCTGTCGCTGTCTGATGTCAGTCTCACTGATCTTGCTTCACAGTAATATAAAAAATTGCATAATGCAAACCGCACATAATAATATATGTATGAGGGAGTTTTTATCTAACACAGAAGGAATTAAATGATCCTAAAAGTTTACTCAACATAATCTCAGGCATCTTCTCTTCTATAATTTAGTCATTTTCTTGCAAATTCATATCTGCTTAAGCTAACAATGAATAATTTTTCAGATAAAAAAAAACAACTCTTGGTTAAGATAGAGATATTGTTACGACGCGGTCTTTAAACGGAATCGACATGATCAGCTGAAATAGAACTCCAAAATATTTACTTGAAGATTGCACGCAAATCACCTGAAGTAAATTATTCCGTACAAATTGCATAAAGTAAGATAAACAACGGCCCCACTTTGAACACCTGCTTTGGCAAGTAAACAAATAAATCACTACAACACGAAAATAATTCAACAAATCACTACAACACGAAAATAGTTCAATATCCGTGTTAGGAAATCCTCGTATTTTTCTTTAATTTTAATAACACTCACCGGCACAAAAAGCGACTCAGTTTAAGGTTTGTGTAATTCATTGCGACAATAATTTTTTTATGTAATTTTCGACTGATAATTGTTATTTATAGTTTTCTTGGTTGATGTACATCAAATAAGGCCAAGATTTTAGTAAAAGTAATAAAAACTGCAAAACTGATGAAATTGTAACTTAAAGAAAAATGCAAAATTTCAATCTTCCTAATTAATTAATAATTAATTAATATCGAGTATTGCCTCTGCGAGCCTGTATTACAGCCTGCATACGTTGTGGCATCGACTCCACCAAGTGCCTAATCGCTAAATTGTCAAGTTGATCCCATTCTTGCTGAAGCGCCATTGATAATTCTTCTAGGGTAGCTGGGGCGGGGACGCGAGCTCTAATATTCTTTCCTAACATGTTCCAGACATGTTCGATGGGATTCATGTCGGGACTTCTCGGGGGCCACTGCATTCGGTTAACACCAACAGCGTCAAAAAGTTCATTAACAACTCTGGCGACATGTGGCCGTTCATTATCGTGCATCAACATAAAATTATCGCCAATAAAAGGGGCAAAGGGTATCACATGATCTTGAAAAGAACATTTTCAATGTACTCTGAGCATTAATAAGTCCCCTATTTATTACAACAAGGTCTGTACGTGCGTTCGCAGAAATACCACCCCACACCATAATCGAACCTCCGTTGAAAGATAGCCTGAAAACAATATTACATTGAGAATGCCGGTCGCCGGTCCTTCTCCACACTCTTCCACGACCATCTGGCGCTCGTAGGCAGAAGCGGGACTCATCAGCGAAGAGTACTTGACTCCATTGCCCCATATTCCAATGAACATGTTCACGAGTAAATGCAAGTCTCCTTACTCTATGCTGTGTCTCAAGATCTGGGCCATGTGCAGGTCTTCTTGCCATTAAATTAGCTTCATTAAATCGTCTTCTGATCTTCTGTTACTTACATGCACATCTCGAATCTCTGCAAGGCGATTTCTGACTTGAACAGCAAATTAAATTCCTGTTGCAAAGAATCGTTAGAGTAAGAAAATGGTTATCTCTAGCACTTGTACATCTTTGACGACCTGTTCCAGGGCGTTGATTGTGGATGACGGGAATTGTCGCTATTTTCTAGTCTACATCGCAAACGTGTGCTGCGTAACGATAACGAATTATAAAGTGTATAATACTTCATAACAGTGTATAAATTCCATCTATATTGATGTCTTCTCATAGACCAATTTCGTTATTGCCAATTTTTTCAAAAGTCTTTGACAAAGTACTGTTAAAGCAAATATTGGAATTTTCAAATAAAAACAATATATTCTCACCTAATCAGTTGGTTTTCCTAAGGGATTGTGACAACGGAAGCAGTTATAAATTTTGTTAATAATATTACCCGGAGTTATGAAAGTAAAGAATATTATTCAGCATGTTTCGTTGATTTGAGCAAAGCCTTTGACTGTATTTCACACGATAATTCTCCTCCGTAAATTAATGTTCTACAATTTTCATTCGTCGAGCACCAAACTTATTGTTTCATATCTAATCAACCGCAATCAACGTGTTAAGCACAATGAAAACCTCTCTGAATCCGTTGTGATTAAATACGGCGTACCACAGGGTTCTATTTTAGGCCCTATACTGTTTCTACTTTATATTAACGATTTCCCAAAATGTATTTCTCCAGCTAACTGTACTCTTTTTGCAGATGATAGTACTCTTGGATTTTCAACAAAAATATTGCCTGATATAAATATTGAAAAACTTCACCTATTTGATAAAACAGAAAATTGGTTTATTTCTAACAGACTGAGTTTATATGAAGAAAAAACAGTTTCCATATTATTTACATCAAGACAACTAGGTAATGAAATTAATGAACAGTACTCCGAGCTTACAACATTTTTAAGGGTATTTTAGAATAAACATGGTGATTATATTGCAAATAAGGTTTCTAAAAACATTTATCTACTACATAATTTAGCAAACAACCTCTCTAGGAAACACCTCCGAATAGCTTACTTTGCCTTAATTCATTGTCATTTAGAATATGCCACATTAGTCTAGGGTCATTCGTCATCATTACAGAGATTATTTAAATTACAAAGAAGATCAATTAGAATAATAGCTAATATCGGTTATGGCGACATTTGTAGAGAACGTTTCTCAAGATTGGGCTTATATTACCTAGCTTATTTATATTGAAATGTCTGGAACATATACGAAAATACATTGAATTATATCCAAAGATTAATTCTTTCCTTCAATATGAAACAAGATCTTCTGAGGCTTGCCTGAAGACATTAAGATTAAATAAATCTAGAGATGGTCCTAATTACTACTGTTTATAATTCTTTGCCTAACGACATTAAAAATCTTCCGTTGATTATTATAATTTCGTTTTGTGTTGCACAAATTAAAAAGTTTTCTCATAGAAAAATCATTTTATTCATTTGTGGAGTTAATGAATTGCACTTTTGATTCTTCCTTAATTTAGTGAATTGTGTATGTATGTATTTTATTTAACGCATACCTCAATATGACATGTCTAAATACTCTGTATGATAACACGCAAAGATATATTATTATTGTTATTATTATTATAGAGGTGGTAGGAAAAAAGATCCTATTTGGCAACATTTTATTGAAAAGTCGTGTAAATCTACTGGAAAAAGAGGAAGTAAAGCTACTTGTAAAAAAATATAAGGTAGAAATGCAAGGGCTTGTAGAACGTATGAAAAACCACTGGGAAGAATGTGCCTCTAATTCTAGTTCTGGGTCTTTATCTTCTTTTGTCATGCGTATAACGAAGTCTAGTAAAGAGGAAATAGATAAACAAATAGCTAAGGCTATTTATGCAACAAATAGCAACTTCACATGTGTTGAGCTACCGGAAGTAAAACAAAAAAAATTACGCTTTTACGGCCTGAATATATACCCCCCTCTAGATATGATGGGTGTAACCGACTGCTAAATGAAGTGTACAATGAAGAGAAAAGTAAATGTTTTAAAAATTTATCGGGAAATTCAGTTTATCTGTCATTGGATGGATGGTCCAATGTCCATAATGAACCAATCATCAGACACTACAGAAAATGGGTCCTCCTTTTTAGTAGACACAATAGACACGTCTGAAAATCCACATACATCTACATATTTAACAGAACTTGCAATAAATGTAATTAAAATGTTTAAAACTGAATATCACTGTGCAGTAAGCAGTTTTGTAACAGATAATGCTACTAATATGAATGCAATGAGAAATCAGATCAAACAGTCAACAGAATTAAATGTTATTACATATGGTTGTGCTCCACACATTTTAAACTTGTTATATAAGGACCTGGAAATTAGTGAAATTAAGGAACCTGTTACGTTCATTGTAAAATACTTCCGAAGCAATCATTTTACTTCAGCGACATACGCGAAAGAAGCAGGAAAAAAGCTTATTTTACGAAGTGACGTAAGACGGAAATCACTTGCTGACTGCTTACACGGTTTTGTTGAAGCATGACCCAAACTTTTTAAAATTAGCGAACAACATAAACATGAAATCGACAGTATAGTAAGGCAGAAAATTTCGAATATTTATTTGGAAAGAACAGCTGAAGATTTCTTAACAATACTGAATCCAATATCTGTCGCAATTGATAGGCTTCAAAGAAACGATGCAATTCTATCAGACGTCGTTGAACAATTAAAAATACTAGAATCATATTTTAAGGGAACTGAATTTACTCTAAGCCAAATGCAAAAATTTAGACATCGCTATGAACAGAGTATCACTCCGTACCATTTGCTAGCTTTCCTTCTGGACCCTCCGAAAACGGAGCATATATTAACAGAAAGTGAAAAAAAATGTGCTTTAAATACTGCAAATGATTTATACCCCAACACAGGTTTACTACCATTGATTATTAAATTTCTGGCTAAATCCGAGCCATTTGTCGAAATAATGTTCACGAAGAAATTCTTAAAAGCACAAATCCATTAGAATGGTGGAAATTTCAATGGAATATTGAGGTTATTGATAAGTTATTCCCGATTATTAAACAATTATTATCTGCTGCAGCTTCTTCAGCCTACGTTGAAAGAATATTTTCAACATTTGCTTTAGTTCATTCTAAAATTAGAAATCGTTTAGGGACTGAAAAAGCTGCTAAATTAGTTCTTCTTTATAAACACTATAATTAAAAAATTAACTTAAAATGTCTCTTTTTAAGTACCTGAACCATGTTTTATTTTCTTTTTAAATTTAAGTTTAGTTTACCTACATATTCTTTTTAAGCAGATAGTTTTAGATATATAAATAATCTAACATTAAATAAATTATTATTTTTATTTGAATCTTTTCAAGTTTGATTTATTTAGATTATCAGTTTTTTTTACACGAATTGATTTAAATCACGATTTAAATTAAAAAAATCAGTGGATTTAAATCAACTGCCGTGTATAGGTTTAGTTAATATTGAAATGAAAATATGTTTAAAATAGAAGATATACACATGTAATCAGATTTTAATTAAACTCTCATGTAACAAGAATTACAAAATTAAAAAATCTCATTAAAACTTTCACTGCTTTTTTCTTAATATTTTAAGAAAGTTTTAACAAAAAAATTGCCACATTCGCTTAATATTGTAAATACATTGCATTTCGAATATTAACCAATGGAATTGACGATTAACAATTGGAAAATGTTGCTAAAGAATAGAATGGCGTTGCAAACGTTAAAAATATTTTTGTGTTCCAACTGATGGCAACAAGTCAATAGATTTGCACCGAAAACTTTAAAAACTATTAACTTTTTTTAATGGCTTATAACAATAAATTTATTTTTTTTACAGATCCAAGAGTAAATGGATGGCCTATGATGTCTAGTCCTTTTCCAACAATAGCAATATGTTTATTCTACGCGTACTTTTCTCGAGTGTTGGGACCAAAACTAATGGAAAATAGGAAACCATTAAATCTTAGGAATGTTTTAATTGTTTATAATTTCCTCCAGACTGTGTTCAGTGCATGGATATTTTATGAGGTAAGATCCAATAGCTTATATTTTGCCTTTCACCCCAGAATATGTACTCACAATTATTTTATTTATTTCAGTACCTCATGAGTGGATGGTGGGGTAGTTATAGTTTTACATGTCAACCAGTAGATTATTCCAATAACCCCATGGCCTTAAGAGTAAGATAGTTATTAAGCTTAATTTTATTTTAAAGTGTGAGTGACTTTATCATTATTATTTGTGGAAGAATTATTTTCACTTATAAGTAAAGAAAAACATAAATAACTAATTAACTTAATTAAAATTTCAAACAAACTAAATTTGATGTAATTCCTTGATTTGGAAAGTTTGTAGCCAGTTTAATCGCTAATATGCATTTTTCAGATGGCAAGGACATGTTGGTGGTATTACTTTTCGAAATTTACAGAGTTTTTCGATACTCTTTTCTTCATTCTTCGAAAGAAGAACAGTCATGTTTCTCCACTCCATGTCATACATCACGGATGCATGCCATTCTCTGTGTGGTTGGGAATGAAATTCGCTCCAGGTATGTTTACGATCATTTCTTTAGCTCCACGCTCTTTGGTCACATAAAGTAATTTGCTACATTTATTTTTTTTGTTTACAGGCGGCCACAGTACATTTTTTGCGTTGCTCAATAGTTTTGTACATATAGTCATGTACTTTTACTATATGGTATCAGCCATGGGCCCGGAATATCAAAAATACATTTGGTGGAAGAAGTACCTAACTACTTTCCAAATGGTAAAATTAAAATTTCGATAGATTTCTTTAAATAACTTGGCTTTTAACTTTCAGGTGCAGTTCGTAGCTATATTCACACACCAATTCCAATTACTGTTCATAGATTGTAATTACCCCAAGGGATTTATGGTGTGGATTGCCCTTCATGGCATCATGTTCTTATTCCTTTTCTCTGACTTCTACAAAGTCCGATATAGTTCAGGTAAAAAGGCTGTGAAAAATAGTGGTGCTTGCATGGTAAGTCAATTACATTAAAAGAAAAATCTTTTTTTAATACTTTATTTTTCAGAGTGTCGAAGGAGATCACGAGAAAAACGGAAAGCTACTAACGCATAGCAGATCTGAATCAAACGGTACCTTAATAAACAAAACCTACGTTCAAACAGAGTTCGCCAAAGCATACAAAGCTTGTTACTCGAACGGTGTTAATAATGGGTTTGTTACAAGTAACGGCAAGAAAAACGATTAGGTTTACTAAATAAAAAAAAAAAAACGTTTAAATCAAATGGGTACAAAGGTTACTTTGTATTATGTAGATAGCTATTTATTAGTGTGTTTTTTTATTTAAATAAATTCTGTTCAGGTCAGTTCTTCAATCATCATCATATAAATTTACTTGCACTGTTTAATAAAGATGTTTTGGCAAGCGTATTGAAAAATTGGCCCTGATTTTAATTTATGTTAATATTGTCTAATATGAATATATTTAAGTAATAAATAGGTTTGTTATATTTTAGATGTTTATGAACTCAGGGCCGGATTGCATGTGGGTTTTATATGCATCGCAAAATTCTTTCCCAAAAGCTTCAACCCTCAACCAGTATATGTCGGACCTATTTCAATATTTGTAATTTTTATTTTTGAATTGATTTGTGTATCAGTCTTAAACTGAAAGTATTTTCAGATTAATGAATGAAATTAAAGAGTGATTCTGATCATTGAGCACAAAATAATTTAAATGGCAAATAAAAAATATGAATGCACAACTAAAATTAACATAAATAATACTAATATTAAAAATAGATAGTAAATTTTATTTTTTGGCACAAATCAAAAGTAGCAATAAAGTTTATTATCAATGAAAATCTTACTTATGAGGAAATCTTTTTCAAAATTTCAAAATTTCAAATTGTTTGCACAATCTACATTGTTATTACCATTTCCACTTAGAAAATAGTTTTGACTGATCTTACATTTTGATGGGAATGACATACCAGAACTTACTTATTTACCAAATTGCTTTCTTTTCCCTACCATAAGTACCACAAGCAAGAAACATACTTAAGTCAACTTGTAACTATTAAACAACATGCTTTGAATCAACCAATAACATTTTTGGTACTGAATTTGCAAAATTTTTTGACAACCAAGTTATTCGTTATCATATTGTGCCTGTATGCCTTTGTAAGTCATTATTTCATTAGACAATATCATAGAGCAATTTTTTTTTTTTTTTGTATAGCAACGGTTTTTTTTTGGGATCCTGTGTAATGCTCACTCAAATGCAAAAAAAAAGAAAAAACCAAATTAAGCCAAAAGCAAAAAGTGGGGTACTTTGCATCTTCAATAGAGATTTGTTTTTCTTTAGAGTGATAACAAAATTTCTTAAATTCACTTTCAGAATAACGAAATAATTTTAAAAAAAGTCAGGTGTCCCATTTTCGCTGGTATTTTATAGACACCTCCGTTAATAATTATTATTATTAACGGAGATACCTGTGGAATACCATTGTGAATGGGTACCTGTACAGGAAACACCTGTAAAATATTGCTAGAGTAACTCCTCTAGCGAATATAGTAATTAAAGTAATCATAATAACATATAAATATAAAATTAATCGAAATTTCAGCGATAAAAGTACAAATAAAATGATAACTCGCTATCTAAAGAGTATTTTTTAAATCTGGCGTCGAAGTTGGCCATGAAAATTTAAGTGTGAACCATCATCATCATGACAGTTGTCAATTTGACATTTGAACTTGTCATACTTAACCTTACTTTCGAAGTTTCGAACTCAACAGTACGAGAAAATGACACAAGAATGTGATCTCTTGTAATAAACGAAAAGACACTAAGAATGAGATCTGTTGTAACAATCGAAAAAAAGATACTAAGAATATAAGATTTACAATAAATAATCAAAATTGTGGTATGTTCACAGTAAGCACCTTGTCACGGCCAACTTCGACGCCAAATTTAAAAGAACCCGATATAAAATTTGCATTTTTCCACCATAATTTATATAATCAAAAGACCACCACCTGTTGCATTATGTTGGTGTAACACGTAAATCCCCTATGAAACATACTTAAGTTGGTAAGATATTTGCAATTTCATGTCAAAAGTCTATCAATTTTATTACTATATAATTATTTATATTTATATTCTTAACATAATGATATTGTCTGTCTGAAAATCAAAAAAAATCACCATTTTTCCTCGTTGATACAACCGGCAACGCTGCTCTATATACCTCCTATAGTCTGTTTTTAAACTAGGAGGAGAAATAGTTGTCGGCCTGTCGTAGGTAGATCGACACTGTAATACTAAATCAGAAATTAATTTGGATTGCTTAGGAGGTTTACAAATTTTTCAAATAACCAATTTTATAAACAGGTTTGCCTACAAGTTTGAGACTAACTGAAATTGTCACATGAATTATGAAAAAGGTTAATTTTAAATTGAAGGCTTGTGTAAAACCGGCTGTCAAACTGCCAATAACTTTGCGAGTTTTTGGCGGGCAAAATTCAAATCGCTCCTCCTAGTTTGAAAGTAGACTGTAATAACAAATTTAGGGGGAAGAGAATTTTAACTGCAATTTAAAAGATTTCTGCTTTTTCCTAACAACATAAGATCTAGGGCAAATGTTGTTTAAAATGTTGATGCTGATTTACTGACACGCATAAATTACAGCGACAATGTGAAGTACCAACCAAAATATATCTGGGAATTTTGTTTTTTGACAACGTAATTCAACTAGTGGTTGCTTTTTTTTAATTTTGAGGCACCAATAATAGCACTTTGTTATTTATAAAATTGTTCGTAAACGATAAGATAAAGTTAAAACCATTAACCTATTTATTAAAAATTCAGAGCTCATAACCTCCGTTTCTTTCATACACTTGCCATTTTTTATCAACTTTTTAGCTGGGACCAACCCAACCCATTCAAATTGAAGTGCCCGTCAGTCAGGTTCACGAACATTTCTCTTTTTTTCTCCAACCCTGTATCAAAAAATTCCCTAATTTTTCCCTTAATAATTAAAATAAGGCATTTATAGGTAAATGTGTCTTACTCCGAAAAAAATAGCAACCTCAGTAAAAGTAATATTAGACATGAAATGTATACAGTCAAGGAGATAAAATAATATACAGTGCCATTCATAATCTTCGTAACACTTGGAGAAAGAAATTACTATTAATCTATCATAATTTATTAAAAATTCAGAACTCATAACCTCCGTTTATTTCACACACTTGTCATTTTTCTACCAACGTTCTAGCTAGGACACCAGTGTTGCCAACCCATTCAAATTGAAGTACCCGTCAGGTCCACGAAAGTTTCCCTTTTTTCTCCCAACCCTGTATCAAGAAATTCTCTAATTTTTCCATTAATAATTAAAATAAGGCATTTGTAAATAAATATGTCTTACTCAGAAAAAAATAGCAAACTCAATAAAAGTAATATTAAACTGGAAATATGTACAGTCAAGGAGATAAAATAATATACAATGTCATTCATAAACTTCGTAACACTTGAAGAAATTACTATTAACCTATCATAATTTATTAAAAATTCCTTATAACCTCCGTTTATTTCTTACACTGTCATTTTTTTACCAACCTTCTAGCTAGAACACCAATGTTGCCAACCCATTCAAATTGAAGTCCCCGCCAGGTTCATGAAAATTTCCCTTTTTTCCCCAACGCTGTATCAAGAAATTCCCTAATTTTTCCCTTAATAATTGAATTAAGGCATTTATACATAAATGTGTCTTACTCAGAAAAAAATAGCAATCTCAATAAAAATAATATTAAACATGAAATGTATACAGTCAAGGAGATAAAATAATATACAGTGCCATTCATAAACTTCGTAACACTTGGAGAAAGAAATTACTATTAACCATTTTTTTACCAACTTTCTAGCTAGGACACCAGTGTTGCCAACCCATTCAAATTGAAGTGCCCGTCAGGTTCACGAAAGTTTCCCTTTTTTCTCCCAACCCTGTATCAAGAAATTCCCTAATTTTTCCCTTAATAATTAAACTAAGGCATTTGTAAATAAATGTGTCTTACTCAGAAAAAAATAGCAACCTCAATAAAAGTAATATTAAACATGAAATGTATACAGTCAAGGAGATAAAATAATATACAGTGCCATTCATAAACTTCGTAACACTTTGGGAAAGAAATTACTATTGACTTTCGCGGAGAAAAATTGTTAGAATCAGTTCGTGCATCGTTAAAAACAAAAAGCAACACGACCACATCTAGTTGATTATTTAAATTTTGGCGGGAAATTCGAAAAATCGAAATTCTCAAGAACGAGAGATTGCAGTAGCTCGAGGACGATTTAACTTTTTCTTGGTGAATTGACGCAACGAAACGAAATTAAGTGTAAAAAAAAATAACCTCCAGTGCCCAAGAACAATATTTTACAAAAACTATCACCAAAGACAGTGAAACGTTCTTTTTTGTTATTTTTTCTTCTGCTGTTTCAAAATTAAGACATCACCAAAAATTCTTAAAAAATAAAACACGTCAAAAATCAGTTTATTGCCTTAAATACAATTATCTTATTTTATGTTTAATAATAAAAAGAGAAAACAGTAGCTGTTTGTGGAAAAACATGTTTTACAATGTAATGAATGTATTATTATGAAATTTTAAAAATATGTATTGTAATAATTTATGAACACTTTTTTTGAATTTTATATCGACTTTTCACATGAAATGTCTTAGCTTCACTGTAAACTAAAATTTCAAGAAGCACAAAGACGCAATGACTTAGGACATGCCGTTCAAATTTCATGGCAAGAGTTGATAAAGAAATTCAAAAATTACCCCGTACAACATTCTAGATTCTAGTCATAACATTTTATTATACGTAGATATTGGGATAACTAGAGTTTGTTAAAAACTATCGCTTTCTGTTTATCAATATCACATATTTACGTAGCAAACAATGATTACTGCGCTGTTTCTGGCATGCGGGCCTCTGACTTTAATTTCAATTAAAATGTTAGACGTGCTAATAATATATTAATTCACTTCATGAAATAAATTTTAACACTTGTTCCATATTTCATGGCCAAACCGTGATCTAAATAAATAATGATGGAACAATAAATATTCATACTTTGAGTCAATTATTTTAATAATTTGCGTAATATGAGTGTAACACCTGCGAAGAAATTTAGGACACGAATTATCCGTATAAATTCAATTTTGGAAAACCAATTAGTGCCTAAAATAATCATATTAGCTAATCTATTACATTAGATTTAGAGCTGTAATATTAATGATTGTAAATACGTAATTTCAGTACTTACATATAAAAAAAGTGTGTGTAAAAATTCTTTTGCGTTTGTGTTACCATTGCTTGAAATTGTTGACATTGCAAATAAACTAATCAAAACGCTCGCTGGCAAAAATTTTCCACTACCTTCCATTTCCTCAAGAAAGCATTTATTATAATATTAAAACTCTGTAAATATTTGTTAGGTAGCGAATAAACTCATAGATTTATTCATATTGTAAAGTATTTTTGTAAATATTCGTGAAAATAAAGGAGCTTTTCTATGAGAATAGTTAGATTGATAAAATATTCCTTTTAAATGGGAACTGAAGTTAAATTTATTAGGTGAAGTTAGTGGCTCGCCTAACATAAAAAAGCTTGTCTTTACGGGACAACTGAAAAGAATAAAGCTGAGGAAGGTATTAGTCAAAAATTTCAATACTTTTATACAGGGTGCATCATTGATGTTGATAATAGTTATCGACTATACTGAATTTTATATTAGTAAATTATTTTTTCATACACAGCACGTTCCATAATTGAGTTATTCACCAAACTTATACTTTTTAAATTAATTTATTATGAATTATGAATAAAATACTTCTACGTTTCAGCTATTTCATCCAATTAAATAGCTGTAGATTACGAATGCTTTGATTTCAAGCTGTAATTGCAAAATGTTTACTTTTAAGAGATGCACCCTGTAGATATAAATTAATACATTTGCATGTTTCACTTATTTTGCTACACTGGCATAATCGAATGTATAATCCGCCTGGCCCCATTTATCTGAAATTTATTATTATTTTCTTCGACTCCAATTGAAGGACTATTTATGATGCATGGGTTTGCGGTTCCTTCAATGCTTACCTCATTTGAAATAACAGGGACGTGTAGGTAGTCTAATTGAGTAAGCGGAAGTGAAGTGAGTGTTATTTTAGAATCGATATAAAAGGAACGCAACATCAGCTTATCCAGCTAAACAATTGCTATAGAAAAAAAAAAAACAGTACAAGACAAACTGTCACACGTCGTGTGAATAAAGTTTTTAACAGGATGTTCGAGTCCTTATTTCAAGAATCCATCCCAGTTTGTATTCAAAAGTATTTAGGAAAACCAGGTAAGAAGTTTCTATTCAATTATTGCCACAATTTTTACTTTGTTTGCAATTGAAATTAGGTGCCAATGCCATAATAAGTTTTAAAGCAGCCGGTAATGTTATAAATCAACTTGATTTCGTTTTTGTCTCAACTTCTTTCATCAGAATGTTCATTTGTACCTTTTTTCTCAGTACCATGAAAGTTATATCTGCTTCTGATTTTTGTATGTGCACTTGTGGCCATTAAAATCGTTACATCTTCATGCTAACCTCGCCCTTATTGACCTGGAATGGAAAGAAGAGCTAGCGTCTCCCCACTCATATTGCCGCTATAAGGGTGACGTGTCCTTCGAATCGTTACTTGGCCACAAGTGTACACTTAAACATGAGCGTCTTATTACACAGAAATGTACATACACTTGAATGTTTCATTACACAGAAGCGTACTAGTCATATTTAGTTATTTATTTTCCCCAATTGAACAACTTAAATTATTGCACACAGTCTTATGGCAATTCCCTATTTCAGTGGCTGCGAAAATGGTCTGATTTTCTCCTGACAGAATACAGGTTCATTTTGTTTTCTTTTTTATGTATTCATTTTGAAATAAGCGATACTTTCATGAATTCTGTTTTCAATCACTCTTCCAAAAACATCCTGTACAGTACCTTCAGAAATAGTTGAGAATCATGTGACTAGGCTAACATAGGCAACCAGACATACACAAAGGAAATTATTGCTGATTTGAGTGAACAGTTAATTTGAAGATAACGGCCAGACTAAACCACATGAACAATTTTCATATTTACCGAAATCGGTTTTGTAATAGGAAAATTAGGAATCAATAGAACTATCATACTTCACGTTTCTGAACAAACAATTGGCGGGAATTTAGAAACATTTACAGTAAACCAGCCAGGATAGCAATGCATAAGAGCACAAAATCACCGAAAACGGCGAAGGTCATGTGATTTTTAACTAATTCCGAAGACTCTGTATAACGTGTGTCGATTATGGACGGTTGTGAATTGAAAAAACACACTTTTCTATATTTTATTTGATTTATTACATTGAATGTTGCGCACAATTAAATTATTTTGGCAATTAACAATTAATTGTAACTGTAAGAACCAAACAATAAAATTACAATCAATTGTGAATATTTATGATTACAAGTTTTTTTCTTTGCTAAAAGTATTTTTCATAAATTGTGATGCAGTAAACATCAATTCATATCATATGAAAATGGAGCAAAGATAACGTTATTAGACACTTTTTTTTAAATAATTAATATTAAACGTATTTAATTGGAATTAACAGTTAAATTAAGGCCTAGTTTATTCACTTTCGAGTAATTTTAACCTTCAATTTTTTGCCATAGCAATAATTATTTGTACAATTGTTACCATGGCAATAAAACAGAATATAAAGTTAATTGAAAGTGAATAAACCGTGCCTAAGTGCTTAGTTGAAATTAAATTTAATTGTAAATTGTAATTAAATTTAATTGTAAATTGTAACTAAATTTAATTGTGATCTGCAACTATACAGTTTAATTGCAATCAAATTTAACTGTAAAATGCACTAGATTTTAATTATTAATTTTTTTAATCGATTAATTAATTGAATTTTTTTTTAATTGATTATGCCTAACATTGATTAGTGTTACTACTCCAAAAAAGAAAACCTTTTATTTAAATTAACTTTGGCGGAACAAAATCGTCCTGGGGGGTGTTATGAATGAAAGTAAAAGCAAAAGGCACAGAAGAAAAAAAATCAAAACAAAACATTTTAATATAAACATGTGTAAACATACAATTATATGAAATTCAGAAAACTAATGAACAATAACAACGGTTTATGTTTCGCATTTGAGTGAATTTTGTAAAGGTTGGGATCGTTAATTAAAATGTCTTTTAATTTTTGTGCCTTAAACTGGCAAAAAGCATTTTTTTTTCAAAAAGCGGAACTTTTTTCAAATTTCGCGTGACGCGGGACAAATTGTTAAAAATCGGGACGTATAGTCACCTTACTATAAAGTTACCTAGGATTAAAATATTTTTTGGAACCTCAGTAGTACCAAGTACCATACCATACACCATACAAATCCCACGACCTATCAGAAACCACCAAACCACCAAATGACCAATATATGAACATAGATTCGAGTTCAAACTTACATACAAAAGTAGCATATAAAAGCAAGTATATTTTTATTAATTTTTTTACATTATTTTTTAAGAAAAAAGAAATCGCTGCAATCCCATCTATAAAACCTCTGCAAATGCATTAAATTTAATGTAGATATTAAGTGCTGCATTATTTGTTACATTTTGTATACAACAATCAATGGAAATTAAAATTTTTTAAACAGAAAGTTCAATACTTTTTCTTTACTCCTCTTGTGGAAGGATCCCAGAACAAGAAAGTTTTATCACCGTTTTATTTACACTAGTCAGACGTGGAAGAAGTATTTTTTATTTGATTATTACTGAAACAAAAATAAATAAAAGTGGTTGACCACTATAAAGTATAAAAATAATAATCTCTGGATATTATTAACAAGAATAGTGTCTACCTCTCTATTCGGAATCTCTCAGATTTACCCGAAATTTCTTTTGTATATTAGCTACTAGGTGGCGTTCGTTTAATATTTCTTAACAAGTATGACCTATTCGGACATAAATACTCCTCGTTGTTATTTGTCAAGTATCGCTTCTCGGCCTATGGCTAAGATCAAAGTGTAGTATCTGTTCTTATCAGCTTAATATCTGATACGTCCCGCATGCGGGACCAGTATATTAAACTGATTTTTGGAATTAGGTGGGAATAAGGAGCTTGCTCCGCTCCCGCCACGGGTTGGCCTTGTATTGCAGTATCGCAAGGATCGGCCCACAAAAGTTAAATCCAAACATAGTTTTTTCCAATATATTTTATTATCCACTAAACACCTCTTCTTGACACCTTGCTTGATTTCTTCTCTTCTGTTCCTTTTTTCTTATATACCGTGTGATCTTTTATTTGTTAATTTTAAATATACAGGAAATGTTTCATCTTAACCACTATTACTGTTATTTACACCGAGTGACTCTTTACATTTTTTATCAACTCTTGCCATGAAATCTGGACGACATGTCTTAGCTTAAGTTTAACTGAAAAGTACGTCGTTGCACTCCTTGATGTTGTTTTACGGTAAAGTTCAGACATGCCATTCAAATTCCATGGCAAGAGTTGACAAAAAATTTTAAAAATCGCTCGTATACTTCAATTTAATTTGTATTGACGCTGCTTTCGATTTTATTAATTATTGTAAGGAAATACTTTATTGTAAATTACAGAACTGTCTTGTCTGAAAATTATCATAACATTATTAATTATAATTGATGGACAGTTTCTAAAATGAATTTAAAAGTCGACGTTTCGCTGTGGGCGTCTTCATCATTGAATAAATAATAATAAATAAACAAGGTTGTTAGTTTTCTATATTTTTTTTGTTACAATGCAATTGCTCTAAAAAAATAAAACTTTCCAATTTAAATCAACTTTGACTTAAATCGTCTCCACAGTTAAAATACTTTTTGGACACTCAGTGGAATCACATCAATCTTCCAGGCGTTTTATTTTGTTGTAAACTTTTCATTTATGAATTATGATTATTAAATTTGAAAACATCTCACGACTTATCAGGAATCACAAAAGACGTTTTCCAATTGCACAGATGAGCTACTCGGAGTTGCTCTGGCTCTTCCAAGTGCAATTGGAACACATTGCAGCAGGGGCAAACTGATAACGTCATTGGTTGTAAAATTGGAGTTCTTTTCAAATAATAAATCACTTAAACCACCCTGCTATTTAAACTTTTGAAATTCATGGCGCGCACAGCTCGATCTAGAACATCTTTTAATGTAATTGCGTACGTCTGGACTAAGCACTTTTTATGTACTTTGATTTGGTTTTTGTTCAAACTTCCTATCTTATTGTGTTTCGCCATTTATTGATACTTTTTTTAATCAAATTTTGTATTCTTAATGAAAAATAGTTAAAGTGTAATGTGCAATGAAGAACCACAGAAGTGTAATTTATTTAAAAAAAAATTACTTGCAGAAATATAATTAGTTGCAAATGCTATATGGAGGAGATGTAAATCATTATTAAAACTAGTGCAAAAGAAGATTAATTAGTAATGTAATAATTACAGTAATGAGTTGTATAATAGAAAATAGAAATGTGCACAAAAACTAAACGAAAAAAAATATTGTGAAAATAATTGCCCTGGAAAATGCGGAAGAATAATTTTAATCTTCCAGTAAATCTAATGCTTCAACATCGAGTTCTATATGTTTCTGTGAAGACTGCTTCCTGATGCTTGTTATAAACGGATCGGATGTGCATAGTAAATGATAAAAAACATCTTCATTTGTAGCTGATTTGGAACATTTTCTAGAATGCTGCAGTTTACATTTTTTATATTCTCTTTTTCGAGATTCTTGGGCATCTTTAGACAGCTGTCCGAGAGGCAAAATGGCATTGCATCTAATAACGCTTTCTCCATGCATGAAGATCTTGTGCACTGAAGAGAACAAATTATTGCATTTATTTTCGTACCACTAGACGTAGTTTGTTCCGTGTTAGAAAACAGTAATCCAATCTTTCTTCAAACTTTTCCCGTTTTCTCATAGAAATGCATCGGAATGTAGTATAAATTTTATTGCGTTTTATAGAGAGATAAACTAGCTTTCGTATGTACTAGGAAAATTGGCTTGGACAAACCCTACTAATAGTTAAAAGTTTAGTCAAAGTTTTTTTTAAATTTTAATCAAATTAAATAACACATTTTAAATAGCAAAAATTTATTTTTAACTCGTAGAAGGTGTAACCATTTCAGTACTATAAAATGAAATGCAAAAGTTAACGCAATGTAGGTGTATTTCATGGCACTTAGGAAGCATACGCACGGGGGATTCTTCATCAGTGAGGGAAACGGCCAACTTTGAGAGTGTGTAACATAATCTTAAAGCTTCAAATCATAAAATATTTGGTTAAACAAAACTTCAGTCTGTATACTTTATTATAAAAATAATTTACATCATCTAGGATATTTCCAAAATGTATTTTTGGCAAACGCATAGATGGAGTAGGACCACAATGCGCTGCCTAGTTGATATTCTAAAGTATTTATATCTCAAAAGTTAGTATTCTTTATGTACTTTGAATTAGGTTTTGTCTGAACTTTTTATCTTATTTGGTTTCAAAATTAACAAAGGAGGGACTTTAGATTAGCACTGTATAATACCAAATAATAGCAAGTATATTTTTATTTATTTTACACATTATTTTTTAACAAAGAAGAAATTGCTGCAATCCCTTTTATAGAACGTCTGTATATGTCTTAAATTTAATGTGGGTATTAGGTGCTACAATCAACAAACATTCAAATTTTCAGAAACTTCTAGCAGAATCCTAAAACATAGGGACATCTTATTTATACTAGTCAGACGTGTAAGATATATTTTCTTATTATTATTATTACTGAAAAAATAATAAAATTAATTCTTTTTTGACCATTAGCCATTGGTAAGAATAAAGTGTCTGCCTCTATATTCGGGATATTTCAGACTTTCCTGAAATATCTTTTATGTACTAGCTCTTAGATGGCGCTCGTTAACGTTTCTCAACAAGTATGACCTACTCGGACATAAATACTCCTCGTTGAGATTTGTTCGGTATCGCTTCTCGGCCTATGGCTAAGATCAAAGTGTAGTATCTGTTCTTATCAGCTTAATATCTGATACGTCCCGCATGCGGGACCAGTATATTAAACTGATTTTTGGAATTAGGTGGGAATAAGGAGCTTGCTCCGCTCCCGCCACGGGTTGGCCTTGTATTGCAGTATCGCAAGGATCGGCCCACAAAAGTTAAATCCAAACATATTCTTTAAAATCTCTAATCCTCTTACTAATAGTTCTTCTGTCACCTTGGTGTTGCTCTTTCTCTTATTCCATTTTTTATAGGCCTTGTGATTTTTTATTTGTAGTTATTAAATATGCAGGAACGCCGCTACTTATACCTACATACTTCAATGGTGCGCTGAAAATGATCACAAAATTATTATTTATAATTGATTGTGCCAGTTTGAATGAATTTAAAATGCGACGCTCCAGTGTCTTTTCAGGATAAATAATAAATAAGCAATCTAGTATTCAGGTTTTCACGTTGGTGGCTGCTTTTCGGTTCTCGGATTCTCTGTGGTGAAGTCTTCACGTCTGAAGTCCACGACAAGGCGATCGAAACGTCATGTTCTACAAACTTTCTACACGGCAGAGAACCAGAAAACCGAAGGCAGCCAGTAAATGTTGTCAAGGGAAGGAACTATAATTATAATTAAAATAAAAATCAGTAGGTAATAATATTATTTACTCTTAATTCATTATTCATATAAAATAATTATACTTGGAATGTGACGCGAATAATCGTATTTACTTAACTAAATTTGTTTGTTTTAGATTATCGTGTTAAGGACTGGATATTTCTGAATTCTCCATTATGGATGCTTGGAATTTTGTCTTGCTACTACACCACCCTGCTGATTCTTCTGAAAACTATGAAACACCGAAAACCCTTCAAGCTAAGAAAAACGCTGATTGCTTACAACAGCTTCCAAGTTTTGTATTCAGCTTACATATGTGCGGAAATCTTCACGTCTTCCTATTTGGCTGGTTATAAACTTTCGTGTACAGATCTGGACATGCGACCAACAGAACTGAACATGAGGGTAATTAAAAAAAAATTCGTAGTTCATGTATGCCAGTCATTATTTTGTTTTTAGATGGCGAATGCTTTTTGGGCGTTTTACGTCTCAAAAATAATTGATTTGTGTGATACAGTAAGTATTAAACAATAAGGTATTAACATTCAAGTCATCCACAATATTGCTGATATATTTTGCAAAAACAAAGTATTAGTAACTCACTAGCAAAATTGTAATTGAATTCACTGTTTTTCCAGATTGTTTCAGGAATATTAAATTTAACTCAAAATGTATGCTCTAATGAATTTCTTAAATGCAGGTATTTTTTGTGTTACGTAAGAAGTATACTCAGCTGACATTTCTGCATGTGTATCATCATTCTACTATGATCTTCAATTGGTACATAGGTACACTATATTTGCCAGGTGGGCAAGGTTTGTGTAGTGAATTGTAAATGATAAGGAACAGTGATTAACATAATGTGACCTTACAGCTTTCCTTAGCGTCTTGTTTAATTCATTTGTGCATGTAATCATGTACACATATTATTTATTATCGGCAATGGGGCCTTCAATGCAAAAGTACACCTGCTGGAAAAAATATCTCACGCAGATTCAGTTGGTAAGGCGACGAAATCGAAATTAAACTTTCATTAATCAATTAATTACCTTTTTCAGACACAATTTTTGGTTGTAATGGGTCATATATTAGTTGGCTATATAAATCAATGCAAAGCATCGGTTTGGTTGACGTGGTTTACGCTTACTTACCTAAGCACTTTGGTTATTTTATTTGGAAATTTCTATTACAAGGCGTACAAGGAAAGAAAAAGTGTAACAGCTGAAAAACTTGCAGAAAAAAGCAATAAGTTTACTGGGATCGACTATGTAGCAGGGGGTGATTACAAATATGATAAAATCAATTAATTTAGTACAATACTTTATTTTACAAATTTGTAAAATTTATGGATCGATTCGGTTCTGGATCCTAAAATCTGTAAGTCTGTAACTCAATTATTGAAAAATGGAATTTTAAAGTTCTCTTCAAGATATGATTTCTCCAGAATTCCACTTTTTAATAACTGAGTTACAGACTTACAGACCCTACGATTTTTACGGATTTGAGCAGAATCGACCCATTAAGTTCTGTGTTATTATTTGTTAATAATAAATAATATTTACCAATGTAAATTGAATGGTAATTATTAGAGTTGTTAATTGGGTTATTGGCTAGCCTAATTAACAACTCTTACATAAATTGATATTCTTTTAATATTCCATAAGCCCATCAGAATCTGTAAGAACTTCATTTGTATGCTCCGAAAATTCAGTGACAGTGTGGTGACTTCCAATAAGGCAACCTTTAAGTTGTGAACCATGTTGTATCACGGCACCTTCACAAACCATACAATTTTCTAATGCAACCCTAAAACAAAACCCCAATCAAGACACCAAGGAAATCGAGAATTCTAAATTTACCTTTCTTGAATGGTGACATTGTTCATTAGTATGCAATTAAAAATCCTTGTGAAACTGTTCACAAACACATATGATCCAATGATTGAATTTTTGAATGAAGTTTTTTCTTTTAGTATACTGGATTCCCAAACGATACAACGGTCATCAACTTGATTTGATTGAATGTCTGCTAGAGGATCTATTTTGATTAAGTTTGAACTTGATAATTTTTCCCAAAGGTCAATAATCTACAAAAATATTTTTTTTTATATGTATAACAACAATTTTGAATTAAGTTAAATTGCAAATACCTTTCCGTTAACAGCCCAATAAGACGCTAATGTATTTACTCGAATGCCAATCAAGTTAGGATCAGCAATATATGCAAAACATCTTATGGGATCATCGTGATAACAAGCTTTAAGATCACCAATATGATCGTTATAAGTTGAAGTGTTTCGTATCAATAGCTCTAATGGAGATTCCTTAGCAAATTGAAATATATCGTTCGTAGCTTTAACGTTAACGATCGATACATTCGTGTCCGTTGCAACTTGCGGTTTCGATAGTTGCTTCTTTATAATGTGAGGAAGCAATTCGCCTTTCAAAGTTGAAATATTCGGTTCAGATGCCAGGTATTTTATAATCCAGTTTTTCAAGACGTAGACGTGTGAATCAATCAGGTTGCTATGCACTGTTATGTTGGTGTGCTTCCTGAGTAATACTTTTGGCAACGTCACGTTAGCTTCGAAATCACTAGCAGAAGCAAGAAATACCATTCGGTTTGTTTTTGCATCAATTCCAATTAAATCACGCTCTAGAAATACATTAATTTATTAACTATTATTCTACGAAATCTTCATTGAAACTTACCAGGTTTGTGTTTAGATTTAGGGCCAGGTACGATGACTTGTTCTGCGCTTTGCATATTGAAAAGTAAAGAACACACAGATGCATTGTGTTTCCTGAACAGATTCAACACGTCATGAATATTGACATTAGAAATAAAATCACACGAAACAACCAGGACGTCCGACTTCAACTTGTCATGCATCAACCTTAAGGAATCGGCAGTTCCCAAATCTTCATTGGTAGGTACAGCAAAATACTCAATTTTTATTTCTAAGTCATTCCTCTCTAGAGTATTTTGTATTTCATTTTTTTGGTTCTCAGAGACTACCACTATCACGTCTGCAATTAAAGTTACGTTTATTTGTTATTTGACACGCATCCATCCCAAACCTGTAAAACCAGATTGCTGCAGCTTATAGAGCGGATACCATATTAAGGGTTTGCTGCCCACAGGAAGCAGACACTTTGGTTTTCCTGCGGTTAATTCTGGCATGCGAGAACCTTTCCCTGCTGCCAAAACGACGGCTTGAAATTCATGTCTAAAAGTCATGTTGAACTCTCCTATGTTGTGCAAAAAGATACTTTGTTATTGTGTTATATGTTGAAATAAATTTCACCAATATTGCACAGGATGCAAGATCGTTTATTTGAGGTTAACTTCTGTCATGTTTAAAACGTCACTGAATGTTGCCAACATGCCAACATAAATTTTGATTCTGATTTTAAATATACCGAGCGATCAAACAATCATGCAACAGTTCGGGTGAGATTTTTAATTCAGTATTTTGCTGTGATGGTTGTAGACAGTGATTTAAAAGAAAATAGAAATCTATTTCCGTTAGATTATAATCGATGTAGGCGATAGTTGTCACTAAATTCCTATACAGCATACCGATTATAATATAAAATTTTTTTTTCTTTTGAATCTTTTATATCACTGACTACATTCATCACAGTAAAATGCTGAATTAAAAAACTCGCCCTTCTTTTTACCCCTCATTCTATAATTCATAACCATTGTTACCAAGGCAAAAAAAGCAAAAATTCAAGAGTTGCCAAAAAATTCTTTTTCAATATAAAAAAATCCTCAAAAAATGCATAAAATTAAAGAAAATAAACAAAAGACGGTCGTTTTACAACGCAAATCTGTCGATTAATAGCGTTTTTGACTGATTGCTTTAGAGCAGCAATCTCAAATTATTTCCATCTTGTTTTAACCCTTTTAACCTCATGTAATTACATAAGATAGAGATACTCTCAGAGTGCACTGGAGCAGTGAGTCGAAATCGCTATAAGGCTCTCTGCATTTTAGAATTTGTGCCAGGAATGTGTATAACCAGAAACACATGGTAGTAATGAATAGTATAAGTGAATAAGTTATTATTATAAATTCATCAAAGCTGAAGTGACCAACACTTTTTAAAAATAAAAACAAAAAATAATCGTTTTTAGAGCACAATTCGCTAGAATCATAAACAATTTGAAACAAACAGTGACATAACGAAAAATTATTTCTCTTCCACATGGCCAAGAGATTACAAAAAAAAATTGCCATAGATGGCGCTGTTAAATTTCTCATAGAAACAGTGGCGGAACTACAATGGGCGGGACCTCACAAGGCGGGGAGGGGGGGTTCAGAGTTATAGGGGGCCCAAATCCTCTTTGTCTGCATTTTTTCCCTTTTTTTAATTATCAACATAAGACAATAAAAATTAAATGTACCATGAAGAGAGTGTAAAATGGTATCGTATATTTTCAATCGTTTCAAGGTCGCGTGGGAGGAGCCTAATAATTTGAAGTTCCGCCACTGGACACAAATAAAATTCGTTTTTTCTTTACTTATAAGAGACATTTCTTGATTTCTTTATTGATCTTCCGCAACGCGGGGAATAACTAATCAAAAACCGCAGTAAAAACTAACAAAAAAGTTTCCTCATGTTTTAACAGATGGCGTTATCGAAAATCTTACATCAATGCAAGTTATTTTCTTAATTATCATCTAGAAATGACTATCCGTTGAAACTTTACTCAAGGGATGGTGGTTTTTCAATATAACACGTCAATAACTGGTCATCTCGGTAGAAACAAATGAAAAGAAGACTATCGGCAAGTTTCAACATGTTGAAAGTCTTACAATAACGAAATTAGTCTCTAAGAGTCATTTTAGTAGACAAATTGAGGAACTTGTGAAGCGTATTCGCATACCTGGTGACAATTTGTAATTGTGGCCCCTGAAGGTTTTAGAAAAGGCAATCCATCAATCAAATCAGAAAAATCATAATTTAAAATGGACGCCGTGTATAATTATTTTGAAAATAACTTATGCCAATTGTTATTTAAGTGGGTATCACGTGCACATGTCGTTTATTTCACACACTTATCAATTTTGTTACCAAATACTTAATTTTAACTTTTTGTTTTTTTTATTACTTATAATAGTATATTTCTATTGATCTATGCTATATATATAGAGGGAGATAGAAATTGATTGTCCTGATCCTACACTGCTTTCACAAGCTTGATATCGATATTTACGTCCAATTATTAAAATGAAGTTAGCCACATAGGGAGATCTGAGGAAGTTACTAGATATCCCAAGATTTTGTTGACAGTTCATCGCCGTTCATTCCTGAAAAATGGTTTACTTTATTGTAATAGCAATCTAATTAAACAATAATTATGTTATTTATTAATTAGGTTAGATTTGGATGTAAGTTTCATGAATGTTCTATGCACGATACAGCTTTTCATTCTAACCCTCATGTGATAGATGTAAATATTGACATCACGCTTGCGGAAAGTAGTGTCGGATCATGACAATCAATTTCGATCTCCCTGTATGTGTGTGTGTATGTCGTAATGTTCTTCCGGGTCTTCCTCCGCGTAGGGTTCTCAAAAAGAACCGTTTTTCCCTTAACGATGTTTCGGCAGAATTACAGCTGCCATCTTCAGGTTTTCTCTGCTGCTTGCTTGGTTCTGCTTCCCAATCGTACTGACTTCTGTCGATGCGCACTCACCGTAACGTAAATTATAGCTACTTTTACCACAAATCTCACCTCACATCAGATGAGATTAGCACGAACAAGTAAGTTTGAACGGTTATTTCGAGCTACCAACTAATGGCAGCGCTCGAGTTGCAAGGTGGGAGGTTGAAATGTCAAGTCAAACTCACTTGTTCCTGTTAATTTTATATGATGTGAGGTGAGATTTGTGGCAAAAGGAAAGCACCTTATGTCTGCTGAATAAATTCGATAACTGTTGGCAGCCAACATAAGTAACTATTAACCGTTCAGCTTACCAAATAAGTCAACATTCTCAACAGTTGTGTCTGCTGAACGCGCCCAAAGTGACGAATTTTCCAGCATTTCTTTTTATTTATGACGAAAAAAAAAAGGTTTTTCCTATAAATGTGACGATTTTTTAGTTTCATCGATAATCGTTAGGTGTCGCTGTTTCATTTGAACGCCAAACATAACCTAACCCATCAATTTGTTTAGAGCAAATCAAAACATTTAAAAAAAATTGTTTTGAAAGGAAATGGGGCGTCGTAAATCGAAACGCAAGCCACCATCCAAAAGGAAAGCCATAGAACCGCTGGATCAACAGTTTAATTGCCCGTTTTGCAACCACGAAAAGTCGTGTGATGTAAAAATGTAAATGTTTTATGTAAGGTATACACCAAAGGGCTTTTCTTACATTTTCTTTTTTTTCTCTAGGGATAAGGGACGTAATACTGCTCGAATAACATGTCGGGTCTGCCTGGAAGATTTTCAGACTACGATAAACTTCTTATCAGAACCAGTGGATGTCTATAACGATTGGATAGATGCATGTGAATCAGCAAATTGAGTTTTAGTATTCTAGGTAAATCGTTGTATTTAAAGAAAAAAACAGTCTTTTTAAATTAACAGCATTTTGTCAGTAAGAATTTATAAAATATAGTTTCGTTTTATGTACAAAAAATATGCTATTTGAGTTAGAATTTTAAAAAGCTATGAGAAACTGTTAGGAATTTAAAAAAGGCATTGTGCTACGATTTAGTGTAGCAAATTTAATAAAACCCAAATCAACAGTAAATGCAATCACATCAGAATCGTTTTAAATTTGCAAAACTCTCTAGAGAGTTGTACTTAAAAAAAACTTATTTAATACTTTATCAATTTTCTAGATTACTTTATTGATTACTATTACAATGCAATTTATATTTTATTATGTACGTACTTTTACGGAAGAGACTTTTATAATATAATAAATTTAAAAAATGTTTTCTACTTTTGAATACAAAACTTCCTAGATTCACAAGGTCTCCTTTAATTAAAAAATTACCAGAAAAAGGTTAATGCTTGAATGCTTCAGAGCGGATATAATTTACATTGCTTTATGTTGGTTATTAAAAACATTGTTAATGGTTTTCCTATTCACTTATCTTGATTGAGATACAGCAAAGCAACAACAAAGTATGACCTACAAATTGTAAAGCACAATTCGCTCCCAAGTAAATTAATGTTTGATCAATACTAACATAACAAAAATGGAAGCAAAAATTCCCATCACTTTACACAAAGACATAAACAACATCCTATTATCCTGGGAAAATGTAATTGCATGCGAACCTAATGTAAAATATGCGTTGCACATAAAAATTAACGAGTGGAAATTATTGTACAGGTACGTTGTTGTTGTGCATGCAACAGTTAATGCAACATAAAATTATTTACAGAGGTGTGCAGCAACAATACCTTGTTAAAAATTTGGTTCCATCAACTTGCTACGCCTTCAAACTAGAACAGGTAAAAGACGATGTCGTTCTAGCATCCACAGATTTCAAAGCAGCCACAGATTTCGAGCCTTACTTTGTCTTTCACATCACCAGAGCTATTAAACAGAACAAAACCCCATTGCTTAGAAAAATTGTCAGTCAAAGGTAGTTCGATATATTTCCATATTACAATTAAGCAAAAATGTTTTGCAGACCTGTACTTCTAGAACTTGAGAGTGCAAATTTTAAAACACCATTGGTGAATACGGTTGAAAAGGGTGATTTTCAGTTCACTGGGTTACTGTTGAGTTTGGGGGCAAATGTGAACAGTTCGTTGCTGTTGAATAAACGCACTCCTTTGATGATAGCCATGTACAATGGGAACTTGCAAATTGCTAATCTTCTCATTGATAAAGGGGCTGATATTTATTTAAGAGATTGCAACGGATTAACTGCCTTGCACTATGCAGTTGATTCGAATTCAATAGAAAATGTAGAATTTGCTTTGAAACAAAACTTTGATGTAGATGTCCAGGACAATAGTGGTTGGACGCCACTATTAAGAGCAGGTGAGATAATTATAACCAAATTAATTACAATTAGTTAAAAAAAAATGAATATAGAGATTAAATATGGTACTTATTTAGTATTAATTTGAAATTGTTGTCAAAGAATAATAAAAATCATGTTCAGAGTCTTTGCACAAGACTATAAGAAAAAAGGAATTAGTTTTTGTAAATGCTATGCAGTGGCAATGTCATCTATTATATAATAGCGGAACAATTTCATCACAATACCTGCTGTTTCTAATTACAATCGCACGAAACTTTAAACAATGTTTAAATTTTATTGGGTTTTAGTTACGCTTTCTGATTAAAATTGCCAAAATTGTTACAATAATTTCTTTTTCCTTCGTTTTCATTCGCATTAACAGGTTTTCTTTTTATTTCAATTACCAATGCCATCTACTGTGCAATTTAGAAACGATTGACGCGCTAATGACATTTATTTTATTTGTTCTCAAAGGATTCTCCTACTTTTTGAATACAAAACTAAAGTCCCTAGGGACTTTATATAAAACAAACGAACAGCGCCATCTGTTAAATGGCAGAAGAAATGCTCTTAATAATTGATTTTGTTTTGCCAATTTCGAACTTCAAATTAACTTTTTACGTTCGGTTTTACCTATAACTGAATTTTTGTAATCACGATCAGAATGAGTTCAGTTCCGTTTATTCCTTGAACAAAAACGAAATGAATTATCCGTGTCCGTTGCCTAATGAAAGAACAACGCCATCTGTGCATCGAGTAGGGAAACGATTTCATCACATATCATTTTCGATTCATTTCCCGCCACTTTTTTATATTAAATTGTTTTTTTTTTATATTTATTCATACGTTTCTTTCTAATTTTTGATTTAAGGTTGTGTGAATAGAACAATATCCTTATTGTTTTTTTTTTATTTTTGTTTCAAAACGGCTTTACTTGCAGTGGATTCCTCGAGCATACAACTATTTCGGCCATATTTGGGCCTCATCAATAAAAACATAGGTCATAAAGTGACCGCACGATGTCGTGATCTAAACTTTTCATTATTTATTTATTTTTTGTTCTCAAAGGGTTCTCCTACTTTTTGAATTTAAAACATATGAGCAGCGCCATCTGTTGAAGGGCAGAAGAAATACTCTTAATAACTGATTTTGTTTTGCTAATTTTGAACTGCAAATTAACTTTTTACGTCCGGTTTTACCTATAACTGAATTTTTGTAATTACAATCAGAATGAGTTCAGTTCTGTTCATTCTTTGAACAAAAACTAAATGAATTTTCCGTGTCTGTTGCGGAAAGAAAGAGCAGCGCCATCTGTGCATCGAGTAGGGAAACGATTTCATCATAGATCATTTTCGTTTAATTTCCCGCCACTTCTTTAAATTAAATTGTTTTTTTTAAATATTTATTCATATGTTGGCAAATGGCAAATAGCAATCAATTACAATTTGAAAATTTAAGAATTTGTAAATAGGGCAGATCGTTGCGGTGATTGCATTGGAATTAATTAATTCATCAAATCCATTTGTTGAACAAAAACTAAATTAATTCTCCACAGTTAATTCTCCAACTTCGTTGTTGTAAGAAACAGCAGCGCCATCTGTGAAAGAGTAGTGTAACAATATATTTTCGTTCCATTTCCCGCCATTTTTTTAAATTTAAATTGTCCTTTTTTTCTTAATATTTATTCATAAGTTTAGTTTTTTGATCAAATTACATGAGAAATGGCAGGTAGCAACCAATATAGCGCAATTAAGAATTTGTTAATAAAACAAGATGTTTATTTTATTTTTTTATTTTGTTACAAATCGGTTTTAATTGCAGTGAATTTCCCGAGCATCCTCTGTGCAACTGTTTCTGCCCTATTTCGGGCCTCGTCAGCAGAAGTATAGGTCAGAAAGCGATCGCAAGATGTCGCGATCTAAACTTTTCATTATTTATTTATTTTTTGTTCTCAAAGGGTTCACATACTTTTCGAATTTAAAACATATGAGCAGTGCCATCTGTTGAAGGGCAGAGAAAGTACTTGCATCATCATGATAATTGATTTTGTTTTAATTTCCTACCAATGTCTAATTTCAATTGAACTTTTTACGTTCGATTTTACCGATAAGTGCATTTCACTTTTTTATGATCGCATTCAGTAATCAGTAGTGTCGCCATTTGTTGAACAAAAACGAAATCATTTCCCAGAGTTAATTTCCGTTGCGGTAAAAAAAACAGCAGCGCCATCTGTGAGAGATTAGGGGAATGAGTTCATCACAAATTATTTTTCGTTTCATTTCCCGCCATTTTTTTTAATTAATTGTTTTTTTTTTCATTTTATTTATAAGTAAAATATATGAGCAGCGCCATCTATTGAAGGGCAGAGAAAGTACTTGCATCATCATGATAATTGATTTTGTTTTAATTTCCTGCCAATTTCGAATTTCATTTTAACTTTTTACGTTCGATTTTACCGATAAGTGTATTTCACTTTTTTATGATCGCAGCCAGTAATGAGTAGTGTCGCCATTTGTTGAACAAAAACGAAATCAATTTCCCAGAGTTAATTTCCGTTGCGGTAATAAACAGCAGCGCCATCTGTGAGAGATTAGGGGAATGAGTTCATCACAAATCGTTTTCGTTTTATTTCCCGCCACTTTTTTTTAAATTAATTAGATTTTTTTTCATTTTATTCATAAGTTTGGTTCTAAAAATTGTTAGAATTGTTAAATTAGTATTTAACTTTTATTGAAATAAATATCTAATGCGTCACATTCTTTCAACTTGAGAATATTTATTTCTCACAAAATCCATCCAAGTTGACCTAATTTATTAACTACACCCAAACTAATGATTTCTGTGTTTGATTTTCCAAAGTGTTTTTAGTCATATTGGAGTGCAGCGACGATATAATTAAATACTTATTGAGGAAGGGTGCAAGTCGGCACATCAAGGACAAAAACGGATTTGATTTTTATCAACATTCGAAACTGGCCAAGAGAGAATACTTGTGTGATATGGATGTGACTAATTTAGAAGAACTTCTAAAAGAAGCAACTGAACAATAAACTCTGCTACGTATACGTAATGCAAAACTGAATTTACTTAACACATATGTACACCGGTGGCCAAGTAAATCGTTACGACTTGAAGAATACCTGTAAGTGGGAAGACTAAACCAATTGAATGCAGCATGCAGGAGTAACGCTTTTACTGGCCATCACTGGTACATAATAAAACTTAAAATTCGTTTCATTTCTCTACAAAGTATCTCCATTTCCCAATATAGGTGAGGCTAAAACAAGATGAAATATCTGAAAGTGTTCTAGACTCTAGAGTGGTGGAATCTGAAGTTAAAAAATTCTTTAAAGATCTAAGTTAAAAAATAATGTAGAAATGCAGGAATAGGTAATTTTATTTCTGGCTGAATGCATAGGTACATTAAAAATAAATAAAATAAAGTAATTTTTGTGTGAGTATTTTTCTTGATAAACCTACGAAAAATTCTTTGGGTTTTTCTGATAACTCACACCACGTCATCGAATGTTAACGTTAAATGATGACTGTGATATACAGTACGTTTCATTTTGAGTTGACGAGCAACGAAGAACGTCTTTTGTCTGACAATACAGCCATTTCTGTCTAATTGTCTCCGCCTTTTTCAAGTTTCAATGAAACAATCGATATGTAATTAAATAAAACTAAGCAATAAATTATAAGCTAAATTTCAATTTTTATTAATTACATGTTATTAACGAAACGAAAAGTTTTCATCCATGTTATTCACCTTCGCCCGCCACTGTTTTAAAGGTGTGCACGAAATTCACTTAAAACGAGTTCCAACTCCTCAGTATGTCCAGGTAAGTCTCAATGCCTTAGAAAGTTGACTTTTGTCTCGTACACATTATTATTAACTACCGCTATCTGCATAACTGTTAGATCGGTTAAAAAAAATTCGATCGCATGGACACCTCATCCATTTAGTCCGAGTGTATCAATAACGCCTTAAATAAAGAAAATGTGAATTAAAAACGTGATATAATGAAGACTTCTTGTTTATTAATTTCCGTATTGTGGTTATCGACGCAGTGCAGACATGGTGAGTATGTAACATTTATTAAGGTCAATATGCCTCACCGTACGGTGAAATGGTACATTTTTTTATGGTGTTTGAGTGGAATAATATCCGGAAGTTCGCTTTTCGTGAATGTAGAAGGAAGTCCGGGTTTTCTTTGTTACATTTTGTTCAAAACAACTAATTTGGTGCCAAAAATTTCAATTATAAACGAAAGTTATTTCTCATTCTCGGTGTAGGTAATTCGTAATGCTCTTTCATGTTTTCTAATTGGAATTAGATGGTCATTAGAAAGGTATTTTTTGCAGTTGTTATACTGAAAAATCTAATAAAAGTGCATATATATATTTCACGTGATTACTGATAGGTGTGAATTTCCTTTAATTAATGAATTCCAGAAATCATTTACACCTCCATAGGTGTAATTGTATACAAAAAAAAACAGATATCTATTAGCTATAATTTTTGAAATAAAACTCAACCACAGTCGATTTATAAAATCACTCTTTATGAAAAAAGAAAAAGAATTAAGTAAGGAAAGCATGAAGGATACAAAATATTAAAAGTAAAAGTGCTTCAAAACATGTCGAAAATGACCTTAAAGGTAAAATAAATTTATAATATAGCGCGAATTAGAATGATATCGACATTACAAATAATTCAGAAAATTTTTAACCCATTACCATTATTAAAAGCGAGGTCTTATTTTTTCTTTTTCTGGTTTTCTGTTTCTCGTCTTAAAAATTTCCAATTTACAAAAACTTTAGTTCTTAATCAATTTTCTATTGCCTCCTCCTTTCTATTTTTTATTTGTTTTTATTTTATCTATAGTACCTCGCCTGCAATTAATCAATTTTCGTTTACATATATTTGATTCGTTTCGTATAGGGAATTAGGAAAACGACGGTAAAGCTGAATTTATTGGTAATAAGAAAATCTATTATACTGTGAGAAACAAAACATGCAGTGTTATTTAGAGCAACTTTTTATCTGTAATTTGAAGTTTAGTTGTTGAAGTTGCGTTCGTTAGAATCCAAGTTCAAAGAACCGCAATGGGAAACTGTTTGTCACCGTTTTTGGCCAATCTATGAGTAAATCGAAAATGACGTAAGAGACGATAATCAATATTTTCCAAGAATTTGGTTGCGTTATGTTGATGATATTTTTGCTATTTTTGATACCAAGAAATGTAATTTGGAAGATTTTTTAGATAAATTAAATTCAAAATTTGAAAGTATTAAATTTACATACGAAAAGGAAGAAAATGGTGCGATTCCCCTTTTTAGATACTCGTATAGAAACAGCAAAAATGAATTAGAAATTGACATTTATCATAAAGATACAAATACAAGCCGGTTTATAATTAGCGAATCACAACATTCAGTACAACACAAACTCGCGGCTCTAAATTTCTTAGTAAATAGGTTACTCTCATTTCCACTTACTAAAGCCTGATATGATAAAGAACTTAAATATATTAAGAATGTTGCGGTTCATAATGGTTATGCTCCGCAAATAGTAGATAATATAATTAGGAAGATTAGCTACAGGAAACTGGTCCAAAATTCTAGCGCTCTAACTTCAATTTCATCTCTAAGAAAATTTGTAAAAATGCCTTTCGATGCGGTTTGCACTGAAGGCTTAAATCATATTTTTAAAACTCAAAACTTACGATTAGCTTTTTCCACTAACAATACCATAAAGAATGTATTAAGAAACCCGAAAGATAAAGTTGGGCAGAAATTTGGAATTTATGAAAGTAAATGTAATTAATGTGCTAATAAATATATTGTACAAACAAAAAGAAATATGTTAACACGCTTTAAGGAACATTTGAGTCACTACAGGTATAATAGGTTTGAGAAATCGAGTGTTGCCCAACATATTTACAATACTGGACATGGTATTATTAAGGATAATTTAAAACTTTAAGGAGGTATCAAATAACAGGGAATTAAATGCTTGCGAAAATATTTTTATTCGAAACAATAAAAATTATTTAATGATTTCAGATAATAGACCAATACCTAGTTCCGTATTATTTGATTTACTCTAATTTGTAGGTCGCTTTTTGACGGTCCGTATTTAGAAATATACGAACATTTTTTTATATAAATATGTCGCTTTTGTTACGTCAAAAATCAGCTGCAAGATTCAGTCAGGATTTAGAGCAGGTTATAGCTGCACAACGGCGTTGTTTAATGTAACTGATGACATCTTAAGAGCTAGTGATAATCGTCAAATTACGGCCCTTGTCCTGTTGGATTTCTGTAAGACGTTCGACACCGTAAATAATAATATACATGTTCCTTGCTGCAACGTGTAGGTATTAATGCAGAATCTATCGAGTTGATTAAGTCGTATTTATCTGACCGAACTCAATCAGTTGTTATTGATACACTTAACTCGACTCCGCTTGCTGTTACTCAGGGGGTACCTCAGGGATCTGTGATAGGCCTTTACTGTTTTCTCTTTGGCAAGATATTAAGACCTGTAATGCACATGTATATGCAGAAGGCACGCAAATGTACTACTCCTTTAACCCGTCAGTTTGGCGTGAAGGAGTTTCACTTATAAATCGCGATTTAGATGCATTATACTGGACTGCAGATAAGCACTGCTTAACTCTCAATCCAACCAAATCGAAGCTTTTGCTGTTTGGTAAGGAAAATTTGGTTAATAATTTTAATATTAAAATAGGCGATATTAAAATACCAATTCATAATAAAGCTAAAAAGTTAGGCCTATTATTAGACAATACTTTTCGGTATCGGGAACAAATTTCTAAATATATTATCAACGCGTATATGCAGTTAAGAAAGCTTTATCCATTTAGAGGTATTGTTCTAATGTGCCATGGCATTGGAGTATTAATCCTGAGGATATTTTGTTGCTATTTAGTGCCAAGAGTAGCGCCCTACTATCGCTAGCTATCCTAACGATTTTATTCTGAACATCCTTATCCAGAATTTATAATGGCAACTAACTCTGCTTGGAAAACAGTTGTCAGTTGGCCAAGTGCTATGCTCATGTGAAGATCCAGGTCGTCGGAGAAAATTCCTGCGCCTGTTTCTTCCAAAGTCTCAGATCCATCAGTGAAGATGGATATATCGGGATTGGGTGGCTCCTTCAGCGTTCAAGAGAACGTTGAAGTGCTTCTTGAATATATATGTAGGTGCAAGGGAGTCGACCACCTCCCCAAAAAGAGGAGGCATAATAATTATAAGAACTATTTGTTCAGAGAGCAGAACGTCCGGTGCAATTGATATGTAAGGTTATTATTATTTATTTACATTTTTCTTTGTGTGCAAAAATGCTAGCTATGTGACTCCAAGGGGCAGAAGGAAGAGCAAGAACTCTAGATTGAAAAGGCTTCTTAATTCTGTTCTATTTGACTAATCTGTTAATTTCTTACTATACTGAGAAATTGATTGTCAGTCAATAAACTACATTATTTTTTTTTCTATTTTGTTTTATCGCCTACATTAAATCGATCGTGTTTTGTTTTTTTGTTTTATGTGGTTTAAGAAATAATTAAAAAATGAATCTCCGCCCACAACAATTTTTATATCCGTAGGTACGTATTTCGGCAGCTAAGCTGCCACCTTCAGTACACACACTACAAATTTAAAAGCACTTCATAAAATCTAACAAGCAACTAATCATAATCTTATTTGATTATAGTTAGTTGCTTATTATTATTATTTGATTATGATTAGTTGCTTGTATAAAAATTATTGTGGGCGGAGATTTCTTACAGGACGATGACGTGTCTTAGAAAATTGGAAATAAATAGTTTTTTATATCAATTTTTTTATTAATTTTAAATTATTTTGCTTTAAACTTTGTTTAACCTTACAAGGCTTCATTTCCTCTCAATTGGTCGTCTTTTTCTTTTTTTTTTATTTTACATAGCGTACCTCGCTTACATTCGCAATCAATCAATTTTTGTTTTTATTACAGAAAATGTTTTCTATTTTGTGCTTTGTCACCTACATTAAATCGATCGTCTTTTGTTTTCTTTTCTTTCTTTTTAATTTACCTCTCATTTGTTTTGTTCCATTATAAATTGATTTTTGTTCGTTGATATTTGCAGAAAATTACATTTGATTTGGTTCTAATAAGTTTTTAATTTTTATATTTAAAATATTATCGGTCATCGTTGATTTCTTACCCAAAGATAACCTTTCATTTGCTATGAACCACGTACTTAGTTTCAATATCGCTACCTCCGATAGCTTCTTAAACGAATCTAATGCTTCATTTAGTATGGTTGTGTCGTCAGCATAGAGAATCGTCCTGCTTTTCACATACGAAGACTTTGGAAATGCAGAGTAGGATCGATATAGGACGATAATTAGATAGTATGTTGGGATTACCTTTCTTATACACGGTGTATCAGGTATAAGGGGCCATACGTCATCAGTGGGTCGATGACGCTCTATAAACAATACTTTGCCTCTGACAAAATAGAAAAAGTGCCACAGTTTTCGAGATATCGAATTATGAAGCAGTGAGTACGGCCCTGGCGCGTCTCCGCATGTACGAAACTACGCTTAGCGCCAGAACACAGTAAAGTACTTAACCCTGACCTTGCAGATGTGCGCGGTTAAGAATGGGCGAAAATGTTGCTTTACAGGCTATCAATAAAATAATTTTACAATGAGAACGCTTCGAATGGGTAGGGTGGGGGTAATTACTCATTAAACCACCGCTACTGGCCGAAACTATTTAGAATTTTTACAAAGAATATTGCCCGATGTTTTGGACGAAACGTCCTAAGAACTACGGCGAAACATGTGGTTCATGCACGACGGTGCACCACCACACGTTACTCTCCCGGTCCGAACCTATTTCAATAACCAATTTCAACGCCGATGGATAGGTAGGTACGAACCAGTGTCGTGGCCTGCTAGTAGCCTCGATATGAATTCGCTGGATTTCTTTCTGTAGGAGGCTTTCAAACAGGAAGTCTATTGGGTGCAAATCAACACAGAAGAACAATTATTAGAGCGGATTCATGCTGCAGCTCGCCGAGTATCGGAGGATCCAGAATGTCTGGAGCGAGTCCAGGAGAACTTTCGTCGTTGTGTGGACGCCTGCTTACGTGCCGGTGGAAGACATTTCGAACAACTAATTTAACTTGAAGGCTTCCGCGGCCGTCGTCCATTGTTGAATTCTTGGCTTCCGGTTGGAACCGCGTGTCTCGGATTTCTCTACTGCCGACGTTTCGTTCTTCGTTGCAGAAGAACTTCCTCAGGGCTGCTGCTGGTGGTGATGCTGCTGCTGTTGGTCTTGTTGCTGCTTCGCGTCAGTCTCAACGACTAACGCGAAGCAGCAACAAGACCAACAGCAGCAGCATCACCACCAGCAGCAGCCCTGAGGAAGTTCTTCTGCAACGAAGAACGAAACGTCGGCAGTAGAGAAATCCGAGACACGCGGTTCCAACCGGAAGCCAAGAATTCAACATTTCGAACAACTGTTATAAATAAATGCCTTGATGAGAAAGCGTTCATATTACTTATTCCTTCATTCATCCAATAAATGTATTTGATAGCGTAACAGCCTTGTTTACACAATTGGTTCGCATTTTTATGATATCGCAGTTGTATGAGATGACCATATCCGAAATATCGATACGTTTTCAGAAGCACAGGTCCGTACCCAGTGCAGAATTTTTTATAAAAATTTTCATAAAAATTATATTAGCAGAAATCGTTTTGCAACACTTTTTTCAGACAGTACATGTAACCCTCAGTTACGCCTATCACTATGGCTCCTTTAATACGATGCACCCTATATATGGGAATGACTTTGGCGATTTTCAATTTATTAGGGAAGACACCAGTATTAAAGCAAGAGTTTATAATTAGGGTTAGAGGGTGTGATATTACATGAGCGTGTTGTGATATTACATGAGCGATTTCTTTAAGAATTTTGGTATTAAGGCCATAACAAGCTTCGGTATTTTTAGGCTTTATCCGCGAAATGATTAATTCCACTTCCATTGAATATTGTCGGCAAAAAATAAACGGATTCTATCCACAGCGGGTACTAAACGAAGTGTGGACTTGGGCAATCAGAACATTTTTGTAAATTTGTTTGTCCTCATATTCCAGGATTTGGTCAAGAAGATGAAGGTCCGTACAAAGGAAAATACATAGGAAAAATTCATTCCTACCACCACCAAGTCTCAGGAGACGTTTACGCAGTAGACGAATACAGAATTTTATTAACAACATTCAATTACGATGGTAACGGTGCTGACACATTCTTTTGGGCAGGATCTGCCAACAGACCCGGCCCACAGGGATTCATTGTACCCGACGAACACTCCAAGTACCGAAATTTATTCATCGGTAATCCTTAGTATTTACTTCTTACACTTTTAGGACGAACGTTTTAGAAAGATACTTCAACAGAGACTTCACCCTAACACTGCCCGACAAGAAGAAGATCACCGACATAAAGTGGTTCGCTGTGTACGACATTTGGAGTCAGGTCACCTTCGGCGATATATACATTCCAGACGAATTCGAACCACCTCAGGTCCAGAAGATACCGAAAATCGAAGGCGAAAGTAATTCGGTCAGTTCGGACGCGGTTGAAATTTTGGATGCGAAAACGTTTAAAATACCAAATTTTCATTATGATGGTATGGCAAAAAGGGCACATTTTTGGGTTGGTGTTGGACCACAAGCTGGAAGTAAAGGTTTCCTAGTTCCAGATGAATATGGATAGTAAGTTAATTAATCCACTGTTAGTTATACACTTACATATGTTGTGCAATTTTTAAAACTTTCGTTGTTGGAGGCATAATGTTTTATTTGTTGGGAAAATTTATTTTTTTTTAGTATAACATCCTATTGCTTTTCAGTGTAGATCCACTTAGATCATACAAAGGCCAAACAATCACATTAGAGCTACCCGGCGATTTAACCATTTTCGAAATTGATTGGTTCAGTGTGTTTGACTTGGAAACAAACACAAACCTAGGGTCCATCATAATTCCAACTGGATTAAACGTGCCCCCATCATTAGTTAACGTGATCGTAAGTCACATACGTTATTTCCGAACCTTTTCTTGTTTAGTAAAAAATTTTAGTCGCACAAAAGTGACTTGCCAAATTGCTTACAATTGCACAAGAACTTCCAAGTCTATTGGGAAATTTTTGGGCCTGCAATTACCATCCAGCTAGCGGGGCAAGTTCGAGAAGATGAATACTTGTCGTTTGGACTGTCTGGGTCTGAAGAGAAGAGTCAGATGTTGGGGTCAGATGTTGCTGTCGCTTATATTGATGGTTATAGTGGATACGCTACTGACTATAATATTACAGCAATGTCTCCGGTATGTATTTAACTATGTAATAGAAAAAAAGGAAATTTTCAAATTGTAAACAAAAATCAAAAGTTTTTTTTTAATAGACTACACATAATTTTTTTATTATATGCCAATCGATAATGGAGGAGTTTAATAGAATATTTTCTTAAATAATAGTAAAATATAGACCAAAAGTATCTGACTGACAATTTAAAATTCATCGGAGAAATGTCTTTTAAAGCTGTCATATAGAAACGACTCGCTTCGAACGTCACTTTTACGCGTAGCTGAAAACGACTACTCTGTTACACTGCTACGTAAACCTAACATTCATTCAATTTGACACGTGTCTTACATTGTTTATTGTTTATTATCTATGCATTTGCATTAATATGGAAGTGGGATTTGTAAAGCGTCAAAGTGATATATAGTTTGCTGAACAGGAGAAATGACGTCACTTCGCCCGGAAACTATTGTCTCAAAACGCAGCTTAGAACTATTATAATTCGGCTATTTTTAAAGGTATTTTAATAATTCTTTCACAGTCTTATATCAACTTGCTTTAACTTTATTTATTTAATAATTAATAATTAATTATTAGTCGTAAACTCCTCCATTCCATATGAAGAAACGAAACAGAATTGAAACAATTAAATACGAAATTAGTCGAACAAAAGAAGATCGTCAGTTTTTTCCTGCCAGAGGGCAATTAAAAACAAGTGAAGTAAACAGTAACTAAATAGAAAAAAAAACCAAAGAGAATAATGAAAATAAACAATAAAACTATAGGAAAGAATAATTTTAAAAGAAAAACAAAATTTTAAAGAAACAACATCGTAATTAAAATAATTGAAGTTTTTAATTTTCTTGCACTCTGCCACTGAACTGTCAATCTTTTGTTTTCTTATTCTTGTTTGTTTCGATTTTCTTTTGTTTCTTTTCGTCGAATTATTTTTCGTGTTTCATCGACTCTTTTTTATAGCCTCTTCTTTTGCTCTCTCGTCGGCCTTGTTCGACGCGTTTTGTTTCTCGTTCGTCTTTTTCATCATATTTCGTTGTTTCTCCCTTTGAGTACTCTTCGGCGCATTATTGCAAAATTAATTTTAGTTACTTAATAAATTCCATTCTTTTACGTTTAAAAAATTGAATATAGTTACAAAAGCGGTATGTCGATCTAGAAAAACAAAAACGACCTTGAAAGAGGAAGATCTATCACCGTCCATTAAAAACGAAAACAAAAGACAATCGAGGCTTGAAGATGTAAGAAGAAGAAAAAAATAAATAAAACAAAAGACGAGACAGGTCAATGAAGAAAACTAAGAGTTGATCGAAACATTGACAAGTAAATAAGAAAAATGCAGTGTGCCCATGAAAAACGAGAAATGAAAAAAAAAACAGATGATGGATTTGACAGAGGAAGATAAAAGACCACTTTATTACAAAGCAAATACACTCAACAAGAAACAAAAGAAAATAAAAGAGAAACATAACTTTATTAAAAAATGGAAAAAAACAATTGAAACTTTGGAAAAACAATTAAAGAAAATAAGAAACAAAGTGACGATAAAAAAAGACAATCGATCTACCACGGCGATACATTTATTAAAAAAAAAAACAAAAACAAAAGACAATCGCTCTACTATGACGATTGAATATTAACGAATGAACGAACGAAAGGCTCCAAAAAATTTAAAAAAAAACGCAGACGACGGATCAACGAAGAAAAATTAGAGTTGGTTGAAAAAAAAAGAAAAACGCATTGTGACGATGAAAAAAAAAAGAAATGAAGAAAAATAGAAATTGACGGAATTTGATTTGATTTGAAGGAGGAAGTTAAGAGACAATTTATTCTAAAGCAACTCAATAAGAAACAAAAGAAAATTAAAGAAAAGCATAACTTCATTGAAGAATTAAAAAAAATATATCGAATTATGCAAAAATAATTAAGGAAAATAAGAAATAAAGTGGCTCGAAAAAAAGACAATCGATCTAACACGACCATACGACCATCAGAAAAAAAAAACAATTGATCTAACACGACCATACGACTATTAAAAAAAACAAAAGACAATTGATGTCACGACAATTGATCTACCACGACAAGACAATTAAAAAAAAACAAAAGACAATCGATGATTGAAGATAAACGAACGAATGAAAGGTTAATTCTAGAAAAAGCAAAACAAAAGACGTCGCAGATCAACGAAGAATATTAAAGCTGATCGAGACATTGATAAGTATATAAAGAAAACGCCGTGTGTCGATGAAAAATATGAAATAAAAAAAAGATAATCGACTTTAACAAAGGAAGATAAAAGACAATTTTATACACTCAACCAGAAACAAAAGAAAATAAAGGAAAAATTAAAAAAAAAACAATAGAATTTTGCAAAAATAATTGAGAAAAATTAGTAAAAAAATGGCGATAAAAAACTGCAACCAATCTACCACGAGGATACGTTTATTAAAAAACAAAAACAAAACAAAAAACAATCGATCTACCACGACGATTGAAAATTAACGAATGAAAGCACGAACGGAAGGCTCCAAAAAATAAAAACAAAACAAGACAGATCAATGAAGGAAAATTAAAGTTGGTTGAAAAAAAAACGCAGTGTGACGATAAAAAAAAGAAATTAAAAAAATTAGAGTTTGACGGAATTTCGTGTGATTTGATTTGAAGGAGGAAGTTAAGAGACAATAAAAAACAAAAGAAAATTAAAGAAAAGCATAACTTCATTGCAGAATTAAAAAGAAAAAAACAATCAAACTTTTTAAAAATAATTAAAGAAACAAAGTGGCTTGAAAAAAGACAATCGATCTACCACGACGATAAGACCATTAAAAAAAGCAAAAACAAAAACAAAACACAATCGATAATTGAAGGTAAACGAACGAATGAAAGGTTAATTCTAGAAAAAACAAAACAAAAGTCGAAACAGATGAACGAAGAAAATTAGAGCTGATCTAAACATTGACAAGTAAATATGAAAAATGCAGTGTATCAATGAAAAAAGAAATGAAAAAAAAAGATAATCGACTTTGACAAAGACAGATAAGAAACAATTTTATACATTCAACCAGAAACAAAAGAAAATAAAGGAAAGACATAACTTTGTTGAAAAATTAAAAAAAACAACCGAATTTTGCAAAAATAATTGAAAAAAATTACTAACAAAATGGCGATAAAAACTGCAACGATCGACCACGGTGACACGTTTATTAAAAAGAAAAGAATAAAAATAAGAGACAATCGATCTAACACGACCATACGGCCATTAGAAAAAAAAAAACGAACAGAAGACAATCGATCAACTACGACGATAAGACCATTAAAATAAACAAAAACAAATCGATGATTGAAGGTAAACGAACGAATGAAAGGTTAATTCTAGAAAAAACAAAACAAAAGACGACTCAGATCAATGAGGAAATTTAGAGCTGATCGAGACATTGATAGAGTATATAAGAGAAACGCAGTGTGTCGGTGAAAAAAATGAAATGAAAAAAAAAAGATAATCGACTTTGACAAAGAAAGATAAAAGACAATTTTATACACTCAACCAGAAACAAAAGAAAATAAAGGAAAGACGTAACTTTGTTAAAAAATTTAAAAAAAACAATCGAATTTTGCAAAAATAATTGAGGAGAATTAGTAACAAAATGGCGATAAAAAATTGCATTCGCTCTACCACGGTGGTACGTTTATTAAAAAACAAGAACAAAAACAAAAGACAATCGATTTACCAGACAATCAACAGATCAACGAAGAAAAATTAGAGTTGGTTGAAAAAAAAAAGAAACGAAAAAAATAGAGAAAATAGGATTTGATTTGATTTGACAAAGGAAGTTAAAAGGCAATTTATTCTAAAGCAACTCAATAAGAAACAAAAGAAAATTAAAGAAAATCACTGAAAAATTAAAAAAAAATCTCCCAATTACGCAAAAATAATTAAGGAAAATAAGAAATAAAGTCTCGAAACGTTCATTAAAAAAAAAAAAACAAAACAAAACAAAAGTCAATCGATTTACCACGACGAGGATGAATGAACGAAAGGCTCATTTTAGATCTAAATAAAACAAAAGGCAACAGATCAACGGAGAAAAAATAGAGCCGATCGAAAGTAACTAAAACAGCATGTCGATAAAAAAAATATATAAAACAATTAAAGGAAAATCAGAGAAACAAAATGTCGAGACAAAAGGCCTACTATGATGATAAATTTTTTATAAAAGAAAACAGAAGACAATCGATCTACTGATGATAAGTTAGTTAAAAAAAAACAAACAAACAGCAAGCACCTACAAGACTACTATAACCCTCCAATTAAAAAATAATAAGACAATCGATCTACCACGACAGAACAAAACAATGAAAAGCTCATTTAGACCTCCAACAAATAAAAAAGAAAACAAAAGACGATCTGTGAAGAAAGTTAGTGGTGATAAATAAATAAAATTCGGAATTCCCCGACCCGATTTCATACAAAAAATACATATTATACCTATCCGAAGGGCCCATTGACTTTCTTTGCACACCCTTTCGCTTGTTGCTATGCTACTGGCAACATTAATTTTGTTTTAACCAATTTCTTGATTATCCCAATGTCTCTCCAATAGTACTCCCTCGTCCCTACGATGACTTCTTCAAAGATTTTATAAACATTACAAAACTGTATTTTTGAGAAAGACCAAAATTACAAAACAAATTTAAAAAATCGCAAAAAATTCTTTCAGGAAAAACAAAAAGCTTCACGATAGAATTTTTTATTTTTAATTCCAGTGTGTTAAAGTTTTGGGACAAAACAAAGGTGTTTGCAGAGACGAGCTCGTAGGTGGACAAGATAACAACCAAATCCACACCGCTACCAGAAAAGACGGGATTAACATCGTCACGTACAGGCGAAGTTTAATTTCACGTAAGCTCCGCTTTTGTGTTTTAAAACCAATGGAAATGACATGAAAATTTCCAGCTGATTCTGGAGATAAAGAATTCCTAACTGATCGAGACGTCTACATAGTTTGGGCCATGGGACGCTTGGATACCAAAAAGGAGCCCAGCTTCCACGACGTATATTCAAAGGCGAACATAAAAGTAAATTTGAATCCTAAAGAACCTACTTCGAATTGTTTCGCTTTCACAACCAGCAGTAACACAACGCTTCAAGAGCCGTGGGATAAAGGACAAATATATGATAGAACGATAAGGACTTTCAAAGCATATCTAGGACCTTCAGGAGGCAAGAAAGGATATCAAGCTACCACAGGTATATCATTACTAAATATATGTATATAAGGACAAGTTGTAGAATTCCAGCTTAATTTTATGCCAAAGTTTAAAAAACTCTTAATAACAATTGTTGTTATGGGTTGTACAACTGGGCCTTAATCGCTTAAATATTTTTTGAAGGGCAAGCATCTACAACTCTAGCATGGTACATCAACGGGTTATTATCACCAGAATTATGGTTAAGAAGAGGTCTAACGTACCAGTTTAAGGTACGGGGTGGTAACAATCCACATAGCGCCGAATTATATCATCCCTTAATAATAACGGATGAACCACACGGGGGTTACGACAAACTTACAGACGCAGCTCAATCGGAAATTCGAGTTTTGGCAGGTGTTGAATATTCCAGAAGAGGAAGACCACGACCTACCGCTGGTAAGATCTCTTGTAAAAAGTAGGCTAAATTTTCACGGATGGTAATTTCCAAAGCTGGCCCCCTCTGCTTGGCGAAGCATCGGGAAAACCACGATCGACGACTGGACGACGATTTTCCAACGTTCAAGAAGTTTAACCGCTCTTTGATTTATACGTGTGAAGAAGGGGAGCCGGGGATTTTGGAGTTTACACCTAATACAACGTGGCCTGATATAGTTTATTACAATTCTTTTACGCAAGCAAACATGGGATGGAAAATTCATGTAGTCGATTCGTTTAGAGGAGTGTCTGGCACGACGAATTTGTGCTTAAATGTTTGGTTGATTTCGTCAATTTTGGCTTCCATGGTTTTACCAGATTTCTTTGTGTAACCACAAATGTGATATAAATGGACTTTTAAGCAATAAATCACTGTAATATTTAACAACTATTTAATTTTTATTTTCGTAGTAACTAAATATCAATTCCCATTCTAATAATAAAGTTCGATTTCCTTTATTCATTTTTGAGTAGTAGTTCCTTTTATTATAAGTGATTTAAAAAAGTTGTTGCAATCGAATTTTTATTTTACTCGGAAATTCGGAAGGTGTCCAAGGTTTGTCAGATAAGAAATCAAGGGTAGAAACTTGAAAATTTTAAATTATAATGAGGATTTATGTTTAGATTTTAATTTTGTGGGCTGATCCTTGCGATACTGCAACACAAGGCCAACCCGTGACGGGAGCGGAGCAAGCTCCTTATTCTCATCTTATTTCTCAGCAATATTTTGGATGACTTAAAAGTTAATGCCTTATTGTTTAATATTTACTGTATCACACAAATCAATTATTTTTGAGACGTAAAACGCCCAGAAAGCATTCGCCATTTAAAAGCAAAATAATGACTGGCGTACATGAACTACGAAAAATTTTTTAATTACCCTCATGTTCAGTTCTGTTGGTCGCATGTCCAGATCTGTACAGAAAAGTTTATAACCAGCCAACAAGAAGACGTGAAGATTTCCGCACATATGTAAGCAATCAGCGTTTTTCTTAGCTTAAAGGGTTTTCGGTGTTTCATAGTTTTCAGAAGAATCAGCAGGGTGGTGTAGTAGCAAGACAAAATTCCAAGCATCCATAATGGGGAATTCAGAAATATCCAGTCCTTAACGCGATAATCTAAAACATAAACAAATTTAGTTAAGTAAATACATCGCGTCACATTCCAAGTACAAGTATTTTATATGAATAATGAATTAAGAGTAAATAATATGATTGCCTACTGATTTTTATTTTAATTATAATTATAGTTCCTTCCCTTGACAACCTTTATTGGCTGCTCTTCGGTTTTCTGGTTCTCTGTCGTGTAGAAAGTTTGTAGAACATGACGTTTCGATCGCCTTGTCGTGGTCTTCAAAAGTTAAGACTTCACCACAGAGAATCCGAGAACCGAAAAGCAGCCACCAACGTGAAAGCCTGAAGACTACATTGCTTATTTATTATTTATCCTAAAAACACTGGAGCGTTGCAACGTTTAAATTCATTCAAACTGGCCCAGTCAATTATAAATAATAATTTTGTGAAAATTAATTAAAATTGTGTAACTGGCAGTATAGAAAGTGTTAGGAAAGAGTTTATACATGTATTTCGGCCTTATTGGGCTTCATCAGAACTCTGTACCTTAAAAAAATTTTGGTTTATTGAAAAATTTAGAAAAACTTACCCCATTTTTGAATTTCTAAAATCCCAAAACACAAGAAAAGGAATTAATGATAAAAATATGAAATTCTTTTGCAAATTATACAAGGAAGCGATTGCATTCTCTAGTAAAACCACAAAAGTGACATTTTTAAAATATTTGTTTGATGTTACTAAGACAACAAATTGACAATTATAAAATCAAGTTTTCTTGCCAGATGAAAATTATGAAAATTAATTAAAATTGTGTAACTGGCAGTATAGAAAGTGTTAGGAAAGAGTTTATACATGTATTTCGGCCTTATTGGGCTTCATCAGAACTCTGTACCTTAAAAAAATTTTGTATAAACTCTTTCCTAACACTTTCTATAGTGCCAGTTACACAATTTTAATTAATTTTCATAATTTTCATCTGGCAAGAAAACTTGATTTTATAATTGTCAATTTGTTGTCTTAGTAACATCAAACAAATATTTTAAAAATGTCACTTTTGTGGTTTTACTAGAGAATGCAATCGCTTCCTTGTATAATTTGCAAAAGAATTTCATATTTTTATCATTAATTCCTTTTCTTGTGTTGAATTCTTGGCTTCCGGTTGGAACCGCGTGTCTCGGATTTCTCTACTGCCGACGTTTCGTTCTTCGTTGCAGAAGAACGAAACGTCGGCAGTAGAGAAATCCGAGACACGCGGTTCCAACCGGAAGCCAAGAATTCAACAATGGACGACGGCCGCGGAAGCCTTCAAGTTCCTTTTCTTGTGTTTTGGGATTTTAGAAATTCAAAAATGGGGTAAGTTTTTCTAAATTTTTCAATAAACCAAAATTTTTTTAAGGTACAGAGTTCTGATGAAGCCCAATAAGGCCGAAATACATGTATAAACTCTTTCCTAACACTTTCTATACTGCCAGTTACACAATTTTAATTAATTTTCATAATTTTCATCTGGCAAGAAAACTTGATTTTTTAATAATTTTGTGATCATTTTCAGCTCCCAATTGAAGTATGTAGATATAAGTAGCGGTGTTCCTGCATATATAATATCGACAAATAAAAAATCACGGTGTATAAAAAACGGAATAAGAGAAAGAGCAACACCAAGGTGACAAGAACTGTTAGTATAGAGAGATTAGAGACTGAAAGGAATATGTTTGGATTTAACTTTTGTGGGCCGATCCTTGCGGTACTGCAATGCAAGGCCAACCCGTGGCGGGAGCGGAGCAAGCTCCTTATTCCCACCTAATTCCAAAAATCAGTTTAATATACTGGTCCCGCATGCGGGACGTATCAGATATTAAGCTGATAAGAACAGATACTACACTTTGATCTTAGCCATAGGCCGAGAAGCGATACCGAACAAATCTCAACGAGGAGTATTTATGTCCGAATAGGTCATACTTGTTAAGAAATGTTAAACGAACGCCATCTAGTAGTTAATATACAAAAGAAATTTCTGGTAAATCTGAGAGATCCCGAATAGAGAGGTAGACTCTTTATTCTAGTTAATTATGGCCAAAAAGATTATTATTTTTATACTTTATAGTGGTTAACCACTTTTATTTATTTTTGTTTTAGTAGTAATCAAATAAAAAATGCATCTTACACGTCCGTATAGTGTATATAAAATTTTCTTGTGTTCTAGGATCCTTCTCGAAGAGGAGTTAAAATGTATTGAACTTACCGTTTCAAAAATTTTAATTTCCATTGATTGTTGTATACATAATGCAACAAATAATGCAGCACTTAATATCTACATTAAATTTAATGCATGTGCAGAGGTTCTATAGAAGGGATTGTAGCGATTTCTTCTTTCTTAAAAAATAATGTAAAAAAATTAATAAAAATATACCTACTTACTTTTATATGCTATGTTTGTATGTAAGTTTGAACTTGAATCTATGTTTCTCATATTGATCATTTGGTGGTTTGGTGGTTTCTGATGGGTTGTGAGATTTGAATGGTATATGGTATGGTACATGGTACTGCTGAGATTCCAAAAAATATTTTAATCGTAGATTACTCTTTAGTAAGGTGACCATACGTCTCGATTTTCAACAGTTTGTCCCGCGTCCCGCGAAATTTGAAAAAAGTCCTGCTTTTTGGAAAAAACATGTTTTTTGCCAGATTAAGGCAAAAATTAAAAGATATTTTAATTAACGATCCCAACCTTCAAACAAAATTCACTCAAATGCGAAATATAATCCGAAAATGTTTGCATTTTTGTTATTGTGCTTTAGATTTCTGAATTTCACATAATTGTATGTTTACACATGTGTATATTAAAATGTTTTGTTTTGATTTTTTTTCTTTTGTGCCTTTTGCTTTTACTTTTTACACCCTCAGGACGATTTTGTTCCGCCAATGTTAATTTGAATTAAAAGGTTTCCTTTTTTGGAGTAGTTACACTAATCAGTGTTAGGCATAATCAATTTAAAAAATTCAATTAAATAATCGGTTAAAAAATTAGCAATTGCATCAATTGCATTTTACAGTTAAATTTGATTGTTAGTTGATGTTTCGATCATCTTGTCGTAGATCTTCAGAATTGAAGACTTCACCACAGAGAAAGTCTGAAGACTATATTGCTTATTTGTTATCCTGAAGACACTGAAGCGTCGCATTTTAAATTCATTCAAACTGGCCCAATCCATTATAAATAATAATTTTGTGATGATTTTCAGTGCACAATTGAGTAGTGGCGTTCCTGCATATTTAATATCGCGACAAATAAAAAATCACACGGTATATAAAAAATGGAATAAGAGAAAGAGCAACACTAAGATGACAGAAGAACTATTAGTAGAAGATTAGAGATATGAAAGAATATGTTTGGATTTAACTTTTGTGGGCCGATCCTTGCGATACTGCAATACAAGGCCAACCCGTGGCGGGAGCGGAGCAAGCTCCTTATTCCCACCTAATTCCAAAAATCAGTTTAATATACTGGTCCCGCATGCGGGACGTATCAGATATTAAGCTGATAAGAACAGATACTACACTTTGATCTTAGCCATAGGCCGAGAAGCGATACCGAACAAATCTCAACGAGGGGTATTTATGTCCGAATAGGTCATACTTGTTGAGAAACGTTAACGAGCGCCATCTAGGAGCTAGTATACAAAAGATATTTCAGGAAAGTCTGAAATATCCCGAATATAGAGGCAGACACTTTATTCTTACTAATGGCTAATGGTCAAAAAAGAATTAATTTTATTATTTTTTCAATAATAATAATAAAATAAGAAAGTATATCTTACACGTCTGACTAGCATAAGTAAGATGTCCCTATGTTGTAGGATTCTGCTAGAAGTTTATGTTCTGAAAATTTTAATTTTTGATTGTACCACCTAATACCTACATTAAATTTAAGATATATACAGAGGTTCTATAAAGGGATTGCAGCAATTTCTTCTTTGTTAAAAAGTAATGTGTAAAATAAATAAAAATATACTTGCTATTATTTGGTATTATACAGTGCTAATCTAAAGTCCCTCCTCCTTTGTTAATTTTGAAACCAAATAAGATAAAAAGTTCAGACAAAACCTAATTCAAAGTACATAAAGAATACTAACTTTTGAGATATAAATACTTTAGAATATCAACTAGGCGGCGCATTGTGGTCCTACTCCATCTATGCGTTTGCCAAAAATACATTTTGGAAATATCCTAGATGATGTAAATTATTTTTATAATAAAGTATACAGACTGAAGTTTTGTTTAACCAAATACTTTATGATTTGAAGCTTTAAGATTATGTTACACACTCTCAAAGTTGGCCGTTTCCCTCACTGATGAAGAATCCCCCGTGCGTATGCTTCCTAAGTGCCATGAAATACACTTACATTGCGTTAACTTTTGCATTTCATTTTATAGTACTGAAATGGTTACTCCTTGTACTAGTTAAAAATAAATTTTTGCTATTTAAAATGTGTTCATTAATTTGATATAATTATGTGATTAAGCTCATTATTAAAATTAAAAAGAAACTTTGAGTAAAATTTTAACTATTAGCAGGGTTTGTCCAAACCAATTTTCCTAGTACATACGAAAGCTAGTTTATCTGTCTATAAAATGCAATAAAATTTATACTACATTTCGATGCATTTCTATGAGAAAACGGGAAAAGTTTGAAGAAAGATTAGATTACTGTTTTCTAACGCGGAACAAACTACGTCTAGTGGTACGAAAATAAATGCAATAATTTGATCTCTTCAGTGCACAAGATCTTCATGCATGGAGAAAGCATAATTAGATGCAATGCCATTTTGCCTCTCGGACAGCTATCTAAAGATGCCCAAGAATCTCGAAAAAGAGAATATAAAAAATGTAGACTGCAGCATTCTAGAAAATGTTCCAAATCAGCTACAAATGAAGATGTTTTTTATCATTTACTCTGCACATCCGATCCGTTTATAACAAGCATCAGGAAGCAGTCTTCACAGAAACATTTAAAACTCGATGTTGAAGCATTAGATTTACTAAAAAATTAAAATTATTCTTTTCCAGGGCAATTATATTCACAATATTTTTTTTCGGTTAGTTTTTGTGCACATTTTTATTTTCTTGCTATTATTAGTTTATTAGTTATTATTTTGCTCAACTGCTGCAATGTGTTCCAATTGCACTTGGAAGAGCCAGAGCAGCTCCGAGTAGCTCATCTGTGCAATTGGAAAACGTCTTTTGTGATTCCTGATAAGTCGTGAGATGTTTTCAAATTTAATAATTATAATTCATAAATGAAAAGTTTACAGCAAAATAAAACGCCTGGAAGATTGATGTGATTCCACCGAGTGTTCAAAAAGTATTTTAACTGTGGAGACGATCTAAGTCAAACTTGATTTAAATTTGAAAGTTTTATTTTTTTAGAGCAATTGCATATAGAAAACTAACAACCTTGTTTATTTATTATTATTTATTCAATGATGAAGACGCCCACAGCGAAACGTCGACTTTTAAATTCATTTTAGAAACAGTCCATCAATTATTATTCATAATGTTATGATAATTTTCAATGGACAAGACGGTTCTGTAATTTACAATAAAGTATTTCCTTATAGTAATTAATAAAACTGAAAGCAGCATCAATACAAATTAAATTGAAGTATACGAGTGATTTTTTGTCAACTCTTGCCATGGAATTTGAACGGCACGTCTGAGCTTTACTGTAAAACAACATCAAGGAGTGCAGCGACGTGCTTTTCACTTAAGCTTAAGCTAAGACATGCCGTCCAGATTTCATGGAAAGAGTTGATAAAAATTTAAAAAGTCACTTGGTGTAAATAACAGTAATAGTGGTTAACATGAAACATTTCCTGTATATTTAAAATTAACAATTAAAAGATCACACGGTTTATAAAAAAATGGAATAGGAAATAGAGCAAGCAAAGAGGTGTTTATTTAGTAAACACTAAAATATGTTGGAAAGACTATGTTTGAATTTAACTTTTGTGGGCCGATCCTTGCGATACTGCAATACAAGGCCAACCCGTGGCGGGAGCGGAGCAAGCTCCTTATTCCCACCTAATTCCAAAAATCAGTTTAATATACTGGTCATGCGGGGTCAGAAGAGCATGATTGGCCTCTACCAGCATAGTATAAAAATGAAAATATAGTATAAAAATATATACTAATTTTAAAAACGCAGGCACGTGACGGTTGTCGCCGTCCGTGAGGTCGCTCGGGACCTTGCACGAGATGCACTGCGTTTGTCCTTCGCGGGACGTATCAGATATTAAGCTGATAAGAACAGATACTACACTTTGATCTTAGCCATAGGCCGAGAAGCGATACTGTACAAATCTCAACGAGGAGTATTTAAACCCGAATAGGTCATAGTTGTTAAGAAATGTTAAACAAACGCCATCTAGTAGCTAATATACAAAAGAAATTTCAGGTAAATCTGAAAGATGTCGAATAGAGAGGTAGACACTTTATTCTTACTAATGCCTAATGGTCAAAAAATTTCAGGAAAGTGGTTAATTTTAGTTTTCTTTAACATCGACTTAATTTATTTTGCAAATTTTTAACTTGAAAATGAGTATAATTAATAATATTCGCAAATATTCATTTAGCGTGCCTAATTTTTTGACCTTAAAATAATAATACAAATTAGTACTTCCTTGTTCCTTAAATAATTTAAGCAAATTAAAAATTCTTTCATTCATTCCAACATTACTCTTTTTTTTCCTCTTTGATATATTAGTTGCATTTTAGTTAATACATTGCTTAATTTTAATCACACATTACTTACTTCAATTCAATGTTCAGTTAATTTTATCATTTTTTTGGATTAGCCTACATTTTATTTTTTCAAAAAAAAAATTAACTAAATGTAAGTAGGTAAATTTTACAATTTCGTTTTATTACATGATATTAAAAGATGAGAATACTCAATCGAAAGGGTATTTTGCTTCTTGTTTGAACCTCATAATAATACAAGATGAAGATACTCTGAGTGCACACCCATCATTAAATGTTTTTCTTTATGTTAAATACAAATTCTTTATATAGAGATTTAGGGAAAAAAAGTAAAACAATTGAAGTGTGTTCATTAATCAAAATAAATAAAATATTTATTTAACATAAAATCTATTTGTCTTATAAGCTGGACAATGACGAATTTTCTTTCCACGTAACGACACACCTTTAGGCAATAAACTTTCCCTCAAATGAACACCCCGTTTCTCAGGGGTCCACGCCCTTAATTTACATTCCACATCAGGCTTACAGGTTACAGCAATCCATCCTGCACTTGAGAGAACTATGTCTCCACAGGAATATTCCCAATCGACGCCCTTCAATTTGTAATCACCAACAACCTGTAACCCCGGCCAAAATTTTAACCTGTTTGCTTTATTAATTGGCACTGAGAATACATCGGTTCCTACTAAGTCTTCATAAATTTGATCAGCACTATCCAAACTGCACACTGTAATCGGTAAGCCAGAAGAACAAAATACTGTAAACCTAAATTTCTTTCTGTAATACATTAGTGCCTATAGAACTCAAAAATACGTTACCTAACACGGTCTTCACCTTCTACATAATCAAGTCTGCCTAAACCTCCAATGAATATAGTTGAATATGGGTTTAAACCGAACGTAATTGGTATAATTAACTCCTTTGGGAGAGTTAACATTAATTCATCTGTAGTGAGCAAGTGAATTATCTACAAATAATAAATATTCGATTAAATTGAACAGAAATGTTGGGAGCTACATACCTGATCATCCTGGACAACCCCTGGAGTATCATAACACCATTTGCTTAACACATGAACTTCACTTTCGTCATCGATACCAAACTTGCCTGTTTCTTCAGACAATGTGTTTCCTTTTACTGAAAATAGATCATCCGTTTCTACAACACTCTCCTCGGGCGCAAATGTTTTTTCAATATGTCCAATTAAAGTTGCATACTGAACTATATCTTTGGTTTTGAGGAGCTGGTTTTTGCGCAGTTTCCTTTCTTGCGCCTCCAACTTGTTTGCCTTTATCAATCGTTCGGTACGCGCATACAATTTCGAGCCTCTCGGTCGCATAATGGGGAATTTCAGGAGATTTAAAGTGGTGCCTGGCCAAGGACTCGTCGTTGCTCTTTGAATCAAATCACTTGCTTCGCTCTTGCAGTAGTCAGATTGTAAAAGGGCGTTGAATAAACTGGATTTTCCTACATTCGTACAACCCAGTAAGAATACATCACCTGAAAGGATATCTTTAATTTTCAAATCATTCAAACTTTTATTTGAAGTCTTATTTTTAGTTTATAAATTGCATTTTAAAAGCCTTCTAACTGAACTGAAGCAAATAACGTAAATTTTATCACCAAGAATTATTAAAATTAAAATAGTATTCTGAATAATTTTCATAGCTTTACCTGAGTATTTCCAAAAACTGAATAATTTAGTAATTAGATTTTCAACTCCAAATCCTGTTTTGGCTGAAATCAAAGCAACATCCTTCACATTTACAGTTGCGAAACCAGCCTCTCGTGCACTGTTATACAAAACGTGAGCAACTCTTTCAAAAAATCCTTTGCCATCCTGAGGTAAGAGATCAACTTTATTTCCTACTATGAAAACTGGCTGTCCTGGACCTAGTAAGTCAGCAATTCCTGGCCAAATCGAGCAAGGAAAATCAAGCAAGTCAACCAAAAGAATAACAAGAGCCCTTTTGTTTCGAATTACTCTTAAGACTTGAGGATAATCATTAGCAGAAACTCTTACTTGCAAAGCGCAATTATACACCTTAAGGAAGTAACATCTCTGGCAAATTATCTGTTGCAGGTCAACACCTCCTCGTCTCCGATAATTTTTAAATATTTCTGAAGGTATGTAGCCTGGTATGGCAGTGTCTTTACAGTGAAGCAGAGCTCCACAACCTCCACATGGTACATTACTGATGGTTGTCTTCGGGTCAGGTGTACCATAATTTACCTTCCAACCATAATCAAGAATATCCGTATCACTATAATTTTCATAATCTGTCATCCAATTGACTGGCTTGGCATTTAATAACTGCAATCGCGTTTTAATTTCTACATCAGCAATAGTTGCAATGTCATCATTATGTTTATCCTCAATTTTGCTGTCATTAACAGGTAGAATTGCGGTATCACTGTTTTTGTACGGAAAATGTACATGTTCATTGATTTTTACATTTTCTTCAACTTTACCATCTTCTTTCTCTGTATCCTCCAATAAATATTTCAATGTGTAAGGTAAGGGTTCCACACATTGCAGATCCCATAATCGTTTCTTTTCTTCTTTAATTTGTTGATAAGAACCGGGGCACTTGCGTCTATAACCAAACTTTATCCTATTTTTTTCCAGATAACCGCTGTAAAGAATTTTATCTTGGTACTTTCCAAGCAATTTGATTAAGTCTTCCGAATGATTTTTAGCATCTTCTGGTTTTTCATTTAATTCTTCTTTCTGTAATGCACTGCAGCAGGTTTTGATACCTCGGTTATTATGGAAACGTATCAAGACGAGGTTAGTTATCTTAAAATCAGTAAACTTACACTTGATAACATTCAACATAGTTTAATTACATTTAGAGCGCATAATAGAAAAAAATAATTTATTTTGTATGTTTAAAAATGTGCAATTATGTTTGTTAGGTTATGTTAGTACTTTAGAGCAGTGTTGCCATTTGTGCAAACTCGAATTCTCCTAGAACTCATAAAATTCAGTTATCGTATCTACATGTGAATGGATGTTTCTTATTATTTGTAGCAATTTTGAATTTAGAACTTTAATTTTAATCGTTTCAACAAATTTTAATGAATGTTTACTGTTTATGTCTTGGTTCAACAGTGACAAATTCAAAGGTTGGCAATGAACGTCATTTCGAAAGCAACATAACCTCAGTGTTGCCAACCGTAGCGACTTGTCGCCACATAGCGATTTTTAGAAACATGTAGCGGCGTAGCGGCGCCTGCAACAAATCAGCGAAAAGTGGCGACTTTTGGAAATGTTGTATGTACATAATTATCATTATCATTATCATAATAAAACACAAGAACAATAAAATAAAATGAGTTAGGGACGTTAAGGTTACGTCCGCTTCATGGTCCTCTTGTGCACATGCGCATGAGCAAACTAAAATTTTGTATCTATCTCTGTCGGAGAGATCAGTAATTACGTTTTAAAATGCGATAGCGATACATGTGCTCTGTTTTCTTTGCAAGTCGGATGTCGGATCGTCGGATGCACCCTACTTAGTTTAGGAAATTACGAGGGAAATTGTAAGTAATTTACATTTTAGCAATTGTTTATTTTTTAATGTGTAATAAAACATTTTCACTTCTCACTTCAAATAGACACTACTCAGCAAACTAAGCGAGCTAAAATCGAAACTTCTTATTAAATGTTCGATTCTCTTTTATTTTGTTGTCTATTATGTACATATAATCATATATATTTTGTAATATAGCATTTTTATAAATTTAAATTTGTTGTCAATTGTGTAGCGACTTTTAAAAATTTTTAAATTGAAAATAGAGACTTTTATTTTAAAAAGTAGCGAAATTTAGTTGCGATTGGTTGGCAACACTGCATAACCTATAAATAACGTGTTGAACGAGAAACTAAGCGTTTTATAAAATGGTAAGTTAAATATACTTTAATTTATTTAAATGTTAATAAATATATTATTTTTAGGCAAGAAACGCAGAAAAAGCAATGTAAGTACAACTTTAAACACGTATTAGACAGAATTTTTAACAAAATCAAGTTTTCTTGCCAGATGAAAATTCTGAAAATTAATTAAAATTGTGTAACTGGGAATATAGAAAGTGTTAGGAAAGAGTTTATACATGTATTTCGGCCTTATTGGGCTTCATCAGAACTCTGTACCTTAAAAAATATGGTTTATTGAAAAATTTTAGAAAAACTTACCCCTTTTTTATCATTAATTCCTGTTCTTGTGCTTTGGGATTTTCAAAAAAGGGGTAAGTTTTTCTAAAATTTTTCAATAAACCAAATTTTTTAAGGTACAGAGTTCTGATGAAGCCCAATAAGGCCGAAATACATGTATAAACTCTTTCCTAACACTTTCTATATTGCCAGTTACACAATTTTAATTAATTTTCAGAATTTTTAACATTTCATATGTGTTTAGGACTACGTTAGCTCGATGGCGAGCTGCCCAACTAGGAGAGAACGACAAACACAAAAAAAGGAGACCATATTTAGCATCAGAATGCAAAAGTTTGTACGCGTGTGAGAAATGGAGGATGCAAATAATACGAGAAATAGCGAAGAAGGTAGCGCAAATCCAGAACGCAGGCTTGGGGGAATTCAGAATAAGAGACTTGAACGATGAAATTAATAAATTGCTGCGAGAAAAGAGGCATTGGGAAGTACAAATTAAGGAACTAGGTGGACCAGATTATCAGAGAGTAGGACCAAGAATGTTGGATCATGAAGGAAAAGAAGTTCCAGGGAACAGGGGTTACAAATATTTTGGAGCAGCAAAAGAACTACCAGGTAGGAAAAAAGTATCCTACAATTTAAAGACCTGTGCAAACATTGTAATGTAGTTGCCTTAGGGAGGAAAATTAGCAAAAAAAAAGTTATATACTGATTATGTGTAATGTAAAATATATTATACGAAATTAATTAGGTACAATAAAATATTTACAGGAAAATCTTTTACTTGGGCAGGCATGTCTGTCACGTCATGTTATTTGTAAAAGATTTAACCTGCAGGTATTCATTGAGCTGAAATATACATTTGGAGGGACTAAGTGGACTACCTACTAGATACATTATGTATTAAAAAAATTAGTCCTAGGGAAAATGTACACTTAAATTATAAGAGACAGCCTATAAGTTGTACTTATCAAGAAAATTATCATAAATCGTAGCTAATATAAGATGACATCGCAGGTGTTCGAGAATTATTTGAGCAGGAGCCTCCTCCACCTCCTAGGAAGACACGTGCTGAAATGATGAAAGATATCGATGCTGACTATTATGGATACATGGACGATGATGATGGTATCTTGATACCACTGGAGTTGGCGGCTGAGAAAGCATGTAAGAAAATATTTAATTTAAACCTAGACAGCTTTTTTTAACTAAACAAAAGCTTCATTTATCTTAAAAAAATAATTTACACATAAATCCAAATGAATAAAACACGCAATCATGCTTTTATAAATAAAATAAATAATGATTTGCAATTGAAAGCATATATTTTCTTTGTAAATGGCTTTAAATATTAATGAAATTAATATTTTTAAATGTAGCTGTACAAAAAGCCATTGCTGAATGGAAAGAAAAGAAAGAGCAACGAATGGAACAAGAAGATGGTGAAGGATCTGAAGAGGAAGAAGAAAATATTTACGCAGTTGATAAAGATGAGGTAATTATTTTTAAAGCTTCTTTAAACAATTCATAAATTAATTCACGATTTTATTTTCAGTCAGATACAGAAATTGATACCGAGGTTTGGAATGAATCTCAACAAAGATTTACAGCGCATGTTCCTGTACCAACACAAAAAGAAGTCGAGCAAGCGTTACTCAGAAGAAGGAAGCAAGAACTTATGGAGAAGTACGGAGTTCAAGATGAAAACATGTGACACAAAACACGATGGTATTTCACTATTTTATATAATTTTTTCATTTACCATTAAAGAATTCACGAAATTTCGCCTTTTAAGATTCCCCTACACATTAAAGTAAATTCCATAACGTATTCAGATAATTTTCTTTTATTGGCTTTTTCCCTGAAAGAAAAAACGTAAATAAAGAGAGACTTTTGCATAAAATGAAAGCTCACCTTAACACTAACTTGATGAAGTTTTCTTTTTGTTGCATCGTAACACGAGGTGAAGGAAAACCTTCTTGTTGGAGCAGAGTGTGTAACCATCTAGCCAAATTATCACAGTACTTTTTATTTAATACTAGCAAAACATCACTTAATATATCAGCACATGACCTAGGCGCAGACCCACCTAAAATTTACGTCACTTACAAATTGATTAAAAAAAGAAAGTTATTACCTAGATTTAAAAGTATACTTAAAACCAATGATTCTCCATAATTTTGAACGACAGCTGCTTGCTCAGTCTCACGGCTTAAAGTTATAAAATTAATTAGGAATTGAGCACAAACTTTCATGGTTTGTGTTTCTGGCATTGTTAAGCACATTATGGCTAAAAACATAATCGTATAATTTGATTATGATTGAAAGTAATCGAACATACCACACTGAAATAAAGCTGAAGTGTCAACGCCACTGTTGGGTATTAATTGGGGAACTTTTTTATAAATCTGGGCTAACATCGAGAAAAATCCTTCAATGACATCAGACTTTTCAGATAACTGGGTCGAGCTATTTGTGATTTCAGCACACATTTGCAATGTCGTATTTACTATTTCTTTTAAAAGCTCCTGCATTAAAGTGGCATATTCTTCCTCTTTTCCAAACATTATCATCACCTGTTTAAAATTAAATGTTAAAGCAAAATATAAATTAAAAAAATTACTCACCGTCTTGGAAAGTGTAAGAACACTCGCTTGTGGCACTTTTCGATACACAGAAACTACTAGATGAAGTATATCACTTATAAGGGGTTTACAATCATCCATCAACGTAGTTACTACATGCTTCAACAGTCCACATAAACCCTAAAATAGCTGTTTGTAAACAGAATGAATTAGTTACATTTAAAAATACGCACATCAAGTACTTCTACGCTATTCACATATTTGTTTCCTATTTCGGTGTATAAACACATGGTATTTTGTGCGATGAGCAAAAGTGGCTGTTGCATGCTCTCATTGTACGTTGCTTGCACATGAAGTGACCCAAACAATGCACTCAGTACTTTCAATCTAGTAATTAATATGGTCGCTATAGATGGATCCTTAAAACAAACAAAATTAATTGTATAAGAGTTAAAATAAAATATGCTTACGGGTTGCGAATTTAATAGAGATTGGATTTCTTCAAATGATGGAGATAATAGTACATTTAAATATTGCATTATGGTTTCTACAGTCAAAGTACTTAATAGTTTTCCAATACTGTACATAAGTCGAATTCTTTCTGCTAAACATAGCTGTCCACTTTGTAATATTGACTAAAAAAAAAAAGCGTCGAGTTTCACCAAGAAAAACTATGTAAACTAATCTTACTTGACAAACTGCTAGAATATGGTCAGCATACGGGTGTAAATACTTCTGACAATTGTGCGTTAAATCTTTAAGGGCCATTGTAGCACTTGGAGAGACATCTGTGTTCGACAATCCTGATATCACAAACGGAATAACATTCTCTAACATATCCGGATGGTCAGCAATCCACTCGGAATAAGCTCCAACTGTTTCTAGCGAACTCGATAAGACTTTCTTATGTAAATTAGAGTACGGAATATTTTTTAAGGTGACCATTAACTTAGGCAAATACAAATTCTCCAATTCTATACACTCAGCGACAGCGCTGAACGCGTGCAAGCAAGTTTCAACTAAATTCCAATTGTCTCTGTTTACTGCGCATTTCTGCAACGCTTCTTCTATTTTATTGTTTAAAATGTCCAGCATTTCGATGTTTAGAACATTGTAACAATACATGTACGTGTCCGCCACGTCTTGTCTGTAACACCTGAAGGTTTCTTTATCATCTAAGGACCACCCTGAATTTTCCTCTGAACTTAAGAACATGGCTTTTCGTAACATTATGCAAACAAGTTCACGATAATACGGTTTTATTATTAGTAGCAACTCAGCACATTCTGCAGTGTCTAATGAGAGAATGTCATCCTGAAATTACATTGTTATAATTATAACTTAGTGTTTAAATTAATTTTTGACTAGTTTGACTAAAGTAAGAGCAGCTTAGATATTTTTTGTTCAGAGAAAAAAATTTCTATGAAGGTCTTACCTCTCAACATTACATACCTGGAGGGTATACCAAAATCCAAAAGTGATTGAACTGCTACTTTCATCGACGGGGTAAGTTCCGGGCAGATCAGAACATCTTAAAAGACAAGTAAATAAATCTTCTGTGATTTTATATTCATTGTTGTTCCTGTTTCTTAAATTTTGTATAAATATCTTGGAATGACTGTCGGCCACAGCAGCAAGTAATAGATATATGCTTGCCATGATATCCTAGTGAACAAAAAAAACATTATTAGCTGCTAAGTAAATAAATTCTTGCCTCAAGCATACATTTGTTTATCATTAATCTTATATTAATCGAGTTCTTAATTAAATTTATTTTATTCTTAATAAGTATTCCCCCAAATAATCACATACCTTATTAGGATCTGAGCTATTCCTTTCTGCATCTAAAATTTTGCAAAACTTGTTAAGCATATCCGCAGTATGTTTCATAATATAAGTCCTATATCTCTGCGTATGAGGATGATGTATCACGGCAGTCAATGCTTCCAATGCTACCTCAGCCAATTCCATTTCCTCTGAAGACATTCCCTCAGGATCTGTTCTATTCCTAAAAAAATTCTTTAACAACACAAAACACACTGACTGCTTTTTAATCTTACCAATTAACAAAGCAAGTTAGATCCGTTAATAAATCCATGATCCGCGAACACTCATCAATATTGACACCTCCCAGTTGAATCCATGCAGATGCACATCGTGCGGAATTTAAATAAGTTGTTAAATTCGACATATCAAAACTAAAATGTTAATTTAATAATTTGTGAATGTGAGTATTGTAGAAAATTTACTTTGCATTGGGGATTGGCATCAAACACATTTCCACCACTTTGAGTATATCTTTGGAGACCTCCTGCAAAACCGCCCTAACTCTAGCCCTCTGACTTGCAGCAAGTGTGGTACTTTGAAATTCCTCGGGTATTACAGTTAATATTTCAAGTAAAATCCAAACAACACGTTCAGGTTCTACATTTGGTAGGTGTTGAGGCTGAAAACTCGAAACTAACTCTTCAAATGCTTTTGGCCAAAATGTAGGAACGGTGTGAATTATATATGCAGACAGCTGAAATTTTTTATAATAATAGTATTTGAATGATAACATGAGGCCAAATAAATACAGGACAGAGTAGTGCACGACATTTCTAAAATCACTGTCTCATAAATCTGAAACTTAATTGAAATATATTCAAGTAATAAAGAATGATATGGGCCTTAAGGCAACTTTCTCCAGGATTAATGAGTTTGAATGTTCACTCAGATTCACTCTGTTTCTATTGAGGTAATATTCTAAGTTTAGAAATGATTAGAGCTACTCATCTTCCACACTTAGAAATCTCAGGTACTAGTTTGTCCTCTTGATCTCATGATATCTTACCGTAATGCATAACCTATTTAAAACAATTTTAGGACCCATGGCGAAATTAACAATAGATTCTAGTATCTGCTTCTTCAAAATCTCATAGTAATTTTCAGGAACTTCAAACCAATACTTTAATATTTTCGTGTGTAACGTCGTTGCTGCAAAGAACTGCACTTCGGAACTCTGCAACGAATAACCTAATAGATTGGACGTATGACTCTAGAATTAACGCATTACGCGATGTGGTTGCAACAAATCCCAAACGAAGCTCCATGCTTGCGGTGAGTTTTGGGCCTCCGTAAGCCACTGATGAGCCTCCGCTTGTTGACAGGCCTCCGTTCTGTAGAATAAGGTTACTGCTTTCTCAAAGTTTTCTGCTGTATACTCCATTGTAACCTAAAAATTAAGGCATCGTTTAATTTACATTTTAATTGTATTACGCACAGGCTTACCTATTAGAATCACTACATTATTATGGTTAATTAAAATTTACACCAAGCTGGTAATGCAGCGTACTGTAAATCTGACGTCTGACAGATACAGTGTTGCAATCACCGTTGCAATATTGAAACATGAATACCCCTAATGCTTCCTAATATTTTTAAGTTAAATACAAATTCCGATATGATTTCCAAACTACAAATTTGGAGAATTCTTGGCTTCCGATTGGAACCGCGTGTCTCGGATTTCTCTACTGCCGACGTTTCGTTCTTCGTTGCAGAAGAACTTCCTCAGGGCTGCTGCTGGTGGTGATGCTGCTGCTGTTGGTCTTGTTGCTGCTTCGCCAAGAATTCAACAATGGACGACGGCCGCGGAAGCCTTCAAGTTAAATTACAAATTTGGAATTTATAATTACACTTAGCGCGAGATTAATTAAATACATAATAAAAAAGATAAAATTGAATAGGTTCGGTTGGTAATGCAGATTGTACGTCAGCCATTTTGAATCTTGACATTTGTTAAGAAGGTTAGGTTAACTTGCTCGGTGTTCGTTGTGATTTGCAAAAATGCCCGTTGCCGAAGAAGTAAAATCAAGTTGGGCCGATGAAGTAGAATTAGAAGGCGGTTCGCTTCCACCGCCAACGGAAGTAAGAGAGAACGGCTTCAAAATCGTCACGGAATACAAGCACGAGGACGACAAGAAAGTGAAAATCGTAAGGACGTACAAGATCGAAAAACGCATTGTATCGAAAACGATTGCGCTGAGGAAGACTTGGAAGAAATTTGGTGAGTCAGCGGATGACAAACCAGGCCCCAATCCAGCCACGACCATCGTTGGGGAAGATGTGTACATGCAATATGTTACCAACAAAGAAGAAGATAATAAGGTCGAAGACGAGAGCAGCATCGACAAACTGAAATGTTAGCTTTCAGCACAGCTATTTCACCAGTAATATTTCTAACAACAATTTTTTTCGCAGCTTTAGGAGATAAGAATGTTGTAAAGTGCAGGACGTGCAGTGGTGACCATTGGACTACAAAATGCCCTTGGAAAGATACCGTTTTGGCAGGTGGAAAATTACCTGATGATAAAAAGGGACCTCCTGCTGGTAACTATAGAAACATATTATCATTTAAAATCTCAGCCTTCTCTAGTATCTAAACGTAAACTATACAACAATAAAAAGAATTCAAATGCTGCTATGTGGTGGAAAATTAATGTCTAAAATAATATTTTCTTACCTTAGGTGTCCCAAGTACTGGAGGAGATGCAGGTAAAGCAGGTGGATCCAAGTACATTCCGCCCAGCTTAAGAGATGGTGCAGCTAAACGCTCCGAAAATCCGAATATGGCCAGACGTGATGATGCTACTGCCATAAGAGTTTCAAATTTGAGCGAATCCACTACTGAAACAGATCTGGAAGATTTAGTGAAGCCTTTCGGGCCCATTCAGAAATTGTATTTGGCCAAGGATAAGCAAACCGGTCAATGCAAAGGTTTCGCGTACATTCACTTCAAGTTTAGGAACGATGCTGCCAAAGCGATTGCAACTTTGAATGGGCACGGTTACGATCACCTTATACTCAACGTGGACTGGTCAAAGCCACCATCTCATTCCAACCAGTAAATTTAAAATGTTATTTTAATGAAATATGATAAATGTATTACAAAGCATATTTCATTCTTTAAATAAATAAACAAAAATCATTTATGTGGTTTACAATCCTTGAAAGAAATTTTAAGCAAATCTTGTTTTGTAAAAAACAAAGTTACTGAAGAAATCAAAGTTTGGGGATTAAAAAAATGTAACAAACTTCATTGATTTTACTTTATTTCAATTAATAATTGTACGAACTGTTCGTACCAACATCAAATTAAAGTTATGTACAGCCAAGTTATATATTAAAATAGTTATTCTGAATTAATAATCGTTGGTAATTCATTGACGATAGTTACAGGCATGTAAGAGTTTCATTTCCATTCTTAAAAATAATACTGATTGCGATCAAATAGAAATTTTTACTCACTTTTATAAATTTTTTAAAAAATTTTGTACAATTACAAAGGCCATAAAACTCTTACAATTTTTAACAGTGTTTTCTTTTCTAGTACTAATTTACAAGAGCAACCAGAGTGCAGCAACCATATAAATATACAATTCGAGATGGTTGATGCAAACAAATTGCATATAAAAAAATAAATAGCCTGAAACAACTTAGTTACACCAGAATGAACAATATAGTACGAAATATACAAATTCACTTTTTACAAATATATTTCTATATACACACAGAAGTGGCATATTTACAAAGGAGTGAAACAGGTCGGCTACTTAAAATAATAATGTGATGTGGAAAAATAAAACAAAACCCTAATCACTGGGATAAAACATTAACAGGTACATAACCGACCTATCTTATAACTACCTTAAACCTAGTTAAATGGCTTTTACATTCTTTGAACAAGCCTTTGCTACAGTATCTACAACCCAACGGTTAATATTCTTATACCACTAAAGAAACAATAAAAAAATTTCTAGAGTAAAACTCGAGATCATTTTTTCTCTTATTTAAATAATTTTGTACTCTTTAACAATAGAAAAAAGAGCAATACCATCTCATTACCTGAATATTGCAACCGACTATGTACATGAGATTATAGGGCACCAGCAAATGAGATAAATATTACTCTTGAAAACACTGGGTTGCTTACTTACATGTGTTCTCCGTTTGACTGAACTCAACCTTATCGTGGCAAATGCCTCGTAAATATAATAAAAATTTCAAACACAAAAAAATAAACAATTCTCTCTGGTCATATACAAATATATCAAAATACATACATAAAAGTAATTAAATTAATTAATACTTGAAATATATGACCTAAATTCATAATGATTGCACATATTCACCACTGTAACTTAAAGCTTATAAACCAACAGTTTCTCACTCTGAAGAATTTTATGGAACACTGCTTAAGTTAGGAGGAGGAGAAGGATTTCTTCCTTCATATGGTGCATCATCATCTACAACAATTATTCATTCTCAATACATGTTACACATAAATATTGAATTATTCATGTGAACTAGGTTTGGTGAAAAAGAAAAGCAACAAAATCCAAAACGTCACAAACAAGCAACAAATAATTACTGCTTACAGTTACCATCAAAAGCAAAATATTTCAGACGCCCTTAACTTAACTTAAAAATTTACATAGACATACCTATTACAGATCCAAATGTGGTGTAGCTACTGTTAGGGTATAACGGATTATTAAATGGGGGAACATAGCTTGTACCCTCAATTTTTTCAGGTTCATTAGTAACGACTTCCACCTCTTCTTCATCAGGTGTATAATAAAGCACATTTTCAACTGCAGACTTGTCAGTGACGACAACATCTTGTTGCGCACTGTCTGGTTGATGTGTCTGATTTTGAGATGGATCCGGAAAGTGCACAGGAGATGTTAAGGGGACAGGATCACTACTTCCTGGAATGGGAAAAGTTGGACTTGATAAAGGAATGCTAGTTTTGACTGGAGATGGTAAGTCACACTTTAATATGTTTTCTACATTTAATGCTGCAAGAAACATTAAAGTTCAGATTTGATTAATGACTTTTGGCAAATAATGTTTAATATGCACCTGTTTTACGTGAATCTTCATCGACGCTTAAGCCGAAAGCTTTCTTTAGTCTCAAACTAACACTCTCTCTTTGTCTTTCTAATTCAGTAGGTTCTGAATTGAAACCTGAAAGAACTGCAAAAAAATAGTAAATAAATCGGTGTTTAATATATTAAGAATTTTCAACCCTTACCTTTACCAGACACATCTACTGTTGTCATTTCATCATCTGATGATACGTAAGAAGTGGCACTACTAGAACTGTTAGATCTGTTACGAGTATGTTTCGGTGATTGTGAAGAATTGCTTTCCTCTGTTATCGTTTCTTCTTGGACTTTCTCATTATTTAGTTTTTTGCGTTGCCTGTATTCCGTAATCGATAACTAAAAGAAAAAAAAAACAAAGAAATAGAGTTTATACATAGAAATCAAGGCTCATAACTGCAAAACAAAAAAAAAAAAACCGAAAAGTCATTTGATAATTACAACATTAACAAACAACACAATTAAAAACAGATAAAAATTTATTTACCTTACGCTTGGCCGGAGTTATAACTTCTGGCTTTCTATCTTCGAATCCTAAGAAGCTAAGAGTTTTTTCTACTGTACCAACAAGATGTTCACTGCTGCTAAATAGAGATGTTGGCCTCTCACGACTAAGTCTAGGATCCAATAAAGAACTTACTTCTTTTCTTGAATTCTCCTGAGGTTCAGGTAGATGTATGCAACTTCCATATTCGTGTTTCATTTCCGCAGCTAGTTCATTTAAAGTCGTGTCAGATTCCATAAGTTGATTTGGACTGTCACTATCACGACTAGTTATAATTTCGACACCAGGCTCCTCGTTTTTCTGAGAAAGTAACAGGTTGTTTGTGGGAGTGCTTGGAGGTGAAATCTCAGAAGATAGAGATTCACGAGGCAATCGACGCTTTTTTGGTGGAGCGACCATATCTGAAACAGGTGGTGATTCGGGTCGGGTGGGACTATCACACTGGTCTTCACTTATGGCTTGCCTTAACCATCTCTTTTTGGCACTGGCTCTAGGCTGAGATGCATCGCAGTATGTTGCAGCCTGTGCTAAAGCCACTAAATTTTTGCTTGGAGCATAAAATCCTGTAGCTGTGTCATACACAGCAGTTTCTGTAGGTGTTATGTGTGCCGTTAGGGAAGACGGGGAAATTGAGCTTGCCGATTGTACCAAATCTGTACCTTTATTGAGCCATTCATTCATAAGCCCCTTTTTCGTTTTAGGAAATTTGAATCCAGGTTCCAAAGGTTCAACTGCAGCCGCAACTAGTAGACATGCTGATGATAATGGCGTTTCAGGAGATGAGTTAGAATTCGAGTCAATGTCACGTATGCGATCTGGGGATTTAGCTTCTGCTCTGCAAGTAGCATCTCCATTAGCAAGTGCCAGTAACAATCCTGCAGCTTTACTGGGAGAACCTTGATCTATTGGTTGATCAGTAGGTGAAAGAAGTGTATCATCACTAGACGTTGCGTGAATCGAATCGGCAGAATTCAACCTGTTTCTTCTACCAGCTTGTGAATTTGTACTTAACGTACGAGTTCTTCCTTTTCTCTTTCTCCTTTTCGCTCTGGGAGTATTCTTCTCATCATCTTTATGTGGAGTTGGCTCAGATTCTCTGCGATGAGCTTGTTTCGCTTGGTGTTCTTGCTTCCTCTGCTCTTGCTTTTCCATACGCTCTATGGCTTTCATTATAGCTTGCAATTTCCTTTCCTCTCGACTGAGCTTTTTATTTTTTTCTTTTTCCTCCAGTACTGGCGATTCCTTTTTTTCTTCCGAATCAGTTTTATGAGATGACCTCCTTGTAGAAACCGGCGGAGGTGGCGGTGGAGGTGAAGAATTTTCAATTTCCTCTTCTTTCTTAACTTTGATTTCAGTTTTTAACACAGGCTTTACTTCAACTGGCTCTTCTTTAACAACGATTTCTTCGGGTTTAACATTAATTTCTTCGACTTCCTCTTTCACTTCTACTACTTTAACAGGCGATTCTAATTTCACTTCTGGTTTGTCTTCAGTGATTTGTTCTTCCTTTTGTTTAATCGGAATCGGTACGGTATTGTTACAATCTGTGCCAATAGAACTTGCCCTTCTTCCTCTTCTCTTTCTGTGGCTTGTTTCTGTGATGTTGTCGCCATTTTTTCTCGATTTATTAAGAAGACATGCGTCAAGATTACCACACGCACAAGGTATGTCTGTGGTTCCTACAGCTGCCAAATCATGAGATTCATGTTTTATTGTAAGTTCAATATTTTTGTCTATCGTGTTAATCGTCACGATATAAAGGTGAAGAACGCCCTTTTCTATACAGTGACGTAATTCTGCATTTGGTTGGCAAGATCGCCTAATGAAACGGGCAATATTCCCATACGTACGAGTATCAACACATACTTCTGTGTTATCTTTTTGTAAACGATAGAAGAAAAGAAAAGGTCCGGGTCTTTGTTGGCGAGTTGTGAGACTGCCTGTATGATTTGATGTTCGATGTTGCGTTGATAACATGTACTTGCCACGAAGTTCAATAACAGGGGTACCAGAAGACATGCAGGTGGTGCTAGTTAAGTATTTCATACCTGATATGTTAATCTGGACTTTACATTTTTGAACTTGCGGGTCTATCTGTCCACTTAGTTCTGAACAAACACCATTTATTCGAATGCTCGATACTCTTGCACGTAACTCTGGTGAATAATGATTTGTCACAGCTTCTTCATAATTGTCTATCCACTGTCTCAACTGGGGCAATTGTTGTTTCTCATCGTCGCTAGTACTTTTAACTTGTGGTTTCAATTTTCGTTTAGTCATTTTTCTTTTCAATTGCCTTTTATCTTTGGCAGAGTCTCTTCTCTGTCGTCGTATTTCACTCTTACGACGGCCTTTATTAGTCACATTGTTGTTGTTAATTAAAGCTTGTTCTCCATCTGATGAATCACTATCGCTTATAGTTTCTTTCAATTGTTCTTTTCGTAATCGAGCTTCTCTTTCTTGTACTTCTCGCATCCACTGTTGCTGTAAAATGCGAGCTTTCTGCCTGTCAGCAGGTTTTGTTGGATCACATTCTTCGCACAGATAATCATCTGGCACCTTTTTGTTTCTGACAACACATCGAACATGTTGCCATACTTTACACTGATCACACTCGATCATGTAACCATCATCATGAATAAAACCACAAATGCAACGTGTGACGTAATCACCGTACCTATCAAATTGTTCATCATTAGCCACAGCTTCTGCTTCTGGGGCAGTATCAGTTTCCTCCCCTTCTGTATCTGGTTTCCTGTCTGATGTGCAACTGATATCTGAAGCAGCATCATCATCTTGACTTGTACTACTTGGGAGCAAAGTACCACTCGATAAACTCGATAAAGTATTCGACGAAGTTAAATTACATCTTGAACGTTTACCACTACCAGGTGAATACAGTGAACTACTTGTGATGCCATTGCTTTGTGGGGCCGCCGAATTAGGCGTTGAAGACATATCAGCAGGTAACGTTGCATTATAATTATGATCTAATAAAACTGCTTGACACACAAATGACAGGGTGTCCAAATTAGACTGCGGTTTGTACTCGACTGCTCTCGGTTGCTCTGCCTGCATTCTGGGCTCACAGTAATTATAAGAACCTTCATAACAAGATGTTCCTTCATAGTTCGAAGTTCTGCTGCTGTCACGTCCCAACGTCTCCAAAATTTGCGCTGTTAAAGCCTGGTTGAAAGTCATCTGGCTAGTCTGTGGTGTACGATTATGATACGAATTTACTGGCGGTTTAACAGTTTTTACTTTCGGCATACACTGCTTTAATTTCTGGGCCTGAACTGCATGTTTTCCAATATAATTAGGTTTACTGGCCGGCTTACATGGCCTTTGCGGAGGTATCGTTCGAAGTCCGCACCCTGTTTTATGTATCTGACCAGGCATCGCCTTACTCTGCGGACTAAGTGTCTTAATACCGGCAGACTTATTTATATAATTGTTAACAGCTGGCAAGGTCTTTATATGACTTTTGTGTGTGGGGTAAACTAATCTCTGCTGAGATTTTTCCTGCAAATTTTTCGCCGGTATTGTCTTTACATTATTGATTGGCAACTTGTTCAGATATTTGGCCGTTCCATTTCCGATGTTCTTTTGTTGGAAAAACCGATGAGTATTACTTTTATTTAATAGTACGTTACTGGGTCCAGCCAAATTACTCGGCATAACAACATTACTCAAAATCTTAACCTTATTGCTTGACATGGGTTTCTGTCCATTTACGGTTTTTATAGTAGGGCCTGAATTTGGATTTTGTATCATCTGAAAAACAAAAAAATCATTTATTATTAATGTTACGTAAAACTAATTAGATCAACTTATGAATGCAAATAAATTTTACTATAAACTTATCACTGAAATATTTCAATATTTGTAAAGCATGTAACCTAATTATTTATAATCAAGTTGTATTTTGCAAAAGAATTTATAAAAACTAAATCAACTTATCAACTTCTGGAAATAGTTGAAGAACCATGTAAAATGAAGCAGTTTGACAATATAAAGATTGATAGTTATTATAAGATAAAAATACAATAACTTATTTCATCCAAAAAAGTTCTATTTACAAATTCAATATTACAATAAACTCTACTCCTTAGCAATCATAATTAGGGCCAAATTCTGAAACATCATTCATACTCAACTCACACTCAAACTTGACAGTTTGATGCTACTTGAAATTCAATAATGCTTTTATATTTACTTGTACAATCAAGTTTATCATCAATATAAAATATTTTGATCATCAGTGAAAGAAAGTCAAACTTTTATTAAAATGAATGAATAAGTTTCAAATTAAGATCACACTGTCAACTTGATTATGAGAGATGTTTTACAATTAAGCCCTTTGAATCAATCATCAAAAATACTTACATTATTTGCAGGAAAACAATTTGCCGTGAGTAACTTATGACTCTGTGGTATATCTTCGTTTGTAACAGCTTTTTTGACAAAAACATTATGTAAAGGTGTTTTTTCCACCACTCCAGTAACTGATCCATTATTTGTAGCTGATCCAATTATTGTACCACTCAAATCGTTTAATTTGTTTTGTTCAGTTGATTGAGTTGAACCAGAAACAGCTTTAACAACTGTTATCGGTGGTGCATTTAACAATGTTATTGTTGAAGCGGACTTAACATTAAGTGGTGCAGAATTCACTAGTGTAAAATGAGGAGCAGACGTAGAACCCAACGAAGTCTTAACAACGGTAATTGGCCCGGGTGTGTTGACCACTGTTATTAAAGGTGAACTGACTACTTTCTGGAGAACAGGAGTCGCACAACTTGAAACAGTCGCTTGTGAATTGGCTACGATAATTTTCGTCACATTTTTGGATACGATAGAGGGTTTTTCTTCTTTTTCTTCGGCCGTTCCTGAAGAAACAACTGTGGTAGAAACATCCGATACATTAGCAGAATGGGACGTACCCACTGGATTAGTGAGCACTGTAGAATTCTCTGAAAATTTTCTGTTAAATTTATTTCATAATCAATAGACTGGATAAACACTTACCCAAACAAACACTCATGGTTGCAGCAAAATCATCATAAATTCCATTTTTTAAATGCAAATCCCCACCCCCACCCGTAATCTGCACGTTATCCGTCTCCAGTTCAAGTAGTTCGCCTGGAATAAATTAGATAAGTCTTACGATTTTTTTAAGTAAAGTTCTAATACAGAAATATTTCTAAAATTAATTTAATGAAAGAAATTGTTTATTTACATCTCCCGCGATCTTTTCATTCGCTACAGATTTGAAATAGCAGCGTGCTCAAGCCGAGGTCGCGCATGCGCATAACTTGAGGCCCACGAAAGGAGCTGAAGAGGCAACATCGGCCGCATTAATACAGTGTGTGTAGCTATTGATTGTTTTGCATTATGTGGGCGTGATATACATAGTAGAGCTTTGAATTTTTTTAATAAAATTATTAAAAAAATACAGAAACATCTCCTTACGACGTTATCTAATTTTTTAAAAATAATATCTTCGTTTACAGGAACCATTTTAACTAGTAGAACGAGCAATTTTGAAGACATCTTAACAGATCCTACTCAAAATTTACATTTACAGTCCCGAATTGAATTCCCGTAATTGTAAAAAGCGTACTGAACATTTGTTAAATGTCGTCAATAATGGGCCAATGATACTACCCGTCCTGAAAACATATCCGCGTAGCGTTAATCAATTCAAATGACCGCGACAAGCAATTTAAGAAAATAATACAGCGAGGGATCTTAATTATCCAGTTAGAACGAAAATTTCCTATTCGACGTAAAAATAAACTCGTAGAAGAAATCAAAAAATAGGCAGCGCTATATAACTAACGTGTAAATATTGACTATTTTTAGAAAGTGTAAAGAATGCGGTTCAGTCTAATTTACGACAAGTATTGTACATTTTCTGATGGTTTTCTTCCTATTTAGTCTGCCAAAACTGCCCGTTACAAAATTGCAGGCGGTTTATATGATAATCTCAAGTAATTTTTATATGTGTTTATAAATTTAAAACTTGCAGAAATCGGTTTGTTACTGCAAGCTCAAGTCATAAACGATACAAATACAAGAATTCAGACTGTACAGAATATTTAAAATCTCAACACTGCTGCTAAAATACTTTACGTTCTACGAACGTATACGAGCAAATTTACAGCGATTCAAGATAACTAGTGGACACTCGAGAAAGAACGGTGTGAGGGGCATAATAACATTTATTCGGCATCTAAACCGAACTTACCTTAAAATGACAGAAATCAACGTTTCAATCACCGATGTAAACATAAGCATTTTTTACAAAAAAACACCAATACACTAAAATTTAACTTGTCCATACTAAAACTATCACCTTTTATGTAATATTTTCACTAATTTCAAGTATTCCGGCTATAACGTCACAGTATATTTAGCTGAAATATTATTAAACATTCGAAAACATACATCTAATCTAAATATGGCAGCCATATTCTGTGCAAAACAAAGGAAATGTATCCAAGAAACCTGCTCGGTAGCCTCGAACCCTCATCCGGTTTCCGGTCTAGCATTTTCTATACGTCACGAAAGATGGCGCGGATATTAAAGCATATTCAATTGCTGAGGAATTTTATTTAATTTTACAAGATTCTCTATTTATTTTTATAAAGAGACATCCAAAAAGACTAATTTTATTTTTATTTTACCGAAACCACGGTACTCCTCGGCATTAAACCAACATACAGATAATAAAATACTGAAACTTTCAGCCGTAGATACTCACCAGGTGAACGTAGGAGCGCTCCCGATTGTATATGTTCCGGAGGTTCCTAAATTTGTAGTTCATTTTAAATTAACTTTTCTAATTTTTGTGTTCACTACGAGTTCAGCAACAATTATGTATCTGTGTGTCACCTGCCATAAGCAGAGTGAAGAAAATATTCCATTACTGGAAATTAAACACATATATAAAGCTAGGTCATTATCAGATTAAACAAAATGCCATATCGTTTCATAATTAATAATTTAAGACGCACTTAGAGCTACGTAATTATAGGACTAATCAAAGTGCTGGAGTATTGTGAATTAAGGAAACTTTTCCAGAATTTTATTTAAATTTGAGGCAAAAATAGTGGAAACAGTAATTATAAGGCCGAATTTATTAGCCACTAGCTCTTGACCACGCTTATAAAGACTCATAAACAAATTGTTAGTATACCCAGTGATTCATTTTTTTTTTCAAGTCTTGTCACCAAATTTGGACAGCATGTCTTAGCTTAATTGAAAAATAAGTCATTGCACACCTTGAGATTATTTTACAGTAAAGCTAAGACATGCCGTCCAAATTCCATGGCAAGTGTGATAAAAAATTTAAAAAAACGCACGGCATAATAAAATTGTCTGCGAATAATTCTCAGCTACTGCTGGAATGAATAATCCTCCTTTGGAGAGATTTATAGAATCTGGCGTCACAGAATTTTTTTTTAATAAATGGAGGGATTAATTGAATTGACCTCTGGTTGGAACCACATCACGACTGCTTCTACTGCCGACGTTTCACTCTTTTCTCATCAGTCTCATCGACTAACGAGAAGTAGCAGCAACAGCAGCAGCCCTGAGGAAGTTCTTCTGCACTGGAGAATGAAACGTCGGCAGTAGAAGCAGTCGTGACGCGGTTCCAACCGGAAACCAATTCAAATATGGACAACGGCCGCGAAAACCTCCAAGTTAAAATAAATGGAGAATTTCTCCTTATTTTCTTCTTTTTGACGTATTGCACAGAAACTTTGCTTTTTTGTCGACATTTCACTGTGACAATAAGTCAAAATATGCTGTGATCGGAAGAACATATTTTGACAACACGACAGCAGACGCACGCAAGTGTCTGCGATCTACTTATCTGCTATTCGTGTAAAATCAATTTTTTTAACCAAATCTAGAAGCAATCAATGGCACAAGTTCTTCAATGTGAAGCTTAAAATATAAAAAACCAATCTCTAATAATGACTAAGAATTAAATTTAATTCTTCCTTAAATCTTTGCTGCAAATCAACTTTAAAGCATTAAAAATAAGTGAGATTTAGTAGCAGCCTGTATAAGATTACATTTTTGAAATTGATTTCAAAATTTATCTTTAGAAAAATGAAATAAATAGAAAATGTATTTGAAATATTGAATATCTATTTTCTGAAGATTTTTTTTGCTCTCTACATTTAGTGGACAGTTGGGACCTCCAAATTTAGCTGCAATTGAAACCATGATTTCAATTTCCACTTCAGGAAGAAAAAAAATTATACACATCTTATTCCTATTATATTAGTACATATTAATTCATGAAGTTATACATTTACATTTTAAATGGAAATTTATATTCAAGTTGTATTGTAAATTAAATTATTTCCTACTTAATATAGTTACAAATTTATTCTTTTCCTATAGTGTTTTACCACTTGGAAATGCCTAAAATGAAGACTAAACCAGTTGTGGGTTAAAATTAAACTTGTAGAAAGGATACTAGAGTATCATTGTACTAAATGAAATTCCTAATTTTAATAACAAACACTTTTAGATTAGTTTATTCATTACATAAAAAAAATATTCGCATTGACTAAATCAAAGAGTAGGTATATTTATCTTAAATGAAACAGAAACATGCTCTGCTTTTCTATTTTCTATTTATTGCCTATTTTTATACAAAATTTAAAGAACTTAATACCAAAGTCTACAGCATATTATACATACCAGAATTATACTCAAGATCACATAACACATGAATAGTGTAAATAGGCATAAATAATTTTTATAAATTAGCATGCGATGTTAAAACAACATATCACTCCCCCAAATCTGAATGTGAGTTATCTTTAAAAACGTTAACTTTTTTATGTTGCTGCCTATCGGCCTCACTTTTTACTCTGTCTTCTAAATGCTTGTACAATTTGGAAATATCTTCTGAACTCGCCATGATTAAAAAAACCTTTATTTCTCCGGAACTGTCGATTGCCGTAAGTCGTATACTTTTTGCACTTGCTTGTTGAATCGTCATATCAGCCCAAATCTGCAACAGACAGACATAACGTTATTACTGTGAAGAATAAGATCAAAAAATTCTATTAAAATAGACACAAATATATTTGGAGATATGAAAGTTTGATTCTAGATTTTGGGATTTTTTTTCAAATTACTTGCTAGAATTAAATTGAAAAACAAAATTACCAATGTATACGTGAGTCTGACTCTATAGTCAATAAATAATAATAACAATAAATAAATTGCTTGATATGTCTTCATTTGCAAGTCTAAATAAAAATAATAATTTCAGATATTTCCTGCAAAAAAAATATAGTCAAATCAACAAGGTTTCACTTAAAATCTCTTAATTAAATAACTTTCCGTCTTAGAATTACCAATGTTCCTTAAATGATTGTAGCTTTTTACATATTTATCTAAATCTATAACAAGAAATATTTGATCCAGCAAGACTTTACAGTTTTCTTGCCATAAAGCAGTAATCATTGCACAAAACAGAAATAGGAATGAATGGAATTCTTTAACTTGTAATATCAGATCTTCCATTTCATAATTAAATTCTTACCTTGGTGTTTAATATAACTCTTAAACTTCCTGAAGTTCTAAACACAAGTCGACTTTGTTTGTAAGTAGTAGAATTATCATCAACCTCCAAGTCATTAAGCCTTATGTTACCCCGTCCTCTTTCCTGCCAACATCCTGAATTTTTATCATAAGCAAAAAGTTTGCAGGACATATGCAGTACATTAGTTTCTTCCTCTTCTCCAGTTTTAACTTCGACTTCTTCATATTTCCTTTTAGAAGCTCTACTTTCCTCGTACTCCCTTGCAGACTCGCTAAGTGATTTCATTTCCTTGATAAATGTATTTTCTGAACTTTCGGACTTCACCGAGTCTTTGATGGCACTGCTGAATAGCATTTCCGAAGTACCATTGGAACATAAACAACTCGTCGATGGCTTCGGGTCGTCGTTATTATCCGCAATGACTCTTTCCTGGAGATTCTGGCCAAAGATAAAATTATTTTGGCCCACCTAGAAATATATTTCGATTTAGCAGGGGTTGTGATGAATTAAGTGAAAATTAATGACCTGTGTTGTTGATGATAGAACTGAAGTAACTGGTTTAACAATTTCACTACTGCTGTTTCCTGTGTGTAAAAGAGGTACAAACTTTGGTGTTTCTCCATTCGTCGCACTACTATTTATGACAGTTTTCTCACTTTCACAGTTATCACTACTTTTTTCCTCCACAGGTACTTTAGAAAATGGATTTAATCTACTGGGATTTAATACAAATGGATTTTTTACACTAGCAACATTGGAATTAGCTCCTAATTTCGCCGGCTTCAATATGGATTTCGACCCAAACTTCGAAGAATTCAGAGTATTATTACAACTTGTTAAAAGATTTGTGTTTCCAAATTTCATTGTTGTTAACACAGAATTCGTTATCGGGCTACATATTTGAGGCTGATTTATTTCCAACTGGTCCTGTTTCTTCTCAATGTTGCCACTTTCTGAAACGCACATTACTCTCCTAATTCTTACAGGAAATCATCTACACTTACCATTTTTAGCTATTTTATCGGCGTCATCTTCGACTCGCATTATAATTGAAGATTTTATACTACCTACAAAGCAATGTATTGGTCATTTCTTAGAATAAAAAATTTTTTTTTTAAGTATTTCAAATAGGAGATGTAAATTTGTTTATGCTTAGATTGGTGTTGTACGTGTTCTGTGAGTTGTTAAAATAAACTTGTACGCACTTAATTACAACAAATAAACATACCTGATTCTGACTCTGCCATTTTTGTGGTGTGATAGTTACATATAATTTATTGAAGTTGCTACATCTAAAAAAACTAATGTGGTAAATGATAGCTAAAAATTACGATTTTGTTGTAATAAAACGGGTGTTTATACGCGCTCTTTCACAAAATTTGAACAAAATAGAATTAAAAATAATGAGAACATCCACCGCTGTAATCTTCTTCAGACAATTCGATACAGTACGCGTCTTGTCACTCTATCTTTTGCGCTTGCGTATAATATGAATGAGTTTTTTTTTTAATAATTATAAAAAACATGACACGTGGATAATACTAAAATAAAATAAATGTTTTCAATGCCCAATATTATTTAAAATATGTAAAAAAACTAACAGTTTCAGGTTATGTCTAAGCATTGTTGCCAGGTTGTGGTCAGCTGATTGATCACGGTGGTTCTCAATTCAAATGCGACCATTAAGTAACCACGATTATCAGAGTTTTCGTTTATGGTGTAGAAAACCTAAAGAGCCCGTCTGAGCTCGTTAAGCTTTGATAGTTCATCCATAGAATAACCCCATCAATTAAACGCGAGCTAAATGTCAGTTCTTTGTTTATTTGTTTATACCGGGTGATTTTTAAAAATTTTTATCAACTCTTGCCATGAAATTTGGACGGTATGTTTTAGCTTAACTGAAATATGTGTAATTGTACTCCTTGCGGTTATTTTACAGTGAAGCTAAGACATGCCGTCCAAATTTCATGGAAGAATTGATAAAAAATTTAAGGAATTAGTCGGTTTTATCCATTCATGATCTTTTTGCACTCTAGTGTTAGGGTGACATTTTTGTTGGTATCACTAAAAAATATACTTGTCAGAAAGTTGATTGACGTTCATTTTTAATTTTTTTATGCCACCGTTGCCAGCTCGACTGTGGTGTGTAACTATAACTTTCTACTTTAATCATGCTACAACCAGTGTTATGAACGCTCAAAGGGCAGAAATCTCTCAAGCCCAAGAATTATCAAAAAATTCCTTTCTAAAAATTGTAAAAAGTGAATAAGAAAAGGATAGAGTTAAGCTTATCATAAGAGATGAGCCCTGCGACATAAATTATACGCGATAATTATGACGCAGGGTTCATTTCTTATGATCACGATAATAGATCCGAAATAAATTAAAAAAAAAAACTCAAAAGAATAATTAAAATGTATTTACAAGTTGAAGAAAACAAACAAAAGGCACTCGATTTTACAGCACAATTCAGTTGATTAACAATAAATTTGAAAAACAATTTGAAAAGAATGATGAGAAAACAAAGAAAACAAAATAAAAAATTCAAAAAATAAATACATGGTAACATTAAAAAAATAATAATAAAAAAAAACAAAAGACAATCGATTTTATGACACAAAATATCGATGATGAAACAAAAGAAATAATAGAATTTTTAAAAAATACGAAACAATAGAATTTATTATTTTGTATTTATTTAAATTCCCCCATATTCCTCAACCTCATGAAATTTCTCCATTTTGGAGGAAAATCCCCCTCAGGCAACACCCGATTGCGGTTTGCAATTATGCTATTATTTTATTTTTTTTGAGAATATTTCATTTACAATCAAAACAATATTGCTCAATCCACTTCTTTCTCTAAAACTCACAAAAAGAAATTTCCCCATATTCACCATTCGCATGAAATTTCTTCATTTTGGGGGAAAATCTCCATCAGGCAACACTGGATTGCGATTAACGATTTGAGGATCCGCTTCTTTGAAATAAATATTATAAATAGGCGTTTATTGTTCACTTCCCATTTTAGCAATGACAAATGAACGATGACACGTTGATAGTTGAAAGAGTGGAATAATAGCTATTATTAATTTATTTAGCATAAATGCGATATGTTCAGTGGTGGTGCGAGGTGCCACCAAAGATGCGGCGTTGCCTAATATTCATTAAACTAACTACTTAGCTGGGCGCTAGGTAGATTGCTATATTGCGATTTTCAGTTAGCGTTTTGCGGATCCGCTATTTTGGAACAAAAAAAAATTAGCAAATATTAGATAAATATTAAGGCTACTTAACCGTTGACCTTGACGTTTTCGTGCCACAATTTAAAACATCAAAAATTTATACAGGGCGATCAGTGGACGCTTAGCTTTAAGCAACTACGACAACGGACGCATCGGACGCAACGCACGGATCGTATTTCAGGATTCTTTATATTATTTGCCATAAGACTGCGTTCACATGTCCACGATCCGCATTGCATCTGTTGCCGATCAGTGGAGACTTACCTTTAAGCAACTACGCAGCTTAATATCCAGACTTCGGACATTTCAAAGCGTTACCATGGTTACGCAATACGAGAACCAATGAAAAGTGCCCATTCAATGCATTGTCCGAATTCTGATAATAACTATCTGTGTTCATAACCACTTAAATCAAAAACATAAGCTAGAATCCTACAAAATTTAAAATGACAAATGAGGCAGAGGCCTGTTTTATGGGTCTATTCTAGAAGTGTCTTTTTTAACAAGTTAAATAAATTTGCACTAATTTAAAATTTCCTCGTGTTTTCGATACATTTTTACCGAGGATTTAGTACGTTTTGTAGTTGACAGTTGGTACACAATGAAGTAACAGTGCGGTAGCACTGTATTGTCGGAGAGATTTGTGTTTGAAATGTGTATACGCGTTGATTTCTACCGTAGTTCTAACTACTGTAGTTGTTAAGTAAATAAGTATCAACTCTGTTATTTTATGCAAAATTCAGTATATATTATAATCCCAAAAATATGTATGCTTTCATACTTCTTGTGATATTTAAGTTTGAAATTATTATTGTTTTAGTATATATATTTTTATTAATTTATTTCATACAACATGTTAATTTGTCTTAGTTGTTAGCGTTTAGTCTTACAAAATATCAATCAAAGCAATTTTTTTAAATTTCTCTGAACTTTCGTAAAATCGGTAGACTTGGCAGCCCTGTAATAGTAGACGTTAACGTCAGTTGTCCTTGAAATTTGTAAGTATATGTAGAATTTCGATATATAATTTCTATTTAGTATTAAAACAGGGGAGGAGTCTGTTGTTTCGGTGTTTGTAAACAAATATTGAAAACAACAATGGGTTGTTGTGATTCAGACGAACCCGAAGGTCCCGAAGAAAACCAAACAAACGTTAGAACCTGCACCGACATATTTTGGTTATTATTGTACATAGTGTTCTGGTTCTTCATGGTAATATCCACATTTTACTTTTTTAACAGCTTATTAATTTGCATTTAATTAGGTGCTAATTGCGGCCTTCTCGTTCGTATATGGAAATCCTATTCGCATTGTAAATGGATATGACTCGTTTGGAAACACTTGTGGTACGAAAAATAAACCCATGGCGGACCCAATTCTGTCCGGACGTGATACCACCAACGAACCGTACCTGTTGTTTTATGATATAAAGGAGTTGAAACAGTCGCTGAAGATCTGTGTTAAGGAATGCCCATCGCAGACATTGAACCAAGTAGATGATATTTACAGATATTATAAGGCCACTGGTATTAGTTTATGTAAATATGACTTTAACTATAATGATTTTACAATTAGTACTATACCTGATAAAAGAGTACTAAGTAGCTCATTTGGTCCATGTCCGGTTGTACCAGTATATCAAAGGTATGTTGTGAGCTTAAATCCTTTTTCCAAATTATTATAAGAAGAGGTATTTCTTCTATAGATTTGGGGCAAATGGTTTTTTTTCCTTCGTTCAATGCACTAAGATCTTTGGTTGTCTAATTAAATTTTTTAAAGTTTCTTGTCTTTCCTATATTTTGCATAATCATCATTTTCCATTTAAATTTTTTTGAATAAAACAAATTTGAGTTAACTATTTATACACAGGGTGCCACATCAATATAGCAAAGTTCAATTGCTCCATAGTTTTAAGAAAACCTATATAATAGTTGTAAAGTACAAAAAAGTCTGCTTGCAGTAAATATAATCAATGATACAGGCTGTCCCACTAAAGATTAACACAAGAATGTTGATTTTTTTTTTATTGAACATCCTATTATTTCTACATTTTCAAATTCGTTAGATGTATGTCATTAAAAGTAAATTTAAACAGAACTCTTGTATTTGTCAAAACAAAAAAAATTATTTAATAAAAAGGTTCGTGTACATAATCTTTAAACCAAATAGAGTAAGAAATTATGCCCTAAAGTCGACCATTTTCAAAATTTCAAGTTATTTCAAAAATAAAAATTTAACACTCTGTATTTTTAAAACGGTTTACTTTAGAGCATAACTTTATTCGAATTTCATTTTGCCACCCTGTATAAAATGAAAAAAATCCGTCAGACTATCTTGTGAATGGTGCAGCCTTTTCTACTAACATATGATTTAGAATAAACTCAATTCTTTTCTCTTAAGTAAGTTCTGATTTCTGAAAAAGTTCGTGTTAAAGTGTGCATCAGAAATAAAAAAAAAACTAAATAGATATCTCTTCTAGTTCCTGAAAAGAGGTACGAATGTAAATATGGAAATAAATAAGCGTCAGTGCCCTTCTTAAATAAATTTTTGTTTGTACAAAATTAAAACATTGCTCAAGAACTAATAAGAATAATTTTCTTGATTTGTATTATTAGACATTGCAGCCTTAAAATTAAAAAAAATGTTATTTTTGTGAAGATCTAGTTTTTTTATACATTTTTTAATTATTTTAGTTTAAAATCTGACAACATTAAGTTCAGGGGTTTCACAATTTTTGAAACACTTATGATTTACAATTATTTGCAATGAAATTTATTACATGATATGAAAGTTACATTCTAGTACAACATAACGAAATATCTGGATAAACATATACAATTTTGTAATGCAGTTTCTTTTAAACAGTAACTCACGTGCTTACGTCACTAATTGTGACTACAATTTACTTATTAAAGGATCTGCCCACAATTTCCTAAACTGCTTTTGAATATTTCAAGATTTTGCTTTGGTTTTTGTAACTCTTATATCAGCACTTTTAATTAAAAAGGAATATTTTATTTCTTACCAAATATTTACACTTTTAAATTGAATACATCTTGTTTATAAAAAAGTTTAGAATATAATTTAAAAGGCATACAATTTTGAAACCCTTGTGAAAATAATTTTAAATTAAAAATGTCAATTTTTCTTTACTTTTTATGGAAGCACATTGTAACTAATCCACTTTCATCCTGTACAGCTTTTACCTGCTTTAGTATTTCTGTATGTATTTGTTAATCCTGGAGTTGTCCTTTTTTCATAGCGTTAAGTTAATTTTTTCACAAGTTTTGTTTGAGGAAATTTGTGTCATTTATTTCTAATTTAATTTCAGTAAACCTGTACTAAATCGTTGTGTTCCAACATCTGTGAAAGACATAGCAGAAGGTGTTATAAGCAATTTTTATGGGTTTCTGAATAGCTGGGACACGTTGGAACAAATTTTGGGCGATTTGTATAACACCTGGCGAGCAATAATTGGTTTAACATTCCTGTCTTTACGTAAGCATAAATTTTTAAATATTGTAACTCGTTTATTACATAAAGTTTCTCTTTTATGTTGAGATTAATTTCAACAAAGAAAATTATTAGCTAAAATGAAATAATTAAATTTCTGGTATTTATAGTTTTTTTTAAATAACTTTGAATGTTATTTATTAATAAGGAACGAGTTTTAAAGCTTCTTATTCTACAAAATATATTGTGTAACGATTAGTTTGATTTATATGAAATTTCTTCCAGTTCTATCTCTGTTTACAATATGTATTTTACATTTACTGGCAAGTTTGGTTTCCTACATCATTATGGTTCTCTTTACAATTGCAAGTGTTGGAGGCACAAGTTTCCTCTGGTACACATATTTCGATTTGAAATATAATCTAGACAAAACGAAACCTCAGATGATGCTGTTGGAATCTGTTAGGAACGAATCTGCTTTCTTTTGGTATTCTGTTATTGCAACTATAATAACCGTAAGTAATTGAACATCATAATTTGCTTTGTTTGTTTTTATTATTCTTTTAAGGTGATAATAATTTTGCTGGTGATATTTATGAGGAAAAAAGTAGATTTCTTAGCCGAATTATTCAGAGATACCTCGAAGTGTTTAATGAACATTCCCGCATTGTTTCTTCAACCAATACTGACGTTTATAATATTGTTTGGATTTTTTTGCTTTTGGGTGTTTGTCGTTGTGAGTACAATTATTAGATAGAAGTGATTCTTTTTTAATATTCCAATTATTCCAGTTATGTCTGACCACTTCCTATTACCCAGGAACCACCGGCGTCTCTACTAATCTACCTGAACCAAACATTACTTTCGCAACATCACTGCCGCAGGATAAACTTATTGAAAAACACAGTAATGTTAATTTTGATGATAAAAGTATGTGCTGTATGTAAAAAAAAAAAACAATTCAAATTGCACTGATTAAGTTTAATCGAGTGAACTTAATTCTATACCTATCATGACTTGACTTATTTTTCAGAATTTACCATCGTTGAATACATCGATCCTTCATGGGTGAAATACATGTGGTGGGTTTACTTTATCGGGCTTATTTGGACATCTGAATTCATAATGGGTTGTCAATCCATGGTAATCGCAGGATCTGTAGCTCACTGGTTCTATAGGTAAGATGTACCTAATACATAACGATATGATGTTTAATTATCATTTTTTTCGCAGACATAAGTATAAAGATAATTCACATGTTACATATGCCATCTCGAAGTTGGTTAAATATCACTTAGGATCAGTAGCACTTGGATCCTTGTTGATAACAATATTTAAAATACCTCGTTTGATAATGATGTACATTCATGAAAAGTAAGTTTAATAGAATTTGTTTCTTTGAAACACTCTTTAAAAGTATGCTTCATTGTTACATTGACATTCTGTAATTAAACACTGTAGTCCATTGTATTTAATGTAGCCACATTTCAGATTGAAATTTCGCAAGGATAAGGGCAGTGAATGTGCCTCGTGTACATTAAAGTGCTGTATCTGCTGTTTTTACTGCTTAGAGAACTGTATTAGATACATAAACCAAAATGCTTATACAGTAATCGCAATCGATGGCGTGAATTTCTGCTCAGCTGCTAAGACGGTATCTTAATTTGTTTTATAAAAAATCCTAAAACGTAAACATTCTTGAACGCAGTCCATTATAATTTCTTTTAGGCATTTGAAGTATTGTTAAGCCACGCTTTGGAAGTTGCAACAATCAATAGTCTAGGAGATTTCATTCTTTTCTTGGGGAAGTGTTTTGTTACAGCTGCCACCGGTTCTGTAGGATTGTACTTCTTTAGGCAGAATCCTAAATTGACATTTTACGCAGCTCCTACTCTAGTTGTGTGCATATTTGCGTTTTTTGTAGCACACTGCATTCTATCTTTGTATGAGGTGAGCCTTCAGACTTAATATTATTTATAGCTATATTAAGCATGCACATTTTCAGAATGTATTGGACACAGTATACCTTTGCAAGTGTCAAAATGGAGAACATCCAGGTGCTATTCAACTCCAGAATTTAGAATCGGCGAATGGCACACCCAACCAGGAATTGGAGCCTGTGAAATAATTAATTTTTTTTAGGCTTCTCATGGCATTTGGCTGATATGTGTGACTTACATACATGATAAAGCTGTCGCGAGACATAATCTGCCATTCCATATTTTCAAATTAATAGTTAATTAATTTCGCACCAGAAGTGACTTTGCAAGTGAGTCAAACAATGTGAGATAGAACCAACTCTGGTAAAAAAATACATTAGTAAGGCGGTCCCTTTCAAATTAAATAATTTGTAGAAAATTTCCAGTCCATGAGCAATACAAAGCAAATGTATGTTTTAGTTTAATTGACTGACAGTATTCAATACTGTTAAACTAAAAAAAAAAAAAATTCAAACCCAAATGCTACTTTACTGCGTTAATTAAACAGCAGTAGAGAATTTAAATTTGTTAAATATGAACATTTAAATTAGTTTGCCTTAATTTTTTTTTAATGAAATTTGGGCTGTGAAATTTTCAGGCGTCATTTAAAAACATGACTGAATAAGATTCTTAAAATATACTCAAGTTGTTTGTAGTGGATTAGTTAGAAAATACTCTCTGCTACCAAATCTGCTGTGTAAATCAAATACATGTTTGTACAAATACGTTGAACAAATAAAACAAATTTAAATATGATTATATGTGGCTAGTTGTTAAAATTTCATTAACACAAATGAATGATTTTTTGTATATAATTTATGCACTAAAAATTATTAACAACGAACGTGGACCAACGTATTATACTTTAAAAGTACAAAAAAAGTACTCCCAGATCTTATTCCAAACATTTTTAAACCCATAACGAAGATTTTAAGAAAGATAAAAATAAATATGATCACCTAGCTTATGTCATTTTATAAACTACCTCATCGTTCATTGAAATTAAAAAAAAAACCTTAATGATATTATTTGAACTTCAGTACTGAAGTAAAATTGCAAAATTTCTGTTGTATGAAGACTAACAGTTGTATTTCATTGTATTATTTTATTGCAGTATGAGTTTGTAGTTATTAGTAATTTAATTCAATTATGGTTAGTAATTTAATTTATAGCTTAACCACGTAACTAATATTATAATAAAAAAAAAAATATATGGTTTTTGCACTTAAAATATTGGCAAAAAAGGGAAACACCAATTTTCAGGACGAATTTGTATTATAATTTGAAATTTCGTGCGAATCTTTCAAGTCACATTTACCTATAATCTACTATTTACCTTGCAAACTCGAAACATGTTTAAATACTATGTGTAAGTTTTTATATACTCTAGAGATATTAAGCTTAAAATCTTTTGTAAAAGAATTTATATTGTTTATTGTGCTACTTTGTTAAATAATTTTGATAGCAATATTCAGATTTTAACTCTATATTTTGTTAATGTTTTATTAAAATAAATGCAAGAAATAGTAATGAAAGTGACTTTTGATTTTTCTGTGATAGTTAATTCTATGTACAGTACATTAAAATCGCTATTTCTCTAAACTAACTTCACCTTTATTGACTGCAATGGGAACATATTTCCGCCATGTCCTTCGAATCGTAACGATTTAGTTGGCTACCAATGTACATACGACGTTCTTTAATAATGATTTATGTTAAATGAAGAGAATTTTTTTAAAACAGTGTAATCATTGGTGATTCAAGAATGCGACAGAAATCTTGGAACACTTAATATTTCCGGTAAAATAAATTCTTTGTCGTTTCCATAACTAAGACTTGGACAGACACTGGCGGCTTAATGCAAATTAAATTGCGTATTTGGGTTTACTAAAGGTTAACGTTAGGTTGCTGTTAAGGAAATTCGATCTGCCATCGCATTTAGTTTGCGCTACCGTAATTGGTGACTCATTTGATATTTGATCTTTAGCATATAGAACTATGTTACGTCAGAGGATGTTATACGCAGCACTTTTTATGCAAGACGTTTTATATTCAAACGCGAATTCGTTTTCCAGTTACTATTTAACATACAATTCAAAGTGTGGCCAATAAGATCGGGCATTTCCTTTTTTGATTTGGACTTCCTTATTCCTAAATATTTTTTTAAATAGATATTAATCGGTGAAAGATACGTTTCTGGTAGGTACGGTTCATTTGTCAAATCATTTATAAAAAACTCGCCCTATATATATGTTTTCGCTCGAATCGTTGGGATTTATTAAATTTAATGTGTTGTTCTTTACACTGCGTTGCCATATTTAAAAAAAGCTTTGATGGGCTATATTTTGGAAACTATTGTGTAATTGTGTATTTGGCAATATAAAAGTGTTAGGAAAGAGCTTATACATATATTTCGGCCTTATTGGGCCTCATCAGAACTCTGTACCTTAAAAAGTTTCGTTTATTGAAAAACTTACCCCTTTTTTGAATTTCTAAAATCCCAAAAAACAAGAACCAGAATTAATGATAAAAATATGAAATTCTTTTGCAAAATATACAAGGAAAGCGATTGCAATCTCTAACAAATTCACAAAATGTCACTTCATAATTTTCATCTGGCAAAAAAAAACTTGATTCGATATAATTTTCGTTGCAGTTTTTAACAGAGAATTGCTTGGTGTGAATATTTGTCGGACGTTATGATTAGAGAACGGATTTTATGTCAATTGCATATTCTATAATTTCCGCATAAATTAGGATATGATTAAAAATATGCACGAATTGAAACTTTTTCAGTTAATTGACATTAATTAATTAATGCATATTTATGCATTTTTGCATTTTGCAACAATTATCTGCACATTACAGCATAATTACTACTAGGTTTAGGAATCTAATTTTACCTGCTCTGTATAAATCTTCTTTTTTCGAACGCTAATTTCGTTATAAATCTGTAAATTATACAATTTATTAAGTGATTCAATAAAATCTCTCAATTTGGTAAGATTTAAGAAGGTAATCCATAATAAACTATTTATAATGATTTCTTTTAATAGGTATGTCTTATTATCTTATACTCTCTTAGTTAATTGTTATGTTATAAGATTATGATCTCCCTCATCGCAGAATTATTATTATATAGGCAACTCTTCTCTTAACAAAATTTTGTCGTTCATGGTTAGCTTGAAGAGCAGATATAAATCTTCTTATTATCTGAAGCTCGCCCTGTGATTCAGCTATGCTTGCTTATGTGCTCTTTTTAGTTTAGATTTCTTCATTATAGTTTAGTTTTATTTTAGTCTTGTTTATTACAGTTTAGTTTAGTTTGCTTTTGCATCTAAAAGTATTATAGCATAGTTGAATAAAGCCATTATTATTATTAATTTCGTATTTTTCGGCCAATATTATATAGCATTCCTAAATGTAAAAAATAATAATTCTTCGAATTTTCGGCATGCATGGGCAATCGGAGGTTTCTCCAGATCTACCTTTAATGAGCTAACAATTCTTCACATCTGCATATTGCTCATTTATTAATTGGAATATTGAATGAAGCTGAAAAGGGAAAGTCATTTTTAATTTCTTCAAAAGAACTTGAAGAAATCAACCACTTGACTATAACGCGCTTTATTCAGACTGCTCTACCTAATTTTTATTTGCCAGAAGCTCGACCAATTGAAAATGTTTTACTTAATGATATCTGATGCTGCATCATATATGTTGAAGGCAGGACAAAATTTTAAAGTTTTTTATTCGAATTTATTTCATAAAACTTGTATGGTACATATTCTAAATCGTGTAGCAGAAGAAATTAGAAACAAATTTGGTTTAACAAAGGACTTAATTAATAATATTTGAAGAAAATTTTTCTTAAAGCTTCTTTGAAAGTAGCTGTTTATAAAGAAAGGCTTCCTAACACACCTCTTCCTTCTGCGCCTTTTCTAACCTGATGGGGAACGTAGTCGGAAGCAGCTATGCTAATAATTTTGAGAACATTAAAAATGTAATGATTAGATAATTGATTCGCTTAAATCCTTTTTTGACACAACTTTGTATAGGAAATGACAAATTGCAGCTAGTTTGCTACTTAATGAGTCATCCCATACAAGGCGGCCAAGCCTGCTGTCAAAGCATATTGAAAGTTTTAAAAATTTTGTTGCAAATCAGTTTTCATTGCAGTGGATCCCCCGATCATCCTCTGTACAGCTGTTTCGGCGCTATTTGGGGCTTCGTCAGAAGAAGCGTAGCTCGAGACTTCCACTGCAAACCAAACCGACCTGTCCAAGGTTATTCGCAATGCGTTGTAATAATAATGAATAGTTTGAATCGCGATATCCTGCAATCACTTTTTGACACAACATTGAAATGACGAACTACACCTCTGCTGACAAAGCCTCAAATAAGGCCGAAACAGCTGTACGGAAGATGCTCGAGGGATCCACTGCAATCAAAACGATTTGCAACAAAATTGATGAAATTAGAGAATAAACTCCGGACTTATTAATTGAATCGTCGCATGTTAATCTATTATTTCTACTTCTTTCTAAAATCTAAGTACCATCTGACCGATATCAATTTTCATGTAAATGTTAATGTTAATAAACAGTTTAAATCTTTCTGTAGTATTTGCTTTTCGCTGGGCAATACAACAAATTTTAGGCATAATCAAAATTTTACGACAGGAAGCAAATATTAAATGAAACAACTGTCACATTGACAATTAATTTGTTTAAGGTCAAATAGCCGCTGTCATTGTCAAAAATATGATGGCAATCTGTGTCCACAGATGGAGATTGAGTGCCTTAGAAAATCAGTAAAGACGATGATATCTTGCGGCCTGCTTTACTAAATTTGTCCCAATATGGATGATATGTCACATTCTTGGCCGGATTTTATTATCCGCTACCCTCTATTCTACTCACTAGTTGCATTAAAAAAATAATTTGATTTGACAGTGTAACATCCATAGTCAGCCATTTTGAATAAAGTGTGCTAACTTCTCCATGCGTGAGACAACAGCTGAATAGATTTTAAATAAATAATTATTTAATCAGGTTTATGAATATTTAATTTGCAATTTTTTTTTTGTTTCAAAATCGCAATCTGCGTTTAGCTAAGTAGTTAGTTTAATGAATGTTAGGCAACGCCGCATCTTTGATGGCACCTCGTACCACAGAACATGTCGCATTTATGCTAAATAAATAATAACTATTATTTCACTCTTTCAACTATCAACATGTCATCGTTAATTTGTCATTGCTAAAATGGGGAGTGAACAATAAACGCCGATTTATAACATTTATTTCAAAGAAGCGGATCCTCAAATCGCTAACCGCAATCCAGTGTTGCCAGATGCGGGTTTTCTCCTAAAACGAAGAAATTTTATGCGATTGGGGAATATGGGGGAATTTCTTTTTGCAAGTTTTAGGAAAAGAAGTGAACTGGGCAATATTATTTTGATTGTAAATGAAATATTCTCAAGAAAATAAAATAACAGTACAAATGGCGGTAATTTAATTATTTTTAGTTCTTTTGCATAATTATAAATAGTTAATTGCATATTTGTATTTCTTCTAAGTACTTGTAACAATATTCACTGCATGTTTTTTCATTTTCACATGCCATATTTTTTATTATATAGCGTTTTGAAAAAAGTTTGAAACAAATGCAATTTTACTTCATCTGTTTTTATTAAATTTCATTGATGCAGGACGCTTCTGCATTCCTTCAAATCAAATTGGGAAAGACTGTACATATGCGCATATTTGTGTAACAATTGAATGCATATATTCCGTTCTCTAGTTATGATACAGCCTGTATAAATTCTTGATGTTTTAAATTGTGGCACGACAACGTCAAGGTCAACGATTAAGTAGCCTTAACCTGAATTTATTCATTTTGAATTATAAATAATTGAATATAGAATATATTTTCTTTAATATAAAGCTTTCCATGTATTTCTTGTAATCATAAAAATCGTTACAGAAATTCGAGGCGTGAAATAAAACACCCGTATGTAGGTATTAAAGCTAGATCTTTATAAAGTAAACATTTTATATAACTTAATACAAACATGTTTACGTTAAGTAGTATTTGTGGACTTTGTTATCAGTGGTTTAGTGGTCGATAGTATCTGTAAATATTTTTTTTGTAATTGGAATTTGATTATAATTTTTACCTGTGCGTATGTGCACGCATACGGTTGTTTTTCCAAAAAGAATCTGTTCTTGAAAGTGAAAGGTGTAATTGTAATTAATATGTTGGAGCTACCCGCTTAGTCACGCGTACGTAAAACGTTCCGTCTCTTTTCTGAGGCAGACGCGCAGCGTAAGGACGGTGGTCCGCACATTCATTAAATCCGCACTAATTTAATGTCAAGTGTCATCGAACAACATGGCAAATTATAGGACGGTTTACGCTTTTGCAAGGGAAATGCATCCAAAAACCGAGAAGGCCGATATACAATACGGAACAGCAGGTTTTAGAACAAGGTAATAGTAGGTTAGAAATCTAATTGGATATTTATGTGTGTGTGAGCATGCATATGATTAGGTGAATCTACAGATGTGCCTTGCCTGTGATGTTAATGAATCATTTTAATGAGGAAATGTGGACCTAAAATTTTGACATTACCACAAATGATATTCAATTGTTTTTAATTAAAACTTCATGCAATGTATGCTGTGGACAAACATGACATTCAATAAATCAATTTGTGGTACGACAAATATTGGACCGTCCCAGTTACATTCGCATAGATATCATTGATCTTTTTGTTGTGTTTCAGGGCAACTAAATTAGGATATGTTATGTATCGAATGGGATTGTTGGCTGTTTTAAGGGCTCGATACAAGAAAGGTAAATACTAAATAGTTTAATTAATTTTCATGGCCATTCAATTATCTTTGTAATTAAATAAGTTTTTTAATTTCAAATATGAAAATAGTTGGTTGGTAGAATTTATACAAATTACAGGCAGTGTTGCCAAAAGTGAAAAACAAATATGAAATTTGATTGAAAATATCCTGATGTTTTAAAACTGATTCATTTGCCATTATAACAAATTGAATTTAACGCTTTGAATAAAATATCAAGAGTTTCATATTTTTGTAATTGAAATTTTATGCTCTTTTGAAAAACGTAAAAATATATAGGGTGTTTATAACAAAAAATCAAAGTTCTTAATTATATCACAAATATTGAGCACTCTTTATAAACAAAAAAGTTATAAAGGTTTTTAGAAATCGTAGAATTTGGAAATATACTGTAGCTCTTAAGCGTATAATAAATTGAAATGCGGTCTGTAGAGATGGGTTTCCACCTGGTGCAATTGTTTGCTCCCACAATGCCCTGGGTGTATTGCCTATGTACTCATATAGGAAATAAAGCAAACTAACATATTTTCTTCACATTTTAGTTTTAATGCTTTGGCTTAAACTTAAGAGTAACTATTCACTACACACTATGAAGCATACAAACCTGTAAATCACCTCCCCATCTGTAAACAATAGGTGAAAATCATAAGATTACTGTATTTAGAAGTTACCGCCAGTTATTTCTGCCACTTGCGTCCTCCAGATTAAAAAGGACGTGATGAAACCATAGATGCAAGGCTAAGAAGAAAAAGGATAGATACATAACAAGTTATTGTTGCTACAGAGTTTATAAAAGAATTTTATCCCAAATTAAAAGAGGTAGAAGAGAGTAAGATAGAAATTTGGTGCTACCTTCAACATACAGTAATCTTAGAAAATCATGAGGCACTCGATCTCTGTCTGAGGATACAGGTACTGCCATCATGTTTTTGACACTGCCAGTGGTTATTTGACCTTGAACAAATTAGTTGTCAAAAACGATAAACTGAAATATTTTATGTAAATCAAGAGATAAATACGAACAAATCACTTTAAATTTTCATTTTATTGACGAAGTATAAGTTTATACGTTTTTTGGTAACTGCTAAAATAATCAAATGTTTAAACGAAAACTTAATGCTTTTTTCATTATGTTGGCAACATTTAAAACAAATGAATGTTACCTTACCGGTAACTCTGGAAATTTACCTGACAAAATTATCCAATCGCAACTAGAGGTGTCAAACCGGAGTTAAGTCGCGTTCAGGGGTGTCAAACCGGAGTTAAGTCGCGTTAGACAAGTAAAGAGCGCCAAGTCTAAAAGATGGCGCAGTAAAAAGCCACCAAAATGACTTTTGATGATTTGAAAATTTTAAAGCTTCTAACTGTAAGTTACATAGAAAAGTACAAGTAGGTAAATTTAATTGCGCCAGAAGCCCATTTTAACTACTTTCTCATCAGTGGTTTTACGCACTTACACATATTGTGGTTTGTATTGATCAATTTTAATTATTATTAATTATTTCGTACAGCCCTACGTGTATTTTATGATAAAATGCGGTACGTTACAAAATATTTTAAAATACGGTCTTTTTATAACACTTAAATGTTGTTTGGTTTGAAGGCTTCCGCGGCCGTTGTCCATCACAATCTTAGTTTCCGGGTTGGGAACCGCATCAATTCTTCGCCTTGCCGACGTTTCGTCCATCTCGCCGTGGACTTCTTCGGGGCTTCTCTGTCTTCACAGCAGCAGCAGCGATTACATCAACAGCTACAGCCTCCAACGAAGCCCTGAAGAAGTCCACGGCGAGATGGACGAAACGTCGGCAAGACGAAGAATTGACGCGGTTCCCAACCCGGAAACTAAGATTGTGATTTAAATGTTGTGTTTGATTGATTATATACTAGCTGATAACTATTTACGGGCCCAAACATCATTCAACTTAGAATTTGGTTCTATTTCTTGCCCTATAATTGTCGGTATGGGAATAAAACAGAATTCAACGTTAAACAAAGTTTAACCAACTCGTTCTATACTCGTTTAATGACTGAAAAGTATTTCAATTTCGCGCCTATTATTATTAGTAAGCGCCAAGTATAACAGATGGCGCCACGCTTTTCTGGTAACATTTAATGTAGAGGGATTTGCTTTCTCTTAATTGATCTGTTCTGTGGTCGCAACACTACAACCACCTACAACTAACGAAATTATTTCTATTTTCCCATACTTTAAAATAACCTAAGGCACTCGATTTCTGCCTGAGGACACAGGTACTGCCATTATATGGTTTTGAGACTGACAGTGGCTATTTGACCATGAATAAATTAGTTGTCAAAAATGACAAACTGGAATATTTTATGTAAATCAAGAGGTAAAACGACGCAAATTACTTTAAATTTCTATTTTATTGACAAACTATCAGTTTATTATAAATGTAAGCGTTTACAAATGAGAATATGACATAATAAACAGAAAAATTTAAAAAATAGCCAAAAAAACATAACTGAGTATATTAGATGATTTCGAGGTAAAATATTAAATTTTGTAAGTGCCGAGCTTTCGCTAATGTTTATTAGCAGCTTTCATTAGCGACAAATTAAATGATTATTAACAAAACATGAATAATATTGTTATTAGGATCGAGTGTGACTTCGTCTTCTGCACAGAGAAATGGCTTTGAACTAATAGCGTTTTCGACTGACTGCTCTAAAGCGCTATTTTGACAAATTCAGTTAAAATAAGCAATAAAATTTACCATTACTCAAAAACTACATTAAACTGCACGTAACTTATGCATCTGCAGTGGGTTTATGATACTTTAAATAGTAAACCTGTAGGCACCTCTAAAATGTTAAGCAGTTTAAATTTTTCTGCAGTATTTGCTTTGCACTGAAGCAAGTATTCAATGAAACAACTGTCACACATTGATAATTAATTTGTTCAAGATCAAATAGACACTGTCACTGTCAAAAATGTGATGGCGGTACCTGTATCCGCAGACATATTGGGTGCCTTAGAAAATCAGCAAAGTGGCTGACCTCTTGCGGCCACTTTTGTAATTACTGAAGTAGGGAAAACCTAAAAAATGATTTTATTAAAAATAGGTTGGAATTATTTGGCGGTATGTCAATTTATAAACAAATAGGTTATAATTTTTTGTATCAGCTGTAAATTAACCTTAAAAGCAACACGCATAGAAACAGCTGATTGAACTAATGAAAACGCAGATGCATCTACAAATTGCCCAAGAAAAGTTGAAAATACTTGAACATACTTTTTGAAAATTTTGCTATGCTTCCCAATATAGGAAGTGATCACGTGATCGACGAAAACCAATGACAGTAATCCTCAAATACCCAATTTCCCAAATCTTCAAAGCAAGAAAATCAACTTTAAACTGTGTGCAACATTTTGAGTTGAAAATAGTATGAAATAGTGTTTAATTGGTAACAATAAATGATTAAATATGACTAGTACACTTCTGTGCAATAAAATTTATCATATTGAAGTACATATTAACATAACCCCGAATGCAAAGAGAATGCTTTCTCTATTTCGTTGACGCTTTTCATTGCTTCTCGATATAAAAAAGTGCCATCTGGTGGTTGCTGATTTTCTCCTATAGCACAAAAGGGTGTGTTTCGTCCGGTTTGAGCGGGAAATTTAATTTTTTTGAATGTACCCGGTGTATTCATATATACAATTAGGTGAATGCACCCATGTGGGTGCTTTCACTGAACCGGGTCCATCTCTATTAATTTGTCTTAAAAACCGAGCTCGTCGAAAACGCTCGTTTATAAAATGAACTGTTTTGCTGATAAGGTCCCGATTAGGGCCGAAATAGCTATACAGAGGATGATCGGGGACCCCATTGTAATCCAACCGATTTGCAGCCAACATTTTTGCAAGTTTGCAATGGCACGCTAATTGTTCGCATTGACCATCTGGTGTGTGATAGCTTATGAGGCAGCACCATCGCTGCGAATTTGCTATTCTCTGTACAGTTAAAGGTCAAAACCTATTCGTGTATAGTCGTGACTATGTGATATGTTTGCGTGTCATGATGATAGTCGTGTTTGTGATGGAGTTCTCAAGTTACACTTTTGTTGGACGAGGTAGACTTGTACCCAAATTTTTGCAAAATTTGTGCAACGATTTGCATTCTTTTTTTTTTCAAGATTCATCTCTGCTTCACGTTTGGTCTTTTCTAATTTTTCTTCCAAATTTCCGGTAATATATTTTTAAATTCTAAGAATTTCTAGAGCGACTTTTGTTTTACAACCATCTTGGTTTTAAACATGTTGAACGTTGTGTTCAAAGACGATCGTCTTTTGTTTTATAACTGTTTGATCTTCTCCTGCTTCCATTTTCATATTTTTTGACATCTTTTTTCAATATTAGATATTTCATTACTTTATTCGATTGTCTTTTGTTTCACAACTACTCGATTTGTTCTCGTTTTTCCCCTAATTTCAATAATACATTTTTTCAATTCTAGAAAATTCATATTGTCTTTTGCTTGCGAATTTTTTTGAAACTCATTCAATTTTTTTTTTTTTATGGGTTTTCGTAAATTTTTACACCATAATGTACGTAAATATTTCAAATTTAAAATATTCATTCTTGTTGAAATTCGTTTTATATACCAACCAATAATAATCACAATTAAATTAATATTAATTTTAATTAAAAGACAAACTACTTAAATACTCATCCACTCCCATCATTTTGTCACCCTGTATAATATATTATTTAACTTTAATTAAATTGAATTCAAATTGAATTTATTTAAACTGGTAATTTTTTTAAACTTTATTCCACTAAACAAAGTGAATTTCTTTGAAGTAATACTTAATAATAACAATGTTTACATTAAAATGATTATTTTTTTATTAGCTGCAATAGGAGTAATGATCACAGCTTCTCATAATCCCGAACCCGATAACGGTGTTAAATTAGTAGACCCTTATGGTGAAATGATGGAACAAAGTTGGGAAGCATGGGCCACTAAATTTGCCAATGTTGAGTAAGTGACACTTCAATAAATATGTTCAAGAAAAGTACAACTTAACATTTTTACAGCGATGATCAACTTGAAGCTATCATCGCCGAAATAGTGAAAGAATATGACATTCCAATGACCGAACGGGTTATCATTTATGTTGGTAAAGATACCAGGTACAACAAACAATTTAATGTTCTATGATTAAGGGCCGGTTTATTTGCTTTCAATTAACTTTATCTTCTGTTTTATTGTCATAGTAACAATTGTTACCATGGGAATAAACTGAAGGTTAAAGTTGCTTGAAAGTGAATAAACAAGGCCTAAATTTAATTAAATATTTGTAGACCGAGTAGCCCAAGTCTTGCAAAGTCTTTAATGGACGGAGTTTTGGCCTTGCAAGGGAAACCAGTGGACTTTGGAATTGTTACTACTCCTCAGTTGCATTATTTCGTCATGTGTAAAAATAGTAGGCAAGAGTATGGAGTGCCTACTGAAGAAGGGTATTACACGAAATTGGTTACTGCATTTTTAAAACTTCGTGGTAGCGATTATAATAATGGCAATTACAACAATAGGATCTTGTATGACGGAGCAAATGGTGTAGGTGCGAAAAAGATAAAATTCTTTCAGGAACGTTTAGGAAACTCTTTGAAAGTCGAATTATATAACGATGAAGGCATTGGAACGGGAAAACTTAATTATTTGGTACATCTTTAATTAAATAAACATTAAATGAAATAGTATAATTTTTTGTAAATTGTTCTAGTGTGGGGCTGATTTTGTTAAATCTCAGCAATCGTTCCCGAATGGTTTGCCGGTGGAAGTGGATGTGAGATGTTGCTCCGTTGATGGTGATGCTGATAGATTAGTGTACTACTACATGGATAAAAATCATAAATTTCATTTACTTGATGGTGATAGAATTGCGACTTTAATAGCAGGATATCTTAAGGAAGTATTAAAACAGACTGGAGTTGATCTCAATTTAGGATTAATTCAAACTGCCTATGCAAACGGTGCCTCAACTGATTACATAAATAAACAGCTTGTAAGTCTTATTGATGGTGTTAGGATCAGAGCTACAAGAGTTTTATGATTTAAGGAAGTGCCTGTGGCTTGTGTATCCACAGGAGTGAAACATTTACACCACAAGGCCTTAGAATATGACATAGGAGTTTACTTTGAAGCCAATGGCCATGGTACTGTAATTTTTAGCAAAACTGCCAAGAGTATATTGAAAGAGACTGCCAATAATACCAATCTGACTGAATCACAACGAAACGCTGCTGAAAAGTTACTAAGTTTAATCGATGTTATTAATGAGACTGTAGGCGATGCCATATCCGATATGTTATTAGTTGAAACAATATTGCACGCAAAAGGATGGAATGTCAAAGACTGGGAGGCGTCCTATACCGATCTTCCTAATCGCCTTTTAAAAATTACTGTAGAGGTACAATCTATTCGCTTAATGTTATTAGATTTGATTAGCTTGTTTATTTTAGGATCCCAATGTAATTACCACAACGGATGCTGAACGAAAGTGCTTAACTCCCGCGGGTTTGCAGGATGAAATTGATTCGATTGTCGCCAAGTATAGCAGAGGACGGTCATTTGTACGACCTTCAGGAACAGAGGATGTCATAAGGATTTATGCAGAGGCTGCTACTAAGGTGGAAGCAGATAAATTAGCTGCGGAAGTGGGAAAGACGGTTTTCAATATGGCAGGTGGGACAGGTAGCCCACCTCAAATTCTTGCCTAAGTCATTCATTCGTCTTATGATCAAAAAACTAATCTTTACAAATTGATTGATACATCATCGCATCCTTAATGTACTAATAGGGATGCATTTCATTTTTTAAATCGAGAAAAATTCAAATTCAAATGTGTATGAGAGTTGGTGAGTTGATGAAAAGAAAAGCCTTAGAAAAGGAAATTAAAGGGGCTTCCAACAATGAGAGATTTCTTGAAGTTATACAGGGTGATTCAGGTTTACTTTTGTTTCTTAAGGAAAGCCCAAAATAGAAGTTCGGTTTTCCATGTTTTGGATAAAGCTTATAGAATAAAATCCAAATGATTGAATTTCTATTAACTCCTGAAACTACAGAGATTAAATCTGAATCACTCTGTATACTATTCATGAGGAAACCACATTTGAATAATTTACCTAAGTATTTGTTTTTAAATATTTTGAATACTTGTGTCTTATAACAAGGTTTATATAAATCCTTAGTATTTTAAGATCGTTATGGTCAAATAGATCAGAAATGGTTAACTTTCTTCAATTAAATTTAAAATTTGTGTGCAAAGCAGTGATTAGTACTGTCGATAATTTTGAGCATCTATTGAATAAACAGCCAATCAACAGTACCACGCCTGCACGAATTATTTGAATGATTCAAGAGTATTATTTAAATACGGTACTCCAGTAGTATTCAAATAATTGCATTTGAAAGTTGTCAATTTATCAATAATGCCTATCATTACTCTACAGTTTTTTCTTTATTGTTTCTATTCCTGCCGAAATAGAAATTAGTTTTTCCTTATTCTGATTGCGTATAATAATTTTCTTTTATCCACTCAGCATTTTTTGCTAGAATAAAAAAAACATATTGAAGTATAACCTAATGAATAGTACAGTCATTAGTAAAAGTAGGTTAGTCCTGCTTTACAGTAGATTTACCTCATATTTATGTTTCTACGAAATAATCAATCATATTGTAAAACTAATAAACTACAGCGCACATGCACAAATTGGAATTGCAGTTTTAACTTATCGTTAGCGATTGGAAATTCATCAAATGATTGAAATTGACAACAGAAATGATGCCTGCACGTTTGCTGTAACACAAAAAGAGGAAAAAGGAACCTATTTATTTTGTTTACTTTCCATTTTGTTCTGGTGTTTGTTTCATTTGAACTTTTACATGTTACATAGATCAGTACACTCTATTTATATTCATTTTCTATCATAATAAATGTATTGTAGTATTTTAGGATGGAAACTTAAAATTTGAAACGCAGGGTTTTAAAATGAGAAATATTTTCTTATTAATTTTATTAAGTATTAAATTTCTGTTAATTGAATCTTAAGTTATTTACAGGAAACCTAGATTTTACATTCACAGTGTCTTTTTTTTAATTGCTGTTTTATTCTTACACAATTGTCAATACAGCACATCAATTTGTAACTAAATGCATTAAGAATGTAAAAGAGAGATTTGAAATACATTAAATTCTAGTGGGAACTGCCTTTTAAAGTAATGTGTGATTTCGGCTGTCATTATTATATAGAATTGCAATTTCATGAATATAATAATGCATTTAGAGCTGAGCGCACAAAATTTACATGTAATCTACAACGTAATATGAACTTGCCATTCCAAATGGACCAAACAGCAATTATCCAGGGGTGGTGGTAGAGGGTGCTTTCTAATTTTTTACTTTTGTACTAATACAAAAGAGCTATAGTGCAATATTAATGGATTTTGACGAGTAAAGACAAAGAATTTTTTTTGTACAATAGTTCTTGTTTTATTTATATTTGTATATTTAATAAATTTATTGTAAGTATTTATAACTTAATATTTAATAAAACTTAATAGCAATAATGTGTCTTTTTTTTTTTAAAAAAAGGAAAGGTTTTTATGAAAACTAACTTTGTAGTCTGTTTAATTTTTATTCTCATATTTACCTCAATTGCAATAGTTCCATTACAATGTCGAACACTGTTATTAAACTTAAATAACAGGCGTAATGCCTTAAACTATGTATAGTAACGTTACTAATAATAACTCAATACAACTATTGTGAACATAAAGTTACAAATTGGCTGGTAGAATAAAAGTTGATCATATACCATGTGACGGCAGTACCATTATTCAAGTTTCTACTACAGGAAGATATTTTACATTTGTATTAGTTTCATAAATACATAAATGACTTATTAATATGAACATTAACAAAACTAATCACATAATTAGAGAGTTAGAATAATTATTAATGTTAATGCAATGAAATTATTTAAAGTGCTGAAAATTCTTTAGAAGATTTGCCGATAAATAGGACGTGTTCATCTAAGTAATTTTTTTCTTGCCAAATAAAGCTTATAACTTATATTTATCAATATTAAAAAGAAAAAAAAAATAAAAAAGTGCGGCTTACGGACACACAGAACAAAATGCTCATATGCAAAATAAAGCTTCACTGTAACTAAAATAGAAATAAGCCCATGATGAAGTAATGTACAATGAAGATGCTAATGATGCTTCAGAACATAAAATTAATTTAATCGAAAGCATTCTTGAAAATTTGAACTTGCGAAACTAAAACGCGTCGGAGAACTAAATTGTTATAATTTCTGAAAAAACAAACCTGCAAAGCATAATTTAAGTAGAATGATCCTAAAAGAAATATCACATGCCTTCAAATTTTCAATAATGTTTTGACTCTGCTTCTCACATCATATGTTGTTAATGAATCATCCGAGAAAATAAATAAATACAATAACATTTTCGTTTTTAATGAAATACGCGCTACATTATAAAATCGAATAAATTTTTAAAATGCTAAATCACAATTGACGTATTTTACAATGCAGCTGATAATGTTCTCTCCTTTTCTTTTTTTGAAAGTGATCTCTACGTTATGGTATTCAGTTATTTCAGTCGAATGACGCTCAGACTAAGCTTAAAGTATATTTTATTAAATAATACAGCCAGACTTGCATTCACACTCGCACATACAACAACTAACACTCATCAGTGGAGTCTTTGCACAACTTATAAACAAGTACATTACTCCAGTTCTATATAATTTTTTCTGTTTTATCCGACGACTAAATAAAGTATTTCATGTTTTTCTTATACATTTTTTTAAACTTTATAAAAGTGCCAGCTTTTTTATACACTGACAATTACTTTTTTTGTGTGGAACCCCTTAACGGTGTAGACATTAAAATTGAATTTGTTAGCGATTGCCTAGAAATAAACAACTTGTTAGTTTAAAAAGAATAATACATGCACAAAATAAAAATAGAAATGTTATTAAGACACAGGATTATACCTATAAAATGAATATCCATCATATCTGACAACTGCTAATTATTTTTTAAGAGAGAGAGTCGTCAGTTTATGAGAAAGCTTGCACATCAATTTCAATTGTATTGCACTACACGTCAGAAAATAAATATGATTGCATACAATGAAACATCCATGTGCAAATTATTATGTGCAGTAGAACATGACAGCTGCATTTGATTCACAATTGAAATGATTTCGATCAGTTTCATTTATAGTTAGTTTCTTAATTGATTTAAACCAGCGAATCAAATGCACCTTATATGGTGAAGTAAATCGTGATTTTTTGAAGGTGATATAAAATTAAAGAAAATGTACCAAGAAATCAAGTGAAAACATTTCATTTACGTTGACATCTGCTTTATTTCAACAACATAGGTTTATGGGATTTTTCTAAGTACATTTCTAGAAATAAAATTTTTGAAAAGTCTTAGTTTTAATATAAAAACAGTTTTCAGGAACAACAATTTAATGTTACCAACAAAATTTGGATGTTACAAAACAGATGAAGGATTTTCGACAATACAATAAACTCAACATCTTATGTAACAACATTAATGGCCTTTACTAACAGGTTTATTAGAACTTTCGGTAGTGGGTGACATATGGGGTGCCTTAGAATGAGTCGTAACTCTAGATGTTTTTCTATCAACATCTCTTTCTCGATTCGCTGAAAGATGACGGTTAACACAATGAATTATCAGGAAATACATTACAATAGTATTAACCATGATGCTAAGGGATGAAAATACAGTCAGATTAAATACAGCTAAAAATAGGTAGAGTTTCATGGCAGTTATACCTTAATAAGTATGATTAAAATGAAGTACGAAATATCTGAAAAGCAAATGCTCACGTTTACTGATGCAGATTATTTATTGATTGAATTTTGCACGTTGTTTAATTTTATTATGACGTGTAATTATCTGTCTGCAACAGACATTGCTCTCGACATAATTACCGATCATTTTATAAATGAAATTTATCAGTTACAAGTTGCATGAGTGACAGGTTCACAGCTGTTATCCTCCAAGCTGGCCTTTAAATTATATAACGAACAATTCGTGCATCAGTAAATGTAACTAAGCTCATTATATTTTAACACGTAGCAAACCGTTATTAAATATTTTGCTTCTACCTTGCACTGATTTTCTTCCTAGGTAAAACATTTACTAACGTTTTGCTGTAAAGTTATTATGTACAAATATCTTCCATAACATATACACAATATAACAGCGATAATTTATGGTACAAATACTTGATAGAGTTCTGGATATTTACCATATTTTGTCGATGTTCGAGTATTTACAAATCATTCTCAACAATATACAAAATAAATTATAAGTACGCAAACAAAAAATGGTAAATAAGAGTCAATAGTGTAAGCTGTTAAGAGTGAAAAGTTGGGCTACTAACCGGGTTGCTGACTAATGGCTTGTGACGTCTGCGCTTGGGTGGACGTACCACAAGCTCCTGCTGATCCTGCCGCTTTCTGTTTTAGCATCGTCCAGTCAAAAGTGTAGTCGTATTGGTGATTCAGAGTACGGAATAGAATACGGAACAACTGTCTTAGGTACATATAATCAGGAGCTTCTTCGAATCTCAGTCCTCTGCAGTAGTTTAGATACATAGAAAATTCTGCAGGAAAACCCTAAAGTATAAAACAAGTATTAACTAACATCGTGCAAAGTAGTTTCTTAATGAATAATACAAAAATATTTACTTACTTTACACAATACTTCTACAGGTGTCGACATTTTCTTCTCACTGATCTTTTCATATTTTTGTTTCTTCGTGGCAGCTTTCAGACCTTGCCACGGTAGACAACCTCTATTAAAGTACATCAGCACGTATCCCAAGCTTTCCATGTCGTCTCTTCGAGACTGCTCAATACCAAGATGTGCATTTATGGACGCATATCGGGCAGTGCCAGTTAGGTTCTTATCTTCACGGTATCCGATGTGACATCTAGTACGCATATCACGGAACTTCTTTGCAAGACCAAAGTCGATTAGAAAGAGTTTGTTGCAGTGCCGGCCAATGCCCATGAGGAAATTGTCTGGTTTGATGTCTCTGTGAATGAACGATTTACAGTGCACAAACTCGATACGTCCGATCATCTGGTCTGCCAACATCAGTACGGTTTTAATTGTGAAGCGTCGAGAACAGAAATTAAATAGATCTTCCAATGATGGACCAAGTAAATCCATAACAAGAACGTTATGCTCCTTTTCTTGTCCATAGTATCTAGAAAAGAAAAAAAAAACGTTTCTGTACTAAACTCCACAACATAATATTCCTAACACCAAATAATTATAGTAATTTTCAATGAAAAATGAAGATTGATAACAAAGCGATTCCTTGATTACACATACATAATAGGGTGGTTGTTATAATAACAGCAGTGTCGTGTTAATGTGTAAATATTGATTACCTCTAACATAATAAAGATTATCAAAAGAAAGTATGTTAAACAAAATGTAAAACGATCTGGTAGAGACAATAAAACAATAATATGAAACAATAAGCAAGACAATTATAAATATAAGCTAAACGCATTTCTGGTTGAATTTAGTCAAGAATATTTTACCTAATCAAATTATGAACTTGATTATTGTGGAAAAAAATGTTTATTTTATATCAAGATGATTACATTTTTATATCAATATTAGTGCCTAAGAAATAATTTTGTTAAATGCGAAGATGGTGACCGTTAACACTGTGCACAGTCGTAATGCATAAACAACATTAAGGTCGACCTAACATGCCTTTACCGGTTTATAAATAGATCGTTTTCTCTATACTCGTGTCTGTAATACTGAACAGCTTATTTAAATTGCGTTTTTCCCCTTTCGAAAGTCGATAACAACAGGCTCAGGCACATTTTTAATTTAGGCTGAAACTGAACAATTAATTTTGTTAAATGCTCGCCCTTAAATTAAAGAAAGAAATAGTCGTCAACTCCTTTGTGGAAAAAATGAAATGATGGAACCAATTTTTAATTTAACATAAAAATAATTGCCATAAACACAGCAAATCAACATTCCTTTGAACTTTATGTTTAATGAAGGTGAAACATATTTCTCGTCAATAAGCCAACATTTTTACCAAACAATCCAGAAAGCAATTTTAATATGGCATAGCTTTCTTCAAAAAAGGAAAAAAATTTGTTGCTATGCTTCAATAAAAATAACACGTTGCTTAATTTCTAAATGAAAAGGTTTCACAACCAATTCGGTAAATACATTAGTAATTAAACTGAATATATTTTCTGATCTTCGTAAAAAAGAGGAAACTAAAGATTTTAAGATAAACCTGGTATTTATTTGTTTACGTCCACATGAAAAGTACTACTACATAAATCAAGAAAAATGTTTATATATAAAAACAAACAAAAAATGTTACATCCGTCTGTCTATCCTTATAATTAAAACGGTTTAGTATTCATCAAACTCCTGTTATCAATATAATTTACGAAATACGCTTTGGATGTAGCTTATACATCACAGAGTGCAAAGACCGGTTATTGCTTGCTTCATTTAATCAGCGGGTACGAAAAACCGTGTAAATTAAAAACGTGTGCTCTGTGTTGTTTCCTGTCTAACTCCGAGTTTTCGATTTTGCCAAGTAAAGGTAGAACGAAGTTTGTTTTTATTTACCTATTCGGTTAGTGTACGTGACCGGTGAACTGATTTCTGAAGAAACTAACTGGCAATATTTTCATTTCATCTATTTATAAAAAAATAAATCGTATTTTCGCCAAATATTTTCTAAGTTCAAACCTAAAAATAGTATGTATTCTGGAAAAAAATAAATTGGCGAATTCTTGCACTCATATTATTATTTGTTGGAGGTGTAAAAATATAAACAAGATACAAACATTTCTTTTCGTGCTCTTATGAAAACAAAATTTTTAATTTAAACTCTATATTTGATATAAAACCTAGTAGTTTTTAGTGATTTGACAACGAAACAATGTTAAATGGCAACAAGTTTTAGGAAATAAGGGATACCCAACAAAATTTTAATGTGCATTAGATATTTTAAGTTATAATGAAATAATAAAACCAAATGATTTAGTAACTGACGTACTTACTGCTTGAGTACTTTTATAAAATATTTAATTCTGTAGAGTAATATATTCAGTTTACACTAAGTTTTGTAAATTAATTACAGTAATAGAAATTATTCTATCTGTGAACCATGTCCTTAATTAGCTGACCGTAACTGTATATTTACAATTCCATTTTATGAGAATTTTCAATGACAAGAAAGTACTTTGAATATGGACGACTAGAATATCTTGATGGTAACAGAAATTAATTTACCATGTAATGTAATACAATAAATAAATTTCTTTATATGTTGATGATAACGGGTGTTCGTTTAAATTCTTCATCTAGTTAACCTCGACTTTGAAGACGATCAATTAGAAAACGGTGGAGATTGCAACATGGCGCATTGCATCCTTAGGTGTTAAAACTGAACTTTAACTCTCCAATCAACAATTGACAGTCTAAACAAAAAAAAATCGAAATGGTACATCTAGTCCATAGCCTTGGCCAAAAGTATTAGGCATCCTTAATTTTCTAATTTATCTCCGAAAATATTACTCAGAAATCTTTAGAATTTTATTATCATATAGTCTTGCATGAACAAGGCAACACACAGACAGAAATAGCCAAAAGTATTAAACGTTCGCGTTGTGCGGTGCAATCTGCCTTGAAACGTTACGCGGATACTGGATCACATGCGAACCGAACAAGAACAGGTACAAAACGGATAACTTCGGACCGTGAGGATCGAAATTTAATTCGAGAGTCACTTAAAAATCGAAAGAAAACTTCCTCCGAGCTCGCTGCCAGTTTATCCGAGGATATCGTGAAACCGATCAGTACCAGAACGACCAGAAGAAGACGTAATGAAGCTGGCTTGAAAGGCTGTAATGCAAGAAAGTAGCCTTGGCTTTCAGAAAAAAATAAAGTCTCGTTTGGAATGGGTTATAAAGTACCAACACTTTACAGAAAAGGATTGGGCAAATGTTGTATGGCCCGACGAATTAAATTTTGAGGTAATATTTGCTTTGTATCACTTGTAATTTTCTATTCGTTTGCATCTTCTACACTTCGTCAGCAAAAATTTATACGGTGTGTTTAAAATCTACGTTGTTTTAATTAATTGTAAGGTATTTGGAACTCCTGGTGTAGCTTACGTGAGGCGGAGAATCGGTGAAGAATACCTTCCGGAATGCGGGTATCAACAGTGAAACACGGGGGAGGCAGTGTAATGATCTGGGGTTCTATGATAGCCGACAGTGTAGGCGAAATGTTTGTTTGTGAACGTCGAATGAACTCCCACACTTACATAAACGTATTGGAAACGACATTACGTCAATCATTTTTCAAGATGTTTGGTGATACAAATATAGAAGAAATTTTCATGATATAGGAGTTAATGTAAGGAGCCTAGTACTTTTGGCCAAGGCTCTATATATATCCCTCAAAACTTCTTCTGCATTATAGCCTCTTGCAAAATTTATACTATAATCCGTCATAATAGCTTATTACACCACCAATCACTCTGTAAAACAGTAAATGAGAGCTCTTCTCAAAGAGCTATATTTATAAGTACTGGCTACTAGCATGTTTCATGCTATAACTTGCACATACATACACGTTTTACTATGAGTTTATGTTACACACTATACGAGAATTATATGGAAATAAACATGTTAAAACTTGCAAAAACACGAATTATTATATTATTATTGATTTCAAGATTACGTAGTTTGTTGCAACACAATAAACAGGTCCTAATTTGCAGAAACACTAATAGTTTGCAAGTTTATAGTAAAGTTTATTTCAAAATTACATGAAAATAAATTTTAATACCCAAAGAACGAGCTACAACATGCAGAAATATAGAAAATTGCAAGTTTATATTAGACATTCTTTCAAATTATATAAAAGCGTAGTTTGGCATAATAAAAAATAAGAGAATTTGTTATATAGAACCCACATGGGGTCAAAATTGACCCCAACGTAATTTTATAGCAAGAATATTCTTAAAAAAACTGAAACACAAAAAAAAAACATAGTATGACAGTATTCAATTAAGTTAGAAGCATATCTGTAATAAATAGATTCTACCACACTTGGAATCAAAAAAGAACTCGGGCGGCGAGAATTTTTCGAGTTTTCTAAATATGTTTTCGTTATTTCTATGAAAGAAAACTGCTTTTGCAATTTCACCGCCTACTTTTGGAACAGGCGGTGTAAAAAATTAATAACACAAAACACGAAATTCCATATTACTATAACTATTTTCTCTCAATACTGTTTTGCTTTTGTTATTTAACTGTTTATTCTTAATTCGTTTTCACGTCCCTTAAATTTCTCAATGAAATCTATTTAAAAAATAATCGAAACTTTTTGAAACGTTTCGTTACTAATATGTATTCCTACTTGTATATTAATAACAGGGTTGATAAAAATCATGATAAAAAAAAAACAAAAAAAAATCGCGATATTTTTCATTTTTATTGATTTTTTAAATCTTTTTACATAGAAAATGCAATAATTGACATTAACAATAACGAATAATTGAAAATAACAATAACGACTAAGATACGTCTTGTTCAAATTTGCAAATGAAATAACTTATGTGTAAAGTAGCAGTAAATAAAGTTGCACCGCCTTGCACTTTCATATAAATAAAAGAAATTCCTATCAGAACTTGAAAATTCGGCTGTCTTTATAACACGGGGATGATAAAGTATGTAATACTTCATAACAATGTATAAAAGTCCATCTACATTGCTATTTCTTCTCATAGAAGTGGTAGGAAAGAGATCCTATTGCGCAACATTTTATTGAAAGGTCGTGTAAATCTGCTGGGAAAAGAGGAAGTAAAGCTCTACTTGTAAAAAATGCAAGCGCTTGTGGAACGTATGAAAAACCACTGGGAAAAATGTGCTTCAAGTAATATAGAAAAAGAAACAAAAACAGATAATGGAAGTGTCTCTGTAGGAATAGTGGCAAATGTACAATCGAACACTTTAGAAGAGGAGTTTGGATAGTGACCCATTGCTCATAATTCCTACTTCATAATTTAAAAAAAGAAAGGCATCTAATTCTAGTTCTGGATCTTTATCTTCTTTTGACGTGCATACAACAAAGTCTAGTAAAGAGGAAATAGATAAATAAATTGCTATTTATGCAACAAATAGCAACTTCACATGTGTTGAGCAACCGGAAATAAAAAAGCTATTGCGCTTTTACGGCCTGGCTATATACCACCTTCTAGATATGCGTCTAACCGACCGCTAAATGAAGTGTACAATAAAGAGAAAAGTAAATGTTTTAAAAATTTATCGGGAAATTCGGTTTGTCTGTCACTGTATGGAAGGTCCAATATGCATAACGAACCAATCATATGTGCAACAGTCACTACAGAAAATGGGTCCTCCAATTTAGTAGACACAATAGACACGTCTGGAAATCCACATACATCTGCATATTTAACAGAACTTGCAATAAACCTAATTAAAATGCTAAAGACCGAATATCGCTGTGCAGTAAGCAGTTTTGTAACAGATAATGCTGCTAATACGAATGCAATGAGAAATCAGATCAAACAGTCAACAGAATTAAATGTTATTACATATGGTTGTGCTCCACACATCTTAAACTTGTTATGTAAGGACCTGGAAATTAGTGAAATTAAGGAACATGCTACGTTCATCGTAAAATACTTCCGAAACAATCATTTTACTTCAGCGACATACGCGAAAGCAGGAAAAAAACTTATTTTACCTAGTGACGTAAGATGGAAATCACTTGCTGACTGCTTTTATATGGTTTAGTTGAAGCATGACCTTTTTAAAATTGGCGAGGAACATAAAAATGAAATCGACAGTATAGTAAGGCAGAAAATTTCGAATATTTATTTGAAAAGAACAACTGAAGGTTTCTTAACAGTACTGAATCCGATATCTGTTGCAATTGGCAGGCTTCAAAGAAACGATGTAATTCTATCAGACGTCGTAGAACAATTAAAAATACTAGAATCACATTTTGAGGAAACTGAATTTACTCTAAGCCAAATGCGAAAATTTAATCATCGCTATGAACAGAATATCACTCCATACCATTTGCTAGCTTTCCTTCTGGACCCTACGAAAACGGAGCAAACATTAACAGAAAGTGAAAAAAATTGTGCTTTAAATGCTGCAAATGATTTATACCCCAACACTGGTTTAGTACCATTGATTATTAAATTTCTGGCTAAATCCGAGCCATTTGTCGAAATAATGTTTCACGAAGAAATTCTTAAAAGCACAAATCCATTGGAATATTGAGGTTATTGATAAGTTATTCCCGATTATCAAACAATTATAATCTGCTGCAGCTTTTTCAGCCTCCGTTGAAAGGATATTTTCAACATTTGGTTTAGTTCATTCTAAAATTAGAAATCGCTTAGGGACTGAAAAAGCTGCTAAATTAGTTATTCTTTACAAACACTATAATTAAAAAATTAACTTAAAATGTCTCTTTTTAAGTACCTGAACCATGTTTTATTTTCTTTTTAAATTAAGTTTAGTTTACCTATATATTCTTTTTAAGCAGGTAGTTTTAGATATGTAGATAATCTAACATTAAATAAATTGTTCTTTTTATTCGACTTTTCTAAAGTTTGATTTATTTAGATTATCAGTTTTTTTACACGATTTGATTTAAATTAAAAAATCAGTTGATTTAAATCGTCGCAACCCTAATTAATAAACAATCAATTTTGTTACTAATTTTTTGATACAATTTCATTACTGCTGTTGCAATATACATATTATTTTTTGTTTCCGAGAAGTTTTTTTTTATTAAACAATAATCATCCAAAATTTAATTTAAGTTCAACGCTCTGCGATCAAAATACCCTGCATTATGTAATTGTTTGTCGATATTAATTTTGCTCTTAATTAAGTTATTCTTTTTATTTTCAAAGTGACTGATTTATTATTACATTTCAATTAGGACTTTTTTTAAATTTATTTTTATTTGGTCAGTTTTAAATTGCAACTATCATCGTCCATCCTTTGTAAATTTGTTCTTTTTTTTTGAGTTGTGTAGATCGAACGAAAGCGACTAACAGTAAACTAAAAATATGAATTTTAAGATTAGCTTAGAAGCTGCCATCGAGAAGTTCCAGCGGACAAGAGGTGATGTGCGATGATGAGTCGACGAATTCGGCGATCTTGTTACCTCAGGAGCTCTACAAAGACTTTTTGCCCGAAAACTCAAGCCGTCTTTGCGGTCACCATAAAACAGACTTGATGGGTTCACTGAACCTTGCATACAACAAAGCAGGACATGTATGTCACTAAATAAACCACCTGCGGACTTCACTTATATGGTTAAATAAACACGAGCCTACAAAACATATTAAAAATAAATAGCTGGAGCTTATAAATAAAATTAAAAAACTATAGTAGAAGCTTCAAATATTTTAAAAAATAATTGTTTTCATTTTTTCTTTTAAATTTCGTAATTTATAAGCTTCATTTGATTTAATATTTTTTTTAACACATAACCGCAACTAATCAAAAGATAAAGTAATCTTTATTTACTTTATTCTCGCACTCGCAGTTATAATTTATCTGTGGGTATATGATTTTAAGAACCTGTATGTGCATGAAATTAACCGCACAATGAAAACTTTAATATGTTGCTCAATAAAGAGAAAGTATATTGTTTGCAGTTACACAATTTCGATTTTTTGCGGTGCTTACTTCAATTCAATTCACTTTTCGTCGATGTTGTGTTTGTGCAAAGTGAACTTTTTAAAAAGTCGCGTAATCATTTCGAATGAATCACGCACTCCTTTTACATGAGTGTGAACCTATCAATTATTTTACGTTTAATTTTATACATTATAACGGCGCGATATCGTATGCCATTTATTTACCGATAATTACGACAACTATTAATTAAACAATTATCCGTTACAATGTTATGTTCTTTTATGAACAAACTAGCATATTCATTTACATACATTCGTATACCTGCATGTTAGTTGAATAAAAAATTCTATACATGAAATGAACATATTCCTAACGGATTTTCTGACGCATAAAAGATAAATGAAAAAAGAAGTTTTTACATTAAAAAATTAGAATCAAAATTTTATATGTAAGTTACTCTATTTATGTATAACGTACCACAATTAACGTAAACAAAGTAAAACGTAAATAGGCGAGATAAGTGGTTTCGATCTAACAAATAAAATTGTTTATGATTTTTATAGGAGCTCAAAGCGCAGAATGACGTAGATAAGTATTTTTCATAACACGTGTAAACTTCTTTTTGTTTCTTTAAGATGAAAGTGGTAGCTAATTTTATTCGCAGCGTGCAAGATACATTCAGTTTGCTGGTTCCGGTTTTACTTTATTTATCAATTTAAGCATCACGTCGTATATTTTTGACGTCATCTAATTCAGTATGATTTTCTTTATTCAAGGATGTGGCCGGGCGCGCGTCAATATTTCATTCAAACGTCGACCACAAGTAAACATTCAAAGACAGTTTGATAAATAATATCAAGAAATGATAAACGAAATATCACAAAAACAGTATGAATTTTCATTCAGTTTTTTAATGTGATTGCAATAATATCATGTTCATTAAAACAAACAATTTTTTTTTGTTGTAATCGACGTGATCAGTGCGCACTTAAGTGATAAAATCTTCACCCATGGCAGTTTAATTACGTAAATGGGTTTTTAATGGATGCAATTCGTACAAAGAAATAATTTCGTTTACTTACATATTTCTCGCAAGTTTATAATTTTAACTCAAAATTTAAAACTTACTCATTTAAAAACGCAAAAAATAAATCAGATACTGTACTTAATACTTCTCTTTCGAACGCAGTTTTCCAGAGAAAAATAAATGCAAATTAATATTTACAAACAATAAAGATGCCACAGTTCAAGGGTAATACACAATCTTATTTGCGTGTTTGAAGGTCCTATTCCCATAAAACCGGAAACAAAGGGAAAATATCGCCTAGACTGAAAATAAATAACTGATGATAAAATACAACGTAAACAACATATTAAAAAAAAAAAAGGAACTCAGGGTTCTATCACAAAAGGATCTATGTTTTTAGTAAGGCAATTTATGAACAAAACTAATAACTAAATATTAATAATAATACCAGTATAGAAAGTATGAATTTCGTGATAACCACAGAATTATGTTTGCGCAGTTTTTAATTACATTGATGTCAAGGTTGGATCAACCAACAAAAAAGAGAAAATACGCAAATAAATGAAATCGGTCGGAGGAAGCAAGAGCAAATTCACAATGTGCACTTAAAATCTACAGTAAAGAAAATTTTAAATCCGAAATTAACGTTCAAAATTCGGCGTGCATTAAATCTGGCACGTATTCAAAAATTCCAAACTACCAGTTTAGATATTCGTCAATTTCAGTTTGGAAAAACTGAAATGAGAATGAATGTCTCAGTATTTATAAACTAATCTCTCCGGCGCCATTGTCTAACGTCATAAAACATAATTATTAAATCGATTACTTCGTTACCTCATCGATTAACGTGACGCCAAAATGAGAACATTTTCCAAAGTATTTCTAATAAATTTCTAATAATTAATATTAGTCAAGATATTAGGAATTCTGTAAAAAAAACATTCTTATCGATAATAAGGTAGATTATACTATTTATTTACTATTCATAATTTACGAATAAGAAAAAGATTAATTACAATTTAATTATTATCATGGCCATTACTTCTTAAGATTATAAAAAAGAAATAAATAAAAAGAACTGCTTCAAAGAAAAATAAAATGAAAAAAAAAACGACAATGAAATAATTCAAGTTATAGTAATTTTTATTGGAGTTCAAGACGTCTGCTTTCAACAAACAAATTCAAGATTTTCGAAATAGAGAATTGTCAGTTTTTTTTTTTTTAATATTACATAAATGAATGAATGTAGATCTTTTTTACATATTTTTATAGATCCAAAAATAGCGCAACCTTGTTGTTGTAACCGTCTTTGTATCTCTTAAGTTGCTTAAGCGTCATAAATTTTGATTGCAACTGTACCGCAAATACGAATGTTTCAGGAACCGCCAGGTTTAGATTTACAAGGACAAACGAATCTATCAAACATGTTAATAACTTTCAGTCACATTGTTGATAGCAATATCAGTAATATTGTTAACGGTGTCGCTAACAATGTTATCAATAGAGACGAGATTTTTAGGTGAAAGCAATTTTTCATTATGAATTATTTTTTTTAATTTTTTTGATGTTTTTCTAATTATACAGAAACAAATCTTTGTGTAATTTGTATAATTTGCACGATAATATCGAAAATCTCGTCTCTAGTTGTTAACAATTTTAGTAACATTGTTACACACCCTTAAAATTCATTATAACTCTTAGTTAGTAACAATGTAAATATCAAATTATTATATACATTTCCAGTGCCAATCAAACCAATGTTATTTACATACTTGTCACTAACATTTTTGCTAGTAACATGTTTTTGTTATTTTTTTCTTTGGTGTATAAGCACCTTAACATTTTTTTAAGATTCGTTAACGACATGGTTATTAAGAATGTTATTATCAATGTTACATTCGGTGTAAAGGCTGCTTTAGACTTAACTTTAGCCAAAGCTTAAACTCTTAGCAACAATTGTTGAAATAATAGTTGTTAAGGTTTTTAAACTGGTACTTTACAACTAGGCCTTATAAGTTTTCGAGATCCCTACAGTGGGCCTTTAATTAGTTGTAATTGTAACCCTGTATGCATACCTATTTTCATTTTGATTTATAATAATGTAAAAACATTTTTTTTTTATTTCCGTTTACATTGAGTTACTATAAGTTATTTTTTAATGCAATCCGTACTTCAAGTTTCTTGTGCATTTAATTAGGTACATACCTAATTTTCTATATTAATAAATAAATAGATATTTATTTTAATTCTCCATTTAGATAATTCTCATGCATTTGCACCTCTCTGCGGCGGATGCCTTTAATAGGCAGATAGTTTACTGGTCAAGGTAGGTGTCCGTTTAAAAGAGACTACACTGTAGTTAACTTAAATATAATAATAATATACTACGCAGAGTGATGTAAAAACAAGTAGACTTTGCTTTACGACATTCTTTAAGAGTCACAAGTCATATATGCTTGGTTCATCATATATACAGGATGAGTTACTAAGCGCAACTTTTTCCGTAGCTCATTTATAGAAAGACATACAGCCTTGGCCAAAAATATTAGGCACCTTACATTAACTCCTATATCATTAAAATCTGTTGGAGTGGGGTAAAATAAAATATCCTAAGTACAAAATAATAACAATTTATTAAAGTAATTAGTATTTTGTTGGGCCACCTCTAGCCTTAATCACTGCAACTATACTTTTCAGCAGAGTACTTATAAGTTTATGACATTCCTCTGCGATAATATTATTCCATTCTTTCAATAACACGTTTTTTAAAATTGCTTTAGATGTAATTGGATGCTTTCTAATGTACGCTTTAGAATCCCCCACAAATGTTCTATGGGATTTAGGTCTGGGGATTGTGCAGGTCAATCCAGGAGGTTAATATTGTTTTCTTGAAACCACTTCATGGTAACTGCAGATTTGTGACAGGGTGCATTATCTTATTGATACAGCATTTCTTCCATATTTGTATCACTAAACATTCGACCTTCACAAACAAACATTTCGCCTATACTGTCGGCTGTCATACAACCCCAGATCATTACACTGCCTCGCCCGTGTTTCACTGTTGGTACTCGCATTCCGGAAGGTATTCTTCACCAATTCTCCTCCGCCTCACGTAAGGTACACCAGGAGTTCCAAATACTTTACAATTAATTAAAACACACCGTATAACTTTTTACTGGCGAAGTATAGAAGATGCAAACGAATTCCAAATTTCAAGTGATATAAAACAAATATTACCTCAAAATTTGATTCGTCGGACCACACAACATTTGCCCAATCCTTCTCTGTAAAGTGTTGGTACTTTATAGCCCATTCCAAACGAAACTTTTTATTTATTTCTGAAAGCCAAGGCTTCTTTCTTGCTTTACAGCCTTTCAAGCCAGCTTCATTAAGTCTTCTTCTGGTCGTTCTGGCACTGATCGGTCTCCCGATTTCTTCGGATAAACTGGCAGCGAGCTCGGAGGAAGTTTTCTTTCGATTTTTAAGTGACTCTTGAATTAAATTTAGATCCTCACGGTCCGAAGTTTTGTACCTGTTCTTGTTCGGTTCGCATGTGATCCAGTATCCGTAGTAACAGTATCAGTATTAACGTTTCAAGGCAGATTGTGCCGCACAACGCGAACGTTTAATACTTTTGGCTATTTCTGTCTGTGTGTTGCCTTGTTCGTGCAAGAACTGAATTCGTAATGTAAATGCTCACTAAGTTCGTTCTTTTTAGGCATTTTTTACAGCAAAAATGACGATATTCAAAATTATAATGAAATAAACGTTATACTGGAAAGATCGTTCTTACTACAAGCGTTATACAATACTGACTACCTATTCACGGAACCACAATTGCAAACTACCATCTGGCACATGTTTTACAACCGCTGTAAAGTACTGTGCATTATTTAAGTTATCATTTATTGTTGCCGACTATATGATAATAAAATTCTAAAGATTTCTAAGTAATATTTTCGGAGATAAAATTAGAAAATTAAGGGTGCCTAATATTTTTGGCCAAGGCTGTAGTTTTCTTTTCTTTCACAAGAAGACTTTGTCTATTGAGCACTATAACCTAAAATTATTTTGACACATACAGAGGATTCCATAGCACGCAGCAGTATTTTTTTTAATGGAATATCCTGCGAATTTCTTATAGAAAGACATAACACTTGTTCCTCTAAACAGCAGCACACAAAATATTTATATTTATTTAACCAATTAAGAGTAAATTGATATTTTGTTGAAAACGGTCTGATTTTCTACATTTCTTTAAATATTTACTGTAATTTTTTGTCGTCCAAAAATAAAAATCGGTAGTGTTATAAAATGAAGTATAGTATGATTGTATTTCTATTTTGTTAAGACAGTTGTAAATATTGTAAAGTACACATTAACAAATGGATATTCTCATTAATGCATAATCTATAAATAAGACTTTGTAAAATTGAACTTCATTTATCGAGCAGTGTATTTTTACTCTTTCTGAACAGCGTTTTACTTTTGTGACTTGATATTTATTTAAATATAATTAGCGATATCTTTGAAGTAATTCAAGATAAGGAAGTTCTGTTTTTAGTATTTTATATGTTCCATAAGGAGACATATGCCTGCACGACTTTGTCAATCTTTACTCAATATTCCAAGTCGTAAAAAAAAACAATGAAAATTTAGAATAGAAATTAAGTCGTTTAAAAGTAAAACTTAAAACATTGATTTAATTAAGAAAAAACAACATAATTTTTTTGTCACTTTTTAAACTTAATCAGTCAAAAAATCGTTACAGTGTTTATCAATCAACATTTTATTCACAAAAACGTTTAACTTCAGTACGGATATTCAAAAAGTTTCAACAACCAATTATAATACATAGAAGAATCTTCTAATCTAAATCATGAGAGCTAGAGATATAAAGAAATGTTGTACAGTTGCGGAATTTAAAGAAGCCTTTTGATTAAAATCAACTTGGTTTTGCTTGAAACTTAATAATCGTCAAAGTGACAGACCGACATAAACATGCATCATTTAAATGTTGTCCAAAGAACATTAATAAGAGAATCAATTTTTACTGTTTTCTTCTTGACTCCTAAAAGTGATAGTAAAATTAAACATTGTGTCATTGCGAATGATTTAATTATCAATGTTTATGTCAATCAGATGGAAATCAATTTACACTACTCTATTATTGCAAAATATAGCCTGAAGACTTGTATGCTTTTTTTAAATTCCACAACTGTACATATTACTGTGTGCTGATTCTGTATTTATGAACAAGGTTGATTTTCTTAGGTTTAAGTCAAGAAATGAGTAATAATATTTTTTAAATATCTCTTGTACACCCTGTAAGTAGATAGTTTATTATTATTTTTTTTTATTAAAAAGATGAAGCACAAGTAATAAAAAAATTTCGCAGTTGAAATTTACTGTTTGAATCTTGAGCAACAAAAAAATATATTGTTGAGTACAAGTTTACTAAATCCATTTATAATCTAGGATTCAAAAGTACCTGAATGTTCAATTAAAGTTTAACAGTTACTGACACCAATAGTATTTTTCACTGAGACTGAATTGTGCACTGGGTGTGCACTCAGAATACTTATCTCCATTTCGTTTGATTGCATGAGGTTAAAACAAGATGAATGCACACGCAGTGCACAATCCAGACCCAGTGAAAAACACTGTAAGTGCGATAACCAGACGTTGGAATATATGCAAAATTTTAATTTTTGTGTGAAACTTATATACTACTTCATTAAGTTCAGTAATACTAACTTAATTCACAATAATTAATTTGTAATACAAAATTCAATTTTGCAAAAAAATTAAAATTGAAGATTAACTTTTCGCATATATTTTGATGTCTAGTGATAACCGACAGGACCACATTGCTATAAGAATTAAAGAGAGAAATCAATGTTGATGTTGACTATTAAGATTCTGTTTAAGTCTATTTAAAGCTTTTCTCTTGAATCGTTTAGTGAATGAAATTTAGTAATGAAATCTACAGCTCTTATGGTTCAGAAGACATTCTCAATGCACACACATCACTTAAAACAGGCAGTATCAATTAAAATCAGACAAGAATTTACCTTATATGTGGAATTCCTATTCCGCCATGTAATATCTTGTATAATTTGCTTTCGTATAGTAGTTGTGGATGTCTAGCACGGATTGATTCAAGTTTGACTGCAACTTCCTGAGCAAGAAAGATACATATTTAGCAATTTACATAACAGTTTTCATGTGAACATTGCTGCATAAAATACAAAAGTCATGGCATTTTATAACTGCTGTCCTTGGATTTGCAAGAGAATGGCCCTAGTGGGTGTCTTGCTTATGGTGAAGCAATTAGGTAGTAAGAAGCAGCTTTTTTACACTGAAAACATCTAACTGAAATTTTTTTAATGAACTCATGTATTTTATGAAGTTTCTAGCATAAATTAGGCCATTCAAGTCTGAATATTCCAAACTGTAAAAAAAAGTAAAAATTAAGTTATGAAATATGTCACAAGATAGTTTTGTGCTTATATCCTGCTGTTATAACCTACTTTTTACCATGACGAAAACATGTAGGAAATACATTTACAATTGAAATTTTATTTGTTGTTGTTCGTGTAAAAGTAAGGTTTTTCACTTCGAATTTAGCTTTGAAAATAATAATGCCATAAATAAAGAAGCAAGTTCAACTGATATGGCCGCCAAATCCGAGCAATTGGGTACGTTGAGACATGTTACTTGGAACAAAGCGAAAGTCAGAGGATCGCACAAAACTATCGCTAACGTCAACTCCAAGCCCACGCTCACGTTCGAAAGCATTATTTTAAGTATTATTTACCTCGCCATTTGTAATATTGATACCCAAGTAAATGTCACCAAATGATCCACTACCGATTTTCCGAACTAACCGATATTTTCCACCAACTATGAATTCTGGCTTGACGCTTGTCAAAGATGCCATTCTTTTAATTTGAAAATTGTCTATTTATTAGCAAAAAATATAAAATTTAGAACGTGGAGCCACAAATATTTTTGTGCACAGTTAACTATCACTTGTTCTTACAACACCGCGACATGTCTAACGTTGCTGACTGATCGTTGTTTGTGACGTCAGATAGTCAGATTACACTTCATCCATCTATCGAGAATTCTAGAAACTTACGTGTATTTTGCAATTTCACAAAATAATTTAATTTTACAATTAATTAGAATTATATAAACCCATGCTAATGTTCTTAATCAGTTTTTACAAAGACACGCAACGACCCAACAACAAAAGAATTAATTAATTTGAAAAAATTATTAATGCAGGAATACCAACATAACGTCTACTTAGGAAACGTTACCTTTCGATTACGCTAATTTTTTTTAATAGTTTCAAACCAAGATTATTATCTTCCAACTACAAAATTTAAATATAAATCTGAAGAGAATTTTTTATTTTGCGAATAACACCATGAGTGTGCAACTTTGTACTTTGTTTTGTCCATTTCAAATTGTTGTTTTAGACAATGTTGCCACATGAATATATATTCAACCGGTAAAACACTAGCTATTTTAAAGCATTGGTAGATGGCATTTTTAAAATGGTAAATTTAAGGCACTCGATTTCTGTCTGTGGAGAAAGGTATTGCCATCATATGTTTTTGACAGTTACAGTTGGCTATCTGACCTTGAACAAATTAGTTGTTACTGTGACAGTTGTTTCATTTAATACTTGCTTTCTATTGTAATAAATTTTAAAATACCTCTGATTATGCTTAAAATTTGTTGTATTGCACAGTGCAAATCAAATACCGCAGAAAAATTTAAATTGTTTATTAACATCTTTAGAGGTGCTTGCAGGTTTTCTGTTTAAAATATCATAAACCCACTACAGATGCATAAATTACATGCAATTTAATGTATTTTTTGAGTAAAGAGAAATTTTATTGCTTATTTCAACTGAATTTGTCAAAATAGCGCTTTAGAGCAGTCACTCGAAAGCGCTATTAATTCTGTGAAGAAGACGAAGTCACACTCGATCCTAATAACATTATTCATTGTCACATGCTTTGTTAATAATCGCATAATTTCTTCATTATCTGATGAATTTGACGAAGAAAAAATTCACATTATTGCTACTTCCATTTTCACAATAGAACTTTCTAGGTTATGTTTTCCGGATCGCTCGATGTTGGCGACTCAGATCAAAGCAAAGCGCTCTCAATATTCTACTTCACAGAGCGCTTGGCGCAGCCGAACATGTAAATCGTATTTCGAGCAACAAAGATACTCACCCAAACACTTTCAGAGCGCTCTAGAGGTGTCAGTCGAAAACGCTATCAGATCAAAGCAGAGCGCTTTCGATATGTTACTTCACAGAGCGCTTGGCGCAGCTGAACATGTAAATCGCACTTCGAGCAACAAAGATAATCACCCGAACATTTTCAGAGCGCTCCCAGAGCGGTCTAGAACGGTCAGTTGAAAACGCTATCAAATTTATTGTAAACTTATACTTTGTGTCAATAAAATGGAAATTTAAAGTGATTTGCGTCATATTTCCTTCTTGATTGACATAAAATATTCCAGTTTGTCGTTTTTGACAACTAGTTTATTGAAGGTCAAATAGTTAACGACTAACGAGAAGAACAGCAACACCACCAGTAACAGCAACATCGCTTGTCTTTGGTCATTAGCCATTCCAAATAGTTACGACATATGTTTAGTGCATGTTTAGTTGAGTGTAAATCATTAGATAGCACAAACATCCATGGCTAGTGGTAGGATTCTAACCTACGCCGATGAGCGACACGACTTCTGAAGTTGGCTGGGCTAACCGCTAAGCCACTTTGCGACTCAAAAATGATATTAAATTGATGCAATTTTAAGCCACTCTACGATCCGAAAATGATATTTAACTGACGTAATTCCCAAACTATCACCTAATGTTTTTATTATACAAAATGGTGAAGAATAACTGTTTGAGTTGGCAATACAATTACTCCGGTATACGGTAACCTAAACAGCAACAAGATTATAGGTTACGTGAAGAAAAATTAGCGTTTTAATTTGAACTTTTGAACTTGAAATGTCAAATGACACTTGCAAAGTGCCAACTCAAACAAGTAATTCTTGACCACATTGTATAATTAAAAAAAAATACGTTTGTTACCACTTTAGTCAAGAAATAGTGTAATTTCCTCTTGCTTATTCCTTACTCGTAATTCAATTTAATCCAAAAGAAACATATAAATTATTAAAAGTAAAAAGAAAATCGATTAGGAAAGAAATTAAGAGGAGAGCTTCGATAATATTTCAACAGATGGCGCCCTAATCACTTTAATTTTAAAGTCCCTAGATTAATCTAGGGACTTCATTTAATTTAAGATCAACGGCAGAGACAACCCTCTCTGATCAAAGGGAAATTTTTGTGTAAATAGCTGGTGGTGGTGGTACTATTGCGAATTAAAATCCCGAATGTCAAGATGCTAAAATGGTAGTATTGCACTTCATGTGTTAGTGTTTGTAAGAAAACTAGTTTTTTGGACGTATTAGTACAAAATTATAAGTGAATTAACAAAATACTTTAAAATGGCATTAATCGCTAGAAACGTTTCTAAATTTATTGCTCAAGTAAGTTACTGCATTTGGATTTTATGATATTTATTGCGTTCCTCATAAAACTTGATATTTTTAAGGCAACTCAACAGGCAGGACGAAATTTACACAATTCAGCAGCAGCAGCAGCTAGTTCAGCTGTGAGTACCGTTTATATTTTAATATGTTATGTAATGATTTAGTTTTGCAGACCGAAGTTGCTGAAAGACCTGATACAAGAACCACGTGCACCCTAATACCTGGAGATGGAGTTGGTCCAGAGTTGGTGTACTCAGTGCAGGAAGTCTTCAAGTCGGCTGGTGTGCCTATAGATTTCGAACCATATTTTTTCTCCGAAGTGAATCCCACTTTGAGCGCTCCATTAGACAAGGTAGCAACATCGATTACAAAAAATCGAGTATGTTTGAAGGGAATTTTAGCTACGCCCGACTACAGTCACACAGGCGAATTACAAACTCTGAACATGAAATTGAGAAACGCACTAGATCTGTATGCGAATGTCGTTCACGTCAAGTCTTTACCCGGCGTTCATACGAGACACCAAAACATCGACTGTGTTATAATACGAGAACAGACCGAGGGTGAATATTCAGCTTTGGAACATGAGAGTGTAAAAGGGGTTGTTGAGTGTTTGAAAATTGTAACTGCGAAGAAATCTCAGAGAATTGCAAAATTCGCTTTCGATTACGCGACTAAAAATAATCGTAAGAAGGTGACGGCTGTGCACAAAGCAAACATCATGAAGTTGGGTGATGGTTTGTTCTTAAGAAGTTGTGAGGCGGTATGTTTTTTCTATAAAATAGTTTTAGTACAACATTTAGTACTTCTTTGTATGTAGATGGCAAAACTCTATCCAAAGATTGAATTTGAAAGAATGATCGTTGATAACTGCACAATGCAAATGGTATCTAAACCGCAGCAGTTTGATGTAATGGTTACACCAAATCTATATGGCAATATTGTTGATAATTTAGCTTCTGGATTGGTTGGAGGTGCTGGTGTGGTTGCAGGCGCTTCTTATTCAGCAGAGTGTGTAGTTTTTGAACCAGTAAGTAACATTCCCATTACATATAAACCATCTGGAAGTAAATATGGTTTAATATTTTCTATATAACATTTGAGAGTGTGATCAAACTTATGATATGATGTAATTCATCATAATTTAAGTCACAGTAAAACTATGTCTTACATCAGTAATAAATTAGCACTATTATTGTAATTATAATTAACAAGAGCAAGTTTATACATTAGAGTTTTACTTTGAAAAGATCTTTTGGTTTATGTGGTTTATAAATTATATAAATATTGCTATTGACTAGCAATACTTTTTATATAGGTACCTAAATTAAAATTGAATCATTTCCAAACTCTTCACATGTGACAAAACTTATTGCTTGGTTATTATATTAATCTGCTTTTACTTGATTTCTTTTCTGTTACTTTGAAGTCATAATTAGATTTAGGATCTGTTTGGGTGTTACTGCAATAAATAAAATAAAAAAATAATAGTCTACGTAATACGAGGACCAATGAATAGCGTGCAATCATCATCTATGCATTGCGTACCCATGGCAACGCCTGAAACGTCTGATATATAGTCATAAGTATCAAACCTGAAATAATAAAAAAAAAAAACTGTTTTCATATCTACGAGCTGTTACAATTGAATTTTCTAAAAGTAATTTTATCAGAGCAAAGTTTAAGCATCTATTTTTATTAAAGATGGCATTCGAAACAATGCTATATTAGTTTCACATTATGATCACAATCAAAATACTTTAATGCTTTTCAATGACCTCATTCACAATGAGTTGTTAATTTAAAATGACTCCTTTATTTTTCTAGGGTGCACGTCATACATTTTCAGAAGCCGTTGGCAAGAATGTAGCAAACCCAACTGCGATGTTATTATGTTCTGCAAAATTACTCAACCATGTTAACCTACCCCAGTATGGTAGTATGATAAGAAACGCAGTCGACAAAGTATTGAACGATGGAAAAGTACGTACCAAAGATATTGGAGGACAATCCAGTACCAATGAATTCACTTATGCGGTCATACACAATTTGAAACCTCTTTAAATGAAGAACTAGCTGCATCGTAGATCATGGATTGTTAGAAAGAATTCGAATATCTCATATTTGTACTCATAGGCTTTATTTATTGTACAGGAATGTGCTTTAATTGTAAATAAGTAAAGTATTATTAATTTATTAACCAGTGATTGTAGGATGAAAGTGAATTAAAGCTGCGTATTTAGTCTTAAATTATTTTATTTATTTTTTGGTACTTTAGATCTAACTTGACAACTCGGAACCTAAATTATTTTTTTAAAGCGATTTTAACATTACTGAGTTTCAATTTTTTTACTTTCTAGTTATTGGCCTAGCTAATTCTACAATCCTTTCTGTGGCAACGTATTTTAAAGCGTTGGGACTGATAAGGAATGGATCTTCTTTTAAGTCTGCATCTTTTGCGTTCACTGTCTCTTTTGGTACGGCAAGTTCCAAAATTCTCGGAGATGCTGTAACGATTATATATCATCAGGAACAGTTTAAGCAGAACAGTAAATTTAGTTTTTGGTTTTCATCTAAGTAAGAATTTGAAGGCTATTTTTACCCTCTGCTTGCAATGCTCCTGGTTTTACAGCACCAGGGATTAAGGGCTCTTCTTTAACTAACCAAAATGCTGGAGGTCTTGTCAGTTCAAGTATTCTTTCTGTCGCCTCATAAGTTAAAACTTCTTCCTTAATCTATAAAAGCAAGAGACCAAATTGAGAAAATATATGAATAACAATAAAATATTTGAATAATTAAAAGCATCTGAGGGGTATATGAGTGTAAATTAAAACAAAGCCAAAATAACTTTTACAATGACATAAAACTACACCCAATAAATTAATATTTAAATACTCACTTTGTTTAGGTCTATTATTGGTCGTTCTATAAACTTAGGAGTTACAGTGCTTGGTGTGGCTAGTTCAATCATTCTGTGTTTAATTTGTTCCAGATCGGCAATAGGTCCTCTCTAGAAATTAGATATTTAAGAATAACGTGCAGTTTCAAAATATTTGGTAGTAGTAAAATGTATTTTATTTTAATTTCTAAATAAATCATGTTCAATATAAAAAAGATCCAGGCTCGTAATGAATTCTTACTCTTCAAAATTTAAATATGAAAGTCATTGCTAGAGACCGGATTTTAGGTAAACTACCTTTCTTTGGTTTTTAAGTTTGTAAAGATCTTTCAAATATATCGTTTCGTTTCATTAGAAATAGAGTTTGACTCTATTTCTAATGAAACGAAAATATATATTTGCAGAATCTTTACAAACTTAAAAATTAAAGCAAGGTGTTTTACCTAAAATCCGGTCTCTAGTCATTACAGTTAAATAATATTTAAATAGGTCAATACATTACCTGATTGGACATTAAAATACCAATATTTGAGGTAAATTATGTCACAATGCTAAAATTTCCGTGGCTGTTGTTTATAATTGAATTGGCTTCCGATTGGAACCTTATCACGACTGCTTCGTTTCGTCGACGTTTCATTTTCCATCGGAGAAGAACTTCCTCAGGGCTGCTACTGGCGGTGTTGCTGCTATGGTGGTGTTGCTGCTATGGTGGTGTTGCTGCTATGGTGGTGTTGCTGCTATGGTGGTGTTGCTGCTACTTCTCGTTAGTCGATGAGACGACAGTAGAAGCAATCGTGACGCGGTACCAACCGGAAGCCAATTCAATTATATAATGATAGGTTTTTATAAATAAATAATTGTTTTATCTTAAATAACATCTCAATCACTATTTAATTTAGGTACAAAGTATTAATTTGATAAATTAATACATCCTGTATATTGTATACTTTCTTGTCAGTATTGATAAATGACTGAAGTATAGTAAGACCTTGTATATTAAACTGTTTTGATAACATATATAAGATTTTCTCCTTAAAATATGAAATACTTACTTTAATCGGTTCAGGTTTATGAACAACTTTCGGCACTGATCGCAAGTTCACCCAAATTTCTCTTTCCTTTTCAATATCTTCCTCTAATTTCTCCGAACTTTTAGTTTCTGCTTTTGCTGTACCTTTTTCTTTTGCCTTCCCCTTTTTACCCTTTTTCCCATCTTTACTCTCCTTCCCTTTTTTACCTTTTTCCTTTTTCTCTGGTGTTACGTCGGACTTTCGGGTTTTCCTTCTGGGTTTCGTACGCCTAGAGCGCTTGCTACGTCTGCTTAAAGATCGTTTAGATCAGATAAGAAGTCCTTTGCGTGTTATAATACTCACTCTCTTGCTAGATCTCTTTTCGCCTTTTTGTAATAGTTGTACATGCTGGCCCATGAGTATTCTATTTTGTTATCCATTCTTTCCTCGTAATTTGGAAAAGTTGTGGGTAGAGTGGAAAATAGACGTTTGTTTATGACCAACGTCCTATAAAATAACGGTTATTTAGCCATATCTTTTAATAAACTCATCATGTTTGAACCTCAACTAATAATAGAAGATGAAGATATTCATTGTTAACTTATTAAAGATATAAAAATAGATTATCTAAATTTCCTGAGCCTTCCATTGCCTTAAAGTTAAAAAAAATGTGGAGATAATACTTTATTACTAGTTCAAATTGCGTACGGATTGAAACGTAAGTACCTTAAAGGTGGTCTAGATAAATGTTCATTTCTTTCTGAAAGCTCAACTGTCAAAGCTTCGGGATTGACTCCTGAATTAAACGTTTCGTCTGGCTTTTCATATTTTCCGCGCGGGGATTTTGCCTTCGACAGTAAGACTAATCTCCAGTTTTCTTTGCGTTTTCTTTTGCCTGGTACTGTGAGCGTGGGTCCATCTCCACTCATGGTTTGTTCTATTAAGGGTGACCGGGTACGCTTTACGTCGGGCGAAGACATTCTTCGTTTTTGAGAATTCGGAAACTGAGAATTTAGTTGTTGTCCAAGTTATAATTTAAAGTTTTTTTTTAAATTAAATCATTTTGTCATTACGTTTGTCATTGTAAATTTTCTTTAAATACAGTCATGAGCGACTGAGTGTTTTGTTTAATATATCAATTTTTTTTTGAAAAGTCTAAGGCGCCGTCATCTTGCAATCGCTTTTTGACCTAAAATTGTACGAGGATTGACAAATTTCGCCCAGTTTGCTACTTCTTAATAAGTCATCTATTATATATCTTATCTATGGTCATCTCATACAAGGCGTCCAAGCGTATTGTTTCGATTACGACGAATACAAACTTTTGGAAAATTTATAACAAAAAATCAAAACCCAAACTTAGAAAAAATAAATAAAATTAAACCAAAATTTTGACGAGAGATTTAACGCGGACTAAACATAAGGAAACCGGGAACTGCAATTTCGACGAAAGATTTAACGCCAGCCAAACAGAAGGAAACCGGAAACTGCCTTATCTCCCTCGCTTAAGCTACTTAAAGGCTCGTCATCTCCTGGAAAAGTGAGGAGGGAAATTCTGCGAGATCAGCAAAAATTTGAATACAGACGGTCCCAACAGTAGCTTCCAAGCGAAACTTTTCTCGTTACGAGACGGCGTAAACGTCTCGTTTTTTACCGAGTTTTACCAACTTTGGTCGTTCAAGGGCAGAGACGCACAGTGGCGTGATTTACTATTGCTGAGTCAATGGGAAAGGAAAATTTTTATCTGGTAACCTGATATTAGTATTGATTTGAAAACGCATCCAAAGCTCATAAAAGCGATACGAACATCCGGCTTCTTTCTAAGAACAAGCAGAGCTGATAATCAAATGATTAAAATAAAATAAAAGTAAATTAATTCAATAAATACTCTAAAGTATTTTTCCGGGTCCTTACATCAGTATTTTCTAATGTAATGTAATTTCACTTAGCTGTAACTATTGGTTCTGAACGACTTATTCTTATGACATTTTTTTATATCTTGTCAAACTTTACTCTAGAACCATCTTCATTCTCGGTGTCCACGCTGTATATCATTCAAGATAAATTTCAACTGACATTTTCCAATTTGACTTTAAGGGACGCAGAAGCGTTCTGCATCAATAATAATTTTTATAAAGATCGATAATAAAACTCACATTTGTAGCATACTTTTTGAAAGACCAGTGTATGTAGAAAGAAACTATAAAAAGTTATTATATAAATATGATCTTATACTTATTATTATAGACATTGAAATTAATGTACATAAAAAGTTAATATAATATACAGGTGTCCTAACAGTGTGTTTTCGGACGTTATCTCGATAACAACATAAAATAATTTTCAACTATACTGAATGAATCAAAACAGTGGTTTGGATTGTTCATAAAATTCTACTGTATACCATTGTCTATACCTTTTTTGTCTAAACACTTTTGCAGCTACTTTTTATTTATTCATATTTTACTTATTTTTAACTCTAAGCAAAAGATTTCGAAAGTTGGTACATAGTTATTATTAAATAAGCTATTATTATAAGTACGATTATCACTATAGGGTGGTCATGGTAATAAACAAAATATCAGAATTTTCAAAATGACGAAACTCAATTTTCTTAAATAGCATGTCCTATATTTTTTATCCTAAATTCTTCGTTTATTTTTATTGAGCATGTTTTATACATTTCTGCGATATTTTCTGAGATTTGTAGATCTACTTGAATTATTTCTTTTAAAACGAATAATTGTCTAAGAGAGCCGTGGAAAACGGCAAACAAATGAACCGGTTGACAATAATTAATTTTCAAAGTGTTAGACTGTTGGGAAGTTGTAGTTGTGAACTTGTTAAGACATGATTATTTAGTGTTGTTGAATTATTCTTTATTAAATTATTGCATAGCCAAGTTGGTTGGGTTCGCTGGTAACGGGTTTGACGCTTGATCGGATAATTATAAGTGTAGGTTAGAATCCCCACCTGGTGCATATGGGACCATTGTAAGAGATGGAGCACATATGTGTTGGATTTTGTTTCGGATTTATGTCGTCCTCTTCGAACTGGGTTTTCTGCGTTTCTCCAGTTTGTAAGACGATCGCACCCGTAACGTGCAATATCAAAATAACTAGCCTAATCCTTCTTTGACAAGCCCATAGAGAGCTTGGGGCATGTATGGTGTAAATATAAAAAAAATGTATAATTGTCTAAAGAAGACATGTAATTAAAATAACTAATGTTTGTACAGGTGGGCCAAATTCGACACTTTTAATAGGAAACTCCTATTTAAACGAGTTAGACAAAAACTGACTTCGGTCCCTGGAGCTCGATTTTTAAGACAAAATTAATGGTAAAGACCGCGTTTCGATGTCTTGTACCGTTTAGGAGCTAAAGGGCGTTTTTCAAAATTCTACCATTTTTAAAAACCTTCATAACTTTTTTGTTTATGAAAATTCTTGATTTCTGTAAAGACTTCTTTAAGACACTTTTTCATGCAGAATTCATTGCTCCAAGTTATTTTTTTCCAAAGTGCTCAATATTTGAGATATTAGTTAGAACTTTGATTTTTTATATGGAACACCCTGTATGTTTTTACATTTCTGAAAAGAGCACAAAATTCTATTCACAAAAATATAAAACACTTAATATTTTATTCAAAAGATTTTTGAGTTGTAGAGCTTTCATGTTTTAATTAAAATTTTGATAGTTATTACAGCATTCAAGTAGGCTGTGGATGATGAGAGCTAAATATTTTTTGAAGATTCAATGAGCCATAAAAATATTACTTTATTTTTAATAAATATAACGAAGTTATAACGAATGAATACTAATGTAACCGAAATCGCGCAAAAATTACATAAAGTATCAAATTGTCGGCCATTTTGTATTAAACATAAACGATTCCGTTTTGTTATGGTTTGAGCTAACATCACCAATTCAAGGACTGGTAGTGGTGCATTTTTCTTATTCAATAAGGCCAGAATCTTTGTTTCTTTAAAATTCGTATTGCAGAAGTTCTTGCTAAGATGTTTGCTCCAACAGGCGTCGGTCACTTTCAATTTCTCGAGCCCCAGAGACCGAGGTCAGTTTTTGTCTGACTCTTCTAAAAATAGGTGTTTCCTATTAAAAGTGTCGAATTTGGCCCACCCTGCACATTATTGACGTTTGAAAAATTAATTTTTACTATCAACCGGTTCATTATTAGCAGTTTTCCACGGCCTCTTTAGATAATTATTCGTTTTAAAATAAATAATTCAAGTAAAACTAAACATCTCAAGAATTATTGCAGGTAGGTATGAGGTACTTAATAAAAATAGACGAAGAATTTAGGATATAAAATATCTGTAACAAAAATATTTTGCTTGAAGTTAAAAGTAACTAAAATACGAATAAATAAAAAAGTGGCTGCAAATGTCACTTTTTAGACTGAATGTAGTAGATCTTTAAAATAAAAAAAAAGTCGGCCTTGAATATTTTTTTGACTCTTCATTAGTTATCGAGATATCGCCCTGTTGGGACAACCTGTATAATATAATAAAACAATGTCTTTTGAAACGCGGATCTAAAATCGTATGTTAATTTAAATTCTATTGATTCTTTTAAAAGTGTTTCTAATGGTTTTTCTAACTCCGTAATAAAGTTTAGAAACGCGCCATACATTTTCTGATATTGCTCATTAGAGTTAGATCGTCGAAATTTTTTGTTTTTGATTCAAGTTATGCTTAAATTTTTGTTGTATTTTATTCCAGTTCTCTTTCGTATATTTTTGCTGAATTAATATGTCTTATTATCAGGCTTTGGATATTTCGAAGCGTTGCTATGGCTACACAATGAATGGGCACTTTTCATTGGTCTTCGGATTGCGTAACCGTGGCAACGCCCAGAAATATCCGAAGTCTGCTTATTACATTATGGCTTCCTAATTTTTTTTTGTTATTTTTTCTCTTTATTATCTATTTCTTCATATATTGATGTTTTCTGTTATTTATTATTTTGCTTTTTGAAATATTTTTCAGTAGTTACATTGTTCAGTAGACTCTTTTGTTTTGATTGAATTTTTTTATTGTTTTCTTATAGAATTATGCGGATGTTATACCGATTCTCAAACATTGCTACTTTTGCAAAGATATTTTGCAACACACACAAATTTTCAAAGGAAGTCATTAATCACTGACTTGTCATAAATAAAAATGTAAAATGGGTCGACATGTGTTTGCAACTTTTACCCATTTAATTCGTAAAGGTCTAATAAATATAAATTGAATTAAAATTAATATTATTTTGTATAATTCACTTTTCCTTGTGAAAGAAAAAAATTCTTCATTGCGTCAGATGATTTGCAAATTAAAATCAATATTTACAGAAAAACACCGTTTATTCATACTTAAATAATTACCAATTCACGTGCTCAGTAATTATAAAATAAATATTAAAGTGACGACCGCAAGAGCATATATTATTATCCGACATTAAAAAAATGAAAAAGTTTTTCTAGGGTTTATCCTTGACATGAAACTTCTCCCAAAGCTTTTTATATTTTAGGATCAGTATCTTGTAAATTTGCGAATTTTTCAGAGAGTTCCCACAGTTTCTTCGCCTTGGCCGCATCAGTTGCGCCTCTGCTTAAGCACTTCTCTTTGCAATTCATGAAGTACTTCCCCGAGACACCTTCCAGTTCTTCGTCAGTCGCTAAGTACACGCTAGTCTGACTTCCTTGGACGGGCGTTTTAAAGAAACCTTTGACGATCAGCTTTACTGGCCAGTTCAAGGGGATCGGTACGTTTCTCCAGATTCCAGAATCTATCATTCCTGGATGCAAGCAGTTGGCTGTGACTTGTGTTCCTTCGAGGCGCCTTGCTAATTCCAACGTGAATGGAATATTGGCGTATTTTGATACGTAGTATAAATACAGGGGGAAGTATGAATTGACGGGATTTATTTTATCCAGGTTTAACGACGCTAGACGGTATAATTCAGAGGCGACTACCACTATTCTACTTGGGGCGGATTTTTTGAGTAGATCTGTAAGATGAAAGTACATGAAGAGTCAGGGATGTAGAAGAAGAAGAAGAATTTTTTTTACCTATTAGCAAATGTGTTAGTAAGAAAGGCCCAAAATGATTGGTGGCCATGGTCAGCTCCAATCCATCTTCAGTAACTTTCGTTCGGGATTCGGCGGTTCCAGCGTTGTGTATGAGAACGTGTAATTTTGGCTCTGTTTCGTTTATGTCTTTGGCGAATTCTCGTATGGATTTCTGCGATGACAGGTCCAGCTTTTTCACTATAACGTTTTCATTTTGTGTTGTTGCCACGATATCATCTGAAAAACAATGTCAGAAAAATATTTGAAACCATTGTTGAGAAAATGTGGAAGAAGTTCCAACTTGAACCCTTGGTTTTCTTAAAAAACAGTTTTATTTAAATTTGATTTGAAATTTTTTGATTAAATCTGAACGTACCTGTTACTATGAAAATTGAAAGTTAGAGGTCATTAATTAACAGAACAGTGGTAATAAACCATTTTTATTTTGTAAACGTCAACAAATACGTTTCGTTAATCACAAGGTTAAATACCAAATTCAAGTTTCTTAATTTAATTTAACTTCCTATTATATAAATAAACAATTTTTAATTTCTGGTTCTAAATGAGCACGCACTTTATTAACTAAGCAAATAAAATATTAAATAAAATTTTCAAAATTAATTACCTCTGGTTTGATTTCCGCTATCAACATTCCTGCAGGCTAAGATAAGACGAGCTCCTCTCTTCGCCAATTCCCTTGCCGTTTCTTTTCCAATTCCACTGTTAGCTCCGGTGATAATCACCGTTTTCCCGTTCATTTTCGCTTTACCGGAATAACGTATGTAAGATACGTACAAATAAAATTTCAGCAACGAGATTGTTGTTAAACCGCCGACCACTAAGAGGCACAGGAAGACTTGGACGTGTGGACAGTACAAGTCGACTCCTAACACGTTCATTCTGAAACATAGAGAAACCTTCGCAAATACTTAAGGCACAAGGTCGAGAAATTTTAGTTTCTTGCTTGTTTCACTCGGTTAGAATATTAATGCCGTTTCTCTTTGAGAAAATGGGTGAAAATGAATTCGTACTCATTAGTGATTAGTACTTAATTACCAAATAATTTTCTTCAGACAAAATTATGGTGCGAGTAATTTTAGAAAGTTGTCATTGATAATTCATTAGCTTTTAATTTCTAGGCTTGTCAAAACGGTTGCAAATTTAAATATTGTGAGTAATTCGAGTTTTAAAAGAACATTTACAATGAACAGATTATGTTTTGCGGGGAAGAAATAACGTATTTAATTTTTTAAAAACGCATTTCAAGAATCTCAAATTAAAAGTTCGACCGACCGGTTTTATTACGCAATGGTCGCAAATTTAAAACGACAATTTAAAATACATATATGTATTTACAAAATGTGAAGGTGTACAGGAAGAAATACCAAACAATCACTGTCCAAATAAATTTAGAAAAAGCAGATAATAAAGATTTTTTGAAAAGAAAAATTGCATTGGATATAAGAAAAACTTTGGTTTTTACATTTGCTTCAGAAAATAAATTTAGCACGATGAGAAAAGACGTTCGAATTGGAGTTGAATTTCGACTTTTTTCTTCAGAAAAAAAAAACAAAATAAAGACGATCGATAGTTTCAACAAATGCAAGAAGCAAATGCTTTGGTCGACGATTTGTATTAAAAAAAAAAACCTGTTCTTTTTACTTTTACGTCAGAAAATAAATATAGCGTGATGGCAAAATAATTACGACTTTCTTCTTTATAAAAGAATAACAAAACAAAAGTCGATCGATAGTTTAAGAAATGCAAGAAACAAAAGTTTTTCTCGACGATTTGGATGTAAAAAAAAAGCTTCTAGTTGATTACTTTTGAGTTTGACAATAAATGAAGAGGATGATAAAAGACGTTGGAATTCTAATTGAATTTCGACTTTTCTCTTCATAAAAAAATAACAAAACAAAAGACGATCGATAAAAAATGTCCTAAGTATAAAGGAATTACATTATATAATAAGCTTCCAATTTAAATACGAGTTGAAACGTCTTTTAGTTTCTCAAAGTTACTATTACATAAATGAATACTTATCTCATAATTATAAGAAATGAAAATCATACATTTTTTATGTAATGTTCATGTAATAATTTATATTTCTCTTTTGTGACTTGTCTCATCTCTTCTAAATCACTTGAATTAATAAATATTATTATTATTATTATTATTACTATAAACTAAGAGCGTTGGCAAAAGACGTTGTAATTCCAATCGAATTTCGACTTATTCTTCATAAAAAAATGACAAAACAAAAGACGAACGATAGTTTAACAAATGCAAGGAACGAAAATTTTGGTCGACTATTTGGATTAAAAAAATCTTTTGTTTTACTGTTGAGTCGGACAAAAAATTAAGAGCGATGACAAAAGACGTTGGAATTCCAATCGAATTTCGATTTTCTTCTTCATAAAAAAATAACAAAAGAAAAGTTTAACAAATGGAAGAAACAAATGTTTTGGTCGACGATCTGGATATAAAAAAAAACTTAAGTTGTTTACTTTTGACTCGCACAATAAATTAAGAGCGATGACAAAAGATGTTGGAATTTCACTCGAATTTCGACTTCCTTTTCCATAAAAAAAACAAACAAAAACGATATATGGTTTAACAATTGGTAGAAACAAAATTTTTGGTCGACGATTTGGATGTAAAAAAAATCTTTAGTTGTTTTCTTTCGAATCGGACAATAAATCAATAAAAAAACGTTGGAATTTCACTCGAATTTCGACTATCTTCTTCATAAAAAAAGAAACAAAAGACGATCGATAGTTTAACAAATGGAAGAAACAAAAGTTTTGGTCGACGATGTGAATGTAAAAAAAAAACTTTTGTTGTTTACTTTTGAGTTTGACAATAAATTAAGAGCGATGACAAAAGACGTTGGCATTCCAATCGAATTTCGATTTATTCTTCATAAAAAAATAACAAAACAATAGACGATCGATAATTTAATCCAGTCGAAATTCGATTTTCTTCTTCATAAAAAACAAATAAACAAAAGACGATAATTGGAAGAAACAAAACTTTGGGTCGACGATTTGGATGTAAAAAAAATAGTTGTTTACTTTTGAGTAAATTGAGACAATAAATTAAGAGCGCTGACAAAAGATGTTGGAATTCCAATCGAATTTCGATTTATTCTTCATAAAAAAATAACAAAACAATAGACGATCGATAGTTTAACAAATACAAGAAATAAAATAGTTGATCGACGATTTGGATGTATAAAAATCTTTAGTTGTTTCCTTTTGAGTCAGACATTAATAAAAGACGTTGGAATTCCACTCGAATTTCGACTTTCTTCTTCATAAAAAAACAAAAAAAAAGACGATAATTGGAAGAAAATAAGTTTTGGTCGACGATTTGGATGTAAAAGAAACTTTAGTTGTTTACTTTTGAGTCTGACAAAAGACGTTGGAATTCCAATGGAATTTCGACCCTCTTGATAAAAAATAACAAAACAAAAGACGATCGATAGTTCAACAAATGAATAACCAAATGTTTTGGTCGACGATTTGTATGTAAAAAAGTCCTTTAGTTGAAGAAACAAAAATTTTGGTTGACAATTTGGATGTAAAAAAATTTTGAGTTGTTTACTTGAGTCGAACAATAAATTAAGAGCGATGACAAAAGACGTTGGCATTCCCATCGAATTTCGATTTATTCTTCATAAAAAAATAACAAAACAATAGACGATCGATAGTTTAACAAATGGAAGAAACAAATGTTTTGGTCGACGATTTGGATGTAGAAAACCTTTATTGTTTTCTTTTGACTCCAACAATAAATTAAGGGCGGTGACAAAAGACGTTGGAATTCCAATCGAATTTCGACTTTCTTCTTGATAAAACTAACAAAAACAATAGATGAACGATTGCTTAGCAAATGCAAGAAACAAAAATTTTGGTCGACGATTTGGATGTAAAAAAAATCTTTCGTTTTTCTTTTTCTTTTAAGTCGGACAATAAACTAAGAGCGTTGACAAAATACGTCCAAATTCCAATCGAATTTCGATTTTCTTCATAAAAAATAACAAAACAAAAGACGATCGATTGCTTACCAGATGCAAGAAACAAATGTTTTGATCGACGATTTGGATGTAAAAGAAAAACTATACTTTTGAGTATTGGTAAACGATTTGGAATATTCAATTGTTTACTTTTGAGAGCGACGATAAAAGACGTTGACATTCCAATCGAATTTCGACTTTATTCTACATAAAAAATAAAAAAAAAAACAAAAGACGATCGATAGTTTAACAAATGCAAGAAACAAAAGTTTTGGTGGGCGATTTTGACGTAAAAGTAAAACCTTTCGTTTTTCTTTTATTTTTAAGTCGGACAATAAACTAGGAGTGTTGAAAAAATACGTTCAAATTCCAATCGAATTTCGATTTTCTTCATAAAAAATAACAAAACAAAAGACTATCGATGGATTGTTTACTAAACGCAAGAAACAAGCTTTGGTCGACGATTCGGATGTAAAAGAAAAACTATACTTTTGAGTCGGACAATAAATTAAGAGCGTTGACAAAAGACGTTGAAATTCCAATCGAATTTCCATTTTATTCTACATAAAAAATAACAAAAGAAAAGACGATTGATAGTTTAACAAATGCAAAAAAAAACAAAAGTTTTGGTAGATGATTTGGAATCTTTAGTTGTCTACTTTTGAGTCTGAAAATAAATAAAGAGCGATGACAAAAGACGTTCGAATTTCAATCGAATTTCGGCTTTCGTCTTCATAAAAACAAAACAAAAGACGACTGGTAATTCAACAAATGCAAGAAACAAAAGTTTTGGTCGACGATTTGACTGTAGAAAAAAAAACGAATTCCAATCAAATTTCGATCTTCTTAGCTATAAAAAAAATAACAAAACAAAAGACGATTGATAAGTTTAACAAATGCAAGAAACAAAAGTTTTATAGACGATTTGGAATCTTTAGTTATTTACTTTTGAGTCTGAAAATAAATAAAGAGCGATGACAAAAGACGTTCGAATTTCAATCGAATTTCGGCTTTCGTCTTCATAAAAACAAAACAAAAGGCGATTGGTAATTCCACAAATGCAAGAAACAAAAGTTTTGGTCGACGATTTAATTGTAGAAAAAAAAAACGAAGTCCAATCAAATTTCGACTTCATTCTCCATAAAACAAAACAAACTTTTACTCGACGATTTGGATTTAAAAAAAACCTTTAGTTGCTTACTTTTTGAGTTGGACAGTAAATTACAATCGTTGACAAAACACGTTCGAATTCCAATCGAATTTCGACTTTCTTCTTCGTAAAAAGTAACAAAACAATAGACGATCGATAGTTTAACAAATGCAAGAAATAAAAGTTTTGACAGACGATTTGGAATCTTTAGTTGTCTTTTGAGTCTGAAAATAAATAAAGAGCGATGACATAAGACGTTCAAATTTCAATCGAATTTCGACTAAAAACAAAACAAAAGACGACTGGTAATTTAACAAATGCAAGAAACAAAAGTTTTGGTCGACGATTTAGATGTAGAAAAAAAAACGAATTCCAATCAAATTTCGACTTTCTTCTCCATAAAAAAATAACAAAACAAAAGACGATAGATAGTTTAACCAATGCAAGAAACAAAACTTTTACTCGACGAATTGGATTTAGAAAAAAACTTTTAGTTGCTTAGTTTTGAGTTGGACAGTAAATTACAATAGATGACAAAACACGTTCGAATTTCAATCGAATTTCGACTTTCTCCTTCATAAAAAGTAAGAAAACAATAGACGATCGATACTTCAACAAATGGAAGGAACGAAAATTTTGGTCGACGATTTGACTGTAGACATTTTTCGTTTTTACTTTTGCTTATAAAAATAAATCACGATCAATGACTTACTTTTCATTGTTTAACAATAAACTGAAACATCACATGTTATGACGTTTTGTTATGTCATCGTATTAATGGTGCTATCACTCATTAATATTAAATTAGATTTGAATTATCCATTAGAAGAAGAGGACGAGGAAGAACAGGGGAAGAAATTTGACTGTTACGTTTTTGTTATCTCTTGGAAAACTAAATAACTTCTTTTGAATTTGTCCTACAGTTTGCATATTAAGCAGAAAATGTTCAAATCATAAAAATCTAATGTGAAAAAGACAAGACTTTTAACAAAATGGCAGTTTGTTTGATAATCGAATCGGGAAAGTTTGGCATCTGTTAAAAGATATTTTAAACATGTTTTACAATCTATACCTGAATGTCTGAAAGCCTTTTTGAATTTTCATCATAAAAAAAGAAAAATGTCTTATTTGAAGAATTGTGTGTTGAAATATAGTTTTCTTAATATCCGTGCAGATCTTTTAAAATCACTCCGCATCGATGTTTTAAAGAGATTAATTAAATTAATTGCGTTTATTGGCTACTCGCTTTTATTAAATTACGAAAAAAAAACGGTATGTTGTAAAAGTACAGCTCCCAATACAAATTTTAAGATCAAAACATTTCTTTCCGTTTGGAGAAACATATAGAAATTTGTTGCAGATTGCATTGGATTCCTCAGACAACTGTTTCGACCCTATTTAGGGCCTTGTCAGTGGAAGAGTAGCTTGAGAACTCCACTAAACTGTTGGTTAGAATTTCAAAATTCAAAATTATTGAATTAAATTAAAGACTGATGAGTCACATGCAGTATGCTGCCTCAATGGAATACGGCCTTTACTTTCCACACTTAGTCACATGCAATATAGAGCCTTAATGGAATCCGACCTATGTTTCTACATTTGGAATAACAAATCTACATGTAAATTGTTATTGTAAATTCTATTATGAAAAATAATAAAATAAATAAAATAAAAGTTATAAATATGCATAGCAAGTTAAAAGAAAACGCAAAATAATCATTTTTTCGTGCTGACGAAATAACTTGAGCAAAAATTTGCATACGAAGCTGTGACTTTCTTTTTCACATTAAAATTAAACCATGAAGCACCAACGTTGTTTGCCGGGTTCAAAATAATCATAAAATTACTTTATGGATGTAAGTATAACCGGTTTTAAGAACTAGGTACCACAAAACAAAACGCAGGATATGATGTGTTTAAATATAAATAGGGTAGTGGGTTAGTTAAACAATATTTTCTCTTAAGTCTAAAACAACTCCAATTAAATCCATGTTATTGCAATCACATATTTTATTTCTTAAAAACAACAAATTACGATGCAGGTAAACATAAGAAGCATAGAATATAAATTTTGAGCAACTACTTTGAGTACTTTGACCATCAGCATTAAAATATTAAGATCATCTACTGATTGTCATTTTACTCACATTTTTTTCTGGAAATAATTAAGACTTAATTATTGCTAAATTTTAAGCCGTTTTCTCTTTAGCGACTGTGACTAATGAAGAGTTAATTCTCACGTGCTTGAAACCAGGAGTTCGGAGAGTACGTGTTTTGAAACTTGAAATTCACATCTACATAAATAAATAAAAGTAAAATTAAAACGTTGCACTTACTTTTTCTATTTGGTAGATAGAAATTCTTGCGACTCCTCTCTTATTTCTTCCTCAATCACCGGCACTGTGTTCTTGACTTTGGCTCGGCAAACGGTTATTTGAGTGCTTTCACCTTCGCCGTGTTCTTTTCCATACGTACAACATATACAATGCGTTAACACTTCCCGATACGAGTTTCCAATAATTCTATTTTAGTTCATTTCAATTAATTGTGGGTATGTGACTATCGATTTAATCACGTCAGCATTGTCTGTCACTTTTAAATCTTTGAAAATCAGACGGGAAAAAATAATAGAAGAGAAATCCTAAAGCTAGCTGCTAACTGGTAAATGATGTGTTGACTGACGAAATATTGACGAATGCGTTTTTTATGCCAATTCAAGGTTTTGTCTACCTCAGACATGACCCTGGAGGAAAATGTGAGTTGCAAGTGCGACTAAAAGAAATTCAAATGTAGTCATACCACCGTAACTAATCTACCTTTGCACGTGGGAATTTAAAAAAGAATAAAGATTTTAAGTAATTGTACGATCACAACTCCTGACGAAGCTAACAACCGATGGAGAAACGTAGAGTGATTTTTAAAGTGTCTCTTAAAAGATTAAAGAGTCATCTGTTTAAAGATAATTTTTGAAAGGCGAAGGCCGAAGGAGAAATAACAAATGTAACGCGGTCGTAGCCGCAACCGACAAGCTTAAGAAGCTTGGGGCTAGTATAGATGATAAAAAAGAACTCAACTAAATTACTTTATTTGGTACTCTGGAATCTAATACAACTTCTCTTCTTCTATAAGTTTCACCAGGTCTTCACTCGCAGTCCATATTTGTTCACAAAATTCTTTATCTAACGCCTTCGAAGGAGGATCAACTTGCCTACACTCCATAAAGAACTTTCCCGTAGTATTTTCCAATTTATTACTAATGGCCGCGTGAAGTACTGTTTGCGCCCCCTGAAGCGAATCCTAAATTAAAAACATCAAGTTTCAATCAAAATCAATCTAAAGAATTACCTTCGCAACCAAATTCAAGCCGGCATAAATCAGTTTCTTAGTTAATTTTAATGCCGCCTGACCCCTCATGCCTTCGTATAAATTAGTGATGGTGATGCCAGGGTGGACCGCGTTTGAAGTTACCCCTGTGCCCTTCAGTTTTTCGGCAAAACCCATGGATGTGATTATGTTGCACAACTTCGAGTTACTGTACACGAGAAAATCCGAAATCGGAAACTGGGATTTGTCGTTGAGGTTTTCCGGAGTTAAGTTGTTGATAAACGCTAGTATCGAGGTGACGAAAATGATTCTGCTTGGGGCTGAATTCTTGAGGAGGTCTGCTGAGGCCAAATCGTCCAAAATTAAATGCGTCGGACTCAAATAAATAAAAACTTACCGGCGAGTAAATGCGTGAGTAGGAACGGCCCGAAATGGTTGATTTGCATTTCTGTTTGCAGCAAATCGGGGGTGTACTGGTGGATTAAACCACCGACACCCGCGTTGTTAATCAAAATATTCAGTTTCTTTTCCGTACTGTTTATAAAATTTGCAAATTTTCGAATGGACGCCAGAGATGCTAAGTCTAGGTGATGGAGATGCACGTTGGTATTTTTAGTTGCGGTTATTATTTCATTTTTTGGCGCGTTTGTTAGGTTTTTATCGGCGATTATTACTTTGGCACCTCGAGATGCAAGTGATTTTGCAGTTTGGAATCCGATTCCTACAAATAAAGTCAAAATGTGTCAGTACTTCTAGAGGATTGTCTTTTCCTTCAACTTATTGATTTTGAAAGATGAACGAGATGTTTTTAATACTCAATACGATTTAACTGTGAGAACAACCAAGAAAAGCCACAACAGCCGGATAATCAATGCAGACAATCTTAATAAGGAGTCTTCACTCCTTAGGAACATTATCAAAGAAAATACCACCTCAGGCACGCTGACGAAAATCTCCGAAATACAGGATAACCATGGAAATAAAATTACGAACACTAGCGATATCTGCGAGGTCTTTAATGATTACTTTGTGAATCTCTCTACTGACGCTACAATCCCCTCAGATGAACCAGATTTCCCTAAAGTAAACAAATCGCTGTTCCTCACCCCTACGGACCCACATGAAGTAAAAAAGATTATGTCAGAAGCCTGCAAAAAATTCTCGGCAAGAATTGATGAACTCCCAGGAAGAATTCTTTTGCTACTCAAAGATGATATTTCGATGCCACTAGCTAAGATTATAAACCGTAGTTTCATGGAAGGATGCTATCCTGATAAACTAAAAACTTCAAAAATCATTCCAATTCTGAAGAAAGGGCCTAAAACTGACATAGCGAAGTACCGCCCAGTGGCAGTACAAAACCAACTAGCAAAGGTTTTCGAAAAATGTTTTAACTATAGGCTGAGTTCCTTTCTAGAAAAAAATAACATCCTGGCATCCTGTCAGAACGGATTCATGAGTGGCCGGTCTACCCATACAGCGTTGGACGATGCCTTGTCTCATATTCATGAAAATCTTAACGACAAGAACAACCCTCTTGGCCTCTTCTTCGATATGAGTCGCGCCTTTGACTCGGTGGATCACCAGCTATTAGCAAGGAAATTGGACTTAATGGGAATACGAGGAACACCTCTTGAATGGATTAAATCGTATTTAAGGGATCGCGAGCAGATTGTAGCAATCGACAACATCAAATCCAGTTAAAATCTAACGAAAAGAGGAACTCCACAAGGATCTTCGCTATCACTTACATTATTTAACTGCTTCATCAACGACCTTCCGAAGGACCAACCTCAATCCAGAAGCGTATTATACGCCGACGATTACAACGTAATCATTTCAGGTAAATCGTATGGGGAGAAGCGGGAAACGACTCATGAATCCATACGGGAAGTTTACAGATGGTGTACGGGAAACGGAATCAAACTTAATACTGCAAAAACATCCGTGGTCGAATTTCACCCGAAAAACTATACCTCCATACTACTCAGAATAGAAAGAAAATCTCTCAGCTCTCAAGTTTCTCGGTCTCTACTTAGATCAAAAGCTCACCTGGACAGCACACATAGATCACATTCTTCCCAAGATGACTTCAGCTTGTTTTTTAATGTGGAATATAAAGCCAACAGTCTCGATAGATGTTTTAAAGCTCCTGTATTTTGGATTTATAAAATCCATTATCTCCTATGGGCTGGCACACTGGGGCTCAGCGCAAGAGGCAAGTCGAGTGTTCAAAGCCCAGAAGAAGGCAATCCGATTTATGATGGATCTATCGAGGAGGGAATCATGCAGAAGTAATTTTAAACGTTTCGGCATATTAACTCTTCTTTCTCTATATATATTCGCACTGCTGATACATGCAAAGAATAATATGAAAATCCAGAAGCGTTACGAAATACAGTAGCTTAGGAGTAGCTTTCTTCTATTCGATTCCAAATTATCGTTATGGTGACCAGAATGAATTTTATGAAAGATACAACATTTTTATATTCTATTTCAAAGTAAACTTTAGCTACTATTATTTATGGTCTTGTGGTAAAAGCTTACGAACGTGCTTTATTTTTCTCAGTATGAAGTTATTGAAAGTCTGGGTCTCACCCTCTTCTCGATTTTCATTTTAGGCGCTAGGAATTCGATAGATTGTAGTTGACCATTTCAAATCAACCATACTTTATTTGAGATGCAAGACAATAAAGAGCTTACGAAACTGCTGGTAATACCATCGAAAATGGTGGATACACAAGTACACAAACACACTCACAAGGTAAAAGTATTTCATGAAATCTTTGGTTGGTATGAACCAGGGAAATTGCAAATGGAAGTTTCCATTGGAAATTTGACGCCATTTGGGCTACATTTTAGACACACTTGGTGCTTAAAAATCTTACTTGGCGATTGGCGCCTAATTTGGGCTCTTCCCTTCACATAATGAACTTTCAGCAAAATCGATTAATCCAAACACCAAACACCAATTTATTATTAGTTTGTGATATTTAAAAATTGGTTGGAAGTTTTTAATTTATTTACTTCAATTTTCATTTTTGTTTTTTCGTTTTTTATTTGCCTTTGACCTTTCATTTGATTTTCTTTTCAATCTAACTTTTTTCTTAATATTTATTTTCAATAAAAAAACAATGACATACCTACTCCACTGTTAGAAATTGAAAGAGGCACTTTTTTCTCTTGTCTCTGTTTTCATTTTTTATTTCCTATTTCCGATTTATCTCTTAGTGTTTTCCTTTGTCATTCATTTTTCATTTGTTTTATTTTATATTTTAAATTTTGTTTGCCTTTTGTTTCTCATTTTTTCATTTCATTTTTGATCTCTGTTCTTTTGTTTTTTTTCTTCAAATGTTTCCTTCCCATAGACTTTTTTGTTTATCTTTAATCATTCATTTGATTTTTTCATTTTAATAGAGTTAGTGCAGTCAGTAAGTGAACACAACTCAGTGAGTGAACAGTTCAAACAGAGACGTATATTTCTGCGAAAACAAGGAAAGCCCATTAAAAGGATTGTCCTGTTCATTCACTGACTTCACTTTCGAAGAAATTGTTAGAAGAAACGAAGGTCACATTGTTGAGATAATTTCTTTTGGCTCATTACAATGTTTAATGTGAAAACATTCTTATTTTATATTCTTTAACTATCGTAGGAATAATCCGTTGCCTTGCAGCGGACACAAAATGAAAAATTGCCTTATTTGTTTGTTCACTAGGTATTTGGACCTATGGTGGAATTGCGTTTCGGATTCTCATAATGGTTTCTCGAACTAGGTTTTCTGCGTTTTCATAATTTGGAGAGAAAAATATCTGATAAGTCGGTCGCAACCGCAGCGGGTAATACTTGGAAAACCTGCCTAACGTCTCCTCGATAAGCTTGTAAGGCGCATGGAAAAGAAAATTCTTCATGTTTTTCACTTGTTCCTCTTTTAGTTTTTTATTTACTTCCGATTTGTCTCTTTTTCATTACGTTTTGTTTTCCTTTTCTACTCATTTTTTCATTTTTTGTTTTTTTTTCAAATTTTTCCTTTGTATTGAGTTTTTCAATGGTCTTTAGTTTTTCATTTGATTTTTTCGTTTTAATTTTATCCATGCTCTTCACTTGTCTCTCTTTTCATTTAATATTTGCCTCTTGTCTTTAATTGATTTCTTTTTTCCTTTCTTTTTTGTTTTTCATTTCTCTTTTTTTATTTTCATTTTTTCTTTGTTTTTCACTTGTCTGGTTTCATCCTTTATTTGTTTTTGGTTTTGGTTTTTGAATTCTTTTCTTTAAATTTTTTCCTTTCAATTTGCTTTCATTTTTCATTTTTTATTTGCCTTTTGTTTTTCATTTTTTTTATTTCACCTTTGCTTTTGTTTTTCATTTAATTTTTGTTTGCCTGTCTTAAAATACGTGGGAAAATTACTTCTTTTTTTAATTTTAGAAAACTGCAGCGGTCTTAAGAAGTATTTGAATATCTTTGTAGTTCATACTCGGGATATTAATATACAGGCAGTTGAATTTGAACGGTTCACCATTGCTAACTTTTTTCTTTTTAAATATAGAAATTCGATTGAAGTAGTAAAGATTCTCTAATTTTCATGATGAATCTGAATTTCTAATAAAAAAAAACAATTGCACTGCTAGTTGTTAAAATATTTATTTATTTATTTATTAAAGTTAGTAATGATGAACGATTCAAATTGAACTGCCTGTATAATATCACGAGCATGAATTGCTCCAAACATATTAAAATACATCTTAAGATTGCTGCAGTTTTCTAAAATAAAAAAAACTAATTTCTCTATGTATTTTAAGACAGTCAAACAAAAATTAAATGAAAAACAAAGGCCAAAAATGAAATGAAAAAATGAAAACCAAAAGACAAATAAAAAATGAAAATGAAGTAACTAAAAATGAAAGCAAATTAAAAGGAAAAAGAAATTTAAAGAAAAGAATTCTGCGGATGTCGCCATACAGAAGCATGAACGACTTACATTAATTAATATTAAAAATTTTACAGTAATCTTAATGCTAACTTGATCAAATTATTGAATAAATCAGTAAAATTGTAACACTGAAGTTAAGTTTAAATTTGAAATGATTTGCGAATTTGTTAAAATATGAGTTACTGCGCTGACTGACCAGACGGAACTGCTCCTTTCTAAATTTTTGTGTTTCCAAGAAACATTATTATCTTAAAATCTAAATTTTTAGGTGCATCAGTGATAAATAGCGGATAAAAACTCGGACAAGTCTCATTGGCTATGTAAAAATGGAAAAAAGAAATAAACACAACACAACAGGCAAATATGTATTAAATGAAAAGAAAGACAAGTGAAGAATATGGAGAAAATTAAAACGAAAAAACCAAATGAAAAACTCAATGCAAAGGAAAAATTTGAAAAACCAAAAGTCAAAAATGAAAAATAAATGGCAAACAAAATTTAAAATAGGAAATAAAACAAATGAAAAATGAGTAGAAAAGGATAATAAAAAGCAACAAAAAAGAGACAAATCGGAAGTAAATCAAAAATTAAAAAAAAAACAAGTGAAAAACATGGAAATTTTTTTTTCTATGTGCCTTACAAGCTTATCGAGAAGACGTTAGGCAGGTTTTTCAAGTATTGCCTGCTGCGGCTGCGCCAGACTTATCGGGTGTTTTTCTCTACAAATTAGGGAAACGCAGAAAACTTAGACGAGTCAGTATGAGAATCCGAAACACAATCCCATACGTGGGGTCAAATATCTAGTGAATGAACAAATAAGGCAATTTTTCATTTTGTGGCCGCTACAAGGCAACGGATTACTCCTACGGTATTTAAAGAATATAAAATAAGAATGTTTTCACATCAAACATTATAATGAGCCAAAAGAAATTATTTTAACAATATGACCTTTGTTTCTTTTAACGATTTTTTCGAAAAGTGCTCAAAAAGCCAGTGAATGAATAGCCCAATCCTTTTAATGAGCTTTCCTTGTTTTCTCAGGAATACACGTCTTTGTTTGGACTGTTCGTTCACTGAGTTGTGGTCACTTACTGATTGACTAATCCTAAGTGCTCTATATACACAAATAAACATGGCCTACTCATTCATTTTCTAGAATTCTTTCGCTATTTTTAAGCAGATTTAAAAAATTTTGGTGTCGCTGTAAAGAGAACGAAAATCTTTACTGAATGAAGTACCAAATTACTACATTGCTCTTAAAAAAAATACTGTTGCACAAATATTTTGACAAATAGCAGTGCAATTGCTTTTTTCATAAGAAATTATTAATCAGCATGAAAATTGGAGAATCTTTGCCCATTCAATTGAAGTTATTTCTTCAAAAATAAAAGTTAGCAATTGTGAGCGTTTCAAACTGAACACCTGATATATGAAAAAGAAAACAGATTTTTATTGAGTAACAGTTTATTTATATTACTTAGGGCCAGTTTCATAAACGAATTTAAATGATACTTTAAAATTAAAGTTACATTCAGATGTGTAAACAAATGTTTTTCGCAGTTGATTTTTGACTTTCAATTTAAAGTCTCTTTTAAATTCGATTATGAAACTGGCCCTTACTTTACTTCATTTAAATATACTATTATTCCGATAAAAATCTCGTTATAGAAACGGCCCTAAATCCATTTTATAATTCAAGTCTAGAAATAAAAATGTAAGAGATTATAAAATTCTAGATTTTTGGAAGCTGTCTTGATTCCATAGTTTTATTTCCCAGTAAGTCGATTTTATTTATTTTTAAAAAATGTTCAAGTTAATGGAACAAATACAGAGAGACAGGGACAGTCTTTTGTGCTTCTCTTTATTGTTTTTAATTGTAACTCAAACTGAGATCAGTTGGTACAAGTATTTGTCTTTTGAGGAGAGATCGATGACTGCGTAGGGCACCAAAGTCAAATTAATTTCTTTGGAAGCATCATTTCACAATAACTGTTACTCCTCCTCTTAATTTAAAAACAAGCTACTGATACCTGAGTTTCCACCAGTAATAAGCACAGTTTTTCCGTTTAGACAAGTTAGACACTTGCAGTTTCTGTTAGGAATACTGGTCAAAATATTTCGTAACACACCCATGGATTTCGTCGTCATATTATGAAAAGTTTCTAGATTTCTAAACCATATTTCTAACATCAACAATATGATTGTCAACAATAAAAACTGTCAGAGTGACATTTCGCAGAATCAAAGACGATTTCCTTGGCACTTTAGATTTTTACATAAGCTGATCAAATACAAAACTCAAAGCTGAATAAAATAAAAATATTTGGATAAAAATCTACTTTGGATACTATTTTCTCGTAACAAAAAATAGTATAGTGTAATAAAACAAGCTTAAGGAAATTTTAGAATAATTTTCCTAATGAGGAATAATATTTTTTCTTTGCTAAATAAGTATTTGGTATGAACTTGAATATTTTTTATGGAAAAACCTAAAATACAGAAGTGTATTGCTGGTATAGGCACACTGGGATTATGGTTTCATAAATATCGTTTTTACACGACACAAAACGAACATAGCTGAACGCTCAGTAGTGAGGTAAATCAAATAAAGCATACTTTTACCGGTGTATAAGCGACACGTTTTCTACACTAGCCAAGAACCAAACAAGATTTAACCTTTAGAGCAGCAGCATACCAGAGATTTTCACCTGTCTTGGGTGTAAATGAGAACAAAATGCATACGGTACATATAAAACGAGTTTTAAAATAAATATTTGTGGCTCATTTGTGAAGTCGCGAGTGTTTGTGTTTAGTGTCTGAATGTCGGTCGCCTCCTCATCACTAAATTAATTAAAACAAATGCTTTATTAACACAAGAATGTAAACGCGTGCGTTAAAGGAATAAAATGCGGTACGGTCTTGTATGTAGCGTGCAAGGGCCGAACTGAGGGTGACTTCGATGCAACGTCAGGAGAGGAAACACGCCTGGCTTGAAAATATTTAACGAATTTCCGACAAATTAGTGAATCACTGGGTCATCAAGACAGGGACAGGAAAAAATACTCGTATGTACAACATGATGTATTCCAGGCGACCTTTCACTTATGTGTGAAAACATATTTATTTATAAAAAGAACTGTGCAGGAAATGAATATAAGTCGAAAGGATAATTGCTCGCCAGGAAGATAACTATAGAAAGTGATTCGTGCCCTAATTAAGTTATTGAATCGGAGCAATGATCATTTCAAAATGAATATGTTCAAAAGAGGGATGATATTTGTGACTTTTTTTGGATCATGCTTTGCCATAGCTTTGCTCGTCGCCAGTCTAGGGACCAAACAGTGGGTGAACGCTGCTGCTAAAAGAACTACTAACCCGCATGAGTCTAATGGTAAAATTAATTTTGGTTTGTTCGATGGAAAGAAGGAATTGAATGTTGCTTATGGGTGGAGGACATACGATATTGATGGTAAGGTTCAAATCAATAATAAAATTTGTGTCTATAAGGACTTGTATCAGCGAATGAAAAAATTTTCATATTTCAGTTTTTTTTTTTAAATAAAAATAACTTCTAATTATTGTAATTTATGTAATAGCAGTCAAATACAGGACACGGTTTAACAAATGGATATTTAATGTTCCATTTACTTTATGAAAATAATAGCAATCACAAAAATTCAAGGTAAAAAGAAAAAACAACTTTCGCCAAATATATTTTCAATGTTATCTTGATTACTAAATTCTTTTTAATTATTTTGTAATTTTAAATACTATTTCGTTCATGTTTATTGATTTCTGTTCGTTATTCACATTCGCACATTTAGCTTAAACTTCACCCATACAAAAGTAGTGACTAAATTCAAAATAAAAAGAGAAATTAATCAAAAACCAAATTGTCGACGTTCCTCAAAATATTTCAAACCCCGAATAAGTATTTTATTTAATTTTCAAAGTTCACTTGAAGAAAAAAAAATAGTATAGAAATAATTTCGAATGAACTAAATGAGAGCTCTAATTCGGCAATTTAAACTAACTACCTTCTTACAAGTTTCATAGTTTATTAGACTCCAAATGAAAGTGCATGGCAATTTATTCACACAATACCTATTCATTATTCTGATCAGCAACAATGGAGCACTTTTATTACGCTCACAACACGTGTGACTTTCATGTGACTAAATTTTAAACAAAAATGTTTGTTCGCGTAGGTATGAGACAAACTCAGGTGTCGATTAAATAAATAAATAAAAGTAAAATCGAATTTAGAATCGGACTCACATCCGCAAGTAGCACATTAAATATTCTTAATCTTTATTGCTTTTACATGAATAATTAATTCAGTAAAACAACAAAATTAATTTTGATCTTGAGGACAATTTCAAGGTGAGATTATGAGCGTACGTTTGTTCCTCAAATTTTATAGATAAGTTAGAACCTGAAAAAGAGTGGTTATGGTAATTTAAAATTAGAATTCTATGAATTTGGCGAAAAGTCAAAAAAGAACGAATATAATAAAATATTCAGAGGAATAGAGAAAAGGTACACTGCTTAGAGAATAAATGACATTATGAGGCTGATTGGTGTATTTATTTACAAATTTGTACATTTAAAAGGGAGGGGCCGGGGCAGTTGCGGCTCTGCACATTTATGTTCCTTATACATTGCGAACAAAAATAAATTCTAATAGGAACGAAGATGTTTGAATAAGTTGCATCACTGAAGAAAAACGAAAAGTTACGTTTTTTTTAATCATTAAGGCTCTGGGTTGTATAAAAGTTTTAAAGCAAGGATTAAATTTAAGTCTAAATTAGAATCTGACGGGCATATGACGTACACCATATTGTGTGTCACATTCTAACTTAGGCTTCAATTTAATCCTCGCTTAAAACTTTTATGCAATCCAGCCTTAAGAAAACTTAATTTAACTTAACTTGTTCAAAATTAATTTTGTAAACGTTCTTGTATTGCTTTTGCGTTTCCTTCCAGAGCGTCCCTCCATCATTCCTTCGTTCCTCTACTTCAAGGCCATATTTTGTTCTCGTTTTTCTTTTAGTTTATTATAGGTCCTGGTTGCCTGCGTTATTTTCCTCCGTTCTCTCCTATCTTTGATTTTATCGCCAATTTTTTATTTCCACTGCTTTTGCGTTTCCTTCCAAAGCGTCCCTCCTTCATTCCTTCGATCCTCTACTTCTAGGCCATATTGGGATCCACTGTGTTATCTTCCTGATAATTTCTGTCGGTTTCCTTTACATAATGTGTCCTGCCCATTGTAACCGTTGTGCTTATGTATCTATGTAATGAAATATTAAAAAAAATGCTATTGGTGGTAAGGGTTTTCTTTTTATTTCCTTTACAGTGAGAAGTTGTAGACCTCTGCATCATCATCATTATTAAGCCTTCGCAATTCTGCTGGATTATGGCTAAGCTTAAGCTTTTGAAAATCCATTTCTTGGGGTGGATTACTTCTCTTGTTCTCGGTTTTCTTTAAAGTTTGTTATAGATCCTGGCTACCTGCGTTATTTTCCTCCGTTCTCTCCTATCTCTGCATTTTAATCGCCAATTTTTTACTCTCACTGCTTTTGCATCTTCTTCCAGAGCGTCCCTCCATCATTTCCTTGGTCTTCCTCTATTTCTAGGCCATATTGGGGTCCACTGAGTTACCTTACTGATAATTCCTATGAGTTTCCTTTACACAAGGCATCCTGCCCATTGTAACCGTTCTGCTTATGTATATAATTAAATATTAAATAAATTAAATATTAAAAATGCTATTGGAGGTAAGGGTTTTCTCCTTATCTCTTTTACAGTGAGAAGTTGTAGACCTCTGCAGAATTATCATTATTAAGCCTTCACAATTCTGCTGGATTATGGCTAAGCTTAAGCTTTTGAAAATCCATTTCTTGGGGTGGATTGTTCTCGTCTTCCTTTAAAGTTTGTTATAGGTCCTGGTTGCTTGCGTTATTTTCCTCCGTTCTCTCCTATCTCTGCATTTTATCGCCAATTTTTTACTCCCATTGCTTTTGCGTTTCCTTCCAGAGCGTTTCTCCATCATTCCTTCGTTCCTCTCTACTTCTAGGTCATATTGGGATCCACTGTGTTATCTTTCTGATAATTTTAATTTATGTCGGTTTCCTTTACACAATGTGTCCTGCCCATTGTAACCGTTGTGCTTATGTATGTAATTAAATATTAAAAAAAAATATTATTCTTCTTATCTCCTTCACAGAGACAAGTTGTAGACCTTAGTAGAATCGTCGTCACTAGGCCTTTACAATTCTGCTGGATTATGGCTAAGCTTAAGCTCTTGAAAATCTATTTCTTGGGGTGGCTTATTCCTCTTGTTCCTGTTTTTCTTTAAAGTTTATTATAGGTCCTGGTTGCCTGCGTTATTTTCCTCCGTTCTCTCCTATCTCTGTATTTTCATCGTCAATTTTTTACTTACATTGCTTTTGCGTCTTCCTCCAGAGCGTCTCTGGGCCTTCCTCTACTTCTAGGCCTTTACATTATGTGTCCTGCCATTGTGCTTCTATGTATCTTACAATATTTTCTTCTGAGCTCCTCCTATTTGTTTCTCTTCAGTCTTTTTCTCATTATTTTCAGGTCTTCTTCTTCCTCTTTTTTATTCATTGTAATAGTTTCCCTCGCATTGGCAATGTTTTATAGATTTTTATTTTGGTCTTCTTGCTAGTATTTTGTTTTTTAATAGTGTTCTGTTCCTTCCATGTATTTGGTTGCCTTTTAAAATATTTTCCTTTACTCCAGTGGTTTCCAAACTTTATGTTTCTACGGCTCCCTTTAAAAAAATCTTATTTGACGCCTCCCCTCTTTATTTTGCAAAATAATTAACACGTTTTTAAAATGATAAATGGATTATAAAAGTTCTGCTATAAGTTTTTTATTTATAATATTATGTATAAATAAACTTTTCGGACCTCCCTTTGCACCAGTCCGCGCCTCCCCAGGGAGGCGCGCCTTCCAGTTTGGAAATCGCTGCTTACTCTGTCTTTTTGGAGAGTAGGTACACATACAATTCTTTTGCCCGATTGAATCAGACGAGTAGGTTTGCAACTCTCTCAGCTTCAAAAACACAAGGACTTTTTTAAGAGGGTTGCAACATAAGCCCTAAAAAAGCTGTGGTTTTAAAAAGTAGGTATTTATTTGGAAAAGAGTATACATACATACGCCAGAAAGAAATCTGATTTTGTATTAAAAATATGGGGAGTGATGAAGTGACATACTTTTTTTCTATACAGGCAGTGTTAGCAATTCGATAATACTCAGGCAACTAGAATAAGCAAGTTTATACGTATTTTTTGATGACACATAAATCTGACGCAAGCATGTTGCAGTTTTTTAGTGCAACTGATGGTTATGTAATTGATTGCGAGCAAAAAGTAAAGGCAGAGAATTCGACAAAAAAATTCGCTCAATGAACCCTGAAATGGCAGACAATATTCAACAAGCGTTTGTCTCTATATTAGGACATTGCCTCGCCGTTGAATATTTCAGTTATTTATTAATCGATTTTGAAAGGTTTGAGCATAAAAGGTATCATAAGGAGTACTTTGTAATTTGTATTTTGAAAGTTGCGGTTACTAGCGTTCAGGGATTCTTTTTCATTTGTTTCAGTAATCCATTTGTTAAGGTATGAGCCCGAATTTCTGAATTATTGGTTCTGGTTAGGGACCCTGGCATGCATCTGTGCGGGATTACTCTTTTCTGGAATTTGTGCAGTATTTGCAGCCGTTAATGCAGCCACTACAACATCAACCTGTTTAGCAGGCGCCAAAGGCTTATATCTATGGAACGCTTTGGCATGTGAGTACTTATTTCACGCGTGGGCTTTAATATAATCTTTTCTCTGTAAAATTGTTTAATTTGGTTTTCAGTGTTCTCAGATGTTGGTGCAGTGGGATTTTGGCTCGCCCAATACTTTCTTAAAATACAATACAATATACTGTCGAGAGAAGACTTGGATAACATGTGGACGTCGGATCAAATGGCAGAACTGGGATACTCGTTTTGGTAAGGTCGCAACTAATAAATATTTATAAAATCAATTGCATGCGAATTTTTGTGGTTCAGGTTTGTTGTGGGAGCGGCAGCAGCGACATTCGTAGATTTAATTATACTATTCATTGCGAATAGTGAAAGAGATGTAGATACAGTAATACCAATGATGGAAGAGAAAACGAACGGTGCTATTATGCTATACTAATTTATGTATACTTTAATAAAAATCTTTGTAAATATAAAAATAGTTTTATGTTTTGAATAAGTTTATAAATAAATATTGTAAATTCCAAGAGGTTTATTTTCATTCTACTGTTTAATAATTCAAAGAAAACATCAAATATATGTTAAATGGCGTCTTTTTGATCATCACAAAATGGAATTTATCTCTCATAATAAAGGAGGATCCTATTTGTGAAGGATTTAAACATAAATGCACTAAATTCATTGAATATTTATTCAGCATCCACAAAATAGTAATTCCTGGGGTTAAAAATTAAATATGACAAAAATTATTACAATACAAAATTAAAAATGATCCAGATTTGCCTATAAATTACCATTTTCCATTAAAATATCCTGCAATAAAATAAAACAGTTACTAATTTAAAGGACTTATGCCGTCATTAGCGATCTAAGTTAGTATGTTTAGCGGCGACGTGTAACTTGAGACCAAGGACTCTCTTCCCCATCCTGTTGAGGTTCACGAGTTACTATTAAAAATAAATAATTGTAAGAGAAAAATTCAAATCTAAGGAATAATAATCGTAGGTATTAAAATGAATTAGTTAAAAAAAAGAAGAGAAAATACTAACTCTTTTCTGTTCTTGAAGATGGTCCTCTTCGGTCATCACGGCGATCTCTGTCGTCACGACGATCTCTCTCGTCGCGGCGATCTTTATCATCACGACGATCCCTATCTTCACGACGATCTCTGTCATCACGACGATCTCTGTCATCACGACGATCTCTATCATCACGACGACTTCTATCATCACGACGATCTCTATCTTCACGTCGATCTGTTTCATCGCCTCTTTTTGGACCATCATCTCTTCTTATATCTTTTGCGCCGCCACCCGAGCGCCAATCACCAGCATCACGACCCCCTCTTGAAGGTGGTGGGCCTCGCCTGGGTCCTGCATCGTCATCAAACTTAGATCCAGAACGCCAAGATCCTCCACCTCTTTCATCACGACGATCCCTATCATCTCGTCGATCTCTATCATCACGTCGGTCCCTATTATCATCACGGCGATCTCTGTCATCGCGAGAGAAACGGTCATCACGTCTATCATCTCTACGTTCCCTATCACCAAATCGATCAAACCCGCCGCGCATCATTCGATCCTCACGACGATCTCTATCTTCGCGCTTATCTTTATCGTCACCTCGTCTGTCGAGGTCATCTCGCCGACGATCCTTATCGTCGCGGCGCGGTTCTCTGTCGTCGTAACGGTCTTTGTCATCACGACGTTCGCCTTTATCTTCACGGGAATCCTTGAAATCGCGACCTCTCTCATCTTTCCCTGAATCGAAACGATCAGATCTCCAACTGACTTCAGTCTTTGAATCAGTATTTCGGGGTGCTTCTGGATCACGAAGACGACCTATAATAATAAGACAAAACCTACATGATATAAGTTTATTAATCAAAGTAGTGATTATAACCGACGTGAATTTAGCAATAGATTTCCAGCGATAAGACTAAACATTATCACAAAATTAATAAAACATATAAAGACAAAATTTTTTATTAATAGTAAGAATTGCCTTATCTAGAACTTGAATATTCAAAACAGATGTTTTTTATGCATTAGATTCTTACATCTGTAAATTGTTGGCAGCTGTCAAAACAGTTTTGATTACAATTCTTTCTAAGTGATTAGGATATACATCAATTAACAACATATGGATTTTACTAGCGACATTTTGGTTAAGTACGTCGATATTTAAAGGAAACATTTGTTAATAACTTCTGTTTTATTTGTTTAAAAATAAATGTGAAAAATGGAAAACTATTTATTATTAAAATTAATCTCTGTAATGCTAGAAAAATAAACTTCCCTATTCTGTAACCTATAACGACCTCGTTAAATAACGATAATAGTTTGTAACCTATAACGATCTCGTTAAATAACGATAATCGTTAATTGACATATTTTGACCAATCAGTGCTTAAATACAACGTATTTCTATGTACTGATTGGTCAAATCCTTCAGTTTATTTCGGTGAATTATGTATCAATGACAAAAAAAAAAACTAGTTCAATTCTCTTTTCTCGCTTACGTGGCCTTTCTTTTCTTTTTTTCAGCCATCGTTTTGCTGGCCCTTTTTTTTTCGATTTCATAGAAAAAAATATTTCGTCTTGGTTCCAAAAATATGATTCTCTTCGTTCATCATCATCTTTAAGCCAATCTGAATATTCCTTGGACTTTGCTTTGCGGTTTTTCCGTAATTTACGTCTCATTTTTTCACGCCCTTTTTGTTCCGCAGCTGTCCTTCGGAGCATCTTTTGCTGCTTTTTATAGTTTCTCTCGTTTTCTTTGCGCTCTAGGCGCGCAGGTTTCTTTCGAGCCAATTCCTTCTCTCTCCTTACTTCCTTGCATAAGTCTTTGCGCTCGTTCACTTCCTTGCGTAAGTCTTTGCGCTCGTTCAAACGTTTACGTCGTTCTTCTGCTACTAGTTTTTGAAACTCACGTAATTTATCCTGTCGATAAAAAACAAATTTTTCAATTTATAATTTGTCCACAGTAATTAATTTAGTTTTTACCTCATATACAATGTTTTTTTCTTTCATTAGTTTGTCCAAGAATGCGAGCTTGTCATCTTTCATATACATAAAGCGTGCCTGAGTAGCCAGTGCAAGTTTTCTTTCTTCTATAGCTGCCACGATACGTTCTTGTTCTTGTTGATCCCAAGACGCTTGACGTTGCTTCATGTTAGCCTGAAGTAAAGGTACTTCTTCCAGACGCTTGGCTCTCTCGAAGAAATTGCGTTTCTTTTCTAGTGAGTTCAGTTCAGCTTCCAGCTTTCTTTGTTCTTTTTGAAGATTTTCTTCGATTCGCTTTGTCAGATCACCATCATCATTATGCCAACCTGAACATTCCTTGGACTTCAAACTTGCTTTTCGGTTTTTCTGCAATTTACGTTTCATTTTGTTACGCTGTTTTTGTTTTGCAGCTGTCCTTTCGAACATTTCTTGCTGCTCCTTATATTTTCTCTCCTTTTCTTCACGCTCCAGGCGTTCATTTTCCTCACATTCCTTTCGAACCAATTCCTCTCGCCTTTCTTGCTTGCGTAATTCTTTGCTCTCGTTTAGACGTTTACGCCTTACTTCTGCTACTAGTTCTTCAAATTCATGTAATTTATCCTGCCAAGAAAAAAGATTTTTTTAAAATTTATACTTAGTTCCCGATAATTAATTTAGTTTATACCTCGTATACCATGTTTTTTTCTTTCATCAGTTTGTCCAAGAATACAAGCTTGTCATCTTTCATACGTCCAAGGCGTTCCTGAGTAGCAACAGCAAGTTTTCTTTCTTCTATAGCTGCCTTGATACGTTCTTGTTCTTGTTGTTCCCAAAACGCTTGATGATCCTTCAGGTTGGCCTGGAGTATTTCTTCCAGATGTTTCGCTCTCTCAAAATAATCGCGCTTCTTTTCCCGCGATTTCAGTATATCTTGTAGTTCTCTTCGCTCTTTTTGAAGTTTCTTTTTATTTCGTTTTGTCGGATCACGTGAACATTTTTTGGGCTTCAAATTTGCTTTTCGCTTTTTTTGTAACTTACGTTTCTTTTTTTTACGCTGTTTTTTTTCGATAGCCGCGCTTTCAAGCATTTTTTCCTGCTCTTTGTATTTTCTTTCCCTCTCTTTACACTCCTGGCATTCATTATCTTCACGTCTCTTTTGAGCCAACTCTTCCGAATGTGCCCCCTCCTCTGCTTCTTTACAGAGTTGCTCTTCATGTTCACTTGACTCTTCTATTTTTTTCTGAAAGCACCATAAATTTGGTTCAGTTCGTTTTAACGGATAAAAACCATCTTTATGCCAACCAGAGCTTTCCTTGGTTTTCAAACTTGCTTTACGCTCTTCCTGCAATTTACGTTCCACCTCTTCTGCCAGGATATTCTTTGTCTTATTAAAATTTTCAGTTAAAGAAGAGGAATTTTTATCGATGTTACGATCAAATTTGAATTTGTAATCCAAGGCATCAACCAGTTTATCAAAAACATACAGACATGAGGAAACTCTTTCCACTACTATCTGTATTAATAATTCATCCGATCTGGTGTAACATGTAGCACGATTTGTATTTGCCATGATATAAATTCGTTTATTAAAAACAAGAAATTGAAGAAACTATCCGTGTAGAAGTTCACACATTTTAACACAAATACGTATCACAAACTCATTTATTAGCAGTGCATAAACAAAAGCCATATTTACAACATAATACTATTTAAAAGAACTATTTTCATTTATATTTAATTTATATATAAACTAAATACGTTTTCTTTAATGTCACGAAAAATTAACATCCGTACGCGAGCTTCGACTACAACGCACTGCCCGTTGTTCCCTTGTTTACTCAGCGCTCGTTTCGTTCGCAGGGGATGCCCCGGCGTGATTTTAACACATTTGCAATATACTGGTACGTCACCAGTGTCGTAGCTTGGCCGGAGGTTCGCTTCCTGGTTGTTGATTATAATTAAACAAAATTGTTGTATTAGCGATACAAAAAAAGCAAATTTTTCAAACGTAGTTTTAAAAGATTGCTTTATTTTATTTCGCCTTAGTTTGGAATTGCTCAAACCTCAAATTATTATGCTAGTGTAATTGAACCCCTGTTATCTCAGAAACAGTTTAAACAATGTTTAGTTTATTTTAGTTTTAATAAATGAAAGTTAAAACCTAGTGGAGATCGGAGTTTTTTGAAAAACCTCAACAGATAATGTATAAATATGAGTTTTCATTATTTCGCATGCCTACAATCTTCATGAACCTACGTATTTATTTCACTATTATGATTTATTACCTATTGGATGCTTACAAAGCTAGGTCAAGTCAAGATAATAATCACACTAACAGTTCCAAGCTTTTCGTTTAAAGCTTCAGTTCAAATATTCATTTATTTATTATCTATGTAACCAGAATTTCGAAGCATTTAAGTAATTAAATGTAGGAAAGAAACCTAGAGGCAATGAACTTTTCAGAGCAAATATTTTTAATTCAGTTTTTAATACCTTTTTACCCAGTTTGCCTAACTTGAGTTATAATTTGTAAACATTATGTGAAAGTCATACGAGCCCTCTCTTTCGTTTCAAGAATAACCCCCCAGGCAAATAAGATGATATTTCCTTGAGTTAATTACAAATTTGTTTTTGCAAGCATTAGTGGTTCCCAAACTTATTACGCCCATGGTCCCTTATAGCGAAAACCTGACTGTGAGCCCCCAAGTAAAATAATTACACAACTGCATAATAGCAAAATTATTAATTTAATTTTGATGCCATGAATGGTGATGTAAAAATAAAAAATAAATAAAACATTTGGTTCCTATGGAACCCTGGGAATTCATAAGAACTACTTTGGGAACTGCTGATCTAAACTGTTTTATTAATACGAGTAGGTATGTTCTTTTTTCTCAGAGTACTTGGGCTCCCACACTCATGGGCCCTTCTGCATTACCGATACTTGCTATGTAATATCTACGCCACTGCTTGTCACCAACGATAATTTGGCATGGTGTCAACAAATATTTTTAAGTATTATAAAGATAAGATAAGGTGATAAATAAGTTCAATATTGCAATGCTATAAAATAATTAGTAACTATGATTAACTCTTGAGCACATCAAAATCTGGTTCATTATTAAAGTTAAGAGAGTGAATATTAAAAGTTGATTGAATATAGTAGTGACACGTATATCAAAGTTAAAGCTCCGATAATTCGGATTTCCCAGTAATCGGGACAAAAGTGAAATATCACGTATTTAAAAAAAAAAAAACATTCATATTATTGAACTTACTCGGCCTCCAAGCTTCAGTTTTCTTAGGCGGTTCATCCGTCTTCTCTGGTCCACCTCGCCTCCACAAATCTGGTTCAGTTCGCTTTATAGGATCACCACCACCTTTACGCCAACCAGAGCTTTCCTTGGTCCTCAAACTTGCTTCGCGTTCTTCCTGCAATTTACGCTCCACCTCTTCCTCACGTTGTCTTTGTTTTGCGGCCGTCCTTTCGAGCATCTCTTGCTGCTCTTTATATTTTCTCTCCTTTTCTTCACGCTCCAGGCGTTCCTTCTCCTCACGTTCCTTTCGAGCCAATTCCTCCAAATGTGCTTTCTCCTCCGCTTCTTTACGAAGTTGCTCCTCGCGCTTACGTGCCTCTTCTTCCTCTTTTTCCCGCACGTATTTAGCTCGCCTTTCTTCCTTGCGTAATTCTTTGCGGTCGTTCAGACGTTTTCGTCTTTCTTCTGCCACCAGTTTCTCAAATTCACGTAACTTATCCTGTCGATAAAAAAGAAATTTATATCTTGCCCCTAAATAATTCATTTTTTTACCTCATATACGATGTTTCTTTCTTTCATCAGTTTGTCCAAGAATGCTAGCTTGTCACCTTTCATACGTCCAAGGCGTTCCTGAGTAGCAACAGCAAGTTTTCTTTCTTCTATAGCTGCCGTGATGCGTTCTTGTTCTTGTTGTTCCCAAAACGCTTGGTCTTGCAATTGACGTTCTTTCATGTTAGCCTGAAGCGAAGGTATTTCTTCCAGACGCTTGGCTCTCTCGAAGTAATCGACTTTCTTTTCCTGAGATTTCAGTTTAGCTTGCAGCTCCCTTCGTTCCTTCTGAAGCTCTTCAGCTTCACGAGCAGCTATTTGATCTGCATCCATCTTCTTAATAACCTAAACTCGAAGGTTTAGTTTCTCGAGTACAAAATTTTATTAAAACAATTATATTTACATCTTCATCCAATTTCTTGAGGATCTTTTGTCCGTGACTTGTTTGAGATATCTGTTGCATTTTTTCTTTAAGGTGGCGATCCTTGATTTGTTGTATTTCATTGAGAGCACGCTTTCGTTCTCGTTCTTCTCGTTCATGTTCCAATCGTTTTTGTTCAGCTAACGCTTGCTGACGTGCCATTTCTTCCATTCTAGAACATAGATAACCTGCAATCTTTTTCTAACTTTTGGTGTAAGAGTAGATTTGTGTATTTTGTTAAAATAAAAATATTTCAATCAATTAATTAAGTGCGCTGAATAAAATCACAAAACCTCACATCTTAAAGTATGATAAAATTAAGAAATTTATTTACTTTCTTTGTTCCTCTTCCTCTCGTACAGTATTTAGTCTCTCTATGTACTCCTTTCGATCTTCTATTATTTTACGACGTTGCAAAATGCGTTGGTGCTCATGTACTTTATGCTTATGGTAATTGGCAACCATTAATGCACGTAGTTCCTCCCGTTCCATCTAAAAATATATAACATATTGTAGTGCAGTAGGTGAAAAAAAAAAACATGATTCACCTTTTTCTTGTTGGGATTGATAATATTAACTGCTTGATGTAAGACAGTTGCCATATTAACCAACTGGTTTCGAATTTGCTCACTTGGCATTGATTGTAACGTCGGCCCTTCTGGATTATCTTCCCTTTGACTTTCACTGAGGTCCATGCCGAAATGTACACATTGCTTTCCGTGATCAATCCTAATTTGCATGTCATTGTGTCGAACGCAGTCTACCAGGAGTCTTTCCATGTGGAAAGCGGTTGTAAATTTAGCAATTTGAATGAGACGAGAAAATTCAATCGTCTGATACACTTGCGCGATTTGTCTAACCAAACGCACCAGAGTCACATCTTGCAACGCTGGGATGTACTGCACCAATAGAGAATTTTCTTCACTCTGAAGTGACTCAATAACAGATTGGATTCGTGAGCAAAGCAACAATGGATGAAAATCTACTTCAAGCCAAGTGTATAAATCTTGCAACTGGGGCGTGGCAAGGTTTACAACATTAACACGAACCTACAAAAAAAATGCAGCAATAAATATTATGTTTACCAAAGTCTGGTCACGCATACTATATCTTTTAAAAGGCTTGCTCGTGTGGGCGGTTGAAATAGGCCCAGAAGAACTGCCAAACGTTGAGCTTTCTCCAGGGGTGATTTGTCAGTTTCAATGAATCGATCAAATTCTGGGTGGGCAGAAGGTAAAGGAATTGCTAATGTGGCAATTAGAACTCTACAAGCCATCCTGAGAAAATAATATATGTTAATTTAATCAAATTATTTATGCCTAATTTTATCGAATTGGGCAAAACTGGCACAAGGTTTTCCAAGAGAAAGTGAAAATTTAAGTACTATTTTTTTTATTAACAATATTTATGCTTTACCTTTGAAGTTCTTCCTGAGTAATATTTTTCTTCATTTCCTTAGACAACTGGAAGAGTTTGAAGAGTGCTGCTGCATGAAATAAGTAATTACCGGCTTTCCAGAAAACCATCGCCAGTTTTTGGTAGTAATTTGCCATAGTCTTGGGAACTGGCATTTTCTTCGACATGTTCATTAAACCATGTATGTCTTCAATCGCCTTGTATGCTTCCTGTATATAAAATAAATATTCTCATTTACTTCATAGATATAAGTTTGAGTTATTACAACAGTGCAAAAGTATGTAAGAAAATATTTGCCAATAAGATGTGCAAGCTTAAATTATTTAACTTGCCTGCCACAATTCCATTTGGATAGCAGAGTCCAATTGGTACAATCTAGTTTCCAAATTCAACTGTTGCGTTTCCGGTTTTGAAATTGAAACGTTTGCAACCTGGGCTGGGAGCTTGCAAATATCTTCAAGATGTTTACGTAGCTTGTCACATAATTTACGAAATTCAGTTTTACGATTGTACTTCAAGCAAAATTGAAATGCCATTCGTGCAATGTCGTGATACAAGGTTTCCACGTGGGCGTTTGTGCGAAGTAACTCCAAGCACTGACAGTAGGATTCCCACAGGAACTTCACCCATGGTGTCAAAATAGTACGATCAGAACGATCTTGGGCATCTTCTCCTGAAACAGCACTGCAAAAAGAAAGAAAGAAAAATAGCAAATGTCATGAGATTTTGGACAATTGAGTTATCCAAGTGGAAAGAGGAGGAAATCATAGAGTAAAACCTATTGGTATGAAAGACAAGTGGAATGTAGAGTAGGAGTTACTGTACTACTAGTACAAAAAATACAACACACTAAGTTTATCACTCTTCACAAGCCTGAGGAGGAAGATGATCTGTTATTACTCCCACAGCAAATAAAACATGTAATAGAAAATAGAAAAGGAGCGGCGGCCCCAAAAAGTAATTCTTTCATTTTCTGGATAACACTAATTCCTTTAAGGATTGAAATGCTTGATACTTTCTGGATAACACTAATTCCTTTAGGGATACAAACAAGTACCATAGGAGTTAAGTCTTTCTCTTTTCTTGGATAATATTAACTCCTTGAAAGGTAGAAATAATTACCTCAAGGATTAAAATGCCATTTTTTAAGACAAGATTAACACTTTTTCCAATTTATTTACAATTTATTTCTATTATGAGTTATGCTTCCTTTTTTAGGAATTTTTTTATGTGGTTCCTAATCAGTGGGATTAAGACAAGGCTAAACTAATTATTAATTTTGTTATTGATGGGACATATGGGGTTATAACTCATGGGTTATATACCATTACTGTAATATTTTAAGTTAAATAGGATTCTGAAGATCGGCTTCTTTAATATTGTGTACTTCACCTTCATTAATTTCTAGATACTACTATCCTGTGCATAAGTACATCCGTTTGTACATTTTCTTTCATGATAATGCATTAGCAAATAGCAACTGTATTTTATTTATACTTTAAAGCACTATAGTCTATTTTTAAACTAGGAGGAATACTTTGCCCGCCAAAAACTGGCAAAGTTATTGGATGCTTGACAGTCGGTTTTACACAAGCCTTCAATTTAAATGGAAAAATTAACATTTTTCATAATTCATGTGACAATTTCAGTTAGTTTTAAACTTGTAAACAAATCTGTTGATAAAATCGGTTATTTGAAGAATTTGTTAACCTCCTAAGCAAGCCAAATTAATTTCTGATTTAGTATTACAGTGTCAATCTACCTACGACAGGTCAACAACTATTACTCCTCCTAGTTTAATAATAGACTATAGCATGCACTTAGAGTATCTTCATCTTATACTATTACATGAGGTTAAAACAAGATGCAAATACACTAAGTACAATCAGTGCAGGTGAATTGAAAACGCTATAAAATTCAATATTTTACTAAGTATGTAGTTAAGAAGTATCGCTGAGTGACTCAGCATTTAGCCTAACCGACTATGGAAGTCGTGTCGTTCGGACGGCATGAGTTCGAATCTCACCATTGACTATGCATGTTTGTGCTGCCTTATAACTTAGACCCAGCAACTAAAAATTCTTCGTGATTGTCTAGAATGGTTGTTATTGAAAGACAAAAATGCAGCATTGCTGCGTAAAGCAAATACACAAACAAACAAGCAATTAAGAACAAAAGATTTACCATAAGTATTTTTCTTTTTAATTACAGTTATAATTCTTGAAGGAAAACTTGATATATCTTTAAAGATATTTTCTAATCTGAGAATAATTGCAGATACTCACCTTAATAGGATACTCTCAGGAGTAGCTACGTTATCAAGATCATCGATATCGATGACGGCCTGTGCCGATTGCTCCCTTGCATTTTCAGTTTTCTCTTCAGCCATTCGCAGGTAACCTCGTATAACATTTTCCAAAGAGCCGACATTTACAGACTGGAACATGTTCCGATACTGAAACAGTCCCTCTTTTGCAATGTGTGATTTCTTCAGCTCCACGCAAAGATCCAGGTATTTGAACATTATCGGTTCCAACACCGACTCCGACCAACTGTAAGCCCATTTCTTATTCCTGAACACTTCTTGCAGAGTGTCTAGAGCTCTGGCAGGTTTTCCCACCTCGATAAACTCTGCGGAATTAACACATGAGAGTTTCAGTATTCAGAAAACGTGGTTTGGTTATGCGACATATTGCTTGGGTCCATGAACTCACCATTTGCGCGTTTTAACGCGTTCTCAGGCCTTTGTCCGTATCGAGCCATGGAGATGAACTTTGTTATGGCAAGTTAATCACATTAACATTTAAAAGCCTGTTTAAAGCCAATTTTACAGGACTTCGAAGAAACGTCAATTATTTCTACGAAGAGCTCCTGCAAAATGGACGACGGGAAGTTGAAGATGTCGAAAAGTGACGATTCGGAGAACGGCGGGAATTTTAAACTTGAATTTATTATTTAATATAACATGCGCACTTTTTCTAAAATCTAACGTCTCAAAATCAATTTTTTTAAATGATTGCTTACCTATTAGATTATATGCACAATAATAAAAATAATTTTAAGAAAATTAATCATGGGTCTGATAGCGTTTTCGATTCAACTGCACTGGTTACACTCAATGTACTGGCATCTTCTTTTCACCTCATACCTATTTCATACAATAACACAAGATGAAGATACCCTGAATACTCGCTAGTGCGGTCAATCGAAAACGCCATGAAATTTATACTGTGATGATACTGGAGTCAGAGATATTGTAGTAGTTATCTCTGCTGTAGTATGTATTAGGTCTCAAATTAGTAACTACCTTTTATTAATTTAATGGTCCCTTAAAAAAGAAATTCCAAAATTTAGAATATCAACGACGTTTAAGTAATAGACTCGCCATAGTCAAAGAAGAATTGATGTCAACTATGGTCTATATTTAAACTGGGAGGAGTAACAGTTGTGAGCCTGTTGCACGTAGATTGACACTGCAATACTAAATCAAAAATTAATTTGGCTTGCTTAAGAAGTTCGCAAGTTCTTCAAATAACCAGTTTTACCAACAGATTCGCTCACAAGTTCAAAACTGATTGAAATTGTCACATGGATTATGAAAGATGTTAATTTTTAAGTTTAAATTGTAGGCTTGTGTGAAACCGGCTGTCAGACGGCCAATAATTTTGCGAGTTTTGGCGGGCAAAATTCAAATTACTCCTCCTAGTTCAAAAATAGCCTGTAGTGTTGTAAAAATACGGAATTTTAAAATATTTCGTACAACCCTACGTGTATTTTATGATAAAATACGGTATAATACAAGAACTGTTATATAAAATATCTTATATTTTTATAACACTAATATCAACTTAAGAGTGACAGATCAAGATTTTCATCTAACCCCACGTTTGAGTTACTCACTTACTTATTCATCATTTTACTCACCTGCTGATATCGATTAAGAACGCAGGATTGCAGGGCACAGTGGGTCTACAATTTATTAAGTCATTGAGGGATATTGGCACAGTAGTGGCACAGTACAGTGTTGCCAGATCTGGTGATTTTGCACCAGATCTGGTGATAATTATATTCTTTTAGTGCTTAGGAAACCTTTTTTTGTTTTTTAGATAAATCTAGTGATTTTTATTTGAGTTCGTTGGTCGAAATAACTTTAACAGGGTATTTTACGTACAAAACAACATCTACAAAGTGGTCAAGATACACTGTTTGAGTTGGCAGTACCGAATACTAGTTTCAGTTGGTACAACTGGAGTAACTTCCGGTTGTTGATGGCTTGATACTGACAGCCATCACTTTACAAGCGTCAATTAACAATTTAAATCCAAATTAAAACGCAATCACACAACCTAGTGTCGCAGTTTAAACCAACAGAACATATATCTAGTTGCAGTTAATAGCGGAATAAGAAAATGTACTTAATTCTATTGCCAACTCAAACAGTTCTTCTTGATCACTTTGTAAAAAAAAAATAACAAGTACAAATCACTTTTTATTACATATATTTATGTCAATCGATCGTTTGGTAAGTTTAGGACTTGCAGCTGGTCAGCATATAATAAAAAATGAACTGTACATGTTTTGAAATAAAAAATATTTTGCTTTGAATTTGTTAATATTAAAATCATAATGATGAAGCCTATTCTGGTGATTTTTTATCCTTGATCTGGTGATTCTTGAACTGTCAGATTGGTGATGAAAAGTTCTTAGACTGGCAACACTGGCACAGTATCAGAAAATTACCCAGAAGCGACACACAGTGACGTCAGTCAAATTCGATCCCCCACTATTTGATACCAATACCATTGCTTATATACCGAGGGATTTTTAAAATTTTTTATCAATTCTTCCCATGAGGACGGTACGTGTTAGCCTATAGGTGAAAAGTAAGGAGTAAGCACTCCTTGATGTTGCTTTTCAGGAAAGCTAAGACATGTCCTACAAATTCCGTGCCAAAGTTGATAAAAGATTTTAAAAATCACTCGGTATAAGCAATGCCTATACTCATATGTAATGCATACGCAAGGATAATACAGGGAGATCGAAATTGATTGACCTGATCGTACTGCTTTCCGGGAGCTTGTGCCGACTTGTAGCGTGCAGAGAAAATTCCTGACAGTTACATCCAAACCTAACCTAATTAATGAAGAACATAATTATTGTTTGATCAAATTGCTGTGACAATGAAATAAACCATTATTCGTGAACGAACGGCAATGAACTGTCGAAAAATCTTAGGAAATGTAGTACTTCTCTAGATCTCGTTATGTTGCCAACTTCATTCTAATAATAGGATGTAAATATTAGGTCTGTTCGTTAGCTCTGCACTTTCTCCACTTTTAACACCTTTATTCTATTTTTCTCACTCCTACTTACATTGTATCATATATAGCTCACTCTTTCAGGAGCGGTTGGTGTAAAAAGTGTAGAAAAGTAGTGTAGGATCAGGACAATCAATTTCGATCTCCCTGTATTCGCAAATCAGTAGCAACGTCGGTACTGGATAAGCTTCAGTAAATTAATAACAAAGAAAGCAATATAATAAAAATTGAAAAATAATCAAATTAAAAAAAAAATAAATAAAAACAAAAGACAACCGATTTTAAAACACAATTCAATGGAATAAATAAAAAACCTTACAATTTGAAAGGAAAGATGACAAAACAAAGAAAATAAAATAATAATAATTGAAAAATAATCAAATTAAAAAAATAACAAGACAATCGATTTTACTACTTAATTTAACAGATTGACAAATTCAAAACAAAACAAATGAAACAAAATAATAAACATTCGTAAATAAAAAAAAAATAATAATAAAATAAAATAAAAACGAAAGACAATCGGACTTATTATACAATTGAACAAATTAACAAATTAAGATAAAACAATTTGAAAAGAATGATGACAAAACAAGGAAAAGAAAATAATAAATATTGAAAAATAATTAAATTAAAAAGAAAGATAAAAACAAAAGACAAACGATTTTACAACACAATTTAATAGATTAAGAAATAAAAAAATATATTGAAAAGAATGACGACTAAACAAAAAAAAAATAAACAACAACAAAGAAAAGAAAATAATGAAATTGAAGAAATATAATAAAAATAAAAGACTATCGATTTTATTAGACAATTTGAAAGTAATTGTGACAAAACAAACAAAGAAAACAAAATAATAAAAATTTATAAATCAAAAGAAATAAATAAATAAAAACAAAAGACAATCGATTTTATTACACAATTTAACAGATTAACAACTTAAGATAAAATAATTTGAAAAGAATTATGACAAAACAAGGAAAAGAAAATAATAAATATTCAAAAAAAATTAAATTAAAAAGAATAATAAAAATAAAAGACAAACGATTTTACAATACAATTTAATGATTAGTAAGTAAAAATAAAACAATTTGAAAAGAGTGACGACAAAACAAAACAAAAAAATAAATAAAAACAAAGGAAAGAAAATAATAATAAAAGAAATTGAAGAAATATAATAAAAAGAAAAGACAATCGATTTTATTAGACAATTTGAAAATAATGGCGACAAAACAAAGAAAACAAAATAATAAAAATTCATAAATCAAAATAAATAAATAAATAAAAGCAAAAGACAATCGATTTTATTACACAATTTCACAGATTAACAAATTGAAAACTGAAAAATAATCAAATTAAAAAGAATAATAAAAACAAAGAACGATCGATTTTACAACACAACTTGATAGATTAATGAATAAAAAAAACAAAACAAAAAGAAAGTAATAATAAAATTGAAAAAACAAATAAAAACAAAGAAAAGAAAATAATAAAACAATGAAATTAAAAAAGTAAGATAAAAACAAAAGACAATGGATTTGACGCATTACGTTAATAAATTAAAAAAAATATGTTTCCTGTTAGTTAGATTTTGCGAAAAAGTATCAGAAAATCACCAAATAATAAATAAATTAACAACAAAAGTCACCAGATCTGGTGATAAATCTCTCTGGCAACACTAATTGGTGTTGCAAGTGGAAAAAATACAGTGTAGAAATATATAAACAATGTAACATTTGTAACACTTCTACTGTTTTTTAACAGACGTCTTTACAAGGTTTGTTTCATTATTTAAACAAAAGTAAATTCTTCACAAATCAGATCCCCTAATCGTACGTGAGAACTTTATTAAGAGTGATGACATGTTACTGATCACGTTCGTATCATGACGAAACTTTTGTTCATTCTTAAAAAGTGTAGTGAGAGAACTTATTACTAGAATGAACTTGAAAATATAAATTTCTTTTTAAGCATTTCATTCAAGCTGGCATTTTGTTATATTCTGTGTCACTATGATTTTCAAAATGCGAATCCGCCATTTTGTCTCCATCACGCAGGCGGTACTTTAATTTTATTCAGGGACTTCATTAAGTGGCAGTAATTTCCTTTTTTTTTTGGTTTCTAACTATTACGTATGAATTTATTATAAAGTACTTCATGGTATTTTATTTTTTAGTCCAATTCGCGTATGTTCAAAAATTTGAAATGGAGATTAACTGAAGACTACAAAAAGAAAATACACAAGCAAGCTTTTTCGGGTGATTTCTTTTATTTTTGCCATACGATAGAAATGAAAATCATCAGCTTTTAAATGCTGAATTCAATGTGTTCAAATCTCATTCATCAGCTTTATGTCGTCTTCTCAACAAACTTTTCCTTGCCGATAAAACCCTTGAACTCGCAGACCCTATTTCATTTCCTAAATAATTATTTTCCTCCACGTTTCCTTCACCGTTGCTAGTTTTCATATCTTCGTGTAAACCTAAAATGAAATGAATAAATATGATAATAGGAAATTATTAAATTTTCATCACCATCTTACCTTGGCTACTGTCATCATCCAAATTAGTTTCTAACAGTGGACCCTTTTTCATAATCCGTTCTAACAACTGCGTGAGATGCTTCTCCAATTTGGACACGTCTTTAACTTCATCAAAGCTGGTATGAGGTGCTCTCAGCTTATCTTTTTCAGACTTTGCGAAAGTTGTTCTCAGCAAGTAACACAAAGAGGCGTCTATTAAATCTTCCCAATTCTGAAAGAACCTTGAAGTACAACACGAAAGCAACGCAAATAATTTTCTTTCTTACATGATTTTCCGAGTCATAAACGAAAGGGGATAAAGCTTCTTCAACCAGGCTCAAGTCCTTTTCCGTGTTCATAATCATGATTAAAGTTTTTAATAAATTTAGGACACACGATAGCTTAATTTGTGATTTAATTAGTTTGTCTTGCGCTTCTTCTAATTTAGTCGTTATTTCCATGATCTGCGTGTTCGTGTCTTGCAGCAAAGTATCCAGGTTTGAAAGGGGCGTTGGATTTTTTTGTTTAAATTTTGCGATAAGCCTTTTTTGGATGAGTCTTAATTGCGCCGTCAGTTGCGATAAATCATTCTAAAAGTGCAGAAAGTAAAACAATGGAGGAAAAATAAAACATTTTACGTACTTGTAAATCTTTCACTGAGCGAGCACATTCGAAATGTCCTCGAATATACTCAATTGCATCAGCTGTTGGTAGAACGGAATTAAAAGAAATAGTAAAATTTTCAGTTCCTGAAAAATAATGTTTCAGTCTTCTAATTGTTTCTTGCATTACAATATTTAAAGATGAAAGACTGTCGGATTGAAAACGATATCTTTGGGATGACTTCGCTGCTAGCAGAGTGACAGTTGGACCCTTTGTTCCTACATTTTGGAAACCTATTGCACTGCTGCTTAGAGACAACGAGTTTTCACCGATGTATTCTAAACATAAAAAAAATCAAACTCATTGTAGTTTTACTTGATTTAATTAGACACCTGGAAATAGTGTAGATAAAGGCACGGGATTTTGATTAGTATTAAGCGTTATTTTATGTTTACTGTCCTTTATAGGTTGGCAGGTTTCTAGCACCAGTTTCGAAGGTAGAGTAACTTTTTTATAATTGACTTTCGGAATTCCCATATTTGTTACTGAAGACAACACAACTTCTAGGTTCAGGCTGGATACGTCAACAGTGTCTTCCAAATAGACTCGGCAGTTAAACCTGGTCGAATCCGTCAGGTTAATGAAGAGTTGCGATTGGGGAGTAATTACCAAGGGTTTTTGTACCAAGAGTGAAACGTGTACTTCTTCGAAAATTGCTTGGGGCGTAATTTCAATCGTTGTAATACAGCATTTTCCGTTATTCGTTGAGATAATGGTTTCATCGAGGTACTCTTCGAGATGGGGGTTTACAGTTACTGCCAGTAGCAATTCTTTTTCTGAGTTTGCATTTGCAAATTTTATTTCTGAAATTATACTTTTTATAATAACACAATTTCCAAGATTTCTAATCCTGCGTACTTTTGTAACTTACCATTGCTTAAAGTAGATCTTATAATTTTATTTAAAGAAGCAAGTTCGTTTTCAGTCTTTTCAAAATCCATTTCTTGATTCTTCAACGGGGGAGCTGAGAAAAGATTTGGCTCTGTGCCTAAATACCCAAATTCTAAATAACCCTCTTCTGAAAGTAAAACAAGCGCCCCAGGTACTTCCTTAAAAAAAGCTCTGCATACACAAACGGGCAGAAAGTGCAATTTAGCAGACCATTTCAAAGTCACGTCTTGATAGATTAATAAAGTGTTCGTTTCAGTGATGATCAACGTAGTTAACTTTCCATCGTCTTGAAATGAAATCATAAGTTATTTTGATTTTGCTTTACATTTTTAATTCACCTGAGAGATATACGCAGAAACAAGAGGGAGAAAATTCAAGTTTCTTTAAATATTTCATCCTGCCACTATCGGTGAAACAATACAAATTCTTTTCGCCTAAAATCAAGGTGAAATTCTGCCTGGTGTCATCGTCGTAGACACTTCGCATGTCCAGGATATTTTCCCCTAAATTAAAACTCCAATCACATGATACTTTTTTGTCGGAATCACCATCTTTATTTGCATCTCGTCCAGCTTCAGACAGAGTTTTGTATCTATAAGGAAACATCAAATCTCAAAAAATTTCTTTCTGGCGCGCTTACAACCTGTAACATTGGAGGTGCCAGTTTGAACCAAGCGTAACAAAACTATCGCTTGATTTGACGTAAACGATAGGTCCTGGAAGGAGAAAGTCGGGCAAGAAACAGCAAAAATTGAAGTTTTCCTGCTCGAAAAAATTCAGCATTCCATCTAGTGTTTGGACGCAGACGAAATCCCGATTTTGGGAACCCCCAAAACCACCTACTATCAAATTCGCAGCCGATCGACGAAATTTGTGTTCGTACATCAGATTCAAAGTATTTTCCGTTCCTAAAGTTTTTTTTTTTAATCAGACCTAATTAAATGCACTGTAATCTATTTTATTCACCATGTTCGGCGATTCCCTCTTTTGTTATTAAAGTAAAAACGACGAGGCTTCTAGGATGCAATATGATAATTTGATTTTGGGCCGAACCTCTTTAAAAAAGGAAGTCCCAAGTAGATAGAAATTATTTTTTTTTATTATACAAAGATAACTTACGAAACTAATCTTCCAACATCTACTTGTAAAATGGCACTTGTTAAACACTTCTCTAGCAACAAATCATTGGGATGAAAGTCCGAACTTTCACCTGCAATACCGTCTCTCGGCTTGTATATTCTTAAAACGCCGCTGTGACTTCCGATGAGTACGTAATCGAAATTTCCGTTTAATTTGGACACTTTCAACGAGTTGTGGTCAAACTCCTCGTCTGTAGCGCAGTGGTTGGCCCAAAATGTTTTCGTTTTGAATAAAGACATCTTGAGCTTTTCGATTGCAAACTCAACTGCCTTGGTTAGGAATTTTATCGATTAGTTTCCATGAATGTAAACAATAACCAATCGATATAGTCAAATTACTGAAACGCTTTATTAACTTGTTTGATTTATCACAGAGAAAGTTCCTCGCAATTTTTCAATTGAATTACGTTTATAATTTGGGTACAATTTTTATTTAAATTATAGAAGCTTTCACTGGCATACAACCATACAGAGCAAGGTGTTCATTATGCGTAAAAAAGAGATCGTAAAATTTAATTATCTACAGGATGACTGTTGATTAATCCAACAAAATGGAACCACTAAAAGAAGCGATGTCCAAGAGTATGGCAAGTGATAAAAAATTCTACTAAATAGCTTATAATTATTAAAAAAAGTTATTGCAAAATCAAATTCCGGCGTGCGTGAATGCCACAGATTATGAGAAAATATAAATTGCTGGGGTTGTTTGGAAATCTTATAATTACTAGATTACTAGAAATTGTTGTAGGTAAAATTACTAATAAATAATTATCGCGACAAGGCAACGATTAATAATGTCATTTATTACAACATACAATATATTATCTCCGCTGCAATTTGGTTTTAAATCAAAAACGAGTGCTAGTGAAGCCATATACAGGCTGTTTACTAAACACGCGGCAAAAATTAAGGATGTTATTCCTTGGACTATTTTAAGACTTTTGTGCCCTTGGATGATTTTCAGAAAAGCGCTTTGTTTCGAAGATAGAGGGCGATAAAATTTTGAATATTAAAAAAAAAATAATGTAGACTACTTAAAATGATGCACTGGACCCATTGAGTACAAGAAATCCGTACTTATCATTTTAACAACTTTCCGATTACTAAGAACTGATATTATTTGTGGTCTCACCAGGCTAGTCCAGATAGCGAAAACATTATTATTTTAACCATAAATTTCTTACAGTGTTAGGTTTGTTCGTTTGTATTGTTCCGGGTTATTCTAAAAGCTGTAAAATGTAGTTTTCTGTCACATTTGTTTATTTCGCACCGAAGAAACCCCACACTGATAGTGAAAACTACATTTTACAGCTTTTAGAGCAGCTCGCAATACAAATGAACAAGCCTGTTGATGTTTCCATTCTGACTTGTCACTTTCTTTGAAAGTTGTCAAAATTGATTGCGTCTCGTATGTTTGTATGATAATTAAAAATTTGTTAGTAAAACTATCTAATATGAACACCTATACGAACGCCGAAATGACTGATATGCATTTTATGTATGGACTTGCCAATGGGAATTTGTTGTACAGTCATGTTTCTGAGAGAAAAGCTTTCCAAAGTATTCATCAACGTCTTCACGAAACAGGCAAATTTAAACGAAATGGAGGATCAGGAAGACCAAAGACAGTAACAACGGTAGAATTGAAAGAGAATGTGCTGAACATGGCAGAGGAAGATCCTGGTACTTCTACCAGGAAAATGGCAAACGCGTTCAACGTCAGTAATAAGACTATCTGGAAAATATCCAAACCACATTCAGCGCGTTCAGGCACTTACTTGCTGATTTTCCGACACATATTTCAATTTGATAATGGCGTCTGCATACATTAGTTCAAATCCCTCAACTACTGACGCTGATTCTTTTTACAGACGAAGCAAATTTCTCCAGAAATGCAATTAAGAACTTCCATAATAGCCACGTGTGAGCTGATGAAAACTCACATGAGGTACGTGAAGATCGTTTTCAATATTAATTTTCATTAAACGTTTGGGTGGGAAATGTGGGTGACTGGCTAATTGGACTGGCATTTCTACCGGGAAGATTTACCGGTGAGGTGTATCGAAATTTTTTGGAAGACTGACTACCTGGATTTCTAGAGGATGTACTTTTGGTAACGAGAAATGCAATGTGGTTTATGCAAGATGGTGTACCAGCACATTTTAGTGTAGTTGCTCGTGAATTTTTAAATGCAAAATATGAAGATTGTTTGATTGGCCGAGGTGGACCTCACATCTGGCCTGTTCGATCCCAGACTTAAATCCCTTAGATTTTTTCCTATAGGGTCATTTGAAGACGTTAGTGTACAGTACTCCAGTGGAAAATGAAGAAGATTTGAGAATTAGAATAACTGATGGATGTAATGCAATAAGAAACATCCCCGGTGTTTTTGAACGAGTTCGGCAGTCAATGAGGAGAAGACTGGATGCATGCATCCTAGCTGGTGGTAGTCATTTTCAGCAGTTCTTATAATTAATAATCTTAAATATAATATTAAAGTACTGTTTCTTTCCGAACAGCTTTTACACTCTGTATCTTCGAATCAAAGCGTCATTCCACCAATCATCTAAGGGGACAAAATTTTTTTACAATAGCTAAGGAATAACCCCCTTAATTTTTGCCGAAAATTTAAAGAGATCCTCTGTATTAACCATCTTCTGTGACGTAGTAAAAGCATTCGACTGTGTGCACTATAGTATTCTACTCGAAAAATTACATAACTATGGATTTAAAGGTGTAGTCAACGATTGGTTCCAGTCAGATCGGCATCAGCTTGTTGATCTAACTCTACGCCCAAAAAAGGCAAAATCAGACTTACTAAATGATAATAACGGTATTCCGCAGGGTTCAGTACTGGGATCACTTTTGTTCTTACTTTGTGTAAATGATATTACAATTTTAAAATTATCGGGTCATGTTACACTTTTTGCTGACGATACCTCCATTAGCTGGTGAGCCATGGACAACCAAAACTTGACACGTCAAATAAATGAAGATTTGAATATCTTGCAAGCATGGTTCAACAGTTATTTTTTAAAGTTGAATTAATTCTGTATAGGAACAACGAACATTAATTGCAGGTATAATAGCTTTGCAAATCAAATTTCTGCACATAAATTCTTAGGAATTATTCTCAATAAGGATTTAACAATGAAATTAGCTAAGGACTGTTTCCTAATTCGCACTATTTTTTCTAATCTCGGTCTTACAGCAGCGTTACAAGTATGTCACTCAGTATTCGAATCTAAACTAAGATATGGAATTAGTTTTTGGGGCTTTAATGCTTCTAAAAAATGTAAATAAATTATTTGTAATTCAAAAAAGAGTACCTAATTAGAATCATTTGTGGAGCAGAACATAACGCGCACTGTCGTCCATTGTTTATTAATTTAAAAATCTTAACTGTTTTCTCGCTCTATTTATTAAAAATCTTAATCATTGTGTATAAAAATAAAAATGATTTAAAAAGAAATTTTGACATGCATAACTATTTTGCTAGAAATAATGATTCTTTATACTTACCGCTTCCTCACACCTGCATACGTGAAGCAATCTCCATTCTCTATGAGCAACATTTTTTTTAATAAGCTCCCTAATGAATTTCGTAAAATTCCCAACGTAAAAAATCAGATTTAATTAAAAAGTTTTCTTTTAAGTCAGGCATTTTATTCTATAAATCAATACATAACATTTAATTTTATTTGTTGAGTTGTTTATATTTGTTTCTTTAATTTTTATTTTTTAATTTTGTTGTGCTATGATATGTATTATGTCTATATCCACAGCTGGTAACAAGACAATAAATTGATTTGATTACATTTTCAAGGATTAACTTAAACAAATCGGTTTTCTCCAAGAATGTGAAACGATTTACTACACCTGAAATTCAGTGCCGACAAGTTTTTCTTTTGTTTATTAGGCTACACAATAGTTCGTGATACAGCTGTAAATTCGTTGGGGCCTACATTTCGCACAAAAACAAAGTAATAAAATTTATTATGTATAGTTGTTTTAAACGTCGCTAGTGTTAAGCTGTAAACAGGCAATTGAACATGAAATGCAACAATTCGTCAAGCGTGTACGGTATTCACGAACTGTTCTAAGCAACCCGCGAGCCATTCGCCGCGAACCAAAGAGAGTCGCTTTTTTCGACGAACACAAAGGAATATTGCGCGCAAGTATGGACGGCGTTCGCGGCAGGACCGCAAGTGTATACGATGTGTGGGAACGAATTCTTTACACGGGAATTTGAATTGAATCTGTTAGAGCATGGGGCCGCTGTTCTATTTTGTACGGATAATCTACTTCAGGTGATTTGCAAGTAAATATTCGTATTTCGTAATTCGTTCGTATTTCACAGCACCGGTCAATGCTCTAAAAACGGAGATGATGTATTATGCCATTCAAAAGTCAAGTTCACGATGCCACGCCACCGTATCATAAAACTTTAAAAAACTCGACGAGAGCTGTTATTTGTTTTTTTCCTTCATGACCAGAACCCGTCTGCAAAGGATGCACCGGAGGCACCGCAGCCATTTAGGCTTATTGTGCTCGCCCTGGTTCTCTTACCGCAACTATTCAGTGAGGCATGTCCCCTACACCAGCTTGTACAAGTTTTTCACTGATTGCGTGTTGAAATTTTCGGGAACTACCATGAAATGTCCGAATATACGGTGTCTGCGATTTGCCTGCTTTGCTGTCTCTGGTACTCCATTGCAGAGTCTGCAGTTTAGATCCCCAACGAATTTACCGATCCTTGAGTTGCGCCCTGCTTAAAAGCAAATATGGCGTATATTTCTGTTTAGAAGCACAACTTCTCCTTTGGTCTATGCCCATATATTCCAGACCCGGCATCAGTCTCAGTTCTGGAGCCGTCCGTATGACAGATCAGCCTTCCAGGAGGAAAGTTCTGTTCAGGTTCCCGATGCTCAGCAGATTCAGGACCCCTTATGCTGCCAACGATACTTGTATGACCCGTACTTGTATTCAGTGGGTGACATGAATGATGCAAACTGTGAAGTCCACGTCTTGCCTCTCCCATTATCACAATGTGTAAGGGAGGGAGGCGTTGTGCTCATCGCCCCCGTTATTGCTAGACAAGCAAGTCTTTGGACCCTACTCAGTCTAAGTTAGGTGGTTTCTTGCTTGACTTTGGGCCACCACATCGAAGCCGCATAGGTTATTGTGGATCTGACCATTCTGGTGAACAACCAATGCACCATACTTGGTTTTAAACCCCACGTACTATCATAGGGTTGTCTGGCCACTGAGAAAATGGCCATCGATCGCCTGACTATCATGTCTAAGTGTTGGTTCCAGATAAGTTTGGAGTAAAAAATCACTCCAAGGTACTTTACCTCCCTCTTCCAAGACTATCTCATTTGCACGAAGACGCAGAGGACCTAAACCCTCTAGGTTTCGCCTTTGAGTGAATGGCACAATGGTGGTTTTTTGAGGACTGATCCTCAGACCTTCCTCCTCGGCTCATCTTGTTCCTACATTCAGGGCAACCTGCATTCGATCCCTGATAGTGTTATTGAATTACCTTTGCACGAGTTTGACTAAATCATCGGCATGCCCTTAGGGATCAAAGCCTTCACCGCTAAGTCGTTTCAGAAGTCCGTCCATGACGAGGTTCCACAACAGGGGGGACAATACACCCCCTTGCGGACAGCCTCTTGCCACCCCAGCCATCAGAGTGTCGTCCAGTAGTGATGTGTAGACCACCCTCCCTTTGAGCATGCAGTCAATCCACCTGCAGCAAATTTCTTCCACCCCTCTTCCCCTTAGAGCAGTGGTGATGGAGTCGAAAGATGTATTGTCTAGGAAGGCAGCTAAGAGGACCTCTTGGTCCATCTGCTTCTCTATTTTTTTAACCAGGGATGCATTTTCGTTCTGGGGCTAATTTTTGATTATTGATTTCTTGAAAATTAACGTAGAAAGAATTTTTTAACATTTTTCCCATACATTCATCGCTTCTTTTAGTGGTTTCATTTTGTCGGGTTAATTAACAGTCACCCTGTATTTAAAACTAATTGTTGTTAATATATTCAAGATATTCAAGAAATTAGTGTCAATTTTAAAATTTATAACCAGTGTCAATCAATTACATTTGGAGATTACCTACTCTTTTATTGGCTTGTTACAATTAGGTGGAAATCTTGCAACTGGCGAAGAAACTTTGTTAAAAGCTATGATTTCAACTTATGATATTTATAAGGTATGGGGCAAGGAGGTCCAAAATAATTACAAAGTTGCTGCCTAATTTATGTATACTTCATTTTAACTGCCAGTTTCGATTCTTTATGATCTTCATCAGGTTGCTAACAAAAAGAATGAATAAAATTGAGATCAACTTTCATTGAAGAGCAGAAAGGGGAAATATTAATATAATTACGAGTCACGTGGCCTCTAAACCATAGTGATTTAGACAACACATCTTTAACAATCTTTCTTACTGAAAAAATAGCTGATCTCGATCTTGAAAAAATTCACTTTCTCTGTATAGCTTGCTCATAGCCGTTCAATATCCAGCCTACCTTGATGCATGCTTTTAAAACACTGTTTTAGTGGGGAAATACGTACATACTCTTTCTTCCTGTTACCGTCTAAAGACTGCAAGGTTTTAGTATAATGCACTGCTTCCGAACCGCCAGTTTAAAATTGCAAATCACATGCTCAATTTTAACGATCTAGAGCAATTAAATTCGAAATTATTAATTAATTAGTGTTTAAAATTAAAAAGTGTCGTGTGCGTGAAGAACTTATAATAAATCGCCATCGACTCGTTAACACAAATCGAAACTTAATGTTTACTGCAACGAAGGTCGGACAAACTATAACAAAATCAAGATTATCACCTTGAATTTAATGTTTCTACATCAGTTCAGTGTGTCAGTAATATCTGAACCTTTAATACAGTAATTATAAAGTACAACTTTTTTTGCCGCGCGAAAGCATATTAATTTTAATTATTGAGTGCTATGGGAATTACAGAAAGTTTACTGTAATTTTTTATTACGATAGTGAATGAGTGAGTGAGTGTGTCAAGAACAAAAAGAGTTCAAAATGCAAGCCGCTGAAAGTTTGGCTTTGAGGATATCGATTGTTTTGGGAATGGTTGCAGCGGTTGTAACCATTTTATATTTTACGCCGTTGCCACGTAAGTTTTAGATTAATATTTTTAATTCAACAAAGAAAAAATATACCTACAAGTGAATAAAAAAAAAAGAAAAGCCTTGGTGTGTCGCAAAAATGAAACTTTTTGACATTACGGTAAATTGAATGCATTTTGAAGATAATATGAGTAATACAGATATCTCTATTATTCCTACATTTTTTTAAAATATTATTGTTGCATTAAATATTTGGATTCATTGTAGTATTTTCTAAATTATACTATATAATTTAGATGTAATGAAAGCTGTGTGAAACCGTCCAGGGATTCTACTTTTACTTCAGCCCATTCTTCTAAAGTTAAAAAAAGATATATCCATTCATATGAACAGAATCGCTATGGAAAATAGTTAATTTGAGATGATTGATTGTTTTTAAAATAAAATTGATTAAAAAAACTGATTTAGAAAGTGTTATAATGATGTTTACTACTAATATTATTAATCCAGTTGAAAGGTTCTAAAAGGTTTCTTATAGGATTTAAAAAAATGTTAATATTGTTGTTCTTACATATCGAGTGATTTTTAAAATTTTTTATCAACTTTTCACTTACTATCCAGATTCCTTGGCAAGAGTTGCTAAAAGATTTAAAGAATCACTACGTATAAAATACTACATAATTAACATAAACTGACAATAAAAACAAATGATCAGAAATAAAAATTAAATTGTTATACAAAATAGTTGGTGTTATGTTCAGTTGCAAAATATGCGCAGAGAATAAATTATCAATCTGATTAAAATTCAGCACATTCAGTAATGCTCTAAAACAGTTGTTAATTAAATATTCCCTAAGAATTAATTTTAAATCTTTTAAGAATCTAAGAATTGGTTTAAATCTTTTGAAAGCACAACAATCTTGTTTATATTTTGGGTCAACTTGTTGACCCGCAAAGAAAACTAGGCTAAATCCTAATGAAAGAAAAAAGATAAATAAAATTGGGCCGAGAATGGATCCTTGCAGTATTCCGATTTGGACCAAATGCTTTTTTGTTAGATCTTTTTCATCATACTTATAATACTCAACCTCCAAAAACTGTTCCCTTTCTGATAAGTGATAAGTAAGGAAACGTAAACCAATTAGACACGACCTCATTCCAAAACGATTTCACTTTTCAATTAATTTAACAACATTGAGTATATGGGCAGAAAAAGTTGGAATATTTATCTACCTTTGACATTGCAAATTTTAATAACAGATGATTATTGCTTTTTATTTTCGATTTTTTTCCAAGTAACTCTATTGTCTTCTGTAATCATTTTCTATGAGATTTAGATTGTTATGACTAGAGCACGGATTTAGGTACATTTTTTGAGTCATCCTCTTAGTCGGGCCTACACGTTATCGATTGTACGGTGACAGTTCATGTCCTAATCCTAAAAATTTACCTAAACCAGTGCTTTAGTTATGACTTATGACACGAACTGGTTAGTTGCGAAAGAGTTAAAAACAATTTACTGAGAGGAAATCTTTAAACGGTATGGAAACGATCGGCACTTACATAAATCAGTGAAAAATATATTCCGTCTTTAACAAGCGTCTACAGACGTGTCTAATGAGTGTAATGACGCAATTACGAGTTAACAACATCATAAATCGTTTAACAGCAAAACCAAACATAAGCTTCTTGCTCTCGCGAAATTTAATGTTTTCATATACATAATATAAATGGATAATAAGAGTATAATTCATGGATTACACGATATGATTTAATTATTCAGAATCTTACGCAGTATAATAATAATTATTATGTTTTCATTAACATAAAACACTACTAATGGTCCTTTATGACTATAAATAATAACTATATTTTTGTATTTGAATCGCAGTTACAAACAAATACATAGTTCGTTAGTCTACCGAAATACCGTAAATTTTTCTATGTACAGTTAGAACTAAAAGTAATGTTACACTTTTGACAACCATAACAAATAGGCGGACAAGCGATCAGGCACGCAACAAATTTCTGTTATGGATAAGACTACGCATTTATATACAGCCTGTTTCAATGAAGATGCACCAAACTAGGTATGACGGTAGATATCGTGAAAAGAAATAGAACTTTTCCATACAAAGAGGAGAATCGTATATTTTTAAAACGTACAACAAATGAGGACGATCACAATTCTTAACCCTCGTTCAGATAATCGGTTTATTGCTTTATTGCCCCATAAAATATCGCGCCTCAGATGATATGATGAAATACATTTAGTCCGTTCTTATTAACGTTGTAGTAAGGAGCGAAACATAATTTCCGTTAATTTGGTATAGTTTATACTTTTAATTTTTAAGTTTATTAGTGTATGTAAGTGTGTTTGTGCATGTGTTGGTGTGTTTGCGATGAGCGATTTCACGTTTCGAGAATACGCAGATATGCATTTGTTATACGGGGAATATTGGGGAAACGCGCGATTGGCAGCACGTCTGTACGCGGAACGGTTTCCTAATCGTGAACGACATCCTCATTATCATACGTTTATCAGGGTAGCTCAGCGACTACGCGACGCAGGCTCTCTTTTACCTGAATAAGGAGTCAGGGGCGCGGTGCGACCACCTCACGTTGCAAAATAGAAGAAGAGTTTTTCAATATGATTGTGAATGACCCCAATATACATAGTTGTGTACATCGTATGATGTGCACTTTGGATACAGGAATAAATAAAAACCGTACATTATTAAGACTCGGCAAATTTGATGTAATTACGGTTTGCATAAATGTCAGTGCGACGAAAACGCAACAATCTTCTAAAGTTTTCATCTTTAACACGTCTTGGCAGAATTAAGAGCCTCTCATAAATTCTTTCGCTTACGATTGATTTATTGCCTTTTTGCAGCCGTGTGCCATTCATAAATAAATTTAAATCGCTCGTTTTGTTTCACGGACACAGATATTTTAAATCGCTACAGTATTTCTAAAAACATCGACTTCAATTAATGCAGATTTCAAGTTGTTCCGATTGCAAAATTGTATTAAAATATTTTGTTCCAAGTAATGTCAGAAACGTTTTCCCGAAGTTTGGTGCATCATCACTGAAATACCCTGTACACGGCTTTTCAGAATTATCTGCAGATATCTTCAGGGTGAATAGAACATCAAAAAAATAGGGTCGCCTTTTCATATATTTTTCCAAAAGTCAATAATAAGGGAGTGAAACTCATTGTTCTTTAGGCAAATCCCTTAAGATATCTAACTAATATTTAAAATTTTTGAACAAGATTTGCTAGAAGTTCACTATAGTGAAAAAAAAATTATTACTAGTCACTAACATCATGGATAATATTCAGATATAAGGCACCTAACTGAACGTTTACAACGTTTTCGTTAGATCCTTCCTCCCTTTTAATGGAGAGTTCGAGGGGGTCACTTTCGGTATTTTATGATAACTAAATGTAATAGAGGTATGCTAACTTTTAAACCTCAATTACAATTACAATTACAATTATCGAAATGCAATGACGAAGCCTCTTTTGCCAAATAATCTAAAGAATTTTTGATGAAATATGTAAAAAATAAAAGGAAAGGGATAAAATACTGAAAAGTCATCCCTAAGACTATCATTTGAAAAGGAGGGAGGGTACAACAAATAAAAAATTTGTTTGATAACTTAAACTTTCAGGGCTTATAACACCTTTAATAATCACTTTTGGAAAAAATTATACTGGGTGTTTCTTAACTTCATACAAAAAATTATACTAGTGAAAGTTTACGTTAAAAGTGATAGAATGAAGCAGTTTTCGAATAACAATTGATTAATAAATATTAGAGATAATAAATGTCTTTGGCGAACGGTGAAACAGTTTGATAGTTCCTGGTTTATTTCTATGACGTAATTACGTCCTCGGAGAAATTTGCTGATGTCAGCATCGGCTGTTTAAAAGAGTCAGTTGTCAACTGTATTTTGTCGCGTTGAAAACATGGCCGAATTTTCCAATACTGTTTTTGTGGACATGATTTTAATTTACGGCGAATTTGGTCAAAATGCGTTGGCTGCAAGACGTTTGTATGCGCAGCGTTACGAAGCATCAGTGTTTACAAGGGATGCAGTGTGAGCAGAAAAAAATCCTCATGCAATGCGGCGCCGTAGTTTTCGGTCAATCTGCGTGCAGGTATGTTAAACGGCACTTTAATCGGTCTATTTATTTTACCTAATTGCTTGGACGAAATGATGTATTTACGTTTCTTGCAAACTAATTTGCCGGAACTCCTAGAGGATGTAAATTTAAATATTAGAAAATATTAGACCTTAATCCATTAGATTTTTTTCTGTGGGGACATTTAAAAAATCTAGTATACGTTGAAGAAGTAAATACAATAGACGAACTCAACGCACGCAGTGGAAAATATCCGAAAACAGAACCAATTCCGTTAACGCATGTGAATTCCTGCTTCGTCGAGCCAACGTATGTTTACGCGCAGGGAGGGAACTTCGAACACTTATTGTGAGTGAAGGTCACCGTTCATTGCGTCCAACGGTTCTAAACATTTCACAGGCAATTGCCGGAATTTTTTTATTTTCTTTTTCCTTTTAATTCCGATGCATTCGTGAGAATATCTCACGCCATTAATTTTTTTGCATCAAGTTGAAGAACACCTGTATAAAAAATTTCTATTATTTCTTGATGTTCTATTCACCATGAAGATATTGGGAGGCAATTCTGAATCGCCATGTGACATTACTTTTAATTCCGACTGTACATTAATCGATTCATCACGAATAAATAATTTAATGGATGATAAACATAATAAAAAAAAGTTTTTAACCACCCGTACAAAATTTAAACAACCTGATTTCGTTTGTAACGTAACCAATGATATTGATGTCACAATCTGTTTTTTTTATTATCTTCACCATCGCATATTTAAAGAGAAATTCGCCGACAAATATAGTTCGCTGGAAAGTTTCATTAAACTTTAATTTTCTATTCTATCAGAAAAGAAAGCACTACTCGAATACTTTTACGTAATTGAAAATAATTCATTAATATCTCCACTTAATTACATCTTTATTGTTTTACACTTAAAGTGGCAATTTTAAGCGTTTACATAAGCCGGTTTATTGCGCGCGTTACGCAATGGTAAAATACTTTCACCGTTGAAAGCCGAGATTTGCCTCTTCCGCATGTTTCTTCCGCTCCTGGTTCACTAATTAATCTAACATTTGTTTATAAAGTTAGTAGAGAACTGTAAAATACTCTTTAATAGATGGGATGTCGAGCATCGTCGAGATTGCGTAGAATTGGAGAAATTTGACCGACCTGGAAACTGCCAGTACTTTCTTAATAATTAGCACGAATAATATTTATTTATATTTTTGCGTGCATTAAACACTATCAGAGAAAGCGTAAGCGCATTAACTTATGTTAATTGCATTCACTATACACTGCGAACTTTAGTGCTTGCATTCATAATTGCAATTCAAATGTATGTATGTAAACACATTTTCAGTATTTGAAATTAAAAAAAAAAGTGTGTTAGTTTTTCATAATTAATGAATTGACTTACATATTTATTAAGGCAATTTAAAATTAATATTATACTCCTACTTATTAATTTATTCTGTGTACAATTTTTTCGGTATAGTTACACGTGTTTATTATTTTTTTTTATAGTGAACGTTAAAGCGGGCTTTGTCCAACTCAAAACAGTCGACAAAACGGAATTTTAACAGCAAGGGTAGATAAAGTATTTTAATTTTGTTATTTGAATTAATAAATATTACAACTTAACCATAGCAACAACCCACACTAGTTACTGGGATCATGATCATACAACACGATTTTAACACATGATTGTTTTCTTTTATTTTTCTGCGAAATTGTTTAAATTTTGTTTTTGATGTTCGCTATAAAAAAATAGAATGTTACACACGACGGTTTTAATTAATTAAATTATCGACTCCTTCGTCGCTCGTGAATTAAACGTTTTCACTCATCGATAAAAATCAATATGTTTGAGTTTGATGTTTAAGAATTAAAAATTACTGCCATCTATGTGATTGTTTTCTTTCCCCAAAACTCGCAAAAGAATTTCCTAACCGCCTTAAATTACACCGTTTTGGGGAAAACATCTGTCCAATACTGTGTCCAAAGCTAAGATGTTTATATTTTTGTAATAGCCGGGGAGCTAGCACGTTGAAACCTAAAGAATTTTTTAATGGAAAATTTGAATTCCTCCATGTTACAAAATCGTCCTGTTGAACCCGTTGCGTGTCTAAGGAGCAGGTGACGAAACTTCGTTTGAAATAGCTTAAATAAGCATTGCATTATCAAAGATTTTTCTTTTTAAATTCCATATCTATTGCCATTGGTGATATTGTAATCATATTGCCAGACCATTTTGAACTTGCTATGACCATGGAAGATTGATATAAAGTTTAGCACACTACAATATGGGGGTCAAGCTGAATTTATTAAGAATAAAAACACGGTTAATATTTTCTAGGATTATGTTTTAAATATGCTCCATTCAACAATGATACACTTCTTTCCACTGTTCAAAAACTTTCAATCCACCTTTCAGAATACCTTCAAAATAAGTTTAAGACTAGCTCTCTGCTTCTTGGTCATTGTTGGAGTTTCCTCATCTTCGTGAATCCACAGATGAGTCTCTTGGCAGGTAGGTACGTCGAAAAAGGGAATGTAAGTTCCGTAACCTATCAGTATTTTGGAGAAAAATTTGATATCCGGCACTATTTAAGAAGTTTAAAGTTTCATGGCAAGTTCTTACATGCTCTGCTCTTTGGAAGTCAGAAAGGTGATGCGGCACAAAACGACTAGCCACGTTTTTTTAAATGCAGGCGATCGTGTGTGATTCTTCTAACTGCTGAGGATCCAATCTTGAGTTGGTGCTCTATACTGCATAAGTGGCTTTATTGTCCTCTTCAATTAATTTTTTTAACAGCAGCAATGCTTTTGTCGATAGCAGACTTAGGAGGACACCCTGCACCTTTTTTATGCTGAACAGAATTCCTTTCGCGTTCAAGTTCCTTATACCATCGGTAAATTGTACCCAAGGAAGGTGCTCGTTCACTAAAAGCCGAATCTAAACTCTTTTTGCACTCATAAGCGCTTAAATCTTTTTAAAAAACATAATAAATCATGATTCGAGATGCTCTCTGGTTGGTTCCATTTTTTTACTTTTTTTTACACTTTAAAAATTGGCAACTTGGATTCTAACGAACATAACTTCAACAACTAAACTTCAAATGACAGATAAAGAGTTGCTCTAAATAACACTCTATGTTTTGTTCTTCACAGCATACTAGATTTTCTTATTCTCAATAAATTCAGCTTTACCCTCGTATATCTGTTTTCAATAAGAGGCGTTGTAGCCAGTTAGATTTTACTATTTTCTGACTAAACCATAAGTGATATCAAAAATTATAGAGACATGAAAAAGCTTCTTATTGAATGCCTCTTTGAAAAAAGTAATGAATTAAAGTTGGCTTCATATCCTCAAAAAAGTTATTGCAAGATCTGTGTAGTCACAACCCTGTATTTCATACTAGCTATCCACTGTAAACTACTAAAACTATCTAAAAATATAATTTAACTTCCTCATGGGTTCTTTCATTAAATATCATCCAAATTAATTCAAGCGTTATTTTGTTATAAGAAAAATTACCTATTTTTTCAAGAACTTTGAAGCAGAATACTTACTTGTGTAGTTCTAGCCAGTTCAAAATCGTCTGGCAACATGTTTACAATATTTTCAATGGCAATAGATAGAAAAAAAGAAAGATCTTTGATATTGTAATGTTTATGTAAGCGAAGTTTCGTCACCTGCCCCTTAGACACGCAATCTCGTTAGTCAGCCAGACTCTCAAGTTAGTTTGTAGCACGAAGGAACTCGAATTTTTCATGAATTTTTCTATAGGCTTCCATGTTGCTAACTTTTAGACAATAAACTGTGAAGGAAATATAGTACCAGCAAGCTTATGAGTCAACGAATAAACATTTTCATTTTGTAAAGAATAGTAAAGACATATGAAGATCTTAACAGTGAAAAACAAGGCACCTTCGTTCTAAAAATTTGTAACTTATCATATCCAGGGTGTTTCAGTGATGATGCACCAAACTTCGGGGAAACGTTGCTGACATCATTTGGAACAAAATCTTTTAATACAATACAATCGGAGCAACTTGAAATCTGCATTAATTGGAGTCGATGTTCTTAGAAATACTGTAGCGATTTAAATCTCTTTGTCCGTGAAACAAAATGAACGATTTAAATTTATTTGTGAATGGCACACGGCTGCACCAAGGCAATAAATCTATCGTAAACGAAAGACTTCGTGAGAGGTTTTTAATTCCGCACTTGACCGCAAGACGTGTTAAAGGTGAAGACTTTTAAAGAATGTGCATTTATTAGCGTGCGTTTTCGTCGCACTGACACTTATGCAAACCGTAATTACATCAAATTTGCCGAGTCTTAATAATGTACGATAATTAACGCTTGTAATGGTTTTTTATTTATTTCTGTATCCAACGTGTAGGTACATCGTATGATGTAGACAACTATGTATGTTGGGGTCATTCTCAATCATATTGAGAAGCTCTTCTTCCTATGTTTGCAACGTGAGGTGGCCGCACCGCGCCTCTGACTCTTTGTTCAGGTAAAAGAGAGCCTGCGTCGCGTAGTCGCTGAGCTAAACGTATGATAATGAGGATGGCGTTCACGATTAGGAAACCGTACAGACGTGCTGCCAATCGCGGGTTTCCCCGACATTCCCCGTATAATAAATGCATATCTGCGTATTTTCGAAACGTAAAATCGCTCATCGCAACCACACCAACACATGCACAAACACACTTACATATATTAATAAACTTAAAAATGAAAAGTATAAACTACACCAAACTAACGGAAATTATGCTTCGCTCCTTACTACAACGTTAATAAGAACGGACTAAATATATTTCATCGTATCATCTGAGGCGCGACATTTTATGGGGCAATAAAGCAATAAACTGATTCTTTGAACGAGGGTCAAGGCAGGTTAACAATTCTGTTCGTCCTCATCTATTGTACGATTCTCCTCTCCCTTCGTTTTTCTCAAAATTTATTCGATTAAAAAAAAATTATAGAATACTTTTATTTCTTTTCACGATATTTACCATCATACCGAGTTTGGTGCATCTTCATTGAAACAAACAGACTGTATGTATATCAAATATTCGTATATTCATAAGAATGTATGAATTAATTCTTTTATAATTATAATTCCTGTTCTAAGCTAGTACGTAACATAATTCCGTGATGATCACTAAATATCAAATGAAACATGTATCTTTCTTTCCTAAAGGATTCAACATTTGCACTTCAGTTTATAAAATTTAAAGCAAAAAAGCTCGAAGCCTTCACTACAGATTTGAAACATGACATTTTTTACTAAACTTTGCAAACTCTGGGGGAGTAAATAATATTTCAAATAAATATTACAGATATTAAAAAGATTTAAAAAAATTGAAAAAAAAAACTCGCTTGCTCTCGTAAGTAGAAAAGTACGAATCCTTAGAAATACTAAACTCGTTTCCATTAGAACGATAAATCTCTGTAAATACATAAAGTGACAGCACTAGACTTTACTCTGCTGTAACAGTAATATTCATCACCAGTAGTATTCTATTTTATGACTTGATTTAACGATATTTCTATGACGAAATCGTTTTCACATTTAATACCTAAGGTGAAAAGTTGTTGCTTTAAGTATTTGAAGCTGCTAACGAAATTTAAGTTTAACTACAGAAATCATTAATTTTTCAATCTGAAACACGGCAAGTTGTTTAAAAGTATTATTTAATGTCAGATTAGTCGATCAATTAATTAACTAAGTGAATAATTATACAGAACTTGAAATGATGAAAGTTTTGTATAAAACATTTGTTCATACGTTCAACAGGAACAGCGTTATTGATGAAACCCGGCTTTTATGCCACACCCTGTATATGTAATTTTTCAGTTTCATTTCATAATTTTATTAATTTTTTAATTTTATGGTTGTAGTTACAATTACGAAATGAATTTTATTCAATTGTGAGGAAACTCACGTACTCATTTAAATTATAATACAGATTTTGTATTCGATGAAATCTCGTCTAGTTTTTACCATTTTCGTTTCAGTACTTATTTTTGGGACACGTTATATAACAATAAAACACAAAAAAAACACCGGAAAAATATTGAGGACGTTATTTTAAAGGCAGGATGAGAGAGCTCTTTCGAGAGTTCTTATTATTATCTTTATTCAATTTTAGCTAAAATAAATAAAATAAAGTTTGGACATTTCGTTACCTTGTTTCCTCACGAAGAAAAGGTTTGTAAAGCAGAAGCAGAACACTTTAATTAATATTATAATGAAAGTAATATTGCATCGAGTCATAAAATCATCTATTCATTAATTTTTTCATTTTCTCACCGAGAGATCTATCTGAGTGCTTATTCACCGGTTTTAAGCGTCAGTTTTTTTTCAAGGTAACATGTAACACAATTACTTTTCGTCTTCCAACAACTTTCTCCTTAATTGAATTCAACCGTTCGACAACATAGAAAAGCCTGGTTTCGCTCCGGCTACATTGTAAATAAGTAACGTGTAACACATCCCGTTTATTGCCCACGTCGCCGCAAAGAAAGCTACTTTGAAAACAAGTTCTTTCTACGAAAGGTTGTGTAAGGTGAAGGTGAAGGTACAGGTTTTCTCTTGTAACACAGATATTCGATATGCATACATTTATAAAATGCATAAGCGTTTCTGAGAGAGAAAAGATTCGGTTTATAAACTAGCGGTCATCTTAAGATAGTCGTCAGATTTAGGTTTTTGATTTCAGAAGTAGGCAGTTTGCCTTAAGTAAGTCATACACAAGATGTTGAATGAAAGTGGATAAGTCAATATAAAATAAATGTACAATAAAATAACTTTGATTGAAAGTTTGGATGACCTTAATTAAAATCTAATATCATCCGCTCTCTAGTCATGATTCATTGATGACCCGCCTAAAATTCATTAATTCTTGTTTCAGTAGTCAGTTTTGTCAGATTTGAATATTTATAATTCTTTGGTTCTTTATGTAGACGTAGATTTTAATATTGGATGAAATATAAGTCTTTTTTCTCCTAATTACAGAACCCCATATTAAGAGCTGTGATCGTCCTTGCCATGAATATGACTGGCCTATGATATGTCGTTATCAATTAGTTTTAGAAAACTACCAAACTTTAGATAGGTATGTATGCTCTTTTTAAGTCTTTCAAACATTAACCATTAGTTGTTTTTTTTTTAATTCCTCTATCTTTTTTCATTTTGGCCATCGATACCTTAAACCTTCAACACTTTGGTCTTCCTCTCTTTGCTTTCTCTTTTCTAGTTTACCTTGTATAGTTGTCTCTATTTTCTTTAGTCATCTCATTGCTCCATCCCATTTAATTCCATCAAATTAAGGCTACATTCTTTCCCTAAAAAAAAAAAAAACTGCTTAAACTCAACCTATTTAAGTTTCACTTTTCTTTTCCTTCATGTATTTTCAATTCTCATCTTATTTGTTACATTTTCTTTTCTAATTTTTTGCAGTTCCTGTCAAGAATGTCCTTCAAACTCAACTGTCTGTGATGAAATCTGTCTGGTCACAGACGGAAACAAACGCAATGTCTTCACCATAAATCGTCAGTTACCCGGCCCATCGATACAGGTGTGCAAGAACGACGTAATAGTGGTGGATGTGGTAAACAAACTCCCCGGCCAGGGGGTGACAATCCACTGGAGAGGCCAAACTCACCTCGAAGCTCCCTTCATGGATGGTGTTCCAATGATAAGCCAATGCCCCATAACGAGTTTCACGACCTTCCAGTATAAATTCAGGGCGGCAGATGCAGGAACACATTTTTACCACGCTTATTCCGGCTATGAAACAGAGAACGGCCTGTTTGGTGCTTTGGTGGTGCGAGAGCCCTCACGACTTGATCCCTTAAAAAAATTATATGACGTCGATGATCGAAGCCACATTATCATCGTAACCGAATGGGGAAGGACCATGTCATCCGATTCGTTGCAAGAGAACAATGAACCTCAATCGATATTGATTAACGGAAAAGGACCCGAAGCAAATTCCTTGGCTGGATTTAGCGTGAAGAATGGAAAGCGTTTTAGGTTTCGGGTGATATATTCAGGAGGGGTCAGTGACTGCCCCGTGTCTTTAGAAATTGAAGATCACTTGCTGAAAGTCGTAGCTGTGGATGGAAATCCGACGGTCGCTTATGAAACTAGCACCATCATCTTAGGCAAAGGCGAAAGAATTGATTTTGTGCTAAAGAACTTTAGCTTCGATAAATCAGAGTATTCGTTACTTGCGCGTTCATTGTGCAACGAGAAGGTGCAAGGCAGAGGTGTCATTAGATACAGCGAAGCTGATGAGATAAAACCTGCAAGCATGCTTAGCGGCGGTCTTTTAGATGAAGAAAGCAACAGTAAAAGAGTATTGGATACGGGTGTGTGTGATAGTAACATTGGTCATGTGTGCATAGGCGATGTTCGTTCTTTACAAAAAATGCCAAAGGAGTTGAGAAATGAAAAAGTAGACAGGCAAATTTTTATGTCGTTTGACCATGGAACTATGGCAAATGTGGATGTGGAAGGTGATTAGGATTTTAGTTTCTCGTTCATTTATAGCTATACAAATTTATTGCATATTTTAGAAGTTACCAGGAACCCAAAGAAGGTGTATAGAATGAACAACATAACATTTACGTTTCCTTCATCACCGCTGCAGACACAATTTCACGACATTCCTCCACAGTTCTTATGTTCTCCGTTGAAAAAGCCGACTTATTGCCATAATGAGGAAGTATGTGAGTGCGTACACGTCGTAGATTTATCTTTTGGGGAATCCGTCGAAATAATTCTGAGCGATCAAGGTAATTTTTCTTTTTTCCTTAGTTGTGGCCAGTTCTTGATTTCAAACTCATGAATTGTTGTAAACACCATCGTAAATCGAGGGCAATTTTTTTCATTTTTGTAAATTGATAAAATTCACAAAACATTTGCCTTTCTTTTTTTTTAAGGTGGAGATTCTCAAGAGAACGTTTTTCACTTACACGGACATTCGTTTTATCTGGTTGCCGCGAGGAAATTTGATGCCCCATTGAAGCTTGATGAATTGGAAAATTTGGAAGGAAAGGGCTTGCTCTTCAAAAGAAACTTAATGAACCCAGTCTTGAAGGACACAATCAGGGTACCGAAGTACGGAGTCGTTGCTCTAAGATTTATTGCTGATAATCCAGGTATAAATTCTTTCCTTTTTTTTTATTTGCTATAAAAGTCGTTGACAGCAGAATTTATGAACAGTCTGAGAAAAATATCGATTATTATGTTAGCTGTTAAAGATATACTTTCCATTTCGCACTTTCAAAACGAAAAAAAAATCTTGAATAAGTACATTTCAATATGAAAATAATTCTTGCTTGGACCTCATGGGTATAGGGCATTTAGAGAGGAGGGGGGTTGAGCTATCTCCAGTTGATCGTTATCATATTTCTTTTCATTTCTTCTGTTCTGAATAGCTTCTTTCATTTCTTTCCATTTCATTCCTCATTTTACCACTGGACTATCACTTCTTCCAGCTATAATCTTTCGTTTTCTTCTTCCTCATTTCCTGTCTAACTATTTTGCCATCTGTCCTTTTCAAATGCCTGTGCCATCTTAGTTGTTCCTTTATTTCTTCTTCTGAAGATCTCACTTTTAAATTCTGTCTGTGTTCTTTATTTCTCTCAAGAATCTCATTTCTATCGTATTTATTTCTTTTTCCTTGTGTTTCTGTCAGTGTCCCTGCTTCCGCTCCATATGGGTATTACTATTACTAATTTCTTAAGTAGTTGTGGTCTTGCTTTCTTAGGGATTTCTTTCTTTTGAAGAAGAGTATTTTGAATATTCCCTAAAGGTGTTATTCTTTTCCTTATTTCTTCCTTCACTCTACCATCTTCCCACATTTTTATCCTAGAAATTTGAGATGCTTGTATTATTTTTTCCTCTCCTTAGTTGTATTGTATGTTGTCTCATTTTCTTTCCCAATACCAATAGTTTGTCTTTCCTATATTTTTTTCCTACCCAAGTTCATAGAGCTTCTCAGAAAGAAGTGTTGGTGGCTGCGACCGACTTAGATGTTATTATTAATTCTCTTTCGGTATTCGCCTTACAAACTGGGGAAAAGCAGAAAATCCAGTTCGAAAGAGTCGGTATGAATTGAAACACGATCCGAGGCATCTCTCAGATAGAATTTTCATGTTTCATAATTGAGTTCACTAAACTTATTATTATTGTCATAAATTTCTACTTAAAAACTCTTTCGTACAATTTTTGTATAATTAAAAAATGTTCTTTTTAGGATTTTGGATGTTACGTGATGAAAATTCCAAAATGTGGACCAGAGGAATGGACGTAATTTTTAAAGTAGGCGATGTTTCAAATTTCGTCTCGGCACCCTCGAACTTTCCCAGCTGTGGTAGTTGGATAGGACCAGAGTTCTTCTTGGCTTAATCACATCTAGCACAGAAGGGCAGAAAAGAAAAAAAAAAAGGAAAAACGACGACGTACATCGACAACAGAAGATAATATGCCATAATCGAAAAGAATTCCCTTTTTACTGTTGAGGATTTTTGAAATGCCAATAAGCGAAAGAGTGCCAAAATAAATGCAATAAATTAACAGAATTATAGTTGTGCGCAGCTTAAGTGCCACAATTTGACAGTTCTGTGAGTTTTGTACCACAAGATTTTAAGGTTTGCGTGCAGGGGGTGCATTTTAGGTGCGCATGACTGTAATTTGTAACAAAGAGGTCTATATTTTTTTAAAAAAATTTGCTTCGGTTTGAGTGCTAGCGTCGTACTGTACAAAGAAAGTTGTAGTTAGTCACATAGTGTATATGTATGTTTGCAGCTGAATGTAGTTAATTTTTAATTGTTTTATAAATTATATTTTATGTTAGTTGTTATTGTTTTTCAAATACATTTTTTGTTGGAAAATTATTTGTCTTGTGTCTTATCTCTTACAAAAACGAAATGCATTCAGTTGTTCTATTAGGTCTGCTTTATGGGGTATTTGACAATTGTTTTGCAAAAAAGGCGCAAGAGAATGAACGTTTTAAATTACGGGAAAAATGTTTAAAAAATTCTACGGAATAGTTTATGTTTAATTAAAAATTTAACCTGAAACCATGCTGCAGCACAGCATACGAAATACAATGCCATGTTCTACACACAACGTCACTTTGACATACATCCGAATTTCGTATTATTACAAATTAAATTGGGGATGTTTGGAAATCTCAGGAGCTCAGACAGGATTACTAGAAATGGATGTAATAAGGAATTATGGCGTCAAAACGGGACGATCACATTTCCAAGGAATCGCTTAAGCATATCGTCTTCGAAAATATGAAACGTTTTATTATATCTGCAAATCATCATTCACTAATTAACGGGCGAACTTAGTTCGTCATTCGTCCCAGTGCTATGCTCTTGACTTTCCCTAAAATTTGTAACTATACAGCCTGCATCAATGAAAATGCACCAAATTCGGTATGACGGTAGATATCGTGAAAAGAAACAAAAGTTTTCTGTAAATTTTGAGAAAAACGAAGAGAGAGGAGAACCGTATATTTTTAAAACGTACAATAGATGAGGACGAACAGAATTCTTAACCTGCCTTAACGCTCGTTCAAAGAATTGGTTTATTGCTTTATTGCCCCATAAAATGTCGCTCCTCAGATGAGAGTTCGTTCTTATTAACGTTGTAGTAAGGAGCGAAGCATAATTTCCGTTAATTTGGTATAGTTTACATTTCATTTTTAAGTTTATTAGTGTATGTAAATGTGTTTGTGTATGTGTTGGTGTGTTTGCGATGAGCGATTTCACGTTTCGAGAATACGCAGATATGCATTTGTTATACGGAGAATGTCGGGGAAACGCGCAATTGGCAGCATGTCTGTACGCGGAACGGTTTCCTAATCGTGAACGACATTCTCATTATCATACGTTTATCAGGGTAGCTCAGCGACTACGCGACGCAGGCTCTCTTTTACCTGAATAAGGAGTCAGGAGCGCGGTGCGACCACCTCACGTTGCAAAATAGAAGAAGAGTTTCTCAATATGATTATGAATGACCCCAATATACATAGTTGTGTACATCATATGATGTGCACTTTGGATACAGGAATAAATAAAAACACGTTACAAGCGTTAATTATCGTACATTATTAAGACTCGGCAAATTTGATGTAATTACGGTTTGCGTAAATGTCAGTGCGATGAAAACGCATGCTAATAAATGCACATTCTTTCACCTTTAACACGACTTGCGGTCAAGGGCAGAATTAAAAGCTTCACATAAATTCTTTCGTTTAGATTTATTGCCTTCTTGCAGCCGTGTGCCATTCATAAATAAATTTAAATCGCACGTTTTGTTTCACGGACACAGAGATTTAAATCGCTACAATATTTCTAAAAACATCAACTCCAATTAATGCAAATTTCAAGTTCCTCCGATTGCAAAATTGTATTAAAATATTTTGTTCCAAATAATATCAGAAACGTATCCTCGAAGTTTGGTGCATCATCACTGAAACATCCTGTATACAGGCTGTTAGGTCATTGACTGGACACCTGCAAACCACGTATGGAGAACACTCTGTACAGTAAAAAAGCCTTTACATTCGAGGATGTTCCGGCTTTCGTTTTCCCGGAAAAAATTCAAACAAAAATCGATAAAAATTGTTTCGCAACCACTGATTGTCTTATCTACTGTTACACCCATGTGCCGAACGCCATCCGGGCGGGCGATCCCCTTGCCATAAATTCCCAGATGGTTTATTATTTTACGATAAGCAAATAACGCACGTTCAGTGTCTTAACATATTTCGGAGTGTGCAGGTCGGGGACAAAATGAATGCATACACAAATTACGAACTTGTTGATATTATTATATTATACGTATGGCGAATGTAGGTGCAATGCACGTGCTGCAGAGCGTAGATATCGCCGGCGCTCTTTTTCCGTGTGCGGGCAGTTTTACAGCGTCGTGTTGATGCATGTATTCGAGCTGACGGCATGAATTTCGAACATCTTCTTTAATCGGCGCTGGCTCCTGGTACTATCAGCGGTTCTCAATAGTTCGCTCTTTTTGCATTTTTTCAAAATGTACCGAAAATCTGGCTTGTTTGAGTACTTTCTGATCCCATACGACACCCTTCATTTACAGTTTTAATTTGTCCAAGCAATAACCTAACACCCTGTATATTTCAAGTCGCGATATCGCTTTTTCGCTTTTTGGCCTAAAATTGCATTAGAGTTGACAAATTGCAGCCAGTTTATATCGTAATTGCGAATAACTTAGGACAGGTCGATTTGGTTTGCAGTGGAATTCTCGAGCTACGCTTCTACTGACGAGTCCCCAAATAGGCTCGAGAAATTCATTGCAATCAAAACCGATTTGCAACAAAATATATATATATTTCGTTCATCTGCTGTTTCTTATTAATCAAGGACGTGCCGTCATTTTGGGCATAATTTTGAATTAATTATTTCTCGAAAACTAAAGTACAGAGAATTCTTTAAACATTTTTCCCATACTCTCTGATGTCATGTGTTTATTTGGCGGAACAATTATTGGTCAACCGATTGGTCACCACAGACGTGATATCAAAATTTTCATCCATTGTCATGTATGCAGTGAAGTTATCTACTTTACCTACCTGTTTTTAATCCATATTTGCATAAAATTTGCTTACGAAAACACCCGACAGATTCTGAAATAATAACAATATGCTACGCGGTCTTGAAAAAGACTATTTTCGAAAAATTACATCAGAAAATTCGTAAAATAACAAAAGTAGGACCATCAAACACAAGTGTCAAATAATGTGGCTAACATCAGAGAGGAACTAAGGTTTGATGTACGCAAGAAAAGTAGTTTTCTCTGGACAATGTATAATGATCAGTCTATATATGGTTTGGTTGTCAAATAATGTGGCTAACATCAGAGAGGAACTAAGGTTTGATGTACGCAAGAAAAGTAGTTTTTTCTGGACAATGTATAATGATCAGTCTGTATGTGGTTTGGTTGTCAAATTAGCTACTTTTTTCTACTTTTTAGTCTTTTCTTCAGTAATCTGAATTTTTTATTTTCAAGGAAGAGACCAAATTAAGAAATACAGAATTTAATTTCTTTAAAGCAAGTACGATTTTAATAACACTGTAAACCTCACATTTCAAAGCTATCTCTCCTTTCCTTGATCGTTACAGTTAACTTCAGGACAATTTATAATTCTTCGGCGTTTTCATGGATCCCTATTTGATTATAGTAAGAACATCGCTGTTAGATGGCGGTGGAGTCTGAGGGCGCCAGGAATAAAAGTTCTCGACGTTAGGCGACGTAAGTAGTTTAAGTGTTACGGCTTTTAAAGAAGAAACCTGATTATTTGAAAAACGAATGGTATGTTGAGAACTTATTTTTTGTTTTTTTTTCTTAAATTGTTGGCAAATGTAAAAAAATTAAAATAAAATTTAAATTTAAACTCATTAGGCAACTTAATCCAATTGTTATATAAATAATTACTTGTAAAATAACATTGTAATAATAAAAAAAATTACGTGATCCTTTTATGTGGTACACTTAAGTTATGTGATTTTATCTTTTCGAATAAATATGCATCGCTAGATTTGCAAAGTTAGTTCAAAAATCGAATACATTTATTTAAAAAAAAAATGCTATAGAGTTTTCACACAAGTATATTTACTACTAACTCAAACATGTTGTTTAAACATTTGATTTAATTTGAAACTTATCTTATAGGGCTTTCGATTATCTGTTCTAGAGCACTTTCAGAATATTCTCCTCTTATTTCACCCTCATGTAATAATAAGGGGCGGAGATAGAGCAGTCAATTGAAAACGCTATTAATAAATAGAATTATTAAAGAACTCTGGACATTACAATTTTAGCAAAACATTATTAAACCTTAATTTATTATTATTATTTTTGAGCGTTTTAAAGAGTTTACTTTATACTAACTACATTGTTTGAATTAATAGATAAATCACTTTACACGTAATCCTGAGAATAAAACATCTTTTTTGTAGTTCTTATTCCTGTGGATTCGACTAAAGCTGTTTAGGTTCAACACGGAAAAAAACTACGTATAACACTTTATGACAAAGTATACATTGTCTATACACGTAAGCACGTGTCGTTAACGTCAGTTATTTGATTAACGATTTTACGATAGATCGTAATACGATAAAAAACATTTCTCGTCTTCTTTAATTTCTCGGAAATACTTACGTATTACATTTTCGGCGACTATATAATTAAATTAACAGCGACGTCACTTATTTTACGTTACTATGATTCCATGGAACATAATCAGGGACGTGCTAATATGTGAGATGATGACAAACCCTGACGTCAATGTTTGAGGAAACTTTGTTTCAACAAATTAAAGATAAGCGAAAATTCTCATCGTTTTAGTGTAAGTTATCTAATTCGCCTCCCAGTTATTGTTATTATAAGTAAGTGATACTTTGTACTCCTTCAAAAAACTCCAGACTGTTCATCGCAGAAAAAAAAAACTCAATTACTTTTCAACAGATGGAGAATTGGTTCTTAAGAATGTTGATGATCGAAATAAGTTCTGCTTAGGAAAGTCTTAAAATATAATAATACAGAAAAAGAAGAAAAATTCAGAGACCTTTCGTAGCTTCACCTTAATTTTTTTTTTAATTTGTCTTCTAATATTCAAGACATTAAATTCTAGAACATAATTACATGTACACATAATTGATTTGAAAACGGTAAAATATAGTTTTGAATCTCCGAAAAATTATATAAGAAAAATAAGTTTGGATGAGTAATTTAGGTAGTTCTTCATTTCTGTGTTTTTCTCAGTTTAGATTGTTACTAGATTGAAACAACACGAGTACATTACAAGGTTTTGATTACGTAAACTACAATAATAAAAAAATGAGGCTTGTTACGACAATTTCTTTCAGATAAAACCTAATTAAATAGGAATGAATCAACTTAATGAGAATGATTTGAGCAACGAAAGGAAACACGAACGCGCTACATAATATTCCTTTTTAATCGAGTTCTTTTTCTAAGGTGCCCCTTAATAAAATCTCTTTATTAGTCTTCGCCTTTTTCGGTGCTGAATAATCTGCAAATAATGGTCTGATATTAATTTTGTTTTTGCAATCCTGTGCAAAGATCGTTTTATGTATTACCGCAAAAATATTCGTGTCAGCTTTGCAAATTGAACTGCTCACTTTCTAAATAGCTTAACTTCCTTTCGAGCCTTTGGAGCATATAGAAACTGAACGAAATGAAATTTTTTGCAATAGCTAATTGAAACCGAAGAATTCATAAGCGTGATTCACGTCTTAATACAAAGTTTCACGCCCGGATTGTTAGGTGAAAAGAAAAAAGGTGGAGACGAGATTAAATAAGATTTGACACACGTAGACGGTTCTATGTTGACAAAAACACATTTTGTATTTCGAAAAGAACGGATTCTTGTCCGATGAAAATTGTATAATAAATTATTTTCACTCCTGACGAAGCTATCAATCGTTAGTGAAACGTAGGGCGATAGTGTCCGTTAAAATAATTTATTATGAAAAGAATGTAATTGTTAATATTAATAGATAAATTTATTAATGTATTGTGAGTTGTTATGTGCAGAATTAAGATAGCTGTTAGTCGTCTAGTATTAAAACATAAAGTCTGGTGGTTATTGCATATGAGGCACCTTACTTGCATATGGGTTCGTGTAATCATAATTAGGAATAAAGCTCCTGTTAATGTTTATACATTTACATGGCCACATATACGAGCGCAGAATCTAATATTTTATAGATAATAAGCAAAAAGTATCAATATTTTCCATCTTTGGTAGAAGAACGGATACATAGAATGACAACCACAGTCAAAGCAGTTTCTAATTCTTTTTACAAACACCCTATTCAGATACATCTGGCGTTACACAATACAATTACTAATAAAAGCAAACTATGAAATTCCTCGCCATTTATGGTTACGTTAACACGCTTTTGACCAACAAGTTCTCCACTGAGTGCCATCTCATCTAAAACGCTGATCCTCTTTGATATATTTACTATTACGAATACAGAAATTACATAAAACGCTGGAGCAAAGGCGCTGTATGGAAGACCCAATTAGAGTTCTTTATACAGAGAGTAAAGATACTAAAATGAATACGAAGCTTCAGATTATTCTAGAAAAGTAAGGTTAATTTTAGCGCACGATCCTAATCAGCTCGTTTTACATGTCGCCGGATATGGCGACTTGAATATAGCAAATAATATTCACACGCCTTTCGGTCAAAGTGGTTTGTTACAGCCACCGGGAGGACCTGGGTTCATGAGATCAAAAAGTGATCATAAATTGGCTACTCAGTTCGGGCAACAGGAAGAAAGAGGTTACGACAGAGGTTACGGAGACACTGGAACCGATGACTTACCTCTGGGAGGTCGTAAATTTGGGGAAAGAGCTAAAACAGCAACGACAGGAGATAGATACGATCGTTGTGGAAGGGGCTGAAGAATGGAGTACGGTGAGGATTATGATAATGAGAGTACCAGATCATCTATGTCACGTTATCGGTAGAGATTTGCTCGACATGCATGAGAAAATGATTCAGATAATGAACCAACGAGCTTACGCGGCGTTAGATTTACTGAACAACATAAGGAGCGCGAAAAAGTTTTGGATACAGAAGACGCAGCACGTGGCCCTCTTAGCGGCATAACACGGCTGGCAGATTCACCGCGAGTCATGCAAAAACTTCTAGACTCTGAAAATAACAAGAAAAAAGAAAAAGACGCTCCTCCACCACCGCAACCTAAAGTAGTGCCAAAAAGGCCACCTCCTCCAGCCAACAGGCAAGTGAGTGAAGAAGACGAAATTTCAAAAATAAAAAAACAAAATAAAGGAGCAACTACCTCAACTATTACTGAAGCAGAAACTCGCCCTGCGAGCGAACGTGTGGCTACTGTGAAACGTGAAGAGCCTGAAGAAACACATAGTGCAAGGAAAACACCGCCAGCCCCAGAGGTGAGTTTAGATGAACCGTAACCTCTCTGAGTGCCTGATTAAATAAATTGTATTGGTATTATTTAGAATAAATTAAGTGTTGTTTGTTTTAACATTTCTACTTTTACAACTACTGTGATTACACATTGGCATGTTTCTACTAACCGCACACTTCCGCTTATATACAATGAAGTGACCAAAAAACCCACTTGAAGATCCCAGTCCCTGTGTTTGTGTGTGAAGCATGAAGATATATGTGTGAAGCAAGAAAGCTAACCAAATATTTTCTCGAAGCTGCTTCGAGTGCCGAGGAAACTGACGAAGAATCTATAACTTCATTGCAACAAAGAAAGACACCTTCTTCAAAATCATCTACACCGGGAAGAAGACCTTCTGCTGAACCGGCCCATAAGAAAGCAACGCGTTCAACTAGTTCAGAATCAAGTAGCTCAAGCGAATCGTCTACCGCTTCCTCAAATGCTATCCGCGGCACCGGAGCAGCTTACACCACAGAAGAAGTGAAATAAAAATATTTATCATGCGGAACTCTTCCTAAACACACAACAAAAACACCAACGCGTTCTACAACAGCTTCCACAGGTATAACCGCTAATAAAAATGGTTCTGCACAAAAACCATTTCAAAGTCGCTTCTTATCAAATAAAACTTCGTCATTAACAGTTCCTCCATAGGTGACGAAGAAAGAAGAGATTGAGACCAGTTCCGAAGAAGAAAGTGAATCTGAAGAAGAATCAGAAGATGAATCGACGAAAAAGGAAAGCAAAGAAATGGCGAAAACTGACGTTGGACCTTTATTAGCACGCAGTGCGCAAGTACGTGACATCAGTTCTGAATCTCGCAAGAGTAGAAGAGATGAATCCGCACACAGTCGAAGTAAATACAGCCTTCCAAAAGAAGAACCGCCACAAACTAAGTAGTTTGAAAGTTTAATGGCTGACCAATCAAAAACGAATTGCCCTCTTTATAAATGAATTTAGTTTATTTGATTTGATCTGCTGTTTATTAATTTTCCAATCTGTCGTGTCTTGTTTTTACTCTATCTATAAAGGGCTCCTGACTCAATTGGGATGGCTACGGATAAGCTTAATGTAGCTATCCATGGTGGAGCCCCTCATCCTCCAATCTGCATAATTCGTGTTTAGCACTGCCTATCGAAAAATTAGGAGTTGCACGCGAATTTTATTCATGAACACAACTTAATTAAAGTTAATTAATACTATGTAAATTAAAAATTTTCCAAGCATCAGTATTAAGAATTCTAATTATTATATGAAGGTTTGATTTACTCACTTTCTTGGGTAACTAGTCATCTTCTGTTGAGCCTCAGTATAAGTGGGTGCATACCCTTCATTACTAAGAAAGATAATAAATCTTTACAGGTTTATTCGTTTTCATATAAATTACTCAAAATTGAATAGGGATATTGCTTGTAGATACAGTTTAACTTCAGGAAAAAAATATTGTTACACGTAGCATTATTAAAGAGTCGTAGGTTGAGGATTTTGATTATCCATCCTCGTTTGCAGCATGTCCCAAACATGTTCTATCGGGTTGAGGTCTGGTGAAAATAGAGTAATCGGTAAGCGAGCCCTGATCACATTTTGAGCACGATGTGGTCTTGCATTATCAACCAAAAAAATTAAATTTTTACGTCCAATTTCATTTTCTCTGGGTAGGACGTGACCCATGTCAATCTCCTCTTCGTATCGTCTTGTATTTACATGCCCATCAAAGATATGAAGGTTAGTGCGATATCCCAAGCTAATTCCTGTCCACACCATAACACCACCTCCACCAAAGGCCATGACTGTTTGGAAGTACTGGTGCAAATAACGATGTCCCTGTTCTTGATAGACCTGTTTACGACGACTATCATTGTACATGCAAAAACATGACTCATCGGTGAACAAAACGTCCTCCAAAGGAGTAGCTTTGTTCGGCCCATATTCTTCTCTGACGTTTGTGATCCCTTATTAAAGGAGGCCATCTTTGAGGCCTGTATGAGGTCAATTGAGCCTTCCACAGTCTGTTTCTTACTGTTTGGTCTGATACTCTAGTACCAGTGGCATTGACAATGCTCTGCATATGCTGACGAGCAATTGCGAAAGGTTGCTTCCTGGCGTGAATAATCAAAAATCGATCTTCCCTAGTAGTTACACGTTCTGATCCACTACCAAGTCTTTTTGCAGCTGTTCCTGTTTGTCTAAAGCGAGTAACTATTCTTGAGATCACTCTTTGAGAAATGTTAAAAAATTCCGCGATTTCAACTTGCCGGACGCCTCTTTGGTGCATTTTTACCACCAAATCAGCTTCCTCGTGTCTTAAATGAACTCTTTGCATTTTGTGGAAGTAATACAATATTTATTATTCAGAAAAATCAACCAAGATGCAGTGAAAATATTTTTTGGAATTCTTACGCTACTACCACTTTTTTAATAATTTGTGACAGCAGCCTATTGTGATAATTTTTTTAGTTAAAATGGTTTTAGTACTAATTCACAAATGGCCTTTAATATAAAAAATGAAAAAATAGGTCAATATCCCTATTCAGTTTTGAGTAGTTTATTTATCTCCATAATTCGAGTTGGCGAGCAGCTATTCAGTATTCAAATTTTCCAAATATTTTATTATTAAGACATTAATTTGAACTTTTGAAAACTTAAACTTTCAATTTGGAATGATTTCTGAAAAATAATGCAGACGTGAGAAGTCCACTACTAATACGGCCGTTTTGGCCTCCAAAAAGGTCCCAGCGACATCTATGTTGATTTTATCAAAATTCTAAGCTAGGAGCTTTTCAACAGTAGTGTGCGTTCTCAACAGTAGTTGAAAGAAAGTATTGATTTTCCAAGTAGCAGCCTCCAGTATGTGGAACTCTGTAACGGTTAAAAGAATTCAATAAATTTTTGTTAATACAGAGTGGTCCCAAAGAAAACGTTATTTAGAATGACACATTTCATTTTATTAATGAAAAACGAAGTACTGTACTTCTTGTAAGGACACGGAAAAATGCTTTAGAGAACTTTTAGAATTAATTTTTTTTAATCATTTAATTATCAGCTCTGCTTGTTCCTAGAAAGAAACCGGATGTTCGTATCGTTCTTATGAGCTTCGGACGCGTTTTCAAATCAATACTGATAACAGGTTACTGAGATAAAATTTTCCTTTCTCGTTGACTCAGCAATAGGAAATCACGCCACTCTGCATCTCTGCCCTTGAATGATCGACGTTGGTAAAACTCGGTAAAAGCGAGACGTTTACGCCCTCTCGTAACGAAAAAAATTTCGCTTGGAAGCTACTGTTTGGGCCGTCTGAATTCAAATTCTTGCTGATCTCGCAGAATTTCCTTCCTCACTTTTCCAGCTTAGCTTAAGCGAGGGAGATATGGCGGTTCCTGGTTTCCTTATGTTTGGTTCGCGTTAAATCTCTCGTCGAAATTTTGGTTTAATTTTATTTTTTCTAAGTTCGGGTTTTGATTTGATTTTTTTGTTATAAATCTTCCTAAAGTTTGTCATCGGTTTCGGTCAGAAAAAGCAGAAGCTTTTCCCGCGCAGTTATAGTGTTTTACTTAAATTAAATTCGTCGTTATCGAAACTAGCAGCAACAACACCACCAGCAGCAGCTCTGAGGAAGTTCTTCTGCTATGGAGAACGGAACGTCGGAAATAGAAGTAGTCGTGACGCGGTTCCAACCGGAAGCTAATTCAATTACGGACGACGGCCGCGGAAGCCTCCAAGTTAAATTAACAATTATATTATCAAGTGATTGATATTATCAGTTGATTAAACTAATTTAAACCATGCTATTATTTAATTATTACGCTAGTCCAACAAAAAATTTGAAAAAATATGTGCGACTTTAGTCGATTTCAGAAATTGCTAAGAATGTATGGAAGCAGCGTTGCCAAGTGTTGCCTCTAAAAGTTATTCCAAAACCTCCAAGAAATAAATACATTTCAAAACTCCCTAAAATTCTCACATACAACCAATTTAACGCTTGGAAAAAAAAGATTTTGGAGGAATTGACCTTCCTTCTATTTCGTACTTTGGAAGGAAAATTAATTTTCTGCAAAATCTTGCTTGCTTTTTTAATTCTACAGATTGTCTCTTCTTGTTTTTGAATATCTAGTGAATAATTGCAGAATGCTTTACCTCATAACCTTGTTAACGAAGAAGAAATCCCCAAACTTAGGAAGACAAATCCCAAGTTGGCAACACTCCATGGAAGCTGCTAACTAATTTAGAATAATTTGGATAACTTTGTTTTCATTAGAAATAGAAATTACCACACGATTCAAAATCAAGTGAATCAGAGAATAGGCCACAAATGCTGAAAAAGCTTAACGGTAACATTGTTCTTGTTTAAAAATTTTCGAATTTGGTTCACAAAATGTTCTTTGTTAAAAGTTGTTTAGGAAATGGTAAAAAACTGGATCACGTCCTACTCTGAATCATTTCATTTTCGATCGTATGGTACGTGGCCCAGAATTGAAACACAAACTCAACGGCAATCACAATTTTTGTTAGGATTACTTATCGGTGTTTGAAAAGATCAAAATCATTGCATATTCTTGAGTGTGACTCCTCTCATTATGAATAAAGACAAGAAAAAATAATTACGTACATGAAATAATACACTGGCGAGCAAAAAATTGAGGTCAACGTATAGTTATGATATCTTTGTGGAGTTTTCTGTTTTAAGCTTATATTGGCCAATTGTAAACCATTGTACTATAGTTTGTAGGTTAAATTAAAAATTCAATGATGAATGGTAAAGCATATTTTTTGTTTTTACGATTTATTGTGACAGAGCAATAAATTTTCATTTTAAACGAAAGTCGATAGGACCAGTATGGGATAAATAATAATTACTAATAACATGTATTCCCCCTCTTGCGTTAATGACTGCTTGAAGTCGACGAGGCATACCTTGAATTAAGTTAAGTTTTACGTTCTGGTCGATGTTACCCCATTCTTAGAATAGTAACTTCCTCAGCTCCTGGGCGGTTCTTGAAGCTAGTGAATGCCTGCGAATACGATGTTCAAATTCTTCCCAGATATGTTCGATGAGATTCATGTCCGGACTGAGGGCTGGTCAATCGAATCGCGTAATTCCCACGTCATCCAGATATTCTAAGACAACTCTAGCTACGTGAGGCTAGCATATCGTGCATAAAAATTCCACGCTCGCCCATAGTATCATGAAAGGCATAGCTTGATCTTCTGGAACCTCGGTAATGTACCTGTGAGCTGTCAGGGAACCATTCTGCATGAAAACCAACTCTGTGCGTGCTTGTGAATTGATTCCTGTCCAAACCATAACAGACACACCGCCAAAAATAAGTCGCTCGTTAATACAAGCTTGAGCGTACCTTTCTCCGGGTCTTCTACATACTCGCCGACGTCCGTCTGACTCAGTAAGGCAAAAACGCGACTCGTCTGAAAACATTGCGTTGCTCCAATCCTCATTATTCCATGTAAGATGATTTCGAGCAACTCGATGTCGACGTATGGCGGATCTGTAGCCATCCTTCTACAAGACACGAAGTCTTCTCCTAAAGGTCCATTCACTAATGTTTACATCTCTAACTTCTTGGAGTTGATTTAGTAGCAAAACTGCAGAAACTGTCCTATTCCGCAAACTAAGGGATACCAAAAATCGGTCATCTCTTTGGGTGGTGACTCTTTTTCGTCCCGATCCTAGTTTTCTGGTTATCAGATCAATCTCCTCATAGTGTTGATACACCTTCCGTACAGCACAAAGGCTCCTACCAACAATTCTTGAAGTTTCACGTTGTCCTCGACCGTCTTATATTAACGCTACAATTCTTGCCACAACGATAGGATCTAAAGGCATTATTACAAGCGCAGTAACTTCTACGAATAATATGCCATGCGACTGAGAGGTTCTACAGAGAGAAATCAAAACGAACTTCAAAGAAAGACACCGAAATGTGAAGTTTTAATTAGAGCGAATGCACGCTATCTCATAGGAGTCGTAATTACGGTGATAATGTATGACAGATAACCAACATGACGCATAGCATTTGTCGAAAAACAAATGAATAAACGCCTGCTGTGATTAACAATTGGCCAGTATAAGCTTAAAACAGAAAATTCCATACTATACGTTGGCCACAATTTTTTGCTCGCCAGTGTAGATGGTTTTAGTAGAATCGAAAAATGAAAACAATTCTTTACAAAAAGTTTAATGACGTTTTGTTGCTTTTATTTTGGTTTTAAATATTTCTAATGAGGCTCATCCAAGCCAGCCTCTGCTAGGACTAACTTAGGATCGATGGGGTCGTCAAGTTCGAAAGAACCTTATTGGTTGGATTACGAAAAATGAATTCCTCGGTCTTCTTCATCATTATTTGTCGAAGGGGTGGGTTGCATACTGCAATTGGCCCTTGCAGATTCGTAAAGACCAGTGTGCAAAATGCTACCTCTGCTGCAATTTATGCGCTATTACTTCCCATTGGACAAAATTGGTTGTAATTTAAAGCTCACATTTTTTGATATTTTTTCCAACCAACGACGCCGCGGAAATTCAATTTATACTATGAGCATTGAAGATGAATTAGATTACATCGTGTAAACTGTTGCAAACTAACGTAATACTAAGTTCCAAAAATGACCAAGTCCACAACCAAAGATGGATTTTTCGATAAACTATTTTTTCTTTGGCTTAGTTTACTCTCTATTAATTCTAGATATGTCAAATATTTGCGAAAGATAAAGGAGCTTAGGGTGTCCATTTTTTTTTAAATTGAACATGCCGCCCAAAAACTTAACCACTTTGATCCAAGGTGTCTGAAATGATCATAATTTCCCAGTTCTCTTCTAAACAACACTGGTTCCAGTTTCTTCATTTTTGTACTCTCCTATTCTGGAACTCATAACGACGAGTTCCAGAATAGGGGAATGAGTCCTTTCAATTTTATACAAACTATTTGTATCTCTCAGTATGTTCATTGCTCATATGAATTATTAGAACTTTGAAATAGAGGTCCACACCCTTTATATAAAACCTGAAAATGCAATTGTAAGTTCCTCACAAAAAAAACTGAAACCTTCTAATATTGTCGTAACCACTAGTAAAATAAAATTTATTTCGAATTCGCAGGTAATTCACTTTTTAAATTTAATAAGCGGAAGTTCTGCAGTAGATTACGTTTTGGCAAAAGTCCAAACTGTAATCTCCTGTAATGCAATTTCAGCTTGGTGATGTCAAGTGGACGGTCTATAGAAGCCTTCAGTATTTTAAACCCTCTTTAACACTTCCGTTTATTTATTTATTATTTACGTATTACTGCCAAAGTAGAGATGAATTAATTGTGATGAGTTAAATGTACCCAACGATAAAAGGCGGGAGATCTGCTGGAATTGATTTCAATTGAACAGATCAATTAGTTTAATAAATCTTCATGGAATTTTGTGTACATTAGTCGTTACTAAACATCTGCGAACTGCAACAGACTTGATTTATTACTAACAGCGTGGTCCAGGGTAAATGTGTAAGTAAATGATTAATAGATTTTAATTTAAATATCGTAGATTTTTATTAATTAAAGCTAACAGAAGTCAAGCTTTTTTTTGTCATTTCGTTCATCGATTAAAAGAGACTCATTTGTTTACAAGAGGGCATCATATATTTATGTGTTTATTGATTATGGGTCATCAAAGGATATTTGTAACGACGGAAATAATTTTCAGTAGGTTCTGGTAATGTAAAAGTTACATGACCTGTAATCTGCTCGAACACGAATGTACTACATACACATATAAATTTTGCATTATTAGCGTTGATCAATAATGTCACAGCACTCAAACAATAAATATTGTTGAGTGTTACGTTTCACTCCTACAAAAAAGAATAAAAAGTGTTCAGAAGCGCATCAGATTTAAAGTAGACTAAATTTAAATCAATTGCTAAAATACGATTGAAAATAGCTGCGATCGATTCTCCCCCCTTAAAATGCCACCTTTTTTTTTAAATTTGTGCTATTCTTGCATTCTATTAATACGATCTTGAACTAGATTAGTTTGCAACTTCCCAAAAATATTCTCATTTATTTATTCTACCTCTTTGTACGGTCAGGTTAAAGCAAAAGCGAGATTTTTGTGTTTTGTGAAATTAATTTATTTTCCGCGGACTCTAGTTTCTGAATTTTTCATCTTAGCTTTCGGTTTCAACTTTTAGGTCAAGTGCGAAACCATGTATCTTTAATAAACATTTGGAACTGTCCATCAGTAAAAGTTTAAAACAGCTCCTTGCTTTTTTACTTCCGGTGGGTGCGGGTGGTGGGTGAGTATTTTTCTATGTAATTTTATTATTGGTTAAAACGTGAGATTAAATTTATGAAATTATTTCAAAAAGGCGCTGAAACTAGGTAATATGTGGCAACGTTTTATGCGGTCTAAAATTAAATTACTATCTCATTAGTAAAATGTTAATGCTTTTAAGTCACAAGACTTTTCAGTGCCAAACGATAAAAATACATTATGCCGGTCCAACTTGCCGTTATTAAAGCAATTCTGTAGACTTGATGATTTGAAAGTGGAAAGGATCAATAAACTGTCTGAAAATGACAGTTCGTTTTGGTATGTTGCTGAAAATGTTGTGCATGTTTTAATTTGTATTGTATATCGTGTTGTAGCGTTTTCTAACGTTTGGAATTTTCTTAGTAAACCAAGGCCCCTTCAAGTTAAAATCATCGAAAATTCGCGACGATTGATCAAATATTTTGTTTTATTTTAGAAAAAATGTCCGACAAGACGTTCTACTTGAACGAGAACGGCGAAGATGAGGAGAAAGAATCTGCACGTCCATGTTTAGAAAAATCTCCAAGCCCCGAACCTGTTTTACTAACCCCATCGAGAATACGAAGAGTTTCCATAAAGGCAATAGAAGCTATCCAGAGGGGAGGTTGGAATAATAAATTGGATTTTCTCTTTTCTTGCATCAGCCTGTCCGTTGGACTGGGGAATGTGTGGAGGTTTCCATATTTGTGCTACAAAAATGGTGGAGGTAATAGCTTGTTTGTATTACATCAAAATCTGATGTAATTAAAAAAAAAACTGGGTATATTTAAAATAAACATACATAATAGATGATAATCGAGTTTAAAATCGATTTATGAGATTGCTTAAAGGTGCATACAGTACAAAAAACTATGGTGTGATATTTTAAAATATTTTTGAATATTAGAATATGTGAAAGAATTACCTTCGATTTATATCAACTATCGTGTGTAAAGTGTGTCTGTGTGTACTCAAGATGACAATTTAGCTGTCGAAATACGTATTAGAACTTTTACTTTCACTTTAAAAACTTGTTGTGGAAAGTTATTGTCGTTTAGTTTTAAAATATATTTAATATTTCTGTCTTCTTAGTTTAGAACATTTCACCGTAAAAATTAAATTTTTAAATTACTGACCTTTTACTCTAATTAAGTCGAGATTATTTTACATTAATTTTATTTTCTAAATTAAAAATATTCATAATTGAAGCACTTTCTTGTTCATTTAAGATTTTCGCTGTACCTTACGTATAGTCTTATGTACGTAAAATGCACTTCCTGTACGCAAATCACCCTTAAAACCTTGTGGTACTAATGCCTGATTGCACCGCATTTTTAATTATTGATTAAATTTAAGACGTGTTTAGAATATGACAATCGTGAATACGTGACAGCATGACACTTAAACTTCAATTTAAGAAATCGTAGAATTTTGTAAAACACCCTGTAACTCCTAAGGAGTACAAGACATCGAAATGCGCTCTTCATCTTTATTTTTGTTTTAAAAATCGAGCTTCTGGAGTCGAGGTCAGTTTTATCTAACTGTTCTAAAAACAGGTGTTCGAGTCAAATTTCTCCTACTCTGAAGGATAAATAAATTATTGACAGCTCAGGATTTAATTATTTATTTCAATTTATTTACTCTGAGAAAAGTTAAACGGATTATCACGATAAATAAATTATTTATATAGCTGTCAACGCACCGAAACGTAGGCTATTGAATCAATTTTACAATCTTCACGATCAAATGTAATTACAAATTTTGTGAGAAAAATTTTAATTTGTATTTTTTTTATTGAACAATAATTTCTTGTACCCTTTAAGAATTTTATTTGCTATGCAAAGATGATTTTAGGAAAAACCCTCAGTTAAATTTTTAATAAAGTTTAGAAATTACATAAAAATATTTTTTTTTCAGTGAGAAATACTTACTATTTTATGTCTAATAAAATGTGACGATTTAAAAAAAAATGTGAAAAATACTGGAATTGAATAATATAATTTCAATTTTATAGAAAAAGAAGCACGCCGACTTAATTTCGTTTTGTAACGTTAGTTCGGGTAAAATTCATACTCGTGAATATTTTTGCAATTATTATTTTTAAGGCCCCACCAAGAAAAATTTTTGGGTGCGCCACTTCTTGGTTTTATTATTTGAATTCTTAATGAAGAGAAAATGTAATTATAAAGCTACAGTGTCATTATACTATTTACTCCGTACATATCGGATATCCCAGGCAATTTGAGTTATAGGAAATTTACTTGTTGATTTTTATCTTCCAAAAACAAAATGCAATAAACTTTGACATTGCGCCTGCTAGTTCTGCAACGAATATAACTTGTAGTTTGAAGTTATGAAGAATAATGCCACTATTATTTAAACAATTAAAGAAAAATATTTTCAGAGAACCAGCTTTTATGTGAATACTATATTTTTTACAGGTTATTAACATTTGCGATGTAATAGTAATGAATAGCTTGAATCGCGACATCCTGCGATCACTTTTTGACACAACATTGCATTAGGAATGACAAATTGCAGGATGCAAGGCGACCAAGCGTGCTGTCTAAGGTCGGTTTGGATTGCAGTGGAAGTCACGAGCTACGCTTCTCCTGACGAGGACCCAAATAGGGCCGAATTAGCTGTATAGAGGATGCTTGAGGTATCCACTGCAATCAAAACAGATTTGCGATAAAATTTTTAAAACTTTAAATATGCTTTAACAGCACGCTTGGTCGCATTGCATGCTGCAATTTGTCATTCCTAATGCAATGTTGTGTCAAAAAGTGATCGCAGGATGACGCGTTTCAAGCTATTCATTATATTTGCAACAAGATGATCAATCAAATTGCATACTCTCTTGATTCCACTCGGTTATCTAGGGCTCGAATCGAAACATGTTTTCTTCTTATTATTACAATTTTTAACTTGAATGAACGTTGAAATGTAAATGAATAAAAATTATAATAAAAACGTGATGGAGTTCTTCTTTAATATATATTTAGTACGAAATTTCTTTATTTGTCAGAAAAGTGAAAAAAAAAGACCTGGGCATTTTTACAGAAGCCAAATTGTCTATATATTTTAAAACTAAAACAGTTAAACACGAATTTCTTAAATTTAGAAACTCATGCGTCAATCTTCTGTAGTCGACCTCCTGTTGCCACAAAGTTTAATTTCTTTTAATAAGAAAAATGAGTTTTTTTTTTTGGAATTTTATAAGTGGCTTTCACTAATCAAGTAAATCCGTCTTTCTGTAAATAACACGTGTAGCGTGTTGCTCTCATTTTCTCGCATGTTCACGTATATTCTTTACTTATTTCGTACCCTAAGCAGGCAAGCAAGCAGACATAACTTTAAAAAAATGTTTTGTTCAACAGTTGTATTTTTTTAGGTGTTCTTTACGTTGGTTTTGAGTCACTAAAATCAAATTTCAATCACTAGTCATTCATAGTGCAGTACAACTATCCATGACGACCTATCAAGACTGCTTGACTATATTTTAAATAATGTCGCTTCAAAAATATCTTTTCAAGATTCTTTGTTGTTAAAAAAATGCAACTGTTGGACAAAACGTCGTATATCACACGTAAGCGAAATACAATTGTACACTCGTGAGAATTGTCTCACTCCTGTATAATTTTGCATTTCTCTTACTTATAATATAATGTACTATTTTTGATTTGATTTTACAATGGTTTACAAAGAGAAATCTTCTATGGTTGAATCCCACTTTCGAAGCGCCCAAAAAATCAATGGCGAATAGACCTATTCTATTCCTGATTGTATTGCAGAATTTTGGGAAAATTTCCAGAAACTGCATTTCTGTACCACAAATTTGTTAATCAACTTCAGTACTCTGTAGTAATATTCAGAGAAACTGGCAGTGTGGCTAGAAAACAGGTATCAGGTAGGCCTAAAGTAAGAACTGATGAGGTAGTTGAAAATGTCAGACAAATTATGACTGATGCTCCTTGCACTTCCATCTGTCACCTGTCACAACTAGTTGATCTTTCTATCGGGACCTGCAGAACTATTCTAAGAAAGGACTTGCAAATGTTCCCTTATCGTTTGACTGTCGCACTTGAATTGCTTTCAGTAGATTTTGAACCAAGGCGAAGATACTGTCATTGGCTTTTAAACAATATTGACGATGACGATTTGTTGGACTTTCTTTTCCGATGAGGCCTGGTTCCATTTAACAGGATACATTAATTCCCAAAATATAAGGATCTGGAGTATAGAAAACCCTCATATTTTCATTGAAGCCCCACTCCATCCACAAAAAATAGGTGTTTGGATAGGTTTAAGTCGGAGAAGATTGATAGGTTCAATATTTTTAATGGCACACTATCAGCACTTAGATATCGGGAAGAGATTGTGCATCCATTTATTAATCAAGTGCAAGATGACGAGTTGCAATTTGAATATTTCCAGCAGGATGGTGCAACGGCCCATGCTGTTGGAGATATTTTCAATTTCCTTCAAGAGTTTCTTGGAGATCGGATAATTAGCAGAAATATGGCAAACATATGGCCTCCGCGATCATGCGATCGAACTCCTTTGGATTTCTTTGTTTGGCCCTACTTGAAAAAACCCATTTTTAAAACGCCCATTAATGATTTACAGGAACTTACCCAAAGAATCATCGAAAAGTGTGATGATATAAACAATTCTCTCCACATTTTGTAAAATGTTATTAATGGATATCGCAGAAGAGTTAGAAAATGCCTCGAAGAAGATGTAGGCCATTTTCAACATATGTTGTGAATTCACGTTCAACGTTATTTTCAATGTTTTATTCTGTTTGGTTTCAAATTCGTAACAAATCGTAATTATTGGTTATGATTTTCTGTTGATGTTATGTCAAGGTTAGATGTCAATTTGGCGTTTACTGATCAAGTAAGGAACATATGTGAACATGCGAAAAAATGAGAGCAACAAACTAGATGGGAAAACTTTTTGTACACATGTTAGTAATTTAGTCAAATTTATTAAAGAATAATTGGCAAATAAATTAGTGTTATTTCACGAAACCATGGTACTCGATGCAGAGAGGCAGACGGAACTTATGACTGTCACAATCATATTAAGGCATGGACACTTCTGCCAATGATTTTACGACCAAACGTCTTCTGACTGTCTGATGCATATAATATATAGCCCTAGTACCACTCGCCTTTTTATATGGTTATTACATAATTCCGTTTACGAACAAAACGCTGTGTGTCGGATCAAGGTGCACACTTGCCCTATGAGTCATCGCAATATTCTTAGATTCGTTCATTCTTAATCATGTTTGTTTATGTTCACATAATGCTTCTCTGATGAGTTACTTTGGCGACTGCTTGATGATGCAATATGGAGCTGGTATTCTTTAAATGCAGTTTTATTGCATTGGTCAGCCTCAAGCAAGTCGTTTGTTTACATTACATTAGGCGTTTTTATCCGAGATCGATGTTCTGTTTAACTTACGTAATGCTCTTAATGGTTTGCCGATTTCTTACAAATAAACAAAATTAAAAAAATCAATAAATTGAGAACAAAAATTTTCTAAAGACGAAATTGAATGTAAAAGTAGAGATTACATTGTGAACTGAAGAAAGATGATCGACAAATAATTCTGTTCGTGTAGACTAAGGCCTCTCAAATTACACAAAAGGCAAATTAGGATAATAGTCATCATTTTTTTAAAGCTTGTTAAGTGAAATTGAAGGTAAATAACATATATTAAAGACGTGAGTCATGGCCGACAACAAGGTGAAAATATATTTAACGAATATGGATGTGGGCGTCTTATATTTTCTGTGATTCAAATTAGCGTTTGCAAGTCAATTTTAATTAATTTAGTAAATATGTGTTTAAAAAACAGTAGAAAACAAATAAATAATAATTTTCCTTTCTTTTTTAGAAACTACGTAAAAATAAAGTGGTGTGCTACCAAAAATATAACTACGGAAACTTGACGTGGTTCACAGTGTATATTCGATGGCCATTTTATGTCTGATTATTTGCTTTAATTTTATCTCAATAAAATATGTTAAAAAGGTTGTCGGTAAATATTTACTTTCGCTAACTTACGTGGTTTCAACATTTTTAACTCTGGGTTTCCCAAGCATTAGCAATATTGAATAAAAATAAAAAAAAAAAATTAATGAGACCAATGACCATACCAGAAGGAACCCATTAACTGTACTCGCAAACAGATTCATTTACTTTCTGCTACGCCACTGGACGTTAACGTTTATTTATTTTATTTAGAGTATGAAAAAATGAACGTTTGAAATCAGCCAGTTACAATTTAAAAATTAATATTTTAAATATAAATGCACATCTTGATTAATTTTATTAATGCAAACCCCATTTATTATTTTAAGTGTTAATGAATACAACTAATTTAAAAATAGTTCTTTTTTTATCTAGAATGCACTTATGCTAATTCGTTTTGCAGCAGCCTTTTTATATACGGGATAATAATTAACATAATAAATGGAGGTTTATAATAATAACTTAACTATTATAAAAAAGTATTAAATGTTCATATCATTAAGGAATTTTATATCATTGGTAATAGAATTTATTATAACTAATTTCAAGTCGGATTGATTAATATTAAAAAAATGAGAATCCAAATATTGATTATCTACAGTAAAAATTTCAAAATTATAATTCATGTTATAGAGATGAAGCACCATTGAGAATCAACTAATTAAACGAATAGGATAAAAATTGAATTTTTAGTAAATTTGAAATTAAGTAAATAACGAAACAATTCGGCTAGTTTATAAGCACATAATTTTTCAGCCTTCTCACATAATTTAAACTTTAAACTCGACGGTGTATTTTGATACATATTTGAAAGTTTTAATGGAATTTAGAATTTACTCTTATGGGAATTATGGGCGTATGAAGCAGCTGCAGACAATGAAGTAAAACGTCCGGGCCTAGTTTCGTTGGAGGTTCAGGTGATAAATAAAACTGGTCCCACGAATTATGTCTCTCCAGCGTATATTATGTAAAACACATACGTATACACACAGGCGAAAAAAGTTTGCACGAAAAAATAAAAAATAATGCGCGGGTATTGCGTATTAAAAAAAAAGTACGCAATCATTAATTAATTACAAGTGAATGAAAATAAATTTTCCGTTTATAGATTTCATAGTGTGTTTCTTAATCATGTCAATTTCATTTAATACAGAATTCACACGGAAAGTATTTTTTTGCGGATGTGTTCGTCCTTACATTACGCAAAGGAACTATTATTATCTCGATAACACGTGTCTGATGGCGATGGCAATGCAGTGCATGTAGTTATTTAAACGTACAGTTGTATCGTCACGTCATTACATTATTAGCGACTGAACTTTGTACTCGCTTACTGAGGTATATAGCAATTTTTGTTCACACCAACTGTAATTAGTACGACTGTTGTGGACATATCATCAAAATAAAAATCAGCTCGCATGTGAAATGGCACTTATAATTACTAGTTCTAAGAAGTGTAAATTACGGTTTTAATATCTTCCCAGGCTTTTAATTAATTACTTTACTAATTAAATGGCACAGATCAAGTATTACTGACGCAAGTGTTTCATATTTTCATTTTTTAAATGTTATTTTTGAGAAGAAACAATGGCATATTAGTAGCATATATAATAACATTGTTCCTGTCAAAAGCGTGCATGATAAACGAAATAAAGCTCGATGTATTTTAAGGGAATCTGATGTAAATTGCCTAAAATTTTCAACTCGTTTGTAATCAGGGGTAAGAATATTTCCATATGATAATATTTACATGCGTACATAAACGGAAATGTGCCTAAAATAATTTTATGTTCACCCATTTTGCTGAAGGTTCACTTAAATGTTGAAGCATAAACGGACGTGTGTTAGCTAGCCGTAAATCGTGAGCTTCGTTGATATTCTTTTGCTATGTTTAAAAAGCTCTCTGTATTTGTGGAAAAGAACAAGGATAATTTAAAGCAGACAATTACCACTTCTGACATTTCGCCGCTGACGGAAGAGTGGCTTAGAAAAACTTGGCGATATTTGAATTACCACCGAACAAATGTGGGGTTTTATAAAGCCAGTGTTTTGTTTTGTTAGCTTAAGGGATGTTAAACTTGAACTTTGAAAACGGAATAATACGTACCTATTATATTTGTTTTTGTAGAATTTGTCTCGCGATCCACAGTGAGACAGAAACCTACATTTTTTATAAATATTATATATTACCACTTGGTAATTTATTTCTTCTTGCACTTCCTCTTCCTTCGTTTTGGGGGGCCAACTCCTTCTTCGTTTCACTCGGAATTTTCAATACGTCTACTAACTGGACGCCCCCCTTCTTCTTCTTCTTGCTCTCGCTTGACATGTTGAAAGTGGTATCCACCCAAAGGTTCAAAACGTCTTCATTAGATAAGGGCCTCCCATTCACTTTCCCTATCCGTGTTTAATTGGACGATGTACTGATTCAGAAGTGGTAGTGGGACTTCGTCCAAAATTTCTTTTTTGGGTGACACATTAATAGGATAAATAGATAAAGGAGTTGCTGTTCTGTTCTAGTAAGGTTTGGAGGTAACTCAGTAGGAGTATGCTGTCTTCTTTGACCTCACATAGCCTCGATTGTAAATGAGTGAGCAGCATAGCAGCATTCGATGTTTCTTCTGAGATTACAAGGTAAAGAATTGGAGCCCCGTCTTCTAATTGGATGCCTTCTTTTTTCTTCTTCTTGCTCTCGCTTGGCATTTTGAAAGTGGTATCCATCCCAAGGTTCAAAACGTCTTCTTCGATAAGGGCCTCTCATTCACTTTTGCTGTCCGTGTTTAATTGGACGACGTACTTGTTCAGAGGTCCAAAATTTCTTTTTTGATTTCTTCTTTAATAGGATAAATAGATAAAGGAGTTGCTTTGTCTTTGCCTTAGCGTCCTGTTCTAGTAAGGCTTGGAGGTAATTCAGTAAGAGTAGGCTGTTTTTTTTGACCTCACGTAGCCTCGGCTGTAATTGAGTAAGCAGCATAGCAGCATTCGATGTTTCCTCCGAGATTGCAAGGTAAAGAATTGGAGCCCTAGTCCTGCACGTAACTTTCGTGGCTGAGGAGTACTTGTTCTGGACTCTCTTGATCAAATCATATAACGGTAATTTACTTCTTCTTGAATTTTCAATACGTCTTCTAATTGGAGGCCCCCCTTCTTCTTCTTCTTGCTCTCGCTTGGCATTTTGAAAGTGGTATCCATCCAAAGGTTCAAAACGTCTTCATTCGATGAGGACCTCTCATTCACTTTCCCCGTCCGTGTTTAATTGGACGACGTACTGATTCAGGAGTAGCAGTGGGATTTCGTCCAAAATTTTGTTTTTGATTTCTTCTTTGGGTGACACGATAATAAGACAATTAGAGTTGCTGCGTCTTTCATTAGTTTTGCCTTATCGTCTTGTTCTAGTAAGGCTTGGAGGTAACTCAGTAGGAGTAGGCTGTATTCGTTGACGAAGTCCTCGTCGTTTTCAGCAGTCGTCTCTTTTTGGGGGTCTCCTTTGACCTCACTTAGCCTTAATTGTAATTGAGTGAGTAGCATAGCAGCATGCGATGTTTCCTCTGAGACCGGAAGGTAAGGAATTGGGGTCCCAGTCCTGCACGCAATCTTCGTGACTGAGGAGTACTCGTTTTGGACTCTCTTGATCAAATCAAGGAATGCATTGAGGTTCTCTTCGTATACAGCAGATGGCTCCGCCTCGTTTTTTTTTTGAGATGATCAAGACGAACGCAGTTATGGTTGGAAATTTTAGAAAAGACACTAAACCAATTTTCTTCATTAGTTAATAAAGTATTATCTGAGAAGATAATAAGGCCATTGTCTTTTGATGAATTGAAACCGCGACTTGAGACTATGTGAAGCCTTATATTAAGCACAACGTTTCGCAGAAAGTTTCTGTTCTTATCACGGCCGGCGCCGCTAGGAAATTTTTTTACTTTAGCAATTCAAAACAATTTCGTTTATCGAATCACCTAAACTGTCGCAACTTCATGTGACTACATAGAACAAACGATAAAAACCATACCAAGCATATTTTGGACGATTTGTTGGCAGTTTTGTGGACCAGCTAATGACCGTAGGATAATCGTAAACTCGCTTAAACCCCAAACTTCTCAAAAACTTTCTTTTAGATTATATTCGTATCGCAATGTCTAACTTACGAGTGGAGTTACAAATTTCCAGATTGGTCGAACTACATCGGATTTGCTTTCAACTTTTTGTCTATGATTTGGATGCCGGAGTATGTCATATATTATATGCTGAACGGAAATAGAACAATATGGGAGGGAGATGCCCATTATTGGTTATTTATTGTATTTCGTTTAAGTAAAACGAATATAATTTATTTGTCCTCGAAAATAAACTTCCTCGTGCCAAGCTTTATGAAGTTTTAATCGACTTTCTGGTATATACGAAGTTGGACTTATTAAAGAAGTTCGCCGTTTCACTTCTTAGCACTTCCAAACAAAGAAATAGTTATTTGTTGATAAATTCCGTTTATTTTCAATTGTGCTGAAGCGAGGTTTCCGTTTCGAAATTACACCAATTATTTTTGTTGTAGTTCGTACAACGGCCAGTGCCGTTGTGAAACCTTACTTCACACCGAAAAAGCAATGAAAATGGCATCCGTGTGCCCTCTGTCGGTAGCAATTTCCCACTTATAAGCTTTGCGCGGGACAGAAATATTCAAATTCAAAACTCATGTGACGGCAGCCACCCACTTACAATATCTGAAAACAATTTCTAAAACTACCGCTTAGTGAAGAAGAAGTCAGTTCCTAGTGTCAGTTTCGTTGTCTTTTCTCTGTGTGATGTCATCTAGAATCTTCTTCAAGTGAACTGATACATGCAGTTGGACTCCATTATGTTACATTTAGTTAATTCTTTGAAGGCATTAAGTTCAGTTTCTTGTAAAAGTATCATTAATAATTCTACTTTCTGTACAGTCTTATTTGTTCAAAAGTCCAAGAGCGTGATGTTTCAATGCAAAATTTGATAGAACTTAAGTTGCAAAAACAGACTCTTCAATTTTAACTTTTGGATGGAATTTCTTACAAATCCGTTTGCCAAAAAGCTGCATATCAGACTCATCTTGTCTATGAAAAGGAGTTTGTTTATGATGTTCATCCCCATTTATGCTATTATACCAGTTTAATTATAATTTTGTTGAATGTAAAAAATATTTTAAAGAAGATTATACTTTTAGGGTTTATTTGAAGAAAACATAATTGAAAATAGTATTTATAAATGTTCTTGTTAAGTCGACTTCTTCTGAGGGAAACAATATGATTTATTAATGTTAGATAATTAATGATAAATGCAAAATAAACATAACAAGTTGAATCACGTAATTATCACCATCGAGTTTTGTTCTTTTCATGCTTATTAATTTATATTTCGCTTTTATTTACTCTTGAAATTCATAATGTACTTAATTCACATTACTTAATTGAATATTTGCCTTAGAAACCTAAAGTTGAAAAGTTGATTAGAAGTGGGTAATAACGTTACTTCGTGAAAATAAAAAATTAACGTGCCACGTAGTTAAGGGTCAATGCTCAAAATTTAGGCAGGTTTATGAAATCACGTATTTTTTCTTTTATTTTGGAGAATTTTATTTCTTCATCAGAAGTATTATCATTGAATATGTGGACGGGTGGCTAAAAATGATAAAAGAAAGGAGATGAATAGTCTACTTTCGAATTTATCAATTTTACAAGACCTCGTCGAGATAATCGAGTCAGAAAGGGAGAGAAAGAGAGATTCTACATTTATGCCCAAAATCTAAATAAATTATTTCCTTCTTTTCTCCTCACTCTTTTACCAAAATTTTAATCAAATCATAAGAGACCCAATTAGTAATTTCTTTGTTTATACATTTCTGGTTTGAGTTTAAATTAGTCAGACATTGCTCTTCATACCCCTTTTATATGGAATGAGATTTGAGACCTTGCCCATTACTATTACTACATATATTTTTCAATATTGTCGAAATTACTCTTCTACTTCTCTTTTTGCACATTCTTTCTTTTATACGAATTTTAGTTAAAAATGAAAATAAACGTATACATTCAAAATAGGTAAAAACAATTACAAAATCAATTTAAGGAATTTGGCATAAAGCGTATTTCTAAACAGTATTAAAACACTAACTCAAAGTCAAATACAGTGGAACTTTCATAATTCGAACTTCCATAGCTCGAACTTTTCTGTAAGCCGAAATTTATTGATGGTCCCTTCACATAGAATTTAACTGAAATCTATCTCTTTAACTTGAAATTTCTATAACTCAAAGTAATATTCCGGCCCTCGGAGATTCGAGACATGGAAGTTGCACTGTATTATTAAATAGTAATTAAGACAATTAAGAAAGAAACAAAAATTATTACATATAACATGTGTACAAAATGTTTTCCCATATAGTGTGTTGGTCTCATTTTTTCGCATGTTCACGTATGTTCCTTATTTGATACGTACCCTAAATAGACTAGCAAACAAGCTTAACTTAAAAAAATTGTTTTATTGATTTGATTTTACAATGGTTTTCACATTGGAAAAAAAATCTTTCATAGTTGAATCTTACTTTCGAAACGTCCAAAAAATCAATGGCGAATTGACCTATTCTATTCCTGATTGTATTGCAGAATTTCAGGAAAAATTTCCAGAAACTGTATTTCTGTATTACAAATTTGTTAACCAACTTCAGTACTCTGTAGGACTATTCAGAGAAACTGGCAGTGTGGCTAGAAAACAGGTATCAGGTAGGCCTAAAGGAAGAACTGATGAGGTAGTTGAAAATGCGAGACAAATTATGACTGATACTCCTCGCATTTCCTTCCATCACCTGTCACAACAAGTTGACCCTTCCGTCGGGACTTGCAGAACTATTCTAAGAAAGGACTTGCAGATGTTCCCTTGTCGTTTGACTGCCGTGCATGAATTGCTTCCAGTAGATTTTGAACCAAAGCGAAGATACTGTCATTGGTTTTTAAACAATATTGACAATGACGATTTGTTGGACAAAACTTTCTTTTCCGATGAGGCCTGGTTCCAATTAACAATATACATTAATTCCCAAAATATGAGGATCTGGAGTACAGAAAATCCTTATATTTTCATTGAAGCTCCACTCCATCCATAAAAAATCTGATGTTTGGATTTAAATCGGAGAAGATTGATAGGTCCAATATTTTTTAATGGCATACTAACAGCACTTAGATGTCGGGAAGAGATTTTGCATCCATTTATTAATCAACTGCATGATGATGAGTTGCAATTTGTATATTTCCAGCAGGATGGTGCAAGAGCCCATGCCGCTAGAGATACTTCAATTTCCTTCAAGAGTTTTTTGGAGATCGGATAATTAGACGAAATACGACTTCCACGATGTTGCGATCTAATTCCTTCGGATTTCTTTGTTTGGCCCTACTTGAAAATTTCCATTTTTAAAACGCCCGTTAATGATTTTCAGAAACTTACCCAAAGAATCATCCAAAAGCATGATGAAATGAACAATTCTCCCCACATTCAACAAAATGTTATTAATGGATGTCGCAGAAGAGTTGGAAAATACCTCGAAGAAGACATAGGCCATTTTCAACATCTGTTGTGAATTCACGTTCAACGTTATTTTCAATGTTTTATTTTGTTTGGTTTCAAATACGTAATAAATCGTAATTATTGGATATGATTTTTTGTTGACGTTATGTCAAGGTTAAAAGTCAATTTGGCGTTTACTGTTCAAGTAAGGAATATACGTGAATATGCGAAAAGATGAGAGCAACCTACTAGACGGGAAAACTTTTTGTACACATGTTAGTGATTTAGTCAAATTTATTAAAGAATAATTGGCAAATAAATTAGTGTTCATTCTCGAAACCATGGTACTCGATGCAGAAAGACAGACGGAACTTATGACTGTCATAATCATAGTAAGGCATGGACACTTTTGCCAATGATTTTACGACCAAAGGTCTTCTGAGTGTCTGATGTATATGATGTATAGCCCCAGTACCACTCGCCTTTTTATATGGTTCATACATAATTCCGTTTACGAACAAAACGCTGTGTGTGGGATGAAGGTGCACACTTGCCCTATGAGTCATCGCAATATCTTAGATTCATCCAATCTTAATCATGTTTGTTTATGCTTACATAATGCTTCTTTGATGAGTTACTTTGGCGACTGTTTGATGACGCAATATGGAGCTGGTATTTTTGGATGCAGTTTTATTGCATCGGTCAGCCTCAAGCAAGTCGTTTGTTTACATTACATTAGGCGTTTTTATCCGAGATGGATGTGCTATCGAATGTCTGCTTAACTTACGTAACGCTCATAATGATTTGCAAAACGCCGATTTCTTACAAATAAATAATACTAAAAAAAAATCATTAAATTGAGAACAAAAATTTTCTAAAGACGAAATTGAATGTAAAAATAGAGGTTACATTGTGAACTGAAGAAAGATGATCGACAAATAATTCTGTTTGTATAGACTAAGGCCTTTCAAATTACACAAAAGGCAAATTAGAATAATAGTCACCATTTTTTTAAAGCTTGTTAAGTGAAATTGAAGGTAAATATCATGTATTAAAGACGTGAGTTATAGCCGACAACGAGGTGAAAATCATATTTAACGAATATAGATGTGGGCGTTTTATATTTTTTGTGATTCAAATTAGCGTTTGCAAGTCACGTGTTATCAAGTCGAATACAAAATAAAGTAATAAAAAGTAGAAGCGCAAAAATTCATCTCAATGCATAAAACTTATGAGATTGATATAGTTGACTAATAACTGTTGTATAGTTCATCATAGTATATCATAAACAATAGAGAAGGAGTAAACAAAGTGAATAACTCAAATATCGAAATATCTGATTTCTTTAAAATGATTATTAATAAAGTGTCATCTATTTTTAAAACTAAACTGTTCAAGATAACATCACAGATTTGTGCTTTTAGTTGAAAGAAAAAATAGCACAAGTTTGATATGTTTAATTTTATAGACTGAATTGATTCTCTTTGCTATTCAGTTTAATTTATCAAATGAGCCTAATCGGGCCGCCATCAGCTGGTTTGGATTCAAGAGTAGATTTCGTTTAAGTAAATTACCTTGCCTGGCTTTGTCCGTTCGTCCGCTGGGATGCAATTTGTTCTATTTGATTTTATTTTCCAAAGTTGCAAACTCTGTACTTAACAAAATAAAGACATTTCAGAAAGTATTATAAATTTTTTTTTTTTTGCCTTTGCAATTTCACAAAGATTTATTGTACCTTCGAATTCTTTTTATTATTTTCTGCAACTATTATAAGGATATTGTATTTTTAGGTGTGTTTTTGGTTACCTATGGTATAGCAATGATATTCTGCGGCATACCGATGTTCTACCAAGAAGTTGCTATTGGACAGTATTTAGGATCTGGAGGGATGACATTCGTGGGCCAATTATGTCCATTGTTGAAGGGCGTCGGTTATGCCACAATGACCATAGTTTTTCTCTTAGATGTATACTATTGTATTATAATTGCATGGACGCTGTACTACTTGATTTGTACATTCGCAACTTTACCTTACTTACCCTGGGGGAACTGTGGTAAGTTTCTTTTTACATTTCTACTTTCCCTTTTAAGCTGTAATATTTTAGATAATTGGTGGAATACGAAAAATTGTTCAATTGGAGAACTACATATCAGAAATTCATCGCTATTATTAAATAGGACGATTGCCAATGAAACTAGGAGAACGACTCCGGTGGAAGAATTTTTTGAGTGAGTTTTAAGGTCTGAATTGTTTTCTTTCTAAAGTACAGAGTAAAATGCGATTCATAAATTTGAATTCTATATTTATTTTATGTTGAAGAAATAATGAAGTTGAAAATATATTTAATGTTTACTTCACTGTACAATTACGATTCGCCAGTCGTACTAAAAATAATAAGCATAAACCGAGATGAAACATAAATTGTTTTGATGCCATTATTATTATTTTTAATTTCAGATTCTACGAATTGGTTTTAAATAAATAGAAATTTCTTTTTTAAAATGTATTTATCTGTAAGAATTGAAATATAATACAGATGGCGGTTTTACTATTTCATTGGTTTTGTTCATCAGTATGTATAAAACACACAAAGCTTTCGTACTTACACATATATATTTAACATTCTCTGAAAGTATGTTTAGGAATTCTTTCGTCGACGAAAATGTGTTTTTTTTTCCCGTCTCAAAATGAAAACAGTTATTTTATCTTAAAAGACCGAGAAAATGCGATTTAAATGTGTATCTTGGAATCTCCTTTTTTTTTGTTAGTGTTTGAAATTTCCATATTTCCGGTGAATATTTCAAGGCGGAAGACGTAAAAACAAACATATGGTTCGGGGTCGTAACTGTTTCTGTTCGGTAATACACTTTGTCTTTTCTTATAGTGGGATTCGTTTCAGACATTCCGTAATATATTTTGTTGAGTTAGTATCTGTTAATACGACGAATAAATTAATGTGAAAATGTGAGCTTCAGTCTTGGAATACTCATATACAATCATTATTTATACGTACATTTGGAAAAATCAAATGCACATGTTACAATTTTTAATGAATATGTACAACGACGATTAAATAAATCGATATCACTCGAGAACTACCGTCAATAAAAACAAAAGTCGATTTAGTTGAAAAAAATGAACTATACATAAACTTCAAATAGATTGGAAATATAGCTTGAAGGCCTTCGTGGTCGTTGTCCATAACTGAATAGGCTTCCGGCTGGAACCGTGTCACGACTGCTTCTACTGCCGATGTTTCGTTCTCCATTGCAGAAGAACTTCCTCAGGGATGCTGCTGACGGTGTTGCTGCTGCTAGTGGTGTTGCTGCTACTGGTGGTGTTGCTGTTGCTGGTGGTGTTGCTGCTGCTTCTCGTTAGTCTTATCGACTCATCCTCAGGGCTTCTGCTGGCGATGTTGCTGAGACTGATACTAACGAGAAGCAGCAGCAACACCACTATCAGCAGCAACACCGCCTGCAGTATCCCTGAGGAAGTTCTTCTGCAATGGAGAACGAAACGTCAGTAGTAGAAGCAGTCGTGACGCGGTTCCAACCGGAAGCCTATTAAATTATAGACAACAGCCAATCCTGTTATTAAAAAACCTGCATGCAATACTTTCTTAATGAAAAAATAAATAATCATCAATTGTTCGGGACGATACTTCTCGCTTTCACGGAATGCTTCAGTCGAACTGGCAACATTGGCAGTGGTAGTTTTCAAAAATATAACCATAAAATTAAAAATGAACGTCAATCAATTTTCTGACAAATGTATTTTTGAATGATACCAACAAAAATGTCACCCTAACATGGCCTACTCTGAATCTAAAGAGATCGTGAACGGATATTAAACATACAGTTTTTTTTTAGCCACAAAGTTTTGGGTATATCGAGCGGAATTGAAGATATTGGTGGTGTTCAGTGGCAGTTATTTACCTGTTTGTTGATTGGCTGGATTTTGACTTATTCAATTATAAGAAAAGGATTAAACGAAAGTGGAAAGGCAAGTTTGGCGATAACTAACTACTTCTTGCTTTTTAATTTTACCCAATTTTAAATCCTTTACCTCCTCCTAATTTTATCTCACATGTATATTTCCTTCATTCAAACTAATTAAATAACATGTCAAAAAAACATATTAAACCTCGCAAAATGAGTATATCACCCCGCGAAAATAATTCCGCTGGGCTCCCCTCAATTTGTCAGTTTCCATGTATATTCATTAACCCTATTGATTTTTTCTTTGCAGATAATTTGGTTCACTGCGTTATTTCCTTACGTTGTGCTGATAATATTGTTGGGGCGAGCCGTAACTTTAAACGGTGCTTATGACGGACTGCTATATTACGTTACGCCCCGTTGGGAAGAATTATTAACCCCCGGACCGTGGCTGGATGGAGCAACACAAATTTTCTTCGCCTACAGCATCGGATGTGGGGCATTACCGGCCCTGGGTTCTTATAATAAATTTCATCATAACTGTTATAAGTGAGCCATCAAGTAAATTGAATTACTATCAGCGTTTTATTTACTTTGTTTATTTTCCGAGTCGAGTCACACTCAATTCACATTTATTATTTCACTGATTCCTCTCAATTTTCTTTTGTGGTTGACTCGAAGCTATAGCTTGAAGATTGTTTCTTTTTAGGGATGCAATTATTACGTGCGTTGTGAATACTTTGACTTCGCTTTTGGCTGGTGGGGTAACTTTTTGTATATTAGGCCATCTTGCTACCGAGCAAGGCACTGATGTAGGAAGTGTTGTAAAAAGTGGACCTGGTCTTGTTTTCTTGACGTACCCCGAAGTTGTATTAAAATTACCTTGGGCATCATTCTGGGCAATTACATTTTTCATAATGTTGCTGGTAAATACTATTTTTTTTTCATGTTAAATGGAACTTGCTGAAGTTAATTGCTTTCTCAAATTTACATTTTTGTTTGTAGATCCTTGGAATAGACAGCGAGTTTTGCTTGGTGGAATCTTTCATTACTGGCGTGGTGGATAATTGGTCGGAGACTCTGAGACCTCATAGAGAGAAGTTTACCGTCGTAATATGTATCGTCATGTTCATTTTGGGTATTCCCATGGTTACCCACGTAAGTTCCGAACTAGAATTATAACATCTAGAATACATTATCGAATTTGTGTAATCTCGGTGGCATAATCTATGCTCTATTAGGCGTACTGATTAGTTCGCTAGACAGGAATCACCATTGCACGAATGGAATTGTCTTACTCGAAGATGCAAAGTTATGTATGCATACGTTACGAACTTGATTTGCAATTGTGGCAACCAAAAATGTGTGAATGTTCTTTAACGTTGATTGTCTTAAAATTAAAGTAATTATTTCTGATATTAATCACTCTTTTAGGGTGGAATGTATATTTTCCAATTAATGGATTTCTATTCGGCAAGTGGAATGTCCTTACTGTGGGTGTGTTTCTTCCAAACCGTCGCAATTTCATGGATTTTTGGAGTCAATAGATTAAGTGACTGCATAGAACAGATGATAAAAATCAGGCCGAGCAGATTTTGGACGATCTGTTGGCAGTTCTGCGCTCCAGTTGTAATGATCGTAAGCTAAACGCAAACTAACTCAAACCCCAACCAACCTCTTAAAACTTTCTTTTCAGATTATATTCGTATCGCAATGTCTAGAGTTTCAACCCCTAACTTACGGACGGAGTTACAAATTTCCAGATTGGTCGAACTACATCGGGTTTGCTCTCAGCTTTTCGTCTATGATTTGGGTGCCGGTCTATGTCATATATTACGTGCTGAGCGGAAGCGGAACAATGTGGGAGGTAGATGTCCATTATCGCTTATTTATTGTATTACGTTTAAGTAAAACGAACATAATTTATTTGGCTTCGAAAATAAACTTCCGTAGAAGCTTTATGAAACTTGGAAGTTTACTTAATCGATTTTCAAGTATATAGGTACGAAGTTGGACTTATTAAAGAAGTTCGCCATTTAACTTCTTACCGCTTCCAAACAAAGAAAAAGTCATTTGTTGATAAATTCCGTTCGTTTTTAATTGTAAATTAACTCGTTGCTAATGCGAGGCTTCCGTTTCGAAATAACACCAATTATTTCTGTTGTAGAATATCTTGAGCGGGCTTCAGCCGAGTATCAAGCAAAGGAAAATATCCATAATCGATAGACAAAGTGGCTTTTTAATTTCGGAGAGCAGCGCCGGACTAATGACTGCGAGTCCGTCGTTTTGCGTTGCTCAAGTGGAATAATAATAGTTTTCATTTAAACCTTGATTATGTTATTTATTACGTATATGATGTCATTTGCAGTATTATGCTCTATGTATTTTTAATTAGGGTGTAATTGCCATAGACTAATCAAATCTAGAAATAAATTTTATTGAATAGTGATCTTTTTCCTTGTAGAATCGAGTGTTTGAAATATTATATATTTTTATATATCAATTGTTTCACTAAAAAAAGCGGAGGCACAATACACAGACAGAAATGATAAAGTGAGATTTTACGCAATATAAAAAAGGAGAAGGCGAAATTATTAACACAGTTGTTGAAAATTAATAGTGTTGTCACCAAAATTTAATTTAAATTGACTTGCCTCTCACTTACCTTCGACAGATGACAAGTTTCTGCTGATTAACGTATCAGCTGTTCCCCGGGCTAGTAAAACAGTGAAGAATGGGGTGGGTCAAATAAGTTGGTATGAATTATTAAAGGGCGCCAGACGACTACTATTCAGTAAGTACGTAACCGACCAGTCAACGTCTCCAATTGACCAGGTCAGGCAGAAATAGTCCAAAAATAAATAGAGGCGAGACTTTGCTCACTGGTGCATCAAGGTAGACAATAAACAAAATTAAAGTTAACGATCTTAGTATTTATTTGCGATTACCACTTCTTACAAATGCTGGATGCTACACGAGATCCTAATAACTATAACTATAACTAGTGGGGCTATTCTGAGATTTTACTCTTTAATTCTTTAAGTCTTTAACTATTTAACCTAAAACCTCTTTAAAACAAGCGCATAAAGATTATGACGAAATAGGCATTCTGAAACAATCTCTTTAAAATATTCTTTAAATTCCGGGTATTTCCGGGAACGTAAAATGCGGCTAACTTCGTTCAAATGAAAGAAGTGTATATATCCATAGAACTATATATCAGTGCATGTTACGAAGTTTCATGTTATGACAGAAAGGTAAGATGGAAATAAATTATTAAAAGAGTATTAACGGCTCTGCTAACAGATGCCTGACTTAAATTATGTAACATGCTATTGGCAATAGCATTCTGATAGGAGCCGTTAGCTAAGAAATAAAGCGTAGCCAATATCTAAACATAATAATATTTAACAAATGTCAAAAAAACTAAAAAACCTTACTTTCGTAGTAAAATTAATTCCACTTCAAATTAAAGGAAGATTACAGTGTGGTTGTAGTCTATCAATCAATTGACGAGTTAATTCCTTTGTTAGTCGAAAATTAGAAATAAAACTGATATCAGACAGTTCAAAAGGGTTCTCTGCTTCTCTAATTAGTCTTCTTTCAATTCTTAAGTAATTCCTGTAGATTTTTTCTTAATTAAAGTATTTTTATATTTATTTACAAATAATTAGCTTCTGTGATCTTCCTCTAATACCCAATCAGCAAAAACTCCAATATATCGCCTTTTATTAATAATAATTTATTTAAACGCACTTATCGTTCAAACTCTTTAAGCATTTACGGCGATATTTTTGTCGCTGTCAGATTTAAAGACAAATTTAAGAAATTTAAGTTTTAAAGAAAGCTCAGAATAGCAATTTTTGTTTAGCTCTTTAACTGCTTGGCCGAAGATTCGCTCTCCAAGATTACTGAATATAATCGCAATTCAATACAAATGTACCAATAATAAAAGAAACTCACGAATTTCTTTCTGTCAGTCCGAGAAACGTCAACGTATTTGCGGGTGATTCCCCGTCCTCTATGGTTGCTGTCCCGCGATGCTAATCCAGGATGGACCGGTTCAAAGCGGTTTCGATATGGGCGACGACTCGGACTTATTAATATTTTAGCTTGCGCTAAAACCACGTAAGCTGATATTAAAACTGGTACGAAAATCTGATACTGGAAAGGCGTTCCTAGAAAGTCGCTACTAAAAGCTGATACTGGAAAAAGAAGCTTAAAGAAGAACGAAAATATTAGCGTCCATTTTGTGTACACGCCACATGCACGTTTTCCGTTACCTGGGATTTTCTAGAATTCCGGGCTTAATATGGAGCTTAAAATGCTCCCACTCGTTCGGAAATGCAACCAGAAATTCCGACAAGATCGTTTAGTTGAACTCTTCTCTCACAAAGAGCAAGAATTCCGGGAACACGCAAAACACGTTGCACCTGGTCGAAGACCGAACGTAAAAGAGCGATTGAACAATGGTGGTCGGTACAACACACGCAAAAATAGTCACGTGGTGCCCCATAGCCAATGAGCTTCGAATTTGCGAAGGAGGGATACAAGATTGCCAACTGTATCAATAGCGGGTCAGATATCGTCTCGATTCCGCGTTTTCTTTTGACGGGAAATTTGAAACGTAACAGTATATTTTCGTCTTCTTATTGGTCGTTTAACGTGGATGATGTAATTATGTGACTTTGCGAATAAAGAAGAAGAGACTTGGCTCTGTTTGATTCTCGCCTGTTTTATTTATGTAATCCAGAAATTATTTGAAGGTAAACACAAACGTTTCTAAATTCAATATTCCTGAATTTTATTTTTTAACATGTATACAGGCTCTTTTGTAACTTCGTGAAAAAAAAATAATAGCGTATTGGACATAAATGCACCTAAATAAAAACGGAAATAAAAACAAAATAAAACTTACCCTCAACTGATAAAGTATTCGTAGAAAATTTAAGTATTGGAGATCATCTAAACGGATCGGCAAGACAAACGTGCCGATTAAATTGCCGTTTAGAATACCTACCCACACGTAACAGAAAATGGAAATGGCCGCGACGAATTGCATGAGGATTTTCCTCGGTCTACAAATGCATGTTACACACCCCATCTCTGGTAAAAATAGCTTCGTCGGTAAACAGGATATTATGAACAAAATTCGCATTTGCCTGTTGTTTATGCAGTAACCAACGACAAAATCGTATGCGTAGAGCACAGTCGGCTGGTAACTCTTTGAATATGGTACGGATGTAATTGTTGTTCGCGAAGAATACGCCAAACAACGGAGGACGATAAAAGCGTTTGTCTTGAGATATCACGTACACTTAACGAAGGATGTTTCTCGATAAGTTGTAGTATTTCTTCTTCTCTGTTTAGGATGCGTTGTGGACGCTGCCGTCCTCCACCTCTTCCGCGACGTGCCCTTAAAGTTCCAGTATCCCTCGCTCTTTGCACAACAGAGAGAAATGTGGCACTGGTTGGCAAATGTCGGTTTGGAAAATGCTATACATACAAACGCCTTGCCGCTAATGCGTTTTGCTCACTTTCACCGTACACTAGAATCATGTCAACAATCTCACTATTTGTAAATTCTGCCATTTTTTTCAGTAAATTTCCGTGCAATCACCTCAACGTACACCTTCAAACTACCCGGCCTGGCCGGCGATGACTAACAATAACATATTCTTCGTAAACATCATAAACTTAAACCAGAGACGTTCAAACGGTTTACGCGTTTGATAAAATTATTTATTTTTTCGAAAATTTAATAACACTTTGTTCAACAAAAAATGGTTCATTCTATTCATTATTCTCATGCAAACTTTCATTGTTTAATTTATTTTCATGAAGTTACGAAACACCCTGTATATGATCCAAGGCAGGACTTGTGGAGTAAGTGTCAAAATGAATTCTGTTGTATTCCAGCCTGTGAATTTCTTCACAAGATCTTCACAAGGCAGAGTCGAGCCTACATCTTTAGTTGCCCGATTAAGAGCCAAAATTCGTTACACCGGCTCTGCTCTGATCTTCTCCCTTCGAGATGTGTGACGAATTACATCATTTACAGTAAAATTTTCACACAATATATGGAACCAGAAACATAATTTGAGTGATTTTTAACATAAAGTTAATTCGCATACACAATATCGATAAAAACATACTTCAATTTTATTATTCCTTATTCTATTAGCTTTCTAATACTGTGTTAAGTAATATTATATTCTTGCCAACTTGTATTAAATAAATATAAAAGTCTTCTGTATGAAATAGTTTTTAATTCAACAATTTATAACGTGTGTGTATTGCTCTTATTCTTTGCATGTTCACGTATGTTCCTTACTTGATCGGATTTAAACAGACAAGTAAACAAACATAACTTTTAAAAAAATTGTTTTATTGATTTGATTTTACAATGGTTTTCAGATATGAAGAAAATTTTTTTATGGTTGAATCCTACTTTTGAAACGCCCAAACGCCGTGTATGAATTGCTTCTAATAGATTCAGAATCAAGGCGAAGATACTGTCATTGGTTTTTAAATTATATTGACACTGACGATTTCTTGGACAAAACTTTCTTCTCCGATGAGGTCTGGTTCCATTTAACAGGATTCATTAATTCCCAAAAATATTAGGTTCTGGAGTACAGAAAACCCTCATATTTGCATTGAAGCTCTACTCCATCCACAAAAAGTTGGCGTTTGGATAGGTTTAAGTCGGAGAAGATTGATAGGTCCAATATTTTTTAATGGCACACTAACAGCACTTAGATGTCGGGAAGAGATTTTGCATCCATTTATTAATCAACTGCATGATGATGAGTTGCAATTTGTATATTTCCAGCAGGATGGTGCAAGAGCTCATGCCGCTAGAGATACTTTAAATTTCCTTCAAGAGTTTTTTGGAGATCGGATAATTAGCAGAAACATGGCAAACATATGGTCTCCGTGATCTTGCGATTTAACTCCTTTGGATTTCTTTGTTTGGCTCTACTTGAAAAATTCCATCTTTATAACGCCCGTTAATGATTTCCAGGAATTTACCCAAAGAATCATCGAAAAGTGTGATGAAAGAAACAATTCTCCTCACATTTTGCAAAATGTTATTAATGGATGTCGCAGAAGAATTAGAAAATGCCACACTAGATGGGAAAACTTTTTGTACACATTGTTATATGTTTGTATTTTGTCTATAATTTTATAATACATTATTTTAACAGACACTTAAAATTGGCACTATCGCTCTACGTCACTCCTGACGAAGTTAACAATCGATAGTGAAACGTAGAGCGACAGTGCCGATTTTAAGTGTCAGTTAAAAAATGTGTTATAAAATATTCACCGAAAAAGAATCTACTTTAACTATAAATTTAATTTACATAATTTATGGTAATACATTTACTATTATTTGTATTGCACGATTTTCTTAAAAATGTGTAATATTTTACCACAAACCTTATTTTTGAATCAAATATAAACATTTTATATTGATTGTAGGTGTCTTCGTTTCATTCTTTTTGTGTAGAAATAGATTCGAATGCACATGCAAAAGAATTTTTATTGCCTTTCCGATAGGATGGATATCAGAATAAGGTTTAATTTTAGCTATAAAGCTAAATTATTTCTATAGATTAAAAATAGATTTTATTTACTATCCCATAAAATGCGAAAGCCAAGCGTAATAATTTAAAGTGAAATATAAAAACTATAAAAATTAATCTCGTTTTCAGGCTCTGCTGCGGGATATTACTCTACGAAGCCGTCGGACGGGCGCAAATTTAATCCAACACGATAACTTATAATTCACGGGATAAACATGTAAATCCTAATTTTGTAAAAATCGAGGAAATGCAAATTTATTGCGTGCGCTAATAGTGTAAAACTCGACCCACACGTCGAACACGTCGATAATCCCCGTCTGCAATTACTAGTTGCAACAACACAGGAATGTTTTTATTACAGTGTAATGCGTTAAATTAAAAAAAATAAACACAATTCTGAAGCATCGACATTTTTAAAATTATGTTCCATTCACGATCCTTTTAGACTCTAGAGAGCTATGTTCTTTTTCGTTAAGTTACATGCTTGTACTTTGATGGAAGTCAAAACCTGACATGAAAAAAAATAATGACAGTATCACGTCAACTATCTTTTGTTGTTATATTAAAGCTTCTAAACGTATTTTTTTTAAAATCAAGTTTTCTTGCCAGATGAAAATTATGAAAATTAATTAAAATTGTGTAACTGGCAGTATAGAAAGTGTTAAGAAAGAGTTTATACATGTATTTCGGCCAGTTACACAATTTTAATTAATTTTCGTATTTTTTTTAGTAAGAACATTGCAGAAGACCTCTATGACGTTTGTGTTTAGTTCATTTTTAAAAGTTATTAACTTTATTAGCACGAAGCAGATTCTCGAAGTAGGTCTGATATGGTAGTAAAAATTTGACTCTGCATTTGACATAATCCAACATCCTGCCTTTATTAGTAACCCACGTCAAAAACGACACACTATCAGAGAATATCGAGGGGGGTTAACAATTGGGCCTCATTATAATCCCGTTTCCCTGCCGCACACTATTTTATTAACAAAGCAAACTGTACAGGACGGGATGGGGTGAATTATGAACGGTGCGGACGAAAAAGCTTAATAAAACACAGTTCGTAGCACGTGGAATCTATTAAATCTTCCTGGTAAAAGGGTCGCAGCAATTAACCTTCGTTTGTTTTGTCACTGTTATTTCTGCACTTAGCACGTAGCAAATGTTTATATAAAGTCTAAAATTGAAAATTAAAAACATCACTAAATTTTCAATAGTTAAGAGCAAGTTTTTTCCTACTGTTTACTGATCAGAATTCTACAATAAAACTATTATTTTTTTTTGTTGTACTCCTGGTGCTTTTTTTTTAAGTATTAAAGAGATTTAGACGAAGTAAACTGGCAGAAGAGAAACGGTATATACAGTGCATGAATGATGATAAATGTTGCGTGGATCTTCTCGCTATATCTTTTTGATTACGTACGTTTGGAAATGCGAACGAATGAGGAAAACATGAAGACAAATATGCACGTTCCAGTTTTAAATTGTCTCGGTTACTCGCGCGAAGTTTTGCTTAAAAAGGAAAGGAGAAGAGAACGGAAATTAAAAAAGAATATCAGAAAAGAAAACTTTCTCTTAGAACCCTTCAAACCAATATTGCTTTTTCATTTCAACAAGTTCATAAATCTCTTACAATTATTCATGCGGTAAAGTAATATACAGGGGTGTTTCAAATAAACTTTACTACAATCAAAATTGAAACGAGAGATTTATAGGAAAACTGCGCCTAGCAAAAGTCACGATAGGCAACCATAGATGCGAGTTTAAAATGTCCATAAGTGGTTTAAAGCCCCCCATCTTGTGAGTGGTAGAAAGTAGAACTTCAAGTATGTTAATAATTTGTAAACGAAAATGGCTAGACTCTGATAGATCAAGTTATAAATAAATCATCGATAAAATCCAGCCTTTAATATTTATTATCAAATTAAAGGACTCTCGTCTTTTCGTGGTCTTCCGATTCTCGTCTCGTCCAAATGGCAATCCGAGAAACATCGAAAACTTGAAATGCACACAAAGGATTATTTATTCCGAAATTTATTTTAACGATTGCAAGCTTAATGAGATCCTGTAGAGTCGGATGGAAATGGGAAAGTTTTCGCTCTAGCAGCGGCGGTAATTTAAACGATTCGGTGTATCGACGTTAATTCTGTTACGCGGCAGTAATTGTCGTCATAAACGCAAAATTTAATTTTTCGCCGGCTTTATTAACGGCTCTCACTTGCAACGCGATTGCTTTTATTTCGTGCACCGCCGTTTAACCGAATTTCATTATTACGGACGGTAAAACTCGGTCTCTCCTGTAGTCGAATTACAACAGTTGTCACGTAGTTGAAGATCAAAGGGATCGCCTCTGTTACGTGCTAACTTTTACTGATGTCTACTTCTTCTGTATGAAAATGTGCAACACACTAGGGAGTTAACGTATGTTGTTGATACGTGCATAAATATGTAATGTAAACATGTATCTAGCAGAATTCTACAATTTCATTTTTACAGCAAATTCATAAATAAATATTTTATACAAGAACTACAGGGATACAATTAAACTAATAAAATGAAGGATTGACAATGATGCAAGTAATTGAAAAAAACTATGAGCGATTTTCTTTGAGGAGATCCAAGAGTGACAGTTCCAGAGAGGATGACAACAATAAAATAACAATGGATGGATGGATCAAAGTTACACACTGACGACGTCTCTCCTCAATATAGCACTATGATAAAGGAATAATTAGAGATGAGAAAATAGCTAACAGGAGCAATGGTACAAAATGAAGTACATTTGCAATAATCAGAAACATGAAGATAATCAGAAAGATATATGAAAAAATAGTCAGTAGAACAAAAAGTGGAAATTATCAAATTAATGAGGATAACACTAAATTCATGGAGAGCAGTGAAAATTGGAAGGGGAAGCAATTGGGAAAGAGCCATTTTGAAGTTGTAGATAGCTTCATAACTTTGTGAATAATGATAAATGGGAGTATGAATTAGGACTCCTTTAAGTTTAAAAACAGTGGAGAGAGAGAGAGAGAAGAACAAGAAGAAGAATCCAGAAGTTTTAAAGTAAGGGTGCGGTAAGAAAAGGGACCAAGCTTCACACCACTTATGAAGGGCGCCGTGGGCGGTTCCTGACTTTTAATTCCAGACACGCTCAACAAAAGAACTGCGACTCTTTTGGTTTGTCAAAATTCTGGGTAAAAAGAAATGTACAACTTTTATCTCTTGAACTTACTTGATCACCCTCTTTCTTTTTTACGACCCCTCTCGTAGGCCCCACGCTTTACAAAATTAAGAAATAGGATGAAGAATGAAGATATTCAAAGAGTGAGATGGTAAGGAAGAACAAAGTTGAAATGAAAATCCATAGAGTCGAACGAGGGGAAGACCAAAGCTGAGTCGGGAGGATCAGTTCACCAACGATCTATGAAAAAAATAAAAATTTTGGATCGCAAAGTGAAATTGAGAGGTAGAAAGAGATGGAAATTAATTACTGAGGAAACGAGAACACACAAAAGATGTAAATAAGAAAGAAGGAATTACCAATGGACTGATCCACCATTAAAACTAGATCTGGAATGTTACTTTAGGAATCTTGTAGAATTCAGTAACGTATTGATCTCACACTTACCTCAAACACTATTTAAAATAAGTGGACGACTTAAATACACGTACGAAATCTTGAAAGCAAGAGGTAGCTTCCTGCACGCTTGCTGGATGTCTTCTTTATATAAAGAATAATAGGGCAAGAAAGGCGATATCTTAAACCACACCAGGACTTACACAACAGGGAAGTAAGAATGAAGGTTGGTTTGATGCAACAAGCAATTAAAGAAAGCAGAAAGGCAAGAGAAATAATCCTATGTAAAAGAACACAAAATACAGTGCAGGAATATAGAGAAAAATGGAGAAAAAATAAACGAATTTATACGGAGGAGAAGACAACTTTCATGCAAGAGACCAATTAGTAGACGAACATGTAAACAAAGAAGCTAGACGTTTCTAACAAAATATAAGGAATCAACGAATGGGTTATAAGAGCAGAACGGTAATTTGCTAGGAGAAGAAGAAAAGATAAAGGAAAAATGGGTAGAAAGTTTCAGAAGGTGTCAAGTAACGATACAGAGCCAGGATAGGAAACTGAATATCATAGAAAACACGCGAGAAAGTGAAGTCAGCAAGCCAAGTAAAGTGAAGGAAATAATAAGGAAAATGAAGGACAATAAAAGTCCCGTAGCAGAACTGATAAAGTATGGAGGTGATGGATTAAATAGAATTATGGCTGATATGATGCAAAGAATTTGGGAGAGAGAAGAAATGCCACAAAGATGAAAGGAAGCAATACTGCTCCCATTATGTAAGAAAGGAAACGAAACACAATGTTCTAATTACAGGGGAATAGCCTACAGTTTTGGCTTCATGTATAAAGAAAAGAATTAAAAATATATAGAAAGCATAGTAGGAGACTATCAGGCAGGATTTCTCAAAGAAACAGATCAGTAGTAGACCAGTTGCATACTTCGAAGCAAGTTCAAGTCCACTGCCTGTGATATTGCAATTTAATAGCTCTGATGAAGATGACGTTGTGTGACGTAAAACTAATGGGAGTAACAAGAAGGAAATTTAGAATTGATAAAGGAGTTAGGCAAGATGGCCCGTACTCTTCAATCTGGTGCTGGAATATGTGACAAGAGAAAGTGAAATGAACACCAAGGGAACCATATATTACAAAAGCAGTCAATGTCTAGCCTATGCGGATGATGTGGTGCCAATTTGCAAGGACATGACATGAGATTAGGGCTCTTAGTAATGAAGATAGATAAAGCGGCATAAAAAGGGTCACTGAAAATTAATTGGATAAGACGTTGACATTGTAAGGAAAAACAAGAAGAGAATGAAAGTATTTGGGAGTACGAACAGAAGAAGGGGGGATTTATAATTTCGAAAAAGTAGGCAGTTTTAATTACTTGGGAGTAGTGGTAATGAGCGATGAAGGAGAAACTGAAGAAATAAAAGCGAGAACATGGGTGTTAAACAAGGCCAAACAAGAAAAATGAGGAATATGGGAAAGACGTTTGCTGAGAAGAATTTTCGGGGGTAAAAGACGGAAGATGGATGGTCAAGACGGACGAACACAGACCTGTATACCCTATATGCGGACCCACCAATATGATACGTTGGATGGTATATGTGGAACGTATGGAAAATTAGAGGATAGCAAAGTAGATATTGGGAAGAAGAGAGCTGACTAATAAGAGAAGAGATAGGCCGAGACTGAAGTGGGAAGATCTAGTGGAAGCAGATTAAAGCAAACTAGGAGTTAGAGAATGGAAACGAAAAGCGAAGGACAGAAAGGAATGGAGACGAATTGTCAACCAAGTCACAAACTACGTTCGAAATTCGTACCTTTATTTATACGAAATACTATACAAGACGATTTTCAAAGCTTCGCTCAAAGAAGAACTTTTTCATTGCAAAAGAAGTTCTTCTACAATTAAGACGCTATAGAGAAGAAAGTGTTTCTGTTGAAATTTAAATACTTGGTGGTTGATAATAAATTAGATCTCCTCTTGGTTTCAATTGTAACAGTAGACTGATAGCATTTGCTAAATTTGCTCTGATAATTCATGCGTTTACTCTAATAGTTTCGCAATGATTAACTGTCGAACGAGGCTCGAAAATTTCTGGCACGTAACTCTAGTTGAATTATCGATTCGATTTAGTGCCCCAACAGCAAAACCGGTGAAACCTTAACGCTGACAAAACATATTTATTTCTTTTTGCCCCGACTAATTTAACGATCACACTTTCGGAGCTTACATTCATTATGCGGTTTCATAACAAAAAGGTACATAATAGTGTTAGATTACACGTTATATTTTACTCTCGAGAGTCGTGTGCTTCAAGCAAATGTCATTCAGTATAATTAATTAATGTAAGTTCATCATTATCGGCTCTTGTTACATACTATAATGGAGTGCATGGTTTATTCCCATAGCAGTTGAGAACGGCAAGACTGCGTTTGGTCACGTTTCAAGCCCATTTCTCATTGCATTCAATGGCCATTCTGGCTGTAATATGAATATATGAAAGATGCGAATACAAATCCGTGGGTGAATTCGCTCGTAAATTTTTCACATATCTGTGGATGCGGAATTCATTGTTGTGGTTTGCGGATTTTAATATCTTTTTCAATCGGTATACGAGAGCTGTGAACTGTATTGCTAAACAAAAAAAAGATATATGTGTAGAATAAAGGAAAATATTCATGTTTGCTAGTAAAAATATTACTAAACAAATTCATGTTAGATTACCGAGTCTACGAAATATTTGCATTAATAAAAAATATTTCAAGACAATATTAAAAATTGTAGGTTTTGTTAGCTTTGTTAATAGCTGAGGTTTAATAATAAACTCTCTTATTCAAACAGTGTTTTAATGGTGTGAAAATAGCCTATTAATTTCATGATTAATTACTGAATTAGCTACGCATTTGCCTAAATAAATCAACAAAGCACCTAAGCGGAAAACCCTATTACGTAAAAGATTCCTTTGTATCCTCGATTGTTAGCGAAGCAATAATGAGGAGCTAAGAATTTCGAGCGAAGGAAACGCACAAGTAATTTGCTTTACAATCTGCGTAATGTAAAAATTGTCGTTTATCACACGCTATATTTCTTTTCGGCGTCGTTCGAGGCAGGGCGGGCCGGATTCGCCTTCAAAATAAAGGCAGACCTCTTCAGACCTATTTTCTTTGGCAATGAGGATCGAGGAAATCATTAAGTCGAATTCTGAGATCAAAGAGAGGGATGGCTCACATATTATATTGATTGCTACGGTTGCCCTGCGAGGACAGGAAAGGCATTGCTTTGTGTCTGAAGCATCATATCGTAATATGGAAGGATTCTTTTGTCATTTGATTTGAATCATACCTTTTAAGGAAACAAATCGAGGATAATGCTTAAATATTCTACAATTGTTGAGTTGATATTTCGGTAATTCTTAATTATAAATAAATAATTCTGTACGTTGCTATTTGAAAAGGTAATTGAACTAGGAGTATAAAAAGCTCAGATGCACAGGACCTCACTTTTTTCCCTATTTAAGCGATTACGTGAGGGTTATTGGACTCGTAAGTTTTGAGTAGCGCCGTTTTCCATACGTTAAAGAAACTGAACCCTATTTAATGCTTTCATATCGTGTAATCCTCGAAGCAATAAATTTGGCGAAATAACTCCAGGTAGCATGATCCGGAGATTTATTTTATTGCGAATCGTAAAGCAGTTACGGTCATTAATTCCTTGACATTAACAGTTGCCTTGTAAATTTTCTGCAGATAAACGAATTAATTTAAATTTATGTTTTATGTGCCTACCTATACTTGCGTAGAAGCAAGAAATTAACGGTGATAAAATACCGTGGAAATTGTAGTCATTTATTATTTTTTCCTTTTAATAATAATTGAGCAAAAATAAAGTTATTCGTGTTCTTTAGATGTCGCTTTAAACTAACAAAACGAAAATGTATAAAATTAGTTATCAGATTAGGCTGGGTCTGTGCTGCTGAAAAACGGTATGTGAGAGACAGCAGGGGTCACAAAAGCAAAGGATAAGAGTGCACCGGCGTTATCAAAGGATCAAGCTTACAAAAGGGGTGGCACTCAACGTGTGCTACTTTCCTTCCTGCGACGAATTGGGCGACAAAGTTATCGAGTTAAAAATTTCAAATTTACGCTTTCATACGTCACTTTTTATGATGCATAGTTTCTGAACTACCAACGACCCCTGTAAATATTGCATGCCCTAAGGTACTTGTTGAGTGAGGCATTTTATAAATACGGCGTTAAGACTTCCGCCTTAAAGTATATAGAAACTTTTAATTCATGAAAAGTTTCCAACATATCCTCATAAAACACTAATTGTAAGCTTGAAGTTTTAGTGAGGTAAGAATTAAAGAACTGCCGCGAAATTATGTGAGTGCTTCGAATTTAGTGAAATTTTCAAGTTTAATGGCTCTGGTTTGAATTATTTTTTAAAGTGGGAACGTGACGAAATGGGTCCGCCGGTTTTCCAAGCTATAACATTTTTCTGTTGGTTGTAAAATTTTTATTAGCTGATTTATTGCTTTTACCAATTTTATACTGCGGAGAGGTTTCCTACTTTGACACACCTCAATAAACACTCTCTATCTCATTCCGAATATACATCCAGCTTTTACGTTCTCATTTATTAACTTCGTATCAATAAACTAACATATTATAGTTTCAATTTTGTTATATATTTTGATGCTTAATTAAATTAAGTGTCAGCGAAGCAATTTAACTCAATTTAAATATTTATTCACTGCCAATATTTTTGACTGCTTTAGATTATAATTGTAAATAATAATAAAACACTATAGACCTTGTAATTCACTTTACAAATCCTTTGCCTTTTGATACCAGTTTTCAATTATAAATTTCTTCTTATTATTATCAACGTTTACACTGAAAATACTTTTGCATATCCATTTTCCTTCAGCATAGAGAAAGCAAAGGGTATACATTTGGCTGGTAGTCCAAAAATAGGAAGGCTAAGGAAGATACGGTAGGAACAGGTAGTGGGAATATAAGTGAAAAAGAACTACAAACATAAAATTATTCCCTTTTACTGTACTAAGGCTCTACTTTCTGCTTCACATTTCCCTAATTCGATCTCATCTCATCTTATTGTCCATCTTCTTAGAACTTGCATTTTTGCACTTGTAAATCAATTTCTTCAATATTGTTTTAAACAAAATTCATAGTCGGAGTCACTGAAAATACATGCATATCTATTCTCCTCCTCTTTTACGCCCAGGTTTTAGCAACCTTAGGTTGGCTTTTTGAATATCTTTGCTAATTTTTTGTTTGGCCATCTTCTCTTGGTTTTATGATCTACTTTCACTCCATCAGAAATCTTTTTCCTCATTATTAGTTATCTGAAAAGGTAGAGAAATGCAATAAATGCAAAGGATATAAATGTGGATGGTACTCCAAAGAAAGGAAGGCTAAGGAAGATACGGTAGGAAAAGGCACTGAGTGAAAAGGAGGTACAAAACTGGAGGGACAAATCAAAGGTCTCCAAACCACGAATTCACCGTTAAGTGTTTAGGTTCAGGGTCATACCAAACTGTTCCCTTTTGCTGTACTAAGGTCCTACTTTCTCTCTCTTTCATTTCCTAATTCGATCACATCTTATTTTTTCGTCCATCTTCTTAGAACTTGAACTCTTGCACTTGAAAATCAATTTTTTTAAGGTTGTATTCAATAAAACTCATAGTTGCATTTGCATATCATTTCTCCTCCCTCCGGTCATCATAATATAATCACCTCTTTTTTTATTTCTCTAGCAATTGTATGTTGGTCTTTTGAATACCTTTGCCCATCGTTTCTTGCTTTCATTATCTATTTTCAGTCTGCTTCTCTCTCATTATTAGTTAAGGAAGGAATTTCATATTATATTCAATAAAATTCATAGTTGCATTTGATTATCTTTTTTCCTCTCTCCGGACACCATAATCTAATGACCTCTTCTTTTAAGTTCTATTCTCTATTAATCTATGTTGGTCTATTGAATACCTTTGCCTATCGTTTCTTGCTTTCATTATCTATTTTCAGTCCATTCTCTCTCATTATTAGTTATCTGGAAAGGTAGAGAAGTGCATTAAATACAACTGATATAAATATGGATGGTAATCCAAAGAAAGGAAGAAAGGTTAAGGAAGAGACCGTTGGGCAGAGGTACTGAGGATCTGAGTGAAAAAGAGATACAGAACTGGAGGGACAAATTAAAGAGCTGCAAACTGTGAAGGAAGTGTTTTGCGTCATATCAAATACTGTTGTCCCTATTTTCTCTCTCATTCTTTCCTTAATTTACTGTACTGTATTGTACTAAAGTCCTAGTTTCTCTCTCATTCTTTCATCTTATCTTTTCGTCCATCTTCTTAGAACTTGTACTTTTGCACTTGTAAATTAAGTTCTTTAATATCATATTCAATAAAATTCATAGTTGCACTTGATTATCTTTTCTCCTCCCTCCGGTCATCATAATCTAATCACCTCTTCTTTTACGCTCTATTCTCTAGCAATTGTATGTTGGTCTCTTGAATACCTTTGTCCATCGTTTCTTGCTTTCATTATCTATTTTCAGTCCATCCGAAATGCTTCTCTCTCATTATTAGTTTATCGCAATAGAAGAATAAGAGGAAGAAAAAACAAAGGAGCGTCGGCGAAAAACCAAAAAAACTTGCAATTTTCTGTCGTTTCGTTTAGTTTCCTACAGTTTTTTGTTCGTTTTTGAATTAAGTTTTCTTTTGTTTTCTTATCTATTTGATTTTTTTTTAAATCAAATTAACTCAGCACTTTTCAAGTTTCCTTTTGTTTTCGTTAATCTCATAATTCTCAAATATACCGTCGGAGGGCGCCTTCATCTTATTGTTCATGTTTCGCTTTTGCTTATTTTTATTATATTGTTTATTTTATCTTTTTTTTACAAATTTCTTTTCTCTGTCGAGTTTTCAAGGTCTTTTCAGATGAAAATCGTCCATTTTTCCTTATTCTTGCGTTTCGTTATCCTTTATTTGAATATTCTTTTGTTTCTTACTCTTCGCGGTTGTTTTTCTTTGAATGTTGTTTGTTTTTATTTCATACTTCTTTTGTTTCTTGTTAGGTTTTTTTCTGAACAAGTCTAGTCTAGTCTTCTTCCATTAATTTTTGTGTTTTTTTAATTTTTCTTAATTGCGTCCAAATTTATTTTCGAAACTTAACAATTGTTTCTAAGCTTCTAATTTTCTTACTTCGATTTTTGATTTGTTTTTTTTTCTTATTTCCGTTTCCTTTTAGTTTTTCATTTGTCTTTGTTCTTTTTTTTTGATTTTTTTTTCATTCTGATTTTCTCCTTGTTATAATAATATTTATTTTCTATAAAAAACAATGACATCGTCATACATACGCACATCAAGATTAGAAATTGAAAAAGTCAATTGCTTTTCACTTGTCTCTGTTTTCATTTTTTGTTTGTTTCTTTTTCAATTGTTTTTCGTTTTCATTTACTATTTCATTTTTCCTTTGATTTATTTTCTATTTTAAGTTTTGTCTGCTTTTCGTTTTTCATTATTACATTTCATTCTTGTTCTTTTCTTCAAATTTTTGCTTTCCATCGTTGTAATTGTCTTTCATTTGCTAACTTGATTTTAATTTTCTCCTTGTTTCTCACCTGTCTCTCTTTTTGTTTAATATTTGCTTTTTGTTTTCCATCTGTTTTCTTTTCTTCCTAATTTTAGTTTCTTTTTTTAAACTATTCAGCAGACTGTGCTCTGAAAATTGATCGTCTTTTGTTCTCATTGTTGTTATTTTTTTTAAATCTTGCTCATCTGTTTTCTTCGTTATGTCGAACAGTTTTTTTGTGTTTTAAAATCGATCGTCTCTTATTTTTATTATTAGGGCAAATATAACGAAGGATGTTGACCTTCTCTAATCAATAACTTGTCTTTGCGATGGCGATGGAGGGCAAACAGCCCTCGCCAAGTTATAAATATTTTCAGCTGTTCTCTTTAAGCTGTCCGTGATTGTACGTTGTAGAGAAATGCATCAAATATGGATGGTAATCCAAAGAAAGGAAGGCTAAGGAAGATACGCTAGGAAGATTCTGCGCATCTTCTCATCTATTTCACCCATCATCTGAGAAATGCAACATAAGCAAAAGTTATAAGTATGGATGGTAATCCAAAGAAAGGAAGGAAGGCTAAGGAAGAGACGGTGGGTGGAGGTACTGAGGATATGAGTGAAAAGGAGGTATAGAATTGGGGGGACAAATCAAAGAATTACAAACCATGAATTCACCGTTAAGTGTTTTGCGTCCAGATCCTCAGTAACTCTTCCTACCGTATCTTCTTTAGCTTTCCTTTCTTTGGATTGCATCCACATTTATATCATTTGCATTTAATGCATTTCTCTACCTTTCCAGATAACTAATAATGAGTGAGAAGCGTTTCGGATGGGCTGAAAATAGATAACGAAAGCAAGTAACGATGGGAACGATCAGAAAAAAACCTAACAAGAAACAAAAGAAGTATGAAATAAAAACAAACAACATTCAAAGAAAAACATCCGCGAAGAGTAAGTAACAAAAGAATATTCAAATAAAGAATAAAGAAACGCAAGAATAAGGAAAAATGGACGATTTTCATCTGAAAAGACCTTGAAAACTCGACAGAGAAAAGAAATTTGTAAAAAAAACGATAAAATAAACAGTATAATAAAAATATGCAAAAGCGAAACATGAACAATAAGATGAAAGCGCGCTCCGACGGTATATTTGAGAATTATAAGATTAACGAAAACAAAAGGAAACTGTAAAAGTGCTGAGTTAATTTGATTTAAAAAAAAATCAAATAGATAAGAAAACAAAAGAAAATTTAATTCAAAAACGAACAAAAAACTGTAGGAAACTAAACGAAACGACAGAAAATTGCAAGTTTTTTTGGTTTTTCGCCGAGGTCCTTTGGTTTTTTGTTCCTCTTATTCTTCTATTGCGATAAACTAATAATGAGAGAGAAGCATTTCGGATGGACTGAAAATAGTTAATGAAAGCAAGAAACGATGGGCAAAGGTATTCAAGAGACCAACATACAATGACACGAGAATAGAACGTAAAAGAAGAGGCGATTATATTATCGTGTCCGGAAGGAGGAAAAAAATAATCAAATGCAACTATGCATTTTATTGAATATAATATTGATTTACAAGTACAAAAATACAAGTTCTAAGAAGATGGACGCAAAGATAAGATGTGATCGAATTAGGAAAAGAATGAGAGAGAAAGTAGGACCTTAGTACAGCAAAACGGAATAGGTTGGTATGGCCCTAACTAACACTAAACGTGAATTCATAGTTTGGAGATATTTGATTTGTCTCTCCAGTTTTGTACCTCCTTTTCACTCAGCTCCTCAGTGCCCTTTCCTACGGTATCTTCCTTAGCCTTCCTTTCTTTGGATTACCATCCATATTTATATCCTTTGCATTTATGGGATTTCTATACCTTTCCAGGTAACTAATACTGAGAGAAAGAATTTCTGACGAAGTGAAAATAGATCATGAAAGCAAGAGAAGATGGCCAAACAAAAAACTAGTAAAGATATTCAAGAGACCTACCTAAGGTTGCTAAAAAATAGAGCGTAAAAGAAGATGTGATTAGATTATAATGATTGGATGGAGGAGAATAGATGTGCGTGTATTTCCAATGACTGAATTTTGTTGAACATAATATTGAAAAAATTGATTTACAAGTGCAAAAGTACAAGTTCTAAGAAGATGGACGATAAGATAAGATGAAATCGAATTAGGGAAAGAATGAAGCAGAATGTAGGACCTTAGTACAGTAAAAGGAAATTACTATCGTCTTTACTTTTTCTTTCATTCTTTCTTTATTTCGATCTAAGCTTATCTCGTTGCCCTTCTTTTCAGAACTTGTATTTTTCAATCGATTTCTAGAGTATTATTTATTTATGCTTTTTCGTTCTTGTTTTGGGATCCCATTTTATTACATCGTATAATTTTTACTGCTGCAACTTATTTAATTTTACTTCTTCGTTTATGTACCGTTGGAATTACTTCCTTTAATTGCTGTTTAATTTGTTCTACTTTTATTTCACCTTATTGTTCTCATTTCATTCTATTTGTTATTATTTTCATATATTTTTATTTTGTTGCCATTCTCTATTCAATTCTTCAATTCAAGTATATAAATATCAAGTTTCGTATGACATGAGACAATAAAAAGTAATGCAAAATGCTAAACATAAAAGTTTACGACAATTTGCTTTTTGTTTCGCCGAAAAAAAAAAGTAATTTCGATGTGAAAAGGAACAAACGCGTTAGCGACACTGGAATCTGACGTACACATATTTCACTTTTATTATTATGTCGCCCGGAACATATTTGTAATTGCTATAAAAACGTGAGTAGGGTTTGGTTACAAACATAAAATCAAAGGACTACATCGAACGTCGTGTTTCTTGAAACCCCTCTTGAAAAGTGTTAGCTTTTATCAGCTGCTTGTGGAAACAAATTAGTTGTAACAAATATTTGTTTATCAAATTCTATAACGCATTCTTAGATATTACAGAAGAAAATATTACAAAAAAAACACGCAGCAAAAATTTTAATCTTATATTAATTAACGTGTATTCCTAGCAGCGTGATATTAAGTTGAAAACAAGGTTAGTAAGGGCAAAGTAGAGGGCAAGTTAAAAAAGGGTGTTAAATATTACCCTAATTTAACCTTGTTACGCCCCTGTTGTATTATAGAAATACTGAAATAATTTAAAAAAAATACATTTGTGTTTCAAGCTTGAGAAACAAACCTTGTTCATAAATCAATGTAACTCATTTTATGAATCCCAAAAATAATTTAGTTTATTTTAATCGATTGCATGTAAATAAAGTCTGTTTCATTCGCTTTAAAAGAAATTAAATTTGGTGGTTTGAAGTAACCCAAAAATAAAGGAAGTGAATATAAATTTGGGCTAACGCCCCTAACAAAGAACTTGTTTCGTTTCTTTCGTGTGAGGGTGACAGTTCTTTTATTTAATATCAAACATTGTTTCCAATTTTGGATAAAATAGGAACAGATTGAGATTTAAAACGAACTGTAATCTCCAGAGAGTTGATCAATAAAATAGATATTTGTCGCGGCACCGCGAGTTCGGTTAAGTTTCCAGGATGCAGGAGCCACGGCACGAAGCGCAATCTCTGGAATTACTGTGTCGCCATCAACCTGGAACGAGTAATCAGGTTCATTAGTCTGCACTTGAAATTAATTACGGGGAAGCTTTTACTAAATTCCTTGTTGTTGATCGCGAAAAATGAGAATGAGATTCATTCGGTAATAAAGCGGTGAATAAGTAATTATTTCCTAATTTATTCGATCGGATCCAGCTTCGAAAATGAAAGAAAACGCGAGCAGTACCTAAAAGTAATAATCAAGATCTGTTGCTCTTTCATTCGAGGGAAAAAAGGAAAATTGCGACAAACGAAATGAGATTTGTATTTGCGGTTGCTTTTCCTTATATATTACCGGAAGGTTTTGCAATTTAAACTCTAACAAGTTTTAAAATTATTTCTGAACTTGGTTCGAGTTTCATCATTAAGCGACAATGCAAATTTTAACGATCTCGATGAAAAATAAACTAAAGCAACATAATTAATATAATTTACGTTGGCAATAATAGTGTTTCAATTTTGCTTTCGACTAATTTTTCGAGTACATAATAAATATTGAAGTTATTTACTTGCCTCCAAAATTGTCTTGCTTGTCTTTGTTGATTTGTTTGTGTTACATTATTATTTCATTTGGTTGTTCCCATTCTAGGCGGATAAACAGTCGTTGGTATTCGACAGAAAATGTAATTAATTAACGTTCTAAAACACTAATCTCTCTGTGAGGGGTTTCAGGAAAGCAGTTGTAAATTATACAGGGAATTATCTATGTAAAAGCTGCTACATATCTACGTAGGCTTGCTTCTTACGCCCATAGCATTGTCTCCCTTTCTTTTTTTTTATCATAACGAGCAATTGATTATTTGGAATAATATTAAAGTAAACAAGTGGATTTTCTTTTCGTTATTTAAATATTCATTGTGGTACAATGTAACCACTAAGGATAAGAAATTAATGCGTCCAAAATATTAGGGGTAAGTTCGGGGTTAAATGTGTTTATGAACAGGTTACGTTGTAGGGGATTTTAATCGTTCAAAGTTAATTTGATTGTCGATTAATTACACCAATACAACCGCACAATTCACGTGTACTAAGCAGTATAACGTTAATGATGTTATAAATGATAAATGAAGTGAAATTAGCTCCGTTACAAAACAACATGGCCGGATTGTAAGTGATGAGGTATTAGTGGAAATTTTAAATTGAATTCATTAAATATTACAGTTTCAATTTGAATTTGCCGCACAATAAAATTTCCATCGCAAATTAAAATCAACTGCACTAATTTTATTTGCTAGCCAAACGAGACCACTTAAAACACTCTCTGAATTTATCAAATTTCAGCTTCGGTTTGACATTATTTAATAAAGACGAAGGGATTCCACACTTTAAAATTATTACAGACAACAATGAGTTTCATATTTGAAAGACAAACACACCTTTCGGAGTTTTCAAATGTAATCCTATTATTAGACGCTCTCCTTTTCTAAGTAATCTGAAAATGAAATTCGTCTCATTGTTTTGTTTGTTGTTCGTTTTACCAAGTACTTTTTAAAGCAGTTTCATTCGACAGTTTCTCTTTCTCTTTCTCTATTAAAATCACATATATGAAAGTCCGGGCGTTACAGATTAATTTAAGTAAATAAATAATAAATAAAATCGACACTTTTACGTTTCAGCAAAAGGAGATGTTCGTTAGAACAGGTTGTTGTCAGCCTTTTAACATTTTAATGATACTGCGGATAACTTGTAAACAAGGGAAATCGAGTGTTTTTCCGCAGCGAAGGGGAGTCAAAAGGGATTAGGAAAAAAATTATTTATGAGGTGCTGTTTTAATAATGAGCTAATCCATCTGCCAATCTATGTTGTTTCAGAACTCCCTTCCCTAGGCAAGATCACGAACCTCGTGTCTTGAAAAATTATTTTTTGAAGTACATACTATTATAATCTTGTTAGAACGTCAAACTGTATGTACAAGATGTTCCTAAATTTCCAACAATAATAAATACAAAATTGTAACTGACTTGTCATAAGAGAAAAATGAAAGCTGCGGCATGAACCTCTGATTATGAAAAGGTTCTTTTTAATGCCGCTTTTTTTTTTTGGAATGAAATACGTGCAACTCTGTACGTAAACACCGCACGTTACAACGTGCACGCACTAATACATTTTTATATTTACTTGGGCCATTGTAATCTTTCCTTCCCTTTCGACGCTGGTCCCGTTTTCCAAACGTGTTCCATATTGATTTGAGCTCACGTTTAAAGAATGCGAATCACGATTAAAATGCCACAAAAGCCTCAATTCCAATTCTTTTTTTTTTGATGCCGATTGTTTTTTTCATGAAAGTCCTTTCGGCTGAATAGTTTTGTACAATCGGTAGAAATTAAAACTTTCGTTTGTGAAGAAGGAACGAGGTATCTATTACATTTCCTTTTAAATATTTATTAAACATTTATTAGATGGGAACTAATCCCGAAAGACTCTACTTTACTGAAGGTGCATTTATTATACAGTATTAGTACTCAAGGACACAATTTAATTTTATTAATGGAACAGAAAAACTATTAAAATACTGAGGTAGGAATTAAATTACACGAGCTGGTAAACACAAATAAGTAAGTTTTATTTAGTTAGCGCTTCGTGATCAAGATAAATAGCATTTGCAAGAGATGTTAATCAAAAAGCCGTGCTCCGCTGTTACAACAAAGTCAAATGTCAATTAAATCGGTTGCAATGTTTGTCCATTTCCTCTGCGAAGCAATCAAAAAACACGACCTCTCAACTCGTTCCGGGCTTCACACCAGAAGGAAACTCGAACGTGCTTTTATATAAAAATAAAGTTTCGCACGTTTCCTCAAACCGCGCTCTCCGGAGAATTAAATCATCCCGGAGTTAATTAAAAATTAATCACGCCGATTTGTATGTTTCGCGGCGAATTAAAATCGTTTTTCTTTGCGGCACTTCATGCGTTTGATAATTTAATCTTCTAGCAATCTCACCTCTTAGAGGTAAGACCTCAAACTCACAGCTTTGCGCTGTGATATTAATTCGCGAGGCGTCCTGCTGTTTCAGGACGAAGTAATATCGCTGGTAGCGCTCCTTGTTTCAGAACATGATGAAGTCACTAATTTTAAATATGACTTACAAAGAGGTTTCATTTGTGCAAATATTTTCTTCATCAACTATGTACTGAAAAATAGTGGAACTTTTTTATATACGAGGGAGCATTGATAAGTATTTAGCTTACTACAATTTTTCATTTATAATTTCCTTTAAGACATACATTTAACGTAATTCAAAACCCTTTAGAAAAGATCTTCGCCTTGATCTGCAACCCACTCCTCAACGGCATTTATTGCTGTGATATTCACGTTAGGGTCAAATAAAAATTGAAAACTTATCGAATTTTAATTGTAAATAGGCAAAAGAAGTTTTATTGTTATTCATGAGTAGAAAGGTCCAAAGACATTTTAGTTAGTCAAAAATAAAATCAAAATGAACAGTACCGAGAACGGTGGTGTTTAACAGATGATGATATCCAGTGGGTGGACGAGATCTTGCTGCAGGCGGCTTGAATAGAATTCTGCGACATAATGCAGAAGTACCATAAGTATACCATTGACTGTAAGACACTGGTCGATCCAGGAACAGAAGTCCGGTAGGTTGGCTAGTACACTTAGATGACGGGCGAAGGATTCGCAGACATTCGTGGAGACTACGACGAGCTTCTCCAAGAGCACCTGAAAAAGGAAAAGTGAGTGGAAGTAGAATCTAGTGAGGCAAATTGTATTAACATAATTGAAAGTGTAATTTAATTTGTTAGAAAAATTGAATTTTGATTTAATTTGTTTGAGAATTTGAATTTGAATTTAATTTGTTTGGGAAGCTGTTTTGGCAATTATAAACTCAACACTGAGGTTTGGATGTTCATTTAGTTTGAAATTATATAATGAACAATTTAGCTGTGATACATAAGTGTTTCAAATAATAACTTGTGTCTAAATAAAAACCTGGTCAAGTAGCTCGGGATCAAGAATTTATCCATTACATTTAGTCTTCAGAATTAAAAAGTTTAGCGTATTTGACCAGGTTTGTTAATTACTTGTAAATTAAATGTGAAACTTAGTTTCTGAAAAAGGAAATAAAGTTTGAAATACTTGTTTGCAAGAAACAGTTCTGTATAATAAGCTCCTGTAATGCTTCTACCTTGTTCCAAATAATCCGTCAGGATTATTCCATCTTTGTCCCAGAAATCTGAAGAAAGAGTCTTGAACATGATTTTTTTTGGGTCGTGGAGAACTCTTTTGGGTCATGAAGAACTCTTTAAATTGCTTTTTAGTCTCTGGGTCATATTGATGGATCCACGTTTTGTCCATAGTAACAAGTCGTTCCAAAAAGCTTGACGAACCTTTTTCAAAATAACGACAGATTTCCTTCGACATTGTCAATCGGATGCGGATCAGAATTCAAACATCTCGGAATCTTTCCCATACCCTAATCGTGATGGATGATGTAAAATGCAAGTTCATAGGAAATATACAACGTCAGAACTATACCATCTTTTTCCCAGAAATCCGAAGAAAGAATCTTGCCAGTCGGCTTATGAATACGATGTTTTTTGGGTCATGGAGAACCAGAGTGCTTCCACTCCTTAGATTGCTTTTTAGTCATATTGACGGATTCACGTTTTGTCCTTAATAACAAGCCGATCCAAAAAGCTTGAGGAATCTTCTACAAAATTGCGGCAAGTTTCCTTCGACGTCGTCAATCGAATGCGGTTCTGATCAGGATTCAAACATCTCGGAATCCACTTGGCTGAAATCTTTCTCACACCTAATCGTGATGGACGATGTGAAATGCACGTTCATAGGAAATGTACAACGCTTTTGCTATACCTTTGAGCTCAATTCATCGATCTTTTAAAATCATGGTCAGAATCAATGTTTTCCGGAGTGATAACAGAAACTGCTCTTCCAGAGCGAGTGGTCAACCAAATCAAAACCAATTTCGTCAATTTTTTGCAGTCCAATCAATAATTTGTGAGCAGGAACGTTATTTTGCAAAAAAACACACCTTTAGCAAAATTTTCGCGGCGCTTTTCCACAATTTTCCTACGCAATTTAGTTAATAATTCGGTATAATAAGCTCCCACGTTACTTCTATCCTGTTCCAAATAATCTGTCCCAGAAATCTGAAACAAGAATCTTGCCAGCCGATTTTTAACACGATTTTTTTGGGTCATGGAGAACCAGAATGCTTCCATTCTTTAGATTGCTTTTTAGTCTCTGGGTCATATTGTTGGACCTACGTTTTGTCCATTGTAACAAACCGATCCAAAAAACTGAGGAATCTTCTTCAAAATGTGGCAGATTTCCTTCGACGTTATCAATCGAATGCGATTCTGATCAGGATTCAAACATCTCGGAATCCATTTGGCCGAAATTTTCTCGTACCCTAATCGTGATGGTCGACGTGAAAGTACAACGCTTCTGCTACACCTTTGAACTCAATTCGTTAATCTTAAAATTATATCGAGGACAGAATCAATGTTTTTCGGAGTGGAAACTGGTCTTCCAGAGCAGGTGGTCAACAAAATCAAAACCAATTTCGTCCAATCAATGACTTGTGAGAGGGAACGTTGTTTTGCAAAAAAAAACATATCTTTAGCAAAATTTTCGCGGCGCTTTTCCACAACTTTCCTACGAAATTTAGTTAACAATTCCGTATAATAAGCTCCCGTGATACTTTTATCCTTTTCCAAATAATCTGTCAGAATTGTTCCATCTTTGTCCCAGAAACCTGAAGAGAGAACCTTGCCAGCTGAATCTTGAACACCATTTTTTTTTGGGTCATGGAGAACTAGAATGTTTCCATTCTTTAGATTGCTTTTTATCCTCTGGGTCATATTGATGGACCCACGTTCTGTCCATTGTAACAAGCCGATCTAAAAAGCTTGGGAATCTTCTTCAGAATTGCGGCAGATTTCTTTCGATGTTTTCAATTGAATGCGGTTCTGATCAGGATTCAAACATCTCGGAATCCATTTGGCCGAAATCTTTCTCATACCCCCAATTGTGATGGACGATGTGAAACGCACGTTCTTAGGAAATATACAACGCTTCTGCTACACCTTTGAGCTCAATTCGTCGACCTTTTAAAATCATATCATGGACAGAATAAATGTTTTCCGGAGAGGTCATAGACAGTGGTCTTTGTGAGCGGTTGGTCAACCAAATCAAAACCATTTTCATCAGTTTTTTGCAGTCCAATCAATGATTTGTAAGCTGGAGCGTTGTTTTGCAAAAGAATACACACCTTTAGCAAAATTTTCGCGGCGCTTTTCCATAACTTTCCTACGAAATTTAGTTAACAATCCTGTATAATAAGCTCCCGTGATACTTTAATCCTATTCCAAATAATCTATCAGAATTATACAATCTTTGTCCCAGAAATCTGAAGAAAGGAGGGTAAAGGTGACAATGATTGGCAGGTGGATAGTCTTTGGCACATGGTTATATTTTCTTTTATAATCTGTTAAAATTGGCATTGTTTGCATGAAGGGTTTGTTTAATCCAAAGATTTTACTATAATCTAGTAATATTCTTTGTGTAGTTGGTACTCCCATTTTAACTTCATCCCAAAGCGTTTCATAGATTTTGCCAATTGAGCTTATTTCATTTTTAGATTACTGTTATAAAAGTAGTGGTTTTTGGTGTTTGTGGGAAGATAAAGGCAGGTAAGTTTTCACTGGTATTTTTATATATTAGTTCCATATGTATGTATTAACTTACATTACTAAAACAATGTAACCCAAAAAACTTAGATGCCAATAATTGTATACCACTAAAATTCAAATTTGATTGGATGGCATAAGACTGCCAACAATTGTCTCTTGACTTTTTAAAAGTAATTCAGTGTTTGGCATTTTGATGAAATACGATATTCTTTATTTGTTTTCCTGTTTTCAGTGTACAGATTACGAATATTGATTTCTATTAGTAATTTGTAATTTTGTACTATTCGAATTTGTTTTGTTTTATTGCTTAAGAAAACATGAATGAGAGGGAAAATAAAATCGCACAAGCAGTTCAGGCTGGTAGAGGTGGCATGCCAAAATTGAAGGCATTAAAAATATTTGGTATACCTAGAGAGGCTATACAGTTTCGAATGGGAAACAAATTTAAAAAGCCTGGTTTTAGCACAGCTACATATCTAACAAAGGAAGAAAAGGCAACATTGGTTGAGTAAGAGAATTTACATTTTGTTTAACACTGCACATTATATAATTAATTATTACTTTCAGGTGGATAGATACTTGTCAAAGAAAAGGCTTCCCAAGAAGAATGGACATAAAACTCATCTTACATTACATATAAGTCAGTTATGAAACAGACTTGGAATAATTTTGATCGCCTTGTACTCCAATGCAACAAGATTACTGCAACCTGCAGATGTCCACACCTTCAAACTTTTAAAGACTGGTTGGCAAAGAGGAACAACATCCGTTATTGCAATTTACAAAAGAAAATTTCGCCCCGTTGCTTTCCAAAGTCATTCACAAAATGTCAAGTGTTCAACAATAGTCAATGGCTTTAAAGCTACTAGACTGTTTCAATGGGATTGTAATGTCATTGACTATTCCAACTGTTTGGGAGGCGTCAATGAAAGCATTCAAAACGTAACGGAAGAAGAAACTACTGACAACAATGAACCTGTTCTCGATTTTAAAACATTTATGTAAAAAGTTTCTTGGCGACGATTTCCTTAAATAATTTGAAAGGGGTAACGAAGCCATATATAATTCGGAAAGATTGTCTTTCAAAAATTTGGATTTTTTTAATAAGTATCAGATAGACGACGAAATCTCGTCTACATATGATATGCCCATGGAAGTAATAGAAGAGTCGTCTATTATGACATCGAGAATATGCCTATGGAAGCAGTAGAAACAAAAAAAATTGATGACGAACTAAATCAAGCTTTGCAAAATTATGATGAAAAGATAATGGTTTCTGCAGCTGTAATAAGCAACAATAATGAATCAATGGAGCTCCCCAATGAAGAGCAAAAAGTACCATTCGTCACTGGCCACGAAGTCCCAAAGGAAAAACATGTAATCACTTCTTATAAATGGAAACATTTAGTCGAGGAGAAAGAAAAAACAAAAAAATTCAAGAAGAAGAGAAAGTCAAAAAGCGAAAGGTTCGAGAAGAAAATTAGAAAATAAAACAAATAGAAGTAAATGAAAAAAAAGTCTAAAAGAACTAAAAATAAAATAAATATTTTTCAGAACATCAAAATTAACTCAATTCAAAATTAAAGAAAGAAAAATGTTTTGGCCCCAGGAAATGAAACAGAATGCATTGAACACGTTGAAAATTGGAGCAAAGAAAATTTGGTCTGCTCTATCTCATTTTCTGAGGACCTATCAGTGTTCTCCGACTTAAACTTATCCAAACACCAATTTTTTTTGTAGATAGAGAGGGGTTTCAATGAAAATATGAGGGTGTTCTGTGCTCCAGATTATTATATTTTGGGAATTAATGTATTCTGCTAAATAGAACCAGGCCTTATCGGAAAAGAAAGTCTTGTCCAACAAATCGTCATTGTCAATGTTGTTTAAAAACCAAAGAGAGTATCTTCGCCTTGGTTCAAAATCTACTGGAAGCAATTCATGCGGCAGTCAAACGTAAAGGGAACATTTGCAAGTCTTTTCTTAGAACAGTTCTGCAGGTCCCGACAGAAAGATCAATTTGTTGTGACAGGTGATGGATGGAAGTCATAATTTGTCTCACATTTTCAACTACCTTATCAATTCTTACTTTAGGCCTATCTGATACCTGTTTTCTAGCCACACTGCGAGTTACTCTAAATAGTCCTACAGAGTACTGAAGTTGATTAACAAATTTGTGGCACAGAAGTACAGTTTCTGGAAATTTTTCCTGAAATTCTGCAATACAATCGAGAATAGAATAGGTCAATTCGCCATTGATTTTTTGGACGTTTCGAAAGTAGGATTCAACCATAAAAGATTTTTCTTCCAATGTGAAAACTATTGTAAAATCAAATCAATAAAACAGTTTTTTAAAGTTACGTGTGTTTACTTGTCCGATTAGGGTATGGATGAAGTAAGGAACATACGTGAACATGCGAAAAAATGAGAGCAACACACTAATTGGGAAACTTTTTTTACACATGTTATAACATCGTACTTGTAACCAAAGCAACCTATTCAACTTTCCAGGCTAACTAGATACAGCGCGAAAAATAATTTTTAACTCTTTTGTAATCAAAACTAAAAATTCGAGATTTCATTCCATTCTTTTCTTGTTATACTCTGTATTTAATCATTTATATTATTCATAAATACATATAAAATAGATTTGTCAATTTGCATATTCTGAATTTAAATTAACAAACTTTTCATGTCTCTGTGTGAGTGTGTATTATCACATCAGGATAAAGTAGCAGTACTTTCTGCGTTCACGGAACTTTATCTCGTCCAAACTTAATGTGACGAGACAAGCGTGTGCAATCCTGTGGTTTCGGTAGCCCGGGATTTTAATCCCTTAATTCAAACCTTTGAGTTGTGCGGCATAAAAGGGCTTCCCATTTAAACGCATGAAAGGTTGAAAAATGTACGCAATGAAATTAGCAATCCATTAACTCTTAACAAGGAACAGCCGAATGAAATCGCAAGCATATTGCATCTACAAAAAAAAATTGTTGAAATGATTCACAGATTTATTTAAACGCAATTACATTTTAGATATTTCTTTTTACAAATTCGTTTCTCGTTAAGGTTTCATCAAGAAATTGTAAAATGTTTTATTTTATTTGCTGAGGGTGAAGTTAAATTCTCTACGTGGGTTGTTAGTTTATTTTTTTTAAAGGTCAAAAATAACATACTAGGTGGCACCACGTTTTGTGTAAGTCATTAAGCTCATTCCTTGGAGCTTTGATACACCTGTAGACTACTCAACTCCTTAATAAGTATATCAACTTAATCAAATTTAAATTGTATTAAAATTTATTCGTAATATTTCAACTTTTTAAGTCCGCTTTATCAAAGAATGTAACGCAACGGCGCGTTTTTAAAATAAACGATGATAGATGTCGTAGGCCGCGGCGTTGAAAATCGGATTTAAAAAGCAAATTTAAAAATATTATACTATTACGCCTCGCAAATAATATTTAGCACTGAATTATGAATGCCGGACGAGATGTTGCTTCACTCGGCGTGAAAATTTAAACGAAAAAGGCAAAATCAAATAAACGCGGTCTATTTATCTCGGGGACGAGTGTACAGCGGATCTGAATTTAACACGAATTGATGGCACCTAAATAAAACTTGTTGAATTTATTTACTCGGGGGAAGCAGAGATTGTGACTCGATTTAAAATTTATCTCGCTTAACGGAATCGCAGGTTTTTTTTTTTCGGCGTGCTCTTGAGGAACTAATCGAAAATAAAAGGAACTTTGCGCTGAGTGCGTTACACTTGAACATACATGAATTATTCATGGGGTTTATTAATTTGAACTTCAAAACGGAGAGGGAGTAAATTTGCGGGATCTGCAGAATTAAAAATGAAAAGATTGTTTTTCTTGTTACACCTTCTGTTGCTTGCCCAAAGTTACACACTTGAATGCTTGTGTAAACCCTAATAGTTAGGCTTGATATTTACTCGAAGAAAAAAGTAAACACCTGAAAGAAGACAATTTTTTTTCAGGTGTTATTTCGAAATGATATCAACCTCCACCACAGCGAAATTATTGAAATTGAAAAAAGTAAAGCTATTGTATTCAAGAAGCTGTTCAAACAGTTCGTTACCACACGACAAATTGCTTATGTAATCAATTAAATGAATGGCGGAGGAACTCGGTGCTTGAATTCTCCAGAGTCATAAAAGTTTCCGACAATTGCGCCAGTCTGAGCAAATTTTCGGAACAAAGGCAACAAGGTTTCGCTTACATAGACAAGTTAGACATCACTTTATTAGGCTTGACACACGCTTGATTCATGAGCTTCACATTAAACGTGCCTTATTACTGTACTGATAAAATGAGAAGAGCTGTTGCTTTAGCCTACATAAGTAAGTCTAATTTTAGACATCCAAAAGTGTGTGTTTCTAAAATAAATCAATACTGGTTCTGTTCTACTAAAAAAAATGCTTTCAAACTCTTTGAATAAAAATTGTAAATGCGTTTATAATAATTTAATAGACGGTGAAGTACTGTGAATACATCTAGACGCGTGTACGAGTTCACAGTGATGCTCGCGATGTTATAAACTGTTTCGAGTTGTGGTGATTTATTTGTTTACCCGTCAAAGCAGTGGGTTCGTTGTCATATCTATTTTAAACAAATTGTACAGAACAATTTGCTTTAGGTGATTTACATGCATTTGAAAATTTTATGTCTTCGCGTACATGCTCTTTCTTGGTCATGTACGTATGTGTGGTTATTGTTTTAAAAGTTTCTAATTAGTTTTAGATTAGTATTGTTAACATGTCTGCAACGCACACTCTAGTAATTAATAATTTATAATGGCGAAATGAAGAGAATATCATCCAACAAGAAACCAATTCGTACAGTTTCCAAATGAAGTAGTTAGATAATCCAACGAGTAAATAAACTCGTAACAGTTTACGAACGTAATAATCCAGGTAGGTGGAGATGTCTCTAAATTGAAAATTGATACCAAACCACATTCATGGCTCTTCATGAAATATAATACGCAGTGAGACTATTTGGCCGAAAGGGCGTTACTTCTGTCAGTGAATACGGATGTGCGGTGGAGTAATCTGTAAGTTCCTATTTACTGGAATTGTTTCCGAGAGACAGTGTTCTCGTGTGGCAATTCTGTTTGATTTATATTTACTGGGTTTAGTTCCAATAATTTCCAGCACCTGCATGTTTGTATTTATATACAAAAAGACTTCTAAATTTTATCTAAACACACGTGATAGAATGTTCTGCAATTCCTTTTTTTTAACTATACGGTTACGCTACATACTTTGTATTAATTTGAGGACAGACGAAATAAAACCAATGATGTGTGCGGTGGATGTGGACCTTAATTAAACGAGAGCTATTCAAATGCGAGCGGAAAAGTTACCCTGCCATCCAGTTCGGTGATTCTTATTTTGCCTTCAGTATTTAATTAAATTTACTACATTTATTCGTTTAGGTCCAGTTCGTTCGAAGCACAAAGCAAAAAGGAAACATGTTCAAAATTAGATAGAGAACAATAGAAGAGCGAGTATAAAATTGTCAAAATGAATTTCCTATTATTCAACGATGGAAAGAAAAATAAGAAGTAGAAGATTTAGTTGGGAAAGCAATAAGGAATGATTTACGACAGCTTATTTGCATTCACGCAGTGTGTGGTAAAATGAAATACTTTTAATGTGTTATTTATGTTTTTTGCTTTGCATAAGTGTTTTATGGTGAAAAAGAAATCTTTTTCACACAAAATGACACTTTAATTAGGTACATTTCTATTAGCTAATCTATCGTTGGATACCTGCATACTTGTATTATTCCAAACCCAAAAGTATCTCCTATATTCTGTTCACGACCTATTTGTATTCAGAGTAGGCCGTGTTAGGGTGACATTCTTGTTGGTACCACAAAAAAATATGCTTGTCAGAAATTTGATTGACGTTCGTTTTTAATTTTGTGGTTACGTTTTTGAAAACTGCCACTGCCAATGTTGCCAGTTCAATTGTGCTGTACAAAGTATTCCATGAAAACGAGAAATATCGTCTCGAACAAACGTTTAATAATTAATTATTTTTTTCATTGAGTAAGTTTGGGGTGAGGGGTGTTGTTTGCGTGTTCTTAGTCAACAATTGTGCCACAAAGCGAAGAAGTGTTTCTTTATTAACAAATGTGACTCCAGATATGATGATAAACAATAACGACAGAATGTTTGTTTGTGTTTTTATAGAATCTTCTGCACAATGGTGTGGCTAAATGGATCTTGCTAGTTGTGCAGCGGGTGGAGAGGTGTATCGGATTGTGCAACCCATGAGGATGGCTTGTTCAGCCAGGAGTTTTTTTTTGACTTATTCAGACCGAAGAACTATCGTTCTCAAGCCCTGGATGGTCTTATTATAGGGCTCGCGGCCATTTTCCCCTCGCTGTCGCAGAAGGGGTAAATACTCGAGGCTGGGATGAATTTCTGAAGGGGATTCGAGTTTGGTGCCTGGCAATGGTGTAGAGGTGCGCTACAGGTGGCGCAAGAGCATTATACAAAGGGGTATTTAAATAACAGGATCTTCTTGCTGTTGCCGGTGTCTCAGAACCTTTTCCATGGCCATATTTATGTAAAATCCTCATTTTTCCCGAGGAGACCATAAGCTAGATCTCATTTAAAATTCTGTCTACTTTCACTATCTCCTTCAATACGCACACCATCAGATTCTTCTGCTAACACTAGAATTGTGCAACTCTGCTTATATTTGTGCATATTCGTGGCTATTAGTTTTGACTGTTAAAAGGATCGTCTCAGTCTATTTATAAGTTTTACAGATATACATGCGTTTTCTACACTATAAAATTTTGATGCCAAATTAAATTTTCCCTATTCCCCTTCTATTGATTCCACAAAATCAGAAATTGATGATGAATCAGATTCTCCTAATGTAATAATGAAAGGAGGAATATTTTCAAACGAAAAATTTCCCATATGTTTCGTTCAGTTTTCCGAAATTAATTTTTCACAATGATTACAAAAATTTTGCCACATGTCGGGGGTACATTTTGAAAGAGCCTCAAGCCATATTTGCAACCCTATCTTTCGATACTGGTTGCGAATATATGTGCTTGTTCTAAAAGCCTTTGCACTGCCTTCATACAATCTCAATAGGATTGTATTGACAATGGTATGGAGGCAATCTAAGAACTTCATAACCGGGCTCCTTCAAAATTACGTCAGTCACGTATCGTTTTGTTGTTCAAAATTTTAGTTATTGTTCTTTGCGAAATCTAAAACATACATATACCTACATTAGAAAATGGGGCTCATTTAATTTACGTAAGCCTTACTCCATGTATATCTATTAACCTTCTTATAATTTCATCTTGTGTGAAATCTGGACGATCCTTTTTATAATAATTGTAGGCATTTTTTATGGCTTGTTTGGTTTGCCCGCTTATAATTTTTGGCATTTTGACAGGATCAAAAAAATTTAATTAAATAATTAGTTATTTGTTTTAAGTTACTTTGATCATGGCATTGTAGTTCAAGTTTATTTAAGTATTGGCAACATAGTCAATACAGCTAACGTGATAGTCATAATTTTTTTCACGCCAGATTTTGACTACCTTCAAAATACTTGCACGTAACATGACGGAAAAAAACATGGCCTACTAGTTTTCCCATCTTTTTTTTTTGAGGTTTGGAGAAAGACATTCCTGTGGCGGGTATCCATGCTGAGGAAGTGTTGGATTCGCTGGATTGATGCCCCTCTGGAGGTCCACTACCGAGCGCCAAACAACTACAACTCCTTATCCTCATGTTAGCTTCTAACTTCTGGAAATTCACCTTTCGGCATGGCGTCAGAAGCTTCGCACTGTCTTGAGTCTTTCACCAGCCGTTGGTTTCTGGAAATCACGAAATCCTTCGCGGCTGTTCGGTATTTATTTTGTCATTCTGGTGAGTCGCACGGTTCCTCGTGTATACGTCAAGAGCCGAGCATATAGATCAGTTTCGGCATGAGTCTCGCCAACGCCATCTGTGTTCACGCTGCTTTCTCGCATGTCCTTTTTACGTGTGTGGTCATCCTCAGACCTCTGTCCAGATGTACTCCGAGGTACTTTATAGAGTCCCTCGAAGCTATAACTGTGTTCTGGACATTTAGTGTAATCTCTCTTATCATTCTTGGGCCCGCGAGGATCATCATCTCGGTCTTGGCCGTGGCCAATTCCAGATACCGATCCTCGAGCAACTGTTTCGTTCTTGACATCGCTAGCAGCGCTCTATCTTCTAGCATGATAGCAGTCTTCGCGGTTACCAAAATTGCCAGGTCGTCGGCGTAGGCAATCATGGTCACTCCCTGCCCCAGATCCTGCCCCAGGGTGTCGTCGTAGAGTACGTTCCACAGGGTCGGGCCGAGCACCGAGCCCTATGGAACGCCACTAGTTTTCCCATCTAATGTGTATGTTTCTTACTTGACTCGTGCTCTAAACAGACAAGTAAACAAATATAACTTAAAAAAAATGGTTTTATTGATTTGATTTTACAATGGTTTTCACATTGGAAGAAAAATCTTTTATGGTTGAATCCTACTTTTAGAAACATCAATGGCGAACGAACCTATCTATGCCCGATTGCTTTGCAGAATTTCAGGGAAAATTTCCCGAAACTGTATTTCTGTACCACAAATTTGTTAATCACCTTCAGTACTCTGTAGGACTATACAGAGAAACTGACAGTGTGGCTAGAAAACAAGTATCAGGTAGGCCTAAACTAAGAACTGATGAGGCAATTGAAAATGTGAGACAAATTATGACTGATGCTCCTCGCACTTCCATCCGTCACTTGTCACAACAAGTTGATCCTTCTGTCGGAACTTGCAGAACTATTCCAAGAGAGGACTTGCAAATGTTACCTTATCGTTTGACTGCCGTGCAGGAATTGCTTCCTGTAGATTTTGAGCCAAGGCGAAGATACTGCCAATGGCTTTTAAACAATATTCGCAACTACGATTTGTTGGACAAAATTTTCTTTTCCGATGAGGCCTGGTTCCATTTAACAGAATACATTAATTCCCAAAATATGAGGCTCTGGAGTACAGAAAATTGGTGTTTGGATAGATTTAAGTCGGAGAAGATTGATAGGTCCAACATTTTTTAATGGCACGCTAACAGCACTTACAAATTGGGAAGAGATTTTGCATCCATTTATTAATCAACTGCATGATGACGAGTTGCAATTTGTATATTTCCAGCTGGATGGTGCAACGGCCCATGCTGTTGGAGATAATTTAAATTTCCTTCAAGAGTTTTTTGGAGATTATAGATAATTAGCAGATATATCGCAAACATAAGGCCTCTGCGATCTTACGATCTATCTCCTTTGGATTTCGTTGTTTGTCCCTACTTGAAAAATTCCATTTTGAAAACGCCCGTTAATGATTTACAGAAACTTACCCAAAGAATCATCGAAAAGTGTGATGAAATAAACAATTCTCCCCACATTTTGCAAAATGTTATTAATGGATGTCGCAAAAGAGTTAGAAAATGCCTCAAAGAAGACGAAGGCCATTTTCAACATCTGTTGTAAATTCACGTTCAACGTTATTTTCAAACTTTAATTTTGTTTTGTTTCAAATACGTAATAAATTGTAATTATTGGTTATGATTTTTTGTTGACTTCTGTCAAGGTGAAATGTCAATTTGGTATTTACTGATCAAGTACGTGAACCAGCGAAAAAATGAGAGCAACACACTTTTTTGTACACATGTTATTATTGTCAAGAGAATTATTATTTAAGCGGTTGTTTTCTAGCAAATATGAAATTGTGTTGTATGTGGTAGTGAGGGAAATAAAAATTAAGTTAATATCAAGCCGGAGCTTATAACGTTCGTGTGGTGTTACCCCCTATAACGCCGTTCGTGTTTGTTGGGGTAAAGGATAACGCGTGGGTGGCATATATGGCGCACGTCAAGTATGGAGGCTGCAGGTGTGCTGAGCAGGATTTTAGTATTGACCCAGTCGCATTTGGCAGCGTCACCGCGCCGGGATCGGGCGCTGGCGTCGCTCGGCGTCGTTCGGCGCCAAGCGTCAGTCAGCGTTCGCCGCGTGTGGAGCAATGTCCGTATCAGCAAGTGTCGCAACATTCGAATTCAACTGGTAAGTCGACTTGTTGATGCTAATTTATTGTTTTGCCACCGCATTAATTTTCCGCGCTGTACTTGGCATTTTTTCACGCATGCCCAGTCAAAAGGGAGCGACTTTTCTTTCGAGATTATGGGGAACTTTCGTGTTGCGCGTTAATTTTGCGAACAATCGGTTCTTTGTTTCCACTGATTAACGGCGCCAGATAGTGTTCCCCCCCATAAATGGTTAAAAATGAGACAGGAAAAGGACTATAAAGTTGCGGCGAGGAGAAAAAATTTTATCGGACGAACTTGAACGTAGTTTTGCGCCCTTTGAGATTTCACTATCGGCTACGATTTATGAGTCCAAATTAGTAGCAACAACCTTGATTAAATCGACAAACTTATTTTTGATATCCTTAAGATTTATAGTAATTTAATTTATTACTTTAATTCGCTCAGAAATATTAAAAGTTTGCGTGTTTGGTATCAAATAAACTTCGTACTGGGTGTTGCCTTACAAAACGACGTGTAACTACAAATTTGTCTACCAAAGGCGCCAAAATGTCACACTTGAACCTACTAGATTTTATTATTAATATAAAATTGTGTTATTTTAAATAGAGCGATCTGTATACTTTTTGATTCTAGAATATATTTTCTTAACACTAGTCAAGTAAAATGTGTACAAAAAGTTTTCCCATCTAGTGTGTTGCTTTCATTTTTTCGCATGTTCACGTATGTTCCTTATTTGCTCAGTAAAGGCCAAAATGACATTCATCTTGACGTAACGTCAACAGAAAATCATAACCAATAATTACGATTTATTACGTATTTGAAGCCAAACAAAATGAAACATTGAAAATAACGTTGAATGTGAATTCACAACAGATGTTGAAAATGGCCTCTGTCTTCTACGAGGCATTTTCTAACTCTTCTGCGACATCCATTAATAATATTTTGCAAAATGTGGGGAGAATTGTTTATTTCATCACACTTTTCGATGGTTCTTTGAGTAAGTTCCTGTAAATCATTAACGGGCGTTTTAAAAAAGGATTTTTTCAAGTAGGGCCAAACAACGAAATCCAAAGGAGTTAGATCGCGGAGGCCATATGTTTGCCATATTTCTGCTAATTATCCGATCTCCAAAAAACTCTTGAAGGAAATTTAACGTGTCTCCAGCAGCATGGGCCGTTGCACCACACTGCTGGAAATATCCTGATTGCAACTCGTCATCATGCAGTTGATTAATAAATGGATGCAAAATCTCTTCCCGACATCTAAGTGCTGTTAGTGTGCCATTAAAAAATATTGGACCTATCAATCTTCTCCGACTTAAACCTATCCAAACACCAATTTTCTGTGGATGGAGTGGGCCTTCAATGAATATATGAGGGTTTTCTATACCCCAGATCCCCATATTTTGAGAATTAATGTATCCTGTTAAATGGAACCAGGCCTTATCGGAAAAGAAAGTTTTGTCCAATTATCGTCATTGTCAATATTGTTTAAAAACCAATGACAGTATCTTCGTCTTGGTTCAAAATCTACTGGAAGCAATTCATGCACGGCAGTCAAACGATAAGGGAACATTTGCAAGTCCTTTTTTAGAATAGTTCTGCAGGTCCCGATAGAAAGATCAACTTGTTGTAACAGGTGACGGATGGAAGTGCGAGGAGCATCAGTCTTAATTTGTCTCACATTTTCAACTACCTCATCATCAGTTCTTACTTTAGGCCTGTCTGATACCTGTTTTTAGCCACACTGCCAGTTTCTCTGAATAGTCCTACAGAGTACTGAAGTTGATTAACAAATTTGTGATACAGAATACAGTTTCTGGAAATTTTTTCTGAAATTCTGCAATACAATCAGGAATAGAATAGGTCCATTCATCATTGATTTTTTGGGCGTTTCGAAAGTGGGATTCAACCATAAAAGATTTTCCTTCCAATGTGAAAACCATTGTAAAGTCAAATCAATAAAACATTTTTTTTTAAAGTTATGTTTGCTTACTTGTCTGTTTAGGGTACGGATCATGTAAGGAACATACGTGAACATGCGAAGAAATGAGATGGGAAAACTTTTTGTACACTCGTTAGTTTTGAAATATCTATAATTGATTTATGGTTGCAACAAATTGAACTATTACTGGATCAGTCTGAAGAACTAAAAGGGTAAGACCATGATTGTTGTACCCATGGTTTTGCATATGAAACGATCAATTTCTATTACAGAACAACATTGTTAAATAAGGAGCTATACTTAACGATAGAGTATTAGTTTTTCATTCCGAATTAATTCGAAATCCTTCATATTATAGGAGTATTAGAAACAGTTTTATAACGAGTTGTCATATGACGTGTGATCAAACAAACTGGTCTCAATATAAAAAAACGTGTTGCCTCCACTTAACCCTTCACGGTTGGGAATGATTGAAACATCGCTTTTGATGTTGGTATGTGAAAGCGATTGGTAACTTTGTGTGCTGTAACTCGGCACTATTTTATAAACAAAACGTAAATTCCGATCATTTCTTTCGAACGAGACAATATGACCATCGAGCTTCCTGGTGAAAACACCTTTCAAAACGAAAACAACGTTATTCATTATCTTCATATCTTAATTATTAAAACCTACTAGCACGAGAAGCTTTCCGCATATAAAAATCGTTTATTTCTAAGGTTTTTCAACTACTCAGTACATATACTTTGTAATTATTTTAATGATTATTGATTTGTAACTTTTGCACGTACACCCAGTAACACACAAACAGTTCACATTATTATCGAGAGAAATTTTCTAAAAAAAGGAACATGTGACTTACATCTGAAACTTACATAAAGGATCCCTGAATTAAACTTTTATGATGTCGGGTCGAAGTAGGAATCTAAAGTTCAAGATTTCCGGAAAAAAATTTAAGGTTTCAATAGAGCTTCCGGAAGCGTTTTAAAACGAGTTTCACTATCCCAAATTGATAAAAATTAATATTATGTGAAAGCAATTGTTGGTTTCGACTGGAAAGCTCGAGTGTTGTTGAAACCAGAAACCAAAAGCTCGTTTTTGGGCTTAAACATAAAATATATTTGTCGCTTGAAAGTGATTTGATTTAAACATGTTCATGTCAGCTTGTCATAAAATATGGGTGGCTCCGAAAAGTTGCATGAACATAAACCGAATGTAATTATATTCTTTAAGAATTGGGGTTGGAGTGTTACAACACAATTTTTTTTGAATTTATTTTTAAAGCAAATTTACGTATTATTGTAGCGACAATATAAAATCGATTTTTCTGTTACAATTTTCTTTTGGGACATGCCTAACTCAATCAGAAACTTTTTATAAGAAGTTTCGTCCTTTTTAGATCTCGCCTTCGACGACATAGTTAAGAAGTAAGATGGACGGCGAACGGCTGTTGGGGGTTTTTTGTTAGTGCCAGTCGCTTTATTCTTCCTAGGGTTTAAGAATTGTTATATTCCTTCCTAAATTCACAATTAAAATGCTGACTAACACAAGAAAAAAAAATGTAAAACAGAAGCTTTTTAGCAGAAGTTAATTTCGTAATGTAATTTTCTTAAAACATATTAAGTTTCATTTAGATTCCCGGGTGTATGTTATTAAAATGATTGAAATGTAAACGTATATAATAGCTTAATAATTTAACATCAATCTGCTGAAAACCAGTTATTAATTAATTTTAATTATTCTTACAAAAAAATAGCCGAAATATCGAAAACTTTATGAGACAACAGTAATGGAATTGCGACATCGTAATTGAGGCGCGCTTCGCCCGGTGCTATTGCGTTTTTTCTTCAGGTCTTAATTAAACGGGCCTCCATTAATTAAGTTTCATTGTTTGCCAGCAAAACCAAATTCACGCCAGAAGTAACAAGGCAAGCCCAGAAATTCAACATTTAAAGAAACTCAGATTATTAAACATTTACACTTTAGCGAATGAAACCGTAATAAATAAACATTTTTTTATAAACAAATGTTCTTCAAGCTTCAAGTAGTCCATAACGATCACAAATCCTTGAAATAATTTTGATTATTTTTTTTATAGATGTCACTTAGTGAACTATACCTACATACAAATTGGAAACCGGCAGAGATAATACTGATATAAGACCGTTCGCTTGGTCACTATATCACGTCTCTATCGCTATATATTCCAGACGTAAAATATGTGCATACTTTTTCATTTCATAGTTGCAAACATTTCAGAATTGATTTACTTTAAATAGTTTTATAAAATGCAGAATTAATTTATCAGCTTCGATCGAAATACTTACAATGCTGTCGATGGGCCTTACGATAAGTAATTGAAAGCTTCTTATCTGATCAATAAGGAGCTTCAGTTTGGTAACTTTGTTTATGGAATGTGGGCCGTATTGCGTGAGATACCATCGCTTGTTGTGGTAAATTGATTTTGATAGGCCGGCTTTAGTTATGAGACCCGAGCTGCGGTCGTGATCAATAAAACTAAGGAAGTTTGGGAATGGCGATTACAAGTTATATTTAATTTTTCGCCACATTTGCGGGACACAACGAGTTTCGTTGTATTAGGTTCTCGTTTTGTCAACTTCGTCCGCAAAACGAATTAACAAAGTCGGTAATATTGTCAACTCCATTCCCGGGTGTGAATTTAATTGTTATTTTATTGATTCGAATTGGAAACGATGTTTTTTTGGTCAAATTATTTATGTACTTATCTACGCATGTATTCCACGTTTTCTTTTAAACGAGGAAAAATAAGGAAATCTAATTATTTCTCTGTTTCTTTCAGAGACTTTTAAGGAAGGGAAAACTCTTAGTATAAAACAAAATCGAAAGTAATTTCTTGAAACCAAAGAAATTTTTTTTCCTTTAAATCATGTTCCGGAAGACGAAGGTCATTTTCAAAGCCTTCCTATAAACAAGGAATTTCTTAAACAATTCTCTTTCCTCTTCTTTTAAACGAGGTCCTGGAAGAGAGGAATTTTTGACTTTTTTTCTATTTCTTTCAAAGATATTGAATTGCACGTACAGAAGGAAAATCTTTTACAACTATTTTCTTTGTACAAAAAATTCGAAAGTCGTTCCTCGGAAGGAAAGAAAAAAAATCGTCTTTCTTCTTCTTTAAAATCATAATCTGGAAGGCAGAAATGATCGGAGTCTTTGAGCCCTTTTCAAAGCATTCCAACATCATCTTCTAAGCAGTGAAATTCTTAAACAGATTGGAGAGTCTTCGGACGAAAATAAAGGACAATCGCTGCTCTTCTTTTAAATGAGATGCTGGAAGATTCTTTCTCTCTTTTTGTAACAGACTTCCAAAATTTCATCTACAGAAGGAACACGATTTGAAAACGTTTTGAAACGATTTTCTTCTTAGAAGAAACATTGAAAGTCGTTGCTCGAAAACAACAGAAATCAAGAGAAGAAACGAGAATCGTCTTTCTTTTTATTTTAAACCAGTATCTGGAAGACGGAAATGTTCTTATTATTTGAGTTCTTTCCAAAGCACTCAAACGTCATTTTTTAACCAGTGAAATTCTTAAAAGATTAGAGAGTCTTCGGGCGAAAAGAAAAGAAAATTATCGTTCTTTTTTTCTTAAGTGAGGCCCTTGAAGATTTTTTCTCCGTTTCTTTCAGACTTCATCTACAGAAGGAAAACGACTTGAAACGATATTTTTCTTAAAAGAAACGTCAAGAGTCGTTGCTCAAAAACAAAAGAAACTCGTTCATTTTCTTTTGATCGAAGTCTTGGTCATTTGCGTTCCCTTTCCGAAGGTTGCAACTTCGTTCTTCGTTTAATTTACGTAAAAAGGTGATAGTCGTTGGACTAAAACAAAAGTCGGTTTTCTTCTTCTTTTTAAGGACAGAAAAATCTGATTTTTCTATTTCTCTTTCAAAGGCTTCCAATTTCGCTTGCACAAGAGATAATTACTAAAAAGACTTTTTTCAAACACTTAAGTTGTCCGAACGATAACGAAAGTTACTAAAGTTACTAGAAAACAAAAGAGGATACTTTCTTTCCTCCTTTTAAACGAGGTTGGAAATAGAGAAAACTAATTCGTTATAAATTTCTTTGTACAAATAATCAAAATGGTTTCACGAAATTCTCTCTGCTCTTCTTGAAGAATACCTTGAAGAAAAGGACAATCGGAGTATCTTTGAAATACGATCTTAAGAAACAATTTTCTTTGTTTGAAATGCTGAAAGTCCTTGGTTGGAAACAAAAAAAAACACTTTTTCTTTTGACCTGCAATTTCCAAAATCAATTATTTAGAAAAGGGATCTGTAACATAATATTATTCTTGAAATACACTCAGGTTTCAGAAAAGGTTACAGTACTGCATCAGCCTTAGCAAATGTTCCTATGTTTGCGATGATTTTTTTAATGCATGGGATAATGGTTCTGGAACTGACCTTGTGCTTTTTGATTTCTCAGAAGCTTTCGATGCTATCAATCATAATCATAATACACTATGAGCTAAGTTAAAATATATAGGTTTTGATGAAATAATTTATTTTTTGGTCCTCCGGCCAGAAATGTTGGTATTGAATTCATCAAAATCGTCCGGAAACAACCCTATTGAAGGCCTAGGCCATTAAAAAATTTACCAAATGTTGGTAAATTGACATCTGTGGTTGATATTTCTTAAATGACAAGAGGTATGATTTCGTAGTAAATATTTGATGTATTGAATAATTTTTTTTATTTGGAGTTAAGTTTAGCTGAAAACTTATCTATATATAATACGTTGTAAAATCCGGTGTTGGACATTGTGTTGCCAATCTGAATACATGTAACTATTTAATTTTTTTTTAATTTGAGACAATTTAAAATAGGTCGGACCAAAAAATAGTGTGTATCACACGGCCAGAAACTGCTTTGCAAGTACTCTCACTTGCGAAGTCTCGGCTAACGCCTCGCCTTCACAAAACTGTGCTCGCACTTGCAAAATGACAGTTTCTGGCCTAGTGATACAAATAACTATTTTGTGTGTAGTTATATACCCAAGAGTCGTGGAAAAGGTAGGGCTTAGTTCGAGACCTATATTACAAGGGGCGTTCCTTTATACCAGTGGTCGCCAACCTTTTCAATGTGTTGAGCTACTTTGATAATTTTGGAATAAACAGTGAGCTACCTAGTCCTAAGCGACGTAAGCACACCTAAATGAAATAATGCACAGTTTTATTCGACATTATTTATTTTACGAACTAATACATACCAATAATAAACTAAAACTAAACAGAATAAGTCTATACCAACCAATCGTAGGTGGTTGAAAAATAAACATGATTTTTATGCAGTCACAAAGGCATGTTACAGGCGATTTAATAAAAGTGAATAAAAATAACAAAAAGTATAACGCACTATTTTAAACAAAAACGTGCTGATATAAAATTCATGTTCAATGAGAAGGCTGACACTCAGACTCATCGATAAGTTTTTTAATGTTTGCAGTATGGTTTGATACAGCTATTCGAATACAATTCTCCAAATGTTCGTCTGTAAGTCGATTGCGGTATTTATTCTTAATAAACTTCATATTGGAGAAAGCAGATTCATACAAATAGGTTGAATTAAATAACGCTTTTACTTTCAACGCAGCACGACATAGAACTGAATATTTTTCTTTACTTATTATAGGCCAGATAAATGTTGTACCTGAAACTAATGGTTTTAAGGCTAAATCATTTTGAAACGCAAACACTTCTATTTCTGTTGCAGAGATGTCTTCGCCAAAGTTCTGCATAACACAAGTTGCAAATTGTTGGATATCAACTTCCATGAAAGGTGAAACAACAAATTGCGCCACTAAAGCCATTTCATTGAAATCTTTAAAACGATTTTTGAAGTTTTCCTTCAACTTAGAAACTATTTCACCATTTTATTTACTGTCATAGGGTTCCAATGGATTTTGAGATCTCTTTTCTGAAAGAATAGGAAAATGCCTGGTATCGCGGTTGATTAGGTTTTGTTCCCAAAATTCAAGCTTTTTGATAAATGCTTTTATATCAGAAATAATTTCCGCTAGTTCTTTGTCCCTCCCCTGAAGGTGTAAATTAAGTTCATTAAATTTTTCGGTGATGTCCACAAGAAACCCAAAATCTCTAAGCCAGATTGAATTTTCCAGTTCAGGAATCGGTTCATCGCGTTGTTTGAAAAATTAAACTATGGCAGATAGGACTTCGTTGAAACGTTTCAGCACTCGTCCTCTAATTAACCATCGGACTTCAGAGTGAAGAACTAGCTCCCCATACTGATAGTCAATTTCATAAGCCAAGGTTTTGAATAATCTTCTTTGTAACGCTTGAGCTATAATCTTGTTGACAATTTTCACAACTATGTAGTTTCATAACGTTGTTTAGTTTTAGAAAGTTTCCACATAAGACTTGCTGATGGATAACGCAGTGGTGACAGAGAAATTGTGGAAAACTTTCTTTGCAACATAACGCCACCAGACCCTTATCACAACTCACCATAGCTGGAGCGCCATCGGTAGTCAAGTCTACCATTTTTGACATGGGAATTTTCTCGGATGAAATAATATTTTTGAAATGAGAAAACAATTCCTGACCAGTAGTATGTCCTTTTAGTGGAATAAACTTCAAAAGATCTTCTTTTATAGTAAAATCACTAAAAACTATCCTTACAAACAGGGCCATCTGGGAAGTGTCAATCACATCTGTTGATTCCTCCAGTTGCAGTGAAAATAAACACTGTTATCTAAGTCTATCTCAGCTGTACAAAAATATCATTGCTCATAACTTCTACTCGCCTCATTACTGTATTAGCAGAAAGTTACATAGATTTTATAGCTGAAATTATCTCGTCGTTATTTCTAAAGTTGGCAAATAACGAATCTGCAGCTTCTAAAAATGCCTGTTTTATCATTTCCCCGTCTTCATAAGGTTTCTTCTTTTGTGCATTTATATGATGCTTGAGTTGCAGCCTTATTTTTGTCGACTGTTTTTAAAAATCTTGACTTTTGTCCAATTAATTGGTTTTTTAATTGTTTCAATTTTTCCTTTCTGGTGTAACGGAAATGATTTTTCAAAATTCTAATGTACAGTTTTATGATGCGTCTCAATATTCCCTTTCTTGGCAACGGAGGCAGAAGTATTACACAACAAACATACATTTTTGCCTTTAACTTCTGTGAAGAAATTTTGTTCTTTCCATTCCGAATGGAAATGGTATGTTTTCACCTTTTTACTACTACTTGCCATAATATTCTTTACTACTCTCTACTGTGCTACGGACCCAACTGCTGGACGTAGATTTAGTGCTCAATGCATATTTATGCCATTCAAAGCAAACCAGATCGTTCTCGTATGCTAGAGCTGCGGTTCTAGCCGATTCTAGCATGGTGACGTTGGCGGCAGATCGCTCACCGCAGTGTTGCCATAGTGTTTATTATGAGAATTTGCGAAATTTACGGATTTTTAACCATTTGTATTTTTAAAATATAAAACATGTTGTCAGCTATCAGAATTGCCTTTGGCAAGCTAGCTCGCGATCGACGGGTTGGCGACCACTGCTTTATACGTTTGATTTCAAACTAGCTCTAAATCATTGTAAATGTGCACTATATGTCGATGGTATCCAGATATATAAGCGGTTCTCAGTTGATAGCGTTGTTTTGGATTTGGATTTAGTTAATAATGATTTGATTAATTTGGATCATAAAGCACAAATCCAGAACTTATGTATTAATATCTCAAAATCATCTCTTTTAATTTTTGGTAGTAACAAATGTAAAAGAGTAGCTGTAGAATGTCACCTTAGTAGCTTGTGTAAGCCTTACATATTTCTAAATCTGCAAAAATTCTTGGACTTTATATGGACTTTGAATTAAGGTTTCGGGATCATGTTAATAAAAAAAAACTCTATGCCTGCATATTTATCCAAAAAGTTATTTAAGTATATGAAAATAATTTATTTTATTCTGCCGAAACACTAAAATAGAAACATCCCTGATATCTAGACAGAAAACCAGAGAATCATACTTGAACTCCAATAGAGTTCGTTTTAAAGTTCATTTTTCACAACCATTAATAATAGGAATAAAAATTAGTGTATTATTTAAGTAATACCTGTAATCATGATTAAGTGCAGCATATACAATTTTGTTAGAAAAATTGGTTAATAGTACAGACCACGCTATATAATTATTATCGTCGAATGCACATGAAATTCACGTTATGTTTAAATATGCATATGTAATTTTTCCGTCATGCACTTACTAGTATTGGCACTCACCCAGAAATCAATTACTAATAATCGAGAAGTAATTGATGTATAAAAAATTGTTTGGTATTAAATTGTACAAATCAAATCTTCGTTAGGCTATCAGGCTATCTTTGAACCGCGTTTCTAATTGTTATTTTGCCTTCGTTTCAGAACAACTTCTTAGCTCTTTGCTATTGTTCAAGTTGTGTTCAAGTTATGTTATAAAGTTATGGAAACAATACAACAGAGCTCAGCTTCCTGGATATGTGCAATACTTCCTAAAAGAAAAAAATAGAACAATATTTTGTTGATGATTAATGAAGCTAAAGTTTACTTGAATCTTCGGGTAAAACAAATTCTTACGAGTTGGCAAAATTTGATTTGAAATTAGGCATAAATAGTGTTCCGATGTAATTAGCGAATTTAAAAGCAGACAATATTTATGAATAAACACCGATTTGTTCATTAACTTGATTAAAACTGATTGATTTTATTTTAATACGAACGAAAGATAATGGAATTTATTGATCCACGATAGGAATTTTCGTACTATTATTAGCTAACTATTATGTTTACCTAAAACAATGGGCAGATTACAAAACAAATTTCTAATTAATTAGATGAATCTCATTCATTAATTTTCGTTGTTCGTGAAAATGCATAAAAGTGGTCGGCGAAAGCCCGGGAAACTTTATAAGACTAAAAACAGTATCGGGGTCGCCACGTCATGAAAGACGAGGCCGTGTTTTTCCATCAATTCTTAATTAAAAGGGTCTAAATTAATTAAGTTCCATTGTTTGCAGGCAAAACCAAATTGGCGTCTGGGCTAACAAGACAAGACCCGAAATCGGAACTTAAAAGATCTTTAAACCCTACAAATTCGTATTTTTAAATCAATTGTATATAATTAATCTTAAATTACAGTTCATCAAAAGAAGTTTGAAAATATTTTGGGTTGAAAATAACTGCAATTTATAAGAAGCTATACAATACAATTACCTACGGCACAAATTCTGTATAGATAGATTTGAAGACATTTATTTCAAGTCATCTTTCGATACGTTCTTAAAATACATATACAGGGTATTCTGGAATAAAATGAAAAAAATGTAGTGTTTCTTCTTCTCTTGATAAAGCACTATTAATGAAAAATATTCACCAATAAATCCATGAGCATGATCTTTAAATGATTATTAGTTGAATTTATTTTCTCTAGAATGCGGATTAATAAACTTTCGTAAAGTTGCGTTGAAAATATCACGTGATAATCATTAACCCCGGAATTGCAGTAATTTCAGACAATTACATGAAGCACACAGTGTAAATGTAAACGGCCGTTCAGATACATAAGAGGCAGATAACAAAGAAATCCTGACACTTCGAGTTTTCCCGGGAGCTGCCTCAATGATGTCATTAAAACGATAAAGTCACAAGTTACATTTTAAGGAATTAAAACAGGGTTACTGCTTGTTCATAAAATGTTGAAAATCTCAGAACATGATATGATGATCATATTTTATTTGTAAAGTCGATGAAGTTTTTAGAATTATTTTCTAACTCTGTGGATACTTTAAAAAATTGATGAGTAAGTAGTATAGCTTAAAATATCTTGCTATCTAACACAGCAACAATTTATATGAATTTTCTTGACATGAAATACATATGGAACTGGAACCGCAACAAGGTTCTATTCAAAGGTCAAAAAAATTCTAAATCTTACATTTGCTTATCCTTAGGATTTTAACTAAAAGTAATTCTTGTAAATATAAGAATATTTTATAAAACTATATATAATAATTATGTGGGGGTGTTAACAAGGATCTGATAATTCTTTTGCATGACATGTTATGATTTTTTTAGATTTTTTTAATTAAGCACCCATTTACTTTCAATTAATTTAATTATTTCTGTTTACTAAGTTGGAAAAAAAAGTGAATTTAGCTTTACTTTTAACTAGTATAAAATCCATTTTTTTAAACAATACTCAATGCTATTGCATCATCATCGATTAAGTTATTTCAGTTTTTAAGAACAGTTGGTAATATTTAAACTGCATTTCTAAAACGTTTGAAAAAATCTGAAGAAATAGTGAAGTATACATACAGGGTGTGTCAGGCGAGAGTTATTTAATCAAATCTTGTATTTCTTATAATAACAAAGATCCGCATTCCGGGAATGTCGGACCTCAAATATTTATGCCGTTTCCAATTTTCAAATGCGATAAAAGGAGAACCTATAGTTGTTAACTGCCAATATTTTTAGTATTGATTTTTTTTTTAACTTTTTGCGCCAATAGTTGATGCATATCGTTTTAACAAGAAGTTAAAAAGTAGTGAAAGGTTACCACAGTAGAAATAATCATTTCAATAAAACTGAAGAAGGAATATTGGTAGCTGAGTAAAACTGTATTTTAGACAAATGGAAAGAAAAGTTGCTGAATGATGGACGGACTGAAAAATAGGAAGAACAGTATTTAAGTGATAAAAATGGAATTGTTCTAGAGAAACCAATATAAGAACAGATAAGGGACATAAAAGTTAAAAACAAAATAATAAAAACCTCGGATATTACGTCTGAAATGAACAAGACTGGAGGATAACAATTACAGAAGATAATCAGTGAAGTAATAAAATTGATATGAACAAAATACGAGGCAAAGTCAAATGAAAACCTCAAAAGTGTCTTAAAAAATTCACCGAACGGAACCTTATCTTACAAATTTTGAGATGAATGTCTTGATAATGACATATCGTAGCAACGATTGAAAGTGTTGACACAGTGACAGTTTAAAAATGGCATCTTCACTAGAGCACTGTACTAGGGAGGAACAGCGTTCTGTTATTCGTCTCTTTTACAATGAAGGAGTGAAACCCATTGATATTCATCATCGAATGAAGCTACAATATGCTTATTATTCCAGCAAATTTATAAATGGGGCAACAAATTGAAAAACAGGGTGATTTCCGTAGCTGATTCTCACCGATCTGGTCCAGCAAATTGTGTTTTGACGCTTGAGTCGATTTTGGCAGTTGAAGCCTTACTGAAAGAAAATCATCGGTTTATCCTTGATGAAATCCCTGAAATGTTATGTTACGGTTCTGTTCATTATATTATACACGACATCGTCCAGTTCCGTAAAGTGTCAGCAAGGTGGGTGCAATTGACCTCAGTATTGAAACAACGACGCGTTGATGCTTGTGAAGAACATTTGCGTCGGTATGAAGCAGAAGGAGATGCATTTCTGACACGGGTTATGACTGGGGATGAGTCTTGGGTGCACTATCATAAACCTGAAACCAAGAAGGCTAGTAAAGAATGGCGTCACACGTCTTGGTCAAACCCAAAAAATGTTGCGTATAAGTCTTCGACCCTTATTTTGAGATACAAAGGGGGTAATTTTGGAGGACAACATGCCTAATGGGGTTACTGTTACTAGTGCCACATACTCAAAACGCCTAGAGAACCGCCTCAAGCCTGTCAACACAACCAAAAGGCGAGGATCTCTGAGTAATGGTATTCTTTTGCAACGCGACAACACGCGGCCACATACTGCGCGTGCAATGATGGTGACCATCCAATATATGAAGTTTGAGTGTCTATCACGTCCTCCTTATTCACTTGACCTCGCCCCAAGAGATTACCATGTCTTTAGTCCACTTAAAGAGACATTAGGTGGAAAGAAATTTATAATGATGAAGTAATTCAGGTGATGCAAGAATGGCTGTGCACACGACCAAGTGAACTTTTTTCCTTCGGGTATTCAAACATTTCCAAAATGATGGAGGAAGTGCGTAGAACGTAATGGGGATTAGGTCGAAAAATGACATACTTATTTTGGACATTGCTTCAATAAATTTTGTTTACCGACGTTTTTAAGGTTTTCATTTAATTCTGCCTCGTAGAATATGCCGAATGAATGGTCCAAAGTCTTCATTTACCCAATACACCAAAAAAAAAAGGAGAGAGATCGCTATATAATAACTATTACAAAGGCATATAAGAAGATTAAATATATACGCCGAAAAGGTTCAAGAATAGATCCACGGTAGACCAAATATTCACACTAAAAGAGACCCAAGTGATCTGCTATGAATATAAAATAGAGCTCCACACCCTTTTCATCGACTTCAAGCAAGTCTACAACAGAATAAAGAGGGAAAAATATATCACGGAACGAGCCAATCATAAATACCAAAAGAACGTATAGGGACAACCTCGGGAAAACAAACAAAAGATAGTGTGGAATGGTAATGAATCGCAAGATATCGAGGTGAGAAGAGGTATGAGATAGAGAGATCCACGACACTCTTCAATCTGGACTGGAAGTGATAATAAGGAATAGCAAGCTGAAAACCGATGGCACAATATATAACAACGAACACCAACGGATGAAAAAAGAGCAACCATAAGATGCATAAAAAAGAAGGAAAGAAATTCGACTTGGAGATAAATCAAATTAAGTCAAAACGTGTGGTAAAGGTCAACGCAGAACTTATCGACAGAAGTAGGTAACATGACCCTGGTAGCCACTGAAAGAAGAGAATATATTTTCGAGAGGGTTCAGAAATTCTAGTGTCTAGGAGTCACAATTGAAGAAAAAGGACATGAAAAGTAGGAAATACAGGCCAGGACAATAAAGAGTAATTGAAAAAATGGAAGCCTGATGAAGTCTAACTAAGCATTCAGGAAGGCAAAACCAAAAATCTATTCAACAGTTATAAAACCTACAACAACCTTAGCCTGTACACTAAATCAAACGGGGGAAGAAATATTGGAAAGGTGGGAGGTATATATGGAGGAAAAGGAACTGAGTAAGGATAGAGGAGAAGAATAAACCATTACCTAGAAGAATTGTACATAAGCCCAAATATAATAACCATTGTAAAAGTACAGATAGTAAGATGACTGGGACACGTGGAGAGATTCGGTGGAAGAAGAATGACGAATCTAGCGCCACGCAGTAAACCAATAGGAAAGAAAAGGAATTCGTAGAGCAAGAAAATGATGGATAAATGACGTGGAAGAAGATTTAGGTACAATAACAAAACAAAGAATCTATCCAACGTTTGTAAGGCCTACAACAACCTCAGCCTGTGCGCTAAATCGAACGGGGGAAGAAAAATTGAAATGATGGGAGTCATATGTATATGGAGGAAAAGGAACTAAGGAGGGATGGAGGAGAAGAATAAACCATGACCTGGAAGAATTGTACATAAGCCCAAATATGTAATAGGAAAGAAAGGGGAGGACAGAGCAAGAAAAAATGGATAAATGACGTGGAAGAAGATTTAAGTATAATAAATATAAAGGAATGAAAAGAAATAATCCAGACCGTATTACAGAGAAATTGGTGAAAATTGATTTAAATGGGGGAACCACTCATGCGACGTTGTAATTAGTAACATGCAAAATGTGATAAATGTAAATATTATGCCCTAGGCTTTCGAGGCCTGTAGGGTTTAAACAAATAAAGTTCGTGCATATTCGATAAGCAAATATAAGCAGAATAATTTATAGAGTAGCTAAAAAGGCCTATTTAAAATTCGAAAAATAAAAAATAATAAAATTTTCTGCGGAAAAAAGAACATTTTTCATTTTTTTCTTTGTCGGTCTATTGAAGAAACACCCTCGATATTTTTTTACGCCCATATTCTAAAGAATAAATTCTTAGGTAATGTTATTTACTGCGTTGTATCGTAATAGACAGACATGTTGTTTAATAAAGGAATAAGTTTGTATCTACTCGGAAATACGCATCAACGTTTAGACTTCAGTTCCAGGGAATATTTGATGTAACGTAAAAATCCCAAGAGTGCTCTATGCTTTCCTCATCGTTTGCGAAACTGTATCATCTAGTTATTAGATTTCGTCCAGTAGGTATATCATTACTTTAATGCAGTTCCGGTGAGATTACAAACTCAAATTGTAATCGGAGTATTTACCCCATATGTGCAACTGGTACGTCGGTGTAATTAACGTGATGTACGACCCGCTCCGTTGGCTATTACTTCTGGTATTAACCACGGCAAAGTACTGTGATATTTCAGGCCGAACGGCAGCCACAATTTACCCTCAGCTTCACGTAATTTCAGCCTCACATCTCACGACCACCTTGGCAGTTTTCTTATATCAAATTCGCAAAAATTGCATGTTATACGGGGTCAATAAAAAACAACGGAGTTGTGAAGAGGAAACAACATCCTGTCGTTTATTTACTTTTTATGCGAGTTATCTAATGCGACGGGCGGATAAATGGAGTTTATAAAAAACTTGCATTGCTTCTTTCCATCATGCTCCTCAACAATGAACGGCATTGTGTTTCTCAGCGAAGACCTTGGGTGCTTCACGTTCGTTTTTATGGTTTGACGACGTTATATAAATTTTATTTACTTGAAATAGAACAGCAGGGTTCTGTACGTTAAGTGAATTAAAATATATTAAATTGCTTAGCAAAAGCAATCCATTAAGCAGTGTTATTATAAGAAGTGATCAAATGAAATGAATTAGAGTTGGCGATGCAACTAAACATGCATGTGTGCACTTAGTTCATTTTCTGCAAAGCAAGAAAACCGTTTTATTTATTTATTAAAAATTAAAGCAGGGTGTAAAATGACCACTGACTGCTGCATCAAGGTACTTTTGAACTCTATGAATAATAAATGCATTTAAATTCGAACGCCTACTCTAATTCATTTTTATATTGATCGCTGGTTATGAACTTTGTTTGTAAATCTGTATGTGTTACATAAATGTGTCACCAAAGAGGATTGCCTCTTTGTACGTTAACAAATTATTAATTTTCTAAGTCATCTATATGATTACGAAATGAAAATGACTTTTATTTCTCGAAAAACAGAAGTTTTATATTACATAAGCCAATTATGTCAGGAAAAATTAAGGTGATCAACAAAGAAAAGGATATTTGTCCATTTCTGATTTGGCGGCGGATGAGATCGCCTTCCTTATTTTCCACCTGCGGAACAAATGACTTTAATGGAAATGTCGAAATCTGTTGATTCGACCCTCTCGTTCTGACTCGAACAGGGGAATATTGGTGAGACGTGAATACAGATAATTCGATCAATACTTGCTGGAAGGTTGCAGACGGCAATCACGTAATGTTGCAGTCAATTTCCACAAATAATTTAAACACGCTGAATAATATCCAGGCCTTAATTCTGAATCGTATTTCCAGGATGGCCCAAGTTCCGACTCGATTAATTTCGTAAAACTGAAAATAGGGCCGATAGGAAATTCCGAAACGTTTTACAAGCAATTTATAAAGTGTCTAGCAATTTTCTGGCAATACATCTAAAACAATTTACCCGCTCAGTTGTTTATGGCGCCAATTTATCAAAAGCCGAATCAGTTTCCCCTTGAGATTGTTTTACGTCTGAGCATCAAATTTCCTCTCCGGATCTAGGAATTTCATCAAATTATTCCGGTAAATATGGCGTACGCAAATGCAGTACGTGTCCTAATTTTCAATAAAGGTGTACGTTACATTTAAAATTAAGTCACATGAGCGCTCTAAAGCTCCTACACGGCGTAAAATACGTCCCGTTTTAACCCCAATTAAACTTGGACGTTGCTTAATTGAGAAACATCTGTTATTAGGGGGATTAACTCTTAATTCGGTAATTAAACAAAAAGCTCTTTTGCGAGTTGGAATTTATCAAGATATGTTACGCCAGTTTTAGCTGATGTTTACTACTTTGTGAGTACAACTCATGTTGTTTACTATCTAAAAGAAAATTACCTATACTGTTGGAAAAGGACCGACATTTTTTTTCTTCAATTATCATCTTACATCGGAGCTTTCACACGTACAGAGGCTGGTATTCATGAGTGCTACCGGTGCGCTGATATCCACGCCTACCACCGCCTTAGAGGCCATCCTTGACCTCCCTCCACTGAACATATATGTGGAAAAGATGGCACTAGGATCAGCCCTAAGGCTTCGGGAAAAAAAAGGTATGGAATAATAAAGGCCTCGGAGGTAGATACCACCTCATCCTGGAGGAGGCTCTACAAGAAACTCCTCTTTTTGGGGCGGTGGTCGACTCCCTCGCACCTACATTTATGTTCAAGAAGCACTTCAACGTTTTCTTGAACCCTGAAGATATATATACCCGATATATCCATCTTCACTGATGGATCTAAGACTTTGGAAGGAATAGGCGCTGGAATTTTCTCCGACGACCTGGACTTTCACATGAGCATAGCACTTGGCCAACTAACAATTGTTTTTCAAGCAGAGTTAGTTGCCATTATAGAAGGTGCAAGAGCAATTCTGGATCGGGGTGTTCAGAATAAAATCGTTAGGATAGCTAGCGATAGCAGGGCGGCACTCTTGGCTCTAAACAGTAACAAAATATCCTCAGGAATAACACTCTAATGTCACGGCACACTAGAACAAGTGACCAAATGCAACACCCTGCAACTCATTTGGGTTAAAGGACGCGTTGGAACATTTGGCAACGAACAGGCAGACGAACTGGCTAGACAAGGCTCGAGGCGGCCCTTTTGGGGTCCCGAACTGGCCATAGCACCGTCATTAAGTCTGTTTAATGCCTAAAACATAGAACCCATCGACAGATGGCTAAATCTAGACAAGTGTCACCAAGCGAAAAAGGCTATAACGGCCTCCACGATTCTGTATGCAACTACCTAGAAGAAGACTACATCTACTCGTAGGAATACTTTCAGGACATTGCAAACTAAGCAAACATATGCATCGCATTGGTTTAACAGGCAGCCCAATTTGTGGAGGTTGTAACTTAGAGGAAGAAACAGCTGAGCATATCCTCTGTGATTGCTCTGCACTTGCCTCGATCAGAGGTCTGTGGTGAGGGGAGTTCTGGCCTGACATGGCTGGAATTCGCAGTGCCCCTCTGTTGGACGTTCTTGGTTTCATCGAAAGAGTGGGATGGCTCGAAGAACGCTGACAGTCAAACACTGCTGAACGTGGGAGTAGTGCAGTGGGCCAATTGTGGCCTAAGTACATGTGAATTCTTATTCACCCCCCTCACCAATCCAGAATCATCTTAGGTTGAGAGTTGGGTATATCATTTGGACCTTCCTACTAAACAGGATTCCATGTAGTGGGTTCATAGAGGCTCCGCCACCAAAAGAAGCCAAAACACAATTTTCTCTTTTGTGATGCTTAAGGAGTCTTGTTCATTGAGTATATTCTAAGTGGATCTAATATAAATGAAGAAGCTTATGGAAATACATTTCAAAATTTAAAACTACTCTGGAGGAAAACGCCCACATTCTTACAAAGATCAGCAGACAATCAATGAGTGTGGCTTGATAGAGTTAAGGCATCCATCTTATAGCTCTGACAGAATTTCTTTTTATCTAAAAACTTAAAACAGCATCTTAGGGAAAACGTTTTGCATTGACGAAACACTTAAATAAAGAAACTGTTAAATAATATTCTGCAGAGTTGCCATACCTGAGGGTATGAAACAATTGGAAAAAAAAGGTAGAATAAGTGCACAAGTATTGAAGGGAGTTACGTAAAAAAATAAAGGGTTGTTAATGTGATACGTGGCCAAAAATATATCCTCATATTAGAGTGACTGTGGGTTCATAGAGTTAAGGTATCCACCTAATAGTCTTGACCTAGCTCTTCGTGGGTTGTAGGACAATTGAAAAAAAATGGAATAAGTGTAGAAATGTTGAAGGGAGTCACGTAGAAAAACAAGGGGTTGGATACATAGTGTATTACTTTAGAGAATTTATTGAATTAATTTATTTTTACTTTTCTTTTAATTATTTGATTATCAGCTCTGCTTGTTCTTAGAAAGAAGCCGGATGTTCGTATCGCTTTTGAGCTTCAGATGCGTTTTCAAATCAATACTATTCTCAGGTTACGAGATAAAATTTTCTCATTGACTCAGCAATAGAAAATCACGCCACTGTGCGTCTCTGCCCTTGAACGACCGACGTTGGTAAAAGGCGGTAAAAGCGAGACGTTTACGCCCTCTCGTAACGAGAAAAGTTTCGCTTGGAAGTTATTGTTTGGCCGTCTGAATTCAAATTCGTGCTGATCTCGCAGAATTTCCCTCCTCATTTTTCCAGGAGGTGAAGACTCTTTAAGTAGCTTAAGCGAGGGAGATAAGGCAGTTCCCGGTTTCCTTATATTTGGTTCGCGTTAAATCTCTCGTCGAAATTTTGGTTTAATTTTTATTTATTTTTTCTAAGTTCGGATTTTGATTTTTTTTGTTATAAATTTTTCTAAAAGTTTGCCATCGGTTTCGGTCAGGAAAAGCCGAAGCCCTTCCCGCGCAGTTTTAGTGTTTTACCTAAATTGAATTTATCGTAATCGAAACAAGTCTCGCAAATCTAACTTTAGAGTGTATCTTTTGATTCTTTTGAATCTTTTGAATTTCGTCGCTAGTAAGCTCAACGTAATTGTTATCAGGAAAGTTAATTAACTAAAAGCATTTTCTATGTGAATTATACCTCTCTCTTTCTTGTCGAAATATATATATTTTTTTGTTGTTATAAATCTTTTAAGATATTTTGTATTTCCTAAAATTAACTCTTTATTGATTCTGTATTTTTTTTTGATAGTTGTTCTTGTTGTAGTTTCATGTGTTTTAATGGAAAATTTCGTTACGATTTGTTAATTTTAAAATTTGTTGTAAAAAAATTGTATATTTATTTGTTAAAACTTTCGAATATTATTTAAAATCTCAAAGTAGTTTTTAGAGAATCTTTAATAATAATTCGAACAAGAAGTTGGAGGAGAAAGATCCAACAAACTCAAAATAAGTAAGTCTGAGGGTAAAAAGGGCCAAAATTCAAACAAAGTCCAAAGAGAGCGGGAAGGACGATTGCTGGCTAAAAATTGGCTAAAACTAGAAACGCTACTAACAAAGGAGTCGCTTCTTGCGTCTCGATTTAGTTTGGAAAAGTTTTGGTTAAAAGGATGGTAGTTTTGAAAGGGAGTTCAGAGAAGTCAGAATTTGAGACTCTTTTAATTTTCCCTGTAAAATATTTCTATTTTTAGAAACCTCCGTTTCGACAAAATGTAAACCATCCTTTCCCCGTACTGAACAGGTTCTTACAATAGCTTCCTTCATGGCTTGGCAGATAACAATAAAAATGCACCATCCCAGTATGATCTTTAAAAGGATTTAAAAAATGCTTAACGAAAAACGACATCAAATTTCTACTATTAAGCTAAATCCCTATGTATAGAATTGTAAAGTGCTGCTACATACTTTTTATTTATTAATATTTAATAGAGAAAAAAAAACAAATCGAAATGTCTGAGGTCTATAAATTTTGTAATTGGGGTTTAACTGCTAATAAAACGTATAACAAGATTAACAAGATACGCTATAGGTTCATAACTAGGAATCGAAAATGTAAATCGAACGAGAATAGCGCAGGTAATTTATTTTCTAAATTCAGATTTGTTTCAAGAACTTATACTCTAACCTAATTTCAGCATGAATTTTAATGTCGGCGTACCTAACTTAGCGATTTGCGTATTTCCCCGGGGAGTGCGCCAATCGAGGAGGTTTAACGGATTGTAATTTATACAATGTCTTTATGAATATTTTAAAGGGTATAATACGTTGTAAATACCGTGTTTGCTTTATGACAAAAAATAAATAACCATGGGAATTTTCACAGTTTTGTGAAATTTAGCTCGCAGAATTTCTTTTTGTTACATGTGCAGGCTACTTTTAGAAGTGTGGCTGAAAACGAACACATATAATATCCGTTCACGATTTTTTTAAATTCAGAGTAGGCCACGTTAGGGTGACATTTTTTGTTGGTATCACTAAAAAATACATAATTAAGGTAGGTTCTTGTCCAGTGAAATTGTGTAATGAATTATCTCAAACGGACACTGAAATATGGCACAAATGCTCAACGTTTCACTATCGCTTGATATCTTCGTCACGAGTGAAAATATTTCACTCAGTTACGCAGTTTGCGTAAAAGTGTTACAGATATACATGGTATTTTCTACACTATAAAATTTTGATACCAACTACTACTCCCCTTTCATTAAATACAATTACAAATTTATTAGAGAATAATTTATTCATATACCAGGTGTTTACTGATAATCCAGTTTAATATTCAAACATAAAAATGCATGGAAGGCTACATTATTGCGTTAATAACACTCAATATAATCATATAGACTGGTCACTGTTAGCGACAAAACAATGGCAACTTATAATACGAAAAATATCGTTTTCTAGAAAACGGATTAGTGTATTCTAAAGCACTAAATTTTTCTAAGAATATTGCTTAATAGGGGGTTGATTGTTACTATCCCTTACAATTTATATTATTAGGAAGTGTTTTGCTATACGACCTAAAAAAACGAAATAATGTGTTTGTTTCTACTAAAATCTCCTGTGGTGTTGCTAAACAAAAAGCTTGTATATACGCAAAATATAAAAAGCAGAATTTAGGGTAGTGGTATGTAATATCATCAAAATATGAGTATGGTAGGTAGGTTTTTTAACCAACCGTTTTGAAACCGCCTGCGGCTGATGAGAAGCGGATCCCGTAAGGTTTACAACAGAGCGTTCATTTAATTAATATTCGCATGCTTTGTTTAATAAAATTTAACGCAAAACTTTTACAAATTTTAAAACTGTCAATATGCTCTGACGACACGCTTGGTCGCCTTGTATGGAATGACTTATTAAGTAGCAAACTGGCTGCAATTTGTCAATCCTCATACAATGTTAGGTCTAAAAGCGATTGCAATTAGACTTTTCATTGCAAAACTTATAATTATTTTAGTTGTATAACTGTAAAGTTATTTAAGTTACTTTGTAATTCGCATGACTGATTAAATCATAAAATATTACCTGTTTATTTTGCACATTGCTGCTGTAATTTTTTGCATTATAAATGCAACTAATAGTATAATTATTACGATATAAATCTAAGTGTTTCCTTACAGTTTAGTTTATTTAAGAGCTATTAAATTTAACAAACTTTAAAATACTTTAAATCTTTAAAATACCATTGGTCTTCTCAAAAACTTATATCCTAATTTGTAACAAGTTAACAAAACTAAAATTATTAATATCGTGTATGCCCTCCTCTTGCAGCAATACACGTTGCTAATTTTCTTGGCATGCTTGAGATTAAGTGTCGTATACTTTCTTGAGGTATCTATTCCCATTCTTCAACAAGCATGTTAGAAAGCTCATCAAGTGTTACTGGTGGTCTCTGTGCGTTTCTAATTTTGTTGCCCAATTGATCCCAGAGATGCTCAATAGGATTGAGATCAGGGTTTTTGGCAGGCCACTCCAAACTTTGAATATTTTCATCTCTCAACGTAGCTGTGACAATGTTAGCTGTATGAGGTTTGGCATTGTCTTGCATAAAAATTAATCCATTGCCGAAATTTTCGGCAAATGGTTGAACATGGAGTACAATAATCTCGTCTCTATATCTTCTTGCTGTTAGCGATCCATTTCATATCAAAACGAATTCTGTACGACCATTAAATTGTATGCCACCCCAAACCATTACAGACCCTCCACCAAATTTGTCAAATTCTCGAATGGTACATGGTGCAAATCGCACGCCTGGTCTTCGTATGACAAGAGCACGACGATCATTCCTGCTTAGAAGAAATCTGGACTCGTCCGAAAACAAAAAGGAGTTCCATTGCTCCTCGTCCCAACCTTGATGATTTTGACAAAAGTTTAAGCGATTTATTTTGTGCGTAGCTGTGAGAGTTGGACCGGTTGTTGGCAGACAAATTGACTTCTTTTAGTCTTCTTCTTACTGTTTTGGTAGAAATTTCTGTTCCAGTGGCTAATCGAAGATAATTTTTTAATTCACGAGATGTTACAAACCGCTTTCTTAAACTCTGAAGTTCGATAAAGCGATCTTCTCTGCGTGTTGTTTTTCTTTTAGTGCCTTGTCCGCGTCTTCTTTTGAAACTACCAGTGTTTCTGAACCATGCTGTGGCCCTCTTTAACACAGATTTGTTGATATTAAGAATTCCAGCAACTTTTCTCTGTGAATAACTTTCACGAAGAAGAATAATCATTTGGGATACTTCTTCTGGTCTTCAATGGCATCTAGACATATTTAATTAACTTAATGCAAACAAATTCACTAATTTGCGAAACAGAAAGCACGCTTTATTAATTAAATGACTTAAAGAGGTGTCAACAATTAGGCCTTTTTGTTGACTTTTCGTTTCCTAGCAGAGAATGCCTTGCTATTGTAATTGTTTCCTGGCACACTACTTGAATTGTGTTTAATAAACGTCAATTTATGACATGTGAAAAGTTTATTAAAAATAACTTGCGAATTGGAAAAGTTATTTCAAGTTTATTTGGTGGTCCCTTAATTTTGTTCAGAAGTGTAATTTTAATAATAAAACTTTTTCAAAATCTGTCGATAAATAATTGAGATATTCAACAAAAATAGATCGAAATGAAAGTATCAATATTCGAGCAGGCGTTATACGGCTTTGGCAATAAATGGTAAAAGCAATTGCAACTTGTTAGTAGTTAAATATGAAGTAGAATTTATTAACATGCCGTAGTGGAATGTGTGTTACTTATTTAGCGAATGGATAGCAAAAATGCGACTTACTGTAGGCGAAAGAATCGTACTTTTAATGATGATTGGATTTTGAGATAGAATTCGGACGCATAAAGAAGTTCGTATTTTGTTCAATGAGATTCACCCAAATCATCCTCCAATATCGCAATCAATGGTAAATTGAATTGAGAACAAGTTTCGCGATCTTGGACTTGCACGAGGTAAACCTAAAGCTGGACGTCCATCGGCTTTAGATGAAGACAGACAATTGGATTCCATGTTAATAGTGCAGGAAAATTCACATTCAATCCTCGTGGGAATGAGTCATTTCACATCTTAATACGTCACAAAATGCACTTATTAAACTTCATCAGAAAAATATTAAATCTGTAGGCAACACTACTACAAGGCTGCTTATTTATAAATCGTGTCCAAACTTACAAATACGATTACATTAGAAAAAATGTACCATCACCACAATCAGTTTTAAAAAAAATATCTCTACCTAATGAGCAAGTATCTAAACATATTGACAGTTCTAAATTCTGGTGAAAAATCATTACAATTAAGTGCAGAAGACTTAAATTCTCTGAATAGTGATAATGACACTACAGAAGCAGAATTACTTTTAAAACGTCAAAGGACTATGAAATCAAGTTTTAATGAAATTTTTGCATTTTCTGCTACAGGTGATCAAACTAGAAATGTAAACAATTCATTAATTTATATGATCTGCAAAGATAGTCGACCATTTTCAATTGTTGAAAATGAAGGTTGTCGCTCTGACAAGATGGGTAGATGATAAGTATGATGTACTTTCGCACTTTTTTAAAAACAAATTAGCAATTATTGAAAGTTTAACTTTGACAACAGA